>CM055609.1:212666-10212666 GCA_029379385.1 Quillaja saponaria
AACCCTAACCCTAACCCTAACCCTAACCCAACCCTAACCCAACACCTAAACCTAACCCTAACCCTAACCCTAACCCTAACACTACAACCCTAACCCTAACCTAACCATAAACTAACCCTAAACCCTAACCCTACCTAACCCGAACCCTAAACACCTAACCGAACCTAACCCTACCCTAACCCTAACCCTAAACCCTAAACCCTAACACTAACCCTAAACGAACCCTCACACCCTAACCGCTAACCCTACCCTAACCCTAACAACCTAAACCCTAACCCTAACCCGAACCCTAAACCCTTACACCCTAAACGCCATAACCCTAACCCCTAACCTAACCCTAACCCTAACCCCTAACCCTAACCCTAACCCTCCAAAAATTTATCCAAAAACAAAACGCCGGAAAAACCGCCTCCTAAAAAAACCAACAAAAATTTGCTAAGTCCCCAAAAATGGTGGAAAAAATCCCAAAAAAGCACAAAAAATTCAAAAACAATTACTACACTAATATCAACCTTCTAAACAACCCTAAAATGCATGCAACCCTTCAAGTCTCATTTTTAACACAAAAAAAAAAATTAAAAAAACCCCCAACCCTAGCTCCTATGCAATGTTAGGCAATTGTTAAGCACATAAGGCCAACATAGCATCCCCCAAAATGCATAGCACTGACTCCCGTCCATTCCTACCTATCCAAAACACATGAAAAGTTAGAAAGTGTGATCTCCCATCCATAAAATGACCAAAACTCTCACGCACCACCCAACGTAGGGGCAGTTCGGTCATTTCACCGAAAATCACAAAAAACAGTAATGGGATAACATGACCCAATTTCAACCGCTTAAAACAATTACACAAACGCTCCAAACAGCGGCATCACCAAAAATTGGACCGCCCGTAGGCAAAGTGTCAAGAAACACGCATAGGGGCAAATCGGTCATTTCACAAGATAGGGCAAAAGTCACCCAAGACCTAATTCTGAGCATGCGAAGCCAAGCCTAGGGCCCTGGAGGGGTAAAAGGGTCATTGAGCGCACCCAAAAAGGATGCCTTGTTTTGTGGATGGGAGTAGTTTGTGTTTGAAACTTTGGAGGGACATAACTTTGTGCTCGGGTGTCCGAATCAGACGTTTTTTTTTTCATTGCGCATAACTTTTCGAGATCTACAACGGGTCAGGATTTTTTTCGACCCCGAAATCATTTTTTTACCCCTCCAAATAGTGTTTTTTTTGCCTCAGTTGACTTTTTTTGGCCCTTTGACCCCGTTTTTTCTCCAGCCCGCCAGACCCCAATCAAAATTCCAAAAAAATGATTCATAGATGCCTTCCCAGAGACCAATAATCTGGCCCCCCCTTGCCCTACTTCGAAAATTTTTTTTTTTTTTGCCTACGGCCTACACACAATTTCATTATTTTATGTGATTTTTTTTTTCCCTTTTTTTTCCCCATTATTTTTTTCTCGTGCCCTTTCACTCCCTCTTGATCGCCAAACAAAAATTGCATTCATTTACCTCACCCATAATTCTGGAAAATTCCCCAAAATGTTCCCAGCGGGTGATTTTTATGCTCACCACACCACCTTGCACCCATTATTTTATGTGTCTTTTTTTCCCCAAAATTTTTTCTCTTATTTTTTTTTCATACACTTCAATCCCTTCTACATGACCATGTAATCCTTGTGTTCATTGACCACTCCTATAATTCACAAAAAAATCGCCAAAAACAGCCACGTGGCCATTTTCTGGACGTGCAAAACCATCAAATTTTGCCCACCTTCTTTCTTTTCCCCAATTCCTTCTATTCCAGCCACACAATATACACACCAACATTCCAATCAATATAGGGTCACTTAAATGAATGGGGTAAATATAGTGAATGGGATGAATATAGTGAATATAGTGAATATAGTGAATATAGTGAACATAGTGAACATAGTGAATATAGTGAACATAGTGAATATAGTGAATGGGATGAATATAGTGAATGGGCTGAATAGGATCAATTACTACAATTTTTTTTTCTTTTTGGGATAATCGAACCTAGTGAGATAATCGATTCTCGAAATTGACAACAAAATCGAATATCGAATTTGGCGAGATAATCGAATATCGAATTTGGCGGGATAATCGATTTTCAAATTTGGAGGGATACTCGATTTTCAAATTTGGAGGGATACTCGATTTTCAAATTTCGCGAGATACTCGATATTTCATATTTGGCGGGATACTCGATTATCATACTTGGCGGGATAATCGATTTTCAAATTTAATGCATGGGATTAGGGTTTGCATGCATGCATGGGATTCATTAGGGTTTGCATGCATGCATGCATGGGAATTAAGGTTTCAATGCATGGGAATATGACGAATGTGATGTGATGTGATGTGGTGAATGGAAATATTAGAGTGAATATCATGAATTAGGTGAATCACACAAATGGAATGAACATAGTGAATGGGATGAACATAGTGAGTAGGATGAACATAGTGAGTAGGTCACTTAAATGAATGGGGTAAATATATTAAATGGGGTGAATATAGTGAATATAGTGAACATACCAAATATAGTGAACATAGTGAATATAGTGAATGGGTTGAATAGAATCAATTACTACAATTTATTTTTTTTGGTGGGATAATCGATTTTCAAATTTAGCAAGATAATCGATTTTCAAATTTCGCGAGATAGTCGATTTTCAAATTTCGCGAGATAATCGATTTTCAAAATTGCCAACAAAATCGAATATCGAATTTGGCCGAATAATCGATTTTCAAATTTGGCCGGATAATCGATTTTCATATTTGGCCGGATACTCGATTTTCATATTTATGCGATTGGGGTTTGCATGCATGGGAATTATTAGGGCTTGCATGCATGCATGGGAATTATTAGGGCTTGCATGCATGGGAATTATTAGGGCTTGCATGCATGCATGGGAATTATTAGGGCTTGCATGCATGGGAATTATTAGGGCTAGCATGCATGCATGGGAATTATTAGGGCTTGCATGCATGCATGCAAGCCAATTATTAGGGCTTGCATGCATGCATGGGAATTATTAGGGCTTGCATGCATGCATACATGGGAATTATTAGGCTTTGCATGCATGCATGCATGGGAATTATTAGGGCTTGCATGCATGCATGGGAATTATTAGGCTTTGCATGGGAATATGACGAATGTGGTGAATGGAAATATTACACCTAATTGTATGGGATGACCTAATTGTGTGGGATGAACATAGTGAATGGGATGAATATAGTGAGTAGGATAAATGGAAGTAATGGGATGAATATAGTGAGTACCATGAATTTAGTGAGTAGGATGAATGGAAGTAATGGGATGAATATAGTGAGTACCATGAATTTAGTGAGTAGGATGAATGGAAGTAATGGGATGAATATAGTGAGTAGGATTAATTTATTGCATGGGATTAGAGTGTAACTTTTGGCAGGAAAATATCACTAACCATAATAATGTTCTTTTATTAGGGTTTGCATGCATGCATGGGATTCATTACGGTTTGCATGCATGCATGGGGTGTATGGGGTGCATGGGGATGAGTGGGATGAATTTATTGCATGGGATTAAAGTGTAATTTTTGGCTGGAAAATTATATAATACATTTTATTGCATGCGCCTAGGGTGTAACTTTTGGCGGGAAACAGACCCTAACCATAATATTATTCTTTTCTAAGGGTTTCCGTGCATGGGATTAGGGCTTGCTTGCATGCATGGGATTAAGGCTTGCATGCTATTATGAATATAGTATTTATGGGATTAAGGCTTGCATACATGGGATTAGGGCTTGCATGCATGTATGGGAATATGATGAATAGGGTGAATGGAAATATTGGATTGAATGGGGTGAATGGAGTGAATGAGGTGAATAGGGTCAATGGAAATAATGGAGTCAATGGGGTGGATGGAAATATTGGAGTCAATGGGGTCAATGGAAATATTGGTTAGGGTGTAACTTTTAGCAGGAAAATTAACCGTTACATATTTATAGCTTCGGAGGAATGGGGTGAATGGGAATAATAGGATCAATTTTTTGCATGGAACTAGGGTGTAACTTTTGGCGGGAAAATTAACATAACCATAATTTTATTTTTTTTCTTAGGGTTTCCATGCATGGGGATTAGGGTTTACATTAATGGGATTAGGGTTCCGTGCATGGTTTTAGGGTTTGCATGCATGCGTGCATGCATGCACGCATGGTTTTAGGGTATGCATGCATGCGTGCCTTTAAGGTATGCATGCATGCATGCCTGGCTTTAAGGTATGCATGCATGCATGCCTGGCTTTAAGGTATGCATGCATGCATGGCTTTAGTGTTTGATGGAAATATTAGAGTGAATAGGGTGAATGACATGGATTAGAATATTGGAGTGAATAAGGTGAATGGCTTTAGGCTTTGCATGCATGGCTTTATACATTTTCCTTGCATGCATGGGTTGACTTTTGCATGCATGCATGGCTTTAGGGTTGCATGCATGAGTTTAGGCTTTGCATGCATGCATGCCTTCATGGTTGCATGCATGAGTTTAGGCTTTGCATGCATGTATGACTTTAGGGTTTGCATGCGTGCATTATTCACTTTAGGGCTTACATGCATGTATCCATGGCATTAGCCTTTGCATCCATGCCTTTAGGGTTTTCATGCATGCATCCATGGATGGAATTAGGGTTTGCATGCATGAATGGAATTAAGGTTTATACGCATGCATGGATGATATTAGGCTTTGCATGCATGCATTCTTCACTTTAGGGTTTGCATGCTTGCATTCTTCACTTTAGGGTTTGCATGCTTGCATTCTTCACCTTAGGGTTTGCATGCTTGCATTCTTCCCCTTAGGGTTTGCATGCATGCATGGATGGCATTAGGGGTTTCATGTATGCATCCATGCCTTTAGGTGTAACTTTTGGCGGGAAACTAACCCTAACTATAATATTATTCTTTTCTTAAGGTTTCCATGCATGGGGATTACGGTTTATGGTTACATGCATGGGTTTAGGGTTGCATGCATGACTTAAAGGTTTGCATGCATGACTTTAGGGTTTCCATGCACGGGTTTATGGTTTCCATGCATGGGTTTAGGGTTGCATGCATGACTTAAAGGTTTGCATGCATGCATTTAGGGGTTGATGGAAATATTCGAGTGAACGGGGTGAATGCAAATATTGGTGTGAATCGAATGAATGAGTTTAATTTATTGCATGGGACTAGGGTGTAACTTTCGGCGGGAAACTCTCCCTAACCATAATATTACATGCATTCATGCATGGCTTTAGGCTTTGCATGCATGCATGTATTCTTGCCTTTAGGGTTTGAATGCATGCATGGCTTTAGGGTTGCATGCATCGCTTTATGGTTGCATGCATGCATGTGGGTATGGCTTTAAGGTTGCATGCATGCATGTGGGTATAGCTTTAAGGTTGCATGCATGGCTTTATGGTTACATGCATGGCTTTATGGTTGCATGCATGGCTTTATGATTGTATGCATGCATGAGTTTAGACTTTGCATGCATCCATGCTTACATGCATGGCTTTAGGGTTGCATGCATGCATGAGTTTAGACTTTGCATGCAAGCATTCTTCACTTTAGGGTTTGTTTGCATGCATGCATTCTTCACTTTAGGGTTTGTTTGCATGCATGCATTCTTCACTTTACGGTTTTGAAGCATGCATGGATGACATTAGGGTTTTTCATGCATGCATCCGTGGCTTTAGGGTTTACATGCATGCATGAATGGAATTAGGGTTTGCATGCATGAATGGAATTAGGGTTTGCATGCATGCATGCATGGATGGAAGGAATTAGGGTTTACATGCATGCATGGGATTATGCCCGACATACCACCTTGCACCCATTATTTCATGTTTGTTTTTTTCAATATATTTTTTCCCTTATTTTATTTTCATACACTTCAATCCCATCTACACGACCATGTAAAACTTATATTTATTGACCACTCCTATAATTCACAAAAAATCGCCAAAATCTACCACGTGGCCATTTTTCTGCCATGCAAAACAATGAAATTTTGCCACTTTCTTTTTTTTTCCCCAATTCCTTCTCTTCCACCCACAAAATATACACAGCAACATATCAATCAATATGGGGTCACTCAATTGAATGGGGTGAATATAGAGAATATAGTAAATCGGGTGAATGGGATGAATGGGGTGAATGGGGTGAATGGGGTGAATATAGTGAATATTGTAAATGGGATGAATGGGGTCAATGTAAATATTAAAGTGAATGTGTTGAATTTATTACATGGGATTTAGGTGTAACTTTTGGCGGGAAAATTATAAATTACAAATTTATAACATAGGATAAATTTATTGCATGGGACTAGGGTGTAACTTTTGGCGGGAAACTCTCCCTAACCATAATATTATTCTTTTCTTAAGGTTTACGTGCATTGGATTAGGGTTTGCATGCATGCATGCATTCTTGGCTTTAAGGTTTGCATGCATTCTTCACTTTAGGGTTTACATGCATGCATGGATGACATTAAGGTTTTCATGCATGCATGGATGGCATTAGGGTTTTCATGCATGCATGGAGTGAATGGGTTTTCATGCATGCATCCATGGCTTTAGGGTTTTGATGCATGCATGCATCCATGCATCCATGGCTTTAGGGTTTGCATGCATGCATGAATGGAATTAGGGTTTGCATGCATGCATGGTTAAGGCTTTGCATGCATGCATGGTTAAGGCTTTGCATGCATGCATGGTTAAGGCTTTGCATGCATGCATGAATGGAATTAGGGTTTGCATGCATGCATCCATGGCATTAGTGAATGGGTTGAATTTATTACATACCATTTAGGTGTAACTTTTGGCGGGAAACTAGGGTTTACATGCATGCATGGATGACATTAGCCTTTCCATGCATGCATGGATGACATTAGCCTTTGCATGCATCCATGGCTTTAGGATTTACATGCATGCATGAATGGAATTAGGGTTTGCATGCATGCATGGATGACATTAGCCTTTGCATGCATGCATCCATGGCTTTAGGATTTACATGCATGCATGAATGGAATTAGGGTTTCCATGCATGCATGCATGAATGGAATTAGGGTTTCCATGCATGCAATGTTAAGGGTTTGCATGCATGCATGGATGTTTAAGGCATCCATGCATCCATGCATCCATGCATCCATGCATCCATGCATCCATGCATCCATACATCCATGCATCCATGGCTTTAGGGTTTGCATGCATGCATGAATGGAATTAGGGTTTGCATGCATGATTGCCTTTAGGGTTTCCATGCATGCATGCATGCATGCTTGCTTGCTTGCCTGCCTTTAGGGTTTCCAACAATATTTTTATCGGGTCAGGCTTGGGTTTTACCAGGCCGGGCTAAGGTATACACGGGCCTTAAATGGGCCTGGTGTGAACAGTAATCCCCTTATGGGCCTAGGCCCAACAATGGTTTTACGGGGTCGGGTTATGGTATGCCCAGGCCTTAGATGGGCCTTGTGTGAACAGTAACGCCCTTTATGGGCCCAGCCCCAACATTGGTTTTACCAGGTCTGGCACAGGTTTTACCGGCTCGAGCTTGGGTTTTACCAGGTCGGGCTATGGTTTACACGGGCCTTAGATGGGCCTTGTGTGAACAGTAACCATTTTTTGTGGGCCCCGGCCCAACAATTGCTATACCAGGCCTGGCTTGAGTATGCCCGAGCCTTACATGGGCCTTTGTGTGAATAGTAACCCCTTGTTGGACCCAGGCCCATCTAGGGATTTGCTGGGCCGGGCTTGGGTTTTATCTGGCCGAGATAAGATTAACCTGGGCATTAGATGGGCCTTCTGTGAATAGTAACCCCCTTATGGGCCCAGGCCCAACAATGGTTTTATCGGGCCGGGATATGGTATGACCGGGCCTTAGATGGGCCTTGTGTGAACAGTAACCCCCTTATGGGCCCGGGCCCAATAGTGGTTTTATCGGGCCAAGATATGGTATGCCCGGGCCTTAGATGGGCCTTGTGTGAACAGTAACCCTTTTTATGGGCCCGGGCCCAACAATTGTTTTATCGGGCCGGGCTTGAGTATGCTCGGGCCTTACATGGGCCTTTCTGTGAATAGTAACCTCTTGTTGAACCTAGGACCATCTACGGATTTGCTGGGCTGAGCTTGGGTTTTACCGGGCCGAAATAGGATTAAGGTTGGCCTTAGATGGGCCTTGTGTGAACAGTAATCCCCATATGGGCCCAGGCCCAACAATGGTTTTATCGAGCCGGGATATGGTATGCCCGGTCCTTAGATGGGCCTTGTGTGAACAGTAACCCTATTAATGGGCCCAGGCCCAACAATGATTTTACCGAGCCAGGATATAGTATACCCGGGCCTTAGATGGGCCTTGTGTGAACAGTAACCCTTTGTTATGGGCCCGGGCCCAACAATTGTTTTACCGGGCCGGTCTTGAGTATGCTCGGGCCTTACATAGGCCTTTATGTGAATAGTAACCTCTTGTTGGACCTAGGCCCATCTAAGGATTTGCTGGGCCGGGCTTAGGTTTTACCGGGCCGAGATAGGATTAAACTGGGCCTTAGATGGGCCTTGTGTTAACAGTAACCCCATTAATGGGCCCAAGCCCAACAATAGTTTTATTGGGTCTGGCTCGGGTTTTACCGGGCCGGGCAATGGTATGCCCGGGCCTTAGATGGGCCTTGTGTGAATAGTAACCCCTTATGGGCCCAGGCCCAACAATGGTTTTATCGGGACGGGATATGGTATGCCCGGGCCTTAGATGGGCCTTGTGTAAACAGTAACCCCCTTTATGGGCCTAGGCCCAACAATAGTTTATTTGGGTCTGGCTCGGGTTTTACCGGGCCGGGCTATGGTATTACCGGGCCTTAGATGGGCCTTGTGTGAACAGTAACCCCTTTTATGGGCCCAGTCCCAACAATAGTTTTATTGGGTCTGGCTTGGGTTTTACCGGGCCGGGCTATGGTATGCCCCGGCCTTAGATGGGCCTTGTGTGAACAGTAACCCCCTTATGGGCCCAGGCCCAACAATGGTTTTACCGAGCCAGGATATGGTATGCCCGGGCCTTAGATGGGCCTTGTGTAAACAGTAACCCCCTTTATGGGCCTAGGCCCAACAATAGTTTTTTTGGGTCTGGCTCGGGTTTTACAGGGCCGGGCTATGGTATGCCCGGGCCTTAGATGAGCCTTGTGTGAACAGTAACCCATTTTATGGGCCCAGGCCCAACAATAGTTTTATTGGGTCTGGCTCGGGTTTTACCGGGCCGGGCTATGGTATGCCCGGGCCTTAGATGGGCCTTGTGTGAACAGTAACCCCTTTTATGGGCCCAGGCCCAACAATAGTTTTATTGGGTCTAGCTCGGGTTTTACCGGGCCGGGCTATGGTATGCCCAGGCCTTAGATGGACCTTGTGTGAACAGTAATGCCCTTTATGGGCCCAGGCCCAATAATGGTTTTACCGGGTCTAGCACGGGTTTTCCCAGGCCTTAGATGGGCCTTGTGTGAACAGTTACCCCTTTATGGGCCGAAGCCCAACAATGGTTTTACCGGGCCGGGATATAGTTTTCCCAGGCCTTAGATGGGCCTTGTGTGAACAGTAACCCCCTTTATGGGCCCAGGCCCATCAATGGTTTTACTGGGCTAGGCTTGGGTTTTACCAGGCCAGGCTATGGTTTACCCGAGCCTTAGATTGGCCTTGTGTGAACAGTAACCCCTTTATGGGCCCAGGCCCAACAATGATTTTACCGGGCTAGGCTTGGGCTTTACCAGGCCAGGCTATGGTTTACCCGAGCCTTAGATTGGCCTTGTGTGAACAGTAACATCACCTCTAACCCCAAGACAAGTTTTAACTTAGGCGTTAACTTAAGTATGAATAGACACCAGGTTGGCCAGAACACACCAGTTAGGTGTAGCGAGAGACCGAGTAGGGTTCACCCATATCCTCAAAGGGCTTAGACTACAACCCCACCACTATAACCCAACTCCCAACTTTGATAAAGATTGGGACGAGGTTGGCCAAAAACACAAGTTAGGCGTAGCATGGCACCAAATAATGTTCATCCAGACTCTCCAAGGCTTTACAACCTAACCCAGCTCCCAACTTCAGTGAAGATGGGGACAAGGTTGGCCCAAACACACTAGTTAGGTGTAGAAAGGGACCGAACAGGGTTCACCTAGACTCTCCTAGGGCTTAAAAGCCAACCCAGCAGCCAACAGCATTCAAGATAAGGACGAGGTTGGCCCAAACACACTAGTTAGGTGTAGAAAGGGACCGAACAGGGTTCACCTAGACTGTCCTAGGGCTTAGAAGCCAACCCAGCACCCAACTGGTTCCAAGAAGGGGACGAGGTTACACTAAACACACCAGTTAGGTGTAGCAAGACACCGAGTAGGGTTCACCTATATTCTTCAATGGTTTAGAAGCCAACCCTAACCCAGCTTAAGTGAAGATGGGGACGGAGCTTGCCCAAACACACCAGTTAGGTGTAGGAAGGCACCGACTGGAGTTCACCAAACTCTCGAAGGGTTTAGAAGCCAACCCAGCACAGAACTTAAGTCAGGATAGGAACGAGGTTGGCCCATCCACACCAATTAGGTGTACTAGGCCCTCGAGTAGGGTTCACACACACTCCCCAAGGGTTTAGAAGCCGACCCAGCTCCCAACTTAAGCCAAGTTGAGGACGAGGTTGGCCTATCCACACCAGTTAGGTGTAGCAGGCCCTCGAGTAGGGTTCACCCACACTATCCAAGTGTTTAGAACCCTACCCAGCTCCCAAGTTAAGCCAATATGGGACGAGGTTGGCCCATACACAAAAGTTAGGTGTAGCAGGGCATTGAAAAGGGTTCACCCACACTCTCTAAGGGTTTAGAAGCCGACCAAGCACCTAACTTAAGCAAAGATGGGGACAAGGTGGGCCCATCCACACCAGTTAGAAGTAGCTGGCCCTCAAGTAGGATTCACCCACACTCTCCAAAGGTTTACAATCCACCCCAGCTCCCAACTTAAGACAAGATAGGGATGACGTTGGCCCAGGCTTCCATTAGGTGTAGCAGGCCCTCGAATAGGGTTCACACACATTCTCCAATGGTTTAGAAGCTGAACCAGCTCCCAACTTAAGACAAGATGGGGACGAGGTTGGCCCATCCATACCAGTTAGGTGTAGCAGGCAATCGAGTAAGGTTCACCCAAACTCGCCAAGGGTTTAGAAGCTGAACCTGCTCCCAACTTAAACCAAGATGGGGACGAGGTTGGCCCATTCACACCAGTTAGGTGTAGCAAGTCCTCGACTAGGGTTACCCACACTCTCCAAGGGTTTAGAAGCCGACCCAGCTCCCAACTTTAGCCAAGATGGGGACGAGGTTGGCCTATCCATACCAATTAGGTGTAGAAGGTCCTCGACAAGAGTTCACACACACTGTGCAAGTGTTTAGAAGCCGAACCAACTCCCAACTTAAGCCAAGATGAGGACGAGGTTGGCCCATCCACACCAGTTAGGTGTAGCAGGCCCTCGAGTAGGGTTCACACACACTCCCCAAGGGTTTAGAAGCCGACCCAACTCCCAGCTTAAGCCAAGATGAGGACGAGGTTGGCCCATCCACAACAGTTAGGTGTAGCAGGCCCTTGAGTAGGGTTCACACACACTCCCCAAGGGTTTAGAAGCCGACCCAACTCCCAGCTTAATCCAAGATGAGGACGAGGTTGGCCCATCCACACCAGTTAGGTGTAGCAGGCCCTCGAGTAGGGTTCACACACCCTCCCCAAGGGTTTAGAAGCCGACCCAACTCCCAGCTTAAGCCAAGATGAGGACGAGGTTGGCCCATCCACACCAGTTAGGTGTAGCAGGCCCTCGAGAAGGGTTCACCCACCCTCGCCAAGTGTTTAGAAGCCGACCCAGCTCTCAACTTAAGCGAAGATGGGACTAGGTGGGCCCATACACACCAGTTAGGTGTAGCAGGCCCTCGAGTAGGGTTCACCCACCCTCTCCAAGTGTTTAGATCCCCACCGACCACGAACACACCTAACCCTAACCCTAACCCTAACCCTAACCCTAACCCTAACCCTAACCCTAACCCAAATATTTATTAGTTAATAATATTATTAATCATTTAGCACATATATTTATTTCAAAAATATATTTACTGATTAATATTACGTATTAAAAAATATTGCAGAACACAAAATATTAATTATTTAATAATTATTTGTGTGAAATGACCAAACTGCCCTTGTGGTTATTTACTATTAATCATATATTTATTTAAAATATATATTTACTAACTAATATTACGTATTAAAAAATATTGCATAATACGTAATATTAATTAATTAATAATTATTTGCTAAATGACCAAAATGCCTTTGTAGTTATTTATTATTTAATAATATTATTAATCATTTAGTAAATATCAAAAAAATATTTAAGTATTAACAAATATTACATAATATGAGATATCAATTATTAAATATCAAATATTTGTTATTAAATATTGGATTCAGGTGTTGTTAAAATTTTAACGTAAATCGTCAGAGTCTCCAACAATTTACGTGCTTTTATAAATTTCACAAAAAAAAATCAAAAATTCATATATTGCTAAGAAATAATTATGTTGATTAGATAAATATTTTCAATTACATTCGATTACCGTTTTAATTGTACGATTAAGACATGCAAAGAATATCACGCCTACATCCCTATTATGTTATACAAAGTCTACTGGATAATCGAATGGGGTGAATGGGGTGAATGGGATGAATATAGTGAATGGAGTGAATGAGGAGAATATAGTGAATGGGATGAATTTATTGCATGGGATTAGAGTGTAACTTTTGGGAGAAAAATTATAAAATACATTTTTATAACAAAATTTTAACGTAAATCGGTAAAGTTTCTAACGAATCACGTTTTTATATTAAATAATTTATCAATATTTCTAATTCATAAATAAAACATTAATTATTCATTATTATTTCATAGCAAAAAAATGTTTTAATTATTTAATAAATATTCATATAAATTAAATATTAGTAAATAAATATTATTAATTATTCAATAGTAATTATTTATTATTTAGTACATATATTTACTAACCCCAATCCTAACCTAAACAATGGTTATTTTATAAGCATTGTTTATAAGTATCATTTTCAAGCATGCTCAAATGCTTTCACACATGCTCTAATCCTTTTTCTTTATAGGAGAAATGTATAAAATTATTTTTGGCTCATTTTCCTATATTATAATGTAAGTTTTATTTACTGGATATACTTTACTATCAGGGTGTAATCCTAATCCTAAACTTTATTTAAATTTTAAAACAATAAATTTAATAAGTGATTCTCATCATAATTAAAAATTATCTCACTCTCTCCACATACATAAACAGTAACATTCTCACTCTCCCACCAATAATTTTTAGAATTTATCTAACAAATGCCACACTTATTAAGGTTTTATAAACATAATTTTGGTATTACTTATTAAAATAGTTGATAATGATTTCAGTGATATAGAAATTGTTATTTTTTAAAAGTTTAAATTTTCAAAAATTATATTTGTTAGAGTTTAATACAAACCCTAATTTTCTTTTTTATCATTTTAAATTTATTAAATATAATACAGTATAATAATATATATACAAAATACCGTAACAAATAAAAAATAATTGGGTCAAATTACATCGCTAACCGGAAAAAAAAGAAAAGGTACACGCAAATGTCGGCGCACAAAAGAAGTCTAACAAAATCACGAAAATCGTATTTCGCTTCCTGCACCCCAATTCTCAGAGATCGGAGATTGAGAGTATGAACGAATATATTAACGGGATGTTCACATTTCTACGCTTTCTCCGATTTAATCTATATCTCATTCTGTTTTTCTAAGCACAGAAACGAAGAATGTCGGCGTCGCAAACCCTTGGAGGGTCTTCTCGTTGCGGCCGAGCCATCGGCCCATCCCTCGACAAGATCGTCAAGAATGCCGCCTGGCGTAAGCACTCCCACCTCGTCTCCGCCTGTAAATCAACCCTCGACAAGCTAGAATCTCTATCCGATTCATCATCCGATCCCATATCCCCTGTATTCGGCCTTTCCTCTGCAGACGCTGAATTTGTCCTTCAACCTCTCCTTCTTGCTCTTGACTCCGCCTACCCCAAAGTCGTGGAGCCCGCTTTAGAATGCGCCTTCAAATTGTTTTCTCTTGGGCTGATCCGTGGCGAGGTCGATCGCCCGGATAACATAAACAGTTCCACTACTTCTCAGTCGACCATTGTTTTCAAGATGATTGAGGGCGTGTGCAAGTCAGGCGGCCTTGGAGAAGAAATGATTGAGCTCGGCGTTCTCAGGGTCTTGCTTCTGGCGGTTCGATGCCCCTTGCTTGTTGATCCGCGGCGATTGCCTCATTCATATAGTGAGAACTTGCTATAATGTGTACCTCGGTGGTGTAAACGGTACTAATCAGATCTGTGCCAAGTCAGTTCTTGCCCAGATTATGGTCATTGTTTTTTCCAGAGTCGATGAGGACTCCATGGATATCTACATTGGAAGAGTTTCTGTAAGTGAACTGTTGGAATTCACTGACAAGAATTTGAACGAGGGGAGTTCTATACAGTTTTGCCAAAATTTTATTAACGAGGTAATGGAGGTGAGCGAAGGTGTTCCCGTTCCTAATTTTAGGCTATGGTCCCCTTCCTCATCTACGGAATTGCAAAGTGGCCATGTATCTGCGTTCAAATCAGCAGAGGAAAAAACTGATGGGGATGATAGCGAGTTGAATAATGGAGCTGGAACCGAGATACATGGTGGCAGTAAGATCAGGGAGGATGGATTTCTTCTTTTTAAGAATATATGTAAGTTGTCCATGAAATTTTCTTCTCATCAGTACCCTGATGATCGTATTCTATTGAGAGGGAAAATTTTGTCTTTGGAGCTTCTTAAGGTAGTCATGGACAATGGGGGCTCAATTTGGTACTCCAATGAGAGGCAAGTGGTATTATACTCACTATTCACTTACATCTCATATCATGATTATCATGTATCAAACCTATTTAAGTTTGAACACTCTGCTACTGGCTGCACTTTGTGCCACTGGAGATGATCTAAATAACTGTTACACTTATATTTTGATAAAAAAAAGTTTTTAAAAAATGCTAAGAAGCTCCATTGTGTATAAAGATTAATTTATAGTCAACTCCTCATTGAATTTATTTTACATACCTTAACAAAAACAAGTTATTGTTCTCAGAACAACTCTGCACCTTTCATATGTTTCCCAAAATTAGTGTTTAGTAACACGTGTTTAGTAGAATCCACTCTATATGATTTATATTTGGAAAAGTTAAGTTTTAATAGCAAAATCTTCTAATATGAATAAAGTGATAAATTGAAAGATTATTTGCTTCCGAGCCTGTATGCCATTGGTTCTAACTTAAAACAGAGAATACAGTATTTCTGGGTTGGGCGTTGGACTAAATAGGACCTCGTGTGTAATAATTATTTTGCTACTTTTGTACAGTGTTTATGTTTGTTGTTCTGATGCTGTTGTTTGGTTTCTATTTCTTATCCATAATAATGTAATACTTCGACGTCTTGTTAAAAAGAAAAAAGGTAATTCATAGTACTTTAATGTGCGAAATCCATATTTTCATTTACTTGGTGCAGGTTTCTTAATGTCGTCAAACAGTATCTATGCTTATCACTGATAAAGAACAGTGCACTGTCAACAATGGCCATTTTCCAACTTCAGTGTTCTATCTTCATGAACTTGTTATCAAAATTCAGATCAGGGTTGAAATCAGAAATTGGAATATTTTTTCCAATGCTCATCCTCAGAGTCCTTGAAAATGTTCTTCAACCCAGTTTTCTGCAGAAAATGACTGTCCTCAACTTATTGGATAAAATGTCTAAGGATTCACAGATTATCATTGACATTTTTGTCAACTATGACTGTGACGTGGATGCTCCCAACATATTTGAAAGGTATTGCACATGACTTTAATTGTAACTTCTGTTCCTAGTTGCTACCTTGTTAGTGCCAGTTTGAAAGAAAAATCTTGATTATTTAGTTATTTACAATTTTCAAAAGATGGGACTTTTAGCAGGTGTAGGAAGGTTTGAGTTAAATATATGATGTCGGTGTCCTATGGCAGGAGCACGAACTGCCCTTTCCCAAAGAAAATATATTCAACTGAAAGAGGATGGAATAAATATAAAAGATTTAGGTTCTACAAATGCGGATTATTAGGTAGGTGAATAGAGGATGGAATCTTTAGAAGGGTGCTGCTATAGATCACATATTAATCTTAGTAATTTTTAACACAGAAAAGTGGCAGCACACATGCTTACCTTGCTGCATGCCAAACTGAATGATCAACCCTTAAGCCAAATTAAGAGAAAGCGAAAATGGCATATCCTTTCATACATATTCCTGCTATGCCATTATTGCATTGCATTGCTTATTTATAGATCTGTCGAGGAAGCTTACAGGGAGTTTCCTGATGATCCTAATGCAATTCAAAATGAAACAAGCTACAGGGGTAGTGTTCCTTTATGCTAATTCAATTGAAAGGCAACTTTCTGCTGTTGAAGCAATTAAACGGTCTCAACAAATTTGATTAGGGTATATTCTAAGGTTTGTTTGGAAGTTATCTTGTAAATATTGATCTATGGATAGGTGGGAAAGTTCTTTGTAGGAACTTATGGGGAATATTTAGGTTGACTACAATGGAATTGCATGTGAACCTAATAATATTGGTCGAGGAAATGAAACATATTTGAAGTTCATGTAGCTTAACAGGAATCTTGTTGATTTGCTCGTTATCTTTGAGCTTTCCCATACATCAATGGGATGGAAGGATTGTCTGGAGAGCCTTCATGTTTCATTCTGATATAAACTTCCGAATAAATGACTGTTTTTTTTATATTTTATTTTAAGTTGTTTTCAAATTTTCTCGCATGGTTAAGCTCGAGCTCAGTTTCTCTTTCTGATGGCAATTGAATAATATCAATGTATCCAGAGCTTAAAACTATTGTCGTGTCTCATGTATAATAATTGTAATAAATTAATGGGATTAACTTTTTTAATTAACATTTAAGTTTGGTGTTATGTTTTGCTCAAATGTATTTTAAACCCATATAATTCCATCAGATATTTGCAGGATTGTCAATGGCCTTCTGAAAACTGCTCTAGGACCACCCACTGGTTCAACAACAACTTTGTCTCCAGTACAGGATATCACCTTTCGGCATGAATCAGTGAAGTGCTTGGCCAGCATCATTAAGTCAATGGGGGCTTGGATGGACCAACAACTGAGAATAGGAGACTCGTATCTGCCTAAGAGTTCTGAGAGTGATGTTGCCACTGAGAATCATCTGGCCTTAAATGGAGAAGAAGGAAATGCCTCTGATTTTGAGCTACACCCTGAAGTACATTCAGAACTTTCAGATGCTGCCACTCTTGAGCAGCGTCGAGCATATAAGATTGAACTTCAGGTTAAGTATTGTCTTAAGAAAATACTCTTTCATGTTCATCATGCTAACTCTAATGTGATTCTTATACTAACATGGCCTGTCTACCACTTTATAGATGCCATCCTTTGAGATTTTTACTCTTCATTGTATTTAAGAAAAAAAATGATGCCTCATTTATTACTTCTTTGGTGTCTGTGCTGTCACCATTTTCTGTTTGTTTCCCTTGCCATAGTTCCCATGACTTCAATATATACTCTCTTTCATCTTACCAGGAATTAGCTTTGTTTACTCCATTGTGACAATTTTGCTTGGTTGAATGCAGAAGGGTATATCACTTTTTAATAGGAAACCTTCCAAGGGTATTGAATTTCTGACAAGCACTGAAAAAGTTGGTGGTGCTCCAGAAGAAGTAGCTTCTTTTCTTAAGAATACTACTGGCTTGAATGAAACCATGATTGGTGAATATTTGGGTGAAAGGGAGGAGTTTCCTTTAAAAGTTATGCATGCTTATGTAGATTCCTTTAACTTCAACGGGATGGATTTTGGCGAAGCAATACGGTTTTTCCTTCGGGGCTTCAGGTTGCCTGGAGAAGCGCAGAAGATTGATCGTATCATGGAGAAGTTTGCTGAGCGCTATTGCAAATGCAATCCCAGTTCCTTTACCAGTGCAGATACTGCTTATGTTCTTGCCTACTCTGTGATAATGCTCAACACAGATGCCCATAACAGCATGGTGAAAGATAAGGTTTACGTCCAGAATTTTTTCTAATGTCTTATGCCTTTGCGATTAACTTTTGTAGGTCCATGAGATTTGTTCTTGTTCTCCATTAATTGTTTAATTGAACTTCTAGTGAAATTTGAAGAAATCTGCATAGCTTTTTTAAAAACTGGCATTACTTCTCTTCATAGAAGGTTATGCAATTAAGCGAAATAAATTCATGTGTATGTGTATGATGTATTTCTGTTCATTATAAATATGTTGAGAGGAATTTGAATAACATGGTATTTAGTTTATGCACTTAATGTAAACTTGTAGTTACCTTGTAGTATGCAGCTGCTACAGTAAAATCTGATTTATGTTCTTGCATATAGAATTAATTTGGAGTCTCTTCTGATCTATACTCTTCATTGGTTGGCCATCCAGATGACAAAGGCAGATTTTATCCGAAACAACCGAGGAATAGATGATGGAAAGGATTTACCTGAAGAATATCTCGGAGTGCTTTATGATCAAATTGTTAAAAATGAAATTAAAATGAATGCTGATTCTTCTGCGCCACAAAGCAAACAGGCACATAGCTTTAATAGATTGTTAGGCCTAGATGGCATACTCAATCTAGTCAATTGGAAGCAGAATGAAGAAAAGGCAATGGGTGCAAATGGACTTCTTATTATGCAAATCCAGGAGCAATTTAAGGCAAAGTCAGGAAAATCAGAGTAAGCTTACATGTTATCAAATCAATTTTATGACTCTTTCCAGAAAGCATTTCTGGGATATGTACACCTTTATAGGGCTTGACTCACTAACATTAGCAGAATTTGTAATAGGATGTCTATTATGTCTGTATTTTCTAAAGAACCATTCTGTGGGATCAACTGAATGTGGTAGGTTACTTCTTTATTTAAGTTCTTCTGTATTGAGCGTACGTTCACATGTGTTGTCACAGGTCTGTTTATCATGTTGTCACAGATGTGTCAATATTGAGGTTCATGGTGGAGGTGTGCTGGGGTCCTATGCTGGCTGCATTCAGTGTGACTCTTGGCCAAAGTGATGACAGGGTTGCTACATCCCAATGTTTACAGGGATTTCGACATGCTGTGCATGTTACTGCTATGATGGGCATGCAGACCCAAAGAGATGCTTTTGTTACATCTGTTGCCAAGTTTACTTATCTGCACTGTGCTGCAGATATGAAGCAAAAAAATGTTGATGCCGTAAAGGTGAATGAACCTTCATTCTGTCATATGATTGAAGAGGGTGTCTCATTCCTGTTTTGTTTCATTACAGAAACTTTGGATACACGCCAAAATGCATGGGGTATCCGACATATCTGACATAGATACACATGGGATACATACAGATGGATAAGTATCCAAATTTTTTTATTTTTTTAAAATTTAATTACAGGATACGGCTCGGACACGGCTAGGACTCGGTGTGGATACGGCTTTGACAACAAAAAAAAAACTCACGTTTCCTTCACATCATCTGAAAGGGCCTTTCATCAGAGGACTTTTCATTTGACTCTTTCATTCTTGCTGAAAGAAAACCCTAAGCCCTGAAAATTTTCCTCCATTTGGAGTATTTGCAGATGACGGACTGAGGTAGGCTCACAAATCTTTTCTAATTCGTCTCCAATTTTCAGTTCGTCAGTCGGGGCGGAAGAATTGACTCTGATTACAAGGCTGCAGCTCCTTCTAGCTGGACTCCTTTGGCATTCGTAGGTCTAGATTTGGATTTCAGTTGAAGATAGCAATATGTCTTCTCGTACTAATGAAACCAAATCTAAAAAGCCTTTCTCTTTCCACCCATCTCTCTTTCCTTTTTTCTTTTTGTAAAACGGTGTGTTTTGTAATTAATGTATGGGCCATCAAATGGTCTTTTTTCATCTGTTTTATTGGAGAAAATATCAATGGTGGGATTAGGTGTAAAATATTTTTGAAATTATTTTTTTCTAACCTATCCTACATTTTTAGAAATTGATGTATCCCCGAATCTGATATGGACCGTATCTGTATTCGTATCCGTATCCGTGCTTCGTAGCAGAAACTCCAAAAGCAGGAGCTGTTTAAGATTGCATCTGAGTGTCCCATGTGTATTCTGCCAATGTTACTGAAAAGGTGAATTGGTTTTTATATTGCTTGTCAAAAGGTTATGCTCTCCTTTTGTGAACCCTGGCCATGAAATGGCCTCGTAAAGAGAGAGAGCGCCACTGGTTGGTCTTGTTTTGATTTTACTAATTTATTTATAATGTTTGATGTATTTACAATGTGTCTTCCCCACTATTGTGCGATTTTATACCTTTATCACCAACATTTCGATTTGCTACAGGCTGTAATATCAATTGCTATTGAAGACGGTAATTATCTTCAGGAAGCATGGGAACACATATTGACATGCCTCTCCAGAATTGAGCATCTGCAATTGTTAGGTGAGGGCGCACCGTCTGATGCATCTTTTTTCTCTGCATCTATTGCTGAAACAGAAGAAAAAACATCAAAGACTTTGGGTTTGTCAACTTTAAAGAAAAGAGGAACTTTCCAGAATCCAGCTATGGTGGCTGTTGTTCGTGGGGGTTCATATGACAGCACCACTGTTGGGGTCAATAATTCGGGACTGGTAACTCTAGAACAGATTAACAACTTCATTTCAAACTTGAATTTACTGGACCAGATTGGTAACTTTGAATTGAACCACGTATTTGCACATAGTCAAAGGTTGAACAGTGAAGCAATAGTAGCTTTTGTGAAGGCGCTTTGTAAAGTTTCCATCTCTGAGTTGCATTCTCCTACAGACCCTCGTGTTTTCAGCCTTACTAAACTAGTTGAAATTGCGTAAGCTTCTTGTGATCTTGTCTCACTTAAGTTTAATTTGCAATAAGATCTCATTCTTCGAGACTTCTGTTGCTACATGAATGTAATCAATATTAAGTTTTTAGTTCTAAGATGTTTCATCTTTGTTTCATTTATTTGATGAGTTTCAATTGGTCTCTCTTGCTCATTTGTGATGAAAGTTTCTTGATAACTAGTCGTGCAACTTCTTTCAAAGGACACACTCAAATCATGGTTTTTTTTTGGCAGGCATTACAATATGAACCGAATCAGATTAGTGTGGTCTCGCATATGGAGTGTCCTCTCAGACTTTTTTGTGTCAGTTGGTTTATCAGAAAATTTATCAGTTGCTATCTTTGTGATGGATTCGCTGCGGCAGCTTGCTATGAAATTCCTAGAGCGTGAGGAGCTGGCGAATTATAACTTTCAGAATGAATTTCTGAGACCGTTTGTGATTGTTATGCAGAAAAGCAGCTCGGCAGAAATTAGGGAGTTAATAGTTCGGTGCATTTCACAAATGGTCCTTGGCCGTGTCAGTAATGTAAAATCGGGCTGGAGAAGTGTTTTTATGGTATGTCAGAAGCCAACTTCTGGTTCTTATGTTATCCATGGTTCATATTGTGTTGGATGGAAAGCTCAGAATTAAAATTCCTTTAGGGTGTAAAAGGAGAAAATTATTTGAACTTACTATGACAAGATTAGGATTTATAAAAGCAAAAAGAATGTTAAGACCATGCAACAGTTTAATATCCTTTTGATATAAATTTTAAGAATGTTAAGACCATGCAACAGTTTATTTCTTTGATTCTTTCAAGAACATTGACTGAATGTTTTCGATCTTGGGAATCTTGGGCTTGAATTTGCAATTTCCGCTTCTGCATTTATCTTTTCTTTGTATAAACCTCTAATTTAAGCAAATTCATCCTTCTGTTTTCTGCATCCTGCAATGAGTATGGTCGAACTTGATATTTGTTACACTGCTTCTTGATCTTGTAAGAGTGGTGTTTATTAACAGTTTGGTTATTAAATTGCAAATGTATATGAGAATAAAGTTGGAGGCCATACAGACTTGATTCATCTTGTCTTCAACCCATTCAAATGGTTTTCAACTAGAAAGTAGAAACTGATTTTTTTCCTGTTGTTATTTTAGTTTTCTAATTGTGACTGGTTTCTAAGATATGCAAGTTCTGTGCTTGCACCAAGCTTGTTTCTCATGCAGTGTTCTTCTTCTCTCAGGTTTTCACAGCTGCTGCAGCTGATGAACGAAAAAATATTGTCTTGTTGGCCTTTGACACCATGGAAAAAATAGTGTGGGAATATTTTCCTTACATAACTGAGACTGAAACGTTGACTTTCACTGATTGTGTTAAATGCCTCGTAACATTTACTACTAGCAGATTTAACAGTGATGTTAGCCTCAACGCGATTGCATTTCTTCGGTTCTGTGCAGTCAAACTCGCTGATGGAGGACTTGTTTGCAATGGAGACAACAGTCTCGATGCTTCATCTATTGTTGAAGTAAATAATGTTTCAGATGTGAATGCTTTCAATGATAAAGATGATCATGCATCCTTTTGGATTCCTTTGCTATTAGGTAATATGTCTTCAAGGCCTAATTTCCTAGATGTATTGAAATTAATGAGTATTATTCAGGTTGGATGTGAGTAGCATACCTTGACTCCCAAATGGACCGTTAATTTAAGATCATTTCACTAAACCTTCCGTGGGGGGCTATTACCTGTAACTGGCATTTGTGGCATCAACATGTGTGCAGTTTTATGTACTGATAAACTGTATTTAAGCCCTTGCATTAATTTTCTGAAGATTTACATATGTAAATTGCAGATTAAACCGTGTTGGTCTCTTACCAACTTTTTCATTTCTTGTCAAAAATGGCATATCATCCGATCTTACCCTCTTATTGGGCCACACATAGGGGTGCAAATGAATAAAGCTGTTCGTGAACAGCTTGTGGAGGGCTCAACACATACTTAGTTCATTTTCTAAATTAGTCAAGTTCAAACTTTATTTTAGGGCTCATTTAGTGAACGAGTCAAGCTCAATTTAGGCTTGTTAGCTTTCTAGCTGAGTTGAGCTCTCGAGCCCAGCTTGTTTAATATAATTTGATATGCATTATAAAATTTTATAAATAATATATGACAATTTCATAAATAAGGTATTATCTTATTTAACATGGTACCAGAGCAAGTTTGATTTATACCCAAGTCCGATCTTGGCTTCGATTTTCAAAATCCTAATCCTCTCTTTCTTTTCTCTAGCCACCACATAAAGAAAAAGAAGAAGAAAAAAAAAGGCTTTGCCACCATTCAAGTCTAGTTAATTCCTCCCTCTTCTCTTCTTCAAGCTTCTTTTGTTTAACGGTTTGACGGCTCAAAGGGTTTAACAGAATCCATGTGATCTTTCCCGTTGTACCTCTTTCCAGCGGTGCTTCTCTTATTTTTTTGGCAAATCTTGTACCTCTTTCTAGTCAACAAGGATACCATTTATGGGAACTGTTTCTCGGTATTGTTCACCAATGGTGCCCTCTCCTCTATCCTGCAGTGCCTCTCTCACCAGTGGTACCTTTTTTCACATCGTATTGCTGTTTGATATTCGTCAAATGGATTGAAGCTAAAACCCTTTCTCATTCTATTTACTTCTTGACCTATTGTTCTTAGGTTGTTGTAAGTGAGAGGTGTTGAGATTGTAATTGGTTCTACTTGAGCTTGGATCGTTTCACGCACCTGTTTTGTCATTTGTTTAATGGGAGTACTTTCTTTTTTCTGAGATTTATTGAATTTACTTGTGCAGAATAATATAGTGTTTTCATTATTAGTTTATACTGCATTAAGATCACTACTTTGCTCCTTGCTTTGCGTACTTGACCTATTTTATACAACTGGTCTTTTTTCTGTTACAGGGTTGTCAAGACTAACACGTGATCCAAGATCAGCTATCAGAAAGAGTTCCTTGGAAGTTCTTTTCAACATTCTAAAGGATCATGGTCATCTCTTCTCATATTCATTTTGGACAAGCATTTTTAATATTGTTATTTTCCCAATATATAATAGTGGGTATGACAAGAGAGATATTAATATGCATGATGACCAGTATTCACCAGCTTCTGGTTCTTTACATCCTGAAGGAAGCACATGGGATTCTGAAACTTATGCAGTTGCTGCAGAGTTTCTAATAGATATTTTTGTCAGATTTTTCAATATGGTGCGGTCTCAATTACCAGGCTTGTTGTCAGTACTTACAGGGTTTATAAGCAATCCTGTTCAGGGTCCAGCTAGCACTGGAGTTGCTGGATTGATCCGTTTGACAGGTGACCTGGGTAGCAGGCTTTCTGAAGCGGAATGGAGAGTTATTTTTCTGGCTTTGAAGGAGGCAGCCACATTAGCAGTTCATGGATTTGCAAAGGTCTTAAGAACCATGGATGATATTGAGGTGCCTTACATTTCTCACACTTCTGCTGAGGTGGAAAGGTCTTCCGATCATGAGTTAACAAATGATGATTTTGATGATGATAATCTTCATACCGCAGCATATGTGGTATCAAGAACGAAGAGTCATATTGCCATGCAGCTACTCATTGTACAGGTTTTCTTCTGCTCTTTCAAGTTAAGCTTACATAAAAAAGCATGTACAATTTGAGTTTCCTTGTAACTTGTACCATTACAGCTCTCGAGTTTCTTCCTACATCTTTTAGAACATCCGTTTCAAATTGGATTAATTTAGCATTGTTGACAATTTCTCCAATTATTGTGATTTTTGAAGAGTCTGTAACTTAATCAAGATTCAAAAAGTTTTTATAAGATTCCATACTGGAAATGGCCTTTGGCCTGCTATTTTACATTCTTGCTAATGAACTATGTTTATATATTTATTTCTCATACCTGAAGCTTTTGTTTTTAGCTTCTATTTGCCTTCCATTTGTTATGCCTCTGCATGGGTCTACAACCATAACATCATTTTATGGCTCATTTGCAGGCTGTTCATGATCTGTACAAAATGCACCAGCAAACCTTGTCAGCAGCCAACATCACAATCCTTCTTGAAATATTTTTCTCCGTAGCAGTGCATGCCAATCAGCTGAACTCTGAGAGGGTCTTGGTGAAGAAATTGCAGAAGGCTTGCTCCATCCTGGAACTTTCTGATCCGCCCACGGTTCATTTTGAAAATGAGTCTTATCAGAATTACCTGTACTTTCTTCAAAATTTACTTGTGGATAATCCTTCTGTGTCTGATGAGATGGGGATAGAACCGAAACTTGTGGCTTTATGTGAAAATATATTGCAAATTTACCTGAACTGTACTGATTCTGTCAGGCAGCAAGCAGTTATCCAGCCAGTGCTACACTGGATACTTCCATTCGGTTCTGCTAAAAAGGAAGAAATGGCTTCCAGGACATCTCTAGTCATCTCAGCATTGCAAGGGTTGACTAGTCTGAAAGGGAATTCATTTAGGAGGTATGTTCCACGGTTCTTTCCGTTGTTGGTAGATCTTGTAAGGAGTGGACATACTTCTACAGACGTTCAACGTGCGCTGAGTCATATATTTCAATCATGTATAGGCCCAATAATAGTTGAATGAGGTTTTAGGATTTGATACACTATATACATCAGCAAATAAATTGCATTTTCTTAGTTGGCGGGTTCAAGAGCTATTAAACAGATTGTTGTATACATCAATGCTGTCGTGAAGCATATAATTTTTTGCTTTCCTTGTCTGAGTTAATGTGCTTATAATGTAAATGAGAAATTTCATTATAAACCAATTTGATGCTCCGTAATATTGGAAGTTTGGGACAATGACAAATTCTTTTCTTTTTTTTTTATTTGCCTGAAATGCTTTAAGGGGAATTTGGTTTAGTTTTTCGTTGAGATGGGGTTTGAGATACAGTTTGGTTGTAACTTTCTTTTTCTTGTTCTTTTTTTTTTTTTTTTTTTTTTTTGTTGTTTGGATAATTTTTTTAAAACTGTGGTTGCAAATCATGGTTTTGAGATATTTTTTGATTGATATGTAAATCATCAAAAAGAACATGCATGAATAATATTAAATTTATCCTATTTTTATTAACTTCAAAGATTAATAAATAATATATTAATTAAAATATTAATGTATTAATTAGTAATATAATTATTGAAAAAATAAATATAGCAATTCTCAAGAAAATATAATTATTGATACCAACATTTATTTAATTGTTTGTCTACATATTAAAATAAAAATAAAAATCAAGAACGACTTGTTGCAATAAGCTTATTTAGTATATTATCATGGATGCCAGATATTAAACCTTGGTGTGAAGTCACAGGTGGATCTTGAAGTAGTCCACGTCAATAGAGTTGTCTTTCTTAAGATGACAAAAGTTTTGGATCATTGTCATAATGTTTGAACTCCAGGACCGAAAGCTTCTATTCTTATGAAGTTATGTATAGACATTGTAGCAATTACAATGTTTACTGGCATTTCAAAAGAATAAGTGGGCATATCTCCAAAACTGGCAAATCGTTGCTTCCACACCCCCAATGTCCTCTCAATCGTACACCAAATGCTTGAATCGTAGTAATTGGAAACTTCATTATGATTCTTTGGAAGATGTGAGGTATCCTGAATTGTATAGAGGTATGTATTCATTCGACATGTCATATCAGAAGCTACCAATTAAAACATACTTAATAAATATAATGAACATTCAATTAATAAACAAGCTAATTTACTACCATCCATATATTAAACCAATCAACTATTATAAGGTGCAGTCATTATATATGATCACCTGATGGCGGTATAGGAATTTTGGGTTATGAACACATGGCTTCCCCAAAAATCCTGTTATCATGTGCAATATTAGCTCATCTAGCTAATATGTAAGTGAAGCACAAGTTAAAGTCACAAGTCATCATCATATTCTGCGTCGTGTAGCCCTTTCTACCAATGAATTCAAATTGTCTTTCAGGTAGTACATGACATGCTATATGAGTATCATCTATTCTACTAATACAATATTGAAAAAAAAGACATGTATCGTCAACTTGACAGTATTTCTTCTGGAATAGAACTTAAGTCTTGATTCAACAGTTATATGATGTCAACGGATAATAATATATGATACTTTGTAACACATGGCAAAACAACCTATGTATTGTCTCTTTAGAGTGTTGGAGCCTTTCTTATAAATCATGATTTTTATCTCCATGACTTGTTATAAGCATGAACATGACCACCATTTTCCTTATTGAAGTCAATTTGTTGGTTGAAATTGATACCTTTGTTCTAGAATGCTGCAAAATTTTGAGCATGGTCTCCACACTTGACAGTGCCTAGATGATCATTAAAACTTCCTCTACCCACATTGTGCTTGTTTGTTGCGAGGTTCTGCAAGGTCTCTTAATATTTGGCTACATATACGCTAGCAATTGATGCTGGTGTTAATGTAATTGAGTCATCTATTTGTTTCACATATTATTCTTCACTATCATAAGATAATGCCGTTCTTGTAAAAAACATCATTTAAATTTTCAAATCAAAAGTAAATAAACAAAATTAAAAAAATGAAACTATTGATAGTAAATGAACAACAAAATAAACAAAGGAAAACAAATCCAATTATTCAAAATGCATATACAAAGTTCAAAACAAACACAACAAAGAAAAACATATTTAGTCTACAAATATAAACACAAGCATAATGAAAAATTGTTTTGGGCGCATCATTCTCTTTGCACTTTTCTCAAGCCATGTCATTTGAGCCCCTTGATCTTCTAAGGCAATAAATGTTTCTATGTTTATTGGCAATTGCATTAAGTCAGTAGCTTAAAGATATATCGGATCAGAAACACCAATCACAGGCAACTCTCATACTAGCCTCAACACATCTCGTATGGTTGATATTTCGTTAACATGAAGGGTCAGACCTAATGCTCATGGACTCAAACCAAGATCTTATGCTTCGATATTTAACAAGTTCTGAAAGACGGCTAATTCTTTTTCAATCCTATTTGCAACCCATCATTTTTAATATTTTCTCTTCCTATCTATCGGAGCACTAGGGCCAGTCACGTCTACATGTAAATCCGTTATAGAAAGTTGCGAAGCATTATGTGAATCCCCAAATACTGTTTATACAAATTGAAATCTTCTAATCCATGTGGTCGGAAGAATTAAATGCATGGGTGAAAAGGTGCATGATAATTGAATTTTATCCACAAGCTATATTCCTTTGTTTTTCTTTTAGAGAAATATTTATTCTTCATTTGAACATGTTTTATTTGTTATAATTGTAAAAGTTTAATTTTTGGCTACATATTTTTATAGAAATTATTCACTTATTATATTGTCCCAAATCAAGAGTTTTGAAACATCAAATAAATTATAACTTAAAAATTTTCATCTATTTAAAGAATAAAATAACAAATTGTGTGTTGTTTCGAGAAATTTTATGGATGAGAAGTGTAATTGTTTTTTTCACCCCAAAGCTTTAACTAATTTAAACAAGTGCCCCAACTTCAAAAAGCTGGTGTACAACCTAACCCCCACTTGTTTTCTTCTCACAGTTGTTATTTCTTTTACAACCCCTGCTCATAAATTCCCAAGTCCCAACCCTTTCGTCACCCACTAAAACTGAACCCTAGGTTACCATCATAATCATCATTATCTTCCTGTAGACAGATAAAATCCCAGCTCTCTCCCTTCTTTTCCTCGTCTTCCACCACTTTCAACAGCTTCTAGTAGACCATAAAGAAGGCGCAATTACTATATCTCAATTTCTTCGGATTCTATGTGTTTAACATTCAAGTGTTGGTACTTAGTATCTTCACTCCGATGATGGTCAGTTCTTTTCTAAACCCTCTTCTGAATTTATTAAGTTTCATTAGAATTCACCCATTCACTGAGGTCGTGAGGAGCCTTGATATTAAATATAGATAGTACCTACTCTGTTCCTAGTATTTGATCTAGGAGTCCCTTCCAATATAAGATCTTCGCATGGATAACGAGGTGCTCGAATTCCAAATTGGGGTGGGAGCAGAAGGAGGCGGCGGCGATGCTGACGACGACGTTGTTGACATTGAGCACCCCGTCGAAGATGAAGAATTGGATGATAGCCCTCCTTTTACCAGTGGGGTTGGTGGTGCTGGTGGAGTTACTGGTACTGATGAAATATATCTACCAGAGGGGGACCTCTTAGATCTTGAACCCTACGAAGGCATGGAATTTGAATCCGAGGAGGCTGCCAAGGCCTTTTACAACTCCTACGCTCGCCGGGTTGGGTTCAGTACCCGTGTCAGCTCATCCCGTCGTTCCAGGCGGGACGGAGCTATTATACAGAGGCAGTTTGTTTGTGCCAAGGAAGGTTTTCGCAATTTGAATGAGAAACGCACTAAGGATAGAGAGATCAAGCGCCCCCGGACTATAACCAGAGTTGGGTGCAAAGCGTCTTTGTCGGTCAAAATGCAAGATTCTGGCAAGTGGGTTGTGTCTGGTTTTGTTAGAGAACATAATCACGAGCTGGTCCCTCCTGATCAGGTGCATTGTCTTCGCTCTCACAGGCAAATTTCGGGTCCTGCTAAGACCCTGATTGACACTTTGCAGGCTGCTGGAATGGGTCCTCGTAGAATAATGTCGGCACTCATTAAAGAGTATGGTGGGATTAGTAAAGTTGGGTTTACGGAGGTCGATTGTAGGAATTATATGAGGAATAATCGGCAGAGAAGCTTAGAAGGGGACATTCAGCTGGTCTTGGATTATTTGAGGCAAATGGATGCTGAAAACCCTAATTTCTTCTATGCTGTGCAGGGTGATGAGGATCATGGTATGAACAACATATTCTGGGCTGATCCCAAGGCAAGGATGAACTATACATACTTTGGTGATACTGTTACTTTTGACACTACCTACAGGTCCAATAGGTACCGTTTGCCCTTTGCTCCTTTCACTGGGGTGAACCATCATGGACAACCTGTTTTGTTTGGTTGTGCTTTCCTAATAAATGAATCTGAAACATCATTCATATGGCTTTTTAGAACGTGGCTTATGGCTATGTGCGGACGCCCACCAGTATCAATCACAACTGATCATGATTCTGTGATTCGGTCGGCCCTGACACAAGTTTTCCCAGACACTCGTCATCGTTTCTGCAAATGGCACATCTTCAAAAAAGGCCAGGAGAAGTTGTCTCATGTGTTTCTTAAACATCCAAATTTTGAAGCTGAGTTTCACAAATGTGTTAATCTGACTGAGTCAATTGAGGAATTTGAGTCTTGCTGGATGTCACTTGTTGATAGATATGCTCTAAGTGACCATGAGTGGCTGCAGACGATATATTCTTCTCGTAGGCAGTGGGTACCTGTATATCTGCGGGATACATTCTTTGCAGAGATGTCCATAACCCAGCGAAGTGATAGCATGAATTCATACTTTGATGGCTATGTGAATGCTTCAACCAATTTGAGTCAGTTCTTTAAGCTGTACGAAAAATCGCTAGAGAGTCGGAATGAAAAAGAAGTAAAAGCCGATTATGACACAATGAATACTTTGCCAATCTTGAGGACCCCATCTCCAATGGAGAAACAAGCATCCGAGCTTTACACTAGGAAGATTTTTATGAGATTTCAAGAAGAGCTGGTTGGGACCCTAACTTTCATGGCATCCAAGGCTGAGGATGATGGGGAGGTTATCACATACCAGGTAGCTAAGTTTGGAGAGGATCATAAAGCATATTATGTAAAATTCAATGTTTTGGAGATGAAAGCTTCTTGTAGTTGTCAAATGTTCGAGTTCTCAGGTCTTCTCTGCAGACATATTTTGGCTGTTTTTAGAGTGACCAATGTTCTTACTCTCCCATCTCATTACATATTGAAACGTTGGACAAGAAATGCCAAGAGCAATGTAATATTAGAAGAACCCTCCGGTGATGTATATACTAATTATTTAGAATCTCATACTGTCCGATATAATACCCTCCGACATGAGGCCTTTAAATTCATTGATGAAGGAGCAAAGTCGCTCGAAACTTATGACATAGCAATGGATGCTTTGCAAGAGGCTGGAAAAAGGGTTACTCATGCAATAAAAAATGAGGGAACAATTGCCATGAGCAATGGACGTGTTAGGGTTGATTCATTCAGCAATGGATGTAGCGCAAATAATACCAGGTGGGAAGATGCTGGACGCTTGGACCAGCAAATGTCTGAGGTCAGAATTGCTTTCATTCTTTTATTCTTTTTGCCTTCTGTTTAAAAGCTGTGTGGCAGTGGTAATGATGTGAGACTAATCCTTACTCCTGTCATACAATTTTAAGTTGTTATATAAAATGTTTTCCTCTTGAAGATTGCACTCTTTTTTTTTGGAGGCTGATGTGTTTAAGCTTGAACTTTGAATTAATCCCAATTGTCTGATGTGCATTGCTTGTAAGTTCTGTGTCTTAATTTATTAGTTAACACTCCAATTGATGGTTTCGACTTTTGAGATGGATGTTCCTCTCAGATTTCAGTCTATATTGGCTGTCATGTCCATCTCTATCCCTTTGCAGTACAACTTAGAACAGATGTCCATTCTAAATTCGGAGATAAGGGCCTAAGAATGAGAAGACCTGCGGAGAATAGCATCAACTAGAATATATATATATATATATATATATGGTTTACCCATGCTTAAGATTAAATCTTTGAAATTTTATACTTGCATACTTAGCTACATATCTAACTGTATGAAGCTTATGTCTATATCTCATTAAGATCCGGAGATATGAAACTCCCTGGTGAATTTTTTTCCCATGCAGTGTAAACATGCTTGAGATACTTAACAATCTGTAATACACAGATTGTAGATGTTGATTTTGGACCAAGATCTCAGCCTCAAAACCTGAGTTTAGACTTCTTATGTAAATTTCTTAAATGGTTTGAATTGTATTTTGTTGGTTCTTTCTTATTTTTGGTGGGTTGTGTTTGTACATGCCTTGTGTACAAATGAGATGACTTTTTCTGTAATAAAATCATTACTTACCAAAGAAAACCTGAGTTTAGGCTTCTAAACCCCTTTCAATCGCAGTACCATTTTTGAGACCATCACATCGTAATTCTTGAGTTGAGATATCAAAATTAAGTTATTGTCAGCTTGCATTTAGATGAAGTTTGACATTTGAACATACTTTTCACAACATATTAGGTCCTTATGTCTTTCCTTCTCAGTAACATTTGTTGGAAACTCAAAGCATGATATTAGTACACTCATATTCAAGCTCCTTACTTCTCTAATAATGTTGCTTGGGGTTAAACGTTTCATTTTTTTTGTATTCTACTGGTTTTGTCTATTGAACAATTATGATGTGACTTGATATAAATTTGGGCTTTTATGTACTATTTTTCAGGATGATATGGACAACAAAATTAGAGAGCTTACCAATGAGATTGAATATGCAAATCGGAAGTGTGAAGTTTACCGGTCTAACCTAATTTCTGTTTTGAAAGATGTTGAGGATCATAAGTTACAGTTGTCAATTGAGGTGCAAAACATCAAGATTAGTATGAAAGATGGGCTCTAAAGGTACCATAACATATATAGACATCTAGTTGCTTTTAAAAATTAACCCTGTTGAAACTGCCTATCTATCTACTTCAACAATACATCCTGCTTTTACCTGTACTTTTGGAATGGTCATAGATTAATTGCACAGTATAGATTTTTACCAAAAACTTGTGATCATAAATGTTATGCAGATGATCTGTACTATACAAATAGTACAGATTATTCCTCTACGACAGGTGTGCGGAACCATTAAGTCTTCAAGGTTTGTGTTATTACTCCTGAGTCCTGAGATTAGCAGGTGCTTACGAGGCTTTGACGTCTACCATGTAATACACAGGCACATCTGTAGTGCAACTTTTGAACACTCGTTATTATTTTGGGCCCTCAAGAACTACATCTGTATTGGACTGTTACCAATCCATAATGTGGTGAGCATGTGTCTGAGAAATATATAAAGTCAACTAATATAAGATGACATGCATATATCTAGTAAAACATGCATGTCATGGGTCAGTGCCTTTCGCCCGATTGGACAGCCCTGTAATGTATTTTGTTTTTCATTCTGGCGTCTGATTATTGATACGGGTATCAAAATGGAGATGATGTAGGATTAGTACTGATTAAACCATGTCGCAGAGTTGGTTAGTCTCTGTTGTACAACTAGATTTTCCTTTTTGTTTTCTTTTTTTTAAGAATCAATCTGTGTCAATGGTATTAGAACCTAATTTTGATATTGGGCAAGATTGTGAACATTCGCACAGTTAAGACTTTATGGGGTAGATGCAAGAAATAGAAGATATTGATCATTCCCCTCAAGAACCGAAGACGAGCCCTTACAGTTCTATTCAATTATTGTAGTTGGAAATCAAGTCTATGTGAGTAGAATTTGAAGCTTTTTTAGGCGCAACAGTACTAGTCGATGATGGGAGAAAGGGTATTCAAGTGGGTCAACAATTCAACAAACTAGAAAAAAATAGAATATGGGAATGAAGTTGGTTATCTAGTATATTTGACGATCCATGTATAGCTCGGAATGAATTTTCTAATCCCCAAAATCTCCTGTGTCGAACGCATGCCACAGTAAGTTTAATCCTGATTATAGATGAGATTGCTTAAATGATTATAACAATGATCTCTAACCAATTCAATTGATAGTTTTTCCATCGTTGAGGCTAGTTGTTTAATCAACCAAAAAATGAGAGTATGTCACCGGTGACGAATGAGGAATCATCCCTATTGTCTCGTGCATATTCTTGAGGACAGTGAAGGTGGAGATTAATGCGGGTCAAAATGGAGATAATGTTGGATTGATTAGATGACAAGTGAAGTTAGTTTAGGCTATTATCGGCCCAAGACTGGTAACTTACAACCATTGTATCATAAGTATTGAGCAACAAATCTTACTATTTGGTATTGCAATTACAGCTCTAGTGCTGCTGCTCCTCTTTTCGTTTTCATAATAAACCAGTACGTCAAATAATGTATTTTTGTAAGCAATAATATTGGAAGGGGAGAGAATAGCCCGACTTGTTAAATTTATTATGAATAGGTAAAACTCGGGACTGTCCATATTTATCCTTCAATTGGGTTTAATTATTGGTGATATTGTTTAATTAATGGTGACATTGTTAGTTTCCATTGATTTGAAAAAATAAAAGAAAAAAGATTAAAGAAACCCTAGAAGAGAATGAATGTAGGAGAAATAATAGGAGATAAAAATAAAAAAGAGGACCAAATGAAAAAAAAATATATAAAATAGTTATATATAATAATAATGAATTTTAATGAGATAAAATAAATTAATAAACTAATATGATATGTAACATTACACTATTGGTAAAACAAAGTTCATAAAATTTGCCATCGCCTGCTATCATCCACAATCTAAATCTCCGTAACAGGTAAGTTAAGATATACCTTCTTAGGCAACAGGATATAAGAAGATATAACCTTTCTCATACATCGCGAACACTAAAATCACATTACACAACCAATCTTAATCCACCTCCTGCAGGCCTAAACAATCCCCCTCTCCCCAGACTGACGCTACTGGTGCTTGAAAGCAGTAACGACTGCATTCACTCTTTCAAACTAAGTCTTGCATTTTGCACCTTAACTGATAACTTCAACTTCTGTTCTTCCATATCCCTTAGGACAGCCAACAAATTTGCTCTATACACTTCACATCGTTGATTAGTACTCTCTAACTCTGCCATCAACTCTCGGATTTTCTTTTCCTTCTCCTCCTGAGGATGGAAGGAAAAAGATAGTATAGTATTATACCAAAGAAAAGAAACACCAAGCACCACAACTAGGATAAAATGATCAGATATGACGGGATAATGAGAAATATAGTACAATTCACACACTAGCAGGTTAAGAGAGCAGCCACCATTGCAACTACATATATTAGAAATACTATGTATATAATCTTATCATTCACATAAATAAAACAGGTTTCAAGTTAAATTTGAAATAGACAGATAATGCAAAATCTATTTCTTGGAGTGGTAGCACTTGAAAAATTTACAAGATGGACAAAACTGTGTCCAATGCAGATTAGTACCCTGAATTATCAGAACAAGCTGGTTGTTGTTTTCTATGTAAATGATGTTTTAATAGTCAAGCATATATCACAAAGAACAGCAGGCACCATATGCAGAAAGCATAAACAACAAAGTCTGAAACATATTTTCTCCAAAAAAAAAAAAACAAGGGCCAACGAGCCTAAGTCATTTAAGAGACCATTCTCATGCTCATCTTGATGATCTGCATGAAGGGGATGGATATGCTTCCGGAGTAATGTCATCATATATGATAGTAAAATAAGAAAGGTAACAGGGCGAGACTGACATCATAGTAAATGACCCAGTCGCAAGCTGGATGCACAGCAACTACTCGTGGGTTCTAAAGAACCCAAAGACCACCTGCAAACTCTGAGAAAGAAAAGAAGGCAAAATGATAAATCTTGTCCTCAAACTATCACCTATTTTTCAATCTTGCTTCCAAACGTGTAATTTTTTCATTTTTGTCCCTGAAGTTTCGAAGTGCAATCCCTTCCTTTGAAGCAGAGTGCAATGCCTTTCCTCACTGTATGTTGCTCCCCTAAGTCATAGAAAATGCTGATTTGGAACCTAACTAACAAGCTCTACCATCCAAAATATTGGTACGGAGCATAGTTACCAGGATCTCTTGACCCCTGTGTTCCGGGAACTCGTTCTGGGATCGTGGTTCTTTTGTATTCCAGGATTACTATTGTTCGTGATCCAAATCGTCAAAAGTGGTGACAAAAAATTGTAAGATTTTTCATCTAGAAAATGTAAAAAGTATGATCACAATTCAACTTATATCAATTATTACTTATTTCCTTACTATATAATTTATAGACTATTATCTTTCTTGTGCCATAAATTAAATATTATGTATTCTACTAATTTAGTAGAATTTAATGTGAAATGTACCACCAAAATATGGTAAAGTAACCCAAATAAGTACTTCAAGCATATCACGTTCTGAAATAGCAAATCAACTAAGCCTACCCTCCATCGTACCATGGTTTTAGCTAGGTAGCGTACCCGTCCCATCCCCGTTTCCGTACCACGTCCCCAAACGTACCGCAATCCTGGTAACTATGGTGTGGATAAACAGCCCATTTTGCAATCTTTTGGGGCTGTTAAAGTATGGGCAGGAAGAACCCATTTGTTTCCCGTCCAAAAAACAGACAGGAACTTAAGCAAAGACATTGCTTTGGACATTCATTACCTCAGACAATTAGAGCTTTTACTTTGGTGACACAAGTTCCTAATAGCATTTAAAAATTGGGATTGTCTTATTCTAAACTCTACAGTCTGAAAGAGATTAGGCTCAACTTGGGCCTCCCAGCTCCTTGCTTTTACCTGTATTTTCAGATGTACTGAAGTAGGCAGAAACAATTTTCTATTATCATCTAAGTAGCGGTTGAGTTTTTTCTATTTTAGTCAAGGCTAAGTTCAAATTCATCGTGTAGACGGTAGATATTGCTCTCCTAAGAGTCTCCACTCCAGTTTTCATTGCCACATCCTTGAATTATACCTGTTTATTTTGTCCTTCCTGACCAAGATCAAGGGACCAATGACTTGAACTTCGCGTTGTCCTACAAGCAAGGAAGCTTTGAAATGCTTGGAAGACATAAGCTTTTCCTGTGCAAACTGCAAAGAACACACTAGTGCCTTGAAAGGAGATGGTAATGTTGAAAGATCCATTTGATGAGAGAATATCTGAAAGGGGATGGTCGGCGTAATAAGGCAAGAGAAAGAATTCTCAAGCCTCACTGTATGTGGTAAATCTTGTTTGTGGTGGAGGGTGAAATGATGGTGTCTCTTGATGGCTTGAGCACTCTAGTTCCACATGTGCAGAACAGAGGAATGGGTGTATGAGCTCCAATGGAACACTGGATGAGTGAAATTGGTGTTGAATGGGCTTATTAGGGAAATAAGAGACTTCCCACTGGGCGTAGAATTATTTTATTGAACCTCTGCATTATGTTGCAAATTTCTTTTGGTTTGGAAGCTGTCACTTACCATTTGGAATGCTCCAAATTCCACTTGAGCATCTACATCTGGGTTTTGGTTAAGCTCAGAATACTGAACAACCAGCGAAACTGCTCTACTGATGTCCGATACCAGCAGTGTTCACGGTTGTGACTTAGAAGAGGGATAATTTCGAGACATGATCATATCTGCCACACCAAACATAAAGGATTCTTAGGATTCATAACAAACTGTGCCAATTTCAGCAGTGGCAAAATCCCTCTGAGAGGAGAATCTGTGTTAATCTCAACACAAGCTTTGGCATATATGCTCTTTTATAGATAGCATTAGGGTGCAATCCACCTTAACTAACATATCCATGGTCAAAACTGAATCCCAATAGCCATAGACCTCAACAGGGAAGAGTCTGGCTTGAAATTAGGTTTTTAACCAGTAACCAAGAGACAGATCATTAAAGAATCACGGCCTACCAGCTGACACTATAATTTAATATCTTAGCTAGTTGATACTAAGCTAAGGAACATGTTGAACCCAATATAAAAAATAAAAAAATGCAAAAGAAAATCAGGTTTCAAAGTTTAAATAATCTGGTATGAAAAAGGGCGATAACTTATAATAATATTTCTCTTTAAACGGTTATGTTCCTTTTTGTCCTTTTTAAATAATCTCTAACTTATTGTGTCTGTCTGCGAGTGGGGGGCGGGGTTACAATCACATATGTAACCAGATCATCAGAATGTATCAGTTCCATAGCAGTGTTAGAGAACGTAAAAAGAGTGAAGAGTGACCTGAGTGGCATACAAAGAGTGAAGTTATGTACATCCATTTTTATTACAGGAAACTAAGGTTTAGCATGTAGATGGAGAATAGCTTTCACAATAGAAGATAAAGAAAAAGAAAAAAGAAAAGAAAGAGAAGGAATTTGAGGAGAGCAAAAAGAAAGAAAGAAGTTCCAAATACTATCTAGCAACAAAATATGTTCAATGCACGAAACATAAGATCAAAACACAGAAGTTAATTTCCAATATTACCCAGCTTCAAAGTACATGAAAAAGTATGAAAAGACAACTAAAAATAATTTAAGATCTAATCTAAGAACATGCTTTCGGGTTTGCAGACATTTTTTTTTTTATGTGAAGCAATGTAGCACAGAAGTTCTGAAAATATAGGTTATTGGAAGCATATCTGCTCTAGATATGAAGTAATATATAGTTTACTGTTATTCTAGTAAAAATAATGGGATGAGTTTACGTAATCCAAAAGGTTAAAAAAAAATTGCAGTTTTACAAATGATAAGTGTGCTACTTCTAACATGAAAGACATATATAGATAATTTAGCACAAGAAATTTGAATTACCAAATATTTCATCAGAAGACATAATGTGAAATTTTTTGGTGATACCATGTGTATATACGTGGATTGGGTTTGGCCAACAGGAAATTGACAGAAACAAACAACTAACAACAAATAAGGTCAGAGAAACTAACCACAGACTCATAAGCAGGCACTTCATCTTCATCAATTGTAAGCAACCTTTCCCCACCTCCATTGGCATGTGTAGCACCCCGTGCTGATTCAGGAGCAAGAATTTTCACAATAGCAACCTTCTTAGCAGCGTCTTGTAAAGCATTCATTGCCACGTTATAAATGTAGATAGATTTGGCACCTTCTTCTACGTATTTGATTGCCTCCTGACGCAGATTGTTATACCGAACTGTTAAAGACTCCCCAGAACTATTTGGCAATTCAGCAGCATGTTCATCGAACACAGTTCCACTTTTCGCATTTCTTGTCCAACGCTTCAATACATAATGAGAAGGAAGCATGAGAACGTTTTTGGCTCTAAAGACTGCTAATATGTGCCTACAAATAATTCCTGAATATTCAAACATTTGGCAGCTGCAACTAGCTCTCATCTCGAAAGAATTGAAAGTAACAGCATGTGCTTTGTGGTCTTCTCCAAATTTGGCCACTCGAAAAGTAGTAATGTGTCCTGAGTCGTCAATTTTGGTTGCCGGATTAGCAAGAGTCTCAACTAGTTCTGCTTGAAATTTAATGAATATCCTCCTTGTATAAAGGTTTGCAGCTTGTTTTTCCATAGGAGATGGTGTTTTAAGAACTGGCATGGTGCTACTAGTGTCATAATCGGCTTTTAATTCCTTTTCATTCCAAGTTGATACAGCCTTCTCGTACTGTTTAACCAACATCTGTATGGTAGTGGATGCAGTTACATACCCATCAAAGAAAAAATTTAAACAGTCAGCTGAAGATGTCTCACCAAAGAAAGTGTCTCGCATGTAAACGGGGATCCACTGTTGCCGATCATTGTATAGAGACTGTACCCATTCATTATCAGTGAGAAAATATCTTTCCAACAGTGACTTCCAAGAAGACTCAAACTCATCGATGGTCTCGGTCTCATTAACACACTTGTTGAATTCAGATTCAAAAGTAGCACGTGATTGATAAAGATGATGCAGTTTCTCTTGAGTTTCCCTAAACATGTGCCACTTACAGAATCGATGGCGAGTTCCAGGAAGAACTTGCGCAACAGCAACTTGTATCAAACGGTCTGGATCAGTTGTGATAGAGAGAGGGTGGTGACCAGACATGGCATGAAGCCAAGTCTGGAATAGCCATACCAATGAAGACTCGGACTCATGAAGTATCAAAGCACAACCAAACAAAACAGGCTGACCGTGATGATTAAACCCAGTAAATGAGGCAAATGGTACCCTAAACCTGTTTGTCCTATATGTTGTGTCCAATGTAACAGCATCCCCAAAGTAAGAGTAGTTCATTCTAGATGTTGCATCCGCCCAAAATATGTTTCCACCAGAATGATCATTGTCACCCTGGACAGCATAATAAATAGCAGGATTTTCTGCCTGCATGCGCTTCAGATAGTCCAACACATGCTGAACCCCTCCCCCGAGAGTCCGCTGTCTAGAGTTGCTCATTTGTCCCAAGAACCAGCTGCAATGAAAGAAACGAAATTGCAGAGCAGAAGCAAAAATAAATAGCGATCAATCATGGTTCAAGCTAGAGCAGAAGGGTTTTCACATATTATTAGTGATGTGCTCCTCATACTAAGTTTAATGAAAATATTCAAGAAGCAAGCCTTGAAAAGTGAAAACACACTTGGTGAGACCCATTGGTATGTTTATGGTTGTTTACCAGTATTATCAAAAATTACCTTTATTTATCAAAATACGTTCTTATTTTAAGGAACAAGTTGTAAATTTCAGGTAGAATAGCACAGGGTTACCAGAATCCGCCACCCCGGCGATTTCCGAACTGGAAGTCTGGAACCCAATTGTTGTATGGTCGCGTTCCGGAAAGGAAAAATGATGTTCCGAAGGTGAACAGAAAAATATATTTCCGTACCTGATTTGATCGGTGCCGGATAAGACTGTCCAGATAGGCGTATGGCTGTCAGATTCGCCGGAAATATCAGACAGATCGAAAGCAAAGGGTTGGTGCGCGCCGCTGCATACCGAATGAAAATAGTTTCTTTTTTCTTTTTAGGGCAGCATCTTTCTCTTTATTTTTTTATTTTTACTATAAAAAGTACACCCACATTCTTTGTGTTGAGAATTCTTCTAAAAAAAAAGAGTTCTATTTAAACCAAAAAAAATAAATCAATTGCATTTTATTTCATTATCAAACTATCACCAAATTTATAATTTTGAAATGTTTACTTTTATTTTCATTTTCATTTTTTTAGCAAATCAGTATTACACCAATAGTTAACACCATTTATAAATTATCCCACGTATTAAAATTAACCATTAAACCGCATAAATTCTACTAAACATGTATATATGCAAAACTTGTAAAACGACATATTTATCCTTCAATTAAATTTAATTTTTTGATAAACAATTAAATTTATATATTACTCACTTTCTCTCTTCTTATGTCTATCTACATCTTTCATTTATTCTACATTTTCTATTTTCTACAATTTTAAAAGAGCAAGTTTTGAGCATGTGAGGGAGCCCCTCAATATACATTATATAGTAGGATTTCTCTCACTGTATCCACTATTCATTGTTTAATACTGTTTAAAATTGTTAACTCTGTACGGCTTCGAGGAGATGACGATGGGCTAGGTATTGGACTGATGGCATTAGAAGTATGGGAGGATTGATTTCCTTAGGAGGAATGCTTCAAGGAGATGACGATGGGCGAGGTATCGGATTGATGGCGTTAGCAGTATGGGAGGATTGATTTTCCTTGATTTGGGGAGAATTAGAATCTACTTTTCCCCATTCCTCATTAATATAGCTATAGTTTCAAATCTATTATTGTGCTCACCATTCAATTCAGATCTATGAAGCAGATGGTCAAACTCATTTCCTTTGTCTTCTCCCGTATCTGTATCTACATATGCAGTAAAGCCATACACATCTTGCTCTCTTCTTCGCTATTTGAGATTCTTTTGTTCTGATTTCTTCTATCTATTAATCTATTATCTATTTCTATTATCTTCTATTAATTATTAATTAAAATTTTAAAAGTGCAAGTTTTGAGCATGCGAGGGAGCGCCCTAACTGTACATTCTACACTGGGTTTCCCTCACTGTGCCCACTATTCATTAATCAATACTATGTGAAATTGTTCACTCTATACGGCTTGGAGGAGATGATGATGGACTTGGTATCGAATTGACAGCGTAAGGTATTGATGTCCCTTGATTTAGGGAGGACTGATTCCCCTTGATTTGGGGGAATACCTAATCTTTCTGCTGATGCAACCTCATCTCATCTCATTCCTCTCAATTCCCTTTTTTTTTTTTTTTTTGCTGAAGATGTACTGCAACAAAAACGAAGATGCTTCTCTGTTTTCTACTCGCGGATCTTCATCTCTTTGTGCTTGTACCTGTGTGCGAGTATAAGCCAGCGAAGATGAGCAACGATCTAGCTAGCCTTATAGAAAGCCAAAGGTTATGATTTATTTTATTGATTATCTATCTTTTTCAATTAGTCTCACAAATCTAAGCTTATTTGCATGGCAATTTATTATGATTCTTGAAAGAAAAAAAAAGTGATTTTTCTTCTTCCTTCATCTGTTTGTAAGTCACAATGGGTGCTTAAGATTTCTGGAAATATCAAGGTGCACATGGTTTGTTTATTTTATGTTCTTTCCAGGCAAAAAAAAAAAAAAAGGCTGGTCTAGAGACAAAGGTAACAACTTTTTATCTTACATTGGGTTATTATGTTGCTCTGCTTGATACTGAGTTTTGGTAAATTATTTGTACCATACATATAGAGAGACACAACTATTGTCCATTTATTTTTATTTTTATTTTTATTTCATCTCTAACATGCTAGATGAGGGTGATTGCAGATGCTTAATGAGATCCATTTATTTTCAGTATAGTTATTTTGGCCAAGCTTGGATGCTGGTCATTTCTCAAGGGAGGATTTCTTTTATATTCATCATCTATTTCATCTATACTATTCTTCTAGGTAATAACTTACTTATTTACTCTAACATCTTCTTCGAATACATACAAAATGTTTTATGCAAGACATTGTAATTTTCTTGGAGTTGTTTATGGAAAAACAAGTTGACAGCAAGTAGAAGAAGATGTAAAATGACAATAGTGATCAATTGAGATGCCCATTCCAGAGCTTGTTTATGTGAAAATCTCGAGGTTATTAATTTTATGGTGGCAGAAATTTTTGTTTGTACGAAATTCTAATATTTATCTTTATATGTGATTGCAGATTTAAGCTCTGTCAAAACTGACTTTTGATGAGTTCTAGCCAGAAAATGAATCATCAGAGTAGAATTCTATTTACCTGCAAGAGGATTGCAAAGATTTGTAATTAATGGTATTCCTGTTTCTTGCTTATATCAAGTTCTTATGTGTGATGAACAATTTTGTTTTAAGAATTAACTGATTGTATATCTAACATTTTTATTTTTTTTTATTTTGTGGCCTTTACACTTGCTATGTATGCATTATTTTTTAGGAGACAGGATAATATCAATTTCAAAATTCAAATTGTTGAGGTTATAGAAAGAGCAAAGGTATGTTCTTTCAAGTTTAACATTGAATATATTAAAAAATGATATACATTCTCTATAAATTTATTTTGGTGCTCGAGTCCAGTTGGTTAATCCATATTTATCATTTGGATACCACTATAATTCCAAATGTGAAAGGATGAATGCCATAAATCCCATGGTATAAGTGTGATTTTCAGCAACTGCTGCTTTACCCACTGTAGTCACCCATGAGGGTTATGACATAGAAAGCTTAAAACGAACAATGAGGAGTGAACTTTTAAATCCTTTTTTTTTTTTTTTTTTTTGTCTTTCTATCACAAATTTCCAATAGTCATGATAAACAAATTGGGCTTGATGGGAGGTCTTGCATATAAATTGTAGCAAAACCCTCCAATCCCATCCAAAGGGAAAAACAAAAGAAGGTAAGATTCCAAGTTCCTATCATGTCCTGAAAAAAGGTATTATTTTGTTGTCTTTAATTTCAATAATTGCATATAGTTAGCCGCAATGAAGCTTTCAGCTACATCTACATAAGTTTACTTTGGAAGCTCTCATTGCTTTTCGTAAACAGTTTTGTTACAGGGTGTTTCCTTCGACAAAGGCTGTTGATACATTTACTCACAATAAATACAATAAGATGGTCCTAGCTAGATTTTTATTCCAGGTTTTACCTTATCCTTACTCTTTTAGTTTCATGTTATGCATTGCTCTGTTAATCTTCAGGTGGGGTTAAGATCTAAAAATCATAGTTTTTATTTTTGAGTTTTAATAATTGGAATTTCCTATACTATTATTGCTGTTAGACCTGTTGTTAACTTCAACTATCAAATTTATTTGAGATAATCATGTTGTCTATTTCTAGAAGAAAGAAAATGTGAACATTATTGCTGATGATATCTCTTATATTTCTCAACTAACCTCAGATATAAAGAGGCCTAAGTAAAAGGGACTGACAATTATGATAGAGTTGGAGAATGTCATAGATAAACTCATTAGTGAGTGTCACAGACAGCTTCATATGTATACAAGATAATAAAAACTCCATTTGAACATAAAAGATAGATTTAACCATTAGAAAGTTTTGCTTATTTCATTTTTTTAATTGGTATGAATTTTTTTATAATCAAGTATATACTTTTTTCTCCATCTTATTCTTACCTGATACTATTTTGTTGTGTTGTTGGACCTTGATATTGTTATGAAAAAGAATACATGAGATGAGTTCTCTGTTTTCTTGCAAGGAAGAAAAAGAATGTCTCTTCGTTACATTTATGCAGTGTTGTACTGTGCCTTGCACCTGTAGCTTCCCTTAAAGCCACATAAAAACAGGTATCTCTCACCATATCTTTAGTTCTTGAAGTTAGTTTATATCAAATCCCATTTCTATATTTCACTTTTTTTTTCTTTGTTTTGATTTTGAGTTATTTGAGCATTCAACTGCAAAGTGAATTTTATATGCAGCCATACCAATCAAAGGCATATTCAGTTGACTAATGACTAAAGACTAAAGGTCTAAACTGACATGTCTTAAGGATGCTTTAATTCTTATTGTTGTATTCAATTCAATCTCTGCTAATTTTCAAGAAATAGCTCTTGTATCCTTTATTATGTTAAATTTTTTGTGGATTTATGTGTTAAATTTGTCCTTATTAAAATTTTAAAATCTAAATCAACAAGAATTTGTGAGAATAGTTTAGGGAAATGTCTTGCTAAAAATTTGATGAATTACATCAAAGTTCGAACTCAGTTTTAATTGATTTTTGTTCCAAGTAAGTATACTTTTGAATTGGATGTTTTTGTTGTTTAGTATAAGGACTATTACCCAGTTTTTGTTAATATGTTTTTATATTATGATCATTATTCTTCAAGTAATATTTATTTGTCACCAATATTTAACACTTCTAATCGTCATCTTTCTCTGAAATATGATACTTCTGCATGTTACTGTTGCTGTTTTTTTAGCTGAAAGACCTTAAAATTGCTAAGTTTTTTGGTGAATGAGGTGATTGTTCTTTAGTTCGAATTTTAGTGAGTTAACTTCTACTTCTGTAATACCACTTTCAACTTTTCTCAATTGTTCTGAAGTGTGAATGTTCAATTGCATATCAATATTTGCAAATGGATATAAATATAGCCATAGGACAACAACAAGCTGGTAAGTTTGGCCATGGCTTTTTATATTAGAGTTGTTTGGTCCATGGTTGTACAACTGCTGTAATTGCAAGAACCATAATGCTATCATAATGATGATATCTCAAAAGTTTTTCTGGTGAACAACTTAATAAACCATTTATGTTGCTTTTGCAGAACTTATTCTATGAATGATAGTATGTTTTTATTCCATATATTTACATGTGATGGGCAATTTGGTATGCTTCATGTTAGTTCAACCATTATAAATGTAATTAGTTTCATTTTGTATGATGTTAAGCAGTAAACCATTCTCATGGTATACAGTAGGCCGAAATGATGTGGTATGCTATTTGTAAAAGGGAAAGATGGAAATATTTTGGTGTTCTTCAAGAGTTGGCTTGAATTGGGAGCCTATTGTCTGTGAGTTGGTCTTTTTTTTTTTTTTTTTTCTAGAATTGTCTAAGTGTTGTCTAGAATTCTCGATTGCAAGCCAGTGTACATGATCTGGAAGGTATTTATTTTGTTTTATTTCACTAGGACTTATCCTGATAATAACATCAATAAACTAGATTGCTTGATAGGTTTATAGCTATTCAAGTTATAGAAAAGTTTGAATTTGGAATATAACCATCTATGAATTGTTGCTGTGGTGATTGTCCTTATTAACTTATGTGTATATATATATCTTCTACCTGGTGGCATTTATCTTGAATCTTTGTACTATTTAATGAAAATCATCTCCTGATATCTATATAGACAAATAAGAATGATGTCCATTGTTCTGATATGATATTATTCATGTCGCTTTATCCAATAAATATTGAACATAATCTCTTCATTATATATATATATATATATATTGTTCTCTTTTAACAATATAATCATTCAAGAAAAGTTTTAAGTTGGAACATGAAACGAAGATACAAAATTTTATAGGGTCTAAGTTATGTGATTACATAAACCAAAATTGTGAATTTAATTATGCTTCATCAGTGTCTTCAGAAAGTACTGAATATGTCCAACTTTTTTTTGTTTTGTCCAGCACCCCTGATATAGCAGTAAAAGCAAGACATGTAGGCGGATCGAGTCATCAAATTCCCATTGAAATAGGATCCACACAAGGAAAAGCACTTGAAACTGTAGAGGTGAAACTTCTGTTAAATGTTATAATTATTCTCTATGGTTTCAGAGATTTTCAAGTTAGTAGTTGCGTAACTTCACTTTTTCTATGGCTTATTTATGCTATTCTCAAACTGAATCATCAAGTAAGGGTAATACAAGCTCAACTGACATAAGCACATACGAGACTGAGGTGTACATTTATGGCTTTTGATTTGTACTTGCTTCATGGTCTCTATTAAGTATAGTGATTTGACTATGGTTTATAATTCATTCTTAACTTTTTCTTCGTTGCTCATTTAGAGAAGCAACCGGGATATATAACTAATATGGACTGGTTTAATGGTCAAATTACAGGCTTTGAAGAGTTATGGACTAATTGACATTCAACAAGATGATTTTAGCTTAAAAGTGACTTTTACATTTCTAAAGTTCAAATTTGAGGTTGACAATTTTTTTTGGGACAATAAATTTTGTAGCCTTTACATTTTTTTGCACCAATCCTCAAATTAGCAACTAACTTTTGCACTACCAATCTTAACTTGCTCATAGATAGTGAGTTTCAAAACTGAGCTCATAATGTCAATTTGTCTTTCTTTTACTCATCATATGTATCTGTTAATAAATTTAAGTCTAATATCCCCATTAATTATTAAGCATCCCGTGACGTGAGGCACGGGTATCTCTCTAGTTTTTCCATTAAAGTCCTAAGTATTTTATATCACGCTTTCTTCTTCCTCGATCATTCTTTTAAGGATTATAAAACAACATAGTATTAATTGTATTCACAGCTATAATCACATTAAAAACTAATGATCGGATAAGATAAAAACCTAAGAGAAAAAAGATGTATAGGTTCCTTTTTCTTTCCACTAGGGAATTACAACAGCACTGGATACTTGATGGTAACATGAATATATGTTTTGCAGGTCTCTATATTGAATTATATAAAATATAAATTAAATCATTTGAAACAAATAATTACTAAATCATAATTTCATTGTCAAAATATATTTCTACATAATAAATTATTATTATAGCAAAATCCACCTAAACTTATCTACAGGGAAGTTACTGATTCTGAAGTTCTCCTTACAAATTCTTCAAGCTTTGATGCTTTGAAAAAATTGAAACTTGCAAAACTTATCTAAAGAGGAGTGTACACCTGAGTTATGTAACCCTGCAGTATGCTTGTCTATTTCTGATGTTATCAGCAGCCTTAGAAAATCAAATAGCATGTCAAAAAACAAAGCAGTCAGATGTGGCTTAAAACATAAAAAATAAAGAGCAAACCAATGAGGGGTGTCATGTTCAGAGTACCACAGAAGCATCTTTTTCTATTAAAACAAATGATCCATATACCAGTATAGTTTTAGACGAAAGACCTTCTATGAAAAACTTTAACTGATTTGAAGCAACTCCAATGCAGCACACAAACTATTCTAAAATATAGATCTCACTGTTCCATCATATTCATGACAAAACATTAAACTCAGAAACTGAAGGCATGTGCATAGGCGGGAGACTTTGTTAGCTGTTAGAATCTGTTACAGACCTGTACGTTAGTCATTGTTGTAATCTGTTGAGCAGTTACAGAGTGTATAAGAACCAATTGACCATGTACTTTGAATTCATTCCGATTCCTAATGAAAATTGGCAAAGCCATTCTCTCTCTCTTTCAGTTCTCTTCTCTTCTCTCTTTCCTGTCAAAAGAGTGGAAGCTATAGCCAAAGCTTGGATTTTTGAGTTTAACCTTATCACTATGGTGGTATTATATTTCTATTTTTTGCGTATGTCAACGAAACTAATCTCTCTTAAGCTTAAAACTCTAATTTACCTTTCACTCACCAAAGTTATTAGTATGGAATATATTACAATGAATTTCACAACCCTTAAGTTTGTACAGTCTGCAAAAAATGACTCTGAAGCAATGACAACAGTAACATAACACAACCCCCTCCAAAGAAAAAAGAGAAAAAAGAAAACATTAACTTTGGTAAATTCCTTAAACCTATATACGGCCAAACAAATTTTTGATAAATTCTTTTTTATTGAAAACTTACATGTCTTGCGAACATTGACTTTACGCTTGTGAAGTTGAGCGCGTGCTTCTTTTGCCTCTCACAAGCTGCCCTCTTAGGATTTTTCTATGGCTTTTGAATGTAACGATCGATCTAGTCTTTTTCCCCTGAAATCGAAATTGATTCAAGAGTGGCCGCTTCCAATCTTGTGTCCACTACCTCCTTAACTTTTGCAATTCTTTCTTGGGTCAATGAGTATGCATCATATCCAAATTTTCTAAGCACATAAAACATCATTAGAGTTGATGCGTAGCATTTTCCAGTAACAATGTCCCCGAGAAAAGCTCAGGTCCCTTACTCATTTTCGCATGCTTGTACACCTCACAATGACAAAGCCACATCAGCGAAAGAGATGAAGGCATGTGAGTAGAAATCCACAGGACCCAACACCATCTTCATCGTGCATAGCATTTTCAGAGTCCATGACACACAAACCCAAAAATGAAATTCAAAAAACCTAAAGAGAAAAATGGGTAATAGAAGACATTAATTCGTGGACATCATGGACAACAATGTACCAATGTTATCTACTCCACCGCCCAATCTTTTCGTTTTAGTCAAAATCTGGGATTATGGGAATGATGAGCCATCCGCTGTTTAACTCGGAGAGGTATATTGCTGAAATTTAGGGTATGGTGAATAGGAACATAAGAGAGGATATTAGAAAGCTCCCACAGAAAGGCTAAGCAAGTACGTACCAAATACAACTTCACAAAATCTGAAAAGAGGAATACAAATCATCATAAAATCTGAAACGAGGAGGCAAAAAATAGAGGGACAGAATGAATAAATGCATTTTAGAGTGTTTTGACACATCACACTATACAGTGAGTGAATCACTCACAAATTGAAAACTCACGCTTAGTATATTTTAGTAGATAGTAGATTTGTAGAAGATAGACAGGAGTACATTAGTATAAAAATTAGAAGTGCATGTTGGAAATATTGGAGTAGATATAAATATTCTAGTTGCTAGGATTAATAATTATATTAAAAAAAAAGATAAACCTATCAATTTTATGAACCGATCTAGCTATCTTGGAATGCAATTCTTCAAAAGCATGAATCTAGGTGACAATAAAAGGAGAGTAAAAATCATTTCCAATGTACACATCAACCTTCACGTAGACATAACAGTGCAGGGTGCAAAATAAATCAAATCTAATTGAGGGGGAATGACTTATTATACAAACTCTGAAATACCTTGTCATCCAAGCATCGCTTAGACACCACATGAACTATGACATAAAGATATGAGCTAATTACTCCAGCTACATCCAACGATTCGAAGGAAGTCATTGTCATAAATTACATATACTAATAAACTTTTCAATTACATGTAGCTCGAGAATGGTAAGTTTCAGCCATATATCAAATCTCCAAGTCCTGCGAAAATGCCAAAAACAGATACATAAACATAAGCATCAGATGAGAACCACAAAGATAACCTTGTACAAGTTAAGGACGACAAATTCGAGGAATATGCATAAACTACAACATCCAACTAAGCTAAAACAAAATTTAAGTTACAATGTGACCTTATTGCCGGGCCCACTTCTTTCAAATAATCCAAACTTCAATAGGAACTTCTTGTCATTACAGTCCAGCATTTCTCTCAAGCTACTACTTAAACTCTGCTGTTTCAGAAGTTTGTACCGCAACTCCAATCGCTTCTTCAAACCATGACGAAAGAAGTCAGGGTAATCAATGACTTCACCAATTTGTCTCCCCATTACATCTACTAAAAACCTGATCCTAGGTTCTAAAGAATTTCGGATGCTTTTGATCAGAATAGGAGGAAAACCCACCACCAAAGCAACTATCTGTGCATCTCCAAATCCACACCTTTTCAAGTAAGAGAAATTGGGTTCCAAAACCTTGTCTGCATCTCTACACAAGACTTGAGGAGAGTTCACAGCCACTGTTTGAATTTCAAATTCTGTCAGACCTATTGCTTTCAGAAACTCCGAGGTAGGACGTAGCCTTTTATCCACATTATAACCCATAATAAATGGATTTCTCACCAAAACATTACCAATCATTCCATCTCTAGTAAGTCCAAGGCTGGCAAGGAAGTCCACTATTTTTGACAGCTTCAATTCAATGCTGTAGCTAATAAGCCTTGGGTTAGTCAGTATCATCTTGCCAAGTTGCTTCTCTGGGACCCCTAATGCCTGAAAGAAGGCCAAAAGAGGACAGAGCTTCTCCTCCACACTATGTGAGAGTATGTGAGGGAACTTGGTTATGGCAGAAGAAACTTCAAGAGGCTTTGTGCAAAGAGTCTTGAGACACTCGACCATCGGCACAAGCTTTTCCTGAACGCCAAGAATAAGAATCTTGGGGCATTTTGAAACAACAGCAGGGAGTTTCCTCTCTTGAATACCTATGCTTCTCAAGTACGCCCAGTTTTCTGACGCCCTATCCCTATGTGCACCCTCAAGGCGCTTGCATTTTCTCAACATTCCATTTATACTTTCATCATCAAAACCTCTGTCCTTGAAAAACCCCATGATGCTACTTCCATTTTGAGTGTTAGTGATTTCCATACACCCTGAAAAGATGTTGGAGGACACTTAAAGTTACACAAGAAGCAACTATTAAGAAAGCATCGATTTTACTTTTTCTTTTCCATGGGCCGTTATGGGTTTAGTTTCAACTCCACCAATTCAGAAACAAGACCGTAATAGGCAACATTAATAACTTGTATAAACAAAACTAAGTAGAAGGGAAGATGAAGATGATTATAAAGGAAAATCTAAAATATTTGTGAAAATTATCATATCATCATATATTATAAAACAGCAATCTTAACATAATAGTCGAAAAAGAAGAAAACAGAGAGTTATTATGTGGTCACCTCACCTCTGATTGAGTATTTGTCGCCGGAAAATAAATTCGGAATACCTTTTCGAGGCAGTGGGAAAAGAAGCAGACTTGAGGGAATGGAGTTGCTCCTCCTCTCTCTCTGGACGCCTTATCTGCTAGTTTTTTCATTTCCTCAACTCAAAGCCCTTTTGCCCCAATTAACCTCCTTTTTTTTCTTCTAAAAAGACAAATGCACCCTGTCACATCAAACTCGTTCTCAGACGAGGGTAATACCGTAAAAGTATTATTAGGGAGAAGGGAGGGATAGTCGGAACTCGGGATAGGTAGACTGTGTAGTGTGTCTTTCTCTTTCTTCCCTATTGTTAAAAGGGAAAGGAAGGAACTCGTCCTTTCTTCCATCCATAGATTCAGCAGCGCATGGTTCTCTTCGATTAATTGTTGGCTGCTTATAGCTCGTGGTTTCTTAGTCCGGTGGGTTATCTTCTGAATTGGAAAGTTTCTGCCTTTATCATGACTCGTGTACGATAATCGAAGGGGAGTTCCGTCCCACATGGTAATCCAATTTTCTACTTTGATTTGATTGAGGAAAAACGAAGAATTGAATGATATTGCATCTTATCTCTAAATACATACATAGCCTGCTTCGTTCTGGCTACTTAATTGAATCCGTTCGTTTTAGGGTTTGAAACCTTTCTTTCGTTATTAGATTATATGTCACTCTTAAGTTTTTATAACTATCCGATCAAATATCTTGTGAACCAAAATAATTATAGATGCAAGAGTAAAACATGGATACTGGAGGTAATTCTCTACCGTCCGGACCTGATGGTTTGAAGAGGAAGGTCTGTTATTTTCTATGATCCAGAGGTCGGAAATTACTATTATGGGCAAGGTCACCCTATGAAGCCACATCGCATACGGATGACATATGCTCTTCTTGCCCACTATGGATTGCTTCAGCACATGCAGGTCCTCAAGCCCTTCCCTGCTAGAGACAGGGACCTTTGCCGCTTTCATGCTGATGATTACGTTGCGTTCCTTAGAAGTATAACCCCTGAAACGCAACAGGATCAGCTGAGGCAGCTCAAACGCTTTAATGCTGGTGAAGATTGCCCTGTATTTGATGGCCTCTATTCTTTTTGTCAAACTTATGCTGGTGGATCAGTTGGTGGTGCTGTCAAATTGAATCATGACCAGTGTGATATTGCTGTCAACTGGGCTGGTGGGCTGCACCATGCCAAGAAGTGTGAAGCTTCTGGATTTTGCTATGTTAATGATATAGTCCTGGCAATCTTGGAGCTTCTTAAACAGCATGAGGTCTGTCCAATGTATTTCTAGCTCATTCTTGTTTTCCCTTGTTCCTACTGTATGCAATATACACCTGTGACATTGATCAATGGAAAAGCCAGAATTCTAGTATTACGAGTATAATTTAAGCGTGGGCCAACTATAAAAAACACAAAAGTAGGGATAAATTACTAATTTTCAGAAGCCAGGTGGACCATGTCCCTTCCCATTCCACTCCTTGGACAACATATAATTTCCATGTGTTAGTAGGAAGTACACAATTCTCCCTGCTCTTGAAGGGCATAGTTGCCGTAGTTTCTGTGGCAGCACCCATCAGAGATCAGTTTTTTCATATTGTTATTTTATCGCTTCCAAATAACCTAGGAAAGCTGTATATATCTGGACTTGGGTTCACCAACATGAGGAAAATTTATATCTTGAAATTCTTGAAGAGACCAGTGAACTTGTTATGTCTGTGTTGTGTGAGGAATTCAACTTCTCATGAAAATATTTTGTTTGATGCTGACTATCTGATCAAGTAATTGTTTACAGAGCAAAATACTACCCTTTTTTATTCCTTTATCTTCAAAAATAGAGGGAGCCATCTCATCACTGAGAATTTACAGAAACCCAGTCACATGCCAATCATGCCAACTAGTCTTAGCTTAATGTAACTAGTAAGTTGGGGCATAGTAATAAATGTATGTTAAACACCTAGTTTTGAGTTACCTTAACGGATTTGGCTTTCTCATTTTCAGTGTGTTTTTCCTCTTTTGATTAACATTTGAAAAGAAAATTAACTTTCACAAACTATTAATGGTGTTCTGTTAGTGTAAGCTTTTAGCATGTCAAATATTTCTTCTTGGAACATATTGATTTGACCCCATAAGCAGGACCACCACCCCGTAGCTTTTCACTATTGGAAGCCTTCATACTTTAAAGACAATCACTTATTTTGGTACATGAAAGATGAAAGTTTCGCAATTTAATACATGAATGTTTAAATTTGTTAATTCATACATGAATGTTCCAGTTGTAATCAACATGATCAATCTGTCAAGGGGCTTAATGGAATAGTAATGTGAAGTTATGACTTGGCCATGTTTGGTGCTGAAGTGAACCGTTAATTTCTTATTCCCTAGACACACCGTTTTCAGCCACATATGCAATTAATGGTCCACGTCAACACTTAATGTGGCCACATCATCCCTTATCTAACTCATTTCTTAAACTTAAGCCAACTGGTAGATTGATCAATTGACTGAAATTGGATCATGCATGTACTAAATTGACAAAATAAACCTTTCATGTATCGAATTGAGAAATCGTGTATCTTTCATTTACCAAAATGGGTGATTACTCTTATAAAATTTGTTTGCTTGTTGTTTATGTTAATTATTCTACTCCTTGTATTTTAAGATAAAAATTATAGGATCTAATTGTGGTTTTGTTTAATACCACACATTCGCCTGTCAAAGTGCTAGAGTCGGGAATGAGGATTACTAACTGTAACTTTTGTAAATCATTAGCAGTAGGTATTGATCAGTTGAGGTGATGAACTATCTTCTGATTCTTATTGCAACCTAGATTAGAACTGTCCAGTGACTCTACACCAACCATATTCTGCCATTCTTGATATAACATTTTCTAATAAAACGAAGGATTGTCAGTGTGTGTTTAGGATCCATGCAGATCCATCATGTTATATCTGATGCTTCTTTCGGATATTGGTCTGGATCTGGCATTATTGCCAACTTGTCTCTATCCATATCTGTCTATCTTTTCTTCTTATGACATTACCTACTTCTGTTCATACTTTTTAATGTTTACATCTTATCTATGTGCAGCGTGTTTTATACATTGATATTGATATCCACCATGGAGATGGTGTGGAGGAGGCATTGTACAATACTGAGAGAGTCATGACTGGTGTTATGAGGTACAATGTTGTTTTGGCTAATTCCCTTTGTTTCTATCAAATGAGCATGATTAAGGTCGTAAGATAATAGGGTTGCCATATCCAGAGAGTTGAAAATTCTAGAAGTCACAGTTGAAGTTACCTTCACCTAATTCATTCATTGGTATTTTCTCTTTTTGGTGTCAGAAATTTGTTTAAATATGATGGAAAGGAGCAATATAGATCTACAAGAACTTTTAAGTTTTAATTGTCGCGTGTCAAACATGAGTACAGGTCACTTTTATCTTATTGATAATATTAGATATCTTCTTTTTTTTTTTTTTTTTGGTTGTACTTATCAAAAAAAAAGTTTTATTTGGTTGCATTTCAGTTAGTATTTAGGCTTACTTTTCTCCCAAAAAATATTCTCTGGTTTCTGGAGTGCTTGTTATGACTGTCCTAGGTGAAATTGCACCAATGGCGATTGCCATGCATTTATAGTTACTGTTTTTCTTTCTATTTCTTTCCCTTCGTTTGTCATTTTCTATTAACTTTTTGAAACATGATAGAGTGCTAGTATGAAACTGCAGAGGAGGATATTGTTGTTATAGGATTACGGTTCAAAGTAGTTGACTAAATTGTACTCGTCATATTCAATGCAGAAATTTTGGGCACCTCCCTTGAATTCTTTTTCCTTGTTGTTTATGTCTTTGGTGGTGGCTAGGAGTCACTAAATTATGTAGATATCAGGATAGTTTTATAGTTCGTAGATATGATTTTGAAATCAATTTTTCTAGATCTTTTTCCTGACCAGTTCAATTGTGATATGCTCTATATTAAGCAGACAGGAGTTGCTCTTGGAATGGAAGTTGATGACAAAATGCCACAAGCATGAGTATTATGAGTATTTTGGTCCAGATTATACTCTTCATGTTGCTCCGAGTAACATGGAAAATAAGAATTCCCACCAATTACTGGATGAAATACGTTGTACACTTCTTGACTATATTTCCAATCTGCAGCATGCTCCCAGTGTCCAATTTCAGGAAAGACCACCTGATTTTGATCTTCCAGAGGTATCTTTACAGCTATGCTCTTTATTTTTTTAGCTCCCTAAAATGCCATATGACAGTTTCATTGAAAGCTAATATATTGTAATTATTTTCATGTTGAGTAAAAGAAGTGTAATGTTGTTCTGACCTTTCGTAAGAGGATGCAGTTATTGTTAGGCAAAAATATACTATAGTTGTTCTTAATCGTGGTTTTCTATGTCTCTTTTTATCTCGGACAATTGATTTTTTTTCCGCTTAATTTAATTTGCCACTCTATTGCCTCCCACCTGACTCCTCTTACTAAAAGAATATTATGTTTCATATTATTTAGGCTGATGAAGACCAGGATACTTTTGATGAGCAGTGGGATCCAAATTCTGACATGAATGTCGATGGCAAGCGGTATTTCTTTTTATATGAGCCCCTATTTACACATTGTTATAAAATTTCATTTTAGCTATTTATTTATTTACCGATTACCAATTGTGGATACAGTGAGCCTTTGCCAAGCAAAGTAAAGAGAGAAGTAGTTGAACTACATCTTAATGATTTGGTATGTTCTATCTTCTGTTGGTATCATAAGAATACAAATTTACTCCTTGATATTTTAAGATTAGGATGAAAACCCAGTGACATATTTTGTTTAGACAGTTCATCAATTTCTATTATTTTTTTAAAAAGAAAAGTGAGAGAGAAAAAAAAAAAAATAAAAAAAAGGAACTGCATATGGATTCATATCCATCTATAGTCACATCTAGTACAAGATGCTTCACCCCACCTTTTTGAGAATCTACAAGTCAACAACTTTATTTTCCTTGTATCACCTGTCTCAACCACGACCTCAACTGTTTCTATTGTAGTTTTGGTTAAGATTTGTTTAGGTTTATTATAATAATTTTACTATTTGCTTGGAGATAATGATAAAACCTTAAAATTCAAAATTAGACATGGTTGAGATTCTCATTTTCTGTGCTTTTGTACTTACCACAGTTTCTATCTGATATTATTACTAAACAAGCGATTAACATGCGAAGAACCATGATCTACCCCGGGACATGGGGTAGCTATGGTCTGCCCTGGCTTTTGGGAAAAAACGTATACCCATATGATATATAGAACACTATTTGTACATATGTGCATTTACTTACACTTGAAATTTCTTCAACTCCGTTAAAAAAAAAATAAAACATTTGATCACTTAGTATGGCCCTTGTACTCCAAAAACTTTACATACACTGAAAGGCAGACCTCATGAGAGGACCACATCAACATCCACCACAAGCCTACTAAGTTACAAACTTTAGGGTAGAACACCTTATCATTAACCTTTAACCCCATGATTGTGTTGCTCTTCCTTACCTATCTACAATAAATGCCAAATTCTATGTTCTAGATGTTATATTGTTATTTGATAGAATTTGAATCATTGAATGTGTTGTTGCTATAAATTTTGATTCTATAGTTAGGATGCTACTACTGTACTACATACATACATATTTTGGCCCCTCCTAGTGTGAAATCCAGGCTACTTTTGCCTTCCTGTCTGCTGTGCCCCTTTACTTTTAAATGTTCAGCTGTTCATATTCCAAGTACTTTATCTTCCTATATGAAATATATTTTTTTCCTCAAGTGCTAGAATTTGGGTTGTGGATGATTATTGATATGGAACCATAACACTTTTAACGTTTTATCACATCCTCCCGGAGGGCCAGAAGGACAATGTTGAGCACTCCATAGCCTCTGATATTGCAATGGCTGAAACAAGCAGCACGAAGGTGAATGTAATCACATAAGCAGAAATGCATAAACATGCCCTTGCACTACATGCCTTTGAAATGCTTCGTAAGTATTTGTTTTCTCATTGAAATGGGCTGTTGCAGGCTATGGATATGGACCTTCTCCCTGTGAATGAGCCTAACACGAAAGTTGAGCCTGTTATTTGAAATATTTGAAATGAAGACTTGAGTTCACAGCCACTGTTCGAATTTCAAATTCTGTCAGACCTATTGCTTTCAGGAACTTGAGGGAGGACGTAGCCTTTTATCTACACTATAACCGATAATAAATGGATTTCTCACCAAAACATTACCAGTCATCCCATCTGTAGTAAGTCCAAGGTTGGTAAGGAAGTCCACTATTTTTGACAGCTTCAATTCAATGCTGTAGCTGATAAGCCTTGGGTTAGTCAGTATCATCTTGCCAAGTTGCTTCTTGGGACACCTAATGCCTGAAAGAAGGCCAAAAGAGGACAAAGTTTCTCCTCCACACTTTGTGAGCGTATGTGAGGGAACTTGGTTATGGCAGAAGAAACTTCATGGGGCTTTGTGCAGAGAGTCTTGAGACACTCAGACCATCGGTACAAGCTTTTCCTGAAGGCAAAGAATAAGAATCTTGGGGCAATTTGAAACGACAGCTGGGAGTTTCCTCTCTTGAATACCTATGCTTCTCATGCCCAGTTTTATGATGCCCTCTCCCCATGTGCACCCTTAAGGCGCTTGCATTTTCTACATTCTATTTATACTTTCATCATCAAAACCTGTCCTTGAAAAACCCCATAATGCTACTTCCATTTTGAGCGTTAGTGATTTCAATACACCCTGAAAAGATGTTGGAGGACATTTATAGTTACACAAGAAGCAACTATTGAGAAAGTATCAATTTTACTTTTTCTTTTCCATGGGCTGGCATGGGTTTCATTTCCATCAATTCAGAAACAAGATCCTGGGTTTAGAATTATAAAAATTGTAGAATTTAATTCATTCTAATTAAATTTTGATTAAAATTTTATGTTTAATATTTATATTTCATGAGAATTTAATTTATTATAAATTATATTTGTATAATAATTTTTTATTTTAAATTTTCATCCAAATTAGTTCGATTTGTTTAGAATTTAATTTAATTAGATTAAAAATATTTATATATATTTTTTATTTTTATTTCTAATCATATTTACATCTTAAAAATTATAATCTTTCATTCTTTCTATCTCATTTCTTATTTCATCTCTTTTTTTCTTTCTTTTTCCTCCTCTTCTTTTTATTTCTCTTCTCTTCTTTCTTTATAAAGTATTAAACTTGTACTAATGATTTAAATTATTTTTGTCGAAAAAAAAAATCTTTTATCAATACAGGGATAATTTTGTAAAAAAATATTAAAATAAAATGAATATTATTAGTTGTAATAATATTTCAAACACTATAATTTAATTAATTTTTTTTAATTTTATCATTTAAATAATTTATTCTAAAGATTAACAAATAATTTAAATTAAATTAAATTAAAATGAAATAAATTGAATTGAACAGAACTGAATTTTTATATGAATTTATTTTAGATTCATTAAGTAATATTAATAACTTGTATAAACAAACTCAAGGGAAAATGATGACTATGATAAAGGAAAATCTAAAATATTTGTGAAAATTATCATATCATCATATATTATAAAACAACAATCTTAACATAATAGGAAACAGAGAGTAATTATGTGTCACCTCACCTCTGATTGAGTATTTGTCGCTTGAAAATAAATTCCGAATAACATTTCGAGGCAGTGGAAGAAGAAGCAGACTTGAGGGGATAGAGTTGCTCCTCTTCCCCCTCTGGACGCCTTATCTGCTTGTTTTTTCATTTCCTCAAATAAAAGCCCTCTTGCCCCACAATTAACCTCCTTTTTGAAACTTTTCTCTTTTAAAAAGACTTATAAACCTTAAGACATCAAACTCGTTCTCAGACGAGGGTAATACCGTAAAAGTACTAATAGGGTGAAGGGAGGGATCGTCGACTGTGTAGCGTGGCTCTCTCTTTTTTCTCTAACCTTAAAAAGAAAGGAACTCGTCCTTTCTTCCATCCATAGATTCAGAAGCGCATGGTTCTCTTCGATTAATTGTTGGCTGCTTATAGCTTGTGGTTTCTTAGTCTTGTGGGTTATCTTCTGTAGTGGAAAGTTTCTGACTTTATCATGACTCGTGTGCGATAATCGAAGGGGAATTCCGTCTCACAGGTAATCCAATTTTCTACTTTGATTTGATTGAGGGAAAACGAAGAATTGAATGATATTACATCTAATTTCTAAATGCATACATAGCCTGCTTCGTTCTGGCTTCTTAATGGAATCAGTTCGTTTTAGGGTTTGAATTTGAACCTTTCTTTCGTTATTAGATTATATATCCCTCTTTAAGTTTTTATAACTATCCGATCAAATATCTTGTGAACCAGAATAATTATAGATACAAGAGTAAAACATGGATACTGGAGGTAATTCTCTACCATCTGGACCTGATGGTTTGAAGAGGAAGGTCTGTTATTTCTATGATCCAGAGGTCGGAAATTACTATTATGGGCAAGGTCACCCTATGAAGCCACATCGCATACGGATGACACATGCTCTTCTTGCCCACTATGGATTGCTTCAGCACATGCAGGTCCTCAAGCCCTTCCCTGCTAGAGACAGGGACCTTTGCCGCTTCCATGCTGATGATTACGTTGCGTTCCTTAGAAGTATAACCCCTGAAACGCAACAGGATCAGCTGAGGCAGCTCAAACGCTTTAATGTTGGTGAAGATTGCCCTGTATTTGATGGACTCTATTCTTTTTGTCAAACTTATGCTGGGGGTTCAGTTGGTGGTGCTGTCAAATTGAATCATGACCAGTGTGATATTGCTGTCAACTGGGCTGGTGGGCTACACCATGCCAAGAAGTGTGAGGCTTCTGGATTTTGCTATGTTAATGATATAGTCCTGGCAATCTTGGAGCTTCTTAAACAGCATGAGGTCTGTCCAATGTATTTCTAGCTCATTCATGTTTTCCCTTGTTCACTACTCTATGCAATATACACCTATGACATTGTTCAATGGAAAAGCCAGAAATCTAGTATTACAAGTATAATTTTAGGATGGGCACTATAAACAACACAAAAGTAGGGATAAATTACTAATTTTCAGAAGCCAGGTGGCCCATGTCGCTTCCGATTCCACCCCTTAGACAACATCTAATTTCCAAGTGTTAGCAGGAAGTACACAATTCTCCATGCTCTTAAAGTGCATAGTTGCCCTAGTTTCTGGGGTTGCATATATCTGGACTTGGGTTCACCAACATGAACAAAATTTATATCTTGAAATTCTTGAAGAGACCAGTGATTTTGTTATGTCTGTGTTGTTTGAGGAATTCAACTTTTCATGAAATTATTTTGTTTGATGCTGACTACCTGATAAGTAATTGTTTACAGAGCAAAATACTACCCTTTTTTATTCTTTTATCTTCAAAAATAGAGGGAGCCATCTCATCACTGAGAATTTACAGGAACCCTGTCACATACCAATCATGCCGATTAGTCTTGGCTTAATGTAACTACTAAGTTGGGGTATAGTAATAGATATATGTTAAACACCTAGTTTTGAGTTACCTTAATGGGTTTGGCTTTCTCATTTTCAGTGTTTTTTTTCCTCTTATGATTAACATAGAAAATTAACTTTTACAAACTATTAACTATATTATTAATATACTATTATGTTGGTGTTCTGTTAGTGTAGGCTTTTAGCATTTTTTTTATTACTGTGAACCTTCTCATTTTAAAAGAGTAATCACTTATTTTGGTACATGAAAGATGAAAGTTTCGTAATTTCATGCATGAATGTTTAAATTTGTTAATTTCATACATGAATGATCCAGTTGTAATCAACTTGATTAATCTTTCGAGGGGCTTAATGGAATAATAATGTGTAGTTATGACGTGGCCATGTTGGGTGCTGAAGCGAACCGTTAATTTCTTATTCCCTAGACACACTGTTTTCAGCCACATATGCAATTAATGGTCCACTTCAACTATTAATGTGGCCACATCATCCCTTATCTAACTCATTTCTTAAACTTAAGCCAACTGGTAGATTGATCAATTGATTGAAATTGGATCATGCATGTACTAAATTGACAAAATGAACCTTTCATGTATCGAATTGAGAAATCGTGTATCTTTCATTTACCAAAATGGGTGATTACTCTTATAAAATGTGTTTACTTGTTGTTTATGTTAATTATTCTACTCCTTGTATTTTAAGATAAAAATTATAGGATCTAATTGTGGTTTTGTTTAATACCACACATTCGCCTGTCAAAGTGCTAGAGTCGGGAATGAGGATTACTAACTGTAACTTTTGTAAATCATTAGCAGTAGGTATTGATCAGTTGAGGTGATGAACTATCTTCTGATTCTTATTGCAACCTAGATTAGAACTGTCCAGTGACTCTACACCAACCATATTCTGCCATTCTTGATATAACATTTTCTAATAAAACGAAGGATTGTCAGTGTGTGTTTAGGATCCATGCAGATCCATCATGTTATATCTGATGCTTCTTTCGGATATTGGTCTGGATCTGGCATTATTGCCAACTTGTCTCTATCCATATCTGTCTATCTTTTCTTCTTATGACATTACCTACTTCTGTTCATACTTTTTAATGTTTACATCTTATCTATGTGCAGCGTGTTTTATACGTTGATATTGATATCCACCATGGAGATGGTGTGGAGGAGGCATTTTACACTACCGATAGAGTCATGACTGTATCATTCCATAAATTTGGGGACTATTTTCCTGGTACAGGGGATATACGTGATAGCGGACATGGAAAGGGGAAATACTACTCCCTTAATGTTCCATTAGATGACGGGATTGATGATGAAAGCTATCATTTCCTGTTCAAACCCTTAATTGGAAAAGTAATGGAAGTTTTCAGGCCTGGTGCAGTAGTTCTCCAATGCGGTGCTGACTCTTTATCAGGGGACAGATTAGGGTGCTTCAATCTTTCAATTAAAGGTCATGCAGAGTGTGTCAGATACATGAGATCATTCAATGTGCCACTCTTGCTTCTAGGTGGTGGTGGTTATACCATTCGGAATGTTGCCCGGTGCTGGTGCTATGAGGTACAATGTTGTTTTGGATAATTTCTTTTGTTTCTATCAAATGAGCATGATTAAGGTTGTAAGATGACAGGGTTGCCATATCCAGAGTCTTGAAAATTCTAGTAGTCACAGTTGAAGTTACCTTCGCCTAATTCATTCATTGGTATTTACTGTTTTTGGTGTCAGAAATTTGTTTAAATATGAGGGAAAGGAGCAATATAGATGTACAAGAACTTTTATGTTTTATATGTTGCATGTCAAACAGGAGTACAGGTCACTTTTATCTTATTGATAATATTAGATATTGTTGTTTTTTTTTTTTTTTGGTTGTACTTATCATAAAAAGTTTTATTTGGTTGCATTTCATTTAGTATGAATGTCCTAGTTGAAATTGCACCAATGGCAATTGCCATGCATTTATAGTTACTGTTTTTCTTTCTATTTTTTTTCCTTTGTTTCTCATCTTCTATGAACTTTGTGAAACATGACAGAGCGCTAGTATGAAACTGCAGAGGAGGATATTGTTGTTATATGATTACGGTTCAAAGTAGTTGACTAAATTGTACTCGTCATATTCAATGCAGAAATTTTAGGCACCTCCCTTGAATTCTTTTTCCTTGTTGTTTATGTCTTTGGTGGTGGCTAGGAGTCACTAAATTATGTAGATATCAGGATAGTTTTGTATTTTGTAGATATGATTTTGAAATCAATTTTTCTAGATCTTCTTCCTGACCCGTTCAATTGTGATATGCTCTATCTTAAGCAGACAGGAGTTGCTCTTGGAATGGAAGTTGATGACAAAATGCCACAACATGAGTATTATGAGTATTTTGGTCCAGATTATACTCTTCATGTTGCTCCGAGTAACATGGAAAATAAGAATTCCCACCAATTACTGGATGAAATACGTTGTACACTTCTTGACTATCTTTCCAATCTGCAGCATGCTCCCAGTGTCCAATTTCAGGAAAGACCACCTGATTTTGATCTTCCAGAGGTGTCTTTACAGCTATTCTCTTTTTATTTTTTATTTTTCTACCTAAATGTGCCATATGATAGTTTCATTGACAGCTAATTCATTGTAATTATTTTCATGTTGAGTAAAAGAAGTGTAATGTTGTTCTGACCTTTCGTAAGAGGATGCAGTTATCGTTAGGCAAAAATATACTATAGTTGTTTCTGTCTCTTTTTTTATCTCAGACAAGTGATTTTTTTTCACTTAATGTAAATTGCCACTCTATTGCCTCCCCCATCTGACTCCTCTAACTAAAAGATGTTTCATATTATTTAGGCTGATGAAGACCAGGATAATTTTGATGAGCGGTGGGATCCAGATTCTGACATGAACGTCGATGGCAAGCGGTATTTCTCTTTATATGAGCCCTATTTACACATTGTTATGAAAAATCATTTTAGCTATTTACTTATTTACCGATTACTGATTGTGGATACAGTGAACCTTTGCCAAGCAAAGTAAAGAGAGAAGTAGTTGAACCACAGCTTAATGATTTGGTATGTTCTCTCTTCTGTTGGTATCGTAAGAATACAAATTTACTCCTTGATATTTTAAGATTAGGATAAAAACCCAGTGACATATTTTGTTTAGCAGTTCATCAATTTCTATTATTTTTTAAAAAAGAAAAGTGAGAAAAAAAATAAAAATGAACTGCATATGGATTCATATCCATCTATAGTCACATCTAGTACAAGATGCTTCACCCCACCTTTTTGAGAATCTACAAGTCAACAACTTTATTTTCCTTGTATCACCTGTCTCAACCATGACCTCAACTGTTTCTATTGTAGTTTTGGTTAAGATTTGTTTAGGTTTATTATAATAATTTTACTGTTTGCTTGGAAATAATGATAGAACCTTAAATTTCAAAATTAGACATGGTTGAGATTCCCATTTTCTGTGCTTTTGTACTTACCACAGTTTCTATCTGATATTATTACTAAACAAGCGATTAACATGCGAAGAACCATGATCTACCCCAGGGACATGGGGTAGCTATGGTCTGCCCTGGCTTTTGGGAAAAAACGTATACCCATATGATATATAGAACACTATTTGTACATATGTTCATTTACTACACTTGAAATTTCTTCAACTCCGTTAAAAAAAATAAAACATTTTATCACTTATTATGGCCCTTGTACTCCAAAAACTTTACATACTCACACTGAAAGGCAGACCTCACGAGAGGACCACATCAACATCCACCACAAGCATACTAAGTTACAAACTTTAGGGGAGAACACCTTATCATTAACCTTTAACCCCATGATTGTGTTGCTCTTCCTTACCTATCTACAATAAATGCCAAATTCTAAGTTCTAGATGTTATATTGTTATTTGATCGAATTTGAATCATTGAATGTGTAGTTGCTATAAATTTTGATCGATAGTTAAGATCCTCCTAGTGTGAAATCCAGGCTACTTTTGCCTTCCTGTCTGCTATGCCACTTTACTTTTAAATGCTTGGCTGTTCATATGCCAAGTACTTTATCTTCCTATTTGAAATATATTTTCTACCAAAAGTGTTAGAATTTGGGTTGTGGATGATTATTGATATGGAACCATTACACTCTTAACGTTTTGTCATATCCTCCAGGAGGGCCAGAAGGACAATGCTGAGCACTCCATAGCCTCTGATATTGCAATGGCTGAAACAAGCAGCACGAAGGTGAATATAATCACATAAGCAGAAGTGCATAAACATGCCCTTGCATTCGCATGCAGAGATAGGTAACTACATGCTTTTGAAATGCTAAAGTATTTGTTTTCTCATTGAAATGGGCTGTTGCAGGCTATGGATATGGACCTTCTCCCTGTGAATGAGCCTAACACGAAAGTTGAGCGGGATTCGATGAATGGGCCTGTTTAGGTTTACCTGGAGTTTTTGGTAAAAACTTGAATAATTTGTTAGACTTCTTATTTAATTTAATCTTATATTTATGTAGTCACATTCTAAATATTTGAAATGAAGACTGCTTGTGTTCTATTGGAATTTGGATTTCTTCTTCTAATGCGAGGTTTTTGTTGGTGGGTTTCTTTTTCTATTGCAAGGTTTTTGTTGGGTATATTTGTCAATGATTTAATTGAATTGAATTTTTTATAAATCATAATAATTTTGTTAAGAATTTAAAAATAAAAAACAAATTGTAAAAATGTGGTTTAAAACGAATTATTATAATTTCTAACGCAGGATTTATTAAAATGAACTCAATTCCACAATTCTTTTTGGTCCCGAAGGCAGTCCGATCTCGATGCCCCTAGAGCTATACTGGCTACGCTGTATGCCTGAGTAATTATCATGTAGATTAATGATCACCTGCGCCGATCAAAGATGTAGCCTAAACACAAAAGACTAGTAAATGATAATGTCCTTTTAAAATTAGTTCATCATATTAAAAAAAACCGCCCTGACACTTTCAATAGTTAATACTGGCTTATGCCTTCCCTGCCTAATTTTGAATCCAGATATGTAAAGGGGTTCAATTTATGGTCATTGGTAGCTCCTAGCTTAGGAAGATTTGAGGTAACTTGTTACCTTGCCTTCATTTGGTTAAGGTTAACTGTAAAGTACATTTAAGTTTTGTTTTCAGAAATCTGTTTCTTAGGATAAATTCTTAACTGGCAGGTAACTTTAGTAAGAGCAGTGTAGCCTGAAGTCCGAAGACAGAACAGCTTAGATTTCAGAATTAAACCAAATGCCAACTTAACACAAGCCTATTCATAACCCTGCAGCAAAATCTCAACTGAACACAAGCCTACTCCACTCAGTCATATAGCCGCAAAGGCTGTATAAAAAAAATTAGCCACCTGCCATTTATCTTGAAACTCCATACCACAAATTAATCTCATTAACTTGTGATATGCATTACTCCGTACCTCAAATTGGATGTGTTGCATGAGCTACTACAGAAGAGAAGCTCTTCATCTTCTATGCTGCACAGCCTCAACTGGTCAGAGAATTCCAACTCTGATTGTCGATATAAACCACTGCATGGATCATTCACATACAACATGAGAACCTCAGCAAACCGAACAGTAAACATGCAATTGGATATGTAGCCTCCACCTAGGCTTTGACTGATTAGAGCCTGGGACAGGACTGTGGATAATAAAAGCATAAAAAATATCAGCTTCCAACCACAAAAATATAAGTCTAATACAAATGGGTTGAAGAGTGAGGGGAAAGAACCTCAAATGATGACATCACTTTATCCATTAACTGAGAGATTCTCTAGTTGCTAGAGCTCTGCACTTAATTATATCAAATAAAAAATTATAAGTACCGGCACGAAAACACACACAAAAGGGGGGAGAAAATGTGGCACTTAAAAAGAATTTCATGTCAAACACAATGTCCTGTAATTATTGAACCATTAGACACTCTATGACAATCATGAAATAAACTCAATTTTGACAATTTTCTACACTAACTAAGATGAAATACCAAAATATTGAGATTAATGATTTATATATCTCCCTAAATCTTCTGTTAGTTTCAAAATCTTAATAGAAATGAATTTTATATTTTCTTTCAAGTGAAGTTGGCAAAAGGTAATCAGTTAGTTTCAAAATCTTAATAGAAATGAATATTATCTCCTTCCAAGTGAAGTTGATAAAGGGTAAAACTGTAAAGAGATAGCTTGCCACTTCAAATGAGAGATAGGTAACTGAACCTGCAAGTTAAACTGATGCTTTCATTGTCTAAAATGCCAACTAGAGGTGCTCTTTCAAAATGCTCTTTAACAACAGGAACTTGACTCAGACCATGGTTCTTCATGGTCATTTGAGCGGAAAGAAGATCCATATCAGGTGTTGCAGTCCATGGTACTTGACATATCTCCTCATCTAGAAAACATAGCTCAGAAACTAAGAGCTCCTGTAATAGGAATAACCAACTAGTCAGAACAAATTGTATTGAAGTATGAAGATCTGATGCAAACAACCAAAGTTTATTAGCTTTGTTTTTCTTCTCACATAGATGCACAATGGTGGTTTTCAGTTACATATGTAGAATACTAAACATTCATAAGCATTTGGTATACATGTATTCTTAATAATGGTTGCTTTAAGAGATAGTCTATATATATGCATAGTAACAAAACCACCTAGCCAACTCAAAATCATAGTAAGCGATTGCAAAAACCTAACTGTGGAGACAAATTTCTGAATCATGCATTTATCTTCCTCCTTGATTCGGTTGTGTATTTTCAATGGACTAAAAATGTTTTATTAATCCCATTCAGCCTAGGTAAAACTTGTAAGTAGTCTAGTTTAGAGTTTATCCAAGCCTATATCAAACACAATATGGTCATGTTTGAAAATAATAAAACAAAATAATCCAACACTCCCTTAAAATTGAAGATAGATAGAATGTTGTACCTTGGGTCTTTTGCTTTTTGCTTTTGCAATTTTGCCATATTCTTGAATGTCTCCAAGTGTAAGTAAACCGATCAAAGTGTCATCCTCATCAACAATCATTGCACAAGACTGCTTCTCTGCAAGCATGAGACTTACTACTTCAGTAAGCAGGGAGCTCATCAAGACTGTCACATATCTTGTTCTCATGGCTTCAGAAACAAATGCTCTCTTTCCTAGATTGTCTGCTTCAACATTGTTATCCCCTATACAAAGTGAACTTTCAAGGTCACACAAGTTACTCGCATAATATGCATTTTCAGCAGGGGCATAGCGCGAAGATGCCCCAAATGATGGATTATGCCTGGACGTCTCACTTTGTTGGGTTGATACTAAGCTTCTTTGCTTGGGTTTATTTGACTCATACACATCTCTTCTCCTTGTCTGTCCAGACGTAATCCATGAAGACAAACCTACAGCTCCTAGTAGAGGGAGAACAATCCGGTAGTCCTGTGTCAATTCAAATAGCAGCAAAACTGCAGTAAGAGGTACCTGACACACTCCAGCAAGAGTAGCTGCCATTCCAACCTGCAAGTAGAAACTCTATAATGACCATTTCCAGAAACTCTATAACACATTTGGTATCTTTTGTATAGTATGCTTGGTAGGGGGGAAATGTCAGAAAACATGAAGTGAGGGAAACTTTCTACATTAAGAATGAGTTTTCGGACAGCATGACCAAAAGAACTGAAATATTTGGTGGATAATGGTCTTCACAGAAAAAGACAAAAAGCATAACTAAAAATCAGTAAGAATTTTCAATTAAATCTTTCTATTCTTCTTTTTCTTTTCTATTTTATTCTTTGCTTGTTTTCTTTTCAAGAAGCATTTCATATCATGTAAGCAAACAGTGCCTCTTTCTTCAGCACTCTTTAATTTCTAGCTACACGGCGCCAGAAATCTGTCCATGTTTGATCTAGAAGTGGATTTGGAAGCTACTCGACAGAGAGTCTTAAAATTAATTTTCTCAACTACTTTGAACCAAAGGTGTTTTGGTTCCCCATATGTGCTCCATAGTAGGAAGAAACTAAAGTTCACTGGTTCCTGGTAAAGTAAGATTACTTACTGGATGGGATGATTCATAGCACAAAAGGATGCAAATATTACTCAATGAAATGAGATAGACAATCTTTAAAGGAGAATGGCCATCAACCGCAAAGTCCTATCCTGAACTTCTTACTAAGTTCGCAAGCAAATAGCTTTTTGGAAAAAAACACAGGTCAATAGTTCTTAAGGTAATTTCACAGTCCTTGAATACTTCTCATTCTCTTCTCTGCTTTTAGTGTTGACAAACAAACCATGCATTTCTTGGGACAACTTCACTAATTGTAAGCTTTTACAGCTTTCCCTATAAGCCCACTGAAACAGACTAAATTGAACAGGGATTATAATAGATACGAAAGTAATGGCATGACCACTGCAAAATCATAACTAGTGATAATAGTTTTAGGAAGAAATCTACATATTTACATATAGTTGGCTATTCAGTCTTGATAGGTAGTTAGGTACTGCTTCCTACAAGATGCGTTACAATCCTAGTCAATTTCACACCTCTTTGCATCTTCTTTCCCTCTCTCACTTTTATACTTTTCTTCTCAGCACAGACAACTTTTCAAAATCAACTTGGTGGCAAAACAGCTGATGGCTGAGACCAGGACATATACATACATACAAGGCGAAGAAATAAAAACTAATCACAAGGTTAATCCCTTTCTTTTGAATTGTTTATTAACCATATAAAGGACCTTCTTGTTCTATTGCTTCAAATGGAAACAGGATGATATGTAGAATTGGCCACTCTGGTGACATAAATTGGAGTTCTTATGATAACATAATGGTAAAGAGCCAGGTTTTCCTCTTCCTTGCTTCGTGTCATGTAGGTGAGCCGTAGATCCAAGTAATTTATTAAATTTGTGACAGTCAGCTCCTTGCATCTAAACAACTGCACACAATACTTAATTAAACTTCAAGGCTTATCTATACTCTCACTGTATATTTCTTTAATACTATGAATTAATATTAACTGTTTATACATAAATATTAAATTTTTTTATTTTGTTTTATATATGTAAAAATACATATAAATATATAGATTAATATACCTTTCTATTTAATATAAATAAAATGACGTTAAATCTTTTTTATTATGTGGGCTTAATGATTTACCATTAAAAAAAAACTTCCATGCTCCATAGTTAGTTTGCTCTGGACTTGCTCTCGGCCCAAGGCCCATGTAATGCTGATTCATGGCATTACGATTATGAGAACACCGAGATCAGCCATTTCATAGTTTCATTAGTATAACATATTTTTGAGATTGAACTAACAATAACATGTCGGCAAGCAAGCATCTATACCTCTTTGATGCAATATTTATCATTTTCTTTTCATTATTTGGAATATCAAGGAAGTATGAATAGCTAATCCAGAATGAACAACATATCAAAAAGGAATTAAAATAAAAGGATCTGCCACTGCTTTATGTCAGACGTCAAAATTCTAATGGTAAACAGTTATATTATTGATTTTGAAATGCATAGAAAAGTACCAGGCCATATGCTTGAGGAGATGCCACTTCCAATACGGAGAGATGAATTATAAAGTTGGATTCAGTAACAAGAAAACCAATTAATTTCCCATAAGCCATCCCTGTTGCTGCACCAATAAAGAGGGATGGGGCATAATAGCCGCCCACTAATCCAGAAGCCCGGCACAAAGATGTTGCGACTATCTTGACAGCTATTAGCTGAAGCAATAGATCAGTGGAAAGGCCTTTCACAAATGGTCGAGATTCCAACAAAATATCAACATTCTCAAAACCCCAGTAAAGGATTTCTGGATATGCCAATGCTATTAACCCAATAGATAGGCCCCCAAATACAGGGAACAAAGCTCTAGGTATGCCGGTGGCAGTATGAAGATTGTCACTGATCATCAACATATATGATGTACACCAAGATAAGGCCAATGAAATCAGACCACATAGGATGCCCAGCAGCAGATAGAGTGGGAGCTCTGAAAGTAAGTTGAATAACTATGATAAAAATCACCTATCAAATTCTAAGTTTAAGACACACCAAGCATGTTTTAAAAAGTCATACTAATATAATGAACTATCTAGTTTCCTTTAAGAAATGCATGTACTCTTTTGGATACACAACGCAAGACCAAACCAGCCAAAAGTAAATCCTTAATAAATGAAGTTAGATATTTTGAAGGCAAATCATATATTCATTCAAATTTGAAAAATCTTTACAAACAATTGATGATGACAAATAACAATAGCAGGATCCTAGATCTCAAAAAATAGCAGTGGAAATGGTAATAGCAGAAGTTTCAGTGGTAGTGCTGGTATGGAATAGTGTTCCTGATCAAATAGTATTAGATAGTTGATGGTTGTGACAGAGAAATTAGACATAGCAAGAGAAGCTGTTCAGCAGCACTTTGGTACTGGTGGTAGAAAATGATGACAGCAACAATGCCAGCGGCAGTTTTAACTTAGTCAAGGACCTTGTAGATTATGGTGACTCCTACAGTATAGTATAGTAGCAGGAAACACGACGAAGGTAATGACAGTGACTGTGTTACCATGGTAGTGATTGGTGCCAGATGACATCCTAACTCCATAGTAATTGCTCAATTTTCTTTGATATTTCCTCCCTTGGGAGTATTTATTAGATCTAACGTAACTTTGAAGAAGGATGAGTTGTTGATTCCAACCTGGTTTTGATCAAACATGTCAAGATAGCTCAATCAACTCAAAATAACGTTACATTTACTAGGATGGACAAGCATTTAAAGCTGGAGATTTCCTAGCAGATGTCCCAACCAAAGAAACTTAAGAATTCTTTTCTGGGGATCAGACTGATCAACGAGATCAAAAGAGATAAGTAATGTAATAGAGTAAATAAATAGCTATGGGCTATGCTAGGAGAATTTTAACTAGTTCCTTTTCTCTCTATTATGCTTTTGTTCAATGCTAAGCCTCCTGTAGCACTCTGTACCTAAACTCTTGCATTGCTTAAACCCAGAATAGTGTCCACTAATAAAATCTAATACCATGTCTCAGTATTTGTAATTGCTTTCGATATATATATATATACTTCATTAATATTTGACAGAGGATAAAATAGGAAAACAATGAAGAAGAATGGGAGAGGGCAGGGAGAAACTGTGGTGAACACTATGTGTAATAACTTGTTATCTCTAAAACGATTTATGGCTTACCGCTTGGTGAACGGAAGTCATACTCTGGAACTTTAAATGCTGGTTCAGATCCAAGGCCAACCTCTGAGACTACTGAAGCTATGACAGCACTAAGTATGACCATAGAAGTGGTATTTGTAAGAGACAAGGATGAATCTGTGGGTGACGGCCACAAAACTGACTCTACAGCAAAAAAACAACCTGCAACAGCAGCATTGAACCCTGAACAGGAATATACAATTAAGTTAGAGATTGATATTACGAGGCAGAAAATTATTACAAAATGAATTAATCAGTATCAGCAGCATGTCTATGAATTACTAATGAGTTAACAGCACAACAGAAGGAGATAATGAGTGGATCTTACATGAAATGGAGATAAGCTGTTCAGTTACCATTTAACCAACCAACCAACCATTCAAAAGTTGTATCATATGTGTAAGGAATTTAATTTTGCTAACACTATAATTTCCAGTTGATGTAGACAAGGTGCAATCGTAGAAGCATATTATAACAGAACAGGAAAAGAATAAAAACAAAAGAATACGATGTTCAATGATGCAGAACGAAGGTAGATATTGCTGATGATGACATGAGTGGATATGTATGACTTGTCAAGTAATACCAGAAATAACAAACCAGATGAAAGCCCAGCAGCAGATCCGGCAGCCACAAGGGAAAGCTTTCTGCTAGAACTTCTATCAAACAATGTACTGATACCCTTGGCAATGGAAGTCCCAATCTCGACACTGGGACCCTCGGGTCCCAAAGAATTACCAGTACCCAAGGTAACACAAGCAGCTGCAGTCTTCAAGAAGGGTCGTAGAGCAGAGTTGAGATAAGCAGACAATGGAGGCAATGAATCCTGGTCAGCAGCAGAAGCAGAACGTTGATGAAGCAGGTTCAACATGCTGACAATGACGCCTCCAGAAGCCGGGACTAGAATTACTCTTGTCCAGATTGCCTGAAAGGGTTCCTCTCTCAACCAAGATGCACCTCGTTCGGGGAATCCATCCCAGGAAAAATCTCGAACTTGGTGCACCTTAGTCGATTAATCCAATCATTATTATAATAATTAATTTTTCGTTTTCCAGTAATAGAAGTTAGAAAGAAAGAGTAAACAAACAAAGAAACAAGCGAGAGAGTGAGCAGTTCAAATTAATATTCCAATGCTAGCAGGCTAAGAGCAGAAGGGGGCCTGTATGGGACGTACTACGTAATTGAAGAGTACGACAGCGGCGCCGGTAAGAAGACCAACCAAGCATGAAGGTATAATTCCTGAATGTCCAAGGCTTCCTCTTCCTCTCAGCAATTGCGGCCCTGGTGGTGGCTGTGGTTGTTCAACACCCTGCCTCTGTTCCTCCTCCTCCTCCTCCTCCTCTTCCTTACAGTCATGTCCACTCTCAGGCAGAGCAAACGGAGTCCTCAGCCTCAGGCCAATTCGATGTTCTGAGAAGCGAGCATAAGTAATAGTAGTACTACTAACTCTCCAGTAATTATTAACATGATTCTTGTTGGTAAAGCGAGAGAGGGACGACAACAGTAATAGGTTGCGGAAAGAAGAAGATGATGATATTAGCTTCTTTGGTTTGTGGTGGAAAGAAGCGAGGATCATAGGATGCTGCCAGCTGGGGAGGAACCCCAATACACATTCTAAACCTCCCATACCAACGCCTACGGGACTCTTTTTTCTTTACAATTCAATCCTTTTGTTATTTATATTTGTTACGTAACCCGATAATATAATTAATTTGTTGGATCATATGTAGAAACTAGAAAGGATGTTTCAAGTATAAAAGTCATGGCTCTTTTACATAAAAAAAAAACTAGTATAATTCATTCTATGCTACCACGGTGAGACTTTTTATTTCTAAAATTAGCCCTTTTGTGCTAAAATTTTGATTAAAAACAATTTTATATTGATGTGACTTAGTTTTTGTCGTTCTTTGCCCTTTCAATTGAAAAAATAAATTAGATAATCACCGAGAGCTCGGTGGTACCTGTTCTCATTCCATCCCAGTCTTTCGGATTAAGAAGAATATTCCCTTTTGATATTTTAAATTTTTTTTTTTTTTTCTTGTCCCTGCGGCCTCTGCCTCTTTCTCCTTCCCTCGGTCTCGTAGGCTGAGGAGATAGGGGAAAACAGATAGATAGAGAGAGAGGGGGAAAAGAAATGGCTTTGACGACGGTGAATGTTATCGGCGTATCTCAGAACAAAGGACTAGCTGCCTTGGCTTTCCCATGTAGTACAAAGTTTTCAAGTCGCAATTACCATTCAGAGTCTTCCTTCCAACTTATGCGTCAATCGAACATTCAATGCACAGCCATATTCACTGGTGCTTCTTCCTCAGTTGCCAAGACCACCGAATCTCTATCAGATGCCGAGGATAGCTTCAATGCCACTTCCCCTGCTACTTGTGAGTTCTCCCTTCATCCCCCAATATTTCTCTTTCCAATTTTGTCGGTGCTTATCTTAATCCAGTTTTTTGTCGAGCTTTTCCAATATCTCACATCTCATATCTCAGATGGGGTTGTAGTATATACTGTTTCATAAGTGCAAGTAACTGATATTCTTTATATGTTAAAATCAATCCGAAAACTCTCTATATTATTGGGAGCATAAAAGAGGAAATGAATAGAAGAACCCAAAGAATTTTTTATTTTTTTTTTTTTTTTGTCTTTCCTGTTTACTTACTGGCATCCGTTTCTAGCATAGTGCATACCCTTATGAAGGGTATTTGTTATGGCTTAGAGAAGCTTTCCATTAATTAATGAATAAATTATTCTCACGAATTATGATGATGCAATTCATTCTAATTTCAGCATGGTCCCAATTTGCCAGAAATGTATCTGGTGAATGGGATGGCTTCGGAGCAGACTTCTCAAACGAAGGGAAGCCAATTGAACTTCCTGAGTCGGTTGTTCCAGAAGCCTACAGGGAGTGGGAGGTTAAGCTATTTGATTGGCAGACTCAATGCCCCACTCTTGCTGAACCAGAGGAAGAGCAGCATGTTCTTGTATACAAGTCCATCAAACTACTTCCCACCGTTGGATGTGAGGCTGATGCTGCTACGCGATACAATGTCAATGTGAGGAATGTTGGAGGGGTAAAGAATCGAGTCACTGCCTTCACGTATCAATCTAGTGGATGCTACGTTGCTGTCTGGCCAGGGGAGGAGGATCAGAAGGTGAGTTCTAGTATAAAAAAATTAATGGAGTTGGAGCATTGCTTGATCAGTCCTCAAGATCGTGAGTCCCGCGTGAGGATAATTCAGGTTGTTCGCATAGATGATAAAAAGATAGTGTTACAGAGTATTAGAGTATTTCGTGAACAGTGGTATGGGCCTTTCAGAAATGGAGAACAGTTAGGCGGGTGCGCTATCCATGATTCTGCTTTCGCTACTACTGCTCCCATGACTGCTTCAGAACTTAACGGTATTTGGCAGGGACCTAGAGCTGTTACCACTTTTGATGGTCGTATGACAGTGAGTTTAGGAACATTCTCAGCCTCACCTTTTCTTAACTTCCATGTTTCCCATTTTCCCCTACATGTATGCCTCCCTGAGTTTTTCATTCACTTAAGATCTTGGAAGGAATCTTCATGTTTCATTCAGGAGCATCATGGTAACATGTTAAAACCTGTGTTTAGTTATATCAGAAATGGTCCTCGCCAGGAAGGAAAATAATTACTTTAACTTACATAAAATGAACGTGCCCCATTTTTCTTGGAAAAAAGAAAAAACTAGAACAACTAGAGTTCATGGATGCATCATATTGAGAGAGTTGTGAGTTGTTTCTTCTAATTAAGGCAAAAATATAATTTAGAAGCTGTTAACTGATGCAAGCAGCAGGATTCAGCACCCGGAGAAATTAAGTTAAAATATATATGAGGAATAGAGATGCATGAATTGTTATGCTGACATAAAATCACAAGTGCGTAGGAGAACTTATATTTGGCATTGCTCATATTTCTTGCAAATCTCATTACTTAAATATATATTTTAATTTTTCGACTGCATAGCTTTACTGTAAGTCCAATTATTCCATATTTTCTAAGTATCTGTAACCCTTAAAAATTGATACAAATCCTAAGTATGGTTTAGCTCGATAGCCACATGGCTCAGTTTATATTAATTATAATACTAACTGAATCTCTCAATGTATAAATTAAGTTAGAATTATGTGAGGAATAGAGATGCATGAATTGGTATGCTGACAGAAAACCACGATTGGGTAGGAGAATATATGTTTGACATTGCCCATATTTCTTGGAATTTTAATTGCTTGTATTTTTATAGAAAAAAACATTTTCGACTCCTTATATTTATTGTAAGTCCAATTATTCCATATTAAAACTGTCTGTAACTCCTAGAAATTGATACATATCATAAGTATAGCTATATGGCTCAAATGATGTAAATTATAAAGCTAGCTGAATCTCTCAATCTATAACTTCAGGACTTTCTTCAAGAAGCTTTAGATGACAGCATGCAGAAATCTGTGAGAGATGGATGCAATGTTGTATTTCTCCCAAAACAGTTGTGGTGCTTGCTTAAACAAAATACTGATGGTGAAATTTCTTGTGAAGTTGGATGGCTTGTAGATAAGGGCCATGCTATCACATCAAGATGCATATTGTCAGGCACTGGAGAAGTGAAGGCAAGTTTATGTTTAGATAGTAAATACATTTTCCATACTTTAACTGGAGTCAGCAGTCTGCTACTTAAGATGATTCAATCTACATACGTACATCATATTAATAAACTTAGTACATGCTCATATTTCTGGACCTCATCCATAGGATACGCATACCAAGTTACTGGTCCCTCGTATCCTGTATAATCTATGATATTTACAGTTTTATCTGTAAGTAAGGAAGTCGTCTACTGACAGCTTTACTACTTTTACGGTTTTACCTCTACCAGACTGCCACTCGTATCTCTATAATTAGAAGCTGTAATGGAAGGTCCATTCATTATGTCATTTGTGGAGGTAAGAGTGCTTACTGGTGAAACGAAACTACAAGTATTCTTTGTTCTCCTCTCAAACTATTTGTACCACGGATTTTACTTACATTGGTATTCTTAACCCTTTGGCTTCTTTAGGTTTTGTGAATGAGGTTGGTTTCTCTTATTATGTCAATCTAATTTATAACGAATTCGTTTCAGCTGATCTTCTATTTACTAGTCCATTACTGCGTGGATCAAGCCGATTCTTATCAATGATCTAAACTTCAGTGCCATTTTTAACGTCAACTTTTCTCTTCTTTTTTATTTATTAAAAAAAAAATTCCTTTTCTTTTGGCAGGAAATATCAATAGCATGTGAAACCAGAGGGTTGCAAGGTGTTTAGTAATCAGTGGGAGTTCCTTTCATGGTGGTACCGAGGGGAATCACCACTGTTAGTTGGGTACTTAAAAATGTATCATGTTTAAGTTATACCTAAGCACAATGTAAGCATCAGCAGCAATTGTAATTATTCTGCTTCTGTTGGTTCAGTCCAAATCCTTATACTGCCAATTCGGATCCCTGTAATGGGCATTAGACATATTGTTGAACAGTTATTTTCTAATTTATTATGATTCCATCGTTAGTTACTAAGAAAAATAAGACAAACTGGTTTATCGGTTCACATCAATTTGGATAAGTAATTATTGAGGTGCTTGTAAATTTGTTCGGACACATCTAATCTTTAAATAAAAAAATATATAATAATAATGAAAGAAGATATTATTTGATCTTTGAAATCCTTATTCAGTAATAATCATCACAAGATTAGCAAATTTGTTAAAGGTACTTATTTGAACATAAACTTTCAAATTGTCAGCCATTTTGCTTGAATTGATTATATAGCCATAAATCATTATAATATCTATTTTTTTACGCCTATTATCTGTTTAGTTATTAATTTTCACTTTTTTTCAGAGTTTTCCATTTTTTATTTCTTTTATCTTTGAACTTTCATCATTTTCTCAAATTTTCATCTCCGACATAATTTAAAATTTTCAATTATAGAATTTACAAATTATTTCACTTTTTTTCTTTCCCACATAATTTAAAATTTTCAATTATAGAATTCACAAATTATTTCACTTTTTTTCTTTCAAATAAAATGAGTAGATTTACAAATTTAAGTTTGGTCCAACTTTTTTTATTTTTCCTTAGAAAATGTAAAATAAAGTGAATAAAATTTTTGATTATCTAACTACAAATGAATGTGATTCTATTTAATCATAAACTGCATCAGACTTTCAATTGAAATCGTTATAAGATTAGTTATTTTGCTTGAAATACTTATTTAGTCTTTAAAATTAAATTATCACTCGCTCAGTCACTTTACTTGAATTGATTATATAGCTGTAAATCGTGAAGAGCGTCTGCGAGTTTATGGCTATTATCCATATAGTCATAGATATCACATCTAATTTAAAGCTTCATTTCTTATTTATTTTTATCTTTCAACTAACCATAGTTATGAAAGGTGTCCTCGAGGGTACTGTATACGGCTGTAAGGCTGATTTGAAGGTAATCATCTACAACTCTCTTCTCTTCTTGCTACAACCGTTTAAGCACCCCATGTGTGATCCTACATAATACATAATCCAAATAGGCCTCTTAATTTTCCCAAGATTATACTTAGTGTTACAAGCGTACAGAACATTTACATTCTTGGAGTGAAAGCCTAAAGATGAAATCCTTTTCCTTAATGCCCCAAAGCTTAAAATAACTTACCAACTCACTTCACACTCATGTTCACAAAAGGCAAACAATATTCTCTTCAGTGATACACCAATATAAACTCATTTGGTAAGTGCTCAAGCGGGAGCCTCCACAATCCATTTTTTCTTTCACATAAAACAATCTACAGCTACGGCCAAGTAAATTTGTTTCTAGCTTTAAGATACTTGTTCTCCTCCGGCTTTGCCGTACAACCTGCCAAAGTTGTCAGATTAATTACAGGGTAGGAAGCAGCTGTATCAGGTCAACCCTCATTTATTAGTTTGTAAAAATATCGAACAAAAAATCATTCTTATCCTAGTGAAACGCTAGAATACAACCAAGCCAGAAATGAATCTGGCAGAATTTTGAATTTATTGCTGACATTCAGCAAAAACTAAAATCAGATCATTTAATATTTCAAGGAGAAGCTAGTTTTCAACTTTCACCAGTTACAGACAAGGATTTTGCATTACCAGTATAAATCATTCACGTGGATAAGCTGAAAAGCAATTGGTCAAAGGTGTCAAAGACTCAATCATATAGTTTATCTGGGGAACTTGAGTCTAGCCCATAAACATGCAACTTGGCTCCTTGTGACTTAGTGAGTACTTTGGACTGAGCATGTTCATTTACGAGACATATTTTAGATATTTTACTGCTAACAATGCAGTACTACAAAGCTCATCAATGTTCCAAAAATATAATGCTACTTAGCTCCTTTACAGTTTTACACAACTTTTAAACTGAATCGTAATTTCAGAAGATCAGTTTGCTTTCTCGATCTAAATAAACTAAATAGAACAGGATGGATCATCATCGATGCGTTATCTCAATAAGCAAACCAAGTAGTCCGGTGATGCAAGACAGTTTCTTTAACTTTCATAATAGTTTGAAGAAACTGGAAAAGGGAACGGTCAAGATACATAAAGCTGAAACAGTACCTATACATGTTGAGCATCGTTGGGATTAATGAGCACCTGGGGCATCTCTCATGCTTAAATTCAGACTATTGCGCATAGTCCTTCTCCCAATTCCAGCATTACCTTTTTGCATCATGGCAACAAATTCACCATAATCGATCCGCCCATCCTAAAACAAACAAAACAAAACAAATCATTAATGCAGAAACAAAATGAGGAATGGAGGGAGAGGGAGAGGGAGAGGGAGAGGGAGCCAATCCAACTGAAGAGCAGAACACAAGGAACATCTATGTGATAGACAATCAGAATTCAGGTATTTCAGATATGTTGTTTGCAGGATCACTTTAGCAAATACATATTATCTTTTTTATGAACATAGTTCTTAACATCTAATTCAGGTACTTCAGACGTGTTGTAGGCAGGATAGCTATAGCAGATAGATATTGTCTTTCTTATGGTTATAATTCTTAATGTCTAGAGAGAATAAACAAGGAACAAAATTTAACAGTAAGATTTTCTGTAGGTTGTGACCAAATTACATCTGGTCTTCAATATATGTATAAGGTAAAATCAAACAAGATGGATATTTTTTGCATAAGGCTTGCATGCATTGGTGGTGGCGTGCAGATAAAACTCCCATTAAATTACGTCAGGGAAACAGATAATTGTTAATAACATAATTTCTAAGATTAAAGTTCAAACATCATTGGAAGGATATAAAAGATTGTAAATTGCACACATGTCTTCCTACTCAAAAATAATTGCAAGGGCTTCTTTCCTTCTTGATTTTCCTTTAACAAACTATAAAACTGTAGATGGACCTCCTTTTTCAAGACATAAAATAAAAGAGAACAAGTGTGGAAAACTTACATTATCTTGGTCTACTTCCTTAATTATATCTTCAAGGAAAACGTCAGTCATGTTATGCTCTGCACAAGCTTGCTGGAGTTCATCAACTGTAATATAACCACTTGAATCTTTGTCGAAGTATTGGAATGCAGCAACGAGATGTTCCTCGCGTTCTAGTTTGTTAAGATGAACTGTCGCAGCTATAAACTCTCCATAGTCTATTGTCCCACTATTATCTACATCAGCCTGAAGAACTTAAATAGCTAAGCTGAACAGATCACGATCAGAATAGAATGACACAGATATGTACAACAATACACAGGGTTAATGTCAAATCACCGAAGTTTGTGAAAATTTTAACAGGAGTAATTAATCATTCATGCATTATAAAGGACGATCATATTGTATGATTTTTCTCATTTGACACAATGACAAAGTTAATGACACACTTCCTAATTTTCTGAAATGCGTAAGTTCCATATAAAGCATCTATTCAATGAGCACAAGAGTAAAGTGGGAGGATGTCTCTGATAGGTTTTCAGGACACAGTTACTGGAACATGGTGCTACTTGTTTACAGGATAGTTGTCTACTGTCATTATAATAGATTGAGAATTCTTAGAGGGCTATTTGATGTATAATGTAGTTTTTGATGTGTACTTCCTTTTGGTTGATTGTGTTTGTACCCGCCTTGTGAACAAAGTTTTTACCCTCCTTCTGTTTTAGAAAAACCATTACTTACCCAAAAAAAAAATATAGAGATGTGACTTTTACTCCCAGCTGGTATCATTGGTCTGCAAAAGATTATCTATTTTGTTCTGGAACTTCTTGTGTTGGCAGTGAGCAACACAGTGGTGTATTTCAGGAAGATGATATATTTGACATCACTCAGATACTTCCGAAATTAACAAAATTCTTTAGTACAATTCTTCTTCATTGCCTGCTATTGAAACAAGTATTCAATTAAACTGAGACCCCCCAGACCTATTAAAGTAGGTCAAGAATCAGGACCCTTTCACAAACCGGTTTCTACATGTCTATAACGAAACCAGATCTATCTTAATTAGATAGGTAATGGAAACAAATAGCAATAACTTTCCTGAAACTCATTGCATTAGCTCTTATTATTGTCATAAAAGGGTGCACTAGCAGTCTAGCGCACAATAGGCTTATTTAGCATCACGCCTATTGCCTTAAGAAATACCATATAGTTAAAGGGTGCTACAACCACAAGTGCACAAGTGCATAACACTTCAAATATAATATAATATAATATATATATATATGACACAGATTTTCCAAATTCCTCTCTAGAAGTCAACTTCATGACTTCAAACACTTGAAGATGTAATGAATTGAACCATATTTATAGAGATTTCCATGTGATACGGCAGGTGCTTGTAGAGATGCACAACTTCAGATCAATGAATCAGCATTAAACATGTATTCCATTTTTTTCCTTTTCTCTTTTATTTTACATAAGACTTTAGTTGGTATACCCTCCCCATCCAACCAACTCTGCCAGAAGCATGGACCCAACATCTTCAACCACATAACCAGATTTTAAGAAATAGAGACATTGAATCCTTGATTTTTGCTTGCATAAAATATAGTCAACTTGTGATGAACAAAACCATGAGAGTCATCTTAAAAAGAATGAATTTGAATGGGTGATGGAAGAAAAAAGTAAAATTTTAAGGAAAAAAACAAATCAAGAAGAATTACGTGATGACCATAGACAAATAAAAGATGGATATCAGAAGTGAATGCCTGTAAGCAAACCATGAAAAGGACGGACAATTCATTAGAAAATAACTACTTACTGCTTCCATAAGATCACGTATTTCTATATCCTTCAAGGTAGAGCCATATCTCCGTAAACCAGCTTTGAGCTCATCAAATGTAATAGCACCACTGTTATCAGTATCCATTGCCGTGAACATTTCTCTCAAACCAGCAATCTCTTCCTCGGATAGACTTTCAGCTATTACCTAAAAGGAAGAAAAAGGCAAATGTGACTTCTACATAGTAACCTTTGGTCTCGAGATGAATCATGCTCCAAGTCACCATTTAGCTACCTCTAAATAAAAGTCAGACATTCTGAAAGGAGAGAAATGTAATTTATAGGACGGCCCGTATACAGTTATAACAAAAATATATATATCAATGAAAGATGGATAATAAAGCGAGTTTAAAAGGGCATATTCAGAACATGCAAAGACATGTATTAAATTGATGCATCCATAACAACCCAATTATGTGTATGTCAGTACACCTTTGCATGAATGTACGTTAATAGATGTATCTGTCACACACTCATGTTGTAAGTATGTACTGTGCACGTACTTAGACATGTCAATGTATCATGAAGGTGCACTTACCCGCAAAGCCATCTTCTTTAGTTTATTCATTGCAGAAAACTGTTTGAGACGAGAAAGTACAGCAGGATCAAGTGCTCTATCGGGAGCAACTCCATTTTCACATATCCAAGGATGGCCTAAACAAATAGACAGGACAATCATTCTTCTATCTTGAAAAATTAGGTAAAATAAGAAACAGAAGAATAATGCAGCAAACTATGTTGAAAAATATAGTAAGTGGCCAATTTATCAAATGTTATTCATTACCTTCCTATAAATCTAGGAGACAAGAAAATTAAAACAGCAGTAAGATGTTGATGTAACAACAATTCTCGTGAACTTTACACTTAAGGAAACATGATTAGTTATTTGTAATGCATCTGGCAAGACACAGCAATATATTCGAAACTTAAACAATCAATGAATCCTGGATCAACCTGAAACCTATTTGAAGAGTTTGGATAGCATGAATAATATCCATATATTTGCATGTCAGCTGCTCCACCAAATGATTTGAGTAAACACATGGCTTTTATCCAGAATAAAAGCATTAATAATAACAACTGAGAAGAATCCACATCAGATTGTAGCAAAGGTAAACATACATAACACTTCGTGAGCAGTCAACCGTTCAGAAGGCCGAGAACAAAGCATCTTTTGAGTCAGGTCCTTCGCACTATCAGATATTAAGGGCCATGGGTCTGATTCAAAATCGATATATCCCTTCAACACCGCATTGAATATTCCCTGTTGGGTTTCTGAACTCCAGACAGACAGAACTTCAGTAATAGCACAAGAGATGAAAGAGAATTTTCGGAGGTAGGGGAGAGAAAGGAAATAAAACATTCTGAGTCTTTTGATTCCCATCACAGGTACCTGCCCAAAATGGTGGCACACCACTTAGCAATATGTATAGAATGACGCCAGCAGTCCAGACATCTGCTTCTGGCCCATAATGCTTATGAAGAACCTCGGGAGCAACATAGTAAGGGCTTCCAACCACATCGGTGAATACTTGACCTGAGGAAACAAGGATCAATCGAAGAAGCTGCCATTCTTGTATAATGAGTAGCCTCTTAACATATAAATGTGACAAATTCTCGAGAAATGAAATATAATAAATTAAATGAATAAATATCTAACGACAACAGCAGCAATAAATCTTATGGGGAGGACAGAAGAATCACACAAATATCCCAATAAAATTTTATCCTGTTTTCCAGGGGAGTGGTAAGCATAATACAATACAAACCACAAAACTCAAAACAATTAAGCATGCCATGCATCTGTAGCATGAAATAAATGCATTTAAGTACAAATACTATAGATGCAATAAAGACAACAACATTGTCTACTGAAGTGACTGAACATGCAAAAGATTCAATAACAGACGATTAATTATAAGAGTGTATGCTTTTCAGAAAGCTTCTTAGTTTGTCTAAAGAATGCAGACTAAAAGGAAAAGCACATAAAGACTACTTTTTACCTGGCTTAAAGAAAACAGAGAGCCCAAAATCAATGGCTTTAAGAGAAAAATTATCATCCTTGTTGACCAGCAAAAAGTTTTCAGGTTTGAGATCTCTATGCATAACTCCAAGTGAATGGCATGCCTCAACAACCCCTACTATAATCTTGGTTAATTCAGCAGCTTTCCTCTCACTGTAGTGCCCCCTTTGGATGATGCGATCAAACAACTCACCACCGGCACAGAGCTCCATCACAATGTGCACATAGAGTGGATCCTCATAAGCACCCTTAATGGTGACGATATTTTTGTGACCTGCTAAATGGTGCATTATTTGAATCTCCCTCCTAACGTCCTCCACATCCTCCTTGGAAATCAACTTCCTTTTGGAGATGGACTTACATGCGTATTCATTGCCAGATGAAATCTCAGTGCATAAACAAGTGGTGCCAAATTGTCCCTGTCCCAATTTACGGCCAAGGGTGTAAAGGTCACGGATGTTAGCAGTCTTATGGCCCAATACGTAATAAGCTTGGTTGTCATTGCCTCTGCTCATGACGGTGTCTTTCTTTGGTGGACTAACGAGGGGTAGATTACTGTTATTGTTATTGTTAGTAGCGGGAGTTGGATTGGAATTATTGTTAGGGTGTTCCTTCGAAATGAGATGCCGAGGGTTTAAGCTGGAAGGGGAATGGTCAGAGTTGGAGATATCGGAAGGAGTGGTACGCTTGGAGGTGGTAGTGTAAAGGTCTTCGGGCTGGCTGTAGCCCTGAAAATATTTGCCCTTGAAAGATCCGCGGCATGTGTTGCCCATGAAACTGTCACACAGATATTGCACGCCCTTTTCCTCATCCAATGATGTTTCATCAGTTTCAGTTTGTACTGAGAATTAACACACGGAAGAACAAGAACAAGTCAGTCCTACTCCTAATTCATTCTTGCGATGATGATTCATAACTGGACGTGACGACTTCACAAAGGAAAGGGGAACAAGAAAACTGTGCCATGTTAGATCAGACGCATAGATCCGTTTGTTTCATTAGGAAAGAAAATAAAAGCTGATGTGAAAAAAGTAAAATTTTACTTTCTTAACATTATTAGAAGGAAAAAGAAATTTAAGCCCGCATTGATCTCAGAGGATGAATTCATCTTTCAACCCAGAATCTGTATGACTTCCCGGAAAATAACTTTCAATCACACCAACGGTACTGTAACATATTCCTTGGTTGGAAAGAAAGAAAAAAGAAAAGAAAAAGAAGGAAAGAGAATTTCTATTTCTACCAATCACAATCGAAAAGATGACTTAAAGGGTTGCGTACCAGTGGACGAGAATGTGAGCAGAAGAACAGAAATACGAAGATGATGAACAGAACTGCTTCAATCAAATAATGGCGATTATGCGCAGATAACTTTGAAATCTTCGTCTCTGGCTCTCCGCCTATTCATAACTTGACCAGCTCGCATAACCAATCTCTCTTCCTCTCTACCCTGCTCTCCTTCCTCCTCCTCCTCCTCCTTTGTGTCTGCTTTCTTTCTTTTATTTATTATTTTTTAATTGGTTTTGTTATTTTGGGATGGTTAAGGTTGCTGCTGAGAAACATCGGAGGTTAGTGCTGATCAGCTCTCTCTCTCTCACCCATCCCACTTTTCTCTAAGACAAGTTGTCATTTTATTTGTTCTATCTATCACACATACAGAGACCAAAATTTTAATTTGACCATTTTATTTCATGGCTACCCTAAAAGTAAGAAGGAAAGAACAGGAAAAGTTTTTAACGTTTGACCATGCCGACTCATAGCATGACATTATGGATTATGATAACATCATCTTTTCTGTCTTCTATCTATGGTTTTAAATTTACTGTGAACGGACGGTACACATTGATTGAGACCACCCAGTATCCACCTTAACACAACCTCTATTTATGTTATATTATAGATTATAACATTGTATTGAATGATGATTTCTCACCAAAAAAAGAAAGAGGATTGACCTATGATGAATGCGACTTTCAAATGGCGCGTTTACCCCACGGGCTGCCAGAAGATTTTGATGGCGGACGCTGTTTGGTCAAAACTTAATTAGGTGCCAACCAATACAAGGAGTGGGAGAACGCGGAGAATTAGCTAAATTTGGACAAAAGAGCAGTGGCCTCGGGATGGCGTTCTTCTGTGTGGCAGAAGAAAGAGTTTGAACTTTGAAGTTTGAATGGTCCTACCTCTTCTACTTACATGTCATTCTTATTCTTGTTCGAGCTATAGCTTATTGTCATGATCTGTTCTCTGAAACTCAACCAAAGAGAAAGACTACTTTATCCAAAAAGTTCCCATTTCTTAAGGATAAAAAAAGAATTCCATAGATTGCTAGAGCCAGTTCCCATCCATGCAACACTGAAGCTGTTTCCTGCTGCAGCTAGCTATGGTGGAGGGGGGTGTTTCCTCTTTTGTTTCGTTGGGTACTTGGTAGATCCAACTTATATAGCGAGATCAATCCGATATACACCCGATGTGGGACTCAACACGCGCCAACATATACATATACATATATAGTCATGTGACTGATAATGTACTAGGTGAACAAAGATTGTTATAACAATATTCATGTACGTTTATTCAAATGATACTCATCCATTGGCATTGAATTCAAGAAGTTAATTTAAGGTAAATTTTGCAGTGTGAAAATACAATTGACGTATCAGTCAACTAACCGAGCTTGCACCTTCTCCATTTTTCAGAAGCCATAGAATCTCTCGCTACTTTCTGCAGAGTAAGAGACATTCCAACTCACAACTTGACCAGACCAAACTATATACTTGAGCTTATGCCTATAAATTAGCTTCTTCCAGCTACCTGCTAAGCCCTCCACTAGTAGGCCTAATATCAGAAACATTACAATCATAAAAAGAAAATTCAAATAATAACTTTTCTGTTATCCATGATTTATTGAACACACAAAAAGATAAAAAAGATGCACTTACAATCCGCTTAGCAATTTAATGGTGTCATAAAAGAACCACTGCAAAGTAACAACAGGACCAACAATAGTGATTCGAACAGGAAGACTTCTAGTAAAGAGATTAACAAGACCCATGTTCTTCACAGCCTAAAATGGATCAAAATTATGAGATAAATCTGATTGAACTTACATATCTGATAGAACAAGAGGAAAATATGATTTTAAGGAACTACCTGCAGAACAGATTCAGCCTTTTTGTTGTAAAGAGAGGAAACAATGTTGTCAGCAGGGTTAGAAATTACAGTCCCAACAGCTCCAGCTGAATAGCCTGCTAAACATGTAACGCCAAGCTGTTGTACTCGAGAGCATTCTTCCTTTCTCCTTTGCATGACATTATGATAAATTAGGTCCACAGAATGCTCGAATGTTGAAAACATAATCATAGAGACTGTCAAATAAAAGTCAAGGTTATTGAACCAATAATTAAGCAAGCTATGTGTTTCTTACTGATTATTAGATGATATTGAAATCACTGCAACAGTAGCATTTGACCAAATGTCTGATCAAATTTTTAGTTAATTGCTTGCACGATGCATCTGAATGTAAGCTAGACTGATAAACACTTAACCTTAGGTTTCTGCTTTTTGAATGAAACTTATGAAAAGCTTCACATGTTCAAATATGAAATGCCAATTAGCTTAATACATAGAACTTACCAAGAGAACAAGATTATCAGGAGAATTGCAGTGGACCATGAACAACCTACTCCTACCAATGTAGTAATTTCAGATAAGCTTTTGTTACTGATTCTCTCCATTCCTTTTATTTTTCCCTTTTTTGGAAATTAAAATTCAGTAAAACTAGCCAGAACGCAACAGGACGCTTATAAGTCCTCCTTGTCAAGCATAGATGAATATTACATCACAAATTATTTCGCTGTAATTGAATTGGAAGAGAACTAACAGAAGTGAAACATGTTCCACTAGGCTAAATCACTAATAACAGATGACACCATGTCATTAATGCCATCTTCATCCAAAAAGCAAGTTGCAATCCAAAAGATACATTGTGGAAATAAATGGCAATGTTCTGCAGTTACTAAGTCCACAATTTATGAGCAAGCCATTCATCATAATAAATATACAACTCAACAATGGATGAGTTAACCATACACAACATAAAAAATAGAATAGAGTAGCATATTGTCTAATGAAACAAACCGAGGTAATTCTCCAAATATATAACGTAAGCTAGTTCAACAAGAGAATAAATATTATTAACATGCAGTGAAACAATGACATCACATGGAAGATTGCGGCCCCAAAGTGGAAAAAGTCCCCTGTAAAAACTGCAGTTTAAAATATGTAGTAAGGATTTGAAAACTAAAAAGAGAACAAGAAAGAAGATCATCAAGCTCTTGGGTGGTTAACCCGAAAGGCCTTCATTTGTATATAGTTTTGGAAACCCATCAGCCAACCCCTTTGCAAAATTGGGCTGTGTTTGAACCCGGACTTTCACAGCTTCAAAAGGACAGAGAGCTATATCAGCAAAAATCTGAGCAGATGAACTGCTGAGGAAGAATATGAAACTCCTGTTATAATCCACCAAGACATCAGAGTAAAGCTTCTTAAAGTATTCATAGAGACCGAATTTGAGCCGCCTTGAACACCATATCCAAAGAACTTGCCAGACCAACCTCTCTAAAGGGAAGACGGGCCATCTTCTTTCCACAAGGTGGTCAAACCAGTTAAAATGCTGTTATACTTAATTGGATTCACCTGCAGATAACAGGTTATAGAACAAGATGAACATACTTCAGGAGAAAAGCTACAAAGTCAGACATAAGATTTTATTTTATATTTTTGTAAGTGGTGGGGGGAGGAGTGGACATCAGGTGGTTCCCTGGCGGATAACTATGATATGAGAAAAAGATACAAAAGAAAGTAAGAAAAATACTTAGGGAGTTCAATGTATCTTATGTAGAGAAAGGAAATGAATTATTATGATTAATAAGAGTAATGCGCTTTCTAACGTGCGCTAATCAACAATAAATGAAAAAATTCAACAGGTACTAAATTAAAAGGTTGTCATATTTAGAATAAGCTATGCTTTGCAATTTACATACTTATTGCTTGACCTGAACTCACTTTGTCTACCTACCACACCAATATCTTTCCTGCACGTCTTTTTTTCCCAGTAAATTCCATTGATTTCTATGAATAAGCCTGAATGCCAGAACGGTTTTTTCTAGTCAGAAGCATTAGATCTATTATTTTTTCAAAAGAAACAAAAATAGATTTACTAGTTAAAAACTGCTCAAAAAACGTGTCAATATGAATAAAAGTTTCATTTTTCTGGTGCACAAAATATTTAGTATTAAAACTTCCATTTAAACATTAGATATAAATTTACCATTAACTTAAACCCCCCAAAAAAAATAACAGAAGTCAACAATGCAATCTACATTTGGACGAAATTACTTTAAAACACACCATGGGAATGTAGTTTGTTCATTTTTTTCTCTTCCAACTTATCAAGGGCATAGATAATAATAAAAATGAAGAAGAAAGACAAGATAAACTGAAAAAGACCAGAATCATAATCAGGAAACCCCATGCTTATAATTTATTATACATGATCATCAAATTGAGACTGTTAAACTAGGACACCTACGACAGAGCGAGTAATGAGTTCAAGAAACTACCTGCATATTGACTTTCAAAACATCCAGCGGAGTAATGGCGAGATGGGTAGTCCCAGCACTGAGCATACCTCCGACAGTGCAAAGCCCATAATACCCAGGTGAAAATTCCTCGCAGAGCTTCCCTTTCGGTTACTTTCATTATTATAGTGTATTTGCGTGATCCCTTTTCCTTTTTTCAGACAGCTCTATTCAGAAAGCCCTCATTTTTAAAGGAACAAGCTTTTTATTCAATCAAAGCAGAGACTCATGGCTGCTCCAGTCAATGTTGAGGTTGGGCTTGGGCTTGGGCTTGGGCTTGGGCTTGGCCGTTGATTCCTTGACGGCTTGATTCCATTCCAATTGCCAACGCAAGGTTGATTCTTATTCTCTTGTTGCCAATACGTCCACGTTTACGCTTTCCGAATAAATGGTCCAGAAACAACCAGAGCTGCGAGCTGAGAGCTGATTCACTTTTTGGGTTTTGGTGTGGAATTTGGACGCCCAACAAGCCTATCGCTCCTCGGGCCTCAACTAACCATAATTTACTTTCAGAGCGACTGACTCTGATTCTGAGTGCTGAATAAGGGAGCAACAGCCGTGAGTATTATCAAAAGTGTATTGTTATGTAAATTATAAATATATTAAAAGATAAAATAAAAATAATTAAATATTTTTATTTTTTGTTTATCTATAGGAGAGGGAGAAGAAAAATGAATTAAACAATAAAAGAAAATGTTTCAAATGGCTTTGAGTTTGATTTGACGGCAAGGCATTGATAAAAATATGTGGGATCATTTTTTTTTCAAAAATGTTATTGATCTGTCTATTTGGATAGTAGTTTTGTGTATAAATTAATTAAACTAATTTAATTTTTTATTCAGTTTTTAATTAATTGAAAATAAATCTATTTTTTATTATGTTTTTATTTTAATTGAGATTAAATATAATTAAAAATAAATATATGATTCTAATGGTAATTAACAAGCTTAATTAAAAATTATACCTCCAATTAAATTGACAATTGAAATTACAAATTACAAAATAAAACTATAAATTAAAATTAGTAATTAAAGTAAAATGACACCTACAATTAAAAATTACAAATAAGACTAATAATTATCTTAAACTAAAAATTCAATGATGACCGGCTAAAATAAGTTGATCTTTGATTATATTACGCACCTCTCCCATTAAGCTAATCTTTAACGTACTCCTCTCGTAAGTGTTTGGGTATAAGATCAGAATCATTATCATAAAGTTGAAACTCTAGATCACCTAAAGCTTCATTTTTAATGAAGTTATGAGTAGTCATGATAGCAACTACGATATTTACTTGTTATTTAAAGGAATATGTGGGCATGTTTCTCAATATAGCAAAACGTTTCTTCCAAATTCCAAACACCTACTAAATTACCCACCTTAAACTTGAATGGTGGTAGTTGAAAAATTTATTGTCATGTTTTGGAAGATGTGTTGTGTCTTGGAAGTGTGGAAGATGATATCTTTCACATTTGTAAGGTGGCAAAAATCTATCCATCAAGCCATATCATGAATCAACTAAATAATATTTTCCTATAGGTGGCATTGAAAAATTTGATGAAGGATTATTCAAAATTTCTCCAAGTATTCGGTTGTTATGGTGGTTCTTGCCCATCCGGCTAAAACAAACATGGAAGTATAAATTGAAATCACATGCCACCATCAAATTTTGTGTCGGATATCTTTTCTTTCTAGCAAATTATGTTTACCTATCAAGGGAAACATGACACGCAATATGAATATTGTTGATGGCACCAATACAATGCTGGAATAAAGGCATGTATTGTCGACTCTCTTTTATTTTGCTTGGAATTGGGTTGAATTCATGATTAATTTGCTTGATGAATGTCAATGGATAATAGCATGAAACTTTGCAATACACGCTTAAACAACATATACATTGTTTCTCTAGAGCGTTGCATCATTTCTTGCAATATATGATTTGAAACTCTTATTCCTATCAAATACAAAAAACATAGCAACTATTTCCTTAATTTGAGTAATTTTTTTGCCTGCAGTTGATACCTTTGTTCGAAAATTTTCCATAATCTCAAGAAGCATAGTATTTTCATTTTGAAATTCTCATGACAACAACAAGATTGTCATTTACTGTTGTGGTTGCTAGAAAAATGTTGTTATCATCCTCCTCAATGTCATGTGCATTATCATCATGTGGTAATATCATATCTGCAATTAAAGCAAGTGAAAATTAATTTTCACAATAAAATAACAAAACATAATAGAATTTGAGAATCTCGCAATATAACTAAATTAGATATAGTAAAAGTTAATTTTTAAAATAAAATTTGATAATAGCACAATTTAAATAAATAAAATCTAGTGAAAGTTAACTTTCAAAATAAAAATACAAAACAACAAATAATTTGATACTAGCACAATTAAAATAAAATAATATAGTGAAAATTAATTTTCAAAATAAAATTACAAAACAACATATAAATTGATAACAGTACAATTTAAATAAATTAAATATAGTGAAAGTTAATTTTTAAAATAAAATTACGAAACTAAATAGATATGAAAAAACTTATAAAGAGCACAATTTAAATAAATTCAGGAATGAAATTATCATATCTAAAAAAAGGGATTACTTGAGAAAAAAAAAGAGAGGTCAATTTAGAGAGAGGAAGAAAAAAATTGGAAAATATGGAGTAATTTGAAAGTTGTGTGAATTTTGAAGAATTAGGAAAAAAAAATTAAAAAAAATCAAAATCTACCAGTTGGGCAGAAATAAATAAAAAAATTAAAAATTTTGACCCGTACTGACGGTTGACCAGCAACATCTAATTTTTTTTTAAGGGGGACACGCTGGGTGTAAAAAGAAAAGGAGGAGGGTAATTATATAATTTTTTATTTTGTTTAGTTCGAAACACACTGTTAGAGAGTTAGTAAAGTGATTCTTAATTGTCGCAAAAAAGAAGAAGAAGGAAATAGAAAACAGGATTTAGTGACTAATGTTAAGTTCAGGAATGTTGGGACAATCTTACCAACAACTGACTTAGAAGGTGAATATTCTTATTAAAAAAAAAAAAAAAAAAACAAAAAAAAAAACTTAGAATGTGAATTTGAATAGTGAAAAAAGAGAGAGTTATTGAGAGAAAAAACAAACTAAAGTCTTCAATCTATCGTCTAATCTTCTTATTCTTAATCTTAAATCTAAAAAGTCAGATGAGGTCCCTTCATTACGAACACGAGAGTACAGCTGGAACTAGTGATTCGCATCTTGAACTCCATAACAGCCACTTGTTACTTCTGTTTTTCTTTTCTTAATGATGGTTTCTTTTTAGTTTTTGGTGATGAAATACTCCAGATTCATAAATCAACCCTTTCCTTTACCTGAAAGAATTACGTTCCTAAAGAAAAGTTTCATGGTCTTCCTTTTAAAAATATATTTAATTAAAAAAAAAAAAAATTTCCCTTGGAGAATGGAGAGGATCAGGATCCCTATTGGACATTTGATAACAAAATATACCTGAAAAGTTGGAGAGTGAGTTGTAGTGTTGTAGTGTAGTTGTGCATGGCACTATCGCAGATCTGGAATTGAATCGAATAATATTCAACCAAAAGCGACGGCATGTTTGGGCTTATTATGGAGTATATTAGTATATTAGTATACTACTCACTCAGACTCCTAGTGTCCTATTTAAATAGTTTATTAATCCAAGCAAGCCTCAAGATTCCCTCCTGTACAGACTCGTCTCCATTTCCCCATCCCCGCCTATAGCAAATTGAAGGAATATTGGTTGGTTCCTTTCCTTTCCTACAAATTCAATCCTTCTCCTAAAACTTGTTCCTTTTCCTCTGGTTCCTGCAATAATTTTACTCTCCTTTCCCCTCATTCTTTGCAAAGCTTTATTCTACTATTATGTTTTTTAAGTGTATGATGTATGATATGAAATGAATGATCAAAGTTTTGACGTATAACTGAATTCCGTTCAGGGAGGGAGCTGACGTGCAGGGCGGTGAGTGAGCCATAAGGCAGGTGTCCAAGTGCGAGGCTCTGTTGCAAATAAAGGCTTACTTCTGTTCTGTTTTCCATTTTGGCTTTTCTCTCCTCTCCGGCGAATAAGATCGCTACTTTTTTTTTTTTTTTTGGATAAAAAGTAGAAAAAACAAATACATCTCATCCTCAAGACCAAAACTTTTGACGCTAAGTTGCAGACCCATGTATTTCTTCTGCAGCTGATGTTACTCCAAGCACCCAACTGACGCTTCTATTCTAACCAGAAGAAGGTAAGACAACAACTGATTTTATTTTTATATTAGATTCAGACAATTAGGTTGCCTTTTCCCTTCTTCTGTCTCTTCTGCGATTTGCTGCCATCAGTGTATTGAATCTGTGATCCATTGGTTTTAGGGTTTCCCTCAACGCAGAGGCAGGTCTGGGTCACACTAAAGGGGATCGTGTCATTGTTGAATCTGTTACGGTTGATGAACTGGATTAGGTTCCAATCACTGATCCGTGATCTATGATTTCTTCTCATCTTTCAGGTCTGATCAACTAGTGGTGAAAGGACCGAGGTCAAGAATTAGAAGGAGCAATGAGTGGAGCTGTGCTTGTGGCAGTTGCTGCTGCTGTTGGTAATTTACTGCAAGGATGGGATAATGCAACTATTTCAGGTATTCTCATATTCCAAGTTTTTTTTGCTTAATGCTGAAAGTTGATTACCTTAGGGTTTGTTTGGAACAAATCAATAGAAGAATTCAATTGAATTCGCGTTTCATTTCAATTCATTTCGGTTCAATTTAAATTCTTGTTTAATGTTTGAAACAAATCAATGTCTAAATTGATTTCAATTCAATTTAATTGAATTATATTGTTTGGATTACAAATATAAATATTAGATTTCCGTTCATTTTAATAATTTTACAATATTAACCTTAATTATATATATCACTCTCTTAACCCTCACTTTGTCTCCATCAACCCCTTTCTCTCTCTACTCTCCCCTCTCGTTATGTGGTTTGCCTACTTATACTCAGTTTGTACAGCCCATTAATGCTGTACCAGTCCTATATGTTGAGTCATCTAAATTCCAAAAACTAAGAAATTCAGAATTGGAGAGGCGGAGAAGAAGAGAACGTTTGGGGTTCCCAAAACCTTGGACAGTTCTTGTAAATTTGAAGGTAGCTTAGGGGTATAGTTGTCAATAAACTTTATTAAACTCAATTGAATTGAATTCCTTACAAATCATATCAATTTTGACAAGAATTCAAAATTTTAAAAATCTTTAAAAACATGATTTAAAATGAATTGAATTACGGTGTATTAAGGATTCCAAACACAAGAATTTATTAAATTTCATTTAGAATGAATTAAATTCTCCAAAAAAATTTGGTTCCAAACATACTCTGAGAATGGTCAGTGATCATACCTTGTATCCCCTTATTGCACTTACCAAATTTTATTTATAAGCTTCACCTAAAATATAAAACATTCCAAGTTGTTTTTTGTTGAGCAGATGGGATCTGGCTAACTGCTTAGCTTTTGAACTAATTTATTCCTATTTCTCTGCAGGGGCTGTTCTGTACATAAAGAAGGATTTCAAATTAGAAAGCGAACCTACTATTGAAGGACTAATTGTGGCTATGTCACTTATTGGAGCTACCTTGATAACAACATGCTCCGGAGCTATATCAGACTCATTTGGCCGCCGTCCTATGCTGATTATCTCCTCCATCCTTTATTTTGTTAGTGGTCTTGTTATGCTGTGGGCTCCAAATATTTATGTCCTGCTCTTGGCTAGACTCTTAGATGGATTTGGGATTGGTTTGGCTGTTACTTTGGTTCCACTTTACATATCTGAGACAGCTCCACCTGAGATTAGGGGATTACTAAATACACTTCCACAGTTCACTGGTTCCTTTGGAATGTTTTTCTCTTATTGCATGGTATTTGGGATGTCACTGATGAACTCACCAAGCTGGAGATTGATGTTGGGTGTCCTCTCTATTCCATCTCTTGTGTATTTTGTATTGACAGTATTGTTCTTGCCAGAGTCTCCAAGGTGGCTTGTCAGTAAAGGGCGGATGCTGGAGGCCAAGAAGGTTTTGCAGAGGCTTCGTGGCAGAGAAGATGTCACTGGTTCGTTTATTTGAAATTTCTTCATGAAAAATTAACATTTGTTGTGGAATAACATGGTGTTACTTTGCATGTCCTTGGATGATTTATTGGACCTTTGCTTCGTGTGCTTAGTAGGCATGTCTTCTGACATATTATTTGCACTGAGAAAGAACTTGGAATAGTTAACTTTGATTGGATGTTGATGGACACCACATGGAAAGGTTTTCGAAAGATTATACTAAGATATACAATTCTTGAGTATTTTATACCGTCATCTTATGAGGATGATATTGGAAGTTCTAAACCCCATCTATGTATTTGTAGCTGCACACATGTATGTCCCAAAGAAAAAAAATTCTCTGTTTGAGATTAAAAAAAAAATATTATTATTAATGATAATTTAACAAATGAGGATGTGCAGTACTTCTCTACTTGGATGTCTTGTGCCTGTTATAGGCATTATGATGCATGTCATAAGATGGTCTCCATCTATGTAATCTGCTGAACAACCTTTACTATTACTTGAATAACAAGAAAGGTATGAGATGCTTTTAGATATGTCAGTGTCTCATAACATGTTCTTTGTCTACTGAAATACTGAATGAACCCTCACTATTATATTAGAGAAGAGGGTAAGTTATGCAATTAGGAGTGTCCATTTCTCAAACTTTTAGTTTTACAGTGACATTCTGCTCTTTCTTTGTGGAACCACAAACTAGGTTTCTCAGTCTGCTATGAGTACTCACTTGTCTGTGCCTGGATTTTTTTTGTCAGAATCAGAATGTCACAATGGAGTTCATTGTTTATTAAGAAAAACAGATCAATAGAAAACTTATGAAAGTTTATGATTAATCTTTGAATTATTTCTGATTGCTTTAAAGTTAATTGAGGATTCAAATTTCATTTCAAATATGAATTTAAGAATGATATTTGAAATTTGATTTATTGATGCTTGCTATCGTCTTCCTTCTCTATCTGTTTTGTCGTTTCTGGTCCATTAATATGTCCGGAACATATTATTTTGATTCACTCTTTTTTATACACTATGATGACTAATTGATGACATCATTTGGTCTCCAAGGTAGATGATTTGTTTGGTCAGTGGTGTTCAGTAGAATTTCTGCTGGTGCGAAGACCTAATAAGGCTACTTCCCCTGATGTTTGTGTTAAGTGTTGTGTGGTTCATGTCTAATGCTCATGTCTTGCTTGCATTTTCTTGGAGCATATGAGATATGTTATTTGCTTCATTTGTGGGGCAGTGAATATATCCCAAGGATGTGGTGAGCTGGTGGATAATACGTATTGCAGGTTTAGAAAGGAAGAAAAAGGGTAAATAATCTGGAAAAATGCTTTGGCATATTTGGTTGGAGCATAATGCTAGAATTTTCTCACTACATATTAGCGCCTCTACTAATAGGATAAAGTAGTTTTTTGGGTTTCCCTTTGGTTCTATCCGGGGCTTTTGGGCTTGGGGAATCTGAATTGGACAACTGCAGATATGTTTAAAGGACTGCCTTTGGTTGATAGTCAGCACAGCTGGACTGGAGAGCTTATTGTTTTAGTTGGGGATTGGCTTGTATGATTTTGTTTTTTTTTTTCTTCCCCATGATTAGTGTGATTCCTTCTTCTCCTTTTTGTACGCCCTTCTTTTCTTTATCTCAATATCATTTCTTCTTTAAGATGAAAGAAAAATCTGGACATCATTTGGAAGATACTAACTCTCATTGAATGAACAGGTGAGATGGCTTTACTGGTTGAGGGTCTTGGTGTTGGGGGTGAAACATCTTTAGAGGAGTACATAATAGGTCCAGCTAATGATCTTGCTGATGAAGAGGACCCATCTGCTGAAAAAGATCAAATTAAGTTATATGGGCCTGAACAAGGTCTATCCTGGGTTGCTAGACCTGTCACTGGACAAAGTACCCTGGGCCTTGTGTCCAGGCATGGAAGCATAGCAAACCAAAGTGGCCTTGTGGATCCTCTTGTTACCCTCTTTGGTAGTGTCCATGAGAATCTCCCAGAATCAGGAAGCATGCGAAGCACCCTTTTTCCACACTTTGGGAGTATGTTCAGTGTTGGGGGAAATCAACCTAGAAATGAAGAGTGGGATGAGGAAAGTCTTGCCAGAGAGGGTGAGGATTATGCTTCTGATGCTGCTGCTGGTGATTCTGATGACAATTTGCAGAGTCCATTGATCTCGCGTCAAACAACGAGCCTGGACAAAGACTTGCCTCCACCTGCTCATGGCAGCCTTTCAAGCATGAGGCATGGTAGTCTTATGCAAGGAAATACTGGAGAACCGGTTGGTAGCGCAGGGATTGGTGGTGGTTGGCAGTTGGCATGGAAATGGTCTGAAAAAGAAGGTCAAGATGGAAAGAAGGAAGTTAGTTTCAAAAGAATATATCTGCACCAAGAGGGTGTTCCTGGATCTCGACGTGGGTCTTTAGGTTTCTCTTCCTGGTGGAGACGCCCCAGCAGACGGTGAGTTCATTCAGGCTGCTGCTTTGGTGAGTCAACCAGCTCTTTGTTCCAGGGAGCTTATGCATCAGCAGCCAGTTGGACCAGCTATGGTACACCCATCTGAAACTGCTGCAAAAGGGCCAAGTTGGCGTGATCTTTTAGAACCAGGCGTGAAGCATGCATTGATTGTAGGGGTGGGGATTCAAATACTTCAGCAGGTAATATCTACATAAAGCCTTCATTTTTCATGTCTGTTTTATTTTCTTTGGTTGGAAATCTTTCAGCAATGTCATTCAGTTGGCCACTAAAACTTGTTCAAGTCCTTATACTGAAGCATTAACGGTATTCTCTTCTTGGTGTGGTTCTTTCCAGCTAATGTTGTTAGTTTATTCACTTAATGGACAAATATTGAACAGACAAGGTACAGAGCGTGATGTATTCCAGTGGCTTTTTATAATATGATGGTGCATATTCAGAGTTTAATTACTTTTGTGCATATGTAGATACATATGAATGATGTTTTCTCTGAGTCTTAATGGGTTTTCATTATGTGTTTCTCTTTAAAGTTTGGTTGAAGAAGTTTAGTTGAGCATAAGACCTTCTCAAATAAAAACTCTTCCTCCTTCCCGCCCCCCCAACTTCTCTCCAAAAAAAAGAAGATAATATTCAAAATTTGTTGTGACCAATCTTGGTATTGTAATTAAGTACTGTTGTTGAGACGAATAAATATGTGAGTATATATATATATATATATTTTAATTTTTTTTCTCCTTTCAGTAACTTCTCTTCTGACAAATGCAGTTTTCTGGTATCAATGGGGTTCTATACTATACACCTCAAATTCTTGAGGAGGCTGGTGTTGGATTTCTTCTTTCAAACTTGGGCCTTGGTGCATCCTCTGCTTCGTTTCTTATTAGTGCGGTGACAACCTTGTTGATGCTTCCTTGTATAGCCGTTGCCATGAGGCTGATGGATATCTCGGGCCGAAGGTATTTATTTTCTTCTTTTTGAATCTTTTTTACCATGTTCTCTTGGCAACTTGGTTAATTGAAAAGAAAAGAAAATTATTTTTGGACTATTGTTGGATTTTTTTAATTTTTTTTTCCTAGAGTACACTTTTTAAGTTCAGAAGATGTTCTTTATGTGGTTTATGAAATTATTATGATAGTTTGATTTTTAATCAGTAACAAACTAGGTTCACCTTGTTCATGCTGGTTCCAGTTATGGTGGAATATCTCTGAGATTTTCACAATGAATTTGACTTGCCTCCCACATCAAAATATAAGATACATCAGTACAAATTCTCAACTAGTTTAAGCAAGTTGGCTCTTGATGAAAATCTGTCTCCTACCACTCTTGTTTTGAGTCCCCAGAAAGCTAATACAGTGTCAATGATTGTTGACCAATGACCATTGTATCTTGAAAATTCTGTTTTATTGGTGGAAGTCCTGCGACTCTTCGGGCTAGCTAATTTAATCATTCTTGTAACATAAAGAATATTTCAGAAAGCCCTTAAAAAACCGACTAGCAGATTTTCTGCATTATGTAGACTTGTTAATCGGGAACGTACATAAAAGTTTGGAGGTTGAGATGTAAATCCACTAGAAACTTGTAGATTATATAATTAATACCAGACTCCTTTGGCATCATTGTTTTTTTTTGTGGAGTTAGTAACCGATTGTAATTCTGTCATTTCACATCTATTGCTTATCTTCCTCAATTTGGTTCGCCATACTGATAGTATTTGGCTTTCCCTCATTGCAGGACTTTGCTGCTCACTACAATCCCTGTCTTGATTGTATCTCTAGTCATTTTAGTTATTGGGAGTCTTGTGGATTTGGGCAGTACTGTGAATGCATCAATCTCAACAGCTAGTGTTATTGTATACTTTTGTTGCTTTGTTATGGGGTTTGGACCAATCCCGAACATACTTTGTGCAGAGATCTTTCCAACTCGTGTCCGTGGCCTCTGCATTGCCATCTGTGCTCTCACCTTCTGGATTGGTGACATTATTGTTACCTACACTCTCCCAGTTATGCTCAAGTCTGTAGGCCTTGGTGGTGTTTTCGGTATGTATGCAGTTGTATGCCTTGTATCATGGGTGTTTGTCTTCTTGAAAGTTCCAGAAACCAAGGGCATGCCCCTTGAAGTGATAATCGAGTTTTTCTCTGTCGGTGCAAAGCAGGCTGAAGCTGCCAAGAACAACTGACTCGGTTATTGATAAACTAAATTTTTGACTTGATTGCTGGTTTTGTTTGAATCGCTCCTTGTTTTGTTTCTTCTTTTCTAGAAGCTTGGTTTCTGTAGAGAAGGTTGATTTTTTTGTGTTCTCATTTGTCATACCTGATACACTTTCAAGTTTTACATTGTTCGTCTATATATATAAAAAAAAAATTTAAAAAAAAAGTCTTTGGGGAAAATTAAAATTAAGAATGACTTGGGTCCAGTCGGCTTTCGGCAGAGAGACAATGCGTGTACAATGAGAAACGAGAAGGATATCGGGCTGACTGAAAGTGTAGAATGCCTGCAATGCTTCCTTTTTATCTTTATGCTATATTATTTATTTAGAAGTGAAAATGGGAGGAAAAGGAAAGAAAATGTGAAGAAGGAAAGTAGGAAAAATAGCTAAAGCATTGTTGTTCCAGGTTATATACATCTTTGGTTGCTAGGCAAACAGAAAATGGAAACTCTGCAGGGAGAAGACATGAAACATACCATAAGCTATTGCAAAATAAACTACTTTGTGAAATGCTAGTCTCTCGTGGCCCCAAAACAGAGAAAAAACGACACCATGAGTTAGCTTAAAGAAAAAAAAAAATGCAAAATCAGCCATTACAGTGGGATCATAATCGTGTAGAAACCGGCTGGTAACACTGACCAGCAAGTCAGTAACCAATTCTAACTGGACTACTCTCAATTGCTGAATATCTGTGATTGGGCTCGAAATCATTTGAATGCAGAGACGACGTCCATAATGAAGATTCCATGACATAGGAGGTATCAATATATGTAGTTTTGATCTGGAGTATTTTTCCGTGCTTCAAGTTGGTAAGGAATCTCTAGGCTTCTGAAACATTCCATCGAGCTTCCTTAACATCTGTATTCAAGAATTTTATGATGCAAAAAGGGGGACTACTTAAGGCCTTGACATGGTGGGATATAGTCCATACTCCATAGATTTCTTTGCTATTGAACTTACAAAACAAAGAAAGAAAAAACAAACTTCTCAGTGATTAAAATATTAATCAACAATCCAGTCACCACTTCTTATTCAACATCTATTTCACAAGAAGAAAGACAAGCAAAACCAGACTAGTTGTGTCTAAAATAATACATAATCAGCAGTAGAGTTCATCTAACAGAGCTATGAAAATGCTCACCACACACCCAATCAAGGTACTTGACAATTTTTAGTACCTTCAAATTTTCTTCCAAAAGCATTTCCTCCTTTGTCTAAAGTTCTTTCTATGCTGCCCATCACTGCAACCACTGCAGGAGCTGCTCAACTAATAAAACAAAACTTTGATAGCCAGCTACTCCAAGTACCGCAAAAGGAGTGCAGAGGGTTGCAACCTTTGAATTTGTTGAGATACTGTTAGTAATACAATCTTCATCTTTACATTTCAAATCAAGTTGGATGATAAAAATTGTTATGCAGAGTTTCTACTTAAAAAAACTATCCTAGTTGCTGCAAATGCACACTGGGGTATCAGTTGAATAATTCATCTATTCAGCCATGTTTTGGAACCTAGAAAGTTAAGCTTCAAGAGACCAAAACCAAATAGAAATCATATCTGACAAAAAATAAATGAAAATCAATATCAGTTAAGACAACGAAAGCTTCCTGCTATACTCAACAGTCAACATAGTATCCCGGAAGTTGTTTCAAGTAAAGATTTTATTGAAGTGCATTAGCAAAAAAAGGAGAAAATATTTAAATGAAGTGGTCATCAACAAGATTCAATAACTTCTAATTCATACCCTAAAGAACCTATGCTTCTAATCCTCAAAGTCTACAATAAAAGATTTAGAAGGTCCTAAACTTCAAGAGGCTCATAAACGAAATTGGATAATCCAAATCAAGATCAATAATCATGCTTAAGGTGAGAGTTCAGTTGACAGAGAAGTTTATATTTGGACAACTCCTTGAGCAACGAAAGCTGTGGGTAACAGGAAGGAAAGACCAACCAACATTGTTAAGTTCCTGGTGAAGATCCGTTTGTCAAAAAAGATTGTATTTGTTGTGCTTGCTACAAGTATGTGACTGTTCTTAATGTGCCCATATTTTAGGAAAGCTTCAGTAGTACAATAGATTTTGACCAAATACATGAAAGTTAAAGGTTCAGTTAATCTGATAGCAAGACCATACGAAATAAAGTCAAGCAAAGATTATGATGACTAAGAAGACCTACAAAACAAAAAGACGCATCACCAAGAGCTTTTGGCCATGAATAAATATCAAGAGCATGGTCCTCATGTATCACTAGAAGATTAAGAAGAAGGTTATGATGACTTACAATACTGTAACACAGCCTGAAAGGACATTTCATATTTTAATGCTACTAACAAGCCTAGCACCAACTCGATCAAGCTGCTTCACTGTTGCCGATGCCTGTAACTTACCCCCCTTTAAGAATGCCTCGACCATCAGCTTCCCAATCTCCTTGCCTCTCTCCTCATTATCTGTCACTGCAACTGCAGTAGGGCCCGCTCCGCTGATGGTACATCCAAATGCACCGGCCTCCATGGCTGCTTTCTTCACCCCCTCCATTCCAGGTATCAATGGGGCCCGCCTTGGCTCAACTATCTTGTCGGACGACAATGCTTTCCCCAACCCCAACAGATCCCCTTGCAACACCGATGCTACCAGTGCCCCTGCTTGACTACAATTCCACACATGGTGTGACATGCCAATTTCAGCAGGCAATGCTGCCCGCATTTGCTTCGTGGGTGCCTCAAAATCTGGACTTACCAATACGAAAAACAACTGCTTGTCGTTGGGAAACTTCAACTGTATCAAATCCAAAGGCTCGTAGCTTCGGATCAACACAAAGCCCCCCATGATGGCCGGTGCCACATTGTCGGCATGATAACCGGAAACCTTCTCTTCCGATTTTAACCCAGCAAGAACCAACTCCTCGAACCCCAACTTGTTGCCAAAAATCTCGTTGACTGCAACCGCTGCAGCTGCTGCGCTCGCAGCACTGGAGCCAAGCCCACTGCCTAGTGGCAAACCCTTTTCAAGCATGAGAGACAGACCCACGGATCGAATCCCAAGCATCTTCATGACTTCGATGGCGGCGATCCCGGCGCAATTCCGAAGAGGATTTTTGCTCAGTTTTCCAACGTTGTTGCCCGAGATAGCGGAGATAGAAATCTCGCCCGGGTGGACATGAGGGTCGACGTTGAGGGCGACAAAGTCCCCCATCCCGTCCACGGCGCAACCGAGGAAATCAAAGCCAGGGCCGAGATTAGCAACGGTGGCGGGTGCAAAGGTTTTAACGGAGGAGTACAAGGGTGCGGGTTCACCAGTAATCAGCGAGGTTTTGGAGGGGAGAGAGAGGTTGCATCTCAATCCGAAGACGGGTTTGGGTGTGGAGGTGAAAAGGTTCGTTTGTAGTGGGATCGTGACGGATTTCGACGGAGAGAGGTAGCAGGTCGCCATTGAAACCGCGGTGCAAAGCAGAAAGAGTATCTGAAGGTTTCAACTGGAACGACCCGATCCGATACATTACTAATGAAACGGTGCGTAGCTCGTGTATTAATCTTCCTCGGATTTGGACCGATCCTGTTCGGAGAGAGAAGGCAGTTACTTTTCCTCCCCAAAACTGCATATAATTAAAAAAAGAAGAAAGAAAACCAAAGTTTGATTTTTCTGGACAGCTTTTTTCACTTTTAGTTGGCTTGAAAAAGTTTTATAATATTTACCCCATTAAAAGTTTCTGAGATTTGGATTGCAATTTTGCTTATTGCTCTAATTAAGTTTGTCATTTGAACTTAAATGGTAAGATTTATTATTTCCACTTAAATTGTATGATTGTTTTTATATAAAAAAAAGGCCAGTAATTATTGATACTAAAACACGTAAATCAATTAAGTAGTTTAAAAGTAGATTTAAATAATTGTAATCAATTTGATACATCTACAACGATGTGCTTAACTCAAGAAAGCGTTAACGTAACAAAGAACACGACAATGGAATTATTCATATTGAGCTGGCGCATGGAAAAAATTACACTTTTCAGTGACACGGGTGTGGCCGAATTACATTCACTAGTCAAACCTGAAACCAGGTATACTTGCATAGTCTTTTTACGAACTCAATTCAAAACAAATGCCCCATGCTGCACCTCTACCTCTAGCTTTGATTGTGTTAGGTTACCGAATGACCCATGCGGTAGCCGCAGTTTTGGCTCAAGAAGCCCCATTGTAAGGTAAACATTTCGCCCTTCATCAAGCTCTTTACCAAGACTGCAGAATATCCACTCAGTTAAAAACATCTTGATGAAGCTGAAACTACTTACATCATCTTGAAAGGCACAAAAATTTAATCAACATGCCTTGAATAGAAATATAAAAAACAAATAAAATAAATTATGAATGCAAAATGACCTCATATGCCATTAAGCATCTTCAATCCCAAGCTGCTTGAGTGAATCTGGACCAAGAAGGAATATACGTCTTGGAGTTTGATAGCGGAAAACAACTACTCCTCTATAAGCTGCCCTTGGTACACCATCCTGTTTTGTGAATGAAATGCAACAGAAGAACCAATAAATAATAAAATTTATTGGTATAATCATTTTGAGTGGGTGATAAGCTGTTCTCTTCTATTTTTATCAAAAAGGCCAAAACACTGGAATAGTTTATGAAGAAAGACTAGTCATATGTATTATTTACCATGGCTTAAAGCCAATCACCGTGTTCGCAATGTATAGTCAAATCAAAGGAAGATAATTAACAAAATTAGTGAAATACCTTCCACTCTTCAAATATACCAAACTGGCGAGCAATGTATGCGAAGTCTGAATGGTCTTTGTAATTTATACGCACATCCCCGTCTATATTGTATGCCTTCAGAACAGCATCAGATCCATGGACAGGTTTAGCTTTTTTAACAATGTCAGTGAAGTGCTTTGTATACTTATCCTGGAAAGAGTGGTACACATAATTATTTACCACAACAATGAAGGCAGCTTCACTTCAATGAACTGAGATATATATGTACATTACCTCCATCAAATAACTCAAGTCCATTGACTTCCAATCAATCTTCCAAAGAAAACATGTAGTAGAAGATTAAGTCAAATATATAAGAAACGTTGTAAGACTTCAGGCAAAGAACTACATAGAGGACAAAAAGTACCTACCTCGACATCATTCAGCTTAATTGGCTCAAGGTATTGTCTAAAAAACTGCCCCAAGCTAGAACCCTGCAAGAAAAACACAAGAATAGAAAGGGCATGACTAATTCACAAATATAAGAATGTGGAACACACAGCTTGATAAAGTGATTTCAGGGTCACAGTTTCCTAGTTGAGCAAGTGTAGAAACAAAAAGACTTTCATCCCAATTTCGAAGTAGCAAATAATTGTAGTCCAACATGCATTAAGTAATGCAATGCAGAAACATGTCAATTTCTAAGCTGAAATATAAATGATTGTTCAGCAATTTACGTCAATTGAGCTAGACAGTAAGGCTAATTACCCCCCCCCCCCCCCCCTCTTCCCCTTCCCCTAAAAAAAAAAAAAAAAAAACTACAGTAAGAGACCCTGGCATACTGATGAACACAAAATATCTGAACCAAAAACAGATAACTTACATGCTCACCAAAGTTATATGTTCTGCAGACTTCTGGACGAATAAATTGTCGACCTTTGTGGTTCTCCTTTAATCTTAACCAGTCATCCCAGTAAGTGAAAGTTTGTCAAAGAAAACTTTCCCATTCCCACAGATGTGTCAGAATAGAGTACTCAGATATGCGAGCTATAGGCATGTCAGACATGGACATAAAAATGCACTGAACCATAAAGGATATGCTTTTGGCCATTTTGGTGATAACTCATCCCAAGTAGATCTAGCCAGCATCCATCCAAGTCCAGGAAAAAAGTCTGAGCGATAAAGTTCATCTGCAGATTACATCAGATAAAGAATTTAAGGATGACACTATTCTCCAACATGATCATCTTACTGTACAAGTTTGAGCCCTCAGATAAAAAATCCCATTGACTTCAGATGAGCTGAATAACAACGATTATATAGAGAGGTGATAGGTGTCAATTGGGATACCAAACCCCCCTTCTGTCCCAGCAAGGAGAGACAGAGAGAAGAAGGTGAAGACAATATTCTGTGATCACTGGTAAATTGATTCAGATGACAGAGGAATACAAGCAATTGCACAGAGAGAGCAACAGATCAGAGCTGGAAAAACATGTTTAGAGAATGAGCTTGAAACTTGAAAGATATAAGAATGTTGATAGCGACATAAATCAAGATTGGGATGAAAACAGCATGCAACCACTTTATAAGAGTTTGGAAATAATACCCACGTGTAACTTCAAGAAGCTGGAGCAAACAGTATATTTATTGAAATACATATTTTCTAAATTATTTTAATTAGTGAAGCTGTAAGTCTACATATCTTAAAAAATAATTCCTCAGTGTTAATTAGTAAAATCATAAGTCTACAGATTAAAAAAATATATACTGGGATTAAAATTTGCTATCTATCTTAGAATGAACAGTGCTCTCTTATTAAGCCTAATCTCTGTCCTACAGTCATAACTACACGGCCTTGCAATTTGCTATTAGCCTATTACATATAAACCCTTTATGTGGAAGAAAACTGAAGTAACTTACATGGATCATGTACAAACTGCTTTTGTCCATTGTCATTCCATGAGGAAACAGCCATAATAGACCTACAACGTTTTATACCAATTCAAAATTACAGCTCCCATTTTTAGAAACATAAAATAGAGAACAAGATAGGAGACATAAACGACTGTATAGTTGTCAAAGACATACTTATCTTTGTCAAGGATAGCTGCCATAGCTCCAAAGTAATTAAAAAAATCAGGTGCTATTTCCATATCATCTGAGTTTGAAAAACAATTTGTCATCAACTTCCATTCTTTCTGCATACTTTGATAAAGGGAGGAAATAAGTTGTGTTAAGAAAATCCAGAGAATATCTAATATTACCTTCAAGAATGATTACTCGGCTGAAATTATGCTTGTAGAACAGTTCATCCAGTGCCCACTTGTAATGCCCTAATAAAGGGGATTATATAAATAAAAGAATCAAATCTTAAGTAAGCTATAAGAGTAGAGGAAACAAACTTACGTGCAATCTTGTAGTATGCAATCAGCTCCCCTGGTCTTTCTGTTTGAACTGGTTCATAATCCAGGTGCTACAACAAACTAATATCAGTAAGATGGACTGGCTAGTTCATTATGCTAAGCAATCTATCCTAGGAAATGTAACACAGAAATAACTTATAGCGGAACTTAGATTTCATTCACTTCCAACTATTTGCGAAACATAAACAGAAATGCAAACTTTTTATGTGCATAAAACATTTCTATATTTTTACAGTTGCAGAACTTTAACTTGTATCCTACACCAATTTGTATACTCTGCAACTGACTCTACCTTTCTTCCAGATGTATATAAAAGAAACGGGATTTGGTGCTAATGGAAAAGCAGAATACTGAACAGATTGCTTTTCATTAATCCAAAACTATGATAAATGTTGCTCATCATCAGGACTTATGAACACATTACACTAAGCCATGAGAATACCAATCTCAAAACCAATAAAAAAAAGCATGCAAAAAGCCATCACCAGGAATGTATGCATGATTGGGGAGTGGGGTTTGCACTGTAAATCATTATTAGAAGGAATAATCAACTGTAGTAATGAATGCCTTCAAGGATTTTACCATCAAGAAGACTTTCTAGAGTTAGAAATAGCTGTAGCATTAAAGCCTAAACACATAAAAATTATGCTTGCAGAGCTATTATGAATCACAAACCATTACTATCAGCCAAATGAACAGGATCCTTGAAGCATCAAAACTATGGTTCAGAAAAAGAAACAACCACTACATAGAATATCTGACAGATGGTACAATGCTATTCTGGAAAAAATGAAACTAAGGTTCAAGGTAAATTCAACATCCAACTTTCTCTAGACCTATAATTTAAATATCTTAAGCGAATTGACCATAGAAATATGTAGAAGACAAATTTTACACCATTCTGCAGTTCACAGAATGGCGGTAAATAAACTGCAGAACACCGTTGGTTGCTTTAGTTCATTAAGCATTCCAATATAGAGACAATTGTGGCATGAACTTGCATTGAACATATAACTGATATATAAAAATTGCTTAAAAGTAAGCAGATGCAAATACAGAAATATCACTCCAGTTTCCAGTTTCCAGTATCACCAGGCCACATAATGTTCTGTAAAATATGATTGATTTGGGCCCACAATAATGAGGATGCACAAGTGTTTTTGGACATCCATCAAGAAATATAATGCATGATACAAGTTAATGAACATGTAAAGTAAGAAAGCAAGCCCAACAGGGGTCTCAAAGTCCAGCATGCTAATATGCATACCTGCATATATGATAGCTGATCATAGCTCAAAGCCTTACTTTTAACATCTGGATCTGATCCATCCTGAGATAAATTATATTCATCATCTTAGCTTTATACCGTCTTCTGTACACTCGCAATTGAAAATGACCTTTTCAAAGCCAAGAAGGCAACCAGAACTTGTAACCAAGAAGTCAGTAAATGTCCAGTACCTGAGATACGAATAGTGGATACCTAGAAGCAACATGCCTTTGGTATCTGAGAAAAAAAATTGCCATAATGGGTCAGGAATTCAGTTGTATAGTTGAATTGAAAAAAATGCGACTAGAGTGCAGAAACATGCTGAAATCAAGATACATACTTCAATACAGAATTAACAGTCCTCTCCAAGTAATCAGCACGATTACATGCCATGATGACCACAGCTGCCACAGGCACCTACAAAATCAGCAAGAGTAATAGGTAATATGGTATAAGTAATGAACTTTAGGAAGAGAAATGAAATGTGGGAAGCGGTCTGCCAAGTTTTAGTTAAACCTGTACTTTGTCAATCAGTCTTTGCAAGCCTTTTCCTGAAATGTTTATAGAGACTGATAAGTTCCTTACCATGCATTAGAAAGCTACACATCATATTGCAATGGAATAAAAATAAAGGATATAATGTAACAAAATGGAGAGAGAACTCATTCTCTTGTAACAGTTGGTGAAAGCACAAAAAGATACATATCATCTTCTAACTTCTCTATCAAGCGATTTATGTAATGCATGTTCCAACAGATTGAACATCATAAGTGTATAATTTTGATTTATTTTATAAAATAAAAAAAACACAGTTTGAACAATCTATATTACTAGTTCCAGAAATTTTCTGAGAAAATAATATGTAAACATTCGTATCCCGAAACATTATAAACAGTCTTACAAAGAAAGACTCAAAAGTCACTGTCTTTAGCAGACTTGTGGGGATTTGAAGAACATCAATTCTTCTGTCTATTGCCCTCAATAGAGATTAAATTGAAAACAGCACGACTTTCACATGTTATGTTAGAAAGGATGCAGACAACAACATGCAAAGAAAAGGAACGTTACTTATTATGAAAACTTACTTTCAAGATCTTCAACAAGAGCCTTCAGTTGTCCACATTCTTGATCACGGCGCTTCCTTTCCTCTGAAATTGTAGGAGTCTCAGCGGAAAAAATGAAACAATATTCCTGTGGATTTTGTTTTGAGATATGCATATATAGATTGTAGCGGACACATCACTTGAAATTTTTGGGCTGTTTATGGTCAACATAGTTGGTTTTAAAAGTGACAATGGATTTCAAAGTTCATGATAGGTTTAGTATAATAATATTGAGTGGCAAGAATATTCTTATTTTCAAATAGCTGAACGGTTAATATGAATTAAAAAAAGGAAGTTCCACGAAATTTCCAAGTCTGCAGTTCCCCTTTTTTTCCCTTTTGGTAGTAGAGAGCTTAAAGGAGAAAATGAACTCGGCTCTATATGCCCATTCGAATGAACATAGAATTTGAAAGTGAAAAGGTATGAGAAAATATAAATCACATTCATGTAACCCGGTGCAACAAAAGGCATAAAGTTTGGAGCTAAATTGATTTGGAAAATAAAAGAGAGCTTGAGACATACATAAACAGTTAGCAAATAAATTATAACAAATGCTGAGTACATTTGTTAAGCCACGTTATATGTAATCTAGATGATAGCCATAGAAAACATTCCTTAAGTACAGTCTTTTCATTTAGCTCCTTCACTTAACTTAGAAGAAATAACAAAATCACAGCTTCAGGTAAGATATCACACCTTCTAGGGCCACAAGTTGCCCCTGCTGCAAGCTAATTTGATCAATTAGCAATCGCATTTGACTTGTACAGTGATTCTCTGCTTCAATCTGTCAAACAACGAATGTGGAATGATGTTGACTTCTTTGTTAGTATGAAGGAAGTGTAATATTAAAAACTTTGTTGAAGGTAGAGAGTAAGATAAACATCAACAGGAATTGGGCATGAAACCAGACAATAATAACTGGCAATATACTTTATCATCTCTGGATGCTCTCCCTATACTTGAATGATTTCTCATCCATTCTATTGAAGTAGAGTGTCAAGTAATATAAAATCTATTGAGGTCAAATCAAAATGATAAATGCAAAAGAGAAAGTTACATAATTTGATTAGGAAAATACCCCATGCTATAACGAAACCTACTCCTAATCAAGGAACTAAAATTCATTTCGTTTTCACCGATATGGGCGAATTGTTTATGTTTCCACACTGATGAAAGTGAAACATCCCCTCATAACAAAAACATGAAATTTCGGTGTTGTCGTTTCGATCGAAATGGGCAAATTGTTTCTATTGGGAATGTCCATATTTTCATTTGAAATGAAATGAATATGATAAAATATGATGGAAAATTTTAAAAAAATTGTTAAAACAAAATTCTTGTTTTATGTTTTTATTTTTATTTTTTTTATTTACATAAATTAAATATATTTATTGTATAAACTTCCTAAGTGACCTAATGTTTTGAAGGTTATTGTAATTTAATCTTTTCCTTCAATTTGTATGTCTGTATTTTACTTTGGTATATATTTATGAGCACGAGGGCGAGCCTTGGCACAACGGTAAATTATTCCTTTGGTGACCTGTAGGTCACGGGTTCGAGGCGTGAAAACAGCCTCTTTGCAGAAATGTAAGGGAAATAATGCGTACATGTGCGCCCACCCTCTCCTTACCCCGCAATAGCCGGGGAGCAATTTGTGCACCGGGTGAGCCCTTTATATATTTATGAGCATCCTATACACTAAATTAATTATGTTGGATACTTACAATTACTACAATATGTTTTTTATTATATATTTCCATGTGTTTCCAAATAATTTTTCATTTCACTAATCATTTATGTTTCTAGACTTGTCAAAACGATATCTCGAAACAAATTTGAGCACCTTGCTCCTAATATCAAGAAGATCTCCATCTTGAGCTGAGATTAGTCGTTATGATTTAATTGGAGATCTTTATAAACTAAAAATCTGTGACCTCAAAAAATCATTTTCACTTTTCATCCGTTCTTCCAATTTCAAGCAGGCTCATTCAATGAACTTACAGGACAAAGAGATTTGAAGCTATATACGAGGCTACTCAAAACTAAAATTGCTTCTCACATTTTATCGATATTTTACAAGAGATAAGGACAGGTGGTATTTCAGGGCAATCCTCCATTTCCATTGAAATGAATATTGCACAAACTAGGTATATTTGTAACACAGTTCATGACAATGGATATATACTTTGACGTACCGCATCAGCCAGCCGATCAGCATATTCTGATTGTGTGGAAAAAAGCCTCATCTAAAACAAAGCAAGAAAAGGAAAAAAAAATAATCCTTAATGAGAAGTCAAATTTTATTGCTCAGAACACATCGAAACAATGGCACTTCCAACAACCTATGCCAGGAGAAAAGAAAAAGGTTTTAGATCCAATACTACGATTTTTAGGATCAAGAGAAAAACCATATTGGCAATTAGGGATTTTGTAAGAAATTGTACACTAATGAAATCCATAGTTGTTAACACATCCAATCAGCATAGTAGTAATTAACAACAGAACTCGTCAAATTTGATGGCTCTTAGAAATTAGAGAGAGGAATCGGCGTGAGAAACATGAGGGGATAAAAAGTTAGAGGTTTTGGAGACACCTGGATGTAGATGAAGACGCCAGCAGCAATGAAGAGGAGGATCCGAAAATCGCAGAAGAATTTTGCCATTTACTATGTTCCAAATGAAATATACGTAGATAATACGAAAGTACGAGCGAATTCTTATTTTTGTGTCTATGCAATTGCAGATGCTAACCTCTGCATCTCCAAACAGTTCTGACTTCTGAGACTGCGAATAGTCTAAGAAGCAAGTGGTATACCGACTCAAGTCAATCTCGTTACTTCAGCTCCTGCCTCATGCTACTAATGGACAGGTTAAACGGCAGGCTTGTGTTTTCCTTTTGGAAGAACCAGACGTTTACTTTCAACTTCAACTCCTCCTTAAACGGCAGACTTTTTGTTAGTAGTTTTAGTCATATCATATACCTCCTATTTTAGTAAAATCTATATTCATTATTTTATCTGATAATTACTTTTTACCCGTCTCAACTTAAATATTTCTCATATTTAATCTCTAGTTCATAATAAGAACATAATTTAATCTCTAAGTTTTTGAGACGATACATAAATATTTTATCAATTAATTATTTCTCATATTTAATCTCTAGTTCATAATAAGAACATAATTTAATCTCTAAGTTTTTGAAATGATACATAAATATTTTATCAATTAATTATTTCTCATATTTAAAATATTAGTATTCTAGCATGTGCTCTCGCGGGCGCTCTCACAGGTGTTCAGATATTTTTTCTTTTAAAAAAAAAATTGTAAAATTCTTTACTGAGCATATTCATGAACCAGTGTATCAAATTTTTCTAAGGACATACTCCTCTATGAGATTGTAAGTTCTTCGCTCTCACGCAATTCTTCTGATAGTATGTAAAAATCTAGAAATGACAAACTCTTAATTGTGCATATAACAATGCTCATTACATGAAAAGTTTGGCAGGTCTTCTAATAGTGTGTAAAAATTTAGAAATGACAAACTCTTAATTGTATATATAACAATGCCCATTACATAAGTTTGTCATCTCTAATTTTTTACAAGCTAATAGAAGACCCGCGTGAGAGTGAAGAACTTACAATCTCATGGAGGAGTATGTCCCTAGAAGAACTTGACACACTGGTACATGAGTATGCTCAGTAAAGAATTTTACGCGTTTTCCTTAAAAAGAAAAAATATTTGAGCACGTGCGAGAGCGTGTGAGAGGATGCTAGTATACTAAGAGAATTTTAAAGAGCTTACCCTACAAAAGAAAAAGCATCTAAGTATGTGGGAGGATGCTCGTATATATACCCTAATAGATGATGCGTGCTGGTGTGACGAACTTACACACTGCTAGAGAAATGGTCCCGAGAAGAATTTGATATTATGGTACATAAATATGTGTTTATTTTTTTTATACATTTTTCCTTAAAAAGAAAAAAATATTTGAGCATGAGAAAAAGCGTGTGTGAGAATGCTAGTATATTAAAAAAACATATGAAAGAGTGCAATGATGCTAATATAAAAAAATTTCACACAATTTTTCTAAAAAAATAAAAGCATCTAAGCACCAAAAAATTGAATTATTGTTAAGGTACCATCAGAAGATAAAATATGTTATACTATTTACAACAATTGTCTTAATATATTCACAATTAAGTTACTGATTAGTTTGACACTATTGTTTTTTATTTTATCTACAGTCTATATTGTGCATAACAAATTTTAGTTGTTGTTTTTGTCTTCCATTGTAGGACCCGAATGTTCCACTATACACCTATAGAACCAAAAATAAAATTAATTTTATCAAAAAATAAACAATGAAAATATTATTTATTGTAATGAAGTAAGATTACCTTGTGATTGTGAGGTTGAGTTCTCTATACTGTCTCTTTGTGGATAATCTCTTACACTTGAAAACTTACAAAAATACATTAAAATCTTAAAATTTTAGTGTGTTTAATATGTAAGCAAATTCAAATTTAAATAAATAAAACTGATAAATAATAATATAATTTACTGGGAGTGTACGACGTCAAAAGAAAATCATATGAGCACGTGTATATGTTTGTGCGAAAATGGCTAGATTTTATCAAGTCGTAATGGGTAAATTGAGATGCATACTAGTTCAACAAAACTTACGGATTTGGTTAAAACACTTGACTTATAGTTCAAACATTATCAGGAGAAGTCTTTTTCTTTTTGAGGAGAATGTAATTTAAAACTTAAGATTGAGCATATCAAATTTTTTTTTTCTCTAAGGTAATCTTGCTTATATACGATGACATTTTTTTAATCCTCTCTAAAAAGATATGTTGGATAATTTTATTTTTCTATTTTATTTTGATTTAAAGTGCACTAATTGATTAGGGATTCAATTAAAATAATTGAACATTGGAGATGTAGAGAATAAAATTTCCCAAGAACAAAATTAGAAAATCGGATAATCTTAAATGCATAAAATTTAATTTTAATTGAATTAATAATATAAGTCATAGACAATTCGTAAATATAAATAAAGACACTATGAAAAATATTATTGTTCCAAACTTAACAATATTCATATACATTTTAGATTTTGTTTTTTATGATCAAATATTTAATTAAGTTCAAAATCAGATTTTTTTTATATTTAAATTTTTTTATCAATACCTTTTAGCATTTTCTACCTGTCATATTTTTCTATCTTGAAATTTTATGAAAAAACATTTTTAAAATCCTCAAATTTGATCTGAACAATATGAAAAAAAAAAAAAAAAAAACCAATTACTTTGATATAATGTTAAAAAAGCCACTTTATTTAAGATGGAATTGTAAAACATGGTATTCTAGCTTTCAATTTTTCAACAAAACATTTCGTCATTTCTTGACTTAATTGAGTATCTCAATTTAGTAGCAATTCTCAAATCTACAATACTTTGAATCTAATGTAATACATGATACATTATGATTGGAGCTTTTGAATGACAAATGGAGCCTATGATAGAATGACAAATGGAGCTTTTGAATTTTTTCTACCCCATATTTTCCTCATAGTCAACAACGCCGAACCAAGAAGCCACATGAATTTGTAACCTACATCATGATTGGCAAACATTTCCCCAATATATGGAATTGCTTCATTTGTTGTTATCGATAATCAGGTGATTTCTTTTCTTTATTGGTTGTATCAGCAAAAAAAAAAATTAACATGAATTGTCACAAACCACTAATATTTCTCTAGCCTCTTCATACATCATACTCTTTACATAACCAATTTAAAGTCAACCTAAGACAAAGGAAAGGAAAAATAATTATCTCATAGAATCCAATGAATAAATAGTAGAGAAATGAAAAAGAAAAGGAAAAAGAAAATCAAAAATAAAAAGAGTCAGCTTCAATTTATCTTATAGAAGTTTCACCTATTCACAACCAAATCAAACTCCAACTTCGAAAAAATAAGTAAAAGAGCAAGATAAGGTTTCATGAAAAAAGTAGATCATCAAAATGCATATTATGATTGGTTTTATCTCACAATAACATAAGATTGTTGATTTTATCATGTAACAAAACAAATTTATTTGTAAAAAGGATTCCTCAAAATAAGCAAGAAGTTAAATTACATACAAAGTTAGAAAAAACAATAATTACTGGCATAAGAGTTCCAAATACTATTTGGAAGAAAAAAACAATAGGTCTAAATACTAACACTTCCTTCAATTGTAGCAGATTACCTATTGCAAGAAGCCAATAACTTCTTGGAGCTTCTTACGTACTATGGCGGTATCTGCATCATATAAAAATGTAGTCTTATTTTGCGAGATAGAGACAATGATTTCTCAAAAAATATATCTTAGCACATGTACCACTCGAACCACTTTCATGGAAGAAAGAAATACGCGCTTAAATGCTATTGGAGGCTTAAGTTGCGTAAAAAAAGAGCGCAATGTATTAGTTACATCATTCATAACTACTGAAGGTTTCAAAAGTGTATTCTTGACAAAACCCTTTACTCTCATTTCTTTGTGTCTTTCTTGTCATTTTGCATCTTCGTTTTTTCTCCTCCTTTTCTAATATGCACTTAACAATATATGTAGACACAACCTTTTATTTCTTACAAGAGCGATGATGACCTGTTTAACTATCCTGACAGTGATGGTGATGACGATTTCGTTCATAATTTTCTCTTATCGTCTTTGACAGCATGTTGTTAAACAATGACAAACATATTTATTTCATTATGCGAGTATGTGACAAGTTTTTTAAAATAAATTATAGTATTCATAATATGTACTGGATTAATATAAGTTGCTCCATTAATTTTTTAAATTATTTAACGTTTTTTCTTTTCACTAAACCATTTCAAATAAGTTAAAAAATTATACACTTTAAATTTAAATTTAAAAAATATCGTAAATTTAGAAAATTTAAAATATCATACACTATAAATATAAAATTTATTATACATTTTAAAATTTAAAAATATCATACACTCTAAATATATTTAAATTTATAAAATATCATACACTAAAAATTTAAAATTTATCATACATTTTACAATTTAGATAAATTTTCAATTTAAATATATTATACACTAAATTTTTAAAAATATCATACACTTTATATTTAAAAAATATCATGAATTTTAAAATTTTAAAATATCATAAAATATAATAAAAAAATTATCATACACTATAAATTTAAAAATTATTATACATTTTAAATTTGAAATATATCATACACTAAAAATAAAAAAACTATCATAAATTTTAAAATCTAAAAATATCATATTTTAAAGTTTAAAAATTATCATAAAATTTAAATTTATAAAATATCATACACTATAAATATATAAATTAACATACATTTTAAAATTTAATAATTATTATATACTTTAAATTTAAAATTTATCATACATTTTAAAATTTAAATATATCATACACCTAAAATTTTTAAAAATATCATACACTTTATATTTAAAAAATATCATGAATTTTAAAATTTTAAAATATCATAAACTATAATAAAAAAAATTATCATACACTAAAAATTTAAAAATTATTATATATTTTAAATTTTAAAAATATCTTACACTAAAAATTTAAAAATTATCATAAATTTTAAAATCTAAATATATCATATTTTAAAATTTAAAATTATCATAAACTTTTAATTTATAAAATATCATATTTAAAAATTATCATACTTTTTAAATTTTCAAAATTATCATACACTAAAATTAAACATGTGAAGGAAAGAATAGGAAAGTGGACAATTGATCAAAAAAAAAAAAAAGAGAAAGTGGACAAGCACTTAAACCGGTCTTTGAAAATTTGGTTTCAAGGCTTGTCGTGTGTGCGTGAGGGTGCATGTTGTGAGGGTCCTGAAACTGGATTTTCAAGTTTGGTTTCAGTGTTTGCTGATCCAAGTCAGTTTTTATGCAGGTGTGGGCCCGTGGACTTGTGCTAATGGGTCCGTAGGCTGGTGATGTAGAGCCAGAAAATAAATTTTAAAATATGGTGTCTCTGCTTATTCCATTTTAGATATTAAACTATAAATTCTATCATACTATCTAAAAAAATTGAGAATTGGACTATTAAGTCCAAAAATCCGAGTTATGCTGGAATGGGATTCTGTTTTCCTTTAAATTTTAAGATAATTACTAAAATACCCTAGCAAGTAGAAGTTTAGATAATTGTACATATAAAGTAACTTACGGAATTTTGTTGTTTAAAACTATACTTAAAAGCCAGGACATCGGCTTTTTGTACAGCGAAGATCTTAGATTTTTATGTGGTAACCATTGCGATACAATTTTCTCTAATATCAATTTTTAGCATTGCTTTTGATATTTAACCAGGTTCCTTTTGGACCTCTTAGTTGTTTCCAGTTTCTCCTAAATTTGCTCAACTGCTAAAAGTAGAAACCACCGGGGCTGATTGGCTGTCTATGACCTCAAGTTGTCTCTCTCTCTCTCTCCCTCTCCCTCTCTCTCTCTCCCTCTCTCCCAAACTGCATTATCTGGTGGAGTTTCAAAATTAAACAGGCAAATTAAGCGCATAACTGTTCAATATTCTCCTCCTCCCATGTTCCTTATATCTTGGCTAACACAAGCATCAGATGAATTTGGTTTGCCAAAACTCAAAAGCGCAAAACCACCAAAAAAATCTAACTTTTACTTTCATTTTCCCTTATAATGTGATGGGACTAGTAGTTTTTTCCTCCCAATTTCTCCAAAGCAACCCACAATAATTAGGCCCTTGAGAGAGTCGGAGAGTGAGAGATACCCCATGGGATTTGACAGAGGCTCTTCCTCTCGTGGGCTTAGACCTCCTCCCCCCAGAGAAGACACTCCCCTTATTGGCGAACCACAACCATTATCTTCACAGGGGAAGACCTTCGCCAATGTCTTTATCGCAGTCGTGGGTGCTGGAGTTCTTGGTCTTCCTTACGCTTTCAAGCGTACGGGATGGATCACGAGCCTCTTGATGCTCTTTGCCGTAGCGGCCCTCACTCACTATTGCATGATGCTCTTGGTCTATACTCGAAGGAAGCTCGAGTCCGTCAATGGCTTCACCAAGATTGCTTCTTTCGGAGATTTGGGTTTCGTTGTTTGCGGATCGTTAGGGAGATTGGCTGTTGACACATTGGTGACTCTATCCCAAGCCGGTTTCTGTGTTGGGTACCTTATTTTCATAGGCAATACTATGGCAGATCTTAAGATATGGGGATGGGCCGCGCCTAAGAGCTTCTACATATGGAGCTGTTTTCCTTTTCAATTAGGGTTGAACTCCATTGCCACTCTGACTCATCTCGCCCCTCTGAGCATTTTCGCGGACGTCGTTGATCTTGGAGCAATGGGTGTGGTGTTGGCTAAAGATGTATCCATCTTCTTGAAGCAGAGGCCTCCTGTAGAGGCTTTTGGGGGTCTTCCGGTGTTCTTTTATGGTTTGGGTGTGGCCGTTTACTCCTTTGAAGGAATTGGAATGGTTTTGCCTTTAGAATCAGAGACCAAGGAGAAGGAGAAATTTGGGAGTGTCCTGGCATTGACCATGATTTTCATCGCATTGCTGTATGGAGGATTTGGAACTCTGGGGTACTTAGCTTTTGGTAGCGAAACAAAGGATGTGATCACAGGTAATTTAGGTGCAGGATTAGTCAGCACCCTTGTCAAATTGGGGCTTTCTGTGAATCTGTTTTTCACATTACCTTTGATGATGAACCCCGTATATGAAATTGTAGAGAGACGATTCTGGGGTGGGAGATATTGCTTATGGATGAGATGGGCACTAGTTTTGGTGGTGAGTTTGGTAGCTCTTTTTGTCCCAAATTTTGCTGATTTCTTGTCATTGGTGGGAAGTGGGGTATGTTGTGCACTGGGCTTTGTTTTGCCTGCTTTGTTTCATGTATTGGTGTTCAAGGAGGAAATGGGGTGGAAAGCATGGTACTTGGATATGGGTATCGCGGTGATAGGAATTGTTCTTGGGGTTTCAGGAACCTGGTATGCTTTGTTAGAGATATTGTCTGTTAAGGCGTGATGATATATATATATGTGTGTATGTATGATTTTTACTCTCCTTTGGTTTTGAAATGGAATCTATTATTCTTTCAATTTTTGAGTTGTCTAGTTGTTGTTCATCATAGGGTTATTCTAGAGTGGTTCTGTTGGATTACAACGAGTTGAAAACATTCACAAGGTGATTGGAGTGGGAGCTAAAACAACAAAAATTGTACACAAACTTGGTGCTCTGTCATGAGCATTGGAAGACCGAGTTTGTTATGCAGCCAAGTGAATTATTCTTTCCGATATTTATTAAAAAAATAAATTATAAGTAGATAGTTAGTATAAATTATTTTTTCATATTTATTGCAGTTTTAATTGGATACACTAAAGTGGATTCCCGATTTTCCATAACAAAAAAAAGAAAAAGAGAGAGACTGATGAGTGATGATGATTGATGACCCTCAACCTCAAAAGGGGGTGCCCAGACCCACACATTGCAGCTGTCTCCAGCCTATTTCCCTCCCAAACAAACCTTTTTTCCCAAAGCTACAACTTGCAAGGCCTTCCCTCTCCTTTTTATATCCCTCCACATTCCTCTCTCTCTATTCGCATCACAGCAATCACCACTGCTTCCGCCGCCGTTAGCATATGAGTTACCAGATAAATTAGTATAATGTCACCGCTATCCAGTTTCTTTGTTTTGTTTTCCTTCTTCTTCTTGCTTCTTTCTGCTTCATTGTCTTCTTCTTCTTCAAATGCTCATGAGGAGAAAGTGCAGACTCTGAGCACTAGCCCTCAATACTCTACGTTCAACCCGAAGCTCCCACCGAAGACCCTCTCTTCCTCCAAGAAGTTCGAGGGCTCATCGGACCTCGTCAATCTCCGTTATCACATGGGTCCGGTACTCTCCTCCTCCCCCATTAATATCTATCTAATCTGGTACGGCAAGTGGACCCAACCCCATCAGCTCCTCATCAAAGACTTCCTCCTTTCCATCTCCACTATCAATCACCGTGCTGCTCCGTCGCCCTCCGTCTCCGATTGGTGGCGCACCGTTTCACTCTATGCCGATCAGACCGGAGCTAACGTCTCACGCTCCGTCGTAATTGCTGGCGAACACTCTGATCTTGGATACTCTCATGGGACTCACCTGACCCGCCTCTCAGTTCAGCAAGTCATAGCAACGGCAGTCAGATCCGCACCCTTTCCGGTGGACCATCGCAACGGGATCTACCTCATCCTCACGTCCGAGGACGTCACCATGCAGGATTTCTGCCGAGCCGTTTGTGGATTCCACTACTTCACTTTCCCGTCCATGGTGGGTTACACTCTCCCTTATGCCTGGATCGGAAATTCGGGTAAGCAGTGCCCAGAAGTTTGCGCATACCCGTTCGCTGTACCCGGGTACATGGGTGGTGGTGGACCCGGTGCATTGTCACCGCCGAACAACGATGCGGGTGTGGATGGGATGATCAGTGTGATCGGCCACGAATTGGCGGAGTTGGCTTCAAACCCCTTGGTGAACGCTTGGTATGCAGGGGAGGACCCGACGGCTCCAACGGAGATTGGCGATTTGTGTGAAGGGTTGTACGGAACAGGCGGTGGGGGTGGATACATTGGGCAGGTGATGAGGGATAAGGAAGGAAGAACCTTCAATTTGAATGGGCGAAGGGGGAGGAAGTTCTTGGTGCAGTGGATTTGGAGCCCTGTTTTGAAGGCTTGTGCTGGTCCTAATGCTTTGGACTAATCGAAGCCCTCCTTTTTTACCCCTTAAAGCAAATTAGTTAGTTGGGTTATTTTATATATCATATCAATTTGCTCTTGTTGAATCCCTTTTGATTTTTGTTTCAATGTTGTAATGAAATTAGAACCAGGGGTTGGCTTGAGAACAAGGTATTGATGCCAAAGGCTTTGCTTTGGCACTACTCGTGATTGATGATGCTACTTTGATGGGCAAGGCCATTTGCCAATTCAAGTACAATGTGAAAGATTGGCGGGCTGTGCTGCTGCCTAACATTCGCCGGTGCTAGTGGTGGTGCTGTGCTGTGGTAGTCAAGAGTCGGGCGGTACTAGCTAGTGATGGTAGATGATTAGTTGGTTTTAAGTATCAGATTAGATAGAATATACTATACTTAGTATATGTAATGTAACTGTTATTTTTATTTATTATGGTTTTTCGTTAGTTGGAAAAATTCATTACTATGAATCAGACTAAATATTATGTAGATTAGCATTTATTTATTTTGCAATGATATTAGTCTTATTCTGTCTTGAAAGGGAGATACTAATCTGCTATTTAGCTTCTGGTTTTTGAAAGGATGTTGATGGCCGTTTTTGGGTAATGACATCATGAATTTCTTGCAAAACTAAATGGATCATGACTACAGAACTAACTGTTTAACTGAATGACTATACGTTTATTCTTTTTTCATGTTAAATTTGCCTTTTTTTTTTTTTTTTGATTGGATATTTTACGTACTGATCTAAGTTGACATGAAACCTAATAAGTAATTGTGCTAGGCTACTATAGAAGACAAATATAATAGAGGAAGCCCAGGTCAAATAATGCAAAAAAGGAAACACGAATTGGGAAACACTTTCTTACAGTGTTCACACATGCTAAATTTCTAATCAATTTATTTTACTTACTACCTTTAATGATTAATTAAAGTTATGATGTTTGGCATTTTATCGGGAACAAAGGAGCAACCAAATTCTGATGCTTTTTTTCCTTTCGACTTGGGAATCAAGTGGATGGTACAAGTTAAACCCGTGGTTTAAGAGGAGGAGGCCACCGAATCCGACCCCACTTAATGAAACCGGTACATTTGTGTTTCACAGCTAACAATGGGACCTACCTGCATAGTTACACGCGCATACACAAAACTATTGACATTTGATAATGAAGGCATGCAGGCAAGCTACAATTCTTGTTTGTCGTCCACAATTAGGCCCATGCCGAGTAAAAGCTCCAAATGAAAAAGTATATATCTATATTTATATTATATATAAGAATAATTTAATGATAAAATATTTTTATAAATTTTTATTATTATTTAATTATTTTTTTTCTGTTATATTATAATAGATAAAATATTTTTTATTTTTACTTTGCGTTTATTCTCTATTTTAATATTAATAAAATTATAATTGTCTGAGAATTATTAATTTATTTTTTATTAATTCTTTTAAATTTATAAAAAAATTTGTTCAATTTATCTATTTATTTATGAATATAAAAGTGATTTAGTAAAAGAAATTTATTTTTTGAAATACCTTATATGAGTGTTTACTATTACATAAATACTTTTTAATTGATTTTACTTCAAATAGACTATTTATATTTTCACTTCTTTCCTAATTCTTTTCTATTTTAATATTAATAGAATTGTAATTGTTTTATGACTATAGATATTTTTTTCATAATTCTTTTCAATATTAATAAATTTACAATTTTTCAATATATCAATAATAATTAAAATTGAATTTCTCAATTTTTTTGTATTTAATAACTAACAAAAGATTATAATATTATAAATTAAACTTTTAAAAAAAATTATGAATTAAAAAAAATGTTAAGAGTATAGTTTTTATAATCATAAAGTTGTTGTGTTAATTAATTTTTTATATTTAAAATTTTTAAAAAAAATTATGTGTTTATATTATTAATTAAATTTTTTATTGGCTTTATCTATTTGTTGATGCAATTAACATGAAGTATTATTTTTTATTAACTATAATTTCTTGATATGTATATCAATTACTGATAAACATATATTTATATATCATAAACATAATTCACTTACAAGGCACGTGTCATGAAAGCTAGTATAAATATATGTTAATATGAACGTGTTAAAACTTTTGATTTTTATTTATATTGTTTATTACATATATTCAATCATCTTCAAATTTAAACCAAATAATAATCATATTAATTTGAATTTTGTTGTAAAAATATATCAAAAGCACTCAATTTAAAAAGAGAAATAATTGAATACATGAGTATTAATTAATTATATTTTAATTAAAAAATTAGCTAAATCTTAGAAGAACACCATAAGGGTGTATAGGCTTTTAATTTATTATAGAGTATAGATATAGAATATTTATTACACATAATTTGTTTTTATAATAAAATCTTAATAGTTATAGGTTTTTTTTTTCCCCTAATTATTCTCAAGTTAATAGTAATAATATTATAATTATTTTAAATGAAAAGAAATATATAATATTTATATTTCTACAATTATACTTTTAAAATATTTTACTTTGACATTAATAGATATTTAATATAAATAGATAAGCAAATATTTGTCACTACAAACAAAAATTAAAATTTACATTATTATCTCATTCAAATCCTCTTAATTCGGATGACTTAAAAAAGTGTGCATATACCCTGCATTTGCTCTCAATCCTTTAAACAAAATCTCAATTCTAGGAAAAAGGGTAGAAGTTATGCACCCTTTCCTTTACTTTCCTCCCCCTCTGTTTCCCGTCCAAATAGGCCCATATATGTGAAAACAATACTCACCACTATTTGAATTCGATATTCTAAAAATAACATATGTCAAGTGTTATCATTATATTACTCTATAATTAATTTAATTAAATTGGTTGATGGATTAAAAAAAAAAAAAAAACCATCTATCTTTCTCTCCTGTGTTTGGGATATGTTAGTTCAAATAGGCAAACTAGAGGCTGGTATATAGTTTGGTTTATAAAAATTATTGTTAAAACAGTTTGCTTTCCAAAACTACGAATGCAATCAACAATTGAAATGAAATGGAAAAAAATGTAAGTAAAATATTAAAAATATATGCATAGTAAAAAATTTAATTTTGAATAATATTTTAGATCAAATTAAAAAAAATCTTATTATATTATATATTTATTATATAAATAACTAGAAGTTTTTATTAACTTTTGTTTTAAAAAAAATTATACATAATTTAAAAATCATATAAATATACACATTGGTTCACTAAATAATCTTGGAGAGTCCACTCCTCAAGATTTTATTTGAGTATTTTACTACCACTAAATTTTTACAATATGAATAAATTCCCTTTATAACAATTGAACTTCTAGATATCATCAGTTTTTTATAGTTTCTCACGGTCATAATTTAACACTTCTCATTAATCTACGCAACTTATTTTTTTCTTAGAAAATAAAATTTATATATATTCAAAATGGATGAATTTACTCAATCACAAAAACTAAAAATTGTGGGTGACATATATAAAGAGCTATATAAGATATGAAAGTTTAAGCCTCTTTTTTAAGACAAAAAACAGATCATCTTCGCTCAATATGAAGAATAGATCAAGCATGAAAGTTTAGACTCTTGGAATTCTTAAGATGGTTTGCAGAAAGCTTGTATTCAAAAACTCTTGTTTTCCCTTTTTTCAAGGACTGTCTTACTCAGGTTGTCTAATCAAGATTTATAAACTTGTTTTGACATTGTAGTTGTTTTTCAGTAGAAAATATTTGTTGGAAGTGTAAACTTAGAGAGGAAATCTTGAAAAACGCATTTGAGGTTTTATTAGAAAAATATTTTTCAGTGTGTGCTACTTGTATTGTTGACCTTGTTCATATATAAGAGCAAACACTATATATTTTTGATCAATTACAAGAGCAAATTTGTCCCGTTGATAAAATATTTGATATTCAAATTATAAGAGTTGTTCAGTTGATTATATAACAACTATTGTCCTTTATGAGCTTTGGTGAGCTTAAGCTAGTTAAGCTTTAATCAACGAAATGTTTGAGAGAATTTAATAGATTATCGTTTAATGAAACAATGCGTTTAATCGTTCATCTCTTCATTTTTTTTCATTTAGAGCTTCAAGAAACTTTAACATATGCCATTGAATGAAATGATACGTCTAATCCTTCAACTCGTCATTTTGTCATTCAACTCTTTTAGGAACTTCAACAAATGACAGTTTAATACTTCAACTCTTCATTTTGACGTTCAATGCTTCATGTTTCAGTGGTGAATCAACGTTTGCAAAAAGGATCAACATAACATTTGTAAGAATTAGCGGAGCTTCAATGATACTAAAAGTATATTTCAGTGTAACGCTTCTTTTCAGTTTTTGATTTATCATGCAACTGAGAGTCTTTTAATTATATGATTGAGATACTGATTCATTTTGCAGCGGAGTTTGATTCATTGCATTCAACTAATTGATTTTTAACATATGCATAAGAAAAATATAAATTGAATTAGAATTTGTTTTCTTATGAATTGTATTATATTTTGTAATTATGAAAAATATAGAATTTTAGATAATGTTAAATTGATTAATTAAAGTGAAATTTGATTCAACGTGATATATTGTGAATTAAGTCAAATCATCAATACATTTTTATTACTATCAATTAAAGGATATATCTTTTATCATCAAATTATTTTTAAATTTATTTATGTAGAAAGTAAATTTTTCAAGGATTTATTTGAGAGAGGGACGAAATAAATAATTTCAATTTTTTAGGAATTTAATTGTTAACATTCAATATCAAGAAACTAAATTGATAATTTTAAAATTTTTCAAGGATTTATTTGATTAATTACATTTTGAAGTGCGAAAATGATAAGTTAAATTTTTTTTAAGGACTTAATTAATAAAATTAAATATTAAAGGATAAAATTAATTATTTGAACTTCTTTAGTTTATTCATATATTTATTTGAAATATTATTAAGAAGTTTACATCTTTTTGACTTTTTTTCTTAGAGATGCACAAACAAGTTTTTCTTATGTGCTGAGTTTGTTAATCGTCTTTGACACGTGTAAAACTCTCACACGAAAAAAGTGTGACCATCACGTGCAAAGCATGTCTCGGTCCTAAAAGTCATAAAACCCGATAAGAGGAGTAAATAAGAGAATTTTCTTAAAATAAAATTGAAAAAAAAAAAAACAACAACACCCTGTTTGTTTGTCTGTCTCGCTAGAGAGAGAGGCAGAGACAGAAGAAAGAGGGGCACCACCACAAAAATGGGTAAGGTAGTGGAGAGGAAGAAGAAGAAAGGACGACCCTCTCTGTTGGATCTCCAAAAACGAACCCTGAAAGAGCAGCAACTGCAGCAACTAAATCGAATCAGCTCTTCTACTAATTCTAAGCCCAATTACAGAACTGCCCTTACACCTATCCGGCGATCTACTCGCCGGAACACTAACCCGGATGGTGTATCGACGGAAAATATCAACGATGACGAGGAAGATGATGAAGGTAATGAATTGTTGACCCGGAAGCGTCGCGAGAAAAAGCTCAAACTTGTCCTTAAATTGCCCTCGCAGAGATCCTCCTTGAATTCCGCGTCTCCAAATTCATGTGGGTCGGACTCGAATGGGGAGGCCGACAACGCCACTTCCAATAAGAAGAAACGAAAGATCAATCCTAATGGAGATGGATCTGAGCATAGTGATTCTGATAAGGTATTTAACTTTTAGGGGACTTTGGGTCATTAAGGTTTTTTTTTTTTTTCTTCCGAGTTTTGAGGTTTAATTTTCGCAGATAGATAGCGCCAATTTTATTTTTGAATATAGAGTTTTGTCTTTTTTGGGTTTTCTCCGTTGACATTGAAACTTCCTTGAATTTCGCACCTTTGAAATGTGTTGCTGGGTTTCTAGAATTTCAGTGAAATGGCATTTGACTACGTCTGGCTTTCGAAGTTTGTCTGGAGAGTTTTCATGGGAGCAAGCAATTGCTAATTATATTTCTTTACAAGTCTCATTGCGTTTTTGAGTGTTATGCATTTAAGATAACTTTATTTACTCAAATAATAATGATTTGACTGTCATGTCTGTAGAAAAAAAAAAGTTTCTTTTCTTTTAACTATTGTGTCACAGTTTGTAACTGTATTTCCCCCTTTTTGGCACTTTGAATGCCTGACCAAGTGCCACTTTGCTTTTCTGACAGCTACTTTGCGGGTGGTTTCTCGCCCATAAGGGAAATAGACTTACATTGTAATCGTGTATTTAATTAATGCGTTCTTGCAGGGTGAGTCCATTTCTGGTACGAACCCTACAAAACCCCTCCAAGGTTTGTCAATCTTATTAACACCATTACTTCTCAAAAGTACCTTAATTTTTTTCTTTGGAAGATGTGCTTAAGTGTTTGATTCTCTGCAGGGACTCTGTTAGATTCGGGACCCTCAACACCTTTACCAGATAAAAATCTGTTACTCTTCATTCTCGACAGGCTTCAAAAGTGTGTTTTCTAGCTTCTGAAATTGAACACAATTAGTTTGATTTAACCTTTAATGTGGTTTTACTGAGATATATTAATTAAATATCAGGAAGGACACTTATGGAGTGTTTTCTGAGCCAGTCGACCCTAAAGAGGTTGGTCTAGAAATGTATAAGGCCTAGGCGATGCATTAATTTTACTGTTTATATGGAGGAATCTGTTTTGCTTATATAAGTACCATTATATGCAGCTTCCTGATTACCACGAAGTTATTGAACATCCAATGGACTTTGGAACAGTGAGGAAGAAACTCGGTACTGGAGCTTATGCCAGCTTGGAGCAGTTTGAGGTTGGTTGCTTGAAGTTTACTTGCATTTTTTCCACTTGGTTCTCTGGATAAATTGATATGTTCTGTTTTTATAAACTTACATATTGGCTTCAGATTTGTTCTGCTAACATGCAGGCTTTTGTTATTCATTTTAATTTTTATATTGGTTGTTGCTTGAATTATTGTTGGTCTTTCTAATGTTATTGCTTAATTCTGAGTTATTTAGCAATTATTCAGTAGTTTGCGGTTAATCATTTAACACATGGGCAAGTCAACATGATTGTGGCTTCTCTTTGCTTTTCATATAGATATGGAACCAAATATGCAAAATATTTTCTGTACGTTATTTTGCTGCTAAATTTAAAACTTCAGAACACTGCCCCTTTGACATTCAATCATTTGATGGTAGCTTGTAGTTTACTAATATTAAGTCCTTAAGCACATAGTTATCAATCTAGGGGCTAGTTCTTGCCAAGCTGAATCAAAATTTACATGTTAGATGGTCTGAGAGTCAGCTCATTTGTGATGGCTAGAAACTAAGCTGATTTCTGTAACATACGTTTTTTATTCATTAGCTTGTAGCGGAAAATGTGTTGGGCATGAAGTGTTGACATTAATCAGGATTGCTCCTTTCGTGATCGTTACTTAGGGTTGAAGTATTATTATACCACCATTTAAATATTTATATGGATTTAAAGCACAGTAGAAAACGTTGAGTTTGACTTTTGAGATGCTTACAAGAGCAATAGTGAGGTTTGGGTGATATTGGTTGTGCATGACTGTGGCTTTCTTTCTTCTAAAGGTGAGATAATCAAAATGTGATCTCCTAAAGAAGCCATCCATTTTCTTTTGACCCTATGGATCATTCCTCTTTCTAGAACATGATCATTATTATTGTTGGGGGGAAATCACGTGGGAGGGCTGTCGTTATTCAAAGTTGGGGCATTCACATATTCACTATGTTTCACCTGAGTCATTAGTGGATTCGATCCAAGGTTTTAAGATTCTTGTTGTCTGTGTTGTTCAGAGTCTTCAGACAATGGCTTTTATGATGATGTTCCAAGAGATATTCTAATATCTCTTTTGCTTTTGCAAGAATGCTATAACTTCAATTGAGAAGAACTAAAATGCTTCGACATTGTTGTGCAGAAAGATGTCTTCTTAATCTGTTCAAATGCTATGCAGTATAATTCCCCTGATACTATATATTTTAGACAGGTATGGTAAACTTTGAGCAACTATGTTTTCCAGATTTTGGTCCTTGTACTGTTACTGTTGTCTGACTTAGAATTGGGTTGTCAGGCACGATCTATTCAAGAGCTGGCACAGAAAAATTTCGAAAATCTGAGACAAGATAGTGATGATAATGAACTGGAGCCTAAAATTGTAAGAAGAGGCAGACCGCCTACAAAATTTTTGAAAAAACCACTGGTCAGGCCTTCCGTGGAGCATGCTGCTTCAGAATTTTCATCAGATGCGACTCTTGTCACTGGGGTAGAAAACAACACCCGGTCCAAATATGATCTGAGAAAAGGACTTCATGCATTTGAAAGATCTGTCTTTAGTAATTGGTTAGCAGATAACAGGGTAGAGCGCAATGATGAAAATACAGGTAGATAATATAAAAACCCATCACTTTTTTAGGTATCTGGTCTTGGGAATAACTCAAGGAATTTTATTCTGATTTTTTAATTGAGATAAACAGGATCAATGTTGAAGGGCAATTTGAAGAATGGGAAGAAACAGTTTGTACTTGATGAGAGCAGGAGAAACACATATCAGCAATTTCAACTTTCAGCTGGTGGACAAGAGCCATCTGTGTTGACTACTTTTGACAGAGATAAGAAGCAGCTATTGCCTGTATGTATTCCTTTGGGATTCAATTTCTTAATTTTATTCTTTAAAGAGCAAGTGGAAATTAACTTAGTTGCTGTACATTATGAGGCATCCTCATAGAATTTCTTAATATGTCAAAGCTGCATTTTGTTGGTGGGTGACAATTGCCTTCCAATCTAGGTGTTAGTAACTTGGTATATCATCAATCACCTTGAAATTGCCTTAATAAATTCTTTTAGACATCTCACCACCTCCAGAGCTGAACTACCCTATGGTTTAGATGTCCAGTTTACAGGGGTTATCTTTACATGGCATTGTTTTGGTTGATTAGCTGACTTTGATGTCATCAGGTTGGGCTTCACGCAGAGTATGGGTATGCAAGAAGCTTGGCTCAATTTGCTGCCCATCTAGGACCTGTTGCTTGGAAAATTGCTTCTAAGAAGATAGAGAAATGTTTGCCTGCAGGCACCATGTTTGGCCCCGGATGGGTTGCCGAAAATGATATCATACAACATAGACCACTTCCACAACCTTCACATGCATCAGCTCTGCTGTCACCATTGCAACAGTTTCCAGTTCAAAGTTCCTCATCTCGTGCAGCCCCTTACGCAGTTGATTCAAGGGCACATAAATCATCTGAGAAGCCTGAAGGATATGTTTTGTCAGAGAAGCGTGCCCCTTCTGATCACTTCCCTTTGGATGGCTATCGAACAAAGTCTGTCGCTCCATGTTTCAACCCCTCGTCATCCTCCGCTGTTGTTAATGTATCTTCTGAACCCCTAACAGGAAAAGTAGAAGCTAGTCAAGGATCTAATTCTCATATAGGGTCTAATGTCCTGAATAGCAGTGCTCCTGCAATGCGGTCTAGGACTCCTTTTCCAATTCCTCCTAGTTCTGGAGTACAACCTGGCACAAATGGATTTAATGGCGTTTACGGGATTAATCTTGCGGCTCATGTGGGGAAACCAGTTGGAGTTTCCCAACTTGCTGGGTTAAATTCTGATTCTTCTCCCACTGTTGACACATTATCAAGGACTAATACTAACTTAAGCCACCTTGCTACTTCCAATATCCTAAATTCAGTAGATCCCAAACATTCAGAAAATTTAAGAAGAAAAAATTCTGGTAGTACATTGTCAAACTTGGGGAATGAATCAGTGGGAGTCCATAAAGGAGGACTTGATCCTCGAATGTCACGGCAACCTCATCAGAAGCCAGAATCAGTTCCACCAGACCTCAATGTCCGATTTCAGGCTCCAGCTTCTCCTAGCTGTAGCCGGGTTGATTCGACACCAGATTTGGCATTGCAGTTGTGAGAACCTTAAACTCTTTTTTATTTTTACCCCTGCCCTTGTCTCGTTATTAAGTTAACCACAGAACAGTGGGATTGAGATTCGCTGCATCTGGAGATACCAGTCAAGTATATCCACAATGTGGTGCTAATTGGAGCTGCACCTAACTGTATTGTAAGAGTGTAGGTTGTTTCTTGTACAGATTAATTAATCCTAATTTATAGGGCCTGAAGCCAAAAAAAAAAAAAAAAAGTTTAATTTATAATATTGGAAAACCAATAATTGAGTTCAATTTGTTGTGATACAAGTATCTCACTTGCGTTATTGTAATTTATGGACTGGACTGCTGAACGTATCTGGGAAAGAACAAGGCCTTGTCAATTACCAAAACAAGCCATGGTCGCTATTCTAACGTCTGCGGTGGAGAGTTGGAATCTTATCGATTATGCTTCGTGTGGTTGGTAGGGCCCAAAAGGTAATTGGAAATGGAAATGAGGCCATGTTACGGGAGGATAATTGGTCAAACTACCTTAGGGTTCTTGACCTCCTCTTCTGCAAGGAAAGACGTGTTGGCTTGATAGTGATACATGATCAAAATTTACAAAAATAATAAATAAATAAAACGTAAGAGTTGATTTTTTCGAATCAACTTCTTACCTTTGACTTCTTCCTCACAGTTTTTTTGTTTTTTTTTGTTTCTTCTTCTTCTGCATTACTCTATTTTTTTTTTCTCCTATGTTCTGTTTTCTTTCTATGATATCTTCCACTTCAATTTCACTTCCTCATTTCTAAAAAATCCCACCTCCAAATCAATATCAGTATCTCAACAATCTAGTCTCCTCCCCTCTATCAAGGACTTACCACCTAAAAAGTTCCAAATTGCCCCTACCTCCACCACTTAGCTGGAATTGAAGTTTTTTTCAATTTTCATTGTTGAGTTATATCCGCTTGAAATTAGGTTTCTTAATCTTGTTGACAGGGAATTTGATGATTTTTTGACCGAGTAGTTCATAGCTAGAAACCAAGTGTTTTTCAAGTTCCATGACTAAGTTATTGTTTAGCTTTTCTGTTTAATTTTTTGTAAGTTGATAAGTTAATTGCTGAATAATATTACTTCACCAAGCTGATATGTATTTATTCATACTCTTCTAAATATTACATAGAGACATGCATTGTGCTTAATATACTTATAGTATTAGCCACTTCTCTTAAAATCTAAAAGTGTTAAACATGTTCTATAGTCAGGTATTTAGTGATACTTGTTATTCTTGCTTTTAAGGATTGATTTTCTTATATAACCTATTTAGGGGTGAAAATCCACATGAAAGAATTTTGATGTAAGTTCCGCTCTCTCTCCTCCTCTTCCCACTAGATGGTATCGTTGACTTGGTGCCTCCTCCAAATCTTTGATTAAAGTGGTCTAATAGTTCCATAATTTCACCATATAGATGTCAAGAATGAAGACAGTGTTGCATTCAATTAAATTGCAGTTTGAAAAAAATTAAAAAAATTAAATTGGTGTTGTACTGAACCAGGTGCCTTTTTCTTCTTGTCATATTGGTACAAGTTGTGTCATGGTCCTACAGTATAGCATCTTTTTGTTCTTAGTCCTCAAGAGAAGTTAGAATAATTTTAGTAAAAGAAACAAATATATTTATTTTCTAGTGGTAATGAATATATGAACCACAAAAAGTAAGGCCTAGAGTGAGTAGATTTAAGTAGAAATTCTAGATTTAATTCTTGTAAACTAAAAATAAAATAAAATATTTGTTTAATAACTATAAAATGACTATTCATTTTTCTTAATGAAAAACAAATAAGCTTGGATTGAAATTGAAAGGATAACTATTGTGAATCAAGCTGATTTTCCCTTTGGAAATATGTTGTATTGTCAACGTCTATTTTATTTGCTTTGAATTTCATTCTCTGTTTTCAGGGCAGTTGACTTAGAATAAAGTTGCCGTTTGCAATTACTCGCGACGCTCTATACTTAGGTCTTCGTTTGCCTAAGTCTTCAACAACACTCTTTTTTTTTCTTCCTTCTTTAATGAATGGAGTGAATAAACAATTCCCTTGGTCTTATTTTTTTGAGTTCGGACAGCGAAAAGAGAAACAGAATTCAAATCAAAGAAAAAAAGAAAGAAAGAAAAGAGGACAGGAAAAAAATATTAGCAGCTATGTCTGTTGAATAAGAAAGATTGATCACAGCAATCTGACATAGAAAAAAGAAAAAAACTTGAAGCACAGGATACAACAAATCTATTCTCATCTTTGCAGAAGTCTCAACGGGAACACAAGTGATAGATTGAAATGGGGATTTGCTGGGGTTCTCCTCCGGCTGATAACCCAACCCCAGCCACAACTGGTCAGCTGAGTAAAGGTATGTGTTAGTCCCACTATCAAACATGTATCTTGTTCTCAATTATTTTTCTCAATTTCTTTGTTCTCTTTCTTTATTTCTTCCCACAATTCTAGGATGACATAATTGTGCTTTTTCTTCAATTTTGTCACGCGGGATTTGTGTTGTGATTCATCAAACTTCTTCAATCTCTGTGATAGTGATTAATTTTCATGCGGTTTCGTGTGACGTATGCTATGATTTTCTGGCTTACCTTTTGTCTTCTCATTCTTCAATTATATATATAGCCACTACAGGAATATCCCAGACAACCAGCAGCAACACATCTTCTGGGAGCAGCAACGTGTCCAGGAATAGCCGCTTCTCGGCGTCTAGTGGTGATGAAGCTTGTCCAAATGGGCAAATCTTACCTACCCCAAACTCAAGGATCTTCACTTTTGCAGAACTGAAGGTTGCAACTAAGAATTTTAGAGCTGATACAGTGCTTGGAGAGGGAGGTTTTGGAAAAGTTTTTAGGGGTTGGCTTGATGGAAAGGCAACATCAAAGAATGGAAGTGGATCAGTTATTGCAGTTAAAAAATTGAACTCAGAGAGCTTGCAAGGATTTGAGGAGTGGCAGGTATTTCTACTGACCTTAAATGTGGACAATCAGTAGAGTTTCATCAAGACATTAACTCTTGTTTTGGTAAAGAAAATCTAAGCATAGATATCATGTTGAAAAGACAATTGCTTAATGTTGAGAGGAAGAGGACCAATAAGATTTTTATGGTTAGGAATAATAAGGTGGCATTAGTGGAAGAGAAAGATTAATATCAAATTTACACTTATTTTTGGTGAGATCAAATTCACATATTAGTCATCTCCAAAATCACTCTTGATCTGTCTTTGCATGAAAATTCTATTCGCATCTTATAGCTCATCCATTTTCAACCTTAGTGCGAATTTCACCTTCATAGTTTTTGGCAAATGAATGAAAGGAAAAGAAAATGCATGATTTTGATTGGAAAGGCAATACAAACATGACATGTAAAACATGGACTTGACTTAAAGTGAGAATATTCAAGGTTCCAAGGTCTGTGCGAAGCCCCCCTAAATCACATTTCGCTTTGATATCAGGATTACATTGTTGTGAATAGGACAAAGAGAAGGAAACAGATGCAAGAAGTGTACTCACTTCTTCATTCATTTTTGGCTGGTGATTTGATTTTGGTACCATTCAACAACAGTACTGAAGTGAATACTCACTGATTTGCACTGTGAAACTGGTAGTTCACAGTAAACCATGAATTAGTTCACCATACAGCTCAAATGGCAAACTGTGATTAGCATTCTGATATTAAATATATGCATTTGGACCAGCGTCCTAAAAAAATTTGAGGGTGTTAATGAATGCTGTATTTGTCATATGTAAAATTAATAAATTGTGCAATATTTAACAGTTAGAGTCCTTATTTATTATAAATCCATTACTTAATCCCTCCTCCCCCCTCTCTCACTCACACAAGCACATTTAGTAAAAGGCTTATTTGTTTCATCAACTTTATGTGACGATTAGTTTTTTGATGCATATTGAATAAGAATATTTTAGATTTTATGCTAATCTGATGGTTGATTTATTTGGTGTAGTCAGAAGTACATTTCCTGGCACGACTTTCTCACCCTAACCTTGTAAAGCTGTTGGGATATTGTTGGGAGGATAAAGAGCTGCTTCTTGTCTATGAATTCATGCAGAAGGGCAGTTTGGAAAATCATCTGTTTGGAAGTGAGGGCTCACAAATCATAAGCATTACTTTGATTCAATGTTACCGTGCGAGCTTATATATATTATATACACATCTATCAACGTAATGAGTAATACCAGTCCTCTTATTCTCCTTAAATCACATGCTTTTACTTGTTCAGGGGGATCCTCTGTTCAGCCACTTCCATGGGACATACGGCTCAAGATTGCTATTGGAGCTGCTCGAGGCCTGGCATTCTTGCACACATCAGAGAAGCAAGTAATATACAGAGATTTCAAGGCGTCAAATATATTGCTTGATGGGGTAGGTACTATTAGACATATGCAACGGTGCCAAGTATAAGTTCTATTTAACCATCCATTTAGCTGATCTCTGCAAAGAAAGTCTTAAACTCATGAAGCATGACTGTTGTTGATAATCATTTCTGATGCAGAACAAACTATTGGAAACAAAATATTTAACATGTACTCTTTTTCTTTTCTTTTTTGTTGTGTTACAGTCTTACACTGCCAAGATATCAGATTTTGGCCTGGCAAAACTGGGTCCTTCAGCTAGTCAATCTCATGTGACTACAAGGGTGATGGGAACATATGGTTATGCTGCGCCAGAATATGTTGCCACAGGTGATCTCAAAATCTCTTTTAAGCTTTGGGCTACTCTCAAGTTCTACTGATTGGCTATCTGGTTGGGTAAATCTTGATCTCACTTAACCTTAACTGATTCTAAATCCATGCCTTAACATCTAGATCACTTTCATATTGTACAGGACATCTATATGTGAAGAGCGACGTGTATGGCTTTGGTGTTGTTTTGGTTGAGATACTAACAAGCTTACGGGCACTTGATACAAACCGTCCAGCGAGGGAACGTAATCTGGTGGACTGGGTCAAACCGTACTTACAAGACAGAAGAAAGTTGAAAAGCATTATGGATTCTCGATTAGAAGGAAAATATCCATCCAAAGCTGTATTTCATATAGCTCAGCTTGCTCTAAAATGTCTAGCAGCTGAGCCTAAACAACGGCCATCAATGAAGGAAGTTGTGGAGAGCTTGGAACGGATTCAAGCTGCCAATGAAAACCCAAAGGAGCCTAGAATCCGTTCTACACATCCCATGACCCACCGTCAAGGCCAGAAACCTTTGCACCATCTTTCTCCTCTTCATCCAAAGCAGGATGGAAGCCACACTTATCAAAACTCACCCCGAATAAGGCCACTTTAGTACAACTACTTCAACCGCAGACCACTCCATGCTGATTGTTTCTTAAAGGGAACTGGGAAGAGTCCCTATTTCTTTGTCTATATATGATTTGTTGGTAGCCACAAAGAACTCCCCTGTTGTAGTAAAAACCATATTAGTGTTGTAAATGTATCACGTTCATAGGTCAGCTTTTTTGTGCTTTGGAGGAAAATTTGATTGAGAAGATGTTGTAAGAGGGGACTTGATGATTAGTTGATTACATAGTATACTGCCCTCCTTTGTGTTCTTCCCCAGCAACTAGTTACGCTGAAACAATTAAACTTTCGCTCTTAACGGAGATGTTGAAATATTTCTTTCATAATTGTAAATAATTTTAAAATAATAGTTATTTTGAAAGGTTTTAAAATTTAAAAATTATAGTTAAAAATAAATATTAAAATACCTTAAATATTTTTAGAGTTATATAATTAATAAATTAATACATTTAGGGTATTGATATGTATATTATAAATATCGTTAGGTGTAATATAATTACACTATAAGATAAAAATAGAAATTACTATAACTTTTTTATTTTAGTTCACCTATCAATATTGAGTAGTGCACATATTATTACCTTACATTTAAATGTCTATTATCCATTACACTACAATTTAATAAGTGCCTTTAAGAAAAGGAAGATTATTGGATGTGAATATAACTTCTTGTTACGAGTTACGAGTTACGAGTTACGAGTTATGACTAAAATAAATTTACAACTATGATTGGATTATATCGTTAACTTTTGATGCTAAATCCAGAGTCCAAGATTGGGCGGATACAGCAACCACCTTCAAATCTTCTATGGCCCACTCCTCCAGGCCCCCGGACTTAACCTTCGAACTTGAATAATTTATTAGAACTTAGAAGAGTGGAATCATCATCATCATAAAAAAGAAAGAAAGAGAAAGATCGCTTCTTATTGATGCGCTTCCCGCTGAAACGAGTCAGTGAAATCTTTCTCTGCCTTTCTCTCTCCCGATCTGGCTGTAACATTCGCCATGGAAATTCGTCCTGGAAAATTCCCAAGCTCCCAATCTCTGCTACTCATCTGCTTATTATTGGTAAATTTGATTCATTTCCACACTCTACTTTTTGTTTCCTTTTAAATTTTGATTATTTATTTTTTCACGATGATGATTCTACTGCACTTGGATCACAGTTATTTAATGCCGAATCCATACGTTTCTGTTTCGAGTTTAAGCTATGCCGTTACTGTGAACTCCATTGAATTCTGTACGCGCTTTAATTATTCCTTTGATTTTTAGGGATCTTGTGGTTAACAGGGCCCGATCTTTTCAATCTCTTACTCCTGTAACTAATTCTGTTTCAATATCTAATTTTTGTTACTCATGCTTCCCGTGAACTCATTTAGTGTGCCTACTGGACAAGAGGGATTCTTAAATGCGTATATTCAAATTAGCAAAACTAATATTGAGTAATGAGAACCTTGTTTATTTCTCGGAAACTATTAAAAGTCAGAATGTTTAGATCATGCATTCTTGAATGTTTCTCTATCTGCATCAACATTAATATTCTTGAATGTTTCTTTATCTGCATCAAAATTAATTTAAGTTCAATTTTGTGGGCAGTTTGTGTTCGGTGTTGATGTTGTGCTAGCAGATATATCTTCCATTTCAACAAAGTAAGGTTTCTCGTCAGCAAAAGCATAGTTATTATTGCTCTCATTATGTTCTATCATTTCCTTTTTCTACCCCCTTGAAAACATTATGGCTTTAGGGTTGACACTCCTCTGATTATATTTGTTACAGTGGGGGAGATATTGCAGGATACCAGACCCTGTATGATTGTGACAGAAAGGTTTTTGTTCTCATCTTTGCTGGAGTTTTCCATGTTGGATGTTGTTTGAGATAATTATTTAGCTTTGCACATCTAAGAATTAGGCCCTCTCCAAATTTACCTGAGCTTTTGTAGTTTCATCTTCATGGACTTACAGCTTTACTTTGTTAAAGACATGCTAAACAAAGGTATTTCATTTGCTGGTGGGTGGATGTGGTTTGAGCTGCAAATTTCTATTTTCTGTTCTGCCATTTTGGAAAATTGTACCCTTTATGTGCTTCTATGTTGTTGACCGACCTTCATGTGGAAGTAACACAAATATGATGCAAGCGTGCTGTGCAGTTTCTGCTTAAGAAAAACATGGACAAATAGGTGACATAGAAGAGCACTAAAACCACCTGAGAACTTCGTCAAAGTTCCGAAAGTGTATTCTCTATGTCAGAACCTCATGGGCTGACATTCTACATAAAGTTATAATTAGCAAACCATGGCATGTCCATTATTTTTGGAAATAGTTCCAAATATACATTAGATCAAACCATTATGGTCATGTAAACTTACCTCATTGTGCAGTACATACACCCTTTACTTTTTTTACAGTGTGAAAGTTGTTGTCTGAGCAGGAGGAAGATACTGTTTCCAGTGTAGTCAGCAATAATCCAGATGAGAAGGTATTCTCAGACATTCTGACTTTTATAGTAGCCAGCTGCGATGCTTATAAAGGAATGATTTTATACAGGACATTGACATAATTACAGCATACAGCGGTGTTTCTGGCACAATTCGACTAGGTAGAGTGAAAATGACTGACCTATCTGCTTCCTGGGTGTGGGAAAACACTGTTGGTGGAAACCGTGAACCGAAAAGGAGCTCCCAGGTATCACTGTTTTATTTCATCGTTAACTTTTTTGATAGAGACTGGTGCCTATAAGTGGAAGAACAATCATATGAAGTTGATATGGTTTCAGCAGTTATGAAATCTTTACTCCTTTTAGGTAATGGAGGAGTCATCTCAATCTGGTTCAAGATTTAGAGAGAATCCTGAGCAGTCCATGGATGAGAATTATTCTGGAGAAGGTGGAACTCAATATTCTCGTATTTTACCTATGAGCCCTGTTAAAATTAAACGCCAGGTAATTGTGAAGTGGTTGTTATATGCTCCCTGAATATGTCTTACTCTGTTGATCTGGGTTTGTAATGGTTTCTAATCCCTTCAGATAAAACGGCAAGAAAGAAGGAAACTTCGTGCTTTGGAGCTAAGTCAACAGGATAAAGAAACTGAAAACAATATCATAGCTGCAGCTATTGAACGCTCAAAAGGTTTTGAGACTGGTGTCAAGGGGAAATACAGTATATGGAGGAGAGAATATGAAAGCCCAAATTCAGATTCAACCTTGAAACTTATACGGGACCAGATAATAATGGCCAAAGCATATGCCAACCTTGCCAAATCTAATAACGAAAGTACTCTTTACAATTCTCTTATAAAATACTCCAGAGAAAGTCAACTTGCCATTGGAGAAGCAAGTTCTGATTCCGAGCTTCACCCAAGGTATTCTACTTGCCATCTGATCTAATGCTGTTATTAGAAATAATGCATTCCATTTCATGTAGTGTTCTTCTTTCTCTTCCTCTCTTTCTCTAGTGCACTTGACCGAGCAAAAGATATGGGTCACATTCTTTCAATAGCAAAGGACCAACTCTATGACTGTCTTACAGTGGCAAGGAAGTTAAGGGCAATGCTTCAGTCAACTGACGAGAGTGTGTATGCACAGAAGAAGAAGAGTGCATTCTTGATTCAGCTAGCTGCAAAAACAGTGCCAAGACCATTGAATTGCCTTCCCTTACAACTCGCAGCAGATTATTTTCTGCTGGGTTATCATAGCAAAGGGGATCTTCCCAAAGAAAAGCTTGAAGACCCTTCTCTGTACCATTATGCCATCTTTTCTGATAACGTACTAGCAGCATCTGTGGTTGTCAATTCTACCATGCAAAATGCTAAGGAGCCAGAGAAACATGTATTTCATATAGTAACTGATAAACTGAACTTTGCAGCGATGAGAATGTGGTTTCTTGTCAACCCTCCATCCAGGGCAACTGTTGAAGTTCAGAATATTGATGATTTCAAGTGGCTGAATTCCTCTTACTGTTCTGTTCTGCGTCAACTTGAATCTGCAAGAATCAAAGAGTATTATTTCAAGGCCAATCATCCTTCCTCCCTTTCTGTTGGTTCTGACAATTTGAAATATAGAAATCCCAAATATTTGTCCATGCTGAATCACCTAAGATTCTACCTTCCTGAAGTTTATCCAAAGCTAGACAAGATACTATTTTTGGATGATGACATTGTAGTTCAGAAGGATTTGACTCCTCTTTGGTCCATTGATCTGAAAGGAATGGTGAATGGTGCTGTGGAAACATGTAAAGAGAGCTTCCATAGGTTTGATAAATATCTAAACTTTAGCAATCCATTGATCTCCAATAATTTCAGTCCAAATGCTTGTGGGTGGGCATTTGGCATGAACATTTTTGACTTGAAGGAGTGGAAGAAGCGAAACATCACTGGAATATATCATAGGTGGCAGGACATGGTAAAGATTCACTTGTCTTCTTCCGCCTCCTCTTTTTATTTTGAAGCTATCTCACACAATATCTTATCACCTTCAATTGTTTTTTTGCTAATTATCACATGCAATTAGAAAAACTATTTTCTACACATTCATTTTTATGCATCAGATATAGATACATCACTTACTATAAACTAGTGTGTTAAAATACTCAGTAGATTCAGATATGTCTCTTTTCTATACACTTATCATAAGCCAATTATCATATTAAAGCACAATCATTTATTTCTGAAGTACCTAGGTAGTAGTGTCAGTAATTTGAGAGAAACTACATCAGTTTTAGGCTGGGAACGGTATTAAGCTGAAGGAGATTTTATTTTGCAGCCAAAGGAAGGTAAGAAGTATTTATATACTTTGTCATGAATGTAGTATCTTGTGGAGGGGACTCACTAGATTTTGTGTTTTCAAGACGGTAATGGGAAGGGGTCAATGAATGGCTGTACACATCCTTAAATCTGAGTTAAATAACATCAACATGCTGGAAGCATTAGCCCTTAATTTGTTTCATGTAAATAGAGTTTCAGTAATTTATGTTGATTTTCATTCCGAGTCTGTCAAATTGTGGAAAAAGAGAATATGTTTCTCATTTAGTTGTTTTCTGTTACATGTAGTTATACCTTCTTGGTGCCCACGATTACATTTGACGGAAACATTGTTTTGCAGAATGAGGATAGAACTCTTTGGAAACTTGGTACATTGCCACCGGGACTCATCACCTTCTACAATCTTACCTACCCACTGAATCGAGGCTGGCATGTCTTGGGACTTGGCTATGATCCGGCTCTAAATCAAACAGAGATAGAGAACGCAGCCGTCATCCACTATAATGGAAATTACAAGCCATGGTTGAATCTGGCTGTTTCCAAGTATAGGTCATATTGGTCTAGATACGTTATGTTTGAGAACCCGTATCTTCGACTTTGCAACATTAGCGAACAGTGATCTTTTCATAGATTTCTTTTTCTTTACTAACACATCTAATGGAATAACACATAATCTTTGTTCTTTAAGAAAAGACAGCCAAAATGGGTTTCTCCTTTCGATTTGTTTTGTTGTTTCCGATTGTTGAGTGTGTCTAGTGCCGTGCAGTGGCCCAAACTGCTAGCATATGTACTTTTCAATGGCAGTGATGTCGATATTTTATATTTGTCCTCCTCGTGCCACATATAAGGGTCTACTGTTGCTTCGGAAAACGTTTTCAATGGTCTCCTAGAACTATTTTCAAGTTTTTTGTTTTGGTGAAAAGCATTCAGGTTCGGAAGATTGGTAACTGTTTTCTTGGAAATGAGACCGGTGAAAAAACTGAGGGTTGCATTAGGTACATGAAGTGATGATGAAACAAAGACGCTGGAAATTGGGCTTCCTTGGTTGGACAATTGGGCTGGCCATATCAGGTTGAAGGAGAATACTAATATTATGAATTAAACATCAAATAATAAATAAATAAATTATTAAAAGCGAGAACAATGCGTTTGGCACTTTGGCTTTAAGTGACTCATCAGCGTGGTAATGAAGCGTGTCCATTTCTCATTAATGGCATATAAATTATAAGCGGATGCTTTTGCACCTTTATTCCGGGTCTTGGCTCTATAAATTACATATTCTCATGGCTCCGCGAGCAAGCACAGATGCACAATAGCGAACTGCAAACCAAGTATCGACCCCATCACGCTTTGTTACTGTTACTAAAATTAAACACTTACTGCTACTGCTCTTCCAACATCTCTTCTCTTTCATAATTTTCGCTCAAGATAGCAAAGGAGAAAATGATACCCTCTTTCAGTTTCCTCGTTGTTGCTTCTCTCTTCCAGGCAAGAATTCAACTCCCCTTTACTCTTTTTGCTCTCATTAGCTTTCCGGTAGGTGGCCACCGTAGGAGTTGTTAATCATGCTCCTGATTTTTGAACTTGCTGATATTTAATCTTGTTCTACATTTTGGGATTATTGGGTATACTGTATCATACTCAACTTGAAGTTTTGAACTTTGAACAGTTGACCCAAAGGTAGTGTACAGAAAATGCTAGAAAAACTACTCATCCATGTGGTTGAAATGTTTGGAGTTTTTCTATTTCATCCTAAAGTTTGGCTTTTGACTTGAATCACTAAACATCATATATTATGTATCTAATTACCCTTGTGAATGTGATATAACCCACAAGTGAAAGCTAGATCCCCCACGAGGTGTGTACTTCATAATGCACGGCTGAGGGTGGAATTATGAGTCACTGTTGAACATTTAGGAGTGCTTTCTTAATGTTGTGTTCACAGTGAAGTGTTACTGAGCTGAGTATTTTTTATTATTGTAGATGATATTTTATTCATCTATGCTGAGTGCAGAGGCAACTGATTCCCAGTTACTTTTGATTTCCGATGCAACATCTAGGTAAGGCTACTTAAGTCATAATCCAGAATTGTGAAAATGACTGTACCTTCTTGCAGGGTTTATTTGCTGGTAACTCAATGGTATGCAGAGCTATTCCCATTGTATGTATGACTGTATTGGGTGTGGCCTTGATGAACTGGTACCAATGCCTATTTTGAATTTGATACCACTTGTTATGGGTCAAGTTAGAAGGGGAAGTGATACAGATGACCATCATGCTTTTTACTAGTATTTGTTTAATTCATAGTACAGGTCTTGGGGCATTTATAATATTATGGACCCTGGTTCAATCAGTAGTTTCCTGGAAAATAGCTTCTGGCAGCATAGATGTTGTCTTATACTCTATAATTGAATTTCTACTAATTGATTTTGTATAATAATATGTCTATGGTCCACAGGCCACTCGTGTAAATAGGTTGTGGCATTACCATATTGACACTAGTGTTAAGCTTGATTTGCAGAGCTGGAACATTTTATCATCTTTGAGTTTTTGGGATAACTTTAAATTAACATAGCAATGGAGCAAGGTTGTTTCAAAGGTCATGGGTTAAAATCTTAATAACCGCTATTCTCATTAATTGTCTAAGTAATATTTCTTTCTTGTAGTTTATGTCGAGTTCTACTTAGTTTGATATACATGCTAGTTCACATGAGTGGCCGTCTTAGTAAGTTTGATATACATAATTGGGTACACCTCCAATTTAGGAAAAATTACTAATCTAACTCAACTTAACTAAGCCTTAAATCCAAAACTAATTAGGGTCAGTTATATGAATCTTTTTCTTCCATTCGCATCGATTTAATATATCAATTTCAGTAATGCCTAGAGTAATTATATCTTTCGTAATGGCTGTCTCAATATAAGTTTCAGTCTTCCTTTACCATGTTTAACACCTACTATATGCACCAAGCAAGAAATTAAAATTCGTTTCTAGTTACCGTTTCGACAAGCCCAGAAACAAAAATGATTTGAGAAACAGTATGGAAACAGCATGGAAATGCTAATTTTTGTGGAAACGCATGGAAATATATAATAAAAAAACTATAAATATAGAATATCATATTCTTTTACAATGAAAGCAGTTGCACATATTATAATAATTGTAGGTATCTAACATTATTAATTTAATACATAAAATACTATTAAATATATAACAAAATAAAATTCTAAACATAGACATACAAATTGGAGAAAAATATCAAATTACAATTACATCCAACTAATAGTAGAGTGACTAGCAAGTGCTCAACCCATATTTAATGAATTTTTTTAATTTGAACCAACATATATATGTTATGAAAATTTAATATTATCCATCACTAAGTTAAACTAAATTAATACAAAATATTTGCATAAAAAAATAATAATAAATAAATAAAAGACTAAGAAACCTAAAATAGGTGAAATCCTAAAAAGAATTATCTTCGCTAAATTATGTCATCTGAATATACATCAAATAAAATTAAAAAAATAAAATAAAATTGAAATCCTGAAATATGAAGAGAACTAAAGTCAAAACTTTAGATTTTTAAATTTTGAAAATGCCCCGTTTGTGTCGACCCATTTCATGTGAAAACGATAGAAATAATCCCGTTTTGTGTGGACAAGCCGATGTTTCGTGTGGAAACTTTCCTGTTTCTCGTGAAAACGATGTTGCGTTTCTATAAGTAAGTTTCGTTTCGTTTTGGATAGTGTGGAAACGGAAACATTTCGCACATTTCGACACGAATTTTTAAACCTTGGCACCAAGTCACATTTCCTAATTGCAGGTGTCCATTGGCCGACATTAGATATGTCCAAACCAACATAAACGATTATCTCTCACTTTCTCTTCGATAGGTGCTACCTCAACCTTCCTACGAATTTTCTCATTTCGTATTGTACCATTTTTTTGTATGTCCAATCATTCATTTCAACATTCGCATTCGGCTAATCCCATCTTATAAGAGTGTTGTTTCTTAACTTCCCAACATTCATAACCATACAACATAACTAATCTCATTACCATCCTATAAAATTTTTCTTTCAACCTATTCAGTATTTAGGATCGCATAAAACTCTCGAAACACTTCACCACTTCATCGACCCTGCCATAATTCTATGGTTCTCATTATGCTCAATTACACTATCTTTTTGTATAAATAAACTTAAATACTTGATCACATCCTTTATAAGGATTGCCGAACCATTTAATGTTATTTTAGTAGAACCTCTTCTAGTGTGACTAAAATTGCATTATATACTTTAATTTTCATCTGACTCAACCTGACCTTTAGATTCTAACACATTCTCCCTTAATTTTAGTTTAGAATTTAAACATTCTCTAGTTTCGTCTATCAAAAAGATGTCGTCAGCAAACAACATGTACCACGGAGCCTTATCCTTAATAGTATAAGTAAGTTTGTCCATGGCTAAAGCAAATAGGTAGGGGCTTAAGGATGAATCTTGGTAGATATCTATTGTGATTGAAAACTCTCCGATCATACCATCTACTGTCTGCACACTAGTCATTACTCCCTCATACATATCCTTTATAATTTTTACATATTTAGTTGAAACTTTCTTGTTCTCATGAACCCATCACAAAACTTGTCTCGGCACCCTATCATATGCTTTTTCTAAATCAACAAAGGCCATGTGAAAATCTATTTTCTTTCGTCTTTATTTATTTATTATTTGTTTTCAATTTGTTATGTGCCCCGCCATGTCAATGTGTTCAATCGTCAATGCTTGTCTTTTTTACATGATTGTTGTTCGAACCATAACAAGAATAAGTACTAGTTTTTGCGTCAAGTTAGAAACATCTGGCTTTCTCTTTTTGGAGGTTATTTTGGTTCTGTTAGTTCTGAACTTTTTGTTTAGGGGAAAGCATGCAGAAGAATACTGTGCTATGTATGATATATGTGGAGAACGTAGTGATGGCAAAGTTCTGAACTGCCCATATGGTTCCCCGTCTGTAAAGGTATTTAACGTATAACTAGTTTACTCAACTTGGACATCTGAGCTCAATTCTTCTTCTACTGTAGTTCCCTTTTAGACCGAAAAGCATATCACTCAGTTTTGTATTTTTACTAGTTTAATGTGCTTTACAGCCAGATGAACTGCTTTCTGCCAAAATCCAAAGCTTGTGTCCAACCATAAATGGCAATGTTTGTTGTACTGTGGCTCAATTTGACACTCTAAGGGCACAGGTTCAGCAAGTAAGGCCTCTTCTTCTACGACATACTTCTGGTGTTATGTATTTTTACTCCTAAAGATATAACTTTTCTTAAAACTGTAAGGGGTATAGGTAAGTTGCTACATTTTCTATTAATTTGTCAGACTTCAGGGTTAATTTTCTTAAGAGGTGGTCCAATTTTTTGGGTTGAGATATTGGTCCTTCTATGTTTGCATAACTGTACTTAAAATTTAAGATATAGAAAAATGAGAAGTAGAAGTTTTTATACTATTATTGAATTGCATGTTTGAGTGATGAAATGGTGAGCTGCACTTCTCATCTGTCCCAAAATCCTGGACTGTAAATATGGGTGGCGTTATCTCCACCGAACTTATTCGTAGGTATACACAATTTTCATCAAGTTCAGAAACAAAAGAGAAGAAGAACTCTCTCTCTCTATCTCTCTGATAGTAGTAGAAACATATGCAGTATTAATCATCACTTATACTTTGTTAATGAAGTGATATATTGAATCTTTTGCAGGCAATACCATTTTTTGTGGGCTGCCCAGCATGCTTGAGGAATTTTTTAAATCTTTTCTGTGAACTTTCTTGCTCTCCTAATCAGAGTCTATTTATCAATGTGACTTCTACCTCGGAGGTCAGGCATATGCTATTTGACTTATGTTGAAATTTCCATTTTGTTTAGGTGGCTCTTTTTTAGTGCTTATGGGCATGTTTTAATTGCTTATGCGTTATAAACATCCTTCAAGTGTCTTAACTCTAAGGATTCCAGCTTCATCTTTGTTTTTCTTTTACCCTATACCTTCCTGCTTTGTTCAATTTTGGTCTGTTGATAATGTCTATCATTAAGGTTTCTATGAGGTCTCATATAATTTAAAAGGTTTGGCTGTTTGGGCCCCAAATCAAGTAGTTTACCATAATAGCATCTAGTTTCCACCTCACCTCTGGCGCCAAATAAATTTCACTTCTATGGCTGCCAAGTGCTTACCTCCTGAGGTGGAAGGAAAATAATAATAAAACAGACAAAAGAAACAGAGTGAGAGAGAGAAAGAGAGCATCTATCTATACTTGAATTCGTAACTGAAGAATTGTGCCTTTTATAGGCTTATAGAGGAGATTAAATGTGTTTCCATGGAAAACATCTAGACACTATTGTTGCATCTTCCGTGCAACTTGAGGAAGTAAAACTTGGTGTTTATTTTGCTGATTTGCAACATCATTTTGCTTGTGAAATTGCATTGTACACAATCCCACTAGGCGTAAGAATTCAATAGTTTGGTCCTGGTGACAACTCATAAAACCATGTCCAATCTTTTTAACCCCACTGGTGGTTTCAATCTTTTTACTAGTGGTTTCAATTCATCATGTGAATTATCCAGCCAATAATGGATTTCGAATTCTGCTTTTAAATATATATTGCTGATTTCCATCATAATCTTCATTTTTCTTTCAGGTTAATGGCAATATGACCGTGGATGGCATTGACTTCTTTGTAACTGATACTTTTGGAGAGGGTCTATATAACTCCTGCAAGGATGTAAAGTTTGGGACAATGAATACAAGGGCGATAGATTTTGTTGGGGCTGGAGCCAGAAATTTTGATGGTAAATTTACAAGTGGCTGACATAACACCACTATATTATTGTGTGACTCAATTGAGATTTATTATTCAGGTTTTTGTTTGCAGAATAATATTTGGACGCACCTAGAAACCAAAATCTTTAGTTTGATAGAACATTAGAACAGTAGAATTGAGGAGTCCAATTACTGTACGTTTGGCTGGCTTCTTGTCTGTTATGTCCATGGCCCTAAGTCACCTAGTATGGATCTGGCTTCGTTAAATAAAAGTGGACTTCTTAAATAATAAGGAGCTTGAAGGAGATTTTTCAGTTATTCTTAACTATGTGATAATACTACTTTTATATGGCAGACTCTGGGAGGGTTCAATTACTATTATGAACCAGCATGTTTGGGGAGTCGCTATCTTGTGCAGCACCTATCATGAATGGAGGCAATATAAGTCTCATATGCATCTGTTGATACAGAGCACCAAGAGGCTGGACCAAACTACCTTCTAAAGTTGCTTGTTCTGATATATTGCCATATAATCATACACGATCCTCATCCTTAGGGAAAAAAAATATTTGTGTTATGCGTAGCTTAAGACTGTGTATTGATCTTCTTTAATGTACCTAGCTGACTTGAAGTAACTATCTGCTGATGCTTTTCTGTCATGTGTCATTTGAATGATTCTTAGTGTTTCTGCTTCGTTATTTATATGTTACTCTCCGTTGTTTAACGCTTTTAATTTCAATTGTTATTTCCAGAATGGTTTGCATTTATTGGTCAGAAAACACCTCCAGGCTCTCCTGGTTCACCGTATTACATCAATTTTAAGACAAGTGTTACTGACTCATCTGGAGTGGGACTTATGAACACATCTGTTTATTCATGTGCGGACACTTCACTGGGATGTTCTTGTGGTGATTGCCCTTCATCACCCATGTGCTCAGATTTTGAACCTCCTCCACACAAGAAGGATCCCTGCTTAATCACAATTGGATCTCTTAAGGTTGACATGCTAAATTTTGATTCCTTTTCCTTCATTGTTGGTTAAATTTTATAGTTGAATACTCAAATTTTCTATTGGACACATGTTTGATTTTTCTCATGATGGATTTCATGAAGTTGGTTACTGTTTGATGATACCTGCAGCTCAGATGCTTTGATTTTTCATTAGCAATCCTGTACATTTTGTTGGTTTCTGCATTCGCTGGGTGGGCTTTATTTCATGGGAAAAGAGAAAAGAGGAGATTGGGATCAGATGGGGAACCACTGTTGAATGTTATGGGGGATAGTGGAAACAACATTAACAACCTTCAAAAGAATGAAAATCTCACAGTAGAGGTACCTTTTCAAATAATGTTCTGATATGTTATGGGTTTTAGAATCTCCTTGATGAATCAATAAGTTTTGGTTGTGTTCACGCAGCCAAACCTGATATTGGGTATCAATGCTTGTTCTTATGTCTATTCTATTATGTTTGAATCTATATTGCATTTACTTTAGTTTCAGCACTAGATACTGGCTGTTAAATTAAACTGGCATGGGTTTCAAATTTTATTTTTTTTCACTTTATATAATGGTCATACATTTTGATCCAGGTTTAGGTTATTGAATTAGTTTTATGGTGTTCTCTTTGTGTGACTGAAATACATCATTGGCTTCTTTTTTTTTTTTGGTAAGTAAGTAACCAATTAAAAACACCTAGGGCGTGCAAGCCTAGGTACAGAGCCACAGGGAACCACTGTCGCCCTTTTCTCTTGTTAATAGTTATCTTTTACTCCTCTCTGCATACTTTTCCCTACTGATTATCTATATATTCACTTCCTTTTTTCTATTTCCCATTATATCTGTAAACTTGTTATATTCTTCTGCTTTCTGTTTTATATCATTTGAATTTTACAGCAAGTTGGCTTTTTAGCTGTGGGTGGGAAAAGTTCCTTGAAGTGAACACTTAATTGTTTTAAAACTCATTTGACTATCATTTATTGTAGTCAAGTCAATTCCACTTACAGTGCTGGCTTTTTATGGTTGCTACTGGGCACCATTCTCCAAGTGTCTTGGTATGACAGGGGAGCTTTATACTCTAGTTAAAGTTATTGATAGGAGGAATTTGGATTTCTAGGATCCTCCTATTCTATTTGCAGATCAAATGCTTATAGTTAAAATGATGCTACTTATAGAACTATGCTTCTTTAACATCTAGTTGCTCACCACTTCTACTACTGCTACTACTTCTACTAGTATTGCTGCTGCTACCACAGCTGTTACTGCTCCTACTATTGTCGTTGTCATGAATCATGATTATTTTTATTTTGTTTATGCAGATGTCTTTCTAGATATCTTTTCTTGATTTCCTTTTGGGTGATCATTACAGGTCCCTGGCAGAGTTCTTGAAGTGAGAAATGGTGCTCGACTTTCTGCTGTCCAAGGATACATGTCAAGCTTTTATAGGTCAGCAGCTCTAGCATTTATTTGCATAGACAACATTAGTTGCCTAAAGTCTTTTACATGCAGGAGTTAGGTCAGCATGTCTAGCACTTAATTGCATAGACATCAATTGACTACATTTTTTTGCATGCAGGAGTTATGGATCCTGGGCTGCTAGAAACCCAGGTCTTGTGCTTTCTTCTTCGTTGGCAATCGTTCTTTTGCTTTGTTTGGGTCTTATTTTTTTTAAGGTGGAGACCCGTCCAGAGAAGGTATCATATATCCATCTCTCTTGTTTTTTCTCCCTCTGCTTTTGGGGGATGAATAATCTCTATTATGTCATAATCAAATATGCAAAAAGATTTGTTCTTGCAACTTCTATTTGTGTTATATGTTAGTTTCTGCTTTATTTGTGTTGTATGTTAGTTTCTGCTTAATTGTGGAATAATCTGTTCTGTTCCTTCTTCAACTTCTTCATTGTTCCTTTTATATTATTTTAAATTTTAATCTGAAGTCAGCAACCTCGCTCTCTACTTGATGCTTAAGTTTTTGGATAAACCATCTTGTTATTCATGCAGACTCATCCTTTTTTTCCCCTTCCCCTGCCCCTTAATATTCTCCTTTGACTACTTTTCTTTCCCCTAGTGGAAGAGTAAATGTAAGGGTAATGCTTCAAAAGCATTCCCATTCTCCATGTAACGCCCAGCTCTCCAATTTATTATGCTTTTGATGACAATGGATGAAAGTTCTATCTAAAGTTTCTTTCCAGAAAGCACATCAAGTAGGGTCATTTTTCTGTTTTCAGTTCACTTCTTGTTTGCCTTCTACAATTTAATTTCAGATATATTTGAACCAGACATATAGAATCAATATTTACTCAGAGGAAAATACATGTGGAACCTGTATTTTTGCTCTCCGGCCACTTGCGATAAAAACGTGTTCTTTCTTCATAGCCTTGGCTCTTGAGATACCCATTAACTCTGAATTGTCTTGAGTTAAATGAAATCACAAATGTATCTCTTGCTAATTTGTTTGTCTGGAAATTTGACTCCAACGTGGCAAGCGTTATTGCATAAAAGATGGGAAGGTTCAATTCCAAAATGTAGATGTATAAATGTTTTCTGGTATTCTTTTCTTTCATCATGTGAGTTTAAACAACATTGAAGAGAAAAAATAGTGTATGTTATGGTGTATATAGCTGAACATTATTTGTTAGCAGAAGTTGGTGAGACTTGCATGCTTGCATTTCTGCTTTTGATTTTGGTAATAGTTTTGCTTTTGTCATGCTTAACAGCTATAATGTTGCAGTTATGGGTAGGTCCTGGGAGTAAAGCAGCAGAGGAAAAACAATTTTTTGATAGACACCTCGCCCCCTTCTACAGAATTGAACAGGTAACTGTTTTATTTTAATTTTCTTTAATTTTTTTCATCTATAATATTGTATGAATGCAATATAGTTTCTGATATCTAGGCTTGGGCCTATGCTAAACATTGCTGTTTGCATTTAAAATACCATGGAGCAGCTAGTTTGTAACATTCAGAGTATATCTAATCAAAATGGGGCAGAATGACGAGACATATGAACAAGAAAAAGAAAAGAATGATATGAACAAGCTTTATAGCATGCCTTTTTTTATTTTTTTGGAAGCTTCATTGCATGCTAGGAGCATCTTCTTATGATCTACTGTTGGAAATTATACAAAATACATATGTTGTGCTTTCTTATTTAATTCATTATTGACAAAATGTAATAAGGTGGGTTATTAACTTTCAGATTTCTATTTTACCTCAAGAAAAAGAGCATTTTACTGTCAGTAAGAAATATCGGAATTTTGAATATGCAAAGGTGGCATGTGCAAGATATGAATCATGGTGTTTGTAATTGACTGTTAACACCACTAATGAAATGTCCAAATTGTAATGTTTTGGGAGTTAGAGGCCTTGTCCAACACAATATTAGTTTCCTGTCTTGATGTACCATTACTTTGTTCTAGTTCTGTATCAAATAAATGATATGCCCCAATTTGTCTCGCATGTTTAGCTCATTATAGCGACAATCCCTGAATCAAAGCATGGCAAGCCTCCCAGTATTGTCACAGAGGACAATATTCTGCTACTTTTTGAAATACAGAATAAGGTATTTCCGGTGCTTACTTCGTCTTGTTCATTTACAGCTTACATGAATGCAGTTATTATCTGCTTGTTATGTCCTTTCTCTCTTTCTCTCCTTATGAGAGTATTTCTTTTACATCTTTGTTTTTGTTCTGGTAGGTTGATGGAATTCGTGCAAACTATTCTGGATCTTTGGTATCTTTAAGTGACATTTGCCTGAAGCCTCTAGGCCAGGAGTGTGCAACGCAAAGTATTTTGCAGGTCATCCCCTTTCCCTACTTCTGTTTTCAGAGTTCTTGTATTTGTAAATTTTTTCATGTCAAAATGGGTTAATACATGTCTGGTAGAGCAAGTGGTCTTATCCCATTAAATTTTTTTCCCAGCACAGCTTCTTTGTCATTCTTTCTATTTTTAATGTCTTTGATTCTAGTTAGTTCTTTTTCCTTTTTGTATCATGACAGTATTTCCAAATGGATCCTGACAATTATGACGATTATGGGGGAGTTGAACATACCGAGTATTGCTTTCAGGTATACTTTTTTAATCCCCTTAGTTTTCCCTGTACTTGGAGGAACAGGAGTTTATACACAATGTGATTTTACCAGGTCATCAGTATGTATTGAAATCTGATTATCAATTTCCATCTTCAGCATTACACATCTGCAGATACATGCTTGAGTTCATTTAAGGCTCCTCTTGATCCAACCACCGCCTTAGGAGGATTTTCCGGGAACAATTTTTCTGAGGTAACATTATAATTTTTTCCTTCATATCTCTTATGTACTAATTGTACAATGGTCTACTTATCCTTAGCTTCTGTATTTGTTATCACCTAACCAGTCAATAATGCAATTAATGAAGTTGGCAATAATCCTATGATGGTCTTCCTATCCCAGGCTTCTGCATTTATTATCACCTACCCAGTCAATAATGCAGTTAATGAAGTTGGCAATGAGAATGCAAAAGCAACTGCTTGGGAAAAAGCTTTCATCCACTTAGCAGAGGTTTTTTTTCTTCTTACAATAATCTGTTTATTGCAATGGCTATTTACATCTTGTACAGATTTTGCCTCTTTTCGTTTTTAGGCATTCTGAAATTTAATCATTACTCAATATAGTTGGACAAAGGTATGTTTAATGCATCTTTTTATTTCTTGCTTTTGTTAGCTATATTGGGTAATTGAAGTAAATTGAATGAAGGAAGAAAAATATGATAGATAGGATCGATATTAATTGATTTGGAGCCCTTTGCTTGTAGCATTTGGAATGTGCTATTTGCTGTTTCTGGATGCAGTGGGACAAACTTATGAAATTTCTAATTTTATATAAAAAAATGATTGTCTGGAGAATATTATAATCATGAGAAATAAAAAGTGGGCATGAAGGTGGGTAGTACGAGGACTTATATTCTAGCTTGAGGGTTCTAATGATCACTAAGTGCAGGTGGTGACATGAAAAATAGATGAGTAGAACAGTAGTGGGGTTGTGGGGCTGCTGAGCAACTGGTTGTTGGAATTGAGGAAAGTAATAAGAGTACTGTGGGAAGATACTTTGCTTTAGAAATTAGTTTCACTTCTCCATTGTTTGGGTGTGTGTGTGTGTCAGTTTTGGTTTAGGACTGTTACAATGATCATGGAATCTGTATGTCAGATGAGTATGGATTTGGATGTTTTCTTTATTCATCCTTATATTTTCAGAATCAATAAAAGGACGAATCTGTGTTCACAAAAGTAGATTTTTGCTGCTGTTACTAACCTAGCCTATGGTATAGAAATCAGGACGAAAATTGAGTTGTGCTGTTAGTGTCCCAAAAGGTCCACCTCTGTAGAAAGCACCCACCCCCTCCTTAGAAAAACCTTACACACAAACATACAAAAAAAGCTTAGCTAAATTAGGCTAAACTCTGAAGTTAGAAGAATGACCAAAATGACCTTGAAACATACATGTGTTGCCACTTTTGTTTGCTTTTGCATTTTCCATTTTATAGCAGATTTGGTGGCTCACATATTGCATGTTTTTATAGCTATCCTTCTCTCCTCGTCCCCTGCACAACTTGAATATAATATAGCATCTGTCTAGAATATTGCGTTAACTTTAGTTTGCTTTTGCATTTTTCATTGTATAGCAGATTTGGTGACTCATATATTACATATTTTATTAGCTATCCTTCTCTCCTCGTCCCCTGCAAAACTTGAATACAATTTATATATGTGAAGCTTAAGAGAGAAAAACCTAGAGGATTCTGAGTGAACACACACTACTACTATATTTATATTATAAGAGTGTGTGCTGTACAAGCTGAGTCAACTATGATACAATCCAATTAAGGCTAGATATAAGGAAATTGGCTAAACCAAGGAAACTGTTATTTACTATTCCAACAATATACATAGCATCTGTCTAGTATATTGTGTTTCTCAAAATAATTGAATCCAGAGTTTTGTTTTGACAGGAGGAATTGCTGCCAATGGTGCAGTCTAGCAATCTTACTCTATCATTTTCAGCCGAGAGCTCAATCGAGGAAGAACTAAAGAGAGAGAGCACTGCAGATGTTATGACAATACTGGTAAGTCAGTGAAAATTGATGTTCTATTTCTTCATACGGATGCTACTTATGGAAACATGCATTAAACTTCGTGTCCAAATTTGTATCAGGTTAGCTATCTTGTAATGTTTGCTTACATATCAGTGACCTTGGGAGATACATCTCATTTATCTTCTTTCTACATTTCATCCAAGGTATGATGTTCACCTTGCTTTCAGTTGCTCCTTTTGTTATTTTCATGTCATGTTATACACGAAGATGTCTCCTAATTTATTTGTTCACCTGTGTCATATAAGCACTAAAACGTGGATAATTTAGTAATTATTCTTATGCATTGTTGTTAACGCTAGTGATGTTGCTGCATGCTGCCTTACTTGACTTGATAGTTCCATGGCAAATGATGGCACTTAAGCTGTATAAGAATCTGATGTTTACATTATCTACTTAAACTCTTGTTAGTTTGTGCTTTCGTGATAAGAATGTGGAACAGAACATATTTTAGGGCATTCCATTACCTTTCTTTGGACTAAAGCTCATACTTCTTAGATTTATTCCCTGTGTCTCACAATCCTTGTGGGCATATGTTTCATAGTTGGAGAATGAAATACATGATTGTCAGGTTAGTGTTCAGTCTATGGTTTTCAAATGGCAAATCTTTTGTCAATTTATCAATGGATCCTTCTTCTTCGTGGGGATTCCATATACCAGTACTTCAGTTGAATCCAAGCACTTGATCGAAAAGTGAAAACATGCATATTCAGTACCAATTCAATTTTATTTTTAATTTTATAGTAGTTTTGTTTTTCGCTTTTAGGTGGTAACTTATCATTTCATATGTGCTGTATGATGCCTTATACTTCACAAGTGTATGCTGTATACCTGTTCTGCTTGAAGTTGCTCACTGTTGACAATTGTTTAAGTCAAATCTGTCACGAGCACTTAATAGAAATGTTCATGGTAATGTGCTTACCAATATTTCCTCATGTGAATGAAACTGAGTTCTGTGATTACAAGTTAGTTATGAGTACTATGAAATAGTTCTTAGATAATTGTTCTTATGTATATCCCACGCTTCTTTTCTTCACAGATTCTCTGTTTTATGTTATTCAGGTGTTGCTTGGCCTTTCAGGAGTTATGCTTGTTATGCTCTCTGTCCTTGGTTCTGTGGGATTCTTTAGTGCTATTGGAGTTAAATCTACATTAATCATAATGGAAGTCATTCCTTTCTTGGTTTTGGCTGTAAGTTCTCTATGTGATTATTTTTTCGTTTCCAATTTGTTTCCCAATAGGTGATACAAATTATAAGGGAGTTTGGTCCATCTTAATGGAATTTTATGGTAGACAATTTCTAGAAGTTGGTACATTTGAAATATTGACTGTTGTTTTCCATTGGGTTCCTTGATTTTTCAATGTACTACTGAGAAATAATTGTGTACGTAGTGATGATGATAGTATTTGCAATTTCTCTCCCTGTGCTGTCACTTGACATCATCAAGTTTGTTTCCATTGGGCTCAGAAGAACTGAAACTGTGGATATCCTGTTGTTGCTGTTTCTACTGTATTTACATATTCAAAATATCTGTTTATTCTTTTTTTTGGATATTAATTGTACTTCTCATTGTCATCTTTGTTATGCAATTATGAATGTGACATTCAAATATTTTATTTTCTTCTATGTTGGTTCCATTCTTAGGTTGGAGTAGATAACATGTGTATATTGGTACACGCTGTGAAACGGGAGCCAGTGTCTTTGCCTATAGAAGAACGAATAAGTAATGCCTTGGGAGAAGTTGGACCTTCCGTAACCTTGGCCAGTTTATCTGAGATCCTAGCATTTGCAGTTGGAGGTTTCATTTCCATGCCAGCATGCCGCATCTTCTCCTTGTTTGCAGGTTTTTAGAAGTTTTCTCCTCCATCTTCTTGGAGATAATTAAAACATACGTTTTTTAGTATTTGTTATCTTTAATTATATGTTTTCCTGTAGCTTTGGCTGTTCTGTTGGACTTCCTTCTGCAAGTTACTGCTTTTGTAGCTTTGGTGACTTTTGACTTTTTGAGGGCCGAGGATAATAGGGTTGACTGTTTTCCATGCATAAAGGTCCCTTCATCGTCTGTGGAACCTCTTGAAGGTATACGGACAAGCTATCTCATGTTTATTGTGGTTTCTTTGTGTTTAAGTATAACGGAGAATATAGTATTAACATTTTTTATACTCAACGCAGCTAAGTTTTAAATTCCAAACTAGTTTGGGTCAGCTAGTATTTACATTTTTTTATATTTTATTAAATTTTAAATTTGTTTGTCGCCTTTTATTTATTACATAATTGTAATGGAAGTGTAGGCATCAGTGAGGGGCAAGATGGATTGTTGACGAGATATATAAAGGTAAAGTTATCTTGAGTTCATGGAAAAAGTATGTAATATTAGATTTTTTTTTTTTTTTTTCTTTGCCTTATAAATGGATGTTATTTGGCTAACTACTATGAATGAATTTAATTATCATTAGTTTCATAGCCTGATATGCATCAAAAGCAATTGTCTTCACAAGGAAGCAGAAACAATCTTATACTTTGTTTTTCTTCACAATAATAACTTCTGTTCCTCTATTTAATTGTAGGAGGTTCATGCCCCCATTCTTGGTCTTTGGTGGGTTCAAATTGTTGTCATTGCTGTGTTTGTTGCCTTTACTTTAGCAAGCATTGTAAGTTGCTTACACTCCATTTGAAATTATACCATGTTTTTTGCTCCCTGTTTTCTTGTTTCTTTCACCCGCAGATACTAGTGTAGCAATTAGTATTATATAATTTCCATTGTGGTTCTTGCTTTAATAGGCATTATGCACGAGGGTTGAACCTGGTTTAGAGCAAAAGGTTGTACTTCCAAGAGATTCCTACCTTCAGGTATAAGTTTCTCGACTATCCCATCTTTCTTGGAGTTGCTTTAATTTACATTCTTATGCCTCACATGGTCTATGAGCTTTTTCATTCATTCGTTCCTTCATCTACACCAGGGGTATTTCATACAAGTTTCTTATTTGCTAACCCCTTCATTTGTAGCAGGGTTATTTCAATAATGTCTCAGAGTACCTCAGGATCGGGCCACCATTATATTTTGTTGTAAAGGATCATAATTACAGGTATGTTAGTGTTACTAGTTTTATTGTATCTTTTCTGTTTGTTTATTGATGTCTTGCATCACTTTCAAGCTAAAGCAGCATGCAGGCTATGCAAAATGGCCAATGAAACTAGAACAGGCACTTGTAGTCGCTTGCAATATCTAATGAGACATAACTTTTTCCTTCAACAAGGAAGTAGAAAAGTCAAACTTGAAATGGCAATATATCATATTTTCATCTGGTTGTTTGATATGATGTCTGATGTTCCTTTCACCTTCAGTTTGCAATCAAATCATACAAATCAGCTGTGCTCCATCAGCCAATGTGATACAAACTCTCTTTTAAATGAGGTAATAGATTGGTCAACTAGTTCTCTCTTCAACAAAGGTATCATTATAAGTATCTGTAATTTAGTGGAATTCTAGTTCAAGCTTACTACTTGTCTAATGTACTCATAAGTCATAAGCGCCCGAGGTACTTATTGATCAACCAATGTTGCATCACTGACTGGACAAGCTGGATATTATACTTACCTCTGTATGATTGTGTCTCCGTTTCTCTGTAATGCTGCAGATATCAAGGGCATCTTTGATACCAAAGTCAAGTTACATTGCCAAGCCAGCTGCCTCATGGCTTGATGATTTTCTTGTATGGATATCACCAGAAGCTTTTGGTTGCTGTCGGAAATTTATAAATGGTTCTTACTGCCCACCAGATGATCAGGTTTTCACTTCTCTCATAACATTGGAAAAATTAACTGAATAATCGACTTACTTTGTCTCGAGTCCGGGACAAATATGTTATGTCACATGATTATATAATGAGTAAGTATTTCTTTTTAGTTTTATCCCCCAAACAGATCCCTGACGTTAAAATAATATATATTTATTTATTCCATGGTTACTGCTCTATTGTTCCCCTCCCTTTCATTTTTTGATTAGAAAATTGTTTATAATTTTTTTATAACAATTATGCCGTAAATCTATTGTCTTTATTTATTGCTTATTCATTTTTAAATCGTTGTGTGTGTGGTTGAAACATAAAATCTACACAGTATAAGATCAATAAAATTAGGGGTAAACATGTATAGGATAAAGTATTGTATGGCTAAAGAACTTGTTTGGGTTGAAAATGAAATTCTGGACTTTTTGGTCCTATAAAAGTATCATACGTCTTGCTGGTCTATTTAAGGGGAAAAGTGGGAATAATCCATACTTCTATGTTATGGGTAAAATCCAGAAGCAAACCTGTAACAGGGATTTCACAGAGAAGAGAGGGAGAGAAAAAGAGAGAAAGAGAGCAGGAGAGACTTCTAGAAACTGCTAGCCAATTTCATTCATGATCAAACACTTTTATGTCTAATACAGTGTATAGTATTTGGTATTATATAGGCTAAGGGAAAATTACAAATTGGCTGAACTAACCCTGCCCTATTCTACCCATATCAATCCTCACTCTTCAAATAATCCTTGACCTCAAGGATTACTGTAGGAACAATGGTGGCCATTAGAAGTAGCCGTTGTAACAGCTTCATGAGGATAAAATTTGCATCAGCTGATTGATGGAGAGACTAAGGTATCCTGATGTGCGGCTGGTTCTTCTAAGGCTATCTTCATGGTTGCTATTGTAAATTCCTTGAGGATGATGCTTCATCCCTGCAACTGAAGGAGCTTCCTTCTGACCCTTATGCCTGACAGCTACCACCAGACCATTTTGGCTTGAAACACCAGTGTGAGAAAGCCTTATAAATCCAAAGACTTGATTCTCTTTGAGATTCTCATACACTGATACACCTCCATTTTCCTTATTTTCAATACCCATGCCTTCGTTTTGAACAAATATGATCTTGGAATTGTGCATTTGAAGACTTGGAATTCTTGAGGTTTGCAAGTCCTGGTTTACGGGCTTCTTGCATCACCTTCTTCATGATTTCTTGCCAAACATCCTCATTGATTTCTTGCACCATTGAAGGATTAACAGTGTGTATGTCTTCAATTGGGAGTATTACTGCATTCATTCTCACAACTTCAACTTCAACCATGGGTGAATTAGGTTGGTGGTCATTAGTCTTGTCAACGGAACTTCTATTCCTGCAACTGGTGAGTCTACTGGAGGTGGATTCTGGTTTCCCTCCATTGTAGCCTGTAAAGCAGCTACTGCCTTTGCCAACACACACTTTCAAACTTCAATTCCATTATCTGATTGAAATTGGCTTGGCTCAATTTCAGTTTATGGAGGCATCCAACCCCATGAATCCTGAATCAATCCCATCCAATCTTGATTCCAGGAGACAAATTTCTGTTCATGAACATTAACTTGGCCATCAACTGGCCTTGCACTCACCATGGTTGGCCAGGAAGGAACCTCTGATACCAATGTTATGGTTGCCTAAACTAACCTTGCCCCTATTCGACCTGCATCATTCTCCCTATTAGTAATTTCTTGCTTCTACTCATCATTCTCTATCAGAAGATATGGACACGCTATAACTAGCATTTATTTCAAAGAGATTGAAAGATGGACCACTGATTTTATCAGTCCATGTCAAATTATTGGTCTTGAAGATTGAAGACTTCTCCCTTGTCAGCATTTTTTTTGTCAAGAAGCTAAACAAGACTTGATTCAAGCTGCAACTTCAAGATTTATTGAAGTTGAAGGGAATATAGGGCTAAAGGGTTTGGCTTTAGTAATTTATTTGGTAGGTTTCTTTTAAGCGCTTTACTGTAGTTTGGGTTTAACTTGTTAGGGTTTCCAATTCTTATTAGGTTTAGGTCAGGATTTGGTATCTATTCCAGCTACAAATAAAGTTGTTTAGTTAGTTTTTTTAATGATTAGGCTATTTCGCATGAGCAATTTGATTTTCATGTCTGATTGTGAATTGACATTACAGACTTGAGATATTGCCTTGCTTACCTCTCTCCATCTCTCTCTCTCTTTGTATTCGTTCTCTCCTATCTTTTACAAACTTGTCAGAGATATATATAATTTAATGCTAAATCGTTTTTCCCTCTTTTTCCTTTTCTTTCGTCAATTTATTTGTCTACCACTATGTGGTATAATGTTGATAGATATTATTGTCTAAATAACCGTGTACCACTCAATTACTATAAATGTATCTCCCTTTCTGCAGCCACCTTGCTGTTCACCAGATGAAGGTCCTTGTGGCTTTGGTGGAGTGTGCAAAGACTGTACAACTGTAATGTTCCCTTTTCTTCTGTATATTTAGGAATGATTTCTGATGCTTTTTGCAGTAACTCCAGTTGCAAGCAGTTTTTCTGTCCATACTTGAGTTTTGAAACAAAAACATTCATCAATGGAAGGACTGACACTTGGTTGGTTCCAGTGCTTTCGTCATGCAGAATTGGTTAATGATCGTCCATCTACAACACAATTTAGGGAGAAGCTTCCATGGTTTCTTGATGCACTGCCCTCAGCTGATTGTGCCAAGGGTGGTCATGGGGCTTACACGAACAGTGTAGATCTGAACGGTCTGGAAAGATACCATGATCTCCCCCTAATCCTTATTAAAGTTAATTATTGCTTTTCTACGCATATGGTGTTCACAACATTTTTAGTTTGGTAATTCTAATTTCAACATTTTGGTTTTGATATGTTTTCAGGTTACGAGAGTGGTGTCATACAAGCATCTGAATTTCGTACATACCACACACCAGTTAACAGACAAGTATGCAGCATTTTCACTAATTCTAAATGTTTCTTTTGGTGAGCTTGACATGAATGATGTGGTACACTCTTCATTTGATCCGACTGAAACTCTGCAGGGTGACTATGTTAATGCCATGCAAGCTGCACGAGAGTTTAGCTCTAGAATTTCTGATTCTCTGAAGGTATGAATTCAAATTTTTTTTTGGTTTTTCCATTCTGTGTTATAAGTATGAGATCTCATGATTTTTTTCTTGGAGTATGGGCATTCATATAAAATGATACAAAACAAGTAGTTGCTTTTGCATTTTTTTTTTTAAAGCCATTTGATATTTTAGGAATCAGTTAATTTCTTCCCACATGCCAGAATATCTACGAACGGTAAAGTGCAAGCAATATTAGACCCTAATTGTAGGTTTTGACTGTTCTAGATATCAACTTGGTGGTTAAACTAGTTCATCTTGGTTACTAGTATGCAAATTTTGCCTGAATTGAATTTTCGTAAAAAAAAATTACCTAATAATTATTATACAGCTACCATGAATATCTCTTTAACGTAACATGGTTCTGGGATAGGTTATAAATTTGTTGTTGCACGGTCTAAGCTGCTGACCTGTTTCAACACTAAGATATTTTACATGGAGGTAGTCATGTTTTTTTTTTCCACCAGTTTCTCTTGTGCTCTCCATTTATTTCTCGCGTGGATCCATACTTATGCTAACTGTACTTCTATGATACAGATGCATATCTTCCCATACTCGGTGTTCTATATCTTCTTTGAACAATATCTGGACATCTGGAGGACAGCCTTGATCAACATTTCTACAGCCCTTGGTTGGTATTCCCAACAATAACAATAACAAAGTTGTACATGTATACTAAATATCTTAACAATATATATTATTACGTTTCATGAAACACAAGGTCTTTATTTTTGTTCCTTGTGGATGTTAGGGATCTTCAAATTTTTTCCCATTTCTGTTTGACTACCCAATTTTACATTACATTACTACAATGTTGTGGAAATTGAGTGACTTAAGTATACACGTCCCATCCGGATTCTCCCTTTTTTTCTCATGAAGGGCTGATGATATCTAGTAAGTTGAGTGTATGGCATTATATTAATGCCCATATATAAAGATTGTTAGGAATATAATAGTAACGTATTGTTAAGTCCCGCATTGTTTAGATGTGAAAGTCTATATTTTATTGTTTACTATAATATAAAGGTTATACGTATAGGCTTTGATTCACCAATTAAGCCCACAATCCTTTTCCTCTCTTTCTATTTTATTTAACATGGTAGAGGTTTGCAGCTAGCCATCATAAAGCCTAGTTATTTCCTCTTTTCAAGTCTAGTTGGCTCAACCCCTCTCTTTTTCAAGATGTTCACGGGTGCAACCCTTTTTCACACTGTTGGTTACTCCTTGACCTATTGTTCTTAAGTTGTTGTACGTCTCACACGAGTGCAACCCTTTTTCAAGATGTTCACGGGTGCAACCCTTTTTCACACTGTTGTTACTCCTTGACCTATTTTTCTTAGGTTGTTGTACGTCTCACATTGCTTAGATGTGGAAGTCTATGTTTTCTTGTTACTATAAATAAAGGTTATACGTGTAGGTATTGATTCACCCATCAAGCCCACAATAATTTTCCTCATTCTACTTTATTTAACGAAGACATCTATCAATTGGTTGTTTGTTTGATTGTAGCTTGGTAGTTTGATATTTGGTATTGTTTCCTAGTGTTTCTATACTAAGAACTTAACTTTTCCTCATTGGATGAATACATTACATGTGATCTTTTATATGAAGAATAGACATTTCTCGAGACCATGTCATCTGTGTATTGGACTTGTTTGTTTCTCATAGACATTTTATGGTGATATAACAGGTGCCATTTTTCTTGTTTGTCTGGTTATCACATCAAGGTTTGAATTTTTTTCTCTATCTCACTTTTCTACGTGGTAGAGTATTACTCAAAACCCTCTCCTTTCTTGACTGATCATGATACTTTTCTTCTTTTCCACATATTGATTTTTGAATGCAGTTTATGGAGTTCGGCAATCATATTACTTGTTCTGGCAATGATCGTTGTGGATCTCATGGTATCTTTTATTATTTTGCTTCATCCTTTTATTTTCCGGGAGAATCAGAGTAATAAACGAGTTAACAAGAAATATGGTTGTCTGCTTATCCTGTATAAAAATGTTGTTAATCCTTTCTTCAGCTTACAACTTTTCCTTCAACTGTAATTCTCTGTTTTATCAAAAATTCATAATGTACTTCAACTTAGAAAATCGTCTGTATATTCATTCATTATTTCTTATTAGAAAAGAAAGATCATCAGCTTATCGTCATCCTGCAGGGTATAATGGCCATCCTGGATATTCAACTGAATGCAGTGTCTGTTGTAAACCTGATAATGTCAATAGGAATCGCTGTTGAGTTCTGTGTGCATATATTGCATGCATTCTTGGTTAGTACAGTCCTTAAATATTTCATCACCTTATGGCTCTTCCCCATTATGATGTTTTGAACCTCCTGGAGGTATAGAATCAAGTGGCAGAGTAGGGGCTCTGGTTATTCTTCTTGTCAAACTTGATGACATTAGCAAAGACCTCCATTTCAATGGAACTAACTGCCTGCCTAATATATTATTATCCTACTTTGCTTTTGCACAGGTAAGCTCTGGAGACAGGGGACAACGAGCAAAGACAGCATTAAGTACCATGGGTGCTTCTGTATTCAGGTGGGCAGATATTTTCCCATTTTGAGTCTGATGACATTTTTAGTTCTTAGATTCTATCACTGGGTTAAGTGGGAAGAACAAAATGCATTACAGCCTTGGGCGAAAGTAGATGTAGAGTGAATTTAGTTGTCTGCCAAATTTGCCAAATAAGGACGTATGCACTCTGAAAAGAACCATATGAAAAAGAATTGGATGTGCAAAAATTGGATCAAATCTTCCACTTAGGTAGCAATAATTGAGGTTTAATTATACAATTGCCTGTTTTAAGAGAAATGGGGAATTCCACAATCGGTATTTTGTTCTCTAGTAAGGTTGAATTTTTCTATAAATTATGATTATTTATATGTTGGATTGCTCTTCATCATGGCCATACCAGTTACAGTTCCAATTTTAAATTCCCTGCAGATCTTGCAGCAATTATTATAGTTCATTAACATAGTTTTTTCCTTTGATATTTTTTCACTTGGTCTGGCAGTGGAATCACACTTACGAAACTGGTTGGGGTTATTGTCCTTTGGTTCTCAAGATCAGAAATTTTTGTGGTCTGTGATGTCTCCCTTAGCCAGTTGAAACTTCTTGTGTTTTGTATAATTGTTTGAAAAAAAAAAAAAAACTGTCACTTGAAGTGTAAAAGTAGCTTTTTGGTTTTTGCAGGTTTATTACTTCCAGATGTACCTCGCTTTGGTTGTCATAGGCTTTTTGCATGGGCTTGTTTTTTTACCAGTGAGTTTGCTCTATATTTCATTATTCTGGTACTTTGCGGTTTGAATTTCTGCAATGTGCATTGTTCCAGTAAAATTGGAGGGCTTGGTAACCACATTCAGAATTCTTGCACTAGTTATGTGGTGAAATCTATATTTAAATGTAAAATGAGACGACTAAAGCACTCTTGCCAGCGTTTAAGCCATCTGCATACACTAGTTTTACATCCCATGCATGGACTTGAGCATTCCCCCAAACTGAACAATCTCATAATTAATAATTTCTTTGCCTTTGTGATCTGCAGGTAGTACTAAGCTTGTGTGGTCCAACATCAGGACACACAGTCACTAAAGAAGAGTTAGAAGACGAGGCTTCTGCTTCATCATATCGTACCTGAGCTGATTGGTGTGTTTTCAATTGTGGCAATGTGTTTTCAATTTCATTGTAACATTTTCTGTTTGTTTCTTGTCACTATTGAGATAAAATGTAATATTAGATGCGTGCACATCACAGTTCAATCACCTTCAGACTTCTTTCTTCATTGTTTTTCTTTACATTTCAGTTTTTATATTATAGGGAAAACATTATAAACTGTTGGCATTTTTACTTCACGACCACTACCAGATGGAAATAAATGAAGCATTGAATTAACAAAAGTAACACACTTGGGAGAAGTAACTGATTTTGCACTTATTAGGCTTAATAATAATTAAATAATGTTGGACAGGTATCATTCAGTGATTGTCTCCCAACATACTCCAGATAAATAAAAAATAAAATTCTCAAAGTCACACCATGGTCAACATTTTCCTCAACATTTTCTCCATTACCTGACAACCTTTGTTCGTTTTGTGTCATCATTTTCTTTCATGTAAAAAAGACGATGCTCTTTTAATTGTCATCATATTCATAGGTTTTTTCATTTTTTCAAAGAGGATATATCTCAGGAGAAAATTTGTTTTTAAACATTTATTTTGGAGTGGGTGTGAAAATAATATTTTACTCCTGTTGAAAAGAAAAGCATTGGCATGTTTTCCAACCAGCAGAAGCTCGAGTGCTAACATGGAGCAATCAACAAAGCTTACCAGAGCTCTTCTCAAGAATACTAACAACCCGAAACTGGCATGGAGTCTTTTCAAGCGTATATTCTGCTCACCCACCTCTTCGACATCTACACACTGTCTTCGTTCAATACCCGTCATCGCTCGTATCCTTATTGGCGCGAAAATGCTCAACGAAGTCGAAGAAGAGCTTCCTCAGCTCATTCTTGTCTCACATCCCCTGGAAACTGCCCAATCGTCTCTGATTTCTCTTGTGCGAATATTGTCCAAATCGGGCCTCGTTGATAGGGCTATTTCCCAATTCAAGTACCTTCGAAATCAGTTACCAGGAAAGCCTCCTTCCGTTCTTTTGTACAATGTGCTCCTGGAGTCAAGTATTAAGGCAAACCGTGTAGATTTTGTCAAGTGGTTGTATAAAGATATGATTGTTGCAGGTGTTAACCCGGAGACTTACACATTTAATCTTTTGATTTCTGTGCTTTGTGATTCTGGTGCTATGGATGATGCTCGTGAGCTATTTGATAGAATGCCTGAAAAAGGGTGTGAGCCGAATGAGTTCAGTACTGGGATTTTAGTTCGTGGGTATTGCAAAGCTGGGTTTGCCATCCAAGGCCTAGAGTTTCTGAACGAGACTAGGAATAATGGCTTCTTCCCCAATACGGTTGTGTATAATACTTTGATTTCTAGTTTTTGTAGAGAAGGACGGACTGATGAAGCTGAGAAATTGGTTGACACGATGAGAGAGGATGGTCTGAGCCCAGATGTCGTTACTTTTAACTCTAGGATATCAGCTCTTTGTAAAGCAGGAAAAGTTTTAGAAGCATCAAGAATTTTCAGAGATATGCAAATAGATGAAGAACTTGGACTCCCTCAGCCTAATATCATAACCTATAATTTAATGCTGAAAGCATTTTACAAGGAAGGAATGATGGAGGAGGCCGAGGCTCTGGTTAAGGCTATGAAAAAATTTGGTGATATTATGACATTGGAAAGTTATAATATATGGTTGTTGGGTTTGGTGAGGAATGGGAAGCTCTTGGAGGCACGATTAGTTCTTAACGAGATGGTAGATAAGGGCATTGAGCCCAATATTTACTCTTATAATATTGTGATTGATGGGTTATGCAGAAAGGGTATGCTTTCTGATGCAAAAGTCATGATGGATTTGATGATAAGCGGTGGCATTTACCCAGATACAGTAACTTACAGTACTTTGCTCCATGGGTACTGTAATAAAGGGAGGGTCGTTGAAGCTAACAATACTCTTCATGAAATGATAAGGAATGGATGTACCCCCAATACTTATACTTGCAACATAATACTGCACAGCCTGTGGAAAGAAGGGAGAATATCAGAAGCTGAAGAAATGCTGCAAAAGATGAATGATAGATGTTATCATGTAGACACTGTGACCTGCAATATAATGATTGATGGTCTGTGTAGAAGTGGGAAATTGGACAAAGCAATTGAGATTGTAAATGAGATGTGGACCGATGGAACTGCAACACTAGGTAAAGGAAGCTCATTTTCTGGCCTAGTTAATAACTACAATGTGAAGACATGCTTTCCCGACCTGATCACATATTCAACCATTATTGGTTGGTTATGCAAGGCTGGGAGGCTTGACGAAGCTAAAAAGAAATTTATTGAGATGATGGCGAAAAACTTGCACCCTGATTTTGTAATTTATGATACTTTCATACATAGTTTTTGTAAACAAGGTAAGATATCATCTGCATTTAGAGTCTTGAAGGACATGGAGAAAAAAGGATGCAGCAAGAGTCTTCAAACATACAATTCTTTGATCTTGGGCTTAGGAAGTAGGAATCAAATATTTGAAATATATGGATTGATGGATGAGATGAGGGAAAGAGGGATTTGTCCTAATGTTAGCACTTACAATAATATAATTAGCTGTCTTTGTGAAGGAGGGAAAATTAACGATGCCCCTTCGCTTTTGGATGAAATGCTGCATAAGGGAATATCCCCTAACGTATCTTCCTTCATAATATTAATTGAAGCTTTCTGCAAGGCAAGCAATTTCAGACTAGCATGTCAGATATTTGAGGCAGCTCAGAGTATATGTGGCCACAAGGAAGTGTTATATAGCTTGATGTTCAATAAGTTACTTGCTGGGGGGCGAATCTGTGAAGCAAAAGAGCTATTTGAAGCTTCATTAGATAGATATATTGATTTGGGGAATTTCATGTATAAAGATCTGATTGACAGACTCTGCAAACAAGAGAGGTTATATGATGCTAGTTGTATTCTTTATAAGTTGATTGCTAAGGGATATGGGTTCGATCCTGCATCATTCATGCCAGTAATTGATGGCTTGGGTAAAAGCGGAAACAAGAAACAAGCTGATGAACTTGCAGAGAGAATGATGGAATTGGCTTCAGAAGGTAGAGTCACAAATAAGGTTTCTCGAAATGAAAGGAGGATGATCCATGGAAAATCAAATAAGTATGGTGTAACCGACTGGCAGACTATGGTCCACAGGTATGGCTAATCCTTATTACTCTTTTGAGTGCCATTTCTCTGCACAATGTGGGTCATCACGTATTGGAAGAATTTACTATGTTCAAGTTATTCCCCAATAAGATTCTGTAATTCTTGTCTTAAGAGGTTTTCTGTAAATTATAGGGGGTTAGGTCTGGAAATATGGATGGACATGGTGTGATATAAATGAGGGAGGAGGCAGCTTTCTTTGCTGACAGATCTTGAAATCAAAATCTTCTCCTAAAACTGAAGGGGTTACCTTTTGGTTTCAGGAATCTTGCCTGAAATGTTCAGGGAAAAAGAATACTTCATTACTTCCTTGAAAATGCATGAGAATATCCTTTCTATAGACTTCTCTAGGTACTTGGATTAGACGAGACTATTAACTGGACCCATTAAACACTTCTGAGTGACTTCCTGAGGATTTGACTCGGTACATGAATCTGAGATCTGAATAAGTGACTAGCTAATTAAATACTTTTTACTGACACTGAAGTAGACTGATTTAATTAATCAATATGACAAAAAATAATCTTTTAGAAATATTCTGCTGCAATGTCAGTTGGAATGCAAGAATTTCTTATTGATTGTTCTCATCATGGGGTTGATTTGCTGGGTCAGTTTTTTAGTTTAGTTCAAAGAACAACTTTTTACAGAATTTTCACATGATTTCCTGATTCAGTGAATTTTATCTGGTTTTATAGGAAAATACCCAGGGAAATAGTACAACTGTAGTGTAGGCCAGCATGCACCACTATATGCTTTTATTCTTTTTTATTAGTGATCAAATAGCACATGCTGCTATTACATAAAGATTAAATTGAGTTGTTCCTCGACTTGAATCATTTAGTTTTCATCTATACTTCTTCGAATATAAGTAGCTCATATTCTATAATCTTATATGATGAAGAAAGTGATCATTTGGCTGCATCAGCCTCTGCCATTAAAAAAAGTCTGGTTCTGTCTGCAGATCATTCCCATCCTCTGTATAGTAGACATGTTCCCAGTCAAGCTGGCAAACTAAGACACGAATATAATTGCATTTTATTGAATTTTATGTTTAATCTTATTTTTGAAAGAGTTGGTTCGCTTGTGATGTCTAACATATGTCAGTTGTTATCATCTGTTTGCCATCTCAAATATACTGATTCTGTCGAACTAGTTATAAGTACATGTACTGATGTTGGCTTAGAAGTTTGGTTCTCATGTGAGGTGCAGAAATCCTAAGATCTTATATGAGTACCACCGTTTTTTTCCTTATTATTTCTACTATATGCTGTGATTTTCTTCACTTTGGATATTTTGCCCAATTTTTTGCAGGGATGATGGTGCTAGATGTGCAGTGAAAGCTCTGAAACGGGTACAGAAAGGCTGGGGTCAGGGTTGCATATCAAGTTTGCATCCCCAGAAAAGTGATTTCCTTGATTATTATGATGGTCAAGGTTAAGTATGCTTAATTTTCGGGCTCCATGCTCAAGATTTGTTAAGGAGTGAGAAAGAATATAGCCTCGTATGATGTGAGAATGTGAAAGCTTAAGCACTGAATGGAACCGAAGCTTCCTTCATTAACACATAATTAGGTATGATTATGCATTTGATTTTGAATATTTATCCTTTAATGTAATTGTCAAGGAATAATGTAAATTGAAAGCCAAGTTATGAGTTCCTTACTACACTTCAACAACTAAATAAGTATGCATAATTATCTTAATGGACAGTTAATGCTTTCTGATGCATTTGGGCCTCTCTTTTATTTTCCTTTACTGTAATGAATGGTCGGCTAAAATTGATTCTGAAAGAGCTCCAAATTCAATCTTGCTTCCCTTCCCGTTTGTCGACTTGAATATTTTCTATTTGTTTACACTGTTGCCTGGTTGCATGAAATAAGTGAGAAGAATAGAAAACGGACACATAAACTGCTTTTCAACTCTCCATAATCTTTTTCTGTGTTACAAAGTCCAAAGCACCCTTCCAAGTTTTCACCGAATTTTTGTAGTTGAGCTTTAGCATGTGGTCTCCAGTTATAATTGCTGCTTTTGAACTCTATTCGTCTCTATTTCTATGATATGATGTTGGCTGGAGGCTTATGTGTGCTTATGTGTGATTAATCCACGTAAAGAATAAAACACGCTAATATCCATTGCTTTGTGTTTCTCATAACAGTCTTGTGTCTCCATTTTATGCAGTAGTGTTCGATGTTTGTTATGTTGCAGCAGTCCGTAGAGCATATCATTTCTAAAACTTTCCTCACCAAAATTAATTTTCATTGTCGTCTGAAACCCATTACATACAGGAAACCGGTTACCCAAAATTCCAAAAAAAAAAAAAAAAAGACTGGAGAGGAATACTGATGTTCTTCTGGCAGAATACATGATCAGTATAAAATGCAGATTTGGATGCATAGAGCTCAGCACTATTTCCACATCAGTTCTCATGTCAAGAACGGGTTTACAAGTGAAAACTGAAACATCAATGTATTGCATATGAGGATGGTCCGTAACCACTGTATTTACTCTAGTCCTAATCATTTCATAATTTATTTATTCTGTCTAGAATACCCATTGATCTATAGAATAAAGATCGAATGGTTCTCAAGCTCCAAAAGAGGTTGAACAATTTCTACGTTTTGAAAGATCAATAATCTCTCTAGTCTCTGCTGCAGGCTCTAACAATTAATACCAGAATTTATGTATGGCTACTCGTATGGTTTTTTCTGGGTCCTAAGCACCATAATGAGCTAAACAGAAGCTGATCTGTGGTGTTAGGATGGGCTGGTGTTACCAAATGAAGTTACTAGATTCACAGGAGAACCTTGAAAAGGGTTAAGTCTTATTGTTTGGCTCTGAGATGATCTGTATATGTCTTTACACTCCTCAATATCAGCATCACACGTCAAAAGTACCCACTCTTTGTCGTCATCCAAATACTTAAGATCAATGTTGCTGACATCATTCAAATTGAAACGTCTCGCAATCTCCAGCTGCAAATCTCTAAATGACCAATTTGGTTGCAAGCTGAAGCGGATTTTTTCATTCCCAAATGTAGCTTTTACTCTAAATGCACCTCCATCACGTGAATTCCAGTTGCTACTCTCTGGCAATGGAGGTAGTCTCAATACTGGGATGCTCGCCAAATTATTTGTGAATTTTGGATATAGGGAAAAGTTGTGGTTCCTCTAGGATTGAGGCATATAAATCTACATCACTGTGAACTCTTCGTAGGATCCCGTCAGGGTTTTCTGTCATTAGAACATCTCCATTAGTTATGCCATTGATAATGTGGGAGGACTGGTTTCCTCCATTGGCACAAGAGATACTTGGACCAGAAGTCTGACTGCAAGAAGAAGGTGGGGATTTTAAAGTTGAGGCTCCATGGCTATATATGCTGTTCTCAGTTTGAGGATTAATTCGCTTTTGCTTTGGATGGTCATTCATCTTTGATGTTTGGAAAGTCCCACTCCCAGAAAAATGTGGAGAGCTGAATTCAGGGAAACTTTAATAGAAGGACCCAATCTGAATAGCACCCTCTGCACCTTGAACTGAGTCGATCACAAGTTGGAGTTTCTTTAATGAGTGGCCTACCTTCTTTATTTTTCTTGAAGGCCATCTGGTAATCCCATGTTGTCTGCATATCCTTTTCAGAGTAGTGGGGCACACTGCAATTCAAAGAAAACTGGTGAGAACCATGAGCCAGTTGTGTGCTTATAAATGAATTGAAGAGTGACTGTTGATGGATAGAAGATGAGGAGTCTTGCTTGACCCCAGTACAAGGTATTGAAAGAAACTAGAATTGAAGAGTCCATGTAAGACAGACAGAACCTCACAAAACAAGGGAAGGATGCTGCAAAATCAAGATCAGTGACAATGTTCCGTCCAAAGTGCAGTGAAGGTACTAGGGACAATTAAGAATGTCATCATATGAGGAATATGATCATTTAGTTAACAGAAGTAAGTCTGATGAACATTTTCAGAATTCTGAAGATGAAGGAATGCATATCAGAGAGGACACCGAGACTTAACTGCCATATTGTATCTGTTTTATGCAAAAGGTGCACAGTTATTTAAAGCGTTAATTTAGAATCAGATATTTTCCTACCTCCAATACTCTTGGCAGCATCCTTTGGGCTCCCAGCAAAGTATTGCTGAAGAACTGGCAAGCTGATAGTCTTCTCAGCCTTGGTACGTCTCTTCTCACCTGATTTTCTTCCACCAGATGAGTGGCGCCCACCAAAAGTATAGGACTCTCCACCGCCCTCTACACTACCTCTGGACCCAGAACTTTGCTGCAGTTGTCCAAAGTCTGAAAATACCTGCCCATTGCACAATCCCCCCTGCGCATTATCCCAGTGTGTTGTCACCTTGAACTCTTCCTTTGGTTCTTCAAGATACTCCAACGAGACAGAGACACCTTTACCCTTCTGGGCCTCCATCATATGGGCAATCCAGGATGACTCTTTCGGAGTTGGTTCTTCCGAAGAAGAAGAAGATCCAAAATTCTGAATTTCTTCTTTATGTGTACCACTATCTGGAGCAGCTAACACCTCTCGAACTGGAAACATAAGTTCTTCCCCAACTTCTTTCTCCATGACAACATGTAAACTCCGGCAAGCTTGCTGTACTACCACAGACAATGAGTTCAGCATCTGCTTTTGTTCTTCAGTATCATGGCAATCCCTAGGTAAGAAAAATTCCAAGACAAAATCAGATGATCCAGTATAGATACTTCGAATTGGAATTGCCACAGCAGCATGCAATCCAAACATCCTAGCATGGTGAGCCAGAGGATATACACTCTTGCTAAAGGCAGTAATGTCAGTTGCAAAACATGGTTTGGATGTTTGGAATGCTGTCCCAACTATTCCTTGCCCTCGAAAAAGGTGGTACTCGGAGCATGATTCCTGGACGCCTACAACATCTAGATCACCCACAAAGCAGGCAGTATCCACGGTGGACACGAAACAAACATAGTTCTCATTTGAATGCCGACAGCCACCCTTACATTGTTGGGCGCACGGGACCCAAGTCAGGGCTAAAGGCAATCTGTGTGTCTCGCAAACGGATGTCAAAACATCTAGTATCTCAGTTAATGCAGCCTGGTATAACTCATCAAAAACCTGAAGAAACAAAGTAAGCAGACATATGATATTGGGAATGAATTACAAAATCCAAGAGTCGGACATACTAAAGACACAATTCTCTGAGTCTCTTACCTTTACAGAAGGAGGAATACAGTTCTGAGAACTCCTAAAATCAACAGCCTGCGAATACCAGATGGCAAAAGATAAGACTAGGAGTGGTGTGCAAGATTTTAGGAGTTCTTCAAGGACTTAGGATTAGAGTGTTGAAGATATATAATAGAAGAACAAGAAGAAAACCTCAAGAGCATGGCAGACATTTTCAAGTTCTGGGCGATGATTGATCTTTTGATTGGTCATTACAATCTCAACAACACCCAAGCATGTTCCACTGCGTTCGCTCAAAAACTGGAAGGGCCAGAGATCCACGAACACCATACTGCTCAGCATAATTAACACGCGGATACTCATGACTTCTGAAGAAACGAACATTTGGAGTCCACTCAGGCAACTTTCCCAGAAAAACTCGTCCAGGCAATCCAACTAACTCCTCTGCGTCCTCCTCAGCTGCAAACTGATAAGCTCTGGAGACATTTCTATAATTTTCAAGATTTTTGCAACTTGGATCAAGGGAGTACGGCTGATCATGGGTGGTAAGGACATATCTCCCACCTCTCCTTATAGGTACCCATATCTGAATAAGCACATTTGCAAGTTTGGTATATTCTTTCAAGTATCCAATAACCAGAACTAATCTATCTTTGACAGAGGTTGAAGGACCTGGGTTTGCCCTTGGCCCAATCCACCACCTTTTGCCCATTTCAGTGCCTTCAACAAGAAAACCGTCGGATTGGAGTTGAGGCATATTTTCAGGAAAGTCCCCTCTGAGTCCTCTTGATAGATTTGCTGATTTGGGTCTATAGTCAAATGAGCAGGGTCATACTCAGAAGAAGGCAAAGTATAATGTGAAGGGTCATTTGAGTGCACGGGAAGCCGGAGGGAAAGGCTGTAAATAGTTATTATATCCACCAGAGGTCTCTAGCCAGCATCCTTCAAACAAGAGATCATCCATGAAATCTACTTCGGGGACAGAGTCCGAGAAGGTCCTAAATGTAGTAGGAGAATTGTGCATCAAGGCACCGTATTCCATACTGGTTGTTGGTGTCTTAAAATTTTCCTCTAATAGTAACAGAGCTTATATTACACCCAAAAGGCCAAAATGGCAGATGTTATCACGACCCGATACAGATAAAGATGGAAAATCAAAACAAGAATTCCTCCAGCAGCAAGGATTCCGTTTGGCCGTATACCAAAACCCAAAGAGCTGCAGAAACATTGCAACAAAAATTGTTTCATGAACTGCAATCAGCAATGCATTTCAGAGGAAAGATACCCAGCACAGTTTCATAACCGCCTTAAAGAAATAAAAGAATCAAATCAAATGTTTCTTTAAGGATTTAAAATTTTGAAGCTTCTTTTGACTCTATAAGGATATAATTTTCTTAATTGATACAGAAGTACGGCATCAGTTCGGTGAAAAATCAATGACAGAAAGCTTTATTCTATGTTCATGTCAACTTCATAATAATTTATTACAAAAAATAATAATAACAAGAACTCTATCCAAACTCTGAAGTTATCAACCCCTCCATATGTGGGATTCATAAACTCACATCAGCAACTATAAGAAACTAGTAAATAAAAAGAATACAGAGTTAAGACGAAACTAACCCAGAAGTCCCAATATCAGTAAGTTTTCCATCGAATTCATAACTCCGGTAAGAAATTGCGTTGAAGTATAGAAATCCAATATTCTGATTTTACGAGCTAGTATTCGTAATAAAAGTTAGAAGCTTTTACCCAAAATCCTTAACCCCAAATGTTGAAATTGCAATAACAAAAGTGAAAACCTAAACAAAAGTAGAATTGCAAGGGCTTGAAAACTCACTGCATTATTGAGATTTTTGGTTATGTAAGACGAAAGTCTAAATAGGAGTGAGAAGCAGCAACACTTTCACTGCCACCGAACAAGAAAGATTTGGTAGTTTCGAGCAAAGGGCCAACAATGCTATTAATTCCCGAATAAAACGAGTAAAAGAGAAAAGCCGCAGTTTTAAATTCCTTTTCCCTTTCCTTGACAATTTCAGTCGGTATTCAGTAGCTGATTCAATGGCAGGGCATGTGAAAATTCACCTTGGAGGCTAAGGATTATTTAATGACCAAAAAAAGAAAAACTTTTTTCCAGTATAGGGAGGACCCACTTGAGAAACTGAAGAGTTCTCTCAGGTTTCCATGTCATATCGCAATCTTTCTGCCGTTAAGTGAATACCACTTATAATCAAAGTTAGTAACTTGGTAGTAATTAAGAAGAATTCAAGCTGTGTAATGTGAAATTGGTTCAGTGGGAGAGAAGGGGGAGTGTGTGCGAGGCAGAGGGAGTATATTATGCCAAAGAGAGAAGCTTAAGTTGACTGCAAATGACGTTAGGATGTCTGCCTCATACATTAATTAAGAATTGCGATCAGTAGTTTACTGCCACAAGTGCCTGTTTCTTCAATTAACCAAGCTATGCTATAGGAGAAAAGACCTATATTGCCATGCTACAGTTTAATACCGGAGGAGGCGGTCCATATCTTTCTCCATTTGCCACATGTCATGTTTTGGCTCATTTTAACATAACATAAGCGTGTTCGGACCCATGTAAACAATTCGATTAAATATTGCTCGATTAAATAGATGTCATACATTTTGAAACTAAAATTTTTATTTCTTATTATCTACTAAAAAATTAATGAAAGAGCATATTTTTTTTATCCAAGCCAATTCTTTTAACACATATATATATTATTTGAGTATTTTTTAAAAGTTAATTACACTCTCTTTCCTTGACATATGGTAAAATAACACCAAAGTCTAAAATTTGAAAAAATCGAAACTCTCATCCCTGGATAGATGGAAAAGTTAATAACTGTTATAAAATAATTTAAGTAAAATAGTAAAAAGTTATGTTTGTATCTCTAAATTACTAAAAAGTTCAATATTTACTTTTCACTTTTTAAATGAGTCATAATACTTACTTTTTTATATTAGTCTTTATTTTTTTTAAATTTATTTTCTTAATTACAACCTCAAATTTTTTTTTCTACTACATTATCTCTAGTGAAAAGTATATTTATCAAAAAATAAAATTTATTAGTGATATTCTAAAAATAACACGTGCCATAACTTTACAAGACAAATAAGTCTAAATCTTAGTATTTTCTTTCTACAAATAAATAGACTTTAAATTAGAACATATTTTCACTCTTTTAACCAATAAAAGAATAAATAAATTTAAAAAACTTCAATAAATGTTTTTATATATTAACTAATAAAATAATAAAGACTTATAGTAATAATAAAATGTTATCATTTTTCCTTTTTCATATTTTTCAACCAATAAACAAAATATATATATATATATATATATATTAATTTCTTAAAAGTCTTTGAATTTATTTTTTGAATTGAAATAGATTTAAATCTTTTAAAGTTCATATCATGAAAAATTCTAACCTTATTTTATTTAATATTCAAAATTTAATGTAACTTATATATATATATATATATATATATATATATATATATATATATATATATATATATATATATATTATTAATAAATAAAAATTGAAGTTTCTATTTAGAAAATAAATTAAATAAGGGACCGTAAAAAAAAGAAAGATATTAGGACTCATTTGAAAAAAAAGGTAAAAGTATTTTGCACTTTAGATATACAAACATAACTTTTTAGTATTTCACTCAAATTATTTTATAACACCATTAGCTTTTCCATCCATCCAAGAGAAGGGATTGTCGATTTCCCCAAAATTTGGATGTTAGTATTTTTTTTCACCAAACATCAAGGGAGGTGAGTGTAATTTACTTTTTCTTCTTTTAATACTCACATCACACTTAATTTATTTTAAAAATTTATAAAAAAAATTAACTCTTCTTAGGGTTTTGAATCCAAAAAAAATAAAAAAAAATTCTAACAAGTGCCTTAAGATACTTCTTAGAATAATATAAATAGAAACATTTTAGTATTTATTATATTAATTGACCATAATTTCAGTGATATTTAATTATTAAATAATACTAATTTATCATATATATTACATTTTAAAGAATACTCTTTTTTGATACATTGGGAGTACTCACTAGGGGTGGTTAACAAATATTCTTACAACTAATTAGACAAACTCATACTTATATTTAAAATAATAACATTTAATACATTATGAATTTGACTTATAATAACTCATTTAGAATTGTTGTTAATTTATTAGTTTAATATGCAATTTGAGGGTATGAAAAATATTATTCTCCCTTTGATTGGTGAATTCATTGATAGAAGGAATCTCAACCGACCTATGACAATTAACATTAGGTTAATTAAACTTAAACAAGTTGTTTTGGCCTCCCCTATAAAGTAAATCTTTTTATCTCATTTAAGATTCTTAAACAACCCATATATAGAAATCATTAATTAATTTTCACCTTAAATAAACTTGTCCCTGCGCTTGCTTTAATATTTATTTGTAGATTAATTATATGTTTTTATCTGGTTGATGGTTGTTTGGACCTCCATCTAATTAATTATGAATAAAGATTATATTTTATCAGTCAAATTAAATATCATTAATGTGTAATTTATATATATATATATATATATATATATGTTGAGGATAATGGCAATTCTTGATGCCATCTGTCATGACATTAATCATAGGTACAACAACCAGCCAGCTACATTAATCATATTGTTGATAAGTAATTAATTAATTAGTTTTAGTTTTCAACCAATTAGTATAAGTATTCAACAATAATTTGTAAGTTTACTGACCCAATTACTGACTGAATATGCATGCTTAGCTATTTTATAAATTTGGAAACCAAAAGAAAATCATGATTGTTTTAGCTTACAAGTTTTTTCTTTTCAATATCAATCTAATTATTTACCTTACAAGTTATAACTTGTTTTTTGCGTTAACCATAGCACCCTTAATTATTTCTTTTTACTCCAGTTTTTACTTTTTCTAAAATTAAAAGTAAAAAAATTATTCAAGCCAGTTCAAGATCATAAATTTCATATTTAATTTTAACCGAAAAGGTTAACATATATATAGATATAATTAAGCAACTACAACTATAACCCAGTATCTTTATTTATATATAGTTGTCAAGTTAACTTATTTTGCTAAACACCCAGAAAAAACAGTATCTAATCAGTAATGACTGAAATTGATAGAAAATTAATTATAATAATAATAAAAAATTTGTTATACCACAATTAAATCCTAATTTAATATTTATTCACACCAAACTAGAGAAATAAAATTAGCTAATTTTAAGTAATTTTTGGAATTAACTTTTTCTCTTTTTATTACAGCATGATGTTAATTAATTTATTTTATTGGCTAGATTATAATTACCAATTCCCATTAATTTCCACCTACCAAGAAATTAACATTCATAAATCAGAAAAGTGGCTTGTGTCCTATTAAAGAGTTTAGAACTCACCTAGTTACCAATTCTTTATAGCCATTTCTATTTTATGTTTATTGAGCACGGTAATAAAAAGTATTTAATACTTTAATTTTTCTAATTTTTTATAAAAATATGTTCCTATTTATTAGTCTTGTAGTCTCCATTTTATACTAAGACACTAATACTTTTAAACTAAAAATATATATTAAAATAAATGCCCATAACCATAACCCTCAACTCTATTCCTAGTCCTAACTCGAGTAAAAAATATACTAGAAATAATATTGTAAATAAAATATTGAATTCGGTTTAAGAGTATTAATGTCTTAGTATAACATAGAGACTCTTAACACTAATAAATAATAACACATACCTCTACAAAAATTGAAAAAATAATAGTGTTTAAATGTTTACTAAAGGATTTCTCATCCTTTGGCCGCATAAAATAGAAAATATCATTATTTGTTGATTTGGCTGAAGCTTTTTCTTTTTCCTTGGAAAAATTAAATATCAAACTATGATAAAACATATTTAATAAACATTCAACGTTTTTATTCATTTTTTTTAATATTTATAAAAATATTACTATTTATTAGTTTTAAAATTCTCTATTTTATAACACTACTACCTAAACTAGGTCGGTGATTTTATTTTATAGTAACATTACCTGTAACTTATAATTAGACGTACAAATTAAATAAAACAAGATTTCCATCAACATTTAAGCCAACAACAACATAAGTTCATCATAATCATGATCTCCCGAATCCTCAAACCTTTTTCTCGTAAACATATAATATAAGTGTACTGTTACTTACGACAGCCTCGATTCTTCAAGGAATTACAAGAAAGAAAACTACACCTAGGACTCTACGAGTAACAATGTTCTATTAAGTCTGAAATTGAAAGGGAATATAATATTTAAAAATGAATAATGATTGATGGCAAGTTGGTAATAGTCTGATCTCTGCACAGTTAATGTTGAATTTATTTATTTCAAAAGATGGACGGTAATTTTCAATATCTTTTTCTTTTGGATCTCCAATTCAAGCGTAACACATAATCAACCTATATATGTAGCTTCAGCTTTTCTATTCACCCCATTATTTTAACAATAATAATAATTAAAATCTTAGTTAGTCACTTTCACCCCAATTAAAATTTTAATTGTAAAGGCTACCATTAACTGGCTTTCAACGTCGTGGGAAGCCAAGTTTGTGAAGCTTGAGTTGCCACATATATAATGCTTTAGGATTTAATTACTATTATGGACAATTATTCCAAGTAATTCATTTTTTTTTTATTAATTAAGGCAACTGTACTTTAGAGTCCATAGATGGAATCCGCATGAATCATGAGTTGGTAATAAAATATTAGAATGAGAGAATATTTTGAGAGAATATTTGTGCAAATGTTGCTTACGAGGTAACAACAAATTTTTTTTTCTCCCATAGAATTAAAATAAAATAGTCTAATTAATCAAGCTACCTTATTGTTAAGTTGTATAATTATGGTAAGCACGCTCTCAGAAGAAAAAATAAATTAAAATATAATATAATAGGCCGGCTGGATGATTAGGAGCCCTAACAATATTATTAAGATTATGATCATCTTGTGGCAATCCTTTCAGTGTTTAATCAACATATATTTGCAATATTATAATGATGGAAGTTTCAAATTATCACACCGTGATTATGAGTTGGGTCGCAGTCTTTCATTTTCAGTGGCTATTAATTTAAATAAAGAGCAATTAAATATTATAATCACTTTGATTAGTCATTAAAAACCAGCTATATTGATATTTAAAACCTAACCTTTATCCACATATCAAAGTTAAATGCAGAATCATTAAACAAAGTAAAAAGTTTGTAGTTTTATCACATAATTGTTAATTAATTTAATTGAGAAAGTTAATTTGTTAATTTATTATCCAACAAAATTTGAAATATGAAACATATTATTATCTCAAATTTTTTATTCCAAATGTTAAATTAGGTGTGTCTTGTTGTTTATAAATTTATAAACACTTCCTTTCTTTAAAAAAAATAAAAAATGACATCATTTGATAAAGAGAATTAAGCGGCAAATTGTTTAATTATTAGTATCTAAATAAGGTAAGAACTAGATTCGAATTATCAAAGAAGACATTAGATTAAGAATTTCCAATACACAAAGTTGTTGTCAAGCACAACTCATTTTCTTCTCTAGGAATATTTTATATATATTTAATGACGATTGACCCGGCCACTTGAATCTTTCCATATTTGATACTCACCCAATCAAATCTCCTGCTGACGTTACCATCTATTTAGATGCAGCAGTGGATTCGCAAGTGAAAGCCATGCTATAGGTGCGAGGATAACTTTGTGTATATATCTATATTTAACTTCGTCCCACTTTCTTTCTTTAATTTATTTTCACTTAGTTTTTCGTAAATTACCTAAAACTCAAAAGTCTTGTTTTTTCATGGCCACTTTCATTAACTTGGAAACAACCAAGGAAGCTAGCACAATCTTAAGCTTTGCCAATCCCTTTATTAATGGTTATTACTAATTATGAGTTTCTTTACCATTAAATGAACAATCAAATTACATATTCGCTTAATGAAATTATAAGAAATAAATTATGTTATGTGAACGTTAATGTTTTTGATCAAGCAATGTCTCAATCATCAAACTATCTCCTCTGCCTTATTTTTCAATGCCTCCACCACTTAAAAACTCAAGGTTGAATGTAAGCCTTTAATCATTTAATTAATTTATACATTTTAATTTTGAAGTTTCCAATTAATGACTTATTGCACTTCAGCAACAGTATGAGCACTCGCTCTCTTACCGAACTAGACTATATTTCCCACTTGTAAGGCTTTGGTCCAGATTTTGGAATGACAGCTAGTTTGCTTCCCAACAACTATTTTAGCTAAAACTAGTTATTGAGGTTTTTTTCTAGGAATTTTTTTTTTTTTTTCAGAAGGTTTTGAACGAGTGTTTTTAAAACATTTTATTTTTATTATTTAAGAAATTTTATGAAGTCTTAAAGTCTATCACCAAAACAAAGAAGAACAAAATTCTGAGTCATGGCAAGACTTAACAAGAAAATTCCAAGCATATAAATATATATATATATATATGCTTGGCACATGCATGGAAAGTACTTGGAAGGTTCCTCAATTTCTAGTTGATATGGATCACCCATCAGTTGTTTTCAATGGATTCCCAAGATTAATTAGAATCTAGATATGACAATATTAAAATTAAGTGGTTAACTTATAATTTAATTACTAATTCTTGAAAAACATTATTTATTTGACTTAACTTTATTTGATTTCTCTACTCAATCGGGGAACCAAATCAAATTATGATCTTTATTAGCCGGCAATCAGTGATGACATGCATGATTTGCTGAAGTAGGTTTAGAGATCGATCTACATTCCGTGTGTTTTAGATCTCCATAACTTAATCAATTAGATACAAAATTTCGGATTAATTAGTATATGCTAAAATATTGGCTCTCCTAATTAAGTAATATATGATTATATATATGTACATAAATTTCTAGCTATATTAATATCTTAATTACTAATGTTGATTTCAGAACAAATCTAGTAAACACATTTTCGAATCTTATATACCTTTATTTGGGGCCCTTCAACCACATATGAGTATCCTTCATTGCTATCGAATATATATTAATTCAACCAAGAAGAACAAAATTCTTGATTTTAATGACCTATATACTTCATTAATTACTCCAGCTAGGTCCCACTGGTAGGTTAATCAAGAAACTTAATTAAAAATTTAATCAACTTGATTTAGGAAATGACTTTCTTCTAAGTTTGCAAAATTTTGAAATTTAATTTATTAAATGACTTTGGAACTGAATATAATTGATTTTGCATGCTATATATGTTGTAATAGGTACATTAATTACTACTGTGGATATATATTCATATATGAATCCAATTCTTTAGATGTAATGGAGATTCTCACTTCTACTTTGATCTATATTATTAATTATTTGGTAATATATATAACGTACATATCGAGAAGAAGAGAAGAAGTCAGTCAATTTAAGTTAGTTTCATGTCTTTATCTTTTTTTTCCCTTTCAGACAGTAGCTGGTAAACTAAAATAATCATATCAAAAAAACTTGACTAAAATGCACTAGCTAGTATATTAAATTGGTGGTGTCTAATTTTCTCTGTGTCATGCAAATATACAAACAAAAAAAAAACTCCTCACGTCTTATAATTAGGCGATGCTCCTGCATGAAGAAATTGAACAAAAATGATCTTGTGTGCTATATGTGTGTGTAATCAAAAGTCAAAACTCAAAAGGAAAGGTAGGTGTGGAAACTTTATCAGTGAGTAATAGTGACAAAAGAGAAGAGGGTGTACTTAGTAGGAGCTCTTTTTGTTTATACTTTATAGCTAGAAGTGGATTGCCATTGAAGTTTCCACATTCTTAACGTTAATTATATATATAATTAAAGCTTGCAAATGAAGAGCTGAATAGATGCACCAGACATACTTTCCCTGGTCTCCGGTACTTGAAGAATTCACCCACAGTACGTAGTTGACAGTACCTTAGAATGATTGTCTTTTTATTTAAGTTTACGCATAATTAGTCACTGAGTCAGAAAAGCATGTTGTTTCATTGGAACAAATGTTTGCAACTGATGAATTGAAGAGGGTCTGAAAAAGCTTTATATGCATTAACCATACATGAATTATTTCACAGTAAAAGTTGACTCATCGATCCTCTCATATACACTTTGGACATAAACAATGTATAAGTCTTCTGTTCTTCCCTTAATAATTAACAAGTTGTGGGTTTAATCATTAATCAGTGAGATAGATACATGTATAGAGAGAGACAGATCAAAGAGCATTTGCATAGCAGTAAAGTTAAATAAAATTAATCAGCTTTAAAGTTGGCAATGACTTCCAGCAGGTTACCTGCATAAATTAATATCAATCTGGGAAGAGAGATATATATGAACGGATGATCATCAAGTCACTTTTGCAGCTTAAATATAAAGGTCATGCAATATCAAGCTACATTAATGTATGAATGATTGTGACTGCCACTTTAAAGGAAGAATATGACATTTGATTAGATACATACGTCATTGAAAGAAATGGAGAATCTATACAATTATTCACATTCTCTGGGTAAAAGAGAATGATGCCTTTTGCCAAGAAAAACAGATGCATCCTAACTGATAATTGTTACGTAGTAATTAATATTATTATGATTTTCTTTCTCTTTGTTAGCCGGACAGAACAGTCACCTAGAGAACCTAAACTTCACTATGAATTGTTTAAGCCTTCTAGCTGTCATACAAACTATCCCATGATAAGTGATTGGCTTGAGTTGCCTTGACCAAATCCAATGCAACTTTAAAGATTTAATGCATTAGGTAATAATATATACTATATCAAGTTTCCGTGTGTTTTTACTGTACATGCATGCTTTTTGAAGTATGAGAACATAAATTATTGCATCAATGCTATATATTTTATGAATAATTACTGTTAATTTCTTGAGTTTTAAAGATTTGTTTCCATATCATTAGTTGGATTAATAGCTAGGACACCACTACCACTAGACACTAGTGTGTAAAATACTTATTTAGGAAACCAAATTTCAAGTCACCGAATTCCTCCATCATATGATACTTAAATTACTATTATATTCATAAAGGTTTCAAAAGAGCTTGCTTCACTGCTTGGTACTCCATCTCCATGTGAAAGAGATCAGAACAAAAACGAGAGCATAAATGAGTAGAAAGCCAAGCATACAGACCAGTAAGAAGGATCAAATTAATTAGTCCTTCTCCTTTCTTATAATTAAATATAGTATGCATGTTTTAATTTTGAAATGGAAGATTTGGCTCTTCTCTACTCGGGCAGCATTTTAGAACAAAAATGATCTTCTGCCAAATGCTTCTCTTTTTCCCCTAATAGCTCCATTACTGTTCACAGAGGCTCAATTTCTTTCACTAGAACTGGTAACCTTACAGACATAGGAAAAAGTGTAGTTGCCTTGAGAAACTCCATACCAAAGCAGAAAGTGTCCGGTAAAAACATATATCCAGCATACACTGCATGCTTGTTAGATAAGAACACATAAATTTCAAGTTCATAATTAACAATATGATAGTTAATTGGATTCTAAATTAATGCTTTCAGTTGAAGTAGATTTGAGAATTCTGATTCCAATGTTGGGTGCTTTGAGAACCTTCAATAAAACTCTTATTGCTGCTATTGAATATATAGCCTAATGTGTTCCAGCTATAGACCTGCTATGTCCTTTCACATTTGGAGAAAAGGTTAAAGGTATCAAACCTAGTGGCCCACATAAACTATCTAAAATCTGAGGAACTATGTACAAACCTTAATGTCCTTACTAGCTACACTACTGCTCTCAGAAAATGGTGAAGTATGTTAATGATACTTCCAAGTTAAAACATGCCTGATATACCTGTTCATATATAGCTGCATAAAAGTTCTAAAGAGGCCTGCACACTACAGTAATCAAATGGTGGACAGAGTAACCCTAGTCTTAGTTATATATGTCTTCTTGGACTATGATAATTAAATGAAGTCCATGTGCATCAAATAGTGGTGGCAGCAGGCCAACATTGGATTGGGGCTCCCCATTAAACAATAAGCAACAAGCAACATAGTAAGCATGTATTCATAGGGCCTGTATGTAAATCAAACCAATTATTATATTAACAGAACTTTGCCCCATATAATTAGTAAGTATTACTTAGCGCATAAAAGAAGAAAATGTACAAAGATTCGAGACAACATGAACGCCTGCATGCATGCCACGCAAAATCTAGCCACTGCCCACAGTAATTATTCAATACAGTATTTAATATTCAACAACCATACTACAGATATGGTGATTCAATCATAAGTAATTAATGACACAGTGTTCAAATTTCTTTCTATAAGCCACAAAGGTATCTGACTCCCAATTCTGGAGCCGGTAACAGACAACACTATTCATCGAGTCGATATATCAAATTGTACAGATTATACGCACTATCTAATTATAACACCTAGATTACAAGTAAGAATATTGTAGCAGTATCATTCAATCAACAAGTTAACAAGCCAACCCAGTAAGTAAATGTTAGCTAGCTAGCTAGAATTATCCCTCAAAGTCCCAACCTTAAATCCAAAGTCAGGGCAGAAGAATAAGAGGAGCAGGAATCATCTTGGACAGGAGCAGGCAAATTCAAGTCCAAACCACATCCTTCCTTTGTCGCAGCAAAAGGGCTGGTGTTGCTGATACCCTGTGAAACTGATGCCTCATTGTCCCCTTTCTCCCAGTGACACCTCTTATGTCCACCCAGTGCTTGTCCACTAGAGAAAACCCTCAGACAAATGCCACACTTGTGCCCAGCTGATCCCAAAACCATCACCATCTTATTAATCTCATTGTTTTCCTCCAATCCAACTTGACTATCTCTCTGACTCTCAGATATTTGTTCATCACCCGTACCACTACTACTGTTGTGATTGTAATCCTGATCACCACCGATACCATCGCTCCTCGTTATAGCAAAACAACCCTTCACATTCTTATGACTTGCCCTGTGTCCTCCCAGAGCCTGATGTGACCCAAATACCTTCTTGCAACTGGAGCACTCAAACCTGCAGTTCAAACCAGAAGGACCCGCCCCGTCTGCCTCCGCGTTCATAGTTGCGTCTCCAACAAAAGGTTCTGATTCCTGATAACTGGAAACGATCCGAGTCTCCGTCACATTGACATTGTGGCCATTAGTAGCCAATAAAAGCAGACAAGCCGCAACCTCATGATCTTCTTCAGTCATTGCTCTTTCCGTTCCATTCAAGGAGGCGTCTTTCTCAGAAATTACAGGCTTTCGTCGAAGATTCGGCGGCGGATTGATCCCGCGCCATTGACGTTCAGGGTGGCAACGCATATGCCCAAACAGAGCCTTCGACGACCAGAACTTTTTCCCGCACTCACTGCAAGGCGGCGTGATTTTTGGTGCACCTGGGTCGGGTTTCTTCACATACTTTGGCTTCAAAACAATACTAGTTGAGCCCTGCACATGAATAGGGTTGTTGTCGTCAAAGATTCTGATCAATTTGGAGCGCTTCTTTCGTGGGTTCTGGCACTGTGGTGAAGAAGAAGAGGGGAAAGCAGAGAGAGTATTTGTGGTCTCAGGGAAATGGAAATCGGGATCGGAGTTGGTCATCATGGATATCCTTTAACCATTCAGAGAGAAAAATGAAAAAGTCGTAACAATGGAGGAGTAGAGGCTTAAGTAGATGAAGCGGTTACCGGGGCTGTCTCTCTCTTTCTCTGTCTCTGTCTCTCTGAGGAGACACTGAAAACTCACTTTGAAATTGGGCGGTTTCCTTCTCTCTCTCTCCTTTTTTTTTTTTTCTTTTTTGTCCCCTCTTTCTCACAAGTTAGTTAATCGTGGGGCTTAATGGTTATCCCTTTACCGAATGGAAATTACTAAACAAGTTTAAGAAATCTTAACCGTCCACTTCATTAATTATCTTTTTGGCGTAAACTAACCTTTTTTGTCCACTTGAATTATCACTTCATAGCGTTTATGTAATCTAACTTGTTAAAAATCCAAACTGCTTGTTGGTTGTTGCCTAATAATGAGTATTAATACGCAAAAATAGAATCTCAATCTGGATGCTGCTGACCAGTAACGAGAAAACCCGGAGGCTATAAAGGAGAACATCATAAAACTCAAATCTATACACACTTTGGTCATGTTCAAATATTAAATATTGGCTCCCAATCCCATCACACGTATACCTCAAATCCAAGTAAGGGATTTTGAAATTCCTTTTGTTTCACAGTGAGCCATTTGAAATTCATTTACCAGAAACCTACATTCAAAACCAATATTTGGTTTATAACTCTAATACTTTCACTGCGCAAAATTCCCCAAAAGTCGCTCTACTGCAGCGTGGATATTCCCAGACGTGGCACGCAGTGCCCTGATATTCTCTTGGGTGTCAAAAAAACCCATTTCTTGGAGCTGAGACAATTGAGTTGCATATAGTTCCTCCGGGGGTACTGCAAATCAAGAACATGATACTTAAGTTTAACCTTTTACATGCAGCAGCTGTTTTAAAACATAATACATAATACTTAAGCTGAGCTTAAAACGTCCACCAAATCAAAAGAAACAAATAAACAGAGAAATCTAACCATCGGGGTTGTTTGGAGCATTCAAGTTGCCTGCTCCAAGACCACCAAACATGTTCATCAGCAACTCCATGATGTTAATATTCGCTGATTCTGAAACATGAAATACTGTGAATGAGTCTTGTGCTAAAAGAGAAACAAAAAATACAGAAATGACAATGATAGTTGTTGTATGAAAAAATATTTTATTTCTTAATTACCTGGAGTCCCACCAACCTGAGCTGGACCCCTGCATGCCAAATTGATCAAACAGACAAGTATTTTCATCAAAATGGAAGAGGGAGAAAAACAGCAATCTAATTTGAAGTAGATTAAGAAAGAAGATACATATGACAATCAAAATCAAGTAGTCCATGGTATTCTCATTTTTGGGCCAAGGCCATAGTTAATTGGCCAAGATGATCCTCTTACAAAAGTTGTTAAATAATTCTATTTACTCTAATAGGAAAATATATTGGCTAGACTAATAAGTAAACAGCAAGAAGACTTCACTTACTGGGTTGGTTGCTGCTGATTGACCTGAGGAAAGAATGACTGTTGCAAAGATAGCATTTGCTGCAAGCAAACAGAAAGTCAAGCACTGGAATCCAACTCATTGTAAATAAATTTAAAGAAATTTTGAGAAGTCCAAATAATCTCGAACACAAGGGGAAAATTACACAAGAAAATACTAAAACCAGCAAGTTATGAAATTTCACTCGCAATATCCCACAAAGAAAAACTATAATTGTTGGAGAGGAAAATGTCACTGCTCATTATGGGAATAGCTTTCTGATATAAAGACTAAGATGCATCACAACAACATCACCCACAGCACAAGATTGAATTGGATGGCATATAGTTTGTGCACTTCTCTCTGCATGCTTAAGAATTTACACAAACACAGGCTTCAAGTGATTTACCTGCATCATCTCAGGGGAAGTTAATTGACGTAAAAAGTCAGGATTTTGCATTGTTTCTCTTAGTTGAGGATTCACATCGACCATGCTACGTAGTTGAGGATTGGAGCTGAGGATCTAAAATTCAAATATGGTTATTTCAACAAAATAAGGAAGCAAACCAGACTTGAGAAGTAAAAACCATCTTTGCAGCTACATCATTTTCTTAATACCTGATTCATATACTGCGGATTTGAAAGTAAGCTTTGCATGATCTGAGATACAGCTGGATTTTGCAAAAGCTGATTCAATTGATTGGGATCTGGCAAACCATTGAACATGTTTTCCATATCTGGGAGACCAAGCGCTCCCAGTCCACCAACACCTAGTGACCTAGCATCTCCACTAGGATAGGGCCTTGGGGCATTGTTTGTCTGGGTGCCTCCTGCCAAAACACATCATATAGAAACTTTAATGAGTAAAACTTATGCAGCTATAGTACAATATAAGTATGCTTCTATATACGTATGCCAATAAGAAGATTCATTTTTTTAAAGTAAAAACTGAACTAGTTAAAAATGTTCTTGAAAGTCAAAAAATGATTAGGCAGAACAGAAATATCCTAACTTAAATAAAATATAGATTCCATTACAATTACATCAATGTTTGACTCAAAATTGAAAGAAACCAAGAAGCATATAGACCTGATTCAGAAACAATAATAGTTGACATCTAACATCAACAAACTAACAGACGAGTTCATATATTCCAATAGTTTGTTTAGGATTAAAAAAAATAACCAATCATCTATGACCCATTATTTACAGAGTTTTCAAATATATGACAACCTGTCTAAGTCAAGCATAATAACATCATCCAGCACGGTGTTGACGTTCCCAGGGGGGGATTATTTATAAGTTAGAACTTATTCTTTCTTCAATTTGGTCCTCCAACATTATTACAGATGATTACCTGACTTTCAAAGTTAACTAAGGGAAATTTTAGAATTAGAAATTGAATTTTATCTTATGAAAAATTATGCTTATACTCCAAAACCTATATGAGACTTATCCTTGCCTATCCACCCTAATGATTAGCACCCCTGGGTGTCCCACCATATTCCAAACATATCCAAGAAATAATAATAAAATTATTATTACAATAAATCCCCATATATCGCAACATATCTGATAGAGATCACGAAATTGGGGAGTCTTACAGAGTATTTGCTGTGAGAGGGGTGGGAGATCCAGATTGAGGCTTGTCATCCCAATGCCAAATGAGTTTGCAAGTTAATAAAAAGAAATATTGAACTTTAAGCAACCAAACTTCTGACATATGAATAGATAGCAGGCATAGTTGTTGAATCAAGATTTGACTCGTGAATTGAAATTATAATTTTGAGAATCATGAATCAAGAATTGTATCGAATCGTACGATTCAATATAAATTCTAAAAATAAATATTAAATTTAATATTTATAATTAAACATCTAATATTAGTACCTTTAGGAGAGGGCAAGTGAAGTTTTTCATTCTTCTTCTTCTTATAATTATTTTAATTCTTATTGTTCAAGAAAAATATAAAAGATTGGTAGCTTTTTCATTTGAATCAAAGAAATACTACTAAACTTTTTTATAAAAAAAATAGCAAGAGTAGTAACACTAACAACTTCAAAAGATGTGGAAGGCATATTATACAATGCCTACATCTAAATAAAATTAGAAAAAGTGCAAGTACTAATGAATTGAGTAAGCAAAAATACTGTACTATTTGTATTACCAAATAGTCAAAATCCAAGAGTTCTTTATAGAGCTTCTCTCTCACCGACAATAAAAAGAATTTGACAACTTATGGCTCTCATCCATACAACTACAACTTAGAAATAGAGGAAAGAACAAAGTCTCTTGGTATGTGTTTGGAAAAATAAAGAAATGGCACGCATGACTGAAATAGACTTCTTAGTTTCTCCGGCCAGTAAGCCTTGCAACCTCTTGCATATGTCTGAAAAGTTGCAATCTTTTTATGTGGGTTTCTCCCATAACAAACCTATTATTGTGCATAAGGTGAAGCAAAAAAGTTTCCCACGAAGAACTTGGAAGAATTTGTTCGCTTTTTAGGTTTTTTAGATTTGTGGGTTGCTAAATCTGAGTCTTATCCAGAATGTTTGACTCTGTGGTGGCTCGTACAATTGAATCAAATCGCCCAATTCACCTTCGATTTGGTCGATTCATGTATGATTCTTGAACTTTTTCGATTCACCCCTGCGATGTATATCGTTTGGGTGCTAAATTGAATCGACTCATACAACTCGAATCGTGAATCATAAGAGTCTGATAACAGTGATAGAAGGAAGGAAAATATGCAGGCAACATATACCCATAAAACTGTACAGGGAATTAAATACTCTTAAAATATCGAGTGGAGTCCATCATCAGAAGTGGTGGACAGGGAAGTAACATATTGATTATCGAAAACTTACATGCAAGATACACTTAAAAATGGAGGCCAATATACAAGTATCTGAACCATCACATGCATTCCAACATTACCAAGTAAAATTTATTGACATTACAGATCAATCAAGTTTGCATACTTTTTTAAGCATTAGCAAGGACGATTACTTGGTAGGAGGAGCTAGTAAGAATTTTTAAGACATCTGTCAAATGAATAAATAATTTCAAAATATAAAGAAAATGGAATTTACCGCCAGTATTGCTCCATGGATTAGGAAGAGGATTTGTGTTTGGAGCAGCATGTCCTGAATTTGTCTCAGAACCAGTAGTTGAAGGGATGTTCAAGCCACCTCCACCTTGTGCCTGGCCTTGGTTTCCCAAAAGAGCTGCAAATGGATTTGAACCCAGGCCAGTCCCAGTGTTTTCCCCCATTGTTGTTGCATTTAGAAATGGTTCCTGAACATTTTCATACATACGTCTGAGCATGTTAAAACCCTCCGGCGAAGACTCAATATTACTCATTGCCCTGTCAGTGTTTCGCATCATCTCACGCATGATTTCAGGGTTTCTTGTAGCTTCTAATGTCTGTCGGAGAATCCCAGGATCATTTAGTATGTGTGCAAGTTCCGGATTGCGATCGATAAGCTCACTCATTTGAGGATTGCTCATGATCAAGCTACGAATTAGATCGGGATTGTTCATTAGGCTCTGAATGGCAGGCATGTTCATCATTTCCCTCATCATATTTGGGTTTTGAGTTAGTTGTTGCTGCAGATGTTCAAACTCCGGATGTTCAGCCGCCAACAATCTAGCTGCTTCCTCACCACCACCAAATGCACCGAAACTCAATCCAGGGAATAAAGATGTCCCAGTAGCTGGATTTCCCAAGGCAATACCTTCATTGGAACCAACACCCCTTGTAACACTCGGTGCATTGTTTGTATTTTCAGAACTAGCAGTAGTAGCAGGAGGTGCTTGTGCAGCTGGGTCCAAACCCTTCACCAAGTGAACTGTGTGATCTTCCTGTATACCTTCAACAAAAAAATAATGTAAAGAGAATAAATTAAAATTGCAAAACATATTTATATTTCTCGAAAGATATTGATAAATATTTCAACGATTCAAATGTTTTGGCTAATCTCGAAAAGACTCTAATGAGTAGCTCAGCCAGTTAAACACATATACTAGACATGTATTGGCATCAGGGCATGTTAATCGTCCAAACACCAGAAAAAAGTTCTATATATCGTAATCTATTTGCATAGTATACTGCTTTCACACCACTTCCATAGCCAGAGCTAACACCCAAAAATGCTAGGGATAACTTACAGAGCTGATGAGAAACTTTCATAGAATTGACAGTTTCAAAAAGTGATGTCATCATAGTATCCTGTTACTGTTGTTTTAGATGTTGTAGATGTTGTAGTTATTCGTAATGGGTTATGTACTAAATAAAAATAGAGTGAGGGGAGTATAAGAGTAACGAACTCATGTGTTGTCCTATGACACTTAAAGCAACTTTTACTCAGAAACGCATTAGTAAATCAGTGGAATCCAACCAATAAAAAGGTAGCAACCATAGAGAAAAAAATTGTAACTTTTTTTATCATGTAAGATATTGAGACATGTAACTAGAAAATGTTTAAAAAATAAAAACCAAAATGCCATCTGTATCTGCCCATAAGAATAATAATATAAGATAGGAGTCACCAGGTTACATTTGATCCTTTATATATAAAAAAAAAAAAAGCAACCAAAGCCATCCACCCAAAGGCACGCACACACACATAACAACAATAACAATATTAGTAGCCTACTATGAAATAATATGGAATAAGGTGTTTCCAATATTCAAGTATGTAGACACCAAATAGAGCTTGGTAGAAAGACTTCACCCTCAAAAATGACATACGGCTACTTATTCTGGAGAAGAAAGCTAGAGAAGATGAGTAATTCAATTACAAGTAGAAAGAATTTCTTTCATCGGAGTCAATTTATCTAGATTTTTGACTAGCCCGTACAGGCAGAAAAGTATTTTAACCGGGACTAAATTTTAGTACACTCCTGCTTCAACCCCAATAGCAACCTATACAACTAAGTCACAACAGGTCTCGTCATGTGGCAAGAAAATAAATTCTAGGTGGTCGAGAAAAAGCATTGTGATTATGGCAGCATTCTAATTGACATCGAAATGTTGATTGGCCACATATGCTAAGGGAAAGATTAAGTCAATTCGACAGCTAAATATGGTTGGGTGCTTCCATGGCCATCCAATGCTGTAGATAAAACATGAGGAGCTGAAGCAGTATCTAGGAGTAACAAAACCATCAGGAACAATAACAAACCTAAGAATTCATCTCATATAAGTTTGCGAAAAGCAAAAGGGTAAAGAAACTTACCATAAGATAGTAGGGTTTGGTCGTCCTTTAAGATGCGACCCTTGTAAATCAACCTCTGCTGGCCAGCTGGTACATCAGAATTTTGAGCCACGACAAGTTTGAATGCCCCAACCGTGGTCTCAAGGTTCGTCCTCACCGTAAATTTGGAACCGTTGGTCAACCGAATATTAACGACGACTGCTTCTTCTTCTTCTCCACCGCCGCTCGACACTACAGGCTCCCCTGAATCACCTTCGACGCCCATATTTTCTTCACCCACAGATCAATCCACAGAAGGAGAAAACCAAAACCCTTAGCCCAAACTCGAGAAGAAGATAAAATCAAAACAAACCAATCGTCGAAAACCAAAAATGGCGATGAAATCGTGTTCACGGTGTCGGACATAGGCCGCCCTATTCCAAATTAATGGTGATGAAATCGTGTTCACGGTGTCGGACATTAGCAGTCTATGAGACTACGACTATTAATATGGGTGGGCTTGGACATAGGCCGGCCTATTCCCAAAGATTTATTGGAGTATGCGACATTGGGCTTAGCAATTGATACCAAGTATTTAAAAATTCATTTTTTTACCACCTAAGAAAGATCGATCATGGTGGACATTGACATTGTTAAGTTCTCTTTTGCGGCGTATTAGGCAAAAGACATCCCTGTCCCCATATCACTGGCCGACTGAAGAGTGGAGGGGAGCGTAGTGGGCTTCAAGTCGTAGCCCAGCCCCAGTCCCCACAGGCCCACCCTCTAGAAGGCTTATTACATTTATAAAGTAGAAAAATAAATTTTGAAATCCAAACAGGCGTAGTAAAGCGAGATTACCGTTAGCCAAACCATCGCGACCTTTCTAATATTCTGTTCCGTATTCAGATAAAATTTGATCAGACGGATGATATTTAGTAGCCGTTATTTTTTAAAAGAAGAAAAAAATCAAGGGAGAAAGAATACAAAGTTTAGAGGCTCACCAGAATCAGAGAGAAAGAAGTACAAAGTGGAGGGAGGCTCAGGAGAAGAAAGGGGCCTCCACAGCAGGGTTTTCTTACTTGAAGGTTGTAGCTGAAGCGCAAAAAGGCCATTTTCTTCTTGAAAGGCTGGTTTGTTATCGAATTCCATCCTGTTATCGATCTTCTTCTTCTTTTTTATGGATCATGCGGTTTCAATGTTTTCTGATCTAAAATATTTGAATTTCTTGGATGTTTGATATCGTCTTGTTATTGTTTTTAATATTTTGTCATGTGGGACTGAAGGCAAATGGGTGACTCAAAGAAGAACTATCTGGGTCCTGTCATGCCCTCCTCCAATCTTCAAGGTTATTCAATATCTGAAACTTTCTTTTTTCATTTATTGTTCTTATTACTCCTCAAGCTTTGATTGACAACATGAACTCAGAGACAATATTCCTTTGAAATTTCTCTTTTGATGTTGATGTTCATTTTCCCCTTTTACTTTGTTGTTGTTCCTTTAAAATTTAAAAGAAGGTTCAAGAATGGAGGGCGTCAAGCCTGTGAAGCAGATGGCACATCATCATCGGCGGGCTCTAAGCAATATTAATCAGAACATAATAGGAGCTACTCTTAAACCTTGCGTGGTCAAAAAAAGTGATTGTTCTGGGTATATTTTAGTGACAATCTTACTCATTCTGCTGAAGTTAAATTTTCACTTTTTATTTACTTACTCTAATATTCGTCTAATAATGAGAAAAATTACAATATCTTCAGGAAAAATGTGGCGCGTGGCAATAACTCGTCATTTGTGGCACCCAGACCAATTACAAGGTCAACACTCTCACTTTTAACTTGAATTTCTTTTTCTCCCTAAATTTCTTGTAATTTTGTGAGTCTCAAAATGGATATGATTTTTTTTTCTCCATTTCAGGAGTGTTGCAGCACAGATGGTTCAGAATTGCCCTGAAGTTTTCTCTGTATAGTCCAACCGCTCAAGAATAAGAATGTGTTTGATATTACTTCCCTTTTTCATTTTCTTCTAATGGAACTGAATTGATATCCCTTTTTGTTATCAGGGAGCTAAGCAAATGAGCTCGTTGGCCCTGAATCCAAGTAACCAAATAGATCGTTCAATTGTAGAAGAGGAAGAATACGAGGAAGATAGTGATACATCAGTTCCAATGTTTGTGAAGCACACTGAAGCTATGCTAGACGAAATTGACCGGATGGTATGGATATTACTTTATCTTGAATTGGGTTGAAAGATATACTACTCTAAAGTCTAAAATAACAATAATATATGGCTTGCATTGCATTGATCCTATAGCAGGAAGTTGAAATGGAAGATTCGATGGTCTCTGTTATGGATATTGACAGCTTCCATGTGAAGGATCCTCTTTCAGTTGTTGAGTACATTGACGACATCTACTGTTTCTATAGGAAAACTGAGGTATCTTGCTGAAAGTTCCTACAGTTAAAATTTGAATTTGATTCTTCTTTTTTGGCCAAAGTGAGAAAGCTCTGAAAATTTCGTATTCTTGCAGAATTCTAGCTGTGTCTCTCCAATTTACATGACCCATCAGTTTGACATCAATGAAAAAATGAGGGCTATTCTCATTGACTGGCTTATTGAGGTAAACAATTCTGGACTTGTTTTTCTTCTTTGGGTGAGACGTCAGGAATCGACTTCAAATAAAATCCTTTACATCTTGCTTTGCTACATGGCAGTTGGAAGCAAGTTATTACAGCTATTACAAACATTCAAGTTCCTTACTGTATGAGGCCAATGTAAAGATATCATGAAATGGTTTGCAATAGGCATCTTTAAAAGAAAAGTCTGTATAAGACATAATGTATTATCTGGAAGGGAAATTGTTTTTTCGTTTAATCAGTCTTTGCAGTATGGACTGATAAATGTAAACTTGATTGTACCAACAGGTTCACTACAAATTTGAGCTTATGGAGGAAACATTATTCCTTACAGTCAATCTCATAGACAGATTCTTAGAGCATCATGCGGTGATCAGAAAGAAGCTTCAATTGGTTGGTATAACAGCCATGCTAATAGCTTGCAAATATGAGGAGGTTTCTGTCCCCGTCGTTGAGGATTTCGTTCTGATATCAGACAAGGCATATACAAGGAAAGAAGTTCTTGATATGGTAAATCTTTTGATGGCTTTCTATTGTTCTCCTTTCATTCTCTCACTGTTGAAGTTTACTAAATGAATTTGTGGTTCTAGGAGAAATTAATGGTGAATACATTACAATTTAACCTATCTGTGCCTACCCCATATGTGTTTATGAGGAGATTTCTCAAGGCAGCTCAATCTGACAAAAAGGTTAGTCTCACTATTCCTCAGTAATAAATTCTACGTAACACCATCTGAGCAACAATGTAACATACTTAAGCCTCGTTTTGATTATGGAACTGAACCAGCTTGAGCTTCTGTCATTCTTCATCGTCGAGCTATGCTTGGTGGAATATGAAATGCTTAAGTTTTCACCATCTTTGCTAGCTGCTGCAGCTATTTACACAGCTCAAAGTAGCCTTTACCAGTTTCAGGAATGGAGTAAGACCAGCGAGTGGTATACTAACTACTCAGAAGAGCAGCTTGGGTGAGTTTTCCTATTATTTCTTTTTGAATCTCTTCTTAAATTACATCATTATATGGAAGGTAACAACGACCTAGCTTATCAGTGGGGAATTGTTTTCAACGTGTTATCAGAGAATGCTCAAGATTGATGGTTACTTTCCATCAGAAGGCTGGAAGTGGGAAACTCACTGGACTATATAGGAAATACAATACACTGAACTTTGGGTATGCAGCCAAAGCTGAACCAGCAAAGTTTCTCCTGGATCTTCCACATTGATTATGGAATGCTCCCAGTAATTTTAAGTGTTCTTTTGAGCGTTGTCACAGAGAATGACTGGATATCTGGGTTTAACTTGCTTGTATAGCAACATAAGTTGCCTTGGATAATTCTCACGTTCATTAAATTGTTGGTTTCCTTTTTTGCCAAATATGGTCCGGTCTGAGGATTCTATATAATGGTAGTTATGGTAGTTACATTCTATAATTTTCACTAGTAAGAAAGAGCTTGATTATGAATTACGAGAAAATGTTATCAGAGTACATAAAGAAGTATGCCCCGAAATTACAAACCTAGCTTGGAATCTGGACTACTACACGACACATCAATATTACAATGTCCTGAAAATTCTTATCTTGGTATGCCAAAAAATGGAATTCATGTCAACATCAATATATTTGCCGCTCATATGCAGTTCAATCATATTCTACAATTGGCAGCTGGAGGCAAAAAAATCACAAAAAAAGAAATGAAATTAATGAAATAAAATAATAAACACCTGCAGAAAAGAGATTAAATTAGCAACTAAATGGACAAGGTAGTTTGATTAGTATTACTCACTACAGTAGACAAATTGGTTCAGATCAAGAGTAACTCTTCCTTGTTTAGCCGTATCAAATGAATTAAACAGATTCCTGGAAGAACCAAAGTAAGTACATGATTTGAAGGAGTTGTGAATTGATATAAAAGAAGAAAAAAAAAAATATTCAATGTCTCCAATTTCAGGTACATAGCCTTTAACAAGTGTATGTACTTTAGTGACTTCCCTTCTGTTTTTTTTCTTTCTCTTTTTCTTTTTCCCATTTCTTTTTTGGATTGAAAATAGCTTAATCCAGTAAAGAAATTGACGTCCCCAGCACATATGGGTCTAAATTCCACACGAAAAGATGTAGTTAGCAAATTATAAGAAAACCTACCGAGCTGACTGCAAAAATATACAAAGTGATATGAAGTCATCCAGTCGGAACCTTCCATTCTTATTTTGATCAAAGCTCTGAGGAATCAAAGATAAAGATTTAGCATCACATGGATTCAATAGGTTTACAATCTTCCACACGTACACCAATAATAATTACAACAGATCCAAAGATAGTAATCCAACAAAGTACAGGAGTATGGATATGCATTATGGGCCTTATGCCAGACAACAATGGAAAAGTGAAAAAGTAAACAAAGAGAGAATAAAGGTATAAATAAATGAACAAAAGCTTTACACACAAGCAGTTACAATGGGATCAGTATCATTTACCCAGTCATATTGATTTTCAACCAACCACTTCACAATATAAGTATGGCAGCATCACACTATAATATCACACACATTGTATCAGTGGAATTGGGCATCTCATCACTCATATTATCATATATTGTCAAGTCATCATTTCAAAAGAAAAAGAGAAATAGTTATGGTACTCTAAACAAAAATTTGGCACATCTTCAATTCTCAAGGTGATTTTACATTGCAGTTTTTGTAACCTAAACCAATAGTCATGTCTATAAAATGAACATTGATTCTTTACCTCGCAGACAGTATAAAAAGCAGGAGAATCCAGAGTGAAACCAATTTTCACCAAAGCCTGCAAACCATACTTGGGGAGTAATTAAAAAATGGTTGTGAAAGAGACTCCTTTTTCATTTAGGAGGGGGGTTGGGGGAAGGGTTGAAGCCTGATGTAGGCATCCAAAAAGTATTTTCAGCAAGAACATTTTAAGAGCAGCATATCGAGCAGTATTTTTGGTAGGAGTGCTTCAGTAACTAATGTTATAAAAAAACATAGTTAACTGATAAACATATCAAAAGGAGATGCATCTAAAAACACATACCTCATAAACATCATCAGTTAGAAGAAAACCACGACCCCTGAAACAATGAACCAAAAGAAGTGTTTTTACATACTTGCATGCAAAACAATGCCATATAGTTAGGCACTTCCCACTGGTCAGAAATTGAATTATAGATGTCATTAAGATATATTATAAATGATGAAACTATCAGTTCAAATCCACATGTGTTAGCAAAGCCAAGAAAAGACTGCATTGGAAGATTCAGTTACATTATAAGTTGCCTACCCTTGACAACTAAGAAGTTGCAAGAACATTAATTCCAAATGATTAATGATGTCATGGTGTGGTTGGAGTAACTAATAAAAGTGAAAACAATTTCTACAGGGTTATGGATAAACTATGATAGATGTAGTCGCTTATTCATCTTCACATTACTGACATGAAACGGCATGTGCATTTGCTTGAAATAGCAAAGACTCACCTCTCTAGGTCGGAGAATGCATGTTGAACCTGCAGTAGAATAAAAATTAGTGAGAGAATGAAAATGAGTAATGTATATCTAAAAGCACATTTCGTATCATAATCAACATGCCCCATGAAAATAGGACTTGAAGTTCACTTATGGCACAAAATCAGAAATTAAATGAAGTAACCATATGTTATTAAAAATTACAGGCCTGTATGAACAGGGGACCAATAGATAAATACTAACCTTAAGAAGGAACCTGTTGAGCGCAACAAATTCTGATGAAAATAATTGAAACAAAGTTTAGAAGACAACATAACACCTTTGCGGAAGAAAGGCAAAAGCACAAAACCAATTAAAATATTCACTACATAAAGCTGATTCATTTTTAACTTTGTGATATACAAAACTTACAGAAAGATCATCCAAATTTTGATCATATAATTTTGCTGGAAAAATCATTTAGAAATGGAAAACTCCATCTCATTTCTTATTATTTGTTGAAAAATGTATATATAACACCAAATCCTCTCCATTGTGAACATGTAAGCGCAATTAGTGGCCCTTCATAAACCATCAAGCAAAGATTCTTTTAAAAAAAAAAAAAACAGATTAACAAAAAAGTTACCTTAAATCAAACATTATAAATCAATTCACAAATTTTCTTTTCAAAAACTGTAGTGTGTTAGTAATCAGAAAAAGGAACTACCTTCAAAGCTCATCATACCATTCCTGTCAAAATCATACATCCTAAAAGGGGGAAAACACCAAAATCAAACCTTATAAAAAACATTCTATGAGAAATATATTATATATACACGAACAAACATACGTATCACACAGACCTGATCATCTGCTGAACAACAGACAGAGGAAAGTCGAGGTTGCCGACAGCGAGAGCTCTCTGATGATGGAATTTTCGTACTTTGATTGTAGAAATTAATAAAGTACAGAAATTTATCAAAAAGAAGCGAGCAGCAGAGAATAAGAACAACCTTGAGCTGGAGAGCTGTGATGCTTCCGGTTTTCTCCGAGTCAACTTGCTCAAACCATTCCCTCAGAATTGTCGTGTTCTCCATTTTCGAGTTGTGACCCTGTCACTGCTTGCCAAGTAAATGCTATAATGGTAATTGGCAACTCCAAGCTGTGATGCTATAATGGAGTCGAAGTGGTGCCGTTTAGGTACTGAAAATGAGAACTCTTCTTTTATACTTTTGACCGTAGATGATAATCTGAGATTGAAAATGGATACGACACGTGGGCATAAAATATAAAATAAAACAGCAAGCCTGGCCTTAGCCAATAACAAATTAGCAATAAACTTTCGGGGGCAGGCTGTGTTTGTTGACCAATAGGATCTTAGAGTAGTGAAAGAAAAACCCTGTTCCTCAATTGCCCTCATTCTCGTTGATGGATGATGGTCGGCGCTTCGGTGGTTGAAAATATGCACTTCTCCGTTCACGGTAAGCCCCAATTTCTCTGAATTACTGAACTGACACTGTTTCTGCACAAGGCCCAACCTTTCCTGGTTCGTTTTGTGCTTCCCTCTTAGGTGTCTCCGTCCTTGTGGATAACTTTCGGACTTCTTACTTTTAATCGATTGCAATTGCAAAGCAATGGCTTTTGTAATTATATATGTTCATTTTAATTGGTTATTTACTTAATAATTTCCGTTCTCCACTGTGCTCAATTTCATGAATGGCACACCATACCTTTTAGACCAAGATCAAATTCAGACGGGCTTTGTTATGATCAGGCAAACAACCTAATCCCTCTACAAAAACACAAAAATAATAGTACTTAATAAGAGAGTTCCAAACTTAATGTAGAAACAAGGGAAGACAGTGAGAAGTCATTCCCATCCAAACAGCTAGACTGGCACAGACCGTTAACTCTTCTAGGAACATACATGAAATGGAAGAAATAAAAGGAATTCTTTCCCAGATGGATCTTTTGAAGACCGACAGTTGGTTCCCAAAGGCCTTCTGCAAGTGAAGGATTTTTTCTCATGATCATCCCTAAGAATAAAATAACCTTGCTAAAACCCTTGTCCTCAACATACCAATTTGCTTACCTAAGAGACAGGCAGAAGTGAGGCCTCAAGCATCAGTCCCTCCAAGCTCATATTCAAAAGTTGTCTTATGATGGCATCTATTGCCTAGACCATGATGCTTTTTCTTTAGCCTGAATAACTGAGGAGAATTTCTGAAGTTAGTCTTTATCTGGTCATATGCATTCTTGCATACAGCTAAGCATGTGTGTATCCATTTATTATGCAGACTAGTATGCAACAAATGAAATAAATAAGGGAGAAATGCCGAAATGGTATATAGTACACTCTGTGAAGTAGTTTGGATTTGTGTACAATATTTTTATAGCATATAGATAATCACTTTGTATTCTCTCTAAAACTTATCTTGTGGCATACGATATCTTCTGGTTTAAATTTTTGGCAAAGGCAGACTTTACAGGTATTAATCTCACCTTCTTACATTGATGTGCCACTACATCTGCTGAAATGGTTTTTATTCTTTTCTGGTATTCTATTTTATTTTATTTTCATTTAATTCTGTGTACTTCTTAGTTCTCATGTTTTTCTGTATTCCATCAGATCTACAGGTCCAGATTGATTTGACAATGCTGATTCATTACTTAAGGCAGATTGTAAGGAATTTCTGATTTCATTATGCTGCCTATATTAGAGGATATAAGCAAATTAGAAGTCAATGCAACTGATGAAGATACAAAGTTATCTCAGTCTTGTCACCCAATTGGCCTATGCACCTCCTACATGGGCAACTGTTATTGCGGGTGCCTTTGTCCTTACCAGTCTTACTCTATCAGTGTACCTTCTTCTTGAGCACCTTTCTGCATACAAGAATCCGGAGGTTTGTGTCCTTCGATGTTGCACTTCCATAACTATCTGTTTCCTCATAACCATCTGTTGTTTATAGGACATAATTAATGTTACTTACTCGAAAAGAAAATGGAAGAAACCATAATTAACATTTCTGTTCCTCTGTCCTAATCTTGCAGGAACAAAAATTTTTGATTGGAGTTATCCTAATGGTTCCATGCTATGCAATAGAGTCAGTAAGTTTTTTCAGAAAAACTCACATATAATTATTTGATGTAATGTATTCTTTTAGGCCTGCAAGCTCCTAGAGTTACAATCTATTTCTGAACCTTTTCTTTTCATTTATCTCTCTGCCTCCCTTTCTCTCTATTTTTTAAAGTGGTTGTCTACTATGTATTGCATAGTGTTTACTTCACTAGGAATCGTCTTTTAGAGGATATAGTTTTTAAAACTGTAGTTGAACAAAGAATAACACTCCTTGCCTACTTTTGGGTGCTGTATTTTTTTACTCTGGCTAACTGATGTCTTTGTGAACAGTTTGTATCGTTGGTGAATCCATCAATCAGTGTTGATTGTGAGATACTGCGGGATTGCTATGAATCCTTTGCCATGTATTGCTTTGGAAGATACCTTGTTGCATGCTTAGGTATATCCTTTTCAAGATCTTTCAGTAATCACAAAGAACTTTGGTTAGATTGATAATTGTTTTATCAGAGTTTAAAACTAGGCCTGTTATTCTGCAGTGCCGTGTTTCTCTGTGTTCACACTTGCTGATAGTTCCATTAAGCGTTTTCCACAAGACATGATCTTTGTCTGTGTGCCAGTGTAACTCTTTTTTCTTTTTTGGGAGGGGGCACTGTTCTGAATTATTTGAAATATGTATTTACTGTTTCTATAACATGTTGGAAACTTTTTGTTTGGGTTTGCACCATGTTTTGGTTTATTAAGTTTTTGTATATGATGTATAACTTCGTTGCCAGTGGCCTTTTGGCCCATCGACACTTGTCTTTATTTGCTATCTAGAGGTCAAGGGTCAACTCTCCTGAAAGCCTACATGGGGTTTGTTCTCCCTTACCCTTCCCTGATAAAAATAAAAAAATTAAACTTCATTTAAGATTTAAAATTAAACTCTTTAAAAAACTCTTTAAGAAAAAATGTATAACTTCATTTGGGAGGTACGAGAAGCTCTTCTTGTTTATCAGACAAATTTAAAATTTTCTTGGCTTATGAAAGTTCCATGTCGATCATTCAACATTGCATTTGGAGTATGACAAGGTCCATTTTGTCAATACTTTAATATAAGTCTAATTTTTATTAATAAAGTACATTTTTCTACAGGAGAAATATATTTTTTATGGATGGGCACTTGACTGTTTTCTATTTAATAATTAGCCTTTCGTTCTTCTTCTAGTGTCTTAAGTTCTTGTTATGAGCATGTAGATGCCCCTCGTTTCTTATAATTTGCATGTATATATATATATATTTTTTCAAACTTGTATTCTCTGATTATAACATTTGGTCTTCCTGAGTACTTTCTTCATTTCCTTTTTAGGTGGGGAAGAAAGGACTATTGAGTTTATGGAAAGGGAAGGACGATCAAATTCCAAAACTCCCCTATTAGAGTACAATTCCGAAAGGGGAACTGTAAAGCATCCATTTCCAATGAACTACTTTCTAAAACCATGGAAACTTGGTCGTTGGTTTTACCAAATTGTGAAATTCGGAATTGTCCAATATGTAAGTTTCCTTCACTTTTTTTATTTTTTTTCTTTGCTCATATTTTTCTTAATCTTTGATACTAAATAAGTGCAAAATGTTTTCTTTCCACTGCAGATGATAATAAAGTCTTTAAGTGCCATTACAGCAGTAATCCTAGAAGCTTTTGGTGTATATTGTGAGGGAGAATTTAAATTGGGATGTGGGTATGGTTTTATGTAATTGCTAGCAGAGAATATATTGTTAATTCATATATCTTGACATATTAAATATTTTGCAGTCATCATTGTTTTTTCCCTTGAAATACCTCTTGCTCTCCCTCTATTTTCTTTTTAGTGTCTCAGACAATATTCCTAAGTTTTACTTCCCAGTTTATATTAGAGTTCCTGAACCTCTTTATCTATTTTGTAGGTATCCTTATATTGCAGTGGTTCTAAATTTCAGTCAGTCCTGGGCTTTGTACTGCCTTGTTCAGTTTTATGCTGCTACAAAGGATGAATTGGCACATATAAAGCCCTTGGCCAAATTTTTGACATTTAAATCAATTGTGTTTCTTACTTGGTGGCAAGGTGTTGCGATTGCTCTCCTCTATTCCCTTGGTTTGTTTAAAAGTCCCATAGCTCAAGGCTTACAGTTTAAGTCAAGTATCCAAGATTTCATCATTTGCATAGAGGTAGATTTTGTCTTGCACTAGATTTAGTTTTTGTACTTTGGGAAATTTGTTTGGTTACCAGACAATGATATGCATTATTATAGTTTTTTCTTTTAATCTGTTTGCACTCCTCCCACTGGGCACCGTGGCGCTGCTTTTTGGGCACCACGGCCCCGCAGCCAGAGACATGGCCATGCTTTTCCAGCACCGTGGCCTCGGAGCCAGTGCTGCAGCCATGCTTTTTGGGTGCCATGGCCTCAGCTTTCCAGGGTCATGGCCATGGCCATGGGCGAGCTGGAATCCTAATCCTCTTGAAATGTTGACTTCAAATAAGGCTCCTTTATGCATTAAACCTTCAAAACACACAAACTAAGGTAACAATGAGTAGAACTCTTATTCAAATCCTAAATCCTAACAATATTAACCTAACATAAAATACGATAAGTACTAAACTATGAAATAAACTAAAAACTAGGCAATTGGAAGGTAAAACTCAAGAACTTGGCCAAATTAATTTATCAAAAGGACATGTAATAAGTCTAATTCAAAGACTTATCGCCCCCAAATTACTGATTGTGGCCTGTGACTAGGATCATTTGTCTTAAGTCGAGTTGTCTTGGTGGAAAGTTCATTGCTTAACTTGAATGTGTTAATTGCACCAGACAATTGATAGCAGCTTTTGTTGCTAACTGCTTGGTCTCACGATGTTTCTCCTCAATCCTCAATTATCTTTTAATCACTTCATTATTTTGTCAAAAGTTGGTACGTGGTGTTATAATTTGTTATGTGATAAATTTAGATGTATGCTATGATCTCTGTCTAAGATACATGCAACTGGGGTCTGATACAAGTTTTTCCTATCATTTGATTGAACTTATATATGTGAAGCAATCTGAGTATAAGATATACTGAAAGGTTCTGTTTGTATCTTATTCATTTTACAATACTGTTTCTTTTGCTTTCACATGGGGTCCAGAAAGGGATTGAAATGAAAATGTGACAGCTTTTTATATTTATCCAGCACAGATGGGCATTGCTTCCATTGTTCACCTGTATGTGTTTCCTGCTAAGCCATATGAGCTACTGGGGGATCGATTTCCTGGAAGTGTTTCAGTTCTTGGAGACTACGCATCTGTCGACTGTCCTCTGGATCCTGATGAGGTTAGGGACAGTGAACGCCCCACAAAGCTACGTCTTCCAACTCCTGACATTGATACTAAGAGTGGAATGACAATAAGAGAAAGTGTCCGTGATGTTGTTATTGGTGCTGGTGGATATGTAAGTTTCTTCTATCTTATCAGTAGCACAATTGTGAGTTGTTCTGGACATTTGGTGCTACTTAATACTTGTTTTTATGCCCTTCTTAGCAAAGGAAAAAGAAAAATATCTAGTCAGCTATCAATCAAATATTTTTCTTTCTTTATTCTTTTTCTCCCCAATGATTTGGGATTAAGGCTTGATGGTTTTATTGTTATTTGGCTGATTGGGTGGGTTTCCAGTGGAGCCCATTGGTTCAGTGAGCTACACAGCACTACAGCAGTAGTAGTCACCTCCCTTCCCTTTAAACACCCATCCTGGTGGATGTCAGGATTGATATCAGGTCCTTGGAAATAAATTACCATAAGCATAGTATTTAAAACGTGTTAGTTTGTGGAAACTTCTAGTTTAATCCTGAAGGTCACATAATTGTGATAGAGAAGAGGATATACTGGCTACCTTGGTTGGCCAATGTTACTGGGTAGTCAAACATTAGTACTTAGCTTGCAGAAACCATAACGAGGGGAAAAAACCAGACTTAAAGGTGATCCGGCAATAACATAGTTGTATCTAATACAAGCTTCCGAGGGTGATTTGTGGAATAGATGACCCGCTCTTGAATGGAAGCTTTGGCAATAGTGGGGTATCGAGGGATAAGAAGCAGCGATTGTACTAGTGTTGTGTAACCTGTTTGCCATTTTAATTCTTGAACTGGGGGTGCGTATTTTCGTTTCAAAACCGATTGTGAAGGAAGTATGTCTGTATATAATACATTTTTATGCCCTTGCACCTCAAAAATATTGGTACACTTTCTTTCCTTCTAAATTAGTGCCACCTTGTAGAGAAAACAATATTTTATCTTCTGACTATTTCTTGCATGTTCAGATCGTAGAGGATGTGAAGTTCACAGTCAACCAAGCAGTGGTGCCTGTTGAAAAGGGAATCACAAGGTTCAATGCGAAATTGCACAGGATCTCCCAAAACATTAAGAGGCACGACAAAGATAGAAGAAGAATAAAGGATGACAGTTGCATTGCCACATCATCACCTTCGCGGAGGGTGATTCGTGGAATAGATGACCCCCTACTGAATGGGAGCTTTAGTGATAGTGGGGTATCAAGGGGTAAGAAGCACCGCCGAAAATCTGGATATACTAGTGCTGAAAGTGGGGGAGAAAGCAGCAGTGATCATTCTTATGGTGGCTATCAGATTGGAGGCCGTAGGTGGGTTACAAAAGAGTAGTCAAGAGGAACAGTGGTGTCATTTGTCCACAATGTTCCAATCCTGGTTCCATGTATCAATCAAAAAGATGCGACATGTTTGCGCTGGATCACAGGATCGGTGGTTTTCTCTCCATGCACATACTGTTTTATCACAGGATATTTTCTCTCCATGCGAGGGTGCTTTTAGCACAGGATATGTTTGCTGCTCGGGGGTTTTAGTTCTTTTTCTGCTGTAATTTGTTTCTAAGCAGATGCTGAAAGGGATTGAGTTGTAATTTGTGTATCATTACCATGCATGATGTGCATTCAATATTTTGTATAGAAGTTTCGTACTGTGACTTGTTATGGTTATTATAAGAGTCAGGGATATGTTGCCAAAGTGAGAACCTCTTTTCTGCCCATTTACTACAAAATATTGAATGTTCTTCTTATTCTCTGCACTGAAGATTGATGGTAATGAATTATTTGTTGGCAAGATTCATAGATTAAAAGAAAAACCAATCATGGAGGAAACGATAGAGGCCCCTTTCGTTTGAGAATTGCCATGCTTCATAAGCCAGAGCCCAGTATTGGTGAGAAACGACGTCGGTTCCATCCACACCCTACAGTCTTCATCAATGCGACTACTACCCAAGAAAAACGAATAACGAATGCTTATCCAATAAAATTGGAAAAAATCATAGAATAGACACTTAATTTTAAAATAGACTATTTTTTAAATTAATATTAAAAATAGACTAAATTTGTCATATCACCGCCACATCAGTCAAAAATAAAAAATAAAAAAATTAAACAGTAACTTTCACTAAACAATGACCTCGTGAGTTCAACTCACGAAATTACTATTTATATATATATTTTTTTTAATTACGTATTTCGTTATAATTTTGTTTAAGTTGGAAGAAAAAAAGTTTTTTTTTTTTTAAGTAAGAAATTTTTTTTATCATTTTTCAAAAAAAAATATTCATAAATAGTAATTTCGTGAGATACTGTTCACTGTTTTTTTTTTTTTTTTTCGTATTTTGTTATAATTTTGCTGCGAATAATTTTATTTTATTTTTTTAAGTAAGAAATTGTTTTTATCATTTTTAAAAATTAAAAAAATATAAATAGTAACTTCGTGAATACAATTCATGAATAATTTTTGTTTTTGTATTTTTTTTTTCTTGAAAAAATTTATCCCAAAATTACAACCATAAAAAAATAAAAATGAACACTAACTTCGTAATCACAATACATGAAGTTGCTGTTGTTTATTTTGTAATTTTTTTTAGTCGATTTAAAAATTTTACCATGTTTCAAAAAAAAAATATAATATATAATAGTGAGCTCATCACACAAAGTTACTATTTATTTATTTTAATTTTATTTTCTCCCTTTTATTTATTTAATTTATATATTTAGTAAGACAATAATTGATAAATTAATAATTTATTTTTGATAAAACCATTTATTGGTAAAATTATATTCTCTTTATCAGTGAATATATTTTTTTTCTTTCCTTTTAACAAATAAATTAACAATTTACTAAAAAAATTTACCAAGTGATTATATTGGTAAAACAATTTTCTTTCCTTTCGTTTATATATTCCTCTTTTCCTTTCTTTTTTCTTGGGGTTGTTTAGCGTCACACACAAAAAAAAGAAAAAAGTCTTGTTATGTACATTACATACGACCCGACTTTCGCTTCAGCCAGAGATTTAAATTACACTTTCTCTTACTAAAGAAAATATTATTACCCTAGAAAAATATTAAAATTTATTATTGTTGGCTTGCTGGATGAGACAGACTCAAAAGTCAAAATACTGTATGGTTGATTTGTCCTACGAACCTAGTAAATGTTCCAAAGAAGAGAAAGGGACGTTAGCTCTATTTCACGAATACTAAATACCAATTAATGAAGATGGAAGACAATATATGTCATATGAGCTCTGCAATTTCACCCATTCGCCATTTGGATTTGGTTCTGTTCCTCGTAGCGACCAACACCAACACTTGACACTCTCTTAAGTGTCACATTGGAATCATCTTAACCGCTGCAATTGAATGGCTGCTTGCAGTAAACAAGAATTCTTTCTGACTTTTGAATAAAACGGATTTTAGACCAAAGAAAGAAATAGAATGGGCTTGGACCTAAGCAACTAACGCAGTGTAGTCCAGCTGAGTGGAGAGGGCCAAGGCCATAAACACATGAATTCACTATAAAATATTAAAAATTTATTGTAAGTTACCCACAGCAGCAGAGGAATCTGTTTTGCATCCAAGCACAGCTCCAAAACCTTCATCGCGTGCAAACAAACCCCAGAAGAAAAAAATCAAATCAAAGGACTCATTTTGGCGTATAGGAGAACTCGAAATTCAAAAACATGGCCCTAAATCTTCGTCAGAAGCAAACAGGTAATTCTCTTTCCCTCGACTTTGAATTTTGTGTTTCGACAAAGATCTGTGCTTTAGATCTTCGAGAAAGTATATTATTGAATCTGATCTGTATATTTGGGTTTCAGAATGTATTATCCGGATGTTGAATATGAACCAATCCGTTACTGCAACGGGGACAGCAAACGAAGATGTATACAAGATCTTGATTTACGACCAGTTTTGCCAAAACATACTGTCACCATTAATCCATGTTAAGGACCTTCGCAAACATGGTGTGACCCTCTATTTTCTCATTGACAAAGATCGAAAACCTGTCCATGATGTTCCTGCGGTTTACTTCGTCCAACCTAATCAATCTAACATCCAGCGGATTATCGTGGATGCCTCCCGTTCTCTGTATGACAGTTTCCACCTCAATTTCTCGTCTTCGATTCCTCGTCCACTTCTTGAGGATCTTGCGTCCGGGACTTTGAGCTCGGAGTCTATTCAGAGAATTTCCAAGGTGCATGACCAGTATTTGGAGTTTGTTACACTGGAAGAAAATTTGTTTTCTTTAGCCCAGAAGTCTAGTTATGTTCAATTGAATGATCCTTCAGCTGGGGATCGTGAAATTGAGGAGATCGTTGAGAAGATTGTAACTGCATTGTTTTGTGTTTTAGCTACACTTGCCGTTGTTCCAATCATAAGGTGCCCACGGGGTGGCCCAGCTGAGATGGTTGCGTCGGCATTGGATCAGAGAATGCGGGACCATTTGTTGTCCAAGAGCAATTTGTTTACTGAAGGTGGGGGTTTTGTGAGCTCCTTCCAGCGTCCAATTTTGTGTATATTTGACAGGAATTTTGAGTTAGCAGTTGGGATACAGCACGATTTCCGTTACCGTCCTCTTGTTCATGATGTTCTTGGAATGAAGCTGAATAGATTGAGTGTGCAAGGAGAAAAAGGTGGGATGAGGTCATATGAATTGGACAGCTCAGATCAGTTTTGGGTGGCAAATGGGTCATTAGAATTTCCTGAAGTTGCTGTGGAGATTGAGACCCAACTGGGTAAGTATAAGAAGGATGTAGATGAGGTAAATAGGAGAACTGGTGGGACTGAGGGGGCTGAGTTTGCCGGTACAGACTTGATTGGTAACACTAAGCATTTGATGAATGCTGTTAACTCACTGCCTGAGTTGACTGAAAGGAAGCAGATCATTGATAAGCACACAAATATTGCTACTGTATTGTTGGGTGAGATCAAGGACAGGTCACTTGATTCGTTTGCAAAAAAGGAAGATGATATGATGGTCAGAGGCAGCATTGAACGCAGTGAGCTTCTTGGTGTGCTCAGAGGAAAGGGGACAAAGATGGATAAGCTTCGTTTTGCTATCATCTACCTAATTTCTTCTGAAAGCATTAATCAGTCAGAAGTTGAAGCAGTGGAAGCAGCACTTAGAGAGTCGGAGGTTGATACTAGTGCTTTTCAGTATGTGAAAAAGATCAAATCGTTGAATGTATCCCTGGCATCAGCAAACTCTGCTAGCAGAAGTAACATTGTTGACTGGGCTGAAAAACTCTATGGGCAGTCAATCAGTGCTGTGACGGCTGGTGTTAAGAATCTGTTGTCCAGTGATAGGCAGTTGGCGTTGACAAGAACAGTTGAAGCCCTGATTGAAGGAAAGCCGAATCCCGAAATTGATTCTTACATCGTGTTTGATCCTCGTGCTCCTAAGTCAGGTTCTGGAACAAGCAGCAGCCATTTGAAAGGACCATTTAAGGAAGCTATTGTCTTCATGATTGGTGGTGGTAATTATGTTGAGTATGGGAGCTTGCAAGAGCTTGCACAACGTCAGCAGCCTGTCAAGCATGTCATATATGGAACAACAGAACTTCTTACAGGAGTGGAGTTTGTAGAGCAGCTTACATTGTTGGGGCAGAAGATGGGGTTAGGGAATCCTACTGCTGCTTCATCTAATTAAGACCATTGCTCTTAGAACTCCATTTTAGTTTGCAAAACAGTTCTCCAATGCCTGGAGAGAAAACTGTGGCGAATTCAGATGGCGATTGTCATAGTAAGTTTCTTGCCTGTTATCTAAGAGGTCATGCAGGATTTGTTCTACGAAAGTCCTTCTTGATTCTAAGGCTAGCATGTTGGTTTCTGGATGAGTATCAAAGTCACATTCTTTTGTATTTTGGAGATCCTTTTTATGTCTCACTACAGTCAAGAGGTTCAGCTTTTGAAGAGCTTTGTATGTCTTTGTTGAAGTTTCTGTGATTTAGAAACATTTATGTTTTACTATTTTTGTTGTACTTAAACCTACCTTAAGGTTTTGATAATCATGTTGATGTTTAATCAAATAAATAGTATGAGTTAATAGCTTGAAAGTAGCCTTTTCTTGGCAGTGTTCATAAGCTATCTTACTTTAGAAGACTGAAACTGATATTTGGTGATGCCTATCTACTCTTGTAGTCTTCAGTACATTCTGTGCGTAGGATATGGGTCTTTGAGTAGGCAGTGTTGGATGGATGCTGAATATATGAACGATAATAACAGAGTATGTTTTCAATTCTTAGAAGCTCAACCACTAGTTGAGCTTGCTTTTTCCTGCATCATGTGCCTGTCCACGTTTAGAATAGCGTATGCTTCTGTTGTTTCTGTCAGGATTGATATTTTTAGTTTTTACCCACGCAAAATTAGTTTTTAGTTACAGATTTTCAGTTATAAATAGGTTTTAAACTACCTGGGTTGCCCACAAGGCACGATAACGTGGACATTGTAGTGGTTAGAGAAAAAACAGAGGGGGTAATACTCTGGCTTCGAGCACGAGGTCGTTGAGAGCCTCAAGGTATTGTTTATGTTGATTACTTCTTGCTGAATGTATGACTTAATATGCATTATGGCTCCCGGTGGACAAAATATGTTTTTTTTTCTTTTCTTCCCCATACTCTTCAGGTTGTAAGTGTAGTTATTGTAGTGAAATTTGAGTTTTGATAGTCATTTTTGAAATTTAGTGTTTCTGATCAATGGCAAGAAACTTTTGAAATATTCAAATATTGAGAACAATTTGAAGACATTAGCTTCATAATATGATAGTTTTATTAGGATTTCTTTCTTCTTGTTGAAAGGAGGAAAACCTGATTTTGTACAGCTGTCTCTAACTATTCCGTAGACATGACCAAGTGAAAAGCATAAATTGCTGTGACTTCTGGGAAACTAATGATATGGTAGGAATAGGACATCTAATCTTTGTTGTCTGTTGTATGCTTCAAGAGTAAGGATCCCATCCTAACATGTGTAACTAGTGAAATTTGAAATTTCCCTACCCTTCCTCTTTTCTCTTTTTGACTTCCCAAGAAGTATTGAAGCAAACTTTATCTTGAATTATAATTCATATAATGGGGTAACTGATGATTTTTTTTATTTTTTTTTTGCAAGACTCTGTAGAGTTATAATATTTTGCCAAACCCGTGAGCTTGGAATCACAATATCTGCAAAAACTCTGCTATTGGTTTTTTCTACCTAGCATTGCTCTTAGGATGTTGCTCCTCATTGCTTGTATGGCTCTTTCCAGGGGCATGCTGTTCTGTCCCAACTGGCAATTGAGTGCCTTGCGCGTACCACGCAAACATTTTTCTCTTTTTCCAATTATATTGGATAATTTTGTTGCATTTTGTAAACTTAGTTATGTTCCTAATAATGGTCGTTGATGATACTGATACCTTAATTTTTCAACTATAATCTTGTTTTTAAGTACATAAATGTTTTTGTTGAAGATGGATCAATAAATTGCCTATTTACTTCAGATGTTAGAACCAGTATTCTCTAAAATAATTTTTCCTATTTTTGTTGGTCTCTTGCTCTCGTGATTGTTTGCTGCGATCAGTTTTTTCCATTGTATGAATTCTAGTTACATTCCTATTTCTCATCCTGCCATTTACTGGGTAGTGACAAAAATCTGCTCAGAACGTATTGCAAAATATGCCTTTGAGTATGCTTACATAAACAACGGGAAAAAGATCACAGCTGTGCACAAAGCCAACATCATGAAACTAGCAGATGGTTTGCTCTTAGAATCATGTCGGGAGGTTGCAACAAAATACCCCAGTATCAAGTACAATGAGATTATTGTGGACAACTGCTGCATGCAACTAGAATCATGTCGGGAGGTTGCAACAAAATACCCCAGTATCAAGTACAATGAGATTATTGTGGACAACTGCTGCATGCAACTTGTTGCAAAACCTGAGCAATTCGATGTAATGGTACGTGACTTTGGAAATTTTCCTCTGTTCAAGTACAATTCTGTTGGTGGAAGATGTTTATAAGGGCTTGGTGTTTGCAAATTACTCCTGCACAATTCAGGTGGAGACATAGTTATAATGTTAAACATGGTTAATAAAAGCTCCTCTACATAATAGAGATTTATTTTAATTGTGCATGGAATCTAAGTTGAGAATGCTTGATGGATAGGTTGAAACGTTTCATCAGGACCACCCTACATATAGTCACCTTACTCCGACATGCTACCATTATGTGATTTAGTTGATTTCCTTTCTCTTGACTATTTCCAGCTTAAGAGTACTGATGGAGGCTCTCGAAATTGTTTTGTAGGTAACCCCTAATCTTTATGGCAATCTAGTAGCAAATACAGCAGCTGGTATTGCTGGGGGCACTGGCGTGATGCCAGGAGGTGGCAATCCTTATCTTACTACTTGTGCTTGCTGAATATTATGATTTCATTTTATTACATTGGTCTGTTCATATCTTTTCAGAAACTAATACATGAATTATGTGAGCTCTGGGTGCTGTCACCCTTTAGAGAGAGTGAAATATAAAAATAATAAGGGTCTAGAAATTGGGGCTTTTACTTTAGATGAAATAGAGACAAGAACAAAGGGAAGAAAAGATTGATTGTTTCAAGTTTAAACTGCCTGATTTACTTTTCTATGCGGCTTTACTTGTAATCAGTAGTCTGAGACTATTGCATCATATTCATGGTGACTACAGGCAACGTGGAAGCAGATAATGCTGTTTTTGAGCAAGGTGCTTCAGCAGGAAATGTTGGAAATGAAAAGGTACTGCAGCAGAAAAAGGCTAATCCGGTTGCTTTGCTCCTGTCATCGGCCATGATGCTAAGGCATCTCCAGTTTCCTTCATTTGCTGATCGACTTGAAACTGTAGTCAAGCGTGTAATTTCAGAGAGCAAGTACCAAACAAAAGATCTTGGTGGAGACAGCACTGCCCAACAGGTTATTGAAGCTGTTATTGCTATCCTGGACTAGTTGGACGAGAGCTCTCCATACATATTGGCTTTCACTTTCCCACTATTGATTGTACCATGTCATCTACAGTTGCTCTTTTTGCCACAATTGTTTCTATATCATTTCCTAGGTTCCTGTACACCATTATCACAAAAATCCCTTCTTTTTTTTTTTTAGAATAAATCGAGGGGTCATGCATTGAGTGTTGTAAATTGTAATAAATGTTTCTCCAAATTTTTCTTTACATTTTTTTATTTTTATTTTTTGACTTGGTTAGAGTGTCGTGTTTTCTTCCTTTCATTTCGTACATGACACGAATAAATTAGCATGACCCATTTTGGATCATTATTAAACCTTCCAGTTCTCGATTGTCGTTTCATTATTTTTTTTAATTTTTTTTAATTTTTTTTTCTTTTTTTGTTCCCTTTTCTTTTCAGATTCAAGCCACGCAGCAGATAGAGTTTACCTTATTTTAACCCTTATATCTCTTTATTTATTGACTTGCTGGAAACAAACGTCTCCAAGAACTTTGGGGGTTGAATTGTATTTGCATCAAGGTCATCCAATCATCCATTAATGGAAATTGCCACCATTTTTTCTTAATACTTACTGCAACTACTTGTAATCCTCTCACAAGAGAGACAAGAAATATTCAAGCTGTTTGCTTTGTGTATAGTCCATAAATGGTTCAATGCATAAACCTCTCTTCTTTCAACTTTTACCTTTCACCTTTTGACTAATTTCTACGTGTAGCCAAATATTAGTTGAAAGTATATGGGTCTGAATGTCTATAGCACAAATCAATCACAAAATGATAACCTCACTAAATCTTATCATCAAAATCACAATCTTATCTAAACCAAAAAACTTGTAGAACGAAATTTATTTTATTTTATTTTTACGCTAGCCACAACCTAATATTAGTTCAACCACAGGTGAAAAATAAAAGCTTTCATTAGAAATAACAGTTAAGAATGAAAAATAGTAAAAGAATAACTATTGAATGACAAAACAGACAAACCCAGCTGCAACCTAGATTTATTGCTTGTTAAGGGCGGTGCAAGATTCCCATGAGGATGGGATCTTTTGCTTATCAGGTCACTGATTTTGTTGAATAAAATACAAAGGTCCTTGTCTCTGCTTATGGTATTATGAATTAGGAAGCCATTCCCATAAATTTAAAAAAAAGACTTGCTAGTAATATTTTTAAAGCAAGCAGGGCATATATACATGAAACTGAATCCTGAAACTTTCACAATTGAAAATGGAGAGGCAGGTGGCAATTATCGGTGCCGGTATCAGTGGCCTCCTTGCCTGCAAGTACACCCTCTCAAAGGGTTTCCATCCAATTGTTTTTGAAGCCCAGAGCAGCATTGGAGGAGTGTGGACCAAAACTGTACAGAGCACAAACCTCCAGACTCCAAAACCAGCATATCAGTTCTCAGATTTCCCATGGCCATCTTCAGTGACCCAAGACTTTCCTATCCATCATCAAGTCTTGGATTATGTTCAATCTTATGCCCACCGCTTCAACCTTCTCAAGCACATCAAGTTCAATACAAAAGTTGAGGGGATCGAGTATGAAGGCCCATCTGAGGAAGAGGTTCAAGCATGGCATCTCTGGTCTGGTACAGGAGAGCCTTTCAACTCCAGAGGAAAATGGAAAGTTTCAGTAAGAAATACCCAAAATGATTCAACTGAGGTAGAGCAGCTTTTGTATGACATGTTTTAGTTATGGCAAAAGTAATTGAATTATAATTGGTGGCTAATTCTGTTATCAGTGCAGGTGTACACAGTGGGTTTTGTGATTCTTTGCATAGGACGGTTCAGTGGCATTCCCAACATTCCAGAATTTCCTCCAAACAAAGGCCCAGAAGTATTCGAAGGAAAGGTCATACACTCCATGGAATACGCCTCCATGGATTACCAAAGCGCAGCTCAGCTTATCAAAGGGAAGGAAATCACTGTCGTTGGATTCTCGAAATCTGCTTTAGATATCGCAATGGAGTGTTCGGTATCAAATGGTATACTGTGCGCGCACCCACATGACAGAATTCAGTCATTATTATTTCCGAGATACATATAAACGCCATGGTCATGTCCCATGAATATGATCTTCTCGTTTAATTTGCTATGCAGGGAAGAAGCATCCATGCAGAGTCTTATACAAAACAGAGCATTGGACAGTTCCAGATTACCTTCCATGGGGTGTACCGCTGGGTTATTTGTACCTTAACCGCTTCGCTGAGCTTCTGATTCATAAGCCCGGGGAAAGCTTCTTACACACTATCCTCGCAACATTTCTTTCCCCTGTGGTAAAACTTGTTTAGCTTTTTATACTTTTATAACAAGTTTGTCCACACTAGTAGTAGTAGATCATCGGAAAATTACTTCCTTGTTTTGTTTTAACAGAGATGGCTATTCTCAAAATTCGTTGAAAGCTACATCAAAAGGAAGCTTCGATTAGATAAGTTTGGAATGGTACCAAAACATGGCTTTCTTCAACAAGTCTGTTCTTGTTTGATCACAACCATACCGGAAAAGTTCTATGACAGAGTCGAAGAGAAGACTATTATTTTAAAGAAAGCTCCCAGCTTTAGCTTCTGCTAAAAAGGGGTTTTGGTTGATGGGGAGGCCGCAGCCCTAAAGACAGACTTGGTCATTTTGGCTACTGGGTTCAGAGGTGACAAAAAGCTCAAAAACATTTTTGTATCCCCAATCTTCCAGGAGCTCATACTAGGGTCCCCTGATGCAACAGTACCACTTTATAGGTTAGCCCATTTTGGTTTTTCCGTTTCATTCTTTCCCATTTGCATGTCCACCACATTCAATTTAATTCCAGCCACTTTGGAACAAGTCCATTAAGTAAGATCTAAAACGAGAACTCAAACCTTAAATCACCATTTTACTTCAGTTTCTTGATGGATAAATCAACTTTTCTCATTTTTCATGTTAGCAGGGAATGTATTCATCCTCAAATTCCACAACTTGCAGTGATTGGATTTTCAGAAAGTCATTCAAATTTGTATACCTCGGAAATAAGATGCAGATGGCTATCTGAGCTTCTTGATGGTACATTCCAACTGCCAACCATTAAGGAGATGAAGAAAGATACAGCAAAATGGGACGGATTCATGAAGCAATACTCTGCCCAGTACTACAGGAGGTCATGCATAGCTCCATTGCACATATGGTATAATGACCAACTTTGCAAGGACATGGGATGGAACCCCAGAAGAAAGAAGGGATTCATTGCTGAACTGTTGGAACCTTACGGACCCGTGGATTATGCTTCTCCCTCCTAATTAAGAGCATGTGGCATTTGTGCAATCTGTTTCAAATGATTTGGTGAAGAATAAATTACCATGGCAAAGTAGTGGAGGTATATTTTGTGTTTGCTGATATTCAGAAATCAATCAGAGTTGCTTATATTTTTCTTTGTTTTGAGTGCTTATCATGGGCGTGGCTTTTCCAAAGCTATCTGTTTAATGAATTACAAATAAAAGGTACAGGATCGACGTTTCAATGTTGATTGTTAATTTGTCTTCTAATAAACCAATTTAGGTTATAGGAGGTGGAATCTAGCATCTCTTCATCCCAAAAAGTGATTAACGGACAAAAAACACACCTGTCTGGAGATGGAATCTAACATCTCTCCATCCAAAAAGTGATTAACGGACAAAAAACACACCTGTCTAGAACACATGATAAGAAAATGAGATGGTTAATGACAAATTCAATGGCTTAAATTTCTAAAGTGATTTTAGTAGAATCTGAAAATGAGATGCCCAAAATTTACAACTTTAGTTAAAGAGAAATTGAGAATACAGTACATGCCGCCACCAGTCCTTTAAAATTCTTGAAGGCGTGCTTCACTGACCAAGATTTTGCTATCATTACCTGGATGTTCCAATCTCTGACTGACCAACTGAAATAGGAAACTCAAATTTTAACATGTTAATACGACGATGCTCTGCCACATAACAACCAATTTTAGGCATAATCACTTAACTCGAGTTACTGCACTGCACCCTATAAAAGAAATAATCATTATTGAGTCTCAAGAACTTACAATACAATATCAACTAAAGCAACAAAGCCTATAAACTGGGAATGTTATTTTTCTCCAGTGACAACAGTGATTCTCTATCAACTGCTAGTTGACAACAAAGGAATATGTTCGTGTCGCTTTTCCTTCTGCACCAACATTAACAACTGCTAAATCTGTAGTCAAAATCATTTTCTTTTTTAGCCAAATCAAACTTCATCTGTGCTCTTATAACTTTAGAAACAATAGTGAAAATAAATAAATAAATAAAAATTCTCTTGTAGTAGCTGTATGATATTCAGGAATCCGTACCCAGATGAAATATTCCTCTTCATTCTCCTAAGAAATTCTCAGAGTATAAAGCAAAAAAGCAGCAGGTACACAAAATAATACTACCAAAAAAAATCCCACATCCCCCTCCCCAGGAAAAAAAAAAAAGAAAAAAGAAAAAAAAAGAAAAATAAAACATTCATGAAAGAAATAGCAATACTCACCCATAAATTTAAAATGAATATCAACTGACATTGCTAGCCTGTAAGTCACTGTGTAGGAACCACCACGGACCAGATTTTGCTAGCAATCTGAAATTATAGAAATATTAATCAAACATCCTAAGGATTTGACTTTAGATGTAAATAGTAAATATATATAACATTGGTATTTGAAACTGAAATGAATATGGTACTAGTACTAGTACAACAATCTAATTGAAGATTTAGATACTTTGTCTAACACATGGATATTTGTATTATTGGAATAGGGACATCATACCATATGATCAGTTACTCATAATTTAATAAAATATATTCTCTTAATAGTTACATGTGAACCACTTCCTTAAAGTTAGGATAATCATCTTCTAATATGATTATATTAATCCTGTTTTAATAAGATATGGACGATGGACATTTGTTCATCAAATAGACACCTGTTATAAACTGGCATTTACCTGACAAAACCCGCCACCATACGTAAGACCATAAAGAGAGTCAAGCCCAACCATACCCCGGGAAGGCCAAATAAGGAGGGTGCATATAGCAAAAATGCTGAGGAGACAGCTCCCACCAACATCTATCAGCAATTAAAAGAAGGTGCCATTTGAGAAACCTTCCCACAAGAATAAGTACATCTCTAATAGGTTTTGACATTATAGGAAAGGAACCTACCATTGCGCAAGCTGCATATGGGAAGTCCGAAACACCATAATGTAGGCCATCAAAAATATATGCCATGGCATTAAAAGGTTGAGAAGCACTAACAAACTTCATTGAAAGAACATGACAACATAAAAAATGTGTAAGGCTCATATGCAAAGTCAGAACAAATAATTAAACATCAAATTCCAACTTACCAGCACCCCGGCTCTGACAACCTGTAATACTTCAGCATCCTTGGTGAAAAAGCTGGCTAAAGATCCAAATGATACACCCAGAATCACAGTCAAGGAAATACCTGTGAGAAATCCTATCTGAAAACACAACATCAGATTCTGCATTAAAGAACTACATATCCATCAAAGTGATCATAAACTCCAGAACATTCTGAGAGCTTTCTAATTAGTGAGAGAAGTCATAGCTTGCACAAATAAGGAAAAACTTACCCTCAACATAAAGTTAGTAATTTCCTTTACAGCGATGTAGTCACCTCTGGATAGAGAACTTGCAATCAGGGCCTACAAAAATGGACAAAATAAGTCACAAACAGACATATAGTAGCAAATAAGGAACAACATAGAAAACATTGGAGAGTTTAATAGAAAAAGTAAAATAAGAAAGTGCATAAATAAAACCCTAGTCCTAGGTTTTTCAAATTAAAAAGGTTCCCTGGAGGTTCACAGGAGACTATCTTTAAAATAAAAGTATAGTACTTAGAATGCAGGCTTCAACTATAATCTCCATCTTATAATTAGTTCAGAGCAATTCATCCTAAAATTAGGATTTAAATAAATAAACATAGAAAACAAGTTGAAGTCTGGTCAAAAGAATGGCCATACAAAATGTATTGTTCAAAAGAGATACTTCAGTACCTGACCTGATGCAGCCAGTGCATCAGTAAGAAGTGATACGGCCAACCACACTTGCATGCATATCTGATTTGCAGCCATAGCTACAGGACCTTGACGAGCAGCCATTGATGTTGCTAATGTTATGGTTGTAAGTACAGCAAGTGTTCTTCCAAGGAGGAAACCGCCTATAGCAGCTCAAATTCAAATTAGAATCATAACACTCAAAGAAGAAAATGCATCTTGGAGGTATTAACACTCACCAGATTTTATATATCCGCCAAATTGCAGGGATCCCATCTTTGGAGGCAATAATACAGTTCTCTTATTTAGACACCAGATCATCAAGAAGGTCACAACATATCTGAAACATAAAATTTTGAATACGGTCATTGTTAACTCGGGCCAAGGAAAGTAGAGTAAGAAGAAAATTTATTTGAAAAAGGACATACTGAGACAGAACAGTGGAAATGGCTGCGCCAGTCACCCCCAATTGAAAGTAATACATAAGTAAGGGAAACAGAAACACGGCTGATAGATTACCAATACCTTCATAAACAACACGCTAATTAGCAGGTAATGCATCAAAATATACATTTCAACATTTGTACGTAATTATTCAAGATAAAGTCCTAAGTATTGCAAAAAATTTATATGATATCTCCATATATTTATTTGTTCACTTCAATGTCCAAAACAAGGAAAAAAAAGAAGAAAGATATGGGAGTAAAGAACGCTTCAATTTCCATCCCTAAAGCATACTTTACTCCACTTTCACGTGGAAAGTATTTATGTGTTCTTCTTAGATCATGGTACCAGGTATAATGGTGTTTGTGATACAAAAATCCAAGTAGAGGTAATGTATGGTAATTGAATTTAGCAAATCTGGTATCAAGGTTAGAATTTTTTTACTTAGATTTAGACAATTCAATGTCTGTGTCATATCCTTGGTAAGATCAAAGAGGGTAAGTACTTCTATCTTTTTATGCAAAATAGCATAAGCATAATGCATTAGCCTCTTAATTTATAAGGCCATATTACTGATCCTTCAAATGCATTTAATTGATGAATTCTAAATTTAATATGCCAAATTCTTGCCTAGACACAAAACAGGAGTTTTTGTATCCTTAAAACCACGGAAAACGCCTTGAAGGGCCAAAGACACTACAACTGCTGGAGCACCAAGTGCTCGTAGTGAAAGAAATCGTTGTGCTAGAACACGTGTGGGGTTTTCCTGCAAATAGAGAAAATACGTTAAAAAGCAACCTCTGTGAACCAAAGTTATTGTGCTGAGTATGACAATATATTATGTGCTAGAGGATCTCTTAAGAACTACACATATACCTAACTACAGAAATATTAAGTGAAACATATGCAGACATGGAAACCTTTGTAATTGATACACATGAAGAGAGGGGAAGGCAGATGACTATAGGTATGGAAAATTTGAGTTCGTGTAGAAACATACTGTTGATACTCCCATCAAATGTAGAAATGTCCCAGATCCAAAATACAAGGCTAAAGCCTCAAAAATGCCAATCCCTACTGCTAACACCAAAGCAGTAGACACAGAGGATAGTTGCATTTGTTTAGAAGCTCCTTTGCAAGATTTACCATTACTAAAGTTCTCAACACAATCCTCCTCTACACAGCAATGAAGACCAATTAGATAATAATGTGAAACTAATTCAGCAGCTCTTCATTTTTTAGTGTCTAATAATCAGAACGGTATTCATCAAAACATCAATAACCAGCATAGCTTTCACCTGAAGCTGAAACTTGACTAGCATTCTTTGAGATGTCTTCAGCAACGAAAGAAGTAGCAATGCTAAGAAGAGGAATGTTAAAGAGCTTTGATATGATATTAAAGATGGACACAGAAACACCAGCTGATGCTAACTCCACGGTCCCTGTAAGAAATGAATAACAGAAAATTCTAGTTATTTTACATCCGTCCACGGAGAAAGAAAGGAAGCCATGCAAGTGAGAGAGAAAAAGAATTTACCCAATCGACCAATGTAAGCAGTTTCCATCAACTGTGCTAGGGGGTCAATTGCCTGTCCAGCAAGGGCAGGCAAAGAAAGCATTAAAAGCTCATGTTTAACATCTGGATTATGTGTTTGATTGGCAGGATTCCTTGACAAAAGACTGTCAACAAGTGAAAAGAGTCAGGACTACAAATATCACATAAAAGCATTATCTTGGACAAAAAGTAAATCTGTTTCAGAAATCAATATATGAACATAATCAGCTCCTTTTTGTCCCCTTGTAGTGGATTTCTGCAATTGCAACATGCATACTAGTATAGTACAAATAGGGAAAACCTTCAATGGAATTTCAGGACACTGATTATCATGTGGACGCAATGAAGCTGATAATGCCAGTCATAGCATCAAATTAACATTTTTATGCCAAAAAGTAAGAAGTGGCGGAGAATTCCGAATGAAATTTCAAAACTAACAACTACATCAATTTCCTGCTCTTATGTATCGGAGAAATGAAGCAATGTAAAATAGACACAGTAAATAGCTTGTAAATATTATAAGACTAAGATAAAACTTAACCTAGCAAGTAATGCACCTACTTAACCTAGAAAGTAATGCACCTTCTTAACCTAGCAAGTAATGCACCTACAAGAAACAGAGTGAATTATACAAATATGCGAAAATGAAGTTAATATGCAATTCTGGTACCACCAAGAAGATAATATGCGATTGGGGTCTTACAGAGTGTTTTCGTCTGAAGTGCTCACGGCATGGTCTTCTTCTGAAGCCAACCTTTGGTCTACATCGCTGCAATCAGAATTCAACTGATTGTTAACCACAAGGACACGAGAATTCCTGCGATGGGCTTACCAAGGGCGATAAGGATGCCGAGTTGTTAGCAATGAGTCGGCATTCTCCCACAATGTCCGAATTGCCTAGTCCCTTCCTTTTATCGCTTCCAACCAGATAGTTACAACCTTTACCTGGACGTAATGAAGAACAGGGAGTCGTTGAATTGGCAACTCCGTTAAATTCCCGGGCTCTGCAGGTTAATCCATTAGAAACTGAACCACTACTGAAATGGGAAGCGTTCATGGTGGCCGGCAGCAATTATCGGCACGAAAAGAATATATTGCAGGGAACCTGGAAGAATTACAGGACAAATAGGGTACTAAAATCGGAATTATAAATAAACTTATATGAATAGCTGATTTCCGCTTTGAACTCCAGAGGATGTTGAGTATTGACTCTTCAAGTCGAAGCAGAAGGCGGTTATCATATGAACAAATGCTACTACTACTGTTAACGGCGCTGAACCGACTGATTGTCCCTTGTGAACTCAGTCTGCTGACATATGGACATGGTGGATGCTATGTCCAACGCGGTTTAGTTTATAGTTACACAGACCACTGATTGTTATAGCCCAGTCGGCCTTAGTCAGGGTCTGGTCCCTTTCATCTAGTCCAGATCTCCGTGTCTTAGACTTAGTGCCCCTTTGCCCCTTTAGTATACAACTTGTTAAAATCAAATTGACTACTAAGTATAAATCAAATAGGTATAAGCTAGGTATGCGTTTGATATACAAATTTGCAAAAGAGTCAAGTGTATTTGATATGTAGATTGTATTAAGTCAATTTAGATATACAATTACCATTGAGTATAGGCATAATTGAGTTTTCTTTTGGTGCACATATTTCATAAATAAGTTTAATTAATAACTAATAATTTAATTATCAAATATTATTTTTAAATATTTTATTGTTGAATAATGCATTGCAACAACACTACAATAATTTTTTTATCAAGTTAGGGCAATTAAGGTTCTACCAAAAAGATTGATTTTCCGAAACTTTCCTCTTTTTCCTTTCCACTTCGGAATTAATTGCTTAATTTGGTAGCATAGGCACTTGGGCATCATGTTTCATTCAGTATTACAAGTCAAGAAGCACTTCCAATTTCCAAATATGAGTCGCCACTCCCATTCTGTAATTCAGTATTACAAGTAATTAAGCAAAGAAGCATTTCTAATTTCCAAATACGAGTCATCACTCCCATTCTGGAAAAAAAAAAAAATAATGGTTCCACACAAGTCCGAGTACAGACTACAGACACAATCAATTCAAAATTCGCGATAGATACTCCTACCTAGCTAAGATAGGCTAGTACACAAATACAGTTATCTGCTCTGCTCCACTCCAGTGCTCCGTCATCATACAAGAAGGTAGGTACAGTGTACGTACATAGAAAACATACATGAATACATTAGTAACTAGCATTATCATATATGCTAGAAAACGAAGAGATAGACAATAATGATTAAGTGAACGGCAATGAAAAGATAATTCCAATCCCGGCCTCTCAAGATGATCCTTGATCCTTCAGATGCTGTTTTTGAAAATAAACAAATTCCAGTAAGTCGGTATCAGTAAGTGAATGAAAAAGGCCAGCCAGGTCAAACATGCATGAATCATGAATTCATGAGCCGATCAGACAAACAAATAGCTTCAAGTTTGTTACTATTCCTAGTTTGTACTCAGAAAATCAATCAACAATTGAAAAAGATTGATGTTACTCGAGTAGATCAACAGCAACATCAGCATACACAGGTGAGGTAAGTCAAGTCACAAGTGAAGAGCATTAGGCTAATTACCTGGACAAGTGGACTGATCCGTAAGAGTTGTGAGGATGCTTTGGGAGGTATATCCCGCATATGCACAGGTAGTGAGATTACAAGGACTTGAAGATGTGCTAGAGTTGCCAATGGATAGATTGCTTGAACCCTCGCATTGCATTGATGGGCATGTTAACCAGTTGGTTGGCTTCAGTTGCGAAGGCTCGCATTGTAATCTAGTGATTAATAATAACCGCATAGTTAAATAACAAAGATAATCAGATGCTAATTAAGTCACCGGGAGGGAACCAAAGTATGGAGAAAAACTTACGTCAAATTGTTTGCAGAGTCACATTTGCACCTCACACAGTTATTAGCAGTGTAGATGTAAGTAGCGCTAGCAACAAGCAAAGGGAAGTCCAATGACTCATTTCTGATCGCCGAGGAACAAACTGGATAATTTATTTGTTTGCAAGAAACGTTTACTTCGTTATTACAACTTGAAACACGGATGTAATGAAAGTCAGAAAGTTCCCAAGACAAGAAGAAAATGAGCCAAGTGCTTATTTTGATCAATCTCAAGTTATGAAGTAATTTCATGTGAGGGTGGTGTCTTATGGCAGATAGGATAAGGAAACATCTCCAGCTCCACAATAAATATATATATATATATATATAATAACTAACAAATACTGTAGTAATTTTGGAATCTATGGTTTCAGGGATTATTTAGGAACAATCCATTGTATGCATGTATGTTCAAATTAATATCATGGGGACCCTTCTTTTATGAATTAACTGGACTAATTGTACCCAACAACCGACTGTTGTACACATAAAAGGCCATATTATATAGGTCCCCAGAAGGCCAACTTGCACTGGTCCCTTCTTATTATGGTTTTGCTTGTGTCCAAAGTAAAAACGTAAATGCCAATTTGCCAAGGCTACTGATTAATCTAACTCCCTTCCAATTGCCGGCTTGAGCAATTCTTACACAGGACCAACCCCTTATGCCAAAGAAATTCATAACTATCTCTATCTCTATCTCTATCTCTATGTATAGTTAAAATAATTTTCTTGGCTAGTAGGAATACTTCTTCTACTCCCTTCATATGCTAAGATACAAACCGCCCACTGATTTTTTGACTTTCACTTAAATCGAAATAATTAAATAGGCAAAATTGTACTAGAAATTTCATTGGCTAATACACTAGAAGTAAAGAAAAAGAGTTGAACCTTTGAGGGGAACATCAAGAACCTGACCGGCCTTAAGATCCTTGGCATCAGCAATCCCATTCAGACTCAAGAGCGTTACCGAACTGGTATTGTAGTCCTGCGCTATCTTCTCCACCGTGCTCCCAGGTTGCACCACGTGTCCATAATGGACTACTTTGGTCTGGTTCACCTCATCGCAGCTACAAGGCAGCGGGATCCACAGCTCCTGCCCCGGCATAATCAGGCTACTATTCACGATTTTATTAACGGCTTGGATTTGGGGGTACGTCACGAGTCCGGAGAAAACCTCAGCCGCAATATGGTACAGGTCATCCCCGCCTTGTACCTTGTAGGTGGGGCGTCTGTCGGAGACACCGGTCCCGTTATTGTTGCATCTGCACTTGAAGGGGATTCGGATTATCCCCTTCGCGGCCACGGTTTTGTTGGCTAAAGTGGAGGGTGGGAAGCTGTTGGCGCCGAGAATGTTGCGGAGGTTCTTGACGCCGAAGAGGGTTGCGATGGAGCCGAGAGTGGTGCTGTCTAGGGATGCATACTCGATTAAAGCAGGACACGTGGCCAACTGGGTGGTGCACTTGAATTGGGGCGGTGGTTGTGCCTGAGCCCTTGATGTGGCAGCCAGTGCATAGACTAATACTAGTAGCATTCTTGAGATGAAGAAGAAGAATCGATTGGGATTGAAACCCATGCTTTCCAATTGCAATTAACCAGCAACTTGCTTATATCTTAATCTTTGAAAACCGATTGAAATGGTTCGGGGAAGCAGCAAGTGTCTGTGCCTTATATAAAATAAATAAATATAAGTACAGAGAAGAAGGGAGGGACTTGTAGGAAGGAAATGAAGGGAAGAGGCAGGTAGGGACTAGAGACAAGAGAGAGGGGCCAGGGCAGAGCGTAATTGCTAGAAATTTTCCAAAGCTTTTGTGTCTGAACTCTGAGGTCTGAATACAAACTGGAATGGAACATCACGGGCCGAAACTGAACGCTGAGAGACTTTGACCCGTGTGAGTTGACTTGGAACAGAAAAAGTGTTCCCATTTCTTCGTTGGGGGATGGGATGGGGGCATTAACAAGTTCATTTAGGTAACTAAAAATATTATTATTAGAAGATAAAAATAAAAATAAAAATAAAGATACTTTTTTATTTTGTAATTCACTTAATAACATTAAATAATACAAATAAAATGCCAGGGAGGCTGAGCCTGGACAAATGAAAATATGAAGTTATGAGTTGGACACTTGAAAGGTAATTAGTTTCGATTTGAGAGAAGTATATCGAATTTTAATGGATTGGTTTGTCATTTTCAGAAAATACAAGGACTATTATACGAGGTTCAAATTCCAGCACTGGGACAAGGATTTACTAATAATTTTTTAATGCATTAAAATCAGGAATGATAAATACATCACTGAGTCATGGTATTAGTAGTAACACAAATGATGATTAACAAGTAAAATTCTTTAATCTAACAGCCAATAAAGCACAAACGAAAATAATAAAATGCCATTTGACTTTGCTCCAATAATGGTCTGGTATTGAAATACGGGGTACCATTGGAAAAAGCATAGTAGCGTCTTCAAATCCACTTCCTAATTGGGTCACTAATCAGTAATCACAAGTTGTTGTTAATTATTAAAAATAGTCCGTGTGGAACATGCTACTTCGATAACAACTGATAGAGCCGAAGAGCTCAGATCAACATTAGCGAATGTATAGCTAGGAAAGAAGATTCTCGTATTCTTTTATTTCTTTTTGCCAGAAATACGTCACAATAAACTTTTTTAATTCTCCACGCTGCAAAGCCTTTATTATTTATAAGCGGACACTGGTTTTAGCTGTCAAAATAGGAAGAAAACAGGAATTACATCGACAACTGCACCTTAGCATCCACGGCCCCACCTTCTCAATAGAACAGGACCAACTTAAATGCACTCAGTCCTATATACAACAAAAGGCAGTTCAGTATGTATCTGATTTCTTTAAAACAAATCTCACTTTGTTCTCCGTTCCTTTCTCTTGTTCTTTCTAATCGGATATAAACCTGAAATGATGCTGCAGTTACAGCATATGTTAATGGACGCGGTAACACAACATTCCCGGTGCTAATATCATTTTGAATCATGAAATGCAAAAATCAGAATATTTAGACAGAGAGAGAGAGAATTGACCATCAATTGATTAGATGCAAGTATCAAACAGAAAACCCTCTTGATTATTCCGATCAAACTGGAAAAACATGATTTTAAGTGCTGACAACTGCTATCTAAAAGAAAAAGTTCGTTTTGAAGGTCGAGGATGGGGAAGTAAAAAGAGTACAAGAACAATATACATCACTTTTCCTCAAGGCGTCGCAGGACTGAATCAGCAAAGTTTTGTTGCCTGCAAATGCATAAAAATGATTGAGCATCTAATATACACAAAGGTGAGATCGCAAATACGAACAAATTCTAAGTGAAATGGAACTTTGACTTGCAACTACTTCTTAGTCGGGACAATTAGCAGATGACACAAACTGCAATGCATAGGTAAAATTTAATAAAGGAAATCAGAGAAAGGAAAGTAATATAGCTTACTTCCTCTCTCTATGCTTTGGACTAGGTCGAGAATACTTCAGATATCCATCCCAAGGAACCTTTTTAAGACCCGCACGAACAGATATTATGTCTCTTACCCTGCATCATTCAATTTCAATAAAGGTTAATCCAGATAATTAAGATAACTCCACCCTCTAAGATGCCAGAACTTGCCTTTCGCTTTTATATTCAATTTTCTGTAGAATGCACTTATTGACATAGCTTATGAACTACAATTTGGGAAATTACCTCTCTGCAAACTCAATGGGCGTCTCTCCTGGCCTCAAAGTTTGGGGCTCCAAGTACCAAACATCACAAACAACTGCCCACGATGTCATTAGCTGCAGCAGATGCATTGTGAATGACTGCCTGCAGGTACATGTAATCCAGTAATTATTCCTCAAGAAGAGGGACAGCATGGCAACACATTTGCTTACATAGGAAATCCAGGCTTAAATAAGGGAACCATCTTCCCTGTTGCATTTTGGAAACAGACCAGATCATAAATTTAAGATGGTCTGTTATTTCCTCACCTGACAACTTTTTTATGTTCTTTTCCAGCAAATTAAAAAAAGGGGAAGGGCATAGTGGAGGTGACTATAGAGCATAGACCACTGCAATTCAACAGACAAAGGTTGAAAACCTTGCCCACTAGGGCTGTTTAACTACCCATCACAATATCATCATGCCCAATCAACAATAATTGGATCTCTCAGTAACAAGTGCAATAGTAATAGTTTGTCCTTTCCTATTGAAAAGGCTTGTTCTTTGCAGAAAGAAATAGAAAATACAGATGCTCCATAAGGAGAATTGCAAAAAGCACCATGAAAGTTGAAACAAACTTCTAGTGCACAGTAAATATATGGAAACAAAATTAGCATGTGACAATCATCTTACTTCCTACTGTTCCAGAAAGCATCAACAAAAATTTTGTTGTACTTGATTGCGACTGGACAAACTGTGCAGCCAAGCTCAAATGCACCCTAGTCATTGAAATTGACAAGAAAATAAAAAAACAATTGTTAACAAAAGTCTAAACACGCCAATAGTCTAGATGTGAATGGACAAAACTTAAAGAATGAGGAACAGAAGAATTATAGCATCAATAAGAAAAAATAAATGCAAATTTATTCCTTTACAGCAACATAAAATGAAGTACATTCACCTTTTTGAACATGACCGTGTAGTGATTATTCACACAGGTTCCTTCAGGAAATATGAGAAGAGGGTTATTATCAGCTCCCTGAACATGATCCCTCAACCTGAAATATACATATAGATAAAATTATGATACGGAACAAGACCAGAAATAAATATTGTTCACCATCTTCATTTCTACTTACTTCTTTGCTACAATTTCACGATCCTTTGCCTCTGAGCGATTGAACCAGATGCAACCTACACTCTCCAAAATGGTGCTCTGCAACAATCCTACAGACAAACACACCATTTGTTTAATTACCCATTAATTCTTTTACACAATTTCCTTTGTCTAGCCAATATCTGCCTAGCATGAACCTTGCTTTAACTCATTTCAGATTGCTCAATCACCCTATGATTTATTTCCTCTTTTAACAAGAGGACTAACTGCAACTAAACCATTAACTTTTATTAGCTTTTTCTTTTATATGACAGGGACTGGTATACACTATACAGAATTACAGATTCTTACGTCTGTGATTTACCTTGATACATATACCAGTCGTGTCTATGTCTGTGTGTGAAGAGAGAGATAGAGAGGTAAAAGTTTTTGAGAACAGAAACCTAATTCTCAGTCATTCTTTTCAAGTATGTATCAGCTTCATACACTTACCAACCCATCCAGGATGCTTCTGCATAATAACAGCAAATGCAGTCATCTGTTCTAAGATGATGAAATCAATCATGGAAGTATGGTTGGCAACAAAAACCTGTTTAACAGTAGTAAGGAAAGCTGAGATAAACACTTAATAACATCCACTCCACTTTGATATGCAAATAATGACACATAAAGTGACATCGAACAGGGAAAATATTACAATCAGATATACCTGCTTAGGTCGTATGCTAGGTCGTGGCCCATGGTACTTGACAACCCCAGTCCATGATGCAACAAAGAAGCTGCAGATAATCTCCACCAGAAACCTCTGAAGGAAATATGCAATAAGGAATATGTTCAACTTAAATGGGCAAGAACAACCAAAAAGTCATAAGTACACTCCAGTATGTACTGGAGGAGCCAAGACGGACATCAATTTAGAGCCTTATCCAGAATGCGTTCCGTGTCTAACTACATTTGTAAAATAAGTTGACCCGCGTATTTCATTAACTTGAAATAAAAAAGAGGTCAGTCCAATGGTAGATAAACATGAATTCAACTAAGCCTAAGCTTAAGCCTAACTTTCAATTGTATATACTTACAACCAGGTCTTACATTCCAGATAGTTGGGAATACATAATTAAAGAATATGTTATTTAAATATTCAAAGGAACTGATGAACAAAATGTACAAGATACATATTTATGACATATCAGTGCTAGAAACACAAGAAAGAACCATACAAAATCAGAGAGAGATAGGCATGAACCCAGAACAAACAAAAAGAAAATTAAATGAAAGAAATAAGAACAAGAGATGAGAAGGTTGTGACCACATGAGCAAAAATAAGTCAGGTATGTACCTCAATCTTTTTCCTCCATTTATCATGTCCCTTCAGCAGAAAGTGAACGGGAATGAAGGATGAGAGAAATATTATCCATCCTATAGTCAACACCAGAACCCTGCAAGGTTAATGAGGACTTGTATATCATGCCCAAATTTCTGTCACTAAGCAAAGTGGCGTACTAACATGTAATTAATATGCTGAGCAGTGAAAACATACTAGTAGGCCATACTCAAGAAGGAGGAAAAGAAGATTAAGGAAATTTCATTTCAATGTAACTTGTAATCTCATAAAGTAAAACATCACACCCTTCCTTAATACTGAAATCCTATCTAAAAAAATATTTCACGATATGTTTTCATCTAAAAGCATCTCATTGCAAGCAATAAACCAAGAACAATATCAACAACTAGAAAAGCAGACCCTGCGCTAGTGAAATTTCAAAGTGTTTGCATCATGCATAACATGATTTATCTGAACTATGAAAGTATAAAATACTGCATAAACTGACCTAGCTGGGAATAGAACTAAATAACGAACTACAACTCCAAAACACCACAAGGGAAACAAATACACATTCCAGTTCCAAGGTTCTGGGGGGTTGGACTTGAAGCATCTGGTGAATGAGTCCTGCAAAATCATTACCAATTCAATCGATTAAACACAAGCACGACATAAATTGAATTCAAGTAGAATACCAAATTGAAGCAAAACAAAAATGACAATTTTGGAAGAAAAATACAAGTAGGGTGGTGTATATATGGACAAGCTTACATCAACAATAGCACCCGCTGCCTCGGATAGAGTAGGAGAAATATCGAGCAAATCACGCCTGAAAATAATCCCCAAAATTAACATGAACCCGAAGGGCTTCGATTGATTGTGCACATGTAATGGGAAAAAATAAAATAAAATAAATGAAAGATTGCAAAACGGGGAATTCAACTACGACTAACTCAACCTCGAAGCTTCGGTAAGATATTGATCGCATCAAACAAGTACCCAATCGTTTTGCTCAGCATTATTCAAAAAAGCAAGCAAAAACAAAGAACAAGGGTGTGGGAGAAACACAGACATACAGGCGGAGCTTGCCGTGAGGTTCTTGTTGGATGGAGGATCCGGAAGGGAGATAATCTTCGATGTTGGGTCGGTCCAGGTCCAATTCGGAGCTTGACGAGTTTAGCTTCCCAGTACTACCCATGTCCGTTGTTCCTTTTGCACTGCCTCGGGGCTCCTTCAAGAGAAAAGATGCCGTGCGAGTATCGATGATGGAAATTGTTATTTCGTTTATATATTCCTCTTTTCCTTTCTTTTTTCTTGGGGTTGTTTAGCGTCACACACAAAAAAAAGAAAAAAGTCTTGTTATGTACATTACATACGACCCGACTTTTGCTTCAAGCCAGAGAGTTAAATTACACTTTCTCTTACTAAAGAAAATATTATTACACTAGCAAAATATTAAAAATTGTTATTGTTGGCTTGCTGGATGAGACAGACTCAAAAGTCAAAATACTGTATGGTTGATTTGTCCTAAGAACCTAGTAAATGTTCCAAAGCAGAGAAAGGGACGTTAGCTCTATTTCACGAATACTAAATACCAATTAATGAAGATGGAAGACAATATATGTCATATGAGCTCTGCAATTTCACCCATTCGCCATTTGGATTTGGTTCTGTTCCTCGTAGCGACCAACACCAACACTTGACACTCTCTTAAGTGTCACATTGGAATCATCTTAACCGCTGCAATTGAATGGCTGCTTGCAGTAAACAAGAATTCTTTCTGACTTCTGAATAAAACGGATTTTAGACCAAAGAAAGAAATAGAATGGGCTTGGACCTAAGCAACTAACGCAGTGTAGTCCAGCTGAGTGGAGAGGGCCAAGGCCATAACCACATGAATTCACTATAAAATGATTGCAAACACTTGAATAATTATAGTTATTAAGAGTTATTTTGAAATACATAATCACCCAACAATCGTCATCCATTAACAAGTAAATCGATATAACCTTCGAGAATTCACTATAAAATAATTACAAATATATAAATCATCATAATTAATAAGGAATTACATTAAAATACATATAATATAACAATCGTCAAAAACACTAATGATATAAATATAATATCACATAAATCGCATTACGATTTAATTTAATTCATTCCACGTCCCAATTAATTCAATCCAAAACCAATTATATCTAATATAAATTATTTTGTTTACAATGAAATTCATCACAAATAACCTCTCATTTTGAATGAAACTTCAAAAACTAATTAGATCCCCTTCTTCGGTGAGCACTGCACATTGGTATTAATATTTTTGAATTTATTACTAAAATAAAAAATATATATATTAATAATCTTTTCAAATTCAGTAATACAGATAAACAACTAGCTAGCGGCCAAATCTTAGTATTTTTTTTATATATATCATCAGTGCAGCTCAACCAACCCCAATCTAAAAGTTTCTTATCTTCTATCTCTTCTAACTAACCTATGGCTATGGACATACACCCTCCCTACTTATCACCAAATCCCTTCCCATTTCCTAATCTTGGAAGTCGTTCAACAGTAATCCATCTAAGTTTAAATTATATGGTGTAGTTTAGAGCTGGCGAAGGCAATTAGTTTCAGCCGCTGATTCATTTCACTACTCTCTTAAATCACACGATAAGGAAGGACAACTGCTTCCTCACTCTCCTTCATGCACGTGTCTTGCATGTTCCAATCATAACACTGCAACGTGTCCCTGAACACCCACCGATTCTATCACGCTCCATGTTTATATTTGAATTTTCGTTTAAGTAAAGAAATGGACCTGACCCAAAAAAAAGAAATGGACAGTAAGCACGTGTGACACACTTGAAGAGTAAAGAGGAACAAATATTTTGCCGGAACTGGGAAAAAATATATTTATTTTTCCTCCATTTACTATTCAAAAAATAATTGGGGAGAATTGTGTGTCTGAAGGGATTAAGTAAACCACCATCTTTGCCACTCCTGTTTCTTGACACGTATGAAGTATCTCAGAATTAAAGAACTTTTATTTCCATTTTTTTTTCTCTATCCATGCTAATGTTTTAATTTTTCAAATTTAGATTTTGGCTGACGAATCTTCTAAAATTTTGATCTATTCAACTTACGTAATAATGTTTCATCTAAAACGATAATTTATTTTATTTTTAAAGACAAAGACATACTTTATTATTAGAATTGTTCAACAAAATTTATCTTATAAAAACATATTGATATTTAATTTAGTATTAACTTATGAATTGTATCTCCTTTATTACTAATTATCGCTCCATTCAAAATAAAAAAATATAACATAAATTTCGTCACATAATTTATAACAAAATATAGTTTTATAAATTTATTTTCCATAAGAAGCATATATGATACATCAAATTAGAATCTCCAAGGTAATGGAAAACTCAAATATGGGAACAACAAAAACTCAACCTAAATATGTCATAAAAATATTGTGGGATGAAAGGGTCATTTATTGAAAGACTAAAAGAAAATTAAAAAAAAAATTAATACAAAAACAAAATCCTTTTTATTATTTAATACTAATAATAATTAATATTGTGATCTAAAAAAAAATAATCACGTTAATTTTTACAGTTCATTCTAAAAGAATTATTAAGTTCATATTTTATTTTAATTTTTAATATTATTAAAATTATGATAATAACTAGATTGTTTAATTTAACAAATTTAAATTTTTTAAATTTCAATAATAATTAAATGATTTTTGTTCAATATCTCATTTATCATAACTATTTTTTTATTTTTTTATAATAATCTAAAAGCTCATGTTGGTTGTTACCCGTGGAGATATAATTAATATGTTCTTTATAAACTTACCAAAATAATACTTATTTAAAAATTAATCTTTTAAATTTGTTCTAAGAATACATATTAAGGATTAATAAATATAACTTTTAAAAATTAAATTCTTTAAAGTTATAAATTATTAATAATATTGCACTAAATATTATATAGACCACCTTAACATATAGGGAATCCTTAATCCTATTTAAAAAAACTTATATGTTTTAAAATTATTTATACTCTTGACCTGACCAACCAAATTACTGAAAATTTAAAACAGAAGGTAGCAAAATTTTATTGATTGGAGCCACGTCAGCAATCAAGTAGGTAGTAGACATGGTCAGTGGTCACAGCTGAGATTTCAACTAGGTCCGAGCAAATACACTGGAGTAGACCCGCAAAGATTTCCGCGCGATTGGTTCGAGGTGGGGTCCATTTTTCAGAGGGAAAAGTTTGTTTTGTTGTGGGGGAAAGCTCATTATGGAAATTGGAAGAAACGTTTTCGTTGTTACAGACGGAGACGGAGCACCTTGAGCACCTCCTCCTCTTCCTCCATGTTATTTTTAACAGAAAGCTCCTTCAAATACAATACCATACCATACCAGTACCGCAGTCTGCAGCTCCAGCACTACCTCCTCTCTCTAACTACCTGTTAAAGTGAACATGATGAAGAAAAAGAATCACAATAGAGACAAAGCCAATATCGTTGGCCTTCTCATTGCCACTCTCCTCCGTCGTCGCCGTCTGCATCACCCTCTACTCTCCGCCGTCTCCGGCTGCCTTCTCCTCTTATACGCAATTTTCTCTCTCATTGCCCCCTCTCCCGCCCACCACCACCATCGCATCTTGGTAACTCTCTCTCTCTTTTCCGCGATTTCCATTTTGAAATTCACATGTTTTGCATTTCAATTCAATCTGGATTTTAACGTTATTCTCCTCGAACGTCTAATTGTTGTTCTTAATTTTATTGATTCTCCATCCTCTGTATGTTTTTAATGATTTATTTGATATTCTGCTTTCCTTGGTTTCATGTATGTCTATGTGAATCAGTATAATGATGAAGTTCAGTCTAAATTGAATTCGCATCCGGAGCCGGTGTTTCGTGTTCCTGTGAGTGGACCAAGTTCAGTTCATGATTTGTGGAGTTGGAGGATCTCTAAGCTTTATTACGGCTGCAGTAATGCAAGCGATAGCTTTGCAGGTAAATTTACTCTTGCTCTTCATGGCAATGCTATACTCTCAGTTTCTTTCTTCTAATGAAATGATCGATGCCAACATCTGTTCTGCTACTATGAATTTAGCACCCAGATTTTTTAGTCCTGTTTGTTTTCTTGTTTGGAGTGTGTATACGACTTTGGAGCATCTGGTTCTTATTTTTCAAGTTGTATCTATTGAAGTTTCTAACTCCACCATACTTCTAGTTTTGGGGTGGCCTGTTGATCAGCTTTTATCTATCTGCTATAATTACTCTACAATTACAGAATCTTGATAGATTCACCCACGCCTAATCTATCTTGTACTGTTGCTTCAATATATACATGTGTCTTACAGAAGCCGATGTGAAAACACACTCTGGTCGATACTTATTGATTGCTACTAGCGGCGGCTTAAATCAACAACGGACAGGGGTAAGCCTCTTGAGCCACAAATTTTATTGTTCAACAGCACTGTTGCTTTTGATGATTACAGACTTAAAGTTCGGATATGTTCATTGTTGTCACTCAGATGTCAAGTATGAATTTAATGTTAGCTTGATGATAAATCTACTTTCCTTGTATGACACTTAAAACAAAGTCTTGGAAACTTAACTATTAAAGGAGAAAATGCAATGTGCTAGACAATAAGTTTCCGCCACTTTTTCCCCTTAACTCTCAGACTTTCTTTTTACTCCTGCGTAATTAGAACTTGCATCCGTCACTTGATATTGATAATGGAATAAAAAATTAAAATGAACAAGTTGAAAAAGGAAAATATTCTTATTAAAGTTTATCCATTGCATCTGCAGTTTTGCATTGATGATGATGGCCACATGTGCCTTTAGTTCATTTGATAATGTTGTGGAACATTTATTTCTCTTAGTAACCAATGATGTAAAGGATTTTGTTAGGGTTTGTGGTGCCTTTCTTAAATATATATATAGACATGTATCATGTATGCATAGATTGCACTGATATGCATGCAAACATTTAGAATGTATAAATGGTTAGAGGCAAACACAAAATTTGTAACTAAGAAAAGATACATAGAAGCTAATTTCTATCTCCTTAGAATTTATGATAGCAAAGGATGTATGCTATCCTTAACATTAAGATGTAAATCTCCAGAAAACAGAGGGGTTGTGTATTGGTGCCAATTGGAACTCATTGGTCTATAGTTCTTTGTGCTTTGTACCAGAAAAGATCATTGATCAGAAGCAGTTTTGATTATTTTTTTTTACGCGAAAGATTCATTGCTTGGAGTCAATTGTGACAAGTGACTGTGGAAACATGTTGGTGTGTTGTTACCTTTATGATTGAGATTTTGCCAAATTTGAATTAGTTTCTATTGCTGAAAGTGCTGCTTATGGCTGCAGATAACAGATGCTGTTGTTGCAGCATATATTTTGAATGCTACTCTTGTTGTGCCCAAGCTGGATCAGAAATCTTTTTGGAAGGATACAAGGTCTGTTGCTCCAGTGAAATTTCACTGAAAATAAACCTATGTTATATTTGATCCCTATGTACAAGTGAAATGCAACATCTACCCATTTCTTTGTTTATATGGAATTTTTTATTTTGGTGCAGCAACTTTGCAGAGATATTTGATGTGGACTGGTTTATATCATTCCTATTGAAAGATGTTAAAATTATCAAACAACTTCCAATGAAGGGAGGGAAAGCTTTGATTCCATACACAATGCGGGTTCCTAGGAAATGCAGTCAAAAGTGCTATCAGAATCGGGTTTTGCCTGTTCTTGTCAAAAAGCATGTAAGTATTCAGCTTCTTGCAGAAGGTTACATGTTTATGAACAATTCACCTAAATATTCATGAAATCATATCAATATTCTTATTCATTCTTGTTGTTCCATTAAAAGTAACAGACAAAATAGCTGTCTGCTTAGCGAAGGATAGCCTAGTTAGAATATTAGCTTTTCTTTTATTTAATTGTTTTTGGTGCATTTTACATATTTGAAATTGAAAAACTGGTATTATTTGTATTCTCTATCTATTTGACTCAGTCACTTAATAATGCCAATATTTTCCCCATTCCAGTTATTTCATATCAAAATTATTAGATATAGAAAAGCATTTCCATACAGACTAAATGATTCTGGGAACTTTACTATATAATAGTTGATTATAACTTCTACTCATTACTGTATTGGTGAAAACCATATGATGCTATTAAATAGTCCATAGTAAATGACAATTAAATTCCATGGTGCAGGCTGTGCAGCTCACAAAATTTGATTACAGGCTATCAAATAGGTTGGAGACTGATCTACAAAAGCTAAGATGCAGAGTCAACTACCATTCTCTAAAGTTTACTGATTCCATTCTTCATATGGGCAACGCATTAGTTGAGCGGATGAGGGCGAAAAGTAAGCATTTCATTGCCCTGCATTTGAGGTAAGGTTGATTAGTTCCAGCCATACTTGATCCTTTTCTTCATTACATTTTAATCTGCAGTTCCTGTCTTTTATCATTGGCCTGATAAATTAAGGCAAGTTGTGTTTATGCGGTCATAGCATCATGCTAGAGAGTAAGATTGTGAGTTCCTCATAATTTGTGTGTGCCGAATGCACCAATATTAGTTTCATTATTTTTTTTCAGTTACATAATTAAGGTATTGAGCCAAACTGGTTATTATCCATAGGTTTGAACCTGATATGCTTGCATTCTCTGGCTGTTATTATGGTGGAGGAGAGAGGGAAAGGAGAGAACTTGGCACAATCAGGAAGAGGTGGAAAACTTTACATGTGAGGTTCCTCTGGATCTTAAATAGATATTTCTCAACATCTCATTACCCTTTGAGAATATTAAGGTTATTTTATTGGTGTGATGTAGGTAAGCAATCCTGACAAGGTTAGAAGGCATGGAAGATGCCCGCTTACTCCGGAGGAAGTTGGTCTTATGCTAAGGGCTTTAGGTTTTGGAAGTGAGGTGCACTTGTATGTGGCATCGGGCGAAGTATATGGAGGTGAAGAAACATTAGCACCCCTGAAGGCACTCTTTCCCAACTTCCATTCTAAGGAGACCATAACAAGCAAAGAGGAGTTGTCACCTTTTTCATCATTCTCTTCTCGTATGGCTGCACTAGATTTCATTGTTTGTGATGAAAGCGATGTTTTTGTTACCAACAACAATGGTAACATGGCTAAAATATTAGCTGGACGAAGGTATGCTGGTTCTTCGCTTGTGGACTGTGCTTTTTGGCCGTTGATGAAAATCTTACATTTTTGTTTTTACTTATTTAGCCTAAAGTAACACCTTTGGCGAACCGAGCCATGAGTTACTGGAAAAATTTAATGCAATTGTGAGGCTGAGACCAGAGTTTGGACTCAATAAAACGTGTTCATATTTTTAATTGATTTTGAGGTTCTTTTTAATGGCCATTTTGTTGAGATGATTAGTTTTCTATTGGCTTCCAAGTTCCAAATGCACCCTAGCTGTTTGCTAATGACTTGGAAAGCTGCCTAATCTGATGGTTGACTTTGTGAAATGGCCTTGTCTACTGCAGGAGATACTTCGGCCACAAACCTACCATTCGTCCAAATGCTAAAAAACTGTACCGGTTGTTCATGAACAGAAATAATATGACATGGGAAGAGTTCGCATCCCGTGTTCGAACTAATCAGATAGGCTTCATGGGGGATCCAAATGAAGTAAGGCCAGGCAGGGGCGAGTTTCATGAGAATCCATCATCCTGCATATGTGAAACTTCTAAGGCAAAAGCCGCGGGAGTTCCATATCGTCACAATCAAGCTCCAGATGGTGATGAGAATGTCAAATTAGATAATACAAATAGAGATCTTGGTGATATAACAGAGGAGCAGTTAACTGACGATGAGCAGGATTGGTCTGATGTGGTTTTTTTAAATAATAGAGCTCAGATTCAAGGCAAAGGGAACAAAGCAGATTCACTTCCCTCTCTGCTAACCAAATCTGACCAACCAGAATTGGAAGAGCTCTTTTCAGATTAGATGGAGGACGTTTTATTTCTCATAGATAGTCAAATTATGTGCCTATAACCCAGTTGTTGAGCAGCTCTGTGTTCTTTCCATTCTTCAGCGGCCGTTGCTTCAAATGACAAGAGACTATACTTTAGTGGCAGGGTTAACATAGTATAGTAGCGCTTTTGTACATAACAGTGGTAGCGCTTTCATAATAGGAGGGGTGGTAAACTGACAGGCCATTCAGATTTTGAAGCTTGTATATTAAAAATTCTTTAGGATTGTGGTTTTTGGCATCTTTTGCTTTTTATTTGATGATGACGATGCTGATTCATTCTTACTGTAAGGCAGGGAGTGTTACCAGGCAGCAGAACATAGGTAAAAGAGGTGGATGTTTCAAAATTAGGCTATGTTTTTTTAACTTTTTTATTATTTCTTAGGTGTGCTATAATTTTCTTTGGTATAAGATTTTATAATATTTCATCATGGCGGCAATTATTTCTTTCGTTGTTGATACTACAATGCCATCGTAACAGCGGCTGTCCACTGGTCAAAGTGATCCAAATAAAGGATATGGCCACGTGGGACCAATCATAATACAATTTTGAGTCCGACGTGGCAAGATTACAATCCATTATTCTTCTCCAGTGACTTATCCCCGTTGTGTCTTTCTCTCTTCTATCTCACTCTCCGTGACTCTGTTCTGTTCTGTTCTGAAAGGCAGGGCAATGGCGCTGAGGCTGCACGCACAGCTTGTGACACCTGGCCCATTCCATCGCCGTCATCTCACTACTAAACACTCTGGTGGAAACTTCGAACTGTCATGGAAACGAACTTTAGAGCCGGACATTCTCGTATTCGTCCGTTCGGTTTCATCTTCTTCTATCGGTTCGTTCAGAATCCGAGCCATAACCAATCCACACATTGTTACATTTGCACATAGAATTTTTCTTTTTCCACGGGGTTAATCTACATATTTATTCACCATTTCACCTGTATTAATCCCATATTGGGTTCTTTGCAGTTTTTCTATGTCTAAGCATATTACTGGAATTGTTTCATTTCTCAGGAAGATCGTATAAACAGCCATGGTTGACATGCACTGCGCAGGTTCAGACAACAGGGGCAGTGAATCTTGCTCCGGGGACGCCCGTGAGGCCAACGAGTATACTGGTGGTTGGTGCTACTGGCACTTTGGGAAGGCAGATTGTGAGACGGGCACTAGACGAAGGCTACGACGTTAGGTGCCTCGTGAGGCCTAGGCCAGCTCCTGCTGATTTCCTCCGTGATTGGGGAGCAACCGTTGTCAATGTGGGTCTCTAAGTATCTTTCTTTACTCATTTTCTTTTTCCTGTTTTTAATATCTCTAAGACTTTACTAAGAAATCTGCATTCCTAACATCTGCTGTTCCTTTTATATCTTGATGACATAGCGGACAAAGGAATTCCCCTATGGGCATGTGCCATGTTAAATAATAAATTGTTATTTTGTTAAATGTTTTCCTTCAACATGTATGTTGGTTGTGTTGACATTCAAAGTTTGATATTTAGATTATGATTATGTCCATTTTTGTCTTCAAATTCTTACTGTACCTTATATTGGTCTCTGTAACATCCATCTGAACTCAAACAGATTTGAATCTTCTGAAAGCCTTACTATCAAGTTTGGTATTGTCATATGCTGCTGAGTATCAAGATTTTACTTGCTTGAAGTTCAATAATGGAATTTTTTTTTGAGCAGGCGGACCTCAATAAACCTGAGACAATTCCTGCAACATTGGTTGGTATTCATACAGTCATTGACTGTGCCACAGGGCGTCCAGAAGAGCCTATTAAAGCTGTAAGTTTTGCACTAAAGAATTCATTTGTTTCTTCTCTTTGTTTTCTTATGAGGATCAAGTCAACATTAATTTCTATATATATATATATTTTTTTCATTCCTTTGAAGCTGTGAACGAAGAAAAGTCATTTAAGGAGAAGAATTTTCTCTTACATTACTTCCGTGTGGTGCTTAACAATTATAATCTCAAACATTCTATCTAAAAGGAAATATTTTCTTGTTGCCCCTGGCCCCCTTCAAAGTACAATGATATCCATCTTCTGATCCTATTCATAATGCTTTCGTTATCTGTGTTTGAAATTTACACCTGAAAGCAAAGTGGCTGATCTGATAATTATTAAATGTGTGTCTTGTCTGCTTGTTCTATTTAGGTAGATTGGGAAGGAAAGGTTGCTCTTGTCCAATGTGCGAAGGCAATGGGAATTCAGAAATATGTCTTCTATTCCATCCACAATTGTGACAAGCATCCGGAGGTTCCACTTATGGAGATCAAGTACTGCACTGAGAAGTTCCTCCAAGACTCAGGCCTAAATCACATCGTAATCCGACTGTGTGGTTTCATGCAAGTAATAACCTCCAAATTTGACTTTGTGGACTTTTTACTGGAATTATTCATTTTGTTACTCATTCCTGTGATCCTTTCTATGGATGCCTTCGCTTCTGGTGTGCCATATTCCAATTATCACCCTTCCCCTTTTCTCTTTCATTAGAAAATTGTTGTTAGCAGAAATTACCATCTGGAAGCATACATCATAGGAATTAGATAGTAAACTTAACCTAAGCAATGATTCTCATCTGATACTGAATAACCTACCAGAGTTGGACCTAGGCCCAGCATGTGATACTGAATATTTGTGTGCACGAGTTTGTGGATAGTTTTGATTTTCCTGTGAATGTCTTTTTTGATGTGCTTCATACCAATTCTTCCAGGGTCTTATTGGGCAGTATGCAGTACCTATCCTAGAAGAGAAATCTGTTTGGGGAACTGATGCTCCCACTAGAATTGCTTACATGGATACTCAGGTATTATGCATAAATCACTTCCTTGGTAACAACTACTAATTTCTTTATGATATCTAAACTTATTTCCAATTTGTTGTAGGATATAGCTCGTTTGACATTTATAGCTTTGAGAAATGAGAAAATTAATGGGAAGCTTCTTACCTTTGCTGGACCTCGTGCATGGACAACCCAAGAGGTAAACAAAATTTATTTACTTATGCTAAGGTCCTAGCATATTCACTATGGTTTTCCCCTCTCCCCAATCAAAATCAGGTTGATCCTCAGATGGAAAGGTCTTCCAGAGCTTCTTATCTATTACCTATCCCTTAGTGCCTCTTAGGACCTGTTTTGACACCAACTAGATACAAAAGAAATAGAATATAGGGCAGCAATATGATTAGAGTGGCAATGTTGAGATTCTCAGAAGTATATTTTCATCAGTACTGTACTATTTCAATCTAAGTTTTATCTGCCTTTCGTTCTGGAGAAGAGGGAGTTAGGGGTAGGGCATTGGGGTTCAAATTTAAGGTCCAGCCATTGCCACTCTACCCCGTTTTTTCTGAATTAATAATTCATTCTTGATTTTAGGTGATAACATTATGCGAGAGGCTTGCAGGACAAGATGCTAATGTCACTACAGTACCAGTTTCCATCTTAAGGTTCACTCGCCAGTTGACTCGATTTTTTGAGTGGACAAATGATGTTGCTGACAGGTTGGCATTTTCAGAGGTATTGGTTTCTCTCCATAGTTATGTTCTTAGAAACATCATTGTTTAATCTTTCTTTTCAACTTGCTCAAAATACTGCCAAGATGAATGCAATGTTGAAATCCCAATCTTCTCCAAATGGCTTCAAAGGCAACATACCTTGAATGCTCAATTAAGGATGTTCTGATATATGGAATTTCACTTTCATACTTCATTTCAGGACCGTGATTCTCAATTGCCGCTCGTGCACATCTTAGCTATTGTTTTTCCAATTGGGGATGACCCCATAGTATTTACTTCATATTGACCTTTTGGCTATCTGAACTATTTCTTTGACTAAGAGCCCGTTTGGTATACATATTGCAAAGTCAGATTAATCATAAGTCAGATTACATAAATCAGATTGTTATAAGTTAGATATGCATTTGGTATAGAAATTGTAAATAAGTGAATTTTGTGTGTGGTACACAAATTGCATAAGTCATGTTTGAATATGTAATTATTATCGAAGACATGCATAATAGTGTGTTTGGTTTATAGATTGCAAAAGTCAGTTTCATAAAAAAAAATTTATTTTTTATTATTAAATAATTTTAAAATACTATATTTGTCAATAATATCAGTACAATAATAAACTTGTTATATATTGCATAGCATTGCATAATTTAATCAAATACATATTATAATCCTTTGCTTATGTGAGAAAGCTAATAATAGCTATTTGCATATTGTTTTTCATAATCTACTGACAAATGGGTCTGTGATTTAGTGGGGATAATTGTCTCATATATATATATATTAAAAAGTTAAGGGCACATGAGACATTTCCTGTCTCACATGCCACAAACTTTTCAAAAGTACCTCTAAAGGTACTTATGCCGATTGAGGCATTTTGTGGATTGCAGGTCCGTTTCTGATGGGTCCAATTGGACGATTGGTACACCAAACATATTCAATCGGCCTTTTCCTATCGTAAACGCTAATCGGAGCTTTGAATCTTTGCACCAAACTGGCACTAAGAAGGATATTTAATTTTTTTTTTTTTTTTTTTTTTCAACTGCTAATTGATCTGCCTTATTTTGTGTATGTATAATATTTTTATTGTATTAGCCAACTCCGACCAGTTTTGAGGCTAAGTCTTAGTTGAGTTGGACATCATATACACTTAATAGGGCTGACATCTTGCACGGGCCATATGTAGGTTCTTACAAGCGACGTGATTTTCTCTGTTCCAATGGCGGAGACGAATCAGCTTCTTGGAGTGGATGCAAAAGACATAGTTACATTAGAGAAGTATCTACAGGACTATTTCACAAACATATTAAAGAAATTGAAGGATCTAAAGGCACAATCAAAGCAAACAGATATTTACTTCTGAAGACCAATTTGTCATTGTAAGGTGAAGTTGTGTATCGATCTGAAGTTTCTTACAGTGAATAGCCAACACTCACAGAGTATTGTATGTGAAGGTATACATGCATTATCAAGGATTTATGCACTGAATAGTGAGTACGCTCACTCATTCAAGGTATATACAACTCATTCATAAACCCTTCTCTTACTCACTCCCCTCTTATTCTCAGTATTTATTCATTTTCCTTATTATTCAGCAAATTAAACAGCAATTCAAAAAACAAGACTCCTGGTTGTGAGATATGTAGTTTCTTACCTCGTTTTTCTTTTTCTTTCTCTCTTAAATGTTTGTATAAATAAATGCAATAGTGTTATGTGAGTATTTGCATGATCAGATATTCTCTATTGGAGCTGCGATTGGATTAAAAGTAAATAATTTTAGAAAATTTCTCCAGAATTTAATTAAAAGTAAATGATTCTTGTTTATTAGTGAGGACTATCAACCAAGTGTGGTCAACCAAGTATGGGATTAGCAAAAGAAAGAATAAAGTGTATATTAGAAAAATCGGTTCTGTACTAGACCTAGTACTAGTTAATTTAGAATTTCTTTCTTTCACTAATTCTGTCCCAAATAATTTCACCAACTAATAAAGTCTTAAGTGGTATAAAGCAAAGGACAAGCAATTATAGGGTTAGCTCCTGTTTTTATGCAGTGTCTTATCCCTGTCTTCCCTTTTCTCTAGATGGAATTCCATGCATTCCCCCGCTCTTCTTGTTGTCTGTTTTCGTTCATTTGTCCTGCTCAGAAATCTCGAGAATGATTCATTTATTTTTGTGGGCTACCTTACATTATATTTACATGCATGTTCAAGTAACAACACAGGCTGTGAGTTCAAACACATATACTACTGGCAAGCAGAATTGGTAATAATGGTATTATCAATCACAAGCTATGTTAATGTTAGTACCATTACCAATATTGGCAAACGTAATCCATATCCTATAATAATATATATAGATGCCATGGCCAAAACACACATGAAATCATGTGATTTATTGTGGGTCCCAAGTAGGCCCCAATCTACAGTTGAAGGACGTACATGCAATAACATAATGAATAATTGGGAATTGATTACCAATTAATTAATTGTCCCATTACATTCTGTGATTTATGTCCATTCATTTCTTTAAATTAAAAATAAAATTGTGATTTATCTCTTCTTTTACTTTCCCATTCCCCATATTTCTTTTTTTTTTCTTTTTTCTTTTTTTCTTTGATAAGATCCCGCGTTCCCTAGTTATAAGAGCTAGCCCCCTCCTCCTGCGTGCATTATGATTAAAATTCTTCACCATCCATCTGTTATTCTGTTGGTGGAATAATTAAGACAAAAGAAGATCCTCAGTCAGTCATTCCTGCACAATGTCCTGGCACTTTAGTGTAATTGTGGGGGCGATCTGGATATTCTCAAATATATTAGCTTTCACGTTTGTTTGAAATCAGATCAAAATAATTTACAAAAAATGAAACTTTTTATAATATATATATATAGAGAGAGAGAAAGTGAGAATAGCCGAATATATTGTATATACACTTACACATATGATACAAATATTCTTTTTTGCTGTAGTTGTCTTTCAGTCCAACGATATGGATATTTGTTTCTTTTTATTTCTTTTACTAGTCACAAAAATTTATTTCCCCTACCTCCATCCATCTTTATCTTTTAACTCTACCTCAAAGGTAATTTTTCCTTAGCTACCTATGAAAGAAAAAAAAGAAGTAATCAAATTAAATGCAATTTAGTTTGAAAGTGATTTTTGAAAAATATCTTGCCTATTGTGTATATGAAATTATGAATACATACATGCACGAAATTACGTTAATAAATGCTGCCCCTCTCTCTCTCTCTCTCTCTCTCTCTCTCTCTCTATATATATATATATATATATACTTCCACCCACCATCACCTTGCATGGGGCCAATGTGTACATGATAGCTGGGTAGTTCGTAACTATTTGAATTTATATTGAAAGTAGAGTCTCCTAGTTAACTCTTTATAATGTTTTGAATGTTATATAAGTAGTTAATCATTTTTAATTCTTGTTTTGTACATTTACACTTGCAGAATAGCAATTAATTAATCATCATGGCTTTTGACCCCTTTGAAATTACAAACAGCAGTAAATCAATATTGTTTATGTTTTAATATGTTGGAGCTATCATGCATCTTATCATAGAAAATTGATCTCATGTTGTATAATACCAAATATATAATTAGAATGAGTGGGAATGAGATTGAAATCAATCTCATTCCCTGGTGCACAATGACATGCATCTTTTCAATTTTTCATCAAAAATCATAATCATCATGTCTTCACAAATTCATAGTTAAAAAATATATTATTCTAATCATGTAAAGAATTGAATTGAGACTCGGGATTTAACTCCTCCTAATGAAAAGGGGAAGGAACGTTATCAAGCAAGCAAGGCCAGTTCAGTAGATATGGTTAAACATGTGTGCAGATGTGTTTGTGCTCTTTAAAAGTACGCTCCAAATTCTTTCTTTTTTGGGTCAGTACTCAGTACACTTTAAAATAATAATCAAACAATTAAACACTACACCCACACAATTACAAATTTACAATGCTCCCTCACTCGGCCACTCTCTCTCCTTCTTCTGCTTCTGCTTCTTCTGATACACAATACAATACAAACCGACCACAAACTCCGAGCTGTCAAAGATTCCATCCCTTTCTCAACTCTCCCCTCCCCTCCTATGCTTATCTTCATCTCCTAGCTAACTCAAATCCTAAACTCTTTTTTTTTTTTTTTTTCCTGGGAAACAAACACCATAATATCTGCTATCAAACTCAAGGCCATGTCTTTCATTCTTGTTGATCTCCCAAGGAATAAACAGTAAATAATTAACTATTCGGTATAACTAATTATTGGTGTCGGTGAAGCTAACTTTCGAGTTGTAATTGATGGGCTGCACCAGCTCAAAGCTCGATGATCTCCCGGCGGTTGTGCTCTGCCGCGAACGCTGTACCTTCATCGACGAGGCAACTTACCAACGGTATGCTCTGGCCCAAGCTCACATAGCTTATATTCACTCTCTTAAAGGAATTGGGCATTCCTTGCATCATTTCATTCAACAAGATTTTACTATTTCTGGTTCTCTCCCTTTCTCTCCTCAACTCAATCTTCCTCTTCCTCATCATCATCAAAAGAAGGGCGACCACCCAGCCAGTATAAAACAAGCTAGTGGTTCTTCGCCACAGCATCACTCCCACTCTAAACCGGGTTCTCACCTTCACTTTCACTCTGATTCGGAGGAAGAAGACGACCAAGATGAACTGGGTTCGCTGCACCATTCTGGCCATTCCTCGCCTGATGCTGACCATGCCCATATTGATTTTATTAATTATTCAGATCAAGGAGGTCATGTTTCGATGCCTGGTGGATTTATGCACATGAATTTTATGAAAAACAAAGCAACGCCGTCAGTGGTGTTCGAGCAAAGGCCTATAAGCCCTCAGACGGTTTATATGGGCGAAACTTCACTTCCAAACACGAATCCTAATGCTTATCCTTATTATGGGTATCCAAATTATGGCGGTGGGACTAGTGGGTTATACGGTTCACCTCCTCCATATGGATCTTCATCGCCACCTCCGCAAGCGGTAGCGTCATCCTCCAAGCCACCTCCTCCTCCTCCTCCACCCCCGAGAGCTTCAGCTTGGGATTTCTTTAATCCTTTCGAGAGTTTTGGTAAGTCCTATTCTCCGTGTACGCCAAGCAGGGATTGGAAGGAGTTGAGGGATGAAGAGGGGATTCCTGATTTGGAAGATGAGGATTACCAGCACGAGGTTGTGCAACAAGTGCACGGTGATCAAAAGCTTGTTGATGATGTTTCCGGGAATCATTCGAAGCCTGCATTAGACAATGAAACAGAGGCCTTTCTCTATCAAACGAAGCCGGGTGTTTCGATGGAAAATGATGGAGTGGAATATGAGGTGCACGTGGTGGAGAAGAAAGTTGTCGGTAATGATGACATGTCCAAGGAGCGAGGGGGTGGGGCTGCATTCAAAGGTCGAGGTGGTCCACGGGATGTTTTTGAGTTTGCGAAGGAAGTTGAGATTCAGTTTGTGAGAGCTTCTGAAGCGGGGACTGAAATTGCCAAGATGCTTGAGGTGGGAAAGCTTCCATATCACCGAAAACATGGTTTTTATCAAGGTTTGGTGTCTTATATTAGCTTGTGCATGCCTTTCAAATAAAAGCTGCTCTGCTTTCTTGATCTGTTTAATACTTTGATATGTTCCTTTTTTTACGTCTCAGTTTGTGCCCCAAGCTTTAGAAGTTCTCTATTCATGTATTAGAGACTCCTAAATTGCTGATGAGATGATTTGATTTATGTTTGTCGTTGTTGAATTGAACTTTACGCACATGCCCCTGACTTTGTTTTATGGATATCTAAACCAGCTTCTTCCAAGATGCTACATGTAGTGACTCCGTCATTGTCTGTAGTATCTTCACAACCATCAACTTCTACAAACGCTACTGAATCTTTTTCTAATAACACCATTACTGCTCACTTGGATTTTGATGAGGATGTATTGACAAGAGCAGGCAATCTTTCTTCTATATTACAGAAGCTATGTCTTTGGGAGAAGAAACTCTACAATGAAGTTAAGGTATGCTAAACTTATTGGTTGGTGTCACGAATCAAGTGTGATTTTTTTACAATTTCATGTCTTCAAGCGTTCATGATGATCTTACAAGTTTCCTGTAACCCAAGTTTGCTGAAAATTCTGTACCAAGTGCATGATTTTTGATACATTTTTTGTCGCATTCTCTCTGCAACATTGTTTGCATTCTTTTGACTTCTAATATAAACAAAGCTTTCAGACTTTCAGTTAATTCTGAGGGAATGCTGGTCCAGAAAAGTAGGTGTTGTTGTTATCCTTTCGATATTTATGTGTGAATTAGGCTCTTGATTACCAATGCTATTTTTTTTATCTTGATGCCTTTCAACAAGACTGTTAAATTGGCCGCTGGGATGTTAACCCCGTGTTTTATGCTTGACACCTTTGAACCGGGATATGTTATTAGTTTAACACAAAATACAAATGGCAGTGCCTGTTCCCCCTTTTCTTTGTTCTATCCTTTACCAGGAGAGTGTAGTTGTCTGCTCAAAGGAAATTTTAGGAGCTTCTCTCGAAAGGTCTTAAACAGCATCTTGATTCAGAAGGACATTTTTGTCAATGAACAAGGAACATAGTTTATCAGTCAGTTTATCAGTCAGATTATGACTGTATCAATGTTACTGTTGCTCTGCTCTGAAGCATCAGGGCAGGCCTTTCTTGTGTTAGCCCTGTGATGTTGCTTCCATCTGCTTGTTGTAATGAGGATTTCAAATAATGAGCTGATGGTTTTTTGTGGTAGTTCTGTTCTTGGTTCATTGTGAATGTACACTCTTCAATTGGAGGTTTTAAGCCGTTGGTTTTATTGCAGGCTGAGGAAAAGATGCGGGTCAGACATGACAGGAAGTGCCGTAAGCTGAAGCGTTTAGACAAAAGGGGTGCAGAAGCTCAAAAAGTTGATTCAACTCGAACTCTAATTAGGAGTCTGTCAACAAAAATAAGAATTGCAATTCAGGTTGTTGACAGGATATCAGTGACAATAAATAAGATCAGGGATGAAGAGCTGTGGCCTCAGCTGAATGACTTAATACAAGGGTATGTGAACTCAAAGGCCTTTCTCTTTTATAACTTAATCAGGCCATTGGCGTGGCATTTAAACTGACTGAATATCTGCTCGTAATCTGATGTATTCTGGAAATTTTGGCCAAAGATTCATGGACTAGTTTTGAACCTTTCCAGCTCACTTTGCCTTGATATATTACTGTTAAGAAGACTTGTAGGTTTCATTTGCCCATTTGCTTATTATTTCTCCAATATGTTTTCTTACTACCACTTGTCTTTTTGTTTTTTTTGTCAAATTTTAGTTTACATCTTTTCAATGATAGTGTTAGTTGTGTGTATCCGTAGTCATTTATACCATGTTGTTTGTTTAAGTAATCATTTAGTACAACTTTTCGGCTTAGTTAATGAGGTTGGCAAAATATAGTTGCTGCAAATTTGCAAGTATGCTTTCTGGATACCATTTAGGTAGAAGAGTTTAGCAAAACTTTGCAATATGTGTAGATAAGCGCTTATGTATGTTATATATATATATATATCAGATAAACTTAAAAATCTTAGACCTATCACATACAAAATCTTTTAGTCAAATCAGTGGTAAGGATTTAATTTTGGTTCCAGAATTGAGAGTTTATGGCCTAGGTATGTTGGATATAATTGCCACACCACAAATTTGTGCAGAAGCTACCATCATCAACATCAAAACTGATAATCTTTGGAAAGGACTTCCAAATAGCTCTATCTTCTTTCCAATACTCTACACCAGATCTTTTCCTAGTTAGAAATCTGACTATTGAAAAACCTTATGAAACAAGGGACCATGCTGCTGTCAACTGCTGTTATCGCTGCATAAGAAATGAAGAGTTATATGTTGACCATCTCCTAAACCATTTCTTTGCTCCCACGAATTTTGGTCTATCATTTTTTCTCCATTTGGATTCAATTTGATGCTGCTAGACTCTTTCTATCCCCTCTTAGAGTGTTGGTAGAATGAAATGGATTGTGGAGTTGGAAGAAAAAAAGTAGGTTGTGGAGGCAACAAGATAACCGTGTGAATGCATGAGTCAATTGCCTTTACCTTTACCATCATCGCCTTCCCATTTTGTTTGTGGATTGCTCTTGTTCTTCTTATTGCTTCTTATAATGCCTTTCCATCATTGTACATAAAGCCTCATGTTAAGAAGGGTAAGGGCTGTTGCACATAAGTAATACAAATAATTGATTCTAAAATTATTAAATGCCCTCATGCTTGCCCTCTTTCCAATGAAAATAAAATAAAATAATGAAGAAGAGAGAAAAGATGCAAAAGTTGATGCCCTTAGTGTTTTTCCTCTTCTCTATGACCCAATCAACTCGATCATTTTCATTATCCTATATCTTATAATTACTGAGACATGGCATCTACTAACATGCCCATGCTAATTCTTCTTATATTCATGTGAATGTTATTCTTCTCATTTTCTTAACACCACATGCATGTAATGCTTGCATGTTTGTACTCGATCATCTTTATACTCTGTGGTCTCGTTAAGGTGAATGTGTCATATCTGTTTGTGTGAGTAGATAATGTGTATAAACTATTTCAGGTTAACAAGAATGTGGAAATCCATGCTTGAATGCCATCGTAGTCAGTGTGAAGCAATTAGAGAAGCGAGAAATCTAGGTTCCATTGGATCCAGAAAAATTTTTAGTGATGCTCACCTTGAAGCCACTAGGCAGCTTGAGCATGAGCTTATTAACTGGACTATCAGGTTCTCCAGTTGGGTAGCTTTCCAGAAAGGTTATGTGAAAGCCTTAAATAAGTGGCTTCTGAAATGTCTACCAGATGAGCCTGAAGAAGCACCTGATGGCGTAGCCCCCTTCTCCCCTGGTAGAATTGGTGCCCCTCCCGTGTTTGTAATCTGTAATCAGTGGTCCCAAGCATTGGAGAGAATATGTGAAAAGGAAGTTGTTGAGTCTATGCGTATTTTTACCATGTGTATGCTTCACATTTGGGAACAAGATAGGCTAGAATTGCGCCAGAGGTCAGTGGTCAACAAGGATCTTGAGAGAAAAGTTAGAAATTTGGATAGGGATGACCAGAAGATTCAGAAGGAGATTCAGGCATTAGACAGGCAAATGGTTCTGGTATCTGGGGAAGGAAACAGATTTTCAGTTTCTGAAAGTATTATATACCAAAGTGAGAAAAGCAGTAGTCTACAGGGAACCCTGCTGCATATTTTTGATGCCATGGAGAAGTTCACGGACAACTGTCTGAAAGCATATGAGGAGCTATTACAACGTAGTGAAGAAGAAAGTGTTGCTAGAGAGCATGGGAGAGTTTCGTAAGATTGTGCTTTTGCATTGAATAAAATCATCATCGAGAAAGTTAACTGGTAATCTTGTTCGGCACCGGCCACAGGATGCCCACTTCAAAAAAATTATCTGAAGCTCAATGAGGGTAGCTATATTGAGTTCACTTGGTTTTGGGCTCCTTCAATTGGTTATTCTATGTCTTCGAGAAAAGTGTGAGATTAAAGACACTCTTCTATGACAAGCCATGTTGGTGCTTGGATCAAGAGAAATAATCTGGATCCTAACCGCAGCAGGACCGGAACATGACATCTATGGAGCTTGGCTACATGATGATTACAGTGGTGGCTTTGGTTCGTCACTTCCAAGCACACTTGCCCACTGGCCCCAAGTAAAGAAAAGGAATTGCTGCATGCTTTGGGTGAAATTGGGAGTTGGAAGCAGGGCCAAGTTAGAAGGGAAGTCGTTCCTACTTTGGCAACACAAAGGATTTGATGGGCTATTACAGTGCAGGTGTAGGATATCTTTTGCTGCTCTGTGCGTACAAATATTGGGGTTAACCGAGAATTCTCCTCCCCATAAGTTTGTATCATAGGAGTAATTTTATTAGTCGACCCCAACTAGTTTGGAATTTTAAAACTTAGTTGAGTCGAGAGTAACTTTACTTTGTTAGGGGTGATCAGGTACGTGCTCAAATTGGAAGTGTTCAACGACCCTCCAAAGTACTGAGCAAGTGCCTTTTTCTCGTTATATCTTTCTCAATGTGGATCACATGCAGTGACCCAAGTCACTAATATTATATGACTAGGGATGATCATGCTACAATCAGTCACAGATATCCAATCTCCGCCCACCTGTGACCGCCAACTGATGGTGGATCTCTGCAAATGTTGCAGCCAGTCCTCGTCTAGACATAGTTTTCTATGATAAAAATATTTCCTTTTTTTTTTTAACTAAAATTTTTAGAATAATTTCAATAACAACTATTGTACAGATTAGCCGTTGAAATTTGGCAGGTTTATAGTGAACAAAAATGGGTTTTCCTTAAGGATTGGAATTATGGAACTGAAAGCTGATTAAAGAATGAGCTTAAGTAGTCCCAATCCTAATGCATCACGAAAGACAGGTAAACTGATTTTATGTTTGTCCTAACTCCATATCCTCTGATCTAATCTAAACTAGTTAAAAGACTAATTAGCACCATCTAAATGACCAAATCTAGAAGTCTGGCTTGAGTCCTACTTCGTATTTATTGTTTAATAAATAAGGAATTTAATACAAAATCCAGTTCCAATTACCTTAACCCTACCTAGCTTATATAATTCCGAATAACTCGAAGGACGATTGATTGGCTTGGATCTGCGCAGAAAGTTCGAGGCTTTGACTCCTCCAAGATTAAGCTTAAGATTTAGCAATTCTTAATGATATTATTTATTCATTTATTTATTTATTATGAGACTGAGCATATGGGCTGGTGAGACTTGAGAGATATATAGGGGAATGTGCAGCCTAATTTAATAAGTTGAAATGAAAAAGAAATAGAAACTTACCTACAATCATTATTGACTATTTTCTCGTCTTATTATGCCACTTCCAGCATTTGTAAAAGCCTAAAACCAAAGTTAAAAAATACAAGATTGACTGCTAGGAAAAATAGGAACCAAAAAGACAAACAAATGGAAACCTAAAATTCTACAAATACTCCATATGATTGATCTCTCCATGGAAACTTCGTATTGGTTGATACAACCCTTCTAATTATAATTCTAATACTAACTCTCCCTGTAGTAAATGATTAGGGATTATAAAGCATAACAGCTGCTAGAACTGTTAAGTGGTGGCTTTATTAGCACACAGGCCACAAAAGTCATAAACCAACCAGCTTAGCTTACACACCATTTATTCTTATTTATTTATTTTTACAGCACAAGAGCACACCGAAATCAGTAAGCCAAGAACTGAAAAAGAGAACAGGACGACTGACTGTAAGAAGGGAAGACAAGAAAAGGAACCCATTTCTGATTTCTCCACCTTTTTTTCTGAGTCACGACAAATACGAGCTTCTATAAAGCTAGACAGGACAACTCACCTTGGGTCTCTTCTCCTTGATCCCTCTAACAACCTAAGCACTGTAACCAAGTCATGGGTTGCTGCCAATCCTCGTTTCTAACAGAAACTCACCCAGAAAAGGACCATAACCTACAATCCAACCTCACCCATACCCACAGTCATACTACCCAGACCCACCCACCTTCCGTTGGATTCGACCCACCAACTGGAGGAGGAATCCCAGCTTTCTCTGAGTTTTCTTTCTCGGACCTCAAAGCTGCTACCAATAACTTTAGCTCCGACTTCATTGTCTCCGAGAGCGGAGAGAAGGCACCCAACCTAGTATATAAGGGCCGCCTCCACAACAGAAGTTGGATTGCTGTCAAGAAGTTTACCAAGGCTGCCTGGCCTAACCCCAAGCAGTTTGCGGTACTAAGCTTTTACTTACAACAATTTATGTTCCCTCTTATACGGTTTCTTGTGTTTTTTTTGAAATGGGTATGCGGATATTTCTGGATTTAATTAGGAAGAAGCGTTGGGTGTGGGAAAGTTGAGGCATCGGAGGCTTGCTAATTTGATCGGATACTGCTGTGATGGTGATGAGAGGCTACTTGTGGCAGAGTACATGCCTAATGATACTCTTGCAAAGCATCTCTTCCACTGTAAGCGTGTTATCTTTTCTTTGACAAATTCTTTTCTTTTCTTCCCAATAATAATAATAATAAAAATAAAAATAAATTATTTTCTCGATTTCGATTCAATTCTCATTTACTCTTCAAGCTATTTAACAAGTGAATTCAAAATGCGTTGTCAGCTCCAAGAATGTTTTAAGTACTTAATATCGGGCCTTTCAAGTTAGTAGCTTTTTGGAATCTGCTCCGAACAAATTTGAAAGGAAATTTGGCATTGTACTTATATAAGAAAAAATTATGTAGTCTTATTGACTAAACCCCTTTGTCGAGTCTGCACTTAGTAATGCAATTGTAGAAGTTTCTTTCTCAATATTCTTTATTATCACAAAAATGTGCTTGTATAATAGACTTGCCTATTGTATAATGACAGGGGTGAATGCATTGATTATAGTTCAAACTTCAGTCTTCGTTTGCTTTTTCCAGGGGAAAATCAAACCATTGAGGGGGAAATGCGCTTAAGAGTAGCTCTTTATATTGCTGAAGCATTAGACTATTGCAGTTCCGAGGGCCGTCCATTATACCATGACTTGAATGCTTACCGAGTTCTCTTTGATGAGGTAATAATTCTTCACAATTTGATGTGATATATTGTCCATCTTCATCTATGTCCTAGTTGTAATTACTTTCATTGTTCAATATTGACTAAGCTGATTATCTAATTTATAAATGAATCATATAGGACGGCAACCCACGTCTATCATGTTTTGGCTTGATGAAGAATAGTAGGGATGGGAAAAGTTATAGCACAAATCTAGCTTACACACCACCTGAGTACTTAAGAAATGGTAACTACTGAATCTGGCTGCTTTGACTGCTATCTTTTAGCTACTTTTTCTTCTTTCTTACATCGTTCATTTAAATTCATGTAAGAAAATATAGCACCTATACCACTTAGCTTATAATTTTTCTACGTGCCATAAATTTTATTTAGGAAGGGTCACCCCTGAGAGTGTTATTTACAGCTTTGGCACTGTTCTGCTGGACTTGCTAAGTGGAAAACATATCCCTCCAAGTCATGTAAGTGACTTATATTTCTGCTAGATATGTTCAATTGAGTGTGCCTTCTTCCTTTGCCTGATGATATGTATTGGACTAAGCCTGCAAATTTAGGGTTGTTGTGGAGTGTGTCAACTAAAAACGTTCTACTAAAACTTTTGTTGACGGATCTGCTGTGATTTTCTCTAGATTAACTTCTAGATCATAATTGCTCTAGCAGAATAATTTTAAAGATAGTTGAGAAAGTATATTGAAGGTGTAAATTTTAAAATGAAATCCTGAATTGGAGATATGCAGAGACATTATTATCATTTTTAATTTTCTCCTACAGCACATATGTGATGTCATTCTTCTTTCTTTCTCCCCTAAATTTTTCAACTACCAAAACTAGACTAGGCAACCAAACATGTATGCAAGCAATCTTGGAATAACTTGTTGGTTGTTTTTTAGACGAGCTTGTCTGATTATGATAATGAAATTAGTTCAAAATGGGTTTGGATCTATTTTCTGAGATGCACACTCTGCTATGTAATTCTTTTCTACAGGCTCTTGATATGATACGAGGAAAAAATATCATCCTCTTGATGGATTCACATTTGGAGGGAAAGTTTTCTATGGAAGAGGCAACAGTAGTTGTAAATCTTGCTTCTCAATGTTTGCAATATGAACCTAGGGAGCGGCCTAATACGAAGGACCTTGTCACTACTCTTGCCCCACTGCATACAAAACCTGATGTAAGGATGTTGCTCTTATTTCACTTACAAAATCTGGTTATAATACATCACCCAAAATGATTTAGTTACTATACTTCTAATAAAATTATTTGTTCGGAAGTTGAGGTTTTTTACTTGTTTATTGAATTTTAAAATATGGACTTCCTAAGGTCAAAACCTTTTGACCATGAAAACCCAGTTGGAGATTCTATACATAAACCTTTTCTTACTGACATATGCAGTAAGAGAAAACATTATGTGACTTGCTTGGTAGCACTGGCTACTATCAGGATATGGTTTCTTTAAATTGCTGTAATCTCTTTATCTATTGTAGTCTTATGCTGTTCGTAGGAAATTTATTTATTTAGGCTATTGATTCGATTTTCCCGATCTAAATAAAGCAGGTTTTACATGAAGAAGATTTGGCTCTGCATGTTCTATTCGATACGGGACTTATGCAACTAAAACTTGATGTGGCATTAATTCTAAACCATAAAAACATCATTAATTGATTAAGATTCATGAGAAATCATACTCATACACATATGCACGCTTTTTTCGAAGAAAATCTTTTCTGAAAATTTAAGAATACCTAAAAGCTGAAGAAATTTTACATCCAACAAGAAGAATGTATGCTGAACATAATCGTCATAAACACAAGGCAAAAAGGTGAAGTTCTGTAAATATAATTGAATGACTTCTGAGGTAATCATTCTTTTAACAGCTGTCAAAGGTTTAGGATTCAAATTCATGCATGAATGTGAAAAATAAAGTTGAAGGAAAGGGTGGGAGAAGGTGTGAATTATAGTTATATGTCTCCAACATCTTCATTACCTCTTGTATTGTCATGCACTAAGCATCATATGAACAAGTACTGAAAGCCTTTTCCCCATCTATGTATATTTTGTTCTGTCATGATAGCGTAAAAGTGTATGAGATTATAAATGAAACATGGAGCCTACATAATAGCTTAAGCCTTTGGATGAAACTGGTTCTTTGACAGCAGTTGGTTCCGGGCCTGGTGTCTTTAGGTGTTTGTCACTTAGTTTGGGGTTTTTTTTGGAGCCTTCCCATTTAATGGCATGGCCGAATGTCCTTAATAGATGGTTATTGTGGTCATAAGAAGATCAAAGCAGCATTACTTCTTGTTGATTACTGTAAGTTGGGTTGCAGGTTCCATCTCACGTCATCTTAGGAATTCCCAAGCATGAGGAAGCCCCATCTACCCCACAACGTCCTCTTTCAGCGATGGGCGAAGCCTGTTCAAGAATGGACCTCACTGCGATACATCAGATATTGGTCATGACTCACTACAAAGATGATGAAGGAACCAATGAGGTAAATAAAGTGTACAAGGGTCGTCAAATTCCTATTCTTGAATATTTTTCTTAGAGGTTTCAAATAAATTGGTTCAGTTATCTTTCCAAGAATGGACCCAACAAATGCGAGATATGTTGGACGCAAGGAAGCGTGGAGACTATGCATTCCGTGACAAAGATTTCAAAACTGCCATAGACTGTTATTCTCAGGTAAAATTTTACTTTTTTTTGTCAACAACTGGAATCTATGCCCTTGGGGTTGAATATATATTGAAAGATGACTTGTGAGTAGTTCTTGATTTTGACGTAGATCTTCTACCTACTAGGAGATATTTTTGATGGCTAATTTCTGGGAAGTAAAATTGATGGAGGTTTTTGCTTCTATTTTGCTTGATACATCCGTTTCACGTTTGGCTTTCCATAAGGTCACTTTATTTTGTATTGATTCATTGTCTCAAGAGTGCAACAGCCTACCTATAAGATAATACTCATTATTGTTGTTTTCAAGGATTGCACATCAGATCCAGCACTTTTAAGGAACCTTCTTACTTACCTGCGGGCATGTGCATGTCGTGATGTTTCCTTTTTTTTTTTTTGCAGTTCATTGATGTCGGAACCATGGTCTCGCCAACTGTTTTTGCACGGCGCAGTTTATGCTATCTGTTATGTGATCAGCCAGATGCTGCCCTTCGAGATGCTATGCAAGCACAATGTGCGCATCCAGATTGGCCCACAGCTTTCTTCATGCAATCAGTTGCCCTTGCAAAGATGAACATGCAGAAGGATGCGGCTGATATGTTGAATGAAGCAACCGCACTAGAAGAGAAGAGGCAACGGGGAGGGAGAGGATCATAGGAATCAATAATCACTGATATTGAGGCTTTTCCACGTTTGTATAAAATTTGAGTTGGGAATCAAGAATGGTCATCTCAATTGGAAATGGCACAGAGAAACACTAGTTGCATAAATGACGCATGCCTTTGTTTCACCATCTTAAATGAATCTGTGGCCTTCTCTGTACATATACACTATGCTGATACGGAAATGCTGCAGGTCCCACCCTTTTAAACCCTTGTTGTCAATGACAATGAAATCGAGATTATTACGCACTCAGCATACACAGTACTACGCAACGATTGAGTTACCTGCATAACTTGACCATTGTCCCAAAAAAGTCAAAAAAATATAAAATAATCTGACAAGGTCCAAATATTATGATCCTGAAAATGTGATTTATTTATAGTTTTGTGCATGACCCACAAATTGAAGCACTGAAAGGAAAATGCAGGGCACATTGGTGTCCATTGTTTTAAATCATTTTTTCTGAAAGTCGAATGAGACCGTGTTTTGAGTTTTTGGGTACTACGGTACAGAAGTTTGTTTCATGAACAAAATCATACAAATCCATGAAACAACCTAGTCTGCTGCAGAATAGTGAATCGTTTTAAGGATGACAATAGGGTTTGGTATATATAAGTGAAAAATAACATCTTTTGTTAAGAAGGATGAGCAGTGTGATTTAGCCTTGGCCTAGCTAGTAATTATGTAAATGGGTAAAATTAAATCTTGATGGGGTCTTTGATGCCTGGATCCGAGCCAGCCTGGATGCAACTCGAATTTACATATTGGGTGATATCTGTTTGCAGGATTTTAACATGATTCAAGCCGATCAATGGGTTTGACCCAAGAAATTTGGTACATTAACGAATAATAGTTTTAACATGTCTAATTAGAGTTTAATTTTTTAATTGTGTGATGTGATGTGATGTGGGAGAGAGATATTATGCAATTTAAACATTGATATTAGGCTGTCAATATTCCAGTTGTCTCCCAAATGAATAGAGAAAATAAAGTACTGATTTCGTAGCCATCTTGTCCCGTGAGAGGTAGGCCAGGCACAAAAAAAAAAGAAAAAAGGACTGATTAATATTTTCTTCTGACTATGCCAATAATGGCACAATAATTTCAGTTGTCTCTACATGTATTTTTTATCACGTTTAATATTACATACTAGCCATGTCCCTTTCTTGTATCTGGATCTGGAAACCAATGTATATAATAATCATTCGCTGCATGTGATATTTTAGGATCTATACGTAGAATATCTGCATAATCAACTAAGGAGGTGGCTACTGGCTAGGACAGGGTGGCTGGGTGGCGTTCCACAAACATTTACCGACACACATTCAGGATGCCAACAACAGTTACTGTTACCACTCATGAATTTCTTTAAAGTCATGATTAATTCCTCATGTCTCCTTGACCTTCTCTAACCTAATTCTAACCTTCTATATATATTGATCAGATTTGAAGAGATGGTGAGCAACCTGCTAGATTGATTTTTGCTTACAACTCTCACATTCTCTTCGATCGGCAAGGAAGAAAAACATGGCAACCTCTCATTTGAATATTCCAATTAATTAGAAGCAGTCACCACTCGCCACACTCGCTCTTCAGCTTCTTCATCGTCATGGTCATGCATCAGTATAATATGTAACAAACTAAGTAGCCTTCAGGATTTGCATGATTGTGTTGATGAGTTGCTTCTATTGCCCACGACTCAGCAAGCATTTGTTCAAGAGTGCAATAACAGCTTTGATCAGATTATTGGACGTATGCAGCATTGCTAAAAGATGCCTTATTGCAAACAAAGGAACATGCATGCACACCAACTTCAATAGATAATGCGTAGAACACGGGCAGCTTAAATTAATGGAGCTCACCGTTGAGATCAGGAATTACATTAACTCTAGAAGGATGATCGAAAAAATAATTGACAAGGCCTTGAAAGGAAAACAAAGCAAGTGCACTGAGAAAAACCAAGATATTCTATTGATAGAAGTTGAAGCTGTCAACCTCACCATCTTTGAATCCTCTTGTCCTCTATAGCTAGTCCAAAGACCAAAGCTGCAAACTAGATCAGGCAGATGGTCTTTACCTGGTCCACAGCTATAGCCTATACATACTTGTGCATGAATGAGATACACTTGTACTATATACAACTATGCTAAATTTGGGAACAAAACCCTTTTGCATACATCATTAATTTATCTCATACTCTTCTACTAGTGCAATCACTTGTGTTTGATCTTGTGTTGACAAACAGTGCTTGGAGAATTAAAAAATATCAGTAGTGGAAAATTTCTATGTTGAGTGGTCTAGCCCATTGAAAGGTTAAATCAAACCTGATACACCAAACACTTTAACTCATGGCACACTAAACGAGGGTCTCATATAATTAAATTGGTAGCAAGCTAGATTGTCAAGATTCCTGTTGTTTCAGTAAGGGAAAATATTAATTTTCATCAATGATATCCACGTGGTGGATTGCCATCTAAATTGCTATAGACAATGAAAAACGTGCTATGTCTCTCTAGCTAGGGACAACTGACATATAGCCTAGAGCATTTCCCAAAACTCTGCCACATGGAGAAATTGGCAATGCAGATCTTGCCCACCGCTGGCACAACAATCACGTATACAAACTGAGTACTGAATTATAGTTGAAACATTAATAGCTTATTTGTGTTGGCGTGTGCACGTGAACATTCATGTAAAAAAATGCAGCAGAAATGGTTAAGAGTTCAAAACAAGCTAATGAAAATTATTGTTGTTAACGGAATTTCCAGATGATGATCATGACAGACAGGTTGTGTTAAACCTTGTAGCATCAAATTCCTGTATTTTTTTATTTTATTTTATTTTATCATAAAATGTCAGATGTAATGTGTAGATGATTGTGATAGTAGGCGTAATCATGCCAAATATTAAGAGGCGTGATCTTGTAATGATTATTTAATATTTGAAGTTTGATATATGATGGTTGTTAATCCAGCAATATGATCAATAGTAAGTTCATGCATTTGATCCAAATCAATCATGCAAAAAAAGAAAAGAAAAGAAACATATATATATATGTAAACAAGAGATGCATGCCCAAAGGTACAATAGCCTTTGCATGTTTCTAACCCTTATATTAATCGATCCGCACGCACGCTTAGGACATATAATAATTTTGTCTATACATTCATTACATAGCAGAAAACAATGTCAATGCTACTCGTGCATTGGTTGTTATGTTATATAGAAATACCTCATTTCAGAAATAAAGAGATTATTCAAGAGAGAATCTGAGTTGTGAGTTGGAGATATGGTGGCCGGGAGACACTGCCTAAACGTTGCTGTGATAATATTTAGATCTGAATCAGAATCACGTTATAGGACTCAATAATATTTGGTAAGATGAGATTCCTCATGTCTCCTGTCTCCTCCTCCTTCACCCCATGATATATATATTGAGTAGACCAATGGAAGAGAAGGCAAACTGGTAGACTAAGTCGTCTGTACAAACAAGATTCAAACTGAACGCCTTCTTTCCTTCTACTCCAAGAAAATATGGCAACCTCTTCTTTGAACCCAAAATCCCATTGCCATGCTCGCTCAAACAGCTTTCCCTCTAGACAACACCCTATCTTCCTACAATGCAACGAGCATCTATGCAGATTAGATGATTCAGATACCACGTCTTCTTCTTCATCATCCGTAAGCCATGAACTTAGTGGCCTGCAGGATTTGCTTGTTTGTGTTGAGAAATTGTTTCAACTGCCCCTCACTCAACAAGCCATCTCCCAAGAGAGCTCAGAGAAATGGGTAGATGAGGTCTTAGATGGATCTCTAAGACTCTTAGATGTGTGCACAACAGCCAAAGATGGCCTATTACTTACAAAGGAATGTGTACAAGAACTTCAATCAATCATCCGAAGAAGAAGGGGAGGTGACATGGAGCTGGCAACAGAGATCAGGAAATTTTTGACCTCTAGGAAAGTGGTGAGAAAGGCCATCTGCAAGGCCCTGGGGAATTTGAAGGGTGTTGAAAAGAAATGCACCTTCTCTACTGCCAATAAAGATTATCAGACTGTAGCATTGGTTAGCTTGCTAAGAGAAGTACAAGCAGTCACTCTTTCCATATTTGAGTCCTTGCTGTCTTTTATCTCGGGGCCAATACAATCAAAGCCGAGCAGCTGGTCTTTGGTTTCCAAGCTAATGAAAACCAAAAGGGTAGCCTGTAGACAAGAAGCAGATGCAAATGAATTTGCAAAGGTGGACGTGGCATTGCAGTCCTTCATGTCACAAATGACTGACAAATCTGATAACATCAAAGACATTCAAAACCCGCTGGAAAAATTGGAGCCACGTATTCAGGATCTTGAAGAAGGACTTGAATCTCTCTTCAGGCGTTTAATCAAAATCAGAGTTTCCCTTCTCAACATCCTCAATAACTAGCTGAATAAACTTAAAAATTTGTATTGCCATAGAAATTAGCTTCTTGTATAAACCTGTACATGAATGACAGAATTGCAGATATCATTTGATACTAATTTTATACACTTGTGCAATGTTCTGCTACTATATCACTCTCTTCAACACTAGTTTTGATTACATACTCACTCCAAGTATTAAACATATTCTACCATAGACAACCTTTATGAAGTTTTCCAAAGCTTGAATTTTACTGATAAAACAAAGAAACAAATATCTCTGGAAGAATCTCAAATTTCTAAGATGTGTGTGTATTCAACTATGCATAAATTTTGATCATTGTTAAAACCTCATGGATAGTTAGAGCTGTGAAGCCCTTTTTATTCAGTTTTTACATAAGGTTCTTGAGGTTTTGAGTTTTACATGGCCAAGAGCTGAGGGCTAAAACCTAGACCCTGTGAAATAATAATGAAAGTTTATGCAACTTCAATCAACATCAAAGCAAGATTCTTACCTCAAGAGATATAATCATTCACGTGGAACCATTAAAGTTCATGCGCTTTAAGCAATTAAAATCACTCCTCTGGATCAAAGCACAATTCCTCTGAAATACACAGACGTGCATAGAGAAGAACTGTCTCCATCTCCATACATTAACAGAGGCCATGAATTCTGTTCATAAGTAGCATGATAAAAGAAAATTGGAAGGTGCAATTACCATGACAGTGTTGTAAGCCTCTTCTTTTTGTTAGTTTAGCTGTAGTTACAATCAAACTTGATCTCTACCATTTCGTCCTCTAATCATCATGAAACTTAATTACGTCATGAAATTAAACGGAGATGATTATAGGCATGGCTTTGAATAAGAACATTAAATTTGGTACATGTGAGTAATGTAATCTATGTATCAGGTGTTAGTTACTGCCAATCACAAAAAACTTAAGCTATTAAGAAATTAATCAACAGAAAATATAATTGTGAGTGCCATGATTTGAACCAAGGACCTTTAGAAAACCAAGCTTCAATACCATGTTAGCTATTCCTAACTCCAAAAGCTAAAGAAGATAGGAAAGAAAACAATATATAACAATCCCTCATATACTTCACACCAGGAACATCAAGACTGTTCATTCATGGAGTAACTTGCTGCAGTTATTTCAAATGACTATCTGATTTTAATCATGTAAAGGGTGCAGCAGTAAATGAAGTAAACTAAATTTCCACACAGGTGCATGGGGGATGCAACCTACTTCTCTCCAGAAGAGCAAGATATATAACACTATTAACTATTAGAAAAAGATTTCATTCTTGAAATTTGGGAGACAATGGTAGCTGTCCCTTATGAGTTTGTCTATCTTATAGATTATTGTTCAATATGTATATATATGATCTGAGAGATCGATAGAGAGAAAACTCTACCTTGTCATTCACACCTTAAAAAATTGGGCAGTGAGCTGGGAAGCACGGTCTGTAGGAAGCATTGCAAAAACATTGCCAAAATAGCACTTTGATCCAAAACAATATGATATTTGGCACATGTGACATTTGAGAAGGAAATTATTCCTCTTGTCTCCCTCAAATCCTCGACCCATTTGTATATATTGAATAGGTTCCAATAGATAGAAGCCATATCTACTGTATCACCTCCTAGCTCTTCTCTTTTCTCAAGAAGGAAAATGACTGCCACTGCTACAAATACCAAAACTTGCTTGCATATTCGCTCTAACAGCTTGCCCTCTAGACCCCACCCTCTCATCTCACAATTTGATGAGCATTTATACAGATTGAATGTTTCTGAAGCCACCTCTTCATCAATTCGTCACAAACTCAATGGCCTTCAGGATTTGCATGACTGCATCAATGAGTTGCTTCTATTGCCATTCACTCAACAAGCCTTAGCACAACAATGCCATGAGAAATGGGTTGATGCATTACTAAATGGCTCCCTAAGGCTCTTGGATGTGTGTAATGCTGCTAAAGATGCCCTATTGCGATCAAAGGAATGCATACATGACCTTCAATCAGTTCTTCGCAGAAGGCAGCATGGTGAAAATGCATTCGCTGCTGAGGGTGGGAAATACATGACATCTAGAAAGGCAGTAAGGAAGGCCTTGAAGGGCATTAATAAAGAGAGCATACTCTCTTCCTCAAACAAAGGTAGCGAGGCTTTATCCACAATTGGTATGTTAAAACAAGCTGAGGCAGTCAATTTCACCTCATTAGAACCTTTGTTATTGTTCATCTCCAGCATAAAGAAACCATTGAAGTGGAGCAGTTGGTCTCTGTTCTCCACGGCGATGCACCCAAAGAGAGTAGGCTGTGATAGTGAAGAAAAAGATATCATTGAGTTTGAAAAGGTGGGTGCATCATTGCGGTCTCTCAACTGTCTCAAAATTGGCAATATTTTCCAGAACCAGATGGAGAACTTGGGATACATTCAAGAACTAGAAGAAGGACTTGAGAGCCTTTTTAGGAAATTAATTAAGATCGGAGTTTCCCTTCTCAATATCCTGAACCACTAGCTGAAACCTCAGTTTTCACCATTTTTATCACAAGTCTATGCAAATAGAAGTAAATGGAAAGAAAAATTCAAATGAAAAGCTTTCCCCCCCCCTAATAGTGTGCTTCATTAGAGCTCTCCTAAGTTGAAGACAATAATTGAAGATCACCGAAAACCAAGTTTTGAGTACACATGGGATTCAAAGCAATTTGAATCAATATCCAAACTGTCAAGATTCCTATTGTCTTTAGGTTGATAATTAACAACGATTAATCTTGTTCACCTTCATATGTTTGAGTAATTGGTTCAAATTTTATATGCCTAGCTAGTGCTACGAATAATATGCTGGCAGCTTTTCGTTAGGGGAACAACCCTAATTAATGAAACAATATTCTAATTAACTCATGGAGAATTATTTTCCTGCATTATGTAAAGGAATCAGAGTAGAATGTGGATCTTGCATTACTATTTCACGACATTTATATTCTTTACGCAACTAGACCTTAAAGGATTAGGCAATATTACAATTATCAATACGATTAAAGCTACCAAAAGAATTTTTGTACCCAGAAAAAAAAAAACTACAAAAAGAATTCACAGGCAATAATATACTTCCATCACCTTTCACACAAAGCTTCAACCATGAACGAAGCCATGAAGTTGTTGCTATGCCTCCTGCATTGAAACTGGGATGCTCTGTCTCCTGCCGATGAAGACAATCTTTCTCATCTTTCTATTTAGGCATGTCAGATCAATTTGAAATTAGTCAAGAGGAACCAAAAAGAAAAAAAGATAAAAGAAGTGAAAAGTAAGGTTTAGTAGCATTGGGACAGAAGAAGATAAAAGGTACCCGAACCGGTGTTAATCATGATAATTTCCGTTTTATCAAACCCTTAATAATCTTTCATCTAATACTTTTGAGATACACCTAAATCTATATTTATGCTACAATGTAACTCATTAGAGTTTTAAGTGGTTCACGAGTAACAAATATTTGTTAATGAATCACCTCACTATGACGATTTGTATTTAGATAAATTATGAAAATTTAATAAAGTACACCTTCTTAACCATCAATTTACATTTTGTCAAACACTTAATAATCATTCTATCTTATACTTTCAAGATTCACCTAAATCGACTAATCATATGCATGTTCTTGTTTTATCAAATATTTCTTATAAATAGTAATATTGATTGACAATTTAGTCTCTGCAAACCTTTCAACATATAATAGGAACTGCAAATGATTTATGAGTATCGAATATTTAACTGTGAACCATTTAATCTATGACGATTTGTGTCTTACAAATTATTTTACCATACTGGCTTAAGTATACTTAAGCAGTTGAATCTTATTCAATATTTCACATTAAATTATTTAATATTCATATGATTTATATATCAATTGGAAAAAAAAATGGAATAGATATTCTAATTGATAGATAGGAGATTATCATGCATATAGAATATAGATATTGGTGTAAGCAATGAGGAGCATGGGAAATAACTCTTCCTTTGATCTCCCAAAGCTCTTAGGCATGCTTCAATGGAGAGACCCATGAATGAGCACTGATACCGGAACGTGTACACACGTGCGTTGTGTATGGTAAAACTATAGTGTATATATATTTATATGTATGCAAAGCAGTTTCCTGATGAGTCGTCGCAGAGCAAATTAGATTATAAAAGTTGCATAATTAATTGAAGTGAGTTGGAGAGTTTGTGGGCGAGAGACATTGCATAAACATTGCTGATAATGTGTTTGGATCCAAATCTCAATCACGTTAAGATAAGATGAGATTCCTCATGTCTCCTCTACCCACTCTCTTTATATTGAGCAGATCTGCCAAGAAAGGAAGCTAAATTAGAAAACCGAGTTGTACACATCCATTGACTTTAAGCCCTTTTCTTCTCTTCTCTCTTTGGGTAAAGATCAAAGATGGCAGCCTCTATGAAACCAAAATCACATTGCCATGTTCGCTCCGACAGCTTGCCCTCCAGGCCACACCCACTAATTTTACAATGCAATGAGCACTTGAGCAGATTAGGGGCTTCAGATGCTACCTCCTGTGCATCATTATCAATTAGCCACAAACTAAATGGCCTGCAAGATCTGCATGATTTTGTGGAAAAGTTGTTTCAATTGTCCCTCATCCAACAATCCATTGTCCCAAGAGAGCCAAGAGAAGTGGGTGGATGAACTCTTGGACGGATCTCTAAGGCTCCTAGATGTGTGTACTGCAGCCAAAGATTCCCTCTTGTATACAAAGGAATGTGCACGAGAACTTCAATCAATTATCCGAAGAAGAAGGGGAGGTGATATGGAGCTTGTAACAGAGGTCAGGAAATACTTGACCTCTAGGAAGGTGGTAAGAAATGCCATTCGTAAGACCTTCGCGAATTTGAAAGGTATTGAGAAGAAATGCACCTTCTCCACTGCCAACAAAGACAATCAGACTGTGGTATTGATAAACTTGTTAAGAGAGGTGGAAGTAGTCACTCTTTCAATATTTGAATCCTTGCTGTCTCTTATATCCGGGTCAAGGGCAACACAATCAAAGTTGAGCAGCTGGTCATTGGTTTCCAAGCTAATGCAAACAAAACGGGTATCTTGCACACAAGAAGCTGATGAAAATGAGTATGCAAAAGTGGATGCTGAAATGCAGTCTTTTGCATTGCAGAAGACAATCAAGTCTGACAACATCGACAGTTTACAAAATCAGCTGGAAAAACTGGAGTCTCGCAGTCAAGATCTTGAAGAAGGACTTGAGTCTCTATTCAGGAGACTAATCAAAATCAGAGTTTCCCTTCTTAACATCCTGAATCACTAGATGAATAAATAAGAGTAATCAAATTTTGTAATGGCATAGATATTAGCTTCTCATATACATTTGTACATGATGCACATAATACAAAGATCTTTTGATACAAAATTCTAAACTCTTTTCTCAATTTTCTGCTACTATATTACTCAGATCCTCTCTTCAAAAGCACTTACCTCTATGATATTACAATCTGATAACTGATTGCATAGTCATCAGAAAGAGATCAATCACAAATAAGCCATTAGGAACAAAATGAAACAAGATTAATTGATGAGGTGATGGATTTTATGCCTGTGTGTATTACACATCCCTTGGTACCGTCAATTAAATATAAATACAGGAATGATTGATGCATACTTGTCCCTCAGGAGCTGAACCACCTTAACCTGCACATTTCATGAGAGATCAACTTTCAGATGTTAGGATATTAAACGAATTTGTGAAAATGCGTAGATGTGTCACATAAACCTGTACTGTAATATGAGAGAAGCATTGCTAGAAGTAAAAGAAGTTGAGATTTCCTACATGCTTTAGCCTTGCATTAGAGAAGATGATAATAATGTTCATATCTTGTACATGGATGAGATATACTGTAAATGTTCTAATACAAAATATAGATTCTCAATAGTGTGGATACATTTTCTTTTTTCTACTTTTATCCAATTTTCAGAATTCCCTTTTCCTTATTCAGGTCCAGCAGTATCAAATTACAAATAACAAGAAAATTAAAACAAAGCCATTATCAAATTGAATATCTGCAGCTTGTAGTCTGGTTGATGAAATTCTGCCAAAGTCCAATTTGTTTGAATGATCTGAGTTGAAACTGCCTTTGGATCAGATCAAATTTCAGCAAAGAGAAAACTATAATAAAGGAACTGTCTGCTGTCTGGTTTCAAGGAACGATGTGATTCCAATAATAAAAAAATATTTTCTCAACTATAGTGAAGTGAGAAGCTAGTAAATACATTGTGGTATGATCATGCTTCCAGATTCATGTACGTGATGCCAACAGTCCTTAACGCCGCCCACTTGCCCCCTTCTGCTCTGAAGTCTGACCCTTCTCTTCTTCAACTGCCTTTAACTAATTAATTAGTCATTAAAGGACTGATGGATAAGTGTTGCAGGACAACAAGGCATCAATAAGATAGTTAACTAAATCACTTAGCCGCCTCCATTGAAGCAGCCCCTTCATATCCTATATAGAAATAAAATTCAGTGTAACTCAACATAAACAAACATATCTCTGTTTCCCTGGTTACAGCCATTTCATCATTATATATGTTTACGCTTCCTCTCACCCTTCTATATAAACCATCCAAGTGCTAACTAATTATCCAAGCAAAAATTAGTTAAGGAGTAGTGTACTGACATGAAAATGAGGTTTAGGAGGGGGGGGTTGGCAATTTTCCCTCTACTAGTAGTAACTTTTTCCTACTTGGGTTCAGCAGAGCAATGTGGACGACAAGCGGGGGGTGCTGTGTGTCCAGGTGGGGCTTGCTGCAGCCAATTTGGGTGGTGTGGCACAACACCTGATTACTGCGGTGGTGGTTGCCAAAGCCAATGTGGTGGCGGCGGTGGTGGAGGAGGTGGGGGTGATATTGGCAGCCTCATCTCAAGGTCCACTTTTGATCAGATGCTTAAGCATCGCAATGACGGTGGTTGCCCAGCCAGAGGATTTTACACTTACGATGCTTTCATTGCCGCAGCAAAATCCTTCCCTGGCTTTGCTACTACTGGCGATACTAACACCCGTAAAAGAGAAATTGCTGCTTTCTTGGGCCAAACTTCCCATGAAACTACCGGTTAGTAGTAGTACTCTATAATTAATTTACGTACTTAAAACTTGAAACCATTACTAAATTTGCTTTGCTCTGTATGTGTATGTGTGTATGTGTGTATGTGTGTATGTGTAGGTGGATGGGCAAGTGCACCTGATGGCCCGTACTCTTGGGGATATTGCTTTAACAGGGAACAGAACCCAAGTGCTTACTGTTCACCCAGCTCCACTTATCCTTGTGCTCCTGGGAAGCAATACTACGGCCGAGGTCCAATCCAATTAACTAGGAACTACAACTACGGGCAATGTGGAAGGGCCATAGGCGTGGACCTATTGAACCAGCCAGATCTGGTGGCCACAGACCCTGTGATTTCATTCAAAACTGCAATTTGGTTCTGGATGACGCCCCAATCACCCAAGCCTTCCTGCCATGATGTAATCACCGGGAGATGGAACCCTTCCAGAGAGGATTGGTCAGCTGGGCGTGCTCCTGGGTACGGTGCAATCACAAACATAATCAATGGTGGACTTGAATGTGGAAGAGGTGAAGATGGAAGGGTCCAGGATAGGATTGGATTCTATAAGAGGTACTGCGACATGCTTGGTGTGGGGTCTGGTGACAACTTGGAGTGCTTTGGACAGAGGCCATTCGGGTCTGGTGTCCAGTTGGTAGACACCATGTATGTAATAACTAGTTCGGATTTCAGATGAGAGCCCAGAGTATTTGCCACATTCTAATGTTTGGGCCGTTTGCATGTGTCATTGTGTTGTGTTAAAGAGAACAATAAATAAATAAATGAATGAACTTTAGATTGAGTAGTCATTCCAGGTGTGACAATAAATTAACGAAATAGAACCAACCACACATACTTTTCATTATCTTAGGAAAATCAATTAAAAGGATGACAAATGATAAAAACCAGAGGTTAAGGCGCGAGGATGACAATTGACAAGTCAATTAACCACGCCATGCATTTACAAGTTAATTTATTTGGACAATTCTTTTCATGTCCGGTTAGAAATTTAAGATGTTGGCACAAGAGGTGAAGTTTTGGATCCAAGGACTGTTTAATTGAGTCCAAAAGGGGTCTTGTGTCCAGTCCATTGTCAACTTGGGAACTTGGAGTTCTGGCAATGGCACTTGAGATGTACAATTAGACATTTTGTTCTCCTGCTGCACAAATGGTATTTCATAATGGACAAGTTTATCTTCTTGTTCCATTACTTCTTTCTTCAGAACCTGTTGCTGTAATGCCACTTGATCCAATTCAGTTTGGCTGCAAAATGAGACGGTGTCCGTGGATGATGATAGCGGAGATGAAGGGGAAGCATGGAAGCTAATTTTCATCTCTTCCTCCATTGCTGCCCTTTGCTCCAGCACTTTCATGGAAGTTGCCTTTCTGTATATCTTGCACAGCACCATGTCCTATATAATTTTATTATATATGGCAAACAATTAATATAATAATTAAATTATTTAGTAAAAGAAAAATTACACAACACTTTTTAGTGAATTGGTTGGTACCTTGGGCAAAGGGCAATTATCAGGCAAGCGATACTCGTTCATAACCCAATCAGTCTTGGTCCCCTTGGGTGCTCTTCCTTCATAGAAAACCAAGGTTTTCCTTAATCCAATTACCCGCTTTGGGTCCGATAAGGTAACGATTTTCCGGTCAGAACCTGTGGCCTTCCAAAACCCTTTCTCAGTGGTCCGATTAGGCCTTCCACCACTTCCATGCTTCCTGTCCCTAGGCACAAAGAAGTACCATTCTCTCTCCCCAATCTTTGCCAAACCTGTTAATTAATTCAATGTCCATTAATCCATTAATCCATTAATCCATTAATATGGAATGGATTTTAAATATAACAAGTGTGATAAGATCAATAATTCAACTACGTACCAGGCAACTCCCAAGGATCATGGCGATAGATGTTGAGGAAACCAATGACATCGAAACGCAATTTCTTCCCGTAAACCACATTTTTAAGGTAAAAATCAAGCAGCTCTTCTTCGGTGGGGTGGAACCGGAAGCCTGGAAGTTCAAACTGATCTCGTGTCACGTCGACATCCATGGCTGCCAAATTACTAGTAAGCAGCAAGTACTGAGTTCTAAGCTAAACTAATTAATAGGGTTTCTGCTTTCTTTACGATTCTTTAATTCAATCAAAGAAAGGTTAGGTGTTGCAATTTTTACATGCAAACCCAGTGAAGGATATTTATAAGGGGAAAAAGTTGTTTAAGTTGATCATCTTTTGTGTTGCGAGACCAAGTCACCACCAATATAATTTCAATTTTCAACTTAAAATATTTCATGAGAAACCAAAATCAACGAGGCTCTTGATTTTTTTACTAGATTGATTATGAGGTAAATGTGGGACCTGCGACAAGTCTATATTGGTGGAACCCACACGGTTTTAACTTAGAAAGTCATCATCGACTACTCAGAACGACAAGAAATCCATGTTCTCCCTTCTTCACCTCCCTTTCAATTTCTCTGTGTTTTGGACTTTTACCCGGAAATTTCAGCTGTTCTTTTTCAATTTAATTATTTCTCCCAACTTCAAACGCATATTCTCAGCGTGACCCCAAATTAAGATGGTTATCTCCCAGATTTAAGTCATACGTATCCAGTTACTAAGTCTAATTTCTCCAAATTACTTGACCTTTGTAAATTTCAAAACTATACTCCTACAAATTTAAAAAGAATTGGAAACAACTTCCAATATTTACAACAAATTCATGTACCCTTGACAATCTATACGTTGTGATAGGCATGTGACGATGCTAGTTCTAGACTTGGGACACCCTTGACTTGACTTGGAAGTCTTGGTTCTTAGACATGTTAGATTCCATGAATAAAATCAAATATATTTATCGTTTAGCCAATTTTTGTGTAAATATTTTAAAAAGTTTATAATGATATAAGATGTTAATCTTATAATTTATGATCATGTACCAGATAATTTTGCATCTTATTTATTAGTTATCACACACTTTTTAAAAATAATAATACCCAAAAAATTGTGTGTGTGTGTAACCATGCATACACATAATGTCTTTCTAGTCATATATTATATTAGATTCAATTATTTCCTTTGATAGTTTAAGCTATTATAAATGAGTTCAATTATTAAGATGGTAATGTACTAATCCAATAAATAGTCATGAATCTTAACAAGATTAGATTCACATCTAAAATATGTGAGAATATTTTCAAGAAATCAAAAAAATGATGATAATGTACTTAACTAATTTGATTTAAAAAAGAAATAATTAATTAACTTGATAAAGAAAACCCAATTAACACTGGCTTTTATCATGGAAAATCTTGTTTCAATCTTGACTAAATGGAAGCATGCTTAAACTTTTATAATCAAAATAACAATTTATAGTGGTGATATATATTTTTTAGCAATAAAATAATATTTGAATGAGTTTATGTGCATGTTATTAATCTATATCTTCCAACCATACAATCAATAAAAATAATACACCTTCCTCAAATATTAGATAACTACTGGCGGTGGGGGGGTATAGCGATCTATAATATATTATATTTGTATATTTAAATGGAAGGGATTTTAATGGAGTATAGTTATGGTGTCATGATGTGACCTTGGGTAAGTCAATTTGTTTGTTTGTAATTCATTTATATCCGAAAGTCTGTGTAGTGGAGTGACCAATAGAGTGATCGGTGATTACATATACCCCATAATATTATAATATTTTCAAAAATATTTATAGTGATTAAACAACTAAGACTAGTTTAGCACACCATATTATTCTAATATAAATTTTTTAATTACTTTTATATAATATTTAACAGTCACATAATAATATAAATTTATACTGATGACCATCTATTATATTATGATTAACATTATAAAACTATACACTAGAAAGAGAAAAGATAATATAATAATATAATAACAGAATAACTATACAGTCTAATACATTATATAATCTTATATTATGTTATCCTATATAATGCACCAAACGGTCCCTTACGCTTTTATTAATTTTGTTTTAAAAATAGTTTTTTAGTCTATTTTATCATTTAATTTTTAAATTATTTACAATGTGTTTTTCAGTCTAACACCCTTAAATCTTAAATAAAAAATTATTAATTTAATTTAAAATATGTTATTCTGTTACATGAAGTTGAGTTGGAAAAAAAAAACTTAAATTTGTAGAGAAAAATGACTAAAAGAAAATAAGTGAAAGAAAATATACATGAAAGAGAAATTATATATGAAAAGAGTGAAAGATATAAATTTTTTTAAAAAAATAATAAAACAATATATTTATATATATATATATATATTTTTTTTTTTTTAATTTTTTGTTGTCAATTCAGCTGCAACATATTTTACCAATAATATATATATAGCAGACCCTTCGCATATAGAATTTAGTTATCATTCAAAAGCAACTCCGCGTGATTAACAATAATAAATTGAAAAATCGCAGTAATAATAAAGTGATTGAAATCCTGCATGGCTGCACCCACCCTTCTACATAAAGAAAGAAACCAACTCTATTTATACGGTGCTTAACAAAATATGGTGAATTAATTTGGTGAGTCAAATTTTAATAAATATTTTAATATGGACATGAATAATATATTTTGAACTAATTTAAAAAATTATGAATTAAGCGAAATATAAAATTTTATCCGAATGATGTGTATTAATATAAGAGGTTTCTTAATGAATGAGATTAATTGAATGGACCTCAGTAAGTTCTGACTTGGAAGTCTCCCCTACGTTGACCTGAACAAGTCTTTGTATACAATCCTTGGTAAACAATCATGATAAATAAGCCCTACAAAAGATTTTCATTTTTCTACATAATTACTTTCCTCCAGACTTGTGGTAGTAAATCTTTGAATCTTTGAATCTTAGAGCAGCTAATTAGCTAGTTCTGTATATGCATGTCCAGTAATAATGATACATGTAGTTAGTTTAACGTTAGTTAATTTATGCAAGTGGGTTTCCTTCCTATTTCCTCGAATTTTCTCAAATCTTACAAGACTTGCTTTCTCGATGCCTGTTTGTCCAACTTGTTGCAGGTAGGAGTCCACCCTTTATGCTACATCACACGCTTTCTTTTCTTCACTCAATTTTCTAGTCTTTAATTCAATTTCTCCACTAAATGTATATTCAAAATCTGTAATTAATGCTGCTTCTCTTTTCAGAAGAGAGGATTTCATCAAATTGCACTTAATTATATAAATTCAATAAACTGCATGCTACTCCTGTGGAATAACAAAAAAGATAGCCTTAATTAGTACAAATTAAGCAAGAGGGAAATTTCGTGGTAACAAATGAAAATATAGAACCCTTTTTTTAATTTGTTTTCTTTGAGGATTTATTAGGTGTGGAGACTACAGCTAGGTTCCTAATATTATTGTCTTAATCTTGATTAGAACAGATCAATAGTTGTTGATTTATGATTTTGATGGGAAGCTACAAATCAGGCGTAGATTGAGTTGCAGATTGAAAACCATAACCAAAACTTTAGGAAACATGTTCCAATACTCAATAATCACTTAGAGGTCGGTCTCGACCAGAACAACAAAATGGTTGACTCCTCCCAGTAAAGCTGAAATACGGCCGAACCTCTATTTAAATTAGGCCATTGGTTCCCAGACAGAGAGAGCCCAATGTCATATATGTGGAACCACATTCGAATCATGGGCTCACTTGCTACTCAATTGGGTTTACTGTCTAATTCTATGACCCAAGTAAAAGACTTGATACATTATACACACATGATACATGCATGCATACTGAAAATGGATGGTTTTGTGTTTATTACAAGCAGTTCTTCCTTCTCCAGCTGAGACCCATCATTAAAACAGAGGGAAATGTATTTCTTTTTTGGGTAGGAACAGTACCCCTCATCAGAGTTCACAACCAAAGAGAAACCAAAAGTTGATGTTTGAACCAGAAACAAAAAGAGAGTGCAATTCTTGTCCACTATTCTATTTCTTTTCTATTCAGTTACAAGGGTAAAAGGATGGAGGAGGAGACAATGAGGAAGATAGAGTTTTCATCAATTGTCAGGGTGAGAGAGTACTAGATACGGGGTTCTAACAGTTAAGTATAAAGTAGCCTTTTTCATGAATACGGGAGGAGGGGATTTGTTGATTTTGCTTCTTTTAGATCAACCGCGTACATACATACATACATACATTAATCCTTCCATTCAATCTAACTATCTATGTTATGGGCCTTATGGCCTATGGGGATGTTTCACACTTCATACAGTCCCTAGTCCCTACAACAACTATTCTGGCATCAGCTCCCTCAACTTGAATTCGGGACAATTTCCTAAGGACATGAATTTACAGGAACAAGATAGGATTTGACAATACTGACATAGGTTTTTGAATTTAATTTGTTTCAAACTATTTCCCAATTTGAGTGTCGTTCCAAAGTAATTTTCAATGTGTAAAAAAAGACATATATAGTCAGTTGGGTTAATATTTCAGTACAGCAGATACACATTTCTGCAACTGTTTGGCCTTGATTTTGAATTCATAAATTAATTTGGCACGCTTGATTTTGCTTGTAATAGCTTTCCATATTCTAATCTGTACAATAATATCTCTTTTTCAATTCTAGCTTACAAGATATCAGTAGGATGGTCCCCCCATTGATACAGACAGAGAAAACCACCCTGCTAACTCTTCCAGTTGACCTGTAACTATCAAAGCTTTCTTGGGACAATGTCTAAGTGGCGGCACACCCTGAATCCCTGTAATTTATCATCACTGAAATTATATTATGCTTTTGCCAAGGGAATGAGGGCTACCTGTGTCACTCTGAGTCTGTAATCAGTCAGTTTGCTTTGCCAGCAATAAAAGGGCCATGCAAAAGCCGAACCATACTTCAAAACACACCAAAACTGAAAATTGGTCCCCAGCAGTATAGTCACATTGCCCCAAACCTGGACCTTATTATAAGGCTCCATACTTGGTTGGGTAAACCATGTAGGGACTTCATATGCTTTTGTTGGACCAGGCACACAGAATGGTGCGCAATGCACCATCAGTAGCTAGTTCCTTGTCTCAGGGTGGTCAGACTTTTATCAAAGCTTTCCTTGCCCCCACCACTTTTAAGACACTATCAGTAGGCACCAAATCAAAAAACTGTTTGATGCAACATTACTCCTACAAACTAGCTGTGGTAGCACATTACTTAAATGGTTTTCTAGAATTGAACTTTTGAACTCCATCCATCATATAGACCATATCATATTGCTCAACTTAATCCAAACAGTATTAACCATAATAATTGAGATATTATTGTCAGATATACCATGAAATTACCACTAGAAGTTGAAGCTACTTAATTAGCAGATTGATCGGCCGCATGCAAGAGCTTCACTCAAGCTGAATTTGGTTACAGCTCTCTAGCTTGTGCTCTTCACATTTTAAAAAGAAAATAACTGGTCAAGGAAAATGTTGCAGCAAGCCATAAAACTAGAAAAGTAACGGATATACTAATGAATGAATACTGGCTAGTATTTCGATCAACTCAATAGAAGTGCAATTTCTATGGGAAGAAAACCATCAATTAGATATATATTCCTATACATTTTTAGCTCATCCCATCTAAGAGTAACTTGTCATGCCAAAAGAACAAGAATAAAAAGAAAGAAACTTTGCTCTTTGGCTCTGTGCAAGGTGAGGGGGGCACATTGATACCCTCTGACTTGTACAATTGCAATTCAGAGAAGCAGGTCTTGGAGGTTAGTTAAGTGGGCACGATTGGTCAGTTTTTTCTCGTTTTAAGGCAATCATACCCTCTCTCTCTCTCTCTCTCTATTTACACAGTGCTTTATCAGTAATGCCAGAAAGAGTCCGGCCGCTAGAGATCAAAACTTCCTGTCCCTGCAAAGGAACTGTATTCGAAGTGGTACCACGTACCCTATGATTACTCTGAAGAAAACCAGCCAATCCAACCCTAAACTCACAACCCAACAGAACACAAGGTGTGGGAGAACAAGGAGGCCATACATCAACCACTTGCCGGGCTCATGCATCCAACTCAAGCCACACCAATTCAAGGTCCCCAAAGGCCAAAATCATGAAAATGGTTATAAATCATCAGAGTCCCCCCAAACAGTACCTTAAAATCTGGCAGAGGGATAAAGGAATTATATCACCACCAAGACAGCATCAGTGAGGGAGGCATGCTGCTATTGATCAATACATATAACGACAAGTTAGAAAATAAAGCTGCTATTTTTGGACCTTGCTTCTTGTTTCTTCTATATATATAATCTTTGCACATAATTCAGGTGATCAACATTACAAACAAACAAACAAACAAACTTAGTTTTAACCAACTAAAACATCAACGTCTTTTTCATTGACTCAGCTTTGTCAATTTCTCTCTTATAGTCGCTCCCATCCTTTTGCCAGTCTATCAAAATCAAACCCTTACCTTACCAGTTACCACACCATTATGGTGTATGGTTGGTATATGTCCCAAAATTACATCAAAAAGTTAATCAAAAAGTTAATAGCTTTAAGACACCTTTTCCCTAAACTTTTTTCTTCTTTCTTTTCATGTGTCTCTTTACAGAGCGATCTCAGTCTGCAATGTAGTAGCATTGAACCCCACAGGTTGCTGCTGTTGTTTTTCCTGTTCAACCTCCCACTTTGCCTTCGCAATGACTCCGTCATGCACAGGGACGTACTCCTAATCAAATAGAACAATGCCATCATATGCAAACAATCAACACACCACATTGGCAAGCTGAGAAAGATTCGTTCTAAAAAATCGATTGCGCTTTTCCCATTTCCGAGCTTCAAATTTGTAATTAAGTTCTTAAACAAGTAGTACCAATATTAGAATGCAAAATCTTTGGCAATCAACTGATAAACATTATATACCTCTAGTTTTTGAACAAGCTCTTTAGCACTTGGAGCTGATACTATGATATGGCGCTGAGACGGCTTAATGAAACCATCATCTACAGCTTTATCGATGAAGGTAAGGAGATAATTGTAATATCCATCAACATTAAGCAGACCCACCTGCAAATTTTAGTTTCAGAAGCCAATTCAGGGTTTGGAAGAAAAGGACCTAAAAGGAGTCGAATTTATGGGTTCATCTAATCCCTTACAGGCTTGTCATGGATACCCAGTTGTGCCCAAGTGATTACTTCCAATAACTCTTCCAATGTCCCATATCCACCTGACAACCATATAGCATAAAAAACTCCAATTGATTATTTAGGGAGGTAAAGGGTAAAGTTAGATTTTTGCATATTATAATCGGAGAGAGAATGAAAGAAAGAGAAGTGGGCGACGGGACCTGGTAAGGCAATAAAACAATCAGAATGCCGGGCCATTTCAGCTTTCCTTTGGTGCATGTCAGCTACTGGCCTTACCTCCCCAACTGTTTCACCGGTTATCTGTAGATCCACAAACACACATTTTCAGTGACGTTAGTGAATCAAAAACCGCTACATATCAAACCCAAAGCACATAAGGGTAAGAAGGACCCATATGAAGTTACAAACCTCTTTGCACATTAGCGTCTTGGGTATGATTCTTTGAAGCATTCAACCAACCAATACACACAAAAAATCAATGGCTAAGTAAAAGGGACTAAGACCAACTATTATATATCAAAACCCAAAAAGAATGGAGAAAGAAATGAAGAAAGAGAAGAAAAATCTGTCCTTTATTTACCCAAGAACATTTCCACCGCCATGATGAACAGCCTGTGAAACCAAACCCATTAGGCCAATACTCCCGCCGCCGTAAACAAGGTCCAACCCCCTTGACACCTTCGCATTACCCAAATATTAGTACATGAGCGAACCAACAAAAAATGAATTGGAAAGAAAAAAAAATGGCATTTCAATTTGCATGGTAGACATACCAACTCTTGGCCTAACTCTATGGCAGCATCTCTGTAGCAATTCCTCTTCCCAGTGCTGCTCCCACAGAACACACAGACTCTCTTAAACCTCGATTTCATGACTTCCCCTTCCATTAATTCCTATCTATGTTCTTTGATCGAGAAGACCAACTTTAATGTATGGTGTTGTGTGGTATGGTATGGGTTTGGATATGAAATAAGAACTACCAAAGTGAGATGGAACAGGCCATATATACACGAGGGCACACAGAGAAAAGAAAAGTATGACTCTGTTGGGGCTGTACAGAAAATTCATGATTTTAAATTTTATCCCTTTTATTTTGATTTTCTTTTTTAAACAAGAACAATCAAAAAAAGAAAAGAATAAGTGAACTGAACACTGAGAAATACGGATGGAAGATGAAGTAAGACAAAAACGCAAAGCAAAAGAGACAGAATGGAGAGGCCAATAACAATTCTCCAACCAACGTATGGCTAACACGTGTCGTCATACTACTACCAAATCACGGCTGTTTCGTGTTCATGCTCGTAATACAATTACAATCCACCTTGGTTGAGTTGCTAACTTGGTATTGAATTCTGATCTCTGAGGGAAAAATAGGTCCACCTCGATGCGTACGCAGACCATCACCGCCAATCGTCAACACAGTGTCTTTCACTGTGTCTCGTATTTAATGAATGCAATCATAACTTGGTGGCTATAACACGTGCAGAGCCTTTCACATCAAATCAAAGACACCACCACCATCAAGAATTTCTCTGGGGACTGTGAAGCATGGCTGAGCCATTGCACATAGCAGAGCAAGGGGGGGGGGGGGGTTGGCCAGTAATTGAAGGTTTATTCTCTCTAGAATATTATTTTTCTTACAAAAAGTGTATTTTTTATTTTTTTTTAATGTTAGCCAATTTATATGATCCCAAGAAACCAAAAAGACTTAGTACTAGCATTTTTCTACCCTTCCTAAGTTCCTTTTTTAGCTTCTTGTCCATACCCATACACAAAAGCAAAGCTTTCACACAAGCAATGTCCCTGATAAGAAAAAACAAAAAAAAGCCCACAAATTTTGACAATGCTATAACGTAAAAACAGCTTCAATTCCCCGCTGTCTATCCCCAAAAGTGATGCTCTGTCAGTGCCTTCTGATCATAACTAATGACTTGCAGATCAGGGGCATTCTTAATTGGATGAAAAGTATTAGACTTTATTAAAAGGAAAAGACATTGCATTTAAATGCTCGTTAATAAAAGGTTGCTACATCCCAATGATAATTACCATGATGTAAGCCAATTACCCATATTTAAGTCGATTAAAATCTCATATTTCGAATCCTTAAAATTCATAGAGAAAAAGCAAAAGATTTTCTTGCAAAGAAAGAGAATTAGATTCAAATTGTGGGACTGTAACTGGTTCATCCAAATGATTAGAGTAACTAAAAGGCAGTGAGAGGATTTGAGGACGAGGGAAAGGGACCTATAGTCGTTCCGGGAATTGAAGTTGAAGTCATGTTTGTTTGTTGTTTGCGTTACTATTACTTACTAGTATCAGTAAGTACGTTCCAAAAGAGAACAGAGAATGGACATGGGAGGTTATTAAATTCTTCACTATTTACAAGGAATAACTAAAGGTTGGTTTGGTTTGGTTTGGCAGGACAAGGTGAGTATTATGTTTGATACATCATTCTAATTTTAGAGTTTGTTTGAGATATTAAAAAATTATGATTTGTGATCATTGAATTGAAAAATAAATTTATATATAAATTATTAAAAAATATTTTTTTTAAAATTAAAAAGGCTTGTTTTGAAAAATAAAAGTGTACATTTGGAAAATAAATTATCACAATTGAATTTATAATTGTTACAGTCCAAATATATATTCTCACTAGTGCAAATAAGACCTATTTTACGATGACGTTAATATGATCGTTAGAGTTGGGGACAAAGAAAATAATTATTTGAGCCGGGCGACCGAGAAGCTATTCAACTGTTACTTCTCCAAAGCGCGTTCAGGGCACCCAGACTCGAGACACATATACCAAATGGGTCACGGTGCGACCCGGGACGTGCTTCTGAGGCTCAAGATGCTTAAACAAACGGTGACAACCATGAAACCACGTTTTGCTTATTGAGTGGATGGGATTTGATTGGGGCCCATTGAGGAAATTTCTCTTCTGGTATTGCCAGACGCAGAGGCCGCTCATACCTCATCGATTAATCACTGCAAACATCCTGGCCGGGCAGCGGGCTCAGGCTCTCCTATTTAATGCGATCCTGATCTTTACTGTGGTTTGTTTTGTCCACGTGGCATCATCTGATGACACTAATATAATTTGAAGTGTAGTTGGATTCCACCAATGAAACATTTTATAGCATAAAAATAAATTAAAAATGCAAGGGTGACCTTACAAGATTTCTTGGTGATGTTAATTGTCGAACGAATGTTGGATGTACTTAACTGCAGTATAGACTCTATGCTTTAAAGCTAGTGATAGCTTTCAGTAAAAAATAAAGTAGTGATAATTTATTAGAATTTTATTTTTTACAATTTCTTCTAAAATAATTCAAATTTAAATCAATGAAATTAACGATACATTATTAAGTGTACAACCAACACTCGTGAGTCCAGTAATAACTTGTTTCATACTACAGTTTTACTACTAGTGCTGTGGTAGGTAATTATCAGAATATCATGTGAAATTTGTGTATTGTGTACTGTCTAGAGTGCAATTAAGTGTTTAATACTTAATATAGAATTTGCAGAGTGAAATAGATGGCCAAATCAAATTAAATGGTCAGATGCAGAACTCCCTATTCATGATCATTGCGCCGTCTCCTACACTTGCAAGTTGCAATAAGTTCATCTCTAGGTTTCTAAAAAAATAAAAAAAATCAGAGATTTTTGACAACATTATTGACTGAAGGTTGTAACATGTTGGGCTTTTAAGGTGACAGCTTAATATTCATCAAATCGAAGCCTGGATAATTCCTTTGCCTTCAGGCCCATTCCAGGACATGAGGCAATTTATTTATGGTCTAAGAAACATCTCCAACAAAGAAACGTAATAGGAAGCAACCTGCAGCACCATTTACCAAGGCTGTCCAGGAATATAAAAGACGGGGACAGGAGTAACCCCGTATACAGAGATTATGAGCAGATTTGTAAGTTTAATAATAGTCTTGCATGTATGTGGGAAATTGGTATTGAAAGATTTGTTTGGCTAACCTTCCTTTTATTACCATTGGATTGGAAAAAAGAAAAGTTACACATGATCCTGCAACACAAATGTAGAAATCCAACGTCCTAGTGAAAAGAGAAAGGAATGGAGTAGAATGCAAAATTCAAAAGAATGAAGCTCTGAGAAAGATACAACTTGAAATCCTTATCATTTTACTTTTCACTGGAAATACACATTGACAAGGCTAACTATTTTGTTTTCTCCCTTATAGTAAATAATAAGAAATACTTGTCAACTTCTTCTAAATCTCTTATTTTGTAAGTGTTGAAGCTAGCTTAGCTACATATGGTGTGGGGTAATCCATATTCACACATTAGCAATGAGGAAGTGGAAGATCCTTATAACCAACTACCATCATCACAGGGACTGCAACCATCTTGTGCAATGTCACTAATTTGAATCCCAGAGTCATATACCACCCCACCTTTCCAATCAGCTGGTAAGACATTTTTTGCCCAAATCCATTTTCCGTCATACCCTGCAGTTACCACCATTCTGAATTGCAATGGCCCTGATGGAACCCTACTCGTGTCCCACACTGCCCCGTGATTTCTGCTCATGAAACTCCAATTTGAAGATCCAACCTAGAAAGATAGACAGCAGTTAGCATCGAGCATGCATGTATATCTGTGATTCTGATGCATATGTCATTAATTTGCTTACCTGAGCGACATCAACATCTTCAATCTCTGTTTGACCACCTTGATACAGAAATTTAATTGCCAAGTAATTTGGTTTTTTACTTGATTCTTCCACTCGAACTGCCAAATTTTGATTTTTATAATCACAAGGTACCCTGCTCCATGTCAGCATCAGAAATGTGATTATTTTTTGGTTAAATCAAGAAATTAAGTAATGTGAAACTTCAAACACATCTCTCAACATTATTAATATGTCACCTAATTACGTTTCTCAACAAGTACTATAAAAATATGATTTTTTCACTCGGCATCAGTTGCACAATCATGAAAAGCCTGGTTATTATATACTGTACCATGCATTTAAGCTTAACTGTTACTGCTATTAATGGGATCGGTTTCTGTCTAAATGGATTCAAAATATTTTAATGTTTGTCAACACCAGTGTGTTCTTTTCTTTAAGTGGTGGGTCTAACAAAACCACTATCAAAAGATAATTAAAAATAATAATTAAATAGTATTTTCCAATTGATATTGGACCCAGAGATTGAGGCTTCGTTAAGATTTACTAGTGATGTTCATGGATTTGTGCTTACCTCTTGTATTCTACATCGACAATTCCAAGCTTCAAAATCTGTTGTTCCATACCCTTCTTGGCCATGGCCGTGAGGGCTCTGCTGCTGAGCACGAAATCTGTTTGGTTATTGTGATTGAGATCAGTCAAAGTCACTCTAATTCCTCCTTTGCTACAAAGATTCGTGTTCTTGCATCTTAACTGCAATAGATTATCTCTAATTAGAACAGAGTTTTGAAAATATATTGAAACAAAAGAAAGAAAATTGAGATTACATGAGTGCCTAGCTACACACCTGAAAGCATGCGCCACAACCGGCCCCATTCTTGTAAAGCGAAGGCACACCAGCTGCAAGGTGGCCACCACTAAGGTCTAATGCGAGTGAGCCATACCCACATGCCCCAGCTGCATCAAATTCACATAACAAACACTACCCATTATAGATTTCGCCAAGTCATCATCTGGGTCTCAATGAAAAAGAGTAAAATTGAATTTACCCGAGAGAGCAGAAGCCTTGGAGAAATAGGCAGCCTTTGTTTGATGCAAACAGCGATCGCAATCAGCAGCGGTTGAGACAATAAGAAAGAAGAAGAAGCAAAGAAAGAGAGCCATTTTTTTCTGTAAGACTTAAGAAACAGAGCTGCAAATGTGATGGGAGAAGCAAGAGAAAGCCATGAGGTATTTATAACTAGGAGTACACAAGGAGTAGGAGGAAAAATGGGTATGGGTTACAGGTCAGCAATGTCAAATTAGTTATTGTGCGTAATCTTAGATAAGAAGAAGACAGGCACTTCAGGAAACGCGGCATGACAGAGAAGAATGAGATTGGGTCTCTCCCACCGACTCTATGCTTTTGCACAAATTACAGCTGTGCTGGAATGCATTTATATAAATGAGTGGATGTCGATCCGATAATGAGGTGAACAAGATCAAAGTTTTTGCACCTTTTACAAGCTTCCCTCCTCTGACTATTCCCCCACTTATACTTGACTATACTAGAAGTAGTTCTTCTATAAGGGTTTTTGTCATACACGGGGTAAAATATTAAATTGACTAAAAGCTGAATTTAGGCTTGTATCATGCAGCTTAGGGTGAGTGGGGGTCAAGTGACCCACTCAACTTTTAAAATTTCAGGTAAACTATGGGAAAATAATAATTTGACAAAAATATAATTATGCCTCTATAGATTTTTAATTTCTTTCACAATAGTCCACCATCAAAATAAAATATATACCGTCTTAAAAACTTGTTTATTGCAATTTAGCCACTAATCCACTAACATTAATGAAGTTTAATGAGATTATTTTGATTTTTGTGTTTAAATCTTAATATTTTGTTCAATAGAGATATATTTCTATTTTATATATGAAATCTTAATAAGGTAATTTTGTTTCTTATCTTGTTTTCTAATCTACAAAGCTTTTATTTAATTTCTCTCTTTTTTATATATTTTTGACCTAATTTTTTTTCATGATTCATTTATTTTAAAATATATTGTATCGAAAAAAATCAATTCATACAACATAGGAAATTGATAAATTTTGTTTATTTAATAATTTAAAAATAAAGTACTTATTCCACAAAATATAAAAATTTTGTTTATTTGATTTCTGATATGTTTATGAAAACAAAAATTACATGATATTTTATCCCCACTAACTAATATTCTTGGATCCACCACTGCATCTACTGATTAGCTACTTGCCTAAATTCAATTTAGCAAAGCCTCCCTCCGACCTTATAATGGTCGCCTAATGTCATTTTATTGTTTCTTTTTTATGATTGTTGGGTACACTAGGCAGAAGGTTTGTTATAGAAAAAGGATTCTATATGAGATTTATTATTTAATATTTAGAAGTTTTATGTTCCGAACAAAATAAAATGCTCCTACACTTAGCCACTCTTTCTTTTCAGTCTTTCAAAGAAAAAGAAAAAGAAACAAAAGAAAGACACAAAATATTAGGTTGGTGATTGAGAATATATTTTTATGAACGTTTGGTATCTTTGTCGTTGTTTGCTTCATTTGAAGTGCTTACAGCTTATGCGAAATTGGCCCCCAATAGCAAAAAGGAACGAACCCTTGAGATGGATTGGTAAAATGTGATTATTGCTTGTTAGTGAGTGGGAAGGTAAGTAACAAGATCTACACATACGTCTGAATCCCATTTGCCAAGTAAGGATATCTCCAAATTGGAACCACAGCTATGATGAAAAGGAAACTTTCTTACATCTTTATTGTCAACAAATGGATCGGTTATCCTTAAGATTTTGCTTAAAGTATTCTATGGAGAGCATTATGTTTAGATTGAACAATTATAAGGAAAAATTCAATAAAAACGATAACCCATCATCACCTAATTGTCACATATATTCAAGTTTAATGTTTATCCATGGTGGAAGCTACTTGTCTGTGAAACATAAGGAGAGAAACTATGCTACTTTTTGTTTTCATCTCCATCAAAAATATTTTTTGTCACTCGTGCCCTTGTCAATGCTTGTTTTTGACGATGCAGCAACAACTTCGTTCAACCTTGTGCTATCATTTTATTAATAACCTAGTACTCTTCTAATATAAAACTTTTTTTATAATTGAAATGTTGCATTCATAATATGAACATAATTACATATTATTGCAGAAAGCAAGCAATCTCCAGATATCAACCCATTTATCTCTCACATTAAGCAGGAATTGCTCCAAATCGAACCCATTCTGCTTTGCATATGTTTTCTTTTTTGCTTCCAAGACCTAGTCAAATCTGTACGCTATCAGAAGCCCTGAATCTTATTTTTCAAGTGTGTGATTCACTTAATCGTCACCAAGTCCTGTCAGCAGAACTTGCAGAACCAACCCAAATTGAGTCAATGAAGCAACTTTTACTTGATCTACCTAAGCTAATTCTACCTATCCTGAAGAAAGATCTTTCCCAAGCTGTTCTTAATAGAACCTCCAAAAGCAAAGAATCTTAGGCTTGTGTCAGTTTTCCATATAGGGAATAATATCTAGTCTCAGTCAGATTTTTCAGTTAGAAGTAATACAAGTTCTGATTGGGCTTTCTCAAGGGCACTTCTCAAATTCTCAGGTTTCCTCCCGCCTGCTTGAGCAAAACTAGGCCTTCCACCCCCACCTCCACCGCACAATTTTGCTATAGTTCCGATAAACTTACCTGCCTGAATTCCCAGGCCAACAACACCAGGAGTAAAAGCGGCAACAAGACTAACCTTGCCCTCCCCTGGAGACGATCCCAATACTACAGCTGCTGGATCTTGTAGCGTCTCCACCAAATATTCTGCTGCACTTTTCAGTGAATCCGCATCAACATCATCCAAGCACTCAACTAGTACCCTGAATTTAAAATCTCCACATTGGACAATAAAAGTTTTGTACTTTACTATGAGAAAAGAAAAACGAGGGGAGACAGGACTGCAGTTCTGGCAACTTTTGTACCATCCACAGCAGAGAATTTCAAGGAACTATGGATGTTATGGCAGTCTCCAAATGAAACAATTGAGGCATACAGTGATACCTATCCATCCGAAGTGTGTAGTATTGTGTGTGGTTATTTCAGCACCTAATAAATGACTGATAGAACATGAATTAGCCTTTTCGGGCCATCTGAAACAGAATTCTCTTCACTGAAGAATCCTTCCACCCTCAACCCCACCCCCAAACCAAAAAGAATAAAAGCGAAGAACTATTGGAATATACATAGCATATGGAACTAGAGTACCTGATCTTTTTCTCATTTCCCACTAATAATGCTTTGCTTGCAATAACTGATGCTTTGTATACTGCTGTTTTTGCACGCAAAGAAGAAACTTCATTTCTTGCTGCTCGTAACTCCTCCAAGAGATTTTCTACCCTGGTTGTTACTTCTCCATGTTTTACCTTCATAAGGAAACACTAAACATTAGGAAAAATTCTTGCAGGGATGGCAAAACTAATGGCATGAACAAATACCTATAAGAAATTTGATTCAGAGGGAGTTTTTAATGATGGTGCTACTCTAATTGAAAGATGCCATAAGTAATGTGCACAGATTTCTCAAAAATTATAATTTCAAAATCAATGAGGTTACTACAACAACCATGAAAATGGGGAAATGGTCACATCAATATGGATGCATACCATTCCAAACAATCCAACAAATGATGGTTTGTGCAGATGAATATGAATGTGAAATGTTTAGATTGAGATGAACCATACTTTGAGAGTGGAACATAGCTGTTGCATATGGTAATCTCTAGTATTAACATATTCAATGAATGCTTCACCGGCCACAGCTTCTATACGCCGGATTCCAGATGCAATACCCTGCTCTGAGATTATCTTAAAGCCACGTATTTCAGAAGTACTGCTTACATGGGTCCCACCACAAAGTTCCATGGATACACCAGGAACCTCTACAACACGTACCTGCAACACACCATCTTTGTTGGAAAACAAAAAAATGCTTAAGGTAAAGGCTAAATGTGTCAATAAGTTTAATACTGCATTGCTAGGGAAAACCACATTTTCAAATTAGATTATTTTTCTTTGCTCAATATGTCACTAACATGTGGAACTTGTGGATCTAGAATTCATCACCTCGCCCTCAACCCTTATTCTTAAAGGGGGGAAGAGATTCCATTAGATTAAAAGTCCTTTCCTAGTTACAAGTTACAACAGAAAGCCTACCAAACATTCTCAGATGCTAATATAGTTAGGTAGAAATTTATGAAATCGAAGGGAGAAATCAAACAGACTTCAGAATCAAAGACATGCAATAGATGTTCCAGAAAAATTACTGGGAGACAAGCTAAAAAAAATTCTATAGTTTGATGTTGAAATGAACTAGGAACCTAACCTGTTCTCCATATTTTTCTCCAAACATTGCAATAGCCCCAGCTCTTTTAGCATCATCAAGAGGCATTACTTTGGTTTGAAGAAGTGACGCATCCTCAATCCATCCATTGATCAGTCCTTCAATTTTTGTGAGCTCACTGTCAAGAAGTGGTCGGTGGAAGTTGAAATCAAACCTGAGATGATCAAAAGCCACCAAAGAACCGGCTTGAGATGTCTCTTGGCCGATAACTATCTTGAGTGCAGCTTGTAGTAAATGAGTAGCAGTATGATGAACCTGCAAAATATATAACTAACAAAATTAATGGCATATTATAAACGTACAACCTGTAAATAGTGTACAGGCTTCCCAGTTTGTAAAAGAAATTAAAGGGGAAAAACGAGTTTTAGTCATCAGTTATTTGGTACCTTAGCCCGCTGCCTAAGTTTTACATCCACTGACGCTTCCACTTCTTTTCCAACCTCTAAAACTCCCTCTTTGATAGTACCCTTATGAACAAATATGTTACCCAGAGATTTCTGAACATCTAATATCTCCACAACAGCTGTCTGTTTGTTTTCACCCTCAGTAACAAATAGAAAGCCATGATCTCCAATTTGACCGCCTGATTCAGCATAAAATGGAGTCCTGTTGAGCAGAACTTCTACATTACTCCCTTCAGAAACGTGTCCCACTGGCCTTCCATTCACCATAAGGCTTTCAACTACTGCTTTAGTGTAAAGGGTGTCGTATCCAATAAATTCAGTGTCTTGTATATTTTCTGCGAGATCTGCACCATCTCCCATTGCAAGTTTAACAGTACTATGTGCAGCCTGAGACTGACGCCTTTGCTTCTCCATTTCAATATCAAAACCTTTCATATCTATACTTACACCACGTTCTTCAGCCACTTCTTTTGTTATTTCCGACGGAAATCCATATGTGTCATATAAGAGAAATACATCTTCGCCAGACAAGCAAGGTAAAGTTCCATTTGCATTTGCATTTGATAATGCATAAGCTAACTTCTCCTCAAGCAACTTTTCTCCTCTCTCGAGGGTCTGCACAAACCGAAGCTCTTCCCTTTTCAACTCATCAAGAATCCGGGGTGCTCTATCCTTTACATCCGAATCAATATGAGTACTTAATTCCACTACTTTCTGGGCAATGATTGGTACAAATGCTCCTTCAAGATTGCCCCTGCCATCGACCTTTATACCAAGCAACCTTCCCATACGGACAACCCTTCTGATGAGCCGCCGAACTACATATCCCCTCCCTATATTTGATGGGACAACCCCATCCGATATGAGATATACAATTGCACGCATATGGTCTCCAATAATCTGAGGAAAAAAATCAGGAAAGCAAAAAAAAGAAAAAAAGAACAGGGTGATGAACAAATACTGTCATAGAGAAAGAAGACTACTGCTTGAAACAAAATATTTGAAATTGTATTGCAGGTTCTTCAATGATTGCATACTTTAAGGTTCGTCTTTGCATGATCATCAGCAAGGGCATATGACAAATTTGCTAATTCTGAGGCCTTCTCTATGATGGGATAAATCAAATCAGTCTCATAATTGGTTGGTACCTGCAGAAGATAATAGATCTTTTAAGTACAAGTTGCTGAAGCATATGAGATATGACCTGTGTTGTTTATCTAAATTACTTGTGGGCTATAAAAGTTCTGTCAATTGCAGACTTGTTCTTTGAAGAACCAGTTTTGCCTTCATTACTTATGCAACAAGGTGTTTTATAGATACCTTCTGAAGGATGCGGGCCATACGCTCTAGGCCAAGTCCTGTGTCTATATTCTTCTGCTTCAAGGGTTCAAGAGAACCATCATCTTGTTTGTTGAATTCCATGAAAACCAGATTGTAGAACTCTATGAATCTAGTATCATCTCCAAGATCCTGCGGACATAATTCATAGAAAAAAGTAAAAGAATGAAAAAGAATTTGCATAAGTTATTCATCAGTCACTTTTGGTACACACAGCATTTGAATATCCCCTCTCTGGATGAAAATCATAATAAATCTCCGAGCAAGGACCACAGGGACCCGTTATTCCACTGGTCCAGAAGTTGTCATCTTCACCCAACTTCTTTATACGCTCCAATGGAACACCCACCTGAGGCAGAAGCCACGATGACAGAACTCAAATTGCTTTTAGCACTTAATTGCAATTACTTTGGCTAACTAAATTTACTATAAAATCATTTAGAGAAAATTGGATATACATTTTTGTATAGCCAATAAATAAATAATATGGAATGCTAAAACAATTAAAAGGAAATACAGAAAGAATCCAAGCATATGATCATAATATATGCTTTCTTAGAGTACCTCATCACGCCATATCTCAAAAGCTTCATTATCATCTTCATAAACACTAATCCATAGCCTGTCTGCTTGCAGACCAAACCTGTAAGCAAAATAATGGACAAAAAACATAAAATCATTTCTTGCCTGGCTAAACAAACAATATAGAAGAAGAGCTTGTCCCACTCTCAAGGAAGAGAATTTGAAGATGTGGAAATCGTTGGGAATTGTAATCCTCCATCATCAATTATAGAATGATTTAGCTAAGCCCTTTTGAGCTTAGTACTGCTTACTCTATTGTCGTAAGTTCCCATGCCCAGTTAATTGCTTCTTTTTTGAAGTAATCACCAAAGCTGAAGTTTCCCAGCATCTCAAAAAATGTATGGTGCCGAGCTGTTCGACCAACATTCTCCACATCATTAGTACGCATGCACCTTTGTGCAGTTGTTGCACGGGGTACTTGTCTGGGCACCTGCACGAAATATGCGAATACAAGAAATAAGTTCAAACTATCTGAAAAATCATATGCATCACTCACAGGTCACTCCTGTAAAATCTATTGCAGCAAATCTTAGAGTTTAACCCCTGTATATTTTTTTACTGAAAAACATGGAACTATGGAAGAATTTGGCATGTATAATACAGAACGAGCACACCATACCTTTCCTAGGAATATAGGTTTGAACTGAAGCATTCCAGCTATTGTCAGTAGAACTGTGGGATCATCTGGCACCAAAGAACCACTTGGGAGGACCTTGTGATTTCGTGAAGCATAAAAACTAAGAAACTTTTTTCGTATGGAATCTCCACTAACAGGGTTATCCTTTGACTTATCCCCCAATAGCTCTTCCGTAATTGGCTGTGCTGATGCTGAAAAGCCACATAGTAAATGCTATATCCTTTAAAGAGGGAAGTTCAACAACAGTTAGACAATTTACATGATTTGACTGAAGGAACCTGATGTGCTCCTTATGCTAAACAGAAAACAGCGGTGTTCTTGGGGACTGCAAATTCTACAGGGAAATACAGCTGGCGAGAGAATGGCCATGGCTCCTGTTATAAAGCCTGCGTAGTGCCAATGACTGATAAATCAAAATCGCAGGCTCAACCAAAATGTTGCCACAAAGTGCTCTACGAAATTAACATTCAATTAACAATAAGTCATACCTGAGCCAAAAAATGATAGAGAAAATGGAATTAACATTCTATCTGGGTCACTCACACAGTTGCAATTTTCTTTCGTGCTTTATTTTGTCGCCAAACATTTTTACAACTGGGTTTAAATGATACGATCAGTATGTTACTTCCCACCAAATTTTTCATTAATAGGTCTTATATCAAATTTCACAAATTTAGGTAACCCCAACATTTCAGGCACTATAATGTTTCAGTTTCAAAATGCAATCCAGGATGATAGGAGAACCAAAACGCATGAAATAACATTTTGATTAAGCAGTCATCACTTTTCCTACGCGGGACTGCAGCTTATGAATCAAAACTTCCCCACAACTCTTAAGTATTTCCTCTAATCGAAGACTGAAATAAAGAGAATAACTTGGAGAAGATATTACCAGTTGAAAGCACAAATTTGCGATTTCGGTGGATAAGAAAGGTCGGCTTGGAAAGCAAACTTGAAGTGGGCAGCGAGAACATTCTTTCCGGACATTTCCACGGGGCAGCGAAGGGGGGAGCTTCAGGCTTTCCATGTCTACCACTGGTTTTTCGGTTTAGTGTGACTTCGGAATTGGCGCTTATATACTTTGGTGGGAAGGAGAGGATAAGCCTCATTTGAGAGGTCTGTAAAATTTGGAGCCAGTTTAAAAGCCCAAACGGGCTTCGAATTTTCTCCTTTTTATATATATATATATATACATTTTTTTTTTTTTTTATTCTTTGTGCCATGTCCATTTAGCCTAGGGCTTGTTTGCTCAATTAAGTTTATCTTTTTCTTTCTTTTTATTTTCTTTTCCTTTCTCCTAAGATTCTTAGACTTTCTTGGGCGTCAATTATTATACTTCTAAGGGAAGGAGGATTTGAATGTATGAAACACAAGTCTACCGTGAGATAAAGATAAGACTCTTCCTGACCTAAAAAAAAAAAAAAGTGATTAACTCTTAAGTAATCCTATTTCTTCAAGGACAAACAAAACTCATAATTACTAATCTCACTTGAGATAGATAATCTGAATAATCAGGATCACAGTTATATATATATATCAGAACCAGAAACTTTGTTATTATTGTTTGTCATCGTCCTTGGTATCAACAATCTCTTTGTAGTATTCTAAGTTCAACCATGATGAATCCAAAAAAGCTTGTGAAGATTTCAAAGAAGAGGCAGATTATGGCAACCAGTAAAGGTCACTTTGTTGTCTACAGCAGCGATCAGAAAAGGTTTGAGGTTCCTTTAGAATATCTCAGCACCGATGTCTTTAGGGAGCTACTGAAGATGTCAGAGGAGGAGTTTGGCCTCACAAACAGCCGGCCTATCAAATTAACAGGCGACAGTATTTTCTTGGAGTATGTCATTCTCATACTACGGTCTCAAGGATATACAACTCCAGATATTCATAAGGCTATGCTCTGCGTACTTCTACAACAGCAAGTCATAATTGTTTGCAGCAGTAACTCTTGGTCTAAGGCAGAGCCATCCAAAAGCACTTGTCTATGAGTTTTGAAGAATTTTTGTTACCTAGATTCTTTGTCAAATTAGGACAACTCTATCAGTTTTTGTTTTTTCTTTCATTCTTTATTTATTTTTTTTGTTTTTGGCTTTCAACCAAAGGATATTGTTTGTTATATTTTATGGTATGATCAAAGAAAGTTGCAGTATATAGGGTTAGGGTTAGAATTTTGAAGTTGGTGGTCTATAATAAGCCTAGGAGAAAAACGTTACCATAAAACAAATAAGGAAACAATGGCCTACCCTGAAAGTTATGTTAGCTTGTCAGGTATAATAAAAGAACAAGTCCACAAAGCACAACCATCTTCTTGGTATGATATTCACATGGGAATGCAACATACCAACCCAACACAAGGCAAACAAAGTAATGTGGTGCTCTCTATTTTTGCTATGTCTATAAACAGAACCAGTCATTGCCATTCTGCATAAACACAAATTCCTGCATTACAATTTACAGCATCAGCTCTAGCTTGTGCTTAATTCTTGAAGCCCTCTCTCCAATACTTCAACCATGATCAACCCAAAAAGGCTTATTGAAATTGCAAGGAAGTGGCAAGAAAATGTAGCTTATAAGCGTAGGAGAATTTCATTCCCAAGAGCAAGAAGTGATGTGAACCTCCATTATCCAGTGGCTAATAAGGGTCACTTTGTTGTACAGAGCAGTGATCATAAAAGGTTTGTGGTTCCCTTGAAATATCTTAGCAAAAATCTCTTCAAGGAACTATTGAGAATGTCTGAGGAGGAGTTTGGACTGCCTAGCAAGGGACCTATTACATTGCCCTGTGATAACATTTTCTTGGAGTATATCATTTCATTGCTTCAAGGATCTGTATCTGAAGATCTGGAGGAAGCCCTGCTCACTTCAATGACTACATGTCATAACTTGGCCTCATCTTCACTTGGTTTTGGACAGAGCCACCAACAAACAATTATTTATGGGTTTTGAAGAAATTTTGATTCATATAGATTTTTTGTCACATTATTGTATTTTAACACAAGCAGCTGGAACAACAGCTGATACTTGAATACTAATTTTGTAAATATATAATGAGAAATTTCACTTCCATCGTTTTGTTTAGAGTCTTACAAATCCAAAAGGTTTCATTTCATTATTTTTATCATAAAAATTAAAGCCTTCAACTCCTGCCATGGAGTTTGTAGCCAGGTCATAAGTTCATATTACTGTTGGAGGGTTGGAGCTGAAAATTGGTTGTAAACCAATCATAATGATCAGCCCTTTGGTTTTGAAACAAGAACAGTATTATTTCTGTTGAAGTACAAGTTCCTAATTCTGAAACAGCGGTAACTTTTTTACAACATCTAACTTAAGATAGAAACTGTCAGTGGGGTTAGGAAGCTAAATGGAAAGAGAGGTGTAAACACTAGCCCCTTCTCAGTAGCAATGTTGTTCTCAAAATTAATCAAGAAAGAAGGGAAAGGTTAATTAAATAGCATACACGGTAAGATTTAAATTCTTTAAGCTTTCACCTGAAAGTAGTATCTATATTGCTTCTGCATCAAAAGATTACATTTTTCTTGCTTTGTTATAATTCTTGGTGTCTATCATTTTATTTAACCATTCTGGGCTATTTAAAACATTTGGGATTTGTGGAAACTGTAAATAATTTCAATAGGTTCTGTTTGTCTCCAAACCACAACACTGGATGAGACAATATCTCAACCAAGCTAGCCTGAAGATTAACAAATCACATTGCAGAAATTGATTATGATATAAATAACCACATGGTTCTTCACCAAAAGTTCCAACATAAGGAAAAGGTACGAAAAATGGAGTGTCCTATAGACTTTGTATATATTACATAAAACAGATAACTCACTCATGATTATGACACATAATGTGACATGTACATAACTGTTGATTCCTTTTTAAACAAAGTTACAATGCCTTATCTAATGAATGGACATGGATAAGAATGGCAGCTAAGCATGACTTACTTCATGGACATTAAGAGTTACGGCTAGCTTAATATGGGCCCTTGATATCTTGTTAAAAATCTAATTGATATGGGAATGTGGGAAGGTTATTGTGTGAATAATCCGTTTGAAGATGCAACACTGAGCAATGATTTCAGAGGGTAGGCAGATTTAATTTCTTTTTGTTCACAAACAGAAACTTGTAATTTGGAGGAGACAGGTAACTACTATTAACCACAAAATTCTTCAGTCAGGCAGTTCGCAAACACTTCGGCCCCAGCATGCTCTGTCTTCCTACCTTTTTTGGAGGTTCGATGACTCCAAAATTTAATATTAGTAGTATATGCACATGCAATGCAAGACCACAGCATCTAGTTTTCTGTGGTTCTTAATACCATTAGTGACTCTAAGCCACCACCAGCTTTGGACCCATTAATCTGCAATTTTCACTACTATGGAAGAATAAATATTTAGAGAGTGCCCTAGAATGCTTCCCCGTGATGTGTTGATTTTAGGACAAAACCCAGTAAACGCAACAACAGCAACAGCAACCCTTATCCTACAATCACAGCTTTGCTAATGTCTATAGCTTCCAATGGCTGCCAATCTTCCTTATATCTTCATCAAGAACAAACCAATTACAACCAACAATTTCTTATCTGCAGCTTTTGAACTGTAACGGTGTACTGAGTTTACTAACTTAGTTTTGTATAATTTCACAAATTGTAGTGATAAAAAATTTCAAGAATTACCTTATAATACTAAAGAACATCATTAGTTTCTGCACATTTTTGTATACATTCTTTTTATTTCAGATTTTTTGCAAGTTGAATCTGCTAAATCCTACCTAAACCAGATATAGAGAACATAGTCTCCTAACTAAGCCAAACAGTTGGTCAATTAGCTTGTTCAAACTTGCTGTTTAAGATAAGTGATGAAAAGGAGAGTATTTTTGTTGTAATAACTGTACTTTCAAGTAGTCTTCAGATTTTAGACCAATTCAAGAAGGGAAATTGTTGTTGATTAATTATAAGGATGACATCAAACTTAACGTGCAGAGAAAGTCCTGATGTGTCCATTATAATTTTATTAGTCTTACAGTAAATTGTTAAACTATGTTTCTAATCAACCATAGCCCCATAAAAAATAATTGACTCAAGTATAGTATTTAAGAAGTAAAACCTAGTTGCAAGTCAGAAACCCCCTTCAATAGGCATGATGAATATCTCTTAAAGAAAATAATCATAGTTTATCATTACCTCTAATTAAAATTGGAATTCCCTGTTCAGCCATAGTTTACTAAACACATGGAATGAATTCAATTAAAGAAATGAAGGCTGACCATAGTTTACTCATATATTAATGCAGAATAATAGAAGCAAATTCTAATCTTTAATTAAGAATGTTACAGATAATATATTCTTACAAAGTGTGACCTAGCTACCATGTTAATGATCCCAATCATTAACAAGAGGAGCAAGGCTTATCAAATTCGTCCTGACAGTTGAGAGCAGTGTGAATGCCAGGGATAGCTGGTTCTGCAGCCATATTTGAATTCAACCATTTCCTTTTCTTTATTTACTGATAGGAATAGAATGAGAAGATAGCGTAGCAAGAAACGTTACTGACTTGACCAGGAAATGAAATGAGGTCGGTATCAGAATTACTAGCCAGCTATCTACTATGTACATAAGCTCACGCTTCTTTTGTCTATTTTGGCAGCCAGTGAGTTCTCTGTCCTTTGATTGCTTGGTGTTTATAGAAAAGGTTAAGTTAAAGGAAAAATCTGGCTTTTAAGTGAAATTAAGGATGTATACCTTAATTTGTTTCTCTATGCATTAGCAAAACATACTAATGAAACCAGGGAAGGGAGCTCATCACTCTTTGCAAAAGAACTTGATCCCAGTCAAGTTCAAAGAATGGTAAGGGCACTAATTTAGATCATAAATTATTATCCTGACCAAAACTAAACTTTTTTTACACGCAACATGTGATGACCGCTGGCAATAAACAATTTAGAGCAACAGTACTTTAATCAATAATGCCAAGCTTGCTTCTTAATTAGAATCATAATCATGTGTATAATTCATTTATTTAATTACACGGACGGCATACATGTTTAGATATTTATCTTTATAATAAATTCCAATGGTAGCACCAATAGTCTGAATTCTATAAATAGACCAATTTTGAGCTGCTAGTTACGTTCTTTGTGAACAAGGGGTTGTATTAAGCAGCTTAAAGCAAATAATTTGGGAAGTGATAGATAGTGAAATGGATGAAGTAGTAGAAAATGAAATAATCTCCAATGCAACAACACCAAGAGCAGCCTCAGTTGCAGCAACACCACCAATCTCTGCTCCTCCCTCCCAGTTCCACTCCCCATCTCTGTCTCGATCATCCCTTTTATCCAATACTGACGATCAGATAGAGTCTGCAGCTGCAAGTACAAAACAAACCCCCAAAACCGCAACCCCAAGAAATCGAACACCGCGATTCATTACACCTATAGGCAGCCCCGTTAGGAGGGCCCTGCGCCTTACAAGGCTTCAACCACAAGATGCTTGGCTACCAATCACCGAGTCAAGAAACGGGAACGCATATTATGCTGCCTTTCATACTCTCTGTTCTGGTTTAGGAATCCAAGCCCTTATACTTCCAGTTGCCTTCCCCATTCTTGGCTGGTAATTAGTACTAATTATTAATTGACAGTTTGGCACTGGCTAGCTTAGTCCTCTTCTTGCGAAGCAATGAATATGTTCAAATGTTTGTTGCTTTTGCAATTTGCAGGGCATGGGGAGTCATTTGCTTGACTGTGGCATTCATATGGCAGCTATACACCTTATACTTATTGGTGCAACTCCATGAGTCTACAGAAACCGGCCTGCGTTATAGCAGATACCTTCAACTTTTCAGTGCCACCGTTGGTAGGAAGGACAAGTACAAATAAACTAATTATTCTTAATTAGTATTGCAAAAACTGACCATTAATTTTCTTTTCAAATTAATATAGGTGACAAGCTAGCAAAATTGTTTGGTTTATTCCCAATTTTGTACCTATCGGGTGGGACATGTGTGGCCTTGGTGATCATCGGAGGCACAACACTGAAAACTTTCTTCCAAATTGTATGTGGAGCAACATGCAGTGCAAAGCCATTAACAGGCACGGAGTGGTTCTTGGTGTTTACATGCGCGGCTGTTATTCTGTCTCAGTTGCCAAACTTGAACTCCATTGCTGGCGTATCACTAATTGGTGCCATCACGGCCATTGGCTACTGTACGCTGATTTGGGTTGTGTCTGTGGCCGAGGGTAAGTTGCCCGGTGTCACGTACAGTCCGGTCCAAGCAGACACCCAAGTTTCTCAATTCTTTAGCGCGATGAATGCAGTTGGCGTCGTTGCTTTTACTTTCAGAGGTCACAACCTTATACTTGAAATACAGGTAATCAACGTACGTGCAATATTTGCATTCATTTTCATATTCTTTCTCACTCAAAATTCTGGCCAGTTGTAGTGTTAGTCTACGTTTTATAATTCGTTGCTGAACTTTCAATTGCCTCTATGAATGCAAAGTATTATTACTACAATCTATGTTCGGAATCAGAGTATATATAAATATATATCTAAAGGAAACAAAGTTTTCCTATTTTTTGGTTGCAGGGCACAATGCCTTCAAGCGAGAAGCATCCATCAAGGGTGCCAATGTGGAGGGGTACCAAGTTTGCATATTTAGTTATAGCATTTTGCGTATTCCCATTAGCAATTGGAGGTTATTGGGCATATGGTCAAATGGTATGCATGTGTTCTTTCTTATCTTGTTATTATATTATACTACAAGTTGTAATATCCATATCCATATCAATATGTAGCATAATTTTGTTTAATTTTCAGATACCAAAAGAGGGAGGCACGCTAACAGCGTTGTATGCATTCCATGGACGCGACAGCTCAGAATCAATCTTAGAGTTAATAAGTTTATTTGTTATAATAAGCTCACTCTGCTCCTTCCAAATCTATGGAATGCCAATGTTCGATGAAATTGAATCCCAATACGTAAAAAGGAGGAAGCAGGCATGTCCATGGTGGCTGCGACTCATTCTCCGAGCACTTATAGGGTTTGCGGTGTTCTTTGTGGCGGTGGCCATCCCATTCTTGGGGGCTGTGGCGGGTTTAGTTGGAGGGATATCCCTGCCAGTGACATCAGCTTTTCCATGCTTTATGTGGCTCAAAATGAAGAAGCCCAAAATGCATAGCCCAATGTGGTGCCTTAATTGGGCCTTGGGGGTCTTAGGGATGGCTCTAAGTGGGGTTTTGATAGCAGCAGGAATTTATGTTATTGTTGATACTGGTATTGGCGAGGCCAGGTTCTTCAAGCCTTAACCAATTACTAATTGAATATGAATATGAAATCAAAGGATAGTTTTTCGTATATTATTTAGTTTGTGTAGTAATTATTTCAACATTCAAAGTAATTTGTAATATAATTGACTTGCTAGCCAATTCATTGCATTTTGATCTTAAATGTCCAAAACCAAAAGTGATCGTTTTGGTAATGTCATTTTTGACTTAAATGTTCACATTGTGCAGCTGAAAAAAGGTAAATTTGACAATTGGGAACAAGAGTGAGCAATAAAAAAGCGTTTTGGTGTTGCTGCTGCCTGATTGAGTTGGGTCAGGTGTCACAAATCTTTTTTGCAAAGGTTGGTCTTGATTAATTTAGATGATAGTGGGCAAGGGGCTAGCTAGTGACAGGTAGTCATGAGTCATGAGTCATAACCTGTTTGTTCCCTTTGATACATGCATGAAGCATTCGGTGTTGGCCATGTCTTCTCTCAAATTCTACTTAAACAATGATATGCACCCAACTTTGAGCACTTATGTACCGTTGAGATTATTATCTTAATTAGAGTGGGAGAATTAGCTAGTTTTACATTATTAATTTAATAGTACCATTAAATTTAGGAAGTCATGCACTTTTTCACTTAGTGACTGAGATTAACTGAATTTAGAGTTAAGAAAATTCAATGGCTTGGAATAATTTAGGTCGATCAACAACTTCCTACCTGCCCTCTTTTGTTTCTCCGCCTCAATCATGCCACGAAATTGTTGTGAAGGTTCCTTGATGAAACAAATGAAAGAACTTTACTTGTGAAAATTTAAGAATATCATTCACAAACAAACCTTAACAAATATTAGGTGGGCATGATGCTGGATGCTTGATGATACGTACTAGCCATTTGCCATTTGCTATTTTTATGTTACAAGGATAAGGAAGCATACAACAACCGCGTCCAAGTCAAGTCTTTATTAGTTCTAGAAAAAGAAAAAGAAACAAAAGAAACAATATTTCTACAAGCATATGGACTATACCAGTTCCACAAAGAAAAAGAAAAGGCATGTAATTGAAGTGATGGAACATAGAAACGTCAAGATATGAGATCATTATGCTGATATCATCCTTCAACGGTTATCTACGTGTGCAGATATCTTTATTAATCAAGCTAGTAACAATTATTAATTCATTTGATTAAAATTATAGGTAATAATAAAAGATGAATAATTTTAATAAATTTATACTCACTTAATAAAAAGATGAACACTCTTATTTTAGATAATAATGAGTTACGAGTTAGTTACAACAATTAGAATAGTCTATATAACTATTGTAGTTAAGAGTTCTTAGTCAAATAGAATTATGATAATACAATTATACAAGTCTCTTCGAACACTTTTAATATCTTGTAGGAAAAAAAAATAAAAAATAAAAAAGTGTTCCCACTAATCAACATGTAAGCTAATATTAAGTTTCAATACTATATATATGTATTTGCCATAACCACAACAACATAGCATTCAATTCAAGTGGCTGTCAGAGACTCAGAGTTGGAAGTTTTGTGCAGCAATATTGGTCCGATCCTGGCCTGTCCTGTCCTACAATTTGATTACAAGTGGATGCACAATCAGGGTGGCTACCTTGTTTCATCATCATAATTCACATATTGTAAATCAGAGAGAAAGACAATAATTAATTAATGGGGGAATCGGTTGGAGAAGTAAATATCAGAGTACCAGAATCGGCTCTGCTACACTACTCCACGCCCACCATCAGAAGCCCTTATCAGTCTCTCTCTCCGTCTCCGTACCCGCCGGTCATTAATATTAATCTTCTACCATCTACTTCCTTTTCTTCTTCTTCTTCAAGAGATCATGATCATGCTACTACTACTACCATTACAAATGTCCAAGATCAACAGCAGCAGCATCAAAATAATAGGCCACAAGATGCATGGCTACCCATTACTGAGTCAACTAATGGTAACGCATACTTTGCAACGTTTCATCTTCTCAGCTCCGGTATCGGAATCCAAGCTCTTGTGCTTCCTTTTGCCTTTTCCACTCTTGGATGGTAATTGTATTCTTATTTGATTTAATTAATTCATTTCCCCACTGCAGATTCAATAATCAGTACAAATTATATAATATGATGAGTCAATTATAAATCTATAAAAAGACTTATTGTTTCTGTTTCATTTATATTCACCAAAATTTTTGCTTAGGAAGGTTTCCTTCGCCCTTAGGAGTTGGGAATATTCTAAAAGTCCGACCCCAGCTGGACTCGTTTTCTTAAATTATTCAGCTACCACAAGGTGGAACAACTAATTGAGCCAAGACCTCGTCAGCTCTTAAAATTAAACTTTACTGGTTTGTTCTTTTGCTTTTAGTATGATAGTAACTATATTGTAAATTTCTTAAATAAAAAAAAATGTTTAATTATTTACTTGGAAGTTTCAAGTCTTCAACAACCAAGTAAATTTTTTTTTTTTTTTTTTTTTTGGGTCTGGGTCTTAATTTGGCCTCCTCTACAGGGCGTGGGGCACAATTTGTCTGTCCCTAGCATTTATGTGGCAGCTCCACACAGCACTACTTCTCATTCTACTTCACGAGTCTATCCCCGGAGTCCGTTTTAGCAGATACCTGCACCTCTCCATGGCTGCCTTTGGTATAAAGCTGGGAAAGGTGGCAGCTCTATTCCCAGTAATGTACCTCTCAGGAGGCACGTGTGTGATGTTAATAATCACGGGAGGTGGGACCATGGAGCTCTTCTTCAACACCGTTTGTGATGACAAGGCCAAGTCGTTAAGCGGCGTCTTATGGTTCTTGGTGTTTACATGCATAGCTATTGCCATTGCTCAATTGCCCAACCTCAATTCCATAGCTGGGGTCTCTCTGATTGGAGCCATCACAGCCGTCTGTTACTGTACCCTGATTTGGGTCCTCTCACTTAGGAAGGGCAGGCCCACCGGCATATCATACCGTTCATCACTGGCAGAGGATCAATCCAGTGTGGCTAAGATGAGTGATGTACTCAATGCGGTTGGGATCATTTTTCTTGCATTCAGAGGTCACAATGTTTTGCTTGAAATACAGGGTACTATGCCTTCAACTGCGAAACACCCATCCAGGGAACCAATGTGCAAAGGTGTGACCATTTCATATCTAGTAATTGCAATGTGCATATTTCCCCTTGCAATTGCTGGTTTCTGGGCTTATGGAAACAAGGCAAGCATATTATTATTAATTAGCATTATTAATTAACTCTTATTTAATGATAACCATAATTTGTTGTATATATGATTGATTGGCAGAAAACTTCAACTGGAGGAATTTTGAGTGCATTTTCACAATTCCATAGGCACCAAGTTTCAAAATTCTCCATGGGTTTAGTATACCTCTTGTTAGTGATACACTGCTTAAGCGCATTCCAAATCTATGCCATACCTGTATTTGACAACTTGGAGATACGATACACTAGTGTGAAGAAAAAGGCATGCACCAGAATGGCTAGGACATGTTTGCGTCTCTTTTTTGGAGGGTTGGCTTTTTTTATTGCAGTGGCTTTTCCATTTTTGCCACGCCTGGCTGCTCTGATAGGAGGGATGACATTACCTTTGACATATGCTTATCCGTGTTTCATGTGGATTGCTATTAAGAAACCTCGCCGTGGTGGTTACGTGTGGTGTTTAAACTTGGCACTCGGTTGCTTAGGCATAATTTTGAGTGCTCTACTAGTTGCTGCAGCGATCTGGTCTCTAGCTCACACAGGCTTAAATGCTAACTTCTTCAAGCCTAAATGACAGACGCACAAATTTAACAATAACACCCACTTTTGAGTTTCATTTGACAGAAACCACAACCATGTAATTTGTTTGTCACTGTTTATTTTCATACATGCAGTGTTTGAACATGTTACTTTTCTTTCTCGAAAAGTTAATTACAACAAGCTGTTTCAAAGGCTGACAATGAAGTGCTTCAAAACTCTCCAATGTGAATCTGCCAATCCAAGCTATTGTTCGTTCACATGTTTTTATTCTCATTTTCATAGTGTTCTGTTTGCTGACAGCTGAAAATCATGTCAGAAAACCACTTGCAAATTAAACTAATTTAAAAGACTACCTACACTCTTCTATATATATAACCTAACCATCGTGAATAACTAGCTTTCTTATCATGTCATGTATAATAATAATAATCATGAAAGATGCATGGAACATTAAGAAAAAGAAAAAACAAATGAGCTTTCCACTTAAACAGATACACTAATTAGCAAGAAATAAACAAAATACCCGAGTGAGTGTTTCAAGGGCGATCCTTGGCTAATTGGGCTTCTTCCCGAACACCGGCCCCTTTCATATTGTTGTCGGCTTGGGCATGTTGGGTAACTTCAAATTGTTTGATCAAATCAGGATCAACATTCTCCTCAGGTTCCCACGTGGCATCTTCCATGTCCGTCCATTTCACCAAGAATTCTATTTTCCCATCATCTCCAACTCTCCTACCCATTACAGCTTCAGCCACAGCATATTCTAGCCCAGCCTCATAGTCCCTCACCAAGTCTTCACCTATAAACGCCGGTTTGACCCACTCATTATCTCCTCCGTCCTTCCATTTGACCAAATACTCAACGCGATTATCCTTCCCTCTCTTTTCCAAAATCTCCTGCACCTCCGCGTACTCGAACACTGCCTCCTCCAACAAACGAATCACATTCTCGAGCCCCAATCTTCTAGCAAACTGAATTGGATTTCCTTTGGGAGTTACGTTCAAAATCTCTTTACCCAAATCCAACGGCGTACGTTCTCTATCATCTTCCACCTCGGGATCCGCACCCAGCTCCAGCAGAAGCTTCACGACACCCGGTTTAACATACCCAGCCGCCATGTGAAGCGCTGTTAACCCACCATTACTGTCACGATGATCCAAATTGGAACCGGCTTCGGCTAGCAAACGCACGCACGGCTCCGAGCCGAGTCCTGAAACAAACAGAAGAGCTGTACGGCCATCTTTATCTACGGCGTCTATGTCGCGCCCGTCTTCGGCAGTTATAAGCCGCTGTACAGCCGATTGGTCGGCTTTCTTGGCGGCAGTCCACCATGGAGTCTCATACTCTGCCACCACATCTTCAGCTATGTAATCCGATGGGGCCCATGAAGGGGCATGTCCGTCTTTCCACTCGATCAAGTACTCCATTCCAGTCCCACCTTGGATTGCTCTGCTACCAATGATTTTACTGACTTCACCGTATGACTCATCTTCGTTCTCGTTGGTGGATTTGCTTCCAGGAAATGTTGTTTGTGTTTCTTGAAGTTGTTTTTCTTGGTTTTGGATGGAGCCGCAGACAGTGAGGATTGAATGGTGGGTGCGTTTGAATCGAAGAGATTGGTGTTGGGAATTAGGGAATGATGAAATTAAGAAAGAGTGTTTTGGTGTGAGTTGGAGTAGTTGTGAGGGAGATTGGTTCACGAGTAGAGAGTCCATTTGGGTAAACGACTGTTGTGCTTTCCGTCTACGCCATACGCTGGTGGAGGAATGTTATGTGTAGCTTTAGAGAGAGAGAGAGAGAGAGAGAGAGGAGGCTGTCGTTTCATTGGTGGGTGTGGGTCTATGTAATCCAAGAACGACAGAATGGATAGGAGATAAGAAAACACACCCATGCCTTTGGTTACAATTAGTGGGACTGGGACACCGTCGTGCTCACAATTTGTTGATGCGGGGTTCCTTAACTCTTTACGTACCCTTTTTCTTGTCGTTTCCAATCAACAAATTTTTAAATAACATAAATTACGCCTTATTTATATCTATAATCCACATCAAGGAGTAGAAGTGTCCATTAAGCATTTAAAAAATTAATAATACAATCCTATCAAATTAAGGATCGTTATATGCTTAATAAATTAATAATACAATCCTATCAAATTAAGGATCGTTATGATATTCTAAAAATATTTGTTAAGATATAATAAATTTAATTTTAAGAATTAAAATTAAATTAAAATTATTATTTAAAAATAATAAATTATATATTAAATAATATACTAATTTTTTATTCCTAAAAACTTATAAATATCGGTACTCATTAAAAAAAGAAATTTAATTAAAGTTTTCAATATATATGTCAATAATTACTAACAAGTTAAAAAAACATCTTAGGTCAAAACCATAAATGAATTGAATTTAAAAAAATAAAATTAAAAAAAAATAGAAATTATTGAATTGATTTAGAACTCGGAGAATATATTGAGGAGCACTGATGCATGTACTATATGAGATGATTTTCTAGGAGAAAAGAAAAAAAAAAGCACTGATTCAAGCCAAAAATTCATTGTTTTATTCTAGGCTGCTAGCTAGGTTCATTATTAATTCGCAGAACCCAGTAACAAAATACAAGGAAATTAACATCACATGTATAGAGAAAATAATTAATGTTTTGGGCTACCTGTCCTACATATTCAACTATTATTTAATTACTGCTACTTGCAATTTTAACAATTTGTGGTTATTAACTTACATTAAAGGACAGAAAACAATAGGGGACACAGTTTTTCAGGGGAAGTTCATTACTTTTCTCTTCACAGTGGCATTCTGTTTGATTTTTATTTCTTTTAGGTCATTTAAATTTAACCCCATTTAAGAATAATTCCAATCTCTAGGAAATTAGGCCAAAATCATAGATAAGGAAAGCGAGGCTATAGGTTCAATTTCTTTTAAGATTTGAATGTATACATATATTAAAAAAATATTCACCTTACCCTTAATTTTTTTTTTCTTTTAATTGCTTTTAAGAATCCAACATATCTTTTTATTTTATTTTTACATTAAAATAATCAATTTTAGAATCTCTAGATAAACAATAACTCCACTCATACTCACCCCTTACGCTAAGCTTAAACTAGGCTTCTAAGTTATGTTTCTTAATTTTGTGAGTTTTCTAACGGGTAACACCAGTTAAAAAGAATTTAATATTTTTATTTTCCACAATTATTATCATAATATGCTTTTATTTATTAGTCTTGGAGTTTTTATTTTTTACTAGGACATTAATACAATTAAAATAAATTTAATATTTTATTTAAATAATTATTTATAGTATAATTTTAATTCTTAAAATCAAAAGAAATAAAAAAATTATAAAATAAATATGAGTTATTTTTATTTCAAGTTAATATCAAATTTTAATAGATTGACTACACTTTCTAATAAATTTATATGTATTTATTTTATTTATTTATGTTTTTTTTATACATTATTTTTAAAATTTTATTTTCTTTAAGAGTTTTTCTAACTAGTACCTAAATGACACTTGATAAGGTGTAATAAATGTGAGCTTTGAAATTTGAAAGATTTCACAAATATAAAATTATTTATTATGCATCACTGAAATCATAGTCAAATATTATAATTAATAATACAAAATTTATATATTTATCACCTTAACAAATGTCCTATGGGCATCCGTTAGAAAAATTATTTATTTAATAAATAAAAGATTTAATTCATCTTAAAAAAAAAAAAAAGTATTCGTTACATAAAATAAAAAAGTTAACAAAAATCATTTGCTAGGTAGTGTTAAAAGGCAAATCATAAATATTAAGATTACACTTGTTGGATTTATTTTGACGTAGGACAAGAAAATAATATTTCTATTAATTTTTTTAATAATTTCATTTGGTTTTAAAAATTAAAAATATATAAAAGAAAGTATAAATGTATATTAATTTTAGGGTAATAAAGTCACAATAAAATGTAAAAACTCCAAGACTAATAAATAAGAACACGTTCCTATAAAAATTGAGAAATACGAGAATATTAAATGTTCCTTAATAAGTGCCTTTAAACACATTTTACAAAAACTTATTGTGTATTAATTAGTGATCAATAAATAAGAGTGATGTTTTTATAGCTAGCACTTGCAAAGATACTATAAAAAAATAATTTGAAATATTTATTATGATAATTAGTCATAATTTTAATATTATTTTTATATTTTTAAAAAAATTAATTTTTAAATATTATATTTATTACAAATTAACAAATAGTCTAAGAGTACCATTAAAAAACTCAATAAATATATATAGCATAAGGTTTTATTGGTATATGAAAGATGATTAAAAACAAGAATATGGAAAAAATTTGAGAGTACAATTAACAGAGAGGAAGGAGAGAGGAAATTTGGGGATTGATCATGGTCAATCTTCTTAATTTGTTGCTATAATCTATCTAGCATTAGCACAAAGATATAGTGAAGAAAGCAATGACTGTGTTAATTATATATAATAAAAAATAAAAATGTAAAGATATCTTATAATATTTCCTGAGGTGTTATAAATAAATGATTTAAAATAAAGAATAATTAATTATCAAGTATCCTAGTACAAATCCATAGAAATAAAAATATTAAAATAATAGTATTCAAGTTGGGAGTTGGACGTTGCCATAAATAATAAATGATAAATGATAATGAAGTAACCTTGAACTGTCAAGGAGCTGTACTCAGACTCAGTCGTGCGTTCTAAATGGGAAAAGAAGTTGTATTTGCAATAAACTCCAACTGTAATTTTTATTTTATTTTATTTTCTTTCTAATAGAAAACTTGATTCATTTATGGTGGTCAACTCAATTGAAAATGAAGTGATTCCTTAAAATGAGGCTGGTATTAAATGTGAATGGCAATCTCTAAACAAATAATGCATATAAGAGTAAGAATTAGAATAAAAATAAAATTGAAATTGGATTACAGCCTTTAATGCTGCCTTTCCCCAGTTGCGTCCATACCACTAAATCCACTCTAATTCCATCCTAAACCAAATAATTTAATTTTTGTAGCCAGCCAATCAGCAAGAGAATGGATTATTAAGCAGCCAATCACTGTTTCCGCGTATAAATTTCTCATTTCCTGTGGGTCCCCACATGGAAACTCAATCAGCTGCCGTAGTTCATACGAATGGGTTTAAAGACGCAAAGCGAATAGAAAAAAAAACAAACCAAAAAAGAGGTGCCGCGTTTGGTTGAGAAAACATTGAGCACATGAAAATGCCGTGTGTCGCGTCCCCCCAATCACGGGCACTACACTAACATCCAGGCATCCAGATATCCAGCACATACATACCAAACAAAGCTTACGCGGCTCAACCCAGTTTTGTTCCTCTACATGTAATCCCAATATTAACAAGGGCATTATTGTCAATCAAGTGGTTACGTGTAAGCATCTAATTCGACCTCTGCCTTTAAAAAAATTAAAAATCATTATGCTTTGAAAGCCCCAGTAAAGCACACAAGACCCAAATTGGCGACTGCCTCTTTAATTTCTTTTTTTGTTTATTTCTGTTTTTGTTTAAGACTGAGGGTAGCTTCCCTCCTTGTTTGGGACTTTAAATACCATGTCCATGTCATAGTCAGTTACCTCTCCTACAATTTGATATCATATATATATATATATAAGCGTCGCTACTAGCATAATTGGCATATCATATAACCCTCTCTGAGTCTCTGTCTCGTCCTAGAAGAAGAAGAAGAGGAAGAGGCCAATTGGGCAAAACTCTTAATTATAAACAATATTTGGTTAATTTCATTAAAGATGGTGGCGAGTAGTACTACTGGTTTATTACTGGGATTCTTTGTAATATTTGGTTTGGTTAATGTGGGGGTTGTTGTTGGGGAAGATCCTTACAGATTCTTCGACTGGAATGTTACCTACGGTGACATTTATCCCCTTGGCGTTAAACAACAGGTTCGGTTTCGTTCGTTCGTTTGGTTTCTACGTACTAATTATATTATAGGGCATTTGATGATCTAAGTGGTTCTGCATATATAATGTATTATATATTTTGCAGGGAATTCTCATCAATGGCCAATTTCCAGGTCCTGAAATCTACTCTGTTACCAATGACAATTTGATCATAAACGTACATAACAGCTTGCCAGAGCCTTTTCTCATTTCATGGTACTTAGATCTGTTCAATTCAATCTTCTCTTTTTTTTTTTTTTACTTTGTTTACCTTGTTTTAATTACATATTTTCTTTGATTTTCCCACAATTTTCTCTCCTTTGTGCAAGAGTTTTTGTATTATTTATTTATGATTGAAGACATAATGTACCAATAAATCTGTGACCATGTTAAGAGTCCTTTTTCTCTTATGATTTTTTTTTCCTCTTCTTGAGTTTTGGTTAAACTAAAACTGTTATGAAAATGGACGCTAAATTTGGAAATTAATAAATTGTAAATTACCATAAACATATTTCATTTCCATACGTTATTGATGATGCAAAGTGCTACTTAATTTGCTCATAGTTATCCTACGTACATATCTATATCTCTGTTTTCCCTTGGATAGTCATCTAAAACAAAATCCAACCAGAATAGGACAGGACTAGACACTAGGGGTAAGATTAGATTGTAATCTAATTTCTTGCGCTTTGTGGTATTCTCTAATTACATTGTATTTCTTCTTTCATGTATATTTCTTTTCTTTTTGGCCTACAGGATATATCAGAGTTTTTTTTTTTTTTCTTTTTCTCTTTTAAATTGAGATATGTTTCTGTTTCGGTCAAACTATGAATTGGGATACGTTAAAGACTCTTTTATTTCACACCTCTCTTATTGAACTTTCTTATTGGGTCTACTTGGGCCCTGACACAAAGCCCCAAAAGGCAACCTTTCATATGTGAAAATTGAGCTAGTAAATTATTATTATTATTATTCTATTAAACTAAGTTGACTTTGACTTTTTACAACAGGAATGGTGTCCAGCAAAGGAGGAACTCCTATCAGGATGGGGTGTATGGAACTACATGCCCCATCCCACCTGGCAAGAACTTCACTTACACGCTCCAAGTGAAAGACCAAATTGGCAGCTTCTTCTATTTCCCATCTCTTGCTTTTCACAAAGCAGCTGGTGGCTTTGGTGGTATCAAAATCCTTAGCAGACCTAGAATTCCAGTCCCATTCCCTGATCCTGCCGATGATTATACTCTTCTCATTGGAGATTGGTACACTGCCAATCACACGGTATTCAACTAATTCACACTCTAATTTTGTACATATCAGCCTCTACATCCCCTCCCTATATACAAAAAAATTGACTAACTTTGTTTTATTAATATAATTTCAGAAATTGAAGGCCATTTTAGACCATGGTCATAGGCTTCCTCTCCCTGATGCAATTCTAATCAATGGTCGTGGACCCAATGCCACAACATTTACAGTGGAACAAGGTAGATAGAAATATATATGTTTTCTCTTTAAATTACACTTGCACCATGGCATTTACAACCTGTTTTGATGCTCATTCGATTTGTGTTACAGGAAAAACTAACAGACTTAGGATATCTAATGTGGGTCTTCAACACACTCTCAACTTCAGGATTCAAGGTCACTTGATGAAGTTGGTTGAAGTTGAGGGAACTCACACAGTACAAACCACCTATGAGTCCATCGATGTCCATGTTGGACAGTCTTATTCAGTGCTTGTCACAGCTGATCAAGCACCTCAAGACTACTACATTGCTGTTTCAACTCGTTTTACTGATCGTGTACTCACCAACACTGCTATTCTTCATTATAGTAACTCTCAGCGCTCAGTTTCTGGCCCAATTCCTGGTGGACCTACCATTGAAATTGATTGGTCTGTAAAACAAGCTCGTTCAATCAGGTAACTCCCCCAGCTATATCTATATATATATATATAGATAGATTCCATTATTGTACATCACAATTGAAAAATGTTTCTTTTACTAATCGTCCATTAATTAACTGAAATTTTACAGGACTAATTTGACTGCAAGTGGACCAAGGCCAAATCCACAGGGTTCTTACCACTATGGTCTTGTAAACATTAGCAGGACCATCCAACTAGAGAGCTCTGCAGCACAAGTTGATAGGAAGCAGAGATATGCAGTCAATAGTGTGTCTTTCATTCCCACAGACACGCCTCTTAAGTTAGCTGACTATTTCAAGATTGGAGGTGTTTTTAAAGTTGGTAGCATTGCGGACAGCCCTCCTCATAAGAATATGTATCTTGACACTTCAGTCTTGGGCGCGGATTTCAGAGCTTTTGTCGAAATTGTGTTTCAAAACCGTGAAAACATTGTTCAGAGCTGGCACATCGATGGATACGCATTCTGGGTTGTTGGGTAAGATTTTGCTTATAAAACAAAAACTATTTCTTGTTTACTAGCTAGCATGATCATTTCAAACACTTCTCCTTCCATGTAATTTTGGAATAACATTTGTGATTTCAATGCAGTATGGATGGAGGTGTCTGGACACCTGCTAGTCGTGATCAGTATAATCTTAGAGATGCTATTTCAAGGAGCACCACGCAGGTTTATCCCAAGTCATGGACTGCAATTTATGTGGCACTAGACAATGTGGGAATGTGGAACATAAGGAGTGAATTTTGGGCTAGGCAGTACCTCGGGCAACAATTTTATCTGAGAGTTTACTCACCTGTGGGGTCAATCAGAGATGAATATCCCATTCCAAAAAATGCTCTACTTTGTGGCAGGGCAGCAGGAAGACCCGCAAGACCACAGTAAAAAACTGCTACAGATGATAGAGAATTAAACATTACATTGTTGGAAGTCTCTACCCAGTCTCATTTTTCCAACCCAATTTATTTGTTCGTACTCAACGGTATATTGACAATAAATTAAGTAATCATATGAGCTTGATGTTAAGTCATATATTCCCTGTAGCAATTGATTTTATTTTTCCGGTACTTGTTTGACAATGTAATGCCTATTCACTGGCTATTGACCTCTCTGTCTTCGACAAAGTGTTTTTTTTTTTTTTTTCGGTTTTTCCTAGACTCTTTGTTTAACGATGAAGCAGCAAATTTGATTTCTGTCATCCTAGATAGATTACGGATGAAACCAAAAGTCTTCACTAAGTGACCATGAGGCTGCACAAGGAGCTTTTGAGTTGAGTTATTATTCAACAATTTTGGCATATTTGGTAATAATTAAGCTAATAATGCTGTTTGGTAGAAGAAGATAAATGATAAACCAATGTAGCCTAAATCTTTCCATGGTAGAGCTCAAGCAGCATTCCAGAAAACATGGGATTCTCTTTCTGAGAGAGGAAAAAGGGAGAAAGAGAATTTAATTAAATAGCTACAATTGAATTACGAAAAAAAAAAAACAAGAGGGACTAAAATTAAAAGCCAGGACTGAATAGAATAAAAAGGAAAACATGTGGAGCTGTAAGGTATTTTTTGGGTTGCTCTGGGTTTACGTGTAAGGCAGTGGACTTTTGTCTCTGCTGCTATGTGAAAAAGGAGAAACAAAAAGAAAGGAAAGCAAAAGCCGAGAGAGAGTGAGAGGAAAAGAAAGGAAAGAGTGGAGCTGCTGCTGAGGTTTCCAGAGTTGCAGCTGCAGGGAAGGGAAAAAGCTGATTTTGCTAGGAAAGGAGGTAGGTAGTTGTTGGGACTGTGATAGGGTTTTGGGGGGAAATGGTTTTTCAAGTGTTGGTGAGTTGAAAAATCTGATTTTTGAGTTTATATTGGATCTGTTTTGGCTGCTTGCATGTTTTAATTTCAGTTTGAAGTTAGTTTCGGTATTATTATTTGATTGAAATTTGTCTATTGTTGGGACTACGTTTTTTTTTGTTGAAATTTTATTATGTGATTCTAATATTACAAAAATTATCTTGACAAATTAAAGTTACTGAACAGATGACCAACATTTATAACTGTCAAACTCAACATATGTAAATGTTTACAAAAATTACTTTGACAAATTATAGTAATATTGAGTTGCACTTGTTCCTTCTTCTAAGTTCTAATTAAGTTCTCATTATCTCATATTTCATTCGGGAAAGGAAAAGGAGACAAAGGTAGAAAATGGTAATTTGCCTACAATAGACATGATAGAGAATAGTAGTTTGTTTGGTTTCATATTTTTAGAAGGATAAATGCTTGGTATATAGAGTATTTTTGCTTTTTGTACTAGTTGGGAAACAAATTCGTACCCTCCTCTATTGAGGGTCGCACACGAAGCAAAAGCTTATGTATCTTACGCATATGCAGCCCTAACCTCTCAAAAATTATTTACAAATATAAAATTTATTAATACTTAAACATCTAGTTTTTGGATACTAACTTCCAAAATTCTTATATTCATGCATCTTTTGCATACAAGAATCCTGTGCTATTGGGTAAAAGATGCCTCTCCTTTTCATTTATTAAAGCTCTTTCTTCGTAAGTATTGTAATCAGGAATAGTCTTATTACTCCCTTAAAAGACAAAATCTATCTTCATTTTTGCAAATTCAAAAAATAATCTAACATGTTTCATTGAAAAAAGTACTTTTGCAACACCAGAACCTGTGAATATAGAAGTTCCATCCATCGATATAAAAGAACGAAAGTCCACTGTTAAGGTTTCTTATATCATCTAATAATTTGTAACTTGGTTTAGTGTTCAAAAATCATTCTCGCTAACTTAAGCATTATCGATTAAATTTAATATCTCTTCTCATAACTAAATTCGTTAAGAAAAAATTATTTTTTCCAATTTGTAACTCAGAAAGTTAATAAAAAAAAAATAAGACACATTCTTAATTATTTCTTAACCTTTCTATCAAGTATCAACCTTGAAATCTAATTTAACTGGCCTCCTTACTATTTAAAGTAAATTAAGTTGTTGGGCCAGCAAAATGCAATTATTACCTTGACGTGGCAAAATGAATTTAATGTCTATGTACACGTCTCATCAAACAGAACTAAGCAGAATGTGGTTGGAATCCAGCAGAAGGCCTCAAAAGGCAATGAATCCAAGGTCATAATATGTCCATGGGCTGATTCATTGCCACCAGTGTCAAATTTGTCCATTTCCGGCGTTTGCCATCATTCTCTATCACCTTCCCTCTCCTTTTCTTGTGCTTGTGGTCATGGAGTTTGTACTGAGAGTGTGCGACTGGGAGGTAGAGAAATGTAATTTTTACCCCCCACCCCCTTCCTCTCTCAGCTAGAGAGAGTTCTCTCCTACTATTAAATTCTCTAACCAGTTACTTATAAACTTGGATCCATCTATCATCATCAACAAAATTGTCACCAACTTTCTTAGAGGTATGCTTCTTTCATTTCTTGTTTTCTTTTCCTGTACATGCTCAATTTTTGTTGTTTCTGGAAGATTGGAAATTACTTATCCTAATTGTCTGGTTAGTATATTGGTTATCATTATAGAGACTGTAGTACTGATAGTTTATTGAGATTTTTCTGCTTTCTGTCATTTTTCTGCTTAAATTGATTTAGGGATGCTCCGTTTGAGGGGTTTTTTTACTAGCATTTTTTCGTTTTCCAAAACAACAGAACATGTAAACCAATCTGTAAACTGCATGGGCAATATTCCTCGTAAACCTCTCTGTTCAATGGGATTTTTGTAATGTAGGGCAATTATCGGAAACATAATCTTTAGGTCAAGAACTAGTTTAAGCTGTTAGGTAATGATCTCTTACACAATCCCACACACGCAAGCACATTAGGCTTGTCACTAGGGAGAAGGCACAAGCCTAGGGAGAATGCACAAGCCCTTTCCAAGGGAGAAGCCTCTTAAGGACAGGAGGTAGTCATGGTCTACCAAATTTTTTGAAAGTATTAATATTATAATACAAAATTAATTCTTACTTTTAAATTCTTCTCTTATTTAATACAGTATCCCTTCTAAAAATAAGTTAAATTACATTTTTATTTTTACGACTACAAGACAAATAGATTAAAACTTTTATTCTTCTCTTATTCTTATAAATTTTTATTATGTCTTATGAGTTATTGAATTTTTATATGTTTTTTTTTTTTTTTGTTATTACTATAGTGAAATACATTTATATAAAATTTTATTCAGCTCCTCAAGAATAAATGTCTAACTCCGTCCCTAACTTAAATTTATGAGAATGAGTAATGGCAAGGATTGAACTCATTAAATTTTGGTTTGATACCTATGTCAAATAAGAATTGTTTTGATCTCTTAGGTCTGATCTCTTACACTTTAAGATAGATAAATTATTTGTGGGTTAGCTGCACAAGGTTCAGCATATCCCAATAATAAATTATGATTTGCATCTTGACATCTAAATAGAAAGATGTAGAAAATTTAAGATCTATTGGCTTTTCACTTTCACTAATACTAAGTAAGTGATGGACGTCTATAAGACTATAATAGATTGGGATTGATATATAGGATATTCTTTTCTTGGGTGTGCCTAATGGTTGGTTTCTGTACAAGTTAGAAATTTTGGCTTACTACTTACCAGACTATGCTTCACTTTTACTGCTTTTTCATGTGTTCTCTGATATGCTTTTCATTTATTTGCACACTTCCCTTGCACAGATTGAGTCAGATGTTGACAACGGTTAGGGATATATGAAGTTCAAGAATAATTCATGTTGAAGCAAATGTCTAGTAGAAATCAGAGGTCAAAAGGTTTTAAGGTCAAGCGTACTCTTCAAATATGTGTTTTGATAGCCATTTGTATCTGGTTACTTTACCAACTCAAACACTACCATGACAACAAGGCATATGAGGAAGCTTCTGCAAAGATATTTGAAAAAGTAGACGGTCGGCATGAAATAAAATTTGGGAGGAGAGGATTGCATCCTCCAATGACGAAAACGGGCTTGGGCATTGAAAAGCGTGACGGAGGAGAAAAAGCATTGGAAGAGAGAAATGGAGGTAGAGGCGATGAGATAGACAGGGCATGATCAAGGTAGAGAAGAGGAAGAAGAATCTGAGGAAGTAGAGGGCCTTATTGACGAAGAAGACAAGGAGAGGGAACAGGAAAGTGAAGATATGGAAACAGCTATTGAAGATGTTAGCTCAGTTCAAGAATGAAGACTTAGACGAAGACCAAAATAAAGGTGAAAATATCACAAAGGAGGCAACTGAGAAACATTACATGAGTAACGATGCCTCCGATGTTTAGATGCAGGACACAAACAGTATAGGCACCAAATTTGAAATTGGAGGTTTATGAAAGGTGAAGGAGGTAGACTATTTAGAAACAATTGAAACCACAGAGCATCAGAATTAAACAAAATGGCAGGAAAGAAGCTATTTCCCCTACAACTAAATTAGTAGATCCTGTTACAGTTGCAGTGCCTTGCATGATAAAGTATAAGGTAATGAACCCTGTTTCACATTTTCATTAGTTACAATGGAAATGATTGTACAACTTTGAAGTGTAAATACATTGAGCATTGGCGCTTTCAGGAAACCCTGGTTCTCTGAATAAGAGCAAGAGAGCAACTGCTAATGAGGAGAACTTAAGTGCATTTGACTACCTTGTGTTGCAAATGTGAGCTTGATTGTGATGTGGTTTGCAAGGTTGAGGGAAAATCAGAAGTATGTTAGGCTGAAAGCCTCTGGGTGATTAGTTAGAAGATAAAAATTAATGGGGATATCTTTACTTGCAAAAATGCTAACAGTAGTAAGATTTGCAATTGCCTTTGTATGATAAATTTGGTATTGAGTCAAGAAATGACCAAAGGCATAGATGAACGATAAGATATAGAGGTTTGTTCTCAAGGTTAAATGCGCAAAGAAAGCTAAATGTGCAGGTCAAAAGTGTCCAAAAGCCAAATGTCCGGCCATGAACTTGGGTCACTATTTATCAATTCTGATTGTCATATGATCTTCTAGCATGATGGTTAAAATTTATACTTCCAACGGAAAAATGCATCCAGGACACTTTTTGTGATATAAAACAGATGGATGTAAAAGACAAATTAAGTCAAGGAAGGTTCTATCACCACATAAGGAAGTAAGTATGTGGTAAAAGTAAAATATCATATTAGAAAGATGACACCTGACCAAAATCAAGCTGATCAAATATTGATAAACAAAATTATCTTTTCACCCAGTCCCCTGTTGTATGCATGTCCTAAACCCGAAAACAATACCAGAAAGGTAGGGGTCTAGAACCCAAATATGAGAAAGAATTAAGCCAATCACTTACCATTAAGCCAAGCACCACATTAGCATCAATATCCTTTCATTCTTCCACAAGGGAGGCACACAAAATACTAGTGTCTCTTAGACAACATCCTTCTATGTGTCACACAGTCACGAGGGAAAAAAAATACTCAAGACTTCATGAAAATGCAGCTTCCAAGCAAGTGAGTGGGACCAGGTTTTGATAACTATGTACCATACTGACGAGAGGGAAAAGATTTTGATAGCATGTATTATAAATATGAATATAGGGAGTGTATGGGCATATAAATAGATACATAATTATTTCGATCGGGTAAAGTAAGGAGTTTATGTGGACATTGCAAATTCAGTTAGGCAGAAATTACATATAACAAATAAACTTCTAAACGGAAGATGCTCCACTATTCACGAAAATTCCCTAATGCAAGCCCCAATCAGAACTAGCCAAGATTTCCTGTATGCCGTCTCAGCTAGATCAGTCAGTCAGCAATCTGCGGAGAAAAGCAACATGAGCTAGAGCTTAAAACTAATACCATTAGGATATGTCAATATAGTCTTTTGCCAAATGACCTAACAGAGAACACATGGAGTTGCAAAAAAAAAAAAAAAGTCCTGCTTTCAATGAGGACAGGTTTAAAAACATATACTCACCAATTTAAACGAAAGATGCACAAGGAAAACCTAAAATCACATGAACAACGTTTTTAACTTATCAATAGTTCATGGTTGATAAACCCGTTGATAACTTACTTGATTAAGCGGATTGTCAGGAGATTTTTTCCATAGCTTCCATATCATGTCCTTGTATTGAGTGTGAGTGAGACCAGGTTTCTCTTCCTTCAACTTGGGGAGCTCAGCTTCCTCAAAGGCCTACAATCATTAGCATAACTCACATTATCAACACCAAATTGTAAGAACACTAAAAGTACAGCAACATCCAATCCAAGGACTGATTATGCAGACCGTTTTGCATGTCAGGGAGAACAAGCTAAGGTATTGCCATTTAATAAAATAACCATACAAAAGACTATACTTTCCATCTTATCAAATGCAATGGGAAGGAGAAAGAGCTTCTAAATGGACACGAAAATCGTCAATAAAAGAAATCAATAATAATAATAACAATAAATAAATACAGCAGAAAACTGTGCACTTGCCACTTCTATTACATAAAGGTAACACTATCAATCCTGGCAATAAGGGAGAAGTCATAACAGTAATCTGCAGTCAAGTGAATACGCAGGGCTCAGAGCTAGTTTACTAATCATGCAGGGAAATTCACTCTCGCCACTCCCTATTTTCTAATTGCTCAGTTCATCAGCTTGGACTGAAGCGAAGCCAAAGTGCATTAAAATGTTTTATCCACTAAAATGTTTTACCGTTATCATTCAGACATTCACTATCAATATCAACTACCACTAGCCAGAGATTCACAATATAAGAGGCCTACACTTTATTATTATACACAAGGACGGATATAGTGTTCTCATTCGGGAGGACGGTAAAGAAAGACACAAGAACTATAGAAGCTAGCTAAACTCTGTACTTTAAATTAAGAAAATTATGCAATTTGAATTCACCAATATGAATTAGAACAGAAAAGAAGTAGTTTAGCATCACCACATTTCACAAATGCAATCAAGAAATGTTGAGTTTTTTAATCTGAATTTAGATATATGATTATGTACATTATAGTTGCTGGGATAAGCTTTAGTTAGTTAAGACCCAAACCACCAAACAAGCACTAAGATTATATTATTGCTGAAAGGCAAATGAATTTTTATGGTTGGCGGCAATACCACATCGATAACAGTAACAACGGTGAAATGACAAGTTGGAATTAGAAAGAACCTTAAAGGAGGCCTTGAGGCGCCTCTCCGGATGCTTATCAACCGGCAAGTTATCAGCGACAGTCATCTGAGAAATGGCATCCTCAACAGTACTCGCCTCAATAATGGAATCATCGCGATTCTTATTCATCACAAGCACCATCCTCTCATACTCCTCCTCAGCAGCGGTCCGAGTCTGCCGCTTCTTGGCTTCCTCTGCCTTCTTCTGAAGTTCAGCCTGCTCCTGCTCACGCTGCTTCCTAAGCTCGGCCTCCGTCACTTTCGGGACCGGAACCGACACCCGATTGACCTTCTTATCGGGACTTCTTAATAGACTTGTCGATCTCTTTCTCCTCTAGCTCAGCTAATCGACGCGCCTCAGCTTTGCGAGCCGCGGTCTCTGCTCGCTTCTCGGCCTCCTCCTCGCGCTTCTTGGCGGCACGAGACTTGCTTCCTTCGGATTCGCGCCAATACTGATCTTCCTTCTCTCTAGCTTCACGCTCTTTACGTTCGGATTCGATGGCGGCCTTTTGAGCTCTCGCCCCCTCGGCCTTGCTGTTGACACCCATCTTCTTAGGAGGCATCGCTGTGTTAGGGTTCTAATTGCCTACGGCAATGTGGAAGAAGAGGAAAATTCAGGTAAGGAGCAACGCAAAGATTGGTGGGACAATCGGTAAAATGGAGAGAAAATTTAGATTTGTGTGTTTGCAATTGCAACGGTCCACCGTCTGGCAAAATCGAAGAAAAAGAAGGCGGTTACGGGTCCGAGAGGGCTGAGGTCCGGTGAGTGAGTGCATTCATTAATTGCTTTTTCTTTTTCGTTTATCTGAAAAAAAAGTTTTTTATTTGTATGGGCTCAACTGCTTTAGCCTGTACTAGGCCCAGTACCCGAAGCCCTTTTCCGGCCGACCAAACAACCTTTGCCCGTTTTTGTTTTTTGTCGTCGTAATTCCATGGTACCCTTCCCGCATCAGAACGTTCGTCATCTATATATCGTGGTTCGTGGATAAAGAAAAGCAGGAACGCCCAAGTTTTCGATGGCTTTCTTAGCTAACGCTTCAACCCATCTCTACCTCTCACGAAAACCTCCAAATTTTATCCTACCAATTTGTTGTTCTGCTGCTGCTTCTTCTTCGATTTCGACTCCAACAAGAGCGACCCATTTTGATTTAAAGACGTACTGGACGACATTAATTGCAGAGATCGATGACAAGCTTGATGAAGCTATTACTGTAAAGTACCCAGAAAAGATCTACGAAGCCATGAGGTACTCAGTCATGGCTAAAGGGGCAAAGCGAGCTCCACCTGTTATGTGCATCGCCGCTTGCGAGCTCTTCGGCGGCAACCGCCTGGCAGCCTTCCCCACTGCGTGCGCTCTTGAAATGGTTTCTTTATTTTGTTTCCTTTTCGTATTTATTTATTTTGGTCTTTGTATTTGATTCCTTAACTCGGTTTAGATATATGCACTTTTCTATTGCTACTATGGAGAAAAATTAAAGAAATCTCATCTATCAAACTAAGTTTTGGACACTGAATTGTGTATCAATCTGATTTTATGGTTCAAAGTTTCTAACTAGCTTTAATTTGGGGATGAACCTACCCTATGGTCAGTCATTTGTTGTCTGCATTTTGCATTAACATATTTGTTCAAATGACCTTATTCTTTGGTCTGATAGATTATACGATATGATGGTATATTTGCATTTTGTGATTCTGATCAAAATCCATACTCTCAGTTTGTATAATTTGAGAATTGGAATGTAGATTGACCTAAAAACTAGTACATTTGAATTTTGTTGGATTATGTGATATTAATAATGTCATTCCATTTTCTAAAAGTTTGTTGCATTGAATTTACAAAAGCACTGGAATTGGGATCACAATTGGTCCAAAAATGCAGCTTGGATAAAAGAATTCAACTTGATGAAAAAAAAATAGCTCTTTTTCTGTTTAGGGTTCTTTGATTAGTATGAGTTTGATTATGAATTCTTAATCTAACTGGATTCCTAACAGGTTCATGCAGCTTCTTTGATACATGATGACCTTCCCTGCATGGATGATGACCCATCGCGCCGAGGGCAGCCTTCCAACCACACAATCTATGGTGATGACATGGCAATTCTAGCTGGTGATGCGCTCTTTCCCCTAGGATTTCGTCACATTGTCTCACATACTCCCTCTGACCTTGTGTCCGAGGCCTGCATCCTCCATGTTATCACTGAGATAGCTCGTGCCGTAGGATCCACTGGCATGGCTGCTGGACAGTTCCTGGACATTAAGGGCGAGCCAGATGCAGTTGAATTTGTCGAAGAGAAGAAGTTCGGCGAACTGGGTGCGTGCTCTGCAGTGTGTGGAGGATTAATCGCTGGTGCTGAAGATGATGAGATACAGAGATTGAGGACATACGGAAGAGCTGTTGGGGTATTGTATCAGGTAGTAAATGATATTTTGGAAGAAAGAATGTTGGATGGTAAGGAACCTGATGAGAGAAAAAAGAATAGGGGAAAGAGTTATGTGGGTGTTTACGGGATTGAGAAAGCACTAGAGGTGGCTGAGGAACTTAGAGTGAAAGCTAGGAAAGAACTGGATGGATTTGAGAAGTATGGTGAGCGTGTATTACCACTTTATAGCTTTGTGGATTATGCTATTGATAGAAGTTTTAGCTTAGGCGACTCTTAGTTAATAATGAGTGCTTGCAGTTTGATTTTGTATATTAACAAGATGAGAATCGTCGGAAAGACAAAGATTTCTTCATCATTATGACAAATTGGAACAGAAGAAAAAGTTCTGCTTCAAGATTTGCTTTTGTTCTTAATAGGTGCTGGATCTTAGCTTCTTAATTATTCTAATATTTGCTTACTTGTGCTGTGCCAACTTAGTTTTCTTGTTTATCGTCCATCCGTTTTTTGGTGGCCCAAAGTTGAACAATATCACAATGCAAACTATATAAGGAATCCAATAAACTACAGACCTGGTGATGTGGGAAGAGCTTTAGTACTTGACAGACACTACAATCACCCCTCAAATTACGAGTTCATAAAATAAATAGACGTGAATCCTTTTTTTGGCTAACCAGAATAATTTCATTAAACAACCAACTCTAACCAAGATTCCAAAGAAACAATACAATGGTCAGCCGTACCAAGTGTACCCAAAATAGAGGCCCTCCTAACTAGATAGTAGGCATGAACATTAGAACATCTATGAATCTTTTTATCTGCTCTGGAATTAGAAGCAAATCTTAATGAAACTTGAAAAAATAACTTGTATTTTTTGTCTTTTATTATCTTCTAACATTTATACATGCAGAACTTATTATTTTATTTGGCTTGAGTTTGAGTATCTCAATACGATTGAGCCTTACAATTATGTTTGATCCATCGTTCATTCTTTCTGCTTTAATTTTACTTCGTCTTGATTGAGGGCAATCACCTAAATCAATAGCGGGTGGGTTGAAATTTTGAAAACATTCGATCTTCCCTTGCTAAAACATAATGGTTCAAATGGATATTGTTTTCCAGAAAGTAAAGTATTCAGATGACAAGATGTTCTAGAGGCTCTAAGAAAGCAGAAAACACGTGATCTTCAAGGTAGGCGTTAAGGAAAAACGAACAACGATACAGATCAAAGCATCACGTTTTTTTCTTTTGTAATGTAATGCACATGATTCCTCACATTTAATAAGGAAAATTAGTAGAAGATTGGAAGAACCAGAGCATGTGTAAGTGGCTAAACAAGTTGTTTAATTTTAAATGACGAACTAAAATAATCTAGTCAAATTAATCAAACGAAGTATTTGTTAGAGAAATTGATCTCAAAACCATGATTTATCAACTTCATTTTATTGTATTTTTGGTTAAAAGGTACAATACTGGGGCCTTGCCATACAATCAAAGTGGCATCACCGGGTATTCAAAGAGAATTGGCTTGGGTTCTATTGCTTTAGCTAAACTTTGGGGTGTTTATTTGGGTTCGAGTCTTGCAAGCAAAATGCAGATTGGAAAACTTGAGGTAGCAGTACGCTATCAATGTTTTGCAGCTCATTTACAGTTATGTTGATTTCTCTTTGCATATGTATGATACACTTATTGACTTGTGCATGCGCTTGCTTTTGGCGTTTTATGAGGTAAAACTGATATATATATTGAGAAGCCAATTGCTTATGTATATAGATTAGTTAAGACTGGAGTTAAATTATGTTTAGAGTATATGACGTTGTTATGTATGACTATGCTTCTGATTTTATTTCTAATGCTTTTATCTCAGATCTTAAGGAAACTTGTTTTTCAAATTTTTTCTACTTATAGTATTACCCTTTTTACCACCAAAGAAAGAAAAAAAACAACACCGAAGTAGGGGTTTGAATATTAAATCCCATGTCAAAAAATTCTAGTTTTGGAACAAAAAAAATATAGCCTAAACTCTCTATTTTGTACATAATAACAACCATTAACCACTTGTTAGTTAAATTGTCAAGGATACTGTGGTTAAATCGATTTCATCAACGCAAATCCTCAATGGAATAACACGATTAATGGTAAAGTTATATATAAGTTGTTAAGTTTTATGCCTAATTTAAGAACAATATTTACTAACATGAAGTCTACGAAATATATGTTGATTTATCATAAACTTTTACTTAAATGTAAATCGTCCAAGTAATGCCAATTTACAATAAATTAAAGTTATTCTCAGCCAAAAGTTGTAAAAAAATATGTTAATTTACATGTAATTTTATAAAGATTGAAGTAAATCGTCAAATATTACAACAATACAAAAATTCATAAAGCATATGTTGATTTATGAAAAAATTGTGTTAAAGTATAAATAGTAATTGTTTATTTATGAAACTATAAATTGTCATGCTTATTATGATTTAAAAGTCTATTAATTGTCTAACTTTTGCTAATTAATATTGAAATATAAAATTTTATATTGATTAGTCAATTACTTGTGTTATTGAGTGTTAATTAGAGACAAATCACTTAAATAATGGGACATTAATTAAAGAAAAATTTCAATTATATTTCGTTATTGAAACAAATTATAGAATATCCAATCACCTTTTAAAAATTTCAAAATAATGTTAATCATGTTTTAATCATCGTCAAGTTAGTGTCTATAAATCTCAATCATGTTGAACTGATCAATGTCAACAATTCAAAATTATTTTCAACCTACTCCCAAGTTAATTTCAATAATTTTTAATCAATCAAATACCTTCAATTAACTTAAATTTGTCTATCACATATTCTCTTATAAAATGTTTCACATTGACTTTGGAACTAGAGATAAAAAAACTTTAGATACAAAAACTCTTTAAATTTTCTTATTTTTCTCTCTCAGAAGTTTAAGCAAGTTACAAATTAATAGAATCAAGCCCAAATCCGAAATGGATCAAGCAAAGTTTCTGGGATCTAGTAACTAATAAAAGAATTTTATTTTATTCTTATAAAATAAATTAATTCAAAAGTTATACCATCTTGTTTATAAATCAATACATTTACTACTTGTTCACACTTTCTTGTACAATTACATTTCAGACATTAATTTGTATTCACAATTACATATATTCACTATTTTTCTCCTGAAACTTCTAATAATTTTGTTAGCTGAGGTTAGGGTAATTTGCTCTTCATTTGTGATGTGGGCTGTTACAGCTAAAATATTTTCATTATATTTTAGTTTTTTCTGTTACAGCTAAAATATAAATTTTATTATATTTTAGTTTTTTTCCATCTGGCATAAAGAAAAATATTAATCCATTATTGGTTTATATAGAATTTGTGTTTCTTGTAACTTGTACTTTAAATCATAATGCAAGCTCAGATTGATCAAAATTAATTAGTTTACTCATAAATTACATGTGTTCAGCAGAGCCACCTAGAAAAATGGAAAGGACTTAGACGATAAATTGGGATGAGGGAGGGATCGGAAGGAATATGTCCATATTCAATGAATCAAAATTAGTCTGAATCAAATCTCATACTCTCAAATTCATTTGAATTTTGAACAACATGCCAACAAAAAACTATTCAAACAAAAAAACAAAAATTTAAAAAGTCATTAATTTCCTTTTCTGTGAACATGAAAAAAAATAATAATAATTAGGAGGTCACACTCATGTGGATTAAATTTTCTCTAAGTCATCAATTGTTATATGATTCTTCTTTTGTGTTTTCTAATATAATTCATGTTAAATAATTAATATAACCATACAAATGTATTTTTTTTTTTTGTTTGGAAGTATTTAAATTTTATATACTTTGGAAAAATAATTTGTAAGTATTTGTTCCCGCAACGGCAAGGCGGCAAACGTAGTCTGCCGCGTGTAAACCTGGACTGAAAATAGTAGGAAAAACTGGAGAACATTAGGATAGGATCGTGTTGTGACGGTGTCAGTATGAATCTTTTATCTTATCCGTATTCCCCAACCTCATATACGCAGACATATGGACTCTTTCTTAGTTTCTTTAATCTCCACCGTCAGTCGACACAATAATCTATTAGTGGGCCATGAAGGGCCCAGATCTTGTAAGTTATTTAGCATAGCTGACAGGAAACATGGATTACAAAACCAAACCTTGTTTTGTTAAGACCAAGAAGAGGATAAGATTTTTAATTAGAATTATTGTTTAATTTAATACTTTCCTTAATTACTTACTATAAACATGGGGTTGAAATTGGAACTTGGACTCCAATAAGTCTTCCCCGTAATTACTTGTTCCCACTCAGCTATTCCAGCGGCGACAACTCGCCGCTTCGCTGGCAATGCTCATCCATCCTATCCTGTATATCCAATATCCTACATAACCTCGCCTTTCCGTCCCTTGGTCACCTCGAAAGGTCATTTTTCCACGTCATCCTCTTTTCCTCCACGTCACCATTTTAAGGATCAGTTCCAGCTCACTGCTAGGCTGCGATCAACGAGGCAGTTTATTCTTCCATGGATGCGAATCCCCTGCCAGCTCGTGCAGGTCAACATACTTCTCGTGCCCTCCCCGATTGCCACGTGATTGTTAGTGCCCCGGTTTTTCTCGTTCCAATTCCCATGTGAGTATCTTCTTCTATTTAATAAGATTATTAAATTACTAATATTTAAATTCAGTTGTGATGTGCGTAATAAATTATAATAATTCAAATCAGCTGCCAAATCCTTCCTCATTTATTGGGTAGCTTATTCTTTTTCTTTAGAAAATGACTTTGAAATTAAAAATTATTTCATGAAGATCTTGCTCTTGATTTTATCAAAAATAAATAGTAGCCTTTTTTCCTATTACCATGATGTTGTCATTTTATTATTTATCATTATTATAATATTTATGACCACATTGTGCAATTTTATATATACAACTTTAGTACATTTTTCAAAGATATTATTTTAGCATGAATCTACTACATTCATCATGATTTACATGTTTGAGGTGCTTAACTTGGCTTGAAAATTGCTGACTACGACCAGTGCACAATATTATTACACACTTTGTACATGCATGCACCATGCTGCTCTATGTATTTCGAACACAATTCTCTGCTAGCTAACTATTTTTACTATTGTGACAAACTTTGGCAATATGCATTGTTTTTATTTGGTGACCACCTTAGCAATTGAATCAGCTGAGCTTAAGTACTAAGAAATAATAAATGTGGTCCATATTTAAGGACCATATAACACATACAGGTGAACTATTTTGTGAAGTAGCTTAAGCCATGTGGCGTGATTGATAATATGAAACAACCAATGAAAGATGGTAACACAACACAGATTCTGCATTAAAGTGAGATTCGTGGTTGAGTGGATAATCACGCATGGTATCCAGGTTTTCAACACACATGGAGATCCAAGAAAGAACAATCACATATAATTTATATATATATATATATATATATATATTTATACCTTACAAGTTTGTGTCCATATACATTTATAATTATGAACGATCTGATGGGAGACACACATTTTTTTAGCCCAGCAATTCACATTATTGCCATGAGCTCTCACCAGCTTTACAACAATTAATCTTATTTACACCCTATATTGTTGGGGAATCATTTTCTTGGTAAACAAGAAACTTTGAAATTATTACAGTTATAACCTTATTGATCCATTTGGCTTCCAATCAGAGGGACATAATTGTCTTTCAATCGCGACCTTATCCAATCTGTGGGCATCAAGAATATGCCATGCCATTTTTCTTTTTCTAATTTTATTTCCCCCCTTTACTCTTTTGATTATTATACACCGAGTGGAGTAATGGAGAATTTCATTGGCCAGAAAGGGTGGTAGGTTTTGGCATTATGGATTGATATGTGGATTAATTTAAGTAATTACTCTAACAATTTCAATCAAAACAAAACTATTACGCAACGCCACCCCATCACAACTCATAGACTCCTCCTTTCATTCTCCATCAATGGGTTGATCTAGTGATCCCTCGTTTGCCACATAATATCTTAGGTGGGCCCGGCTTTTCGATCATATAAATGGGAAGATTGATACTCAGTTGATACAAAGTAACTCATGGACCGCAGCCTCACTGTAGCTTTTCTCATTAATTTACCATGTTTTTTAGAAAATAGAAAATTTGGAATTAGCTAGCGGATCCACATATGTACCGTACGACCCACCTTGCCGTGGTCCACTGGTGAGCACCTGCACGGCGCCGTTAAACTTTTCACAAGCACATAAAAAAATTTAATTTTAATTCTTTTTAGAGAAAAGAATAAAAAAAACCAAATTTATAGATGCAATCTCTTCATTGGGTCATAAACCTTTTTTTATTTAGTTTTTAATCTGCGTCTTCTCTGCATATAAACCCAGCTCGTCTCTTGGTTTATATTCCTTCACAATCAATCGCTTGCACGTAAAACCGCCGAGAAATTTCCCTGTTTCTTTCTGGCATTTTCTTTGGCTTGTTTTCCTTTTGTGTCATTCAATGGTGGAAGACAACGAGAGCTGTGGAAGTAGAGCACAAGATACGTCGTCGCTGGCTCGGACTCGGCAGCACAGACAAAAGCTTGAGGTCTACAATGAGGTTCTTCGTCGCCTGAAGGATTTGAACAACGAAGAGGTTATTCAGCTTGGTTTTGAAGATGAACTTTGGGCTCACTTCAATCGTCTCCCAACACGGTCTGTTTATTTACCCTAGCCTTAAGCCTTTTTTCCGTCTTTTATTTGCTTCTAAATTGTTGTTTATTTGCATATAATGTAATAATAGATGTTCAGTGACCCTAGCCTGAAGCCTATTTCCTCTTTTTTAATACAATATTGCGTGAGTTATTCTTTGTTTTGATATGTTGGTATTATATTTGTATCATTTGAAGCAAGTACTGCACCAAAATTTGATGAAAGTAAAAAAGAAAAGAATGGAGCATAACTCATAATCCTTTTGATATTGTGATTCTGTTTTGTTGCCGTTGATCAAGTATTTTATGTTTATGGTTTTTTACTTAAGTATTTTTTTGTTGACTGATTTGATTCAATACCTTGCAGATATGCACTGGATGTGAATGTGGAAAGGGCAGAGGATGTTCTAATGCACAAGAGGTTACTGCATATGGCACATGATCCTGCTAATAGGCCTGCAATTGAAGTTCGCCTAGTACAGGTGAGTTGAGTCGGTTGATTTATAGTTCAAAATTATTGATGCTACCACAAAAAATTACCATTCCATTTATTGATGCTTTGCAGATGATGTAATGGACTAGGAATTGTAGAACAGTAAATTTTTCTTGCCCAACTGGAACACCTTTTTATGGCATTTTCTGTAATAGTGAATGGTTTTCTTCATAATTTATGCTGTTTGTTCCTCTGTTGGTTATGCTTCAAATAGCTTCTGTCAGATCTCAATTGTAAATATTTTTTTTCCTGTGTTTTGAAATGGTTGGGTTCTTTTGATCTTCTAGACTGGTGTGATAGAGTCCGATCTATAGTTTGTTATGTCAATCATTGACGGTATGTAGTTGAAACGTAAAGGGCTTTCTGACGGACAACATGCTTTCCATTCTTCATTTGCTATTTAGTTTCATAGTTCATTTTTTAAATGGCATATTTTTCTTTTGTCCATTTGTTTCTTATTTCTTATTTTTAAGCTATTATTTGTTGCATATGGGCCATTCATTTCGGGAAATGCACTTTTGTGCAGGTTCACCCCATTTCTGATAGAAATTCAGCTGATTCTATCAATTCAGATGCACTGAGTAAAGTAGCTGGTCAAAGCTCTTCAAACTACTTAAGCAGACAGAGGTATCAATGTCCAATCCTGTCTTTTTTTACCTAACAATCTAGTTACTTTGTCCAATGCAATTTTCATAAATCTCACTTGGTTGGTCCTTAGAAAGTACTGTAATCACTTCCTTTTGAGTTTCATTAATTGTTCACTTAGTGGCTTGATGCTTATCAGTAACTTAATTGGCATTTTGATTGTCAGTATCCATCCACCGCCTGCCTTCGGTTCATCTCCTAACCTAGAAGCCCTTGCACTTGAAGCAAATAAATCTTATGTTCAAGACGAGGAACACTCTATACATGCCAATGCACAGCTTTTGCAGTAAGTTTTTGTCTTATGCTATTTAATAAAGCTGAACGTAATCAATCTTTACCAAACTTGGCCAGGACTAGTTACAGTTTTGTGTGTATGTGTGGCTTCGGTTTTTCATTAGTGAAATACCTGTTGGCATGCTTGAGTTACTGTATGGTTATTATTCACATCCACACCTCTCCAAAAATTTTACATAATCAATTCTAGCAATTTCTTTTCAAATTGAAAAAAAAAAAATATATATATATATATAATATATATTCAAGACAGGTCTGCTTGTGATGTTCACTGTAAAGCCAGTAACAAATTATACATTACTGATCACTTTTACATATAAAGTAAAGTGTTTTAGTTATACTTCCATGGAATTATTGTAGTATTAAGTTATTAACACCTTTTTTTTTTTTTTTGATAGAGCAGTATTAACATTTTATTGATAATTATGTAGGCCCATGCATGAAATCACCTTCTCGACAGATGACAAGCCAAAGCTTCTCAGTCAGGTATATTTAGTTATCTAGTCAAATCAGGAAAAGAATATGGTTAGATTATCTTACACAGTTTACAAAACCCTCGAATGTGCTTCTCTGGGCACATATGGCACATGTCAACTCTGTAGCATTAGTCAGCTTTGAATTTGTGACAATGAGCAGGAATATAAAGCCTAAACTTATACTCAAATAAATGAGACTCTCAAAAGAAAAAAATTGTATTACCATTCTTACTGCTCTTCTGACAACTGCAGTTGACTTCCTTGCTTGCTGAGATTGGACTGAATATCCAAGAGGCACATGCTTTTTCGACTACAGATGGTTACTCCTTAGATGTGTTTGTCGTTGAAGGATGGCCTTATGAGGTGTGTTGCTTAGCAATCTCTTCTCTTTCTTATTTCTTAGTGTTGGTTATCAATTGGATGGAAGTAGCATATAAGGACATGGGTTTGCCATTAGATATAATATTAAATTGATATTATAATTTTGATCTTCTAATGAGCTAAGTTGTAGAGTAAAATAATGTTGAGTTCACAAGTACCTGCATGTCAAACTTGTGTTGATATGGGAAACTCAATTTGTTAAGGCTGCATATAGTGGAATGTTTCAGTGTTTCATTGCAATGAGGCATTACTTGACAGACTTGGTACTGAAACAGGAAACAAATCAACTTAAAGCAGCAATTGGAAGGGAAGTTTTAAAGATTGAGGTCAGTCCTTGCCACTTCATCATGCTTTGAAGAATAGTATTTTTATTTATGTTGCATTGTATCTGTAATGCATAGTACTTGAATTTTTTTTCTTCAGTATTTTGCCTTTCCTCTTTCAGTTTTCTATGTTACCTCTGAAGCATCCACAACTTATTTTGGGATCTGGGGTTACTTTCAGGGGCAGACATGGGCACTTCAGCGATCATTATCTCCTGTTGGCGAGCATGATCACACAAGAATCAAAACTGAACCTGATCAGCTGACGATACCTAATGACGGAACAGATGTTTGGGAACTAGATACTAAATATTTGATCTATGGACCCAAAATTGCATCAGGGTCATATGGAGATCTGTGAGTTTACAGTACTTTAAATTATGTTCCCTTTCCATCTCTCTCTCTCTCTCTCTCTCTCTACTTTTGTTTTTTGCATTATTTCCTGAATAAAACGTATTAGTGTTTCAACAATTAAATACTTTTTTTCTTCCAATAAGGTATAAAGGTACATACTGTAGTCAGGAAGTGGCCATCAAAGTCCTCAATCCTGAACGTATAAATTCAGATTTGCAGAACGAGTTTGCTCAAGAAGTCTATATTATGAGGTTTGTGAAATTATTGCATTTTTGCAGCTCTTTTATGCATGATGAGATAGTGTTGGTGTCCAACTGTCCGCATGATTTGCTCATATACATTAAAATAAGTTGTTCAGAATTTGTTCTCCTGTGTTAGTTAATTTATGTGTCAACCTTGGCTAAAGAAAGGTGAAGCTAAAAAGAAGCTGGTTCCCAATTGACTGTGAATTGATCTTTGGTCCTAAACAAATGTGCACTTTTTACAGTTATATACTGGCCTTATGTTATTTGTGGGGGAAAACTAACAAGATTTCTGAGTGTGTAAAAACTCAGTCTCACATAACTTTTTTTTTTTTGGGCTGCACCTGACTCACTGCACAAATTTGAATGTTGGTAGCTTCCTATCATTCTCTTATCATGCTAATCTGGTTCCAGAATAAGAAAAAGTTTGGTTTGAGTTGTTTCGAATTAATGTTTCATCAGAAAAGAAGGGTGTCCTTGATTCAGAATTGGTGATCCCCATCATAGTGGCTTGAGTTTTTTCTGTCTATGATGTGGAATTGGGAATCACTTTCACAGTGGATTGAGTCTTTTAAAAGTGAACTTTTCATATTTAAGGCAAGAGGTCTATGATTTTATTGGAAATCCCTTTAGATTTCCTCTATACTTCCTGAGGCTTTCTTCCATGTCCATCATTTATTAAAGTTCTTCTTGGAACTTGCAGAAAAGTTCGACACAAGAATGTTGTACAGTTCATTGGAGCATGTACCAAGCCCCCAAGCTTGTGCATTGTGACAGGTGAGGTTTCAGCGAGTTAACAAATGTTTTGGTATTATTACTCAGGATTCTTTTTGTCTTTGTCATATTTTTTTTCTTTGATCAGCTGTAAGGATTAATTCCGCTTTGTGACGATTGTTTATTTTAATTTCAGAATATATGTCTGGTGGAAGTGTATATGACTACTTACATAAACAGAAGGGTGTTTTTAAACTCCCATCCCTTTTGAGAGTAGCAATTGACATTTCCAAGGGAATGAACTACTTGCACCAAAATAATATAATCCATAGAGATTTAAAGGCTGCCAATCTTTTGATGGATGAGAATGATGTATGAAGCTCTTTTAATTTTTCTCTACATGGCTGTCATGATATTATCACCCTAGAAGAAGTTAATAAAAGTTACGCATGTATTATAGGTTGTTAAGGTTGCTGACTTTGGGGTTGCTAGAGTGAAAGCTCAAACTGGAGTTATGACAGCAGAAACTGGGACCTATAGATGGATGGCTCCGGAGGTATGCAATCTTCTCACACTACAAGAATATGGTTTCCATGATTGATGATATCAGGCTATTCAGCACCTATGATCTTTGCATCTTACTGATGAAATTTCAACAAAATGCAGCATATTTTGAATTTTTGAAGTTTGTACAAAATTGTTGTCACTGCTAATGTTTCATATACTACTTAGTTATTAAATTAGACATCTAGAACGACTTTTGCCCGTCTCTTACTCATGTAAGGTTAAAATTTATATCTGGAGACTTTAAGCAGCATCTGTAAAAAAATAAATGAATGATACTGAAGTGAGGTGGTTTACTTTTTCAACATTGTAAACAGTTGCATGCCCGCAAAAAATAAACATACAAGAGCCTATATATCTCAAATGACTATACCATCATCTATGAGTTAATGGTGGAATTCAATGGACAAATTCTCTATAAATTATAGAGGATCATTTTGCAGAAAGTTTTGGTGGTTGTAATTGCCTTCCAAGTGAACTGGGCTGATTACAAATTTTTTTTTGGAGGTTACTACATGCCCTAATACTTTATGCAATGAAGTACAAGTTGTTCCCTTGTATGAAATTTTGGTATTAATGTAGTACTAATGCATGCAGGATAACAAGTTTTTTTTTTTCCCAAAAGAAATAACACATAGCAAGTGGATCGTGGAGAGGGTATCCTTATTCGTTAGTTATTCAAACATTCTTGCATTTGTAGCTGTTTCATTTTTTTTGGATACTAATTATTTGTCATTTTTCCCAGTGGAAACTCTCATCAATCTTTTCTCATCTTCTCATTTTTCTTACAACAGTTCTTTTGCATTGAAGGTTATAGAACACAAGCCATATGATCACAAGGCTGATGTATTTAGTTTTGCAGTAGTTTTGTGGGAGTTACTCACCAGGAAGGTATTTCTTGGTGCTAATGTATATCTCGTTTTCGTAATACTTCTCTTTTTCCATTGAATAGGGTCATGTTTTTCTTGCAGCTTCCATATGAATTCTTAACACCACTGCAAGCTGCTGTGGGGGTGGTCCAGAAGGTACAATCCAATTCTCTGACAGTGGCGACATAATGTTTGTGTTAAGTTGACTATCTTCAGAAACTATACAAATCTTTGAGAGTTTAGAATGTTACTGAAACTTAAAACCTTACCCTGACAAAAGTGGATTTTACATGACTGGAATGACATGTCTTGTTACTCCCATTTTGCATGGTTTTCAGGGTTTACGACCCACCATTCCAAAGCACACTCATCCCAAGCTTGTGGAGCTGCTTGAGAGATGCTGGCAGCAAGATCCGACAGTAAGACCGGACTTTTCTGAAATTACAGAGATTCTGAAGCAATTAGCTAAGGAGGTAAGCTTTTCATATACACAACCTCATGAACCCTTTGTCTTATCTGTGGCTAATTAGGACAAAAATGTACTAATTTTAATATTATTTCCCTCTTCTCTATTTGTTGGGATCAAGTCTGAGTTGAATCTCTCATCTTCTCTATTTGTTTAGTTGTTTCCAATCTTTCATGATTCTATCCATCCCGACACATTTCATAAATTATGAACCCTCTTACACAACCCCTCCCACCCCTACCCTAAAAGGAAAATTAAAAAAGTAGAAAAGTTATAGGAGTAAAAGAAGGGAGCATTTGCTCTTGGTGGAGGCCCTACACGGACTAAATTTTAATCCCACTGGCTATGGTCCGATTTAGAGAATTTCATGTACATCGAATTTGTTTATGGTAAGTGGTAAGACTTAACCAATTATGTGGAACAGGTTGGAGATGATGGAGAGGACCGGCGAAGGGAGAAATCTGGAGGATTTTTGTCTGCTCTTAGACGAAGCCATCATTAAAGAAGTATAAAAGGAGATTTAATGATATGCAGCAATTTAATTGCATGGCCATTTCCCTTTTTTTGCGTCGACATGTACAGTATTTAGCCCACATGATCTCTCACTTTTTGCTGCAGGGTTCTAACCTAAAAATACCATTTTCAGACAACCATACATTTGTTTTTTTTTTTTTTTTTTTGGGGTTGTTTTACGATAATATTTGTGTATGGGGTGATGGTTTAAATGAGTATTGTACCTTTAGTAACTCTCCTGCGGCTTTGCAAGTTAAAGTTAGTGATGAGATTTTAAAATAAAAAACCTTGAACGTCTTCGATGATGGATTTTTTTATAAAAATTATACACCTATTATTTTTTATTTATTTAAAAAATATGGAGTATTCTCTTCGCTGGTGGTCGTAGATGTTATTTTTTGGGCCATAGGCGCATTAGTGATTGAACCATTATTAAATCCTTAAATACGATGACTTTTTAGTAGTTATGGTTGTGTCTGTCTTTGTCATATCCAAGAGCACTACATATTCTATAGTACAAAAGATCTCAAATTCAAAGGTATTGGTAGCCCATTATTGATGCTATTGGATTCTCGGTCTGGCGTGGTGCATTTCCTCATCAATCCTCATATCTAATTCTTCATGGACCTTTCTAAATAAGATTAGTTAAGGTACCTTCTCCTAATTAAAATGGAGTTACGTTGTCTTGGAATAAAATAAAGAAAAAAAAAAAATCAAGATGCCTATGGCCTTGCTTTGCATACCAACCTTATCATCAATGTGAACTTCTAGCTTACTTTTTACCTGCCTAGTTTGCTTTTTTGGGTTAGATACCTTTTACCTGCATAGTTTATAAAGAATGTTTAATTATTTGTTTTCCTAAAGTTATTAATATACTTGTTTTAAGTTCATGATTACCCCCACCAAGATAAGTTAGATCCCTATTTTTGGCAACCAAACAAAATGAATTTTATAATTCCCAATTTACAAAATAATAATACAATTAGTAATCACTGAGGTGATATATATAACTATATTTCTATTTTAAATAGCTACTCAGATATTATTGTTTAATTTGTTAGAAAGTGTTTTACTTTTTATTAATGGTATTTTTCTTTTTCAATTAAGCATAAATTCATGAATATAAGGAACTAATTGAGAAAGGAAAAAAGAGTTACAAATATAATGTTATTAATTAAGTGATGAAATTAGTTGACTATAATAGAAGTTAATTAGCTAGCTTCATATACTTCAAAAAATGGGCATCGTAATTTATGAATCTCAATGCGGATATTTATCTTAATTGATTGTCTCATTAAATTGCATATAACATTTGGGAGCTGGTAGAAAACAATTCCCACAATTAAATAAATATCATTCCATTATGCTTAATTTGCTCAATCCATTGAAGATTGCTCCCCATCAACATAGATACGTAACAAAACTGAACCATCACGTGTCAATTGCAAAAATAATTAATATTTTAATTTAAGCTATTTAACCCGCCAATCACGTTCCTTTTGTTTTCTGTAAGAGTCACAGTCGTTTCGCCGCGTAGTCGTTTCGCCGCGTAGCTAACCAAGAAGTCCACGGTCCGCTATGATTGCGACACATAAGTAAATTCTCCAATTACACTGTGACTGTTTGAGTTTTTGAGGTTTAATTGGGTGTACAAAACAACAAACCACATCATCAGGGGCCCTCTGCGCCGCCAACGTGTCATTCATTGTCTTGCTTATCAATTATCGTGCGTTAGTACTTCGCTTTAAATTCTTTCCAATAGATCTGGAACACGTAAGCACAAGACAAGCCCGAGGTTCTGCTGCTGATTTCCCAATATACCCTTTGTTTTTTTCCCTGTAAATCTCTCCTTGCCTTTTATTCCCTTTTTCTTTTTACTAGTAAAATATACTTACTAATTTTGTTTTTATGGGAAAAACGTTTGAGAAAAAAGATAATAATAACCACTTTCAGTTTCTTCAACAATAAATTTATTCTAATGAAAGTATTATAATATATTATAACGTTTAATTACAACTACAAGGTATAATTATAACAACACTCTACACCATTTATACAATTTTTACACAAGAGGCCAAAAAAATCAATTAAGTTAGATTTTATGAACTCTTGATCTTATCTTTAGTTGTGCAGCTTTATTATACTTGTTACTGTATCATAAAATATTTGAATTATTATTCTTTTTGTTAATTGAGTTATATATAGAAGAAGAATATAATTTATTTATTTTTGTAATTTTATGGGCTTCTTAGAAATTTATATATTTTTTCTTTTAGTATAGTAAATTTTGTATAAACTTATTTATTCTTTTGGATACATTGAAAATTAGTAATATTTTTATCAGTCAAAAATTTAATAAAGTAAATATGTAAGCAACGTTATGGCAGTAGTGTAATTAAACAATATAGAGGAGGAAATTATGGTACTTACATAAAATATTAGTTTTTCTTCGAAGTTTGTAACCTAACCCCATGCAGACCAGGCCAGCTTGTTCTCTCTTCGGCGCCACACATGTTCGCCGTTGTTGCAGAAGTTCTTTCCCTCAATGACTCTGCAATTTTAAACCATTTTTCTTCACTTACCTCAGTACACGCGTCAACATAATTTCTTCAAGCACCTAGAAATTCAAAGCAATGTGTAATATTCTAATATTTTCTTGGATTCTAAAAACCAACTTTGCCTGACAACATTCTCACTAAAAACAAATGTATTTTATTGGGCACAAATTTTGCAATCTAAATCAATCTTAATCAAATTAGAATGGATTTCTCGGTGAAGAAATCTTTTAAATCTCATGGTTCCTACAAACACAATGGAAGATTTCTGCTGGGGGAAACGTAGACTCTAGCAACGAAGAGCTTCCCATTCTCTATGACCAGGAAGTTGGCGAAGATCATCATCATCAGCGATCAATGACCAACGATAAACCCATTGAACGGAAAGAGGTAATCTTGAAAATTGACGACGGAGATTCTAAAGCTACAGACCCTGTAAAGGGTAGTAAGATTTGGAGGGAATCGAGCTATAATTTCTGGAAAGTTGGAGATAATGGCGACAATGCGACTAGTGGTCGAGGTAGCGTTGATGACGGCGAGTGTTTTAATTTCCAGCAACACGGCAAGGGTATGGAAGATCCACCGTCTAAGCTAATTGGTCAATTCTTACACAGACAGAAAGCATCCGGTGACATGTCGTTAGATATGGATTTAGAGATGGATGAGCTCCAACAAGACCGAAATTTGCCTCCGGTGGCAGAGACTCCGATGAATTGGGTTTCCAAGGAGCTCAAGGTCTCTTTCCAGCAACCGGCTACGAATGTGATGGAGATAGGGAACGAATCAATGAGACGAAGGTATAAGGAGTCACAGGGAGATGATGAATTTCAAAGACAGCAACAACCGCAACAGAACGGTCAAGTTGGTAGCGGTGAGGTTCTTAGGTGTACCTCGAACGCCTCGTTTGAGAGGAACGTTTCGTTCCAGAGGAAGTCTGGCTTGCTGAGGGCCAAAACTAGGTCCAGATTGATGGACCCGCCGGAAGAACCGGACCGGAGGTCAGGTCGGATACCGAAAACGGGGCAATTGAGATCTGGGATGTTGGGGAAAGGAGGGGATGAGGAGGAGGATGATCCATTTTTGGAGGAGGACCTACCGAATGAGTTCAAGAGGGCTAACTTTAATGCATTGACTCTTGTTCAATGGGTGAGTTTGATTTTGATTATTGCTGCATTAGTTTGTACACTTGCCATTCCAGTTTTGAGGCATAAGGCTCTGTGGGACCTTTATTTATGGAAGTGGGAGATGATGATTCTGGTTTTAATTTGTGGTCGGTTAGTTTCTGGATGGGGAATTCGAATAATAGTATTCTTTATTGAAAGGAATTTCTTGTTGAGGAAAAGGGTTCTCTATTTTGTGTATGGTGTGAGGAAGCCAGTTCAGAATTGTCTATGGTTGGGTCTTGTTTTGATTGCTTGGCATCTACTATTTGACAAGAAAGTAGAGAGGGAGACGAATAGTCACACCCTTGAGTATGTCACTAAGGTCTTGATCTGTTTCTTGTTGGGTACCTTGGCGTGGTTGGTAAAAACTCTCATGGTAAAGGTGTTGGCTTCTTCTTTCCATGTAAGCACCTATTTTGATAGAATTCAGGAGACACTGTTTAATCAATATGTAATCGAAACACTGTCAGGGCCTCCTTTAATTGAAATACAAAAGACGGGGGAAGAGGAGGAAAGGCTTGCTGCTGAGGTCAAGAAGCTGCAGAATGCTGGGGTTACCATACCCCCTGATCTCAAGGCTACGGCCTTCTCTTCAGTCAAGAGCGGAAGGGTGCTTAGGAGTGGTGTGCTCCAGAAAAGCCCCCCCAGGAAAAGTATGAAGTTTTCTGGAGCACTATCCAAGAAGTTAGATGACGGGATAACTATTGATCACTTACATAAGCTGAATCCAAAGAACGTCTCTGCATGGAATATGAAAAGGTTAATGAATATGGTCCGCCATGGTTCTCTGTCCACACTGGATGAACAGATACTTGACTCAGCAAATGAAGATGAGTCTGCTACACAAATTAGAAGTGAAAATGAGGCAAAAGCCGCAGCAAAGAAAATATTCCAGAATGTTGCTAGGCAGGGATCTAGGTATGAGTTCTCCTTTAACATTTACAGCATAGCTTGTTTTTGTGTTTACCACAGTAATTTTATGCAGTGCGATGTACATATTTATTATGTATTTCTCTTTTGTTTCCTTCTCTGCTCTTTTCTCTCATTGTTCTTTTTTTTATATTGATTTTCAACTTCTGACTTGAGTATGTTTATTATACAACAAGGTCAACCCTGTTATGTTCAACTTTTAACTAGATTGTTTAATAAGATTTTACGTTTTCTGCATTTCTGGTAAATCTATTTGAAGTTCAAGGACATATTATAGCTATGTTACTGTCCCAATTGTTTGGGTTAGGTTGGGTTTAAAAGCTCTACTGGATATTTTTACTGAGTTTTATTTAGCATGAAGCTTCTATTCTGTGTTAAGGCTTAGTTTCAGTGTCACAACTAAAACATTTCCAATCTTGATTTTCATATGGAGCACTCTTTAATTGGTCCTAATAGGTAATAGCTTTATGTGGTTTGTTTATCTTTGCTGTTATACGTCTTTTTTTACCAATAATTTCTTTCACAGGTACATATACTTAGAGGATTTTATGCGTTTTATGCGAGACGATGAGGCTTTTAAAACCTTGTGTCTCTTTGAAGGAGCCACCGAGACCAACAGAATTAGCAAATCATCCTTGAAGAATTGGGTGGTAAGAATCATGCAACATACGGTTTTGTCTATGTGTAATTACTTTTTCTCTTCTTTTGGTTGTTATTGTTATTTCATATCTGTAAGTTATAATTAAGAAGCATGTTGACAAATGACAATGCATTTGTGATGCTTTACAACAATTTCAACCACTATTTATTTTCAATTAGGTTAGTTATATACAAGCTCTGACTGGAGGGTGAGCCTTGGCGTGTGACCTCCTGGAGGTCACGGTTCAAGATGCAGAAACAGCATCTCCACATGCAGGGGTAAGGTTGAGTACATCTAACCCTCCCCAGACCCCACAATGGTGGGAGCCTCGTGCATTGGGCTGCCCTACTATATAGAAGCTCTGACTACCCTGTCATATGACTGGATGGAATTTAGATGTAGTCCCAAAACTGCTGGATTTGATGCTTTATACAAGTAAGGCCTATTATAGGTTTCGATAATTGATCCTGCCCCTCCCTCTCACTTGTTGGCACATAAATGCGGAAGCACACACCACAATCCTAAATTCTTAAAATTTTAATGCTGGGATCATTCATAATTATCTCATCTATGGTGGAGTAACCTTATTTTATGTGTTTGTAACAATAGAAAAACAATATCTAAGTCTATGTTATACTTGGTTCCAGGTTCTATGTCTTTAGTTTGACAATGCCACATCCCACATGTAAGTATGAAAGCACTTTCTGGTTATATGTTAATGTGATATTTGATTGATTCAGGTGAATGCATTTAGAGAGCGGAGAGCACTTGCTTTAACGTTGAATGATACCAAAACAGCAGTAGACAAGCTTCATCGAATGGTCAACTTTCTTGTTGGCATTATTATACTGGTCATTTGGCTTTTAATTTTAGGAATTGCCACGAGCAAATTTCTTGTCTTTTTGAGCTCTCAGCTTGTCCTGGCGGCCTTTATATTTGGAAACACCTGTAAGACAGTATTTGAAGCAATCGTTTTCTTATTTGTGATGCATCCATTTGACGTGGGAGATAGGTGTGAAATTGATGGAGTCCAGGTAAATCTATTCATCTCTGTACCTGTTCACAATTTATTTTCCTTTTCTGTTCCTTTTCCTTTTAACCAGGGTCTAGTTTGTCTTTTAATTACTCAGATGGTTGTAGAAGAAATGAACATATTGACAACCGTATTTCTGAGGTATGACAATCTGAAGATTATATTCCCAAACAGTGTTCTTGCTACTAAGCCAATCAATAACTACTATCGGAGTCCGGACATGGGTGATGCTATTGAATTCTGTATCCATATATCTACTCCAGCTGATAAAATTGCAATAATTAGACAGAGAATAACAAGGTATATGGGGCAATGGTATATTGCATCATCTTCTTGGCCATATATTTCATGATTTATGAATATCTGACTTACGGCTATAATGCAGTTATGTTGATAACAAGAAGGAACACTGGTATCCTTCACCTATGATTATCTTCAAGGATGTCGAAGAGTTAAACAGGATGAGGATTGCAATTTGGCCAACTCATAGAATGAACCACCAAGACATGGGAGAAAGGTGGGTTAGAAGAGCCCTTTTGGTGGAAGAGATGGCCAAGATATTCCGAGAACTTGACATTCAATACCGTCTGTTACCCCTCGATATTAACATCCGTAGCATGCCAACCTCTGATCGGCTTCCCCCTAATTGGAGAACAACCACAAGTTGAGTGAAAAACATGGGGAGTTTTCAACTAGTAATTAATATGATCTCAATGGAATAGATATACAATCCCATGGCAGTATCTGCTATAAAAACATTGAGTTGGTAGTGTATATTTTTGTCAATAAGAGAAAGTGACTTTTGCGGGACACTATGCAACGGCTGATTGATCTCCACTGGCTTATATTCTTAAGTTAGTTATTCTGATGAAGGCGCAGTCTATTATGTTTTGCTCACATTCTTCTTCTTCTTTGTTTATCTTAATTTAAACCAGTATTAGTGTTTAATATAAGTTATAATCTTCATCCCAATTCTCTCTCTCCCTATTTGCTTCTTGGTATTTCGAAGTTAATCAATTATGAGTTATGACATGAGGGTATTTGAATATTTGTTATGTCTCTCCACTTTGCCCCTTGAACTAAAAAGGAAAAATAGTTTTACTCATTGCATGATATTTTTTTATGAGGTTCAACAAAAAGTGAGCCCCAACGAAATTCACCCAATACTAAAATTGGAAATCATGTGAAGGGGTGACGAAATAGTAGAAACTAGAAAGAATAGGTAATAGTGCTGGTAGTGGTGAGGATTGGGAGGGAGAAGACATTTTGACGCATTTCGAGAATTGGGAGGGAAAGGCAGTGAAAGGGAATGATTTTGAAGAACGTATCATGACGAACCTTTCGAGCCTCGTGCACGAACTCCGAGAACGAGTAGCAGGTTCCTCATCTTCGTCTCCGAATAACGCCGCCGCTGATGATGCTTTGGAGGTCAGATTCCGGGCCGTGCTTCCCCATCTTCTCAACTCCTATGTCGTACCTTCTTCCTCTGGTATTCTCTATCAATACTATCTTTCTTTCTAATTGAGTTCCTGAATTCAATATTGAAGTGACTCTGGTCCGATTTTTCAATCTTCCTCAGCAAACCAGAGGGAAGTAATTGCTGTTGTGAAGCTTATTTCTCATGCCTCAAGAAACTTTCCCGGGGTATTTTACCATGGCAAGGCTAGCGCAGTACTACCTATCATAGGTCGCATGTTGCCCTTCTTTGCAGAACCTGCATTTCGGTGTGTTATGAAAGAAGTTTCTCTCTCTTTCTCTCTTACATTTTCTTGGTGCTTCCATCGATTATTGGATATACTTGCTTCATCAAAACAGAAATTATTTAAAATTTTACAAGGTTTTGATACTTCTTTCTGAAATTTGATAGAAATACCGATTATGTCAAGTCGGAGTTATTATTTTTTGTAGACTATAACTTCAAGTTAGATGCTTTCAAACTTACTTTATAATAGTATGACGCTGCTCTACTTTTTAGATTGATTTTAGTAAATTACATATCTAACTGTAATTGGGCGGGTTTTTTTTTTTTTTTTTGAGTGATTAACTTCCAGCATTCCTGGGAGCTGCATGCTATTGAAGTTTATTCAATTAGATGTGTTGATCCAGTAATGGGGTATAGGGGAACCAATGATTTTGGTACTCCTTTTCTGTTAAAAGTATGCCTCATTTTTGTTTGTTTGAATTTTCATATATATTTTTCCTGTAACTCCTATTGAGGAATGATGTTTTAAATTTCAGATTTCGGTATGGAGTAATTTTTGAAACACTTGGATCACTTTTGTCCTTGCTTCGAACTGGAGCCCGAGATGCATACAGACAGTTTTTCATTGATGCCATGTTAGTCATTGAAGGTAAGCAAATGATTATGCAGATAATTACTGAAGAATCTGCTGTGATCACCTTTTTTTTTTTCCAAAATCCATTTACAAAATTATGTAGTTCATCTTCACAGATATTTTGTATGTGGCTCAACTCCGCGTTGAAAATGCTAGCATCACTGAATCCACCAGGCTGACTTTAAGGTGTTTCTCTGAGTCCTTCAATGGCATTTTTAGTGATCCTTCTCATCTGGGAGATCTCCCGGAAAGTAACAAACCAGTTGATGGCTCTGGTGTCTTGATAAACCTTACAAGCAAAATTAGATGGCAACCTTTCGCAACTTGCATTTTAAAGCTCCTTAATAAATGCCTAACTGAAGGAACACTCTATGTTGAAGGACTTGTCAACGTGTCATTTGTTTCTGCTGCTTGTTCTCTATTATGTTATGGGGAGACTGATCTGCATATGGTTAGTAACAGTTACTACAATGTATACTTTATATTTTGTTTAATTTATGATCCTTTTTATGCAGATTGGAATTTGTTCTGTTTACTTCAATTTCTATAGTTATCTGTCTAAATAGATGATATTAGTGTCTGATGATAGTGATTTTCTATGAAAGGCATGTTTTGACTTTGCACGTATCACTGCATCAGCAACAAACTATGATATTATTCCTTATGAGAATTTAATCCAGTCCATTTCCACAATATTAAGTTTGGACAAAGAGGGGCTTCCAGTATTCAGGTGTGTGCAAATATGCTGAAGTCTTTTTCTTCTGTTTGTTTTGTTTCTTAGGATAGAACTTTATGCTCTGGTTATCTTAAATGCACTGTGATAATGAATATGCTTCCCACTTTATTGTATATGACCTTTTTGGGAAATTATATCTTGAGAGCAGATAAAATTACCGAAAGGATTCAATTATTTATCCTAGATCATTCATGCTAGGCTTACCTTGCAGAAACATGGCTTATGATTCATCCCTTGGTGTTTGCCTTAAAGCACTCTACTCTAGCTGTCCTGAGTATGTTGTCAAGATAACAGCTGCAAATTTAGTCAGTGTTTTCCCCCAATCAATGTGGAGAACCAAAAGCGAGGAACTTAAGGTCAATTAATATTCCCATGTGTTTCATAGAAAATCTGAGTTTAAATTTGAGATGCGAAACTGTTTGGAATCTAATATTATGTTTTTTTCTTTTCAGGGTGCATTATGCAGTGCATACATAAGGATTGCTAAAACCTGCCCCCCTCATATCTGGCAGCCCGAATCTCTCATTGACATACTGTGTTGTGCAGAAGCATATTTCCCTTTGATAGATTGCTTACGAGTGGCTGTGTCTATTCTGGGTCCTGATCATGTTGGAGGAATGCAAACGAACAATATGAGTCTGGGCATGATGAAATCAGATGACAAATCAATTGAAAACACTAGGGTTGGAGAAAAGAGGTCTATTCAGGATGTTTTTACTGTTAATAGCAAGCGTCACAAAACCAATGAAGAAATTTATTATGTGAAACTCCAGGTGCAAGGAAAACATAGTGAAGTAGCTGCTTGTGAACGAGAAGATTATGCTAATCATATGCATAAATCTCTTCTTTCATTTGTTGAATCATCAAAAGCTGCTGCCATCAATACTGATTCTTTAAGACCAGATGTTGTATTGACAGTACTTAGCATGCTATGCATTGTCTTCTGCTGTTACCCCGAGACCCAACTCTCACGAAGAATCTTTCAGCAGATGCTTTCATGGTTACCTTGGATATATGAGGTGGTAGATAGGTGTACAATTGCAAATTCATGCTAAATAATTCATTTCCCCTCTCTAACCAAATTGAAGTTGTCACATATAGGCAAAGCTAGAGAATTCAATCAGACTTGATGTTTCCACCTACTTTGAAGGAATTCACAGCATATTGCTTTCACAGAGTAAGGAAATGTGCATAACTTCATCAAGTTCTATTTCTTTTGTAATGGATGCATAATCTTGGTTGTAGTTCCTTGAAGATTCTGTTCTGCCTAGTAGATTGCTAATTTTTTATGTCAGTGTTACATCTCTCCAGATACTTGAAAGTTGAATTCTTTAAATTGTAGATGGTGCTGATTTCTGGTAAATAGGCTTTTTGTAGAAGCTGAACCTATCTCATACTGTGCACATAATTAAGTTTTGAAACTAATCTTGTGTAAGTTGATTGTTCAATATGGTATTGAATTGCATTCAGTGACCCAATCTTATTAATGAAAGTGGAACTGTCATGTGTATTCTGTTTTTGTGATATCTTTTCACTGCTTTCATACTTTCCGGCTGTAATCCTTGTCTTTCTTTTCTCTGTAATTTTTCTTTTATTGAGGTGAGAATTTGAGTTACTAGTTCTCTTCTTGTATGACATGTGATAGACACTTTTATCATTTGCAAGATAAGTGGGAATGGGGAAAGGAGAGGGGGAACACATCAGTTTTACTTTCTATATAAAAAAAACACATTATACTGAGTAGAGTTGGTATGAGGAGTATATAGGGAATAAAAGCACACCACATATAAAAGCTTAGGGCGAATTTGTAGTGCGCTGAACCAGTATATATATACTATTCACACCCCTGACCTACACGATGTGGGGCCTATACTTCTTTAGCCCTTTCAGTTACTTGTAGTTTATTTCTTGTTCATATATAAAGTATTGAAATTACTAATAACTGATCATGTCTGACTTATATCAGTTGTATCTGCTTAATCAGGCTTCCTTTTCTTAGACAACAATCTCTTCGGAAATAAGAATGATGATGCAGACCTTATACAGGTGGTGTTAAAACTTCCATGGACTCAGCCTCTGGTGCTTCCGGAACTCCATAATCTACGGAAAACAAAATGTATCTGTCTTCAAGTTGCATCCAAGCTTGGTCCTAACTTGAAAACAGAAACTGGTCTTGAAGTTTTAGACTTGGGTCTTCATGACGAAGCTGAAGAAGTTAGGATTGAAGCTGTCATCTGCATGCCAGTTATAGTTTTATGGTCTGGGGTTTGTGTGCTACCAGATATGTTCAGAAGGATAGAGTAAGTAAATAATGAAGAAGGCTATTATATATTTGGTTTTTGCGTAAATAATGAAGAAGGTTATTATATATTTGGTTTTTGCGTACATGGTTAAAATATGTTTATTAAACTTGTAATTTGGACAGTATTGATATGTGCTTTACAACTGAAAATAAGATTTACATAACATGTGCTTCCCGTTTGGAGACTTCATTCTCAAGAACTAGAGTGTTACACTGTTGATTTAATGTACTTGAATTGGTTTCAGGTAAATAAAACCGAGAAAGATGCTGGTTTATGTTCTCATGAATTTGATTTGGTCTTTATTGATTATTCTTATATTAAACTTGAAATAAACAGATCAATAAGTATTCTCTTTACAACTTGTTTTTCAATCTTTTTTGGTTATTGTTTATTTTATTTTATTACTACTCTGTGGTCCAATTTCATTCCATTCTAAATAAGTTTTAACTCATGGAACGTTTTTACATCAAGGTGAACTACTGTCAATCAGGGCCATTTTACTTTTTTTCTATTTTTTGGTCTTGTGTCATCAGTTTCTTTCCTCCTCTTTTGACATATGAGTAACCTGTATTCTTTTATCTTCCAAGTCTGATCACTGGGGGACTTGAAAAGGCAGTTAAGATGCATTCTAATCAACCAAGCTCATCAGTTTCCTTCATATAGGTGTCTGCTATCATGTTTGTTGGGCGCTGTAAAACCTTTTTCATCTTTTCTCCTGGTCTCAGACTGAAAAGTTATTGTGAGTGACCGGCCAACCTCTGCTTTCTCCATATTGTATTTTTTTTCTCTTTCTTTACCTTGTTATGTGTTTTTAGTTTCTTGGTTGTGCATGATACCTGCATGTTCAAACTATAGAGTTCTATATGTGTTCAATTGTGCATTACAGTAAGATGTACAAAGTAACTTTACTGTTCTAATTCTTCTGCTTGTGTATCTTCCCTTTCTGAATCTGCAGGTTCTTGGGAAAAGACAATGAAAAGGTCAAGAAAATCATTCCCTTTTCTCTTGGTCTTTTGTCTTGCCTTTATGGAACTTGTAGTTCTGTAGATGGTAAGGTTAAAAGTGAATGCAAGCTATTTCTAAATGTGAACAATGATAAACACAGTCAGACGGCAGATTATTTACTGCAAGGATTCTGGTGTTCCAAGTGTGACAGAAATTCTGTTCGCAATCATGTTCAGCACTCAACAATTATTCATCCACCTGATATGCTCAACATGGATGTCAGTTTAAGTTGTGATTTCATCCGTCTGCAGTCCTTATATTTTGAACTTCTTTATGACGAGTCATCAGAAAACATTCAAGTTTCCTGTGTTGAAATTATTCATCGGATCCTTTTACATGGAACCACAGATGTTTTGGTGAAAACAAGGTTTGAGTGGATTAAATGTGTAGAATTTCTCTTGCTTAATCAGCGGAAATCCGTTAGAGAAACATTCTGCACTCAAATCAGTTTCTTTGTTGAGGATCATATTTTAAGTTTAATTTTCAAGGGGGACATGGAAAAAACTAAGGAACAAAGGTTTCTGGACATAATTAAACATGCCTTGGCAGCGGCTGAAAGTCCACAAATATTTGAGACTCTTTTGGAATCTACAGCAGAAATCATGATTGCTGTTGATATTGATAGTCAGCTATTCTTGTTTTCTCTTATATTGTTGATTGATCAGCTTGATAATCCTCACAAGACTGTGAGAATGAATGCCTCGAGGTTAATACACAAATCTTGCTATTTCCATCTTAAAGGTGGGCTTGAGCTAATTCTTTCAAGAGTTGTTCATATTCGTAATGAACTCTTTGATTATCTCTCTGTGAGACTTGCCAACCGTCCAATAATGGTTAAAGAATTTGCAGAAGCTGTTTTTGGTGTTGAGACAGAAGAACTTGTGAAGAAAATGATTCCTGTTGTCCTTCCGAAGCTTGTGGTATCTCAGCAAAATAATGACCAAGCAGTTGACACCTTATACGAGTTGGCCAAGTGTGTGAACAGTGATGTGGTGCCTCTGATAGTTAACTGGCTACCGAAAGTGCTTGCTTTTGCTCTTGATCAAGCAGACGAGCAACAGTTACTGTCTGTTGTGCAATTTTACCATTCACAGATTGGTTCTGACAAGAAAGAAATCTTTGCAGCTGCTTTACCTGCACTTTTAGATGAACTTGTATGCTTTTTGGATGGTGGTGATTCAGATGAGATAAGGAGAAGGTAATCTATCAATGAATCGTTTTACTCTTCTTTTCTTTCTTTTTCTTTTGGGAGGTTGTGGTTGGGGGATATGTTTTGGTTGTTTAAGTATTGTCGAAAACTTCAGTACCTGAATTTACTACATAAAATTTTGGATATTTGTGTGCAGCAGCAAGAGGTTAGATGCTGTTGCATTAATCATTCAGTTATTGCCTGTTGATTTATATTGTCACTGAATTGCAATGAGTTACTGGGACCCTCAGTTTAAATTGCAAGACTTGGTTAGATATATTTATTCTTACAATCATACTGGAAAGATAATTTGGCACAGCGTGCCTAAGTGTTACTGGTCATTTTGCTAATAATTATGGAATTTATTTACAGGTTAGCAAGAGTTCCTCAAATAATAAAAGACATTGCTAGAGTTCTGACAGGTGGAGAAGATCTTCCAGGATTTTTGAGGAACCACTTTGTTGGCCTTCTTAACAGTATTGATAGGAAAATGCTCCACGCAGAGGATTTTGCCTTACAGAAACAAGCATTGAAGCGTATTGAGATACTGATTGAAATGATGGGCTCTCAACTTAGTACGTATGTGCCAAAATTAATGGTTCTCCTTATGCATGCTATAGATAAAGAATCACTTCAAAGTGATGGTCTGTCTGTCTTGTATTTTTTCATTCAGCAATTGGCAAACACATCGCCATCTAGTGTTAAGCATATAATTTCTCAAGTTTTTGCTTCTCTACTTCCCTTCTTAGAGAGGGACAGAGAAAATCCTTCTGCGCATTTGGAAACGGTGGTAAAAATTTTAGAAGAACTTGTGTTAAAAAACAGGGTTATTTTGAACCAGCATATTGGTGAGTTCCCACCATTGCCCAGTATTCCTGTACTCACAGAATTGAACAAAGCAATTCGAGAGGCCCGTGGATCAATGACTTTGAGGGATCAGTTGCGAGATGTAGTTGATGGTTTAAATCATGAGAACTTGAATGTGAGGTACATGGTGGTGTGTGAGTTGCATAAGCTACTGAATTTGAGACGGGAAGAGGCCACAGCTCTTATCACTGCTGAAGCTGGTTCAGATGTGGATGTTATGAGTTCTTTAATCACGTCCTTATTAAGAGGATGTGCGGAGGAGTCAAGGACTGTAGTGGGTCAGCGGTTGAAGTTGGTCTGTGCTGATTGCCTTGGAGCAATTGGTGCTGTTGACCCTGCCAAAGTAAAGGGCTTTTCATGTCATCGTTTTAAAATTCAATGTTCTGATGATGACCTTATATTTGAGTTGATCCATAAGCATCTAGCTCGAGCATTTAGATCCTGCACCTGATACTGTTATTCAAGACTCAGCTGCACTGGCTATACAGGAGCTTCTAAAATTTGCTGGTTGTGAGGCATCACTGGATGAGAATGGTACTACTTCTGTTTCACAGACAAAAAAGGATAAAGAAGTAAAGGTTGTTGCATCCCGTATAAAGAATACTGATGGTAGCTGTGAGATGAACAATAGGGGTCAGAGATTATGGGACCGGTTCTCTAATTATGTCAAAGAGATAATTGCCCCATGCTTAACATCTAGATATCAGCTTCCTAATGTAGCTGATTCAACATCATCTGGCCCTATTTACCATCCATCCATGTCATTTAGAAGGTGGATATTCTTTTGGGTAAGAAAACTGACTGTCCATGCAACTGGATCTCGTGCAAGCATTTTTAATGCTTGTCGAGGTATAGTGCGTCGCGATATGCAAACCGCAACATATTTGCTGCCATATTTGGTTCTTAATGCTGTCTGTCATGGTACAGGGGAGGCACGTCGTGGTATAACGGAAGAAATTCTATCTGTTCTTGATGCTGCAGCCTCAGAGAACAGTGGTGCTGCAGTTCATGGATTCAGTGGTGGGCAAATTGAAGTTTGCATTCAAGCCGTGTTCACTCTTCTTGATAATCTTGGCCAATGGGTGGATGATGTGGAACAAGAACTTGCTCTTTCCCACTCTTCTCAATCTTTGGTTTCTAAGCAACAGAAGTCAAAGGATCAAAGTTCAAATCTTTTGACTGATAAGGAGCAACTCCTTGTACAGTGTAAATATGTTTCAGAGCTTTTGACTGCGATCCCAAAGGTTTCTCTTGCCAGGGCCTCCTTTAGGTGTCAGGCTTATGCGAGATCTTTTATGTACTTTGAGTCTCATCTAAGGGAAAAGTCAGGTTCTTTCAACCCTGCAGCTGAAAGGGGCAGCATCTTTGAAGATAAAGACGTGTCATACCTTATGGAGATATACAGTTGTCTCGATGAACCTGATGGACTATCTGGTTTGGCATTTCTACGTAAATCTTCGAGATTACAAGACCAGCTTCTAATAAATAAAAAGGCAGGGGAACTGGGCTGAAGTTTTGACTTCCTGTGAACAGGCTTTGCAGATGGAGCCCACCTCCGTTCAGAGACATTCAGATGTCCTTAACTGTTTACTGAACATGTGTCACCTTCAGGCTATGGTCACACATGTGGATGGTTTAATTTCTCGGATTCCTGAATACAAAAAAACATGGTGCATGCAGGGTGTGCAGGCAGCATGGAGGCTTGGTAGGTGGGACCTAATGGATGAGTACCTTAGTGGAGCTGATGAAGAAGGTTTAATATGTAGTAGCTCGGAGAGTAATGCTTCATTTGACAAGGATGTTGCAAAGATTCTCCAGTCAATGATGAAGAAGGATCAGTTTTCTGTTGCTGAGAAAATTGCACTATCCAAGCAGGCTCTAATTGCCCCTCTGGCTGCTGCAGGCATGGATTCTTACATGCGGGCTTACCCAATTGTTGTGAAACTTCATTTGCTGCGGGAACTGGAGGACTTCCACTCACTTCTTATTGATGACTCTTTCTTGGAGAAACCATTTCATCTCAGTGATCTGGCTTTCTCGAAAGTGATGGAGAACTGGGATAATCGGCTCAGATTTACACAACCATCGCTCTGGGCTAGGGAGCCACTTTTGGCTTTTAGAAGACTGGTTTTTAGTGCAAGCGGTCTTGGTGCTCATGTTGGGAATTGCTGGCTTCAATATGCAAAGTTATGTCGCTTGGCTGGTCATTATGAAACAGCAAACAGAGCAATTTTAGAAGCCCAGGCTTCTGGTGCACCTAATGTCCACATGGAAAAAGCTAAGCTTCTCTGGAGCACAAGGCGATCTGACGGTGCCATTGCAGAGTTGCAACAATCTCTCCTTAACATGTCTGTTGAGGTTTTGGGCTCTGCAACAATTTCATCCATTTCAAGCCTTTCTCTAGTCCCAATGAGCTTGCCACCTCTGGTTTGTGATATTCAAGCTTTAAACGAGAACCGAGATACTGCAAAAACCCTTTTGCTGTACTCAAGATGGATCCATTATACTGGGCAGAAACAGAAAGAAGATGTGATAAGTCTTTATTCCAGAGTGAGGGAGTTACAGCCCAAGTGGGAGAAAGGATACTTCTATACGGCCAAGTATTGTGATGAATTACTAGCTGATGCCAGGAAACGGCAGGAAGATAATTTTGAACTAGGCCCTAGGCTGCTTGCATCAGCTACTGTTGACATTGGTTCTTCAAATTTGAATAACGAGAAGCATTGGTGGACCCATGTGCCTGACGTACTGCTATTTTATGCAAAGGGGCTTCATAGGGGCCACAAGAACTTGTTTCAGGCACTTCCAAGATTGTTAACTCTGTGGTTTGACTTCGGGAGTATTTATCAAAGGACTGGTTCATCAAACAATAAGGATTTGAAGAATGTTCATCAGAAGGTGATTACCATATGATGAACGTTTCTTCCCGTTCTTCTACCTCCTTGATACTCTGTGCCTCTGCCTGCATATGCCTTAATTGCATTGATACTGTTCTCTTTCTTTTTCTTACTTTGTTAGGTGATGCGTATAATGAGGGGCTGTTCAAAGGACTTACCAACATATCAGTGGCTAGCAGTGCTACCTCAATTGGTTTCTAGGATCTGCCACCAGAATGCTGAAATTGTTCGACTGGTAAAACTCATCATTACCTCAGTTCTCCAGCAATACCCACAACAGGCCCTATGGATTATGGCTGCAGTTTCAAAGTCTACTGTTTCTTCAAGGCGGGAAGCAGCAGCAGAAATCATACAGGCTGCAAGAAAAGGCTTTAGCCAAGGAAACAATGGCAACAATTTGTTTGTTCAGTTTGCTAGCCTGGTCGATCATCTAATCAAATTATGCTTCCACGCTGGTCAGCCAAAAGCAAAGACAATTAATATCTCAACTGAATTTAGTGCCCTGAAGAGGATGATGCCAATGGGAATCATCATGCCTATTCAACAATCTCTAACTGTCAACCTGCCAACATATGATGTGAATTTAAGTGAGTCGCTCACAGCTGACATATTTTCTGCCATGGATCTTCCTACAATATCAGGAATAGCTGATGAGGCTGAGATTCTTTCATCTCTTCAGCGACCTAAGAAGGTATGTCAAGATCCCTGCATCCTTTAAAAAATATCTCAAGATTTGTTTTCTTTTTCAATTCTCTGTTTTATGTTTCACGTCCTTCACATTCATGTTGTGCCTCAACATGTTTCCACACGTATCTTTTATTGAGCAGGCAAACTACTCCTCTTTATGTTATAACACCGGGGTTACAAACTTTATCAAGAAATGTATATTACACTAGGGGCAGAAAAAATGTTATTTGATGAAACAATGAGTTTCCCCCTTTTAAATATATGTTTGATACTTAGATTCTCTCTGTTGCATGGAAGACGTTCTCATAAAAGAAAAACCTATTCTGTGAAATTGATATGTTTTCTCCAAACTTTATGGTCTTCAGTATTTATGATAAGTTGGACTCCCTAAAATAGATGACTTTCAGAGACTCCACCACTGTGAGTTGGTCGCTGATAACTGAAGGGTGCCTGGGGATTAGCTGGTGGTTCAAGTAGGCTGATGAGGGCCTACTGAAGGTTTCTTGAAAGGGTATCTTCTATCAACCATATAAGGTACACCAGAAGATGCCGTCATGTAAGACTAAGGGAACCTGAATTTAATGAACTGGTTGAGACAGTATAAGTGTTGCCTTAGCTCAAATGAAACTATGAAAGTAGTGTAGAATTCGCCTATCCTTAAAAGGTATTGGTCTGACAATTCTTTGTGAAGCACTACTGTGTTTGATTTGTCAGAACTTTTTGGAGGATCCAAGTGAATTGCCTGTTTTGTCATTTATTTTCTATCTTAGAGTGTCTGGATAGTCCTTGGTATATGATATAACATTTTTTTTGTAACTATAGGTTCCTTGTTTGCATTTCAGATTGTTCTGTTGGGCAGTGATGGCATTGAACGTCCATTTCTCTGCAAACCCAAAGATGATCTCCGGAAAGATGCCCGTATGATGGAGTTCACTGCTATGATTAATCGTTTGTTATCCAAATACCCTGAAAGTCGTCGTCGGAAGCTCTATATTCGCACCTTTGCAGTGATTCCTCTAACGGAGGACTGTGGTATGGTAGAATGGGTGCCCCACACTCGTGGACTTCGACAAATACTTCAAGACATATATATAACCTGTGGAAAATTTGATAGGCAGAAAACTAATCCTCAGATAAAACGAATTTATGATCAATGCCAAGGTAAAATGCCAGAAGATGAGATGCTGAAAAACAGAATTCTTCCAATGTTTCCTCCAGTTTTCCACAAATGGTTCTTGACTAAATTTTCTGAGCCAGCTGCATGGTTCAGGGCTCGAGTTTCCTATGCCCACACCACTGCTGTTTGGTCCATGGTTGGGCACATTGTGGGGCTGGGTGACAGGCATGGTGAAAACATTCTTTTTGATTCTACCACAGGCGACTGTGTTCATGTTGATTTCAGTTGCTTATTTGACAAAGGCCTGCAGTTGGAGAAGCCTGAGCTCGTGCCTTTCAGGCTAACCCAGGTAAGAGGCATATAAATGCATTATTCATTTATTCCATGTGACTGTATCTCCTTGTTATTGAGTTGTTGCAGAATATCCTCTGCATTTGATCATTTGCGTCTAATTGGATTTTATTGAATTATAATTGGAAGTTATTATCACAGTTTTAATCTTCTGTAAATATATTGCAAACTACTTCCATCATAAATGTTTCAAAAGATTGTAAAATTGAAATATCATGTTGTTCAAGTATTCTTATTCTAATCCATTATTAGCCGAATATTCATGACTTTTGAACAACTTGATACTAATTGTTTTGAAAGCTAATACTTGTATGATGTGTTGATTCTCATGGACTGTCATGGAACCTATAGAACATGATCGATGGATTGGGCATCACCGGTTATGAGGGGATCTTCTTGAGGGTCTGTGAAATCACTCTTTCAGTGCTGAGGACACACAGGGAAACTTTGATGAGCGTTCTTGAAACTTTTATCCACGATCCTCTAGTGGAGTGGACAAAATCTCACAAGTCAAGTGGAGTAGAAGTTCAGAATCCACATGCACAGGTCTGGTCTCTAGGGGATTCTCTTTGTTGGGGTAACAAGCACGGGTTTGGCATCTATTATATCCTAGACATTAATGCTACTGTTTTGTTCTTTTTGGCTTGAAGACATTTGTGACTACTTGTGGCTCATCATTTAGTGGGACCAGTCTAGAATTTTCTACTGCACTTTAAGTCAAATTTGTATTTGCAATTGACTAACTGGGGAGTCTGAATCCCTGCTATACCAATCTTCTATTTATATTATATAGTCAGTATATGAAAAATCTTAAATGTATGTAGGTCACACGAGTTAATATTCTCAATGTCTTGTTTTCAGTTTACACAATTTTTTTGACTTAGATAGACTTGAATAAGTAAATTACCTAAGTGTGGTCCATTGAACGTTGCAGCGAGCCATCAGTAGTATTGAGGCAAGGTTGGAAGGAGTTCTTGTTGGTGTTGGGGCAGCACCTTCTCTACCTTTAGCTGTAGAAGGTCAGGCTCGGCGACTAATTGCTGAAGCGGTGTCACACAAGAATCTTGGAAAGATGTATATATGGTGGATGCCGTGGTTTTAGCCATTAGGATTTAAATGAACCGATCGAGAGGTCTTCCTGTATTACTGTGAGGTATGTTGTCATGATCTCCTATACCTTTTAATTCTAACTTCCAAGTATGTTTTTACAGCAATATCTATTGGAATGATCTCTGTTTGTGAATCAGTAAATATGATGCTCATATAAGCAAGCCTGCACTCTGCACCATAAGTTGTTACGAATACTCTTTACATGTGTCCTATTGGCTTAATGGTGTTCTGTCCTATCTTGTGTGTAGAGTTATGCAATTTGCAAATTATGTTGTTCAGCACCTGGCCCTAGAACGATGGTGATTAGATGTCTTCGAGCCAATTATTAATCAACTGCAAGTTGTGTGATAAATTAGTTTAGTGAAAGGTCTTAGAAACAAGAACTCATCCTACACCTAGTCATTTCAATAATATTTGATATGAAATCAATACGTTAGGTTGTGTTTGGCAAACCAGATTAGGAAAATTGAAGTAAAATTATTCTATTATTTCTTTTTCAAAAATAGTAAAAGTAAAAAATTATTAAAAAAAAAATTCTTTCTTAAAAATGATATACAATATATGACTTCCATTTCACTTGTTATTAAAATGTAATTTTTTTTTTAACTTCAACATGATGAAAATTGAAAAAAAAAATTATAAATATATTATTCGAAGAATATTTTATGTCGTGATAATTATTACAATATTTTAAAAAAATAGATCATATATATATATATATATAACAAAAATTAGAAAATGAGAATAAAATCTAAAATAAATATAAACAAAAATATAAAAATTATAAACATATGAATTATATGATTCTTTTATTCAGGGATTATATTTTGTATTTTATTTGATCATACACCAAACAAATGATAATATAGTTTACTTAAATGCACATATCTCAATTTTATTAATTTTTGACAAGATATGTTATCTTATACCTTATTCCTATCTGTGTTAACAAATGCAACCTTAAGTACTAACAATTATAAGACAACCATATTTTGCTATAATATTGTTTTTCATATGTCAAGTGCCCAATTGATACAGTTGCTGGCACGTACAGCCTCCTAGTAGCCTGCATAATCAGCGTCCAACTTACACGGGTTAATGTTAAATGAACTTCTCTGGTCGAAGAAGTTTCAAAGGTAGCGGAGGACTATAAGAGTTTTCATAGCACAGTGGCATTTTGACTTGGACATGATGAAGCTTACGGGTATCGGATGGGCTCAAGGCGATAGCTCAGTGCTCCAAGATTGAATCAGGTGACATGGGTCCAGTGGAGGAAAGATAAAGAAGGAGGAGCACTTGAAGGGGACTCATATCTGCAGATTCTTATCTATGACTTCTTCCTACGTTATTGACTAGACTGGATATTCTTTGAACGCCTGGAAATGTAAACTGTTCCCCTCACTAGTAATTTTTCTTGTATATATATATATAGTAATATTGCTGTAGTCCTTTGTATATTAATGTAAAATAACTATTTATTCTTGTTTACCATTAGGTTTTTGTGATGTTTGAAATAGTATGCTAATTTGCTTCTCAAGTAGTAGAATGCAGTATATCAAGTTAACATTAATTTTGAATATTCATATAACTCATACACTGAAGACCACCAAAAGTTCAGGTCTGCTAATAGCGTGCAACCTGTTAATATGGCCTAGGTCAGGTAACAAAAATTTTGATCCTACATGAGGTTTCACGTGCTCTTGGATCTTGAGACTTCTTGTGTTGAGTACTAATTAAGTCTCCTTTCTCACTGCACATAACCAGTCTCTCACGATCCTCCCCTTGGCAACAAAGCAACCAACGTTCTTTCTATCAATCTTCAATGGACTTTTCATTCTCACCATCATGTCTTTAACCAAACCTTTCACGGGGGATATACCTCTAACATTGCTATGCTTTCCCGACCCACAAACCACTACAACTTCTGCAGGAATTAGACATTTTGATTCATTGAACCTTTGCTGCATTTCCTCCAGCCACTGCAACAATATCAAATAGGACGAACCTAAATGCAGTCCATGCAAATCCAACTTTGCCTCCATAGTGTCCCATCTCATTACATCCTCCATAACAGTTGAGGACCCAATTAGCTCACATACTGCAGAAGCTTCATCCCCTTTCAAACTCCCCATCAATTCTTCTATAACGAGTGGGATGCCAGTCAAGTCTTGCAACATCTCCATGATTGTTGGACACGAATTTAAGACAGTATTATAGGTCCTTACTGAGAAGGGAATGTTTGAATTTCTCATTCTCCGAAGCCATGAAACCATTTCTACGAGCTCTTTATGAGCTCCATATGATGAAAGGACCATGTTTGAACAAATTGTATCGATCAAAAACTCATCTTTCTCCATTTGAGTCAAAATTCTCTGCAAATCTTGAAACAATCCCAATCTTCCATACCCATACAAAATGGATTTGAACTCAAAAGCTGATGGTTTAAGTCCACTAATTCTCATATCTTGAACCAAATTCTCCGCCTGACGGGGTCTACCCATCGTGCATAAACCACTGACTATGTATTCATAAGCCCTGCGTTTAATGTAAACAGAGGATGAATTATGAAGAAGCTGATTTAGGTAAGCGCAAGCATTATCAAACCCTCGCTTTGAATTTTGCTTAGAGTGAGATTCAATCAAATTGCAATAGAATAGAGCGAAGTTCTCGCTCTCGAGATTCTAATTTTGAAACGGCTTCAGAAATTAGGGTTTCTGATTCTCCATATCGTCCTTGTTTATCAAGCAATGCAACGAGCTCTGCGACAAGCTTTGGATTCCAATTGAACCAAGCAGCATCACTAATTCTTGCATACAACTGCAAATTTGCACTCCCAACATTAATAACAGCACAAATGGAGAGACAGAGAGTTGAATCCAGATTTATACACTTACGGAGAGGGCAATGAAGGAGATGTCGGAGTGCGGGTTATTAGGACAGAGGAGGTGAGAAAGAGTGCCGAGAGCAATGGATTTAGGGGAAGTTTCTACGAATTTTCGTATTAAGCTCTTTGTAGCTGAGGGGTCTCCCAAAGTGGTAACCTTTGTCAGAAAACGCTGGCCTTGTTTCGTTAGCACGCATTTGCTCAACAATGGCGTCAGTCGTGGGTGCCGTTGTTGGTTCCGTGACAGTGGCGGCCACAGCTGCAGCGCGATTAGCATATTCGTCGTGCAATTTACAGTACTTGCTTTGGTTGGAAGTATATTGTTGTTGTTTTGGTCCCGCAAAAACGACACAAGCAAGTTTTTGCTTTTGCTCCTCTGGCTCTGTCCAGTGTCTTCTCAACGCAAGAAAAAAAGAAAAAGAAAGAATACTCTATTGGCCTTCCATGCTACGTGTCATATTCCAGTTGCACACACGGGTGGTAGGATTGTGTAAGGTGTGTTGATTGGGAAGTTCTCTCATATAAGTTTGGCTGACGTGGGAAATCCCCGATCATCTTCTTCTGAAGAAATAGAGAGCGAGAGAAGCAGGGACTGGGTAGAGAGAGAGAGAGAGAGAGAGAGAGAGAGAGAGAGGACCGGTCCTACAAAGGCAGTTATCGTGACTACAATTGAATTGTCTGAGCCGAAACTGATCTTTCTGGGTGAGAGCTTGCTGGAAAGTGCATCGAGGTGTGTCCATGAGAAACTCACATACTTACTTCATTGAATCGCTTTGATATTATCTGAATTTTCAAAAAATCAAATTGACCAATGGTTTTTGCTTCTTTCACAAATCACCCAATTTTGCTAATCTTACATTATTTTCTTTCCCAATTTTTTTTATTTTTTTTTAATTTTTATCCACAGGATGAAGAAGAGGAAAAGAACTAGCATCGACAAAGCAGTGGTTGATGTTTGGCACCGAGAGGTAGGCGAGCTCTCCACAAGGAATTTCGCCCACCGTCTCGGCGGCTCCGAGGTCTAATCCTGGTCAATTCTACCTTTTATTTTATTTTTTTATATCGGAAATTTGCTTATTTTAATAAATTTTGTCTGGATGAATGATGTAATTTTTCGGTGGAAAATTCATAGTTTGATTCCTGTTTTGGGCAGTCTGTGGGTTGTTGATGATGTTACCAGTGTTACCAGTATATTACACTCCAATTTAGCAACTGCTCTAGCTTAATTCCTGTAGGGGTTGGCCTTCCCGTTGTGTCATTGTAGTGGGTTCGATGATTAGTGTTTGGCCTTTGTTGAAAGTGGTTTCTCTGTCATGACCATCATTCTTTGTGTAATCATATTTTTAGTGTTTCAGGATCTCGTGCTCCGACTTGATATGCATAGGAAGCTGGAAAAGCACAGAGGTTGCGTAAACACTGTAAGCTTCAATGAAGATGGTGACATTCTGGTGTCAGGTTCTGATGATAAGCGGGTTATTCTCTGGGATTGGGAAACTGGAAATATCAAGCTTTCTTTCCATTCGGGTCATACTAACAATGTGTTCCAAGCAAAGCTCATGCCATACTCGGATGATCGGAGCATTGTTACCTGTGCTGCTGATGGGCAGGTACATAATTTGTTTAAAAGCAGTGACATCACAATACGGATCATACCAGCTCCATTAATATGCGGTGTCAATTTTGAATCATTCTTGTTAAATATTCTGGACTACAATGTTCTGCCAAACATTTTTTTTTTAACAATTGATGTCACCTATCCATGACTTGATCTTATTGTTTTTCTTTGCTTTCCATGAAATTTTATAGATTAGTGAGAATGATCATTTTAACCAACTTCAACGCTATGTTACACTGTCTTGTTTGGTTATGAAGATTAACAAATGCCATGAGTTTTGTAGTAAAAGAGTGACTGTTACTTCATGTGATCTCAATTTTCAGGTGAGACATGCTCAGATTCTCGAACGTGGATGTGTGGAGAATAAATTACTCGCTAGACATCAGGGACGGGCTCATAAGTTGGCTATTGAACCTGGGAGCCCTCATATATTTTATACCTGTGGTGAGGATGGATTGGTTCAGCATGTGAGTTATTTATCCCTTTTATGTTTTTAATTGTTATTTAGATTTATTTACTAGGGTCTATACCATGTGACAGTATACCATGTAATGAGCTTTACCATGGCAGATTCACAGAATTGCCATGAAAGCTTATCTATCCTCTCTTAACATTTCCTTGAGTTTCTTATTGTTCCTATAATTTAATTTTCTGAACTTAATTGGCTGGTTAACTCATCTCTTGGAGATGCCTGGACAGTCGTAAGAGATAAGCTCTCTAAGTGTCCTGACCGACTATTGGTAGACATTTCCTTGCATATTTTTGTATTTGGAGTTTTGAATACAGTGTTACTTGCTTCTATGGTCAAGTCAAGTGACGTCAAGCATTCTTTCAGTTTGATCTGAGAACTGGAGCTGCGACAGAACTTTTTACATGCCAACGGATAAATGATAGAAGGAGTTACATTCCAGTTGTCAATCTAAACGCAATTGCAATTGACCCAAGAAATCCAAATCTCTTTGCAATTGCCGGGTCTGATGAGTATACTCGACTTTATGACATCCGCAAGTATAAGTGGGATGGTTCAACTTATTTTGGTCAACCTGCAAACTATTTTTGCCCTCCGCATTTGACTGGTGATAAGAAAGTTGCAATAACAGGCTTGGCCTTCTCAGAACAGAGCGAGCTTCTAGTCTCATACAATGATGAGTTCATTTATCTTTTTACGCGAGACATGGGTTTGGGACCTAATCCAATTCCAGGATCACCAATGTCTATGAACAGTGATGAAAGTGCACCAGGAGTTGATAATTGCTCAGAAGCATCTCTGACAAGCAGGGTCACTGATGAAAAAGTACCCCAAGTTTATAAGGGGCACAGGAACTGTGAGACAGTGAAGGGTGTGAACTTTTTTGGGCCTAAATCTGAATATGTAGTGAGTGGGTCAGACTGTGGCCGTATTTTCATATGGAAGAAAACCGGTGGTGAGCTTATTCGTGTCATGGAAGCAGATAAGAATGTTGTGAACTGTATTGAGTCTCATCCTCATACAATGGTTCTTGCAAGCAGCGGAATTGATAGAGACGTCAAGATATGGACTCCAAAGGCTCTTGAGAAAGCTGCTTTACCTACAAATATCGAACAGGTATGAACTTTGTTGATATAGGCTAAATATTGTGAACTATTATTCACCCCTTTTTCTTAGTTACTTATCCAAAAAAAAAAATATGTGAATCAGAACCTTAAAATGTTACTATTATATTCTGGACAAATACCTCGGTCCATGAAATTCTATGTTGCTTTTTTATTTTTGTGTTTTTTGTTTTTGTGTTTCCTTAATGATTTCTGAACTTAAAATGAAATTGGCTTGGACTTTGATATTCTCCCTGGCCATTTTTTTTTTCTGCTTCAGTGGTGCCTGCATTATCCATTTCAGTTTTTGCTTTTTCTTAATTTTTGTTTGGGTACAGACACACTTTAAATAACAATAGGGACTTGTGTGGATATTGATGGAAGAGAAGGGAGGGGACTTTCTTTTCCACAGACTACTAATGCTTAAGTTATGGGACATTGGTTACTCAGATTTTCTTTTAACAAGTCTTCACCTGTCGGTTCCCATTAGGACTGCAGATTTTGGCTAATGCTTGGTAGCCTAAGACTTCAATCATGTACTCTTTTTTGTGAAACCCCAACTTGGGTCATAATTCGGTCATCGATGGTTGTGGAACATTGCCGGATGTGTTTAATACCCAAAGCATTTCCACACCATATTGATTAGTTGGGTCTGGCATATAGGAAATCCAAAAAGCACATGACTTGAGGCCTATATCAGTATTTTGATGTTAGTTGATGTTTAGATATGGATAGGTTTATGTTGTGCTATGAACTTTGTGGGCAGCAGAGGAACTAATTTCTCTGCTGTTACTTGTTTAGAAAAGGTTCTGATACCTCATCAGATTCGTTGGTTTACCTTTACTGATGATGAAGACGATGATGTTTTTGATGATGATTGTGAGAATTATTATGATGACGTCGATGATGATGAATATGATGAAGATGGCAATGATGATGACAATAACAATGATGGTGGTGGTGGTGGTGGTGGTGGTTGTGATTATGATAATGATAACAATGGCCATAATGATTTTTTTGTTGGTGATTATGATGATGCTATTGATGATTGTGATTTACCTGTGTCCAACAGAAACCCAAGGCTAGGGGCTGGATGTACCGGATATCGTCACCCCAGGACCTGATGTTGCAACTTTATTCACTGCAAAGGCGGGGGACAAGCCCTGAGAGTGATGGAGAAAACTCAGCTGCGGGGCAGGAACTTCTGGAGTTGATATTGACGTTTAATGCCAACAGTGATGGCTCTGATGATGATGGGGGTGATGCGGCATGATTTTATCCGCTAAATTGCACTGGTTAATCTCCTGCAGGCATGGCGACTTGTTGTACATGGGATCAATTTCCACTGTTTTAACTTTCAAATGCAATCTTGCAAATTTTAACGTCTACAAGTATTGTGTATGGATTCTCTTAAAGCATTTACTCATCTTTCAAAATCTTGCATAGTGAATTTTTTGGGCATGTTCTGTGAAAGCTGTATGAGATGCCTCTAAGAAAGGGTAATAAAGAAACAAATGAATAGGGGGAAATGATAACACATCAGACGCTTGTAAACATTTTCTCAGAGAAAACAATTGCCAGCGTAATGTCTTTTTATATGTAGCGTAACTCTTTTTTGTTGCATTGTGATACAGTGTTCGTCTTGACCATTGTGATACATTGTGAAATAATGCTTTTAAATCGAGCAAAAATAAAAATTTGCTTTTTTACAAAATAAGGTTTCTAAATAGAGGTTAAAATGCAATTTTGATTTTATAGTTTGTATTTGATGTGATTTGATTTTTATATTTCAAAACATTGTAATAAAATTCTTTTATTCGGGTCAATTGCATCATAAATAAAAATAAAACAGATTTTTTCACAAAAGAAGCAAGAAAATAATAAACAGAAGTTCTATGATAACTATTTTTACAGTGACGCGAGGTCTTGTATTTGGAGATGGCAGAAGAACTAGAACACATGTGACGAGCTCATTCTCTGCTAGAATCCCTTTGTCTTCTCCTTTTTCGACTTATTCTTCCAGAAGATCTCTTTCTTTCAGGCCCTTCCAGTTTCTTCTGCCCTTCTAACGTACTTTCTATGTCCTTTTTCGATTTTGTATTGAGCTGGTAAGGAAAAAAAATACATCGGATATCTTATGAAGTTCTGAAATTTTGTTTTCATGGAGCAAAAATGATTGGGATTCTCACTTTTAACATTTGTGGGCAGCGGACAACATGGGTTGCTAGCTTACACTTATGGTACTGTGTTTGTGAAGGTAACATTTAATTCCATCTTTAATTCTGTATGCGGTGTCCTGTCTAGTAATTCCGTACTGAAAGTAATGATGATGGGTCATTGGTTGTTTATTAAATGGGCAACCAATTTGTTTCCAATAGGGTGTAGATTTCAGGTGAAAAGGAAATTGCTTGTCCAATAATTCAGTAAACAATCAAAAACTTGGTTAGTTAGAAGATTGTGAACCTTAAAAGAGGTCAAATTGGAAGAACGAAGATCAAGATGAAAATTTAGTCGAACAAGGAAGAGCAGCCGGCATTTTCCTGGTCCTAATGAATCATATTTTAATTCCTTTTTGCAGTGTTGTGGATGCCTTTCATAAGCTTGTGGATCACTTGAACTTATTTCATGACATGAAATGCTATGTGAATTCAAGTTTTTAAGTATAATGGACATTATGTCAACTTTATGTGCCTGAACATGGACGATGGTAATGACAACATGTTTCCTATTCAATGAGGGGCATTGTCAGCTTACAGGGTATATGTCTTCTGCCTGGTGAATTGGAATCTCAGTTTAGCTGCATTGTATATTTTAAGGGCTTTGTTTATAGATTTTTATAGCTCTGTTTACTATCTCTCAAACTTTCCTCACCGTGGACTGATATATATCTGTGTATGATAATGATAGTATATCCATTGATGGAAAAACTTATTGTATATGCTTTTGATTCTCATCATTTGTATGACCATCAATTCAGGAAATGCACAATACAAAATTATATTATAGAATGCATAGATATAGCCATTGTTTCATTATCTGCGTAGAGTTTATAGACATTTTGTACAGGATGGATTGTGTTTTCTATTTTCCACCCTTCACCCAAGTCATTTCCCCCACATTTCCTTTTTTAGGTGGTTCTTTTGTTAATTTGGATGGTCATGAAGAGGTTGCAGACCGCACCTTTTGCAAAAAATAAAGAGTAAGAGTTGGCCAGTTCTTATATGTTCTGTTAGGTGAGTAAGACCATGAGATGAAATTAGGTTTTAGGCCGGACCTTTTATGAATATTTGCATGGATGGTGACTGCTTCATTTTTGAGTTTCCTCAAGCACCCATGCTGCTGGGTATGCACACACTTGAGATATAGAACGCCGCTTGTTGAGAGAACTGATTGGTTAATGAAACATAAAGAAGTAATATCTTAATTTGAACCAAAATTTGCATCAGAGTGAATCAGAAAATGCATGAAGAGAATTGCATTTTGAAACATTTGAGGTATTGTACTTTAACGAGATCAGTGGACATGATAATTTGTATATAGATAATCTTGATAGTCCCAGATTCTTTGTCTGTATTTACATGTCATATGGCATATGACATATGCTAGTAATCAAGTGGTAATCACTGATACTGATCTCTGTAATCAACCTCACTCTCAGCTTTGTCTTTTTCCTGGCAATTGTAAGATAATTATGAGTGGATGATGGATCTGATCCCAATCTTCAATGCAAGAGAAAGCAAGGAGGGGAATATGCAGCAGCATCAGATTAACTGTATAAGATTCCAAGTACTATGCCTCCTCGCAGGTTTGGTCGATGGTTGTAAAACTAGCAGTAGAAGGGATAGCTCGGATCATGAGACTTTGAACAAATGCCATCATCTGCATAACGATATACAATCTTGTTAATTAAATACGTGAGATAGAACAAGCTGAAGTATTTGAATTATGCCTGATGAAGAAAATGCAGGCTGACCCAACAGAAAGTAAGAGAAATTAGTCCCATGACCTGTTAGTTACATGTGAGTTCAGAAGCTATGAACACCGCCGATGGTTTTAGCTATCGTTATTGGCCATTATAAGTGCTAAGTTTATGGGTGTGCTCCAAAAGTATATGGCAGATGAAAACCAAGCATTACACAGACTTCATGTAATAAGATATGACTTATAATAGTGATATACACAGACTTCATGTAATACTTATTTTCCAGTTTACATTGTTTTGGACTTCTGTAGTGCAGGTCTTTTTCTGTTTGGAGAACGCACTTACGGTGCACTACTGCCAACTGCTGGATTTTGACCAGTTTAGTGATCAAGATGATAGAGGTTGATACTTATTAATTATAATACTAGTATTGAACCCATTAATTCATTTAGGTATAAGATCTTACCAGTGCAATCCCCAGGCACATTATGCTGAAACCAGGGAAATAAAATGGGGCTTCTTCTGACAGGAACAAGGCTGAAAAGAAGGACAAATTATCATTTTCAGTAATATCTTGTGTATTGTATGTAGACTAGAAGTGGGGAAGAAGAGGGATGGGGGTAATTATTTTCTTCTCCTCATACCTGTCAGTGGACTGAAGATTAACGGAGATATGATGTTGGCGAAGGAGCTAATGCCTGAAAGGCATCCTTGAACCATTCCCTGAATTTCAAATATTTAGTTCGTTCACAGAATGTAGGAATAGCTGAGAGAAGTTAAATGCAGCATTTTGTAGAAAACAAAATGGCTAGTGTCCCACAAGAGTTATAGACCAAAAGCTCTAGTGGCCGAGGCAAATCTTTCAAGCCTTTTCATTGGTGATACCTGTTCACTGGGTCCGACTTGTTTCGATGCAATGCTGCATAACTGTGCAGAAAGAAATACTTCATATTATTACTACAAAAATCCAGATCAATAAAGGTTTTCTAGATAGAATCAAAGAAACATACACTTGGCCGCACGAAAACAAAGAACACAGAAAAGACAGTTGTGGCATAAGGAACCTGCAATGTGAGTTCTAAGTATCATCAAGGATTAAATTCCAAAAAATATACTAAGCAAATACCATGGATTTTTAGCAAGTCTTACCCATGGTGCCCACGAAATGCTGTAGACAAGCATCTGCATGATATTATTAACATGCTTTAGATTTTAGTAATACATAACTGAAATCATGCCAAGAGTGAGATTGAGCACATACATTTATGCAGCCCACCAAGAGCCCAGCTGAAAGTAACTTTTCCTCTCCCAGAGCAGGTACCAACGTGGGCATGAAAAGCAGCTGATTGATTTGCAAGAATTCAAGAGCAATGATATATATGAAAACTTGGAATTAGGAAGTAGCACTAAACTAGAGCAAATGAGATAGTAGAACAGAGTAATAAAGATTATGCTCAGCTTACTTGTGAAAGAGCCCCCGAAACCCCAGCCATTAGCATCAGATCAGCAAACTGGTTTTTGCTGAAGTGAAAACGGGCCTTTAAGAAGTACTGCATACAATTACATAGCATGGGAAGTAAGTTTCAACTTTCTTGTCTACAGATTTTGAAAGCTGAAATGTAAGTAACTACTTGGAAAGTTATGCCGGTATGACATTAAAAATGCTAATTCTTGCAAATTATATAACTTTGTTTGCTTCTTCTTTGTCTGCACATTGTTTTTCTTCACATTGTTCCTTTTGGTGGGAAAACCCTTTTTTTTTTTTTTTTTTTTCTTGTTGTAACTTTCTGTTTTGAAATCATGCTTATCATTGGACCTAGTATAGTAAAGAAAGCAATTTACCAGCAGGGAAGCCTGCAACCCTCCGTCTGCAAGACTATTAAAGAACAAAACAACTGCCGCTTGTGAAAATGTGGGGCTGCAAGGTGAGGCCAGTTTCTCAAGTTAATTATATTTATAATCATCTCAATCCCCATTGCATAGTTAGTGAGCATATTAATCAGAACATAATCATCAGTAAGTGTGTTACTGATTGTACATCCACCGTCTTACCTACACCTGAGCAAGGAAATCAGGTCCCCCACCGAAGGCAGTTGCTTGAATATCCGTGTTGTCCATCCTTGACTCATTCTGATCAGATTCTTCAACAGATGGTAATGGTCCTGCTTTCAAGATTGGCTGCCTCATGCCTTCACTGCCTGGAGGGATGCTTTCCTTAAGATAAATTCGCATGTATGCTGCTGCAATCACTGAAAGGAATGCAGCAACCTGAACAAAACAAAACAAAACAAACAAAAGGAAGAAAATCAACAATAAATGTTTATTTTGTTAGGAATTAGGATCAGCAAGTGTAATGCAGAAGAAACATAACAATCACCGTGAAAGAGGAGATCAGAAGGTTTAATTAGGAACACCTGAAATGTTAAATCGGTGGAGAGGAAACGGGCAGCTAAGGTTCCACAGACAAATGCTGCTGAAACTACACCACCAAGAATTCCAAATGCAGATGCACGTTTCCCTTCTGGTATGTTGTCTGCCTGAAAATATGAATTTACATGACACTTTTTCTGCACAGAATTTACACTCTTGAATATTGTAATGGAAAATTAATGTATACCACATAAGCAAGGGCTAGGCAATTGGTGCAGCCTTCGCCTAACATGGCAGAAAGAGTCTTGACCACATAGTAGGCATAAAAGAAGTTCGTACTCCTGCTATACGCTAATATAGCTGCAAAATATTAGTATGATCTGCGTTAGTATACAACCAATTAATCAACCATTTAGATGTGCAAAAGGAAAGATTTATGATGAATTCAAAACCCCAAGTTAATCATTATTTTGGTTCAAGAACTTGATCTTCTTCTCTTTTTCTTTATAATCTAAACTAGGAAAAGCACGAAGTTAAATATGTGCAAGCATGTACCGCTACTAAGGTTTGGTTTGGTAATGTTGTGGTTTTTAAAAAGTTGCCTTGATTTTTATGCTGTGAAAAAACAGCTGTTAAAAAGTTACAACAATTATTTTTGATAATTTTTTTATAAAAGTTGTTATTGGTGATAAAAGTAATGAACAAGATATTTGGTAAAACAAATCATAAGTTGTTGTGAATCTATAAAATGAAAAAAATAGATATAATTAATTAAAGATATATTTAGGGATAGAAATTTAATATATAGTTTATAAATTAATTAAAGTTATGTTTGATAATTTTCTAAAATTAATAAGATATTTTTTGTATTTTTAATCTTGAAAAGATATAGCTAATTTTTAAAAACATCATCTGTAATATTTCTAAAAATACACATGATTTTTAAAAGCAATATAAGAAACAACCTTAAAAAAAAATTAACCAAATAATATTTAGATGCTGTAACTTTTTAAAAGCTAAAGTATCTTCTTGAAAAGCATTACCAAACTCAACCTAAGTATGCAAATATATATTAAAATGAAGAAAGAATCATGAAGAAATTAAACACTAATTAATGAAAAAGAAAAAGAAAAAAAGGAAAGAAAAACAGTGAAAGTAATCCTTTAAATAAGATTTGGGAATATATATACTAATAATAGTCAGACCACAAACTAACCAAAGCAATTTAAGAAGAAAAAGAGAAATTAACAAGGTCTAACGGTTTGACATGAAACTTTCTCACAACCCAATGGTTCCATGTATGTAAAGCAAGGTTTATAATGTAATAATTTGATGAAATTGGAATAGGTTATCATGCATTCACGCATATAATGCAAACTTTTCCTTTATTTGATAAACAGTACAATGTTTATCAGCTAGACTGCCCAAAAGGGTAAACCACAAACCGAAGCAACCAATATGAAGTGTGCATAACTACTTAAGAATGCGAACAATGTAGAACGAGAAAGGAAATTATGAGCACTTCCAAGTGGAGTGGTAGCATGAATATGACACTGCACAACCTATGTTACTCATGAAAGTAAAGCCCTTTGCATATAAATTATTATCAATACATATATACCTTCAATAATGCTGAATTTATACCCTAAAGTTGCAGCTTAAAATAACTGATCAAAAAGGTCCTGAGAATTTGTCATAGAGGGATGAAATAATGATGATCGTGATGGCCCACGAAAGCAGTTACCATGCCTTTTTTGCTGTGCAATGAAACCAAAAGAAGGATATATCATGCGTAAACTACACACCTAAGGGGATTATGGAGATTGTCATAGGAAGTGTGAGCAAAGCTTTCCTGCCGTAGTGGTCGGACAAGTTTCCGATCAACGGTGTGATCACCACCGCTCCTAGTCCCGTGATCTGCATGCATCAATCAAGATTACAAGTCCTTGATTAATCAAATTATTAATCATGTTCTTGAAGAAAAATCCAATTTATTTTAGTCATTAAATTACCATAACCAAAATTGAAAATCTTGATGCAATATCCAAATCTTTATCTAATTATTTGATGTAATAAGTTAAGACTCATTTATACAGTTAACTACGTAAGGATATCTTAAATTCATGGCATCTTTATGGAATATATATGGAAGTGAGATAACTTGTCTATATCGATATGCTAAAAAGTAAAGGAAAAGAAAGAAGGATGTGAACTTCGAAGAAGGTAGGTTTGAACTTTGAACTTTGAACTTTAGGTGGAGAGTACGGACACTTATAGATTAATCTTTGGAAGCAACATATTCAACCACGTGTACACCTTCAAGTCTCCATAACAATATACTTGTCTAGTGGCTAGAAGAAATTCATGAGATAAACGGAAGATAAAGGGTAAAAGAGTTAGTATGTGGCATAGTAGAGATGACATACCGCTTGTTGGAATCCGGAGAGGTAAATGGCAAGGGAGCACTGATCTTGGCCGGGACAAAGAGCCGCCATGGTGATATCGGTCATGGCCGGTATCACTATCACGCCAGCAAGGGATGAGAGGAAAAACGTCACGTAGAGGTGTCCCAAGCCTGTTAAACTCTCCATTTGCATCAATCTCTCAAAACCACTACTAGCCTAGCTAGTTAGTACTTAATTAGTACTCAATCAGATTTATTTGCTTGAAACGAAAGAGTACTATATATACAAGCTTTTGGGTACCAATTATGAACAAGTGCAGATATCTTGTTTTGAGTGTGAAAAAGAGGGGGGAAGGGGTGGGATGTCGTGTGTTGGAAGGAAAAAAGAGAATCTGTATAATATATGACTCTGAGTGTTATATATAACCGAAATATGCACCAAGGGGAAAAAGCAAAAGTACTGGGGACTGGGGAGGAGACGTAGCTTCTAAGTTCCTGTAAAGATAAAATTAAGTAGCCAATGTAGTTATAACTTAAAGGTTACAGTGATGCATTAGCTAGTGATCTAGTGTGAGTATGGACAAATTAAAAGTAAAGTTTTGTTTGTGGATAGCAATTGTAGTAGCTAGCTATAGGAGTATGTCAAAGTGGGATCTTGGTGCACCATCAGTTGATATATACTATTTAACTTCCTATTTTAAGAGGCTTCAATAAATTGTATGCAATTGTACTTGGTTCTAGATAAGGTTAGGTGATGCATGAAACAACATACTCCATTGTATGCAATTGCATATTGGAAATGTTCACTTAGTGAACTCTCATGTCATATTAAGTAGACATATTATATAATCTTATTTAAATAGATACTCAGTGATACTAAGATATGAATTTAACAAGAAAAATATTTAATTTCATTTTTGAAATATATCCCATTATTATTATTTATATATAGAAAAAAAAAAAAAAACCAAAATCTAGTACTTTGTAGAAAGTGAAACTCAGAAGAAAAATCATAGTCATAAATTGTAAAGTAGAGACCGCAATTCAGCCGAAAAAGGAAAAGCAGGGAGCCAAAACCAATTTATTGCTTTACTGGAGGGCCCGGGCCAGCATCAGTGGGCTTGAAAGTGAAGCATGAGGAAAAAGAGTACGACTTAAAATGAAATCAATTGAATTCCTAAACTAACCCTTACACTGTAGCCCACTGTCGAAAAGGTCATATTAATTTGGGAAGAAAGCCCAATACTGCAAACTTGGTTGGTTTCATCAGACCTAAAATTTGGGCTGGACCCAGTAGAAATTCTAACCCAGGATCTGTTACCAGTTGCTTCCCCTCTAGACCTCTCCCAAATCAAAATATAATTTTTGTAATTATCTGTAATTCATAATTTCTTAATAGCTTTTTGTGTTTTCAGTTATTTATATTAAAAAAAAAATTAATCCATAAAAATAATAACTTTTTGATTGATAAAAATAAAATTGATTGAAAACACTAATGCACTAAATTAAAAATTAGAGACAATTACAGAGTAGATAATAATGAATAATGATCCTAGTTGTACGAAAATCATTCTAGAAGACAAAGAGATATTAGAAAGTTCTAATTTGGAAACATGAGGATTTGGTGAATCCGATTCCGCGGGCGTTATTCTCCCCAAAACAGGAGTAGTATGAGTGCACATGGAAGTAGGTGGGCTACTTAAACTTGGCAATCTCAATACTCGTCACTACTACTATACTGTTGCTCTCGTCTCTCTCGCACACCATGGATTCTCTAACTCTGTTCTGCACGGCCTCCCTCGTCTTTGGTGGCCTCTTCTGGTTCGTCTGCATTCTGGGTCCAGCAGAGCAAAAGGGGAAGCGAGCGGTCGATCTTTGCGGTGGTTCAATCTCCGCCGAGAAAGTCCAAGACAATTATCAAGAGTACTGGTCCTTCTTTCGCCAACCCAAAGAAATCGAAACAGCTGAAAAAGTCCCTGCCTTTGTTGACACCTTCTACAACCTGGTCACCGATATCTACGAATGGGGTTGGGGCCAATCCTTTCACTTCTCTCCTTCAATTCCCGGAAAATCCCACCGCGATGCCACTCGAATTCATGAAGAAATGGCCGTCGATCTCCTTAATGTCAAACCCGGTGCCAAAATTTTGGATGCGGGTTGTGGCGTCGGCGGGCCAATGCGAGCAATTGCTTCCCATTCGGGTGCCAATGTGGTTGGCATTACGATCAACCAATACCAAGTCAATCGCGCTAAAACGCACAATAAAAAAGCCGGCTTGGATAAACTGTGTGAGGTTGTCTTTGGAAATTTTTTACAAATGCCATTCAAAGATAACTCTTTTGATGGGGTCTATTCAATTGAAGCGACCTGTCACGCACCGAAGCTTGAGGAAGTTTATGCCGAGATTTACAGGGTGTTGAAGCCGGGAGGAATGTATGTTTCATATGAATGGGTCACAACGGAGTTGTATAAAGCAGAGGACCCAGAACATGTGGAGGTAATACAGGGGATTGAGAGGGGTGATGCATTGCCTGGGTTGAGGAGTTACAATGAGATTGCCTCGACTGCGAAGAAGGTTGGGTTTGAGGTGGTAAAGGAGATTGATTTAGCAATACCGCCAGCGAAGCCATGGTGGTCGAGGTTGAAGATGGGGAGGATTGCTTATTGGAGGAACCACATTTTGGTCATGGTGCTTGCACGGCTGGGAATCGCACCCAAAGGGGTTGTGGATGTGCATGAAATGTTGTTCAAGACAGCGGATTATCTGACCAGAGGTGGGGAGACAGGAATTTTCACTCCTATGCATATGATCGTTTGCAGAAAACCAGAATCTGGCGGGTCATAGGTGTTCAATTCGCAGGGGAGTACATGAAGGTGCTTAATATGTTATAAGCCTAAAATGCTATGCTCTATTTCTCTGTTTTCTTTTTTCTTGTTTTCTTTTTTAGTTGTGGGATTACGATTGTAGTTTGGTTTCCTATTCTGCACTAGGTACCTATCCATGGAATCTTGGATTTCCCTTGTGATATTTTGGTTTTTGATTTTGGTTCTTTCTGGAGGAGGAGTCTGAACATTGAAGTAGTTAGGATCCTATCTAATCTGACAGAAGACGAGCAAGTCTAAGGAAAATGTGGAATATCCTCTAATTTAAGCGTTTTTCTGTCCTTTTGATTTTTTTTTTTCCAGCTTCAATATTTGCTTGTGGCTTTTTCTTTTCATCACGTATCTAAACATCAACAGTGTGAATTTGAAATTAAAATGCAATTCTTTTAGGCATTAGAAATGGGAACTTGTATTCTTCTGCTTCATCTTAGACTGTGTGATTTGGTGCCGAAGTGCCTACCTGCCAAGCAAATAAGTTGCAGTGATGTTCATCTGTATAGTGGTATAGGACCCCATATGATGCTGGAATCACATTTTTGGGTGCATTTCTTCTATAAGAACATTTAAAAATATCTAATTATTTATTGGCATAGCAATTGATACAACTAGCTATATGAACTCGTATCACGTGAGAATCAGTCCCTAATTCTTGTCTGTTTAGGATGTCTGGCATCCAGAAAAGATGCCAACTGGTGGATCCGAGGACTGAGGGGTCACTGCTGTTATAGTATTTGCCAATCTTTTGCCTGAATAAGAAATAGGAATGTGATATTGGAACAAGATTGATCATTAATAGCATTATTAGTGAAATGATATGAAAATATTGAAATGTGATTTCTTTCAGAAAATTAAGAAAGGAAAAGTTGGAAATCTATCTTTCTTCCCTAGAATTTTGATGTCTTCTTAAAGGCAAGATCAGTAGGTCACCTATGACTACAATCAAGTCCATGTCAGAGGGACCTTTTAGATATGGCCGAGAAGTACCCGCACTAACTGAATTATATATGTTTTGTGGCAACGTTTATAGATCCCAAAATGATACTCTGACTACTCATTGTGGGTAATTTTGCGGATCTGAGTAATAAATTTAGGTGGTAGGGGATATTGCATTAATGCATTTGAGTGTTTTCTTGGAATAAGTCAGTGCTATTTTATGTTCTTCTCTATGACCAAGTCCTGTGACGTGTTGATAAATATACTTTTGTTTGATTGTTTCTTTCTGGATATTAGTTGGGTACTTAGAAGCGTGTATACTTTTGTCTGTTTATGTAGGATTTAGTTCTGTAAATTCTAAATAATATGGTCCGAAGATCAGAGTTTTGTGTAGTGTTGTCATTAGTAAAACAAAGCTCTCACGTTGGTTAGTGTCTATAGAATAATACAGATTATACTGAGCTCTGCCTAAAAATGATACATGATAATCTCAACTGTTATTTTCTTTTTGTTCTTATATCACTCCACTGTAATCAAGAAAGCTCATGATCAGAAATAGTTTTCTTATACCAGCTTTTTGGCTACCATAAATGAGTTATAAGCCAAAGATAAATGACATTGGCAGTAAGTTACGATTCCTGTGATTATAGTTTTCTTTTGACAATCCTCTTTCATGTGGCAACCAAAATTTCTGATGCAAAAGCACCAGAGATGAAAATTATGAATAAGGTCATCCTATTTGATTAGTTACTCTTGGTCCTTGAAGTCTGTTGGGTTTGCACTGGGAACTGTTAAGTGGGTGCTGGGAGAAGAGCAGTAATAATATCAGTTGTAGACTACATGTCTACATGGCTGGTTTGGCATGCTCTCCTCTCATTGTTCTTTATCTAATGAGGGATGCATTATTTTTCCGTTTCGTTCAGCTTTTGCCAGTTACTGAATTGCCTTGTTGTTGCCTAGCATGTGCCTCTTTCTTTGCCTTTCAATATTTTTGCTCATCACACTACTAGTTGGAGAACTGATTCTGACAGATCCTTTGTCTGAGACTCTGAAATGAAAGAAACTGATTCCTGATAAAGTTGCAACCTCATTAGAAAATGTCCAGTTAAGTGATACAACTTGGTTAGTATGGACTCGAGTGCTTGAAATCTAAAATTTTGAAGAAATTTAGTGTTCTAACTTCCCAGCCATCTTTCCTCTCTCCCCATTCTCCGGTTCTCCCCCTGCACGGAAATGTAGGGCATCCAGATTGTGTGAGCAATACAGAATTGGAGATCTAAACATAAATCGAGTACCTCCAGAAACAAAATGAAACTGTCAATCTCATCACTATTTCATTCTTACAAATGCAATTGTAACAGTCATCTGCCCCAATAAATCAATCACCCTACATTAGGCCCTAAGATATGGACGATGACATGTGAAAAACACAGCATGCACAAGTTGGCTTGTGGACTTCTCATCAGCCTAGCTTTTCTTTTTTCTTTTTTTTTCATCTCATTAAAAAAAGCCATCCAACTCTGCCTGTGTTCAGTTTTTTTCAGCAGTCAGTTCCAAGCTTCCAAGTTTGAATACAGGTGGAAGACTGCTGTAGTTTGACAATCACCGTAAATATTTTGTCAAAAGTGGCTTAAAAAAAAGCCTGCCCCTTCTACCAAACCACTTAATAGACAGGTAGTTATAAGTAGTTAAGGTGGAAGAAGAGAATTATATAAAACAAAGACACGCTAAACACAGCTCAACCAATTGAAATTTGGGTCGAGGAGTTCTCTAACCACTATATTCCAAAAGCACCAATGCACCGATCTTATATTATATTCATCATCATCAACTAAAAAAAAATTGCATACTATCTGTCACCGTTTATGATAAGTCCTTATCTGTTTGTCAAAGAATGTTCTGTACGTCCCTAACTCAGCAATACTTATCTCTCCATTGATAATATGAACAACAATTCCTTTCACGTAAACTCATTATTTTCCACTCCACGGTAACCTGTGCATCGGTGCATGTGAGAATTCGGTGAACTTGATCAATCCGTGTTTTTCACTTGTGAAATTTATAAATTAATGCTTCAAATAATGTTATATCCAGTTGACCATGTGAACCCAACCCCTTTGAACTCTCTTAACAACACGTAAATCCAAATGAACAGCCAGCTAGATCACGGGCATGAATTGTAGTATATCTACATTTAACAAAGTCAAATAGCTAGTCCCTCTGCTCTTTTAATTTATAATTGCAATCATGGATTCAGTTATAGCCCAACAAAGGACAGTTCGTGACTGTCCAAACTTTGCATTAGTTTATTGAAATTCTTAATTTGGCGAGTGCTATATAAAGCTCACGGGTATTTGAGGTTAGACATCCACATACAAACTTCCAAAGTATTTTGAGCTTAGCTATCCATACATATAAAAACTTCAAAAAGAACAATGGAGTATTTGAAAGTTGCAGGCAAGGCCACGGCAAAGAAAGGATTTCGGCTTTTTAGAGCTCAGAACCATAAGAATGAAAGCAATAATGTGTTGGATGCCACTGCAAAAGTTAATGGTAGTGGAGGAGGTGTTGTTTCCTGCACTGAGGAAGAGGGGATGGTGAGGATGAAGATTGTAGTTAAGAAGGGAGAGTTAAAGCAACTACTAGAAGCAATGAGATCAGGTGCCAATAACAACTCTTATCGGTCATCATCTGCGCCTTCATTATCGCTGGAAGAAAGATTAATTCTTTTGAGTCAAAACCATCTTGCTAGAGCCAATAATGCAAAGAAGGAGAACAGCAGAAATTGCTGGAGTCCTGCACTTCAGAGCATCCCTGAAGAGATTTGATCAAATAAACTACGCATGTACTGCCAATTAATTAATCCTACATTATTTTGTATTGATTAGCAATCCAAACATGCATCAATCCTCTCATGAGAACTTGTAGATGTAGACTCCATGCTTATTGTCAATGGGAAATTAATCACAACTCATAAATTTCACAATAACTCTCTAAATTTTAAGGCATCACAATGTTTGTAGACTGTAGTATTCACCATCCAATAATTTTTCATTCATGTGCTAAAATTCTCCCTTATTTGAGTTTTATAGCTCCATTCATGTGACCTCTTACGTGGCTGTATCGCCAGCTACCACGTATGAGGGGACCCACGTTATTAGTGAAAAGACTAAGGGCTAAGATTTTCCAAAGTTCAAACAGAGACAAGTAACTTATTTAATCATTATCCAACGACCATAATTTAACTGTTCGTCTTCATTGTTTATTCGTATCCGCCGAAAGCCAAAGACGCAGCTGGTCCTCTCAACGGCTATTTGTCCTGCCTGTAAATCCTGAAGCCATCCTAAATGCCCGGAACAGTCACCTACAAGCACAACTATATTCTGAACTCTACCACACCGGAAAATGTTTCCCGGAAACGAGTCAAAGAGCTGGGACTCAATAAGAACCCTGATCTCAGAATTGAGCCAACAATCCCTAAATTAAGACATGGGTATAGGAGCCCATTGAAGAGTTCAAAGGGTTTGAACGACCCACCTAACTTCTTGCTCACAAGGGCTCTCATTGAGAGTGTGGATTCTGGGTCAATGGAAGATGCACTCGTTCTGTTTGAGAAAACGAATCATTTTGACGCGTATGTGTGGAACATCATGATTAGAGGATATACAAATAATGGGTTGTTTCAAGAGGCAATTAGATTTTATCACAGAATGGAATATGAAGAGGTTCAAACTGATAATTTCACATACCCATTTGTTATTAAAGCCTGTGGTGGATTGTTAGCCATGACAGTAGGAGAAAAGGTTCATGGTAAGTTGTTTAAGATAGGGTTGGATTCGGATGTTTATATTTGCAATGCACTTATTAGTATGTATGGGAAGCTTGGAAATATTGAGTATGCATTGAAGGTTTTTGATGAAATGCATGTTAGAGACTTGGTTTCCTGGAATTCCTTGATTAGTGCATATTCTTCTGTTGGGGATGGTTCTAACTCGTTGATGTGCTTTAGAGAAATGCTAGTGCTTGGAATTCAACCTGATAGGTTCAGCATTGTTAACTCTCTTGTTGCCTGTTCACTTGAGTGCTGTCTGCATAGTGGGAAGGAAATCCATTGCGTTGTGTTGAGGCATGCTATTGAGTCCGATGTCATGGTTCAGACATCTCTTGTTGACATGTACGGCAAGTGTGGGAGGGTGGATTATGCCGAAAGGTTGTTTAACAGGATTTCTCCAAGAAACATTGTTGCTTGGAATGCAATGATCGGTGGCTATGCTCTAAATGGTAGTCCCCCTGAGGCTTTTGGTTCCTTGAGAAAGATGCGTGAGGCTGACAATCTGAGTGCTGACAGTATTACGCTGGTAAACTTACTTCCTTCTTGTGCACAATTAGGAGCTGTTTTGCAGGGAAAAGCTATCCATGGATATGCCATTAGGAAAGGCTTTCTCCCTCATCCAGTCTTAGAAACTGCTTTGCTAGACCTACATGGAGAATTTGGTATATTGAAACTGGCATGCACTAACTTTTTATCAAATGAAAGAAAAGAACACCATAACATGGAATGCCATGATTGCTGCATATGTGCAGAACGGATGGAACACAGAAGCCTTAAAATTATTTCAAGACCTTCTGACTGAACATCTTAAACCTGATGGAGTTACTATAGCGAGCATCCTACCTGCCTATGCTTCTTTAGCATCACTAAGGGAGGGGAGGCAAATTCATGGTTATATCACGAAATCGGAGCGATACTTAAATACATTCATCTTGAACTCACTTGTGTATATGTATGCAAGTTGTGGAGACATAGGAACTGCACGAAAAATATTTGATCTCATGTCTATAAGAGATATCATTTCGTGGAACACAATCCTCATGGCTTATGCTATTCATGGTTTGGGCAGAAGTTCCATTGAACTGTTCTCCGAGATGAGGAGACAAGGCATCAAGCCCAATGAGAGCACCTTTGTTTCTCTTTTATCATCTTGCAGCATTTCCGGCATGGTCAATGAAGGGTGGAAACACTATAGTTCAATGAGAATGGACTATGGAATTGAGCCTAGAATAGAGCACTATGGTTGTATGCTTGATCTTATTGGTCGCACAGGAAATTTGGACCAAGCCAAGAGTTTTATAGAAGAAATGCCACTGGTGCCCACAGCCCGGATATGGGGATCATTACTGAATGCAAGTAGAATGCACAGAAACCTAGAATTAGCTGAACTTGCAGCTGAGCACATCTTATCAATGGAACATGATAATACTGGGTGTCAAGTCTTACTTTCTAATATGTATGCTGAAGCTGGGAGGTGGGATAATGTAGAAGACATAAAATCTGCTATGAAGAAAGAAGGATCGGAGAGACCCATATCATGCCAGCATGGTTGAAACCATAAGTGCGCTGCACAGATTTATTAATTATGATAGCTCTCACATTGAATCCAACATGATCCGTGATGTTCTAGGTATTATATCAAGGCAAATACGAGAAGACAAATATATTCATGGAGTCACCAAGTTCAAGCCTCTAGACTTAGCTAAAAGAAGAGCAAATATACCAGAAAACCACAGTGTAAGATTGGCTGTATGTTTTGGTTTGATCTCTACAACAATTGGCCATCCTATTCTTGTCAGGAAAAACAAAAGAATATGTGAAGATTGTCACGTTGCTATAAAGAAGATTTCAGTGATTACTAAGAGAGAAATTATAGTGGGGGACTCTAAGGTCTTCCACCACTTCAAAGATGGGTTCTGCTCTTGTGGAGACTATTGGTGAGTGACTGCAGCTTTATATACATATATATATATATATGTAACGAGCTGTTCAAGGAATCTACGATCATAGACACCATGTGATTGTGTAGACATATATATAAGGAAAGAATAATTTTGCCAATAGAAATCGTAGTTATCGATGTGAAAGCCAACCTATCTAATTTTGCCAATACGAATCATAGTTATTGATGTGAAAGCCAACCTATCTTTCAGAAATAATATGTGGAATTAGCACGATCACAGTGGCTACACTTACTGCTAAACTTGCCATTTTCCATAGCACTGTATCTAGGAAAATTCTCCAAAAACCAATTTGGATAAGTTGTGGACACAACTCACGAATTTTATTAGCACATTCATGGGAGTTTCTCGGAAAACACAGCCAAAATTGATATTGGAGAAAAAACCTAAATAACTCCTTCAATCACACTAATTGTAAAAAAATAAATAACAATAATAAAAAAAATCAAAACGACTCACTTAACAATTAAAATTTTTAAATAAAATGATTATTTGAGAACGATATCAAAACAGAGTAATCAATGAATTTGCTGTATAAAAAAAGTCTAAAAATATAAACAACTAATCCCGTGAATTAAGGGTTTAATACATTCTTTAATGAGTTTATCACTATCATATTATTTAATGTACAAGTTGAGGTCACCGACCTAAAAAGAAATTAAAAAATTAAAACAATTTACGTTTCTTCTACCAGTCAAACCGAAACTTCCGAAAAGTCTCTCCTCTTTCTCTTTTCCCTTTCTGCCCCTCTCTGAGTCAAACTCACTGTTACTCAGGTTAATCCTCGTCTTCCTCTTCATCTTCACCATTCTCAATCCCTTTTCTTTCAGAAACCCCAACAAATACATCCCTAATGGTTTTCAAAACGACTCTGCTGAGCCACTCTAAGCACCCCAATTCTCCTCTACTGCCACACAAGCACTTATCTTTCAATTTCCCAAACAGCCCTATATTCCCAATCTCCGGCGTCGTAGACATAGGCTGCAGATAAGACAAAACTGCTTGTTTTAGAAGTGGGTTCTTAATCGGGATCTCAGTCCAACTAGAATTGTGCTGCGAAGGCGAAATGGGTGTCACCGGTAAAATATCCTTGAGACTTGTATACGAAACTGCCGGTATAGTAATCATCTCTATGTCTGACATCGGAAACTGTTGAGGAGAAGAATGAGAGTTTAATGGGAAATCAGCATTTGGGTCCTTAATTATGTTGGTTTTCATGGATCAGTGTACGTAATAATAAAACAATTACAAAGATGGTAGGAATTTTAGTTCGGTTAGAAAATGAATAAGCTTTATATGTATAATTGAGGCAAGTCTAGGTTTTTCTGACACTGAGTGAAGAAATTCAGAGTAGATGAGCCTGTCCGACCTTTAGCTTTGTAGGGGGAAGGGAGTTGCAAGTAGCACTTGGCTAGAGCTAATTGGAGTAAGTAATATTATTTTAATATTATTTTGGATATTACCATTCAAAACTTTTCTAATTAAAACAAGCAATATTTCCCTAACCACTACAAAGTAATCTTGAATTTGTGAAATGCAATTCCTTTTGATAGAAACATGGAAGTGTAAGTTAGCAAAAAAAAAACAAAACAAAAAAACATGTAAGTTTTTAAGTTGAATGAACCAAAGGTTAAAAGGTGCCACGCTGGACTGTTACTGAGTATAGAGAGGCTGAGTTGAGCAGAACTTCTCAACTCTGAAGCGAAGACGCGTGGTAGCTTGCTCATACGACATTTCTTCTAAATTTTGACACCTCGCTACCACCGTAAAACCGTTTTCTAGTTCTTGTCGGTATTAATGCTTCTGCTTTTTTTTTTTTTCTTTCTCAATTGCTCTTCTACTATTACTAAATCTCCTTCTCTTAGAAGTCAGTGTCGACTAGTAAATCGTTGGCCATCGCTAACCCAGCACCAGGTGAAATTTTTAGCTTAAAAGAATTTACTTTTTATTTCGGATATTGTATGAATCCCAGAAAATGCTCGTTATTTTGGTGAAGAATTCATTTTTAGTTAGACTCTTTTTCATGCTTCGGCTTCTGAGAACACCCACATTGTTGTGTGGCTGCTTTAGTTATTTTCAGGAGGTTTCTTGTCCTTTCCTTTCTATGTGTGTTTCATGGCTATTGATTTCTTGTCTTAATGCAATTAGTTCTCTTGTGATTGTGAACATTTAAATTTAGCAGTATAAATAGAGAATAAACCTAGGATATGGTAATTACTAAACCTTTCTTTTGGAAACCTGAGCTTTCTACTTTCTTTGCTAGTATTACATTTATGCTTTTAACGACATCTCAATTTTTCTCTTTGAAATGTCCATCTTTAAAGTTAATTTAGGCTTATGATTTTCAGTTGGAGGTCAAAGAGACTGTTTGGATTTCATAGCCATAGGTGTTTTTTGGCAGTATGTGTTTTAGGTTAAAGAATTTAAAAATTGAAAGCAAACATGAAACGGAAGAAGTCTATATTAATTTTCTGGAGGGTAACACTACTTTTCTACATTCTGTACACATAGTAGATATTTTTATCTCAAAATTCTCTGTTTTCAATCACACTCTTTCTTGATTTGAGTGACTTTAATGTAGGGTTATCTCATAACAAGTTCAAATTTTGATTTTGAATTGCAGCTTCTGACAGTCAATAAGAAAGCAAACAAATGCCAGAGTCTAATCATGATGACTATGTAGTTTTAGGAGAATTAAGCTCTTCTCTTGAGTTAGAGAGTTTCCAAAAGGTTTCAGTTATACCTCTTATCTTCTTAATTTTTTATGAGGTCTCTGGAGGGTCTTTTGGCGTAGAAGACAGTGTCGGGGCAGCTGGTCCATTTTTGGCTCTTCTTGGTTTCTTGGTTTTTCCATTTATATGGAGCATCCCCGAGGAACTGATAACTGCAGAAATGGGTATTATGTTTCCAGAGAATGGAGGATATGTGGTTTGGGTTTCCTCGGCTTTGGGTCCTTACTGGGGTTTTCAACAAGGTTGGTTGAAATGGCTAAGTGGGGTCATTGATAATGCTCTATGCCCAGATTCTATTTTTAGACTATTTGAAGTCGGCGATTCCAGCTTTAGGAGGAGGTGTCCCATGGATAATAACAGTGTTAATCTTGACTTTGGCTCTCACTTACATGAACTATGGGGGTTTAACCATAGTAGGTTGGGTTGCGATATTACTAGGAGTGTTTTCACTTCTTCCTTTCATAGTTATGGGAATCATAGCAATTCCCAAATTGACGCCATCTAGGTGGGTTATTGTAGATCTGGACAATGTGAACTGGAGTTTATACTTAAACACACTGTTCTGGAATCTAAACTACTGGGACTCCATTAGTACACTTTCAGGAGAAGCAGAAGACCCGTGTAAAACCATTCCAAAAGCTCTTTTCAGTGCTCTTTTCATTGTTTTGTTTGGGTACTTTTTTCCTCGTCTGATAGGTACTGGAACTATTCCAGTTGATCGTGAACTGTGGTCTGATGGCTACTTCTCAGATGTTGCTAAAATACTTGGAGGTGTATGGTTAAGATTCTGGGTCCAAGCGGCATCTGCTTTATCAAATATGGGAATGTTTGTTGCTGAGATGAGCAGTGACTCCTTTCAACTTCTGGGTATTGCAGAACAGGCATGCTTCCTGAGTTCTTCGCTAAAAGATCTCGTTATGGGACACCGCTTATTGGGATTTTGTTCTCTGCATCTGGTGTGATTTTGCTCTCATGGTTGAGCTTCCAAGAGATTGTAGCCGCAGAGAACTTCTTATACTGTTTTGGAATGATTATGGAGTTCATAGCATTTGTGAAATTAAGGATAACATACCGGCAGTGTCTCGACCTTATAAGATACCTTTGGGTACAACTGGGGCAATCTTGATGTGTATCCCTCCAACCCTGTTAATTGTTGTAATGTTAGCTCTGGCTCCTCTGAAGGTCTTCGTTTATAAGCATCGTGGCCGTGATGATAGGAGTTGTCTTGCAGCCTTGTATATATTATATGGAAAAGAAAATGTGGTTCAGGTTCTCCCAGGGTTCTGATATTCCAGATATCCATACTGTCTAGCACAGGACTGTAAACTGTATGGCATCAAAAATTATAGTGACCTGGTGTGTATTAATTTTGAATGCATGGTCCTTAAAATTCATTCTCCTCCAATCAAAACTCCATTACACTGCCAATGCTTGTAGATTTGTTCTGATATTTATTTCAGAATCAGATCATTGTTAATGGTTTATGGATTCATGCTTTCGCTCTGTGGAAACTCCGTTTCTTACATTGCCATGTGCTTCTCATTGAAGAACTACATGTCTAAAAGAATCAAATTTTGACACCATTAATCCATTATACTAGGCATGCAAGTAGACTCATGTTTTTGAGAAGCGGTAAAATGGAGTACTTTGTATTGAAGCAAATCTTTCTAGCAATATAAGCAAAAAAAATGAAATTTTTTGTACATCGAAAATGATTAAACTTAACCTTTTTTTTTTTTACCCAAACCTCACCTACAGTCTTTCCACAAATTCTTTTGAATGAGCATAAACCTCATATAAATTTGGATTGGGGTCCTCATTAAAAAGAATAAGCTTCAAACTCGTCCTCTCTGTCTTTCCAGCGATTCTAAACCCGGAATCCGATTGTCTTCTATTTCCCTAATTCAAATCAGGTAATTTTTGGTAGCCCCTAATGAACATATACATTAACCTGGTTTAGTCATTACTGACACATTTTCACAGCGGCCAAGATTAGCAACCCGTTCAGTCTAGGATGGTAGTTGTTTCTAGTTTAACAGCAAATTATTCAGGTTTGCTTCATCAGGGCTATCCTGAACTACCAACCAAATTTTTGGGATTCTACCTCCGGATGCAACAATTGCAGTGGGTTTTTCTTGGCAACCAGAGCTGTTATCCTCTTTCTCCTCTCTCTCTCAGTCTCACACACACACACACACTAACAATATTTGTGAGTGTGTCTGGGATAACAATGCATCCTCTAAGAATGTCATGATTTGTCCTGGCAGAATCATGGAGTTTTTTTTTTTTTTTTTTTTTTTTTTTTTTTGCCACACATTATAATGGCACCAAATATGTGCCGTCTGCTGGAAGAAATCATCAACAACTAAACTTTGATTATGACTTACCTCAGGAACCCAGTTTGCTGAGCCTGACCAAGGAAAACTTTATGGTATTTTTGAATCGACTCATAAGCTGTAATGTACCTTTCTGTCACTTGCTTAGTCAATTGGCTTTACTAGTTTATTTCAACATACCAAACTTTTGATCAATCAAAGGACTTAATTTGATCTTCTTTTCTAGGGCACTAAGATCTTAATAGTGTTCCTGGTTGAGCAACCTAGTCAGCTGAATTACATAAGAGTGGTCAAGCTTCAGGAGTACGGTAGGAATCAAAATAAGTTTACACCTGGATGATAAAATTTGATGTTATCTGGTGGAAACAGACTGATACATGTGTTGCCCATTCTTATACCCCCACAAAGTTAGGGTTTGAAAGTTTAACTTAATCTATCAAGATACTTGCATGCCTATAGTCTGCTTAGTGCTTACTTTCTGGTCGCATATACTCAAGGTTTGATATTTTGCAGCTGAGGACTGCAACTCTTGCTCTTGTTCTTGTTGCACTACTCATCGTGGCACTGCCATTGGTTGATTCCGCCCTATGCTTTCTGTTGGCTTTATTTCTTAGGAGAGCCCCATAGTTAAGTGTCAGCTACCATAATTACAGGCATTGTCCAGAGTCAAACGTAGCAGCGCGATCATCGATTCAGAAAAGATGGAGATTGACCTCTGCAGGATTCAGAGCTTAGTTTCATTAGCGAAGGAGACTGCAGAGTCGTTTCTCACATTTGTACTTCAGTGTAGGAATTCGGGAAGTTAGAATTATCTGTATCAAATTTTATATGTTATCTTCAGCAGATTTATGCCAACTTAGAGATGGGAATGTAACATTTTTAATACATCAGCCAACATAAAAGAGATATTGCTCGTCTATCTTTGAATTAACAAAGCGTAACTTTAACTTATTGATTAAATACCAAAAGCTTACAGAATTGTCCCAAATCCGAAGACTGCTTAAGGCAGCATCAATAATTGATCTAAATTTCCAAATAAATGTTACAACCAATGTAGTGATTAATGCATGGTATAGGAACTAATAGACAAAAAACCCCTAGTACAAAATCTGTGGAAATCAAATGCTGCCTATCAACTGAAAGGCTAAAATATGTAAAACTCCAATGATGAACACAAGCTAAAACAAATTCTTCGCATTTCTTTATCTGTAGATATAAAACAAAGAATGAAACACTCGAAGCTTGACAAGCCACTCTTCTGTACATATCAAGTTCTACCTCAGCAGATTTTTCTCATGTAAACACTATAGCTTGAAGGTTTGAGAACTGCATTTCTCTTCAAGCCCAAATCGATTAGATAAACATTGATCACTTGCCAGGAAACACAACCAAAACTTGACCTACGCTAAAAGGCATCATAACCCAAATGCTGCTGGATAATGCACGAAAGATCAACATTGCAGATGCAGGTACAATGCTCAAGGAAGCACAAATTAAGGTGTCAACAGAAATAATACAACTGTGTTGAAACCAACATTATACTTGATATTTTGAAAGCTGATCTTTCACTGGGGGCTCCAAAGCAGACATGCACTGTTCCCATGCTCCATTCCTTAGCATCTGTTAAATAACTATTGACAAATCTGAGTTTCGTATACCATCAAAATAGTAAAAAAGACATCCTCATCCTGTTAGTTTGCATCCTATAAACATGCATTCACTTATTCATTATATCTATCATAATAACTAAGGTAATCAACAAACAATAATTAAACATGGCTAACTAGAAATCAATTATCTATTTCACCAACATCAATACAGAAAGATCCAGTAGTCGCCACCATGACCCTACCAGAAATTTTGTAATGTTTCCATGGATTGTTAAATTCATGACAAAGATGTAGCTAGAAGGAACATAGGCCAATCATACTAGAAATGTCTTAAGCTGATGTACAACAAGAACTACTAACCTCTTTATACCCATGCAACACCTGGCAAACTTCATTGTGTAACTCTTCACTCCTTATTTCCTACAGACACAACAACATGTCACGAGAATGAGCTTTTATTACAATTCCCTTCTAATATTCCCAGATGATTCTATAGCCATACATACTTGCCAGCTTGCAATAGCATTGCACATATAAACAAGTGAACTTAAAGCTCCTGATGGATTTATTCTAACCTGAAAACATTTCAGAACATCAAACATAAATAAGTAGTCCAAATCTAACAAACTTTAATGAGAAAATAGATGCTTACCAGTAGCACATAGACCTCGGAAAGCATCCTCCTTCTCAATATCATCACGTATCCTGCCATAAGTTAATTTTGTGAGATTATTAGTACTCTAATGAAACAATAGACATCTAAGACCATCACTTGACAGAAAATTAAGAGTTTTTGCCCAGGGATTAATTTCATCCCCCTGTACTCCAACTCAGAGCTTCAGATATCCCACACCCATGGTATTCCTCCCTCAGTTTGTCTGTGCATTAGCTCAGGCCTCGAGGATCAGTCTGATTCTCTTTTACAGGGTTCCAAAACAGAGTTTCTCATTGGGTTTTGCCACCACTTATTCTCAATATTAAACTAAAAGATCTTCAGAGTTAGTTTCAAAACTACGCACGCAAGGGTGGGGGGGCCGGAACATGAACCAAACTGAAACAAGTGGAAAACAGGAAAGAAGAAACAAGCAGTAAACTTCTATAGTAACAAGCATAACTCATCATGCATCTAAGGTATACCCGAGACACAACAGGTAGTAATCTATAATAGTAAGCATCATTTATTCACCAAGCATCTCGGGTCTAACATAGACTGTCAAAGAACTTCATATTTTAGTGGATGATCTCCAAATCAATAAATGTTAGATGTTTTGCTAATTGCTCATTGATACTAGTAATGAGTCTAGAAAGTAACGACACAATAAAGCATAAAGAAAAAAATAGATTAAAGATACACAAATAGAAGGCAATATGCGAAGTAACTTACAAAGACAAAGCAATGCACCAAGATTGCATGAAATGCTCCATATGTGGCGACACAAGCTCCGGACAAACCCATGCAAGCCTCCCCAATGTTATTGCACTGTTTTCTACAAGTGACTTGCCAACCCCCTGCTAAGCATAACAAAATTGCAATCTATGTATAAAACATGATTCAAATTATAAATCAATAAAAAGTCTCTAGAGACAAACCTCTGCATGTTGAAGAATTGGAACCAAGCATGAAATAACTTTCATAACAACAGGAGAAATCTCCTGACGAACCTGAAGAAAAATTAGAATGTTACACTGGCGAATATTACATATCTTCAGTGCAAAGAAATTGTTAAGTCATGCATTGATGCATGAAATATAAGAAACCAACAAGAAGAGGAAACACATACAATCATAACAATTCATTTAGAACTAAAACATTATGGTAAAAGGAGCCTCGAGAAAGTTTTTAAAATTGAAAGCTTAAATTATATGTTTTATGCCCTGTAACAGTCAATGATTGTTGGGGGCAATATTTGGAATCTGGCAAAATTAAAAATCTTGTCTAAACTGCAAATCCATGATTCTATCTAAATGGGTCTGAGGTTATCATCTGTATATGCATACAAAGGCCTGAAAACCCAAGATTATCTTTATTTATTCACGAGAGAGAACAAATGATGTCTTTGAACATATGGTTAGGCATTATGCACAAGCATCCATCAGTGCATCAAGTTTGATCATAAAATCAAATTTAAAAAAACAGGGGGTATGGGTTGGGGTAGCACCTACAACTAATACAGAATATTGAAGGTCTTCACAATATTTGGGCTTTGACATATTAACTTATCCTGCAGGTTATTTGATTGGCAGGTTCATATCCGAGAACATCTCGAGTATTAGTTGCTTAACTTGTGCTAAAGATCTACCAACATCCTACTTCTTGTAAATATCTGAGGTTCCGTCATCACTTTATTAGTTAAATATGAACCTCATCCATACAGAAGCAAAGGCTTTTTCCTTGAATAGTTTCAGCCATTAAATCTTCAATTGCTGCTTTGCAGTAGTTTCATGAATCATGACAATGACAATTGCACCCCTTGTGTTTCCCACCCATTTACTTGCTCTATTATAAAGTCTCTTATGACTACTCCCAACGTGAATCTAAGAAATTACACAATATTTTTCTTATATAGAAAAAGCAGTTTTATAAATAGAAGAAAGAAAGGAATACAAGGAAGACGACAAGCAATCCTCTTATGAAAAAAAGAAAAGAAGATAGCAATATATATATATATATGCCAACATGAAAACATAAGATATTCTCTGATTACGCTCCACGAAGAGAACAAGTGAATACTCTTAGATTACATAATGTTCACAAGCATCAGAAGTAACACCTAGGGCATGATCATTAATGTAGTTGGCACATAATAGTTAATAACCAGTAAAGCATACGCTTCATAGATACCAACTGATCACAATAATTAGTGGAAATTGGGGTGTGATTTCTCAAGCAAGTTTATCTAGTCATACTACATTGGTTGATATAGATATTTACTTATCAAAAGAAAGGTAGTTTACATACTTTAACTGCTAATTCTCCAATAGCCCAGCATGCGTTATTTGCTACTGAAACCAATTCCTTCAGCTTAGGAGTTTCCTGAATAGCATATAGGATATGTTAATAAATTAACTAAAGAAGATGAAAATCTTCAGCTCATACTGTTATATGTGATACACCTACCAGCTGCTTTGCTGCAACATCAAGAAACTCTGACAAACGAGGGAGCAAATGAACTGGATATACCTAATTAAAACACGATGCAGAACCAAAGGAACATAAAAAAAAATAAAATATATATATATATATATATATATTGTATACACAAGTTAACAAGATATGAATATGTTTCTCTGACTAGAATGAGCTCATGGACCATGCTACTGGGGCCCCTATTCCGAGCATTATCTAGGCAATCGTGGGACATATTTTCAACTTACTCTTGCGAGGTCTCCAAGCAATGCAAAGGCACTTTGACGGACATCAGAAGCATCATCCATGCAACAATGAAGAAGCAAGTCCCTCAAACAATATTGTGAAATCTGCAGAATAATCATATGGGACTAGCATGACTGTTAAGGTACAAACAATATTCACCATTTAATTAATCTCAAAAGACATCCACATTGTATTACAGAACAAACGTAGTCTTATATCTACTACAAATACACATGACATATTTTACCAAAAAGTTCAACATCAGGGGCTGTAAAACCTACTAAAACATGGGCATGGTTATTGTTTTCATTTCTACAATGTATTGACCAAGAAATGCAGAACCAAAAAGGAGTAAAAGTTAGCTATATGACTATATCAGTAAAATCCTCTTTACATTTATTGGCAGTATAATACAAGCAAGACCATCAAAGACAACTTGCATCATTTTCTTATTCATGAACAAACTTTCACAAAAACTAACTCACTTTTTACAACTAATGAAAAGTATTCATAAAAGTTGCAACCAAGAGGCATATAATATTTAATACTATAAAAATCTCTCATATCTTGAATCATTAAATTTGCGAGAAGGAAGTACCAAACTCTCGATTCCACTACCAAGACCCTCCGCAAGTCCAGAAAGCAGATCAAGAGAGCATACTATAAACTCTTTATCATACTGAACTCCTGCCGAAACAGGATCAACCTGCAACAGAATATCCAATTAAATTTGTAAAAGTATATACTAAAAGATTAGATACCCATCCTTTCTACAAGCTTCACCTTTTAGTTGAGGTGGTAATTTGACATAATTATTGCTGATATATATTATATGTATAAAGATACATAAATATATTATTTCTGAGTGTAGATTCATGTTGAACCATGTGTGGAGATATTTTCCATGCTAGTCCATGACGTATGTGGTTAATTGAGACTTCACATTATTTATAAGAGGAGAGATACAGAAAATTGTATTTTGAAGGTGGAAAGTGAAATTGACAGTGATAGGGACCCATGACACAAATTTAAGAATAATATATTCTACAGGATTATGACTCTAAAGAAGTTGACCATTAAAAGGATACTGAAAGCAAGTTAAATATGCTGCAACGCATCCTTCTAAGTGGTATGTACTAAGGTCGAGCAATGAAGCAATTACATTGCATCAAAGCCTATACCCATAACATAAGCTTTATCTATAGTAAACAATAAAACATAGACTTCCACATCTAAGCAATGTGAGACTACACAACATTAATATTATATTTCTAACAATCCCCCGATGGAGCATATATTGCTCAATCTTGTACAAATAAAACCCAATTATCAATCTCAACACTCCCCTCACTTACAACAACCTAAGAACAATAGTTCAAGAAGTAAATTGAAAGAGGGTTGTAGCTTCAATCCGTTTGAAAAACATCAACCAACAGCATGATGTGAAAAAGGGCACTGCCGATGAGAGAGGCACGGCGAGAAAGAGGAGAGGGCACAGCTGATGAGCAGTGCCCATAAACAGTACTGGTGAACTGGTCCCCTGAGAACAGTACTGTTGAACAGTATGGCTAGAAAAAGGAGCATCAGGATGCAGAAAAAATAAAAAGGAGCACTGCTGGAAAGAAGCATAGCGAGAAAAAGGAGTAGGCACTGCTGGTGAAGGAGGCACAGGGGAAAGTTCACTCGTTTACTATTTGAGCTGTCAAACCCTAAAAATAGGCTTGAAATGAAGAGCCGTCCCTTAGACAAAATTAGATAACTAGAGATAAAGAAAAAAGGAAGTAACTAGGCTTGAATGATGGCTGGCTGCAAAGCCTTTTTATTTTCTATTTCTTCATGTCGCGGCTAGAGAAAATAAAGAGAGGATTAGGGTTTTAGGGAAATCAGCCAAGGTCGGGCTTAGGTTTCAAACCTGCTTTAATATCATATTAAATAAAATAGAATGAGAAAAAAGGCTATAGCTTGAAATAATCAAAACCTACACCCATAAGTTTTATTTATGGTAAACAATGAAACATAGATTTCCACATCTACGCAATGTAGACCCCACAGTCCATTAATATTATATTCTAACAAAATACATTTAGGTTTCTGGCACTAATTAAATGGACTTCAAGAAAAGGCAACATGAAGCAATTAAACATGGATAGTTGTAAAAAGATATAACCGTACGCATTGCTGAGGTTAACTCAAGAAAGCAAGCATTATAGTCATGACTCATGCTCAATAAAAAGATATAAAAAATATAACTTAATTATTGACCACTAAATTATCTTAGTAATCGTACCTTTGCCAATTGTTGAGTTTGTATGATATCTATACACCTCTGGAATACAGGCTCAGCAAATTGAGAGAATCCAGTACCCAGAGCCTTAAAGAAAACAGAACAAAGAAGGTCATTGATGTTGGAGATTTAAATATATGTCCCAGGTACTGATGATCATTAAATAATTCAATAACATTGTCAAGGCCAGAGAAGGTAACAAAAACTGAGTTACGTACATGTGCTATAGATGTAAAGCACTCTAGCAGAGGGAACAGGTCTTTGTCTGTATTTGAAAGTTGCTGCCACTTAGCAATTAACGGTGGCATCAGAATGTCAAGATAAATAGGCTGCAAAACCATGGGCAAACTCAAGTGAATCAGAATTGTCTGTATTACATAAATGGAGAGCAGTAAAGCAAATAATAAGTCCTGAAACAACTTAAGAGAAGAAAGAAGGGTGGCAGTTGGGGCCTTGGAGGGGGAAGAAGTGCTCTAAAAACGAAATATTATCTTTATCATAATGATGGTACCTGATTTAGCTCGCCTCCTACAGCTTCTGCTAGAGTTCCAATAGCATCATATACAATTCTGAGGTTCTGCCTCTAAATTTTAAATCAGAGGTTAAATTAGAATAAGATAGAGAACAGGTTTATTTGAAAGAAACGTGAAACGGTACAAGTGCAACAAGAAGATGAAGCAGACCAAACCCCAGACATATGGGGTTGGCTACATGAAACTTAATCTGCAAGCATTGCATCATATTACTACAAGACACACTAAAGATCAGAGGATGACCTGATATTTTCCAAAAGCACATATGAGATGCTTTAATATAATCTCCAACCGTGGTGCCAACTCTTCTGCAGCCTCCTGTTAGTTAGTAAACAACATTTGAGATCTGTGTAAATTATATCCAGAGGCAGTAACTGAAAGCACTTCAAGCAATAAATGAACTGCCATTCAGAACCTCTTCAAGAGTTGCGAAAGCTGAACAAGCTGCCTCTTGCACCCGCTTATTGCTGTCCAAAATTCTTCCTAGAAGACCCATAAGAACCTTGTCAAATTGTTCATAGCCTTTTTGATTCCCAATACCCTGATATAGATGAAAAAGCATCACAATCAAACTAAAGAATTTTATAACAGCCACTAAACATGGAAACTGGAAAGCACTAGGAACAGAAAATCTATTGAAATATAAAGTTTAAGTTTCACTCACAGAGGTCACCATATTGATTTACCCTAATTAGGAAAATAAAAATAGATATCGATTGGGAGAAGTTAATGGGTATTCTCCCTTATGGCCCTGTCTTTTCCTGGTCGTCTGGAAGGATAGATGCTACCGCAAATTTCTAACACTGGTGATTGGATTGGTGAATTTGTTCCAAGAGCACACACTATTCTAGAATACCTAATACATGAGTAACCAAAGGTATCTTTCCAACAAGCTTTGAGCTTTTCATATAGTAATATTAAGTATAATTGTTAAGCTTGTGTCAGTGCAAGGTAAATATAATTGTGAGCAAACACAGGTAATCATACCTGAACAACAAATTTGCTAAAACGAGAAAGCGTCCAGCATGAAATGCTCCGTATCAGAGGAAACTTATCATCTAGAAGGGGGATGAGAAATGCAACAATCTGCACATGAAAAGAGGGACTCTTCTGAATGATTTAACGTTCGCAATGAGTGAAAAAATAAATGCCAAAACATGTAAGAACAATGAATAAATGCAAATATAAAAAAGATCACACATCACAGCACCAGACTCCTACTGTAACAAGGAAGATAGTAAGAAGGCTAATCAGACGATTAACATCTGTCAAACAAATATTGCATGTCTGATAATCAAATTAATATGGAGCAAAGAAAACCAATAACAGATCTAGATTGCATGTCTGCAAGAAAGTACCTAAAATGGTCTCAGCGAGAAACTGGTTAGGTAAAGAAGGAAAAAGAAGACAAGTATGCATGGATGAACTTATAGCAAGTGTGTTGTTTAAGCATGATCCCACCATATTGGGGATAAGCATAAGTCAATTAAATTTGAAAGCAGTAAAGCATTAAAACCAGACACAAAAGGTTACCTCAGCCAGATGAGGATAAAGACCATTGATGCAACCCTCGCCTATAGCACCAAGAGCCAAGACAGCAGCTTCTCTTTCTTTCCAGGCTTCATCACCACTAGCTGACAACTTGGCCTGCAGATGTTGATTAGAGAAAAATGAGGAATCATGCTGTAAAACAACTCATATCTAGAGATGACTCTCACTGTCAAGATAATTTACACCAGTAAAACCTAATGTCAATCTTGCCACTCTCATGTAAGGAGGAAGAGGTTCTTGTTTCTTTTAGTTCATCCAAGTGTCCATAAAACCGTAGTGTAAACATAATTTTCTAGAGATTTGTAACAATCACATCTCTATTACCTGAACAAGAGGCATTAAAGTTGGAAGAATTTCATCCCCAAACACATTTGAGAGAATATCAAGAGCAGCTGCGCTGCATTTCCGCAAATTCCATACGTTCACAACATCATCATCCTGTAATTATTGAAAACATTACGAATTTAAAAGTGGGAAGTTGTTTTCACTCTATAATATCATCTTTCAAGACAACTAAAGTGAACCTATGCATGTGATACTGTCAAATACATTAGTCAAATAATATGAGTAAGATAATATAAAGAACATACATCATCTTCCAGTTCATCTGACCCATGAAACCTTGATGCATGAAATCGAGGTTTAAGATCCTGTAATGCAAAAAGAATGAAAAAAAAAGAAAAAGAAATTGATCATCACAAACCATACACGATCCAAGAACTCAAAAACTAACAAATTCAAACCTGGTCTCGGTCAGGAAGAGAATCATCTTCCTGCAAAATAAGAATTGATGTCACATAAATTAGAAACAAAACAAGTGTAATTTACAGGCACCCAAGAACATGAATTGACAAAGGAAAGCTAACCTCAGCTTCAACTAGTGATTCATCATCATCAGCATAAACCATGTTTGACAACAGTACCTAAATAGTTGTTACAGATTAACTTAGAAATCTCTCAACACAAAAGAATTATTAAAAAGAGAAGAATACTAAGATTTACTGGAATTAGACGTGGCAAGAATTCTCTTAAGTTTTCAGGTGGTAACTGAGCATCACAATAAGCAGACCTGTAAATCATAGATAAAATTCTTTGTAAGCATTGCAGGAAGCTTCAAGAAGTTATATTTTTTTTTACTAATTTGTTATTTCTGCTAAAAACATATAGAAGCTGCATTATGAACACTAAGCTACTTTTCAAGACATTAGGACTATTACTTCACAAAAGGAAGCATACCAGAATTCACAGGCTTCAAGAGCCACTTCATCATCGGTGTCCTTGTTGACTTGTAACATGTATTCAATTACATTCCTCAAATGCGGCTGCAGTATAAAGGAAAAAATCTCATTAGGTACAAAGGAGAAAAGGATGTAAAGAATGAGACACTGATACAATGAATGAAGAGATGGAATGAGTAGATAGATGAAAGCAATTTTTCTATAGACTCTGGGAGGAACATAAAACAATCAGCGTATCAACGTGTAAGAAAAAAAAAGTATTGTTGTAATAAAACAAGACAAGCTGCCCACCTCCAAGAAAGAGGAACGAACTTCAATTAGCTGAACAAATGCTGAAGAAACCTATACAACAGCGTGAACGAGTAAATTAGCTTATGATCATGATACCAAGAATCCAAAGCAGCATGTTTTGGGCAGAAGATAATAATGTATAAAAAAAAAAGATCATCTCCCATCACACAAGTGACAATAAATGAGAAAGACGGAAATACAGAAATAGTACAACAATAAAATGGTCTATAACACAAACAACAATAACTCTAGAATACAATAACAACGTTAATCACATTTGCCCTCGCGATACTCTCTTCAAAAGGAGAAAAATAGAACCAACAGCAAGAAAATGCCAACAACTCCACTTGATTACATTCCTTTATCATATGCATTATACAAAATCTAACAAATAAAATACGCAATGAATTACAAAGGTATGCAAAAGACTGGACAGCTGGGTTCAAGGCTTCAAGCAATTTCATAGATATCCAAGGTCTTAACTTCAAGCAACAGAAATTTAACCAGTGAAAATAAGCTGAATTGAAAAGGAAATTTTCAGCAATATATAAATAAATTCTGGTTGAGGGTTACATTAGATGCTTTCTAGTGCATAATGAGGCAGTGAAAGCTACTCACCAATTTCCGCACTTCTGCAGCAGGGTCATTTGCAAGAACAAACAAACCCTGAAGATATCTATCCATTGACGCATATAAAGCCTGCAAGAAAGTATTTCTGATAATTACTATCATTTCCAAACATAAGGAGTAGGTCCTAAGAAATGAAGACAAAAAATTTCATAATTTACTTACAGAGGGCATCAACATTATGTACTGATTTACGGAACCTAAAGAAAGCTTTCTTAATGAGGGATGTGGTGAATGGAACAACTGTAAAATGGAAAACAAGGTCAGAAATAACGATGACAAACATAAAATACAACACATCAAGTAAGAGTCCGAGGGTTCGACTACAGACAGAAGTACAGAGATACTTGAAATAAAGATAAACTAACTTATGTTTATAACCTGAAATAATCTGGGAAGAAATAAATTGATAGGGCGTTCTGCTAAACCAGGCATATCTGAATCAAGAACTTGCGGAATATCCTCACAAATCTGAGTTAACAAAAGAAATGTTGTGTTAATATTAGTATGAGGTCTCTATAAACACATTCTCAAACAGCTCAGGCAACTTATATGACTAGGATAGAGGATATACTTTAGATAAAGCATCCATTGCACCTTCCATGTGATTTAGGTCATTACTGTCTAGGCAATTTACAAGGGCCTGCAACAACTCAGGCCATCCCAAAACTCCTCCCAATTGAACAACAACACTAATAATGGTCCCAACCGTAGACCTGATGTGCCTATCTGCGGCTCCCAGACAAGGCAGCAACTCTGATTTTATATACTGCTGGTACACAGGAACCATAGATTTATATGACGTTCTGAGATTATTCTTTAGAAGCAGACCGGCAGCCTGTCGAATCTCCACTGATTTTCCCTATTCAAAAACAAAATTTCAGACAGCAAATTATCAACACTTACTTTCTTCACATAATGTACATGTTCACTAAATAATGAGTTACCAAACATAATTATGGAAATTGATTCAAAATTATAGATGCAAAACTTTCGAAAAAAGGAAAAAAAAATGTGCATAGTAAGTAGATTTTTATTTTTCCATTATTTCATTAGTGGGAAGGAAGTCATGAATGGTTAAAGTAAATGTTGCCAGGATCCATTTAGTCATTTTCAGGACTAAGACCTGATTTTTCTTTTAAGCTGATCATAAGATCGTGTTTGTCATTGTAAAATGGAAATTCATGCATTATATACATTGACCAAAAATCATGATGCAAGAGTGTATTATACATTTATACTATTATGACTTCAAGTCTTCAAGATTGATTCCTCCCACTAGTTACTACATTGTCTCCAGCTTCATTTGAAGGGCTGATCCAAGCTACTCTATAGGATCAGTTAACACATCAAGCAAAAAGTTTAACATTACATGGGAATATTGGATAACCCTTAGCACATATGAATCCAAATAACTCCCTCAATTTTCTTCATCTGTCCTATCCTTAGCGTGCGTGTGTATTCTCCTAGCATTTAAGTGAACATTAACATTATAGAAACCGAACCGTTAACGTATTAGAGCAGCAAGAGTAGTGTAAAACGAAAGTCCACCAAAGTAGTACCCTTTAAGGAGACAGGAATCAATTAGCACCAGCCTTCATCAGCCTAAAACCTATAATCATAACATAAAACTCTAACGCAATCAACCCAATGAGACATGTAACCCAAGATAGGTTTCCTACATCTCCAGTGAACCAAAAGCACCTCAGAAGATTCTTATTTCTTATTGCTTAACAAATATACCCATTTTGTAGAAACCATAGTCGACCAATAGACCATACTTCTGCCACAGCCAACCAGTGCAATGAATAAAGCAATGAAGTTTCCTATAGCTAAGTAAACATTAATTAACCCACAAAAAGAAAAACCAAACAAACAAGTAATAAAAAAAAAAAATCTCATTATTCTCGTAATAATCATAGAATTCGACACTTTCAAATCTATTAAACGAGTTTTCTACTTTACGCCCGACAAACGGCAATTAATTTACTACCTCGACACGTGCAAGGATAAAAGCGAGGTAGTTGTTGAAGTCTGGTAACTGAGAGTAGTGCTGGAGTTGCTTCCAAATCTGGGAATTGTCAGCAGAGGAAGAATGAGAAATCTGCTGCTCCAACAATCTACAGATCTCCTGGATACCTTCTTCTTGGGGCTGCCACGAAGCATTCGCCGCCATATTCAGAGAATTCAGACTCAAAACCTACCGGGTTTATGCCAAATTTAGAGCCTCGGAGTTCAATAGGACAGGTTGAGAGGTATTGATGGGCAGAACACGGCAAAGACGACGAGCTTTTTAAATAAAATGCTACTACTATGACTAATATTTGTCTGCCAGGGTGACACAGAGATTTGGGTCCCCCTTTTTCTGGGTATCAAAGATCAAATGTTGTGCGATGCAATGGAAATGTTGGGATGATGCTTGGACTTGAATTTTCTTTCTTTTTTTTTTTTAGAGGAATTTCTTTTTCCTCACAAAGTAAATTAGGGAAAAGAACAAGATTCTAATCCATGACTTGCCACTATTACTCTTTTGGATAATTATTTTGTTGTCAATACGAGTTAAAATTGATTTTAATTCATTTAACTAAAAGCACCTTAAAGGTGATAATTTTTTAAATTGTAAAATCAAAATTTTCAGACAAAATTGTAAATAAACATCAAGAAAGAAACCAGATCTTATATCTCAGCTATCAGGGCATCTGGAGAAAAAAAATAAAAAATTAATCGGTTTAATAAAATTTAATAACAAAATAAACTCATCTTATTATATAAGTGCGAGGATAACCTTCTTAAATTTATAGGTGATGGTAACATTGTCAACGACAGTAACTTATAGCAGATTCAGACAATGAACCACATGATGATTTGACTGACTCCTATATGATTTACAGCAGTGAGTTCTACAATCAGCTTCTGATTTTCCACAATGTGTTAACATGAAGACCTACACTGCTGCTACACATAATTACAATGCAGTTCCCACTTCCACTTTTATTTACTTTGCAGTTAACTGAGTCATGTTCGATAAATCATTTTCAAACTAGGTTGTATTCCGTTGTAGTGCTTGTTATTAATATATCTCACCAAAAACAGAACAAGATGAAACAGTTATTCATCAAACTTATCATGGATGAAAGGGACAAAGCCTTCCTCCATGGCTTCACCCCAGCCCCCAACACAGCAAAAAAGAACAGCCGGAGGCAAAACTAACGTGCTATAAGCATTCTATTCTAGCATATCTCCAGTATTATCAGACATACTGGACAAACAAATCAGAAAATCACTGCTAGCAACTAATCTCTGGATAATGCCGACACATCTCTAAGTGGATCCTAGATGCTGTAAGAACAACTAATGAACAGAAAATACTCGATGCCACTAAGGCATGCTTGCCCCACAACACACATATACAAGCTCCTTCAAATGAATGCAACCAGACAGCAGTAGAGACAAATCAGCAAAAGATAAGGACACTGTCCCAAGCACCACCTTCTTGAAGTCAATATCCACGATCATCCTGCATTTCCAAGATCATCTAATATAATGGACTCTAATTTCAATATTATAAAAATACAGGAAATATCTCTCTTTTAATATTATTTTTGATACACAATGTTTCGGTTAGTAGAATCACGTGTCCATAATTCTTTGCAAGCCCATAGCAAGTGTGCTGAATTCACATGGGAACAACGGAATAAAGTAGGATGAAAACTAACACCAAAGTATTGAGACTAAACTAAATTGAACTACGGCTTGTCCAGGGATTCAGATGTCTTGGGCATGTATAACAGGTTTAACATGGAAGTACAAAAAAGTGAAAGGCAAAGATGATGATGCCCCTACTTCCCTGTTGATATGGGTGTAATTAATGTTCTATGCTTACACTACCTAAAAAGTGAAATTCTTGGAGGTCATAAGCTGAGTGCATTTCTGAAGCTTCACACTTGATGCTATCACTTTTGCTTTTCTGCAGCCTGCACACCAGCAGCGACAAGTAAGTGCCGTAAGAAATATGTAATGATGGTTTCATACAACTGTCAAGAACTCAATATTTGACTCACAGCTCCCTAATCTTGCAAATCCATGTATTACAAGTACTTAAAATATCTGAAAAAAGTCCACTGTACTGGATATATCTCAAGGCATACAGCAAACATGTATTCCACTTAACTCGAGCTTTAATCCACGATTGACCTCAGCCAAATATAATTTGACAGCACAATTTGTTCAGCCTATGTGAGGTTTTATTTAGTAATAATTATGTAAACTTTGCCTCACAATTTGCTTTTGGCTGCTTATAAACAGATCTGAATACAAAATATCATACTCCTTACTAAAACAATGGCCTACTTAGGTAGAGTCAGCAAAACAACAAAAGCCAACACTCAAAGGCATTCAAGGAACATGAAGATGAGCAAAATTACGTTAACCTGGGACACATGCAGAAGTGTCGCTCCTGGAGTACTTCAATATTGCATGGTAAAATAGATAGAAGCATAGATTTTTATTTCACTACATAAATCTTACTGACTGATGTGTGGAAAATACAGTATTTAGTGAATTGAGCTTTTTGCTCTCTTAATAAAACATCAGGCTATAATGAAAAAGTTAGAAGTCAATGAAACAGGTAATCAAATAACTTTTTAAAGCTGAAAATCCCATTGTAGGCTAAAATGATTACTAGTAGTGGACTACGTCTAGAATACTAACTTAATAGTTCATAGTCAAAGTTTATAGCAAGCCATACATCTAGAATATCATGGTCCATCCATTCCACGTAAGAAACAGAACAAAGCAATCTAGATCACCAATATGCAAGCATGGGTTGTCAGGGTAGAAAAAAGACCCAGAAAGCCTGAAATTTTTTGTGAGATGAATCATCGAATAATTTAACTCAGAATGCCAGTACATATGGAAAGTCATGAAAAAAGGACAAACCTTTTGGAGTTTCTTTAATACAGAATCCTCAAATGCTTTATAACCAGCCCCCACCAAATTATCTACTTTATCAGGTTCAACAGGATTCCGGGCATCAGCAAAGTCTGCTGCTACTGCTGGTTGAAGAGGCAAAACCAACAATGGATTAGAAAGATAGCCACAGACGTTTCTTGTTGCAGCAACCTAAAAAAAGCATATAGAAAATATAAGTGACTAATAAAAGCCAGATAGAAGGATCACAACTAAAGATGATAACATCTAAGATTATCACAATCCACTTACAGCTCCATCTTTAGTTGCCATTACAACGAGGGCTGAACCCTTCTTCTTAGACTTATGGTCCTTAATGAGAACATCTTCCACCTCACCAAACTTAGAGAACAACTCTCTCAACTTCTCTGCTGAATACTGTTCACCCACTTTCTCCCATGAAACTTTAAGCACCTTCTCTTTATCCACCCCAAAGCCACCATTACCTTTACTCTCTTTCCCGGCTCCCGTCGACTCTTTTTTCAAATCAGACATAGTTGGTGCTCTTTTATTTGTGTGCATAGCACGTATTCTAGCAATCTCTTCCTTAAGCTGCCTAGCAATCCTTTCCTCTTCTTCACGCTCTTTTGAATATGGGTCGGGAGCAAAAGCTGCCCGTTCCTTTTCTTCAAGATCAGATACCATCTTCCTCCGCTTGACATCACGTTCTGATTGACGACGATGCTGCTCACGCTTAACCCGCAAAAGGTCATCAAACAATTTCCGAGCCTTTTCATCCTTGAGAATCTCATAAGATGTCTTAAGCTTTTGGAAGTTAGCATGGGCATCTGGATCATCTGGCCTCTTATCGGGATGCAACTCCAAGGCCTTCAATTTGTAAGCCTTTGAAATATGTTTCTCAGTAAGTTTGGCACCTTCCTCTCCAGATGGAAGCCCAAGAACATGGTAGTGATCAGTATCAGCATCCATTTTCTTATACGGCAGCAAATTTATGAAATTCTGCAACACAACTCAACTTATGAGGCTGTTGAAGAGTGCAATTTTAGGGGAACAAATCCACAGCGGTACCAACTTCTCTACCACCGAATAGGTTTAGGTTACAAAGAGAAACAAATAAACTTACAAGGTCCTAGCTCAGAAGAAGGGGATGCTATTAGAAAGAGAATTTCATGGACTATGTTAAGATGAATTAACATTAAGATACATATTAGCAAGCTACCTATTAAGAACGAAGACGGAGTGCAGCAATAATTCCTTCTCCATCACCAGGACAATCATTATTATTCAAGCTAATCAAAATTGAGATTTTTCTTGATTCGGTAGAGGATTGGCAAAATTTACAGGAAAGAAACCATCATAAAACGAATTCAAAAGAGCTTTAATATGAAGCCCTAGCACGGTAAAAGAAAAGGGATACTAATATAAACATTTCCAGCAACCAATACAGGCATATACACTATCACATAATGAAAGTAAAGAAATAGTAAATACCAAGCATTACACAGAACCCAAATTTTATGAACACTTATAAAAGATATTCAAGACCAGAATCAGAACCAGAGCCATAGCTAATCAGTATCACAAAGCAAAAAATAGTATAAATATTGAAAATTATCACCCAAAAAGATAAACTACTAATTATTAGAATAAAAAAAAATTGAGTGAAATATAAATTCGAGAAAATTTAATGGCTGAAGCTGACTTAGCTGACTCAGAAGAAGAATTTAATAAAAATTGAAAGCACAAAGAGCCAAAGAAAGAGGAAAGGAGATGGAGAGATGAGTCAGACCTAAATTGATTAAAGACAGATTGTGGATATTGGAGCTACCGGAGATGCCTTTGCTGGTGTCGATGTCCGTCGAGTACTCTGTCGCGTCAATGAGATTGCACGGAGGGGAGGGAGAGAATGCGTGGCCTGTAGCTTTTTATTTTTCCCTTTTGGGCCAAGGGTGAGGCTTTCAGGCCAGCAGGCCGGCCCAGCTTTTTTTCATCAAAAGAGGAAGAAACCCTCGATTTGGTCTTGAAAAATCATCCGTACAGCTGACTTTTTTTCTTTGGTTTTTGGACTTTAGTACAATCAAGGGATAAATTGGAGACAAATGGGAAGCATGAATAATAGTTTTCTATTACATGCTTTTTGAAAAGAAACTCAAGGAAATGTAGAGTATACCAAAATTAAAACGGGAATATCATAGAAAATGAGAAAATAAGAAATTATTTTCAATCTTCTTTAACAATTTTATTCTCATTGTTTATAGGGATAAAATTCCTAGGAACTATACGAATTTGAATTCAAATTTACATTCAAAATATCATCTTGAGCAAAGAGAGGAGGAAAATTGAAGCTCTTCCCTACTTCTGCTTTGTGATTTGTGCCGACGAATCAGGAACATTTGATATATTTAAATTGTCTCGCTAACTTCACAAATCAATTTGAAAACTTTGAAAAGCCATCGCACTTTATTAATATGTTAAAAGTATTTGAAGGAAGCACCCAACTGATAACTTTCTTGTAATAAATAAACTCCAAAATGATCAAGTTACAAAAATAAGATTAAGATATAAAACAAGCAGCACACATAGGAAGGGCTAGCCCTTATTGTCCCCAAACTGCAATAAACGAATTCAAACTTGATAACACAACAAAAAATAATAAGGGTACAGGAATTACAAGATCTATATTGTATCCAGCAGCGGAGCTCTAATATCGGGGGTGGACTCAAAAACATATTAAACCTTTTATTGCTTATGCTGGATTTGAGAAATATGGACATCCAGAGAGAAAGCAAATGACAATTAAATCAATTGCCGATCTCATACTTAACAGATTAAGCAGAAGGGCAAGGAACAGACTGTTGCTTGATCCATCAATTGGCCTGAATCTCGGGTATAGAACTGGTCAAGTGTCTTAGCAGGTATACGGTGGAGAAGCTCGCGGGGGAAAATGCGAAGCAAAGTCCATGCAAGATCAAGCGACTGAAATATATTGCGGGTGTCATATGCTCCTTGGCTAACAAACTTCCTCTCAAACTTGTCCAAGAATTCCAAATAGAGCTGTTTCATGGATATTAAATCTTATTAATTTCACTTCCAGAGGTCAGTTTTAAAGTATATATAACAAAATATCACAAATGAGAAAAAAAGATGAGGAAAGAGACCAGGTCCTCAGACGAAAGTGCTTCTTCTCCAACCACAGCTTTCATTGCCTGGACATCCTTACCAATGGCATAATTTGCATAAAGCTGGGCAAACAAAGTGAACCATAATGATTAACTGCTCTAAGAGAACCGATAATGAGAGAGAAAGAGAGAAAGATAACCAAACAGACCTGGTTGGATACATCAGCATGATCCCTTCGAGTCATTCCCTCACCAATAGCACTCTGCAGTGATAACCAATAATTAGTATCACCCCCATATTGTACCTTTTTTTCTATATAACACTAAGATTGCCATTGCTCTAACCCATCTTGAGTTCAAACAAACTCAAGATCTATTCTTACCTTCATTAGACGAGAGAGTGATGGAAGAACATTGATTGGTGGATATATCTGCACAATTCAAACAAATCAAATATCTACTTTATAGACTCAAGAATTATAAAGAAGCTCCACATATAACCATCAATATGATCCATATGCCAGTTTCTCTTAACATAAAAGAGATCCAAATGTCTAGAAATAACTATTTTATGTGAAAAATAAATAAAAGTTGACAAGAATTAACAAAGGAAACAAGTAAGACTATATTGCAGTGACTGAAATTCACACATTACAATGCTATTTTCCAATTTATAATAAGCCAGTAGTTCCAGACTCTTCTATATTGCAGCATAGCAGTGTTATCAAAGGCTCTAGGCACACCTAGGCGCTAGGGGTCCCTGGAGCCTAGGCACAAGGCCAAGGCGCGGACCTTAGCAAAGTTAGGCGCACACCATAAAAAAATCTAAATAAAATAATTCCAAGCTTACAATAAGTAAAAACTAACACCATTAAGTTATGACATAGAAAAAAGTATTCATAGGCAAGAAATCCAGCAAGTAGAAAGTAAAGGTTGATAAAAATGATCTAGGTAAAGTAAATATGTCAAGCAAGTAGTCCACTAAGCTAACAAGTGAAAATTGAATTTATACTTCTTTCTTAAAGATGGCAGAGATAGCTAAGGTTTAATGCTGATTATTAATTGCTGAGTATTCTCTGTTTTTCAGGTACAAAACAGGACAGAGATAATTAAAGTTTAAGCCACACAAATGCTTTGCTTTTTGTGTACAATAGCAGAGATTAGACTAAGCATAAGATGAAGAAGCAGACTTAGTAACTAAAAAACATGATAGATAGTAGGCATACTTGCACTGAAATTATGCTTTGTTTTTAAGCTAGGGAAGTTTTTTTTTTTTTTTATGTTTGAGAGACCTTTCAGGTTTCTATCAGGACTCTTCACATTGACTTTTCCTATTTACGAGGAAACTGAAAAACTGAAGAGTTTTTTCAAAAAAAAAAACTTGCAGTGCCTTAAGTGCGCCTCAAAACATGAAAAAGACGCGCGCCTAGTGAGCCTAGGCAGCACCTTAGTGTCAGCGCCCGCCTTTAGAGGTGTAGAGGCGAGGGGGTTTGCGTCTTGCGCCTAAGGTGCGCCTTTAATAACACTGCAGCATAGTACATGTCTTTATTTATTTACTTTTTGATAGGAAATGAAATTTTATCGAGAAAGAAAGAAAGAAGCATGGTACATGTTGATATGAATCAAAACACAAATACAGCCTTGAAACTTTCATGCTCTGGGAGATACCCGACTTTCAGATTACAGTTACTTAAACTAAACCATCATGCCCAATGACATTATTAAAAAAATGCAAAGCATCTATTTACAGTTTACCTGTCTGTTGTGAAGCTGCCTATCAATGTAGATCTGCCCCTCCGTAATATATCCCGTAAGATCAGGGGTGGGATGTGTAATATCTGGCCAAGTAAACGAGTTCCATTAAAGGTAATTTAACTGAAACAAGTAATTGCATGCAAGATAGCTGATAGATTTTAATGAGCGCATTACCATCATTTGGCATAGTTAAAATTGGAATTTGCGTGATGGACCCTTTTCGCCCTTCAATTCTTCCAGCACGCTCATAGATTGTTGCAAGATCAGTATACATGTATCCAGGATACCCACGCCTCCCAGGCACTTCTTCTCGGGCAGCAGATACCTACAGGAGCCAGTTGAAATCAGTTTCTTGTGTTTTGCAAATTTCTGAAAATTCCTGAAGATTTTATAAGCTACTAAACAGACAGAGTGAGAAAGTTCCAACGTCCATTGGGAGCCTCAGAAAAACATTTTAAGCCATACATATCTAAACGGATCAGATCAAGAAGGTTTGAAAGAGCCATCCAAAAAGATTGCATGCTAATACAGTTTCTTTTTCTTTTTTTTTCAACACAAAGGAAAAATAAAAATTACAGTGTGAGGCACATTACCTCACGAAGAGCATCGGCATAAGAACTCATATCTGTAAGTATCACAAGGACATGCTTCCCACATTCATATGCCAAATACTCAGCAGTAGTAAGAGCAATACGAGGAGTGATAATACGTTCAATTGTTGGGTCGTTTGCCTGTACAGTCACACCAGGAGAAAAATAACAACTTATAGGTGCCAGCATTCATGCAAGGCATAAATGAAATACGGGAATATATCAACCAGATGCATCATTTAAGTTCTATTTTATTTTTACAGAACAGCCTTGTGTTTTTAGAAGAAAAGGAGATGACTCATTCTAGATATTTCTGTGATTGTAGAACACATTTGAGACTAAATGGAAACATCACTACAAGGATGCTTTTCTTTTCAATTAAATTGCCTACTAGTTGGCACATTCCAAAGATTTTGTTCTATTTCAAAAATTTAGGTGTGTACTTTTTACCTAAAATAGGTGTTAAAAAAAAAAAGTTAAGTGTCTTTTTGGTACAGACTGTTACATATAAGAAAATTTAGGATATCACAATAAGCCGTTAATAACAAGTAAAACTATACTGTTACAAACAGAAAAAATTCTGCAGTAAAATATAAAATACAATTTTAGAATTTAAAGCAACTTTGTCAAGACAATATTGTCTCAATGCATGGGGCTGTTATTAGTTATGGAATGACATAGAACAACAGATAAGTACTTGGATACAAACTCGGAAAAGAAAAAAGAATTTTAATAAATGGAACAAAAAGTGTAAGAATGATTACCAGATTAAGAAAAAGGGTCACTCTTTCCATTGAGCCATTCTCCTCAAAATCACGTTTGAAGAACTGTGCAGTCTCCATATTTACACCCATAGCTGCAAACACAATGGCAAAATTGTCCTCTTCCCCACCCTATAAAATCATAAGATATATTTTAGGAAAACTGCCCAGCAAAATCTCATAGATAGTATTACAACATTATCTTCATAAAAGATATTAATTTGTAGAGAGTATTTAATTTCAGTGAAAAAATTGAATACAAAATAAGTAATACAAACCCTAGACTCGACCTTCCAAAGATTGAGGTCCCATTAAACTAAAAGACTACAGATGAATACCTTACTACCATTTAAGTAACACTAGAATGCATCTTGATGGAATGAGGATCTCATTTCCTATAACTGGGTTCCAACTACCCATATCAACAGTTTTCAAAAAAAGTGTAAAACTTGCAGGACTCTGTAGCTTCCCATGAAAACATATTCTGAACCCTGGTCAAAGGTATTCCAGTTAGGTTCACGATCAATGGCATTCCAGAAGAATCAAGGTCCCAGGGTAATTCAACAGTCACAGCACGGGTCTGAAAATAGGAGGACCTGCAAGTTCCACCTTTACATTGCCTTTCACCAAAAGCCCGCAATACGCCACAGAATAGACAACAAGTTAACCACAACCCCCAGCATGTGGGAGAATCCACTTTCTCAATCTTTGAGGGGTAAAGTTGGTCATAGAGACTACCCAAATTGGCTTGGGAAAGAAACTTGAACAAAATATATAAGAAAAGCTTATAGATGCAAGACCATTAATTTACCATTTTGTTCTGGAGTCCTACTTATACTTAAGTCATTAAGGATGTTCACTACATTTAGAGAATGCACTTTGAAACCACAAAGCATACCTCAAGAAGATTTTCAGACTTCTCCAGTCGCTTGACCAAGCCAGCCTGACGACATATCTGGGCAGCAATTTCATTATGTGGAAGACCGGCAGCAGAAAATAGAGGGATCTTTTGTCCTCTAGCAATAGAATTCATGACATCAATTGTGGATATCCCAGTCTGTATCATCTCCTCAGGATAGGTTCTCTCACTAGGGTTGATAGAACTTCCTGGGGAAGGAAAAAAAAAAAAATAGATTGAAAAACATGTAATTATATAGCATACAGAGAATTTATCCAAGTCAACCATTGCAGAAACTTAAGTTACCTGATATATCTAAATAAGCCTCAGGCAAGATGGGGGGACCATTGTCAATAGGTTTTCCAGAACCATTAAATATGCGTCCAAGCATGTCCATTGAGACAGGAGTTTTCAAAACCTGCAAAACATGGCCAAAGGGAATCACATGCATAAAAATGGGTGGGGAAAACATTCATTTTAAGTGAAATACAATAGGAAAACTATGAAACTTGAGAAAGTACCCTTCATAATAAGCTTTTAATGTCAGGAACAATAATTAGCTGCCTAGCTATATTCATAATGCAATTCCAATGTATCAAAAATGTTCCTCTATCTGCTTCTGAAAGTTGATATTCAGATGTATTATTTTATTTGAATATCCTCTTCTAAATCAGTTCACCACTCCAACCAATTAATTCATAATGAAATAGTAATTCATAATTAGTAGTAATAAACTGTAACTTTGGAGTGACCAATGACCATATGCGAAGGGATAACATATTTAATAGAACCTGCTAAAAGAATTAATATAGATTAGTAGTTGATTAGCCCTAGCTAAAGATTAAAAATTTGTATTACCAAAATACAACTAAAAGCTAGAAATCTAACAACCCATATGTTAATTCTATAGAATTAGGACATGGATGTTCCTAAAATAGGTATTTCAATGAGTAAATCAGAAAACATGTTCACAAGATAAAACACACTTTCATCATATGCTTTGAATAGAAATAGGAACAATAAGAAGAAAACTTATATACCTCCCCAGTAAATTGCACTGTCGTAAATTTGTTGTCGATCCCAGATGTACCTTCAAAAACCTGAACAATACCACACTCAATCAACAAACTTTATCCAAAATGATATTACCGACAGGTGGAAAAGAAATTCATTTTCCATTCTACAATTAGATGAACAAAGTGCACATGCAATAAAGCTGATTACTGGTATAGTACTCCTTGCATTAAAAGATGGGGAAACATCAGCAGGATATTTCAGCTACAGAGAACAACAATAGCATAATCAATCATTAAAAGTTAATTACAAATATTATGCAAATATCCTCCCAAAAGAAGCAACTGTGATGACAACTACTCTATAAGGTAAAACTCAAAGGCATTCATAGCTATGCATAGATGATTACGATTTATTAATGTCATAACAAGAGTCACCTGAACAACAGCCTTTTCTCCATCAACTTCCAGGACTTGACCACGCCTGGTGCTTCCATCTCCTAAGCGGATATTAACAATCTCTTGATATTTAGGTCCCTGATGCAGTTGTCAATAAAATTTAATCACTAACACTATCAACGAGGGCATCATGATTGAGAAAGCATAACAAATAACTAAATCATGAATAACACTTACCTTAACTTTATCAAGGATAACCAGTGGTCCAGCAACTCCAGATACTGTTCTGTATTCTGCAACAATAATGAACGAATACAATATTAGAAACAAGAACTGTCATTGTGTATTGATCAATCCAGTAATCTTACTAAATGTCCCTGTTGATACTTACAGGGTTCCATAATAGTAGACTTAATAACCGAAGGGCTCTAAATGCTATTTTATTTTAGATGAATGTGAAACTTCCTTTTCACCAAAGATAACATACTAAATCAAGTACAAACAAGTGAACTAGTTTGAACATACCCATCCCGATCTCCAATGTTCCCTCCTCCGTGTCAATACTATTTTGAGCCACACCCATTTTCTGAACTTCAAAACACAGACAAAAGAAGAATTGGACAAAAATTATTACATGCAGCCAAACCAAAAGTAAACTAATAAACAGCAATACAGAAAACACAGCGACTCCAGAAATAATTTAAACAGAGCCAAGTGAAGTGATGTTATTAGCTTATTAGTTTAATAGTATATTTGAGGGATAGAACAGATATATTAAACATATCTAACTGGGTAATACAAAATCTTAGTTTTGCACGTAAAGCAGTACTTAGGAGAGTAAACAAAAGAAAGAACAAAATCTTTTTTTTTTTTTTGCCTCAATCCAAGTCAACCATTACTGAATTAGAGTCCGTTGAACCCAATAACATCCTCGGCTCAAAAACAATAAATGTAGCAATAGTTCAATTTTCAACATCAGTTTCCCATTCTTACACTTTCTCAGTAAGCAAACAATCTCTTGCAATAAAATAACAAGGACTCCATCACATTAGGAAAAATCACACTAAAACCTCATCCAGGAAAGAAAAACGAACAAAAGACAAAAAAAATCCATAGAATGATATAACATCATGAAATTCGATTAAGATTGGACTCATAAAAACACAAACTTTGAATCAAAAGCTAAATTGCAAGAGAACGGGCTATAATTCAGTATAATCAACTGCTTCGAGTTGTTGTGAAGTTCGTGTTCACCGGAGATCAGAAAATTACGATTAAACTGCCGAAAACTATTAAATGGATCTAAAAGAGCGAAAAAGCGAACCTCTTTCTTGGTTGTTTCTGATCTGCAGCGGAAGAGAGATATTGGCGAAGAGGATGGTGTGACAGAGATCTAATGGACTAAAAATAAAAAATAAAAGCAAGGAAATAATATTTGTCAGAGATCTTATAAAATAAAAAGGAAAAATAACCTTTATCGCCATAAAATATAACGTTTTTGTTGACTTGGTTTAATTTTTATTTTATTTTTTAACAATTTTATCCTAGAACTATTAAATCATTTACAGTATTTTCTTAAGTCTAATGCAATTTATATTTTAGATAAAAATTATTGATATGATTTAGAATATAATTTTTTTTTATTACATATGTGTTGAGGTGACAAAAAAAATAAATTTATTTATATAATACATATATTTTGACTCTTATTTTCACATATATTTTTTTTAGAAATTTTTAAAATTATGATTTGTAATAATTAAAATAAAATAATAAGAGTGCAAAATAATATTTAAAATATATTCTAATAATATTTTTAAGTTTTTTGAAAAAAATAGAAGAATAAGAATGCAAAATAATTTTAGGATAAAATTAACAAAAAAATATATATATTTTTATGATGAAATTGATAAAATGTGATAGTTTAAAAACAAATATTTATATATATATTTTTTTTAACTGAGCATAAACTTCATAAAATATTATAAATCACGTTAATATTTTTGACAATGGTGGTCGTTGCAGCCACTGAAGGAACGATTTGAGCATCATTGCTCAGTTTCACGGATTTCCCATGATTAGCTTTCGGCTGTGCAATCAGAGGAGGAAGAGGTTGATTTTCTTTGATGAAATTGATAAAAATATAATAGTTTAGAGATGTGTTATTTGTCAATTTAAAAATACAGATAACAGGCTGTAGTATAATACATAAATTGTTTGTATGGTAATTGGTAATAATGGTCATAAAATCATAGTAAACAACAAAGGCTCCTGCGAGTACCACGTTTATGTCCAGGAAGGAGCCTCTCGGTGAGGTAGGGTCTGAGTCCTTACATACTGAGTAGCACGGTGAAGAGAGAGAATAACAATATCATGACGTGGCAGCACATGATTGGTCCTGGTCCTGGTCCTGGTCCAGTTCATTAGAATAGAAACGGTTATATATTATCATCATCAGTCCATTGGCCTAACAAGGAACACGTACAGGATTGGATTGGAATCCTATGCATGCTTATGGCAACATTCCTTGAAGCTTTTTTCTTTTCTTTTTGCTGAGAAAAAACAGAGCAAGTAACAAAACAGTAGTTGAGGGCATATGGCCGTGCGACTAGCTAGGGACATGTTTTTTAGTAGTTGTGGCAGAGAGGATAACCTTCAGCCCTTCAGTAATGCAAGCAATTTTTTATTTTTTATTGTTTTAGTAACTTCAGATTGTTCAATAGATACATTCTTAACAAAAAAAACTGATTAACGGAATCGAGGAGGATATATTTTCATTTCTATTTAAACATATATATACCTTCTAAACAAAAAAGAGTATTGTTCTGCAACTTCAATGTTGCAGCTAGAAACAATTACGAAACTAGCATGCATTGTCTCAAAACTAGGAGTTTTGTCCGTTCTACCGCTTTGGTACAATAGCATAACCTAGTGACAAGTTCATTGAAGAAAAAAATTGGATAATGGGATTTGAGTCCTGATCTCACTAAAGCTTCTATTAAGACTACGAAGTGCTTGAATGTGGAGTTCATCTTCCTCCACAGGTATTATCTTAGCAAAGCTTCCCTCTTCCAGATAATCCACGACCCGGTTGGCAGCTTCCAGTCCCGTTACATAAGATTTTTCCTGTTTAAAAAGTTGATAAATAAATTATTGTATAACACTGGTTAATTAGCTATCAAAGAGAAATGGAAGCTATAGACTTCAACCTGTGCCCAAGAACCATGTCTATTCACAATCCAATCGCCTGCCATGAATAAGTTGGGGAAAGATGTAGACCCACGCATCATGTGCTTGTACGAACCTATGAGAATAAAACATCAAGTAGAAGGTTGATTTAGCTTATAATACACAAGCACAATTTGTGGAAATCTGTTTACTTTTGCTATTACATACAGACACAACAACCCTTAAAATGTCACCTGGAAAGAAGTGAGTCAAGGATTGTGGATATCTTCCAATCTCCTTATCCACCACATTAGCATTCTCAAACTCCTTAATGCACTTTGAGAGGTATGACTTTACTTTCACAACTAGGTCATCATCCTTCAGCGGCAACAACTCATTTGCATGATACTAGTTATATCAAAATTTTGAACCAACAAGGGCAAGAAAGAGAGAGGAGTTAAGTGTGAATTAATATTTACCAACTTATTGTCAATGAGAATGAGAAAGGGGGATTTGTCACTCACAAAATCAGCTTGCAAGACTGTTACAGGGTCACCTTTATGCTCATCCTGAATTACATTCAAGTCAAAGAATGTCCATCCAAATGAATCTTCAATGTCAGAGCAAACATTGCTTGCATTGGGAATGTTGACCTGGTAATGAAGGGTTTTATGACACAAATCAGGGCTATAATGACTTGGAAGGCTGCTCAATAGTCTTCCAGAAGGGCTTTCAGAAGCTTTCAGTTTTATTTTAACTTGCAACAACATGATTATAGGATAAATAATCCTCATGTGTGAACTAATCATGAGTGAGGATGACACCAGATTAGGCTAGAAGAAATTCTTTACGGAAAAAAAGAAATTCTCTAGGGGCTGCTTTTGATAAGGCTAGTAGTATTCAAGGAATATGGTCTCTTCTCACTTCTCTCTTCTTCTTTTTTAATTTTTCAATTTATCTAGTCAATCTCATGCATCACAAGAGATAAGAATAGAGAAGAAAGTGAAGATCCAAAAAGAAAGACTTTTCCTGCACAAACCTTCCTATCAAACCAAAGCTTGACAGTGAGTACATCAATGTTTTTCAAGTTCATGGTCTTCAGAAAGTCCTCCCTTGTAGATAATGCTGGACTAACAAGAAGACAGTTGCAAATTAAGAAGAGCAAGAAAAAAGGATTAATGACAGCTCTATCATGCTACTTAAGATAGTTAACGAATCCACCAAAGACTAGGTAATTGGCTGTCAAAGATGACAGCAACAAGTGACCCTACACTTGGTAATTATAATGTTATTGGCGAATTCTTGATTGAGCTGGTCAGGAATGATTAATGCAATATGAAGTAAAAAGCTTCAACTTGGCTTGGAGGACAGAGACTGCAAATAAAATTTATTTTAAAAGAAAAACAGCATACCTATTCTTTATAATTTCCTGGAGAGTGGAAATTCCAACAGCCAGAATGACTGCATCAGCATTATACGTCTGTCTACCACAAACAACTTCCGAAACACAACCTGTTTCCTCATTGAAGAAGAAATCTGTCACTCTTCTACTCTCCAGAAATTTACAACCCTTAGCCCTCATGGAGTCCATCCATGGCTTAAATATTGTTTCCGTCACCGTTCCACGACACCATACCAAATCAAAATCTTTCTATATCGACCACGAAAGAAAATAATTGTAACATCCAAATCAAGAAAACCGAAGAGTAGCAAAATTCTGCGCAATGATGCTGATGGTAAACCTTTTGAGAATCACGTGCTAAACGATTCATGTTTCAAGAGACTCACTGACCTTGAGAACCAGTATAACCAATTTTTCTTTATGAAATTTATCCAAAGATTGACCTTGAGATATAAGCCATATTCTTTTGGACCATTTGAAATTAACTTTAACCATGTCCAATAAATTTGGAAGCAGTCAAAACCAGGTTGAACTCCTAAACTGGCCCTGAATGAGCACATTAGCAATAGACATTTTGCACAACCATTGAGAATATCAGGCCCCAGCAGTCCAGTGCATTAGTAAATTGTGTACACTTTTGCATTACAATCCTTCAGGATGGAATGGTGGTATAATTTGTTGCGAAGGATATCTTGAAAATGTATATATCAGGCATGCAAGCATTTGAGAGAAGATAAACATTTTGACTGTCCATTATTTACTTTATGGGACTAGAGAGTTCTCCCGTTTAAAGTATATATAGATAATTTAATCTGGGAACAGATATGGAAGATACCCCTAACAAAATTGAGCTAACACTGTTGATCTTTCACTGACATTCCATGTATTTATGTTAAGTGAATTTAACTCATCAAACCTGGTGAGCAAGGACAACGTAGTATAGCAGTCCGAGAATTGCGGCAGCACTACATTGCTCTGATGAAGTGAACAAGCCGACATGAACCAAGGGACCAACTACATCTTGATAAAGCCTCTCCGAGCAACCAAACTGTTTGAAAAGCTCCCTTGCAGTAACTACCAGTTAAACTTCCAAATAAGCACCCGGATGATACATCTTTGACTGTGTTCATAGGTTAGTAAAGCAAATAATTATGCCTAACTGATATTCCCAAGTTCTGACAGGGATCTTACTTGAATCATATTTTCTCCAGGCTGAGTCAGTGTTGTCAAAGTCAATCACTGGAAATAGAAGGTGGCAATGAATTGGAGTGGAAGATTGCACAAAAATAAGGAAGAAGTATGTATGGCAATTCCCTTTCAAAAGGTTAAAAAGATTGGAAATATTTAATTCGAATATGGAAATTGGAAATTGGAAATTTAGTTTTATTTCTTGATAAAATAGCTATCTCTTGACAAAAACATGGGATGTTAGACATGAAATTCAATGTGAAAAAAATTCACTCTCCTACTTTCATACCTGGTGAGAGATACATACTTTTGATAATAATATTTTAAGCTGAAAAAAATTCCTTGGATTATTTTTAAATGTTTTTAATTGTCAACTAGCAATTCATGTTCACAAATACTTCATACCTATTTTCAAATACCTATTTTCAGGATTTCAAGAATAATATCATCTTCAAGAAGAATAAAAAATCTTTTATTCTTTGGAAAATGTTACCCATATTTTTTTCATGAAAGCAGGGGAGATAAATTGATTCATTTCTTGACTGTAATCTATAAAATAGTGGCTCTGTAAGCTTTTTGAGGAAAAAGAAAAGTATTTTGATCAGAGACTGCAGTACCTGCAGTCATCAAGGGTAGGGATGTCAAACTATCCAACAATGGGAGCCGAACAAACTGCAGTCATATATAGAAAACAGATGAGGACTACTGGACTAAGACTTGATACAAGAATGAAATACAACACATACCTGAGTGTAGAATAAGGTTCCCAATGGAGTGGGTAATTGAGGCAGATCTTGGAATATTGGAAATTCTACCTACAAAACAATCATGTGTTTTAAGACAAAGCAAAGCTGTTTATATCAAGCTGCTAAAATAACTTGTAAGAAGTGAGAATTTCCAGATAAACTTAAAACAAATTTTCTTATAAATTTTATTTGTTTGTTTTTTAAAGAAGAACCGAATACGAAAACTTAAATTTCCATGAAATTAACTATGAATTGATGAAGAATGTTTATGATAGCAACAAGTTGATTACCTCTAACCCCTCTCCAGAATATTGTGCACAATTGATCCAGTTTGTAAAGGGCTTAATACCCAAGTCATCAACAAGGCTAAATATGTTTTGGAAGGGAGACCAATGACCTACGAGTAAAGCATACACTGAAGTAAGTTTCAAAGTGATTCAAAATTGAAACCATTAACCAATTAATTGTACAATGACATTACACATGTATAAATATGAAAGTACACAAAAAATAAAAGGAAATCAGCTCCTATAATTCCCATCTAGATTTTCTCATATTAGACCATAAGGTACTGATAGGGAATAACATACTGGCAAAGACTACCACCAAGGCACCAACCCCCTATATTTGACTATTTGCAGTACTACCTTCTCAGATGACCATTGACCAATAATAAAGGAATCGACATAGATAATAAAATACTGGGCTGGCAGTAGCATAAACTGAATGGATATGGTAACACTGAGGAAATAACTTAAGTACTTCATTCCTATCTTTCGTCAAGCAATACCATGATTACAACATCCAAGCACAAGACTGTAATCAAATTTCGAAGAATACCTATAATTTTGCCTTAAAATCAACAAAATATAGCATTTAGTTTCACTGAACAATGAGGCAAAAGTTTACTTTTTCATAATGATTTGAAAAAATAATCATTACCCTGATTTCCGATATTGTCAGGGTACCCAAAATCGTTATTGCCTTCAAGAACAGTGACATCGAATCCCTGAAGCAGAATTTTCGAACCACAATTCAGATTAATTTACACTTAGCAATGGGTTGCAGAAAAGATAAACTTTCGATAGAGGGGGACCTGGTTGCATAAGTGATTAGCAGCACCAAGGCCAGCCCATCCTGAGCCGACGATGACCACCTTCTTTTCCTTGCTTGGACCTCCATTGCCATGGCTTTCTAAAGCATTGACTCTAGAATGAAATCCTCTTCGGCATCTGTTTGAGAAGTAAGGTGGAAGTGTGATCCTCCAACAAGCCAACATGATTTTGCTAATCGCTAACGGCTTTCAACGACCGGTCACAAAATTTCCCGGCTTATTCAGCGAGAAAAATCAAATAAATAGGAGCACAAGATCTTTCTTGGAGGATTTTTCGAATATTAATAATAAGGACCTGTGTGGGCTAAAAGTTGCAGTTTTGGGATGAAAAAGTTTATAATTACAAGAAAGCCCGACTTTTCAATTAAGAAGCTTTTGTATTGACTTTCTTGTCTCAATAGATTTATAACTGATCAGTCATTCAACATGCTTATCCCAAAAGATACTAGAGACATGGTGAAAATGAAGAGTTAATTCAATTACATAACTAATAGAATTAAATTTTATTTCATTATCTGATGATTCGATCGAATCATTTATTTTACATACTTAATTATCGACATAGTGGCGAAAAAAAAGATTGGCACAAACTCAAGTGAAACTTATGCCGTTCACTCTTAAATCTTAATTGCCAACATTTCGTATCTAACCTGTAATTTAGATCGATCAAGTTCTTATCAATAAATTCAATAATTTTCCTGGTCAAAGGAGAGAGAGAGAGAGAGGAGAAAGACAAAGCCTTATTCTTTCTTTTTGCTAAAAAGACAAAAATTTATTTACCGAACCTGTTAACTTTTAACAACTATATTATTGTAGCTGCAAAAATGAGAATGTGATGATCATGTTCTTAACAGGATTATGCATCAGACGGTCTTCAATTAAGGAAGACGCATTCCAGTCTCCACAGCCATGACTCGGTGCTTCAACAAAATCAGGCTCGTTACGTAATAACCGTTTAAGTTACTCCTTTCTGTCTGTCGCTCCAGCCTCACGTTTCTGCACAAAATGTCTGCCACCATCTCCGTGCGCCCAAATCGTCTCTCCGCCGGTTCTTCCTTCCCAAGACCGCCGATTAGACGAATTGACTCGTCCCCTATCGTAAAATCCATAAAAAATGAACCTTGGCGAGGCGCACGGTCACACTGTCGGCGCAAGCCAACAAGGACCATCACGCTGATTCAAGCTGGTCCCAGAGCCGACGACTCGGTTCCGTTCGAAATGTCTGTCGAAAATGCACTAAAGCTGCTTGGAGTCTCCGATGGAGCTTCCTTCGATGACATACTCCGCGCCAAGAATTCGATCCTTGCCACTTGTAAGGATGACCAGGAGGCGATTGCTCAGGTTTTCTTATCCTGGACATGCACTCTATTGAGTTTTAGATAATTTCAACTTGAATTGATTATACCCATTTGCTGATTTTGTTTCTTGGGCTTGCTGCAAGCTTCATTCGCTACCTGTTTCTTGAAGCATTTACGTAAGAATTGTTGTTGAGATGTGGTTCAGATGTTGGGAGTGTTTTGGACGCTGAAAAATCTAATTTTTCTTTCTGGGACACACTTTAACTGTAAAATTTACATTTCAGTGTCACGGGTTGTATTAAATTTTGGAGATGTTCAAGCTCTGGATTTAAATTGAAAGCTAAAAAGACTCTTCTCATCTGATGCATAAAGCTAAAGATTATTATGCTTGTGCATCCTTTTGGACTATATATATCTGCAAGCATGACAGTTTCGGATTGCCTTTCATTACTTAACCTGTATACAACTGTAGTCTTGTCAATGAGTTCTATCTCCTTATTGATGCTATTGATCTTGTTTTTAAGGTTGAGGCTGCATATGATATGTTACTCATGCGGAGCCTAACTCAGCGACGATCAGGAAAGGTGGTTAATAGTAGCATTCGTTATGCTGATGTTAAATCTGTAAACTCCCCTGGTCTGGGGTCAATGCCTCAATGGTTGCAGGCTACCGTAAAGAATTCTCCTCTTTCAATTGAGGCACCACCAATTGGTGATGTGGGTGTACAAGCAGGTGTATACGGAGTGCTGATGGCATTAACTTATGTCAACGGGTCTTCTACATCCTCTGCAACATCATACTCTGGGGCTGATGTTCCGGGGCTGATCTTGGCTGGTAGTTTTGGTGCTTCTTTGTACTTCATGACAAAAAAGAACATTAAGTTGGGTAAGAGCATTCTCTATAAGGGCTATTACAATTGAAAAGAATTTCGTTTCCAGTGAATTTTGATTCCTTGAACTGTTGAACATGTAAATGTGAGAAGGTCGTATTAAGTACTTTAGTATCTCAATTTCCAAGTATTCTTGACTATGGAAGTCATAAATTGCTTGTTTAGGTTAGTTGTGCCAAGCTGACGTGATGATAGAAAGAGGAGAATGGAGAGGGATGGGGTGAGAGATTCAAGGAAGAAAGTGATAAATGTATTCAATTTATACCCTTTGCCTTCTCCGTTCTTTTCTTTCTCCTGAAGGAAATACCTCCTTTCTTTCGTTTATTGAAAAAAAGAAGAAGAAGAAAACTGAATATTTGACTGTAATGGTAAGAATCTCATATAAGTAATAAGAATATTGTAGGGCTTCAGTCTTCTTAGTCAACGTGTATAAATAGAAATTCATATTGTTTTCAGCTGTTTCCTAATAGTTATGTATCTAATTGCATATGAAAGTCTAGAGAGGCCTCTGAAAAGTTCTTTCCCAGGCAAAGTAGTATCCACATACCAGACTCCCCACACACGTTGTAATTGGCCATGGAGCACAAATTATTGCCTGCCATGTTAACATGCAGAGAAGACTTGTGCTGATAAACAGGACCCCTAAGGTCTTAAATTGAGTTTCCTTCCTATTCTATTAAAGCTTGCACATAATTTCTATTTCTTCGTCTCATAAAATCTGAGAAAAGTAGATGGCTTATTTACTTAAAACTTAAGGTGTGTGTATGTGAAAATTGACAGTTTGCTAGGAACATCAATATACATGGAGCCAATACAGTTGAAAATTTGAACATCCTTCATAAGTGTCCATGTATCAGTTTGCACATGTTGAAGAAGGGTGAGAATGAGAGGGGATGGCCTCCTTTTTTTAGGCTTGTGTCTGGCTGTTCCTTTTTTCTCATTTCAACTTTCTTTTAACACGGGAAATTTTAAGCGTAGGATCTAGTGGATTTTCAGCATTTGCCTCTTGAGCCAAAGCAAATGCTAGCATGGGCATGCCTGAATTTGCATAGAATCCTTCTTCTTTTCACTCTGTCTCCTGTTTTTCATTTCCGTTTTATTCTTACATTATCAAGCGTAGTTATGATCTTCACATGCAATTTCTTTTTGTTACTTTTGCAGGGAAGGCCACTGTGATAACTATTGGGGGGCTTGTAGCTGGTGCTGTGGTTGGTTCAGCTGTTGAGAACTGGTTGCAGGTAGATATTGTCCCGTTTTTGGGTATACACTCCCCCGCTGCTGTAGTAAGTGAATTTATAATATTATCTCAATTCTTGGTTTCCCTGTACCTAAGGTAGTGATAGGAGAATACAGTGATCATAAATTGAAATGTGAAACTTGTAATTAATCTTTTGCATGATCATACTCCAGCTATTTTAGGATGTACATCATTGCATATTTTACAAAACTAAAAATAGAATGTAGTGAGTATTATCACATTGAAAACATGCACCAAGAGTTATACTGGCATGCTCAGATTTTATGGTGTGGAGGAGGATGAGGACGAGTACGAGGACGAGGATGGGGAGGGGGTGCACATGGTCGCTCCTGTTTCATACTTACCTCATGCTATCTGAGTATGGGGAGGGGGTGCACATGGTCGCTCCTGTTTCATACTTACCTCATGCTATCTGAGTCCTTTGCTCGACAATCCTCACTGATGGTGGTATTTGGTTGTCAGTCCTTGCAGCATTTTTCCAACTTGTACATGTGCAGAGAACGAGATACAGGATCCATTTTCCGCTGAAAGGGAAAGAGTGAGAGAGAATGACGTGAAAGTCTTTTTCTCTTATCCCTTCCAGTTCCACCTTCTCAATTTATGGCTTTATAATCTATGCTTTTTGTCCCTAATTTCCTATGAGATAAAAGAATGTGGATGGAATATTGGAATGAATTTATAAAATGCCAGCTTTATCATGGTGCTCTAGTGAAAGAGATTATAAACCAATCCGGGTCTTCCGTAAAACTTCGGTTTTTTGATAAAAACTATTTTTTTAAATTTTTTTACATCAATAAATATATGTAATTATCGCTGAAAATGCAAACTTTTTTTTTCACTCGTCTTGAATTTCAGAATTCAGTAAACCAGGTTGCTTCTTATTATTGTCGGCTTACTACAAGTCTAACCACCAAGTGGAATCACTTTGTTCCATTTCTGTGGATCAAAAGCTTGGGAGCATAGGGAGGTGTCCTTGGATAATATTTTCAATTTAATTTTCATGTAATTTTATTTTCATAAACTTGATTGTTCGAATTGAGCAATTGTAGCGTAGAAGTTGAACCAGCTACCAACCATGTTTTAAATCGTCAGCTACACTGGCCTGACTTCTCTGCAAGTAAGTTGTATTCGAATACTCCTATTCCCATATTGAAATAACATAGTTCATTTCAATCCTCTTATTTCTTTTTCTTTTTTTGTAATTATTGGAATAATACGGTGTTAGAATATGGTTTATATGCATCAAGCATCCAACTACTAATTTAAGCTAGTCTTGAGAAACTGAGAAGGCTTTCTACAACTCAATCATTTCTGGCTTTGGGAGTCATTTGTTCGAGAAAAATAATATTATTTCCCTCAACCTTCTTACTCCCTAGTCCCAACTTTCTTTCTCACTTGCAATCTTCCTTTACAACCAAACACCAACTTACTCTCCCTACTTCATCCTCGTCAACGCGTAAACAGTTAACCATATATTCGAGCAAAAACAAACTTCTGAAGTATGCCCATTGCTCGGGATCAGCCATCACTGGTTTCCTTGTTCAGCTTTGAGAAGAAAGGATACACGGTGAAAACAAGGGGTTGGGTTGGTTGGGAACGCAAGGTCTGTCTGAATTTGTGAAGCATTATACCAGCTAACATCCAGACAATGTTCGGCGTTAAAAACAATAGCAAATCTCAGTCACTAAAATTCATGACCGCCATTACTTGGGACCTCTGAAGGGGGTGAAACCACAATAGTTCCTTTGAAACAAGACTTAGTTTAGCTCTCCATCAAAATTTACCAATGACAGTATTTCCGTTACCTGAATAATATCACTTGTTTGATCTGTTCCAGACCGCACTTCTGATCCACGATGTCTACTTGGACAAACAAGTCTGCTGCTGCAGCACTCTACAGATGAAAAATTCCTCAGCAACACTTACAAGTAAAACAAGGACCAGCGAGCAACATGATAGATAACTTGTCATTCATAAAATTTACAAAGATAAAGATGCCTAAGTAGTGTGGGGAACCTAAATAGAGTGGGGAAATTATAAAGAGGTAAGATAGTGCCAAGGAAACTCTTACACATGTCACCAAAAGTTCTCTTCTTCACTTTTTCTTGTTTGTGGCACATAAGCTAAATGTGAGTACTAGTTTTCCAGTAAGTTACAGTGAACATTAAAGAATTGAATTGCTGCTCCTCTTATCATTTCTTGAAGATACCTGGTATTCACATAAGAGAATAATACAATAAACAAAAACATGTTACACAACTTAAATTAGGTATTGCCAGATTCAGTTGGCGTAGTACAAGGAGCCAACGTGTTAGGAGGCAGGTTGACACCACCCCCTCTCACAGATATACTAGGGCACCTCACTGAGCTTGCCCTGCTGACAAGATTTGAGTCTAGAAACACAACAATCACTGTGATGTCATCATGGAAATGCCGACGAACACCACGATCAATTTTCTTCAGGTCTGAATATCTCATTTCTCTCTTCTTTGCTGCTTCTTGAAGGGCTGCTTTCACCAGCCTCCTTGCACTTCCCTGAAGAAGGATACCAGAAAAAGACTAAATTTCTTGCCCAGTGAGCTTGACCAAGAATTAAAAGGTTTGAAGTTTTCTTATCAGATCATGCAACAATCACTGATTTCGCAACAATTACAATATAAATTTGCAGCAGCAACCCTAGTCAGAGGCTACTTTATATCTTTTTAGAATAAAGTTAGCTCCGTTAACCGAGAGAAATCAATTTTCTTTGTAGAATAATGCAGTAACACCACTAACAGATCATGAAAGATCATTTCTTTGACCTTGTGATATGACATCACCATAACTATATCAAGAAACTGTTAAGAACAACATTATTTTCCTCAAAGCCTTGTATTCATGGTCATCTGCTTAGAAGCTTCATTCAGGCATGAACTTGACTACTAGACAAAAACCTTAGCTTTAAATGCTACAGAAGACAGCTTCTTTCCATAATAAACATAACAAAATTATGATATTTATTAAGTTTCAAAATAATGAAGTCCACTAGCTTCAAAATTGGCTACTTCTTTAAAGTGAAAATGCATATCCTTTGCTGTATTGGACATGATATAACAAGATTCTAATGACAACACAATCTCTTCCCCAAGGAGGGCTGCACAAACTATGTGATGTACACAGCTTTTTCGAATAAAGTCTGTCTTTCAGCATCAAAGTACTTCATATACTGAGTTTTAGTAAATTATACCATCCTCCCAGAGTAAGGCAAAATACATGGACGTACCTCCTATTTTCATATTTTATTCAAAAGCTCCAGTAATGTAAAAGAAAACCAAACAATACAAAATAAGCAGACATAAAATGTAGCTATTCTTCTAGAATATATTAGCATTATATTTAAAAACAATAACTAATTTGTTTAGTTTTGGTCTAAACTTAGACCGTTGGAAAATTTTACTCACACTTCTAAAATAGGGGCATGATAAAGCTACATATAATTCAAAAAAATCATGACAAACTCAAAAATACAACTACATCAAACAACGCAGCCATTTTAATAGCATTTCTACTATCAAGGAGAAGTCTGTCCATGCTTTAGATAAAGTTTCAGGCTAATATATCCACATTTTTCCCTTTTCAGTTGTAATCAGGAAGGTACAGTCTACTTATTAATGCATATCTTACGCTGTGTGGATGATTTTGAACTATGTCCACTGCTTCTTGATTGGAAAGGTGCTCCCAGAGCCCATCTGATGCAAATATAACAAACAGATCATATGGTTGTAAGTGGTGCACCGATATTGATGGTTCAGAGCTTAGTATTGGCCTCTTCATAGGCTCACGAAGTCGAAACTTAGCATATAGAGGCTCTCTATTGAACTCAGCCCTTTTCAAATAGACATCACCAATTGATCTAGAAACCTGCCAGGAAAATATTCAAAATGTTAGCAGAAAACATTCAAAAGGAAGAAAATACAGAGGTCACAAGTCATGTCAAATTGCAGTGTTTCATAAACTCATGAAAGAAAATACAGAGGTCACAAGTCAATGAGTCCGTGTTAATATTGCAGTGTTTCATAAACTCATGAAAGACATGATCAAGAAATGAAAACTTGAAGAGAGCATTTTCAATAACAATTACATTTTTACTTAAGGCGTAATGGCAGATATTTTCAAACTTTCATGGAAATATCTAAAACCCTGAATTTCTGTTCTACATACTTCCACCATTACAAAGAAAGTACTGGCCATTGGGTGTACCTATACTGAAATTAGACTTAAAACCAGTATTACTTGTGAAACATACAAGGGGGAAGTGATGAGATCAATGTGATTTCTGAAAATTAAGATTTCTGAAAATTAAGACTAAGGTCTAGGTAATTTGCAGTGCCTGTAGGTTGTTGGAATTTACTTAATTTACTTACCAGTATTACATGGACAACATAAAAGGGGAAATTCAAAGAGGTTGATGTGATTTCTGAAAATGAGAATCAGATCTGGGTAAGTAGCATTTCATTGTTAGAGTTTACTTTTACTATGACCTCCCTCCCTCTCTCTAGTAAGCTATTTCATACATATATGCATCTTTATGTGAACATGTATGTTGTTCTGTAAGAAAACAACATCCTAAGCTGAAAGAACTTACTTGGATAATGCCCTTTACACGCCATACGTTATGCTTCAAAACTACAATTTGTGAGTCATCAGGGTGCAAAGAATGCAGCTCCTGCCTCACAGATTCTATTGCTGCATTATGCTCCGTTGACAATTGGATGGGTAGAACCTCACCAGTTGCATTGACAACTCTCCCCAAAACAGCTCGGGAATCACCAACATTTGCTATATAAAGGGTAGCATTACAGATAACACCAACAAGACAGCAGGAGCCAACTGCTGCAATCTGTGGTTTCATAGACCACTGTTTAGTAACAAGAGACAAAAATCCATCTTCTGTAGCTTGAAACGCCTTCCGGATCACATCTATCGACATTGTTTGTTGCTCTAGCAGTAAATCCTGCAGTAAAAGAATCCACCTACTAAGAACAACACAACTAGAAACAGAATCCACAGCATAACTTATGAAACTATCAGTCTGATATTGAAATTAACACTTTCACAGTCCCAAGTCAGTGTTAATCAAATAAACTGAAAGAAAATAGGAACAACTAAAATTGAGTTACTCAAATGCCACTACTTGTGCCCCAGAAAACAAGTTTCTGTCAACCATGATTAAACAGGTTATAGGTGGGAGAAGAGGAAAGAGATAAGAAATAATGCCTCACACATAACTATTTTTGGCTTCTTTTCTAAGATGAACAACTAGTGTTTGAATTCATTGGGGCAAGGTTTCCATCTTTAGTACCAAAATAACAAGCTGAGTATTTCTAACATTTCCCATTCATCAGATAGATACCAACAGCTAGGAAACGACTACAGGATTGCTTCTATTCACCCTGGATCTATCTGAGACCTTATCCTATATTTAGCCCTTTTCACCAAATTAATTAGTTACAACAATAAGTCAAATTGGAATGAGTACAATAGAAATCTGAGGATAAAGAGAAACTTCAGAATTTAGTGAAATTGATGTGACTTACTCTTGAGATGGTGAAATAGATGATCATTGATATACCGTGACGTCTCAGGCCCTCCATGCCCGTCATAGACACCAACAAAGGTACCATATGGCCCAGACTCATGCAAGCTCAGGCTGCCTGATTCAAGCTGGCTCTGATCCTCAAGCAAATTGTTAGCCTGGACTACAGCCATGGAGAATTCACCATTCAAGTGCTGCCCAGAGTCTTTGTACCACAACAGTCCATCTTGTCGACCACCGGCATCCGAACCAGTTCTTACAAAATGTTCAGACCTTGGCCGAAAGCAGGCCCGCAAAAAGTTCATCAACTCTGTTAACATCCCTCATTTCATCAAACAACCCTCCTAAATTGCCACATCTAATAACCACTCAGTGCAACTCTGCTTCTAAATTCCCAATCACAAATAGTATGGTCCTCTACTCCTTCAACACGCTATCATACACTAGAACAGCATCAACAACAAAGTATATAAATCAATAATGATACAAAGTAGACCTAACATACAACAGAAAGAACCTAAAAGAAGCTGCTTTGTACTGTTTATTTCAGTTAGGGAATTGCACCTAAAACAGAAGGAATTAGGTATTCTAATCTGAGACCCAATTTTGTTTCTAAATAGAACAGAAATAAATTATGACCGTGCAACAGCCGCTAACAATGAAAAATAATAATCAACAGAGAACAACAAAATGATTCCATTTTCTTTCAAAAAGATAAGTCAAAAGACACTTTTTCTTAGACAAGTCTTTGGTCAGCCATTTGGAAATCCAGAAGGTCTACCTCTTCACAATGGGAAACATCCCCAAGATGCACTGATCCCCACAAAATTCAGTGATCACAATAAATTCAACCCTTTTCCTCAAATATTTATAAAAGAAACATGGTAGCAAATAAATTCAAGACAGAGAAAGAGAAATATCTTACCCAACAATTTGACTCTTAACTGAGCAGCTAGTTAATGTCCAAGTTGAAGCAGAGAAAGATCTGGGAAGAAGAAGAAATTCTTGTGCTTGTTAAGGCATTAGATCTGTGGATCCATCAAATCAAGAGGCAAAAATTTGAAGTGGGTTTTGGTCGTTTCCTTTTTCTCTCTCTAGAGGTATGAACTATGAAGGTGATGAAATTGTTGAAGAAAAATGCAAAGATTTTCAAAAAAGAGTATTTGTGGAAGATTGAGCCAACTGAAAAACTCTTCCTTTCTCTTTTCTCTTAGAAGACAAGCCCCATAAAAGAACAACGATGGAGAGCTTGAAGCCAGCAAAGCAGAGGTCCAGCAACGGGCTCCACACCACTATGCTAGAGAGAGAGAGTCAATCAAGTAATATCGACAATGATAATGTATACGGTGAAATAATGGAGGTTCCATCAAATAGGGCTCACTTGAAAACACGTGTAATTTGTGGGGTTGACTGTTCGCCCTACAAGTTATTACTGTCGAAATCACCGTTCTGTAATTTGTTGGTGTATTAACCTTGGTCCGCCAGAAAAGTACCGACACGTGTCCCTTTTAAAACAAATAGCACAGAATGATCTGTGTCTCTTGGGGTGAAAATATTCCCTGGTCACTCAGGAACGGAGTCCCACGCCGTTTCTGTACCCTCGCCGCCCGAATTTTATTTTATGAATTTCTAACTCCTATAACTTTTTCTTTTTTGTTCCCTTGGAGGTCTATTGGCCATGGAATGCGATGAAGCTCCTTCCTACTCAAATTCATTATATCTCAATATTTAACTAGTTTTTGAATATCAGACTGTCTAGAGTAAAACTGGCTAAATGAAAAAATAAAAAAAATAAAACAAAACAAAAATTAGATTGGAAAATATAAACTTACGTCCTTCTACCCACAAAATATATAATAGATATTTTTTTCTTAAAAGAAATATGTCTAATTTTAATTTTCTAATTTGACTTTTTAAAATTAAATTCTCAACTCAATTATTAGTAATTATAACATAATTTTCAATTATTATGGATAGATCCCATTAATTATAATTCTATATATTTTTTATTTCAAATTCTTTGTATATATGAATTACTTTATTAGTAATTATTTATATGACGGCACATTATGATATATTACTGGTCGTCGCCCACCGCAACCTCCTCCACCCACCGTCGATTCTCAATATCTACCGACAACTTTGCACACCACCACTAGCCGCCATTGACTTGTCAGAACAATGACGATCATCATGAAAACTAACTGACGATGATGATCACTATCAAAAACTCATCAAATACAATAATAACCACTGTTAAGAACCATTAAGAAGACTATAAACACCGTCGAAACTCATTAGAGACAATGTCATTGTGACTCACCATAGATGAATGTTACTACCCGTCGAATACAATGACAACCACCATCGATAAGCATTGTAGAGGAAGTATAAATGCTTAGAACATAATTACAATTGTAATTATTTATATAATCAAAATTTATAAATTTTAATTCTAACCAATAGAATAATTATAATTAGTTTTGAAATTTTATTTTATGTATTCAAATGCACCCTTTAGTTGTTTATATCTTTTAAGATAATTTCAATGTGCTTGCGGGGATTTATTGTTTGCTAATTTACAAATATGACACTGTGAGCATTATTCTTTCAGGTAAATGGATAAGATGTCAAGGTCCACATAGAACCCTGTGTATAGTGTAATAGTGTCCAATGGTGGAACCAAGGCACAGACCACCAGCTGGATTATAGTCGGCTATCTGGAAGTACGTGGTGCAAGTATAGAACATTTAACACATTCACTGCATTTGAGATAGATCAAGCAATCAAGTTGGATGGGGAACAAAACTTTCTGAATTCTAACTTTGTCTGGTTATGGCAGTAATGCCACAGCCACTGAACTTACTTGAACTTGTCCGTGGTAGATTCCCTTCTTAACCACGTTGCTGCATGCAGTTGAATAATTTTGTTCAAGATTCCTCTGCCATAGACAGAGGGAAAAAAAAAAAGAAATAGAAGGGAATTTTGCCAAAAGAATGTGTTAGCTAAATGATAAGTTGGTTCATTCTCGATACTAAAATTTGCCATACATGATATTTGATTCAATTTCAAATATGAGAATGCCTATCCTCTGCTCTGAAATACCATTTGAACATCTGCATTATTTGAAGCTAATAATGAAACCATTTTTTCTTGAATTGGTAGGCATGCAAGAAAGCAAGCAGTGGCTAGCAGTGATGGAAAAAGTTAGATAAAGGCAGGGGAGATATATCCCTTTACCTAACCTATTAATTTGAAGTGTCATAGAAGGACAAACCCAATCTCATTGATTGGATATATTACTCAAATTGTTAAATGTTTTAGAGCCAAAGTCATGTTGTTTTCAAATAGAAACAGATCAAATTAAGGTGGTGGTGGACTGGTGGGGTGGGGCAAATACATCAGTTGCCGTACAATAACCCTCCTACATTATTGGCAATCCTGCAGCCTCAAGTGCGCCACGTGAATAGAAGAATAAGACACCCCTTCTATATTCCATTATTTTACACACCATCATATATATAAACTAGTGGATAATCAATCCCAAGTGCAACTTCAAAACTTGAAAGTTGAAAAGAGAAAATGTTTCAAAGTAAAAACTAGTTTGGCAATAATTTAGTTTGGTTGAATTGGTTCTATATATCTGGATTAATGTTGCTTCAAACTGAATTGAGTCGGTCTAGTGCACGAAGCGAGAGGGCTTTAAGAAAAATGTTAAAAAATATAATAAACTTAGTAAGATTTATTTGATGTGAAAATTGTATAAATTGAGTTGAACAATTAAATGACATATTATATTTTAAAATTATTTATTATGATAAAAATAGTTGAACATGTCTTATCGCAACTATCAAGATGGAGAATACTAGATAATGTTGTTCAACTTAAATCTATAGATCATAGTCATCTGAATGAAAACAATGTACTTAGTCTGATTTTATGCTGCATTAATGAAAATGGTCCACCCTGAAGAACTAATATTTAATACCTAATTCATCAAACTTATTATAAAATATTAACTATGGCCTGCTTGTGCATTGTGCATTGAAAAGGGAATGTACTATTGTATATTAAACATTGATAGCACACCTTTCTGAAGCACCAACAATTAAAATTTGCTAGCATACTTTGTCAAAGTGTGAGTGTCAAGGCAAGCGTATCTGCTTGTGAGAGAAAGGAGGACTCGGTTAATACCCACAGGAAAAAAAAAAATAATAATAAATAAAAACTACAAATTCAACATAAATAGTTCAAATAATCTTTCAACCTACCTTATATTGATATATTTTTAAATACAATAAATATCTAATAAGAGATAAGTTACTAGATAAATTGACAATTTACTTTGAACAATCACTAGTAATTTATTATAAAATGTTCATTTACGTACATAATATATGGTTGTACTAACACATAAGTCATCAATGATCTAAATATTTTTGAAAAAATAATACTTGATTACTTCTAAATTATAGGTAAGTAGACTATCCATTACAACTTGAAAATGATAACTTAATTATATATTCATGCATTGAGGAAGTAAAAGGGTAAAAAGAAAAAAAGAAAGATGAACTGAAATCCCAACCTTTCCTTACATATGATCATGCGTCATATGTAAATGGCAGTAATGACAAGCTAGCTAATCTGAATTCTCCAACCCTATTTTTCTAACTGGGATCACGTGCATTCATAGTCCTCAATGTTTGATTAATTCTTTGGATTACATAAGTTTGACTGCTAAGTTGTTCATCATCTACTCTTTTTTAAAAGGAAAGTATTAAACTTCACTGAAAACAAAGTCTGGCTTAGCTGGCCCACACTAGTCTGCTTTAATACGTACGGGAGTATAGCAATACATATATTAGGAAAAGAAAAAATGTACGTTCAAGTAATATTGGTCAAATTCAACCACTTGATCTTGAGCAAGACAGTGATTTATTTTGGATTTATACGAAAGAGATGGCCAAATATTCAATGATTCTAAATATTAGGTCCAGTTTGAAACCCAGAACTGTGGAACCCTTAAAAATTTTAAATGTTGTTGTTGTTTCATGGTCAAATATTGGAATCTATTGTCTATGTATATCACTGTTTGTGGATTTAATAAGGGGAAGGCCTATACCAGTGGAAGATAATGTATTTCGCCCATTCTACCTCTTAAATCCAAAAAAAAGAGAAAAAAATATTATTTACTTAAAATTAAAACTTTATAGATATTTTATTTTTCATCTTTTATTTTTAAAATAATTTCAAACATATAGAGTTGATAAATGAATCACATATTTTAAACTGCTAGGTCAATTTTTTTAAATACGAAATTAATATAATTTCAATAAAAATATACCAAATGTAAGATATTAAAGAGTCAAATTAATAAGCCCAATCAAAATACATCACCATAAATTTATGATTTTCTTTAAAGAAAAATTTAATGACATATTTTTTTTGCTTAACATCAACAATAAAATTTGAAATTAAAAAATAATTTTTGATTTAAAAAAAAGAAAAAAGATAGAGAAGATTATAAGCCTGCTAAGCCCAATCTCAATCCAACTGAGAAGAAATAATAGAAGCAAACAGATCTTGAACCCATCACAAGACTGGGCTGGCTGGTCTTAACCAAAGTAAGGACGCATGAAAAGCGAATTGAAAAAAAAAAAAAACAAAACAGAAAAACAAACGGAAGGACGAAAACAGAGCAACACACTCTTAATAGGTACCTCTGAGCTGCGAAAAGGAGAGACGGAGGAGGCTAACTTTCTTTGTCGGCGGCTGAACCTCCGACAGAAGCGAAGTCCATCAAATACTCTATTTCATCTCCTTTTTCTTTTTTCTGATCCTTCAGTCTTATTCTCCCATCGAGATTTCTGTATTTTGATGGTTTATTAGGATTGCTTCCCTGCCCTTCTGCATAAAAAAAAATGGCGTCTTGGTGTCGAGTCGGAAGATCTAAGCTGAAACAATTGTCAATTGAACTCCATAGATGTTACATTCAGCTCCCACATGCTTCTTCGCTTAATTCCACTTCTCATCGGAAACCACCATGTGTTACGGAGTTGCAGTATTGGGGTTTTCATAAGCGACCCACTGATATTTTCAACAATGCCAGATTCTTTGCTGCCCCGGTTCAGGTAATTTACAGTAGGTTAGCTGCTAACGGAATGGCTCTTCCTTTATTGTGTAATTAGTTAAAGGGCAACTAGTTCCTTTGTGGATTTTTTTCAGATAACCACTTTTTTTTCTTTTTTATTTGGTTGAGTTCGGGTCTGCTTTAATGGTTTGTTACTGGTTAATTGTGAGTGCGTGGTGCATTTTTTAACTTCAGGCTAAGCCGAAGAAGGAAGAAGAGGACACCAGTGAGCCACGATTAAATGACCAAATCAAAGCCCCATTTGTCAGGATAGTGATGGACAATGGTATATTTATTGCCACAGCTAAAGATTATGCTTTTAATCAATGCTAGTTTGGTTGTTAATTGTTTGATATCATCATAATGGATTGGAGCTTGCTTGATGATTACTTTATAAATAGTAAATTTTCTATTTGAGTCGATACCTTGGGATGTGGAATGTATATTCAACCAGAATTGTGGATGTTTCATTTCTAATTGTGGGAAGGGGATCAGGGGAATGCAGTTACTGAACAAGAAGTCATACTGTTGGTAAAAAAAGTTGTTGGAACTGCAACTTAGTAACTTTTTGAAAGATTAATAGAAGCAAAAACTACCAAGATCCTTGTGTAGTTAGGTTAGATTTATTTATTGGTAGCCATACAATCCAGTGATTTTCGGCTACCCACCTTCAAATTATTATAAATCAGACCAGCTCGTATTCCATGGAATCATGCTTAGGGAAACATATGGACATCTTTGTCATAATCAGGTTTGGCAGACACATTATTAACCTTATCACCTAGTGGTTTTAAGCTACACCGTCAGATTATTATAACTCATATCACTAGAAACATGCCGTGGAGCTATGCTTAGGGGTAGGCAAAGGAAAAGGAGTATGTAAGAATTATATGTATAAGAAATGGGCACAATGAAAGGACGAGATTTGCTAACTGTGTATTATTTACTATTCTATACTTGAAGATCCCTTTTCTGTATTTTTTTTGGGGTTATTTAACTGTTAACTTTTGTTTGATTCCTACTAAACTTATGCATATATTCAGGGCATTCAATTGTCTCTAGGCATGAAGCGCTCGAACGGGCAAGGAAACTCAAACTTGATTTAGTGGAGGTAAATTTATTAAGTATTTTGAGCATGTTATTGAGAGAATCAATAAACACACACAAAAATAAAACCATATTTTTTTTACTTTAAAAAGAAAAGTTATTGAGAGAATCCATGAACACAATGCCCTCCAGAAGAATTATCTACACTGCATGTTGACTAAACTATCAGTTAGTTTAGAAAAGAATTTTTTGCATTTGTTGGCTAAATTATTAGGGGTTGTACTGCATAAGGCACATGTTGGGTTGGAGAGGTAGCTAAACATCATCCAGTCATCTTCCATCCCCATCACCAGAAAGAAGCTTAAGTCCCCAATATTTTGGTTATGCATCAGTTTATTGATCAACTATATAGCCCACATATCATTTTACTTCTCTCCATGAAATGGCGAAGCTTGAAATGTTGCCAAGTATTAAATCCATAAAAAAGTTCATTAAGTGTAATAGGATGCTTTTTTACTTAAATCTGCTGTGAGGTACTTTTGTTCTTGATTGTATTATCTGTGCAGGTTCAGAAAAAGGCTGATCCTCCCGTCTGTAAGATTATCGATTTCCACAAAGAAAAGTACATAAAACAAGTGAAGGAAAAGGAGCGTGCCAAAAGCAAGGTATGGTATTTGGACTGATTCCTTTAGTGCCAACTTCCAAATTTCTCGGTAAATTCAATATATTTTCAGTTGAAGTCAATTGCTAAGCTGTTTTATCTGATTATTGTGTTTTTGCTGCAATATTGCCTACTTGTTAAATTTTTATTAGTTGCTAATTGAGATAATTTACAATTTTCTTGAAAGAAAGAAATAAAAGAAGACCTTATATATATGTAATCTGCGTATTTAGCTTTTCTCTTTATGGATTTATTCTGTCTTTCGAAGCATGTCATGAGATGTGAGAGACTATTCTTGTGATACAGTACTGTTTTCTTAACCTGTTCTCTGTTATTATGCAGTCTGATGTAACTTTGCGGAAAGGGGACCATAAGGAAGTCCGTTTTTCATCAAAAACTGTAAGTTCTTACTTTGAATATTGCTTCACTTTCTTACATATGTCATTCGTATTATCGTACATATTAAATTGACAAGAACTTAATCTATTTGAAGTAAGAAAGAGAAAACATTAAGTATGGATCACGAAATATATATATATATATATACACAAACATAGGAATGAAAACCAGTACGTACTCACTAAAAACATAATTTGGAGACCTGACCCTGTTTACATCTCTAGTTTGATAACAATGGACCTCCTTTCTATTTCTAGACTAGAAACTATACAAAAGTCTACAACTGAAATGCAATACATTGTAACTGAATTATGATCATCCCTTATCAAGCCATGGACTTTTGTGTAAGTTTTGTAAAGTATGATTTGAGCAAAACCCACAGAAAGCTGGAGTGTTTACTATTAAAATGTAACTATTTATGTAGGGCTGGTTTGGTTTTGATGTGGCTTTTCAACAATTTCATCTATATACAGGTTGTTCACATCAACTTTTTTGAGATTTTTACCAAACAAAGTTGTCAGGGTCATGGCTTTTCCACAGTAATATTTGCACAGCAATAGTGCACAATAAGAATGACAAAAAAGAGATACATAAGAGTAAGGAAACTGTTTAAAATGGAGAATGTTGAAACTTATATAGTTTTAAGGTTTTTTGGTTATGCTTAAAGCATCCTGAGGGTTGCTACTTGCTTCTCCAAAGCTCATATGGATTTTAAAAAGTATTTATGTAAAAAATGTGACTTTTAAAAAGCAGTGGTAAGAAGCACCCAACAAAAATAATTACCGAACTTTTTTTTGTGTGGCTTTTGCTGTGGAAAAGCCACAATACCTTGTTGAACACATTCCCAAACCCAACCGTAATGTATAGAGGTTATCATTTATGTGTATTAATAGCCAATGTTTTCAAACCCAGCCCATACATCAACTCGGAAAAGGGGAGGGTTAAGGGTCAGAGATTTAACTGGGATCAAATAAATAATTAAAAGTATATTTTTCTAAATATTACATATATATGTATATTATTCAAGCAATAAAACTGATTAATTTTTTTTTATTTCAATTGAAATTTAAGATATAGATATTTTGAGTTGAATAAATGTAACAAAAAATAAACTTTATAGTAAATAATTATTTAGTGAACTTTGGATAACATCTAGAATTAATATAAGCTATTAACAGTGTTTTCAGACCCTGGTTTTGATAATCTGAATATTTATTACTGAACTTTGGAAAACTGAAAGTAATCTTATGGTATTAATGCTTCTGATGTCTACTTTATTCAGGAACTAAAAGACCTAAAGATGAAAGCAGATATGGTTAAGAGATTTATGGAGCGTGGGTATCGGGTGAAGGTACTGTTTTCTCCTTTTAGGGTTGTTTTGTGACTCCATTGATACTTTTTGTTTACCAATTCATCTATTATTAGTATAGGGTGCTTGATAATTTATCTTGACCGGTATCAGATTATGAAACTCCTTATCACAAGAAGAAAAATGGAAAGAAAAGAACAGTCTAAAAGGAAAATTTCTGAGATTCTTGATATTTTTCTAATTGTTTTAGATTCTTGATACTTTTCTAATTGATTTTGATTGAGCTTCTAAGTGTAACTGTAGGAAAACAATAAAGATGACATTTCTGGGCCTTTTACCACTCTTGTTTTCATCATATACTTGCATATATTTATGACATCGCTCCTGATTGTGCTTTATCCTTCATCATTGCAAATCACAATATTATTTTGACCGTATCATTGTCTTCACAAAAAAAGAGAGCAGGAAATTCTGATCATTACAAATATTATAGTCATGTCTGGTGCTCAAATTTCTTCAACATTGATTACAATTCTGAATTTTCATGGGAAAAAAAGAATTTGAAACTTGAACTCATTTAGAGGCATAAAATAGTGTTGGTTGTTGTCACATTTGACAAACATTAATTGCAAAGAACCCATGCTTTCACAAGCTTGCGAGAGCAGCACATTGTGATATTGATTGGCTTACTTGGAATCAAATACTATCTACTTACAAAAAAAATCATGGGAAACTGCAATTAGACTTCTCATCTATATTTTGTTTAGTCTTTACTGTTTACTCAAGAAATACATAGGAAATTCGCTTCTAGCTATTCTTTGTCTTTCTAATTAGTCCTACAAGAGAATCTGTAACTTCCTTTTCCTCTGCCTACATAACACTCTATTCATGCCTGAAAAAGCTGGTGGCATAAATACTTAGTGGTAGGACTAGGACCCACCTGAGGCCTGTATGAATACAATGGGGATTGCACATCACCATCCTTTCTAGCCTGAATGGAGCTACTCCTATAGATAAAAATCTCTTAAGAAAAAAATTATATGTCATATGCTATCAGATATCTATTTGTGCTATTGAAGGTGTTTTCTTCAAAAGAAACTCTGAATGAAGCATCTGGTTGTAATTTTTCCGTAATAGTTTATTTAGGTCTTGGATCAACTTCTATCTGCAATTCTGCATTTACGTAGAGCAGTCATCACTAGATATGTTATCTGTTACAGTTACATACATGCATTCATCATAGCAAGAGCTCAATGTGTGTATAGGTTAGAAGTTTGATTGTTTCTTTTCTATCTAATAGGAAGATTGATGCATGCTGCTGTCGCCCATGTTCTTCAATTGCTGTTATTAAGTTAGTAGTATCCAATATCTTTGATTGGTTTTATATGGATCGGAAACAGTGCAGGGCATCAGGCAATGAGGATCAAGACTTGAAGGGATTGTTATCTCGTCTTTCTGAGTGGGTATGACCACTTGCTTTTATGTTTCTCAAATTTTTTCTCTCTGGTTCATACTTTAGGGTCTTCTTTTCTTCCCATTCTTTCCCTGCACTAAACTTTCTTTGTGCAGATAGAAGATGTTGCTGTTGTGGAAAGTGGACCCCTTCTTGGAAAGAAAGAAGCATATATGATAGTCAGGCACGTCAAATTTGGGCCATCAAAGAAAGGTGGTGTTAAAAAGTTGAAGGATGTTGGAAGTGTTGAACCCAAGCCATTAACAAATGCAAAATCTGGGTTTGAAACTGAGGATAATGAAACTTCGTGGTCTATTGTTGAAGGTAGCGGTGATTATGATGATGTATTGAAGTTCAGTGATGATATAGACAGTGCAACGTCTACTGACAAACAGAAAAATGTGTCACACCAATCTCTGTCAAATACTGATGGTTCAGACCTACAGCGTCCAGCAGAAGCTTTTGACTCTATGAATGCACACAAGGTTCCAACGGCTAATGAGCCTTCTACTGTGACTGAAAATAGGTATAAAAGAACTGAGCCAAGTAATCGATTTCGACCAGCTTTTAAGAGTCCAACTAGTACAGCTCCAGGTGCAAGAGACTTGGGCAGGTCAGGACCCCAATTTGTTAGCCAAAGGCGGCAGCCAACAGATGCACTCAAGCAAGCTGGAACTGATACTTACGGAGCAAGAAACTCAAAACTTCCTCCCAGAGATACACCCAAGCCAGACCCATCTCGTCCTAGTTCAGCCAATTCCTCCACATCTGGCTTTGGAATTTTTAGTTCTCGAAGGTGATCCCATACAGGACTATGCCAAACTTAGATGCCAAATGAACAATCATATCATGATGATCAATATGCAAGCCCCTGATTTGTGTCTGACATCACCTCCATCCTATTGACAAACTAACGTGGATCATGGGTGCAGACCTGCCAGCTGCATTTGTCTTGATCAACTAATAAAAGATAAGTACTTGGATGATATTCAACTCTGGTTGTGTGAGTGAATATTTTTCCCAGTCATTTCAAATGGTAAAAAACAGTTTTGCCGTAGATATGTAACTTTTTGCTGGCCATAGTTAAAGGGCTTGGAATTCTTACTTCTATTATGTTGTCACTACTATATACTTGCTAATTTTTGAGAAACCTCATTGAAGAAACTATGATCTCGTTTCAAGAAAATGGTCAATATGCCAACAATTTCAGAGTGAAGTTATGGTTCAAATGGTTTGCATTTGAATTTCAGAAGGTTTATAAGGAACCGTATCAAGGGTGGTCAACAATGGGCCAAAACGACTTGTGTATGCCTTAGTCTGTTAATTATGCTAACGATCAAGGGGAGAGGGAAGAGAGACAGCAAGCGCACAAGAGAATTGGAATCAAACATTCTATATAAGGAAGTTTTATTTTGGTTTTTGCTACTTAAAAAGCAAATAATTGTTATTTATTTTTTATTACTTTTCTTTTCAATAGTAGATTCTGGTTATTACTTCGTTTTTTAATTAGTTGCGATTCTTTTTATGTAAAAAAAAAAAAAAAAAAAAACAATTGGTTAGTTTTCTAATCTTTAGAATAAAGTATCTAAAAAATCTCAATTATAGAATAAAATAACTAAAACTAATGAGTCAATATGATAATATTATAAATGTCAAATTATATTATAGATTATTGTGATTTTATGGTATTTTTAAATAAATCATTATATTTTAAATTTTTCGTGCAATGATTTAAAAAGCTATTTCTTTACTTTAATTTTGTTCAATTATGTAAGAATCATTCAGTCCCAAATTAGTCTTTAATGATTTGAAATTTAATAAAAATAAATGAAAGAAAATAGTTTAAAAGTTAAATATTACGATGTTCTCCTAAGCCGTGCGGCCCAAAGTATTCAGCTAACCCGTTGGTAACCCAATATACACGAGTGGAATTATACAAATAAAACTTATTCAATATTTAATTTATTTTATATAGCGCGCTGCCCAGAACCCTAACATTGTTTGGCTGCCGAGAAAGTTTCAAGAATCACATAACAGAACCCGGGTTTGGGAGTTGGTTAGCTTCTAACTTCTCTTGTAAGTTTTACTTCACTTCTCTTTCAGCGATTCTTTGCTGTTCAGTAGAATTTAATTTGTGATTCACTAAACGGCAGTGTATCGGGTTTTCATATTGCATTTGGAATTAAGTTTTCGTTTAGATAGTTGTGTCAGGCCCTGGACAGGGGTGAAAATCACAGTCTTCCCTATTAAGTTTTTGATTAACTGGAAGTGCAGAAAATGCCTCATATAGTTTAGTGCTGGATGTAGTTGACTGGTTTGTTTTTGCTTTCATATGAAATGGAAGCATAAATAATATATTTATTTCATTTCAGTTTCTCTATTTTAGAATCAAAATGTGTTATCTATTGTTGCAATTTTAAATTGTCAGAGAAAATATACCAGGCGTGGTTAAATAGTGAAAGCACACCTAATTTCGACTGCTTCACAAATTATAGTTGGACAGTCTATCAGACAAAGGCTTATCAAGTTATCCTGACATAAAATTTATGTCAAATCATCTCCCTGGCTTGAACTCTGCTAACTTTTTGAAATGGGGAAATGAAATTCCAGACAATCACCTAGGTTACAAACATCCAAATACCGAAACCTTTTCTTTTTATAATAATTCAACTTATACCAAGTTTATGCGTATTCACCTTTTTTTTTTGTTTGTTGAAATTGGTGCTTCAAGGTTTCTTGAAATTACGTTGCCTCAATTGAAGAGAGTTAGAATGGATTTTGATGAATATGATTATTTGGAGAAAACAACTAATGGTGGCAATGGAACTTTGGAGGATGACAAGAAAGATCGTAGTCGGAGTTCCAAGTATAAGAGTAATGAGAAGGATAACGAAATCGACCGTCGTTCTAAGCGATCAAGATCTGGAGATGAGTTGCGTGATTATGATCATCAGAAAGAGAGGGGATCATCTCGTCATCGGTCACGGTCCAGAGATGGAGACAAGGAAAGGGACCGCCATAGGAGTAGCAGGGAACAAAGGGATAAGGAAAAAGATAGGAACAGAGATAGGGAAGAGAGGAATGGGAGAGAAAGAGATAGGGATCAAGAGCATGACCGTGATCGAGATAGAGACAGGAAAAACCGTGGTACGGAGAGTGAAAGGGAGAGGGACAGGGAGAAGGAGACAGAGCGCTCACGAAGAAGCAGGAGTCATTCTGAAAGGCATCGCAGTGATATAGATGAAAGAGAAAGAGGAAGGAGTCACGATAGGGACTATAGAGACAGAGAGAGAAGCCGAGACAAGGAGAATCGAGACAAAGAAAGGGAGAGAGAGTTAAGGGACCGGGATAGAGAAAGCAGGTATTTTTGTTCAATTTTGCTGTATCATTTTAGAATTTTCTTTAATCTGCTAAATTATTTTTAGATGGTGATGGCACATTCTTTATGTTGGCACTTGGAAGCTTTATTGACTAGCAATAGTGGATCAGTAAAGTCATTTGGATGTGCCGTTTGTTTTTCTGATATGCCCATTTGTATATTTGACATTTAACTTCGAGATGCATATAGTTTGGTATATTGTCTATTGCTTTAATCTAATATTTTATCTTCCTAAAGGATTTAGAAAGTTCTTTAGGTGAAGGTGGAGGAGCTTATTCCAATTCTCACAATAGCAGAACCACTGCTTTTAGAGGAAAAGGCAGTATAAGATAGTTATTTCTTGAGACAATCTTAGATATCCAACTGCTTTGAAACTTCGTAAGACAATTCTAAATATCCAACTGCTTTGCTTCTTCTTAGATACCTATAGATTGTTACTTGAAATTCTCCTGTTTGTTGTCTTCTAAGTTTGAGTACAGCTTTAGAAGTTCTATGACCTAAGTGAGATACATCTAGTTGAATCTTGAAAGATGTTATCCTAGATTTCTTAACTAGTCGATTCAGGATTGGTATTGAAAATGAAATCTTCACTCAGTCTGCATCCTAATAATTTCATGGATATTTATGTTATAGAACTTCATTGTTCGGGTAGTTAAACATTGGCTTGCATTTTTCACTGTTCGGGCAAGTGTATCAAACATTAATCAACATGAATTTCTTTGTTATTGTTTCACTTTTTATGCTTCTCGAGATTTTTTGTATGCATCTTAAAACAGTAAGACGTGCTCTCTCTCTCTCTCTCCTTCTCTCCCTTCTATCTCGATCCATATTTTGTTTAGGGCAGGATCTATACAAACTCAACTTATTTTGTAATATATCATTGCTCCTTATTAAAAGGCATATTCTTGCCTTAACAAATCATTTGTTGGATAGTCCATTGTAACTTAGATAGAATAGTAGAAGGAGCCAACAAGCGATATTGGAATGATCTAGTTCTTTATGTTTGTGGTTTCTATCCGTCCAAATGTGATCTACCGTTTGTGACTCTAAATTAAAAGTTAGCCTTGGTTTGTAAATGTTGTTTAATTTTTTATGTTTCTGGTTTCTACAAGCTTTTCACAAGTTTCAACTTAATGCAATTAGGTCCCACATACTGCCATCAATGCAACTTGGTGATGCTGTTTCCATATAAGATTTTCTTTTATTTATAGAAGGTACAAAATCTGTTGTTAATTTATTGCTTGACGTTGGATTACATGTTTCCCAATAAATGCCACATTCTCCAGGTGGGTTCTTTTTAAATTTAAGATGACAAAGTCTTTTAAATCCACCATCTCTTTACAGTGGTTCCCTCATGTTAACTTCATCTAGTTCCCTGCAGGAAATCTTGCATGGAATCGGTCATTATACATGTAGTGGAGAAAAATTTGCAGCATATTTTGGAATGTTCCCTCTTCCTTTATTGCTTATGAACTATGGCATCATACACTGTTGATTTATTATATTCAGCAAATATATTATATGCTTTTCTTTGTCCTATAGATATTCTGTCCCATTTTATTTTTAGTTTGAATTGCTATGCGAAATAGTTAGTACTGAATAACTTTGGTTATTTTACATTATGATGCTGATACAGACGACATAAAGAGAAAAAGGAAGAGGCAGCAGAACCAGAGGTTGATCCTGAACGGGATCAGAGGACTGTGTTTGCTTATCAGGTCATACAAAGCATTTGTAATGGCTTTATTATTTCTTTTATTGATAATATATCATCTTGATCTAATTTGTGATAGTATTTTGTCAGATTTCTCTAAAAGCGGATGAAAAAGATGTCTATGAGTTCTTCTCGAGGGCTGGCAAGGTCATTATTTTTGTTTATTGATTTTAGCTAACATCAGGAGTCATTCCTTATTTGTTTATTCAACAACTTACGATACGTGGCTGTGAATCACATGTGTGAAATGCAACTAGTGCATTTTAGTGATTTATCCTTAAAAAATAAAGGAGAAAGATGCCTCTTTTTAGTTGTTATATTTTGTTTGCTTTGTTCTTTTTATGTCAGTCCCTATGTTTTCTCGTGCACGCCCTTGTATTTACCTGTATGTAACAATGTACAGGTCCGAGATGTGCGACTAATAATGGATCGCAACTCAAGGCGTTCTAAGGGCGTTGGGTAAGTATTGTATATCTTTGTGACGTAACTTATAATCTATTGATTATGATGTTGATATTTCCATTTAGTTTCTTTTTACCTTTTTCTTCTTCACAAGTTAAGCCAGAGATGCCCAGAATGGAAAGAGAAAAAAAGAAGAAGGAGAAATATTACTGATATGGTATAGCCAGTAGCAGGAAGCACATATTTTTGCAAACTATGTAATGATGTGTCAAGTCTGTTTGAGATGAAAGTGTTCAAGCCAAAAGAAGTCTTGTTTTAATTGGACATCTTAACAACAATCTGTTCAATATTGCGCTATTAGATGGTTTAGTGGTTTTGAATTGAAATAGATCACTTGCCCTGACGATAATTACCAGTTTCAATCCTCTGCTTATTTATTATGTCTTATGTTCTCATTCTAACCTTCAGTTTATGGTATTGCTGATGAGTTTTCTTGACCTGTAGTTTGCTAAAATTGCTTTAAATGAAGGGTAGTTGGTGTAAGATGTCTTTCATTTGTTTTTATTTCCAAACCTTGCTTGTTTGCAGGTATATTGAGTTTTTTGATGTGATGTCAGTCCCAATGGCAATAGCACTTTCTGGCCAGCCTCTTCTTGGTCAACCAGTGATGGTGAAGCCATCAGAAGCAGAAAAGAATCTGGTTCAGTCGACAGCTGTGGCCACTGGATCAGGTATAGGTCCCTATTCTGGAGGAGCGAGAAGGCTGTATGTTGGCAATCTGCATTTCAACATGACTGAAATTGATCTTCGCAGGGTAAGCATGTATTCGTAGTATATTGGGAAATGTAATGATTCATCCCATACTAACTGGTCCTGAGGTGCAATCTTGGATTGATTGAACTGGAGGCTTCCAGTTAGGAGGCTATATAAGTTGTGTGACTGAGATGGGATTGTCTAACCTATACTGAGCATTTTATTTATTCTTTCTGTGATATTGAACTTCATTCATGCAGATGGCTAGAATCCTGATTTACATTTCCTTCATGATGTAATGGTGCTCTAGTATTGTTACTTATAACTCCAAACATTTCGTTCAATTGATTATGTTATCCTTTTTGCTTTTGTGTTCAAAATTTAGGTGTTTGAAGCATTTGGCCAAGTAGAGCTAGTGCAATTGCCTCTCGATGAAACTGGGCATTGCAAAGGTTTTGGTTTTGTCCAGGTGAATACAGTATCTTGTACTTTCTGAATCATTATAAGCCATTTCTATTTGGTTCCTTTGATATAGATACAACTAAGAACTAATTAGCCATGTCGGATGCAGCGGTTTCGTTTAGTAACAAATTAGTTGACTCTTTAGTTGTGATAACAGAACTTAATATTTCTTGTCAAAGAGATATCTATTCCATTTCTAAATTTGTCGTTCATTGGACTACGTGTTGTTCTAGTTGGTTCCTCTGTTAACAAACTTAACCTAAGTGATGATATTGCTTGCAGTTGTTAGGCCTGGAGGAAGCTGTCAATGACTTAATTAAACATCTAAACTGAAAGGAAACAACTTTCTTTGTTTATTCAAATGGATGCACAATGTACTCCCAAACATCAAAATATGCTTTTTGCCAATGGTTGTTCGCTTTATTGATTAATTTGATAAGGTGTTTCAATGCAGTTTGCACGCCTTGAAGACGCGAGAAATGCCCAGAGTTTGAATGGACAATTGGAGATTGCTGGTCGGACAATCAAGGTAATGCTGCTTTATTTTCTTTCTTCGTTTACATGTATTCATGCCTAATTTTAGGGTCAACTATAATAAATGTTTTCACTAATTTCTAGATTGTATTTATTTTGGGAAGGATCATAAATAAAATGCATTAACAATCAGTCAAAATAATATTAACAAGTTAATTTGACATGTTTATCCTGTGATACATCAAACAGAATGGATCAATTATGGAAGCTATGTTTTTAATGCCTTTGTTGTGAAGAAAACCAATTCAGTCTGTCAAAGAGATCTTAATGGAATGCATTTAAGCTTTCTATATTTTGTACAACTATACCTCTTGGCACCAATTATTTATTTAGCTCTTGATGAATTGTGCTGGATAATGTTATTTTTACATAGTGAAACTTAGGTGTTTGGACCATCCTGTCTTCAGGCTCTTATAGTGCCGCCCGTTTGAGTTTGATTTATGTCTACTTTTTCTACACTAATAATTAGTTCATGTTGCCCCTAGAAATAGATATTCTACTAAATCTTTCTCCAGACTATCTAACTTGAATGGTCATCTCTTACCTGTAATTTTCTTTTTTCTGATTTATAGGTATCCGCTATTACTGATCAAACAGGAATGCAAGATGTTGGTGGGAATACTGGTGATTTTGATGATGATGACAGCTTGGTTAGTAAAAGCTCTCCTTTTCAGTTTTTGGTTTGTTTTCATTTCCTTTATTCCAAGCTGTGGAACTGGCCATTCATGCAATTATATGACCTTTGTCCTTCTTTGTTGTTTCTTTCTTGAATGCTTCTTCCAACATTGTTGATGTGTTATTCTCTGTCATAAGGCATTTTATTTTCTGATTGTTTCTCGCATAAGACATACAGTACTATTCGGGCTGACTTTAAATCCTGCAATTTCAGTCCTTGAATGCATGTTCTCGAGCAGTACTCATGCAGAAGTTGGATCGCAGTGGCACTGCATCAAGGTTTTGTCTCAACAAAATTTTGTCTTTTTTGAATTAGGTAGGTTTATCTCACTTTTAATGTTTTTGTTGGCAGCATTACTGGTTCACTAGGCATTCCTGCTGCCAACAGCACAGGCCTCCATGTACCGGCAGGACCAATCCTGGGAGCTGCACCAGTGGTTTCTCCACTTGCTTCAGTTCCTGCTCTAGCTGCACTGCCTGGTGGAGGTCTCCAACTCCCCACCGCTGCTGCTGCAGCTACAGTTCCTTCAATTGATACTATTGGTGTTCCAAGTGAATGCTTGCTGCTGAAGAACATGTTTGACCCAAATGATGAGGTTGTTAAAGAATAACCTATCTGTGGGAACTTGTAAAAAAGACTTATCAGAGGAACTTTTTCTTTCAAAATTCTGTTTTTGTTTAGATGATAGTAATGTTGTGATTGTGATGCAGAAGGAACCAGGCTTTGATTTGGATATTAAAGAAGACGTCCAAGATGAATGTTCTAAGTATGGAAATCTTAAACATATATATGTTGACAAGTAAGTAACCTGTAGTAGACATAGTGCTTCATATTTGCTGTAAATCTATTGTGCCGTACATTTCTCATTTCTTTTTCTCCTTGGTTTTATTTTTTTGGGTTCTGAATAGAAACACTGCTGGTTTTGTCTACTTGCGATTTGAAAATACACAATCTGCATTATCTGCACAGCGGGCACTGCATGGTAGATGGTTTGCTGGAAAGATGATCACTGCAATGTTCATGGTAACCGCATTGGAGTGGCTTGATTTCTAGTTTGATGTATCTTGATATTCCCTATTAAAAAAGACTAACACAATGTTTCTATGCATGCATGAAGGTGCCGCAGAGCTACGAGGCTCAGTTTCCTGACAGCAGATAATATTATGGGCAATGAATATAACAGTCAGTAAGCCTGTAACAAATGCAACCTCTAGATCGTGCAAATTATGATTTTCATTGCAAGAGGCAGTTGACAAAATCGTGTATACGAATCACATGGAAGTATTAGCCTTTTGCTGAAAGAAGTTTGCAGTGCTTGTTTGTAGAAGCTATTGTAATCTTCTTACAACATAACTTATAGAAGAAGTATGAACTAGGACAGATATTGGGCAAGTTGGCGAAGCCTTACTGCATTAACTATTGGCTCAAGCAATCATCGTCAATTTGTGATTTAGTTTAGTTGCAAGAAGAGAGTTGAAAATTAAGAGCAATGGAATGATGTTGTTTTCTATGCCATGTACAAAATAAAATTTGTGACAAAGCTTAAACTGCCTTCAACTTTTTAGATCCCAATGATCCAAGTTATTCTGAATTTAAAAACGGTATAGTTTCTCTCCTAGTTACCTGATTTTAATTTTACTGATTGACCGAAGTACCTTATGTGCTCATAGTCATGCGCATGTCTGATGTTCATGATTCAAAATGTCTAATATGGACTGAGTATGTGCTTGTAGATGCACTTGATTTGATTGAACTTGATAATATAATTAATTTTAATTGAAGTGATTATAAAATACTGAAATTATATTTGACAGTAGCAAGCATATAATTTTACTCCAATGAACTATTTGTTTTTGCAAAAATTCATTTGAACTACTGAATTTTTCTAAGTTTAATTATATATTTTTATTCCAATGGACTATCTGTTTTTTGCAATAATTTATATAAATTATTGAATTAATCAAGTAACACTCTTATTTAAGTTATAATTAAAAAATAACTCACTACCATCTAAATTAATTAATAAATCTAACAAATTAACTTTAAAAGACTAAATGACTTTCATTATAAGTTTTTATTTTTTATTTTTTATATTTTTTATATATTTTCTTCTTCTTTTCTTTTGAAATTAAACTCTTTATATTGATTTATTTTTAGCATACATAGACAATAGTTGATTCTTTTATAATCTTTATTTTCTTATCATAATATTGAAACTATCAATATAGAAATCATATAATTTATTATTTCAATTTGTGTTTTGATAATAATATTTTCATCAAATTTTTTTTCTTCTTAATATTGTATTATAATTATTAAAAAGTAAATAAATACAGAGAGTTTAATTGCTAAAAATAAAATAAAATAAGAATAAGAGATAGAAAGTGAAAAACACAAAAGAAAAATTTATTTAGGATAGTTTACATTTTTTTAAGTTAATTTTTTATACTCAATAACTAATTTGAATGATGGAGATTATTTGTTAAGTATAGCTCAAATAAAAGTGTCATGTCCTTAATTTCATAATTTGTAGGAGTTATAAAAAAAATAGTGGTAGTTTATGGGAGTTATGAACCAAATTAGCAAGTATAAAATAAAATTAGTATTATTAATTATAGTGATTGATTATAATTTTGTAATATATAATTTTACTTGTAAAATATTTTAAATTAGAAAACTCAGTCAAGCTGTCAAAGTCTTAATTGGCCGCCGGGACCAGACAACTAGACAAGAACATTATAGGAAGCTTCCATAATAGTTCGTCTGTTTAGTTCACTGATGATTGATCCAGCTGTCAACATCATCACGGACTCAGCTTGTTGGTAATCTCAATATAAATATGAAAGTTTCATTCTTCAATACCTTAGTGGATCTGGCAAGAGCCTGTACATAATGGAAGGAAAGGTGGAAGATGTTGTGATTGTAGGAGCTGGAATTGCTGGCCTTACAACATCATTGGGACTGTACAGGTACGATCCTATGGGTGTGAGTGATTCGTGTTTAATGTTTATGTATGTATTTGCAATTGTTAGTGACTGTGACCGATCGCAGTAACTTGTGTTTTCACTTTTACAGGCAAGGTGTTCGAAGTTTGGTATTGGAATCTTCAGATACTTTGAGGATCACGGGATTTGCTTTAACAACATGGACTAATGCTTGGAGGGCCTTGGATGCTGTTGGAATTGGTGAATTCCTTCGTCGACAACATGATCAGATTTTTGGGTAATCTTTTTACCAAATTTGCGGCTCTGTTCTTGTCATGGTAGCCTTTATTAGGTCTAGCAGTTGATCTTGTGGCCGATTATGGATATGTCTGGTGCTGTTGCTATTGCTTTCACTTCCTCAGCCATAATTGACGTTCTTCATTTTTATTTATAATTTTTGGGTGCAGGAATGTTGCCACTTCTTTGATTACGGGACGTCAGACTACAGATACGTCTTTTAAGGCCGAAGCAAAGTTGTAAGTTAAAATAGTTGTTATCTCCTGTATGACACCAAGTGGATTTTAAAGGATTTGCTTATGATTGCATATTAAGTGCTTCCATTGTTGGTGAATAGTATCATTTCTGATTGTTATAATTGTTAATTGGGATTATAATGTGCAGTGCAAACCATGAAATCCGTTGTGTGAAAAGGAAATTAATGTTGGAAGCCCTTGCCAAGGAACTTCCAAGTGGCACCATTAGATACTCTTCTAAGGTGGTTTCTATTGAGGAATCTGGCTTTCTGAAGCTTGTGCATCTTGCCGATGGAACAATCCTGGAAACCAAGGTAATTAAATCCTCTCCTACTTCTTGTTTGGTGACTTGGAAAACACAATCATACTCGTAAAGAGCATCCATGCCATGTTTTCACCTTTCATACTTAATGGATTAAGCATCATAAGAGCTATTCAGTTTCTGAATCCAAGTGCTTAAACCTTATTGTCATATTGAATTTTGTAATTTTAAGATGTTGATTGCGTGTGATGGAGTGAATTCAGTGGTGGCAAAGTGGCTAGGCTTCAAGAAGCCGTCTTTTACTGGGAGATCTGCCATTAGAGGCTTTTCAGAGTCTAAAATCCGTCATGAGTTTGAGCCCAAGTTCATGCAGTTCTTTGGGAAAGGTGTTCGATCTGGTGCAATTCCTTGCGGTGATAGGGGTATATACTGGTTTTTAACATGGACACCCACCAGCCAAGGTGAGTCCTTTATTCCAATACAGGCCTTGTTTGATTCCTGTCTTCTGAAAAACGTTTCCAGCTTTGAGGTCACAAGATAAAAAAGACAATGTTAAAGATGTCATTTTGAAAAGTTTCAACTCCTTATTCACATGGTTTTATTAGTATTGATTTTCCGTACCTTTTGCATGGAAGCATGCTGCTGTACATTATATTGTCAGTGCATCTGATGGGTAATTCACCATTTAACAAGAATTCTCTGCTTGAAACAAACTCAGAATAGGAATTTTATAAACAAGAAAGTTTGATTCTTTGTTTTCAATATCTTTATGGATTGGTTATAATACTTAATTAGCTTGTACATGTATAGCTTTATTATCTAATCTCTTGATTTGGTTATATACTTAGTAGCTTAGCATCGTTACATTCATCTTTTTTCATTATTGTCTAGCAGAGAGTGAGCAGGAAGATAATCCATCTAAAATGAAACAATTGGTGTTGAAAAAGCTAGAGAAGCTCCCAAATAAATTGAGGGTTTACATAGAAAACACTGAACTGGAAGGTTTTATATCATCTCCCTTAAGATATAGACGTCCTTGGGAGCTTCTGTGGGGACACATCAACAAAGGTAACGTCTGTGTTGCTGGTGATGCTCTCCACCCTATGACCCCAGACATTGGTCAAGGTGGGTGTGCTGCTTTGGAAGATGGTGTTACTTTAGCCAGGTGTCTTGCTGAGGCCTTCTCCAAAAAGCAAAGAGGAGAAATAGGGGACAGAGATGAGGAAGAGGATCAATATAAAAGGATCGAGACAGGGATGAAGAAGTATGCCAAAGAAAGAAGATGGAGAAGCATTTCTCTTATCAGTACATCTAACATGGTTGGTTTTTTTCAGCAGAGTGATTCAAAAGTAATCACCTTTTTGAGGGACAAATTTTTGGCTTCATTCCTGGCCAGTTTGTTGTTGAAGAGGGCTGATTTTGATTGTGGAATACTGAGCAGGCCTTGAACGGATCCATGGTAGTACTAACAAATTTTTATCTGTCATCGAGTTTCCTTTTAGTTTTTTCTTTAATAGGTCATGTGATGTACTTCGAATTTCCAATAAAACGCCATGTTGAGTAAATTTTTTATAATTTTGTAGTCCGGTATGAATGATCCGTTTTTACTGGACTGAAATTTGCAGCATGAGCTGGACTTTAAGAAGTCCACTTGAAAAAAGAAAAAAAGAAAAAAAGAAAAAAAGAAAAAAAGAAAAAAAAAAAAAAAGAAAAAAAAAAAAAAAAAAAAAAAAAAAAAAACTATATTCCCAAAAACTCAAATCTCATGGAAGCCTAAAAGGAAAAAAGAATTCAATTATGACTCCGCATCTCCGGGTAAGTTGAGACATGAAGTTTTCGAAACAATAGTGAGTGAGCCAACTGTAAATTCATAATGCTTCCTGACATCCTCGTCAAATAAAATTCACTAGGAATTAAAATGCAATTTCGTTGCAATATAAAATGGTAGGTAGGGAAAGGAAAGGTATTAATAAAGTTTGACCAGAAAATAAATGAAGTTTTAATTTACATGACAGCCATTCATCCAGCTGAAAATCCAAATGACTTCACAATAGTGCTGACTCTTTCAGCAAAAGTTCTAGAGGTTATCTTTTTATCTGGCACATGAAATGGGTTTGAAACTGCATCTACATATGCCGCATGGAACCTTCTGAAAAACTGCATAGTAACAAAGTTTAACTAACAGTAGTGATCACTTACAACAATACTTTAAGAGGTCATATCTTAAAGTTTATGAGAATGAAGACAACAGTAGCTAAAGCTAAGTATTCAAATTTCTGAGGATCTCATCACTTTCATTGGTACTTGACTAAACACAGACTAACATCCAACACATTATCATGCAAATTGAAGACATGGACATGATAAAGTTTTCATCATACATAAATAAATCATATAGAGGATCTCAGTCAAATACACAATAGAGTGAAAACAAAAGTTTCAAAGGAAAATGATGACATGGAAATATATAAAGGGTTAAGAAAAATATTGGCAGTGGTTTATATAGATAAAATGAAACAATTCATGTCTTACTCATCAAGAGATTCTCAATCATTTGCTTACAATAGGTGCCCAGATGCCAATATATGACTCATTTCAAATCTAAACAAGATAAAACCTTAGAGCCGATGCACAGCAGGGGATCAGCATCACCATTTTTCAAGGAAAAGTATGTCATTTTTCTTGAGGAAAAAATAAGAGAGGAAGTGCCAATAAATTTAATGACGTATGTTGAATAATTTACTGTAAGTGACAGTTTGGCCGAGTGGTCTAAGGCGCCAGATTTAGGCTCTGGTCCAAAAGGGCGTGGGTTCAAATCCCACAGCTGTCAAAATAATTTTTGCCTTGGTGCAACGGTAAGTTGTTCCTTTGGTGTAATTTTTGCCTTGGTGCAACGGTAAGTTGTTCCTTTGGTGACCTGTAGATCACGGGTTCGAGGCGTGGAAAGAGCCTATTTGCAAGGTTCGAGGCGTGGAAAGAGCCTATTTGCAAAAATGTAAGGGAAAGGCTGCGTACATGTGCGCCCACCCTCCCCCTACCCCGCAATAGCCGGGGAGTACTTTGTGCACCGGGTGAGCCCCTTTTTTATGTTGAATAATTTACTCATATCAATATGTCAGAAAAGGTGGATAAGTGTAACTGTCACGGAAACACCACTGCCAATTCTTACCTTCTCGATAATTTCACAGGGTAACAAGTATTTCAGGATCATGTTTATAACATCATTAAACTACATAGTACATACAGAGTTAATTACTATATGTCTTCATTAACTTCTCAAGACAAGGATAGAAGTATATGGTGGATGATGTTTAGGAAATGAAACGTGTAACAACTGATTCATAGTTATACTCACATTTCTTACATCTGCGTCTCTAACATCTAGATCCATTGTAACCAATATAAACTTTACTTTCGTATTTGTCAAGTAGCCATAGCTGCAAATAATAAAACCAAAGAAGGACATCTATAAAGAACATTGTCCAAGAATACTACTACTACGGATCCAAGATAACTAGAATCTTCTTGTAAATAAAACAAAGAAACTAACACTCTGTAGTTTTCGGTAGGATAAAGTAGACCCAAAAATGTCTCATTCAGCGTTGGTCTTGATTTTTTCGGATTGTTCACTGCATGTAAATGCATTACATGAGATAAACAATATTTAGAAACATATAGTTCAAAAACATACCCACAAGCTGCTTCAAAGAAGCTATAATATAAACGGCACAAGTAAAAGACTTTGACAATTAGTTTAACTAAACAATAAAACCCCCAAAATTGAAATTGAACTAAGAATGCAACTGAGTTTTTCCAGTACAAAAATCCCCAATCGATAATTTACAAATCCCATTAATAATATCTGAATAAACTGGTCATGACGTCCGTAATTTGTAACAAAATTCCTATAACCCAACTCAGTAATAGATAAGCCAAATCATACTCCATAGCCCATAGTAACTTAGTAAGGAGTGATTGATAGAGAGTACCTCGCTCGTCCACTACATCGAGAGAGCAGTGAACGATGTGATGGAGCTTCAGAGCATCATCTGCCTCCGTGAAGCTCTGTATATACAGCGGGTTGTTCTACTCGCCGGAGGAAAGAATGGGAAAGTGAAAAAAAAAATATATATATATATATATTTTTACTCTGTTAAACAGAAACAATAAGCTAAAACTAAAACAGCAAAAGGCGACGCACCTGATGGCCTACGACTGCGGCGCACACGATCATCTTCTCCGGCTTCGTCCACTGCAAAAGGCGATCACGGTCTCGCTCTCTCCCTCCTTCAGCCCTTCAATGTCCGTTGGAAGTGAAAAAAAAACCGCAAAAATGAAGGATTTTTTGGGGTAATTCTTTTGAGGAAATAACGCCCATTCCCTATATTTTCAAGAAATAATAGAAATTTCCATAAAAATAATAAACATAAACATTTCACCCCTACCGTTAAATTTAACGGCAGAATGAGAAATATTTTTTCACTTCCTAATCATGTTATTTTTAGTGCGAGAATTTTAAATCAAAAGAAAAACATTTTACTATAATTTAGAAAAAAGAAAAAAAACTAGAAATTTAAAATTAGTTTATAATTGTAACAATTTTTTAGTATAAATTAGTTATAGGAAGAAATTCGTAATAAGTTTATAAGTGTAACAATTTTTTGAGTCCTGATCTAGTCCGCATAATAAATGGACCAGATGCTACTACAATACTGGATCTCAGATAATCTGACCTGTAATTATACAAATCTCAAGGGCAATCCAAGTTATTTTGCTCATAGTCTTAGTAAGAAATGACAATAAACCGAGCTAGCTTGTGAGCTACTCGTTAAGAACTCAAATTAAGTTTGCTTTTTAAATGAGCTGATCTTAAACTTTATTTTGAGATTGTTTAGTAAAACGAGCCGAGTTTATTTTTTTCAAAACTCAGCTCATGAGCTAGCTCTTTAATATTATTTAATAATTTTATTATTATTTATATATATATTTATAATAAATCTATTTATATACAAAAAACTAACATAAATTATTACTTTGTTTAGTAATAATTTACACAAATACTTGTTAAGTGATCTTGGATTCAACTCTCCTTATTTAAAAACGTTGACAATGACGGATCAAAATTACATATCTGCCCCTAATTGCCTCAGAATACACTCCACTCTGTTGGTATTGTTTTTCCTGGAGCAGTGCCGTACGGAGGAGCTAATGCTTAAAAAGCGAAATCTCTTCTCCTTTTTATTGGTTTCTTAGTATTTGAAATCTTTGATAAAATAAGTTTCTTTCACAAGGTATGCTGGAATCTGTTGGAAAATTTTGCTTTAACCTCATAATTTGTTTCATTTCCTTAAATTATGATTAATATTGGTCTTTGTTTCTTCATGTTTAGATTCGCTTTGTCTTGGATTAATTAGTTTAAGAAGCTTAATCTAATTAGGTTCTCTTCCATTAAAATCAGCTCACCTTCGTGTTCCATGTATGATGTTCGGTTTTCTTCTTGGGTTTTTCATTTATCAATTTCTTGAGCTGCAGTTTTTTTTTTTTTTTTGAGTTATTGTGATTCTTATGGTAGCTGCCAACTGGTTGATTTTAAATTGAGAAATAGGTGTATGATGACAAGAAAAAACGAATTTTTACATAAAATACTTAGTGTAATGTTGTTTACATTCAGTAGGTTTGTAGCTTTTGTTTAAGGGATGAATAAATGAAAAATGAGAGTTCCAGGTTACTGAGAATTCAGTGCATTGCATTCAAACACCTACTGATATATATTGTCCTTAATGTGATAGTTAAAATGACCCACTTTTCACACAGCACCATCTTTTGATGGATTGGTTTTGATATTGTTATTGATTTTTTTTTTAATGAAAACTACTACAGTGCATAACAATCTTTTACCTTAGTCCTATCTATGATCACAGATGGAGGTTCCGCAACATGACAATTTTCGTGAAGATAACGACTCTACTACAAATGCAAGCAATTTTAGTTCCTCAGACAATGGTGCATTAACAATTAGTTTACCTATTCATACAAATGTAAATATTGAAAGCAATGAATCCAACAAAATTGGCGAGGTTTCTTATAAAAAGAATAATATCCCATACATAAATGTGATAATCCTCCTCCTTGCCAAGTGTCACACCCCATAAGATTTCAGAGCTTTATAGAAAGTTCTAGAAGATTCTATAGGCTCAAGACTCAAGAATATGGAGAATACTTTGAAACATTGTAATGAGTCTAAATATTTATTGTAATGTGTAAAATATCTAAGATATTTTATAAGAGAATTCTAGATGGCCATTATAAACCGTTGGATATAATCGATCTCCACCGTTAGTTGAGGATGTGGAGTAGTATAAATAGGCATAAGAACTTGGCATCCAAACATTGTTGTTTGGAAGCAAGAAAGCATTGTAAAAGGCTTCGAGTATTCAATAAGAGTTTATTTCTTAAAGATTTTCTTGTGTGCTCTCCTTTTCACTTATCTTTCTCTCGAGTTTGAGTCAAGTTTAGGCTGAATTAGCATTCTAGCACGAGGCTTAAGTGTCTATGTGCTGCACGATAGCGTTAGATTTTTCCAAAACCTTGATACAAGAACCTCGAAACTAGAGGCGTAAGAGTGAGTTTGATTGGAACACGAATAGGAAACAAAGCCTTGTTACAGAGCACGGCCAAGGCCAATGCCCCACCATTGAAGCAACAAGCTCAACCGTTTGGTTCCTCTTCTCCGCTTCAATAACCATAAAAGACCCATCAATCATAAAAGACCCATAAATAACCATTGTTGATTGATCATCCAAGGTCGTTCTCTTCTCAATCATAAAAGACCCATCAGGGATTGACGATGAGGAAGAATATCCTGATGGGTTTTGAGGTGGGATTGTTTGGGTTTGATCTTTGTCGGATAGACCACCCAAGTGAAACTTGTCCAAAAGTGATTCAACATCAACGTTATTATTAATTGCAACGTAAAGGCCAGTGATTGAAGCTGCAAACACCTGAAAATGGACTCCTAAAGCTACTTTTCCATACTTCTTTAGGAGTTCAAGGAATCGACCACCTCCAAATCTCACCATTGACAAATTGAGAATATGGAATAGTAAGAATCCACACAAGGGATACAAAGGGTATTAGGGTTTTAAAGGACTAGGTGTTTTATCAGAAAAGGTAGAAGCTTGATGGACTCAAAGTTTTGGGGCTTTGATAGGGTTTTGTTTTGATTTTTGATTTAACTCTGAAATCTGATCTCCAAATTGGATAATTCGGTTTCGGTTCACCAAAATGGCGCCATTGGAAGGTGATAGGGTATGGGCCATTTTATTTCATATATCTCTAATTTAGAACATATATCTCTAATTTAGAACAGAATTTTAGTAACCAAAAGTAAAATTCACATGGTTCATTCAAGTTTTGGGGGCTTTTGATAGGGTATTTAGTTTTTGATTTAACTCTGAAATCTGATCTCCAAATGGGATAATTCAGGTTTGGTTTACCAAAATGGCAGCATTGGAACATGATAGGGTATGGGCCATTTTATTTCATATATCTCTAATTTAGAATAGAATTTCAGTACCCAAAAGTAAAATTCACATGGTTCATTCAACTATTTTTGTGAGAAAGAGCATGCGTTTTCTTTTTTATATATTGGAAATTTGAATTCTTATAATCTTTGATATCGAAGAAGAAGAAAAAAAGGTTAAGTTTTCCTTTTTAATGAACAAATTTGTTCTAACTAAAAAAGTGTTCTCTAGAAAACTAGACAGTGGCTATGGCTAATGTTTGGAAGTGCACATTTTAGTATTGCTACAACATATGGATGCACTATACGAATTCTGAAGTGTCTTGGTCGTACAAATTCAAAAGGTCATCATAGACATAGTGTTAGTGAAATGAACCCTCGTGCAATTCAGATTTTAGTATTAATTTGATTTTGGTATCAAGGCCAATAAGGCCTAATTTTTGTGAGTTCTAAGAATCATAAACTGAAGCAGTTAATTTGCAACTAACCATTTAAACAAATAAAGGGAAAATCCAAGTAACTTTATCCTAAATACTAAATGACAAATCTAAAAGTTACAATCAGCATTCAGTGATCAAAGTTGTGCAAAAGGCTCTTATATATCTCAGAGTGCATATTAGCAGCACAAAGCTTATCGTTAAGGTTGTTTGTCAAAATCTCCAACATCCTGCCTCTTCTTTGGTACCTTGTAGCTGAAGAAATCATAGCAGAGAGCTATGAAGCTATATGATTGTTCTTTTGTGTCAAAATTTTGTTTTTTTCTTCACACTCGCGTAGAGAAGCTCTATAATCCTCAGCATACACTGTAGTAGTACTAAGCATTGCAGCCAATGCCTTGTTCCTTTCCTTCAATTACAGCTTCTTTCATTCTCAATAACTCATTCCTTGTTTCGTCCTGATGATCTGCGCAATTCTTTACAACTTTCTCGTAGTATTCAATCATAAAATAAGCAGCCTTAAGCTTTGACATAAGAAATTTTCTTCATTCCTCATAAAAGGTTGACTGATCATTTGCTTCCTTTCTTTCATGTCTTAATATGGTTGCTCTCACTTTTTCTATCATTGTATCCCTACATATCGTAGACCAAGTGAAGAGTGGGCTTATCAGTATCAGTAACACGAAGCATATTATAGATAAGAGCAGTAAAGGCAATGATGTAATCAACTTTATCCCACCTAAACATCATTTAAGATGATTTCCTTCATAGTTGCTACCTTTTCCACATCCTCCTCCTCTTAAGCAGTCCACTGATCACTAATAACCATGGTTTGGAGACCACGTTTTATGAGTTTGAATCTTTTTAATGTAATAATCACTGAAGCAAATCGTGTATCAACAACTGCAAGCATCTTTAAAGGCACAAACTCATTAAAAATAGCCAATCTCATTAAATGATTCATGATAAAATTTCTAACAAAATCAACTTTTGAGAAGTTTCAGTGATCAAATGGCACTCAACATAAGCAATTTCATTCATTTCAGTATTCTTTGCTGCACAAATATTCTTCAGAGCAAGATTTAAAGTGTGGACAACACATGGAGTCCAAAAAATTTGAGGATAGTCAACTTCAATATGCATCCCTGCACCCTTACAAACAAGAGCATTATCAGTAATGACCTGGATCACATTCTTGTCTCCAACCTCAACAATTGCATATCTAATCAAACTAGCCATGTAAAACTTGTCTTTGTATTCTTTAGACCCATCAATAGCCTTCAAAAGCCTTCAATATTGGACCTCCTTCAGATGTAGCCATAAAATTAATTAAAGGCTTACGTTGTGCATCAATCCATCCATCTAACACTATGCTCACACCATTTTTCTTTCCATGTCTTTTTTATTGGTTCAAGCATAGATTCAATGTGTGCTTTTTCTCTTTGCAACAAAGTGGTTCTCAAAGCATTGTAACCAGGGGGGACAAAACCAGAAATAACATTATTTGCAGCAAAAGAAAATGCACTGATATAATAAGGATTCCTAGCGAAGTGAAAGGGCAACCCAGCAGAGTAAAACATTCTAGCAATCTCACTTTTTAATTGTTCTCTAGTTGCAAGATTGAATGATTTTTCCAACATACTAGTTCCAGCACCAACGACCTTTTCTTTTTGTAGAATCAAACATTCCACCAGCTGAATATGAGGGGCTATGTTGGATAGATGAAGAGTTATGGGGCAAAGGAACATTCTTTGGCTTCAATTTTTGCTCAAGCCTCTTCAACTAATTTCTTCATTTTCAGTCAAATTTTCATTTGTCACTTTGAGACATGCCTTAATCCCACAATTAGGCAATTTTAACAAATGTGCTTCACTCTAGAATATGAAGATTTGAAAACACAAAGACAATAATTACATGTCCCAGCTTTTGCTTGTAACCCCCTCTGCTCTTTCTTGCACAGTTGTTACATATGCCCAAAGAGGAATATGAACATCTTGGGGTTCATTGGAAGTACATTGACTAGTAACACTACCCTAACTACTACTTACAGCTTGGATTAGAAGATATAATCCTAATCTAGTATCCTACAATCAAAACAATCACTAATCACCTGGCAATTCCATGTATACAAAATTCAATATTTAAACAAGAGAAAATGAATATAAGGAAATGCTCTGAAGTTCAGTATCAAGATTCAGATTTCAGAATCATGATCAGATAAAATTACAAAGACAAGAGAAAATGATGAACACATGTAAAGTACGGTAGATTTCTTATTTCATCACATTTCTCTTATCTGTCATTTATGCAATGCCCTTTGCCTGACCATTGTTGCAAAAAGATTGAAAAATAAAATTTATTTACCACACACATAGTATAAAATTAACCAAACAGATATGTTAACATGAGCAATTGAGAACTAAACTTGCAGCACTTAGCATTAAGAACAAAGCACTCAGTGTACACGATTAATATATAAGTTGTATAATTTTTTCCCCTATCGTCTATCTGCTACTTGGAAGTAAGGGGTAACAACATGAGGCAAAAAATATCTTATCAACAACATTGGTCTCTTTTCCTAATAAGCTATACCTACCACCCAGAAAGACAAATGAAAATGTTATCATGTTCAAAAGATAAATCCAGAGGCTGCTAATTCCCAATTCCCCATCAACTAAACTCCGAATAAAAATCTTTTCTTTAAGCAAGACTAAGTACCTTATCCGATATTCCAAAAGGTCTTCAAGACTTCAACTGTAAAGTTCAGTATCAACATCGGCATTCAACTGTCATGGGAAATACAATAAATTACAGCTTCAAGCCTCCAACAAACAACCTTCAACGGCCTGAACTATGTCTTCAACCTTTTAACGGCCTGAACCAAAAAAGAAAAAACTTAGGATCTTCAAAGGCCTGAACTTTAACCTTCAATGGCCTGAACTGCAACCTTCAACAGCCTGAACTTCAACCTTCAACGGCCTGATCAGCCGATCTTCAACCTTCAACGGCCTGATCAGCTGATCTTCAATATCGGAAGATCTCCATTCTCCAAGCAACGAGCCGTACTGAAGATGCAAAACACTGAAAGTCCGAAACTGAAGGCATCAAGGCTATCGACTGTCATTGAACAAGAGGTTCAGATTAGGGATTTGCATCAAAAGTCAAAACGCTGCCGTTATATCTTTTTTTTTTTTTTTTTTTCACGTACTGGCTAATAATTTAACCATTCAGCCATCCCTTAGCCGCACCCACAAATTCAAGCCGTACCAGAATATAAAAGAAAAATAAAATTCTGGTAATTATTGGGGACGCCCCAGTACATCCTAGGGAACGGTTCTTTAGGCATTTTGGAGTACCCGTGCTTCATAGTTTAGTAGGTTTGTAGCTTTTGTTTGATGGATGAATAAATGAAAAATGAGAGTTCCAGGTGACTGAGAATTCAGTGCATTGCATTCAAACACCTACTGATATATATTGTCCTTAATGTGATAGTTAAAATGACCCACTTTTCACACAGCACCATCTTTTGATGGATTGGTTTTGATATTGTTATTGATTTATTTATTTATTTTTAATGAAAACTACTACAGTGCATAACAATCTTTTACCTTAGTCCTATCTATGATCACAGATGGAGGTTCTTTTCCGCAACATGACAATTTTCGTGAAGATAACGACTCTACTACAAATGCAAGCAATATTAGTTCCTCAGACAATGGTGCATTAACAATTAGTTTACCTATTCATACAAATGTAAATTTTGAAAGCAATGAATCCAACAAAATTGGCGAGGTTTCTTATAAAAAGAATAATATCCCATATATTTACCAACAAGATGTGAGGAGCAATGCCAATGGTATGACTGGAATTGGGACGGAACTTGCTGGTGATGGGGATTCAGATAGCAGCATTACTGATGATGAGGAGAATGAAGTAGGGGCTGATACAGAGGGAGGCAATGACAGCAATAGTGATGCTAACAGGAATTCTGATGTAAATGTTGATGGTGGTAATTATAAGGATTAGTCCTCTTCTGGATGATCAGGTACGTGTACTCTGGATGGATGAAACTGAGTCCACTCAAAATCTTAGTGACATAAAAGTTGTTGATCGAGGTTTTTTACATGGGGGTTTTGCTGCTGCTGATTCAGACCCTACTGGGCAAGTGGGTGTGGTAGTTGATGTCAACATTGCTGCTGATTTGTTAGCTCCTGATGGATCCATTATAAAAGATGTCTCCTCCAAAGACTTGAAACGTGTTAGGGATTTCATAGTGGGTGATTATGTGATACATGGGTGATGGCTGGGTAGAATTGTTTATGTTTTAGATAACGTGACTGTTTCGTTTGGTCATGGTTCAGTGTGTAAAGTCAACAAAGAAGATCCTTTGCATCTTAAACCAATTTCTAAGAATATCCTTGAAGATGGCCATTGCTCTTCAACAGTCTTCAAGCATTCGAAGTGGCTATCTGGATTGTAGTCCAAAAAACTTAACGTTGGTGTCTTGTTTTGCTCATGCAAACTGGGAACTGGGTGACTGGTGTCTCTTACCCTCATCTAAACATCATCTTCAATTTCCTTAGATAAAGGCCTGTCAAAGTCAGAGCTTAGTGATTCCGTCAACAGTGAATTAGATCTTACTCAGATAGGAAGCGAGTGTAACTCACAGGAAGTTATGCTTGAGTAGTCAAATGGGAGTAAATTTGCCATGGATCTTGATCCAGTGGATGCATCAGAGAGGAATGATGGAAATATCAGATCAAGAATGTCGCGTGAATCTGGCTCATCTAGTAGTTGACTATCAGTTTCAAAATATCCTGTCCACGAAGTGTGGCCTCTCCACCAGAAAACACGGAAAGTTGTGATTAGGAGAGACAAGAGGGCTCGTAAGAAAGAGGAGAATTTTGAAAGAGCTCTTTTGATTGTCAATATAAGGACAAAATTTGATGTGGCATGGCAGGTTGGATTCTATAACCTTGATTCCTATAGATAACTCTGGCGGTCATGAATTTGTTGCTGAACAGCATGTCGTGGAGAAGACATCTCACGAGGGCAATGATCCTTGTGAAACTAGGTGTGTTGGAGTTGTAGAGAAGTATAGATGCCAAGGAGCGGATAGCTTGTGTGAGGTGTTTAAAACCAGTTGCCAGAGCAGATCATTGCGAGTTTGACAAGGAAGAAGTTGCTAGTGTTTATAAGCAACAGGGCCATCCAGATTGTGATTACTGTTATGGGAATGTGGTTGTCCAGTTGTCCCCTGTATCTGTCTCTTCACAAACAGGTTCTGTTGTGGACTTCTTTGAAACCCCAAACAGCAAGATGAACCAAATGAGGCTAAGCGGGATACTTCCGGTGCTGAAACTTGTATGGACTTTTCAGATATCTCTTCGGTTGGAAATATAACTGGCCTTAAGAATGGTGATATTGAAGCTAAATGGGTTGATGGGATGGTATCAATGTTATGTTCTTATTGCTTAAGTTACTATTGTCGTTCCTATAGTTTACCCTTGCTTATTTTAAATGTAAATTTTTCCGAAGTCTGTAAAATGGAATTTTTGAATTTATAGCATTAATATTTTACTTCAAGTTACCTGCATCATTAATATTTTACTTCAAGTTACCTGCATTACATGTTTATGGTAGAACTGCATTATACTTTATCGTTTTGAGCTTCAACTGTTATCATGTTTATAGGACTTTGAAGTGCTTGTTGAAGAACATTTCAAGAGGCGGGGCTATTGCATCCTAAAGGCTTGCGATGCATACATGAAAAGTTGCTTAATTGGTTCTTTGACTAAAGATGCCACTATGAGCGGCAAGAGCAATCAAAATTCAAATTCTGTTGGTTTCAAGCTGATGTTAGCAAAAATTGCACCGAAGCTTTTCTCAGTGCTTACTGAAGTTGGAGCTGACTGTCATGAATTCAAGCATCTGCAACAGCCAGCATCAATTTCAAGGGTCATCAATCCTATATTTGTATAAAGCCAACAAGGTAAGTCCTTTACAGGTACTGAAAATTTCCATGCTTCATGAGTGTTCAACTTATGAGATCAGAACCATTCATCTGTATTTGGAAAAATGATTTATTCTTCAGAGTCTGGAGAGCAAATTGGTGGGTCTCCTATTGTAATTTTAAAAAAGAAAGGAGAAAAAAAAACATCCACAACTAATAAAGCTCTTATCTTTATCTTTTTTCTCAAGGTTGTTAAGGGACGAGAATGTGGCTGCTAACTTCGTTAATGTATGCTGCTTATAATTCATTTTTCTGATCCATTTTTGGGGGATTTTCTAGGGGATTGAAAGGAATTCTACGTGGAGAATTACCAACTAGCTTTGTAATGATTCATAGCAGTTAGCTAAATCATTTCTTTTATACTCATATTTCCTTGCTAGTTACAAACGATCTAAATTTTGAGTCCTTATACAAGCTGCTAGTGTAAGTTTCACCTTATGTTACAGCTTGACATGGACTGTAGCCTGTAATAGGAGACCTTGGAACTATTAGGAACTATTAGCCATTGGCTAAATTTGCCTCTGCCAGAACGGGAGGTTGATTATTTGCAATTTTTCCTCTATTAGAAATGAAAAAACCTTCTACCTTCCCCTCCTATGGTTCGGATCATAGCAGCCAAACTCGATAACAAGTGCAAATTGTAAATTACTCATTCAAAGTACAGGTAGTCAGTGATCTCAACGCTTCCCCTTATAACAAAAGCACTTCAACATACAACACTAATAATTCCATGTCTAAAGCAACACTATAAGCAAAGAAACCAAAGTTCTATAACATAAACAACTGCAATAAGACATAGAACCAATGTCCCACCAACAATCTAAGTTATCAAAATTTATACCATAAAAAGGCATGATGGAGATCAACAATGAATAATTATTGTTTGTGTCATCTTAATCCATTGGCATAACACAAAGACAAGTGAAAGGGCATAGCGTAGAAGGAAAAGAGATCATACACCAGATTTCATAATCCTCCTCCTTGCCAAGAACCTTGAAACTGGAGGCGTAAGAGCCAGTGTGATTGGAACACGAATAGGAAACAAAGCCTTGTTACAGAGCACGGCCAAGGCCAATGCCCCACCAGTTGAAGCGGCAAGCTCAACCGTTCGATTCCTCTTCTCCGCTTCAATAACCATTGTTGATTGATCATCCAAGGTCGTTCTCTCCTCAATCACAAAAGACCCATCAGGGATTGACGATGAGGAAGAATCTCTTGATGGGTTTTGAGGTGGGATCGTTTGGGTTTGATCTTTGTCGGATAGACCACCCAAGTGAAACTTGTCCAAAAGTGATTCAACATCAACGTTATTATTGATTGCAACGTAAAGACCGGTGATTGAAGTTGCAGACACTGAAAAGTGGACTCCTAAAGCTACTTTTCCATACTTCTTTAGGAGTTCACGGAATCGACCACCTCCAAATCTCGTCATACAAAGGGTATTGGGGTTTTGAGGGACTAGGTGTTTTATCAGAAAAGGTAAGTTTTTGGGGGCTTTTGATAGGATTTTTGGTTTTTGATTTTTGATTCTTAACTCTGAAATCCGATCTCATGATTCGGTTCACCAAAACGGCGCCGCTGGAACTTGATAGGGTATGGAAATATGTTAGGAGTATTGGGCCATTTTATTAGGGGTATTGGGCCATTGGGCCATTGGGCCATTTTATCTCATATCTCTAATTTAGAACAGAATTTCAGTGCCCAAAAGTAAAATCCACATGGTTCATTCAACTATTTTTGAGCATGCATTTTCTTTTTTATATATTGGAAATTGGAATTCTTATAATCTTTGATATCGAAGAAGAAGAAAAAAAAGTTAAGTTTTCCCTTTTAATGAACAAATTTGTTATAACTAGAAAAGTGTTATCCAGAAAAACAGTTGGCTAATGTTCGGAAGTGCACATTTTAGTATTGCTACAACATATGGACGCACTATACGAATTCTGAAGTGTCTTGGCCGTACAGATTCAAAAGGTCAGACAAAGTGTTAGTGAAATGAACCAATTCAGATTGTAGTATTAATTTGATTTTGGTATCAAGGCCAATGAGGCCTAATTTTTATGAGTTCTAATAATCATAAACTGAATCAGTGAATTTGCAACTAACCATTTAAATAAATAAACGGAAAATCCAAGTAACTTTATCCTAAATACTAAATGACAAATCTAAAAAGTTACAATCAGCATTCAGCGATCAAAGTTGTGCAAAAGGCTCTTATACATCTCAGAGCGCATATTAGCAGCACAAAGCTTATTATTAAGGTCGTCTGTCAGAATCTCCAACATCCTGCCTCTTCTTTGGTACCCTGTAGCTGAAGAAATCATAGCAGAGAGCTCTGAAGCTATCTGATTGTTCTTTTGTGTCAAAATTTTGTTTTTTTCTTCACACTCACGTAGAGAAGCTCTATAATCCTCAGCATACTCTGTAGCAGTACTAAGCATTGCAGCCAATGCCTTGTTCTTTTCCTCCAACTTGTTAGTACACTCTATGCAATCCTCAAAGACTTGTGGTTCTTCTTCAATTTCAATTGCAGCTGCTTTCATTCTCAATAACTCATTCCTTGTTTCGTCTTGATGATCTGCGCAATTCTTTACAACTTTCTCGTAGTATTCAATCATGGAATAAGCAGCCTCAAGCTTTGACATAAGAAATTTTCTTCCTTCCTCCCACTTTTGTTGTCTTTTTCCATGTTTTCTGAGCCTGCTGTTAATTACTTTCTTATAAGCTCTAACTTTTGCAGCAAGTTTCTTATTCTCTTCCTCAATCTTGGTGACTTGCTCTAAGTAAGAGTCAAGGATTACTGCAGCTGCTTGAATTTGTTGAGCCAACAAATCCTTCTCTTTCTTAAATTCATCAGCCTCAGCTTCTTCTGTCTTAATAACTCATTCAACCTTTCGTCCTCTACTAAATCTTTTACAACCTGCTCATAGTATTCATCTCATAGAACAAGCAGCCTCAAGCTTTGACATAAGAAGCTTCTTTCTTCCTGCAACTCCTTATGGTTGCCCTCTGTTGTCACTATTGGCCTCATTCAACAATCTTTCTTCTGGTGCTTTTGACCATCGCCTTGGAGTGTACTAATTACAGCTTTGTCTTTCTCATTAACCTTAACCCACTTGGTTTCCTGTATTGGAAAAGGTATAATTAAACAAAAACCAAAACAGAATGATAATTAATTAAAAGCCAAAAATTTAAACTTTTCATATTTATATAATGTTTTGAACATAAAATTAAGAAAACAATGATAACTGGGTTGGATTCTCCTACCAATTTGAGTCCAAAAAGCTTTTGTCACAAGGTAAAGCACGTTTGATAGAACAAATTAAGCAAGTAGACGCTATCATCGCCCACGAAATGTTAAAACCAAACATTAGAAGAACCATGCTAACTCTCTCCATCCAAAATATGAAAGTCACGTTCCTGCATAAATTAACTTAACTGGATACTAATCTATATATACATTTATAAATTCCTTACATATAAATACTTACAGGTGGGTTGATACCAAGTTCTTTATAAGCCATCTGGTTAAACTAGAATCATGATGTTGCTTGAATTTAGAAGCGTGTAGATCAAAGCCCCAGGAAAATATTATTGATAAATCCTGGAAACACTAGTGCTACTAGAAGAGCAACATGACAACCGCGTTCCAAGATGAACGTCAATTTCTCCATGAACATATCTCCTGCTTGTTAGCCATTGTTTAACCTTTGAGATTCAGAGATTCAGAGATTTCAGAGGTAGCTAGGGTTTAAGAGTACTAGTTATGTGTATGCAAATCTCCTTTTATACTAGTATTAAGAATACGTGATTAAATAGGATTCTCATTCTTTCTCTCTTTTAGGGACTAGGAAAAGATATAAATTCTTGTTGCACAAGGAACCAAAAACTTGGTATTTTTCCTAAACCTAATTGAAAGGGTTATTGCATTAATTTCCGAGTTGTTTGGCGGCCGTAATATTATTTAACTTTTTTTAAAGGAATTTTCGAATTGATAGCCTTGTAAATTAATGATATGGTTTTAGGGAAAAATCAAATAAATGTTTTTTTTTTTTTTTCTCACTATATATTAGACAAAGGGGTAAGTAATATAGGGAGAGAAACGAAATGATATTTGCGTGCACAAATTTTTAGAATTATTCATAGTTTTTCTTATATTGTCTTGTGGATATGTATGCAAAGTGCTAATTATGCTAGTGAGAAAAACTACATAGAGCATTATTATTCAAGATTATACTTGATTTTTAGAGGTAAATAAATGAAAGAGGAGAACAACCTTAAGTGTGTATACTGAGAAGTTGGGGTTATAAATCCCATGGTAGGTACTTTATGTAACTTAGGAAGTCGTGTTTTTGAAACTGATATTGACAAATTATGCTTAATAATTTTCAAGTTTGGGAGAAATTTATTGAATATTATAATATTTAATTATATACAAAACTTAATTTAAAATAACTTCTCATTGGTGTATATAGTATTTAATTATATATTTAACTTAAAGGCTCACCCGGTGCACAAAGTGCTTCCCTGCTATTGCGGGGGTAGGGAGAGGGTGGGCGCACATGTACGCAGCCTTTCCCTTACATTTTTGCAAAGAGGCTGTTTCCACGCCTCGAACCCGTGACCTACAGGTCACCAAAGGAACAACTTTACGTTACGCCAAGGCATATATTTAACTTAATTCAAAATAAATTCTCATTGATGTATATAGTATTTAATTATATATATAACTTAATTCAAAAGAACTTCTTATTGATGTATATTGCTTCCGTCAAAATCCAATCTAAAACAGCATGCAACCCTGGTCGTGCTTGTGCAAGGGGGACAATGTCACATATATCTAGGCTTTCTTTTCTTTCTTCTTTCTTCTTTCTTTCTTCTTTCTTCTTTCTTTCTTCTTTCTTTTTCTTTTTTCCTTTTCCAAAAGCAGCATTTAAGGAACGGTTCCCTCTTCCTCACTGTATTACTAGAATTGTTTACAACTGTGCAACATAAGGACTAAAGGGAGAAATCAAATTCTAGAGTCTGGACTACATACATGATATATAACTAAACAACATATCGAGGTTGTGAAGTCAAGTAAAGTAACATTGTCGATTATCTGCTTAGCTTGCTATACGTAATGTGAATTGTAATTGCTGACATCTCAGTAATCAATTTATATCAAGCAACACTAATTCGGTTTTTTTTTTTTTTTTTCCCAATACAAGTGTGCCCGTGTACAATGCTTTCATCATTCATCATGTAATATCATATCATATAATATAGAAGTACAAATGAAGAAACTTCATTTTCTCATGTGAAATTGTGAAATTCATGTTTTAGCTATGAAGATGGTGTAATTTATGGTAAGGACTAATCTGATGGCTGTGAAGGTGGTGTAGATGATGATGATGGTGATGAGGTTGGTAGTCCCTGCCAATTGCGTTTCCAAATGGGGTTCCGCATTACCTCCAGCAGATAGTCCCTCACGTCCTCAGCCTGAACTATTTCACTGTCCTTTTTCTGCTATTAGAAGTATATTATATTATCAAAAAGTTGCTTACATAACATGCTCAATTCATGGTATGACACGTAATACAAATATTTGTGAGCATTCTTACCTTTACTTTGAAAACATTAGACACAAGGATCTTGTGGGTGGTCACGTTTGCACTTGTTACTTCCATGCCTAAAGAGTTAAATGCCTCCATCAGCTTCATGAACCAACCAGGCTTGTGTTCACAGAACACCTTGATAAAGATCTCATTCTCATCTATCTGAGCTAATTCCACTTGAGGCTGAAATAGTTCCAAGATTCCTTTCATTTGTCAAAAATTCATGGAAATACATATCCAAAATATTAGAAAGAGAGAAGGAAATTTATAAGGTACCTCCATCTGTTGTGTCTTATCATTAGAAGTTTCTAAGTCCAGGTTCTGTTTGGAGATGTGGTCATTTCCTGCATGAAACCCATTTGTTGTACTTCTACCATGATCTGGTTTTATGCCAAGGTTAGCTCCACTTTGACTGAGTATATCTGATTGGACATTATGAATGTTGTTGCCATTCATGCAGTTGCTTTTAGCAGCATCATCTTCTGATTGATCTTCAAGCTCATCTTGTAGTTCTTTAGCTTGCTTCTGCAAATCCTTCACATACTCAATTGCATCCCCAAGAATGGAAGCCCTGTCCAACTGTGTTCAAAAAAAAAAAAAAAAAACGAGCATTAATTTTAGGAATTGTTTATTGCTGTCAGTTATAACATAAAAATTATTTGATTACCGTAGTAATTTTGGGAACCAAAGCCCGAAGAGCATGTAACCTGTCATTGAGTTTCTTCCTTCTCTTTCTCTCCGCTCTCAGGTTCTTTGCATCTTCATCATCGTCATTCTGATCACTGCAATCTGAGATAGAACCTAATTGCCCCATATCCTTTTTCGTTGAATCTTTATCTTCCACTTGCTGCTCATTGTTTTCTAATGACTCCATATATTGCATATGCATGCTTTCTCTATTGGTCATTATGCATTTTTGCAATGTATCTATATCTTGAAGCTTATTCTCTTCTGTAGACTCCTTGTCCAAGTGGAAGGAATCATGTGACATTTCCAACAAGGCATCACTTTTAATTCTGTTCTGTGAGTTGTATTCATATTGCTGAATGAAGTTCATTGAAGAATTGCATAGGTTAATGCGATCAATGGATTTGTCATGAGGCAGACTTAAACTCTCTGATGGTGTCAACGGAGAAACTGGTGGATGGAAATGATCGTTGGATTCATCCTTCCCATCATTAACAATACCTGAAAGTTGATTTGTTCCGATGTTGCTCATTGCATTCACGTCAATGGTGACGTTTGTATCCATATTTTTTGAGTTGATTAGAGCCTCTTGCTGGATTGAGATGTTACACTGGGGTGATAGAAAATCTATTACATGCTGATCTTCAGGTACCTGCTCATTGATGTCTATTTAATGCTACCATATACTGCCAGACCAATTGTGAGCTATAAATTTAAGTGATCTAAGATCACTCTTACCTGTTTAGTAACAAACAGCTCAATCAGCCCTGGTATTGGCATCAAGACCTTGGTCCCAACTGTTTCCTGCAAAATTAGTACTCCAATACTCTTATATTATCTCAAAGCATGCGTTCAAAGTTCAGACTTCAAAAGCAAGTCCTTTTAGACTGCTTCCACAAATGAGGGGGATTTTGAAGGAACTCACTTCCAAAATATTTAATTCTGAGCTGTTTGAATAGTTTAACCAATTGGGTTGATTTGATATAAAAGTTTGTGCATGAATCCTGTTCATGAACTTTCTTGGTCAGTTGGTGTAACTTCAACATAGTTGTGTGAATCATGGGAAGAGGAAGTTGACAAACAAACAAATACTTACTCAGTATCCAAGGGTATGGAAGAAGGAAATTGGGTAAGGAGATTACAAGTCTTTGTCCTAGGGTGTGTGGACATAGTATCCCTGCATGGAATAACTGAAGAAACAGGAAAAAGAATTCCTTCTCCAACATTTTGAATGTTCTCAGACGACCCAGCACAAGAGCAACATACCCACTCAATAAACCTGAATGAAGCAGGCATAATAATTAGAAAGACAGAGATAGAAATACACACAGAGAAAGATATTGAATCAGTATGTAGATTCTCTGTTAACATTTGGTCTTCATTCAATTTCCGAAGAACACAATAATCCATCCATTTAAACCCACAAATTTTTTGGGCTTAGCTTTTCTAATAGGTTTTGCGTGGAGATGTTGATCATGTCACCTGCAAATCTGCAATGATAGATAAAAGCCCGTGGAGATATAGAAACAGGGCATGAAAATGACAATAATTTCATCATAAAACTTGAAACGTTTTGAAAAAAAAAAAAAATTGAAAAAAGAAAAATTACTGTGCAATAAAACAGTACTATTCCCAGCCTGGATATTTCTCAAGCACCAGATAGAGTAAGAGAAAGGGAGGAGAAGCATACCTGCTGTCACAGTACAACTTTCTCTTGCTTCCATTGTGTCCATAGCTACCTCTTTTGACTGACCAAACCAAGAGAAACAAAAGCAGAATGGAACAAGAAACAAAGGGGAAGCAAAAACAACAAAAGCTGAGATCCATGAGACTTAGTTTGATAGCATAGTTAACTGCACCTTCATCCCAAACTCTAGACAAATACCCACCTCATATATCCCACAAGTAACATTTTATCTCAGCAAACTGAGAATGAAACAAAGTTATATATCCAATTTCCTTTGAATGAGGAACACAGAGAAAAACAATACTAATGAAAGCACACAACCCTTCCCCTTTATTCTACAGATATTTTTCCTTTTATATTTGGAGCCTAAGCTGTTATTCTGGTAGGTGAACTGTTTAGCATGTATGATGAAGAGGCTTTCTTAATTCTTTAAAATAGACTTAATTGCCTTCTGGTAAGGAAACCAAATTAGAAAAAAAAAAAAAAAAAAAAGGAAGAAAGGATTATTGCAAGATATGGGTGAGTTGGTAATGGAGGCAGGAACAAATTGCATGATCCAAGATGGCGTATAAAACCTTAACTACTTGCTAAAGTTTTTCATTCGTTTTGGGTAAGTAAATTCCCTCAAACTTCAACTACTTTGACATATTGTTTTTTTTTGTTTTTTTTTTTTTGTTGTATTAGATTAAATAAGTTACTAGTCGATATGAACATAATTTAATTAGGTTACACCTAGCTGCTGAATAGAAAAAAAAGTGAAAAACTAACACTTAAGTCTTAAGCAGCCTCATAAATATGTATACAGGAAGAAAAAAAATTGGAAGTTAGCTTGATTGGTCCCCATTATAAACTTGAAAAATTAAATTTCAAGCCCAAAAAATTTACTTTGACAGCTGTGGGATTTGAACCCACGCCCTTTCGGACCAGAGCCTAAATCTGGCGCCTTAGACCACTCGGCCAAACTGTCACTTACATTGTAGTACTTTCGTAACACTATATAAATCTGGGGTCTTAGACCACTAGCGGGTCAAGTTATAATTTAAGTTCTTGCTTGAGAAGATAATTGTCAAGATTTTTTGAAAAGGTCAACTTCCAAAGTTCGGTCCAATTTAAGTCTTCAGGCTCCAAACATGGACGTGTGGTCGATGCGTTACCATCAATGGCATTAACCCATAAGGTGCTTAGTCTTGTATTTCCGTCTCGTTATTGTCAAAGCTTTGGAATTGCTTAAGCTTCTTTCTTAACCCAAAGGAAAGGGTAGTCTACTCCATTCAAGAACTCCAATTCCTTCTCTTTTTTCGCAGTTCACAACAGTTCCAGAGAGCTCTTTTTAATTGTCAAATACAAGAGAAACAGCTAGATTGCAAAAATTTCAAGAAAGACAATGCTTGACAACGTTGTAGTAGTTTGATTTAGAGGTACTCTCTCCTATCTTTGATTATACCATTTGGGTTTATCTTGATGTTAATTTTCATGAGTCTTGATTTTCTGAAGTTGTAGTTTCGTGGGTGTTTCTTTGGAAACAACGAAAAACATTGTCTGGGACCTTATTTGGTTTATTCACAGTTCTGTTTTTCTCTACTAGTTTTGTTTGGCACTTACGGCTTTTAGTCGCTAAATCGCCGCACGTAGTTGGACTTGATAAAATGGAAATAGTTATGTATCAATTGATTTGTAGGTCTGTAGCCTGTCCTGCGTATTAATGCAAAGTCTTTTTAGAAGAATATGATTTAGAGGTATTCATTCTTCCCTACTTCTTGCAGCAGTGACTGACTTATTCTTAGATGTTAATTGTCATGAGTTTTGATTTATGGGATTTTTTTTGGGAGGGGATAATATTAGATTGCCTTATTTATAGAGCTGGGTTTTGCATAATTGACGAAGTTATTTGTGTAGTAGAGTTGTTTGTATGGTGGTGTTTGCTTTATAGCAATTATACAGTTTTGTTAAGCTAAAAATCTGTATTCAAAATATATCTGTATTTTACTTTAAGTCGTGGGTATGAACTTTTTGCGGTTATTACTGAAAGAATGAGTCTTTTTGTAGAGTGCTGAATATTAACTATCAAGTTTCTTTTTTCTTTATCTTTCTTTGTTTTGCTGAGAAATATTTCAAACTCCCGAATACAGGTGAATGTGAAAAAAAATGGCTGCAAGATTGGTTCTGCCAGATTGTGGTTATGCATCCAATCCCTACCATGAATGCACTGAAGCTTGCTCGAGAAAGATCAAAGAAACCAATTTGCAGAAAAGTACAAAGAATTCAGGTGAGTTCTACTCCAGGTTTTCTTTGTGCTTTTGTAACTTCTTTTTCTTTGAAAAGGATCCCCATATCTATACTGTTTTTTTATGTGCAACATATCTATACTTTTTCTGTTGACAATATCTCTTGATACCATTCCTTGAACATGACAAGATTTGGCTTATGAGGGTCATCTCACATTCTAAAGCACTTACAGGCAGTCAAATGCACTTCCCCTATCTTTATATTGATGATATTCTCATTATTGGATGTTCAAGAATTATCATTGTAAGTTTCTGCATCAGTAAATTTTGGATGCTTAGCCTCATATGGTATTTGGGGTTCACTCTGGACTCATGGAGCCTTACTTGAGATATTATTGTTGAATTATTCAAAAAGTCTAATAAACACAGCTGGTAAGTCTAGGTGCTTTTCACTGTCTTCAGATGTTATTCAGTAGCCTTTTGCCCAAATCACAGTGATCTCCTTGGACATTATTATTTTGTTTTCCCATTTGATAATATTAGAAGGATCTTGAAGAAATCATTCAATGATGCATCTTATACATTTCTAGTTCATACTGCATGCGAAACTGGAGACACCCTAATAATCTCTATACATTAAGCCAACAAGTCATAAGTCAAAACCAATCTATATATAGATGATGGTATACAAAAGATACACCCTGATGCATGGTAATTAGGTTAGGTGTAGGCATGGTAACTCACAGTGATTAACAAGTCACATCCTCATTATTATTTTTCGCTAATTTAGACATGCAACTGCAGAGGAAATGTATAGATTTTTAACATACTCCAATCCTTTCTCGTAGTGCTTTCACTGATGGGATTTTGAGACTGAGTTGTTAACTCTGGTGCATTCAAATTACAGGTTCCGTCATCCTTGACTTTCCATCTAAGTTTGGCAGGAGAAAGAAGCAGGGTGGTTCCCAGAAAGAGTCCCCTCGAGTTCTTGATAATATACCTATGTATAAAACAGTTTATCCACCTGATACCCCATCACCAATATCACATTCACCAATATCACATTCTTCTGCAAAGAAAAAGGTGGAGTCATGGAACAATGAGCACATCACTTCTTCTCCGCCATATTCAGGAGTAATACATAAACAAGATCCTTCTTTTGTTGATGGGTCACCTGAATCTGCCCCATCAGAGCCTACATCAGGAAACATGGTAGTGGTTACTCGCTTTCACTCTTTCACTCTCCCTTTCTTTATCTCTATCTTCTCTCCCCGACACACGCACATAATCATAAATACTATATATATTGACATTTATCCTGCAATTTATGTTCCTCTGGCAGCCTGTCTTTACCAAAGACCCCCAAGAGGATGAGCACTTCGACATTCCAACATTAACCGATCAGGAGGAGCACAAAAAGCTTTATCCTTCATCTGAGTTTGTTCCAATTAGCAATGGTGATGACAAGGAAGAATGCGTTACTGCTTTGGCAGCTGGATCTATTGAGTTCAGTTTCTCAGGTGTTGCTGATAGTTACGAAGAAAGTGAGGAAGGGGACCGAATCTGTAATCTCTGAATCTCGTGTGCCAGTTGGAAAATACTATGTGAGGGAAAGCTTAGCTTCCGTTCTACGTTCTGTCTTTGACAAGTATGGGGATATAGCAGAAAACTGTCGATTGGAATCAATTGCCATGCGCTCGTGTTACTTGGAGTGTGTTTGCTATGTAGTCCAAGAGCTACAATCTGCCTCGATAATGCTGTTAACGAAGTCCAAAGTCAAAGAACTGTTGGCTATTCTTAAGGATGTAGAATCTGCTCAAATCAATGTTGCCTGGTTGCACAGCACACTCACCAAAATTGCAGAAAACACTGAGCTCAATACTGAGCACCGGATGATGGAGGTGGCTAAGGCTGATTGTGATTGTGTTGTAGAATCCACGAGGAAGGAGCTAGAATCAGAACTCGAAAATTTGGCTCAAAAGGAAAAGGAGGTTGCTGTTGCTAAAGCACTGATTGATGAAAGAAAAGGTCGTTTGATGGAGCTTGAGTTGAAGTCTTCTGAATTAAGCAAGAATATGTTGTCCATCAAGTCCAAAGTCGATGCCTTGGACTGTAAATCCTTGTTAGCTGAACTACTTTAATTCTACCGCTTTGCAATTTCATCACCTAGGATGCATCATACTGTAGTATACTGTAATTCAACCTCTTTGCAATTTCGAAAGCTATGCGAAGACAGATGTTGAGCTTCTGTAAATGGTGCTCTCGATGAAGCAAACATGTATGGTTGGTAATCCATGAACTTTGAAAATGGTTTATTAACTCTTTATTTGGGGGCTTTGGTCTTATCTAAGACATTTCTAGCTCAGTAAGATAAGTCTTTGTGTTGATGGTTGTTTTTATATGAAGTTATTTTTTCAGTAAAAATAAAATAAAAATAGAATGCATAACCAAATAAACAGGATGTAGGCATGTACTCAAGCCGAGGGAAAACAACTACATTTTGTCACCTTGATAAAGTGCTACTAGTTGTAACTCATTCACATCTAATGCACCGGTTTCTTATAACGTTATACTTTTTACCATTTTCAGCCTCTTCGTGACCGTTGTCAGCCTTTTTTTTTTTCTTTTTTTTTTTTTTTTTCTGTGGTTACATGGTAGCCTGGTTTTTTACCGTTAGGAGGATGGAGGACCACGCCCTTTACCTTTGTGTGAACGCTGAACTCACACTCAGGCCTACCTCAGCTGCTATGTCACCATCAATCCTCATCCCACCCACGTGATACCAAATCATAGTTTATATTATTTATGTTTTTTTTTTCGCTACTATAGCTGGTAGGTCTTTGGGTGGACCTAAACTATAACTCTTGTTAGGATTAATATGGAGGATGGTTAAAAAAAATAAATAAAAAAGTAGACAAAACAAAACACGTGCTTGCCATGCAGCATTTCAAGGAGACCCTTTCTCTTTCCAGAGCGTAGAAAAGCTGGCATCACCCTTTCCAGGTGTTATGATAAGGACACGTAGAATGAATCTCAACTATTTGAGTCCACCAAAACTCAATCCTCGCCGTTAACTTTTCGAAACATATAATTAATAGATAAGTGACATGTGTTAATCTTCTTCCATAGTTAATACATGCACTCCCTTCATTCAAGAGCAATTGGATTCATGTTTCCCATCTTCTCCAAGTCCAATTATATACAGTGGCCTTGGAGACACAAGACTATATCAATAATCACCCTATTAGTTTTCTGGTTTTTGTGGGAGTGAATTAGAAAAACTAAAATGAAAAATTAGAGATCAAGGCAATGGCAGCACTGCTACTCAATGAACAAATGATACAAACAAGAACTCTTAACAAAAAAAGATTAAATTATAAAAGAAAGAAAAATAAATGATTCAATTGAATATGCAAACATTCTTCTTCTTCTTCAGCTTTAATTTCCAGGTACATTTTGTTCTGATTAGTTGGTGGCGTTGCTTCTGAAGGATCCCAAGGCCTTGATAGTTGCTGCCCTCAGTATGTACTGGTGGTATGCCGCTGCTGCCAGTGCTCCCACAAAAGGTCCAACCCAGAAGATCCACTGTCAAATCACAAATTTTGTTCACATAATATTAATCCGTCAAACAAAGGAAATTATTTTAACGTACAAATTCCGGATTTACATGTACAAATTTACTTAGGTAGTCAGATTCAAGAAAAAATACAGACCTGGTCATCCCAGACTTTCTCATTGTTGAAGATAACAGCAGCACCGAAGCTCCTAGCTGGGTTGATACCAGTACCAGTGATTGGTATGGTAGCCAAGTGCACAACGAACACAGCAAATCCAATAGGCAGAGGAGCCAACACCTTAACCCACATATAATACCATATATCAGAACCAACATCAGAAAATTGGACCCATAACATTTTGAATACCAAAAATTTATAAGCTTTTATACTTACAGGGACGTGGGAATCACGAGCGCTTCTCTTAGGGTCAGTGGCGGAGAAGACAGTGTAAACAAGGACGAAAGTGCCAATAATCTCAGCACCCAAAGCAGTGCCCTTGTTGTACCCAGGAGCTACAGTGTTAGCACCCCCACCAAGGGAGTTGTAGGGGTGCCTCATGAAGGCCTTAACCAACCCAACACCACTAATAGCTCCCAAACACTGCGCTACCATGTAAGCAACAGCGCGAATCAGAGACACCTTCCTAGCCAAGAACAACCCAAATGTTACAGCAGGGTTAATGTGACCACCTGTAAACCAAATCAAACAAAACCCATTTCGAAATTAGAGAGAGAAAACAAAATGGGTAAGAAATTTATGCGGGTTGAAGGAAGTTATACCAGAGATTCCAGCAGTGCAGTACACAAGGACGAAGATCATGCCACCAAAGGCCCATGCGATACCCAGAAGGCCAACTCCATCACATGGTCCAGTTTGTTTCTTGTGGCCTATAACAGTGGCAACGGTGACGTAGAGGAAAAGGAGGGTGGCAATGAACTCAGCAATAAGGGCTCTGTAAAAGGACCAGAGCTTAAGCTCCGCAAAATCAATGAGAGGTGCTGGTGGTGGATCTACGTAGTCTTTGCCATGGTGGGTTTGCCCTTCGCTCACTTCCTTTGACATCTTTGAGGGAATTGTTTGTTCTTCCTCTCTCTGAAATCCTTCTCTGTGTATGACTCTCAAATCAAACCGTTGTGTATGAAATGTGAGCTATTGGGTTCAGTCTTTTAAGAAGGGAGAGAAGGGCATGGAAATGCTGCAAACCAAGGGCAAATTTGGAATAATAATTGTTGGAATTATGGTGGAAGGTGAGGAGAGAGAAAGTGTGGGACCAATATCTACAGCTAGACCATGTGAAAGCTAGTGAGCAATCGTCTATGGGGTGGTACTGATAGGTTGAAATGTCAGCCTGCCATCCAAATATAGCCACGCCTACACAACGGTTATTATGTCTTGTCCTTTTTCTCTCACTTTCTTTTTATTTTCAAAATTTAGCCATGCATTTAACTACTGAGGATTTGAACTTTGCAGTTGACGAATATACCCCCGACATTCTTTTTAGTTTTTTTAATGTTTAATTAATATAGTGTAGACTGTAGAATCATCGTCAAAGATAGTCTTTTAAGTCTGGCTTTTTTATTGCACTTGTCGTTATCCACAACGGTATTATTTTTATAACGAAATATGACACAGTACAATTATGCATTCCCAGTCACCATGTAACTTTTTCTCAATTCTCATCCGTCTGTTACATATGTTCGGCTGTTTTTGAGGTAGGTTTAATTTTTTGACATTTTAATTTTAAAATTGCAAATGTGTGAGAAATAAAATTTTAGTTTTTCTTATTTATTTAATCAGATTATAACAAATGTGTAAAATTATACTTAAATTAACATGTATGTATACCATCAAGCAAATATTATTTTATTTATTTAGTGTTTGTTTTTCAATAAATTTTATAAGAATGTCATAAGGGTATACTATTTATTTTATTTAGTTTTCGTTTTTTCAATAAATTTTACAAGAATGTCATGCAAGAAAAAGAAGGAAAAGGAATTATAATTAAGGAAAGAGATCAAGTAATTAATTAGGACAATGCATATAGCACTAGAAAATTAAACCTACCTATATATATATGAAAAACAAAAGCATGGCCGCCTTGTATATATATAGTGATCACCGCCTTCCCAAACTGTATAAATAGGAGGTTAATACTAGCGCAGAAGCTCCAATACTTGCTTAAGACAATTGAAGAGGGTACGTGTGATTAATTAGGGTTTTGTGACAATATGAAGTCCTGGCTTCAAGTTTTCTTGATTGACCAATTCAGTTCTCTTTTGTTAATCCTTGGCCTCAGCTACATTCATGTTGGGGTTTCTTCAGATCAATATCGTTCTCTCCCTGCTGTCATAATCATTGTTCTCTTTACGATTTCTAAATTCACAAGCATTCTCATCGTTTCTGTTTGTAAATCGAAGGTTCATGATCAACCACGCCAATCAACTAGGCCAAGATCAGTAAGGACTAATAACTTAATTACATGAATTGTTTTGGTTAATTAGCAAGCTAGTACCTTTTTCTTTTAATTTTTCTACAACTGGTTTATATAAACTATAAAGGTTGAATCTTTATTAGTGAAAATCTTTGTTAGTGTACATATAGCAAGCACTAGCTATTAGTAAATTACTAATGGTTTTGTTTTGTTTTGAAAACAATAGATCATCGCAAATATTAGTAGCAAAGCTGAATTAACCGGGAAGACTAGAAGCGATGGGGATGAAGCAGCGTCAAAAACTACAGCGAATGAGGTATTAGAAGAAGAATATTTGAAGAAAAAACTTGATGGAATCAAGGAAGAGTATGAGACAAAGTTGAAGGAAGAGAAAAGAAAATATGAGAAAGACAGAAAAAAGTGGGAGGAAGAACGGGGCGTGCTCCAAGTAAAATACGAAGAGATGCGTTGGAAGTAGCATGCATTCATGCATGCTGAATTATTTCATATATAGCATGGTCAATTATTTGTAGGCTACAGTTAATTAATTTGCTTTTTCTTCTGGATTTTGAGAGCCAAGTTAATAGTTAAGAGCTTTTGAGTCATATGCTTTTGGTTATGAACTGGCTAAAATTTTTAGTTTTGGTGAAGCACACAGTGCTATCATTTTATGTCTTTAATTTAATCTTCTTGTCTTGCTGTTATATATTGTGATTTATGACTGCTGCTTGTCTTGCCGTTATATATTGTGATTTTTGACTGCTGCTTCTAGAGTGTAAATTAATTCCTTAGGTTGTAGCAAAAGAAGAAATAGTTGGAGGCTACAGTTCTCTTAGTAAACTTTCCAAATTAAGAAAACAAAACTTTGGGTATTTTAAAATGGCATTCTATCAAATTATAATAGGTACTTCTTAGATTAATAAGAGAAGAAAAAAAATTGTTTCCTCGATACTATTCATAGATTTTGATAAGATATTTCTTTTCAATTTTTAAATTTTAAGAAAATTGGAATGGTTACTAAGTACCTTCTCCTCTTCAGAAATTGGCAATTTAATTCTTAATCTACAAGCTCTCTTCAATTGACTCCTCAATCTGAGCACCCAACAATGGCAGACATGAGAAAGTCCCTCATATAATGCTTATAAGTATGATGATAATCGAGCGTAGTGTTCTCCCTTAGTACAGTAGTGTTTGAATCTGGGTGGGTAGCAAATTTACGTGTTTCATGTTGTTCAGGAAATCAAGGTTGTGGAACAGGAGACTGAAAAAGGAAGAATCTCTGAGAGTCCAGAAGACCATCAGGATGCAATCAATACCAACAGATTGTTTGAAACATGATGTATCATCTTTTTGATGAAGTTAACGAGAGTGTTAAACAAACTGATGAAGAAATTATGCCAAGTTATAAAAGTACTGATGATCAAGAATTACAAGAAACAGTACGTAGTAATGAATTTGTGGAAGCTAAACATGGTGCTGATGGTGATAACTATGGTGGGTGCACCTACAGTAGCGTTGGGGACAGTTACTACAAGAAGTGGAGCAAGTGGAAGGAGGAGAAGAAACTACTCTTGAAACAGAGGAATGAGCTTAATAAACCCCCCTCTGCTGCAAAATGAACCTCTGTCTATCTTAGAAGCCAATTGGACGAGTCTGTGTAAACTGGTTAATGAGCTTTGCAAGAGTCGGGAGGAGCTCTGGGCTGCAAATACATCATCCCAACTTCACAGGGGAGGTTGAAAACACCAAGTGACACGACGATATCTATGAAACTGTCAGTTAGAAATATGGGTTATGTCATCAACATTAAATTCCATGGGATGTTGCAGGATTTCAGTGATTCTTGTTATTATATATGCCTCGCAAGTGAGTAACTGGGAGTGAGAGGCAAAAAAAAATTTCTTCAAAATTAAAAACATTAAAAAAGGATTGGGCTGTATGAGAGAATCCAAATCCCTGAGTGATTAAAACATTTGATACTTCACAAGGACCTTCGGCCTTGTGGTCAAGCTTATCTGTTACGAGAAATTCTGAGGTGTTAATTGACGGTCTTCTGGCCAGAAATGCTGATATCTAGTTTTCTTTTCTTCTTTTTACTGAGGAAGAGTTCAATTCATATCATAACTACAAAGGAGGGCACCCCATTGAGGGAATAGAACAGACGGGTACCGGCCTTATAATAGCTAGTTTGATAGTCAGACTGACCAAATAAACCAGTACAGAGTAAACAGAAATGAATTAGTTCTCCCTAAAACAGGGATACAACGCAGAGACAAACCAGAACATGCCAAGGTATACACCTGACCAGAAAGATTCGACCAGAAGCATATAGATAAACAAAAGCAGCATCCAAAAACTAAGCAAATACCAGTAATCGAATCATATTATACTACTAGAAAAAGGATATGTTAACATATGTCCAGAAAGATGTAAAAACATGGCTATGTTAACACCTCTCATAACTAATTGAAAGCAAAAAGAAAAAGGGAAACTCTATCATAGTTACCATCTTGCTATTCATTATATAGACATGTCAGGACAGTCAACAGTTGATTATTCAAAAGCCCATTGGTTCTCCCTACGAACTTCCTCTTCTTCCTCAGGGGTGAAATCATTCTTGATATTGAAAGTCTTGCGGATTTCCTCTGGAGTCTTCCCTTTAATCATGTCTGCCACGGTCTGACATGTCAAGTCTAGCAGGCTCTTGATGTTCAGATAGTTTGCCGCCTGTGTCAAAAAGTAATAAAAACATTCATATAGGTGATACTGGTGAAAACTTATAACTAAACTACGATTCTCACATTAAGCAGCTATGTAGTCTTAACCTGAGCACAGAAACTGCAAGTTTCACCAATTACCAAAACAACACACAACTATGAATCAAGTAGCAACATTGGTGATGAATTAAATCTCAAACTCATAAGCAACAGCCTCTTCAATCTCATGCACAACCCAAAACTAAACCAAGATCATAAACAAGCACTGCTGCGCTAAAATTCAAAACAAGCACTAAAGCCCAATCTATGTCATACTATAGCAACAAAAATTTTAGCACTTACCATGCACACCCAGTGCTAATATGGTATAAATATCTCATCCATACCGTAATTAGCTAGGACGAGTAGAAAACTTAAACCAATGGAAACCTCACACTACATTAGTTGAATTAGACTGACAAAACCACATAGACAATCACACATACATTTTCAGTTTCCATCATCGAAGGTAATAAAACAAGAAAATCCTCCAACTTCTGATAGATGGAAGCTACATTCACCAACCAAACTGGTTTCTGACATACTTGGTCGAAATTAGTAACATATTAAACACAAGCCTCTAACTCCCTCATGAGATAACACAATCAACAAATAATCCGACAAATTCAGTATGAACACCATGAAGAAACCATCTATCACAATTGATGTATCTAACAAATAGAGTGAAAACAACAGGAAAGGGGGTTCGAGAATAACCAAGATGAGGTCGAATAGCGTGCCCTGATCAACCTTGACAAACTCAGCGTCCCAGTTCTTCAGAGTATCATCACTGGTTTTGATGTCCTTATCATTGGTGACTCCAGCCTCAACGTGCTTCTTGCAGTACTCGATGACCTTAGCCAGGATCTGGCCGGTGACGTTCGGCAGAGGAATCACATTCTCAGCGCAATCGTCCTCAATCAAATGCTTAATAGTCTGCGATTCACGGGCCACATCCTCATCGATCTCAAAGGTTTCTCTATCAGAGCTCTCGAGAGTGATTTTCTTGGACGACATGTTGAGAAATTGATCGAGAAATCACTTCAGAAAATACGAAACCCTAACCCTAAAACAATTTCTCTAATACGACAGACAGACGGAAAAGAGAGAGAGAGAGACTCTAGCGCAAAGGGAAAAGCCGGGGTCGTCCAATATATATAGTTGTTTTGAGACGCTCAAAAACGCCGTTTGGTATCGGAATTTTCTGGAAGATTCTATGGGTTAGGCTTCATCGGGGCTTAAGTTTTAACCTTTTGAAAGTGCTGTTTCTTTTGCCCCAAGTATTGAGTAGATTAGTAAATTACAACCTGGAAAATAAAAAATAACAATTTATTTATATTTTAAGCCCTTTTTTAATCATTATTTATATTTTTCTATTTTTATCTCTGAAAGAATGAATTAGTAAATAAACAATACCATAACTAATGCACTGTCAAATTTCTAATGTACAAAAAAAAAGAAAAAAAAAAGAAAAAGGCAACTAACATATTAGAGCATGCTTTTGAGGTTATCTGCTAATAACTTACTAGAAATTAACAAGTATTTTTCAATGTGATGAAGAACATTATTTTCCAATACCAGTGTGCAAGTATGACATTTTGAGAAGAAAAATAAATAATTCCATATAATAGGGCCATAGCCATCCAGATTAACTTATTAACCATCTTGATCTTACAAGCTAATTGCAACTTATGGAATGCAGTAGATGGGGATGTTTTATGAGTAAGCCCTTAAATTTAACAGGTAGATGATGCTCTAGTATTATAAGACAGTAAAATTTATTTACACTATATCATCAGCACTCCTCATACACAAAATTATGCAGCAGTCAGTGCTCCAATGATAATCCAGTCTCAACAGAGCCCACAGTCAGCATCCAAAACATGGTTGCTTTTCACCAACAGGCCCTTGTGTGATCAGAGGCATGTAGTCTTAAAGCTTTGAAACTGGCAAAGCTGCAATTGGAAAGAAAACAGATTGTTGACTTGTTGTAGACAATGCTAGGACAATCAGCAAACTATTACTGTAAAAGTGCCAGAGATGATATTACCCAAGGCTTTTGCATTGACAATGCTAGGACAAGCAACCGGTGGTGGAGTATTCTCGTTAAGGAATGGTTCCACCCTATTTGGATCAGACCATGCTGGATATCCTTTGATTTTTCCCTGGATTTTGTGAAAGTAAAGGGTGTCAGCAGTTCTTTTGTAATCAAGGCATATAAATTAACATTTTGGATCAGAAAAGTGAATCCTAGTTGAAGAGACATACTAAGACATTCAAGGCAGCGAGTGTCGCCATTCCCTCTCGAGTCCACTATAGGAGAAGCGAGAGAATTGGTTATTAACGCATGGAAATTAACCATAACAATACAGATGCAGACTGGTAGGTGGACAAAAAGTTATAGTTCCATTAGGTTCTCCTGTGTCATTAAATCTTTGTGTAAATTACCCTTAGCATTTACCTTGGAAGCAGAAGCAATGTGAGGTACAACAATGGCATTCTTCATTTCAGCAAGCCCAGGTTTCATGTAGGGTTCATCCTAATACAGAACAACCCACATATTGAAGTGAAAGATGATTTTGCGTATGTGCTAATAAAAAGACAGCGAAAGTATGTTCTATTACCTCAAACACATCAAGACCAACTCGAAACATAGGATTCTCCCTCAAATGTTCCACCAGAGCCACTTCGTCGACAACAGGCCCCCTACTACAGTTTATAAGAATTGCCTCCTGTAGTACAGATAGCATCGATAATCAAGAGGCATTTGTATCAAATTTATTGCACAACTATTGAGAAGAAATGTGATTTGTTCAAATTCCACCTTCTTCATCTTAGCAAGCCTTTCTTTGTTGACCAAATGATAAGTTGTTTTATCCAAAATCGGGTGAAGACTAATCTACACAAGGCACCAATGAAAAATCAAATGTATTTAAGATTTAGTATAATATCTAATGAAGTACATGAAAATCTAACCAAGCATCCTTACCACATCTGCTTCTTGGAGCACCTCATCCATTGATGCTGCTCTTTTCCATGTGACCGGTTGTTCACCATTTGCTTTTAGGAACTGAGCATAAGCTGCATTTCAGAAACAAGATTGTCAGCTTAAAGGAGCTCAAATGAATTACCATATTGTCAGACCAATACATGCCTTTCACAAACTTCTCTAGACGTGTAGCTTGGTAAAGATCATAGTAAATTAGGTTCATCTTGAACCCTTCAACCTGTTACACAAGAAATAAAAAAATTCAACTGAATCAGGTGATCAAGATAGAAATGACACGGTAAAAACATTGACTATCTGATTGTTTAGTGAGAAATTACCATCATTCTTGCATAGGCAGATCCTATACGGCCAGCTCCTATGACGCCAACTGTCTGTCCCTTGAGCAAGTTTCCAACAAACCTATCAGGATAAACAAACAAAATCAGAATCTTATAGCTTTTGAAAGAATATACCACTCATTTTATCAGATGCCGAATTACAAAGCATTAAAAATTGTACTGTAAAAGCATTTAGAGTGTTCATACAGATGAGGAAGCCATCCATCATATAACCCTGCCCTCATGAATCCATCAGCCTCAACAATCCTTCTAGCAGCTGCTACAGAAAGTGAAGCTGCCAGCTCTGCTGTTGTCTCTGTGAGTACTCCCTACCATATGAGCAATTCATTAATTTCCTCATCAAGTTTGCTACTGTTTTCCACAATGAATACGCACTACAAACCATTTTTGCTCCAACACAAGAACTCAAGTACTCACTTGCAAATAAAAAGAATGGCAGCTAAAGTAACATGATAAATGGTGATGATACAGGAAAACGACTAACATGTGCATTGACCATCATAATACTAATGCAGAGAAAGTTTATACATCTTGCTGCCATGTCTTATGAGCATAATATCAAGCATGTGGCTTTCCGTCAATTTCTAATTCATTCACATGAATTTATATGACAGAAACCCAGATAACTTTGATTAACCCGTACCCAAAATGTTCTAGAGAAACATAAACACAAAATGCTAAATCAATGTACGTGAACATAACAAATTGATAATGCAACACAGACACACACATAAACACAGAGAAAAAGACGAGAGGGAGGGCTTACAGGAGTGTTTCCAACAGCAACACCATACTTGTTAGCAGCATTAACATCCACGTTGTTATAACCAACAGCCATATTACTGAAAGCTCTGCCTCCTGCTTTGCTCAAGGCAGAGAACAACGTCTCTCCCCAGTCTTCTGTTAGCTGAAATACAAACTCCATCACACCTCAAAATCAAATAAACAAAAAGAAAAGAACTTCTAGTCAGTTTGAACATGACCCAATAATCTTTTATAATTTCTTCTAATTCCCAAGAAATTACCAAACTGTTATACCATACCTGTCCTATAACACCATCGCACTTATCACCGATTAGAGCAATAATATCCTCAACGGACAGTATTGTTTTCTTCTGGGTACATATCTGACCATAAAAAATGAATTTTTTTCATGGTAAATTAATCCAGAAACATTTCCAGACAGACAAATATAATCCAGGAGTAGGAAAAAAAAGTTACATACTTCCACGCGACAATCTTGGTCAACTAAGAGATTGATCCAGCGAGTTCCAGGCATAGATTTCGTGCTAACAACTCTGTATTTCCCATTTGGGTTCCAAACCTCAATTGAAACTGGCTTGGCCATGGAAGCTAGTTCAACTTACGGTGTGTCTTGTTTATCGTTGAAGCCATGGCGTGGTACTCCGCTTTTCTAAAAAAACGTGAATGATCTGGTGTGGAGTGGTTTACCATTTAGTTTAGCATTCTACCAATTATATCAATCTGTCTCTCTGATCGTGGACTTCACTTCGCTTGACTTTGCTAATCTTAACGGCTCAACTTTGCCATGACACTTTGAGGAATACTAGATTTTCTCCCTTCAGATAAACAGAGTTTATGAGAGGTAGAGATTAAACGAAGCAAAGGGCAGTGTGTTTGAGCCTCTCATTGGTGTACGAAGATAATGGATGACGTGGATCACAGGCTGCATGACACGCAATGCAGCTCTATCCAGTTTTTCAAAATACATAAATGATTCTCTTCGTCAGATTTGAAAATGGGTCATGAACTCCTGATGCAAGCCTTATCCTTAGCCCAAGAGCTGTAGGCTAAATCCATACTAAACTTTAACCATATGGGCTTGCAAAGATTCAGCTCATCGATGAATATGAGACTTCGCTTAGGTTGTGTTTGTTTCTCCAGAAAATCACTTGCCAGAAAAAAATCCCTCTTCTTATGGTATAGCTGTAAATATGGGTTCTATGCATAAGCCTTCCCTCTTTCATGGACCAATCAATGTTCTATGAACACTCTACGTTCTTATACATGTGCTGTGAATGGATATAGATAAGAAGAACAAGAACATTAATTTGGTTGAGAAAAGACATAATTAAATTGATAACATAGTTGTTGCAGCACACATGCAATCTATGCTAATCCTGTCTTTTCTGCTAATCTTTGCGTTGTGTGCCTCAGTGGCATGTGCGTGTGCTGCACACACGTGAGCGCAGGGTGTGAACATGTCAGTGTGAGCTCTGTGCCTGCGGTGGGTGAGTGGGATTGACAATGAAAACGTCAAACATTGTTTAAGAGGAGGTGTTGTGGCCAAAATGAAGCCGTGTAGGTTACTTTTAGAATTGGATACTGCGACTAGTCAAATGACAACGGCTACACACTTTGGTTTGTTAGGTGTAGTCATCATATTAATATTGTGTCCTAAAAGTCTTAATCAAACACTTGAGATTTAGGCTTGGTTAGATACCAAAGAATAAGTAAAATAACATATTTTGTCTTTAATTACCACATTTTTGTTTTCGCTCCAATACAAACATTTGTAATGGTATTAGAATGAGTGAATACATTATTAATGTTTATTTTATTTAAAAGATACAAAATAAAACTGATCAAAAAAATATTTTAGAAATGAAAATTAATAAAATTGTCATAAATGTCATTTTGCCTAGGACAATAATAAAACATGGTCGTTGTATTTGATTTTCTGAGCTAAAAGAAACCTTCTGAGCCAGACTGATCTGCTTGAATTTCTCTCCTACTTCAAATCTTTACCTCAACCCCTTTTGCAGATAGGAGTCATGGATAGGCTTCTATCCCCTTCTTCTCATTCCTCTTTCAAGATCCAGCTAGGACAATCTCCTTTCGTTACCCGACTTGGTCGAATTGAATCTGCAAAACTCAATTTTACCTCATCATCGCGATCCGACCTGAGGCGGGCCGCCTTGTTCATTTGCAAACATGAAAACCCACCTTCTCTTTATTCGTCATTACCATCGAATAATTTGCCATTCCTTTCTACTGGCCAAATCCGCTTGCCGAATAAGCCGATACCCGAATCCCAGTTTCTCAAACAGCACGCACGTGGGGCTTCTCAAAAACAAAAGGTGTGAGCTTTGATTCTCAGAAAAAAGTCAATTTTTATTGTATTTTTGGTGGGAGTTTCTTCTATAACTGCAATGCTCTTGTTTGCAGTTGGTTTTAGTTGACTAGCTTCAGTTCCATAGGATTGGCTTGTTTGGCTCGAATTCTTGTTTCTCTAAAACATAATTTTTTATTTTTTCAAAAAAATTGATTGAAAATCCAAGATGCATTACGTCTCCATGACATTTGTTTAATTATAAGAAACTTTTAGAACTGGTTAGAGTCGATTGGCCTACGTGTCGTTTGTTGTATGATAATACATATGAGGAAATACACCCAACTTTTAGTGGATTAATGTTCATTCTACTGCTTCAATGCTTTGAAATTATCTGAAGCTAATGAGATATGGAGTCTTATCTGATGTTTGTACTTAGGGAAATAGCCAATTCTGCCTTAAGCTAATGGAAAATTGAGAAATCTTTATTGTTTATACCCTTTAGCCATACTTCTTAAAACTTTTACTCTTGTGGCTTCCATTGACAGTATCATTTTCAGAATCCCTTAGCTATGGTTTTTGCTGTCATAAATCTCACAGTGCATGGCACTCACCTCCACTATAGACACTGAGCTGTCATGTAATAACAATGCATTTTGTAGCTTGACCTTCGAACTATAGGTAAACTGTAAATGAGTGTCCTCCGGTATTCTTTTTTATTTCCAATTTTCAACTGAAATCAATGTAGTATATACATTATCCTCAATTTTTCAGACCTTAAAGTTCTGAACCTGTGACTAATCAGCTTATTCTGTTTACCTTCAATTGTTTTAAGAGTTAATATCCAGTTTAAGACATTTGCTAACTTTTTGCTTTACTTCTGAAAACATACTGGTTAAAGTGCTGAAGTTTCTGAAAGCGTTTTGCAAATGCTTGGTTTTCGGTGGATATGAACTTGCAATGATTTGAGTTTTGAATTTTAACACAACGGAAGTGAAAACTTATGTATCTAAAATTTGTGGAAGGTTATTCTATTTGACTAGTATCATTACATTTTGCTGTGGTTTTTGTGATTCATCATTTATTCATCATAACCTTCGCCCAAGCGATTTAGGTTTCCCCAATATGAAAAGAGCAGTTTCCTTTTTAATGTTCAATCGTCTATTTCTTTGAGAAAATCATGAGAAAATTCTGTTCCTTACAGGCTATCACAAGTGGAACTTTTGTAGTACTATCAGCTCTCCTTATGATATTAACCCAGCCAGTTTTTGCACCAGCAGCTTTTGCATCCTTTCAAACTGCTGCCAAGACATGTGGTCCTGCTGCTGCCGCTGCTTTTGGGGGGAAGCTGATCCGCACTGAGTTACTAAGTAGTGCTTGGACTGGTTTCTTTGCTGGTTGCTTACACACACTATCAGGGCCTGACCATCTTGCAGCTTTGGCTCCACTGTCTATAGGCTGTACCAGAATGGAAAGCGCTGCAGTTGGTGCCCTTTGGGGCTGTGGACATGATGCTGGTCAAGTTCTCTTTGGCTTAATATTTTTGCTTCTCAAGGATCGTCTCCACATTGAGATACTTCAAACTTGGGGCACCAGAGTGGTGGGCCTTACCCTACTTGTTATTGGTGCTATGGGAATAAAGGAAGCTTCAGAAGTCCCTACTCCATGTGTTGCCTTAGAAAATGGTGAATGCGATGTTAGTGTGTTTGAAGCAATGGAAAACCCGACAGTAGGTAAGAAGAAGATTGGTTTTGCTACTTTTGCGACTGGTATAGTTCATGGTTTGCAACCAGATGCGCTAATGATGGTTTTGCCAGCACTTGCTTTGCCTTCTCGCTTGGCCGGTGCTGCATTTCTCATAATGTTCTTAGTTGGGACTGTAGTAGCTATGGGAAGCTATACAGTATTTATAGGTTCATGTAGTCAGGCATTAAAAGATAGAGTGCCTAGAATAACTGGGAAACTCACATGGGCTTCTTCCCTCGTAGCAATTGCTCTCGGTTTTGCCATTCTCATTAGCCAGTATCTCGGGTATAGCCTGTACTAATACATCTTTACCCACAGAAATCCAGATTTTTCAATTATCATTTTGGTGTCTAGAAAAAAGGCATTAGAGATTTTCAGTTGTTTACAGAGAAGTTTGTTGTCACCTTTCAAATATCTATGCTTTTGAAGCTGTGTATGTAAACTTTCTATGTAGGTTCGTACCATTATCCGATCGGAGAACCCATACTTTTCGGTTTTAATTAATGTAGACATCAGATTGAACTGGCAATTTCTATTTGATCCATCCGTATAATGTTTTAACTCCCACAATGGCATTGGCTATGTTCTTCATACAAGATTTCCTACTTGGGACTAACTATAGTTGGGACTTCAATGATCTCAGGTGATGTTTAACTGAACATGTTCCAGCAGTACTTCTTATTCTTGCGATCGACTTACTTAAGGATTTCCCATCCCATCGAAAAAAAAGTCAATTACTGTGTTGGCTGTCACAAGATCTTCCTGGAAAACGTAAATAGTAAATAGTAAATAGAAAAGGCCTGTCATAAGATTGCCTTAAGCATATGGGTGCGACCACAGAGGCTTGTGTATTAACTAACGGTAACCCAGTTACTGCAAGTAGACTTGACCAATTTTGTGCTCATCCAAAATCCAAAATGACGAGAAAGGAGCTCAACTTGGACCAAGAAATCCGTGTTTCAACACACCTAAAACTATAATCCAGTGAGAACTGACATGCTTAAACAAGACGTCACGCATCATCACAGATGCCAATTAAGCTGAAACTGATAGGCAAACCTCATATAAGCAATCCAGTACTTCAGGATTTTACATAAAACAAAAACAATTCTTAGAGGAAAGGCTTCCCATAAATCATCTCATCGTTCAAAAGAAGACCAATCAAACAACCACACGTCTTCCATGCTTCCATCCACTGCAAACAAAAATCCAAATTAATACAAAACCCCAACGAACCATCTCAGAAAGTCATCTTTTTGGGGCAACTACAGTATATTCTACTTGTATGCAGTCTATGGACATAAAAATCTTGATACAAAATCTGGGAGCTGGATACACTTGCGGGTATGCCATTTTTGGTCAAAGGTCCACAGTAAAAAGCATTAGCGCTTCTGCTTTTCTTTGATATCATAAAGCACGCATACATCTGCCGCTGTCTTCATCTGAAAACATGAGTATTGGATCCATCCAGATTAGAGTAGTTAACTGATGCAGAATTTAAAGAGAACGTTTAACTTATAGAGAAAATATAAGTTTTCTTTGATATCATAAAGCACGCAAACATCTGCCGCTGTCTTCTAAAACTTTTGAAAAGAAAGCAATGCACAAAATGACTATATTGAAGTTTAATCTGGGCTTTGCAGGTTTTCCAATTCCTAGTGCAATTTGAGTTGATTGCCCACAGGACCCATCCTCTGTTGACACTTCAGAAAATGCATAGCAATGTATCATTGACTAAAGTTCCAAGTTGAACGTCACAGACAGAAGTTGTCATTGTACTTATAACTTTCACTACAAAAGGTACATATTACATTTTTTTTAATACACTATGAGGCATGAGCTAGTTAAAAAGAAAGCAAAAATAGTATTACCAAAAAATAAAAAAAAGAACTGCAGAAAATTTCTGAACAAGGCATTAAATTCAATGTCTGTAGTTTATGCATATGCATTCCTTCAGGGTCTTCCTTTCGTATGGGGTTGGGGGAGAAGGGGGTGTTGGTTGGTAGATTCCAGTAATACAGACATGGCAAAGGTTATCAGTACTAACCTGTATAATATTTACAGCTTGCTTGATTATCCAACCAACTGAACTTATTGCAACTAGCAATGAAAGAAGTAAATTTTTCTGCAAATTACTTGATAAAACCTGAAAAGAGAAACAACTCAGAAACCAAGCTAATCGAAAAGAATCATCTCCACATTCTGGAAAATGTAATACCAATAAAAGCTAATCAGTAAGTGCTTACATCGATCAAGTTTCTGTTTTGGTTCTCCGAAATTAGAAATAGTATTATGTAAAGAACCTGCCGATTGTAAAAAGTAAGATAAAGAGTAGGTTCATTACATAGAGGAACAAGATCGTGTTTTAAGCCCGAGACAGTTATAATTACCTCACATGAAACACAACAATATGCCATGAACATCCGATTCCCATAGTATGCCTTAAAGAGCCAATTAGTACTATCTTTTACATCTTTGTGACTAACCTTGCCTAGCAAGAAAGTACTGCAATTGAAGTACAAAATCCAGTAAAAAGCAAGTCTGTCAAACATCCAAACACATCCAGCAAGTAGACATTCATATAACCTGGAATTAGGCAAGAAGATGACTTGTAATACTAAAAAAATTACCTGTACATTTGCAGCCAGTGGCTAGCAATGTCTAAGGCTAGCAGTGAGAGGAAGATCATGCCAGGCCTGCATATTAATTTCAGAAAAAAGAAGAAGCAAACTCTAGCAGACACATGTATTCAAGCAATTTATAAACAAAAGGAGTTTCAAAGAAATATTACCTGTATGCTTGGGAAAGGATTACAAGTATACAAGTGGTGCTAATTCTGGAATCAGTAAACATGGGCATGAGAGTAAAAGAGTAGATGGAATGTTAAAGCAATATTTAGACATATATTCACTGTTTTCTGTTTAGTGTAAGTAAGTGTGTGCCTATCGATAGGTGGATAGAGAGACAGAGGACCACCTGTCTGTTACCATGTCTAAAACAGCTCCAAAAGTTGAAACTGAAACAGAAAAGGAAAGCATTAATATTTTTAATCACCAACTTCATCTAAAAAAGCCATGTATTTCAAAAACAATTACCAATTAAGGTTTATATATAATAAGGCATACATCTACTAGCAAACTTCGAAAAGAAGCCTTGGCAGTTACTAAAGTACAATCTCCACAAGTTTCTAAAATATGATACATTATAATTGAAGTCGAGTATCCATCTAGCACAAGAATGAACAAAAAACTAGAGATACTGATGTTAAAACAACTAAATCATATTAACAACAAAAAAAGTGATGAGCGCTGAATAATATATAAAATTCAAGATTGAAGCCACAAAAACAACACAAACCCTGATAACTTATAGCAGATTACATATACATCAAATTAAAAGAACGCAATTGACATCTGTTTTAGCTATATCCAAAAGATAATACATAAATAGGATTTCTGATGCTGATTACATATGTGATTTAAAAATTTGCCACATAAACAGATAAATGGCAGTACATACATATAACATGCTGTACCTTGATTGAATTTGCGAGCACACCAGCCATCCACACCATCACATACAAAGCTGGAAAAATAAATAAATAAAATACCCATATTAAACTCCCCGAACCATAAACGTTAAGAGGTAAAAGTAACATTTCAAAGTCTTCATCCATTGTTTCTCACCTGAAGAAATATAGAATGGAGAAAAACATCTTGTTTGTGAAGCATTGGGAAAAGGCAACGCAGTTTATAAGAACCCTGATGTATCCTGCATTGCTAACTCATATTTAAATACAGCAAACTCAAATAATAACGAGGCAAGCAATTAACGACTTGATACGATACGAGTGGAATTTGGAAATGGGAAAATCTAAACAATGTATACACATTCTACCAGTGTTTTTTCTACAACCTCATAGAACGAACATATGCTAGGGTTTCTCATACAGAAAAACCCAAAATAAAAACAATGAAAATGAGCTTTACTCCATGCAATAAAACAATAGAAACTAAAACAGAATACCTACCGATAATATTTGGAATATAAAGATATACGGATAACTTTCTGGGTTTTGATCCGGACTTGTTGGCCATTGAAGATGAACTATAAACTTAAAATTGCTTCAAATGCATTGGATTGCCCAGCAAGCTTTGACCTGCAAACATTTGTAATCTGTATGTCAAACTGACAGTAATAGAATTCCCATTTCAGCAAATTTAACACTGTCTACACCATTCCTACTGAAAAAGAAACAAAGATGAGGAAATTTCGCCAAATATAGGACTGAGACCTCCGTTTGGTCACCCAGATCTCATCAATTGTGATGGGTTCGAATAGCAGACATGGAATATTTGCAGGAAGCACTTGATGTCGAACAGAACTCAAACCAAGTTTTGAGAATTAGCAAACACACAGAGCGAGAGAGAAAGAAAGCTCTTGACAAACAAAATAGCTTCAAAAGGAAAACACTCACAACGACGGCTAGAACTAGAAATACGAAGATTTTTTCACAACTGTAGAATTTTCTTTTTGTAATTTTATTTGCAAAGAAAACAAATAGCATTATATGGGCTGGGCCTACGGAGAATAGTATTTAAATTGGGCTCATCACAACAGTGGCCCATTGATCCTCCCATATTCTAAAAGCTCCCAGTAATTTCCAGAAACCCTTGCTGAGGGTCATTGTCGTCAGTCTCTGGTATTCTCTCTACTTTATCCCTGCTTTAATTTCCTTTGGTTCTGTACACTGCCTAATTGTTAAACCCTGAAGTAGAATTTTGTGTCTTAGCATTTTATTTTATTTTTATAATTTTATATACGTTGAAATTTTGCTTTCAGGTAGATCTGTGGCTGGTTAGCTGAAAAGGTTCAATATTTCAGAAGTGAGGTATGTAGAATATCAGTTTCTGAAGTTCTAAGCTGATTTCCAGTTTTTGTGTAGATAATGTTTAGTAGAGACATCAGCTCATTATTTCATTTTAGCACTAAATATTTGGGGTTTGGTTCTTGAATTCAAGTTTAAGTATAACATTATGTGGGAGAGAGGGAGGTGAGGTTTTCAAACTTCACAATGTGTAAAATTTTCATTTTGGAGGTGACTGTTTCAATATTTTGACCATGCCTTTTCATTTTTATAAACTAAGTCTATCTGAGAATGTTCCTGGTCAACGTTGGTCAACAAGGAAAATCTACTGGGCAGTCTACTTTTAGGGTGGTTTTGGTGATGGTCCTGTGACTCTTGTCGAAAGGAGATACCACTTGATCAGCATTAATGGGATTGGTTTTAGAAATGTTATTACTGCTTTTCTTCTTAAGAAAATTGATTCTATATTGACTAGAATTGTTTCATTTGGTTGCCAAGTAGAGGGGCAGAAGTAGATTGAGGTTGGCTAATGAATTAAGAATAGGTTTGTGGTTTAAGACTATTTCCTAGTACTTACGAATCTATTGTCATATGGACAGATGTTTTCTTGGGTAAATAGGAAACCTTTTTCAAATTATTGTTGACAAAATAGCTTAAGATAGCCTTCAATGCGATACAGATACGACATTATACCTACTTGAGTACCTTGCTGTTCTATCTCTTCTTTGTTTTTGAGCCATGTATTCCACCCTTGCTAATTGCTCCCTCGCCCAATGTCATATCTTGTGTTTCTGGTAATATTCTCTCTCTCTCCCTACGTGAACCACCAGAATTGGAAGTTCCTCACAAAGCTAGCGAGACAGTATGTTACATTCCTTTAACCTCATACGTTAGAAAACATGCACAGTCATGTTCCTGGAAAAGGGAAATCCTTGATGTATTGGCCGTCAGGGATTCTGAAACCTAGAGGTAATGGGAGAACAATAGAAGTAACATTTTCTATTAGTTGGTTTATTTACCTTTCTTTGAGTAGCTCAATACTATTAAGTTATTTAATTTCAGAGTCGCTAGGAGATTGAACCACATTTAAAAATGGATGCTGGTTATAATTTGTCATGTGTACTAATTTGGCATTTGATTCATTTAATTTTATTTTGCAGATGTCAGAACCACCCTTCAGACCAAGAGAGAAGCTGGTTGAGAAGCAAAAGTATTTCCAGAACATCCACAAGCACACTTATCTGAAAGGGCCGCTTGATAAGATCACCTCTGTTGCAATTCCAGCTGCTCTGGCAGCAACTTCATTGTATCTGATTGTAGGTTTCTTTTTAACATAACCATTTGTTTGATCAAAGTATTAATAAAACTTGTCCTGTTTCCAGTAATCTCTCTAATGCTATTCCTTGCATTTTATTCAGGGAAGAGGAATATATAATATGTCGCATGGAATCGGAAAGAAAGAATGAGGTGAAGAATGGCAATGATGAAGGTGGGTGCTTTGCAATGAAAAATTCAGAAGAATCTCCTGGATGTACAGTAATGATTTTTTCTGAGTTCATGCTTGTTCCCGTAAATAAATTTGCTTAGGCGTAGAGATGTTATTACATTTAGTAGTTTGAAACATGAAGTAATGGTTTTGTAGTTTTCTCTGCTTATTGCAGTTGTTTGAAGCATGAATTTGTTCTATAATTAATTGCAATAACATCCCATGTAATTTGTCTAAATCTGAGGAATATATGAATGCTTCTTGCTGGAATTTTTTTATTGGCCTTTAGCGACGGCAGGAAACATCACAGAAATGTGGAGTACCGACGTGGCAAAATCAATGAACAGTTAAACACTCACGTCAACGTCAAAGTCAACGTCAACTTCTCCCAGAAATCAGAGTCTCGTGCTCTGCTTTCCTTTCTCACGTTACAAAAGGGCAGAAAAGGTATGGTTAATTGTGAAATAAACACGCAAGGGAAACCTCCACCATTCTGAAACTGGGCCCACACGTATCAGAAGCAGCAACCCAAATTTCATCAAAGCCCTCGTCGTTGATCTCAGGCTTGACTATAAGTAAACTACAGTTTTAGGACCTAGACTTCCAAGGAATTCTCAATGCAAGGACTGGAATTTTTTATTTTCTCAACTTAGGCCCTCTCCCAAACAAGATGATGGAGTTTGATGACAATCGTCACAATCCTACTTGCAAATGCAATGCATCTTGATCATTATCTCATGATGTTTCTTGGTAGCTAGAATAATAATAATAATGGGGTAGTTTATGGTCTTAGAGAGGTTGCTTAGCTATGTTAATAATGTGGCAAAAACTAAGAGGAAAGACAAAGATTGTCCGACAGATACCACATTGAAAGAAAGAAAAAAGGGGTTCTACTTTTAAATTAGTCAAAATGACATATTTTCAGCAATATATGCATAAAAAGAAGAAAGTTTTGCAATCAATTATTTGGCCTTTTAAACTAGAGCTGTCTCTTTCTTAGCTGTTGCTTTAGTTTAGTTTTTTGTTTTATCTAACTTATCAGCTTTCTTTGTATTTTCTTTTCAGAAAGCAAACCATTATTGCGATGTAATCTGATTTTCTTGTCTTCGTTTAAACACTTCAATGAAAGAATTGCTTTTGTTTGAAGCGTGAAGACATACTGATTTGCCCTGACATTTTTGCTTTCAATTATCAAGTCACTGTAAATTTAGTTTTGCCATTTGCCAAAGCCTAAAGGATTGATGTAAATTCAAATACGAATAATCAAATCAATCTACCAGAACTTAAACCCAAAAAAAAAAAGGTTAGTGAACTAAAAATGGGCAAAGCAATAATACCAGGAAACGAAAAGATGCTCCCTAGATCTAAATACAGAACGCGGGAAAAGGAAAAGGAAAAAGAACAAGAAGTTAAAGGCCTTAAAATTAAAAGAATAAAGTAAACTCATGCTTAAAAAATGTTCATTCATAACCCTCTGATCAAATCCAACAATTTCCCAACTTTATAAATATAGTTTTTGGATTTTCTATTTACTTTTTCCCTGAATATTTGCCTAGAAAATTAAAGCCTCTATACTACCCTTCTTTGCCGTTCTGCAGACAGGGCAAGCCTCGAGGAAACCTTCACAAGCTTTGCATGAACAAAGGTGCCTGCAAGGAAGGAACATAACGGAGGAGCTCCTAGAATTACAGCCTTTGCAAACCATCAATTTTCTCTTTCTCTGTTCAACGTCTCCAACTCCAACTCCATCACATCCCCTTCTGTTTTCCCCTGTTCCTTCTTCAACCTCTCTGTCTACCAAGTTTTCATCACAGCAGGACTCTGCATCTTCTGCTCCATTATTGAAGTAAGAATAAGCTCTTTCTCTCATCAGCTCCAACGTGTGGTTAAGGGACACAACCGTAGCTCCCTTTTCTTGAGCCACTCGTCGCCATGCTTGAGACTCTGCCTCTAATTTTCGAAAGCATTCTTCTAAATCCAGCCTTCTCTTCTCTGCTTGTGCTATCTCTTCGTCTTTTTGTGTTAGTAAAAGGACAGCTTTTGGTTCGATTCTCTTTAACAATGTCGCTATTTGTTGCTTCATCTCTTCTTGTAACATTATTCTCAGTTTTTCATTCTGTTCCGTACACAAAGGGTTAACAATTAATATCAAACAGTACAAAATCTAATAGAATCTCATCTCAGTACAATAAAAACTTAGAGAGAAAATAAAAAGATCATATTTTTGAAATTGGGTATAAGATTCCTAACCTGTAATCTTATATAATGATCAATCTCTTGCCTCTGCTTTTCAACTTGAACAGCCATGATCTGATTATGCGACATTGATGGATGATTATTGTTGGTGGCTTCAAAGCCAGAAACAAAAACACCGTTGTTAAAAGCCATGTCTAGATTTGTCTTCCGCTGGTTCTCTAGCTGCTGTAGTTGGAGCTGTTTCAATTGGAAATTGAACGGATTGAATCCACCACACCCATTATCAATCATAATCAAATCCTGAGAACCGCACCAGGGAAATTCAATATTTTTATCCGAATACAGCGCTTGAATTGCCATAGCTGCACAACTTTACTCTTGTATGTCACAAAGGCCAACACTTTTTCTCAGATTTCCTCTCTACCAAAGACGTAGCCTCAGGATCAAATGGGTTTCTAGCAGTCTCTCAGAGGAATGATGGGTATGCCATGGTTTGGAGAAACACGTCAGTTTGCTCTTGGTAGCAGTAGTAGTTGTGTGGGGTGATACAAGAACTTATATATATATATATATAATAGGGAATGGAAAAAAAAAAAAAAAAAGTAGTCAATTATTTTTTTTTGAAATTGAACAAGAGTAATTAAAATACAGTAACTTTGAAATGGAAAGTAGGGCAGCCAAGGAGACACTACTTTCCTTTTTTTAACTTTCTTCCTCTTTTTTCTCCAATCGTCTAAGCATTAAAGAGAGATGTACGGGAGGCAGTAAACAACAACGTACACATGCAGATTTTGTGACTAAACTATCGGGTCAGAGATTTCTGAGGCGTTTGTTTTGAATAAAGGAATTCAATTCAATTGAGGTGAGATTGAGAGTGAGAGTCTCAGAGGAGAGGCAGGCAACGAGTCCTGTCATGTGAACGAGTCAGTTTTCATTTGAGAGAGAGAAAGAATCAAAGAATACAATAATCAGAGATTTGTCAGTTTGATCATCTGGAGAGGCTGAAGAAAAGGATTTCTTGTTGTTCTCGTAATTCTAGATTTCCATTTACTTTTTTGGGAATACCAATTCTTTTTTCCTAATTTTTGGGAAAATAGATATCTGTATTTTTCTCCAGGGTGTGCTCAATTACACACTGGAGATACAGTGTCACCCTCACCCACAATGGTAAGGCAGCCACAAGGATGCTTATTTCTAGGGTTGGATTTGTATTCAAGTTTTAGTTCGAGAGTAAAACTTCTTACTCGATAAAATACATATTTAATATATTTTTCTACAAAAAATTAAAATTAAAATTTTATCTTTACTTTAATTAATATCTAGTTTTAGGTATAATCATTATGTTTTAATAATTATTTATTTTAGTTTTTAAGTTAAATATTTAAAATTGGATACTCAACTTAAAGTTTCAAACAAGTTGGAAATTAAATTCAAGTACAATTTATTTTGTTTTGAATCAAATACAAATTGACTAGTTAACTATTTTGTTCTATTCCAACCTTAATTATTCACATATTCAATAGGAATATATGATTGTCAAAAATGTGTAGGACTTTTTTTGAGGGTTTAATTGGTCCGCATCATTCATTTGAATGTGTTTGTCAAACACATTAACGTAATTTGAAAATCTAGAAGATTTTTCTACACCCAACATGGAATCTAATAACTTGAAGAAACTTACCAACATTTCCATTAATTTCTTTGGCTAAATATTATAATGCGTCAACCTCGTGTATTTGGCTACGTGTACAAATTAACGGGAAACAATTTATTATTCATAGGGAACTCCATGATTTTGTCTATGACTATATATGAATGTTCAAGCTAACATCACCAAACAATATCCCAATCATTTTAATCAGGTTTAATAAACAATTTATGATGATTTATATATAAACAGATATTTCAGACAAGGTCAACAAATTTATGTTGTAACAATATTTCATTTCATTGCAAAAACCCATATTATTAGTCAAATTAAGTGTTTTTATCTATTACATCACAACATCAATTTGCTTGTACCTGAATCTATAGACTTTATAACATACATTGCCAGAAGCTCTAGCACTTTGCATTGCCACGGACATTTGATGTAGATCACCATAAAATTAGTCGATTTGTGTGTTTTTAGCTGCAGAATCCGATTCTAGTGTAATAAGTCACATTTCAACATAAGTCGCACAAAGTTTATGCCAATTTATGTTGTAATTGACATTTCTAAATTAGTCGTCAGATTATTAGCCTGACTTCAGTATTTTTAACCATTACATATTGAATACTAAATATATTTGATGATTTTTGTGCTTACAAATATTAACTTAAATAGTTAATTAGAATATTCATATATATTGTAACTGATATTTCATTTTATATTGTCATATCATAACCGACATGTATTTTGTGGCCATTGCATTATAAATCATCAATGCATTTACTGATTTTTGTGTTTACAGACGTGTCAACATAATACTTTTTATTTGTAGCCCAAAATCAAATATACAACTCCTTATCATTTCAAGCAACTGTTTGAAATATAAATTAATTATTTTCTCGATCTCTCGTGATTTGTAAACCTAACAGATGGTTTTTCTGAAATCGCACATGTTATATGTTATGTTAGTAATGACTATCCGTAAAACAATGTTTCTGCTTTTTATTTAATCAAACTCCTTCTTGCACCAACAATAATAATAATAATAGAGGGAATGACCCCCGATTTGGACGGTTGGATCAATCACACATAAAACCAATGAAATTTATTTACTAGTACTGTAATAGTACGTACATGTCAGCAGCTATAAGATTCTAACTTCTAATGTCCACAGCCACAAAAGTCGTAATTGGAGAAAAAGAAATCCTTGTTTTTCCATTTATTTTTTGATAATGAAAACATTGTTTGTTTCCGTCGGCATTTGATAAGCAGTGTGGGAATTGAGATGCACTTTCGTTGTAAAAGATAGACCGAAATGAGTTATAGATTTCACAACTCAATTATTATATATGCCCAATAAATCAATGAGATGTATCTATGACATAAGCTAACTAGTTGATATAACACGTTTTATGTGCATGCTATGCTGTATGATATGGCAAGCACATGGTATGTGCTTGCCTATTTTAATATAAAATGTATCTTGGAGTGAGTTAATAGATAAAAATTCAGTATGTAAATTATAAAACGAGCGTATCCCGTCAATCAAGCTCAACTTTTAACACTAATATTTCGCATAATAAATATCTTTTGACTCACTCTAAAATAAAAAATATAGGGCGGCTCCTGTGCAAGGAATTGAAGGGTGCAGTACTATCAATGTGAACTCATTGGTCACACATTGACCGACCTAGTTTATTTTGTTATTAAAGAAAGACCTCTAAATTATTTCATCTCTCTAACTCTCTATCTGTCTCCTTTGCTTTCGTAGTTGGGGCCTTGGGGGAATGGGGTGGGGACGTTTTGTGATGGTAAAGACTAAAATTCAAACACATAATATTAATGGCAAACATATTAAGCCCATTTATCGTATTTGATTGATCCTAAATGTCTTTTTCTGCAACTTCCCATGCTGCTTCTCTTTGTTTTTGTGTTATGGCCTTTGGCCAAAGTGACATACTGTAGTGTAAGATTGTGTAGGGTAAAGAAAAAGAAAAATATAGAAGAAATTACGTATTCAACATCGTAATAATTAGTTTTAGACTTTCGTGCATGGTTGTAGTAATTACTCACCAAACACGGGGATGGTTTAAAATGAGTCAATTCGATAATCCGTGTAAAATTGACAAGCATTATGCATGATAATGTTGCTTTTTGTGTGCATGCATTTGGAGACTTCTTGAAAGCTTGCAAGATTTTACTGTCAATTGATTTCAATTTTCAAGAACTTTTGGCCCGATACATCGAAAAGAATGCATTATAGACTATAGCTAGGCTGCCGACTAAACATCTCAATCTGCTGATTATCTAATTAGGCTTCATTTGGACTGGAACCAAGACCAATATCATGATCTCCCGTCTCGTCCCATTTTTAGTGTTTTGGATTGCCCAAAATAAATTTGAGTATAAATTATCATAAAAGACATTAATTTATTATGTTGTAAAATTTGAAAGTCAAATTTCTTACTGTTGCCCCAAAAAAGCATTAAAGAAAAAAAAAATTAGAAGGGCCACATGCCAAACAAGAAATATCTTTGAACCACTTCTCATGACGCGCATCCTAGAACACATGGGACACTTGTTTCAGTGTGCCAACTGACACTCATCTACAACCTAGAACGTGAGATGTGTCCTCCCGTCTCCAATCCAAACAGAACCCTAATCCAATATTTATTATTCTTTTAATAAAGGAATGTCATATTTTCAGTAACATTAGTTTATTCAATATCCATCGCCCATTTATTTATTGATTATTTGATTTAAAGGTTGTGAAGGACAAAGTCACCCAATTTTGTATTTGTGAAGGACAAAGTCTCCCAAATTTGTCTATATATGTATCAGAGCCCTATCCAATATCCATGACCCATTTATTGAATATTTGACTTTAAGATTTAATTTCCCTTTTCACCTGATAAAGGGCTAGACCATTAATATCTGAATAGCTCTATCTCTTGTCCATACATATATACATGCCTTGACTGGGGATGGGTTGGGTGGGTGGGTGTGTGCAATTGAATTATCAAAGGGACAATATCGTAGTGTTAATTTTTCTTGTACTCACAACATTAATAACCTTAATTTACTTCATTGCTTGTCTGTGTTTGAGCAGCAACTTGAAAGAGTAAGTTAAAAGTGTTTGTCTGCTTGCTGGACTTTGTTACCGACATATACTGGGCTTGGGCCCAAAAACATTGATCTTTGCCTGGGCTTACACTATTGGACTTTAGAATCATTAGCACTGCGTCCCCGTCGGGTCCCAAAGAACTTTCGGATAGGGACCCACTTGGGGTTGGTGCTTAGATGCTGTATGGATGCCCTCGTCAGTTACAGCCGTGAAACGTGGCAAGAGGACATCTCATCAGAAGATTCAGAACTTGTAGCCGACGTTCCTGATTTTCTTGTTTTTATTTGAAGTTTCAAATTTTGTAAACTACGGACGGCCCAAATTTCGTGGAAGACTTGTGTGAGTGGGAGGTTTTGCTTATATAAGTGGATGGATGATGACCTTTCCCCTACTTACTTCTGTCCTCTTGTTTAATCATTTTCAATTTGAACCAAAACCCATTTTAGATATTTGCTTGGATCATACTTATCGAATATCATTTCAAGCCCAACACACACCAGAAGTGATAATGGGTGCTCTTGATCATATTTCTGAGCTCTTTGATTGTTCCCATGGAAATTCTAAGCTAAAGAAGCGCAAGCAATTGCAGGTATATTTCAAAATCTTTGTGCAATTTTCTTTTCCTTTTACTTTATGATTCTGATTTTGCAGATTAGAAGCTCTGGTTTACTTGTTTTGTTATAAATTTGCTTTAAAATTTATGGAAAAACAAATAGTAGTAGATCCATGAAATCGATCTGATAAATGATTTGATTTTGATCAGACGGTGGAGATTAAGGTGAAGATAGACTGCGAAGGATGCGAGAGAAGAGTGAAGAAGGCGGTGGAGGGAATGAAAGGTGTGACGCAAGTTGATGTGGAGAGGAAGGCTAACAAAGTCACTGTCGTCGGATATGTGAATCCTTCTAAGGTTGTATCTCGGATTGCTCATCGGACGGGAAAGAGAGCTGAGCTCTGGCCGTATGTCCCTTACGAAGGCGTTGAACACCCTTATGCACAAGGGGTTTACGATAGGAAAGCTCCCGCTGGATATGTGCGAAACGTGGATGATCCATATCTTACCCAACTTGCACGTGCCAGCTCCACCGAGGTGCGCTACACCACAGCCTTCAGTGATGAAAACCCCGCCGCATGTGCCGTCATGTGATGACTCTCCGGCGTCCGACCACAGATTTCGTACTATATGTCTTAGAAGTTAGAATTTGGTTGTAGCTTCGGCCTTAAAGTGGGTATTGCCGTTTTGTGTTAAAAAAACAAAAAAAATCAATTTCTGCAATGTTTATTTTTTATCTGTAACTCTGATTGTAAATGATCTTGAATATGTTGGTATATTTTTAATATCTATTTCTTTTGTGGATTCGACTTTTTTCTTTTTTTTTATTCATTTACACTTTTACTTTAATTTTTTATTCCCTGCCCCTTTCTTTATTGTTGCAGATGTATAAGGAGGTCCAGAAAACTATTAATTTTTACCAAAACAAAAAAAAGGCTCCTACAAATAATGAAACACTAATGCAAAGAAAGAAATTAGACACAGATGCAAATGAAAATTTAGAGCATGATTTTTCTGAAATTGATCTTCCTCCAGCCAAGAACAGTAATCAATTGAAAATGCAGGCTGATGGCATCGACCCACCATCATTGGCCGGTTCTATTGATTACGAGGGAACGCAGGTCACATGAAATTCTGTTTTTGAGCACGATGGTTGATAATGATGAGCATAGCAACAAAGCAAAAGTTAGAAACAATAATTATTGATAATAATTTGATTCATGGAATTAAACTGAAATTTTATGTGTTTAAATGATTTTTTGTATTTGATTGGGGTTTGAATCATGATCGGTTATGTTTGAATATTTTTCAATCAATTCGACAAAAAAAATTGTTTGAAATTCTGGCAGGGCTGAATGGAGTCACATCCTATCAACATCTAAGGGAATCTCAAATTTTGATTAGCTAAATAGGGGAGAACTTCATGCCAATAAAGAAAGAAAAAGGAAAATCCAAGCCAAAAAAATAATAATATAATTGCTATGATCCACTGTTATAATTGGGCTTTGAGATTTATGAACGATTCTAAAGCCCAGCCCAAACATATGCCCTAATGTATCCACTACCAAATCTCACGGTCCCACTTATAAAAGCCATTAACCCTTTGTCAGCACCACCTCTTTCTCGAGTTATTGGCGCTCGGTCTACAACTCAACCAACCTTTTTGGCGGGAAAGCGAAAGGAGGAGCTCTACAGGTACAGTGGCGCATAGATGGCCGAAGAACAAGAAGCCGGCGGCCCTGATCAGGTGGAAGAGGAGTTCTCTGTTTGGAGAAAGAATACCCCGATCTTGTACGACCTCATCATCTCTCACCCACTTGAATGGCCATCTCTTACCGTCCACTGGGTCCCATCGTCCCCACAACCCTACACCAACCCATCTTTCAACGTTCACAAACTTGTCCTCGGAACCCACACTTCCGAAGGCGTCCCTAACTTTCTCATGATAGCTGATGCTGTCCTCCCAACCACGACATCTGAAATCGATGGCGATTCCCAGAATACAATTATTCCTAAGGTTCGTATTTAGCACTAGTTTTCAGTCTAATTTCCGGGTGTTATATTATGTGTGCCAGATGTTCGATGAAATTACTCAGTTACAAATTGACTATATTTTTATTTTTTTTCTTTTTATAGGTTGAGATTACGCAGAAGATACGTGTTGATGGAGAGGTGAATAGGGCGCGGTGTATGCCTCAAAACCCAACAATTGTTGGTGCTAAGACAAGTGGTCCCGAGGTGTATGTCTTTGATTGTTCCAAACAATTAGAAAAGCAACAGGGAGGTGGTTGTGATCCTGACTTGAGATTGAGAGGTCATGATAAAGAGGGCTATGGCTTATCTTGGAGTCCCTTCAAGGAAGGCTACCTGTTAAGTGGCTCTCATGACAAGAAGATCTGTTTGTGGGACTTGTCTTCTGCTTCCCAAGAGAATTTTCTTGATGCAATTCATGTTTATGAGGTAATCTTGAGACTCAAATTCTTAGTTGTTTGATGGACGATTGTGGTTTTGCTACATGATGACTCAAATTCTGATTACGGAGCTGGGTCTGCTTCTGTCGTTTCAGGCTCATGAAAGTCTGGTAGAAGATGTATCATGGCACTTGAAGAACGAAAATTTATTTGGGTCAGCTGGGGATGATTGTCGGTTGGTGATTTGGGACTTGCGGACAAACCAAGCCCAATATTCTGTCAAAGCTCATGAAAGAGAGGTAATAATCTAACCAATAAGTTTACCCTGAGCACCAGGCAAGCTATATTATATTGTTACCAGTAATAATATTTAGAAGAACTATTGTTGTTTCCCCTGATGCTTCACCAATTCTAAGTCTGTTGCCAGTTGTGAATTTTAGCTGGGAATGATGATATGATTGAGAGGTTTGTAAGTGAAAAGCAGAAGTGACTGATGGGGAATCTTGGAAAGTAGGAGGAGGGGTACTCAGGATACGGAGAATGTAATCCTTTTGACTTCTAAGATTATGCCAGTAAACCTGGTTTAAGCAGGTTGGGGACCTAATTCCCTCATACAAAATGTTCTGGAGTCAAATTGGTTCCTTAAACAATATGATTCATAAAATTTGTATACATATGATTCTGTGTACGTTTTGCTTTCCAGGGGTGGGAGGGGAAGTGGTGAACCATAATCTGTTGTCATAATTTCTTGGTGGTTAGTTCAAAAGTGGTCCAGGATTATGTCTATTGTGTTCCTGAATGACATGCAGCTCAGGGAACATGGCCAAATGATCTTCTAACTTATTCCAACATTGTGGAAGAGTTGCAAGCCAAGATGGCACTAAATTTGAACTTGTTGTTTATGGACTCTAACCTTTTTTCCTCTTCAGAGTGACTCTTAGCTTCTCACAGTAATGGGTAGATCATCAAACACTAATTTATCATTTGAACTGATGTTCATATCCAAAAAGAACAGATAAGAGTTTGGGCATAAAGCTACTCCTTTAATTTCATCATAACATGATTATTAGCTTCCCATCTTGTAGCTTTATTTTCTGTCCCCCTTCCTCCCATCCCCACACCCTTTCCGTCTGTAATTTTCCCTCCTGTTATCTCTTTGTTTTTCTGTGTCCCACCTCAACAGACATATCTTTATTTAAGATAGAGTTGATTTCTTACTGATAGTTGTGTTCCTTATTCCCTTTTTCTTTGGGTCCAGGTGAACTTTCTTTCTTTCAATCCATTTAATGAATGGATTTTGGCTACAGCATCTTCAGACACTACTGTTGGTCTCTTCGATATGCGGAAGCTGACGGAGCCATTGCATGTTTTAAGCAGCCACACGTATACCCTATGCCTGTTATGTAGTTTAGAATTTAATAACCATTGAGATATAACTGCAATGATGATGTGGCCTTGAAAATCTTACATGAGAAAAAATAAATCTTGTGATCATATTTTGACATTTTTTTTCTTCCATTTACCTGTTGTGTCTTAATTATCTTCTGAGTCGATTCTGTAAGTTCATATTTTATGACATGGCAATCCTAGCATGATCTTTCTTTTGATTTATACAGAGAGGAGGTATTCCAGGTAGAATGGGATCCTAATCACGAGACAGTGTTGGCATCTTCTGGTGATGATAGAAGACTGATGGTTTGGGACCTTAACAGGTAAATTTAATAGCTGATTGCTGCTAGGAGTGTGTTGCTTATTTTTCCTTACATTTTATCCTCGTAAGTTGATTTACTTGTATATCTCATTCATCATTTGATTGTGAAAGAATGAAAGGGAAGGCAGAAGGGCTTGCATAATCCCTTAGGTTTTGCTGTTTCTTTCCTAATTATCAATCAAAATGGGAGGAAGGTCAATTCAACTAGGTGGAGCACTATGAGTCTATGACATCGATTTAACATGGGGTAGGGGCCCTTGTCACCTTAGAAGTGTTGTTTTAATAGTGGATAGGCTTAAAATTTGGAAACAGTTGACCAATTAATGTTCAACTACTCAACAAGTAACATGTCTTATGGAATCAGCATCCAGTGGCAGCTGTATAATGGGATGTCTAGGTCAATATCCTTACGCTATACATATTATTGAGATGGGCATCCATTTAGGTTATTTAATTACTGATTGATTCATTTCTTCTGATCAAAAAAATATCGAATTTACTATATCTTTGTACCTATCAAACTTCTAGTAAATGTGTTCTGCATTGAAATTTTTGCCTCATCTAACCTGATGTGATAATACCACAGAATTGGTGATGAGCAGTTAGAGGGAGATGGTGATGACGGTCCTCCTGAGCTTCTTTTCTCTCATGGGGGTCACAAGGCAAAGATATCAGATTTTTCATGGAATAAAAATCGGCCATGGGTCATTTCAAGTGTAGCCGAGGATAATACTCTTCAGGTCTGGCAAATGGCTGAAAGCATTTATCACGATGATGAGGACGATGTGTGGACTCTTGATGACCAAAATTGAGCATAGATCTTTGTACAAGTTTAGAGGTGATCTTTCTACTGCCTTTGAACTTGTGGTGAGGCCATGATTAACATCTTGCTAGAACTGATCTTCAGACGTCCTTGATACTCGGTGTTATTCGCTTTTTAGTTTCTAGGGTATTTTGTATGTTGTAAGCATAGCTCCACTATTTTCAATACCAACTTGAATGGGTATGTGTCATGCGATAATTTTTAAGGCAAAAGGCAACATTATTTTTGCTGGTGTAAGTTTTTATTTTATTTTATATTATTATCATTTAGAAGGTGCCTTCATTTAGCCCATATCTACATGGAATGGCATTCCGCTTTATGGAAATGGTGTTTGTCATGGTTCAAAGAAATTTAGTCTCAGCAGGATTAGATGATACGGATACTCAACGTAACACAGTGCAGAAACCAACAAAATGGGTTAGACTTACGAGTTAGGACAAAAGTACCATCTTCCCCTGAAAGTTATGAACTCAAACCTGATCAAGGGCTAGTCTCTCCAGGCGTCTCTTCTATTGTTTAATTGAAAACAACGAAAAAGGTTCCTTATTGTTTTCTCTCGTCTGATTCAAGTTAAAACACTTCTGATGTTGCTATGAAATCCAACATGGAATCCTACAGAAGACAGTAAAAGATTACACTTGTCTGCATAAGAGGAGGATGATTTGAGCTGGCTTTGGATTGAAACACTTCTTTCTTCTTCTTCTTTCTTATTCGAGACAAGGTCATGAAACAAAATCGATAATTTGAAAATGCGTGGGCATGGTAGAGTACCCGGTTTTGTAGTAGATACATGTATCTTCATAAGAAAATAGGAAAGTCGTCACCATTAAAAATAGTTTTTTTTTTTTTGAGTTTCAACCCTAACTTAGTTGAGGATGAACATCAAGAGGATTTTGCCCAAACGATTTCCAGATCAGTTCTTAGTTAGCCAGCTAAATTAACACTTTGTGGGAAATGAACATCAAAAAAGAACGAGCCAACAGGTCAATCTTTCTCCTTGCCATCTTCATTTCTCACACTAACGGGGGTGAGAGGGCCCATTGGCAATCACTATAGCCACGTGCATTCTCAAACTATAGAATGGTTTCCAATTAACCCACTCGTCTGTCAGAACTTGGGGATGCATGATACGTTTGCAAAATCTTCAGTTAGAAGACAACAATTCCTGATAGAAAAATGCATGTCATGTCAAGCAAAATGCTAAAAGAAAAAAAATTAAAAAATCTAACTTCTTATGTCTTTCAGATGTAAATTGAACATATAACTAAAAGAAAAATGCTGGAAACCACGCGTCAGTTTTTTTTCTTTCACAGATATCACTAGTGGAGATTTACATAAATGACATTTGTGTCTCACCTGTTCACAGCACAAAGTACTGAAAGATGAAACACACCCCATCTTCACTAGTTCTGTAATTCAGCAATAAGAAATTTGTAGATCTTAGAAAAGCTGAAATGTCATAGTAACATCCCCTAGAAAAATAAGGCAGGAGAGCACTCATATACTGATACATCCGAAATTTAATCAGCAAGCAAATGATGGCAGTTCAAGTAATTCATGCAAGCGGCATGAAGGCAGACACACAAGAAATTTCAGTTTTATATAAAACCATAAAATTGGTCTCTGGGATAAACCCTGCTGGCTACATTGCAACAACACTTTCTTCTAAATAAAATATACTAAAGGATAGATAAAATAACGAACCAAAAACCATCTAGACCAACAACATATCTAGCAAAGCTAGACTCTCTCCCTCCTTCTAAATCAGCTACCCCAGGCCCGAGCAACCCAGTAGAGGGTTAACAGACAAGTAAAGAATTCGAAGAGAAGAGGAAAATAATAAGAATACCAATTGACGTGGGGGAAAGCAGACGCTGAGTTGAAGAACCCAGTTATTCCATGAAAAATACGTACAGTTCAGGAACACAACAACAGCACCTGAGTACTTCTTCAACTTGCTCTTGCTGCTCGAGATCCCCCTGAAAACATAAAAGAATGAGTGGTTAGATCAGATAAAAGGTAATATGCAATAAATTGCAGATCTTTAAGCCCTAAGGTCATTAGACTTTTGGGAGCTGCATGAATATAATTCATTAGACATTTGAAATCCGATGCCGTGTAAGTCTTCCAGATACAGTTAAGGAACACATAAATTATATTCCATCCAAATTTCTGAAGCATTAGAATCTCAAATAAGAAACTACCTTGCATCAGCATCTAGTAAATATCTGATTATGTAATCAGTCTAGGTGATCATTCTTTTTATAGCAGCATCTAGCACATATATCATTAGATTTTTTTTTTTTTACATCAATACTCAAAAGCCAGGTATGTCTAATAAATTGAGTTTGTTCTCTCCCCCTCCCCCCACCCTTGCCCATCCTTCTCACCCCTAAAATCTCAACCTTCAAAGTTTTGGTATAGTCAAACCCTGGTTGTAATTTCACCCTTGCATCCTCTTAGCTATCTTATACGCTACTTAAGACTTCCCAGAGAAAGCATCCGCATAGTGCTGTGTGGTACCATTTGCTAACTTATGCACGGTAGCAACTTATTGCCTTATATGAAACTTCTAATAACATGGATTATAGACGACAAGTGTGCTAAAAATTATTAACGGTTGCATTATTCTCAAAGTTAAAAAGAACAAAAGTTGCATTAGACAATAACAATCCAAGTTCATGTAGGATAAGGTAACACTAAGATGAGCTGCAGTTACAACATTATGGAACCCAAAACAACTCCCCGTCCCCAAATGGCAGTTAGTAATAACTCATAAGTACAATATATTTCATATCACAATGACTTGTTTTTTAATCTAGTTAAAAGTGATCTGGAGAACCATCATTGCAGGGACAATGAAACATGGTATGCGCTGAACAGGAGAACATGCTTTGTTCTTTTCATAATTCATAATTTGCATCAAATCACCCACAATAAAACATACTGGACAGATTACTCACGCACCATTAATCTAAAATTCTAAATGACAGAAAATACAAAATAATTTAAAAAACTAACTTATCAATTTGTCCTATATTGGAAAGAAAGAGAAAAACAAAGTAAAACTAACACTAATAAGGAAACAGATATAGTGCAGTGGCTTCACCTTTCCTTCTATTTGCATTAGAAGCATTGACACTGGACACTGCCTGCCCAGCTCCACAACTAGGAAGATCCCTGAGCTCAGAATTTTGATTTGCTAAACACTGGAGACTCTCAAATTCACAACCAGTATACCCTTGCCCATTTAACTGATCATCTTCTGCGCCTTTGCCATCTTCTCCTGGATGAAGGCAATACACCTGATCATCACATTGTATATTACATGGATTCATCACATAAGAAGCAGGTAAGCTTGGATTAACTGGTTTCTGATATGGGAATGATCCAAGTTCCCCTTCAATCCTTCCTCGAATGTCCACAAGTAAGCACTTGAGTCTTGCAACTTCAGCCTCCAGTGCAGCCTGACCCTGCAACCTCTTCAATAACTGTTGATTCAAAGTCCTTAATCTCACAACTTCACCCTCCAATGATGCAGCTTTGGCTTTCTTCTTCTCACGGTACTTGCGGACGGCTTCACGGTTACCTAGAGGACGCTTTTTTGACTTCTTTTCTGCAGATTCTGCAGTATCATCAGTGGTAACCTTGTCTTCAGAAGGAGCAGGCAAAATCTTGGTGTGCACATGAAAACAGGTGTGGGTGTGTGAATAATCAGGTCCAGGGGGGTTGCATGTGTGGGTATGAGTGCAAGCATGTGTGTCCTTCAGAAGTTCTTCAAAGAAACTGTCCATTGAGCAACTGCTTAGGAGTTCGCCCATGTTTGGAGTCGAGAGAACATCCTGGTTGGAGAAATCAACTTCACCATCATCCATTACAAGATCAAGATCACCAAGCACTAAAAGAGAGATGTTGGACCTAGTCAAACAACGATAAATTTATCATTTTCAACTTGAAATTGGTAAGAGTTTGAGTTCAATTCACGTGCAACTGATCAACCACAGCACCCAGATGGGAAACAAAAATTTAAGTTCTGGGAAAACTTCTCGAGCATCGTAAATACTCATCATAACGAAAAATCCATGAAAACCTTTGAAATTGATTACACAGACATGTTGAATTTCAAAACTTTAGCAACAACCCAGATGCTATTTCACATCAACGAGGAGCTACAATCAATTTAATCGTGCTGAACGTGATAGTGCTTCAGAAATACAAAAATTTATGCTTACCATGAATTTAAGAACAAGTGAATTATACGGAAGCCTTAATGCATTGAAATTAACGGAATCTCTTGATTTGATTAAGGTTCCCTAATAATAAAAAAAACACGAGCGGAAAGCAATTAAAAACCAAAGAATTTCAAAATGGAAAAACCTAAGAAGACAAGGCAGCTCACGAGCTGCCTGAGAAAGAGTGAGAAGATAATAATAGCTACACGAAACCCTAGAGTCGCCACTGAAATTACATGGAAACAATTTGAGGAAGAAAGCAAAAATAATGGACGTACCAGAGAGAGCAGAGCCAGGCACAAAGATTCCACAAATTCCTTTTTCCGCTTTTCGCTCTCCAAAGTCAGAGATATAAAAATTGTGTAATTGCTCTCAATTTATAGGTATTCAGGGACTTAGTTGTATAAAAAAATGAAAAATTTGTCCACTAAAATAATAATTAATAGGCACTAATATTGTGGGGTCCACAACGACAATTGTCAATTTATGATGATAAATCTCATTCATAGCCGTGCATTTGGTATTTTTAAATTATAATCAACGGTATCTTAATTGCCTAGCTAAGAGCCTAATTTATTATTTCTGGCTTAACAAAAAAAGGAAATTACCCAAAAGATAAAATCGGAAAAGAAAATAAAATTACCTGAATTCAATTATTGAAGAAAGGGCTTTGGATTTGGGCCACTCAGTCATTGAAGAAAGACCAAAATATATTATCATGCATAATAATAGGATAGAAACTCAATAGGGCAAAGATTTGATCTCTTTTTGGCCCTACTAGAGGGGAGAAAATAATCCTAATTTAATTTAACCTTGAAATATGTGTAATAAGAGTTCCTTTAAATAAAAAATAACACAAAAGAACCGTAATTTAATTTTGAAACTTCGAAATAAGTGTAAGAAGAATTTTTTCAAATAAAAAGTGATGGTGATAGTTATTTCAAATACAAGTGACGGTAAGGTGCTGTAAAATATTATTTGTCATAAAATATAAAATACCCTTACTTATATTTTTATTCATTTATCAACAATAAAAAAAGAAAGTAATCCACCTCTATTTAATCTATTCAAGACTTATGTAGCTAGTATCATATCAGTTGTCACATAATCTTATATACTTAAATAAATATCAAAATTTACAAATTTAGTATAATTAATTTTTATTTTTCTCATTATATAAGATTATGATTTAGTGACAGTTGAACTGTTGAACACCAGTTTTCCAGAGTACTAAAATAAAAAATAAAATGATATTATATCTCTTAGGCTGACAAGAATAGTATAAAATTTCATTTTGTAATAGAAAGTTTATTTATACGAGTTATCTGTAACTTTTGTTGGACTTTCATGTTAATAAAACTTTTCTCTTTGTACATATATTTTTTGAATAAAAAAAGAAGTTAATTTCAGTTTGTATGATGAGATTTCTCAAGAACTAATCGCAATAATAAGGACAATAAATGTGAAACATTAATCCTGCAATAATAGTATCACTTATTTTCAACTAGGACACCAAATTAACAAGTTTGCCAAACATGTTTTCCATTTTGTACGTGCATTTGAAAGTGAAAGGGAAAAAAAATATAATATTTTTTATAAAAATAAATAAATAAATCTTTCTCTTATTTATTTTATCCAAACATAAAGCATGAGAAGTTTCACACTTTTATTTTAAAGGTGCGGGTCGTACCCCATTGCTACTTTTAATTTTTGGCAAGATGGAATTACAGTTTCAACTTCTTTTTTGTACATTGCTAGTTTATATATTTTGTTTTTTTGTTGTAAAGCCTATGATCTTTAATGTATAATTTGGTCATTCATTTACTTTCTCTACAAGTTAATCAAAAGTGTGTTTGGATTGCATGAAATTGAAATTAAAATTAAAATTACAAAACTTATTTCGATTTTATTTCTAGAATTGAATCATATAAATATTATAATTAAAATTATACTATAAGGCTTAGATTATCATTTTTATTGTTAGTTGAGTCTTGGCAATATTATTCATTCTCTTAAAGAAATCTTATCAGTGGTCATCGTTTTCGAACATTCTTACTAATGATCATCGTTATTCTAATAAATCGTTGTTGGTTATAAATAATAAACTATAGTGGATAACAAGATTATTTATGGATAGCTAAAATCGGCGACTTATGAAAAAGATTGATGGGCCGGTGATAACATAATTATAAAATTAAGTTAAAATTTTAATTTAAAGAGTGCAGCATTAAACTCAAAAATTAGAATTCAATAATTAAATTCTCAATTTCAATTTCTGAATTTTGTGCCAACACTCAATGAGGATTACTAGTTTTGGAAATATATTTATTGTGATGAGGCCAAAAATGTAAAGAAATCGGGACGCGGGAACTTCATGAGAAACAACAATTCGGGCAACTCAGCGTTCCCCTCTGTTGCTTTAACCGTACAAAAGGTACAAAATCTCCGGAAAATATCCATTCTTCTTCTCTAGGATCCCAAATTTCACGGTTTATTTCATGGAAGAAAAGCCCTCTAATCCAGTGAGTTTCTTAGGTTTTAGCAACTGACCACCGCCAATACAAAAAAAAAAAAAAAAAAAACAACCTATATAAGATAAAGAATAGAGAGAGCTTGGGACATTTTTCCACTCCCATAGAGGCAGAGACCCTGTTTTATTGGAGATTTTCCTGTTAAAAAAGACTATATCTTTGAGGCTTTGAGCCACTAGTGAGTGACAGAGTACAGACGATAGAGAATTAGAGAAAACCACAGTAAAGGGTGTTGATTGCTTTCAGTTTTAATATCAATGTCCAGGTGCATACCGTTCCCACCACCAGGGTATCTGTGGAATGGTGTGGGGGGCGAGGCCCTTGTGGAACTATTAAAGGTTGGTTTGAGACTTTTCTGTCTCTTGCTTGCTGCTGTGTTCAATATCATTGGGTTGAGTTTGATGGGTAATTGTTCTTTTGTGGTTCAATGTGGGTTGATCAATCTTATTTGTGTTAAAATTGATTATAAACAAGCTTATGTTCAATTGTTCATGAATTTCTGGGGTGATGGAGGAAATATAAATGATAGGAGTCCTTTCTTGGTGATTAATTATGGAGTTGTTGCTTGCAGTGAGATGTTTCATATTTTGTTAGTATTGGTGAAATCGACAGTCCAAGTTATAATAGTTTAATGGGGATTAGGTTTTAGTTTCTTTATGAATATAGGTTTTGATGGAATTGAAATTAAGAAAAAGGGTTTATGTACTATATCACAAAAAGTTGGGAATAGGTTGATTGATTTCGTTCTTTTCCATTATTGCTGATCAACTATTCTTATTGAAGATTCTCTCTTTAGATGTCTAGACTTGCATATTGCCAATAGATGTTAGTTTGATTGAAGTTTTGGTTTTTTCACCAGAGAGATCTTAATTTGCTTGAAAGGACAAGAATGCTAAAGATTGTACACTTTATTGTGTGACTTGCTGATTAGAAACCACAGCCTTCTTTTAGCTGGGATTGGGGCTTCTACTTACAGTTCTGGCATTTATGTTCCTGCAACTGCCTGGCGTCTCCTTTAGTAATCTACATAGAGATTCAGATGAAAACTTGGGATCTCCATGAATACTTGTTTTTACAACTGATATGTGTATATATATATATATATCAGTAACAATGTTGTAGAGATATGCTTGGCTAACCTAAGAGTGTATAAATCCATTTGGTATTAACAACCATGTTCCAACAAAATTAGCTTCAAATAGGAGAAAAAGAAAGAACTTAATTATCAATTTAATTCTATATCGATCTAGATAGCATTGACAGGAAAACTTGATTCTAAATGAATCTTTTCCTCCCGCTGAAGATTGTATATAAAACTCATTTTCTAAGTTTGCATTTACATTTTTTTCTTTCTATATATGGGATAGTTATGCATCTTCTTTATGAATAAAGTACAAAAATGAGGAGTTCTATTAAGTTTATAAGGAACTTGAAAGATAGTCTACAATCTAATCTGATGTCCATATGCTCACGTGTCTGTTTTTGTGGTGGTTCATTTATATCCACGTCATAGCAAGAATTCAGATTTGGGAAAAACCAAAAGCATCTTAGTTTCTAGAATATTGTAAGTAATTAGATGCCTGAGGCACAGTTTAATGCAGCGGCAGGTTTTTTGTTGTGGTAAATGGAAATGATTTGGAGATTCAGTTGTAAGTGGAATTAACCCTATGGGCCGAGTTATGGCCGCGGATAATACCACTGAGCTTTTTCATTTTATGTTTATGTGAGTGATACTAGATCATGAAACTGTTAAGCACAGGAAATAGTATTATGTTTGTAAGTTGTGCGCTATAGTACAGACTCCAATGTACGTGTGCTTATTTGGTGAGTTGGATGACATTCAGAAGTATTTGAGTAAAGCTTGTTCTTGTTATCCCGAATTATTGACAGCAAATGGAAAGTCGTGGCTCATATGTTAGTCTTTTCTATTTGAAGTTTATATCTCTTTCGCTTTTTCCTTATCTCCTTAAAATTGCTTTCTTCATTTGATATCTTTGTTTTGATTGTCTCAAACTAATTAGTGCTAAACTGTGTTCTGAAGCTCCGTAGAGAAAGGGCAGAGGCTAAGAAGGACAAGAAGAAGGAGAAGAGGAGAAGGAAGACAGAGAACAAACACAAGACAGATGAAAAGATTAAGAAGAAGCATAGTCATCAGAGAAAGCAGAAACAAGATAGGAGCAAGAATGCTGAGGAAAATAGTGACTGTCAAAAGAAAAGAGAACATGAAAATCATGGGATCGATCACAGCAGTCTTACCGAGGATCTTGAGCAGCCAATAATTCCTGGGAGAGTGTATGACTCTTCTGATAATAGCCAAAACATTGACAGAAAAAGGCCGAAGTGGTCTCAGAATGGCTTCCATAAGTCATGGTCAGTGCGTTTGTCATAATCTCCTTATTATTATTTTTTGAAGAGATACTAATATTCTGTATCCATTTGTTACTGTAGGGAGATCTACTCAGATTGATTTTCAATTACACAATGATCAAGAACCAATAGCTAGTGCTGTTTGTACTACTCCCTCACGGACAAATCTTGATGTCCTGGAGAAATATGGCTTGGCTCCTAGACTTGGCAAAGAGCAGTTACGTGCTACTTCTGGTATGGCCACAGTTGTCTCTAGGAAAATTGATTTCAAAGATGGCATAGCGCTAGGTAGTTCTCCTCCTGCAGAAATTGAATTTGCTGCTGCAAATGGGTTTGAAACATCCTCTAAATCCAGTTTTCTGATGGAATTAAAGTTTAGAAAGTTAATAGTGAATTGGGAGCCACTATCATTGCAGACTGAGCACTCTGAGTTTGATGATCAAGAGTGGCTTTTCGAGAGGAGGCTGTCTAGGAGTCCCACAGGTCAAAATATGACTGCTAAGGAGGACAGTAGTCAAAAAATGGCTGCTAATGAGGAGCTCTGTCGAGGAAGCTACCCACATGCTCGCTATTTGCCTGATGCTGACATATATGCTTTGCCCTTTACGGTTCCATTTTAAACTATCATGGAATGAACTAAATCTGAACCTACAATTTGAGGAAATTGATGTGAAGGGGGTTATAAGGTTACAATTTACCTACGTGCCTTACCTCTGTGCCTATTCTTCACTTTAGAGTTGGATTTTTCTTTAGTGATGATAATAGGGATGAAGTTTGGGGCTGGCTTTGTGGTTACAGTTGCAATATAAGTGAGACCATTAAGTCTGATTGCTGATGACGGGGCATGGCTGATCTGTTATTGGCCTGGATCAGGAATAACAGAGTTATGGAAACAAAAGTTGAGACAGCTCCCTTAGCCTTCTTGAAGTCACATACTTATATTTTGCTTGAGGATTTCAAGGAACTTGTCAAGAGACACTATAAGTTGAAATTATACTCTAGTAATACTAACAATAGGGTGCATGTGCTGACTCTGAATTCTAAGGTGCACTCTATGAATTTTTTTAAAATATAACCCTAGGCAGTACCTGTAATTTACTTCTTTCTATAAATTTACTTTTTGCATCAATGGTTGTTACATACTTATATAAATGCTATTTGTATCAAATCAAGTACTCTTGTCCGCTTATAAAATTTCGGACAAATTTCTGTTACCATTTAAGTTTATAACTAAAGCTGCTTTGTCTCAAAAACACGTGTATGGAGAGACATGTCTTAGCAAACTCTGTTATACCAGAAACATAAGATCTTCATTTATCTCATGTGTTTTATTACTCAAATCTGTTGACATGTAATCCTTGACAAACTCAACTTTTATCTTTCCACAGTATCACTTTAAATGGAAGTTTTACATCTCTACATCTACAAACCACCTCATTATTGGGTGCGGACATTTCTTTTTCCTGAACTGTGCAGACATCTAAGTGAAGCTAATTAAAACTTGATGATCTGCTCCATCTTTCCTTTAAGTATTCTTCCCAAGAAAAATTATTGGTTTGCTCCACACTGCTGAATGATGTAGTATTATCATCAACATCAAGCAATGCGAGACTCAGGTGTAACTCTGCACTTGAATTTGGATAAACTTCATCGTCAGCGTTTTCCTGGCTTTCTGAATCCTCTGGATCATCTGATTGGAAAGTTCATGAACTTCTTGACATCCTTATCCCCTTTTAGGATCTCCAATATCTGGAAATAAGGGAACTGACTAATTGAGATATTTTCCCTTCAGCAGAAACGTCTTATAATATAGCTGGGAACATGACATGTTACTAACAATTTAACATAATTTTTACAATGCTATTACCTGGCTTATTTTAGGACGAAGCCTTGCAGCTCGTGTGATGCATAGGCTTGCTGCAGTAACCATTCTCTGCATCTGGACCTGGTCAAACTTCCCTTCCAATTTCGGATCCAATATGCCTTTCACATCCCCACTCTCTATTATTGGTTTTGCCTGTCATTGTATATAGTATTATTCATCCACATAACTAGTAGAATTGAAAATTCTAAATGGAGGCAGCTCTTACCCACATGACCAAGCTCTCCTGTTCCTTGGGAGTCTCAGAGCAGATTGGTTGCCTTCCTGATATTAATTCAAGTAGAACCACGCCAAAGGCATAGACATCAATCTTGTCACTGACTTTTCCGTACATGAAATATTCTGGAGCTAAATAGCCAAATGTTCCTACTACATCTTCTTGAGTGAGAAAAGATGATGATGTTGGTCCCCATATAGCAAGACCAAAATCAGATAACTGTAACGTAGAAACAGCAGTAAGTCATACCATAGATTTCTGACATATGAAATACATAATTTCAACTAGTTGCTGCTACATACTATATCAATCTAACTGACTACCTGTGGTTCAAACCCATTGGAAAGAAGAATGTTAGAAGACTTGACATCTCTATGAATAACAGGCTTTGGAAATTCGTTATGTAGGTAATTGAGGGCTTCAGCGATCCCAACTGCTACATTAAATCTCTCTTCCCAAGACAAAATGGATTTACCCTGCTTGTTTCCTACATATATATCATTATTATATATCAGCATGATTTCTGGCACTTTTACCATGAGAAGATTAACAAATTCTATTTGTTGAAGCTTTACCATGTAATAAGTTTTCTTCTAAACTTCCTTTGGAGAAGAAATCATAGACTGAGATTAAGGCATTATCTTCAATGCAGGTTCCAAGCAGAGGCGTGATGTTTTGGTGTTTCAAAGAGGAAATGATTTCAACTTCATGGGCAAATTCTTTCCATGCTTCTTTTGATGATCGCGAAACTTTGACTGCGACTGGCTTGCCGTCTGGAAGAATGCCCTTGTATACACGGTTACAACCTCCTTTCCCAATTAGATTTTCTGTTATCAAAGCATCTGAAAATAAGCTCAAAACCAAAAGAAAATAGGAATATAACATAACTTCCTGTGCCAGCAATACCTGATGAAAAGTGAGAAGTCCAAGTCTTGAGAGCCTCATGATTGAAGCACTTGCAATTGGAAGATTTTGCTTTTATGATTTCCTCAGAGCCCTTTTGTAGCTCGACCGACGCAGACAAAGTAATTTTACTGGTCTCATCCCCAATGTCACTAATGTCCCTTTCTAACGACAAAGGGTTCTCTTCAACCGTTGGACATTGAGGACTTTGTGGTGGCGAACGGTCTGGTAAGCTCAACACCCACTGCACCACAGACACGTTCCTTGAATGTGTGGTCAGTTGAATTCCTGAATTCGCTCTACTGAGCAGCGGCCAACCAAGCCTCTCGTCTGAAAGGTCGTGGGTAAGAAGTGATGATGATCTTGATAAAACTTTATTGTGTTCCATGGAACGTTTAGAAGCTTCCTCCTTCAATTCTCTAATACATACGGATTTCTCAGTCCCTGCCTCGGAGTCACCAAATTCAGATTGGTTTTCTTTGGCACTCAGATTATGTACGTGACTAAAACTTGGTATTAGGTTTCCTTTGACACCTAACATCACAGAAAGCAAGAATTATGAAGCCCATGATACAGTTGTTACATCAATAGCCAACCTTAAACTTAAAATATACTTGTCACAACCAACCTGGTAGCTGATTATTGGTGCATCTTCTGAAGACAATTCTTCCATTGTGGATAGCTAATACATCAGTGGTTGGTGGCAATTTCATGGAGCAGTACTTGGCTGTGGAAGTCCAACCCCTGAAAGTGATAATCTGTTTAGAGTCATCAGAGTAACAAAAAAAACAAACATACACACCAAAGGCAGAATTTGAGTTTCAACTCCCCCTACCCAAGAGTACTTTTCTTGCTTGCTCCTACAACTAAAGCTACAGCAGCCTGGTTCTTAGCTTCTCTGACCAGAATTTTACCGATCGAACTTCCTGTCCGAATTTGACCCGTGAGATATACCTGAAATAACAAACAGGCCAAACAAATCATTTTGCAAAAACAGTCAGTAATTTTCCAATGAAATAGAAAAAAATAATGAAAGAATAGTACTGGATTGCTTATGCAGACCTTCTTTATATTGCATAGGCCTTCATAAACCTCTAAATAACCATCTAATAAGGACTTGTCTTTGGAAGCATGATCTGTATTAACACACCAGCTTACAACAGTAAGAACGTAAAGATTAAAATCCAGAAAGTGTTAGCCAATCTCTCAATTTGTATAAATGGCCTTTACCAGGACTTCGACAAATATGAACTGCAGTAATGCAATCTCCAGGTTCAGCAACTTTGACAAGAGCCCAGTTGAGTAGCTCTCTGCTTTGGCTGTCAATTTTGATCCCCACAAGCACATTTTTTCTCTCAACAGCCTTAAGCTCCTTCACAACGGTCATTATGTTCTGCTCTTTAATCAATATCATTCACAATCACAACCCAAAACAGCTACAATTCTGCTCCTCCTTGAATTTGCAGAGCTTATGCAAATATATGCTTTTTGCGAATTTTTCCCTGTTCTTGAATGACTATCTCATTTTCTGCAATACAAAATCACCATAATTTATTCAAGCTATAAATTTTTTAAAAGAAAAATCAAACGCCCCAATAAACTACGCAGTAGGCACTTGAAGCTAAAATTTATAAATAATAAATATATGCACCCATTAACAAATACCTATTAAAAAATCCATAAAAATATAAAATTTTAAACAAATCCCTATGAAAAATCACATACCCCATTGGATGAAAACTAAAAATCAAATTTTTATATAAAGAATGTTGATTGAAGAGAAAGTGATAAACAATACCAGACAATGGAAGCTGTACCTAAATCTTGGTGGCCGTGGTTCGAGACCAGCATGCTTTTTAATGAAAGTATCACCAAATAGTATCAACCCGCCAACTGCAACTCAATTACAAGCTCATAAATTGGATAAAATATAAAAAAGTATGATGCTTTCAGAAACAAAACAAAAAGATGGGTGTTCAGGTGATGACAAGCGTAGTTAAGCAAATGGGTTTATATTTAAACAAATAAGTGGAAAAAATTAAAAGATGGTGAGGCTGAGAATTTTGGAGAAGTGAGTATTGGCAAGAAAGAAGCGAAAATTTTAGTGCACTCAGAGAAAGAGGTGATGATCAAGCTTACAATGATTTCAGTCCATTAGAGGAAAAAAAAAAAAAAAAAACCGTTAGATTTCGCGGTTAACCCTTGATATCCGGTATTATTTCAATTTTCATGTAACGATGAATAAGTGGTTAGAATTTTCAACCGGCTATTGCGGGTTGACAAAACAGAAGGCAGGCAACGTGGAAAAGAAACTATATTTTAGTATTTAGTAGCACTCATTTTCTTATTTTCACCAAGCTAATAAAACGAAGTTGGAAAGGATATGATCGTTGACCGTAAATAGTTGTTTCCAAATTAAATTCTGGTCAATTTATTGAACGTGTTGATTAATTAATAAAACAAAAATCAATTTGTTTACACATTTAAAACACAATATAATGATAATGAAAAACAAAAAAGTTGAACAAAAGAATAATTATTAATACAGCATAAAAGACGACAAAATATTCATAATTTTTTAATTCTTAATATTAATTTTTCTTTGATTGAAAATGAAATCTTACCCATCAAGTACTATATGTATAAATCAGAATATAGTTATCATTTTATTAACATGTCATATCAATAAATTCGTCATTAATTTTTGTAAGGAGGAATGTTACCCTCATTTTCAAGTCCAATACGTAATTATGCCTACTATTTATTTTCTCAAAACATATTTTGATTAATTGTGACTCTTTGACATATATTCAAGTTAACTTTTGTTTCTTTTAACTAATTATATTAATGTTTGATTGAATGCGTGGATGCTGTTACATATATTCAAGTAAATTTTTGTTTCTTTGACTAATTGTATTAATGTTTGATTGAATGCGTGGATGTCATTTATTTAAGAATGAATGCCATATATATATATATATTAATTTTAATAATGATTTCTCAGAATGATTTAATAGTTACTTATCAAAATAAAAGTTATAGAAAGAGGGATTATAAGAAAATAATTTCAAATAATAATAGTGTTTTTTTTTCTCTAAACAAATAATATTAGTGTTAATTTTAAATTAATTTAGTTTTCAAAATCCAAATGGTCCCTCTAAAGTCTAAAGGCGTAAGCAACTCTCTTTCCTTTTTTAGCCGAAAGCTTCATTTGACCCTTGGTCAAAAACAAAAAACATGTATAAATTATATTTGATCATTTGACTGAAATTTATTACTCTGATATAATTTTTTGGGGGTCCCACAAAGTCAAATTTCTGACTTTTCTTCTTCTGGATTTCTTTTCTTTTTACCGAAGTAGAAGTGGTCAAATAGAAATAGGCCTCTCTCAAGTACTCTCCATACTAAAGGACTTAAAAAATTTTATGCTAAGCTACTAGAGGACTTAATTAGTTGGTTTAATTTGAACGTGTAGATTAGGTTATATATGTGTCACAAACACAACAAAGAATTAGACAATAGAAAGAAAGAAACAGGAAAAAGTCCTCCATCCATATTCTTATCTTAAACAAATACTCTGCTTGGAAAATATTGAATTGAATACCTCCTTTTCTAAACGTGGTAAAGTTATTTTGAAGTCTCATCAGCATATTAGTTGGGTTAGAAATAGAATTTATTACACTTTCTAGCTAATATTCAACCTCATCAACTAAAATAACAAAAATTGGAAGGACTTACCTGTTGGGGTTTTGACCCAAATTATTATTATTCAATTGCTAACTAATTTATTTAGGTAGTATATATATATATATATATATATATTAATTAGATGGTGATGGTCGGTTTTCATTTAAGTTAGAGGAATAGTTTACTTGGTGGACAAATTTTATGTAAGTATAAATATGTAAGTTTGTCAAAGTTGTAAAAATGAAACATAAAAAAATGATATTGTGAGACCTCTCCTCAAAGGAGGTGAAAGAGAGATTAACAGATATACATAGTGATTGGCTACAGAATAAGATAATTTTGTAGTTTATGATGCTTTCAATTCCATGTTTTTTTTCTTTCTAGTACGTACCAATATAAATAAGGAAGGACTCTCATACTATTCATTGCTTGGACTCTGAGATTCTTGCAGAAACCAAACACTGATTGAGACATTTCAGTAGTAGACTGGTTCCAAGCAAGAAAACTTAGGTCAAGAAAATTGGAGAATGCACCAAATTTGGTTACCAATTTATTACAAGAAGACATACTCAAATTAGAAGTTACAGTCTTACAGCCCTTGTCCTTAGCACAACTGCTAATAATTATATACCTCAACAGGTTAAGATAAATAGATAATGCCAAAAATTGTGAACCAGACAAGAAGAATGAGGTGCACTTGGCGACAACAGGGTTTAGAATTAGTTTAGCCCATGGCAAACTTCTGTGTCCAGCTTCGAGCAGTGGATTCATATTTGAATTTGTCATTCTTGTACATATGAGCAATTTCAGGAACAAGAGGGTCATCAGGGTTTGGGTCTGTCAGCAGTGAACAAATGGAGAGCAAGACCTGCGTGAGTATATATAATGTTTAGAACCAGAAGCAACAGAATGAGGGAAGAAGGTCACAAAATGACTCATTTAGATCAGCTCCAAAATTTCACCTTGGATACAGTGAGAGCAGGACTCCATTGTTCTTTGAGTATGTCCAGGCATATATTCCCATTACTGTTTATATTTGGATGGAACACCTTGGTCCTGAAAGCTACCTACATGTATGTTTTTCAATGGGAAAAAGGAACAGTCATCAGAATTTCCTATGGAAAATGTCAAAATTGAAGACAAACATGTTCCTACAGAAACAGAACCATAAAAATTATGAGTTTAGTCTAGCAAATTTATGCTTGTTCACAATGACTTTAACATAAGTCAAGAGGTAACAGAGGTATCAAAAAGAAAAGTTGAAGTTAGAATCTGCAAGAGTGAAACTTTTGGTCTATACCTTTGGAGGTTTGAAAGGATAATCAGGGGGGAAATGGATAGTCACAAGGAAAACACCACCAGCATACGGACTCTCGTTTGGACCGATGATGGTTGCTTGCCAATGGAACATATCCTCAGCTACAGGACCTGAAATCACCAAAAACAAACACATGGGGTACTAATACTTAAGATATTAAATGATGTTTTAACCCAATCTGAATTGTTTTAGCTCCAACCTGCGCTGCATGAAGTTGGAGGGTCTCTCTGCAATTCCTTGAGCTCCTTCAATATTCTCTTGGAAGCCATTCACGTATATCCCAGAAGTGTAATTCTTAACGAAGTTACCAAGTAATTCAGCAGGGAAGAGGATGTTCTCGATCGCTAGAGAACTAGAACTCTATGAGCTCATTGCAGAGGGAAGGTGAGCCCATATATAATGGGTGAAATTGGATGATGTAATGAGAGTTTGAATGGGCTGGAAAGGTCCTTGCACTGATGGAAGTGGGCGCAGCATATATTCCAGGATAAGAGATTCAAGAAAGGAATAAGTGAAATCTTTTGGAATTGAAATGTGAAATATGTTCACCATATTGCTTTCTTTTTCTGAAATTATCATCAAAACTGTACTGCTACCATTCTAGAGTGGAGAGAACGAAGATAAGCTAGGAGCCTTTTTTTCACTTTTTCTTTTCTTTTCTTTTCTTTAGCATGGTTGTCACTGTCCCTAACTATCCAGTGATTCCATTGGACGGTTCTCTCTTTTTTGGTGAATTTTACTTTCCAATATAAGCCACTCCTTTTGTAATTTATACTGATGCCAAAACAAGTGCTGCAACTGATGGAGTTGCCAAAGAGACACTCGCACTTGAATCTGTTCACAGAATGTAAAACTTGTTATTGAAAGATCGTCTAGGACCTTCAGACACCCAATCACGTTTTGAAAGCTAGCCTTCAAAAGAATAGAAGATATTCGTACTTAGCTCAACGTCTCAGACAATTCACTCGTTAAGATGACGTATGAATAAGCATCTCAAAATTTTCGACTAAAAAAAATCCTTCAATGAACCTAGATGCAATATTCCGCCCACCATGGAATTGACAACTTCACAATATTCTTTTAGGTAACTATTTGACTTCAATTTTGAACAGTGTTTTGCATATTGTAAAAGGCACAACAGCAGGTAGAATGAGCTCAAAACTAATTAGATTCAGCCTTCCAAGCAGCTTCCTTAAAACGTTTACATCTTAATTCATTGGTAGGAACCACAATACAGAAAGTTTGTTGAAAGATACTTGATTAGATTACAAACATGATTCTAACCATGCATACATGATTATAACCATGTATACATAAGGAAGTGGTTTTTAAAAGTCAATACACTGGGGAAATTCGGCCAAAAGAAAAGGGAGAGTTGGGTTTTCATTCCTAATATAGAACCATTACTATACAGACAACACATACATAAAGTGACAACAATACCTTACTGCTCAACGAGAATTCCTTAATTTAAAGGATAAGAGATACAGTGATTATGAAAGAGACAATGGCTATGATCGTGTCATCCTTCAAGAACTATATATAAAAATCACAATATAGAGCAGGCTTTTTGCCCCTTTTTCTTCTTTTTCTTTTGTTTTGGTGGCTGTAGAACAACTTTGATTGCCGCATCAAAAACAGCTTTCACGTTCTGTATTTAGAAGTCTAAATATCAATGTGACCGTGATATTCCTTAATGTAGAAATTTAATGTGAATAACATTTGAAGTACCTGTTGTGTTTTGGAACTACATTCAATGTAAGCTGGAGCACCAATAAGTTTTCTCAATTCCTCCCCCTAAAGGAAAGTAGAAAATCAGTGGGCGACCCCTCACCATAAACAATTGATAGCCAGTACGAGAAAAAAGGCAAGATGATGAAGACTCAATGACATTATTTCTAATACGAAAGCAGTAGGAAATACCTGAGCAGTAGTGATGGGCACTGCACCAGGATGGTTTACAAAGAATTGCTTATCATCCCGAAGATCTACAAGAAGCAAATTGAGTTCTCAATCTAAACCCAGAGGAAATTTACATTTCAAAACGTGTGCATAGCATTACTATCTTAGTCAGCATCTCTTTTGACTAATAATTCAGTAATCATACAAACACTACAAAACTAACATTAAGTTTGACAACATAATCTATATGCAAGCAAGAAAATGAGATTGTATATGTAAATGTTGCCCAAACTGACTAATCAACAATGACTTTCAAGAACCATCAAATGCTTATATCAACAATGACTTAATAGGTAGCATCAACTCAGATGGTAATCTCAGTTTGTTAAAGATTCCAAGATATTGGAGTCCTTACACAAGACAAAGCCAAGCAGGAGCACCCATCTGTGTACTTGCTTAAGGGCCAATAGAAAGGGAATAAAGAATTTAAAAACTTCCATGTCCCAAACAAAAACTTCTGAAAATTCTATGGTTCAGCACTTCAGCTGAGCTGAGTTTGGAAAAATAGGATGCACATTTTTTGCTCCCCCTTCCTTTCATATTTATTTAGCAGCTATATAAGCATAATATGACAGCAGTGGCTTCAGATTTCAACATTTTGTTAAAAATAAGCATACTTCAAAACCTACATTTTCAAATGGTCCTCAATTTATCAATCTTGCAGATATATTCTACTTCTCAGAATGCTGAATTGAGAAATAAATGACGATAGAAGATTAGGCCTTGGTGCACAAACAAATAATCTCTTTCGAACACTGCATAATATCCCAAAACTTGCATTCCGAACCATGCATATCTTATATGAGCATAATATGTGCAACTATAGAAAATTCATATGACAAATGAGAACTACTATATTATCAAAGAAGACTTATCATAACCACTAACATAATTTCATGCAATAAAGGGAAAGCAGGGGAGAAGAATCTAACCAAGTTTTGTTCCAACCAGAATGACAGGAACACCAGGTGCATAATGCCTCAGTTCGGGAATCCACTGAAAAATAAGCAGAAACCTCTTCATAATTTTGTTTAACAGTTAACATGACTATACATAGCAGAACAACTTAAGGATATGTCAATATTACTTTCTTGGCAACATTTTCATAGCTGGCCTTGCTTATAAGAGAGAATGCAAGCAGGAATACATCTGCCCCACGATAGCTCAAAGGTCTTAATCTATTGTAATCTTCTTGGCCTGTTCGACATGTTCAAAAAATGATAACAATGACATGACCCTCCTAACAGACAAGATGAACAAGGAATAAACAGTCTCAGAACTTACCAGCTGTATCCCATAACCCTAGATTCACAGTGCTCCCATCAACAACCACATTTGCACTGAAATTGTCAAATACAGTTGGCACATAATCCTGTTGTCAAGAAATGGCAAGACAGGATGTTAGTATCTTTCCATTCCAAAGAAAATGTCATAAAAAGTTGAAGAGAAGCAAGTGATATACTTTCAAAAACCACGTCACAGAAAAAAGAAATGAAGTTTTAAAGTACGATAATCTTCAGCATGAATTCCGATTCCCCACAGTGAAATTCCAACCCTAGACTAAAAGGCAAAAGAAGCATATGGTTGATTCTATTATTCTTTGAGTATCTCAAAGAAAATAAAAACGGTCAAAAAAGCAGACTCTAATATCAAACTTTTTTTTCTTAACTATTGGGATTGAAGGGAGAGGGGAGGGGGGGGGGGGGGGTGTCGGGCGCAGGTAACAAGGGACAAGACAATTTTTTTTTCTTTTTCACTTTAAATTTTTGTTGTTTACTTTCCAGTTCTCAGGATTAAAAGTTCATACAGCTGTAAAACTCAATAAATGTGTAGACTGTTTATACATTCCAGAATCACAAAGAAGGTGTAAGTACCACATAATAAAACCCACCCCGTTTGGAATTTAAGAACAGCATCTCTCTTTAAGAAGGAAAGATTGTGTCCTTGTAGAATCATATGAGACATAATAACATCCAAAACCTCAACTCCATATGATAATATGCAATGGGAATCTATGATCCTATTGTACTTGAACTCTTCCCTTAGAGAAACCGAGTTACTTGAAGATCCAAACTACTAACTTTGGCTTTTTATTAACATTCAAATCCTAAAAAATAAAGAACATTGCTCTCAATGTTAATAATAAAACAATTATTTAAACTAAATGAAATGGACCTTAAATTGCCGACCGCAAACACAAGCAAAACAGCATATATTAATTTTGAACATAGACATAAAAATCCAAACTGCCAAATTACTTTCTTGTCCTTGTATACCCAAAACGAAAATACCCAATTCAACAACCATTGTTCAAGAAAGGTCTACAAAAGCACACTGTTGGATAGATTTCCCTAAATTGATCATTTAAAGAGAAGGATCAGCATCAAAGACTCCAACTTTAATGTTAAAAGAAGGGAGACAAGCCCATTTATTTTCTTTAGTAACGAACAAGCAAGCAATTTTATACAAGAATACGACACCCAATCTCAAAAACAACTAAAAACGTAGAACTCCTCAAAACCCAGCAATTTCGTATTCAATTCTTGCTTTAAATTAATTACATTTTCTCTGAAGACAAACAAATTCACTCACCGTAGGGAAAGTATTGCTAGTATAGGAGATGAGCATACAAGTCTTGCCGACTGCACCATCGCCCACTGTGACGCACTTTATAAACCTCGACGCACTCATTATCGTCCACTTCTTTAGCCCTCTGATTCTCTTCCTCTTCCTCTTCCTCTTCTTGTTCCTTCAGCTATAAACCCTAACTAAGATTAACACATTATTGTTTAAGCGCCAAAACCTGGGCACGTCGACAAAGAGAGTAGAAGAACAAAGATGAGAAAAAATGAAATGAAATGAATTCAAGGGGACTGGGAGCTGGGTCTGAAGAGACAGCCAGCTCTTGCCAGCTGTAAGTTAGGACCCCTTTCTACTTCTACCCCCTAGGCATGTCCTTTCCCTATTTTCTTTTTAATTAAAATTACACTTTTTGACTAACTTTTTTAACCTCATAAACGTAAATAGGTAGAAAGTGGTAACTTTTAAAAAAAATATATATATAAAAAATGAGAAGATGCTTGATAAGAATTGCCACGAATCTTATCGATTTGCTGAGTTAAAAGAAGTTAGCAGTGCAAATTAGTGGTACACATGAATTTAATTAATCCTCTTTTTTATGGAATGGCAGGGGTTCCAAAAGTTGCAATCAATAGTATTAATTAGCACTTCATAGTTGCGGGCTGATAGTTTTCTTTGGATAGTTCATCATTAATAGTTAAATGTCTTATTGTCAAATTTGTACACTTTATATGGGATAATGGGTCCTCTTCCCATATCCATAATCCCCTTAAGGTGAATTTAAAAGATGTTAATTCATTCATAATTGTGAGAAGAGGAGAGGAAAGGAGGAGGTGAGGAAGACAACAATTTGGTTTTCCTGGAAGACCCACATGAAAAAAGATGGTGACAAAGTATGAGATACGGACTGGTATGACAGAAAGCAACACCTTCCAATGGAATTATTTCAAATTGGTCACTTGCCACGCCCGCTTGTTCCTTCTTCATGAAGCAAAGCTATAGGAAATTCACTATTGGACATGGATGGGCAGCAGAGCCAGCAATATATTGCCAAACCAGGGAAAAAGATACACCATCAAACTTCTTTGGAATTAAAGGTGGTCATTAAGGTAAGCTTGTTGTTGAGTGGTTTATGGCGCACCCACTTACCTAATCAAATTAATTTTGACATCCTAACAGAACTGCATGAGTAAGTTTAAGGCTTTTAGAAGATTGATGATTTTTGGTCCACTTCGTGCAAACTGTCATTTTTTAGTTGATGGCACTGTCATCCCAATTATAATAATTCTCGTTTTAGGTTCTAAACTTGTTTCAAAGTTTAACCAACTGACTAGACAGAATTTCTTTTTCTTTGTAAATTGCTGGTTTTGTTTTTCTTATGCCTATACCTACGTACTGACTAGGTTGTCACAGCTTAATTAGCTTTCATGCATTTCTAGCTGTTTTACATGACTAGTTGCCACGACCTAACAATTTGGACGAAACTATAAACAATTAGCCTAATAAAATAATTGCAGTTCACAATTAATTAATCTAGGTTTATAATTATAATGTTTGCGAAACTCCAAACCCAGGTTGTAAGGACAGGATTTAGCCTTATCACATATCAAACAAAGATGATTAGATTTTACTATTAAGACGCACCTCTTCCCTATTATTATTGCATAAATTTGTCACAAGAAATTGTGGAGAACATGGGGAGGTCAATTCCAACTCCATGTGCATGGATGACCAGCCATCTTCCTACCCTTTAATTTCAACAACTTTGCTGTGGTATTTTGAGATTCCTTGGTCCCCCACTATAAACAACAAACCACAGCTGCAACCATATTCCCTATCCCTTTTTCTTTTTTCTCTCATACGTGACACATGAATATAGACACACTTCGATGGGCTTATTTTATACTTTCAGATGTAGACATAAAAAAATTTCAACTCAAACAGTACATGCAAAGCATCACTTGTAACTTGTAATCTTCCGTATCAATATCACATCGGCTTTAAAACAATATTTTCATTCACTAACTTCAAAAACAAACAAGATGTTGGACAAGATGAAACTTCCGAGTCAGCAGTCACCCAGAAGAATGAATCTTTTGATTAAGTTATCCAAACCTCTCCCAGAAAGCAAGAGCACTACATTACCACCACAACACATCCTGTAGAATACCTGGTTATGAATATTAAATTACATGTTGGACAGGATGAAACTTCCAAGTTGTCAGTACCAACATAACCAAGTTGGTGAGGATGAATATAGGAGCTTTAGATGTCCTCATCTGAACTAACAATATCTAATTCAATCATCTTTCCCATACCATCCTTGGTTTTGTCTGCATTAGCTTCTTCTTGTTCAGTTTTCTTTCTTTTTGCATCTAAATGTTGGTTTCTTATGATTGAAGGGGAATCCACGTTCGTGGTAGATGATTTCCTGAAGATAATAGCTTTATTTCAATCACACCAAATTGTAAACACTACTGGCATTTATGGATGCAGAAAAACTAAATTAGAATCTTATACACAATTCACCTCTTTTCATTGCTGACACGGTGGTCATTTGGCCTTCCTGGCTTTCCTATATCTTTGTTCAACTGTCTAGTACCAGCTTTCCCTGTAACCAGAAGAAGCATGTAAAGATGACAATAATGGGATTGCAGCTACCATGAGTAGAGAAAGTCCATGATCTTATCACCTGTGACCTCCGCAAGAAACCTTATTCCTTGTGAGTGCATGTTGGTTGTCACTTTACCTGCATTACTGATGTTCAGATACAGTTATCAAACCCTTGGGACTAATGTGAGAGCAAAGGAGACCAACAAACCAAATAGCATGAAAGCTGCTAGAGTGTAGAAATGTGTAAAGACATGGTTCCAGATCAATAATGTTAATCCAAGTAAAGGGAGACCCAGAGCACCAGGTTACATGAAACAGAGTGGATTTCATTTGTTCGCATTCATCTTCAGTTAGTTGATATTATGTATGTCACCATCTTCAGATTGAAAGGAATGACAAAGAGATTGTACACTTGTGCTGTAATATTCTTAACTCAAGCTAACTATGACAAACCTCAATGCCTTTCTGAGTCCATCTACAGACAACAATTTCACTGGCTGGGTCTTTCTCAAGTTTGTTTTGTCCGTCAGAGGATCAACTAAGTAGATTCCTTCTGTCTTGAGATTATCCCTAAATGCTGTTCTTAAGTTTCTGTAAACAAAAAAATCACAAGTTCATGTCACTTTTGAGAAGAACTCAGAACTAATCAACCAAACAAGTTCATTTTATGACACATTCAAAGAATAAACAATACAGATGAACTGCCTAAATAGTTAATACCCACCCTCCCTTGAGTTCAGTCCTCATTGTGGAATATTTCTCTGATGCTTTCTGTAGAGCCATGCAGATAGGTAGTATCAGTCAGTACTAATTTAGTATTCTTGCGTTAATGAACATTTAAAAGAAAAGGTTGAACAGTTGAAAACAGATGTTTACCGACTTATGATATTTGCAATATGCCCCATATCGTCTGAAATAACAAAAACCAAAGTTATAATGTCAAGTAATCAACAGCACAAAAACACTGCAAACAAATTGCAGGAATGAACACAAAAAATGGAAACAAAACTCATATCTCTGATCTCAAGGGGGGAGAAAACAGTGACAATAATATGGGAATGGTCAAGTAAATTGAATTTCAAGGAAATTAAAGCTAGAAACAACAATGAATATGATATCTCCTCCACTACAAACACCAGTTCATGATTACTAAACAGTGTACAACTGCAACTTATCTGACAATTCATTTGGTAATTTGCATGAATACTAAACAGCTACTTCAAATCCATGTAACCATGAGGATAAGGGTATGCATTTAAGGTCACAAGTCTCAACTGATTTTGCTTGTTTCCAGAAGCCTGTTTGGCAAGTTTAGGAAGTAACCTCTTACATGTATCGATGTTGAAGTCCATTCCACTGGTGCAACTTGCAAAAACTCAATTATGCTAGTTTACCCTAAAAATGCTAGTTTAAGGAATGTACTTGTCTAAGGCTCTAAGCTCCATCTTTTATGAAACTTCCAATTTAGTTCTCAAAGCTTGCTAACCATTCCTAGTATACTGTTTCAGTTGTCCAACAAAACTGTACAATCAAACACAAGAACATAAATAGCCCAAAACAGAAACTGATAAATTAAAAAAACAGAACACAAAGAGCATGCCTTGGCTACTGTTACTAACCCAAGATGGGGACGCTTTAGATGAGGAAAAGTAATATAAGTGTCTACTGTATTGTGATCACATCCATAATATTATGAAACATTCTGAGTCACTCTTCTAATTTCCTAGAAACTTCAGGGGAACAAAGAGAGAGTTTAGAAACAAGAAAATAATGAAACAGATGCATTACCAATGTCACTATCTTCAGAAGAACAAACAACATAAATAAATAAATAAATAAAATCACCTGATATGCCAATAATCCATTAATGAATAGATTAGAGCAACACAAAAGCAAATGCAGTGGGCTAATGACTCATACCAGAACAACTCAATGCAATGTTAGGCTCAAAATGTGAACTTAGACGTACTTATTTATCGATAGCGTACAAGCCAAGCCATCCTTCCTTTTTCCCTTGCAAACTCCATAATCAACTGAATTGCCCATCTTTAAAATTTGACTAGGTGAATATACACTCAAAGAAAAACCAGTACCCTGCACATAAAAATACAGTTAATGTAAAAAAATTATAAACCTAAGTGACTATCTCATGTACATGAAAGTTTGTTACCACGGCATCCTTGCGTACTGCACAATTGAATAGTGCAAAGACCGTGCCCGCCTGCTCTTTCGAGTTCTTCTGATAAGCATCACCAAACAAGAAAACAGAAACAGTGTTTTCATCCAAAGATCCAAATTTCCAAATACTATAGCTCTTCCCAGTAGAACTAGTCCTTGGATTGCCATTCTCAGTCAACACCCCAACAGTTGCCCAGCATCCAGAAAACGTGTCCCCAAGCAACAAATTCCTGTAAATATAACATTTTAGTATAAAATCACGAGTCATATTGCAACTGATCAGTTGCCTATATTAAAAGGTTTTAAGAGAAAGTAAATTAGTTGCTTTGCAAGGGCAAAGGTCACCTCAAAATCTCAATAAGAAAATGCCTATTTAAATATAAATATTAGAACACAGTAAGGGAAGAAAATTACTTCATTGATGACAATCTAACAAAACGAATGTCCGAAAAACGTTCACGAAGCTCTGCAGAGGTTACCATCTGGTTTCTGAATAAAACAAAATCAGCATATCAACTCCAAAACAAGATAGGATCTTGTATGCTGGAACTAAGTAACGGGTACAGCCCATTGCATTTTGATCCCTCACCCACAATTTTACTTGTCCATGTCTCTGAAGTAGGATATTGTGTGATGAAACTAACTAAAGACAAAACACTACCGAAGTAGATCACTTTGGATGTTTGATTAGGAATTGACAATTTGGTAGACCAACCTTATTCGTAGACCAGAAAACTTCTCAACTGCAGTATCATTTGAGTTCTTTGCCCGGTTCAATTTAACAGGTTTCTCAACTGGCCTTGTCTCATAATCTAGGCAATCTTGAACGGCATCTCTGAAGACGGACATGTCAGTTTGCACACTTGTCTTGGGCGACCCATCATCAGATAGGTATCCTGAAATTTAAGGGATATATAGAGATAACCCACATCAATATTTCCTTCATATTAGGGCAAAATAATCGACTTTGGTACGAAAAAAGAAAAGTCAATGAAATCAGTATGTAATTCAAGAAAAGGGTTCCGGACAATTTTAAAGTAAGAATGAAATTGAAAGGTACGCAGGCTTACCTGGTGAATGGGAGCCAAGGACTGAAGGAGAACCAGGAGGAGTTTCCAGAACTCTATCTTGAAGCGAGAGAAGAAGATCAAGATCATCTTTGTGGTTTGACATGGTGGCTCTAGAAAGAACTGGAAGACGAAACCTAAATCCGACTGAGGGGGTTTTAGGTTTTGTTACAGAGTGTCACAAAATTCTGATTTTCAAAATATTTTTGGGTTATGGAGGGAGACGATCAATGTTTTGGAGGGAAGAAATTCCTTGAAACGACATCGCGTAAGGAAAACGCAAACCTACACTTAAGTGAATAATTTTGTGGCCCATAATCTCTATAATTGGGCTAAAAAGGACTCATCGTTCAAGAAGCCCAACTCTAATTTTAGCAAAAAATTAAATTATCGTTGACATATGGAAGTTGGTATACCGATTCCTGCGCTGATTCAAAGGAATAAGCAACGCTAACTTCGTCCCTGTCTTTTCCGTTTTCCAAAATTTGTGAAAGAGAAAGGACTTGACAGAGAGAAAAACCAATGCCAAGCCAACCATAGCCAATAGTTCCAAACAGAAATTAAAAATGGCAATCCCGAGTTTTCCTCTTGGGCCTTGTACGAACTTTATCATTCCCTATATCATTTGTGTCCCAATGGAATTTTGCTTTCAGCTTCTGGGTACCTCCAACTAATAAGGAGGAACTCCTTGTCTAAGCTCAAAAAATATTGATTCTTTCCACTTTATTTGTTGAACCCCGAATCGGGGTTTTAGTGGGGAGGTAAATAAAAAAAATGGCGGCAGCTAGCCGCTGGCTTTTGATTACCCTTTTGGCTCTGGTGGTTTCAACTGCTATTGCCCGTGGAGTGCAGAAAGTTGCCAATGTGACTTATGAAGGAAGGTCATTGCTCCTCAATGGTAAACGAGAACTTTTTTTCTCTGGTTCCATCCATTACCCACGAAGTACTCCAGATGTAAGTTAGAATATATATTTGAGTCATTGATTGATTTGATTCCTCAACTTCTGAAAGAAATAATCAAATTATTGGTTTAATTGTGTCTCAGATGTGGCCAGACCTGCTTGCAAAGGCAAGACATGGAGGTTTGAATGTGATTCAAACTTATGTGTTCTGGAATATTCATGAGCCGGTACAAGGACAGGTATGCAAACATTAACTTTTGGTATAAAGATGGCAATGCAACATGATTTGCTAATTAATTGGATTGGTGTGCAGTACAACTTCACTGGAAACTACGATTTGGTGAAGTTCATCAGGCTTGTTCAACAGTACGGGATGTACGTAAACCTTAGGATTGGACCTTTCATCCAAGCTGAATGGAACCATGGGTATGCATTTAGATTTCTCAAAGTGCCATTTTTCTTGTTCTTAAATATTTTGGTGCATTTTCTTACTCACACATTCTCTCTCTCATGTAAACCTCAGAGGGCTTCCATATTGGCTAAGAGAGGTACCTGGCATCATATTCCGTTCAGATAACGAACCCTTCAAGGTAATCAGGTTTATTCACCTTTACCTGCAAGATTAACTATTTAACTGTTATATATGTAGAGCTATATTCTAACAACATTGAATTCTTTCCTTTTTTCAGACCCACATGAAAAAATATGTCCAGATGATTATCGATATGGTGAAGAAAGAGAACTTGTTTGCTCCCCAAGGAGGTCCCATCATCTTGGCACAGGTTTATTGTCACTAAGATCATTTTTTCCTTATGAGTTTAGGCTCCTCCTAAAAGTTTGTTAAGTTTTGCTTGATATATTATGCTGCAGATTGAGAATGAGTACAACCATGTTCAACGTGCATATAGACATAAGGGAGACAGTTATGTTCAGTGGGCTGCAAACATGGCAGTGTCAATGAACACGGGAGTTCCATGGGTCATGTGCAAGCAAAAAGATGCTCCTGATCCAGTGGTGAGTTTACAGAATCTTTCATGGATAAATCTTCTTGATCCAAATGAACATTGAAGCCTACTCCAACTAATAAGGATTAATCTTTTTATTGCAGATCAATACATGCAACGGCAGGCACTGTGGTGATACTTTCAGTGGCCCCAATAAACCAAACAAGCCTGCTTTATGGACTGAAAACTGGACTGCTCAGTAAGTATTCTTCTTGATGATTGTTAATTAACAATTCGACTATGACATAAATGTTAAAAGGAAAAACTGGAATCATCACGGTTTAAGATTCTTTTAGAGGTTCTTGGCTTGATCATTCTAAGTTATAAACACCTTCCAATTGATACTTTGCAATTACAGGTACAGAGTCTTTGGAGACCCTGCATCCCAAAGATCGGCAGAAGACATTTCATTTTCAGTAGCTCGCTTCTTCTCAAAGAATGGATCTCTGGCCAACTACTATATGGTATTGTTATTTTTCCAGAAGTCCAACAACAATTCTATTAAATCACTTTTCTTTCTATCCTATATCACATCAAAACTTGTGTTTTGTAGTACCATGGTGGGACAAATTTTGGTAGAACAAGCTCTGCTTTTTCAACAACCCGCTATTATGATGAAGCTCCTCTTGATGAATTTGGTAAGGAAGCAAAACGTTTTGTTTGGCCTTGAATAATGGAATATGGTGAAGCTACTTAAACATTTGATGGGGCCATGTTTCAGGTCTGCAAAGAGAACCCAAATGGAGCCACCTTAGGGACTTGCACAAGGCTCTGAACCAATGCAAGAAGGCTCTTCTCTGGGGGGAGAGTAGTTTCGAAAAGTTGACCAAGCATACAGAGGTGAGCATTTCAAAAGAGTAAAACAGAACCCCCTTGTCAAAAGTGATTGTCACAAACAGATTAAGCTGCTCCGTTGTGCAGGTTAGAGTCTATAAGAAAGCAGGAACAAATATCTGTGCTGCTTTCTTAACCAACAATGACACCAAAAAGGCAACAACTATAAAATTCAGGGGAGATGAATTTTACTTGCCACCACGCTCCATTAGCATCCTTCCTGACTGCAAGACCGTGGTCTACAATACTCTAACAGTAACATTTTTAACTCTTGCATTACGAGATTTACATAGCAGCAATGTTCCCCTTCTTGATTAATGGCTCATGGATTGTCTTATAACTAGATTGTGTCACAACATAATTCAAGGAACTTCCAAAAATCAATAGCCGCGGGCAGTCTGAAATGGAAGATGTTCTCAGAGGCCCTTCCAACCACTCATGAGGTGCCAGTCAATTCACAAGCTCCATTGGAGCTTTATGGCTTGCTCAAAGATACCACAGACTACGCATGGTACACCACCCGGTAAGTATGCATTTATGCCTCTTCAGGGAAATTGAGCAGTTGGGAACTCTGTCTTTTTTTTTATTTCTTTTCTTCTTTATTCCATCCTTTAAGTTCCAAAGATGTGTTTTTTTATCTTTGTGTATTACTGCAGCATAAATCTGGGTGTACGAGACTTGCCAATGCGTGAAGATATCCTCCCAGTTCTTCGCGTAATGAGTCTTGGCCACGCAATGCTTGCATTTGTAAATGGTGAATATATCGGTAAGCATAGACACACAATTAATTTTATATGTAGATACCTGCTGGTGTTGGCACCGGTGCTTAATTCTAATATTTAGGTGCACCTCTTCTAATAAACAAACAGTAACACAATTTGATTAAAAAATTATGATTGTTTCCAGGATCTGCACATGGAAGCCACGAAGAGAAGGGCTTTGTCTTTGAGAAAGCAGTGAACTTCAAGCCTGGGGCTAACCAGATAGCAATTCTGGCCAGCACAGTGGGACTCCCAGTATGCAGGCTTTAACTCAATCATTCTTCCACTTTGAAACACTATAGGAGGGTAGTAATCAGATATTTCTTTCTTCTTTTGTCAATGCAGGATAGTGGAGCATACATGGAGCACAGATATGCTGGACCTAAGGCTATCACAATCTTAGGTTTGAACACTGGAACAATTGATCTTTCTGTCAATGGGTGGGGGCATCAGGTATTGCTGAACTACCAATGACCAATGCACTAATTGAGATGTGCAAATATAAAAGATGGCATTATACAGTAAAATCACTTTCCAGTAGGTGATATAATTAAACCACTTGTTGTTTTTCAGGTTGGCCTAAGTGGTGAAAAGCTTGGCATTTTCAGTGAGGAGGGATCAACAAAGGTTCAGTGGAAGGATGTGAGTGAAACTGGACCGGCTGCTACATGGTACCAGGTAAGGTTTGAGAAACATCACGCTATATCTAAAACATGAAGATTAATTGACACAATCATAAGCCGTTTGCTTTAGTACTAGTAAGAACAAGCCATTGTGTGCTTTTTATTGCAGTCAAAATTTAATGCTCCCGAAGGGAGGCAGCCTGTTGCTATCCGGATGACTGGTATGGGGAAGGGAATGGTATGGGTTAATGGTAGAAGCATTGGACGCCACTGGATGTCCTACCTCTCTCCTCTTGGACAGCCTACACAGTCAGAGTAAGCAAACAAATTGAAGTTGTTCTTCTCCCCTCTCTCTCACTGTCTGTTTCCTTGTTTCTCAAAACAAATTTGTTGTTTATATCAGGTACCATATTCCAAGAGGCTTCCTTAAGCCAACAGACAATCACCTTGTTGTATTTGAGGAGGAGAAAGCAAGCCCAGAAAAAATTGAGATTGTAACTGTTGATAGAGATACAATCTGCAGTTTTATTACAGAATATCGTCAACCCGGAAAAGAGAACAGCCACATCCGGACAGTTGTGGATGTCTTGAAGCCAGGAGCTTCCCTCAATTGTCCAAACCACAAGAAGATTGTTGCTGTGGAATTTGCCAGCTTTGGTGATCCTTTTGGCCCTTGTGGAAACTACCGTCTGGGAACATGCAATGCACCTTCTGCCAAGCAGATTGTAGAGCAGGTATAAAACTTGTTTTCCTTACAAACGTACACAAACATAATTTTTCTCTTCTGCTAAACAAGTATGAACCAATCACCTTTCCTACTCTGGCTTTGAGCAGAATTGCTTGGGAAAAACTAGCTGTTCAGTCCCAATTGACCGCGAGCTCTTCAACAAGAAAGGCGATGCCTGCCCAGATATCATGAAGACTCTTGCTGTCCAAGTGAAGTGCTCCCACTAGAAATAGTAAACATCAGGTCAAGTCAGGTGGCTGATGAACTTTGAGCTAGGTGTCAATTGCAGCTCATAGTGGTCTCAATGGCAAGATGGAGAGTGTCTAGAAGCTCAAATTTTATTTTGCTTTTATAGTCATGAGATCTGAATACATATATCATCTGTACTCACAAATTTAAAATTTATGCAAACAATTTTATTTTTTTTAACAGAGTTACCAGGTACCTCATTGATAGGAGATGCAATTTTTTTACTTCAGTTGTCCTCCAACCAATATTGTCTTTCTTTTGAAAAGAATCTCTTCATTATAACAAGCAGTTTACCATTTTGGGATGCTTGGCAAGGGTATGGAAATAGATGGAATTGAATTTGGAAGGGCTAGAACAGCTTAAGAAACACACATAAAAAGGGGAAAGGAGTATATATTAAATTGGTTGATATAATCAGTTCTACCTGTAAAACTGATACTGCAAGCACAATGAATAGAGTAAAACAGATCCACTGCATAAAATAGTGAAAGGAAAACCACTCAATTTTGAAGCAAATAATTAGTAGTGAACTACTTCTCTGAATGAACTAATCTGGAAGCTACTACCACCATTTCAATCACCTTTATCTGCCTTTGGAATGAAAACGTAGAATAATCAACTGGAAAAGTGAAAAAGGGAAAGAAGAAAAGAAGACACCTACTAGCCTAACATAAGTATATAACTACATTAGCATCAAAAATTCAAATGAATGAAAAACTGAATTGTGCCCATGTATCAATGAAAGAATGTTGCAGCTTCAGGACAATTGTCTTGGAGAAACTTTGAATACCGAACAACAAAGAACAGAAGGGCATTACCCTACAGTTTACAAGTAGAAGTAGTACTACTAATAGGCTTGTGTATTATGAAAAGAAGGCAATCAAGGGAAACAATCTACCTAGTACCAACAATTGCCAAGGCTGCTACAAGAGTAAGGACCACTGTATCCCGAAGGAAAAAAGTTGAAGCCATGCTGATCAAATGTCTAGTGGGTTTGCATACAACTTGACAACATTGACCACCACCAAAGACGGGAGAGACACAAAACAGTGATAGCCATTCTCGGTACAATAGGGTGGACAGAAGAGAAGTTAAACGGTAAATTAACTGAATGGAGGAACCAAATCGACTACGGGTTTTGAAGATGAATGGACGAATTATGCAAGTATTTGAAGAAGGTCGTACCCAGTGATCCAAAACACAACTGCAATTGCATGTGGAAGAGCAGTCTTAATCTGTTGCGGTAACCGGGACACAATGATTTCTAATGGCCAATGGTGGAAAATTATTATTGGCCCTCAGTTGCAATTTGCTCTAATAGACCAAACAGAGAGAGGAGTAGAATGGAACACCCAAAAAGGGCTACCTGTATGAGAGTGAATGCCACATGGCCGAGGCAGAGTAAAATCCATTCTGTTACTTGGAAGATAAGCAAATATTCTTGCTCTTTCTTGGGAACCATGTTCCAACCAGTCTTGGTTATGCATTAGACTGAAATGGATATGAGAAACAGTTTTAAGTCAGGGAGGGTTTCGTCTACAAGCAGTGTAGGACTACGTTACCAGCTTCACCTAAAAAAGCACCAAACACCATCCTGTCCAACTCTGAATTCTGCAAATACAGTAATTAGACACCGTGCAACTTTGAAGACATTTTGAGAGGTTAAGTTGCCTTTAAAAGTCGAAAGAAAGATGTCTACCAGATGGCGTTGGATGATCAGCCTACGTTTTCCTTACGTCCTCCATTTTCTTTTTTATGTTACTTTTTCTTGTAAGCAACTTCGACAAAAGCACTGAGAAGGTGTACATAGAAAATATTGATTAACCTTCTTACAATTGCCTTTTTAATTTGGATAATAGTTTCATTCGCAAGAGTGTTGCACGCTGATAGTGCAGCAATATTGTTTTGCCTCTGCAAATTGATGAGCAATAAAGAATCTACCTCCAGGAAAGACAAAGGTACAGACACCAAGAAATTTATGTGCAAGTGCCTTGAGATTAAGCCAGTGTAGTTACTTGCAGAAAAAAGCCTCATCAGCATGTTATTTCATTTCAAAGGCTGAGAAGCACATAATATCCAAAGATGTTAACGTCCTCAACTACATATTATTTCATTTCAAGCTTACACTCTGCCAGCATAGTAATTTGCAGAAAAAGCCTCGGAAAAGCTCCTTTGAGAATGAAAATGTAAACACAATATGACGAAACAATTAGGCTTGAAGATTGATTCAATCAATTTTATTTTCCTTGAACATATATAATATTATGACTTGCATGTATAACTAGCTGAAAATATTTCGACCAGCGCAGAATGAAAGTACATATAATTTTAAATGAGACGAAAAAGAAAAACTCAGGAATTCCTATTTCATTTACAAGCCCTAATAGCTGAAAAAGTGCTCCGCAAATTCCCTTTACATCTGTGGAGATCCGACCCAAGCAAAATTCAACTGTCATTTATGGAACAAAATCCAAGTCAATTTAACTGTCCAAAAAAAATGACAAATATTATAAGCTCTGAAGAGATACTTTGCAAAAATAATAGACATGAACAGTAACAAGTTGGTTATCAGGCCCTAACAAAATTTTCCACTATATTACCTCTGAAATACATTTTTTTTACTCTGGGGAAGGAAAAGAAAAAAAAGAAGAAACTAACCTCAATAATGCCACTAGCTTAAAGGGGCATCTAAGATAAGGCCATTATTTGAGCAGAAGGAAGAAGCTTTCAAACGGTAATCATACATCCGAACAAACTCTGATATTGTGGTTATATTAACATAAAGGGATGAGAAATTAGTTCCAGAAACTCATGATAGGTCAAAAGATCCCTGCCCTTCACTGATTGCATAGAGCAGTTTCTTGTACATAATTTCCTGTTTAAAAAACAATTATCAACAATTAGTATTGAAAGATGAGGTAATAGCTGGCAATTACTCCCTATGAATCAGAAGCATTTTATATTATTAATCAGCTATGTCAATCCCGTAATACAATACCTTGGTAGAGTATGGAGGAAGCTTCAGGTAATTAGCACATGTCATTACACTAGGTAAGTCATCATCTACTGATTCTGAAGGCCCGTTCCCATTAGACGCAGCATTGACAGCAGCTGATGAAAGCTGCACCAAGACATACCAAGTAAAAAGGCAACACAAAGGTGGATTAGTGAAAAGATAAAAAGACCAAATATTCTAAATGCATTGATCTTCAAACTATCATAGCATTCTTGTATGCAAAAACCACATGTACAAAATCAAGTGAAGATTTCACTCCAAAGTAAAATTACTAAATCACTAACAGTAAAAGAATGGAAGTACAATCCTGTTATATACCACTACATCTGAAAATTCTATTCAGTACCTTTCTCACTATAGTAAGTTTTGGATTCAGCACCGCAAGACCACCAGGTGGCAACCTAGGGGCACCAGTTACAAACTGGCAGAATGCCCGCTGCTGCTCTGGTGTGAACTCTCCCATAATCTCAAGTAACTGAAAACATCACGACAGACAGCATAAGTATATGTATGACTAGCTAAAAAATTTCATTTAAGATCACTGCATACTTCCAGGGGAAGAAGTATACATTAACTATGGCAGGGCTTTTGGCGGTGTATCCGTGATCGAATTTCATATGATCAGCAAGGGAATCCGCCTGCACAAGTTACAAATTTTGTGAATGCTATAAGATTGTGATACAGTTTTCAGTCATAGATCTGCAGACAAACTAAATGATTACCTCCCACAACTCTCTGCGACCACAAAGCAAATAGTCCAGTTGTTTTGGAGTAAATATTTGTAAAGAAGAGATGTCAAAGACCTGAATCGACCATCACAACAATGTATTCAGAACAATAACTCAAATATAATTAAGTGAAATTATGCTCAGAAGGAAAAAATTAGTATAAAATTTTTAGCTACAGCACTAAACAAGATGATCAAGCCTGATAGGAAAATATCTTTTCCTAATATAGGGCAGGCCTATTTTACAACAGAGAAATAGTATGCAGATTCACTATAAATTCAAGCATGTTGTCACCACGTTAAGTGCCTTGTGCAAGAGCTTTAACGAAGACCCAAGAATAACATCATAGTAGCATCATCACAATTACCTTAACCATCTTCACCCACTTACTTAACAAAAAAGCATCTCAAACAAATGTTCAAGTCAACACTGAATACTTGACACGAGAATCTTATCTGATTTAAGGATCTACTTAAGATAAGTTTCAACTTTAGTGTTTAAAGACAATGATATGAGGACAGTGATAAAATCTGCACGTTGCCACAAAATCATATTTAGGGACTAGGATGATAACAGATGCAGGATGTTCTCTAAGGAAGAACAAAAGGACCATGCAATATAAGTGGTATTTAACCTGATTAAAACCTGCTCTAAATGCCTCCATTTGACGCATGATTCCAGTCTTGACAGTCCCCTCAACCACCAATGAAATGTACTCCTCCAAATTATTAATATCAACCTACAATTTTACAGTAGAGGAGATAAATTTTCACAATAATGAGGAAATTATAAGTAAAATATAGATTGATTCGGGTTTTTTTTTTTTTTTTTTTTTTTTTCTATGAATAAATTGATTCAGGTTAGCTGCATACATTTTCATCTCCTGGTTTCAAGATATAATCTGGATAACCCGGAAGTGTAAAATCCAAGCAAAGATCTTCAATTTGGGCCCCATGGAACCGTAGGTCAGCAATTGTGTCACGAGCATCTGTTGCCATCGATTGAAGGTGGTGTTTACGGGAAACAAGGGCTTGCAATTCTAGCAAAGTTTTCCCAAGATCAGCATCAAAAGAAAGAATATCATGCAAATCGAGCTCCTGCAACAAAATATAAGTTTGACTATCTAAACTGAAACAACATTGGTAAAGTTAAATAACTATATCTGAAAATGGTCAAGTGACAAGTTCTCTACTACAGTAACTCACTTGACCAAGGACAAGTTTGTAAAATGGTGTAGACAGAGGTAGGTCCAATAACCGTCCATCTTGAAGAGCTTTGGCCATCACATGTCCTACCAACCGAAAATATTCAATGACTTTAAAAAACGGACTACCATCAGATGCATCAGCATTTGCAGGCCAAGGTTGGGGGAACAACCCAAGAGGAGAGTGAACAAGTTCCGCATCACCACCAGCAGAACCAACACCAGAGCCCTCATTGGTTTTTGCATTAATTTTTTCATCTCCATCAATTTCCATCAAATGTTTATCTGAAGAAGAACTTGACCGCCAGATGCCTAGTCCAACTTTCTGTAGGTCACGACTTAAAAGTGTGTAAAACTCAAGTGTGGGACCCAAACCAGTGCCAACTTCACCAAAATATTCTACTTCAAGCACAGCCTTTTGGCTAGAATACATCTCCATTACCTTCGCAGCAGAATCCAAAATGCGGTTCCTGGAAACACGTACCTTTTGGCGCTGCAATCTCCCAACCCTCACCTCCCTTTCATTTGCTGGTCCATGACCATCTGCACCCTGCTGCTGTTGCAGGCGATACAAAGCACGAGATAACCCAAAGGCAGTTGAATAGAAGTATTGCCGCCTGGTCTCAAATGGAAACAAGAACGGGCATGCCTTGGTCAATTGGTAACACCATGAGGGAAGACTCCCACTGCAGAGTGCAAGGGCATCTTGAATTTGCCGAGCTAATTTAGGTGTAAGCTTACTGCTTATGAACTCCTCTGGAGGCACCCTCATACCAGTTGTACTAAGCTCGTCTAGATTTGAAACTTTTCCCTCAACAAAATTGTCAGCAACCATTTGGGTTTTCAAACGAGGAGCAAGCTGGTTCAAACCCTCGAGCACACGCAACAGAGCCAGTATGTTGTAGGTAGGGTTTGACTTCTCCAGCTCACAAGGAAGCTCTCCCTGCAATATGCTATCTAAAACTGAAATCTTATGCAACTGAGCATCAGAATTGGAATTCGAAGATCCATATTTGGTAGCTTTTGATGTATTTGAACTTGATCCTCCAGCAGAGGCCCTATCTGCTTGGCTGTCCACCCTCTGGTACATGATAGTGAAAATATCGCTCCACAGCCTGCTTCCATCACTAGATACACAGTCCCTACCAGCAAACCTCTCATCGTCATCTTCATCCAGTACAAGCTGTCTCTGGATGGCCTGATAGATAGTCAAATGCCTATTAAGCTGCTTCCCACCAGCAGTGAAGATCAACTTTGGCGGATCATTAGAGCTTCCAAATAGAGGACGTCCATGCCGATCTCTGCCACCCCTAATACCTCTTCCATTAGCAGACCCAAGACCAGCAATGGCAGCAGCGGCGAATGACATAGCACCCCTTGAGCTGTAAGAATTGCCACTCCTAAAATCACCAGAATCTGATACCCTAACTGTGGCAGCTCTGCTACTAGAACCAGAGGCAGGATTAGTCTGGCTATCACTTGTTCCTGCAGCAACAGTACTGTCCTCTGCCGAGTCGCCCAATTTCACATCATGTACTTTGTCAGGCATGCAAACAGGAAGAGTATCATCTCCTAGCATCTGGAATGATTATGATATTAATATATATTTTATTTTATTTTTTGATAAAAAATTATGATGTTAATAATGACATCTCAGTTTCAGTTATATTCATAGATTGGCAAACATAGATTTTCAGGAAACAGATTTCTTTAGGCCATGTCATTATAAAATAGCATAAGACACTTTTTTCCTCAATGAATCTTTTAATTTGTTGTAATGATGGGCAACATGGAAAATTTAGGTATTAATTATGTTGCCTATACCAATAGTGGCACTTCGACAAAAAGTAAAAAGTGAAGCAAACAATGGGCCAGGTAGCTTAGAAACAAAGTAAGCTACTAGATCCATTAAAATCTACATATATTTGCCACCTCATGCCTCAACAAATGGAGATATAAGGATAGGAGAAGCCTAAAAGAAAAAAAACTATAGAATATTCAATGACTCAACTTCAATGCCCTTTCCTTTTTTTGTTTCTTTTAAGGTGGAAAGCAACCCCAATGCTTGAGTTTTATTAAGTTATTACGAGACCAGCAACTAAGAAATATAACTTACATCTTCATGATCATCATCTTCATCCTCTGAGATATCATCATCTTCAATCACCAATGCATCATCAATCTCAACAGGAGATATATCCAATTCCTCATCCTAGGGATCAAAAAAAATATATAGTTACTTGACAGAAGGCACTTTCAATAAGAAAAAGGCAGCAGAAATCAAGAGTGAAACGAGAAAGCTGGAGTCTGATTAGATTCTTATTTCCTCTTGTAACCATGTAGGATAACTAAACAAATACAAAAGCAGTGCCTCAGCAGGAGTTGGCATGTTAAGATAAATCATGTAGGATAATGCAGTGTCTTAAAACAGCAAAATCTAGACTGCCATCTTTATTTCAACTTCCTGCTCCTGTTTAAACTTACCTCAGAAGTGGAATCCCCATCTACAGGTTTCATTTGAGCATCTTTATCAAGGGCTGCTCTTCTGCGTGCAGCATTTCTTGTTTGGGGTCCTCTTGACTCCTCTTGTGCAGGCTTCAATATTGCTTTGCCCTTACCCTTTGACGAGCTTGTGCTTTTCTCATGTGATTGATCCTTTTTGCCTGCATCTATATTGATAGACGATCTGGATCTAGTAGAATGACGACGAGTAGTGGGAGTAGGAGTAGAAGTAAAAGGTGAAGAAACCTTAGCTCCAGCCGGGGTAGTTCCAGATTCATAGTTCACTGCAGATGTATTAGGCTTCTGGCCAGAATCACTTCGCTGTACTCGGGGCCAAAGAAATTCTTCAACAGCTGCTAAACTGGCTAATGGATCAATCAGTACAACATTTGATGAATAATCCCGAAGTGATTTTTCACCTTGAGCTCGACAGAGACGTAACTTGAAGGGATGAGATAAAGCACTTAATCCAGAAGAGAGACGTGCACTTCCACTAACTGACCTAGATGAATGGCTCAGCACAACGGGGAAACGCTCTAAAGAGGACAAAGCATTTTGAAGCTTCTGAATTAAAACAGTCATAGGAGGCACATTTCCTTCATCAGTCCTAGAAGGTAGTGCAACAGCGACAAATGACTTAAACCTTCTAAGTGCCTGTTGGCGAAGCTTAGGCAGGTTAGTTTCTGAGATTCGATCTTTAGAGAAGTACCCACAAGAAAAATAATTCAGCAAAGCCGTCACGACACCACTTCCAATAAATTCAAAAGTAGATACACCATCCCCCTTGCCAAGTTCAGTTAGCATATCAGAAATCACACTAGTTAAAAACTCTTCCTTATTTGCAGTATTACAATCTAGGTTAGACCCAGCAACTTTATATTTTCCCTTTGCTTTAGCCTTTTGGTCATCAACACTGGCATTTAATTTCGTGCAGAGAGTTTTCAAATATAAGAGATCCTCTGTAACCCCAACTTCAACAGCCCCGGGGTCTGAAGGGAAGTACTTATCTTTGAAAGCCTTTGCAGATGTACTGACAGCCACACGGAGACTTGAATTTAGTGTTGGAATTTCCACAGAATTTGGCGGAGAACCAATATTTACTGAAACAGGATTCTTAACTTCATCCTGAGGGTTTGCTGCTGGATTTGAGATACCACCACGTCTTCTATAACGCCTTGAGCGTGCTGATGTTCCAGTTACAGAATCATTTTCCTTCTCAGCAGAAGATGCTTGTGCAGGAACATTAGCAGAATTGCCAACTAAGATAAGTTGGTCAACTGCATGGACCACACCCTCCCTGACAAACACTTTCGAGAAAGTTCCCGGAAGCTTTTCCATGAGAATCTCTGTAATTTGCAAGGCAGGGACCAACACATGTGGATCTTTCCATGCCAACACACCAGCTAAGAAACTGCATCACCAATGAATGAGGCATATCTGTAAGTTTCTACACTATGAGCATAACATGCAATTTGTATTCCAATTAAAACTAACAAATACCTTGATACATTTGTCGCACTCAACAAAGACTGAATCATCTCTGCACTGCTGAAATACATCAATTTTCCAATAACAGAGAGACATTTGTGGCGAACAGGGCCATTCACACTAGAACCATAAATCTGCTTCAGAAGAGAGCCAACAATATTAAATACTCAATAATAAGAGGGGAAGAGATAACAAAATCTAGCAAAGTGCACCAAATGTGACCTGTATTAAAACTGGGAGAAGATCCATCCCAAATTGCTGAAGTAGCTCAGGCTGATCAGTTAATAATTTTTCACGAGCTGATACCTCTGGAGCATTACCATTTGTATCTTCTTGTTTCCCAGCACTACTAGCAGAAGACCTTTTCACAAGAGATCCCTTCACAAATAAGTTGGAACTGACTGGCAGGGAGATTATTCCTTGAGGCAATGGAGGGAGCAGCTCATTCACCAAGTTCACAATCTCAAATATCTAAATTTTGGAAGAAAATTCTTTTAAAATTATCAAAATATATTCACATGAATGTTAACTGAACACAAACACACACACCAAAAAAAAAACCAACATGGATAGGTAATATGCTAATTGACATAAATGAGCAAGAATGGAACTGCCAAGTACAACCTGCTCTGGCGGTCTACTCAATGCAGGTGGAACAGAAGAGTTAGCAGAAACTCCAGAGCCTGAGAGTATATCTTTAAGAATGCCACTGATCCCAAGGAGAAGCAAAGATTTAGCTCCAAGAGGAGAGCCACTCGCACAAGTGGAAAGAAGCCGGATTAATCCCTGCATGTCTATGAAGTCAAGTTTGCCACCTCAAAGAATAAGCATAAACTTTGGGACCAAAATTTGCACTTACAGTATATGTAGGGGTGCTAAGAGAAGCCTGTCCACCTCCAGAACTGCTGGTGGAAATGAGGGCTGCCGCTTGTGTGACCAGTCCATGATTGCACAATTCATCTAACTTATCTGGAGACGATGCAAATGCTTCAGCAATTCGAGTCAAGCAAACAGAAGCATGCTCCAAGACCTACAAAAATTAAAAATGCACATGGTGAAGACATAGCAAACATGAACGATATTTAATAGCACTTCTTTTAATTCAAAAAATGATTATGGACTATTAAAAACACATGGTGGGAAATTATGTATCCTATATATAGCTTGCTCAATTTGAGAAGAGAAAATAGTCCCTTACCTTGGAATCGTGATACTGAAGGAGATTAGTCAAAAGGGGAACAGCCTCCATCACAAAGTCAGCTGCATCTGAAGAAAGTTTCTTGCACATATTTGCAGCAGTAGATAATGCCACTCGCTGAAAAAAAAAAATTACTAAGGTCAGTCTAAAGTTGCAGAGATAGATTATGAAGCAGAACCAATCAGACTGTCAGCAACCATGATCAAACTTATAACTCTCTAGATTTCACAGGTGAGTTACCTGAACTCCTGTGGAAAAGAAATCTAGATATGAAAGCACAGCCATAAGTGCACCAGCTCGAAGGCAGGCAGTTGGGTGTTCCAGGGATATCTTCTTCAGAGCTTGAAGAGACTGTATGTCATAATCAATCAAATACATTAGCAATGCTCCATAAATTTTATCCAGAGGGCATAAACTTTCATTTCCATTCTAGTAATGTTGATACCCAAATGCATTTGTACTATTAGACAAAAAAAAAGTAAAAGTTCACATTTTGCCACCAGCAGCAAAAAAGATAAGTACTAACTGCTTAAACAACAATTGGATGACTAGAACCAACCTGTTCAGCTAAATCCATATACTCTATTGTTAGTAGTCTCGCGCAGAAGCATGATACTGCACCGTAATGCACGACTGCAGCACAAGATGAAGGGAGTACATCACACAGATGGGTTAGGGCCCGGGCTGCAAGAAGCATAATATCAGGATTGCTCTCGTGGTTAAGCAACCCCACAAGCACAGGAACAAATGAATCAACTGAAAATGTACTAAGGGACTCCTCGGTTCCAATAGAAAGCATTTCGCAGAGCTGCGTAAGTGCCTCAACCTGCTTTCCTTCTTCTCCATCAGCCCGCAACCCAGAAAGAATTTTCTTCAGCCGCCCACTTTGGTGGGACGATGAGGTAGAACCCATTGCCGATGATGGAAGCAGATCATCCAATCCAGCTCCAAGCTTCCGAAGGAGTCCTTGGAGAGCACTACTTGCGGATGTCAAATTCTGATGCAAAATGCCACCACCACCCTCGCTGTCATTGTCATCGTCGTCCCCAGCACCTCCACTATCTATGTTCAATCCTAAGCTCCTCTCAGTATCTCTATCTCTATCCCTGACCCTAACATCATGTTCTTTCTCCTTCCCCTTATCCGAATTATCCTTATCTAAATTCTTCCCTCGCCGATCACGCCGAGACCCAGATGATTCGTTGGTAGTATCCATAGGCGTAGTTTTGGAAGATTGCAACGCTTCTCGGGTTCTTGATGCACGGGACCTAGTTGAGATCGAACGAACTGCTGAGGCAGGGTTCGACGTAGAAGAAGAAGAAGCAGACAGATGAGCGCGCTTGCTGGAACGGGTAGTCGGACCGGTCGACGACGATGAAGGGGCTGCTGAGGAAGCCTCCGCCCGCTTCCGGCTCCGAGTTTCCATACAAAAACCCACCCACCCCTCAATTTGTCAAGTCGCTCATTACCGAGCGGCAATTACACTGTCAGGGATCCAATAATTCCAATCATCTGCCTGTACGTACTTGAACCCTCGGACGTAAAGATCGAAGCTTTATTGAACCAGCTAACCAACTGGTGTAAATCTCAAATTGAAACCCTAGATTCTTCACCAAAATTTAAAACAATTCCCAAATTTTAAGAACCCAAAAAACTAATTCGGTGTCCTACAAAATATACACTATAGTAGTGATATTTCATACACTAATTGTTTAATTCTGAGTAATTAATTCAGACCCCTCTGCTTGGAAGTCTGTCTGTATAGAAAGGGGTTGCACGAAAACCCGAAAACCCGAAAACCCGAAAACCCTAAGTAGCCAAGGAATACAAGGGAAGGTGCTGACCCTTTTATATGTAACTTTCTATCTCAGTTTTTTACTTTTTTTTTATTTAAAAATAGTTTTTTTCGTGTTTTTCCATGGCGGTGAACGCTTCTAGCTTCGGCCCATCGTTATAATTTATCTTTCGTATTTGATTTGATTCTATCGTGTGCAAAAAACCAACTACATCTTCTTCTACAATAAAAATAGTGATTAAAATAAAATCTTAATTTCAAGAAAAAAACTAAAAGTTAAAGAATCTAATTTTATCTTTAAATTAATAAATTATCTTTTTATTTTTTTATGTATCATAAATACTTATTTTTGTTATATATTGTTATTTAGTTTTGTAGTCTTAATAGCAATATATTTTAACTAATTTGTTTAATTTTATTATATTATTTTTAATTAAATATCAAGAAAATATTTTACACGTATACAAGTAAATTATAATTTTAATATTAACTAAATTATGCTTAATTTTTTTTATGATATCAACTATAAAATAAAAACTTGTATGCAAGCATTTGTGAAAAATAAAAGTTAAACAAATGATATATAAAATCTAGTATTGAAATTAATTTGAAAAAATTATTATGAAATGAGATGATAAAAATATCTTATTCATTTTTAGAAATTTGTATTCTTTCATTAACAGTTATACAAATATTTATTAGTTTTTTTCTTTTACTGTACAATTTTTTTAAAACAAAAATTACTATTTAATTAATATTTTGAACCTAAAACATATTTAAAACATATGGAAAGATGAAAGTGAAAAGTAAATAGTTTATCTTAATATTTAAAAGAAAATATTAAAGTTATGATTTATTGGTGGTATTATAAGTTTTATTTTTCTACTTGAGATATAAAGAAAAAAAAAAAACAAGTTTACTTATATATGAGTAAATTATTATTTTTTATTTAATTAAAAAATAAATTAAAATTAAAAGAAATAAGTTTAACATAATGTATTGCTATAAGAAAATAATAATATAAGGTAATATAGAAAAGGTAAGTATTTAGAACTTACTTAATGATTAAATTTAAAATATTAATGTTTTTTATCTATCTAAGGAGTGTCATATTCTCTAAATTTTGGACTTTGGTATTATTTGAGAAAATCTCAAAAGAGAAAAATATAATTTACTAAGAAAATTCATAAAATTTTGATAATATAAATGGGTTTAATTTTTATTTATTTATGTTTTAGTTGGATATCGAATATTTGAAGTAACTTTTTTTTTTCTTTTTTCTTTTTTATAAACATCTTATTTTAATTGTTGAGTGATGACATAATTTGATTGGAAGGACACTAAAAATTTGTTTTAAAATAAGAAAATAACACATTTTACTTTTTAAAGCAAAAATTGGCCATTTTAATTAGAAGAAATAACAATATTTGTTTTTTCATAGAGAAGGACCATAAAGTTTACAATACAAATGAACCTTCTCCAGAATATGGTTTTCTTTTGGGCCAATCTACAGAAGAAGTTTGGGATTTAGTTCTCAAGTTAGGCATGTTTGGACTGACCCTTCAATTTTATTTGGGCTTGCAAGGCCCAAGGCCCTTTTGTTTTTCATTTTTTAGTTTTATTTTTACTTTTTCCAAAATTAGTGACATTCTTTGCTTTCTCAGCCCGTCACTGACTCACTGCTTCACTGCCACGGTGCTGAGCTTTGTCCTAGACACCTGTTTAGTATCACCTATTTCCTTACCACCTCTTCTCTCTCTACGTTGATCTTTCCAGATAGCGGATAAGAACATTCAAGTCAATCACGATGAAAATGGTGATCTGAGGAGAACTCTAGGAGATTAGTAAATGTTTTTTTTGTTTTGTTTTCAGTATTCTGAATTGTAGCTTGATAAGTAGTTTGATAAGTGGGAAAATCAATTCGAGATGGGTTTCTTCAGCACTATACTTGGCTTTTGTGGATTTGGAATTGGGATTTCCATTGGTCTTGTTGCTGGGTATTTTCTCTTTATATACTTTCAACCCATTGATGTTCAGGTACGTATTATTCAAATTGTACAAATGTAAGTTTCCTTTTTGGCGTGTTGAGATTATACTTCTACTGTGTTGGTCTTTTTGTCTGCTTGGTTGCTGAGAAAGCATGAGGAGTTGGGAAAATTTGGAGGCTTACCATAAAATTGAAGATTCAATGTTTTAGCTGTAATTTAATTGATTTAAGTTTTTAACTGTAAAGTCATGATACAATATTCTGTATAGTCTCTGCTGTTGGTTAAGCAAAACACAGGAGGTGTGAGACTTGTGCGTAGCATGCATAGTTCTTAAAAGCTCGATTACTTGGAGACCATGCACCAGTTTTTATGTCATAAATAATAGGAATCAACTGACATGTAACTCACTAAAGTATTGGACCTGTGGGGTGGAGAAATTAATATGGCTACAGCTGGAAACAGGAAACTAGTATTGATTTCTAATATTAAAGATAATTAAAAGACAACGGGAGAACATCAGATGTTAGTGGCTGGAAAATGTTTGGAATTACAGCTTGTTCATGTGCAGTTGTTGATGTATGATTGTTACTCTGTTTGCTTGGACAGGAACCGGAAATCCGTCCACTGGTTGAGCAAGACTCAGAAACTTTGCAGCGAATGCTTCCTGAGATCCCGCTTTGGGTGAAAAATCCAGACTATGATCGTGTAAGTGTATTTGATATCCTTCCAATGCTAACATGCTTTAAAAGTATTTGTCTTTGTCATTTCAAATTTTGCATTCTTACTTTTATTTTCTGTAGGTTGACTGGCTAAACAAGTTTATAGATTACATGTGGCCTTATCTTGACAAGGTATACACCTCCTGAAGCAATGTCTAGCTTTTATGGCTTCTCCTTATTGTTCATGTTGAAAATTTGCTTTCTGTTTCTTGTTTAGGCGATTTGCAGGACGGCAAAGAATATTGCAAAACCCATAATAGCTGAGCAGATTCCTAAGTACAAACTTGAATCGGTTGAGTTTGAAGTTTTAACACTTGGGGCCCTACCACCAACTTTTCAAGGTTTGTAGATGTGAGCTGGACAGATTCTTTAAATGGAACTTCTGTAGTTGTTTGAACATATAAGAAGATTATTCACAACTGTTGTTTTTATATTTCATCAACTCCGTGTTTTATACTTGCTTTCCACTATTTATTGAATTGCAGTAGTTGGTAAGAGAGAATATGTACTTTCCATTTGGACTATAACTTGTTCCTCCCTAACAATTTGAGCCTCGGGTCATACACATCTTTTATAATTGCAATCTCTGAACCTAAATAAACCAATGGAGGATCCGAAAAAATGTCTATTATGCATTTGAGGCTCCTTTCAAAGTACCTATTTTCCTTCTGAGCTATGACTGGATATACTTTTACTCATTTATCAGTGAAAAAAAGGAGACATGATTCTGTTGTATTTTATGCATATCTTACTAACTTACAATATCTTATGAAACTTGTGAATACTTTTGCTTTTTGAAAATCTTGTTCTTGCTAGGGATGAAAGCTTATGTGACTGATGAGAAGGAACTGATAATGGAGCCTTCCATAAAATGGGCTGGGAATCCTAATGTAACTGTTGCTGTTAAGGCATTTGGGCTGAAAGCAACTGTTCAGGTTTGTTAGTTAGTACTGAGTTTTTTTTTTTTGGGGTGTGTGTGTGTGTGTGTGTGTATGAGAGAGAGAGAGAGAGAGAGAGATGCTACTTCTTGATATAACAGTCTGGAAAATTTCAGGTGGTGGATTTGCAAGTCTTTCTTTCACCTCGTATTACTCTAAAACCTCTCGTTCCAAGCTTCCCTTGTTTTGCCAACATCGTTGTGTCTCTCATGGAAAAGGTTTGTGATAGTTGAGTCCCTTTTGTTTTTCTTTTTTTGTTGTTTTGCTTTTTTCCCTTAAACACTTGAATATTCATGAATCATTTGTGGTAGATAAGACCTATATCCGACATAGCATGTTACAAACGAGCATTCATACCTCACTTAGTGAAAAGGAAAAAAAAAAATCAGCTGCTAATAGGCAAAAATGCTGATGAAATTGCATAATGGGCAAGAGAAAATTTAATTAATCCAACAAAAAATGGCTGTACTCGTCAGCTAGCAATAACAATTGGAGCTGGTTCTTTCCTAGCCTAGGTCTTTCATTTCAGATCTGGTGTAATAAAAGTCTTCCAATTCAGATCTTTTGAATTGATCTAGAGTCTGTTTCCTTGTCAATTGAATCTTTAATGTTTAAAATAGCTAGTCTGTCTCTATGATATTCAGAGTGTTACCCGAGAAAGTAATTACTTAGAGCACTAACATTAGATATGACAAATCCCTGCCATTTTGACATAAAAACTTTGAACTCTTTAGTTTGTCAGTGACAGACAGCTTCTGCATTTGGTGTATCATCAACACTGTAGGTTATCAAAATTGTGTCCAAATGTTTTAGAAACAACAAGGTGACCTTCAAACCTTTTCTCCGCACTGTCTGGTTATCAAAGTAATATTCAAAATTTGAAACTCTAAAAATTTGTATGTAATATTTTGTGGATGTTTGACTCTTTTATTGATGGCTTTGATATTGTAGTGTCTGCACATTATTGCTATTGTATGATAGTTTTGAGAAGGCTTTGAGTAATAACCTATTCATCACCTTGGATTTTTTAGATTCTAGTTTATTTTGAAATGAACTTTCTGATATTGGATTAGCAAGATAGATGTTGATTTGAATGTCTTCAGACCCATTTGGATTTGGTCAGTGGGATACTTGTCTAGTTCCTTGCTGCACTTACTCTACTATTTTATTTCACTAACATTTTATTTTCTCTCTTCAATACTTTTTTTTTTGCCTTTTGCAGCCACATATTGACTTTGGACTAAAGTTGATAGGGGCTGATCTTATGTCTATTCCTGGCCTCTACAGGTTCGTTCAGGTAAAATGATTACTTCTTTTCTGCCGGCTCTGGGGGATGATGTCTTTTTCTTACTCCAATCTAATAGTTGGGGTAAAGGTTGGATAAGTTTAATCAACTTCTCCTGGGCAGGTGTAGTCGTTGGCTTGATTGATTATGTTTTCATGTGCTTGCAGTTTGATGTTGTAGTAGAAATATATGACCTTGAACTTTGCAAATCTCTCATCTTAGGCCTCCTTGGTGAAGTCTATTACTTCATATTGACAATGGTGTATTCCAACCCATCCTGGTTGTTAGAGAAGGAGTGAAACAAGTTATCTAACTGAAAATTTTCTTGTACCATCAGTTGTAATTATTAGTTTTATTTTAACAACTTTTTTTATGATGTTTAACTGATTCAAAATATGGTATCTTCTAGGAACTTATTAAAGACCAGGTTGCAAATATGTATCTATGGCCCAAAACCTTGGAAATTCCAATTTTGGACCCAGCAAAGTAGGTTTGCGCATTTTTCTGAAAACTTGTTACAATATGTCTGTGATTTTTACTTGTATCTCTTTGCTGAGGATCGACAATATTTTGTGATAATCTTAGAGCCCTGAAGAGGCCTGTTGGAATTCTCCATGTGAAAGTTTTGAGGGCAATGAATCTAAAAAAGAAAGATCTTCTTGGTGCATCAGATCCTTATGTTAAGCTAAAGCTGACTGAGGATAAGCTGCCATCAAAAAAGACAACTGTGAAGCACAAGAACTTGAATCCTGAATGGAACGAAGAGTATAATTTGGTTGTTAAAGACCCTGAGTCCCAAGCTTTAGAGCTTCATATGTATGACTGGGAGCAGGTATATCATTTTTGAAGACATAAAAACATTTGCTTCCTATTTTCAAATATATCAGCACTGTTTATTGATACGTTCCCTTTCCTTAGGTTGGGAAGCATGACAAGATGGGTATGAATGTGATCCCCTTGAAAGATATTCCCCCCGAGGAAACAAAAGTTTTTACTTGTGACCTCTTAAAAAATATGGACATGAATGATGCTCAAAATGAGAAATCACGTGGGCAACTAGTTGTGGAATTGACATATAAACCTTTCAAAGAGGAAGAGTTATCAAATGGTTTCGAAGAAACGGAGTCACAGACATTACAGAAGGCTCCTGAAGGTACACCTGCTGGTGGAGGTCTGCTTGTAGTCATAGTTCATGAAGCAGAAGATGTTGAAGGCAAGCACCATACTAATCCATTTGTACGGCTTCTTCTGAGAGGGGAGGAGAAAAGGACTAAGGTATGGATTCCATCCTATTGATTTGGATGCAAATGCAAACTTCTCTTTTAGTTTTATTTCTTTCCTGAAAGTTTCTGGATTTTCTAGGCTTCATCATTCGAACATTTGCCAAAGAAAATTATCTTGTTGGTCAAGCCTTGCTATTTCTTGCTGTCAGTCATTTATCATAAACAGTGATGCGGTGGGTGGTCATGAAATGAAATTAGCTAGTCTTTACACATGAAAAAAGTGCATCAGTTTTTTCTATATTAGGTTAATTTCATGGAATTTTGGTTAATCTAGCAAGACAAGGTTAAAGTGATGGTTGCACATCTCATGAACAATTAGCAGGCAGGTTTGCACAGACATGCACACACAGACAAAGTGGGACGTGGGGTTGCTGATGTCTTGAATTCCTAAATGTGATTTCTATGGCTATAAATTATACTTTGGTTACTATTACAGCGTATAAAGAAGAACAGAGATCCAAGATGGGAAGAGGAGTTCCAATTTATGCTGGAGGAGCCTCCCACTAATGACAAACTACATGTGGAGGTTGTCAGCACCTCATCACGGATTGGTCTGCTGCATCCAAAGGTGTAGAATTCATAGCTTCTTCCATCATGATTTAAGTTATATCATGATGCACTAAATCAATTTTGATGACTTAAATGATTGTGGCAACTAAAACATATGAGGTGGCTTAAATTCATATGCAGTTTTATACAGGTTCTTGTTACGCCACAAATTGAATTCATATGCAGTGTTATATGATTCATGTTATGTCACTAAAACATGTACAGTATCTAATGCTTGAAAGTTATCTTTCTGAGGCTCAAATCCTTGCTTCTATATATGTATCAATAGTCCGAAACACCGGTAGCTCCATTCCATTAATGATGTGTATCTTTAGTTGCTTATCTGCTTTTATCATGATTTGTTGGTGAGGGTTCATAGATGCTTCTAGCTCCTTCTCTGCTTGTAGATTATGTGTTATTATTTTTTCTTGATACTGTAATGTCATAAGCTTTACATGATTAAAGTTTTTTCCCCCTTTTTCCACCAAATTAGGAATCTCTGGGTTACATCGACATCAGTCTTGCAGATGTTGTTTCTAACAAGAGAATCAACGAAAAGTACCATCTTATAGACTCAAGGAATGGTCGGATCCAGATAGAGATGCAATGGAGAACTTCATGAGCTTGTTTGGTAAAATCTTGTTTCTAACAAGAGAATCAACGAAAAGTACCATCTTATAGACTCAAGGAATGGTCACATCCAGATAGAGATGCAATGGAGAACTTCATGAGCTGGTTTGGTAAAATCTTGTTTCTAAATACATTAATTTGTTTGTTCATCGTGTAAATGGTTTTAAAAACAATGATAGCACGCAGGCTGCTAAGTATAAAGACATTACAGAAAATTTTCAGAAATGAGACCCTTGTTTTGCTTGGCTCAGAAGATTACAGGGAGCATGGTTGGAATGTGAGGCTGCTCATTTTAGGCATTCACACTGCACCAATTGTTCTACATTTCCATTATGTTTAGACATATACAGCGTTGGATCACTTCATCTTTCCTCGTTCACATTATCCTCATCAAGTTTGCAGATAATGTCATTAGTTTTGGACTAGGGGAAAGTAACAAAAAGTTTTATTTTAAATTTTATATTCTAAAAAAATCTTAATACAAATTTAACATTATTAATAATTTTTAATTTTTAATTTTTTTTTTTTTAAATAACTTCTTTTACCTGTAATAATGTATATAATACTAATTTTAGAGAGAAAATAAATTTTAAGATAATTAATATTTTTATGAAAAAAAAAAGTAAATTATATATATATATATATATTTTACTAAAGAACTACAACTCTTGATAATTGAAGAATAAAACTGAAACTATATATAATTATTGGTAAAATAACTTATTTAGAAAGAAAAGTTAAAATAATGTGAAATTATGATAGGCTTTTTGGAAATTTAAATTTTTTATTTGTTATTTAAACAAACAAAAAAAACTAAAAGAAAGTAATCTTAAGACAATGTCATTAGTTTTGGACTAAGGGAAAAGTAACAAAAAAAATTATTTTAAATTTTATATTCTAAAAAAAATCTTAACACAAATTTCACATTATTAATAATTTTTAAAATTTTAAAATAACTTCTTTTACCTGTAATAATGTATATAACACTAAACAAAATAAAATTTAAGATAATTCATATTTTTATTAAAAAAAACAACTAAATTATTATTTTTTTTTAACCAAAGAATTAAAACTTATGATAATTGAAGAATAAATTTGAAATTATATATTATTATTGATAAAATGACTTAGTTAGAAAGAAAAGTTAAAAATATAATTTAAAATATTGCTATATTAGTAAATAACTTATTTACAAAGAGGAGTTAAAGTTTTAATTTATTAATAATGTGAAATTATGAAAGGCTTTTTGGAAATTTAAAATATTATTTTTGTTATTTTAAAAAAAATAAACCAAAAGAAAGTAATGTTAAGATGATGTCTTTAGTTTTGGACTAAGGGAAAAGTAACAAAAAAATTTATTTTAAATTTTATATTCTAAAAAGAATCTTAATACAAATTTAACATTATTAATAATTTTTAATTTTTTGAAAATAACTTCTTTTACCTGTAATAATGTATATAATACTAATTTTAGATACAAAATAAAATTTAAGATAATTAATATTTTTATTAAAAAAACAACTAAATGATTTTTATTATTTTTTAACCAAAGAATTAAAACTCTTGATAATTGAAGAATAAAATTGAAATTATATATTATTATTGATAAAATGAATTAGTTAGAAAGAAAAGTTAAAAATATAATTTATTAGGAATGTGAAATTATCATAGGCTTTTTGGAAATTTAAAATATAATTTATTGTTATTAAAAAAAAAAAAACTAAAAGAAAGTAATGTTAAGATAATACATTTTAATAAACAATATCTAATATCGTGGATTGCTATTTTAGCAATATTCAATAAATAATGTTCTTTTTGAAATGCTTATTAAATTTTAACAAGTAAAAATTTGATAAATTTAAATATTAACATTGTTCAGGGATAAATTGAAATACTGTTAAAAATTTAGAGTAATATTAATAATTTAGCAAATTTTTTTATTTTTTTATTTTTTATAATCTAGCTCTGAGTATTGACACGTAGCGATCTCATCCAGCAAGAGATGAACACGAGCGCGTGTGAGCATGACTCTTCGGAGGCTATCCACTTTTGTTATACGACTGGTCTTTCTTTGTTAACCTCTTCCATCTTTCCACCAATCAAAATTTATATCCCATTCTTCTTAGTCTGCTCATTTCGAACAGCTCTGGTAGCAAGTAGAACCGCAGCCCTCCGGAGTTTTCAATGGCTTCGCCGGTCGTTGACACTGAGTACCTTAAGGAGATCGATAAGGCTCGTCGCGATCTTCGTGCTCTCATAGCCAGCAGAAACTGCGCTCCTATAATGCTTCGTTTGGCGTAAGTTTCCTTCATCCTTTTCATCTTTCCTGTTTGATTCTCCATCGAATGGAAAGAACGAGCTGAGAAATTTGCATAGTAAGGTCTTAGAAGCGCTTGCCTTAGTTGACTTTTTGAGTATGGTTTGTTTTCATAGAGAATCAAAGAAATTGCAGAACGGAAGTTAATATGTAATTCTGCTTCGACGTTTGTTTTTGATTTCTCTGGAACCAAAAAAAGGGTTATGAAAATGGATTACATATTCTCTGGTTTAATATTTGACTGTAGTTCATGTACCCTACGTGCTTTTGCAGGTGGCACGATGCGGGCACTTATGATGCCAAGACAAAGACGGGCGGACCTAATGGGTCGATAAGGAGTGAGGAAGAGTATTCACATGGTTCCAACAATGGGTTGAAAAAGGCTATTGATTTCTGTGGTAAACTTTTTTACTGAGAATGCTGAAGTTTTATTCATTGCATACACTGTAATCTTCTAAGTCATAGTATTTTGTAAGTTTCTAATTGAACAATCATAATTTCTGGTATCTAGCATTTGCCTATCTGTATCAGAAGCTCACGCAGAAATGTGCATCTGCTAATATGTAATTTGTGTTTTTCATTGTATATGACTATGTACTATATCTGTAAAGTGTAAAAATACATATGTTCTTTTCTTAATATGAGCAGTGAGATGTCGATGACATATTTGTATATATGTGTGCATTCTTGTGTAACTACAAGAAAGCATAGTCATCTAATTTACTAATATAGCAATCCTAGATAAGAATTGCAATCCCATTATTTTCGAGTAACTTGTATCCTCAAGATTCAGTAGGGAATAGGAATTTCTTCACATTTTTCTGAAAGTTGTTTTTCTTTCTTATGTTACAGAGGAAGTGAAGTCAAGACATCCCAAGATTACATATGCAGACCTTTATCAGGTGATTATAGTGTTTGAGGAGGATATACAAAACAGAAGGAAGCATTGTTTTTATCTTGAATTTGTTGAATGTAGAATGGATTCTTTGTTCTGCTTGAAGCATGTATCGCTTGTGAGCACATACGCTTCTATGCTTATAAACTTTTCAATCATCAACCAACTTATTAGGTGTCACTCGTATTTTTTCAGCTTGCTGGTGTTGTTGCAGTTGAGGTCACTGGAGGTCCCACTGTTAACTTTGTTCCTGGAAGAAAGGTATGTTGTGGCATACTTTAAGAATGTTTCTGGAGCAGCATTTTTGATCTCACGAATTCATATTATTTCATTCCTTCTTTCTAGGATTCAAAAATTTCTCCTAAGGAAGGCAGGCTTCCTGATGCTAAACAAGGTCTGTCTGAGATTATCCTGCTCTTTTACCTTCTTTAATAAAGATAGTATGTTTATGAGAAAGAATTGAGCTCATTGTTTGCTTTTTATGTCATGCATCATGAGTGACTCATGATGTGTGGAATGGCTGGCTTTGGAGGTTTATAAGCTCTATTTTTTGTATTGAGAATTTATAACTGTACACTTCTCCAACTACACTATCATGTATACTTTTGCATATGTTCTATTTTTCAAATCTCACAACCAAGATCCCATTGTTCTGTAGGCAAACAATACTTTTTTTTCCTTGTGTTTCCTTCAGAGTTGGAGTTTGTTATAAATTTGCAGTTGTAGTCACATGGCAAGTATTGGAATTTTCAGTTTATAGTTTTAATAAATTGTTCTTGGCATAGACATCTTGCCAGTTCATTTCATTTGTTTAACTGATTATTGTGTAACATGGTTCGTCCAAAGTCACAAATTACATTTGGCTTACAATTTATGTTATTAAAAATGGAATAACTGTGTTCTCTTAAACTAGAAGGTTAAAGGTACATGTTAACCAAGAACTTCCCTAGCATGTATGATATTCTTTACATGGTGTAGTGACTGCAAACCGAGGTTTACATTGCTTCCATGGGTACAATGCATGTGGTTGGTAGGGGCAGTTCCTCAGTTAAAACCTCATTATAAACTAAAGAAGAATGCCTCAGTAGGTAGTTGTAGGCTTGTAGCAAAGAAACAGGTCTTTCGGGTTCATTTTGTTGTAGTATGTATTACATTCTTTAGTCTGGTCGTTTGAGATCATTTTGTTTTACTGCTTAATGTTATTTTAATGGTAGGGTCATACTCAGTCTTGTTGCATATCTGGATCTTTTCTGGAAGGATATTTATTTTATTTCACTGTACTTTCTATCAAAAAAATAAATTTTTTTGTTTACATTAGAATAATAATTAATATGATTTTTCTCTATAAAAAATAGTAATAACAATTTATGTGAATGTTGGTGGTAGGCGCACGACATCTTCGTGATATATTTTATCGGATGGGATTGTCTGATAAGGATATTGTTGCACTGTCTGGGGGCCATACCCTGGTAACCTTCTGTGTTTACCTCTTCTTTTTTACTTGTTCATAGAGAGAAATTATTACATCATTTTATTTGTTCTGCATTACAGGGAAGGGCACATCCAGAGAGATCTGGTTTTGATGGTCCTTGGACAGAGGAGCCTCTGAAGTTTGATAACTCATACTTTGTGTAAGGCTAAATCTGTGGATTTCAATTATTGTGGATCTTTGGTTTCCTTCATGGTCATTTAGATCTTTCCTTTTACTCATTGATTTAACATTCTGCTTGATTTCAGGGAACTGCTAAAAGGAGAATCAGAGGAGCTGCTTAAACTACCAACGGACAAGGCTTTGTTGGATGATCCTGGGTTCCGTGATTATGTCGAGCTATATGCAAAGGCAAGTTTATTTTACTCATAGCAAGAAGAAAAATTGTACAAGGAGATGGGATCATGTCATTAAAATGAATAATTGCTGATTTTGTTGTAACATACATTAAACTAAGCTTTTAATTATTGGTCACTTTTCTAGTTTGTTATAACCTACGTGAAACTAAGCAGGGCAAGTTTGGATTAAGACCTCTTTTTTGTTTTTTGTTTCTTGGGAAAGAAAAACGAGGGGGTTATGACGATGCTTTTTTTAACTATTTCAAGGAGATAGGATCAAGTCCCTAAAATGAACAAATGCAGCAAAATGCAAACTGAGATTAATGCATCCCTAGACTATTTCAATCCATTACTGTGACTGTTGTTTCTTATTTGACCAATATGTTTTATGGCAGGATGAGGATGCTTTCTTTATCGACTATGCTGAATCACATAAGAAACTTTCGGAGCTGGGCTTTACTCCTAGTTTCTCAGGCCCAAAGGGGGTAAAGGACGGCATCATTCTGGCACATGGTGCTGTTGGAGTTGCAGTTGCTGCTGCTGTGGTGATCCTCAGCTACTTATATGAAGTTCGCAAAAGAATTAAGTAAACTTGGCACCATTGATGTCTATCTGATGTCACATATATCGACGACCCCATGTGAATAAGTTGAGTTCAGTGTCTCCATACTCATTTGATACGCCAATAAGAATGATGTAACTGCCTTACTGAGGTATATGTGGCAACTATGTTAGCTGCTGAAATAATACTAGTTAATTTGAAAATAAATATTAGAATATTAGCAAATTGTTTTTCTCTTTCTCATATAATCTGAGTTTCTTTATTTTCTGTTTCTTTGAAGAAAATCTTCGTTCTAGACATAAGAAAATTATAACAGATGCATGAAAATGTAATGGAAGGGAATGTGAGATGAAGTATGAATGTCCTGTTCAAAAAACAATACAAAAGTACTGGTTTAAAGTACCGGAGTGAACTTCCATTACCTTTCGGTTATATTTTTTTTCTTGGATTTGATGATACTCAGCCTTCACTGTTCTCGGCCAAGAAGGCTAATTATTTAATCATTGTATATGCTGCATCATTCCATTTATGTTCAAATTTGCCATGTGGGTTATGTTTGCATGTTCATGCATGGAATTTCCCAGTAGTACGTTTGATTGGAGATTATATAATTTACATCTAAGCAGAAGCCTCGGACTCTGTTTACTATTTAAAGTAGACCGTTCCACTGTAAGTCAAGTAAAAAAGAAAGAACTAAATAGAAAATACCTTATCCTCATAGTGAGATGAGAACAGAAGGATTAAGTAGATCTGATCTGGGTGTGAGTCAATAATGTTACCAAATATACTAAAAAAAGAAGAATTTGTCAGCAAGGTATTTTATTCTGTAAAGGCTAATTGTACACCATGTGTGGGTCATTGAAAACTGACTTTGTTCCAAGGTTCAGAAAGACCCACATGGGATGGGATTATGGGAAGGACAACCATAAGAGAGGGTAGGTAGCTAGGCAAATGTTTCAACTTTCAAGCTTGGACATCCCCCACGAGTCTTGCTCAATACCTAAGCACATGACATACAAGTGTTGCTGTGCTGGCTGTCACCCCAATCATCTTATAATTGCTAATCACTCATACCTTTCAATTTTTTCTTAAAAACAGAAAGAGGCTCCTTCTCCGGATTGTCCTTAATACATGTGTATGTATCTCTGGTTTGTGGAAGAAATACTAGTTTGGAAAAGGACCATGACTTTATATACAGCCTAACTGATAGAGACGGTGATAATTTATACTCTATTAATTGATTAATGTGTGTAGTTAAACCATTTACCCATCAATTATCATTTAGTAATTTGATGGTGTGCTGTTGTCTGTTATGAGTAAACAGAACCTATCAGATTGAGTTTTGTGAGAAGAAAACGGATTATATTCTTTGTAAGAAATATTTTAAAGTCCATACATCAAACCAAAGGGAAAGAGTTGGGAGTATTTGCATGGAGTCAGGACAATCAGAAAATGGTGAAAAGGTAGGTGAAATACTCTAGTCATAAATATTACACAAGTGGGCTAAGACTCTTATCTCTTAATATATATATATATTTATAAGTTGTCTTTATGGGTTACTCTTTAAATAAATAAAAATTTTCTTACAAGTATAGAGCAAACTCAAAAATTAAATTTGAAGTAAAATATATACATGCTACATACTACAAACTACATATGCATCAATTAGCACAAAAAGTAATTTTGATGGTTAGATATACTACATATACACGCCATCCTGTTCTTCCCCTTTAGAGGCTGTCTGTTGTCTTGATCTTTGAAGTAAAACATAACCCATTGATTCAATTTAGGGTGAAGAAACAGATGAAATTCTTTCTGTAGTAAATCTTGCCACATCAAACTGAGGGAAAGAGTTGGGCTATTTGCAGGCAGTCACAAAAGGGTGAAAAAGGTAGGTGAAATACTCACAAGTTACAACACAAGTGGGACTGAGACTTGCTCTTTCATTGTCTCTCCCTTAGAAAACACCAAATACCAAGATCTTAGCTCTTACAATTTATCCACTTGATGAAAAACATGAGGCCAGAAAGACCGGTGAGAGAGAATACACACATATGTGGTAGTGGGTAACAACAATATGCAAATGGGAAGGAGATAACAACAAAAAGGTGAACCAACCTCCCTATCCTAACCTCAACCTTGTAAGTTGTGGCCTAAACTTGCACCATAAGGTTGGGGAAAAGAAAGAAAGGAAAGAGAAAAGTGGAAGGTGAACCAAAGCCCAAATACAACCACAACCACAACCACAATCATTATCTTTTTAACTATTCTGCCCTTTTCTTTCATCATCATCCTTCCTTGAACCCAACCTCCAGCTCTTCTAGAAACCCTCTCTCTTGCATCATAGTGTACCAATAGAATAAAGAACCACAACTACCATTTCCTCCATACTCATGTAGATGATCAATAATAGCCAAATTAAAAAACCAATGGGACATTTCTTTTCCACAAGCCCACTATAACAAACTTAGGTAAAGAAAATTTGCCTCAACATGTTCAAAACTATTACCTATAACATTTGCTCATCTTGAACTAATATTATAGATTTCAAAATTTTCTATACTCTACAATCAAATAAATAATTGGTCTGTGAAGTTTGCTCTGTTTATATTAGCAATCACATGCCTTAGTATTTATAAATGGTTGCTTCATCCTCACATGTAAAATTGAATGGTCATGTGGTTTTGCTAGTCATCCTATGGGTGTTAGCCCCAAGGCCAAACGATATGAGTACTCTGGTAGATGTACGTTGTATAGTGAGCAAGAGAAGATTTTGAGGTAACCGTGAGTTGTCTAAACTTTGACAGAGAAAGGGAAAAGGGTGCAGAGATCACACCTTGTCTTGCACATACTTTAATATATCCTACTTTACACCTACCTGAAGGTTACCCATAATTAATGTAGGCTTAACTTATTTTATGATTGATGGTAATATCATCAAAGAGAGAGAGAGGTCACCAGCCACTCCCTCAGTCCCTCTAACCTGTCTCACCAACTCACATCTAGAAGCAATTAGGTTCCATCAAATACCCCTCTCTCTCTCTCTCTCTCTTTCTCTCTCTCTCAAGTCAAAACTGAAAAGCCTATAAAATCACACTCCAAGTCCTCTAAAGGGCCGGCTAATGTTCCAGCAAAACAAAAAACAAAACCTCCATTTTTGAATTCCAATTCCCCTTCTTCTAAACTCTAAAGCTGAAGATAAAGAAAATTTTAAAACTGTGACTACTACTTCTACAAATTGTACTCAATGGGAAGGTCTCCTTGCTGTGAAAAAGCTCATACAAACAAAGGTGCATGGACCAAAGAAGAAGATGATCGGTTAATAGCTTATATCAGGGCTCATGGTGAGGGCTGCTGGCGTTCACTTCCCAAAGCTGCAGGCCTTCTCAGATGTGGCAAAAGCTGCCGTCTCCGTTGGATCAACTATCTCCGTCCCGACCTTAAACGTGGAAATTTCACAGAAGAAGAAGACGAGCTCATAATCAAACTCCATAGTCTCCTTGGTAACAAGTAAGTCCATGATTATATTAGCTCCTTATACCAAAAGATAAAGCAGAAGAAAACAGAGTGTGATCCATCCAGATTATGTGTATGCTAATTAATTGCTTTGAATCTTGAGATTGAATTAATGGGTTTTTGTTAATTCTAATGTAGGTGGTCTCTAATAGCTGGGAGATTACCAGGAAGAACAGATAATGAGATAAAGAATTACTGGAACACCCATATAAGAAGAAAGCTTTTGAACAGAGGTATTGACCCTGCAACTCATAGGCCTATTAACGAAGCCACTCAGAGTCAGGAAGCCACAACAATCTCTTTTGCTTCAGCTTCTGTTAAACAAGAAGAGAATAACACAAGTGGGTTTGGAGGCAAAGATGCAAAAAGCCCTGTTCAAGAACGGTGCCCTGACTTGAACCTTGAGCTAAGGATTAGCCCTCCATACCAAAACCTAACAGAGGAATTGAAGAGTACAGGGGGAAGTCCTCTTTGTTTTGCTTGCAGTTTGGGTATGCAGAACAGCAAGGATTGTAGCTGTGGAATTGGTAATATTGGTAGCACTAGTGGCAGCAGCAGTACTGGTTATGATTTTTTTGGGTTTGAAAAGGGGTGTTTTGGATTACAGAAGCTTGGAAATGAAATAGTATGAAACATATAGCTGAAGCAGAGGCAGAGGCAGAGGGAAGAAAAATGAGAGTTTGATAGTATTAGTTTGAAATCTCATTATTTTTCTCTTCTTCTCTAATTTGTATTTTTAGATAAACTAATGCATAGCAGTATAGCAGCATAGTACCAGTGCAGATGAACATTATTGGAGCATGGCTTCGAATTTATTGGTTATTTGATTCCAAATCCATTTCTTCTTCCAATTTTCTTTATTTTGAGCCACAAAGACATTGTTTTCCATCATTTGTAGCCAAGAAAAATTTGGGATTGTCATGGCCCCAACTTCTATCTCTTAGCAGGGCCTGTATATCAGTACATGGTTGTTTCTAGTAGGTAAGGAATTCTAATTTCCCAACAACAATACTAGATGCACAAACACCTAGAAATGCAGTAGTTTTAAAAGCATTGGCAAATAGTAAGGAATTTGCATTGCTACTTTTCAAGTACTTTTTATTTACTTCCCAACTAGTATTCTAAAAACACTTCTAGAAAAAAGAAAATTACCGAGCTACTTGGCTAATCAAATTCACAAACGTCTCAAAAGGGATTGATTGTTTTATTTGTATGAGGCCAAATTCTTGTGTATCAATCATATAATCACTCGAGATTGTTAATCACAACAATAAAAATCAACCATATCATTTAATGGGTCACACACACACACTAGTTCTAAAAACTTATTTAAATTTATCATAATTAATTCAACAACTTAGCTGATAATTTAAAAAATCTTCTTAAATATCTTCAAATTTAATCATAAATGAGAGTTATCATTTGAGCTATATATTAATTAATTTTTTGGGTGTTAAGATTAATTACTTTTAATTATTGTTTACTAAGTACCGTAACAATATTTCTAAAAATGATATATCAAAAAAAATTATTGATACATTGTTTTATCCAAAATATAATTGCCATTTGGACTAACTCTTGCATTCTTATTCTTCTTCATTTTTTATTTTTTATTTTTTTTTGCTAAACTTAGATTCTCATTCTTCATTTTTTTTTCTTTGGTGATGAATCTTTATGTGTTTGCTCATTGGATTTACATAAGCTATATGTGGGGATCTCTTCTGTTTTTTTCTTTCTTGCTTTTTCACATGATGGATCTTACATTTTCTATTTTTGACTCTTTTTTTTTTGGGGGTTAATTTGTCTTTTAAATAAAAGAAAAGGAAAGGAAAGAGTGTGTTATCTGTGCATACTCACTATATATAAAATCATGAAGGAACTAACAACCAATCCATACTACCATTCACCACCCTACCAATTTTCTAACATTAATTATTTAGGCCATGAGATGAACCACCCTGCTTAGGTTTTGTTGTTTCATTAATTATTTTCTTATATCCCCATATATATATATATATATAACACTTTGAATGCATATAAATTTGGTAACTATTAATAATTATTTAAGTGAGATTCAAAAACGTATTTTACCCATTATACGTTCTCATATATATAGATTTATTAAATTAGTTATAGTGAAATACACGAATTTTTTACATTTTTTAGTAAAATTTAATCATAAAATGAGTGTGAGCACTTTAGTTGAATCTTGCTTATAATCTATGGGTGACAAGCATTGGATGAAATTTATTTCGTCAAGATTAATTTACGGGTCATGTCATGGTGTTAAAAGACCAAACTATCTAAATGGGCATTTAGGTCCATGGACTTTTGGAAGGATATTTTCTTCATCAACAACATTATTATTGATTGTTTTACTAACCTAACTAAAATATATAAATATATTAAAACAATTTAGAAGTGGGCACAAATGACAAAGAAATGAGAAGGATAATCTTAAAAGAGAATCTATATTTCAAGAAAGAAATGAATTCCATTCCTAAAAAGCAATTCAAGAAAGAGATAGATAGCCAATTAGCCAAAGAGCAAAAGGACACAATGGTGTGGTAGCACCCTAATTAATTTGAAACCAAATCCAAATAAAAAGATGACCCTTCCCATATATAAAAGGAAAAAAAGGGTTACTTTTCAACCATACACCCTCTTTTCTTTTTCTTTTTCAAAGGTGTTAGGTGAAGACATTAGAAGCTTCTATTAGATTTTTTTATATCCCTGTCATCTATCTAATCTATATGTGTATGGAGTACTCTCTCTTAGTAGTCTTACCTCATATTTCAATGAAAAATATTAAAAATCCATTACATTATGTAGCTTTTGGTGTGTGGGGGTGAGTTTGTGATTTTCTTGTTGGCAACTAAATTATTGCTTTCTATTCTATCCTACCTTGCTCCTCAATTGTTTAATTGGCTCAACTTCAACCTCTACCCAACATCACATGCATGACCCTTGTGGTGGGTCCTGTAGGCTTCCTTCTTAATCCTCATCTCCACCAAAATGTCCTTGTTAGAGGATCAATAATTTAGCAAGATGCCTTAAATTAGTGATTGTTTGGTAGGAAAATACTTTTTTTTTCTTTTTTTTTTTTCTATCCAGGAACTTTTCTGGAATATGCATTTGTGATAGATCACACTATGTTCAAAGTATAATATGCAACAAAAATCCAATGGTAAGCTAAACTCATCAAGTTATTTATGAAATTATTTGTCTCATAAGTCTTTTCAATTTCCAAGATCATATAATTATTAACTGAATCAACTTATTTATGATAAATTACATGCCCTATAAAATAATAAGTTTTATTTATTTATTTATTTTATTTTCTTTAAAATAAAAACTTATTCATGAAAAATGATCAAATGATTTAAAAATAAATTATTATAATTAGTACTGATTGGTAATTAATTAATTAGAATCAAAGTTGAGCACACCCCAAAGTTTCTGCAGTTTCTATGCTGAGACTACCAACTCCTCTATTTCCTGAGCTGGTAGTTGGTAGCCGTCCGACGTAGTTTCATGTGCCTTGTTCCGGAAGTGGGCCCAGGAAACTCAGTCACTGGGTCCCTCTCCTACCTATATAGATCTTCCAACCTTAATTTAAGATCATAATTTAACAGTAGCTGATTCAGAACATCATCTCCTCTGTCCTGTCTTCCTTATCTGCGTGCAAAACCCAATACCCCTTTTCAACTTCCTTTCTCATTTATTTGTAAATTAAGGTTTTTAATATAATTATACTATATAACAATTGTCTCGATAATAAAATATTACTTGATTCAAGTAATAAATTCAAAATTATTATAATATTAAAAATTCGGACTCTCAAATTATATTATATAATAATTATCTTAATTATTATAATGAAATATTACTTAATTTAAATAATAAGTTACGTTTAAATTCAAAATTTCTGTAATATTAAGAATTCGAACTCATAAAAATATTTATGAAAAATAATATTTACGAATCTAAACAAAATTAGGTTTATATCTACAATTTTTATAAAGAATAATTATACTATATAACAATTTTTTTCATCATTATAACGAAATATTACTTAATTCAAGTAATAAATCACGTTTAAATTTAAAATTTTTATAATATTAAGAATTTGAACCAACATATTATATTATATAACAATTATCTTAATCATTGTAATAAAATATTACTTGATTCAAGTAATAAGTCATATTAAATTAATTTTTTTTGTAATATTAAGAATTTAAACTCACAAAAAAATATATTTATAACAAATAACATTCACAAATCTGAACAAAATTAAGTTTATATCTAAAAATTATTAGATAGTCATGAAAAACTAAAATAATCAAAAAAAATACCGTGCATTAAACAGTGCGTAGGCTTACAAAAAATTCTAAAACTAGATTTGATAATTCATAAGGAAAAAAAGAAAAAAACAAAGAGACCCCATTATCTTTAATGGCAGGGCCATATTTGATAATCCTATTTGACTCGGACCTAAAGCAACAACCTGTACTGCCCTCCTTGTCTTGCCAAATTAGATGAATATGGTTAGGAATTGCAGGACTGACCAATTAAAGCCTGGTCGGTTTGCTTAGCTCTTGTCCATGTTTGAACAGTTATCAAGTAATGATTGAGTTACTAAGATATAAACAAATGAATGCCTAGGCCTCCAAATGAGACCAATTTGTGGGTGTACAAATATGCACTTGGCGCAAGCTAGCAAAATTGCAGAAGGGAGAAAAAGTTGACAGTTTGGTGAGATGTATTGATGATTATCAATGAGAAAGAAGCAGATAAAGCATGTAGGTAGATTTGAGGGAGAAGCAAGCAATGGATATGAATATGATAGTGTGTGGTTGATATGCATGGATGCCCATATTGTTAATGTTAGGTGGTGGTTGCTTCTTTGATAGTGATGGATCCCAAAGTCATCCTATCCCATCCCATGTAGGTCTGCATCCATCAAATATCTATCCCTTTCATCAAACTCAACCTCACACATAGGGCCATGTACATTTACTACTACACTAGTTTTCTTTTTCACTTGAATTATTGGACCCTTAAATTCAATTTCTCATTCATTTAAAATCTACCTGCCCAACATTATGATCTTTTTGCATATAAACATGTACTATGTATAAATGATTCTTTTAAATTTAGAGGGGGTTCATGAACTTATAAGATAGGAAAAAGTTGATGTTTGGTTTTGGAATGAGTAAGGTTGGAATTCATCTTTTTCCCTACCAAATCACAGCCTTCACATGGTTATACCCACTTGCTCTGAACAAGATTTTTTGAGGTTGATTAAGCTTAGTGCGAGTTATGAGAAATTGAAGTGGCACACAGTCATACAATTCTTGGGTTTTGTGGTGGGAACACTTTTTCTTACCTGTTTCTTTTGATTTCTCCTTTTCTTGGTCAATTGGGAAGAAGATAGGAAAGCCATAAAGAATTCCACTGCCGAGGGAAGAAGGTTTAAGAAAAGAAAAGAGAAGATTAAGTGGGGTAGGGGAAAGTAAAGGAGGAACACAAAGGTTCAATCAAACAGAGGCATAATATAGTAGCTAGAAGGATGATATAAGATTTGAGGGATAATACCTAATTAAAGATCTTTTGAAGTGTCAAACCAAACTGTTCATTAATATACTACATATTCTGCTATGATGCTTGAACTTTTAAATGAATATTAACCAGTATATCCTCTAATAAGAGTGTACCAAGTATAGTTCACTATGCTCACCCGTTACCTCTTTATTTAAACTTGATGATGATTATTGACAATTTCACATCTTGAACAGTAATCTAAAGTTTGCCAAACATCCTTTCCATAGACCAGATCGATTTGAGTAACCTGAATTTCTACTAGTATCCCTTTCAAACCTGGTGAACAGTGTTTACAATCAATTCTTTGTTTATTTAGATTCTTGATTGGTACATATTCATAACGATTTGAAAATAATAACTCCTCCAATGAACATAAAATGATATATCATTTCATATTGTATTAAAAAAAAATTATGTATAACACATTAAATTATATATTTAACCCATGACCAACTTGAATTCAAAATTTATTTCGTAATTGGAAAATGGGTCATAGAAGCTCTATTTCATGTTCCATGATTCATTTCATAGGGAAGAAAATCTCAAAATGGCTTTATTTCATTATATTCATCCATTAGCCCATGTTAAAGTTTCAATCAATTATTTCCTGCCATAAATTCAGTATTCGGTCCATTAGCCCATTTAAAGTTTCAATCAATTCCTTCCTCCCTGCCATAAATTAAGTATTCCGTCCATTAGCCCATGTTAAAGTTTCAATCTATTCCTTCCTGCCATAAATTCAGTAGCCCAAACAAGATGTCCCCATAAACACATCCAATTTCAAACCCATAAATTATTCATGCAAAAGGGTTATACCCATTGATAAGTTGTGAAGAGTTTGTCAATAGAAAATCTCTTAACCATCCCATCAAATAAGTGGATGAGTCTACAATTTAAATAAAGTATCACAAACCAGATAGTTAGAATGTGATCCAGGGGGATGCGAATGTGGATTGGACTTCTTTTTTAGGGGATGGGACTAAGGTCTAAGGTAGCAAGTAGTAAAAAAGGAACTGTCTTGCGAGTCACATTAAGCGGAGATATAAAAATTCAATGACGCAAAACAGTGGAAGATGAACAACTGTGGGACACACAAAACTAGGTTTCTTTTGGAGGGGCCTTCTTTGCTGCTTCTGCTGCTGCTTTCTCTGCTTCAATCTCAGCAACAATGGCATCAATTTCTGCTTCTTCAAGTTGGCGAAGCCCGTGCTCTTTTGTCATCGCGGCGACTTCTATGTTTTTTCCTCCGCTCTCAACAACCTATACTTATAATATAGATTGTAAGGTGTAAGGAATGATTTTGCATCATTGCATTTAAGAATTTTGTAATTGCTGAAACATGAGATGATTAAATACTAATAAAGCACTAAACTAAAGCTCAAATTGACAATCAAGCTAGTTTATTTTATTCTTACAATATTTTTACTGAATCTTGTTTCTTATGGAATTCTTATTACTACCACAAAACACCTGTGAATGTCAATTGTCCAATAGCCCCAATAGAATGTACAGTAGTTTCATCTCCCACTCGGACCTTGCTTGTAGCATGACTACAGCTAGCAATAACTTGTATCTGCATTAACTCTGACAGTAACCAATTCACACTTGAGACACAGAGGCCTGCCTTGATTGTGTGATAAAATCGTTATTTGCATGTAGCTAGACTATGACGAGTAATAGTCTCACAGGTGATAGGTCCACTCTTGAGACATACAGGTCAATTTTGACCAAGTGATGGAATAATTATCAGCATGTCCAACAATTCCAGACATGGGAACACTGGGATACCTCCATTCGTCAGATTCATAATACCATTAAGACCATTATTGACTAAATGAGCCAGCATTAGTAGAAGAGTTCATAAGGATCAGGCCGTGGCTTGCTTCCACCACCTGCTTCATTGGGGCTGGCTCAGGCTATGGCTGAATTACCATGACAGAGAGCCTTGGGACCTTGTATCGGGTCCCTACGGAAGCTCCAAGCCAATCCAATTTTAGATTGTCTAAATATGTACTTCATATCATATAGACAAGCTATATAACCTATTCCAGCTCCAATTAATAATATATTCTATAAAATAGTCTTCTATCATGAGAAAGCAAAATGGCCATCAGATAACGACCTGAGTTGCAATTCCAGTTAACTTCAGTTTTGATTGGAGATGAAAGTGCTACTTACTAGTTCTTTCAGTTTTTTTTTAAAATAAAAAGACCCCAGTGCCTGAAGAAGGTAAAGGCCCAACAGGTTTAATGGGATTCTCAGAGGGAAGTATGGATTCAAACGTGGATGAGGTTTTTTGATTCCTCCTCTACCAAGAAATAATCTATCTGCATCTTTAGAAGCAGCAAAGTTTAAAGTAGAAATTCAAGCCTGGAAGGGAGACCTAGCAATAGATGACTTCTTAAGCTCAAGTTACAGCTTATTTTATACTAGTTACACCTTATTTTAAACTACTTCCTTTTTGGTTCATTTGGAAACTTCACAGTTCACAGTTAAAGTTATTTTTCTACTCACAAAAGAACTGTATCAGGGGACTGAAAAAGGCATCCAGCGCTTCATTTAATGCATAATTCAAAACAACAATTCTTGTATGTACTATGCAATGACCAAAGAATAGTGTGTGTGTGAAAGCGAGAAAGAAAGAGGGAGAAACTTACTTCGAGTAATGAGCGAATTGCTAGCTTCACGGTTTCTTGCCCGGAAGTTTCTTTGTAATTTTTTTCCAGAAACTCCCGCATTGAATTTGAGTTTCTCCCTGTCGCATTGGCTTTCCATGCTGAAAATGTTCCTGATGGATCCGTTTGATAAAGAGATGGAACACCTTTGTATGGGTCAAAACCCACAATCAAAGTTGAAAGGCCGAATGGTCTAACACCACCACTTTGTGTGTATTTCTGCTGTAGACCAGCAATGTAACGTGTTATATATTCAACAGTTACAGGATCCTCAACAGTAAGCCTGTGGCTCTGACACTCTATACGAGCTCTGTTTATCAAGACACGAGCATCTGCTTTCAGACCAGCACAGGCTAATGCTATGTGATTGTCCAATGACACAATTTTCCTAACTGATCTGTGAATAGAGTCAAAAAGGGATGGTGAGAACTAAGAGCATTCAATAAGATCTTCAAAACATCAGCAGTAATAACCTTCCCTCCCCTTTTCCTCCTGTATTTGGAGGCAAAAGTTAATTTATGTGTTCAGCTACGAAGCACGGGTAAACCTTTCAACATAAGTATCATGATGATCTTTATTATTTTATGTAGAATATAAGTAGCCTAAGCAGCCCTCAGGATCACTGCATAAATACTACGATCCAACAGCCAACTTTGAATAATTCCCATAATAGCATAGTAACCCAATATATTATGACATCCAGTCACCATAGAGCAATCAAAAATTTAAAACCCTAAACCAATTTATCATCTTAGAGACAAAAGAAGCACCATACAGTAATTACCCATGAACAAAAATAGATTAACAAAGCTGGGTAAAGAAAACCCAGAATCCATCATGGATTATCCAATAAATAACCTTTATCGGATGAAACAAACCTCCAAGAAAAAAGAAGAATTTTTAGAGCGCAAACCCTAACCCAGAAATTTCATATATTAAAGCATACGACCAATCACCCCAAGAAAATGAGAGAGACCCAAATGAAGATTCTCAGTTCGCAAGTCCTATAAGTGCGCCAAATAATGCATAATTTTTGAAGTCAGGTGAGGTTATGTACCTGGAGTCTTGGAGCTTCGCAGTAGACTTTTTCTCTACGCCTAGAACAACGATGTCAGTACCACGAACACCGACGGCTGCATTTCCTTTCCGGACGGCTTCGAGGGCGTACTCGACTTGGAACAAGTGGCCATCAGGTGAAAATACTGTGATCGCACGGTCATAGCGAGCCATCTTCCGTTTCTGAACTCTTTCCTGATTTCTTCTCTATCTAAACACTAATTCGATTTTGTGTGCTACGATCTGGAACTGGGAGGGAGAACACTGGGGAGCGAGGTTCACCTCAAGCTGAAGAAGTGGTTTCTATCGTAGCCCAAGAAGGGAGACAACTACAAAATTACTAAGATATCCCTTAAAATCTCAAAAATTTGACATGTTATAAAACAAATTAGATAAAATTTCAGTAAATTAATAAAGTAACAATTTTGTGCTTTTTTTTTTTTAATAAAAATAAAAAAAAAAACTTGGTAAATCTTAGTATTTGATGATTTGATCAACACAAGTAGGTATGGATGTCAGTCCATCCGGTGGTATCTTATTTCAAGCGAGTAGAGAAAATATTTACTCACCTTATTTAGATAAAAAATGTATAAGAATATAAAATTCTCTTTAGTACGAAAATTTTAAATAAAATTACTATGTCATTCAGACTCACAATTTTATAAATTTTTTTTAATATAAAAATAATTAATTAGACGATAGTTTTCGTCTTATTGTTATAAATAAATCAAGAATTATATATTTTATTTAATTTTATTTAACTTTTAACTAACTCTAATTAGGAGTATAAGACCCTCCCTCGGCCACTGATGAGCGGGGTATGAATAAGAAATCATAGATGACAAGTACGAGTTTGATCAAACTCATCCTATAAACATCATTTGTTACAATAATATTTTCCCATTTTTTATGAGTGGAAATGAGTTTTCACGTTATCAAACATGCACACGTCTTGCAGAAAGCACGAGGCTCAGATATGGCAAATGACACAATTCTACAAGATCATTTATTTCAAACAGAAAATACATACAAAAAATTATATACAATGGAAACGCCTAACTTAGAAAACAAGACAGAATTCTTACAATACCTCATTCAGTAGCTTACAAAGTTACAGAAACCATTACCGGGGAGGGGAGGCAAAACAGAAAACAAAAGAGGGTGTACATGGAGAAGACTGCTATTACTTCTTGTATTTAGCCTTCAATTCAGCAGAATTCGCTTCAGCAGCAGCTTTAGCAAGAGTTGTTGGTTTAAGCACGCTCTTTGGATTCAGAGCCTTCCTTATTTTGAACACGGCCCAAGCAGTCCCAATTGCATGCCCCGCTGCATCAAAGCCTTCATTTGTCACCTGAGCTGCTTTGTCTCCATACCTGCAATGACCCCGAAAGAAAATTACAGACGATTACAGAGAGTTATAATGCCCAGTAGCACTGCATGAATGATATAGCTCCATAAAGCAAGTATTAATTGCATAAGAATCAAGATAAGGCTATCTGTATGGGTCGCCTTGGTCTCATCCTTAACAAAGTGACCACCTAAAACCATCTCTGTTTGTGCCGATAAAAGTAATGATGCTGAGGCTAGTGGGTGACGGTGATGATAATGATGCAATATGGGACTGAATTCTACAGTAAGAGAAACATACTTATGGGAAACAAGTCCAGTGGTTACGACCGATGTGGTAGACATGACATTTCTTCCAGCAACTTCAACAGCATCACAGACCTTGTCTGCACAATAACACAGAAAGAAAAGCAGGCAGACAGTAAGAAATCTTCCCTCAGTTTCTTTACATACAATCAGAAATTATAATGCTAAAAGCCATAATTGCAACTTGAGTTTGCACATGATCTTGTTTCATCTTAGAGCTTTTGTCTAGGGCCTCTAATTCTATGACAGTTTCATTCCAAATCCAACTGCCATACTTGTCTCACACATTTGCTATCAGTTCCTCTATCTTCAACAATTTATGATTTATTGACTTCAGCTGCTAACCCTTCAGCTGCTAAGCATGCTTTATACCTATAGAGCTCTCCTAGTTTATGTGACTTGATAGATAGATTTTACTTTAATTAAAAAAGAAAGGACAGTTTACTTATCAGCATTTGCTGTGAGTCCAAAAAGACAAGAATTTCCAAAATCAAGTCACTTGCATAAATTCAACACATAACATTCTGGAAACACCATTTAAATTCTATACATTTCACCAACTGCAGAAGGTCAGATCATAATAGCAAAAATTTACTCTCCTCTTTCTACCAGTGTTATACATATTTGCACAGACACAAACTATGCGAATTAAGTAAAAGAAAGCATAACTGAGTGCATGAAATAAAATAACTTACTAAATCCATCGATGGAAGCAAGGACAATTTCTCCAGGGAGAAGGCTAAAGAACTTCTTTCCCACTTTAGAGTTCACTACGGAACTTGTGAAAAATCCAGACACCTTGACTACCCCTGAAAGGATCCCGCAGGCCATTTTCTCTGACATCTTCGTCAACTTCTTCACCCTGAAAAACTCCCGCAACATCAAGTTTAAATTTTTTGTCACCGTAAATTTTTTAACCCAAAATGAGATATTAAAATAAAAACTAGATACGTTATATATATCCTGAACAATATAAAATTAACAGCCAAAGACTAGAAAAATCCACCTAAAACACTGAAGCTGAGCCATTCTAATGTTTTTATTCCCTGGCAGTTAATTTAAATTGTTCATCTAGTAGTAAACATCATGCTTAGAAGTTTCAACATATCGAAATGACTAAATCAATGCTTAGCAGTCAGCCCACCATTTAACAGGAAAACAAAGTAAGTCCATATGACTCCTAACTCCTGAGCAGATGCCAACCAATTTGACATATCAACAAGTATTGAGAAGCACATCAATTCAATTGTATAAAAAAGTAACATCATCAAAGATTGAACCTTCTCATCCTCTTCATTGCCTCTGGACTAATTTCAGAATGAGCTCCCCGTTGCATCCTCTTCTTCAAGAATTCATTCCCCCAACTCAACCTATCTACAGTCACATCACCACACCACAAAATTCCCCTAATCAGCTGTCCCGACCCTGACGCGATCCACCTCGCGAAGCTGCTGCTATAATCCTCCACGTTTGGAGCCACTGTCGTCCAGTATGCAGCTGAGCTCTCCTCCATCAATTCTTTCTTTTTCCCTGATTTCATTTCCTCTGGAGAAGTCTCCTTGGCCACAGACGCATCCAACACCTCCCATTCACCTACACCCTCCACTTTTCTGCACTGAAAAATAACTATACTTCTCCAAAACACTATCCAATTGCTTCAATAAACCCTCTTGTCCTTTGGAAGCGATAGTCAACCCGTAATTCAATAACTCAAATCCATTTCCAACAATAATCTCATCCTCATTTTCCACCGACCCATTTGATGGAACTCGAAGAGTGAAGAAATAATGCGAATCATCGAGCTTCACAGCCGCCTCATCTTTCGCTAAAGGCCATTGAATCGCATCGCCAATTCGAGCTAGAACAGCGACAATGTTATCACCTTGCCGAAGAGCAACTATAGTGAGCTCGCCGCTCGCAAGCTCCACACTTGAGTCCTTTTCAATTAGGTGAACAATTACTCCAGTGACCTTGACGAGAACTTCTTCCGACGATTGGGTGTACTGATTTGGAGAAACAGATTCATCCTCAGGAAAGAGATTTTCAGCAACGTCTTTCATGTCGATTGAAGGGTATAAGGTGGAAGAAGAAGAAGAAGTTGAAGAAGGGGGTTTTCCTGAAAAAGGAGAATCCGCATCTGGGTTAGTAAGATCGACATGTGGGTAAAGATTATTTGGATTTTGGGATGGTTTTGAAGGAGAAGACATGGATGAAGTTTGATTGGGGGATAAAATGAAGGAAGAGAGAGATCAATGGTTTCGTATATCAATCAATCAGATTCAGAGATAAGAAGAAGAATCTTAGATGAAGAAATGGAACCATGGGTAACGGCACAACGTGTTGCCGTGTCGGTTGAAGATTGAAGAATATACGTGGCAAGCACAAAACGAGCCGTGTAACAACCCTGGAAGGCGTACGCCGCAAAAAGAAACTGTTTTTCTTTCTTCGTAGAAATGGAAGACAAAAATGCCCTGAGGTATCTCCCGCGTCTTTATAGACAAAGGGACAAGCTTTTCACGTCGGCTATGTTATTTGGACCAAAATAGACCACTTGACCCTATCGGCCCATTACGACCCAGACGACTCTGTCGTTTCGTCTCCATGTGGCAGGGTCGTTAATAGCAGACCAACTGAATTCAGAAGTTAACGCCCTTGAGTAGCTATGACGTTATTGAACAAAACTAAAGGAAGCCTTGTTGGTTTTCTTAGAACTAGATGTTTTTCTCTTACATGCCAACGTTTTCATGTTGGTAGTGACAGGTATAGTTCCTCCAGACTCTTGAGTGGATACTTTAAATGCAGAAAAATTGGAGATGCAGAGAAATTGTTTGGAGAAATGCCTGACAGAGATGTTGTTTCTTACTCCATCATGGTTCATGGGTATGCGAAAAATGGTTACTTTAAGAAATCCATGGAGTCATTTTATCATATGCGTTTATTGAATTTGGTTCCAAATTCTTTCACCATGGTTGGTGTGCTTGTTTGCATTGTTGGCTTGGGAGACTCAATGGTTGGACAATCTGTTCATGCACTAGTAGTTAAATTTGGGTTAGAATCTGACTTGATTGTGGGTACCGCTGTGTTGGATATGTATGCAAAATGTGGAAACATTCTTGAGTCTTATCAAGTATTTGAGAGACTGAAGAACCCGGGTTTAATTTCTTGCAATGCAATTATTGCAGGGTTTATGTACAATAATTTCTTTGAAGAGGGTTTGGTGCTGTTTAATCGGTTCCGGGAATTTGGTTTGGTGCCTAATGAGTCAACAATGTTAACTCTTATAGGCGGTTGTGTAGCTTTGGGGTCCCAAAGACTTTCTGAAGCACTGCATGCCATAGTCATGAAGTTTGGTCTTCTTATGTATGTTTCTGTAAGCAATGCTCTTCTTAACATTTATTCAAATTTGACGGATTATGATGCTGCAAACAAACTTTTTGATGAAATTGAATGTAAGGATGTCATTAGTTGGACAACAATTATGGGTCTATTACTCCGTCTTGAAAATGTCCATGATGTTTTCAAGTTTTTTCTGAAAATGAGATATTTTGGGGTGAGTCCTGACACAGTAATTTTTATATATCTCATTTCTGCTTCTGCTATTTTAGGGGATCTGGAGAGAGGGAGAGAGATACATGCTCAAGCTGTGGTTTGTGGTTTTGGATCTGAGCTTGCTCTTGTTAACTCTCTCATTGCAATGTACTTTAAGGCTGGAGACTTAGATTCTTCGATGGCTGTGTTTAATCTAACTGCTGAAAAGAGTGCAGTTTCATGGTCAGCAATGATTTCGGGATATATGCACAGTGGATTCATTAGAGAGGCTTTAACTCTTTTTATTCAAGTAAGACAGAATGAAACACTTCTCCTTGATTCTACAATGTTAGTTGGTGCTCTTACTGCTTCTGGTCAACTTGCTGCTTTAGAGTTTTGCCAGCAACTCCATTGCTCTGCTTTTGTAGTTGGCTTCTCCCAATCAAGAATGGTTCTTAATAGTTTGATATCAACATACTCCAAGTGTGGGACTGTGGAACTTGCATGTAATGTTTTCAAAGAGATGGATCATCTTCGAGATATAGTCTCTTGGAATGCAATTATATATGCATGTGGGATAAATGGTCAAGGCAAAGCTGCCCTCGATCTCTACAAGAACTTTAGAAGTCAAGGAGAAGATCCTGACAGTGCAACTTACCTGTGTATTTTAAGTGCTTGTGGTCATTCAGGATTGGTGGAAAGTGGCTTGATGATTTTTAACCAGATGGTAGAGGAGAGCAGGATAATGCCAAGTGGGGAGCACTATGGATGTGTAGTTGACATGCTTGCCCGAGCAGGCTGCTTACAAGATGCAATTGGTTTTGCTAACAAAATTTTGAGAAGGATGAATCCAAATGTTTGGAGGGCTTTACTAAGTGGATGTGTAGTTCATGGTAATTTGGAACTTGCAGCAGGCAGGCTATTGAAGCAAGACGTGGAAGAACCAGATCAATTCGTGCTTCTTTCAAATGTCTATGCATCACTAGAAAGGTTTCAGGATGCAGAAGCATTGAGATTGAGTCTGAAGAGGAAGGGGTTGACTAAAAATCCAGGGATTAGCTTGCTCAGTGAATAAGGCTTTGGTTAAGGATTGCTTTAGTCAGTTTTAAACGAAGCAGATTAGTGTCTTCATGAAGGTAGCCATCAGACGAAGCCATATCTCTGCCAGTTCGCATAAGCTAACAATTTCTACCTTGATCAATTCAGATTGGCATCTTAACTGACTGCAGAGATCGTCCCTTGGAAAAAGAGGAAAAAAATAAGAAGAAAAGAGGTTGATCATTCAGAAGATTAACATCGCCTGCATGATGGGCAGAATTGAGTGATGGCTTCAAGACTTGATCAAACCATTGCAATGCTACAGGATCTATTCACAAATTTTTTGGGTTCTTGCTGAATCCTTCTTGGCCTTGGGCCATAAAATAAGGGCAGGGTTTGAACTTTTGAGCATCCAAGTTCAATAGTATCAAGTTCAAACAGCTAGTGTATCCCCCTGAGGACATCTATTCAGGATTTTTTGGGTGATGGAATAGCAAGCCGGGTCACTTTCGCAGGTAAAGGGAAAGACTTCACGTGAGATCTATGCCCTACTTCAACATTGATATCCTGCTAATACGTAATCTGCAGTACCAATTTTCAGTGTTGCATGTCTGCCATTTCTTTATCCTGCAAAAAATTTATACCTATGTACATAATTTTATATATGTAGATAGATAGGTAGATACATGCTTCTGTAGTTCGTGAAGTTGTTATATAAACAGATGAAATTCGAGAAATGAACGTTCTATCAATGCTTAAATTTCATTTGTGCTGCTTCACTGGTATATTCTTGTTCTAAATTGATGTACTTGGTTTCCAATTGTCGCTACAAGCATGTAACTAATGGTCCAAGCATGAGGGCTGCCACTTCTGCCAGTTGCTAAACATTGCCATTCGTTAGTATGCTTCGCCGGAGGCAAGATAACTGTATCTTTTTATGGTATCACATGCAGGAAGGTCTCTGAATTTGGGGCCCTAATATATCAGTTTGATAATCATGATACCTTTTGTATTATTACTGAGTAAAATAAGTGGCACTCTAGATAAAGAAACAAATCTACAAGATATCTTTGGTTTATTTATTTATTTTGATAATCATAAGAGATTTCATTGGAAGATAGGGCAACATAATGGCAAGTGACCCTTCTTATATTTTTTTGGTTTTTTATGAGTATTCTCACACTCTTTAGGTGTGAACCTAATCTCGTTAGAGATTTTTGGCTATCTCTCTCTACAAATATTTTCCTACGAGTATTCTCATACTCTTGACATTTATAATTTGATAAAGATAATACTATTTTTTTGACAATAAAATAAAAGATTAATCTATTTAAGAAAATAACAAACACAAATTTACTCAAACCTATTTTATATTTTTTTTTCCTTTTACTGAAAGTGGAATTGGCACTTTGGGATCTGATTCATAAATATATATATATATCTTAATTTGAGAAGAGATATGATATTCGAACTAACTTACATATACATAAATTAATTACCTCTTTCATCCTGTGAAATTAAAATTTGCTTAACTAATTTAAGTAGTTTGGGCCAGAGTCTAAAAGGTTTGTTAAATTGAATCCCAGGCCCAAGTAAAAATAGAAGCCCTAAAATTTGGGTGCTTTTAATAATTATTAAATATTTATGGGATCCTATTATATTATTCAAAAGTTTAGGGGAGGTATATGATATTTCATTATCTTCTCTCTTTTGGGCCCGCGAACGAGTTAAATACCCAGAAACGGAGCTAAGCGGAAGAGAAGAATGTTCTTCGGTATCCAGCAGAAGCCCTAGAAGTAGGAGGACGACGATTACGAGAAGGAGAAGATGAAGAATACTTGCGGTGAATTTCAATTCGAAAACTGTGGATAGAGTTAGGGTTCCCCTTTCTGAATCAAAGGTAAACGAGGGTACGAAATTTTCAGTTTCAATTTCCTGTTCGCAATTTGATTTTGATGGCCTTTTATTCTTTCGTTAATCTCAATTCAGTCTCATTTAATCATTCATGGTTTATAATTTGTAATTGGGTTTATATCCATGGAGTATGTGCTTCCATTTTAATATCTGAGTGTCTATTGGGGGTGAGTGGGAGGACTTGTGTGTTGGGCTCGAAATTGAACTATGTATCATAATTTCTAATCATAGTAGAATTACACATGGCTTTACTCATGTTTCCCAATTTACTGGATACAAAAGGTGAAATTGGCTTTGGGTTACTGGTTAATTGTTACATTTGCCTGTGAAGTGCTAAATGGATGAAATTTGGCTTTTCCATGGTATTTATATTTTAAAATATGCCCATTCTTATACATGGGATGATAACTCCCTCTCAATCTTGCAGGATTTTACGTATAACTAAGATTTTTTTTTCATCCTTTTTTTTTATTTTTTTATTAAGTTTTGGACATTTTGGTTCCATATGGAACAAAAATTGCATCTGGATGAGTTAGTAATCTAAATTAACAAGTAAATCTTCAAAAAAAAATAAAAATTATGGAGTCAATATGTGGCTTTTAGTTTTGAAAAATATAACATTTCTTTTGAAAGAAAAACGAAAATTGGGAATTGTCACCATAGTTCCACATACTAAAGCTTCCAAATGGCAGTGGAATATAATATTCTTGTCACATACCTTACAGTTGGACACTCCGACTTCCACCTTTGTTCACCTACTGTATGAATGAAATCTTAATGAAAATAGGAAGATTGGGACTTTTTCTTCAATGTTTATTCTCTTATTAGGTACTTAAAGTCGGCTCATGGTGAATCAGAGATGATATGGTGAAGTGGGTGCCATGGATTTTTGGATATGAGTTGTGTACATAGCTTGATGGAGTGGTTTCTACTCGTTATAGTGCTATATGGGTGCTGGAGACAGTGTTGCGTGATTTATTACTCTCACTTCTTGAATGAATGAATTGCAATCCATAGTTCCCCTACAGTTTCCTCAAATATATAAAAACTATAAGAGTGAAAAATATGAAAACAACTGGCAAAGAAATATACACAAAAAATTTGGTAAACATTTAGCAAAAGGTTACACAGGAAGGTGCATTCTCATGATTTCTTGTTCTAAGAATCAAATTCTGTTGAATTTCCTGTATCCTTGTATTATTTTTATTTGTTATTTTTGCTTCCATACATTCCAAATTTGATTGTTAAAATGGTCAAATTATCATTGTTGCTTGTAATATAATTTTCCTTTTTATTATATCATGCATGTCTGATCTGTCCATTTCCTTGTCCCGTACTCATCTGACCTTTGATCCATTCTTGTTTGCAGTACAAAATAAAACCTGTAAAAAAAAAAAAAAAAAAAAGGTATATAAAGGTACAATTTCAGTAATCTTTTCTTGGAAGCATCTTCAGAAATAATATGATGCTTGAAGATTTCTTTACTCTAACTGAGATGAAAGATGGCCTCACAGCCCAATCTAGGGTTGAGGAGCTGGTGATGATAATGAGAAAGGAGAGTAGTTCTGTGGTGAAAAGTTTTGCTGAGGTAGCGAGACAGTGGTCTGCTGTTGCAGGTGCACTTGCAGCTACTAAAAGTCAAGATTGCCTTCAGTTCTTTGTTCAGCTAGATGGACTCCTCTATCTCAATATATGGCTTCAGGAGGCCCAAAGGTGTTCTGATCAGAGCTCTCTCTTTGCTGTGGAAGAATCACTTACAGCACTATTAGAGGCCCTTGAAAAGCTCCCTACCGATCACAAACAATTAAAATCTTCTGGAATTGCAACCACTGTTTCCAATCTTTGTAGTCACAATAATCCTAGCATTCAGGACCAGGCAAGAGGTCTGTTTTCTGGTTGGAACCCGGAAGTGGTAATTGATTCTGATAAATCAAGTGCTGAGACAATTGGGGCCTGCAGCAGTGAAAGGATTTTGGCTTCTGAAATAGTTGCTGGGGACAGTGGAAGCACTGAACCTCCTGCTGGAAAATTTTCAATAAATGAAGACAGCAGTGGGAATCAAGTAATGCCAGCCGAGGTTGAAACATCACTACCAGAAAGCTTGAATATATCTGGATGTGTGGATGATAATGGTGATAAGAACCTGAAGGATAAAGATATGCTCAATTCCTCCATTTTAGACCCTGGTGAAGAGGACCTCTCTACTGATCCTGTGGTAAAGACCGCAACTATTGCAGCACTTGGCTCTCCAATGACAGGAAAAGGTCATACTGACAGTGAGTCTTTAGATGTGATGAAGCCACCAAAGTTAAATAATGATTTTACTGCTTCTGAAACAGTGCATGGTGTGTCCAACTCAAAGGAGACAAACCATTCTGCGAGCATGATAACAAATGAGGCTACAAGTGTATTTAATGAATATTCTAACAGTCCGAAGGGCCTGTCTTCTAGTGAAGGCAATTCGAATAAATATGACTCTTCTTTTGTTGGGAAAGAAGTGTCTGGTGAACCCAATGAACCTTGTGATAATAACAAGTCAATCAAGGAAGTGGCAAGTGGTGAGAATTTTGTATGCAATGATGGTATGAATCTGGATACCAACAGTTCTGATAAAAATGAGAGTAGGTTGGATGGTGCACATAAATTTGAAATGAGAGATTCACCATTAGACTTGAAGAATGGTGCCAATAAAACAGAGCTAGAAGCTGGTAATAATGGCAGGGAGGCATTTCATGCTTGTTCAGAGGAGAGAACTTCCAAGGTTGAGCATAGGGATGGAACTGGTTCTATAAGCAACGAAACTACAGCAAATCCTAGTGGTGCCTCTCCTCAGAGAATAGAAGAGCATTTAACTCAAGATAATGCAGGTGCTGAATCTGAAGATTGCAGACAAGAGAAATCTATGGTTACTGGTGATGCTCAAGAATTGGTCAATAATTCAGGGAAAGGCATGTTGGATTTTGACCTGAATGAGGGTGCTGTGGAGACAGATTACCCAATCACTTCCTTATGTGAGACCATCTCCAGCCCTGCTGTTTCAAAATGCATGCCCAGTTCTGGGGAGCATGTGGGCCCGTCTCAGGTAGAAGGGCCTGTGGGTTTGAGTGGCTCATCTGTTACCAGCACCCTGGAATATCCTCGAAGAACTCCTGACGGTTATGGGACAGTGTCAGCTGAAGGGAGCTGCTATAGTTCGAAGACAAGACATAACATCCTTGAATTTGATCTGAATGTGACTGAGTGTGATGTTAATGATGCTAATGATACGATGTTGACTGAACAGATCCCTGCTTCATCTGGCCTTCCTTCTGGTGAATCTTCAATTGAAGTGAGTTCAAGAACAGCTGAGAGACTTACTTTGGATTTAAATTGCCTTGCTGATAATGACATGCATCCCGCTGCCTCAACGTCGTCAAGACAACCTTCCAAGGTTGATTTCGACTTGAACGAAAATCTTTCTGTTGATGGTGATATTCATGGTCCACAGAGTAATCTTCACCAGCCATCTAGCAAAGTCATGAGTTCTGATGGAGCATTTAGACAAAATGATTCTTCAGTTTTCATCATGGGTGCAAGAGTGGAAGTTGATAGAGATATATATGGTCCTCCTTCATCTAATCTGCCAAATGTGCAGAATGAGGATTCTGCAACAGTTACCAGCTGGGCTAGACCAGATAGCTTTGCGAACCTCCCTAGTGCAGTTCCTGTGGCACCTCTGATTGGCTACAATGGGTTCACACTGAAACCTTCCTTGTCTCCCACTGCTATGTACGGACCAGGAGCTATTCCCTTTGTGGTTGATCCAAGAGGTACTCATGGTGCCCTACAAATAATGGGCTCTCCAGTGGTCATTCCTCCCCCATTCTCTTCTCAGCCATTCCTTATGGGCATGAACCCTGCCCCAATAGATGGAGTTGGGCCTTCACATGCTGGTTTTAATCTGAATTCAAGCTTAACGATGATGGAAGGAGCAAATGGTGGGTTTGGGAACTTGCAACCGGAGATGAATCGATTCGTGGAGGGACAATGGTCAACTCCACAGTACCCAAGTGCAGGGATGGGGTTAAAGCGGAAGGAACCAGATGATGGTTGGGAACTATATCCTGTCAATTACAAACAGCAACATGTTTGGAGGTAGAGGATATGCAGTAACCAGAGATATATGGGCCTTTGTAGTTGGAGATAACAGCATTCAAGATAGGTGTTGACATAGAAGCTAGATGGACATGATTTCAATGATCCAGCTGTTCAATCAGGAGTCAGGACTCAGGAGGGAACCATTTTCTTTCTCCTTTCTACTTGTTCTTCTTTTTCTCATTGGTGGGTCGGTTGGGCATTGGGATTGAAAGGGGTTGAGTGGATTCTGGCTTTGGCAACCATTTAAGTTTGAATAAGGCTGAATAAGTGGTGACATGCCAATTGTAAATTTAATCCAGGAGATTGATCATAGCAAAATTTTGTGGTTTAGAGTTTACATTTTGGTGGTTACATTTAAAGTCTTAAATATTGATGGAACACTACTCCATAAAACATTTTCACTTCTGTTACAGATGTAATTTAATTTATCCTTGCCTCTTCTATGAATGTGAGTCTACATATATGCTCAAGGCTGGAGGAACTTCCATGGTAGACATTCATGTTCTAGTTTAAAGCCCCAAGTAATCTGGAGGTAAGGTCGATTGTTCTGTGAAATCTAGCTTGGCCATTCAGCTACCAACTGGTAACTTACTTGAGTGTGGAGAGGAGCACAACTTAGGCAGTCCCACGACCCTTTAAATTTATATGTAGCAAACCAAAATACCCAAGTTCTAATGAAAATTCCAATCTAGAAAGGCATGCAAAGAAGTAGAGGAACTTGTGTTAGGGTAAACTCCTTTGCTTTCTCCTTTTTAGGTGTTGGAGATTGTGAATTAACTCCATAGACCTTTTGTGCTTTGGACTGTCGTAAACTCAGATCATCTTTAGCTTCTGTGCACGGCTTGGGAAGTAAATAGAAAATCAGATTGGAAAACTTTGGTGGTCTAAATTTTTTGCAAATCTTATTATGTTTCAGATACACAACATCAAGTCAGAGAATTACACCTCAGGTACAATTGAGATGAAATTTTGAATCTTAGCTGAAATTGGTTTTAATAAACTTGCAGAGCAGCTTGATATTTATTTACTTTGGTTAAATGAGAAATGAAAGTAAGCTTTTTTTCTTCTTAAAAAGTATGTCTTTCATGAAAAATTGATTGAAGGTTCTTTGTTAAACTATAAAATAATAGTTCTTCTTATTTGTTTGATAGAAATTAGAAAGAAAGAAAAAATTGTAAAAATTATAATTTATTAAAAAAAAATATCTCGAGTCATGATAAATATCTTTTGTTATATATATATATATATATTTTTAACAATATTTTAACTTTGTCTTTTCTTTTGTTTCTTTTGATGAACTCTTTCACTTTCATCTTAGCAAGTCTACAAGGAATAGTCAATGGAACAAAAAGACTCTATAATGTGTTATTAACATATATAATGTTTTCTTATCAAAATTACATGTAACTTTTGGTGTTTTGATTCAGGTTATTTTTATTATGTATCATGTTCATTTAATTCTTTTTAAGGTAAATAATGTTATCATATCCAATATGCTGTCTACTCTTATTTATGCATTCTCAAATTTAAACGTAAATATAACATGTACACTATCAAATTGCTTCACAGGGAGATTGGAAACAAACTCTTGGAGTTTTGCTTCTCTTTTGTTCAGCCACTTGAAGCAAGTAGTAAAGGCAACACTAAGCAGGCCTGCACATTAATATTAATGCAGCTGCGACAATCAGTCGCAACAGTTACTAAAGAACTTCACTCTGCTCTTTTAGAAGAAAAAAAAAAATGAATGAAGTCTGTTAAAGAGGAAGCTCCTATACACTTCCCCTCTCTGATTACTAGTTATGTGAGCAGTGCATACTGCATAGAAACTTTGACATACTAGTCTAATAATGGAAAGGGTTGGTACATGATTTTGTTTCTTTATGCATAATCTGGAAGCACATATCATCTACAGAGGTAGGTGAAGAATTGAAGATGAAGCTGTATCAGTATCAACTATCAACTATCAACTATCAACCTAAGAGTAGCTTGTGCAAAGTTTTTTCTCCACAGTAGGACAAATTAGGAGATCAAACATAGGGGATACAAACCAATAAGTACCAGGGGAGCTAAAAGAGTTTTCACCCATATTGATCCAATAACTGAGAATTTGAGATTTCTAACAACCAATAATGGTTGACCCACAAGGTCATCTTCATGTTTTAAAGGTGAATCAAATTATTTGTCTGCATGATCCATGCTTATGGATGGTCACCCTTCATTACAGAAACTAATAATTACCTCTTTTTTACTTAACCATGCAATGTAGAGCACAGTCCAGTGACCAAAGTAATTCAAAGGTCACACTATTGTGAATTAGATGAGCACCAAATATAAAAATTAGTTTACAAACAAAAGACAATTGATCTTTATATTAGGGACCTACTCCTCCTACTCTGTAATAAAATAAAGACAGAAAAGAATAATGGGTGTTCTGAAGGAGACAAAATCAAAGATTTTGAGATTTTGAAAAGCTAGCAAGCAAGCACCACATGTATATGTATATTTTATTTTACATTCAATGGGAATATTTGGGAATTGGGATTTCATTGATTCAATGTCCATAACTGATCTTATTACCGTTTAAGTATTTTAGTAATAGATTCCGACCAAACTTTCCATGCCATTACCTACTTCCATCGAAAAGGATTAAAGGAGTCACATGCAGAATAGAATACTACAAGTTTTTCTGTTTCTGATACATAAGATCTGAGTGGCAAAATTACGTATTGGCACAGCTTTCTTCAAATCCTTTCCTCCTCCTACATAATCAAATCTTAGAATGTTGTCCACTATCAACATTCTATTCCAAACAAAAGTCAACCAACGAAACTCTCAAATTTCAAACACCCACTTAGCATTTGCCACTGACAAAACCCAAGTTTTTACTGCTCTATTCTCTAATCCCATGATTAAATTCATAGTTGTAGGCTTGACAAATTCCTCAAGTTGGGTGGATACCAATGAAACCATATATTGGCAACTGCCATAAAAGAAAAAAGAAAATAGGGTGGGTGAGATTATGTGGACATAATAAAAATCAATTTTGAATTCGTGTACATAAAACCATCCAAGAAAATATGCTATGACATTGAAATTATAGTATAAATAACTCATCACATTGAGTACATATAGATGCCTTTAGGCCTATAAATACATCATATATAAGGTTTCATGGAAAAATAAAAAAGGAAAAAGATAAAGAAAAGAAAATTTCATACTAAACCCTTGAAATTTGAAAGAAAGGAAACACTTAAAACTCCTGCTTTTGAGTTACACTTCTGGGCTGCCACTTTTATGGATCAAAACGACATGACCTATATTCTAAACAAAGCTTAGCTTACAAAGGTTCTATTTGAGTGACCACTATGGGGCTCCGAACCACATGTTTTCCGTCCGACCAAGAAAGCGACCCGAACACTGCCCCGGAATCACCCAAGACCAAATTCCGGGTATCTGCCGTAATGGCTACCACGAAGCTCCGCTTCTTCAAGGCTTCTGAAAACACCAACCTCGACGGCTTAACAGTCACAGTCACTCCTTTTGGCTGCGAATCCACTCTCACGCTGTAAACAGAGTTTGGCGGGCCTACATTTGTGACTGTCCGAATAATTGTCTTGGTCGAAATCCCTTTGGATGAGCTAGAAAACAGTGCAGCAATTGAAGGGTAATTGAGATTTTCCGGCGATGGCTTTCTCAACCGACAATTCGCCGGTAATCGAGTAATCACTTGAATTACCTTTGGCCCATAACCGATTGAGCACAAAAAGTTGACATAATCGTTGTTTGTGATATCATACACCAACCCAGGATCCATAGCAAGATCCAGACTGAGATGCCCAGCACCGAAATCATAAGGCGTGGATGATTTTCCTGTGGCTTCATCAGACATAGGCTGGTTCCGATTGTCAATTACGGTTGCAGTCGTCATCATAGCCGATCTTATAGCTGCTGGGCTCCAATCTGGGTGAGCAGATTTTAGCAAAGCAGCTGCGCCGCTAACATGAGGACAAGACATTGAAGTACCAGACAAGATGTTAAATTCAGTTCGCCGGACATCGGAATCCAACCCGGTAGGACCAACCGCATCGGTCCAAGCAGCAAGAATGTTCACTCCCGGCGCAATCAAATCGGGTTTAAGAATCTCAGGGTTTAACCCATTAGGTCCTCTACCTGAGAATGAAGCTACAACTGGTGCTGGTTTGATTCCGAGTATGGTACCTTTGAAATCAATTGTGGCTGTAGGATTAGCAGAGGAGGAGATATAGGCCTTGACAGAATCAGCTTCATTAGCACCAAGAGCACATGTTGGAAGAAGATGAGCATCAGCAACCAAACCTTCGCCATTAGAAACTCCATTAGCTAAAATCATACCCACACCACCAGCTTTCATTACCACCAACCCTTTACCCACTCTTGGACTACTACCACGATCACAAATCACAATCTTTCCCTTCACCATTTTGGGGTCAAGGGAACTTTCCATACACAGTGAAGCAGATAGTACCCCTGCTTTACCAGGATATACAAGTTGGTACATTTTACCCTTTAATGGCGCTCCAGCGTAAAGTGACACACCAGAGAGTCTGCGTCCATCACCCAAAGTCACCTCTGCCGGGAAATTCCGATCAATTGTGCTTGCTCCGACTGTCGTCATCCATGGAGCCAGGTTAGTCACTGACATTCCACCGGACCCTTCATTACCAGCTGAAGATGACACAAAAACACCTTTTGAAACCGCACCGTAAGCCCCAATTGCGATTGGATCAAGATAATACGGCGAGGATATACCATCACCGCCTCCAATTGATATAGAAATAACATCAACACCATCAGTTACGGCGGTGTCAAATGCAGCCAGAATGTCAGAGTCGAAGCAACCGGAATTCTTCCAGCAAACCTTGTATACGGCTAATCGAGCTTTTGGAGCTACACCCTTTGCTATGCCAGAAGCATAGCCAGACATGCTTGCCTGAAAGGCATACCTTCCCGCAGCAGTTGATGCTGTGTGGGTGCCATGACCGTCGGCATCTCGAGGCGATCTGAATTCTATTGTTTCGTTGATTGGGTTGATTGGTCCAGCCGAGCTTGCTCCTGCCTCATGACCTTTGGCAAAAAATCTAGCTCCGATCAGCTTCCTATTGCAATTTTTGGCTGTGAATTTCACTCCGGTCTCGCAAACACCTCTCCATTTACGAGGAACAGGACCCAAATTCAAATCAGAGAAGCTGCGACGCTCAGGCCAAACCCCCGTATCAAAAATTCCAATGATAACATCAGACCCGTAATCAGATTCTGACCAGAGCCCACGTTGGTTTCTAAGGCCAAGAAACTGAGGGGAGCGAGTTGTATGGAGCTGACGGCGACGATCCTCGAAAACAGCAAGAACAGATGGGTGTTGGCTAACTGAAGCAACTTGGTCTTGGCTGAGCACCGCCGAGAAGCCATGAAAGACGGTATCATAAACATGAAGGATTTGAAGTGGTTCAGCAAATTCAGATGTATACCAGTGGTAATGGGTAGGAAAAATAGACGGTTTCGTTTCATAATTAACCCTGAAAATGAAGGATTTCACTGTCTGATCAGTAGAAAGAACAAAACTTTCAGAGAGTAAATTAACGAAAATGAAGAAAAATAGAAGAGGGGAAGCAGAATTGAAGGGAAATGCAGCCATTGAAGTATCAGAGAGTAAGGAGTGGAAGAGAGTGACTGAATGACAGGTAAACAAGGGAGTGATAATGTTATAGTAGGAGGCTAGCAGCGCACAGAAGAGAGAGAGTGGTAAATTGTATTTATCTAATAGATGCATAAGAGAGCACTTTTACAATTAAAAAATTTATAATATTTATTAAGATTATATATTTATTTTATAAATTATTATTTATAAAAATAATTTAATTTTTAATAATAATATTTGTTTTAATTTAATAAGTATTCTATTTTTAATTAAACAATTTTTGTGTGTGATGTGGGAATTGGAAGTGTCCTGGATACTGGATAGGATATCGATTGGTTGTCAAAGGTACTGCTAGTATTTCCAAAACAGCTTAATAGGGGAAAACGACGTGGCCAGGGAGTGAGTCAGAACGGAAAACGACTTTGTTTCTGTGGTGATCTAACTGAAGATTACCTGTGTCTCCATCAAAATTACTATGAACATGTCGTTTATTACAGAAGAATGACAAGTGAAATTGGAATTTAAAAAAAGGAAGGGACATAATAATTCAAAATAAAACGGACGGTCCTTGTAATTTTGAGGTTCCCTTTCTTTGCTTCTCAATTCACATAATCACATCAATAAATAATGCACTTTATACCTTTTATTATTCTTTGTAGATATAATAAAGTTAAATTATTTAATATACAGTGTAAGAAAGAACAATTTATTTTATGATGCTCACCATGTTTTACATAATGAACAAATCAAGTATAGATGCTTTACTCATCAATTGATAACAATAACAAGTCAAATTGTTTTTCTTTTCTCTACTTTTAATTATATAATATGTACTTGTAATGATATATGGGAAATTTCATATTCATGTACTTGTCATGAATTATCTACTCATTCAATTTATTTTATTCATGTAATTGAGAGTTACACCTAACCCAATGTTTAATGACTTGTTCATGAAGATTTTACATGCACTTTTTTTTTTCCCCTTTACCATTTCTATGAATTAACAAATTATTTATGTAAAGTATCCTATTTTTCTTTAGTTTTGTTTAACCTTTTTTGGAGAGAAACACATTAAATTAAAATTAAGTAAAATTTGGATACCATATTTATATACGCTGCGGAACATGGGACTAAAGATGAGGATAGGTGGGAATGTATGTAGGATTGAGAGCTATTTGATCCAACGGCTGAGATCACATCTTGGAACTTACAGTCATCATTTAGTGGGCCACGACTCACCGAAAGGAACGGGAGAGGATTAGACTTTTATTGTAGCATGGAGGAGATGCCATCATTTCATGCATTTCTGGTAAATGGGTCCCACTCCCACCATCCCGGTCGTCTTGCAGTTGAATGCTGACCAAGCTGGAAAGATGCCTGAGATTAGAGAATTTAGGTACAATTTTTCTTTCTTCTTTTTTCTTTTTCTTTTTTTCTTTTTGAGATTTGAATGTCTGACCAAAGTTGGGAAAGGTTAGTCAAATTGGGCCTGATTATTACCAGTTTTGAGATAAAGTTCTGGTGGTCCAAAGTGGTGACACTGACTGGACGGGGAATGTGGATCCTTTATATTGGGCTTCAGTGTGTAAACCTAAATGATGGGCTTATGGCCCAATTTAAATTTATCTGCTGTGCATATTGGTCACATTCCAATTTGACACAAACAAGTCAGCAATATTCTAATATGCTGCTTTCTCCTTTTAGTGGTTGTGATTGAAAGGCACAATATTGTTTTGGAGAAAGCTATGTGTTTGATGATGACATTAGAGAAATATTAGAGGTAATATGATAAATATATGTGAATGATCTGTATTTGATCAAAATGAGAAAATGCATCCTGATGCAAACTGAGATGAACACTATTTCATGATAAATCAAAAGAAAATTAAAGAAGTAAAAACATCTACTTTAAAGAAATTACTTCTATATAGTTTTCTTTCCTTAAAGAGTTGCAACATTCGATCCAATCTGAGAAACCTTTTTCATGATTAAATTACATCAAAAGGTGATATGTGTTTGTCCTTAACTTAGCACACACGAGAATCCCACATATTATGACATTAAAATAATAATTATGAATGCAATTAAATTAGACAATTAACTTAATTACATTGCATTAGGTAGTACCCAATAATTAGACATTGGCATTAGAAATTAAAATTATTAATGAAATCTACTTGGCTCTGTCTGTAATAACATCAAAACCCATCTCAGTTGGGTCGGTCGCCTGAAGTTCATAGCTGATCCCATCAAGCACTCTTCTCAGACCATCTTTTGATGTTGCATATAATATTTTTGCTCTGATTCTTGATGCTGTCGGAGACCATGCAATGAAGAATATCTTACTCTTCCGGCAATTATCGACGGTCACAAAATCAAAGTCGAACACGGCAGTACCGGCAATCATCGTACGGCAACGAAGCTGCCAGATCATCATAACTCTCACCGGGCCCACCTACCTTATCAACTATCACCAGCCTTGATTTCTCATCAATCTTGAAAACTATGTATCTGTGCACCTTCTTCCATTTCATCTCCATGAATGAGTTCTTGCATTCCTCTGTCACCCACATCCCAGTTGTCGCCTGTAATTAAATATGTAAAAAAAAAAAAAAAAAGTATTTAATTATTTTTCATACAAAAGTCAATTACTTTGTAAAAATACTTACCATCTTGAAAGCCATTGCCATGGTTGTGAAACTCAAAAGATAAAGCCAAGACTGTCTCAATTTTGAGAGTGATGAAGGAAGGACAAATTGGCTCTTTATATAATAATATATATGAAGATGGACTTACTGAAATGCCATTGTTGTTTATTGTTATTTACTAATTTGTACCAATTTAGATAAGATCTAAAATGTACATGTATCAAATGACAATTATGTCCTCGATTTAGGCTTCAGTTTTTCTCTTATATTTCAAGTAGTTTATGTTAATAGAGAGTAGCAAATCAAAATGAGTTGCCTTAATTAAATATTATTTTGGCACATGGGAAGTTTGTTAGAATTTTAATGAAGTTTTCTTCAAAATTCGTCAATTCTACACCCTATTTAGTATTTGGCAATATTTAATCAAGTTACTATAATAGGATATATATAGTTTATTATACCATTCAACTCAATGAATCTTATCAATCACTAATTATTAGATACTAAATTCAGAACTATAGTGTTCTTTTAATGAATATCTAATATTATTTGAATAAATTTTGATATTTTTATTTATTCATTAGACTTACAAATTATAAAACGTGAGATATCTCTTTTTTATTTTATAATTCTTCTATCAAAACAATCTTTGGATATTAGTATTAACAACTAGTAATTTTATCAGTTGAACTAATTAACATATTTGACGACTTCAATGTCTTGAGTCCTAGATAATTATTAATTGTTAAATTTTGAAAGATTGTAATAAAGGTATTTATTACACCTTAAAAAAAAGTATATTTTAGACAATAACATTTATTTAACCTGAATCTCATTTTCTTCATGGCCTACCGTAACTGACTTTTGACCTTATGACAATGAAACTAGTTTTACAAAGCATACAATATGATATGGTGGCCCCATCTCGGATCGCACACCCACATCCTCCATCTTGATCTCCAACTTTGTGTTCTGAAAATAGTCTTTGCGTGCAAGCAAAGCAGAAAAAGAAGAAGAAAGTGAAAAAGGCTTCTCTTCTCGGTATAAATGAGTATGCATGAACTACCAATCACAGTCAATCTGTTTAGGATCTTTTTCTTCAGCTCGTGTGATTTCAAGTGTTTCATATCCCTCAGCTTGAGTTTTCCCACAAATTTGTCTAAGAAGTCAACATCCCAACCATTTATTTAGAGATACAGAAATTACAGACACTAAAATCAATGAACATATCAAGCAAGTGAACATGAGTAGGTGAATGGGGAGGCATGTCCCTCATGAGGGTGGCCCTCCCCTTGACTTAAGGCCGCTCGTACATGATTTGTGTACCTGTTTGTGCTTCCACCCGTAGGAATCCTTCCCAGATACAATAGTTGACGAAATTGCATGATTCACTGAAATAATTCACATAGTTTGTTGACTTCATTTGACTTCTTTTAGTTTGCTCTGTTTGTATTCATAAGGCAAACAGAAATCATTCTGTATTTTGGGGCATGATATCTATATTCAGATTACAACCAAACTATATTTCAGTGCTTAAAAGATTTGGAAGGGTCCATAAAAGCCTGTCTAGTCACATTCCAAACAAAATGTATTAGAAAGGAAAAAAGCAGAGTTACTTGAACTAAAGGCTCCCTAAGTCTCGTTTCTTCCAATGATCCGCCAAGCAAAGAAACGTCTGCATTTGGATATAAGAGCCACTAAACCTGCAAGCAGGAACGGACTGCTTCTCATAAAACAGAGTTGAAAACAATGAATGCAACTATCCAGAGTCATGTGCCAAAATTGGAGCCTTGCCTTATAGAGCCAGTGGCAGGTTAAAGCATCTCTATTTGTCTTCATTTGTTGGTTCATCTTTAATCTTGTCTCCATTCGGTGGTTCGTTTTCATTGTTTTGCTGGGAGCAGAAGGTTCAAAGGGGGAAAAAGAAAAACAGAATAGTGTCACTATGGGGAGTAGCGAGAACTATATACTGTCAGTATGGCAAAAAGGAAAAGATTATTGATAACAGCAACAAAGACAGGTATATCCAAATACCCAAGATAGTTCTTGAGTTGTATATACGCACCTCAAGTTGACCCTGTAGAGAAGCCAGCAGATCCTTAACTGATGGATCATTGGGGTCAACTCCGGGAAGCTGCAAGAGAAATAAGTAGTCAGGATACCAGCAACATATGCCACAAATCACTCATATAGATTGCTTTTCAAGGATCTAGTAATACGTACTGATGCAAGGACTGAGGCCAGAAACGATTGATCGTCTAAAACCTTGTTAACATCTGACTGTGTTGACTGATCTACACTATTTCCCTGCATAGACATCTGGAGAGCTGCATGTTTTATTAAGAGGAGAATAAATCAGCACAAATTCAAAATTATTTAGATAGATAAGCCTTATTTTTCCCGTAATGTATTGCTCCAAAACAAAATTGATTTACAACTGAACCAAATATTATAAAACAATGGGAGTATTATTTTGAAATATCAAATAAGGATTCTTCACCGATATCAGTTCAACATGGATGCTACAACTATAGTTGAAGTACTGCCTCCATAGCAATACAGAAGCATTTTGTGCGAGAAATCCCAAATATTAAGTTACGAAAAATTGGGTCAACAGATAGAACTTACCTAAGCCCAACTCCTCATTCTCATTAGTTGCCTGTGGCATTTCAGCATCAACTCCAGATATATTCATTGACATTGCAAGTGCCCTCTCTAGCAACACGTTCTCATTATCCTATCATCAAGTCATTAGTCAAGAACAATTTCAACTAAGTAGCTCTTTACATACTTGAAAAGTAACTCAGTGACACCTACTAACCAATAACACTGGTAATAACTCAAACTTAATAACATACTTCCGCAGAAGTTGGATAGACTTAATCATACAGTCACACTAACCATTTCATCTGTGGTTTTTCCGTTTCCTTCCAGAGCTGGAACTGGTTCAGCCATAATTTCATCCTCCATCTTGGATAATTGTTCCTCTCCTTTTTCTTGCTTACCAGCTTCATCAGCAACCCTTTTTGCAGCATTTTCCTGCCTTGCCCTCTCCTCTTCCATAGAGACTCTAAGGGCAAGAGCCAGCTCAGGATCTACATTGGGATCCACACCAAAATCAAAGCTAGAAGATCCATCAACAGCAACTGCTGCAAAAGCACTTCCTCCTTCTCCATCTCCATCTCCAGTGAATAAGGGTGTACTGCCAGTGAAATGTAAGTCTAATTCAAAAATTCCTACAGTAATCTCTATGAAGAGAAAAAGTTTCTATCCTGCATATAATTCACATACAACAACAACTCATCTAATACACATATTCTGTTACTTTCAAAGTAGCCAAATGACCATTTACTGATGTCTTAATTCATAATATGTTATCCTACCAAATCAACTTCTATCTCATTTCCTAGTTTTAATTTTTGTAAGTATACTCAAGAACGTGAACTCTGGTCACATGTATCATAGTAAATTCATTCTAGTCACCAAATAATGATTCTCAATTTAATGATTTTCCCGTGCAAAATTAAACCCTGTAATGAAGAAGGGAAAATGAGTAAAATATCAAACCTGATGAGCATATCAGATAGAGCATCTACACCAGGTGGAACATGAACAATATGGCTGCTGTTGTTTTTATTAACAGCAGCAAGGAGGACCTCCAACTTCTCAGGCTTTGCCTCATCCTCTCCACCAAAATCAACAATATCAAGAGCTACACTGTTCTTTTTTAGTTTCTTTCCTATCATTTCCAACACCTTCTCGTCATATTTGACAGGACTGAAAGAAAAGCATATACAAAAAAAAATTAGAGTTCTTTTCCAGAAAAAAAGAAAGAAAGAAAGAAAAGAATGATTCTACCTGCCAGCAAAAACCACAATCCTTTGTTGCTGATTTTTGTTCTGGCGGTGCTTTAGAGCTAACTGCGCAATCTGGATAGCAGCAGCCATGTTCATTTCACCCCCCAATTCAAGACCTTTATGCAGACAGGGGAAAATGAAAAAGATTGTATGCGTGGAAATGCTTGACAGTAAATAACTTTATTACATGATAAATAGTTTCCTGTACTTATATGGCTTCAAGCTCTTTCAACACGTCATTGCTTATTTTACCCATTAAAAGAAGCAAAAAATCAATAAACTTGAGACTCTTTAACATGGTAATCAGGTGCACCTGATATCCCAATACCAAATTCAATTGACAATCTAATTAATGAACAGTTGTAATAGCTAAAATTAAAAACTGCACTCCAGACAAGCCAATAACAAAACACAAGCACATGAACAGGAAAAGTACCATGCAGGGATGACAGTATCTTTCCAAGATCAGAGGTAGGAGTTGCCAACACCCGGACCCCCTTTCCCGCCATTGTCAAAACTCCTACTGTATTCTCCGGATTAGACTACAAATTTAGAGAAAAATAATAATAAAAAATAAAAATCAATAACGATCAAAAGATTAAAATCATCACCCAAATACTACAGGATATACAGTAGACCCAATTCAACTGAAAATTTTAAAATAAATGAATGTGTATGGCATACGTGTGCCAGTGAGTTACAATGTACAAGCATAACCTGGGTTTTTGCTCCACAAATGAGACTAACAGCGTCGGCTTGAGCTTGGAATCGAGAGGGAGAGTAATCTCCGTTTCGCATCCATTCTGAATTATCAATGCAAATCATGGTCGCCTGATGAATAGATAACAAAATTGTACTTTAAATAAGCATTAACCCTAATGTTCCGAAGAAATGTAAGACTGAATTAACAAAGAAAATTCAGATAGAGAAATTGGAAGAACATCAAAAGAAGGGAGGGCAGCCATGGCTAACCTCAAGAACCATTGTTCGAAAATTCGAGGGAGAGTGAACGAGGTGAAGACGAAGAACTGCGGTCACCCAAATGAGTTTAGTGTTGGAAAAGAAAAACGATGATGCCGTTTTAGCCGTCGTTTGGTTGGATAGACAAAATTTGATAGTTCGTTAGGTCGTTTTTTAAATTTTTTGTTGGTAAAAAAAAAAAAAAAATAAAAAAGAGTAAGAGGAGCCCTCTTTGTTATAAGTGCTTTTAATAGTAATTTGAAAGAAGGAATGGAGAGTAAGGAAAAAGAGCTTTATTTTAGTATCTTTTTACTAATATGAGAAATGGGTTAATTATTTATTTATTTATTAATTCTGTATTGAAGCTCAAACTTCGAACTTTGAAAGTAACAACTGTTTGGCTTGAAACAATAATGTTAAAACATAATGGGTTGCAGGAAAAACTGGTTAGAGAGAGATAAACTCCTGGAGTTGAAATTTACATGAATTTAAATCCAGTGTTTTAAATTTACTTGAACTAACCATTGATTGACATAAATAATTTTTTTCAATTAGCGAATTCTTAGCAATGATATTGTTTAGCATGTAACAAGTAACCTAGATAACAACAATGGAGATAAAGAAAAACTGAAACAAAAAAGTTTCTAAACACTTGATCAAGATTTCGACCTAGATAATTGGAATGAAAATGCAAATTGCCTGGAAGATTTACCATTATTCAATAAAGGCACCTCAAAATTGAAATTGTACAAGAGCAATACTCTTAAAGGTATGCACATTATGCCGACTAATACAGATCAGACACTTCTACAATCACACTGTCAACAACAAATAACTAGCCAAACAACATACAGATTTTCAACTGGATGATTAGTCAAACAACCACATCTCTACTGCCAGGAGTTTGTCTATGATTTCTACTAATGGGTAGGTAAACATAAACCTCATGAACATCCTGTTTACAAACATCCCCTCGGTCCCTATCTATGGCATAACACACATAAACCGTCTCAATCACATTGTCCAGCACATGCACAAAGAAACCCAGCACCACGATCAGTAGCAACCAAGCCAGCAAAGCCACATAGTACGAATCAACCCCAAGATCACTTGCAGCTTTTAAAATAGCACACGCCTGCTAGGGTACAGCCATCAATGACAACATATTGGAAAAGGCAGAGGATATGAAAGATAGCAAATATAAATATACCAGTAACAAGCAGGAAGCAGCATATGTTAGATACACATGGCAAGAAAAATGTGAAACCAGTAAAATTATGAATTTGAAGCTATTCTGTGCCATCATACATGAAACGAATTTTAGGGTAAATATAATCCCGCCAACACCCCTTTTCAGCACAAAACAAAAGGAGGTAACTGTTGCTAGTTGCCACCAAGGGTAAAAAATTTAATTATTCATACTTTAATGGAACTTGTTGGAAACAATAACTACAATATAATGGGAATGGGAAATACTCATGTTGATTAATAATAACTGCAAATCAAATGGAAAAAAAAAAAAAAAAAAACTTGAAAGGATTACAGCACCGCAATTGCATATATGGCTGAGAGGACGAAAACAATTCCGGCCAGTAGGCGAGTGGAGATGGTCTCCACAAAAACAGGAGAGAGAAGATTACGCTTAAGAAGCTCATACGTCATTCTTGCAGATGAACAATAAGCTTCACCAGTTATTGCAGCAAAGTTGATGGTGAACTTGTTGAGAAAATCAACAGCCGCCAAAAAGGCATTCACACAGCAGCGTAATATAAGAATAATAAAACCAGGGGTATCTTCATGTCTTGAACTATCAACAGCAGCCCGCACAAATCGAACAACAAAAATAAGTAACCCTGACAGACATATGGTACCTGACGAGGGGCCAAATGCATTTCTGCAAGGATTTGCTAAGAAGATGAGAAAAGATCATTAAATATTATCTGACTACCAGTTTTCCAATTGTAAACCAATTATCTGGCTCTAGTTCAATGATTAGTTTTATTCTTTCTGTTCAAATGAAAGGCAAGAAATGTGATGTGTGGAACAACCAGATCAATGACTGTCTTTTGATTAGATGTTAAAACAGTTAGGCTGACGAGAAATTGACTTGACCATGAATATTAATGATAAACTTGATGTGGGAGTAAAGAAAATTAGTTGAAAAAGTTTGATTATTGCATCATAATACCTATTTGTCAAGTGTGCATAATTATGAATCTGATACCAGTAAACGGCAATACAGCCAATTCCTGGTTGAGTCAGAGATACACACAACTATACAATGACCTAAAAGGCTGAGCGAGCTGAAACTACTAAGTGGCCAAACATTAATGTAAATTAGCTGCACTAACACTAAAAAGGAGAAAAACGAGGGGGCAGACTCCAACTTTACCAAAATTTACAAGGGACAAGTGTATAAGGTAATACTAATATACTTTCCCATCTAAAAGAGGTATCAAATAGCACCCTTATTATGTTAAAAGTTCCCTAGACGTCAAAATTGCAGTGTGAGATGGCATGGAAGCTTCGGAAGTATCTATGTCCTATAGGCGAAATTGGTGTCATCTAAAAACATGAAGGAACCCAATGGAAAAAACTTACTCATTACTGTTACATTTCATGCTGATAAACATCAACTTAATAATAATGATTACAAATTTTTTAACTCAACCAAGAGTACTAAATCTTGTAGTAACACCAACTACTTTCTTATCCTGCCGCTATACATATTATAGTCCAATCTATCTGATACTCCCAGTCTAAGCATGCCAAATAAGAGAAGTGGTAAGCAGCTGCAAGGCAACTACTACTCCAAAAATAATAGAGGCAAGGAAAGAAAATGATAAATTTAATGAAAGGAGCAACTAGATATTCACCTCAAAGAATTTCTGATGCTCCGCCTTGGAGTTTCATCTAAGTTTGAGAAATACCACTGTGCAACGGTCCCACTGATCACGTAAACCTGAGCTTCCACCATAGCTGCGGCAGACCACAGCATAGTCAGAATTGCCAGTGCAAAATAAGCTGGCACCCAACTGTCCTGCTTCCAAACACAAGTGTATTCACCATCTGATTCTTTAGGCACAATTTTCCCATTGAACCTTGCAAACACCAAGAAAACGATAATAGGCGAATAGTAAACTAGTAACCCAATTGTCAATAATGGTAGCACCCCAAACAAGCCCAAATTTCTCGAAAGCGCGTCCGAAGCAACCCCGATTATCCTTATAGTAAGTTCAATCCGATGCCAATTTAACACCAAAATCCATATAATCACCCCTATTATCAAAAACACAAAGACAAGTACCAGAATTCTATAAACCAAAGGAAAACCATCGCTACAGGTGGAGCTAATCGTGCAAGCAACGAACCAATAAACATTGATGAAAATGGGGATGACAATGAAGAACGGAAGGGAAGCGTAGAAAATCTGTTTGGTATAATGCTTAAGCAACAAAAGTAAACCGAAGCAGATGGGCACGCTCAAAATCAAAGTAATCACAAGGGTCCATATCAAATCTTTGACAAAATGCGAAGACGAAGAAGTAAAGAAAACCCAATTCTCAGATAATAGCGAATCTTTGACACAAGAGGTAGAGCTGGAGTTATAAGAGTAAAATGAAGCATTAGAATAGTTGGTGTTCCTGTGGAAGATGGCAAAGATACCGAAACCGAAGGTACAAAGGACCAAGATGAGGAAAAGAATGAGAAAAGGAATGTCCTTGAAGGAGCGAGGACCATAATTGTAGGTGATGTGAAGGTACTGGGCTGAGTCGGATTCGGGTTGGTCAATCCGTGGTGGTTCTTCGATTTGGGAAGTGTAATTGGAGAGGAGGGGTTGAGAAGGTGAGGACTCGTATAAGGAAATTGGCTTCTTGTCTTCCTCAGTACTACCCATGAGAGAGAAAGAGCAGTCGGGTTTATGGAAAAGACTGGTTTTTGATTCCGGAGTACTGAAACCTAGGCTGAGGCCGGAGGCTGAAGGGACGGCGCCACCGACTGTGACAGGTGGAGCTTATAGTGTTGAACCGTAGATGATTACGAAGGACTTCTCTGATCTTATCTGTTCTTTATTACCTTAACCGGGAAAATCTGGAAAGTCATATAAGAAAAAAAAAAAAAAAAAATAGTGTCTGAGAGTAAAACATTCGATTATTTTAATCTAATTGTTCGTAAATCATTTCAAAAATCTTAGTTGTCCTAATTGTGACATCTCATACTGAATAGGGCAGACAGAGAGAAAAGACTTGTGCTAGAACGTGCTCTTGATCTAAATCCCACGACACAAAGTTAAAATATTGAAAACACTTACATAAAAATTAAAAAAAAACTCCTTTTTCTCTCCCAAAAAAAAAAAAAAAAAACATATTATGATATTACAGACCAATAAGTCTCAGTTTACCAGTTTAATGTACCTAACAGTCTATTTGTCCCCTTCAAATTATAGTCCAATTTCATTGTCCACTAAGATTTTAACCAAATCAGAAACCAACCATTCTTCTCTCTTTTTTTTTTTTTTGGTCTAATTCATGAAAAAAATGGATTATGGAAGACTATGCCACTCAACTCACCTTCAAAAATAATTAAGTACTGCACCTCGCCAAACAGAGACTAACTGAAACAGGATCATATCCTCATTTTCTTTTTTCTTTCTCTACATTCTACAAGACCATAACGAATGGGGTTGTGTTAACAAGAGTTGCCAAGTTACAAAGGAACAGACTATAAAATTTCAATTAGGCGCCTAACACGATCAGATCTAGAAAATTAACTTTGTTAAGTTTCATGGGCATGTTACTGAGGAAATTGAATGTGAAACAAATATATATAAAACCAAACTTCTAACTCAATGCAGAATTTGTGAATATAAGAACGAGCTTTATCTTTCCTCATCCCATTTGTCCTTGGGTATCTCTCCAGAGTCAGCAATGACAACTTTCTTTCTAGGCTTCCCATTGTAGGTTCCAGCTCCCCCTTCAATTGCAAATACAGTATCCATGCCTTGAATAACCTTACCAAAGACAACATGCTCTCCGTCCAGCCTGCAAAGTTTGTATATGGATTAATTACACACTTTTTACATATCTAACATGATCGCGTGATATGCATTCAAGTTAGAAAATAGATTTACATGCCTCAAGATTGTCTAAGAATTCTCTATACTTGACACAAGTATATTAGGGACCAAGTGCCATAAAGGCTCCCAAAGTAGGACTGTCCAGGAATAAAAGATTTCAGTTCCAATTACCTTTGATCCCTTTTTTCTCTAAAGGGAGTCACTAATATAACTGTAGATGGTCAAAAAATCGTATTAACATCAGAGACATTATCCTTAAAAATCACCCTGAAATTCTCTAAGATCCATCAACTTTGACATTTGATTCCTCCGTGAGCTATCAGCAAAAGGTAAGTCTCCACCTTTCATTGACCTAACTAGAAACATTCCACCCTTGAATCCTACACTTCAGATCTCAACGTGAACATCGGGCCTAAATAAGGTATCTAGAAGTAGAAGATTTGTATTGAATTTGAAACAACAGCTAAACCCCACAACCTGATACATATAGCCACAAGTATGGAATACTTACCAGCTGGCCTTCACTGTGGTGATGAAGAATTGTGAGCCATTAGAATCTGGCCCTGAATTCACCATAGAAACAACACCTGCTAGCAAATAGATTATTGTGAGAAGGAAGCAAAAAAACTCACAAATGACGAAAAACTCGAACTTTACAAATAGATTAAGTTATAATTTAAGCACAACGCATGAATCCAAGGTTTGATGCAACGGACCAGCATGTGAATGTTTTATCTTAAAATTCTCATCAGGAAAGGTGCCACCATAAATAGATTCATATCCTTTGCCATCACCATGAACAATATCTCCTCCTTGAATCATAAAACCAGATATTATACGATGAAACGGGGTTCCTTTATAATGGAGTTTCTGTCCACCTGGCACTCTTCCCCTTCTCCCCTGCATTTAAGATTGCAAATGAATATCAGTGCCAGAAAATAGGCATTGCCTCTAGACAAAGATCAAGAAGTAAAGCTCTGAATACCTGTGCACAAAGCCCTAAAATTTTCTGCAGGAAGAAAAGGTCATTCATTAGGCAATTGCACAGCATGATGAAAATAAAAGCACCATAGTATGTAAAGACATGTGTCTTCGAAAAAAAATAGTTCAGACTGGTTTGTGTTTTTTCAGGATAGAAAGCTTGAACTCTTGACACGCTGTGCTGTGTCAAGGCTGACAAACAAGGACTGTAAACAATTATTCCAAACTCGAGATATTGATCACCCTTGTTTTATGCAAAATACAAATTTAAGCCACTAACTAGAGTTGATTAGGTAACTAAGATGCTGAAAAAAAGAATTATTTCAAACAGAAGATTAATGACATACCAATAGTTTTTGGTACAACCTGGCCATATAATCCAATCACAATCCTACCTGCAGAAATTGTTGTTTGTAGCATGGAGTTAACAATAAATGAGAAAGAGGAAATAGAATATAAACTCTGAGGTCTTATGTAACTGCCAGCAGAATGTGTATATTGTAGCACTTATATATTAGTAATGCTCTTTCTTTTTAACAAGGTTTATCAGAAAGCAAGTTGCTTTAAACAGTTTCAATTAAATAATATATGTGATTTCTCCATACCCTAAGCGTTGTTCTTCAATATCAACATCTAAGTATACTCTGTGAGTAATTTCAGGCATGTATTCCCCTATTAATCCATCCTGTATTGAAGAAAGCGAAAATTTGTTACTAAATCAACATATTAAAGAAAAAGACAAATTTTTCCTGTAGAAGACAGTAAATAATGAACAACTTCCAAGTTTCACAATCATAAGGATATCAGTCTGTAGCATTTGCAGCCACCAAAGACCAATAGATGTTAAAAAGATAACTGGATTCAAAATATAGTACTAGAAATATTATTATTATCTAAAGCCAGATAACCGAGAGTATCATAGAAATCTCTTTCTATGATAATACATACACACACATTCTGCGCTAGTAGAATCTATCAAAATCCCTTATTCCATTTGCAAGATGGCAACTATTTTAATGAATAAGTTCACTGGAGAAAAGTACCATAAATTTCCACTGCCACACTTATAGTAGCAAGAAAAGACTAAATCATCAGTCCTGAAGCCATTATGCTAATATATCTCCATGACCTGATTCCAACTTTACAAACAAATATACTTATCAGACAATTACTACATCACACGGTAACTGTAAATGAGGTTCTATGAAAACTTCTAGTAACTATGAAGCAACAAAGGCTTTGCTAAAATCTTATAAACAACAGAGGATAGAGAAGCCAAAATTGTTGCATTATTAATATTTCCTAATTTTGCTTGCTTTTCTCAACTTCCTAACTCCTGTTACAGGTATTGATTGGTCTCAACTTCAACCTATCTTTTCCAACTTCTAGTACAGCGACCATCACACAGAATCTACCCATAATACCAGCGCCTAAGCCAAATAAAGTGATTCAATTGTCTGTACTATACTAAACCGGTGGTACAAAGGCAAACCGAATCACCACTGCACATGACTTGGCATAAGCTATAAAACCCATTAAGCAGAAAACGTTTGCAACTACTAACATCAATGAATACTCAACTATATTTGATGACATGAAAAATGTGAAATTGATATAGCGCATTCAATTAATCCGTCAATAGAGACAATTCAACCAAACTTGAAGCTGCACTTCAGATATTTCAATTCCGTAATTTCAAAATTTGCAATTAAAACAAGGACAGCACACGAAAAAGACATCGTTGAGCATTCATATCAGAAAAAACAATACCAAAGAAAACCACAACAATACAATGAAAACCCAGATCAGCTAGGCAACACAAATTGCCTAAAACCCAATACGATTTCAACAATCAGATCCATAAAGCAAAGAAATACAGATACAACAAATACGAAAACATACCCGTTTAGAGATAGAGAATGCGAAAATAAGGAAAATAGAGAGAACAATTAGGAGAAGGAGGCATCTTGGTTGAGACAGAAAAGAGATCTCTCTACGCATCGCTGTAGTATCTTTCTTACACTATCTCCGATCACCAAGAAACCGTACGTATTTTATCCTCCATGGCAGAATATTTTCTGTAAAGTATGTGCCTTTGGAACTTTCTCACTCTGAAAGACCAATATGCACCACTGTCTGTCAGTAGTCCCCCTCTCTCTCTCTCAAAATTCCGGTCTAGGCGCTGCCAAGGGCGTTACAGCGTAAGTATATTGTCTGTAATAAGATTAATATTATTGTTGAAACAAGAAAATAAATATATAACTGAGGATTTGGGTTTTTGTATAATTGGGTATCGGGATTTGTTACCGTACTACGCGGTACACTTAATTCTTTGGTGTTCCTGCATTTCTTAGTGGGCCACTGGGCCTGGTTTTTAATGACCTACAACTGATGCATTTTTAATGTTGAGCACCTAACCCAGTTTAAATGGGCTTAAATTGTAGAGATTACATAAAACTCAAAAGTCGAAAATTAACATCAAATACTTGGTTACGAAAATCTTAGGTTAGAAAAAATTGTGTGCACTGAGCAAAAATGTATTGTGCACAACAATCATTCTAATGAGCTATGGATTCTAATAAGAAAATATTCAACAAATTCAAATGTAGAGTTGTTTATTCATGACACCCTAAAGGGTGAAAGTTTAAATTAGAATTTGTTTATTTATTTATGTATTAATGGTAATGGATAATTTATAATTCATAGCTAATAATGATTCTAAATACATTTTATAGTGCATTATTTGTCACATTAGAGAAACATTTGTAAACATAGGTAAATTGTTATTGACTATAAATCGCCAAGGGTTATGACGATTCATTTGTTAAAACACATTTCATCATATATGGTCATAAGTTTAACCAATTAGTTTGTTATTACATATTTGAATTTAAGTCGTCATTATGGTACGCATTTATAATCTGAAATTCTAATAATTTTCATGTTAAAACACATTTCAATGTAAATTGTCAACATTTACAAAGATGTCAAAGGGAATAAAATAGAGTCTTCCTTTTATTTCAATTCTTATGTCGGGTAGAAGAAACTAAAGGGCTATGTTTAACCACGTGACTAGGATTTATGAGGACAAAAGAGAGTCAGGAAAATTGAAACATAGCATTGAATAATAGATAACGAATAAATGAGTTTTGATATGTTTTTCAAAGTTAATTCTCACACGTTACCGAAAATTAATGACATATCTCAATCTTTTGACTGATTCGAAACTTCTATTATCTAAATATGATCATAACGTAAATTAACCATTTCTCTTTTGTCTGATCTTACATATATATGTCGTCCTCTTAGAAAGATTGCTAAAAATGACATAACCCAGCAAAAGGGTAGCTGTCTTGTGGTGGCTGTCCATTAGATTTGCCTACATTTGAGGTTTGCATTTCACGTATAAATATGTTATACATGCACCACAAACCAAATGGAATTGGAAGATATTACACAAGATGGCATCTTTGACTCTCCCAATTCGCCCTCTCTCTGTTGTTGCTCTCTCTCTATTCATTGTCCTCCCATTGGCTCTTGCTGTAGGTGGAAAGCCTGCTGCCTTGACCTACCATAATGGCCCTATTCTCAACGGCAACGTTAACCTTGTCCTCCTATGGTATGGTCCATTTGCTCGTGTCCAAAAAAGATCCATTAACAGTTTTCTAAAATCCCTAAACTTCAACGGTGGTGGTAACCTTCAGCCACAAGTTTCATCATGGTGGCAGGTGGTGGAGAGCTACCAATCCGTGGCAAGGAAAGGCAACGGGAAAATCCAAGTGAACATAGCAGCCACAGTAAATGACCCAAATTACTCAATTGGGAAAATTTTAAACCAAGATTTCATTAGAATTTTGGTTCAAAAGGTTGCAAAGCCTAACACTGTCGTCGTTATTTTAGCAAGTAGGCAGGTTACAGTGCAAGGAACATGCATGGGAAAGTGTTCACAGCATGGAGCCATTGGTAACCAACCATATATTATTGTCCAGAATCCGGAATACGAGTGTCCCGGAGAATGTGCATGGCCATTCCACAAATCCGATTCCGGGCCACAAGGCGTGGTATTCACACCACCAAGTGGCAATGTTGGTGCAGATGCCATGGTCATTTCTTTGGCTTCGGGTTTGGCAGAAACAGTTACAAATCCATTCAACACCGGGTTTTTTACACCAGGAAGGCATGATGCAGTTGAGGCAACCACCGCCTGTCCGGCAATGTTTGGAACCGGGGCATTCCCGGGTAATGCAGGCAAAGTTCGGATCGATCCAAAAACTGGTGGAGCATTTAACGCACATGGTGTCAAGGGCAGGCAGTTCTTACTCCCAGCTTTGTGGAATCCAAAAACATCTTCGTGCTGGACTCCTCTCTAATTATTTTGGTTAAATATATTTGGTCAAATTTCAGAGATGAGGGTTTGATGTATTATTAATTAATGTTTAAATCAAATATCAAATTAATTTGTCAATACTTCAAAATACAATTGTTGCTTAATTTGCTTTTTTTTTAGAAATACATAAATAAATTATTTACATCGATTGCATATCACTATAAGCAGATCGGATTCAACTCAATCTATAAGATAGTGAAAAAACCAATTCACTAGTTCATTAGTAAATTTGCTTCTTTGATTACTTCTTTATGATTAATCTTTTTTATTTGATAAATAAATAAATAAAAACATAAATAGTGGTTTACTAATGTACCTAATTTTTGTATTTAATAAAGATATCATTTATGTCCTTTACATAAAATTAGTAAAACATATATATCTAAACCAAAGAGATACAACATTTTCTGAGATATATATAATTGTTTCATTCAAAATATATAGCATGCTTCATGCTTCTTATTATATATATTAACAATTTGTCAAAACAAACCTAATTATTAATTAAGACATTTAGTAATTGTCATGAACCATGGCTTTTCTCTTGAATATAACCTAGCACACTATGTCACTATATATAATACAAATTTTATGGGCATGTACGTATGCCAACGAGGAGGGTTGTACCTGTGTTACCATCATCAAATTATTGTAGCAAAACTTAATGTTGCTAACAACCAAATTAATTGAAGGACCACTCCTCCACTTTTTCTTTGCTTTGTACAAATAATTCTTGACATAATTAAAATAAAAAAATAAATTTATATACTAAATATGGTAATGTTTACCAACTTCAAATTGTATTATCTGAAAAAGAGGGAAATCGAAAACACAAAATTTCTCAAATAGGAAAAATAACAAACTTCCAAGTATAAAACACGAAATCTTATTTGAGGTACATGATAACACAATCTTTCATAAGAATAATTTATATTTGAGATTACTTTGTTTAGAAAAACCAAGACAAGAAACAAAAATTGTTAAATCTGAGGGCTACAGCTGAGAGGGACATGACGGAGCCCTGCAAAGAAAGAACTTCAAATTTTGAACTTGTGGCAATAAATGTAGGGAAAAAAAAGTCGTAATAGTATGGACATGTACCTCCACTAATTAAAGAGGTTACGTGCATCAAATGGTCACTCTCTCTCTCTCACACACACACAATATGACCGATATAGATAATGGGATTTTCAAAGCATCTTCGTATCAACCAAAGCATAACAAATGGGTGAATAAGAACAAAAATATAAAGGTGACAGTACTGATCAAACAAATGCAAGTGGGTCATCTTTTAATTAATTTCAATTAATTGACATTATCAATTTATTTTTTACCCAATATTTCATATCTGAGTTAAATAAGATACAACAAACTGATATGAATAATTATAATTACAATTTACGTTCTGTACTAGTTAATCATCGAAGATTAGTAAATTGAATTTGCACAATTTAATTAGTTATTCATCGTGATCTTATATATAAATAAATTAATAATCTGTTCGTACTTATCAATTTAATTAGCTTCAAACTTGCGTCTTTGTAGGCGGCTACACCAACTTGGTTTTATAAATCTTTGATTCTTTATTAATTTAGATTAATTAAAAATGAAAGAGAACGTGAGATGGGAAACCTTTCCATGTGGCTTGAATAGGTATGGGGCCCACAATTTTATTGTCGTGCACTGGACCAGTACAGGCGCCACAAGTCCGTACGTTTCACGTTCAAATGGAATCGTATTTTATCATGTAATTTTTTTAACTAGTGCTAAAAAATAATTGATAAAATATAATAAATATAAATTTTAAAATTAAAATAATTTTAAATTAAAAATTATTTATTACACAATAAGTAATTATTATAATTATTAATATATAATTTATATATTTGTCATTTTAGCAAGTGTCTTATAGACACATATCAAATTTGATAAGCGCGTGGTCCTATTTCTGAGAACTTGCCTTATCAGAACGAAGCCGTTTTGAGGGCGATACCACGAGGAACCCGCTTATGTAGTAGCTGTTATCCATTGCACCAAACTCTACACCACATAAATAATATATAGACCACAAGTACAAAATTAAGGCTTTGGCCACCAAAATGCAAAATAAAATAAAATTGATTGGACATGTGGCAAATTATTTGTTCTTAATTAAACTCTTTACATATATAATAATTTATAAAATAAAAATAAATAATACTCCTACCTTGTAGTAGTTCAATTGGGAGAGATTTCAGTATGTTAAGAATTTGAATTCATACAAAAATATTTGTAAAAAGGGATAGTCATAAATCTTTAATAAGATTAAAGTTATATCGTGTAAATGAGAAAATATTTTTTCAAAAAAATAAAAAAAAAATAGTGAGAATTCTTAATTTCTAATAACAAAGCTTAATTTTTATAACTAAATCACTTATTTTATATCTATAATTAAATATTATACCATAATACATGTTATATTTTACAAAATTACTCGATTGTAGAATGAAATTAAAGTTATTTCTTTACTATTTTCAAAGCAAAATAAATAAATAGATGCATTTTAATGTCCACATATCCTTGGATAAATATATAAACAGAGCAGTATATTATTAATTTACAATCAAAATTGTTGACAAGTTAAGAGAGTGGTGGAGGAGATGACTTGAAATGAAAAGATAATGGATTTGAAGTTTCAACTTTCAACCAACTTGGTTATGACCTTTGCGACTGAAATAAAACCAGCAGTCATTCTCATTCGAAAACACAAAATAGTACCAAGTACAGACACAATCTGATTGTTTGTTAGGTAACTAGTCGTATTTTATTTAATACTTGGTTGAAATTCTGGATAGAACTTCAACCACTGTAAGTCATTATCATCCTTTCTTTAATTCAATTAATAGCATCAATTAATTTGGATATTTATCTAATTATGTCCTGATGAGTTGAAAAGTAACCCAAAAAAAAAATCTTATTCTAAATTTGAATTTTTTTCAAAAATCCTAAAATAATTTCATAGTTAATAAATCTTACATTTTTTTTCCTTAATCGAGTATATAGAACTAATTTTATCTTTTAGTTTTCAAATCATCAAAATTTATTTCTATTTAAAAATTATGATTAAAATTTAAATTAAAAATAATAAAAATCATGTCCAATTAAAAAATAAAATAAAGTAAAAAGGTAATAGAGATGAAATAAAATTGAAGATAAATAATATTTTTATTTAAAAAAGTAAAAGTTTTATTTATTTATTTTAGTGAGAAATTAAAACTTGAAGGCTTGATATATAATTGAAGGGTTTAATTTGTACAATATACATTTTTATTGATAAAAAGACTTATTTTATATAAAATTATTTTAAAAGTTTTTGAGATCTAAAATTTAAAGTAGAACTTTTAATTATTTTTCTTATTATTTTTCTCAATTAACACAATCTCATGTAAAAACAAAATGATTACGTAATAATGTACCCTTTTCTTTAGGTAAAAATTGCCTAAAACTTTAAAATGGACAGCAAAAGTGTATCTTAGCAAAAAAATAAATAAATAAATAAAAGAAGAAGCAAAAGTCTTGTCCCAATTATGTTAAGTAATGTGATTTTTCTTTATATTTTAATTACTTAGTTTGACTTAAATTACAAGTTTTTTTCTTTTAGAACTTTTTACCTCTTGACATTTAACTATTTACAGTATTTCATACTTAGATTTACTTTTCATTTAGTTTTTCTTAAATAAATTTTTTGAAATTTTTTATCGAAATTAACAAAATAATACTCATGTGTCATCATTTGAATTATTTTCTTTTATTTCTCATGTACAAATCAAAAATAAAGTACTTACTAACTGTACCTAATTTTTTTTTTAATAAACATATCATTGTGTCCTTTACATAAACTTATTAAGACATATATATCTAAACCAAAGAGATACATAATTTTCTGAGATATATATATATATATATATATATAATTGTTTCATTCAAAATATATAGCATGCTTCATGCTTCGTATTATATATATTAACCTGGGTTGTACTTGTGTTACCATCTTCAAATGATACTTTTTCACTTTTTTATTGAATAAATGAAACAGTAAGAAGGGTAATGTCGGGTCGTAGGTAAAAGTTCTTTTTAAGTGCTAAAATAACCTGTTATATTTGACATATTTAAATAAATAAATAAATTTATATTTTAAATATTATAATGTTGTAAGAACTTTAATTTATAATATCTAAAAAAGAGTTAAATCGAAAACACAATATTTTTCAAATTGGAAAAATAATAAGCCTCCAAGCATGAAACTCAAAATCTCATTTGAGGTACCATAATAAACACAAAACCTTTCATAAGAATAATATATATCTGAGATTAACTTGTTTATTAAAATAAAAAATATATATATAAAAAAAAGGCAAAAATTCTTAAATCTGAGAGCTACCGCTAAGAGGGACATGTCGGAGCCCAGCAAAGAAACAACTCAAATTTTGAACTTGTGGCATTAAATGTAGGGAAAAAAATATCGTAAAAGTAAGGACATGTACACAGAAAATATAACCGAGATAGATAATGGGATTTTCAAAGCATCTTCGAATAAAGCAAAGCACTAAGATATGGGAGCATAAGAACAAAAATAAAAGGAGACAGTACTGACCTAACAAATGCAAGTGGGTTATCTTTTAATTAATTGATATCATCAATTTATAATTTATACAATATTTTATATACGAGTTAAATATGAAATTATAAATTAATATAATTAATTTTATTTTATTTTTATTCTCATGAATTTTCTCACAACTTTTAAATATAAAATTTATTTCATTTTGAATTTCATAACTCACCCTCTTTATAATATTTCTTGCAAGCTCAAATCATTAGAACAATCTCTCAACTTAATTATCAAAGATTAGTAAATTGAATTGGCACAATTTAATTAGTTATCCATTGTGATCATATATATATATATATATATAAATTAATAATTAGTTCGTACTTAGCTATTTCATTGGCTTCAACTTGCGGCAGTGTGGGCCGTTGGCCCCACAAGTCCGGACTTTCCACTTTCAAATCGATACTAATTTATCAAATTTGATAAGCCATTGGCCCTATTCTTCAGAATTGGCCTTATCAGAACGAAGACGTTTTGAGGGCGATATCACGTAGAGCTCGCTTATATAGGTGTTATCCACGTCTCAACTCTCAACTCTACACCACATAAATAATATGTAGACCACAAATACAAAATTAAGTAGGCATTGATGACCAAAATGAAAATAAAATAAAATAGATTTGTTTGTTATTTTTTAGGACATGTGGCAATTATTTGTTATTATTGTAAAACTCTTTACATATTTATAAAATAAAAATAGATAAAAATAATACTCTCAAATTAAATAGTGTAGATTTTAAACGAAATTCATTTGAGATTTACATTTTATTCAATTATTAATTATATACTAATTAAGTTAGATTTTATTTTGTGAAATTTATTTGAGATAAGTTATTATTTTGTCCACCTCAATTATATTTTTATTTTGAATATTACACATATTTTTTATTTAGATAAATAGATAAAGACCACCACCACTTCATTTCAAATATTCGTTAAAAAAAATATATAGTATTTTACATTCATATATTACATTACTACGGAGGCCTCGCAATTTAGCAATTATCAAATAATCACACAAAGGTGGAAATACTAACTCCTAATTACAGAAATAAAATATAAGAAAATATCCACAACATCAACAGATAGGAGACTCGAACTTAAAATCTCGTGATCCAAGCACATTCATCTTAACCAATTGAGCTAAAACCTCATCAACATCTCAAATATTCATTTAACCAACTACTAAATTTTTTCCTCTCAACTCATCTTTTGTTCATTGGACAATAATTAATTTTCATGTATTTATATTTTTAATTAATTAATACTAGTTTTAATTAAAAAATTTGAGATACTATTGAAAAAATACTTAAACTAAATGAAAAAAAGTTATTCGTTTATTATAAATAAGAGAATTAAATTGAATTTCATAAATATAGTTGTCATCCAATTAAAAAAATTTATTTTATAATTAAATTATAAAATTCACTTAAAATAAAATAAAATCTATTTTTTATCTTGTTCTAAATACTCTATTAATCATCTTATTTTATGTCTGTCATTAAATATTATACTGTAATTCATGTTATAATTTTATAAATTACTCGATTGTAAAATGACAGTACAATTATTATTATTATTTTTTTTAAATCAAAATAAATAAATAGATGTATTTTAATGTCCACACATCCTTGGATAAATGTATGAATACAGCTGTGAGCCGTATATCAATTATAAACCAAAATTGTTGACAATTTAAGAGTCAGGCGGAGGAGGTGGCTTGAAATGAAAACACAGTGGATTTGAAGTTTCAACTATCAACCCAACTTGGTTATGACCTTTGCGACTGAAAAAAAACCAGCAGTCATTCTCATTTGAAAAGACAAATTAGTACCAAGTACAGACACAACCTCTTTCTTTGTTAGCTAGCTAGTCGTATTTGGATGGAACTTCAGCCACTGTAAGCCATTATCATCCTTTTTTTATTTCAATTAATAACATCAATTACTAAATGAGTTGTAACTATGTTCTGATGAGTTGAAATTAAAGTAACAAAAAAATTCTTGTTCTAAATTTAAACTTTTTAAAAATAATCTTAAAATAATTTCACAGTTAATGAATCTTACATTTAATTTTTTTTTGCCTTACTCAAGTATATAGTACTAATTTTATCTTTTGGTTTTCAAATCATCAAAATTCCTTTCTCTTAAAAAAATAATAAATTATGATTAAAAAATATAATAAAAATCATGTCCACTAAAAAATAAAATAAAGCAAAAAGTTAATAGAGAGAAAGTAAAATTGAAGATAAATAATATTTTTATTTAAAAAAGTAAAAGTTTGATTTTTTTTTTTGTCAGAAATTAAAACTTGAAGGCTTGATATATAATTGAAGGGTTTAATTTGTACTACATGCATTTATATTGATAAAATTATTTTTAAATTTTTTGAGACTTAAATTTAAAGTAGAACTTTTAAGTACTTTTCTTATTATTTTTCTCAATTAACACAATCTAATGTAAAAACAAAATGATTACGTAATAATGTACCTTTTTCTTTAGGTAAAAATGGCCTAAAACCTTAAAATAGAGAGCAAAAGTGTAACTTAGAAAAAAAAAAAGAAGAAGCAAAAGTCTTGTCCCAATTTTGTTAAGTAATGTGATTTTTCTTTATATTTTAATTACTTAGTTTGACTTAAATTACAAGTTTTTGTCTTTTACAACTTTTTACGCTTTACCTCTTGAAATTTAACTATTTATAGTATTTCATACTTAGATTTTATTTCCATTTAGTTTTTTTTATCAAAAATATTTAATTTTTCACCAAAATTAACATAATAACACTCGTGTCATCGTTTGAATTATTTTATTTTATTTCCCATGTATAACCATATTTTAAATTTATTTTTCTTTCTCCATTAAATAGTATTAAAAAAATATTATTCTCCTTTTCCTTACATCTTCCTCACAATTTTAGTTTTCTATAGTCTAATGTTATGTTTTACCCAAAAATGATTATTTCAAATTTACGGAAAAAAAATAAAGAAAAAGGTTTATAGTTACGTAAACATAATAAAATAAATTAAACTATTTTTTTTCCCACAAAATCATGAGATTTTTCATGTTAAATCAATTTGTGAATAAAAATAAGGTATCACATTATGAATTTTTTTTAGATTTATTTTAAAAACTTTAAATTGTATGGTGTGAAATGTAAAAAGTTATGAGTTAGGAAGAAGAAAAACATGAATATAGTCCACATTATGTGTATGAAAAGATTACAAACATTCAAATACATAAGTAAGATAAAGTGTTAAAAGCTTTTTTTAATTTTTTATTAGTGTATAAGAATCATTGACAAATATGATTAAATTAAGGCTAAATTGAGAAGTCATCCCTTCAACTAAAGCATTTAGTTGAATCTTTTTGAAATAGTAAAATTAAAACTTTGAAAAGAAACCTTTAATTAAAAAAGTGCTTTTTATATTACATTTTTATAATTAAAACCATATGCTATGTATCTAACTAATATAATGAGCTTCTTACTTCATGACTTTATCAAAAGAATGTATGCTTCAAGTATTTGATTTATGTCATATATTTAGTCACATGAATCGCATTCTACTGGTTCTTAATAATATTCCTAATTTTCTATTGTTATTGGAAGTTTCTGTCACTTTTCATATTTTTATTTATTTATTTTATATATTTGATTACTTTCTACAACATGTACATTAATATTATTAGAAAAAAAAAAGTTTTATCATTTACAACTTACAACTTGACTGTATTTTAACATAAGTTTGCAAAAAAATCGTAAACTTGGTTCAAATTTAAATACATGCTCTCAATTTTTATATTCCATTCAACAACTTGTGCGCAAGTGGCAAACAGATAAGGAAAGTTACTTTGAGAAGAATCGTTTAACATTTCAATTGTCGTTTTCATTGGATAACAAAGCTAAGTAGCTATCCCTCTCTTGTGGAGGAGATCGTAAAAAAAAAATATAAAAAATAAAAATAAAAATTCTTACAGCAACAAAACAGAATTTCTCTGGGTCCCACTTCTCATCTACATACTCCATGATCCAAAACTTCAAGATTGCGTCGTCATCCTCAATAGGCCCGATAGAAATCTGAAAACGACTCCGACTTCGAGTCTACCGTACGTGTCAATTTGCCTACAGTGAGTACAATTACCAACACAAACAAAAAAAGAGTTATTATAAATATAGAGCTGTCTAGGAACTCGAAGCACACCAATCTATCAAAACTTTTGAATTCTTTTCTGAAAGACTGATTGTTAGATTCACATGGGTTGGTTAGAGCTTTCCTCTGCTCCCACTGCCGGCAAATGGCTAGGTTTTGTGACGGCCGTCTGGATCCAAGCTATTTCCGGCAACAATTACACCTTTTCTAATTACTCTGACGCTCTGAAATCCCTTATGCGTTTAACCCAACTTCAGCTCAACAATCTTTCTGTTGCTAAAGATGTTGGTAAGGCTTTCGGTATTCTTGCAGGCCTTGCTTCTGATAGATTACCAACTTGGATGATTCTTCTTATTGGGTCAGTGGAAGGTCTTGTCGGGTATGGCGTCCAATGGCTTGTTGTTAGTCAGAGAATTAAACCTCTTGCTTACTGGCAGGTACGTAATCAAACACTAACCTCAACTCAGGCACTCTAAGTTGCTATATTAATAGTGCAAGTTTGAATCTTTAATTTGTTGGAACCCAAAGAATTTCTGGGTTCTTATTGAATTGATAAAACATAGCAATCCAGATAAGAATTTGTTATTCTTCTTCTTAATTTTATAATGAGACTTCAAGATGGCGACTCAAACCCCTAAAAATTAATGTATCTGCAGCTCCAATTAGAAATTCCTACAGCTTTCATGACCCAATTGAATTTTTGAATACAGATGTGCATATTTCTGTGCATGGGAGGCAATAGCACAACCTGGATGAACACGGCGGTCCTTGTCACCTGCATACGCAATTTTAAGAAAAACAGAGGACCGGTCTCTGGAATTCTTAAAGGGTTTATTGGATTAAGCACAGCAATATTCACCGACCTTTGCTCTGCTCTGTTTTCTGACGATCCCGCTTCTTTCCTCTTAATGCTAGCTATTATCCCATTCGTCGTTTGCCTTGCCGGCGTCTTTTTCCTCCGAGAGGCTCCACCTTCTGCCACCGCTGCCCAAGATAAGGAAGAATCCAAGTACTTTGGTATAATCAATACTCTGGCTGTCGTCATCGCTCTGTATTTGTTGGCGTACGATTTCATACCGAACCCAAGCACTGTATTATCTGAAATATTCTCAGTAATTTTGCTGATTCTGTTGGCGTCTCCGTTGGTAATTCCATTGTACTCTTATTCCAAAACCTGGAATTCTAAGCAATCCAAACCGGGTTTGGATATTGAAGGACAAGTCAACGACCCGTTGTTGCTAAGTGACGAGAGGAAGGAAGTAGAGGCGGCTGAAGTGGCAGCGGCACTGGCGGAAATTGAGCAAGCGGTAGTAATCACAAAGATGAAACCGGCGGTGGGAGAAGAGCACACAATTATAGAGGCGTTGAAGACCCTTGATTTCTGGATCTTATTCTTATCGTTTTTGTGTGGAGTGGGTACGGGTTTGGCTGTGATGAACAATATGGGTCAAATTGGATTGGCTTTAGGATACGTCGACGTTTCGATCTTTGTATCTCTTACGAGCATTTGGGGCTTTTTCGGGCGGATCATATCCGGTTCGGTTTCGGAGCACTTCATCAAGTAAATTCTCTCTCTTCTCAGTTTTATTTTTTCCCTTTGCTTATTATATCTTTCTTCAGCAACTTGAAGTAAAAGTAAACGAATTTAAAGTTCATTTTATATTTTATATTTTTTTATTTTTTATGTGCTTGTTGCTTTTAGAAACGTATAACTTTACCGAAACAACATAACATTCTTGTTGGGAGACCCGCACTAATACTATTCTATGTGAAGAACTTACCTAGAAGTTTCCTCGATTCAAAAGGGTTTCATCTCTAGCTAATCGTTTCTTTGTGTGGCTGCTGAAGGAGGTTAGGTGCAAAGTTGTGAATTTCTTTATGAGAATTACGTATTTATACTATATAGAAAAAAGACTTAAAGGAAAACATATTTTAATTTTCTTAAATACCTATTCTTATTATTTTGCTACAAATAAATTATTATTATTATTATTTTAATTTTTTTCTATTTTAGTAATAATAAAATTGTAATTGTTTTAGAATTATTGATTTTTTATTATTAATTCTTTCTAATCTTATAAAATTTATAATTTTTTGATAATTATATATTAATAGTAATTAAGATTGATTTTCTCAATTTTTTTTTATAAAAGTTCCTAATAATCATAATTTTTAAGTTCTTTTCAAATCTATGAATTAAAAGAAAATTAAGTTTTTTTCATAATTATAATATTATTGTTTTAACTTTTATTAATTAATAATTTTTAAAATATTTTTTTAATAATTATATATCAATAGTAGTTAAGATTGAATTTTCAATTTTTTAGTTTAATAGGTTGCTAATAATTTTAATATTTTTTTAGTTCTTTTCAAACTTATGATTTTTTTTAAATCCTATTAATTAAAAAAAATTAAGAATATAGTTTCCATGATTATAAATATTTTATTTTTAACTTTTAATTCATCCCCCATCTTAAGAAGTAAAAATATATATAGATTTATGAATTTAATTCATTTTTAAATTTTTTTTATCTATTTGTTTATTATAAAGGTGGTTTAGGAGAAATCTTATTTTTTTAATTCTTGTGAATTTTTACTATAACATAAATATTTTTTAATTGTTATTTCGTTTCACATAAACTATATATTATTTTATTATATTTCTATGAATCCATGATTAAGATAATCTCTTTGGTAACTTATAGCCGCAAGTACTAATGTATAAAATTATGAGCGGATCAAAAACAGTGTGAATAATGAGATAGCAAGTACTAATGTACTATAGATATCAAAATGAGTAAACAAATAGTGAGCAGAATACAAAACAATGTGAATAATGTATAAAATCATGGTACTAATTCTTTTAATACTAATAAATTTATAATTTTTCAATAACTATATATTAATAATAACTATTTTTTTTTTGTTTAATAAGTTACAAATACTTATAATATTACAAATAATTTTTAAAAGAACTCTATGAATTAAAATAAATATTAAGAGTATAATTTTCCTGATTAAAATATTATTGTGTTAATTTTTTTTTCCATCGTTAATATTTTTAATAAAGTAATATTATATATATATATTATAAATTAATTTATTAACATATTTATCTATTTGTTTAATGTCATTAACATAGAGTATTATTTTTTATCAACTATAATTTGTTAATATGTAGTTGATCAATATATATGAATATATTATAAACACGATCAACACACAACTGCGAGTGTCATGAAAAAATTAGTAAATCTAAAATGCCTCAAAGCATTAAGTCTATAGATTGTACCAAAAAAGAAAGTCTGTCTTTCCTATCACTAAAATTGTATACTAGTTTAGCATAATCGTGCACGAAGGAATTGTTAATGCGGTGGTTTACTATTGTTAGGGGTGTGCAGAAAAGCTATGAACCTGACTAATTCGTATTGACCCACCTGAACCTGATCGAAATCCGATAATTTTACTAAACATGCATTTTAAGTTCAGTGACTTGTTATCTTTTATCTCGGGTAGGGTCAATAATCCAGGTGAAAAAAAAAAAAATTCAACCCGGGAGACACCCTAAACCCTCAAGGATTTATTTACTAATGTTTTAAAACTATTTTTTATATATAAAAACTATGATAAAATTCAATGTAGAGTATATATTTTAATATAAGGACATGAGTTTATGACTCAACCCAATCTAAGTTCAAGTTAATTTTCAACCTTATCACAATTAATTTGAATTTATAATCATGTGTTTTAAATTAGATTCATGTTAAATATATATTATTTTAACATTTTTATATAGAATTTGTAATGATAAAAATACTCTATTATATTTATATTTCTAGTTTTATTAAATTGGTGAAGTCTTTTTTATTTTTTTAGAAAAAGGTCAGGGAATTGAATAAGTAAAATGTGCAACTAACTTTCAACCCTATCTGTTCCTCTGTTTACAGAAAAGGTGCCACACCGAGGCCTCTTTGGAATGCAGTTTCTCAGATTATAATGGCAGTGGGATATATTCTTATGGCATTGGCTGTGCCTGGTTCACTCTACATTGGTTCTATAGTTGTTGGTATTTGCTATGGTGTTCGGATTGCTATTACTGTCCCAACTGCTTCTGAACTATTTGGACTCAAATACTATGGTCTAATCTACAACATTATCATCCTCAATCTTCCCCTTGGCTCGTTCCTCTTTTCTGGTCTGCTTGCAGGATTACTGTACGATATGGAGGCAACTACAACCGAGGGCGGTGGCAACACTTGTGTTGGAGCCCATTGTTACAGGATAGTGTTTGTGGTAATGACTGGTGCATGCATTATTGGGTTTTGTTTAGACATTCTGTTGTCAATCAGAACCAAGAATGTTTATGACAAGATCTCCATCAGCAAGAACTCGAAGAAATCGATCTCATCATCTGGTAAGCAATGACACAGAATTTGCACATATCCATTACAAGAAACACAGGATTGATGAGATTTTATTTCTGTGATATCCCGTGTGTTTGGGTAATGCAGCATTCCATTTTGTTAATTTTTTAAAACATCTGTATTAGTTGTACAAGTTATTTATTTGATGAGGGGAAAATGTATCATTCAATTTTGCATCTGTATTGTTATTATGCTTTTTCATTCGGATTGAAGCTTACAAGTTCAATATATCCGCAATCCTACCTACTACTTAAATTGCCAAACCATGTTGTATAATTTCTCTTAGTTTACAGTATTTATATTTGTACCCAAAAGTTTAAATTGTTGGGTACATGAAATTCTATAAATAAGTTTGATATCTTACATGCCTTGTCAGCGTATTTAAGATCGAACGTTTGATCATTTATTATAAATACTACAAATTCCAAATGATCAGTCAATTCAAAACTGATCAAGTGTTTCTCTACCTAATTTTCAACTAAAGTAGAAGGATTGTGGTTTGACAATAAGAAATACTTCTGTTTTGGAAGTAATTGTACAGAACTTGATGATATACCAAACAGCGCATATAAGCATGCGTATAGTAAAGGGTAGGTAAAGGATGTTCCAGTAGTCGTTGTCGTTTTCTGTCAGATTTTGGTATCCATATTCCATAACGCAAGTTCAATGACGTGGGGGGCTAACTATCTCATATATACCATACCATATCTCATGCGCGCGTGCAAGTCCCAATTCCAAACTATTTGAGCTCTGCACTTGCAAATGAAGCAACCCATGAGTCCATAATAAAACTTGTTGACATCTCTAATTAATACTTGAACCAAAATGAAAACCCATCTCCAGAAACAGAAAAGAAATGCCTTGACATGGCTTTATATATAGAACCAGATTGTTCACTAATAGTATTTTATGCTATGTCTTAAAAAACATACGTAGGACATTGTTGAAGCACTCAAAATTTCTTATTTATCACATGAAACAGCTCCAAAATCCCAGTCAGAGCAAGGGAGACGATAAATTTGGTGAAGATTGACAGTGCCTAATGAAAGAATTGAATCGTTTCGTACGCGGTAGTGTATATATAATGTTTTAAAATTTTGAAGGAAAATGGAAAACATTGTATTACGTAGCATCGTATAAGGAAAGAAAGGCAAATCACAATTTTCTTTGTCACCACTCATGAACTAACAATCACATGAGAAGCTCTCTGCTCTCACCAAGCATGTGAATAGAGCACGGGTCAGCTTAGAGGTCCCCTGCTCTGTTTTCTTGTGAAATCACTTCCTCCTAAATACATTCTCTTTCTGTCCTTTTCTTTAAACCCACACGACTTTTGGGAGTCAATAAAAACATCCAACTCAGATTCCATATATATGGTATAGTGTACATATCTATGCAAATTCTAAGCACAGAGATGAGTTACAGTTCAGTGTTTAGCCTACTGGTCTTCTTCCTCCTAATAGGGCCTTCCATTGTTGTTACTCTATATGGTGCTCTTCCGTCTTCAACTCCCTCTCTATGATTTGAGTTTTTCAAAATCAAAACTAATGGAGGTCTAACTATAGTTTGTTTACCATATTGCAGATGGGCCTATATATGACTCTTCTGCTTATACTGAGGTAGAATAAAATTACATCGACTGGGGATTTTCTTTTTTATTTTTCCTCAAACTTATTTGGTTGGTACTTGGCAGTGTAAAGGGAAGCCAGAGAAGCCACTTTACAATGGAGGGATTCTAAAGAATAAGTCTCAGAATGTGGAAGAAGGAAGAGTTGCCTACTATGCTGATGCTTTCTACAGTCCCTCTTTCATTTTGCACAACCTCACTGAGGTCACCGTCTACTGTTTCTCAAGTTGAGTTTTCATCTTCCTTTTACTTCCTCTGCTTCTAAAATTTATTAGAAAAATTAAAATTTCCGTTGCCGGGACTTGAACCCGGGTCTCTCGGGTGAGAGCCGAGTATCCTAACCAACTAGACTACAACGGATGATGTACTAAAAGGGAAATGAGGTATAAATTTTTCAATCACGGCTTACCCATAAGACAAAGGATTTAAAATGTCAGATTTTTTATGGTTAGTTTTACATTGGACTGGGGCTACTTCGGCTTGCAGTTTGGGTGAGGATTGAAGATGCCAATTCAGCTCTCATAAGGGCAAGCCTAGAAACAGAAAGCAAAACATACGATTGCATTGGGACTGTTTTGGCCAAGCGTGGGTGCTGGTCATTTCTCAAGGGAGGGTTTGTTCTAGATTCACCCTCAACTTCATCTATACTGTTTTTTCAGGTAATAACTTGCTTAGTTACTCTAGCATCTTCCTTGAGTGCCCAAGTTTCCAGCTTTAGGCCTTCAACAATTACTTAAGCCAAATGGAGCAACATAAATTCTTCAGCTTCCATTTTTTTTTTTGCCTATTTCCTTTTTCCAGAATACAGATGGTAGAGATGTCAATATAATAGTGGGTAGCCCATCACTGCAGCCATTTACTTATCAGCAATGGAGAATTAATCAGCAATACATAATTAACACTGTAAGTAGTTAGTACTACAACTACTGGGATTTGTTTAGCAAATATTTCAACAAAGGCAATGCAACCTATTTCCCTCCTTCCTTTTGTCAGGAAAGAAAGCGTCCCGCAACAATTCATGTGTCAAATAAAAATGGAGATAGATTACAAGGAGCTGTCATTACCATAGGGCAGGTCTCAAAAGATTTTCCTTTTGGATCTGCAATAGCAAAATCCATCCTTGGAAATTTGCCCTATCAGGTTTTTACAAATTAATAAACACCACTATTCTCTTACTACATTAAAACTTTCATCTGGGTCAATTTTGAAGTTTGGTCTTGGATTTTAAATTCTTGCAGAATTGGTTTGTGAAGCGATTTAATGCTGCTGTGTTTGAAAATGAGCTCAAATGGTATGCAACAGAACCTGAACAGGGGAAGGTGGATTACACCATAGCAGACCAGATGTTGAAATTTGTTAGAGCAAATCAAATCATCGCTAGAGGGCACAATATATTCTGGGAGGACCCCAAATCCACACCCGCATGGGTTCGTAACCTTACAGGTCCCCAGTTACAATCAGCTGTAAGTTCCAGAATACTAAGTCTAATGAGCAAATACAAAGAAGAATTCATACACTGGGATGTCAGCAATGAAATGCTTCATTTTGATTTCTATGAGCAGCAACTTGGCCTAAATGCCACCTTGCAATTCTTTGAGACAGCACATCAATCAGATCCATTAGCAACTTTGTTTATGAATGATTTCAATGTAGTGGAAACTTGCAGTGATGTAAACTCTACAGTTGACAGTTACATTTCAAGGTTAAGGGAACTGAAACAGGGTGGTGTCACAATGGATGGAATTGGCCTAGAGGGTCACTTTACAACACCAAATCCTCCTCTTATAAGAGCTGTCTTAGACAAGTTAGCCACACTTGGGCTTCCAGTTTGGCTTACTGAGGTTGATATCAGCAAAACCCTTTACAAAGATACACAGGTAATTAATCAAAGTCAAGCAAACATCATGAATGAAAGTGAATGGTACCTTTATTAATACTTATTTACTCCAATTTCTTGCATGCACAGGCAATATACCTAGAAGCAGTCCTAAGAGAAGGTTATTCGCATCCTGCTGTAAATGGCATAATGCTTTGGACCGCACTCGATCCTAATGGGTGTTACCAAATGTGTCTCACTAATAATGATTTCCAAAACCTCCCAGCAGGTGATGTGGTTGACAAGCTACTTAAAGAATGGCAAACTGGTTATGTGGAAGGTGTGACAGATGAGCATGGATCTTATAGCTTTTTTGGATTTTTAGGTGAATACAAAATAAACGTCAAGTATGGCAATGGAACCGCTAATTCAACCTTCTCACTATGTCAAGGTGAAGAAACTAGACATTTTAGCATTCAATTGTAACTCACAAGATTTCCATCGTTATATTTACAATTTACACTCCTCTATGACAAGCTCAGTTGGTAAGTAGGTGTTCTTTAAATATGTACAAGGCTAGAGGCTGGAAGCATGTAATTTTTAGAGATTCTGATGGTCTATTTCATTGAATGGTTTTGAGATTGTGATTTTTGAAACTGAAACCTGTATGTGACACCATGTTTTGAAAGGATAACCAATATAAAAGAGGAAAACAGCTGCCTAAAATTCAGTTAGAGCAGCAGAATCCTGGGTTACAGCAAATCAGGTAATCAAACACAATAAACGACATAGTCAGTCTTAAAGGTATCTTTATAATTAAAAAATACTTTTGAGGTAGGACCATTCATATTGAAAATTATGTCCTTCGTGTTGAATACGGGGGTAAAAGGTTGGGTTTTTTTAATTCATTACAAGTATACAACTCTAAAGGGAAGCCAGCTAGTTATCAACATTATTAACAAACATATAATCCCCCACTTTAGTCCCTTTTTACCTTTTTAAATGCAAATGTAAGATCTATATTTGGCATTTGTCCCTGTATTACAACCAATTATTGAAGCTATTCTCCTTTTTTATTTGACCGACAACACCATTCCTATCATTTTCTGATCCCCCAAGCCATCTGAGAAATTCCTTCCATGGCAGAACCAAGGCAAAAGCCAAGCCAACTGCCTGTGACTTGTGAGACACGCAAAGTGTTACACCAGACAACATGTTAACAGATTGTTCACACTATACAATCTTTTAGGACAAAACTTTTCCTTCGTCCTCCCTTTACAAAGTGAGCAAAACAAACCCATTTATATATGAAACCAAAGAGCCAGCACAAAGTCAGAGATACATTGCTTTAAACTCCACAAAATTGCGAAACCTAAAGCTTAAGTGGGAAAGAGAAAGGCATCTAATATTCCCAATACTACAAATATAAAGTTACTTAAACCTATGAAACATTAAAATTTAGGAAAATCTTGAAATGGGTGGTATACAATCAGGAACAAACTGTCAGCTTTCTCAGCAAAGCCAAAACTCAAGGAACCATTTAGGCTTAGTCCTCTAATCTGTGATGAATTTACATTAATGGGCCAAAGCCAGGAGGGGAAGTTTGAGGAGCTACAACTGAAGCAAGCAGAGAATGTGGGAGAAAGTAGCAGTGGCCATCAATGAAGAATATAGAGTAGAGACAGAGATTGTCCTGGGTGAGTCTCCCATGGCCAAACCAGCTAAATATGACCCATCTGCCATTATAGCTTCTCCAGATCCTGAAGTTGACCCTAAACCAGTACCCGAATACCCAGAACCATATTCTGTACCCGTCACTGACCCTGACCCTGACCCTTGTGATGTTGTGGATGTCATTGGCGTTGAATCTCTTGAAGATTTCTGACTGCACATGAAAACATTAGGACAAACATAAATTTTCATTTATTTTAACTGGCACAAATTCGTCACAGAAAACAACCCAACAACTACAATCAAAACCAAGATTCTCTAGTGATAGTTACACAATTAAAATAAGGATTAAAAAGTAACTTTTATCTGTAAACTAAATTGTATTTTAGTCGCCACAGAGGAAACAGAAAATAAAGCCAACTAAGATTGAGGGGCAAAATTAAAGCATCCACTTTACCTTGGAGAAGAGGGGCAAAACGTCAACGTATAATCAGCACCCGCACAGGTAAATGTACTCGTAGCATCGTCGTATGCATAGCTATACGACCTGGGGCACGCAGCCTTGAACATCTCCGAGTAAACAGAAGGCCTGCAAGTCGAGGGTGTGGCATACTCGCCACTGCAACAGTACTCCGGGCTACCAAACGCCTCACAAGCGCTTTTGCACGCGTCCCCATCACCCACCTTTAACTCTGACGGACATTGCTGATTCAGATCGGTGGTGCAGCCAGTCGAAGCGCATAGACCCGACCCGCCGGTTCCTTCGACGATCATTGGCAAGTTGTACCCGTCCACGAGGCTGACGTCGTAGAAGTCTTGCCCTCCTGTACCAAGCGTAAACTCGGCTAGTGTTGCAGGTGGGGCAGCTCCGGCACCGTTACATTCCACTTGGCCGGAGCCACAATCACCGGTGAGGCAAGACCCCAGCCCGGATCCGTCAAAGCTGCAACCAGTTCGACCCCAGAATCGGCCGGACCAACCTGTTGGGGATTGAAATGAACGGGAAGTTTCTTTTGGGAGCTCAAATCCAGTGCTGTCGAGCCTTGGGCTGCCTGCATTGGCGAGAATACCAGGCCAGACAGTATAGTCACATCTGTTTACAAACGTAAACGTAGCACCCAGAACACCTGAAAAGTAATTTACAAAACTTTAATTATTTTGGACAGGAAAAATTAAAAATGAAGCTAACTCATGAACAAAAATCATAGCTTGAATTTAAATTTTTTCACCTTTGTAAGTGATGAGTAGAAGAAGACATCTAGGAACGAGAGTGGAAGAACACTGCGAACGATGACCCATGGGGATATTCAATATTGTGCTTCCTTTACTCTTGGGTAGACTTTGCTTGAGGCTGATGGGGGTTCTGAGAGGAGGCAGAGAGCTGGTATGCTTTGGCTGGAGGCCAATAATTTGGGATTTTTTGGTTTTGAGGAGGTGGTGTCAATGGTGGTAGCAATAATGGAGGACAAAGCAGGGCGTTGCGTCTTGGAAGGAGGCAATAGTAGTAACTGTACTGAGACTGACTGACTACTGAGAGTTCACAATTGGTAAAGGACATGAGAAGGGTTTTGGTGTACAGTACCCATAAAAACGACAAATGTGTTTATGGGGGTAGAAGAGAATTGAAGAGGTAAAAAGGTCAGGTTATGTCTCTAGTTAGCAACAGAGACATGCCATCAGCAATGACAATTAGTACACAGTTAATAACGATGTGAGATTAAAATCAGCTTGTTTAGATCTAATTTTCAAAAAATGTTTTTCGTTCTGTTTTTCTATGATTAATGATTCTCCATGCTAATGTTGTCCCATGGCGTACTGGGATAGTCATAGTGGTGTGGGATAAGCTACGTGAATCCCTATAGCATAATATGGTAAGGCACCGCCTGATTTATCGAGATGCAGGAAATAAGGTCAAAAAAGAGTACGAGCTTTGACAAGCAACAGGCCCCACCAAGAGCGCCTTTCTGACATGGATTCCAAAAGTTACGGTGGGGCCGCGAGTGTTATTGTAGCCACGTCAGAATAATATGACCGTTAAGCTTGTAGCACGTGGATTAAGTGAAGAGTGGTGGACCCGTGGTTGCCATCTTACCCAGACTGTTCGGGTGGCCACTGCACCACAGTTATGGCAAAAGCATTGGATTCTAATTAGCGCAATTTCTCTTTCTTTTCAATTTTCATGCTACACACTACGGGAATGAAGAAGCTGAAAACCTTGATTTGTAAAACAAGACCAGAGGAGGTCTCTCTTATTCAACATTAAAATATTTGAGCTGCCAAGTTTAGGAATAATTGGTTATGTGCGAAAGATGGCAACACATGCTTCTTAGATGGCACTGTTAATCAAAAGAAGGAAGTGGTATGTGCCGAGGACGGGGACACAAGCTTGTTTCATGCCTATGTTATCAATCGTAGGAGGTGTGAACAGAATAACTTCGCTTGTTTGAACTAGAATACAGAAAAACTTCACATCAAACCACAAAAAGAGAGCACACTTAAGAATTACATTTGATTTCAAAGCAAAATATATCAAGGATGAACAAAGAGGATATTCCAAGGCATTCCCTTGATTATTGGTATTCTATTTAAGAAAATTCGATACAAGAAGTAGAGTTTCCTAATATTTACAAATTTCTTTTTGCCATCGTAGAGCTCCTTGTTACAGAATAGAGCCAAAACAATCATTGGACATAATGTATTGAAATCTCATGTATACGTCCAGCCTGATGTGCACAAAATTTCTTCTACGTTCAGCCTGGTGTGCAGAATCATCATTATAGCCATTTGATGTTTAATGCAACAAGAGCATATGGAGTGAACCAGAAGCAGAGAGATTGGATGATAATAGGGAAGACAAAGACCTACTCATCAGCTTTTCTTCGTGTTATATTATCTTCCTGAAGTTTCCAGACAAATGTTAGTCATAAAGGATGCAAGAGTCGCCACAAGAGTAAACATGATGCTACAGCGGAGGCAACAGCAATATGTTGTGTTTGGACCAGACCTGTTGATAAAGCACTGCTTGCGTGATGCTGTAATATGTGCATCATGGTCTTGTTCACCAGAGGCAGCGCTGCCCCATCTTTCCGTGCTTCCAGCAATTTCTCACTGCTCATGTCCACACATAGTACATAAAACATCAAGACAGACTATCTTCTGTAAAGGAATAAATGATATAGGCTGAACATGAACTGATGATAATACAATGCACAAGCGATGGTGCATAATTCTAGTAACTAAGAGATGGGAAATGAAATTTAAGTTCTCATTGTGAAACAAAGGGGTGCATATTCAGTGGAAACTTAAGAAAAACTGTTCATGGAAACACACTGCCATAACACAAAGAAAAGCACGTAATTCACATACAATCATTTTCTATGATATTCTAACTTATAAGATCATGTTCTATGATAAGCATTTGTAGTGGCAACAAGCTTAATAAAAAAATCTGCTTTTATGAAATCCTCAGTTTCTTGAACCATGAGAAGATGTCTAATCCAGCTACTAGTCTTAAGTTTAACTTGAATTCAATTTCTAAGCCAAGAATGAGAACTGACACATGACACATTAATCAATGCAACATAGACATGAGACACGGAGAAGTCCTAAACTTTAGGACATGGAAAATGTCTTTTATTGGTGTTATATTATCTGTGTCATCCAGTTACAATAGTTGCTTTTGATGAGTGAAGGCTCAGGACACGCCGCTGCCAAGGAGTGTCTGTGCAGCCTCACTGCCAAGCATATTATTCAGTTTACAGAACATTCTTCCTTATTAACCAAAACAATCTACTTAGGTTGGATCCAGCCTGAGTTATCTCCTTTTAATGTTTTTATTTATTCAGCCTCTGGTAGGTACATCCTACATAAACTAGAATGCCCTCTTCCCCCAAAGCGCCCTTCTATTTTAGGGAAAAAAACCCAAAACTACAGGATTTGAGATTTGAAAACTACACCCATCATTTATAAATTATAATGGTGGAGAAACTCATTAGCATTTCGCTTCTTGGGGGCCAAACGAATGAGTTAAACATGAGAGATTGTCACCACCGCATTTGTAAAAGAAAAGAAAGCTTTATGGGTCACAAAGCTACAAACTAGAGTAAATTACAAAACTTTCCCCACTCCAGTCTCCAATAGTAGAATAAATGGTAGCAGTTCAGTGAAAAACCATAAATATTGAAACTCATCGTCTTAGTGAAATTCAAGTAGGTAATAGACAAAAACGTGGTATTAAATTTAAACCTATGTATTATTGTTACAGATAAACATTCCCAATCAGAAGCTTGCTCAACCTCAAGTCGTCAAGTGAGCCAGCTCCAAGGATTCCACAGTTCAATTATTCCCCAATTCATGGAATTATATGGCAAGTGACACCGAGGCCAATCATGCTTGTCAACAAAATGTCCTTACTGGCCTCGCATGTGCATATTTATCAACACTAAAAGATTCATACCAAATGGACTGAAGGGTAATTTTACCTGGTATGAGGTAATGGGCAGAATATGATCAAGTAATCAGCGGAAGCACAGGTGTAGGTACTAGTTTTGTCATCGTACGCGTAGCTATACGATCGTGGGCAAGCATGCTTGAAGAACAGGGAATATACAGATGGACTACACGTGTCTGGCGTAGAGTACGCCTCACTACAACAGAAACGTGGATCCCCAAAAGCTTCACACGCGCTCCTGCAAGCTACGCCTCCCGTCCCATTCTCACGCGCCACCCTTAGCTCCCTCGGGCAGGCACGGTTCAGGTCCAACAAACACCCAGTAGCGCTGCACCCACCTCTTGTACCTCCCTTGGGCAAGATCAGCATGGGGAGGTTGTACCCATCCACCAAGCTCACGTCATAAAAGTCTAAACCGTCGGCACCGTTTAGCGTGAACTCAGCCAAACTGGCAGGGGGCTTGGCGCCACCTACACACTCTACTTTACCGGAACCACAGTCGGCAGTTAAGCAAAAGAATTTTCCCCCAGAATCTTGCCCACAAAGTGTCCGAGCCCATATCCGACCGGACCATGACTTGGGTAAGTGTATGGTCCTGGACTTTCCACTATTGAGTTGGAAACCAGTGGTAGAGACCGGTGCCGTATTGGCGCCCGATAACAAGCCAGGCCATATCGTGTAGCGGCACTTGTTCACAATCTTGAACGACGCTGATTGTACTTCTGCGAGGACCAAAACGACAAGATAAGAAAATAAACAAAGAGACTTTTAAAGGTTCAATTTTCAATTACCTGAGAAGAAAGAGAGTGCTAGAACACTAAGAATAGCAACGGAGACAAGTAAGTGAGCCATCGAAGACGAAGAAGAATCAAAGAAGAAATTGATGAAAAGCAAAGAACTTTACTTTGTAATTGTGAAGCAAGGGTCGTGGGGCTTGTGGGTTCTTCTTTTTCTATTTTGCTTTACAATTTTTTATTTATTTTTATAATCTTTCTTCCTTTCTTAGTTAATGAGTTATATATAACAAACGAAACGCCGTTTCAAGCTCGAGTCTAGCTTATGAGTCATGCTCCTACAATTTTATAATGGTTGAGATTTCACCACCAACCAAGCTATTCATTATTCCCCTACTGTTAATAATATTCGAAGAAAGAACAATGACTTACAACATGAAAAATAGTTAACTACATGATATTTAGTCTGATTGCCACAGAGATCTCAACAGATCAAATGAAGAGGTTCTTTTTTTGTCATAAAAGCAATTGCATTCTTGTTATCCTTAAGAACATTAACTGCTTTTGTAAACTCAACATTGTCCATTTTGAGGTAATTTAGAATTCTGTCTAGTCTCCATTCAACAAATCCTTCATTGTATTTCACATTTTCAGCTAGTTTTTTCCTTTGTAATTTCTCCAAAATGTAAGTGTATCACTGCTCTAAAACCTTGCGGAAACCGGACTTATTTCTTGTGTCTCAAATTCATTTGCAGAACTGATCGCAATGAAGACCAGGACGTCACCATATTCACAAAATTAGATAACTACTGTAACTTGGAGAAAACAGAATTCTACATTACCTCAAAATGTATCAACTATTTTTAGCTGGCTAATAGCAGAAAAACAATAATAATTCCATTAAATCCCATTGGAGACAAAGCAAACCAACTCAGTATCTCAGTATCTCAGTATCATTCCCATTTCCATATATGACTAAACATTAGAATCACTAAAATCCTAAGTGAGAGACTAAACAAACCATTAAATATGTGAGAAGCATCCAGATACTCGAAATTTTCCCAAAGGTGTCATTCCCAGTTTGCATAAATGACCAAACATCCAGAGACTACAGATTATGGCACCAACTTAAACAGAGTAAAAATTCATAACTACAGAACTTCTACGAGCCATTTCCCCATTTCATATAGAGAAACAAACAAGGACTTACTTATCATAGACCATACCAGTTCACAATTCGGGTGTGTCCATCAAATTATGAAATCCCTATCTTCACTAGTCTTCCTGTCAGGGCTCAGATATAATCAAAAGGGAAGTTCTAAATTATGGGAAAATGAAGAAGTTCCAAGAAAAAACAAATCATGAAGAACGTGTTAAAGTTCACTACTTGTCCAATTGTAAACCCCCAGAATGTATGAATTCACATCTAAAGCATGAAAAAATCTACGAATGATCTCTCACAACATAAATTATGCTTAAAACAGTCAAGAGAGCCCATTAGGCCAATTTGATTATATCTAAGAGAACATTCAGTTTCAAACATGAGATATTCCAAAGAGTCAAAAACGAAAATTTTTTTTCTTTTTCTTTTCCTTCCTTTTTCCCACGTTTTCTCATCAATCAAACAGAGCATTTATATGCTAACTTTTAAAAAAGGATAGAGTAGAATACGGGTACCTGCAGGGTCTGAGATCTCCACCTTATTGTTGATATGAAATCGGAGCTAAGGTAATTAAGTCAAGCGCCCACGGCCAAGGAACTGAAAGCCTGAACAGAAAGAGAGAATGAAAGAAATACTTAGGAGAGTACATTTATCACTGGGGCGAATGAGGCACGTACTGTTGTAATCATACATACGACGTGTCGTTTAGTAGTTCTATATGGGCTAATTTTTCAGCTTGAACATCACAGTTGGGCTTCTCTATATATGGATCAGAAAAAAAAAAACAAATTTGGGTCATAACTTCAATTTCCATGAAGTAGTAAAAGTGTGAAACCCACTTATTTATTTTGCTCTTCTAGGATAGGATTCTTTGGACCAAATCAGGTCCCCCAAGCATGATGGTGTTTGTGGATAAATGACTTCAAATCAATTACACTTCATCTTTAAAGACATCCAATAGTTTGCAAAATGGGGTTGACCACAATTGCCTTGAGTATTAAATGGTACTGCAAGACCAATGACCCACATGAATATGGAAATTTGATTGCATACCAAGTCAATGCAGGTTTCCACTCCCATGCTCCATCTCCTATCTCCCACATACTAAAAGGCAAAAGTGCCTTCTTTGATGATCAACTTAGCTCAACTTTAAAGGAGACATGAATTGCAAAAGTATTGACCCAATTTGGAGATTTAATCATTGCCTATGCATAATCCATACTTAAAGGTATCCTCCCCAATCCTCATGGTTAAGAAGATAGGATTCAAAACATTCAAGATGATTATAGTGTGATCATATTTCTGCTATAAAGATAAGCAAACCTGCTAAATCATTGTTCATTGTAGTTTGGCTTAGGAAGATTTGTGACAGTCCCACCTCTAATGGCATGCCCTGCTAATTAAGACCTTTAAGAAGAGAAACATATATGGTGGAAGATCTTGGTCTTTTTAAATCTAAGTTAGAGACAAATTTATATTATGGTCCCCTACCTATAAATTCTTCAGAGACAAAATTTAGTTGCAGCTGACATGCTTTGTCTTACTTTAGATCACTCTTTTTATATGCAACTTTGATTTGAAAAGCAATCGATCATCTTTGTTGGTTACCATGGAAGAAGCAACTTAAAAGAAGAAAGGCTTTATTAGCTTGCAGTGTACCTCCAAATGTTAACTAGGACTTATCTGGGTATATGACCACAAATATTGCAATTTGTATTGCTTTTAATGTAAAATCAAGCAACTTTGCTTTAGTTATAAGCCTACCTATAATCATATACTAAGTTCAACTTCTATGGAATTTCACAACTAGAAGGCATCATTCTGCATCGAAATTGGTTTAAACGTGCACAAACAGACTGAATGTGCTAATTATGCAGAAACTCACATTAGCCAACAAGTTAATTTATCTGACAATGAAGGCCATTGATTACCCTCAAGAGCAGCAGATAGCTCCTACTGTATTCAATGAGAGGTGTTGATTATGTTATACTAGGAATCATCATCAACAAAACTTGGTGGTTTGTACAGCATTTTTGATGTGGTCAAGGAGACACATCTTACAGAGAATGTTTCTGGTCCCATGAACTAAAAAAGATGACTAAACAAGGAGTGGACGAGACTGTCCAAACAGAACCCATGAATATGTTGAACTGCAGCATAACAATGCTTTATTTTTTAGATCTTGAAGTCATGCTTTTCTCCATTGTGTATAAAAAACAATAATATCAGACCAGCAATTAGGCAGCTAGGTAGATGGTTTTGTTATTTCATAAAAAAAAAGACAAACTCATTATAATCAATAATTTCTCTAGGAAACTTATTCAAATTCAAAGAAAGACAAATACTACTTATGCAGAGAACTTTTGCTTTTTTATGAACCAGTACTAGAGAATTTCAAGACAATGAATAGAAAAGGGTAAAAGGTGAAAGAAATGTCCTACATTTTCCCTTTTTTCAAATTAAGCTTGTACTGAAGGAAACAGAATCTGTATTCATGTAGCTTTAATTTATTTTCCATTGCTTTAAAAATTTGTAACTTATCAAATGATTCTTCTTGAAAATGTTACATAACGGGACGTAATTTAATTTAATTCATGCTAAATGAATAGATTATGATCAATTGAACCAACACAAGAGATAAAAGAAAGAAAGTGACTTATCTGTTTTTAATAACAAAGAGAATGAGATCTAGTACCCTTGGCAGGATTGAGTAGTAAGAGAATATAATGATTAAATAAGAGAAAAATATATTCTTTTTTCATGAGACAAAAACACCTTAAATGGAGTGAAAGTAGAGAATACTAGGGTACAAAGGGAAAATCATTTGAATATAAAAAAAATAAAAATTCGAGATGCCCTTACTAAGGGCACATGATCTAGCAAGTCTTGTATATATATTTGTCCTATCCTCTAATCAAATGCAAATACCAAAATTTCCATGTGAAAGTTGAAGGTGTATTAATTTAAGTAATTGAGGTTTGGGCTTGGACAGGATGGGGGGTGACCCAGACTTAGGGCATGTGATAAAAGCAGCTTTCTTCTTCATGCAATTGCAAAGCGACCACGCCCGTTTGGCTGCAATCATGCGGTCTACTTAATTTCTTATTATTCTTTATTATCCTTTTCTTCCCTTTCTAAAACCTAAGTACCTAGTTCTTCTACAAATTCAATCTTTCTTATAAAATTACTCACTCTTGGTAATTGCCCTTCCACTCCATTCTCCAATACATTTGCCAAGGGGATTTATTTCCTCTTCTTTCAATTTAATCTACAAAATCAATAGTTATGTAATAATTCAAAAAACAACAAAACTTATCCGTTATCAAAACTTATAATCATATTTTAATTTTTACAATATCATATTTTATCAAGTATCAAATAATATAAAAAATCTCGAGTTACACCTCACTCAATCTAAATAGTAATGTGGTAAATCATTTTCAAAAAAAAAATGGTAGATTGCAAAGGATGGCAAATTACATTGACGGTTGAGATTAATTGGGGTTTAAGTCCAATTATCATCTTGGGAAGGGTGTAGACCCGCTCGTGCGGACAGGGCCAATCACGCTTTTCTTTTCTTAATTAGCTAATCTTAGATTAATTGTTTTTTAATTATAAAAATTAAAAAAAATAATAAAAAAAATCACAAATTAAACAACAAAAGTTTTAATTACGAAGAGGGCTCGAAAACCAGAGTAATTCGTCAAAGTATCATAAAATGATAACAGAAAGCAGATTTATTACTCTACAATACCTTTCAAACACAGCCTTTCCCAGCCTTTGAGAACTAAACCCAACCCCAACTTTCTGTCCTCCCTGTATATATATGTGCACTCCTCACTACTTTTCTATTCAGTAATCTCTAACCCTCCTCTCTTTCTGTCTCTCTCTCTCTATGAATCTCTATCCCTCACTGCATTGAAGCCCATTATTCTTTACCTCCTCTACCACTAGAACAAAAACAGAGAAGGCTAAATTGCAGAGTAGGTAGCTGCGAGTTTCAAAGAAAGATGGAGTCTGATAAAGTGGTGGAAACTGTTATAGTTGGAAATTATGTGGAAATGGAAACTGAAGGGAAACCCAATAAAGATATCAAGTCCAGATTATCAAACTTCTTCTGGCATGGTGGCTCTGTTTATGATGCTTGGTTTAGCTGTGCGTCCAACCAGGTAAGTTTCAATTTTTCTTGTTCCCCAATATTCCTTTGCTTGAAAATTATACACTTATTTTGCTTTCTTTTAAGTTAACAATATTGTATGCATGTATGTATGTATGTGATCAGGTGGCTCAAGTTCTGCTTACATTGCCATACTCATTTTCGCAACTGGGAATGCTTTCTGGGATACTTTTTCAACTCTTTTATGGGTTGCTAGGTAGCTGGACTGCTTACCTCATTAGCATTCTCTATGTTGAATACAGAACTAGAAAAGAAAGAGAAAAGGTTGATTTCAGAAACCATGTTATACAATGGTTTGAGGTTCTTGATGGGCTCCTCGGGAAGCACTGGAGAAACGTGGGTTTGGCCTTTAATTGCACATTTCTTTTGTTTGGATCTGTCATTCAACTCATTGCTTGTGCAAGGTACCTAACCCCGTCTCCAATCTCTCAGCTCTGACCCTTCCTTTATTTAAGAACCACAACTGTTTGATTTTATATGTCTGATTCACTTTTTCAACAACCAAAACCACAAGTGTTTGATTATTTAATTTCTGTAACCAGCAACATATATTACATTAATGATAATCTGGACAAGAGGACCTGGACTTACATCTTTGGAGCTTGTTGTGCCACCACTGTCTTTATCCCATCCTTTCGCAACTACAGAATCTGGTCCTTTTTGGGCCTCATTATGACTACTTACACTGCTTGGTACCTTGCCATTGCCTCTCTCTTACATGGCCAGGTAAACTAAGCAAACCAATTGCTAATCACCCATTAAACTAGTATTATAGTTAATTAATTATAATTATTTATGATTGGCAATTAGGTTGAAGGAGTTAAGCATTCTGGTCCAAGCAAATTAGTGCTATACTTCACAGGGGCCACAAACATTCTCTACACATTTGGAGGACATGCTGTCACTGTGTAAGACAATTACCTTACCCTAGTACTAAATTATTCAATTCAATTCGTGTCTTTTACGTCATTGCCAATGTTTCTTTGGCTTTGGCATTAACGCTAGTACCGTGGCCAGTCATAAATGGAAAAACGAAATTTCTATGGTGTGTAAAAAGGGGCTTAACGTCATTTTCCTAGTGACTAAACCTTGATCTGATTTTGTCTGTGTGATTTAATGACCATTCTTTATCTGGGAGCTGCTTGTGCCTTACTTTTTCCCTGAATACTGTTTTTCTTTATTCCCAAATTACCCTTACCAGGCGTGGGAGGCAAAAAGTGGTTCTTTTTCTGGTTGTATAGAGTGGAAACTAGAAGGCCAACGTTCTTTCTCACTTTTATCATGAAGAAAAGGCCAAAAGATATCTGGCTTTCATGTTTTTTCACATACAGCTGGTAAAATGATTGATAAAGTCTCTTAGCATGGATTCAAGGATTTAGAATCAAATCTCTCTTCTTTTAATATGAATTTATAGAAAACGACTGAGTTGTATCATTTTGTATAGCCCCAAAAGATCCCTAATGAATGTAAACTTGTATACCCAAACTAAATGAGTTAAGTTACTGATGATAAATGTGTGTTTCGAAAATGAACTACAGGGAGATAATGCACGCAATGTGGAAGCCTCAGAGTTTCAAAGCAATATACTTATATGCAACCCTGTTTGTGCTCACACTGACACTTCCGTCCGCATCAGCAGTTTATTGGGCATTCGGAGACATGCTGCTCAACCACTCCAATGCTTTTGCTCTGCTCCCAAAGTCACCCTTCAGAGACATGGCTGTCATATTAATGCTCATCCACCAGGCATACACATTACCATAAATTATACTAGAATTTCTATAAATTTAGAATACTAACCATTAATTTTCTATTCTTTATGATTTGTGCAGTTTATAACATTTGGATTTGCATGCACACCCTTATACTTTGTGTGGGAGAAAGCAATAGGAATGCATGAATGCAAGAGCTTGTGTAAGCGAGCTGCAGTAAGATTGCCTGTGGTCATTCCTATTTGGTTCTTGGCTATCATTTTTCCATTTTTTGGACCCATCAATTCCACCGTTGGATCACTTCTCGTCAGCTTCACTGTTTACATCATCCCAGCTCTGGCCCACATCTTCACTTTCAAATCAGCAGCTGCAAGAGAGGTACAAAACTTGGACACATGAATCTAGTTTGGATCGGATCAGATTTTGATTATGATAAATTGGATCCCATTAATTTTTTTTTACAACAAATCTTGATCGGTCTCGATTCATTGCCAGTTCTTCATCTTGATTCTTTTATATTTATTGAACCAGTGTGACTAAATTAACTGTTTGTGATGCAGAATGCAGTGGAGCAACCTCCCAAGTTTGTAGGAAGGTGGGCTGGGACATACACAATCAACGTATTTGTGGTGGTGTGGGTCTTAATAGTAGGGTTTGGATTCGGTGGGTGGGCGAGCATGGTGAACTTCATACACCAGATTGATACATTTGGACTGTTCACAAAGTGTTACCAATGCTCTCCACCACCTCTCCCGCCGGCAACACAACTACCACACCTCCTCAATGCCACCGCCCCTTCACCACTTCACCACCCACATCTCGCTCCTCATGCCCATTAATTCAATGAACCAGTGAAAGATCTCCTTCTCCACCGACATATGTATTGGCCAATACCCATTTCAATTCCCCTAAAAAATCATATACGTCTAGGTCTTTTTCCTCTGTTTCTTTCTTTCTCTGCCTAGCTCATTTTCTTTCTCAGTTAAGGTACTTCTTTTATGAGTTTCATAAATCCCAAAGAAAAGGACGGATGAAATGTGCAAAAATTTGTACTTGTGAGTTATGTATCCAATTGTTAACTAGCTAGCTAGTTTAATCTTTGTGGAAATTACTTGTTTATCTCTCTCTCTCTCTCACTCAAATTATTGTTAGAATCATGAATTGGTTATTATTGGGACAGTGTTGCGGAAGAAAGTTCTTCAAGTAATTAAGGTGCAAATAAAGCAGGCATGAAAATGATTTTACATGAAGTGAAGATACGAACGGATAAGCTAGCAGAGAATGGATATTGGATTGTAGTGGTTGAAACTTATGAAAGCATATTCTTTTGCTTTTACCCATACGTTTCCCAGAAGAGAGGACCCTTTCTATGAATCAAAGAGCTGAATTCATAAAAAAGAAGAACAAAAAAGAAATCATTAAAGAACAAAGGAAAAGAGTGTTGATGACATAACAATAAGGCTGCTTGCAGTGTTGACATTGACAGAGAGTACTTATATTGTTTGGTGAGAATCTAATTGTAATCTATCATCTTCAAACAAAAAGCCATAGGTTAAACAGAAACATAGCTGAGCATGCGAAACCACTAGGAAATTAAAGCCATTTCCTTTTTCTGTTAAAGCCAATCTTTTCTTACTGGGTTGGTTCGTCCCTTTATATTGAGAAAACAATGCTATGAAATTAGGAGCCAGGAGGCATGCTCTTCTCAGTTTTATTTGCTCCAAAAGTTGCTGTATTTTGCAAAAAAAAAAAAAAAAAAACAATCATTTATATATGAATGTTAGCAATATTCACTCTCAGTAAGCCACTTAGCTACAAGGTTAGCACCATATTGAAACATTGCTCTAATAAAGCGCCATGAAATTTCTGAAATGAACAATATGTACTATTGCTCCTTAGTAACTTGTACCGTAATCAAACAATTGAACTGAACTACAGAAGAAAACAAAGAAAGCCAGTTTGGATTTTCCTTTCTTTTTGAAATTAAGGAAATAGTGACCTGCCAGAATATTTACTGTGATCTGAGGCTCATTGTGATTGCAACTATAATCTCACAGAGCTAATGTGCTTTCATACTTTGTGTAGGTCAAATGAGAATTTATTGCAGAGCCAGAGCCGAGAAGGGATAGGATTCAGAGGTGAAGAGGCCACGTTTATCAGAAATTCAAGATCAGCCCTTTGCCCACTGTTAACTTGAAGAATAGCACAGATATCCTTGCAAAAACTAACTCTATTTAGAAATTGACAACCAAAATAAACAAATTATAAAATGAATGTGTCCCAATTCAATTAGCCACAATGCTATTGCTAGCTCAAGATAATTAACAGAGAAATTACAATCAAGCCCATTAAAGCTAAAGGAGGAATAGAATGGACCAGTCTGTGTTTAAGTAAGGAAGCATTCCCCCATCATATAGGATGGGTAATGTTGCATTATTGTTTTGCCCGAGGACAACTCAACAAAAACCGAAAGCCAGAGCCCAGTTTTCACTGAAATTGACAGGTGTAAACTTTAACTTGAAATACTAGAAGCCTTCACAATTCTCAATTTCAACACAGAATCACAAACCACAATCTCAAAAAATCTCTTAACAGATCACAAACATAAAAGTTGCAAGAACAATGGCAACAAGAATCAGATTGCTGAGCCAAAACAGAATGTATTTATAAGAGTATGAACACTTGAGCGTCAAGAGTACAAAGCAAAGTTCCATTTCCTTAAAATTCGTTCTACTCTACTCTGAAACATGTCAAGCCCCACATCACTAATTTCAGAAAACCCAATAAGCAGATAACCCAAAAACCAGCATTACCACTACACCAAAGTAAAAACTTTAAATTGAAGATAACCACCCACCCAAACATAGAAAAATCCACCACCGCACCCTTTCAAATAATATAAGATAAGTGTCAAGGAAAGGATGGTAGAAAACCCCAAATAAACCGAAGCTCAGCGAGATTGGGTTGGGCACTCCCTCGCGAAGTGACCAGACTCTCCACAGTTGTAGCAGTTCCCACCGCCACCACCTCCACCACCTCCGTTGTACCTTCCCCCGCCGCCTCCACCACTGCCTCCCTGAAAGCAGTCCCTAGCAATATGACCAGACTCGCCACACTTATAACAACCCCCACTACCTCCACCACCGCCTCCATAACCACCACCGTAGCTACCTCCACCTCCATATCCACCACCACCATATCCACCACTACCGTATCCACCGCCACCACCACTTCTACCACCCCTTCCACCGCCGTATCCGCCTCCACCACTACCATATCCACCGCTACCGTAGCCACCAGAACTTCGTCCACCCCTACCACCGCCACCTCCATAGCTTCCACCTCCTCCGCCACCGCCTCCACCTCGGCGGCTGCCCTGAACAGAAGACTCATCTGGGCCAGTAACGTCAACGGCCTTAGTACGGCCACCGTCATCAGATTCGATCAGGAATTCCACAGATTCGCCTTCACCAAGGCTACGAAAACCCTCGGTTCGGATCGAAGACTGATGAACAAACAGATCGTCACTCCCATCATCAGGGGTTATGAACCCAAATCCCTTCTGATCATTGAACCATTTCACCTTTCCGCTCACTCTCGAACTCATTTTCTTCAGTGTTGTCTCTCGGCCACACCCAACAAAGAACACAAACCCTAACCCTAGAAAAGAGCCAAGAAACAAAAACCAGACCCCCTCCTCTCACGATGAGGCCGCGCCTACCAGGAGTGAGGGTCTACTTATACCCAGATGTATAATTGTGGGTCCCTATAGTTTTTCCTTTTATTTTTCTTCTATTTATGGAAAATCCATGCGACGGAGATCGACGGTCAGGGATGTTTTGGATGAATGAATAACGATTAGAGAACGTTGGATTGTAGTATTTTGTCCAATCCCAAAACTATCTTGAAAATAAAATAATATACAAAAATTGGAATTAGAAAATTAAAATTGAAAATTCATGACAATTTACCAAAAAAAAAAATTCAAGAAAACGCTCCTCAAGTGATTAAGAGGATTAAGATTTTGAGTTTTGTTGATTTCAGTTTACAAATTATGATAATTTTAGGTTTCATAAGTGATCGTAATTTTTTAGTAAGAGTCTTGATATCAATGTGATGAAATGTTTTTTAGATAAAAGAAGATAATAGTAAGACTGTAATATTTTCTGTCAGATAATGATAATATAGACACAATATTTCATGCCACAAATTTTAGGATACCTGTCTATGAAAAAAAATAAGAAAACGAAAATTCTATAAGTGATCCAATAAAATAAAAAATTTCATTCATTTTGGGAACGGACCAAGTTTCATTGTTGGGTATAAAATTTGGTTCAAATGGATACAAAAAATAACACTCTATTTGGGTATTTAAGCTTTTGCCTGCTCGGATCCAGGTAAGGCCCAAATACCCTCAAGGGTTATCATAAACGTCGGATTAGGTCAGATCCAACACATTTTTATTTATTTATAATAAATTAGTATTTACTGGAGTTATTTAGAAGAAAAATAAGTAGTCAAATGAAATCAAAATGAGCATTTATATTATTTAGTATGTATTTAATGATTTAAAAAAAAAAAATAGTATTGATTGCAAATGAGAAAAATTAAAAAGTAATGAAAAGTTAAATCTAATTAAATTGCTAAATAAGAAAATGTATACTAAAATAAATCTACTCAACTATATATATATATATATATCAAATTCGTTATTATTATAAATTTTGTTACCAAAATTATTGATACTAATTAGATAAAATTGTTTTGGGTTGTTTAATAGGTTAAAATAGTCATAAATTTAGTTTTTAAAAAGTTAATATGATAATAGATATATTTATTGTACATCATAATATTTAAAATTTAATTTATACGTTAAAATAATAAAGTAACATTAATATAAAATATGATTACTTACTTAATATTTAATATAAAATATTTCACTAATTAATAATAATAATTTTAGAAATGATTTAGTTTCATCAACCGATCCGATCCAAGTTGTAAAATATTGAGTTTTCGTATTCATCTTATTTTTTGGTTGGTTGATTGTCTTAAATGAACCAACAAATTCAGTTTGAAGGATCAATTACCCCACTGTAACTTTTTTCTGGGTGGATTTCTACAGAAATTAATTAACCGTTCATTAAAATACTTGGGCCATTCTTGTCCTGTTTCGTATTCATCTCCTATATAGAAGTCATCAAGGGAGATTGGGTATTGCTGGGCTGGAATGGATATTGCTTCTTCTTAAAAATACTAAAGGCCTGCCTAGTCCATGTGACAATTGTTCGAAGTTAAATCATGATGTTTGTAGGCATGGGAGTGGATGTGCCGATGTCCATTTATGATAGACGTTTTTCTTTTCTTTCACATAACACATGCTTTAGACATAGCCAGTTGATTAGAAATCGATAGTAACTAATGATTTATGCATAGGGAAATCAGGGAAAGAGTTTTGATTGCATAACAATGGGGGTGCATGTATCACTAAAGATTAGATACTATACTGATAAGCATACTATACTCTCAATATATAATAAACACGAGTTCTAATCTTAGAATAAGTAATTCTTAGAAACCCAAGAGATCAAGATTTATTTTTTAATTTTCCTGAAAACACAAATTTCAATTTTAGAAGAAGTAATTATTAGAAACCCAAGATATTAAAATATATTTTTTAAACGAGTTTAATTTCTATAACAAATCCATCTTCAGCTCTATTTTGAACTCATTCAAATAAAACAAATCAAACTCAATTTTTTTTCAAAAAAAACTCATAAGCTCATGAGTCGATTTGTTTAGTAATATCTAATAAATATATTTACTTGCAAAAATCAACCTACATCTTGTTGCCACCCCTGTTTGCAGTCAAGAATGCGAACTACCACAGGAAATTAAACAAACGATAATAATAGAAGCCATTTCTCTTTTCTTAAGTAGTTGGTTCGTACCTTAATACTTGCTTTTCATCCTGTTTTTTGCACCATTCACTCTCCTGTCAAGTGCTAAAAAATCCACTTAGCTACAATATTTACTGTGAACTGCAGCTCATTTTGCTTGCAAGTATATACTCAGAGCACTGAGCTTCTGAGCTTGCATAATTCGTGTTGATCAAAATGGAATTTTATTTATATTTGGTGCTTAGTCAGATGGGTATTAATTGCTGTGACAGAAGGGGTTAACATAGTATTCTGAGGTTAAGGAGAAGGTTTATCAGCAATTCAAGCCCCGCTATTTGCCCAGAATAGCTCAGGGAGACCTGCAAAAACCAAAGCTATACAGAAATTGACAACCAAAATAGACAACTTATAAATGTCTCCCATTTCAAACTGGCAACAATCTCACCCACCGTTAAAGAGTAACAGACTGGACCACAAAGACACATTATGTTTTTAAATAATGAAGATTTCATAATATGGGGGGCTTAGGTTACAGCTAGACCTTTGAGAAGAAAAAGGAAAGACATAGCCCAAGGTGTCAACTTCAACTACTAATACAAATTCAACTCCATGAGGAAATGAATTTTTTATTCAAAATCTGTGAAGGGTCTTTTTTTTTTTTTTCCTTACTAGTCCAACAAGAAGAAACCAATCATGAAATCTCTTATCAAATACTAGAAGTATTCACAATTTTTTTATAGTCCATGACTACTCAACTTTACACAACAATCTTAGGCAATCTCAATAACAAAACAGATCTTAGACCAAGCCAAAATAGATTGTATTTATATGTGTATGAACACTTGAGAGTCAGAGTACAGAGCCTAAAATTTTTGTCCTTACCATTATTTCCACATTACTCTGAATCATCTCAAGCCCCAATACCACAACCACTAATTTCAGAAGTCAGAACAACCACTAAGCAGATAACCCAAACAATAAAAAGAAAAAAAGAGAACCAACATAGCCACTACCAAAGTAACCCTCAAAAACTTCAAATATAAGATAACCAACCAAACATTCACTGAACCCACCACCGCACACTTGCAAGTAACATGGAAGATGTGTGTCAAAAGTAACGAATGGCAGGAAAACACAACAAGCGGCAGCTTAGCGAGATTGGGTTGGGCACTCTCTGGCAAAGTGACCAGATTCCCCACAGTTGTAACAGTTCCCACCACCACCACCTCCACCACCATTATACCTTCCTCCGCCGCCTCCACCACCACTGCCTCCCTGAAAGCAGTCCCTAGCCAAATGCCCAGACTCACCACACTTATAACAACCCCCACCACCTCCGCTGCCACCTCCATAGCCACCACCATAGCTACCTCCACCTCCATATCCACCACCACCACCGTATCCACCACCACCACCACCTCTACCACCCCTTCCACCGCCATATCCGCCTCCACCACTACCATATCCACCGCTACCGTAGCCACCAGAACTTCGTCCACCCCTGCCACCACCACCTCCATAGCCTCCATCACCGCCTCCACCACGGCGGCTGCCTTGTACAGAAGACTCATCAGGGCCAGTAACATCAACGGCCTTAGTACGGCCACCATCATCAGATTCGATCAGAAATTCCACAGATTCGCCTTCACCAAGGCTACGAAAACCCTCAGATCGGATCGAAGACTGATGAACAAACAGATCGTCACTCCCATCATCAGGGGTTATGAACCCAAATCCCTTCTGATCATTGAACCACTTCACCTTTCCGCTCACTCTCGAACTCATTTTCTTCCTTGTCCTTCCTCGGCCACCACCAACAAGAACACAAACCCTAACCCTAAAAAAAGACCCAAGCAAACCAAAAGCCCCTCTCTCTCTCTCTCTCTCTCTCTCACTCTCACGATGAAGGCGTGTCCCGCAGGAGTGAGATGTCTACTTATATCCGGACCTTGGAACAAACTAAAATATAATATAATTGATTTCCAGATGTGTACTTGTGGGCCCCTGTGGTTTTTCCTTTTATCCTTTTATTTTGAATTATATGGGAAAATCCAAACAACAGAGATCGACGGTCAGGGATGTTTTGGTTAGAGGATAACGATTGTTGAACGTTTGATCCCAAAAATATCTTCATCTTCTTCAAGGTTGTTCGTTTGGGTTATAGAAATAAAAATATAAATATAAATTCTAATTGGAAATTGAAATTCATGGTTAAACTCTTTTTATCAAGTCAAATTCTCAATAGTGGGTCAAAGGGCATCAGCAACAAATGTACTATAGCTTTTTCTTTTTCAAATATTAAAGTGATAAAGGAAAGAAAATTATGAATCCCTTTTATAGTTTTATATGAAAAAATAAAATTTTAATTATTTAAATTAAAAGATTAGGATAGTGACTCTTACCTCAAATATATTGGCCTGAATAAATATTTAAATTTTGACCAATGATTTGTTATATTGAATTTCTCTCCTTTTTTTTTCTTTTCTTTTTTTGGGTTTTTCTTAATCATACTCATGAATTTTTTTTATTTCCTTCTAATCCAAAATATTCTATAATCCCTTTTTGACTCTCTTAGCTTTTAAAATTTAGAAGAAAATCATTGATTACACCCTTACATTTTTTTCTCATAAAATAGAAAGAAATACAAATGCATATTTTGTACATTTAGTGCACAAACAATAAACTCTACAGGTACTCTGTCCTCTTAGTATACTCTAATTTTTATTATAATGTCCATTTAAGGCACTTAAATTTAAATAAATACTATCACTTTATGATTCTAAACTATGAGAAGTTTTATCAATAATCAATAAAAATGTTCATTCATTTGTAGCCAAAATGTAACAAAGTTTGAAAAGATGGAAAAAGTGGGTCAATGGTCAAAGAATAGTCAAGGCATGTGGGATGGGACTTGTCAGTGTCTTGGTAGTTCCAACTTCTCATCTCACTATCAAGTGTCAAGAGTGCAAGCTTCTATGCACATGCAAAACAGAAAAAAAGTTACTGCGGAGTAATTTTATTTATTTTTGCTGTAATTACTGAACCTTTCATGAACTTACTTGGGCCTTTCTCATCCAGTTTCACCCTCATCTCCTTATACGTAATCATTTGTGGGTTCCATAATGAGAAATCATCAGGGAGATTGGGTAATGTTGGGCTGGAGTGAAGGTTTCTTCTTTTAGGCAACCAAAAATACCAAAGGCCTAGGCCTGCCTAGTCCATGTGACAAATGTTCTTACTTAAATCATGTTTGTAGGCATGGGAATATGTGTGATGATAACCGATCTGGTTTGAATTTATCAAAATTCATTTCGAGCTGAAAATATCCGGTACAAGCAAAAAAAAAACTGACTTAATCTAGATTTGAACCAACTCAACATGAAATAGGGCTATCTTGTTTTTTTTCTTTTAGCATTATATATGTTTTTGTGCCTCTACAACTAATTATATATGCATGTAGTAGACATGGTTCCGTTTGAATTGACGGCGAGTAAAGAATCATGGTGATACCATAGTTTAGTCTTATTGCATTTTTAGTATATGTTTGGATTGTCAAAAAGTAGTTTGTCACCATGGTGGAGGAAAAATATGTGGACCGACGTCTTGGGAAGCGTGTCCGAGAAGCTCTAATTAGGCCGCTTCTTAGATGTGTGTTCAAGTTGCTAAGCAACCCAGGTGTCCTGGGACGAGCGTCACACATCTCTTGGCGCCAACCTAAATAGACTATAACCAAATCATTTGAAATCGGCAATAATTCTAATAATTTATTTTTAAATATGTGTAAATTTATGTGTGCACATATATTTGAAAGAAAATATTAATTCTTTTGACATCTATGTGTGAGAAATCACTTAAAACAAATGATCATGTTGGTTCTCATTTTACTTTATTTCAAATGGAAAAGAGAAAAAAGAAGAAGCAAATTCTTCAATTATATGATTCCAAAAAATGGATCAATAAGCTCATAGTTTTTCTGTTCTTTGCTGATCATATAATCAAAAAAGGTACTTCTACTGCCTAGCTAACTTTGATTGTAAGCATAAACCATAATGGCGTCTTGTCTCAAATTCTATAATTTAGCAAGCAGTTCTTGTTTGATACATTAATTGCATACTGTCTCCACGTATACTGCAGGTTGTTTCAGACACGACTGTGTTGATGATCATGACAAATGAACCTTCTGCACAATGGAAAGTCAATTTGAAAAGGGAGCCCTAGCACACCGACACAATCCGCATGATTGAGTGCCCTGTTTAAGGTATGAGGAATGGGGTATTTCAAATAGTGTGTTAGTACTTCTTACAAACTTTAGCAAAAGTGTAGTACGTATTTCTTGTGTCTTTCAAAAGTAGAGTTTGCTCCTGGGTTATACTATAATACTTGTTGTGCAAAGGATCATAAGGCCGCATAATGGTAGTAGGGTAAACAAAATTGTTAGAAAATGTTGTAAGCCAAGATTGAGAGGCTGCTGCTTGTTGTCATTGTTGCAGCAATTAGAGTTGGACAGCTAAAAAAGGCTCATAGCTTGAAATTTGAATAATGTTTCATTAAGACTATGATGCTTCTGAAGAACTGAATACATGCATTGCGGGACTATCCTAACTGAATTACCACAGAAGTGAAAACCACAGCATTGCTAAATCTATATACACTTTATGCGATTGTCGAAAAACAAGACATAAAGATTTCCAAATTCAATATTGTGCACATTTGTTGAATCAATAGAATCCTCTTGAGCCTCTTGATTGATAGAGTTCCAATCTACTTTTAGCTTCTGGTAATAGTGCTTCAATGGAGGGTTCTTCAATCAAATGTGCTTGCTTTGTGGACCATTCAAGAACTATAAGCACCTCTTCTTGTGCAAGCGTCTCGCTTTTCGGGACATGTAATGCAAGGTAACATAGAAGAATTAATGCACGAATTTGAACCATTTGTTCCCCAAAGTATACTAGTTGAATTAAATGCTTTGCACCGCCTGCTTCTATAATGGCGTTGCAGTGATTCTCGTGGAGAAAGTTTTCTGCGCATGCAAACTTGTTAAGTGCAATTGTTGCCTCCATAGAAACCTCTGCTTCTCTTTCATCTAGCAGCTTGACCAATGGCCCTATAAGTCTTGTTTCTGTTGCTCTAAATGTCCTTGCCAAGTTTCCAATAGAACTGATGCAGGGTATAAGGAGGTCGGAGTCAGCTTTTTCAATTACTTTTAGCAACTGTTCTACCACAGCCTTGGCAGCCGGGGAAGTAGGCTTGAAAGCATTGCGCCTCAAGTCTGAATTTTGCTCCGCAACAGCTGTGATTTCCATCAGTGCCATAGCTGAATAGGATTGAACATCGTCAGGACCTTTCTCCAGTAGAACTGCAAAGCATAAAAGTGCTCTTGATTCAGTGATATTACGACAAATAGTGACATTTCCTCTGGAGAGCTGCCAAAGTGCTCTGGCTGCCATAGCCTTCATTTGGGCCTTAGTAGCTTGATCTTCAAGTTCCCTCCCCTTAATGCTGGTCCCTGATAATGAAACATGCGGTTCTTGCTGTTTTGCAATGTTGTTGTGGTTGCTCTTGGGATGATTACCATGGTGTTGCGTCATTTGATTATTATGAGGCACATCTGGCTTGGACTTGCTAGGAATTTGAGTCTTCATGGCGATGGTGTTAGTAACCACGTTGCTCATCTGGCTAGGTGTTTGGTTCCCCAATGGGTGTGCAGTATTACTAATTTGCTTACCACTTTCTTCCTGCTCCTTTTTATCATTCGGAGTCGGATTATTACTTGCAAACACCACAGAATGAATAGACATTTGTTGTTTACCGACAATGGTATACTTACTGTGCTCTTGAATGGTCTCAAACGCAAGGTGGCTAACGAGCAACCTTATGGCATTGTTCTGAGCAAAGTGGTCTTGACATTTGGGGTGATTGGCAGCCAATTCTGAAATAGCCCACGCCACCACAGTCTGAACTTTCATGTGACCTTCTTTGAGGATTTTCGCAAACACTGAGCAAACCCCAGCATTCACAATGTGTTCGACGCTTTCCGGATCCTTCCCGAGTAAACCAATTGCCCTGGCTGCACTTTCCTGACCTTCCAATCTTCCTTCTTTCAACAATTTCAAAAGTGGTGGAACCCCACCTTCCTCAATAATCAATTTGCCATACCGATCGTTGTCCCTAGCCAATGAAACCAAGGAAGCAGCTGCATCTGAACGTTCCTCTACAGAACCCCCAGATAGTAGAATCGCAACTTGTTCCCAAATAAGACACAGAATTGGCTCGTTGGCAGCAATTGGAGGTAGACCCAGATACTCATCGTCACGATCATCTGCTGAGGCAGAAACTCGAAGGAGCCATGACACGTCCCCTATAGAATTCTCAAGCTGCATTGACGTTTTGCGAAAAGCAGCAGTTGGGATGATTGTAAAAAGCCGTTTGACAATCCCATTTGCTCTGCATTTGATAACGAGTGCAAGCGCCTTTTCAAGGACTTGTTCCGTGTCATCAATGATACGTCGTGTGGGTCGCTCATAAAGGTCACTGCTGGCTCTTGCGGCTTGTCGGAGAAGGGCAGCTAGCTTCTCTGTTTTGGCTTTGAGCTCTAAACATTCTTGTCTGAAATTTTGTACCTCATCTGCAACCTTGGTTACCTGGTCCGCCATTTGTATCGGCCTCGCCAGGATGTCTTTGACGATGCTCGACATGGTTTAAGCGGACCCAATTACACCTTTGGATCAGATCAAACACCAATGACCAAAACCCAAAAATGGAAAACAAAAATTGGGTTCTGTCTCAGATGTAATAAACAGCGTTTCTTTGTATATGGGACTTTGTAGTGATCATGTTTTGTGAAGTGAAATTGTGGGTTTAGCATGAAATCCTTTTCTCTGTCTCAAGGAGATTCTGGGGGTGGGAATTGTGTTTGTGTTGGTATTTGCATTCTACGTGGGGGAGCGGAAGGGGGTGAAAGTTGGTGGTGGTGGTGGTGACGGTGGCGCCGCGGGGGAAAGAGGAGGAGATTTTGGTGATGGTCAAACGGGTTTTTCTCCAACTTTCATGTAAACAAAGACAGAAGAAAAGAACGACACCACCATTTATTTTTCCGGTTATATAGGAGATGAAATAGTTGGTCTAAACTCTAATTGGACGTTCTTGAGCAAGCAACAACCCAAGCTCGTTTGGGAGCGATTAGGGAACACGCTCCAGCTCAACAATACATGATAGTTGAAATTTGTGTCCACGCATCCGGAAAGTGAGTGGAAGTCCTTTAACTTGAAAGTGAAGGGGCTCTTTTACAAATTGCAATTGATATGATGTGCCTAAAGTTTAGCTCATGAATAAATGCATTGAATCAATTTATTCAATAAAATTAAATCATTTCATTAAGTACTAATGCCTTATTCATAGGGGAAGGGCTAAAGCATAATATCTAATATCTTCTAATTTTTCTTTTAATATCATACCCAAAAAAATATTTTTTAAAATTTACTTCATAATTTTCTAAAAGAGTGTTAGATTGCAATGACAAATATAAATAAGGTGATTTTGGATGTGTAGAAAAAGAAGCATGTAGTTTCAACAAGAGTTTGATTCCTTAGTCACATGGAATTCTTAAATGACAATTGCATCATATCGTTTGAGAAATTATAAAAATACAAACTACTTTTTAATTTTTTTTGTCCCAATCTCTACTTTATGGCACTATCTATTATATAATTTTTTTTTTATCTAATTTTATAGTTCATAAAAACTATTATAAAATAAATGATAATTTATGGGAATAAAGTGTAATTGACCTTAAAATTTTAATTGAATGATATTCTCATATTTTCTTCTTCAAAACTACAAATTTTATCTTAAAGTCTAATTGAAAAATAATGTCCCAATCTCTAGTTTTAAGGGTGTAATTAAGCCTTTATTTTAAATTTAATAAGTTTTTTTTTATATGGAATATTTCTAAATTTAAAACGTGATTTATTAGTAATGAAAAAAAAATGTTAATTACACTTTACTCTCATGAATTATCGTTTATTTTTCAATAACTCTAATGAACTATTAAATTAGGCATATAACCCCTTGTTTGAGTAATAATTAACAAATAATCCTCTATCTTCCAAGTTAGTCATTAAAGCCCCGTCTGGTGTAGAGTTTAAGATTGGCTTTTGGTGGTTGGAAGCCTAATCGGCATGTTGAGGGTGTCTGGCACCCAGTAAGCTCCAATTGGATCAAAACGGAATCGAAAGAAATAGATGAAAAGTGCTTTATTGGCAAAAGTAGAAATTAGGTGGCTTTTGAATTTGTCAATTGTATAAAAATATAAAATGTCTCACTTGCCCTTAATTTTTTAACTCAATTATAATTTATCCTTATCTCTTAAATTAGAGTCCTTAACTCTTCATAACTCCAACTTTGATCAGGTAGGTGTCTTCTAATATGTAACTAGTGCATGATAATATTAGAGATTTGTTTATTACTAACGGTCGTAGTTAAAAAAATTAAACTATTTTACTTTTATGTATTTGATTAAATTATGCAATGCTATGTAATATATAATAAGTTTATTATTGTACTGATATTATTGACCAATATAGTATTTTAAATTTATTTAATAATTAAATAAAATAATTTTTTATAAAACTAACTTATGCAATATGTAAACCAAACACACTATTATGCATGTCCTCGATAGTAATTACATATCCAAACTGACTTATACAATCTATGTACCACACACGAAATTAACTTATTTACAATTTCTATACCAAACACTTATCTGACTTATAGCAATTTGACTTATGCAATTTGACTTATATAATCTGACTTATGATCAATCTGACTTTTGCAATCTGTATACCAAACGGGCTCTAAATCTAACAAATTAACTTATATAAGACTAAATTTCCTCATTATAAAGTTTTTTATGTCTCCTCCTCTTTACATATTTTTCTTTTCATTTATTATGAAACTAAACTCTTTATATTGATTCAATTTTAGCATATAAAAATAATATTTGAATCTTTCATAATTTTTATTTTCTTCTCATAATATTTAAATTATCAATAGATTTATTAATATTTTTTTCTCATTTATAGAAATTATACAAGTTGTTTCAATTATAATATTTTCATCAAAATTTTTATTTTCTTATTAATGTATTACAACTAGTAAAGAATATGCTAAAATTAGATACATATGAAGATTTTAATTTCTATAAAAAGAAAAAGTAAAAGAAAAAACAAAATATAAAACGTAAAAGACATAAAAAAAGAAGTTATAATAAGGATAATTTAGTATTTCAAAAGTTAATTTGTTAGATTAGTGACTAATTTGGATGAATGGATGTTATTTACTATTATGACTTAAAAAAAAAAAGGTTATATGCCTAATTAATGATATATAAAAGTTATTGTAAAACGAGTGATAATTCGTGAAGCTCAATTGACAAAAAAAAGAAAAAAAAAGAGACAATAAAGTGAGTAATTTAAAAAGAAAAAATCAAATCAAATCCATTGCATCAAACAAAGATATTCATCATTATTTTACATTTCTGTAATTCTTCTTATTTAAAAGAAAAGGAATAACACACTAGTTAAAATTACGCAGCAACCAATATTAAAATTGCCTAGCATTATCACTCACAAATAGCCGGAGTAATTTCAACATATTTTATTGAATTATTTTAATTTATTTCAAGTTTTTCTAAATATGGAATATTTATAAATTTAATTATATTGCTAAATGACTGTGTAAGTTTGATTGCTTAATGGAATGTATTGTGGAATTTATTATGACTGATCGGTAGTTTATTGAGACTAACTTTAATATTACAATCAAATCATTAATTAATTTTAATTTAAGATAATTATATTGTCGCAATTGTAATTAATGAAATTAAGATCTAATTATGAGTACAAATATTGACACAATTATAAGAAAACGTATATCTTAATTCTATCATTGGTCAACTATAATTATCTTTGTAGTGCCTATAAATAAAAAGTTTCATCGTTATAAATGAGTGAGTGAGCTTCATATTCATTAATGGCATAAATATATTATACTTTCTTCTCGTAGAGTAGACAATGGCTGAACCACGTATATTTTGTGTCTCTTTTTATCTTGACATTTATTTTGTTTGTTTTAAATTATTACATAATGGAGTCCTTAAACAACAATGCCATCTTAATCCTTTGGGACATTACATATTGTTTTCTTTTTGGAAAAAATTCTTTTGGTCTTCAAATTTATTTTGTTAACCACAATTTCTTGTTCTTTTTGAAAAGAAGAAGTGAATAGTATACTTTATTTTGTTCAAATTAAGTTGCAAAATGAAACAAATCAAAACTTGGGAAATTTTCAAATAAGTTCTTTTTTTTTAAAAAAAAAAAATTTATAACTATGACATGCATAGAAAAAAAAAGTGAAAAAATTAAAATTAAATATAATTTTAAAAAAATTAGTATGTCTGAAAGGAATATTAAATTTAAATAAAAATATAACATCAACAACATTAAATGGTATGCCAACAATTTTTTTGTAGTGATTTAAATAGAAAGACAATAATGGGGACTAATTAGACACAAAAAAAAAATATAACCACTAAATTGAAACTTGTGGTAACCAAAAGGAAAAATAATATAATTAAAGATTGAATGTAATGATAAATGAATAATATTGTTATTGTAAGAACACAAATTTAAATTTTAGAATAAAGATAATCTCATTTGTACCATGAAGGAAAATTAAGAGGAGCAAATTACATGTCAGGTATGATCATGTACTGAACTTGTCTTATGAAGGACAGTTGCTGTTTACTTTAACGCATTTCATCTTTTCAAAAAAGGAAAGGACAGTTGTGTCCCATAGGAATACAAATCTTATCCAAAATCGTCATTCAAGTTATAACGACAAGGGAGTCGAAGTCAAGGATACGTGTCTCCCATTAATTACCAATGTTAATTCAAAAAACTGAATCATTTAACAGTCATTGTGGACATGTCATGGACACCTAGCGTTAATACCAATGTTTCACAGAAAGAGATACTCATAGAGAGAGCCACAACTCACAGACATATGGTCACAATGCCACAAACGCATCAGATAAAAAGATACCACAAGAGAAGTTCCTTGTAGGTGGGATTTGGATTGGTGACAAGCTTGTTAATGTCTTAGCTTCATACTATTAGTTTAGTTTGTGTCTGAAATTTTTTGTTTTATCAACTTAGCCTTTCCTTTTTTTGAGTGTGTGTGTGTTTGTGAGGCAATAGAAGAATCTCATAGGCCTTAAAAATTGTAGTGTATTTTTTTCAACACAATGTAACTAACCTTCGCATCAGATTCAAACTTTAACAGTTCATGACTACAGCTGGATGTACTCTGTTTTATGATTCTTATTATGCAGAACATAAAGTTTTGTCCTCCACAAATTTATTGAAGGCTTCTTTGCCAACAAAAGAAAATAAATTTGATAAATTCAAAGAGCAGTAAAGCTTGAGATAATATAATCAAGCAATTAAATACCCAGTGAATAAATTTTTACAGGCCCATCATCTCTCTCTAAAACGAATAATGGCCATGGTACAACTGTTGTGTTTCTGATTAATACTAAATTACTAATACTATTATTCCTACAACAATCAACTACCAACACTGGTCAGTCTCCCAATTTCTACTAGCATGAGCATAAACTGGAAACCCTGACATGGAAGCAATTGTGGCTGAAGTCAGAGAAGAAGAAGAAATGTTCCATTTTGGCCTATTATAAGTTTCTCTATCATATTGAGCTCTTTTCTCTGGGTTTGACAATGTTAAATAAGCTGAATGGATTTTCATGAAGTCATTTGTTGATGTTTCCTTCTGATTCATGGCCACAACATCAGGGTGACAAACTCTTGCTAGCTTCCTATAAGCAGTCTTTATCTCATGGCAGCTGGCACTTGTTGAAATTCCAAGTATTTCATACAATGAAATGGAGGAAGCCATCTTTGTGGCAAAAAAATGGGGTGTTTTGGTTTCTTTTGTAGAATATGAAGCAACAAATTTTGTTGAGCTAGTGTTTCTAGGTGTGGAGGATTTCAGAGCAGTGGTGGGTTGGAATGAAACTGCAGAGAGGAATGAAGTTGGAGAAGAAGCAAACATTTGAATGTAGAAGGGTTTGAGAATTTGAAGGCTTAAGGTAACTGGTGAGGCAGAGAAGGGTTATGTGTGCTTTATATAATTCTCAAGATAGAAGACAGAGTTCAGGGGTAAATCTGAGTTGCTCACTGTGATGGTTGAAAATACTGAGTGTGGATGATGTTGCTTTAACTTTATCAGATGGGTTTATCCATTGTATGCTGTCCTATGCTGATTCAGCTAGTTCTTTAAGGATAAGGTTCTCATGCTGACTCAGCTAACTGTGCTTATATTCTCTTTTTTATTTTTCTTTTTTTACTTATTTATTTTATCAGAATTTCATCAAAATTTTATATATAGATATTTTGGGTTTTGAGAAAAAAGAAAGAAACAAAATTAACACAACCGTAGTCATGCTAATTTTTTTTATAAGATAAGTACCGCATGAAGAAATAAAGAAAAAGAATGAAAAAAAAAAAGAGAAAGAAAATGAAATTGATATATATTGTGTCTGAGTTAGTGAAAAAATTATTGAGATATTATTATATTTTAATTTAGAAGACAAAAAGAAAACACAATACTAGGATATAAAATCTGAATTCCTTTATCATTATAGATAAGAAAAATTAACTAAAAGGTTATAATATCAATCACTGTTTACAAATTACGAAAATTTTATTAACATATTGATATTAGAAACGGGATTTCTGTAAATATATATTACTTATTTTTGCTAACCAAAAGATTTGTATCTCTTTAGAAAATTAAGAGATTTATTCATCTCAATCACTATCCACAAATTACGAAAAATTTATTAAAATATTTATATTGACAAAAGATTTATATATATATATCTTTTTTCGCTGAACAGAAGATTTGTATCTCTTTAGAAAATTAAGAGATTTATTCATCTCATCTTAAATGACAAAATGAATGACGTCACTCAAATTGACTTACCCTTATCAATATGATGACCAAAGCTCAAAGTGACAAAATAGTCTGCCAATATTACTTTTTCCAAAATTCGTAAGTGCTGTTTGGGAGAGAGGTGTGAAAAACCATAAAATAGTCTATTTTTAAAATATAAATTTAAAATAGGTCACTTTTAAAATTAATATTAAAAATATATCAAATTTATTATTCATATCAGCAGCCACATCTACTACATCAGACACATCAAAAAAAAAAAAAAAAAAAATAGTAACTTCATGAGTTCAAATTTTCACCTTTTTTTTTTCCCTCCGTTTGTTGTATTTTTATTTTAAGTGAGAAGGAAAAATTATTTTTAATTTTTTTTTAAGTGAGAAATTTTTTTATCATTTTTTAAAAATTAAAAGATAAAAATAAAAATATATAAATAGTACCTATTTAGTTTTTCTCTAATTTTTATTTTTATCTTGATAAAATTTTAGAGATATTTTTTATTTTTATGTTGAAAAAATTTATCTCAATATTACAATCACAAAAAATAAAAATAAACAGTAACATCGTGATCCCAATTCACAAAATTATTATTATTTATTTTATAATTTTTATTTTTTTAATAGAATGAAATTTTTTATCCTTCTTCAAATAAATCTAAATACTAACCGACGAAATTACTATTTATTTATTTATTTATTTTTTTTATAAATGCAAGTATTGATTTATTTACCAAAGGGTAAAAATTTCTTTGAAGTTACTGTATACTTTTTTCGTAGTTACTATCCACCCTTTTTTTTTCTTTTCTTTTTCTTCTTCTTCTGGTGAATGATGTGGCAAGTGATATAGTAAATTTGATCTATTGTTAATATTAATTTTAAAAATAATCTATGACTGATGTGTGACGAGTGATATGTTAAATTTGATCATTTTTAATATTAGTTTTAAAAATAGTATACCTCAAATTTATGTTTTAAAAGTTGGACCATGATTTTTTCCGAGGAGGGAATACTTACGCATTACAGTGGTTTCAGTTTTCAGGGTCCCGAAATTTGTGTTATTTGGAATGCCGAGCAAGAAGAGAAACAGGAAGGAGGAGAGACCCACCATCCATCCGAAAAACAAATATTCTGAAAACCCTCCAGACTTTGCTCTATTGGCTTCTCTTTACCCATCATTCGAACCCTTCGTATTCTACTCTCGCGACGGTCGCCCTAGAATCGATTGGACTGACTTCAATGCCACCCGAGAACTCACACGGGTTTTGCTCCTCCACGACCATGCCTTAAACTGGTAACTTATTCTCTCCATTCGCTGTATTCAGGTTTTCCAGTTCATAGGGTATTCAAATTACTCAACTTTTCTTGAATATACTTTACTTTGTCATTTATTTATATTCTAATCACAACCCAATTAGAAATTTAGATTTGGATATGTAAGGTGTTTATTGACCTGTTAGCTATGGTTGAGGGGGACAGTTTTAATTCTATAGAAAAAAGAAAGATAATTGGCATACATTACTGGTTTTGAATATGTCTATGAATAACTTACAGCACTACAATCCTGCACTTGCCATGTGAACTTGGACAGGAGTGCAATGCTCCCATTGATCAGTGAAACTGCAGTCTTTTGCAGTGTGTGAGTGACGGTTTAGAGAAGAAGATAGTCTTCAAAATCCCCTCCCCTCTCCCGCTCTCCTTAGAGAAATTCTTTTCCAAGTTTCTTGTCAACCATGAGGTATAGAGGGGACTTCAAAAGGCTTCGCCAACTACTGTGTGCTTGGCCTTGTGAAGATATTGCCTCACTCACCCACATATTTTCCTACGATTTTCCCAAGGCTGAATTGAATCCCATGTAGCCATGGCTTTAAATAATTAACTTTTAACTTTGAAGAAACCCATGGACAACTCTACGAGATGCTGACTGCTGCTGTTTATTGAGAAAAAAATCGTGTATAAGGAAAAGCTCAGCAAATTTTAAGCCATACAGTTGATAAAGAAGTATTGGATTAGTATGCTTAGTTCTAGAAAGCGAACATGAATTTTCAATTTTTGAACATGACCTTTTCAATAACTGCTATGAGTTTTTGAACATGACCTTTCAAATATATGGTCTTGGGGGGTAACTTCTATCTTCTGTGTTGATTTCCTAGGTGGATTCCTGATGGGCAGCTCTGCCCTACGGTACCCAACAGGTCCAATTACATCCATTGGATTGAAGATCTTCTCTCGTCTGACATCATTCCAAGTAATGTTGCCAACAAAGATAAGGTGAGGGGATTTGACATAGGAACTGGAGCAAACTGCATCTACCCGCTTCTTGGTGCATCTCTTCTGGGCTGGAATTTTGTAGGATCAGGTTATATTGTTGTGGACATGTAGATCGTTTTTAGTTTTATATTTGGTATTGGTAGTCAATTAGTCACTATCTCTCGGTGGTATCTTGTGAAAATTCTAGATGCGATTCTAATTTTGCTAACTGGCTGCAGATGTGGCTGAGGTTGCATTAGAATGGGCTCAGAGGAATGTCAACAATAATCCGCAAATTGTAGAACTAATTGAAATTAGAAAGGTTGAAACCAGTGAAAATACCCTCCCATTGGAGGAGTCACATCATGGAGAGTCAGAATACAGCGGGAACAAATTAGATTTTAGTGGGAATAAAGATAGAGAGGAAGCAACTTTGCCTCCATTACCACTTGATTTGGAAGTGCAGGGGCATAGGAACTATCACGGACCACCTATACTTCTTGGTGTGATCAGGGATGGTGAGAAGTTTGACTTCTGCATGTGTAATCCACCATTTTTTGAAAACATGGAGAAAGCGGGGCTAAATCCAAAAACTTCTTGTGGAGGGACTCCAGAGGAGATGGTCTGTCCTGGTGGAGAGAAGTCTTTTATTACTCGTATTATTGAAGATAGTGCCGTACTGAAGGATTCTTTTCGGTATCATTTTTATCTATAAAAAGTGTTTTTCTCCTTTTCCTTTATCCCAGAGTAAGCTTTACTGTCAAATAAGTTAGTGAGCATGCTTACATTTTGTCTAAAGGTGGTACACTTCAATGATTGGGAGGAAATCTAACCTCAAATCCCTAATATCGAAGCTTCGGGAGGTTGGAGTCACTATCGTAAAGACAACCGAATTTGTCCAAGGGCAGACATGTCGTTGGGGGCTTGCTTGGTCATTTCTGCCTCCTGTGAGGAAGATAGTATCACCTTCTGTGCGTGAGAAGAGTACCATGTCTTTCATGCTTGAGGTATGTAACCTTTTCTCAGTTGCAATGATGTTATAGTTCTTCTGATGCTGGATCAAGAAAAAGCTCATGTCCTTCCCATGCCAATGAACTCTGGTGTAATCATCCTGGGAGCAGAAGCTCCTGGCCTAATATTGTTTCATTCTGAATTGTTTTGTTTTCATTTGACAGTTAGTGATTTGTTGATAAGACTTTACCCACATGGTGTAATGACCTCATACTAAAACAGATACCAGCATATATAGTCTACTATATATTTAGTCATTTAAGTCACCAATTGGAAGACATGATAGTTCTTTTTCTGAAATCTCTATAGTGAAAGAGGTAAGAGGATTTCCCACTAGATGGCGGACAGCTGAATTCCGAATTTTCGACTAATTTCAAATATTAGTGCTCTTTTCCTGGTAATTGTAAGGATAATGACTTTTACAGACAGCGCCTAACCCCCTGAATAGTACAATCATAGGAATTATTGCCTGGATATTGAATATCCAAGCTTTTATTTTCTTGGACACATCTTTAGGGTGAGTGAGCATTGGCTTTAGATAATGGACCCCTTCCCACCAGAAAGGTTGGAATGTGTGACCATGTGTTCACAAACCCACTGGTTGTGTCTAAGTTACCAATAAAATTGAAATGCGATTTCTAATTTGTGACACCTGTTGTCATGCTGGGGTTAAGATTTTTATTTACAACGACATGTTTACTCTGGCCTGCAAATAGGATTTGCCACCTACTCCTTATATTCTTATGGGAGGTTAACTATTGTTCCTACAGTTGTTTGTCTCATGCTGTAGATTTTTTCTGGTTGTTAGGGTATTTCACGCCAGCACAGTGCCTTGCATGTATTACAGACTATTGAGTCCTACTTCTGTAGAGGTGGTGCATCCTGTAAATTGAATACCTTGACATTTGTGGTGGATGTAACTTGTAAGATTACTCACTGTTGATATACAATTTTTTTTTTTGGAATAATTTCATACATGTAGCTATTGCTTACAGGCAGCCTAATCTCATATTAATTGATTTCTGCACCAGATAATCAATGTGATGCAATCCAGAAGAACGAGCCTCAGCTTCTAGATAAAGCTACTAATCATGAACTTGTAAAGGAGATATCTGATGGGTCTCTTTCGAATAATTTGTGCTTTCGTGTATCGGTATGCTTATGACTTACCTCTTTGCAATTTACCATTATTTTGATTGTTGGAACATACCTAAACCTTACTGGCTATTATTTCTTCCAGGTTTTTCAGCAAATTCCCGGGACACTTTTGGTTAAAGGAGCATTACAACATAAAGATAGCCCAATCTCAGGTTTTCTTGTAGCCCACCTTTTGAAATTTCTGTCCACCTACATGTTCATACTATTCTGTCTATGGAAGCCCTTGTTATAGCATTCTAATATTTTAGTAAATTGTTCTGGAATCTGAAGGTATATGTTTTTCTTCTCAATCCAATTGGACTAGAATAAAACTAATGTTAACGTTTTACGTTAATCTTGGTTTTATGCCAATGTTTTCAGTGTTCGAATCTTTCCTTTGCCTGCCTAACTAGTACTTAGTCCTTTTCCTTTTCTTTTCAAGAAACTCCATTTTAATGTTTTTCCACATCCACTGTTTTTATCCCCTATATTAGTGCCTGTGGTGTTGAGGATTTTTGCTTCGTTTTATTTTTATTTTTATGTAGTTTGATGTGAAACCTGGAAATCATTATACAATTAAGTTGGTGTAGCTCTGCCCAAGCTATTATGGGGTAACATAGTTACTCAGTCATAGTCTATTTTGTTGCAGGATCATTCTCATCTATTTTTCAAAAACTGGAGGAAGCTTTAAGAGGTAGATTTTGTACGAATAAAAGGTTAATATAGAGCTTTGCCAGACCGGTTCAGTTGTTGAACTAGCAGTCTCACAGTACCACCATAAAGTTGCTTAGTTTATCAGAAGGCTTTGAGCAGCTGATGTTCTTTGTTGTCCATTCGCTAATGCTTCCCTTATATTTACTTTGTTTCTTGGTTACATTCTCTAAATGTTTCCCTTCTGGTTACCTTCATTGTATTTCATGATTGGAAATTTCCAAAAGATAGATAGAACTATGAAATTCTCGAATAATTTCGGCATGAAAATTTTATATACACGTTTGTCACATTCATGAAAGTTTATTGAAGGATCAGTACTACATCCTTGATACATGTTTTGCTCTGATTTCGTCTACCTTATGGTTTCTGTTGGCTGTCTGTCAGGAAATAGTTTCCAGTTTTCAATAATATTACGGATCTGGATTCTTTCCTGTTCTCTTATACAGAAGACATGCGGATTCTCCTTTTTTTCTCTTATACAGAAGACATGTGAACATAAGAATGATCTGTTCTACGATCTAAAGCTCAATTGTTTTTATAGTAAAATAAATTTTTGGGATGGCTGTTGGAGTGGAACAGAACTATCCAAATCGTAATATTACATAAATTGGAAACTTATTTTGAAAAGCAAGAAAGAAAATCTTGTTCACTGACATTAACGTGTCACTGAAATCTCGTTCATTAATACATTACAAACAAGTAATTAAACATTTACAAGCAAACAATGTGCAGTAAATAGCATAAAGAAGATGATTAACCAAATATAGTTGAAACACAGAAGAACTAAACAAGAATGAGGCCACATAAATGTACATAAAGAATTTTAAGCCTTCCCTTCAACCCTTGCATATGTCAACCCAACGCAAGCATCAACAAAATCATCATCTATAAAATCTGTTGAATAAATCTGCAATCGATCTGAGCATCCCTTAGAGCAACACTGATTAATAAACACCCTAGCATATCCATGAATACGTCCTGTCACAGGCTTCACGCACAAAATAGGGTTATCTGCTTTTGGTGTCACTGTATTCTCCACCCTGTAAAAGAATTTCCTTGATGAAACTGCTGGCTGCTCACTCAAATGCTTCAAATTGCTATCGAATTTTGTGGATGGCAGATCTGTGTCAATCCAATTGTCTTTCAAATACCCTGCACTCCATAAAGGGCTCCCTGCTTTAGGCTGAGGAGACTTTCTTGGCTTCCAAACACATATAATTCTTTTTGGCAACAATTCTGCTATACTCTTATCAAAGACATGGTCATCTTGGTGGATCAGAAACTCACCCAACTGATCCTCCAAATACTTGTCAAACTCAGGAGGGTCTTCATGCCCAAATTCTGTTCTTACCTCAAGGATTATGATCTCTGATTGAGTTTCTGACAAGAACTTCTTGATGTCTTTGATTACAACATCAAAACTGTATGTGACAAGAATTCCGTGGCAAATACGGCGATCCTCCTGAATCCGAATGTCAAGCACCCGGGTTCCCTTCACAAGCTGATTGTAGATGGACAAGGATTGGCATTGAGCAAATGGGCGAGTGATGCATCGTATGCCAATTTTATTGGTTGCAGAATCATGGGTTCCTGGCCATACAATCTTGTTGATATGAACTTTCTCTGTGTTGAGCCCAGCCATCCAATTTTTTCTGTCCGTAGGACGGTAATCATTGCCAGGGAAGTCTTCCCCTGAGTCTTGGCGAAGATCAACAAGAGTTTTCTTCTCGGTTGAGATGGTCTTTCGTCGTTGAATCTGTGTAGAAGCCACAGAACCCATTTTTAGTATCAAAGAAGAGGAGGAAGAGGAAGAGGAAGATTGTGAAGAAGAAAGAACTCTTGCTCTTGTTTATTTCTTCTTCTTTTTCTTCTTGTAGCAGAAGTGATTGAACTGTTGAGGAAAATGAATAGGTTTATGGGTTTTGAAGCATTGTAACATAAGGTAGTGTATATAATAATTTTTTGATATATTAGGCTTATTGAATTGGACAAGGACTGCAAAATTTCTTCTTCCCCTCAAATAATCTTCAAGCCTTTTGGTTTGCAATAAGAGCAGTTTGTATTGTTTACTGTGGGGGCATTAGATTTCAATGTCAATTATTGGTGAGACTTATAATCAATACATTTATATGTTTATGTTTGGTCCACTTGTACAGCTATCCAAACCTTTCTGATTTCATCTGATCTACTATAAAAATCGTGTTTGAAAATTCAGCCGTGTAATTTATGGACATTTGTCAATCCAAAGTGAAAGGGAAATGAATTTTTTTCTTAATAGGAAAAAACAAATTATAATACAGAAAAAAAAAGAAAGAATTTCATTTGGATTTTTTCTTGTTTGTTTAATTTCTAATTAGGTATCCAACTGCTACAGGGTCATCAATAAATTATATATATATATAAAAGTCTACTCTTTACAGATGGAAACAGCACAAATTTCAAGCTGACGACTCATGTTATGATCCTTCTTAATGAATGAGCTGGAGGGCTATATTACGTATTATCAGTGTAAGGGCCACTTGGGATATAGCCGAACATGCATTTAGATAAGACATGGCATGGATAAAAATGGCTTTTGTGCCCAGCACAATGGGACTATTTGGGACCTACCATGTGCATTTATAATGATTAGGGGTTAGGTGGGTTATTATACTTTCTAATCAATAATTTTTATTTTTTTTGGTAAGAGATAATGAATTTTATAGTCATATTATATGCAATTGTACAGACATAATGAACTTTTATTTATTTATTTAAATACTTTTGATAATTTTTTGATATATATGATTTTCCTTATTTAGTTTGTTATTTTTTTAAAAAATTTAATAGGAAAATGATTGTAATTAATTCATTTATATTTTTTTCAACAAATTTCTGATAATAAAGAATTCTAAGAATACTTAAATTCTTTTTTTAAGGTTTAATCCTTTTAGGTTTAGATTTAATAAGCTTTTAAGTTTTAAGATTATTTTCCTAATTTTTAATACCATATTATATATATATCACATAACTATGATGTTGCAAATAATTATTTATTTATTTATTTAATAAATGTTAAAGTAGCTTGTTGAGAAAACCCAACTTAAGCCCAGTATTTATCAGGCTCAAAATCTAAGCCCAAATAACCCAAACCTTCATTAAAGGATACCATCAAAATTTACAAAACCCATGTCTGGGTTCCAACGACTTGAACTGCCTCCACTGATCCAACCCAACTTTTTTATTTTTATAGTGGGGCCTGAGACAGTCAAGATTTTAGTTTTCTCATCAAACCATCAAAAATCACATGGACGGTCAAGATTTGTCAGTAAACTTTTCCACAAAACCTTGACATCCACCACATGTAACATTTATAGTATATTAATATAATATAATAAAACCAGCCACCAGGTAACCTCTTCTTCATTTTTTCTGCTTTCTATTTACGTCGTCATGATTGACGTTTTTCACGATGAAACCTCTGTTGCTGTCTTCACCGTTGGATCAAAAACCATTATTCCTACTCAGCCGTTGATAAACTCTTATCCTTGACAATGTTTACTGGTATGCCCAGCTAGTCGGTAGGCAAACGCATATGAAAGAACCCAAAAGAAGATCTTCTTTCTTCTTTTAACACTGAGCTTCTCTCTAATCGCTTTCTGTAATACTTACTTCCTTTCAACCTCTCTCTCTCTCTCTCTTACTTTCCTCGGCACATAGCCCAGAACAAGGTTAGCTCTCCTCTACTATTGTTTACCATGGAGTTTATTGCTTCTTTTCTTTTTCACTTAATTTATGCAAAACCCTAATAGAAACCGACCACGCGCGCGCACACACATACACAAATACAAATTTAGGGATCTGATTATCATGAACCATTTACGTTATTAAGTATTAGAATCTTGAAAGATCCAATTTTTACGTATTGGGTATTATCATGGAGAATTTCTGACTCAGAAGTAATAGGGTATTCTTTTCGATTAATTATTTGGATTGGTTGCACAGTTGCAGTATTTTTTTTTTGTTTTCCTTTATATAATCTGTTGGTTGAATAGGTTTTTGATTTCTGTGTTTTGGTGAATCTAGGGTTTTTGACCAATATTAAGGACTTCTTATGGAAAATGGGACTGAGATTATTGACGGGTCTAGGGAGGGGGAGAGGAAGAGAGTGGAAAATGGGGTTCCTGAGGAGACGGCTGTAGGGTCTGATGAAGTGAAGGATTTGGACGGAGAGGAAGTTTTTGAGGAAGCAATTGATGCGGAAGAGCATTTCCATGAGCAGGGAATAAAATATCATCTGAGTGATGCTGATGTTGGTAAGGGTAATAATTTTGAAACTGTTGGTACATCGGATTCTGGGTTTGTTGATGAAAATCCTGATGCTGGACTAGAGATTGAGGATTTTGAGGAGGCAATTAGCACTCCAGTTGCTGCTGGGAATCACTGGGAGGGGGAGGCAGCAGTAATTGCCGATAACAAGGTGGATGTGGATGGGGGGAGCATCAATATTGTTCAAGTGAATGGTATTGATTCTGGAGGGACTAAACATGGAGTAGTGACAAATGAATTTAATGGTTTCAGTGATGATCAATTGGTGGATGGTGAAAATAGTGGTGGAAAGGATGTGCCCGGGTTTAATGCTGGTGCAGAAATAGGAGTTTGGCAGGACCAAAGTGAGGTGGATGTAACCTCTGATTTAGTGGGTGACAAGTCTGAAAATGAGATCTCTGAGAATCTAATTTCAGAGCATACAACTAGTGAAGAATTTGAAAAAAGTGCCACAGGAAACGTGGAAACAGGTTTTATTGATTCTCATCTAGAATCTCAATCTAACAGAGAGATTTTGAATGAGGATTCTGTTGCTGAGGAATCAAAGGGGAATGTCTTGAGTACTGAATATAATGACGATGAAAAGACTGAGAACTCACTGAATGCTGAAGAATTTGAAAAAAGTGCCAATGAAAATGGGGAAAAAGGTGTTATTGAATCTCAATCTAACAGAGAGATTTTGAATGAGGATTCTGTTGCTGAGGACTCAAAGGAGAATGTCTTGAGTACTGAATTTAATGATGACGAAAAGACCGAGAACTTGCTGAATGGTGATACTCATCCTGAATTTCAAGAGGATGAGGGTGCTGAGCTAAATGGCAGCTCAGTTAATACTAATACAGAACATCAGAGTGGCAAAATTAGGGATTTCAAGGATGAAACAAATGGCATTGATATAACTAGTGGGGATGGTAGCAGCGAAGAAATAGGGAATGTCAGTGGTTATGTGAGTACCAAATGGCAAGACTATACAGAGGATGATGAGCCAAATGGTGTTAAAGCTGGTCATGAAAAAACATTTGAAGAGGAAAATACTTCATCTGGCCTATGTGTATCAGTGGAGGAAAGGGAGACAACTCCTTCTGTTGAAAGCTCACTCCTATCTGAGAATTCTCCTATTAATGAGACACATAATATTCAGGCTGCTGCAACTAATTCAAAAGAAGAGAATGATAAAGGCTTTCAACTTAAGACTGCTGATGAAGAGATTCATGGAGATAATGATAAATTTCCTCAAGCTGCTGCAACTAATTCAAAAGAGAATGATAAAGGCTCTCAACTTAAGACTGCTGATGAAGAGATTCCTGGAGATAATAATAAATTTCCTGGTGTTGTGGAGCCTCTGAAGATAGAAGAAAAGAATTTGAAAGAGAATCAAAGCTCTCGAGTTGGACATCAGGATATTCAGCCTGAACCAGAGCTTGCTTCTTCATCTGCAAAATCTGCTAGTTCTGCTCCTCCTCCTGCACGTCCAGCTGGCCTTGGGCGTGCTGCCCCACTATTAGAACCTGTGCCTCGGGTGGTGCAGCAGCCTCGTGTTAATGGCGCTGTATCTCATACTCAAAATCAACAAGTTGAGGATGCCACGAATGGGGAAGCGGAGGAGTTTGATGAGACTCGCGAACATCTTCAGATGATCCGGGTGAAGTTTTTAAGGCTGGCTCATAGGCTTGGGCAGACTCCCCATAATGTTGTTGTGGCGCAAGTTCTGTACAGGCTGGGATTGGCAGAGCAGCTCCGAGGGAGAAATGGGGGTCGTGTTGGTGCCTTCAGCTTTGACCGTGCAAGTGCTATGGCAGAGCAGCTTGAAGCAGCAGGTCAGGATCCCCTGGATTTCTCTTGTACGATAATGGTTCTTGGAAAATCAGGAGTTGGTAAAAGTGCAACCATCAATTCAATTTTCGATGAAGTTAAGTTCAGTACTGATGCTTTTCAGATGGGAACCAAAAAGGTTCAGGATGTTGAAGGAAGTGTACAGGGGATTAAGGTCCGAGTCATTGACACACCAGGACTTCTACCTTCCTGGTCAGACCAGCGCCAGAATGAGAAAATCCTGCTCTCTGTAAGGCGTTTTATTAAGAAAACACCACCAGATATTGTGCTGTATCTCGATAGGTTGGACATGCAGAGCAGGGACTTTGGTGATATGCCACTTTTGCGCACCATCACTGAGATATTTGGACCTTCTATATGGTTCAATGCAATTGTGGTTCTGACTCATGCAGCCTCTGCTCCACCTGATGGACCAAATGGTACTGCTTCTAGTTATGACATGTTTGTCACTCAACGTTCTCATGTTGTCCAGCAAGCCATCCGTCAAGCAGCTGGTGATATGCGGCTCATGAATCCTGTGTCATTGGTGGAGAATCACTCTGCATGCAGAACTAATAGGGCTGGGCAGAGAGTGTTGCCAAATGGCCAGGTTTGGAAACCTCATTTGTTACTGCTTTCTTTTGCATCAAAAATTCTGGCTGAAGCAAACACTCTTCTTAAGTTACATGATAGTCCAACCGGGAAGCCTTTTGCAGCTCGAGCTAGAGCACCTCCTCTACCTTTTCTTCTCTCATCCCTTCTCCAATCAAGACCTCAATTGAAGCTTCCTGAGGAGCAGTATGGTGATGAGGACAGCCTAGATGATGATCTTGATGAATCATCTGATTCTGATGATGAATCAGAACTTGATGAATTGCCACCATTCAGACGTTTGACAAAGGCCCAGTTGGAAAAGCTGTCCAAGGCTCAGAAGAAGGCGTATTTTGACGAGTTAGAATACAGGGAAAAGCTATTTATGAAGAAACAGTTGAAAGAAGAAAGAAAGCGACGGAAGATAATGAAGAAAATGGCAGCTTCAGCAAAAGAACTCCAAAGTGACTATAGTGAGAATGTGGAAGAAGACAGTGGTGGTGCTGCGTCTGTTCCTGTTCCAATGCCAGATCTGGCTTTACCTGCTTCTTTTGATTCTGATAATCCCACTCACCGATACCGTTGTCTTGATTCCTCCAACCAGTGGCTTGTAAGGCCTGTTCTAGAAACTCATGGATGGGATCACGATGTTGGTTATGAAGGCATAAATGCTGAAAGATTGTTCGTGGTTAAAGACAAGATACCCTTTTCTTTCAGTGGCCAGGTTACTAAGGATAAAAAGGATGCCAATGTCCAAATGGAACTAGCCAGTTCAATAAAGCATGGGGAAGGGAAAGCAACTTCATTAGGTTTTGATTTACAGACAGTTGGTAAGGACTTGGCTTATACTTTACGCAGTGAGACAAGATTTAGTAATTATAGGAGGAATGAGGCAACTGCTGGTCTGTCATTTACTCTCTTGGGTGATGCCCTATCAGCTGGAGTGAAAGTTGAAGACAAATTAATTGCCAATAAACGGTTCAAGTTGGTTTTAGCTGGTGGTGCAATGACAGGTCGTGGGGATGTTGCATATGGTGGCAGTTTAGAGGCTCAGTTAAGAGATAAAGATTACCCTTTGGGTCGTTCATTATCAACTCTTGGAATTTCTGTCATGGATTGGCATGGAGATCTTGCCATCGGATGCAATGTGCAATCTCAGATTCCCCTTGGACGTTCTACAAACCTTATTGCCCGTGCCAATGTGAATAACCGAGGGGCAGGACAAGTCAGTATTCGGTTAAATAGCTCTGAACAGCTTCAGTTAGCTTTGGTTGGTCTTATTCCACTGCTCAGAAAGCTAGTTGGTTATTCTCCACAATTACAGTTTGGACAGTGATGATGATGAAGATATTGAGGTTATATACACTTCTGCAGTTCCCTGAGTTGGTAGGAAATTATCTTGAGATACCATGTCTTGATGGTCATCTTGTAATGAGACTGATACTATATTGCGTTTTCTGTTTCCCAAACCCAGAAGTATCTTTTCCTTGATTAGTGACTGTAGCTTCCTTGATAGACATTTGCTTTTGGTAATTTTTGTTATGGTATGCTATTGAAGTAGGTTGTATCTTTTTCGTTCTTGCCTTTCTCTAAATTATTTCTCTTTGGGCGTGAATCCATTATTTCGCATAAAATGGTACCACTTTCTCCTCGTCCGGTTTGGATGCCCTTTCAGCTTCTCATAACTGTTGTCTCTACTCACTAGGTTATGATCCATTTCAATTACATTTTCAGTTTGGTACCATGTAGAGAACTGTCAAAACGAGGGTGTCTCAAACTTCCACCGTTGAAAGCTTATTTATATTTGCTCTGATTTATTGAATGCGGTTTGTGTTTAGCATTTCATTTTTTAGTTATCTGCTTTGAAGCTGATGAGCTGCAATCTTTATTGAAATACCTTCAATTATCATGCTTGAAGGAGAATATATGAAATTTATGCCCAGTAACTGCAGATAGCAGAAAAAGAACATAGTGAACTGTGCTTCCTGCTTCATATTTCATTGCCTCTGCGTAGAGCCAATGTATGTCCCATGTCTCTTGTAATGCTTCGTAGTGCATACTCATGTTTTCTGGTTCTTGTGGTGCATGTCTGAAGTGATAGATGGGCAAACAGTAAATTTAATGTAGTAGCCATTGTTTGCAAATTGGAGAAACTAATTGGATAGCTCTGCCTACTAAGTCCCAGTAGCTTACAATCTAAGGGATGATTCTGAATTCCATGTGCCCGAATTATTGCTTGTATTGTGGGGGTTTGAACCCCTTGGACTGAAGCAACCAAAGAGTTGGAATGACATGCTTCATCCACATGAATTTGGTAGACAGTCTCATACATACATGAACTGGAAGACGGAGTTTGCCTCTAGAATATTAGAAATGGTGTCTGTATTTGTAAATGCATTTTCTGAATACGAAACATTGGTGCACATATTCCAAGCAAAAAATGACAGTTATTTCTCAACCTATTTGTCAGTATTCTTTTGGCATATATTAGATGATGATATAGATAAAAATAACTTTCACATACTATACCTCTTCTTTAAGTCTTCATGATGTGCTGTGTCAAAACCATTTGTACTATATTAATAACGTATAATCTATACAGAACTAGTAATCGCATTATAAAGTAGTATGGCTTTACATTTGCAACCCCATGCGCCAATCTTAAAATTCCAGTCCCACCAACAATTGGCATCTCACTTGTTAACATTATGGCCAGATTGAAACCCAGAAGGCGGAGACTGCTACTCTCATGTTTACTTGTGGTCATGAATAGAGAGAACCCATGGCCATATGGATCCTGGGCAGCAAAGCACCGTCTACCATCCTAACAAGCCCAATAGGTTGGGTTGGGCTATGTTTCCTGAATTTGGGTTTTGGCCCATTATTTACTTTTATGCACTTAGTTAACAACACAATGCATTGGAAATTTATAATATTTATGTAAGGTAACACAAACAAAAAGCAAAATTAAAGAGCTTTTAGTATTCTTTCTGATGAAATGCAAAAGCTGCTGAATTAGTAGTTCTACATATCCAAAGAATATGAGCTACTGAGCTATCATGGTTTGAAATTCAACTAGTGCTGTGGAATTAAAATCCATGGAGGAGGTGATCATTGTTTTTCACCTTTAATTTCTCACTTTAATTCATGGATAGTTACATGAATCTTCTTAGTTACCCTTGTATGTTCATAAAGTAATTTTATAACTAAAACATACATATTACATAGTCTTGTAAATATGAATGATTCGGCATGAAAAATATTTGAGATTTAAAGTTTAACTTTTTACAAATAATTTACAATATAGTATTGTTTTTCTTTATTCTATTCATATTCTTTAATAATGTAGACCCATGGATGATTAAAGAGTATGAATTGGTTTTCCAATTTAATTAATGGTTAATTAATTACACGAATCTCAAGTTGTTAGTCACATTGATCACAAGAGTGAATGGGATATCTTTTCATCATTAAAAAAGTCACAAAAAGAGAAAGTTGGTTTTCTTTCTTTCTTTTTGGTAAAAAAGTCAGTTTCTTTCTTCTTTTGTTTGTTTTTTATGGGTAAAAAAAGTTGGTTTCACTTTTGCATGCTGAATAGTGAATAGTAACCTCTCTCTTACCTTTTGTTTTGCCCAACTTTGAGTCCATGTTTACCATAGAACTTAGGAGCATCCATGGATAATGATCGAGTCTTAGACATGGCACGATAATTAAATAGTTATTGTATAAATCCATTCTTAACCATGAAAATAAGTAAATATTTAATTTGAAAAGTCCAAACCAAGAGAATTACACAATATAAAAAATAAAAATAAAAATAAAAATTAGCCAGAATCATTCTAATAAATACACTCGATTTAACAAAAAAAAAAAAATCTATATAATTATATAAATTTCAAGACACTCACTCTTTCACTTGATTAAAATAAATATCACACCACAAAACATTAATAATGTTACTTTCTCTTGAACATAATTAAGCATGATCACTGTAGAAGAATTTGTTAGTGAATCACCGTGACATTGTAGCCGACGATGGCATCACCGGCGGTTGGATCAATCCAATGAGTCTTGGCAATAGCATACCCGCGTGCTAACCGGAAAACACCAGTTCCGCCCACAATCGGCAACTCACGTAGCGGCTTCATTATCGAGTTCTTCCCAAAAATGCTTATGGAGCTGCCTTTATATATACCATCCACAAACTCAAAGTTCATGGCCATTATTAAGCCAAACTCTTGCTGACTAGCAGATCCATATAGTCCCTGAGCTCGACCCACCAGCTTCGAATTCGGATCCGGTTTTTCAGTCAATGGATCATCTGCCATCATGAGCATTCCAAAGAGGGTGGGGTATTTGTCAGTGTCAACTGCTTCAGCCACCCTAATAGCACTTGGGTTTTTGCCACTCAGTGTGTCATGGAAGTAGAATTGGAGCTTGGTGATGTTTTCCTTTTTAACTTCAAGTTTTGAAGCCCAATTCTCTATTTTGACACCTTCACCCCAAGGCATGGCTGCCACTAAGGATATGAGCATCATAACCACACATGGGTTTACCTTCATTTTCTCTGGAAATTAAAAGTTTGATGCAAATTCTCTCAGTCAATGACAACAAACAGAGAGACTTTTCTTTTGAGTATTAGAGGCCTCTCTCTTTGTAGTGAATCTTTCAGAAGGAAAAGGTGTTGTAGGCCAGGCTTGTAGCTAATTATTAGCATAATTAGTGTAATGGCATGTGACAAGGCAAAGTTTGTTTAACAAATAGAAAGGTAATTAGGTATAGTTGTCCTATGTTCAAAGGTGGACTCACTTCATTTCCTCTGCACCAATGACAATGGTAGCGCCTGAACTGGTTTTGTCTTCCTCATAATGGTAGGGTGTGCACGGTTTGATTATAACTAAACAAATTGTCAACAACCGGCACAATATGGTCTAATTTACTCAATAAAAAACCTTAAAACCCACCCATCTCATATATTAATACTCTATAAAACAAAATCCCTGCAATTCGTTATGTTAGTATTTGTATTTTTTTGTGCAGACTTGAATTGCTGACTTTATAAAACATGTCGAACTCGAAGCTCTTCAACTATTGAGTTTAAACATGACTTGAATAGTCTTGTAAATTACATCAATAATTTAATCTAAAATTATCTTCTTTTTTTTTTGCCTAATTCCATATTTGAACTTGAAAATTTTCTTCAAAAAGAACAAAATAAGCAAGGACAACATTTATATTCCCATTACATGATTTACCCATAAACTGAAATGGCTGTTTTTATTAAATATGAAATTGTACATTTCCATGATTAATGTACCAATAAGCTAGAAGTAATTAAACTTCTTCGTAATGAAAAACAGTGACCTTATAGTCAAGAATAGCATCGCCGTTAGTAACATTCAAGTAATGGGTCTTAACCTCTGCAAACCCTCTGGCCATCTTAAACTTTCCTCTTCCTCCGACCACCGCCAACTCTCTCGGCGACTCCGTTACCGGATTCCTCGAAAATACAATGATAGAGCTACCATTAAATTTACCAATGGTAAAACCAAAATCTACATACAACACTAAGGTCATTTTATTATCCATGCTAGATGATAAGTAAAGACCTCGTGCATTCCCTATAACCTTTGAATCTGTCTCAGGCCCATCTTTCAGAATATCGTCAATCGCGTATAGGGAACCAAATGGTGTGGCTGATTTTGGGCCGACGGTGACATTAGCATGTGCCACCTCTACGGCGGTGGGTTTTTTGCCACTCAGAATGTCAAAGAGGTAGAAATGGAGATGGGTCACCTTCTCCTTCCTGTGAGAGCTAGGAACGCTCTTGGAGTAGTAATCACAATGCACTTGATTAATGGTGGCAGAGCAGAGAACCAAACCCAAAAATGGGGTCAATCTGCTCACCATCTTTCTTATTTTTCTTCTTAATCTGTTTTTCTCTATGAGCACAAAGAATGTCATGGTTTTAATACATAATTTCCTGGCTTTTTCTCAATCCCTAAAATTTTGTCTATAAGGTAATAATTGTTTCTATTCACCCAATTATAATTGGTAAAAATTGAATCTTTTTCATTGGGTTTTGATTTTCCTTTCTGCAAAAATTAAGGGTTTGCTTCTATTTCTGCAAATACTGTCTAATCTATCGGGTATGATTCAGTGAATCTCGATAGGGAATTGGGCTTAATTACCAAGTTTGAGGGGGAAAAGTTTTAATTTGATTAGCATAAATGAAAATGGTAGAAAGGGAAGGAACAGGAGGGAAAATGAGTAAGTACCCTTGGGGATACAGTCAGTGTATGCCATTGATATATCACATGCTTCCCTTCTTTCCCCTCCCTTTCCTCCACATTCACTCTGTACCGTATGCCAAGCTTAAATGGTGGTATATTAATTTCTCAATTTATGATTCATTATTTTAGGGGTGACATAAATAGATTTCTTTTTGAATTTTATTGTAGTAGTTGACAATGATTTTAATATTATAATTAATAAATTATTACATTTTGAATATTTTAAATTTTAAAATTTGTATTTAATTATTTAATTTTAACAAGTGTTGTTAGAAAAACTACTTTATAATTTCAGTAGCAAGTATGACTATGAAATTTTTTAATTTCAATCAATTGAGAATACTCTGTGAAATTCGCAATGCTTTAGCTTTTACCATTGTATTCTTTTGGTCAAACTCTTTGGGTTTGCAAATGTAACTAACTAGCATTTGACTTGATATGGGGTATACAACTAGTACAATGGATGTATAATCTTCAATCTTTTCCTTGACTTGAAGGCCCTAATTGAAGATAACATGACAAGAGGAAAGGAAAAGGCTTCAGGGTTTAAAAGAAGGAGGCTTTCTGATCTTGGTTGCTTGCTCAAAGCCAAATGCAATTTCAATAAGCTTTGGCTCTGAACCCTTTAGCCCCCCAAAATTAATTCCAAAAGGGACTCCCTTACTGTCGTAACCTGCAGGGACATTGATTCCAGGGAATCCGCCAATGGCAAGAACAGGTGCAACAGTTGCGGCGGGAGTCACCAAAGCATCAAGCCTATTGTCTCTAATCAACTTCTCAAAGCCATCTCTGGTAAGTCTTGCCAAATTAAGCAGTGCTGCCTTCTCTTTGTTGCCAATTCCATTTGTTGCTTGAGCTGCAAGGAAGATGTCTTGACCAAACTCCTCGTTCAATTCCTGCATAAATTAGTCAATTTTGCTGTAAATTAAACGTAGAAACTATATATGTATTGCTCAAAGAAAACACTGTTCTTTCTAAACTAACCAAATCTGCGTTTTTCACGTTGAAAGCTATAACATCTGCCAGGGTTCGTACTGGAGAAACCACCAACTCTTTTAGATATGTATTCAAGGATAATTTGAACTCAGCTAACAATGCTGTTGCTTCTCCACTTGCATTTGCATTTAGGATAATCTCTGTATTGTCTATTTCAAGATGATCTACCAGAACTGCTCCTTTTTGCCTTCAATTTCCAGTAAATTTTTTTGCCAAGTGTTAGCAATGCATAACAATGCTGATATATACTATGTGAGAATTTAATCAATGTCTAGACTGTACCGTAGAGTCTGGAAATGGTTTGCAAAAGCTTGAGTCACAGCAGAGTCTTTTACAAGAGCAAAAAATGGATTCCTCACGATCCCCAATCTCTTCCCTTGGAGCCCATAAGGGTTAAGGTACTGTTGAAACCCACCCTGAGGAATGTATTTTGATGCTGCCCTGGTTGCTTCATCATAATAGTCAATAACTGAAATTGCATCAAGAACATATACAGCATCTGACACCGTCCTGGCGATAGGCCTTATCCATCCCACATAAGATTTGTTAGAACATGCATAACAATCTAGAAAGGAGTCTTTTGTTCAGTTGGGTTCAAAACAAGTTTATATACTTATAGTAATGTGTATCTTACCCAACACTGTCCTGTCTAGGGGAGATTGGAATGACCCCAGAACGGCTTGTGATACCAACAGTTGGTTTGATGCCAACCACCGAGTTAAAACTGGCTGGGCATAAAAGTGAGCCATCAGTTTCAGTACCAAGTGACACTGCCACTAAATTTGCTGCAACAGATATTGCTGATCCACTGCTTGACCCACATGGATCTGCTGATAAAACATAAGGATTCTGCACACAGTCACAAAACATCAGTTTCATTAATGTTACTTTGATGAATCCTTTTAGTAAAATCATGCACACTTTCTGTGACGATTCAATGCGCATGTGATGGATGAAAGTTGGCTTGTGCTAATTAAGTTTCGGATTGGGTGTATAATAGGCTGATCCGAGTTATATAGAAGCTACTTTTCGGAGCCTAAACTGTAACTACTTAGCTTACCTTTCCTTGGCCACCCCTAGGACTCAGACCATTTGGTGCAATGAGCGACCTAAATTGGGTCCATTCGCTCAAACTAGCTTTCCCCAATATAATTGCCCCTGCTTTCCTCAACTTGAACACTACTCCGGCATCTCGAGGCACTATGGAGCCAGGCAATGCAAACGAGCCAGACGTGGTATTCAGCTTATCCTTGGTTCCAATGTTATCCCTGAGCAGAATAGGAATGCCATGCAACCTATACAGTGGTGACCCAGGCGCCTTAACTTTGCGCTCCTGGTCAGCCTTATCAGCTTGGTATAGAGCCTCAGGATTCACCTCAATGACCCCATTAAGAACCGAGTTGAGTCTACGTATTTCTCCGAGATAAAACTCAGTGAGTTGCCTCGAAGTGAGTTGGTTTTGCTTAAAAGCGAGTTGAAGATCATTCAGGCTTGCTTCTCTGATTGAGAACCGCTGGGCCGTTGTGGTGTAAGTACCAAATGAAAATATGGTTACAAGAATTAGAAGCATTGAAGACAGTAGACTAGCCATGAAACCAAATAGAACTTATGACTTAGTGAGTCGACTCACTGAGTGAAACAATGTATTCTGGCCCGATTGAGAGAAACAATCTAGTTTGGAGTACTAAAAATAGGAACTTTTATCCGTTTATATAGCTTGGGAAATGAATTAATTAATTTTTTCTTTCGTCATTTCCACAAATGTAACTTTGAATTTGTAAGGAAACTAAGGCTCTGCCCGTTATAGATTCTATACTTACTTACGCGTAAGTTAAGCACAAGTTACTTGCAGCAAAATACAAAAGGCTTTTATTTAAATCTCTTTGCGTTTTGCAAGATGGACCAGCCATTTTAGGAATATCCCAAAACAAATTCACAGAAATTCTTGAGCTACCAATCAGTCTTCTTTAAGCAAAACGAAAAGAAAAATGTGTACGACTAATTCATAGCCTTTGCCGTCCATTACCGGTAAGTTCATTCATCATATGAGCTCATGACTATTTCAACATTTCTCATAGTGTTCATAAATCAGTCCAGATATACACCATTACATCCTTAATTATTTCGTTCATACTGATCAACTGCTTTATCTTATTCTGACAAAAGTTCTCTTACCTCATTGCTAGAACTCTGAAATAATACTAAAATGGAGGAGGCTTCCTAATCTTAGTGGCTTGCTCAAAGCCATATGCGATCTCAATAAGCTTAGGCTCAGAACCCTTCAAACCTCCAAAGCAAATACCAAATGGCCCATCTTTGCTATATCCTGCAGGGACAATTATTCCAGGGAAACCCCCAATTGCAAGGATTCTAGCCGTAATGTCACCTGGAGTCACCAATGCATCTAGCTTATTCTTTGTCATCAACTTCACAAACCCATTTTTGGTCAATCTTTCTAAATTTACCAGAGCTGCCTTCTCTGCTTTTCCAATTCCATTTGTTGCTTGAGCTTGCAACATGAGGTCTTGGCCATACTCAATCTTTTCCTGTAATTGTAATTCCATTTAAGAAATAGTCATATATATATATATATATATATATGCCTAAACAATGAAAATGAAGTGGGTCTTCATCATAGAGGACTACTAACCAATACGGGATTGTTCTTGTTGAATTCTATAACATCCTCTAAGGATCGTACAGGGGAGACAATTAACTCTTTTAGGTAGGCATTCAATGATAATTTGAATTCAGCTCCCAATGCAACATGTTCACCAAAATCAGTGAAATATAATTCGGTGATGTTACCAAATTTCAAATTATCCACCAGGATTGCACCTCTTTGTCTGAATTAGAAGAAAGCAGATGATGTAATAAAAATAGTTTAGTAGGACTAGTAAAGGAAATGTGCAAAGTGACTGTTATTACCTTAATGTGTTGAGATGTTGCAAGAAAGTCTTCTTGGAGGCAATTTCACTACCAGGGGAAAGGTGAAGAAGATTGTAGAAATCTCTCACTATACCCAATCTCTTTCCTCTAAGCCCATCAATTCTTAGAAATTGTGCATACCCACCTTTTGGGATGTAGTTTGATGCTTCAATTGTAGCATTATCATGGATGTCAATACCTGCAATGGCTTCAAGAACACTAACAGCATCTGATACTGTCCTGCATATTGGTCTGTTCCATCCAATACAGATGACAAACAATGATGAGTTAAACACTGAAGAATGAAATGGTACTGTGAAACTAATTGGTCCAAATGGTTTCCCACCAAAATGGAAGTAAGCTTATTATAAGATGTGTTTGTATAGTTAAGCTACCCAATTGAGTCTTGTCTGGGAGAGATTGGAACTACCCCTGCTCTACTAGTGAGACCAACGGTTGGTTTGATACCCACAACTGAGTTCTTACTGGATGGACATAAAATGGAGGCATCAGTCTCAGAACCTAATGACAGTGCTGCCATATTTGCTGCCACAGATATTGCTGAGCCACTACTAGACCCACATGGATTACCCAATGTGTAAGGATTCTGCAAGGTGCAAATTTGTTAACATGTTGTCTGACACATTCACACTATCCATCCTGAGATATCTTTAAAAAAGGCAAGAGAATGCAAAGGAGCTCATGCTTGATACATAATCATTAAAAATAAAAAATTAGGTACCGAAGTTTACAAAGAGCAGAAGATTACCTTTCCTTGGTCACCCCTAGCACTCCAACTATAGGGTGGACTCGTCGACCTGTAGTAAGACCACTCGCTCAAGCTGGTCTTCCCCAAAATGATAGCCCCAGCTTTCCTCAACCTGGCCACCACGCCAGCATCCCGTGGCACAACTGAACCAAGAAGTGCAAACGAACCGGATGTGGTGTTCAACTTATCCTTGGTTGCAATGTTATCCTTGAGAACAATGGGAATGCCATGCAGTCCCGCTAGAGATCTGGGTGCTTTAGTTCTGCGCTCTTGGTCAGCTTGATCAGCCTGGGCTAGTGCGTCTGGGTTCACCTCTATAACCCCATGAAGAACTGGATTGAGTCTGTGGATTTCTTCAAGATAGAACTCAACAAGTTGCCTGGAGGTTAGTTTGTTGTGCTTGAAAGCAAGTTGGAGATCTCTCACAGTGGCTTCTCTGATAGAGAACCCCTTGCCTGAAATGGTGGGTAGCCCAGAAGATACAATGGCTAGAAAGACTGGGATAAGCAAAATGGAAGATAAGCTCAGTGTTTTGTTAGTACCCATGGTTGCAATTATTAGTTCAGATACATTCTCATACACATATATGTGCTCTCATTTTAGAGTTGAGTACCAAGTTCCATTGTTGGATTGAAGTGCTCACTGGAACTTCTCCCCCCCAATGTAAGTTTTCATGTCTAAGTAGTCACAATGCCAGATACAATACGAGTTCTTAGCCACTTACTCTTTTTAATAATGGCAGACTCCCTGCACCTGCACCTTGTGGTCACTGTTTATATTTTTTATATCAATAAAATGGGTAGATTTTTTTTACTGATTTTTGTAAATTTGTACAAGCAAAGCATATAAATATATATATAATATTGCAACTTGCACTCTTGCAGAGCGAATCTACCCAGTGTTGATGTTGATGTTGATGTTGATGTTGATGTTGATGTTGATGCAGCATCACAATTGGAAAGCCAAGTAGGACCACTAATTAATTAAGATTAAGTGTAGAGATGATTCATATTACATTACTCATCAATTTCTTTTTCTTAATGTGACAACGATGCTCTTATTTCATTGCTTTATATGAAGTCCCAATTAAATGATTAATACAAAAATTGACCTTATTCCTAAAGCTTCAAACTTTAGTGGAGGAGGCTTCATAATCTTATAGAAAGGCTCAAAGGCTCAAAGGCTCAAAGGCTCAAAGGCTCATAATGCAATCTCAATAAGCTTTGGATCCGAAATGTTTCATCCTCCAAAGCAAAATACCAAATGACCCCAATTGCAGAGAGATGTGACCTCGACTCACCAACTAATGCATCTAGCTTATCCTTTTTTCATCGACTCCACGACCCATTATTGGTCAATTTTGTTAAATGTGCTAGCCCTGCCTCCTCTGCTTTTCCAATTCCATCTGTTGCTTGGCCCTAGAGCATGACATTGGCCGTACTCTGTCTTTTCCTGTAATTGCAATTCCATTCTGGGTTATTCGTTATATGCATAGAACCACGAATATTAATTTGGGGGCCTAGGGACAGATGAAAAACAAAGATACATTTTCTTCCGAGCATCCCAGCAAAACACTAAAATACGAAATGCTACTGTGTAGGCCAAAATGCTTCCAACCAAAAAATGAGGTAAGCTTAGGAAGATGTATGCATAAATATAACATTGCTGCCAGACTGATATTACTGATCCCCTACTAGACCTGCATGGATTACCCAATGCCTAAGGATTCTGTAGTGTGCAAACTGGTAAAATGGAGTCATGGTCTCTCACATACATTCACAAACTTGATAAAGCAACTTGATACATGAACTTTATAATCAAAATTAAACCACCCCAAGTTTACGAAGATTTAACCTTCCCTTGGTCAGATATATGCACAAACACATGGTGTGCTCTCCTTTTATAGCTTTGGCAAAGTGGGCTGCTCACTGGAAACTTCTTTTGCAGTGCATTTTCTATTATATGTGATCATGACTCGTGATGCAAGATACATAACTAGTTCTTAACCAGTTTCTGTTTTAACTGTACATTCTACTCCTTGGGGTCACTATTGATATATATATATATTGCCATCCGTTTTCAAAATTTGAACTTTTGACAGTTCTATTAGAATATTGCAACTTGCAATGAATACACACGTACAAACTTGTATATGTTCGTGGGTGTAGAATAATACCCACTGTCACCACCACCTAAACGTAAACCACTTTCACTTAGTTCTAATGGGTTAATGATTTTGCTGTTGTCCTTGTCTTAGTGACTGAATATTGCTATAAGTCTACGAGTACAAACAAACAAAATTCTTGCAGCTTTCACCATACAACATAGGAGAACAAGGAAATGTTTTGAAGCTTTCATCAAGATTGCCAACTTGCCCGAAAGGAAGTGTGAATGGCACTTCGAAGATGCAATGTTCTTAATATGACAATTAATACATTAGGCCAAGGAAAGGATAAATCAATAATAATCTTGTGAAGATAATACCTATTTAAGTCAGAAAGTTCATCTTTTGCACTGATTGCTTGGTAATTATTTCATGTTTTGACAGGTTTGCTTTCAATTGCATTACTCAAATCATTTGGTCACAAAGACATCTAACTAACCAAATGAATTGCTCAGCGAATTGACTAAAAGAAAACATCTACTACCCTAGTTATTCATGGATGTCACTTAGCTTGTTGATCAAGTTTAAAGATTAGAACAATCAAGAAATTGAATGGGGCCAAGGCCAACAACTGCTTACAAGAAAGGGAGGCCTCCTTGCCAGCGTAGCTTGTTCAAATGCATAAGCAATCTCAATCAGTTTTGGTTCAGTACCCTTTAACCCTCCAAAGCATATCCCAAATGGCATCGCATTGTTATCATAACCAGCAGGGACAGTAATAGCCGGGTATCCTCCAATTGCAAGCAATGTGGAAGCATCTGAGCCTAGTGTCACTAGCGCATCCAATTGGTTCTCCTTCATCAGTTTCTCAAACCCATTACGTGATAATTGTTCCATAATTTCCACTGCCTTTGTTTGTTCCTCTCCAATACCACTGGTCAGCTCTGAAGCAAGAAACATATCCTGACCATACTCATTCATCATTTCCTGCAATTTCAACGCGAAACATTTTATTGAAGGCAGTGCACCTAATGAGGTAAACCAACTCAACAATGTCACCTGAAACTGAAGTACTCACCAAATCAGAATTATGCAAGTTGAACGCGATGATGTCTGCTAGGGACCTCACTGGGGTGTAAATGAGCTCCTGCAAGTACTTATTGATGGAGAACTTGAATTCTTCTAGCATTGCTATTGCTTCGCCGCTTTCGTAAGGATTTAGAATGGTGTCAATGTTTTCTATTTTCAGATTATCCACTATAGTGGCACCCTTTTGCCTTGAATTTGCAAAACAAAAATCATACAGAATAACAATAAATGATATCAAAAAGGCCATAATAAATTTTCACTACAGGTTCATTATTATTTGTTAATAGTTAATACACTGCCTAAGTAACCATTATCCTAGACCACCATATGAGTGTGTATCTGTGTGTTTACCTCAACACGTTAAGATGATCCTCAAACACAGGAATAGCAGTAGACCCATTGTAAGAGTTGAAAAATGGATTCCTCACAACACCCAATCTCTTTCCCTTGAGCCCTTCTTTTACGAGGAACTGTTTATAACCACCTGAAGGTATAAACTTTGCTGCTGCCTTTGTTGCTTCATAGTCTCTAGGATCAAAACCAACAATTACATCAAGTACATGAACCGCATCAGAAACTGTCCTGCATAATGGTCTGTAAAAACAATACAAATGTAATCAAACATAAATACATTTTTCTGCAGACAAGCTCTGAATTGGGTTAGATATTGATTATACCCTATTGTATCTTGGCGAGGTGAAATTGGAATAACACCAGCTCTGCTGGTGAGGCCAAGAGTGGGTTTGATTCCTACAACAGAGTTTCTATCAGCTGGACAAATAATAGAGCCATCTGTTTCAGTCCCCAATGAAACTGCAACCATGTTTGCAGCAACTGATATGGCGGGCCCACTGCTGGACCCACATGGGTCCCCCGACTCCACGTAAGCATTCTGTTACAGAATTCAAATAAAAGAAATGGAATAGAAAAAATTCTTAGACAAAAAAAAAACTACTGACTGACCACAGCTTGTCCACCTCTAGCACACCAACCATTTGGAATTGCGGAAGAACGAATGCTATACCACTCGGTGAGACTAGCTTTCCCCAATATCACAGCACCTGCTTTTCTCAACCTCTCAACCACGTAAGCATCTCGAGGAACCGTTGATCCCAGCAAAGCATATGATCCAGCGGTTGTGTTCAGCTTGTCATCGGTAGCGATGCTGTCCTTTAATAGAATCGGAATTCCATGAAGTGGCCCAAGGGATTGACGGTCCTGATTGGCCTGTTTTATCTCTCGATCAGCCTTGTCCGCTTGATCCTTTGCGTCTGGATTCACTTCCAGTACGCTGCGAAGTAGAGGATTGAAGATTCGTATCTGGTGTAAGTACAAGTCAACGAGCTGTCTTGATGTGATTTTGTTTTCGGTGAAGGCGCGTTGAATATCGTCGACGGTGGCTTCATTGATGGTGAACTCTGAGCCGTTGATTCCGTTGACGGAGAAGCTTGTGAAACTGAAAACTAAAAGTAACAGACACAGCAAAAGTGAGAATAAGGGAGACATTGGATAGTTGAACCGTCGGCTGTAATGGAAACTCAGCAGTCTGTTCGTTTTAGTCCCTCTAGTGTACGGGCTGGGCTTTAAACTAAGTATTTTTCATGTTTGATGGCCCAAATACCTAGTAGCCTCAATTGCTTCTAGCCCACTACTTGGCCCAATTGGCCACCATCTAATGAGGATTTATTTGAGAAATTTATATTTATATTTGAGATTTCATATTATTTATGTTAAAACAAAATTAGAGTTTTAATAATTGGAATATTTAAAGTTTTATTTATTCTCCTAGGGTTTGAGAGTTGTAGGTTTTATAAATTATTATGTATTTTTCTCTATTGCTTAGTAAAGAAGTGGACGTTTGCTCTTTAACACTAAAGAAGACATCAAAATTACTAATGCATTATTGGGATACAATGAATTCCCAGCTGTGTTGACAATTTGTAATATTTCTCATCTAAAACAATTAACTAGTATATAAAATAGTGAATAGTCTGCTTCAGTAGAATGTCAATTGTAGAAAGGAAATTTAATACATAAAACAAACATAATGATATAGTATAACAATGTAGGAGGGTCTCTGGGTTCTTCATGCATGTAACTCCAGGAAGGTTGCTACTTGCATTGGGTAAATCTGCAGGTGAGATTGCCTGTAGTCCCAGCATTAGCCCTCTTAAACCTCATAGCAGTGAAGAGGACATTCCTAGAGGAACCCAACAAGGCTAAATTCATCTGTTGGATAACACTTATTGTATGATAAGGATACTGAAGGCTGTTATAGGAGTTGAGAAGTGCTGTAATCCCTTCTCTTAGCAGTGTCCTATAAGGGTCCCCTCTCCCTTCCATACCATGCCACAGTGTCAAGTCTGTTCCATATCTTCTTGACGCGAGCAATCCAAAAGCAACCGCCACTTTCGTGTCAGGGTTCACCACCCTCCAGTAGCATCTGTGTTCTGGCATTGTCCACTGCCTGCCAAAGCAAAAATTCTTCAGTGTCATATTTAGCCTGTTCTAACTGAAGTCACGCACTTTGGCATATGGGACATGCTAATATGGTCTATTTTCCTTATTAGTATTATGGTAGCATGGAGTTGAATTTGGCTAGTCCAAACCCAGTGCATATGGCTTTCAGTAAATCCTATCTAGTATCTAAGTAGCAAAGGGTAAAAACTTATCAAACACTTCTGGGATCAAAATTTTGCCAGTTTAAACTTAAGTCTTCAAATTATGACCAGTAGCTAATATGAGCCTTTACATCCACAGCGTGTGCAAAGCAGGTCAGAATATGAGCTTCAGCTCAATTAGAATGCAAGTAAAATGCAATTGTACTCATTCTCTATAAGAACAGGGTTAGATGAACCAGTGCCTATAGGCTGTAACTGAAAAAGGGCCATCACGGTTAACTTACTCGTGTGAACATGCTGAAGCCTCCAAAAAGGGAAATAGTGGTACTGATGGCATTGGAGGCAGAGGAGGCATTGGAGGCAGAGGAGGCAATGGAGGCAGATGAGGCAACGGAGGCATTGGTGGCAGTCCACGAATTGGTGGTACCATGAGAGGTGGAGGAGATTTTGGCGTTGTTACAGGTGCAGGCACTGGGTTTGAGGACCTCGGACAATACGCCATGGGTTGATCTGGCTGAGAGAGCAGGGCATCCACTGCATACATCTCCATGTCAAACATCCTAAACATAAGTCTCAGATTTTGGGCAGGACCAGCAACTGCACCACAACCCATTGACCCTTGTCCACTCACTGAGACCCGGGCATAACAATTGCTCAAATCTGGTGTGCCATCAAACCTCATTGCATAGTTACCAAACCAGTTTGTTGTCTCTTCCCTTGACATTATGATTTCCCCATTGCTATTGGCACAGGACACAGTTACTTTCATGCCTATAACAAGCAAGCAACTAGTTTTATCAGTCCAACTAAGTGGAGAGGCAAGCTTGGAGTAGTAAATAAATCGAACCCTATTCTAGTCTAGTGTCATAAATTTTTGAAACATCATGACAGCAGTTAGTTTTATCAGTCCAATTAATTTCCTCTTGCATATATTACCCAAACACAACCACATTTTTCATTCCACCAAAGAACACAAAAGTGGATCTAATCAAGTTCTAGAATTGTGGAGTTTACCAATGTCATTTATAATCTAAAATACGATAAGGAAACTAACTCCTATAATATATTTGTTTGGTTGTTCATTGCAAGAGATTGCTTGAAGGTATAACCACAAGAGGAACAGTGGAAAAAGAAAATTAAACAGAAAACAAAAAGAAAACAATGAAAGGGATCTTACCGTTAATGGGATAATCAAAAAGTGATCTTTGGCCATCTTTGCATTGGTCACAGAAGACAGCACCAGTGACCATGGCATCTGCGTGAGTTCCATCAATGGCTGCACAAAGAATGAGTAAAGCTGTAAAGAAAAACTTCTCTAGCAAGTCCATGAAAGCGGGATTCTGTGAAGGACACACCAATGAGTAAGAGCAAAGAACAATCAAGAGATAGGCTATTAAGTTTAGAATGTGATGCTGGACTCTTAATAAGTAGTGAATGGTGCATATATTCAACTTTCAACTGCCAAATTTATGAGGTGAAGAAAAAAAAAAAAAAGTTGAAAAAGGAAGCAAAAGTAGTACGGCTTTCATTTAATACTGGTGAAGGAGATAGCATTGATCTACAAGATGATGCCATGTATGGAATTTTACGCATCAGTGTTTTTTTTTTTTTTTTTGGGTAAGCATATCAGTTTTTTTAGTCTTATTAATTGGTCACAACTAGTATAATAAATAACATGTCACTGTGATGGATGAGAGGTCAGCAATTTTTGTTTTTCTTCTTTGAATAAGTTAATCACATAGATTTCATTTAGACAAACTACGCAGATATTGATTAACTAAAGCCTTATAGTAGCTACATGTTAAGAAATGAAATATTGATTTTCTGGTAAACCCTTTTGAATAATACTTGTGTATCTAAGATATTCAGTCTTCAATGGCAATGTGAAAGTCATGGGAATTATCTTGTATCACATAATATCTTTTCAGCCTTAATATTTCCATCAGAACTAGCTGGTGGTTCATACTGTTTTTCACTACTACCTCCATGTGTAACTTCTAAGGCCATGTGGCAGGCACTGCCATGTAGCAGACACTGCCGTAGCAATTCTGCTACTACAATTATGTCAAACATTTGTAAATTGTATTACCTCTCGTAAGTCCTGCACCAAAGCTCAAGTCCAGATCTGATTCGTGTGAGCAAGTAGTAAACCAAACATGATTCGACACATTTAAAGGTTTTAATTATTAATTCAACAGAAACTCAAACAAGAAAAGCATATTTATAATTCTTTTTAATAAATGGGTACAGGGTACATACTCATGCAAAAGAGTATCTGTCATGGCCACACCTAAACCTTGCACTACATAAATACACCATTGTTCCAAAATTAGAGACGTGCATAGCTCTCTAGCTGTTGATAATTTCAGCTTTTGGCGGTGGCTGATGTTAGCTGGCTGTAAAGTAGCGAGAAGCATTGATTAGGAGACATAGAATAGGTGAAGTCTACTGCGAATAATAAATGCCAGGGATAAATGTGTTAAACAGTCATATTTTATGAAATAAGAGTTTTATTTCAAGCAAATTTTTTGTTTTTTCATTTACAACCTTTCATGAATGAGTAGTAATGCCCATCCAAGTAAAACATGCGCCAGCCGTAACGCTTGCTGTTTTAGAAAAAAAGACAAATTAAAAACATGTGATTATTTTCTGCACAATAAAATAAAATAATCTGGGTAGGGCCCCAAATTTTGGGATATGCACCGCCCTTGCTTTTCATATTAGACAATACTTCAAGGGTCGTCGAAGTTACTCTTCAAAACTGGATAACACCTGGATCTTCACATTCTACGCAGCAGAGGGCAAGGGTTGAGGGATGATAATGAAATAAAGCTGAATCGCGAATCACAACTGTATTTTCAACAAACCAAAACCAAAAATAGAAAGCAGGAACATCTCTTTATGTAAAAAATATGATTGCAAACTTAGCAAGAACAGAATCAATGTTAATGTTTATGGGTAAATGCTCATCAATAATCAACCTCCCCATCCAGCATACCAACTCCAATAGCACATCAGAGATTCAGAACGCGTCTGAAAGAAACACGTCTATTGACCAGCGCTGCTCAGCAATGAGAAAAATTGACATGAATTATCAAGTTTTTTGCCAAAAACAAATACCAAGATCTTTACTTCAGCACACAACTTAAGTGTATACAACAATCTTAAAACTTGAAAACAGTACATTAATGTTGCCACAACAAACAGATCCATAATGACTAGAGCATTTTAACCTCTAAGATATCTAACAAAATTGCCTCAATACTAAGTTCAAAGATAACAATTGTACATTCATGCCAATAATAAAAAAAAGGAGCAAAAGGAAAAACAAAGAGGGGCCAACACCACCAGTAAGTTCTATGCCTCTTTCAAACTCTTCTCAACCTGCATATCATTGATCTAATGCAAATCTTCTTCAATTTTCTTCATCGTGTCCATTTTCAACCTTCTCATTATCATCAACTTTCTCAGCACTACATACAAAAGTGAACAATTATAAGAGTTAAACACACACAATAATAAATATAATATTATAAACACAAATGCAAAGCAAGTAATCACCATTGCAGATGCACACATATGTATGCAGTATGCACTACATCAGTAAACTCGAGAAGAAATTTTAAAGTTGATGGGCTAGACTTCCTCAGGAATAAATCAGGAACGGTAAACATTGAAACCAAGTAAGACAACTTTCTGCTCGTTTATTGTTTCAATAGAACATTCTGGTCCTCCAATAGAAAGCTCCCACCTGATGTGTGATAATTAACTAAACAAAAGGACAGTTATGCATTGGCAATCATGATAGAATTGCAGTTGTGGCAAGGCAATGATGCAGGACACCGGTTAACAGAGAGGATTAGAAATGTTTGTCATGTAATTCCAGAGACCATAGATTATGGTCGAACAGGGTTGATAAATCCCGAAGATGACTCCTCAAGGGACACTTGGCATCCTTAAAATTTACAGTGCACACACATCACAAAAATGAGTGGAATATACCCAACAAAGACATGAGAAAGACATTAAACAAACTACAAAGCAGTATCCTAAATACATCACAACAACCTAATTACTTCTTCTATCGAAATCAAAACAACCACACCAAAAAAGATCAAGTTGTACCTTACCAGAAAGCAAGCTTTTCTGATAAAATACTGTACATGTCATGCATCAAACAACTAACAAAGTACCCGACAATATAACTTCCAAAACAATAAAAGTAGTAAACTATTTTATTTCCCAATTCAGATTAATCATTCAATCAGATAGCTATCTCAACAAACCTTTGAGGACGGCTATCTACTGATTCAGTCTTCCTCCAACTCCTCTCAGTGGGTTCATCGGTCATGCTAAGCCGTCCATTGCTAGAGCCAAATCCCCTCTTCCCAAATTCAGCTCCTTTATCCGTTGTTTCCTTAATCTTCGTGGCCTCAAGCTGCTCATCAAACTTTTTCCAATCCTGCCCTTTCTCAGCCAAAACCTCCTCCCTCGGCCTTGCCTCTCCAAAGGGGTTCGCGCCTTTGGGCTTTAACACATTGCCGGGCCCATCAGGGTTTCCATTACTCACAGGAAGGGTTCGGGGTTGCAGAACAAGTCTCGGTCTCCCAATTCCACTCCCACTATCACTTCCTCCATTCAATTCCACTTTCTTTTTGCCCCAGTTATCCGAATCTGCACCTCCGCTCGACACGAATCCAACTTTCCTCTCTCTCTCAAATCCACCACCATTAGAACCCATTCTCCGCCCCTCTGACGGGACAAAGTTTTTATTGGAGACCCAACTGTCCGATTCATCGGCTTTTGATCCTGAATCAAAAAAGCCTACTTTTTCCTTCCTGTCAAACCCATTCCCGACCGTTGATTTCTTACCAGCAGCCCAATTATCGATCTCATCAGCCCGTGAAGGCGCTGATTCCCGATTATCGTCCCCACCAAACGAGCCGGTTCTCCTCGTCCCATCAGAAACCCTAGATGAACCCCACCTAGAATTGGATGAATCGTCACTACCATTCGAATATCTACTGTTCCTATCACGTGGACCGAAAGATCTGAACCCACCGCCAAGCCCGCTCCTCTCGCGCTCAAGTTCCTCAACAGTTCGCTCGCGCGGACCAGTTGGAAGCATCATGAGATCTTCAGTAGTCAAAGACTCGGTTTTGCTTGGTTTAGGGCCACCATAATTGCTAAACTCAGCCAAGGAGACTTTCTGTCCTTTCTTCTTCTTGGGTTTTGTGGCGGCGGCAGAGGCAAGGGAAGGAAAATCGGCGAGAGGCTGACCTGAAACATGACCGTTATCTTTCTCTTTCTGATGGAGTAGTTCATCTTCGTGTTCTTCAGAATCCAGTGCCCATGCGCCGGGTTTAGACCAGGGAGACATAGTTGCCGCCATGGTTCTCTCTCTTCTCTCTGATTCTGAAACTTTGGCTCTCGGTTTGTAGCGGAAGGTTGCGTTTGTTAGCAGCTAAAAAGAGGCGGGTCTGGATTTTATATAAGTAGGGTAGGGAAGGGAAGTGACTTGGATCACACGGTACAGAATTAATTTAGGTGAATAAGGATTTGAGATAATGGACGGCCCTGATGTATGGTTTTCCTTATCAGCTTTGATGATTGGTTGGCTTTTCGAGTGAATTTTATGACATAGAAATTTTGATTGTAATAGTACGTAATTAACATACCATCAAAAGTTTCGTACTTTAACGGTTACCTAGTTCCAAGAGCCATATTTCTATAATACTTTGTTTTATTAACTAATTTTGCCATGAGCTGTTGCTCTCTTTTTATTTTTTTTCCAAAACAAAGTAAATATTGATTATTTCATTACATCTTAATTCAATAATTAAGACAAATTCGTTAGGATTTTTCAGATTTGAGTACTTCCATCAACTAATGTGTACAAAATAATTTATTTCGAACCTTAATATATTATTCTTTTCTACATTTCAACCAATATATGTTGTCTAGTGGATTATAGAACCAAAAAAAGAAAAAGGGATCATAAATCAGACAAAGGTTATCACCCAAACAGAATTTCAAGGGCTAAACATAATTTCAACAGGTGCATTTTCTAATAGATACATTCTCCTTTGTAAGATAAACAATTATTGCCAATTTGCGTTTCTTCTCCAACTCATTTTACATGCGTAAAGTTTACTGAGTCGCTAGATATAAACAAATAACACTACCCTGAGAAAGGTGGGAGTGTTGTTTCTTCACTTTCCACATACCACCCTGCTTCTAACTCTGGTAAACTTTCTTTCCAATTTTTTCAAAAAGATTGCTACCTTCAGAAAATGTTGCCAATATGAGTAAGTTTACCAAACGATGCAAGAGCAAACCATCACCTGCTAATAACAGAACAATAATATCCAAGGATCCAAGTCTACAAAGTTTAGGTGATATGCTAATCACCATGACAACACTGCTTCATCACTAATCCATAATCCATGTTGCACAATGATTTCGCCATGGCCACTTAATATGGCTCTTGTTTTGCTTTACTCGTGAATTCAAGACAAAACTGTAACATAATTACAACTGACAGACATTTACAAAGCCTACTTTGTAAGTTCTAACTAATGTACCTAACCTTTCCCAGGCTGGCTCGCCTAATTGAAAATTTCTAAACCAAAGAGAATAATAAATCTTTCGGCTCTGCACTTCACAATCAGTATCATATTAGGAATTGAATATTCAAACGGAAAACAAAGGATACACATGGATGAAAAAGAAGAGAAGAATCATAATAGATTCAAACTTCACATCTGATAAAGATAAGGAGAAAATGATCCAATAATGGAATGGGAAAACAAATGTACAAATGGGCTGGCATGGATTAAAAAATACATACCATAAGATCACATCAAAAATCTCCGGTGTTGGAACAGGATCGTGAATCATGATTCCACACCTCGAGTCAGGAATAGTGCATCACACATCTTCAGAGGGTATCCTTTTGAAGGTCTTCTCAATAGATTGCCACAGAATTGGTAAGACATAAAATTGTGCTCTTCATAATGAGTATCCATGATTTGTGCAGCAAAAACAATGAGCTCTACACACAGCATACAAGCTACATGTGACACTAGCAAGCTGGTTTTTTGATGCTATGAGACTGTTCTGTCATATCCAGCTTGAAGTAAACGTCAATGTGCAACATAATCTGAACCATGTATAGTGATCAAATGTTCATGCTCAAAGCTCTTCATAGAATCCTCAGCAAAGTACCATGTTAAAGAACCTGTAATAGATGTAGAAGGTAGAGTCAAGATATCAAGTTAAGACTAAGGCTGAGGGAGCAGTTAAGGCAGGTAGTATGCCTCTGCCACCAAAGAAGCATATCCAAATAAGATGCCCAAACAAGGGTAAATTATTCTGAGAACACATGAGTATTAGCCTGATTCTCATGACCAGTAAGGGGGCAGCTCCATCATGAAGCTACCAAAGAGATTCCTACGATGGACCAATGGTTGTACTACTGTTGAGCCTTGTAAGAAAGGCTAACTGATGCTACTCAGCGCGAATGTAATGTGGTCAACTTTATCCCAGTTTTGCAGAGGGAGCAACCCTTTTTTTCACCGCAAATTGGTCAAAATATGCGGAATTCATTACTTTACAGGGAGGCTCAGATCTAGTAACTGGGGCTCTATGGCTTCTTTGATAGAAAGAAATCGAAAAAATAATGGTATGTGGCTGCCATTTTTTAAATGAATAAAAATATTCCTCAAGTAATGTCTAAACCCAATGATTCAAGTCTTGGGGGGAAAAAAAACCCAATGATCCAAGGCAAAACTAAAGGATCTTGGAACAAGTAAATTCTGCTACCCAACAGGATCTTGGCCTTAGTTCTAGATCATGACTCAACCAGTGTGTATCTGGTCAGCCAAACAAAGAGAGAAGAACCAGAGGACAATCCTCCGAGTTCCTCAAGATTCCCACAGGAATCATCCCTGGACAGACCAAAAAGAACTATGCATATTTGTTACTTGGGAAACAAGAACATCGAACATGTTGTAGTCAGCCACACCATCCGGAAAATTAGATGGTTACAAATGAACATGGATAGGGACTGCAATAATCCAGGAGCTAAAATATATCCAGAAAAAGGTAGAAAACTTTTAAGTATTAGCTTCATAATCATTGGATTCACTGATTGTCAGTGAATCTAGCTAAACGATATGCACAACATACTTCCATAAGATTAGAGCAATATGTATGTGAGTACATAGTCACCAATATAAATTTGGTTTTAACTTGAGTTATATTTCTACAAAAAAATGATCTAGAAATAACAACATTAGTAGATAGATAAACATAATATCTTGTATGTTTATCCAAATTTAGTCAGAGTCTCAGAGACATTAAGGAAGTCATCAGAGAGAATAAATACACCAAGGAAGAAAGTTTACGGCTGGATTCACATACAAGTAACAGATGTAAAAAAGAAAAAGACGATTTCAATACATCTATGTTAAAAAGTATCTTGTCTATCTGTACCTTGTGTATTGTCTGATTCCACTTCTCTTGTCGAATGCAATATGATTGTTCCTGAAAGAACAGTAATGAATCCACATATCTCAGAGGCTATGTTGCTAATATCCTGACCTGACCAATCCTGAAAGGAGATAGCAAACACCAAAAAGACAAGCAATTCACTTCCTGGACAAAATATCAATTGTTAGCATCAAAGGAAATAGCAGGAACATTTATCTAGTAATTTACCTTGAACATTATTGCACTAGCAATAATCGTCAAAGTAGTGAACATGACATAATATACAGGAGAAACAATTGCTGTACTAAATGTATCCAACGCCTGAAACATAAATTTCATTAGCAAAACAAAAACCAATTCCTTTATAATACATAAACCATGGATGTTTTGCAGGCAAACTATCCTCCTACTATATCAAAAAGCAATTGATTCACTTCCACCACAATTTACAAAACTGTTTGATCACTAAACTAAAGCACATAAGCTCACCTTGTTCAAGTAATTTAATTGAGTTATAACACATATTGCAGCAACTGTAAAGAAAAACCAAGTCTGTGGATAAGCAAATTGACTTATTCCCTCCAGTGTAAGCTTTATTGCAATTCCAAGGGCCTTTATGCTCACAACCTGAACAGTTTAACCAATTAGAAAACATTAGTAAATTTAATTCATTGGTTATAACCACAAAATAAATCTCGCAGCTAGGTGGTTGGTAAGTTATAAAAACAAATTACCGTAAGTGAACCCATTAATGAACAAATTCCCAAGTAGACCAATATATTTGTTGGCCCAAAGCGAGGTTCAAAGTGAAGAATCAAAACCAACACTACTGAAACTGTTGCCGCTACATAAATTAAAAAAGCTGTTGATAGGAAAAGGAAAGATTTGCAATTAATAATCTTGAAAAAGGGCGTAGACTTATAAGACAAAGAAAAAAATGTTTTAAACAGAAAACCTGGTTCAGTTGCCAGATTCCAGATTTCTTCTACCGAACTTGGAGTATGCTCTTGAGGTGCATGGATTACAATGACAACTGATCCCACAATGCAGGATATGCATCCCAGAATCCCCATTTTCTGAAGATGTTCCTTCAACAAGAAGTGAGCCAGAACGGCACTAGAATAATATATCAAACACATTAGTTCTAAAAAAACATTTACATAATTCAAACCTTTTATTAGAATTTCCACGTAATTGTACCCCTTCATTACCTCACAATGATACTCAGTGCGCCAAGGGGGGTAACCAGAACAGCAGGAGCATAGACATAAGCCACAAAATTTGCAACCTCCCCAACAATCACTGTTTTTCAAAAAGATTACAATATGACTTTTATTTCAAACATATATTCCAGAGAGGGAGAGAGAGAGAAACTTGCATTGGTTTTAAACTTACTTGTTACCATGCCAGCCCACCAAAGTGGCTCTAATAGGTAAGTATGACCTCCCACTCCTGCAAGATTGAGGAGATACAATTAATCACATCAATCTAAATGCATAAATAATTTCAGCGAAGAGAATTAGAACTCCAATAAATTTAGAGCAGATACAAGCTGCAGCCATAAACTACGTGTCCAATAAAAAGAGATGCAGAGACCATTATACTTTTAATAAATGGCTATCTTGACCGAGAAATCCAAAAAGCCAAAAGAAAAAAACCCTCTACAAGAAAACAGCAGCACTATGTCTGATTTTGTTGCCAAACTGATTATATTGGATACTACAAGGCATCTACTATGGTATAATAACCTGCAAATTGGTCATCAAATCTATATAACATCATTCATGGAATCTGGTATCTTCCAAAGGCTCAACAGTCAACAGTTTGTACCATCGTATGGATTTCTTTGTTTCATAAATAATTGTAGAATACTAATTAACTGAATCTTCAACTTTCACTCTTCTTTTCTATGCTTTTCCTCAAAATGAAACTTTAAGGTAACAAGTAGGAATATCCTATTCTAGATATACTTCAATTCTCAAAAACCAGCCTATGCTCATTCAATTATTCTCTTCCTAATAATCTCTATATCTAGAAATAAAAACTGGGTAAAACGAATCCCAAATTCATTTCTTGATTAACAAACAGATCCCCTGGTTTTATCCTCAAATATCCAGACATAAGAACTCTATTTATATATGCACACATCCAAATGGAAAAGAGAAAAAAAGAAACAAAATTGTAATTATCACGATATGTTATTCTCGTTGCGCTTTTCATCCATGAATTCACTAATTTTTTTATTTTTTATTTTATTTTTTGTAATCAACAAAGAATGGAAATCCATGACGAATCTGAAATTTGAATGATCTCAAGCTAACCTGCGCTAATGCCGGCAGCAGCAGCACGTTTAAGGCCCTTCTTCTTCAAGATGAAGCTTGCCCCAATGAATACACTGGATGCCATTGCTAGTATCAATCCCTTCGTATTCTCCGGCACCCCCATATTTCCCCTATAAGACTCTTAACACCTCAATCTGACTATGTTTTTGAGTCCAATTCAAACTGGTATTCAATGATCACGATGAAAACTATGGAAGAGCTTCGACTTCCCGGTAAAAATGACAGAATTCCCTCCAAAAAGGAAAACCAGGGGCCACACAGAATTGCACAGGTGCGTGTCTCTGCAAAGGCCCCAATTCACGACTCACGAGCAATGAACCTCTTAGAGAGAGAAAGAGAGAATGAGAGAGATCTAAAAGACTAAAACCCTTGGTATCCTTCTCTGCTGAGTTTCGTCGTGTTGTCGGAAGTTTCATGATCTGATTGCAAGCTTCGCGGAATAGATAACGACGATGAACCCCCAAGATTTGATAAGAAAACGTGTCAGCTAGGTATTGGCGAAGTCCTACTCCATCACAGGTATGACGTGTCAGTTAAAAGATGGTCAACTTTGATTCTGAGATTTGAAAATAAAAATACCAAATGCCTTATATTTTAATTGACGTAACTAACCCCATATGCTGGTTTCGGGTCCCACATAGAACTAAACATGTGAGCTAAAAAGAAGTTGAATGGACCCCCCTAATTAGCCCAAACCGTAGGAAGCTTCCTCGTTTCATAGTACCATGATAAACTAAGGAAGCATCCCCAAGTTTCAAATGTCTAATTAGTACATCTATCAAAACTGACTCATAATTTTTTAAAAATTTAAATTTAAAAGAGATTATTGTAAGTTAAAATCCGAGTCATATTATGTTCAAAAAGATCCATTGTAAAAAGATTAAAAGAATAAATATAGTTTCAATCTAGCTCGAATTAAATTTTAACTATTTAAATTTGATTTAATATGCTATTAAATTATAATTTAGTAAATTAAAAATCAGATAATTATTTCAAATTCAGTCAATGTCAATGACAACTTTGGTTTAATATATTCACATGACTTTTTTTTATATATAAAAAATTCAGATATTTGAGCTAAATTCTCGTGATCACTTTATACATAATAAATAACAAGTGTATTGGATTTAGTTCCTAGTTAACATAGAGCTTTGCAGGTTTATGATCCATATATCTACAATACAAGTCTACTGCCATGGTTGACAAACCATTCTGCCCGGTTCCAAATGCAAGGACCAAAAGTTCAAAACAAAACAAACTCAACATGAACCATGTTCAAGTCCATTTCTATGGTTCTTACTAAATGGGCCCTAAGACATGCGCAATCCCAGCACTAGTCACCATTTAGAGACCCCAAAACAAATATCATTGTGTAACATACATACAGTTCAGCCCAAGTCCCACAAAGTCTCAAATATCTGACAAACAAAGTCTTCAACTTGATTGAAAAATCTGATGGCCGCCACATCCGCCAACTTATCCATCAGAAAAGCAAGGCCTTTAAATGGAAAGAAGAATCCAAACCTTAAGACCTAACAGTCAACATCAATGTCCATATTTTTACATAAAACGTCCATTACTATGTCCAAGATTAAAATCACTCAGAATCAATTAAGAAAATACATGAACAACCCATTCTGGCTGAATATGATTTCAGATTTATATCAAACAGGTACATCGCATTGTACCACCATAAGATTTCAAATTAAACAAGCTGGGCATTAAATCATGTTTCCAAATTATGAGAACACAAAGCACTGTTTTCAGTTAATGATCCTATTTTATTTAAGATTAAAAGTCTAGAACCACTCACCAACACAATAACATCATATGTCTGAGCACCGTCACAGTAAACCAAAAGCTAAAAAAATATTAGACTTAAGACACCCAATAGAAAGACCACAACAATCTGGACAAGAACCACCACTGAGTCTACCGACATTTAAGAGAGCTGGCCACAGTCGGCGATCGCCACCGGCTTTGAGGTCTTTCCGCTGCTTGATCCAATCTTCTCAACTGCATTCACGACGTCCATTCCTTTCACGACCTGTCCGAACACCACGTGCTTTCCATCGAGCCACTCAGTCTTGGCAGTACAGATGAAGAACTGAGATCCGTTGGTTCCAGGACCAGCATTGGCCATGGAGAGAATACCAGGACCAGTATGCTTCTTGATGAAGTTCTCATCAGCAAACTTAGTACCATAGATCGACTCGCCGCCCGTTCCATTTCCGTTAGTGAAATCACCACCCTGACACATGAAGCCTGGGATCACACGGTGGAAGCTCGACCCCTTGAAGTGGAGGGGCTTGCCGCTGCGACCGACTCCCTTCTCACCGGTACAGAGGGCACGAAAATTCTCCGCTGTCTGAGGAGTGGTGTCAGCATAAAGCTCCATGACGATACGGCCGGCTGGTTGGCCGCCGATCGTTATATCAAAGAACACCTGAGGGTTTGAGGCCATTGTAGCAAAACAAGGATTCACAAATCCAAGTTGGGATAAATCCAAAACAGAGGATTGTACTGGTTAGGGATTTGGGAGTGACGAGGACCTATAAATAGTGGCACGAGCGGTGGAATATCTTTGGAAGGTTGATCATAACCGTCAAATTCGGACACGTGACAGGATCTTAACGGTGAATGAAGTAACCATAGTTGAGTTGAGATTTGACTAGGGGTAGTAATGAGATCCGAGGAGCGTCATATACTTTTGTCGCTACGTGAGGAGTGTCTTAGGCGTGGACTTTTTAACCATGTAAATCTATACGACACCGTTTTATTCGTTGTGTTAGAAAAAGGAATTAATGAGATGTCATGCATCCTCACTAAAAGTTGCCAGTGATGTAATTTCTCAACGACCATCTGCAATGATCCAAAATCTAAATGTTTTTCCTCTCTTGATTTTTATTTCATAAGCTTAATGGTTAGTGGGGCAAGACTTGAAAGAAAAAATAAATGTTGCTTCACACAATTTTATTTTTTTGAATTTTTTAAAAAGTATTATAATATGAAGATCTCATAACTTGAAACAATTTAATATTATAATCTGAATTTTAATTTTTTTTTAATTCTAGTTTAAAAGTAATTTTAACTCAACTTAAGTTATTATAAATCGATATGAAAATTGTTATTATAACATTTTCATCAATAGAACTCTCCAACAAAAAGTATTATAACAATGCGGAGGTTGTTAATCATTATATATATCAAAAATTTCTAGTAAGAGAGGTTAGACCAAATCAACTGTAACCAAACTCTGAAAAAAAAAAATTTCTATTACAAAAATTAAAAAAATCTTAAAATCTGTCAAGATTAGATCTAAAAAAATAACAACATAGCCTCTAAATTTGTCATAAAAATTATTAAATCTAAAATTAATTTATATTAAAATAAAAAGAAAATGAAAAGATGATAAGAGACAGCTACCATAGGAGCATTGGAAAGGTGTCGATTACCCTTGTTGAGAAAATGCCAAGAGTACTTGAAAAAGCTTTAAAGAAAATGTAGAGCTTCTTTTTTGGATAAAGCATGGTTTGATTCTTCTTTTTTGGGTACCAACTTAATGTTAGGATCATGTCACTTTGAATAATTAAATATTCTCCATTATTAATGGATATGGTTATATTACTACAATTCATTCCTTTTTAGTCGAGAGAATTCAATATTGTCCTTCTTATTAATGAGCATTACTACCAAAGAGATCAAAAGATAAGTCTTGCTCACCTTCTTGCTTGTAGGGCAATTGCCTGTGGCTATAAACATGTGGATTATTGAGAAATGGATTCTTGAGAGCCCTATTACTTTCATTTTCCACTTGCAGAAGCCTCCATTTTCTTCTGAATATGGTGCATAATTTGTTCTTCTTTTCCTTACTTCAGCTACAAAGTGATAGAAGCACATAGCATCACAAGTTTTTCTAATTGACGGCATTCACATCATAGGCTAACCTGAATTGCATAGTCCACTTTATCAGAAAAAAAATATCATATCATATTCTACAATATTGAAATCCTTGCCAATAATTATAATAAATAATATAATATTTATATATTTATTATCTTAATTAATACCTTTAAGATATTCATTAAAAAAAAAATCTAAAAAGCATGGGCAACCACCAAAGCAAATATGATTGCTATGGGAAGGCGGATAGAATGTCATTTCCTCACGGGCTACAATTTGTAAAATCATTGGCTACTAGCCTACTACAAAACATGTTTCTCAAAAGCATCAGCTATTATTTGGAATCAAAGAAAAAGAGTGGCCGAAAGACATTTCAGAAATTGTATAATAAAAAAAGGAACATTTCTAGATACACATTCAAATGAAAGAGATATCATTCTTATTGACTTCTGAACTTACTGCACAAATTGTGTTCTCTAACTAACGCACATAACTTAGTATTATCTACATGAAACCCTCCTATTGCAACAATCCAGGATGAACAAAAGCAATTATCTGTTTTAAGGACTTAATTTATGCTTTTACAAAAGATAAAAATAACAAAAACTAGCTTTTCTTCCATGGAAGAAAAAGGAGGGATCTATATTCTAACACGTTTGTTTCATGGATGGATGAAGATTTTAGTACCGTTAAACAAACGTTTGACTTCATTTGAAAAATCCTCAACACGTCCTAGTACAGGTCGTATGCCACAAATCTGTAGAAGACAAGAGTTCCAAGCGCAAAGCCATTTTTCTAATACTCCCAAACATACATTCTGAATGTCAAGAGGAATCTTTGTATTCCTGGCCTCACAAAGTTCAGTAACAATTGCAATTGCTTGATCCTGCATCCAAACATACAAGTAACACTGTAAAAGAAAAATCTTGGTTGTTTTCGTTCCCGTTTCAAGTGTTCCACAATTCAAGGGCATAATACCATGAACAAATTGAAGACCAAGTTGAGTACCAGCATAAAAAGTTCACGATTGATGGCTAACAGAGCTGTGCCAGCATACACACTCAAACTGATGCAGGAATAAGACACTAACCTTGCCAAGTGATGAAGAACGAAGTAATAGGATTCATGATTCAATTATATTTACATTATACAACATCAGAATTAGGGATAAATTAATAGTATTTTAGTGTTAGTAGGACTTATTAGTTTCATTTTATTAGAACTCTAGTTTTATCTTTATGTTATTAGAGTTTCTTTTTATTAGAATTTTAGATTTACCTTTATGGTATTAGAGTTTTTCAGGAGCCTATATAATGACCCCTAGTGCTATATTGTTAAGAGCTTACTAGGAAGCTGTTAAACAGATGTATGTATAGCTAAAACACCTGTTTACTAGAAACCGATATGTTTCCTGTACAAGCAAAGAACCACAGGAGTGGAATTGGAGCATGTAAGCATATATCTTATACACAACAAATAACATCCAAATCTTCAGCATAAAGAAAAATGAAATAAACCTGAAAACGTGCTGCAGAAGTGAGCAAATTCAGCGTGGCAACAACGAGATCTTCATGCCTCACTGACTGCTCCAGTAATATGTTGCTCACAGAGCACCTCAAATCCATAATCTAGCACCAAGTAGTAAATCAATGTTTAATTAGAAATATTAAACACATCAATCACTTCAGATCAAACATGCAGGAATTTAAGGAGTAAGATCAAATGTGGTGTCCATACCTGCTTATCATCCAAGGTAAAGCATGAGTTTCCAAACAAATGTTGTTCTTGATAACCTGCTACAGTAAACAACATGGAAATAACTCTGCCAGCACCAATTTGGATTGCCTGTATAAACACCATGGTAAGCAAGTCAATAGTAATGGTAGCATCTTCGATTGAGAAGGTAAGGTAACTGGATTGTTCAATTCAAAATGGAGTCAACAGAGAGAATGTTTTAATGGAAACACAGTTAGCCATTGTCAGAGGAGATCCAGAACCATACATGGCGCACAGAAGCAAGAAACATGCAGGAAATTTAGAAATTGCAGGGGAATCCAGAATTGTAGCATGTGAAACATGGTCATGCATATACCCAGTCACACATATCCAAAAGCATGCATGGCACACTGAAATATAATCCACAGATAGGTCAATATTAAAAAAGAAACAGACACAATTCTAATCATAAGGATCAATGGCATGAGAAAAAATTGTCACATGCAACCCATATCTGTTTCTATGAAGTAATTGCCATGATCAAACATAGCACAAACAATAACTGAAAAATATTTATCATACAGACCTCACATATCTTTAATCGGTTAAAGACAATAATAAGAAAAAGTAACGTGTCACTTCTTAATGGCAAGAGACATATTATAAAGAATGAGAAGAGTCCAGTGCAAATATTTCACTCAAGCGACACCAGATAAAAGTAATTAGTGGCAAAGGTGATATCATATTTCTAATCAGACAACAATAAGAAAAAGTAATGCGTCACTTATTAATAGCAAGAGATATATTATAAAGAATGAGAAGAGTCCAGTGTAAATATTTCACTCAAGCGACACCAGATAAAAGTAATTAATGGCAAAGTTGATATCATATTTCTAATCAGAATGAAGTTAAGGTTCATACCGGATCCCAAAAGTATGAAATCAATTATACACAACAGCAGTAACAACAGCAACACGTTTGGTTGTAAATGACAGCACTGATTGGTGAAATACATAAAGGCTGGATGATGTGTCCTGCAAAAATGTAAACAACACAAATTTGTATTTTGTATTCTGTGAATAATAGAATCAATAATCTGATAAGTGGGGGAAAATGAATTAAAGCCGGTGTTCAATGGAAAACTTACAAAGAATGGCAACATAACCCAAACTAGAATAATAATCTAGCACAATCTATTAGTCTACCCTTACCATAAATTGTATAATAAGCTACTGTAGAAAACCTTTTCTTAAAAAATTGGGTTTCTGATTTAATACAAACCTATTGTGTTTTCCAGTATACCTTTGGACATTTGGATAGCATGAAGAAAAGGATTTCTAAAGCAGAAGCTAATGCATGCTGTAACCCTTCAATTTCCACCAGTTCAAAGAGGCGACTAACATACAAATTCTGTTGAAAAATGGGCTTGAATCAGTAAGGATAAAGCATGAGTTACCAATAAGTGAATAAGCCAGAAGAGATTCAACATGGCTCATCGATAAAGCCTGTGTAGTAGTACAACAAATATATAAAAGTGTACTGTGAATGGAAGAATAACCAAATAGCACATCTTGGATGACCTCATCCAATTTTCCATAGGATGAAATTGATATAATGCATTCTTTCATCGCTTCAAGCACCTATAATAGTAAGTTGGTTACAAACTAATTAGTTCATCCTGTCTAGGACACCTGGTTTTCATCTTCACCATTAAACTTCAACCCGGCCCCCATTATTGATGAACTTGAACCAGATTGGCTTAAGTTCAGAAAGAACTGAAGTAAAGGTTAAAACCATATGCAGGCAAATGAACTTATTAGCATCTAAATTTATTAAATCTTTTCAAATATCATTCAAACAAGGTCTTTCCTTCAGGCACTTGAATGAGGCATATAAACATCATGTATCAGCAAAAGCTATTCCCAAAAAATGCAAATTGCAAAAGCAACATTTTAAAATTTGAGCACCATACGCAACAACATGCAAAACAACTTCTAAAGCATGCTACTACAAAGGCAATCCAATAACTTCAATGTTATTCTTCAACGAATATTCTTGACCTTGTATTTCCAATACCCATGATTAACTGGAACGTACTGCAGGGAGAAACAATTAGCAACAGAGCAGCATCATTCTCCAATCCTGTTGCAACAAGCTGTATCGTGAAACCCAGCAGTGCAAGGTGTAGACCATGCCATAAGAATGGATAGCAGGAATACATAATACATAAAAGAACTCAAAGTAAAAGGAGATAAAAGGACATCTGGAACATTAACTGTTTCCTATATTTTTTTTCTCACAGAACCCCGGCCTTTCCACCCAAATCTACTGTGCGCGCACACACGCACGCACAGGGAAAATAACACTAACTTTCTGCAACCTTCCTACTACAGCTCCAATGTAAACAAGCACAAGCTTTCGACAGACTCACCAAATAGGAGCTAATCTGCAAAGCCTTATCTTTCAATTTAGGCTCTACAGTCAATTGGCGAGACCCAATTTCCAGTGTCAATGAATCCAAAGCTTCCCTTGATTTCTCATTTGCAGGCTTTAAGAGTGAAACGGTGCCCACGAACCAATCATGTTGCCCTTCAACTTTTTCACCTAACAAACATCAAACTATTCGTGCCACTCACACGCATGTAGGAGAGACAGGAAGAGATAAAAAGGAGAGTGAAAAAGCGTCCAAGTTTTACCAATTTCGGAGGAAGGTCGGAGGAAAGAGAGGCATTTTCAAGCTCAGTGAGCAAGACAGTGAATGAATCCCACCAGATAGAAGCATCGACGAGTCTAGGATCCGCCATTGGAGAAGAATGAAGAAAATTGGAAACCAAAACCCTAGCAGAACATGAAGTGTAAGGGTTTTAGTACATTTGATTTTCTCTTTTTCGCGCTTTATTTGCAATGGCTGCAGAGGGACTAAAGAGAGTGCTCGAGTTTTGATGATTATTAAGAACAGTACATGTTTTGAATTTTGGTGGGTAATATTAATTATTAACAATAAAATAAAAGCTGTCATAAATAAGAACAAAATATTTTACAATAATTTATTGTACCTCTTAGGGATAATATATGGTATAATTAATAATTTGAATATTATATTCAACTATTCCTCCTCAAAAATTTAGATATTTGAGGCAGGAAAAATGGATACAACTATTATATGTATGAACCTTGAGGTAAATTTATTTTATTAAAAATGATAATTATAATATATCTTAAATGGTTACTAGCATATCATTATTTTTATGAGTTTAAATCTTTTTGGGATGTACGAGAAGTAAAATTCTTGTAAGTTTTTTAGTCCTGTCATGCATATAACATTTTTTTTAACTTGGCTAACAATTGTTAGAGTGAAAAAAATATTTACTCACACAAGCCAAGTGATTTAGAGTGCAAAAAATATTTACTCACACAAGCCAAGTGATAAATGATTTGTGGTCAAATGTCAACTAAAACATAAAGCAATGTAAATCATCTGAGACAATGTTAGTTTATAGTGAAATAATTTTGAAGGTAAATCGTCATAGCTACTACTGATTTATTGTGAAATATCTATCTAAACATAATCCGTCACCTTTGTTTTGCTGATTTACTCTCCTAACTATATATTCAGATAGATGATGATAACAACTATCTCCATTTATTTTCATATTAGTCATAAACTTTTTATAACAAAAAATATTATTAGAAGAAAGCAATTCCGTTAGTCCTTTTTTCCCATTTAAACTTCTATATTAGCTACATCTCTTAATGGTCTTCAAAAAACTTTTGATAAGGTGCCACTTTGTCAATGTGATTTAGCCCTTCTATTGGTCCGAAACATCTTCACATGCAGGCAAATGAAACATCAAGTATTACAATACGAAGATCATGAGTTTCCTGTTACTGAAAGTATAAGATTATCACACAATTTAAACTTTTGGAAAATAAATTACAAATGATTGTTTCTACGTCTTCCTTGAAGGCTTTATTGCAGCAACGAATTTCACAAAACCTCGTAATTAATATATTTATTAAAAAAACATGAACTTGTCACTCACACCTAGTTTGAATTTTGCAATAGTCTATGGATGAGGGATCCAAGGAGGCAGGGGAGGCAACTTTCCAAACTTGGGGTGATGGAAATATTTTGGAGGGATCTTAGGAAGATGAGGAAGCTTGGGAAGTTTAGGAATGGGTGGAAAAGGCTTCTTCTTGAATGGAGGGAGTTTTGGGAAAGGAGGAAGAGGTTTAAAAAATGGGGGTTTGTAGATTGGAATGGGAGGAGGAAGGGGCTTTTGGAATACTGGTGTTGGTGGTGGAAGGGTCTTAGTAACGGGAGGCATGAAAACTGGTGGATTTGGTTTGTAAACTGGAACTAGAGGTGGAAGTGGCTTTTTGAATATAGGGACTGGCGGTGGAAATGGTTTCTTGAATATGGGTATTGGTGGAGGAAGTGGCTTTTTGAATATAGGTACTGGCGGTGGAAGTGGCTTCTCGAATATTGGAACTGGTGGAGGTAGTGGCTTTTTGAATATAGGTACTCGAGGAGGAAGTGGTTTCTTGAAAATTGGTATTGGAGGAGGAAGTGGCTTCTTAAAGATAGGCGCCAGAGGAGGGAAAGGCTTTTTATATATTGGAACTGGAGGTGGAAGTGGCTTCTTGAATATAGGAACTGGATGAGGGAGAGGTTTCTTATATACTGGAACCGTAGGAGGGAGTGGCTTCTTATGCACTGGAACTGAAGGTGGAAATGGCTTCTTATATACTGGAACAGTAGGAGGGAGTGGCTTCTTATATACTGGAACTGGAGGTGGAAGTGGCTTCTTGAATATAGGAACTGGGGGAGGGAGAGGTTTCTTATATACTGGAACTGGAGGTGGAAGTGGCTTCTTGAATATAGGAACTGGGGGAGGTAGAGGTTTCTTATATACTGGATCTGGAGGTGGAAGTGGCTTCTTATATATTGGAACTGAAGGTGGAAGTGGCTTCTTATATATTGGAACTGAAGGTGGAAGTGGCTTCTTGAATATAGGAACCAGAGGAGGGAGAGGTTTCTTAAAGATTGGAACTGGAGGAGGGAGAGGTTTCTTGAATATTGGAATTGGAGGAGGGAGAGGCTTCTTGAAGATTGGTACCAGAGGAGGGAGTGGCTTCTTAAAGATTGGTATTAGAGGAGGAAGTGGCTTCTTGAAAATGGGTACTAGAGGAGGGAGAGGCTTCTTGAAGATAGGAATTGGAGGAGGGAGCGGCTTCTTGAAGACCGGTACTGGAGGTGGGAGAGGCTTCTTTTATATGGGTATTGTTGGTGGGAGTGGCTTCTTAAATATGGGAGGGAAAGTTTTTGGTGGAAAGGGAGGGAAAACCTTTGGCGAAAAGGGAGGGAAAACCTTTGGTGGGAAGGGGAAGGGGTGACCAAAACTTTTCAAAGGTGGATGGGGAAGTTTATGAAAGAAAGGGTGAGGTTTAGTTAGATGAGGTTGCTTGGGAAGTGTTGGCAACTTGGGCAGGGGAGGCAAACTAGGCATCGGAGGGTACTTGAAGGAAGGCCATAACAATGATGAAGTGAAATTAAGTTTACCAGTCAAACCAAAGGTATGTTTTTCATCAGTTTTTGACTTTAGCACAATCTTGTTGGAATCAAGGCCATTGTGAGAAGAGCATGGTGCAGCTGATGCACTATGTACCTGTGCATAGCATTCTTCTTTCAATTTCCCATCTTTTACAATCTCATGTGGAAGGAGTACTTTGAATTTTCCTTCTTCATCAAGCTCTCCAACCCCTCTTGTTTCAAACTGTCCATTTGCTGGTTTGCAATCTATGGTTACACGTAGCCCTACACAAAGTAATGCACAAGACTACGGTCATTACAAGAAATAACTTATTCTGCTTGAAGCTATTATGGGGCCCTTGGCCTTTGTGTATGTTATATCAGTATTTCAATGTACTGACAACTAAATAACTGAGCTCCAACTAATTTGTTAAGAATAACATATGCAATACTACTATGAGAGAATATATGTACCTGAAAAGGCATGGCTACTCTTAATACTGTTCTGATTGCAGTCTGCACATTCTCCAATTCCAACTACCTCAACTGTACTATGATCACCATAACAGAAGCTTAATGCAAAAAACAATGACAGCCAGAAGCACAAAAGTGCTCCTTGGCAAAAGGGTAAAATCCGCATTGGGAACTGAGCTCACAGTTCCCAATAACAATTAAGATGAAGAGGAAGAAGAATGCAGATATTGAGCTGAGAAGCAATGAGCCTTATTATATAGCAATGTCATGGAGGTAACTGACGCTAACATTAAAGGCATCACATGAGGTCAGGGACCCCTTCGCGATGACTTTGGGTTTATCAGAAAAAGACATAACGTGCTTACCGGCGTCTATAATCAAATGACATTGTCATTCATTCAATGAGCTCTCAACTGCATAGCTAAAACACATCTGTATTCTCATTATCTGTCTAAATCTGCTACCAGCTCTCATAAATACTCTTGCTTTTTACAAAAAACTATATCAGAATTACTGAGAGATGTTCTTGCTTTTGCCCAAACCAGGCAATGCCACTACATTTACATAGTTGGGGAGGAAGGTAACAACATTTTCATTACTCAGTACTACATACCAATTACCAAGTTCACGTGAATCAACTGCAGATGTCAACCAACTTTGAAAATCCAGTGCAACACAGGAGTATTAACTTTACAAGGACAATAAAAACAGTACCGCTCTGTCCTTATGTTGTTCGTAAGCCTTTTTCTTTGGTATGGGTGGTCATAGATCAACATGTAGAAGTTTAATTTGAAGCCTGAAAGATCATTTTGTCTGAAATGAAAATTCCGCGTTTAGCGGATACAAGTTATGCCTTTATCCGTAATGTAGGCTGCAATTAATGGAAAGCTAACAGTTTCCATTGAAATCCGATTATAGTAATGAAGACGTTCACTTTAACAGTTGATGAGAATTATTGTATTGAACTCAATAAAGCAAAAGATGCCAGATCAAATGAAAGTGATCACCCTTTGGAAAGAAAATCAAATTAAAGTTGTCTCCTTATCTATTCTAATTTAATATTTCCAAAAACGAACACACCATGATGCATTCTAATAAATGATGCATGCTATTTTGGTAAGAAATGTGTGGATGGTATGGATCTACTATCAAGCTTGGGATTGTCTAGCTTAAGCATTCATATGCTTAGAGGATCCACAGTACTGAAGCTATAAATGAACTAGTGAAGTAGGGCAGTGCTCTCATCTGGCATACAAGATATGAAGATTATCCTTTATCTAGTACCTAGTGCTGCTGGTTGAGTATCTTCATATGGTGTGAAATGAAAGATGAGTTCCAGACCCCACAATGGTGAGAGCCTCGTGCACTGGGCTGCCCTTTTTAGAGGGCTTCCAGTATACAGAACATTTTTATTTTTTCTCCTCTGACTTCCGGTATACAAAACATTTTTACTCCATGCACGTATTCCCGGCCTTTCTAATATCACTAACAATATAATGCCAGCGAATATGTTGGTAAAGTTCACGATCTAGTTGAATGAGATCAAGTTCATGAGTTGGGTTTTGTCTCTCCCCTATTTACTTATTTATTTCAATGTAAATCAGTTGGCACCAAGGTTGCACCAAATCTGCTCTGAGCCTCAGGACCTACACCGACCACTTACCCGGTAAGCCCAGTTACAGACAACAACAACACAGCTACCATAACAATGTGCATCCTAACAGTCACAGAGAGTTGATGTTGATCACACAACTCCTCATTAATTTCCTCTCATTTATACATAGGGACAGATCACGTTAACTTGGGCGGCAATAGTATACATTTACATGTAAAATTTAGTAGGGATGCATAAGTCCCTTTCACATACCAATATTTGTAAGAGATGGAACACATGTAAGGTCGAATTGTCAAAAAATAGTTGATATGAAGTGGTATAGTAATAATTTTGTCAAACATAAGCCAATGCCCTAGACAAGGGAAAGATACACAGATTATAAACCACGAACCCACAGGAATATAAATGGCAATGAGAAGACAGAAGAATAAATTTTTTTAATAGAATAAAATAAATTTTTTTAATAGAATAAACTAACTTCTATAGGTTAAAAAATCTGTATCCTTCCTAACTTAGATCTCCGTTAGTTTTACTTCAAAAGCTCAACTTCATCCCAAGCAAAAAAGATTGTCAAATTTCATAGGCTACAACAGAAGTCAGATCTTTATCGCTTAATTTCCAAAACGAATTGTGCTCTAAAAATCCCCAACCTAGTGTGAGTTACAGGATTCTGCACTCCATGGTAGAGTCTTGTGCAGCAAGACAGGAACTATCTACTTCTTCTTCTTTGACTTGCTTGACAAAGATTGAGTATATGCAGTCCCCTGAGAAATCAAGTTGCAGGGGGGACAAACACATCAGTGCAGAAGTAATAATTACTTAAATAGAAATAAAGCAGTGAAGTCAATATGGAATCATATAAAACTGTCCTAGCATAACATTAGCACGCACCTGAAGCCATTCATCCATTGAGGCATCTGTACCCCTAGTCCCAATTTCGACCTTGGTGGTCCTCTTGGTTTTCTGAACGAATGAATGCAGATTTATAAGTATCACTAGAAGGAAATCAAGCATCTTTTGTGCATAATATGCAGTTATAACGAGATGCCATTTTCTTTATACAATGCACCAAACTGATGGCTTAGTACTACAGCATTTTGTGGTGTACATTACAAATGTAATGTAAGGCATGAAAATTCTAGACAGTGCAGCACTCCTAGTGCATTCCACCAGATGTGGTAAAATCCACATTATTAGTGCTAAGCTAACAAAAAGAAAAGAACAGATATTGGAATGGCAAGTGTTAAGTACCTTTGATAGGAGCTGTATTTGACCATGAACCCACAACCCAGAGAGGACAAGCAGAGCGGCTCCAAGTGTAACAAGAAAAACAGATTCAATACTGAGAAAACCACCAGCCTCAACAACTTCAATGGTCCCATTATAGAATGTGCTTTTGTATGGATGCTGGTCTATCTCATAGACAATGGTGCCAACAAGATCAAACGTACCAGGCTGCAGAGGAGAAGAAAATGGTCATTTATCTTTCCAATAATTTGTATCTTGAAAATATAGGTGTCCTGAAATAGGAATTTCTGGCAATAATTTTCGTAATAATGCAGATACCTGTAAAAACTTGCTGACAGCAAATTTGTAGGGGAAAGTAGCCTGTGCTGAAGTTGGCACTGAAGCATTGTTGAAAACCTGGAATTAAAACATATATTTAAATGAATTAGCACAAGAGCATCCATTGCTAATATGAACAGATGCACTAGCAATCCATACTCAATCACGAAATGCAAGTTCTATCATGAGGATGCTACAAGATTAACACATAATAAGCAACAACTAATTATCATAAGTTCCCAAACCAATTCGTCTTCCATTCCATATTCCATTTTGGAAGTGTACTGAAAATGTATGAGATATTTGAGTTCCATCTATCTCAACAAAGGCTTACTTTCACATTCCCAGGTTGTTCTCAATGTAAAGTTGCAAGCATAGAAATGTGTTAATCTACTAGTTCTGATAATACAAAACACCCGTTTGACAAGACTATCACAATTCACAAGATTACACTCTTAAACTATATAAATCACTTACTCAAAAGCCATTGACTACAGAAAGTGACAAAAAAACTTTTCATCAAATGAAAAATGTAATTCCTTAACCAAGTTGAATACCCAGTCCTTTTCTAGCAGTTTATTATCCAGAATAACTGTAGAAAAGTTAATTTTTTTCAGAATATCCATTTTTGTAAAAGAAAAAAGATATACATATGCACCACACATGATTAGGTGATTTCCATGGACTGTTTCTTCAAGAAATAGACATAAGAAGATACATGTAAGATTGATCTCAAAGCAGCATCCACATAACTTATAATCCTACATATGCAGCAATAAGTATATAATTATTACCTGAGCAGTGAGGTTTTGAACCAGAAGATTATGATCAAAAGGAAGATGAACACTAGCCTCAATTGCATACACATTCAAAGTTGACTCCCCTGTTTTCATACAAAGAATGCAAATAAGATAACAACTAGGAGAGGAGAACATGTGTGACCCACAAAAGAAATAAAAATAATGATTCTCAAAGTAGAGATTGTGTAAAAGGTTATGAAAGATTGGAAAAAGACATTGCAATTCAAAGCACAAAAAAATGAATTTAGTTTCGAATTACATTCATTACCATCATTTTTCACTCCAACCAGTAGCTCTGTCTCTTCCCCAGCTGGTACAACTATTAAGATAAACAAATACCCACATCAAAAACAAAAAGTAATATAAAAATTATTAGACATCCTTCACTATAATACAAAAACACATTACATTGGATGCTCTAAAAATAAGATGCTTACTTCGTGCACTATTTTTTGGGAAAACGCAGACTGTATCAACTCCAGGAGCAGGGCTAAAATTCCTATCACCGAAATCTTGGGCATCCTCACCAACAATCCCAACATCACTCACTTCATCAGCAGTCTCTGTAGCTTCGACATCTGAATCTGAATCTGATTGACACCTAGCAACTATCAAGGAAAAAAAAAAAAAAAAAAAAGCTGATAAGATGGAATTTGAAGAAATTACATCATACCTCAAATTAAAAAGTCACGCATTCAACAAGATAATCTTAGAAATGGGAAATATGTAGAAGCTAAATACAGTTGACTACCTACATACACAATGTATTAAAGCAAGCAACTTTCACATCAAAGGAACAGAGTGAAACGAGGAAAAAACAAAAAAAAAGAAGAAGCTTGCACCCGCTTCTGAAGTGTCTTTTATATAGTGGGATAGAAATTTGACAAATTTCCCTTCTGTCTTGATTTCAATTAAAACGCAATTTTTTCCCGAATGGTAAAAACATGGCCTTTTCTATTCATTCAAGTAATTAATAGACATGAATTCCGATTTCAGATTCATCTAAGTGAGCAGCTCAAAATTTCGCTAATCACAGCACAAAAGAATTTTAGCATAAACAATAATCAAATAGAAATTCAAACTATCCAGAAAGAAAAGAAATAAATTGAATCTGAATTCGAATCCAAACTGAAACTAATCAAAATCAAACCCAATCAGTTTACTCGATCCAATAGATCATCGCGATCATAGCATGCATGCAAGCTTAAACTCTAGCTGGTAGATTATTCTATACAAGGGAAAAAATCGAAATCTCAAATAGATTATTATTATTAAATAAAAAAGTATAGAAGCATGGGCGATTGAGAACGGATCTAGATCCAGAAGTCGTGGAAACTAACCTTGGAGGAGAGGGGAAGCGAGTAGGAGGAGAGCGAGGAAGAAAATCCTAAAATTGTTGGACGACGCCATGTTTGAGTGCTCCGCTCTGGCCTTAGGGTTGGTGCTGTAGTTTTCCTTCACGTAATAAACGAGCAAGAAACGTGTGGATACAGAAAACCAAAGAGTCAAAGACAATATAATCAGCAGCTAGTACCTAGTACCATGTCTATGGGGGTGGTTGGAACTTGGAAGTATTAACACTCCTCTTCTCTTTCAATCAACAAGAAACTGATGAAATGCTGTCGTTTTACTCTCCTTGATAAGGTCAAAAAACCACAATAAAAATTTAGGATATTAATAAGGGCTGTGTACAAGTAAAATTGAATCAAGTAGGACTCCTTGTTTTTTAGTACAATACCTTAGTGGGTGAGTTATACAAATGAGATAATTTTGTAAATCTATAATTATATAACTAGATATAATTTTGCTGAAAAATAAATATTTTTAATTTGTAAAAAAAAAAAACAATTGATCTATGAATTATACAAGTATAGATAATTCACTTTTTTTTTTACAAATTTTTAATTTTTTATTCCTCTAAGAACTATATTCAATAATAAAGCTTATTGGTTGAAGATACCTTCCACGTCAAAAACCACACTTCAAATTTATCATCTCCTTGCACACTTCCAATAGGTGGACTTCAAAATTTTCACAGTCTAATAAATTTAAAAAATAAAAAATAAAAAATTTCTCGATCTTCTGTTAACTGCTTTTCAATTTTCTTCTCGTTTCACGGTGAAATTCTCAAGCAGAAGTAACATACTGTAAGAAATGAATAATCAAAAACTTCACATGGAAAAGAGGAAAACATCAAAAGCTACAACAGTAGACTGTCTAGAGAAATGATAAAGATCAACAAAATCAGTTATAACAAAATTTATGTTCCAAGATCCAAAAGAACCATGGTTATGGGTTTTGAGGATTCAAGATGCAATTAACTAATCTTGTTTCCATGGTTATATTGGGTTCGTTTCCGTACAGAAATTGCTGCAACCACATTCTCTGCTGTTCACAAATGCATACCACTGAATCATATACTACGTATTAAGACAATAACGGTACAAATTCGCTTCCAAACAGCTAATAATGAGAAGATATTCTAAGGACTAATGCCAAGTATCTGTGCGATGTTCCGAGTTGAGCAATCATTCTCCATGGATGGTATATCGCTCCCATTTCTTTGTTGGGTCATATATCTGCGACATCATAGAGGAATCAGAAAACAAGTTGGATTCTTCATGGAACTAAGTACCTAAAGTTTATAAGCAGTAGGGTGACAAGACAGTACAATAAAAAACAGATCACAACCCCACCCAAGGAAGGGCAGGGGTACAAAGAACATACCTCCCATCTTGAAGCAGGGAATATATGCTTGTTCTTTTCATACCAGTGCCTCTCTACAACTTTCCCAGCATGAGACTGTCAAAAAACACATGAAATTGAAGCTAGTGGAGACGAAATTCCATCAAAAGTACATAGGAGGGGCATAGATTTACAGTAGAAAAATATAAGAAAGCAGATAGGGTACCTCATCCTTCTCGATTGTTGCATCAGCAGTTGTTCGCACATCCTCGTGCACATCAAAGTGGAAAAGCTGCGTAGAATGAATAAGCACAAAGGATAAGTAATCTCTAAAAAAATATTAAGAAAATATTCTCAGATCTTTGCAATCCCTCCTCCCCATTAGTAAACCAGAACTCTATCCTGATCACCCACCAGGAAACTGAATTTGGCTAAGCTACTCCTGGATGAATGCAAACACTCAGAGTGACAACTAACAAGCCAGTGCAACAAAAGCAACATCGGTGCATAATACATTCTCAGATGATGATATCAATTTATCAAGTGGTAAAACTCACTCGTAAATGATCAATCATATTTTGTCTTGTCTCAATATCAATAATTACTAAAATTATTTCTGTTCTGAATCAAATCAAGAACATAAGTCTGATCTATTTTGAGAAAAGTAAGAATACCAAAAAAAAAAAAAAAAAAAAACAACCTCACATGTGAAGAGAGGAAGGTGGCAAACACAACCTAACATATGAGGTGGCATAGTGGCATAAGACCAACCAGATGGCCTATATAATACCAATTGCCAAATAATATTCCACCAATCATAATCCGCATAAATAAAAAGCTCAAATTCTTATCAACTGAATTTAAATTTACCAACAGAAAAAAGAGTCAGTTGACCATTTAAACCTTGGGTGCTTTCTTTAACCTTTTTAACAGGTATCTTGACTTACACATAAATAGTTAACTGAGGTGAATTCCAGCTGAGCAGTAGACATGCAAATGCAGTGATTTAGCGGTCGGAAATTCCTCTCAAGCTTGTTATGTAGTTAAGGAAAAATATGAATGAGACTTTCAAAGGGATAGGATCCATTGGTGTGGCTATGCAATGGCTTCCATATTGTTTTCATTCTAGTTAGTAGAAAGCTAATTCAGCTTCTATAGATCTGCCTTCTTATTCTAGGTTACAATATTATTTCCTCTTTTTTTTTCTTTTTTTTTTGTTCCGAGTCCCCTCTTACATATTTCATACATAAAGTGCCCCCAAAATAAGAAAAATGATACAGAAATTCAAAACATGCACTCCTCTTCTTGTTTGAAAACAATTGGGGTATTAGGTTACCAGTATTGCAATAAAATTAACCAAGAAGGAATTTGAACATTACCGGTCCACTTTTTCCCCTAGCCTTGTTCACAATTAAGTCATAGAAGCTGTGCTGCTGCAGTTCCAAGACATAAAAAAACGAGCGTTAGCAACTGTTCTAGATAGCTTATATCAGATAGAACGCAAGCAAATATCCGTACATGGGGAATGATAAGGTCTTCTTTTACATATAGTAAATTCTCCACTGAGGTTGTTCGAATCTCCCGAAACTCAGGAGCCAGTTGTTGCTGAACAGCCCGAAGGAACTCTCCTATGGAGTCACCCTTGCGTACCTAAATTTTAATAAAAAGGAAATCAGATGCCGAGAAGAAAAATCCCATGAGGTCTCCTAGTTATGAGGGCAGTTGTCTTCACTGGCCTGGATCACACGTCTATGGCCAGCTCCATCCCAGTAGCTGTAAGTGATTTGAAGAGGCTCATCTGAAATGAAAGAACAACTCGATATAAGTTATTCTCTAATACATTTTACTCAATGATTCAAATATACAAGGATATGTATATGTCTCCCAAGTAAATCCTTGTATTGCTGCACCTCCCCAATCCTTTGTGTATAAACATTACATAAATGTGTGTGTGTGTGTGTGTGTGTGTGTGTGTGTGTGTGTGTGCACTTCACAGTCAGAATGTAGACTTACTTCTAATCTGTTCCTGCTCTTTAAGCCACTGTTTCTGCAACCTTTCACGCTCAGCTTGTTCCTCTGCCTCTCGCTCACTGAAACAGAAGTCTCAGCAACCCCTATGCTCACATGTTAGGCCCAAGAACACACCAAAAAAAGGCTTCTTAGGATAAGAGGGAGAGACACACACCTGTCAGGTAGAAAGCTAGTCTCGACAGTGGGATCTTTACCAAATTTACCAAATCCCAATCTCTTCATCTCCAAATTCTCTGCAGCAGAATAAGAAAAAAGTTCTAATGTTATTCTGGAAAATGCACCAGTCAACTTCCAGGTGCCAAAGTGGAAGAATATCTCTTTTCTTTTCTTTTTTTCATTTGATCCAAACACATAAAATCAGCACGGGCAATATAGTATATAGGATCCTAGGATATCACAAGCAAATTCAAACTGGGCACTCATAAAGTGCATCATCAGATCAGATATCTATTCAAAAGACCAACATAAAATGGAAACAAGTTAACTTCTAGAATGAACATGATGTGAGGGGCAAAATTGTACTCACTGTTTTCTCCATCCTCATCCTCACTTCCATTCTCAATATCATCGGTAAATGATAACCTAGAATTCCCCTTAATCTTCCTCTTTTTCCGCTTTTGCAATTGAAGCTCCTCCTCCCTGTATCATAAAGAACAATGAGATGCTAAAGAACAATGAGATGCAGTAACCAAACAACACAGACAAAACGAAGCATATGTATAAAATACAAAAATTCAAATTAAAAAACACATGCTTAAGAAATTACTAATAGCACAATTCTACAAAGTCCCAAGTTGTCACTTACTCTTGCTGTAACTTTTGAAGTTTCTCTTTCTCTTCCTCCTCAATTTTGTTACGAATATTAACCCGCTAAAGTGTAGAAACATCAGGGTGCACCCCACAATAAAATAAAAAAAAGCATTATTAGCACATCATGAAAAAACTTACATATGAACAAAAAAACTACTGCGCATTCTAGTTTCCATACCTTCTCTACGTATTCTTCTCTAGTAACCAAACCAACAGTTTCCTTCTTGAACGCAGTCTCAAGAATCTGAAATCCCATATAGAAGAAAGCCAAAAATGAAATTTTTAACGAAGAAAATGGTAAATGAAAAAAAAAAAACTCTCATATTGTTCCTAACCCTAGAAATCCATTGAAAGGATTAGGGGAGGGTGTAAGTTTGAAATACGAACCTCGGAAGTACTAGAGCCGAATTGAAGTAGACCAGGCTGCCCATTATCAGAGGCTGACTTAGTTTTGAGCTCTTGGATTTTCCGGCGCTCGGCTTCTCTCTGCTTCTCGAGCCTTCGGATTCTCACTGCGTCTTGGGCTGTGCCCACGTACCCGTCTCCCATACCCGACATTTTTCCTTCCCTCTGTTGTCTTCGAAGGCCTCTGTACTCCGACGAATCGAACAGAGAATGAAATTTCGATACCTCAAACCGCCAAAACTCTGAAACGAAGACAATATTGATATGGTAGAAGAAGAACTCGCTGCGAGTCGGTAATGCTAGTTACGACGTCGTTTATCCGTAGGATCCATTTTTTTATTATAAAATTGTAACTACAGGGTGACAATTACGACGTCGTTTATGTAGCCGGGTTCCAACCTGGATCTGCTGCGAGATCGTTCGGGTCAAATCCCCAACCCCAATAACCACCAAAGAAGAAAAAGATAAAGAAAAGGTGGTTGGTTTTCTCGGAGCACATTTTACAGGAAAATTTTTCTAGGGCAGGTAGATAAAGTTTCCGATAACGTTATTAAAGCAACGATTTCGCAAAACCCTTATCAGGGATGTGGGATGTTCCTCAACCACCGAATAATCCATCAATGGATCAACTAGATCACAAAGCTTTCATTCAAGAAACGCCAGCACCAGCTTTATTACCCATATCAGAATTTCATCAAACCCCTTCAAACTTTGGCGTGTCTTCCATTCGCTCCCAGCCCAATTCTAGGTACCAAGTCGCAAAATTGTTCTTTTAGTTTAATTATTGCATCAACTAAATTGTGGGTAATCTTTTGATTTTGATCTTTATTATCATTTAGTCGAACTAATTTGAGCATTATTTGTATCACTTGCTAGGAGTTAAATGTGGCTGTGTTTATGCTGCAAGCATCAGCCAGAATCACTCTGGTCATGTGATATTTTTAATGAATTTTATCGGTGTCCTTATAATAAACTAGTCAAGTCTTTGTTTGATGTTGTAATGTGATTCTTTCCGAGGATGAATAATTATATTGCAATTCTGTCCTTGGGAATTGTGTGTGAACAGTAAGAGTTTATTAGAAGCATTGGGTGGGTGGGAAGTGGGGGGTAGGGGACAAGTTTGATCATGCTGAGGATGCTATATCAGTCACTAATAATGTAGGTGAGAAACTGGAATATGAAAAATGATTATTTCAGTTTACTGCTCAGAAAATTTAGTATATATGAGACATCTAAGTCATACAAGCAAAGCGATCTATTCCTTGATAAGAAATGTGAATTGTGATTGGATTGATGATAAAATAGAATCCTGGGTCTCAAACAATGATTCGATTGATGATAAAGAAAGAGAATTCTTGGTTCAGTTCTCCACCTTAATGACAGAAAAAAGGATTGATCAAATTCTACATGCCTAGCTCCACATATTCTTGTACAGTCAAAGGGGGATCGATTCCATAAAAGATGAGATCAGTAAGTGGAAATTCACTGAAATTCAGTCCTTGTGAGATCATCAATATTGTACCAAGGGTGTCTTCAGAGCACACCGAATCAGTATAGCTATCCTTCTTCTGACACAGCAACACAATTTCAAAATCAGTATTGACTCAGTTTGGATTTCTGACTTGGTAAAAGACTGCTTTTTGGTTGTATTTGTTCATGTGCCTGAGTACAACTCAGTATGTTTAACTGGATATAGGTTTCCAAGTCTTGTTCTTCCTATGTATAGCTAAATTTGGTAGAATAATCTGTTAACTTATTCTATTTGTATAATTGCAGCCAAAGGACTGAAGCCGAACCCAAAGATTGTGTAGCTGCAAGAAAATCCCAGAAGGCTGACCGAGAAAAATTAAGGAGGGACAGACTAAATGAACAGTTTGTCGAATTGGGTAGCACTTTAGGTATAGAAACTTGCAACTTCCCCTTCTTTTGGAAAACTTTTTGGAGTCATAAATTGCAGCAGGTGGATTGCATATGAATTAGAACTATACTTTTTGGTAGGCTGGGTTTTTTTTTTACCGTTTCTGTATAATAGTAGTATTTCTATTATCTATCAAAGAGTAGTTAATTATGAACTCTTCTATGCTGGAATCCGTCCATATGAATGGTCAAGAAGTGAATGTGCAAGATTCTGGGAGAATCTATTTAAGGTATTTACAAGTTTCAGCCTCAACTAGGTGAAGTTACTGTGTCACATACTGTCATTTAATAAATCAAGCTTACAGTTGCTTATTGGTTCTTGAATTCATTTACGTGGTAGTTATTTGATGCTTGGGACTGAAAATTCACACTTATCATGAACCACTCTATGGTGAATTTGAAATGCAGACCCTGATAGGCCAAAAAATGACAAATCAACCATTCTATCTGATACAATTCAATTGCTGAAGGACCTTACTTCTCAAGTCAGTAAACTCAAAGATGAGTACACTACGTTAACTGAGGAATCCCGTGAGGTGATTGCTTAAGCTCCTTTTACCTTGATGAATAGTCCTGATACTTATTAATAAAGTAAAACTCTTATTCTGTTCAATTCAGTTAACTCAGGAGAAAAATGACCTCAGAGAAGAGAAGTCTTCACTTAAAACCGATATTGAGAATCTGAATGTCCAGTATCAGCAGAGACTGAGGTCTATGTTCCCATGGACTCCTATGGATCACTCAGTTATGATGGCTCCACCTTCGTATCCATTTCCTGTGCCAGTGCCAGTCCCTCCTGGGTCAATTCCCATGCATCCATCCATGCAGCCATACCCCTTCTTTGCAAGTCAAAATCCTGGGGTCATTCCTAACCCATGTTCAACTTTTATGCCTTATTTAAACCCCAGTACACTTGTTGAACAGCAGCCTGCCCAATATGTAGTCCCACAAATGCAACCGGGCAGTCGGTCCAATGTGTCAGGAAAGCAAGATTCAAAAAACAAATCAAGGGAGAGCAAAATTGGCAACCATCAGGATTCTGATGATGTTACTACAGCCCTGGAGTTGAAAACTCCTGGATTTACTGCAGATCAGGTCAGCTGTAGTACATTAAGATTGAAGAAATGGTCTTGTAGCTATGGTTCACTTATTAGATAAGGTTGGGTTAACATGATTGTTTTGCAGGATTTATCTTCAGGGCGAAGAAAATCCAGCAGCAAGTCTTCGGTAAAGGAAAATAGTTGTACAGAAGGGAGTGCATCAAGTAGGTGTTCTTCATCTCATAGTTTACAGGATAGTTCATCGAAAAATAGCTAGGCGGAGGCAAAAGCTGGTACAAAGAGGGGGGAGGCTCAACAATGGTTATGAAAAGCTCCTGCTGCCACGCCTCTCCCCCTTAAAGCTTATGAAAGGGTGTAGACTCGATTCTTATGCTCTTAAATGATTCCGAAGTCATGTTTTCACCATCTATCACTGTTGTTTGATGCATTAACCACTGTTGTCCCATTCTCTTTGTTAGGAAGTTGATTACATTAGGTTTAAAGTCTAATTTAGCAATGAACTTTTTCATAGAAAAAGATTGGCAGTAACAATTGTTATCTGTTTCTGTATAATCAATAACGTACAAATTGCAGTTATAATATATGCAGTGATCAGAAACTTCTTGAATGCTGAAGGAGAATTATTTAACAAACTTGAGGCTAGGACACGGTAAGGAACTGGAACTTTTAGTTGTCTTTCATTTGTGCTAGGCGTATAATATACCTGAATATCAACATTAGTGAAGCAGAGGTTTTTCTTCACATTCTTGCTAGGATATATATGCATAAATGATAAATCCCTTCACCACAGAATTCCCCCAAGACCCACACCACTCTATCCACATCCATTCAATTGAGGTGGACACTCAATGTTATCCTAGTAGTGGGCTAAACAGGGAGCAAAAATAAAACAATTTGTTGTGAGAAAAACGACGAATGGATCGCCATAAACGGCAGACGGCATTTGTTGCATAGACCTTAGGATGGTAAGAAGATTAGTCGACCAGTGTCTCGTTGGAGGACGGGGACAACTTAACCGTGACGTCGTGATATTCTTTATTTGTCAACGAAAATGCTAAAAATCCAGCGCCCGTAAGAGCGTCAAGCTCAAACGCCTAACAGAGAAGAAAAGCAACAATACGTGATTTTGACATGCTCATTTAATCATTTTTAAATAATTTTGTGCATTGAATTTTTGTTGCTCATGAGATTGAAGGTAATTGCTCACTTTAAGAAAAAGGCGATTACTAATAAGATTTTTTATAAATTTGTTTTTGAATTTTAGAATTTTTTAATATAAATATTATAATTTGTACAAATGAAAAAACTAACATCATCTGCATGCACTTGAGCACACGTTTTTGTTTATTTAAGGATAAATATTTTTAAAAATTCATCTTTAAAATTAAACTAAATAAATAATTTTAAAAAAATTCTTACAATTATATGATTAATTTTATTTTAATTTATTGATTGATTCAATCAAGCATGTAGATGAATAATAAGTGAATAAGATAGATAACAATAAAATTGAGTAAATTTAAAAAATAGATAATTTTTTTACAAATGAAATACAAATTATAATGATAATTAAACAGACAAGTAAAACAATTCTAATAAAAATAAATTGATAAAAATTCAAAAAATTCTTGAAGATATAGTAACTAATAATTAATCAATATTTTTTTAATGTTAAATTTTTATTAATTAGAGATATATCTTATAAAAAGACCAACATAATTTTATTTTTTCTATTGAATTAATTTGTAGTAGTTGATGATATACATACACCAAGTCACCGAGCTTCATAGATATTGGAGTGTGAATTGATGATAACCAAAGTCGCGTGAACATACCAATCCTCGTTCCCTTGTAGTTACCATAAACCTCAGCCGAACAGAACACCACAAGTTGAGGTTGCCGTCTTCTCTTTCTCCCTGTACCAGTAAAGCAAATACTTTCAATTTACCTACCAACTGAAAAGCCAAAGCCAAAGACTTACCACTGAATCCAAAATCTCTCTTTCTTCATCTTCTCCATTAATGGCGGTGGCTTCAACATCTCTTGCATCCCAACTCTCTGGCCCTAAATCCATCTCTTCTTCCTCCGTTTGCCCCACTTTCTCTGGCCTCCGCCGATTAGATCAGCTTAACTCTCAGTCTTTCTCCTCCACCCACTCCTTATTCCAGCAGGTCCATTCTAATCTCCGCCTCTCCTCCTCTCGCAAAGGCTGCCGCGGTGTCGTCGCTATGGCCGGCTCCGGCAAGGTACCCTGATTTTATTTTCTTTTTGCCCTAACTTTTTCTTTAAAATCATCGTAAATTTAAGATTTTTATGGATCCAAGTTTCAACTTATAAGTGACTCATACCTTAGGGGCTCTGTTTTGTGTTAGGGAAGTCTGTTGTTTTTAAGGGCAAACCTGTTTTATCTTTTATTTATTTGTTTTGCAATCAAAGTAGGTTGGAGCTACTTTATTTGATCTTAAAGATTTTCTATTGCAAATATGAAATCCTTGACAGTCTTATAAATAGATTGCAATTGACTACAATGTAGCCTTATACTCAGTGTAAATGACTAACATGTTTCGTTTTTAATCAATTTTTTAAGCTGAAAGTTTGTGACTTTACCTTAGGTTGTTGTGGATTCCTCCATTATTGTCCAGCCAGTATACTTTCTCAACTACGTACATATGTTTAATATGGTCTCTTGTGGGACTTTAGTCTTTTAGAGTTGTTGCCATTGTAATTATGGACAACTCTTTGCATATACATCTCACACTTGTTCAATTTTGCCCTGTTGAACTTTTACCACTTCTACATAACCCAATAAACAGATCAATTATATTTTTCTTGATAATGCTATTTGTTATGAAGTAAAAAATACTGTCCAAGAAGGGACTTCTATTGCATAGTCTTGATAATGCTACTTGTTATGGTATACATTTTTGTTTCAAATGTTAATGGTTTGTCCATGTGCCAAAGTAGTAAGTAGTAACTAATATTTTCATTTCTTATGCTTGCAGTTCTTTGTTGGTGGAAATTGGAAGTGCGTAAGTATTTTTCCCCATAGCTGCATTTATTTAAAGTTTAATTTGAAAGCTGTATATGTTGTATTTTTTTCTGTTTTTAATTTGCAATAATTCTAGTAGATACTTTTTTTTTTTTCACTACTTGAGTACTTTCTTAATAGATGCAAAATTTAGCTGAGGTTTTCTTACCATGTGATAATGATAGTGTATGGATGTCACCTTTCAGTAAGATGCTGCAAGGTGAGGAAACTAATTAAGTTCAAGATAGTAACAAAAGGCTGCAGCTCATATAAACACGTACCAGTAACTACTAATGTGATACTGCCTGTAGCCCCACTCTGTTTAACTCTACTCCCCTTGAAAATGTAGTTCCACTACTATGAATCTGTATATCAGAAAAGCGGTAAAGGACTATCATTCCATTCTATTCCCTCCTCCCTTCAAAACATCAAACTGACATGGCCACCACTCTCTCTCAATGCAGCACCAGAAAAAGCTTTGCTTGAAAATTCCAGCTTTAATTTACAGAATCCTATTAATGCCGGAAACAGACATCTTGAGCATGTACTTCACTATAGACTGCTTTCTTACTGTTATAACATTTTCTTGTTAAGACCTCCCCCCTTCAATGAGTAGACTGCTTTCGGAGAATGATGAGTATTTGTATTTATAAGTTCTCCTTGTTAAATAATTTCTATTCCCTTCATTTCAGAATTTACCCTCCTGATATTTTCCTTCCTTTTAGTGGGGATATGCTGTCTGCTTATCAGTTATGTGAAATGTAAACCCACCTTTACAATAAATCTGATCTACTTTTGCTTATTCAACTAATTCTTGCGGTTCTCTTGCTATTTATGCAATGGACTCCCTCCTTTATGACTTTCTTCAGTCTTTTTCCATTTCAAGCTTCATCCACCCAGTCAAACACATAGTTCAGTCAGTTGTGAAGTTCTTCAATTTATATTGGCATTAAATTGCTAATATAGGTGTTTATGTTTTTCATAAATTTATCTGAATGTTGAATATCATAATGCAATGTGGTCCTTTTTAACCTTTTAGACGTTTTTATGTTTTGTTGTTAACTTTTTATGTTTTGTTGTTAACTTCTATTGTTTTTGTTTATTTTATCTAGAATGGGACAACAGAGTCTATCAGTAAGCTTGTCTCCGACTTGAACAGTGCGAATTTGGAGCCTGAAGTTGGTGAGATATGTTAAAACTTCACTTCAATAAAATCAGTTGCATAGATCTAGTAAAAGCTTGAGCAAGCCTATCAACTTAAACCACTAGGAACACAAATCCTCAAATATTGATAAAAGTTGGTTTTTTGTGTGAGCTTGAAAATCTACTTTTTCGATCTATATGCTGATAAACCTTTATAAATATGTAATTCAAAGAGGTGTAAGTAGTTTGGAGTTGGTATAATATATAAATAGAAATAGGTGTACCTATTGGTTTTACATGCTTATCTAGTGGGAGGAGTAATTTTGTTTATACCATTGAATCCTTTTAAATCTTGTTTTGGTGTAATTTTATTCTAAAACTACCAATTTTCTAATTGTTGTAAATATTGTGATGGTGAGTGGTGCAGATGTTGTTGTTGCACCTCCCTTTGTTTATCTTAGTCAGGTGAAAAACTCACTTACAGACCGGATTGAGATATCTGGCCAGAACTCCTGGGTGGGCAAAGGTGGCGCTTTTACAGGAGAAATCAGGTTAGCTTGCTCTTTCTTTCAAGCACAAAATGTAAATCTGTTGGAGTTTGTGCAAGCATCTGTTTTTTTAGTTCATCCAATCACTGTGTTACTATGTCACTCTTGTAGTGTGGAGCAATTGAAAGATCTTGGCTCAAAGTGGGTTATTCTTGGTCATTCTGAACGAAGACATATTATTGGAGAAGATGATCAGGTAAGAATTTTCAAAAATTATTTCTGTAGGAGTTTTCCTTGAGAACATGGTTAATATTCTTGCTAGACGCATTAGATTTTAACTGAAGCTTTGCCAATTCAGTTTATAGGAAAAAAAGCTGCCTATGCCGTGGGTGAAGGTCTTGGAGTAATAGCATGCATTGGGGAGAAGTTAGAAGAGAGGGAAGCAGGGAAAACTTTTGATGTATGTTATCAGCAATTGAAGGCGTTTGCGGGTAAAATTCTTGCTGATGTTTCTTTCTTAGTCAGAAAGAATTAGTGTGGGAGATTGTTTCTGTAATACCAGTTGTGTCCATTATGTGTAGATGCTGTGCCTAGTTGGGATAATATTGTTATTGCATATGAGCCTGTATGGGCCATTGGAACTGGCAAAGTGGCCACACCCGAGCAAGCTCAAGAAGTACATGTAGCTATTCGTGATTGGCTTAAGAAGAATATCTCGGCTGAAGTTGCATCAAAAACACGAATTATTTATGGAGGTATATCATCTGCTGTAACTCTGTTCACATGGTGAATTTGTTACAACATCATGGATGTTTAATGATGATTTTTTAGAGTGTTGCCAGTTTTGCTCACATTATGTATTATCGTTGATTACAACCTTTCTTTAGATTCAGCATATTTGATGACCTCCAAACAGCTAGTTTTGGTCTTAATATATGACTTTTGCTAGGCCAAGTACAAAGTGGAAAAATGATTGCTACCTTTAGTTCAATACACTCATATATTAAACTAATTCTCTGTTTCAGGGTCAGCAAATGCGAGCAACTCTGCCGAGCTTGCGAAGCAAGAAGATATTGATGGATTTCTTGTTGGTGGTGCTTCATTAAAGGTGCGTGCTTTATTTTATTTTTTTCGTTGACAAAATTATGAATGTATCATCATAGATTTATAGAAAATCTTTAGTTGGTGTACATTGATGATCATAACTTGGTCTTTTGGTACAGGGTCCGGACTTTGCCACCATTGTCAATTCAGTCACATCCAAGAAAGTTGCTGTTTAATTACTAATTGTGGTTTTGGCAACAAGAAAGAACAAATGAAGGGTGAAGAAAAGCTACTTCCGTTTCGTGTAACAATAATGCGGCTCTACTGACTATATTATATGGGTTTGATCAATTTTCTTGTAATTTGCTTCTGTCAGATAGAAAACCAATGCTTTTTATATCCTATGAGTTACTGTTTTCTGGTAGCAACTAGAGCAATACCAGTCATTTTAAAGGCAATAATTATTTCTAAATATCAAGTATTTATTCATTCTACTTTTATGCTAGAGGGAGGGAAGGAGGCAAGGTTGATCTTCAAGTTCACATTGCTCTTTGTTGATCCATAGCTTGACTAAGTGTATTACACATCCCCTGGTATCGAATATTTTGGTGAGCATTAGTGCAAAAGTTAAAGTTGATCAGGCAGAGCATACACTCAAAGCATATATGCTATGCCAAAGGCAACGTAATGCTGAAAGCAAACCAAGCTTATCAGCTCCTATATAAGAACTAGTAGGAGGGTTTTGGGGAGTAGTCTGCAAAGAGAGAGACAGACAGATGGAGTGGTTCTATCCAAAGAGGAGAGGTCCAGAGTGGAAACAAGGATGGACAGGACAGACTGTGGCTTCTATCTCTGCACCTCCATTCCATCTGCTTGCTATATTTGGCATTGTCATTAGCTTATTATGGCTCTCCCAATACACAGATTACAAAGCTCAATGGCGTAAGACAACCATCAACTTCCAGATATTCCTGTTCTTGTTGCCTGTCCTATTGATCCTCTTCATGATTTCTTTTTCAACCAGTGGAAGGTTTAACTTTCGTGTTACACGTTCATAACACGAGTATCTTTTCAATTACTAGTGGTCTCAACTTTCGGGTTACGATCATTGTCTGTCAGCTATGACAGATTAAATATATATATATATATATGTATATTTTTTTTATTTTTTTTTCATTTTGGAAATAACTATCTATTTGGTAGAAACAAGTTTGTAAATAAGCTAATGACTAGTCTGTCAATGGCGTGTTGAGGTTTCAATAATACCTTCTTGGTGCTCATAATGGCGTTGCTTCAAGTTAACTAATGAAGTAGAAATTAATATGTCCATAAAGCTTAGCAACAACTTCTTTGTACAGAAGAATTAAGAAAATCTTAAAAAGATTGCCTGATAGAAGTCTTGTTTTTTTCTGAAAAAGTCTCGTGTTTGATTGGGTGGATATACTACTTTTAGGGGCCAAAATGATGAAGGATATGCTTGAGAATTTTATTCTCTTCCCCATTCTTCTCAACAACCAAACAGTATTTAGTACATAATTTTTCATATAATTACAAAGTTCCTAAACCCAAGAACTATTCTTAAACCTGAGAATACAAAGAAAACCTTAGATACTTAAACCTGAGAATATAAAGAAAACCTTAAAACCCAGTTGTACAAAAAAAAAAAAAAAGCAGCAGCATAATTCTTTAATATTTACAGTAACTTGTAGCACAGCTAATCTTAAACTGATAAACAAACACAAACCCTAATATTTCAAACTAAAATTCTAATACTCAACCAAGTAAAAGAACAGGAAATTTTCCAACAAAATAGAAGTTGAAGTATATCAACCAAACCAGCTGTCAAGAAAGTTGGATTGGTATTGCACCAAAATTAGCAACAAGACAATTAAAGCAGCCACACCCCAAGGTGAGCTTCCCTCTGATGGGAGGTTATGGGTCCTCCTACGCCTTTCCCACGGTGAGATGCCAAAGAGCCAATCTGTACTTTCCATTGATGACAACCAACGAACAATGAGTATTAACACCACTGGTGTAGCCAATAGTGCCCAACCCATTTGTTCTTCAGCACTTTCCAAAGCTTCCTCATAAGAAAAGTACCAAGAAATCCCAAGAAATATTGAGATTACTGCTAAGATAAATAAAACAGGGTATGGCAGAGGATTTAGACTGAAACCCTCTAAAACAGAGGATGCTCTGTTTCTTCTATCATATGCCATTGGTAGCCTGCCTTTTCTAGGTGGCCAAAACTCAAGAAGTTGTTCAGTCTTGAAGACCTAGTTTATTTATAGCAGAAGATGTGAATTTTTAGGATTTCTAATTTGGTGAGTCGCCCTCTATTGAGCTAAGTTGTACATGTAAGTGGGTAAGAGTTGTGGAAATAGAGGTACAAAACTCATAGGGTGAGGACTTTTCTAAGTAGACAGATGTCCCCACAAGAATTATTCCTGCTTTTTAGTCACTCACAATTTAATAATTGTGGTTTGAGCAGGTAGGCTTCATTATCAATTTTGGCTCTTGGCAAAAAAAAAAAAAACAAATATCAATTTTTGCTGTTGCTTTGATGAAATGGCTACCAATAAAAGGAAGATACTTGTCTATCATCCCACAATAAAAGCAAAGAGATAAGAACTATAAAGATTCCATTTCCAACTCCTAAGAAACTCAATGTGTAATACTTAGAATTTAACCAAATTGGGTTTAAAGGCATCTTATATTATACGTTAAGGTTGGGTGAATAAAAACTAATATCATATAAGAGATACAAAAATTAAAAAATATGTATAATTTGAAACAAATCCTGTTAAGTTTAAGTTTTATTATTTTAAATGTGTGATATTTTAATAAATTTAAATCAGATCATTTTAGAGTAAGACCACTCATCCCCATTTTCACTAGTATTCAATTTTGATCAGTGTAGTGGTTGCACAAAAGAGCATAGTCCACTTTCTCCTTAGTTCTGTTTCTTTGTTTTTATTTTCCCTTTTTACCAAAAAAAAAAAAACAAAGAGTATAATCCACTTAAAGAAAGGATGGAGATACTGCTTATACAGATTTTTATTTTTATTTTTATTGTTATTTTCTAATTAAGTATCATAGACAAAGTGTTATGGACAATAATTGAGCCAAAGTGGGGTCAGCTGGGCCAACTTTTAAGGTGATGGGTTATACATAAATTGAGGCATTTCCCATTTCCCAAACCTTGCTTTAGCCATGCCTGCTTGACCATGTCACCATGCTTTCACACTCAATGTGTGTCAATTGTTATAAGCATGACATTGACAAATTGAGAATCATGAATATATTACCATTTCATGGCAACATTTACACGCCACATACCATTTTCTTCCAAAAAAAAATTATGGTTTTGTTTGCTATTATTGGGATTTTGATCTTCGAAACTTAAACCTAATCTTGAATGCTTCCAAAGTAATTTTTATTTTTTTGGGACAACTTTTCTCTAATTTCATATTACTTTTTTTTTTCCTTTGTTTTTTTCTGCCGACATAAAATCTTCTCACGTTTTCGTTATGAGATACTTTCTCTATGTTACACATCATCAAATTGCATTGGACCATTCTCCTTTCTTCTTTTTCTTCTGATTTTCCTATTCCATATCTTCCCAAAATCAAGGTAATTAGGAAGATTGATCCTCTACCGACCATTGAATACTTAGGAGTAAGAAACTTGGTAATGTATCACAAAAATCACATTTTATTGGTGAGGAGTGAGTTTAAAAATTACATTGCAGCTATCAAGGAAAGCTGTGACAAACTTCATTTTATCTCTCCCAAGAACAAAAAATGTGGGACGCCGCCTCTTATTCTTCTTTATTATGGGATTGACAGAGAAAACCAAGAATCTTCATCCTAAAAATGAAAAATCATATTTTAAAAAAGGGAGAAATATTATATTTATGTAAAGAAAAAAGTATCAAAAGCATAGACTTATATTTTATAATAAACGAGAACCCAGAAGATATTGAATTTACTCATTCAAACATCAATTACATTGAAATTAACCCCACATTTAATTAGCCAAACAAAGAATCTAAATCTAAAATAAATTTATAAAACGACAAACCAAACTGTAATAGTATTTCACATTATCATCCTTCAGTAAGACATTTTTAATTACTCATATTATCACCTTCATTGATATGTCATTTATGATCTGGTACTCTCATAGTGGATGAATTATCTTGGATAACAGTAACACATCATCTTGCACCGGCAGCACGGCGGCGGCGGTAGCGGTACACAACCCCTCTTTGAAGTTCCCATTGATGAAAGCCAAAGCACAATGAGCAGTAAGAGTATTGGTATGGCTAAAATTGGCCAATTGATCATCCCCTTCTTTTCTTCAACTGCAACCACAACTGGTTCAGATTTAAACAACCATGGTATGCCAATAAGGATTAAGATCACTGCAAGGATTAGAAGAAGATTCGGGCCATAGTTTGAGGTGGGTTTGGGTCTACAGCAATAACCCATCAAGGGATTATACTAGTTCCAGACCTGAGAGAATTTTAAAAAATTTCAACAACTCCCAAAGTTTTTTGGCTAATGAACTTGATTTTATAGCATAACATAGAATTAACAGAAATAATTCATATCTCAAAATAATATCAACCACACAAACATTTGGTTGTTGTTACTATCAACATTATCAATCTATTAGACCAATTATATCTCAATATAAATGATTTAACATTAAATGCTCCACTAAATGGATGTTTCTGTTTTAGGTCTAGAGACACTGACTCTCGCATTAATTATTAAAAAAAAAAAAAGTATTACAAAACAGATTCTTTTGATTTCAACTTTGATGTAATGTAAAGGTGAAAAGCTATCTTTATTAAAGAAAATGATGTGTGGTCCTCATATTCAAAAGTTAATAATTACCAATAGGTCATTATATGTAGTGCCAGGCAAGAAACTCAGAAAAATCGAATACTCGAACCGAATCGGTAATTTAGTTCGGTTAAATTCGAATATTTTTCTTATTCGATTCGGGTAATTAAATTTAATATCCGTTATTTTCGGTTCGGTTACGGGTAGTGGAGTATAATACAAACGGTTACCCATGGTTACCCGAAAATCAAAATATATAATTTTTTTTGTTATTTTTAATGTATTGTATTAATTTATAATTTTATATTTTTATTTTTGTTGAATATGTTAATATATTATGGTTTTTGTATTTTTCTTTTATAATAACTAATGAATTTAAAAAGTATAAGGTTCAAAAATAAAAAATATATAATTTTTAAATTAATTTTAGTAAAATATTGATAAATTTCGGGTAACCGAATATCCGAACCGAACTAGTCATATTTTTTCGGTTCGGGTAAATTCGGGTAATAACTATTTTCAGTTCGGTTCGGTTCATAAATTTTATTACCCGAAAATTTTGGTTCGGTTCAAAAATTTATCATTACTCGGACCGAACCGACCCGTGCACACCCCTAATTATATCTGGCCTCAGTTTCGGACATTATTCTGTGGCCTGTAATTGTTTCCAACAACAATCTGAAGCTTTCCAATAATTTTATCCTCTCGTTGCCAAATACTACTACTTTTTCTCTTTCTTTCTTTTTTGCTTGATATGAAACTACTTGTTGTTTTCAGTAATTGAAGTCTATGCTACAGAAGCGGTAACTTATTGCTATAAAACAAAAAGAAAAAGCAGAGAGAATTGAAAAATATGCGGACAAGCCAAACTAGGTAAGACAAATTTTATCTCCTGCAAATACATTCACAAGAAAGCATAGAAGTGAAAAAATTATCAAAACCAGGGTATATATGTAATTTTATTAATTAATCAAGATACAAAAAAATTTAAACAACTAAACAAACAAACATGTAGAGGGAACAAAGTGTTGCGGTCTGCTTGCACACACTCTTTTTTCCTTCCTTGGCCATCGTTGATATATATATAATCGAATGCAATGGCCAAAATGACCAGCCTTGTTCCTTTTCTCTTGCCAAATGACCTGCTTCATTTTTTTGGGGAGGGCAAATGCGGTGTCAGGGGGCCTTGTAACGGTTAAAGTTAGTACCAACCAAGTTCCTAAAGAAGGGACTGTCAGTAAACTATACCTGCATTACTTTTTGGCCTCCATGAAGGCCTTCGCGAGTTTAATGGGGTTACAGTTACAATATCCAACATCATATCAGTTGTCCCCATGTGCAAAAATTGTATGACAAAAAGAAAATGAGGTTAGCACAAAAAACCTCCACATCAGACTTTTCCTTCATATTTAAAATTCAATTTGTAATCATGTTGCAGAGCTGCCAGAGTATTTCTGCAAGGTCCCTCTGCACAAACAAGAAAATGGATTAAAGTAATTATTTCTTTTCATGTCATCTTATACAATTCTGATAAAGTTTAGATTGGTCACCTCCGAAAACAGTATGAATATATTGAAGATCATCTGCTGAGCAAGCATCTATTAAAGCATAAATACCCGGTCTTAGAGCTTCATCTATCTCCCTGCAAATTAATAATGCAATAGTTAACTATTGCTTGTGACTTGTGAGACCAACGACACTTCTTTCGTACTATGGTTGTCCTTTTTCGTAAGTTTAACTAGTAGTTAGTGCAATTAATGCATGGATTCAAACTTGCTAACAAATATTATTTCTCTGATATATCCGCCTGTTACTTTTTTCCCTCAATCTGCTCTTTCCCATGTTTACAAGGTTGAAGCTTGAGGGAGAGATTAGAGCTTATAACCTTCTTTCCACTTTTAGATTGAGCATTTGATATTTTTAACAATAAAAAATAATAAAATAGAGCTAAAGGTTGAAATTGATATACAACCTTCTGATGCCACTTCTTTGGGGACCATGTCCCGAATAAATCCATATATAGTTGGATAGAAATAGAGAGCAATGCTGGCCAAATACATCTTTCTGTTGTCTTATCTGCATCATATAAAATAAACTAGGTGAGGAACTCAATATAATGGATCAGCTATGAAATATATGTAACTGTTCATCAAAGACAGACTAGCATTTATGTTATTTTTGTTATGTTTGTTCCTTCAATTGCTTGCTATCTCCATTAGACGCAAGTCTAAATTATAGCTTCATTTTCAATCAAATAGCCATGCTTCAAGCCTTCAACTTGATATCTATCTCTAGAATTTTTGTGGCTAATTTATATCAATAACATGCTCTATCATCTGCCATAAGTGGCGGCACTATGAACTTAACAATCAGAAGACAATACATAATCAAAATGTTCTCTTTTTGATAGGCAACGGGTATATCAAGTCAAAAATCTCTATAATTAGTAGAGATGATTAAGAGTACCTCTTTAATAGGCATAAGTATATCAAGCCAAAATTTTCTATTATTGCAAGACATGATAAGAATCTTTCAACAGGCATATCAAACTGGAAATCCTTAAAAAATGTTATGTGGGTAGAACAATTTTTAACCCCATGAATCGCCACCACCTCGTTCTTGTCGTCAACTAACCCTAACAGCCCACTCAGTCAAAAAGGAAAAGAGGGGAAGAAAACTGATATCACGAAACAATGGTCATAATATTTCAAAGCTCCAAAAAATACGTAGTCCTGTGAAATATGGCATGTTGCTATGAATATCACATACCTCTTCATAAACCCTTCGGAGAAAACATGCACATTTTACTCCCTCTTCTATTTTCCATGAGAAGTAACCATTTCTGACCATCGATTCATTAGCAACTGCCTCCAGACAGTTCAGAAGAACAGAAACAGAAGCTTCAAGAAGGGCAATACACTGTTTGCACTCACTGCAAAGATGCAAAACAAGCAAGTGCTCAGCTTTCTCATTCTTAAAAACCATTACATGCAAAACACGAGAAATTTTACTATAATGCAGTATACTTATTGTAAAGGATGGTTCTGAGCAATTTAACATGAGCACTCAATCTCCCTCACCCCCCCACCCCACCAAAACAAGAGAAATGAACAAAAGAATCCCATTTTTTAATATTTGGCCTTCAATTATTTTATAGTCATAATCCTGAAAATTACATATATTTGTGATTAAAAATATAAAGAAATGATTATACCTGTTATGATGCTTAACAACAGTACACAATAGTTGACAACATGCAGCAAATAGGTCTATCGAGAACTGGCAATCAACGTGACAAATATGCATGGTTGCTACTGGACCTGAGACTTGGTCCCTTGAGATCGTTGAGGAATTTGATTGAACAGAAGCTTCAGAAATTCTAAGCAGATGGAAAGTTTGAAAAAGTGCCCCAGGGATATGTAAACAATGACCAAGATGCCAGGCATCCATTTTGTACAAAGCATGTTTCCCAGAAACTCTTGTGAGTACTTCAATGCACATAAGAATTACTGATCCTGGATCTGGATCCTTAACTAATTTTCCAGAACTAGATTTCAATTCTCTGTAAAAGATTTGCCGACTCTGTAAATGCAGAATTATATTGAAGATACCAGCCACTAAGCTTTGAATGTGTCTTTTAATTAAGCTCAACCCTTTGCGTCCTAAAAAATAAAGCAAAGGTCAGAAAATAATGTCATTAAATATAAGTATCGTCTCTTTCAACATTTTTCATAATAGAAGGCAGTATATAATGAGTTATAAGAATTGGGTCAGGTTTAGTTACATATTGTTAAAGAATCAATAGATCAATAATCTTGAGCCACAGGAAAAATTTAGAACGCTAACAATCACCTTTATTATAATTTAATGTTGTTGCAAGAGAAGTATAGTAGTCATATCATGAAGAACATTGGATATCCTTACCTGAAACGAATTCAAGAACCAGGTCCAAGCAGTCAATGCCAGCAGCAACAATTGAGGATATTTTTCCCCCATCTGCACTTGTTTCTATATCATAGATCATAGAAAATTTCTCTTGAACTCCAACTAGTGCTCTCTCAATAGCCTGCACTACTGAAAAGAGATGCAACTCTGATGGTTTCTTTATGTAAGCTTTAAATGACATTCTCACCCTTGCTTTAAATTCATCCAAGCAATATGACTCAGAAGGAGGATATGCTTTAAATAATCCCATATGAAAAGTCTTGGTACTTGACCGTGTCTCATGAGAGGCTAGAGTAGCTCTTTTTCCTTGTAAAGTTATGCTTTTGCCTATAGCCCTTAAGTGTAACTCTATCAACTGAGTATACATTTTTCTAGATGATGTAGGATCAGCGAAAGAAAAATGACTTGCTAATTCATTAAGAAAACATACTACACCATCCAACAAAACAAAGGAAGATTGTTGTGGAACTTCAGCCATGTCTGTGAATTCCAATAACAAGACTCGTGAAATTTCAATGAAGATAGGCATGAAGCTTGACAGTGAAGGATTGCCATTACTCTGCAAGTTTAGCCTCAAAATAGCTGAGTAAGCAATAAACAGTTGACTGAGTAAAAAAGCTGCTTCAGGATGATTACCTTTGAGCAAGCTTTGCAAGAAAATCTTATTTACACATTGGGGCACAAATGAATCAGACATATTCAGAATACTGGCTGCAGTACGTGACCTTTTTTTTCGAGCATTGGTGCTTTTAGAGTCATCATCGATGGCCAATGAAGTTGAGGAAGTCATTTCAGCTTCAGACTTTTGGTATTCAGTATCAAATGGATTATCAATCTCAGCAACTGAGTAGTTAGGTGCCCGATATTTAGCATCAAACAAACCAGTGCCACAGCCTGACTTTTGACGACTACGAGCTTCACATAATCTTATGGCTGGTTGATTATTTTCAACAAGCAACATGTGTACGAAAAAATCAATAAATTCTGATAGCACATTAAGTTCAGAGCCATGTTCACCTTTCCACCTCAAAGCTTTTGCTTTTTGATCACTATGTTTTGCATCTGTAAGGTTCATTGCAGATGCTAGGCCACACAAAAAACCACTAAAGCAAGAAACTGAAGCAGACAATCTATTCAAATTTTCATCAGCAATACCAAATCCCACCTTTCTATGGCAAGAAACATCCTTTAGAGAAACACGCAAGCTTTGCATCTGTTCTTTCAAATTCTCAGATACAAAGGATACACATTGCCATGCTCCAAGACACTTGGAGGAATCTAAAATCTGATCAGCTTGAAGAAAAAGACTCTCTCCAGGAGCAATTCTTGAGCTGGATTGCTCTTTGCAAGGATTCTCAGCATTTAGAAGTTGATACTTTCCTATCCCTAAGAAGACATATGAGGTGTGGTCCATTAATGAAAACATCATATTTCCAATTTGTGTAGTAACACTTTTAGACCATTCCTCTTGAAGACCAACAATAACAGATACTGACTTGAGAAGCCATTGAACAGGATATGTGCATCCCAAAAATATTGAATTGAGCAAGGACCCATCAATTTCTGTCGTCTCACAAACTGCCATTACTAGGTATCTCAAGGCCTTGCGGCAAGATACAAACAACATTAAGAGCTCATAATAATGATCCCGATAAAGAATTCCCTGAAAATTTAATATGGCACCAACTACAAGCCTGCAATATGAAGGTAAGTGTTTCAAAACTGTTTATTTCATGAGAGTAAACCAGTGCAAAACAAAGCAATCTTACTCAAATATCTGTTACATTAGCAGTTTTTTCTAGTGCTATTCTCTGCACCAAAATTAGAAACTCTTTATGTATACCAGATAGGTTGTGTCACCAAATTTTATTCAATTCCTTTTCTTTTGAATATAAGACATAAGTGTTGCCAGTTGCCCCAAAGTAGGTTAGATGATTACATTTTCTTAGTGAGTGAAGTAAATTAATTTCAAAGCAACAACCAAATGTCGAGCCACTCAACTATGAGATCAAGCAAAGAGTGATGAATGTACCTTTCAAGGTTGAGAATGCAAGTCACATAACATGACAATGATCTCGTATTTATGTCTGGCATCCAACATAAGAAGTCAAGCAAACGATGGCAAATTGTGAACTGCACGCTGGAAAGAGGCGGAGGCTTTTCGTCTTTGCCAATATATGTAGGCATCTTATCAGATGGGTGAGCCAATGGTTCTGCTACCCTGGGATCATCATATGTAACATTATTGTTGCCATGAAAAACCATCGATGAGCTTTCAAGAGCACTTAAAACCTCATCCCAATTAGGTGATGACCTAATATTGGCATCACCACGTGAAAAATCACTAAATAATGTTAGTACTGATTTCTCGAATACACGGCAGAACCTTGAGGGAAACTTCCTGCGGACAAACTAATACAAAGAGATCAAATGAACATCACATTACATAACTAATTTATTAAGAACTCGTGGAATAGCGTGAATGCATCAATTTGCAAGACGGTATAAGTGTTATTTTTTCTCTGTGTGCGAGTGACAGATAGAGCTTTGTGATGAATGATAGTGTCTTACTCTTTGCTCAAACAAAACAGAATTTCCTAAAAGTTCCAATGATATCTGCTGCAAAGTGACTTTATTCAGCTGGCCATTCTCATTATTCTTGTTCTCTCTGATGGCTGGAGAGCTGCCTGATACACAGCAAAGGGAAGTATGGAGTAAAAGTGAGAAGAACTTATTCAACTGCTTTTTAGCAGCATGATTACCCCAAATATCAATGTTTCTGCAAAGACTAGCCCAAATGGAAGTCGGCAATGACTTCCTGCTTGATACAGTAAATCCAATATCACATTCATCACTTTCACGAAGAGCTTGGTCAGATGGATCTCCACAAGATGCTTTGGAAATGGAAATTGGATGTTGATATACAAGCGATAAGTGATCCATCATAAAATTAGTTAGACCAGCTGCCTCTTCTTTTACTGCTTGGATACGAGACTGATTATGATCACCTTGGAAATACTTAAGCAACACGATCTGCCTGTTCAAATCAACAAGCCTCTGAAGAGCCATGGCATGAAATATATAAATCAAATGACAGGAATCTATGGTCTCATCCTGATGATACATGTCTGACACCAATTGTATAACAACAAGAAGAGAAGTTGAAGGTTGGATAATCCAAGAAAAATAGCCTCCATCAATCCCATCAACCCTCTCTATCATATCCCAAGCAGCATATGCTGTGAAGGAATCCCCCATTTCTGCAGACATTTTCTTTGATAAATCAGGAGGCATAAGACTGATTGCTTGCCTAAATAGGCTTCGGCAGGACATAAACAACTGAAAGAAGAAGACGAAGACCCATTGAATGGACATTCCAAGTTTCTTTGAACCATTTTGTTTTCCAGCCACCTTATTGTCATAAGGTTTGCCTAGGACAGATGAAAGGAACTTACTGATAGCATCTGGATGCAGTCCAACCAAACTACTCATGCAAGGACTCAGCAATGCCATCAGTCCCTTCATGGCCACTCCAAGGAGATTACTGTTCCCTTCTGTGACCATAAGTGAATCTAGCATCAACGCATATAGTTTAGACAACCCTCTACCTAGGAGTTCCACTTGTAGATTAAAAACATGATTAGGAAATTCTTCACCATCCACCAGCTGGGGACTCTCTTTTAACCACTTAAGAGATTCCGTTATATCCTCTTTTAACAGCCAAACACATCCACTGACTTGCCCTTCTGGTATAGATTTAACAGCTTTATGAAATTTGTGGACAAACTTTTGCGAAGACAATAACCTTTCCACTGATTCTGAATAAGCTTCATGACACAGAGAAGCAAAGAATCTAGAAGAACTTCTTTTATCATCACCCTTGTATGATACTATTAGTCTTATTGCTTTACACAATGCAAAAATAGCAGTTTTCACCTACATTAGTTCAGATACATAAGGATCCCATACAAGCATGAAAATTATCTACTACAGCAAAAATTAGCCAGAGATTGAAAACAAAAGCAGTTGGTTGGAAGTTAATAGAACACAAGATGCAATAATTATGAGAAGTTGGTTAATTTCTTTTTAAAAATAACAGTATATCAAAGGCGAAAAGAAGGGGTATCCCACTTATCGAAAAAGACATAAAATTGGTTAGTTGTGATTCTTGTGAAACATAATATGATGCATGTGGTTTAGGCATTCTACTTTACTGAGAGAGTATGAAATACAGTCAGATTGAATCAGTGTGCTCCACTAACCTGGCGAAGTTGACTGTAAAGATTGATTATTTGGCACCCCAGTTTTGGTATGGTAAAAGATAAGGAGCATTCATGTTGCACATCCGTGAAAGCTAAGTCAATTGCCAAGTACGAAAACATCATAAGCCATAACTTTACCAAATCGTCTCCAATAACCTCATATTCAATCTCCAACAGATAACCTATAGCAATTAGTATCTCATTGGCCAATGAAGTTACTGTTTTCTGCATCCTGTTATTTGTATCATATTCTGACAAGCAGCGCAATTTGGTGGACAATGACATAATTACATCATAAACTTTCTGTAAGAAATTAAGGCAAGCTCCTCCAGAGGTGTCCTCTGTTCTGACATACACCTTTTCATGCATAAAGCAAGCAAGCAAATTACTAATGGCTTTGAAAGTGTCATGAACAGCCAACAATGGAGGTCTGTCTTCCACTTTTGCATCAATGTATGCATTGACTTCAAGCAAAAGTGGCTCCATTATTTGTACAAAAAAGTCAAAAACTGACTTTCTAGTGTCTGCAGATAAATTAATTGAGTAATAACTCTTTCCTGGAAGTACACCACCACTCTCAGGAAACTTCTTGCGGATGGAGCTTGAAGAATCATGCGTAGATTCTACTGATTTTTCCACCATCCTTCTTTCTTCCGGCAGCAGTGAGGTTCCTTTCAACTTTTTCACTTGATCAACAAGCAAGCGAAACAGGAAACCAGTGCTACCTACAACCATTACCTTCTTCTTACCTAAAATTTTTTCCAGTTCATCAAATAAATGTCTATGATAACTCTTAACAACAGTTTTCGAGTCTTTTGATTTCTCATCATGTAATGCAACAAACTTCTCTGAAATGTGTAAGCTCAGAAATCCGTCAATGTGGATCGGATGAAACAACCCTTGAGACAGAACTTCTTCCACCAACTTCAGTGATTCACAAGTCCAAATGGGATCACTTACATTAGTCCGAAGATGTAATTCACCCAACAAAAGCAACAGTGGCTCAAGTAATTTATCCACAAATTCGTGAAATCCACTTTTCTTGGTAGGGTGGATTCTTAAAAACTTGGCAAATGGCTCAAGGACCAAGCACAGGTACCTTAGTGCAAAAACACCTATGTTACTGCTATCAAGGTTCTTGGTATACATTTTCTGAACAAGTTCAACCACTGCACCAACTGTGGAAACCCACAAATCTAAGTTTTCATTTGATAGGCCACCATGAGATGAGAATACCAAAGAAACACAATCAAGCACAGTATCGTACAATTTAAACCTTTCGCTAGCTACAAGTGCTTCTTCCGAATATACAGAACAATCGTCCAGCAGCTTCAATGCGTTGCCAGCAATATAACAAAGAGGACGTAGAAGGTTCCTGGAGATACTCAAAGAAACATGCAATTTCAGAGACTCCTCCAAGCAGAACTTGAATATCTCCCAGCAACGAAAATCAAAGTTAGCTTCAATTCCTTCAGCCTGAGGTTTCTTCCCATCAACCCTACTTCTTTTGTCTGAAGATATCAGCAAGGATTGGATCCAATCATTGAGAAAGTGTAATAATCGTGGTAACTTCACTGTTTCATAATCCTGATCAATGCCATCACCTTCTTTTGAACTTGATTGCACAAAATTAAAAGCTAATTCGATTTTCCTGCAGTAACATGCAAGATGTTAACATTGCATTTGAGGTCTAATAGAATGTAGTAGGAAGGAATGAAATAAAGATAGAGACTGAAACCCATATCTAGGAGTCGATAAAATTTTGGATCCACAATAATTGAAAGCGTAAATTATGCTTGTAGTCTGAAATTGGCCCATTTTGAATATTTCCTACTAAGGTTGTTGAAAGTACAAGGCATGCCCTCTTGAAGTCTTCCCTCCAAATTTTACAAATAGGATGGACAAAGTGTTCTAGTTTATTCAGATGTAGATAATTTCATTTATTTTAACATCAGATGAATTGGAACGAACTATAGGAGGTAAAGTAACAATCCACTTCCTGTATCCAAAAAAAAAAAGTAACAATCCACTTCAGCTGAACTTCACAGAAGTTTATGGACAAGCATGGACTACAAAAAAATAACTACCACTCATATAATAATTAGAGAAATCAAACAGATTCTATCAATTGAAATATATATATATAAATATGTTTTCACAACAAAAATTAGAGAATGAGAGATTAACCTCTGAGTATCGAGCTGCTTGTTCTGGATGGACAAAATCAACTGCAGGTTCGTCCATGGAGGACCCAATTCGAGCTCCTCCTCGTTGGCATGTCTCATCTCTGAGCTTTCACCGTCTTCTACTTCTTTTATCTCGTCCTCTTTCTCTGCCGATTCAGTACACTGTAATTTAGAAGGTCTTTCGGTTTTTCCAGGGAGTCTTTGCTTTCGCTTCTTGCTCTTCTTTGAATTTTCCATTCTGGGATTCACTTCTGAATCCGCCATTGTTGTGTTCACGTGTGATTTTGGCTTGGCTTCGCAGGGTTTAGGGAATTTGCCGTGTAGGGTTTTAGCACTTGGTGGTGGGAAGCAAAATTAAATTTTAATTTTTAAGATGGTTTTATAGTTTGGAGTAAAAACCAGAGTTCCGCCCACTCCGGTCCACTAGGAAGTAGAAACTCAACTGAAACGACGCCGTTGTACAAACCTTGTAATTGATTTTTGTAACCGCAGTCAGTTGAATTATAACAATTTAGAGTAAAATATGTGTTAGTAATAAAAAATGACAGTTTAGAATGAGGTATATATTAATAAATAAATCATCTGAGATATTGACGACTTATCTTTAAAATGCATTTGGTAACAAAAAAAAATTATATTGAATTATTTTATTTTATAACCTATATATGCATATAATTAAAGAATAATGAAGTAAATATAAAATAAAATTATTTTTGAAGATAAAATAATTTTGGGCCAAGGAAATAACTAAGAAAGGTAAATGGATGTCTCTTTTAAAAACTTCCCAAAGTTAAGAATGTTGAACATTAATTAAGGGGGATGATAAGAAATTTAAAGCTTCTAACTTTTATATGGATGAAAGACAACATGACATTATTTGAAGTTATTGAGATATTAAATTTTAATAAGTAATTTTGTTCAAAATTACTTATACAAAATAAAAGATATAAGTTAATTTGCAATCAACTCATCTCAAACTTTTTATAATATTCGTTCATTTTCATCTTCGTGTTCAACTACTATAATAATATTACAAACTCTCTATATATAATTCACTAATAAATTATATTATTGATGACAATACTACTAATTAAGTGCAAACTCACTAACAAATCATTTACTAAACTGAAAATGTACATAGGTTATGAATGTGAGTTTAAGTAGTATGAGTCGTATTCCAATCTAAAACATGTGAAAGGATCCAAATATGAAAAAGACACCATGAATAAGACTGTATGTATCCATATAGAAACCTACCTCTTTCATATTTGTTGTTTCCTAGATAATAGAAAAAGGATATGAATGCTTCCAAGTTCCAAGCAGACAAGCTTGAGATCACGAGATGCTATCACATTAAGTAGGATGCAAATATTTTCATGAACACAACTACTTGGCCATAAAGTTGAATAAAAAAAAAAGTTTAACATTTATTTTATATTCTAAAGAATAGTTATATTATTGATACCAATTAAAATTTGTATATTTGATGGGAAATTATTTATAAAATTTTAATTAAATTAAATGATATGTTATAATTCAGTTTCCAAAGATGAATGGATTTGTATATTTACACCGATGAAATAGTAGCTCAATTAAAAGGGCTCTATGTGGATGCCAAGCAAGCATGACCTTTCAGCAACGTCGCTTGAATTGTTGGCTGTACGCGTGCACAAGCGGACATGAACACCTTGCAGCCCCTGCATTATTGCTGCGACTGCGAGGAGGTCCGTCCAGTCCAGCAATTTTTCTTTACCGTCCAAATCCCAACGCACCACATTTGTTGGTTCACGAACCCCGTGCAATAATTTGAACCGTCGCAAAAAAAAAATACTTTCCAAAGAAAAGCCCACCTGGCCACCTTGGCTCTGGTTGGCTTCTAGTCCCTCACTCTAACTCTCACTCTCTTTCTCTTTCACTTTCTCTCACACAGCCACAGCTGACACTGACACACGTACGTACACACAGCCCCCTTCCATGGTTACCCATCACAGTCAATCATAATTTTCCCACGTAGTACCAAAAAATCATCCCCTCCGTACAAACACAAACGTCACATAATATATTGTAATGTGTGAGTGCTGGTTAGGCGGACATCCCCACCTGCTAGTCTTTGCTACCTTCACACCCTTTGCAATTTTTATTTGCAGGTCCTTAACCTTAGCTTGAATTAAATATTGGGTTTTTGGCCCCACTTGTATAACCAGACGACGATTATAGAAATTTCACACTCATGCAGTAACCATGTTTGTTTGTTTCTTTCAGCTTCTTTGAGCCCTGAATTAAAAATTGTATATTGGAGAGATTCTGAGGTTAGTTTTCCGATCTTGAATTATGGCTTTGATTGTTGATCTTGAACCTGTTAATGGAAAATGCATTCGGTCCTGTTTGGATAAGCAGAATGCTTCTGCTAGTTGGGATCTTTGAGCTTATTTTGGTCTTTCGGTGATAAATTTTATGGGTAATATACAGGAATCTTGAATGGTTTCTGTTTTTGTTTTTACCATAAGGTGTGTTGGGCGAACTATGGAAGCTCTTGAAATTTCCTTCTGCATCCGAATTATTTTTTTTTTTCTTGTGTTACTCTGGTTTCCTAATAACCACTTCAATTACGGCGAATGATTTGGTTCAAGTTTCACTGGCATCTCAATTTGTGGATACTCAATGGGGATTTAATAATTCTGTCTTCCATTTACGTACAGTATTTTCCCATTAACTAAAGTGACTATTTGTCAATGGCAGGATCAAGATTTGGTGATTGTGTGCCATTCTTTTCTTTCTTGAATTGCCTAAGATCTTAAGCAAAACTAACTGCATCATGTATTGCTTCTTTGGCTTCGGATATGTGGGTTTATGTTCAAGTTTTGTTTCAGTCTAGGCAAAATTGAGAGGTCTAATGTGGATAAGTTAGCGTCTAGGTTCAATGGTGATGAAATGGGTGGTTAAATTCATAATTCTGCTCGAGTCAATGTCAAACAAAGAATTGGGAATCAAGCTTCACAAAGAACAACAACGTTTACTCTGTTTCCGATTTTATTTGTTTTTCTCTTGCAGCTGAGTACGAAACATTCTTTTTCTTTTATTACTGGCTTCTTCTTTCGTAAGCACAAACATACTGGCTTGTTATGCATGAACTGTGATACTTTCCTTCTTCTGCCATGTAAACAATATCAAAGGGCTTACATCTGACAGTAAAACTTCTTTTAGGCTACTAATTAAGAAAAAGTGTACTATGGAGAGAGAAGAACAAATTAAATTTGAGACCCTAACTTTTGAGTGTTTCTCTTTTAGGGGCCATAGATTTTTCCAATTCTCCTGAGTTATTAGGTAAAACCATATATCTTAGTGCTGTTGGAACTCAGAATTCTTAAATTCTGTACTTAAGAGTGTGCACTTTGTAATAATTACTATGATCTCATTTCATGAACTTTTTTTTCAAAATCGCCTCGATTCGGACTAGAAGAACAAAAAAATTAGTTCCCAGATACCTGGCTTTGGAGATTTTAGTGACGGCCTGATAGTACAATTCAAGCGCACCATATTTAGAAATTGGGGGCATTATGAGTATGTTTGCTGCAATTTTAACTTTTGAGTTACATGATTGAATGGACTTTGAAATTAAAAAATAGTCAATTTGTCTTCTGATTATCTCAGAAACTAATGATGATCACTTTGCAGGTTGTTTAGCCCTATCCTTTCCCTTCTGTATTGGCATTGAGATTCTGGGATATGTCTGCCCTTACCATGGACATGCCTCAGAATGGAAATGTGAGAAGTACAGATACACTAGGTAATGTGTCCGAATTTGAAGAATGTGAGTTCTCAAAGTTATTAGACAGGCCAAGGCCTTTGAACATGGAGAGACAGAGATCATGCGATGAAAGGTCGCTGAGTGAGTTGTCCATAGGGATTTCCCCACGTCTCTTTCCCAAAAATGTTGAGAACTCTTCTCGACTAACAGACCATCTGGATAGTACATTTTCCCCTGGCAGAAAGTCGGGTTTTAATACCCCAATGTCACCAAGTGGATTTGACCCACATCCTATGGTCAATGAAGCTTGGGAAGCTCTAAGGCATTCATTGGTTTATTTCCGTGGTCAACCGGTTGGGACGATTGCTGCATTGGATAATTCCGAAGAGAATCTTAATTATGATCAGGTGATTGCACTGAGTCCTTGTAACCCTCTTTGATAAATGTATTTTTCTTTTGTTAAAGTAAAGGTAACTGCCCTAGAAGTGATGATTTGGGAAGGTTTAAAGCATCAGACTGGTAATAATGGGAGGTAACAGAAATTGATTGGTACTTTTTCTGTTACACTACATGTGGAGTCTTGCAATTATGGTTACACTTTTACATTTAAGTTTGAAACCATGGTTCAGGATGCTTGAGTTTTGAATATGACATTTCCTCATACATCAGAACTGGGTTACATCTCTCTGCATGATTATTTTCTTATGTTTCTCCTTTGAAAGTGGCATTGATTATTCTATACTTGTGTTATTATTGTTACCCATTTGTAGTTGATGTGGGGTTATTTGTTTAAGTACTTTCTTATGTGTAGGTGTTTTTGAGAGACTTTGTCCCAAGTGCATTGGCATTTCTGATGAATGGGGAACCTGAAATAGTTAGAAATTTTATTTTAAAGACCCTTCGCCTTCAATCATGGGAGAAAAAGATTGATAGGTTCCAGCTAGGAGAAGGAGTGATGCCGGCTAGTTTCAAGGTACTTCATGATCCAATCAGAAACTATGAAACTTTGATAGCAGATTTTGGTGAAAGTGCAATAGGCAGAGTTGCTCCAGTTGATTCTGGTTTTTGGTGGATTATATTACTTCGTGCATACACAAAGTCTACAGGAGACACTTCCTTGGCTGAACTTCCTGAATGTCAAAAGGGTATGCGCCTGATTCTTGGTTTGTGTCTCTCAGAGGGATTTGACACATTCCCAACTCTTCTGTGTGCTGATGGATGCTGTATGATTGATCGTAGAATGGTGAGGTTCATTAAATTTATGAAATTTATGCTATACTCATCTTTTACATTAGCTAGAAACTAAAACTAAAGCATGCCTTCTAATTAGAGCTTTTTATTATACTCTAGGAGATAGAAGATGGGAGAACTCACTGTAATCATAAATAATAAAACTCTTGCTCATATTCTGCCAATGCTTAAAGAATTTCCTGATGAGTTGTGTCTGTTTCCATTATTTTTATTTAGTATACTGGAAAAGGAACTTTGAATGGGTTACGTTTACTCTATGCCTGATGTATTCTTTGCGATTCCTTTTTGCACGAGATCATTCATCTAGTATCAAAATGACAAGCACAAAATTCATTATTTACTGGCAACATTTTAATCAAGAATGAATACAATAATATCATTATCAGTGATTTCTAGTAATCATTAATGCATGCTTTTGTTTCAGTTCTTGACGTTCCTGGTAGTGTCGGTTTTCCTCTGTCTTACCTTTATATTGTCAACTTATGTTCCAGGGTGTTTATGGTTATCCAATTGAAATCCAAGCTCTTTTCTTCATGGCTTTAAGATGTGCTTTGCTATTGCTTAAGCAAGATGATGAGGGAAAGGAGGTTGTCGAAAGGATTGTGAAACGCTTACATGCTTTAAGCTATCACATGAGAAGTTACTTTTGGCTAGATTTGAAGCAACTTAATGACATATATCGTTACAAAACAGAGGAGTACTCTCACACTGCTGTCAACAAGTTTAACGTAATTCCTGATTCACTTCCAGAATGGGTTTTTGACTTTATGCCTACTCGTGGTGGCTACTTTATTGGGAATGTCAGTCCTGCTAGGATGGATTTCCGCTGGTTTTGCTTGGGTAATTGCATTGCAATTTTGTCATCCTTGGCAACTCCTGAGCAATCCACCGCAATCATGGATCTCATAGAATCACGGTGGGAGGAGTTAATTGGAGAGATGCCAGTAAAAGTTTGTTATCCAGCTATAGAAAGCCATGAATGGAGGATTGTTACAGGATGTGACCCAAAAAACACTAGATGGAGTTATCACAATGGAGGATCTTGGCCAGGTATACTTCTGCACTTCAGGTCTCCTTTGCAAAGTTGTGTTAGAATTCATAAGTTTCAAGCTATTAGCCTCTAGTTAGTATTGTAGAAAGAAACTGGAAAATGTGGATGTGGACTGCATATTAAATCTATAAATATTCTTTTGAATAGGAAATTCTTATTTTACTGTAGGAATTCTTATTTTACTGCAAATGGCTTGGCCAACTGCTAAATTTCATAATGAGTTTGTTTATTCTTTTTTTGATTTAAATTTATGAATGTTAAAATTTATTAAAGTAGCAAGTTCTTTTTATGCTCCGGAAATCCCATGAAACATACATGATAAAAACACACATATCTACTTGAGTTCTACCACCGGGAGACTTGACTGGCTGAAACATTTTGGCTAATTTGTGATGGTTACAGTGCTTTTATGGCTTCTTACTGCCGCATGTGTCAAGACTGGACGGCCACAAATTGCAAGGCGTGCTATTGAGATTGCTGAAAGCAGGTTACCAAAGGACAGTTGGCCTGAATATTATGATGGAAAGGTTGGTCGATACATTGGCAAGCAAGCTCGTAAAAACCAAACATGGTCCATTGCTGGTTACTTGGTGGCAAGGATGATGCTGGAAGACCCATCTCATTTGGGAATGGTAGCACTTGAGGAAGACAAACAGTTGAAGCCCCCCCTACTGAAAAGATCTAATTCATGGACTTTGTGATGCTTTCTTTTTCCTACTACTTGATATTTTTGGGAAGGGAGGGGGGAAGGGGTTCTGGGGATGGACAGAGGAGATAGATAGCACTGAAATGAAGCTCTCTTCCTGATTTTGCAGTGTTAATGTCTAAGTTTTCTAGTGCTAGCATGCATTATCTCTAAACTTCTTTTGCAGTTGAATTGCATAAATTCTTTGAGCGTTCTTTTCTTTTTCTCACTTTAAATGATGGAATGCAAAGTCCAGCACCTAGAGCCCGTTTCTTTCACGTTTTCCAGAAGTGCTTTCATCAGTATTTTAAGAAATAGCATGTATTTAGTAATATTTTAAAAGATTTTCTACGTAATATATGTTGTGTTCAATACAAGCAAAAATATTTCTACACATATTTTAAACTATTATTCAAATAAAAGACGTACAAAATAATTATTTGTGAAAAAGGAAAAGAAACAAAACAAACAAAAGAACAAGAGCAGAACCTGGTGCAAAATAATTATATATCCATGTTCAAAATTCTCAACAAATACTTCATGAATTTGAATGCTCACACTTAGCCCTTAGGTATGCAACTCTTCATGATATAATTTCAAAACCAATAATTTGTTTAGTGATTTATGAAATAGTAAATATTTTATATTTAATAGTGATTTTCTAACAATTTCTGTGACAACAAATATTTTATAATAAATTTTTGTTCACTCTAATTCATTTGTTAATCATAACAAATCGATAAAAACTATAACCTAATGACTTTGATGATTTACTTGTTATTATAAAATGCAAATAGTTTGTTAGTGGAAATGGATAATAGCTCTTCTGTTTTGTTTATAATTATATATTTTAATGTAAATTGATTTGTTAAATGTAATACACTTTATCGTTATTTATCTCTAATTTGGTTAATTTATTTATTATTATATTTTAATTAAATAATCACTAAGTCGATTGGTTTATTTATTAGAATTCATGATGAACACATTATAGTAATATTAACAATTGCATACAAGATGTTAATTATATTATACTGGAAGAAGATATTATAAAGTAATAAAAATTAGAAAAAAAAATTAAATTATAAAAAAAAAAAACTCTAATACAAATTTAACAAAAGAGTTATCGTCATTTTAACATAAAGTAAATAATTTATTTATTCTCTTATTTTAGGCCTTTGTGTTTTGCGACATTTCATTTAACATTTGAGGCTTTTCCCATCTGCCCCCAGCTGCAATTCCAGTTTTCACAGAAAACCAAATCACTTTCCCACACCTTGAACGGATTCTCTCCCTTGTCCTGTATATTCCACCACTTCATCAATAATATTTTCATTCCATTTGCCATTTTTCCATTGACATCGCATCTGGGTTTCCACGAAAATCTTTTGGGGAAGAGAAAAAGGAAAAGAAAACCTCATGAGGGTACAGAAGACTCCGATCCAAACCGTATCATCATGGGTGCGGCGACAGCCTCCGAAAGTGAAAGCCTTTTTGGCTGTGGTGTCGGGTATGGCTGCTCTGGTGTTGCTTCGCTTCGTTGTTCACGATCACGATAACCTCTTTGTCGCAGCTGAGGCTGTTCATTCCATAGGAATTTCTGTCCTCATCTACAAGCTCATGAAGGAGAGGACTTGTGCTGGTAAAACTCTTGACTTTTCAAATTCTTTCAACGAATTTATTTTGGTTGTTCATAATTTATGCGGCAGTTATGGATTTTCTTTTGGTTAGTGGTGTGGGTCGAATTGGAAGTTGTGAAATTGCGTATATTATTGGTATTGAGAATTTAAATGATTTATCTGCAAATTTAGGAAAGGTTTAATTGAATCATGAATGAATCTTTTTGAAGATTGTTTTTTCCTCACATTGGGCGCGCTCTATATTCTGTTGATAAGTCCGAGTTTGATTCTCAAAATGGCCCGTAAGAATTGCTCTCCCATTTTACTTTAAAAAAAAAAAAAAACGTTTTGTTGATAAAAATTGTGGATGTGAAAAAAAATCGACTCTTTGAACTTAAACCTGAGGAATTTGGTTTGTTTCAATTTAAGCGTTTTTATTGCGTGTGTAAATCTTCCTTTGGCGTGTTTTTCTCTATAGTAACATAAAAGCAGCTAGAACATTTTTCCTCTGTCTTTTTTCACAAGCTCGGAAAGCATTTTGTTCTCTGTTTTATTTAGTCTGTCTAAAACTATCTCAAGAAATACTTGGATTTTTCAGTGGTTGGTTTTGTTTTATGCTGGAGGGACAAGCAAATTAACATTTTACGTGTAGCCGTGTAGTCTTTTCCAGGCATGCCAGTAGACTTTTGGGCATAGTTGATTTCAGGATGTGAATTGCCACAAGTATATTTTCAAATTTTGTTGTTTCTTGATTATTTACACGCTTTCATTAATTAAATTGAGCATTGAGATTTTGTTAGTTTCATGATGGGTTTGTTGGAGGCTTGGAGCACTTCTTTGTGGTCTGTCTGGCTCTGGTTTTGCATTTTTAGGGCTGATTAGTGCTTTAAAGAATTACTTTCTAATATTGTTTTGAGATCTTGATACTTCTACCTTGGCATACGATGTCGCTATGTCAGTTTGCTAGAGTCCAGTTTCAAGTTTATACTACATATTTTCCACTCTTTCTGTCACAGCTTTTACACTTTTTATTGTAACTCCTAAGTTTCTTTTAATGATGTGCAGGGCTGTCCCTCAAATCCCAGGAATTAACGGCTATATTTTTAGCTGTTAGGCTTTACTGCAGTTTTGTTATGGAATATGACATACACACCCTACTTGATTTATCTACTTTTGGGACAACTGTATGGGTTATATATATGATTCGATTCAAATTGAAGTCTAGTTACATGGAGGACAAAGACAACTTTGCAATATATTATGTGGTAAGTTCTGCATTTTTTAATTGAATGAGGGAGCAGGTCAGGCCTATATGTGACACACAATTCTTTATAGCTGGTAGAAATTTGATTCTTGTTGGCTTCAATGTTTAACGTAGCTTCTTTTTGGGGGTAAAATTCATTTAGTTTCTTTCTTTTGATATTACGTAATGAGATACTATAGGTTCAGTGTTTCATTGTTGTAAAACATTATGTGTTGGAATATGTTTACTACTGAGAATAACCTTCTTTTCGAGACACGTGTAGCATCTATTTTCTGTGATTACAATTGAAAATAATTTGATCATAATCCTTTGTCAACAAATTGCATGCGTTAACTGTCCTCAAAATTATAAATGCTTCAATCCGCAACATCATGGGTAGGTGAGGCAGTTGAGTGTTTCATATAGTCATGTCCCCTAAGGTACTTTATTGAAGTAGAACAAGTGCTGTGGCTTCATATTAAATTATTTTACATTACATTCCTGTGTCGCGTTCTCCCTCACTTCCTCTCTCTCTCTTATCCCTCGTCTTGTGTATGTAGAATTAGAAACTCCTAATTCTTCATTCCTCTTCTAATAAGCTACAAACTGCTGTCTTTGTTTGATACCAACTTTTGAGTTTACCTTCCACCCAGTTAGGTTGATGATGCACTTTTGTTTCTGAAATTGAATGCAGGTGGTACCTTGTGCTGTGTTAGCTTTGTTAATTCATCCATCAACTTCTCATCATTTATTGAACAGGATCTTCTGGGCATTCTGTGTATATCTAGAAGCTGTTTCAGTACTACCACAGTTGCGTGTCATGCAGAACACAAAGGTATAGTTTCATTGAATTTAATATTTCTTAGTAACAGTTTTCATTTAGGTTCTAATACTTTCTGTACAGTGTACACCTTTATATATAATCCTTTCCATTTCCAATGTAACTTTCAGATTGTTGAGCCATTCACGGCTCATTATGTATTTGCGCTGGGTGTTGCGAGGTTTCTAAGCTGTGCTCATTGGGTTCTCCAGGTTTGATCTTGAAGAGTTGAACTCAGACCTGTTTTAGTTCGACTAATGATTTATTTGAGACACCGCAAACTGACTCTGCATTATATGGCATATGATGCAAGACCTCTTAAATTGAATCAGTATTATATGGAATATGATGCTTAGTGTCACTTTATACTTGGTGACCAGTTACTTCTATGGAACTTACAGCGTGCATATCCATTATCTTAGGTCTGCATGACAAGTAGGTATACTTAGATTTTCAATGATTTAAATTTGTTAATGTGGTGGTGAGAATTGACAAATGCTGGCTGCTTTTACATGTAATGTGATGCTTTACCAGGTTTTTAATACAGTAGTTGTAATAGCATGTTGTCTGGAGATCTATCCTGTCGATGGAGGACTAAGATTGGGAACAGACTTTTTATAAGAAAAGTTTTTGTAAACTTTCTGTGGTATAATGAAGTCATCTTTCTTTTGTTATAGAAGTCTGGTATAGGGTTGTATAGTTTGTGTGTGGCTGATTTTCCTTTTGTCTCGTTAGTGTGTTCTTACATTGAAAAGTACGCTGCATTCCATTTACTGGCCAAATTAGGCACGATTTGCCTGCTGTTCTTTATGCACTGACTGCCATTGATGCGTTGTTTCTACTGTCTTCAATAGGTTTTGGATACTCGTGGACACTTGTTGGTAGCACTGGGGTATGGATTATGGCCATCTATGGTCCTAATCTCTGAAATTGTCCAGACTTTCATCTTAGCAGACTTCTGTTACTACTATGTCAAAAGGTTGGTTGCAAGCTTTCAATCTTTGTGGTTGCCCTTGCACACACCCCCCCCCCCCCCCAAACAATAATACTCTGGAAGAGCATATAAAGAAGTTCCCTATTTGACTGTTCATATTGAATACATTGCAGTGTTGTTGGGGGGCAGCTTGTCCTTCGTCTTCCCTCCGGAGTGGTATGACTGAAGCTCTGATACACTGGTTCATGCATATCTCATATAAAATTAACTTTAAATCAGACAATGCTGGTGGTCATCCTCAATCAAGTCCCGTTTTTCTGTTCACACAAATGGTTCCTTCGCTTGCTGTTGTAACTGAAAGTAAAGCAGGATGTTTGTAAAGTTGGGAGAAGTGTTTGTATTTGTATTTGAAATATGGTGTTGGTCGGGTTCTTTTTGATTAACTTGTTGCATCAATCATCATTGGTTTTCAAATTCAGACATATTAGTCCACATCTGCTGTCGTCAAGTTAGACCAGGAAAGCAAAACCCCATAAAGCATTGAATGGAACTAATTAAAAAGGATAAAATTAGCAAGATACTATTTACTCTTAATATTTTTTTTAAAGATTCGAGGAACTTGTTAATACAAAAATATTTGAAAAAAATTCAAATCTAGTTGTTATAAACATTTAATTATTGGCAAAAAAAATTAAAAATTGTTACTATTCAGATATTTTTTTCTTTGAAGTAGTTAAAAATTAATTGTAATCTTATTTAAGTATATGTGTGTACTTTAATAAAAAGGGAGGACTTCCTCCTAAATTTTAATATTTTTTTTAAAATTAAAATTTTATCATTTACTAGACCTATTTATTTTTTTTATAATTAAATAAAAAAATTATCAAGAAACAAAAATTCATATTATTAACTCCAATTAATTAATTATTATTATATATATATATTTTTAAAAATAACCTATTCTAAAACTTATATCTTTTTTTTTATATATAATAATTATAATATTTTTATATTATTTCTTTAAAAAATCTAAGAAGAATTATTGAACATAGTGTTTTAACGCGTGATGAAATTAATATATATTATATATATATAAAAGAAAAGGCTAATTAGGCTCATAACTCTAATAATAATTAATAAATAACTCAATTATTTAAATTATTCATTAAATCTGTTAAATTTTTTGTTTATTGGAGCTCCAGTATTAAAAATGATAGTAACAACCGGAGTTCCAGTGATAGCTAGGAGGGACATGGACATGTAAGTTGTTAGGCAGTGAGGTTCCTTGCTAGAATTCCCTCAAATGTGATCCCAGGTCCAAAAGCCATTATCAAGCCCCATTCAGTATCTCCTCGTTCTTCCCTTCTGATCTTCAAGCTTTCTTCTATCATGTATTCCAGCACATAAACAATGGTATTACTACTAGCATTCCCATAATCCATCAGAGCTCGTCTACTAGCATTTAGCTTCTCAGGCAACAAATCAAGTTGCTTTTCTATACGATTCAGGATAGCAGGGCCACCAGGATGAATTGCCCAAAACAGCTTGTTATACTCCTTCACCTCAAATCCAACAGCACCCAATAGTTTCTCACAGAATTGCTCAATGTTGTCTTCAATGATCTGAGGAAGTTCCCTTGCTAGCTTGAAACTTATGCCCTCTTCAGTGAGCCGCCCATCAATTGTCTTTTCAGTGTTTGGCAGGAATTTCTGGACAGCAGTGTGAAGCTCAAAAAGAGGCCTTTCAATTCCCAATACTTGGTCTGAGCCAATTATCATAGCACCAGCACCATCACCAAAGAGTGCCACCCCAACAAGATCATAGGGTCTGGCTGCACTTGGTGGTTTGAACCCAATAATTGTAGTTTCAGAAGTAGCAAGTAGTACTCTACTTCCTGGATTGTTCTCAGCTATGTCTTTCGCAACACGAAGGCCAGCCACACCTCCAGAGCATCCCGCAAAATAAAGCATGACACGTCGAGTATCAGGGTTGAGTCCCAGCCCTATAGCTAGGTAAAGGTCACCACCAGGCAGTCGAGCTTCACTTGAAGAGACATAGACTAGGTGGGTTATATCTGATACAGGCCTTCCCCAATTTTTGATGCAAACTTGTGAAGCTTCAATAGCCATTTCTGTTACAGCATTGTTACATATATCTAACCGCTGCTTTAAAGTTGGGAGGCCTTCAACAGCAAGCTCTGGATACTTCGTCAGTATTTCTTCAGACATGACCACGTATCGTGTTTTAACTGTGGTAGTCTTGCCTGTTGTTTTTCAAGGAGCAGCAAATAATAAAATTTGGAGTTGAAGATAAGGGGAAGGAATAATTTGTGTCCCTGTACAATTATGAGAAAGAGAAAAACAGAGCAAGGTACTAAACTTACAAAGTCTAGCCAACTTCTGCTTGAGTTCAGGGTTGTCACAGTTGGTGTCTCTGAAATATCCATCAACTAAAAAGTCTTGCATGACAAGCTGATGAGGGAAAGCCTTGCCAAGAGCTAAAATGGTAGCTTTCCCTGGGTTGGCCTTCTTTGTGATTCCTTGCATAACAGATGCCTCCCCCATATGTTTTCTTTCTCTAGGAAACAAGGTGCTGAAAATTTGTCTGCAGGCAATCGATGCTGTATAGAGCACTTCTTTAGCTTGCAGAAGCACAAAGAGGACTGCTCATATATATACCACTCCCCCGAAAGCTTATGGCATTTATTTCTTAAGCTAAAAAGGAGAGTGGTTTGACAATTTCACATAAGATGAGACGCAAAGTTTGCTGCTGTTATATTATGGAGTTAATGTGAAGTAGTTGAGAAGCAAGGCATGCATGGAGATCATATTATTAGGTGTTGGGTAGAGGTTTAGGATACCAACAATGGCTATGGTTCTCAAGGGAGATAAAAACTTATCATAAATGGTTTAAGACTAATACTGACTAATAATATACCCTTTTTTTGGTAAGAATGTCATCCTTGTTTAGCTTTTAAAGTTGCCACAAATAGCAGGACTGGTAGAATTGGTCTGAGCATCCACAATGAAATTAACACAATCGATAAAATAGATAACCACAACACAAAAGTGTTTGGATATTACAAGATAACCAACCATGAATTTGATATTCCTGTAATTAATGACATCCAGCCATGCATATGATACACTCACAATGACATCAAGCATTCTCAATCCAATATCAAATATATAGAAAAAGAAAAAAAAAAAAAACATCACACTTCTACTGTCAGAACAAGTTTTCTATGACATTCTTTTTTTCTTTTACAGTTCTATTAACAAGCTTAATGAATTACCGCTAATTTTTATTTAACACATTCCCAATCAAATGGTATCTTGTGATATGAGGTTCACGAAGACAATATCACATTTACTGTAAGAAATCAAAAGGTTGCATTAAAGATTTAAAGTTCCGATAGGCTCTTTCCGTTGATGAAAGCAATAACTTGTGCAACTGCTTCATCAAGGGCGGCAGTTACAGCTGCCAAATTCTGCAAGAATTCTTCTGCAGTTGGTTTTTCACCATCCACTATGTCAGTCACAGCTTTTATAAAAATAGCAGGGACCTTCAAAAGGTCGGCAACATAAGCAATAGCTGCTCCCTGAAACAATATATCAAACGGGAAAGGACATGAATATACTGCTTTTAGAATTACTGCAGAGATTTGGGAGAACAATCCAACTACTCCAATAATTCCTGTTTTATTAGGACAGACAACTAGTTATATTGTTTACAATAATAGCAGATCTTTTTAGAACAGACAACTAGTTATATTGTTTTGAATAATAGCAGACGTCATTGAAAATCAAGAGTTGGAACAGTCCACAGAAACTGTAAAAATATAATGACTAGAAAACATTGGAGAGCCTAGTAGTTTTAAGCTTAGACTTTTCTTTGCTATTTTTGTTTATGCTTAGGAGTTCTTGTCCTCCCTTGTACTTCTTTCTTTCTACATAAAATTTTCTTTTCCTATCAAAAGATAATGACAAGAAAACCAACCTACAAACTATAGAGTACCAAACCTTGTGAAGATCAATGCATTGTTCTATGCTATATATTCAGTGCGGTGGATTGCAAGAATTAGATGCAATTTTGTATCTGACAACTGAGAATTCTCATACATCTGATTACATGGCTCATCACCAGGCTCAATGGAAATTGGGGGCCAGGGGAAGGGAGAGGGAGAGGGAGAGGGAGGTTCTTCTCTTACCAAGCTTTTTAAGAGAGTTTTATGGTAAAACAGGAATCAGGCAAAGTGATTGACCAATCATCACCTCACTTTCACATAAAACTGAGGTAAAACATTGCAAAGTGAAAGCAATAAAATGCATTCAGAAGACTCAGAACAAAAAGACATGTACAAGAGGCTCTGGATAGGCAAGCCTGATTCCTCACATAGTTAGCTATGGAATCTAGAAATTAGCATGATTTAATCTGATACCTCCATATCTTTAACAGTAGCATCATTTGCTATAATTGATGATTCATCATGTGGGGTCATGTCCAGAGAGTCACCAGTAGACAATTTTCCAACCTATGCACAGTTTTGCCATCAAATTAAAATTGCAGGAAAATATGGATCATATATAACAATGCAAATTTCTCTCTCCCTCCCTCTTGGGCCCTTGGCCTTCGTGCATGTGTGTATCCGTGTGTTTGTGAGTGGGTGGGATGGCAGGCATGTACTTGTGCCCATTGAAGTTGGTCACAAGAAAACAGGTATTTCAAAGACCTTTACAGTTTGAACGAAATTCCTTTTCTAACAAAGTTAATGAACTCATGAAAAAGATAAATCTTGTTCACCAAAAAATTCTAGACCACTAACGGATGAAGAATTATTCTACAGAAGTAGGCACCAGCTAATACAAATAAGTGGGTAGAGTATCTATGATATGAAACTTGATGACTATAATGGATATTGAGAGGTTCAGAAACTCCCAAAGTATGCTATTTACTAGTTATCTCACCTTCAGGTTAAGTTCTTGAATTAGATTGGGTGCCTCAAAGGCTTTACGCAAGCCAACTCCATACAGATCAAAAACCTGCAAAGGACATACAATTTAGACAAATATCGAGTGCGAAATTTCTACTTTAAAAATACTGTATGCAGACCTCTGTATTGTTGTGTTTAAAATTCTTGTTATTACACCCCAAAGAAAGTTAGTGCCTGGTGTGTGTCAATATTTTTGAGATCACTACACGGCACATGCAACAGATAAACACTATGAAACATATATTACAATTAATAAATATATAGGTGAAAAGAGCTCACAAATTTAATTATTCATGAATATCAAAGATATTGATATTTCTTAATAAAAAAGTTTAATGTCAACAAGAAAACCAGGAAAATCAACTAATACTACTTTAAGTAACAAAGTAACACTTACAGGTATTGGTATTCTTCTATCATGAAAAGCACAGTCAGAAGCAATAAAAACATCACCAATGCTTGCTCCTTTGGCCTGAAAGGACCCAAGAAAAGATTAAGTTAGAACTATTACTAACCCCCTCCCCCTAATCCTCCCACAAAAAGAATGTGCATGTATGTTTCTGCTACTTGTCCTACCCACAAGACATGTTTCATGTACGTAATCAATCTGTACAACTTAATGAAGAATGCTTTTAAGCCTTCACTGTTGTTTCCTTAGTAGTATGACATACTATCCCACATTAGCAAACACAGAATAGATCAAATAGGACGAGAAAAATAGTATAGCAGACTACTGCTATCACCTTACACAATGAAAAGAGAAATGAAATTTTGCTGCAAACAGGACAATTACTACAAATATAAACATTTACGTAAAACTATCATGTGACAACAGTTTCATATCTAAAATACCAGACAACCAGCATTTCTAACCTAAAAATCTTCTCAAGAACGAGGGGAGGAAGGGTGTGCCAAAAGGAAGCCTACCTTGAAGCCACCAGCAGTGCCTGCATTTATGATCAGGTCTGGCTGTAATACTTGAATAGCAGCATATGTTACAAGAGATGCTGATATTGTCCCTACGCTATCAACCCCTGAAAGGTCACAGATTGAGGACTCCTTAACAAAATTCTACAAAAAAACTGTAACTCCCTTTCTTTATGCTGCTTAGACATATGCTTGATGGGAGGCATGTCAATGCAGGCCGTGTTACTGAAAGGGACCATATCATCTAGACTGCTTAGGATTGCTGGAATTCTTAAAACTAATGGACTGCATCCTGCTATTTTATTTTGGCGTGAGCTAGATCACCACCAGCATCAAATCAATCTACCCATCATATCTAACATTCTTCTCGAACTTCTCTTTTCCTCTAATCTTATAGCATTCTTTTGAAAAAGACATATATACAGCTTCGTAAAATGCTTACCCAAGACTGAATCTTTTCCAGGCCAAATCAAATTTATATGGAGATCTTTGTAGGTACCATAATATCGGACCCAAGGGACCCCTGGTGGAAATCTGCACCATTTTGCTTTGACATATCAAAATAAGACATAACCATCATAGAAAGCTACCATGGGTTACTTCTCTAGAATTCATAAGGGAAAAAAAAAAAAAAAAAAAAACAGATAAGTGATCTTAATCCCCAACGTAAATTATAAGATACTGTAAAAAGCGCAATAAGCAAGACCCACAGGGAGTTTGACTGTTCGGTAAGCTGCAACTTGTTCACCACAGGGAGCGCTTCAGTCTGCATAGCTGTTATTCCCAAATCACCCATAATAGAAAAAAAAATCAAAATCAGAACAGAAACACAGAATCATGAAACACTCATATGCGGGACAAATGAGAAGGAAGAAGGGAGATTACCGATGATGATGACAATGGTTGAAATGGGCCGCTTCCCAACTTCAGCAACTATGACTTCCCCGGAAGCGTCTGATTTTTCGCCAAGAGGAGCCATTATTGTTTCTGAGTCTCTGGAAATCAGCTAAAGCCCTATTCTTTGATTTTCTTTTTATCTTTTTCCTGGAAAAGTCCGGAAGAGAGAAAATAGGGAGAAATATATTATAATTGGGAAGAAAAATAAAAGAAAATAAAAATACAGGACGATCCTTTTGCTGTGTATATTTGACTTGACACTACGATATTGAAGCTTTTTATGATTGGCCAAAAAAACAATTGTTTTTCAAAAATTCTAAGTAAAACAATTAATGTGATCATGATCATATTACTTCAATAGTAATATGAAAAATTTCAAATTGTCCCCAAATTGTCTTTAATATTAAACCCACACAACATCATGTTTGAACTTTTAGTTAATGTTTTGTTAGGATAACTGGATAAAGTATTACCAAATTTACCAACCCGAAAAAAAAAAGGTTTTCTGATCAATGTTCTATTTTTTGACATGCACTCACTCTAATACTTTGACATTGAGAAATTCCTTTTATTACATAATGATATAGGAACAAAGGATACAAATAGCGGTACATAATAATGAATATTCACAGATTCTACATTAGAAATTAGAAGGGGAAAATCACAAAGTCTCACAAACAAGTTAGAATCCTGAAATATACATTTTCAACAATTTGATGGGAAAAAGAAAAAAAAAAAAAAAAAAAAAAAAAAAAAAAAAAAACAGCAGGAGACAACATTGTGCAATGGCTCAAAAATTTGGGGAAAAAGCAGGAAAAAAAATATACTAATCTAAGTAGCTTATTCATGAAAACAAGTGACTAGTGTCTTGAAAGTCAAATAGATCAGGAGGCCAAGGAAATGGTAGTGAGCAGTTTTCAAACTGGAGCTATCATTTGGTAGCATTGGGAAAGTATCTGGTAAAGCCATTTCACAGTTCTCACCATTGAAGTATATCCTGCGAGGGAATGCCCAGCCATTACTTAATGTGAATGAATCTAAGTCCTTTTTCAAGATTATATCCGTCGTCACTGAACCCATTACATCTTCATCAGAATTCAATAGTTCCTTGTTGTAGTATTCTATCCCCCAAAAGAGAGCAACTTCATCTGCAAGTGATTACACAGAGCGTTATAGTACTTTAGTATCCATAACCACATTGTCAGTCATTCTGCCAGTTCCCATAGGGTATCATGAAACCTCGTCATTTGATTTTAGATATTAGATATTAAGTTCTGATGCAATTCAGCATAAGATTTATGTATAGCATCTGCAATTTAAGCATGAAGTAATGTCCTTTACCAGATTTTTGCCCAGTTGTTTACAAGGTTATGCAATCATGCTAAGGGAAGGAATTGAACACTTCTTGACAGGTGAAATATCAGATTAATATTTTTGCAAAACTATTTTCTTCATTTTGTAATTTTCATTGGAACATCACATTATTGTACTTTCTCTTTTGTCAAGTTATAATTATAATGACCATGTCATGTTTCATGAATACAAAGATATCTGCTGAGTACGTACCTCCAAGTCCAACGGTAGGGAGTACGGTGCTGTTGAAACTATATGTTGTTGAATTCTGGCTGAAACCAGGATGCTGAACCAATATGTTCCAGTCTGAATAGTTTCTATTATAATTGTAGTTAGAAACTGTAAGTTTCACCCTCCAGTATTCCATATAGTTGTTCTTAAGATGCCAATGCACTCTAATTGGGCACATGTGATCAGTGCATTCTACTATATCGTGATTGCTGACAAGATCTCTGTTTAATAAAGGGTAACCTTCTCTGGGAGATACACAGAAAAACAAGCAAGGAGAGAGAGAGATGGGTGACAATGTCCAACAATCAAAGGTTAAGAGATGATTACAATAACAAAAAACACTAAAATAGTTAGTAATATACCTAATGCAACTGACTTCACTTTTATCTGCTTCTCTGCATCCACAGCTGCACTTAGGGCAAGATGTGATGGTAGGACTGTAAAATGTTGAGAGTGAAACACAACACACTGGCGTTTTGTTTGCCAAAAAACTGGAGTAGGTGCATGTTGATTTCCACGTTCCTGAAAATGCAAAATGTCACATACAATTTTGTAAAGTATAAGATAATTAAAAGATGCTAAAGAAGTTTAATGATCAATTGATCATTGATAACTTTGAATTTGGATTCTGTTGGCATACACATAAGCTGTAGATTTTGCTAGTCTTACCTCTTGAAGAGGGAGAGAGGCTCAAGAAAGGGAACTAAATTGGATAAGTCCTATATGGTGCATAAGAAGAAAAACCTTTAGAAAGTGGTAAATTGCCTTTAGTGGAATAGGATTTATCTGTTCCAAGGAAGTACTCAATTTTTGTCACAGACAATAACATGGATTCTAAATAGTTCGGCAGGAAAAAGTGGTCCAAAATTATTGATATAATATCTAGTAATATAATTAAATTCAGCCTGATTTGAGTTAGATCATCAACCGTTCTCTTGAATCATTAATTAGAATGCCACAACACAGCCCACAAGTCACATAGCTACAACCACTTCAAAATTCACGTAGCAAGTCAAGTATTGACTACTGAGCAGTGATTGGGCCTATGGTATATTTTATGATTAAATGGTGTTTCATTTGGCATAAAGCACTTACTGTAAACCTGAACTTGTCTTCTTCCCCCGATATCTAGAGACACTGTGGGATCAGTATCCAAAACTGGGCTACAAGTGTAACCGGGACCTGGTGCCAACAGAGTAAGATTTAAAGGGGCATATCCTGTTGAATTTGCCTCCAAGTTGCCAACCATGATTTCAAACGAAGAGAATGATTTCGAAGGATTGATAGCCCAGGCAGAAAGAAGGCCACCATGGCAGCAGTCCTCTGACCTGTTTACTGGCGAGGTCTCTGGCATAAGATCAGCTATGACAGGGTCTTTGATGCAAGAGTGTGTTGTTCGAAACTTGAAGGATGAGCAGTCCCCTTGCTTAATTGCAAAGGCACCAAACATAGACCAGATCACCTCATTTTTTGACCATGTCCACCCTAAATTCCAACCAGGTTTGTCTACATGGCGATACTGATAGTAGTTTTGAATGGTTACCCTTGCCTGCAAAATACAGCCACGCTAAAATCTGAATATTTCAGAGCTGTGGTAGTACGCATCAAAACTTCAATTCATGAACATAGTAATAGACAATTGATTGGCCAAAAAGAGTTGATTGCAAAAGCACAAGGACAAGTGCAGAAGTACTCAGCATAAAGTTGTAGAACTTTTACAATCTATGCCAATTCTACATTCCACAATCATTAAGTAATCCACTAAATACTCCAGATACATGCTAAACCTATATTTTTAACATGATATGTATAAAAGAAAACCATTATATGTATACCTGGAGTGGTGACACCGACACCATATACTTATTAGGTAAGAAATTTATTTAAGACCCAGAATACTAAATCAAAGAATTCCACGCACCCTGTCATCCTGAGCAACAATTCTTTGCAGACCAGAATCAAGCATCTAATTCATTCCATGACATATTCTACAGTTACATATGCTGTTTACGTTAAAGCTAAATTTGATTGCAGCAGAATCACTAAACTAACCATATATCCATCAGGTGTGTACTGGTAAATGTCAAAAGTTACTGTGATATTCCCATGGGGATCCAAGGGATCATAGCAATCTGCAGAGTAGGAAGAAACAATCTCAATTAGCAAATAATATCTCTCAAGAAAACTGAATTTGTAGCAGCAAAGAGACGTAAAAGTAATAATACCTGATAAATTGCACATAGAAGCCACTAATATTAACATCACTGCATAATGCCATACACTAAATAAATTCAGTGCCATTTCCGTTTGATGATCAGCAGGTCAAGATGGAAGTAGTTATATAATAAAGATGGAACAAAGTAATATTTGCTGACTTTATCATCATGAAAAAAAATGACCTGTTCTGCCTAGAGAAACCCAGCTCCTCTTTGTTGATCTTGTCATGCCCGGATGAAACAAAGATCATTGGAAATATCACATGAATATGCACAGGCATATATAAAATAACATAATCAAGGAAAACTTACGTCTTATCTATATTAATCCATGTATGCTCAGCAACCAAACATAGTTGGAAGGGTTCACTTGTCTAATTTGTATTTTTCTATCAAGAGCCTACATAAGGACTAAGGACAAAGTGAAAAGGGAAAACATTCTTACAGTATCAAATCAGCCTTTCGGCCAGCAAGCACTCCTTTTCAATGTATCGGACCTCCTTTTCAACCAATTTTTTTATACATCAGAAACAAATTTAGGAATCTACCCAAATCCTATCCAACCTTACCACCTGAGCTAAGCCCTAATGGCTGAACCTTGGTTTTCAATCATTAGCCAAACATAGAGGCAGTTTACTTCTAAAGCCAAGGGGTAACACAGAGTTGAAGGACAAACATGAAATTCCAAGCAAAGCCATTGAATTTCAAGGATAAAAAATAGATGCTTTTGCCTATTTGACTATAATAGCATAAAAATTTGAAGAAAGAAAAGGACAACTAGACAAACAAAAGCCAAATTTCTGACGGCAACTCTTCACAAGGTTTAAGGCTAATTTTCTGAAAGACATACATAACCATCTCTATAGTGGAACAAAATGGACGGACCAATTGAATACATTTTGTGTGCTAAACCACTTTGGGCTAATGTAAGTTATGGACAGTCTCCAAGGGTAATGATTGTTGCTAATAAAACAGGGAGAATCCACATTGTTTATTCATGCTATAAAATTGGACTTTTATACGTCAAGCTAAAAGGGTGCTTGATTTTCTAACTAAAAGAATGGCGAATGGCGAATGGCGAATGGCGAATGGCGAATGGCGAATGGCGAATGGCGAATGGCTGCTAATGTGCTGGTTGTTGAAGATGAAGAAAGTGTTCGTGTTGGCAGTAAAAATCCAAACTTCCTCAGATACACCAAAGCATGTTGAAGTTTCAGTGTTTCACACTAATTTATAATTTTTTTTGTTTCGAGGAGAGAAGAAAGAGAGATAAAGAAAGAAAATTAGGGTTAAATCATTAAGATAACATGGTCTAACTTGGTCCTCTCACATTGCCCTTGTTGTTGCCCTTTCCGGTGGTCACATCAACCCGGTGGTCACCTTAGCCACCGCGGCATTTCGGCCTAGTTTCGCTTTCACGGGCTGCTATCTACATTTTGCCGCTATGGTCTGGTCAGCACTTGCACTCAAAGCTGTGGTAAACAGCATCATTGGAGAAACATCCTCACTTGGAGGCTGTCACACTGCCATTGCACCAGTCCCACATGGTTCCATTTGAATTGGGCTTCAAACAGGCTAGACCCTGTTGCTCGATATCATATGAGTTTGTGGTTAAATAGTGGGAATGAATCTGCAAGGGCTTAAGCCCAACATGTATCTATTTATGATATATGTTTTGGCCCACTCAATAAATTATTATGGAGACCAGAATAGAAAAAAAATAACACTCCATATTTTTTTATTGATAATTGTTAAAAAATAAAAGTAAAATATATATTTCTTCCAAAACCTATTTTTTCAATTCTTCTAAATTTTGAGGATTTAGAATTTTTAATTAGTAAAATACTCTTATCTTTTTTATTAAAACATGTCCTAAGTTCAATTTTATGAAAATTTTTTGTTTGGTCTTATATCACCATAAGATTATGATTACACTAATAAAAAGTGACCATATCATTTAATAAATTTTTTAATTTAGACAAATTTTAAAATTTTTCTAAAATTACAGATTTTTCAACCATGATAAATTCAACAATTTAGCTACATTCTTAAAAACTCCTTAAATCTCGATATTAGAAACATATTAAGTGACATGGTCATTTTTTATTGTTATAATCACAGGTGGTATGATACCACAAAACATCTAATTATTTGTATATTTGTAAATACTGAGTAACATCTAGGTGTAACTAGATGCACTAAAACTTCTTGTCTGCCCTTGTGGCCCCCTTATAACAAAAGCATTCTTAGGGCTTTGGGTCACATAAAAAAAAGAGATGGACTCTAGTAAAAAACTAGAAAGCATATTCTTGGTTTAAGCAAGTAATGTTTCTCCTAAATCCTAAGTAATTTGTCTTTGTCGTTAACGCCCCCAAAGCATTATCCAATCACTTCCATTAAGCATGATTTCTATCAAAAATTGAACTATATGATAAGAATTCAAAGTACCAAATAAGCAAACCTGTTTGCTTCTACTGTGTGTTTCTTTAAATAGCTAGAAACTAATCTCAGTTCTTTCATCTTTGCTTGGAATTCAGGTAGGCAACATGGATTCTGTTAACTCCCTTGCATCTGGTAAAGAACATTCTATCTCAGTTCAAAGTTATGAGGAAGATGGAATGGGGAAGAACTACTCAGGGCCAAAAGGTCCAATATTTCTTTCTTCTATTGGTGCCCATGAACTTTTCTCACCAGAGGTAATTCAATAAGTTTTTGTTTCTCATTTAGCTCAATTGGGTCCTCATCAATTCTGTTATTTCTAATCAAAATTTCTTCTTTCAGATGTGGAAGGCAGGACTAACAGAGTTAGTTGCAACAGCCTTCCTAGTGTTCACTTTAACAACAAGCATCATTGCATGCCTGGACTCGCATGAGGTCGATCCAAAGCTTCTTGTTCCTTTTGCAGTTTTCAGCATAGTCTTTCTCTTCCTCATGGTGACAGTGCCTCTCTCTGGAGGTCACATGAGCCCTGTTTTAACATTTATAGCTGCTCTCATAGGTGATGTAACTCTTGTTCGTGCCCTTGTGTATGTCGCAGCACAATGTATTGGCTCAATAATTGGATTTCTTATAATCAAAACTGCTATGGACCATAGAGAAGCAGATACATATTCCTTAGGGGGCTGCATCATTAGAGGAACTGATGAGGAAACTTCAGGTCTAAGCTCTCAAATTGCTTTGTTATTAGAATTTTGTTGGACATTTGTGGTACTCTTTGTTGGTGTGACAGTGGCATTTGATAAGAAAAGGTGCAAAGAATTGGGTTTGGCTATGGTATGCGCTGTGGTAGCAGGGTCAATGGCACTGGCAGTATTTGTATCCATAACAGTAACTGGGCAGGCCGGGTATGCCGGTGTGGGTCTGAATCCAGCAAGGTGTTTAGGCCCAGCATTGTTGATAGGGGGGCCATTGTGGTATGGGCATTGGGTTTTCTGGATGGGTCCATTCTTGGCTTGCCTTTTCTATTATGGTCTCTCTCTAAACTTACCAAAGGTAGTCTTGGTGAGTGCAGATGGAGAAGTATGACATCTTGTAGGTAAATGATCATCCTAATTTGTATTTTAATAATAAAGGGAGAGTGTTAGACAAGGTGAGATCAAAATCCAATTGTCATCTCCACCATAAGCTAGTTAAACTAGGAAAACTTTTTAAGATTATGTAATTTAGTACAAAATAATGTGTTGGTGAAAGATGTTATTATTATAGCTTTACATTAGTGTAACTTGTAAACTTTTGGTTTTCTGATTTCTATGCAATATAAATTCCAAATATGATCAATATGCTTTTATGATCTATAACAATGATTATGCCTATCAACTAACATAATTAAGAATTTTTAAAAACGTGATTGAGATTTGTAAAACTAACTTCATAACTATTAATAATTAAGATTGCTTATTTTAACACATTTTGATAGTTCTCGATTCTCTTAAAAATGTGCAATTATAAAATGATAAAATTTTCTTTCTAATTGATTAATAAAGCAGAGTTATACTCATGTTCGAACTTAAATTTAAGTGAAAAAAAATTTAATATCACAACTCATGGTGTGCAGTAACATAATTTGATCTATGACAACTTGTGTTGATTAATAAAAAAATTAATGTCTAAATGATTAATAAATTAGGTGAGGTATGCTCAATTGCTCATAGATGGTGGCATGCATTTTTACCCCATCCATTGAAAGAATAGTCATAGTGCAAGGGTTAAATTTATAATTTTAAGTCAACATATGTTAAATTATTAGAGAATGAGGAAAGAAAAAAAATATTCCAGAAAATAATACAAAGAATAACTTTATTTAAATGCTTAATATAATTATATATTCCCTTTTTTCTTTAATTTCTTTAAAACTAAAATTAATTTGAGCGTTTATTTCACAATTACTTTCTGTTGATATCTTCATATGAAGAGGTATGAGTAAATGCAAGTTAGCTCCAATAATAAAAAATAATAATAATAAAATGGTCGAATTAACATATAATGACGTTAATATACAAAGCAATTCATACTTTCAATTGTATATAACAAGAAAATGATGCAAGAGAGTGTAATAAAAAATAAAATTTTGAATAGAAAAAGGATGCTTAAGAATTCTCAAAAGATTCTTCTTAACACATCATGAAAATTTCCCTTATAAAATAAATAGGCCCTAGTCTTGCCACATTAATTCAATCAAAGATTCTTCTCAATTCACTTCTCTTGCTCTTTGGGGCCACACCATTTAAGGTGGGTAATAACATTGTTGTCTTATATACATTTATGCTTCTAATTGTGTGCATGAAACCCATTATTAGTTTTCATTGGATTATTTCATACAAACAACAATAGTAAAATATAAAAATGAAATCATGTGTATAGAATACATTCTTCCATGTATCTCTTCTTATTATATTTAACGAGAAGTGAGTTTAAGACAAGACTAATCATCTTGTTCGTATGATACTTCTTGTTATTAAGTGAATAATTTAATTTTAAATATTTTGTAGAATAATTAATAGGATTGAGTTCAAGACAACATAACTCATATACAAACAACACCTTTTTATTGCTTTTTGTTTGTGTTGTAGAATAAGCAATGGATGTGGTTATCAGTAATGGATCCGAGCAAGACTTGACAATGTCATACGATGAGAAAAGAGAAGGGAACTTCCAACGGACGAAAATGAAATTCCTTCACTTTATTGGAGCTCATGAACTTCACTCTCCTGATGTAAGTTGAAGAAAATTTATTTATAGATTTCCTTACACTTTCAAGTTAATCTTAGCCAAAAAAGGTATTTTTTTGTTTCAGATGTGGAGGGCAGCTCTTACAGAAATGATAGGGACTGCTTTTCTTATGTTCATTCTATTTTCTTCCATCATTGCGAGCTTGAACTCCAAAGTTGCTGATCCATCTCTTCTGGTTCTGTTGTCTATCTTTTTTGTGGCCTTCGTCTTCCTCTTGGCAATAGCTCCTCTAACCGGTGGCCATATGAACCCAACTTTCTCATTTATTGCTGCACTCAAGGGCGTGGTAACCATTTCTCGTGCAACCATTTACATTTTGGGACAAATCATTGGTGCAATAATGGGTTTTCTTTTAATCAAGAGTGTCATGAGCCCTGAACTGGTAGAGAAGCATTTGTTAGCAGGTTGCAGCATTGATGTTGGTAAAACATCTGGGATTAACCCAGGAACAGCTTTTATATTTGAGTTTGTATCCACGTTTGTGGTGCTTTTGCTTGGTGTTACTGTGGCATTTGACAAAAAGAAGAGCAAATAACTTGGGATACCTTTGGTTTGTGCTCTATTTGGAGCTTCAATGGCTATACCAATTTTTCTGTCAATAACAATAACAGGAAAGGCTGACTATGGGGGAGCAGGGCTGAATCCTGCAAGGTGATTTGCACCAGCAGTGGTGCAAGGAGGTCCATTGTGGAATGGACACTGGGTTTTTTGGCTGGCTCCCTTCTTTGCTTGCATTGTTTATTATGTTTTCTCGGTGAACTTGCCAAAGCGGGGTTTAAGTTGGGTGGAAGGAGAGTACGACATTTTGAGGTTGGCAGGGGCTTGTTACAGAGCAACTGGTACTACCGAATACGAGGAAGATAAAAAGTAAAAAAAGTTGCCTCAGAGCTACAAAGTAGTTACAGTTATGGTGAATAAATCTTACAGTCTGAAACAGTTCAAGCTACAGATGATTTGTGTTCTTCTACCGTGACTCGGGCTGTTCTTATAAACTTTTTTTTTTTCCTTTTTCCTTAGTTTGATGTAAGAGCATCCTGGATGCTTATCCAAGATTTTAATAGTTGTCTACTGAAATTCCCTTTTGCTTCTTCCAATATTTCCCTAGTCTTGGCTGAATACTGTTAGAATTATATATATCTTCACATTTGCACGATCAATCTAAAGATCTGTCTCCATATATGGCGTCTATATATTTTTTCAGATTCATAAATAATTCATTACCATACATATTTAGCTGCACAATACACAAATATAGGCTAGTAATCATTTCACAAATCAAAAACTTAATTCACTGCTTATTTGCCTATTTTCTCATGGAGTTAAGAGACTGCTACTCAGTTTCACCAGAAGATGGCTGCAAAAGGGTGGAAGAAGAGTCAAGGGGCTCATGCACCACCGAATTTGAAGAAACTAAGATGGGATTGCCTTCTAATTGTAACATGATACTCCCCAGAATTTCAGTTAATAATTTCTTGAACTCATCTTCTTTAACTATCTTCCCATCATCTGCACTCATCATCTTAAATGCTTCGCCGACAATATTATCCATCTGTGAATGTTTAAGATCAGATTTAACAATTACTGGTCACATGATAGGGTAGGATCAATATACTTTTCTGCTATAGAAATAATTGAGGACTAGCTACCAGTGACATTGACTACCAGAAACCTAAATTGTCCAAGACCAACCACAAGAAAATGATGAGGGTAGCTCAGAATTTTAACCCCCACCATTAAGGATTTGATGCAACTACCTTTCATGTTGAAATGGAATCCTGCCATCCAATTGACATCCTTTTATCTTATCCTTCATGCATGACAGATTATTAACATGATACAACTTACTAATCAATGGTCAATTTCAGCATAATGTGGCGTCTTGCCATCAAAATGCTATTTTGCATCCTGAAATTATTGTGTTATCAAGGAATGAAGTGATGTAGATGGTTTTCTGCGTGAAGAATCAACCTACGGGAAATTGACGACATGAGCTGTGATTATTGGCAACAAATTTACCTCACTGATTGCACCATATGGAGGTAAACCAGCAGATGCAGCCACAGCATCCAATGCCACTCGCAGATACTCCTTGGGCACTTTTCCATTGCGATCTTTTGGCACATTTTCGAAAGCTGAGTTCAATGTCTGCATCCAGCGGTACATTGTAAATTGTTTAGTTCCAAGGATAAGTCACAAAAGTAAATAAAGAATATAAAAGGTAACTCCAAGGAAATCATCCAACAATACGCGACTAAAAAAGGAAGGTGTGTTAAACAATAAACCTTGTCTAATTCAAACTTGTTGGATAATAATCTCTTAATGCCACTTCCATCAAAGGTGTTTTCACTATGGGCAACAATGACAGGTTGCTCCTTGAGATGTTGAGCCACATACTCTGCCACTTTCTTAAATTCTGCCAGAAGTGTCTCTTGAGAGACAGGATTGTCCCAATTATTGCCAGCGCAAGATTGCAGTGCTGGTTCCACAATGTTGCTGAAAACCTATACAAGAGTTTCCAAAATGGAAGCAAAAAGATTAAAGATGTTTGATGTTCTGTTTTCATCAACCAGGAAAATAAGGCTCACAGTATAATGAATGACATTCTTGAGTATGGTGTTGTCACCAATTTAAAAATCAATTTTTGAATACAAGTAGTTAGTTTGAAGTTTGTACCCAAGAATCTGAAGTAGGAGGCATTCCTTGATCAACAGTGAGTTTCCTGAGAGCTCCAATTATATAATCACGAATTGATGCACTGGGAGATTCAATGTGAGAAAATACAGACACCAGCTCTGATTCATAACTAGGACCATTAATAAACTCAAGGAGATCTTCCCCATCAATGCGAAGGATCACAATAGGGTCACGCTTCAGGCCAGCAGCCATGCCCAGCAGGATGTCAGAGAGAACCTCTTTGAACTCGGTCTTGTTCACTTTCTCTTGCTTGCCATGGGTAAACTCATTCAAGACCTAGACAAAAAGGAATAAAGTTCCATTTGTTGGTGGATAACTGGTGAAAATGTAAGGAAAGGCTTAAGCTGGCTGAGATCACATCATAAGATAATACACCGCACCAAATCTATAGCTTTTTTCTGTATATAGAAATTCAAGTGGATAGTGATTGAAACAAGGTAGTCAAGATTAATTCCCTTACCAGACAAAACAAATCTTACTCATGACAACTTAAATCTAATCACACATAAATTTTGTAAACTCCATCTTTCCTCACCATTTTCAGTGAGTATATTTTACCATACCAATGTAAACAAAAAATTATGTTTTGGTTTTTGCAGCTGCCAGTGTCACCTATTAATCCTTAGTAGGGGGAAACATTTGCTGGGAAGTATACAGCAAAGCCAACCAAATGATTTTTGGTGAACCAGGACCAAATTAGTAAGCACATAACATACGCTAACAACACAACTGTGCTCAGCCACTTCTTTAGCAAATGAAAGGTACATAAATATTGCTTTTCCACAAAGTAGCACCTTTCATTGTCCCCACGAAAGCACTGCCTTAACAATGCAGATAAAGTGTTTATATCATTGATAATTATATCAGACTGACATTAGCCAACAATATTCAAGTGTTTCTATGTAATAAAGTTCAAAAAGTTTCCACTGAATTCGTCACTAGATTCCTCTTTGTATGAAGATAAAAAGAAAGGCACCAAATGAAAAAGTCAAAGCAAGGAAAGAAAAATTGGAACTGAAAAGCAGAGTCCCACAACACCGACCAAGCTCAACCATTGGTTGGATCTTTCTGGGGCTAACTAAAAATGGAAATTCTGAATATTTGTTGTCCAGTATAGCCCCAAGAAGGCAAGTACAAGCGTCACTTAGACTATCACATATCAATTAAAAAAATAAAATAAATCAAGGTTAGGCATATTCAGTCACAATCAACATCCATGCAGTAGCTTAAATATTTACAAACGGGCCAAAGATACAGAAACGACGGGAACCATTTCCCTCCATGAGGAAAAGTGAAGCTCAAAAAAAAAAATATTTGATCCTAATACTAATACTGTAAGGACCAGAACAATAAAGTAGAACGAAATAGACCTGATAAACATAATTAGCTGAAGAGGATGAAACATCTATTAGTTGATTATTTCGAATATATGAGAAAGTAATCAAGAACTTAAAAGTCAAAACATATATGAGCATCAGACCTTATCTTCTAGCAAGCTGACTTCAGTGCTTGCAACAACAGATTTGTCATTTTCATTGAAAACAATAAAATGGCTTCATTGGAATTACTTCAGCGAAAGGACCACTCGATTTGTTGAAATTAATAAACTTTTCTGTCTGCAAATCAGTATATGCAAAATACCACGAAAATTTTACCAAATTACGTAGAGAAATATTTCACATTTCAACTTGGGCATTGTGTCAGCATTGCTAAAATTCCCCACCATTCAGATATGCAGCAAATTGACCGAAAGATTTCATATTATGTTACTAATGGCTCTGTAATTCCTCCATAATCATTAAAAGGAAGACAAACCCAGAAACCAACTTCTTCAAAAATTGAAACTTGAGGTTCAAAAATGGGCACAAACCTCAGAATAAATATGATCAGAATCATGAGAAGAACCCTGAGCAGGCAAACCCAGAGCAGCACCAATATCAGCTACAGCAGGCTCAAGCTCCTTCACGGAGAGTTTCCCATCTCTGTCCCTATCCAACTCTTGGAACTTATGGTCCACAAAATTGCTGAAAACCTCTTCGTTCCCAACCAACTTCATAATATTCGAACCGTCCAAAACCTGTCCATTTCCACCGCTTTTCTTCTTGGGTGTATCTGAACTAGCCTCCATTTTCTGCTTCGCTTTTTCTCTTGTGAGCTTGCTTGCTTTGGTAGCTTGTCTCGTGAGTCACACACGAGTTAAAGTGAAAGAGTGAGTTTGCTTTTGGCCCTCTGAACTGAAGGATTAATCTTGCCTTGCTTCTACAAGGGTCTTTGCCTTTAATATGAGAGAGATGAGAGAATAAAAAAAAATAACGTGGTATAAAAAGATAAGACTTGTTTGGTTTACCAGTCCCAGTTTTTAGCTTCGCTTCAAGAATTTCCACTGAAAGCTTATGCTGAAGTTGCGTTTTTTACTAAGTTGTTAAATCAAAGATTTTAATTCTACTTAACCAAACAAGCCTTTAAGAGAATAGACTAGTTGGTGACCACTAATCTATTTGTGGCTGAGACACGTGGGACGGTTAGGAGACGGCGACCAGGAAATGTTTGAGGCCACCAAAGTCCAAATTTCTTTAATTGGGTCTGGCTGTAGATGAGCGACACGTGTCCCTTGTACAATCAATTCTTAATTCTTCGGGATGCGTAATACGCACGTAGTTTAAAACGTGGCAATCATGCGGTAAAGTGGGCCACCCGATTGGACTAGATGTTGCTTCGGCGATTAAAAAATTAAATGGCATTTACCTGTTGTCGGCTTCAAGGCTTCGGTTTGCGCTTGTCTACACTTGATTATCGCTCAGTTAATAGGGTCCCACAATCTTAAATGGATATATCCGTTCAGATTGAGATATGAACGGCTTGCTGGGCCGGGTTTTGATTGGAAAGGACTGTCTCTCACTATTTGTTTTGGGCTTATGTTTATCATTTGATACTGGTTATAATTTATTTGAATTATTTTTAGTACAAATTAAATTAAAAAGAAGACCAACAATTGTTTTTGGTAATTTTCTTTGGAGTTGTCTCAACAAATTTGGATCAAAGAGATTTATGAAAAGAAAAAGTAGTAAATCTTGCATTTTTGAGGGACGATGATCATAAACAAATAATAAGATAGATAGATTAGTGGCATAAGTTGAGACTGGATGACCGGATACACTAGTCTTATTATAATATAATGTGACTAATGTATAATATAATTAAGTACAAATTAAGAAATTTTTTTTCATCTATGGAACAAAAAAAATTTAATCTCTAATAGTTTTTACAATCTAAAGTCAATATTATGAAAATCACATTAAAAAGAAGAAGGAATTGCTTGAATTTGGTAAACCCCTAAAAGCACATAGAATAAAATCCTTCATATTCATTGTGGATCTTAGGAAAATTACATATAGGTTAAAATTAACCAAGAACATCTAATTAATTACTAAACAATTGACAAAAATTACATGCAAGAAACAAGCAGATACATGTAAAGCAGCACCTAATTTCCTTTGTCTATAGGCACCTGATCAGGATGAGGTTTCAGTTTTGATTGAGAATAAACATACTGCAGAATATCATTAAAACCTCTCTGGCTATAATTCAGAGCCTTCTGCCAAAATAATATTGCAATGTCCCCAAACTTAACCCTCAGCTCCCATATCCTATGATCAATTTCCTCTTCATGTTTCATCATGTAAGGCCGGAAAAATGAACCATAAACATTGGCAGTGCCCTAAAAAAATTACAGATAGAGTCACAACAATAATCCTCGTACATGATTATGTAACAGAATGACGAGTTTAAATATGTTGTTCTGTGCAAGGTAACTCTCTTGAACTTAATATTTTTTAAACATCACCATGCATAGATTAAGAAATGAATATTATATGTTCGAGAGATATTAAAGAGCATACTTTTGTTTTTGGGTACCAAAGATAAACAAAAAATGCCAACTTTGCTTCACCATAAAACGGTAGCCTTCAAGAACAAAATCATCATCATCAAGTTAAAACAAAGACACAAAAGTTAAATAGCACAATCAGAATCATTACAATGTGTTCGATAATATATCTGTACCATGAAATGCAGGCATCCCCCAATCTTTCAAAGACTGTAAGCATAGAAGCTATAATCCTACAGAAATTACAAGCACCAACGTTAATATTAAGCATAAAACAGAGTATATATAAAACATGAAGACGAAGCAAAAAATATATATACCCTACCAGTACTGGCACCAAAATATGAGTTGCTCAATCTCTGGCTTACTCTGCTCCACAGTTTTAAAGCATTCATAAGCTGGATAAGCATAACCAAAAACCAATCTGCAAAGTAAATTTATATATTTTAATTTCCATTGGATTGAATAAAAAAGTTATATATACTACCTATGAAACATTGAAATTAATTTACATACAAGAGTGCTCTTGAAATAAAAGATCCCATCATTTTCAGCCTGAAAAAGAAGTTAATTATACCTGAAATTACAAAAGAAGTTAATTAAACAAACAAAGCCAAGGAATTGGGGATCAATATTGATATCATGAAAATGAGACCAAAAGAAACTAAGACTTCGAAATTTGATTAGGGTCTTTGTTTGAAAATTGAAACTAAAAAGAGTAAGGATTTTACTACGCAATCACTTTCTCTTCTGTTTCTCAGAATCCAAACAAGTTACCGTGGCGGAAACCGTCTTTTAACTTTCATTTAGAATTCGGTTGGGTCACATTGGACCGAAACGTCGTGCTCATTCGTAGAATACTGTTTTTCTAGCGGGTCGGAACTTGGGCTAAGGTCCACTAAAAATGGGCCGATGACGATTCGCTTTTTGGGCCTTGATAGCAATTTTTATGAGGTAAATGAAATTATTATTTTACCCTCCAAACAACTTGCCGCCACACATCCAACGGAAAAGAACAAAACAAAACGAATAATGCGCCACGTCAGCAACTTTTCGGATCAGCAAATGGTTGTTTCTCTCGCCCCACAAACCACCTATTCATCTTCCTAATCCTCAAATCCAAAACCATCATCTCAGCTCACTCTTTCACTCTCTCTCCTCCCTCCCATGGAAGTGAGCCTCACTGCAAAGCACCAGAGCTTGACCTTAACCTCATGCATTCCACTATCTTCTTCTTTCCTTTCCTCCTCCAATCTCCGGTCCATCAGACGACAATTCGTCGGTTGCGGTCACAATTTGAGGCCGCTTGGTGGACTTCGTTCTAGAAGGAAATACAAAAAGGTTGGGCTTCTTCATATCCAACCGCCTCGCTTTGTCTTCAGAGCTTCTTTGGATTCTCATTCCATTCTCGTCGTTGTCGCCATAGTTACTTTCTCTGCTGTTTCCCTACTGTACTTCAATCATAACAAGCGAAAGAAGAGCGTCAAAGAGGTCAGTGAACTTAGAACTACGGTTTTTTTTCTTCTGGGGAATTGGTTTGCTTTTTTCTGATTTTCTGGTTCATGTTTGAAGGATGGTTAACTTGCATTTGGTTTTAAGTTATATTTATGATATCAATTATGCTTTTGGACTATAAGTCCGTTTCATATGAGTGGTAGTCTCCAAGTCTAAGTATGAATTTTTTTTGGAATGCTGTAGACCTTGTAAAATAAGCTGGAATTAAGAATAAATTCTGAAATATCTGTGGTTGTCTGCGCACTTGCTTGCGTAACACACTGAAAATATCATCTGAAACTCATTATAGTAAGTTGTTATCACTTTATTGTTTTCCATGTTACAAAATTTCATCGGCCATTATCCAGAACTGATTAATTTTAAACTTTCCTAGTCAGAGATAAGGAACGAAAATGAAGAGTGCCCATTGGTAACGAGACCATGAAATTATGGATGGAATATTTTTTTAATATAGTTTTCTTTTTATCTCAGATATCAACGAGGTACATTTTTAGAAAATAAATTACTTGGTCTTGGAAAATTCCATTTTTAGAAAAGTTTCTTATAGTTTGTAGAGCTCTGTTACTCAAAGTGTCAGGTGTCTTTACTTTTTAGTTGAGTTCAAAGTGGTTTCTGAGATGATATCCTTTGGTAGCTTTATATCATGAGCATCTTTCTAATGCCGACACTGTTCCAGATACCAACACACCCAACATTTGCGTTGCCCCAACTAGGAAGTGACACGGGGAACCATATTGTTGAAAGTCAGATTCTGGGTTTTGAAGATCTTCAGACGGAGAGCTTGCTGAAAGAAGTTGAATTAAAGGATAACTCCCACGAAACGAGCCAAACTTTTGAGGATGAAGAGGCCCAGCTACCATTTTGGAGATCAGCAGTAGTGAATGAAGAGGCCATCATGTCACCCGCCTCTAGTGTTCTGGCCTCTAATGTCAATCACTCTTCAAATATATCTGAAGTTACAGATCAGGTTCTTTCACCCATGTTCTTTGAACGAGGTGCAGTACAACCTATAGAGTTTTCCAACGAACTGACTGACTTACAAATGGAAGAATCCCAAGAGGAGATTAAGTCTGATCCAGAGTTGCCTATATCAATGGATGAAATTAAGTACACAACTGCTTCTGTTTGTTTGAACAATGCATTTGCAGAACTGAATGAACATGGTGAACCAAAAGTTGAACTTGGTGAAGAAGGCCAAATTATCAGCTATGATGCCTTTTCTGGTGAAGAGGGCCAAACTATCAGCTATGATGCCTTTTCTGGTGAATCAGTCAGAGAAGAGCTTTATATGTTTTATGGGGTTGACAAGTCTTCTGCAGCACCCTTGAAAGGTTTAAGATCATCATCTCCCCGTGCTTCAGTTTCGAATAGAAATAAAGTTTTCTCACCTATGAGGAGTGCTCCACTAAAGGGAGCAGAATCCATAGCACGGAATTTAATGAGAACTGTAGGTAATGCCATGAAAGAATATGTTGCTTGATCTCATTTTTCATTTACTTGGTAGCTTGAATATATTTTTCTCCTCATGATTCATCAATAAATAGTATATACATGTATATATTACTTCCTTGTGTCTCTTTGTTCCATAATGCAGCAAGTTGTCATGGATATAGAGTTCACTCACTGTATTGACTTTATATAATGTATGTTATTGATCCAGAGCATGTTGAAGGAAATTCTATCACTACAAGTTATAAAGAAGGCCTTTCACCTCATCAAAAAGGTAAATTCTTGAGGAAAGGCATTGGATTTTCAAGAGATACTGAAAGAAGTCATCTGGCTCAAAATGGAAGTAAAGTTTTTCCCCAAAGTCCTTGGTCACATGAGACACACGTTGATCAAAAAAGTCATTCTTCAGAACTATTTAGGCCATACAATCATTTGCTAAAATATGGGAGGTAATCTTTTGTTTTGCATGTATACAGTAGAACATATGCGTGTCCCTGAGAACACAACTTATTAAGGATTGTATGCTTTTATATTTCATCTTTGTAATCATTGAGACGGAGTTTTCTTTTTTAATTGTTTATTATATCAGCATTATAGTGTCAATTCCGGCCTTTGTTTGGTTATCTTTTATGCTGGAAAGCTCATCCCCAAGTGCTCTTTTTTACCAGGGTATCTGAGTGTGTAGATTTGCTTAAAGATATGGAAAGCAAGGGTTTTCTGGATATGAATAAGGTAATGTGCATCTTTTAACTGCCTTTATGTATTCTTTCTTGAAATTTGATTATATCTCACAGACCAAATTTACTGGTTTTAGGTTTATCATGCAAAATTTTTCAACATATGCAAGAGACAAAAGGCTGTTAGAGAAGCTTTTGATTACGTGAAGCTTATCCCCAATCCAAGTTTGAGTACATTTACTATGCTCATGTCAGTGTGCACAAGGTCTCAAGATTCAGAAGGTAAGCTCATTTTCCATCAGCTTTTTATTTAATGCCTGGGTGCTCTGGATATGTTTTCATTTGCTATTAGTACCAATGTGTTTCGAGTTCATGATGCCAGTATCATTTGTATAGGAGCTTTCCAAGTTCTGGATCTTGTTCAGGAGGCTGGACTGAAACCTGATTGCAAACTTTATACCACATTGATATCAACTTGTGCAAAAAGCGGAAAAGTTGATCAAATGTTTGAAGTATGAAAATCTTGGATTTTGCAGTTAATCAACCATTTGTATCTTCTTCTAAAATCTTATACAGTAAATATGTTTTGTCTGGAAGGTATTTCATGAGATGGTTAATTCTGGAGCAGAACCTAATGTTCATACCTATGGAGCACTTATTGATGGTTGTGCGAGAGCTGGGCAAGTTGCTAAGGCCTTTGGTGTTTATGGGATAATGAGGTCTAAGGTACAGTTATAGCTATGTTGTTTTCTTCTTTTTATTTTTTTCCATTACTATATATGTTAGTTTGTTATTTTTGAACTTTTTTTCTTCGATCAATCTTTTGTTCTAATTACATAATTTGTATGAATAATTCATGCTGATATGATGTTGTATGCAGTAGAATGTGAAGCCAGATCGTGTTGTGTTCAATGCTCTTATAAGTGCATGCGGTCAGTCAGGAGCAGTGGATCGTGCATTTGATGTCTTAGCAGAAATGGCAGCTGAAACGCAGCCTATAGATCCTGATCACATCACTCTTGGTGCACTGATAAAGGCATGTGCAAATGATGGCCAAGTATGATCTCTCTTTCTTGGATCACTCTTCTTTTAGCAAAGAAAAACTGCTGAGGTTTTACTTTTTTTTTTCTTGTGCATTATATTACTTTTCCTATGATCTTTATCTGTTTATAGGTTGATAGAGCACGAGAAGTGTATAAGATGATCCATCAATTTAACATTAAGGGCACTCCAGAGGTCTACACCATCGCTCTTAACTGCTGTAGTCAAACTGGAGATTGGGAGTTTGCTTGCAGCGTTTACAGTGATATGACTAGTAAAGGGGTGGTGCCTGATGAGGTATTTTTGTTTTCACTTCATCTTTTCTCCTTTAAACACATGGCCGATTTGCAAGCTATTCCCATTTGCTAGTCATAGTTTGTGATGGCTAATGCGAGTTTCTGATCTTTCATGCAGATGTTTCTGAGTGCATTAATAGATGTTGCAGGACATGCTGGAAAGTTAGATACTGCCTTTGAAGTCCTACAAGAAGCCCAGAGTCGAGGAGTTCATGTCGGGATACTGACATATAGCTCATTAATGGGAGCATGTTGCAATGTATGTCTAACAAGGCAACTTTGTGGTTGAGCTGGTTTAACAATGATAACTTGTAAATAGTTCGTTCATACTTCTGCATGGTGGTTTTGCAGTTAATTGTGGTTCAATATATGATCTTAAAATGCAAAACTGCCATTAAGGCTGATCTAAAGAAATCTTGGTCTTAAGAATGCTGGTTTTAAGAATGAGTTATGGTCCTTCTCCGACCTTTACTGTCCAACCTGAGATATTGCCCTTCTCCGACCCTTACTGTCCAACCTGAGAGCAGACAGCTAAGCATTCTAACTCCAAAACCGTGGATCTTGGTTGGTTTTGTGCTTGTCTACTTGCTTCTTACCCTTTCATTGCTATTTCTTTAACCTTTTGCAATCAAGCTACTTAGTTCTGATTATAAAACTTCATATAAGCATAAGAGCTGTCAATGGTTTCTTCCTATTAAGATATTAAAGGTGGTTGAAACACAATGCTGTTGCCTGAGGCTTGCGAAACCTCACTCATAAGTTTAGTTATATAAGAGTACTTAATGGCATGCAATAGATACAATTAATCAAGAGATTCAAGATTTTGGCTATTTGGTTGCTGGGAATTTGGTGGCAGCAGAAAAAGTGGAACTCTCGAGAGCTAGGGTTAGGCTAGTAAGGGTTTGTAAGAGTTTCTGAAAGGCAGAGAATGGGTCTGGGTAAGTAGGGAACTTCAGAGCTTTTTTTTAAAGAACTTAATATGTAGGTGTTACACTTGAGGTTCCTTAGACATTAAAAAAAAGAGAGAGAGAGAGAGAGAGCATTATAGCTGATGAGTCTCCTCCATTTGTTTGAATTGAGATTTATAAAATAACCCTAATGCTACAAAATCCCTAGTAAAGCCCATAAAGAAAACACATTTAAGATAGCAAGACCCGAAATAAGATCCACTGCAAGCTGCTGCCTGTTCCAAGCAACTCCAAAAGCTAAATTTTTTAAGAAAACTTTTTAATAACTTCCTGAAGTTGGCAAAAATGATACTAAGAATAATTTGATAAACTAATCTAGCATATTGCAACCCACTTTCTTCCCGCATTAAGTTTATTATGTTGCAGAACATGCTTTTTCATTAACAGAAGTGCCAAATGTCTGGTTCAGGCTAAAAACTGGCAAAAAGCATTGGAGCTATATGAGGATCTTAAGTCAGTTAAACTTATGCAAACTGTTTCAACTGTGAATGCCTTGATCACTGCCCTGTGTAAGTCAGCAACTTCTGTGTGTAAAGTTTGATGTGATTTTCTAATAAGTATAATTGAGGCTTCCATTTGGATTCAAAGTTTCTATGATGGGTGGTGCTCCAATGCCCTAATCGTATTTAAGTATTGTAACATTGATTCCTATCTGTAACGAGAACCTATTTTGTGGCGATTACAAACTAAGAGGAGTACATGACCAAATATTATCTATAGCTTGCAAATCTGTTGACTCTTCAAGATAAGTTATCTTATAATTAAATTTCTTCGTAATTTGTGCATGAAGATAAAATATGTGAATTGAAGTAAATGCAGGGATGTCTTACACTGTTTTAAAGTTTTATTACTAAACCATTATTCTGTTAAAGAAAAGGGAAGAGATCTTCTCCAGGGAAACCCCACCCAAAATAAGGTGGCTTCAGAAATTGTTTACTTTCATCCATATTATGATTTGTGGATTCTATGAATATAGTTGTATGCCTCTCTACAGGTGATGGAAATCAATTACAGAAAGCTATGGAAGTCTTTTCGGAAATGAAAGTATTAGGATTGCGTCCAAATAGAATCACATACTCAGTACTTCTAGTGGCAAGCGAGAAGTAAGTGATTTAAGGAACATTTGAATTTTATAGCAAACAAAGAGCCTTTGGACTGAACTAAACTTTTTCGGCCTTATTTGCAGAAAGGATGACATAGAAGCAGGCCTTATGCTCCTTTCTCAAGCCAAAAGGGATGGTGTTGCCCCTAATTTAATCATGTGCAGATGTATAATTGGTGAGATAATAAGTTTATGGTAACTTTTATGCTCCATATTGTTTATTGACTGTATTCCTGTCAACTCTTTCTATGTATTCTGTGTGACGTCTGCAATGAGTAGTTCATATTGCTTTTGGAATTTGAGAAGTAAGAGTGGCTCATTGATGACTTATTGTAGGAGAGTCACTTTTTGATAATAATGGTGCTCCATAATAAAAGTTAAGCTAAATTACATTTTTCATCTTTTAGTTTGCACTAGAATCCACTTTAGTTCTTATAATTTAAATTTTAAAATCAAGGACTCTTAGCTTTAAAATCGAACCAATATGGTCTCTGTCTCTAAATTAACTTAACGGAAGATGACGTGGATAGTCATAATCCTACGTTGTTAAATAAAATGTGATATGTTAATACATATGTCTTAAATAAAATATTTTTTAATTTTAAAACATATATAAAATAAACAATTAAAAATATGAGTCTTTGAATTTAAAACTATAATGTCAATATATATGTCTCAAATGTGGTCCATATCATCTTCTTGTTAAGTCAATTTGGACGAAAGATGAAGATAGGAGCATATTGGCTCGATAAAACTGAGTCTTTGATTTTAACTTTTTAAACTTTAAGGACTAAAGGATATTCTAGTACAAATTGTAGGGATGAAAAGTGTAATTTAGCCTAAAAGTTATTATTCTATATTATAAAAATAAACTTTTTGAGTATTATCTAAGCCTCTCCATGTTGCTGATATGATACTGAAATTTAGGGGCAACTGGGCAAGAGATAATTAAGTTTGGTGTGTTGGATTCTGGAATCCTTGTTCTGTAGTGATGTAATTGCATCCTTAGTCCTTGCTTTTTAACTCTAGTTGAGATAATTGTTCCTCTTTCTGAAGGGGTAACCAGAGCATGTTACTGCTTTAAATTCATTCCTGAATACCAAAACATCTGTGAAGAGTTATCTTAATTATTTCTATGGATGCGAATATGCTGAAAATATTGTCTTGTGTTTGTTTTCTGAGATGTCCAGTTTTATACTTACTTTCCTTGTGATTTTCCTTGGGTTTTATCTTTTTCTGTATCACTTTGACCTCAAAGGGGTTTTAGTTATTTTGGTTAAATAGTATATAATTCTAAATTCCTATCGATGCCCCTTTTACAAATTTTGATAGACCTTTGATCTTTTTGAAAGGCATGTGCTTGCGGAGATTTGAGAGCGATTGCTCACTTGGTGAACCAATTTTATCCTTTGACTCAGGAAGGCCACAAGTTAATAATAAATGGTACTCATTTCTTTCGCTCTTGTAAATGATTTGTTAAAACTGCATCGCACCATTGGTAATCAAAAGGCATCTATGATGGAAATAATAGAAGACATTCTTTATCTTCTTGCATTTTTAACCTTCTATATCTGTAATGCTAGAATGGATCATGAAAGTGTTTCATCTATAATCTATATCTGTTTGATGTGAACCGTGTATGGATGTCTTTATTTCTTACCATATCCCCCTTAAACTAGGGGAGGGGGATGAAAGCGAAACAGAATATAAACACAAGGGAAGTAATCAGAGTTTCCTTCAGTTGTGGCGACTTACTCCATTTTGCATAATATGTTCAGGGATTGATGTAGTTACACAGCATCTCGAGTTAATTTTACATTCTGTATTCCATTAGATACAGGACTATTTTCTTTTCTTGAAAGTCCTCTGCTAGAAATATTTATATATTTTGAGCAAGTTCCCTTTATTGTGCTGTACTTGTAGGTCATCGGCAGCCTTATTGGTATACCGGAGAACAATTGGAGCTGGTGAAATGCCTACTGTTGAAATTTTATCACAAGTCCTGGGATGCCTACAACTCCCATATGATGCATCTCTAAAAATTAGACTCATTGAGAACCTGGGAGTAAGTGCTGCTAGATCAAGATGCACAAACCTTTGTTCATTAATAGATGGGTTTGGTGAATATGATCCACGTGCTTTTTCATTACTTGAGGTTAGTGGGAAGCCGAAATTAGTTTATCGATTTACCCTTAGCTATTCAATAGTAAAGTTCCTAGGAGACCATCTGATACAATAATCAAATTGTAGGAAGCTGCTTCTCGTGGAATTCTTCAATCTGTGTCATTTAAAGAAAGTCCTGTTATTGTGGATGCAAAGGGGTTGCCAGTTTGTACTGCCGAGGTAAGCTTATCTCTCTAAAATCAGGCAGCACTGCTGTTCTCTCTCTCTCTCTCTCTCTCTAACTCACTCACACACGTGAATATGTGATAAACATATGTGCTGCTATTTGTGAATCTATATTTACTAAATTTCATGAAAATCTTACCAGGTGTACCTCTTAACTGTTTTCAAAGGTCTCAAGCATCGGTTTGCAGCTGGTAATTTTATCTCCATCCATTTCTCTTTATATTTACTTGAATATCAATGTATTTCCTTTCTGATTGTTTGATGTCAGAGTGTTCTAGCACTGAGAATAATAAAAAAACGGATTTTCTATATGTAAAAGCTGAAAGAGGGTAAGAAATTCTAGGTGATAAATCAGCTTTCCTTTGATATTGAGTTTCTAAAAATGAAATAATGGGTAAATCTTGAAGAAAAATGACTCGTGAAATCATAGTTTTCCTTTGATAATTCCTATAGAAGCGAGTATAATTATTCATTTTAAACATGAGTTTGGAAAGGAATCACTGCTTAAAGATAAATTGCTAATAAGCATATGCTCTAATTGGATTCTTTCCCCATACCAAATTGTAGCTGATGAGATAATAAGATATCTCAAACCCTTCTTCTTTTATTTATTTATTTAAGTATTTAATGACGATGCCTGGAAAAGAACTTATTTTCTGGTTACTTGTTGATAAACTATGTTCAGATCTGTTATGGAAGCTTCTGACAATACTTTCTCTGTTTTCTTGAAGAAGTTAGAATCATTCATAGTGCTGGAATATAATAATTTACTGTATTTTACTGAATGTCAAAATTATTTGATAAAACACTTGATAATTGTCATTGAAAAATATTCTTTTATTAGGAAGGGTGCAGGGATGGCCATGAATTGGGTTTGCACTTAGTATTGCTTTTCGATAAATCACTTCGTAGTACTTTATGCTTATAGCTGGTTTTTCTTTTTTCATGGGCTATTTGTGAGGATTGCAATCTGGTAGAAGTTTTTGTTTTATAGTTTTGCAATTAATTTACAAATTAAAAATAGGGAACAACAGAAATTAGTATGCATTATACAGCTTGATGACTGACCACTCTTGCCACCTGAAATCTCTTTGCAGGTACAAGGATGCCCAACCTAATCATCTTATTGCCCATAGAGAAAACAAAAATTCTGTCTCCCAGGGGGGAGAAAACAATTAACCTTGCAGGAAGGTGAGAAGTGTTTTCATGTTTTGCAATATGCATCCCTAGTATTTTTCTTTCAACTGCCAAATGGGTATTCCCAAGATCTGCAATAGTTAATTTGATGTTAATCTCCACATTATGATGAATGTGCATATTTTGGTTTTCAGAGTTGGCCAAGCAGTTTCAGCATTATTGAGAAGGCTTGGAATACCTTACCAGGGGAATGAATCATATGGGAAAATCAGAATCTATGGAATATCATTGAGAAAATGGTTTCAGCCAAAGCTTGCATCTCCTTTCAGCGGAAAACCCAGTGAGTGTGGCTCATCTCAGTCACGACTGGGGAAAAGTATCATCCATCAACAGCGGAACATTCGAATTGGCAATCTGTTTCTGGAGTAAATGGATACCTATTGGGTCCAAGCAGTAGACAACTTCAAGTAGCTAAGTTGTTTTGCCTGACATGAGCAGCTCATGACGGCCTATTGAAGGGTTTCCCTTGCCTACTTCTGCTCTAAAACCCAAGTTGCCAAACTCCTCTTCAATCCATTTTGGCATTTATCAATTAAAAGTTGAGAAGCCCATCATCTTTTGGAAGAGTAATTTCAGCATAGGAAAGCTAAGTGAACGGAGACTTAATGAATTTTGAGGCCAATCCATGCTTTAGCAGAGAGAAGTCTGGAACATGTCAGCCAGTTCCTTCTGTTTTTTGCATAGTAATTTTACCGTTAATGGCACCAATCAGGCATATTTGTATTGCCTGCAGCTTTGGCTGTGGTCATGGCTAAGCTGTATGAGGATGAGTTTGTACAATTTTGCATAGGTACATTGCAGATATTTGATATACATTACAGAGTTCTCTACTTGTAAAACGAATAAGCAGAATGAAAATTACAAAAAATAAAATATTGATCCGCCATTTCTTGCATGATAATCCAATTTTGAGTCATATTTAGGGGCTTGAAAACTAGAATTGTTTGATGTTTTCATCAGATAAGGAAAAAAAAAAAGGCCAAAAGAATCATATTAGAAAAAATAACTGAAAGGCTTTCACTTTCATCCGCCGAGCCTCCAACTCCCTGAATATAGTTGTTGCTTCAAGGCTTTTTTTGGAGAAGATACATGTGCTCGGTAGTGATCTTTTAATTTCTGAATAGTGAATAGTAAAAATTGAAACCTGACCAGTTGGAGGAAGCACAGAATTCCTTGAAAACAAGGAACAAATCCTTATGTTGGTGGTGAAGATGACCTGTTAAGTCCTGTTTTTGCTTAACATCAATGTAATTAGCATGCTCTGTTTTTCAAAAAGCAAAACATGATCTCTGCCAAGTTGGTGCAACATCTCAGAGTTCTTTTAAAAGCAATATTCTTTCAGGCAAAAAACAAGTATTTGAGTTATATAGGGAATTGCAGAAACAGAACAAAATTTGTTAATGGCAATATTCTCTGTCCTTCTCATACCACTGAAAATTTCTATACAATGGTCTACAACATTCTTCTATCTAATCAGAATAAACCAACAAAATAAAACACTATGGGTCAAAATTGTGATATAATTTTCTTCATCTTTCATGAGGCATGTAGTTGAGAGGTAAGATTGATGAAAGTATCTTCTCTGCAAGGAATTGTGAGACCGCCCATTGAATGATTGAAGCCAGACTCTTCCTCAGCTTTGTTGAGCAAAGCAAGAAATGAAGGATGATTCAAGTAGGAAATTGGAACCACAAATCTCTTCTTCTGAATTTCTCCAACATAGACTGCCATATGGCCTTTTGGAACATCTGAATGATTTCTTGCAGGAACAGAGTGAAGCTTGAGAATATGCTTTGCATTATGAATCATAGATGGCAAGCGAATACTCATTACTAGTCTTGAAGTTAATTGAGTCTAAAAGAGGAAGTGGGCTTTAAAGATTTGTGAGGAACTTGAACTGTGAAGGATTATTGATGCTGTATTTATAGGAGTAGGACAGAGTGGAGTGCCATATATTTTCAGTATATTGCCATGAGAGGGAGGGGCCAGGAGGCTAGTAGTTGGGTATGATGCTGTCTGGAGAATGAGATTACTCAGAACTCAGGACCCACCCATCTCATCAAAATCAACAAAGCTCACATGGCTCTGCTCAGTTGGCTGAGCAACACTCTCATCTCAATCTTATGTTTATCTTCAATTTGTGGTGAAAAAAGCTCCAATAATTGCTTTGCTTTGAAATCTAGTCCAATAAACAGCCAAGGGAGGCTGCATGCTGCTGTCACAACTTGTAGTACTTTAAAACAAATTGCCGTACACTGAAAATGAGAAGCTAATTCAATTTATATCCTTGTGAGAGTCAAAAAGGTGACATGGGCATTGGACCCAGTTATGGCTTATGGGAGGCTAAAAAGCCAAAGGAAACCACAACTGTTTTTTATTTATTTAATCAGCCTCTTACTGCAATCAGAACTCAACGCGATTATAAAAAAGTGACTGAGCCTAGAGAAGTAGCAAGCGTGAGCATCTGAAAATGGATAACTGTAAATGCTAGAAATTGAACCTTTCCAATATACATGCAGTTTCTGTCAGAACAGAGACGTGACTCAATGTGACCATCAAAAAATTTGTGCAAGTAGATCATTATAATCTGAGACTGCCAAATATCCAATGTGTGGATGAGGATGTACATGGCAATTCCTATACTAAAGCCATTATCTTTCCTCATTCTAATTCCCCTGTTCTGTTTCAGTTTTCTAGAAATCCTATATAAATATAATCTCACTCTTTAAATCTTACCTTTCCCTACAATTGGTAGTCATCATTTGAAGTAGAATGTCAAGTGTTTAAAAGGAATCTAACACTAACAAAAACAAGAAAGATAACTAGTAATTTATATATATAATTCTTAACGTTTAGATAGAAGATAACTTCAAACATCCATCTCTTTTACATGTGAGACTCACATCTAAATCGTATTATAAAAAAAGAATGGCGTAAAAATAATCTTCAAGTTCATATAAACATCTACTTTTATTGTCTACAATACTTTATTTACTTTCCTCCAAATCATAAATTATACATTTGAGAGGAAGTATTAATTAGTTTGAAGCCAACTCGAACTTGATAACTGCATACTATAATGATTGAAATTCAAATCAATACATCCAAAAGTTTGACTTACAAATGCTTGATACGTGATCAATCTTTTCTAGCTATAGAATTCATTTACATATCTATCAACCTACTAATCAAAAGGAATAAAATTTAATTAAGTCAACTCAATCAAGCATTATTAAGTAAGTATGGTTGCTGGCCTCCAATTACAAGCCGGTCATGCATTCAATTCAAACGAGAAGTGAGTTGAACAAAATCCTCCACATGACAAGGAATTACAATGCTTCTCATTTGATGATCAAAACCAAACTCTTCTTCAGCCCTACTCAACAAGCCTTGAAACAGAGGCTGCTTCAAATAAGATATTGGAACCACAAACCTCTTCTTGTTCTCTTTATCTTCCCCTACATACACAGCAAAATGTCCTTTTGGTACATCAAATGCCCTTTTGGATTGAGACCTCACTGGTATAATTCGCTTAGCATGGTGAACCATTTGTGGCAACACACGAATACCCATTATCCCTCTCTACCCAATTTAGTCACAGAAAGATAGATTATAGGCTTATAGTAAAGCAAACTGCAACTTATATAGTTGCAGGAATATTTAAGAGGCTGTAATATTTTATGCAAATGATTGCTTACAATATGTACCTCAATTTGTCCTTGCTATATTAGTTGCATTATAGAATTCGTGGGAAACTGTAGCAGTGAGCCACGGACACAAACCCAACTTGACCCTAAAGGGTCCTACAATATGCCATAAGTAGCTAAGAGCCTAAAACACCCACAGTTTTTCACATAGAATACTGCCCGGTTTCTTTAATATATTGGAATTGGGCATGTTCTTGACGTCAAGTGTAAAAGTGAGTATTTACTCTTAGATCCGGAAATTCATCAAAGACTCTTGGAGTTTTCTAGCATGCAGTGCACATGTACTTATCCCTTTGAACATTGTGTTAAAATAATAGAAAAAAAATGAACATTTGCATGTGAGTGTGAAATTCTCTGTTCTGTATATCAAATTGCAATGAGTCTAGTGACAAAGAAATGCTCTGTTCATGTGCAGAAGAAATATATAATTGGCCATTGCCACAGCTAGCAATTATATTTGGAGACTGGTTGGCTGAGGCTGCAAAATTAGTATGTCATGCATTGCAACTAGTCTTCAAGTCAATATTTGTTACTCATCATTGCCTCTGCAACATTTTTACAGGATAGAATCCAAACATGGGCATGAGGGAAAGAAGGGAAAATAATTGTTTTGAAGCTTGGAAAATGGCATGGTTTCATAAGACTCGTTATTAAAGTATGAATTTTTCAATCTAAAAAATTGACTCGTCGACATTTAGAAAAATATATCAAATCAACAAATCCCATAAATGGGGCAGGGATTTGAGGATGAGAAATAGAGTTCAAGAGGGCATGACTCTATAAAGATTAACTAAAGTAATAAAAAAAGTATATATATATATATATATATTTTATCATAAGGGTTGGCTACATAGTAAAAAAAAAAAAAGTGTTTTATTTAATTTAAATTATTTTGAAAGCAACAAAAAGTAAAAAGGTGATTAGTCGGAACAAAATAAGGTATTTTTTGAAAAATATGATAATATTATTTGAAAATATTAAGTGTGTTTTATATTAAATGCAAAAAACACATGTAAAAAAAGTTAGTGTGAATCATATTAGAAGAGTCATTATATACTAATCAAATTTATTAAAAGGTTCACTATGCACAATGCAAACTTAGCAATTACTTTTTTAAAAAATCATTATATTACAAAGCAAAATTTAGCAAGTATTTTACAAAAGTCCATGTTTTGGGACAAACAACAAAAAAGTTCAGTTCCTACATCCAAAATTACACCAAATTTTGGTCTTCGAAATGAAAACGAGTAATTACAAAAGCCTTCGAACCAAACGACAGGGTCAGTCTGTTACAACGTGAGCAGCAACGACATGTCGTTGGTTGTCAAGCATATTCTAGCGTCTGGGGGATCAAACGAAATCGAGTATGGTGCCAAAGGCGGTGGCTGGTGGCTACATCTCCAGCACCGGCAGCCAGAAAGTGAAAAAAAAAAAAAAAAAAAAAAACAGGTTCTTTATCGGAGTTCATAGTACCCGGCTGACTCGGTAAGACGAAGAGATCAGCTAGTGGACACGACCCACGAGCATGTCATGGTACCTTCTGAACCAAATGACTGAACTCTTATGTATATCTTTTGATTTGCATGTTGTTCTTATTGTTTAAAGATGAACTCGTTCTTTTTGGACGGCTAATCTGTGAATAAATTTATGCACAAGTTATTGTTTTTTTCCTAGGAATTGGAAGTTTTGGCTTTTTCCTAGGATTGGAAGTTTTGGCTTTTTCCTAGGATTGGAAGTTTTGGTAATTCAGATTGGAATTGTTCTTCTGCATGTCCATTCGTACTCAATATATTAACAAATTACAGTATAATGTTGTTGAAATTCAATGTTGAACAATATATTTACAAATTACATAACTTCTCGTGGGCTGCTAGTGGCTAGTGACCACAATATAAAAATGAACCGACTTGCTTAGTTGTCTCACTTTTTCTGTTGTCATCTATCTGGAATATAAACTTGACAAATGGGTTATCTAGATGACATGATCATCATTTATGAATAATTAAGAGATGAAGTAAGACTAATGAAGTAATCTTCACTGCATGGAATTCTGAGACCACCTGTAGGATGATCGAATCCGAATTCTTCTTCAGCCCACTTCAACAAGCCTCGGAATAGTGGATGGTTCAAGTGAGATATTGGAATCACAAATCTTTTGTGGCTCTCTCCTACATAGACTGCAATGTGGCCTTTTGGAACATCTGTAATGGCTGTAACCATTTTGATTTTTCCTGATAGAGTTCTCTGGAGTCTTTCTTTGGCATGAGCTATACCTGTAAATTTGTTACCCATCTTCATGATGTAGAGTAGAAAAATGAACTAAAGAGTTTATTTAAATGCTATAAAAGCTTCAGAGAAGACTTGAGTTATAATGGCGCCTTCAGTACCTAAATATATATAGGGAGACTTCAAACCTTAAAATGGCTAAAATAGTGAGAGTTCCATGAAGAATGTTGAGAAACATATCAGGTGAAGGACTTGGTGAAGTTTCACATGGTTTTGTTTCATCTATTCCAAAACACGATGCCCTACCACCTCTGAGGGCCAAAAATTGTGGTGCTGCTTAAAAGCAATGACTTAGTTATTGCATGTTGCGTTGAACTAATAAAGCACTGACCTTTTTTATGCTAGGCATGTTCTTCAATTAAAGAAGATTTATTTGCATTATGTTTATCCTTAGAAGCTTTGAATTTAGACTGGTCTTCTTTAGTGTCTTTGCTAGATAACTTGCCAACCAACCTCTCTGGTCATTGTAGGCCCTCAACTTGAAGGTTTCCTGCTTTCAGTATTAGATCAGCTGCTCATTTACTTGGACTTGTTAAGAACAATTTGGTTGAATCTGACTGAGCACATAGTTCTTACAAGTATTGACCAGGTAGGCTGACAATCATGTTAGATTAGAGTCATAGAATTATTGTCTGGATTATGCCTTATTGAAGGCAGCTGGAAGAGAATCTACTCCTGTCAGATTCAAATTTATTGAATTGCTTTGTAATACTGAGCTTTTTGGAATATAATTACTATAGGTGATAGTGGCGATGCTATCCATAAACATAAATATTAGATGATATTTAGTTTGATATTTTAATCAAAATGTCATGGTTGTTGATGCAGTGGCCTGATCTCATAAAACTGTATATTCTCTGGTGGATCATAAGCTATTAAAAGAAAAAAAACCACTGTTGGATAATGAGCCAGAACTGGGATGGTCAACTATATTTACTCAAATTTGACAGCAGAAAGGAAAGTTTCTGAAAATGAATTTATTGAATAGAATGGGCTCACCCGGTGCACAAAGTGCTCCCCGGCTATTGCGGGGGTAGGGGGAGGGTGGGCGCACATGTACGCAGCCTTTCCCTTACATTTCTGCAAAAAGGCTGTTTCCACGCCTCGAACCCGTGACCTACAGGTCACCAAAGGAACAACTTACCGTTGCACCAAGGCTCGCCCTCATTGAATAGAATGATTGGAGAAAAATTAATAGCTTAGGACGATCTATTGGCGTCCTTTTTGAACTCTTTTCTTCTTATTTTTTTTTTCTATGTAAAACAATAGATAAGAAAAGGGAACAATGTGATTATTGAGGAATAGATTTGAAGTTTTTTTGGTAAGTTAACACATTCATTCAGGAGATACTATAATGCTATGACTTTGCATCTTCTAATTAGGAAATTTAAACTAGTCACACAAGCCTTATGAATAGATGATTGTTTGACTGTACCAGTGAGAGAAACTTTCTGGCATTCTCTTTATTTGGGTTTCCCTTCATATTCTTGTTCAAGGAGTTCTTCCTTTTTAATATTTTAGACTTCATGAGCTTTGGGGCTGTAATTTGTTATAGTAAGTTTTTCTTTTTGACTACTATAGACACATGTCTGTTATGAGAAACATATCACATGATCTGTTACTTGTTTCATGTCCAAACTTGTCATTTTCTGATTTGCTTACTTGCTGCAGATTCTAACAAGCCAGTGGCATGGTGATGTATGTGTTCTAACTTCTAAATATGTTTCATCTAATTCACCTATTAGTATTTGGTGTTCAATTTTAAATCCTGTAATAATGGTTTCGATTGAGTTGATTGATTATATGTTCCATGAGTGGTAGGGCATGTTGAATTTTCATATGAATATAAGAGGACGAATTTATTGGTTTTAGGATAAGTCATCTAATTACAGATGGCAATACGTCCTCAAACAGTTCCCCTGTGCTCTGACCCTTACCATCTGTGAGTTACACATTTCTGTCTGCGGGCCTTTGCATTTACCCAGCTGACCAACCTGCACTGAAGATAGCCTCTCATTGTCAAACCTTCCCCATTTTAAAGTTTATTCTATTTTATTCTATACCGTTTGAGTAATTAGGTTCATATTACTTCACATATATTCTGTTCAGTTTCTTACTAGCAGTATCATTCAATTCATTTTCTTTTTCATCTGTCTGAAAGGCTAGTTATATTTGATCATCCTATCTGTGGCCTCATCATTTTGTGCAATGGGAAAAAGAAGTTTTCATTGATATTCTTTGTTATGATTTTGCCTTTTAAGATATACCTAGAAGATATGGGAATTTATAGCATGGGTCAATTAATCAAGGAACTATATCATTACTGATATCATCTCTGGACAGTTAAGTTTGTAAATATGAGGACATGAGGTCATTTTGAAATATGTAAAGCTATGAACTTTTAGCTTGGTGAGTCATCCACTAATCTATGCAAGAGTTGATGCATCATGTTCTTGACTGCAGATGCTAAAGGTTTACCGCGCCCATTCAAACTGCAGAATAACAGGAACTTGAACAAATTGTGTGATTATAATTTATTAAATTTGAAGCCAACTCCTTCAATTTAAATCTACCATTTTTTTTCCATATTAGGCCTATAGCTTTAAGTTGATGAGTTTGTAAACCCGGTGGTTTATTTCTGTCTGTAGCCTGCACATCTTACCCTTGTCCAGTCAGTAGTCACGTATTCAATTTTGTGATTTAATTGAGATAAAACTTTTGATGATATCTAAAGACAATGTAGTTAGTATAGACTTGAAGCATCAGTATCTAGAGCAGCATCTTGCTTGAGTATTATTAGTTGGTTACACCAGGAGCATGGGACAGGCTGTAGGGCATCCTTCATGTGAACTTCACAGGGGTTTGCCTTTGCCTTGTCAGTTGTGCACTGAGTAACAGAAGTTGGAAAGCTTTTTAGAAGATCACTTTTGTGTTTATATGTTTGATAATTATAAAATCTAGATTTTGATGCTTCTTGAATAATGTTTTCAGGCTATAAATCAAGGATAAAGAAATTCTAGAAAGTGGCATAGAAGTTAAGCTGCACATCAGGTCATGAACAGTTCAGTTTAAGCCAGCCTAAAGTAATAGTAACAAACTAGTAAAAGTTGCACTTCACAGATTACAAGTAAGGGACATCTACTTTAGATGAATTTAGCAGGACCCTAAAGCCTCAAGTTACAAAATTGGAGACTGGATTGTTAGTCTCATTTTGCGATGTTTGCAAGCAGCTGAAATTAGCAAGATGAAGTGTTGTTTACTGATGGAATTGTGAAGCTGCCCACTGAAATTAGACTGATGGAGTGTTCTTCACTGATGGGTGTCTGTTAGCGATTCCTATAAAAAGTAGGGCATGCATTCTCACTTGAATGGGTTTTAAATGAGAAGACTGACATGAGAAATCAACTGCCAACACAGTTTTGTAAAGTAAACATTATCAAAACAATGTAAAGATTTTTATTTTTCCTTTTTATTTTTATTTTTTTGATTCTCCGGGATGTAGAACTTTGTCATCTAAATGAGAAATCTATGAACAGAGATTATTGCAAATCTGCCTCTTTTTTATTTGTTTTCTTTATTTACTTAGTTGTATATTCATTGTAGTCCCAACAATTTCTAATTAAAAATTTATTATATAATGAGTGTATGAAATGGTTAATTAAGCTAAAACTCTTTTCTTTTTTTTTCTCTTTCTAGTAATTTTTATTTATTTACATAGATCTTGCTAGTGATTTTATTTTCGCAATCTTATAGCCAAGTTGTCAGCCCATGCTTTGTTTATTGTTTTTCTTTTTCTTATCTCTCCCCTTTCGCTTTTGGCTAAGCAAAACTCTATATGCTTGCAGTGGAGAGAATCATAAAAGAAACTCTTGAATGATCACATAATTATTATAGTTAATTCCATTTTAATTTTTCTATGAACTAAGTACAAATTTATTAGGAAAAAAAAAAAACCCAGCCAATAAGCAATTAATCATTCTTTTTTTTAAATATAAATCTTGATAACATTTATCCATTGTATTGCTTCTTCTTGTTTTGTTACTGAAATACATAATTGTAGTTTTTATTTTATTTTAAGAATAAATTTCATTACACAAACGAACAAGGTAGTAACTGGACCATCAAAAGCAGGCCTATTGTCCCATTGTCCCATTGTCCAAGACAAGGCATTAGAACGTGATTACTTGTCACCGACTGAATAAAACCCTAATACCCTACTACCCAAGCTAGCTAATTCTCTTATATAAACTCGTATTAAGCCCCAACCTCTCTGTAAAAATATTTACTTCTCTTCAAGGAATTCCAAGCTACATTCCAGTCTCTTTAGCGAAACAGTTTCATGGGAAATCACAAAACAACTATAATGCTGATCAGTTTGCAGCAACTTGTTATGCTGATTGTCCTTTTAGGAACAGAAGGAGTATGTTCTCAATCCAAGGAAGGCTGTCCTGACAGTTGTGGCTCTGTTAGTATTCCATATCCGTTTGGTACGTCTAATGATTGTGCTCTTGATGATTCTTTTTTGGTCACATGCAATCAAAGTTCTTCTAGTCCTGCTACGCCTTTTTTACCAGGAAGTACAACAAATATTCTGAATATATCACTGGTTGGTGAACTTAGAGTTGCAACATCAGTGGCTCATGATTGTTATAGTACCAATGGTAGTTATAGCAATTATCAATCTCAAATATTGTCAAGATTTCCCATATCGAACACACGAAACATGTTTACTGGTGTTGGGTGTGATACAATAGCCGTTATTAGGAACAATGAATCCTTACACAGGAGTGGTCAAGGAAAGAACTTCATAACTGGGTGCATGTCTGTCTGTGAGAATGTTAGTGACGTATCCAATGGTTCTTGTGTTGGCGATGGTTGTTGTCAGAGTAAAATTCCAAAAGGAATAAGGGATTTTGTGGTGGATGTTGAAAGCTTGAACAATCATTCTACAGTGATAGATTTTAATCCATGTAGTTATGGATTTGTAGTTGAAGAAGAAGCTTACAAATTCTCAATTGCAGATTTGGTATATTTGAGAGAGACAACTTTACCTCTTGTGTTAGATTGGGCAGTTGGGAACCAGAGTTGCCAAGTAGCCAAAAATGATTTAGCAAGTTTTGCTTGTAAGGCTAATCATAGTGAATGCAATGATTCCAAAAACGGAGGTGGTTATCGTTGTAACTGCTCGTTTGGTTTTCAAGGAAATCCTTACCTCCTTGATGGCTGTGAAGGTATTCAATTTAAGATTACTTATAAGTAGTCAAATTTTATTATTTGAGCAGATGATAGATCTTGTTTTTGTTTTTGTTTTGTTTTGTTTTTTTTTTTTTTTTTTTGCTAACCATGATAGATCTTAGTTGCTTTTATAACTTTTGTTGTTGCATGCAGATATCGATGAATGTAAAGTGTCAAATCCTTGCACTTTAATATGTCAGAATTTTTTGGGAGGTTTCAATTGTTCTTGTCCGGAGGGATACGAAGGAGATGGAACAAGAAATGGGACAGGTTGTCATCGCAAAGTCAGTGACAACAAACAATCTAAAGTACCTTATATTATTGCCTCCAGTAAGTATACTAATCCAAATCTAGGCTTTTTTTTTTCTTTTTTATATTGAACACATTTTGAGCTACAAAACTTGATAAATTATACTTCGTTGCAAATAAAAAAATATTTATATACTATATAAATTTTACTTTATTAATATAACACAGAAAGATGCATTATCTGATGGGGGCTGTATATATTTCTAATTAATTCTTGATCTATAGGAAAGATTTGGGTTTAGGATGATTCTAGGATACACAAACATTCATCAGCTGTTCTGTGTATTGGTGGATTGCGTCTGCTATGTTTTTTTTTTTTTTTTTTTTTTTCCAAGACTCAAATTGTAATTAATATTCTTCCTTTTTTCTGATCAGTTGAACAAATCTTGTATTAAAAGATAATTACTGCTGTAACTGATTGTCCATAGATTGCTTCGGATGTTGTTTGCGCGTATGTATTCTTTTTCGAGTTACCTAGTTTTGGTCTAGTTAATTCATTAGGGCCTAGACAGTTTGGTTTGGTTCATTTATAATTGAAGACTAAGACTGCCGTTGTAGTCTGCTTAATCTTACAATAAAACCAATATATATTAACACAATTACATGTATAAACTTTGAAGCATGTCTGTGTTCTTTTTCACAAAATTTGTTTCTTGTTAATATCTTCTAGTAAATCATTCTTTGTTTCTTTGTAAATGTAACTAATGATGCAGTAGCAGTATTTTGATGCAATATTTTTTTACATTTCAACTTAATGTAATATGTTTTGAGCTACAAAATTTGATAAAATTATACTTCGTCTCATATACAAAAATATTTATATACTACATAAATTTACCTTATTAATATAACACAGAAAGATGCATTATCTGATGGGGCCTGTATATATTTCTACTAAAGTTATGATCTATTGGAAAGTTTTGGGTTTGGGATGATTCTAGGGTACACAAACATTCATCATCTGTTCAGTGTATTGGTGGATTGTGTCTGTTATATATATATATAATTTTTTTTTTCCAAGACTCTAAATTTAATTAATATTCTTCCTTTTCTTCTGATCAGTTGAACAAATCCTATATTAAAAGATTATTACTGCCGTAACTGATTGTTCATAGATTGCTTCAGATGCTGTTTGTGCATATGCATTCTTTTTTGAGTTACCTAGTTTTGGTCTTGTTAATTCATTAGGGCCTAGACAGTTTGGTTTGGTTCATATATAATTGAAGACTAAGACTGCCGTTGTAGCCTGCTTGATCTTACAATAAAACCAATATATATTAACACAATTACTTGTATAAACTTAAGAGCATGTTTCTGTTCTTTTTCACAATCTTGTTTCTTGTTAATATCTTCTAGTAAATCATTGTTTGTTTCTTTGTAAATGTAATTAATGATGCAGTAGCAGTATTTTGATGCAATATTTTTTTATAATATTTGCAGTTGTGAGTACATGTCTTCTGGTATTGGGGATGACTAGTTTATACACATACTTGTCATATAAAAAGAGAAAGATCATCAAATTGAGAGAAAGGTATTTTCAACAAAATGGAGGTGCATTTTTAAAACAAATGATTCCAAGGAATAAAGAGCCAAATGGAGAATATCAGTCACGCCAAGAGGAGGATCTGAAACCCAAGATATTTACTGATAAGGAGCTTAAAAGGGCCACCAAAAATTATCACCAAAGCAGAATTCTTGGCATGGGAGGTTTTGGAACTGTTTATAGAGGAGTACTACCAGATAACACCGTGGTTGCCATCAAAAAATCCAATAACTATAATAGTAAATTGGTTAAGCAATTTATTAATGAAGTGATTGTGATTTCCCAAATAGACCATGATAATGTGGTTAAGCTCTTGGGATGTTGTCTGGAAACAGAAATTCCTATATTAGTTTATGAATATGTTAATAACAGGACTCTTTCGTATCATATTCGGGATAGAAGCCAAGAATCTCCTCCACTTTCATGGGAATTGCGGTTGAAAATAGCTGTAGAATCTGGAAGAGCTCTTGCTTACATGCACACAACTGCTACTTCAACACCAATCGTACACAGGGATGTGAAAACAGATAACATCTTACTAGATGAAAATTACACGGCAAAGGTTTCTGATTTTGGATCTTCGGCGCTTTTTCCTCTTGGTCAAAGTCATTTAATCAACACTTACTTGCATGGCACATATGGATATATGGATCCACAATACATGAGTTCAGGAATACTAACAGAGAAGAGTGATGTATATAGCTTTGGAGTTGTCCTGGCAGAGCTATTAACAAGTAAGAAAGCAAGTTGGATTGAGCATGATGGGAGGGTAATGCCTTTGGCAAAACACTTTGTTTCCTCGATGGATACTTCGGGTAACTTGTTTCAAATTATTGACAGACAAATTGTTAACGAAGAAAATTTTGAGCAACTCCAACAAGTTGCCAATCTTGTTAAAAGCTGTCTGAGGTCTGAAATAGATGAAAGACCCACCATGACAGAAGTAGTAAATGAGCTAGAGCGTCTAAGCATGGGGGAACTTCTTCCATCAGAAAGAATTGGGGGACTTCTTTCATCAGAAAGAATCGGAGGACTTCTTCTATCAGAAAGCAGTTCTTCTCTTCCTGTTATTGCTTATGCTACAAATCATACAAATTTTATTAGTCCTACAGGTAGATCTTATAGCATATGACAACCACCAAATGAGATAACAAAATATTCCTAAACTTTTTTTCCCTTTTTTGTTATGTTCAATTCAGCAGATGTCAAACGAATTTTCAAATTTTTCATGGTTTATGTTAATGCTATATTATGAAGAATTCAGACGTGTTACTATTTTGATCTTGTATTGAAAGGGTTTATTTTTAAACATTTTGGTGGAAAAAACTTCTTATCAATTAGTTTGACACCCACCAAGTTTTGACCCATCCTAATGAGTTGGAAGACAATACCACGTGATCTTCATGAGCCTATATATCTCAATTTATCATCTGTGATCACCAAGTCTTCATTAGTATTAGTCAAGTAGCATGATCACATGATCTGCAAGTTTGTGGGGCAGTACTCCTCCTTTAAAGAGGCACATACATTACAAGAACAGCTGCAGTACAGGCCACAGGACATGCTTTATAAAACTGCCTCCAATAAGCTAGCACAATGGTAGAACCGATTCTGAATAAATGCAAACATGCTATCTGTTCCTTTTGGATTTGACTGAGATGCTGATACACTGATAAACTCTTAGTTTTCAACAGATAATGGCTCAGATCCTTAATATATTGCTATAGTTACCTAACATAACACAAGTAGCTAAAAAATACTAATTACCAAACTAATGAATGGGTTTAAGTGAATTCCTTACTTCACCTAAATTTTATCCAAAAAATTAACCACATTACCGCAGCATGGCCTCCCACATGCTAGCACATCATAAGAACCGATATCTGACCTCCTCCTGATTGTCTTATTTGTTCCATCAGGATTGAATTCAAAAAGTCTAATACACAATGATAGACTCCAAAATATAATTTGTTTCAACAGATAATAATTCCAATCCTGTATATTGCTCAATTGTCAAGTACCTAGACAAGATGAGGAATGCCTAAAGCTTGTCTACAACATAAACAAGAAGTCAGCTATTATTACACTCAAAACAAACATTTGGGTTCAGTTTATAGTGGTATCTATCTCTCTTCATATCAAAGCAAGTGCTGTGTCTATGTTGGTTGTCCGTCCAGAAGATGGGGCATGCTTGTTTCTTTCCAGTAATTAATAGACAAAACAACCTCATGTGAACCCTATATGCTCATGTCTCTAGCTAGACCCAACTAATCCATTGGCTCTTCACCACTCATTTCAGGCAAAGAAAGGATCTTTTATTTTCTTTCATCAATATATAAACACCATTGCATTTGACAAATAGCAAAAGCATTCGCATCCAATATTTCCTTATTAACTATACAGAGACCTTCAAACAAACACAAATTGAGCAATGGTTTTTCGGTTACCTAGTATTCGACGGGCTTCTTTTACTGCAAATTCAGCTTCCAAGGCTATCGATGTCCCAAAGGGCTACCTTGCTGTTTATGTTGGAGAAACCCAGAAGAACAAAGAAGAGGTTTTTGATTCCGGTATCATACTTGAACCAACCTTCATTCCAAGAATTGCTAAGTCAAGCTGAAGAAGAATTCGGATACGATCATCCAATGGGTGGTCTCACAATTCCTTGCAGAGAAGATTTCTTCGTAGATATCACTTCTTGCTTGAATGGGTCTTAAAGGAGAAGAGTGACATAGAAATGTGGATGTTACTCAGTTTTTGTAAAGCTGACATTTTTATATCTAACAGAAGTAGAAAATTGTTGTCTGAATGAGAAATTTATGATACAGAGAGATTAACGCAATTTGTGTCTCTTTTACAATTTATACTTCAAATCCCAATTGATCGTCAACCGTACTTGCGATTGTTGTCTTAATAGCACCACCTTAAAACTTGTCCATCTACATGTTCATAAACCACGTAGAACTAATGCTAATTTAAGAGGGCTATTGCATATATAATTTTGAATAGATCGCCACACAGTATACTGATTTATGTCACGAAAATCATTACCTATAATTTATGTAAATTTCTCTTCATTTGTTTAAAGATAAAAATAAAATAAAAAATTATTAATTAACTACTAAAAAATATTTAAATTTTCTTATAACAATGCATGGACAGTAGAAGAAAATAACAGTAACAATCAACCTAAAGGACCAAATAGGAGATTTGAATATCGATAAAACTTTGAAGTTTTAAATATGAATATTTCAATTGATTTAAATTATACATTTTTATGTATTGGCTGTTTGAATATACAACGAGATTATTTATGAATAATAAATTAACATAAAATCTAAAGAAACAAATTAACCTGAAATGCAGCTTTGGAAACGAATTTAGACTAAACATGGTTCATTTCAAATATTTAAGATGAGTACTATGTGTCAACATTTTGATGGAAAAACTAATTGTACAAAAGTTCTAAGTTGTAATTTTCTTTTTAACCATACTTTTGGGCCATGATGCTTATTACTAGAAGAAGCAATCCAACCTGCAGAAACTCAGCAGTCAAGAAAATTTCAGCTCTTGTTTCACCAATATCTTTCATTTCCTAGTGACTTATCTTCGTTGGTTGCTTGTCCAGAAGGTGGGGCATGAACAATTGTTTCTACTAATAGACAACTCCATGTGATCTCTCATAAGCTCATGTTTCACAGTGGACCTAGCTACATATATATATACACACTTTAGCTTGATTACAACCAAGAAGTCTTTGGCAAATACTCAAGCATCAAGTATCAATCTCATTCTTTCGCTAAAGAGATATAGTAAAAGAATGGGGTTCCGATTACCTGGCATTCGACGGGGAAACCATGTAGGTTTCAAGGCTGTGGATGTACCAAAGGGCTACCTTGCAGTCTATTTTGGAGAAAACCAAAAGAAGCGGTTCATGATTCCCATATCATACTTGAACCAACCTTCATTCCAAGACTTGCTAAGCCAGGCTGAAGAAGAATTCGGACACGATCATCCAATGGGTAGCCTTACAATTCCTTGCAGAGAAGATGTCTTTGTAGATATGACTTCTCGCTTTAGTTGTTCATGATTCATTGAGAAGACTGATATAGTTTATTAACAAACAATAGTTTAGTAAAGCAGGCACTTTATTGCTTACCATGTACATTGATAACAAATACAATTCTGAATTCTCACGTATGAAAAAGTTCTACAGAAAGATTTTTTATGTTGCAATTCTCTGTTTTTTTTTGTTTTGTTTTTTGTTTTTTGTTTTTTGTTTTTTGTTTTTTGTTTTTTATTGTTTAAATCTCAATGAATGAAATTCCTCATTCACAATCATAAATCTTTTGCTGATACTAGATACTATGTTTATTGTTTCCAAATTAAAAAAATAAAACTTCTGTGGCAAGGCTGCCATTTAAGCATGAAAAAACTCTCTGCTCAGGAATTATATAGGGATTACTTGGCAAACCAGACATGACACTTCAACTGCAATATTCTGCTTTCAGTGTACATTATGTCCCATAACTGAAAATCTGAAATTCCTTCTCTTGAAGTCAAGTCAGCTTAATATTTTGAGCAGCTTTATGATATTCCCTTAAGCCAAATTATTTCCATTTCAATTTCAAATCCGCTATAAACAATCACTTGTTAATCAGAATTTATGAAATGAATATGGTCTCCACAGTTTGTGCAGGGAAGATTGTTTTACAGATTGATTCCCCTTTGAGTCCTGGCTGTTCAGAAATTGATAGAGGAAACTAATTCAATCATAAGATGGGTCATTTTCACTAGCCCTCTTCTGGTTCCATGTCCTAACCCCCAAAAGCAAAATGATGCATTGTTCTGAATCTTCATTTTTTATCTCGACATACAGGAATTTTAAATCAAGTCCTACTTGAGATGATAGCATGTTTATCCTACAATACTTCAATCATACAGAATAATTTCTTTTTTATTTTCCAAATTTTAAGTACATGTTTTTTGTACATGTCGTGTTTTTCTCATATATAGTTGAACAATATCACAAGCAAGGGATACGGCTGCTTCCTCTCCATCTACCAACTCTATAAATTCAGGACCATAACTTATGACAATCTATTCTTCTCTTACATTCAAAGTTTACCATCCTTACATGAGGCGATAAGTTGTTTATGAATGGCTGTGGGTCCTTTCTTCATGAAGAATATTTCATATCAGGTGCAGCAGGGGTAGATATATGTTGGTAGAGATTATAAGAAACCTGGTCCACATATTTGTCCCTCCAATTTGTATTTGGTCCAAATGGTCCATTGAAATCTATCAGCTGCAAACTGATTAACAAAGTGGGTCTCTATGCTTCCGACCACTTAGGTAATGAGCTAAGATTGATCAATTACAGAAAGACATGTTATCAATCTCTTATTATTAGGTTTTGGGGCAATATCATGTGATCCCTCATGTCAATTATCCTTCCATGGACCAAGAGGTGGGAATTTGCACAACCACCCACTCCATCCTTGAATGAGGCTACAACATCTCTTGTCCTATTTAGCATTGCATGTCCTACTGAATGTGCCTGTTATCCAGATGTTATTTCATTTATACAACAATCCTGTTAGCAAAGTAACAATTGTTTGACTATCAAGGCATTAATCTCTATCTCATGAAGTAATCCAATTAAACCAAAAATAGGCCTTCGCTGACTATATGTTGATTCACGTGGGGTCCTCTCTAACTTGTGCTCCAGAGATGGTTGGCAGGAGCTCTACTAAGGCGAATTAAGTCTCATTCACCAGCAAGTTTTTGATAAATGCGTTCAAGCTTCAAAGACAGAACCATGTGATACTTGATATTCTTATGCCCCTGACAAATACCAAACCAGTTTCCCCTACACCACGTATTTCAGATTCCCAAGTTTCCTGCACAACCTTTCATCTATATATACACTATACAGGTTGTATGACATCTCAGAACCAAATCAAGTAATCACATTTACCTACAAGAAAGCAACCTGTCTTCTCCCAAACAGTTTTGTGAATTTCTAAATCTTCTTCAGTAGTCATGGCTTTTCGTTTACCTCGTATTATGCATGCTAGGCAGATCCTCTGCCGGTCTCTTCTGAAACCAACTTCAGCCTCAGAAAATACGCTGAAAGGCTAATTCACAGTATATGTTGGAGAGGGGCAAAAGAAACGGTTTGTGGTTCCTATATCATGCCTGAATGCACCTGCATTTCAGGAACTTCTCAGAAAGGCTGAGGAAGAGTTTGGTTTTGATCATCCAATGGGTGGTCTCACAATCCCCTGCAGAGAAGAAACATTTGTAGCTCTGACTTCTCGTTTATCTGAACCACAGTGCATACGCTTTTTTCTCTCCCTTTAGCTGCACATGTGATGGGAACTTGTTGCAGTTTCTTAAAAACAACACTTACAGGTATCCAGTACCCTAGAGTTGTAGGTCCAGGAAGGTCAGGAAACCATGCGGCAATCAAAGATCAAGTTGCTGTTCATATTATCACATGATAAGACAAGCATTGTGGTTCTGATCTCACACCTCAAGAATTTTATATATTTTAGGATGAAGACAAACTAAGTGACCAACAAACAGGTGGTCTTGTAAAATCCTATGAAGGCAAAGAGAAGAAGCGTGATCTATAGAATTCAGATGTGACAACAACTAGTCCAGAGAGTATGAACTGCCTAACATCATTAACCTGCCAACCAGTCTCTTCAGTTTTGTATTCAGAGAACTAGGTGGTTCCACAGCTTGTTGTAAAGTTATATTCACTATGCAAGGAGAAAGTTTGTGTAACTTGTATATGGTCATCACGGATTAAATTTTCAATGTTTTACAGAATATCAAATGACGGACCGTCATTTTATGAAGTTCTACTGGTATGGAACTTTTCTTTCAATTGTCATTTTCTTCTCCCTATCTTCCTACACAGAAATCTTACTTAGTATCCCTCTTCACTCTTCTGTTCAGTAAGAGAATAGGAAGCATTGAGTGCTTCAATACATTGAGCACATCAGAGTTTTGTCAATATGGTCACATTTGCACACTAGCCTCAGCCAAGTACTGATTCCATTTGGGTGGCAATTATATTTGAAGATAACTTAATATTTTCTCCACTTGGGTAACTGATAACTGGTATGTCATTCTTTTATTAGCTATCGAGACATCTAGCAACAGTAGGGAAGAAATCATGTTTATAAGATGTACAGCCCGGAAGTTGGTCATAAAATATCTGACAACCTTACATCTTTTTGCCTTGTTTATTGACTTAGCTATATATTGATTAATTTTGTCCTTGTCTAAGTTCTTATTCTGAACCACTTTAGGTTTCTGAAGAATGCGTAGCATAGAAGAGGATCTGGATGTGTTTATATACACCTTCAACATTTGGTAGTTTTTTAAAAAAAAAGAAAAAGAAAAAAAAAAAAAAAAAAGAAGCCTTTTCCGTCTAATGTTGATACCAGATAGTTTTAAGAGGATCCATGCAGCCGGCTCCATTGAATTGGGATTAAGACTTGTTGTTCTTGTTGTATTCTCATGTGCTAACTGTTATTCACCTCTAAAACATATTAGGATTTCATTTGTGTCTGTGTTTTTTGTGGTGTTTTATGTGCTTTTACTTGCTTCATCATAGCTAACATGCCATAAAAAATCTCCTGTTTGCAGCCTTCTATCCATGGATTAAACCTGAGCCTAATAGGGTCACCAATTTTCAGATTCCACCAGAGTGTTTTCTATTAGAGATTAAGTTACAGAGTCCCACGTTTCAAATTGATAACAATGTCTCAATTGCTTACTGCTTCAAATGTTGGCTTATCAGCATGAGGAAAACATGAGATGTCTTAAGCATGCCTACATTACAAGAAGACAGCTATTACAATGTTTGATCATACATAAGAGTTTTACCTGTATAGATGTCTGAGATTTAAGCTTTGTGTAGGCTGTTCTTCCAGAGAGTGGGCCGTTTTTTTGTTTCCAATATCTACTTCTTGGGTACTAAATAATGAGTTCCAACTTCCAAGACAATACCATGTGATTCCACATAGAGGATGTCCTTCAGTAGACCCTATCAGCCTCTTCACCACTCATTTCAGTAGTGAATGATTTCCCAGAAACCCTTTCATCCATATATACACATAATTGCATATTCACAAGCAACACAAGTCTCCGGCATCCTCAAAGTTTCAAACTTTTCCTCGTCATACAATTACAAATCCTTAAAGATCAATCACTTGTTCTTCATCTACAAAAATTATAAAGCAACGGGTTTCAGATTACCTGGTATTCGATGGGCTTCCTTTACTGCAAAGAAAGCAACTTCAGAGGGTGTAGATGTCCCAAAAGGCTACCTTGCAGTCTATGTTGGAGAAACCCAGAAGAAGAGGTTCATGATTCCCATATCATACTTGAACCAACCTTCATTCCAAAACTTGCTGAGTCAGGCTGAAGAAGAATTTTGATACGATCATCCAATGGGTGGCCTCACAATTCCTTGCAGAGAAGACGTTTGCATAGATATCACTTCTTGCTTGAATTGCTCATAATTCATAAAAGGAGAAGACCGACATAGAATTGTTGATAAAACACACATCCAGATCCAGTTTTATAAAGCAGAATTTATTATCTAACAATGTAGAAATTGGTCCTGTGAATGAGAAATTTATGAACAGAGATTAGAGCAATTTGTGTCTCATCAGTCATCACTCTTCTGCATTGTTCCTTACTCAAATTATTAATGAATCTTTTTTACTCTTCTACATTGTTCATCAGTCATCACTCTTCTACATTCTTGCTAACTCAAATTTGTCCTATGAAATTACAATCGTTTTTAGTTTTTTTTTTGGACAAAATGAATCACACATTCATAATTTTTTTTGATTTAGTGTCAGTGGGGATCTACAAACTTTTGGTTATAATAAATGTTTTTAAGAGATTTTATATATATATTTTTTAAATAATTTATAATTATGATTAGCTATTTAATAAAATTAAAATTGTGTAAATTTAATATTAAATTCACGTTAACTTATATGTATTAATTATTTTATTCCCGTTTTATATTTATTTATTCAACATCAATATATATTTTCAAATAAAATGAATCATAAATTAAAATAGATAACTATAGAAAACTTTTTTACCTTTTGGTTAAAAATAAAAAATAAAAATGAAGATTTCATACAAAACGGAAAAAATGAGTTGAAAATAATACGTTGAAAATAATACATTGAAAATGTTGAATATTAAGCAAGAAAGCCAAATAAGTAAAACATTGGTGTATTGGATCGGTGACTAAATTACAAACATCAAATTCTAAAGTAAAAATAAATAATTTATTAGTTCTATTTGATTATTTTAAACTCTATTCACTGACAATTATTCGTTAAGAATATATCGTTTTATGAAAAGCACTATTTGTAGACATAATTCGTTTAACATTTTGCTGATTTATATTAAAACGTTAATCGTTAAAAACTCAAACGATTTACGGTGAAATATATATCTACAAATAAGTGGTCAAAAAATTCTGCCGATATATAATGAGATACTTACACTAATCAGTTTTGTTCTATAAGGGGAAGAAAATGTGTGTCCAACATAGGAAGATTCTACTAAAAAATCATAGACAAAGCAATAAGTTAGGTTTGCATTGTAATCCAAGTAGATAACCTCATAAATCTTCCTCCTGTAAAGAACTAACAGACATATATCTTCAAGCTTGTAAAGATAGGAGGTCAGCCACTTGAATTTTACAAACAGACATTTCCTGTCTATACCTTCTTGTGGGGTTCTTGTGGGTTGTTCTCAAAGAATTGGTTAAAGGAAGATGTAGGACAAACCCATGTGATCCTTCAAATGCTTATGTCTCTCAGAGATAAGAGTTCCCAACCCAATTGCTTCTATGCCACTCACTTTCACATTTTAAAGATTTTTCCCCCACACCTTTTCATCGATAAATACTCACGTATCAGCCAAAACCAAATCAAGTTCTCAAATTGTCCTTCAGCATATTCCTTATATTTTCTTCTCCCAAACTCTTTGTGATTCTAATCCTCTGCTAAATAGAAGCAATGGCTATCCGTTTGTCTAGTATCTTAAGTGCTAAGCACATTCTTCGTCGATCAAATTTATTTGCAAACCAATCAGCATCAGCTGATGTTCCTAAAGGACACTTTGCAGTATATGTTGGAGAGGGTGAGAAGAAGAGATTCGTCGTTCCTGTATCATTTTTGAGTCAGCCTTCATTTCAAGAATTGCTAAGTAAGGCTGAGGAGGAATTTGGCTTCAATCATTCAATGGGCGGCCTCACAATTCCTTGCAGAGAAGACATTTTCATTGATCTCGCTTCTCACTTGAATAGATTGTGATATGCAATCAGAAGACACAATTTTGTAAATCTTCACATTGCCTTTTTTGCCTGTCAGCATTGGGGTGGGCTATGTACTTATGTTTTCCCCTGCAAAGGTTACAGATTAAGACCATCAATCAATAGAAATCAGAAGTTACTTAGATTTACTCATATTTCTTTGTTCTTATTCTTTTTTCTTCACAAGCCAGATATTTATTGACATCAAACCAATGTAGAATGACAAATTAATTACATACTCATCAATCCTTTTCTATCTAAAAATCATAATAATCCTAAATCTTGGACAAACTACAGCAAAAAGAAGATATCACATAATTCTAAAGTATTGTCTAACACTCAGTAATTTTAAGATAAAAAGTATATATAACAATAAAACACCTATACTTCAGTGATTTCACTTTATATGTCCAACATATCTCACTTCAAACCTACATCCACCTTCGAGTGACAGTATGCAGTCATGGTAACTTGCTGCAGTTTGTCATAAACATGACAGTCCGGCATGGATACCCTGTTGCCAAGAATTGCTCAGCCTGTCCAGAAAGATCAAGGAATGTGAATTAAGGTCATGCTGCTGTTCATACGTAAAACATTTAAGGTTGAAGACTGAAGAATAATTCAGTTTGATCATCAAACAGACATTCTCATAAATCTTACTAATTCAGTTCAATCATCAATCAGCACTGAATTCAACTATGCAAGTTTCTAATCTTAGGTGTCCTTGTGTGCGAGCTAGATGTTCAAGACAAGACCATGTGGTTCCTCATAGAGGATGTCCTTTTGTGCAGCTAGATGTTCAACATAGTTTGAGCAACATGATTTTCCAATTAGAACCCTTCAATAGAGTTTTTGATCAGTCCATTTATGAAGATTGACATAAGCAACCAAATCAACCTATGCTGAATTTTGTTATTCTGGTATTATCTGGGTCATGATTTTAGTACTTCTATTGGTGCTTAGTGCTCCCTACCAATGGACATCTCTTAATTTCAGGCCCCATTTCTTATCATCACCAATTCTGCCCTAGTCAAGAACAAGCAGGCATCATCACATGGGGTAATAAATTCTGCATTTCGCAATTGTCTGGCAGAGTCATTCCAATTTTTAGGCCTATCCTTATCCGGTGGTCCTTCTCTTCAAAACCATGTGCAGCAAGGCAGCTACTTATTATTGGTAAAAAAAAAAAAAAGGGTATGAAAACTGACCAGAACATCAGTCCCTACTAATTGCTTCTGACCTGTTTGAGCCAAGGGTGTTGAATCATTAGTCTCTATCTCATTAGCAAAGTAGTTAGATTTACATAGTGAAACAGAACAGAAGCAGGTGACCATATATCCAAATGGAAGAGATTGTCTAACAAATTCTTCATGGTCCCTGTTATATTTTCTTGCCAAGTACTAACAGACATATATCATCAAGCCTGTCCTCTACCTCAAAGGATATCAGGTCTGCCACTTAAATTTTGCAATGTAAGACATTTCCTGTCTACACCTTCTTGTGGGGTTCTTCTAGGTTGTTCTGAAAAAAATTGTTGGGGAAGATGTAGGACAAACCCATGTGATCCTTCAAATGCTTATTTCTCTTAAGAGATGAGAGTTCCCAACCCAATTGCCTCTCCACCACTCACTTGTACATGTTAATGATTTTTCCCTTACACCCTTTCATCTATAAATACTCATATATCATCCAAAACCAAATCAAGTTCTCACATTGTCTATCAGCATATATTTAAATTTCTTCTCCCAAGTCATTTGTGATTTTCATCTTCTTCTAAATACAAGTCATGGCTATTCGTTTGCCAGGCATCTCTACTGCTAAGCACATTCTTCGTCGCTCAAACTTATTTGCAAAACAAGCAGCAGATGTTCCTAAAGGGCATTTTGCAGTATACGTTGGAGAGAGGGAAAAGAAGAGATTCATTGTTCCTGTATCATTTTTGAGTCAGCCTTCATTTCAAGAATTACTAAGAAAATCTGAGGAGGAATTTGGCTTCAATCATCCAATGGGTGGGCTAACAATTCCCTGCAGAGAAGACATCTTCACTAATCTCACTTCTAACTTGAATAGACTGTGATCTGAAGACAAAGTTTTTGCAATCTATGTACAATTTTTTTGCCTTTTAGCATTGGGGTATGTTATGTTTACCTATGCAAAAGGTTATAGATATGGATAATTTTCTGTTTATCAATTTTGGATATTAAACATCATTCAAATGGAAATCTAAGTTACTTTGATTGACTCATATCAGTTCTAATTCTTTATTTTCGTTCATCAAAAGCTAAATGTATACTAATATCAAGGAGTGTATGGATTACAAAAAAACATAATTCTAATTTCGTAGCCAAAGCATACTTTTCCGAAATTTTGTAAAAAAAATAATTTATCTATAACAAAATTATAACAAAACAATATATATAGTACTAATTTTATCAGTCAATTATAAAAATATTATTTTTCTCTAAGTTTAATTGCAATCAATTTTGAGGTGCTGTTTAAAGCTTTTGGCCACATTTTCTAATTTCTACCGCCATATATGAAGAACATAAGGTAAGTATCAAATTATCAAACACCTGCACTTCATTGATTCCATTTCACATGTTCAACCAATCTGACTTCCAAACTATACACACAGTCGATTCAATCACTCATTTTTTACACCAATGTCGTCTAAATAAGAATGTCAGGGCCATTAAGAAGCTCCATGGTCACCTTATTACGACAGGCTTGCTCTTCATCTCACATAAATTTCTCACTGAACTCATCCTCACTTATAAAAATCCATATAACCCAGCCAATTTCTTCAAATGCTTGAACCCCACAAACCCATTACCCTTCAATGTAATAATATCTGATTTTTGTCGTAATGGGTTCCCGTTTCTTGCCCTTAAGACGCTATCTTTCATGCACAAGAATGGTGTTCCTTTAGATACATACGCTCTGTGTAGCTCTTTGACTGCTTCATCTTCAATCAAAGATGTTAGCTTTGGCACACAGATACATGCCCATGTGGGCAAATCTGGTTGGTCGTCTAGTGTTTTTGTGGGTAGTGCTCTTATTGATTTGTATTCTAAAGTGTTGAAGTTAAATGATGCAGCACTCATGTTTGAAGAAATTCCTGTGAAGAATACCGTGTGTGCCAATGCACTTTTGACAGGTTTTGGTGAGGCTAAGCGGTGGGTTGAGGAACTTGAATTAGTCAGGAGAATGCCCATGTTGGGATTGGATTATGATCAGTTTACATTATCTGCAGCTTTACGCGCATGCGCTGGATTATCTGCAATTGAATTGGGTAGGCAAGTTCATGGTTATTCTCTCCGCACAGTATATGATGTGGAAGCTGATGCATTTCTGCAGAGTGCGTTGATTGAGATGTATGGCAAGTGTGGCCTGGTGAAGAAGGCATGGCAAGTCTTCAACTTGGCTGGAATTTCGAAAAGAGGAATAAGTAGAGATATTGTTTTATGGACATCAATGCTTGGTGTGTATGGCAGAAATGGGCATCACAAGGAAGTAATTACATTGTACAAGGAGATGTTGATGGAAGCAATCAGACCAGATGGGGTAGCATTCGTGACAGTAATATCAGCTTGTGGTCATACTGGCCAAGTTCAACTTGGAATCAAGTATTTTGAGTCCATGACTAATGAATTCAAGTTAGCTCCTACCTCAGAGCACTATAGCTGCCTAATTGATTTGCTATGTAGAGCTGGTGAATTACACAAGGCATGGGAGATAATGAATGAAAAACTTTGTGACAGACAAGGAAGTTGCAGCATCTCAATGTGGGGGGCTTTAATAAGTGCTTGTGTAGATTGTGGGAATATAGAGTTGGGTAAATTGGCTGCTCAGAGGGCTCTTGATTTAGATCCAAAAAATGCTGGGATTTGCATTATGGTATCGAATTTATATGCGAGATTTGGTATGTGGGATGAGAGTGTGCAGTTGAGGGTTTCAATGAAAGATAGAGCATTAAGGAAAGACCGAGGGTGTAGTTGGATTCAGGTCACAAATTGAATAAGTTGGAAATGGCCATGAAATCTGTCTGGGGTCTTTCCTCAAATTCCATCTTAGAAAAGGAAAGAACTTCGTGTAGCTTATTGATTCAACAAGTCGATAAAAAAAAAAAAAAAACTTGATAACAGAGTGCCACCCTTCACTACATTTGATCAGATGTAACTTTTCTTAGAATGACTTAAATGCCCCTCCTAACTTTATATGTTGATTGGTGGCATAGAAAGCAAAAGTACACCCCTTGTAGGTGATTGTTATCTAGACAGTATAGACTTGAATCATATACTATGTTGGTCAACACTGAAAGAAAAAAATCATACTTGTAATTTTCAGATACATAAATAAACCATTATTTCGTGTAGATTCAAGTTTGATTACTCAGTCGAACTTGTCGTTCACATGAAAAATAGCTCGACTTGAAAATGCACGAATCCGATCAGCCTGAAATAAGTGGACCCACTTCAAAATCACAGCGCACCAAAATGGGCAAATCCGAAGACGAAACAAAGGTAAATTTTCGTTCGATTCCATTATGGAGAGCTAACCATTTATGGAATCTCGAATGTAGTCTTCCTGAAACTTTACTATTTCTGGAAAATTGTGTCCTGGTTCCGAATCTATGTTGCAATCTTGCTTCAGTTTAGTTTGCTTCCCCTGTTTCTGATTCAAATGGTAGCCATTTCCCACCCAGTACTGTATTCACCTAAATGGTGGTCTACAAAAGGCTGAAATGGTCTTTTATTGTATAACTGTTCGTGGATTTTGTGTAGAATTTGAATAAGAAACCCAAGGACGTCGAAATAAGCATTCCGATAGTGTATGGTAACATCGCATTTTGGCTTGGTAAAAAGGCAAGCGAGTAAGTGTTGCTGGGCTTATCTTGTTGGACTGTTGCTTCATTTCCAGTAATTGTTTTTTTTTTAAAGAAAAATCTGTTTTGCATTTTACTCTTTTACAAGGTATCAGTCACATAAATGGACTTTATATGTCCGTGGAGCAACAAATGAGGACCTTGGAGTGATAGTTAAGCGTGCTGTTTTTCAGTTGCATTCTAGTTTTAATAATCCCACAAGGACTTTGGAGTCGCCGCCTTTTGAAGTATCAGAATCTGGATGGGGTGAATTTGAAGTTGCCATTACACTTTTCTTCCACAGTGATGTTTGTGACAAGCCTTTGAACTTGTGAGTTATTGCAGCTTTAATCTACTTGACTGTTGTCAAAGGTGTTTCTTGGAGCTAATTGTTGATACTCTTTGATTTTTTGATGCACAGAGTAAAGATGAAAAGTATGATAGGAAAGATTAGTAAATGGTAATTAAAATTTTTAATATCTTCTCAGTTTGATATTTAAGTGTTTGCTTATCACCATGCGTCATCATTCTGCAGTTACTGGCTTACCGCTTCTTTGAGCCCCTTTTCTTGCTACTTCAAAATTGTACAAGTTAATTAGAATAAATACAGCCATTTGACTTAAGTGCTCCATTTTTCTCCATAGTTCTATCTATGGCCAGAGGGCAAGACTAAGCTGATATTGTTATACTATTCTTGTGCATGTAACACATCAATTGGTGGGTTATAATTCTCAGTATGATGCACTCCATCAATTTTAGCATTTCATGGGGGTATACAAGCCAAAGTTAATCATGTGAGCCAATTTGTGAAAGTCGAAAACAAACTGTATTTTATTGAAGTATAATGTATTTTCAGATATCATCACTTGAAGTTGTACCCAGAGGACGAAAACAGCTCCATGTCCACGAAGAAACCTGTTGTTGTAGAATCCTATGATGAGATTGTGTTCTCTGATCCTTCTGAGGCTTTTTTAGCTCGTGTCCAAAACCACCCAGCTGTAACCTTTCCAAGATTGCCTGCTGGCTTTACCTTGCCTCCTCCTAGTATGTTGTGTGGATGTGTTATCATCATTTTGCATTATATCATCCTTTAGGTGAATGAATAAGTATTTTTCATACACGCAGTACCTGTTGAGGATGCGAGTAAAAGGAGGAGAGGTGACACTAAAGATCATCCCCTAAGCCAATGGTTCATGAACTTTTCAGAAGCAGATGAGCTATTACAGCTTGCAGCAGCTCGTCAACAGGTAAGAGTGAGCATGATACTTCCTATCATATAGAAGGTCGCTTTATGGAGGGTATATATCTCAGTAATGATGATATAGTATGACATGTATTCTTGCTGATAATATATTGTCCCTGGTAGCTTAGACTATAAGTGTAGTCTGTCAAATCTGATATACATAAGTATAATGGCATGTATTTTTCTGACACCATCATGGTGGAAGAATCTTTTTTTTAATAAGCTTTCTATACTTCCAAAGGCACGTTCTGGCCTTGATCTCGGGCTTTTACTCTATTATAGAAAGTTGTTTCTTCTTTCCCAGAATTCATATCTAATCACTAGCAGTCCAGATTAATAGCTGCAGCATGCATGCATGTATGGATTTTATTGTTGTTTTGAATTCCCACAAACAACTTTGAAGGAAAAGTAAGAGATTTGGCATTTGATGTTGTATATTAGAGCACCATGATGCCTCCCGTAGAATGAAGTAGACACGTGCGTGAAATCATTAAAATGTCTCGGTTATGTTTTAAGGAGTGTAGTTTGAGATTTTACTTGGTTCAACTTACAGGAGTTTATGATGAAAATTGACATATAATGCTCATGCAATTTTAAATGGATTTTCACATCACCACAAAAATTACAACAACATATTGTTTCCAATATCACAGGGAATTACATATAAGGATTTTCCAAAGACAAGATAGGGTTAAGAATTAAGATCATTTGCTTGGATTAAAGTGAGGCCATTGAGCATGCATGATTCGGCCAGAACTATCTTGGTCATACAGTGAACATACTATCTGTACTTTACTTTATATGAGAATCTATAGTTTGATTTTATTTTACTGGCAAGGCACGTGACTAATTGTGACCTCATTAGAAGTTATAGTCTTTGCCATCTATAGTATCAACAAGATATAGTTTTCTCTGTATTTATGAAGGATTTCTAAATGGATTGTGAAATTGAAAAGAAAAAAAAAAAACATATTACAAAAAACTTAATTATTGTTTAAGACCCCATTTATATTCCTGTGGTTTTAAACAAGTGCAAATCGTTTCTGAAATTTCCTTTATGGTCCTGTGAGGTGCTTATTCTGATGAACTCATTGCCATCCCAAATAACATAACTGGTCGCTAGTACACCTAAAACAGCACACTAAGCTTGACTTGCTTGTTCCCAAATTCCTCTTCTAAGCTAAAGGTGATTCCAAACATGTTCTTGATATTAGCTGCAATTATTTAAGTACTGCTATGTGAATCCTGAACAGTGGAGTTATTGAACAACATTAAAAATGTGCAAGCAGTCGAAACTCCTTATTCTTATAGCAAGAATTGTAGATGCTGCTGCTTTTCTCATTGTTAATGAATTTTTGTTTTACTTGAGGTCTCTCTTTGTCATAGAAAGTGGTTAAAGCCAAATTGTTTGACAATTTAATTTCATACTAAATTGCCTCAGGTGCAAGCTCATATTGCTAAACTCAGAAGACAGATAAGCATGGTTGATGGGCAGCATCAACAGTTGAAATCTTCTTCGGACCAGTGAATTTATATTTACATTTCTTCAGAAAATTTTGTTATGCTGCAGATAGACATAATAAAAGGGATCTGGAATAAACTACCTGTATTCATTTATTGTTTCCCTTATGTTGTATTAATAATTTTTTTTCTTCCAATTTCCTGACAATTTGGCTTTGTACCATTAGACATAATAAAAGATTATGTTCCATATCTTTTTAAACTTCTAGATTTCTCAACGCTTTATACCAATACACTATTTGACTCTGTATACATGTCATCAATGATTCAATGGACTGGAGATGCCATATTTCGTGTATGATGAATGCCCGAACTGAGTTTAGTAGGAAAAAGAAAAGGGTCCGCAATTTCTGGTTAACCTATTTGAATGGAAATGTGATTTTTTTTTTTTTTTTTTGTAAATGATGGGTCCCAATTGGTGGATAAGCTACACAGAAGTCTTTGAAGTCTGAGAATAACACAAACAGATCATGTTTCCAGGTATAAGTCACTTCCTGTACTGTAATTTCTGCTTGTTTTTCTCTTTTTTAACTGTAAGAAACGTGTTGATCAATGTCTACTTTAATTACATTATTGAATTTAAAAACTACCTAACCTTGTCCTGATTAATTGAAATGTTTGACTACTCCAGCTTACAGGACTATCTTTGCAGAGGACATGATCCAGCATAGATGTTCTCCCTGAGGTACATACAGTACATGTCAATGAAGCGATGGCCCTTATTAGGCACTTCCATTAGTACTTGTGATGTGTTAACTACCATCTTCAATACCTTCTGGGGTCATCCACCCTGGCTTTCAGATGGGTCCTGCATGTGCTGTCATGGTCATTTCAATGCAATTCCATTATCTCAGAACCATGTTATTTCTGCCAATACCAGGTAAGAGCCTATTTCTTCTGCTGGTCTTTCAAATTTCCTCTCATTTTGTTGAAGTGGGTCCTGTATAATTGCTTAATAGCTCATCTTAAACTAAGCCTCTCGTACTCAAGGATCTAATGCGATATATTTGGCCAGTTGGCTTTGAAGCTTTGTATGGCCTATTTAAATTCTAATGATACATTTGGATGACGTACATGTTAGTTATGGATAATGTCGTCCATCTTTTGTGAACATTCTGAGTACCCATTTTTTCAAATAAGTGATGTGTGCTATTTCAAGCTTCTCATTGAACAAGGGATTACCCGAGCACGTATATGATATCATCCTTCAATTCCACAATGAATAATGCATTGTTAAGACTCTTCTTCATTCAGGTATTACCTCACAACCCACATGGGTGTTTTTTTTAATATCACTGTAAGTAATGTCATTCAGTTTTCTAAAACTTCCCATTTCTAGAAAATGTAGAAGTAGATAATTTATATTAAACTATAAAAATTGTTATCATTTTTTTATTAAAGATCTTATATCTGCTAAAATTGTACTCTTATTTTTATCTAGTATACTAGTATAATATTTAAATAAAAAATAAATTCCTTATAATGGGGTGGATGGGCAAATAAGGACCCCATCCTGAAAATGAGAATAATATGTAAAATAAAAGCAAAACCTTGTATCTTGTTATTTATTTATTTCAAACAAAAAAAAGAACCATTTTTTGAATTCCGTAGACAAAAGTATTTAATTATGAATTACAGAACTCAAGGGCTGACGAAGTGGGTAGTTATGGTTTCAGAGGACGTTGGTTAAGTTAGGATGATCTCACAGGGCCTTAGTAATAATCCGAGTTTGTCTTTAGGAGAGGATTTAGGGGCAAGAGTAACATGCCTTCATGTGCCAAATGAAAGGTAAAGTCACCATCAACTTAAAAGAATGCCCCTTAGTCTATTTTCTCTGCAGGACACCTCAATCTTGATAAAAATGGTGGGCCTTTATAGTCCTTCCCCTGTTTTCCCAAGTAATCTCATTCACAGAACATGTAGACTCTACCAAAGGAGAAGACACGCAGGTAATTGAATTATTTTAATGCATTTCAGTCTGTAGTCAAAATTAAAGTATTTCTTTCTCCCACGCAAGTAATAGTGCTAGTTACCAAAAGTTACTGCTGGTGTTCAGAGGGGCAATGTTCTGTTCTGATTAGTGATCTTAGTTAAGCGTTAAGATTGTGTTAGAGATGTTAATCCTTTTAAGAAATTGAGGCCAAACTTCTGATGGGTATTGTTGTTGGTTCTATGGCTATGGGAATATATCTACTACTAGCTTTTTAGGTAGAGAAAAACAAAATGAGAAGACAGAAATGCTGTATATTGCCGTGTGAGACATTAAATCTAGCTTTGAAGGATCACTTTCTGAGCCTTAGAACATGGGAAGATAACATTGCTAAATGAAGCCACACTAAGATGAAACCCATGGTCACATTGGAAGTGGATTTATGTCTCTGATTATAACTCTCCCACTCCCAGCTAGTGGTGGTTATTAGAGCAGGTCCACATGGGAAGCCATTTGTTGTTGAGACACTTATTTCTAGTTTCAAACACTGCACTTGTTGATAATCCAATATGTAGTTTAAAAAATTGACATGCTTGAAAAACCCTATAGTTTTTTATCATTAATTCTCATAACCAACCAGCCACGTTGAATATAACTCCTAGAGTTCAGAATATATTGGCAACTTGTTTGCCCTAAGTTATTCATATCCAAATGACAAACAAGAGGTACTCTGTTTCTGTAATTGTCAAATGCTTAATCCATGAGTGAAGGCAATAAAGAAATCTACAAAAGAACTGAAAATTGGTTGGTGTAGATGATACCCAATACCTGTTTGTTATTTATATTTGTGGATTCAATATTACCTTGTTGAAGCAGATATGACCAGAGAAAGCAGTAATGAATGAACTTGAGACGACTGCTAACTGTTAGCTCAGCAGATTGGTACCTTGAGTTAAGATCGTGTAAGAGTAATGAGAAGGAGAAAGGGTTTGAGCCTTGAGGATCTAGCCTTGTGAGTTTATCAGATTAAAAGATAAAATTAATACTAGTAACAGACACATGGGTTTCTGCAAATGTTTTTGGATGCGCTCCTGTCTCTGAAGTCCATTGTTTGATGTGTCGTTAGTCCACAGAATCACAAGCCCGTCCAGCAGAAAAGCCAAATTATCAACAAGATTGTACTTAAGAGTACTCTTATTATTATTGCTCTGTGAAATGTGAATTCAGGTGAAGACAGAGAGGCTTAGTTAATGAGATTGACATTAATTTAAATGATTTTTTTAAGATATTGAAAAGTTTACTTGAACATTTTAGCCTTGACACATGGAAAATCCCTGAACACAAAGAGACAGGCATGTTAATTTATATTTGTGCATTAGAGGTAAGAAAAGGAAACAGAAAAATTGTGATATTTAAGGAGAAACTTGACCTCAAATCCAATGATAAGTTTGAAAAGGGTTTATGAAGAGGATGTGTCCTTTAAGCTTTATCCAAAATACCCAAATAATCTTTATTTAAGGAATTGTACACATAAGGAAGAAATTTGAGGATTAAAGCCGCACTAGAGAGAAACAGAGAGAAATTGGGTCCATTTGTCATTAGGAGGTCCAACAAAGAATAGTAAACCCAGTGGCCATGGCTCCCACCATGTCCTTGGGCAAACTACACATAACCCAAAACACCCGTGGTCTGTCCTCTGCCTCCACACTCCACATGACCCTCCTCCGTCTCTCTCCTCCAAGTTTCTTTCATAAATACCCCCCTAACTCCAACCCCTACCATCATTACCACCTCAACTTCAACTCACTCTCTTATCCAGCCCTCAACTTCCCCTTCACACAGTAGCCAATTTGCTTCAAAATTTAACCACATCCTCTGTTTTTCTTGAAATGGCCATCAGAAAATCAAACAAGCTAACTCAAACCACAGTCATCAAGCATATTCTCAAAAGATGTTCAAGCTTAGGAAAGAAACATGGTTATGATGATGATGGCCTTCCTATTGATGTCCCAAAGGGTCATTTTGCTGTTTATGTTGGTGAAAGTAGAAGTAGGTACATTGTCCCAATCTCATTTTTGACTCACCCTGAGTTTCAATCCCTTCTTAGACGAGCTGAAGAAGAATATGGATTTGATCATGATATGGGTCTCACTATTCCTTGTGAAGAAGTGGTTTTTCGTTCTCTAACATCAATGATAAGATGAAATTAAGAAGATCAATATCGTTCTTGAAGGATCATGAATGGGTTTGCTTGAAGAAGATGACCAAGATGAAGCAAGGCTGCAGTATTTGCTTCTCTTTTTTTTAAACATCTTTTTCCACTGTCATTCCTCATGATCTCCTTTTTTTTTTCTTTTTTTTTTCTGTTTCTTGACCACCCTTCGTTGGGTTTTCATGTTACTTAAGTTACTCTAACTTGATGAAGACCCATGGATATTCCATGGTCACGTATATTTTGTATAAAAGGTTCCAGTTTTTCCTCACAGAGGTTTTCTGTTATACCATGTGAGATAAGTTTATGCAAGCAAAGCAGGGGATCTATTGCCTGTTTAAACTTCCAAGTTCAATCTCTCGGCCTCTCTCTCTGTCTCTCTCTCTCTATATATATATATATATCTATCAATAAAAGATTTTTAATCAAATCAAAAGTAACATAAAATATAAAAAGAAAAAAGCAAAAAAAATGAAGGCATGCATGGCATGGTTAGAGAATGCATGGTACTTAGTGTGTACGGATCATCAGAGAATAATTAAGCTTGGACTTGTAGTTTAAATTACCCTTGAGTCCATTTTAAAGAGAAGGAAGAATTACCTACAAATCTACAATGAAATAGTACGATTAAGGACAAGAGACAAATACAGCAAATAGAAATGACAAATTCTGCAGTTGATGTGAGATTTCAAATTTTCAACAACTAGCTTTAATTAATAACTGTTTGATTCACTGAAAATTAAAATAACAGTTCTTAACAGAGCCCAAGATTATATAAATATCAAGTCATTCTTATTCGAAATGTTGTTATTACTTATTTGTATGTATTTTTTCTTTAAAATATTGACACGGGCTAAAAAACTATATCCAAAGAAAAAGTTTGCTTTGGTTTAAGGGAGTTAAAAAAATGTAAACTAAACAGTATTAAAAGTTCAGTTTTCGAGAATAGAAGTCCTACCAACAAGGCGTGGCTGCATGCATTCTTTACTTTTGAGTGTGACCCATTTTACTTAAGCATGTGACTCTGAACAGAGCAGAGACATTGACATTGTAACTAGAAATCTGTTTCCCTGAAAGCTGTAGCGTTCTGCTTCTGTGCTTGTTTGAATCTCTGGTCCTCTATGCCTATGTGAACACATGCTTGAAGAGATAATGCAGATTGTTAGATTGCAGATCCACTTTAATCAACTGTATGAGAGCTAACTCCATTCTCTTCAATAACTGCAAGCAGATTAAATTTTCTGTAATTCTACACCACTATAGCTATTTGCACCTTCCATACAGCACTTGGCATTTGTAGTTGTCACTCCTTGCTGAGATTTGAAAGCTTAAAAGACTTTATTTGATTCCGTAGCTTTAGGCTATAAAATTGGTTGATAATTATGGGTAATGAGAAGAGTAGTTTTAAGTTGACGGTCATTGTAAAATTAGTCAAATTTTTTACAAATAAATTCTATTGAAATAAAAAAAATAATTCATGTAGTCTGAGAGTTGAGTTATGTATTATAAAATAAAATCTTAAATCCAATTACTTAAACTAATTATTATTTGTTAGTGATGATGCAGCATGCAGGGCATAGCTAGATACTATTTGGGTATTCCTAGATAACACATTAAGGGACGCCTCTCAAGTACTAGCCTTACTGTCTCACTTGGCCCTAAGGAAAAGTTAAAGTCAATAAACTTTTCATGAGTTGAAGACTTGGGAGCTAGCCATATCAAAGAATCAAATCCAATCCACTCATGAATTGCATAGATTCTGTTATGTCTCCCCAAAGTCACCTACTTTATCTTTTTTCTTTTTTATATGTTGGGGGTAAGAGAGGCTCCACTGTCCTATTTACATTAGGACCAGCAGAGAAGCAAAGGCTGCCTCTGGTTAACTGATCCTCTCTTGATTAATGCATCTTTATTTGCTTTTCTTTCAACCACAGATTATTTTTGACATTCACAACTCCTTCTGTCTCATATAACTGTCCTCCAACTCCCTTACACCCAAAAGAATTATATCTTCTGCTACCCAGTCTCCAAATTTCCTCCTCAAGAAAAAAGATGTCTTTTTTCCATTATTGCACCTTGCTCAGTTCTTGTTGCCCATACCTCTCTCTCATGGGTCTGATTCAGAGGACAATGTGTGAAAATTTGAAAACTGTAAAAAAATATTAGGTGCACTTCCTGATCATTAATCCTAGTTAATATAGATGAACTCCTTTAATTATTATTTATTAACAGGACAAAACTCACATGTAGGAAATAAGAGAATCATTCAGATTTGTTAAATTGTGTTCCACATCAATTTTAGAAAATGATTTGGGATCTATATACAGTTGGCAACACGTTTTCTTCCTTTGCAGTTTTGTTCCAAATGAATGAGTGACCCACCCATGTTCAGCAGCAATTTCCTGGAAAGAGCCCCAGTCTGTTCAATTTTTACCTTCCACTCCATTTCTTTGAATCAAATGGCTAATATATATATTGTCCCTTTCAGTATTTTGAATTTTATACATCAACTTTTTCAAGTTGTTCTCGTCTGTAATCTGCATTGATAATACTACAATTTACACACAAACTTTGAAACTACCTTCTTCTTTTTTTTTTTTTGTAAATCTCTTCGTTAGTGTATTCGTTATAATATATGTTTTTTTGGGTGAAAATTCAATATAATATATATAATACATCTGATCAATCGCTTTTATCAAATTATTTTTCTGTCTTTTTTTGTATACTACAAATCAGGAACAAGGTGTAAGAAGGTGGAGGGATGAGCATCACTATCAGGTATGTCATGCTCTTATATCTTAAGGGATACTCTGTAATTTAAATTTGGAACTTTTTAACTTATCATTACAAAGTCAAGAAAGTTTAGAGAGCCAATTAAGAGAATTATCACTAGGTCAAGTATTTTTTTTGTGTTGTTTTTAGTAGTTCGTAGCTGGCACGTTATACATTTGAGTTACACAACAAAGTATAATTTTTTGCCTTTGTAAATCTGAATCTTATGTTAGGATAATATATTAGACAAATCAAGTTTTCCTCAAATTCATAAAATTTGAACTTCATTTATGGATGTATATAAAATCGAATTCAAACAGAATCTTAACGAATATTACTGATGACCAATATCTCTAGTAGTTTACACCCTACCTGGAAAATGTAAGATATAATGAGGGAAATTTCTTATTGTAATAATAACCCCTTTTTCCTAAAATATGGAATTTTCTGCTCATTTATACCAAAAAAGTCCCATACATTTTCTGAGACCTACAATAAATAATAGGGGGTATAAACCGTGAGAGTAGGGATGAAATTGTCTTATCGCAAAAGTACGAATCTGTACTGGGTGCTGCCTGGTCTTCTCCACAGGCTCACATATCTACCTTTATGTAACGGCATATGATAACATCACCCAACTTTGTGGATTTTACCTATAAAAGACAGCATATTATGAAAGTGACGGTCTATTGGAGCTATTTCTCTAGGTCCCTGTATCGAGCTCCATGTTATTACTACCCCACAGAGGGCCCCAATTAACGAAATTGGTGGATCTTATGAAATACTCCCACGTGGCCTGCCCGGTATCTGTGTAAGACAAAACGACTAATAAAAGAAATAAACGACAATCGAGTACGTATTATCAGCATGCCCATGCATGCTGATGCTGATAATATATTAAATATTATTTTCAACTATTTTTAGTTTAATATATTTATAATAAATATTTTTATGTAAAAAATAACTTAAATTGTAATTTTATTTAGTATTAAGTTATTGAAAATTGAAATGACTCTATTATAAATTATCGAGTCAACTTCTCTTAATTATAAATTGAAAAAAAATATATTTCAAAAGTGGTTAATGAGTCGAGTAGAACTCAGCTCGAGTTGCGGCCCACAGCATTGTGTGATTCAACGACAAAGCTAATTCTATTTTTGGGTCGTTTAAATAGATTACGGATTGTCCTTTTTTGTAAAGTTGGACCTTTTAGCATGTGGGAGTTGACAGCAAGGAGGGCCCGACATAAAGAAATTTAAAAGTAATAGACCAATCCGATTCAACCCAGCTGGTAACTGACCCAAATAAAGTTACCAATCAATGTGAATTCCAATTCAAAAAAAAGAAAAAGAAATAAATAATAAATATTTGAGTGATTTACAGCTTCAGCTGTACGTCCTTGTTAAATATTGCTATCTATTTAATTAATCGAATTAGATATTTAAATTAAATCCGATCACTGTCGGGTGTTAGAATTTGAATGCGATGTTAACCGTAATTATTTGTCAAACATGTTACTCAAGGCATAGTCATATTATTATAAAATTTGTCAAATGAATTAACTTGATGTTAAATCAATGGTCATTATGTCGTGTTCTTAGGCAAATATTACTATCTATTAATTAATCGAATTGGATATTTACATTAAATCCGATCACTGTGGGATGTTAGAATTTAAATGAGATGTTGGCATAGCAATATTATTATAAACTGTGCCAAATGAATTAACTTGATGTTAAATTAGTAATTATTGTGTTGTGTATGACTTATTTTTTATAATATGCATCTCTGGAAAAATCTCATCCAAAATAATTCTATAACTATATAAGATTAGACATTTCAAATCTCTATAAATAAAGTTTATCTATAACTTAATTAATAGACCACCCTCTTCAACAACTAGTGTTTTCTTTCTCTAACATAATTATTGGACATTTCTCCACTGAAAATAGAACTCAGCTAAAGGTTACTTTAATTAGTATTGTCTCAATCTTGGACAGTGTTCCGTCACTAGCTAATTAAACTAGGGTTGTGGCATCCATTAGAGTGACTTAAATCCGTGAGTGCATCATTATAGCTCTTTTAAAATTCAATAAATACGATTTTAAAAATTAAAATTTTGTAATAATAAGAATTATATATTAAATATTATTTAAATTATAATTAATTATGGTAATTAATATTACAAATTTTTTATTTATAAAATTTTAGCCAGTAGCACTTGTTAAAAAACCTTGATTTGTTAGCAACTTGCAAAAAATTAAACTTAATTAGTTATTAAGAATTCATAAAACAAAACTTTTAGGTGAACTTTTAAATAAATTGAGTGTTCTTTGAAAAAATTAATGTAAGAGTTTGAGATTAACTTACATTATACCTATTATAATTGGCTGGTGCTTTGACAAACAAAAACCTTATCACATTAATCGATTAAGATGAAGAAATAAATAATCATTATTATATGTCACCAACAAAAATGTCTAATAAAAACAACCCCTTCAATCATGCATGATTAAGACTTGAAAATGCATAATCAAAGGAAATGGAAGAAAAAGCACTATCATTGTCCCTATCTTTGTCATTTTCATTATCATGAAGCATTATTATACAAAAGTACTAGCAATTGTGCACTTTTTGAAACTTGTAGAGAAAGATATATGCAAAGCAACCTTGACCAAATTGTTTATGTGTGATTAAGCTCCCAACCACAGTTTAAGATGAAAAATCTCTTATCCTATTTATTCTTTTTTTTTTTTTGCCAAGACTCATCCAATTCAGACTGATTTACAGTTGTGTAACTCGTAAATTTAACGAATTTCTCATATGATCCAAATAAAAATTATGAATCTAAGTACTAATTCACCCCCAATAAGGCACTGAATTTCTCACCATTAACATTCAATTAGAATTTAGAATAACAGGATAATTTACAATCTTCTACTTTATGAGCCGCCCACATAATTAAGCCAATCCATTAGCATTCTTTACTAGGGATAGCCATGGATCCATATCCCATAAATTACAAAATTACAAACTAAAAATTGGAAATTACTTATATTCTCTATATATCTTCACCACTTTAGTATGTGAGTCTGGACTAACTAGTAATTTCGAAAACAAACTCACCAAATATAAATAATTAGACTTAAAGAATAATAAAAGAAAATAGTTAGTTGCAACTAGCCATCTCACTTTTACTTTCAATGACCCGATTCGCGTTTAGCAAATATACTTGTCATGAAGCAACGGCCTGGATTCTCCCAAAATGTCAATATTGGCTCGGATATCCATGTGGCAGCGTCTCTGTAAATCTTCAAGGTTGAAGAACCGGGTCGAGTGACCCGACTCAGATCGGGCAACGACTCGGATAACCTCTTCGAATAATGACTCGCTGCACGGTATCGCCAACGGACCTAGATTCGAAAACCCGTATTCTTCTTCGGCTTGTACCAGAAGCTTCTTGAAGATTGGATGGTTCAGGTACGTCGCGCGCACGATAAATCTCTTGCTACTTGTTCCTACACATACCACCACGTGTCCCACCGGAACATCAGACGGTCCGCTAGATGCCGTGATGCGTGCCTTCTTTCTCCACCGTTGTAGCATTTGCCTGACTCGGACAATGTGTCGGATCTTGCTGCACTTTCCTATACCCGGCGACATTTTCTAGGAAAAACTGAGTGAGAAAGTAAGCGAGAAAAATTGCGTTTCGTTGGTGGAAGTTGGAAGAGTGAGAATATTTGAGTAGAAAATATGTGTGGAGCGTATATATGGATACGAAGAAAGAAAATGCCCCTGGAATTGGAGATATTTACGAGATTGTGTCTGTTGTGCAAGTCTAAGTCAAGGCCATGTGGGATTATTTTTACTACTAATCTTAATTTCTTCATAATTGTGCACTACAATATATTTAATATTTTTTTCAGAAACTAAAATTAGTAGAACATGATAATGTATCCATTATTTATTTCTTTTTAAGCAACAAATTTTTTGTCTGCTTTGGACATGGACATTTGACTACTTGTTTAGTGATTATAATTTTTTCATAAAAATAATACAAGTTTTTGGTAAGAGTTATGTATTGTTTCATGAGACTCTAAACTTAAAAATCATTATCAGGTACTATTTTTTTTTTTTTTTAATTTAAGACATTCACTTAAAAAAATAAAAATTAGCTACATGAAAAAAAAATTATATATTATATTTGTTTTTTCTCTTAATGTTTTTCTTCTCAGCATGTATCCAGTTATTTTAGAAATTAAATATTAAAAAGCAATGAACATGATATTTTATTTTATTTTTGTTTTATTATATTAACTATTATGAGACAAAATTTATAAATATTATAGAAAATTAAATATCTTTTTATATAACTACAAATTTTTGTTTTATAGTAAATTACATAAAAAATAAATAAAAAATTAAAAAAAAAGAGAAATAATAATGTCATTGATGTTTTTCTAATATATATTTTATTTATTTAAAAAATAAATAACAAAATACTGAAAAATAGAACAAAATATATATCAAGAATAGCAAAAATATTATGATATCTTAAAAAATTAACATGTCACCATATTTCGGTAATTATACTTATTAATTTTTGATAATGTGTCTCAGATAATATCTATATATATAAAATAAATGAACATCTATTTTGAGCATAATCTTTAAGTTGTGATTTTGAAACGATATTTTAACTCTTTTGATAATGTCCAAATGCTATAACAATAAAATGAGTTCATTGATCCAAAAAGAAATCATAAATATCTTTATAGTTATCTTTGTGTTATAAATTAATATGTATTTATTTTTCTCATTATCCTTACTTGACATTATGATTAAACTTAAACATTTAATACACAAAAAGAACATTAGCGCCGTTTTGGGTGGATGCATGCATAATACAAATTAAGATTATTTAATTTAAATATAATGACTCTTTTCTCCGCAAGTCTAGGCCATGTTTCCAACTAATTTGTCATCCACAAACTTCAAAAGGAATCAAGAATGGGTCCTCCACTGCATTCATTTTAAGAGAAAATAAATAATGGCGTCAGTCAGTTTATTATAATCGAATTTTATGTGCTTGTTAATTTTATAGTTCTTTTAGTGACTATACCAATAAATTAAAGATAAAAGAGACAAATTTTTCTAAACCTATTTTGTTCCTTTTTTCCTTTCATGATGTTTACAGTATTTTCTTTTAATCCCATGATTTGTCTGTCTCCCAGTATCTTTTTAACACAGTAATCTTGATTATATAAATTTAATTGAAGATTTGGGGAATATATGATGGGACCTGCTTGTAGACTGATTAGATGTGCAAATTTAGAACAAAGGATATTTTTGGAATTTCAAAAATCATAGCTAAGTTCTTTTTATATAGAACAAGCTCCTTATAGCTAGACACAGATATAAATCTTCCCCTTTTTACTTAGTCTTTTTTTTATTTATTATTATTATTTAGAGGATGAAGAAGAATAAGAAGAAGAAGATGCATACTCCTTCCATTAATTAAGATCCTAAATAGATTGGAAAAACATATTAATGGTTGTCTATAAGGATCTTCTCACTCGAAGATGGAATTTGAGGAAAAAATTCCATTGAATTATAAATTAGTGATCCAAAAGATTTTAACGTAAGAAACACTATCATTGATACTTAGATACCAACACAATATGACACGAATAAATATATTGATATAGAGTGTCGATACTATATTTGTGTTGAATTTGGATTCTTTTGCATTCAATCGAAACATAAAAGATGATCATGTTCATAAAAATTCAAAAATACAATTAAATTATCTAATTGTTTTGTTTTCATTCTAAGATGTGAAGGTTGTCATAAATTTTTTATTTTTTAAATCCAATTCATCTTTTGATTTAGAAAATTAATATCTTTATCAATACACTATTTTCTTTATATATTTATTTTCTGCATCAAGCACTAATATATTTTTAAACTATTCAAAAGAATATTCTTTTAGGTTTCGGCGATGGTAGTGGGCTATCCACAAAATTAGCCCAATTCCACAGTCTTCTGTATCGGTGGCCCAATACAAATTGGTTCAATTATCCGGGCAGTTGTCAGCAACACTTCCTTCTCCCCCTTGAAGTATGGATAGTCGAAAACACAGACCAAGCAACACACACAACTCACTCAATTTTCTATCTTTCTTTCTTCTTTTCCTTCCATTTTTCCGGGAAAAGAAAATCCCAAACGAAAAGGAAGCGTAGTGGAAGAAGAACAAGAAGGTGGGGTAAGTATAAAATACAGGAATGCCACACTTTCTGCGTCCACCACTAAGGCCATGTCTTTCTCATCCCGTTTCTTTACCAGTCACCACCGCAATAAACCCATTTCGAACCCACCATGCACCGGCCTGGGTTCGCCAAGTCAACCAGGTGGGTAAGCTCTATTGGAAGCCGGCTATTGCAACAACAATAAAGTGTATGGCAAATCCGAGGAGAGTGAAAATGGTGGCCAAGCAGATAAGGAGGGAACTTTCTGATATGCTCCTCACTGATAAGGTCCTGCAGTATGCTGTTCTTCCTGAAGCTTCCTTAGGAGCTGATCGTTACCTCTCGTCCCTAACTACTATCAGCGACGTCGAAGTGTCGGCCGATTTGCAGGTCCTATATGTATATCTTATGCGTTTACGTGCTTGAATTTGTCTATTTGTGCCTAGTTTGAATTTTTTTTTTTCCATGGTGATTTTCTTGAGTTTGAATACTATATGCCGGTTCATGATGCAGAAAGAAAATGTTGAGGAGTATGTGAGATGGGGTGGAGGTAGCAGCAATTCTGAATTCTTGTTCAATATCCATATTGTTAATTGAATTAGCGTAATTGGGTTCTTAGCTGAGAAGCTGGATAACACTAGAAGCTCTCAGGATCATTTATGGATAATGCAAATGTTTGCAGGCCTATAGATGCTATTGCCAGATGTTAGGCTTCAGAATGTGAGATAAAATCAGATTTTACAAGTTTAATTGATTGTATAACTGAGTAGGCGATGTGACAAACTTCATTTTGTATATTTGGAAGGTATTCTTGCTTAATACTAGTGAGGTAAGAGAAACTTGAGATGAGAATGTTATATCATTGGTTGTTGATTACCAGTGGGATATTTCCCATGATCAGGGGTAACTAAAGCAACATAATTGGATAGCATTTCATTTTTTATATCTAATAGTTGCTGGGACTGATATCTCATCAATTTTCTCAGAACCTAAGTTTCAACTGTTACATAAATTTGAGATTCAACTCAACTTAAACTGATTTTACCCATCTAAGGGGGCCTTGAACCATTAGAATTCCTGATCAAGCTTATGTACTACGAGTCTACGACACTATACCTTTCCTTGCTTTTGTCAAAGGATGCTGCGAGCTGCATTCACTAGTCTATACCAATCAATTTGATCCCAAAGCCACCATATCTTTCTAAGCTCATGCATCAAATAAAAAACCAGATTATTTTACGTCCAGAAAACTGAGAGGCCCTTGGTATATTCATCATGTTAGTATGTGAAGCTCATCACTACCCTAGGACATCTCTACTTTTGCAACACAAAGTTTCTATTTTTCTATCATGACTGTTGTATATATATGTAATTACGTTTTGGTTGCATTCTATGGAAGATAGTGATGCTAATGGTGCAACACAGTTGTGGTTGAATGCAAGTAATTGGTTTACCTTCATGTTTATAGGTGGTGAAAGTCTATGTATCTGTTTTCGGTGATGAAAGAGGGAAGGAAGTTGCCCTTGCTGGATTGAAGTCTAAAGCTAAATATGTTCGCAGTGTGCTAGGAAGGCGCATGAAATTGCGGTTGACTCCTGAGATCCGCTTTATAGAAGATGAGTCTTTAGAGAGAGGAAGCCGGGTAAGAATTAGAATATGGAATTTGTTTCTCTTGTCATACTTTTGGTCCTAACTATTTAACGTTTGCACATAGTGGTCGGAAAATGACCCACCTTTGAACATAAAGGTTGACATTGCTGTTGATTGTTATTTATTGTCCTAAGATCCTTAATTTTCAGCTAACTGAAATAGAAAAGGTTTTAGTTCAGTATATGACTTTTAGAGGAAGACATCTCTTATGAGATGACTTATATAGACTCTGTGACTATGCTATCTAATTGGAATTGAGGAGCTCAGGATTTCCAAGCAGGGTGAGAGATTTTTCCTAGCAACATGTCGCCGTCGTTTATTCACATATTTTATAGGTTGTCTTTCACCTGTGTATGTGTGTCTGTATCTATGCAACAGAAAGAAAGTTTTCTCAGTTTCCTAAAAAAAAACAAAAGATTGATAGCTAGGATTTTGAGTTTGTCTACTGGTTCTTGGGAAAATATTGATTGGATGACCCTCTCCTTTCACTGGTTTATGGACCTTGTGAGAAGAAATCTCATTATTGTCAAACATGTTTAGTTACTGAGGTCTCTGTGGAAGCAGAGAATTACATCTAAAAAATTCCACATAATAAAAGTGTGATTGCTATTTCTGTTGCTCCTGGAGCTCTTATCAACTATGGAAGAAGTACAAATATAGGCTATATTTATACCGAAGTTGGGGAAATAATTGAAATATGGACCGGTTTATTTGATATTTGATTAATACAATATGCAATTACTTAGAAATATAATCAACTACTAAAGTCCACAAAAGAAACATACTTCCCAATCCGAGTTTCACTTAGATGAAATTCTGGCTTTGAGTTTCAGCAATTTTGTCAATCACTTCTTCTACTCAGCTTCCTAATGTATGCTTTATTGCTTATTCTGCTGGTTTTCAACATGTCAGGTGATTGCAATACTAGATAAGATAAAGGATGAGAATAAGATTTCAGAAAATCAAAATGAAGAGCAGTTTGGTTCATCTGACATACCTGATGATGCTACTGATTGGGATGGTGAAGAACCAGATGAAGGCATTATATATGTAAAATAGCGAGCTCCTAATTGGCCAACATTCTGCTTTTTGGATTTGTACAGGGCTTTGCTTGTAGACAGGTTAGTTTCAGTGAACCTAGAGTAAGCAACAACTTGGATATTCTCATTGTGATTGTTGATTTTAATTTATTTGTTCTATAAGAATAATTACTATCACAAAGTTCCTAATCAGTTTCTTAGTCCATTCTTAATATTTCACTCATGCAATGCCACTTCCTTTCTGTATTGAATAAAATGTTTGGCTGAGACCCAAAAAAAAAAAAAATTGGTTGGATGCAGAATGTTATAAGAGTATATTTTACGTTTTTAACCATATACTCAGTCAAGAGGAGAATGATGATTGGGCATGTCACGAACCTGGTTTGAATACATTTTTTAAGTTCCTAATTATGTGCAGGTTGAGATATGGAGACTTCAGTGTAATGCCTAATGGATAGAAGCATATTTTGGCCTCTTCCTTTTGCACAGCCTATAATTCAATATTCAGTAAGGTGGAACTGATCATATGAACTCTGCTTGCCAGATACCTATCTTGTGCGAAACGCTTACCTTCTACAAACTTGTATCTGGTCGAGTCTTTTTCTTTTGAGGCGTACATGTGGCTTGTATCTGGTCGAGTCTTTTTCTTTTGAGGCGTACGTGTGGTGGAGAGAAAGTGATGGCATGAGCCAAATTTCACTTGTATCCTTATATGTTTGAGCAGCATTTGAAACACTCCCTTGTATCCGTATATTCTGGATGAAATGTTCAGACAAACTGAATTACCATAAATGGGGAAATACGACCACGATCCCAAAGGAAGTTGTTACAAAATGCATAATCACTGAGTTTGAAGTATGACAGCGATGAGTTTCAGACTTGGAGCATGATTACCAAGAGTTTTGACAGCCAAACAAGTTAGGAATCATTTGCAATAACACCTTTAATCATAAAAAAGAAGGGCATCAAATGTTTTGATTTCTTGTTTAATGTTTACATTATAGTTGGAGTTCAAATCAAACATCACCATAATATAGAATTTTCTCAAACATGACTAATTATTTTAACAAGTGGAAAAGACATGATCATCCAACTCGCCCCAAATGTACCAAGAACAGAAATGCTGTAACAGTGGCATAAGCCAACTAAGTCTCCGGACTTGAATTTTAAAGCTACAAGATATCCGTGATAATCTGGTAGAGCTTCAAATGAGGAAGCAAAAATGGTATAGTTCAGTATGCATTATTTCTATATTCTAATCAATCCATGTCGGAGACTGCTACTAGCTGATTGCTTTTAGTGATGAGCCTTTGCTTCAGCTTTCTTATGAGACTTGGCTTTTGCCTGCAAAACAGGTTAACAAATGAAAGCAAACTTCAGTAAATGTTAGGAATGAACACACAAATCCAGAAAGCCCAACAATTATCATCAAATGTGAAATAGAACTAGAAGGAAAAAAAGAATCAATACAATAAAAAGCAACCTTAATTTACTGGATACAAACAAAGTCTCCCTAAACTAGAAAATGGATGAGAAAACCAACAATTTCAACATGAGGTATCACCTACAATGGGCAAGAATTCAAGAGGACAAATTACTTAGGAATTAACACTAAATGAAAGGTTATATAACTTATATTGAGTCATAGCCTAACTCGCACAACAGGCATCACAAAGGTTACAAACTCATGCCCATAACTGCAGACATGGCCTTTTGGCTGTCAGTTATAGTCTGCTAATTGCGAACTTCAAATCCCTAAATTACCAATTTAAATTCAAGGAGGTACACTACAAAACCTATTGAAATCAATTATGAAAATCTAATTTATCTTCTTTTTTTATAAGTAAAATGAAAGATATATGAAGCTCTAATTTATCTTTACAGAGCAACCTGAGATATTTTGCAAACCATGTTTGTGTAATTGGGGACAAGAAGGCAGGATGAAGGGGATGGGAGAAAGGCAACAAACTTTGTCTTTCACAAGTGTAATGCAAAATAGCTCATGTACAAAAAGGGCAGTAAGATCTGCTAATCTGATAAAAAATGGTAAATGAATTAACAGAGTAGAAGTAAATGGATTACTAAGAGTAATCTAAATCAATCGCAATCATAAAACTAATATAGCAATACAAATTGAATGTAGAATGGTGAATGCATTGTAACATAAACAGAATTTACACTCCCGTATGAACAAAAAACTCTAAAAGTAATCAAATTGATGCGGAAAAAAACAAATCAAGGAATAGAATACCTTGAGGTACTTGAGCTTAATGCTTCCATAGACGAGGCCAAAAGAGAAAGCAGAAGCACGAGCGACCTGCCAATCACATTAAGAAAATGAAATCCAAAACATTGAAAAATCAACTCAAAACACACAACTACAAACGATTTGCAAGGGAAGGTTTCCATTTTTTTTCCTTCTCAATTCTTAAATTTTCTAGGGAAAGAAACAGGTAAAAAAAACAAAAAAAGAGAAAGAGAAATTACCAGAGCAAGCGTACTAGTTCCAGAATAAGGTCCAGGTGGCGGCGCCATTGCAGGGTTCCTCCTCAGATGCGTGCTTGTGAAAAAAGAGAAGAAGAAGAAGAAAGAGACTCGCGAAAATCTCGTAGTCGAACCCTAAAGGTGAGAGTGGACGTTGACTAGCGAAAAGGCCTGGCCTGTCAACATTAGTAGCTCCAAAACCATTCAGAAGCCCAAAATCTTGCTGCTAAACGACTTTATCTCATATGTCGTTTTTATCCCCAACCGCTAAAGAGAAATACGATAAGCGGTTCATCCAACGACAGGTCGTGAAGGTCATCCCTTGGCTCACCTCTAGCCTCAGATCCAACTGTAGAGGAACGTAGTCGCGCACAGTGAGAAGGAAAGCCATCAATGGCGACGAACCAAGTGAGAGCATCTCACATACTAATAAAACATCAGGGTTCAAGGAGGAAGGCTTCGTGGAAGGACCCAGAAGGTCGTGTGATCAGTAACACCACCAAAGAGAGCGCAGTAGCTCAACTGAGTACTCTTCGGGAGGACATAGTCACTGGCAAAGCTAAGTTCAAGGATATTGCTTCTCGCTACTCTGATTGCAGCTCTGCTAAGCATGGCGGTGATCTAGGTGAGCTCGATTCTCCGATTGCTTCGCTACTCAGGACCCATATGTTGAAGGAAAAGATAAGATTAAAAGTTCGGAATTCCAGTTCTTTTTGGATATTAATACATGTTAGAATGTGCCTATTAGTTGAAATTTGTGGTCTATTTTGGTTTATGAATTCTTTGAAACGGAGTAGAGTACAGAGGCTATCGTCTTATGCATGGTTTAGCTTGAATTATTGACTTTATTTGGGAAAATCTGTGATCTGAATATCTCACTAGAGATTTGGAATGTCTATTTTACTGAAGCAATTTTCCGTAGGGATAGCAAGGGACGAGGGTAGTGGCAGCAACATGATTAATGCAACATGGACAGAGTGAGTTTCTTGAGAGTTTGTTAGATGATGCCCCAATGATAATGGTTACCTTAACAACTTGTTATTGGACTAATAGTATACTGTGAGCAATGAAAGCTAATTTGTTTCATTTTTGCTAGTTAAATACTTCTCTATATATCATTGGTCATCAGAAGAAACTTCCATATCATTTACGTTCTTCATACTATTGTTAGGTCTATTTGGATGAGTAGAAGATGGATCTGATAGTTGAATACACAAGATTTCTTGAAGAAAAAAAAGTGAACAATGCTTTCAAGTTTCAATATGTGCAAACAAAATGTTCTTATCATTTCAGGACCACCATCAGATCTTTTACATTCCCTGTTGCAGCAGCTTGGTGAAGTTTATACTTGTCCATTCGAATGGTAGCCCATAGCATTTATAATATTAGTCAAAGTATGAATTACATAGAAGACTACTGATGTTTTATTGCTATACATGTAATAGGCTGTATATGTTGCCCTAAGATTAATCTATCTATTCACAATGCCCTTTCTACGCCATGCTTCTTCTTTTTTTCCTGTAAAGTTTGATGAAAGTTGTCTTCATTTTGTGTGCTCCTTTCATTTTTTTCTTCTATTAACTGAAAAACTTTGCATTTGACATGGATTTAACTAGTAGGGTACTAGGATCTATAACCAATATTATTTTGTCAGTGATGATTAGTTTATTCAATTCAACAACACCACTCTGCCAGTGCACGAAGCAGTATTGGCCCTTTTGGATATGAATATATGAAGTGTGATACCTTTAACTGCTGAGATATAGACTAAGGAGCAGCTTTTAAGAGTACATGTTATACATTAACAAAGTTCATTCTTTGTAAATATTGCTGTTTTGCTTCTATTATACCCTATTTACCCTTTCATATGTATCTGTACTTATTCTCTTTATACTAATTTTGGTTTGAATTTTGAAAGCTATTTCACTTTTCCTTTTTGTTCTTAGCTTGCACTCCTCAGACTTGTTCAACTCAACTTTTTTTTCCCCCTTGTAGGTCCTTTTGGCCGTGGGCAGATGCAGAAACCCTTTGAAGAAGCAACCTATGCTCTGAAGGTTGGTGAAATTAGCGAAATTGTAGATACTGAAAGCGGGGTTCATATAATCATGAGAACTGGTTGATCTTGGACCAAGGGTGAATGGTGCCAGCAAAACAATTAATGAACGCTTTCAAGCTTTTCTGGTTTTTTGTTCTATGTAACACGACTAGTATTCTTGTCTTAAATGCATGATGCATACGCTCGTCTTCTATTATAATCGAATTCATTTATGAACAGAAATCTCAGTGGATTGTCAATTTGAAACAATGTTATCTTCTTTTCAAAATATGTCCTTGATGTTAATCTTGTGTCAAATGTAGAGGGGTTGTTTCTTTGATTTCCATATTAACAATGTGAGATGTGGGATGTGGATATTCAAACTCAAGATTTTGGTAGGATTGGTGACATTATGAGCTACTAAATGCCCTTTAGAAGATATAGACAATCTCTTGGTTTCCAGGTTCCTTTCAGCTGTCCTATTGGAAGATACTCCATTACCATAATACGTTACAGGGGGCTTGTTAATTTGTTTCTTCTATGTTTGGTTGTTAAATGGACCAGATTAATAGATTCCTAAAGAACAAACTTGTGAGCTTGTGTCATTGACAAAGCAAAGGTGGCGTGTGGGACTGAAGCTATGGTGGGAATCTCCTTTTTTGTCTTGAGGCTGTGGTTGTGGCTTGACCCTATGTCGTCCTTGTGTTTGCTAGCCACCTCTCTTGGTCATTGGGATTTTTAAACTCACTCTCAAGCCAAAAAGCTGTTTTATATGAGTCCTTGTTTAATACTAGTATGTCACGCCACAACTTGCATCAAATAAAAGATGCACATTACTTCTTAATCTATCTACAATCTAGGCATGGTTGTGGATACAAATGAGAGGAATCCGGCAGATCTTTCTGCTATTTTTACTGAACTAGTTACTTCAGATCCTTTCTCTCAATAAAATTAGGAATTGGGTTTTAAATGAAACTCATTTCTCATCCTTCTTTATTAAGAATAATTTTGTGAATATTATTCAATCACTTTTTTTATTAACATATTTTAATATTTTTTTAGTCGTGATCTAGTTGTTCACACAAGTACCTGAGAATCTGATGAGGTAACTAAAATATACAGCAAAAGTCCAAAAGACATTTTATTTTAAGAAAATTAATGGCTAATATCTTTGTTCAAGGTCAAAGAATCCAACTACAGAGAAACTATTATTATTCTCTTTAGTACGACCACCTTACAAGTCCAAAAGGCAAAAAGCTTGGACCAGCCGACCTTCGGCTTTGACTATGTCACTATGACTCTAAGAGATACTCCTAATAAATTCCATTGTAGAATCTCTGACCATGATAAGCCAAAATCACAAAACCCTAAAAAAAAAAATTCAAATTGGCGTACAATTATAAAAAGTTGAAACTAAATTTTATTTTTTTTCCTAGTGAAAAAAAATTTAGATCTTTATTATTTTATGTAAAACAAAATATAAACAAATCTACGGCCAACAATTTTTACTTGACTTGATTGGACATAAAAATTAGAGTATGTTTGAAATTATAAAAATTATAAAATTTAAGTCATTCTAAATAAATTTTAGATTAAAATTATGTATTTGGTATCTATATTTTAAGAAAATTTAATTTATTCTAAATCATGTTTTTATAAAAAAAAAATTATTTTTAATTTTCATCAAAATTAATATAATTTGTTAACAATTTAATTCAATTCAATTAAAAATACGTATATCCTTTATTTTTATTTCTCCTCATATTCATATCTTAAAAACTACAATCCCTCTTTTTTCATCCTACTCCATTTTCCTCTCCCCTTTTTCCTCCCATTTCTCTCATTTCTCTTCCCTTCTTATAATGTATTACACCTGTACCAATAATTTAAATTACTTTTATAAGTTTTTATTTTTTATTTTTTACTATTGCAAGGTAATTTTGTAAAAGTATTAAAATAAAATAAATTTTATTAGTTATAATAATATTTCAAACACTATAATTTAATTTAATTTATGTGAATTATATTGCTTAAATAATTTATTTTAAATATTTTAAAAAATAAAATAAAATAAATTTAATTTAATTTATTTCAATCTCACACTTAAAAAGGAGATGTTTTGCAAATTGCAATCCTACCTAAATCCAGATTCCCTCCTCGCACTTAAACCTAGAGAATCAACGCTTCCAAATACAATACAATACTTGACTCTCCCTCCCTTTCTCTGTCATCCGTGTCTTCCATCTTCTCCACTCTCAACCCCAGCTTCTATTGCTCTGCCATGGCTGCCGCAAATCTCTCTCCTTTATCATCCTCTCTCACTCCGAACCCATCTGATACTTATATCTCTTTCTTCCCCAAAACCCTTATAAAACCATATTTTCTTCTAAAACCAACTCTTTCTCCCGCCGCTACTTCTTTCAGTCAAACACACAAAACCCTTTCCATTATATCATGCAAAAACCCAAATTCCGATCTCAGTTATACAAATCAATCGAACCCATATGACCTTTCTGATTATTATGATGACGACGAAAAGCCTCGTGAGGAGTGCGGTGTCGTAGGCATTTACGGCGACTCAGAAGCCTCTCGTCTCTGTTATTTGGCCCTGCACGCCCTCCAGCACCGTGGCCAAGAAGGGGCGGGTATTGTTGCAGTGAATGATAACGTGCTTCAAACTATAACCGGAGTTGGGCTTGTCACTGAAGTGTTCGATGAGTCTAAGCTTGATCAATTACCTGGCGATTTGGCTATTGGGCATGTTCGGTACTCGACTGCAGGTTCGTCTATGCTAAAGAATGTCCAACCTTTCGTTGCAGGGTACCGATTTGGGTCTGTTGGGGTTGCCCATAATGGAAATTTGGTAAATTATCGTGCTTTAAGGGCCAAGCTTGAAGACAAGGGATCAATATTTAATACCAGTTGCGACACTGAGGTTGTTCTTCACCTTATTGCTACTTCACAGCACAGGCCTTTCCTTTTGAGGATTGTTGATGCCTGTGAACAGATTGAGGGAGCCTATTCTATGGTGTTCGTTACAGAGGATAAGCTGGTTGCAGTGAGAGACCCTTTTGGTTTTCGACCTTTGGTTATGGGGAGGAGGAGTAATGGTGCTATAGTCTTTGCCTCTGAAACTTGTGCCCTTGATTTGATTGAAGCTACATATGAGAGGGAGGTGAACCCAGGTGAAGTAGTGGTGGTTGATAAAAATGGGCTCCAATCTCTTTGCCTAATGGCTCATCCACAACCAAAACAATGTATCTTTGAGCACATATATTTTGCTCTGCCTAATTCAGTGGTTTTTGGAATGTCTGTGTATGAATCTCGACGGAAATTTGGGGAGATGCTGGCTACTGAGAGCCCAGTTGATTGTGATGTTGTAATTGCAGTGCCGGATTCTGGTGTGGTTGCTGCACTTGGTTATGCAGCCAAAGCTGGTGTTCCTTTCCAGCAAGGTTTGATTAGGTCTCACTATGTTGGGAGGACTTTCATTGAACCATCTCAGAGGATTAGGGACTTTGGTGTCAAGCTGAAGCTCTCACCAGTCCGTGCAGTATTGGAAGGGAAGAAGGTTGTGGTTGTGGATGACTCAATTGTGAGGGGAACTACATCTTCCAAGATTGTAAGGATGTTAAAAGAGGCAGGTGCTAAGGAGGTTCACATGAGAATTGCAAGTCCACCCATAATTGGATCTTGTTATTATGGAGTGGACACACCAAGTTCAGAGGAGTTGATTTCTAATAGGATGAGTGTGGAGGAGATTAGGCAGTTCATTGGGTCAGATTCACTTGCTTTTCTGCCATTTGATAGCTTGAAGAAATTGTTGGCTGATGATTCCCCTAATTTTTGCTATGCTTGCTTTTCTGGCAAGTACCCTGTTGATCCTAGAGTTGTTAAACAAGTCAAACAGTTGAAGTGATGAAGTGGGTAGGTAACTTTCTGGATTACAAAGAAAGCGACAGTGTCCGGTGGTTTTCTTATTTTTGTTTTTTCTTTAATGTTTAGGTGCAGTGAGTGACATACTGTCTGAACGACCTAAATTGATTTTAATGTTTTTTGAGATGTAATGCTTATACGGTCTTGTTGGAAATCTCTTACAATTTTGCCTAACATTTATTGGGATTTTTGTTTTTTCTCATTGACAATGATGTATGAAATCAAACCATATCATTGTTTTGGTCTAGGAAGAAGTTAAACTTCCAGAATTTACATTATAGTTAAATCGGTTCTCAAACTACTATTTTTTTGTGGTTCTCCCCACTTCAGAATTTTTTTAGATGCAGAGTTAAAACTTTAGCACCAATCTATGTTCATAAAGATGCAGAGTGAACTGTTGTATTGCTACTAACTGTGCAGATGAATCAAATCTCTATGCCGAGTTCGAAGAATTCAAAGAGGAATAAATTTGTAGCTATGCCTTTGATTGCAACAAGCTGTCTGTATTTTTAATTTTTTTTAAAAGAAATTGTCAACGATAAATGGCACAATAACAATTAAATTATTGCTAGTTTGGTACATCTCAATATAATGAAGACTCATGCTTTTCTATTTCTCGCTCTCTTTTAATTGTGGAGGAATGTTTTCAAAAAAGCAAATAGGAATTGAGAGATTCTCTGAATGATAGCAGCAATCAATCAACTTGCTACCACAAAATTCCTTGGGGTAAGCAAGGGATAAGAAAGCAACTCTCTGTAGCTAGGAAATATCATCAAAATCGTAACTACAAATTATCAAAATTGCAGAAGCAGCCATTTTCAGCTCTGTCGTAAGCATTCGATTTGTGCTTTGGCGTAAAATTGAAGCCATCTGGAACCTTGCCGAGTAAAATCTCAGATATCCGTACCTGGGACAGATGAAGGGATCAATAATCAAACTATACTATTTCAGCATAATCTGCACACTAATAAGACAAGATAGAAAGCAATTGCATACCCAGTCAGCTGCAGAATCAGATGCCATTAGAGTCTCAAGGTAATCGCGTCCAAAGTAAGATGGTGGACGCCAGTTAAGTTGTTGGGGGATCACATCTAAAAGACCAACTGGTATGTATCTACATGTGTAGCTAAGCCATTCCAAAAAAAATCGCCTAGTTGTCTCTACACCTGTGACACACGAAGCATAAGCCCACAATAATCAGAATTTGGAGAAGCAACATAGTCAAGACTTTCTTGAGCACTCGAGTAATTAGAGCCCAAGATCTCTTGATCAACAACACAACACAACAGAAAAAGACAAATATTTATTATAACTCTTGTTTCTGGAGTTACCACGCACACCCGCACACCCCTCAGCAGAGTAAGCCAAATAGTTACACATGCAATCTCATTCAAGTAGATTTCAATGCAGAATTGGACATGAGTTTGACAAGTGTGTAACTGCTATCTCTTTCAAGTAGAGAGACTAATGAAAGTTCACGATTTGGCTATAAGATTAACAACTAAAACTTTTATTTCCTTATTTGGCTAAGGACAACAAAGACTCCTATTAAACTTTTATTTCCTTATTTGGCTAAGGACAATAAAGACTCCTATTGAACTTGCATTACTACTCTGACAAAAAAAATTGTATCTGGGTATGGATATCAAAGAGAAGTCACATATACCTTTTGTATCAGAACCCCAATGCTCGAGGCCAAAATGTACAAAATCCTTCATAATCTTTAATCTTTCACCAGAACTAATGTCCCAGTGCCTCTGCTCCTTGATTTCAGTAAATATCCAAGGCTGCAAAATAAAATAGTGCTCAGTGTTTGAACTACAACTTCAATGCAGAAAAAGATAAAGTTCACAAGAAGATATACAGCATTAATATATAAACATCCAAGGGTAGACTTTGAAAAGGGAGAAAGATTTCTTGCTCTCATTCAAACCTTAATCAGTGCTCCACGAGCAATCATGCATGAACTGAGCTCAGGGCATTCAGCCTTGTGTCTATTCCAGTCCATAAACGAAAAAACATCTCCATTTCCCAGGACTACCAAATTGTTAGGAACCTTTCTGGCACATTGGTATATGTATTCCCAATCAGCAAGCTTGCTATAGCGTTGTTGACGTGATCGACCGTGTATTGTTACAGCACTGGCTCCCCAATTGCCAATGTCTGCAATCAGAGAATCAATGCGGCTTTTCCCTTCAAAATAACCTGTCCGCACATTGTGAAACAGACAAACAGCAGTATAATGCATCTTGAACAAGCTTTATGAGGAAATCTAAGATGAGAGAAAAAGTGAAATAAAATATAAAGCGAACATAGGAAAAACCCTGTGAATGGTAACTGACATGTATCATATATTCTGCACTTGGATACCTGAGCATATTCTCTTGAATTGCATAAAACTAGCAGAAACTATTAGCAATTACCTTAATAGTTATTGGTGTTTCCACTATGCCTGAAGTTACTTCTACAATACTCTTCATCCGCATTGGCTTTGTAAGAAGAGCTGATCCAGCACCCTTGTTTACGACAATATCAATGGGACAATCCATATTAATATCAATGAAATCTTCAGATGAGTGTCGCCTTAGGAGTGCCCATCCTGAAGCATGACCCTAAAGGTATAAAGAATTGCAGCCAAATAAAAAACCTCATTCAACTGCAAAGTAAAAATAAACAATGGAGATGGGAAATATAAATGCAATAAAGCGGGAAAAAGAAAATAATGGTCACGAGAAAGTGGAAAAGAACACCATTATACCCAAAAAGGAGAGAGCGAGAGAGAGAGAGAAAGGAAGCTTTCCAGAACAAAACTTCATGATGCAATAAATTCAGTAGCCAAAATGGAAGTTATGTACACATTGTCACATAAAACCTTAAGAATTACTTCATACTGTGGATAAAAACAACTACTATATCAGGCTTTAAAACAGCCACATCATACCTGTAAAAGATTAGTACACATTGCCATTTCACCGCATGTTATATCGGCTCCTAATACTTTGCAAACCCTTCGGAAAGGAAGATTTCCAACAGTTGTCAGTGGTGCAAGATACAACTTTTCTCTAAAATCAATAAGCATCTTTTCACGTGGGTGTAACTTTAGGCTCCTATCAGCTTCAGGGGGAATAACATCATGTCCATCTCCTGGTTCAGCTTGTTTATGGTTTGTCCCAAGAGTTTGCCCAGTGTCACTCAAGCCTGATGCAGAGCTAATGTTAGGTTGAATGAATTTAGAAGTACAAGAAACATATTGGACCTCCAAATTTTTTACCAAAGGATTAAACAACTATTGGCAAAAGAAATGAGACCTTCATTTTCTGCTTCACCAAGATCACACTTCTCTCCATTTATAGATTTTGCTTTCTTTGGAGGACGAAGTACATCAGGTTCATGTTCTCCTTCTCCGTCATCCTCTTGTGTAACTTCTGCAGAGCATTCCAATTTAGCAGGAGACTGTTGGGTCACTTCACAAGTGCCATTACCATCAGAGCAGTGATCATTCGGGTCAGTTTTTTCACCCGCCTCGTCTTCCAAGTTTGTATTTTTTGACTTAGACGGCCCCTATAACACAATTAAAAATCGTTAAGAATAAAGATACATCAAAATGGAACATGAAAAAAAGTTTAACCAAAGAAGGCAAATCAATATAGTAAAGCAAACCAAGGACTTTTGAAAACTTGTTAAATTTGCATCAATGAAATATCCTGGTATAGCATTACCCATTGCAAAAACATAATTGAACGTCACAAAAAAAAAAGAAGCACTTACCAAGAAAAGTGGCAGCATATTGACAAGAAATGGGTCTCAAATCCAATCAGTTCATTCACTCAATAAAATACATACAAACAAACCCCTTTCTGTGACAAATTGCATGCAAGCTCTAACCTTCAAGAATTGAAGCAAAAGATATGCAACAAGAAACTGTCCTCTGTGCACCCACATGCGGACAGAGAACTGGACAAACCAACAGATGGCCAGGGAGGGAAATGGTAGATGATTTAAAATTTGGAATAAATGAAACATGAAAAATGCGGTACCATTAGCCCACGATCTTTGAGTTTGGCATCTGCCTTAGGGAAGAGCATCTTATTTTTCCATAAAAGCTTTTGAACATCTTTGTTCAACCCATTTATCTCAGAGCCGTTCTTCAGACTGTTCAGAATGCCAGCAGGAACACCATCTGTATGAGTACTATAGAACCTACATGCCCAGCCATAGGGGCAGGACCTTTCAGATTTGAAGAAAGGACACTCTCCCTCTAAATCAGCTGGTTTCTGCATTTAAGAAATTAGGTTTTCATAAGGATAAACATAATATTCAATAGAAAATTAACCCAGTCTATATACTGCAGTGTGATGGATTGTGTGTTCCCCTACCTGAGCCATAAAGGCTTCTAAGTCATGGCTAAAGCGGCACTTGTCATTGTAAGGACATGAGCTAACATCTCCTGTCTTTGCTATTTCAGGGCAAATGTTTCGTGCAGATTTTTGCTCCTGCAAGGTCAAAGAAACACCTCCAATATCGGTAAAATGTGAAACTTACAAGATCGGAAGAGGGTTAGAGTTGGAGAACCTTAAAAACTTAGCAAGCCATCAACTTTCAAGCATGAAAGCAAAACCAAGAACTTGAAGAAGCAAGCTCACAGTATTGGTTACCATAGTTTTCACTAACCAATAACAGTTGTGACTTGTGAGGTATTATTACCAAGCGTCAAACATTAAAGGTTTATAACCATCAGTCCGTTATACTATTTTGTCCAGAATTCATAAGTACAAACATCCAGAAATTATTTACCATGAATCAAAAAATTTAGAAATGATCTCACATAAGTTCTGCTAAACTATTGTCTCCGGGCAGGGGTGTTCAAATTATCCAAATTTATTAAAAAATATGCACTAACAACAGGTTTCAGAAGCAGCATTAATCCAAACTAAAACTCAGCCTGATCAGTGATCAAAAATTAGAAAAATCTTCAGCGGGATAGAATTATACTAACATAATCACATTGAGAGCTTCAGGTTTTTGTCTTTCCGATACATTTCAATAAATTGGATAAATCATTACATAAAGTTGGAATTAAAAATAATCGTTATTCAAATCGCGTTGCATATGTAATGAGACTTTTACATTAAATTTTAACTAACCTGTTTCATTTCAAACTTCAAGCTCACCCATGTTACAAAAATGCACTCTTTACAATAAATGTAAAATAGACAAGAAGAGAAAACCTGATGGCGTTCACGTTTGAGCTGGCGCTTCGACTTCTTCTCCTTCAGAAAACAGGACTGAACAGAGGCCTTATCATTGGTATCGGAAACACCATCTGTTTCAGTGGCAGCAGAAGGTCGAGCAGCTGGAGGACGAAGGAACTCCTTCTTGACCGGAGCTTTGGCCCTGGCCACGAGCTCTTCCGGCGTTTGCTGAACCACTACGTTGGAGTTCGAGGGTGATTGGTCTCCCGAAATTTTCGGGTGTTCGACGAGTTCCGTCGGAGACTCGTTCATGAAAAGAACGTGGTTGAGTCGGAACTAGGTTATTTCAGTGAGCACGTTGAGTAGTGGTTTCAGTGCCTGCTCTGTTACTGTTTTGTTGGGGAAGCTCAAGCTTCCACTTTATTGGTTGTAGGTTTTTTCAACTTTTTATGAAGTAGAAGATGATCGAAACGACGTACTTATAATACCGTTTTATTTCTTCTACCCCGCGCCAAAAGAAGAAATAAAATAAAAAGATAATTATTGTCAGAAGTGGGATTTGAACCCACGCCCTCTCACGAGGACCAGAACTTGAGTCTGGCGCCTTAGACCACTCGGCCATCCTGACACGTTCGTTTAGGTTGCGGTTTTAATATTTTGAATGTAATAATCTTTACTACAATCTTTATAGATCATGGAACTGTCACAGAATATTGTCAGACTCGAGGGATACCAATTAAACAGGGATATGACTAGGACATGAAACAGATAGTAGTACTCTCAAAATTTATTTATCAAAAATAAAGATTTGCACAAATTGATTAGCAAACTGGGCTGAATTTCACTCGTGATAATTATCATCATTTAACTCGGTCCTAATTGAGCAGGGAACATTTTTTTTTCTCTTTTGAACCCTTTCCATGTCACTTTAATGAGTGCAGCTGGTGAGTGCTAACTGCTAACACTTGTGAGGAACATGAGTGGGTTATAGAATATATTCTCGTTGTCTTGCTCCAACAGTTGGTTTCCATGCAAATGCATTAGCTTTTCAAAACCATGTTGGGATGTATATTCTTACAAGCAAGACATAGGTACACCGCCCGGGTGCCTTTGTTGATTTGACAGTCAAAAGCTACACAATTTTAATCTAATGGAAGTATTATTATGAGCAAATTTACCCCCTTTTAACATCACTACAGTTCATGGTAGACAGGTCCAATTGGACAGAAAGTATTGCTGGGACTTGTTTATCAAAAATGAAATTCCCAATTTAGCAAGAAAAATGGATGAGCTGAACTACAAAGAACAGAGGACAGACATCTTTGTAAAGAAAAAAAAAGTTCTTTCACCTCTTAGAACGTCTTAATAAAACAAATCATGTCTAATATGAGCTTTAATTTAAATACGATACGATAATTAGGTCTTCTATTTGACTTCAGACCATAGGCTGGGCTGGAGATGCAATGCAGATCAATTTATGACCTCCAACACTTCTTGTTTCTTCTTGTTGAAAACGCAAACTATGATAGAATGCATTGGAGTGCTATTGGTAGAATATAAAATCCAGAAATGCCTAGAGAAGGAATTGTCAACTGCAGTTGATCCTCCAAAATCTATTGATTTGACTCGGAGTTTGAGGTTGTGCTGCCATTTTGCTGCTGAGATTGAGCTGCCTGATGCTGATGTTGCTGTTGCAGCTGGATATTCAATTGAGCAGAAGAACGTTGTTGCTGCTGCTGTCGCTGCAACTGGAACATCTGGGAGCTAACAGAAAGCTGTGGAACTGTGCACTTGGAAGGATGGGACTCTCCATTCATGTCAGATGTAGCAAGCTTCAATCGTTGAACCTCTGCAGTTAAGGCTTCATTTAGAGCTGTCAAAGTCAAAACATAAGCAGGAAAAGTTGTCAGTACATTTATATCATTAAATTCTTGTGCTATAGGCAATAAGAGATATTTTATAATCCAACGGCTTAAGATTTTCTAACATCTATTAATTAGTGAAGAGCACAGCCCTTGTACAATGTTACGAAGAAGCAAAGAAGTAACTGTAAATATTGGAAGGGCAGTGAGAGGTAGGAAAGAACTGAGTATTCAGAAAGAATAATAAGTGACTAAAATTTTTGAAAATACACAAAAGGAAAATTCTGTCAAAAAACACAAATCCAAACAAAATATTTAGACTTTAGTTACTGCTAGATGCTTCACTCTGTTCATTGAACTTTTAAACTTATCTATTCCCTTATAATACTAAACTCAGATTCCAAAAGGATGTCAGTAACTTATTTTCCTAAAGATGAGAGCTTGGCATTCAATGACCACAGTTATTCATCGAATTAAATTTCATTGTAAAAGCATAATTTGCATGCAAATGTTCCAAAATCAAAACATTAGTTTCTGTAAGCAGAGGTCCAGAGTTCAGATGGCCAACTACAGTTCCAACTCTCAAATTCTTCTTACCCTGCAAGTCTTTTTCTACTATATTATCATCCTGCTAGCAAATTTTTTCACTTTTCAATCCATCCTGCAAACATTTTATTATCCGACCATTATAAGAGAACTACCCGGCCACACTTCGTTATAATAAACAGATTGCATTATATTTATAGAAGCAATCAGACTTCCCATATTCCACAAATTTTACTCTCAACAAAATCAATTATGAAAATAGAGGGAAGGATTCAACAAAATATAAAGCTTCTAGTCTTCACGAGAAATACAGAAAAAAGTAAAATAAAGGGAACTGCCTGAGAGACTGGTTCAATCTAAGTCCTTAAATTAAAATGACAGCTAAGTTTAACTAGAAAACACAAATAGGCCAAATTAGATTATTCTGTTGAATCATCCCTAGTTCCTTATTACATATTGGTGCTACTTTCAAGCTCTTTACAATAGCAAACTATTTTCACTCTTTATCCTCGTTCCTTGATCCTTCTTCAGCATTCTAAACTTGGCAAAACTCATAACATGTACAGTTACTTACAGTGTGATATTAAAAGGTTCCCGATAACAAATCAAAAAACAAGTTCTCGTTAAGCAGAACCAGCAACCTATTGATGCAAAACTCAGAATTCTTCCTTAAAAGAAAAAGAATCTAGAGTTTATATGGAGGAAACATATAAGTGCATAAATACCATCTCGAAGTTGTGCTTGTTGTTCCATGGCTTGAAGACGAAATTTCAACTCATGATTCTGGTTACTGAGCCCAACAGAATCCCTCTGCATGTAATGTAAAGGAAAGCAAGAAAGTTTAACCAAAATAACAAAAAAAAAAACCAAGAACACAGGAAAAGAATATCAATCAGCTTATTCCCACCTGTAACAGGGTAAGCTGTGCAGACAGAGTAGTGGCTTCTGTCTGTAATGTCTGCACTTTATGTTCTAACTCTGAAATGTACCTCATCTTCCGTTCTTTGGAACGAGCAGCTGATTGACGGTTTGCCAAAATCCTGAAATGGTCCACTTACTAAGGTTAATAATCTAAAGATATTGCTTCCAAAAGAAAAATCCAAGATAAGGTGATTCTTTGAACAATTAAGTCCAATACCTTTTTGCACGCTTGGGGTCAGACAATGCAACCTCAGCAAGTTTTTCATTCGCCATAATTTTCTTCAATTCAGCACCACTAAATTCGCCATTACCAAACTCTAAGCTAAATGAAGCCGAATTCCCATCAATTCCATTACTGGGTGAAATCTGTCCAGGACGAGCTCCAGGTGAAGGTGGAAATTTAGGAGGCTCATCATTAAAGTTCAGTTTCCCAATGAAGCTATCCATAGAAACACTTCTGTAGTGCCTGGTGGTTGGAGCAATATCTCCACCTGCACTCCTCTTGATTCCTTCTCTCTTTTCATTCAAAGAATTCAGGCCCTGTCTTTGCAGGCTGCCCCCACTTTCATTCACACTGCTTTCTGCTTCATTATCACTGCTATCAACTCCGTTAGTCTTTGACCCACTTGCTCTGCTGCTATCCAAGTCATCACGGATTTCATTTCCATTCTTGTCATCAGTCCCCGAAGAATTCAGTGAGTCAATATTGTCCAGATTCATATAAGCAGAGAAAAGATCATCCACAACTTCACCTTCAGGTGATTTCTTCTCCCCTGTCCCTTCCACATTGTGATCAAGGCTTCTATCCCAACTTGATTCCTTTTTAACTAGTTGTGCTGGCTTCGCCACTCCTGTGTTTTCTCTACCAGATACTGAGCGCTCAAATCCACTGGAACCCCTTAATGGAATAAGGGGTGGTGAAGATTGCAGCACGGTAGAAAACCCAAATGGAATATCACTGTTTGAGCGCCTGTGTGCTTTACGAGGGGGTAAACTTTCTCTAACCCGTGGAGGATTGCCCCTTGTAAAATGTGAAGGTGGTAATAAAGTATGTGAACTCGCATCCCGATCTTCCATGGGCACATCAGCTGAAACTTGGTCACACATTGAAGTTGACAAAGTGTCACGAAAGGGAGAAGGGCTCAAGGGAGGCAATGAATCAAGAGAGAAAAAGGAAGATGGCTGTGAGAATGATCGTGAATGGGTAGGTCCTGGGATAAAATTTTGTGAACCCAATTGCTGGGTCGAAGGCCGCGAGACAGGGATCTGGGAATATGGCGAAATAGGTGGGATCTGGTGTGGATGTGAAGGCGGTATACCAACTCTTTTGTTACTATCTCCACCGAAGTTCTGAAATTGTCTTGCTCGGATTTGAGAGGGGTTCAATTGAGGTATAGTGAGTTGATCCATATTTAAAGATTGTTTCACAATCGAAGATGAAGAAGTTCCAAATGAGGACTGAAGCCTTTGCATCATATCATTATTAGCTTCTTCAGTGTCACCCATTTTGCTTCAACGAATGTGCTATACTACTTACAATGACCCTTGATAGTACTATCTATTACTGATCCAAAAGCTTTTAAATCCCCAATTCAAGTTCAACCCAATTTACTTTCAGAACAAAAACACGCATTACAAGGAATCAAACCCTATAATCTGCAAAATTGAAACCTAAACAAATGACATAAATATGTAGTAACCGACATTAACATTCACAATCAAAGGTCTGTACTTTTTTCTAAAACATCACCAGTAGTTGAGTTTAGTAGGGAATACCTTGCGAGTAGTCCCCATCACAACCTAGAAGCAAATCACAAATGGCCGACCAAAGCAATTTAGCCAAATCCAAAAGAGTACATATTAATAGGATCTTCTACCTTTCAATCCAGCTCAAGCTTTTAACTTCTTTTTTTTTCCTGGCGGAAATGCCGAAGGAGCAGGCGCTTTCTCTCTCAAAAAACTCAAACTTTCTCGCACTAGAAAAATGAAGAACAAAGAAGCAGAAGAAGATTAGAAAAGGGAGGGAGCTCACTCTTTCTCTCTCTACAACAACGACGATGACTACTGCACGAATTTCATGACTACTACTGGTGAATTTAATAAGAATTGAAGAATTTCATTTAGGAGGAATTTGCATTTCATCCACATTTCAATTTCATTCCGACCTCATTTCTCTATCCTTTCGGTTTTCTCCTTATGTCTCCCCAACATATGTAGGTACTACGTTCTTAGTTTGTACTAAATTTGACTAAAATATTAGAACAATCACGCGCTTGTTGAGCACGTAAAAGGAAATCGCGCAAATTATTTCATTTCCATTTATTTTCCATGGAAGAATCTCATTGTTCAAATTAATCTTTGACATCAATGATAAGAAAGAATATATTTTTTCCTTTAGATATTATCTATAAATTTATATTTTTTTTCTCCAAATTTGAAGCAATTAATTTTGGGCCAAGATAGGATAAGATCATAAGATTCATTCTTTGGTATACATGATTTGAATAATAATTATTGGATATAAATTAATCAAATGGGGGAATAAACTAATTTTACACATTTTTTTTTGCGTAAGCCTATATAAATTGCTTTCTTGTTTCACACATACACGCATTCATATTTAATTACATGCATAATTCTTCCAATAATGCTTTAAGTACAAAGAATTTTATTAGAAATATAAACTATCTAAATACAAAGAACTTAATAATAATATAATCAATAATTTAACAAATATAATAACATTGATAATAAATCATTTTGCTAAAGAGACAGGTCATTACTCAATAAAGTATAATACTTTATAAACTTTGTTTTTTCACAACTAATGAAACTTTTGGTATTATTATTATTATTTATTATAAACGAACATTGTCATTAGGGTTGCTATGCAAACTCAAAAGGTAATTATGTATACTTTTTTTTATCCTAAAAATAAATTTTTTAGATTTTGATTATCTTTTTTATAATTATATTTATATTTCATATTTTATATTTGTTGTTATTTTCGTTACAACTACTCATTCCTTGTTTTGGAAGAAAAGAAAAATGGAAAGAGTTGAAAGAAAAAAGAAAAAAAAAAGTATGTAATAAATAATTACCCAATATTACTTTAATTAAATTCATTTTAAATAAGGTAATATTATAGATAAAATTATAATTTATGATACCTCAACAACCAATAATTCAATTTTATTTTCATTATCTCGTTGGTATATTAAAATAAAAAAACTCTTTGTGGTTTTAATGCCAAAATGTTCACTAAAAAATACCTAAAAGTTAAAGATTTGAATCATAAAAAAAAATAAAAAAAATTCAACTTTAAACAGAAAATTGCAGGTGTTTTATCAAATTTGTTATGGGAAAAGTTGCTAAATATGCCTTTTGGATTATCCAAAACAACAAGACTAATCGTGTGTAATATAGTACTTGTTACTTATTGGCCATTGTGATAAGAAACCAACAACATGGTTAATGAACCAAGAAAACAACAAATATTTAGCTAAATTTTACAAGTATTAAATTATTTTTCAGTGTCATTCTCAATTTCTTATATATGAGGAGGCAAGTGAAATTCACAAGCAATTTTTCATATGCATTTAAAAAAAAAAGAGATTTATTAAAATAATTATATTTAGAGAGAGATGTTTTTTTCCATACCTATTTTAACAATTGATAATAACTAAATGATAATATATATTTTTTTCAATCATTGAAAAATGTGAACTTTTTTAAAAAATAATCAGAAAATTTGTTAAATTGGATATAAATTTATCATTAAAATTTATATAGTTATTAGTGTGAGAAAAATATATACAAGTGACATTATTGCTATATATTATCATTTTTAAATATTTAACATTTGTAACACACGAATTTTATGTCATTTTATTTCATAAAAAAAATAAAATATTTTAATTAGACTCAAAGGTCTTACTCTATTCTTAGTATTTTTGTATGCCTTGTAATTGTAAATACTCTATGTACATATATAAATTATATTTTAATGATTGGTCAAAACTTTCCATCCACGTTTACTTCACTTCTAACATTTTGGAGAAAAAATTAAAGTTAGTATTTTTGCCTCTAAACTGGATTTATAAATAAAGAGGGGCTAAATCCTTTTAAAACACTCCAATAGTTGAATTTTTGTTACTGAAATTATTACACTTTGGACACTAAGTAAATTATTTTAATCTCCTTTGAATTTTGTTAATATTATATAAATTTTGTCTCTATTTTTGAAATCTACACATACATCTCACGAATCTTAAAACTAAGATAAAGTATCTAAAATGTGCTTTGTGTATTATTATTAAAAGACAAATAAATTTTAAATTTCTCATTTCACATGTTATTATTCAATTTTAAAAAAATAAAATAAAATTAAAATGACAGCTAAATTTAAAATAATAAAACAATTAAAAGTTATAAACTGCTTCTACATTTGATAAATACTTCATATATGATTTTTCAAAACTTATTGTTTTTTTAAAATATTATGTTCATTAAATTTTTATTTTTTGTTTTATCATAATTTTAGAAATATTTTTTATATTTTATTTTAAATTTAATAATAAAATAAAAATTATATGTATCTATGACCATATATAAAGATTTTTTTAAAAATTATATCATATCATCATTTTAAACTTTTAATTTATTTGTAACTTGTGTTAAACTTTTCGATAAGATTAATGTACATTCTAGTATATATATATATATATATATTCGTGAAGCTTGGTCAACTTTACTAGAACCCAATAATTGTTTTTTGGAGCATTGAACTTGAAGGGGCCATTATTATCCTTATCTTATTTCTCTCTCTATAAGCAAAAATTATTTGTCTTCCTTAGACTTATTGGCTTTCAAAGTTCCCCCCCCAGAAGACACCCTAATCCTATAGATAGTGCTTAAAACTAAAATTAAAAATTTTCATTTTGAAGTCTTTGATTCAAAAATCTTAAAAATTCAAAGAATGTGAGATATTATTAAAAAAATATATCTCTATTGTATAGTGCAAAAATTAAATAAAATTCTCTGACACAAAACAAGAAAAAGACAAATTGTTATTTTGAAGTCTAAAATCATCTCTTACCCTAATTGCAAACAAAAGAAAAAAAAATGAGCTTGAAAGAAAATCAATAATCTCTATCCTTATATTTGTTTCTTCAATTAAACATGAAATTCAAGTTTTTCGTATTGGGAATAAGCAAATTGCAATTATATATATTTCGTTTTCAGATAGGGTGTTTTCTAAGTTCCAAGGCAAGAAAATTTGGCTCCACAAGTAGGTCCTTAGCAATGAAATTAGGGAGAAGACAAGTCCCATCAAAGAAGAAAACAAAAAGAAAAAGTTGACTAAAACAAAAAATAATTGAGTACTATATAGCTTTAGTCATTTTTCTCTTTTTGGTTTCTCCATCCTCACGTGAGATAGAGCCAAATTTTGTTCAAATTTAGTCTCATTCTAGTTATTTCTTATTATAAATATTTTTAAATAAATTTTAATTTTTAAAATTATATACACATCTTCATTGTTAAGTTTAAATATAATTTATCAATTGAATTATATTTTAAATAATTTTAATAATTTGATCAATCTTATCAATATTATATTATTATTACATATTAATTTTTAAAATATATTAATTTCACTATTAAATCATTTAAGTGGGTATAGTACTTTCTAAATTAATATATTTTTATCAATATCATGGACATCATATTTTAGTTTTGTTCATAAGAGGTATTTTTTTATAATCTCTTGGTTCAAGTATTAGCCGTTAAAGTGATATTCGATCCCATTCTTTGATATATAATCCCATTCTCTGATATATAGTATTATTTTTTATTAATTTAACCATCTAGCACATTCATAAATTATAATTATTTAAACTATTAAAAAACTATTAAAGATAATATTTTACTTGATCAAAATAAAGAAAAACATGAAAAATAAAATGAAATTATGAGAGAAGGCGGAAAGATTGAGAGCGTGTTTGATTTGCAAATCTAATTTTAATATTACCGTTTTGCATAAGTGAAAAAAAAATCAAAATACAAATCTGGAAGTCATATGACCAATCGTTGAGGACCAAAATTTAAATTTTTTTTAATGTTTTATATAATTACAAATTATTATTTTCTATATAATTATTACATTTTTTTGTCAATTAATATATTAATCTTTAAAGTTAATAAAAATAATATAATCTTAGTATTACCTGTGCATTTTTTTTTTTATAATTTATACAATAAAAATATTTTAAATTATGATTTACAACCACGATTAATAAATTTTTTGAAAAAACCAATAAAAAATAATAATAATCAAATTACATTTCATATCATAATTTGCAATAAAATAAAATTAGTGTATTAATCATTACCGGTAGACCTGCGTTTCCATCATTTGCGGACTCGGGAGTCGTGTCGTCATCATCATCCGTAAAATTCGGGATCATTTATAATTTACACGTGTCATTATAGTAAATACAATGTCTTAAATCATTGTGTTAGACTCAATCGTAGTGGGGCGTCGACACGTGCTAATGTGTACGGATGTCTGCTTTTCAAGCACACGTAGCAAAACTTTTTATGTGCTGAAGCAAAAAGGAGCTTATCCACTGGTGTAGAACTACTTGTCAGCGAAAAAGAAAAGTAGAAGCGGCCGACGTAGTGAAGGCCAAAACCTTTAAATGGGAAAACGACAGCCCGTTTTGTGATATACTACCTTTAAGGGACACTAGCTTTTGTGTCATTTTGTTTATTTCCCTTCCAATTAGTTATTTTCTTTTCTTTTGATTATCAAAATGAAACATCAATTTTAAATTTAATATTTTTTTTTAAATTACATAACATGAAATAATCATTATTTTTAATAAAAATCAACACTCTTAAACAACATTTACATAATATATCAATTAAATCAAGTAACATATTAAATATAATAATTCAAATAAAAGCATATGATTCCAAACTATTAACTTTTCATTTCATCATACCCACAAAATAAAGGCAGTAGCACAACATTCCATGTAACACTTTCATAGAGATTTTTCATCATGTGAAATTAAAATAACATTGGAACTAATACTTTTCTTATATATTACTATCAAAAACTGAATGTGCGCTTAATTTTGCTAAAATCATTGGAAATAAGGTACAATGGCAAAGAAAATGTTCGTTTCAAAGGTGACTTAAAGTCTATACCTTTTGGTTCCCTGTTGATGGAACTCAAGCTTGATCTACTAGGATCTTCAAGAGTTTGAATTTGCACAAAATCTTTTTGATCTTCCTGCAATTTGTCTTCTACGATCTTAGGCTGCAACTCATTCTCTGAGGCATGATATTCGGGTCGATTAAATGGGGTGAAAACAATGGCAGAGATTATACAAATTGTCCAGATGAGGAGGGGGAGACTGATCAAACATGGAGCATAGTAGACTATCCATTGGTATCCAGGGTGGCATTGGCCATACAAAACCAATTCAACAATTAGTGAGATTCCAAAGAAGAAAGTGGCAATGCTGCTAATTATGAAAAGTCTAAGAACTGTTGGGCTGGGCAAATGGAAGAAAGCTTTAATTTTGGCATCCATGAAAAAAAGAGAGATATAATGATAATGGTTTTCAATGTGCAAAAGGAGGAGATGAAGGGGAATAGAGAAATTTAGATGGTATAGGGAATGAGATAGACATAGATAAATGGAAGTATGGGACAATTTAAATTTGAAATGGGATATAATGGAATTCTGGGTATTTATTCATTTTGAAATGCAGTTTTGGTTGTTTTAGGATTCTGTATTTATATTGGTGGAATTTTTTCTTCTTCATATTTTCTAAAAACCACACAATAAAAATGGCTATTTCTTAGTTCCTCAAAATTATAAAGATCAGTAGCATCTGTTGTTGTCGATGAAATATTAATTCAATCAATTAAGAAAAAAATCATAGATATAAGAGGCCTAAAATTCTAAGTACCACTCAGTTAATATTGTCCGTTTCTAAAAATTGAGCCAAATTTAGGTGTGTGACCAATTTTTGGGCTAAAAGTAAGTGTCTTCACAACTGCTAGGCCAGGTTTTGGTTCACCCCAATTTTGGGCCAGGTTTCAGGCTTCCCGCATAGATGGGTTGGGTAACGTTCTTACCATTTTCCTATGATTGCCACACATGACACAACGTTTTCTGTTGTAAGCTGAAAACCTGAACACGCAAAAACGCATCTGGGCGTGTCTCTCTCCCAATCCCAGGGCTAGGAGTCCCGACACTACACGCCTGGTATCTCTTACACTTGACGGCTCACTTGCGCCCACCGTCCTGTGATTCTTTTAAATATCAACGATTCACAATTGTATGGGCATCTTCTGCAACGGCTCGCCAAGACAATGGTGTTTGTCAAAGAACCGACTGGATTGTGGCTTTTCTTTTGGGGAAACTAATTGTTTCGAACTTGTGGAACTTTGTTTCTATCTGGGTTTTTGCGAAAATGGAGGTGGGTCTTGCTCAGTTGCTCAGAGCGGCCTGGATCGCCGGGACATTGGCTATAATTATTGCTTCTTTACCCACGTCTAGGCTGAGTTCATTCCGAGGAGCTTTATTGGGGTTTACCAGGAGGGGGAAGATCATGCAGTCATCGTCACATGTAAGCTTAGATTGTTCGATTTGAATATTTATTGTCTTTAGTTTTTTACTTGGTCTGTTTGGGCGCAGAGAAAGTAGAGTAAAAAGAAATAGAAACGCAAAATTATTCCCCTGTAGTCTTGTTTGAGTAAAATTGCTGCGTAATTTGAACTAAGTTTAGTTTTATTGGGCCTAATACATCTAGTTTTGTTGACGCAGTTTGAGTTATAAAAAATGAAAAAAACTAAAACTTTTCAACTGATACTTTGTTTTGATTGCAGAAATTCACCGTTCCCCAGAGGTTCTTCTTGCATTTCTATGCCGTGGCATCTGTGTGGACAACTTTCTTACTCATTACAACTTGGATATATGCATACACAGTGGCACCATTAGCTTCAGAGCCATTTGTTTACTCTGCTATTACCAGCTACTTGACAGGGGGTTCACATATCTTTTCATCACATGAATCTCCTTCAACTCTATTTCTGAATCGATACTTGGTCTGGCAAGCTGTATTTCTGCTTTTGCTAATGGAAGTTCAAGTCTTACGACGCCTTTATGAAACAATATATGTTTTCAACTATAGCCCCTCAGCTGGGATGCACGTAATCGGTTATTTAACTGGATTGTTGTAAGTCACTTGAAAGCCCTTTTAAACTGGTTCACTTGCAGATATTGTTTAACATTGCTGAAGTGTCTAAGTGATATTAGATCATAATCAAGTCTTTCCATGCTACATGCATTATCAGTTGCTTATACAGTATACATTTCATCTGATAATTGTAGATCACTTGTCTTAGATGGATTTGACTATAATACTAGTTGACCCAGGGTATATGTCTGTCGTTCTGCCCACTTCCTCTGAACTGGTGATTGGTCTTGCTGCTATTTCTACTGCTTTTTATTTACACTCCCCTCATAAAATAAATTTTGAATGTATTAATTCTGGTTAAACTGTCAATATTGGAATACCTCTTTGCTGCCAGTCTTAGCCTCCTAGATTAGTACTTGCTTTGCAATCATGCAAATCAGACATGCATTTGATTTCTGTCTTGATGATACAGAAAAAACATATATAAATGATATTTGCAGATTATATTGTATCTTTTACTTTTCCCTTGATTTTGTTGTACTTATGCAAGTACTAAAATAGGGGATATTGATTTTGTTACTTTTCTGAAGCTAGTTTCTACACAGCAGCACCATTGTCAATTTGCTGTGATCTGGCACCTGAGATATATAACTTCACAGCAAATCAAGTGAAAGATTTTATTGTCAAAGGAAAGAATCAGATGCCAGCAATTGAATTTGAATTGTGGCAATTCGCGAGTCCTCTTTTCAAGTTGGGGTGGCATCAGTGGATAGGTGCAGCTATTTTCTTTTGGGGTTGGGTTCATCAGCACCGTTGTCATGCAATTCTTGTATGTATCATCATGTGTCAAAAGTTATGAACATGCATTTTGCTCTATTATCAATTCTGTTCAGCATGTCTACATTTTCTGTATACCATGTCCAGTTGGAAATGAAGTCAAGTGCAAAGGTGTTAAAATTTAGAATTATAGGTGTAATTGCAGTTGTAGCCTTCCTGCATATCAGCTCTAGGCCAAACAAATATAAATGCAAATAGTAGATGTCATTCATCAATTACTAAAATGATATCTGGTTCTAATTTGAGGGGAGTAATGTTGGTACTTGCTATTGCTAAGTTAACATTAAAACATGTCTTTACCTGATAGTGTTGGGAATCCTGTCTGCCTATCTTTTTCATTACCTAAACACTGTTGATTTATCAAGTTCTTTGTTAGGGCTTGATACGAGCATACTCGGAGCAGATTGACAAATATGCAATCCCTCATGGTGATTGGTTTGAAGTTGTTTCCTCTCCGCACTATCTCTCTGAGATTGTAATCTCTCTTCTCTCTCTCTCTCTCTCTCTCTCTGTCTCTACCTGTCTCAGCCCTCCCCCTTCCCCTCTTCCAATCCAGTCTTGTGAACATTGAGAGTGAGGCTGATAGTTTTGAAGTGCTTAGGATTCAGGATTATTACTGACAAAATCTTATTTTGTATCATATAATCTTGAAGGTTATATATGCTGGTCTTCTGGTTGCTAGCGGTGGAGCTAACCTCACAATCTGGCTACTTTTCGGTTTTGTGGTATTACTTCTCTTTTCCGATGTAACAAGATGCGCGTACAAATTAATGTTTCTGTTGATCTGATTTGGTTTACTCCTTGTCAAAAAGCTTAAGTTTTTCTATGATGGCTTTTTGCAGGTGGCAAATTTGGTGTTTGCAGCTGCAGAAACGCATAGATGGTATATTCAGAAATTTGAAGATTATCCAAGGAACAGATTTGCCATCATTCCATTTGTCTTCTGAACTAATGGTGCAAAGATGAACTACTGCATCATGAGGAGCTTGAACAAAGAACTTGGTATTGGTAAAAGAATTAAGATTGCGCTAACCAGTCAGCTTCTTGTCAAGGAAATAAAACTCAGGCTGGTAGTTATCATATGTAATTCCTGTTGTTAGTCTTTATAATTACAAATGGGGAGATCATGCACAGCTTGATTCTAAGTTTAGATTATGAATCAATATCTACAGTGCATCTCTAATTGTGTCCTTTTCTTTTGTATGTTGCACGTAATTCTTCAATTTTTATATCTCGTGTTTCAAATAAGAGAACAAATTAAGCATCACTTTGTACGCGAATGCTTAATTTTTATTAAAACCAAAGTGAATACCATCACTCAAATACAGTTCACACTGGTGCTTGGCTCCACCAGAAATCTCCGTGGCCGCATGTATCTAATGGATAAAAGAAATAACACTTCTCAGAAATAACATCTGAAGATGATACTTATGCATACAAATCTACGCCCCAAAACTTGGCAGGTTGATTGGTCCGACACTTTTTGTCCACACTTTTGATCAGCTCCAAGTCCTCTTTAGCCAGCTCGAAGTCATACACCTGGAAGTTCTCCTTCAATCTTTCCAGCTTTGATGTTTTTGGAATGACAACCGTGTTCCTTTGTATGCCCCAGCGAAGAACAATCTGGGCAACAGTCCTTTTATACTTTTCAGCTAGACCCTGCAACAAAGGGAAATGAAAGGAAAACGTAAATTCACTCTCATATTCTAAAGAAGATAATAACTTGTAGTTATAATAACAGCAGCCTCTTGTAAATTTGGAAAATTGACTGGTTAACTTACTTTTAGAATTGGATCATCCAAACATGAGACTGAACCAAACCATTCAGTGTTAGCTTTAGCACCTCCTAGAGGAGTATGGGCTGTAACACAAATTCCATGCTTCTGACAGAATTTGAATAGTGAATCGCGTTGGAAATATGGGTGCGTTTCAATCTGATTTACAGAAGGCCGGATCTTGGCATATGCTAAGCAGTCTCTGGTCAGAAAGATGTCATAGTTGCTGCAAATAATACTGTATTAGAAAACAATTCTCATGATGTAGAACTCTGATTTTGTAGATTGGCATTTCTCAAAGTCTAAACAAGAAAAATTGAGATCTCTGAGGTACTTACGTTGCATATCACCATGAGGTAGAATAAATTAGACGAACATATAGATGGGTAAAGAATAAAACAATATAATTTGTACCATGGTGAACAAAGAAGCATTTATGAACGAACACAAGATTTCAGGTATATGGCTAGACAAGCTTTCTCAGGAAAGTGATTATATAATCCAAAGATTTGAAACGAAAAAAGCATGTTACTTCCTCCAGCTTAAACACAGTTGATGTGAGCAGATTATCAACATATGCAAGGTACATGGATATCTACAATTTTGCTTCTTAAAAGAAAGGAAAAATATACACAGATAAATTTCAACAACATAGTTACCATCATGCAAAGATAAAAGTGCGAGTCGGAGTGAATATTTTAATTTATGCATGTCAATACGCAGGGATGTATAATGTATCCTGTTGAAAAATTGTCATGACATCCTTACTACGATCTTGACTTAAATATGCTTTGATTGTTTCTCCTTTTACAAGCATGAAATGAAGAAAGGCCAGAAGTCTCCTATTTCAGACTGATTGAAAGAAAAAAAATAAAATAAAATCAGCAATGCTTATAAACTCATTAAACATGGTCTCAGGGCATCAATTAAAAAATCAGGAATGCTTATAAACTGATTAAACATGGTCTTAGGGCATCAAGTGGAATGTAGTGAAGACTATAAAAATCTTCAAGATGTGCACCTGATCCCTATGCTGCGAACTAAGCCCAATGACACAAGATCTTCCATGGAATGCCATGTGGTTTCAAGGGATACGCTTGTGTCTATGTCCAACACCCCATCCTGATCCAAAGCACTACCAGTTGTGCCAACTCCTGCATGTATGTAGATTATAAAAACAAATTCTCAAAAGAAAACCAATCAATTATCCTTCAGATCACTTTCAAATGTCAACAATTTTGTAAGTACTGCTTTACCAAATCCAGAAGAAAATCTGCAAAGAAAACCAGAATGACAAGATAGATGAACCATGTAAGAAACATTGGACAAGCCTCTAGTGACGCAGTCCCCTTACCACTCGGTAATTACAACCTTACATCTAATGTTGGCATGGGAAGCACCCGCATTGCAACGTGCTGCTCTCACATACCATTGCTCATGTTGGCCTTTACTGTTAGTGTATATGGGAAAGAAACCATCCTTAGATAGTATTCCCAACTTAACTCATTTTATCATTCAACTTAGTTTGCAAGGGTCTCAGCAGTCTTTAGTTGTAAATTGATTCCAATTCTTTATTTCTTTTATTTAGTTTTTTTTTTTTTAAATTTTAGAAAAAGGTTTTATACATTTTTAATTTTTATCGTAAACCCTCTTCTCATTCAGATGAAAATGTACGCAGCCAGCAAGACTAAAACATCAAATTGCACAGAATAGATTAAACCATTAAATACACCAAGAATAGAGAGAGAAATAAAAAAAATTAGCAAGCAGGACGCACCAGTATGCTTGGTGGCTACAGGGAAGTGAACAAGATACAGATCCAGATAATCTAACTTAAGCTTCTTTAGACTGTCTTTACAAGCCTCGATAACATGTCCATGATCAGAATTCCAAAGCTGCAAACAGAATAGAATGTAATGGAAAGTATAGACTTATAGTCAATATATAACAATGAGATACCATCATTAACAAACTATCACTAAACAAACAAGAAAACAATTGTAAGATATTCATTTAAACAGACCTTAGGTAGTAATGAAAAGATCTTCCCTTTTAACAAGCCCACTACTAATTGCTTCTGCAAGTGCCTCCCCAACTTCTGCTTCGTTCTTGTAATCAGCTGCAAGGCAACCAAATCTTGTCAGTCATAGATTATTCTTCTAAATCTGGGCCATGAGTAAATATGTCTGTCAGATTATTATCTTGAAAAACTGTAGGACTTCCAGCCAAATCAAAGTTGGATATGTGGAAGAAATGTTCGTGTAATAGCCAAATTTGCACGAAATTTAAGCTTCCCAAATAACTATAAGCATAGAAAAGTAAATATAACCCACAAAAAAGGAAAACCAAAAAGCTTGTAGAATTAGTTTCAAAGTGATAGAGATACCAGCGCAATCAAAATGTCGATAACCAATCTTGATGGAATTGATAATGAGGTCCCTGACTTCTTTTCCGTCCATTCGCCAAACACCCAGACCGACCATCGGCATCTCAAAGCCACTGCTGAGTGTTATTGCTGCCATTTTCTTCTGCAATCTGCTTGCTTTGCTACTCGTTCTGCTAGTGAAAGCTGGGGATGAAAATTGTAGGGCAGGCTCGGTCAACCAGCGTTGTACGAAAAGACAAATTTACCCCAAAAAAAACCGAGGTCTATCACCCTATTTTCACTTCTCCTCTTTTTTTCCTTTTCGTATTGATGGAAAGGCTAGAACTCCGAAAATGTTGGACGGCACGGGCCCAATAATTGAAAGGGGCTTGAGTTGACCCGCGCGTATCCGCTCGTCTAAGTATCAACCAACGAATGTCCGACCATGATTTTTAAAATCATTGAAACATAATAAATAAAAAAATAGTTGATCGTTAGCAACCATAATTTCAAACTAAAAACTAAACTAAACTCACCCTAACTTTATATTACTATAAGCATAGAAAAGTAAAAATAACACACAAAAAAGAAAACCCACCCATACGCTTGTGTGACGGAGATACCTGCGCAATCAAAATGGCGATAACCAATCTGGATGGCATTGATAATGAGGTCACTTACTTCTTTTCCATCAGCCAAACACCCAAATCCACTATCGGCATCTCATAGCCACGGCTGAGTATTATTGCTGCCATTTTCTTGGCTTGCTATGTCTACTTGTTCTGGTAGTGAAAGTTTGAGACGACAATTGAGGAGCAGTGTAATATAGCAGTGTCAGAACTCAGAAGCTGGTTAAACTACCCGACGAAAAGACAATTTTACCCCCATAAACCATCTTCGGGTCGATTCCTCTGAAAATTTTGGACACGCTCAGGAGTCAGGCCCAATAATTTAACCCGACCCGAGTTGCAGTATCCGTTCATCTAACTAAGTATATATCCAATGAGTGACCGACCATGGTCCACGTTTCTCCTGCTATAGAACCATACGTACAGAGAAAGAAAAATATCGAACCACGGGAACTCTCACAACAATTACCCAGATCTAATCGACGTTGTATCAGATCCACGATCGAGAATGGCTGGATTTAGCGGCGATGAGACGGCACCGTTTTTTGGCTTCCTCGGAGCCGCAGCGGCCCTCGTTTTCTCCTGTAAAGCAATCTTTTTTCCACATCAATTTCTTGTTCATTTGTTTATATCTGATTTAGATCTACTTTTTCCTTCGTGGGGATGTATTTGTTTGATTGTTTCTGTGAATTTTTTATTTTCTTCTAGGAAAGTAGTTAGAAAATTGTTTGATTAGATTGATACTAAAAAAAAGATTGTAATTTTTTACTATTGGGTTGAATTCTATTATCATTTTCTAGGGAACAATTAAACACGATCTTTCATCTTAAGGAATTCTATTGGTTAGTTATGATTTTTGTTAGATCAATGAATGTTTTCTCCATTGAATTCGGAAGACAACAGCTACCTCTAGATTATGTATGTTGAACAATTCATTAATATGTAATTTAATGATTATACCTGAAAGATTTTACTATAGCTCTTTAAAGTTATTGTGGGCCAGCCACAGTTTCAAATTCATTGATTAGAATCTGATAAAAAAATTGGAATCTTTTTGGTTATTTCAATTTTGGAACTCAGGAAGCGTGAACCTTACATGGCAGATGTGAACTGAAGTGCTGAAAATTTTGACTTTTTTGAACTTGGAAGTGTTGAAATTAATCATGTCCCAGAACCTTATAATTGTTGATGAAAAATTTTCATTCCCAAGTTTATCTTAACTAATGATGTTTTAGGTATGGGAGCTGCCTATGGCACTGCAAAAAGTGGTGTTGGTGTGGCTTCAATGGGTGTGATGAGGCCTGAGCTTGTGATGAAATCCATAGTTCCAGTTGTTATGGCTGGAGTGTTGGGTATTTATGGTCTTATTATTGCTGTTATTATTAGTACCGGCATTAACCCAAAGGCTAAATCGTATTACCTTTTTGATGGTTATGCACATCTCTCCTCTGGCCTCGCATGTGGTCTTGCTGGGCTCTCTGCTGGTATGGCTATTGGCATAGTTGGCGATGCTGGTGTCAGGTATAATTCTGAATTTGTGCACTTAATTTCACGTTATTTAGGGCCTTCTGTCCTTGGATTTGATGTTATTGATACTTTTTTTGACCTTTAGAAAAAAAGTTTATTACCTTCATTTGTTTACTGAAGAAGCCAGAATCTTCCTCCATATAGTTCTGGTTTTTGGTTTTCTGGGGTTGTTCAAAACTAATTATAAGTTTTAACCTCTCTATCTTTGGTTATTTGTATAATAAAGTCCTGTTACTTGGAATTAATCCTCAGTTCCTGATCTTATTGATCGAGTCGTTGGACATTGTAGAGTTCAAAGTTGAAGTAAATGAAATCGTATGGGCTTTTCAGTGCACATCTTTGACATAATTTGGGAGAGTTATTAGCTCTATTTCCCATGTGGACATTGTGAGCTATATACAAATATAGACTTGATTTTCATCAATGACCTGGATTTCCTTTGTCTATGTTGACTTGGAGATTTTGACTGAGAGCATCAGACAATCTAGAAGTGCATTTTTTTTCTTTTTGATGTTTAGGAGTGTAAATTGTAAAAATGTGGCTTCATTTATTTTCTATCTCATTCCCTTTGCTTGTGGAGTTTAATGTTGTTGACATAGTAGTACTTAATATTTACATAATTTTTATATATTTCTAATATAAGTATCAATGTCATCTACTATGTTGTGGCCTGTGGGGTTTGCTGCATTCTCATGTCCGTGCTTCCTTTGACTAATTCTTTTCATTTGCAGAGCTAATGCTCAGCAGCCAAAACTTTTTGTTGGTATGATTCTCATTCTCATCTTTGCTGAAGCACTTGCTCTTTATGGTCTTATTGTTGGCATCATCCTGTCCTCACGAGCTGGCCAGTCCAGAGCTGAATAAGGAGGTAGCTGCTGCAAAATATTCTTTTACCGCCTAGTGTATCACTTTTGGGTGGAAATTTTAGTTTTAATGAGGATAGTAATGCGTGGACAGCATTTGCAGGCTTTAACAATTATTTATGTGAAAGTAATTGCTTCATCAGCCAATGGCGTTCTGTTTGTATGAGTAGGTTGAGTTTCTTTGTCTAATAAAGCTTCCGAAGCTCCTCTATTTTGATTTTTTCTATTCAATGATGTATTTTCCCATCAGGTCTCAACTTTTTATAGGATTTCTATAATACTGGAACTAGTCCATGTGATGATGTTATTATCAATTAATCTTTTATACATTTTCTATATTCTTCCTTTGTTTCGATGTTGATAATTGCAGTCCTAGCAGCGCTTCTCCTTCTTGCTTGATCAGAAAACCTAATTCTAGTTTTTCCTTTCCCTTTCTGAACTAATTGCACTTTTTGAGCTAATACAATCTCACCGGTAATTTTGGCATTTGGAGCACCATTCAAGGAAATAAGAGACTGGAGGAATCAAGGACCAAAAGATTTATGGTTTGACTATGCAATGTTCTGTCAGATATTAAGCAAAAAGGGCCTCCATTTTACATACTCTTTCATTTTATTGTTCATCTGCAAACATGCATTCAATAAACAGATCAATATAAACGTGATACATGTAGTGCGTGATGAAGTATTCATATTCATTTCACTCCTATAGCCAAATCAATTTTCAATTTCCAAATGGTAAACAAGTATTTGGGGGTTTCAATGATGAACCCATTTACCTTAGTTAATAGAAGATCAATGGGATGGTGTACGATCTTGGTATTCTTTTCTCTTATGAACTCCATCTCCCCTTCATGCAAACTACTTTTATCTTTTATATTTTGGGGTAAAATTTGATCGAAAATGCAGTTGGGTTTGATTCAATGGATCCAAATGGCAATATAATCATAACCGGGGATTTGTTGTCCTACAATAAAATACATTTGATGCAAGACTCCTTCTCATTTCAAATGAATGCAGTCTATAGATTGTTTTCTTTAGTTTGCACAAGAGCAATTTGTTCATAAAGTTTGCATCAAATGTAATCATTCACTCTTCAAAAGATAATTGTTAGTAAGTAGAGAGTTCTAATTTTTATACACACACACTAAGTTGCACCTATAATTATATAATCGAAGTGGGTTGTTGTCCTTGGGCTGGCCATTAGAGCCCAAAAGTGTACTTGCGGTCCACCTATTTGGTCCCAGCTAATTAATCCTGGGTCAATGTTTAATGTAAATAAATTACAATCTTTAATTAATTTTTTTGATATATACCTTAAAAATTATTAAACTTGCTTTCGATATGAAAATAGCAATCAATTTTTTACATTATCCACTTTTATCATTTTAGACCTTCATAACATCTTATACTATCAGTTACCAAACATTTTTTTTTTAACATCTACTGTATATTTGATTATTAAAAAATATGGAAAACTATAATGAACTCAAAATATATAACTTTATTTTCAAATATATTATAACTTTTGAATCTGATTCATAATTATATTTAATCTCATTTGAAAATAATTTGATTTACAATAAATAAATTAAATCTTATTTGGTCTATAAATAAATAATGTAAATCGATCAAAGATTATCTAATTTTATAAGTCAATTTTACAATTTTTTTTTTTTTTGGTTAGATTTCTCAGACGTTTTTGGTTTGTCTATTCCCGCCTCCATCAAACACAATAAATTCTCATACCTACTTCTGACCACAAATTATAGTTGAGGAGGACTTGAGGTATCTCAGTACTGGTTTTTTTGTCAGTGGTTGGAAATTAAAAGGATAAGGTGCATGGATATTTAATTAAACCAGTAATTGCATCCTCATAATCATTAATTATACAAAGTAATCAACAGGGTTTTGTTTTTTCATACATTTATTTTAGCTCCAATGATTGATAATTTAGGTACGTTACGCCACATAAAGTTTAAAAATAACAAACATGTGGTACATTTTTAATAGTGGGGACATGTGTCGGCAAATAAGCCAGGTAATATGCGTAATTTATGACCTGAAAAAGTTAGGTCATTGTTAATTACTAAAAAATTGAAAGCCATAATTTTGTATTTTTGTATAGTTTTATCGTAAACATAATTTTATTCAAATTTATAATTATTTTAATGAAATCAAATATTTAATAATATTATGCTCCATTATGTAGCAGTATGAAGCTCCATTCCGTAGGCCATGTTTTTTCAGTATAATTAATTAATTCGCCCAGCACATCTTCAATGTCGACCACATACAAGGTGTGTCATTCTGCATTACTTTGAAATTTCTTATCATAGACATGCTTGCTCATTTGGTATTGGTCCATACCATGTGTGTTAGCTACCAAATAAAGTGCATTAGCTATTAGACACCTTTTAATCCTTTTGTTTTTCATAAAAGATAAAGAAAGTTGATATTACAAACTTTTTTAAAAAATTAATAAATATTTAGAGCATTTTTTAACATAATATGATCATTATTTCAATTAATAACATATGATAAACGACTTATTGTTTTTTAATTTTTTTTAAAATAATAAATACTGTATTAATTAGACATGAATTAGTATATTTATCCTAGAAAAATTCATGGTTTAATTATTATTTTTTTTCACTCATGAATTAAGAGCATATATTAAAGATTTTTTTCTAACAATGTGCATATAAAATTTTTATATTATTTATTGAAATTGTTGACATTGATTTCAATGTTGAGTAATAAATAATTAATTATTTTTAATTTTATTTTTTTAAAATTATATTTATTATAATTTAACAAGTGAATTAAGTCACTCATCTAAAAAATCATACTTAAACAATGTGTACAGTAAATACAATAGTTAATATTTAAAATATTATAAAAATAACAAATCATTTATTTAGTTTTGTTAAAATCTTGACTAGCCACTGAATTAAATATAAAATAATTTTTAAAACCTATTATCTTAATAAATGTTTTTAATCATTAGATTTTTTATTATTATTTTTTTAAATAGCACACATGAAATTTTTAAATATTTAGTACAATTGTTAATAATAATTTTATCATTATATAATTAGTTATTTCTTACTTTCTAAATTATTTTCATACTAGAATAATTATAATTATTAAATCTTAAGATTCTAACCTAATTGCTCATGATTCACATAATAAATTTAATTTTTTTTTCCATATTTAATAATCATGTGGTGCTCAAACTAACTTATATATACTTCAATTAATTTATCTTTTTAATTCAATCAAATATATATTATTTATATCAGAATTATATAAATTTTAATTTTTATTGTCTTTTATTTTAATTTATAAAGTTCATAAATAAATTAATTATTTTAATTATTTTTATGTCACAAGAAATAAATTACTTTACTGTCTCTTTCAAACCTGGCTAATTATATAGGTAACCTCGTCTCTTAGATTTTAAGGGAATAAAAAAAATACTTGAAATTTGAAAAAGTGTCATCCACGTGAAACACTTTTGTTTAATTAACTGAATATTGCTTTCCAAAAGTAAACAAAAAAAAAATAAATCAAAATGAGTAGTTTAAGTGGCAAAATATCTTTAAATTTAGTAATTAAGAGATTTTATAATATTAGAGGTTTGAATTTGTAGAAAGACACTTATAAAAAAAAAATTAATAATAATGATGAATCTCAAACAAATATATGGATACGTGGACACTTGTAAAGAAAAAATAAACAAACAAGCAAGTAGAAATGATAGAGGATAGAGAAAAACTCTAAAGTTGGTGCCCTGTTAGCTATATTGTTCTATTATCGATACGTGGATAATGATAAGGAAAAAATAAACAAACACAAAGAAATGAGGATAGAGAAAAACTCTAAAATCGTGTCCTATTAGTCTATATATATATATATATAGGTATAGAATTTATCTATGGCATTACACTATGATAAATGACATCAAGGCATATGTGAACGATTATACATGTAGAAATAATAATTTAATAGGTTGGATCAAATGTCATTTTTTATATATAAATAATTAATGAATAATATTAAATTCTTATCAAATTATAATATATTAAATAGACGAATTGTATTTCAGATCAGTTTCTAACATCAGTTAGCTTTTAACCCACAACTGTTGTTCTCTTATTAATTAATTAATTAATTAATTAATTTGTAAATAAATATTTTATTTTATACATCCAAAATGATAGAGTTTAGATTATGATTCTAATAGCAAAATTACTAGCCAATGAGTTAGAAATTAAAAGTGCACATTTCGTTTTGGTAATGAATCACTTATTTAGGTTGAAGAAAACCCATGTATGGCAATTTCTCTCACGATCTCGAAATGGAATGCATTTTTTTTTTAGTGATCTAATTTACTAAATTTGATTTTTTTTAATACAAAAAAAAAAAAAAAAAAAAATATATATATATATATATATATTAATTCAAATTTAAAATTGTAAAAGTCAACAAGAACTTCTGTAAGTAAACTTTTTGCCAATTATTGTACTGTCATTGGATAAGGTCATGATATAACAAAAAATCAGATAAAAATGAAAACATAAAAAAAATATTTGCGTGTTCCACGCTATGTTTGTTTAAGTACTATTATATATATTGTCTAAATCAATGCATGAAATTAACGTGTATGTACCAAAGTATTTGGAAGGGATGTCACTTTAATTAATTTGCATAAGAAACTTAAAATAAATTTAATATTAAAGCAAAATAATTATTTGTCTTGAGAGTAGATTCTCTCGGCTGCTCTCTTTAGAAGGTAAAATCCACTACTCTCAAAAGAATTTTTTTTTTTTTTCTGGGACCAAAAATCTTGAATATATCTTACCTACTACACTTTAAGAAATTCCCACGTTTTTCTTGCTTTCTTTTTTATAAATATAAAAGATTTGGAGAGATATTTTCTTTTATTGCTTTTATTTTATTAATATTTTATAAATAAATAATTTATAATATTTAATATAATAATAGATAATAATTGTAATATTATTTAATATATAAATAATTTTTAAAAAAATTTAATTTTATAATATTATATTTATTATAACTTAATAATTATCAGTAAAACACTTTTTCAAATAATTGTAATAATTACTTCATATCAAATTCGAGTTAGTAAGGCACCATTAATGTTACTCTGCTTGATGAAGGCGACAACCATGCATTACTATTATTATATTCAAATATTGGTAAATGGTTGCTTCTGCAATTAATTTTCCAATATTAATATTCAAAATAAATGGCAACGCAGCTGGTCCAGATCCAAACCAAAATCCAACCTCTCTTTCTTTTTAGTTTTCTTACCCAAAAGTAAATAGTAGCTTCTGCAATTAATTGTCAATTATTTTTTTAACAGATGTTTAAATAACATTGGTTAAGATTTTATATATTATATTCTATGCTCACGCAAGACATGATAAAAACTATATAATAATCATCTAATACCCTTTCTTAATTTTTAAAAGAATAGCTTGTTTCTATTTATTAATTTTGGAGTTTTCATTTTATATTAAGACTCGAGTATCTCTCAAATAGTAATTATTTATAGTATAATTTTTATCTTAAAATCAAAATAATAATTAAAATAAATATTAAAATAAATATTTTTAACTCTAAATGTAATTCTAATTCTAACTTTAATACGAGTTAAAATTATATTAGAAATAATTACATAAATAAAATAGTTACATAATTCCAATTTTAGAATATTACTGTTAAAAAAATATAATTTTTAAAAATTATATTTATTATAATTTAACAGATATTATTAGAATATAGTTAAAAAAAAAAAAAATCCTATTTTCACATAATAACATTCTAAACAAATGGCAATGCACCTGGTCAAGATCTAATCCAATATCCAACCTCTCTATCTGTTAGTTTTTTCTTTTTCTCATTTCACCACCTAACTCTTTGAAGTAAATCAGTTAAGCTTAAGTCACTCAGCAGCCACAATCAGATAATTTTTTTTTTTTTGGGTTACATAATCAGATAATTTCTAAGTGTAAACTAAACCATGTACTGACTCGCCCACTCATAGCACCAACTCCCTCCCTCTCCAACCTAAAGTCTTCAGTAGTAAATTCTTTCTATAACCCAATTCTTTTCACTTATTATGTGGCTTTCTAATCCATATTTTCATTAGGGAAGAAGTAAGATTTTCACAATTTTTCCTTTTTTTCAATTCAAATAATTAGAGTTTTTATTTAATTTGGGAATTTTTATTGGTATTGAAATAGAGAATTTTTCTCTTTTTTTTTTCTTTCTAAATCTTTTATATTTAAGCTTGAAATAGAGAATTTTTCACTCAGTTGACACCACAATAACTCAGAATTTAAAACTGAACGAATTTATTATTGAGGCCCATTTGGTTTTATGTCTGATGTCTGGACGCTAAACCAGCCATAAGTTTTAGAGAACAAATTTTTTAAAAACAAAAAATTGAGGCAGATAAAGTTTGAGAAACTGGATCTGAGACTGAGGTGTCAACGTTTTCGAAAATAAGTCAGATATTTTTTGTCTTATACTCTATACGTGTTGAAGTCGTGCACAGAATATAATGTAGTTGACTGTTGGATAATAACACCTTCCCTACTAAGATTTTACTCCATAATTGAAGTTTCAGGATGAGAAACAATGTATTGTAATTTTTCAATAATTTTGAATTATTATAAAGACCCAAATATAGACCTTTCTAGTTTCAACACTTTCGCCTTAATTAATTAAATAAAAAACTTATTAGTAAGACAAAAAGCGTTAAATCGTTTGGATATGAGTTATAAATAAACACATATCTTAATTTATCAATTGCGAATTATGTAAATTCTTTTTTCTATTGCAATAAATAATTCATATGCACATTAGCTAAAATAGTTTTTTTTATTTTTATAACAAGTGTTTTTAGATTATTTAATTAGGTATTTTCGAAGTACAAAAAAATAAAATATTTAATTAGGTACAATCAATATAAAAAATTATTTATTTAAAATAACAAATTCTTTGTTTAATATTATCAAAATTATGTCAATCACTTATTAAAAACAAAGTTTTATAACTATATTATATTTAATAAACTCTTTTAAAAAATTTATATTATGAGTACATTGGATCTAATAATTGTCTAAATATATGACTACTAATTTGTTATGAAAACATTGAAGAGAATGAATTAATCGCACTGATTGATAGAAAACTTATGAGTTGGATAGTAAATCTAACTCTTTTTATTTATTTATATAATCTTTCATTTCAGATATATAAGACTATAAAGTCTAGTTTGATGGTTCTATAAGATAAGATTATATAATATATTAAGTTATATAATAATTATGTTGTTATATTATTATTATTTTATAATTTTAGTTTTTATTATATATTTTTATATTATCAACTATAATATATGATAAATTAATAATATTATATTATCGTTAATATATATAATAATTAACTAAAGAATTTATATTATTATATTATCTTTATATAATATGCCGTTCATCAAATGGGTCGTAAGATTGAAGTTAGCATAGAATTAGTTGTAATCAATTCAAGGAAGTAATAACTCGGAACAATTAGAAATTAATTAGTACGTGCGGTTTAGGATACGTTTCTGTATTTAGGACGTTCAATCAATTCTATTATTGTGGGAAACTTCTAGTCAGTTTCCTTTCAAACTGCCTTCTGAAAAATATCGCGAGATTAACATCTACCACCTATTTGGCGTCAGAGATCAGACATACAAGAAAGTGGACCCTACAATGAACAGTCACGCGGCAACTCGATGCCGATTAGAAGAACAAAAATTTTATAATTGAAAAAGTTATATTTGTTTACGGCCCAGAACCCGGGCCCACGACCCAACTACCCTTCACTTCTCCCCGATATAAATAAGCTACTTCCTTCATGCAATTCTTGCACACTTCCACCTTCGTTAGACGTCTTTTGTGGAGCTTACACCATAACCAAACCTCATCTCCTTCGTGCTCGTTACAGTCTAGTCCAAATTTATCTCTCTTTTGAGGCTAGTTTCTCATCATTTTCCCGGAAAATCTCCGAGATTTTTTCTCATACGTTTCTTCAGTTCCAATTGCTTGATTTAGATTTGTCTTCGAAGCTTTCGGCTATTTTCTTCCTCTCAATTTGATTACATTTTTTGCCTGTAGATTTTATGTATCAGATCTGCATGGTGTGGTTGGGTTTCGTTGCTTGAATCCTTGATTTTCTTTCGATTCTGGCTATTTTCATTTGATTTCACTGTGAAGAAATTCTTCTTCTGAAAGTCCGGCGTGGGGATTTCGGAGTTTTGTAGCAGAGAAGGGGGTTTCTCCGTTCGATATATCTTTTACTGTTTCTTTTGAGGGGGTAGCCGGGGCCTCGGCCTCGGCGGGTGTTAAAGCCCCTACATATACAAGGCTACTGAAAATTGCTAAACCTTTTTTTTTTTTCTAACCCTTTTATTAATTTCTTTGATCGACGCGGAAGAGATGCCGGCCCAGGCTTGTTGCGTAGATGCTGCAATTTCACCTTCCGGCAATGCCTTTTCAGGGGATAGCTCTCTTCTAGCGCCGGTCTCATTTTCCGGCGTACCTTCAGAGACAACGGACATCGTCACTGAACCTGTGGACGTTTCTGTGGAGAATTCCCGTTGGACACCCTCTCTGTCTGCTGCCCTCTATAAAATCGATGGGTGGGGTGCACCGTACTTTTCCGTCAACTCCTCCGGCAATATATCTGTTCGCCCGCACGGTCCAGAGACCCTGTCTCACCAGGGGATTGATTTACTGAAAGTTGTGAAGAAAGTTTCGGATCCAAAAGATTTGGGTGGACTCGGGTTGAAGCTACCTCTCATTGTGCGTTTTCCTGATGTGCTTAAGAACCGGCTTGAGTCCCTTAACTCGGCGTTCGAGTATGCAATTCAATCTCAGGGCTATGAATCCCATTACCAAGGAGTTTATCCTGTGAAATGCAATCAGGACCGGTTTGTTGTGGAGGATATTGTGAAATTCGGATCTTCATTCCGGTTCGGATTAGAGGCAGGGTCGAAACCCGAACTGCTGCTGGCAATGAGCTGTTTGTGCAAAGGTAACCCAGAAGCCCTTCTAGTTTGCAATGGGTTCAAAGACAGTGAATACATTTCTTTGGCTTTGGTTGCGAGGAAGCTCGCATTGAACACAGTGATCGTACTTGAGCAACTGGAAGAGCTTGATTTGGTTATTGATTTGAGTAAGAAGCTGCACATTCGACCTGTGATTGGAGTGCGAGCGAAGCTGAGGACAAGGCACTTGGGTCATTTCGGATCAACATCGGGTGAAAAGGGAAAGTTCGGGCTGAATACAACTCAGATTGTGCGGGTTGCGAGGAAGCTTGAACAAGTAGGCATGCTTGATTGCCTGCAATTGCTGCATTTCCACATAGGTTCTCAGATCCCTTCGACTACCTTGCTTGCCGATGGTGTGGGTGAGGCTGCACAAATATACTGTGAGTTGGTTCGACTTGGTGCACAAATGCATGTTATTGATATTGGAGGAGGTCTGGGAATCGATTATGATGGTTCAAAATCGACCGAGTCTGATATATCAGTTGGGTATACTCTTGAGGAGTATGCTACAGCTGTCGTTCAAGCAGTCCGATATGTTTGCGACCGTAAGTCCATCAAGCACCCTGTAATTTGCAGTGAAAGTGGCCGAGCCATTGTCTCTCATCATTCAGTGTTGATCTTTGAGTCAGTTTCAACTAGTGCATATGAATCTCCAGCTTTGTCGTCGCTTGGATTACAATACTTGGTTGAGGGACTCTCTGAGGATGCCAGTGCTGATTACCGAAATCTTACTGCTGCAGCTATGAGGGGTGAATATGATACTTGTTTGCTGTATACTGATCAGTTGAAGCAACGATGTGTTGAGCAATTCAAGGAAGGGTCTTTGGGTATTGAACAACTCGCCGCAGTTGATGGACTGTGCGATTTGGTCTCTAAGGAAATAGGGAATGCTGATCCTGTTAGAACATATCATGTGAATCTTTCTATATTTACCTCAATTCCAGATTATTGGGGTATTGGGCAGCTATTTCCTATAGTCCCAATTCATCGTCTGGATCAGCGGCCGTCAGAGAGGGGTATTCTATCGGATTTGACTTGTGACAGTGATGGGAAAATGGACAAGTTCATAGGCTGTGAATCCAGCTTGCCACTGCATGCATTGGAAGGCAAAGGTGGTGGTGATGGAAGGTACTATTTAGGAATGTTCTTGGGTGGGGCTTATGAGGAGGCTCTCGGTGGGGTTCACAATCTGTTTGGTGGCCCGAGTATTGTTCGGGTGTCTCAGAGCGATGGTCCGCATAGCTTTGCCGTGACGTGTGCTGTGCCTGGTTCATCTTGTGCTGACGTCCTCCGGCTGATGCGGCACGAGCCCGAGCTCATGTTCCAGACACTCAAGCACCGGGCAGAGGAGTGTGGGCAGGGTGGTGATAATGATGACGGTTTGGCGAGTGCTGCGGCGCTGGCTAGCAGCCTCGCCCAGTCATTCAACAACATGCCGTATCTAGTCTCAGGGTCATCTTGTTGCTTGATAGCCATAAATAATAATGGTTTCGATTATTACAATAGGGATGATTTCAATGCCGCTGGTGCTGATTCTGCTGGCTGTGAAGATAAGCAGTGGTCTTATTGCTGTGCTTGAGTTGGTTTGGTCTTTACCATTCCTGTAACCTTTGCTTAGTTGGTTGTCTTTGAGGGCGTTAGTTTTAAGGATTTTTTTTATTTCTATCTTCGTGAATGTCATGTCGCTTTTAATTTATGTAATCCTTTGCATTTTGCACGAAAGAGGGAGTTGGAACTGAATCCACCCTCTGTAATTTTAGGATCTTAATTGCTCTGTTAAGGTCTCTTAGTTGAATATTTTTTCTTTCTTTTGCTATTTTTGTTTCGGTGGCTTTGTAAATTTTCATTCTAAATAATTCAATGCATGTTTGGAAATGTTTCGGGTCAGCGGAGCCCAACCGAATGAATGGTTATGTTTTTTTGTTGCTTTTTGAATGGATTGCCTGTTTCCTTTTTTCAATCGTGATCCAATGGAGGGCCTTGTTTGTGGGGTCTGGTTGTATATCTTGCAAAAAAGAATAAAAATGCTGATATCATGGTTGTACTCTTGTTTTTTTTGTCTTGTCTTTTGGATAAACACTACTGCTTGCATTTTGACCTAATTCAAGCTTCAAATTTCAAATTTCAAATCAAATACTTGTGGTTAGTCATTCAGATTCGTAAATACATGGGGGTTGGAGCCAACTCTTATGTTGAAGGAGATAACTACAAATTACCAGGCTGGTCTAATATTGTGAAGCAACAAGGAAGGTTGCAGCTCCTTTTCCCCCTTCTATTTAGCAGCTAGTTTGTGTTAGACCACAATTTTGTGGGTTTGTGTGCAGCAGCCTCAAGATGTCTTGTGGTCACAATCGGATGCTATCATGGTATGTATGTATGTATGTATGTATGAAATATGACAGTATGAGATAGAAAGATGTGAATGCAAGTCGTTGTTTATCTTGCAACAAGCAGTCCTTGTGATAGGAATTCCTAAAATACCAATTACGTCTCAGATAAGAGTCATAAAGAATGAATTCTTGTGCAAGGCCAACCTATTGAAATGTATATAAATCTTCAGGAGCAGAACAATTTGAATCTGCAACTTGGGCTTGATTGAATAGTTTGTAACTCATGGAATATACGGAAGAATCTGTCAGATCCACAAAATATTCTTCAATCCAAATGGGTGGTTTCTCTTCAATTTGTGCTAATAAGAATGTCAAAATATTCCTATTTATATTTTTCCTTTTTGACCTTTTCCCACTCGTAGAATATATTATACTGATGGAACATTCTTTGCAATTGCTGAGTTCAAGATATCTTATCTCTTGAGTCGCGCCTTGTTAGTAAGTTCAAGGTGTATCATCTCTTGAATCACACTTTGTTACTAAAATTTAACGTAAAGATAAAATTTAGCATAATATCCATTGTCAGATCACTAATGTTGCTATGCTTTAGGCCCAATGGGCTAATAGATGTATCCTGTTAGCCTGGGTACAGCACTAGACCAACTCTAGGCCCAAGTCTGGAGCCATCTATCTGTCCTACACGTAGACTTCGCGTGTATTTTATGCACAAAAATGCATCTTAGCCTTTTCGACTCGTTTCCTCGTTAGGCAAGCTATCTTTATGGTCCAGTTCCACAATACAATTTTCATCGTTTTTGTTTTCATCTTCTCAGATCAAAACCAAAGCAGAGCTTATCTCTCTTCGGTTTCCTTCTTCTAATAGGTATCTAAATTTTCAATCTTTATAGTATCTGTGGGTTTTTGGTGTTTTTGGGCATTTTGAAGATTAAAGTTTTTTTCACTCTCATCCCTTCTTCTACTTCTATGAAATTAGTAATAGCAGTTTAGTTACTATAAATTACTATTTATATTGTCGATTGAAATTCGATTCTAGATTCTACCGAATTATTGGAAAAAGTGTAGCTTGAGGGAAGTGGATTATAGTATTTTTAATGTAGTTTCCTTTCTGGGTGTTCCCTTGTTTTTTGCTTCTAAATGGTAAATTTTGTTTGCCTTCAGGTAGCAGCTTTTACTATGCCTTTCATATTAAATTAATATTTTTGCCTATTCTTCCAAACCAGACGAGCTGTTATTTTTCCCCTAGATTTATATCATTGGTTTAGGTCCATAACAAATTTTTGGATGAATGCTTGTTATATAAAGTTGTTTTGTTCATCAGTAGAAGAAAAGGGTTAGGTTGGTATGGTTATTTGCTTCAGTTTGTTTTATATTGGCAGCGTTCTGTAGGGTCAGAAGTTGCATTACCTAGTCAATGCTCGTTTCGGATACTCTTGATGTCTAATTGGTTCTTGAGATTGAGAACTGGGAAACTGGGATTTTCAATTTTGGGGTTTTTCTCTTTTGCTTGTGTGGCTGTACACTCTGAACGAAATTATTGAACTTGTAGCAAATTCCTCTGCATATTGATATGTTTTCCTACTGCACGATCAAACTGAAGTAATTAGTTTCTGTGAATCATATTTGCTTTTTCCTTTTGTAGGGTGCTTGGAGTGCTGGTAATCTGGTCTGACAATTTCCACACAGAAAATGGTATTTTTTTTATATTGTATTTTCTATAAAATAGGGTCTACAGCATTCTCTGATTAGGAGAATTGGTTTTTGGAAAATGTCATTCCTATTCCTTTTCTTTTACTTTATTTTATTTTATTTTTTTAGTTTTTCTGTTTTACTTCTTGCTAAAGAGTTTCTTGCATCACCAATACTGTTCCAAAGAGAAATAGGTATAATGTGGTTTTTAATTTCTAACGTGTTAATTTTTAAAATTTTACTATTCTAGTTCTCCTTGATACAATTCTAATGATGCATTTCCTTTAGATTTATAAATAATGCATACTGGATATTATTCTAATTCCCTTTATTGGTCATACGTGTAGTTTTTTGATAGTTATGGCTACCATGGGACATCATTTGAGCAGACATATCGATGTTACCCTGCTTCTTTTATTGAAAAGGTTAGTATTCCTTTGGATATGTATCTGTTTAATCCATTAGTAAGCTTTTGTAGACTAATAACATTTCTGATGATAATCCATAATCAAGTTGATCATTAATTACGTTTTGCGAATGTCCACCAATTGTGTTTGTCTGTTGCTTGTTCTGTAAAGCTGAATTGTTCTTTAACCCAACTCTTTTTTGATTTTTTTGTCACCTAATGCATTTCTTTTAATCCTGCAGCCACAAATTGAAAGTGGAGATAAGAGTAAGTTTCCCAATTAATATCAGTTAGTTTTGAATCCATCGTTTTCTATTCAATATCCAGCATGATATAATTTTTAAATTTGTTTTTGCTACAGTTATAATGCCTCCTTCAGCCCTCGACCGTCTGGGTCAGTTGTTCAAGTTTGATCCCTACTACTGCTTCTTTCTTTTGTGTTTGTTCTTTTTCGTTCATCTCATGACCTTAGACCTTGGATCTTCAATACTAATTTCAATTGTAATCCTTCAGCATCTCTACATATTGATTATCCAATGTTGTTTGAGCTCCGGAATGCTGCGGCTGAGCGGGTCTCTCATTGTGGGGTTCTAGAGTTCATTGCAGAGGAGGGCATGATATATATGCCATATTGGGTAGGAATCAAGAAGTACTTTCTGGAATATGCTTGGTACTATTGATGCAATTCTCTATAGCCTCTGGGCTTTTAAGTTTTGCTGATTCTATATGTGATGTTCTTATGTAGATGATGGAAAACATGCTCTTACAAGAAGGAGATATTGTCCGAGTGAAAAATGCGACTCTTCCCAAGGGAAAATATGTTAAACTACAACCGCATACAAAGGACTTCTTGGATATTTCCAACCCAAAAGCTATGTGAGTTGATGTTTCTTATCTTTATTTGGCAAGGAAGGTCTCCTTGAAGTTGGAACTATTTTTTCTTCTCAATATTTATATATGTGAAGTGTCCCTCCATATTATGAATCAAACACATTAATTCCATTTTGGCATCAGGTGAATTCCAGTCATTGATATAAATAGAAACTATAGGCATGTCTTTTTCGTAGCTGTACATATGTTATGTACATGTAATGTCTACTATGTACTTATATTTAAATTTATGGTATGCAACCAATACATTGTTTGGATTGTTTTCATCTGAAGTATGTTGGACAGCTTGGCTCAATGAAGTATTTATTCTCTTCAAGTATAATGTAGAGTATTCTCTTGGGTGCCTGGAAGAACTACTCCGGTTGTGATAAATCAACGTATTAAAGTTAGGCTCTCATCAAACAGGGATAAGGAAACAAGATAACACTGCCAAGATTTGTGGGATTGTACGATTTAAAAGCTTGTTATAGCCAAAAAAGAAAAAAGAGAGAGAGAATGATGTAGAACCCCTATAATAGCGTATTCAGAATACTAGGTTGTTCTTTCTTATTCTTTTTCTTTTTTAACTTGTTCTTTCTCTATAACACGTTATTCTTTCTGTTACATTTTATTAATTTACTGCATGTAAAATATTTGAATATATTCGTCTTGCAGCTTGGAGACAACATTGAGGAATTTTTCTTGCTTGACTACTGGGGATAGTATCATGGTGGCATATAACAACAAGAAATATTACATAGATATCATAGAAACCAAGCCAGCCAATGCAATAAGCATCATTGAGACTGATTGTGAAGTTGACTTTGCACCTCCATTGGACTACAAGGAACCTGAAAAGCCAGTTGCACCCAGACTTTCAAACAAGGGAACAGCTAAAGGTCATTTCTGCCCGAGGTTATTTCATGTATCTAAATGCAGCTCTTGCTTTCAATATGGTTTTACTGTTTCTTCTTGTGGAAAGGCTGTCAGTCTTCTCCTTTGATCTACAATACTTCTCTCCAGAATAAGGTTTTGATGCAATTGATTGTTTATGTTGGTTGATCTACCAGTAAGAAGACTGGCTTGTTTGAACTTTCCACTTGAGACTCCTGGAAAACATTCGTTTTGTTGCCTGCATGCTTCTGGCCTTTTCTGTGTGTTTTTATGCTTCTTCTGCATATATGCTGGAGCTAAACATATTCAAATAATTCTCACATGTTCATGACTTAATTTTATATGGCTGACAAAGATGATTTACAATTGTTTTTGGGGTGCTGTAGAATTTACTTTCTGTCAGTCCTTCATGCAAGGCGAATACTTTACCCCTGAACTTTCATGAAGGAGCTTTCTCTTCATAACCAATATGAGAATAATATGGATTAAGACCCTGGATTTGTTTCACTTTTTCTTTTTTAAAATTTGACCCATTGAGGCATAAATTGTTGTAAGTCGGGGGGCCACATGGGAAACGTAAGTGCTAGTCATCATTTCGGTATTGAATATTGATGTTTCTGTGAGTGGAAATAATAAGTTTTTATTTTATCATAGGTAAAAAAGCAATGAGGAAGCCATTTATAATACATGACTGATCATTTATGATTCTGTGTTATAATTTATTCATTCTCTTAAAGAGAAAAAGAAGACCTTACTTGTTATTCTTGCAGTTGATGAGGTTCCTGCAGAAGCTGAACCTAAATTCAACCCCTTTTCTGGATCTGGGAGACGCTTAGATGGAAAACCATTAAAGTACGATCCTCCTCCAGTTTCTTCCTCAGGCTCAAAAGACAAGCAACATGTTCGAAATGGCAATTCACAGCCTTCTGCAGCATCTAGTTCACAAAGCACTGCTCAACAGTCACAGGGCAAGCTTGTGTTTGGATCAAATTCAAGCCGTACTAAAGAAACAAAAAAGGTAATCTGCTGCATCTTTGCTAATGTCTGAATTGATATGCTGGTTTTGCAATTATCTATAAATGCTAACTAGAAAGCTGGTACATTTTTTATGTCTCACATTCTGTAGGAAGCTGTGAAAGAGTCCAAACAAGAGTCTCCCCAGAAGAATGAAGAACCAAAATTCCAGCCTTTTACAGGGAAGAAGTACTCTTTAAGGGGTTAATTATCTAACAATCATCCTTTTGTCTTTATTGTGATATGGTTCACCCTGTCCATCTACGGATCAAAATACAGCTGCACTTTGTACTGATTCAGAATTATACATGGGATGTTGTATAATCAGAGGACAGAACAGTAGGCTTCCATAACAGACTAAGAAAGAGGATTATAACTTATGTCTGTTGTTTGTGAAGCTTCAGACCATTTACAAGAGTACTGCGAATGTACCCTTGGTATGTGGGTTGTTTCTTGGCTTTCCTAGCACTCTGGCCACTCAAACTTCTTGTTCATGCAGTGGATTGTTTATATTGCAAATAGATTTAATTCATAATATCAGCATCCGTTCCTTTGCTTTTTAGATCAACCAATATCAGTAAGCTAGAATCTCCCACCCCCTCCAAATTTTTTTTTTAAAAATAAAAAAAATCCCAACACCCATAAAGAATTAAAGAGAGGGACAAGAAAGAATGAAGAAAAGAGGATGGAGGACTAATTCTCCTTTCTTTTTTATTTTAATATTTAAACCTTGTAGAAATGAATTTTGGAAGTCATGCTGTAGATAACTCTTATTTTTTAGAGATGATTCATTGTTCATAAGCTCGTCCGATCATTTCAATACGTTTTCTGTAGAAGAGGCAGCTAAAATTACATTAATTAAAAGACATAGGTGCTACTACAGAATAAATAAATCCATTGTTCGAAGTTTTCATGCATGTGTTCCAACTTATTCTGACACTTCAATCTGGCCAATTCCTTTGATGTGTTGTAAAGATAGGTACCCTCAACCAAAGAATACAGAATACACCAGTCTATGTAGAACTGTTTTATGACAGGATGGCTTTAAGTGCATCCTTCACATAAGGGTATTTGAATGGGAAACCCAACTCCTTAGCTTTAGCAGGAAGCACCCTTTGTCCTTCTAAAACCTGAAAGGAGCTCAATGTGTTTCAGCAAACTTCCTAGTTTACAAGAGTAAACAAGGGAGGAAAGGGTAGTCTCACCACACAGGCACCTTCTCCAAGGACAGCCTTAAGAGCAAAGTCAGGCACTGGCAGCCAAGACGGCCGACCCAAGATCTTTCCCAGTTGGTCGCACATTTCTGCCAATTGAACAGGGTTTGGTGCGGTTCCATTGATAACTCCTAATATTCAAGTTTCAGAAACTAAGATCAATTAAAAAGCATGACCAGATTCCGTGAACAATAAGATAAGACCTTCCTAATGGGTTTAAGGACATGTCATGGAAATTGAAAGCATTATTTGACTAATAGAGAGCAATGTGTATTAGAATAAAGGTTCTCACATCAAAATGCAATGGGGACCATTGCAGTCACCTGACAGAACCTACGTGAGAAGTTGTGGTGAAACTGCTATAGGATGGTAATCAGTCTACACCACTAATTACTTATTTTCATTAACTTTTCCATTGCATTTCAAGATCTTTATGTCACACATGTATAAACACATTGATTACCTTTGTAAGACGAATTGTGTAGGGCTTCGTATATCAAACTGACAATGTCATCCAAATGAATCCAGGAAAACCTACAAAAAAACAATGAACAGTCAAATAGTATACCACATTCTGAAGTTAGCAGATTGATCACTTAAATAAAAAACAACAATCTGCTACTCCCTCCAGCCTATCATTATTGTCATAGTTTGACAAAACACAGACTATAGGACTCAATTTTCACTGGTCTTCTCATCACTATAGAGCAAAGGGATACTTTTGCCTAGAGGTCACCTTTGAACTTTCTTTAATCTTTTTAATTTGTAGAAAAGTCAGGAGACAAAGAAAAACAGTGGGACTGAGGCTGAGGGAGTATTGGCTTATCATGGATAATATAGTTATTCTTCATTTTTTGGATAAACTTTGGAATTAAGCACTGGCAAATCTCGTAGACAAGCATGGTGGTTTTTCAAATCTTTTGCTTCTCTTTACTCCTTCTTAAGGAAAAGGAGGTACAATTAGACCCTGTGATCATTGGAAAAAAGTAATCTTTTGTGTTGGTATCATAAAACAGAAAAAAAAAAGGTACTAGTACAAAATAATATCTTAAAGAATCCCAAAAACTCAGTACAATACCATTGTTTTCCAGAGCCCAAAGGTCCACCAGCAAACACCATGAAGAGAGGGATCATTTTAGCTGCAGAGGCTCAAAGATGTGAGTGTCATCCTGACACTGGAGAACATCATGAATTTCTAGAAGAAACATATATTTTGATACTTAGACCACGAAAACAAATAAATGCAATAGTCTTCCCAAGACATTTTATAGATGTTGGGTGATTAAAAACCACAACACTACCATTAGTATTAAAATTCCATCTCTTGATTTTCTTCAGAAGCAGCTGAAGCCTTAAACTTTATGGATCGGTCAAGTTGACAGTTTTAAAAATTCTGCAGTATCAGAAGTCATAACTAAAAAGTTGAGGTCAAGAACAAACAGCTCAAGGAAGATCAAACTACCAAGTCATACCTAGTGCACCACCCTCTTTACCAAGAACAACACCAATGCGAATTAGTGCCAATCTAATATCTGTATTTACAGTTAACGCAGTTGCTTCCCATTCTCTACAAACCTGAAGAACCAATCGTGTTAAGGGAAAGATAAAGAGAGAGAACTACATTTAGAAACTTCATTCAAAGATAGTGCAAATGGAATATGATGACACAAACATAAGATTCCATGATACAAGCTAATAATTACTAAGGTCACTCAGGCATTCATAATTCTGTTGATTTTAACGTGTAGACGATACCCCAAAAGGAACACAAAATCATCTTCTGAAATTGGACCATTGTAATAAATAGTAGCGGACCAGCTTCAATAACCTTTCACCAGAAATAATCAACTACATGCTGATAAGCATTTCTCTTAGACACATATAGAGAGGCAAAAATGACAATGCATCACCTATTTAGTAATGTAAATAAAATCTCAGCTATCGACAATTCAACACAACAACCTTATTGAAATCACAAATTTTAGATTGGAAACAGAATGTGAAGTTGTACACCGAGAATCCTTTGGCAAGTATTATTATTATTGTATATTTTTATCGCATCTTCTTATGAGATTAGCTTCAGACATGTTTTCAAATCGTAACAGTTACCAAATTGTTTACCTCGGCCAAGTAGTCATTTCCTGATGGACTTTGTTCATCAAATACTTGTGTTTCGCTGCTGCCTGAATATTGTAAGAGATACAAAAATTAAAAGGGAGCCAAACCAAGCATGCTATCATGGATTATAAATGGGGTCCACAAGTGACTTCCTTGGTAGTGGTGTAACCTACATAACTAGGCACCTAAAAATAATTTCCCACAAACCTACTCCCTCATGATGTAAATTAATACTGTGTTCTGGTAGATATACATCACATTAATGACTTCCATCTAGCCTCTGAGGGGAAGTGCTCAACCCAAAACATGTTTTAATCCTTGAATACATATAATAACAAGCCAATAAGAAATCACTACTCCATCAGGAGCATTTCGTGCAAGAAGCATACCATAGTAACCAACAGCCGTTGCGCTAACCAAAACTTTAGGCCGTATGTCAGATGGTGCATTGTTTATCAAATCTACAACCTTTGCTATCATTTAAAAAGTTCAGATGAAGAAACCAGATACTATAAATGACAAAAATATCACTGTTTTCATTATACATGGATTGCTAGCTCAGAACAATGCTTGGCTGCTTACCTTTGAGGTAACTCTAATCCTGCTTTGCTTGATTTCTTTTTTAATCTGCATCAATAAACCATGAGTACTGGCTTTTAGGATAGAACACATTAAATTTCACCATAGAGGGGCAAGGAGAGGGGGAGGAAGAGGATGAAACGAAATAGTAGAAAGAAAGAAATGAAGAATCTCTTAATGGACTACCACTTATGTGTATCTTAACGACATAAAGGAATGTCTAAAAAGAAAATGATAGTAACCTCAGAAGACCATCTTGTACTTATGGGCAATCCAGCCAGATTAACAACACCATTGGAGCCCTGAATGCAATCTTTCCATCCTGGCTCCTCAGCTATCTTGATTCTGGGGAAGTCTTTCACTACAAATGCCAGACACGGTTTAAAAGCCAATGCATCTTTTATGTATGTGTATTGTACACAAAGGAACTATATGCTCTGTTATACCAAGGAAACAAGACTAAAAATTTGATTGTTGAGGAGTCCAATTATGTATGTAGAAAATGAAATACTGAAAAATACTATCAATAAACAACTGAACTAAACAGTTATAACCGTCATCTCGTTTTAGATTTAAAAAGTATTTTTTTTCTTATCAGACAGGAATCCAGATTATCAATCAATCTTGAAGAGTAATCCTTTTTCCAAATATTTGCAGTTGGCAAGTGTTTACTTGCGGTTACATATATTCATTACCTTCTTACCCGGAAAAATTAACTCAGCCTTAGATCTAGAGCGTGTCAAGATATGAACATCATGGTTATCTGCATTTCAACATTGATTAAAGGAGAGACAAAGTTAGCTCCAGTATATATACATATATGAAGCAGAAGCTCATAGTTTAGAGATGCAAGACACATAGATGGTAGAAAGGTTCAACCTGCCATGTGGCAGTTAGAAACTGTTATCACATCAAGAGTAGTTCAGATTAAAATCTTAGTGTAAATAATCTAAAATTATGTTAATGTAAGAAATAGGTTTGACCAAGTTTTGTGCACTAAAATCTTCTCAGAAGCATCAAGTTGTTATCTCTACAAACAGATATGGAGTCTGGGGCAGAGAATAACCTGCGAGAAGCCTTTGCACCAACCTTCTACCTATAAAACCTGTTGCTCCAGTTACCGATACAGTCATATGATTTGCTTACAACAACCTGAAAACAGTCAATGATACCAATATTCTAAAGGAACCAAAAGTAATCGACAGAATAACCAAACCATCAATTGGTTGCTGGTAAACTAGTAGATCACAATACCAACTCGCATAAATCCCATCACAAATGCTTGGGTCAATATGTAGGTCACCGTAACCCCAATCATACCAGTATGTGATACAGAATAAAGCCAGACATGCCATGTTACTGGAGAAATTAGTGAACATATAAAACAGACGACAATAAATGGAGTATGACTAAATGGAAAAGCCCATCTTGCTAAGAGGAGAAGGAAGGGAATTTCAGGAACTATAGTAGACTTATCGAGCTAAGAGAATTTCTATGGAAATGGATAATGGTTAAGATCACAACCCCTAATTACAAAACTGATACAGTGAAGTCAAGGAAGCTTAAGTTACTAGCTGAAAACTTATGAACTATTTAACTGACAGAGACCACTTGGATTATTGAAAACTTAGCTAGCATAGGAACATCAAGTTTTCAATTCACAGTAACAATCCCCACAAAGAATAAACATTAGAATACTTTCACATACAGAAAACTTGAGGAAAATTCTAACAAATCAAAATTTCAAAATAAATACATATTGAATTGAAAAAAGTACCTTCTGGATTTCATCCGAGCCACACAACACCCTGAACCTCCTACTCCCACTCATCTAATTAAAGGAAAGTAATGAGTAATGAGCAATATGATAGTGAAGAAGCACTAGAGAATTTAGAAAAAAATGATAACAATATAAAACATAAATTGAAAATTTTAAGACATGGGAACTTACTGTGAGGGGTTGAGGGAGGTGAATAGATGGGGAGACGGAGTGAAACCATGTTACAGTTGTGGCTCCCCAGAGCTGCATTGGTAGAAGTGGCTTTGAAGCTCTCCCTTAAACTGGTAAAGAAATGGGCACTGTTCTGTTTCTTGGCAGAGAGCGAGGATGATGACTATTGATTGTGCTATACCGGGGATGTTATAAAAGTTTTGATTTTTGGGGCCACGGCAGCCGCAACTTCATATCCATATTCATATCCATGACTTTTTAAATTTCCTACTTTCCTTGGCTCGTTTGAGGTTTAAGAAGGTACAAAAAAAAAAAAAAAAAAAAAAAAAAAAAAAAATATATATATATATATATATATATATATATATATATATATTTCACTCCATATGATTTTTTTTTTTGGCTAAGACCATAGTCATGTTTACTGATTCAGTTCAAATGATTTTCATATAAAAGTTCTCAAAACTCAGCTCAAATCATTTGCATATAAATTATAAAAGTAATAATGTAATTTTTTAATACAATTATCTCTGCTATGGTTATGAAGTCATAAGTTTTTCTTCTATGTCTGATTTGAAGGATTGAATTTTATATAAATATGAAAATAACCTCTATAATTGTTTTAAAAATTTAATAATTGGTATATAATAAATCTATATTTATAGAAAACATAGATTTAGAAAATTGATATGTACCATAGCAATTTCTCGAGTTTTTTATATATGTTAAATAAATACAAACCCAAAATTCATGCATTTGTCAATTGAGTTTGAATTAGACACCGAAATTGCCACTTTCTTCCTATCAAAAAGAAAAATCCCACTTTCTTTTTTAACCAAAACAAAACAAAAATCTAATAACAGTCTTGGTAAATGACTAGGCTCAAGCCCATAATCGGCCCCTATTTAACAAATCTGAGCAGAGCGGACATAGCTTAGCTCTTGTTTTGTAGTCCATATTATGGTCAAATGCGACTGTGCGGGCTGCGAAGGAGACTATGACGACGTCTATGATGCAGTGGTGTGGCGCAGTAGCGAGGCGGGTGCTGATGTCGGAGAGACCTTCTTTAACGGCGGCGTCAACATCTACAGGGGCGGTGCCGATATTGTGTGGTCGTGGGGACAAGAGGACAAAGAAAGGGAAGCGATTTAAGGGATCGTACGGCAACGCCAGGCCTGAGAAGGAGAAGAAGATTGAACGCATCAAGGACAAGGTCGAGGTTCCCAGTCCACTCCTTGGCCTCTTCCTTTCAAGCTTACCTGATTTTATACACACTCAATACCCACTTCTCTCCCTCTGATTTTATACACACTCAATTACCCACTTCTCTCCCACAACATTTGTTGTGGTTGTAGCTCTGAGATTTTTGAAATGAAATTAGGGGTTAAGGTTCATGGGTTGTGATTAAATATCTATTATTATCATGATTTAGTAATAAAAATGTTTTCTTTAATGTAATTCGGTGTTGTCGGTTTGTTTGGTTGTCAAGAAAGTGTTTGAAGATGAAGGAAATTATCACCATGAATCTCTCTTATTCATTTGAGTTGAGTACATTATGCAAACTTTTAACTGCATTTAGGAACAACTAAATAGATGGTAAATGAAAAATCAAACATTGATGTTACTGTATGCATATTAGTGAAGCCAGGACTGGGAAACATATGACCAAACAAAAAAGCAAAAAATTTAGATACAGAAGGGATTGCATTTGGAACGATGACATTTAGATTTCCAAAGGACTATGCTTTGTAGATACATAATGTTAGAGAGTGAAGTATATATATGTCTATATGTATATGGTAGTGGATAAATGTCTATGCCCCTGAGATTGAAACGTGAGCCAACCCCATATGGTGGTGAGTTGAGCATTTGCTTTGCCATAGAGATAGGCTGTTGGGTATATAGTCAATTCATTCTATTGTCAGACATCTTTTCTTTGAAGCACATAAATGTGAGATTGAGGATACAAAAACTGAAGAAATGAGTTATAAGAAACTGAGTTGAAGACAACAGAAAAAGCCTCCACGGTCTATTTTGATCAAGAGCATGACCATTGTGATATGACCACAAAGACACAGGCAATTAAGTTGCAAATGAACATTGTGATATGATCACAAACACACAGGCAATTATTTTGTAGATGAACATTGTCTTTAAGTGATCAAATATGGGAAAACATAAACACATAATGGCTGAGTTAGATGATGGTAATGGATATATTCTCTGAATCAGAATGTTATGTTGTTATGTCTGCAAGAAGTGCTGATTTAGATTTCCTCTCCTAATAGGTAGATTTAACTTATAAAAGAAAATGTTCAAATGTAGCTTTCTTCCCTTATACATATTCTCAATTCTGTTGACCTAGTGACCTAGCTTTCTTTCCTGAAATTTACTGAGGTCCTGGGGAAGAAAAAAAAAATTCTGCTTTGATTGTAAAATGAAAGAATGCAGAATAGGAAACAAGGGTTAAATTGAGAAAAATAGCATATCATTAAGTTATTGTAAGAACAGGGTGCTGCTACGACAATATCAAAACAAGGTAACCTGAAAGTTCATATGCATTCTTGTTGCTGCCTCAGTGCCTTATAAAGAACTGGTTTCCTCCTGCTGGTATAACTCTTCTGACAACTTAAGAAACAAGTCTGCAAGTATGGGAAGCCCCAGTGCCAAAATCAAGAGGCCGCAGAGCATAATTATTGCTCCAACACTTGAAGCCCATTGTCTTTGAATTTGAGTTGCTATTTTATATACGAAGTAGACGGTCCATAACAACGAAGTCATAGCAATCAGTAACAAAATTATGCGTAATGTTATTGCAAAAGTTGATGTATTTGTGTGGATCTTTTTTACCCAAGGCAATATTCATGCTATCTAGAATTATAGAAATGACCCCTCCAAGAAGAGTGTTGGAGGCTGAAATTGAAAGTTGTTAAGTAATAATAGGATAACAGTTGTGAAATGAGAATAACAAAAGTAAAATCAACCCCAAGAGAGACTCCATTTGCATATAAGCTTACAGCAAAATTCAATTTTAGTTGGAAATGAAAAGTTGTCAAACTAGTAAACCATTTCGGGTCGAAAACACGTAACCCAATCCAAGTTGAAAATGGGTAACCCAATCCTAACTGAAAAGGTAACTCAATCCTAATAAAACACTTTTGGGCCTAATATTAGAGCCTCGGAAATTAAACTCTGAAGGATAATCATAGAGATGAAAGGTTTACTTATATTTGATCATAAAGCCCATTGATAGAAAAAACTTGTTTTATAGTAACAATTTCCAAGTAAAAAAAAAAAAAAAAATTTAAAATTTCCTAGATTAGAGATTGGATTTGATAATACTGTGACTTGTTGTAATTTCTGGTTTATATTACTTTGAAATATTAGGCTGACACAAAATTACAAATGTTTTACATAATCGACAGAGTTTTTGTTTAGCAAGAAATGATTTTTAATACCGTGAAATTGTGCTGAACATTGTCTTCAAACCTTTGACATCACATTTCAATCAGAGTCTCAAATTTTTGGCTTTTCTCTTTTTTTATACCATGAAATTATGCTAGCCTGGTCTGAGTCAAAGATCCACATGGAGAAACTCCAAAGTACGCATTAACAAGGAGCAAACAGACATCTCAACATTAATTGTTCAAATTTTAAAATACCACGTGCCTTGTGCTCAGCGACACATTGAAGACACAGCCTTCAATTTTTTTTGCTCAGATACAGCCTTCATCATTATCTTCAACATCGTAACCATTGATCATCTCAATCTGCATGATTAAAAAGGACAAACTCAGTCACAAGAGAAAAGTCATGCACAATATACTTCAGCATTATTTTCAAAATGTGTTTGACTCTTTATTAGATATAAAGAGAGATCTTTCCTTCCACTACATCCATGTGCTTTAATTGATATTTTCTTCTTCCATAAGAGAAAATGATGTTAAATAAAAATCTGAACGTTGCAATTTACGACATAAGAACCACCAATTATTTGCCAAACCTACTTCCAAACCCATTTAAGGTTGAAATCCCAACCAAATTCCAAAGCTAATAAGCTCACAGTAGTTTTCCAATGAAAGAATATACAGCAAGTGAAAAAGATGTCAAGCAACTAATTTTATTGCTCACATTTATTTATTTGCATGAAAAAAGATGCAGGCTTCAGTCATTCTCTTCACGGCCATAATCATAAACTATCTCAATCTGCATCAACAACAGAATACCAAATTGGTCAGAAGCAATTAAGTATAACTCAAAGCACTTACACACCATCTCTCAGAAGGAACAGTAGAATATTAAAATGATAGCTGTAAAACCAAAATAAAGAAACAAGAGCTCAACAAAGAGCAGTCTTTTTTCATTTCTTTCCATATCGCATTCCGTCTAAAACTTGTTACTAGCACAGATGTCATAGTGTATGATGCAAAGTGAAATAGATACACATATGTCAAAACTCATCCAGCTTCAAGAGGAGGCAAAAAGTTAACTTGGGACAACCGTACCATTGTAAATCTATGAACTCAGAAGAAGGGTCACTGAAGCTAACGGAAAACACTCAATTCCATCTTTTAGTTCTCACATTAAGCCACAAAACAAGTTCATAAATATCTCCTCTTTCCATTTGAATTCAATTCAGTCAGAAAAGTGATGCATAAATTGCATATAGTAACACTAAAGAGTCAAACAGAATGCAAACATGCTATAAATTAAAAATAGGTGACTAACAGCAGAAAGAAAAATGTGAATGGAATGAACAAAACAATAATATAAACAACAATATACTAAATCATATACAGTCATAAGGAATTACCCCAGAAGGCGGAGTTGGATTTCGAGTAAACTTGGAACCACCAGGAGCCCATGGAACTTTACATCAGAAAAGGGGGGAAAAGGAGAACAAAAAATAGAAAATGTAAGATTCAAAATGCATCAGTGAACTCTAAAGAAAAGACAAGGTCAGTGCAGAGAAGTATTATCGATTTCTCATAATCATGTAACTAGAACATTTAAATACAACCATCCCTCTAAAACAAAACTACAAGCAAATCAATCTTAGTTTATGCAATGAGAAACATAAAAAAAAAAAAATGGAAACAAGCCAGTTTTCTATAACCTATGAAATTTTAGAATAATTAGAATACAGGCAATGCCTGCTTCTGGATATCAGTTCATGTAAATTAACCAGTCATTTACACAAAATCCAACATCCTAAGACCGCATGGGGATGGTACCATGAGAAGATTTGAGCCTGTGCTACGGGGATGGTACCATGATAATTTTTAGAGCAAAGTCACCACAAAATCTGTTGATGCTAGATAGACTAGACTTCTGGGTATAAGGATTTAGAAAAGAAACAATGTACCGTGATAATTTTTTGAGCAAAGTCACCACAAAAAACGTTGATGCTAGATAGACTAGACTTCTGGGTATAAGGATTTAGAAAAGAAACAATGTTCGGGAAATTGAATCCATCAAAGCAAACTGAGTGAGAAAGAAATCTTGATCATTTCTCACTGAGGTGATATTGCATGATTCCACAAAAACAGTATCAGAATGACCAACAAATGGTAACCAGAAAGGAAGTGTCAGTACTAGAAATTCTATCATATGCATACCAATGTAAGGATCAGGGTGTCTCCACTTATTGTAGGCTGCTTCACCATCAGCTATCATCCTGTCAATAGTGTCAAGGTCTTCCTGTACATCCACCAACAATTAAAGATACCAAACTTAAGACATTACTTATGCTTAGATTGATTAAAAAAAACATACCATTTCCAGCAAAATGATTGTAACCACGAAGATTGCTTCTTGTAATTTTCTACGTAGTCCTTATAATAAACAGTTTAGAGTAAAATAAAATATATCAGACTACAATATATTAATCAAGTTTGAGCTTTCACTCTTATTATGGCATTGTCTTATTCTTACAAAGCGAAATTTTCATTGACTTTATAAATAAATGATTCAAAAAACTCATTTAAAATCCTCACAAAAAAGAATATATATATTTGGTACTTAACCCACTCATGGATTATGTTTGCCCTTTCAATCCTATCCCCTATTACACTTTACATAACCTTGGGAATGCAAAATATAATCAGTAAATCATTATTAGTGCAAAAATCTGAAGCAAAACCAAGAAGTAAATTAGGGGAACGAACCACGTGTCTGTTTGCTTCGAACCTTTCCCGCAGGTCTGAAGCCTGAAAAAAAGCATCAAAATTTAATTAGAAGAACTGCTATGTAATTTGAAAGATTCAATCCCACAATATAATTTGAAAGTATGAGATCGAAAATGGTGGAGGGTGTACATCTTTGTAGAAGAGGTGGCGATGGACAGCCCAGTTCAGAGTATCTTTGATCGAGCTAAGTATGTTGCAACCGATATCGCGCTCATTTCTCTCACTGTCTCTCGGCCACTGTCGTCTTTGCTCGTCTTTGCAGGTGAGGAGCTAGCGACTTACCAGTAAATTGACAAGGAGTGAAAACAACGTCGTTTCGATAGGTTCCACCTTCCCCTCTCTTTCCTTTTTTTTTTTTTTTATTCATACAATTGTTTTGGATGAATTTGTTTCCCTATTTTTTTGGCTAAGAATTCTTTTAGTGTATTTATTTTATTTATTAATAAATGATAATCTAAATACTGCAAAAAAAAAAAATCAATCTCAAATATTATTGATCAATTCTATTAATTAAATCTTTTATTATTTGAACTTGAAGTATTATTTAAAAATATATTGTCAGTTAAACTAATAACTAATTAGTATAGATAATAAAAGTCACGTTACACCAGAACAAAAAAAAAAAAAAAGGATTCAGATTTCTAGCTTAACAAGGCTAAGCAAATGGAATTTATATTCCAGAGACTTCTGAAAGTAAAGAGTAAGTATTCTAACTTGTAAACGAAGAGTTTTGCATTATGGGATCTCTGGTTTGAGTTTTTCAGCTTCTGAATTCTGTAGCTGACAGTAAATAAATCTGGGTAGTTATATTTGCTGACACTATATTATGGCTGATTACATGCTTCAAACTTGTAATTGGCAGTGTTACATCTTGTTCCATGTCCTAGTTTACTAAAGTACTACCACAGGTTCAACAATGGTGGTTGAATGAGCTTTCTAAATGCTAAGGACTTTTATCTAGGTCTTACTTACCGGGACAAAACCAGATGGTAGTGGGTAATAGTTGCTTTGAGGTTTGATTCATTTTATTGTGAATTTGGACAAGATTTTAAGGAGGTTGAATGCTAAAATTCAAGCATTTAGATCATTGTATCAGCAAGAAGTTTATTAATTTACTAAAAGTACATGTAATCATGAGCAAAAATAGTATCCATGGCTATAAAGGATAACACATTTTAGACAAATTAATCTTCCATTCTCCCTCATCATCTGACACTGTTGGTGGTGGTGGTGCTCCATCTATGTCTTGACTCTTGAACACAAACAGCTTAGTACACATAGCCCTTGACAAACAATTCTTTCTTGGCTTCCTCTGACTCACCCTCACCAGTGTACTTCCCGAACTGAGCAAGAGAATTGGCCTTGGCACGAATAAGCAGAGCCTCCTGAGCGGCCTTCACATTCTCAGGCCTGCCTCCCCAAGTCTTCAAGCAGGTGTTCTGGAGAGCTCTGGCGTATGAGAAAGACACATGCCATGGGTTTGGAGATTGGTTCATTGCATTTAGGTTCAATGTTGCTTCAACCTCAGATTGCCCACCAGACAAAAACTGTTCAACTCAACAATTTCATGGTTACTGGATGAATTATAGTAAACCAGATGAGAAAATGTGGTATATAAGGAATCAAAATTGGAACTTACCATAATTCCAGGGACAGCTGGGGGGATTCTTCTGTGAAGGAGATTGAGGGTGTATTCAGCAACTTGTTGAGGAGTGGCCCTCTCCTTGTGCTCAGCTCCAGGAGTAACCATGCTAGGCTTGAGAAGAATACCCTCAAACAGGACATTGTTCTCAGCAAGGTAGAAAAAAACCTCAGCCCAAACCTTTTGAGCTACTTCAAAAGTCCTATCAATACCATGCTCACCATCAAGCAAGATTTCTGGCTCCACAATTGGGACCAAACCATTGTCCTACAATAAAACATCAAAAGGTCAAATTTTGCATATCAATATCTTCGGAGGACTACAAATGGTACCAATGCATATGAAACAATTTTATTTTAGCTAGTTTTCTTACCTGAGAAATGGCGGCATAGCGGGCAAGACCCCAGGCTGCTTCCTTGACTGCCAAGGCAGAAGGGCCGTTGGGGATGCTCACAACAGTACGCCTAATTAATCAAAATGGTGTTAAGTTACATCTCAATGTCAAATACAATACATGGAGGGATTAAGATGTATGCATACCACTTGGCGAAACGGGCACCCTGCTGGTAGTAAGCAGCTGTTCGAGAGGCAAGACCATCCAGACCTTGGCACCATGACTCATCATTGGAACCAGCCAGGGGCACCAAACCCTTTAGTTTTCGTATTACAAACCAGATATAAGTATAATTCCCTTCAGAGTTTATTAGTTACTAAAACAAAACTAAAAGAAACAAAAAAGAAAAAAAAAAGAAAAGATTTCCAACATTAGGCACGTCACTTCATAGGCATACAATACACATGTATAATATGGGAGTTATACAAATGTTCAGCTAGTCGGGGTTAACAGAGGATGAATTTCCAGAAAATGAGAAATAGAAAACCGGGACTGTGAAGTGAAACAAAGAAAAGAATTTTCCTTATTTCATGGATTCCAAAAGCAGAAAATGGAAACACCCATTATTAGTGAGAGAAAAAAGAGAGAAATTGATAAGCCAATTCTAATGGCTGACCTTGTCGACTTTGATACCAGGGACAATGTTTTGCTCAACAAGCACATCGATTATCTTTTTTCCATCAATGGTAGATTGGTACAGAGTTTCCTCAAACAGTATGGCACCAGAAATGTACTGACCGAGTCCAGGCACTGTGACAAGGAGGGTACGGTATGCTTGGCGGTTAGCCTCAGTGTTCTCTAAACCAATTGAAGCCAGACGCTTCCCACAGGTAGCATTAGACTCGTCCATGGCCAAAATTCCACGCCCTGGAGATGCAACTGTTTTCTATTTACATAAAACACAAAAGAGCATATCAAGGCTGTCTTACGCTACTAGGACAGAATTTAAGGATGTAACTTTGGTTAGAGCATTTAACTTATGTAACATACCGCGGTTTTGACGAGCTCGTCAGCATAGGAACTAGCTCTCACTGTGAGGGCTGATGGAGTGGTGGGGTTGCATCTGACAACTGATACCGAAGGTTGGCGAAGAGTCTGGCCCTTAATCCATTCAGACTTGTCAAGAACAGGGGATGACTTGAGGAGAGTAGCTGATGCAGACGCCATGTTTTGCTTTTGCTAGCAGACTAACGAGCACACTGACTATAATCTTATCTTCTCTAGCAAGGTCTGTGTGTGCCTCTTTACCACACATGCTTTCGCTCCCAGTATTTATAATTGTGAAGTGTAGCATAAACGATGTCTAATTAGAGGCTGCCGTGCTCCAACCAATCCCAATTTGACATGGGGGTGATAAACTTTGCTGAATTGGCATACTGGCATACGTGGTTGAAATTGATGGTTTTTTTCCCACCTCCCCCCTAGTGTCAAAAAAGGAAAGCACTTTTGGGTCTATACAAGAACAACAAATTGACTAATTTACATAATTGATCATATAGCGTACAAATTAGAGTCGTGATTTCCCCTGAAAGTAAATGTAAGGTTGTGATTTCACTTGCCCGTTGTTTGTTTGCTTCTTACTGATTAATGGTCATGGTTTAACTACAGGATTTGATGCGATTGTGCCATGAATGACAATGGTAGATAGGATGGCATATCAGTTGTTCCATGTATGAATATCATGGAGTGGGTTCATTGCAATGAAACCATGGTACTTTGTACTCCATGAAACTATAAGCAAATTCAGGAAGTATGTCCGAAGCATAAAGACAAATCTACTCTCCCTCACTACCGCCTGCGCGCCAACACCCCCCCCCCCCCCACCCACCACAAAGGAGTCCTCCAGACTGCGATCCTTATCAATGCAAAAGAACCAAGCAAAAATGAGACAGATATTCTACCCATAAATGTTTAATTAAGCATAAACATTATGACAGATGAATTGTTCAACGAGAATTTTGACTCAAAGACAGGTCAGAAATGCTTGCAATCAAATTCTCAATTGACTCTTCTTCCAAGCCCTTCAATTCCTCAGAATCATCAAACTTTGATGGTGTTGATTGAATGGGACTTACTGTAAGGGCTTTATTTAACTGTTTATCAAGTTCATATTCCTCAGAAGGGATGTTTAACTCCCATACCCTGAAGATTTCTTCATATGAGGGCTCTGTCTCATAAGTTGAAGGATCCGAATCAAGTCCAGCTTCAATATCTCCACTTTCTTTCACATCTTCGTTATAAGTTGGCTGAAAAGGGTTTCCTCGAAAAGTCGATGATGGCAAAACGTTACTTTCTTCCTGGTCTGGTGCATCATCAGTACTTCTTTCTGCTGCTTCACTAAGGGACAGAGGAGTATGAGTATCATCAGTTTTGGGAAATTGTGCAGTTTCTCCCTCCTCATCAGAAGAAAGTACCTCCATGTCAGTTGCTCCCATATAATCATGAGTTGTATCAGAGCAAGTATCCAGTGATTCAGGTTGGATATCAATACTTTCTAGTAAGGCATCTTTCATAGAATTCCACTTACTTTCTGAAATTTCAGAATCTGCAACCAAGCATGAATCAGCCCAAGCAATATCTTCAGGAGAAACCACTTCTTTCTGTTGGGAATTAATGGAGTTGGAAATAAGTGATGAAATTGATTGTTCCTCCTCGTCACTTCTGATATCCATGCCTACAAATTTGTTACAAGAAATGTTTAAGTAAGAAGAAAAATATGGTTGAGTAATAGGAAAAATATGTTTGAGCAGCTTCTATCCTAACCAACTAGCTAGTGCTACGGAAGCCATATATGAAAAACAACCAGGACACAGGCGCCAACTACTATTTGGAAGTTGGGTTTCTCATAACTAGAACAACATTTAATATGTTAGTGACTAAGTTCATAACCTAGCAAAACCCTTTTTATGAATTTCAAAAACCAAACGTGAGAGACACAATTTTAACACATGCAAAACTAGCAGATATGAGCAGGACAACAAGTATGACGGAATAGTTGTCTTTTACAACTGATTTCAAAATTATACCCATTAAAAGAGAACCAGACTAAATCATTATCAAATTAAAAGAGAATAGTTGTCATTCCTAGCCAAGTGTCCACCATTATCAAGTAGTTTTCCTTGTTCTACTACTTGCAGCAATTGAGTTGGGGTACTCTTTGAATTGGGCAATCTCAGAAGTCAGAAAACAAAACCTTGGTATAAAACATATTTCAGATTGGTCTCCAAATCATACTAAACTCAACCTTGACGGAAAAAGAAAATTGGGCTGCGAAAGCTTTATAAGAATATTGTATATTATCCCATATAAACAAATTGAAAGGGGGGCGACTGAAGCAATCTTGTAACTAAGCCCTAAACCCTAAAACTCAAACTCAAGGGACAGTCTAAAAATAAACGGGGGAGAAAAATGAAAAAGCAAGAGTAGCTATGGCGACCTAATCACCATTGCTGGTTCTTCTTCTGAAAAGAGAGGAAATTGAAGGGGAATTAGATTAGCACGTACCTTATGGAATCGAAAAAACCCTAATTTTCGCAAACCCGGAAGGAGAAATTAGGATGAGGATGTACTCTGAAACGTAAAAATGGGTTTTGCGCGGTTGAAGAGGAAGTAATTGAGCCATGGATCGCAGGGCATTTATGACATTAAAAAGCATAAATTCCGTTGCCGGGACTTGAACCCGGGTCTCTCGGGTGAGAGCCGAGTATCCTAACCAACTAGACTACAACGGATATTGATATTTCTTCCGTAATGTTTATTATAATTTTCTATTCCAGGTGACAGCCAACAAATAGGTTCTGTAAAGGGCCAAATTTTATAGAATGATCTAAAACAGGCCCATGGTCTCTTATTCCTTTCGAGTTATCCAAGCCCAAATCCAACCACTGCTATTTCTTTTGCATGCTATCTAATTTAGGCAATTTTGTCAACTTTACCTCTCATGTGACTTTTCTGTTGCTATGTTACTAACTCTCTTAACACATTCATCAAGATCAAACTCCTGTGAACCAAAATTTAGAGAATTTTACATTTTTGTAAACCAAAAAATAAAAGGTATTACTCATAGTGTTATTTGTGTGCAGTTTTCGTAGAATCATAGGTAGCTCTACTCTTGACGCAATCCGACTAACTACTAAACTATGAGTTACTAATGGAAATGGAAACTATTATAGGTATCATTAATTTTATTGACAAATAACTATTTTCACGTTGCAATCTGTCTATGTACGTGGAACTCACATATAATCCCATAAGAGAACTTCTCTGTCTTCTCACTCACCTGCCAAATTAATTAGCATCACCTAATGTTATATATGTCTCCCAAATGTAAATGTAAATCGGTTGCAAATAAATTGTAGTTGGTTTGAATTAAACCAATGCCCAAGCAGGGTACAAGTACAACCACTAAAGAAAGTGACAACAAGCTTTTGTGACTTCAAATTCTAGCTTGCCTCTTCCCTCTTGATTTTTTTTTTTTTTCACAAGATGAGAGACAACATTTTTTGTGTGCCTATTATTCTATCTATAACAATGCAATTAATAGATTGGTGTTAACTAGGATTAGCAGCAAAATATGCTAGTGCACCAACAAATGGTGCATTAATGTAAGTGGTCGGCTCAGACTTCCTAAAATCATCTCGATCATCCACATAAACATCATCTTTAGCTGGTCCTCCGACAATGGCGCCTACAAGGACATTAGGGTTAGGATTCGAGGAGTTGAAGTAGAAAGATCCTTCTTTACATGCAATGAATTCAGGATGATCTTTGATTGATGGTAACGACGAGCCACGATGATGAATCTTTTGTGGATAGTAGTTGCTATATCCAACCATATATGATAATCCATTAGGATTATCACCCAAAATGTAATCAACTTGTCGCTTAGCACGTTGACGAAGTGTTTCTGCACTAACATATATGTTTCCACAGTTTATGGGTTGTGACGTGCGAGCCAAGGAATTAGCGTAGACTAATTGAAGAAATGCAATTGATGTTGCATGTTGCAAGTTGCTGCCTCCAGGCTTGTATAAGAGTCCTCCAGGTGTGTACTCTACGTGTGAGCTTGATGATTCGGGTATCAGTGTGCACATGAAGCTATCGGCTGATGACTTGTAGGATTGAAGGGAGTACATGTTTCCTTCAAGAACTTCCTAAAAAATTACAAATTGTAAGGTATCAAGATTATGCACATTTACTGTTTGTGAAAAGTCTTGTGTGATTGATCTTTGGTAGGCTGACCTTGGAGACAAGAACGTTAAGGCCAGCATGCTTGTTGTCCCAACCAAATTCATTAATATTGTCGTCGGCACCAAGAGTTTTACCATTGCTTTGTATGTAATTGAGGTAAGTCTGGTCCTGAGTAGCTCTTCTTAGCCATGCTGCTCCCCACAACAACTCATCCTGTCATGTGCAAGACCTACTAATCAAACTAAAATTCTATATTTTTTAATTAAAACAGTTCAGATTATGTACATAAACAGACAAACCTCTGCTTATCTTGTCTATGAATAGGGATTTTTAAACTAATCTGTTCGTGATTGAATACAATATGACAAAGTGGCAGTGCTTTAAGATTCTCAAGACATGTCATCTTGTACTAGATTCTCCATATCATGGTTGGCACTTTGGATTTGTTTTATTGCACATCATGTAAACTCTTTGTCTCACTACTATCACAACTCAAATCACTACGACTTAGATTTAGTTCATTTTAATTAAATCAATAAGAATATATATCGAGAAACTCTACATGCACAAATTCGACTCATGCAAATATGTTCCATACACAGAACTATTCTATAGACTAAACTTTCGAGGTATGACAAACACAAAAGATTTTAATTACTAGACACATCCAATATATGTAATCTTTCACGATAGGACATGTCCCAATTTTGAAACATAAAAATCATTAGAAAAGGAAAAATGGAATTACCTGATAGCCATCAAAATCACAATAAAATGGGCAGGCACCCTCTTTAATATTAGAATTGTCACTATAAGCTCCTCTATAACTATCTGCATATTGAAAGGCTTGAATGGCATTCCGTAGTAATGTCTCCGAGTATCCCGGGTCCGATGACCGGAATGCCATGGATGAAGCTGCTAGTGCTGCTGCCGTCTCTCCTGCAACATCCGAAGCTGCATTTGGTGCATCAACAGCATAAACAGTCCTGGCTGTGTCCATGTCTTCTGGTCTTTCCCAACAATTATGGTCTATAATTGGATCACCCACCTATTCGCATAAATTTAACTAAGAGTGACAAACACGCACTCGATGGTTAAATTTAACTAAGAGTGACAGACACGCACTCGATGGTGAGAGTGGGAGTGAGAGTGAGAGTGAGGGTTCTGGGGCCCAAAGGCCAATACAGGAAAAGCAAGTGGACCAAGTCATAAGAGTCACAAAAGAGAGAACCATATTCTCACGGATTAGTTGCATTTCCCAAACTACCACCACCAACATCATTAATTTACAAAGCAACTACTACTCCATCATAATTGTTCTTACCTGTACAAAAATCCGATTGGGTTGAGACACGGTCTTGAGCAAATAATCCGTTGCCCAACGAATCGCCACCAGCGAATTCCTCTGCTCATTCGCCGCCATCGAATCGCCAAATTCGATTACGCTCCAAGCCAACATTGTAGTAGTGAAAGCCATCGGAAACCCGAATTTCACGTTATCGCCGGCATCGTAATACCCACCAGTTAAATCCGTATTGTAAGTCCACCCGTCACTTAGACCAGAATTCGCACGCCAAGTTATCCGCTGGTCTTGTGGCAGATAACCCGAACGCTGGCCTTCAAAGAAGAGAATTGCCTTTGATAATGCGTCTTGGTAATCATGGGAAATTACCAAAATTGGTAATTGAATAAGAGATAGGAGAAGCTGAAGGTGAAGAAGGAAGAAGAAGAGCTTCATTTTTCAATGGGTTTGGTTAGGGTGTTGGACTGGTTTTGGTTTTGTTGCTTGTCCGAGTGGGTATTGAATTTGATGTATTTGTTTTTGTCGCTGAAAAAGAAGGTATCACGGGGTGAGAGTTGAGTAAGAGAGTGTGGCGTAGAGTGGAGTGGAGGGAAGGAGTAGTGTGTATTAGCGCCGACACTGATTAGGAGTGTCAGTGAGGTCACATGCAGGCATACATTTGTGAGTTTGCAGAACCTGAGCGCGATGGAGAGGAGAGAATTAGAGATGGGCTTTATAGATGGGTACAATTTTTCTAATCTTTTATTGGTTGGCCGAAAACAAACAAAAAAAAAAAAAAAAAAGGAAAATGTTTGTTTAACTTTTTCCTATTTTAATTAACAAGTTGGAAGTTGTAACTGTTGACAAGTAGAAACTGTATCAGTTTCAGGACTGTTAACCGGAAGTTGATAGGGCAGTACGCAAGTGGGAGTAATGGATTCCAAAAATCTACGATGGCAAAGCACAACAAAAGGATATGATGTGATATACTATACTTATCTCCATACCAAAGGAAACACTGTCTATTTAATTTCTTTTTCTAGTTTTGTGGGGTGAGCGACTTTGCCACAATCGCAAGTAAGTTGAGGAATCTACATTTATCAGCTTGACAATTATTTATTATCTTCTTTCAGTTCTTTGGTACAAAGGTATGATTCATCTTTGCAAGCAGCCCACCACCATGTCAAAAGTCATTCTCATAATTCTTATTTTATTTCGAAATCCAATGACTATGGTTCACCCCTTTGTTATATATGAAACTCCCTACTTATTATCAAGATAATTTTTGTATACATTAATTTTGTTTTTACAATCTCCTCTAAAAAGATTTAAATTTAAGAAGTCAATAAAGAAATACATCTTTTTAAACAGTACACAACCCGATGAATTATAAAAATTTAATTTTCTTGTATCCAATATACAACTCAATTATAAATCAAATTTGTCACCATGGAAGGAAGGTGAAGGATGTAATTTCAGAAATGCCTCGTACTGTAGCTTAGTTGGGTTTGGGCTTTAATTGATTACAGAATTGGGCAAAAAATTATGGCCTAAGCTAGGGCTTTGTGATCTATCACTTAATAATGGCCCGGCCCATTCTTTCACAGACATCTTTCTGAAGTGCAAAGAAGACGAGGGAGAAGAAGACGCTAATCCAAAATTCGAGAAATTGACGATAATCGATGAAGCGATGAACACGAACGAAGCCGACGCTGGAGAAGGAACCCAAAATCAAAATTCTAACACTTGTCCTAATACTAATCAGAGCAAAGGATTCAAAGGAAAATCATGCAAGGGATGCCTATACTACTCATCATTTGATAAATCCAAATCCAAGAACCCCACTTGCGTTGGCTTCTCTAGAACTCTTCAACAAGGTATTTTTCCGTTCCTGTATTCTTATCTTCAATTTCTCTTTGTTTATGCTCGAACCAGCTTGGTTGCCTAGAAAATTAAGGAAAACGAAGGGAAAAAAGTGGGTTTTTTTTTTTTTTTTTTTTTTCTCTCTCTCTCGATTGATTAAGGGTTTTTAGTATTCTTATGGCTGTTTATGTTGTTTTTCTTACAGAAACAAGAAAAAAGCATGAGGCTTTTTAAAATCTAAGGACTGATTGTAGATTGATCTGCTTTCCTAATGGGATTGCTCTTACTTCATTTTCATTGCATAAGAATCATATCAAAACCCATGTTATACTTAGAATGGGGAATATCAAAGAAGGGGAAGGAATTATTGAATGTTTAATAATAATTAATGAAAGTTTTTGTTACGTTGTGGCATTGGAAGATGTACTTCCTTGTAGAATTTTAATTAATTTGAGCCACTAAGATCGCTGATGGGCTGGTTTTCTGATTATGAGGTGTCTTGTTAGCATATGCAAAGTTTTCTGCTATGTGCATGTCCTATGTTAGTGTTTTCAGGTCCTTCCTGAATTGATTTAAGTATATGTTAATGAATCATCTATATAGGCCTATTCCCTGTAGACTAATGTAAAATTCAAAAATTTGACTATGAGAAAGGATGAAAGGCATAATACTTGTCAATTACCACTCCTCAATTCTTATTTGTTCGGGTGTGCATTTATTTAGTCAATAATACATTGCATGCCATCCAAGCTTCAGCGAAGGTGGTATTGCTAGCTCCTCTTCAGGAGGTGATTGGTGACAACACTCCCAAGTTAATGTAATTTTTTACCCTTTTTTTTAATTCCTGACTCAAAACACCTTAAATAAAAAGTGCATGCAAGATTTTGGTTTAGTATTTTCTGGGGTTGCTGAACTTCAACCTGAAGTTGGAAGGATAATCTCTCTTCTCTTTATACTTACTGGTTTTAAAGGGACCTGATGTAGAAAAGATGTTTATTGGTTTCATAATGGATTCCTAGTGGTAGTTAGTGGAATATAGACTTATTGTGACAACCCAAGTCCATGATATGTGTGTGAGGGGTTGGTGTGTGCTGAGTCTCCCCTCAAGGTGTATACTGGGTTGATCCTGCCTATATAAGCTATAAGTATCAAATACTTTCGGGTTAGTATTTTGACCTATGTGGTGTGGATTGTGGGTTCTTTGTCAAAGTACTTGAGGCATTACACTTACTCTTCTTCTGACCTTGTTTTTGCATCTTGTTCAAGTGACTTTTGTATGCTTTTGAGCTGGAACCCATACATTAACCTAGAAGAGGCTTGGGTAATGAATACAGTGTTTTTCATACTAGATTGCTAGGTGCTTTTAGAAAATGCTGCTTAGGGTTTTTCTTTGTTATGTGGAAAATATTTTCTGGCCTGAGCTTTGTAAAGCTACACATACAAAATTAGTTTCACACAATTATGTTTTCGTTTTGTCTTCAGGATCATATTCAATTTAACTTCTGTGAAATGTGTACTGATTTTTATTTTTTCCTATCCCTGTTACCAGTACCCAGTTACATTATAGGAGAAACAGAGTTGGAAGCTTCAAAAGAAGGCCGAAGTCTTACAGATTTCAAGTATGCTTGTGTTGGTTACTCTGTTTACTTAGAGAACAAAGACTCTTCAGCTGACCCACAGGATAAAACAGCAAAGTTGCCCTTTTGTGTTGGTCTTGAGGTTTATATTTTATCCCACTTGTTTTTCTTATTTTCAAATATCATATTCGTATTTTCTGCTGTGGGGTTATTGGGATATATTATATCTTGAACTGTTTTATGTTTCCCAGGTATTGTTGGACAAAAGCCCCTCAACTGCACCTGTTGGTCAGGTTCCTTCTCATGCTCATAAAAGTGAAGGTATTGAAATCTTATAATTTCTTCTTCTTTGGTATAGGGAATATAAAATTTAAACCCCTTTACCCTGTCTCAACTGAAAAGAGTTCCATTAGAAAGAAGTATACGAAATCTTTAACCTAAGTTCCTTGATTTCTGTTATTGGAGCCAGCCACTTTCAATTTGTTGGTAATCGAAGACTTCATCTCATTTTTCCATTGGATTCATTTTAATGTTATCAAGCTTAAATTCCTAAAGTTAGGTGAATTTCTCCAAAAGTTGAGTAAGCAATATGTTTTCTGTAATAAGATTAAGGTGTTAAATACTTTCCAATATTTCTCTACAAAAGATTGGACTGCCTTGTGATTACTTTACCCTTTCAAGTTATAAAAACAGTACTGTGGCAATATGTTTATCTAATACACAGTCCCACTTGTCTCTTCTATCGGTAATGGCTTTCTCTATACAGTCTATCATCCACCCATTTGCTTAATTGTTTCTGTGTTTTCTCTCCTGAAGATAACCACACCATTCCTCAAAAAGAAAGATACAGACCAACAACAGTACATTCTTCAGGCGATGAGTATTTTAACAGGTAAGAGACACTTTTTGTTAACGTTGGTTTAATCTTGTAGTTGCCTTGTGTGTATGTTCTTTAGGGAAGCCTACCCTCATCATGATAGTAACATCTGAAGATTCAAATGCGCAGGTTTAAAAGGAATGCAGTTCTTGTGGCATCAGGTGTTGCCAGAAACTTGAACAGAGTGGGTAACTACATAAAAGAGAGCCTTGATGACATTCTGTACCCTTATCGAAAAAAGTGAGACAGAAATTTCCTGTGTTGTACTGTACCTTCAAATATTTTTTAGCATTGTTTTTCTCTTTTTCTTCTTTTGGTGGCCAATTTCATTATAATAAATTATGTAGAGCACTAATATAGTGCGTATAATCAGATTTTGTGCAGCAAAAGCAGTAAAAAGGATCAGATTTATATTTATCCCCAGAATGGTGCCATTTTTCTTTTGTTCATCCAGATTGCTTTCGTGTTACTTTCAAATTCTAAAATCCAACTACTTGTTGGGCATGGTATCCGGGTATAATATTTGTGTTGTTTTTGTAAAAGTTATGATTATGTTATTATTATATTTAAGGGCTAAAATAAAATTTTCATGTAATTTAATACCGTATAAAGTAATGTTTTAAGGAAAACAGGTTATTTATTTTTGCTAGATGGATTCTTGTTCTGAGGAACATGATGACAATCTATAGGAACATAAAGGACATAAAATCTTTACTATTCAAGAATAATTGTTTTTCTTTATTAGAGATGCTTAGGAGTGGAAGGGAAAGATTGACATCTTCTTTTCTTCATGATGGACACAAAACTATATTTTTTTTTACACATTTGAAAGATATTTCTAATCGAATCATATGTGCCACAAACAGAATTCAAATTTGAGAAGGGAATGCGTCTTCTCTCTTCAAAGAGGATGCTCCCCCATACATGAAAAGTCAATTTCTTTCTGCAATGACACCGGGGCTAGCTTAATCTAATAAAATAATAAGAATATTTTTTCTTTCCTAAGTATATTTTTTAGTTTATAAGCTTATTTACTATTTTGGTTTATGAGGATTTATATTATTTTTTATTTTGATTCTTAATTTTTTTTTTAAGCAACTCTTTTAGGATTCAATTATTTCTATTTTGCTCTTTCATTATTTAATTTATTTTAATTGAATTCATAATCAAGTTAAATTATTAAATTGAGATGAAAATAAATAAAATTAACTAACATATTTTGTAGGAGATGATTAAAAATTGAATATTAATGCATGAAATAAAAAATTACATGAATTTTGATTCAATAATTAGATAAATTTATTTCATCAATTTTAAACATTATATCTGAATTTTTTTTTTTTGCAAAAACAAAATTTTTCTTAGATTATATATATATATATATATTTTTCATGCATGAAATCATATTAATTAATTATATTGAGTTTCATCCAAAATTAACAGTGTTGGATTAATTAAGAATTCAATTTAAATATAAATATATATATATCTCGGAAGATCAAAATAGAAATAATTGAATTCTAGAGAATCTTATTATAAAAAGTAAGTTGTTAAGGACCAAAATAGAAAATACTGTAATCTCCAAAGACCAATACAGTAAATAAATTTATAACATAATAATATTTTATACTAGATATATATAATTTATTTATAACAGAAAATTATTATTAATTAATTACTAATTTAACTGTAAAAATACATTTTATATTTATCCCATAGTTATACTTTTTGTTAACTGAAAAAGGATAAGAAGGAAAAAGAAAAAAAAAAGACGGTAAAATAATAGTTTCTGCCTTTCTGGCTTTCCGGCGAGCAAAGCGACTGTATGTCGGACGGAGGACATAGTCACATAAACGACCCCTACTATATCTCTGGGTACGTTCTCTTCCAGGTCCTCTCCGATCACAAGCCTACCCGCCCTTCTGTTGCTTAACTTGGAATGATTTCCTTGTTGATTTTCTGTTAGGGTTTGAATTGATTTCATGGCTTTGTGTAAACGCGCTCTTCAAGTAGGATCTACTTCTGGAGTTTGCTTCGCCAAATTCCAAGGGCTAATTTCTTCGTCCTCGTTATCGTCTTTACCTTCTAACTGGTCGTCTACTAGACAGGTCTCACAAGCTGTAAGCCCTAACGGAAGGCGAGCATTTCTTGTAGACACATTAGCATTGGTAATTTAATTTTTACTTTATGTTTGGTTTCCAAGAAATTCGTGGTATTGTTGTGAAGAATATAAGTTGTCGTTTCTCCACATGTTTTGATTCATGAGAAAGTGTTAATTAATTCAGCTGAGGGGTTTAGAAGCAAAAGGTGTTCCATCCAAGCAGGCTGAGGCAATTACTGCTGCAATTACTGAAGTTTTGAATGATAGCTTAGAAAATGTATCCAATTCATTTGTTTCAAAAGCAGAAATGCAGAAGGTAATATTTTCATGAGTTCATTGTAATCAATATTCAATATGGTTTTAGAATGGTTTTGTTATATATTTTCTTTTCCCCTCTAATATACCCTTATTTCCATGTTGTTTGCAGTCTGAGATGCTTCAAGAATCAAATCTATCAAAATTCAAATCTGAAGTGCAAAGTTCCCAGGTATTTATTGGTTTCCTTCAAATAAAATTACTGTTTTCGTTTTGTATGAAACTTATTTTGATATCTATAATCTGGGGCATTTGTTCTGTCCCATTGAAAAGAACAATTTTGTGTTTGATGGCATAAAATACCTTTAGTTAGACAGCTTTATTAAAATCAGATAGAATGATGACTGTTATTATTTTGGTTTTGTCTTGTTCAAATGAAAATGACTTTAGGCCTGGCAGTTTGGGGGGGGTATCTCTTATTTAGCCCCACCAACACCACCTCCTATACCCTTTCCTAGTTTATCTATCTAGAGAAAAATGCTTGCATTTAAGTCTGACCCGTGGTGTTCTATAGCTAGTGATTAATGAGATTAGGTTGATGCAAACCGATACCAAAAAAAAGCAGGGTGGTGCTGAATGAAAGATGAGGTTTTGCATGTATGACCAGTTTAGAGGATATAAATTATTAATGTTTTTTAGTTTCTTCAATGGAATTTGGTACTTGATGTTTGATCATAACTCTTTGAATTTAGGTAATGGAAAAAAGTGTTGAAGACCTCAGATTTGTTTTGGAAGCTTAAGTTCTAATTTTATGCTATCCCAACTCCATTTGGAACCTAATGTTCTAGAGGATATAAATTATTAATGTTTTTTAGTTTCTTCAATGGAATTTGGTACTTGATGTTTGATCAGAACTCTTTGAATTTAGGTAATGGAAAAAAGTGTTGAAAGACCTCAGATTTGTTTTGGAAGCTTAGGTTCTAATTTTATGCTATCTCAACTCCATTTGGAACCTAATGTTCTAGTTTTGATCATTCTGCCAACTCCAAAGGGTTTTGAGTGTGTTATATATGGAGGCAATGGTAGTGGGTCATATTAATTGCATAGCCTCCTTTCTTTGATGTTCGATATAGAAGTTTGGAGTCCGTTGGATTGTCAATTCCACCTGGTCAGATTATGGGGTGGAAGATTAACATCAAGGATGCCCATATAAACTTTATTTTTAAGATGGAGTTTTTGAAAGTGGAATTAATTAGGAAAAAGGAGGCAATAAATATAAATGGATGTGAGATAAGAAACAATAGATACTGGGTTATTGTTAATTAGAGGCAGTGTTGCATACTCTGGACCCAAACTCAAGAACCTCTATAGAAGAGGATGGAAAGTACTCAGGTCCCCAATTTTATTATTGGATCAGGCCTGGTTTCCCCCGTGGGATGTGATGTCACAACTTAAGAATTTTGTATTGATTTTATCCCCTAGGTGGACATTTAGTAAAGATATGACCCTTACTTTTTGGACTAATAGCTTGGCAAAATATTGAATTTGTTCATCTTCATCTTGTCCATTCGTTTGTGTATATATACCTTTTGTCATGCATACATATCAATTCTATAGTTTGGACAGTCCATTTAATCGTTATGTATATATACTTTTTTTTTTTTCTACATGTACATCAATTATGTAGTTTGGATTGTACTTTTAAATGGCTTAATTGTTAATCTAGTTGTGATTATCAAAGTGTATTGTAGTGATGGTTGTCCTTTTAATGTACTGCAATGCAGGAGCATCATTTTTCTTTGTTACAACGTGAGACTGAAAAGCTTCGTAGTGACATAGAGAAGATGCGCAGCGAACTGAGGTAGTAATGAAATATTATGCTGCAAGTTATTTCTGGCACTTGTGTGGAATGTGAACTTTTTTTTGTTTAAAAAAAGGAAAATTGGTCACGTTAAATAAATAACTTGTTGCCCTGTGATACAGGTATGAGATAGACAAGGTCACTGCTGGACAGCGTTTGGATTTAAATCTAGAAAGAGGGTAAGGAGTTTGGTCATGTTTTTTTTTTGGTCTTGACAGTGGTATGCTCAGTCATTTGAGTTGCATGTCCATCTCCTATTTGTATTTACTTCATTTTCTGAGTGCAGACGCATACGTGATGAGCTTGCTAATCAAAATGCTGAAACTACCAATCTCACAAATAAACTTGATAGGGTGAGCTTTATGATTACGTTTGAGAAAGTTTTCTTTAAGAACATTCACTTTGGACTAGAAGTTTTATTTTTGTTTCTCTCCCTTCTTCATATTCTTATTTCAGGAAATTCACGCATTAAGAGCCCAGTTAGAAGCCGCAAAATACGATGTGATCAAATACTGCATAGGTACCCTTGTCTCGATATCTGCAGTTGGTCTTGCTGTAGTTCGCATACTGTTGTAATATAAAGTTTTATCAATTAAAAGCGACTTCCATGGAGAAGTTAAAACATCATTCTTTTCTAGGCAATTGAGTGTCAAAAACATTAGAAATTTACTGATACCGTTGACATGGGATAAGTTCTATTAATTTTGTGTATCTCAGTCTGACATTATATACTTGTGTTATATTTAAGAGTTTAAGTAGAAGATATATTATTGAATTAATGTTTAGCAAAAAAAAAAAAAAAATAGATATATCACGCGAGTCTCTTTTTGAATTGCAATTAGCTCTTTCATTTGGGTACTATTAATTGGACAAATATATGATGTTTTGGGTACTTTGTGCTAGACAGTGGCTCCTTTGCTTCTGATTAATCATTGTGTGTTTGCGTGGGTAATGTGGGTTTGGAGGAGTGATTTAGAGTTTAGAAAGATGGAGGCCTTGCCCTTACCAGTTACTACTCAGGAAGGGTGGCGGTTCGGGTGGGTATTTAAGGTTTGTACGGTCACCATAGCTAATACATTCTCGACACTAAACCTGTATTGATACCTTCTTGCTACCAAATCTGAAATTCATTTGCTCTTTTCAATAGGGAGAATTTAATTTCAGAAATGAGTGCGAATCAAATTTAAATATTTTATTTTGAAATGGATATCGAGATATTTAAATTCCAACCCTGCCTCTCATTTATGTTTTTTTATTATCTTCTTCACATAAATTATAAGAATTAAATATTATTTGAAAATTTCAATTTAAATATGATTTTGAAAATAGACATTTATCTTGTTTTTATATTGTTCGAGTATTAACACATGTGTGATGAGTCAACCGTAAAGTCAGCCAAAGTGTCAAATTACCTCTTCTTAATTATGAATAATGTTCTCTCAAACCATAAAGCCATCTCCGAGTATGATCAAAAGATTGCCTAGAAGAACATAGTCTAATTACTTGAAGGCTGCTGGTTGAAGTAAAATGAGACTGAACATGATGGACACAAGAAGGATGAGTAACCACCAATAACACTAAGTAACACCATATGTCATTAGTTGAAATATCTACACAAATGTTGTATAATGTATAGTCCATCAGCTAGGAATATAATATATATAAGAGAAAAATCATTATATTAAAACATATGCTTGTATCCGCAACTAGACACATGATAATTGACCTTGATAGATCAATATAACAGATATGCAATTTGTCATTTGTCAATGAAACAAGAAATTGCTAAAACATGATTACATCACAACACGAACTACAGCCATGACAACTGCAATAACCGTAAGACACAATATTTCAGCACATCCTACTTTGGAGTTTCCATATTGGCCTTTAAAGTATGAATTTCTTGCATATAAGACCAAGAAGAAAGAGAAACAAAAATAACAATTCAAACAGTGAATGTTATTTATCAAAAAAAATAAAAAATTGTCAAACAGTTCACCTGCTCAAGTTTATTTATTGTCATTTTATTTTTAAGATTCTGTTTTGCATTGTCTTTAAGCATAGCAATCATATATTCGCTGAAAATCTTGGCAATATCACTCCTAAATATTTTTTTTTATTCCTGCATTGCATAATATTAAAAGAAAAACCAACTCGGCAATACCCTTTGAAAATCACAATTAAATAAGCAATTACTGAAACAGTAACCAAACTATAGAATTGATATAATACAGGATATATATACACAAACGAATGGACACGAACAAGTTTTTATTTTTCCAAGATATTAGTCGAAAAAGTAAAGACTAATTTTTAGTAGAGGTCTTCGTATTGGAAAATGCAAAACTCTGACCAGCCTGATCCAATAATAAATGAGGATTTAAGTACTATCCTTTCTCTTCTAGATAAAATTAGAAGCTCAACTCTCAACACTTTTTCCAATTACCTAAAATGCAAAAATTCCTGACCAAACAATGCAAGTCTGGTCTATAAATGGATCCATGGGTTAGGGTTGGATATTTATATGGTGTTGCATCTTATTTTCAAGATTCTATTATCCTCAAGCATAGCAAATATGTCTTCATCACAGGAGAATGTACTATTAATTACTTTGAACCAAAAAAAAAACAAACAAAATCACATCCAACAGCAACATGTCAAACATAAACTTAGGAATAAATATTACACACCTATATTCGTTAATTATCTTGTCATTGTCACTCTTATGTTTTTCTTGATTCTTCTTCATGGCCATGCAAATTTTTTCGATTTCAATGTGAAGAGTAATTGTGCATGTGGCTTATGGCTTATGGCATGAAAAAGAACTCCACAATTCTACTTCTTTCATAGTCTAAGCCTCAAAAAAGGAAATTAAACTTTTTTATCAAACTCTCAAAACTTATAATTTTGCTTGCTTGGATTACGTGTCTCTACAAAGGATCCATTTGCTCCTATTTACACTTATTCATCTCCTTAATCAACAATATCGATTTATTACATCAAATGGCTTAGATTAGTTATCTAAAACTCTCCGCACAATTCTTATAAAATATCTAAATATTTATAACATCCTAAAAATATCTAGTACTCCTAGAACTATTTACAACATTATAGAGTATTTCATAATACTCTATAAGATTCTTTATTCTTACATAGGATTTTAGAATCTTTTAAAATCTTTTAGGACGTTTCACAATCTTCTAGGACTTTTAACCATGTTTTAAAATATCTTTCAACTTTTTAAAATATTTTAAGATCTTTTAAAATCTCTTACTGTGTTCAGAAACCTAATCTTCCAAACCCTTTTAAAGTGTTTGGAACATTCTAAAATTCTCTTAACCCTTCTTGAATATTCTAGATTTTTTTAAATTATTATGAAAACATCTTCAACTATCTTGGAACAATATAACGCATTCTTGACAAGTCCATATGACCTGCAGTATTGTTCTCTAGCTAGAGATGAATGAGGTCAAATGTCAGTAAGAAACTAATTATTGTCACATAATCACTTGAAGTTGTTGCAAACCAATACACAAAAAGGTGTGGTGTGTTGAATTGTACTTATGAAAGATGAGGTTTTGAAACAAGTATGGGTCAGTTTAGATGATCTAAAATATAGTGTATCTTAGTTTCTTCAATGAAATTTGGTAGTTGGCGTTTGATCAAAAGGCTTTGCATTTGAGGTAATGGGAAAAATTATTGAAGGCTGCAGTTCTAATTTCACGATGTCTCAACTCCTTTTTAATATCATTCCTTGTTGTCATATGAATGATGTTTCCTTTTTTCTAAATGTGGTAACTACTAAATATGATGATTGCACTAAACAATCAATGGTATGGTGTCCATTACTAGTCAAATGAAATTGCGTAGTAAGTATGCTAAGCCATTACCATAGCATACCTTCTTGCAAATTGAGATACGTACATTTAACTTTATAATTCCTTACCATCTTAATTATTAACAATGGACTCACATTACTGTGTGCAATATTATTTATCCCTTACTTTTTTTTCTTTTTCCTTTTTTGTTAAGAATTTATCCCTTTACCTTGACCATTATTCTTGCTACTTTCTTCAATGAGAATTCGCTGTAGGAACATATAAATCCTACAGATTCAAAAAAACGATTGCTAATTTACGGTTGATTCAAGACTTGTCAACCCCCAGCTTCAGAAACATGAAGCACTTGTCGAATCACAATAAACATAAGAAAACAAAGAAGAAAAATAATCACCCATTTGCACGCAACATATGGCACCACTACACAACTTGGTGGTCTCAAGTCAATGCCATTGCCACCCAACTTTTTAATGCTTCAATCACACTCCTGAGTCATGAGCCCTGACCCACTCTTCTCTCAAACACTCAACACACACAAAAGCTTACTACTATTTTGAATTGTTCAATGACATGTGAGTTAGTGGGAAAAAATCAGAGTCCTATGAATGCAAGCAAATAAAATACCATCACCAATTCAAAAATTGAATTCGACAAACCTAAATTTCTTAATCTCAATTAAACTATCAAATTAATTTAAATTAACTACACTGAGAAAAAATCAATGCCTCCCCTAACAACGTTACCTACCTAGACGACTAGTCCTGCAAAACCACCCGCTAACAGAAATGTACAAAAACGAACCGGGTGGACCCGGTTGATGTCTACCTAGTACCCAGCTAGCTATTCCTGACTTAAAAGTTCAGCAACTTGAAACCATTTGTGTTTGGGTCAACCTGGAAACCGGTCCAGCCATCTCCTTCCTCTTCCTCATCTCTAATACTTTACGATGACTACTGGAATGAAAATCGCTGGAGAAGGTAGGACTACAAGCCGGTCTATACTCTGGAAAAAGCCGACCCGACTTGTACCGAACCCCACAAGCGTTACAAAGTGTTTTTGCACCCAGTGGACCGGCTCTCCATTGTGGGGTCTTTTGGACTCCACAATGGCTGCACCGACGCTGAAATTGGGACCCACCACCGGTTTGAACCTCCGCCCTTTTCTTCTGCTTCTTCACCGGCGGTCTAGTAACTCCACGTAAAAATTCCATGTTCTGGAGGGTGCTGGAAAGAATGAGACAAGGCGTTGAATAAAACCCGGAAGAACATGAAGATGACTCAGAGGATGAGGACCCAAATGACCAGACACGACCGCTGGGTTTGCTACGTTTGGTTCTCGGTTTGACCGAAACCCAGGAAGGAAAACAAGGGGTTTTCTCCGAGTCCGGTCTAGGTTCTGGTTCAGACCTCTTCTTGGCAACGGGCTTTGCGTGCCCTGAACCAACTGGGTACAGAAGAGAGAGCTCCGGCAGAGAATCATCCACAAAATGAGAAACCCACTCCAAGTCTGCCAAATCATCGGACTGTAAAAAAAAAAAAAAAGGGTTAGAATTCGAATTATTAATTGTAAGCAAAAATCACAGGAGCCGGAAAAGCCAGTGGAATTAGAATTGAAAGACTTACCGGAACTGCTAATTCGCTAGCAAAAATTGACTCAGAATCGCCGGAGCCGGAAAAGGTAGTGGAATTTGAGTTACTATCATCTTCTACCCGGTCCTGTGATGACTCAGAGACACTGTTTTTTTCTTCTTCATAACCATCTTCGACTGCAACAGACCCATGCTGAAATTCACCATTAGAGAAGTCAAGAAGGTCATCCACAGAGAAATCCTCATTTGAAACTCCATTATTTGCATTCAAACAAAAGAAATCTTCGTAAAACACTTGCTGGGTCGATTTCATAATGGCCAATTCTCTGTGCAAACTTGATTTCAGAGCTCTTGCTTCCACAGCTTCCATTTCTATGCCCAAATTCAACCATTATAAACAAAGTTTTCTCAAAACGACAAAATTCCCACAAAAATTCACATACAAAAACAGTTTAATTTTTACCTGGCAAAAGAAAAGATGAAAAGGAAGATGGGGTAGAGTTCTGTTTGTTGAAGCACTGAAACGAAGGCTGGTTCGTGGGCGAAACTGGTGCTGAATTATTGGTTTATCTTTATCTTCCTCTGTCTTTCCCTTTCTCTCTCTGCAACTACTATTTATTTACAATTTAAATATAAATTCTTTCACAAGAGGGAGGTATATTAAGTGTGTGACATTTGGTCAGTGGTGGGTCTGACTATTCAAATTCTGGGTTTGGCTGGCTAGTGGGGAATTGAAAAAACCCACGTTCAAAAATCAAAACTTTATACCTTCAGATTTTTATTTAGGGGTTTGGTTTGGTCCATTCCATCATTCCAATTTCCAACCAGCTAAGAACGGCAAAATTACAGCCAAAACGACAATACCAAATTTGACTGTTACAACTAATCAAACGGATCAGATCAAGTCTATGCCCTTTTTATTAAAGCACAATTTGGCGCTAGCAGTTTTCAAATCCATAACGAACAATCCAAGGAAACCGCCATGATTTCAATTTTTTTTCTTTTTTGTCTTTGCAAATTAGCCCTCGATTTTGAATTATTTACGAAAATGGGTCCGTCAATCGCGCCTCGTTATCTGGTTAATCTTTTTAATTACATAGTAACATAAAACGTGAATTCCCGCTACTTGTTTTCTTATTCACGAGAATTGCGACGACAACGTGGGATTGTTTGGCGCGTGAAATTTAATGACGGTTTGATGTTGTTAATAGAATTAAATCCAAGGGTGGATATTTTTTTGGAGCGGTAGCTTTAATTGACTATGTTTGAAAGTGAGTGGCTCTGGTTTTCAGTTTTTGGAGGCATTTATTTATGTTTTGTTTTGTCATCTGGAATTCGAAGCATCTTAAGCGCGTTGCATTATGGACTCATAGCTGGCTTACAATAAATCTTTTAGAGATTTTGTGCTGGATGTTGGATCCTTCTCCATGTGCTGATGTAGTGATATCCATGTTTTTCTTCAATTCAAATAATAGAAGTTTCTATTATTGAGCTAAAATTATGTAATTTTTAATATGATGTGAAATATTCGGATTGTCACTTTATTTATTTACAATTAAAATAATTAAATTTATTAGTTAGTTTACCATGAATATGACATAATAATAACTACACTAATATTGATATTGATATAGGTGAATTTATATTCTCGAGATTATGAAAAAGGAAAATATAAAATTATATTTTGAATTAAATTCATTTTGAGAAAATACAATTTTGTGTCTTATTATTATCTTAGTCTGCTATTTGTGTATTTTCTTTTCTTTGACTATTTTTTCACATAAATCTTATTCCTTGTATCCCCATTATCATATATTTTAAAAGAAACAATAATTATGTGTACTAGATTTTCTCTTCTTTTCTTTTTTACCTAGGAAAAAAATGATCTTCTTCATCACCATTTCATTCTTGACTTCTAAAATAGGACTCGCTAGCAATAATCAATTAATCATAGTAGAAATAGGGTAATTGCAACGGCAACAAGTACTACACAAAACGCTTGCATGCATGCATGGAATTAGATTAACAAGAAATAAGGAGAGAGTGAGAAAAATAAAAAATAAAAAAAATTCTCCCTTCATATTCAAATTTCAAATCAATGTTTTAAAAACTAAATTAATGCGGACGATCATTCGAATGGCAAATTGGATCGATTTGAACTATATGTAGAATAGTTTAGTGATTTTATAGTGTAAAATTGACAAAAATTAAAATAATCAAATGACCTGAGATTGATTATAGTAGTGGGACTTTTTTTGTGTGATTATAATATTTTAGTGAGTCTAATATGCATTAAAATACACTTAAAATATTTATAAAAAAAAAAAAATTTAAAATGTATTATAAGTGACTAAAACACACTACATAACATATAATATTTTATAGGTATGACTATATTAAAAAAAAAATTATTTTCTTAAATTCTTAATATTATTATTGTAGGCATAATTATTTTACTTAATATTGTTTATAATAAATCAAATATATTTATGAAATTATCAATTTCATTATTATTTTGAATAGGATTAAATCTTTGACTCGAAATTTATTATTATTTTATATAATTATCGGTTTCAAAGTATTATTTTAAACTATCAGTTCAACAAATACTAAGACATTATATTATACGTGACAACAAGACTGATACTTGGATGGTCCATGCCATTTTATATTTCATTTCATCATATATATACTATTAATATGAAATTATGTTATGCACTACTATAAGCTCTAGTCGATCGATGATATTTTTCATTTGATTTTATGGCTTAAAAGTGACAATTGCCAAGGATGAGGCTGCATGTCTAGGTGCACTTAATAAGCTTTCTATTGAGGGCCAATAAGTTGAAGTCTATGATTCATGTGGTGGAGGCACTTGATGACATTGCCCCAACATGTGCATAAGCAGTAGACAAGAGAACGACTCATGCATGCTAACTTTGGCATCTAGGATCCAATAAGCAGACTGGTTGATAACCTAACAAATTTTATTTTATTATACGTCACAACAAGACTGATACTTGGATGGTCCATATCATTTTATATTTCATTTCATCATATATATACTATTAATATGAAATTATGTTATGCACTACTATAAGCTCTAGTCGATCGATGATATTTTTCATTTGATTTTATGGCTTAAAAGTGACAATTGCCAAGGATGAGGCTGCATGTCTAGGTGCACTTAATAAGCTTTCTATTGAGGGCCAATAAGTTGAAGTCTTTGATTCATGTGGTGGAGGCACTTGATGACATTGCCCAACATGTGCATAAGCAGTAGACAAGAGAACGACTCATGCATGCTAACTTTGGTATCTAGGATCCAATAAGCAGACTGGTTGATAGCCTAACAAATTTTATTTTATTTGGGGTACCAAACCAACCTACCCATTACATCATAACCATTCAGATAATGATGAGGCATGCTTGACTATGCAATTCACTTCTCTTTCTTTTCTTTAGCGGTAAGTGATGTCCGTGAAAATTTACATACTACTCAATTAATCTACCATTTCGTTTTCACATGTACATTTAACCTTTTTGTGAACTAGTATTTCATTGCAGTCAACTTTTGTCCTTACAGATATGCAAGATTCTTATAAAACAAGTAACAAATGATTCTCATGGTTGGGCCTTGTTGTAGGTACTAAGTAGAATCTGCTTCTATTTCAAATTCAAGTGTTTTCTTGTTCCCCAGTATATATAACAAAAAAAGTTAACTTTTTGTTCCTGCCATATGAAATCAGAATAACAGCTATATAGCTTGAAATAAGGTCCCAATCCTGGAATGGTGTCATTTCCATTCAGTAATTCTTTTACAAGAAAACAGAGCATGAACATATGAGTCATAATTTAGAAATCACTGAGACAGAGAAATATAGTTGATGATAATTGTGTCATGTTTCTGTATAATAATCATCAATGACAGGTCGAACAATTAATGGTATCCTCACTACATGGAAACCATCTTCCAAGAATAGGTACCCAAATGAGTATCTGCCTTGAACTCTGAGCTGGGAAGAAAAACTTACCTTGAATTTTAGTTTCTTTCTTCTAGCATTAAATGATAAAATTGGTGGATCAACTCTTACAGATACACCGACCGGAGCTTGAACACGAGCAGTGTAGATAGATTCTACTGGGCCAACATTTGTAACTGTTCTTGACACCTTCAAGAACTGTTTCAGCTCAGGAATAGTTATAGAAGGCAGATTCATATTTACAAGGAACTTCGTTGATTTATGGCATGAGGTAGGAGCTCTAGTCACTGAGCTGATGGCACTGCCATTGTAGTCCATGGAACAAAGAAATTGAACATAATCTGAGATTCCCAAGTCATATATTAGACCAGGATCTATGGCTTTATTAGCATCAACATGACCACCTCCGTAGTCAAATGGGTCAGCCTGCTTATGTGGAGCTCCCTCAGCCCCCACATCTTGATCATATTCATCCTTCAGAGAAGCTGAATATCAGTAGAAGGAGAAGGGAGTTAGTTGCGTACCTAACATAACCTTTCTTGAGTGAATGAAAATGCTATCACATCCCTTTTCTGACACACCTGTTGTAACAAGGGCAGACTTGATTGCAGCTGGGCTCCAGGTTGGGTGGATAGCTTTAAGAAGAGCCACAATACCAGATATATGGGGACATGCCATAGAAGTTCCTGATTCAAGCTTGAATTTAAGAGGAGGTAACTGATTTGGACTCTCGTCAGGTTGCAAGGGAGCAGAAGCAGGGGACCAGGAGGCCAGAATATTAACCCCAGGAGCAGCAATGTCAGGCTGCACTGCACATTCATAATACATTAATCTTTGGGTTTCCTTAAAAATGAAACTGTATTTTCTTGATGGAACAATATCAGAACCTTCAACACAGAGGGTGATAAAGAACTAGGTCCTCGAGAAGAGAAGAAGGCCACTTCTGGGGATATCTGTCGTCCCAAAGCTGTTTTTGTCATGCTAAACTTGACTATTGGATCTCTGTTGCATATTCATTCATCAGAAAACAAAATAGTTGGGCAAAGATTTTGCTGTTTCTTATGGAGAGAAGAGAAAAGCCAGTTAGCAATATGGCCGTTTAGATCCAACCAGTTTCAACCTCCTAATATCATATGGGATGGCATTTTTAAGAGGAATCATTAAAAATTAAAGCATCAATGAAAGGTACAGTGGTATTTAAGCAGTCTAATAATACTAAAAGTTAGTAGATTTAATTCTCATTTGAACATGATACAGAATCTGCATGAAAAGGAAGAAACAGTTAAAAGTCGTTCTTCCACAAGATTACCTGGTTGTGCCAATGTATGTTAGTAAAGAGGTTCCAACTGAAAAGTCGACTTGGACAAAGGGGATACTCCAAAATAAAGCAACCTCCTTAGTAGGAAACTGAGCAAATATGAGACCAGTTCCCTGGATTTCCATCACAGTTCTTATAGCAACTGTAGCTGATCTCTGAGTCCGAGACTGGAAGCATAAAACTGCTTTACCTTTAGCCAAAGTGGCATTGATGCTTCCTGAACCACAACTCCTGAGTAAAAGACTATTCAGAAATGCATTTCCACTAAGGAGCTTGGGAAGCCAGAGGTTTCATGCCAACAAAAGTAAGGTGCTATACCTTGCACTAGTTTCATCTGCATCAAAAGCTGCTATGTCTTCTCCAAAAACAATAGGATAGAACTTACTCACATCCGTCCCTGTATACAAAGACTGCCCCTGTATGAGAAAATAAAATATATTTTAGCTCTGGAAAGAAAAACAAACAGGTAGTCATACAATACAGCAGTCCTGCTCAACTAGATGATAGGCCAGCATTATTTGATGTATACTATTGAGAACAGTTCCTACAAAGGCACTTGTATATTAACAATTGAAGAAAGTCAGTCTTGCCCTCTATTCAATTTAAGCACCCCTTCCCCAGATATTCCAGAAAACAAATAAAAGGGAAACCAAAAAGAGAGTAGATATTCTACTTGGAACTGCATCAGGGGATTCACTGAATTTTTTAGTACTGCCAACAGTAATTGCAACTAAAGTTTTGGTCAGTGAAGGGAATCTCGAGAAAAGGAAGAAGTTAAATTACACAATATTAACTCAACTTCAACCTAAGACTACATCATTGGCAAGATGGAAAATATATTTTTCAGGAACGTAAGCATATTGATATCAGTCTCAAAATAATGAAGACTAAATGAAACAGAATCCTCATATGAATACTGCAACAGATGTAAGGTAGTTTTGAGTTTTGATTTTGATGGGCTGGTCTCAGGAGAGGTCAATGACTGGAAAGGATAAGTACCAGAAGAGTTTGGTTATTTCCCATGGTGATTATAGATGGAAAAGCTCTATCAATGGTACTTGCAGCAACAGTGATAATCCATGGGGCAGTGTTTATGACAGTTTGAGGATATGGGCCAGAATTGCCAGCAGAGCATACTACAGAAATCCCTTTAGCTACAGCATGGAAGGAACCAATTGCAATCACATCATCGACATAGGTAGAGAGTGGAGGTGTTGAGCCAAGGGATGCTGAAATAACATCCACACCATCAAATATTGCATCGTCAAATGCTGCAAGTATGTCTGCTGAGCTGCAGCCACCAGTAGACCAACAAACTTTATAGATAGCTAACCAAGCAGATGGAGCACCTCCTCTTGCCAATCCTTTAGCTAGTCCCATAAAGCTCACATTTTCTATAAGAGTACCAGCTGCAGTGGAAGAAGTGTGAGTACCATGGCCTGAAGCATCCCGCGGAGATAAGTACTCAACCCCATCACTTGTATTCAACTTTCCGAATTCAGCTTCATATCCTTTAACATACCAACGTGCACCTATAATTTTCCTGCCATAGGATTTCAATGGTCAGTGTTTAAGGTTACAATTGGAGGATTCAACCTCCTCTTAACCAAAGTCCAAAGAAGAAAACCAAGTATTAAAACAAGAAAGAAAGCATTGATTTATAAGAAGCAGACAGTCACAATGCTTGTTTACAGCAAGGTAGGTTCTAAAAGTACTCAAACAAAATGTAATTGTAAGCTAAAACTGACATAACCAAATTAATGAGAAGGCTTCAGCCATTACAGCTCATAACAAGCATGATTACTCCAAACTGCATTAAGATCCAGCTGGACTAAAACAATGATTTTATAGTTATATTAGCTACCTTTGGATGTCTAGAACTCTAGATGAAAAGGTAACTATGTGCTCATAATATCATAAATTCACAATGCATATGATATTGATTAAAGAAACTTGTAATGAGTCTAGTGACAATGACAAATCAGGATCTGTGAAAAATGGAGAACCAGAAGAAAGACAACATCCAAAATTAGAGTAAACCAACCTATTACAATGGGAGTCGTTGAAATTTTCTCCTTCTTGACATATGCCTTTCCAATGAGGAGAAGGCTTTCCCATACCCTCGTCTCTGAAGCTATCAGACTCGGGCCAAGTACCTGTCGAACAAAGAATGACACAAATAAGTCCAATCCCCAGTTAATCGACATTTTTATACAACATTTTTATACTAACAAGTGTCATGCATTTTTATACTAACCAGTGTCCATGATCCCAATTACAGTGCCAATGCCTGATTTACCCTTCGATAGAACCCCATTTTTTACATGTGGTTTTACTTGCAGAAAATCCCAACTTCTAGTTGTTTGCAGACTGAGAATCTTATTTGGAATGACATGGACAACTCCAGGGAAATCTGCATGAATTAACAGTCAGAAGGAAAAAGAAATAAGACTGAAAGGACATACATAAATAAGAAAATAGAGTTCCCAGTTCACCAACATTGTAACACCTGCAATAAGCTTAGCTTGAGACTGACTCAAGACTGCAGCAAACCCCGAGAAACCATGCTTATAGCTGTACAAAATGGAGCCTTCAGCAGCTTTTTTGCTGTAACATTGAGAATAATAGATTATCACTTCTTTTTACTGGTGAGTTCCTAGTAAGGGGTTAATTCAAATCATGCTTCATTCTTTTACTAGCAAAAGGGACATCTTCTCTAATGCCAGCATTTTTGCATGAAACAAACTGCAGAAACACTCAGATAAGCTATCTTTGCAAAAGTTCGGGATTACAACAGAAGTTGCAATAAGGCAGCCTATCGACTTTCCCACAACCACAGCCATCCTCTAACTAAAGATGCCTGCCTTCAGTTTTGATGTTGCCAAACATGTGAAGAGAAATTTTCTGATGCTGATGTTTATGATAAGTCTCACTGGACAAGACAAATTATAAAAGTTTGACTGTTGATAGTAAACGGGCTATCTCGAATATTTTATTGTTATTATAATAAACTAATTGTGGAGTTAAGTGGAAGAAAATGCGAGTTATTATGTGGGAGGAGTGGGAATGAGTATTAAATACCTTCCAAGAACTTGTGAGAGAATTTCATGGTGTGAGTCGTCAACTAGCTGTTGCTCACTGTGGCGTCTGTCTCCCATATACACAATATGTACCTGCCAAGACCCAGAAAAGAAAGTAAGAGAGAAAGAAAGAAATCAATCTCCTATAATACATTTGATCCTGCTACTAAAAGCATAGAAAAACATAAAGCTAAACCAAGAAGCAGAGCAGAACTCACTTTGCTTGGAGCGGGGGCGACAAGGAAACAAGATTGTTGCAGAGAAAGAAATAGTAACCCAATGCCTAAAATGCAAAGAGGAGCCATGAGGGGAGACCTGAAATGAACAATCAAAATGTGACGAAAGTCTGCTTTGTAGACTTCTGGCTGTGTGTAATTTAAGGTGTTGACTGTGGAGAGGGGACCATCCCACTGATCAATAACTGCTCCACTACTGCCAGCATCTATCCCATGTTGGTGGACTTAGATTTAACTTTATGGCTTAATTATTAGTCTTGGTATTTGAGTGCTTCTGGGGAGTGTATCATGAGAAAAAGAAAAACTAACACACAACACGAGTGGATCTGTATTTTCAGGACACACAGGGCTTTCTCTATTTTAGGCTTTTAGCGTCTCCTCGTGGAGGAAGCATGTCCCATAGCCTTGACTCCATTATTCACAATTGGGACAATTAACCAGTGTATCTCCAACACATGTTGACTTTTGCATAATTTAATAATCCTAAACCTAAACAATAATACTAATTATCCTTTTTAGTTTACAGCTTACACTAAATGTTTGTACCGATTTCTTTGGGGTTATCCATTACCAATAAACAAATCATGATAGATATCACAATGAATAACTCATATGAGAGAGGGAAATAATTTTTTGTTTTAGGTGAATGACTATAAATTGAGGAGACATTTATGTTAGCTGAAAAGGAGAGCATAAGAGCACCGTAAACCGTGCTTCATCCATTAAACAACAGTACTCCCACTTAGTTGAGACCACAAGCCCAATAAACACAATGCCTACTTCTTGGTCAAAAGTTGAAAACTTCAAATGGCTGTTTCCTTTTAGCATCAACCAAATGAAGTTGGTGTGTTGCTGAAAATTTAGAGTAGTTTATGATTACTAATAAGAAAAATTACAAACCGTTAACGAAGTGATTCTAATCATATTAAGGCTTAATTAGTAATGATGTGACTTTTTGATAGATTTGTACCCTTTAGAGGTGCTTTTAAAAAATTACAGTAGTAGAAAAATCCAAATCGATATGAATAGAATGTCTTTGGAATATTTTTTTCTCGGTCAGTAATGTATGCTAAAATAATTCAAAATTTATTTTCAATAAGTAGAAATCAAAAATTAATATTTGGTAAATTTATTATAAAGTTTCTTTAAAAAATTAAATTGACTATACTAAATATTAATAAAAAGAGAGAAAATTAATCTATTATATTAATTAATAAAACAATTAAATACGAATTTTTATTAAAAATTGAAGTTATATTAATCTTTTAAACATTTGAAAACAAAATTTAACTTTTAAAAGTACCCTAACTTTTGAAAGTCTTTCATAAATATAAATAAGTTGTTGAACCGAAATTGGATATTATGACCTGAAATACAAAACTTTAGAACTAGTTCGTGCAATTAAGACAAAACAATATAATAATGATTAAGTAAGATGCAGTATAATATTCCAACATGAAGTGAGTGTAATATGCAAGATTTTGTTGTTGAACTTTTAAGTTTCCATCCTTCTTTCTTTGCCAAGCTTACGTAAAATTGGAATACTATGAATCTTACAAGTAACTAAAAAGACATTAGCTTGCATTGTCATGTCACACGCCAAGTGTTCGACTTAACGACTCAAAGGCATCGAACCCGTTTGCTACACAACGAAACCCAAGTCCACGGCTGAGATAGACTCACAGTTGGGATGCAAGGGATGCAACGTGTACCCCACCAAGGAAGGGGAAGGGTGATTGACGAAGGACGAAGGACAAAGCAAAGCAATTATACATGTATTAATAAAACTTGTATTGCAAAACTAGCTAAGAGACTTGAATAATAATTAAGGTGGTCTAAAAAAGAAAATTCCATGAAAAAATTTATGGATCTTAAAAAAAATTACATAATGTTCTTATTATCTAAGATACAGGAACAGATAACTAGAAATGAGATGTTATGTGGAGATAATTATTTTTCACAAGGATTAAGTGAATTTTATATGTTACTCAATATATTATATGTATATAGACATTTTCTTCAAATAATGATATTATATAAACATCTTATTTAATGCTTCTCATGTTCCAAAGTAATTTAATATTTAATTAATCAAAGAAACTTGTCTTCACGTTCATTTTTTTTAATAGCTTAGTATTTGCTCTTAACAAAGGTCATGAGAAAAGAATGAGCTTATAACCTCATACCATATTTAATTTATTTTGTGCAGCTTAGTAAAAATTTACTAGTAATTGATTTATACAATAAGGAAAAAAATAAAATTATTTTAGTCATTTTCTCGTGGGAATTTTTTTAGAACTTTGTAATTTTATTCCCTATAAATTTATTATAAGAAAAAGTTAATGAAACAAACTATTATAAATAAACAAGTGTCTGCATGAAGTAACACAATGTTTGCCACGTGTTATGAATTGGTAAAAATAATAATAATAATAATAATTTTCTTTCTCACTTTTTGTTAACTTTTCTTAAAAACTATGAAATAGTATTTGTAATGATTTTGACATGACGAAATTAATAAAAATAATATTTTTAGAATGAAATAGACACCATGTCATATTTTTAGAATGGAGTTTGACATAAAAAATAATTACTTAAATAATTATTTTTATTATTTTTTGTCAACTTAGTATAAATATATGGCTAGAGAGTGAATCTAATTTTTTTATTTTTTTTTCAGTGGGGTCAACTGATATATATATAGTATATATATTTTTTATTAGTCATTGTTATTTCTTAATCTAGACAAAATAACTCTCTATTAGAATTCATGAGAATAATTGTAACTTTTTAAATATAAACAATAAGTATATAGAAAATTTAAATAAATATGATATAGTATTTTAAGAAATAAATATTGATTTGTTTTTTAGTATGAGTAATAAAAGTACAACAATTATTATTTGATTGGAGATATGTATTTATTTTATAAAATAAAATAAATCAACTAAAAATCATTCAAGATAAAAAATAAATAAATAAAAATTATACTATTTATGTATTATGCCGAGGGTAAGGTAATTGAAATTTCTTTGTAAGTTATACGATAAAATTGACCCCAAAAATTACTTTTAAGATAAAATTGATAAAATGGACATACTATTGGACAATAGATGGCACTTTGCCCATATTTTTATTTATTTTTTAAAAGAATTAAACAGGAGTTTACAGGAAGCTACCAACGCCCAAATGAATTTACGGAGTACTATCACCTGAGCTAGTCCCCCGGACATTTTTCCAAAAGCCTCAGTCTCTCTCTGTTACAAACTCCATTGCTGATCGTGGCCTCAGACCCAAGCGGACTGGTTGGACCAAATTTGTGAATGGAAGCTATTAGAAAGCAAGCTACCAAGCTCCGAGAACAGGTCGCTCGCCAACAACAGGTTCTCTGTGTATACCATGACATCTTCACCAGATCTTTCTTAGCTAAAAACAAAAGGGACCTTTCTAATTCATTGAATCTTTTTCTTTTTTTTCAAATTAAATCTTTTTTACTTTTATATTTGATTTATGATTTCCCATATCAGGTTTAGATGATTTCTATAAAATTTTCTCCTTGTCTGTTTTTAATTGTTCAATGCGAAGATATTTCAGCGATTATTTCGATCAAATTTGATTATTGACATTGTAAAATCAATGGGTATTGGATCTATCTTATAGATAATTGCCCATTTGCATTACGGGAATAAAAAAAGTTATTTTGAGAAAACGGCTACCCTTTAAATTGAATTGGTTGAAGTTGTATTTCAGCTTTCGTATGTGTTAACTTGGGAATAATGTTCAGTAACTAATGCATAAGCTGGAGCTTGATTTGATGAGTTGGAAATAGTTTGTATCTGGCTTGCTTTTTGGGTCATAGACTTGGGTTGAGTCTGGCCAATCTAGAGGAGATGAATGGCTTCATTGTATTGTAAATGAATGGCAATTGAAGGCTCAAAAAGGAAAAAAGATTATCTAGGAAATGCTGCTACAAGTTTGAGTTGCAGAAGAATAATTCAGTGTCTGGCTTCTGCTTTTTGTTTTATATTTCTGAGACGGATGAAGATTAGTGTCTTAAATTACAATTATTGGTCTTTTAGGCTGTCCTCAAACAGTTTGGGGCTGGAGGATATGGAGGTTCCGATAATGTGGTCACTGATGGGGCAGAGCTCCAGCAACATCAGAAACTTGAGAAGCTATATGTATCAACACGTGCTGGAAAGGTTTGCCTTACCCTCATGCTTCTTACTTCTATTTTCATCTTTTTCTGTAACATTTCTTTTCCACATTCCTTGATTCACGGTGCTGTCTATTGATTCAGCATTATCAAAGGGATATAGTTCGTGGAGTAGAAGGCTATATTGTTACTGGATCAAAGCAAGTTGAGATAGGTATGTAACTTGATGAAGGAGCTTTGATGTAGGTTTTCTTGCATTCTTCTTTGAATTCTGGCACTCAGGGTTGTAATCCTATTCACATACATTGGCAGGAACAAAGTTATCGGAAGATAGCCGGAAATATGGTGCTGAAAATACATGTACTAGTGGTAGTACATTATCTAGAGCTGCACTAAGTTTTGGGCGTTCACGTGCTCAAATGGAAAAGGAGCGTGGGATTTTACTGAAAGATCTCGGGACACAGGTTTGAGCGGATTCTTTTGTATGCCAAATTATATAATTCTAAGTTTATTTGTAATACTTGTGTTTGCAGTTCCACAGGCCACTATGATCAAGAAGTTTTATAACCTATATGAGTTACTACAACCATTTTTGATTGGGCCATGCTGTACTTTTTTAAATTGAGCTCCACCTTGTCTTTGCTACATGCAGAAACCTGGTTTCTCCCGTTTTCTTAATTCAAGCCAGGAAGGTTTTTCTTTTCAGGATGAATCCTGCGCATACAATTCTGAGTCTCTTGTTGAGATGGGTGCCCTGGATCTGTTAGTTCATTTCCCATTTGAGCATTTATAAGATGTAGTATATTCTCCCTTCTGCCATGGTTCTGCAGACGCTGTTCATAGCTTTGGGTCCTCTATTAGATATTATAAGCCACTGGTTTGTGTGGTAACTTCTACATATTATTCTGAAAAAGGAAAAGGGAATAACTGAAATTGTTTCCTCTCTGTTACGCATCAGTACATCATCCAGCTGATTGTGCAAGCAGGACTGCAGATTTCATAGCTCTGTGTTTGTTCATGGTGGGATCCTTCCATACCTGAATTGGGATAACTCATTTTATATTGGCACTAAGGAGTATTAAATATGATCACTAAGCTCAAGCCTCAATATGGATAGATTAGAATGTCTTATGCTCAATATGGATATTCATCTTGAGTATGCTTGTCATGTAAATGACATGTAACAATGAGAAGACAACACACACCTTGGTTTGAAATTACTCATCAGCTTTGGGATAATATATTGTTTTTTTTTTTAATCAGCTTGTCATTATTTTTCCTTCTCTTTTGCACCTTATAATTTTGTGGTACTGTTGTTAAATTCTTAGGTTGCAGAGCCTTTAAGAGCAATGGTAGTGGGAGCTCCATTGGAGGATGCTCGGCATCTTGCTCAACGTTATGACAGAATGCGACAAGAAGCTGAAGCTCAGGTATACTTAAACGTGATAGCTTCACATATTTTTTTGAATTGAGTTCAGAGAGTATCCAATAGCTTCTCTGGTCTTCTGTTTTCCAGAATATGTCAGTGCCTTCTTTTTATAGTTTATCTTACTATTTGCACTTGTAATTTCACCTCATTTGTACCTTGACAGGCTATTGAAGTTTCCAAACGCCAAGCAAGAGTAAGAGAAATACCAGGAAATTCTGAGAATATTATGAAACTAGAAGCTGCTGAAGCAAAGCTGCAAGATCTTAAGTCAAACACGGCCATATTGGGGAAGGAAGCTGCTGCAGCAATGGCTGCTGTTGAAGCTCAGCAACAGAGGTTGACCCTCCAGCGTCTGATATCTATGGTATTGCAATTTCTTAATTAATTCAATTTAATAAAATTCTGAAAAATGTGTTTTAGGAAATCATTATTGAGATACTATCCAGCATTTGGTTTCTGATTCTGAAGGTCGAGGCGGAACGTGCTTATCATCAGAGAATCCTGCAAATACTTGATCAGCTTGAGGGAGAGGTGAGCTACCATATCTGCTAGTCTTGTTGCAATGCCTTTCATACTTTTAAGTTGAATATACCATCAAATGACTCATTTTCTCTTTTTTGCATCAAAATATGATTTTGTGCTATATACATGTGTATATAAACATAGATGATATCTGAACGGCAACGAATTGAAGCATCTCCTATTCCAAGTGTGGAGAGCAGCATGCCTCCACCCCCACCATATGAAGAAGTTAATGGTGTATATGCTTCGCAAACACATAATGGATCAACAGATAGCATGGGTTATTTCCTAGGAGAGGTTTGTAAAGACTATATTGATTAGGCATATTGCTACAATCTTTTCTACAAATTTGTGCCTCCTTGATGGGTTTTGTAATGTTATTATCTATCAAAACATTGTTTACTTCCTCTTTCCTTTTATGTTGTGTGTTTTGCCATCCTCGTGCAGGTTCTGTATCCCTATCAAGCTGTAACTGATGTGGAGCTGAATTTATCAGTTGGTGATTACATTGTTGTCCGAAAGGTTCATATATTGTTCAACTTGAACATTTTCATATAATGATTTTGAACAGAATAGCGTCTTTGAGTTGGTCCTTCAGGAACATCTGTAAAAAACAAAAATCTCCTGATTCAGCTTCATTGGTGGGGTGGGGAAAGGGATGGGATGGGATGGAAAGAGGATTTGAACGTGAGGGGGATTTCATAGTTCTTTAGGATTTACGTACATAGTTGGAACCATTCTTCAATCATCTTAAGTTTTAGATTTATTTGGCAATTTGACACTAATTAAATGTGTTATTGATTTATTAACATTATTTTGCATTGAATGCAGTGCCTTTGAGTTCTGCTAAATTTGTTCATGTTACTGTTGTTTTTTCGTTTCTGAACCTTTCATATACAGAGAGAAAAATAGATACCGGTTATCACTAAGAAAATTCTTGTATGCCACACTTGGTCCTAGCATGATCTTCTCTGTGGCCTTGACAGGTGACAAACAATGGCTGGGCTGAGGGTGAATGCAAAGGGAAAGCAGGTTGGTTTCCATTCGGTTACATTGAAAGAAGGGAACGGGTTCTTGCAAGCAAGGTGGCTGAAGTGTTCTGAAGTTCCTGCCTGGTTGGTTTCTTACTGGGGGATTTTGTAAGTGTGCATGTTTGGCTCTTTATGCTGAAAAATAGATAATGTGTTCTTACCATAGGAGAACGCATCGGTTAGTGATATTGATGCCATTATTCCCCTGTTATATTAGTTAATATATGAATCTCATTTTATATAATGTTTATTCCTTGTATGGAAGGTTGTTCTGTTGTTAGTTGTGTTTATGATTATTGAAAAAATCTTTCATTAGGCTTATGCTCTTTTCTTAAGTTACTAGTTATGTCACTTAATGACTACAGGATGATCATTAAGATCTTTGTTTGTAGTTGCACATATATATTTGGTTACTACCATTTTGGATTTTGGATTTTGGATTTCGCATTACGACCAAGTTAACTTATGAAGAGCAATTGATTCAGTATTGAGGCTTTCCTATTCACCAATTTGTGGGTATTAGTATGTGGTGAATAAGTTCACGCTATTGACAGGTGTTAATTTGTCCTCTCCAGATTTTGCTTGCAAAATTTCAAATTCTGCAGCTAATTTTCGCAGTCATCATACCATATGATCGTATTTGGATGGGTTTGGAGAATAATGCATTCAAATTGGTTCGCTGTAGGGAAAAAGGTTAATCTTTCAATTGATGGCATTGGTATTGTTCCAGATTGGACTGGAATCCCTATTGAACTATTTCAATTCATATTCCATTAAAAACATTTTAATTTGATTATATCACTAATTTAATATAGTTATTTCCTTATATTAAAAGTTTTAAAAAATCATTTATAGTATAAAAGCTGAAATCCGAATCAAAACTATTTTAAGTTTTTTTTTTTCATTAAATGCCATTTTTAACGATAGGAATTTGAATGTCCTAACTAAATTCGAATACCTGTTTAATTAGAAATAGGTATTAGAATTCCAGCTGTAATTCCAGATGCAGCATCCGTTAGCTACATTATGATTTATGATTGGTATAGCTACTCTTTTCACTTGCAGGGAGTTATAAGTTATGACCTAGGTAAACCACCAACTTAATTGTAGACAATATGTATGTTTTCATCATGGACGTGTCAAAAATAACAAAATCAATCACTTCTACGACATGTTAAACGAATTAATATTTAATCCAACATCGCTATAAATATATTTTACACAACTAATAAATAACAAACATTTATTTTTCATAAAAATTACCACTAGTGATTTATAATCTATACACCGATAGTTTAAGTTCATTAAAATAATTGTTTTCGTTCAGCCTGAGACAGAAGGGAATGAAAAACAGCTCATTTACTACATGAAAAATGCAGCTTTGTGTTCTGATTACCAATCCAATCACCCAAAAAACTATCATAGATGTGGAGGTTCAAATTTTCAATGTGGTGGATCATAGAAACTATAGCTTTTTCTTAATCTAGGATAGGATATACAATAATTCCTAAGCCATCAAAATACTGCATAAAGACATGAAAATGCAAGTTCTTTGGAAATAAGCATGCTCTCAGCCATCCTGCTTGCAGGAAATGAAAAGAGCGCCAGAATCCTGCAGAAACAGAATAAACATCTTGAGGGGAACGAAAACTTGATATCATTTAATATTTTTTAAACTAAATTTACCAATAACTGAACTTACACTGGTTATTTGGCCGGTTGGCAGAAAGATAAGCAAAGATGACGACCAAAATGAATATGATAATCTGCACGAATATTATAAATCAGTATGTATCTATAATATAAAATATCAGGTCAAAAAATATAAGAAAGTTACCATTAATGAGTTGAATATCGAATCACTCCTGATTATGTAAGATTTCCTGGTAAAACCAATAAAAAGTTGTCAGACTCAAAAATGAGAATCTTATTGAGTAGAAGGTATATAGATATGTACATGCCTTTTGTTTAGGAGACCAGACTCCCTGCAAGTTTTCTGTATAGCTTCCAGCCTGCTTAATGTTTTTGTTGCGTTGGGATCATTTTTGTCGACCTACAATACAGTAATTATGAACTTTAGCTGCAACAAGCCTCCTGTAACAAATATTATCCTCGTAGCAAAATGGCTGGCAACCTTACACAAAAAGATAACTGAGGGCTGCAAAACATCAACTATTCTCCCTTCGACAAAGACATGTCAATATAATTTCTTGTAGGGATGAGCATGGGACCCGAAAACTGAAATTGCAGTTATTGAAGTCTCTAACTAAGTGAGGATTTATTCTCTGTCATATTTGGTCGCCAGAGAGAGAAAGGGTCACAAGCTCTGTGCACCTTTCTTGAATCTTTTGAGTTGTGATCTAGGGGTTTGGTGCTACATCCCGGTGCTTCCTCCCTGTCTTTATTTTCAATGCATCTTTGTTTTCTAAGGCTTGAAGTGACTTAATTACAGTGAGAGATTGAGAGATAATTCTTGGTTTTATCTGTTCTTTTGGAGGTTCTTGTCGGCTGTTGTTCTTTTTGTTCTTCAGAGGTTTACATTTTTCTTTCTATTTCTGTTCGGACAAAGAATCTGGGAATTGTGCTTGTTGGTTGGTCAACTATTGAAGTGGAAGAGCTAAGCCTTGGAAGATAAACTGAGCTGTTAATTGATTGTTGGAAGTGAAGAATTGCTGAGTTTCGAAAACCGATCAACCCAACTAATTTCAACCAGAATCTAGCGGTCTGCAATTTTGGAAAACAGACTTTGGTCGGTTGTCATTCAGTTGTGAAATTTGCACACCCGAATTGGTCGGGTCGGTCAGTCAAACCCTCAAAACCGGCTGCTCACCCATTTTCTTGGGCATGATGAGTGATGACTAAATATGCCTAATCCAAAATAGAACTATAACACTACAGGGTGTAAAAACCAACGATGAGATGAGTAGTACAAAAAGACAGTTATGTTGCAAGTGGGAGTACATAGTTAAGTATATTAATAAGAATAGTGTACCTTGGACTTCAGCATACAAGAAAAATCAAAGAAAGCACCATAGACATCAGCCATTGTATTTGTCCGGGCAATGACTTTTGCAGTTAGACCTAAAATGATAATAACAATGAATTAAGAATCATTACAAAGGGAAACATCGTAAGATAATCACGATAACTACAGACAATGAAAGCAAAAGGAAAAAAGTCAGACCTTTTATACTACCCACTGGAAAAAAAATTGGCGTCAAGGATGAAGAAAATGCATAAAATGTTGCCCATGAAGTTTCGTATATATAGGTTTGGTGACTTTAAAATTCAAAAATTAGAAGATGCGTGAAAAATATCACGGTGAAAGAACTTGTGTGTATCGTACTTGCCACTGCCATGCCAGTTAACAATCCCTTCTACCCACACTTAATCTAATTTCCAACCAAGCGACTATTCTGTAAGAGGTCAAAGAAAATGCTCAAACTACCTCCGTACAATGTAAATGTTTGTTAATGGTTGTAATATCATATTTGGGAGAAATTTTAAGTAGCAGAAGTGTGAAAGTTTAATGCTCAGATATTTTCTCAACATATATACACATTACACACCATCACATCATAAGTTAAGACATCAACAAAATGATAACATGTAATTAGTTTTTTATGAATATTGACTCATTCTGGATGAAATAACAAGTATTGGAAATATTAACGAGACTTCCACATATCTGTTACCAATTGGCTCTATGTCTAGTATGCCTCCAAAATCAGATGCAAGGAAATCAATGTCTGCGGACTTATAATCTTACCACGCCTCATTTTAACCACACCTCTGAAGACTTCAATGTTATTGTAGCATAATGCAAGTGTCCCAATTGCCATAATCTAGCAAGGGACAACATATCAAACGATAATGAAACAAGAGTTAGTTTTTACACACCATATAAAAACATTTAGATAAACAAAAAGAAACAACATGTGAACTGTTCATCATATGAAAAGCATCAAAAACTTCAGCAGACATGGAATAAAAGAATAGCGAAGAAGGTGAGCTTACCATCCCACATCCATGACATCAAGGATGAGAAGAAAAAACAATACTCATTGTAGATAGCTAGTGTTTAATTCGATTAGACAAGATTTCATAAAAACAGCCATTGAAGTAATTTTAAGGAATACAATAAGTCACAATGATTAAAATCCATCAGAAATGGAAGCAGTAACCTACTGTAGTTTCTCTATTGCCTATGAAATCAAAAATGAAACCTGAGTATTCTTCAACCAAATTTTGATATGCGAATTTTGTATTATATCATATTATTGGTTCTTTCAATTCTTTTAAGTAGCGTTAGAAATCCAGAAAAAGTAATGCAAAATAGTGTAGGACTATCTTACTTTACCTTTGATAAGGAAGTTGTTACAGAACTATACATTCAAGCCTAAATCTTACTGATGAGTGATGAAAAATGCATAAAATTGCAAGACATAAACAATAACAGTTAATCAGAAATAAGTGAAAAAGAACTGCACCTGAGGAATAGCACAAAAACGAAATATAGCCAGATCTTGTAAATCGGACATATACTTTATGCAATCTTCTGCATGTAGCAAAGCATTAGTGACCATGTCATTCAGGCATTGCACTGCCTGGACTGAGTTTTCCTCATATTTCAAGTCCTGGTTTGCAGAATCCAGAGAATTAAGTGTTAATAAGAAATTGAAATCCATACACATACACATGCACGATATATAGATAAAGTAATAGACCAAAAGCTGCTTTCACAGTCAGATCATGTGGCAACTGCCATTAAGCAAGTTCAGTTTTTCTCTTGTCTTTTGGCCTTCAAAATTCAATTAACAATCATGATAAAGGTAATAAGTGAAAAGTGACAGCTATGAGGTGTAAAAGATTGATCAGACTAAACTAAATATGAAATAAAAAGGGGCGCACCTCAAGTTTGTTCACATATCTACTCCAGATCTGACGAGGCCAAAACATACGTGACTTAGGAATCTCATTAATATCCTCCAAATAATCTCGAATAATATTTGTTTTCTGTGATTCCGAATGTTACTGTTAGAATCACAGAATAAGTTTACAAAGAAAATTTTGGACTTCGTATTAGAAATTCATAATAACTTGCCAAATGATTCTATGAAAAAAACAAAACTTGCAAAAGAAAAATTTGGACACATAATGCTTGCTACTTTCTTCATACAATTACCTGAAGAAACAAACCCATTGAGTTGGATAGATCATCTGAAGCCAAATCTTCCTTACCAGAGGCATGGAAAAGCTTGGACAAACCAAGCCCAACGAGTCCTGCTACATAGTGACAATACTCATCATAGTCATCAATGGTTTCTACCTGCAAGATGGAGGAAAATTTGTTGGCAGGCTTCTCTGTGCAAAAAAATAAAAAATAAAAGCATTATATTAAGATTTTTTTTGGACATAATAACACCCAAAGAAAGACAACAAACAGATCCAAATAAAATGGATGACTACATGATTCTCTATTTTCAGGCTTTTCACCGTATAATGTAGATTTTATAAGATAGTTTGTCATGTTGTTGTTAGGAATTCTCCAGAAACAGATGCAGGAAGCAATAAACTAAGCACTCACATTTTCATCATACTGAATAATTTCACAAAAAAGAACTATGCAAAGCACTATCTTTACGAAAATTAACATCTTTAGTAGCTATTAAGCTCTGGAGATCAAGTGAGTTAATCAAACTCCTACCCCCACCCCACCCTCCGGCCTGCGTTCTGGCTGGTTGGGAGCATATGCATAGTTTCAGAAAAGGCTTTGTTGGAATGAGGTATAATTTTGATATTTCGTTCTTCTAGGCAGGTCCAGAGCAAGAGCAAAATAAATAGAATAATTAGTTATACAGGTCAACCACATCATTTTGTGACAATCAACGGTAGCCAAAACTAAAAAGGTGTGACAAATACATCTTATCTAATATGAGACATGCATAACAAACCTCCTTGCAAATAAATTTTGCCATTCCTGCCCCCATCCTTTTGGTGATATCCTCGATTGCCTCCTGATAGCTGCAGAGGTTATAGTGTCGTTTAGTTATATACCAAAAGAATGTACAGCAAAAATAATTTACATGTAACATGGGAAAGTAGATGTAGCGAAGCCACAGAAAATTGCTAATACAAATAGCACAACCTGTAGATGCTAGCAGAGTCATGAAACAAAGAAGATCTTTCAACTATATTTGATCAAGAAATTTATATGAACTGACCTCTTTCCAAGCTCCAGGAAAGCAGTTGAAACATGATGAAACTGGTCCATGAGAATTTTGTACTCCTTGGTGCCACCTTATACATCCAGAGGAACCAAAATTAGAATATGGACTAAGATCAAGTGTAACATCTTGACATGTAAATTTTATGAAACCATAGCCTTGAAAGACTAATAATAGGTGCCTTATATATTGCTGATAATAATTGCTACAGAATGTTTGAAATATACCAAGGAATTAAAATTCGTTTCGAGATACCGTTTCGGCAAGTCTGAAAACGGAAACGATTCGGGAAATAGCGTAGAAACGGTATGAAAACACTAATTTTTTGGAAACGCATAGAAACATATAATAAAATAATTCATAGAATACTAATAAATACATTAATAAATAAATATATATATATATATATAAATAATTTATAGAAATTAAACTAAGAGAAAATATAAATAAATTAAATTAATAGAAAAAAAATAATTTCTTAACTAATGATATTCTAGGATAATGAACATAACAGTTAATATATTAAAATTCTTCCAAATAAATTAAACTAACTTAGTTTAATGTAGCTTCCCTCTGCCCTGATAAGTTTTTTATTTGTAAGCATTAATTAATATAAAAAAAAAAAAAAAACACCTGCTGGTAAAGCAGAGAAGAGAGTTTAACTAAAAAAATAAAAAACAGAGACAGGAAAAAGAGAAGCCGCCGCACGGAGAAGGCAAATCTGCCGAGAGAAGAAGGGGAAGAAAGGGAAGAAAGTTGTGTATCATGACTCAAACTCAAAGAGCCCTTCGATTCAAAACTCAAATCTGAAAATTCGTGAAGACTCCTCCTCCTCTTGCGCAGACTTCTCCTCATCTGTGACTCTTCCTCCTTCTCCTCTTCAGATAAGCTTCCTTCCTTTTGCTTTTGTCTCTGTTTTCTATCATCAACTCAGAGTTTTGATTTTTTTTTTTTTTTCAATTTCATCACCTTGCACTCTTCGTACATTCAAAAATTCATATGAAACGGTTTTCCATTTCGAGCAATTTCGAACTGTTTCGGATGGAAACGGTGGAAACAGAGCCATTCCCATCGAAATTATAGGGTTTCGTTTCTATAGGTAGGTTTCGTTTCGGTATGGATAGAAACCGAATCGATTCGTCTGAAATGGCCGAATCGACACGACTTTTAAAACCTTGAAATATACACTTATTATCCTCGATCCAACTTATTACAACAGAATATGTTAGATAAAGCTATCGCAAATCTATGTAATGAAGGGAAATTACAACTTTGAACAGGGTGATAGGACCTAGGGAATGTGCTAAACTTAGTGTATTTAACCCTAAAAGACTGTTTGAAATTGGGCTCTGGGTAATCACTTTTATAGGCCAGATCAACCTAGAAACACTCAATATGGAAATTAGGGCATGCTAGCTCTCACTTCATTGGGGGTGTCATAAATACACAATCTCCTCTGCTCAATCATTACATTATTGTCAGGGCCTAATGCACCTGAGCTGCAATGCCCAGAAAAGGCATGGGGTGAATATTGCATTGGCTCTAATACTGCTTTTCACAACCTAGGATAAGGTCTAGTCACAATTGGGGCACCATAAAGTCACTTACATAGCTCGTAGACCTATTACATACCCCATGCTGGAGCCAATACTGGCACCTCGCATGATCATTCTTCCAGTTACACACTCAAAATATCACAAGTATTTTACTTGTCTACTCAAAAAATTAAGAGACTTACATGAAAAATGCCATTCACGATCATAAATGTGACGGTGAAAAGCTATTAAGATTGGCACTTTGACATCTGTAGGTATGCTTGTATCATCCTCTGTAAAATAAACATCCTAATAATTCAGTAAGTTCGAAGACATCCAGATCAGTACAAAAATAATACTGAGTTGGAAGCTTAACAGGAAAGATAAAGGTAAATGAAACAATTAACATATAACAACCTCAAGAAGAAGATATAATGACCCTAAATGTTATATATATTCATGTGTCTTTGTCTTTTTAATTTATAACTTAACAAGTAAATAGTATATTTTAACAAGTAAATAGTATATGGAGTCTGTTTTTCTATAATATTGACCATAGATAGTTCTGTCGAGTAGTGGTTCTAGCTCTATGTTGCTTAATAAAACATGATCCCAAAAGCTTACCATGACTTATTCCAAAGATCACTGCTCTCCATTCATTATTTAGATTATAGGTAAACAAATAAATGAAACTAAAAAAAAAAGCCTGCAGCTACTAGCATGTAAATGCATCAGAACATAGAATATCAAGCTTGCTTATTGAGTAAACCAAAAATGAATACATTATATCTGATAATTCAGGTTCACCCTATAAACACACAGTTTTACTTCAGAAAAAAATAAAAAATAAAAAATAAAAATGCAAAGTTAATGATCATAGAAACGAACCAACTGTATCAAGTGCTCGAAGAACCAAATAGAATATGCACACCTGCAAAACCACAGAGGTATTAAATAAGAGATAATTATTGTTAACTAGGAAGGCAAAAGAAATTTGTCAACATCTTAAAAAAACTAGCAACTTTGGAGACAAAAAGAGGAGATGAGAACCCACTTGCAGCTCTCTTATTAGTATAGAGCATATTAAATGTTGCGGAATTACATGACTAAGTAACATGATTAGCTTCTTAATGACTATTTTAACATTTCTAAAGTTTTAACAGATCGAGTTTGATCAAGATCAGTATTCCCAACTCCAGTTACTCTGGCATAAATCTTTGTATTTACAGCTATTAAAATTATTCCCACTGAATAACATACCATCCAAATCTCCAATTAATTTTAGATGCCTTAACCAAAACGTTAATACAAGAAAAACTAAGAACACCGACACGTCAAACCAACCAGACTCACATATGTAACTCCATAAAACCTTAACATCTGTAATATCATTAACCAGAAAAGTGATCATCCAAAACTGTCAGAGCGGACAACAAAACTCATCAAAGTGTCAGAAATATAAAATGCAACTTACGGCGTTCCGAAGGTCGGTACCGAGCTGTTGAATGACGAGACCAAAACTACGAGACACTTTGTGGAGCATGGTGTAGCAGAAACCCCAATGTGGTTCTGGAGGGATTTGCTTCTCTGCGTGCCTGACGGCCATTTTTAGCTTCAAAAGCGAGTAAAAGTCATCTGGGTGTTTCAGAATCGTCCCCAAAGTACCCATTTTGACCGTGTTTTGGCACAAAGCAGATCCAAATCCAAGAATTTGATTCAGCACAGACTAAGAATTCGTAAATTTTTGTTCTAGGTGACAGCGGTGTTATTTAGTCTACGATGGCGTCTGATACTAATAGATTATAGATTTTAGACTCTCTAATTGAGAGCAAAGTTGCTAAGATCAACGGGTACAATGCCACTATAATTATTCAAGGATTCTGAGTTTGGAAGGAAACCGGGTGCGTTAGCAAAATGCAAACTTTATTTTTGGTTCAACGAAATTTGCAAACACAATTTTATAGCAGAGTTGCTTTAGCGTGAGATGCGAGGGACATGCTGAAAGTGTGGTCTCTGAATTTTTGCTTTCTTTTTTTGTCTTTAGGCCGTGGAATTTATTTGCGTTTACGTGACATATTTTTATTTATTTAAAACAAAAATAAAATCACATTATTTGGGGAAAAAGGAGAAGAAAATAAATATAAAAAAAAAAAACATTTGGGGGTAAATGTCAGTAGCTTATGTTTTTTTACGAGAAAAAAGATAAAACAGGATTTGATAGCAACCAAACACTACCTAATAATTTACTTGAGGTGGTAAGCTTCGAATACGTGCTTCCAATTCCAACATATCAATCTTTGTTGTCAGCATCTTCCCAGATATTGGTTCAACTCTTGTGGTTTTACAAGCTACTCAAATGTCTATTTAAGTTGAGTAACCTGGAGTTCTCTTGTGGGGGGCATTACTGGCTATCAGTTTGTGAAGCTCAACATCCCTTATATACCTTTCACATAATTGTGGATATAACAGTACTGATTGAAACTACCATTCGAACCAAAAATGAAATAGCTTTCCCTCTCTTTATCTCCTTCCTCCATTTGTCCAATTCTCCATGGTGGTTGTTTTAACCTGTCACTCTTACAGAATTGAAATAAAAAGCTAAGTTTCTGATTCAACCACTTACTTAGTGTTCACCACACAGAATTATGGTGGAACAGATGCAGAAGCTCACATTTTGCATTAATTATCACTTGGACTGGCCTAGATGAACTTAATCTGTTATCGACATGTTGGATTTTTAAACAAAAAGTCATCTGGAACAAGACAGACACTTCTGGAGTTTTTCAACCTCATCTGAAGGAAGTCAAGGAAGCAATTCCTGTACAGAAGACCCCAATAATCACAATATGATTTGAGCATATGAGAAACTAATTTTTGTCCATTTAATCATGACTTACAGCACCCCGAAATGTAGTTCAAGTGGTATTGAAATCTGGTCAGGATATTCATATCCAAGGTTCCAATCACCTTCAAGAGTACTTCGGTATTATTCCCCGTTTCCCCTTCCCACACTTCCCGTCTATTTGGACAAAAAAAAATTACGACTTGAACAATCACCAATCCCTACTTTATGAGCTTACAAGATTTTAGTTGGTTGGCTAATAGATATACAGATATTGTAGACAAAGTTATTGAGATTGTTACACCCTGCATCCGATTGCAATGATATTATCAGATGTTACTCTAGAGTTCAATTGCAGTAGCAGATATATATATATGCCAAAAAACTCACCAGTGAATTACAACATTCTTGCTCACTCCCAACTATGTAAAGTTTCCTAATGACTAGCAGAGAAAAGCTGTTACACATGAAGAGGCTTAAGTTCTTGGGTAACCAAAGAAAAATCATGTTAACAAACCAATTGTTAAGTAGTCCAGAGTCCTTGCAGATTTTCCGTATTGCTTCTAGTCTACTTAATGTTATCGAGGCATTAGGGTCATTTTCTTATCAACCTATTGCAACTAATCAAGAATTCAGCAGTAGAAACACAAGGTTGTTGCTCAGAAAAAATATTATTGCGTTAGAATACTTTGAAACTACACTTATTTGGGGTTAAAGTTGGTTAAACCTAAAAAGGTCAAGCTAGTTTAATAAGAAAACTAGTCTATCCTTCATAACAGGAAAAAAAATCAACAAAGCACCATAAACATCAGACACTGTTCATTTGGAGGAGAACTTGAGCAATAAGACCTATAAATTCCTGGCATGTATGTTAGAGAAAAAGAGCAGAAACCAGTAAGTAATAGTAAAGTCAATGATTTATAACATCAATCTACATAATCTTCAATTTTTTGGGCGAAACAAACATAAGGTGAGAGGAAGGGGTTTACGAAATTAATGTTTTTTATGACAGTTAGCTCACCCATGACTCATTTGGAGCACATCTGAAAACTTCAATCTTATATTGTAGCAGAAAGCTAGAGTGCCAATTGCCTTGACCTGGTGGCAGTGGCGCACCCATATCAAAATGCAAATTTGGTTTGTAGACATTGCAATCTGCATCTTTGGCTATACAACCTTACCTGAACTTCATACACATCGCCAAGATGCCAAATCCCAGAAAACCTTATGTAAAGGCATATGCCTATATATAATTTGAAGATTATATGAGCAAAATCATTCTATAGCACTACTAAATTATTCATCTATAATAAAATTATCGTGAGAAAATTTTATACTTTGTACCAAACCTTTTGTGACCATTTCATTTAAGCTATGCAATGCCTTGATGGAATTCTCATCATACTTAAAGTCTTGAGGTACACATTGATCAAGGATTTAGAAAACTAGTCCTTGCTTTCAATAGGAATATGAAAGAAATATATAATATTTATATATATATATATGTGGAAATCAGTCTAGACCAGAACATGTCCAGATAATCATGTATGACATCTGAATATTCTGTGATTCTTTTGAGTAAACCCCACAGCAATGGGGGTTTTGGAGTCTCAAATCTTCTGATCCAGAGGCATGCATGGAACAGCTAAACTGTCCTACGGCAACAAGCCCTGCTACATATTGGATATGTTCATCAAACTCATCAATTGTTTCAAGCTACCAGCAAGACAATGATCAAGTTTAGGACTTCGGACTTCCTGCATAATATTGTAGCTTCATCAATATAATACTTGTTATAAAAGTGCACTCCTTATCAGGGATGAGAACAAAATTGAAAGTTTACACGTGAGCAAATGGGATGACAAAACCAACGATGGATACTAGCTGATGAGTAAAAGTATTTGTTTGCTTCTGCATTTGTGATGTAGTTGTTTTGTGTCCTGATTCCTAAATAGTCTTGAACTCTGATCTCTTACATGTTACAATGATGCAAGTCAGGTTCAGATGAATGAAATAAAAATTTGACATTGGTATTAAACCTTGACGATTTTGTGGTGTCATCATACATAAAATCATGTTTATTCTAAAACTAAATAAGAATCCATCCAAATAATTAACACTTGGGCAAAGTATAATTTAACCAAATTAAATGTGTCAATTAGCTTAACAAATCTCCTGTCATTAGGACATGAGATTCAATCCATTCTTCATCTATGATAAGAATTTTAAAAAAGAGAAATGCTAACTCTCATTATGCAGCTTTTAGTCTCATCAACCAAAAAAACAAGTTTTTAGCAACAAAATGTTAATGTGATAATTCCTACCTTACAGAGATTTAAAAAAAAAAAAAAAAAAACAGAAGTGTCATCTACCCGCCAGAAGAGAAGAGCCGCCGACCGTCCACCTCATGCAAATTTCAACTATTTTTGGCTAGCGGTTTGGCTTTGTCACGTCCTTTACAAAACAAAACAAACAACTGGTTTCTTTCCCTTCCTACACGCACGCGGTCTCCTTTTCTCCACTTTACTTGGACGGAACTTTCTGTTTCTTCCACCTCCTGAAAGAAAGAGAAAAAGAAAATGGAATTCAGAATCCTAGAAGCTCCAGCGCGCATTTTTCATACACCAATCCGCAGAAACCCTTGTCAGATATCAACTTCTCAATCTTCAGGCTTCTTCAACAATCACTTACCCCTCTCTTCGTTTACACCTCAGTTTCATAATTTTCTTTTTCCTTCAAATTTATGCCTTTCCGCACCTAGAATCCATCGGAATAGGTTTGTGACCAGTTGCATAGCCCCTAGCGAAGAGGTAATCGATGATATACCCGAAACTAGTGAAAATGGTGGTAAAGTCAATGTGGATTTTGAAGAAGAGGAAGAAGAAGAAATGGTGAAAAGGGTGGAGAAAGGAGAACTGGGAAATCAGACTCTATGGAATCAGATGAAGGATATTGTAATGTTTGCTGGACCAGCAACGGGTCTTTGGATTTGCGCGCCATTGATGAGTCTCATTGACACGGCAGTTATTGGTCAGGGAAGCTCAATTGAGCTTGCAGCTTTAGGTACTGAGTCTTCTACCTGTGACTCTTTCATTATTATTAGTTATTACTATTATTTCTTGATTATTCTTTTTTTCCAATCATATAGGGGCTGACCCTTTTAAGTAAGCGGTGAACTGATTTCACTTTGAATTTTGATGAGCAGGTCCTGCAACAGTTGTTTGTGATTATATGAGTTATGTATTCATGTTTCTCTCAATTGCTACTTCGAATATGGTTGCCACTGCCCTCGCTAGACAGGTTAGATTCTTCTTAATAGATAAAGGGCGGTATTTTTTCTTTGTTAGGATGATCCATGCATGTTTCTACAACTTATCAAAGGGTTTGGTTTATTAATGCCATAGAAGAAGTGATCTAGAACTAGAATGGATTTAGAGAGAGAGACAGAGAGGCAAAAATATCAGTAACTCAATTTATCATCAAAGCAAAACTAAAAATGAAGTACATAATAATCTCCTAATATTGGCAAAAATCTTTTCTAATGCTCCTAGGACCTGCAACCCTGACTTTAATCCAACGAGTCTTAAATTGAAAAGAAATCCCAGTCAATCCTATTCTCTAATCATGATAAATCAATAATTTCAAATAACTTATTAAACCCTAGTTAGAGCAAATCCCTAATGACCCTAATGATTAGAATTGCATAGATATATAATTCAATTTATGTAAACACCAAGTTCCTAAGAGTTAAAATAATTACAGATCTCATCAATTAACTTGTTGTATTCTCCACCATGAAGTGTCCTGATCTCATTGTTGCTCACTGTTATAGCTAGTATATAAGGTCAACAGATCAATCCAACAGGTGCAGAATTGGTTAGTTGGTATATTTTGTTGGTATTCCTCATTTTTTTTATTGTGAAGTTATACAGTATAATCTAGTCTTATTGTCTCATTACTACATATAATCATACCATGGCCACTGCTTTATAGATTCATAATTTCAATAGGAAAAATCATGCAAATCTTGTCCTTTTTGGTATTCATAATTTATTTTATCTTTCCCTTTCTGCAGTTCTATCACACATATATAATCTTATCTTCTGGGTACAGGACAGAAAACAAGTCCAGCATCACATATCCATCTTGCTTTTTGTTGGATTAACTTGTGGCTTCTTCATGCTCTTGTTCACAAAATTCTTGGGTTCGTGGACACTTACTGGTAATGGAATTGTTACATCTCTTGGACTCTTTTTACTTTTACAGAAAGATAGAAAGCTTGCTCATTTCTGACTATTTGGACTTAAAATTTGTAGGCTTTCACCATTTTCTCTTTAACAAGAATTTCCTGATGCAGAAAACATATCAGAGCCCCAGAGGCAATCCTATGACTTATGAATTTGATATTTACATATTTTTTCAGCTTTTACTGGACCGCAGAATGTAGATCTAGTACCTGCAGCAAACACATATGTTCAGGTTCATTTTTTTTTTTTCTCGTGTACCTTGGTGCAAGTAAAGAAAGGTTGCACCTTGTGGTCCATGTAATTAGTAAATTTTGTCAATAACAAAATCAATTCACAGAAGGGATTGGATTGAGCTGAACTTGAAGATTTCATTATTTCTCTCGTTTTCTTTCCTCTTTATATTATACAGAGATATTCCATTGGCATTATCTTCGTAAGGGAGTAACTTCATCACTCTGTTCTGCCATTATTTACTTTCTGCAAATAATGAAGCCATCTACTAATGAATTGGTAGAAAAGTAGTAGTTGAATGAGATTTCTCTTCTGTCTGTATTTGTGATCCTTATGATATATCATTTATTGCTTCTGTTTAATGTTTATCTATGACTACCGAAATTAGTAGAATAATTTCCCTTTGATCTTAGCTATAATATTCTCCACTGCTTGATTTGTCATGATGACTTTTCAGTTGAGCAGCATCTCATTTTTTTTTGTTAGATTCGAGGCTTAGCATGGCCTGCAATTCTTGTTGGATGGGTTGCTCAGAGTGCAAGGTACAAATTTGCTAATATGTTTCTGCTTCTCATATATGAGTTTTTGGAGTGAGAATTTGCAAATGGGCTGTCTCTGCATGCCATTGGTGATGAACTTGTTTTTATATTTCCTTCAAAAAATTTGGCTCAAAACAATTGCATTGCTGTTCTTAGGTTTTGTAATGTTGATGGTTTTGAACACACACAAAGAGAGAGCAATTAGGTATTAGTTATTAGTTAGTTTCACATAACTCATTAGGTCTACCCTCTTTTTCTTTTTCTTTTTCCTTAACTTTTTTTTCCATGTATTTGAATTTTGACCTAAAGGATGCCATACACATTGGTTGCTCCCTTCAAATTTTCTCCTAATGTACTAATTTATTTTCACAGTCTTGGCATGAAAGATTCCTGGGGACCCTTAAAGGCTTTGGCTGTTTCCAGTGTCATAAATGGCATCGGCGATGTAATTCTTTGCAGCTTGCTTGGCTATGGTATTGCTGGGGCTGCATGGGCGACGATGGCATCACAAGTATGCCAATGATCCTCGCATTACACATTAGATAAAATGCGTAATTTTGCGAACTCTTGAACCCTCAATGTACTCAAATTAATTTTTACTTGGTTTCCTCTTGCATCACTGATTTTAGGTTGTTGCTGCTTATATGATGATTGAAGCTCTAAATAAAAAAGGATACAATGCGTTTGCTATTGCCATCCCCTCACCTGAGGAACTTTTGAAAATACTTGGACTTGCTGCTCCATTATTTGTGACAATGATGTCAAAGGTTGCATTCATTATTTTACTCTACTAAGTAGCTTTGTCTTATCTCATTTTCTCATCTCTATAGAACTGACTTTATAATGTTTTAGGTGGCTTTCTACTCACTCCTTGTCTATTTTGCTACATCAATGGGTACACACACAATGGCTGCTCATCAAGTCAGTTTTACTCTGTTCCAATGTTGTAACTTTCATGCCTGCTTTGCTTCGTACCTATAGAAGACTAAAAGTTCTTTGCATTGCTAATAAATTTTAATTCAGGTCATGGTTCAAACCTTCTGCATGTGTACAGTATGGGGTGAACCTCTCTCTCAAACGGCTCAAACATTTATGCCAGAATTAATAGGCGGGGTTAATCGAAGTTTGGCAAAGGTTAGTTGCTCATTTTAAGTGCTGCTACACTATATCATTTATGAAATCCAACGACCTCATTCTCTATCTCTCCATGTGTATACACACGAATTTCACTTCACTTACAGACAAGATCAGCTTTTTAATTAAGGATGGAAACTGTTAATATAATGCCCCCTTTGCAACCAATTGAAGGCACAAAATCCATCTGTACATCAGCATTTCTCTATTGGTCTCAAACATTCATGTCATAACAGGCTCGCATGCTACTCAAGTCACTGGTAATTATCGGAGCAATAATTGGATTGATGTTAGGCATTGTTGGAACATCTGTTCCTTGGTTTTTACCCAACATCTTTACACCTGATCAGAACGTCATTCAGCAGGTCAGTTCTTGCATCTCAATTTCAGTCGGTGTCTGTATTCCATCTCTAATTTCTTTATCTACAATTTCATGACATATTAATATATTATAAACAACCCTATGATTTCACAAGTAATGGGAACATTTTGTGTCTGTATGCTTTTTCCTGTCACACCTGTCTTCATTTTGATGCTTTATGTCTCAGTAGATTGCCACTGTTCAACATGTGAGTTCTATTGAATTTGTTCAGATGCCATTCAAGTTATTGTATCTGTAACTCCAAAAAAAAAATATTTACTGCTGCTGAAGTATTAAAACTTGGACAATATTTTTTTTCCTGGTTATATCAATTATTATTTTGTATTGTATACTTTATGTGTCACACGTATAAGTGAAGGATGGGTGAGATGACATATACTACAAATGACGCATTTATCATTTAATCAATACTAGTTAACAAAAAAGTGATTATTCTTGTGTTCCCTGCAGATGCACGGGGTGTTGATTCCATACTTTATAGCACTAGCTGTGACACCCCCCCACTCATAGCCTTGAGGGAACACTGCTGGTATGTTGGTTCAATTTCCTTTTCAAACTAGACAAAATGGTAAATTCATTCAATTGAGAAATCCAAATTACTACCAGTTGAGAAGGACTGCATATCAAACTAATGGAGTAAAGCATCAACATAAACACCAACTTCTAGAGGCAGAGAATAGATAGGGCAATGCCACATCTTTTACTTCTATTCTTGCCTATTAGAATATAGCTACTCACATCTCTCTAACCATCTGAGCCACCATGTCGAGGAAAAGAGCAGTGTTTTCTTATGCACCTGCTTTGCAAGAACTAAGGAAATTATCTGCTAATTGAGCTCTTCTAATAAGAGGGTTGGGCATCATTTCGTGATTCTTTAATGGACAAACAAGTTGTTGCAGTGAAATAAGCCTCCTGAATATATTGCCTAACCTTTAAGATCCTCTCTTCAAGTGTTTGAGAAAACTGCTACGGCAGTCTTTTGAACTTCTATTTATTTACTTGTATTTAACTTGCTCAACAAGATGTCTGTCTGCTTATTTTAGATGTATACTTTAATTTGAATGATGGCACTAGCAGAGTCATGATTGACTATAGGATGCAATTCTCCAATTTGATGTGCTTAATAATTGTTTGACAATAAAGAACTCACATGAAACTATATTTGTATTCTAGTTTCATGGCATCTGTTTGTTTATGCAGGCTGGACGGGATCTACGATTTCTTAGTTTGTCAATGAGTGGATGCTTTACTCTCGGTGCACTTCTTCTGTTGGTAGAGATCTGCATTCCTTGATCTCTGGTGCATGAAATCAATATTACTGTTACCCATCTTGCATTAACTGGTTCCTTCTGTATGTCTGTCCAGATTGTTAGCAATATATATGGTTTGCCTGGCTGCTGGTATGCACTTGCAGGATTCCAGTGGGTAAGGCTACCATCTCTAAATCACAAAAAAAATTATTTCTTTGAATTTTCTTAATAAGCAACTCCCCTTACCCTCATTTTTATGGTTAGGCTCGTTTTCTACTGGCTCTTGGGCGCCTTCTTTCTCCCAATGGCATACTATATTCTGAAGATTTGGGTCGGTACAAGTTGGAAAAACTGAGGACTGCATAGTTTAGGAATTCATATTAGCCTACATGTTACCAGAAATGGCATATGTAGCAAAAGAAGTACAATGTCATATTCTTTGTTGCCTTATCTAGCTAAAGCATGGATAAGGTACTTTGCAATTTGACTCATTGGTCATTTGTAATGCTTGTTCCATAATTCAAAACAATCTCGTAAATATTATGGCTCTGTACCTGTTACGTATTCCTTTTACTTTAAATGCGCGTCTAAGTAACAATAGCTTCCCATAGAGTAGAAAGACAATAGCTTGCCATAGAGTAGAAAGATACCCAGCGGCAACTATTTGCTGATTTAAAAATAAAAATATTTTCAAAGACAGTGTGTTCCATATTGCTATTATCTCTGGTCAATTTCCATTCTAAATCGACTATCTAAAATGAAACTGAGCTTGGACGTTCAAAAAGGGCATGGTTGATATTAAAAATGCCAATAGATTCACCGCTTGTGCATGAAATCACTTCTTCGTCTCAAAGCACAAGCACCCTCACTTTGAGCTATAGTAGTTAATAGCTTCATAAATTAAAAGTCCCACAATGTTTTAAAATTAGAGCGCACAAAGATTTTAGGACTTAAATTGCATCTTCAAGTCCATCAATCTAATTTCACTATTCAGAAGCAATGGCAGATAAAAGTAGCTTCCATGTTCATCTAGTGCTCCAAGCCACCAAACCTTGTTCTGGAGTTCGTTATGATATCTGCCATTGGGCGCATGCACCTTCTATCAGCTAAAACATTATCTGCATCCCAAATTAATTCTGCCATGAAAAAGTATGAAATTTTATGATGAGAATCCAGCTTCCGTGCATGCATTGCCCCAGTCATTTTTAATCTACGCAATGATAGTCCTAACACTATTCCATGAGGTAATCATAGCCTGCTGCTCCTACGACGACCATGCCGAGATGACCCTGGCTCTCGTTCTTTACTCTGCATTTTATGGAAGATCATTTCAGAAGTTCAGCAAAAGGCAGTAAGCCAACAACGTTTTCTGCACAAAATAATTAACTCTGAAAGAAACTGTACTCATATTTAGTTTCCAATGTTTGGTTTGTATGAATTCTGTTGTTTTAATGCATTCCTAATTGACGAAAAAGATAAAGAAACTGTACTTCAAAGTGTTTTTCTTTTAGCTTGTTTACCAGCAATGTGAATTGTTTTCTCACAAAAACATTACAGGCAGGCTTCTTTTTCTCTTCTGCTTTCAACTTGGTCAGGCTGGGTCTGTATCAATCACTGTTTGACCAATTTGACCAAGAACCACTGAACCAGTTGCTTCTTCCAGCTGCTTCACCACATAATCTAACTCACCCGGACAGGTTCTGTGTATTTTAATCTGAATATGTTACCCAAATTGATAATACAAATTAGCAGCATCCAAAACAGCTCATAGTTCTATATGCATATATATAACAATTAAAGAAAAACAAAAAAGGTTCTAGGTCCTTAGTTCTTTATACATTTATTAGCAGCATCCAAAATATATGAGAATTTTGGTAATGCATATATCTCTTCCCCACATGTATAATGAATAATGACAGAAATTTCTTTACCACTTTTGAAAAATAGATGCAAAAGTTTTGTCTGCATCTTCCAGTCAAGGCTCAATACAGTGTGATGAAGTTTATGATGTTCAAACCAACATACAAATTGGTTCGAGATCGGATATACAGACTACAGTCACAATGGGAATGCGTTTAAGGCCAGTATAATAATACTAAACTCTAATGTTTTCTAGCAAACTGAGACTCTGAGTGGTGAATTGACCAGTTTAGTAACTTATTATAGATAAACATGAATATAATATAGCAAAAATTGATGATAGCTTCTGATTCACCTAATGCCACCTATCACATAAGTAACAAAGGCTTAAAGACAATGCTTTGTGATGCCAAATTCAAAACTCATTAAGCCCGAGGCCTCAAATTATAGAAATCCTTGTTGCTCTCTCCCCAGCAAGAGACTAACCACCATAGATTAGCATAGGTAACCATAACCTACACTTTCAGTTTCAGAAGCATATTACAAATTCTCGACGCATAAAGGCATAACCGCCTAGACCCAATGAGAATAGCAAAATTATTAAGTTGGGATCTACCTAAAGTGTAAAAAATACAGATTTTCATGGTTTTAATACCTTGATAAGCTCGTTTGCTTCAAGGGTCTCAATGAAAGACGTTGCAACATTATCCGTAACACCAGCCCTGCCCAGCTTTTTCCCCAAGCTGTGCGCGTAAGAAGCAAGCTTCTTTTTTTCCTTCACAGTGAGACTCGGCAAGTCCAAGCCCGCCTCTCTATGTCTCTTCAATGGCGACGAATACCCTCCCCAGAGGTCCCACCCACATCCAAATCATCACTTCCAAGATCAATTTTTTCATCACTATTATCAACATCCTCTGCTTCTTCTTCTTCTCCTTCTGAACTACCAAATGGTTTGGCAGGGGACGTTTTCTGAGGGGAAAATGAGCGATGAGGAAGAAAAAGAGTGACAGAAGAGAAAATAAGGAGTTGGGTGAGGAGAGGGAGAAGTGAAAAAGGGTTTTACGAAGGGGACTTTGTATCTGCCGAAGACATTAAGACAGAGCATTGGGACTAGTGGAGGAGGAGAAGAGAAGAGGTTTGAGAAAAGAGGATGAAAGAAGAAGTGGACGACAATGTTACTGACGGCAAAAAATGTGGTTGTGAGCGAAAGAATTGGTGTAGTAGAAGATGGGAAGAGGAAGGTGATGGTTGCAGTCTTTCCTGTGCGGAACTGTATGAACAGAGATAAAAAAAAAATGAAATTAAATAAATTTTGAGAGGGAAATTCCCAGTTTTTTTTTACAACAAAAAAAATACAAATTACACGCCAAGACGAATAAGGATGCTTGGTCTAGTGGTATGATTCTCGCTTCGGGTGCGAGAGGTCGCGAGTTCGATTCTCACAACACCCCTTTATAACTACGTTTTGGCAAAAATTGAAGTACCACGAACCACAAGTAGATAACACAGTCCCATATTTAATTTAGGCTATGATTTTTCTGTAGCAGTAGTTTCGTAAATTACACGTCTCTGCCAGAGTTGGCCTTCTCTAGCTCCATGTACTCTTGGAGAGCAGAATGAGACTGTGACCCTGTCAGCCTGAGCCTGAGTGCTGACTGTCAAGTATCTATCTGCTGATGTATTTGGGTTGTCTAAAACAGTAAGTTTCATTGTATATTTTGTTGGGCACCCCTCAATGCCAGTAATGCAGCTCCATAGGCAGCTTCTGTTTGAACTGCACGACTAACAGGCAAACCAAGCACTCTCTCTCGTATTTTTGTCCATTTCTCATTCTTTGCTCCTCCTCCTGCTGTGAACACTTCATCAACCTGGGTTGCCCCTAGATCCTTCAGTAACCCATATGCATTTGCCTGAATATATAGAATCATCCATCACTAAACGGACAATGCTATAACCTCGGTACATTTCACTTTTTTTCTTTTCCCAGTCAAGGAAAAGGGAAGACAAGGGGAGGGGAAGAGAAAACACAAGATAAAATTCTTCTGTACCTCTATACGTGCAATTGATTCTAGAATCCCATGCAAGTATTCAGCATCATTTCCTGGTCGTGGATGTAACCTGCAGAACATAATGAGATTGAAAGTATCAATCAATGAATCCACCAAGTTTTACATTGAAGTACTTCTACAAGGCATTAGGCAATTGTGTAAGGGATACAATAATAAATCAACGATAGCCACAAAAAGTAGCGGTTACAATCTCAAAATTATTTTTACCTCATCGAGGAAACTATGGGCAAATATGTGAAAAACAATAATAAAACCATGCAAGCAATCAGAATTGCAATATTTTCTCATTCAAGCAAGCAAAAAGGATTGAATACCTTGGAGCCATATTTGGATCAGCAACAGGAAATCTCTCACCAGCTTTTGGTAGAGGGTAGTAGTCTAGAGGAGATGCTTGCAAGGGATTAATTTGTTCACTCAGTTTCTCTAATTGTTCATCGGTAAAAAGTTGTCTAAGGACAGCACCACCAGTGTTTGAAGCACCTCCAACAAGCCACTTATCATCAAGGCGATGACTGTACACCCCAAATCTTGCATCCTCAATCCTACTGGTACTCAGTAGTTTAATAGCAAGTGTTGACCCCAATGAAGTGACCTAATCAGGAATGTCATGGCATATAATGCAAAAACTCGAGAATGGGAGCAACAAATTCATTGGAAAACAAAAAATGCTGTATCTGAACAGACCAACCAATTGAAAAACTGACTTCCAATAGCCCAAAACACTACACAGTAGCACCAGAAGATATAGTGCTTAGCTCTGGCATAAAGTTAATTTGGGTGCTAGTAAATATTAGGAGGGCAAGTCTAATGTAATAACCTGCCCATCAAAAAACTTATTTCCACTAAAAATCTTCTATGGCTTCTTGCAGATGTAATAGGTATATAATATATTGTTGGGGATTCTTAAGTTGGTCCAATGGACTAAGGTTTGCCTATTGCAAGTTTGCTTCTTACTGCAGACCCAGAACTAATTTAGATCATAACCATGCCTGCACCAGCACCACAAATTCCTAAGAAATGTAGTAGAAGATGATTCCTGCAAAAATCTTACAGCTTTTCCAGGTTGTGTCGCTCGTGCTGCAAGAAAGGCAGCTATACTATCAGTGGTTCCCGTGCATACGACACAATCTTTTTGAAAATCTGCAAGGATATGATGTGCATATCCATTTTAGTTTAAATTCATATAAGTTTGTCAATTAATGAATATGTAACGAATAAGGGTGGCACAAATTAAATTGGAATTGAATAGGAAATATAAACATTAACTGCAAATGAGGTGTTCAAATCAACAGCATAAATTGGGCGATAACTGATAAGAACCATATTTGGCAGCTAAGGTAAAGATTGCTTGTACAATTGTCTCTTCAAAATTATTTAGGAGAAGAATATGTTAAGTTTGACTTGCTAAAATATAAGTTTTAGAATCAATATTTTAAGAGTCCATTCAAATTGAATATATCACCTATAATGTTCCTAGTTCATAACTCCAACTTCTTGACCAAACTTCTGACTGTTCTGTCTTCATCTGTGTATATGTATAAGAAGAACAAGACTCATTTACCAGAACATATTACTTAAGGTAGGAAAATATACCAAATCTTGTTATAACTTCCTCCTTTAAAAAACCAATGGAAGTTCCAGGAGCTATGACTGAAGGTAGAACTTGTGAGTATTGCTGAGAGAGCAACCATTGTGGATATGAATCAACTTCAGGATCATAACCAACCTGTAGCACATAAAGCATGAGCATTTTCTTTGACACAAATTTTACATTACGGAAGTTGCAAATTTAAAAAAATAAACAAATTACAAAAACACTAGAAGCAGAAGATTAGACTTCAAAGGATAATACCTTCAGAGCATTATTGTAATCTGACACACCAAGCTTCCCATGAAGAAGCCACAAAAGCCAGTCTGCTTGGTGCAACAACAGAGCACATTTTTTATTTGAATCAACACGGTTCCACCATGAAACGAGCTTGCACAGAGTGGAGGAACCAGAGCAAACTGTATGATTTACAGGAGCAATAGACTTCACTATTGGTAAAGCATCTGAACAACTCTCATTGTAAAGGAAAGGTCTCCATAACGGTTCTCCTGTTTTGCTGCATTACCAGATTCAGATTCCCACTTCAAATGCAGTATCTACATAAACATAGAGGAGTACAAACAAGGATGACAAGTAACAAGTTGCTAATATATCTACCTGTCAACAATGATAGTAGTAGCAGAGGTCCCATCAATTGAAATGGACGCGATAAGTTTCCGGATATGAAGTGGAATGTCTTCAAGCAGTGAAAATAGCGTCACTTTCCATGAGCTTACCCAATCATATGTTTCTCCACTCTTTCTAGACAACAGAAACTAGACTCTCAATTCAATGTGGCACTGAAATTTGTTGCAAATGATAAAATGAATCACATGCTTCTACATTTATGAAAAACTAGATAATCAAATCAAAGGAAGCATTAACATTGGACTGCTAATAAATTTGTTTTAGACAAACATCATAATATCTAGAACCATATTTCTTGGACTATATTCTTAAAACAAAATAATCATACCAAATACAGCGGATACTCCTTCTTTGCCTCAGCGTGAATTATCCCTCGTCGATCAATGACCGCGAACCTCGCACCAGATGTGCCAAAGTCCATCCCCAGATAAAGCCGTTCACCAACTTCAAGACCCACTTCTGGGTCTCCTCTACTGGTTCCAAGAGACATTATTCTTGCCCTTGCTAATCTCTTTGTATTACATAATCCAGTCCCTGAAAAAAGCTTCAATCATCATCATAAACGGAGGCCAAAAAGTACAATGCTTTGCAAATTTCTTTAGCTACAAAAGAAATTGTTGAAAATAGTACCCATTGGTGACTAAACTAGCATTTTTTAGCACGCCATAGTTGTTTGACCATCAAAAACTAAAATTTACATTCGATACTTTCATGAGAGAAAGATAGTTTACCAAATTTTGGGACAGAGGACCAGAAATGTAGGGCTGAGCTAGCGGGACGGTTAATTGTCGTTGTCCCAAGCATGTTTATCTTCTGTGTCCTCATGTTTTGCTTGCCTTCTGTAGCTTCCGCTTTTCACTTTTTCAGTCCTGCGGATAAGGGACCTAACTCAAAAACGGTGGTGGGAAATCCACAAGTGCAACACAACAAAGCCTGAAAGCCACGCACAAATTTTAGAGTGGCCCATTGGAGGTCCAATCTTCTCTGTGCTTAGTCTGATAACTGGATGCTCCAGCAATGAACCCATTGCGGATTTGGGCTCTCTGTGTTTATACGCTTTTCTTTAAGAATTTCTGTTATTTTTCTCGAAATATTTTGAGCTTAGACTTCAACATAAGTGCATAGAATATTTGAAAATTTTGTGATATTAAAATAAATCCTTAACAACCATTTTAGTTTAATTTGTTGTATTGCATGAATCAAACCTATGATCTCTACCACAATCATATTTTTTTATTCTTGTCACTCGAGCTAACTTTATCGAAATTTTGTTTGATTTAGTTTTGAAACTTGGATGTCCCCTTTAATTATTTTAAATGATTTAATTTAAATGTAGTAATTAGTTATATTGGTTAAAATTTTAGTCGTTATTTCAAGAATCTTGAGATGAATCTTGCCTTCACTCTTAAATGGGAATTCTAGATATATATAATCTTGAATAAGGACCTGCAGGACTTGGCCGCATGCAAGTTCTCCTAGTTTCTTGGGGGATTTAGTGTCTCTACAAAGAAAAATAAATGAGGATTTTGATAAATTGCTTTGGTACCCACATTGCAATCAAACCTCCAAAGATGCCCCAATTGCACGTGAGCCACTAGCCCACTAACACGAGTCTCTAGTAAAACACGCTTATTGGGGGAGACGGCAAAGTAGCTAACTTCTGGTTGCAGTCACTAGCTAGCTTTATTAGTAAGAGGATGGAGGACCTATATGTGTGGACCAGTCGAGAGTCAAGATTCAAGAATGAAAGGTAGCAGCAAGCATGTGCCAATGATTTAAGCTCAATGATAAACTCAACCCATTTTGTATGCTTTGCTTGTACTCTTCCTCATACAGAATAGATGTTGCAAGAAAAAGGAATCAATTTTATCAGAGAATTAGAAAACAAACATGATGTGTTTGACATTATTTTTCCCCAAAACATCGTATCAGTTAGGTAATTAGTTGGAACAAATCCATTTTAGAAGCATTAATACTATTTGAGATTTAAGACAACTCAATTAGATTCTGATCACCTCTTTGTTTCTGTTATATATGTATATAGAAGATTGCAGATGACTAATATAAATTAGAAGAAAATCTAAGAAATTGTGATTACGTAATTTTTTATTAAGACACAACTTACTTGAAAGTCTAACAATTTATGACGAACTTCATTTGCACATATAAATCGCAAATTGATTTGTTCAGTCCTTCTCTCTTTCCATCTCATGTAAGTCTATTCATCATCTTTTTGCTATCTATCTCCAAAAATAGAAGAAAGGGTAATGAAGATTAGGCAAAACACTTGACACGTGAATCGCCATATTTCTTGGCGATTTACGGGAAAACAAATTTAACATACAAATCGTCTTACTAACAGACGATTCCCCCTTAAATTTCTTAGAGTTTTTCCAATTTCACAAAATATATCGTGATAGAGAACAAAACAACTTAAAATTTCAAAAACAACATTTTTATGTTAACCAACTAAATGGACAAAAATAATATAAAATCACCCACAAATTGTGATTCTATTATAAATATATCGTGACACAAAACAAAACGGCTTAAAATTTCAGGAACAAAATTTATATGCTAACCAATTAAATAGGCAAAACTAACATAAACATATAAAAAATCACCCACTTTGTGTGATTCTATTACAATTGTTAAGGCATAATTTGATTGAAAAGCTGACAAATTTTTTATTTTATTTTTTATTTTTGGTTTAAAGAAACTTGAACTCTCAACCTAACTCAAAGAGATAGCTGATTATATTATTGTATATTGCCTTGACCACTGGACTTGATAAAACATTCAATCCCACATAAATCACTAGAGATGCAAAGGAGTTATTATAAAATATCAACTAACACACAAAAGTTAGAAGAAACTCTTAACAATTTATAGTATAGAGTATTTTAAGAAACAAATTAAAAAGATATAAAAACTAACTATTTATCCTTAAATACATGCTCACAAGTACGTAACGTCATACAATTTTCCAAAAATATATTATAAGAAACAAATTGACAATAGGTTATAAAATGTATCGCGACACAAACAACATGTCTTTATTTCGTAAAAACATAACATAAAACTACTTATAAGCAAATCGACAATATATAGGTTGTAAAATACATGAGTTACCTGTGAAGGAAAAAATTACTTGAAAACCTGAAAATTCTTGATATTCATAAACCGTGAGAGATACAAAAACAAAACGGTGTAAAGTATTACAATTTTATTTTATTTTTACAAAACATGCTAACCAGCAAATCAACGAAAATGCCAATTTTATATATAAAAAAAAATATTATAATACTATTATACATTTTAGTTTAAAATCTAATTAAGTAATTAGTGTAAAATATACACAAAGACAAAAAATTGACAAAAGATTTAACAATAAGAATCTTTGTCATCTCAGATAATCCAGTAGTCTTAGTACGTGCATAGTGTTTTTGGTGAAGCTTAGCAATCAAATCACATGCATGCACAGTATTAAATTCACGAGGGTAGCTAAAAGGTTGTTGATCCCTAAAATTTTATCACATTTTTCATCACGACGCTTTCTATGTTGCTTTGTGTAAACGAGCGTTGCACCAGTGCACCGACTCAACGCCTTACTGAGGCCACCAGCTTGCGAATTGCAATCGAGAGTGTGATAGTATACCGTGCATGTCTAACTCCGATGGGATGTCAGTGGAGACAAATTTCAACAATGGGCCCAAACGTGACGAACCAAACCAAGTTACTTGTTTCCCGCCACGTCACTTTCAATTTCCCTCATATCCTATGTGTAAAGCGCCATAGGTCAAGGACATAAGGAACCCAGCACATGCCTTGGTACTCTTGGAATCTTTCACATATTGTGTTAGAGACAAAAACAAGAAAACTTTTTATATATATTTTTTAACATGTACCGAAGTTTTCAAAAATTCTATTATTATCATTATGTATTTTAAAATAATTAAATTTCTATACAAAAGAAAAAAGAAAAAAAAGTTACGTGCTTTTTTCAGGATGATAAGCAAACATTAAAACTATTCTTGAATCCTTAGTAAATAAGTAAGCTTTTGAATTCAATTGTTTCTTATAACATTATGACAGTCTCTCTCTCTATAATTTTGCTTAGTTTGGACTATAAGATTAATTTAACATCACTTTCAATAAATTTATCTAATCAAATGAGTTTCATGAAATGTGAAACTAATAAATACTATGAAATAGTTAATCGAGTTATATATATATTGATTTAGACATTTCTAACCACTAAAAAAATTCAATAATCTATTTTTCTTATGATCTATGTATTTTTTAATTTAAGTGCAAAAGAAAAAAATTTGTATTTTTGTATAGTTTGTGTTATTTGTGAACGTGATAAAGAAATTCAATTATCACATATGTAAATGATGGTTTCTATTTTCTTTTAAAATTTTATTAGAAAAGAAGAATCTCGTATAGTGCAAATCATACAAACAAATAAACAAACTTGGCAAATATTTGTACAGTATTGATTGTCGGATTATTAATTTCTTATGGTAGATGTTTAAATACATTTTTGTTGGTATACATATAAGATAGTTTATTTAATTTGTTTATTTTGAATGATTACAAAGTATAGATTTCAATTATATTGTAGTTGCTAATATCATATTAACACTTATTAGTCACGATCTCATCATCAATGCGTGCCAATATTGCTATATATATTAGATTTTTAAAGCAAGTAACTCACAGAAAGATAAAGAACTTTAGCTATGTGCTTGAGAACTTTAGTATCATTTTTCTTAATTAATTGATTATTATTATTTTTTTTTTAAAGAAAAAAAGAGGATAAAGGGAAGGAGTCAAGTATTACATATATTTTGAATTAGTTACTAAAATTAAAATCATTAAATGAAGTTTTATTATAAAATTAGAATTTCACATAAATTGTAATTTTTTTGATAAGAAACGATAAAAATTCATAAAGTAAATATTTACAAGAGCATGAAGATATATAATCATGAAAGATAATTCCGCCAATCAAACATAATATTATAACTCAGTTTAATAATTAATATATGCTCTCACATATTCCTCTGAATGAAAATAATTTACTTGAAAGATGAATTCTCACAAATCTATAAAATAGAAACAAACTACATTAAATATTTATAAATAGCATATGTTTTATTGTTGAGCCATAAAATTTAAAATTCTCAACTAAAATACATATAAATTGTGAGAATAAAAGATTTTTATTATTAAATATCTTTTTACACTTAGCACATAAATCATTGAAATAAATATATATATTTTTTTAATTTTCTATTTCAATCAGACAATTCCTAAGAATATAGACCGGACAACAAAATTTCTAAATTCTTTCCTAACAAGTTATTTTGGTATCTAAAAAAATTAAGATTTGGACCCATAATTTAAAGAGGAGAAAAAAGTCTGAAGTCCCCACTTGAGCTAAGTTCACTGGTCTATTAAAGAATTTTTGTTACCGTTGGATCAGGACAAATTGGTCCAACTCAAGCAGAAAAAAACCAGGAAAGGGGAAGAAAATCGAAAATATGAGAATAGTTTCTCTTTATTTTTTTTCCACTTGCAGTTTTACCGACAGGAAGTTAGTTGGTCAGTTATTTTCTGACGTGTCACCTTCTTGATGAGTATAGACCACGACGCTCTTCCTTCATTTACTGACCTCACCGCAATTCATTTTTTTTATTTTTTTCTCAAAAAATTAGATGCTGACTTTTTTTGTGAGCGTTCTCACATACACTCGCATGAGTCCTTTTGTGTATATCACGACTTCTCTCTTCAGTAAAGTAAAAATTAAATTACTGATATACCCACAAATATCAAACCCTAATAGCGAGTACCTATCCTTTTTATATTCATCAGCGTGGGAATCTAATCTAAAAGAAGAAAAAAAAAAAAAATCCAAAAAATTGGTTTTATTTTTTTCACTTTGTTTGTATAGGCGGGCGCTGTTATTCCCGCTAAATTTCTCAGGTTTTATCTTTCAAAGCCTTTCCTTTCTCGCGGTTACTTCCAATAATTTAAACCCCTTCCCTCCTCCACGTCAACACACAGTAAAATTAATTTAAGAACTTAATTTCTCAAATTGAAAGTCAAAATTAAGAAATAAAAAAAAGAAAAAAATATTTTAAACTCAAACAATCCATTTCGTCTCTCTCCCTCACAAGTCATTGATCTTCTTCCTCACAGACTCTCTCTCACACTGCAACTCTCTCTTTGTCGTAAAGAAGACGAAACAATCCTTCACTCTCCGCCTCACAGCGTCAAAGGAAGGAAAAGAAAGGAAAGGAAAATCAAAATCAAATGTTCTTCGCTTTTGTTTGTATAGCCATGTGAGCACTCTGACACATTTTCTTCTTCATCTTGGTCTTCTTCTTCTTCATCCTTCTCTTTTTCTTATTCCATTTTATTGGTTCTAGCTGAGTCACCGACTCTGACTCAGTGAGTGAACTCAATGGCTTCTTCATCACGAGCACGGAGCCGCTCACCGTTTTCATACCGGAAACCCTCGACTCCGTACTCGTCCACTTCTTCATCTTCTTCTTTTATGAATGGCCGACTAATACCTCGCTCGTGCTCTTCATCTGCTTCGTCGTATTTTAACTCAGGTGGGGGATTTAGTGGCCGATCCATGACACCTAGTCGCACTCAAAGCGATTCAATGTACGGCGGTTCAAGGGGTTGTAGTGGTCGTTCGCCGGTTGCGTTCGGGTCAGAAGAGCTGATTGCTGCTGAGATTGTTGATTCACCTAGGTCTGGGGACAGCATTTCGGTGACGATTCGATTTAGGCCATTGAGGTAATACCGAGATCTGAGATTATGAGTTCAGATCCATATGATGTGGAATGGGGGAAGATTGATTCGTTTGATTTTAGTTTTGTGTTTTTTTTGAGGTAAATGTGATTTAACGGTTCTGATCTCTGAATGTAGTGAGAGGGAGTATCAGAAAGGTGACGAAATTGCCTGGTATGCGGACGGTGATAAAATTGTGAGGAATGAGTATAATCCAGCTTCAGCTTATGCATTTGGTATTGTCTTCCTCTTCAGGCTTCTAATATTTGGGTTTTTGAATTTCTAAGCTATGTCTATAGGGTAAATATGTAGCGTGCTGTTCGAATTTGTATTGCTATTTAGTATAGAAACTATGGATTTTGACGTTGGAATTTGGTAATGTTTAATTGAGGCAGATAGGGTTTTTGGACCACATACAGCTTCGCAGGAGGTGTATGAAGTAGCAGCAAAACCTGTAGTCAAGGCTGCGATGGAAGGTGTCAATGGTATGAAATATTATTCCGTGGACTCAGAAAAGACTAAATCGGAGCATGACATGCTCGAAAAATGATATTGGTCAAAAAAGAAGTGTAAATGGATTGATGAAAAACTGTTTAATTTCTCTGATATCTATCTCCATTTGAAATTAGATTAACCTCACTGTGCTACATGTTCATATTTAAGTTATATTCATAAAATGGAGATTCTTATTTGAATTCATTGCTACAATTGTTTAATGGATCTAGCTTAATTCAAAAGAGAACTAATCCTAATTTTTTTTTTTTTTTTTTAATAATACAGGAACTGTGTTTGCATATGGTGTTACAAGCAGTGGAAAGACACATACTATGCACGTAAGTTTATAAAAGATAGTGCATTATTTTCTATCATTTTTCCTTGGAGTTTTTACTTTATAAAAATTATAGGGTTCTTTATATGTTCTAATCATTCTTCAACTTCAAATTTATCTTTTGATGGGATATATAGTGGCTAACAGAAACTATTTAATAATGAATAATGTGGGTTATTTGTCCATTGGTTTCCATTTTAATCATTCAAAACTGTTTTCTGTCGACTTCAGAATGCAGTATGTATGTGGCATGCCACATTGAAGTTGATATAGATTTTTTTCTTTCTTTCTTTCTTTTAGCAGCAGCAACCTCTAGAACCTAGGGTGCCGGATACCCTATGGAGACAAGTCTTGTGCTGATTCTTTTTGGTCTCTCAATTACTTTTCAGAAAATTATTTTCTTATTGAAGTTCAATTCATTGGAACTACATGAGGATAGCTATGTTAGTGATAGTCATTGAACTTGTTTCATGTATTATACCATTTGGCACACATTTGTCTTATCTGAGTAGAATTCCTCATGTGGTGATGACCTACAAAAGCGAGTGAGAAGTGAGAAAGTTCTAATTGGGGACTTGAAAAGGGCTAGAAGGGAGTCAAAAGATGAATTGGGCAGGGGGAATAAATGAGATTAACTGGAGATATGCATTTCACAGTTTCCTCTCTACTGCCCCTTTATAATCTTATCATTGTTTATCTATTGCAATGAACCCTGTGATATGGCTCTTATTTTTCAGGCATTCCTGCTTTGGGTTGTGATGTCGAGAAATAGAGAACTAGCTTGGTCATTGAGAAACACAGAAAGTATCATCCTTTTGATGAATAATCAATAATGAGTGATCTTCTATGTGACTAGTACTACTATGTGTTTGTATCATTCCTAGGAGGGTATGTCTGCTTTAGTGGAACAAAAGGAACAAAATTCTGTTGTAGGTCACATTGCAGCCATAGTGTTTTTCTGAATCTCATTAACAGCGTTCTTCTTCCATGCAAAAGAAAATTTTGGTTTAGATTTTATTGTTCTTGCTTGTGATTTAAAGCATTACGAATAAACTGCTCAATATCTAATGTGTGTGTGGTTTTTTTTATATTATTATTTATTACATATTATGACATTCTTAATGATGTAAACAGGGAGACCACAATTCTCCAGGTATTATACCATTGGCTATAAAGGATGTTTTCAGCATGATACAAGATGTAAGTGTTCTTTCCAACTTAGTAAATTTGGTTATTCTAATGTCAATTGTGGCTTTCATTTGCCTACTTTAAAAGGAGATTTGGTTATTCTAATGTCAATTGTGACTTTCTTTTGCCTACTTTAAAAGAAGCTCTTATTTTTCCTGTTGCCTGTTGCATGTTGCAATGAGCCAATGACTAATTTCATTTTGATTGTAGACTCCAGGAAGTGAGTTCTTACTCCGTGTATCATACCTTGAAATCTACAATGAGGTCAGTTGCACATAGAGATTAGTCTTGCAGTCCTGAGATCTGGACCAGAGATAGCACTTCTATTTTCTGTTTGATATGTCTGTCAACATTTCTTTGCCTTATATACATTTGTCATATTTGAACTGTAGTGTATCAACCATCAGCTTTATAACATTTGGGGCTATTTACTTCCTTTATAGCATGCTTCTTACTATTGTCCTCCTGGTATCAGGTGATAAATGACTTGCTTGATCCAACTGGTCAAAATTTGCGTGTCAGAGAAGATGCACAGGTTTCTCACTTAATCTTTTCTTTGAAATTCTAGTTATATTTCTTTGATCATAGACTCTATCTCTTTCCTTTCCAAAAGCTTTATCTCGTTCTATACATATTTTCTTGATTTCCCCTCAATTTGTCTTTTACTCGCATTCAAATATGTATGTCAACGAAGTAAGTTTATATCTTTGCCACTGAAGATATAAACATACTTCGTTGACATACTTGAATGTGAGTAAAAGACAAATTGAGGGGAAATCAAGAAGATATTGTTGGCTCTAGCATATAGGTTTTTCCCAGACCTTAAGTTCTTTTACTCCTTCATTTAGTGTCAGCTGCAATACCCTTTGAAGTTTGAATATCATTCAATGCTTTGATGTTTCCTAAATCATAATCTTCTTCCGTAATGAGCAATAAAACATCCACTTCCGTGCTGAAAGAATGTCTTAACATTTCCAACTAGGACAGTAGATCATAATTTTTCTGTCAGATGCATCCTACTGTGGTTCTTGTTGATTTCTACATTTCACCTTTTTTTAAAAATAAAATGAAATGAAAAGATAAAATTTGGTCTTTGTGCTGTGCTGGTTTGGCTTTCAGGGCACTTATGTTGAGGGTATAAAGGAAGAAGTTGTTTTGTCTCCTGGACATGCACTTTCTTTCATTGCTGCTGGAGAAGGTATTTAGAGTGATAGTAATCATAATCTTTTCACATTTCATGTTTTCTAATGTATGAAAGATCTATTGATGGAAAAAATGTAACTGATCTTGTTAATGGTGTATAATGGCAGAGCATCGTCACATTGGATCTAATAATTTTAATCTGTTCAGCAGCCGAAGTCACACCATTTTTACACTGGTAAGCATTCTTGATATTGTAGAATAACATCTTTTGGTTGGGAGAACAATTTTCCTCTGCAAGACAAGGGACGTTTTCCTCAGAATTATGGAAACATAAAACAGTATGAAATCACCCTAAGAAACAAGATTTTTAAACTGTCATTTAAGTGCCTTTTTTTTTTTCCTTTATTAAACCATCATGACATCTTTCTGATCTTTCTTATTATTAACTCACTATTGCATTTGCAGATGATTGAAAGTAGTGCCCATGGTGATGATTATGATGGAGTGGTCTTCTCTCAGCTTGTATGTAGAGTTCTGAAAATACTTTGTCATTTTCCAAAATCAGCATATTCATGCTAATTAGATGACTTGTTTCATCTCTTTTTTCTTTCTTAAGAACCTGATAGATTTAGCTGGATCTGAGAGCTCGAAGACAGAAACAACTGGACTAAGGAGAAAGGAAGGATCTTACATAAACAAAAGTCTTCTGACTCTTGGAACTGTAAGTGGCTTATATCTTATACATTATTGGATACCAATGAATTTTCCTTATGATACTTATTTGTTTTGCCTCGTTAGTGGCTTAGTTTTGATTTTTTATCTTCCTGAAAGATAGACCAAGCCACGATTTATGATTGTCTTTGTAACTGCCTGGAAAAAAGGCAGTTGGTAACTTTTATTCTGGAAGCAACCTGATGTAATATGTTCATCTTGGTGATTCCATTGGTGCACCAATCAGTGGTGCAGAAAGTTTCACCTCTTCATTTTTCCTTCTGGGTGGTTTATATCTTTTCTCGTATAGTTTCTATACATATGTCAGTTTTTGAATTCATGTCTTGTTTGTGTGGTTTCAATTTGAAGGTTATTGGAAAACTTAGTGAGGGGAAGGCATCACATGTTCCATATCGAGATTCAAAACTTACTCGCCTCTTGCAATCTTCTCTTAGTGGGCATGGGCATGTTTCGGTGAGTTTGATGTGCAACAACCAACACACTCTCAGTGAAGACATGGTTTAATTTTTTGCTGCTATCTGTTGTTTCCTCTGTATCTTCTCACCACTGCATTACTCAAATAGGGTTATGTTTCTTCTCCCAATCCTTGAGACAAAAAAAAAAAAAAAAAAAAAAAACAATGAACTTAAGAAACCTTTTAGTGTTGTGTATAAATTGATTACATTAATGCTAATTAACCTTCTTTTTTAACATGAAAAATTTCCAGCTTATATGTACAGTTACTCCTGCATCTAGTAACATGGAGGAAACTCATAATACATTGAAGTTTGCAAGCAGGGCAAAGCGAGTTGAAATCTTTGCCTCACGCAATAAGGTTTATCTCAACTTCATTGTATAAAAATGAGTTTCTCTTGCACAGTAGCAAGCACTTAAGTTTCACTTATGCTCTTTCTGAATTATTTGCAGATTATCGATGAAAAGTCTTTGATTAAGAAGTATCAAAGAGAGATTTCAACTCTCAAAAATGAACTTGATCATCTAAGACAGGGAATGATTGTTGGTGTCAATCATGAGGAGATAATGAGCTTAAAGCAGAAGGTTTTTGCTTCCTCCTGAATTATATATCAAGTTTTGACAGTGGCACAATCTTAATGTCATTCCATAGCCTGATTTACTTATCATTATATGTTATTATATGGTGGCAGTTGGAAGAAGGTCAAGTAAAGATGCAGTCAAGGTTAGAGGAAGAAGAGGAAGCCAAGGCTGCTCTTATGAGTAGGATCCAAAGGCTAACCAAGCTCATACTAGTTTCTTCAAAGAATAGCATTCCTGGATGTTTAACTGATATTCCCAGCCACCAGCGAATTCATTCTGTCAGTGAGGATGAGGTGAGATCCTATTCCAAATAAACTGTGTATAAAGTATAAACGTGTGTGATTTAGGCTTCTTTGCCTGTTTTATAATTTTTATTGAGACTGGGCAGTAGTTTGAGCATCAGATTTTCTAAATATGATTTGCAATTCAAATTTAATCAGAATAAGTGATCTTCTGTACTTGGAAATCTTACAACTGATAACATACATTTATATTTTTGTGAGTACTAGGTTGCTTGAGTTCAGCTAAGTTGTGAGTTCTTTTATTTTCTCTCTTGCTAAGTTATAATCTTTCTGTTATTTGTGTAGCCTTAACTATTTTTTCTTTTTCTTTTTCAAACTTCTCTTCTATAGTAATTAGGAAGAATATATAAATTCTTCTATCTGCAACCTTTTTCTAGTGCCCTTCCCTCCTTTTCCAGGTTTGGAAAAACACTATTTGATGGTTATATCTCTCTTCTTCTTTTTTCAGAAATTGGATGTCCCGCGAAATGGTTCTCTTTTGATTGAAAGTGAGAACCAGAAAGATTCTCCACCTTTTCTCTCAGCAGTGCCTACAGATCTGTCTCATGATCTTATACATAGAAGATCTTCCAGCAGATGGAATGAAGAACTCTCCCCAACAAGCAGTACTGTTACTGAATCAACTCAAGCTGGTGAACTCATTAGTGGATCAAAGCTGCCAATGGCACGTTATTTTTCTACTTGTTGGAAAGATTTAGTTCAACTCAGTACTATTGTTTTTTTCTTGTTTTTACTTGTTGGAAAGATTAAGTTCTCATGTTGACCTGACTGCTCATTGGATTGTAGGGAGGGATGACAATGTCTGATCAAATGGACCTTCTTGTTGAGCAAGTCAAGATGCTTGCTGGAGAGATTGCATTCAGCACCAGCACCCTGAAGCGCTTGGTGGAGCAGTCAGTAAATGATCCTGATAGCTCCAAACCTCAGGTATATTTCTCTTCTACTCCGCCTATCACCTAAACAGCACCTAGCCCATGATTAAAAGTAATTAGAAGTGACCATTTTAATGGTATCTCCTTGCTCTTTCTTCCCCTCTTCTTTTCCCTGTATATGTTTCTCTGCCCACTTGCGCTGTAACCAGCTGGTCAGCTGACCTCTCTTTTGGGGAGTGTTACCCTGTTTACTCCCTCTCTCCCTATGTTATACAGAGATGATTTAGGGGTAATAGCAAGTAGACTCTCCTAATTTGCATTGTTCTTTGTAGATCCCCTGGGTTTGCATTCTCCTATAGATAATGAGTTAGTATAAATAGAAATGTATGTTATCTTCTCTAAGAACCTTTATAAAGGAAATCTATGCTTTCTTTGTAACAGATACAGGATTTAGAACGTGAGATTGAAGATAAGAGGAGGCAAATGAGAATGTTAGAGCAAAGGATTATTGAAAGTGGTGAGGCTTCAATTGCCAATGCCTCATTGGTTGAAATGCAACAGGTAACATTGGGTTCTCTATTTTCTTATTGTCAATTTTAAAGTTCTCTAGTATTCTTTCACTTCAAATAAACAGGTTGCAATTTTATTAATTTATCTATTTAGAGAAAGCTCAATATATTTTGTGCTTTTTTTTGTGTTGCAACAGACTGTCATGAGATTAATGACCCAGTGTAATGAGAATGGCTTTGAGCTGGAGGTGAGTGCTTTCTTGGCTATATTGGAGTGTTTTTTGGGGATTTATTTTTTTCAGAACTTGCTGAAATATTTTTTGTCATTTGATCATCATGTTTCATCTGTCTAGTATAGTAAATGGCATCAATTTTTGTTAATAATGCCAATTTAGTTTCATTGTTCAGGTATAATAATTTTATTGTAATGCAGATAAAATCAGCGGATAATCGTATACTTCAGGAACAGCTGCAGAATAAGGTACCAATCTATTTTTCCCCTACTTTTTTTTATTCTGATTTGTTTAAGAGAGTTGACATCAATACTTAAGCCATTCAGATTAGGTGCACTGCCTACTTGAGTTCAAATTCCAATAGAAGAAGTAAATCCTATTATCGAATGATGATGCCATTTCTATTGAAATTACATTGTGTTTATTTCTGGTTACAGTGTTCAGAAAACAAAGAGTTGCAAGACAAAGTGAACCTACTAGAGCAGCAACTAGCTGCAGTTGCTGGTGGTAAATCATCAGTGTCAGCTGAACAGTGTGTATCTGACCAAAACATTGATGAGTTAAAAAAGAAAATTCAGTCTCAGGTGATTACATGGAAGTAATGGCGTTTTAAGATGCATGGGTTTAATACATGTCTACCTCCTCTCCCTTTGCTACTTTATAATGTACCTTGCTGGGATCATCCTGTATTGTTACAATAATATTGAGTTCATTAGAATTTTATGCAAATTTACTGGTTGGAGGTGCTATATATTAAGAGTAGTGTTCTGCCATTCTTCCATTTCCAAGTTGGCAATTGCTTGAACTTCATAAGTTAATTGATAATTCTTCTGTTTGAACAGGAGATTGAGAATGAGAAGCTAAAGCTGGAACTTGTTCAACAGTCAGAAGAGAACAGTGGATTGCATGTGCAGAATCAGAAATTATCTGAAGAAGCTTCTTATGCGAAAGAGCTGGCCTCTGCTGCTGCTGTTGAACTGAAGAATTTGGCAGCTGAAGTAACAAAGCTTTCATTACAGAATGCAAAATTAGAAAAAGAACTCCTGGCAGCTCGAGAGCTGACCAACTCTAGAAGTTGTGTTATGCAAACTGCCAATGGTGTTAACCGCAAGCAGAGTGACATGAGACCTGGGAGGAAAGGGAGGATTACCCGTGCTAATGATTATTCTGGTGCTGGCCTGGATGACTTTGAGTCATGGAGTCTTGATGCAGATGATTTAAAGATGGAACTACAGGCAAGGAAACAAAGGGAGGCAGCTCTTGAAGCCGCCTTAGCTGAGAAGGAATTTTTGGAGGAGGAGTACAGAAAAAAGGTTGACGAGGCAAAGAAAAGAGAGGAAGCTCTGGAAAATGATTTAGCAAACATGTGGGTACTTGTTGCGAAGTTGAAGAAAGAGGGGGCAGCTATTGCAGAGTCAAATGTTGATCAAAGACATGGTGATGGGGCAGGAATCATTAATGATCCAGTAAATACTGACCCAGAAACTAACATTTTCCCCCCAGAGCAAGTTTTGGATGCTGTAAAACGAGAAGATGAAATCCCTAAGGAAGAACCCCTGGTTGTTCGCCTTAAGGTAACACTGTTAGCATTGGTCTGCATTTTTCGTCAATCTAATTTTTTTGAAATTATTGGGTTTCTCTTTTAATATATTATGTTCATCCAAGTAAAGTGTAATGCAGAAGGCAATGTTTTTATTTGTCTACTGGTTTTTAAGTGCAGAAGAAAGGAACTGTAGGGAAAAAATAAAACATAAAAATGCAATGGCATAATGCCATTGGCATTGTGAAGATATACCATTTTCTTTTTTGTGGTTGAGGTTTATTATTTACTTTGCTAGTGGTCTTCGTGTTCACATTGTCGGGTCAATAAGTTGGAGAAAGCACTAATATGATATATTGATGATTTTTTGTGATTCAAAATCTTAGAATTCCATAAACCTTATGTTTTTAGGGGGATTTACGGTATTGAACTTATGCTTTCAGGCTCGCATGCAAGAAATGAAGGAAAAAGAATTAAAGTACATGGGAGATGGAGATGCAAATTCCCATGTGTGTAAAGTATGTTTTGAATTGCCCACTGCAGTCATTCTTCTCCCTTGCCGGCACTTTTGTTGTAAGTTTTTCTTACCTTCCTTGCATAATTTTCTTCTTTTTTCACATTTTTTGTTGGCTCTATTTCTAACAACCTTTGATGTCTTGCAGTATGTAAATCTTGTTCGCTTGCTTGTTCTGAGTGTCCGATATGTCGGACAAAGATTGCAGATAGGCTTTTTGCTTTTACTTCTTGACCTTATTTGAAGGTTTACTTCAAATTTTGGAACCAATCAATGTTCAAGTACTATACTTCATGTGTAGATGATCCTTTATAACTTATTTTTATTTTTCTGCAGGGCTTGCTCTTCATCTGTTTTTTATATTTTCCGTGCAATTACGGGTGCAATTCTTTGATTAGTTTGCCTGTATGTAACTGTCTAAAAGGTATATCAAAATCTTGTTTCTCTTTCTCTACCCTTGGGAAATGTATAATAATTGGGATAAAGGGGTCGGGAAGGGGCAAAAAAGGAATAGGAGGGTGTAAACAGTTGTGGCTTTGTTTTATATATTGCATCAGAATGTTGTATTTGGCCTCTAAAACTTCCATTGGCGTATATAGAATCAGTGTAAGCTTCTTAAGAATCTATTAATTTTTCACCCTCCTTCCATTCGTGCAATGTGAAGTCATTTAGTATGAATTTCTTATTTATTTTTACCCTGAACTACAGAAGGTATAGATTACTGTTAGTCAATGCACTGCGATGTCTACATGACAGCTTATGTTTTTGAAATGTGATTGGACAATCTGGGCTTATCTGTGAACCTAGCATGATAATTCCTCGTCGTGACACTGCGAAGTCATTTGCATGGATGAGTGCTACGAGGATTTTCCTTTGCTGTACTCCCTAATATTTCTTCAGATTGCAGTGCCTCTGTAAATTATTAGCTTTGTGAAGAGTTGAGGATAGACTGCTATGAATTGTATTGGACTACATTATTTTCATCATTTCATGCCCTTTTTTTTTTATAATTACAAGACAGCTTGGAATACTTTATGCTTTTCAATGCTTCCCTACAATCCCCATTACTATAAAAAGGCAAAACAGGTCATGAGAGTGGTCACCCTCATGACCAACTTATTCTAGTTACAGGAAAGATTTAGATTGCACTTTACAGTTGCACAGTTGTTGTTCCTGTATGGTTTGCATATTGGAGGCCGGTCATGTGGGAAAATGATGTAAACTTGCTTTTTGTTTATATTTTTATATTTTTGGCTAATAAGCAATAAACAATGTGCTAGATACTGCATAACTGAATTGTCACATGTACTAGAATAATTCAAGGTATAATTTACTTTTTGTAAAGTATTGCTATTTTTTGTTAAGAAAATTTTGATCCTAAGATTACATCAATTTTCTATTGAAATTTACATATAGCATGGATGGGTTGGAGTCAAATTGAGGAATTGTAAGTTCATTTCGAAGTTTTTACTATAATCTGTAATCAATACAAATGGAGTTTCTAACTCAACTTTCTAATCCTTTTGCCTATTTTTTCCCTGAATATGCTAGTTTTTCCATTGAATTCGGTTTACTAGCCGTCATGAACGAATACTGCGTTATACGAACTCGGTTTTAGATATGTAATGATTCAAGACTTAGCTCTGTTATCATGCTCAAATTTAAACCCTCGTTGCAAAACTAAGTGAAAAACTCAAAAAAAGAAACACAAGGCAGAGAGCCCAAAGAAAGAAAATAAACAACAAAAGAAGTAAACATTGCACGTAAAGTTCACGATGAAAAAGAAGAAAAAAAAAACATACTTTGAAACAGTTTACAACAGAGTGAACAAGTATTTGACTATCAGAAGTGTCTACATCTTTTCAGAGGTGGAGGGCTGATCTGAGGAACTGTATAATTATCATCCCTCCATTCCCAACTATCTTCGAAAGCTTTTGCTTTCTGTGTTTCCTTAACACCATCCAGAGAACCAAATTGGGCAAGAACCAAATTATCAAGTTTGAGAGGATTGAGCTTGAGGGACCCGGGCGACCAACTCTTCTACTTGATACAAACACATACTTCTTTCCAGATCATGACCCTCAAATGGTGACTGAGTATCATAATTCTGCAACAGTAAAATATTCTTGTTAAATTTCCATTCTAAAAGAACAAATAAGCAAAAACATTTTCTCTCTCTCTTTTTCATCTTTCTTTAATGGATGCAGGATATAGCAAACCTTACAGAAACCATGGGGTGTAAATAAAGGATCAAGAAGGTCTTCAACACACCAACCCGGTAACGTTTCAATCAAGTACTGGGATATGCTGCTTGTTGAAACAGAACCCGTGTCACTAACACGATTATCCGAAGCTGACGAATTCACAATTGAAGTCGAATTGAAATTTTGATCGGAATCTGATTTGTGTTGTGTTTCTGATGAATGGGAGCTTCTTGCTTCATTGCAAATGGAGGAAGATGAAGTTGGGTATAAAGAAGAAGAAGCAGAGAGCTTAACACCCGTGAGAAGAAACCTGTTATGTTTCTGTGTATGTTCATTGGCTTTGTGGATAGGAATGTCACATTCTCTGCAAAGTATTGCTCTGTCTTCTTGGCAGAACAGAAATGCCCGCCTCTCCTGCAACATAAAGATTATAACTTTACTACTAATCTGTCAATAAAAATATAGTCTTTCTCTCTGTCCCTCTCTCTGTTTGATTGGAAGTTAAAGCATTTAGGAAAGAGAAAAGGAATTAGTACTTGACAGATATCACAAAGAGGGGCTTCTTCAAAGCTGGGTTGGAGATTTAAGCGGTTGTGTTTGCCTGCAAGCTTGTTGGCATGATGGATGCTATGGTCACAGCTATGGCAGAGTGCAGCTTCATCTGCAGGACAAAATACAGAAGCCCTCCTTTATCACAGACATCACACTGGATCTTCATCTTCCTTATTTATCTCTCTCTGTATCTCTCTCTCTTTCCTCTATGTTCTTATATCCTTGTTGACTTCTCTAAGTAGTAAGTGAAACAGAGAGATAGGCTATTTAATGATATGGGGACAAAAGTTTTATGGGCTACTGGCTTTAGGGGCCAGTGAACAGCTAAGATCAACGGTAGTAACTGTGAGAAAGCTTTGGATGATTGTCATAAATTAGAGCCCTATCTGTTTCTCTCTGCGCTATATTGACTATTATTGTTTACCAAAAGCTTTCATTCTCATTCTGAGTGAGTCTGAACTTGAAGGCATGGCAAGCATTTATCTGTCTCTATTATAGATCCAAATATAATAGAAAATTGCATTCTAACCAATATGTTGAGTAGATTGCATTGAATCATTATTCAAGGTTTAAAAAAAAGAAAATGAAAATGGAGATCAACTCAATAAAAAATTCAGTCCCTTATGGATCTTCAGCTGCACTGCAATATTTCTAGATTGCTTTGTTTGTTCATAATCAAAATCCACAAACCAGTCTTGTGTACCACTTTCCCTACATTTAATACTATCACAGGAAAAGGTTCTGCTTGGCATGTGAGGAAAGGGAACAGAACAGAGACAATGTGAACAAGCAAGAAGGACATTGCCAGCACAGTCTCAACAAGATTTGTTTAAAAGAATTTTAGAATATAAAATCTGAATTATCTTTATTCAATCATAATATCTGGAAAAGATATTGAAAATGTCCTTACGTATACCTCACGTTTTTCTTATTCTTACTGTAACATTCTAAATCTCTTTTATTATAGTGTAGCCCCATACCTAATGATGAAGCTTTTGAACTCAAAAGACAGCTACTTTTATCAAGTTTTGGGTCCAACAACTCTTTTAATTATTAATTTGAAACTGTGTTTTCAGGTAATTTTATTTTTATTATGGTGTTGAAAAACTCTTTGCTTAATTTCTAATTATGTTCGTGTGGAGGAGTCATTTTACATGGGAATGAGTTTTATGTAAATTTTACTGAAAATTCTTGTACACAGAGCAATATAGAGCCACTAGTGCAAATGAAGCTCTTGAACATTGAATTTGACAGGCACTTCTGCTAGTGCAACATTTGCTAAAAGTAGATAGATTTTTCAGTGATTTGAATACAAACTGCTTACATGAATGAGCATTGTTATCTTCAGGATAGATCAATTAGTGTACTGTGATGATAATTTTAAAGCTTCCTACTTGTTCTTTTTCTTTTGAAAACTAAAAAGTGTTAAAAATCTTTCTTTCTTTTTCCCCTATTTTCATTATGAATTACATCATCATACATTGACTAAATCCACCTTCAAAATAAATTGGAAGAGTAAGAAATTCAAAGGTTAGACTAAGGCCGACTAAAATAGTCGGCCAAACAAAATGACAAATATCACATTTTTAGGTTGGATATGGATGATCTCTTTGGGGGAATTTTTGGAACAAAGAAAGTGTAAAAATATTCAAGTTGTCAGCATAAAAAAGGTGAAGGAGATAAGAAAGGAATATTGATTTTTTAATCATATTATAAATTTTCTTATTGTTCCAATAGCTCTTCACATGGGTGGTGAGGATTTGAGGGAAGAATAAAATTTCCTCTTGTGGAGTAGAATGTGCTCTCATCTCTTAATACTTCTTAAATCCATGTGATAGAACAACTTCTTAATAGTTCTTCCCAATCAAGTTTAGGTGGGTGAATTGAAGGTGGGGTTGAGTGAGAGAGAGACTAGATATTGTAGCACTTATTTGTCGAGAGGATATTTTTTTTATTTAAATATTATGTGTGTTCGGATATATTTTTATATATTTTGATTAATAATTTTTTTAGTCTTATCAAAGACATGATATCCATATCAAGATTAAAAAATGTATAAAAATTTTACTCCTGTAACCTCTCAATGAAATTTTAAAATCCAAAAATCAATAGAAGAATATATATATATTTTTTTTACCATCATACCAGTCTCATAGGGTTCAAGAGAATTGAAGGGTGTCGAAAGAAATTGTTTTTAATGCTACAAAAAGGAGGGCTAAGATTATAGGGATTGGAGTTTAAATATCTCAAACGGTAAACACAATAATTTAGATTTTTCAGCCAATGTTTAATATGATTTTATTCAACAAAATTGATAATTGAATTGAATTGAATTGTAAGGAGCTTGATCTTAAAAAATATAAGTCCCACCGTTTGATGACGTCATTCATATTAAAATCTTGGGCGTTGGTAGAAAATAGGATTAACGTCATTCATTGATCTTCTTCCAGTGAATTTAACAACACCTTAAGAAATTTCTTAGTGCAAATGTGTTTGTGGGTTTTAACATACTGATGATGGTAATTAAACAATGTATCAATGATTGTTTTCTTTTTTTTTTCAACATCATTATGTTTATTTGTATGTACACAACACATCACATAAACTTGGTGATTAAAAGAAATACAGAATGTTCATGATCATGACCCTCCATGGTGAAAAGAGTTTGATTATGATTTATGAAGCAAAAGTTGGGAAAGGTATTACTCTGAAGTATATCTATCTGTACCATATACTTAGTACATCAAACCTATATATATATACCTACATCATTCCATTTGTTCTGAATGCTATTTTACAGATGAACACAACTCCTTCAATGCACCATTTGTTTGTGTGGGTTCACCTTTCCAGCTCAAGTGTTAATTAGGTCTAAAATCACCATAAACGTCGTCGCTTAAGTATATTGGGTTTCAATTACCGGGTCGGAAATTGACCCATTATAATTTTTTGTTGGACTTGGCCCATTAGTTGTCCGCCATTCAACCAGAGCACACAAAAAAAGTGAAAGATGGATATCTCTTGCTAACGTATCTATGGAATTTGTTGAACGGTCATTAGCGGGTCTCCTTGTTCCTCTCCCGCCATTACAGTCCATACAGCTTAGCTCACAGTGCTCATCCTGACTACAATGACTGCCTTCTCCATTTTCACGTCGCCATCTCCGTATATCCTTCAACGTCGTCTCTATCATTCTTCTTCTTCTTCCATCAATCTCCAGGTACTTCCTTTATATTGTTTTCTTTCATTTTCTGAATTCACTAAATTCAATACCATAAATTCCCTGTATTTGTGTTTCAAAATCTTCTCTCAACTGAAATTTGATATGAGCAGCGTCTATATAAACTTGTGCATTGATGGTGTTTTGTTTGATTGAATATTGGGACTTAGTTTTCTCTTTATTAGTTCAATTTGGCCAAAAGCTTGATAGCTGATTTTGTGTCTCTGATTTAGGATTCACTAATGAAAAATTGCAAAGTTGGGGTTTTCTGGATGCAGAGGCTTAGACCGTTTTCTTTGGATAGGAGGAGGAGGTAATTTTTTTTTTGGTTGGTTTACGCTTATCAGAATATTAGTTAATTACTTGTTGCCTTTTACAGTACCACATTGGTGTTTTCATGTATTGAGTTAGTATGTAAAAGTATTCATAGGACTCTAATCTGCGACCTGTAGTTGGCTGGTTCTTTGATGGAGGAGTTGACTTAATATTGTAATCACTCCATGTTTTCGTCGTTCTTGATCATTCTATAGTGAAATATTATCTTAAATTCTTCGAACAGTCCTTAAAATTCTCTTCCGTATAAGGTTTTTCTGATTAGTTTGTCGGTGAGTCAGGTGTTAGTTGTTAAATATGTAGCATGAGTTTTATGTGCGTTTGCTCTACTTTGGTGTGGTATTATCCTCATATTGATGGAGCTATGAGTAGTAAATCTGCGCCTTTGGATCTAATCAAACAGGAGAACTTTGATATGTGCAGTCAATCAAGATGCAGAGGAGGCATTTAAGAAGACTGTTGAAGTTGATCGGCTGATAGATACGCTGAGAGATGCAACTCCAAAAGAAGTTAGTAGATCAGTGCTAGCTTTTTTTTTTTTCCTTCCTTTTTCTCTTTCCATTATGTATCTGACTTGTATCTCATTTTTGTAATTAAGTACTAACATTATGGGAACTTATTTACTCTTTTCTTTTTTTTACTACACAGCTTATAAACCAAACACCAACTCGATCTAATATTTAGATGGAAGACTTCTGAACATAGATGACAATAGTTATCTAATTTGGATATTCTTTACACTATAGGGTTTCAGACTTTCAAATGTATGTATCAAATAGTAATTTGGTTTTCAACATAGGTAATGGAAACAGGATTTTATTTTGATTAGATGGAATTATATTGGACCTGTATATATATGTGGATTTGTTCACTTTGGAAATGAAAACACAAATGAGAATTTATTTCATCAAGTATGTATCTAGATATATTTTATTGACATTCTTCTTGGGTAATTTCCTTTTGTAAACAGCTTGATAAACTTGTTGTTGAAAATGTCCTTGCGTTCAATGAGGGCTTTTGGATACGGCTTGCAGCAAGAACTGATACATGCAAATCGGAGGATGATAAAGCAGGGTTTTAAACTTGGTTTCATTCTTATTTTTGGGAATGTTTCTCTGGTCTATCTCTTTATAGTTCCTAAGTTGTGAAGAATTGTTCATCATTGTTGTTAATTTACAGAAAGATTATGAGGAATTGGCGATATCCATAATGAGCATAGTGGATCGGTTGGTTCATAAGACCAAAGTATTTATCTGTCTATCTATCTTGTAATTAAAGAACTTTTTTTCGTGCATGCTTCATTTATGTTAAAATATTTTTTCTTTTTTTCTTGCAAGATTCATTTACGTTATGATATTATTCCTTTCTATATAATATTTTCTTTGCAGGAAAAGATAGAATCTTCCACTGATGTTCTCAAGGGAATACTAAAACCTGTGATTGATGATGTGGAAGAAATTGCCTGGCCTCCTAGAAATCCTGAGGCTCTCATACTCATGGAGAAAGTAAGTTTTTGTTTTCCCCACTCTTTAGTGATATTGTACATAATGTTGCATTTTTCAAATAACTATATTATCTGTTTTCTGCCCTCTGATACTTAATGAATCCCTGATCCCTAGACATTAGGCCAGCCGATGTTTCTCACCGAGTATTGTCACCTGATCTTTAAGAGAACATTTTTGGTTATGTATTTCTGTAATATGAAATTTCAGCTTGGTAAAAGGAAAAATATTATGTGATATGGTTGTAAACCAGATCTTCACTTACCACAAAAACGCTATTAATTGATCATTGATGTAACAGTTTTATGATGTAAGAATTGTTTATTTTGAATCCTCCTTTTCTACTAATCAACTGTGGATCTAACACCATTTAGTCACTCGATCAAAGAAAATACTGAAAACTCTATGGCGGTAAACGTATTTGCTTTTTTAAGTTTACTTTCTCTTTTAACTTGAATTACTTAATGTTGCTTAAATTTCCAGGAGACCTTTGATTTTTTATATTTTTTTTAATAAAATCTGATGTTCATAGTTTATTGAAGCATGTCAACTTATGCATTTATTTCTGATGATAATTAGGAAATTACTCAAAGGGAGCAAGAAGGGCAACTTGATGAAGGTTTCCTTTCTGAAATTAATGCACAACTACGACAAGTGAGTCTTTTCTTCAGCTTTTGCTTGAACCTGCTGTAATTTTTCACTATTCGTATACAATTGATCTTGCCAGCAACTGAATCATTATCATTATCATTAGCTAGTGCCAGTGATGGGTGCCATGGAGAGTGGTTAGATGCATGCTTCTATCAAATTAGTTTTGACTGTCAAATTACTGGTGATCTAATTCATTCATGTCAAATTGATTATTTGTGCAGAGATTTTAATAATATGCAAAAGTTTTTTTCTTGGAACTTTTAACAATAATTTGTTTTCTGGTTGGTTTTATGATCAATAGTCTAGTTTTTGGATTTCTCTGGAGTTTCCAGTTTTAGATGCACTTCTCTCACAATTTTGTGCAGATTCAATTGCATTTATTATTATATGATTCATTCAGGACTATTTTTGCATGTCATTTCCAGGCAAAAGAAGATGGGGATAAGCCAGGGCTTGAGGCTATGTTACAAAAGGTCTTGCAATTGTATGCTTCCAAAGTTCTTTCAAAACGTAGTTATGCCAAGAAAGGTAACCGTGTTATTCTTTTTTAGTTTTATATATGGTACTGCCTATGTTGAGTTTTGTCTATGCAAATTGTATAATCTTGTGGAATCAAGACACAAACTGTTTGCAGAGGTACTTTTATGTATTCGTTTTTTAATGTTTGTCCATGATCTAGTTTTGGGAATTTGTAATGTATATCCACTTTAGAATGGAAAAGGTAAACATAGAAAGAGCATAATTGGTAATATCTTGAGGTGGGTGCAGAGGGTTTTCTTCTACGTTATCTTATATGAATAAATATTCTGTGGTTTCTATCTTCATTATTAATTGACCTAGTTTATTTTTTGTCAGTGTTTATCTAACTTATTATCTTCTATGCCCGCTAATGTTTGATGTTTGTATGCATAAACCAGTCCTTCATATCAATGTCTTTTCTGTGGGATAGCACATTCTTGTGGCTTGGTATTACAACTTTTGATATTTTAAATTGGAAAGCCCCATCTATGTTACTGTCACAGGGGAGGAAGTCTTGAAGACTGAGCAGTTCCTTGAGACTATAATCAAAGGTATCTCCACCTTTCCAAATTACTATGTTGTAGGGGAAAATTATTTTTGATAAATAAAATTGTTACTGGTACCCATAAACTCAGATTTAATGCCAAATTGTACACATAAATAGCCTCATTGGACTGACATTTGATCTATTCCAGCACATGAAGAAGAATGGAACAAGCTCTTGATCAATGGACTCACAATTGGTAAAGGGGAAGTATCGCCGGAGGAATTCTCTGCTGTTGCAAAGAAACGAATTGAGCGCACTTTGATACGAACAGTGAGATATAAGCCCTGCACTTTTATCTCTGGTGATTGTTGTTTCTTTTGCTTCTACTAACCTGATGGTGTTTTTTTTATTTACACTGTTTGACAGGAGGGAGGTTCTTATCAGCAGCGGGTCCTTACAGAGTATTTGAAAGGTATCCAATCTAGAGCGGAGGAGATTGTCCAAGTGCTTCAGGGGAAGCCACGATGAAGATGATTTTCACATAGTTGATGATGTGCAAAATGCTAAAACTGAAGTTTCCCTTTGACCACAAATTGAGCAAGTGAAACATGGAACTGCCAGTAAACCTTTGGATTTAACATCTACAATGATGTATACATATTATATAGTTTGGTTTTTGGTCAATCATTTGTGCTTGCATACAAACTATTTCTCTTGTATGACTGGCATTTTGATTTGAGTACGAACTGTGTAATATGTTAGCTCGGAGAGGAAAGACACGTTGTCAATTCACCTTTTGAATCCTGGATTGTTTACCTGTTAATACCTCCAAACCCTAAAAGATTTTCAAAAAAATTATTTTCTCTAAAAAAAATGTAATTAAGTTATTCAATTTTGAGTGAATCACAAGACTGGTCTACACCCTTGATGGCTAAGAGAATCCATAAATGTTGATTGCGTTGACCCGATTCAATTCACCCAACTAATAGTTGATGACGATAATTAAGGTGAGTTTGTTTTAATTTTTTATTTGAGATATATATATATATATATATATATTTTTTGTAATTTAAATTATTTTATTTTTATTAACTTCAAAAATTAATAAATAATATATTAATTAGTAATATAATTATTTAAAAAATAAATGTCAAAATTAACAAGAAAATTGGTATTAACATTTATTTTAATTGTTTTGTATACATTCAAAACTAAAAAAAAAAAAACACAAGAAGGACCAGCTGTAATAAATCCATATTTATTACTGCAAAATATAGAGATCTATTTACATATAAATAGAGTTCTCTTTGTTGAATTTACTTTCACTCTTGTCAGTTGTTGAGATTTTTATTGTTACACACTAGAATTAAGTTAGAGTCATTTTCTGAAATTGTACTTGCCAACTTTAGTGATTCATAAATATGTTTAGATGATGCTTATTACTGTGAATAATTGCCACAGTGAGATATGACATTTAGGTACATGTTTTAAAATGTGTTCCTAAAAAATTAATCTTTCAAAGAAACTTGAGTTTTGTGATCACTATTGATTAGACATTTATATATTTATCTAGAGGTTACATTCACATGATAGATGACACATCAATGGCTCTAAGATTGCATGGCCGCGAGGTTTCGGCCACTAAGTTTGATACTTTAATTCTAATAAATTAATTAATTCATTTTTTGCCTTGTCATTATCTTGCTCCTATCCATGAGAGTCTCAAGCAAGTTATGTTCGGCATTTTTTTGCTATGAACAAACAATAGTCATCTAGCTAGATATTATTTATTCCATTAAACTTCTTTTTCTATTGATCTTCATTCTCTTCTCTTTGGCGGCAATAAAATGTTAAGAGAATTGTGGTTCTGGAATTTGTACTTCATAGAAGAAGGGAAAGTTTGTTTTATTTGTTGTTCTACAGATTATGATGATCTTATTTTATATTAATTTTTATGTGTGGTTGTAATAAACTAAATCTTAGACCTAATAACTTGTTCGGAATAAATTAGATATGTAACTATTTTGCCATCACTATTTTAGATGAATCTTTTATGTAAATTTCAAATATTGAAAATTTGAGTTATTAGTAAAAGTTGGTTAATAATCAAATTTCACCTTCATGAGTTATTTATAGACATAAAAGAGTTATTTTGTATTATGTAATCATAAATTTACAAATTTTAAAATAAATAAAAAATTGTTATCAAATGATGAATTTGGTATTCATATGATAAGTGACATAGAATTAAACAAAAGTAAATGATAGAACTTCCCCGTTACAACTAGGTTCCAAAAAATTATTTTAGACAAGATAGGAAAAAGAATATCATTAAGAGAATCGATGTTGTTTAAAATTTTGAATAACAAAGACTAAATGTTTTAGGAAAAAGATTGAGAAACAAAGTGACTATACTTTGATATTTTTTTTACTAATTAGTTAACTACATTGAAACATAAATATGATAAATTATCATTTACCCAAATTTTTATAATTGAAAACTCACTTTCATATTAATAGGGAAATTTACTCTTATCACCATTGTCAATTTGTGGCCGCAGGATTAAAGGATATATATATTAGGTGATAAAAACAAAAATCAATTGAAAGAGTCGTGTTAAAGAAGAATTCAGCTTTACAGAAAAAACAACACACAAAACACATTTGATTGTGGATTATCAATTTATCATTAGAAAAGTTCTTAGTCTCTGCAGAAGGCTACCTATGGATTCGACAGTTACATATCCAAATTTCAATGTTGGAAAATGTTGAAAATTGAAAGGAAACTGAAGAGACAAGCTCTGGTTTGGTCTTTGATCTGAGAAGACCAAAACTATATGACTATATGAGAATACTAACAGTTGAGCTAAGATGAGCTTTGTCCATATTTTATGTACACGTCAAATCGTTTTCTGCCACGTGTAAGACAAGAGGTTGGCTCCAGGGTTGTGTCTGACCCATCAGTTTGGGCTGGATCCAAACGGACAGGATTCATTTAGAGGACCATTGGGCCTTGATATCATCCAATTGTGACCAAAATTCTTGAGGCTACTGAACAGAAGCCCACAAAATTGTGGTCTAACACAAACTTCTATATGGAATAGGGAAAAAGCAACTGCAACCTTCCCATTTGCAATAAAAAAAATTTATGCCAAGTCAAAATATTTGCTTTTTTTTTTTTTAATCACTCATTAAAAATTTTCATACCCGAATCACATTCAAAAATTATAGATATACTAAGAAATATATATATATATATATTTCATGAGTCTGATTTTTTGGGTTCATGGATCGTAGGTACAGCAAACGATTACTAATTGACTATTGATCCAAAACTTGTCAACCCTAAGTTATTAAATTTTGAGTAAATCACGTGGCTGATCTACACCCTTGATGGCTAAGAGCATCCTTAAACGTTGATTGCGTTGACCGGATTCATTTCACCCCACTCTAGCTTCAATTGTAAGTGTAGCTGACCCAGAACAAAAGATCACGACCATTAAATACAAATCCGACGGCTCTCGAATTTACTGCTAGAAAACATAAATTATGAATTTCCATTCATACCCCCACAAATTTTCCAAAATTTCACTCCTTCTCTTTTTCATTTCTCCGTCTAAAAAATTAACACTAACAAAGCGATGCCAGATCTAAGGGAGACTGAAACTCTCTCTCTCTCTGTTCATTTCCCAACTCTTGATCTTTATCTCTTTTTTCTAATTTGTTTCTGATGAAATTGATTACTCTCTTGTTCATATATTGATTTTCTGTTTGGTTTCCGAGAAACTGCAAAGAGCATCAAGGAACATCGAAATTTTGTAGCCGAATAGGTAATGAGCGATAACCGTTACTTGTTCAAATCGAATTGGCCGTGATCTAGTTTGATGTTTTCTTCTCTGGTTTCTTAAAAATTGTATACAGGGTTTGGTGCAGTTTGATTGAGGAAGATGTTGACGAAGTTCGAGACCAAAAGTAATAGAGTGAAGGGACTGAGTTTCCATAGCAAGAGACCATGGATCCTTGCGAGTCTTCACAGTGGTGTGATCCAGTTATGGGACTACCGGATGGGGACTCTGATTGACAGATTTGACGAGCACGATGGACCTGTTCGTGGTGTTCATTTCCACAAATCTCAGCCGTTATTTGTTTCTGGGGGTACCCATTTTGAATTTTATGTGTTTTCTTTTGTAGGATGGAGGGGTTTGCGTTGTGAGTATATGTTTTATTTTCCAAAGAATTTTGGATGCTGTGATCGCTCAATTTTACACGTACTGATGAAGTTGGATTTCTACTTTCTTCATACAAAACGTGGAGCTCCCCGTCCCTTCCACCTCATTCAATCAATTAATCATGATGCATTTGCATAGTTCTAGGCTATCACTGTCCGATTAGACTCAAAGCAGCTAATGTAGTGTTCGGAATCTGATATGCCGATTCACTTTCATTTGGTTGTGTGGCTAAATTTCATAATATCTATTCTTATTAAATTCTGTTGACATGTATTTTTCTGCAACTAACAAGATATACATCACGTCGTTTGAATAATATACTATGAGCGGCAGGAAGCAGAGTGTAGTTTACAAGTTTTACATTTGTAAGTTAGCTCCACCATGGATTGATACCTTCCAGATCTGAGTAATGGTTACTATAACATGATGTCAATATGTGATTTTCTTGAAATGAATAAGGAGTTAGCTATAACGAAATTTGAAACAGAAGTCCACTATTTGATATCTTGATCAAATGGCAGGTTCCATTTGATATGTGATGTTATATTATCTTTCACTTCATTTTTCTGTGAACAGTGTGAAGTAACTACTTGTCGCATTTGGGAGGTGTTGATTTTGAGGCATTTTCCTGTTGATGTTCTTACAAAGATTTTCTTTCTTTCTTTTTCTTCCACAGGGGATGATTATAAGATTAAAGTTTGGAACTACAAGATGCACAGGTGTCTCTTTACGCTTCTGGGGCACCTTGATTATATCCGTACTGTACAGTTTCATCATGAGTACCCATGGATTGTGAGTGCTAGTGATGATCAGACTATTCGCATCTGGAACTGGCAGTCACGCACTTGTATATCTGTGTTGACTGGCCATAATCATTATGTTATGTGTGCAACATTCCACCCTAAGGAGGATCTTGTTGTTTCAGCCTCACTTGATCAAACTGTTCGTGTTTGGGATATTAGTGCCCTCAAAAAGAAAACTGTGTCTCCTGCAGATGACCTACTGCGATTGAGTCAGATGAATACTGATCTTTTTGGTGGTGTTGATGCTGTTGTTAAGTATGTTTTGGAAGGGCATGATCGAGGAGTTAACTGGGCTTCATTCCACCCCACACTGCCTTTGATTGTATCTGGAGCAGATGACCGCCAAGTGAAACTTTGGCGGATGAATGGTAATACTGAAAACTGCTCAACCTATTCTTTTTTCACCAATGTAATTATGAATTTATGATCCTTTTAATAATTTTCAGCATTCTGATTTCCTATTCACTGCATTTTGGTTTAAAAGTTTAATTTTTGAAATAAAATATTAAGACATAGTATGTGTAGGATTTTTTGGTGGTGGATTTCTGGTCCTTCCTAGCTACTTCCCTTCTTTGATTGTTAAAATGTTTCTTTTTCTTAACAATGAAGAATTATGTCTGGTTTTCTACAACTTTTATTCATCTAGTTTAGCGGTATTGGATTCACACAAAGTTAATGGGGAGGGCTAAGTTTTTCATTTGTTTCCAGAGACAAAGGCATGGGAAGTGGACACCCTGAGAGGGCACATGAATAATGTTTCATGTGTTATGTTCCATGCAAAACAGGACATAATTGTGTCTAATTCTGAGGATAAGAGTATTCGAGTGTGGGATGTGACGAAGCGAACTGGAATCCAAACTTTTCGTCGGGAGCATGACCGATTTTGGATTCTTGCATCTCACCCTGAAATGAATCTATTAGCAGCTGGTCATGATAGTGGCATGATTGTTTTTAAGTTGGAGAGAGAACGACCTGCCTTTGCTGTCAGCGGCGATTCTGTGTTCTACACTAAGGATCGGTTTTTGAGATTCTATGAGTTTTCCACTCAGAGAGACACTCAAGTAGTTCCAATTCGCAGAGCTGGTGCAGGGAGCCTGAATCAAAGTCCAAAAACCCTTTCTTATAGTCCTACTGAAAATGCTGTTCTTCTCTGCACTGAAGTTGATGCGGGATCTTATGAGCTGTATACCATACCCAAGGACAGCATTGGTAGGGGTGATATGCAGGATGCAAAGAGGGGTGTTGGAGGATCAGCTTTGTTTGTAGCTCGGAATAGATTCGCGGTGCTTGACAAAGTCCACAACCAGATTCTGGTAAAGAATTTAAAAAATGAGGTTGTCAAGAAGAGTCCTCTCCCTATAACTGCAGATGCTATATTTTATGCTGGAACAGGTAACCTACTTTGCAGAGCTGAGGATCGGGTAATTATATTTGATCTACAGCAGAGAATCATTCTTGGTGATCTTCAGACACCATTTGTCAAGTACGTTGTTTGGTCTAATGACATGGAAAATGTTGCTCTACTTAGCAAGCATGCTATTATCATTGCAAGCAAGAAGCTTGTGCACCAGTGCACTCTCCATGAGACTATCCGAGTAAAAAGTGGGGCATGGGATGACAACGGTGTCTTCATTTACACGACTCTAAATCATATCAAGTACTGCCTTCCCAACGGTGACAGTGGGATAATAAAGACACTTGATGTCCCAATATATATTACCAAGGTTTCTGGAAACACCATATTCTGCTTGGACCGGGATGGTAAAAACAGGGCTGTAGTTATTGAAGCCACTGAATATGTTTTCAAGCTTTCATTGTTGAGAAAAAGATATGACCATGTTATGAGCATGATAAGGAACTCAAAGCTTTGTGGGCAGGCAATGATTGCATATCTACAACAAAAAGGGTTTCCCGAGGTTGCCCTTCATTTTGTGAAAGATGAGAGAACGCGGTTTAATTTGGCTTTAGAGAGTGGGAACATTCAAATTGCAGTTGCATCGGCTACAGCAATTGATGAGAAAGATCATTGGTACCGGTTGGGAGTAGAGGCTCTTCGCCAGGGCAATTCTGGTATAGTTGAGTATGCGTATCAAAGGACCAAAAATTTTGAGAGATTGTCATTCCTGTATCTGATTACTGGTAATTTGGAAAAGCTCTCCAAGATGTTGAAAATTGCTGAGGTTAAAAATGATGTGATGGGTCAGTTTCACAACGCCTCATATCTGGGTGATGTTCGAGAACGGGTAAAGATCTTGGAGAATGCAGGCCACTTGCCTGTTGCTTATATCGCGGCTTCAGTCCATGGGCTGCAGGATGTTGCTGAAAGGCTAGCAGCTGAATTGGGAGATAATGTTCCTTCTCTACCAGAGGGAAAAACACCGTCTCTCTTGATGCCCCCTACCCCTATCATGTGTGGTGGTGATTGGCCCCTCCTCAGAGTCACGAGAGGCATATTTGAAGGTGGACTGGATAATATTGGTAGGGGAGCCATTGATGAAGAGGATGAAGCGGCTGATGGTGATTGGGGTGAGGAACTGGACATGGTTGATATAGATGGCTTGCAGAATGGAGATGTGACTGCAATTTTGGAGGATGGAGAAGTACCTGAAGAAAATGATGAAGAGGGAGGATGGGAGCTTGAAGATCTTGAACTTCCTCCTGAAGCGGAAACGCCTAAGGCTTCTGTAAATGCTCGCTCCTCTGTCTTTGTGGCCCCAACTCCTGGAATGCCAGTAAGCCAAATATGGACCCAGAAATCATCGCTTGCTGCAGAACATGCAGCTGCTGGAAATTTTGATACTGCAATGAGGTTGCTTAACAGGCAACTTGGAATAAGAAATTTTGCTCCTTTGAAATCAATGTTTCTTGATCTTAACACTGGCAGCCATTCTTATCTTCGTGCTTTTTCATCAGCTCCAGTGATTTCACTTGCAGTGGAAAGAGGATGGAATGAGTCTGCTAGCCCAAATGTAAGGTACCCTCCTGCACTGGTGTTCAGTTTCTCTCAGTTGGAGGAGAAGCTCAAAGCTGGTTATAAGGCAACAACATCTGGGAAATTCACAGAGGCCCTTCGCCTCTTCATCAGCATTCTTCATACAATTCCTCTGATTGTTGTTGAGACAAGGAGGGAAGTAGATGAAGTGAAGGAACTAATTATCATTGTAAAGGAGTATGTTTTGGGTCTGCAAATGGAGTTGAAGAGGAGGGAAATTAAGGACAATTTAGTACAACAGCAAGAGCTGGCAGCCTATTTCACCCATTGCAACCTTCAAATGCCTCATTTAAGGTTAGCTTTGCTAAATGCAATGACCGTCTGCTATAAGGCAAAGAACCTTGCGACAGCAGCAAACTTTGCAAGGCGTCTGCTTGAAACAAATCCCACTGTTGAGAACCAAGCTAAGACAGCAAGACAAGTTCTGGCTGCTGCGGAGAGGAATATGACAGATAGCACCCAACTGAACTATGATTTTAGAAACCCATTTGTAATTTGTGGTGCCACTTATGTGCCAATCTACAGAGGACAGAAGGATGTCTCTTGCCCATACTGTAGTTCTCGGTTTGTTCCTGGCCAGGAGGGGCAGATCTGTACTGTTTGTGATCTTGCTGTGGTGGGGGCAGATGCATCTGGGTTGCTGTGTTCGTCTTCCCAGATACGGTGATCAGCTTGCCAAGGCAGGAGCATTTTTCAATGGTTGTTTGAGGTTCACCTTTTTGCCGCAGTATTTAGATGTGTTCCGCTAACAATCCATGCTGGTAAAGATACTTAGCAAAGAAGAATCAAGTTTCCCATGAGGTGTTTTGCTATCGCATTTTTCTCCCCCTCCTTAGTTGATAATGGTTTTCATTACAATAAAAAATAGTTTCTGGATTTTGACCTTGGCTATTCTTGCTAGTTGTTCATAGACAAGAATAGGCTAGTGGTGTTGTTTAATTAGGGCTAGGGAGGACAACTTACATGTCAATGCATGCAGATGCCATTTGGCTATGTTTATTTCTTTCTTTGATGAATTGGGGTTTCAATTGGTTGCCTGTAAAAGTTATATTGTTCTTTGATTTGTTAAGCATCTTTTATAAGTTGGTTTTCATTTGTCATTTCTTTTCAATGAAATCAGCGTTAGATTATGATTGATGTTTAATGGAATGGTAGGGCCATGTGAATCTCTCCGACCCAATTAGATTACCTGTCTTTAAAATCATGAAGCTTGATGTTGAAATAGAGTGAGGATGAACTTGAAAGTAGGAATGCCATTATTCTGACTATGAATGAAGTTCTATTTCTCTGCCATTATTCTTCCCAAACAAAAGCTAAAAAAAATGCAACAAATCTCACTCTTCGTTATTGATAATAGATATATATATAATTAAGTACATCGACATTATCTTAATATTAATTTAAAACATTTTATCTTATAAATTATCTTAAAAATATATTATTTTTCACAATGAAGTAATTTCTATTTCATTTTTTTCTCTCTATCATGGGTTGTGCAATGCTAATTTTCCTTTACTAACAAGCTTTAATGCTTTAATTTTTTTTCGGTAAGAAAATAATGACAATTACCAGTGTTTTTGTAATGGTAAATTTTTGAGATCTTATCCAGTACACAATTAACGAATGGATATACATTACATTTGGGCAAGACAGACTAAAACTACTTAGACCTCCTACACGTACGGACATTTTGACTTACACGTGTTTATTATCTATTGGTCCAGGCACGTATGCGTATTCACACAATGGCTTGCATAACACATCATCCACGACTCTATATAACATGCCAGTGTCTGCGAAGCGGTTGATGAAAATTTTAGTCGGAAAAAGCGAGAGGAAAAAGAAAAACCGAAGCTAGGGTTAGAAATGGGAAAGCAATCTGGCTCAACATCATCATCCATGGAGTTTCTTGTTCCTGAAGAAGCTGATTTCATTGTGGTAGAAAACGATGCTTTGTCTAATTGGGTAGTCGTTAATGTTGTTGATGGTGAAGGGGGAGAAGTAGAAGTAGACGATGATGGAGATAGCGTTCAAAATGTGTTTGGTTCTTGGGATTCTTTAATTTCTTGGCCCATTTCTCCCAAGAACAATCAAATTGAAGGCCTTTATCACGACCTTGTTTATCGTGATGTGGATGTGAAAGTAAATCATGATCAACAATTTGATGATGTTGGTGGTGGGAATGGTGGATTTCAATTTGATGCTGTAGGTGTTGAGAATGGTGGAATTCAATTTAATGATCTTGATGATCAGAGCGTTGGCCTTCAAGATGTTGATGGTGATACTGACGTGTACGGTGATCGACAATTTGATGACGACGAGTACGATGATGATAATGGGTATGATTTGGACGATGAGCTTGTTCCGTGGTCTGTGAGCACCAAGTTAGGGAGGCAGAGGATGAGGAAGTTGGGGAAGCGGGCATGTCCAAAGATGAACAGTTCCAAGAGGTCACCTTATCTGTTTGTGAGGCCAGGATGTGTTCGTGGCAAGCATGGTCTGGGTCTCAAGCACAAAATCTAGGGAGGTAATTGGAATTCAAAGAAAAAGAAAGATCTTGGTGTTGGGTTTCTATCGGATTTGGTTGATTTGAATGTAATTACTCTATTTGGGTTAGGATTAGCTTGTTAAATCTGGCTTCTTTTACGTGGTCATTGTTAATATCTTAATGAAAAGTTCATTTCTGACTTAGTTCTTTGCAATTTCTATGTTGATGATTTACTTTCTTGATTGAATTGGATTTGTGATTTTCTGTTCATATGGTCTGAGCCCGTTAGCCAATCCTAGCTTTGGGACGATGATTGTTGTTTGTTCTTGAGATGGCTCTTTAGCAGAACTAGGAAGGTCAAACTTATGGGGTCAAACGTAGGGGGTTTGAGATACTTCAAATTTTGCACATACTGCACCTCTTACTCCTTCCATCTGCCAATGCTCTACTATTGGCGTTACTCACATGGCCAAACTATTTATTCCCAGTGTCTATGTACTGCTATAATTGTTTAAGTTTTTCCATATCAAATGTTATTTTCATAGGAGCTACTTCTTAAGAGTTGAGTTGTTCATCCACCTCGCATTTCAAATCGGAACATTCAAACATAGATTTTTGTTTGGGGATAAGCTTCTACCATATGAATTATGAACTATTTATCTAAAAACTTGTGACCCTGCAGGGATGCATCAGCACGGCCCAGGGGCGCTACCGATGTTTTTAATGGAATTAGAATTGTAATATTGTTCAGCATGATATCGTTTAACCAGCTCTAGCCTCTAGGATTGAAGTCCGATAAGGTAATACTAGTAGTTCCATATGAGATTCTAGTGACAAAACCGAAAGGGCTAATCTTTTTCTTCTTGTGCTGTGAGATACCATGCCATGCCTGCAACATATCCTGCTAATTAGGCCTGTCCAAGTTGCTTCTTTTACCTACCAAAATGAGAATTTAGCTTTTCGTAGTCTAAATACTGGCGTCACCATTTTTTGGTTGTCCTCAACTTTGGTTTGACTGGGTCTTGGGGAATTGTTTTGGGGAGGGGGAACTGTAAAATATGACATTGTGACCTTAGAAGCACCTCCTAGTTTTGATGCAAACCTGTGTTTTACTAATGTAGTGAAGAAGAGGAAAAGTCGGTGATGGAAGTGTTCCTTGCTTAATACGAAGGTCATGCTTTGTCACAAAGGTTGCTGGGCCTGAAACTCAGACAGCAAGGTTGATCTAGCCAACCTGGTCGGTGGTTATTATATTCGCTGCCAAAGGGGAAGCCGCTTAAAGGAGAAAAAAAAAAAAAAAAGAACAAAGGAAATCAACGAAAAGGAAAGTTCAAGCAATTAAAATGAGCATGAGATGAGCAGAGGAAAACTCACTACTTTGAAACCTCTAACGTCAAGTACTGCATACATTAGTTTGTAATTTGAAAAAGAAAGCATGACATCACTTTTTCTCCATTTGAGGGTAATCGTGCAAGGAACATTTTTTTTTAGCGATTATAATTTTAAAATTCCTTGTAAACAATTTATGTCAAAACAAAAGCATTAATCTGGTTGAAACTGGAAGACAATGACATCTAATTACTACCAGATTACTGGAAAATGAAACATCGAATACAGGTCTTTAACGGAAGATTGAGAAGGGTCCTTTTGCCTTTATGTCTAATAAACCTGAGGGCGGTGCTCCATAGGATTTTCACTGAAATCTGTTTGTCAGAGGATGATGTTTCATGTTTTTAACCATTTTGAGCTAGAAATTACGACTTTAACTAGGACCCTGTGTTGCTTCTACTATCAATGGTGTGGAAGGAGGAATAAGCATCTACTATCTAACACAAAACACAATCCATAGAGGGGTAGAAGGTGCCTTTTCTGGTGCAGAGGACAAACTATATAACCAAAGTCTTCATACACAAATTGAGAGTTTTAGATAGTAGATGTGATTCCCAGGCTGAAAACTACACAGGTTTACTAAGTACATTAACATGAATATGATTCTTCTTTTTTCTTTTATTTTAACCTATTTCCTTACTTTTTTTTCAATATTTTTTTTAGGGTTTGTGAATCTTAGTTTAAAACTAGAATTTATTCTTTTGCAATGGCAGCTTTGCAGTGTGTAATTATATATTTCAACTTGTTTAGTGGCAAAGTGTAGCCAGTGCTTGTGATTTTTAAACAAGAAATAGTTCCAGTGAGAAACTTATATATACCTTCCAATAAGCACCCCCTACCACCAAGCTTAAATCTTCAACAATTGGCGAATTGCTTGTCAAGCAGTGGGCATAAAGAAGAAACAGAAGGTTGTGATAAAGGTATGTGTGCTTGGTAATGGGTGAAGGATGATGAGGCAAGGAGGAGAATTAGTAGGGGATTCAACTTCAAGGTGCCAAGACTGTGGGAACCAAGCCAAGAGGGACTGTCTATACATGAGGTGCAGGACATGCTGCAAGAGCAAAGGGTTTCAGTGCCAAACCCACATCAGGAGCACTTGGATCCCGGAGTATAGGAGGCGCCAAGGGCAGCAACAAGTTGCTTCTACTATTCTTCCACAGCACCTCCAAGGACATAACCCTCAAAGGAACAGACTACATAATAATCCTACTTCAGGTATATATTATTTTCACGTAAGCAAAAAAATCCACACACACATATATACAGATTTTGAGAAAGAATCAAAGAAAATCATCTGCTTATGATAATTCGTTGTATTTTTTAGTGTTTTTTTCTGGTCAACTGTATCATGGTATGCCTATTTTTATCTGCCTGCCCAAAGTTTAGCTATTCTCAAATTAAAGTTGTCTGTTTTGGGTTTAGAAGAGGTAAATTTCCCGGATGAAATGAATTCCATGGCAATATTTCGTTGTGTTCGAGTGCGCTCCAAGGATGACATGGTTGATGAATATGCTTATCAGACAACTGTAAACATTGGAGGGCGTTTATTTAGGGGAATTCTTTATGATCAAGGTCCTGAGAGAGCTTACACTACTGGAGAGAGCTCCGTAAGTGCACTTCATCAGTATAATCTTACAAATGTTGCGGCCATCACCTCTGGTACTGCAACTACAGCTTGTACATCTGCAACTGCTGCTGAATCATTTCTTCCTCCACCATATCCATTTTCCTTCAATGCTTTCATGCCCGGTATGCAACATTTCTACCACCCAAAACCATAGTTGCTTTCTGGTTCTCGTCAATAGATTGAGAAACAATTCTATTAAATATGAGAACGACTGAAGGTGATTATTTACTAATTCATCTCCTTCTTGTTAATATCATTCCTTAAGTGCATCATCTTTTCGAACATGTGAAATATAAATAAATTTATCAGAAGGTAAATGATGCAGTATGTTCTTGTTTTTGTTAATAATCAATGCCAAAAAAAAATTATATTATCTTGCTTAATTGATAATTGAACATGTGCTAAGAGGCTTAGCAGTTTGTCTTCTTGTGACTTCATTGTTAATTATTCTTTTATCGCAATATTTATGAACTTCGAAGCAACTTTCATCCCCCTTTTCTGCTGCCTTGCCGACTTGATACAATGTTTGGACAAATTACCAAGACCTCGAGATCATTAATTAATACTAACAATGGTATGGACTTTAAGCAAATCATAGGCATCAAACTCAGAATGTGTAGGAACAGAACATATGAACACAGAGGAAACATGCTGCATGGAACTAAAGGTTTGCAGCTTGTAACAGATTTTTGTGTTTGTTTCACTGGTGAATATAATAGTTGCCAGCTAAGCATTTATTACATTATCATGTATTGTGTTGTCCTTCTTGAGTTGAGTTTCTGTTATTGTTAATCTAATGAAATCTGATGGATTTTTTTTTTGTATTTGGTTTTATTATATCTAAGCCCTGCAGATGAATAATTTGTAAGTATTATAAAAAGGGTATTATATATGTGGGCATCTTGTGGAACTTAGTTCATAATGACTTTAGTAGTAAAGCACTAAATAAACATCATGCTTAAGCTTTTATGGAAAGGAATCAGTGACACTAACTCAGTGACACAACATCCGGAATATATCCTTTGTACTTCAAAGACAGAGCACTCTGCTAAAGTCATTCTGCAGTTATTCTACTCTGTATAAATGCATCCAGAATCAACAAACATATCAACCACACTAAGACTTCCAATTCTTTCTCAATGACTTCCAATTCTGGCCATAATCAAATCCTCTTTTTTTTTTTTTTTTTTTTTTTTTTTGTTCCGAAAGTTGGGAAGAGACTTCTAATGGAGGATATTGTTAGCATTTTATATGAAAAAGAAGTTTCTTTTGAAGTAAAGTAGGTAATTATTTTATGTTTTTGTTTAAATCCTCGAATTAAATTATGATTAACAAACCTTGTTGACAAGGAATAATGTAAGATAGATTATATAATTATTTGTATGCCCCATGAGTGATGAACCATTTACTAAAAGCACTCCAAAAAGCAGGTCACTATTCTTTTCATCTGAATATAATTATATTATTATATACTAGCTAGCATTTACTTCCATATGGAGGTATAGAATATCTTGTTTTCTTATTGCTTGTCAATAACATAAGGATGCTTTTTGGAAATATTGTTCGTACTTTGGAATTTTAAGCTTTTAACGGGTGAAAGATGGTACTTCATTTATCATGGACAAGATAAAAGTGACTTGGTTCAGTGGTTGTGTCTACTGAAAAACTTCTGTCCCTTCAATAATTTTTCAATTTAAATTTCTACTCACAACTATTTGATAATAGTGATTTTAATTTTGAGTATTACCGAAAACTGTTTTTAGATTTTTGAGTTCTAAAAACTAAAGTTAAAAGTAGATGTTTTTCTAAATAGAAAATAAGATACACTCAAACAAATTGTAATGATATTTTTATTTAGACCAATATATCTATAATATTTACTATATTTTAACATATACTAGTATTCTAATTTATGTACATAATCAAAATATTTTAAATCAATAAAAATAAATACATGCTATCATTATTTAAAAAATTAAAAATGAAGTAAAATATTTTTTTATTAATAGATATTAAAACTAATTATAAAAAAAATATTTTCAAAACATACCTCTTTCTAATAATTTTATTAGTTAATATCTTTTTTTTTTTAAGAAAACAAAAAACAATCAAACAAATTTTTACATTTCAATGATTTTACATGTGGAGTCAAAGAATATATGCATTTGAGAAATATGGCCTAGTTTGGTCGAGTTTCTATTTTGGAGTTGAGATTATTTGATAAGAATTTCTATTTTCTTTTTCATACAGCTTTTATCTTAATTTTAAACTTTTTTCCTCCCAAGAGTTAAAGCCACAAGTTCCTTTTTTTTTCTTTTTTCTTTTTTCACAAGCAATTTTTTACTATAGTATTTCAATCAAGTAAACTAAACAATCCAAAATAATATAGTGGATAATTATTTTTCAAGAACCCATTATTCGGACTGACTTAATGATTAAAAATATATAATTAATTTCTTAATATTCTAAATTAAAAAATATGAAAAAAAACTCTGAGAATTCTTGTTTCGATAGATTATTTATTTTTAGTTAGCTGGAAGAGCTTATTCAAACAATACATTGATCACTAAAGAGGATAAAAAAAAAAAAAAAACAACAACTTACAATTCTCTGTTGCTCAATCTGTAGTCCAGCCAATATTCTGATGGGCCGAGTAGTTTAACCAAACTTTTTTCCAGGGTCCGATCGCCTCCATTATAAAAGCCCAAAAGAAAACCCAATAAGCCCAAAATATTTCTGGCGGGAAATATAAGATCTCTTCCCGCCATATCCACGCAAAGAACATTTTTATGAACTACACGCCGTCTCTCTCTCGGTGAGCGCTTCGCAATAGCAATGGCTTCTGATTCTTCCTCGCCTAATTTCAATAATGGTAGGTCTTTCTCTCTCGCTCTGTATCTTGGTGAGTAATTTTAGTTATAGTTTACTGATTACAAATTTTCCGAACTTCACAGGTCCTTCATCTCCCGAAGATTCATTGTCCAGTCCAATCGGAAACACATTCTCATCCCCTGGTAATGCTGCTCGCCGGAGAGGGCGGCGTCGATCCTCTACACCATCTACATTTGCAACCCCTCCACACCAACAATCCCGATTCCGCACCGAGGATGCATCCCCAATTCCATCGCGCTCCAGGCAAAGAGGAGGTGGGCGAAGAGCATCCTCAACGACTCCCAATGTTGCCACGCCCACCTCCACTGATGACGTCCCACCTTCCTCTGAAGGTGGCGAGGGTTATGACCAGGACGACGTCAGGCCAACCTATGTTTGGGGTACTAATATAAGCGTAGAAGAAGTGAACGAGGCTATTCAAAGGTTCTTACGGCATTTCAGAGAAGCTCCATCTCAGATTGATGAGTTGTACAGTGAAGGGAAGTATGAGAGGGCAATCAAGCGGGTCCTTGAAATAGAAGGAGATACTTTGGATGTTGATGCACGCGATGTGTTTGATTATGATCCTGATTTGTACTCGAAAATGGTTCGTTACCCGCTTGAGGTCCTTGCCATTTTCGATTTGGTTCTTATGAATATGGTTGGTCGAATCAACCCTTTATTCGAGAAGCATATTCAAACTCGGATTTTTAATCTCCGAAGCTCAACAACAATGAGGAATTTAAACCCATCTGGTTAGTTTTTGTGGTACACCTTATACTTTGCCTCCCCTTCCCCCAATGTTTTTAGATTTTACTATTCTTCTGTTGTTGGCGAAAGTGTTTGCGGAAACTAGGAATCAAATTGATATGGTTAGTTCTTTGATTAGATATTGAGAGGATGGTATCCTTGAAGGGAATGATTATCCGGAGCAGCTCGATAATACCAGAGATAAGGGAAGCAATTTTTAGATGTCTTGTGTGTGGATACTGTTCCGATCCTGTTGCTATAGAGAGAGGTGACCCATCACTTTTTTTTTTCCAATTATTATTCTAATTGTGTTATATGATATTTTGTATTAATGTCTATAATATGTTTGTTTGTTTATGTACTCTTAGGACGCATAACTGAACCTACTGTATGCTTGAAGGACGAGTGTCAAGCCAAGAATTCCATGGCACTGGTTCATAACCGATGCAGGTAATTTATAAATTTAGTTTGATTTTCTTAGCTCATAGCTTGAGGTTCTACTTGATTTGTTCGTGTAATCTTAATATAGAATATTATCATAAAGTCGTGTATATGGAGGATTTAAGGTTTCTTTGATTTCTACTTTTCTCATATATGATTCATTATGTACGCAAACGGCAAACCATTGGGTTTCTATATGCTTATTGCATTCTGGCAATAACAAAGCATTGGTTTAGACTTTAGACCCAACGAAAGCAGCTGTTTCACAGAAAAGGTTTCTTGTTGGAGTACAGTCTCCAGCAACAAACCATAATTACTGATCTTTCACCAACTCTAGGTTTGCTGATAAGCAAATTGTGAGGCTCCAGGAGACACCTGATGAGATTCCTGAAGGAGGGACACCCCACACAGTGAGCTTGCTAATGCATGACAAGCTAGTGGATGCTGGAAAGCCAGGTGACAGAATTGAGGTCAGAACATACTTTGTCATCTTTATGGCTGACAAAATGTTCAATTGTTTGATGTCCTATTAATTTGGTTCCTCATGCTATAGGTGACTGGTATTTACAGGGCTATGAGCGTGAGGATTGGACCGACTCAGAGAACTGTTAAATCATTGTTCAAGGCATGTGATTGGTCCTAAACTCCTGTTACATATGGAAATTCACAGTGTTGATCTTGACTGAAAGTATTTTTTTCTTTATATTGCAGACTTATATTGATTGTCTTCATATTAAAAAGACTGATAATTCAAGAATGCGAGTAGATGATACAATGGAAGTTGAGAACTGCATGGGTAGAAATGCAGAAGATGTATCTTTTGATGAAGAAAAGGTTCAATTGTGTGCTTAGTCTTTGGGGAAATTGTTCTGCCGGTATTATTTACTTATTATTGCATACTGCTCTGTTGTAGGTTGCTCAATTAAAAGAGCTTTCACGCAAGCCCGATATATATGAGAGACTGACCAAGTCTTTGGCACCTAACATCTGGGAGCTAGATGATGTGAAGAAAGGACTTCTTTGTCAGGTTAAACAATCTTACTCGCTATACCCTGACTATGTGGCTGCTGATTTATTTGACTCGCACAATCTTTCTTTGTTTTCTCTATTTGTCCTGAATGTTAGTGAAATGCTTCTTTTCAGCTTTTTGGTGGGAATGCTTTAAAGTTGCTATCTGGTGCTAGCTTCCGTGGTGATATAAATATCCTTCTAGTTGGTGATCCTGGAACCAGCAAGTCCCAGCTGCTCCAATACATACACAAGCTAGCTCCCCGTGGTATCTACACTAGCGGAAGGGGGAGTTCTGCTGTTGGCTTGACTGCTTATGTTACCAAAGACCCAGAAACGGGAGAAACTGTATGAGACCATTTTCTATATATTATGGGCTCTTGTATCATTTTCTATGTATGTAACTACATCAAGCTTTATTTCTTTCTATCTATTCTTCAGGTCCTAGAGAGTGGTGCCCTAGTTTTGAGTGACAGAGGTATCTGTTGTATTGATGAATTTGACAAAATGTCTGACAACGCGAGGAGCATGTTGCATGAGGTTGGTTGCAATGTTTATTTTTCTTAGGTTTATTGGAAGTGCTGGATTTGTTTCTCCATGCACAGTTTTGAGCAAATGTTTCTTCCTATCATGCGTGCTTCCACTTTCTCCACTGCCTTAATATTGTTAGAGATGTAATTACAAAGGCAAGCATCATTAGAGCCTGATATGATCATCTCCACAGTACTTTGACAGCTAATTCACCTGTCTCAATTCTTCCAGGTGATGGAACAGCAAACTGTTTCTATAGCAAAGGCAGGAATTATTGCATCTCTCAATGCTAGGACCTCAGTGTTGGCTTGTGCAAATCCAAGTGGGTCACGTTATAATCCCCGTTTGTCTGTCATTGACAACATACACCTTCCTCCTACTCTACTGTCCAGGTTAGAACATATTGGGCACATGCTGTGCAACAAGGTCTTTGCATATCATATGGTTTTTAAAGCTACTTTAAGACTGTATGTAACTATAGCTTTGCCTGTGTGATCACTTAGTATGTTGTGCATCACAGGATGTTATAAATTAGCAAGGCAACCATAATCAGGGGTTGTGTTACATTTAGAAATTAATTAAATATAAATTTAGAAAATATTTCTTGATAAGGCCTTAAACTTCTCCAGGGTTATAATAATTTTTTTATAAATTAACCACTATAAACTGAATTTCTGTGCAATTTCTCAGGTTTGATTTGATTTACTTAATTCTTGACAAGGCCGATGAGCAGACAGACAGGCGCCTTGCCAAACATATCGTATCCCTACACTTTGAGAATCCTGAGGTCTAGTGAAATCTAGCAATGAGTCTATGTTGCTGACCAGTCTTCAGTGTTTTATCTTGCTTACCTGTAGTATCCCATGTCTCTACCTGCAGAACATGGAGCAGGATGTTTTGGACCTCTCTACTTTAACAGCATATGTGAGCTATGCCCGAAAGCATATTCACCCACAGTTATCTGATGAAGCAGCCGAAGAGTTGACTCGAGGTTATGTTGAGATGAGGAGAAGAGGAAATTTTCCTGGCAGTGGTAAAAAGGTAAAATTATCATCTGTACTTGTTCAATGGAGCTGAAATGATAGTCTTCTTGGAGAGTTCGAGTGTTGCTTGGTTTTTAATTTACCAGTGTAGAAATACCATTGTCACTGCACATAATTGATGTAAAAAAGAAACAAGAGTGCGCATGATTTTTCAAATGATTAATAATGATCAATGATATGATATGTAAGATTGTTGAGGATTTTGATGATTACTTTTTGGATTTACTGTGGAATCTACTGATTTACTCACAAGAAGTTTAATCTTCAATTCTTCATCACTGCTGAAGAAGGTCCAGGCAGACTTAGATGTGCATGCCCTCACAACATTCTTGTGATACGATTTTAATTGATTCATTATTTGTTGTCTGATTTAGTTGATATTAAATGTCTGTGCTGTGTACTTTACAATTAACAGGTAATAACAGCAACGCCCAGGCAGATTGAGAGTTTGATACGCCTTAGTGAAGCTTTGGCTCGGATTCGCTTCTCAGAATTGGTTAGCAAGCTTGCTTGGTGTCTTAATAACGTGCAAGGGTTGCACCATAAGTGGATAGTTTTAGATTCATGTCTTGATGCATGCAGGTTGAAAAGCATGATGTGATGGAGGCGTTTAGGCTTTTGGAAGTTGCCATGCAGCAATCAGCAACAGATCACTCTACTGGTAGCTTTCCAAAATGAGACTGTTTCCTCACTAATTGAATCATATTTCCGTTTCCAGGTTGAAATATGATATATTTTTCTGTTTCCTTTTCTATCCTCCCTAGGAACCATTGACATGGATCTTATTACTACTGGAGTTTCGGCGAGTGAAAGGATGAGACGCGAGAGTGTGTTAACAGCAACTCGCAACATAATCATGGAGAAGATGCAACTTGGTGGACCCTCAATGCGGTTATTGGAGGTATTTTAGCTCACTAGATGGAAATTTTATGACATTTATCATTTACCAATCAAGATTGGAACTAGTGCCTTGATACGCATAAATTGTCATGTAGTTACTGGATGAGTTGAAGAAACAGAATTCCAGCACTGAACTCCACCTTACTGATGTAAGTCTTTCTCTCTCTCTCTGTGTCCCAACCCGTGTGTGGCAGATGCAGTGCATGAACGCTCTAATGGGTGAACTTCTGTCATTTCAGCTGAAGAATGCAGTTGCAACTCTTGCAAGTGAAGGTTTTGTTTCATTTCATGGAGATAGCATTAAGAGAATGTGATCAAATTAAGAATCACCATGACATTCAAGGTGGCCTGCTGGTTGATGGAATTGATTTCGTTATCACTGCCAAAATATTGATTCCATCCTGCATGAACCCACCCATTTTGATGAGTATAGTGTATTTCTATGAATGTTACATTCCTAGTTCGGTGGGTGAGTGGCATATGGTTTTGTACATGTTCTGTTTTCTGCTCAATGATCCAAGATAACGATATTATTTTTAGATATTCAAATGTAGAATCCTTTCGTGTCACATGTTCTCTTTAAGTCTTTGCAGTAGATGCATTTTCTCGTTGAAAGTGTTAGGATAGTCTTATTCAGTGAGAGAGATAGACATAAAAACTTTACAAAAAGTATATGATGATGATAAACCAAAATGCAAGTCATGTTAGTAAGAAATAAGAAAAGCCAAAATGATTAAACAATATGGTAACATAGGTAAGAATGAGAATGAGTGATACGGGTAAAAGCTCATAAAAAATAAGTTCAGAATTAATGATTTAAGAAATATTATGATTTTGATAAGTAATTTATAATTTTCATAATGATTTTAAATAAATAAGAATTACATTTATTATATCTTAACAAATAATTTAAATGTTTTAAAAAAAAAAAAAGAAAACAAAGTTTTCATTTATATTTCCTTAGAAAAAACATAAAAGAACAAAAAATAATAGTACTTGGAAAATAATCCGCTTTTCCGCCATTTTTTATAACTGGAGGAGAAGAGGAACAAGAAAGACGACTCGGTTTGTTGTCGTTGATACTCTGAGATCCATCTCAGAGCCTCTATTTCTTTGAGAATTTGCGAGGGAGGAAGAAAGGGAGAGAGAGAGAAACAGATTGAGGGAATGGGAGAAGCAGGGCATGGAGGTTGCTGTCCACTGATGGATCTGTTCCGTTCGGAGCCGATGCAGCTGGTTCAGCTCATCATACCAATGGAGTCCGCTCACCTCACAGTCTCTTACCTCGGGCACTTCGGCCTCCTTCAATTCAAAGATGTGCGTACATTATCATTTTCTTAGTTGTTCGTTTTGATCTTGCATGTTGATTTTGATATGCAAAAACCTTCAGTTACTTCTCTGCTACGTGAATTTGATGGTTTCCTTCGGAATTCAGTGAGAGTAACTTTTTATTAGGGTTTTTCTGCATCTTATATTTATTTTTAATTGCTCTAAGTATGACTTTCTTGCTATTTGATTGATCAGCGAGTTCAATTTTATTGTGGAGCAGTAGAGGTACGTTAATTTGCTAAAATGGAGCATCATTTTGAGTTTTGGAGATGTCCAAACTCATCGGTAGTTTTCTATGAGAATTGAAGCTTGTAACGACACTTATTTTGCAATTGAACGATCGAAATAAGCTCTTGGAAACAGATAAAAATAGTAATGGTGTGGAAATTTACACAGAAACTGCGTAGATTCTGTAGTGATATGTTTGTTATCACGTCGCTCTGCCTAGTTAAAAAAAAAATGTCAGATCAGTTTTTCCTTGCTTTAAGTGGTATTTTCTCGGTTAAATAAAGTGTAAAATGAACATAAAAAGGAAGCAAACCTAAAAGAAGAAGAGCGTGAGCCTAGCCTACTGAATGAATTAAAGCATACAGTACTTGTGTGTTTCTTGCTATTTCTAAACCAAATTTTACTGTATTGTGCTCTGTTAGTTTCTCTACTATATTATTTTCCAGAAAATGTGTTTTGACTTTCTTGCTATTTTCAGCTTAATACAGAGAAGAGCCCTTTTCAGCGTACTTATGCTACTCAGGTATGTTTCTATTTTGTAACATCATTTGCTACCATTCTATTATGCCTATTTTTTATAGAGCGACCACATCATTTGCTACCTCCATATTTTGCTTTCCTCTGGTTATACTGCTTTTCCTGTATTAAGGCTTAATGCAGAAATCATAGAAAACTGAGTTGTGGAGTGGTTTCCTTAGCCATTCATGAAGACATTTAGTACATCCTTTAAATTGATATCACTAAAAAGTAGCTCAGTTCCAAGATTTATCAATACAAATCTATCGACTGTTTAAAGTAAACAATTGCTACCTCCCCTTGGATGGCACATGAAATAACAGTTCATAACCGAGGTAATGCGGGCATTATGAGTTTGTAGTGAATTGTAAACATTTGTGTTGGTTGGACATATTTGTTTGGTTGATTTGAAGAGTTCAAGCAGACATGTAGAAAGTAATAGAGTTGTTTGGAGTGATTAGGATTAGGACTATCTTTAACATAGATAGGTAGAGAGTGGGATGTGAATTTTTGAGTTCCTGCCTTCGAGATCGTCATTTTATTTGTTTTTAACATTAAGTTTCTCCAATTAGTTCTCTGTTGCATATGTTGATATTGTCTTCTTTTTTCTTTTGGCCAAAAAATAGTCCCGTTGAAGATAAAAAAATGTGGAGAGATGGCACGCAAATTACATTTTTTCAAGCATTAAATGTCGAAGGCAGGTTTGTCTCCAACAAGGTTTGCAACACAAGTTGATACCAACATTGATGACCTAGAGATATATTAAGATGTTTGTAGCTAACAACGTTGTTTGTATTATAAAGCTCACTCCTTTTTTCTGTCCGTGAACTAGGTGAAACTTGGGGAACTTGAGTAGTAGCTGATTGAAATGAATGCAAATGGTGAAAAGTTGCAGCGTTCTTATAATGAACTTGCAGAATACAAGCTTGTTCTTCAGAAGGTGAAGCCTCATTTCTACTTAATCAACAAAGTAATACTCAGTTTTCATGCAATATTATGTCTAACCAGAGATAACATTGTCAATAATGTCAACTAAGATATAACGAATCAAACCATTAAATAGCTTCTAATGTTTTATCTATGCCCTTTGTGAAACAGTGTTAGCTAAGGAAAGATTTAAAATAGTGAGACAGTTTCTCTAGTAATCTGGAGAAATTGAAGATATCAGGTGCACAGGTGTCTATAGCCAATGTCAAACTCGAGTTGACTCAAATCTTAACCACCAGCTATGAAACACGGGTACTTCAAAATGCATGCTGTACCCATACCGGATACTGGTACTCTTTGGTATGTATCACCTATGTACCAATTATTTTTTCCTAATTCCAGGTACAACTTATTTAGTACCTTAGGTCTTTAGCTGTAATTATATAAAACTTATATATATTGACAAACAAAATAAGAAATTACATTCAAGAAAAACTAGTTTTGGTCAAATGATTTAAAATAGATTTTCTAACGTAATTATACACCTATTAACATCAATTTCTTTTATTTATGTATTTATTTGTATTTAGAGAATTTTATTCTATTAGTTAACCTTTAAATGCCTTCCTTCTCATATAAATTATATATATATATATATATATATATAATTATTTAATTTAACATACCCTGCCGTACCTGTCCCCATATTATACCGCCCTGAAATACCCGTATCGGTGCTTCCTTGACCACCATGCATAATCTAAGGCCTATTTTCTTAGCAAATTCACTAATGGACTATGAAAAGTTCTTCACATATAATGATGAAAATCTTATTCAATAGATGTGATAAAGGTCTCAGTAGCACCAATGGTTTACACATGAAAAATATTTCCAGGATCCTCATGAAGGGCTGCTAATTAGAAAGTTATACATAGTAATATTTTTAATGATACATTTATTGGTAACCTCTATTCATTTGGTTCTATATGTGCTTACCTTCTGCGTGAATTGATTTTGGGCTCTGTTAAGGGCTGGCTTGTATCGGTAAATAAGTAAATGTTCTCAATATTTACCATCAACTGTGAAGCACAAACATATCCACCTAGTTTACGTGTTGGATATGACACAAAACACCTGAAGGTAGATGGAAAAAATTGTTCCAGATTTTGCTGAGTCTGTGTGTCCAAAGTTTCTTTTAAATTAACCTTACTAACTAAATCTGATTCAAATTTCATGAAGAGAATCTTAGCACATGACAAGGCAATCAACAAACTTTTTATTTCTTTTCAGGCTGGTGGGTTTTTCCATTCTGCTAAAAGCAGTGCTGTAGTGTGAAAGAGAGAATATAAATCACAAAATATAGGTGGAGAATCCATGGAGACACCTCTACTACAGGAGCAGGTGTAACTCTTAGCTAGTATTTTCTCAGTATTAGCAACAACCCATTTTGTCCTGAATCACTTTTGTCTAATTACTTGGTGCAGGATGTTTCTTCTTTATGCTATGTGTTGTTGACAGACTAATCTATACTTCCATTTTTCCTCTCTGTGGGTGCAGAGATGCTACTAGTTCTGCAGGCTTAATAAAAGCTTATCCGTTTGGGGTGGATCCAGTATGTCATGGTACATGCAGCGAGTTGCATTCCTTAACTCTTTGAAGATGAAAATGTCAATTCTTCTGGGGGTTTCCCAAATGAACCTTGGAATTATATTAAGCTATTTCAATGCCAAATTCTTCCAAAATAGTTTAAATATATGGTAAGTTTTGTGCCTTTTTGTCTAGTTACATGATTTGAGCACTATCAGCTTTTTCAGAGCTTTCATTCACAATAATATATACTAGTTGGAGCCTTAACTTAATAACTTTGGAAAATCTAAGACCAAGAGAAATTTGTTTGCATTTGAAAATATCAAGCCATTGAATTCCCTTATATCTCTTTTACCTGCAATTTAAAATTGATTGTAGTTTTACTTTATTTTCAGGTTCCAGTTTATTCCCCAAATGATATTTCTGAACAATCTGTTTGATTACCTGTCCCTTCTTATCATTCTGAAGTGGTGTAGTGGTTCACAAGCTGATCTGTACCACATAATGATATACATGTTCCCGAGTCCTACTGATGATCTAGGCAAAAACGAGCTCTTTGCTGGTCAGAAAACTCTGCAGGTCTTCTTTCTTCCCACCTCACTCCCCCTTCTTTTTTGGGGTTTTCTCTCTACTCAGATGATATTGACATGTGTTAGTCATATCTTATTACCAGCTTGTGCTACTATTACTGGCCTTTGTTGGTGTGCCCTGGATGCTGCTTCCAAAACCTTTTCTTTTGAAGAAGCAACACAAAGATGTATGCTTATGTTCTTTCATGAAGTTGTCTGCTGTTACTTCAGTATTAAATTGCTTTTGCATTATCTTTACTTCAGTATTAAATTGCTTTTGCATTATCTTTCTACTGGTTCTGATAGTTATGTTTTACTCCAGAGGCACCAGGGTGAATCCTACGTGCCGCTTCAGAGCACGGAGGAAACATTGCAAGTGGAGAGAAACCATGACTCCCATGGTCATGAGGAATTTGAGTTCAGTGATGTCTTTGTGCATCAACTCATACATACCATAGAATTTGTATCTAATACAGCTTCGTACCTTTGTCTGTGGGACCTAAGGTATGTTGCCATACACACACATGCTTGCTGGAAGGGGTGCTTATGGATGACTGGTAAGTGAAACGTTGTCTTTTTCATTTCATGTTGAGATCTATTAGTCTGGACAAGTCTCGCATGCTTATCAGATCTACTAAATTGTATCTGCAGATATGCTGTTCTGTATGGTAAGTGCCACTAACATAATTACTTCATTACTTTTGTACCGTCTTGCTCACTCGCAGTTGTGAAGTGTATCCTATGAAAAGGTTCTCCTTCGCGCTTGGGGGTATGCTAACTTTTATTTGAATCGATGTTACATCTATACTAAAATATAAAGGGAGGTGCCCCTAAAGTCTCCCAAATATCTTACCCGAATAAAACGAATTTTTTTGTAAATAATATAATTATAATTTTTTATTCTGTGCAAAATAATATAATTAGAAAGTTTGAGGCCCTTGTTTAGAAGGGTCATGATAACTGATATAAAGAATGAAAAACACTAAGGGTGGTTTTGGTTTGGTTTTTAAAGGTATAAGTAACCAAATCAAAAGTTTGATTGAAATTTGATTTCGGTTAATTGGTTTTTAGTGAAATTAGGCAATTGAACTGAAATGATTTTAATTGAATCGGTTTGGTTTCAGTTAATTCGGCTAATTTGAGCTTAAATATTAGGCCTAAATTAAACATAATAAATTTTTTTTATTTATAATTTAACCTACAAAATAAAGAAGAAATATTATTTTCTTTTATTTTTTAAAATATAAATATAATTTCGGTTAAAATCGGGACATGGTAGAAACCAAATCAATTATTTTGGTTTTGGTTAATTAAAAACCAAAAATATCCTATTTAGAAGAGGTTGTTGACCTGGTGATAACTAATGTAAAGAATGACAAAAATTAGGGGTGGTTTTGACAAAAATAGGGCTTAAATTAATATTAATTTATGTTTTCAAGTATAAATATATTTTTTGGTTTGGTTTTTGTTAAAGCGAGAAATCATAAAAACCAAATCAATAATTTTGGTTTCGATTAATTAAAAACCAAAAATACCTTGTTTAGAAGAGGTTGTTGACTTGGTGATAACTAATGTAAAGAATGAAAAAAAACTAGTGGTTTTGATTTGGTTCGGTTTTTAAAAGTATGAGTAACCAAATTAAAGTTCGAATGAAATTTAGTTTCAGTTAATTGTTTTAGTGAAATTAGGTAATTGAACCGAATTGGTTTTGGTTTTGGTTAATTTGGACTTAAATATTGGACCTAAATTAAACTTTTTTTTTTTGTTTTAAAAATAAATTTTTATTATTATTTGGCCTACAAATTAAAGATTAAATATTATTTTTTATTTTTTTCTTCAAAAGTATAAATATATTATTGTAACACACAAAAATAAGGCTTAAATTAATATTAATTTATTTATAAATATAAATATATTTTGGTTTGGTTCAATTAGGTTCTGTTAAAACTGAAAAATGATAGAAACTGAATTATAATTTTGATTTTGATTAATTAAAAACTGAAAATAATTTTTAAAAAATAACCAAACCAAATTGAAAAAGAATTCTGATTCGGTTCAATTTTTCGGTTATTACCAAAATATTGCCACCCCTAAAAAGTACAGTAATATTGTTGGTCTGTGTCACAGGTACAACAATGTTATTATCCTTATAGTGGGCATCATTGTTTTCATTTTTGCTACTGTTGGAGTGTTCCTTGTGATGGAGACTCTGGGTGCCTTCCTTCATGCTTTACGACGTCATTGGGTCGAGTTCCATTCTGCTGCTGTTGGAGTGTTACTTGTGATGGAGACTCTCGGTTCCTTCCTCCATGCTTTACGACATTCATTGGGTCGACTTCCAAAACAAGTTTTATGGAGGGAATGACTGCAAGTTCTATCCATATTCATTTAAATTGCTCGATGATGAGGATGAATGATGCCTATGCTTTATTAAGAATTTGAGGTCGCATAGGTATGGATCATGTTGATAAGATCATTTAAACGGCCCAAGTCAGTGATTTTGAAATCATTTTCCTCTTATAGGGCAATTTTCAGGAGTCTTATAGGGCACTGCCCTTTTCATATATTTATTGTTAAGAGGGAATAAATTAATGGTGTTGCTATGTAGGCTATCCAAAAATTCACAAATAGTGAATTATTTAAAAAACAAAAAGTAAAAAAGTATGAATCTTTTCTATGTGGCCAATTGCAATAATATTAGCTTTCTATGTGATACTATAGAAATGGTGATATTATAATATTAGGTGATACACCAATCTAGAATTTTTAAATTTTAAATAAATATTTGGTCAAATAGACTTATTTAAATATAGATTTGCTCTAATTTTTTTGACAACTAATAAGCAATGGATAAATTATTCAAAAAATTAGTTATTTTTGTTTATAAATATAGACAACTTAAAATAAGTTTATTCAAGTACATATAAAATATATTATTGTCTCCTATAAAAAAAAGAAGATGATATATTATTATCTATAAAGTATAAAGAATGAGAATAACTAATTAATTTTTTGTTTAAGTAAAAATATTTTAAAAAATGCTAAACAAAATGTGAAAATGGGAGAGATTGAAGAGAAAAATAAAAAAAAATTATGTAACAAACTGAAAGAGAAAATATAAATTAATGATGTGATAAAATTATGTGTTAAAATATTAAATATGGTTTATTAATAATTTGTCAACACCAAATTATTTTAATTCATAAAGTATGAATTATAATATATCCCATAATCATGTACATTATGGTTATTAAGAGATAAGTGACTTTTTTCTGTACGTTCCCTTAATTATTGCATAGTGTTAAACTACTTGACATTCTTTCACTCTTTCATTCTTTCTTCTATTCAAATTTATAATTTTATTTTCGTTTCTTTAAAATTTAGGAAGTACTAAGAATTGTTAATTACTTCAGTTTGCGTTTATTACAACACCTAAATTTTCACATTGTCTTTGACAGCTAAAACTTAACTTCTAAAATCATAGTAACAGTATCAAACATGGCCTTAGTAATTATTCCTAAGCATAGTTCTTTATTGTTTATATTGAAATTTTTTTTATATCGGAAACATATTCTTCAATATAATTCATGCGCAAGAACTATACATGGTAAGAAATGCGGGCCAAACTTCGATCTTTACTTCAATTATATATGAAACAAATTTCCTTATGGTATAATTGAAGAGCTACATTCAATGTAGAGTGTACTGTGCACTTACTGGAATAATTACTGCTGAAAGGTGGTATGAACCGCTGCAACAGTTGAGACCATGGAGTCCACCCCACAGATATTTCTTCCGCGGCAAATCTTGTAGAAACCATTTTCTCCCCAATTTTCACCCCATGAATTTTTTATGATCCAGTATGGCTTCTCTTTCATCCGAACAGGCGCATAGCCAGCAGAACCGTACCCCACCAATAACACACCATGATCCAACCGCTTTGAGCATATGTAGGGGCATGAAACTCCACTAACATAGGTTTGCATGTATACTGCATTGATAGCCACTGCATTTACAGAGTTAAACAATTTCAGGCAACATTCCTTCCCACTTCTTTTCCAAAGAATTGGAGAGGCAACAAAAAGAAGAGATTCAGACTGGAAATTACCTGCAAGAGGACCATTGTTAACAAGGTTTGCAGCAATTTGGTCTTCATTGAGAGAGATGACACTGAAGTTTGCCACTGATGCTGCAATCTTTGTCTTGTCAAATTTGCAGGTTCCACGATCAGTACCAGTGTAAGGATAGTCTTTCTCCGTCATAAGTCCACCGGCTTTAAGGGTGTATTCGAAGGCACTATTCATCAGTCCACCATTGCAACCAGAGTCGCATGAACCTGGTTCATCCGGATCACACTGCAGAAAAAAAGATGTCAATGGGTCAGTTTAGAGAGCAAGCGCAAAACAGCCCGAGAAACCAGCCTTTTCTTCCCGGGGCGTCAGCATACAACATTGCTGGAAAATACTTGCTCATATAGAGTAGTAATACAGGTACAAAAAGGGCAATAGATACTAGACCCCACATGTAATAAGCCTCCCGTGGGAGGGGACAATTGTAATTAGTCAGTCACAAAATAAGCCAATAGCAATAAGTTAACGTCTAGCAACAAGTGTACATGTAGTAATACATCTACGAGTATGTGTAACATAATATTATCCTAACAGTTTATGTAACTAGTAGAACCAGCCATTGATGTGAACAAGAACTCCTTAAGAACGTAGACACGGTGATTAAAGGAAACAAAATGGTCAAATAGCAATAAAAGCACCATTAACCAATCTCATTTTAATAAGTGCCTTATAGTTAAAGTCTTGAAATCTACTGACCTGACATTGCACTAATTTAGGTGCATAAGGTAACACCAGAATAGTTCCTTCAACAAACGTAATCTTTAAGAAATTCTTAAAACCCTCCACCATGATTAATATGACAATACGTTTTTACGGATAGACAAACAGATTAACAACTCTAAAAACAGAATTTGGTAGACTAGTATAGTATGATTTGCAAATGATATCAGACTAAACCCTCTAGCCAGTAATTTTTTTTAAATGTGGACCTAGATACATTGGAACCAATTATATAGATCCCACCTTTGTAATGACACCTATTGCTTCTTAGCTATATTGTGTGTACTGCTGTGATACACATATAGATCCCTCAGCCAATGCCAAAATTTGTAAAGCAACAACTGATAGTAACTAGATTTGAATTTCTGAGAGAAAAACAAGAAACAGAACCATAACCCACGCATTCACCATTTCAGCTTATATCATGTTTTCAGTATTAGTAACCCAATATCAAAATGCAATACAAATAAAACAGAACCCCTAAAACCAAATTTCTTGCAAGTTCTACACTACAGTTGAATCTTAAATTGAATCGAAGAACCTAGTAAATTATATCATAATATATACTAGTTTGGAAACATAGGGATATACAGATTGAAGACAAAATGATGCAAATAAAATCAACGAATTGCTGAAAATATAATCGAAATCTAACTCAGCTTATGCTCACTAGAAGACGTAAGACAAAACTAATACCTCATGATCACAGTCCACAAGCTGTTGCTCGCTAAGGCTGATAAGTTCTCCGGTAGCAAGGAAATGAGCACCTTCCAGGGCACCAGTTGTGCTGAAACTCCAGCATGATCCACATGAACCCTAATTCCAAAAAAAAAAAAATTATTTTAGAGAACAATCTCGGACAAGAATTTCACACGCCAAAAAGCATTTGCAAGAGACAGAGATTTGTTTCTATTTAACAATCGCTTTTGTCCAGCTCTTCAAAATCATATAACACAGAAATCCATTGGAAGCTCCAACAATGCTATACGACTTTGAATTTCGATTAGAAAATAAAAAAATCACCTGGTTTTTGGGAGGGGTAACTGCTCCACGATCTCTCCAATCAAAATCAGCGGGAAGATCATCGGTAGGCAATATTGGGGCTTTGTTGGCGTCTGAAGGAAGCCTGAGCCCTCTGAGACCTAAATACGTCCTCCGAAATTCGGACGCAGTCAAATCCGAGAACTGAGTCACACCGTGAGCAGCCGATGGATCCAGCTTCTGATGACGCTTTGCTCGACGAATGTTAGCCTTGAATACCTTGAATCTGTAATCGTGCTCCTCCTGTGACCCGTACGACTTCCCAAACCTACGTTTGAACAGAGAAAAGTGGTGCTCTGCTCCCAATCGGAGTTCTCCATCGCCGTCGACTACCTGCCGAATTAACTGATCACCGTCGCTTCTGACAGATAGAGTCTCCGTCTCCGTCTCCGACGAGATCGCGGAGATGAAGAGGAAGGAGAAGACGATGAAGAAAGAAAAAGACTGATGCATGATTGTTAGGTAAAGAGAATGGTTTGCTTCGGAGCGAGAGGTTGTGAGCTTTTATAAACTTTGATTAGATAGTAACAGCTTCCGAGTTAGGGATAGATCTGAACCGTTGAAAACTGGGACCCATCATAATTAACGGAGCAAGTTGGTATAGTTCCTCGATTGTGCCGCAGAGGATAGCGTCCGGAGCCTATTTGTGATTGCTTAAAAGAAAAGGAAAACAGATAACCAATGATATAGTGAAAAGTGGCGTGTTTGAGTGATTTAATAGAATGGTAGTTGGCACTAGTTGCTGGTTGGTTTTAGGATTCCTATTCTGTTTCCTAATTCCTCATCTTTTTTGTTGTTGCATAGCTGGGAAAGAGATAATAAGGGAAAACGTTGTCGTTTACTGGTGAATACAGTTTTGAACCGTATTTTGATTGCATATAGGCGTAAAGTTCTTTACGCTCTGTATGGGTGTAGAAAGAAGTTGAAAAATGAATAGAGAAGTAAATTGATCTACATTCATCTTCTTTTGCTTATGGACTCAAAATGTTATCTGCATGATGCTGGGACTTGTTCTAATGAAGCTTTTTTAAGTTTAATTATACTTTTAGTCTTAGACTGAAAATTTAATTTAATTTATATATTTCAAAAAATTAAAATATTATTTTATAATTTCAAAAATTACACAATATTGTATTTATCTTCACTTTTAACTTCAATTTTAACTTAATAACAGATAATGTGATAAATATTATCTTATATATTTTATTCACATGTTATATTAGTTATTTGACACGTTATTTTTTATTAAGTTAAATATAATAAAAAATAACGGTGGAGACCACATTGTATAATTTTTGAAACTATAATTATGATACTTAAACTATTCAAAATATAAGGACGGAAATGAATTCTTGGTAAAATTATAATTATTAAAAATATAATATAGCCTTAAAATTAATTCACAGGAACGTATACCCAACATTGCATACAATTGCACTCCTGTAAGAGATCAATCAGCTCCTGTTTACATAATCATTGGTGATGGAGGAAACATTGAAGGCTTGGCAACCAAGTAAGCTCAGTACATCTAACAGAATTAGTCTCAAACTTCTGTAATGGTTTGATTAACATTGTCAAATGTAAATGTTCTCTGTGCTGCAGAATGACAGAACCACAACCAGAGTACTCGGCATTCCGGGAGGCAGAGTTTTGGATATATCATCTTTGACATAAAGAACCGAACACATGCCTATTATAGCTGGCATCGGAATCAAGATAGGAATGCTGTGGAAGCTGATTCAATGTGGTTTTCAACAGATACTGGCATCAAATTGATGATTCCAAAAGTTCCTAATCAGGATGATTTGCCCATGTTGATGCTAATAAATAAATCAATGTATAATCTTTGAATTACATGCTGGGAATATATATTTAATTAATTAACATTTTCATCTTGTCTTTCTGTAGCCCTTTCTTGTAATGTCTGGTATCATAGAGTGCATCTTAGTGGTAGAAAGAATATTGATTCACTATAGGGCTATATGCTCGACTCTAAGGAACAGTCACAACAGATTTTGGGTGGCCACATTAATTCTGGCTGTTTTATTTCTCGAGAAAAGTCAGTTCCAAACACAAGAAAAAAACGAAGGTTGCTATAGATTGACAATCACGATAGAACTTCATCAAAACTCAAAAATGACATATTTGTCTAACAAATTAGCAAGTCCATTCTGACAAATTAGGATACAAGTAACAGTTTTATTTAGTACAATTCATCCTCCTCAAAAAGTGCAAGAACAACCAGAATTACCTGCATATCTTAAAATATTAAAGTACTGAACATAAGGTACAACTGCAAATTATATTAAAAGTCATCAAGCTTATGTCATTCTCATTGGATTTCAGATTTGGAAGTTGTGGAATCATCAATCTGATGCCAGTGTCTGTTGAAAAACCACATGGAATCAGCTTCCACAGCATACCCATCTTGATTACGGTGCCAGCTATAGTGAGCATGTGTTCTGTTCTTGATGTCAAAGATGGCATGTCCAAAACTGGCCTCACGATATGCAGAGTAATCTGGCTGTGGCTCCCTCAAGCTGCAGCACAAAGAGACATTTATAATTTGACCATGTTAACATAAAGGAAACTATTACAGCAGTAAAGACTGATTCTATTACATATATATACTGAGCTTACATGTTAGATAAGCCTTGAATATTCCCTCCATCACCAATGTTTATGTATACAGGAGCTGACCGATCTTTTACAGGAGTGCAGAGGCCATTTTGGATATTGTATGCAACATTGGATACACGTTCCTGTGATTTAAATAAGGCATTACTTTAAAAGATTTCCATGGAAAATTCCTAGAAACAAGTACCTGCAATATGCAGATTGCCCAAACTCGAAGCACGATACTTACAGATCGTTCATAGGCATGAACATGACCAGCAAACACAACATCAACTTTGTTCTTCACAAACCATGACTCGAATACTATTCTCATTGATTCCCCTTCCATATAATGATCATCGTTGCTATTATACAACGGGGCGTGCATGAGAACAATCAACCAAGGTGTTTCGGACCTGTTAACTTTCTTCAGCTCATCCTTAAGCCACCAGTATTGAGGAGAGTATTTTCCTGGAAAAACAGAAGATGAGATTCAAGCAAATACCATTATAAAAAAGCACTCATTTCAGGAAGCAACCCATCATTACCATGTGCTGAATATGAAGACAATACTATGATGTATGCTGAAGCTCTCTTGATAGAGTACCAAACAGGATCATCACTTTCTGATGCTTTATAAGGGACAGGGTAGCGGGTATTAAAAACCCTAAAAAGTTTTCTTTCACCCTGCAACAATTAGCCATTCTTCTGTTAAAAATGCTTAAACAGAAGAACACAACTGTAAAAAACAGAACAATAGTAACTCTTACAGAAAAATAGAAATGTAAGATTGCAGATCAAATTTGATTCCAGTGAGAAGCTCACGAGTTCTGGTTTGTAGTCAATTTCATGGTTTCCTGCAGTCCATATCCAAGGTTGATAAGCAAGACTCCTCTCCATGAACCTTCCCCACGTATCCCATCTTACATTGTCAGCATTTGGGTATTCATCTGCATAGGAGAGGTCCCCAACAAATAACACAGCTTCTCCTTTCTTGGGATTGTTTTCATAGTGAGTAAGAGTTATATTTGAATCAAAAGTCTGACCAATATCACCTGCAAACAATGTCCCAGTAGTCAATAACAAGCATACAAATACACAAACATAATCCACAGTTCTTCACTCTGGTTATGTTTATCCGCACATCTATCCGGACACTGTATAATTAAGATTGATTTAATGTCTATCCTTACCTATAACACCAAATATATATGGTACATCAGGACCAACTTCAGGGGGAGTCTTAAACCAGAACTGCCTTGTAGTCTGCCCAGTTCCAACCTCATAGTAGTATTTGGTATTGAACTGCAAAAAACATCAAACAAGCCAAATTGAAATTTTGATTTGAGTTCAAACCCACCATACATAAGATGGACACATACGTAGGAGCATTTCTATGAATAAATTAGATAACTAAGATTAAATGCATATAGATTTAATTTACCTTTAGTTTTTTGATGGTGCAGTGATGAATATAACCAGATGTGTAATTGTAGAATTTATAAGTAACAACTTTCCCCTTAGCCTGCTTCTTTAGCTTGCTGTTCTCACTCCAGTAGAGAACCGTACTAGACCCTGGTTCATCAGCTGTCACCCATGACACAATCACTGCCTTCCCCACATGATCTCCTTGCATTATATGAACCTTCATTAAAAAAAAGAAAAATCCAAATTAAAGAAATGACAAAAGAAGTATAAGAAAAAACTTGGAGAGTGATAGACCTCAATCTTTTTTAGTTGAATTAGGAACACAAATTATGAATTCATTCTTGCTGCAACTGAGTTCTATGCATGGAATCATATTACTTCAAACGTTCTTTTCTAGTGATTTTTTTTTTTTTTTAATTTAGATGAATGTAGATAAAGATTAATAATTGCATAAAACACAATTTGGTACATTAAATGAGGTATATATACCACAGGAGATCTGGGTAGATGAATTGTATTAAGAAAAAAAAAGTGAAGAATGATGGGACCTGCTGAGGAGCATTATAGCCAGGAGGGACTTGAAAAACATCGCTGTCAAGGGGCATATCCTCAGTTTTTTCAACTTTCCTCACAAAACTGCTTGTCTTCCCAGCGTTACACATAATTGCCACATTCATTACCAAACACAAAACCACTACAATGGCCACCATATTATTATTATATGAAGCCTGCAAGCCCATCATCTTCACCCAATTAATCCTATACTGAGCTGAATACTACGCTAGATTTTGATCCCATATATATGTAGTAGGAGAAAACTAAGCAAATCAGTGTATCATATAATTAATTTTTTTATTAAACACGTTGAGCTATCCACGTGATTCATCGTGATACATAAATTATTGATAATAATATTATAAAGTAATTCATTGTATATTTTTAATGTATAGTATAATTAAAGTTTTTAAGGGTACCTCTACGTGCGCAAGTCAGGCACATCGACCCATTATATTCCTTCATGTAAACAATGTTCCTCGATTGAGCTCCAAATGACATTATTTATTTTTAATTAAAAATAAACGTGTCATATATGAATTACTTTATTTTTCCTTAATTAGCTAAAGTAATTTTTAGAATTCATTTTGTTCCATTTTCAATTTTATGAAATAGAAGTTCTATATACTTTATTTAGGAGCTCTTTTTGGAATGACTATATAGAAATTCATCGTTAAATAATAGGGTTCTATATAATTTTGATGTTTCATAATTATATCAATTTGTATTAGATTTTATAAGAATTTTTTCAATTAATTTTATTTTTCAAGATTCAAAATTTCTTAATTAAATTTTATTATTCCGTTTACATGTTATAAATTAATAATCACACTTAACATAAAAATAATGATGTACTAGAGAAATAGACCAAAAATATTTATGAATAACTAAATTAAAAATGGATGCAATTCTAAGACACTAAAACAGTAATTAAGTTTAAATAATACTAGAGAAATAGAATTTAGAAATATTTATCCTTATTTAATATATTATAAAAGAAATTTGGCTTCCCACGCTTCATTTAGTAATAAGTTCTTACACTGTCTTATTATATAATTATATAATATATATTACATTCTTATATAGCTCAAGACTCTGCTAGCTTTTCATATACCTGGTAGGAGAAAACTAAAAAAAATTACTATGTAAATAATAAATTTTTTTTTTTTTTTGAATCTAACGACCCACGTGATTAATACATAAAGTATTGATAATAATAATATTATAGTATAACCTTTGATCTTTTGAATTTGTTAGCAATATAATTAAAGTTAAGTGTAGTTTAATACTTTAATTGGCCTTTGGTTCAAAAAATGATTCCCTCTAATTCTATTTCTTTGTCAAAAAGACAATCCTTACCACGTGGGTCGATCATTCATTTCTATAAGAATTAGTATCTCCTCTATTTTATTATATTTTTTATTTACAGGAAATAAAACAATATTAAATGATTCTTGAAACTTTTTCTTTTTTTTGGCTAAGAATGATTCTTGAAACTTTTTCTTTTTTTTGGCTAAGAATGATTCTTGAAACATTAGAATATAGAAAATTCATTTATTAAGTGTATTAAGGTAAATTACATGGTATTCCGTTACAAAAATGAAATATTTTATTTTCAACTAAATTTGATACATGTCACTCTATAAGTTAATCACATATCTATATAACTTGTAATAATATGTGTTGTAACTTGTAAAGGAGTCTTAGTATTTTGAATGGTGATTTTTTTTCCAAAAATCAGTTCTACATCCTTTTCTTCTAAATATTTTCTTACGACTGCGAATTTTTTATATTAAAAAGGGTCTTTAACAACTTAGTTTAAATACGAATTGTAGGTATTGATTCTTTTTATGACCATATTAATTGTGATATGCTAAGTCAAAAAGGTATATATGTGGTAGCTGGCCGTCAAGACCAAACACATGCTTATAGACTTGTGGTACTTGTAGCTTGCATTTCAATCAAGTGGGTATGCATGATCCATGGCATCAAACTGAAGATAAGACAAAGTGCCCCACCATGATAATATTAATTTTCCAAGAATATATGAATAATCTATGGGATAATATACGTTATTCAAACATGCATGTCCAACGCTTGTGTTAACGTCTTTTTTATTAATTAATGAAACTTTTTTTCTTCATTACTTCAAAAATAATTCACTAGACTTTACCCCTAATATCTAATCAACTGAAAAACTATGAGAATTAATTGTATTTTACTCTCATAAATAATCACTCGTTTTGTAATAATTTTTATGTACTATCAAATTAGACACATGATCCACTTAAATTATTCATAACTCTAATCATTTAAATTAATTATTAAATTTAACAAATTAACTCAAAATAGATTAACTATTCTAGTTAAAATTAAGTTTTTTTTTTATTTTTTTATCTTTTTCTTTTTAGCAATTGAACTCTCCATATTTATTCAATTTTAACATTTTTTTTTTTAATAATTGCAATACAATATAATAATAAGAGAAAAAAATTTAATGAAAATTGAAACAATAATTTATATGATTTTTATAAATGAGAAAAATAATATTAACAAATGTATTGATAATTTAATATCATGCAAAGAAAATAAAGATTATAAATTGAACCAATTTAAAGTGTTTAATTTCGTAGAAAAATAAGGAGAAAACAAGATGTAGAAATGAGATGACATAAAAAAAATTATAATAAAGATAATTTAATTTTTTATTTATTTAAATTATTAGATTTAATAATTAATTTGAATGATTGGAGATTATTTATTAATTATAATTCAAATAAAATGTACACATCTAATTCGATAATTTATAAGAATTATTACAAAATAAATTATAGTTCATAACAATAACATACCATTAACTCAAATTATGAATGATAAATAAAATGCTTGTTTTGCACAAGATAAAAATTTTGAATTTTTTTGTTTTACTATAACACCATTATTTTTTTATTAGAGAAAACAAATTCTCGTGCTACACATGGGACATCACTGCATCGATTTTATAACACTCAAATTATTTTGTTTTAAATTGATTCCTTTTTTTGTGCTAATCAAGATTTTACGATTACTTTTGTTTTAAAAAAACATTATATACTAGTTGTATGGTGCTTAGCAAATCTAAATCTATTTGGATTTGCTACGATATGTTAATATCAAGCAAAACCTTTAGATTCTTTTCAAGAGATTGACACGAAGCTTAATCTCAATAATCATATGTAAATCAAATTTTAATAAGGAATTTTTGAACGGTAAGGAAAGTCCTCCTTTTGTTCAAATCAAAGGAATTTCTTGCTGCATATAACGGGTGCCAATTTGTGTTTGATGTTGTTTTCGTGTCGTATTGATTAACTTAGTTGACAATTAGATCAATTTTATTCCAACATATGTTTATTAATTATATCAAAATTCTTAATCCTAACACAACTATTTATAAATGAGTAATTTATCTAAACACGATTAATAAATAAGTCGTGAGACCCAAATAATACATTTTTATTATAACTGAATTAGATAAATAAGTAATCTATTTAATTTATTGACAACTATCTATAAAGGAGTAATCCATCTAATTTTTGTAGAATTATATTAGTTATTAATTTGATATTTCAAAAATTTTATTGGTCAATTTTATTTTTCAAGATTCAAAATTTTTAAATCAAGTTTCATTCTTCCATTTACATGTTATGAATTAATAAAATAACCATAATTGAACTAAAGATAATTAATAACATAAAAAATAGTTTTTATATTGATGAACCCTGCAAGCCCATCATCTTCACCTTATTAATCCTATACTGAGCTGAATACTGATCTGCTAGATTTTGATCTCATTTATAGTAGGTGAAAATTAAACAAATCAATATGTGATATAATTAATTAAATTATTAAACGCATGGAGTTATCCTCGTGATTCATCGCGATATGATGAAATATTAATTATTGATGATAATTATATTTTAAATCATTCATTTGGAATTTTGGACTTTGAGATCTGTTTTGTACATGTAATTCTATTTTCCAGAGTACATGTGAGCCATGCCCATAGACCCGCTATTTCTTTATATCTAAAAAATTCCTCATTTGAGCTGCAAATGACATGATTTGTTTTCAATTAAAAATTAATATCTCATCATGTGAATTACTTTGTTCTTAACTATGGTTCCTTAATGAAATGATGAATTTTTTGGTCATGCGAGATAAATCTTCAAGATTTTGTAATTCGTTGATCAATTAGTACTAAGTTCTTACACTATCTTATTATTATATAATTTATTTTTTATTTTTATATACTAGTAATACATACAGTGAGTTCATATATCATATAACTGGAAAAATAAGTTATTTACTCTTAACAATCGATCAAAATGAATCATTTTATTTTAAATTTTTTAACTCAAAATGAATCAAATCTCTCTAAATAAAAATTTGAATTTACGAATTGACTATTCTATTATAAATTAGATCTTCGATTTTAATTTCTGTTCTCTATCATGACTAATATAAACTCAAAATTTTCTTCGTAACTCAGTGAAACTTTTTCATAGTAACTCCATTCCCTCCTTGTTTCATTGGAAATCTTAAAATGAAAATTTTCCATAAAAATTATTGTAAAATAAAGAATAAAATTTTCATTATGTAATCACATTGTCTTATTAGATAATATGTTTTTCATTTTTGTATACTAGTTGTATTTCCGGTGAGCTCCAGGCTCTCCTACCTTTTCATATACTTAGCAGGAGAAAACTAAACAAATTACTGTATAAATAAATAATTAAATTGTTAAACACAAGGAGTCATTCAAAGACCCACGTGATTCAATACATAAATTATTGATAATAAAATTATAGTATAAATATTGATTTTTTGAATTTGTTAGCAATATAATAATTAAAGTTGAATGTAGTTTAATTAGCCTTTGGGGTCAAAAAGGGGCTCTTGTTTCCTCCTAAATTAAAAAGAAAATTCTTGAGTGGCATGTTATCACATGACTCAATCATTAATTACAAAAATTCTTTATATTTTAAAGTTTTCAAATGAATAGTGATTTTTTTCCTCATAAAATATCAGTTCTACATACATTATAATGTTTTTAAGAGATGACTAGAAATTCTATATTAAATAATATTAAAATTAATATGGTCTTGAATGATATATAATATATCTATCTTTTGTTTTAAATTGCAATGTCTTTCTCTTCTGTTTTTTATTTCTTGTGATTTGCTAAATCAAAAAGGTTTAGAGTTGCTGGCCAGCCAGAATCAAACACTTATGGTAGCTGCCATCTCAATCAAAAGGGTATATATGCAGTGGCACCAAACGACAAAACACAAGTGCCCCATCATTAATATTATCATTTATTTAATGCAGTGGCACTAAAATATCCTCTTTTTTTTTTGTTAGAATTTGGTTATTTTGCAAAATAGGCAAGTTCTATTACTAATTGAATATTTATAACAGGTATTAAAAAGTACTTGTTAAAATCTAATAAGTACATTTTTTAGAATTTAAATATTAAATATCACTGAAGTTATAATTTATTACTGTAATTAACATTAATAATTTATTACTGTAATTAATATTATAAATTTTTTATTTATAAAATCTTTTACAAGTGTTCTAAATACACCATTAAAAACTCCATATTAATTATAGGAAATACCAATCCAATTTGAAAGTGAGGCTTATTAAAGTATTGTTTACCGAAAAACGTTTTTATTGAAAAATAGAACTTTATGTGATTAGCTGCCTACGCAAAGATACTATTGTGGTTGTGGGCCTAAGGAACGTTTGTTGATTTAGAAAAGGTATAAATTCTATATTTTCTTCCGAAATAAAAAGCAGATATCCGTTGTAGTCTAGTTGGTTAGGATACTCGGCTCTCACCCGAGAGACCCGGGTTCAAGTCCCGGCAACGGAAGATGTTTTTTTGTCTGTATTTTTTACACTTTTGACCTTGTTAGGGAGACCTAGGTAAGCTTTACTTGGTGTTTTTCTGTATTAGACGTGCTAACCTAGTTTTATTAATGAATAGTTTTCTTGGTTAGGCACCAAAAAGAAAATCCCTCAAGGTATCCGCTGCTCATAAATAACTTTTGATACTTTACAGGAGTCCACGTAAAAACAAGGACAGTAGACAGTGGAAGAGGCAGAAGAGCATTACATAATTATAGACAAGCAAACACATCCTCGACTTTTTAGAGGAGAAACATAGTGACAACTCAAAATAAACTAGAGATGACAAACGCTTGCTATCATTTCCTTCCTGTCAAAGCACAGATACATACAGTTTGCTGCACACATAGTTGCCTCCGTGTTTGTTTGAAACCTACATCTGATTAGAAAAGAGAGGAAATCTTCAATTCCTCCATTGATGATCTACCTCCCAATGTTTTGCACTATTATTGCCTCCGACGGCGTTTTGTATCTACCTGAAACATCACGCAAATGCTGCTTAACAAAACAAAACCTTTGGTTACTCAGGTTGGCTGAAATTAAATGAACTACAAACTACCTTTGTATCTGAATGTCTGGAAGCAGAGTGGGAATTTTGCAACTTCTTTTGACCTTCAGCTGAACAACTTTCACAAAAGAAGTCATCAAGTCTTTTAGCTTCCTCCGCATTCATGTCTATACAAGTAGGATGAAACCTGAATCAAGAATAGTAAGCTGAAGACAACATTGAAATAGCCTGTAATGTGAAAAATACCGTTTTCAACAGTGACAAAATCCAAATTGCCCAGTAGCCCCAAGACACATGCCACCTTCTTTAAAAGCTCATTCCTAAATCCTAAACAATGGAGGCACGAAGCACCAAGAAACCTAAAAAGTTATACATCTGACGATCAAACCAAAAGTCCCAACTTCATGAAGCAAACATTCAGTTTTAGAGAAAAAAAGAAGTCTGAATAACATTGTTTAAGGCACTCAATACCCTAGGACTTGGAGCCATTCCACTAATACTTTTATACAGGCTTAAATACAGATACAATTCAGAATGCCTGTAAATCGTCAGTAGAATATCTAACCTCCCAAATACACAAGAAAGGTAAATAGGTTGAAGACTGTTCCAACCCCAATTCTGAAGCTAGCAGTGAACCCGCTCCTTCTTCCTTTTGACTCCTCTATTTTAACTATGTTTTGAAGTACTTGGCACCCTATCATTAAAGATGCACCGGAAAACTTCCAAAACTAATGATAATGATGCAGATTATTTCAGAGGCAACAACTAGTTTGTTTTAGATTAAAAACAAATTATAGTCAAAGCAATTAAAATTGCCTGAATCTCCTTGTATTCCGTTATATCATTAGTCTTGACTCTCGAGAAGCACTGTCAAGGCATGCTCGATCTTATAATCTATGACAGATATTAAAACCTCAATAACTAAATTGATATTCATTTCTATAACTTTCATCTATGACTTAGTTATACAGTCGCTACAAGCATATATGTTCACAAGAAACTTGTTTCTCAGAAATTACAGTATAGGTGCTTATAATGTAAGCCAACACATTCAAATTGTGTTTATGTACACATACAAACACATGTCCAAAAGTGCAAACGCTCGTACATAAATACAAGTATTTCAAAGAAAAGAAGGCAGGCTCCTTGATGCAGAAGTTTAACCACTACCTTTCTCAAAAGAAGTAGAAAAAGGAGAAAATATAATTACACAACAGAACAGGACTAGAACATTTCATGTGTGTGACTATGAAGGGGGATTAACATGGACAAAACAATGTGATGGTTAGCAACTTTTTCAAGTGAACAGAAACCCAGCTACCTCCTTTAGAAGAAATAAAGAATCAAAGACAGTGAATAGTCTTACAAAATGAAGAGTCTTACATGAGGAAAAATGATGCATCATGCTTAACGTTGAATCAAAACCTTGTTTCCTAAATGTTGTGTAACATCATCAAAATCAGGAAAATTAGAAACTAATCGATCAGGAAGACTCAAATTGGTTGATTATCAAATTCGCTACATGTCCAACAAAACCAAATAGGTAAGACATTTAAACAGTACTCAATGTGTAAAGAATAGATTGAATGCCATAGAAGAAAGGTTTAACTAAGACATTAACATCATAATGATGATCTGGCAAAAAGAAACATCACAAGTTTCCAACTTACCAATCAGTACAACCCTCACACTGAAGCATCAAGTCATCGGGATTGTAGGGCATCTCACATTTACAATACCTGCCAATGAACACGAAATGACCTGTCAAACTCTGGGTAATATTCTACTGCTTTTAATTCCAAAATAAAGTTGCTCAAATGCCATATACACAAAAATGGAATATAACTCTTCCACCTAGATCATGTTTAATGAATTAACTAATGGTGGAGAGAATATGTAAGGTAGTCATTGATCGTGGATCATAGGGAAAGATTTCAGCTTGTTTGTATGATACATCTATAATGCAGTAAAACTAATGTTGCCACTAAACCCGCCCGAAGTTCACACATAACTACTTGCTAAATACACAGAAAGTCAGAAACTCTATATTGTTGGATGCTCTACTTATTATAAATTTTGTCACCAAATTGACAAAATTATGTCACAACATTACAAAAGTAAATAAATTGGAACACAAATTGATAAAAGAATATACCAATGACTTCCTATCCGTAACGAAAAACCTTCAAATTTCGCATAGCAGGCACCAAGAGCAGAAAATCCAAATAGATAAACTCAGTGAACAAAAGAATTAACTGTTTAAACATACACGGCGACTCTATCTGGATTGAAGGCTCCGGTGGACGAATTGTAGTTGAACCGACAAAAGAAATCATCGTTTCCAACAGCATCCAGCTTTGTGTAGCTCTTAAAACTGTGAACTGTACACTTGGCTTCGATCGTATCGGCACTCTGAACATCATAGTGATCGGAAAGGAAAACCTCCTTAGAACCGTGGAACTGCCGACGGCCGCCAATAGACTCTTCAGGTCGATAATACCACCGTACGTGAACCTTCACGTTGGCGCCTCGCGCATCCGATTCGATCCGCTCTATCTTAGCTACATAAGACTGCTTCGATGAATCCGGCGGCCGCATAAGCACGCAGTCCTCGGCTGAGAATAGTTGGAGACCGCATATTGATTAGGAAAAAAAACAAACAGACGGAGAAAAATAAAAAATTTCCCGAGAAAATTGGAACAAAAAAAGTCAGGGAAAGTCAGGACAATGGTTTACCTCTAATGGTTTTATTTATGTGTTTGACTGTGTATGACTCTAGGGTTCGTCTTGCAGCTCTTTGTTTAGCCATTGATGGAGTGCAAAGACAACGAAAAAACAGCAGAAATTTGATTTATTAATTTTTACAAAAAAAAAAATTAAAAAAAATGCTTTTTAGTTGGTCGTTTCGATTCCACGCGGGTTTTGGTTAGTGCCCGTCTATCAACGTTTGCAGAAGTATTATCCACCGTTGATCAGGTAGTTGATGGCGGGAGAAAGGGTAAATTTGTAATTTAGATAATATTGGGCTGGACGCCCACAAATTAGAATGATTTTAGACCAACACTGAGAGAGGCCGCATGTCACTTCCAAAACAAGCCGAGAGCCCAAAGAACAGAATATTTTGAGGTTTTATTCAGTGAACTATACAATGACACTATGACCTCATCGGTTAGTAAGATATTTTAATTTTTTACCTGTTTTTTAGTTTATTTATAGATTAATTTGATCAGAATTAATATAATTTAAAAATTAACAAAACATATAAAAAATTGAATATTTAACTCAAATCTACGAGCCAATTGTCATAATTATATTGCAACGTCAAGATATTTGAATTCCTAGTTCTACATATATTTTAAAAAATTTAAATATCAACAAACTTGTTAAGGCATGCATGTTACAAAACAAATTAATTGGGTTTGAATTTTTATAAAATTTTTAATATCACCTAAGTAATATGTTTTTGATTTAATCATGGAGATAAATTAATATTAGGCAAATGCCTAGGTGACATAGGATCATCAGTCTCTCCCCAAAAGATTAAATCATTAGGTCGTGCAACGTCCACGGTTGTAAGTTTAAGACCATTATCTTTTCTATCCGAAGTGAGATTTTGGAACATTCTATCCCACCCGATTCCATAACTACGGGTCACCCAGCCTACTCCACTCCTTGGAGCACTTAGCCTGACATCAGAATTGGTCAGGTCTACTATGAATTTTGATACGACTTTGTTACGGGACATTACTCTCTCCCAAAAAATTAACCCATTACTACACTTATAAATGCTAAGCATAAGACCATCCTCTTTCTTATTTTATGTGGATTCCGTAATAGTAGGCCAAACACAAAGGAAGCGCTTTTGCCCGCCAATTTGATTCGTTGTTTCGAAAGTGAAAAGCAGGAACCAACAGAGTGAAAGTTGTAGTGCCCCAAAATTGAAGTTAGGTTAAATGAAACCAAACAAAGTGCAAACAGTAAAGACAAAAGACTTCCTGGACTTTGCCTCCAATGTGGGACCCGTTTCCCATAAACAATTATTAAGTGGACCCCACATCCATGTCATATCTGATATCACTAAGTGATGGAACCCATAGCATTCAAAAACACAACCCTCATCCAGAAAATTAACTCTAATAGTGTGATTCTAAAGTTAATGTGGGAGCCACACTTCATAACCAAATTTAATAAAAAAAATATTTGAAAAACTTATTTAAATAAACTTTTCCTAATCATGAATTCATCACCAACCACGTGTCATTTTTGTCGTCTTATGACTCACTTATCTTGTTAACCTATTAATTAAATAAATAACAGTTGGCAATTTCAATTATATATATATATTTTTAGCCAAACAGTGTATTAGTTGAATAATTCTAAGAGATAAACACAACTTAGAAGAATGAGATAACTTAGAATTATACTAACTTTGCTTCCTAAGTTTTCCATTGTAGGTGGATTATTTTTTTGGTTTTTGCAAGTAAGGTGTGCCGGCATGGCTTTTTATAATGGCCCTTTAAGAATTAATATATTAGAGTTTGGTCTAAAACTCAACCACCATACCTTTTCTTTATTTTGGGCACTCTCGGGGCTAATGAATAATTAGTTTGTTGGTTTATTTTAATGCAAAAAAAAAAATATATATCACATGGCCAAGAAATTTTTATTTTTTTAAAATAAATTACATTGTAGAAAAATGATTGTAAACATGAAATTTCATATTTTTTGTCTCACCTATTAAAATAACATACCAAGTAACCATTAAGTGGTTGGTCTAAGTTATACAATTTTTTTTTATTCTTATTGTCTGCCTATTATAAAATTGCATTGAGTATTAACTTGGAAGGTTTTATGAACTAATAGCATATATAATATGAAAAAAATTAATTTATCTTTGTGTCCTTTAAAGATGTAAATTTTATCAATTTAGTCAACTGAAATGTTTAATTTTATAATCATGGAATTAAACATTTCAATTTGAGATTAATTTAATGCCTTTAAATCAAACAAACCTATAAATTAAAGACTTACTTCAAAAAAAAAAAAAGAAAAAATAATTCAAACATAAGAAACCAATTTAACAAAAGTGATATACAACTATAGTTTCATTAAAAAAAATATTATTTTGAAACTGTAATAAAATAGTTTTAGAAAAACACTACTAATCAAGAAAGTGAAAAAATTATTTACATGAACATAAAAAATCACTTCTTCTCAAATAAATTATTAAACGAGACACAAATTTTTAATAATTATTTTTATTCAGCAAGACATTTTTAATAAAAATTATTAGTAATTGTTATATAGTTTATGCATAAAATTTAGACATTAAAAACTAGTTGTTATAAACTTATTGGGGACCTCATTAATATTTATTTGAAAATGTGATAGTTGATCTAATTGATAATTTTTTTTTAATGTTATAATAAAAAGTTTAGAAATTAAAATTTGCATTTCAACTGGACTGCACAATTAATAAAATCAATTAATTTATTTTTACATATTTTTATATGAATTTATCTAACTGATGTTTAAATAATATTTACTAAGTTCTTATAAACATAAATTGATAAAATTTATTACAGTAATTAATCATGATTTCAATATTTTTATTATATAAATTATTACATATAAACAATTTTAATTTCTAATAATTATATTTATTATAACTATATAAATATTATTTAAATCTCACTTACAAAATCTTTTTTATATTACCACACTAGATGACTACTTTGAGTTTTAGTGTAAGCATTAGTTAGTTCGTACGTAAGGGAAGTGATATTCTGGGCGCTATACCCACGCCCAGAATCAACCAATCAGATCTTTACTTTTTTTAACGTTAGATTTTTCCATGTCCTTTCGCAAATCCCTAGGTCATGTTCTGTTTCTTCACGTCCATCTGCAACTGCAGCAATACGTATTCAATATATATATATATATATCCGGGTCCCGGCCCCACCTCCTAATAAGTCAGGCCCCAGCTACGTTCCTACCCCCTCTCTCTCATGAGGCAGAGAAGCCTAGAGGGCTCTGTTGCCTGTCCTTCTGTTTATAGGCAACTTGTCCTAAACAGTGAGGTACTGGCCAAGACCCGAGCCACAACCTATTTTGTGTTTTCATGTGGTTGGTTTGAATTCCTTTGGAATTGAGCGAGCTAATGAGGTTGTTGGTAGGTAGTATTTCGAGATTATTTTTCCAAGTTAATATAATTAGTGCATTTATGTTGTCTTTTAAGCTAAACAATGTTTGGTTAATTAAAACTTAAAACCTAGCTATTTTTATTTCAACTATTTTTTTTTTAAAAAGGAAAATGTTTGTTGCTCTTTGATTTCAGAAAATAAATAACTCCTTTCTATCCCTTTGTAGCCCTCCTTTGGGACCCTGTGGGGATGAAAATTAAAAGTCTTTGGATTTAAAATTATTGTTTGACTTTTAAATTAAGAAATGGTCTCATTTCTAGAAAACTAAATAAAAGAAAGACTAAATCCAAGTTTATCATAAGTAGAGCAACTATAGCTCCAATAAGGTTCCTTTCATTTTCACAGAGATTCGATTTCCATGCATAAGTATTTGTTAGTTTTTTCTTAGGTTGTCTAATTTATTATGCTGATGTTTCCCAATTAAATCAACCTTTATTTCTCCAAAAAAATAAATAAAATAGAAATCTTTTTTTTTTTAAATAAAAAAAATTGGTTGATCTTTATCAGAAATGGGGGCTCTAAAAGTTTCCTATTTGAACAGTTTTAGGGAATATTCCTCAAACACTGTAATTCCTCAATTTCCTTTATTTTTCTCTCTCATAAATGTTGTTGGAGTCTTAATCTTTTAATTCCAAGAACTACGCTACATCAAAGCCAACAATTTGAAAAATAAAGCTCAATAAGAAAGAATATTTTCTACACTGAAAAGTATGAGAAAGACTAGTTGCTTCTAGTGTGTTAGGCAGGTAGCATGACTTCACTTGTATATGATAAATACACAATTCCCATGGAATTATGGAACATCCTCGTTGTGGTTTATTTAGTATGAAATTTACGTTTTTTTAAATTTAGAATTTTAGAAATGCAATAAGAATTTTGGAATTGTACACAATAGTTGGCATGAGAATGTTATTTGAATTTGACTAACCAGAGGGGAAGTTAGAGAATACACAAGAAGGCAAAATCTCAGAGCAAAGATCCAAGATAATTAGTATAAAAGACAAAAATAGTGATATGGGCACCTAATTGTCTACCTTTTTCATTTTTCTAAGATACACAAAATAATATTATATTTAAAAAAAATTAGTTAAATATATACATGAATAGGTGAATCAGCAACAAACATAAAATAAAGAATAGTATTAGAATAATGTTTATATGGTGGATATTGCAGCATAGAAAGACCTTCCATGCTCAAGGATGAAGTGAGAGAGACAACCATAGGTTGTAACTTGCAAGACAGAGAAATTAGAGAGAAAGAAATGGTATAAGGAGGTTTAAGAGGGGGTTTAGGTCTACCAACTGGTTGTTAGCGATTGAGCTCCTTAACCAAACCCATACTCACCAGCCAAGAAGAAGCAGAACCAGCAACAGCTGTTCAAGCATCAAAATTCAAACGAACGATTGGGTCTCAACAAAGATTAACCCAAAAAGAGATCATTATATTTAGAAAGAGAAAGTTATCTTTTTTTTCTTGGAGTTGCTCAGAGAAACTTTCTAGATAGAGAAAGAAAGAAGCATATGTGCAATTGTGGGTTATTCTCACGTGGGGATTGATGGTATCGTGAATGGAGAATATATGATTACAAATAAAAGAGAAAATAGTGAAAATGCACACTTTATGAATTATTACTCCCTCTTTCAATTTTAGCTTTCTCTTTCTTTTTTTCCTTTTCTGGGTTTATTATTTTCTCAAAATTAAGTATTGCTGGTGTTGTTGTTGTTGTATGTATATATGTAAATTTCCCATGAAAAGTGAGGTTCTGTGTTGTTGTTACTGGGGTTCTTGGGATCGGGAAGTGTTTGGTTTTGGGGGAGGATTTTGTTTCAGCGGATCGATTTTGGTGTCTCCGAGCTTTTCCTGCTCCCTACAACACACACAACTGCTACGGTTTTCCAGGTAATTTTATATTCTAATTGTTCTGACTTTCTTTCACTCTGTGGGTGTTTGTCTGGGGAAGATGGTAATGCTGATGAATGAAGGAAAAAAATATATATATATATATTTTGAAGATTTATAGGTGTAATGGAGCCTGGCCTTTTTTTTTTTTTTTTCTTTTTCTTGTTTCCTTTTTAACCTTCATATTTTATATGTATAAATTTGAAATTTATGGGTTTCTTTGGTTGAACTTTTGTTTATGATGTTCCTTTTCTCGGGATCCTTGTATATTGATTTGATGTGTTCTGACATCTGACTGCTGAGGTTTCATGGTAATTACTGCTTATTGTTTACATAGGTGTTGTGGTTTAATTGCTCCATTTATGAACTAAATTTCTGGACTTTATGTTTTCTGTTTTACCAGAGATGTTTAGTGTAAAAATTCTTTATCAGAACCCAATAAATTGACACGTGATTCTGGTACATATATCAAGCTATCCCTTTGTTTTCTGGTTTCTTAGTTTCATCCTTAACCCACAGCTTTTTCTGCCGTTGACTGTATTGATTATGATGATCTTCTTTTGGTAGATTCTTAGTATTTCTAGATTGTAAGGTCCTTAGCTTATGAGACAGTGCTTTGGAATTTCATAATATCACAATCAGTTTCTATAGGCCGTTTCTCTCCTCCTATTAGTAAGAACATTTGAATATGAAACTGTTTCAGCTGGGTGATTTTGATTCACAGGGTTGCAGCTTAAACTAACTCACAGGACCAGCCAGGAGGATTAGAACAGTTGAAAGTTATGGCTGCTTATTATGCTAGTACGAGTAATGAAAGAGATGCCGCTCCAATGCTCTATTTAAGAGAACCTTTGCCCAATTCATATTCAGAGACACCTGTTATTTCAAATAGTATGATGATGTATATGAACTCAGCATACTCAGATGCATTATCTGGCAATTCTCAGCAGCAAAATACCTGTTTTGCTTTCCCTTCCATTGGAGCTTCGGATTCGGCCCCGCAGGAGCAAGAAATCTTAACAAGTCTTGGTGGGCTACGAGCTGGGGAGCATAATTTCAGTGCATGGAGGGAGGGTAGAAATGAGATGCTAGTGTCACAGGCAATGGGAGGACAGAACTTGCAGGGTCAGGGATTATCTCTTAGTCTGGGAACCCAAATACCATCAGGAATCCAAATGACTTCTATACCATGCCGGAATCCTAATCCAGGCTTTGCTTCTTTTTTGAGTCCTAATCCATCAATTTCAGGTGAGGGTGGCTGTAAGAACGGCTCATCTAGAGATGAACAATCAAGAAATGCTGAATATCTGCCACCTGGTTATCCTGGAAGTAATCAAGATTCAAACAGGGAGGATTTTTCTTTGTATGGAATGTCAAGTGTTGCAAAAACCATTCCTAATTCCAAATACCTCAAGGCAGCACAACAATTGCTTGATGAAGTTGTCAATGTCCAAAAAGCTCTAAAGCAGTCGGATAGCAAGAAAAATCAAATCACATACGATCACCATGGGAAGAGTTCTAAGGAGAGTGACGAGGGATTAGTAAACGAAACTGCACCTGCAAGTGGAGTGTCTTCAAATCTTCAAGAGTCAGCCAGTAATTCCCCAAGTGAGCTTTCACATGCTGAAAAACAAGATTTACAGAACAAGTTAACAAAGCTTTTATCAATGTTGGACGAGGTGAGACCTACCTAATATAAATTTGCTAGTTTCTTTGAGATAGCTATATGATTTCTTGAACCGGTTGAAGTAGACTTTGTTATCTAAATTGCCATCATGTATGACTTATTGGCTTGTATTAAATCTTTTATGGTTTTACATCTTGGCATTATGAGCAGATTTTGAATTCTATTCATTATCAACTGGACTTGATTCAGCTTAATTTGACTGTTGACAATTTAGCTTAATGTGATCATGGTACTTTTTATGCTTGTTCCTTTGAGGTACTTAAGAAAAAGAAATTACTACTAGTCCTTCAGGAAAGTAATTGAATCCCAGGTGGTCTGTTATCCGTGATGCCACATCTTATTCAAGGGGTAGATAACAGTTCCTTCCTGATTTTATCATTTTATTGGCTAATCATCTATTAAACTTATATTGGGAGATTCCCATATGAATGAGTGTTTTACTAGGCTAAGCATATAATTGATGGTTTCCCCTACTAAGGTGCTTTTGAGGAGATAGAGTTGACAGTATCGTTGTCGATTAGAATCTGACAAGAAGATTATTTGGTGTTGAGAATGCAGTGAATTTGTATATCTAAATACTTTGAGATGATCGACATAGTTTTTGTGATATATTCGGAATAATGATATCCTTTACAGATTGTGCATCGTTTGAAGGTTGGAAAAGAGAACCAATTCTTGTTCTTACAAGTTACAACTCCCCCCTTCCTTGCATATGGTGTGTGGTCTCTGTGTGTGGGGTGGGGGGGGGGGGGGGGGGGGGAGGGGGGAGGGGAGCGAGAGAGAGACAGACAGACAGAGTGGGGAATTGTTACATCTGATTGTGCCAGTGCAAACTAGCCTCCTTGTTACTGGATTTTTTCTACTTTACTGTATCAGCATGATGCTCCCGGCCCCTCTTGAAAAAAATGCATTTAGCTTGTGCAGTGCTATAAACCATGGAAGATCTTTACTTAGTTTATCATTTTTTCTATGACGGATATATGTCATTTACACATTAGGATGTACTCTCAGAATTCTTATATTTCTGTGTTTTACGAACAGTTTCTACTGTTAATCTGATATATTAATAACTTCAGGAGTCTGGAAAAGTTACCAATGCTAATTCACAGTCTAAAACCTATCCATATATAAGAACATATTTATGAAACTTAAACTCCATTCATTGTGATGTTCTAATGAGGATCAGTCTATCATCACAGGTGGATAGAAGGTATAAACAATATTATCATCAGATGCAGATTGTGGTATCATCATTTGATGTAATATCAGGAACTGGGGCAGCTAAACCATACACAGCCCTTGCCCTCCAAGCAATTTCACGACATTTCCGGTGCTTGCGCGATGCAATAACTGGCCAAATCCTTGCAACTAGGAAAAGCCTAGGAGACCAAGATGCTTCAGGAAACAGTAAAGGAGTGGGAATAACTCGACTACGGTATGTGGACCAGAAACTTCAGCAACAGAGGGCTCTTCAGCAGCTTGGTATGATGCAACAACATGCATGGAGGCCCCAGAGGGGGCTGCCAGAAAGCTCTGTTTCAGTTCTTCGCGCTTGGTTGTTTGAGCATTTTCTTCACCCGTAAATTTCCATACTTCAAACTTTGCCTTCTTTTGATGCTGCCTAATTTATTGTTGTGATGTATCTTAGTTCATCATTTCATCTAATTGCTAAGTTCTAATGTTTTCCAGCTATCCAAAGGACTCTGATAAGATCATGCTAGCAAGGCAGACAGGCTTGACTAGAAGTCAGGTAAAAAAAAACAAACATTAGTATCTCTAGCTATTTGCTTGATGATCACTAGGCTCTGTATCTGAGCCTTTTGAGGTGAAAACGGTGTTCTTAAATTTTCCAAGTTACCCCATAATATAATATCCTTTGCTGTATCTGGTGGAGCAAGGCATAAAATTTGTGATCTTAGCATCATCCATCATCCTTCATATTGTGGTGACACCTGTTGCACAGGTCTCAAACTGGTTTATAAATGCGCGAGTGCGTCTTTGGAAGCCCATGGTCGAAGAGATGTACAAGGAAGAGGCTGGTGATGTTGATATGGACTCCAATTCTTCATCTGAAAATGCAGCCAAAGCAACAAATGGTGATATGGGGACCTCCGAGGACAGAGGTGAGGATTTGCAGCAGTGTCAAAGTTCGACAGCCAGTGAGAGATGCAGCATTGGACAATTTATGGACCCCAAAGCTGACCATGTTCCTGATGTAGAAATGACTGGATCCACCGGATTACCCAGTTTTTATAATGGGAATCATGAAGGTGAAACTGAATATGGGTTAGTGAAACATACTGAGGAGCAAAGGCCCCATGTGGATGATTGTAATTCCTTCCGTGACACAGTTGTTCATTCTGGTGGAGGTAGTGACAGATTTATAGCAGCTGCTGCTGCTGCATACCACATGTCAGAATTTGGAAGGTTTGGGCCGGGAACTGGAGTATCTCTCACGTTAGGTTTGCAACATTGTGAGGGTGGTAATTTACCCATGTCTAGTGGTCCACATCATAGTTTTGTTGCCATGAGAGAGGATGATATCTACAATGCTGCTGCTTCTTCTATAGGTGCTGATACAGCAGAACTTGAATGCATGAGTTCCGCCAACCAGCAACAAAGATTCAGCTCTTCCCATTTATTACATGATTTTGTAGTACAAAGATGATGAATTGCATACCAATACAGATAAGCTCTCTTATTCTCAAGGGGAAAGGAAGGTGACTTTTGACAGTTAGGTTTGGACCTGGTATTCTTGAAGACCATTTATAGTTCCTTGTCTGTGATAGAAGAAAATCCTGTAGTCCTGCAAATATGGAAAGATGAAATATACTTTTGTAATATATCCAGAAATTTGGTTGGAAGATTTGCATATCTGTAAAGGTGGATTGAATGCTTTTTGTTCAACGTGCAAGAGTGAAAAATGTATACTTGGGTTCAGACTATGGTATTGAAGAAATGACTTTATAATGAAATAAAATTAGTAGGAAATAGCAGATCTTTCCTGATTGTTATTTCATCGCTTTCAAGAAACGGTAAAACCCATTGCTGGCTCTGGTGTTTGGTATGAATCCCTCGATCCCCAAGTCAGTGGGTCAGCTGTCCAAATCCTCTTTAAGAAAATTGTGGCTCTTGTTAAAGTAGTCTTTCTTTCTTTTTTCTTTTTCTTTTTTGCTGTAAAATTTGTTGGCTTCACATAGGATGCATACTATTCTTTGTTGGTTGCCTTGATGTTCTGTAGTCCATGGGGAGTCAGTTTCCTTGATGGTGCACACTTTATGCCCACTGGTGTCCTAATTTCAGCAAGATAAAGATAAGAAAGAGAGCATTGTTTACTGCTCTGATCCCTTTTCTGACTGTATATCCCAAAAGAAGCCACACTTTTGACTAGAAATTAAAAATAACAAAGACTTCCCACTGAAAAGAGACCATAAAACATGTTCCTAACATTGAAGTCCAAATAAAAATTTAAAATAACTTTAGCTCAATGAATTACAATTATTTTATTTTTTGATAAGACATACAATTATTTGTAAGGATACAACAAACGCGGAGATCTCAGCCTCATACTTTAGTGATTGATTTGTAGTTTTATTACATGGACGGTTAAAAAAAAACTAAAATACTATTTACGGATAAATGCTAATGTTGACTTTTTGTATTCTTTACCCTCTCATACATGGGAAAGATCTCGAGTATAATGCTTAAGAAAGTATCTATATATATATCATTAATTTGAAATTAATAACTTTTTACCTACAAAAGAAAGTGAAACGAATACTATTGAGTTTACTGCTAATTTCAATAAATAGGGTACCTCTTGTACCCAAGAAAAAAAATTGGGTACCTCTTGCCCTTTGATTTTGTTCCTTATTTGATAGCGCTGCTAACAATCAGAATCTGCTAGTACGGCGAAGATTAACCAAGGCTAAAGCCAAGCCCATATATCCACACGCGAAGGCTAGCCCATCTATCCAGTGTGATGACAAAACTAACCTCAGTTACTCAGTAAAGAGGAGACTTGAAGGCAGCTTGAAAGGACAAAATTGGAAAGAACAAAAATACAATCGAAGCAGAAAAAAAAAATAAAATACCCAATTGTTCCATGAAAACTGTAGAGTCAAATTACTAAATAATTGTTTGGTCTTTCAGTAATAGCAACTAGGAACACGTAAAAAGCAAATTAACAATCTATATGATGTTCAATCTCGGCCCCAGTAGAGGCATTCTAATATTCTGTACATGCATACGAGATCATTCACCAAAAGGAAGTCATAAACACATTCCATAAAGAACTAAATGCAAATCCAAAGACCGATCCAGAGACGAAACCTGCCTACATCATTCATTAATAAAGGTTGCTAACCAGAATACATACAACATTTAAACTGGACTCAGAAACTGGTAAAATACTTTTGCCTACCCAAGTGCTTCAACCATACTATGTTGCCAATATCTACCTGAAACATAAATATAATATGACTGTTAGGTCAGAAGATCCCTGAAATTGTGATGTGTTACTGAGAAAAAGATAAGCAAGAATGAGGCCACTAACCTTTTGTACAGAACCTTCACATCTTCCCCTAACTGTGGACTTTCCAAGAAGGGATCCCCGCACTCTTTCACATCAACTGTCTCAACTTCAAAATCATGATAACCACAATATTCGTTCCATTCAAACCACATTTTTGATATTAATTCCTTCTTGAAACAAGAGCTGTGATCTTCATCTTCTGGTGAATCAGCAGCTACTAGTCGATATGCGAAGACTTTCTTATTTTGACCTGGTCGAAATGCACGGCCAATTGCTTGGCGGGTCACTGAAGGATTAAGATGGACATCCAGAATTATTATGCGGGATGCCCCCACCAACGATATTCCTTCCCCGCATGCCTTGATCGAGCCAAAGAAGACTTTGGCATCAGGAGAGTTGTTGAAACGTTCCATGGACCACTCCCGTTGGTCAGAGCTCGATTCTCCTGAGATCACAAAGATTTCTCTCCCAGGACACCAACTCTTCTTGACCACAGCCAATCTTTCTAAAAATTTCAAGGGTAGGAGATATTGGCTGAAAACCAGCAGCTTCTCCCCAGCTGACTCGCACAAACTTAGCATATTGAGGAAGAACTTTGCCTTCACTCCATCATTAACATCTAACCTCTCTAACATCTCATCCATCATAAAGTCAGTTATGGCAGAATTCTCTGAGAAAGAATTTAATTTTGGGTGAAGATAAACAGCACTCCCTACAGAACTTATCTTGAACTTCCTAGCTATCTTCTTCAGTTTCCCAGCTTCATGCTTCTGTCTGGAACTAAGATTTAAGATTACAGTGAAATCAACAAGACCGGGAAGTTCATCAAGGAAATCTCCTTTATAATAGTGGAGGACCTTGCTGGTCATCTCACGCAGATCTTGTATTACGGCCACTTTTCTTTTAAAATCAGTGTCCTTCTGTAAAGTGTGCTCAACCAAGTCATAGAAAGCTACATCTGCACCTGTTTTGAACTGCTTCCTAACCCCTGGTATATGTACTCTACTCATTATGCGCTTCACAATGGCTCTAGAGGTTTCCTGCCGCAAAAACTTTGGACGCACTAGATTTAATACATTAAATACCTCTTTGACATGATTCTGATAAAGGGTTCCTGATAATACTACTTTTCTAGGAGTTTGCACTTTCGCAAGCGACTGTAACACATCCGTATTCTCGTTCCTCGGTGTGTGCCCCTCATCTAAAACAAGAATTGAAGGAACCTTAAGCAATATCTCTTGGCATGAAGCAGATATGTTGCCAGTTCCATTATCACAGACAATCGAAGAGAACTGCTTGTACCCTAAGAAAAGGATGCTCTTCTGCTCTAGCCACTGTTTCAACACCTCCAGTTGCTGAAATCGACTATCTGCTTTGGCAGTGTAAAAATCATATAGTGGTATATCCTCTACTTGCCATGTTTGGAACTCTTTTTTCCAGGTTGCCAAAATCCCCTTTGGAAGAATAACAAGTGGTCTAGCATTTGGATACTTGCCTAGAAAACTTTGCATGAAACTGATTATCATGAATGTCTTCCCAGATCCTGGAGCATGGGCCAAGATGCATCCGCCAGGATTGTCATTCACCAGGTTGGTGACAAGAAAATTGAAACCTTCAACTTGATGAGGTTTCATTTGTTTTGTGTGCCTAGGGTGCGCAGAGATTTCAGCCACGGTCAAATTATCGTCAACTTTAAGCCCAAGTACATCAGATGTCTCCCTATCTTTGGCCTTCGACGAATCAGGCATGTAAGTTCTATTACTCCTTTTGAACTGAAATGGAAACAAAAATGTTGATCAAAGGAACTTGAATTTCAAACACCAATTCTTCCAAAGTATGCGTATTTTAGTCTGGCCTATTTGTAACCCAAATGCCATTTCAGAATCATATTGTAAAGTAATTAAATGCCATGCTGACATATAATTTTCTCACTTTCTTCTAATATTTTGGTGTGCTGGCTCCAAATTCTGTATGAAAATCAAGTTATAATCTACTTGCAATATTCCAATACATAAACTCTCCAAACCACTTATCTTATTTTATATTATGTCTTTTCTCTAGAATGGTTTGCAACTACAGAAGGAATGAATGGAAATGAGAGAATCGTACCTTAATATACTGGAACTCAAATATTGTCTCAATTCCTCTGTCAATAACCCCACATATGCGACAAACATAACCAAGATCATCTTTCAAGACAAAGGAATGATCACAGTCCTCTCCACCTTTTTTCACTTGTTCATCATATGAAGAATCTACAGCAACATCCTAGCAAAAGAATTTTAAATCAAATAAGTAGAAGACATCTATGTGTGTGTGTATATATAGAGAGAGTGGGAGACAGAGAGCATAATGATGTACCAGCATGGTCTTGGGCTGGTTTAAGAAGTATCTTCCTGTTCAGAATCCCAAACCAAGATCAAATAAATCTTTTGGGCCCAAAGGAAAGTGTCCTTGGTGATTATTAGGTCCTTACTAGAATAATTTATTCATTAAGTTTTCATGTAACTGGGTTTTTTCAGTTATTTTCTGTTTTGCTTCAGCAGGACTTATTCCACTGGTCACTGGGGCTTGGTTGCATATTTATTCAGATTCTATCATTTTTTACATTGTATTAATGAGGATCTTGTGTGATCGAGTTGGAGACCCATGTTTCTTTCTTTCTCTCTAGTACTTCTTTATTGTCTCTGCTGCTACGCTACTGTGCACAGCCCCTGAAATGCCCTCTAAAACTCTCTTTTCTTTCATCTTTTAACCACAGATAACATCCCATCCTATTACCCAATATATGAACCCAAACCCCAGCATAATTTTCCTCACCTTTACCTTCATTAAATCCTAGTCGTCGACCCTCGAACCCAAAATTTCTTGCTTCCCTGAATATACACTAACCAGATTTTTCATTTCTAGCTCCCCTTTTCTTTCAAACCAATCAACTTCCCAACCCTAAATTCCTTTTTTCCTCAAACCCTAACCCTAAAAGTCTGAACTTTAGAACCCTAAAACCCACCAAAAAAATAAAAAAGCCTTCTGTGATCTGTCACTCCCCCATCTGTCCTGCATCAAGGGATGACTGACATGAGACTATGGGTAAAACCATTTTATTTAGTCTATTCCTAAAAAGAGTTTATAGAAGTCAATGAGGTATCAAGTCCAGACTCACAGACTACCAAGAAACTATGTAGTTAATTTCTGATGTGTCCTTTTACCACAAGTTTATATGCCATGCTAATTCTATAAAAAACAAGGAAAATAAAAAAGGCTTCCTAGTTCCTCAACTTATTTCTTAGTTGTTTGGTGAGCCACTAAATAAAATACATGCAAGGAGAGCTGATACTGTAATAAAAGAGTGGAAGAGAACGTTAAGTACATTGTTACTTGTTAGAATATAAAAATGAATGAATCAAATGAAAAAAATGGGGTGTTATTGATTTGAACAAACTTGTGTAATATACCTTGGAACATTCTAATGACATTGTCATCTCCTTCCAAATATCTTGCAGACCGTCATCTTCATTATCAATTTGATGATAGTCTTCCTCTTTTACACCAACATAAACACCTCTATCTCTGTTCCTCTCATCTTTACAAGCCAGACTTGCTGGAGCTCCACTTTCTGCATAATGTCCCATTAGAGAATGGTAATCCTAGAATACAGACATAGGATAAAGCAATTAACGTCAGAGCATCAAAGAAAACATATATCATCTAGCATGAAAGTAGAGATGATGTCCACACTGTCAGAAACCTAGCGACTGATGCAACATACATCCATTATATGATACGCATGATGAAATGAACCTTCCAGTATATATAAAGGGGAAAAGTACATTGAACAAGATAAATAATCTACCAAAGTTTACGTAAAAATGTAACTGATGTAGTAATATATTGACATCATCCTGAAGGACACCAACACCATAACTTCCAGTTAAGTCCTTATGTAATTCAGAACTCAACCAAGCCTACCCATTTTAAAAGGGCATGAGATATCCCCACAAACAGATTGAAAAAGAAAAAGGTTAAATAGAACACCCAAAATAAATTCTAGTTTATTGGTATGGAAACATTAGATTTCAAAGCAGTTACGGAACCTTAAGTGTATTTTAATTTTGTATACTCCAAGAATGGTATGTTTATTGGGTGAAATCGGAATGAAAAGTAAGTCCATCTTTTTGCAACACACAAAGATATATGAATCAGAAGGTTTAAGACAAGACGTGTTGACAACACTGTAGTGGATTGGTTGCTAGGCGTAGAAATCAGACTTGATCTTGATCAGGTTTAATCTGGAAATAGAGGTGTAGAAGCAGACCACCATAATGCTATTCCATGGTATAAAAGGACAAGACATTTTATCAATTCCAAGAACCAACATATAATGCCTAAGGGAAACATTAATTGTTATGTTAGTATCTTCCTCCTAAAAATATTGTGCAACACTATATTGCCTAATGAATTTATTTAAGTAAAATGTGCAATATATTAGGCTTTCTGCACTATTTTCCACATTGATAGTGAAGAAGCCCAGAAAATTGCAATGACACTTGAAGGAAAAATAAAATAAAAATAAAACCACCAGTTCATATTTTGAATAAATGCATATAGTCCAATAAAAACATATCCATAACAGATATGAAAACTTAATTATTCAAGCTCGGTAGTTTTATTCTTGCATACCGTATCTTACAGGAGACACATGGATCTAAACACTATATCGACTACTTTGAATGCTATGAGAAAACAGAAGCTAAGACTATTCATACATGTTAGCATAAAGCTGCATGTCTTTGGCTTAAGATAATCTTCTGTTTATACGTATTCAAAACTAAGAGAGTCAATTTGAAATAATAAGAGTTTAAAAACAACATAATCCTTGATGATCAATAGTAAACATATGTAACGATCAACTTGAAAAACACTACTTCAAATTACAGTAACTAACCAATTACAGGGCACTAGTAGATTGAAAGCGTGCATGCCTTCAAGCACGCTTTCTGTTTTCTATGCATTCCACAAGAATGGCTTTCACAATATAAATATTAAATATGCATTTTTAAAATTATAAATACATAACTTACAATTATGTCCTTCATGATGCCAGATGGTTTTGACAAGACAACTTCCTGAAATGGATGATAAGGCCTGTGATCTCTGTCATCTTCCTCATCAGAATCAATGATTACAACAGGTGCCCGAGCCCCAGCTGCAATGCGCTCATTCTCCAAATCTATGATATTTTGACTTTCCAAATGAGTAACTTGTTGACTTTCATGTTTTGCAGATTCTTCGCTCTGTTTCTTTTCCAAATCCAATAATGTATTTGAAAGAGAGGGATATTTTGCAAAATAAGGGCTCAGTATTTGCATTTTTCGAGCTAGAAGGGCCTTTATGTCCTTCGTGACACTTCCAAACTTACCACAGTCTAAATGTTCCAGCAAATCAGGGAAGGCAAATGGGTTGGTATAGTCTATAACATTTGAAGAACGTGCTGGTTTGGTTTGTTCAGTTTTATCATGCATCTTTGCAGAGATTGATCCACTACCATAATCTTCCCCATCACCCGATAATTTCAGTCTTTTATGTCCCTTTGAGTACAATCCTGGTCTCAAGAAGAAAAAAATGTCAAATGAAACTTGTGAATATAGACATTACTGCTTACAAAGGCAGAAAATCTAGAGATAGTTAGAGTGATTTGGAAAAACACTGAAATTTCATTTAAAGGTGGTATAGAAACAAATATTGGTGGCTTCGTGATACAAAAACTGCTTTTACATCTTGAAGCAAAATAATGAGAAAGATTACAAAAATAGAAACATGGGTTTGTTTCTGGACTACGTAATTTGGTTCAATTTAAGAAGGGGCTCTCTCACTATGGAGATGTAGCTTCTCGGCTACATGACCCATAAAGACAAAAATACTCAATCCTGTTAAAAATTAACAAAATTTAACACTTACAAAACAAAATTATTCCTGTTTTCAGTTCTAGTTATAGGTTTTAAAGTTTTCAAAAGACAATGTTAGCATTATTTTAACTAATCAAAATGCAAATAACAAAAGAAAGAATATCAATACTGATAGGGAAAAAAACGCATGATTCAAACATTACCTGGTAAGATATCAACTGCTGTCTCCATTAGTGACTCCAAAAACACTGAACAAGAAAAAATCAACGAATGGGTTAAAATTTTGGAATCAATCAAGAATAATATAAATTCGGGGTATAGAATGAAAAAGAAACCCAATCTTTGCACCCAAATTTGACACAAATTATAACAAACAATTTCCAGAAAAAAAAATATATTTGGTAGAATTTGATATAAAAATTAAAAAAATTAGTCTAGCAGTTGAAGCGTGAGAAAATTAACTCACATTAGGTCTGGTTTGAGAAATTTCTCGTCCTCTCTTTCTAAACCACGCGATGACGGACTTGGAGATAGGGACCGAGAGATGCTTTGGTCTGAGAAATCTCTCTCTCTCTCATAATAGAAACTTTTCCCGTTCTTCTTTTCTCTCTTATTTATTACAGAGGCGCTGCAAGGAGAGAGAATCGGCATGGAAAGCATCGCGCTCTAGTACTTAGTGAAGTAAACCTAATGTGTAAGCCACTTATGCCATTTAATCTTGCAAGCGAATTAAATGGCGAAACCCTATTCGCCGAAATGGTATTTGTGGAACCAAGGGTATGACGTGGTCCAATGGATATTGAGTATGATGTCTCTCGTTGGTGTACGAAGTTGACTTGTTATATGTATATACTTTTTTTTGCTAAGAATAATTATATGTATATACATTTTGCTAAAAACAACCTCCCTACCAAAAAAAAAAAAAAAAAAAAAAAGGAAGAAAGAAAATTTATGTAAGGTAACCTTATTGACAAATCCAAGGATTACCGCATATTAAATGTGATAAATTATATATTTTTTAAAATATTCTCCTACTCTTACTCTTTCTTATTTATCTTTTATCAAATATTTTCTTTTTTCTTTCTATCTATCTTTCATCAAATTTTTATTTATTTATTATTTATCTTATAATTTTTTTTTTACAGTGCAATTCCTCATCTATATTCTCATGAACCTGAACTACATATCTTTTTCACTTTCTATGACTAGCGGTTGTTAATTTTTAATTTGATAACTTTATGATTTTTTTATCAATATATTACTATAAAACAAAACAATAAGAATATTAAAACAAAAATTTTAGTCATTGTCATTTATTTTTACGTACGTAAATTTCAATTATATCTGAATCATAATCTCAGTTATTATCATTTATTAGTTTATAATTTTTTCACTTTAAGAGTATAGTTCACTTATTACTGTACTTAATCTCTTACAAATTAATAAAATTTTGAGAGAAATTAAGATATATTATAATTATTATATATAGTGACTAATACACACCTATTATTTATATTCAATATCTATTAATATATAAACATAATATTGTAAATATAAAATTATGTAATAATATATCATCTAATTGCATTTATTCTAAATTTTCAAATAAAAAATATATATTATCATTTTCTCTATTATCCTTAACTTTTTTATACTCTATTATTCTCCCTTCCTTCCATCCCTTCTCTCTCCAAACTTCTAAATAAATTTTAAAAATTATAATACTCTCAAATAAAAGAAATTAAATAGAAAGAAATATATTATAAATTTAAATAATAATATATTTTATATTCTCAATTTCTCTCAACGTTTAATTAAAAAATATTACTTATCATTTTTCCCATTCTCTTTATTTTGTAATCATCTAAATAAAAATATATATATATAATTTTTTTTCTCAACTATATTCCTCTCTCCCTATGGCGTAATGAACCTTTATGAGCCATTTTCCACGTCATTTTTATTTGATAAAAAAGTTGTTATTTGGCGCTCCGTTTAGCCGCGTTTTCCTAAAAACCACTCTTTAGATTCTCTCGCCCCTTACACGTCCAGGGTTCGATAATCCTGAAGCCCTTTAAAAGGTCCACCCTCTCTCTCGCTTCACCTTCCCCCTCCTTCCCTTTTTATGATTTTCAACGATTCGTTGTATATTTCACTCTCCAGCGTCTATCTCTCTAGGTTCACCTCCAATGGCTTCGCAGCAACAGTTATCAGTGATAAAGGTAGTGAAAATTTCTGCAAAAATGACCCACTGCTTGTTTTCTCTTCTTTTGTTTTTTTGAACTGTCCCTATTTTTTCTGCTTTAAAAAATATCTAATGGGTTTACAGGGAACGAAAGTGCTCATGGTGGGGGCTGGTGGAATTGGCTGTGAGCTGCTGAAGACTCTCGCTCTCTCCGGTTTCCAAGACATTCATATTGTGAGTTGGTTTCTGTTTCTTACAGCTACCCCACTAGGGTTTTTGTAAGTTGTGGGGTTTTCAAGGTTTTGTTACATGTTCAAGCCTTCGTTTTTAAAAAAAAAATTGTTGCTTGATTGAATTTTTATGGTCTTCGTTTGGTTTGTTTGAAAGTGGTTAATGGAAATCTTAGTTTTGTGTTTGCCCAGAGAATTATGGGTTAGATTTTGAAAAAGCATTTTTTCTATGGTGATGGTGTTCCTTATTTGTCTCAAGTTTCTGATGAAATTTTATTGTTCATGCCATTTATTTTAGGGAGATATTTAAGATAACAAGCAAAATTTAAATTATTGCTTATGGATAGTTGACTGGGCAGTTACGAGGGTACTTGTTTATTCTTAAGAATCTTTATATTTCACTTGCAAGTACTCTCGTAATCTTCTTATGAGCACTTGAGTTAACTTCCTGATGTCAACTTGCTTGCTTAATCATAGATCTTCACTTTGGTTCATGCTTTTAATTTCTGCCATTTCAATTTCTGGCCACAGATTAGTCATTGCTGTTGGTAGTGAAAAGGGTCTTAGGGCCCCTGAGAGTGATTTCTCTCAGAGGGGGTGGTGGTGGTTGTAGTAGTAGTTGGAACAAGATGCTTGACCAAATTGCACCCATGTGATTGGCATGTTTTGGATTTTGATGCATATCGAGAGAGGGTATTTGTATTGCATGCATTCACTGCTTTTTTAAGCATATCTAAAATCTTAATACACTCGAGTAAAAATTTAAAGCATACGAGCTATGTTAGTGGTAATGTTCTAATCCATGTTTCTACTTCATAGAGGTAGTGGGCGGTGCTGTGGTGGTTATACTGATAGTAACTGGCACAAGCCAATTAGCATAGTGGCTGATAGTGTGGTTTACAACTGTCTCTTTCTCCATGGTGTTGAAAAAACTCTCATGAATTTGATATTATCTTGCAATTCACATCTTATGAATTCAATCTCATGCGAAACCTGTGCAAAATATTACGGTTTTTTCTTTCATCTTAACGTACCATTTCCCTAGCTTTTCGTTCGTAGTTCAAAAGATATGCTTTTATACATTGGTGTTATTGATAATGGTTTTCTCATGCACTTTTTACCTCCCATATGTAGATTGACATGGACACCATAGAAGTCAGCAACCTGAACAGACAATTTTTATTTCGGCAATCCCATGTCGGACAATCCAAGGCCAAAGTAAGCAATTTATAGACACCTTATATAAATGTTGTCTTAAATCCATCTGATAAAATTCTTAATCAGGTTGCTAGGGATGCTGTCTTAAAATTTAGGCCCCACATAAGCATTACGGCGTACCATGCAAATGTCAAAGATCCTGATTTCAATGCAGACTTCTTTAAGCAATTTAACGTTGTTTTGAATGGTCTTGATAACCTAGATGCAAGAAGACATGTGAATCGCCTGTGCTTGGCAGCTGATGTTCCTTTGGTTGAAAGTGGAACAACCGGCTTCCTTGGACAGGTAATTATCTGTATTTTGTTGGCTTTTGACAAGAAATATTTTCAATGATGGACGTTTATGCTTTGGATTGTGTTTTTCCATGCAGTTTGGAAGCTGATTGTCCTTTAGCGGAAAATACATTGTTTTAGACCACAATTCTGAAATTAGATATCGTCATGACCTTCTTTTATGTTATTTTATCTCTCCAAAAATGTGTCTGTATATGTCATAACTAATTTTTTGTGCCTAATTTATAATTTAAAGCATTTGATGATGTATTTATGAATATACATTAAATGTATATTGAATTTTTTTTATTCTACATGTCACTGATATGCCTTTTAAGCACTTCATAGTTAAGAATATTCTTGAGAGGTTGTAAAAGGTACACATGGCATTGTCATTTGCAGCTCTATGTTAACTTTGACACTTCATTGGCTGATAAACTACTTACTTAATAACATACTGATCACTTTTGGCAAACATGCATGCTTTCCTTATTTGCAAGATAAGCTCAACTACTTCTATTTTCTTTATACACATGTTGTGATATTCATTAGGTACAGTTAGTAGAAGCTGCAGTTCATTAAATGCTTTTGTGCCTTTGTTTTTGTGAAAACAGGTCACTGTACATGTGAAGGGAAGAACTGAGTGTTATGAGTGTCAGCCCAAACCAGCCCCAAAGACATATCCTGTCTGTACCATTACAAGTACTCCGTCGAAGGTACTGGCACAAGATAAAGTATCTTTGTTTAGATGAGAATGAGTTCATGTGTATCTTGTGAAACTAGTGAATTAAAACATATCCTTAGATATTGGATGGATAGTTCAAACATGTCTTCAAGGTACTAAACTTAGTGATATTTATAGGTTTTAGATTTGGAAAAAAACTTGATGTTTTCACTAATATTTGCAGTTTGTTCACTGTATTGTGTGGGCAAAGGAGCTACTTTTTGCAAAGTTATTTGGTGACAAGAATCAGGAAAATGATTTGAATGTACGATCTAGTGATGCTGAAAGCTCATCAGAACATAAAGATGACGTCTTTGAACGTAAGAAAGATGAAGACATTGAACAGTATGGAAGAAGAATATATGATCATGTTTTCGGTTATAATATTAATTTAGCTTTATCCAACAATGAGACATGGAAAAATCGCAACAGACCGAGACCTATATACAGTGGGGATGTCTTTACCAATGAATTGACTCGACAGAATGGAAATATGGATAAAAACTTTGCAACTGATGATGGAACATCTGTTTCTGCAATGGCATATTTGGGCATGAAGAATCCACAGGATATATGGAGCCTTGTGGAAAACTCTAGAATCTTTCTTGAGGCCTTGAAACTATTTTTCACGAAAAGGGGAAAGGTTTGACTCTAATACTGACTGGTTTTGAATGTATTTTCATCTTGATGTTCTTGTTTTCTCCAACTTAGAACTCAACTCAAACGGTTTATTTATTTTCATATATTTTGAATCAGGAGATTGGCAATTTGAGTTTTGATAAAGATGATCAGTTAGCTGTGGAGTTTGTTACTGCTGCTGCAAATATAAGAGCTACTTCATTTGGAATACCTTTGCATAGCCTTTTCGAAGCTAAAGGTATAGCTGGTAATATTGTGCATGCTGTTGCAACTACAAATGCTATTATCGCTGGATTGATTGTCATAGAGGCAATCAAGGTTCTGAAGAATGATACAAGCAGTTATAGGTATGGTGGAAGTCACTTACATAACTAAATGTTTTCTTATTAAGTACCATTTGTTATGTTTGTTTAAAACAAGTGCCAGTGTTTTATATTTTCTGTATGCTGAATATGATGGTGATTTTGTATGAGGACTGAGGAGCATTCCTGATAACCTGTGAATCTTTCAGATAGAACTGCAATTGACTCGTAAAGAGAAACTGTGCTTTTTTGATATGACTCGTACTCTTAAATGTAAAGACAATTCCTTTGATTAGCTTGCGATGAGCCCTGGGTTAAGCTGTTCCTTTTGGCCAGTTAAGTTGAATCAAAATTATTAGTAAATAATCCATTTGATCAGCAACTTGAAGAGGGCTGTAATAAAATCTATTCATGATTGTCATCAGTTATTCTTGTTTTTCGCGGAAGATACTCTAGCATTCTACCATGTTTAATAACAATGTTCCCCTTAAGGCCTGTTTCTTAGGGTTTTTCTGCTAGTTTCTCTAATCTAAATTGGATCTCTTCATTAGGATGACATATTGTCTAGAGCATCCATCAAAAAAGATGCTGCTCATGCCAGTGGAACCATTTGAACCCAACAAGTCGTGCTATGTTTGTTCTGAGGTACATTCCACTCCCTTACCCAACACCCCATACCCTCCTTCTGGCTCTTTGACCTCAAATTCATGATTGCTAATGCATATAAATAACATGCTTGTCATTAGACACCTTTGTTACTCGAGATAAATACCCTACATTCAAAACTGCGAGACTTTGTTGAGAAGATTGTTACGGCAAAGCTTGGAATGAGCTTTCCTCTTATTATGCATGGTTCAGCCCTACTCTATGAAGTTGGAGATGATCTTGATGAATATATGGTAGCAAATTATGCAGCAAACCTTGATAAGGTAGTTTTTTGCCTTTGGTTGGTATAGACTTATTATATCATATTTAATGCATTTTCTCTGGAATTTCAGGTGCTGTCGGAGCTACCTTCTCCAGTTACTGGTGGTACAATGCTCACAGTGGAGGATCTTCAACAGGAGTTATCTTGCAATATCAATATCAAGCATAGGTTTTTCTTTTCATGTCTAATCTGCGTGTCCAATCCTGGAATCTTCTGTATATGATGTTAAAGCAGCTTTACAAAATCTATAGACATTTTAAATGGTTTAAGAAAGCTCTCTCTCACCCTGCCCTTCCCCTTTTTTAACACGGTTCCTTTTTCTCTTTTTCCTGTTTGTGGTTTAAGTTACTTTGTTAATTTTATATATAATTTCATACTCAGAGAGGAGTTTGATGAAGAGAAAGAGCCTGAAGGAATGCTTCTTTTGGGATGGACTCAACCTTTCCTAGCTGCAGAGAAGGATGATAATAAGTCCAATGGCAATGATGCAAGTACTTCCAATGCATCAACAACAGCAACTGTGGAAGCTGAAATGGATGATGAGATAGATGTGATACATGCTGGAAAGAAAAGAAAACTCTCTGAGGAATCCAAGGATGCTGCTTTAGGCATTTCAAGAGTTGCTGATGGTACCAAAAATCACAAGGTCTTGGAAGTACTTGCCGATGAGGACGATCTTGTCATGCTTGGTGATGAGGAAACAGGCACCAAGAAGAAAAGGTTGCTATAGTCATTGCATTGACTGTAAAATGTGGAGTACTTGCATCCTAATTTTGCATCAATAGGGAGAGTTTGTGATTCTTTAGGAGCCCGTAATTGTGATTGTTAGGAAGAAAAGGTTGCTGTAGTCAATAATCGTTTTTGTTAAGATAGTTTTGTTTTCTACGATGACTATGATTAACAAATTGTAGAAGCAATGTGAAGAACTAGATTAATAACAGCCATATAACGATTGAGCTTTCTCTGTATTTAATTCAAATAAAATCAATGGCTATGGTTTACCACGGACACCCAGTTTGAAAAGGTTATCAGTTACAGTATAATTTTGCATTTTGCTCACTGCAGCGCTGCATGGAGAAGTTGACAACAGACATCTGAAAAGTTCTGCAGCGCTAACTCGGGTGTTCAATCTGTGCACTATTATCAAGTTTGCTAATGTGTCAATGTAAAAGAATATGCAGCGCCAGGAGCAGAAATGTAGAAAACGCAGGATGGTATTTCATTTGACTTCACGATCTATGTGCATGTATTAGATTTAAATGTAAAAAACAAAAAATATGTTGTGCAGGGTATGTTATTCAGTCATGAACATGGGGACAAATGCTTTGGGAATGACATAAGCAGAACCGACATTGTTAAATGAACTGATAAAATCTGTAAATATGTACAAATTTGAGTACAGAGGATGTCCACGGAAGGTAGAAAATGCACAGGGAAGGAACTAATTTATATGCCTTGAATTTTCACATTCTAAGTGTTCTACACTCCAACACACAGTGTTCCAAACTGGCTGCTACTAGATACTCTTCGACATGGATAGGAAGGAAGGTTATGAAACTCCTTCTGATCCAAATATTTCTTCCTCTTCTTGGCATCAGGATGTTCTGGTTTCTTCAGATCCTCCACACATTGAGCGTCTGCTACGCACGTAAATGATCTTGCTTTTCCTGAGTAATACCTTGACAACCCTCTCCTGCTGAGAAAAAGTAATAAACTTTTATAGACCTCCACTGGGGGAAAAAACATGTTTATTTATGATATTCCATTTGTTCAAAACAGAAAAACAAGTAATCTTACTTCTGGGGAAGATTCTTTCTGAGTGACCCCATGTCGAAAAGCCTCATGTTTTCAATTTCTTGCTCCATAATTGCTTTGAGAAAGATAAAGGGAATGAGAGGAAGGAAGGGAAGGAGTTGATTGTTAGGATGTATAATGTTGTTTATATATGGAAAAACATTTGAGGGACATAACTGTCTGGTAAATGTCAGAGGGTATAAGAGCTCACACGTTATGGATAGGGGTTGCTTTTGAGTTCTATAAACGTGGGTTTGTTTTGTTCACCTCTAAAATCTGCACCCACTACTATTGGTCCATATTGTTGATAGACCAATGACCACATCCTTATCTATACTTCCTCTTAATCAATCAAAGAGACTACCTTTTTTCAGGGGGACTCAAGGCCATCTAAAATCTGTGCCCACTAGCCACTACTTTCTCCCTAGTGACTTTTACCAAAAAGATTGTGAAGAACAATGAAATCCGTTCACTTTGGATGTTTTAGTTTATATGCACAGGAATATACAGGTGGCTCTCCTTTTTTTTCCTTAATTTAGGTTGCTCATTTCTCTCTTTTGATGACATCTTAACCCTCATATTGTCTTGGAACTTGGAAGAGACATTAATAATGTTATGAGTGACCCAGATTGATGAAAAGTCTCGGAGATTTCTTAAGGCATCTCATCAAACTGGGAGGCTAGAATTTATTATTTGTTCATATTTTTGCTTTTGAACATGGAAATGTAGTGTTATTCTCTTAATCATTAATCAGACTATGCGTAATAAAGACACTTTCCAGAATATGAAACAATTCATTGCAGCTGGAAGTTGAAAACTTTCACTATCAACAATGCTAAAAAAGAATGAAGCTCTTAGTAAAATTTAAAAAAGAGTAATTCAGGCGTTGTAAAAACTGGGATGTGTTGAAGAACAATTTTTTAGCTAATATAGTATAGTGTGCCGAGAAAGGCTAAATTTCAAATATTTGGGATGAAGCAAGTCTCAGAATTAGTTTCAAGGGGAGATCTGCATATTTGAGCTGTTGGAGCATGAAAACTACCCCCACAAGTACCCTAAGAATGCAGAAAAACCATAGCATTGCAGGCATGATTAAATTGTTTATCAAAGTAATTTGTTTTACTTATCTTTACAAGAACAGTGCACAAAGGTTTAAGATGGAAAATGGTCTATTCATAGTTGCTGCTCACCTAAGGCATTGATATTTAATTGGTCATATTTACTTTAAAGGATTTGAAATTTTGGATGCCTGCTCAATTGATACTAGTAGCTATGTTTCCACTGAAATTGCTTCTATATTCATTCTTCTATAAATTACATAGCAAAATTTAAGACACTAACATGTAGTTTTTAATAACTCTTATATTGATTAATAGTACTGCATGTATACAAACTTCCATACCAGTACATTAATCAGATTACGTATAATTTGATACATAGGTTTGCTGCTACCATATAACCAATACCCTGGACACACGAGAAAGAAGGACTGGAGATGAAGAGCGTCTAGAAGAAAAGTAGAGTACAGCATCACATTATTATACAAGAATTGCTTGGCCATGGACCTTCAAAATGCTAATTATATCCTCACATCAAGAAGCAGTTTGACCGCCATGGCCAAACGAGTATGGAACCTCCATAACATGATCAACTTTTTACTAGTTTTATGATGGTTCATTTAGTCAAGCCCAATTCATCTTTCACCTACCATTAAGATTAGAAAATTGAGCAAACATTGCAGTGCCTGAATGCTCATCAATAGCCTGCAATTCAGCTGGACCATTATTTGGCTCGGGGAGAGAAACTGGGCAGTCATCAGTAGTGGAAGCAGTGGGAGCAGGGGAGGCAGGCACAGCGGCAGTGGTTTTGTTATCTTCCTCAGCCTTTCCTTGTGTGAAAGCCTCTTGTAGCTGCAAAGCATACTCCAAATTCCACAGTACATCTCCCATTGTAGGCCTATCAACTCCATGCTCGGCTAAGCACTTCTCTGCAGCCTCAGCAAACTTCTTCATTGATTCAGGGTTAATGGAACCGACAAGAAGAGGGTCAATGATCTTGTCAAGCAAGCCCTTCCTCTTCCACTGCATTGCCCAGTCAGCCAAGTTCACTTGTTCCCTTGGCAATTGAGGGTTAATGGCTGGCCTTGCACACAGTGCCTCAAGCAGGACAACCCCAAATGAGTACACATCAGACTTGTCTGTCAGTTGCTGCCTCCTGAAGTACTCAGGATCTAAATATCCAAAGCTGCCTTTCACTGCTGTACTTACATGACCCTGCCCCATAGGTGTATCCTTTGAGAGCCCAAAATCAGCAACTTTGGCAGTGAAAGTATCGTCAAGAAGAATGTTAGTGGTCTTGACATCACGGTGAATGATACCTTGTGCAGTGCCAGTATGAAGGTAGTGAAGCCCACGAGCTGATCCAATACAAATTTCCAATCTTTGCTTCCATGTCAATGTGGGCAAGTTCTTCCCGTAGAGATGATCTCTGAAAGGTCCATTAGACATGTACTCGTACACCAGGATCATTTCTGAGTTTTCATCACAATATCCAATCAAGGACACCAAATGTCTGTGTCTCAGCTTGGACAACATCTGAATTTCAGTTTGGAATTCTGTGATACCTTGTTCTGATTGTGGATTTCCTCTTTTGACTGCGACTTGAGTCCCATCATCAATCTCTCCCAAATAGACATTACCAAAACCACCAACGCCAATGATTGCTTTGGAGTCGAAATTCTTGGTTGCTTCCTGTAATTCGGCGAAAGTGAAAAACCTGCCTAAACCACTTGATGAGTAGAAGCCACTCTTGTGGGACATTGATGTCTTGCTTGTCATGAAGCTTGTATCACCAGCATGTAGTGGCAGCAACCATGAAGAGAAGCTATTCCTCTTTTGCCAGTCTTGGGGCCTCTTGTGCCACTTAATCACCATTGCACCAAGACCCACGAAGGCGCCAAACATCATAGCAAAACCAACTGCAGCCACAGTGCCACGGTTAGGGCCACCGCCCTCCCTTTTACCGTCAGGTCCAAATTCACCATCCAAACTATTCACAGAATTGCTCATTTTCAAGACCTCTAGACCATTCAAGATAGCGTTGATGTCACCATTTGCCACATCATTCGGACCAATTTGAACTGTTAGTCCCTCAGACATCAAAGAAGCATTAGCCACAATATCTTTGTAGTATGGAGCAGCCAAATCACCAGTTAGAGTAGATAAATCCAAATTAGGAATGGCCATTTTCCCATTAACATACACATTGAAGACGAGGTTATTCTTAGATTTGCTTACAATGTCACAGAAATGCAAACGAATCAGATAACCGAATGCCTGATCAACCTCAAATTTCCAAGTGACATTTGTATTTTGGTTGTTGACATTGGCTGCCGCCATTTGAGTGGCGGAACCATACACAGTTGCTGGTGCAATCAATTGGAAGGCAGGATCAGGGTATTTGATGGGACGGGCAGCATAAGGAGCGGCCTTTGCCAATTCTTTCTTTGAAAGGAAAGGCTCATCAGGCACCCAAGTTCGCCACAGGGTGTCGTTCTTTGGTGTAATTAGAGGTCCACCCATGTTAACCCTGTATACGGCTTGGAATCCATATCCGGATAGGCCAGAAAAATCACCAACTGGGGAAAGGGCAAAACCCTTATCAGCAATCAAGTTATCTGGGGCGGAAACAACCTCAATGGCATTGATGAAAGCAGCAGAGTTCTTCATTGGTTTAAAGTAGATGGTGAGGTGTGGTTCAGTTGCATTCAAGAGGAACTCTTTAAGAATGGATTGGGTGCTGTTAGCGACATTAAAGCTATGTAGCAGAACATATTTATCGGTTTGGACAGTGAATGTAGCCTCTGCAAGATCAAAAACACTGTTTTTGATGGGAAAGAAATGGAGGCGAATCCAATGGAAACCCGGCTGTCCCAATTGGAATGAATACTGAGCTTCCTGGATGAAAATCCTCGCCGTCAAATAAATTGGAGAGGGAACATTAACTTTTGCTTCGTTGGGTTTCTCTACTGGCGATTTTATAGTCATCACCAGCTTTCAAATTTTGACTAGCTTGATGGTCGGTTTTGAAGATTCTTTCACCAGAGGCCAATTCCTTGGCACCACAATCAATGAGGAAGTTGTCATGAGGGGTGAAGGAAGGAGTACCGACAGAAAAGGCGGGGGTTGGGCTGGAAAAGAAAGCAAAGAGAAGAACCAGGAGGATTGCCATCGAAGTTGAAATCGACGACAAGGAGGAGAATAGAAAGTAATTTGGTAATATTTTCTTGTGTTCCTTTCGTATCTCCATACCTCCTGGGTAAGGAGGTCTGATTTAGAATTAGGCCAACAAAACGAAGTTTGAAAAAGGGTCTCTATGTAATTCCTATAACGGGTTTGTCTCTAACAGGTTATTTACTTTTTTTGAGATTTGAATTCTGGTGGAAAGAAAGGACAGGCGGTACCAGACATTTGACTTCCAAACAATGAGGCAGGTTATTTGGCGAGTACGTGCTGTTGCGTGGTTTTTCCCTTACATTTCTGTGTCTTTTTTTAGCAAATACCCAGAAAAACAGTTACTGCTTACAAGGATTTGAAATGGTCAAACAACAAGACATTCCTTCCTAACTTCCATTTAGTTTTTTCTTTGAATGTTACAGCAAATTAGTTCTTGCATCAGACTAGGTTCTATGATATTCAAGAGTGTGTCAAATGGTCTAGTCAACAAAAATATTCAATAATAACATTCCTTCTTTGTAGTTTTCTTTTTCTTTTCTGTGAAGTCCTTGAAGACAAATATTTCCTTTATACATGAAATTATGGGGATTAATCAGTAATTTAATGGAGAATTTAGAAAGAATCATAAATGAAAATAACTTCCTATTTCAAGAGTTTTTTTTTTTCTTTTTTTTGAACTGACAAATTACAGAAGTAAACGTGTGGTGTCACATACCCTATAAGATGTATTGCTGTGTCAGTGTCCATGTTGCTTGAATATGAAGAGACTAAACACAACGAATATTTGAACTTTGAAGCTTCTCTACTCTATTTTAGTCTCTGAGCAGCATTTAAGCATTGCCAAAAAGAAGAGCGGTACAAACTGGATTCAGTCCTTAGTCCTTGCCAAAATCAGTATTGTAATGAGCACTTGATTCAAGTTTCTTTGCTTCATTCAGTTTACGTACAGCCTGAAACATAAATGAAACAATATAGGCTTAAACCATGATGATGAAGACAGACAAAATCAAATACCCATGATAATATAAGTATCTGTTCCATGCAGAGGGAGAGAGAAGATACTTGGATAAGATGGTATCTTTAAGGAAAAATTGGATTTTCATACAACATCAAGAAAATCTATCTTTCTAAGCAGATATAATACAATACGTTACAGCAAGTTCAAGATCCAGAAAATAATTATTTCTGAAATATGATGTGAAAAGTTTCTTTCAGAAATTTTACTTTAAACTTTTCTGTCAGTAACAAGCACAGAATCATATCTAGGAAGCAGTCATGAACCATCAAATGAGAGAATGCATTTAATATATATTTCTAAAAGTAACACCAAACTTACCTTCATGAAATCTTCATGGATGACATAGTCACGTTCTGCACGAATTGCAGACATCCCAGCTTCAGTACAAACATTGCGAAGATCAGCACCATTGAACCCCTGAAGACAAAACAGAACCATCAGGTTAATAAAATGGTCCTCCACAATCATAAGATGCTTTTACATATTAACTGTTGCAATTTACCTCAGCAAGCTTCACTACTGCTTCGTAGTCAATTTCACCATGTTTCGCAATTCCAGCAGCATGAATTTTAAGGATTTCCATCCGTGACTGCTCATTTGGCAATGGGATTTCAATTTTCCTGTCAAGTCTCCCAGGACGAAGAAGCGCTGGATCAAGAACATCTGGTCTGTTTGTTGCCATAATCATTTTAACCTAGATTGAGGTCCAAATTTAGTAATTAATAGTCATAAGCGAGCAAATGAGACATGATTATGGATATGATCATATGAAGTACAAGCAGCTCTTTAATTAAGTCAGATAACAAAACCTTACACACAACTAAATCAGGAAAGTAAACTAAGATAATCCATAAGATAATCTGGAAATTACCTTTCCAAGCTGGTCAAATCCATCCAGCTGGTTAAGCAACTCCATGAGTGTTCTCTGAATTTCTCGGTCAGCACTTGTTCCCTCACTGAAACGGCGTCCACCAATGGCATCGATCTCATCCATAAATATGATGCAAGGCTATACAAAAGATAGCAGAAGTGAGAATCATTTTGACAGAAAGTAACTTAAGAAAAATGTATGCAGAAGGAGTTTGTACCTGATGATCACGGGCATAACCAAACATTTCCCTAATCAACCTTGCACTTTCACCAATATATTTATCAATTATAGCACTTGATACAACCTGAAGAACAAGTATCAACCATGAGTGGGCTAACCAATTACCAGAAGGTATATCCAGAATTCCAGTATGCGACGAATGTGCAAAGAACAAAGAAACACCTTCAAAAAGTTAGCATCTATGTTGCTGGCAATTGCTCTGGCTAATAATGTCTTCCCAGTTCCAGGAGGTCCATAGAGAAGAACACCCTGAGGAAATAAATTTCATTTATATCAGTACTCATCTGTAATAGAAACTTAACCCACAAACTTTTTTGTGCATGTGCTCACGTGTCCATGTATATAACCACGTTACCTTTGGTGGTTTGATCCCAACCCTAAGGAAAAGCTCAGGATTCATTAGAGGTAGTTCTATTGATTCCCTGAGCTCTCGAATCTGATCTGAAAGCCCACCCACTGCAGAGTAACTAATATTGCCGGGGTCTTCATGAAGCATATTGTACACAACAGGATCAACCTTTTCAAACAAAGTTACATCACAATATAAAACAAGAAACATGTTTAAGAATTCAAGACAGCAATACATATAGACTTTGAATTTATCCAACAGACACTGAAGAAAATACTTACTTCACGGGGTAGAGCCCGCATTATTGTGAGGGTAGTCATATCAAGCACCACTCTAGTGCCTGCAGTTAGTTTTTCCTTATCCACCTTACTGCGACATCCAACCACATATCTTGGACCACTGCTTGCTTTAACTATCACTACAAAAACACAGATGATACCAATTACTTCCATAACTATCAATTGGATAGCCCAAGAGAAAATATTTCAGGAAAATTGAGTTAAAGTTAACGGCAACAAAGATTATACCAAACAAAACAGATGACTTTATATTTTCTAATACACAAGCACACATTGCTAAGTTGCTATATATAGAGTAAGAGTTGTAATTACAGCGTTCATTGTCAAGAGGCCTAAGAACTTCGCCTATGATTTGCCCAACACTCTGAAGGGACTTCAAGTCATCTTCGGTTTTAGCAAAATCCTTCTTCGCAGCCCGCAAATTATCTCTCACTGAACAACAAAAAATTTGTAAAAAAACCAATGTATGTAATCAAAAAAGATTCTCGAGCTTAATAAGTAAACAGAAACTCCCAATTCTGGGTGAGGTTACCTATGGGACCGAAAATTTAAAAGAAACCCGTCTGCCCAAAACTCTAGTAATTAATTGAAAACCAAAAACTTCAAGAAAATCCTCAATCTGAAAGAAAATTAGAAGATTAAATGAAAATATTAGGGTTTGATGTTGGACCTGCTCGGACTCTGGACTCGAGCTCCTTATGCTGGAGAAGCTTTTTACGGTAGTCGGCGGCAACCGCAGTGCGTCTTCGTACAGCATCCTCTGCCTCAGTCGTCATCTCTGAGAATGAGATACTCTCGAGATTGAAGGTGTTCTCGTCGAAATGGGAGACTGTAAAGAGTACCAGTTTTGACGACTTTGCCGATCGAGCAAGAAAACAACTGAGAGAAGAAGAAGGGTACGCTAAGCGACGAAAGTAAGGGTACTTCTGGTATTATGCGTCTCAGAAGAGAAGAGTAATATTCTAGATTAGAGAGGGGTATTTTGGTCTTAAAATTTAACATCCCCTAAATATTCCCTGCCCTATAATAAATTAATTAATTATTTCACTTTCTTTTTTTTGTTATTCTTTTTTAAAAGGTTTTTTATTTGCTTTCGGAGGTTATATGTTATGATTTTTATGTATTTTTAAAATGTGTTTAAAACTTTATTTCCTTTGAATAACTCATTTTCCTAGTTTTATGATTTATTTTAAGAAATATATATAATAGCTAAAACATTAGCATGATCAAATAATTTTATTTATTTATTTTTTTTAAAATTGCTCAATGACCTTCTTTCTTATAAATGAAAAAAGAAAATTAAAATTTTATCATTTGAAATTTATTTATTTATTATATATATATATATGTAAAGAAAGAAATTAAAGTTTTATTTTTGAAAGGAGAATAATTAAAAATGAGATGTTTAAATCTGCACTACTTATTTATTTTTATTTCTTTGAAGATCAGGATTAACACATTTTACTGTCTCAAGTACAAACTAGACTTAGAGAATCCGGATCTACAAGTTTAAATCCACTTGAAGAAATTTTTTTTTTTTTTAGGCTAAACTGAGATTGGTAAGTGGGAACGAGGGGCCATTGGGGACTCCTGCAATATTATTTAATATTTTATATTTAGACCTCTTTTTATGTTACATTTTTTTTGCCCTTTTGTTTATGTTATTATGAATGAAGAAAAAAGTAAACGCCAAATACAAACAAAAATTTTGATAATCAAGATTACAAAATAAAAGCATAACAATGATACAACTGAGATTGAGAATAGTTTTTTTCTGACAAATTTTTTACTAAGAGATTTAGTTTCTTTTAAAAGTGTTCTGAGAATACTTATTAAACAGTTAAAATCGACTAATTTACAGTTTCAGGATTTGATAAAGTCATATGCCGCAGTCCTATTCGAATAAATAGTTTGCCAGCAATTATTTTCTGATAATGCACATATAGTCTCTGAAAACAGAAAACGAACAGCAATTCCTAGTATGATCTTTCAGTTCAGCCAAATCGTTTACTTCCATTGTAATGAATCTAGAGCTTGTTGATGAATCTGTTTGTCCCCAGCTGCCACTACTTTAAAACCTGGACCATGTAAATCCTTGAAATGATTATACAGCTCATTGATTTGAATGCGTGGCAAAACTTCCAAGAACATTTAAATCAATGAAATATTGTGAAAACACAAGTCTGGACGCAAGCAAACATCAGGAAAGTAATATTCCATGTGCACATACTTGTTGCATGTGAAAATGGAGAAGCATCCCAATAGAGCTGATGTCCTTTCCAATCAGTTATGACACCTCCGGCACCCTCAATGACAGGTATCAGTGAAAGGAAATCGTATGGCTGACATATAAAATTCATTAGAAGAGAGTACTGAAAGTTTGGGTTGACTATATTTGGAGAAAACTAAGCAGTCAGTGGCAAAGCAAGGCATGCAAGTGCATAAACTCAACTGGTTAGGACTTGGCTCACATATTGTCATTGTACTATAGTAAATATAAATGAGTAAACCTCTACCAATTTATTGGTTCACTGAGAAGAAATAACATAACCATGTAATTCAACAAAGAAAACGCAAATCATGTAGTACTAAGCAATTTTCCTGTATTAAATGGTCGAAGCAATGCCTCATAGTTCTATGGGGTAGAGATATTATCATGCAGCATGCTGTATGAGTATAGAGATACAGCCAGTACATGTATGTGACAATAGTAAGATATATTGGTGCCATATAAATGAGTACATCTTATTATTACCAAAGGGAGAAAAGGAAATAAAATAAAAATAGAGTAAAGAAAACCAGCTTACCTTGAGACCAGACTCGACAACAATATCCACATGACCAGAAGCCAAAAGAGCATAAGCATAGCAGTCACAACCATATAATGGAACTTTAACCTGTAAACAGTTAGAACATGAAAAAGGAATGACTTCATCGTTAATAGTTTTGTATCTTTTTCAATGGAAACTAGGCAATATGAGCTGAAATATTTCAGTCACTACATCAGAAAGTCTTGATACTACTCTAGTCTTGCAGTGACTCAAGTCGAAACTGTGAAAAGGTCAGATAGAATAACATACTCATTAAATGAGAGGCAGAAAATGGAAGAAAATATTTTTCATTGGTAAGATATAAATTAGTTCGCCTATAGAAGTGAACAAGCAAAAGAGTCAAAAATATTGGAAATCATTATGGTTTCCCTGAATACAGACATCATATAAGCACCTAGATGAAAGAGATCACGTGGGAGTAGTGAAAATGGTCAAAGGGAGAATAAAATGACATGTACGGTTCTAAGTAATGATCTGAGCATGAAAGGTGTAGCCAACAATAAAATTTGAGATGAAATAAACTTTTAGGGAGAACTCGTTGCTACCCCATTAGTTTCATACAAAAATTCATATCACCAACTCCCCCTTTCAGATTATGCTTATATGTTGTTGAGCAAATTAGCACTTCCTTATCAAGCGTTTCATAAGGGGAAATATGACTATTATGTTCCTGATGATTAAAAAACTTCTTAAAAGAAGATCTATGTTGTAAAGATGCATACAGACCTTACTTCTAACACGAATAAATGCCTCTTCTGCATCTCCACTGAACAGATGGGGGCTTGTAGTGTACCTAGGGAAAGACATACAATGTTCATATACAAAAAGGTTCTAGATCTGCTACTAAAGGAGAAATACATGCCAATTGAAAAAAAATGTGGGGATTATTTAAAAAGTAAATAAACAATAGCATAATTATATTCCCTGCAATAATTTTTTTTCTTCAAAATGTTAAAAAACATACAAGTATGCTTGTGAGAGATTTGCACAAGTACGTGTGGACACTTCTTGTCCATTCAATGTAGTTCTCCTTCCACTAATCCCAATCCATCTTTCTCTTAAGACAGGCTGATCAATGATGCCAAGAATCTGAAATGTTATGTTTGTCATTGAAAGGAAATGAAAACCAGGAGAGTCAACAAGTTGACATAAGCCATTTACTCATCTAATTCAACATCTGATTAACCATTCATGCAACTGAATCATAAGATGAAGACAATTACTATCTCGTGTATATATTTGTACAAAAGTGTAGGTGAATTCAATTAGTTAATGCATGCTTAATAAGACACAATAAAGTTATCCATTAAGTGATTTTACATCAGCCATTTCACATTGTCTTACTTCTCACATCATAGTAGTAGGAAAAGAAAATGATCAGTTTGTTACGAATACTAAACAAGGAAAAATTTTCTCCATATTCCACCAGCAAGAAAATTTCAGTTATGCCAGGAGATTCTTACCGGTTTACCCTTGTGTAAAAGAGCGATAAGGGTACCGAACAAGGGTTTTCCTGAAACATAATATACAAAATGACTTTAGTGGAAATTCTGAAAAGGATCAGCATAACAAGAATAATTAACAACAATGAAAAGGAAATTACCAGTGATAAAACTCTTTGTCCCATCTATAGGATCCAAAACCCAAACATAGTCAGCACTATTCTCTTTGCACCTCCAACCATTCTCCTCTCCAAAACTGCAAAAATTCTATCATGATTGTATCATTAAAGAATATAAGTTTGTGTTTCGAAACACAGTCTAACCATAGAATCATCCAATTGCAAAGTCTAGATCCTGTTACATTTTTTTAACTTAATAGAGAAATAGTAGGAGATTAAGAATAATCATTGCAATATTTGAACAACAGATATTTTATTATCTGGGAAATGCTAACGTAAAGGGCAAAAATTCAATTTTGTCACAGCCAAAGAGTAGCTACTTTGCTCCATATGAGCCAGCTTTTCAGGGAGTAACTGCCTAATAAAAAGGACTCAGAATCTTCTACAATATCATTTTCTCTACTTCAGAAATTAAACAGAAAATTGTAAAAAACAAAACAAATATTTAGACCACTAACATTGCATGAGAAGAAAAATTCTCTGATATGATTGAAATCATAGATTCCTCTGCAGCTTGATCTGCAATTGTAACAGGACCTACAGCATTTCAATAAGAAAAAGATTATCACTATCCAATTTGATACTAGGCAAGTCTGGGAAGTGTTTTATCGGAGGTATAACCCAACCATCAGATGAAACAAAAATCCGCCGGGCATCAATCACAAAATTGATAAATTTGGAACAACATATAGATTTCTCTTCAACCTGACCAAAAGCTCCCATCTTTTCAGCATAAAAGGTCCTAAAAACGTGAGACTTCGCAAGCTAGGTTCCATTCACTTTCCCCATTTTTCTCAGCAATCAAACAATTACCAAAGCCAGTAAACATGAACCCAAAACCAAACAAAACCCACATTTTATCAGTTCTACAACTTACTCAAATCTTCCTTATCGAGAATATCGAATTTGTTCCTGAAATATTTTCGGATAATTTCTCCCGCCGCATCAGCAACCTTGTTACCGACCTCGGCGAAGCAATCAAGTTCCTGCTCACTGAACCCCAATGGGAAAGTTTGGACTCCATTAGAAAACTTTAGGTTGGTAGCCATGGTTCAGCTACAGTCGAATTTGGGTCGAAGATTGAGGTCTATGGCCAGCGTAGAGATTCGGAGAGGTGGAATAATAATGGGTTTGGGTATTGAAGGGATAGAGGTGAGGAATGTGGAAGAGTGGGAAACAAGGTGGGACTGTGAGAACATTGAGGTTGCAGATTCTGTTAATATAGTTGGCAAAGGAACACAGATATTAGAGAGTGAGAAACGGACAAATGGTGGAGTCTGAGAGAGATAGTGGAGAAGGAGGAGAGTCCTGTGTAGTTTGACGCAGTTTACTGTACTGAGTGCCCCGCCCTACATCTTAACCAACCGCAATCTTTTCTTTTATTTTTTTATTTTTTTTTGTTTTTTTAGAAAATTAAAATTACCTAATTTTTTAAATAAAATAATAAATAATTTAAAAAGATTAAACATACATTTAATTACCCATTAAAAATACTATTTTTCTGGACTAAGATTGATATAAGGTAAGTTTAAATTAATAACAAATAAAATTTATCCTGATAAAATTTTGTGGTGGATTGAAATTGTGACTGTTAACACCAAATATCAATATCAATTTTAATTATTAACTATCATAATTCTAAGATTTTAATCAAGAATCATCACTAACCACTTGATAAATGATATAAAATCAAGAAAACTGATATTACTAATCAAATAACTCCATTATTGGTCTTATCAGTCTGTCGTGATCCACCTAAAAGCTAAAAGAGCATACCCATGTCAAGAGGTCATCATAAGAGGAAGAGGCGCACTTTCCCTTCAATTCTCGTGTGTCCATAAACATCAAATCAAACATTTCCTAAAAGGCACGGCGGCACTCGATCGGTGCATGCATTCAAATTGCATGATGACCAACCAACTTTACAGTTACAGTAGTATTTAATTTACAGACCCAAGCATGGCCTTTGTATTTGCATGATGACTAATGCGCCATTACATGTACACCACGTATATATGATTTGATTGGCTTTCATTATTTATATGTAAAATATAATTATGGAAGACAGTCAATAACCACACACAGCATTCAACACATACATCTGTACCATTTCAATTACAAAACTCATTATTTCTTCAACTAATAAACAAAATATTAATACACCCCAAACACATTGCATTTAATTAACCCCACTACATAGGCCAGTAGTACTTAATAAATGAACAACAAGCTCATGCAATACATATAAAGCTTTAGTGCGAGGTGGAGTGATGGCCAGGCAATTTTTCCTTAATCTTCTCCATCATACTTTTCTTCTCGTGCTGCTGATCATAGTGTTGTCCTCCTGGAGTAGTGGTTGGAGTGGTGGTAGTAGCACCATGTCCAGTTGTGCCCGCCGTCCTGGTTTGTGGATGCTCCACCTTGTGCTTTCCTCCTGGTAGCTTCTCCTTTATCTTCTCCTTCAATCCCTTATTCCTCCTCCCTCCTTGCCCATCATCCTCAGACTGAAAGTACACACATTTTTCCAATTAATTAAGCAAAAAATAAAAAAGGCCCTTTCGGAGTAAATTATAAAATAATACATATATATAGTACAAAAAATCTCACCGAACTGCTCGAACTTGAGCTGCCGGAGCGACGAAGTTCACCAGTCACCCCTTCATGCGGCTTAGTTTGGTGGTGCACACGAGTCCCAGTCGTCGCCGCTGTGCCATACATGCCTTGCCCAGCCATCACTCCTGCCAGCGTGGTACCACCATGAGTACCCGTAGTGGTGCCAACTCCATACCCTGTACCAGCACCAGTAGTAGTCCCAGTGGTCGGCGCAGTGCAATTCATGCCTTGTCCAGCCGTCGCCCCTCCCACTCCCAGCCTAGTACCACCATGAGTATCAGCAGTGGTCCCAAATCCAGTGTCATACTTTCCATATCCTGTAGCTGCAGCACCAGTAGTATGCGTACTAGTAGTTGTAACGGTGGTTGCCACACCGGTAAGATTTATGGGGTTACCGAACTCATCGGTTAACTGGACCTGGTTGCCGTGTTGATCGGTGAGTTGGACTGGGTTCCCGTGTTGATCTCGTAAGTTGGCCGCCATTGTTTGCTCTTGTGATGTGGAAAAACCGTGAAACACTCAATAGAAGTGAATTCATACTAGCAATGTGATCGATGTTCTTTTTTAAATGGATAATGAATGGCGGTGGAGATTTGCATGTAACCACGTTTCTACACATGGTGGAATAAGAGGATGACACAATGGAAGACAATTGCCACGTAAGAGAAATAAAGGGCAGGTGTTGCTCTTTTGGGTTGCAATGAATGATAATATAGGACATGTCCTTTATTGATATGACTGATATATGGTACAATGATACGAGACTACGTTTGGCATCTTTTTTCTTTTTCTTTGGCCAAGAAAAATTGAGCAACACTTTCATTTTTGTATTTCTAAAATTACGATATTCTATTATAGCATGAATAAATAGAAGTTTATACTAATAGTGAAAAAAAGCTTAGACTGCATGGAGCGTGTATTTCTTGTATTTTTACTCAATCCAAACTAGCCCTGACCAACTTCCATGAACCTCAGAAGGCACAGGTAGGTTCACATAGAGTGTATACAACAAGGGTTTGCCAATAACCCAGTCAATTATTTTTTAAAAACCTAGTTTGTGAGAACCACAGTGCGGCAAAATTTACTGCCATGGAGAAAATGGCAGCACAAATTGATCAAAGTGAGTTGAGTAACTAAAACCCATTAACTCCTAGCCAAAAAAAACTAAACCCCCATCAACAGCCATATGATTCACTAAGTTGCATTACGAAAGTAATAATGCAACAACAGAAAATGAAGTTAGGTTAATGCCAGCAAATGACCTGAGTATCCCCGAATCATCGGCATTGCCTAATAAGTCACTGCAGGCAAGACTAAAGACCACTGCCTAACACCAACAACAATAATAACAAAGGCGCATGCATTGCCATTTTGGCAAAGCCAGTGTTGCTCAGCCAAACAGATCAAATTCAATTGGATCAACTCTTGTACACATCCATGCAAGGAACAAATTGATTTGTACAAAATAAGAATAAGACCTCAAAAAGCATTCTAGTTCTACTAGAGTTTTTCTTCTATATTGATCTGTTCCTTCTATAAGTTGAATTTTTTTTTCCCCCTTCCTTTACAGTGTAACTCCACAGCTAATCCTCTGGAAATTTCAGAATGTGCATCCAGATGCTCCATAGTCCATACTAAGAGCTTGATGTATGACGTCCTGCACGTTTCACTATCCTACATCCAACCACTGCAGAGAAGATCAACACTGGAAATCTGCAATAAAAGAAGAAATAAATACCATCAAGATATAAAATAATAGGACATTTTAGAAACATATAACCTTGGGTTTGTGAAAACCAATAAAAAAAGAGTTAAATTCAGTTCCACGCAGAACAACACACACATCTGCAAGCTCATTAATCTGCTCATAATAAAAGCATAGGAAAAAGTTTATTAATATGATGCTGGAGCATGGCATAAAGGCAACTTTGAGAATGTTTATGATTTACTACTGCAAGCAACAAATTTAGAGATCACTGACTCACCTCCCTACAGTTAAGATGCGGCTCATTCCTTGCTAGACTTTGCCCAGAAGAAGCCTTTCTTTCTGGTAGGGTGATTATCTGACATGCTTCTGGACCCCTTTGAGCCAAACGAAAAGTGTCGCTTTAGGAAAGGCCTTCCCAAGGAGCTTTTCATGCTAGAACTGGACCCAAACCTGGGTCCCTTTCCTTGATGCCCTGCTACCTTTCAAATTATTAAACATAACAGAATCATCATCAAAATCACTATCCACAACTCGGTTCCTTGATTTCTTGTTTTTGGCCTTGAATTCTGTTTCAGCTTTCAACGCCTTTTCAGACAACTTAAGAGTCTGTTTCTCACCAAAAGTACAAATTGGGCAAGCTGGATCATACTTGTTGATTTCAGGTGTCATATTCTCTAAACACTCAGCATGATAAACATGGCCACAAATAAGAACAGCAACTACGGGGAGGTCATTACTTGCAATTATCTTTTGGCTTCCCCATGAAGACTTCTCAGTCAAAAGATTTGAGCAAACCCCGCATGTTTGCAAATCAATCGGAGAAGTTGAAAATCGGTTACTAGATCCAGCTACCTTTTCACGATTAAAGCCAAATGATTCACTATCGAAAGACCACCTTTCCCTACGAGAACTACCCATGAGCGTGGAAAATGCATGCATAGACCAACTGTCTGAAGATCCACCATTGGAGCCCCTAGCTGATTTGTTGCTACATGTGGGGAATACTGGCCTTTCTTCGGACACTGAATAGTTGCTTGGTGACTTAAATCCTGGAATTCGGCTATCAGATACTTGGCGTAGAAGTTGGTGTCCTGGAGAACAGCCTGGCCATCTTGGGGTTGAGCATGCAGGAGGCAGATGATTTTGGGATGACAAGGGGGATGTTGACAATGAAGTTGAAGGCAATGAAAGTGACAGTTTTGGGGGAGATGGATAAGAGGTTGTTGGGGATTCAGTTGACTCTTTCACCTAAAAGATTTTCCACACATAGGAAGAACTATCATGTCTGGAATAAGAGTTATCAAACGAAGAATGATCTGTTTCATAGCACCAAACACCCCCCCACCCACACACACCAAAAGAAAAAACAAACAAAAAGAAAATAACAAGAAATCACTCACCTGTTCCACAGTTGCATCCATGGATGTGTTCCTTGAAATAGATCGATCTGCCATAAATGTGTAAAACTATGTCAGGGATGAAAAGCTAGCCAGTGAAGTTATACTAAGTAAACCATTTAAAGCCATGAACATCTAATGCACTTTCGAGCTTGATCAATGTCTTGCACATGTGTAGAATGGCACAACCAGACAGGGGGCTGCATAACCACGCTTTACACAACCTCCCCAATGATCTAGATCATCGCTTAAAAGCTCCAGAATCTCAATAAATAAAAACATAATCTCACTATCTCAGCTGGCACCTCTTGTTTCTCAGAGTGCATACAGGCGTCTGACATGAAGACCCAAGAATCCACTAAAACATCATAGTTGACACAATTTCTTAATATTCTTGGGTTAACTAGTATAACATCACGTCAAAAATAAAAGTCTAGGCAGAGAATATGTATTTATTGTGTAATATACATTGAGGATTTACACAAGTTTTTGTCAAACCTGCAAATAATTAGAAAAACAAAAGAAGTTGATGACTATAACTTATCCATTGGTATTCAATATATATGAACTTAGAGAACATGGTAAAATTATAGATATTGCATCATCTATAACTGATTAATTGTGGTAGAACAGAAGGGGGCATCTAAATGTTATCTTTAAAGAGACACCAACTGGATGAAAGTCATGCATAATACATGTCAAAAGAAAGCCCGTGAGGAGAATTAAAAGAGAAACAAAAACAAGGAGATAATAGTTATCTTCCTCAATTCAACAAGAACAAAATTTCTAAAATATAAGCCTTAAGAAAACTGCTCAATCTTAAAACCTTTGACAACCTGCAGAGGATGACCACCACCATGATGTATCAAATCAAATGGAAGCAATACTCCTAATAACATTACATCTCCTATTTCCATGTTTCCAACCCCTACACCTTGCAAAATGATTACTATCTTAGCATACCAAACCAACATCAATAAGAGAGAAAACTAAAACTTAAAACCAGTCCAATCCAAAAGGAGATGAGTAGATTTTCAGCATGACCCCACTCTTGTACAAGCTACATCAGCTAACAACTACTACCACTGACCACTCCTTTTCAGATCATCAACTGTCAAGATTAGCTGTAGATCTACCATATCATAACGATAACATATAGAGTCACGACTTAAACTAAAAGAGAGTGACATGAGGAGGTTATATCAGTTGCAGATCTGCCAACACCTACTACCAGTAACAAAATATAAACCTTACTAAGAAAACAGATGTCACACGGAAGGGTAAAGGGATTCAATTGGATGGTCATTCCTCACGAAACCATCGTCTTGACCACAGTTGTAACTGGTTTTCAATTGTCCTCAGTCAGAAGCACGCAAGAAGAAAAAGTAACTAGTACTCATTAGTGTGTCTTCAATAACAGCATTTATGTTAACTGTCTCGATCTAGAGGTCTTGCCTAAATTACTATCCATGCATATTCTCATATCAATGCTCAAACAGCAGAGGAAATGTAATGTTTGGAGGATCCAATTCCAACAATCCCAGACCAAGAAGGAAACTGACATGATTAACAATAAAGAGCAAATACCATGAAAGGTTGAAAGCTACCTGAAACCGGAGTCCTCATATGCCCAACAGTTCTTTCAGAAATTGGTGATTTTTGCCATGAACGCCTTTGAAAATTATGTGATGGACTTCCATCATCTGAAGCAAATGTTGACTCATATTTATTACCAGATCCATCATTCCGGCTAGCACCATCTGAAAACCAATTTACTGTTGTATCTTCGCCTGCTACCCTCCCACGATTATCCCAACGAAAACTCCATGATGGAGAATACCGGATATTGCGATGCAAAATTTCATCACTGGATCCATTTATTATAGTTTTGTCTTTGGCAGCAACACAACAAGCATTTCCCATGCTCAAACTGGCTTAAAAATTTTAGCTACTTCTATTAACAAGCAACTATCAGTCACATCCACAAACTAAATCTCCACCATTAACTTGAACCACAGTTGTTCCACTGTAATATGTAATGAAACAGATGAATATCAGTGTGATGCCCAATACTGTGACAGTCAAACGTGTAATCCAAAAAAGATGACAAGTTTATGAAGAATTTTACATCATAGTAAACACAATAGATAAACAAAACTATTGTACCTCGAATAATTTACTGAACTAGATATAACTCCAAATTAAGAATCCATAATAAAATCAGATAAAAATCAATTGCAAGGTGAAACATTTTAGGGTTTCAAGGATTCAATAATCCCATTTTCAAAATCAATCTAAATGTTTCATGAAGAAAGAAAAAGATAATCAAAGTCAATAAAAATAAAGACTTTGAAATAAACCCATACACTCGTCGACTATAAAAGAGAAAAAAATGAAGCAGTCATCGAATTTCATCACTCGCCATTGATACAAACCACCAGAGCACTGAAATAAAGATGTTCAAATAAACCCAAAAACGATTCGATCTTCTGCTGTTAAGGGAGCTCAGAGTGAGCCTTAAATCAAGAGGGACACAGACCAAATATAGAGAGAAAAAATAAAAATACTTCAAAAGTCAGATTGATCCGAAATTGATGCGGAAAAAACGGAATTCACAGACAAATTATCCGACCCATCAAAAATAAAAAAAAATCTATTCCGAAAATAAAACAAGTTGAATTCGGTAATCAATAAATACACAGCTGCCTACATATCATCATCGAAAATTAAGTCTCAGAATACATACAAACACAGAAAAACCGAACCTTACGTGATCGACCCGAACCTTATCAGTGACTAAGCACCAGACTACAGCAGCTACAGAGGAAAACGATAATTTCTAGTAAGAGAAAGAGAGACAGAGAGAGAAAAGCGGAAGGTGGGAGAGACTGTTGCTGAGTTCTCGTCTTTGCAGGGAATGAGAAAAGGGGAAGAGAATGAAAGAGCTCCTTTTGGACGGTTTCACTAACACCGTTAGGACATGTTGCAGTGTTTCTCTCTGCTTTCTCTTCTGCGATGCGGTTAAATTTGACGGGGTTAAGAGAAGCGCGGTTTGGGAATTTGTGCCACGTAAGATGTAGGTCTCTTTTATTTATTCCCTATTAATTAAATAACCGAAATTTAAACATGAAACTACCGTTTGCCCAACATTACTGAGTTGAGAAGTACCGGGAATAACGAGGATAATATTGTAAATTAAACAGTGCTTTAAATTTAATTTTTTTCTCTTCTTTCTTAAAAAAGGAAAATAAATATTAACCAAAAATAAAAAAAGGAAAATAAATTATTTATTGGTAGTAAAAAGTTTAACCGCCGCTGGTGCCTTCTGTAGAAAGCGGAGTGCGCAGTACGCATTCCATGCTTTTCACGTTAGGCATAAGTATCAAGAAATTAATTAATGGAATAGATTCTGGTTAAAGCCCTATTGTTCTCTCTAAATCAATTTTTACATAATAATAATTATTAGATTTTTTAACAAGTGACTTTAAGACATTTGTTAAAACAATAAATATAAAAAATTTATATTATTTATTATAATAATTGACTATAATTTTAATATTATATAAATAATTTATTATTTTTAAAATATTTTAAATTTATTATATCTTATAAAGTATTCTTAGAAAATTAGAAAAACCCATAACTAATTTTTTCAATTCTCTGTTTTCACTTTAATTAATTTGCTATATTTTAGTGCATGCCATGGTAAATGGTCACAGCTCTCTGTTTTCAATTCCTTTGATATCCACATATTATACAATATTTATTTTTTAAATTAGATATTAGAAAAGATTTATATGTTATTTTTAAAAAAATTGAATATAATAGTTGATTGTGCTATTTAGTTCAATTGGCAAATTTCTTGATGCTTATTTGATTCAAGGTTGTTTTTATTATATTTAATATAAAATTAAAATTTAAAAAAAAAAAAAACACTAAGTAACATATAATCTCAATAGACCTATAACATATAATCTCAATAGACCTATTATTTACTAGAAAATTAATATTTTAACTTGTAATAGTTAAGCTAAATATATTTTTTTAAAGAAAAGAATGAATAAGCTGCTCTTTTTACTTTTTTTGGATTTGGAATAAGTTGGTGGAGAAACTTGTAAGCCCTTAAGGATAACTAATTTTTATTCAAAAAATACTAATGTGTGAGGTACCCTGCTTTTTTTTTTTTTTTTTTTTAACCAAAAAAAAATAAATGCACTCATTTCTTTTGACATATCTCCTTATGAAATATTATCATGATATGAAAATACTAATTTAAATATAGTGAAAAATAAAATTACTTAATCAACCAACAAGTGTAATAAAGTCAATATTTAATTTAATTAATATAAATTATTTTCATAAGATCATAAAAAATATTTTTTCAATTAGGTACGTACAAATTTAAGGGTGTGCAACCAGATACGTGAGTCAGATTTGAGAAAATATCATTCGATACGAACAAGTCGGGTAACAAAAAATTATACCAAGTTAAATATCGACAAAGTCGAATGGAATTAGACTTTTCATTGGTTAAACTTTATTGTAGAACATATGATACCTATTTTAAAAAATTATAAGATCTAAAATAAATAATAAATAATTTCAAATTATATAATTTTTAAGCTAGAAATAAAAATAAATTGAATTTTTTAAACATAAGAAATTTAATAAAATATTAAAATAAGATAAATATAATTTATTATTATATATATTTAACATAAATAAAAATTCAAACTAAATATAAAAGATTAAAAATTAATATAAGCATATATTAAGTTTGGTTTACACACATTTCCATGTATCAAAATATTTTATATCAGGTTTGATATATTTTTATATAAAAAATATTATTTTAAATTATTAATTAATAAATTCTTGTAAATCAAGTGTTTTTGAGTTAATATGATTATATATATATATATAAAAATAAAAGTGACCTCCGAAATAAATTAAGAGTAAAATATTTTACAACTTAAAATTTAAATTTAATTAGATTGTTTTTTTTTAATAGTATTTGATTGGGTCGACATGAATTAATCAGATTTTCTATGCACGTTGGTTGGAAAGAATTATTGACTTTTTTAGCTCTGTCTGGTTAAAGGTCAAGGTTAAAGGTCAAATCAATTAGTCATTATTATGTTTTTGAAAAAAAAAAAAAAAAAATTACGTACGTAACTGCTTCAGATTTATGATGTAGACTACATTCTATTTCTTACCAGCATTATAACTTTTCATACTTAATATTTTTGGATCTCAAAAAATTTATTAATGGAATCAATTGATATGTTTACTTATCTTTCTCTTAAAAATCAAATGGTTGAATATCATTTAAACTAAATATAAAAACCATATCAATCTCTAGAAAAATATGTGAAGATATAAAAATGATATATATATATTTTTTTTTGTACAATTAATTTTTGATGATTTAAAATTTTCTTGATTTTACATAGAATTTTTATAAACAAGCAATTCATTGAATCTTTTTAGTAATAGATAAAATATTGTGATAAAAAATTAATTAATATATATTTTGTTTTATTAATTTTATGAGTTCAAATATTTTTAGGATGTTGTTAAAAATAAAAATTTCATAAATCTTTTAATTTTAGCATGGTATCTTTAGTCAAATTGAAAAAATAAACCAATTAAGATGAGTACAAGTTGGTGGAACATTACTCACCATTAAACTTAAAAAATTATAAATTGTTGTTATCCTATTTTCAAAAATATAGAATTTTTTCTATTTTATCATAAATAATATTTACATTAATTAGTTATATCATGTTAGAGGCTTCTTAATTCAAGCTTAACAAAAAATTTCAAACAACTACACAAAGATGAAAATGAACTCATAAACATGAAGAAAATATCTATAATATCAATAAATAAGAGACTCAAATATGAGATTTCCTAATCCAGCACTTATTTCTAAACAAAAAGAAAATATATATAAATTATTTAATAAGATGTTATTGTGGACGTGTTATATATATTACTTACACACTTGTATCTCTACGTGTCTATTTTTATATATATAAAATAAAAAAGAAAATTGCAATTCAAAAATTTAGAGAGATTAGGTGGCGAAAGGTTGGACAGGTGCAAAATACAAACAAGGGAGACATTCACTTTTGCACGCAAATGGAATTAATTATTGTTAACGGTTGAAGTTAGGCCCTATAGACTATTGAGTCAGGGGTAAATGCATTTGTCAAACTCTCTTCCTACCAAATATAGCCCTGGTTGGTGTACTTGTATGGGGGTAGGATGAAGGACAAAGTTGTCTTTGTCCCCTGTTAAATTATGTTTGATTAACTGATTAGCTACCAGTTGTTGTGGATGCTTATGAATATTAATTAATTAATTATTTAAAAAAAAATTAAATATTTACTAACCCGAACTGAATTTGAGCTGAGAAGTTAGAACAGTGACGTAAATGTGTGTTATTAAATGGCATTTCGTCTAATGAAATCCTAACTCTAGTGGTGGATGCTAAACAGATATTTACAAGTTTAAACCCCAACAGGCCCAATTTTTTTGGGCTTGGTGGTCTATTTCCCGAGTGACACTGAGTAAAAGTGTTCGCATTTTCTTATTCATTATATAATGATAACATGTATATGACACATACATTATACTGCTTTTACTCAAAATTACCATAAATATATATTTGAAGCATGATCAGTTGGGTATGAGCTTGAAAGGAGGCTTAACAAGTGCTGGTGCTGGGTCATATCTTCCATAATCTTTTGTATTCATCTTAAGTAGCCTTTCATGGATAGAACTCGCTTCTTCATCATGCAACGCCTTCATAGATATTCTTTCCTACCAAATTTTAAGTTTAAACAAAAAAAAAAAAAACATTGATCATTAGTAAAACTTGAAAAGTGAGAAGATCAGATCAGAGGTTTCCATGTCGAACTTGAAAATGGTTGTTTTCTAGTTTTCATTTATTTACTATAAAATTGTATGTTATGCACAAATACTGTGTGTGATCATCCCATGAGTTATCCACCTAGCTCACTGTTAGGTAAAAGGCTATGAAGATGTGTGAGAAGGAGAGAGGCGGAGAGAGAGGGGAAAAATGAAGAAATGGTGTTAGTTTTTAAACATAAACGTCTAATGAGAAATTCTGAAACGTGTTGCGAGAAAGATGTCTTTTAAAAGTCAGGATTGAACAAACTTCCGGTTTTTACTGTCATATCAAATTATCTCTTGCAAGAGCTGGCACATTTAGACTAAAATTAGTGGTTGAACACCTAGTTTTTGTCCAAATACAAAACCAAGTGTTTAACACCCAATTTTTAGATTGCGCAATAAGTTTTTATAACCTCTCATTCAAGTTTTATATATGTTTAAAAACTAACATCCTTTAAGCAAGTTTTTCAAGAGAGAGAGAGAGAGGGGAGAGATTTCATTTATATCAGTGACGTCTAACTATCAGAAAGCCAAACTTTTAGATGTAATTTAGTTAATGTAGTAAACCATTTATATCACTTTTATATGTAAGAAGAAGAGAAATTAGATTTTAAGTCTTAGCAGTTGGCAGTAACCATTTTTCACAGACCTGTTCTTGGGTTGCTTTCACATCTCCAGCCAACTCATCAACAAACTTCGATTTTCGGTCTGCAAAAATATAAACATACTGACAATGTGAGTAGGATTTACACCAAAGTAAAGCTGCAGCAGGAAGACCTGAAAAGACACACACTGACACACCTGCAAGAGAAGGTTGATAAAAGTGACCCAGAAATTAAGAGGAAAAGGAGGCTGTACTTCTTGATCAATAGCATGAGGTCCATGATATCTCTATCCAACTTGATGGATTCTCTTTTTAGGTCTATATATGTCTTTTCTCTCATTCAAGGCAATAGCCAAAAATTTATATGCTTAATGCGTCGTATCTATATATTGCAAGGAACATCAAATTTGCCTAGATAAGAAGTCTTCCAAAAAAAAAAAAAAAAATCTGAAAATTGATAGTCATAGACCATATCAATTAAAGAATACAGAGCTTTATGCTTTTAAGTAAGAAAAAATTCTTTAGCTAAAAAAAAGTATGAAAAAATTCAAATGGAAAAGGTGAAGGAGACCGCTTTCCTTTTGTTGGAGCACTAAGTCTCTTAAGAGTTAGTGGAATGACTTGTCCTAATTAGTATAATATTTAGTCTGAACCTAGCTAGTGGAAATTATTGGCGTAGCCCCCGGCCCCCCAGCTTTCACAACTTGGTAACAAAGTTAAATTAAGTAAGGAGGGGACTACGGCCTTCGCCGTGAGGTTTTACCATTTTATTGGAAAAATTAAAAAAATTGATACATACAAACATTTCGTTGAAAATAAATTTGCTTAATATCTAATAGAAAAGTGTTACAAATAAAATCAGACAATCATATGTTACTAAATTAAACTGTAAGGATAATCTAACTTCAACTTTAACCAATCCATTTATAGAAATATTGGCCTTGTAGTAAGTATAAGTCAATTTCACTTCATAAAAAGTCATGAGCAACCATCTGCGTGAATCAATTATGACACGGTACATAGGCAAGGAAGAATCGGTAGAGTTGTTACGAGTTGCAAAATATTAGTAAAGTTTATTTTAATCTTTAAGTCTATCAATATGCATGTTACATAGAGACAAACTAAAATAAACTCCCCAAAGTTAACCTAAAGTAATAGAATCCAAGCCAATTTTGACTTTTGTAGACCTCAAACTGAGAGGGATAGGAAAGGAAACTTGGAAAGCATGGTTTGCGATTAAGGGATATTTGTCCATGGTTGTGCTAAAAAAGATATTATTAGGTTGGCATAAAATAAAACTAATGAATGACAATTGACAAATGCTTCCGATCATCCCGAGCAAACGACAAGGATAAGGCACCAAATACCAAAGAAAGGCCGTTGGTGGGAAATAAAGAGAAGCACTGTTGAGATTTAAAAAACACTTATCTTAGATGACTTTTCTCAAAAGTGATTTTAGGACGTCCACCTCCCCTAATCCAAGCATTATCCTCTCTTCCTCTTAGGACTCAATAATTGGTTCCTTTGTGTTTTCTCATAACTCATTTGGTTAATTTTTTGAAGGGTCCTCCTATGTGCCAGATTCATGGTGTGCACAAGAGCCCCTTTAACTAACTTGATAAATAATCCAATTACTTATATTTACTTAGCTTAATTGAGAGACACTCTCGAACACACATTTTTTATTTTTACATGATCGAGAACTTAATTTTGTAAAGTCTCGTGTTCAAATTCCATCATTCCACATTTTTGGTTAATTTCTCTTAATAATTAACAATGTGAAAATCCAAGGATGAAATGCTTTGGAATCACTCCAAAGTAAAGCAAGAAGATGTATTACTTGATGCATGATGTACTTTCAGGTTATCCATAGTGCATGGTGCCTTTTGGCATCATTCTTTTGCAATTGGCACTTGCAAAAGATTATCTGTAAATTTTCCACAAATTTTACATCATTCAAATTAAATATATAACAATTTGATTAAGACTTGGCCGGGGGAAGGGATTTGAATCAAAAGTGATTCTGGAACATTTTTATGAGGAAGTGAGCCCCTACCCCCTGGTCCTCTGCTTTTGCTTTTCACACGTCACACAATAGAGACCAAATTAACACCCTAAATATGCTGCTTATACTAAAGAACAATCATCAAAGATTGCCGGTATCGAGTTTTAAACTAAAAATTCGTGGGCTAATAATAAAATATTTTCGTCAGATAACACATTCAGATTCAAATGAATCTGAATTCTGAAGGGCTGTACATTGGCAGGTTATATACTAAATAACCCATGTCTAACCTATAACTGCACAAAAACTCCAGCACAAAAAAAAAAAAAAAAAAAAGAAGAAGAAATCAACTTACACAAGTACTTCTCCATCAATATTAAATAAAAACTGGTTTGCCCTCTGTTTTTGCTTATACTTTTCCCTCTCAAACTTACATTACTTGACACCAAGATGATTACGATGATGAAGCAGTATCAATTTTGCCACTCTCATGGCGTAAACTGTTTTCTCTACTGGAAGAAGCCTTAGCACCCTGAGAAGCAAAGAGGTTATGGATTAGATATGAGCAAGATGGCAAAAGTGACTATTGAAATGCTAGTTTCGAGCTATGTGAATTTGGAAATAATTTCATAGGATTGTATTAACTATCACTGCAGTACATGAATATCGTGAATCAAGAGAAACACTTACCTGGAGGATAGTTCCGAGCTTTTTCAATGCCTTGGCCCTTGGCCTCAAAACATCCTTGGACACAACAGGGTCTTTAAGAACCTGAAAGAACATAATGAGTAAAAAAAAATCACATCGCATAATTTATATGCTACTTGGTATGTACAATACTTGCAGCAGTTGCTTATTACCACTAGCATTCTAGGTACAAAACAAAGCACTAGCTAAGAGAATCACAGGAACTAGTACGCTTGTAATGATAAAATTAAAGCATTACTATTATCCGAGTCCTTTGTTTAATGGTGTCAAAAGAGGGAGGAAATAAAATAAAAAGAATTTTCCTAGTAGATATGGACCATATGGTCACTGATACGTGAGATCATTCTGAGGTAACAGACCACGCATCAAGAATGCCAAGCTGCTTGGCTGGTCGTTATAAGTGTTTAGATAAACTACCTGGATTGTAAACAAAAATAAACAGAGGATTGTTTGGGCAGTCCATGTAACCATCAGGTAGTTTATCAAAAGATGATCCAATTTTTAGAATAAAATAACTAAAAGATGAAGACTATCGTGACATATGGGAGACTAAAGAAGTAAAGATTTCAGAATTTCAAATATCACGAGACTTAATATCTTCAACTACCAATTTTCTACCTTGTTGGACAACTAAGAGTGAAAATATAATTAGTGATCAACTGCTTAGTTATGTTTTCATTCTAAAAAAACATGAGTTATCATGAATACTTCTTTTCACACTAGAAGTCTAATGGATATTACTCAAAAATTGTCAAAAGTCATGCTAAAACACGAACTACTAGCATCCAAAAAACAGCTAAAGAATTGAAATATTGGAACTCACTGCTTGGCAGACTCGTGATAGAGTTGACTCAATATCAACCACATTGATCTGCCAAAGGGAATTAAGCATAGCATCCTTCTTATCTTCAAAAGCTTTTAGCAAGTTCTCTTCTTTGTTTTCTGCTTGGTCTAGCTGCTTCAGCTCTTCTTCTATCTGAATTAAAGAAACAGCACCTAGAAAGAGAGGTGCAAGTTAGTTGAGTACAGTAGAGATTAATAACGTATATCAGGCTTACAAACTCTTTTGCACCAGATAAACCCATATTGTGCGAAGAACATAATACCTGAAGCTGCCATCACTTGTGACTTTATCTGGTGTCCTTTGTCTCGTACCCACTCTGCTAAAAATGGCACCTTCATATACCGTTTATCCTTTCCAAGTTCTCTTGAAGCTTTTCGAATGTAAATATAACCAATTGTATGTAGCATAGCCTCTCCAAAAGCTGAAGACAGTGGCACATATGAGTTAATAAAACTTCCAGAAGATGAAAACCAAATCTGACCAATGTTCTGTGAGAATTTAATAAGTACTTCATTTTTTTGATTAAAAAATTGACATTTTTACATCTTTGGGAGACAAAAGAAGTATTTTCAAAATGCTTTTAAACAGGGCCAGAGAAAATAGTAAACAGACTCATCACAAGCATGTTAAGAGTACAATCACAATTCCAGAGAGAAGGACAGAGGGGGAGAGAGAATACAATTTACATTTTCAGAGGCATCTACTACAACTGTGAATCGATTTCCAAACCAACCAATTCTGATTAGATTCTTTGTCAAAAAGTATTACCATCCTTTACCATGCCCCCACACCAATAAAAAAGAAAAAAAAAAAAAAAAACGAAAGAAAGAGAAGAGGATAATCATGATTCTGTCTGGTAAGGCAGTCTGGGCACATGGCCTGTGATGTCTAAGTAAGAGAACACTTAAGAAAACTGAGAAGTGTTTTTTGATGTTTCTATACCATGCTCAGAGAAAATAAAAGATCAAGACAACAAGTTTCATACACAAGCAATATTACAGAACTTCTTTTCGAAAAGGAAAAAAAGTACATATCACCTATAAATGATGTTGTAATGTACATTTGGCTTATAATAGTTATGAGCCAAAGAGAAGGAAAAGCAATTTCCAAATTCAAAGTTCTATGGTTTGTAACTGTAGAATCTCTCAAGTAATAAAATATGCTAATAGAAGGATGAATAAATGGAAGAAACTTACCAGCTCCAGAAAGGCGTTGTGCTTCTGATGTCGCCCACTTTACAAACTCATCTGTTCTTCCCTCAACAAATGGTTGAAGGCGATCTTTCAGAACTGTCAAAAGCTTTTCTTCCCTTTCCCTTTGAAACCTCTGCAGATCCAAAAACAGGTAACAATTTAAATTAAATCCACCAACAAAGTCAACTATTCGAAAGCAGTACCAAAAGGAGCATACTTTCATCTTTTCTTGAATTCTCTGCTTACGGACTGCAGGATCTTGTGCCTCTTCTTCAACTTCAATAGATGCCAAATAAGCCAATGCAAATTGTCCAACATAATCCTCAAAGAGCTCGCTTCCAAAAACCATCCCAAATACAGCTGCAGGGTCTACCATGGACTCTCTGAAAAGAAAAAAATAATTAATATACACTTTTTTCAAGTCAGAAATAAAAATTGTATTCATTTCACAGAATTAAAAAAAATGACAATGACTAGTCTTGAAGAGATGGTTTTACATTCAAGATGCAGTACAACAAAAAACATCTATTTCCAATGGCAAGTAGTAAGTGAAATAATGCTCTGGTTGGTAATCTCTAAAATTAAATGAAATAGTTCACTTCAATGGAAATCTTTTAAGAGTTAGGACGGGGGCACTAATTGTTTTGTCAGTTTCAAATGAACAGCCTTCACACAACTCCATAGAGATTTCCATAAAGTTTCAATTGAAATACTGGCGGCGGTACCAGCTTTCTTGCAATGCTACTTAGTTAGCTTAAACTTAGATCAAAAGGACATAAATACCACTAAACATGGGATATAGTCCTCTATATACATTTTCATTTAAAGAGATTAACTGACCATGTCAGATGCAAATTCAGAAACAACTAACAGTATTTTAGCAGCAGGCTGGATTAATGAAAATATAATATGTCTGTATACTCAGATGTAACTCATTTTGAAGCCTTAACTATCTTTCAGTATTATGAGTTTGCATATACTTACTGTGGTATTCCTGCCTTTCCTCTTTTATCATATGCGTCACGCTTCTCAGGATCACTTAATACTTGATAAGCCTCACCAAGCACCTACACATAATAAGCAAATTAAATAAGAAATTTGGTGGACAAAAAGTTGGTTAATAAGATGAAAAACCAAGTAATATCTGGAAGTATCAGGAAACCAAAAATATTCCATCAAAATCTAAATTTCACCTGAAAATTATCTGCAGCCCTTGGATCTCCAGGATTCTTATCTGGGTGAACTACCCTTGCCTGGAAGGAACAACACACGAAACATTTTAAATATGAATTCATTAAGCAGACACCAGCAAAGGCAACAACCAAGGAGAAGACATATAACAATCTCATTATGAGAAACGGAAAAATGGACAGCATAATATTAGCTTTAGTAGTTCAATTTACATTCATACTCAGTTTAATGGATGAATTATTATTATTTGGGTCAGAGAAAGAAATAAATCATATTAAACACATCATGAGCAAGAGCTGCTACATGGTGCCGCAGATGTTCAAGCAACTGGGTTCTCAGAAATATGGGTCCAAAATTAGAAACTTTACTAATATGACTAGCTAAAGAATCAAAACAAAAACTCAGAATGATTGCTTAAAACCAGCCTCTATATCTTATATATGGTGCAAATAAGGAAAACCTAGCCTCCTTCCCAGATAGCAGACATTTCTACTTTCAGAAATCAGGCAAACCCAGAGGGAGAGAGCCCATGAAAACAAAACAAACAAAGCTGAAAACTTTTACCTTTAGGTAATAAGCCTTCTTGATCTCTGCAGGGGATGCATCAACTTTGACGCCGAGGATGTCATAGTAAGTGGTGTCCACTACCATAGCTTCAAATTCAGATCACAACTCTAACCAATAAAATAGGAGGAACAAAAACCACTGAATAAATTAGAATTGTGACAGCCTGCAAATTAGGAACCAGATTAAGCAAAATGGCTTCAAATAACTATTACCCACTTAATTTTTAATCAACAAAAAAGAAAGTAAAAGTAACTTCCGGGTTTCACAGCCAGCACAATAAACAGAAATAGGAAAGCTTCCTCCTTGAATTGACAGAGACACAATGGAAGAAGAGGGCTTACTGGTTAAGAGGAATTTAGAAGAACAAACACCGACACCCAAAATCTTAGATGCTAGAGCTAGATAGAAGATTACAGATCACTGGTAGATATGTTGCCTCTGATAAAAGAAACCGCGTCGTATCAAACGGACACGCTGGGAGGGGCATACGTGCAACACAGACACTTCGGGAAATCAAATTAAAAAGCCAAAACTCCTGAAGGCATTAAAGAAGGATCCATCTGTCCCCTTGAACGTTCAATGAAGTTTCTTCTAAACGACACGGCATTTCATTCTTAATGTCGTCCACCTTTTCTCTGCATGAGAATTAGAATTGGATCTGCAATTTTAGATAATGTGAATTCCAATTCCATGCACCAAAAAGTTTATATTTGTCTATAAAAATATAAATTATTTTATTTTGCGCACATACTACACCTTTAGATATATTAATTTTTTAATTTATTATTTTCATGACAAAAATAAAATATTGTTAATATTAGTAGAAGAATTCCTCAACCTCAGGTGAAGTCAGAGGTTGAGAGTTGAGACGACAGAGTTGTAGTCTTGAAATTGTCTCCTTATATAACAAAAACCAGTAAAATTTTCTTTTATTTTTTTAAGATAGTTGTTAACTAATTAATTAATGGTGGTCAAAGTTAATTTTCAACATATTAGAAAAGTGTTGACTTCATGTAGAAAAAAAAAAAAATTAAGGTCAACTAACATGTATCTTTACTGACTTATTACAACCTTTTTGTTTGAGGGTATAGTGAAGTCCCTAAAAAGAGGAGGACAATTGCAAAGGGAGTTTACTTTGATATCCTATACCATAGTAGTTTATTTATTTATCTATTTTTTATCATAAATATTATTTACAATAATCATAAATCACATTATACATCAGAGTTTTTCTAATTCAGCTATATATTAACAATCAACAAGATTATAAATCAGAAAATTCAAACATAAAGTGGAATAAACAGCTCATACATAACAAGAAAATTAATCACACATTCTATTATAGTAGTTAGTAAAATAAAAAATTATTCACTAGTTAAAATTCTTGACGATTTACATATATAAAAAGAAGAAGAAAAAACAGTTACAAAGTAAATAGATTTGCTAGTACACAACGATATTGTACTTTGAAATTGTTACCACAAAGGATTAAATTCGCCTAATTACACCACAATGGTTTCTTTGTTATTTACATTTATATATGAGATCATTTGTGAGTTAAATTGGTTGAGATATTGGCGATTAACATATTAATTACACATGAAACTAAATTTAGGAGGAAATCGGTTAAAGTATCGGCTATTTACATGAAAATTATAATTTGTAATGGGACTAATTAAGGACTCATAATTAGTGTTAACCAGCCAAGATTGAGACATTTTACTTGTTATTTAAACATGACATAATTTATTAGAATAAATTGACTTATATCATTTTCATTTATGAGATAATGTTTGAGTAACTAGTCTTCACTTTTGACGATTAATATGTTAGGTACGTACAAGATTAAATTTGTAAGAAAATGGGTTAAACTATCAACAATTTACACAAAATAAAATGAACAATTAGCAATGTAAATCATCCAAAATATTTACACGTAAATGGTCTAAATATTTGATGATTTAAGAGTTATAGTGAATCGCTTAAATCTATAACGATTTATGTGCTTTTCCATAATAAGAGACATCATTAGAGTAATATAGATGTAATTTTCATCTCTCATGCTTTGTCTTGTTCCATGTTAGATCTATGACCTTGATTTTCTCTCCCTCACTACTCCCATTTTCTTTCACCCATGGGGGTCTTAGAATCCTTATTAGTTTTAGATCGTGGCTCGCGCATAAGAGAACTATTTAGTCATGATGTTAAGGTGAGAATTTGCTTAATAGCGAGCTGTCGGCGATGTTTCTTTCAAGATGTGTAATACCCCAATAAAAATAGTGTTTCTCATTGATTATGTAAGGTATAATTATATTGTTAAAAAATTACAAAGACCAATTACAAGTATTTCCTATCTATCACTTTAATCCACACGTTTAGTTGGGCCGTATAAAAATTGAGATAAAATCCTAAAATATGAGTATATTTCTTCGAGGTGACATATTGGTTCACCAGGCTTCGTCGGGTGTACTGTTTCCCTGACACTATCTATCTATTTATTTGAGATATACTTTCAAAAACGTATACAAATTCATACAGATGATAAATGTGTAAACTACTCTGACTCTGCACGGCAAGTTCTGCAATTGAAAGTTAAATTGTAATTTCATTATCTTTGTGTACGTGCAACTCTTTTTAGATGTTTTGCAGTACCAAATTTGGGATAAGATAACGCAGAAAGTTAGAAATCACTGCCATGGACGACCATGGAGATCATGACCATGTCCCAAGCAATGAACTTCATGCCCAAATACTCAAATTAGGCACCCAAATAAGCAAACCCAACAGGATCTCTCCAAGCTCTTCATTTTCTCTGCTCATTGACATGTATGCAAAAAGTGGGTGTATGGAGAGTGCAAGGCGAGTTTTCGGCGATGTCATACACAGAGATGTTTTCGTTTGGACAGCAATGATTTCTGCCCTTGCTAGCCACGGGCAGTGCAGAGAAGCTATTGACTTGTTTGTTGAGATGGAAAATTCGGAATTAAAACCTGATGAAAGAACAATGACAGCAAGTTCTATCAGCATGTAGGAATGCAGGCTTGGTCCATGAAGGTTTTATGTTTTTATATAATATGCGAAAACAATATGGAATAAGAGCTACAGTTCAACATTATGGATGCATGGTAGACCTTCTTGCAAGAGCAGGGCGTCTGAAGGAAGCTGAAGATTTCATCAACAAAATGCCTATCAGACCTGATGCAGTCCTTTGGAGGAATTTGGTTTGGGCGTGCAAAGTACGCGGTGATACTGATAGAGCTGAGTGTTTGATGAAACATCTTAATGTATTGGAGAAGGATGCAGATGATAGTGGAAGTTACATACTTGCTCCATGTGTATGCATCATCGGGAAAATGGCATGATAAGGCAAAGGTGAGGGTTCATGCATCAGAAAAGAATTCTAAAGCCACCGGGATCTAGTAAAATTGAAGTTGATGGTGTCATAAATGAATTTGTAATGGGAGATTCCAGTCATCCTGAAGCTGACTAAATATATGCGAAATTGGAGGAGATAGAGAAGAAAATAAGAAAAGAAGGGTACAATCCCAAAGTTTCTGAGGTCTTGCTCGAAATAGATTATGAGGAAAAAGCATGTCGATTGCTTCACCACAGTGAGAAGCTTGCTCTTGCTTATGGGCTAATTAAAACCAGTCCCGGGTTCAAAATCCGGATTGTGAAGAATTTAAGGTCTTGTGAGGACTGCCATGAGTTTATGAAACTAATCTCTAATGTTTACCAAGGAGAGATTATAGTGAAAGATCGGATACGCTTTCATCATTTCAATCATGGCGGCTGCTCTTGTAAAGATTGCTGGTAATACAAATATTGTTATTTGGATAGTGACAGTTTACACGTAGTATACAAATGTAGCATAGTAGCTGCCTGCTTATTGTTCTGATAGCACCAATTGTAGAATTAAGAAGGTAGAGGGACCTCCCTACTTTCTCCTCCTGGGCTTGGCAGAGTTCCCTGCAGCCTTTATACCTCTCCTCCAGGCATGAGGAAGATGCAAGTGTAGAATTCTGGATTTTTATTGGAGCTGAGAGCAAGGGTCAAGGGCCCAATTTTCTTTTGCCAATAACAGTTTTAAAAGTCTAAGTACCAAAAACATACTCATGCATATAGGCTGAGTAGTCCAATGTCATGGACTCATGGACTACAACAGTTTTAGGAAATTGCTCATTTGGGTTTTAACCCTCTTACATGCACTTTCAGATTTTACAATGGCGTAATCAAGTATCAAATGCAGATAGCATATTCTTTCTATTCCCACCGTTTCTTTTTGCTGTATTGCATGCCAGTTGCCAACGCCACCAGTAGATTAGGCAAAAAATATGGTTCAGTTTCGGTTACCAACAACAATATAAGAACGCATTAAATTTACGTCATTTGGTAGGTAGCAATAACATCAAGCCAAAGAATTGAAGAATAATTGAATAAAAACAAATGGATCCATCATCACCAACAATGACCTTTGTGTCTCTCATATTCATGGTCGGTTTGGATTAATAACAAGTTCTTAAATGTTTGTTGCTTCTTGAATTCTTACAATTATGACCTTCATTACGTGTGACTTGATATTTTTCTTAGAAGTCGACTTAATATGCAAATAAACATAAATATTATTTAAAATCAATAATTTTTGTCTAACATGACGAAATGCCTCTTCCCTTCACCTTGTAAGACATAACTATTAAACTCTTTTTCTGTTTTCTATATCACTCTCATCACCATAACCTACTTCAAATACATAACATTTAAAAAATAATAATAATTATATCTTACTAAACAAAATCAAGAATTGGGGTCAGCTTTGTACCAATGCATGTGAGCTATTCAATATCATGGCTGGCCACATGCTCTCTCAGCCTCTCATATATTAACTATAATTTCTGAAACACCCTTTTCCAACATGCAATCAAAATCCAAAAAGAAGAAAGACATCATGGCCCAGTGGGAAATTTCCTCATCCCTGTTCCCTCTTTTCAGAGATGATGAACTCTATTATAATGTGCTAGCCACCATACTTCCTTCTTCTTTAGGACGTCACTCTATAAAACCAGAATATCTAAATTCACTGTCTTTCACTACTTTTTTTTTTTTTAAATGAAAGCTTTTTCCCTTCATTCGTGTTTGTTAAGCAATTAGTGGCAACTTAACCAAAATATGGTTCACACTCATCATACTTATTATTTTAATTATGCTAATATACTATTTATTAAGTAAAATACAAAATAATCTATTTTATTTTTTATTTTTTATTTTTTATTTTGATTTAATGAACAAGGTCATTCATACTAGAACTAAAAACTTTATGAATATTTTATTTTTTATGACTTTTCTAGAAAGATTAAATATATGAAACCAATTAATAAAACACATTTTGTACTACTAGGCATGGCCAATAACTTGAGGTCATCTCGAAAGTTTTTTATTACAAATGAATTGAACTCCAAGACTAATATTATTAGTAGAAGTGAGAACCCAAAACTTATTCTTGACTTAACTAGCAAGTTAGTTAACTCTTTCTAGAAGTATTGGTTCTAAGTAGGATTAGTGCAAAAATAAATTCAACGAAATAGGATTTACTATTTCTAATTTCTTTCCAATATCTCAATTGGTCATCGTCCCACAATATATATATATATATATTACAATAAAGAATAAAAAAAGATACCCTTTGTTTTCTAATCCCCACTAGACTGTCCATTCTTTTAATTTCCTTTTATATGCTGGAAATTATACTTTCTTCATTTAAAATGATAAAAAGAAAATAGAATATTAATATATATATATATATATATATATATATATATGTATATATATAATATAAAATATGGTTTATTAACTGAGAAAATAATGAATCTTAATTCAGAATAAAGGTAAAGTTTACTTTGTATAAAAGCTGTATTAAATAAAAATAAAAGATTGCAGAATATATGAACAAGGAGATCTGTTGAAAGCTATACAATGTGCTGATCAGTGGTTATAAATCCAAAATCCTTTTTATTTAACTTGCAAATTTATTCTCTGATTTTTGTCACTATTTAAAACTAGCTCCACACACACACATATATATATATATTATTTAGGTACCAATAGTCATCATGGCCCAGTTGGTGCATATCTTTATTTTTTATTAATTTTATGATAAATTTGGTGCATATCTTCAATTTAGTTCTCTAACTTTTATTGATCATTGTACTTAGATTGGATTATCAAAGTGAAGATTGATGATGTTTAGATTGGGAATTGTCATATATATCAAAGTGAAGATTGATGATGTTTTTGAAGTTTAAATCATATATATCAAAGATAAGATTGACCCAGTTGGTGCATATCTTTATTTTCTATTAATTATATGATAAATTTGGTGCATATCTTCAATTTATTTCTCTAACTTTTATTGATCATTGTACTTGTTAAGATTGGGAATTGTCATATATATATCAAAGTGAAGATTGATGATGTTTTTGAAGTTTAAATCAAAGCTCAGTTAAAGAAAGAGATTGTGAAGAGGGAGAATATATATATATATATAATTAATTTTTGTTTATAAACAATTCAAACGTTTTTGAAAAGTTAATAGTTAATAGAGAGCTGACACGAAAGTTTTTAACCAATCAATAAACTATTTGTGTTCACATGATAATTAATGATATATCCGATAAATTTTTTATTATAAGTATTAAATGTATTTTGAGCTTTTTGCCTCGTTGTTAAAAGAAAAGCTAGCTACACTAATTTGGATTAGTTAATCTGATCCGATTACTTTGTTTCTTTGCAAAATGAATGGCTGCTGCCCTGGTTTAATAGGATTAATTCACCTAGTCAAAGCTTAATATGTAAGCCTTCTTTCCTTCTTCTTTTTTTCTTTTTTTCTTTTTTTCTTTTTTTACTAAGATGCACATAGCCTAATAATCACATGGCTTAAACTAGCTCTCTCTTTTTGTTCGATTTATAAATATGACTGACAAAAAATCTAAAAATTTAATTTTAAGGGTTAGTTTGATGGTCAATAGACATAATATTTTTATTTTATTTTTTGAGCTAAAATTCTAATAATTTTTTTAATGCCAACCTGAAATGGTTTTTGACTGACTACTTAGATCTCAAATTTTCAAATACTATTTATTAGCACTCACAACATGCATGTTTCATTTTTTTTTTGCATCTTATAATTTTGTAATTAATTTTTGGCATGACTTGATTGAAGGCTTATTTGGTCATTTAGTTTTAAACATCATGCTATTTAGCCTGTCTAAATCTAATGCATGTTGTGATAGTTGAAATCTACCTTACATGGTACTCTTGAGAAAATAATTAAATTACACTTACAAAAGTGAGATGCTCACGGAACCATATGTTTTAAAATAATATCTAAATTGTGAAAAGAACATGACAGCATTTGTCCCCTTGCATTGTTTTGTATTTTGTGAAAGAAAAATGTGGCATTCAATGACAAATAGGTTGGTTTAACAATTTTAATAACAAGTTCTCTTAATTATTATTATTATTATTATTATTATTTTATTATTCGAGATGAGAAGCGTGTATAGGCAATTGGAATCTTAGAGAAAAGCAAAGCCTCCATTTTATTTATTTTATAAAAACAATCATTTAAGATGGTTTGATGATTGCTTCATAGAGTTGTAAATTTTCAAATTTTAAATTGACCAAAAAAAAAAAGAAAAAAAAAAAAAGAGAAACAAAAAATAATACACGAGAGTATAAGTGGCGTGAATAATATATATATATATATATATATATATATATATATATTAAGTATTTAGAATAAAAACATAGTCATAAATAATAATTAATAGAAAATATTTTTTTAGAAATAATATTTACATTAATCATAAATTATATAAAAAAGTTTATCACGCACAATTCAATAATAATTTAGTAACTAATATTATCACAACTCAGTGCTATGAGAATTTATTCCATGCTTGTTGCTGCATAAGAAGCATATAGATTTAGAAACAAATTTAGATAGAAGCCATTCTACACTTTCTGCTTCTTTTTTCCTTTTTGTAACATCTACTCCAATTTCAGTGCATGAGCTATATCTTTCCCATTACATGAAGGTTCCTTTCTTTTTGCTTTGCTTCAAAATATAAAGTAAACTAAAGCAATAACTGGAGGCTAAGAGAAGCTTTCAGAAAACTGAGCTTTTTGAATAAGTCTGCATATCCAGGCTACTTTTATTTTAGCAGTGGCTCCCTTGCATTATGTTATTTTCATATACCATATAAACTGTTCAGATACTTGAGTTTGGAGACAGTTCCATGTGCCTTCCAAACAGATCCTTAACATGTCTATGATTTTGGTAGATCTTACTGAGTTAATATTGAAATTCAATCAGGACTTCATTTCTGAACTATTCTTTATAACAAAAACTTGCTCTGAAGACTTTGTCTAGTGCACGTGTGACTTGTGCCTTCACAACATAAAGGACATCCATCCCCAGTTCCCCACTTTTTTCCAAAACTTTTATAGCATTGCAGCTATTACCATGTTCTGTTTCTAGTCTATTATTGTGATTTCTCAAGCTAAATTTGCAGGCATTGCATGTATTACTTAAAAGTATTTCTTTATTTAATTTTGTCTTCTCTCTTAAGAGTCTATGTCACTTCAGTTTGACAATCATATACATAAACAAGTATCAAATTTCTCTATGATCTCTATCAATTTAGTCAAATAAATATAAAATATAAATATAATTAAAAAAGCAATCTCCAAGATGAACATATCATAGAACAAACTTGGTTAATATTATTACAAAATAGAAATGAAGACCACCACTACATATATTAGTTCCAGAATAGATATTCATTACAGACTAGACCCACCTGAATAACAATGAACACAACAACCATACCCCATGGTAATACACATTCCTTATTCCTTAATCACTTTCCCATAGTGATTTTGCCCACCTAATACTAAGCTCTGCATCTAAATTAAACATATCCCTCATTCACTCTTATAAAAAATCCAGGAAAGTCCATGTGAATATCAGTACTGCAATAAGATGTCTGTTGAAGCCATGATTGGCTGGTTCAGATAACCCATGTTCAATGGGTTGAAGAAGCTATCAGCAGGCTCAAAAAAGGTGCTTGATTCTTCAACTCCAAAACTACCATTGCTTGCATCTAAGATATTGATAATCTCATTCAAAGATTGCAATCTGTGGCTTAGCTCACCCACTTGAGCTCTCAGTACTGAATTTTCAGCCTCAACATTCAAATATTGCTGTGTGGTAGAGTTCACACTTGTGACAATTTGTTGGTTCTCATTGCTAAGCTGAGCAACTTGGGCCACTAGTTCATCCAAGTGCTTCTGTTTCCTCATCCGGGATCTCCTTGCAGATTCACGATTTGATATCATTCTCTTCCTTTTTCTTTGATCCATCAGGGCCTGCAGATCTTCTTCAGAACCAGAGTTCTGAAGCAAGGATGACCCTGAAGATGTCCCACTTGAGGAAGCCATGGAATTAAGAACAGGAAATTGCAAAACTTATTTTAATTTTTTATTAATGAGTAAAATGAGAGGATAATAGCAGCAGGACCCAGAAACACTAAAACTGAAACACAAATATTGCAAATAATAGTAATATAATTATAGATAATAGCCTTATTTATCAGATACAGAGGGGGGTTGAGATTATGAAACGTAATACAGCCAGTAAAGGAAAACAACCGAGAAGGATTGAACTAAATGGGCCCTGCGCCTAAATGTGGAATTTATCATACACTCAGAAAGGAGGATTTCACATAGAATTGGAGACATGAAACTCAAACATCAAGAACAAAATGCTGAGCATGAAGATAAACTTCAATAGAACTAACAATGTCCGAGGAAAAAAAAATTGGGAATTGGTGCTTGCTACAGTGTCAAACACCCAAACCCAGGATAGGAAAATTGGAATTTTCTGGGTGAAAACAAACAAACAAACAAAAAACTGGGTTTTTTTTTTTCATGCACGAAGTTCTAGATGTGGGTTTTAGATCTCGAATCCAAAAATCACAAAGCTTGGCAGAAATTTGAAATTTTGAAGACACCCCAAATGAAGAATGATAAAAACCTATTAGGATCAAAAGGGGTACTTGATTTTGGATCCAAGAAATCGGAAAGTTTCAAACTTGATAGCTTGGAGAACAAGTGGAAGACGGCTTGGGTTGAAAGCCAGAGCTTTGCTAAGACACAAAAATATATGGCAAAGTATCTTACTGTAATCTAAAAACGAAGCAAGGGAGAGGGGGGAAAGTAGAAGAGGTCCTTGAGACTTTTGAGGGTAGAATTTATAGAACCAAAAAGACCCAACAAGTTGATGAAAAGAAATAAAATAATAAAAAAAAAAGCTAAGAAATTTGAGAAAATAATAGGGTAGAAAAAATTAAAAAGGGTAAAATAAAAGAACTTTGGAATCTCCCCCTAAGAAAAAGTTTGTTCTAAAAGTGGATAGGAGGAGGGACGGAGGAATCTGTGGGGAGAGGGAGAAAGACTCCATGAATCAGCCCAGATACAGCTGTCAACCAAAATTCTCGTAATACTACTTCATGGTAGGCAATACTTCCAAAATTAGCATTGAAGTCTCACATTGTTGCTTATTACCAGGAATAGCTAAGTAACTTCCTCATTTTTTTCACTTGTACCCCTGCAAAGTGACAACGCTATAATAAGCTTCTTTAACCCAAATCAGCCATATATCTTTCCCATAAACTAATTAACTAGTGCCCTAATGCAGTTTCTAACTTAGGGCTGGTTTGAGTAATATTCAGGACTGTAAATTAACTTTTTTGGATTTTCCACAATAGGTTGTTGAAGCACTTTTCTAATTTCTGATGCCTCCAAAGGACAATAATAAATGTATTATGTTGGCTGTCAGTTTCTGCTTTAGTATGAAATCTTAGTGTTCCTTTTATCATAAATTGTTTGTGAATTCTAAAATCTGAAAAATAGATTTTAAAGTAAATTGAATTTTTATTTATAATTAATAATATGTAGTGAATCTTATCTATTTTTTATATTCAATAATTCTAATTATTATTAATAATGAGAAGCAATTATGTTGTGCCACGAGTCACAGTTGGAATTTGCAAATAAAGGGTCGAAAGAGAGGCATTGTGCCTCACTAGTTTAATTAACTTTTAGTGCTGGTACCTGTCTCCCAGCAGATTGTACTAGAATCGTTGAAATATGAGAATTGTCCAAGTTACCCTAATGTTTTTTACAAAGTTTGTCATAGTAGAATGATAAGTTTGTCTTTTTGTCTTTGAATTATTAGTTTACGTGTTGTTTCGTTATGTATATGAAATTTTGTTCTCATTTATATATTTTTTAATTACTAGCTACTAGCTGTTGTCCTGAATATTTTGTTTCGTGTATTTAAACTTTTGTTTAAAATTAATGAGATTTGATTAATTAATTGTAAATATATTTTGCAAATAAAAGAAAATGTATTTATAAATCACCAGATGCATGTGTAAAATATGACGTTTTCTTAATTAAGGGTGGATGAAGACACGATAATGCGATGAAGTTCACATACTAAAGTAATTTGCTTTATAGTCTTTTGTGGAAAAATCACAATACCATAGTGGTTACTTACGTGTAAGTTTTTGGCTGCTTTAATTGATTCTCTCACAAAATCATGAACATATTCTTCAACAAAAAATGTTAACTGTTTGTGGGCAGAATGACACATATTATCCTTAAATCCTTGAAAGTCTCATATATTTGTTTTATAAATTTTGTTTTAACAATAACATTTTTAATTAATTTTGTCCCATAATATTTAAAACATTTGTAATATTTTCTTTTAATTTAACATTGTTAATAATTAGATGACAATGATATGATTTAAAATATAAGATTTTTGTCACATATTTACTGAGTTGATAAAAAAATTATTATAATTAAGATCAACTACCTTTATTATTTTTTTACCAACTTAGCATACTTGTGAGTTGTGACACTGAATATAATAAGTTTAAGTCAAATCACAATATTTGTTCAAATTCTAATAGTGTTTGGTTAAATAAATACATTGTAAATTTTTTTGAAAGTTATGAGAAAAAAATAATAGTAATTTTTTTAAAAATAAAATAATATATTTTGGCTTATTTGTATTATCAACATTATCAAAACAATTATTGATCTTGACGGTACAAGTTTCATTGAAATAGCAAGCCCTTTTTGTAATGAAAAAAGGATCTTCCATGGAAGCACTAGTCTCATTGTAACATCATTATCAGCATAGATATCAATTTCTCACTTTGTTGTCAACTTGTAGTCCTATTACTAGTAAAATGGTTTTGTGTGGTGCATTGTATTAAATGCTTTAGTGTCTCTCAAATTTACATTCTTGCCGACCAAAGATTTTTAGTGGTCACAACAAATTAGAGAGTATATAAAAACATCTTATCTATCTATCAATTTATCTCTCATGATTTATCTTTTTTTCATTTTCTTCATGTTCCATGTTTGAGATACAAATCAAAATGAACATTCTTATCTTAAAATTAATAAAATAACAAAAAGGAAGTTAATTTCGTGTTTGAAAACTGTTATTCAACACAACTAAATTGGCATTAGGAAAAAAAAATCTAGAAGAGAATTCATTGGTCTCCTAATTTCTTCCTCCACTTATTAAGCCCACTTGCATCAAAATTTATGCTTGAGATTCATATGTACTTAAAAAAAATGAAAAGCTTCTATTTGCTTATGATTCAACCAAATTCTCTTTGTTACTAGATGTTAACTCAACTAACAAGACTTCAAATAGTTGAAAAAAATTAATAATAGGATGTCCTCCCCTAGAGCAGGAGTAGCTTTTATATATAATTAAAAAAAATTAAATTTTTTTTCTCCCATTCTCAAAAAATAAAAATAAAACTCTCCCAACTTTATTTCTCAATTATTATTAAACTGATGCCCAAATTCATTTAAGACCAGCTCACTTGGGCCTCATTGTGCTGCACTGGGTTGGAAGCCCGACCCAATATATACAGTATAGCCCATTATCAGCAAAAAATAACAACTAGAGAGAGCCATGGACTCCAAATTTAAATATATATTAATATTATAATTTAAAATTAATATTTAATTTTTATTAGTATCTTCTTCTAATATCTTGATCCTTCCAAAATTAAACACTGAATAATATTTTCACATTCCTTATTATAAGATTATAATAATATAAGACTATAAGACTAATTGATTAAAACGTAAAGCCCAATAGACAATAGGATTTTTATAAAAAATTAAGTTTAGGCTTATGTTAACTCTATCCTGTAATTTGTGCTGTCAGCCACCGACCACTAAAAATAATTATAAGTGAAACTCTCTCGACATTAGAGAGGAGTCATTATCTAGATTTAAAAGAGATAATATATTTATATTTAAAAAAATAGGTAAAATTTTATTTTATATATTATATTATTAAACTTAAAGTATATAAAAATTAAATATAATTTCAATTTTTTTTATTTCAAAATTTACTTTTAAAATAATTACTTAATGCGTCTAATAGTTATATATAAGAAATTTATTATTTTGATTGATTAGCAAAATTTGAGAATTGAATCATTAACAAGTAAGTATATTATATCTTTTAATTTTTAAATAAGTTTATTTATTTAGGTTTTATTATTAGTTTAAAATAAATAACTATGAAAAAAATTGATATTAATTTGTTATTTTGAAAGAGAGTTGCTGACAATTTTAGATTTTATTTAGACAATTCAAGATATATTTGAATGATATATATTGTTTTTTAACTTTTATAATTTATATATTTATTATGTCTTATGAATTACTAAGTTTCTTATAATTTTTTATTATAACTAATATAGTTATATTTATATAAAAATTTAGTCGATTTCTTAAAAATAAATATCTAGTTCTATCCTCTGTATTAAAATTAACAAAAAAAAAAAAAAAAAAAGAAAAGAAAGAAGTGAAGACGAGGCAGTTTCAGCTTAAATTTATATAAAAATTTAGTCGATCTCTCAAAAATAAATATCTAGTTCTATCTCCTGTATAAAATAAAAAAAAAAAAAAAAAGAAAGAAGAGAGGACGAGGCAGTTTCAGCTTGATGTGTTTTTTAACTTTTCTCAGAAAACAAGGAATTTCTTATTTTCCTAATTTAACTATTTTTTATTTTCTAAACTCCCCAAGTCTCTGCTAGAAAGTAGAATTAAAAAAAAGCCGCACCTCATTTGATTTCGTTTTGGTGGAGTCGAACTCTGGAAGTAGCGCAAAGAATTAGGGTTTAGGTGCCAACTGAGCTATAGGCATTGCTGCTAAAACACCAATACAATTGTTAATCTCTGCCTCAATCACAGTTGGGCTACTCTCGGCGAAGTTCCGGCCAGCCACATCCCCACATCCAGAGGTAAGCAAATCTTCTATTATGTACTCTATTCTCTCTCTCTCTCTCTCTCTCTCTCTCTCTCTCACCCTCCTAACTGTTTTGGTTCATTTATATTTCACGAGGGTCTTGACTTCTTGTTTGGGTAGTTTGGTAGAAAACCCTAGTATGCTCTCCTATTACTTGTAGTTGCAGGGGCAGTCAATTTGATATGGCTTATGGGTACCTCCAAAATTTGTTCAACTGGTTGTATTGGATCATGTAATGTTGATTTGTTTCCCTTGAACTATTTTTATTATGAAATAATTGATTTTGGGTGTAGTTGAATCCCGAATTTTAGCAAAATTCAGAAAATAAAGATGATGTTCTTTTTTCCTGTACGAGTTAGCTGCCATAGTTGTGATAGAGAATTTGGGCAGTGTACCATATATACATTCTGAAACTAAGTTATTTTTGTGTCTGCCATCATTAGAAATTTTGAACTTCCTCGAAGGCTTGGACTCTTTGCTCTGATGCGTCGTTTCCCTGACATATAAGAAGATGACATGTGGAGTGGTGTATGTCTGGTCCCTGGCTTGGATTTCATATGTATGCTATTGAGTTCTCAAAGTATTCCAGCTGTTTACTTGCTGTTTACTCAGTGACATCTACTAATTTTGCTTTCTGATTTCATTTTTTTTAACTACTTGTTGTTGAATTTACTGGTTTTCCTTCTTCTTGTTGCTTGAAAAAGTTGTCATTAGAATTTGCACTTTCTTAGTTCCTCTATTAGATAAATGCCATTTTTTTTTTAATTTTAATTTTTTTCTAAACTTCTACTAGTGTATTTGTAATTTTAAGAATTGTGTTTGACATTTATATTTTGAGTTCCAATTTTGGACTGTGCTTGCCATTTGAAATAAATATCTTCTTTTAAAAGCAAGATCTGTGCTCTAGTTAGTAATTTTAAAGTATAAACATTTAAAATATAAATATTTACTTAGATGTATCCCATACGTACCGGTACCTTGTTTTAAAAAAATTAGTGTATCCCATATCCAATACCGTATTCGTATCCATATCCGTATCTGACACCCTATCTGTATCCAATACTGTATCCAGTATAAGTGCTTCATAGATAATCAGTATTCACAATTACAAGTGTCTTATCGGAACCTGCCTCTCGTCCCCTTCTCCTTCTAGGTTTTTCCTTCAATGCCACTATGTATTACACCAATTTCTTGTATACTTGAAATTGGAACCTGCATATCGATCTAAGTGGCCAATCATATATATGATGCGATGTGTCATTTTTTTTTTTTTTTTCCTCACGTAGTTTACTTGTTTGTATATTTATGGTGATGCATGTGTTGTATTATCATCATTCATCTCATGTAGTTTTCTATTTTATATTTTACGTATTATTAGAAAGATGTCATTCATGTAACTCATTTTCTGTTGGAGATGACAAATAACCTCTTTTTTACTTATTATTTGCTACATTATATGACAGTAATCTAATCCAGCTTAGTCTGAACTTAACACTATCTTGTGTCATCATCTACAATATTTTGTGATATGTGTACTCATCCCATATACCATACCTTCCATTTTAGAGGCCATTGACTTTATATGGCAGATACAAGGGAAATTTTGCTGAAACTCTTAAAGCTAAATGTGTCTTGGCTGAGTTGAGTAATTTCTTGATAGTTTTGAAGTAAAAAAAGGCAAAGGACATTCCTCTACATATTGTGATTTTTGAGGTATGGTTAATAGCTACTTAGCGTACTTTTGTTTTTCAAAATTTTTGTTAGTTTCACTTGCTGATGCACCTTGTGTGTATTTGAAGATTGATCTTTGTACCATGATCAGTAACTTAGTTTTAACCTTTCTGTATTATAATCTGATAGTATGACTTCAATTATTTATTTTATCTTTTCATATTCAATGTTAACTCAACTTCTAAGAGAATCTTAGTATCAGGGAGGGATGACTTAGATTCGAGGCTTCTCTATATACAATTGAAGCGGCCTACTTTTTCTTTATAATTTATTGTTTTACGTAATCACTCTTATTGTAATGCAAAGTTTGATTTCCTGGCCTCCTCTATTTTGCATTCCAAGTTTCCAACATACAACACTACCCAATCTTTTTATTGTAATAAATATATTTCATATGTGATGAACTCAGAAATAACATTTGTTTTCATATTAATAAATTATATATTTCGAATTACTTTAAGTGATATCGTTTTTTGTTACATTGCATATTTTGAATGATTCAGTTGAAATTAACAAGTATGATTATACTTGTTTATTTATACTTATATCATGTAGACATGACTCACATGCAAATCACGCGTCACAAAAACTAGCATGCAAATAGTTACTAATGCCAAAACAGGTTGAAGTGTGTTGTTTCGTCTATACCAGACCATACACATTGGTATTGATTTGATCTCTGGAGCTTTCAAGTCAAAAAAGTTTCTAACTTTGGAAGGGTTTCTGAAACTGTTTTCTAATTGAAATAAATAATTTTTTGTATTTCAGTATCTGATTTGTTGATTAAATCCTTAAAGGGACACTTAGAGCTCTGTTTTGGGTTTCTATGATAAGCTCTTTCAAATTCTGGAAGCAGACTACCTGTCAGGCTTGTATTATCAGGTTATAGGCAAACTTAATCTGTTTGCTTATGGACCCTTTTGATGATATTCTTCCTGAACCTCCTGTTGCACGCGGTAAGAATATTGATTACTTTTTTCATGTATGTATTTGCCAAATTGGTGATTGGTTGTTTTGATAGTTACCATTTTCTTTTGTAGCTCGGGCTGGTGGAAGGTTTCTACCAAAGGCCAAATCCAAACCACTGCCTAGAAAGGAAATATCCACATCAGAACAAGCGAGCCTCTGTAATGATGGAAAGGATAAGGCCAGCACATCATCTTCCACAGGGATGGGTGCGACACAATCAGTTAAGATTGTGGAGAATGAAGATAATAAATCTACACATCCAGATGGTTTGTCTTCAGCTGTGTCATCTGGAGAACTTCTGAAAATAAGTGATCATCCATCATTTGGACTTCCAAACTTAGATGGTACTCCAAACTCTGAACAGGTGAATCCGTCTTCTCAACCTAATGCGAAAGGGGATGATAAAAGAATGGTGGATGGTCTGCTTTCAACAACAGATGTGTCTGACATCAATGGTGATTGGACTTCTACTATATTTAGAAAGTTAGCGAATGAGGTTAGTGTTGTATTTACCTGTTGATCTTTTTGGTTAATTGCGCAGGAGGTAAAGTTTATTCCCCTGAAAATTCTTTTAATTTTAGGCCAACACGGTGCGTATTGATATGGGTCCAATTGATGAGATTACTCCTAAGGACAACGCAAGTGATGGTAAGTTACCTTTTCTCACCCCAAATTTGCCCATGTTGAACAGGAAACCTCTGTGTCTTTCAACCTGTTAATGTCACAGAAAATGAATTGACAAATGTGGCAGGAGCCCCCGAAAATGTTATTGGCGGAGAAACACCATATGAACTCTGTGGAGCTTCAAATTTTGAGGGAAACAGAAGCTTGGAAAGTTTTGGTTCCTTATCTCATATATCAGATGATTTGGGCTCCAAAGATGATTCATATTTAGAGGTTACAGTGTTGGAGAGAAACCCACATTCAGATTCTAGCTTTGGAAGAACAAGAGAGGTAGAGTTTTACTTCAAATGTTATGAAGTTGGGCCAATACTTTCATATGTTTATGTATTTAATAATATTTGAAATTGGGTTGATTTAGGTAAACCCTGTGGAAATTGAACCGGATCCCTTTGGCCACATTTTCCTGGAACCACCCAGAACCAATGGTTTGTAAGGCTTTACAAATTATCAATCCATAGAAGTATGTTTTTGAACTGAAAGATGAATGGTTTGTGCTCATTCCTTTTGCAGCTCGTGCTGGTGGCAAGTTTCAATCCAAGATTAAGCCCCGGCCTAGAGGAGGAGGAGGAGCAGCTGCTGTTGCTGTTGCTTCTGCTTCCCCTAATATTTCACCTGCTGTTTTAACCCCTATGGCCCCAGATGAAGTTCAGTCTCTCAAGTCTAATGATGGTCACTCTAGCAGGCTGACCAAACCAGATGGTTATTCTTTGGCTACCTTTGAGAACCTTGAGAGTACAGATCCTTCAAATAACACTGACTATAATCATTCAAGCGTTCCATTCTCTGATGACAACATAAGCTTGGGACCTGTAAACCCTAGCCACCCAGTTGTCTCAACTGCTTTGCCTCCAAATATTGCAGTTCATAATGAAACTGGAGAGTGGAGTTCTAGTTTTGGAAAATCGGCTGGCGAGGTATAACACAAGTTACATAATTCTTCTCAGTATTATTTTCTTTGCTAAAAAATGATGCTTTCAATTATTTTCAGAGTGCAGACATCTTTTCTGAGTTGGAATGTCTTGGCGACTTTCTCACTCAACCTAGAAGTGGCACAGGTAAGTCATGTTGTCTCATCAATCTATCAAAACAAATAATCATTCATGAGCAATTTTCTTTACTATAGTTGGGTTAAGTCATGTATTCAATGTTATTGCTACTAGATCACATACTGTCAGTAGGTATGGCAATGGGTCAGGTCCAGTGGTGGCCCGACCCAATGTGAAGGGTCCACTTTTATACTCGGATGGATCCATATAATGGGTCTGGGTATTTTACGTTTTTTACCCAACGGGTCTGGGCAAGACCCGAAGATCCGCATAGGTACATTTTGAGACCTAATTGCAATGACAGTAGTGCAGGCTCCTTATACCTTCATCAGCCTCTACCTCAACAAATCAAGAAACTCAACCCATAAGGAAGAGAACTCTTATTGGCAAACCTAGATACTCACTCAGTTACATCAATTAATCCCAATTCAACATCTACTGAATTTTATCATGCGGGTTGTTTCATGATTTAGATCCAGATGCTGAGGTGATAGCTTTGTCTCCCACAACTCTGTTAGCAACAAACAGATTTATTTGTGAGATTTGTGACATAGGCTTTAAGAGAGATCAGAATCTTCAGCTTCATAAAAGAGAACATAATTTTCCATGGAAGCTAAAGCAAAGAAATAGCGAAGAGGTAATTAGGGAGAAAGTGTGTATGCGTGACCAGAGTCAACATGTGTTCATATTGGGAGTCATAAAAACCAGACCTTTAATAGCATTTTTTTATAAAATAAAAAATTCAGGTCTATTGGTTGGGTCTGGTTTTCGGGTCTGGGTTAGGTATACCTGCATATAATGCGAGTACAAAACGGATATATTATTCTGGTCCCAGATGGGTCTGTATATTATGCTGGTCCTGGCCAGGTATGACCCAGCCCATTTACATTCTTGTTAACAATAATGGTTTTCAGCTAGTGGAATAGCTCATTACCTTTTATTCTTACATTACTGCTGGGGAATGTTCCTTTTTTTGTGCAGGGGAACCCGAAAATCATGCTTATGATAACAAGACCACGGAGGAAAATTTTGTTATTCCAGCTTGTAGTTCTGTGGACTCTTCAATATTTGGGGTATGTGATGCTGCACAAATTCAAACCTGTCACGACTATCATACAACTCAAGATTCAGCAACCATCAAGGAGCCTACTGTTTTCAACTTTCAGACTGATAATGGAAGTTCAGAAATAGAGGTAAAAAATTTGTAAATTTCAAGATGATCTTAATTTCTTGTAAAAAACTCTTGTAGTTAATTGGTCAGGCATCATGACAAGTTTCAGGAAGTTGAGGGCACAAATCCTAGCTTGCCACCTGATGATACCCATGCTTACCCATCTGTGAGCATTGTTGATATCATTCCTTCATCTCCAACCCCTGAAATCCAAGTGCATGTCGATCTGACAAACAATGCAGATGTTCCTTCTCATGGTGATGTCCTCTCGGAAGATGTTTATGTAGTATGTGGCAGATTAGTAACAATCTGATTAATCATGGTTTTTCCAAGAATATTTTGTTTGATTTACACAAATTGTTGTACTTAATTGTACATTTCTAATTCCGGGCTGATTTTTTCGTTTATGGAATTTCATAGGATGCTAGTATAATGGAAAGGGTTTCCACTCGATCAAGCCCTCCTAGGAAACACAAAAAGTCTCCCATCACTGGTGAGGTGGACAAAGGTGGAAAATCACTGAGGCAGCCAAGAAAGTGGGTAGCTTGCGAACTTGTTAATGATCCAAACAATGAGGCTGATGATGATTGTTCTTTGTCTGTGTATTCTCCTTCTAATTCCATTGGAGATGAACATGAAGAAAATGACGATGAATGCAGAGTGGTTAATTCATCCAAGAAACAAAAAACTCCAAATAGCTTGAAGAAACCCATGGCTGAAAATGGAAAACCAGCTCAAAAGCGCAAGAAGTCGAACGAGGCTCAAGGGAAGTCCACCAATGAACGTCCCAAGAAATTTTCTCATTCAACCCGCCGTAACAAAAGATGTGGTAACTAAACTTTCAGATTGTCAAATATCTTGACCTATGATAAACTTACCTATGTTTTATTGAGGTTATTTCTCTTTTATAGTGGACAAGGTTCTGCTGGAAACTCCAGAAGATGAAATTGACCCTCGAACATTGCGTATTAAGGATATCATTCTGCTTGCAGAACATAGGGAGCGATTGGCGGTATGAATTTTACTTTTTCTGGGCTAGAAGAAAACTAGTTTTTAATCTATTTCAGTATTCATGATATGTTATCATTTTGACATGCTTTAATATATGTGATTCATTCATTGGTCACACCTGTCTACTTGTGCAGAAAAAGGAGGCAACAACATCAAAAACACCGGTCACCAATCAAAGGTACTTCAATTTTTATTTGGCAAAAAATTTGTTGATTCCTTTTTTTTTTTTTTCTTTCCTCTTTTTTGCAATGGTTTTGTGAAAACTAAAATAATTATATTGCAAATAACTTTACATATTTCTCCCTGCCTTCTCTGCGGAAGGATGCAGCGCTTTTGAACATCATACATAGTAACCTGCATTTTATTTAGCTCATATAATTTTTTGAAAGAGTTCTAAATGCTAAATTAATGTTTAATGGGCATATTTCAACTTTTTGACCATGATGGTATTTGTTTCCATTAGTATCTTATGGTTGCCCTTTAATTCTTATATACAGTCTAATAATGTATATACAACGTCTACGAAGACAACTTATCTGGTATATGATTGGTTTTCTAGCTTCTATTAAGTGTATTTCTTTAGTGGCCTTTTTGGGGCATTCCTTTAGTAGATCTGTAGATGTACAACATGATTGGAGAGCTTTAATGTTTTAAATTTGTAGTTATCTCTTGTATTTTTATTTTGTTTCCTTCGAGGGAGGACTTAGTGTTTTTCCTTTGTATTTCTATCTTTCTTAATAAAATCTTCTTTTCTTATTAAAGAAAAAGAGTCTAATAATGTATGTTTCTACTTACAGTGCTTTCTGCAGTGATAGAAACTCTTTTCATGACGCTGATGATTATAATGAATTTGATGAGACTTTTGCTTCAGAAGATGGAAGAGGCTCAGATCATGAATACCAGGCAGATGAAACAGTTCCATTAGCCTCGTCACTCTTCAATTACCAGTCTTTCATGGACAAATCACCAGTTGTAAAATGGTCAAAACAAGACACAGAGCTGTTCTATGAGGTATGTACTGTAGAAAGTTCGGAACTGATTAAGCTTGATATATTAAACAGAAATAGTTAACATTCGTGATTCAGAACTGCCATAATTGAAGTAATTTGGTTCAGAGAAACTTTATATATTACTATGATATCAACCTGTACATGTCATTTGGATTGGATGCATTATTCTTGCTTATATTCATGAAGCATTAGTGCTATGCAAAAACTGATTATAGTTGTAATTACTTGCGTAAGATTGGACATTAAGTGCTTAAGAAACAATGTAGTTTCAGTTCTTTAAAAAATTGAGATAATTTATGGGTTGAAGTCTTTGGGTATGCTGCAAGACGAGGTATATTTAAACATACCATATACTTAAGTGGTTAATTGATTGTGCTGTCACTGCCCATTTATCCTTTGATTTACGTCTTTTACTTTGTTAGCTTTTACGTTTTTCCAAAAGTGGCAAATATCTGACAAAAATATATGTATCTATATGTGTATGCAAACGTTTGCTTATACGTACATATATACATTACGCTCGAGCACCTTAGTGCATATACTTATAGTCTTATACATACATACATATATACATTAGATGTGAGCACCTCTATGCTAGCTCCATAACATGTTTATTTGGTGTTTTTCCTTATGCCTCTATAGGCCATTCAGCAGTTTGGCACAGATTTTTCAATGATACAACATCTTTTCCCTGGTCGCACACGTCATCATATCAAGTCTAAATATAAGAAAGAAGAGCGTCAACATCCTTTACGGTTGACTGAAGCTGTGAACAGTCGTGCCAAAGGTGAACTCATCATTTGTTTTCTTTTCTCTACTGTCTATGTCTGTGGATATTATGTCTACTTTAATAACCTCACAAATTATAACGGTGCCATTCCTTTCCCTCAAACATTTTGCTGATATGAACATGATTGTGTTCCCATGATTAAGTCTATGTAATTTGAGCACAAGAGCTTTAATTATTCCTTCAGATGTCGTGTATTAATAATATTAAGTATCTTTCTCCAGCCCTCTCCTTAAATCTGTAAAGAACAGCCCCCAGTATGGTCATTTTGGTGTCTGCTTCCTATACCTTGTCTGCAGATTGCAGAAAAAATGCTAGTTAGCATTCACATGATGAGGCAGATTTTTTTTTTTTTTCTTTTAGTGGTTGAACAAATCATCTTCAGTTGTCACCCATTTAATAGTTTTCCAAATTCTACCCCTGCTATTGTTTGTTGTATACTACTCATGTTTTCCTGCAAAATTACTAGATTTCTGCATGCCTTAAAAATTCTTGAAGCCGTTCAAAATAAAGCAATGTTTCGCCCTTTTTCTTAATTAAGAATTCGTTTTATTTATTTCATATTTTTGTATAGAAGAGAGGTGGGAGTTCAATTCAAACTTTAAGATCTGTTTTTATTGTTGATGTCCTCTCCTGTCCAATAACTAACAGTTTGATTCTGTTTGAGTATAAAATCCATTCAGCATAAAAAGATTTAGGGTGTTCATTTTTAAAAAATAGACAGCAAGACTAGAGGATCTAGTTTTATGGTTTGTGTATAACTTTTTTATCTTCTCTCTGAATACAATATTATACACAATGAAAGGCTTGATTGTGGAGGCTGTCATGTTTGCTTCTGTTTCTAGATGGCAGCAATATTCTTGAGAGTTTTCAGGCCATTTTATTTTGCATTTGAAACAGTTGCAAATCTTAAACTCAAAAAAAAAAATAATAATAAAAAAAAAAAAACTGACAAAGTTATTTGTTCTTGTAGATCATTCTCATTTCAAATTGGTCATTGAGCAGTTGCAACAAGCTTCTGGTAAGAAGGAAGAGAACACTAACAGAGATGCCTCCGGTGGCATGATAGACGAGGAGGAAGTGGACTTGGCTCCTGAAGCTAATGTATGCATTTTCAGTCCTTTTGTTCTTCTTATTCCATTGTTTCTCTCTATTTACTCAGACCTTCTCTTTTAATAGGTTACAGACTTCGGTTATTTTATAAGTAACTGTGAACATTGATATGTTAACGTTAGAAGTTTTAGCGGGTCTTAATTTAAGCATAATATGTCGTGCTTGTGCAAACTCCTCTCCTGAGGGGCTTCATATAGTCATAATTTATGCTTTTTATTTTATTAAAACCCAATTCATCTCAGCTTTTACCTTTGCAACAAGCAATAATCTGAATCACAATCTCACAACTCTGTCTGTGCAGGAGGAAGTACCAAAATATGAGCATGGCGAAGCAATTGTTAAAGATCAGGAAGGAGAAGTTGCTGAAGTTCAGAGTCCAGAAAAATCTGATAGTGATGATGACTTTAACCGATGGTGTAATTATAGGAGTGAATATTAGAGACAACAAAATATCTCCAATTTGGTCTCATTTGTATTCAATTTATTCATAATGTTGAAGGTAAGAGCATCAATATTATATTTATTGCTTAATAATATTAATGGGAAGTCCTTATTTATTTGTCTGTAAATTAGGAGAAGGAAATGGTCAAAGAGTTGAATATGAGAGCTGACCAATTTGCTTTAGAGAGATTGCTTTGGGCAGCTACCAAACCTTTGACTTGAACAAAAAAAAGAATAAAAAAGAATAATGGAGTCCTTTAAGCAATGCTTATTTTTAGTTTGCCAGCTGGGGTAAGGCTATGTTCCAAGTCTTCACATTTTCACAGAATATAATAATAATACACCAAGGATAAGGTAGGTTGTATTTATAGTATTTTACATTTAATCATTATGAAATATAGTAAGCATTAGAAAATCTATTTATCTATTTATTTCATGAAACTCAAAAAAATAGAAACATATTTTTTAGATTGGGTTTGTGCCGTGTATGGCTATCTGAAAGTGTTCAAAATTACAGAACATTGTGGGGTCCAAATGTGAAAGAGATGTATGTACCGAAAACAAAAAGAACATTCTATAAAATTCGAAACATAAGGTTTTGTTTATGTAAATATAATCGCTTACAATAACGACAAGGAAAATTTCAAGCTAGTACAGTCTTCTCCCTCGGTATGCCACGTGTAGAACTACAATACTGGGTCCCACTACCACTACAGCTCCCAGATGTGCTCCAACTGCTAACAATAGCCCTCTGACAGTCACAGCTCTCTCTCTAGCTCTCGCCGTCGCTGATCGGCGTTTTTTTATATTTTATAATTAAAAATTTTAAACTTATTTCCATATACGGAATTCTCATCGATCCATTACATCAACGACCTGACGGTTTGAGGCGTTCACGGTTGAACTCGTAGATCGATACGTAACGGAACTTGATCTCCAAAAGGTACAACATTTCTATTTAGTAACGATGGGGGCCTTGAATTTCAGGTGAAGTTAAGGTTTCTGATCGTAATGTGGTTGGATTGTGACAGGATTCCAGCTTTATGCGTTTGCAGCTCATTAATTGGAGTGTTTAAGGATCTGGATTGTTCTTACCACGCTCCGCCGACACAATGTCGGGTCCACTTGATCGTTTTGCCAGGCCTTGTTAGTTACTTTTTCCTCAATTCTTTGGGTTTATGTGGTTGTGCTTCCCTTAACTGGGTCTAGGGTTTAGCTCTGCTCTATGTTTGGTTGCTGAGAACTGGGGAAAGGAAACGAAATTTTGAGTTTGAGCTATAGATTAAGATAAAGCTAAGCTAAAAAAATGGCGGGTTTCAGTTTTGGCGGGTAATGGTTTAGTAAATGTGTTGGTTATCCAGCTTGTGTTCTTGATCTTTAAAAGGGATGGGCTGAGATTACGGGAAATTTCCGAAACTTATCAGCTTATGAATGAGATTAATCCAATATTTTATTTTATTTCCAATAAGAATGATTCTTTGGATATCTTTTACAATTCTTTGAAAATAATTGATAGTGGAAATGTTAATTCTGTCGAGGTTGGATTTAACAACATGGAATTTATATTTCATATATTTATCTCATCATTTTGCTAGGCTTTGAGGGGTTCTCTGGTAGCGATGAGAAAAGAGAAAGGAAGTCTGATTTTGAGAACTCTGAGGATGAGAGGCGGACAAGAATTGGATCTCTGAAAAAGAAAGCAATCAATGCATCTACCAAGTTTAAGCATTCTCTAAAGAAAAAGAGTAGCAGGAGAAAAAGCGATGGCCGGGTTAGCTCAGTTTCCATTGAGGATGTTCGAGATGTTGAGGAGCTGCAGGCTGTTGATTCATTTCGACAGGCACTGGTTCTGGATGAATTACTCACAGAAAAATACGATGATTACCACATGATGTTGAGGTGCTTTTAATATTTTCTGGACTTCTTTTCTTTTTCTTTTTTACTCATTCATGTCCACAAAAAAAGAAAAAAGAAAAAAAGTCAGGATAGAAACTGATGGAGTGTAAGTTTGCTCTCCGTCACGCTTACTTGGTCCTAGATAATCTGGAAGTGTCATTGATGGATGTCCATTTTGCTAAGGGGAAGATTTCACAATGCTGCCAACATTCTTGATATTATATATGGTACTAATGATGAACGTTTCTAGATTTATTATGAAGTTAAAGTTATTTGGGTAATCGTTTGGTTTGAGCATTTTTGTTTGTCTTCCTTGTTTTGCTTATTGGCAATGCTTTCTTGGTTATTTTCTCCCTCTGAAACCCAAAAAAAAATGTAATTAAGGAAAAAAAGGAGAATTGTCTCAAGATTAGTTCAGTTGGTAGCAACTAGCAAGAGAAAAATATTGAGTAGCTGCCTCTTCTATGAGCTTGTGAAGGTGTCCCTTTGAAAGCTCAAGAACACCTGTCAAATCTCATTCAATCTCAAAGCTACTCCATATATACTGGTACTGGCCAAAGTGAGTAATTCACAGTGTTATTTGTCTCAGTGCTTTCCATCTGGACCCTTTTGCATTGAGGGAGGGGATCATGCTATAGACTTATAGTACATATATTGCCTGTGGCAAGTAGGAAGGTGCTCATGCTCATAAAATCTGCTGGTTGTAGAGGTTCAGTGTAGAATAATAGCGAAGACACTTTATTGTCAGAGCCAGTCATGTGCCCAGAGGGCCATTAATACTGTTTGCATTCTCATATTCGCTTTACGACTCAAAATTGCTTGTTACCTTATTTCCTTCGTTTGTTTGGTCTGGTGGTGTTATTTTATCTATATGAACTTGATTAACCTGTCTGCTTATACATAAAAAACAATACATTCTTAATTATTACAATTAACAGGTTCCTGAAAGCAAGGAAGTTTGATATTGAGAAAGCAAAGCATATGTGGGCTGATATGCTTCAATGGAGGAAAGAGTTTGGTGCTGATTCTATCATGCAGGTAGGTTGAGATAGAAGTTCAATGAATTTGGTTGTTTCTGGCGTGCTTGATGACTTGTGCACCATCATGATTGCAATTTGATACTTTCATTAGGATTTTGAGTTCAATGAGTTTAATGAAGTTATGAAGTATTATCCTCATGGCCATCATGGCATTGATAAGGAGGGAAGACCCATTTATATTGAAAGGCTTGGAAAAGTTGATCCTAACAAGCTTATGCAAGTTACAACCATGGATCGATATGTAAAGTACCATGTACGAGAGTTTGAGAAAGCCTTTGCATTTAAGTTTCCTGCTTGTACAATTGCTGCAAAAAGGCACATAGATTCAAGCACGACAATCTTAGATGTTCAAGGCGTGGTATGTTCTCTGTAACCAATCCTAAGAATAAATGCAGCATATGTTTAGTTACTATAATTTTCTCCAGTTACACCATAATTGTTTCCTTTCATTTCAATGATCAGGGTTTCAAAAACTTCACCAAGTCTGCCAGGGAACTCATTATGCAACTGCAGAAGATTGATGGTGACAATTATCCCGAGGTGTGCAATTTAGTTGATTTGATGTGATTTGTTGTTAGTTCCTGTCCAAATTTGATTCACCAATTATGCACAAATGTATTAAATATTGCATTAATGGTTGTGTGGTGAATTTTGTTTATTCTCTGGTCTTAATTGCTATAGACTCTCTGCCAAATGTTCATTATCAATGCTGGTCCTGGATTTAGGCTGCTTTGGAACACTGTAAAGACTTTCCTTGATCCCAAAACGACTTCTAAGATTCATGTATGTGAAATTCTTTCTTGCAAAAGAGGAATGATTTTTTTATTTTTTTTCTCCATTTACACACACATATATATAATGGTCAGTGCTATTGCTTTGACATGCCATTTTTACTTGGCATTTCTTTTGGAACATCATTTAGGTTCTCGGAAACAAGTACCAGAACAAACTGCTTGAAATAATCGATGCCAGGTACTTGCTGAAAGGTTTTGTATGCTTATGTTTTTTTGCTAGTTGGGTTTGACTATAATAATCAGGCTTTGTGCTTCTCTCACTACACTATCTTGTATGATATGTAACGAGTTCTTTTGCATGTCTGCAGCGAATTGCCAGAGTTTCTTGGTGGTACTTGCACTTGTGCAGATCAAGGCGGTTGCCTTCAATCTGACAAAGGGCCTTGGAAAAACCCTGAAATATTAAAGGTTATAAACAGTTTTTGATATAATGATGTTAAGTGTCAAGCTTTTACTGCTCAGATACTTTTTTGCTTGTGATATACTAACAACTGGTTAATGTTGCACTTTGTCGCAGATGGTTCTCAGTGGTGAAGCTCGCTGTGCAAGGCAGGTGGTAAAAGTTCTAAATAGTGAAGGCAAAGTTATTGCATATGCCAAGCCACAATACCCAATGGTAATTGTTCATGCGTAGATGTTATATCTTCACTTAAAAATAAATAAATTTGAGTCTCCTCAACCTGATTTTCACTTAAGAGAGTTACATTATCACGTCTGTTGCTATCTTAAAGCAGGTAAAAGGCAGCGATACATCCACTGCTGAGTCAGGGTCTGAAGCTGAAGATATTGCTTCTCCAAAAGCAATGAAGAGTTATTCGAATCTTCTCTTGACCCCTGTTCGTGAGGAAGTAGGTGTTCAACTTTTGATCTGTTATTATGATTTGAAATTAGAATTTTTGTTACTGGCAATCGGGGAAATTTTGGATGATTTTTAGTTTGATGACAACTACGATGTTATTTTTTGGTGAAAGTACTCCAATGGCTAATATGGTGACTTTTTTATTTATATGGAAACTCCAATGTGGAGTTCCGCGGTTTTTGTTTTGTGGAATGGGGTATAATTATAGATACTGAAAATCCCACCAGCTAACCTCCAATCAACAACAGGGAAATATTCTTTTTTCCTTTTCACCTGAGAAATGGGCGGGATGGCATCTGATTTCATTATCATTCTGCTTGTGTACTAATATGTGTGTCGGATTTTCTGTCATTATGTTAAAGTATGGACAATGTATTTTAACTAAGTTTTGATATTGATGCATATAACTCCCAATTGATTGACCCAGTTCCATCAAAATAATAGAAGTTTTATATATTTTTTTTTACTTATAAAAGAAAATAAAATAATAGAACTCGTTCACTTGTGTTCCTTTGCTTTTCCAGGCTAAGTTAATTGGAAAGACTAGTTATACTGGTCAGTTCTCAGGGTATGATGAATGCATTCCAATGGTTGACAAAGCTGTAGATGCTAACTGGAAGAACCAAGTTTCACTCCGAAAGTCTTATTCTTTGAAAGGTTAGCTAGCGTACTCTAGTGTTTTCAGTTATATAATGGATTGGAATTTTCACATATGGATGGCACTTGATTATCATGATGAGAAGATAAATATTCCAATGCAGGGAAACTTTCCTTTCCTGACAATCAGAAAATGGAAGGGTTTTGTGCTCAGATTTGGGTAGCAATTGTGGCCTTCTTCTTGACCCTTTTGACTCTCTTCCGTTCAGTTGCATGTTGCGTGACTGGGAAACTGCCCGCAACATCATCTAATAACTGATCAAAGTGTTTCAGAACTTGCCCTTGATACCTTGCAGAAGGAGGAGTTCTGTCCCCCTTCACCAACCCAGGCATTTAGAGAGGCAGATCTCCTTTCCAGTGTTCTGAAAAGGCTGGGTGAGCTTGAGGAGAAGGTTGACACACTCCAATCTAAGCCATCCCAGATGCCTTATGAGAAAGAGGAACTGTTGAATGCTGCTGTCTGTCGAGTGGATGCCTTAGAAGCAGAGCTGATTGCTACTAAAAAGGTAAGATTACTACTACCTTTTGTACTCGCTTCTTGCTGAAATATGATCATTACATAGCCAACTTCCAAATTAAGTGTTAAGAACTGATTTAAAGTTCCTCTTTGTGCTTACTATAAGTAAAAGGAACTAAGAATGATAACCAATTATGTCGATTTATGTGTTCCAGGAGTCTTAATTGGTCAAAAAGATTTTTCTTGCTTTGGTTTTTATTTCTTGCTAAAGAATATTTTAATATGTGCATGACTTGCTTGGCTTCTAATGATGCTTGCATGTATGTTGTTTATATTTCAGTACATCTATGCATTTCTAGAATGTGATAATGAAATCAGGACATTTGAACACAGACATATGCTGATAGTTTCCTCAGTTTAATATTTTCAAATGTTCCATATGTTGGTTTTTTGCCCTCAATGGACAGGCACTGCATGAGGCTTTAATGAGGCAAGAAGAGCTGCTTGCTTACATAGATAGTCAAGAAGAAGCCAAGTTTCGGGTAGGTTAGCAAATAGGTCTATCTGCATACTTGGGAACACCTTTTCCAGTTTCCTGACTTAGTTTCTTGTTCCTTATTAATCAGAAAAATAAGTTTTGCGGGTGAATATTATTTGATGGAGCGAGAAACTTCATGAAGGATGATCTCCGAGCTGTTTAACAAGATTGTCCTTTCTATACGAGTGTTCAATATGCATGTGCCTGGATTCACCTTGCGCAAGGTGTAAATTCTAAAACTACATGATTTCCTGTCTGCTAAGAAGGAATAGATAATTTATTTGAGGAAAGCCTTGTGGCTCTTTGCTGCTTAATTCCTTGCTTTAGTCATTCGAGGCTGTTACATTTGCTATACAAGAATTTGTAACCACTTTTATTGTCAATGACTGCACAATTTTAAACCACAATCCTAGCTCTGCCCGAATAAATAAAATAAAAATGAAAAAACAAAGAGCAGTCGTAAAACAATGTGAAATTTAATATGGTAATTGAGTGGATTTTTTGTTTTATCCTCAATGTGCATTGAAATCTTTGTTAAACTAAATTGATCATGGATCTATATAAAATATATATTATATATATACACAACTGGACTCTGTCAAAGAGTGGCACACTGTTTATTATATACAGAAACTAGTGCAAGTGAGCGTCTACGGGGCAGACAATTAAGATCGCCACCAACTGTACAATTTCATGTCTTTATTTGAGCACTGCACTGCAATCAATACCTATCAGGCTATCACCTCACCAATGGAACTGCAATCACAATCCCAAAACTTAAGTAAGTGACAGCACTTTAAAAAAGATATGTAGCATAGAAGCCTATAACTAAAACTCTGTGAATTATCAGAGTTTAAATAACATACAAATTTCTTCTTCTTCTTCTTCTTGTCAAGGTAAGCTTGGAGCTCCTCTTGCCGTGCAAGGGAATTTTCAAGAGCCTGAAGAAAACAAAACATAAAGAGAAAGGAACAAGTTACTTTAGTAAAGTTGCCCTCCTATAATAATAATTGATAGAAATCATGCAACAAGGAAATCTAGTTGTACCTTCTTGGTAGCAGCTAGCTCTTGTTCCATAGTGCTGATTTTGCTTATAGCAGCATTCAACATTTCCTCTTTCTCAGGTGGCACAGTTGGTTTCATGCTGAGAATGGTCACTTTGTCTTCTAACTCAGCCATCCGTTTCATCACGAACATGTAGTCAGCGGATGGCAGGTGCTGGCAATTGATGACCTTTCATCATGGTCGCATCATAATGAACTGAACCATTATAGAGTGCAGCTTCAGTAAGTTTCCTTGGCATGTTTCGTGTCAAACGCACCAAAGTTACAATTCCCATAACAAAGGTCATGATTCCACCAACAATATGGTTGCAAAATCCATCAGGAGTCTTGCAATCATCTTGCACAGCGAAACAATCTGCAGTTTTTGAGAAGAAATTTAACTTTTTATGAATCCAAATTACATGCAAGGTTTGTATAAAAAATTGGGTTAATACAGAGTTTCTCTAATAAGTAATTTCTAAATCTTGATCTATAATGCATGTAGAAGAATATCTATGATTGGCAATACTGCAAAGTGAGATCCATTATTAGAATTTAGAAGTAGATGTATAGTTGTGAATACAAGAACATTGTTAAAATATATCACGTACCTTTAGAAAGAGCAAATTTGTCAGCTTGTACTGCTTTTGGCCAAATTGCATCCACAGGCTTATCAACCACGGGGACATAGTTGTCGTATTGATACACAGTGCAGTTCATTGTCATGGGAATCTGGCATATAGGAAAGGTCAGAAGTTAAGGAACAGGTGACAAACAGATAAGGAACAAAAAAACTTACTTCTGGAACAGGAATGAGTTTGGGATTTTCCACACACTCCCTTCTTAGTGATAGACATTGCACATCACATGCCCTTTCATCTTCTGAGATTGTCTTCCCCTCAATACCCAACAAGGTTCTCCTTGTGCATTTTCCCTGACCATTTTGAACCATCTGGCTCATCCAAAAAACACACTCCATTATGCTTTTTTCCATTGTAAATAATGCAGAATTAACAACTGAAATTATATTCATTAAATATTCCTATAAGAAGAAAAGTACCTTCATTATTTCTGGGTCATTCCATGGTCCCTTATCAGAACGCATACAGCCACCTTTATCTGCACAAGTACAAGTACCACCCAGGAACTCCGGAAGCTCGCTGGTACAAATCCATATAAGAAAAATAAGCAAGGTGCTACATATACTGTAATGTAAAATACTAAACATCTCGATATGTCCCAAATCCCAATAAAGTCAGCCAGAAAGGTTTACAAAGGAAATTCCAACTACGGTGGTAGCATGACCTTGATAGCTTCAATTTTATATGAACACGATATGCCAAATAGCAGAAGACAAATTTTATCTAAAATAGGAAGAGAAAAATTTACCTGGCATCAATTATTTCAAGCAACTTGCTTTGGTATTTATTACCTAGGACCTGATCAATGTATCATTAGTCTTTTCAGTGCCTGTGCTACATCGGGATCAACACTATTTGCAGGTAGATAGTTCAAGTAAACAGATTAGAAGGCTTACATGGATTTTTGCAGTGGTCTTGGGATCAAGGAATGATTTAATCGTGTTCCATAACATCCTAAATCCAGAACCCGCATTGATGATGAACATGCGGTTCAGGGTCTATGGAAAGGAAACATCCAATCAGCATAAACGAAATTCAAAATAATCATCCATGAAAGGAGCCAAGAAGGTTGGCATGCAAAAACTTCAGCATGCACAGCTAAGAGTACCTCGGGGTAGTTGTTACCATCAATCTTCTGAAGTTGCTGGATGAGATCCCTTGCAGCTTTGTTGAAGTTTTTGAGCCCCTGAAGAATGTGAGAATCAGCATAAAACTTATATCCCTTCCTTTTTTTCCTTCTTGTTTTAACCATGGAGAGTTTTCTACATCATCCCTATCCAGTTAAAAAAATAGTAGTTGAATCTAAAATTAGGAACCCATCACAGTCCATGTTACTTTTCCCCCCTACTTATAAGATGCCTGTAGTAGACCTCCTTAGACACAAACCAAAATTCAAGGTTTGCACAAAAAGTGGGTTTCTCCTGTTTTAGAGTATTCTACTACCATGAACTTATTGAATCTTTCTAAGGAGGTTTAATTGGTAATAAGCGTTTTATTTATTATCTACAAAAGGAAAATTCTTTTTCATTTGGGGATGTTATGGAGGAATTAATGGTAATGTTTACTTAACCCATATAAGAATCAAAATTCAACACATACCACTCCTTGCACATCCAATATAGATGTTCCTTGATCAATGTGCTTCTTTGCTGCAATAGAACAGGCATGTAACTTAGCATTTACGGTCCTCTCAAACTCCCGAACATGATACTTAACATAACGTTCCATGGTTGTGACTTGCATCAGCTTGGTGGAATCAACTTGACCCAGTCTTTCAATGTACACTGGCCGTCCATCCTTATCAATTCCATGATGCCCTTGTGGATAATACTTCAATACTTCATCTATTTCCTTGAACTCAAAGTCCTTAATAAGAAACCAAAAAGGAAAAGTTTAGACACGTTAATGGTAGAGTATAATGAGACATCCTAAAATAAATAAATTTTCTTTACAGGAATACCTCCATAATAGTGTCAGCACCGAATTCTTTCCTCCACTGGATCATATCAGACCACATTTGCTTTGCTTTCTCAACATCAAATTTCCTTGCTCTTAAGAATCTGTATTGTCATACGGTAAATTGATACTCCAAATTAGAGTCTCTCGCGCAACTAAAACATACAATAGTATTAGAGGAAAAAAACATGCAAGAAAGAATGACAAGGGCAACCTTAGCATCATATGATGATCATCATGTTTTGAGGGTAATAGTTCTTCCAAGATAAGTGCCTGGCGAAATGCATCGACTGCCTGTAACTCCTCTGCATCAATGTCATCTTCAATAGCAATTGACATAACCCTGCTGTTCCTCCGACCCTTCTTTGTCAAAGAATGCCTAAACTTAGCTGAGGCACTGATTGCCTTCTTCTTCAGAGACCCAAGCCTTGTTTTCCTATCATCCTCCGGGATTTCAAAGTCAACTTTTTCAAGGCCTGTACGTTCAAGGTTGAAGGAGAAACTCACTCACAAAATTACTCAATAAGCAACAAGAGAAAGAAATTTACTTTCTGAAAATATTCCTTTTATTGCTGTTGCTATTCCTAAAAGCCATCAGGGTCAAGAAATACGGTTTTCAAAATTTTGAAGATTTTTATTGTCAAAACTAGAATATTTGTAGTATAATTATTTTGATTTACAATGCAACAACAACTAATCTCTATCTCAACTAGGCAAAACTAAGTGCTTACAGCTTAGCTTGAGAATTTATATGATTTCTGCATATTCCATTATTTCATCTTTATTTCTCATCAACTACACTTATGGGAGATTAAGGCATACAAACCAGAAAAGAAGGAAAAAAAAAAAAAAAAACATTGACATTACATACAGAAAATATATGATATTGCAGGGATAAAAATTATAGAAATTTACAGGCCAAAATGAGACTGAAGGGAAATGCTGAGAAATAAGATTCAGAGCTACTTACCCATTTTAATGGGATGGTTAAGAGGTCCAGACATAGTGTCACACATGATTAGAATCTCGCAAGTCTATTCAATTAAGTTGAGCCAAAAAGGAGAGTCAAGCACTCATATATAACAATATGTCCAAACTAGAGCCCTTACTGAGTATGCCAAAACCTTCAATAATACACAAGAAATCAGACATCAGAAACTAAACCAAATGCATAAAAATCAATCTACAGAAAACCCAGAAAACAAAAGGTAGTGAATGATTCAATATGCAATTGAATCAGCTAGAAAACTAAAATGCGTATATTATGTCTATGGTGAATCAAAAATTTCCAGAATGAAAATCATGATGAAAAATGAGAAATGGGTAATAAAAAGAACAGAGATTTGGAGGAGAGAAAAATTGAATACCTTTTGACAAGAGTGTAGAGGTTGGAAGAGAAAGAGGGAAAGATATATATGGAGTCCAAATTAATCTCAAAAACTGCGGGCCTAAGATGATGCAAAAATGGAAAGGCTAGGATGATATAACTCAATTTAGTGGGTGACAAAAAATGGTTTTGTTTGCTTAGTTGCCATTGACGGGGTCTTGCAGTTGCCGGTGATGACCATTTTCAGCTTCTGTTGCTATTTTACAAATGAAATGAAATAGAGCCGGCGAAACAAAAGCGACTCCGTTCAAATCCTTTTGCTTCCCACGCAAACTCAACAAATTGCCAATTAAAATGAATTGCACTTTACCACGAAATACCGCTTTTTTACAATTAGGAACATAATATTTATTTGAGTCATAATTAATAATATTAATTAGTTAATAAATCTAACAAATTAACTATAAATTATCCTTATTATAATTTTTGTATTTCTTTCACTTTTCAATCTCTTTTTTTTCCTTCATTTTTAGAAATTAAAATATTCTTATTTATCCAATTTTAGTATATTCTTTGATAGTTATAATACATTAATAAGAAAAAAATATTGTTGATGACAATATTATCATTAAAAATCAAATTGAAACAACTTGTATAATTTCTATGAATGATAAAAATAATATTAGTTAATTTATTGATAATTTAAATATTATGACAAGAAAATAAAAATTATGAAATATTTTTATTATGCTAAAATTGAATTTATATAAAGAGTTTAGTTTCATAAAAAAATGAAAAAGAAAAATATGTAAAGATGAGAAGACATAATAAATATATATATATATATATATATATATATATATATATATATATATATTAATATATATATAATGAGGGTAATTTAATATTTTATAAGTTAATTTATTAGATTTAATGCATAATTTGGATGAATTGAGGTTATTTGCTAATTATTACTTAAATAAGGGGATTATGCGTCTAATTTAATAGTTCATGAGGATTATTAACAAACGAGTTGTAGTTCATGGGAATAAAATACAATTGACCCTAAAAAGAAAAATTCTAAATTTAGGCAACATGATATTTTTTTTTAGCATTATACATTTCATTAATTTGTAGGTTTGAATAACTTTACGCGAAATCGTGAAACATAGAAAGTCTACCTCAGGCCAAAGAGATAATTAATTAAGTTACTCTTAAGCTGGTTCGGACACACCTTATCTTTGACAATATACATATATAACAACAATAAAGAAGGTACAGTTCAGTTATCCAACTAATAAAATTGATTTATTAATTTTTTATCTTTTGAGAATGAGCATGTTTAATTTTCTTGTTTTGTTTGGTACATATGGAGGTTGAGATTTGAACTTCCAAATTAGGGATAGGAGAGAGGACTAAGGCCTAGTACCATGTCAATTGAGTTATTCTTGACTAGCAGGCGTGCATAATTCATATCATAATGGTGTTGAAGCTGTCTCTTTTTTTTTTTGCTAAGAGTGTTGAAGCTGTCTTTAGCTTGTAGAAGTATGTTTGCTGACCATGTGATGAAATAGGAAATAAAATAAAGACAACCACTTTTTGTGGTGGAAAGGAGGAGACCTTATATTGCATACACACAATCAAATGGTGCAATTTTATTTGCTTTGGTAAAAATAATTAGAGCTTCAACCTTAAAATTCAAGAAACAAAATGTGTCAATTTTAACTAGTAAAATTATAAAATTTTGACATCTTTCCAAAAACATGTGATCTAATTTTAAATTTATGAGCGATTTGATTTCTTTTAAAAAAAGTAAGAACTATCTAATATTGTGTTTATAAGTAAGCCATGTATTAAAAAATTAAAATAAAGAAGTAAATAGAACATATATTGGGCTGGGAGAGTTAAAGCAAGTCAAAAAAAGGTGGAAGTTTGGGGCCTTCATCCTTTATCTTGGGCTTCACAAGTGAGCAAGTCCTAACTAAACCCAGACAAACAAAAGTTTCAGCAGAGTTTTGTCAGGTCTGTGTACCAGCCAGACAGGCAGCCATGGTTGTTTAATGTTTAGCTCCAAAAAGGTGAAAGAATAATCCACACGTGACAAAATCGTAAAGGATTTGAAGAACACGGAAAGCCCTAGTCCTCATAGTCAAACGGAAAGTGTCTCTTTACTCCTCCTTCTATTGAGACTGATACGACTTCATCAATGGCGGCTACACACCTATCTCACTCCCCTTTCCTTCCCAAAACTCTGAAGCACCCTTTAAACCAAAATCCATTTTCTCAAAACCCCATTTTACCCCTCAAAGCAACCTCAAAACCGTTCTTTCTCAGAGCCGTTATCTCCCAGAACCCCGCCAAAACCCTCTCACAAAACCCCCAACAGACTCAGTTTCAGCACTGTTTCACCAAATCCACAGATGGGTTTCTCTATTGTGAGGGCCTTAAAGTACAGGACGTTATGGAATCTGTTGACAGAAGACCTTTCTATTTGTACAGTAAGCCTCAGATTACCAGGAATGTTGAAGCCTACAGGGATGCCTTGGAGGGTTTGAGGTCGATTATTGGTTACGCTATCAAGGCCAACAATAATTTGAAGATCTTGGAACATTTGAGGCAGCTGGGTTGCGGTGCTGTGCTTGTAAGCGGGAATGAACTGAGGCTAGCTCTCCGTGCTGGGTTTGACCCCACAAGGTAACACATTTGTATTACTCATGTATTTCAGTAAGATTTTTCCCCGGCATCTCTATTTTGACCTAGGTTCACTTAAGGAACTATAAATTTGGGAATGCAATGTGGAACTTGAATCACCAAACACCGTCAGCTTTAAATTAATGATCTTTGTAATCTTATTAGTTCTACATAGATACATTACTCTTTTTCTAAGTTAATATATGGATGAATAGGTGCATCTTCAACGGGAATGGAAAACTATTTGAGGATTTGGTTCTAGCCGCCCAAGAAGGTGTTTTCATCAATGTAGATAGTGAATTTGACCTGGAAAACATTATAGCAGCTGCAAGAATTGCTAGGAAAGAGGATTAATGTCCTTCTTCGAATTAATCCCGATGTCGACCCACAGGTAAGTTGTCTTAATTGAGTTGTGAATTGTGTCAGATCCCAATTTCGTAAAAACCGCAAATTTCTATGTCAATCCTTAGGCTCCTTTATTAATTAAGTCTTTTTTTTTCTTCAATAAACTATCGTTTTGAATATTTTCTTAGGTGCATCCTTATGTTGCCACTGGAAATAAAAACTCCAAGTTTGGCATTAGAAATGAGAAGCTGCAATGGTTTCTGGATGTGGTGAAGGAACATCCTAATGAGCTGAAGCTCGTGGGGGCCCATTGCCATCTGGGGTCAACTATTACTAAGGTACATTTCATCTCCATATACTTCTTCTTTTATCTATCCTTTGTTTATAAATTTGCAGTTTTAAACCTTTATTAGATGAGGTAGGAATGTGCCACTGCAAAAGTTTTAGTTTGTCATTTTAAATTAATGACTTTGTTCTGAATAATTGGGTCTAAAATATTAAATTCTATTTTTCTGTTGAACTGCTTCGTATACTTCTTCACTTCTTCCCCATTTAATATACCTTATGTTTAGATTATGGTCATTCTTAATATCTATAATAGGTGCTGGAAACAATGTTGAGAAAACTAATCTTTCTTTTTTAAGATAAGCTTCTGACATGCTCTATGTTCAGGTAGACATTTTTAGGGATGCTGCTGCTCTTATGGTGAACTATATTGATGAGATCCGTGCCCAAGGTTTTGAAGTTGATTACTTAAATATTGGAGGTGGGCTTGGGATAGACTATTATCATTCTGGTGCCGTTCTTCCCAGTCCCAGAGATCTAATTGATACTGTAAGGACTGTACTTCTAAATCTTGTGTCTCTATATTCTATAGGTGTCTTCATGTGCACATGGTTATTCTTGGTATCCTTTAGTTATTTAATTGGCGTATTTATGCTTTTCTGTTTTATTTCATAGAACCAAAGGTTTCAACTTTCAATTGTTACATGGCTGTACAAGTACTTTGTCTGTAGATATACACGTGTTTCATGGTCAAATAGTGCAGGAACATTTGTTTTATGATTGTAATCTAAAGGGCTATTGTATTCACCATTCTTCTGCTAATGCAACATTGCAATACTAACACTTATCATAACACTTTAAGATATCGTGACATTATCTATTATTATTTAACTCAAGATTCCACATCCATCCCATATTAGGAAACTTTGTATAATGCTTATGTTATTGCAATTTTTTATATATAATTATATTGTCAAGAGAGTCAAAATTTTGCATGGTTTCCCTTATAGGCTTTGAATGAATTTATGATGTTACACTTAAGCTTCATTAATATTCCAATATGGTTGTAGGTTCGGGGGACTGTCCTCTCACGAGACCTTAATCTTATCATTGAACCGGGGAGATCACTTATTGCAAATACTTGTTGCTTTGTCAACCGGGTGACTGGGGTCAAAACCAATGGAACTAAAAACTTTATCGTAATTGATGGTAGCATGGCCGAACTTATCCGTCCTAGTCTTTATGGTGCTTATCAAGTAAGTATTCAAGTATTCTTCTTAATTTCATTATTGTTGATGGGTATCTCAGCATAATGTATTGTTCATTTTCTCATTGAAGCTTTGGGTCTATCTACTCCCTCTTTAAGGATAATATTTGAAGGTGATGATTGGTTTTAGGTTACCGGGTGGGTATATGCCTATAAGAAAATATATCATTCTTTAGGCACATAATAATTAAAACATTTTATCATCAACCTAGGGACCCCCCATTTCCAATGTTAAGGTTAACTTTTTCACTTTCCCATCAATGCAGAAGTACAAGAATTCTTGTATTCTTCTGAGTTCATAGAGGTTGGATTCTTAGTGAACTGGTGGAACTCAAATGCCTCTGCCAATTGGATTCTTCTTAATTTCATTAATGTTAAGGCCATGATCATGATTCTAGAAAGTTGGACCTTTGCTTTAGCTTTTATACCCAATTGCATCTTGTAATTTTTCTGGACTTTCTAGTCAAGTGAAGGCAATCCATTTCCTCTCAAAAGTCAAACAGTTGTTTTTTTATTTTTCTTCTAAACATTTTCGCTTCATGAATATAGAATTAAGATGTTCTCATTTGGTTGCAGCACATAGAGCTGGTTTCCCCTGCACCAGCGGATGCTGAAATCTCAACATTTGATGTGGTAGGCCCTGTCTGCGAGTCTGCAGATTTCTTAGGGAAAGATAGAGAACTTCCAACTCCAGCCAAGGTAGATTTATGTCTTTATGTTAAACTTAAATGGTTGCAGCATGTCGTGCTCACTAAGTTCTGAATCAAGTATCACTTTACAGGGTGATGGTCTGATAGTTCATGATGCTGGTGCTTACTGCATGAGCATGGCATCAACTTACAATCTGAAGATGCGTCCTCCTGAGTTCTGGGTATACAACTGTGACCTTTTTAATTGTATTTTCGTATCTATCGCTCATCTGTATAGCACTACTTAAAAATTATAGTATTGGGTAAACTAATTTATACTTTACAATGTTGGCTTCCACTTTCTGCCATCTGCAATAACCCAATAAGATTTTGAGTTTGGTGTAAATAAGCTCTTAATTTGATAATCTTATTTTAAGCTCTCCACATAAATTGAGAAAGTTAAATCTGTTCTGCACCAATAGAGGAAAATTAGAGTATTTGATGAATGTGACTGATATTACAGTTTGTAATTCTCAATTGATTTGTCTAAGAGAGTAATACAAATTATAACCCTCTATTTTTCAGATTGAAGAAGGTGGATCTGTGGCCAAAATCCGGCATGGGGAAACATTTGAAGACCATATTCGATTCTTTGACGGTCTTTGACAGAAGCCTTTCTCATCTCTGGTTTAGGAGGATTGAGGTTTGTTTGTAATTGATAAAGGTGTGGAACTCTCCTTTACAAGATTCCATGCACAATAACAGTAGTCTTTTCTTTCTTCTTGTTGGAGTCCAACACTCTTGATGCTGACATTGATGGCCAAGATTGCATCGCCATGCATTAGCTTAAATGTGCCTGTTGGGTTAATTAAGACGTTCAAGTAATACCTATTTGATTACCTATTTTAAATGCGCCTTACCAAAAGATGCTGACAGGGCTTTTACTTTTTAGATTGCTGCCAGCCTGCCAAGTGGACGGTTGGATTGTTTGAGTCGTCTTCAATCAGAGATTGACAATTGTCAGGGTAGTAGTGGATAGCTCTGGATTTCTTGTCTTTGAGGCATTGCACACAGCTTTGGGGCCAGGAGGCAGAGGTGGATGGCGGAGATGCTTTTGCTTGTAGTCCACTTGGTTTGCCCGTTGAATTTTTTTTTACTAATCACTTATTATAATGCCGGAATTACCCTCCAAACTATGGTATTTAATATAAGCCAACTACTAACTATGGCAAAGGATTGGTATGAATCTTTTTAATTTCTTTTTCAGTTGACAATTAAAAAAAGATTTTTTTTCTTTCTATTATTATTAAGTGGAACATGAAATTAAACATTGGAGGAGTTTTGTTTGCAGCCTTGGGTTCTACTGAAAAAAAATAAAATTGTGTGGCGAGTTATTTCATATTTGCTTCATCTTTGTCTAATTGTGTGGTACTTAAATAGGGAAAAACTTAAACTAATAAAGTATCATTAAAAAGAAAACTTGGGTTATAAAAAGTTCAATCATAACTTCATTTTCATATAATACTGCTACTTTGGCTGCAGTAATTTTTTATTTTTTGTGAATTTTGAAGTTAATATTTGCAAAGAAATATATGAATAAAGAAATCTACTTCCTACAGCTTTTTGTTTTGCCAAAATGTCAGTTTTGAGTATTGTAATAGTTACAACTATTAACTATGCCATTTTTAAAAATTTTATTTTTGGTCTTAACTACTAACTATGACATTGAATCAGAAGAAACATTAATTGATTTTAAATTCATTGAGATTGGTGGAAGAATTTCTTTGAGATATTTTACAAAATATTTGCATTTCAATTTCTGGGCCAATTTCAAAAAATTGAAAAAGTGGAAATTATGGTGTTAGTCAACAAAATCATTAGTCAATAATCAAAATGGTATATACCGTAAAAATCATGCGGAGAGAGGGGTATTTAAGTAAACTAATGCTATTACAATTTTCGCACCTCGGTGCCCAAAACACACTCGCCTTGGCGGCACTTCGCTTCAACTATGGTCTTGGAATTTTTTGGCTCTCTTCCTTTTCCTTTCTTCCCTTTTTCTCTGCATACAAGAGGGAAAGATTGAAAGCCAAGAAAGCGGTTTTTCACTTTCTCATTGAGCTGCTGGTTTTCTCACTCTTTTTTACTCGTCCATTTCTTGCAGAAAATGCCTATTACCCCTAACAAAAAGTTTGAAAAATACTACTTTTGATTCCCTCAAAACCCTTTTTTTTCCCTCCGATTCTGCTGAGTTTTAACTGGTAGAAGGAGTCAATCTAATTTTCGGAATCATTTCTCTTCAAAGATTGAAAATTTTGCGCTTCGGTTTGAGATCGGTGAGTACGTCCATCACATTTGGGTTTTTTGTGTTTTATGCTTATTGCTGTTTCTTATATTCTTTTTCTATTGGGTATTTGCGTGGTATTTAGATATGATTTATATAGAGGTATCAGTTTGAGAATTTTCGTGAAAATGGGTCTCTTCTCTTTGTTTATTTTTCTGTTTTTTTTTATTTGAATAAGTTGCCTTTTCTTTTGTAGATTTAATGATGTTTCCCTGAATTTGAAAAAACTGTGATGATCAGTAAATAGTTAGTGTTTAGTGTCGGTGCTTTTTGATCTTTCCGATTCTTTAATGCATCTGTGACCCATGTGATAGCAAATTGATTGACTCTAAAAATAAGATAGGGGTACAATATGTTTCATGTGTTTATATTATTAAGCAGGCCCTGAAAGATTTTATTTTCACTATCGTGAGGATTCAGGTTTAGAAGATCTATGATATTCTTTTTTATACAAATTATCTTAACTACTTTAGCCGGTTCCTGTATAGTAGGAAAGAGAGAGGGTATTGGGGTGGGGGTAAGCCCTTTAAAGCCTGAGCTGCACCTTGATGGCTTCCTGAGGCAAAAAACAAGATGGTCATCCACCGTTTCACTAGCTTTCCTAGCATACATACCTTAGCTTAAAGTATTCCTCCTGGAAAACAGAGGATATGCTCCACCAAAGATCTTTTGGAAGCTGTTTGTAGCAAATAACTTTCACACTTTCTCTTCTCATTAATAAATGCATTTTTGGCCTTATTAATTTGTTATTTATCCTGCTGACATTTCAGGCTATAACGCACCTCCATAGGAGTTGGCTGTTCGGTCCTTGTCTCATCTTCAAGTTGCAGTCGGGTTTTGAATTCCATTATGGCTGGTGACTCCTTGATAACTCTTAATGGCAATGCTAACTCACAACCTGATCCACAGAGGACTTACCAAGTTGTTGTCGCTGCTACCCGGCTGATGGGTATTGGCAAGGATGGAAAGTTACCTTGGAGATTGCCTTCAGATGTGAATTTTTTTAAAGACCTCACTGTGACTACATCTGATACTGGGAAAAAGAATGCAGTTTTAATGGGTAGAAAAACATGGGAGAGTATCCCTGTTGAGAAGCGGCCTCTACCTGGTCGACTTAATGTTGTTCTAACTAAATCCGGAAGTTTTGATATTGCAACTGCAGAAAATGTTGTAATTTGTGGAAGCATGTCTTCTGCCTTACAACTATTAGCAGCTTCTCCATACTGTCTGTCAATTGAGAAAGTATTCGTCATAGGAGGTGGCCAGATATTGCGGTAGACATCTGTTTTTCCTTTCTTTTTATACAATCTTATTTTTGTTTTCTTTCTTATAATCAATCAAATTTTATGTACAGGGAGGCTCTCAGTGCACCTGGATGTGATGCTATCCACATGACAGATATTGAGACAAGCATTGAATGTGACACATTTATTCCTAATATTGATTTTTCTGTATTTCAGCCGTGGTACTCATCCTTTCCCATGGTGGAGAATAATATCCGCTTTTCCTTCATGACTTATGTGCGTGTGAGGAGCTCTGCAGCTGAGTCCCTCAGTCAGAATAAAGATGCAATATCTGAAAGTATGTCAGATTTAAGTGAGTTTGAGGTCAAGAACTTCTCTTTCCTGCCCAAGAGGGTTTTTGAGAAGCATGAGGAGTACATGTATTTGCGACTGGTTCAAGAAATCATATCTGAAGGTACTGCTAAGGATGACAGGACAGGGACTGGTACTTTATCAACATTTGGTTGCCAGGTAACATCCTGCTCAGATAGTTGAGGGGTTTGTTGCGCTCCCAATTATATGTTAACCTTTTATATTTCCTTAGATGAGGTTCAATCTGCGTAAAAGCTTTCCTCTCCTTACCACTAAGGTATGTAAGTCTTACCATTTAGGAATGCTTTTTAATTAACTCTGCAAATAAGTTTGTTTTTCTGTATGCTTCTTTTCCTTTTGCTGCTGTTTTGATTTATTTATGGGGCTTGTTTAACACATGAAGTTTATTTATAGTAAAGGGGATATCTTCTGTTCATTTTGATATGTAGGTTGATATATGTTGTTTCATTTGTTTACTAGAAAGTATTTTGGCGAGGAGTTGTTGAAGAACTTCTTTGGTTTATCAGTGGTTCAACAAATGCCAAGGTGATGAATCTGTCTTAAATATTGAGTCATGTATCTTCTGTTCTTCTTCGCTTTTTAAATAGACAAACTTTGTTGACAAGCTTGATTATCCAAAGCCATCTTTTTCCATTGTAAAGTGTTGTTAGGGAATAAAAAGACTGACAACTTATTATGATTTAGAACTGTATCTTTAAACATGTATGCAAACCAATGTTGTAATTTTAATTATTGTGTTAAGAATCAGAGTAAGATGAAAATTTGGAGTTGTTTTCTTAAATATATGTCTTGACAAGTTCATGCAGTTAAGTTAGACTCTCCAGTTGTTTCTGTCTAGAAGATTGTAAAGTTTGAACCTGGATGTTAATTAACTGGTGCTGACCAAGTTGGACAAAATAAACTATAATTCTAAGTTGTTTTACAATTTTTTTTCTATTTGATTGATGTGATTAAATTGATGCATACAGGTGCTTCAGGAAAAAGGAATTCATATATGGGATGGAAATGCATCTAGGGACTACCTTGATAGGCAAGAACTGACTATCAATGACTGTGTGTATAAGTTAACTTAATTCCTACAGTTACTTATGATTATGTTGTCTGCTTCAGCATTGGTTTGACGGACAGGGAAGAGGGTGACTTAGGACCTATATATGGGTTCCAGTGGAGATACTTTGGTGCTAGGTAGGTGGAAGCCACCTTTTTCTCATTTAGCTGATTGATCAAGTCTTATATGAGGAAGTTTGGCTTAAGTTTTACCGGTCTTATATATACAGGTATACTGACATGCATACAGACTACTCTGGCCAAGGATATGATCAGCTTTTAGATGTTATTGATAAAATTAAAAATAATCCTAATGACCGGCGGATTATACTCTCAGCATGGAATCCAACTGATCTGAAATTGATGGCACTTCCACCCTGCCACATGTTTGCACAGGTTTGCATATTTCTTTGGTTTCTTTTTAAGATTATATGATTCTTTTTCTCCCTGTTTTTTTTAACCTCTTTCTCTCTCTTGTGGTCTTTGCAGTTCTATGTAGCAAATGGGGAGTTATCCTGTCAAATGTATCAGCGGTCTGCTGATATGGGACTGGGTGTGCCATTCAACATTGCATCTTATGCTCTCCTGACATGCATCATTGCTCATGTTTGTGGTATGCTATTACAGAAATATCAGTAGTCTGGACAAGTAGATTTTCTGGAGTTACAAATTTTAAGTGAGATTGTTTTTCCATTTAAGGATTTTGTGGAGATATTTGTAGCATATAGATCTTGCGTTTAGGAAATGCTGAGACCGAAGAAGACTTTGGATCTAACCCTGATTATCTGCTATTATAACAAAGCGTGTGTGTAGTCTCTGAAAGTCTGAAACCTATATGGTGCCTATTGGCTCAAGTGGTAAAGATTGGTTGGAATTCGTATATTCACAATCTTTGGCACTGGGGGAGTAAAAAAAAAGTCATTATGTCTTAGGAATCTATCCTTGTATTCTTTTTCCCTTTTGCAGAACTTGTCCCTGGGGATTTTGTCCATGTCATTGGGGATGCTCATGTTTACCACACTCATGTGAGGCCTCTGCAGGAGCAGCTTCAGAATTTGCCAAAGCCGTTTTCTGTATGAAAAATTATCTAGTAGACTACTAAAGATTTTACCTCTGAGTATCCCTATTATAGGCATTACTTTTCACTATTTTGTACCTTTATATCAATGCAGACTTTGAAGATCAATCCCAAGAAAAAGGATATAGATTCTTTTGTGGCTTCTGATTTCACACTCTTAGGTTATGATCCTCACCAGAAGATAGAAATGAAAATGGCAGTATAGAAATCTCGGAAGTCAGAAAAAACTCAGGATGTTAATATACTTTTCAAGCTTTTAGATTCGAGGCAAGTGTGTTCTTCTTCAGCTTTTCTCTGCCAAATTTATATTACCTTTACTTGAGTTCGTCTCGAGCTTTATTTACCACAATAATTAATATAAAGAATTCCTATGTAATTTATTTTCTTTTTCTTTTGAATGTGTTGTGGAATACTCATTGTGCATCTATTTTTGTAAAATTGCAATTTTCCTTTCTAGTTTCACATTGGTTATAGTAAAGTACACTTTGTTGGGTGTTTGAAAGACCATTTCATCCACATACATAGGATTGGCTATTATAAGCTGTATCTGCCTTTGGGGTTGAAGGGGGGTGGGGAGTAGTTTTCTTTGGGCACATTGCGTTCTTGATGCTTTAGGATATGTTAATGGAAAAGAGCTCTAGGGACATGATTTCCATATTTTTGTTTTATTCTACTGCATATTAATTTTTGGACTGAAATTTTTATTTTTTTTTCCTTGTTCCCTAAGGTAAACAGCTATTCTGAGGTTTATTATAAAGTTACATACAAATAAAGAACTGTACTTGGAGTTGGATATATCTACAAGCTTTGCCTATGGAGGCAAGGGGGGAATCCTTTAGTTCCACTTGCATCTGTGGTTCTAAGGTGGTTTAGGTTACCTTCCAAGTTTTTTAGCTTTACAAAAGTGTTTTCCCCTTCAGTTGGAGTACTCTTTCAGCTGCAAAGTCGAGGGCTTGCTTGTGAGAAAGCTGAGTTTGAACCAGTGAGGTCTCTTGGGTTGGATATTTCTTGCTTGAATGTTTTCTGCAGGATCAGACACTTGCATGAATTGCTACACTTGAATGATTTTGTCATTCTATTATCTTTGCTGGCATCATTTGAAAGGCCAAAAGGCAAATTAAAGAGATAAAAATAAATAAATGGAAAATTGCAGTTAAGGACACTAGACTCAGAAACAAATAGTAAATAAATATTAACTTGTTAAAAAAGGAAAAAGAAAATGGGGTGTTTCCGAGAAATAGATATTCCAATATTATTCTCCAGATATTTGTTTTAGAGGAATTACAAGTAATATTGGTAAATCTAGAGTTAATTATCTCTAATATGTTCCCTGAAATACATAGTAACTAGTAAATATATCCATATGTACCCATTTGAATTCAAGCATTCTTTGTCATAGAAATGACCAGACTAGTGTATTCGAATTCCTCAACCTCCAAGAGCTTAACTATTTTCTCTGTAAACCTAATGAATACATCATCCAAAATTGCTTCACCAAAATGTGTCTTCAGAAGAGGTTCTGAACCTGCTCTGATCAAATTGGATATAAATTTTCCTCTATTTTCCTTACTCTCCTTTATATTTGCATCCCACCCTATTTGGAAAATGTCCATTCTTTCTAGACTCAAACACTCTCTGTGTCAATCACTTGTCTAACTTCCTCTGCTGTTGGATAATACAGTGGTATGTCAAAGTTCTCCAATTTTTCCTCTTCAATCAAATTCTGCACCACATGTTATACACATTTTTAGTCAGTGTGTGTTGTACAATTTTTTTTAAGAAAAACAATTGAATTAAATTACTTGTACCTCGAGAACCATGTCATTGAGTGTCATTCCAAGTAAACCCCAAGGAGATACTAGTTCTTCAGTTTCAGTTCTACCACCAATTGTCACAACCATACTGCCTCCTGGCACCAATTCCTCAGAACGTGATCTCAGAAACAATTTGAAATCTTGTTGAAATTGTTCAACAAATGCTCTGTACACAGCAGGAGAGCTAGAATGTGTCACATAAATGTTCCCTTTGTTCTTCACTGGTGCTAATCCATCAGTTAACCCTTTTGGAACCTGTGATAGCCAATGAGCACTACAAGATGAATGAAAGAAGTGCATGGAATTGGCTGGAAAAAGTCTGCCATGAAAAGAACCAGGGATTCCAGCAATAAAACATGGACCAAATTGGCTTCCCTTCTCATTTTCTAAAGCTTTATAGAAATTAGGGAGTGACTTGAAGATGGTGTTGAAATCATTCCCAGGTAGATCATTGAGAAAGATTTGGAATGTCGGTGGCTGTCGGTTTAAGCTTCGGCTTTTAGCATCAATGGTGTCAATAATCTCAGATGCCACTAACAATGCATTAGGACCAGAAGAGCAACCCAAGTCCCCCACTTTCAAACAGTCAGGAAAAAGTGTGTTATAAAGCTTTGTAACACTCTCCTCGAGTATAGGCTTGACTTCTGATATCACCTTTCTCTGTTTGAAATTGATGATTTTAGCTCAATTGCACAAAATTGCATGAAATTAACGAACACAAGGAATATATATAAGAAAGTGAGCAAAAGTACCTGAAGTAAGGAGTTCCTTGCATAGCTAGTTTCTCCTTCACCTCCATTCATATGAAGGATCTGTTCTGTTTCCACTATCATTGGTGACAGCAAATTGTTTTGGGCGTAGCTCACTAACGAGGGTCTTGATGATAATTGGACAGAATGAACTGGAAATTCAAATGTTTTTGGGTATGGAATTTTCATTGCAGGGCCGAAGAAGCAAAGCCATATTGACAACCCAGGCCGAAACTTTTCTTCTCCAATGAAGTTGTTGCTCTCTCTGATCGATCCCTCTCCGTTAGTCTGCTTTATTAAATGTAATGCAGCCTTGAATTGACAAATGCATGTACCAGCATGACATAGCTAGCTAGTGGCAGCAAATTGTCTGGTGGCTGTCAATTGCCATCAAAATCAAACACTTCCAAAGCCTCCAGCGCAGCTAGGGTCAGATCTTGTGGCCTCCATTCTTCTATTATTGCTCTTTTTTAATTTTTTGGCAACGCTTAAATACAATAGATTATATATAGGATAAGGAATAGATCAATTTCATGCATCAAGGTTAGAACTTGGAATAATAAGCAGTAAATTCTCTGAAACTTAAAAGGTCAATGAGTTATATATTAGTCCACTCTTTAGGGAAAACAAAAAACAAAACAAAAGTTCTAGATTCGAACATAAGTTTGATTTACGGAATAATGATTAAATTTACAATATATTTATATGTGATTGAAATTTTTTAAAACAATTAACATTGTAAATTACATACGCTAATTAAGGAAGACAATAATAATTAAAAGTATATATTATTAAAATTAATTAGACTAAACAATACTATGGGAGACACGTCAAATTAAATTACATTATGATAAATAACATAAAAATCATTACATAAATTGTAACCCAGCAAACAATTAAGCACAATATAATGTGCATGCATGGATGAAGCTTCAACGATTCTTTGTCAACGAGATGACCAAATTAATGTACTCTAATTTCATTGCCTTCATCATGCGATCAAGAATCTTCTCTTTAAACCTAAAAAACAAATCATCCATGACTTGTTCCCCAAAATGACTTGCCAATATGGGTTCACTCACAGCCCTAATGACTTTTGAGATTATGGCTGCCCTCCCTTGCTTATCAAGGCTACTTTTGTCAGTTTGCTTTATACATGCATCCCAGTCTAGTTTGAAAGATTCAAATTTTTGCAATGTAAACGATCCTTCTGCCTCAATCACCTTCTTCACCTCCTTTATTGTTGCTCCATAGTATGGCACATTAAATGTTTCTAATTTTCCCTCATCAATAAAGCCCTGTGATTAAAAAAACAACATATATATATTAGTCCTATGATTATCATAACTTTGATATTGGGCATCATAATAGATCAGATTGCAAATCAAAATCTAACTCAATTTGAAGTTAACTCTGTTTAGATTTATGGTTAAATTTGACCTAGTCCGAATTAAATTTATACAATTTAATTAGAATTAGGTTTATCTTGTATTATTCATGGGTCAATTTGAAATCTGCCTGACACGAATTTAATTTGATATGCAAAGAAATACATGATAACTTACCTTTGAGACCATGTCATTGAGTGCCTCTCCAACTAATTCCCATAGGAGTTACGAATTCATCATTTTCAAATCTTCCAAGAAATGTTAGGACCATACCACCGAAGGGTACCAACTCCTTAGAACGAAATCTCAGAAACAGCTTGAAATCTTGTTGAAATTGTTCAAAATATGCATTGTGTACTTCTGGTTGGCTTCTCTTTGTGAAGTAAATATGTTCCTTGTTCAATGGTACTACTACTCCACCAGCCAACCCTTTTGGAGGCTGAGAAAGCCAATGAATACTGTAAGAAGAATGAAAGAAGTGCATTGAATTGGGTGGAAAAAGCTTGCCATAAAAACTTCCCTGGCAATCCAGCAATAGAACATGTTCCCAAATTCACTTCCTTTCTCTTCCTCAAGTCTCGTGTAGAAATCGGGGAGTAACTTAAAGACAGTATTGAAATCGTTTCCAGGAAGATCATTGAGGAAAATTTGGAATGTAGGTGGCTCAAGATTCAATCTACAAGCTTTTGTATGAATGATGTCTACAATCTCTGATGCCACAAGAAGTGCATTAGGTCCTGAAGAGCAACCTAAATCTCCCACTTTCAAGCAGTCTGGGAAAATTGTGCTATAGAGCTTTGTAACACTCTCTTCAAGTATAGGCTTCACTTCTGATATCACCTTTCTCTACATAAATTGTATTCAACAACAAAAAATAAAAACTAGGATTTTAGATCATTTGTGTATTGTTTAGTTAGCTTCATCTTAAACATAAACTCATACATATATAATAATTAGGAGACATGCAAATTAAATTTAGTGTCTCATGGTCTAGTGTGTGCATGCATGTTTCTGTGTAGGATGAGAATGCATCTAAATTTAACAATTGGGTTAAAATTAGATCAAACTTGAAAATGATATTCGATTTGATACAATTTAAATTTAACAAGAACTCAACTTGACGAATTATGATTTAATTTGAATACAATATGATCCATGTATTATATATGAAAAATATAATTAGTTGAATATCTGACCCAACAAATTAAATTGACATCATTACATGCTCATGCATCGTGCGTGTGAGTGAGAGAAATTGAGAAAGAGTTTGAGATCATTACTTGTAGCAAGCTGTTGTTTGCATAACTAGTTTCTCCCACACCACCATTCATGTGAAGGACTTGTTCGGTTGCCATTGAAATGTGATGATACAAAAACTGGCAGCAAATTGAGGCCTCTCTGCAAAGTTAGGTTTAATTTCTATGTTCACCATATACAGTTCGTTGCCTTTTTATAATAAGTTTTTGTTTTAGAAAAAGGAAAGAAAGAAGAATTCGTGCCCAAACCAATAACTAAAATTATTGCCAGTGAAATTTGTGATGCCAAAAGTACTATTCAAAGCTAATTAAAGACCTAGTCGATCTGAAAATAAAATAAAATTAGAATGACAAAAATTGTAAGTTAGTTGAATAATGTGAGATGTGCAAGTTTGCCCATAAAATACAAAGTATCCATGGACATGAATGCAGTTGCAGCCAGACGGAATCTCTTCAAAGTTTAGCCTCAGCCTGGATTTTCTTTTCAACCTTAATCATTAATTCATTTCTCCTCCCTTCTCTACCAACTCTGCCATCTACATCATTGGACGGATTTGGTGAAGCACAATTCACCCTTTGTTGCATTTCTTATCAATTTTTTAACTAATTTTCAGATATGTGTTTTGAATTTGGCATGAAAATATGTTTAACTAATTTTCTTTCAAATCATATATGATATTTTTTGTATTTGGCATGAGAATATGTTTAACTAATTTTCGTTAGGGACCAAATTTCTTTCAAATCAAATATGATATTTTTTGTATTTGGCATGAGAGTATGTTTAACTAATTTTTGTTAGCAGTCAAATTTCTTTTAAATCAGATACGATATTTTTTGTATTTGGCATGAGAATATGTTTACCTAATTTTCACAATTAATTGAAGCATATTGAACACAACATATGAAGATTTCAAGTAGGTTATTTTCTTTTGGTTTTGTATTATGATGAAAGATAAATACCAAGATTGATAGAGAGATAAGCACAGGCGGTCCCACGATCGGGATAAATATTTTTGGAGGGATGGCACGGGCTTAGCCCAATGCATAATGATTATATCCAGGGTTTATTAGCCTTTCTGTTAGCCCAAACACATAAGCCCACACAAACTCAACTTTGCAAATTTTATTGAGCTCCCTTCTTTTTAAACCCAATATGTTTTCTCTTAGTGGGTTTAGACTGATTCATTTTTTTAAAAATTACATAAAATACTAGAGCAAACACAGACCCACTTGCTTTCAGAGGAGGACCCAAGGAGTCTGGGGCAGCACATGCTAGAGCCTGAGCTAATTTTCTTTTTCTTTTCTAAAATATTATTTTCTAGGATTCACATGCCATTTTCAAGCAACCCAAATTGTCATAGGCCTGCCATGAAAGAACCAGGGATTCCAGCAATAAAACATGGCCCAAATTGGCTTCCCTTCTCATTTTCTAAAGCTGTATAGAAATTAGGGAGTGACTTGAAAATGGAGTTGAAATCATTCCCAGGTAAATCATTTGAGAAAGACTTGGAATGTCGGTGTCAGTCGGTTCAAGCTTCGGCTTTTAGCATCAATGGTGTCAATAATCTCAGATGCCACTAGGACCAGAAGAGCAACCCAAGTCCCCACTTTCAAACAGTCAGGAATAAGTGTGTTATAAAGCTTTGTAACTAGGGCTGGATACAATCTAATCTAGAGCCTATTCGTCTAAACTTGATTTGTGCTCCACAAAAATTTTACTTGTTCAAGGCTCGGCTTGTGTTAGATAAAGACAAAAAAAATAAAAAAAATTTGAGTTCGAGATCGGCTTGTGACTGTTTGAGCTTGACTCTGCTCAAGCTCGTGAGACATGTTTTTAAACCAAGTCTTTCTCAAATGATTTACCTGGGAATGATTTCAACTCCATTTTCAAGTCACTCCCTAATTTCTATACAGCTTTAGAAAATGAGAAGGGAAGCCAATTTGGGCCATGTTTTATTGCTGGAATCCCTGGTTCTTTCATGGCAGGCCTATGACAATTTGGGTTGCCTGAAAATGGCATGTGAATCCTAGAAAATAATATTTTAGAAAAGAAAAAGAAAATTAGCTCAGGCTCTAGCATGTGCTGCCCCAGACTCCTTGGGTCCTCCTCTGAAAGCAAGTGGGTCTGTGTTTGCTCTTCATGATGCAAAATATTAGTATTTTATGTAATTTTTTTAAAAATGAATCAGTCTAAACCCACTAAGAGAAAACATATTGGGTTTAAAAAGAAGGGAGCTCAATAAAATTTGCAAAGTTGAGTTTGTGTGGGCTTATGTGTTTGGGCTAACAGAAAGGCTAATAAACCCTGGATATAATCATTCTAACAAAATTAATTAGTAAAAATATAAAATATTTATGAACCGAAGCCTATTTGAACTAATCACGAGTTTTTTCGATCCCGAACTTAAAAGTTCGATCTTCAAATCGAGTCTCCAAAATCTTGTTCAAGTTCAACTTATAAACTCAGTCGAGCTGAGTTGAACTGAGCTTTATCGAGCCAAGCTCAAATTCGGTTCGTGAGCCAACCTTATTTGTATCAATCTTTTATCTGTTTGAAATTGATGACTTTAGCTCAATTGCACAAAAATGCATCAATTAACAAACACAAAGAATATATATAAGGAAATGAGCAAAAGTACACGAAGTAAGGAGTTGCTTGCATAGCTAGTTTCTCCTACACCTCCATTCATATGAAGGATTTGCTCTGTTTCCACTATCATTGGTGACAGCAAATTGTTTTGGGTGTAGCTCACAAATGAGGGTCTTGATGATAATTGGACAGAATGAACTAGAAATTCAAATGATTTTGGGTATGTAATTTTCATTGCAGGCCCAATGAAGCAAGCCATGACAACCCAAAATTACCTTTCTTCTCCAATGAAGTTGTTGCTCTCTCTGATCGATCCCTCTCCCTTATTCAGCTTTATTTTTAAGCTGCTGGTGGCATTAAGTGCAATGCAGCCACGAATGTACTTGTTAGAGCCTTGAATATACTAATGCATGTATCAGCATGACATAGCTAGCTAGTGGCAGCACATTGTCTGGCGGCTGTCAATTGCCATCAAAATCAAACACTTCCAAAGCCTCCAGCAAACGCAGCCAGGGTCAGCTAGTCATGTCAGGCATGGTTCAACTTGTGGCGTGATCTTTCCTCTATTATTGCTCTTTTTTTTTTTCTAACAACTTGCTCTTTGTAACGCTTAAAAAACTTAAAAGGTCAATAATTTATATATAAGTCAACTCCTTAAGAAAAACAGAAGTTCTAGATTCAAAAAGCAAAATTGATTTACCGATAAGCATATCTATATGTGATTGAAATAAAAAAAAAATTAACATTGCACGTTACACATACTAAGACAATAATAATTAAAACTATATATTATTAAAATCAATTAGACTAAACAATACTATGTGAGGCACATCAAACCTACATTTCAATAAACAACATAAAAAGCATTACATAAATTGTAACCCAGCAAACAATTAGGACAACATTATGTGCATGCATGGATGAAGCTTCAACCATTCTTTGTCAACGAGACGACCAAATTAATGTACTCTAATTTCATTGTCTTCATCATGCGATCAAGAATCTTCTTTTTAAACCTAATAAACAAATCATCCAGGACTTGTTCCCCAAAATGACTTGCCAATATGGGTTCACTCACAGCTCTAATGACTGTTGAGATTATGGCTGCCCTCCCTTGCTTATCAAGGCTACTTTTGTCAGTTTCCTTTATACATGCATCCCAGTCTAGTTTGAAAGATTCAAGTTTTTGCAATGTAAAAGATCCTTCTGCCTCAATCACCCTTCTTCACCTCCTTTATTGTTGCTCCATAGTATGGCATATTAAATGTTTCTAATTTTCCCTCATCAATGAAGCCCTGTAATTAAAAAAAAACATATATTACTCCTATGATTCCCATTGATTATCATAACTTTGATATGTGCTAATAATGGATTAGATCGCGAATTAACTTAGTTTGAAGGTGACCTAATTTAGATTTATGGTTAAATTTGAATTAATTCAGAATTAAAATTATATAATTTAATTTGAATTAAGCTTATTTTATGTTTATCCATGAGTCAATTTGAAATCTACCTGAAGTACATTTAATTATATGATAACTTACCTTGGAGACCATGTCATTGAGTGCCTCTCCAATTAATTCCCATGGAGTTACGAATTCATTATTTTCAATTCTTCCAAGAAATGTTAGGACCATACCACCAAAGGGTACCAACTCCTTAGAACGTAATCTCAGGAACAGCTCGAAATCTTGTTGAAATTGCTCAAAATATGCATTGTATACTTCTGGTTGGCTTCTCTTTGTGAAGTAAATATTTTCCTTGTTCAATGGAACTACTTCTCCACCAGCCAACCCTTTTGGAGGCTGAGAAAGCCAATGAATACTGTAAGAAGAATGAAAGAAGTGCATTGAATTGGGTGGAAAAAGCCTGCCATAAAAACTCCCTGGCAATCCAGCAATAGAACATGTCCCAAATTCACTTCCTTTCTCTTCCTCAAGTCTCGTGTAGAAATCGGGGAGTAACTTAAAGACAGTATTGAAATCGTTTCCAGGAAGATCATTGAGGAAAATTTGGAATGTAGGTGGCTCAAGATTCAATCTACAAGCTTTTGTATGAATGATGTCTACAATCTCTGATGCCACAAGAAGTGCATTAGGTCCTGAAGAGCAACCTAAATCTCCCACTTTCAAGCAGTCTGGGAAAATGGTGCTATAGAGCTTTGTAACACGCTCTTCAAGTATAGGCCTCACTTCTGATATTACCTTTCTCTACATATATAAGAAATTGTATTCAACAACAAAAAGGAAACAAGGATTTTGGATCATCTGTGTAATTGTTTAATTAGGTTCATCTTAAACACAAACTCATACATAAATAATAATTAGGAGACATGCAAATCAAATTTAGTGTGCCATTAATTAGCACTACTTATGATCTAGTGTGTGCATGAATGTTTCTGTGTAGGATGAGAATAAATTTGATCGGGTTAAAATTCGACCAAGCTTGAAAATGGTTCGATTTGACTTATATAAATATTATCGGATTCATTAATGATATGATACAATCTAAATATGGCTAGAATTGAACTTTGACGAATTCATTATACATGAAAATATAATCATTTGATCAACCAATTAAATTGATATCTTTATATACGTGTGTGAGTGAAGATCAGACAGAAAGAGTTTGAGATCATTACTTGTTGCAAGCTGTTGTTTGCATAACTAGTTTCTCCCACACCACCATTCATGTGAAGGACTTGTTCCCTTGCCATAATTGAAATGGATGACACAAAAACTGGCTGGAAATTGAGGCCTCTATGCAAAGCTAGGTTTAATTTCTATGGTGAATTATTTCTTGTTTTCTCATCACGTGATTCAGTCTCAGATGCCCAAAAAGAGGTCCTGCTTACTTGTTATATGGGATAAACAAGATGACACGCCTCCCTGAGGTTTCTTATTACTATGAAATTATTCATTTGAAGAAACTTGATTTTGCTCATTTATGATATTCTCTAGATTCAATTTTCCTCCTATGAAAGCTATTTCTAGATTATCTTAGATATTGGGTGGTGTTAAGTGAACAGAAAAAGTTTATAGGTGAACAAAAATTGGACTAGAAGACAAAAAAGATAAACTTGCATTTTTTGATTTTTGTTTACCTATAAAAATTGGATAGTACACACCCTACCCTAGATATTTTAACTACAAAATATCTTACATATTTTTGTCAAAATTCTAAGTTTTTCAAAATTGCTATATTTTCAACAAATTCATGTCTTAATTACTCAATCATTCAGTAATAAAGATTCAACCTTTATAGTTTATATACACTAGTTGCAGAAAAATTAAAAGAAAAAGGTTCTAGCTAGCTAATTAACTAAAACAAATCATACAAGAAAAAAAATAAAATAGTTAGAGATGGATGGGGATGAAGGAGCTATATATATATATAAGTGCATAGTGTTTACAGTTCTTGGCCTAGTTGATTGGCGTGGTTAATCATGAGCCTTCGATTTACAGACAAAAACGATGAGAATGCTTGTGAATTTAAAAATTGCAAAGAGTGTTACTGTCATTGATATTTGAAAAACAATGTAAATAAAGAATTTCCTAACCAAAGACACTTGTTAAGTTGTAATACATAAAAATTTTGAAAATCAAAAATTTTAAAATATAATAATTTATATATTAAATAGTGCTGAAATCATAATCAATTACGGTAATAAATATTATAATTTTTATATATAAAATCTTAACATATACCATTAATTACACTCGTTATGGAAACCCTTAAATAAAATAATGTATCAACAAATCATATCATAGTTCAAAGTGATTTTATATGTTTATGATGGAGATCCTAGAATAATGTAACAAGTTATCAACTAATTCGATATGACCAAAAAAATCGGCTCTTTAAGTTACTTAATCTTTGTGGATGAAACAGGAAATTGCATGAATGTGGTACAAAGTATTGTCGTCATTCAATGAAGTTCTCATGCGGTCGCCAAAATTTGTAACTTTCAGCAAAAATGGACGTTGCAATTCAACCATTCTTTGCCAAGGTGATGACCAAATTAAATCAACCTGCTCGTATTTCTTTGTCAAGATTTGAACATATGGGTTCAGTACTCACAGATATACAAGAGTGTAAGCTAGAAAACAAATATGCACAAAGCAATAGAGATTTGTTGACTTAGGAAATTATGGACAACATTCACACAAAGATTTCAACTTTCAACCATTCTTTGTCAATGAGATGACCAATTGAACATACCTGCATTTATAGGACACCATGCTTTCAAACAAAATCCATCTAGGACTTCATTTGAAAATTTTTATAATTCAAAAAAAGTTTAGCCCGAGCCTGGATTTTCTTTTCTACCTTCATCATTAATTCATTTCTCCTCCCTTCTCTACCAACTCTACCATCTACATCATTTGAACGGATTTGGTGAAGCACAATTTACCTTTTGTTGCATTTCTTATCAATTTTTAACTAATTTTTAGATGTGTGTTTTGTATTTGGCATGAGAATATGTTTAACTAATTTCTGCAGTTGATTGAAGCATATTGAACATAACATGAATATTACAAGTACGTTATTTTCTTTTGGTTTTGTATTATGATAAAAGATAAATACCAAGACTGATAGAGAGATAAGCACAGGCGCCCCATGACCAAGTCACCTTGGTCCGGGAGAAATGTTTTTGAAGTATTAATTTTAAGGGTTTTCTTGGTTTACAGGTAGCCGAAACCTCTATAAGTTCGCCTAAATTCAGCTCCAGTTATTTGCTCTTGTAGACTAAAACTGGACATACAAAAATACTATTATTTTGCATTAGGAAGAATCAAATATAGGCTCATTTTCATAGACGGATTCATGACTCGGGCTAGCTCAATTATATCAAGGGTGCATTAGCCTTTCTATTAGCCCAAATCTCATAAGCCCACACAAAACTTTACAAATTTTATTTAGCTCCTTTCTTTTAAAACTCAATATGTTTTCTTTTAGTGGGTTTAGACTGATCCAATTTTAAAAAAATTACATAAAATACTAATAATTTGCATCACAAAGAGTCAAACACAGACTCGCTTGCTTCAGAGGAGGACCCACGGACTAGGCCTTCCCATATCCAATTCCAGTCCTTTACAAATCATGCCTTTTTTTTTTTTGTTGTATTGGGCTATATTAGGCTCCATTCTCTTTAAACCCCACCTGCATGCTCTTGGTGGGCTAAGACTAGTCTATAAGTACTACCATTTAGCATCAGGCAGAGATGAATTGCTTTCAAACGCAGACCCATTATCGATTGAGTTTGTTACTGTCATTAATATATTAAAGTTTGATTTGGTAATATTATAATTTTTAATTATTAAAAAATAACTATAAAAAAGTCATAATAACACTATTAGATAATTTTTTTATAAAAATTATTGTGGGTAGATTATAAGATAATGAATAGATCAATTTCATGCATCAAGGTTAGAACTTGGAATAATAAGCAGTAAATTCTCTTAAACTTAAAAGGTCATTGGGTTATATATTAGTCCACTCCTTAGGAAAAACAAAAAACAAAACAAATGTTCTAAATTCAAACATAAGTTTGATTTACGGAATAATGATTATATTTAAATCATATTTATATGTGATTGAAATTAAAAAAAAAATTAACATTATAAATTACATACGCTAATTAAGAAAGACAATAATAATTAAAACTATATCTTATTAAAATTAATTAGACTAAACAATACTATGAGACACGTCAAGTCAAATTAACTTACATTACGATAAATAACATAAAAAGCATTACATAAATTGTAACCCAGCAAATAATTAAGGACAACATTATGTGCATGCATTAATGAAGCTTCAACCATTCTTTGTCAAGGAGATGACCAAATGAATGTGCTCTAATTTCATTGTCTTCATCATGCGATCAAGAATCTTCTCTTTAAACCTAAAAAACAAATCATCCATGACTTGTTCCCCAAAATGACTTGCCAATATGGGTTCACTCACAGCCCTAATGACTGTTGAGATTATGGCTGCCCTCCCTTGGTTATCAAGGCTACTTTTGTCAGTTTCCTTTATACATGCATCCCAATCTAGTTTGAAAGATTCAAGCTTTTGTAATGTAAAAGATCCTTCTGCCTCAATCACCTTCTTCACCTCCTTTATTGTTGCTCCATAGTATGGCATATTAAATGTTTCTAAGTTTTCCTCATCAATGAAGCCCTGTAATTAAAAAAAAAAAAAACATATATTAGTCCTATGATTCCCATTGATTATCATAATTTGATTTGATACTGTATTGATAATAGATCAGATTGCGAATTAAGATCTAACTTAATTTGAAAGTAACCTAATTCAGATTTATGGTTATATTTGAATTAGTTTATAATTAAAATTATATAATTTAATCTGAATTAAGTTTATTTTATGTTTATTTATGGGTCAATTTGAAATCTACCTGAAATACATTAATTATATGATAACTTACCTTCGAGACCATGTCATTGAGTGCCTCTCCAATTAATTCCCATGGAGTTACGAATTCATTATTTTCAATTCTTCCGAGAAATGTTAGGACCATACCACCAAAGGGTACCAACTCCATAGTATGGCATATTAAATGTTTCCAATTTTCCCTCATCAATAAAGCACGTACACATACACATATTAGTCATATGATTCCTAATGATTATCATAACTTTGATATTAGGCACCATAATAGACCCGACCGCGAATCAAAATCTTACTTAATTTGAAGTTAATCCTGTTTAAATTTGAACCTAAGTCTGAATTAATAAAATTAAATTTATCTTGTATTATTCACGAATCAATTTGAAACCTACCTGACACGAATTTAATACAATATACAAAGAAATACATTTAATTATATGATCACTTACCTTCGAGACCATATCATTGAGTGCCTCTCCAATTAATTCCCATGGAGTTACGAATTCTTCATTTTCAATTCTTCCAAGAAATGTTAGGACCATACCACCAAAGGGGACCAACTCCTTATAACGTAATCTCAGGAACAGCTGGAAATCTTGTTGAAATTGCTCAAAATATGCATTGTATACTTCTGGTTGGCTTCTCTTTGTGAAGTAAATATTTTCCTTGTTCAATGGAACTACTTCTCCACCAGCCAACCCTTTTGGAGGCTGAGAAAGCCAATGAATACTGTAAGAAGAATGAAAGAAGTGCATTGAATTGGGTGGAAAAAGCCTGCCATAAAAACTCCCTGGCAATCCAGCAATAGAACAAGTCCCAAATTCACTTCCTTTCTCTTCCTCAAGTCTCGTGTAGAAATCGGGGAGTAACTTAAAGAGGGTATTGAAATCGTTTCCAGGAAGATCATTGAGGAAAATTTGGAATGTAGGTGGCTCAAGATTCAATCTACAAGCTTTTGTATGAATGATGTTTACAATCTCTGATGCCACAAGAAGTGCATTAGGTCCTGAAGAGCAACCTAAATCTCCCACTTTCAAGCAGTCTGGGAAAATGGTGCTATAGAGCTTTGTAACATTCTCTTCAAGTATAGGCCTCACTTCTGATATCACCTTTCTCTACATATATAAGAAATTGTATTCAACAACAAAAAGGAAACAAGGATTTTGGATCATCTGTGTAATTGTTTAATTAGGTTCATCTTAAACACAAACTCATACATAAATAATATTTAGGAGACATGCAAATTAGATTTAGTGTGCCATTAATTAGCACTACTTATGATCTAGTGTGTGTGCATGAATGTTTCTGTGTAGGATGAGAATAGATTTGATCGGGTTAAAATTTGATCAAGCGTGAAAATGATTTGATTTGAATTATATAAATATTATCGGATTTATTAATGATATGATACAATTTAAATCTGGTTAGAATTGAACTTTGACGAATTCATTGTACATGAAAATATAATCATTTCGAATATCTGAGACAACCAATTAAATTGACATCTTTATATATGTGTGTGAGTGAAAATCAGAAAGTAAGAGTTTGAGATCATTACTTGTTGCAAGCTGTTGTTTGCATAACTAGTTTCTCCCACACCACCATTCATGTGGAGGACTTGTTCCCTTGCCATAATTGAAATGGATGACACAAAAACTGGCAGGAAATTGAGGCCTCTATGCAAAGCTACGTTTAATCTCTAGATTCAATTTTCCTCCAACGAAAGTTATTTCTAGATTATCTTAGATATTTGAACTACAAAATATCTTCGATATTTTAACTACTAAAATATCTTAGATATTTTTGTCAAAATTCAAAGTTTTTCAAAATTTCTTTATTTTCAACAAATTCATGTCTTAATTACTCAATCATTCAGTAATAAAGATTCAACCTTTATAGTTTTTATACACTAGTTGCAGAATTTTTTTTGAAAAATGTTCTAGCTAGCTAATTAACTAAAACAAATCATACAAGAAAAAAAATAAAATAGTTAGAGATGGATGGGGATGAAGGAGCTATATATATAAATAGGTGCATAGTGTTTACAGTTCTTGGCCTAGTTGATTGGCGTGGTTAATCATGAGCCTTCGATTTACAGACAGAAACGATGAGAATGCTTCTGAATTTAGAAATTGCAAAGAGAATAATGATTATGACAGCAGGGAGAGAATGATATTAATCTGGAGAAATCCAGCAGGGAGAGAACGCTATTAATCTGGAGAAATCCCAAACGGACCGCTTGAGTGTTACTGTCATTGATATTTGAAAAACAATTTAAATAAAGAATTCTCTAACCAAATACATTTGTTAAGTTGTAATAGATAAAAAATTTGAAAATTAAAACTTTTAAAATATAATATTTTATATATTATATAATATTGATATCATAATCGGTAATAAATATTATAATTTTTTATATATAAAATCCTAATAGATACCATTAATTACATTCGTCATGGAAATCCTTAAATAAAATAATGTATCAACAAATCATATCATAATTCAAAGTAATTTTATATGTTTGAGATAGAGATCCTAAAATAATATAACAAGTTATCAACTAATTCGATATGATAAAAATTGTTGGTCTTTGAGTTACTTAATCTTTGTGGATGAAACGGGAAATTGCATGAATGTAGTTCAAAGTATTGTCGTCATTCAATGAAGTTCTCATGCGGTCGCCAAAATTTGTAACTTTCAGCAAAAATGGACATTGCAGATTCAACCATTCTTTGCCAAGGTGAAGACCAAATTAAATCAACCTGCTCGTATTTCTTTGTCTAGCTTTGAACATGTGGGTTCAGTACTCTTTAAACCCCACTGCATGCTCTCGGTGGGCTAAGACTAGTCTGTAAATACTACCATTTAGCATCAGGCAGAGTCGAATTGCTTTCAAACCCAGAACCATTATTGATTGAGTTTGTTACCTATGCTTGGTTTGATAATATTATGACTTTTAAAAAATTGTTGTAATTTTTGTGAAAAAAACGATTATCAAAAAGTTATAGTAACTTTATTTAGTAAATTTTTTATAAAAATTATTGTGGGTAATAAAAACAGTGGGCAAGGTATTTAGTAAAACAATTCATAAGCTGCTCTAAAGTATAAAATGATAAAAAGAGATAATATTAATTAAAGATATATTTAGGAAGAGAAATTTAATAGTTTATACATTAATTAGAGACATATTTGATAATTTTTTAAAATTAATAAAATAATGTTGTATTGTTAATTTTTAAAAATTATAGTTAGTTTTTAAAAGTATCACCGGTTACTTTTAAAAGTATCCATGACATTTTAAAAGCATTTAAAAAAATATCCCTACAAAAATTAATCAAACAATGTTTAAGTGTTGTAACTTTTTAAAAGTCAAAGTATTCTCTTAAAAATTATTATCAAACTCAGTCTAAAATCATAATCAATTTCAATTACAGTAATAAATATTATAATTTTTTTTATTCTTTACCCACTGGATACAAGATAATATGCCTACAAAAAAACATTATTCATTTTTTCAGACATATCATCTTGTGTCTAATAGACATAATAGAACAACTCTTTTCTATATATAAAACTTGAACAACTGTTATTCATTACATTATAGAAAAATCCTTAAATAAAATAATGTAACAACAAATCATATCATAATAGTTCAAAGTGATTTTATATGTTTGAGACGAAGATCCCACAATAATTGCCATTCAAACAAAATCCATCCAAGATAAAACTGTGCTAACGTAGAAAAAGATTTGTTCACGACGAACCCTTGAAGATTATTTACACATAAGAAAGGTATATATAAAAATGAATATTTGATTGATAAAATGAATACTGAATTTGTAGAAACAGAGCACATATACTAATGCTGGAAATGAAACAGAGGTATATATGATTGCACATTGAATGGAATCACTTTCTTTTCTTTCATTTCTTAGTCTTAATCACTTTAGACTGTTACATAGAACCTTTAGATTCCCATCAATCAACTATTGTATCTCTATCAGCAAAGAAAAATCTTCTCCAACCAAACAAGTTGAATTTAGGTGGAGTTGCACATATGAGAAACCAACTGAATAAAGGAATTTTCAGCAAAAAAAAAAAAAAACTGAATAAAGGAATCAACTACCTCTATATCCAATTGTATCATTAAGAATTTATACTTATGGCACCCAAAAAGAATTACCATAATTTTTAATGTTTAATTTAATGTAAAACTTAACAGCATAATTTGATTGTCTTTTTCCTTTTTTTTCCTCTTTGCATGTTTGAAATTTGAATGGCTCAATTGGCAATTTGGTATCAAAGCATATGAATTTTGTAGATTTAGATTTTAGTATGTCATCTATCGTCTCCAATACATAGAATGGCACCTTCCTATTGGGAATCGTGCACCTTCCTATTGGGAATCGTGCACATTCCAATTGGAGGAAGTTCTCTCAGAATTAGCATAAATTTGGAACATAATCATGTGGGTTATGATAAAGATGAGAACTTGTTCTTGTACTAAATTTTCATAGTATGGCTAATAAATTTGGCAACCTCTATAATGCAAGACAACATGTTATTACGTATACAGATCATTCTTTATTATTTATTTATGTGCATATAATTAGTGAAAGAAAGTGGCTTTGATCAGATATATCCAATCTGATATTAATAAATTGGATTAATAATATATGCTTTGCTAGATTTGTGTTTTAGTATGAATTGAGTAGGAGTATAATTCATGAATCGATGGATTTGGTTTGGTTAGCCACGGTTTTTATGTTATTTATTATTACTCACTAATTTAATTATAATTTTGTACATTTGTTTATTTACACTTGTAAGAATCATGTATAAATCTATATAAGAAAATAAAAAACACATGAATTAATCAATTTAAAAATAACTTACTCACCCATTTAAAAATAAATTAACTATAATTAATTTTCATATTTAGTTAAAAATTAATTAAGTTGACTAATAGCAAAAATTATGAAATTTATTGACATGATTACTCTGTTAGTGAATTTACTTAATTTAATAAGTTATTTGATTAAAAAAAATTAAGACATTTATTATCTACTATTACTTATTATATTTTTAGACAGTTGGCTCTACAGTTTAAAAATAATTTGTTTAGTTTATTTATAAACAAATAAAATAAAAAGTCAGGTTACTCACAGCAAATATTTTCGTGCTCTTATTAATTCACATAAATTTGGGGTACAATTTCCAAATTAAAGGAAAATAACAAAGAGAAACTATAGGTAGAACTTTTATTTCAATTACAATTAAGCAATTTACACACTGCTAACAGTAGGAGGATGGCTTTGCAATTTTCTAATAATCTTCAATTGTAGCATCAAAATACAGAGTACTCTTCTTCCCTTCGAAACCTCTGTTGTCGGGCAATGAAAGCCTCCACGGTTTGCTGAAACTCCTCGTTACTCATGCCATCCTCAGGATATGAAGTCTCTGCCAATTTTTCCTCATATGGGACTAGTTTCCTGCATTTCTCTGTCTGTGACCGGCGAAGAACACAGCGAGGTTTCTCACAATTTACACTGCTTAATTTCTCCGTATGACTCCTCTTGTATTCCTTTAATTCCAAACAAGTATTTGTATTCCCTGTATCTATGCTCTGATTTTCAGAGTATTTGATCTTATTCTTATCTGGGTCAATTACATGATTTTTGACACTGTTTTGTATGAACTCCTCATAAAGATTGGAGGACACTGAACTGTTTTTGTCGGAATCTTGAGCTGAGAATTGTCCTGACTTAGCAAAGAGGATGATGACTATGATGTTCCCAACCACAAAAATAAAATGAGGGCTAATCACAAACACCGATAAGTCTCGGAAATATTGGCTTGAGTTCTTGACTGCAACTGGGAGTTTGATGGAGAGCCTGGAAACCAAGAAGAGCACAACACACACCTCAATAAACCGAAACAAGTTTGCGATTTTCAGAAGCTGGTGATACTTCCGGATTGCGTTTGCCTTCTCAGCTTGAAGGGTATTGAAATTGAACGAATCCATGTGTATGTGGGTGTTCAAAGAAATCAGAGGAACTCTTTTTTTTTTTCTTTTTTTTTTTAAAAAGAAGATTTTTCCTGTTCTACTCAGGGAATGGAAGTTTGTTCAAAGCTGCAGGAGCAACCATTTCTCTGAAAGCAGAAAACAGAGGAACTGCTGCTGTAATTGGGAATATTGCAGTGATTTCTAGACTTGGTAGCATGGGAACAGAGTAAAATAAAAACAGAGATGGTTAAACAGTGTTATATGTGCTCTGCTTAGAGAGTGAGAACAGAGTAACTCTGTTTTGTTGGGTAGAAAGCAAGGCAGAATTGTGCTTCCTAGCTTTTCCGAATGGGTTGGTATTGTTGTTGAGCCTTTATGTTGTTTGAGTGGGAAATGGGAATGCTACTTATAGACAGGAATCATACTTCTAACTTTTTCTAATATACTCACTTTTTTTTCTTTCCTTTCCTTAATCCACTTTTTCTCGTTATGTATGCCAAATGGCCTTAATCCACAAGATTGTATCAAAAAAGTTGCCCAAATAAATTAAAAATCTACATGAACAAGCCAAACGACAAATAAAATTAAGAATCAATTTTAGATCTAATAATTGCATATTGCACTCCTAAAAATTACTCCAACCTTGTTAATTACTCGAATTTTATATCTTTTTAACATGTATCATATTAGTTGAATTAGTAACTAATTAACATGAAATAATATTCACAAAAAGTCTAAATACATTAAGAGAATTGTAATATGATAATACATGCTTCTCCCAAACACTACAATACTAATTTGCCTAAGAAAAGAAAATCCTACAAGACTAAAAAAAAAAAAAACTTTTAGAAGCAATAAAAAAAATAGGTTGTGATTACAATAAACGAACACAGAAATCTTAGTGAAATTATAATTTGACGTGGCAGTTTGTAATTCAGAGAATGCCAAATAGGCACTGCATTATGCAGACAACACCAATCATTGGCACAAGGAATCTCAATGTTATTTCTTAGTTGGTAAGAAAATGCCACGTACTCTCCCATCTTCTTCTTTTTATTATTATTTCATCCTTTTTCTTTTTTCACATACTTCTGGTTTTGTTAATATTCTCTCACCAAAGCTTCACCTTTAAGGGCCACTTATTCAATGAGTCACCCTTCTGCCCCAAATTGACAGCAAAGTTGCGTAGAAAGCCTAAAACCTCTTGGTGATAACCAACCAGACTAAGAAATCAAAGCCTTCCTAGGCGGGCTAGGCCCAATATTATATTGGATAAGAATGAACAAGGCCCTCAAAACTATTTAACATAATAATTCAATCCGAGTTGAACACGTGAATTGCTTAGACATGTAAAATATTAACTTACTTGGACCAAAACTCCTGTCGACTAGTCAAACTGTCATTCTATATTAGTAATGAATAATTTTTTGACAATGATTAATCCGAATTGGATGTGTGAATTGTTTAAGCACATAAAAAATTAACAAATGTAAATAGAACAAACCCGATTCAACTAGTTAGACTGTTATTCTATATTAGTCATGAATAATTTTTTATATAAAATGTGACAGTTGATTCAATTAGTATCTCAATTTTTCTCCGGAATTGTAGTAGCAGTAATATGTGGGCAATTGAAGTAACAGTGGAATCTAGGCTTATACCAATACATTCTCCATCCACAGCACCCTCTTGACGTATGCATTTCTTGGCACGGTTGTCTGAGGATATACATCTCCCATGCCATGTTCTGCTTATACTTTCACACACACACACATGTACATTCACTGCCCCTCCTGACCCTAGAAAAAGAAGAAGCTAATTATATACATCACAAATATTTTTAATTCATTAGGGTTTATATATTTTCTATTTCATAATTGCCCATACTTGAAAATAAATATCTCGCATACATAAATGTAAGTTAACTTATAATTAAATCATCCTAAATCTAATTAAATCCCGTGTTGCAAAAAATAAGTATTTATCAAAAAGACTTATATATTTGATATATAGTTTACCGTAATTTTTAATTTTTTTAAGACATAATTCCAATTCTCATAGTGTACTATTGAAAAGAAAATAAATCGGATATAGAGTAATAATAACTCATCTATATTTGCAAGAAGGGTGATTGAATTTAATATGAGGATAAAGAAATATTTAACATGTTTAGGATAATTTGTTGCCATTTTTTCCTTTAGGGATGATGTTAAACAACCAATTATGCATCTATATTTGATTATTGGTATATATATATTTGATTTCTTATGGATTACGTGCATATACTGTTTTACATTTATTATATTGATTTTCTGTAAGGACAACATTCTTTTCTTTTTTTTTAAAAGAAAAAAAATATTATTTAGGTAAAGTACTATATTCTATTCATTGGAGGATTCAATCAAGGTCTTTAGAAGGACATTAAGGGTCTTTACAAAAATTTAACAAAATTAATTTCTTGTCGATATTTTTATTTGAACATATATATGTATTTGGTTGAATGATTTTAAAGTAAAGAATCGATCTATTGGTGGTATATTATATGACTTATATTAATTTAAGGCACTTTCATATTAATGATTTTTTATTATATAAACTTATATGTAATTGTCATTAATGTTATTTACAATTAATAAGCAAAGGGAGAAATTTATAAATAAATAAAAAAGTGTCATGGCTTCTAATCCTAAAATCCTTTACCTCTTTGCCTTGTTTGCTACCTTCAACCTCCTTACAATTATGGGTAAGTGGCATTATTTCTTTTTTCTTTTTTCTATATGTATAATTTGGGATTTCTAATAAATCTATTTTATGCTTAAGAAAAATAATAATAAATTGTAATATTTTTATTTTTATTTATATTTTCATATTTTTATGTATGCAGAAGTAAAATTTGTGTCTGGATCTTGCCGGGGAGTAAGAAGCAAAACGTGGAGGGGGATATTTGGGTGGTTCTCATCATCAGGTTGTGATCATCAATGCAAGAAATGGGAGGAAGCCTCTCATGGAAGCTGTCATGGCTTTTTTGGTCATTGCCAATGTTAAATTATTTTTTCGTTATTTTGTTATCATTATAAATATAAAAAAATTAATTCTTTTTTCTATATAAAATAATTAATTATTTTGTGATCATTATAAATATAAAAAAATAAATAAAAAATTCGACAATAGTCAAATGTTGTTACTGAAAATTGTTTCGTTATTACTTATAGTGATCATGAATGTATATAAACATGAAAATAAACATCATGAATATATATAAACATGAGAGTGTTGTGGGAAATTGATTATTTCATGAATAAATTCAAGTTAATTGTTTTCAGAGAGTGTTATTGCAGTAGTACGAGAACAAAAACTAAACTTATAAATTAGAAGGTATCAAACTATAAATAACTAACATGATTTTCCTCATTGGTTTTGGAAAAATTAATTACATGGTTAATTTTTGCTATGAAAATTAAGAAATTACAATATATGTTGATATTTTATTTAGATAATCTATATTATATATATAACAGCAGTGAAAATTAAATTGACTGCAGCTGATGTTGGTGAGTGCTATTCCATTGATATTGCCCCAGGTATGTGATCTGAACAATTGAATAAGCACCAACATCTTGAGTGTAAATCATATGGTGCTGCTGGTGCACACCTTCCGGTTAATGGTTTTTCTTGCTCTCTGCATTTTGAGCTACAATGCATTGTGTTTAAACATCTTCCATGCCATTTACTGCTTAAACGTTTGCACATCTTCCAATTTGCAGCCAACCCTGTAATTAATAATATATATGTATAAGATAAATATCACTTCATCTATTTGCAGTTCTAATTATCATTTTAACACACCTATTACCTCCATCCATATTTTCATTCGTTTTTCATTGAATCAAGGTAATATTAAGTTTTTAATATGCAAATTAATTAACTTAGTTTTATCTATCAAATTATGAGAGCATGTTATATGATTTTTTTTCATTAAACATAAATGGAAAATAGGTAAATTGATGTATTAATTAATAATGATGCTAACATCAGGTGAATACTTGAGTGATAATTTAGAAACCAAATATTGACAAAGTGAAAATCATGTAACAGTTACAAACGGGGTAAAGTGATATTTATCTTATGTTAAAAATGATTAATTATATCGTTATATATATACTTGTAATAATACTAGATAATGAATTTGTAATTCAATCGGTTAACTGAATTTGATCTTAATTTCTAAGAAAGTTATATGTCTTACCTGCATGAATTAGTGGAATGGCAAAAAAGAAGAAGATGGTAGAGACATAGACATATCGAAATTTTTTAAACATTTAGACGTACACATGGAAGCCGCTCTTCTGGAAAATCAAGCTTCAGCCCACTTACAAATTCTGTCTCTTTCCATACAAAAAACCTAAACGTATTAGACAACAACAAAAGCAAAAAAAAAAAAAATTAAGTTGTGTGCACCTAACATTTTACTTTGCATAAAACTAAAATCTTTCGTATGTGCAGTATTTTTCTTATTAGATCAAGTCATATATAGAAATTTACCAATGTTGATGATCAGAATGATGACCATAATATGAAGATAAAGGGTAGGTATAATTTGCACTCATACATTGTTTTTCACAAATAATGGAAGATTGAATATAGGAATGCCAATAAATACATATATGTAGTGTAATAATTAAAATAAATAAATAAGAAGAAAACTCTTCATTATATTTTGGAACCCATATTAAATAAATAAATAAAATTAGAGCCAATTAATTTACTACATTTTTCATCACTCAAGAAATTATTAACCAAAAGACATGCTTCATCTAATTACAATTAATTAGTTTAATTTTGATCACTATGTAGTGTTGGTAGTGGGGCATTTTTAATGAATTACTATCAATTTAAGTATAGCTCACTTTATTATTATAAAAGAAAAATAGAAAATACGTTACAGTGTGTTTAGAACACCTAAAAAATGTATAATTCAAATTATTTCTAATGAATACTATACTTTATATATTTAGAACACATGAAATGGTGTAGAATTTGAATGAAATCCACATTTTAGTCAATTATGAATTCAACATCAAATATGTTGGATATCATTTTGTGAAATTCATTTAAGATAAGTTATTATTTTGTCCACTTCAAATGACATTTTTATCCTGAATATTACACATGTTTTTCACTTAAATAAACAGATGGAAAGCTACCATCAGTATTTCATATCAAATATTCATCTGACCAACTACAAATTTTTTTCTCTCAACTTTTTTTTTTGTTCATTAAACAACAATTAATCTTCCCACCTTTATATTTTTAGTTAATCAATACTAGTTTTAATTAAAAAATTTGAAAATAGTATGAGAAAAATACTTAAACTAAAATAAATTCTTCATTTGTTCTAAATAAAAGAATTAGACTAAATTTCATAAGTGAGCTCAATATAACTAGTGGCTTGTTTAGTGGTGTTCCTTATCTTCTTGAAGTGGTTTTGAGTTTCATAGATTGTTGGTAATTAGGGAGGGTTAAGGGAAAATGAGAAAGTTAATTTTAAATAAGAAGCCAAAAAAGAATGGGGAAAAAAATTCAAACAAGAGGAGTGATTAGAATTTAGAACGGTGGAATATATATTTTTGGTTGCAAACAAAAAAAAGAAAAAGAAACACAAAACTAACATTAGGATGGCCATTCATTGTACCAAACTTATTAAGAGATGGATTAGATTGATTTTAACAAGACAATACAGGGAAATTCGTATTAACACATAAATAGTCCGATTGACTTACGATTTACGGAGACATATATACTAACACAATAATCAACATACGATTTACGGAGACATATATACTAACACAATAATCGACATAGTGTATGACATTTTACTATAAAATGTCTATTACCAATAAAATCGGCTAGTTATTTATGAATTTAATGTGTTATTTATATACTGATACAAAAAGCAACAAAATATTGTTAGTTTACGATGAAATTATTTATTATTAAAAAATATTATTAATGATTTAGCATATATATTTATATCAAAATATATTTACCAATTACTATTACGTGTTAAAAAATATTGCATAATATGAAATAATAATTATTTAATAATATTATTAATTATTTTTGTGAAATGACCAAAATGCCCTTGTAGTTATTTATTATTTAATAATACTATTAATCATTTAGTAAATATCAACACATGTATTTACTAATTAGTATTACGTATTAAGAAATATTACATAATATGAAATATTAATTATTAAATATCAAATATTAGTTATTAAGTATTGGATATTAATAATATTCATTATTAAGTATTAAATATTATTTAACAATTAATATTTATTAAAATAAAATAAAATATTTGAAAGTATTAATTATTGAATAATATCTAATATTAAATAATATATGTTGATAAATATTAATAAAATTTCAACACAAGTCACGTTTGAGTAAAATTTCAACGTAAATCGTTAGAGTTTTCAACGATTCACGTTTTGATAAAATTTCAACGTGAATCGTTAGAGATTTTGACGATTTATGTTGAAATTTTGCTAAAATATGAAAAGTGTTGAAATTTCATCAATATATATTATTTAATGTCAGATATTGTTCAATAATTGATACTTTCAAATATTTTATTTTATTTTAATAAATATTAATTGTTAAATGATGAATATTATTAAAATCTAATTTTAGTAAATAATTAATAACTAGTGAAAAGTGAAGAACAAGATATTGAATTTGGAAAAGGTCAATGATGGTTTTACCTCTCCAGGTCTCTAGGGATGCCTCAGGATGTTTGAAATTAGGTTTTGTCGACATTTGGGTGAATTTTGTCTTTTGTGTAAAATTACCAAAATGCTCCTGTACTAATACTTATTATTTAAAAATATTATTAATCATTTAGCAAATATAAAAAATATATTTACTAATTACTTTTACGTATTAAAAAGTATTGCATAATATGAAATATTATTAATTGTTTGTGTGAAATAACCGAAATGCCATCTTCCTTGCCATTTTGTGCTTAGACGTACACATGGAAGCGGATCATCTGGACATTTAAGCTGCCCACTTGCAAATTCTGTCTCTTTCCATACAAAAGAAAAACTAAACATATTTGACGACAACAACAACAAAAAAATTCAAGTTATCGTGCACTCGACATTTTACTCCATGCATTTAGTCTCTGATACATGTAAAACAATAAATTTTATTTGAGAAGTAATGTTTTTATTAGATCGAGTCATGCATGTATAAAAACTAACCGATGTTGATGAGCAAAATGATGACCGTAATGAAGATAAAGGGGTAGGTATAATTTGCACTCTTACTGAAAATAAGAATGTCAATAAACACATACATGATACTTATGTACTATGTAGTCGCACCAATGAATAAGTATTAAAAAAAATTAAATCAAGAAGTGCTTCGTTAACTTTTTGAATCAATTATAGCACACATATATTTAGATCATTAATTATTTACTACTTTAAAAAAAAAAAAAAAAAATCCGACACTTTTCTAACCAGCTAACTTTCCATTTTCCTAATAATTATTAATATAAAAAAAACTCTTCAATTATATTTTGGATCACATACAAAATAAATAAATAAATAAAATTGGAGCCAATTTTTGTTACCCCATTTTTCATCACTAAATAAATTAATAACCAAAAGTCATGCTTCATGTAATAATTAATTAGTTTTGCTTACTATATATGTAATGTTGGTAGTGGGGCATTGATCATGAATTACTATCAAATTAAAGTATAGCCCATTTTATTATTATAAAAGGAAATCAAAAACTTAAAATCAAGGAATTTAAAAGAAATCTAATTGGGCTTAGTCTCTATTTTTTTTTTCAATATTTGATTTCTCTTAATTTAACATAAATTTTGAGTATTATTTTGTTATTTTGGTTATACACAATAAACAATATATATCACCATCAAAGATCAACCGATTGTTGGAAGACAAGCTTACCAACCATTGAACTCACGTTCTTTGTGGCCTAATTAATATTAAAGATCTAGTCCCTCCTACATAGTAAAAATTGTTTATCTTAATTAAATATAATCATCAATTTAAATTTGTGACAAAAAATTCTCGAATCGTAGAATTATATATATATATTTGTTTATAGAAGTTCTGTTTTAAGTTAGAATGTTAATAGTAATCAGTTGTCCATTTGCTTGGCAAGATAATTTATCTATCTTTTGCAATTATGAATTAAATGTCTAATTGTCTAAATAAAAATTGAAAAAACGGACATTTAAAATAACCCCATAAGAAATTCTGTTCTACTTTGAATTGAACCCAATCATCTAGTAGTACTATATAGCTAGCAGTTGGATTTTTTTTATAAAAATCACACGATATTCATTTTTAAATGAAATAGAATAAAAAAATCTGATCTAAATGAAGATATTCTTATAAATAAATTGTACAAAATATTTGAGACATATTAATTAATTAAATTTGTATCATGGCCTCATGGGATTTGGAATAGTATACTTTAATTTGTTGTACAATAATTATCAGTGTTAAAAAAATCATGCAGGTGTTGGAACAGGTGATTCGGGAGCTGCAGGGCATGTCTGGAAATAGCAATAACATTTTGCATGGAGAAAATGATGACAAGCTCCATGAAGCGCACCCTCGTCTTGTTTGCATTCTTTGTCACAATGTTCTGTGGATCTACATCTCCCATACTATTTTGTGCTTAGACGTTCACATGGCTGCCCACTTCCAAACTCTGTCTCTTCCAAACAAAACCAAATGTTAATTTTTGTAAAAATTAAGGGGAAAAAGAAAAAAGGAAATCCAAATATAATATTTTATATAGTTTGTAAATTTTTAATCAATCTGTATAGAAATTGACTTGCCTGTGTTGATGATCAGAATGATGACAATAATGAAGAAGATTAAGGGGTATGGATAATTTGTACACTTAGTACTCATGGTTTTCACTAGTAATGAACACTGCTGTCTTATAACACGAATATTATTCATCTTCTCTATTATATATAAATGAGATCTACTCTTCTATGCCAAAAATCTTCGTATAGAAGTGTTTGACTTGGTTATGTGCTCAGTCGTGCCAATACAGAGAAAGGAATCGTTGTTATTAGCATAAAAAAAGGCTGATAAAATAAAAACTTTAAATAGAGGATTTTTTTTTTTTAAAAAAAAGAAGCTCCTCGATGATTAACTCAAGTTAAAGAACATATTTAGATCATTATTTGCTACTTAATAAAGAAAAAAGTCAGCTCAATATAACTAGTGGTTTGGTGGTGTTCCTTGTCTTCTTGAAGTAGTTTTGGGTTTCATAGACTATTGGTAATTAGGGAGGGTTAAGGGCAAATGAGAAACTTAATTTTAATTAAGAAGCTAAACAACAAACGGGGAAAAAAGAATAAACAAGAGGAGTGATTAGAATTTATAAACGTGGAATATATTTTTGTTTGTAAAAAAAAAAAAAAAAACATAAAACTAAGATTAGGATGCCCATTCATTGTACCAAACTGATTAGAGATGGATTAGATCTATTCAAACAAGACTATATAGAGAAATATGTGTTAACCCATAAATCGTCAAAGTGACAGACGATTTAATATTAAATACAGACTAACACAACAATTGACAATTGGAAGAGTGTGTGTCATTTTACTGTAAAATGTCTATTTCCCCTAAAATCGGCTAGTTATTTATTCATTTACTATGTTATTTCTAATACAAAAAGCAACAATACATTCTCCTTTTATTGTTAAATATACTAACACAAAAATAGATAGAATATATATTGGACAAGGGCTGGAACTGAAAAAGTTAATTTTAGGCTCAATTTATTAACTACTAAATTGGTATATGGTTCGAAACAAAACGAATTGAACTTTAATTTGATTTTAGGCTCTGTTAAAATTTCAAGCCAAGTAACAAATTTCAAATACTCCACTTGTTTAATATTTTTTTTATTTTAAATATTGATTATATTTAATATATATTTTATTTTATTTAAATATGTTGGTAATCTTCATATATATATATATATATATATATATATATATATATTAAGAATTTATACTAATTAAATTAAATATATAATTTTTGATTTTTTAATTAATTTTATAATATAAATGAAACTTATATATTAATTTAATTTATAATATAATGGTATTTTTAAAAGTATATACAATTTTGTTATTGAGTATTCGAGTTGAGCTTGTTTTCGAACTTGGAGTTCGAGTTTTTTAGTTCAATTTGAGCTCAAGAATATCTCAAAACTCTACATTTGACAATCTACCAAGAAAATATTTATTAATTGCACATAAATTAATAGAATATTCAACTATTTACTATAAAATGTATATTAATGCAAAATTCAATCAAATGCCTACTATAAAATATAATAAAAACAAACAGAAACTCTAACCAATTTCTATAAAATGTATACTAATATATAAATATAAATTGCAAAAAAAGTTAAAAATTTAATGTGAACATATTGTAACACATAAAACATTGGATTTTAGCTATTGATAAATAAATGATCATGCAAATTGATTGTTGGAATGATAATTACAAATTAAAAATAACTTAATTAAATTATATATCGGTAATATTTAAATCATATAATACATGCATAAAATAATATATAGCTTGTCATTCAATTATATGATTTTTTTCTTTTTTTATGCTCATATTGGAGTAATTTTTTATTGCAAAATATTCCACAATAATATATATGATTTGAGAGATTAAGAGTTATTAATTCATTGATAATGATAAGACCAAAACTTGTTTTCTTTGATCTTATACTTTTCAAACCTACTTAGTCTTCAGCCCATTGTTTATATATATATTCTGGGCACTGGAAATCAAATGAAACGACATAGTTTTGGAACGTTTGGCCTTGTATGTTATCAGAAACCCTAGGTCACTCTTAGCACCTCTGTTTCCGTCCATCTTCGATCACCTCGTCTCTTCTCTCATGGAGAGCTCTGCATTTTTTACTTTCCTAAGTCCCTGAGTTTTCTTTTTTAATACTTGTTTATACGGGACATGTTCTTCTGAGAGGGAACAAATAGTGTTGCATAAAAGAATTATGTGACTGCGAGATTATTCATTTGAAGAAACTTGATTTTGCTCATTTATGAATGATATTTGGACTTCCTCTCTTATGACTTTTTGCTTCTATGTCATATCAAGCCATTACATGTATTTATAGTAGATGGATGAATTCTGTAGACTCCATTTCCCTCTAATGAAAGTTATTTCCAGACCATTCTAAATATTTTTGACTAACTACAAAATATGTTAGATATTTTTATTTTTATCAAGTAGGTCAAAATTCTAAAATTTTCAAAATTACTATATTTTCAACAAATTCATGTCTTAATTACTCAATCATTCAATAATAAAGATTCAACCTTTATAGTTTATATAAACTAGTAGCAGAAAAATTAAAAGAAAAAGGTACTAGCTAGCTAATTATCAAAAACAAATGATACAAGAAAAAAAAAAAAAACCATAATAGTTAAACATGGATGGGGATGAGGGAGCTATAACAACAGGGAGAGAACACATAAAAAGTAATAATTTGTATATTAAATAAAACATAAGTTATAGTAACTACGATAATAAATACTATAAATTTTTATATATAAAATATTAACAAGTCCAATTAATTACAGTTGTTAGAAAAAAGCCCTTAAATAAAACAATGTAACAACAATTCATATCATTGCTTAAGTGACTTTATATGTTTGAGATGGAGATCCATAATAATGTACCTCCTTAGTTCTTAGCCCATTGGGCTTAAGTATTCTGGATATTGAAATCAAGCCTTGTATCTATATGTTATCGGAAACCAGAAACCCTAGGTCGCGCCTCAATTTCTGTCCATCTCCGATCGCTTCTCTCTACCTCTTCTCCCTGCCGTCTCCGATCCGACGGAATGGTGTGCATTTCTTCTCAAGAACTCTGCGTTTTTACTTTTCTTTCTGTCTAATGGTTTTGTGGGTTATTGCTTTCAGGCTCCTAAGAAGGATAAGGCTCCTCCACCATCTTCAAAACCCGCCAAGTCAGGTGGTGGGAAGCAGAAGAAGAAGGTTTAATACCATTCCCAAATGTTTATTTCATTCTTAAGGAACCAGGTAGAATTTCTGCATTTCTTATCTATGAGCATTTAGTGATTTTGTGTTCAAATTTGGTGATAACAGAAGTGGAGTAAGGGAAAGCAGAAGGAGAAGGTGAATAACATGGTTTTGTTCGATCAGGCCACCTATGATAAGCTCCTCTCTGAAGCACCCAAATACAAGCTCATTACCCCTTCCATTCTCTCTGACCGTTTGAGGGTATATCTTACCTTATCTTTTTTTATTTTCTTTTTGTTTCTTTTCATAAATTTCTTGCAGACCAAATAATTTGTGTCTACCTAAGAATCTATTTTGAGATTAATTGAGTTGGTGGTTTACTGGTTATTTTGTATAATCCTGAACTTATGAACACTTTGTGTTATTCCTGATTATTTGTGTTTGTTTGTTTACTGCTTGTGTGTATGGGCTTGTTTCTTTAAATTGTGGAGCTATAGGTGTTACCTAGGCTCAGTGTGACTATTCTTCTAGCTTTAAGTATTCATGTACGGAAACAGTATTTCTTGTTCTTCACATGCCTATTATTTGTGCCTCTGTCCAAGACTGGTCCATTAAGAACTTCCAGATGTGTTAATTCATGAGGATTTGATTTGTTCTCTGCATCACGTAATAATGAATATAATCTGCGCTAGCATCCAGGACTCTTAAGGTCTATTAACTTAAGCCTCAGTGGCAATTTGCAGCTATAGTCCTGTGGTAGGAGGTAAATGATTTAAGATTCCTGCTTGTATGTTCCTCTAGTGGGCGGCCTTGCAGCGTTAATAGATTGGGTTCTAGGCCTCATGGAGGTGAAATGGTACTGTGTAAATACCCACGGCTGATGCATTCTACATCTTAGTGATGGTTATTTACAATTACAAATGCACAGTGGGAAATGATAATTCTTGAACTGTCATATATGCTACCCTGCAGTTTTCTGAATATTCTGCTGGTGTAGATACTGGAAAAAAATGTCAATTAATTTCCTGTTGTGATCTTAGTGATGCATTGTATAGATTAACGAAATTGGCAGTGGAGTTAGGCAGGCATTGATTTGGCTTCTTACTGTTAGTTTTTGTATGCTATTTGCACAATCTTTGGTGGAGAAACTATTGACGAGACAAGATTGTACTTGTGTTTTGTTGTGGTTGTAAAATTATGTTTGTTATATTGTGCCTTTAGACTTTAGATAATATATACGTGTCCATACTTGTAAATTCTCTTGGATGTTTTATTGTACATAATGAATTGCTTCATATCGATCTCACTGATAGTTTACCAAGGGATAAGCCCTTGTTTGGTGCTTGGTCTATTCAGTAACATGTTTGTATGCAAACAGAGGCTACCATGTGATTATATTGTTTAAAGCCAACTATTTACTTAACACTTTGGGTTATGTCATCCCAATTAAAACCAACCTTTTCTGATTTATTACACAATGTCACATTGAATTTTTTTTTTTTGCTCTTTTCATTTAGCTGGTTTCTGTTAATTATGATAGTTGGCTCATGATTTCTGCAGTCTAACTGGTTAACTCATTTCTTGCTAACAGATCAGTGGATCTCTTGCGAGGAAGGCAATAATAGAATTAATGGCTAGAGGTACCATAAGGATGGTATCTGCCCATTCAAGTCAGCAGATTTACACAAGGGCAACAAACACCTAAGTTTCTCGTTCACTTGGCCTGTTAAATTATGTAGTGTCGCTGAGTTAAAGGGTTAGCTGGATTCATTTGAAGACATACTCTGCTTAGATGCGTCTTTGGTTTTGATACATGTTTTATCTGACGGAACTTTTATTTGTTTCAGTTTCTAAATTTTTTTTCTGGGATCAATCGAATATGTTGTGTGAGGTATGATAGCACTTGCAGGTCAACCGCATTTAAACACAATTTTCAGATTTAAGTTCAGGGCTTATGTTTATAGAACTAGGGTTTCTATTGAAATCACTAAATGATTACAATTGACGTCATAGATGCAATTCAAGTCGGTTGTACCTTGTACATAATTGTTAGTTGTTACATGGGAATGAATCGGTCTCTGCCTGGACGTTCAGCAAATTTACGAAACATGGTGCATAATATTCAAGTGGTGTGATATCACATAAGTTTCTTATTACTGTCAAATTTCCGTAAGATATCATTGTCACTTCAACAACAAATACATAACAAAAATTTGTAACATGGGAATGGAAGTAGTAACATTAATTAATGTCACTCTAATTAGGAAGTGATGTTATAGCACTACTAACAAAAGTTTATTTAGTAATTGTCAATCTTCTCAAATTCTTAAATTCTTAGTGGGATTGGAGATCGGAGAATGGAGAATATCACTATTGCGAACACTCTCAAGGGTCAATTAAGAGTAAATTGACAGATATTTTTATAATATAATAAAAAACAAGTGGTTGATTATCTTTCATGCAACTATCAGTCCCTTTCATCATGTATATCTTCCAATATACTAGCAATTTGGGACTTCCATGTTGTGAGTTGTGACCAAACAACATGCTTCATGTTTATTTGTCCATGAATGTGAAAATAACCTGTCATGTTTACTGATGTTTAGAGTTACACGGGATGGTCTCTGCCTGTGTCTCACCAGATCCACTGAACAAACATTACTGCCTGTGGGAAATCTGGGCCCAGTGATGGCGATGGCCTTTTCTGCCTGTTATTTCGAACCGTCCACGCGGGTAGGTGCATTCGTTGCCTCAAATCTAGAGCAGGGTAGCATATGTCGTATATAATGATTGAATAATCTACCTCTTTGGACTTAAGCTTAATGGGTCTACAGGAACTCCTTTTAGTCAACTTTCACTAAGAAAAAGATTAGTGCCTCTTAATTTCTCTTTTTGCGTCCAGCCAAGCTATTATCATATTCATTAAAATTAATAAAAACTTCAGAAAATCGAATAAATTTACCTTTTCTTTATAACAATAATAACATAACATAATGAAGTTTTACACTCCACATGCAAAGTTAGCTTGAAAGCAATTGACAGGTGCTTGTTCAACAATGGCTGGAATAATGGCTTACAGAGCTACAAGAAGAGCATGGAAACTTGGACTATGGGGCCTGGGGATTGAGTAAAGAATAGACTATAGAGGCAACTGGCAATCTGGCATGACCATGTTTATTTTTGCCTCGTTAATAGTTTTATTATTATAATACTTTTCACTAAAAATGCTAGATTTTTCTCCTTTCTCGTGAGGGCTCACAAGCCAATAAAGGGTAGCCACCACCTTCAGGCTTCAACGTCACTCACGCGTTTCACTCTCCTTCTTAATCTAACTTGACTATATAATATAATCAATTCCCAATTTTCATTTCTGGAATCACTTCTCTGAATTCCCAGTTTTCCGGGATCCTACAACCTCAGGTCAGTTTTGATGCATTCTTTCTAGTTCTACTGTGATCTTGTTTACTGTCTGTTGAACTTGTAGGTCGTGAAATTCTTGTTCTTTTTAAGGAAAGTTTGTGATCTGAATGGTAAAGATTTTGACTTTTAATCTACTTTAGCTTCTTAGACTTTGCTTTGTTTCTTAAACTTCCATTTGGATTAGCTTAGAATGAAGTTTCCTTTTTGTTTATTATTATTATATTCTACAAGTGTAACTTTGAGTATCTGATCCAACTGTGTCTCGCCTGCTTTTTGATGGTATCTTTGTGTCCTCTGTACTTTATTTAGTTGTTTACACTTTGAGCTCCAATTTTTGGGATTTGGTTTCAGCTGTTTGCCAGCACATTGGTATTGTTCCATTGCCATCTGAGTTACTGGATTGCGGGTTCTTCCTAGCAGTGAGGCCACTGTAGTAATGGCTTCTGGCTGTGTGACCTTCAAAGCGAATACTCATTTGGCAAAAGCAACGAAAGGGGATCTTTCTCATCGAGATAATGGGTTTTGGGGGGAAAGGATCAAAGGGAGCCTAAACAACAATCTCTTGGTCAATCAATTGGCGAAAGGTTTGAGGACTGAGAAGAGGGTCAGGAAGGTTAAACCCGGTGTTGCCTTTTCTGTTATTACATCAAATAATGCCAAGAAAACTGTGGTGAGTTGAATTGTATTTCTGGAATATATTTCATTTATATGATCCACCTTCAAAGTCAAGGAAAAGTGTTGAAGAATAAATTCCATTTTTTCTTTGATTGGTTTCTGATGTCATTGTTTGATGAATGGTTGGTTTAATTCCAGACTGTGCAAGTGCCATCATTCCACAGGCTAAATGCAGACCCCAAAAATGTGGCTTCGATCATATTGGGAGGAGGAGCCGGAACAAAACTCTTTCCTCTTACCAATCGAGCAGCAACACCTGCTGTAAGTAAATCTGTCATCTGTGACGGCTTTACCTATTTTGATTCAGTGGGTACTGTGTTGAACGACATCCTGTATTACCATCTACAAAATATTGTTAAAATCCCAAGCATCACTATTTTAAATAGAAATTGTGATTTGTGTAAAGTTTCTTAGAATTTCATACCGTAACGGATGTGGTATGCATCTCCAGGTTCCAGTAGGTGGATGCTACAGACTTATAGACATTCCAATGAGCAACTGCATCAATAGTGGCATCAACAAGATATTTGTTCTGACCCAGTTTAACTCTGCATCCCTTAACCGTCACATGGCACGCACCTACTTCGGGAACGGTGTTAACTTTGGAGATGGATTTGTGGAGGTATGTAATATCAAAGACGGTGATAGGGTGGGGTGTTAAGGATGAAAACTTACTACTTATCAGGAGATCTTCTAATACAAAGTTTATTAGGATATCCAGAAATAAATTTGTGTTTGTTTTGCATTATCAGACAATTTTGTTGAAAGTTCCTAATCATGATAAGTGAAAGCAAACCGAAATGTGAAACAGGTTCTTGCAGCCACTCAAACATCTGGGGAAACAGGAATGAAGTGGTTCCAAGGAACTGCTGATGCTGTGAGACAATTTATATGGGTATTTGAGGTCTGTAAAGAAATTTGAATAAACTCAGTTGATGGATCCTGCATGTGGTTCTTTCATCCTTCTCAGTTTTAACTTGACTGCTAATAACTAAAGTTGGTTGTTGCAGGATGCCAAGAACAGGAACATTGAGAATGTATTAATCTTGTCTGGTGATCATCTCTACAGAATGGATTACATGGACTTCGTGCAGGTATGTAGTTACTTTATTTTACATATAATAAAATGTATAATTTCTTCATAAACTTTATCTGATCTCTATCTAACTAAAATACAGAGTCATATCGACAGAAATGCTGATATCACTCTTTCATGTGCTGCAGTGGGTGACAGGTTTGCTCAGTTTCTTATTGATGTTTTGTGGTTTTTGTTGTATATCTGTTCCTTGATATCACGCTCATGCCACTCTATCCATAGGGTCTTCTGGTTATATTTTTTGTTTTTTCTCATAGTCTTCACTGCTTCCTTTGAGAAGCAAAGAGTAAGAAAAGGGGTTGAAAAGATTGCCATGCTTTGAACCTAGTATATTTAATGTAAAATTCATCTGGTATTTTCAGCCGTGCATCGGAGTATGGATTGGTGAAGATTGATGATAGAGGCCGTATTGCCCAATTTTCTGAGAAGCCAAAGGGCGCTGATCTAAAAGCAATGGTAATTGGCTAAGCACTAATTTCTGGATATTTCTGCTAGAGTTGAATTTGATTACTCCTGGGAAGAAAAACATTATTTCATTTACATGGCCTTTAATTTTATGTACTGGTGGTATATCATCTCCAAGCCATATGATTTATCAAAATTTGTCCCATAAGTCATTGGTGTAAATGGAAAACTGATGAGCTTACTCCTTGAAGAAAATATAAAGTCTGAATCTCACATTTATAACTAATCAATGATTTAGGCTTTCAAGACTGAAATCTCCAGAGTTTACAAATATTTATTATTATAGGAATGAAATAAAGTAAAAATAAATAAATGCAGAAGCAGAAAACAATAAAAACAAATATCGATTTGAAGGAGCTAATAATAAAACTGGAATTTAAACAGAGATTCCTTAAGATAGATCCATCCATAAATAAGTTTACACATATACTGGAATTTGATTGTCGTGATCAAGATATATTTAGCTGACTTCAATATACTGATATAATTTATTAATTCTTTGCAGCAAGTAGATACCACTCTTATTGGGTTGACACCACAAGATGCAGCACAATCCCCATTTATTGCCTCTATGGGGGTCTATGTATTCAAAACAGATGTTTTACTGAAGCTTTTGAGGTGGAGATATCCTGCATCCAATGACTTTGGATCTGAAATTATTCCGGCAGCTGTGCGAGAACATGATGTCCAAGTAAGAATGTCTGTCAAAAGAAAAGAGTTCTGTAAATCTGTAACTTCGGTGGATAAAGCATGCACATGGTAATGATGAACTTACATGTTGAATGTTTATTACTTTTGCAGGCATATATATTTAGAGACTATTGGGAGGATATTGGAACAATAAAGTCCTTTTATGATGCTAACTTGGCCCTTACTGAAGAGGTGCGTTTGTTGTTTTACAACTGGCATTTTCTATTTCATATTCCCTCGTCCTACTATATCATAATTCCGTGCACAGTGCAAAATTAAAGGTATTATGATATCATTTCGTGCTTTTCCACTCAAGGTACTGCCTTTAAATAACGCATTAGGCCCACTACACGGGTCTCCAGCCTTTGGTGGTCTCTGGGAGGGTCAAATTACTAATGAGATTGAGTTGCTTGTTGCCACTGATCTTGTCTGCAACATGAGATTTGCTGTCAGATTATTAGAAAATGTGTTAATTGTCTTTTTCAATGAAACTAACATCTGCAAAATGATGTTTCTTCCTTGCAGTTCCCAAAGTTTGAATTTTATGATCCAAAGACACCCTTCTTCACATCTCCTCGATTCCTACCACCAACCAAGATTGATAAATGCCGGGTATGATTAAATACTTGGCTGCATATTTCTGACTTCATTGTGATGTCTTGCTTCTCATGCTTGGATTTGTCTTGTAGATTGTGGATGCAATTATCTCACATGGATGTTTCTTGCGAGAATGTATTGTTCAACATTCCATAGTGGGTGAGCGGTCCCGTTTAGATTATGGTGTTGAGCTCCAGGTAAACTTTCACAATTTCCAGATCTTTTTATGAAACTAGCAGGCTTGATCATTCTACTTGGGGAACTCTTGGTTAATTGGCTGAACGTTCATCTCCTTTACAGGACACTGTAATGATGGGAGCAGATTATTACCAAACTGAATCTGAAATTGCTTCTCTCCTGGCAGAGGGGAAGGTCCCAGTTGGGGTTGGACGAAATACCAAAATTAGGTAAATATTCTCCAACTAGCAGGTTTTTGATGAATATGCAACATCAGAATCTATAACATATGTAATGGGTTGAAAGAATTTAGTAGTTGTATTGTATCATAAGAGAATAATAGACGTCCATGAAGGTATTTATTATAAATCCTGACTTTCTTATAATTTTTGTTTTAAGGAATTGTATTGTCGACAAGAATGCAAAGATAGGAAAAGATGTTGTGATCATGAACAAAGATGTAAGTATAGCTACCTGTTTCATCTTTAACCATTCAACCAATTTTACCCACAGAAAGTCATTTAATCCAAGTGCATCATGTACTAATTTAACGTTTGAGTAATTTGAGGTTGCAGGGTGTCCAAGAAGCAGATAGACCAGCAGATGGATATTACATTCGGTCAGGAATCACCATCATACTGGAGAAGGCAACAATAGAGGATGGCACAGTTATATAATCTGTCGCCATTAGTTATTCCAGACTGGTTAGAAAGAGGTACTAGAAAAAGAATATTGCAGAACACTTTGCTGGTACTGCCTACAGAGATGGAAGGATGTCATTTGCACTTTTGAAACACTCACTGAAGAAAGCAAGCAGCAGCATAATTATTGTATGTAAATTAGAAGCTCCTCCAGTTCATGTAAAACTAGAGTTAATAAGACTACGAGAATTAAGAGGCTAGAAGTAAAGCAATAAATTGAAGGCTCATAGTGAGCCTGCTTTCTCCCATTGTAAAGTAATCTTAGTGAGACAATTGAGTAATTCTACAGATCACTATAGATGAAAAATATTAGTGGTGAAGCTTACAAATCACTTTAATAAATGAAAGCTAAGTGGGTGTACACCAATTATGATTAACAGAAAAGAAAAAAGTAAAAAGAAAATCTGAATGTTCATACTTTTTTTATTACATGAACAATCATATTTGTATTGTTCATTGTCATCATTCAACAAGCAAGATAATGAGCCATCATCTTTTAATTGCTTTGGCAAGAATCAAGGCTTTCTTCAAAATGATCCAGGCCCAGCAGAGATTGAGCTTTTGACCAATTCTGCTCTACTAAGTATTGTAACTTTGTTACGGGGGCCACTGCCTCATTGACAGCTGGGATGCACATTTTCACGAAGAGACACGAGGGACTTTCTGCTTTCAACATGTGTCTAAACTCGAAAGCGTGTGTGGAGGCGAAGAGCTAGACAGAGAGAAATACAAGGGACGATGTATAATGCTTAAATATTCAACAAAAGAATGAGCTGAAAACGAAAAAGAAAAACAGAGAGAATGGATTTGAAGCAACTAGAGGGTGTAATGAAGGACGTGGAAGATGGAATCGTAGAGAAGACAGAGACTCTCATTTGAGACCTCAAAACTGATAAGAAACGGAAACCCATTGACTCTGCCGATGCCCTCCGACTGAGGCCCCATCTGGTGTAGAGTTGAAGATTGGCTTTTGGCGTTTGGAAGCCTAATCGGCATATTAGAGGTATTACCCAAAAAGCTCAAATTGAATCAAAACGGAATCGAAAATATAGGTGAAAAGTGCCGGCAAAAGTAAATATTGGGTGATTTTTAGATTTGTACATTGTATAAAAATACGAAATGTCTCATTTGCCCATAATTTTATAACACCATTACAAATTATCATTATCTTTTAAATAAGAGTCCTTTAATTCTTTATAACTTGCTCAGGTAAGTGTCTTTTGATGTGGAACTAGTGCGGGATAATATTAGAAATTTGTTTCTTACTAACAATTGTGGTTAAAAAATTTAACTATTTTGTATTTGATTAAATTATGCAATGCTATTTAATATATAACAAATTTATCATTATATTGATATTATTAACCGTATTTTAAAATTATTTAATAATTCAATAAAATAATTTTTTATGAAACTGATTTATACAATCTATAAACCAAACACACTATTATGCATCTCCTCGATAGTAATTACATGTTCAAACTGACTTATACAATCTGTGTATCACATACAAAATTGACTTATTTACAATTTCTATATCAAACACATATCTATTTTATAACAATCTGACTTATGATCAATCGTAATCTATATACCAAATAGGCCATTCTTGATCACATCCCGATTAGTTCAATACCCCGCATCCAAAACTCACCTGGTAGGCTGGTACTTTCATATTCCTTATCAAAAGAATTTTCCTTTTTTACATATCCCATTTAAAAATTTGATTTTGATCTTTATTTTTAAGTTTTGGAATTGAAAGCTGGGGATAGTGAGGGATGCAATTCATGTGTTGTATGAGTGGGGCATATTTGGTGCACCCATTGCAGATGTCTTAGACTCCAATGCGACAAACAAAAGATTCTCAGATCGTTATATTGGTTTCATTGATTTCTAATATGACATGACGTGTTTTCAAGGAGTATGAAAATGTGAAGGAGAATTCGGTGGACAATGATAATAAAGAGAAATGCAATGATGGGTTTCTCACCATTTTGGATCAGATTCCTCAGATTGGGCAAACAAAGGTTTTCTTTTTTCATTTCACTTTGTGACCTTCCTATATTTTCCCACTTGCCCTGAACGAATTCTGGGTTATGCTTCAATTTTCATAGATTAGTGAGTTGGCTAAGTCATTCCTTTGGGAATCATTTATCCCAGTGCACATAGATGACACACTCTTCCATGTGCTGCTACTTTTTTCGAACCACCGGCTGCAAGTTGTGCCTGTCATAGAGCGATCCAGTTCTCAAGTCACTGGCTTTGTTACACAAGTAATTTCCTGGCTGTTACTCTACCTCTGCTATATTTGTGCTACAAAAAGGTAGAATTTGGCTAAAATAAAAGCTAGTGCAGTATAATGTGCAAGTCTGCCAGATTAAACAAAGTTCTTTAGCTTTATTTATCAATTTATTGGGAAGATACCATTTTGGCCTGTGTATCAGAAATTCAGAACAAATCACAAGCAAAAGCTGAAATGAGTTATTGAAAGTTGTTTATCTTAATAATTTCTTTGCTCGTGGGTAGAGTGCTGCACTCCATTTGCTTCTTCAATCAAGCGGACTAGAGTGGTTTGGTAAAATTGCAGACAAGGCATTGTCAGAATTCAGGTATTCAAAAATGTTAAATTCTTTGGGTATATATTTATATTAATAGCTAATTCTTATCTAATTTTGAGCACTCATCTTGCTTATTGCTTCTTCATCCTCTCTTATTTTTCCTTCAGGTTTGAAAATGAAGAACATGTTAGTAATGTATTGGGGAACCAATCTCTTCTAGATACTTTACATGTCCTCTGGAAAAACAGAATTGGTACAGTTGCAGTTGTAGATCAAGGAACTAGAAGCTTATTGGTTGTGTGAGGAATAGTGATGTCTATCATCTTTTAGAGAATGATAATCTCTTAGAAATATAAGGTAGGTTTAAAACCCTGCTCCTTCACTGTCTATCTCTCTCTCTTCTCATTGTTTTCAGCCTCAGGTTCCAATTGCTTATATTGATGTAGAAAGTGTATATCGATGAACAATATACAAGTTTAGATAACCACGACAAACTTCTTTATCTTTAGTTTTTTGATGCAATAAACACTGGGCTAATGCTTGATTTACATAGTCACAGGGAACTAACTGTGGAAGAATTCATTCACATAAAGACTCACAAAAGTGGCTCAATTCCAATCACTGAAGGTGAACTTGGGGCTCTTCTCACGGCAGGAAATCTCCGCCTGATAGCTTTCTTCCATGAATGGATTCAGTAGTTGCCAACAAGAAAACCGATACACTCCAACAAGTAATGAAGAACATAGCAGATACGAAAAGCAGTTTCAGCTTTCTGATCAACGATACAACCATAGGGTGTGCTCACAATCAGAGATAAAATCATCCAGTTTTCTCCACCATGTGTAGACTCAAGTATTAGCGGAGGTGGGTTTTTTGAATCTGCCCTAGAACAGATTGGATGTTATGTTAAAAATGAAAATATGATTCACGATGGTTAATCTGTGCAGTATCCATCACCCCTAAATTCTACACAAATTCATTCATTTCAAACAAAAAAAAAAAAAACAACAAAAAAAACAAAAAATTCAGTAACAATCTTACTTGCTACCGAGGCTACAGTGACATTTCTCTTCCTTTTTTCAACATCCAAATACTGTAAAAACCGAACCTTGCAGCTACTATGAAATAGGAGATGCAAAGCTGGAGTTATTCAAAAATCAAACTGAAGCCATTCTGAAGAAGTAAAGCTCAATTGAAAGAGTTAGTGGTCCCTCCCGCCAGCCAAAGAATGGCAGAGTTACAATAACGTCCCCTTACAACCAAAGCCTGCTTTGTATGATCGTTGTTCCCAGCCTACCTTGCACAAGACCCAACTACACCAGAGGATGTTTGATGCTCAAGTCTGTGTTATCCTGTCTCCAAAATCAAACCCACAACAGGTGGGCTCGAACAAGCTTCAACGCTTGACGTACCATTTTGATTTTTGAATGTTCAATTGCCAATGTTGAGAACCAGCTTCCGTCTATTTGTGAACGTTGCTTCAACTTTCCAGTACACCAGCTTATGGTGTTTAAATACAAGAAAATATCCATCCCCAGCACAGGCATCTATATTCTCAATTTAGAGACACTTCCCAGTTTCGACTTTAGAGGGGTTGCTCAAACTATGAGGTTTATTGGAAGATTTGAAACACGACAATAGAGAAATAAGCATAGTCAGGGAATATGGAGCAGAATACAAGTAGCTTGATCCAGAATTAAACCAGATAGCGCTCAGAACAAAGGTAAAAGGCCAAGTTCTTAGTATAAACAAATTGCCGAGATACCTGCCTACCCTAGTACTGACAGATGCCATCACCGAAGTCAGAAGAGGAGAATCAAAACTACTCTTCCAATATTGTACTGTAACTTGGAAGAGAAAAGCTCTCTGCATCCTTAGTGCACTTTCAAGAAACCAGTTAATGAAAACTGAGAAACGCTCTCTGCATCCTTAGTGCACTTTTCAGAAACCAGTTAATGAAAACTCAAGACCAAAGCATTGTGAACAGACTTACAACATAATAGTTAGTGATGCTAAAAACAAAAATTTTAACCACATAGGAAGATACCTGCCCTCTCTTATTTGTTCTATCCCCCTGCCCCATTTCCCTATCAAAAGAGCAATTTTATCCTTAAACTGGTGCAAATTCCCTCGAAAACTATCTTGACATAAATGCATTGGTAAGGTTCCCGACTTACCCTGGCAGTCTGGGGCACGGCTTGAATGGGTCAGATGTGTAATAAAGGAAACAACTTCAAGTTTCAAATGTGACAACTGTTAAAGTGATTCCCATAGTTCTCCTCCCAACTCGTTATGGATCCTTCAGAGTTGTCCCTGCTACTCATCAGGAAAACCTACTCCCCTAATGACTATGTCACAGCAACATCCAGACTCTGAAGGAACTTCACTTTCTTTCCCTCTTATAATCCAATATTGACCACACTCACCCTCCTTATCAACGTGGCGTAATCTTACTCTTCATCCTGAATCTGAATTACCATTGGCTTTCAAAATGCTTTGGTATTCCAGACTACAGACGAACCCTTTTTTATGAACTCACATGGATGCATACCACTCATTGTCTTTCCCATCAACGCCATAGCAGCAATGCTTGGAAACTGCTTCTTCTGCAACTCTTCTAGTACTGCCTTTGAAGGTTGCAGCTCACCACTTACCACTGGCTCATGCTTTTTAGGGGAAGATACAGCTCGAATATGACTCCATCTTTGTATCCACGGATGTGAAAGTGAGATATCTTGAGTTTTCTTCTCCGAGTTCAAGGAAGAGGTCACACCATTTGTCAATGTTGTTGCCAGTAAATTAGGCACCGTCTGTTCTTCAGCATGATATCTATTCTTTTTGGGGTCTGTACCTGTTTTGGTAACATTCAGAATTTTGCTGAAGATCTTATTTCCTTTCTTAGGGGAAGAGGTTTCTCCCATTTTGGAGCTCTTACGGTAAGCAGAAGCAGATGCACTTGACTTGAGTCGTTTGAACCATGTAAAGCTTGGCTCTGGTCCCAGAGAACCACCACGGCATCCACTGGATCTTGAATTTGCAGGCTGTTCAGCATGGGAAAGGAAGTGTTTTGCATCCAAACTCTGGGTTCTCGATGTGCTTGTACGAGTATCCCTGTCATCAACTGGACTTGCCAAAGCAGGAAGCTTGGGAGGCTCTTCATTTATATCTGGTAACATTGTGTTCAGCGGTTTCATTTTGGTTTCCTGTCTAGCTGAAGACACTAAACGTTGGGATTGTTGTGAAGCTTCGCCATCTATCATGCACTACAATTTTCACAATTGAATAATGGTTTCCCAGTTAGCATGCTTTAGTCTAAACATTAGAATATCGTAGTATTTTACTCCTGCAAAATATGATCATTATAAACCCAGTGTTTTTCCAGAAATGGAACAAGAAATTGCATACAAATCTGTCTATCAAATAACCTATCCAATTTTTCCTCTTGGATACAATAGTAAGATTATTACTCAACATGCAATACACAGAAAAATCTATCATCAACCACCAAAGCCTATAAACGGTGCCTACTTGCTCGGTTCTTAAAATTAACAGCAAACAAGTAGAAAGTATAGAGAATTATTGGAATAGTGAATAGTTTTCAGCATTAATTTCTTTGATTAGCTCCTTGAGTATTTCTTTAATTAGCTCTTTTGACTATATGCTTGTTAGTTTCTTGACACTATAAATATATGTTCATTGTGTGAGGAATACTCACTCAATTCACCCACAATTCTCTTGAGTTTCTCTCTTTCTCTCTAAAGTTTTACAAGAATCAAACGAACTGATCTTCTAATACACTAATGCAATGCATTTTAGATCCGTCTCAAAATATTGTTCAGGAGACAAAGCAAGTGGCGATTGAAAAGGAAAAGACAGAATACCTTGTGCATTGGGGATGAAACAAAACCTGCAACAAACAGGCAGAAGCATCAGCGGAAAGCAAAACAGACTAATTGAAAAACGTGGAAAGCATTTATTCAACAGGGTGTGTAAATACCAGATAGATGGTTCTCCTGGAAAGCATTTATGTCCATGATATTAGTCTCAGCTGATGATTCATTCTTCAAGCACAATGAAGTTCTGACATCTCTGACCTTATCTTTTCCTTCATTGTCTGTGGAGCTCCCTAGAGCTTGAATCTTAACACCTTGCTGACTTTGGTTACCAACATATGGAGAGAAACTTAAGAATTTCTTGAAAGCATTTCCTTCAAATTTGGAGGATATTGTCGGCTCTCTAAACAACTGCCCTCGGTCAGACAATTTAAAGTCAGTCTTTTTTGAGATAAGAAGATGGTTGGTTGTCTGAGAAAGCTTGGGGTAGCCTCTTGATGATTCTTCCACGGTGTATATCCTCATAGTCTCCATGTCATGAATGGAATGCATCTGTGATAATGAAGAACTTCCACGATAAATTCTTTTTGGGTTGGTTGCTTCTGAGGGGAATGCAGTACCAGAGTATAGCATCCTCTGGTGCTGATCAGAAACAAAATCTGGTTCACTGTCACTGCTTGTTGAGGAATCATGTGGTAAAGGAGTAGCACCATATTCCCCCAATACAGAAACCCCAGATCTTTGGGAATCCAACAAGGTATTTGTTTTCTTCTGGTGAACCAAAAAAGAGGAATAGTTGTGGTAATTAGAGTTTGTGACATGTTCCTTTGATTGGTTTATTTCATGCTGTCTATGCATGACAGAATGCATTGGAGTCCTTCCTCTGTTATAGCCATAAGGCATTATGTCAGAAATTGAATTTTCTATGCTGGTTTTTTCAAATAAGTTATGAGGTAGCACTGGCAGATCCCCACAGGATAAAATGCCTTCAGTCTGATGGTGATATTCTCCTGGTAGAGTTTCAGTTTCTGGAGGAACCCATGCTCTCTTTGATGGTAAATGACTCTTGCCTCTATCAAAAGAAAGATTTCTGTATCCAGGTTTGGGGTGAATTTGAGACATAAGCACTCCAGCATTACAAGTAGCATCTTTGTCCCTTTCTAAAGACAAAATACCATCTCCCTTCTCAGAAAGATTGAAAACAGGACACGGTTCACATTCTAAAGTTTCTTTCCTTAATCTCTTACAACTCAATGTCGCACTCTCATTTATAAAAGTAACAGATGCGGCGTTACTTTCTTCTTTAAATTCTCCAGCTTTTTTAGAAGTATGTGTTGCTACATCTGTCTTCCTAAGTAACACATGCTTCTCACCATCATTTTCTTCTTCACCTGCTCTCTTCGAATCATAATCAATTAATGAACGGTTACAAGCCTGGGTTGCTGACTTGCAACTAGTGTTCGTCCAGTGTGCCATCCAAGAAGATTGGTAAGGATGAATTGACTAAGCAACCACTCCATCACTGTCTTGATTTGCTGTGACAATATGACCAGACATGGTAGTTTGCTTCTATATAACTATAACACTTTCTTTTTTGAATTTATTGTCAAACGCCACCTGAGGGATGAGAGTCAACCAAAAAGTACTCAGAAGCTGGGATTTTATCATCTACATGGTAGTATTGCTTATATGATTATCTCAAGGATCTCTTTTATTTTTTATATGTCAATAAAAAAAACTAACATAGAATAGGTGACAACTGACAAGCATTTAGGGAAAAGGATATCATGTTGCAGTTTTTGACCAAAAAAAAAAATCATGGGAAAAATTTAGCATGAATTCTCATTTCAATAAAAACTATGAAGTCTATATCAAACGGAAAAAATTGCAGCGTGTTGTACAAAACAGTAAAACCTTCAAAACTCCATGTCTGACCAAACAACAACTATAACAAATCGAAACAGTAAGAAAAAATTGATCTTTCTCAATTACCCAGAAACAAAACGTGCAAATTTAACAGAATTCTTTACTAAATTATTGAAAAAAAACATATTTCACCTCAGCTGGCGATGACAGCAAAGACAAAGCCTTCAAAATTCAGAGAAATCGAATCCATGGATCCAGAGGTAGAGATCAAAACGGGAATTTGAATTTGTGGACGGGGAGGTGTAGATATGGAGAAGCATTTACATAAGTGATGAAAACAAAAGCAGAAAAAAAGAAGAGGCCAATTGGAGAAAGGAAAGTGCTTGTATTTGGACTAAAATGGTGGCCGATTCGTCGAGCCGACAAAGAAAGTAGCCAAATAGGGGCTATGCTATGAGACATTGTAGAGACGAGATATGGTGGGGTGACATAATTAATTGGTCCAGACAATACTAAAACTCATATGTTGTTGTCTCTTTAGTACATTTTTCCAACCACGTTACCAAGCATGTGCCAACTTTTGGTTATCTTTTGCCCACGTATCTCGTTTAGTTATATGGATGAGGAACATCCGAATCATACAACTTATATACTAGGTTATTTCATATTTTTCCATTTAGACAAAAGAAAAAATAAAATACTAGTTGTTTCAGCAGACATTGCTCCAAAATATGTTATTAAATCAAGTATTCAATAGAGATAAGACTGTGGCATCAATGAGAATTTTGTTGTTTTTGAGGATCCTCCGAGGTCGGTTTTGTAATGATTTATTTTCAAACATTATTAGTATGACTAGAATCCATTATATCTCTTAATTTGTTCTAATATATTTTTACTTTTGACTAAAAAAATAAAAATAGAGATGAGTTTATTGAAGCAACAAGAATTACATTTTTAATGTTTTGAAAATCAAACCAATCAGAACTAATTGGACCGCCGTTCGAGTAACAAATTGAAGTGAGTTTAATCACACAAAAAATTTGGAGGTTGTATAGGTTAAAATCAATAAAAATTAGAAGAATTTTTACCAAATTGATTAAATTGAATCATTTTTTTCATAAAAAAAAACAAACTATTATTTATATTAAGAATTAACAAAATATTTATATTTTATATCAAAGATTAGTGAAATAATTGTATATTGTATTGATGTTGCCTTTATATTTTTATGTATATATTGAAATTTAAATATTGTGATACAAAATAGATCAATCAGTTGACGTATTAATAATTAATAATTATATTTGACTATTTGTGATGTGATTTTTTATTATTATTTAATGAATATTGAATTATTATTTTGTATTTATCATGTATTTAGTATTTATAATTACTAAAAAATTGTATATAATATGTATAACATTTAAAATATATAATTAAATATATTAATGATGTCATCCAATCCGATTATCATTTTAACTCTTGTTGAATCAATAACCCGAGACTCAATAAATTTTTTGAGTAGATCACCGATTCGTTTTTTTAAACATTACATTTCCTTACAAATAGAAGGAATAATTCAATTCGAGATGAGAATAATCCATTTGATCTCGAAGACCTCACACATATATATATAAGTGACTTAAGGGAAGAATATTTTGATTTTCTTAAATACCTTATGAGGTTTTTTAATTACATAGTTATATTTAGTTGTTATTTTGTTACAAATAAACTTTTTTTTTTCCTTGTTTTCCTCTAATTTTTCTCCATTTTAATATCAATAGGATTGTATTTGTTTTAGGACTATTAATTTTGTTATTAATTCTTTTTATTCTTAATAAATTTATATGTTTTTGATAATTATATATCAATTGTAATTAAGATTGACTTTCTTAATATTTTTTATTTAATAAGTTCCTAACAATCATAATTTTTAAGTTCTTCTCAAATGAATTAAATTTTTTTAAAATTACTATGAATTAAATGAAATATTAAGTGTGTTTTCATGATTATGATATTATTATTTCAACTTTAATATTTCATAAAAAATTTTAATATATTTTCAATAAATATATGTCAATAATAGTTAAGATTGATTTTTTTTTTTTGGTTTAATAGGTTTCTAATAATTATAATATTTTTTTAGCTATTCTCAAATTTATGAATTAAAAAAATATTCACAGTATAGTTTTCATGATTATAAATATCACTGTATTAACTTTATTTCATATATATCCCATCTTAAGTAATTAAATATATATATATATATATATATATATATATATATAATTTTAATTTCTTAATTTATCAATTTATCAATTTTTTGTGATAGAAAAGTGATTTAGTAGAAGAAATTTTATTTTCTTAAATACTCTTATGAGTTTTTATTATGACATAAATACTTTTTGGTTGTTATTTTGCTTCAAATAGACTATCTATTATTTTATTTTTTTTATTTCTTATGTAATTATTCTCTATTTTAATATTAATAGGATTGTGATTGTTTTATGACTATTGATATTTTTTTTCTCCTAATTCTTTTTAATATTTATAAATCTATTATTTTTCAATAACTATATATCAATAATAATTAAGATTATTATTTTTTATTTAATAAGTTGCAAAATAATTATAATATTATAATTAATTTTTAAAAGAAATGGTATGAATTAAAATAAATATTAAGAGCATAATTATTCTGATCAAAATATTATTGTGTTAATTTTTTTTCTATCTTTACAATTTAAAATAATTTCTATATATATAGATATTATTTATCTTCTATCATAATTATGATTTACGTGTAACGCGTATGAAAAAATGAAAAAACTAATATATATATATATATATATATACTAGGACCAAAACTTTTAAGAAGAACAATTAGAACAAGTAAAATCTTTTAAGCGTAGAAGCCCAGACCAGCCCATTGTATTTTTTTGGGCTTAGCAAGCCTGCAAAAGGGACAAAGCCCATCAGCCAATATCCTCGTTTCAATTCCCACCATATTATATTATAACAGACAAAGAAATTTGACAAATTTGTCGTGTTTCATTAATTTAGGAGCAATCTCAACCAGCGCGTGTACTTTAGTTTTCAATTATATATAAATATAATTTTGACATAAAAAATAGAACCCAAAAATAAACAAAATCCAGTATAGAAGCAGATCCTCGCATTTCACTTCTAAGTTCCTCCATCAATTTCTTCGATCCCGAGCTCTAACAGTCCTCGCAGGTCAGCTCCTACACTTCACTAAGCTTCTTCCCTGATTTTCAATTTTCTATTTGTTATTTTGATTCGAATCTTTTGTGTGATTGATGTCTCTGATTTAGTTTTTTCTACTTTTTGCTGCATTCATAATACTTTTCTGGTTTTGGAAGTTAGGGTTTTCGATTCGGTACAGTTTGGTTATTGTAGATCGACTTGCTGAAGCTTATCTTCGTTCTTTGAAGAACATTGTGCCTTCTTTGTCGAACGGTAGTTTTCTGTCTGATTTCCGGGATAATGAAAAGGATTAGGAACTCGGGGATCTTTTGTTTATTTTTTCTTTGGAGTTTTTTAAGCAATGGAAGCTTATTAGGGATTTTATTATTTTATTGGTTTAAACTTTAAATTAATGGGCATATCGTGAAGTGTTTTCATATTATGTTTTTGGTGGGTAATTTAATGCAACATGAGGGTTTTAATCCAATCTCTATATTTTCTTCAATTGGATAAACACAAGGCAAAAATTGAGTATCTAAGTCTGGTTGGCTTACTAATCTCTGATAATGTATTTGCAGATTGAAGGGTTAATTTGGATGGAGGGAATTGGAGGTGATGGTGCCTCAGCAGCAGCAACACCTGTGAATCAATGGTGGCAATACTTATCAATGCTCTATCAATTTTATCTGGATAAAAGTACTCCACATACAGTGTATAGATGGATAGGAACTGTTGTTCTGGCAGCAATTTACGTTTTGCGAGTTTATTATGTTCAAGGGTTTTTCATTGTATGCTATGGTCTTGGAATCTATCTCTTGAATTTACTGATTGGGTTTTTGTCCCCTTTGGTTGATCCGGAGCTGGAACCTTCTGATGGTCCTATGCTACCAACAAAAGGTTCTGATGAGTTTAAGCCATTCATTCGTCGACTTCCTGAGTTTAAGTTCTGGTAATTTAAGATTTTCGGTTTAGTTGTATTCTTTTTTATTACATTTTACATTGTTTTCTTAATTGCTTTGAGTTTTTGTCTTGAATTTTTCGCAAACTTGTTTGTGAAAGTATAAGGGGGACTTAATCATTTGTGCATTCAAAATCAAAATTTCCAGTCTCAGACTTCGAAGTTCAGGCTTCCTCTGAAACTTATTGTTGTGAATGCTTTCTTTATTGTACTTTTAAGACTTGACTGATGTGATTTTGACATGGCACATTATGTGGTTATTGTTCCTTGAAAATCTGGGGAAGATTTTGTTAAGGAGAGAAAGCTAGTAGTGAATGTAGATTTGACCTTATTATTTCACAAAAATGGCATATAATGTGTCGAAAGCATCATAAGTTTTGACTGTGGTGGTGGTAAGCTGATTTATGGCAACCAGCTCCCATGGGAGAGATTTGTGTTATTTTACCAACACCCATCTGCAGGCAATTTGTGCTGATGGTTGAATAACTATATGTGGATGTTGTTCAGAATGATGATTTGCCTTTATGTTTGCAGGTATTCTTTCACAAAAGCTTTCTGCATAGCATTTGTCATGACCTTCTTTTCTATATTTGATGTTCCTGTCTTCTGGCCTACATTACTCTGTTACTGGATCGTTCTGTTTGTGCTTACAATGAGGCGTCAGCTTGCACACATGATCAAGTATAGATATGTCCCATTCAACATTGGAAAGCAGGTTGGGTTTAGATATTTGATTGCCTTGACATGTCATCAGTCTCTGCCAGCAGATTTTGTGTGTTGTTGTCTTTGCATTACAGCAGAAGTAACATTTGCTACACTTGATATGTTGTGTGATTGAAATATAACAGTCTGTTACTTTTATTTTTTGCAGACGTATGGTGGTAAAAGAACTTTTGCAAGTAGCAGTGGCACTCGTGCAGACTGAAGATAGGCTGGCTCGTAACTAGAACTGATAGTCTACCAGGTGAAGGAAGAAAGTTAGGTGTTGTCAACATTCTGGATGGTTGGATGTTTTTTCTCCCTGCTTTAATTGGAGGAACACATGTTCTTGGTGTTACGGATATCCCAATATGCAGTTACAAACATAAAATTCAATTATGCTATTTGGTTTTGTCAACATATTATTTGTGAATGTGTGTTCTAGTGCTGCAGCAATCCCCCCCTCCCCACTCCCCACTCCCCACTCCCCACTTCCTGATGTTTTCTATCCATAAATATTCATTGAACACTTCCTCCCACAATTTCTTAAACTTGTAGTGAGAACTACATTTACACGGGGAAATTGTAGTTCTTTATTTTCCAATTGCATTTGATGTTGCTTCATTCCTTAAGATGACTCAGTACTCAAGCCTGCTATATATTATATTTTTAATTTCCTGCGTATATACCAGCAACATTTTGGTGTAACTACAAGTAGGGTGTGACTAAGGGTTGCAAATGAACAGACCTTTTCGTGAATAAATTTGTCAATCCAATTGCATTTGATGTTGCTTCATTCCTTAAGATGACGCAGTACTCAAGCCTGCCATATATTATATTTCTAATTTCCTGCGTATATACCAGCAACATTTTGGTGTAACTACAAGTAGGGTGTGACTAAGGGTTGCAAATGAACAGACCTTTTCGTAAATAAATTTGTCAAGGGCTCGATCAAATTCTATTACAACCTAAACAAGTTTCGTGTGATTTTTATTTTAGAACTTATTAATAATGAACTGGTCTTTATTTTAGAACTTATTTAATAATGAGCGTGATCTTTATTTTAGGACTTATTTGTTAAATGAATAGAACTAGAGTTTTAAAAAATTACAAAGGCTCACTTTGGGTATTTCGTAATTTGAACTGTGATGACTAATAACATGTTGACCGTGAAGGACATGTGTTAAGGTTGTGTATTATATTTCTTAACAAAAAGTCAACTTTATAACTCCGAATTAAGAAGGAGAATGTCTGTTTTTTTATTAAGTTTTTTGGTTTGGCTCTAGAAAGGTTATGAAAATAAAATTCATATAAATTTTTTAATTTTGATTTAAGTAAACTCGATTAGAGTGATAATTAATTAAAATATATATAAATTAATAAGAATGCACTGTCAAATAATGAGCAAAATCATGTGCTCATAGGGCCAAGACTTAAAAACAAAAATAATTAAAAACAACTATAATCTTTTGACCATAAAAGCCCAGCTCAGCCCTGTATTAGTTTAGGATTAGCGCGCGTGTAAACGGAATAAAGTATATCCTCGTTTGACGTTTAATTTCCGAAAAATTTGTAGTGTATCATTAAATAAGGAGCACCCTCAACCAGCGCGCGGACTTTTAGTTTTAAATTAAAAATATAATTTTTCACATAAAAAAATTGAACACAAAAAGTAAACGAAATCCAGTATAGAAGCAGAACCTCGCTTTTCACTTCTCAGTTCCTCCATCAATTCTCTTATATCCCGAGCTCTTACAGTCCTCGCTGGTCAGCTCCTACACTTCACTAAGCTTCTTCCCTGATTTTCAATTTTCTATTCGTTATTTTGATTCGAATCTTTTGTGTGATCTCTGATTTAGTTTTTTCTATTTTTTGCTGTATTCATAATACGTTTCTTGTTTAGGAAGTTAGGGTTTTCGATTCGGTATTGTTTGGTTATTGTAGATCGAATTGCTGAAGCTTTTCTTTTTTCTTTGAAGACCATTGTGCTTTCTTTGTCGAACGGTAGTTTTCTGTCTGATTTCCGGATTATGAAAAAAAATTGGAACTCCGGGATCCTTTGTTTATATTTTCTTTGGAGGTTTTTGAGCAATGGAAGCTTATTAGGGATTTTATTTATTTGGTTTAAATTAATGGGCATACCATGAAGTGTTTTCTTACTATGTTTTTGGTGGGTAATTTAATGCAACATGAGGGTTTTAATCCAATCTCTATATTTTCTTCAATTGGATAAATTATACAAGGAAAAAATTGAGTATCCAAGTCTGGTTGGCTTACTAATCTCTGATAATGTATTTGTAGATTGAAGGGTTAATTTGGATGGAGGGAATTGGAGGTGATGGTGCCTCAGCAGCAGCACCACCACCACCACCAGTGAATCAATGGTGGCAACACTTGTCTAAGCTCTATCAATTTTATCTGGATGAAAGTACTCCACATACAGTGTATAGATGGATAGGAACTGTTGTTCTGGCAGCAATTTACGTATTGAGAATTTACTATGTTCAAGGTTTTCCATATCTATGCATCTTGCTTGGATACTATATCGAGATTTCACTGGTTGAGTTTCTGAACCCTTTGGTTGATCCGAAGCTGGAACCTTCAGATGGTCCTGTGTTACCAACAAAAGGTTCTGTCGAGTTTAAGACATTCATTCGCCGATTTCACGAGTTCAAGTTCTGGTAATATAAGATTTTTCGTTTACTTGTATTCTTTTTGTTAATAATTTACGTTATTCTTTCAATTGTTTTGAGGTTTTTCTTTCACCTCCTACGGTTTTACATTCTACAGTTGTTTTGCAGTCTTTTATATTTTTAGGCTGCCTCAATTGATATTCAGGGTTTACTTTGTCTTGAATTTTTCCCATCTGTCACGTTGTAACTCCTTTTAGCCACATCAACTTGTTTATGAAAGTATTAGTATGGGAAGGGGACTTAATCATTTGTGCATCCAAAATCAAAATTTCCAGTCACAGACTTACTAGGAAGTTGTCACTTCCTGAGAAACTTATTGCTGTTGTGAATGCTTTCTTTTATGTACTTTAAGACTTGATTGCTTTATTAGTTCTGGTTTTCTATCTGGATTAAGGCCTCCCCTCCTCTCCCCAAAAACCCCAAAATTATATGAAGAATATATTCATTGCTGTAATATTTAGGCTTGACTGTAGTGGTTTTGACATGGCACATTATGTGGATAGTGTTCCTTGAAAATCATCTGGGAAAGGTATTGTTATGGAGAGAAAGCTAGTAGTGAATGTAGATTTGACCTTATTGTTTCAATAAAATGGCATATAATATATCGAAAGCATCTTATGTTTTGACTGTGGTGGTGGTAAGCTGATTTATGGCATTAATTCAGCTCCCATGCGAGAGGTTTGTGTAATTTTACCAACACCCATCTGTGGCAATTTGTGCTGATGAATGGTTGAACAACTATTTGTGGATGTGTTATTCAGAATGATGATTTGCTTTAATGTTTGCAGGTATTCTTGCACAAAAGCTTTCTGCATAGCATTTGTCATGACCTTCTTTTCTATATGTGATGTTACTGCGTCCTGGTTCTTTCTTATACTACTCAGTCACATGATCTTTGTGATTGTCAGCTTGAACACATGATCAAGTATAGATATGTCCCATTCAACCTTAGAAAGCAGGTCAGCTTCAGATATTTGATTGCCTTGACATATCATCAGCCTCTTCCAGCAGATTTTTGTTTGTTGTTGTCTTTGCACTACAGCAGAAGTAACGTGTGCTATACTTGAAATATTACGGTCTGTTACTTTTATTTTTTGCAGAAGTATGGTGGTAAAAGATCTTTTGCCACTGCCAGGCTGAAGATGGGCTTGCTCATAACTAGAACTGAAAGTCTACCAGGTGAAGGAAGAAATTTGGGTGTTGTCAAGATTCTGGATGGTTGGATGTTTTTTCTCCCTGTTTTAATTGGAGGAACACATATCCATGGTGTTATGGATATCCCAATATGCAGTTACAAACATAAAATTCAATTATGCTATTTGGTTTTCTGGTGCGAGGGACATGTTGATGTTGGCAGGAAGTTCATTGTTTAATACACATCTTGTTTAGTTTTGGATATTATTTGTGAATGTGTCCTAATGATGTAGTAATCCCGCCCACTCCCTGATGTTTTCTATCCATAAATATTCATTGAACACTTCCTACCACAATTTCTTAAACTCGTACTGAGAACTACATTTACACCAGGAAATTGTAGTCCTTTACTTTCCAATTGCATTTGATGTTGCTTCATTAATTACAAAAATGGATCGTGGTACAGTTGGGCGTAGGTTGTGCGACGAAATTAACTTACTTGTCTCTCGACAGTATTCTGCTGAATGCTTGGGCATTATATCCGTTACACCAGAAAATGTTTGATGTAAAGCAATTCGTTCACCCTTTTGGGCACAGGAAATATTTTAATTCTTCTTTGATAAACAATGACAAGATTTTTAAATAGTACTTGGGCTTGGTGCTTATTCTATTTGTTTGCTCTTTAATCGGTCAAGGTCTGAATTCCCTTGACCTTGGTGAGATTTATTTTCTTAGTAAAAAAATTTTAGACAAGTTGAGTTTGAGTTCACAAACCCTTAACCAGTTTAAACTTGTGACTTACGAACTCGTGCCACGAGTTCAAATTCACCTAACCCAATGAGCCAAACTGAATAGAATTTTACTAAATCTCAGCTCAAAGCTCACCTCGTTTACACCCTAAGTCATATTGATAGATCATGTAAAAAATTTCATTTTTGTATAATTTTTTTAATAAGATAATTAGTAAACATTAGGAGATATAATATTTACACATAAAATTGCTTTTGAAAAATTATACTTCATAGGCCAAAGTTTGTCGGGTGAGTTCAAGTGCGTAGGTAACACATCTAACAGTAGCAGATATTAGACATCTGTCCGCACCAGACAAGAAAATGGTTGTGTCACGCTAAAACAAATCAACATTTTCTTTTTTTGGCAAAAGAAAATAGTTCTCTAAAGCTTTGCTTGATCTGAGGGATTGTGGAAAATGAAATGGAAGAGTGGATATATATGTGTTTATTTATTTTTATTTTTTTATTTATGTTAATGGCACAAGTGAGAAGGAGGAGAAATTTAAAACCATAGACTCCATTCATAAAAGCATCAAGTCCCAATTACGGCACAGCTTTCCACTCAGCCAAAGATGGCACTAACAATCAGAAGCACCTGTTTTAAAACACGAGAACATGACTTGAGACGACTGCTACTCTGGTTATTTATTTTCATAATATAGGTGTCCTGAGGAGACTCACAGGTTGGGCTTCACATTAGACAAACTGATTAGGATATTCATCCACAGTGGTGTATTTGACATCAGGATAGAGCTCTGAAGCTTCCACTCCAAAGGATGGTTCGATCTCAAAGTTAGTGTGATCTCCCTTCACGAAAACAGAGTGACTAATTGCCAAGATCACATTGACGGGAGGTGTGGCTTCTGCAACAATAAAAAATTACCAGAGTCAATGTTTTTTTTTTACTATGTCCAGGCATTTCAAGTTGAAGCACCTTAAGCAATAACCATTTTTTGCTTAAGAATAAAAATGGTTTTTATAGTTGCAGTAATCTGAAATTTAAGAACAAAGTCAGTATCCATTTTCTTAAGAGATTTTGGAAATAGATGTTTGTCACTGACCTTGAATCTGCTTCAAAACTTGCTCCTCTGGAACATAGATTCTTTCGAGGGTTTTTCCAATCTTCTTCTCCCAGAGAGATACAAGGTCATTAAACGAGTAGATGTTGGCAGGGGCTCTGATGTAGAGAATTTTGTTCAAGGTTCTTGGATCATCAACAGCTTTGATTGTATAGGTTCCAATATCCTCTTCCTTGCTAAAAACCGCTGTAGATCAAGTAGAAATTAAAAGTCAAGGAACATTCATTTATGAAGTATGATTTATGAATACGAATGAAATATTACCTTTGGGATTTCCATCCCCTAAGATGATAACTTTATCTCTCGGGGGAGAAGTGGCACCAGGCTGAGACAAGGTGGGCAGGAAGTAGCCAGCAAAGAAGTTAGATGATACATAGGTATAAGGTACTCCTGCAGCCTCAATAGCTCGGCGAATGTTGACCTTAATGGCGAATGTTGATTTTGCTGGATCAACTGCGTGCACCCGATCCACATCATTTCCAAACTCCGAAGGGAAGAATCTCTGGATAATAGTAAACTAATCAGAACAAACCAATTGTATTTTTACAATTCCAACTAAACTGATTCATTCTGGTTATATTATAAAACATTACCATGTTACAGATTTACAATAAGGTTTGACATCATGGATAAAAATTCAAACCAACTGATAATGAGGGTGAAAACAGGATGTTCAAATGCTAGAAAAGCATACAAAAGTGAGAAAATAACAATGGATAACCAAGAAAATATGATCTATTTAGTCAGTCTAATGCTTTTTCTTGTCATACATCTAAAATGAGCACTTTAGCCTTTAGAGGTCACCACTTTCATCACCACGTGATGAATGAAGTCATGAACCATGAAGCAATAACTATAGAAACATATCTTCAAACTCCAACTTTGCTAGTCAGTTGGTTCCAAACACACATCTATCATTTACAAGAACCAGTGTCCTATTTAGTTATAAACAAGATTTTTGCCATTTTTATACGGGATTTTATGTTTAAATGTCATAATTCCGAACCAAAAATTAGAGAACAAAGATTTTCAACTCTTTGATTTTTACTTTTTTTAGTGGACAAATCTTTACGAATTATAAAATATATAAAAAAAGCTTTACCTTGATATTGCCAGCTTCTTTAATTGCAGAGATGATCTTATCTTGATCAGCTAACTGCAAGTATCCTACTGTAGAGATCACAACATCCACCTGCTTGATTGCATTCACCAAACTTGCGTGATCATAGAGATCTCCCTGCGTATGAACAACAAAACCACAATCAATCAACACATCCACAACCATAACAGTATTTGGCTGATCCTAGAAGCCAAGAGTACAAAATGATCCCCAAAAATCAAACCTTTTTGAAAACCTAATAACGTTAGAACTTCCATTAAAAAAAAATCGACCTTTTGCTACCGATTCCAGTTAAAAATAGCACCCAAATTTCTTGTAAATTTCATCATTCAGTTGTCTGTAATTTTAAATTTTTGGGGAAATTACAAACGGAGCAAAACTAGGAATGAAAAGGGAAAAACGAAAACCAACAAATAAACGATACTGTGCAAGGTTAAAACTTTGAAATGTTACTTACAGAAACTATATTGACACCCAAGCTCTTGAACTTTTCGATGATCGGCGACTTTGCAGGGTTAGAGATACTGGACTTTCGGATCAAAGCGTATGTAGGATGACCAGCCTTGGCGCTAGCTTCGACGATGAATTTTCCAATGTATCCTGTACCTCCGATGAAAAGAATCTTGCTAGCCATCAGGAAAATCTACGGCGAGAAAATGAATAATCAGAGGGAGATAGCAACTTCTATGTGGTAGTTTCAGTGGAAGCCATGGCACTACCACTGTACTACTGGTCTATAAGAACCAGATAGTAACGACGTCGTTTTATAGAGAAAGGAAAATATCAGTGTTAGTTTCTAATTACGGAAATAGCCTCAAGATTGTGATGTACTTGGCCATTATTCCATCTAGGTTCATTTTGTTCAGTATTAGATTCAATAATTCTATTAATCTCATAACGATAGCAGGTCCAGATTCAATTTAAGTACCAGAAAGTAACTACGATTGCGCAACCTCACTGACTTTGAAAACTGATAACTTCAATTTTAATAACATTATCCTCTAAAACTTATTCTATTTTATAAACACTAAAATTCAAAGTCACCCATAATGTCTCCTCTTACTAATTACATTCCAATCTAGTCTTTATTTATAATTAAAATTTCAAAATAAAAAAAGACTTATCTCTATTTTACTTCATAACTCATAGACCTACTTTTTGTTTTTGGGTCTTTTAAATACAAGTGAGAAAAAAAAGAGAGAGTTAATCCTAACCTTCAAACAAAATTAACGGTTTAAATTTTAATACTCAATTCCTAATTAGGCTCTTTTTAAATTTGATAGTTTAGAAAAGGTCTTTTAATATATATATATATATATAAGAAATTAATTAATTATCTTTTTCACTTATTTAGGTAATTATTATTATTATTGCTTTTGAAGTTTATATCTTTACATGTTTTAATATTTTCTTTTAAATGTGTCAAAAACTTATGTCATCAAGTAGTTCATTTTCTTTGTTTTATACATTTTTGTTTAAAAAAGTATATATATCATACCTAAAATTATTATGCTTAATAATTTCTTTTTTTCTTTTAAAATTGCTCTATGACCTTAATTATTCAAAATATAAAAAGATTATAACTTTCTTTAAAATAGTACATATGAAAAAGATTTAATAAATTAGTTAAGTTTAAATTTAAAAAATAAAGCAGTCAGGGATGGGGTATTGAAATCTAAATTGTTAATTTTTTTAGAGGATTCAGATCCCATAATGCTCACAGGCCTCTTACTTAAAAAAAAACTCAAAAAATCACTAAAAATAATATGTTTTGCCCAATAAAATAATACTTTATATTCCTTATTGGTAAATTATTGAAGTTAAAATAAAAAGTTATTAATTTTAAATTTCTTAACTCATATAGAGTTGTCAAGTAACTCAACTAAAAAAAAAATTTAACACCATTCTAAGAATTTTGTATTAAATATTGTTTTCATCACATAAAGTAAAGTGTTTAATGATAGAATTACTTCTAGTTGTATTATATTTTATATATATATATATATAAATAAACTATATGCAATTGGTGACATGTGTACCTGTCAAAGTGATTTTTTAATTTTTTTTACTTTTAAAAAAATGAAAAGGTAAAGGGTTGAAGCTGCCCTGCCGCCGCGGCCTACCCGTTTTGCATTATGCACCTGCACGTTCTATCTACCTACCTACCAAGACACATCTCACTTGCACAACCCTTGTTTATAAAAAATACTAGACTTTGGTGTTTTTCAACAAAGCAATGAGATCTATATTTAGTATTTGATCAACTAGTAATTTTTTTATAATATTTTTTTGTAATTATATTTCACAAGCAGCCCATTGGCCTTGGTTTCCATTAGGCTCATAGTTGACCTTGATACTTGGTTGCGTACAAAGTCTTTTCAAAATACTTCTCTGTAATAATATTCCACAAGCAGCCCATTTGCCTTGGTTTCCATTAGGTTCCTAGTGGACCTTCATACTTGGTTGCTTACAAAGTCTTTTTATCATACTTTAGCAGCCCTTGTGCCTTGGTTTCCATTAGGCTCATAGTGGACCTTGATACTTGGTTGCTTACAAAGTCCTACATCTCACCTAATGGTCCCAAAACGTTGTGTGCTAGTGAACCTAATTTAGAATTTATAAATCATCACTATCATAGGTTCTATAAAACCAAAATTCCAACTAAAAAGTCCGTTAAATTTTAATTCAACTGAAATGTTGAAAGAGTCAATTAGTTCAATTTGTAAAATTCTTAAGATAGAGTTTTGTTTTCACCTAAAATAGATGAGGTTAATGAAAAATAAGAGAATTATCTTTTATTGTATAGTTCATTAACCTAACAAGTCTCCTACATATGAAAATAAATAAATAAAAAATTTAACATGCTGAGAAGTAGATTTTAACTTTGAATTATACCATCTATAAATGTGTAGAGAATCTCTCATATTTATTTGTAAATTATGTGAACACTATCTCTGAAAATAACTTGAATTATTCATACCATTAACACTATGAATACCAAAATCCCAATCCATGTAGCTCATTTTCCTTTCCTCTTCTTAATCTGCTTGACTATTGGGTTTGCTTGCTTCGTGGAGGGAATCTGCATTGGGTTTTCTGAGCTTTAAAAGAAAAGAAAAAAAAAAAAAAACCTTGGACTTGCATCATGTGAGTGTCAGGTAAAGAACAAATACTCAACAGATTAGGACAAGTATTAAGGCAAATTTTCAAGGAAGTTCAAGTGGACTCAAGAAATAGACAACGCAATACCATCTATCACCATCCATTGGAAGAGAGAATCAACAAAATCTTGCTTCATGGATGAAACAGGCTCACCCTTCTTACACCATTATATGGCTTAGACATGAAGTAAAGCTGAGGCTGTTGTAACTCTAAGATGAAGAAGATGCTATGCAGGTGTAGGCAACCTTTAGTGGTCCCCAAAATCAACCATAGCCGGTACTTAACAGGCTAACATTGTACAGCTCCTTTCGACATATATAGACCTTTTTCAGTGTCTAGTGAAAGTAGAGGAATGTTCATCGTTTAAAATTTCCACCATTAAACAAGTCAAAACTAGCATAAACAAAACATTTTGGAAGGAGCAGAAGCCAGAGAACTAGTCCTGTCAATATATTTTCTCTATTACAGGTAAATGGATCTTCCCAAAATTGAAACAAGAACCAAATGACTTTTAATAAAATCTTGTGTTTAAATTTCTTTAAAAAACTGAATCTTACTAGTTATTTTAGGTACCTTAGGAACATGGAAATGTCTGTCCTTCCTTACAATGTGTTGTAATAATCATCTATTGCTTATTTATCAGTGTCTCAATCAACATACATACAATTATTCTGTTGAGAAGGTCCACCAGTATGCTAATGTCTTCTGTCTTTCTTATGAATGTCCCCAGTTGTCTCTGGTTTCAAGGGGGGACAAGTTTTGGAATTGAATGGATCACAGAAATTCATTTCTTCTTTAGGTGCAACTCTCCCATACTTGGAAATTCTTGTACTGTTGTTAAGATGAAGAGTATTCAGCTCATAAAAGGGTGACAGTAATGTTAACTGTTGTTATCTGTTATTGGTTGGACTTAAAGGGGATTTTTTTTTTTCACCTACTTTCTTCTATCCACCTTGCACAAACCAAATCATCAACTCCATCAACTTCCTAATTGAACCATTAATCCTTATGATGAACCTTTTTCTTAGAGTTTCTTCTTTGATTTATGGATTTTGTTTGTTGTCACTACTAATTTCTAACAAACGCAAACAAAAGAAGATTTTAGAAGTTAACTGGTATATATTATTCATACTGTGGTTGCAGTATACAAACAATATATATGTTATGTACTTAAGAAGAAAAAGAATCTTGATGAGAGCCAATTGGAATGAACGCATCCAAGAAATTGTGTAACAAAACAGATTATTTGGTTCACATCTCCATCTTTAGATTGCTACCTTCAATTGGACCTGCAAAAATCAGAAAGAAGTCATTTCTTTTGTTCCTTTTTCCTTTTCAGAATCAGAAAGAGATCTTGGCTCCTTCTCACTTCAAATATTGACGGGAAGAGTTGATCATGGGTTTGATTATTAAACTTGTCTAAAGAAACAGAATTTGCTGATTTTATATCATATGCATTATTTTTCATAGTTGATGGCATAACTATGACATGTTCAGTAAAGTGCAAAACATCTTTTACGACCTCGTTCCATAGGAACAGTGGTGGGATTATGACATTCATAAAGGAAAGAAGAAAAATTATGAGAGCTTCCTATCATTCTAAGACTTAATAATGCTATCCCAGAAGAAATTTTCCATCTTATCAGAAAGTAGCCAGTGTTCCTGCACGTTGCACAATATCATTTAACATTTGTGGGGCTCTAAAATGTTTCTATCATTGGTTGATAAAATCCATTCTACTTTAATTTCTATCTACAACTTCTGAATATAAAGCCAAGAAAGAAAAAAAGTTAATCAACAAGTTCTCAATTTTAACTACCTGTGAATTGCTGAGAGGGAAAGGATGTTAATCGTCCTTGACCTAAAGCTACATTGTATATATTTTGTAAGTCAGCTTCCCAAGTTGCGGAGGGCTGGATTTGCTGTAGTATAAGTACAATTTATGTTAGACAATATTTAAATGACGAGAAAGAATAAGAACAGTTCAACAAAGTAGAAGACGTAATTACATTGAAACAGGCTGCATCTAGAAATGTTTCTGGGATCGACACAGGCGCGCTAGTGGTTCTTCGAAGCCCCATATCAGGAAGGTTTATCCCCATATCTAATCCACAGCATGAAACCATTTGTTGTGCAGGATCAAAATGAAGATAAGCAGGATTAGTCATATTTGATGACATCCCTATGGCTGGAAAACTCGGCGTGCAAGCAGGAAATACCTATGGGAATCAAACAGTGATCATGTTAATACAAAGCCAGGTTACAGGATATAATTGTGTTAACTGAAGAACAAAGAAGGTAGGCTGAATTTCTGTTTGTACATTTTCTTACCTCTTTGGTAAATATGTCATCAATGTTGAAGTCGAGCCGTGGGTTTACAGTTGCTAATTTCATTGACAAGAACTGTATATGGTGAAATATATGATAAAACAATTTAGAATGAGGCAATGATTTGATTTTCAATCTAGAATCACTCAAACAAATGAAGAGAGCGAAAGAGTGAAGACGGTCTAACCTCTACTTGTTGTTGAAGAGATTGAACATAGTTGATGATTTCATCTAGCATTCCAGCTTTTCCTGTAATTTTGTTACAACCTGGAACCAAATCTTGCAAATATTTCATTCTTTCGCTAATCTTTCTCTCTCCTGACCTGCACAAAGCAGAAAATACTATGATGAATCCGAATTGCCAAGCACTAATCTTGAAGTGCATAATATATTGATCATTGCAACAGGTAAACCTTGAAACTTGAAAGAATGTTTTCATAAATCTACTCACTCTTTCTGCTAAACTGTGGCTATCAGTGGCTTGGCCACGGCGTGCACGGACATGAATGTAATCAAGCTTTTGAACTTCAGAGGCTTTAGAATTCTCCTTTGAAGTATCAGCAGAGGTTTCTCTGTTGTTATGGGTGGTTGTGCTGGTTTGCTCTGTGACCTTTGAATCCCCTTCATCAGCACATGCTTTCATCCTCTTATCTTTTTTATTATCATCTTCTGCAACAACCTACTACATACGCAACAAAAAAAAATTCTCACATTGAGAAACAGAATCATCAAACGCAACAAATAGGTTCTTCTCCAGATCACGGGTGAATTTATTTGTAACAAACATTCCAACATGTTTTGTTTTCACATTTCAGGCAACAACACATAGCAATCAGGACCACATCACATATTAAGGTAAAACCGCCATAATTTCCTGAAAAGCAAAATACCCACCTTGTGATTCTGAACCTTATCAGCTTTCCTCTTCTTGGAGCTCTCCCTCCCTGTTGCTGAAATCTTCTCGGATAAATTTGACTCTTTGCCTTTGGCCTCCTGTGCTGCTGCAGCTGCCACCACAGAAGGGGGGCCACTAGAAGTTCTTGAAATTGCAGAATTCATGTCTAATCCAGAAGCAGCCCCGCTTACCGACTCAAATCCCATACGAGGAATCTCAAACTTGCCCAAATCAGGCCACCCATTTTCCAAACCAGGGTCGGGCTTAGTGACCGCTTCACCTAGTGCCGACTCACCACCCATCATCAAACCCTGAAAGTTTTGAGCTTGACCCACGTGAGCTTGCATAGGTAACACCCCATTAAACCCACTCCCAAAAAAATTACTTTGTTGTTGTTGGTGGTGTTGTTGAAGCTGTTGCTCTTGTTGCCACTCCATCCTTGCCCTCTGTCTCTCCAGTACTGTCATATCCGTACAGTTCCCGGTTAAATTCCCAGTGACATTCAGGACAGTGCAACATTTCAGGTATTGCCCTGCTCATCACACAAAAAATCCCCCCTTTTGCTTTCTTTAAAGAAAAGTAGGCAGACCCAGTATGATGTTGCTAACGTGGGCTCAAACAAAGACAGAGGTAGCACGGCTTGTGCTAATGTAAGCCGGATACAGAAGAAAGGAGAAAGAGTGAAATGTGACTGAAAAGGAAGACTTGGGGTGGGCATATATAAAGGCCTAAAAATAATTAAAGCAATTTATTTTTATTTTTGAAAAAATAATAATAAAAAAAGCCGGAGAGAGTGAGACTCGGTATCTAACAGCAACCGGCCGGAATTATTAGGAGAGAGAAAGAGGATAGAGGTGTGAGAGATGGAGGAAGAGATTGGGGCAGAGAGCCAGCCAATGTATCCATAACCAGAGGCCGTGGGTGTTGGGTCCCACTGATATGACCGCCACGTGGGTATGTCCAAAGCAGCACAAAACGGGGCGTTTGTGATTTTACTACATATTTTATAATTTATTTTTAAATTTTCCATGGCTTTTTCTTTTTAAATTTCTTTAGATTATGACATATGAAATAGTTGAAATTAAATCATATTAATATACTCTATATATATATATATATATATATATAATATTTTTTTTTTTTAATTTAACTATTGACTATTTTGTAACTACTAGTATGAAGTATGTGTCAAAAAAGTATTGAAGTGTATTCTTATAATTTTGTTCGAACTAATTACAGTGTAATTATATAATAAATTGGTTAAAAATAATTATTTTAATTATTCCAAGAAAATGTCACCTAAGATTCTCATAAAAATAATAAATTTTTATATTCTTTGAAAATTTCAATCAAATAAATAAAAATAGTAATTAAATATAAAATATAAACTAATTTAGTTTAATTACAAATGAAGTGTCAATTCATAGATTGTCATACAAACAAATGCTCAATTTGATTTCCTATTCGTAAATTTGTTTTTTAACTGAAAATTAATTTTTATTATCATTGAAGCTTTTATTGCAATATCATTATTTATAATAATTTTCTGTTTAAATTTTTATTTATTTTAAATTTAAATTCTCAGTATTCGAAAGGAATGGGAAAATTTGTTGTTGTGGGCCCCGTGAAGAATGGCTTGAAGCTCGGTCCTAGTTACGTATTCACCCACATGGTATGTTACACGTGGTAAAAAATGCAGCTTCCGATCTGACATCTCAGATGAATGACGTGTCAGGTGACGTGGGTAAACTGGGGATTTTGTTCTGTGATTCGTACTTGTTACTTGTTACCTGGGAAGTTGTAACGGACAATGAATTGCAACAGAGGAAATCACAATATCCACGTACACTAAAGAGGCGTGAGAGTCACTGGCCTGTAACAATGGCTGTGTATAAACCACGCGCGTTGATAACAGCCTGTGGACTAATTCTTTGATTACTTAATTTAAGTAATAGATTCAGCAGGGATTAAGGAACTTGTCAGTCCCTTCTCAAAATAGTAAGGCTGCCTTTTCTTCATTTTATTATAATAATTACCTCGTCATTTGTGTTCTTGTCTATAATTAGCAAGCTTTTATAACTAACTTTCTAAATTAAAACCCAAAATTATACTTCCACTGTTTTTAATCCCTAAAATATCAAAGTGGGAAAGGTGAGTTAAGTACTTATTTGGGTTTTATATTCATACTCTTATGCCAGAGAGTTTTTAGGTGGGATGAGCTGAAATCATGATTATAGTATCAAAAGCCCCTTTAACCAAATAGACATGAGTAATTTGACTTTTCTGTATTAAGTTTTATAGGATTTATATATGTTTTCAATTATATAGATAAGTTTAATGGGATTTTACTCAACAATATAATTTCAAAACAAGATATATCTTTTTTATGCTTGTGCTAAAATTTAATTGTTTATCGATGATTAAAAATGTGTTAGTCTATTTCAATATGTTAGATAGTATATATGTGTTAAAATTGAACCAATATAAAAGACTCAATTTGAATTATAATTTTAAGCAAGTGATTGATTAATCACTTATATGTTGCTGAAAGAAGCTTGGTAGAATGACATGTAATCCTAGGTTAGAAGATTGACCTCTTGTTTACATATTGATACTTTTGGGTGGATTTGTTGTTATTATATTTGGATTCAGGACAAATCATGTTTTAGCTCTACTTATTTGTTGCATACCAAGTTAGAAATTTCTTGTGAACATTTTTTTTTGATGTTTAATCATACTTAAATAATACTTTTGTAAGAGGGTAATGTCCTTCTGTAGAAACTTATCCACCCACTTGATATTAGGACTCAATTGTCCAAAGCATGGTTTTGCTTGCATATTTGTGCAGCCATTTGAAGCTTAAAGCAATAAGGAAGATTTGGGTACCCCATATAATTTGGATTGGTGGGTACAATTCCAGAGAGGATGAGTACTACAGCTTCCACTATAACCTAACATGGGGCCTCTTCTCCCCCTACGCCCACCCCCCATCTCTCTCACTCTCTCTACATTTCTTCATCTATTAGCTAGCTACTTGCATACAGTTAGACATATATGACCTTGTATATAAACATAGATAAAAAGGCAAATGGGTCCTGCTTTCTCTATCCGAATTCCTCCATATATCACTTCAATTCCATTGTGGTCTTGATCAACAGAAAATACTATGTCTCCCTCTTAATTATTGTATATTCTATGCCTTTCTTTTTCCTCACTCAAGTGCATTCCTTCTATGTTTTCAGATTGATCTACTAGATCTTAAAGGGGCCTGATTTAGTTTGGGGTATTTAATTCACATGCACTTTTTTTCAATATAGTTAATTAGTAGAACAAACTTTAAGCTATAAGTACAAGGTAATTCCCCACAATATTTAGCTGTAAATTATGTGTTTAGGTCCAGTGAAATGTCATGGTAAGGAAACAGAAATAAGGGAGAGAAATAGGGTAGTATGGAAGACTCTGTTTGGTGTGTGTTGCTCTAATGCCCCATATGCAAGCATATGTTACGATTATATATACATACGAAGTGTCCCAAAAATAACTCTCAGAATTCAAATCTTAATGAACAAAAAATGTACAAGGTATATATAACAAATGATTTTAAATAAATTCACGACAACGGCAACAATAACTGGGACAATACAACCTACCTCATTAAGAGCAAGGCCGTTATGAGTGATGCTTAAATATTAGTGTGAATTTAGATAGGCTCTTAAACTTAATATTCAATGTATTTTACATGATCAACTCTGTTAAGGATCCAATGTGAATAGGCACATATAGCTTAAATCTCCTTCTAAGTGCAGCAGGTAGCTGTGTCTCAGTTTTTGGGGCATTGGAGAGATGAATTATTGAATTGTATGTGGATAAGAACAAAGAGATATAAAAAAAGAGGGATTTTTCTTTTCTTAAAGAGTTATCTGCATGGGTGCATGCATTTCAATTTTCTATTGTAGGTTTATAACTAGAGGAATGGTTGATGACAATAGATATGTGCCAGCTCTACAGTCTGCACCTTTCAAAGACACTAGTAAAGACAAGTTTCAAGCCTTACATCTGTTTTTCCATAATTGGCCAACCTACCTAGCATGTCACATTTTCACTGCAGGTATTATCGTCATAATTATATTCCTATATATTCTTTATTTTCTCCTTCAAAGGTTTGAACCAGCTCACTTAAGCTAAGCATATATTGTTGTCTCCGATTGGTCCATTTCCCTTTTGTCCATGCTAGATTTAGTTGCGAATTTTCACTTTGTGTCAAATGGGAAGGTTCCAAATTAGTAAAACAATTTAGATAGGTAACATAGATCTCCTCTGTCAATTAGTACTCAACCATAGTATAAAGCTATAAAAATATATATCTTCTCTCAAACCATGTCCTGTCTAAATCAAACCATGTCCTGTCTAAGATTACAAGAACTACCACTTTTGGTCAATATTAGAATGCTAGCTAGCCAGGTTCAACTGGATCAACTTCAGGAAAAAAAAAACAAAAACAAAAAAACTTCAGAAATTAATTTCCGAAGGCATATCCTAGCCCTTCCTAGTCAGCCAAAACAATTATTAAACCTGAAGGATTTGTTAGATTGCCCAGAATTATTGAGCCTTGACCATATGCACATAAGAATTTTTTTCTGAGATTGACTGAACGCATCAAATCTTATCGTGGGTATGTTCTCTTTGACATCCAGAGTTATTTTTATCATAGGAATGTGTATTTGTGAAAGAGTAACGTGGTCTCAATTGCTGAACATCAGCTGCAGAGCATGTGGGCAAGCTATGAAAGGAGAACCTGGACCTGAGTGAAAGTGCCAAAAAGGGTCACTATACAAGTGAATGCTATGAACAAATTGAAGACATATATAGAGGATGTCACTGCTAGCTAGTAAAGCATGATGGTAACTTGATTTGACTGAGGTCCAACAATTTGAGCTTTCTCATTAAATCTCCGAGAAGATACAAATGCATATTAAAACTTAGCTTTCCTTTTGAGACAAAATCATTTAAGCCAGTGAGTAACTCTTTCTCTTATATTCCTTGTCACTTAAATTATCTTGAAATTTTTTCTACATTGCTGTGTGCACGGAAGCTCGCATGGGAAGCTCACTCTTATGTGAGCGAAACTTTGAGCTAGGCCCCGTTATGTTTATCAATCAACTGCCTTAAGTACTCTAACACTAAGTAAGAATACGAATTAGATGCATTGTCCCAAAGAGTCACCAGAATGCCAGGTGTATTAGACCTGTGTCGAAGAATACATTCATGTCCTTAGAATCTAAATATTCCACCTAGTTTGGAAGCTGATCTCCCAGTTAACAAATCTTTAACATAGTGGCTTCAGATTGATGGTGGAACATTGGGGAAAGGCATTGATATCTGAAAACCTCTCAATTGGCTTTCCATGGTCAGCAAAATTCTCAAGTTTCTATGGTGTAAATTGCAAATTCTGAATTCATATCTGTAAAATGGACATCTAACAGTGATCCAAGCATCCCAACTAATATAATGGGTGCTCCCAAAATCAGATACATAAAAGAAGGAAACCCATCTTGTTTGAGAATATAATTGGGTGGAAATTAACCTAGGCAGGATGAAGAGAGAGACAGTACCACATGAAGGTTTTGTCAAAACCATTAAGAGCGGAGACATGAAAAGCCCTAGTGATTCCATATGCTTGGAAAATCTAAGATTCTTGTACTGACTAGTCACTACATTGAGGCGTCATTAGCAATATTGTAGAATGGGAAGAAAGACCATGAGGTCTGAAGGAGTGTTTTAGAGTATCTTTTGCCATACTTAACAAAGTCATATGGGTTTGTTCCCATTTTTTTAGGCACAAAGCTACCTCGTGTCATTGTAGTCCTCCATTTTCCTTATATACACCAACTAATTATCCATTTTTGTCCCCCTTCAAACCCCTTATGTACCTAATAATGATATGCACATAGCTGCCTACTTATAACCATCTCCTTCTCTCCACACACACACATAATAAACATTTTCTTTCTGATCCAAGAGACAAAAACCCTTCCTGATTATAGAAATCCTAAGCAATGTGTAAAGAACATTATCTATTGCGTTTTGTAAGCAATTGGCAATATAATATGTCTTATGGACTAAGAAAACTAGTAGAAAAGATGGCAGAGGGAAGTGGTAGGAATTCCGAACAATTCTCATTCCCAAATTTGAAGTTCTCTGAGGGCCACACCTACACAACAAACAACTTAATAAATTGAGAAGCTATCCTAATTCCAAATCCAAATAGATTTAATTGACTATATATCTGTTTTAGTTACTTTAGTGAGAGATTTTTCCTACTCTGTTGGGACCCTTTCCCCAACAGGCACACATGTAATGTTTGGTACTTCATAATACCATTAATTCAATTATGTGCACAATAACACCACTGAATTTATGTAATTCTAAGTAAAAGGTGGTGGGAGATAAGTCCTTGAGGAATATGATGGTGCCTGGTTGGGTGTAAGCAAAGTCAATATCATTTTGAGAGATCCAGCTGTATAGATGATTACTATTCTATGATAACATAATGATATGCACTCAAAAGGTGTCTGTATAGTGTGTACTAGAAGTGTGGCGGAAGTACGCTTCCTGAAATTATCAATGGTACATAATTATTTTGAAGGATAGATAAGAAAGAAGATCTTGGTATGAGAAAATGGCATAGGTTTTGGCTAAATTATTATTTTGGTGAATAAAATGATTGATTGCTTGATGGAAAGAACAACTTTCCGGGGTCATACTGCTCAGAAGAACTCCTAGAAAAGCAGAAAAACAATGGGCAGCAGAATATCTCTCTGCCTCACTGCTCTGATTATTTCAAGGATCTGAGAATTGGCAATGGAAATTGGTCTGCCAAGTGGAATTCACATTGGACCATATCTATACTAGCCCATTTGTGGAAATTCAAGCCTGTTTGGGGGATAGATTTTTCATAGGTCCATGTATAAGGCTGACCATCCAGGGAAAGCAGAAAAAGGCATGGCCCACTAAGAAATTGTTGGAAAAATTGGAAGTCATGCTGGACAGAGGGATTTGAAAATCCTTTCATTATCAACGAACATTCTAAAAGAACACTGCAGCATCATTGCTCAGAGTCGTCACACTGTATTCAATGGTTAATGCCTAAAGTCCTGGACATAAAGTGTCAGGACTAAACTTTCATATATCTGGACCTTCCTATCTCCTAAAAAGTAACCATACCTTGTGGAATCAATTCAAGCCACAAAACACACTACCAGTGACAAGACAACTTTTTAGTGCTTTATTTCAGCTTTTACTTGACTGCTTCATTTCCTCCTTCCTCCACACTCTTTTTTGCACATTATGAATCCATATTCAACTTGCTCATAGACAAATATCTAGCACCAAGTAAATACTACCTAGCTGGTATGATTCTCTTTGCTTGGTACCTAACATTTGTACCTTTATCTACTTATCCTCAAAATACAAATATGCCTGAAAGAAACACTTTCCCAATCTGCAAGCTTTGTATTTTTCTTCAAAATATGGAGATTCTTTGTGTATGTATGTAATGCTTTTGAAGGTGATTGCAGGGACCAGGTGTGTAAGATCAATTCTTAGTGTCTTGAAAAGTCATTATTTCAGAATTTCCTTCTTTCTTGACCTTCAGAAAACTAAAGCAACCAAGGATCTGGGGCTTGATTCTTGGCAGCAAAGAATGTATGTAGAAACTTACCGTTCTCAACCAAAACTGAGTAATACTTCAAACTTCTTGAAGACCTTCCAACTTGTTAGCTAGGACCACTAGGTAAATGAAGACTGTAGCTATGAAAGGGAATAAGTAATAAGCCCATGAATGGAACATTTCGAAGGTGGGAGTTGGATGTTAATGAATCTAAATCACAGATTGAGTGGATTGAATTATGGACCAGTTTTTAGTGCTAAGAGCTACCACATTTGCATCAACCTCTCAAGTCTCATCAATGGTTCAACCACTGACTTCTTTTCCAATTAAAACTGAATGATATAGCGAACTAATCATCCAAACAACTTTTATGTGGACTTTTCCAAACTATATTTGTGCTTGGTTGCCAAGAAAACGAAACATCCAAATGACATTTTTTATCCAAATTGATCAAATAACAACTCTCTGTGTATGGCGTCTACTTCACACATATAGCTCAGAACAAACATATTAAGTAGTAAGCCACTGATGCAACCAACATTTACCTCATTAGTTAAATGAAATATTACATTCCTAAGAATCCCTCACGAATTTAGTTAGCATTAATCTTATCTCACTAGCTTCTAAGTTGTTTTATGGAAAAAGGGCTTTTTGCTAAACTAAGCAAAGACTGTTTACCAGTTTACCTCATTTAAACACTGCTTATAATGAAACTTCGTCCCTCCACCAATCACCAATCACCAATTCACCAGTGTATATTTGTACACAATTCTCCACATACTTAGCCAATGACAGAACCCTGCAGCACCTGTTGACTCCTACAAAAACATGCAGAAAAAAACAATGCACCTAGAGATCATGGTACGGTTTCAGGTTGCCAGCTTGAAATATTTTGGAATTTTGTTCAGAGGAAAGATACAGAAACCCAATTCCAAGGATTTGAAAACTGTATAAATATTTTTGCGAGACACAGTAACAAAACCCCCTCCTCTTCTAGTCTTTGCAGTTTGTTGCCTGATGCCAAGGATTTGTGTCCTAAGTAAGAAAAAATAACCATGAAGTATCACTCTAGGTTGATATTGCCATGAATTACTAGTTTTAGGTCCTAGAATTAATACTTATGACTGTACTTTGGTTGTTGGTTAATTAGCTTACCCTGCATACTCGTCACTCATAAAAACCAAGTGATAAATTCACTGCTGCTTCTTTTTCTTTGACAGTTCTTCAGTCTCAGACTATTAGGAAAGATTCTAGATATTTATGATATCCTTTTTCTTCTTTCCAAAAGTTTGGATTCCTTAATTTGATTATGTATTATCAAATATAAATGGACTTGCTGATTACAATTGTGTAATTCAATTAGAAATAATATCGATTATCTTCAATCATTTATTCTGGCCGAAAGCAGAAAAAAAGTATAATTTATAAGCATTTAATTTCTATTACACTGCTATCTATCTAATTGAAGTAGCCTTTCATATATCTAGGAAATTCTACTTTATAACTAAGGGAAAGAAAGATAAGTTACCTCCAAAAAAGGATTCTCAAATTAGGAACCCTTCATTTCCAAACTGATTCCCCTCCCTCTCTTGCTGTGCCTTGTCCTGCTTCATTTTGTGGTTCCAAAGCAGATGGGTCACAACGCTTTCCACCTTTTGGTAATAGATATTCGCTTATGAGCTACATCCCACTAGCTTATCACCATTTAAAAGCAGAGCATCCATAGCAGGCTCTTGCACAAATCCTCCTCTTTTCTAGTCCGTAACATGCGCATAGAGTCTTGGTCAATCTCTTCTAGTGTCCACAGGGGCCGTTTGTCAAACACTTGTTCAACAACTTCACCTGTTAACTTGAACTCAAACCTTACCCATGGCTTCAAGTTCTCTCAGCAAACAAAACACTGAATCCTCTTGGACTCCAAAACAGAACAAGGTGTTTGAAAAGGCACTGGCTTTATACGATAAGGATACCCCAGACCGATGGCAAAATGTAGCCAAAGCAGTTGGTGGCAAATCAGCAGAAGAAGTAAAAAGACACTATGAAATCCTTTTAGAGGATCTCAGGCACATAGAGTCTGGTCATATTCCTATTCCCAATTACAGGTCTACTGGAAGCAGCAAGAACACTATTGATGAAGAACAAAGGTAATGTTTCTTTTGATTGTTCATAATACCCACGCACCAACTGTATCATCCCATCAAAATTAATTTTTACCTTTATAGAAGTGTTGGTAAAGGTTGCTTTAATACAACATTAAGATGGGTGGCTAAATTTAAATGGGTTTTAAACACCCTTTTACAAACTTTACAAACTTCACAAACTCAGCTTGATCAGGTGGAAACATTGGCTTGAGACAATGTACAGGAGGTATAGAAGTACAGAACCCAAGATTGTAATAACTAATCAGGCATTTTGGTAAATTTTGTAGCTTGCTTTCCATTTTTTTGGTTTTAATCTTTTTTATGATCTAACATTCCTTGCTTCCTTGCTTGTGTTACAGGCTTCTGAAGTATCTTAAGCTGCACTAAATGCAAGCAACAGCCATGTGTTGGTCAAATATTTACAACAACATATTTGAGTGTATTTTAGCGTGATAAACCCTTATGCCCTGTCTCTATGCTCTACTCAACTTGCCCCCAATCCCCAAGCAAAATGTAATTCATTCTTATTATAATCAAGTATCCAATTCCAGTACCAATTTCTAGCTAGATATCAAGTGCCAAGCTCAAATTCACAAAAGAATAACAATAAATTAAATAGAAATTCAACTAAATTGAAAGCAAAGATTTCATAATTCTAAATTAAGCAAATTAATAACAATCGACTCCCTTCATAATAAAAAGAGCAAGCAATGTTTCTGTAAATGTTTACTAACTATTTAAGATATTCAAATAACAACTTTAAACTCATGTGCCTCAAGAGGAGGTTTGTTTAAATCTATATCCAACTTAAATTCAAATGGCTAGTCAAGATCAAATTGAAATTTGATTTCAAGTTGAGTCTGGGCAACTCTTCCGTCAGCCAATTGATTCATTCTACTTTTCTCTTGCCTTACATGACCTGACACACATGACCACCCAGTGAGGTATGTTTCTCATACATCTTGTGACAGTAACGACATTTATACGGCTCACTCTTTTTGTTGGGAGTTTTTCTAACATTGGATTGATTGCTTCTACGATTCATATAACATATACATACACACATAAATTTAATAAATATATTAATCACGTGTATAATTACTAAATTACAATGAAAAAAATAAAACATATTTGGAGCAGCCACTTCAATGCATATATTAGTATCATTAATTTTTGTTAGTGATTTTTTTTTTTTAATTTAGTAGTAACCATTTATGCGCATATTGACTAATCACATTCTAATTCAATCAAAAGCAAGTCATTCAAAAATTTAATAAATAAACCACATCTTTATTTTTTTTTTATTACCACAACATTTTTGTTCAACAATAATAGAATTAATACAAAAAAGTAATCAAGACATCATTTATAATCACATCAAAACCCAAAAATCCTCACAAACATAATACCTCCCACACAAAAAGATCATTACAACACATATTCCAAAACATACTAAATAACCTCTTTTTATCAGATCTTACAAAACAATATTATAAAACACAACAAGAAAAAAGAAAAATCATTTATCATTTGGCAAACCTTATCAAATCTTATATGCTTTATTTATATGCATTTGTCTAATATTCACTTTAGCTTATAAATGGTTTCACCATTACAAAATCAACTAACAAAAATTTGAGATTTTACTAGAAATTTACTCACCTCAACGAAGTTTTGAGATGCTTGATTATCTGAGAAATGAGGACACACTTTTATGTTCAGACAATGCTGTATTATATGATTTATATAGACAAGGATTTTCTGAAATCCTAAATTTTGATGAAAATTTTTGAGTCATTCATCAAAATGTAGATCCAAAATAAATTAAATATAACAAATTAAAATGTGTAAAAATTATTATAATTTTTTAAATAAAAAACTATTAAGATTGGAATATAATCTCTTCGATATTATTTGTCAAAAAGAATATGATATGTAAGATGATACAATTTGGGCTTTAATTATTTAATTGATGGAAAAAAAAACTCGGCCCAAAATTGATGGAAAAAACTCGGTGCAAAATTGATGAAATTTATATGTCCTATCCGTATTGTCATGTGATAAAGGATTTCACTCACTCTCTTTTTTCTTTTTCTTTTTTTTTTCTTTTTTCTTTTTTTACTGTAAACTAGTCGTTTATGACAAATTAATTTATCCATATTTTGTGATGTATGTAAACCATTACTCTATATAATTATTTGAAGTAGATAGGGATGACAATGGACTTGATTTAATGTTGAGTCCTACCCAGCTTTGAATTCATAAATGAATAATAAAACTCAATATATTCAGTTTTAAAGTCCGACCGATTAGGATAAGACTCAATATACTCCGTTTTGAAACTCACATTCTTATGATAAAAAGGTATCATTATATCTATTTAGTGGATTATTATCATAAGATCTAATTTAAAGTGTTTAGTTTTAATGATAAGGATGTGATATAGCACTAGTGTGAAAAAATTAAGTGAGATATATATGTATATGTAGCATTACTTAATTCTATATATCTAATAATTATGGATAATTGAATTTCTTAAATTTAGAAAAATAATAATCTAAATTGAATTCCTCAAATTATGTTCTAAATTGTATTCCTTAAATCAAGCGTTACTCAATTTTATATATCCATTATAAATAATTAAATTCCTTCACTTTAGAAAAATAATAATCTAAATTGAATTCCCCAAATTATAATCTTAATTACAATTCTTAAATTAAATAAATAAATCTCTTAATTTTTTCTCAGAGTCAACTCTCTTAATATTTTTCTAAAATTATTATAATTAACTCTTTTTAATATTCTCCTAAAAAATTTTCTTTCATTTTTTGCATAAGCAATTTGTGTTTTTATGTCATCAAATTTAGAATTTCAATTCCTTTGAAAATAATTTAAAATTGAATAATCTAATTAAAAAGTTTTAAATTAAAATGATCTAATTATAGTAGATATAAAGGATACCCATTCTTGGCCCAAGGTTCAATAGTCCTGAATTTGATTAATTGAGCCTGTAATCGAATCAAATGGGCTTATCAAAGAAATGGTTCTATTCATGCTTTTAACTATTTGATCCCCTCCTATTTTTATTTTTATTTTTTAAGACAAAAACATCTCATTAATTTGTTACTTATTATTATACTTAATTTTTATTTTAGTTTTTCATAAGTTTATACCTTTTAGGTATGAGTCTAATCTCGTTCGGAGTTTGGAACTGTCCTTCCCCACAAGTATTTTCTTGTGGGCTCAAACCTATGACATTGCAGATATCTCTCAACCGTTGAACACAAACATGACTTATCACTTAAACTATTTTTGTAGGTTAAAAAAAAATTATTATTAATATAACTTTTGAAGTTACTTATCGAATTATTTCTCAATTTATTCTACAAATATATAAAGGATTCTCCCCAAGTTTTCAAGTTTGACAAAATCAGCTAAAGTTGCATCAAGACATGGAAGGGTACTCACTAGTCACTTCCCATAATCCATAGATAGTAAACAAATCAATATGCAGCCATGACCCATCATGTATAATTTCTATTTTTTAGTTGTCAAGCTACCTACCCATCCCATTAGGCATTGGCTCTTTCACCAACCCTCCCCAGGATATTTCACTGCCTTGTTAACTATTAGAAAGAAAATACAATTTTCTATGATCCTTCTGCCAATAGACAGAGAAAAATTAAGGGAAACTCAAGTAAGGAAGGGACAGACGGACAGTAGTGAAGGTAGTTGAATAAGCAACATTGTCCTTATCTGAAATTTGAAATACTACATTAAACCATTGGTGGCTTTGATTAGTACATTTAGTCCTGCCTAAACTTCATCTAATTGACCAAAGTGAATGGGTATGATGTAATGGGTCTCTTTCATCCCTATCAGGAAGTAATTATTATAATATTAGCTGCTCAAGTGCAGATGATTTGGATTAGATGTAAACACACACGCTAAGTTAGAAAATGCTGATTAATTAGAGAGTTAAACTTGGCATATTATATAGGGTTCTCCAGTTCAACGTGCCAGCTTTATCTAGTGATGCTGGATTTTAAGCTCAAAGTTTCAACCTACCAAGAATCGATCCCGGTTTTATTTCTCGACCCCTCCCTTTATAGTCCTCATGCAATGCAGCCACTCACGGATTTTACAGTAAATAGATTGCATGAAAACAACTTGTAGCATCACCAGTACTTTTTGCAAGCTTGGTGTATTATGCCAGAACTGAGAATATGACAGGTTGCTATACAGTAGTTTACATGGTACAAAAACCTTTGATATGTCACCTGAAAACATAAACACAGATAAGAAAACGTGCTCTCTGCTAAGGTTTTCGGTTCAACTTACATTATAAGCCTCAGGGATGTGGCCATATGGTTGAATAATCTACTATGAGAAAAGTAAAGAAATCAAGCCAAATAATATGATTGATGGGATTTCACTGAGCTGTCCATTGATGAGTTTGCTTATAACAGCACCGATCTGCAGCTACTCCCATATGAAATAATCAATAATGTTACTGCCCCCGTGTGGGTTACAGCACATAATGGGTGCCAAAGTTTACCCAAAGCAAATTCAAGGACATTGTACGATGAGAAAGGAAGGGCTTGTAGACAAGGCTGGGCCATGTGGTTGTTCATGATGTAGTATCTGTGTAGTATCTGGAATACATGTGGGAATGAGAATTACTTAATACATGTTATCATCCAATCCATGCCTCCCTTCTGTCCCTTATTTTCACACATATGCCTGATGAGGATAAAATAGTGAGACTCCAAATAATGGCGCATACCATTCATTTACAACTTTCAATTACATAATGGAAACTTTATACATTCAAGTTCTGATGAAAATTAATAAAAGTATAATCATTTACATGTGCATTTTTTTTTTTCCTGTTTGGGTCATAGCAGACACAAAGCTAATCCAAAAAACTGGTATTCTGCATAAAAATTGAGCAAGATAGCAATATAGAAGAACCAGGGTTCACAGACTCATGCTACTCAAATAACAATAACAATAGCAAAGAGAATGAGATTCACTATGACTTCCAGGACTAAACAGCAGACACCCGTGACCCAAGAAATTAAACTAAAATGGGGGGAGGGGGAGAGGGGAGCAGGACAATTGCCTAGTTCAGAAGAATAAAGAGCCTATTAACGGAGTTTTGCTTGGGTTATGCCTCAACGACCTTCACTGGATACCTATGTATGCAATCTTCCCATGGACTATTAGGAGAGGGCTTTACATTCCTGAGAGCCTGCCAGATAGCACTGTTACACTTGAACCCACTCCCAAATGCAATCTGCCAAACCCGGTTCCCCTTTCGCATCCTTCCCTTTGCTTCAGTGTAAGCCAATTCATACCAAATTGAACTTGAAGAAGTGTTCCCAAACCGGTGTAGAGTCATTCTAGATGCCTCAACATGGACAGGCAGAAGCTGCAAATTCTTTTCAAGCTCATCAATTACAGCCCTCCCACCAGCATGTATGCAGAAATGATCGAAAGCAAGCTTGAAATCTGGGATATATGGCTTAACTTTAGCATTAAACAACTTCTTTGCCACCAAAGTTGCAAAGAATAGAAGCTGCTCACTAATAGGAAGTACAATGGGACCTAACGTTGTGATGTTAGTTTTGAGAGCCCCACCGGCAATAGCCATAAGATCCTTTGACAATGAAACCCCAGTTTTCCCAGCATCATCCTGCTCCTGATAAACACACCTAAATGCCTTATCATCAGCCCCACGGTGAGTCCTCACAACATGAACAAGCTTGTATTTAGCCCGCCGCTTATCCGAGGATTTGTTAGAAAGCAATACAGCAGACCCACCAACCCGAAACAAGCAATTGGGTATCAGCATAGACTTCTTATTCCCAAAGTACCAATTTTGAGTAATGTTCTCAGTGCTAACCACTACTGCATAAGTATTCCTATGAACTTGCAACATATCCTTAGCAAGATCAATTGCTATAACACCAGCACTACATCCCATACCCCCTAAGTTAAAACTTCTAATGTTACCCCTCAATTTATATCTGTTAACTATCATGGCAGAAAGTGAAGGTGTTGGATTAAACAAGCTACAATTCACAACAAGAATCCCAATGTCTTTGGGCTTAATATTAGAATTAGCGAATAGATTATCCAAAGCACCATACATCACCTGCTCGGCTTCTTCTCTTGCCGCAGCCATCGAAGGCCTAGGCGGAATGTAGTGCATCGCTTCAGGCACGTAAGTCTCTTCGCCAAGGCCGGACCGCTCGAGAATTTTGCGTTGGAATTCCAGTGAGGACTCGTCGAAGTCTCCAGTAAGTCTCGAGTGCTCCATGAATTGTTGGTATTTAACTTGGAGGGGTGAAGGAGGTCGATAGCACGAATAGTCCACTAGATAAATGGATCTCGGGCGGGTCATGATATAAACAGTGGATCCGAAAACAAGAATAGCAGAGCAGACAATGACACTGACCAGATTGTATTGCAGGTGAAGCCAGAGTTGATGAATGTCATCTGGGTTCATTTGGGAGGCTTCGATGAAAATAATCGACATTAGAGGAATCAAACAAAGTGTCAAAAGGTGGGTCATCAAGTAATGGTAACCCAGTTTGACATATTTCAAATTAACACTCTGTAAGAAATCTGGCAGTCTCCGGGTCTGGTGGATCTGAACCCCGCCGTCACCGGTAGTGGTAGAAGTGGTGGATTCAGAACTCATGGTGGGATTTTTTTTTGCACGAACACAAAGGGAATAGAATGTGAAAACTGAAATGGGTTTTGAATCTTTGCGAGGCGCAGTGGGAACAGGCCGGGTATATATAGTGATTCACAGGGAAGGACCTACGTAGAAGAAGACGGATCTGACAAAAACATTCCCTTTTATTTATTTATTGAGATTGAGCTTCAGAAGGAAGGCTGGGACAGTAGGGGTTGATACAACTAAAACAACGACCAGAACGATTACCAACCACGTAGCCTAATAACAAAGTAGGGAAGGTCTGCTCTGTTTTGCTCTGCTACCCAATCTCCCTCTCCCCTTGTAAATGGGTGTCTGACGAAGAAGGAAGAGAGGAAGTGGAATACGTAAACGTCGATTCTATGAAGAGAAAAACCGAGAGGAATAAACTTAGAGACGCAAAAATGAAGGGATAGAGGCAGAGGCCAGGGAAGCTTTTTGAGATGGTGACGGTCAAAACAGAGAGGATTAGAGCGGAAGCTTCAATGTAATTTCATTTTTAACGGCTTGACTTTTGATTTTGGGACTGACAGCAAGGTAAGGCTGTGTTTGGGTACGGTATTTACTAGCACTGATTATAGCAGTTTGTCAGGGCTTAATAAAAAACAGGTACAAAAAATAAAATAAAAATTATACATTCAAATATATAAAATAAATAAATAAACCTTCCAGCAAAAAAGATGAAATTAATAATACAATTTTTTAAAGTTTTTGTAATGTTACAATAAATATAATTGGTTTTTAAAAGAAAAATTATTTATTATATTTTATTAAAACCATTATTAATTACTATATATATAATATGCTTTCCTATTGTTATGTTTTCTAAATTATTTATATTAGTTTATTAAATAATTTTTTAAATCTGACATGAAAAATATTTTTTAATTAAATTAGAAATATAAGTTAGACTATCAATGCTAAGAGTCCACTTGCTTACAAAACAATTTATCAAAAATTAAATTTAAAAACTAATGGCTCATACGTATTGTTTATCAATGACATAATAATCTAAAACTATCCAGTAATTTACATATAATATTTAACAATAACAAAATAGTATAGACTTATCTGTTAATTTTTTTTATATTATATTTGACAGTATAAAATTATATAATAAAAAATAAAGAGATAAGACATTAATATAATAACAGAATAACTATATAATTTTATATATTATATAATTTTATATTATATAATCTTATATAATAGGTTAAACAAGTTAAATTTTATTTCTTTGCCATATTAGTTTAACACTAAACTCATCTTTTTTTATTATAAAAATATGTAAATTTATAATTTATAATATAAAATTAATGATCATCTAACTGCGTCTGGTTAACGCAACTAACCGTCCCTTTTCTTTATTTAGTAAAGAAAATTTATTCTTTTGCAGATCAGATGATATCACTGGTGTAGTCCTTTTTATAATTTATTTATAGATATGGGTTGCTTTCCTAAAGTCTAACCTTTCTCATCCATGAGAAATCACATGTTCATGATCCCAAATCATAATGGTCATGATGATGGGCAGCTTTTCATTTTTGACTGAAAAAGTCAACTAAACGACGACATAAGGGATTACCTTGCTTTTATTCTAGATGATTATAACTTTTGGACACCTTAACACTTTCGTATTCATATTTTTCAATCTAAATGACTATGTCCTCTTATCTCTTTCTAGATTCAAAGAGCAAAATTTTTATTTTATTTTTTAAATAAATATATTTTTAAGAGAAAGAACATGAAATTGTTGATTTAAAACAAAATTATCTGTACTAGAAAAGAGGATCCAAATCCACAAATTACAATTTAATTACTTTAATATTATTACACTGTAATTAATAAAATTTCATCGATCTCTTTTATCTCAACTAATTAAACTAAAACATTATTATCTGGATGATATATAGAAATATAATTTATTTTAGTATTTATTATAATTGTTGATAATAAATTTATTAATATGCAATTCTAGAATATTTTAAATTTTAAAAAGTATATTTATTGCATATGAATAAATTTCATTAAAACACTATTAAAATGATAATTGAGTTGAACTAAATTATCGTTATCTAATGTAATATATATTATTTTAACAAGTATTTATAATTTAATAAAATGGACACTCAAGATAAAAAAAATAAAAAAACTTAGAATGATTTTGTAATTTAAAATATTTTAATTTTTATTATTATATTTATTATGTAGAAAATTCTTGTAGTACTTGTTATAAATATTCCTAACATTAGCCTCTGCCCATGAATATTATATTGGTTCAGGTAAGTGCTAAATTTGAAGTAGATTTTCAAAGATTTTTGGTGTTTGAATCACGCACTCTTTTGTTCATCATAAATTTGAATCCCTTTCAATTAGTACTAAACGAATAAGTAAGAAACATTAAGAAATACTAATGGATGGAACCATTACCTCCCAAATTATTATACTAATTCAATTAGTATGGTGTCGAAAGAAAAGTTCAATCAATATAAAATAGATTTTTCAAAATGACTTATTCTTAATTCATATCAATTATTAAATTATTATTTTTGACCAGTGAAAAAATGAGTTCAGTAATAAACAAGTTGTACTCTCAGGATGAGAACATCAAATTTAAGTCTTAGAACAAGTAAACTAGATCCGTGCAACTTATAATGGGCCCAAAACACCATCCACAGTTTCTTGTAGTCCATATAAAAAACATTCGGACTATTCAACCCGAACCAACTTCTACAATCTTCTCCGAATTTTCCATGCCCAACTGGTTGCTCCTATGTCCAAACACCAAACTTTCTTCCCAAGAAAATCACAATTGGAGCTTCAATAAAATGCGTCCGCATTTACAGAAACTTATTGACATGTCAGGTTCTTATTGGTTATAATCATAAAGCCGTCTGGTCTTTCTTCTTCTCTTTGACTTATTTTCTCTGATAGCCAATTAAAAGATAGACAGTCATTTAGTGTACCACACCAGAACATTACCCCTCGCCTCTGGTTTACTCTAATGGCGGTTTATGAACCAATTTTCTGGAGCCATAAAAACGAGCAGAGCGAGCACGTCCTAAAGGCCTTATTGTTTTCGATTTCTGATAATTCATTGTGATCAAAGGTACGCTATCCTTTCATTTCCAACGTTTTCGATTTTCCCTGTTTTGAATTTACTTGTTGGTTGTGCTATGCTTCTATTGTTTCTAATGTTTTCAGATAATTGAAGATGGCCATGGGAGATAGTAATCCAATTCGTTTAAATTTCGAACTGATTTGATTTTGGATTTTTCTTGATAGTATATATTTAAGGGGTTAATGCTAGCTTGGGTTTGAGGATGTGAAATTTCGAGAAAAACTCAAAATGGGTTCTAGTTTCTCAAAAGCATCAGGACTGTGCATGATCTTTGATTTCTGATGTAAAAAAGTGTTCTTGCTGTATACCCAAATTTTCTAAGTAATTTTCATGTTATAAGTGACTTAGAGGCTTATTGTGTGCAAAAACTCTAAACTGTGATGCAACTCCTGTTTCATAGAATAGACTATAGACTCAATTTCATATGTTTTTGTACTTCTGAACCTTTCATAAAAAACTCAGATGCCTATGTAAACATGGAAGCTTAATTTCATTACAGGTTATATTGATCTTTGTGTTTTGGGTTTAGTTGTGTCAAGTTGGAATAAAAAAGGTTTCTTGCTAGGATAATGCACAATCAGTAAAACATTGTTTGACAGTAATATTAGTATATTTTGAAGAGAAAAATCTAAGTCGTGCCGGAAACACTATGTTGCATGCTTACATAAAAGCCAAAAACTTTACTGAAGAATTTTATTTGGTATGATGTAAAAATTGGTATAATTAAAGCAATCTCGCTCACTTTTTTTTTTTTTCTTTTCTTTTTTTTTTTTTTTGGGGGGGGGTGGAGGGAGAATAGATAGGTGATGCTTATATTCTAGTGTTCATAGAGATAGGTACCTATTATAAGGATGATGATTGTAGATTAACATTAAAGAATCATAAATTTTTTGTTTCAATTATTATTTTGAAAATGTTGTGATTGGGTCATGGTTCAATAGTATTCCATTGTTTTTTATTGTGTTCTTTGTTGATGTTAGCATATGTTCTGGTATGATTATGAATATCTGTTGGTTTTGGTATGTTAAAACTATAATAATTATGATATATGACTGCCACTTCCTTTTTTTCCCTGCTTATTTTCATGTGAAATTCAACATTTCAACTGACAAGCATTCTTTCTTCTAGAAGTTAGTCTTGTATTATATAACAGTAGATGCCTCCACACCCTTGAAAAATCTTTTCTTTTCTCTCTGCTTTAATATTTATTTTCAAGTGTCCCATGTTTCCTGTAATGTTTCGTATACGTGGAGATATATGATTCAATCTGATGGGCACTGGCATGTATAAATACGCGACATCCTACCTACCTCTTTTTCCTTTTTGTGGGCGATAAAATAGAAGGTAAAATGACTAATCAGGATAGAAGTTTCCATGTGAACTAAGCTCATAATCAGTATTCCTGTACATGCACTGGAAAGGATGTCTGCCTTGTGCTTACTGTGCTTATGTTCTGAAATACTTATTTACAACCTATTGTCACAGATGTTCAGGGATGCTTTCCGTTTTCAAGAGATTTCTGCACTCTACCGTTGCGCTGTTGATTGTAATAAAAACTTAAATGTGAAATATTTGGGTTGCCTGTGGTAGATTTTGTAGTGAAAAATGCATCAAACTAATTATCCTTTATCACCCATTTACTGAGTAATAACTTGTGTATAAGGTGGTGGATAGGATGGAAACTCAGAAAAGCCAACAGGGAAAACAGTCTTCACCAGCTGTCACTACCTCACCCACTACTTCTTGCCGAAAGAAGAAGAATGAGGAAGCCACGTTCTTGGTGGATTTGAAAGATCACATTGATGAGTTTATCCATGCTTCTATGGATGATCACAAAACATGTTTCAAGAAGACCATGCAGAAGGTTAATTCCTCACTCTCAATTTATGATAATACAACCTATCGCGAGCTTTTGCATTACAATTTTTGTAATCTTTACTGATAATATAGCTTGGATGCATTTCCAGATGTTTGGTATGTCCAAGGTTTTTGCAGAAAGGAGCTCTGAATCTGCTAAAGAAGTTGAAAGTTCTTTGCCTCTTCAAACAACTGTATCAAAATAGATACCTAGTTCTAGAACCTCTTTATTTTGCCTGTGGCATTTGGTAACAATCCTTTGTAATTTTAGTTACTTGGCTGTTTGCAAGTTCTAATTGAGAATCTGTACTGTAGGCCAGTTTGGCAATTTTCATCTGAGTTGGGCAGATCTCTTTCCTGTATGCATCGGTTATTACCTAATTAATGTTGAAAAGAGTTGGAGACAACTCTAATAGTTAAAGGATGACTATTGTGCAAGTCATATAAATACGTCAAAAATCAAGCATCTTGATGAGATCTTAACGCTATGGTCTATCTGTTGGCTTTTGCTTACAGATGAGCATCAAGCAAATCCCTAGTTTTGTAAAACAGTCTGCTGCCATGTTGAAACCGCAGCCAGGAGAGGTCCCATCTAGTGGAGTTCATGTGCCTCATGAGTCGTGATATTTCTTCTTTTCCTTGTTATCGTCAGCATTATGAACAGAACCTTATAGATACATAACAAGAAACTTGTTTGTCTAATTTTCCGGGTGGTTAGTCAATTTTCTAGTGGATGGAGTTTATCTGCCTACTTTGAAAATGTGGTCTTTTGTTCAACAATGGACTTTATCTGTCCAATTGTTGAAGTCATTGGAGCTGCAAGAAAAGTGGATTATAGGCCCCATGGATCTGGCATTCTATCATGTTTCACTGTGTTTTCGGTAGAACCTCAAAAAATTACTGATTATCATTTCAACACCGTGCTGGTTGCACTATATTTATCAATTATTTATTTAGTATTCAATTTTAAAAAGCTGAATTATGTTTGCTCGGTGCATGGGAGCCCTGTGCTCATGGGCTGGATTGATTTTGTTTCAGGACTAATTCATAATGAATTCAACCTAATCAGTTTGAAATATTTTTATAATCAATCTAACTTTTATAAGACTTAAAATCACTCAAGTTTAATATATGAATCATGATTTGAGTTAGGCTGATTATATTATATTTTTATTTACACTTATTATTGTACAAGTCACTTACTTAAATATAAACAACAGTAATAACAGATTTTAAAAATACTTACTTTTTTTCAATTTTTAATAATATTTCTAAAAGTCCAGCTAATACTAGTAATTTATATTAGAATCAAACAAATTCAACAATATTAGTAAAATAATTGAAGTAACAATATCTTCAAATCCAATCCGTCCGAATTCGATTGGGCCACGAGCCCCGCCAGGAGCCCTTCTTTGTAAAGTGGGTCAGTAGTGGCGTGGGGAATTACTCACCCCTCGTAAAGAGGCCTCGTGTGCAACATAGAATCTCTTTTTGTAAAATGAATTTCAACTGCTCTACAAGTCAATATTCTTGGATTTCTTCTTTGGTAGTTTGTTCCCTTTTGCCATTACAATTTACTTGCAGGATTTAGAAGTTTTTGCAGATTCTTGTACTTTATTGCCTAGTGAAAGCAGCTCTAGCCTCCGTGGAATCTCCTCCTTTTTTTTTCTTTTCAATCGTTCACTGTTAATTCACGAAGTTAGTGTCACTTGACAATTACTGTAAATAAAAATGGGTTTAACTATTTCTACGATTAATTCCGTCAAACAGATAAATTGAGATTATATATATTTATATCTTAGTTGCGGCATATATATATATATATATATATGAATAATTCGAGAATTTCTATTTTTTAATAAGATAAATATAAATATATAATTTATTTTGTTATACCGAGATTTTAGAAATTATAATATACAATTAAATATCAAGTAATAAGTAATATCAAAACAAGTACATGGGAGTAAGATTGGTGAACTTTAATTAATGGATTATTTTATGTAAATGGACATTGGAGGTGGATTAACGAGGTACATGCATCTCGTATTTTGGAAAGGTTGTTGAACAAACAAACCTAACATCGTCTAAAATTCCTAAACCAAAACTTCACCCGAGAGAAAAAAAAAATGTTCATAAAGAAAAAGAAAGCGAAAGAAAATGAAAGAGCCACATGTCTCAAGTGGTAATTAGGCTGCCAAGTTGAAAATTTTCACTCCCAACCCACTGAAAAAGAAGATGATGGAAAGTAGAGGAATGTAAAAGAGGGCGGTGGAGCACTGAGAGACAATATGTAATGGCACACAGATATGTTATGACGGTAAAAAAAAAAAAGTGAGATATGCTTTATTATTAAAAGTATTGAATATATTAGCTTAATTTGAGAATCAAAAGTTACGAGCATATTAGTTAAATTAATTTTTTTTGTGAGATAATAAATTAAATTTTTTTAATTTCTCAAACTTAGGCAACAATTCAAAATGAAATTTTTTATAAAATGAATTGAATTATAATTGGAAATAAATTTCTAATATAGAAATTTAATAGAATTAATGAATTCAATCCTGGTAATTAGGTTGCCACGTGGCAAAATTACCCACTTAGAGCGAATTCCCTTTCACGCCGACATTCAAACAAAAATTTCCCGCTTTTTCATTTTCCCTTTCTATACACCACTCTCTGGACATCGATACTATATTCTTCAATGGCGGATCAGTCATGGATGTGAACAATATCAGTACTGGGACTGGGATTTCTATTCTCAAGGTCGAAGTAGTTTGATTTCCAAAATCCAAGGTCAGTGATTTTCCAATTTCTCTCAGATTTTCAGTATTTTGTTTCGATTATAGATATATCTCAACGTCGATTTTGATTTATGGTTTATTCTGAGTACGAAATTCATAATAAAACGTAGAAATTGACATTACATTTATATAATCCACATTATACGATTACGAGGAAGTAAATACATAGTTGTTTGTTCTTCCTCTATGCGTTTGGTTTGATACAGTCTTAAAGCTAATAAAACATAATCAAATACAACACAGAACAACCTGTTTGTGATTCTTGGATCACAACTAGTAGTAGTAATTATATATATACCACTTGCAACATTTACTATCAGATAGAAGATGCAGGATATTATTGTTGTTGTTGATGCGAGTTGGTAAATCACTGGAGCTTCATGTTTCTCATCCTGCAAATCAAAGTGAAGGGAACCAAAATTAGCTTTAGCAAGAGAAAACTTGGTTAATTCCATGCTTATTTGTTGATTAACGTGAACCCATGTGGAGCTGAGTTAGGTAGAACAGTAGCTCTTCTTTTCTTTCTTTTCTTTCTTTTTTTCCTCATTTTTTTGTCTTTTTTCGTTTGTAGAGGTCACTAGGTCTTTTGCTTATGATAAGGGTAATAAGGTAGAAAGCGAAGCGGTAGCATATGTTCAAGGATTCTACATTTAGAGATTGCGCTTTGTCAACAAGTAAGATTTTAATATACCAAACAAAATAAACTAATTAGGTGCACATGTTTTATGTGGCTATTTACAGACAGGTTAGGTGTTAAGATTATACTACCTCCTTTCCTCATCGCTAGTGTTCTTACCACCAGTGGTCCTGTAATTGGGGAAGGGAACTTGGCCTGACTCAATATGCTTCACATCTTCTACAAGGAGCTCATATTGCCTTTTCACTTCCTCCGGAGTTTTCCCACCCACTGCCCTGGCAACATTGTACCAACGGTCGGGGGTGTCCTTGTCATAAACAGCCAGAGCCCTTTCAAAGGCTTTGTTGTCCCTGGCTGTCCACTGAGCTAGAACCACGAGATGACATTGAACTGGATGCCATTGCTTTGGATGAGTTTTCGGAGTAAGGCTAGGCAACTGAAATGAGGCTAAGATTCAACAAATCACTAGAGAGAATGTTCTAAGCCAAAAAAGGAGAGGAAATTAGCTGAAATGCTTGAAATAAAGGATAGTGTGACAAGATTGAAGAGAGAGTCAATAGAGAAAGACTTTAGTCAATGGCTGATATGTGCAAAAGAGGAGGCAAGGGCTGCTCTTTATAAGCAGGGGTGGAGGGGGTGAGGTGGGGTACTGCCAGTTGGCTAGAAATCTTGCCAAAATGTAGTAGAATTTTAATGATTTGTCTCCTTAGCAACCACAAAATTGAGAAGGCCAAAGAATAAAGAGCAGTAATGTAGGAGAATCAGTCTCTTCATACGGTAAAATAAAAAGTTTAATAAAGTCCTTTCCTTTCTTTCATGTTTTTATCCTATAGGGTCAAAAATTAACTTTGTTAAGTTTGAATTATTATCATTGGTGTTTAGCAAAACAAAAAGCTTGAAACATTGGGTATGTAAGCAATAAAAAAACTCAATATTCGGTCCAAAACAGTAGAGCCCTAGACCTTCTAAGCACTTCCCTATTTACAATAAATATAGCTTAGCAAATAGCATGTGGTTTGCCATGTGGAAGTATGCAGTCCCTTGGATGAAATGGTAAATTTATTGCTGTAGACCGTAAGACGATGAACATGCCAATATAGAGAAACAAGTGGAAATTCAAAGGCAAGCTTCCCCATATGTTAGGATTTCATTCAGATTACACTTCACAGTTGTAATGGCCTGTCAGCAGGGTTCTACTTGGGTCCAAGCTTAAACCAAATAAATCCATTGGCCGTACCAAAACTTTCACGTGTGCACCATAAACTTTGATCTCCTGCTTAAAAGTGTTCTGTTCCATTACGAAGCCTTGTGTTTTCTTCATTATTGGTGACTAGTGTACTTCGTCCTGGACAACATTCCATGCATTCTGGCCAGCTGTGTCCGTACAATGATTATCTTATGTTTGTTTCTCTGATGGAAGGTCATTATATGTTACCAACCCTTTTAGCAGTTGGGACCCCCTTCTGAATGGTGGGTTTTTTGAGTTACTTTAGATTACTGTGTATAATGAGGTTTCTCGGATTGCTTATTGTTACTTGGGCAAAAAAATCCTCTCTTTGATCCGTGTCGACAATCTATCACTCTAGATAACAAATGTTTGCTGTATTGAACAATGTAGTATCTCTGGCTTGATGTCATCTCCATTTGATTTATGCTAAATGGAGATCTGCAATAATAAAAAAAGATAAATGAGGGATGTTGCTAAGAACTAACATACAAGATATACGAGGGATGTAAAATTAATTATGGCCTATATCAGAGATAAATTAGTATTCTATTGTGCTAAATGGTTCTAAAATACAGATCACGTACTGCAGTCCATGTTACAGCTATATATAAACAATAGAATCCGTAGATGATCTGTTTGCTTGTCCTTAGCTGTTACTTCGGGATATTGTACAGAGCAAAAAGATAGGCTCACTGTTTACCCACTTGTCTTTTAATTCTAACTCATTTTAGTATAGAGATCATTCTCTTTAATTGCTAAATCTGGTTATCTCTAACAAACAAGATAACTTTTTACCCTTCCTGAGAGAACACATGGTTTGAGTCTGGCTGGATATGCTTGTAATGTTGATCTCATATAATGACATACGGACAAATATCAGGTTAATCATGGACAGCAGATATGGAATAATGCCAAATGCAATTATATCCTAGCAGAGATTTTTTAGATTTCTGCTCCTATATTTTTACTATGCAATGTGGGTGATTAGAACAAAATATTTTCTTTTCTGGTTTTAGTTTGTAATGAATCACACTATTATGTTTTGGCTTAGCTTAATAATGAAACAAGAAAATGACAAACTTCTTCTTCAAGAGCTAGACTAAATATCTATTTGGAATAATAATAGGCTGAAACTCAGAAAGCATCACAATTCGAGGCCGGCGTGATCCATGGCTATTGATTGCAACTTGGTAGGGTTTCCCCTCCCTATGAGCATATATTAGCTAAAATCTTGCAAGTAGGCTTCAGTTTAGTCAATTCCCTACTCAAGAATCTACAAAATCTATTCTCAATTTTGGGAGGTGAGGAGTGTGATGGGTAGGTAACTCATATGCTAATTCTGTTTCTTCCTAATACAAATCCCATCATTAAGTATTTACCATCCACTATACTGACTCAAACAATGAAACATTTATCTCCACGCATTTTCCATGTCATGTTGGCATCCTCCTTTCCATATACGAATGTATTTGACAACCAAAGTTTTTAAGGAAAACCACTTACATATCAATAAACTTAAGTAAGCTCTAGCAGGTTAAAACATTGAAAATGAATGTTGGCCCCATTGACAATTTGAAGTAGTCATGGTCATTGGATTCTGGCCACATGTGCTAATGGGGCTACCAGTGATCATTAGTTGATAATAACTTCTCTAACTTTCTAGGAATCTTTATATAAGGAAAAGTGATGGTTGAAGATACAGCCTCCCACTGATATTGGAATCCTTATCATCCAGTCTATCTCCAATACAAAGTAATATCTATGGATTCTTCCTTCCTCACAGGACCATTCTACTGCCAGTGGTCCTTCTTCACTAGTTGGAGGATTGGTTTTACGTGGACTCCTCTTGATCCAATAGGTTTCTTATGGAATGTTCTGTTAATTTTAAGGGGTTGATAAGTTCAGAAGTAATTTTTCAATTGTGTTCATCCAGATTAGGCCTTTTTGGCTCTTATAGACAAAGACAATAAGAATCTCGTCTACTACTTTAGATGGGAAGAGTCCACCAAGACCTGGTGGCAGGTCCTCAAACATTAGTAAAAGCATAATGACTGGTTTTTAGATGGAATATTTGGTAATAGAGTGGACTTAATCAAAATTCTAATTAATAGGCTTATTTTTAATGGAATGAAGGAACCAAGTATAGGAGGTGTTGAGAAAATGCTGCTAATGTGACAGAACTTCTTTAGACCTTGATGACATGTTGGTATTTGTCTTTTTAAAACTTATTTAGAACTTGATGACATGTTGGTATTTTGTCTTTTTATTACATGCTTGAATTCAACTGAGTAAATGGTCGAAGCCAAGCAAGGCTCTTTTGAACGGATAATAGGTATGTGGTGTACATATATCGGATAAGATTTGATGCACTCCTAGATGATAGGGCATTGCATAAAGAGCTATAGTTGAAAATCACAAAAAATGATTGAATAAACAATATTGGTTATTAACTTTGTGAGTCTCCATATTGAACATTATTGTACTAGAACATCAACATGGATGGGTTTGAAAGCAAAATTTCATTTTTTTCCTTTTAACGACATACAAAATATTGAATGATTATCACTGTACGGCGATTCCAGAGTTGAAAGATTTGGTCGGAGCAGACCAAGATATCGTGGACCTTTTGATTCTTGTATCCTCACTGCTCTTGTGGTTCTTACAGAAACGCAATGTTTAGTCACTCTTGTTTTGTCCCCTAGTCCTTGGGTGTGATTCCCTGTAACATCAAAGATCTATTACTGGTACCAGTTTTCAATTATAATTCCTGATGATTCTATATTATGTAATCCTACTTAGCATAGTTAATTAAGAGGATCAAAAAGTTTGGTTGTTGCAGCTACCGGCAGTTTAAATAAACCAATAAAGAAAATGCCACCTTCCTAGCAAGAATAAGCTTGTCTGCTCTGTCATGCAATGTAGCAAGTGACTCACTCGTGCAGCAACCAAATAATTTGTTGGTCTTGCAGAAAATTAGAAGTTGCCTTACCAGCAATTTTCATATTCTAAAGAAATCTTAAGTAGTTGTAGGATCCAATCTGCTTTTGATATTTCATCATATTGGTATTGCATCATAGGCACATTCTGTTAGTTGATATTTCATAGGCAAAGCGTTCTTTTACATAATTTCCTGTGATAACAGAATTGATATATGCTTGGCTACTTAGGCATTCCACTTGTAGAGGAAGCTTCCACTCCCAGTCAAATGCATTTTAGCTGAGCTTAGACTATATATAACTAAATATTTTCCATTTCTCAGGATTGTGGACTCTGGCAATACGACCCTTTACCAATTGCTTCCTTTTGTTGCTGATTTTGCAGCTATCCTACTAGCCCACAAGTGATTTGGCCATGACCTACTGTACGAAAGGAGTAATGGATTCAGGCATAAAATTTTCTATAATTTTGTCTGTTCTCGTAATTAAATTTTAATTTTTTTAATTACAATTACTATAATATAATTATTTCAATTGGATTTGATAGATGATTTAATTGTAATATTACAATTAATTTTAATGAAGATCAATCACAAATGATGAATGTTCTTTGGCTTGATCAATCACAAATGATGAAAAGCTCAAATATTTCTTTAGAGATTCTTGTTTCACAGGATGAGATGTTTTAAAGATAGTTTCATGTTGTTCTTGTTTATATGTATTGCATAAATGTCTCTAAACGCCAATTAATTTCTCTTAATGAAACAATGGGAAAAGAGTCAAATATTTCGTCTATGCAAATATTTTTTTGGGGGACCTAATGGGTAGTGTAAATGGACTTTATAAACGAGGACTCTCGGCCCATGATTTAGACTATACCCCATTCTTTTCAAACTCTTTTCAGAGAAATGCTAGGCCCATTCTTTAATGTATAAACAGTCCTACAAAGGTTCCCTTAAGGCCGTAACCATAAAATTGAGTTTCCAAGTTATTTTCCTTTTTCCTCGTTAGATTTTGAAAAAAAAAAAATTTTATCATTTTTGTAAAACATTAAATTTTTAAAGCAATCCAAAATTAATTATAAATAAATTTTAACCCAATGTTTATGATATTTGTTACACCTTTTTCCTCGCTTAGCTCAATTTATAGATCAGAACGAAAAGATTAATTCAAGCTAAAGGTAAAATGAGACACAAAAATTGTTCGCGAAAGAGCGTAACTTGATTTCTTTAAATATTTTTCTTTTCAAGAGACTGTATGGTAACAAGAACCAATAATCAGAAGAGATCAAAAACGAGAACCACATGAACAAGACCCATAACGAGAACCAGGGCGAACACCTAACAAGAACACAAATAGCAAAGCCCAAACAACATAGCCATCAAACCACAACAAATTACTACTATTAAACTAAATGCTTAGTTCCTCCAGTTGCCACCAGAATCACCACCACCTCTTGAGTAGCGAGACCCACCCTCACCGCCGTAACCACGGTCACGCCCTCCTCCATAACCACCTCCGTTACCACCATAGCCTCCACCGTTACCACCATATCCTCCACCACCATAACCTCCACCGTAACCTCCTCCTCCGCCACCACGGCTGTATCCCCCACCGCCGCCGCCACGGCTGTATCCACCACCGCCTCCGCCACGGCTGTAACCACCGCCGCCTCCGCCACCACTTCCACGGGATTGAGCCTCGTTGACAGTGATATTACGGCCATCAAGATTCTGACCATTCATCGCCTCAATCGCATCCCTCATCCCTTGCTCCGTAGCGAAGGTGACGAATCCAAAGCCTCTTGACCTTCCAGTCTCACGATCGTTGATGATCTGCAACAAAATCAATAAACCTAAACATCAGATCCGTCCAGAATTACAAATCTAATCAACAAAAACCGATCGATCTTCGCCTTTTGTTAGAAGATGAAGATGAACGTACCGATTGGTGAGAGTAAAAAAGAATCATATAGTAACAGAGAGAATCATAGTATCAAGTAACACAAAACAGAGCAGAGAACATGAATCAGATGTGATCGACAAAGCCGAATCCGAATTGCGTCAGATCCGATCCCTGCGACAAACGGACCTTCGATTCGACGATATCGCCAAATTGAGAAAAAGCCTTCTCCAGAGCTTCGTTGTCAGTGGCCCATGCAAGCCCACCGACGAAGCATCTGTATTCAACATCACCGGAAGCCATTAAATTAATTTCAGTAAAAGACAAGTACAGACTGAATCAAAGAAAGCACGAAGAACAAGCGTAGCCGAAAGGCTTATTATATAGCCTGAGATGTTTAACTAGGGTTAAACAATTTCTCCGCCAATTTCGTATTCCGCCCTTCACGCACGGTGCACATTTTAACCATGGTTAAACCAATGCCGGTGAATAATGATCTGGCATGTTTGGGTACGGATAAATCTAAACCCTGTCAGAAGAATTGAAATTTGTTTTTATGAATAACGAAATATTGTTATTCATATTAGTATAGTGGAATCTTCTTATTGAATTTTAGCTAAAACTTATCATTTTATTAAATATATTAATTAAATTTCAGGTGTATATTTTGTGATTCTTTTTATTATTAAATAGGAGAATAAAATGTGATATTCAGAGTTAGGGTTAAACTTGTAATAGTAACCAAACACGATGGAAAGGATCGGCGAAAGGACTAGGACAAGGTAAGGGTTCAAGTGGGGCCAAGGGCACGTGATGGAATTGCGGTGGAGAAAGAGTGTAGATATTTATATACTACGAAAATATCGGATTATGAAAGGACATTAATATCCCTAGACTTTTGTTAATATTTCTTAACTACCTTAGAGGTAAGGTACTTCGCGTCAACGCATTTTATTTTTGGATTAGGAAACGTCTAATCAGATTGAGAGATAAGGTGACGACCGGCGCAGCTGTTATATGATTTCTTTTTCTTTTTTTGCGTCCTTTTCAGGGTCCCATGAAACAGTGTTTTCTTTTTTTTCCCATAAGAATTTTCAAAATCAGAAATATTTTTCTATTTCATTTATTTTTAATTAATAAAAATCTTATATATTGAAATCCAATAAATTGTATACTCAAATCAATTTGAGACCTCTGTCTAAGATTATCACGGGAATCGATTAGTACCAAAAAGGGCACTAATTGAATAAAAATAAAAATTTAAATTCAAGAATAGAAAATAATATGAATATTTGAATTTATAAGGATAATTTGATAAAAAAAAATTAAATTATCAAAAAAATGATATTATTTTAAATATTAATTCAAATTTAAATATATATTCAAATTATTCAATTGAATATCAAATCAAATAAGAGATTACTCAAATTCAACTTCAAATATCGTAACACAATTTGAATTGGAGTAGTATTCGAACCAAATTAGAATTCGAATGTTGGGTTCGAATTCTAGCTTCATACTTCCAGACTAGGACCTTTCACTTTGGGCTTTGTATTGGGCTTGATCAGTTCTAGGTTCTCTTATGCTCAAAAGGTTTTCAGTATGAGAGTTGGGCTTGTCAAGATTCAATGCATTTGGATTGGGCTGGTCACGTCTCACCACAAAGAGAAACAAAGTTTGAATATTATTAATATTATTTTGGTCAAGTCAAACTTTAAAGTATCACATTCATCTTAGTATTTTGCCTATCAATGATCAAATTATTAATTGTTTTTCTTTTCTTTTCTTCTAAGCTTCAAATTTCTACGTCATAGAAGATCAAGAAAATAAATACCCATTAGTTCATAACTTCTCTAAATGCATTACATACTTTAGATTATTTGCTTTCACTTTCCAATATTACTAATACAAAAAAAAAGTACATACTTGAGTACAATAACTTTGATCACGGATTTAATATACTTTTAGTATTTTATTATCTTAATACGGCGTGCTTGTGTCACTAATATGATTAACTAAATATGATAAATGTCAAAGTTATAGTTTTTTTTTTTAAAATGGTGTTCATGTTCAATAAGCAAGAGTCTTTGATTCGATCAAATTATAGCACTATAGTATGGTTTGGTTATAGTTTCATATACTCTTTGTTATGTATTTAGTGTTCAAATAAAAAGGTCAGACGTCACTATTAACTTTTTTCTTTTTCATGGTCAAGATGTTTTAAACCAAAATACTAAAATTCATTATTGGTGATAATGATGGTCATATTTAGTGGCATATTCAAAGTTCATTTTGGAAAACATGTACCCTTGTAACTTAATAATTCTCTAAAGTACATCGGAATCTTTTATTTTACAAATAATTAAGTTGAAAGTATTAAACTATAATAAGAATTCAATACTAATAAAAGAAGCAACACATATTAAATGTCATAAAATTATGATTAGTTTTCATAATGATCCCTTTATATACTAATTTAATAAAAGTGATATTTGTTATTGGCAACCCTGTTGATTCACATCTACTAATCTCTTAATTTAATGCTTATGAATGTTAATTCGTGAAGTCGTGTTTGAAAATATCATTTATGATATCGTTTTAAGAATTTGAGATCAAATTATATATTTACTAAGAATTGAAATTTGCAATAAGAAAAATAATTATTTTTGGTTTTGTTATATAATTAGTAAGTTTAATGGACATTTAAAAGAAAATATTAAGTTAATGAGGATTTGAAACTGAATGAGTGTCATTTAGACAATGACATGGTAGCCGACATTTGAGTAAGAGAAGGCAAGTGGTACACGTAAGCACCAAGTAGTGGGTACTACTAACTAATACAGAAAATAACGAAGACCGTTTACTTTTTTTATATTTTTATATTTTTAATTTATTTTTAGATTTAAATATATAGTAGGGGAAGATTTGGTTCATATCAAAAGAAGGCTGGATTCATTGTTATAATAATAAAATATTTATTTTTCAAATTATGTATGAATTAAGATGGAGGTAAGAAAAAAAAAAAAAAAGGATGGAAGTACCATACTATGTGATCTACAATTTGATAATTATTAATTACTTTTTCCTTTATTTTTCAAAGTCTTGTCTATTTTACTATGATTGTCTTTGTAAAAATAAAAAGTTAAGTAAATATTACTTTATCATTTTTTTTATTTGAGATTGACACCATTATTAATTAACATATATCTCTCAATTTTCAGTGCACATGCATATATTATACAATTAAAATATACATTAATTATTATATAAATGCTCAACATTTATGCTAAAAAAAATAGAACATAATACTATAATTTCACTATAAGTATATTTACAGTTAGATCAAATTTTATTAGTTAATGAATTGTGAGGTAAGATAGTTTATCTTTAATTTTATGATAAATTTATCACTTTTGATGTTTAATTTCATAATTAAGATAATTACCTTTAAATTTCAATAAATTAATAATTGTTTATGTTTAATTTGTAATAGTAATAATACACATGCATGTTGCATAATTTTTTTTATGAAAGTATATGACCATGAGTTCATTAATAATGATACCAATTTCAAATGGATAAAGCAATAGTTTAAACTCTTTCATAACATAATTATCCTAAAAAATTTCTCCAATTTACTTTGATTTTGTAAAAAAAAATGAATTTGAGTGGGGAGACATAGATGATGTTGATTGATGGCTGCTGCAGTGTTGACCACTACATGCAGTTGACTCTACTAATGTGGATTTAGTTAGAGAAGACGGCTTGTGTAAGTCGTTGATGCATTAGTAATTTAGTAACTTAAACTGCAGTTGACCTCTAAATCAAAATATCCATTATGTGTTATTACGTAAATTAAAACTAAAATTAATAGATCCATTCCAATAGTGTCACATTTAAATCTAAGATTAAAAAACTAAAAATTGAAAACAAATGCATGTTACTTATTATTATTAATTATTGCGTGTATAACATAACAAGTCATTTTTTAGAGTACCCATCAAAATATTCCTTACCATGTCAAAATCATAATTCTATATATTTACGATAATAATAAAAATATTCTTAAAAAGGCTCTTACAATTATTTTTTTTAAGGTGTAATAAATATTTTAATTTTAATTAAAAATATTTAAGAATAAAATTTATTAATGATATATCCTCTTAGTTAATTAAGACAAATCATAATTAAAAAAAAAAAAACGTAATAACACATTAATAATGCATTTAGAAAAACCAACAACGGAAGAGTCATGTTAACAAATAGGGCAGAATTGTGCTCATATTACAGTATTCCCAAAAGTATAAACTGAAAAGGTTGATGATTATGATAAAAAATTAGATAAATTTTGATTACTTGGCATCACCTACTCCATAACCAAGATACCTACCTACAAATTCTAATAGCAAATATTAAGTAAGAAGCACTGTGGAAAATATATTCCTTTATGAATTTTCCTAAAACATTAAGAGAGATACATTAACTCTGAAATTTGTCTTCCTTCTCTCCTCCTGTGTTTTATCTATTTTTCTACCATTTTTTGGCCAAGAAAACTAGGGAAAGTATTTTTTATTTAATTTTTTTTTTTTTGTGGTGCTTCGGACAGGGAAAGCCTATTCCTTTTGCTTTTCCTCCCTAGGATTCATATCATATGAAAGGAGTAGGACTGTAGCAGAAGAAAGTAAAAGAAAAAAAAAAAAGGGAGGGGGAGAGAAAACAGTGGGACTGTAGGAGCATTAGTTTGGGCTTAGCTGGATAGGCGGGATTGCCGGAGGTCAAACCCCCTTAAAAACCAACCGGTGCCGGATCAGGTTCAGTGTCAGAATCCCAAGTCGCTGAGCAACTGGTCCCATTCTTGGTTTGTAGCTCAGCTCAGGTTAATGGGATTTTCAGAGGTTAAAGAGAAAGAGAAAGCCTGGTTTAATTTCTTCTGCCATCTCTTTCTCTCTCTCTCAAATTTGTGATTTTTATAATATCTTTCTAGTTTTCTCAAACTTTTAAAATTTCCCATCTGGCCATCACTTTCTGTCTTCCGTCGACTGAAGTATTCACAGAGAGTAAGTAGCTAGAGAAAGATAGAGAGAAGAAAAGAAACAAAGAAAGTGACACAGATTTGTTATCACCAATTATCAAAAGTTTGAAGAATCAAAAGTTGTGATTGAGGTAAGGGGTTATCGTTTTCTGTTTTTCTTTTCCCTTGTCTTTTCCACGAGAGAGAAAGTAAGACTTTTTAGGGAGAAGAAGAAGAAAAGTGCAATCTTGTGTAGTGGTATTTCTGATTGTGTTTACAGTCAAACTTATATACAGTAACACATATACATACATATGTGAGAGCAAGATGGCATTGTTTGGATCTTTGGGTCAGCGTTCATAAGGCATGATGGATCAGCGAAGCATAGTATCTTTTGGGTTCTTGTTCTTGTTGCTGTTTCAGCTCACATTAGAACAGCTTGAGCCACTGAGTTTGCCCAGTGAGCGAGTAGCTCTACTTGAACTGAGATCTTCTTTAGGCTTGAGGGGCAAGGAATGGCCAATTAAGGCCGACCCTTGCTTAATCTGGAGTGGTTTGAAATGCGAGAATGGTCGAGTAGTTGGGATCAATATCTCTGGGTTTAGAAGAACCAGAATTGGTAGACAAAACCCACAATTTGCAGTCGATGGCTTGGCCAATTTGACTCTCCTGGAGTCCTTTAATGCCTCCGAACTCTTGCTCCCTGGTCCTATTCCTGACTGGTTTGGGCAACGGCTTCCTTCACTGCAAGTGCTTGATCTTCGGCTTTGCTCTGTTAATGGTGCTATTCCTTCGACTCTTGGGAACTTAACCAATCTAACGAGCTTATATCTATCTCGTAATAACCTCACTGGGATGATTCCTACTAGTCTGGGTCAATTGTCTGGTCTTTCGGTTCTTGATCTATCGCAGAATTCCATTACTGGATTTATACCTTCATCATTTGCTTCCCTTGGGAATCTTTCTTTTCTTGACATCTCTACCAATTACTTGTCAGGGCCAATTCCCCCAGTTATTGGGGCGCTTTTGAAGTTACAATATTTGAATCTTTCAAGCAATGGTCTAACTTCTTCCATACCCGCCCCACTTGGGGATCTTAGTAGCTTGATTGATCTTGATCTTAGTGTTAATTCTTTGTCTGGTTTGTTGCCTGTGGATTTAAGAGGGTTGAGGAACTTGCAGAGAATGGTACTTGGGGACAACTTACTTAATGGGCCTTTGCCTGAGAACTTCTTTCCTACTCCATCACAATTGCAGGTTGTAGTTCTGCGACACAACAATTTCACTGGTGCTTTGCCAGAGTTTGTTTGGTCAATACCCAGATTGCAGTTCCTAGATGTTGCTGGCAATAACTTCACTGGTTTGCTTCCTTATTCCAGTTCCAATTCTAATCTTACTGCTGCTGAGCTCAATATATCTCAAAATATGTTTTATGGAGGTCTCACGCCTCTACTGAGAAGGTTCAGTTTCATTGATATATCTAGCAATTTCTTTGAGGGCAGGATTCCGGACCATGTACTTACTAATGTATCTCTAGATAGCAATTGCCTTCAAAATGTGTCAAATCAGAGGACAACAGCAGAATGCGCTTCATTCTATGGTGAAAGGGGTCTGATGTTTGATAATTTTGGACGCCCGAATTCAACACTTCCTCCTGCTGCAAAACATACTGGAACAATCAACAGAAGGATAATTATATTGGCAGCAGTATTGGGTGGATTTGGTTTAATTGCACTTTTGGGTTTGTTTCTAGTACTGCTTCTTCTATGCGCTCGTAAGAGGGGCATTTCAAATCAAAGAGGGGTTGGTGTGGGGCCAGCCCCTGCTGGAGGCAGTTTGCCACCACCAGGGGTATCAATTAACTTTTCAAATCTTGGAGACTCATTTACATATCAGCAGCTGCTCCTAGCCACAGGTGACTTCAGCAATACAAATCTCATAAAACATGGTCACTCCGGAGATCTCTTCAAGGGTGTATTGGAAAATGGAGTCGTTGTAGTCATTAAAAGGATCGACATGCGTTCAAACAGAAAGGAAGCATATATATTAGAATTGGACTTTTTCAGTAAGGTAAGGCATACAAGATTTGTTCCTTTCCTGGGACACTGCTTAGAGAATGAGAATGAGAAGTTCATGGTTTATAAATGTATGCCAAATGGGGATTTTTCAAATTGCCTCTACCTGAAAACTACCTCCGAGGATGGTACTTTACGTTCATTGGATTGGATAACAAGGTTGAAAATTGCAATAGGAGCTGCCGAGGGTCTGTCTTATCTGCATCATGAATGTACTCCGCCCTATGTACACAGGTATTTTTGGACTTGCTTCTTGCTAGATATTGATCATTCAATTCTTATTATTTTCTTTTGCTTCTCCATGTAGTCATTTTTTCTGCAACTTCCTATTTTCCATGGCAAGTTAGTTCGGAAACTGCATAATCCTGTCAGGCATTGTCTGTTAATTTTTCAATGATAGTTAATTAGTTCAATTGTAAGTCTTAATGCAATGGTGTGATCCTGTTTCGTTAAAGGTACCAAAAGCCCTTCTGATGGAGTGATTTCGGAAAACAAATATTTTTTCGAGGAAAACAGAAATTATATCAAGTTATAGCTTATGGTAAATGGCTTGACCATTAACTTAGGAAGTTCTGTCATTCAGATTTATATTTATAGAGTATATATCTTAAAATAAGCAAACGACAGGGAACTATGTGGTCACGTGAATAATTTGGATAGGTGTTGGTTTGTGTCTCTTCTCTATTAGCTGTTAAGGAGATGAACCTATTTAAACCAATATATGCTAATTGATGACCACAACAGTTGGGCACATAGCCTGTTACTGTTAGAAACATTACTGGTTGTTATAGCTTTTTATTAGCTGCTTAGGTATAATTTTTTCCTCATCAGACAGAGAGCCTGTGGGAGGGCTTTGAACACTGAATTCAATGAATGATCTTCCCCCCAGTTCAGAATTTCACTTACCTAGTTACCTTTAATGGCTCTGCATTGGACGAGCTTTTCACGCATGCTCAGGTTGCAAATTTATGCACCAGTAATGACATGGCTTTCCTTTGGTTATTGAAGAGATGTTCAAGCAAGTAGTATACTTCTTGATGATAAATATGAAGTGCGGTTAGGGAGCCTGAGTGACATCTGCGCCCAAGAAGGGGATGCGCATCAAAGCAGAATTACCAGATTGCTCCGGTTGCCCCAGTAAGTATTCCATTTGATAGCTTAATTTTGTATTTCCAATCTTACTAAGACACATAACAGCTTGAAGTCAGTGATCAAGATTATTGCTTCCTTTAATCCAATTTTTTGGTTGTTTTAGAGGAAACACTCTTTGCACCCATTATATTTTGCTGTTTGTTTGGCATATTTTGATATTTCCTTCAAGAGTGTTATCTTCTTCTTTATTTTTGTACCTTTTTTTTTTCAAGTTAATGAATTCCATGTTAATTTGGGAAAATCTAAGTCCATGACACTAGTGGATGGGCCAGCCCAAATACAGAAGTCATGTTTTCCCAGCCAAACTTGGCGTGGGTTTAGCAATCCCTGTATTCTTATTCATGGTTGTGATGATGCCTTTTCTTTTCTATTGTGCAGGTTGTCTGAACTGGGTACATCTGGTACGTATAACTTTAATTGTATAAGTTCACGTGGATTTATAATAGTTTTTGGTCTTCAATACTCCTGAGGTTCAATTGTGGAAATGATATCTCTACTCTGCTTTAGAGGCCCACCATACACCCTTGGATATACAGTCTATGGCTGTTAAAAAGCCTAAACATTTCCATCTTCTGACTTAAATACAATACCTGAAATGTCACTTTTGTAGCATTTTCTCTTCTATGACCATGACTTAGATTGTGGTTAATTAGAATGTGAAATAAATCAAATTATGGTCCTTCAGTAGATTAATAGAAGGTGAAAGTAAAGAAATATCTTTCCTTTTGATTATATGTGAGGGAATAGTTTTACATGTCATCATAATCAGGTTAAAGGTGTCTGATCATAACTTCATTATTTTTTGTTTTCTGGTTAGTATCTAGGAAATTGCTGTTTGAACAGCTTGCCTTGAGTTGTCTGACAATATTCTTATAGGAACTTTATACTTTGTTTTTCTGTTTGCACAATAGCCGCTGAAGTTTTTTCCTCTTCTGTGTTGTCCTTTTGCATTATTTGTTTCATGTCTATTATGGTGTCTATGTTTTTCATTAGGATGCCCTCGGTTTTAGCAAAAAATGTGTGTTTTGTTCTGCCCTTAAACTGATGGGTCTGACTATGAATTACATGAGGGTAATAAGAATGCTGCATTTTCTTTTGGTTTTGCTATTATGAAGTATGCAACTTTTCCACCTTCCATGTCTCTCAGGGGCTGTTGAGGTGGGATATAGTTTTTACAGTTGCTCACTGCAGCCAATTCTTAACTTTCTAGAACCCATAACATCCCCTTGCTGAGATGCATGGTTATATTGAACACAATTAAATTATGAAAAGCTTTGAAGTAATAATATCCCATTAGCTTAGCAGGACGGACTTCATAACTAGCATATAGAGTCGTATGATTTTTTTATTTTTTTCAAACAAAAAGAGTTAGTCTGAATGAAACTTCATAATGTTCTCTAAAAACAGGTTTGTCAACAGCTGTTTGTGCTTACGATGTGTACTGCTTTGGGAAGGTATTGCTTGAACTGGTAACTGGGAAGCTGGGAATCAGTGCATCCAGTGATGCTGAAGTAAAGGAATTGTTGGAACAGACTCTACCTTACATCAGTATATATGACAAAGAGCTTGTGACTAAAATTGTGGATCCATCTTTGATTGTGGATGAGGATTTCTTAGAGGAAGTATGGGCAATTGCAATTGTTGCCAGGTCATGTCTCAACCCTAAGCCTTCAAGGCGTCCGTTAATGAGATACATTCTCAAGGCCTTGGAAAACCCCTTGAAAGTAGTAAGGGAAGAAAATTCCAGTTCTGCACGGCTCAGAACCTCTTCAAGAGGGTCTTGGAATGCTGCTTTGTTTGGTAGTTGGCGTCATAGCTCATCCGATGTAACAGTCATTCCAGCAGCCTCAGGTACAAAAGTAGAAGGAGGGAGTAGTTTGAAACATTCAGGAACAATGAGCTCGCAGGGTAGTGGCCAAAATGCGGGGGGTAATTCATCCTCACGTAGACGACATTCAAAGGAGATATTCCCAGAACCATCTAATGTTCAAGATGTAGAGAGGCTGGATCGGGACTAGCACAGATTTCAGTTCTTGTTAATTTTTTGGCAATAATACTGCAGGCTCCCCATTTGAGTGCCTGTACGTGGGTACTTGGTATGCTTTTGGTTTTCAGATTGATTGGGAATTTGGAAGTTCAAGCCATTTTGTACATGGGGTGTTCCAAAGGCACAAAATGTATAATATCTGAAGATAAATTGAGAATCAAATGCCATGAACATGTTTCCATTCAGGATCAGGGGTTGTCATTTTTTGGAATGTTTTGGACTCAGAAGCGCCCTGGCGGATATGATTCTTATTTCTTTGACTGCTTGTTTGCGAAAGAAGCAAGCACCAATTCTTTTTTTCCTTTTCTTAGTCCTCTTGTGGAATGTAAATTGTAATTTCCAGTTTGCTTCATTTGAATCAGATTATTATTTCTGAAAGGGACAGGACCAAAGTAAAGATGAAAAGAGGAAGAGACAGGTTATACTGATTGCTTTAGCTCAAAACAATTTTGTTTGCTAATATTGAAGTGAGGACGGTCACTTTGAAGAAAAATTTCAGTTTCTTCTCCAACAAATTAAAGGAATGTCTTCATGCTGCACTAGTTATTTCATTGAATTTATTGACCCGCTCAAAAATCAGCATTGAGAAAAATGGAGCAAAAAGACGAGGTCCCACCGAGATTTGAACTCGGGTTACTGGATTCAGAGTCCAATGTCCTAACCACTAGACCATGGGACCATTTTGTAGGTTTGGATGCCAATAATTTTAAGCTATAAAGCAATGAAATGTTAGAATGCCAAGTTGTCCTACTGTGCACTTGCTTGCTTTTATCCATTGCACTGAATAGTCTTGTTTTGTTTTTTTCCTTTTCACAAAATTTAACGAGGAACATAAAAGACAGAGACTGTAAATTAAGTATTCCCAATAATTGAAACGTGTGGATCTCCAAAGCTTCTCCAAGTTGCCATGAAGAAAACAGTGAAGTCAGTCATATGCTTTGCAATAAAGGCATATATTGAAAACATGGGGCATACACCCAGCATTCATTAGCTTGGACGCAGCTTAATTGTATGACTTGTTTTACAAATGAACTAGAAGAAACCACTAGCAACTAACCAGACTCAAGCAGCAATTTTCAGCTCAGATGTGGCAACATTTGCATACACAGGATGAAGGACATGACCCTCCTTAGGCTCGACAAGCACCCACTTACGTCCAGTCAATTTGTTTCGTTCAAACTTGACGCAACCCTCTTTCAGTGCATAAAGGGTATGATCCTTTCCTATTCCAACATAATTTCCCGGATGGAAACGGGTGCCACGTTGTCGTACAATGATGTTTCCTGGTATCACTCTCTGCATGACAAGCAGAATAATCCCATCATGAGTAAAAGGGCAATGTCTGGATATGCTTTGTTTTCTCATCTGCCTTAACACCAATAATTTCACCAATGAAATGGTCTCATACCTCTCCACCAAATTTCTTTACCCCAAGATTCTTGGGTTTTGAGTCCCGTCCATTATTTGTGGATCCTGCAGTCTTTTTGGTAGCCCAACGCCTGAATATCAAACTTAATCCTTCTCCAGAAGCATCTGATTTCTCATATCAATAAAAAAACCATTAAAATTAGATTAAACTTAAATAAACAATCAATACAATTTTCTCGAAATATCAATAACGAAATCGTACCAGAAGCTCCACTATAAATAGGAATGTTTATGACCAGCTCCTTGACATTCAACCTTCTATATAACGATGTTGCAAAATTCATCATTTTGATCTTTGAGAAAAACAGCCTGAAATATTAACAGCTAATTCACAATGATTCAAAAAAGAAAAATGACATAACCTTATCATTTACATTCAAATCCTTCTGACCCAAATTCCAATCCCCGGGGATACTTTTATGTTTCTCTTTTATTCTCTATCCATTCTATAAATTTCAGATGCACAACTTATTAAACAACAAGCTCCAGAGAAGCAACTACTACAAAACTAGTGAGTTTGTGTAGGTACGAAAATTTGGAAAAAAACAACAAAAACAAATAAAGACAGGAAAATTGCATTTCGATACCAAATTTCATTTCATATTTTCAATATGAGTTTTTTTACCACTAAACGAATATTTTAGCAGCCTATGTATAACATATTCATTCCTTCTCAATTCAAGGTCAAATTTAGTTTATCATCTCCTTATTTGCATTCCTTTCTTTCTCACTCCTCCCGTTCTCATTTCTTCAAATGACATAATTGAAAAGCAAACAGCAAAGTAGAAAACTAGAATATTGCAAATATAACAATGAATCAAAATAATATCAGAATGGAGTGACACTTTCTGCAAAAACTTCAATTCAAAATAGATTCAGACCCCTGAATTTTTACATTCTGAACTACCCTATAATTGATAAAAAAAAAATTTAAAAATATTATATATGGGCAATCCGCAATTCAACAATCGACTATAAGATATCAAACCCCATCATCACAACAACACGAAAAGAAATTCAGGAAAAAAAAAATATCGTATGAAGCCATGCCCAATTAGCAGCAAAGCAATCGGAGAACTTTGAAGACCTAAATGACACAGATGTTCCACATCAAATTCAGATCAAAACTACCTCATCATTTTGCTTCTCTTATCCAAGGCGATCTTCCATTACAGACATAAACTATCAAATCCAAATAACACAGCAAACAGATTGAGAGATTGATTTTGGTTTCTGGGTTTAAAGAAAGTAAATACCTTGACACAGAATATGGAAGCAGCTACCCCTTTCTTCCTTCAATGTACTCTGAAAGTGAGTCCAGTACTCGTTAACAGTAGCAGATAGGGGTTTTCTGAGTTGATTATTGTATTTTATAAAGAGCGACGTCGTTTATTCGGCACTTGAAAAGTAAACCCACTCCACTTTGCCGTCCACCATAGTTACGCTTCTATGACAAGATAGCTTCCGTCGTTTAAGTAAGTATCAACTACCAATACTGAGGTCACGCGTTAAAATTTTGTTTTATGAAACATAGTCCTCTAAAAAAAATATAAATCTCACTTTTATACCATTAATTTAAATTTGTTACATTTCAATCCTAAAATATTTAAATCAATCTTAGAAGTTTGAGTTTTTAAGCTGGTTGATGAAATTGCTGTGTTAGTTACCGGTACCAATTAGTTTGTGAATAATGATTTTTCTATTCTGTCTATTTTTAATGCAGATGGATTGAGGTGTTTTTCTTAAAAAAAAAAAAGAAAAAAGAAAAAAAAAGAAAAAGGGAGTTAAGAGATAAAGTGATATTTGTTTTCTCAACTCTACGCAGGATACAAGAACCAGAAAAGGAAAAATAAAATAAGGAAGAATGTCTGAGACTCTGAGCGGGTATCTCACTAACCTGTCCTTCCACACGAAATATCTGAACGGTATAAACCTGATTTACAACAAATATCTAGCACTGGTTCTCAAAAAGGAAGAAAAATATTTTTGAAACCAAAAATTCTGACATAAAAAACACAAAAGTATCCCGCTCTATTCAACACCAAGGCGACATATTGGGTTTTCTTTACGAGGCCGAAAGCAAATACTGAATAAATGCAGCAAACTAAACATTGACAGGACCATTGCTAGTAACCAGAAATGATTTTTTGACAAATTTAATAGTTATAAAAATGCTCGAGAAGAAACAAGTTTCATTGTCCAAGGTCATCAAATTAAAAAAATACAAGACTTTACGGAGATAAACTCCATTTTAACTGTATATCAATTCTTAATGCATCAGCAAGAGTTACTTGAGAATATTACTGCAAAACCAAAGAATTATATTCAACTCTTCAAAGAGATCCTTTTATTTATCATCTATGAGTTAAAAGAAACAAACTTAACAAGGAAGAATCATGGTAGAACATTTAGCGATAGAGACTTTCAGATCTGAGGTTCTCTGCAATCTCAGTTTCCCAACGGTCCCCATTCTCAAGCAGTTTCTCTTTATCATACAAAAGCTCCTGAAACAACGGAAAATTAGAAAAATTACAACCACGAACAATTGCATAAGCAGTTCATGGCAAACTATCGCGAACTAGATATGAACCTCGTGTGTCTCTGTAGAAAATTCAAAGTTTGGACCCTCAACAATGGCATCAACAGGGCATGCCTCTTGACAGAATCCACAGTAAATGCACTTTGTCATGTCAATATCATACCTGGAAGATTTGACAGATTAAAGATAGCAGATATAGAGAGAACAAAAAAGCGAACAAAAGGTGTAGGAGGTCCTTCACCTAGTAGTCCTACGGCTACCATCTTCTCGCTCCTCAGCCTCAATTGTAATTGCTTGTGCTGGACATATCTAATTAAAGACATAAGAGCCAATTTAGATCAGAGATCATGCCCAAGTACCATATCTTAGTTTACAAAACATAAATACAATAGGCACTACTAAGTAAGCTTCGAAGATATAGATATTTTGTTATGACTCCCAGGATGAAATAACCACAAGCACAGAATGCAAAAATCAAATGACATGGATTAACTCAATGTCATATAAATGGCACAAGCCAAAGATAAAAGCAGAAATGCAACCAGTCCACTATATAGAATACCCATTAATATGTACTGTATAATCAAGTTGGGAACTTCGCCGTAAAATGAGGCCAAAATAACAAATAAGTCAGAAGAAAACGCCAGGTTTCACAATTTAAGGTGTCATCCTATAATGGCAACATACAGTCTATAGCTACGGTCCTAGATGACTTTTGATTTCCATTGTCAGCCATAAGCTGAATATTGAGTATATGTATGTTGACATTACAAAGAGGCAAAAGAATTATCTTCTCATATTGGCATGTGGTGAGATTATTGCATTCTCCAACATCATGTTAACAAGTATCCATTTCAAGAAACACTAATTAGACCCAGAAGAATAACAACTAATTTGATTCTTACGGCTTCGCAGAGTTTACAGGCAATGCACCGTTCCTCTCCAGTTGGGTATCTACGGAGTGCATGTTCACCACGGAAACGAGGGCTCAGAGGGCCTTTTTCAAATGGATAATTGATCTGCATGGTCGAAATCATGGTTAAGGTTATGGTTCACAGCAGCTTGAGACAGATAATAGGTGCAGGAAGACACTTACAGTGACTTTTTTTTCAAAGAAGTATTTCAGTGTCAGCATGAGACCCCGAACCATTTCAGTCAGAAACAGTGTGTTGATACTGCGCTCGAAAACTGCCATACAACAAAAGTATTAGTGGCCATTTCTCGTGCACTACAGGAACAAAGTAAACTCAAACTAAGAGTAAGAACTCCATTGATTTTGAAATCAATACCAGCACTCCAATCCTTTGAGATTTCCTTAGCAAGTTGCTCTCTTTCTTCATCTTCTGCAATTAGTGCAAATTACACCAAGAATAAGTAAACGAAAAAAAAAGGAAGTTACATACAATTGGGCAACAAAAGAACTTCCATCAAACATAGTAATCGACAACCACAAATGATTCTCTCAAAATTTAAAGGTACACCCTGGAATCACATAGGCTTTATGATTATTTTAGGGTAAACCATAAGTTCTAGAGCAATAAACCTACAATTCATTATTTCTACTCTCCAATAGGTATACTCATATTACAGAAGCTGAGGATTGATGGCTATCCCAAAATTCAGAACATGTAGATAAAGCATAAACACACTAGATAATATATATTAACTTTACAAATATAAGAGGAAGCAGGAAGCAGGAACCACACAGACACATACCTATTTTCGTTGAGTATGGGTGAGCACTTAACCGCATGACATAGTTTTGTGAACCCTGAAATGCTTGTCCCGATACAGCCTGCACAAAAACAGAAGAAACATGGAAATATCAAGATGAATGTACAACATCATGCAGTAGGGGGAGAAGGGAAGTCATTCATATCACATCCACATTACGCCGTTCCATTAAAACATTGGCCAAGAGGCTGACTGTAACAGGTGAATATAGTTCCAGCAAAATAACCATGTTGAGCTTGTATATGAGATTTAAGGGAAGGAAATGAGGGAATAGCCATCAAAAGCATCACGTGGGTGAAAAATAAGGGCAGCTTTAAAAATGGAAACTTGATATATTAAAGGGGAACAGAAAAAGGAAAAGGGAAAATTAATTTCAGCTTGGTTTCCTAGAAATGAAACAAATTTTATAATTTTACATCTACCAACTGACCATACTTCAGCTCCCGATCCATGGGATGTAAAAAAAGAGCAATACTACGCTGAGATAGTAGAATTTTTATCACCTAGTCCCAAAGTTTCTGACTTCTTTTTCGTTTCCAACATTAAAAGGGAAATTTTGATTTCAAGACACAAAAATTTACTTACAAGCTGTCTTGCGCGAAGAGCTAAAAGTGACTTCCGAGCTAAGATTGCGGCCATTGAAACTATAGCAGAGCTAATTTGGATTCTGGGTTTCTACTCTGCAACTGGTATGCGATTGCGGTGTTATTAAGTAGGAGGACGACAAAGGCGGTGAAGCTCTTTCCAGTACAGAACGGTGCGTTTTGCTTCCACCAAGCCCGGTTCTCCTGGCCACTTAGATAATACTAGGTGTGTACGGGGTCGTTCGGATCCGGGTAGAGATAAATTTTTGAATTGAACCGAAATTATTGGGTAATAAAATTCATGAACCGAATCGAACCAAAAATAGGTATTACTTCGAAATTACTCGAACCAAAAAAATATAACTAGTTCGGTTCGAGTATTCAGTTACTTGATATTTATCAATATTTCACTAAAATTAATTTAAAAATTATATTTTTTGTTTTTGAAACTCATATTTTTATAATTTATTAGTTATTATAAAAGAAAAATACAAAAAACATAATATATTAACATATTCAACATAAATAAAAATACAAAATTATAAATTAATACAACAATATATTAAAAATAATAAAAAAAATAAAAAGAAATTATATATTTTGATTTTCGGGTAACCACGAGTACCCGTGTGCACTCTATCTCACTATCCGTAAACGAATCGAAAATAACGGGTATTAAATTTAACTACCCGAACCAAACCAAATAAGAAAAATACCCGAATTTAACTGAACCGAAGCACCGATTTGGTTTGAGTTTTCGATTATACTGGGTTCCTTGCACAGCTCTAGATAATACGTTATAAATATATTTTAGCAATAAAAATCAAATAATTGGATTAAGATAATATTAACGACGTCGTTTGTATTCGGTTGCATCCCTTACCCTTATCGTAGGGTTTATTGATCTTCGTCTCAGTCACTCCAATTCGCGTCTTTGTTGAATTAGGAATGGCATTCGCGTTGTGCAGATCAGCTGTAATGGCTAGCTCAAGGTCTCTGGCAACTCGTTCCAGTACCTTAACCCAAAGAACGTTAAACCAAACATCGTTGCCATCTATGTTTTCATCTTCTTCATCAAAAGCCATCTCTCGCGCTTCCAGGTACAAACACAGTTCTCATTGGACTTTCAAACTCTAGCTTCTTTTACCTCTGCAGTTTTACCTAGCTCTATTGGATATTTCTGCTTCCAATTTTACATTTTTCTCTTTCAAATGTAAACTAGCATGTAAAAAACAGTTGTGATTGTCTGTGCTACTTGTACAAATCCGAATATAAAGTAGGAGATTTTATATATCATTTTATGAAAAATTTGGGTTAATTTTCTATTTCTTTAAAGTTTTTATATTTGAAATTTTAAGGATTTTGTCGGTATTGGGGAGCGTTGAGTCCATGATGCCGCTTCACAGCGCCATTGCCTCTACTAGACTTACTTCCAATATTGCCGTTAATTCCTCCTGCTGGAGCTTGCTTTCTCAAGGTATTTAATGATGTTTTTTTACATTTTCCAAGCCTTTTCATATTCTTTTTAATTTTTTCAAGCATATTGTATATTTGAATAAAATGTGGAATTAGAATTGGAAATGCTCGACTTTTCAAATTGTATTCCTTTTAAGCATTTAGTGGCACGTTCTGTTACCTCCCATCGCCCCAAGGAATAGGGTACCCTTGATATTAGTATTAGTCAAGTTGATTTTTGCCTTCCATAATTGAAAACAGTTATACTTAGTGATATATGCTTTTGATTTTAACTATGCAATAATTTAAATGACTATTGTGCACCTTTTGATGTTTCTTGCACTGGCAGCTCAGCATACCTCAATGGTCTTTGCCTTTTGTTTCATGTATCAGAGATGTTCTTCTGACTTGTTTTTGTTCTTCTATTTCTTGGTATAGGACTTCCAATGCCTTTGTGACAAGGCCTGCTGAATCTGTTGAAGATAAAAATATTCATAGGCTTTCTTTTTTGGTCTCACCAGACAAAAGAAAAAAAAAAGTATACCTTGAATTTTGAATCTTTGTTAATGTATCATGCAGCATCTGCAAGCGCGTGTATAACTGAGCTGTAAAATTATGTTTTTTTTTTCTTTATTATCTTTTCATTTTTGGGCTGGAGGGATGTCCGTATGGACAATTGAATTTCTGCTGGTAATATTATCTCTTTAGAAGTTTTTCCTTTACCAGCACTGCCACTTTCTATTTTAGATTAATAAAAGGAAAAGAGTTTTGATTCTCTGTTTTATGTGATGTGAAGAAAGGACTAGCTATAACTTTGATATATTTTATGATCTTTTATGTATGCACTCACACGCCTTAGATGCAGTAACATTTTTAAGATGTTCTTTAGACAGAACCAGCTAAACAGATTGTCTCTGATTTTGGAGTTGAAACTTTTTTGAGTCGACATGAGTATTTAATTTGTTGCATCTACATTAGTTCGTACTTCATAGTAAAGAATTTAGGTTGAGAGACTTATGTCAAAGTGCTTCACATATAGTATTATTTAAAGTATGCATTTGGCACTTATGCATGTCTGAAATATGTGTTAAATTTCTTGTTGGAAGTCTGGAAGACTTGAACACATTATGTTTCCTTATGATGCACAAACATCAGTATATCCTGGGGCAAAAGATCCCCCAAATGCTTAGTTCCTTAGAACGTTTGTATATCAAAGCTGTTAGATGGAGATCATCTTACGCCACTTGCCAGTGACATCCCTTTGAAATTGTTTTATGATTTCATCATCTTTAAGTTATTTACTTAGCATGGTGCTTTTGAGTGGACTCCTTCATTTTACTTCATCCCATTTGTTTTCATGTCCTCTCAGCAAAATTCCTGCATTGCACTAAGCTCCTTTACTCGTTTAATTCCATCTACTGATTTTTTTGACTTGTCCTAGACTTTTCCGTTCCTCGGTGACTGACAAAGGCCTCGGTCATTTCAACTTTCAAGCCTAATTGGGTTGAACTTGAGCAGCTTTTGCACTTATGTCAGTTCATCCTCCTCTTCATCTTTCCTTTCCATTTGTGGTTATTCAATGGTTTGGGTCATCGCATTCTAGTTTCTAATTCTGACATTATTTTTCATGTCAGTAAGTTTACACATTATAAGTTGCATTGTGTTAAGAAAGTTAACATTTGCTAAATCTGATAGTGATCTTCCCGCCTCAAATGCTCCTGGAGAAGTATTATGGAACTGACTAGAAAATGCCTTCTCCAGTCAAAAAGTTGTGTTGAAGACACATCATTGGCAAAAGTTTCAAAAACTTCAAGTAGCATCATGTGTAGTCTTTTTGGTATTTATATCTTTTGATCCTGCTTCTTGTGTAGCTTTAATAACATTGTTATCTATGTCCAACAGATTATGGTGCTACCCTTTTTCAATCAAAAAAACAGAAGAAGAAAAAGTGTGGTGTTTCTGATGAATGATGATAGCTTTGACCATTGCATGACTTATTTTCTTTTTTTCCACTGGTACAAGTAGTTTGTCATGAGAAGAGTATGAATCACTTGATACCCTAAGTTGGCCCCCCTTTTTATTTGTTACGTGCTGTTAGTCCAGTGTTTCATGATTTAGTGCAGAATCAAATTGTTCCTCACATCTTTTCCCTGAAGTTTTTATTGAATATGACCCCCCATGAAAAGCCCAACTACATGAATACAAGGCATATCAATTTGTGGAATCAGATCTTTTTGTAAGCTATAAAGTGATTTCAAAACATATGTTGATGGAATGTTTTGAGTCAACTAGCAGCTTGGCTACAGTGTTTGTTTCTGTCAGCCAGCTAACAGCATTGTAAACCAATATTTCATCCCTCCCTTTTCATGTCATTATTTCTGCTGGGGCCTGTCACTTTTTGAGACGTGGAGATAACCAAAGCCACTAGTTTGTTCTTCAAGTGAGTCGTTTTCATGCGAATGTTCTTTCAAAGTGTTTGGTGTGATGGAAAATGAGCAAATGTTATGTGTCAGGCCGCCGATAAATATTTTATGTTTGGTGGATCATATAATAATAATATGATAATATAAAATTAATTAGATATTTTTATACAATGTTTGATAATATAAAAATTATGTTATTGACTATTTCTTATAGTATAAGTTTATACAATAGAGAGTAAAAGTTTATACTCGATAGTATAAATATATGGTATTGATTTTTTTTTATATTATTGTTTTATACATGATAATATAATAGCATAAAATAATAATAGAATAATTATAAAGTTTAATATATTATATAATTACATACAATATGATAATCCAAACCAAACTAGCCTTGGTGTGAAGTTGGAGATGCTTGTGAAAGATAAAGACTAATAATGAAATTTATTGATCACCCAATGTATTTCTTCCTTCACAAATTGTTGGACCTCTAGTGGAAGATGATGAAACGTATGACTTTGCACTTCCCGTTTTAAGTGCTTCATTACCCTAGACTTGTCTTCAGCATCATGGCCCAGATGACCATCTATTCTTTATGATTCTCTGAGTGTAGCTAAGTTGTTGGACCTCTGTACAAGGAACATAGGCTTGATGGAATGTGACGTAGTCAACTGCGTAATGGGTTTTGCTGTTCTTGTTCTTTTTCTTCATTCACTATTTACACAAGCTTGGCCTAACACAATCGTTCAGTTCACACCTGTGCTAACATCAATTATATTTGGGCAGTACCGTGTGCAGGCATGAAATATCCCTTATAGTCTCTTAATCTGTGTAATCTGACAGATCTAATTGTCATCATTATATATTTACTATTGTTGCTTTATGTTAGTTCATGGAAAATTATAAGAATAAAAACCAAGCTAGTAGCCAACCCCATACGAATCCAATGCTAGTATTCAATTGTATTGCTTGGTGAGGTGTGTAAGAGTGAGAGTGTGCAGCACACGAGTAGCAAACGAAGCTGGTTCATTTCTTGTATGGGGGAGATTGGAATTGGAGATCGTTATCCAAAATTGTCTGCGTACTTATAGAAACCCATATGTATTTCACGTGTTACGCTGACTGATTCCCATTTCGCAATTACAAATTTAATATTCACAAGTTTTCACATTACATCACTAAAAACTTATTTTTACAAAAAACATGGGTTTAAGTTAAAAGAACAACATTTTTATCCCCTTGGCCTTAAGGCTCCTTTGTGTTTAGCTTATGCACTATCCCAAACAAGCAATGACGGCGGCAGTATTTGGCAGGCTCCAATGAATAAACACTTATTTTACAGTAAGCCATTTGATAATTATATTTTTATAATAAATTATAAATTATTTGAACGGTGACTATAAGATATTTATTAAGGTAATAAACATAAAAATTTATATTTTTAATTATAATTATTAATCATAATTTAATATTATATAATAAATAATTTATATTTTTAAAATCTTTTAAATTTTGAAACTCGACTTAATTAGGTGGTAAAATTCTAATATAGACGTGGCTTCTTGTACAACAAACATGTAAACCCTTTAATCTCTATCCGTGAAATTTCATTTTCATCAACCCCTGAATCTTGTAATATCAGAAATTGAAGATAAAAGCTCGGATATCCCTTTCAAATACATCGGCCTTGTGAATCTGCACTCTCTCTCTCTCTCTTCTTGGCGGATAAGATCTTGAGAATATGAGATATTGAGAGACCCCACTTTTTTGATAATACAATACAATATCCATTGTCTTCTTTGTACCTGAAGAAATTATAGCCAAACTTAAGAATCACCCATAGCAATTTAGTTTGTGAAATTTGAGAGCTTGGGCTCGGTTTTGCTTCTGCTTTGTTGCTTGTGCTTTGCGTGGCAACCATTTATGCAGATGCCACCAAAAGGTTTACTTTTTTGTTATATTTGATCAAATTTGATTTCTTTGGCATGTTTATGCTGCAGAGAGAGGCAGGGATTGAAGATGCAAGATATTTATGGTGAGGTTTGTTGGGTGTTAAACTATAGATTGTGGTTTTGTTTGATATGAGTTTATGGTAATACAGATAGAGATGGTTTTGTCTGTGTGTGTATGACGTTTGGTTATATGTCTTCTATTGCCGGCAATTTGGTCAGCATCTCTGGGGATTTACTTGGTAATTTACTTCGTCGTGAACACTGATCAGAGAGTTTGCAGTACAATAGGTGCCTTTACTCTTTCTGGATTTTTTGTTTTTAACAAAAGATGGATAAGTACAACTTTTTCTCCAGTATTTAGGTTCTATTGCTCTCTGCCGCCGGTACGTTTCTCCGTTAAAATTCGTTCATTTTCTTTCATTGTTTCTAATTGCATTATTCCATTTCTTCCATCTTTCGAGTTGAGTTGGGTTTGATCTTCATTGGAACCAAACATGGGTGCTAATCAGTTTGGAGTGAGACATGTTTGTTCAGCTGTTGCTACTGATTCATCTTCAGTTCGATGTGTTCTTCTCCCTCCTTTATTTATTATTCTTGCTTCATATTTTCTATTTGCTTCCTTATTGCTCTTACATCTGGATAATTCATTTTCGCTTGTTCCTTAGTTCATTCCCTGATTAGATTTCGAATTACGTGAATGGGTTTTGGTGTTACTTGAACATTTTGTTTTTGATGATTAATTGATTATCACATATGATTGATTGTGGGTTCCCTGTATCTCCCTTTTCTCTCATGTCCCTATCTTCTTTTATAGGGATTCTGTCTCCAAACCAATCTGCCTCTAAGTTGAAATTGAGATTGTTCTGTTACAGGCCAAGCTCTACTTTATTGTTAATATCATCATAATTTTCTAATGTAGATCACTCCAAGATCCAAGCATTTAGGTTTTCTAGAGTGGTTTCCTGCTAATGATTTATTGTAAATACGCCCCTAATTATTGGCTGTTGATGTAGTTTGGTCTTTATGTGTGTCTATATGTTTTATCATCTGACTTATTGACATGTTTGCAGGTTATTTTATCTTCATTTAAGTGGTTTAACACAAGTCATCCATACAATTGCGATGTAAGAATTTCACTGAGGAGCAAATCTGAACTTGCTGGTGATGGAGAATTCTTACAAGACATCTAATGGAAATGGGCCAACTGATAACGACCATATGGTTACTAGGCTCTCTCCTTATCAACACTGTATGAAGGCGTCATTACAATGGCTTGATCTAAGAGTTTTTTATGTGAGATTTAGCAAATGTGATATTGATGATTCTATGTCCGAGTACCTTACTCTAAACCATATTCCTTTAAATCCTGATACCCTTCTTGAAATTAATGGTGTTAGAACTAGCATATATTCTGATGGGGTGTCCGCACTTCTTAGAAGGGATCGGTTGGATAAAAAATCTGAAGAAGCTACATTTGTAAGCACTGATAGTATACGGATGACAGGAAGTGTGAAGTTTGAGGTGTTTGATAAGGATGTTCTGCTGCTTTCTGGGGTTTTAGAATTATGTAATAACAATGGCGTTGTTGGGGACTCAAAGGCTAATGGACAGAGGTGGAACATGAACTGTCCGTCAGATATTATTGCAGGCACCAGCTTCTTTAAGGGGAAGCAACTCATGGGCCCAGACTCAACTTCACCTACAATTGAGGTCTACATTGCAGGCTCCTTCTCGGGCACTCCAATAATCTTAACAAAGACCTTACAGCTTAGTTCTCGCAAGAAACACACAAGACAGGGGATGTTGGATTCAATTCCTGAGTATGAGGCAAATGAAAATCATAAAGATATTCTTTCACCAAGTGCTTTGCAGGTACAGTTTTCAATTTTATTTATAGGGCTTGCATGTTTCTTGGTGTTATATGTTGGCTCATTTTCCAAGTTAGGTGTTTCTCTTTTTTTCTCGTGTTTGATTATGTTGCTGCCAAGAGGCTTCACTTGTGTCATATGGTTCTGTAGTGAGTGCTGGCACATATAGTGAATCCAGGATTATCAAGGAGCTACCCATGTTCTGTGGAAAATGTATTAGTGATCAAGGAGGGTTTTGCCCACTTTTAAAAGTTTTGCTGCCCTTAAAGCATCTCAATTTTAATGCTCACTTAGCTTCCCATTTCTAGCAACTGAAGAAAATTTCCCCCTTTGACAACATGGCTAGTGAGAAAACATTTGTGCCTAAGTTTCAATAAATATCTTAATATTAGAAATATCTATATAGGTTAATATGAAAAAAGTTGCCTAAGATTGGTAATCTTCACTAATTGACGTATATGTTGAACACAACGAATGATTATTATGGTTTCCTGTTTGCTGTACTTATTATATTTTGCAACTTGATATGTAACCACAAATCCCACTTTAATGTTATATAATTACCTTGCAGGAGCCAGAATACTTGAACCATAAGCCTGAAGATGAAGACTACAACAATCTATACTCTGGGACAGAATACTTGGAAGGTGAAGATGGAGAGCTTTCATGGTTCAATGCCGGTGTAAGAGTGGGTGTTGGTATTGGCCTCAGTGTATGTCTTGGAATTGGCATTGGAGTTGGTTTGCTTGTCCGAACTTACCAAGGCACCACTCGCAACTTTAGGAGGCGGTTATTGTAATCTGTTTGCCTTAAAGCTCTCCGCTTTCTATTCGACTCCTTTGTGATCCAAATGGAAACTAACTTGCACTTGTTCTTGATGTATCAAATTGCGGAAAATAATTTAATATGCTAATGATCTTGTAATTAAGTGCAGGTAATGCATCACTTGGACCTTTAGAAGGTTTTTTTTTTGGGGGAATGTCAGATCTGGAATAGGTGTAAGTTATTTCAAATGTACAACCATAAAAATAGGAGAAACTTCCTAGCATCTCCTGCACTTAATCTGTAGGAATAACTTTGTAGTATATAAAGATTAAGATGTAGATACTGCTGTCTGCTGTCAAGACTCCATGTTGACAAAGTTTATAAAGTTTTTTTTTTTTTTTTTTTGGGTGTTTGTAGAGTTTCAGTAATAAAGGAACTAGATCCCGTGAGGCCAGGAATGGTTTTGTCCCAATTTATTTGTTATAGATTTTTATCACAGATAATAATTTTTTACTTCTCTTCGCCGATTTCTTTGAGCAAGACAGAGAACATGGGAGAGGAGTGGTAATATAAGCAATTGAGCATTTGCATGAAAAGGAAATGAATTTACGGCCCTTCATTTGATTAGGATCGTCTAAGGCATTTTCAAAGAACATTATGAGATTTTGAAAATACTGGCTTTCATCTGATTTCCACTGTATGATTTGCTTTGGGATAATCGAACATTACTTTTGTCAATATGCAGATTTGTTAGGCTTAAAGTTTGAATCTTATATACAGAGTTGAAATTGTTTAGCTCTTTGAACACAGTTAAGATGCAAAGTTGATAAAACAAGCCATTCCATGTAATTTACAGCACATGGACGCAGCAGTTCCTTTGTCGTGAGCAAAATTTGTATACAATATTCTAACAGGGATTATCTGATTTTGAAGGGCCAGTTACACGGCAGAACCAGGTTTTGAATGCTGTTACAGTGTCACCAAGTGCTGGCAATCTTCAACATTTCGAGCTGAGAAGCTGAGGCACTTCTGCATCATTTCCTGTGCATCTAAGATGGGCACGTGGATATAATGTTTCGTTGCTCACCTGAACAAATTGGATATAAGACACACACAAGTTACTAGTAGTTTATTTGTGGCATTGTCACACAGAAGACCAAGTTTGCTGAACAAGCATTCTAATGCCACCCACAAGCGACAAGCCCAAATATCAAACCAGCCAAGCCTACCTATTGTACCCAGTGTACCTCAATGCAGGGGAAGCCATACCAATCACATTTACATACTACAATTGGCATAACATTGCACTGAAATTGGTATAAAGGAACTTCAACAATTGTTTAGTACTTTAATAGAACAAATCCAATAAAATTAGAGACAATATGGAAGAAGAAACTTAAGTTCAACAGGAATTGGTATCATGATCTATGTAACAAGCAATGACATCAGTGATATAAATTGTGCCACGAAATATAACTCAGGGGACAAGGAGTTGAGAGTTTATCCAGTTCTTTTTCCACACACAGAAAGAAAAGCAGGCCAAGGGAATGTTGATAGGCTGGAGGTGAACAGTAACGGGTCAATAAGTTTGGACCATTGGATTAAATTTTATTTTACACGTGTCAATAATCTAAACATACAATAAGAAACCGATGGACCTGTTTTTCTCATTTATAACACAGGAACGAGAGAAAACGGGTTAATTTTTTCAGACGAAACTACCCCTCACTGAACTAGAATATTACTCTTGTAATTCTAAGACGCATAATACCAAAAGTACCCTCACTTTCGTCGTTTAGTGTACCCTTCTTCTAATCTTTTTTCCAGCATCCAAAGCTTGAAATTTTCCATATACATAAAGAAAACATTTTCTTCAGTGGTTTTCTTGCTCGATTGGCAAGTGGCAAAATCGTCAAAAAGGCTTTCCTCTCTATTTTCAAGTTTTCCATTTGGTTCTCAGGGATGACGACTGAGGCGGAGGATGCTGTACGAAGACGTACTGCTTTTACCAACTACCATAAAAAGCTTCTCCAGCATTAGAGCTTGAATCCAGAGTCCAAGCAGGTAATTTATTTTCCAAGTTATTCTCCTTATTTGCGTCTTCGATTAGGTGTGGGGAGTTTTTGATCAGTCCCTCTTAAAAACAAGTGATGACTGCTTAATCTAAATGTTATTTCGCGTTTTGGTTCTGCCTATCATCCTAAATTGCATTTTGAAGCCGAAACATTATTATAGTACCTTAAATATTGTTTGGGGCTGGAATTTGATGTAATGCAACCGCTATTAATAGAATTTAAAATATATCTTTTTTGTTTTGCATATAGTTGTAGTAACTCATTGCTCAATATATTAGTAAGAAGTAAAGAAAATATGTACCTTCTTAACTACTTCAGTTAAACATAGAAAATTTTGCTCAATATTTGAAGCAAGTTGTGGAATTGATGGCAGTAATAAGGTGCATTATGATATTAGGAAAACTAGTTGTCGGTCAGGTCAAACCTCAATGCTGGATAAGGCTTACCTGATAACATCTCAACAGTGTTCTCTTTTTTTATTTAGTCAATTTATTGAAAATTCATATTTCTGAATTATGCATTTCTTTTTTTCTGGGTTATGGTCATACATGCATTTGTTGTTATTTGTTAAAAAATGAAAAAAGATACATTTTCTATTTCTTTTGTTTCAGTAGGCAAGAAATGATTTTATGTTTTTTTTTTTTTCCTGTCATTTATTTTGCTAACAGGTTTGGTCTGCTAGCAGACATGCTATGGATTAGTGTTTACGAAGATGATAAGGAAGCTTTTGAAATATGGCGTGATGAGGTACGCTATATCCAATTTTCTAAAATTTTAGAGTAAATTTACTTAGCCTGTAGTAAAGGCAATTGAGTGCTAAAAGTAATTCCAATTGTGTCAACATGGCTTCTGCCTCAGTTGGGTGTTCCATTGGAGCGTATAAAGAAGATGGGTGAAGATGAAAAGTTATGGAGCAGTGGAATAACAGGTCCCTGTGGTCCTTGCTCTGAGATTTATTAATTATGATTTTCATATGGAGAGGGGGATATTCAGATGCTATGTGTACCCAAAGTGACTCATGAATCAGTTATGCAATATCTTTTTCATTCTTTTACATTTATATATGAACTATGTCTGCAGGATCTTGGAGATGATACTAAGTTTATAAAGAGTTCTACAATCTGATTTTCATGGAATTCAGCAGACGAGATGATGATCCTTGAATCCTTCAGAAGGTAGTCATCAATCACCTTGTTGCATAAGTAATGAAGGCAAAATTAGTTCTTCAACAGAACAACAAGTCTGCAACCGACAGAACATTTATAATCCAAAAAGTAATGTAGATAACAACAAAGGTATTATCTCTTATGCTTCAGAAACATTACTTAAAAAAAGATCTATTATCTTCTGCAAGTACCAACCAATTATGATACTGACTTGATTTGTCCCACCATAGAGAAGGCTTCAGAATTGGCAAATTTGTCATGTGCTCTTGCTGAAGATCATAAAAAGAAGAACCTTAAAGTATGAATCCTGAATGAACCTGCAATACAATTTCAATTTCTTTTGTTTCAACAAGTAGTCTTCTTTTTCTACTTCAGTATTTGTTCATCATCCTGTTCTTTTTGTTTTCCTGATTTTTTTTCTCAGCTTATTGGATATATCTCATATCAGATGGGGTTGTCCCATCAAATATTGGGAGGGGATATGTAGTTCAGCAGCTCATGTGAAGAAACATTTTTACCAGTCGTTGCCCAAAAAGTAGTGGAATTAAGTACTGATATTGATGGAGATGTAAAGGACAGAGCACCTCACATTCTTAATGAGTTGAAAAAGGAAGAACTTTGGTTTGTACAGATCCTGGAGAGAGGAAAAAGTAGCTTGAGGAGAAGTTAGTCGATGCATTATCAAATGCAAAGGAAAATGGAACTTTACCTTGCTTGCCTGGGGAAGACGTATTTCTTTTGTATGGCACATGGATTTCCGTTGGAAATAACAAGTGGCTGAAGAACAAGGTCTAAGTATAGATATGAAAGGTTTTGATATTGAAATGGAGAAGTAAAGGCGTCAGTCTCAGGCTGCACATAGTACTGTTAAACTTGCAATGGGAAATGGTGCAGATCTTGCAGAAAATATACAAGACACTGAATTTATTGGATATGACACCCTTCACACTAAATCAGTAGTGGAAGGCCTTATGGTTAATGGAAGTCCTGTTAGATGGGTTTCTGAAGGGAGTAATGTACAAGTTCTGCTGAATAGGACTCCATTTGATTCTGAATCAGTCGGCCAAATTGGAGATCATGGTTTTCTATATGTTACTGATGGAGAAAATAAACGCCCAGCTGTTGTGGAGATATTGAATGTTCATATATTTTTGGGTAACATATTTGTTCACAAGGGTACTATCAGAGAGGGAGTTCTAGAGGTTGGAAAAGAAGTGGAAGCATATCAGTGGATGTAAAACTTAGACACGCTGGGTAGTCTATAGTCTATACACTATTCATGACAAGTGATAAGTGGTATTTGCTACTGATATATAATATGCCATCTATTTTGTTAAGTTATATAGCTGTTTTTAAACTGCAGCTTGCATGTAAATCCTGACTAGTATTTTGTAGGTTCATCATACTGCTACTAATTTGAGGGCAAGCCTTGGCGCAACGGTAAGTTGTTCCTTTGGTGACCTGTAGGTCACGGGTTCGAGACGTGGAAACAGCCTCTTTGTAGAAATGTAAGGGAAAGGCTGCGTACATGTGCGCCCACCCTCTCCCTACCCCCGTAATAGCCGGGGAGCACTTTGTGCACCGGGTGAGCTTTTTTTTTCCTTTTTTTTTTATCATGCTGCTACTAATTTACTACAAGCTGCACTTCAGATAGTTATTCGTTAAGAGACATCACGATGGTTCCTTGGTAGCATTTGATCGTCTCAGCTTTGATTTCAATTTCCACACCTACCACTTCTTGACAGTGAGCTCAGAAAAATAGAAGGACTAATCAATGGATGGATTGAGGATGCAACACTTGTTGAAACCAAAGTAATGCTTCTTGATGATGTTAAAAGAGCTGGGGCTAGTGCTACGCATGGAGAAAAATATATATGGAGAACAGGTTTCAGTTTCTGCTTCATTTTAACGTCAAACTACAAAACTTATATTTAGCTTAGCTCTACATTACCTTTTTCTCTGGAATATTTGCTACATGGTTCATGCGGGTGATTTAACAAGTGTAACAATCATCACTTTCAATACTATCTCCGCAATAACATAGTTATTTTCTTTCACTCCTCATGTACTATTGCATTTCTATTATTTTAAAGCTGGCTGGTTTCTCCCTTTCATGCCATCAATTCCTACATAAATACATTAGCATCTCAGAATGTTTGATAGGCATTCTGTTGTAACTATCAAAGACCTTTTGGATCTAACGAAACCTCTCCCTTTCAGAACAAGGCTTGAGGGCAAGATCATTGAATATGTCAATACTAGAGATTATTTATTATATGCAACAGCTGTGTTCAACTCTGAAAGTATGTTTTCTTGACAATCGACATTCTCACAAGTTTTGCTTTGTGTTGGAAAAATATGGTTCATCTCTATAAGGGTATACAACCACTTCACATTCCTATATGTCCACCTGCATGTACCATCCATCCATCATTGTTGGATTGTTTGGAATGGTATTCATCCATATCGATGTGACTATTTCTCCATGTTAATGATTGTAGTAGCAGGCTAGCGGCCTCCTCAAAAAGCAATTCCAGGGCAACTGGGAGGGGGTCAAATGCGGTAGAGCAATTCGAGTACCGTCAGATAAGATTTTAATGGGGCCCTAAGTAGTTGATGCGAAGTTGACCGTGTCTAAATTTTGTTCAAATAATGATCCATTTTAATTTATAAGATAGTTAAAATCTGATAAATATATATATATATATATATATAGTGAGAGAGAGATTCGTAAATTATTTTAGATATAAAACATAGATTTATTTATATCTGACTCAATCAGATTGGTAGAGAACTCTGAAATTATGAGCAATTCAAAAAAATTCATTTTGAAGGAGGCTACTAATCTACCATTAGGGGTGGCCATTGGTTGGTTTAACAGTAAAATTGAACTAACCGAAACTGAATTTACTGTTTGGTGTTGGTTTTTTAGGTGCTTTGGTTTCTTGTTGGTTTTGTCATATTAAAAACCAAAATTTCGGTATTGATTTCTTATCTCGACTCTATTGAAATTGAATCTTAAATTTTTATTTTATTTTTTAATTTGAAAGCTCAGCCCAGTAGCCCCATTTAATTATTTTAGTCCAATAATATCCTGATTTTTTCTATTTTATGTTTATTTTGAGTTTATTAGTGTCAAAAAATTATGGGCCTAATTTTTTATGCCCAAAATATGTTTACAGTTTATATTTCAAAAAAAAAAAAATCCAGTTTGGTTGAATTTTGAACAATTTTTAAGTGTTAAACAACACTGGGCCAAGACCCATCAAAAAATTCAACTATAACCAAAATCACATGGTTGGTATGGTTTCGATTATTTCTTTTCCAAAAACCAATAAGAATCACAAATTAAAAAAATCGAATGCTTGGTTTCGTTTTCCAATCATCTCAAAAACCAATCGACCAAAACCAAACCCACCCCTATCTACTATAGCACAGCTGCACTTGCATGTGACATGGCGCCCTCCGCAATTTGTGAAACAATCAAATCTAAACGGTGAGACATGGGAACCAAGTTGAAAATCATTTGGGGTCCATACAAGTAATATTTAATACTAAATCACCAATATAGGTTTTGGGTTTTAGGAAAAAAATTATGACCATAATTGTGATTAAGCACATAAGACGATGTGGGCATTACAATGTTCCCCAAATTGAAGCAGTGAGCGAATGAATGTAGCATACAACAGAGTATGTTTGGACCCAAAATCATTCAAATTTCGATAGAAGTTCAAATTTGTTAAATTTAATGCAAAAATTTTGAATACATAGGCCTTTATTTTTTTGGCTCCCATTTTTGTCAGTGACATTAATTATTTGATGAATCGGAGTCTATGATCCAAGTCAGTTTTCTTTATGGAGTTATGGTGCCTCCCCTGATAACAATAAAAGCCAGCTGCTGATGGTCAGTCACGTTAACTTGGGATTCCCATTAATATGGCGCCGTATTTACTAATTAATTGATTAAATCTTTTTAACGGGTGACTTAAAATATTTTTTAAATTGTAAGAAATATGATGTTTAAAATTTTATTTTTTTGAAGTATTATATATTACATAATATTGAAATAATTATCAATTGTTTTAATAAATATTATAAACTTTTTATTTATATAAACTTAACAAGCACTTGTTAAAATTTCTAATTAATTTTTAAAATTATATGAATATATTTGTATTTGAATCAAAGTTTTATTGTTGATTTGATCTAAATTAAATTTGAGTTTGTTATATTATTTTGATATGAACTCAAACGAAATTTTTCATGATTTGATTAGAATTAATTACAACTAAGAAAACGATTTAAAGATAAAAAATTAATCTGATTGAAATGAATTTTTAATTAATTTGACTCACGTGATCAAATTATCATCACTAATTAGAGAATTTTTTGTGTACATAAAGCAAACTTATAAACAATTTTAGTAATAGAGCAAGAATTTTAGTTCAAACATAAGTTCGAATCTTGGAACATGTAATTGTTAAGAGAACCATCCCAATTGCGATAAAATTTAAAAGATTAGTCACACAACAATGTCTATTAAAAAATCTAAAAACTCAAAAAAAATAAAATTGAATTATAATAATGTCAAGCGTGCTATTTTTCTTGAAAACAAAAAAGAGAAACTCTTATGCATCAATGTTACAACCTGCTATGGCAATGGAAAGCTGTAAGTATGTTAAACAAGAGGGTTGGTAATAATAAAAATACTTAAAAACAACGCATTAGGTAGTAAGTTATGTTGGAAAATCACATGAAATTTGATCGAGAAAAAAAATGGCACATTGAGTAAGTAAGCAAGTTTAAATATTTAGCAAAGTAAGAGGATTATGTTCTAAGAAAGGAGTTCATTGACAAATGAAGCAAAATTACAAAATAAACAAGTTTGGTTAAAACTTGCAATTCAAAACCCAAACCTTGATTTTGTCTCATTCTCAATTCTTTAATCTTATAATTCATTCCCCTATACTTGTTAGCTTAGATAACACCCTCCTGCTAGTTATGATGATATAATATGAACATGTTACTTTCAAAAAAAAATTCACAACTTTTTTTTCAATATATTGATTATCTATATGTTGGGATAATGTTAAGAATCTTCTTTTTTTCCTTGACAAAGGGATAGTGCTTAGGACATTGAATAAAAATTGAAAGGGAAAATATTACTCGATAATTATATTGAAAAACTCAAATCATTAACAGATAGGAGATTTTAACTCGAGACCATCCAGCACTTTCATCTTAATCAATTAAACTGAGACTGTCAGGAAATTAATTAAAATTTGCTTAAGTTAATTTATTTACCATTAAAAAAATGGATTAATCAAGGGTAGTTTGGTAGTTTTACTCTCGAACGGTCAGAGCTGCGTCACCAGCTAGATAGTGGCATAGTGGTAATAATCTCATACACCCTTCCCGGAAAATAACAACTTAACCCCCACTGTGTTTGTTGCTTTCCTTCCTCAGTCTTCACGCTTTTTCCCTTGTATCCGTTGAAACCCCACTCTTTTAACTTTTTCCAGAGCGAAACCCTCCATCCTGCTCATTCCCGAGAAAATCCACACCTCACTCATTCACACTTCAGCTCGCCGGAAAGCAATGACGGATTCTGGAAATTCTTCCGGCGATGCTCTTCCACAACTTACTCATAAAACTTCGTTTCTTGGATTGAAAGTTTACGTCTTGATTGGAGTTCTCCTTTTAATCATGATTGCAGTTGTACTTCTGATCGTTGTTTGCATTTGGTGGAAACGAAGCGCCACGAAGCGTAAAATGCGTGTCAAACATAGTCCAGGTTTAATCCCACTGGTATCCAAGGAGATTATGGAGGTAAAAGCTTTGGATCTTATCCAGAATTGTGAGAAAACAGAGATCAAAATTGGAGATGTGGATCCGAAGAAGGAAGCAAAGGTTGCGGTCGAGATTGAAGGAAAAGGACAATGCAGCGGGGGGAGTGACGTGTCAGGTGGGAGCCGGAGTGACGTGTCGGTGGATGCTCACAACTTTGGGTGGGGCCGATGGTATAGCTTGAAGGAACTGGAGACTGCAACACGTGGGTTTGCGGAAGATAATGTGGTTGGAGAAGGTGGCTATGGGGTTGTGTACAGAGGAGATTTGCAGGATGGATCAGTGGTGGCTGTGAAGAACCTCCTAAACAACAAGTATGTGAAGACTTTTTTTTCTTTTTTCTTTTTTTCCCAAAATTTGAATTTCTTCTTTTTGTCATTTGTGTTTAAGGGTCCATTTATTTAATGCACGATACATATTTTTGAATTTACCCCATTTTTTGAATGCTCATTTGTACTTCAAAATTAAAATTTTGTGATTAGAACTTTTGGTGAATATATTTTCTATTTATACAATATGTATGTAAAAAGAAAAAGAAATATGTTTCACTCTCTCGACATTTAAATTAAAAAGAAAATGATGTCTTAATATGAATATTATTAAAATAGATTGACTCGGGAAGTGCACATTTTCTTGCTCAGTTGCTCTTGATCAAATTCTGTGTCGGCACCATTTACGCGTGGAATTCTACGAAAAGATTTGGTTGCTTTGTTCTTTACTTTTACTTTTGTTTCTTTATTATGTATTTCATGATTGCTCTATTCTCAACTTTTCCTTGTTTTTCAAATGTATTATCTTGATCTCAGAAAGACCTTTTAATAAATAAAAAAAGAACATGTTACTTAGTGATTGAGACGCAAAACAAAAAACATTACAGTTCTACTATCAGAAATATGTTTCACGAAGCATGTTCTGTATATTTAAAATTAGGAATTATTGAATTACCATAAATTACTATTCGTACTCCGAGAATGGAACAAGCTTGGAAGTCAGAACAGAATCCCCACATTTTCATATTCAGCTTTTAGACTTCATCATCAATTGTGTTCTTCAAAATGACCCTTGAAAATTGAAACATCAAGACTTTAACTTAATGTCTGTATCCTCAAGAATATACTGAACTGCTTTTGTTTTGCCAGCTAAATGGAAAGTGAGCAATTGATCTGTTTCTTGATTGTAAAATCTTTTTGCTCATTTTGCTTGTTGTTTGGGGGACCAAACAGAAAAGATAAGTGGACTTTATCAGAAATTCATGTGCTATATTATCTTGTTTTTAGGGGTCAGGCGGAGAAGGAGTTTAAGGTGGAAGTTGAAGCCATTGGAAAAGTAAGGCACAAGAACTTGGTGGGTTTAGTCGGATTTTGTACAGAAGGTGCTCAAAGGTATTTTTCTGTCACATGACTATTATTCTTTCAATTAAGGTTTTTTTTTTTTTTCTTTCAATTAAGTGAATTTGTATATAATGCTTCCCTACATTTACTCGGACTTGTATTTGGGACTTCTGCTGGCCATTCAGGATGCTTGTTTATGAATATGTTGACAATGGAAATCTGGAGCAATGGTTGCATGGTGATGTAGGGCCTGTTAGCCCCTTGACTTGGGAGATTCGAATGAGGATTGCCATTGGGACAGCGAAAGGGTGTGTTTTTCCTGTCTTCTTTCTCATGTCATATATTATAGACATCTTTATTACATCTCATCATGAGGTTTCTTTCTTCTAATTGTTTTTTCTTTTTTCTGTTAACTTTCTTTCCAATTGACATGTTGGTTTTTTTAGAATAAGAGCAATAAGTGAATTACTACTATTGCCTCCATCCTGACCCTGATCGTTCACTTCAATCCTGCATGAAAGTTCAACTAATTGTTCTATTTTCTGTACAGGCTAACCTATTTGCATGAGGGTTTAGAACCTAAAGTTGTGCACCGTGACGTAAAATCCAGTAACATCCTATTGGATAAAAAGTGGACCCCAAAAGTATCAGATTTTGGACTGGCCAAGCTCTTAGGTTCTGAGGCAAGCTATGTGACGACACGCGTGATGGGAACATTTGGGTTTGTACTTTCTCAAAATCATAAGTCAATAGTAATTTTTTAGTGCGATTTGGATGTGGATGACTATTCATTCTCTTCATCTGCTTCACTGCAGATATGTTTCTCCAGGAGTATGCAAGCACAGGCATGCTTAATGAAGGTAGTGATGTGTATAGTTTTGGAATTTTACTGATGGAGATAATTACAGGAAGAAGCCCCGGTTGACTACTCTAGACCTGCAGGAGAGGTGATTCCAGGTTTTCTCATATTGCATTCCTTATCAAACTATGGGCTGCACTCGGTGCACTGTCTTAACATTACTTCCATTGTATGTGCATCAGATGAATTTGGTTGATTGGTTTAAGGGAATGGTAGCAAGTCGCCGTGGTGAAGAGGTTGTAGACCCTTTAATTGAGGTTCAGCCTTCTCCAAGATCTTTGAAGCGGGCATTGCTGGTTTGTCTCCGCTGCATAGATTTGGATGTGAATAAGCGACCAAAAATGGGGCAGATTGTTCATATGCTGGAGGCAGATGATTTCCCCTTTCGAGCTGTAAGCCCATTGCTGCACCTATTCTTTATTCGTCAGACACTAACCATTCATTGTCGGCCTATGAACATTTTATGACCTATAAAATTGAATTACTCGTAACAAGACATCCAGAAAATTCTGTTAAGTGTTATCCTGACCTTCTGAAGAAGAAAGGCATGGCATTTGTCCCCATTAAAGTCTTAGCTCAGTTGCATAAAGGATGTTTTTTTAAGTTTAAAGATGCTTTGAAAGTGTTGCTCTGAAAATCTAGGTATCAGTATCTTTCATTCGCAAACTTGAAAATTGTAATTTTCTACAGGAACCTCGCTCGGTCCGAGAGAAAGACTCTCTTCCTTACCACGCATCTGTTTCAAGTAAAGTTCCAAATCCAAGAAACCAAGCTGGTGGAGCTGGAGGTGACCATCCAAAACCAGTTGAGAGATTAAGATGTAGATGAGATGATTGCTGTCTCTTACACAGCTTAAGGTAGTTCCTGAGATCGGAGTATGTGTATTATAATTTTTCAATTGCTATAAAGAAGTTGTATACCAGCGGTTGTGCATATGCTATATAGTTCCCACTCAGCTCTGTTACTTTTACTGTATTGGATTATCTTATGGCAGATTAGCCTTGTAAAGATGGACCCTTAGATTATTGATATTTCAAATGTAGTACTGGATTATTGATATGTTTTTTGCCTTCGAGACTATTAGATTTCTTGACACAAAGGGAATTGAATTGATCAATAAGGCAACCCATTGGCAACAAAAATAAGATTACTGTTCAAGCTGAAAATTTTCATGGGCGTGTATGATCAATCTTGTTATTCCAAGATGGTAATTGCATAAGTTGATGTCAAACTCTGCTAACATGACAAAAATCTACGTTTTCTACTCATATTTTTGGGAGGAAGGAGAAGGAGAATCTACGTTTTCTACTCGTATTTCTGGGAGAAAGCAAAAGGAGAAGGAGATGGAGAAAATTTAACCAGTGAAAATAGGTAATACTTTTTCTTTTCTTTTTTTTGTATAGAAAAATATAGGTAATTCTTTTTTTTTTAAGGGGGAGGTCGCAGCTTGAACCCTAGACCTCGGGGATCGGGGGGGGGGGGGGGAATTGAAATTTTGGACACAAGGGTCTAATTTTTAATATTTTTGGTTAATATGATAGATTTTTTACTTAAATAGTTAAAATATGATAATTTTAGAAACTAAATTTTAAAAATTCGGTTTCTAGTTGCACATCACTAGCCCACGACCCATTACCACACGTCCAATGGCCCACCCCCTGCAAAAAATTGAAACCGGATTTTGAAAATCCAGTTTTAGGCCATACATTTTAAATTAAAAAAATATCTACACTTTTAAATTTAAAAAATATCTTAAAATTTAAAATTTTAACATATCATACACTATAATAAAAAAAAAATCATACATTTAATATTTTAAAATTTTAATATTCATGATTTTTTTTTTAATTTAAAGTGTATGATATTTTTAAAATTTTTAGTGTATGATATATTTAAATTTTAAAATGTATGATAAGTTTTAAATTTAAAGTGTATAATAAATTTTAAATTTTTAAATGTATGATAATTTTAAAATATAATATTTTTTAATTTAAAAATTTAGGATAATTTTTAAATTATAGTGTATGATATTTTTAAAATTAAAAATATATAAGAATTTTTAAATTTATAATGTATGATATATTTTTATTATAGTGTATTATATATTTAAATTTTAAAATGTATGACAAATTTTAAATTTAAAGTGTATAATAATTTTTAAATTTATAGTGTATGATAATTTTTTATTTTAGAGTGTAAGATATTTTTTTATATTTAGACTTTATGATAGTTTTTAAATTTATAGTGCATGATATTTTTTATACTTAGAGTTTATGATAGTTTTAAAATTTATAGTGTATGATATTGTTAAAATTTATAATGTATAATAATTTTAAAATTTATAGTGTATGATATTTTTTTTATTATAGTGTATGATATTTTAAAATTTTGAATTTATAATATTTTTTAAATTTAAAAGTGTAGATAATTTTCTTTTATACCCTTATAAGTTTAGTATTATTACATAGTTATGTTTAGTTGTTATTTTGCTTCAAATACAGTACAATTTTTTTATTTTACTTTTTCTATTTTAATATCAATAGAATTATAATTATTTTATGACTATTGATTTATTTTTCTACTAATTCTTTTTAATATTAATAAATCTATAATTTCTCAATAATTATATGTCATAGCAATTAATCGAATTTCTGATTTTATTTATTTATTTAGTAAGTACCTAATAATCTTAAATTTTTTTTTTAGTTCTCCTCAAATTTAAGAATTAAAGTTTTAAAAATTACTATGAATTAAAAGAGATGTTAAGTGTATTGTTTTCATGATTATAATATTATTGTTTAACTATTATATCATTTCAAATTATATTTTTTCAACAATTATATGTCAATATTAGTTTGTTGAATTTTTCAAATTTTTTATTTAATAAGTTCCTAATAATTATAACATTTTTTAGTTCTTCTCAAATTTATGAAATAATTTTTTTAAATACTATGAATTAAAAAAAATATTTGGGTATAGTTTTCATGATTATATATTATTGTTTTAACTTTTAGTGGAATAAATTTTATTTTCAAATAACCTATGAGTTTTTACTATTACATAAGTACTTTTTAATTATAATTTTCGTTCCAAATATTCTATTTTTTATTGTACTACTTTCATAATTTTTTGCTATTTTAATATTAATATAATTATAATCATTTAATGACTATTTTTTTTATCCTAATTCTTTTCAATATTAATAAATCTATAATTTTTCAATAACTATCTATCAATAGAAATTAAGATTGAATTTCTCAATTTTTTAATTTAATAAGTTACAAATAATTATAATATTATAAATTAATTTTCTTTTAAAATAATATGAATGAAAAAAAATATTAAGAGTATTGTTTTTTATGATTATAATATTATTGTATTATTTTCTCATCTTTAGAAATTTTTAACAATAATTATTTGTTAAATTATTTTTTACAAATAATTTCTTGATATTTACATTAATTGTTGATGAACATATATGTATATATCATAGATATGATTTACGCACATTGATTGTGCCACGAAAGCTATATATAAACTATATATTACTTACATTATATATAAACTATTAATTTTATATACACTAAAATTATATCAAACAAGTCAAGTATTTCTCACTTGGTTAGAAAAGTTAAACTCCATTTATTTCTTATTAAGTCCTGAAATAAAATTGTAGTTTGACTCATTTAGAAAAATAGACTATCTTAAGTTTTAATTTTTAATTCATTTAGTAATAAGTCGATGCCATATTCCAAATATATCATCACAAGCTCACGAGCTCGATTTTTTAAAATTATTTATGTTAATTAAATATATTTACATTTTAAAAATAAATATAAAATATAATTAGTTAAGTGATAATTTGTTTAATTAGTTCGCTGACGAGTTTGTATTCAAAAGTTTCAAGTAAATAAAAATTGAATTCGAGCTTGTCAAAACTTCAAAAGTTTAAAATTTTTCACCAAAATATCAGCTCAAGCTATATAAAAATTATGGTTATTTCCTTTATTTAAAAATTAGATTTTTGGCCTAACTTCGAATCCTCTTAAAAAAGATGGTGATAAGTAAAATTCTTATAAATTTTTGATCTGACATGCATGACATGTTTTTAACCGAATTAAAAAATTAATTAATTGAAATAAATATACGTTAATTCGGATAAACCTTGTGGGTAAATTAAAAAAAGAATAACTCTCTTAATTGTTTTAGGAAAGAGAAGTATTATTATTGCTAAATTAATTTCATGACGAGTGTGATAATTGATTCAAATTAATTCAACCAATAATCTATAGGAATGAAGGGAGGTTCGGAACTAATTTCACTCTGAATTAGTCACAAGATTCTTACCAAAAAACTAAAAAAGAATTAGTCACCAGATTCGCTAGGTAAGTGACACGTGGTATGCTCAAAATTCGCATCAGGTATCTCCTCCCCGCGCAAAATAAGATTGGAACCGCCAATTCAAACTGCTCTTTTTCTTATTTTCGCATTTTTGGAGTCTCCGTTTTTTTCTTTTTTCTTAAAAAAAAATTATAAAAGAAAACCCACACTCATAATAACGGCCTTAACTGGCACCAGATCTATTTCATTCCACAGAGATAGAGAGATAGTGAAAGCAATTTGAGTTGGGTATGGAGGAGAAGCTGATAGAGAGGTTGGAATCGGCGGTATCCCGCTTGGAGGCGCTATCAACCGGCTTCCGGCCTGGTGGTTCACCGGAAAGTGGTGGTGATTTCGCGGCGGATCCATCGATTATTGCATTCGATGAGGATCTGATGGGAAACTATGTTGCTAGAGTTGTGACTGCCGCAGAGAAGATTGGAGGACAGGTCTTGGATGTTAGTCAGATTGTTCAAGAAGCTTTTGCTGTTCAAAAGGAGCTTCTCATGAAGGTGAAGCAATTTCAGGTTAGTGATTGAAATTCAACTTTTCCAGATTTTTAAATGAATTCTTGATTCATCTCTGTCACTATTTGCGGTGATCATTTCGATAGCTTAATTTGGTGTGGAATTTACGGGTTTAATGTGGGTAATTTGGTTCTCATTCTTGGATTGCATGTAAACAAATGGTTTATATAACATCCACAAGTAGTTGATTGAAGATTACAGAATTATGGCGTTTGTAATCGATGTTTAATGTAGTCAGTTGATTTTATTTTATTTTTTGTTTGTGACGGTTCAAGTGTCAAACAAATGTGAGTAAAATAAATATTTTATTATTATCCTTTCGTTTTTTCGCTGAAAAAATTGTTAAGCTTAGTTACCAATAGCATACCTGGAAGATCCTTTATGCATAGATTAGAACATGTTAGTGCAATAGTCATGGATAAGAAGTGAAGGTTGATGTAGCATAACTTGAGGAAAGTCCAATTTGGGATTGGCGGAGCAAACATGAAAAGGGAGGGAATGGTGACAAAATCTCTTTAGTAGAAAAAAGAAGAAGGTGATATCAATACCGGAAGAAAACAATCTTGTAATGTTTCATAACCTTGGAATATCAGAGATTGCCCATCTGTTGGAAGCAAGGCATTTCTCATCCTTATGGATATACTAGTATCGTTAAATTCCAGTGGTGGTTATACTGGCTGTTATTGTAATTAAGTATGAATCAGAAGTCAGATTTTCTGACAAATAGATATTGGATATTAAGTACTAGTATAAAGGGTAGGCAGTGCTGGACTCGGTTTCTATGAATTGATGACTTTTCTTGTACTTCCTAAAGTGGGGATGCTATGGTATTCAATGTTTCATTTCTTCTGTGCAGAAACCTGACCTTACGGGGTTGGCTGAATTTTTTAAACCACTAAATGAAGTTATCATGAAAGCCAGTGCACTGACTGAAGGACGGAGATCTGATTATTTCAATCATGTGAAGGCTGTTGCTGAGGGCTTGTCAGCTCTAGCTTGGATTGCTTATACGGGAAAAGATAGTGGTAAGATATTCATCCTTTTTTAATATGCTGAATTTGGATAATTTCATCTCTTGTCTCCATATTTTTTTATTATTCTTCCCTCATTTCAAGGTATGAGTATGCCTATTGCACATGTGGAAGAAAGTTGGCAGATGGCTGAGTTTTACGTGAACAAGGTATCTTGATATACACTAGAAGCCTAGAACTTGAGTTAGAACACTTCCATCAATTACAGTTCTCTTCTCCCTTATATAGAAATGGAAGCATTACAAAAGTTTAATGGATGATTTATCTTACATAACTTGCTATTTGCGGGCCTTATTTCCTCATGCTCTATTCTTTGTCAATTTCTGTTTTAATTTTCGTAAACAAACTATGTTGATTGTATGGGCACTGACTTCATTCTAACTTTCAGGTGCTTGTAGAGTACAGAAACAAAGACCCTGATCATGTTGAGTGGGCCAAAGCCTTCAAGGAATTATATCTTCCTGGTTTGAGAGATTATGTTAAGAGCTTTTATCCTATAGGTCCTGCATGGAGTCAAAGAGGAAAATCAATTGCTTCATCAAAAGCTTCTGTACCGCCTCCTCCACCAGCTTCCCTTTTTAATTCTGAATCTCCTCACGCTTCATCCTCAAGCCCTAAAGAGGGGATGGGTGCTGTTTTCCAAGAAATTAGTTCTGGGAAGCCAGTGACTGCAGGTAGTTTAATGTTGATGTTTTCATTTCTTAAATTTTTGGTGGGTATTTATGAACCTTTGTTCTTCTTTCTTAGGTCTGAGAAAGGTTACAGATGATATGAAGACAAAGAATCGTACAGATAGGAATGGCATTGTTGGCTCCATTGAAAAGGAAAGCCGTGTAAATTCTCCTTCTATTTCCAAAACAGGACCTCCAAAGTTAGAGCCTCCAAATGGGCCGCAAGTAAGGATTTATATAATATTGATTATGGCTCTGTTTTGTTTGAGAAACCAAGGTAAGTATGTTATTCGTAATATGTATAACCATAATGTGCTCTACCCTTGCAGGTGGGTTGTTGAGAATCAAATTGGAAGTAAAAACTTGGTCATTGATGATTGTGATGCAAAGCAGTCTGTCTACATATATGGCTGCAAAGATTCTGTTTTGCAGATTCAAGGTAGTTATAATTATCTTCGAACTTTGGGTTATTGAGATATTTACGTGTGATCTGTCTGCTATCAAGACATGGAAAGTATTTTGTATCAGAGAACTTGATCCTCACCTGAAGTGACTCGTTGACTTCTCAATGCAGGGAAAGTCAACAATATAACTGTCGACAAATGCACTAAGATGGGAGTTGTATTTACGGTTAGCATGGAACTTCAATAATGTCTCCCTTTCCTTGTCATCGAAAGCAAATTCATATGATAGCTATAGGCTCGTTATGTTATCTGCTTAAAATACAGGATGTTGTGGCAGCTTGTGAGATTGTAAATTGCAATGGGATTGAGGTGCAATGTCAGGTATCCTCATTCCTTTTACTTTTCCCGTATCAGTCCATGACTAAGATTAACTATTCTAGTGTCAAATCGAATGCGATATTATTGTGCCACATATTATGGGTTTGTAGTGATTTCACTCGACGTAGCTAATAAGGTTGAGAGGATAGGGATTTAGGTTACACCATAGACTTAATTAATGCCTGATAATCTGTACATCAAATTTAACTTTTCTTATCTTCACAATTTTTGTCTCGGGTAGGGTTCAGCTCCGACAATTTCGGTGGATAATACTGGAGGTTGCCAACTTTATCTCAGTAAAGACTCTTTAGGAGCATCTATCACTACAGCTAAGTCAAGTGAGATCAATGTGTTGGTACCTGGCCCCGAGCCTGATGGTGATTGGGTATGTTTCCATGTTTCTGTCCTTTTTGTTTCTCTGGAACTAACACTAGAAAAGGGCACTTTTAACTGAAGATTAGTCAGATGGCATACTGACTGTAATTAACAAAACTACACCCATCTAGAAGCAGTGTTATTTTGCCAAGAGAGACTTCATAATGCTTAAAGTAATAAAAAGTTAGAATACAAAAGAAAGTTGATGATCTGGCTCTGTGGTATGGTAAAGGCAAAAAAGTTTTCAACTTACCCGTGCATATGCTGCACCGAAGAAAATGCTGTCCTTAGCTTCAGCCTTATTTAATTAGAGTAATGCTTTGTAGACTTACAAATATTATTAAATATACTACAAATATATTAAAAAATAAAACAAAACAATTATATCTTTCTATTTTTGTTCACTTGATAATGCACATCCTTTAATTAACCTGGTTTATATTATATGGGAATTGAAAATTTCTGCTCTCTGCCAGAATCCCACTGGGACCACTTGGATACTTTATGCAATATTTTATTTTACTAATATGTTGGGGGAACTGCGAAAAATCTTCAATATTGGAGGTCGTGATATATCTATTTTACATGTAGTGACTTCCAAGTGCAAGATATAACAAGATTTGATGACTTGTACTATTTTTTTTCTGCCACATGTCATTGAATTTTATTTCACTATATTGATCACAATGGGCCAAAGAGAAGTGATAGATGAAATTCATCTAAATTAATATTTGTAGTCTGAATTAAAAAAAAACTATGCTCTTTACTGGTTCAATGAGTTTTCAAATTTAAACTGCGTTATTTCTGGCCAAATTTGCAAATAATTAGTAAGGCAAAGAAACGTTTAGTTGCGATCATATCTTGTAATGCAGGGGGAGCATGCTTTGCCGCAGCAATTTGTTCATGTTTTTAAGGATGGCCACTTTGAAACAACTCTTGTCTCCCACTCTGGAGGGTAATCGGGCTGTGTTTGCAAATTTGGAATTCTAACATATTTACTTCATCTAGTCAGTGGATTGCTGAGGCGTGGTTTCAATCTCTTTTTTCTTTTATTCAATTACAGTTACATATCATTTGTAATGCCTTCATTGTTGGTTGCCTGCTTTCGTGATTGCACCATTAGAAACATCAGTACCATTTTTGCAGAGCTGAGTGTATTGTTTTTGGGGTAATTTATGCCTAGGATTAATGTTGTAAGATCATGATTTAAACATTGGTAATGTTTTCCGTATCAAGATAACTTTTCTTTTCTATTCTCAAGAATCTTTTTGAGGATAAGAAAATATTCTTTAAGATGTACTTGTTTATTCTGAGAAGTGGATAGCTTACATGGAATGCGATTTGAAGCCTGTTGGGGTAACCACAAGAAATGGAAGAAGCAAGGAAAAGGTATGGACTGCTTTTGTTATCAGCTGAATCATCTGCAATTACTATTTTCCGTAGTCCATTGGTCAGTTATATAAATAAAAGTTTGCATTTATTACTTATAAACAAGAACAGATTAAAGGTGAGAGGTGTAGTTATCTTTCTCAAAACTCAGCACGAATGCAGAATTATCCAATAGTAATTACCCAAATGCCTCAGCTTAGATTCCCTTCTGCCCGCTTGTTATGTCTAGGTATTTTACATAACCTTTCCCTTTTAGAAGGTTGCCAACTCGATTTTCTGGTTTTCTTTATTCAAGTTTGCATCTCCTTGTTTATTCTACTAACAATGAGCATGAACCATCTGATTAGAATCTCATTGTTCTTTCTCATTGTCGGTAGCTTTGATATAATATTAGGCAAATCAAAGGAGACGGCTCCCATTTCTTTTTCTTGATCTTGACTGGAAGGTTGTTATCTTAATGCTTATAAAGATAAGGACCTCTGTGACTAGTGAGTTTGTGGTATTTATTACACTACACAAACGACACACTGAATCTAAAGGTTATACAAAATGAACGGTTAGTTTGGGTTTGCCAAAGAAGTAGTCGACGTCTACTCCACGCTTGACGCCAAGTCGCCAAACGACTCGAGCCGCCAACAGTCAGACATCACAGAGTCGTAACGCTATGTTTGCAGCTACAAGCTGAGCGAAGTCCTTTGCTTAATTTGGTATTCCTGTTTTGCCCCTCTATTTTCCTGCAGACAGCGAAGTGTAAAAACAACGGGGTCCCACCCACGAGACTCATCCAGCTAAGCTAAGGTAGTTAGAATTCTTCTTACTTAATCAGAAACCGCACGCACTTTCACTTCACTCTAGTCCTACCGTTACATTCCTCCACCCTCCCTTCCTTATAGTTCCATTTTTCAATTTTCTTTTCTTTTCTTTATTTGAAGTACTGCAGAGACTCAGAGAGTAGTGGAAGCTAAGCTCTTCGAGATATGCCTACTCTTTCTCAAGCTTCACTCTTTCTTTGCCTCTCCCTTATAGTTACAGCTTTCTACTATGCAGGTTAGTTCTTTCAATTTTCTCTCTCCCGCACACGGCTGACGTTTCCATTTTTGGGTTTCATACCTTTTTCTCGGAAAGTTTAGTTTTTTTTTTTTTTTTCCTCGGAGGATTGTAATTTGAGCTACAGTATTCAATTATAAAATTAAATTGAATTTAAGTGAATGGAATTGACAATTTGAACTTAAAAACGAAAATGTTTCATGTTGTCGATTTGAAATCATGACTTTGAGTTGTTTAGGACTATTTTTTGAAATTTTCTTACAGAGTCTCAATCGTTTCTTGGTGTGAACTACGGCCAAGTGGCCGACAACCTTCCGGCGCCGGAGACCACAGCCAAGCTCCTCAAGTCCACCACTATTCAAAAAGTCAGGCTCTATGGTGCCGACCCAAATATTATCAAGGGCCTGGCTAATACCGGCATTGGAATTGTCATTAGCGCCGCCAATGGGGACATTCCGAATCTTGCCTCAGATCCCAACTCGGCGACTCAGTGGGTTAAGTCGAACGTGTTATCCTTCTACCCAGCAAGCAACATTATTCTTATCACAGTAGGTAACGAGGTCTTGACTTTCGGCGACCAAAGCCTCATCTCACAACTTCTTCCCGCCATGAGAAATATCCAGAACGCCCTTAACTCGGCCTCACTCGGTGGCAAAATCAAAGTCTCTACAGTACACGCAATGAACTTGTTGACTCAGTCCGACCCGCCGTCATCCGGGTTGTTCAACCCGGGATTACAGGATACATTGAGAGGTTTATTGGCATTTCAGAGGGATAACAAATCTCCCTTTGCAATCAACCCTTACCCTTTCTTCGCGTACCAGAGCGATCCAAGGCCTGAAACGCTGGCGTTTTGTCTGTTCCAGCCTAACTCGGGACGAGCCGACTCGGGCAATGGGATCGTTTACAAGAACATGTTCGATGCTCAGGTTAGTATCATCTTTCAATTGGCTAATGTCTCTCTTCTATTTTCTTTTCTTTTTTCTCTTGGCTGGGGCCAAGATCAGCATTGACGCAGCATTTACAATGTTGACAACGTAAATAAAAATCCATGTCTTTTAGAATGTTTTATTACTCTGTAATCGGTTTTATTTTAGTCTCCTACAACCGTTTCAATTATTTCCTTCTTTTTTCTTGGTGAAATAATAATGGGTGATTGAATTATGTCTTTTGTGTGACTTTCAGTCCGTTGCATAATTCAACATACGTCCTTCCGAAGTTTCAATTATTATTGGTTATAGAAAAAAATGGACGGTGGTGATAGAGTCTAGCTATAATAATGGTTGGTTCCAAAGAGGTCCAATCAAGATAGAAATGTTTTGGGTCCCCAACCCCATGCTCCAGCCATTGTGATTTGTACTATGAATTCTTCTTTTATAACAAAATGACTTTTAGGTAGGACTTGATTTTTTGATCTCTTTAATTAGTGGAAGAGTATCTTGATTATTGCGTACTATTTGAATTGCACTGTTAATTGAGTTGAAATGGTTGGATCATTAACAACCCTTTGATAAGTATCCTTCCAAATAGATTGATCTCTGTCATTTACTCTAACTTGTTTGTTTACTGAGTGCAGGTTGATGCTGTACATTCTGCTTTGAATGCAGTGGGCTTCAGAGACATTGATATTTTGGTTGCCGAGACTGGCTGGCCTTCCCATGGGGACACCAATGAAGTAGGACCTAGCATTGAGAATGCAAAGGCCTATAATGGGAATCTTATTGCACACCTTAGATCATTGGTTGGGACTCCTCTGATGCCTGGAAAATCTGTGGATACTTACATTTTTGCACTCTATGATGAGAATTTGAAACCTGGTCCAGGATCTGAACGGGCATTTGGGCTGTTCAAGACTGACCTTACCATGACGTACGATGTCAATCTAGCGAAGACTAGCCAGGTGAGATGTTTCCCATTCCATTCCTAAAGCCAGCAGCGAGTTACATTACAACTATAGGTTGTAGGATTGCTTCAAATAATTGCTAACTTCAACTTGCATATGCTGTATTACACACTTCTTTGGCACCTGCTGGAATTGACAGTAATTTTATGTGGTGCGAACTTTCACTGTTTTTAGGAAGTTGAGCAGGAGTTTGCAAAACATGATGTGCAAGTAACATTGCTCAGCAGAGAATACGGAGAATACCCTAATCTCATAACCAAATGATGAAATTTCTACTAATGAAGTGTTATTTTGCTTCAGTAAATTCGGATATGATATGAAATATGAATTGTTTCATTTGTTTATAATGCCCAGACTCCATCAACTCCAAAAACGCCTGTGACTCCATCAACTCCAAAAACTCCTGTGACTCCATCGCCTAATCCAACAGCAGCAGCTTGGTGTGTTCCCAAGTCCGGTGTTTCCGATGCTCAGTTGCAGTCAAATATTGATTATGTCTGTGGACAAGGTCTTGATTGCAGGGAGATTCAACCAGGAGGAGCCTGTTTTGAACCAAACACTGTAGCATCTCATGCTGCCTATGCTATGAATCTCTACTATCAAACTGTTGGCAAAAATCCATGGAACTGTGATTTTTCTCAAACGGCAGCACTCACATCCACAAATCCAAGTAAGTTTTCTCTACCATAATGGTGAAAAGGCTATGTTTCCTTTTTAAATGAGTCATTTGGTCGAAACGTGATTGTAAATTGAAAATGGCATGGGCTATCTTTTTGCTTTGTGTTTTTATGGGCTCTGCTTTCTAGTCTTGGAGAATGTAGCCAAGGGTTTAGCACAGACCAGAGAAAAATTGATGTTGTAATTTTTCTCTCACATTGAAAGACATTTTCTGTTCCTCCTCTTCTAAATTGATCCTCTTTCCCTTCTCTTTGTAGGTTACAATGCTTGCACTTACCCTACAGGGAGTGCCTGAGAAATGAGAAGGCAGCTGCTTTAGCTTGATATCAATAAAGGAATGGTAGCACTTTTTGGGAGGAGATTGTTCGAGAATTGAAAAAAATAAGGGACTATGATGTACCCTCTCTTGCTAGCTAGCTACCTTCAATTGTAAAGGTTTCCAACTCTTAATTTAAGATATCTACTTTTAATAAGAAATTAAGCAAACTACTTTGACTCAAATCACCAAAAAAATACTACCTTTTGATATTAATAATGAATGAAAATGACCATCACCAAGTTTCAGGATAGAACTTATGTACCTAGCTTTTAAAAAAATTCCAACCCCGCTTCTTTTCAATTATTACAGTAATTGACAATGAGCATGCCAAGCCAAATAAGCCAAACCTGACTAGCTTAATGAATGACTAAATCAAGCTCCATTTGGCCGTTGACTTAAAAAAAATATATATATTCTCAACTTGCTTAACTATAAAGGGGCTCACCCGGTACATAAAGTGTTCATTGGCTATTGCGGGATAGGGGAGGGTGGGCACACATGTACGCAGCCTTTTTCTTACATTTCTACAAAGAGGCTGTTTCCACGCCTCGAACCCGTAACCTACAGTTCATCAAAAAACAACTTACCTTTGCGCGAAGACTCGCCCCCAACTTGCTAAACTATATATTAGGAAAATGATTAAACTGTGAAATCTAAGTATGAAGTTATGAGACAATGTTTTACCACCAAGCTGATAGTTGTCCCTTTTTTCTTAACAGTAGGCACGAATTTTTTATTTCACACAATAAATTATGGATGAGGAAGCTATAGCTCAAACTGGACATTTTACAGCTGAGAGAGGCTCTTATGATTCGCCATTTGCTGGGATTGTGGTAACAGGTTCTCCGTGAGAAAATAATAACTATGTTGATCGTCCCTCCCGCTCTCTATCTTATAAAAAAATAAAATTATGAGATAATGTTTTGAACATCATATCCAAAACAAATTAATAGTTGTCCTTTTTTTTTTTTTAACTAAATAAAATTAATTTATAGACAGAAGTTTCTAGTGAAAATAGATGTTCGATCATCTTTCAAAAAAAATATTAAAATTTAAACATGCATTATCAATTTTAAAGAATTGATTGTCATTTGAGTATAATTCATTGATATCTGTTTACTATTTCGATTATCTAACATAAACTAATTTATTATTTGACTTTTTGATGAACTAAAATTGTGTTTAATAATCACTTTAGTTAGTTATCTAAATATAAATCATGCTTATCCTGTTATCCCTACCCGAAACATTCGCATTAAATCTCCCAATGACTTCTAAAGTGGAAAAATTGCCACTTTAATTGACGCAAATACCCCTGGAAGTGGGGTCCAGATGACATGGTGTATTTCACGCGAACACAGCTTTGAAGTACGACACGTGGGACAGAGGTGGGCCCGTCTGGAGGTGTCAGTCAATAAGAGTCCCTAGCTCAGTTCTTGATATGTTCTAAGAAAATGCCCATACTTCACAGGCCATCGCACTTCCTTCAGTCCTTCACCTTCTCAGACCCACAGATTCCTTCAAGTTCGTATTCTCTTTTCAGATGAGAAGGAATTCATTCAAAACCCTACTTTTTCAATGAAATGGATTGCTGAATTTCACAGCTTAAAGTCGTAAGATGGTGGTCTAGGGCTCAAATTGGGTATGTAGATGGGAATTTCTGATTGAAATTCACACCAAGACAACGGAGAAAGAAGAAATGTCTGTTGCGGAGATGAGGGAGAGGCACTTCGTGGCGACGGAGACGGTGGACTCTCTCAGAGAGCAATTGAGGCAGAGGCGGCTTGCTTTGCTCGACACAGATAGTAATTTTTTTTTAATTTTTTTAATTTCTTAATAATTTTGTTTGATTCTAGATCTAATTGCAATATTTGTTTTCTTAATTCGCAGTTTCTAGTTACTCAAGGTCTCAAGGCCGGACTCCGGTGAGCTTTGGACCCACGGATCTGGTGTGCTGTAGAACGTTACAGGGTCATACAGGAAAGGTGATTGGTTAACTCTTTGCAGTTAAATATTTAAACTTTGATTCGTATATGGGTATCTATATGAGTGGGTTTAGGCGGGAAGCTTTCTGAACTCTGACCTCTTGAAATAATTGTTCAATTTCAGTTAAAATTGGTGGTTTTTATGGTTTCAAGGGTCTTTGGTAGCTACTCGGTCTATATGGTATTGGTAAACATATACTCAGTAAAAATATCAAGTATAAACTATCAATACTTAATATTCAATATCTATCGTTCTTTCAAGACTTATGAAATGAACTACAAATTGACAGGAGGGAGGAAGTTGGGGAAAGTATTAAGAAAAGAAAGTGATATTTTTGGGTTAACTATTTTACCTTGTTTCAGTGAATGCGGTATTCAGCGGAACGTAGATATTTGGTGGTTATGTCTTAGTAACAAATATACTATAAAATACATAACCTCAATGTAAGTTAGTTAAAAAAATTTGTAGCTTTAAATATATATATCATCTCAACATATTGATAGTGGAACCTGGGTTTTCTTTCTGGGTGTAGTTTCAATTGGGGTCCCTTGACTGCCTTCAGCCATACCATGTTTTTTCTTATAAAAACTCATCAAATTCTTTGTTTTCTCTTTCCCTTGGCCATCATCAGATTGACAAAAGGAGTGCATCGATTTTCGTTTACAGCTTAAAAGTAAATGAGATTCTCAACATTGATTCTCGATAAACCATTCAATCTTATTTAGAGCTACTTTTCTTGCAGCAATATCCTTCCTTGTTATTTCTACAGTTCTACACTTGTTACTTTGACTTTTCTCTAGTCCTCTTCAGAGTGTTTTATGCTCTCAAACAGAAGATATTTGATCTTCTGATGCTTGCATCAAACATCAAGCCTGCAGGGAAAAATGTGAGATGCTCTTGTACTTTATGGCTGTTTTTTCTGTGTTTAATTCGCCACTGAGCACTGAAGTCTGCAGACAACATTTACTGCTAAGGCATAGTGTGTAGTAAACTTCTTGTCACCAAGCTTGTCTGTAAGATGTTGGATTACTATCTTGTTGATGTCTTTTCCAGATAATGAATCGACAATGAATTCATAATTAGTAGGAATACTGCAGGTGTATGCATTGGATTGGACTGCTGAAAAGAATCGAATTGTTAGTGCCTCTCAAGATGGGCGATTAATTGTTTGGAATGCTCTAACAAGCCAGAAAACTCACGCCATAAGGCTTCCTTGTGCATGGGTCATGAGCTGTGCTTTCTCACCAACTGGTCAGTCTGTTGCATGCGGTGGTCTTGATAGTGTTTGCTCTATCTTCAATCTCAATTCCCCCACTGACAGGGACGGGAATCTGCCAGTTTCAAGAATGCTTAGTGGTCATAAGGGTTATGTTTCCTCCTGTCAATATGTTCCAGATGAGGACACTCATTTAATAACTAGTTCGGGTGATCAGACATGTGTGTTATGGGATATTACAACAGGCCTTAGAACTTCTGCTTTTGGAGGTGAATTTCAGTCTGGACATACTGGGGATGTACTGAGGTATAGCTGATTGCTGAACTGGAGTCGTGCTAATTTTGGTTTGTTTTTCCACAAGCCCATACTAAATAATTTTATGCTCTATGCAACCCCCATCACCAGCCTCAATTACTGGGATACAACCTTTTTAAGTTGTCTTAACTAGAAGGCAGCCTAAACATGTTTACTGAAATATTTATTGATTATATTTTACTCCTATTACGTTCTTTCAGTGTCTCTATTAATGGATCAAACTCGAGAATGTTTGTATCTGGTTCGTGTGATACAACTGCCCGATTGTGGGACACTCGTGTGGCAAGTCGAGCAGTGCGCACGTTTCATGGACATGAAGGAGATGTTAATGCTGTGAAATTCTTTCCTGATGGAAATAGATTTGGAACTGGGTCAGATGATGGAACTTGTAGATTGTTTGATATTAGGACAGGCCACCAACTTCAAGTATATTCTCAGCAGCATGCTAATAATGAAATACCTCATGTAACCTCCATTGCTTTCTCCATATCAGGAAGACTTCTCTTTGCTGGATACTCAAATGGTGATTGCTGTGTTTGGGACACATTGTTGGCAAGGGTAATTTTTGCTTGTAATGTTTTAAATTCTTGTATGTGGTCTTTTGCATCTTCAGCATAACACCTTTTTCTTCATGATTGCTTTACGTTCTTTATGATGTTATTTCAGATTTACAATACTTATCAAAATGAAATAGAAAGTTAGGTCAGGTCCTCAGCTATAACTTCTACTTCTATATATGATCTATGCATATGCGTGTTGGGTTTCAGTATGAGGTAAAATTGGAGGGGGTTAGTTACATTTTAGCTACAATTCTTTTATGATCATGTCTGATTTGGCTTTAAGAAGTTTGGATTTTTGCCCCATGTCAGTTCCAAAGACTGACACAAGTCCATATTATATAGCATTGCACTGTATTTGGGTAGGTGATTTAGAAACTTGTTAGTTCCAATGGAATCACAGTTAACGTCAACCTGTTGAATGGATGCAAGCTGAAGACTGGGTGACATGTTAATTATGATTTGTTTATCACTGCATCGTATGAAGTGTCAGGCATTGCGAATTTAGCATGAATTTGATGTGAGTGAGTAAGAGAGAGAGGAGGGGGGGGGGGGTGGGGAGCTTACTTTAGCTTGTGAATACACTGCATTTTGACTGTGCTCATTCAAGTGCTTCTGTCTCCCCTGCATCCTTTTGCCAAGGCATTTTTGTAGTTTTGCTAAGGCATATTTGTATTTTTGCTGGCTCTAATTCCTTACTTTTTCCATTGCAGGTGGTTTTGAATTTGGGATCTCTCCAAAATTCACACGAGGGGCAGACTAGGATTAGTTGTTTAGGTTTGTCAGCTGATGGAAGTGCCCTGTGTACAGGAAGTTGGGATACAAACTTAAAGGTGAAGCATGCATTTTGCCTTCTTAAATAAACACATGTAGGATATATAATGTACATGGAAGGACTTACCAATTTTGAGACTTTCCCTTGCGTGCTGCTTATATGTTTATCTCTAGATAAATAGATGAAAAACACTAATTATTTACTTTGGAAGTTCCTCTCATAATGTTAGAGTTCAAATTAATTAACTATTTTATGACACATATGAAGTTCTTTTTCCTAAGACTAGCTGGCTGTTTAAATCTAGTGTGTTTTTCTCGTGCATTGACTACTTCCTTGTGTTTACATCAAATAGATACAATATAAATTATATTTGTTGAAAGCAAATGATATCTGACGATTACTTTTGATAATCTCGTGCAGATATGGGCTTTTGGAGGGCATAGGAAGGTTATTTAAACTTTGGAAGTTGCCTTGACAGCCTTGTCTATTGAGTTCTCTTCACAGGGCCCTGGATCTTTGCTTTTAATGCTCAATTTAGGGATGGATGGCACATTGGAAAGGCAAAATATAACTTGAGAACTTGAACTAGAGGGACAGTCTAAATATCAGCAATTCATGTCCAACTGTGCCAGATTTATCGTTTCCCATTGTTCACCCTTTTAGCATCATTAGCTTCAACTAGATGAACTACAATGTATTTTCCATGTTATCTTCTGTAAACTAGTGCACAATACCAATTCTTGTTGCTATTCGAAAGCAATTGGGATCAGGAATCATTCTACGATCTGAAAGGACCCACTCGAAATGCTCAGTTGAGCAGATTGCTGGCTAGGCTTTATTGGCTTGCTGTATAGTTGTGTAACGGTGTTATGTTATGATCACAAACAGGGTAGTCTAAAATTTTCTTTCGAAGTTAACAGAATTGGAGTTAAATGAAGGTGAGGATTAGTGGATAAGCTAGTCATCATAAAAAGATAAAGAAAGAAATATACATAAGCTACTTATTAACTCCAAATGATTACCTTGAGTATGCATTACCACAAACGCTAGTTAACTTAATTCCCAAATGTAGTACAGAATATGATAGTGTTGTATCCATACCTGCCTTTGAACCCCATCCAATCTTGATTCATGTTCACAAAAACCTAAATGATTGGAGTTAATTACCTAGCCAATGAATTTATTTTTTCTTCCCAGGCTAGCATTGTCATGATCACAAAGTAGGATGTTACCGAAAGCCATGTTCTTAACACTGTCTAGCTTGAGGTTTTCTCATGGACTGTGCATCCGACTATCTCTCCTTCCAATGTCTGTCGAGCCACTGCTCGAGGAGGAAGGATTGAGTCCATACTCACTCGTTTGCCCAAACTCGCTGCTTGCATAGTTATGACTGCTCAATGCCATCTTCCTAAAATTCTTCATGTCAGCAATGTATGTGCTAGCAGTGTATTCAGAACTATTGGAGCTGAAGATTGAACTCTGACCAGATGTCACCCCCTCATCCAAGTCATCCAGCGAGGCATCACCTTCCAGTGCGCGTAAAATCTGTTTCATATATCATCAATTCAGACCTTTCTATTAAAGAGATAGTTGCATTTGTGTTTTTAGGAATGGCAAACAAAGAAATGCAATTTTCGCCCTCTTTTTAAGAAACATATAACAAAAATGAAGATATATTAAACTGCATATGTATATCCTTAAACTAAATTTTAGTATTATAAGCTCTGTTTTTACCTGGCTCATTCTTGGTCGCCTCCTTGCTGAATGCCTAATGCTTCCGGCAGCACAAGCCACCATGCGTGCCATCTCCTGCTTATCGTAGTTGCCCTCTAGACGTGGATCTGCTAGCCCTTCATAGTCTCCAGTCTCCAGGGCACGCGAGCAAAGAGGTCGAGCCTGATGATATATATTGTATGAATGAATAAACAAGTGAATCACGGATACCCTTTGCTATTCCAATCAATTAAACAGAAGTTGTACTGAAGTAAGTAATTTGAAAGCAACTGCAGTAATATTAGTCATAGCTAAAAAGGAAATCTTTTGTTACCCAGTCAACAAGGCTGTCCTCCTCGTATGCACCAATGGTGTCCACAGGAGGCCGTCCAGTTATTAGTTCCAAAAGCATAACACCGTATGAGAAAACATCAGACTTCTCAGTCAGCTTGCCGCTAGATGCATACTCAGGAGCCAAGTACCTGCACTTTTTAGGTCATTAATGATAAATCCATATCAGAGTTGTGGTTACCTTTGGCAAAAATGGAAGTTAAAACCCAGAAAGTCAAGTTCTTTGTGAGAAGCTGAATTGCGTACCCAAATGTTCCCATGATACGAGTAGAAACATGAGTGTGGTTGTCCTCGTTAAGCTTTGCCAACCCAAAATCCGCAACCTAATACGAGTCAAATTATCAATTAGCAGAACAACTAACAAGAAAATCTAATTACACACAGTTTATGATTTGCTATATGGATAATTAACTAACCATGGCTTCAAAGTTGTCGTCAATTAGAATATTTGCAGCTTTGATATCCCGGTGAATGATTCGAGGGTGACCTGCACGTCTCAAACAAATCATCAATATGCACATTATATCATACATATGGTGTATGCGTATGAGTGTATACAAATTTTCACTTACAATCTTCATGCAAATATGCAAGGCCTTTGGCTGATCCCACTGCAATTTTGATCCTAGTGCCCCAATCCATCACAGGTCTACCCTTTCCTGTAAAATTTAATTAGGACAAAATTGAAATCAATCTGGATAGGTAATGTGAAGAAAACAGAGTAGGGAAACATTGAAAAAAACAGGAACATACCGTGAAGGTGGAATTCAAGGGTTTTGTTAGGCACAAATTCATAAACCAACAATTTTTTGCTTCCTTCAATGCAATACCCAACAAGTGAAACGAGGTGGCGATGATGGACACGACTGATAATATCAACCTCTGCCTGGAATTCACGGTCGCCTTGGCCACTAGTGGCTTTAAGACTCTTTACAGCGATTTCCTTGCCATTGGACAACACACCCTTGTGCACATAACCAAACCCGCCTTGGCCTATCATGTTAGCTTGGGAAAACCCTCCTGTCGCAGCTGCCAACTCGTCAAATGTTATGGTGCTCTTGTTGAACCCAAGTGCCAAAGATGGATTCTGGGGTGACAATGGAAGACCTTGTGGTCCAGAGCTGGATAAATTAGAGCTGCTCATGTCACTAGCTACCAAGGGAGGCGGTGGTGGAGGCGGCACTTTCCAACCTTTCTGGGATGCACCAGGTGGTGGTGGTACGACAACAATGTGACCCCCATTTTTAGGTCCATTCTTCTTGTTCCAGTTACCTGGAGAGGAGGTGTATAGGTGTGCTATTATATTAATGATCATCATCAAGGGAAAATCTTGTAAACAAATATAATTTTGAAAAAAAATTTTAATTGGTGTAACTACAAGTATTTGTCAATTTTTTAATTGAGTGACTATAAATCATGAATTTTATTTTATATTTTATTCCAAACACATAATATCATAAAATCCTATCTCTTTTTTTCCTCTAGACAATTTGATTTTTGATAACTAATTAACTGAAATGAATATTGTATCTCAAACTATATATATACATACCTTTGCTTACATTAGAGGAGAAGTACTGTATGTGACTATGTGGTTTCTTTTTCCTCCTTGTGCATGAGAGCAAAAACAATATCATGACAACGAGCAACAACCCCGCGCCGGCCGCCACTCCTACTATAAGTGGTAGAGAGGGAGTTGAGCCATCATTGTCTGGTGGTGATGAATCAGATGACGACCCTGACGATCTGCCACCTCCAGATGGTGACTTGTGTCGAGGTGGAGGAGGAGGAGGTGGTGATAGGCCGACTTGATTGCGTGATCCAGGTGATGGTGGTGGCGATGGAGGTGGAGGAGATGTTGGTGCCGGTGCCGGTGGGGGACTAGGCGAATTCTTGTTGCCATTGTTGTTGTTAGAGGGTGGAGGAGGTGAAAAAGGTGGAGGTGATTGGTTATTATGGGATGATGAAGGTGGAGGTGGTGCAGAATTTGATTTGTCTGGGCTTGGTGGTGGTGAGGAGGAGGCAGGTGGCGGTGGTGATGAATCCGTTGGAGGCGGAGAAGAAGGTGGTGGGGATGAATTATGATCAAGTGGTGGTGGAGATGAGTTATGATCAGGTGGTGGTGCAGATGAAGATGATGGTGGAGGTGATTCTGTTGAAGGTGGAGAATCCGTCGGCGACGGGGAATTAGTGGAAGCCATTAATTAAGCAATGTTTCACAACCAAGGTTAGCCGAAGAAACGTCGCCGTTCTGCTCCTTAAATGAGGACCCTCATAATCTCATAGAGAAATAGAGACGGAAAGAAAGACAGAATGGCAGGACACAGGAGGAGGATTCTCAAAGGAAGGAGGCAAAGAAACAGTATTTATATATGTTCACTGCAAAACATATATTTTTTTTTTTTTGAAAAAAAAAATGTCCATTTTTTATGCAAAACAAAAAAAGAAAAAGAAAAAGTGGTTCTCCTTTATATATTTGTTTTGATTTTAGAGTTTAAACTATGTAGGCTTGTTATCCAGCTTAGATGGTTTTTAGAAACAATTGTAACAAAGAGAACCACAAATGACTTAATGAGAATGCATGTCATGAACAAAGGAAGTTAATTTTGTTGTTTAGGGTAAAAAAAGAAGAAAAATCAAAGTGTCTATTATGTACCAAAAATAGAATTTTAAGTTATTGGTAAAAAGTAATTAAGTGAGATATATTAGATTGGAGTTACCTTCCTTATAAACTAATTTTTGAAGGTGAGTTCTAATCTTATTTTTAACAAAGGGAATATTGTTTCGATGTATCTAAATGAAAACAGTTTTTCTTCCCAATTTTGTATCCTATACTGAATTGAAATTTCAAGGACCAAATTGAAAAAAACTCTTATCTTTCAAGGTGCAAAATAGAAAATTTGTATAATCCAATCATTATACGAGGTGGATTAAAACTATTGGCTGTTTCATGTAAACACCGCAGGGGTTCGCTGTAGAGAAACATCTCCAAGGTCAGTCCAGCTTTTAGCAACTACGCTAGATAACTACACAAAGAACTATTTCTTTCACACTGTGACTTTCAGAAACCGGTTTGACCCAACACACACGCTCTCTCTCTCACAGATCGTTCGAATTCTACATCCGTACGATGCCTTCTCGAAGAAGAACCCTCTTGAAGGTCATCATTCTTGGTGATAGTGGGTCTGTCTCTCGCTCTCTCTCTCTCTCTACTTGTGTATATGTTGCGTGCGAGTTCTTCTAGGGTTTAATTTTCTAAAGAATTGGATGGGTCTTTGAGAATTTTGATTTGCCGATTGGAATTGGGAATTCTTGGGAGCTCAAAGTCCCGAAGTTGAAGAATTCAATTTGTGTAGCTAGTTAGATTTAGTTAAATAATTTGATCTGGTTCTACTGGATTGAGTTTAGTTCCATTAAAATTGTATTTATCTGCCAATTCTAATTCTGTTTTTGTGTTTATTAGTTCTTTTTCTTCAAATGACTTCCTTCAGGTAAAAATAAAAACATAGATTTTTGGATACTCGTTGTGATGGGAAGTTGATTTGTAGTTCAGAAATATGTTATCTACTAGTTTCTTGACGGAAGTAATTCTGTACTTTGCAGGGTGGGGAAGACGTCTTTGATGAATCAGTATCCTTTTGTGCTTAATTGTTAAACCTTTTTTATGTTTTTGATATTGTAAACATATTGTCAATCTTTTACTAGTCTATACAGTATTGTTGTTGTTTTGTTTCCCATAACACATTTATTATAGATACGTGAATAAGAAGTTTAGCAATCAGTACAAGGCAACCATTGGAGCTGACTTTTTAACCAAAGAAGTGCAGTTTGAAGATAGGCTTTTTACCTTACAGGTTAGTCAGTAGTGGTGATTCTGATGCACAAAGGTGTGTGCATCTATATGAGCCATTAGGCCTGTGTATTGCTGGTAAAGGCTGGGGTTATAATTTGGATAGCGTGCCTGGTTCAAATTTTGCTAATTGTATTTGGAGTCAGCAGATACTTTGTTGCCAACAATACCTTATAGCATTTTTTTCTTTCTTTTCTATTTCCATCTATTTTATCTTTGCAGTTTAAAAAGAAAAAAAAAATTGGCAAAAGAGTTACAGCATGAATCCTTCTCAGGTAGTTGACTACTCTCACGCTAGCTAGTAAAAAAGTATACAAGAATGGTTTTGGTTATATGGCACAGGGCAGTGGTCTCAAATAGATATTATAAATGCTTAAAAATCCTCTGATCAATGTACAAAAGAGTTAGAGGTTTGGGGACTTCACATCATACTTTTGCATGTTAGTATTTGGTGTCCTTGTTTTTCTGCATTCTTCCTCAAAATTGATAGCATGCTTGTAGGTTCTGTTGTAGGCTGTTTCTTAATTAGCTTTTGCTGTTTTAGGTGAAGGTGTTGGTCCTCACTATATTTCCTTGTGAATGCTATTTTCTTTAAATACACATGTGGCATTCCTCTATTTCATACACACCACAATTAGGGTTTTAACCTGTTAGGTTGCTTGTATGGAACGTTATTGTTCTGGTTCATTTTTTAGTATATTCAGCAATATTACTCTTTCAATGTGGAAAACCTGGCTGTGGCTTATCCATTGCTGTCAAATTTTCCTTCCAATGGTAGATCCTGTGATAAGGTTTTGTTGTTCTTCAAGTTTTAAAAACATTGGATGTTGGAAGTAGTATAAGATTCGGCCACTTTCCTCATTTGGCAGATTTGGGATACAGCTGGCCAGGAAAGATTCCAAAGCCTAGGTGTTGCTTTCTACCGTGGTGCTGATTGCTGTGTTCTTGTATATGATGTCAATTCTATGAAATCATTTGACAACCTCAACAACTGGAGGGAAGAATTTCTTATTCAAGTATGCTTTGTCTGGTTCTGTAGATAAATATATGGATTATTTATGGTTCCTAAGTCTTCTTAGTGATTGTGGATTCACTCAATTTAAAGGTAAACTAATGCCTATCCTCGGCTGGCTAAGACCCAAGTAGAAGTTACTGATCACTAAACATATAGGATTTTAAATAACCACAAATGAAAAACATATAATAGAAATAGAAGATGATATAGAAAAAACTTACAGAAAATAACTTCAAGCTTTATTATATAGAGTCACTAAACTACTGGTAGATATCAGTATCAGGCTCTGATACCAATATAGATACCAAAAAAACACAAGGATAATAGAAAGCGGAAGGGTTTACAATGGAGAGAAGATAGTGGTAGAAAGAAAAATCTGAGTTTTCGATGCCCTTCACCGAGAAGAGATCATCTTCTTAAATAGAAAAAACAAGATAAGATTACAATCTTCGAGCATAAAAAAATAAAAATAAAAAATTCCTACGTTCACCCCTCTCCTGGCTGTAAAGTGGAGTATACTGTTCATCATTTCAAACTCCTAGAGAGACTAAAGCAATTTTCTTTTAATATTCCTATCACTTCCGAATATTGGGATATTATCAATATTCCAAAATTAACCTTGTGTGCATCTTTTAAAACTTTGGACATAGAAAGTGTTGAAATATTTGTAAAAATATAAAAGATCTAAATAACAAATATATCTTTGTGATCAAATATTTGTAAAAATTAAATTTTTGGAGATAGAAGGACTAAAAGATTTGATTACTGATACAATTATGGAACAAGAGTTAGCTGACAAAGCTACGGAAGACGACAATAGAAGTGATGAGACCTATTCATTAGACAGTGTTGCAAAATATAACATAGCGAACATAATGGAATCCTGACAAACTATTTTTTCTATCAACCAGCTTAGAGGAAGGACGATAAGGAATCTCAACATTATCTGATGCAATCCACTTTACAGCCAGGAGAGTGGTGAATGTAGGAATTTTTTATTTTTTATTTTATCCTCTAAGATTGTAATCTTATCTTGTTTTTTCTATTTAAGAAGATGATCTCTTCTCGGTGAAGGACATCGAAAACTCAGATTTTTCTTTCTACTACTATCTTCTCTCCATTATAAACCCTTATGTCTTCTATTATGCTCGTGTTTTTCTATATTGGTATCAGAGCCTAGCCACGATACTGCTAGGCTCTGATATCTTACTATGATATTTTAAATGTTAAATCTGTAATGCTCTTTTTTTTTCAGGCAAGTCCTTCTGATCCAGAAAATTTCCCATTTGTTGTCATAGGAAACAAGATAGATGTGGATGGTGGGAATAGTAGAGTGGTATATATATCTTTGAATTTGTTGTGCGGTTGCCCCCCCCTCCCTACACACAAAACTTTCCCCAAACAAAACATGTTGACAAGCAGAAAAACAAAAATTTAGAGGACTTTTTTATTTTCCAGGTTTCAGAAAAAAAAGCTCGAGCTTGGTGTGCTTCAAAAGGAAATATTCCATACTTTGAGACCTCAGCTAAGGAAGGTATCAATGTAGAAGACGCATTCCAGTGCATAGCAACGAATGCTCTGAAGAGTGGGGAAGAGGAAGAAATGTAAGTGAATAAACGTGTTACATTTCATTCATGTATTTCAACAGTTAGTTGCTACATGCATGGAACACCTGGGATATAAACAGCCAGAAATTGATCAATTTAGGATTATAAAGTGGATATGGTTTGCTCGAGAGCATCTCTTTCTATAGTTTATTTACTTCCCTGATGAGAGTTAACAGTGGTTCTTTTGTCACCTGTTGAGAATGGGTTTTGGGCTGTGTTGAGCACTTCATAAAACATTTACTTCTGACTATGAAATCTTAACTAGTAAATCAGTTCCCAGATGATCCAGGAGAATCATTGCATCATGACTTCCCCTTAATTTGGATTACTACTTTTCTAGTTTGTTAGGCTGGCTTTAAAAATTACTGTTGAATATATTTCAGAATATTTGAATCTTTAAAACTAGCAAGTACCGATGTTTGACATTTTGATTTGCCCTAGTATCACATAATTGATAAAGTGGAATTGTGGAACATGTTGACGCATTTTATTTAGTCACCATAAAACTTTAATTTGATGTATCATTATATGACACTGACGTGAATTTGTTTTTTCGGATCTTGTGCTCCTTTTGGGATTTACGATGCTTTGTGAAGATACTTGCCTGACACGATTGATGTTGCGAACAGCAATCAGCAGCGGTCAACTGGATGTGAGTGCTAATATATTTGTTTTTCTTTTGCTACCAGTAAGTATATTGCATGAAACGATTTGATCCTGATTAGTCAGTTGATGCCTATGAGTGTACACCGTACATCAGTGTCTGCTCAAGAAACAAATTGGTCCATTGTTGTTTGTGGGATTTGTTTGGTGCATTTGTCAGGTTACGTATTGTCCAAATAGAGAATTGCTTCTAGTTGTACTAGTTTTGTCAAGAGTATATCCATTCAGTTTTCAGGATTCTGATTCATGCAACAAAAATTATTATGTACTTATTAATATCTGTCTCACTCTGGGTAGTGTGTATGTCAACCTCCCACCCACCTCACCAACAAACAATGACAAAAAAAAAATTGTAAAAGTTTCTCTCAAGTGAAACTAGTTCACATATTTCCTGGATTGGTGATACCATATTAATTTCATTCCCGAATGATTAGTATGTGCCTCTTCTCTTGTAAATTATTCGTTTGGTCAAGATCCAGAAAGGAAAAGAAAGGTATTAGGTATTTATGTACATTATGATAAATCTTCATTTCATTTGTCTTATCTCCTATTATGGTGGGACAAGTAATTCTATTGCGAGAACTCTTGAATGGTGTCAAGTCTTTTCGTGAAATAAAATGACGTGCACAACACAGGTTTCTTGCTCACACTTTTACAGTTTGATGAAATGCCCGGAAAGTAACATCCTGCAACTTCAAACATCGTTAAAATGTGAATAATTAATCTTTTTTATGTGAATGAGATTATAACTTTCAACCGTTACAATAAATCTAGAGAAAGATTTATGTGAATGAAGAGAGCTATCTAGCTTATAAGTTCAACAGATCTTGTATTGCAAAAAAAATTAAAAAACAAACAAACTGCCTTGCTCTTTACTTTAGTATAAAATGTTCTCCAATCTTTGTCACGGCGCTATCCAGGAATCTGAGTGCAAGGGGAAACAAGTCACTTCGCGCAAAGCAATTATCTACTTGGTATAAACAACTCACGTTACCATCTTAGCAAAACAAAAAAAATTCAGGCTACCAAATTTCATAAGCTCGACAAAATTATTAATACGTGAACTCCCCTGCTTTCTGACTGCCAACGCTTATAATGACGCAAAAAACAAATTCCACCTTAACTTGCAAATGCATAATTATGATCTTTAAATACAGAGTAATACTGTGCTTTACCGGCAAAGAATTTACAGAATCTGAAAGAAAAAAGGTGCAACTGATTTCTATAGTTCAACAATTCAAAGTTGACACCGGAATGAAGAATCACCAAGCATGTAAAGACGCATAAAAGATGTCATTTGGCAGCAAAGAAATTGTTCACCAAGTACTGACAGGGGAAGGGGAAAATATTGAGAATTTCACACAGGTGCCTCAAGAAAGTGCATATCATACTAGGTCGCATGAAATAGGTGGAAATGCGGTGAATAAAATAGCTCAGCGGAGACAGGAAAAAAAATGATCTATATGCTTCAAGCGATGCAACAGGGCAAAGACAAGACTCGGTATCTGAAGGGCTTCTCTTGTTCCAAACAAAACCTAAAAGCCAGACACAGTTTTAAATTATGCTTAGCACAATCAGTAAACTTCCATGACCATATCTTCCACGATCCAGTTGATGAGAACGAGATATATGCAAATTATTGACAAAACAGACCTCTCAAGCAGACATATTTCATTAACAACAGAAATCAATCAAGCATAAAATCAGAGCCAGTTTATTCCCTTACTCTTTCCCCACTTTGTTTTTCTCTTTCATTTACCTATTATTTATACTTTTTCTCTTTTCCCTTTCTCTTTGTTCATGTCACTGACTCTGAATATCAGTTCTTGATTTGACCGGTAAAAAGCATTTCAATTTAAAATATAGCTGGCCATGCGTAACTTTAAATAACAAGAAAAATGACGAAAAACAGATACTAACTACCTCAAAGTGGGGGTAGATGATCATTGATCAGTCTATAAGAATCAGAAGCTTCATTAATTTGTACTCAATGTTCACTTCGATGCAACAGAAAAAAGCTTTTCCTACATGGATTGCCGAATTGCATTTCCTGCTGTTGTTGAAGATGCTAATGAATTTGATGGGATAGCACCCACAGTCCCCATGGGCCTAGAAGCTGGTGGTGGCCTTTCAAGGATCATGCTCATGGGTGGTCTTGGTCCTCTTGGAACAGAGTTTGCAAAATTCATGGGAATTCTGTTGGTAGGTAAGGATGGTGGCACTACTTTAGACGATGAAGCTGGTGAACCAAGCCGGGATGCAATAATCTGTACACGTTCATGGTAAAGCTTCTGCCTTGACCTGTCCAAATGCTCCCTTACTCTCATTACCACATTCTCCATCTCATTAAAAAAAGCTAACTTCGTTTCCAGCTTATGCAACTGCAAATTGAATGGAATTTCCAGAAAGGTCAACATTCTGAAATACAAACCTGTGTTTGTGGTGTGTATTATAGTTCGGACACCTGACCACGAGATTACCTGCTTTTCAATCAACATAGTAGCAAGATGTTGAATTTGATCTTCTTGCTGGTTTGCAAGGAGTTTTGCTTTAACTGATGCTGCAGCAATTGCGCAAACTGCTGCATGCTTTACCTTGGTAAGTTTGTGATCGTCATTTGTCCCCTTACAGATATGTTTCACTTCTTTTCCATTTTCGGTGTGATTTTCACCTTCAACACAAAAAAGATACATTTACTAATGTGTAGTTGAACTTCGATACACAGTTTCAAAAATTATTAATTCAGCCCTTTTATGTTGAAAGTACAACTAGCAACTCTGCAAAATTACCTGCAAGTGTACCACCAGCTCCAACCCCCTCACCCCAACAGACATGTTAGCAACTTCCATATGATGCACAACTTTGTAGAGTTTATCCTTTTATTACTTTTTACTACATAACCATGAATTTCTCTTTCAAGGCTAACCCACGTTTTAAAAACATGTGTCATTTGTGCATGCCCGTGCAGGTAACAAAGAGAGAGAGAGAGAGGTATATATAGACCTGTGCTTGCTCCATTTACAGCTCCAGCATTTGATGTCACTGGTTGCAAAGACCCATTCTTCTCCATGGGCAGAGAACCAGACTCCATGCCTACATCTTTTCCTCCTTCTGTACTACATTGAGAGGGCTCGGATGTAACTAGTGGCTGAATTTCATTTTTATCTGATGGCAAAGAATCTGGCACCGTCTCAACATCCATTAGTGATTCAGATCTTTCCAGGGGGTCTTCCACTGGATTCGGCATCAATCGTATCTGTGGCTTGGTCTTCTCTGAAGACTGAGAATGAAACACCATCTCCACATCAGTAGGTGCACCAGAAGGCATTGGGCGCTCTCCCTCAGAATTGGATATAGCTGACTGCTTAGGCTCATTCCTTTCTGAAGATAGAGAATTGGATACTGCATGCACATCCTTTGTCTCCTCTGTTGGCGCAGAAGTCTCTTTAGCAAAATTTCCTTCTCCTGACTCTGCAGAAATTGGCAGAAGCTCAACCTTGGATGTTAAATCATTTGGTTCCTGCAAAGTGCTTGGTGGTTGGTCCTTTGCTGACTCCATATCACTTGTATCATTGCAGTTACCAAGGACAATTTCTCCATGATTAACAGTAACTTCTTTCTCCTTCACAGCAACTGGTTTTTCAGAGGACTCCTCACTTAGAGAAACCAGCAGTCCCTTCTCTTCTGAAGCAATAGTTTCGTTTTTCTTGCCATTAAATTTTTTTGATAAAGCTCCTTCATCCACAGACTTATCCTGTTTTTCATTTCGGTCATCAGGTTTTCTGTCTTTCAGAGAATCCCTATCATCCATTTCAGCCACAACATTAAAAATCTATCATCGACATCAACTAGGATACTTATTCATATATTGCAATAGAATAATATGCTCCTCATAGTCTCATACCTCTCAGAATTACTTGGCTCCTTATCATCATCAGGTGGATCTTCCAAGACAAAGCAATGCCTTGCAGCCAGCTGCATTGCAGGAGAATTTCCAGATATGGATTTTAAGGAACTGTGAGCTGAAGCAATAGCAACATCAGATCCCACCAACCTTGCCAGGAAAACTGCCTGTAGAAGAAAGTAATAATTAGTTGTTGCACATACTAGGTAAAAGCTGCAGAGGATGTTCAACTCAAAACAAAAATAAACAAAGTACAATATATTAAAGATATAAGAAGATTTTTCTCCCCAGTTGAAACAAAATGCATAGTAGTAGAAGTCAAACTCTTACATACACCGTAATATCAGAATTTAAAAACACAAAATAGCAGACTTAGACTACTGCTTGACCTGTGAATAGCACACCTAAGAGGCACTGGTGTAATCAGCAAATGTTAAATACAGAACACCCAAACCTTGAATCAACTGCGAAAGCAGTTTTGAAAACTTTTCATGTCTGCAAGCAAGTCTGGAGGCTTTTTTACAAAATACTAGAGGGAATGATAACAGATAGACATCAATTACTATACAATCTTGTAAACAAATCTCATAATTTGTTTATGGTGCTTATTTAGAGCCAAAAGAGGTTACAATCATTACTTTGGTAAGCAAAGCTTGTCTTTAATCTATATAAATATTGAAAACTGGAGCTAGAAATGTCACTATCTACTTCATGCAAAGCTAAAACATCAACTTGGGATGAGACAATGAGTCATTTTAAATTCATCTATCAACAAAAATCACTTGAAATGAATTACCAGAATAAATTTTCTTTACAGATAAAACTGATTCATGCCACATAAAACAAATGACCTGATATTCTGTATACAAGCATTCAACTTACCAGTGCCATGACAGGGTTTCCCACTTCAGCAAACGAAAGTGGGCCTTCGGCTCCAGGAACATAACCAACAGCTTCAAATGCTTCACTAAGAGCCTTGATTGCACAATCTTCTCCTGTCTTCTGAATAAGCTTCACGTCACTGGTACTTTTTATCTTGCAAGTTTCATCACTAATTTTCTCTTCACAAATATCTTCTGATTTTGGAGTACCCTCCCTAACTTTCACCTCACTAAAATCTTCGGCTTTTGAAGTTCCATTTGAGCGGGCCAGCGCCTGGCCCTCACCATCAGCAGTCTTGCTCTCCATCATCTCAGAGGCATTTTCGGGGACAGATGAATCATTTTTAGTAGTGGATGGATCTGAAGTTCCTTTGGAGTTGGCATCAATATCATCATCACAATCAAGAAATGTATCTTGAATTGGCATTTGAACAAAGTGCAATATACACTGAGCCTTTGTTTTTGTTGCAACGTGCTCGGCAATTTCATTCCAATTTTCTTTATAAAGTTCTAATGCTTCAAGTAGAAGAAGGGTCTCCTGATCAGTCCACTTCCCACCACTTACACCAGGAACTTCAGCAGGTTCCATGAGTATGAAGTCCAATACAGACATGCCCGAACCAAATTTTCCGTTATTAAAGCAATCGGTACATAGATCAAAATCTGCCTGTCAAACAAGCATGCAAACAATAAAAGAGAGCACACAACAGAGGAACCAAATATTTATATTGTTCGAAGATATCACAACCACTGAGACTAGTCTTCAGTCAACCAATTGGTTGTTAATTAAGAAGCACAGCCAATGGGTTGCTGTGTCTTATGCAATAATCCTTATGTAATATCAAACCTGCTTTTGGCAATGGTAGCGCTTTCGAGAGCAATCAGTGGAACAAGAGTTGCAATGGTACTCAACTACTGGCCCCTCCTGTCTCAAAAACGCCTCAGCAATTGCAGAATCGGGAAACAAGCGAGATGGCAAAGCTGGACTCATTAGATTAGTCTTGGGAATAACAGGCGAACAGAATTGCATGGTATCAAAATGATACAAACTTTGACCCAGGGATTTCTTTTCTGCTTCTCCATCATCATCAGCACTGGCCACTACAGTATCTGTAGATGGGAACGGGTGGAAATTAATCAAACCCCAATGGTCAAGAAACTCCATTACCTCTTGCCTAGCATCCAATTCTCCAACATCAAGCTCTGACAGATCTTTCAATTCGATTTGTGCATCTGGTTTTGCATGGAATTTCTTCATAATCCAATTACGTATCTCCATGTATACATCAAGAGTCCGATTCTCAGTCTTCCCAGCAAAGAATGAAGGAAGTGTGCGCTCCTCAATAGGGTGGATCGTCGTCCATGAAAACCAACCTGAAAAGTTTGGCCAAAAGGGTCAACGGATGTTTAAGTAAAATAGAAGTTGTCAGCTCATGATAAAGATTCAAATTTTTCTTCGGAAAAGAAATATATGGATAGTATTTACAAAAACCAAAATATAGCTCAGACATTATTGTCACCTCTTATTTTGACGAGTTTAAAGCCAAACAGAGGCTGACAATCAAGGTAGGAAATGCTCATTTCATTCCCAACGGAAGCAATTTCTCAAATTTAGGTTTTGTTACATAAATTGTGGTACAAAATGAGGCCTCGGTCTAATTGGCATACAGGAAACTGAAACAACATAGCTTAAAAGTTCCAACAGACACCAAATCCGCTAAGTTCAGCTGAGTCTAGCTTGCTGAACAGCAAAACAGCACACAACATAACGAAATCTTTCGTATCTTTTCTGTTCCGCACTTGTCTCGGCAGTCAGACATGAATAGCCTCCAAACAAAGTGTAAACAGCATAGCAATTCCATTAGAACCAGAAGAACTCACCGCAATGACTAGGAACCACGTGAACGTTGGTACTGCGAGATCTGATAGCTTCGAACTCGGCTTCAATACCAGCTTCCAACGCCTTCCGCTTGCGCTGCTTGTTCAATTCCTCAGCCAGCGTAAACGAACCTCCCAGTGCTTGAATTGGGACCGCCTGCGCAGTCTGCTTCACAACAGTGTCAGCAGAGGAAGCTGCAACGCCAGCCGACAACTCGGAAGCCACAGCGGCAAAATTATTGGGGATTTGACGAGCTCTTGTCAAAGAACCGATGTGGATCGGCGGGTGAGCAAATGAAGCACTCTCCCGAGTAATGCGTTTCGACGGAGTTGATGAAGAACTCAACAGGTTGAGACTGTTATTCTTTCTCTTTTGAGCACGGCGCCTTGATGAAGCTGGCTCAGATACTGGCGATTCGGTGATTGCCGGAGGTAGAGCTCCGACATCACGGCGTTTCTCCTCCATCGAGCCTCGTCCAAGGAGGTTCAGACTTCAGTGGAGCTGTGTCCGTCTCCAAACTCCAAAGAACGTATTAAACTTATACAGCATTTACTGTAGATTGTTACTTCCAGAGTCAGGGATGACTTTGTTGCTTCGTTATAGCATCTGCATTTCGTATGAACATTGTGGAAAAAGCGAGTTCCCTCCATGCGAAAACCTTTTTTTTTTTCTTCGTAGTTCAGTGCATTATAAAAATTCATAAAAAGTAATAATTTCTAATTTCCACATATTCTTCTTTTTTTTTTTTTTTAAATGCTACTTTTTAGTGAAGTACTAAATATAAGCATGCCATGCACATAACAATTGCAATTCACAAAGATAATTCTTTGAGGCAAATACTAATGAATGCAAAAGCAGAGCCTCAATTTTTATTACGTAACACACTTGGACGGAAAATGGAGAATTATATTTCGTTGCGGAAGAAAAAGAATTGTATCGTTTTAAAGGGGAGGGTGGATAGTTACCCTAACGAATAGAGGCTAGTTATGAAGTAACATCGCCAGTCTTGGGAGCGCACAAAAGTGCAAAATAAATGCATACTTAGCCCCCTACAAACTTCGTATACTACCATTCTTTACACAAGTCCATCTATGTGCTGGCCATCCAACAACTCCAATTTCATTCAGTAACAAAAGAATCATATCACAAGTGTAACAAAAAAAGGGAGGCCGAATACGGTGAAGAATGTTCTGATTTAACAAACTAGGTGAAGAATGTTCTGATTTAACAAACTAGCCGCTTGCCACAATCTCATGAATGGCATCACTAACAGTTGCATCCTCGGACTTCACAGACAGTTTCATAGCAACCTCCTTTGGACCATCAATTCCAAAAGACAACCGGACAAGCACCTTCACATTGCCTATGAATACACCTGAGAGTAAACATGTATGCGATCTTGAATTGGGTGGGACAACCTCTGTGCCCTGAATACCAGCAGAAAAATGAAATAAATTAATATAATTAAGATAAGTCTTACAGAAAGATGGCAAAGAAGCAGGAAAAGCACCACTGGAAGCATATACTTGCAAAAGCTCAGTTTCATTTGTCTTTTATTTCTGTCTGCTTATGTGTTTACAATCACAGCGTTCAAGGGGTGCATAATTTGGCACTGGGTCAAATACAGCAAACAATGGAAAACACTGAGACCTAAAATCCTCCTGGTAACCAAAGCTTCAACTTGCAAAGGCTTCAAAAGAAGCTAGTTAATAGCTAGAAAGTCTTTTTCCTAACTCTTCAAATCTGTACGATCTAAAGACATGGATAGTGAAAATGCATATGGAAAAACCTGCAGCACTAAACAAGCCCTAAGCAATCTTACTATTGAAAATTGAGACAGCTACACCATCCCCCGCAGACTGTAAGTAGGATGGTCCTTAAGCTATAGAAACCTCATTGAAATGGTTCGTTTTCAGTGAATAATGTCAAAAACTAGTTATTCTTATCAGACTATTTCATTTCTTTTCCACCTATAAGTTTCTGATAATAGACTTACCTCGCAGGGCTGCAAGCCGAGGAGATTGATGACGGCATTTACTGCTTCTGACAAACTCTCCCTTGGACCAAGACCATATTCATCTACCCGCTCACAATCTGGGCCCATACTGTCCCATGCATTTCTGAAATTAGACACCCCCACTTTCAACACGTAATCTGCTGCAACAACCTCAAGATCCTCCAGCTGATATTCATCTTCGACACCGTCATCTTCTGCCTCACCAGTGGTTGGGTCAACCTGATTAAACCATCCAACAAACCAATCATGAGAAAAGTGCAAAACATATTTAATAATTGGTCTCAAGTAGAAAATATCAGGCTATAAAGGATGGAAAGAAACTAAGACCATCATGCTTGATATACATAGACATCAGAAAGAAAGTTGCTTAGCTAATTAAGCAAATGGTACATAGGTAGCCCCAAAAAGAGGCTAGTGGTGGTACAAGTCAGCTTCTTGCAGAGAAAATTGACAGATTTTCTTCACATTTTTATAATGACAACAGTAATGAGATCCCAGAATCAAATAATATATCAAAAGTTTATACACAAAACCGTGTTTAAGATAACCTTCACTTTTGAAGACACAATATGATCTTGGTAAGGGTAAATGGTTATCCTAACTAAAAGAAAATATCCTCATCCTTTCAGAAGATAAAGAGAATGAAGGGGATAAAGGCAGAGCCAGAGAGGTACTGCAAAGCTTCCTAAGAATATGAGAGAAGTACCTCTTTAACAATAAACTTCAGTGTGTTAGACAATTTTCCAACCATCGGAAGTCCCTCAGGCTTCTCAAAAGCCAAAAAGGTCTGTCCAGGTGAATCATAAGGAAGAGATCTGAGTGGCTTGGATAACACTTCAGCAAATTCCTCTGCAGTCAGAAGCATCTACAATTACAGTAACCTGGCAAGAGGCAACTACTATTGTGAAGAAAATTCAAAAAATTGGAAGGAACTTGAAGAACACATTCACCCAAAATAGTCCTTACATTTTCCAGCAATTGCTCCGGAATTGTATTTGTGCAGTTGTACTGGAATACAACATGCCTATCGAATATGTGTTTAACAACATTAACTGCATATTCTGTCTCTGCTTCAGTCAGCTCCACAGGTGCTGAAGACTGAGAAACAAAATATATAATACAATTTAGTTATTATAAGATAAAGGAAAAGAAAAGAAATCTTGTTATATAAAGAATATAAAGAAAAATCCATGGCAGAACCTTAAAAAGCTTCCCAAAGTCAGCAAACTCAGGAATGGATGAAAGCAGCCCCTCATACGCATCTGCAGTTGATGGAGGGCCACTTGGAGGAGCACCTAATCCTGTTGTCTTTTTACCTGTGGCTTTCTTCTCAGTAAGAGTCCTGAGATTTAACCTCCTTGGGAACAGAGTTAATGTCAAAAGGTTCTTCAGGAAGGTTCCTGATCCATACAAAATACATGAGGTAAGGTCCTCACTAGCATGGAGTACAAGAAGACTAGAGACTGAAGAGGACTTACGTAATTTTTCAAACTAGTCTCCAGATTGACAAGTGGAATATCCAGGGACCCAAAAAGAAAGTCTTTAACATCGTTTTCAGTCTCAACAATTGAACCATCACCTCCAAGTGTATTCAGATAAAGTGTTGCCCTATCACGAACCTACAAGGGCATCAACACCATATAAATATAATATAACTCAAGAGAATAGAACATTCTTATTTTACCTTCAAAGTTCAAAAAGAAACAAGAGCTGCAGGTTATATGTCCACATAACTTTAAAAAATAAATTAGAAGCATTTTTTAATTCACCAAAATACTTACTAGTATGAAGAATATTAACACAAAAACACAAAGATAAGAGCAGTATCACAGTGTGGGACACATGCAAACATAAAAAAATAATTGCATGCAGCTCATAAACAACATGACAGAAGAACATCAGATAAAATAAGATCCTGGCTCACCTCATCATCACTGTCAAACAGACATCGTCTCAGCAGAACAAAAATCCGGGGCTGCAAAGTAAGAATGGTGTTACAACTAAGTCAGTAACAAAAAATTGAATTTATCTTTGAGCGAACAATCCACATTAATATTAAAGAAAACAATCCACAAGAGTAGGGAAAGCAACTAATACTAATACCTTCAATGAATCAACCACAGCACCAAACTTTGCCAATGTGCTCACAGCACTAGCCCGTACAGTTGCATTTTCAAGATGCACTCGGTTATAAATGTACCTTATGTATTTGCTGGGGTCTGACGTTTTTGGTCCCTCAATTCCGAGAAAGTGAAGTATCTAATGTACAAGGGTAGATTTAAAAATAAAAATAAAAATTACAATAAGCATCAAAACTAATAAAAGAATGTTAATAGATAGGCTGATTGTAACGTTGAAACATAAAGATACCTGTGTGGACAAATAGGTAAATTCACAGTCTTCAATGAACTCACAAAGATGATGCAATCCACTCTCTTTTGCATCAGGGATATCTCTTATGAGAATCACAATTGAATCTACAATTGCTTTTTTATAATCAAATCCGCCTTCTTCTCTAAGAATATTGCTCAGGAAGTTCATTCTGAGATAACAATGACAAAAATATTACAAGAAATTAGTCTAGAATAATACATTAAACAAAATATGCATACATTTTGAGAAAAATAAATATCAATTGGAGAATCACTCACAGAGCACGGTATTTCAAGGGAAATTTTAAGCACAAAGATCTTATGGCTTCAACCACAACAATTTTGAACTCATCCGCAATATCTGACATGAAATTTGTAATCTGCTTCATCAAGCGATCCACACTTGATTCATTTCCTGTCTTCAGAAGTGTAGTGATTGCAAGAGTGGCAATGCTTCTGTTTTGGTCAGAAATTAAACTTTCCATGTCAATGTTACAGTTAGTGACAGCCATTGGATGTGTCATTGCAACCTGCAGAGTTAAGAACTGATAATTAATGTAGAAAAAAGATGCACCCTCCATCTCAAAGCTTTGGACCAAAAACAGAATTCAAGGAGTGTAAGTCGTAACACATGATAGTACATTCCAATACTACCGACAGATAAATAAAAAACTTCAGCAATACCAGACACCCCCTAACGATAAGCCAAACAGTCAAATACTTTTTAAATGTTTGTCAAACTTCCCACAAATTACAAGAGGAAACCACCATGAGCTTGTTAAATTTTCTTTTCCAATTCTTATGCAGCATAAAAATTAATTTCCACTAACTGCAAAAGAATTTGAAGGGTGGAAATGTCAACCTTATTCAAAGTGCGGACGGCAGCAAATCTCAAAACTGGCTTGGAAGAACTCAAAAAGAGCTGAAGAACAGTAATTGCTGGAGTCAATTCTCGGCTTGTTACACCATTGAGCTCTGTAATTGCTCTGGCAGCTTCAAAAATCACCATCTCTGACTTGTGACGCAGACAACCCTCAAGAAAATCATAGAAGGGACGGTCCCCTGTTTGATTATTGGAACCAGACTCACGGATAACCTGCAGAGCACATCCATGACACTACATAAAGATTATACAGAAATATCAACCTTACAACATAACTGTTCCAGCGTGATATATACCTGACTAGTATAACGGATCAAGAGGCATTGAGCCAAGGGTGAGCGGATAGATCCCCTTGTCAAGCTGGTAACCAACTTGCTAACAGCTAGTCGATCATTCTGCCGTATCTGCAAGTTTAAGAATTAAGTACGTTTTAGTACCTTCCAAATTTAGAGGCATCATTATAAACCATTTGATCAGAGAAATAGGCTTTTAAATATGGTTTCAGAATGCAGCCTGCCAAATGGAAGTACTATATTTCTTTGAAGTCAAAAGGCAACAACAAATACATTTCCATTTTGTTTCGAGAAAAAATATTCAGCCAGCCAGCTATGCAAAGCTAAGAATCAGACTCAAAGAGATATTGATGTGGCAGAAGCTTATTTCAATAACCTTCAGTTGTGCTCATGCTAACAAATGCAACTGCTTAGAACACTTGAACTGTATAGACTCAAGACCCATATGCAAATCAAACAATTAAATCAACGCACCTGATGGAGCAAAGCCAGTGCATGAAATTGTACAAGTGCTGCTCTAGATTGAACGGCTTCCTGAACCTCATTACTCCACCTTTTTACAATCTCAGGGGTAGTCTGAAAAAAGAGAAAGTAAAGTTAAATGAGAGAACAATGTTCATGAACCATGGGAGAAATAGTATGACAAGAAACGATTACCATTACCTGAAGTAGATGAATGCCACTAACTAAAGCTGCACTTGCAACAACTGGATTCTTATCTACAATAGCTTGTTTAAGATACCGCTCAATCTGGGTAAGAAGGGTTCCGTCCGTAATACGACAAAGGACGCGAATAGCATTTGCCCGATACATATCAGTCTTACTATTCATGTCCTTCATAAGGGAGCTTGTCACAATAATAACCTTTAACAGGGGGGAAATAGATCAGTCAGAGTCAAACCCTCATAATATAAATATGTATTTGTGAGTAAAACAAACAACTTTGCATAAAAATGCAACCTCGTCTGCAGAGGGAGAGAGCTCCTTTATTATGAGGTAGACCATTCTCCTCAACCCTATATCTTTAGATTGAAAAAGCTTAGTCACAGCAAAGAAAACTTCCGTGGCTTCAACCTATTAAATTGAATAATTATACATCATATAAAAAAGATCAATTATACAATATCATTATTATTCCATCCAATCTATAGATAAGCATAAATCTTAGAATAGAATCGAACAGTTAAGATCACTAGGTAACAACTCTTGACCTTTGTGAATGTTTCACCCTGATTCAGTAGATATAAAAGCTTCGTGATAACCTGAACATAAGACATTGCAAAATCATGCAAAAAATCAACTCCTAAAAAATATGGAAACCAAATGTAAACAATCATTTTGCTGGCCTATGATCCAACCTGCGAGCATCTCCTTGCATCAAGTTGAGGGTCATTGAAAACCCTTGCTTCCTGAAGAACAGCCCCCTTCTCGATCCCAGAAATGGAGAGTACTCCTCTGATAACCAAACAATTATGCAATTTGAATAGATGATGCTAGAATTAATCTCCGGTTGCAATATATTGCACAACCGATGTACACAATCCAATGAAACTCACACAAAATTGAAGATAACAAAAAACAAAAGTCAAAGATATACATCATTAATTCATCCTAAATTATTAGGACAAACATAAGAAGATTTCGAAATTAAAAAGATCCACATTGCGATTAAACTTCAAGCAAGTGTAACCAAAATCAGAGTTGCTAACGCAACATAGAAATAGATCGGATCAAAGGAAACTAAACAAGTTTTAATCCTAGTTAAACACTAGTTTATTCAAATGTAATCTCTATTAACCAAGAACACATATAATTGAAATGAATTAAAAAGTTAACAGATCTGGAACCTAAACAAATTGATCCAGAAATCGCAGCCCAGGGCAATGAATAATTAAGAACAAAAATTGAAATAGGAGCAGATCAAATTCTAAATGTGCTAATCAGAAAATGGAGCAAGATAGAGTATGACGGAGACTACGCATTACCTTCATCGTCACGGTCATCGTCCTTCTTTACAAAAGGCTGCGCCATTAGCGAACAAGAATAATCTCAGAGATCTGAAAGCTATATAGTCTTTCTCCTTCTCTCTCGCTTCAATGAGCGCCACCAGTGAAGTTCTAATGAAGAAGAAAATGCTTTGTAACGCACAACGGGGTAAGAAGGAGAGACTGGGCTGAGACCTGGCGCAAGTAAAATTTGCCTTAAGAACTACGGAATTATCACGAATCAAAACGTGCCATGTCATTAAAAAATTCTCGTCAACACACATAGAGACAAGGTGAAAAATAGACAATTCAATCCATTTAAAATGAGAACTATATCTATAAAAGTCAGTCTAATCATTTGACTTGAAACAAATAAATAACTTATTTTAATTTAAGTAGTTTTTCAATACTATTCTCAATTTTTTGTAATTAAAACTAATATTAATCAATTAAAAATTTAAAGATGAAATAATTAATTATTGTTCAATGAACAAAAAATAAATGAAGAGAAAAAAATTTATAGTTGGTTAGATAAATATTTGGATGAAGTGTAGGTGACTTTTTATTGATTTATCTAAATGAAAAATATGTATAATATTAAGAATAAGAATATTATTTGAGGTGAATAAAATAATAACTTATCTCAAATGAATTCTATAAAATAAAATTTAACTTATTTGGTGTGTAATTCATAATTAAATAAAATGTGAATAAATTTTATTTAAAATCTACACCATATAATTTGTTACAAATATAAAAAACGATAATTCATTTGAAATTAATTGAGTTCGAGTTCGATATTTTTTAAGTGTTCAAAACATACTTAAATTGAAATTCTTAGAAAAGAAATATACCTTGAAATAAACAAATCTGTAATTTTCTTGTTAGTACAAAATTTATATTTACTTATATATTAATTTGATCAATTTATTGTAAAATAAATTGTCTTAGTTATGATAATTTATATTTTGAAAAACATTTAATTACTTTGGCTATGACCATTTAAATTTTATTAAATATTTCACAATATTTATTTAGTATTCGTATGATTTATAAATGAATGAATCCATATTTTACAGCCAACTATTAATATGTTTGATAATTTATGTTTTAAAATTATAATTATTTTTTATTATATATATTAATAAATTGAATCAATTTTATTAACTTAAAAATTAATTATGAAATATTTTACATGTGTTTTCATCTACTAGTATAAGAAATATGTCATGTTAATTGACGCGGAATACTCTATATCTTACAACTTGACTAATATTATAAATGAAAGAAATAATATAAAAGGCTTTATGCAATTGAGGAGCATATTCACCATAATATTCAAGTAATTAATAAGGAGACGGGGAGCTTTGATGCCAATGCAGTTCTGGTATCTCAGATTAAAGAAATTGAATGGTTATGGACCTTATGTACATCATGTTTTTCGAAAAGAAAATTACTGTGCAAACCAACTTGTCAACAAAATAATTATCGACAAAACTGAATTATGAGAATCCATTTATTCTTTTGGACTTTGGCTCAGCCTGTACCAAAAAAAAAAGTCTTTACGATGAATCTTAACTTACATTTAGAAAAATCAAAACCATTGCATCAAAAATAGTTATTCATCATTATTTTGCATTCTCATTGTTTTGATTCTCTGGATAGCATAATACAACAAGCCAAAAAAAAAAAAAACAAGGAAACTGAAATAGAAGTTTTAGGTTCAATAAAGTTCTGCTTTCTTTTTCCCTACACATCCGACCAACTGCATAACAGGGGTTAAGTATCAAAACTAGTACTTTACCGAGTATTTGTTCAGTTTAAGTAATGCACCTATTTGAAGGAAGGCCAAATGGAAAAAGATAATGCTTTTTTGTTTTTTCAGATGGCACTTGGAAAATGACTTTACACCAAGCAAGTGTATGTATATACTGTATAGCACATATAGCTTCGAGGTTTTTGCCTTTGTTATGATCTCTTCAAATGAAGTAGACAGTATGTACAGGAAACACTCACTACTTGGCTGCTAGGGCTGTAAAGATTACTACCAATGAACGAATAGCATAGTTGCTTTGGTACAGAGAACAATATTGGCTTTGTTTAGTATCAAATTTGAAACTTTTAAGGGGTTACCTGATCTCCTGCTGTTAGAAAAACCTTGAATCCAAAGCCTTAGATGAAGACAATGAGATGAAGACAACAAGGTAGTCTTGGGAAGAACCGAAGGAAACTTCCAATTGAATCCTTAACCAGTTATTTGCCAAAACCAAAGCCTGTTGTTTCAACTTTCACCTGTTCCTTTCCCTTCTCAATATAAATGCAGATTCAGGGATAAAACAATAAAACAACCACCTGCTTCACACCCCAATACAAATCTTTCAAATTTTATTTCACCCAGTCCAAATTCTTGATACAAACATGTTTTCCAACATTAATATTCCTCCTGCAAAAACTGTGGTGTCCACTGCAGCTTCTGTTGCTGCTTCAGCTATGGTTATCAGAAGCATAGCCCAAGACCTTTTACCATTTGACCTTCGTTATCACATCTTCATGGGAATAAAAGGACTTGTCAAATATTTTTCATCCCAAATAACCTTGATCATTGAAGAAATAGATGGGCTAGCAAGCAACCAAATTTATAGGGCTGCAAAAATTTACTTAAGCACAAAGGTTTCTTCCTCAACACAAACGTATAGAGTTAGCCTGCCAGACAATGAAACAAAAATTTCTATATCAATGGCTAAAAACCAAGAGGTCATTGATATCTTTCAAGGAATTCAATTCAAATGGAGGCAGGTTTCCAGACAAGTTGAAGCTGGGCATATGGGATTACTGGGTCAATCTTCAAGAGTACAATCAGAAATTCATTCTTTTGAGCTTAGTTTTCATAAGAAACATAAAGAGATGGTTCTCGATATTTATTTCCCTTTCATCCTCAAGCAATCAAAGAGTGTAAAAGAAGAGAGAAAGACCCTCAAACTCCACACCCTAGACTCTGATCACATGCGTAGATACACTGGCGATGCTTGGCGCTCCATAAAACTTGATCATCCAGCAACATTTGACACACTAGCAATGGATTTGGAGATGAAGAAGACGATTATAGATGACCTTGAGAGGTTTGTGAAGAGAAAAGATTACTATAGGAGAGTTGGAAAGGCTTGGAAACGAGGTTACTTACTATATGGTCCAACAGGTACTGGAAAATCAAGCTTAGTGGCTGCAATGGCTAATCACCTCAACTTTGACATATATGACTTGGAGCTTACTAGTATTAATACAAATTCTGAACTGAGAAGATTGTTGATTGCCACCGGAAATCGATCTATACTTGTTGTAGAAGATATTGATTGCAGCATTGAGTTACAAGATCGACAAGGGCCCCCAAATCCTCTTAGGCCTAGCAGAGCGAGCCAGGTAAAGAATTTTTTGCTTCTTTTAGCCATACCCATTATTTCGGAAAGGTATAATTTTCTTTTGGCTGAACAATTTTTGCTTCTTACTTTTAGGTGACACTCTCTGGATTGCTAAATTTCATTGATGGTTTGTGGTCAAGTTGTGGGGATGAACGGATTGTAGTGTTCACAACTAACCATAAAGACCGAGTAGACCCTGCTTTGTTGCGTCCAGGCCGAATGGATGTACATATTCATATGTCCTATTGCAGCCCCTGTGGCTTTACTACCTTGGCTGCCAATTATATTGGGATAACAGATCACTCATTATTCTTCGAAATTGCAGAGCTATTACTGAAGATACCTGTTACTCCTGCAGAAGTTGGTGGGCAATTATTGAAGAATGATGATCCAGATACTGCACTAAGTGGGCTAATTGGTTTCCTCAAAGCCAAAAAGAGAGAAAATTATTGTAATATAGAGGAGGAAAAGAAAAAATGTCAAGAAGAATCATCAGGAGGTGAAGCAAAAGACTAAGTCAAGATTTAGGGGGAAGAAGAACATTCCATCAAAAACTTCAGTAAGATGTTAATTTAAAACTTTTCAATGCTTATGTAAAAAATTGTAAGGAGAAGTACTAGATAACTGTCTGTTTGTCTCCACTGTTCATGCTTATGTTAAATAAGCCAGCACCCACAATTCCAAAAATCATTCCATGAAAATAAAATATTTGAATGTGTTTCTTCACTGGGTTTGGGCTAACAATTGCCTGTGACCATTACATTACTGCGATGGAGATAATGAAAACATGGTTTAATACCATATAGTATGTTTAAGAATTAGAAAATATCTGATTAGGTTTGGATAGTAGTATTCCATGCAAGGTTGTTCGGAGCTAAGGTGCTAAATCTCGAAGTTGAATGTTGTTTATGCAATTAACAGAAATTAACAAATTGTATTATGTGAATATTGAACAGCAATTACAGAGAAGGCATACTTCTGTTTATAGGCTAACTCTTAACAAAATTTCTGATAAACCACACTACCCTCATCGTGCCTTTCATTTTTCGATTTATTAGATTTTAAGAGTGTTTTTTCTATTTTTTTTTAAAAAGTACCTCACTTCTAAAATCACACTATAATATTTTTTAACATTGACTATGGCGGTTTATAATTAATTTATTTTTAATTTGACGGCATTACTAATTTTGTTTGTAGGTAAATTATTAGTTGATATTAATAAAATATAGTTAAAGTGATAAGATATGTTTGAGTTTAGTAATTTAGAGACTTATGTAATATTAGGATTTGATACCGTAAGTTTACATTTGTGAGAAAATCAATCACGAAATCCACTAAGGTGTGAGATACTCATGGAAAAATAATTCCTAATATATATTTGACAACTATAGTAGTACAGATTTCAATCCTCTCCTATGGCACGTGAGTGAGTCTTGTAGAAGGGATAAACACGATCAGTAGCAGCACACTTTTTTTTTTTTTTGTGTAAACAAAATAGCATCCAATCATCTGTAGTACCATTTTATTTCAATATTTTAATACCACCAAACAGAAGATAACAACAGTCTTGCTAAGACAAACAGCAAAACAACAAAGAAATGAAAAATAGAAAACGTTTCGTCATAGGTTGTCCGCTAGAAATGCTAACCCTGAACAGAGCCAAAAGATAATGACATCCTAAAAGACAATTAATTAGTATATTCAAGTTCAACTTGTAAACAAACTCCTATAAGCATGATTCTCATTTCTCGTGGAGGCTTTAATTAGTATTAGCAATACTAGCTAGAAAACAACTGTTATTAAGTATAAAAATCTGTCGACCTATGCATGAAAAATGTGTTCAGTGCAAGTGGATTAGTGCAAGATTACAATATTAGATTTTGCCAACCTAATCAGATCCTATCTCTAACTTTATGTTACCCATTTTACTCATGTTTGAATTCTCATTAGAAGGAGAAGATAAAAGAAACTACTGAGGATTCTCATTAGAAGGAGAAGATAAAAGAAACTACTGAGGAGTGAGGAGTGAGGAGTGAGAAGGGATTCAATACAAACAGAATGATGGGATTAAAAACTGTAGCTTTGAGCCTCTTTCTCTATCTACTACTTCTCATGGTATAGTGGTACCTATTTTCTTTCTTTATTCTTTCCCAATAAATTTAATTTCCTTAGTAGCTATTTTTACTGAATTACAAACAATCTCATGGATTCTGGTCTTGATGATCATAATCTAAACATTGCTGTTGTTTTCTCTGCAGTGTGTTCATAGAATTAGTGCCAGGGAACTGGCTGCAGAACACTGGGAAGAGTTCAATTCTGATCATGATTCTAGAACCCAAGATGGAAAAATGGAAGATACTGCAGGAAACATGAGCTTGAAACTTCCACTGGATAATGGTAGTCACTCAGAGGAGATAAGCACTTTTGCAGCTTCCATGGTTGATAATGTCCTTAAAATGGTTACTGACGATGCTCATCGAGGGACACATACAGAACATATAAATTCTCATCATTCAACGCATATGCATCATATGGACCCTTCAATAAAGGTTTTCTTTACCATGAAGGATTTAAAGGTAGGGAAAAGAATGACCATCTATTTTCCCAAGAGAGATCCTGCAACTTCCCCTCACTTTTTGCCTAGAGAAGAAGCTGATTCAGTTCCTTTTTCATTGAAAGAACTTCCCTACCTTCTCCAAAAATACAATTTTCTTCGAGACTCTCCCCAAGCCAAAGCCATGGAAGACACATTAAGGGAGTGTGAGAGCAAACCTATCAAAGGAGAGACTAAGTTCTGTGCTACCTCTTTAGAATCCATGCTTGATTTTACTCACAGCATATTTGGTTTGATGTCCCAATTTAATGTTCTATCAACAATCCACCTTACCAAGTCATCAACCAATTTTCAGAACTATACTTTCTTAGATATACCTGAGGAAATTTCTGCTCCCAAAATAGTAGCATGTCATACCATGCCTTATCCTTATGCAGTTTTCTACTGCCATAACCAAGAAAGTGAGAGCAAAGTGTATGAAGTTTCACTTGGTGGTGACAATGGGGATAGAGTGAAAGCTGTGGTTGTTTGCCACTTGGATACCTCCAACTGGGGCCACAATCATTCCTCGTTTCGTGTGCTTGGGATTGAGCCTGGAACCTCTCCTGTGTGTCATTTCTTCCCAGCAGATAATCTAGTCTATGTTCCAAAATCTACCTCACTTTGAACCAAACTTGTATGTGATTTATTGAATATCCCAAAACTAGTTGAGAATATATGATCTCAATATGTAATTCAAGGCTGTTTGATGTTAATAGCCTTTATAGTATTGGGTGTAGTCTATGCAGAAAAATAAGTGGGAATTGCTATAAATAAGTTTCTTTTTAGTTGAATGATGAAATCCGGGTTCTCTATTTTTAGTGAAGTTCCTAATTGCTCAGAATTAGTTTGTCAATTAAAGAAATAATGACCTTTTATGTGTGTGCTTGAAAATGAATGAGGAAGAGAAATTGTTGCTAATTGCTATATAACAAGTTTTTGCCTGCCAAGTGATTTTACGCTTGAGTGAACCTTTCACCTTCATGGTTATGCTTGAGAGCTTAATTTCCCAGGCTCTCATATCAGGCCCCAGTTTTGCGGGGGCTTGGGCCAGTGCTCAGCATATATATAGCTTACTTATAGGCTTGGGAACAATCCCCACTTGGCCCAAGTTTTCAGCAAGTCTAGTTTGACTAGATAGGGATGGATGGACGAGAATCCAAGACATGAAGACATACAATTAAGCAGTCAAGAAGCCAAACCTAAAAGTATATACACATGTGCACAAAATGATTTTGCACTGTTTGCTTATACAACAAAGCCCTCTTATATACAATGGGGACCCTTTCTTTTTAAATCAATAAATATGGTTCTTTTTTTCTAAAAAAAGACTATACTTCCAGACTTCTACCTTTTGAACCTCAATTTTGATTTACTGGTTTGAGAACCCTGACCGTCCTGACATTCAGAACCCCTCCTTCTTTGGGTTAACTGCAGAATGGGTTCTTGATGTGATCTTAGGAATTAAGTGCACTGGTAGTTGATGCAACTTATTTATAGCAATATTTTAGTGCATGGCATGTTCTCTTAAACAGCACCATTAAAATTGCATGAATCACGAGTGATCGAGCACCTCTTCTAAGTTACAGCACTACTTTCCTGACATCCTAAATGTTGTTTCACTGCATCATATGGTAGAGAAGATCTATATTTACCATCTCAACTTTAATATTTTGAACCTTATCCACTCTCCATCACACTTATGTGTAACTAGAAAATCATATCCTCATTGAAATTCCAGGACTTGCAGTTGCCAGCCTGCCATGCTTTTGACCCTCAGGCCATTAGAGGTCTCAAAACTGAAAACTACTCTTCCCTGCAAGTGTTAGTCTGCTATTGAAATTGGCCAGATGAAAAAAGTGAAAGCTAGGATCATTGTGGTGTTAGACCATTAGAATTTCATGAGGCAAAGGTTTCAGGTTTATCCTGATTTAATGTAGAGACCCGTAAATAGCTGCGTTGATCTTACCATTGGTTTTTGTCCTATACAGTATACAGTACTGGCTGCTAAAGAATCTGCTGCAAAATCTATGGGGTGCTTGCTTTTGTTGTCATGCAAGCATATCTATATATCAATCTATCCTATCATATTGTAAACAGATTTTAAGATAAGAAAAATGGTAGAGGCTGAAAATGAAGCTTTGTATACTCTTACATAGAATTAGTCAGAAGGGATCCATTACCTAGTGGTTAACTGGCTATCATGTCTTGAGTTTATAATTCCGTAGCCTTTGCACTGTTAGATGAAACCATCCAATACTGTATTCAACTTTTCAGTATAACGACTTGATGCAGAAATTTGTAACGAAAGAGTTTCTTAAAAAACTTATAACTTAATTCGTGGGATTTGCATCTTAAAGATTATCATTACCCTGCAGGACTAATTAAACATTGAATATAGCATAGAAATATCAATCACAATCACACTAAATGATATTAACTGTAAACACATGAGCCTAGTCTTCAAATGTTTCTAACGATAAGGCATGTATTTCAGCCAATTCTACTCTTGTGTATCTATTGGAGTCTTCACACCTCTTTCTATTTTTTCAACAAAGACTTCCTGTTTCTTGAGCTCCATTTTTGGCCCTGGTTCAAACTTCTTGACAGAAGGCTTCCTTTTTTTGTGCTCATCATGGCTGTGATATATGATCAGATTATGCTTCATATCGAAATCCATAACAAATCGATCCTTCCTTGCATCTGACATGGATGATGTATCCTGCTGAAGAAGCTCTTTGATTGTTTCTGGCATTGGTTGCTCCTTCATTACAGTTTTCCAGTATTGGTCCAGATCATTCCTTGCATAGCTGAGGTTGACAAACTTTGAAAAAGATAAAGTTTTCAGTCAGTTAGGACAGCACAGTGATTACAAACATAGCAGTGATAAAAGAGGAAAATAAATAAATTTGCAGGCAACTGTTTGAGAAAAGCTTACCAGGAGAAGAGGAAAGATTATGAATAAACCAAAGATAGATTTCATTTTCTTTGCTTATTTGTTGGCAACCTTCTTGGATTTGTTAATTTGAATGCTAGACTCTTGAACCAATGATTTCCTTTTATATAAGCTAATTACCAGGCAACCTTTTTTTATTTTATAACTAGTACATATTTTTTTTAATCTTAATTGATGATTTCATAGTGGTGGGGTAGTCCATGATAATGTTCTTTGGAGCTAAATCTAAGAGTTGAATGTTATTAAGGCTATGGCTGTTATAGCACCACAAATTTTTTTTGACCAGAATAGAAACGACAAGTCTGTGTGCGTGTGCTGTCCGTGTCTACGCTTTTTTTTTTCTTTTATTCTTTCTTTGTGGTGGCTTAAGAGTCAAAGATTGGAGGCTAGGATACATATGCTTGTAGGCGTGATTATTGAAACCACAAAGAGTTTAGGGCCAACTGGCTAGCTCTGTATGTAGGTGTCTTGTTGCTTTTGTCAGCAGAATTTATAACACTCAACCAATGTAGAATCACTTGAATCTGTGGGTATAGCAATAACAACAACAGAGGAAGAAAAAAAAAATAAATAAATAAACTATTTGTAAATAATAAATAGTTTTGTGAAAATTTATGTAAACGATTCCAACAATAAATAATGTTCAAGATTTCATGATAATCATTTATTCTTAAGTTTTTAATTACGTAAACCTTTTCTCTTTTCAAAATTATGATTTTGGGTCATCCCTAAAACATTTGCATCCACCCTACATTTTGGACAATATGCACAGACAGACTTGTCTGGCATGCATAGTGGGCACTGTGATGTGTAAGACTTTTACTGATAAACCAATAGAAAATATGTGACAGACCATAACACTAATAGTATGCAAAAAATTTGGATAATGCTTAAGATTTTAGGTTGACTTGTGAACAGTGACTGATAAGATACAGTTCGGAGAGTCCTACCAAAGGGCCTACATTTGACAAATGTTTTGTTTACAATCTGAGGGTGTGCATGATGTAAAATGTGGCAATTTTTGTTGTTACAGATGTATTTTTCGTTGTAGTACACGAAGAAACATGGAAGTCTATAGCAAACAAAGTAGGTATCATTTGTTGACCAAACCAGAAGATGCCATAGAAATTAGAAAGCTTAGTCTTCACCTTCTATTTTCAACAAATATTTATCACTTCCTTGAAACATGCAGAGTCACAAGCTCCATGCCCATTAGACCGTGGGCGTGTGAGAATAATTAAGTTTGGCAGGGGGCACTTCCTTTAGTGAAAAGAAAGCAAGAAAAAGAATTTTCACACACAAGTTATACACTGAACTAGTAAGTGCCATTAACAGGCTGCCACTGCCACCACAATCTGCACTTGCAGATTTTGTTTACCATACATATAGTTAATGTAAATAGTAAGAATGTATGTTTTTCTTTTTTTTGCCGAGATAAGTTTCTTAACTAAATCGTCAAGATTTATGCTGATTTTTTTGCCGAGATATGAATCACATGAACCCTGCAGTAAAGGTTTTCTTCAACTTAATTGATCTAAAAGTGGGGAAAACAATTCCCATATATCTTCACAAGAAAGACCCTTCAACTTCTCCTAAACTTCTGTCTAGAGAAGAAGCTGATCAAATTCCTTTCTCATTAAAACAACTCAAATCGCTTCTTAGATTTTTCTCTTTTACCAAACACTCTCCCCAAGCCAAGGCCATCAAATACACACTTAAACTATGTGAACTTAAACCCATCAAAGAAGAGACCAAGTCCTGTGCTACTTCTCTAGAGTCTATGCTTGATTTTGCACATTTTACATTTGGACCAGACACCCAATTCAAAGTTTTAACAACTACAAATCTCACAAAATCCACTGTCCTGTCACAAAACTATACCATTTTAGAAGTCAAAGAGATTTCAGCACCAAAAATGGTAGCTTGTCATATCATGCCCTACCCTTATGCAATTTTCTATGGCCATAGCCAAGAGACTCAGAATAAGCTATTTGAGGTTTCAATTGGTGGTGAGAATGGAGAAGGAATTCAAACTGCTGCAGTTTGCCATATGGATACCTCGTATTGGGACCGGAAACATGTAGCATTTCATGTACTCAGAGTTGAGGTTGGCTCCCCTGTGTGCCATTTCTCTTGTGCCATTAACAGGCTGTCACTACCAGCCACAATCTGCACTTGTAGATTTTAATTACCATACATATAGTTAATGTAAATAGTAAAAATATATGTTTTTCTTTTTTTTTGCCGAGATAAGTTTCTTAACTAAATCGTCAAGGTTTATGCTGATTTTTTTGTGATGAGGTACTAAGTAAACCGACAACAATGCAACTGATATTTGTTATTGTGGTGATTTAATAATTAAATCCTCAGTACTTTTGCTTATTTTGTAGTTGCCATGAGTTATTAGAAAAATTGCCAAAAAATTTTACTCCTGAATTTCTTGTTATGATTTAATAAGTAAATTGTCAAAATTTATGTTCCTTTTCTTGACGTGATGGTTTACTAAGTAAATTGTCAAATATTCCGTTGATGATTTACTAATTCAATAACTATAGGCTCTGTCAATTTTCTTCTTGTGATAATTTGTTAAGTAAATGGCCATTATATTTGCCAATTTTCTTGTTGTGATAATTTTTACATAAATTGTTAATGACTGTGGTAATTTGTTCGTGTGATCTCTTTTGATAATTTAATTCGTAAATCGCCAGTGCTTTTGTTGAATTGCTTGTTGTGATAACTTCCTACTTCAATAGCCAAGGTCTCTGTTGATTTGCTTATTGTGATAAATCAACAAACATTATGTTAATTTTATTTCTCTTCTGATTTGTAATATAAATAGTCAAAATTTATATTAATTTTATTGTAATGATTTACAAAGTAAATTACCTTGGTAAATGTGAATTGACATGTTAGGGAATCATTTGGCACTGTCTTGAAAGAATCTTGTTTATTTATCTCCTTCCCAGTACCAACATTGTCAAGGACCATCATAGATATCTCATATCTTTGATTTTCTTTACAATATCTTAAAAAAAAAAAAAAAAAAAAAACAATATGAAAGCATTGTCGTGGGCATGACATACTAACTAAGAGGCTCTACATGTCTTTTATAAAATTAGAGTTGACATTTTCCGTCTCACATCAAAAAAATTGACCTACACTAACATGCCAAAACTTTTCCTCTTCATAGCTAATCAATAGTTCAACATCATAATTTATTTATTTTTAGAATATATATTTTATCATATTTCTATTCAATATTTTTGATTATATTATATAATATAAGTATTTATGTTCACATCATTTATTTTTTAATAAATAAATGAATCTCATCTAGAATATTTTTTCTTCTTTAGAAAGAGTCGTGTACGAAACAAAATATTCCGAGCACATAATTCTTCGTCATATATTAATGAATATATGGCAGTATTCCCTGCAGAAGGTTGATGATCACTAGCTGATTGTAGAAAGTTCAAAGAGATATTGAGCTCAGTGGGGTAGCTGGATTATGAGATAAGGTTTATGAAAGATGATTTCAGAATTAGTTTTGAAACCAAAAAGGAATTATTTCAGATTCCATTCTAGAGCTTACCATAATGCTTGGTTGGCTTTCGGTTTAAAGTCAACTTTCAATGTGCAGTTCAAAACAAAAGGTCTCTGCCACTGCTTTCTGCATCATGTGTGAATGCCAGGTTGTACTTCAATTCTTTTGTCTTTTTTTGTTCTTCCTTTTGCTTCATGCATAGCATTTCTTTTTCTTTTTTCTTCTAAAAGTCAATTTGATCAAATATCTACATCAGGTATGACTGCCTGGTTGTTGTATTGATAACAATAATAATAAATCATAAGGATGTCTTTTAGTTTGCAATCCTTAATTTTAAATGTGCTATCTAGAACATGAGAAATATTTTATAGTGGGAAATTGACAAAAAATAATTATAGATTTCTAGACTAAATGCATGGTACAACTTTACAAGTTATAGCTAGTGTCAACTTGCATCACTTAATAAACTTATAATTAAAAATAAATATAATAAATAAATTTGAAAGGTAGGGGGGGGAATGAATTTTAAGAATATCCATTGGTTATATGCCATTTTCACATTCAAAATTCAACTCTCTGAGAAAGCTTGGCCTTTAAATACAGTTGGTGAAAGGTAGCTTGGTTAAGTGATTTGTTTGGATATGTATTGTAGCTTGATTGGTTGAGAATGAAGACTAAATTGTGTTCATGACCTTTACTTGTGGTTTGATAATGGTAATTATTTCACTTTCTAAAAGATTTCAAAGCAAAAGGTCCTTGCATGCTATGATGACAAATCATTGTACTTTGTTTATCCTTCATTGACTTATCTAAAGGTTTGAGTGAACCACAACATATTGCTGTAGACTATAGTATGGTTGTCACTGCTTTTGGTGTTTTCTCCATCTAATATGTTTATTCGCAAAGAAACTTTAATAAAAGGCTTGAGTGGATTGTTAGATTGGTTTTGATTTGGGTGGACTTGTTCAATGAGCTAAGCCATGAGCTCCATGGTTTTGCCAGTCAAATTCTAGTGTACTGTTTACCACAAAAGCCTAGGCTTTGCCACAGGTAAGTTTAAACCATTAAGTTAGCAGTCAACTAAAAATACTTAAACCTTTTTAGTCTGTCATTTCTGATGCCTGTCCAAAACCAGAGAAGAGAAAGATAAAGATTCAAGACTGTCAGGGGAAGGAGAAAAGAAGATGAAACTTGGTGTTGCTTCTTGCATCTTCATTTTATGTGGCCTGTTTTTGTTAATGGTTAGTTGAAGCTATGCTATTATGATTTCCTTTAACTGATTCATGAAAATATTTTCATCTATTCTCATATGATCATTCTGAGTTTCAAAAAAAAACTTGAATAACCTTGTTTTGGATTTTACTTTTACTTTTACTATTAATTGATGGTTGGTGTTCTTAATATTTTCTTCTTTTCAATCTTTCTTATTGTACTTGTCGGTCAGCTGATAAGATTTGCAAGATGTAGGTTTTGGTTTTGCCAGGGTCTGATCATGACTTTGTTGATTGTTCTTTCATTTATATACTTCTGCTTATAATATTCCTGCAGATTGCTCATGACAGTAGTGCTAGAAAGATAACAAAGGGATCCGGGAAAGACATCCGGCTGAAAGAAATAGGAGTATTTGAACTCCAGCAACCGGCAACAGATGATCATATAGGCACACTTACTAGTGCTGTGCACAGTGATCAAGATGGTAATATGGAGATGCATACCAACCATGTTCATAAAGATGATGATCAAGAACATGATGATGGCGACGATGATGACAGTGATGATGAAGAAGAAGAGGATGACAACGATGGTGACAGTGATGATGAAGAAGAAGAAGATGATCATAAAAAGATAAAAGAAAAGCATATGTCTGATTCATCCCATATGAATCACATGAACCCTGCAGTAAAGGTTTTCTTCAACTTAATTGATCTAAAAGTGGGGAAAACAATTCCCATATATCTTCACAAGAAAGACCCTTCAACTTCTCCTAAACTTCTGTCTAGAGAAGAAGCTGATCAAATTCCTTTCTCATTAAAACAACTCAAATCGCTTCTTAGATTTTTCTCTTTTCCCAAACACTCTCCCCAAGCCAAGGCCATCAAATACACACTTAAACTATGTGAACTTAAACCCATCAAAGAAGAGACCAAGTCCTGTGCTACTTCTCTAGAGTCTATGCTTGATTTTGCACATTTTACATTTGGACCAGACACCCAATTCAAAGTTTTAACAACTACAAATCTCACAAAATCCACTGTCCTGTCACAAAACTATACCATTTTAGAAGTCAAAGAGATTTCAGCACCAAAAATGGTAGCTTGTCATATCATGCCCTACCCTTATGCAATTTTCTATTGTCATAGCCAAGAGACTCAGAATAAGCTATTTGAGGTTTCAATTGGTGGTGAGAATGGAGAAGGAATTCAAACAGCTGCAGTTTGCCATATGGATACCTCGTATTGGGACCGGAAACATGTAGCATTTCATGTACTCAGAGTTGAGGTTGGCTCCCCTGTGTGCCATTTCGTTGCTGCTGATACTCTAGTTTGGCTACCTTTGCCTGCTGCTCTCTAATAGGATGCACGACCTTGTAATTCTCTATGTGACTGTATATCAAAATATCTAGCAGCTAGAATTGTAAACATGGTGTGTATGTTCTGTGTAGTGAGTTTTCCTCATGTTGATTACAAACAAATATGTAAGAATACATGAACTATGTGGTAGAGTGATAAGGAGGGCCAATGCATGCAAGTGTGCTTTGTTAAGTTTAGTTATGGAAGGGTAGATTCAGAGTTGCTTGTGTTGGTCTGAAAAATTCTGTGTATGAACCAGTCTGAAATTGTAGTTACTAAGAGATATGCATAAGCCAAAATGAAAGTATATTTTGAAGATTATCATTTAGTTAGTTCCTATTGGCAAACACATAAAGAACAAAGATTTATGTTGTTCGGAAATGTGCCTAATCCACTGAGGAGATCCTCTCTCGACCTATGAATAACTGTGCATTGTGTTATGCAGGTTTTAAGTTACATTTTAGAACATATACAAACTGAAAAATGCAATTAGAATCTTAATCAAAAGGGCAACTTATAAGATCAATCATTTGATGAAATACGGTCATATGATAATTGAGAAAATAATAGAAGATAAAATTTTGTGTAATGTAAACAATAATATTACAGGTACAAAAATCTTGAATCTAGAAGAAAGATGAGACACACAAGTTGACCTAAGATAAGGAATTGATAAATCAACAACGTTTTTCTTCTATATTCTAAAATATTAACTGAAATAATTAAACCTTATGAGGTGTCTGAATTAATACTTTGACATGGTCAAAATAAAAGAAAGAATAAGCACGATATTATAGTAATCGGATCCACAAATGATTAATAGAAATGAAATATGATAAATTTGTCCAAATACACATCAGTGAAATAAATAAATAAAAAAAGCAGGCCCAATGGGCCTCTACAAGGCAAAACGATTACTTAACACTGAATGTTAAATGTGGTTCCTCTAGCTAGTTCAGCCTACTTTCAACTTCTGTCCCAAAAATGGTAGCTTCAGCTATTTCATCATCTTCAAGCTTTTCCATCGCTTCTCGCACCAGAAACTCGTACGGCCTTCCATTATCTAACAGGTTCGTACACTCATATAATTGCATAACTTTTCACTTCGAATTTGAATTTCTCAAAATCTACTTGTATAAATTTTTAATGCAAAATTTCTATTTACAGAAACCCAACATGGTCGATAGCTTCTTCTTTGTCAAGTCCCTACGGCGGCTCATCGAGAATTGGTAAGTTTTCAATTTTGTGAAAATCAAAATCCATTTGAGATTTTGTATAGATAATTTGTTTCCGGATCGACCAAGTTGTTTTCTCAGAGCTTGGTTACCTTTGAGTTCGTTACTTGTGCAATTGTGTACAATGTGTGTAATTGTGTTTTGTATGTTCAGGATTATCAAGTAAAACTCGTGGGTTTCCTCTAAAGCTTGATGAGAAGAATATTTATGACCCCAGTACAAGGTATACTACTTTTCTCTACTCTATATAAAGTGATTTCATTTAATTACTAATGTCCTATTAGTAGCGAACTTCCTTTACAATCTGTATGGATTTAGTGATGAATTTTTTTTATTTTTTATTTTTTGTGAAACGCCCTCGCTGCATTCACATGATATGTTGCTACTAAAGCTTTTGCAAATGAATAAGCACAGTGGTGTATTGCACACATGCAATTGGGTCTGAAGAAAGCTTGCATCTGGGCTGTAGATGTGTCTTTTTACTAATATTTACAAGTCCAATAAAGTGACGTTACGCATACTTATGCTTTAGGCTTGGAACAATTACTTAGAGGCTCTTCAGTTATAGCCATGTATTCTCTTACCTGGTTTCTAGATTTTTTATAATAATAAATGGAAAGCAACTGTGTTACTATTTTGCTTTTGTGTAGCTATGGTGTAATAGAAGCTGCAAAGGGGAATCCACCTGTAATGCCAGCAGTGATGACACCAGGAGGACCTTTGGATCTCTCATCTGTATTGTTCAGGAATCGTACAATTTTCATAGGACAGCCAGTTAACTCACAAGTGGCTCAGCGAGTCATATCACAGCTCGTGACTCTAGCAACTATTGATGAGGATGCAGATATTCTGGTGTGGTGTTTGTTTTTGTTGTTGTATACTTTTTTATTAGTCTGGAAGTGGGATTCGTTAGAGCTGTGGAAATGAAGTTTCTCAGAACTGATTCTTTGAAGTTTATGACTTTATTCATACCTTCAGGTGTATTTAAACTGCCCTGGTGGAAGTACATACTCAGTGTTGGCAATTTATGATTGCATGTCTTGGGTAAGACTATAAAGAAGTTATATTTTCCCTAAGTATGCACTTTGTACTTTGAATCCAGTTACACTCTTGTTTTTCTTTATCTCCTTTTCTTCAAAATTGTCTTTATTGCTTTCTTGTTTCCTTTCTATTGAACAATTTAGTTACTTACGTACTTCCCTTATGCTTTCAATTTCAGATAAAGCCCAAGGTTGGCACAGTATGTTTTGGAGTAGCTGCAAGCCAAGGAGCACTTCTCCTTGCTGGTGGAGAAAAGGGAATGCGCTATTCAATGCCGAATGCACGTATAATGATACATCAACCTCAGAGTGGATGTGGGGTATGCGTTGAGCTTTATCTGTTTGTTTAGAAAATACGTACATTTATAACTTTTAGGGTATTTTTGTTGTTTCAAATCCTTCTTTGCAAGTATTTACATTGGTAGGATGTTGATGATCTATCTCATAGCCATTTCAATTCTAATCTAAAGTATAAACTTATTAGTGAGTCATGTGTTTTAGATCCGGCACTAATGCACTATAACCTTTCTTATTTAGTTTTTCTTTTCTTCAAGTGTGTGATAAATAGGTTCATTAACCTGTATATGAGTGACTCTTTCCACATAACATAGGCAACAACATCCTTCTAGTTAACATGTATTAGTTTATTATTCTGAAAATTTTCCTGTGAATTTTAGATTAAAAACCCAACAATCTGATTGTGCACTTCTTGTAGGGTCACGTAGAAGATGTGCGGCGCCAAGTGAATGAAGCTGTTCAATCTCGCCATGTTAGTGTTATTTTTTCTGACATAGATGCACAGATTTACTGTTAGTGTTTCTTTTCTGACATAGATGCACACATTTACTTATATCTGCAGATTCTGCACTGTTTAAGTGCTGCCTTATTTGACTTGATCAAGCTATTTAATCCCTTGTGTATTTTTCTTAATTTTAACATTATAAATCCCACATAGACTGCAAGCTCAGAAGCTGTGTGCAGTTGCAAGCTATTTTGGGATACTGAAATATGATTCAGCAGTGTGTTTCACAGAATGGTTGAACGAGTTTTCACACTAAGTAGCAAATAACTGATATGGAGATAGGAGATCCATATGAAACATTCACTCCACCATCATTTTCTGAAAGGAAGTCGCCTAGCAAATGGTATTCAGGGGAAAATTAAGATGCCAATTTTGTCATTTTGCATGTGTGCAATAGAATTCTTTACCAGCAGAGTAGCACCTACTTTTTAATGTTGGAAGCACAATATCTTTGGGGTATGAGCTGTCTGGTTGTTCGTTTGGTGCCACTCTAAATCCTCAAAGGTCCATAATCTGCGTTGTTGTCTTGTTGAAGTAGCTTCCAAGAAATTTTGGAAGATCTGATATTTCATTACAGAGATTTGAGAGGAATCAGCATTTAAGTTACTATTTAACGTCCTTTTCAAATGTTCATATAAACAGTCTGGGAATTTTAAGCCTGAATTGATCTTCTTTTTGTACTTTGATACAGAAAATTGACAGAATGTATGCTGCTTTTACTGGTCAGCCACTGGAGAAAGTGCAACAATACACTGAGAGGGACCGCTTTTTGTCTGTTTCCGAGGTACGTATTGAATCTTAGTTTTCATATAGGTGTAAGAATTTGTATGAACATAGGACTTAACCTATACAACCCAGTTCTCTCCAACCCCCTCCCCCGCCCCAAATAAACAGCAGATTTTGTTATTGCGAGCCTCAGGAGTCAGCAGAGGGAGGGATGGTGGGATGAAAATTTATTAGGAAAACAGAGATCTTATTTAATGTGAAACAACCATTATGTTAATCATTGAAATTGTTACATCATGAAAATATTGCTGGGGAAGATATTGTATGAGTGACAACCCACAAAATAGTTATTTATCTATCTGGCGGGAGGAGGGGCAGGGGAGGGGAATTGATGGCTAATAAAACGAGAAATTTGCTGTAATTGCTTCAAGCTATTTATCTTTCATTCCCTTCTTTATTGTAGGCTATGGAGTTTGGACTTATTGATGGTATTTTGGAAACAGAATATTGAATTCAAATTATGTACCTGACAGTTTGATGGTTTGTAAATGTCTTCAATGTTACAATGCAGTATGGTCCTCAGGATTTTATCTGGATCATTTGAATTTTTCAGACTATCAAGAACTTTGACTAATTCACTATGGCCATTTATGCTTAGGTTTACAAACAAATTATCTCATTTTGTAGTGATTTAGATATATATTATTTCTGCAAACAAATTGGTTGCTCGTGTAATATTCTCTTCATCCAAGTTTTTGTACTTTATTTTGCTGTATAATTTTTTATGGGTCCTTGATAATCAGTGTCCTGTTAAGAATTAATTATGATATTGGAAATCTACTCAAAATATAATTCTCAATAACAATTTAATACAATGATCTTCTAAATTATAATTAATAAGAAAATAATAATTAATTATTATTTTTATATAGTTTTATTTAATAGGCAAAATTGCCCTAATGATTTAAAACCCTATTAAATTTATTTTTATTTTTTACCCTAACCCTTGAGAGGACTGGACCAGAAATTCAAATCGTTCATAGGCTTCGTGGGCAAAGTTGTAGTACGCTTGAGAGGACACGGCTAGAAATCCAAATGGTTGGAGGCAAAATGGCAAAAGCCATGGTTGGGAGGAATAAAGGCATACATTATAGCATCTCACATAGAGGGGTATTTTTTTTGTGTTTTTTTAAAGATATTTGTTAAGTTATAATAAATATAATTTTTAAAAGTACAAATTTATGTATAAAATAATTTTAAAATTATGGTCAATTATTGTAATAATTAAATTTTATTTATAAAATCTTAATAAGTGTTGCTAGGATATTCATTCTAAAAACTCTTAATCTAATTAAACATAAAAGGAATATATTTAAAACTAACACTAAATTGAAGGGATATTATCACTTTTTAACTTAAGATATTAGTAAAGGAAGAAGTCTACTACTTAAAGTTATCATCAAAGTCCTTGATGATTGAAATTGTTATAATCGACTTAAATTTGTGTATTTAACTAACTAACTAGTTGACTATTCATCTCTTCTAAATAAAGTATTAATTAATAAATAAATAAAATCCTAAATGTTATCTTCAATCACATGTAGGAGTGAGATTTGACAATAACACGTATAGCATTTTGTGATTAATTAGCATCCCTCCTCAATTATTGGTAGCATCATTCCATTTTTTCAGAACATAGATAAACAATTTATGATATATATGGAGCTTGATCCAATGTTTAATTAAGCACAATTTTCTGCTATGCATGATGAGTAAAAGAAGGCATGCGTCATTTCTTTCCAGTCTAGACGATGATAAAAAGATGGTCTATTTGAAGCTTGAGAAGAAATTAGAGAAGAGTAAATAAAGATAGAAGAAATGCGAGATGGTGAAAAACAAAAAAAGTGAAACTTAATTTTTTGTGTCATTTTGGTAATTTAAAAACATTAAGATGGAGAACAATAAAGAATGTCACATATTTCTTTGTTTCTTTTTAAAGCAAGAGAGGAAATAATAAAATATTAGTGAAAAGATATAATATATTTAGCAATTTAGTCAAAAATTATAAACTACTTGATGTCTTTCTAAATCTTCTGAACTTTTTTTTGTCTCTTAATCATAATTCGTAATTTCTCTTTGATATGAAATGATTGGTCCCCAACGTATTTGATGAGAACATCGTACAGTTGGCTTTTGTGGGCTCGTAACACGTGTTTCCCTCTCATTGATTCTCAACATCTTTCCAAATTCTTTTGTCCAAACTCCAAACAAGTGAAATTAATTTTTTTCTTTTCTCTGTTCGTCATAATTCGTAATTTCTCCTACTTTATGATTGCTCCCAATGTATTCGATGAGAACTGCTTACATTTGACTTTTAAAGAGCTCATAACACGTGATGTCCTCTTATTGATTCTCAACATTTATATAATAAAGCATAATAAAAAATTTATTATTTTATAATTACTCATTATTATAATTCAGTGTTTTTTTTTATTTGTTAATTTACTTCAGTATTGAAGTGACCCAAAAAGTCAATTCTAAAGCTACCTAATCAGCTTATCCGGAATGACATAAAAACAACGAGTGTTTAATAATATTTATTAAGATTTTATAAATATAAATTTTTTAATATTTATTATAATAATTATTTAAAAATTTAATATTATTTATTAAAAAAATTATTATTTATAAAAATTTTATGACTATATTTGTTATAATTTAATAAATATCTTTAAGATATCTATTAAAGTATTTATAAATTAATAAATTTTTAGACATGTAGGGCGAACAATTTTTACTCGAACACATTAATAAATATCTTTACAATATCTATTAAAACATTTATAAATTAATAAATTTTTAGACATGTAAAACGAATAATTTTTGCTCGAACACATTAATAAATATCTTTAAGATATCTATTAAAGTATTTATAAATTAATAAATTTTTAGGCACGAAGGGCGAACAATTTTTGCTCGAACACATCTTCTAAACAAATTAGGTATTAAAAATTTTTTTGGATCATATGTGCCGTGTACCATTTTATAATTAATTTGCATCCCAGTACAAATATATTTGTGAAACTTGATCAATGCTTAAACACAATTTTCTACTAAGCCGTGATGAATAAAGACGCACGTCCCGGAGAAGGTGCATTAAATGGATTGGATTGACTAAGATTCCCTGAAATCTAAACTTGTAAATACTCCTAACTCTCTGTCAGTTCGTTTGAAGATGAAAAATACTATGATTAATTTATTTTTTTAACAGTGATGTAGTTTCCGAACTAATTACTCACATCTTGTTCAAGTTAATTTTCAAGTTCGGTTAAATATATGTCATTAATTCACATCAAGAATATATAATTTATGAACATTTTACTCTCATTTTACGGTCTAGACTTTTCAATAAAGATTCGAATCCTAAAATAGTCAATAGAGCACGATTTTCTAACCATAAAAAATAACCCTTTGAGTATATAATTATATAATGTGTTAAGTTGTATAATATTTTATTATTATTTTATTTTATTCTTCAATGTATAGTTTTATATTTTATCGACAATGGCAACTAGTCGAAATTGAAAAACTTAAAAGTAAAACTTGACTTTTTCAAGTTTTGAACAAATTCAAGTGCAACTCGTATTTGTTAAGAATTTACGAGCCTAAACTCGTTAAGCATTAATGAGCCTAATCTTAAATTCAAAGTCGACTCGTTAAGAACTTGTGAAGGTGTTTTAAAATTTTTATTGAACCTAAGACCTACTTGGGAGCCATTTGAATAAGTAATTACCACAAAACTAAGTTATAAATTATGTTAACTTTTGCATATTTTTCCAAAGCCCCTAATTCTCACCTTTTTCACAAGCCTACTCAAATTCGAGTTATATTAAATTGTTGGTTTACAATTGCTTTTTCTCAAGCCTATCAAACCCGATTTGCATTAAATTGTTAGTTTAAAATTTGTAATCTTCAACTCTTTCATTTGATTGATTAAAACAGGATTTTTGTTAAATCTTTTAAAAAATTAAATGACAGATTATTTGGTGAGCATTGATATGAAAGTTTAGGAAGGAGAAAATTGAGATTTTTTATTTTTTTTTAACAGCAAGTAATTTAGAATTTCAAGTGGAATTAATTGAAGACATCGCATGCATCAAGTCAAAATTGGAGGAAGAGAACACATTAACTGCTCCATTTTATTTTTTCTCCTCACACACCTCTCTCTGTTACAATTTCAAAAGCTTAATGGCCCACACCCAATCACACATCAACGTATCGTTCACATATCAACCTACTTTATTTATATATTAGCCACGCTTTATTTGATTTGGATTTTTTTATGTATTACTTAACAATATTGGGAAATAAAATATTAATTACACGCAAAAGATAATGGCAAGTAGAATTATTAATTTTATAGAAAAGAATACTCCATTGGATAACCCTTCCTAGTCCTAGTGTGTGCTTATAAAAGCCCTGGTTAATTCTCCTTAAAATCGCATACATTCTCGCTTGAGATAACTATAGGAAACATGCATCTTCCAAATCCATTTTGGATTCTTTTTTGTGTCCTTCTGCACTTGATGGTAATTTAGTTTTTGTACAGAAGTATAAATTTATTTTATTTTATTTTAACATTCAGTGTTATTTCTTTTATACATGACTCGTATGCACACTTCAACACTTACAAAAATTAGTGAAAATTATTGTGAAACATATTGACACACTCAACAATGTGTGCAGATTATTGTATTACTTACAGTACTTGAAGTTAGAGTTAACTGTATGCAAGTGTGTATTAAATAGAAAACATCTTAAATATTAGCATCCCTCCACAATTATTGGTAGCATCCTTCCATTTTTTAAAACATAGAATAGATAAACACATTGTGATATATGTGGAACTTGATCCAAAGCACAATTTTCTATTATGCATGATGAGTAAAAGAAGCCGTACGTTCTTGAAGCTAAACCAATGTTAGAACTTAGAAGGTGCATTAGTTAATTAGTACTCAAAAGTAGAGTACCTTGCAAGCTGAGCAAATTAATGCACAGATCAGTGATCAAGATGTGAAAACATATATATAATTATTGCTAATCACAACACTTAGCTCAAAATATGCCACACACTTCATAATTTTGTGGCTACGCTAGCTGACACCAGTTTTATTGTTTCTTTCTCTCTTTTTTTTTTTTTTTTATTTTTAAAACAAGTATTATTTGTTTAGGCGATCGAGATAAGAGGATAATGTAAAATAAATTTATCAATTATTTTGTAGAAATGTATTTTATCATTATAATTATTCAACCTCAATAATAAACTTTAAACCCCATTAGAAAAACCCTCATAATAATTTTTTATTAATTTTATAAAAGAAAAAGAAAAGATTGCCTTGGATGTCCCCTTCCAAGTGCTTATAAAAGCCTTGTTTGGTTCTCTTTGAAATCTCACACATTCTCAATTGAGACTCGGAGCCTTTAAAGATCCTAGGAAGCATGCATCTTCCATTTGCATTTAGGATTCTCTTTTGTGTCCTTTTGTCCTTGATGGTAATTTAAGTTTTTGCATGAAAACATGATTTTTACATTTTGTGCGATTTCTTTGATACACTAGCTTTTGTTAGAGGAGTGTGTGCTATATTTAACAGTTTGCAATTATTAATACTGATTATATATATGCTTAAGAATAATTACAACTTTCCTCTAAATTGATATTTGGGTACAAGTTGCAGATCGATCAACTAATTTATACATGGATTTTATTTATTCTTACTTTTACTTGATTCACAATGGTTTTATTTGAGAATTGTGTGAATTTTTTAAAAATATTTTTAGTTATTTACTTAAAGGAGTTGAATGTGCAGATGATACATAACTTTTTTACAATTTAGACTTGTTTAATGTTATTTAATATTTTGTATATATTTATTTTCATTGCTTCCACTTTCAATCCTTTTTTAAAATTAATATTTATCTTTCTTCTGATTAATTAATATTTGTATATGGCAGTGTGGAATTGGTAGTAGTGCAAGAGATATCCCAGAGTTGACAGAACAAAAGAAAGTGGATCAACCTTATACTGCCTCATACACAAAAGATGAGCTCACTCAAACATCATACCACAATGAGAAGAATCGAGCTGATTTTATTACTCAGTACAAAATTACCAAAGACTCTGGAGAGACTCCATCATCATCTCACAAAGAATCTGTGAAGAACCAGCCTGATTACATCACTGCATATGGAACTACAAAAGAAGATTCTTCACCTAGTTACATTACTGGATATAGAACTACCAAAAAAGGTTCTGATGAGGCTCAAACTACCGGATACCAGTATAATGCCAGAAAACACACTCATCAATCAGCTCACAAAGAGATCACTCAACCTGATTACATCACGGGGTATAGAACTACCAAAAAAGATTCAAAAGAGTCTTACACTACTGGGTACCGGACTCAAAACAGAGAGACAAATCAGCCTAGTTACATTGCCGGGTACAAATCTACCAAAGAGACTACATCTGACAAAGAGATGAGCCAGCCTGATTACATCACTGCGTATGGAACTACCGAAGGAGATTCAAAGAAGTCTTTGTCTAGTTACCTTACTGGGTACAGAACTACCAAAGAAGACTCTGATGAGGCTCACACTACCAGGTACCCATACAATGCCAAAAAACACAGTCTTCCATCAGCTCACAAAGAAATTAGCCAGCCTGATTACATCACTGCGTATGGAACTACCGAAGAAGAGTCAAAAGAGTCGTCACCTAGTTACATTACTGGGTACAGAACTACCAAAGAAGACTCTGATGAGACTCACACTACCAGGTACCCATACAATGCCAAAAAACAGAGTCTTCCATCAGCTCACAAAGAGATTACCCAGCCTGATTACATCACTGCGTATGGAACTACCGAAGAAGAGTCAAAAGAGTCGTCACCTAGTTACATTACTGGGTACAGAAGTCCCAAAGAAAACTCTGAAGAGGCTCACACCAATGGGTATCCATACAATGCCAAAAAGCACCCTCATTCATTAGACCACAGAGAGAGGAACCAGCCTAGCTACATTGCTTCCTACAGGGAGTTGGACATGGAGGTCACAAACCTTAAGGAGGTAAGCCATCCTTATATAGCTCAATATCACAATAAAGAAGACTCGAAAGTCTCTTACAGTAACTAACTATGGTCCAAAAGAAAAAGAAGAAGACTCGAAAGTCTCTTACATAACTAACTATGTTCCGAAAGAAAAAGAAGACGACTCGAAAGTCTCTTACATAACTAACTATGGTCATGGTTCAAAAGAAAAAGACACAAAAGAGTCTTATGCAGGGGAACCATCTCCCCAAATGGACCATAAGGAGGCATTCAAATCAGGCTTTTTCGCCTTAGATGATCTACATGTAGGGAAAGTAATGTCCCTCCAATTTCCTGTCCAAGAGTTTCCCCACTTCATTCCAAAAAGTGAAGCAGATTCTATTCCTTTCTCAAGGTCACAGCTCCCTAGTGTCCTTCAACTCTTTTCAATTGCTAAGGATTCTCCCCAAGGCCAAGCAATGAAAGGCACTCTAAGAACATGTGAAGGACCAACCATTAATGGGGAAACCAGAATTTGTGTTACCTCATTGGAGTCCATGCTTGAATTTGTAAACAGCATCATTGGTTCAAAGGACAAGACTAATATTCTTACCACCAGCTATCCCACAATGTCATCAAGTGCCAATCTTCAAAACTATACCATTTTGGAAGTTTCAAAAGATGCATATGCTCCTAAATGGGTAGCTTGTCATCCCCTGCCTTATGCCTATGCTGTTTACTATTGCCACTTCATAAACACTGGGACTAAGGTCTTCAAGGTTTTGCTTGGTGGTGAAAATGGAGATAATGTGGAAGCTCTGGGAGTTTGTCACTTAGACACATCTGATTGGGACCCTGAGCACGTTCTGTTCCAGCAACTTGGATTCAAGGCCGGTGAGGCTCCTGTTTGCCATTTCTTCCCTGTCAAACATCTTATGTGGGTGCCATTGCCAACCACAGCCACTAGCTAAGCAGGTAGCCAGTTCTGTTTCCTCCATGTTGATATGTGTATCTAGATAATAAGGTTTCTCCAGGATGTACTACTCATGTTATGTTGGTGTTCATCTTTTTTTTTTCTTTGTTAAATTAGATTTCGAGTTCATGTACAACTGAGAAATATTGTATGATAGTAATGAAATCAACATGGAGCTTTCTTATTCTCTATTTTCTAGTACCTATTGTTGGTATTACCTATAAACCTATTTTCTACATCATTAATCAGATCCGGATCATGATTAATTTGGTTCAGATATCATAATTCAACAATCATCATATCAGATAATCTTAAAAATAAAAACTAAAAAAGCTTAACTTAACAGAAATAAGTTCTCAATTTTGGAAAATCTATTAAGAAAAGTAATACTGTTTAATGTTATCAAAATACTAATATATTCAAAGGTGTTCTACACGTGTCTCTAGAGGAAGAGAAGACAATCTGATTTAAGCAAGGAGCATAGCCTTATAATATAAATATGTATGACCAATGAGAAGACTTTACATGTCTCTAATATTACAAAAATGACTATTACATATGTGCCATATTTATTTTGTGTCGATAATTGTACCCATGTGGTATTATAACTTTTATTTTTTAAATACTTAGATAAACACTTTATTATATTTGTGGAATTGATCAATGCATAAGTACAGTTTTCTACGATTAGATGATGAATAAAAGAAGGAACACATCCTGGAGAAGGTGCATTAAATACCCCAGATTCAAAAAGAATCAAAGTCAGATCAACGATATGCAAAATGTAGAAGTGGAGCAGCACTAGCCCAGCCCAACTAAAATGGATTATTTGTTTTCGTTGTTACAACATTCAAAGAAAACTCTTCAAAAATATATTTATTTTGTGGAGAACAAAAATGCAGAAAATTAATTGCTACCATCATTTTTAATTTCTTTCTTTTTAGATATATTGTTTATAAGGGCAGTTTTACTTAAAAGTTTATCTCATTTTATAACAATAATTAATATGATTGTCAAAGAAAATACATATTTATAATTTCATTTTAGTATAATTGGATTTGAGAGTCAATATGCTTATCTTGTAATATATAGAAAATTTTACTTTTGGATTTTGTCATTACTCCTTACCATATCAGTATAGTATTGGATTTATTTTTTTTTTGTACTCACCAACCGTGAAATTTTCTATATAAATTGAGCATCTAATTTCTCGATTAATAGCATTACAAGTATCTTTCACAAATATGAAAGATAATTCAAAATGTGAATTAGTGTCAATGATTTCAGAAAAAATTTCAATTCATAGAGAAATGAGTGGTATGGAAAAAAAGAAAGAAAGAAGATTCATGTTGTGCTTGGCGTGAAACAAAAATAACTACTATTGAGGTTGCTCATTTACAATGATTTCAACACTTATTTTTTCCACAATACTGTTAATTAAACTTCACTTCTTTTAAATATTGCTCTATAATTATAATTGTTGTTGTAGTTGTTTTGATGGATTTGTTTGCACCCCAAAACTATAATAATATTCTCTTAAAAGACTTGAAAAAACAATTGCACTTATTTATTCCTTCCATTATTTCAGTCCAACTAATAACAATAATAAGTTATAATTTGTTGCATTACTTTTAAGTTTTTAATTCATTGCTTATTGTGCTGCATCTTTAGAAAACTTATCATCAAAATGAGCTTTTGGGTGAGAAGGTGCTGAACTGGAACCTGTAGCTCCTGAATCTTGTTGTCGTTTAACTATAAACGACCTAACTGTTTTGCTTATTTGTTCCAGCTGAGCTGCATTAATGTGTGGAACACCAGCTGAGGTAGCTTCTCCAGGCCTGTCCGTCACAGACCCTGTTGCCTCATCAACCAGGCACTCTGATAGTAGCCTTTGCTTCGTAGACTCCACAAACTCCTCAGCTTGATCACAAGCCACTTTGAATTGCTCCAACTTTTGCTTGAAGTTAACAAGAGCAGCATCTGTGGTTGCTGTTTTCTCGCCCCCAGAATTTTCTTTGGTTTCAAGCACAATGGCAGCAGCAGCAATATAATCATTGTAGGCACTTTCCAGTGAATCCACAATTTTGTCCATTGTAATGATAAAATATTTGAAGGGTAAGAGAAATACTAATGGCAGTGAGGGAGAGAGAACTTAGGGAAGAAGATAGAGACAGCCTAGAGCATATGTAAAGTCGGACTCAGGGAAGAAGATAGAGATAACTTAGAGCAAACGTTTACTGTCTACTTTGTACCAACAGATTTTTAAAACCAAAAAACGTTTCATTCTTGGAAATTTTTATGCATATTATCGAGTGTCGTAAAAATGGTTGTTAATTGGTAATAAATATATTTTTTAATTCATTAATTATATTGTATTAGAATAATTATCTATAATTGTAATAAATATTATTTTTAAAAAAATATATTATTTAATATGTACCTTAAGAGTATTCGTTAAAAAAAATTCATTTTAAATTATGTCTTCATTTGATAACAACAAATTGTTTAGATAAAATTTAAGGATTTTCATGAGATGTAGCGTAATATAAAATTTGATAATTAATTACTTAACTCGTATATTTGTTAAATGCAATGAATTTAATTTTTGACATTTTAGGCACAATGAATTTAATTTTTGACACTGAATATAATTTTGGCATTTAAGGTGCAATGAATATGATCAATTTAAAATATTTTATAAATTAATAATTCATTTATTATTGAAATCATAACCAATGATTCATCATGTGAAATATTGTTTCCTTAACTTTCTTTTCTTCCTTTTTTATCACATATCCCAATATTAGAATGTTTCATTAGTTTTCTATTTTTTAAATCTTTATTCAAATAAAGCCTCCAAGTAAAATAAAATGAAGTGTTTTGATAAACTTCTCCATTAATCATCATCAGAAATGAAATAACTCTTAAACATATGACCTTTGTCTAATACATAATACCATATGGTGAGTACAATAAGAGCTATAATGATTGAAAAAAGTCTTCAAAATAAAAATAAAACATTATAAATATTTAATGAATACTTTGATGCATTAATTAAGATGCAATAAATACTATATTTATAAAATAAAATATTTTAAAAGTAATAACTAATAACAGAGATTTTTTTTTTAAACAATTACAATAAATAGTTTTATTTTCCATATATATCATCTTTTTAAGTGAACTAAAGATACTATATTAAAAATTATGTTTTCTGGTGCCTAAAAACATAGCTAGGCAATACAATGGTTACCATCATTTTGACATATTTTTTAAATAACAATTAACTTCATAATACTTTTGTCTTAAAAAAATGCATAGTTATCTCTAATTGTCTCTTATATACCCTCTTAGTAAGTAAAATAATATTTTTCCACATCAATATTTAATAGAAAATTAATATGCGCCTATCTTGTTGTGTATTAAAAATAACTCTCTTAAATTTTATAATTACAAGTTACCTTATTAGTTAATCTTATCTAATTTTGTGATTATCTTGTATGTCACCAATCGTGTAAAATTCCTATAAATTGAGCATCTAACATCTCGTATAACAATTATCATTCACAATGCGAGATCTTTTAGAATGTGAATTAGCATCAATAATTTTTAGAAAAATTTAAATCTTTTTAGAAATGGGTGGTATGGGAAAAATAAAATCTTTATTCAGCTCTACTCTGCAGAACTTCGTCAAAGGATTCCAATGAGTTGAGGAAGACCCTTGTAAGGTCCAAAAGGGAAGAATTCCCATAAGGAACCTAAGAATTGAGAAGGAGAATGAATGAAGGGAAAAATTTCTATGTTCCTCATTGTAAACATTTGGAAGCAAGGAAGTACATGGAACCAAAATTCTCCACCAGTAAATCAAACAATACCAACCATAAACACAACCAATCCATATGCAGGGCTGGGCTTAGATTTTTAATGGTGTTGTTACATTGAAAGCAATGATAAATTGCTTATTAAGATTCAATGTTCAACTGGCTTTATGTGCTTGTAAATCTATATTATCTAATAACATATGTACTAATGAGTGGTATGGGAAAAAAAATAAAGGAGATTCTTGACTTCTCATTTTGTAATGATTCTAAAATTTATTTGTGTTTCTCTATATTGTTTTGATTAAACCTTCATTTAATACATTCTATATCATTGTAATCTTTTATTGTTGTTATTGTAATAACAACGAGATATTTCTCCTGTTATGGGAGTTGTGTGGTCTCCCCTTGTAATAGGTTTCTGGATCTAGTAGGTAAACTTAATAGCACTCAAATTATTACTATTCCTTCTGTAATTCTAGGATATCAAATTTTTTATTTTTTTTAAGAAATAAATAAATAAAAGAGAATCCATTTACTTGGGCCTTCTTCAGCCCAATAACAATGTATCAGATTGGAGAAGAAAACCCAATTAATTTTGTTTGGGTAGATTTTCGGACCAGAGTTTTTCTCGGGCTTTAAGCCCAAAACACAAGATCCTACTTTCCCTTTTCCCTTATTATTGTATTTGAAAATCTTCATAAAACACAACCTTAATTTAATTTCAAACAACAATTAAAATTCGTTTAAGAGGAAAACAAAACTTCCAAATATCATTTATGTCCTCGTATTTGCCAATGTTGAACTGGGTTTCAAAACTCCAACATTACCCTAATATGGACACATTGGGATTCTAAGAGATATATTGGTTCTTGAAATTTTTTTTAAGTGATAAGTTTGTTTTTATCTTTTTCTACCTTGCGCCTAATTCATCGTACCGTGCCTTTCCTCTTTTGTTTTTAATAAATTTGAATCCAAATGGCAAAACCTAATTGGCGAATTAATGAAAAAGTGGGCCCCGCAGAAACGGGTTCACGTACATACGAAATCATATGATTGTCTACGAAGCAACACGACCAGTGTGAAAAGGCACGTGGGAAATAGAAACCCTAGGATAAAACAAAAACAAAGAATTAGAATTAATAACAAGAATTTGAATAGACCGAATTTTATTCCCAATATTCAAAAAGAATTCTATTCCAATCACAGTTCTTCCATTTCTTCTTTGCATATATATCTCTAACTAACTTCCATTCTCTCTTTCTTTCATGTTTCAAACTTCAAATTTCCAAAGTCTTCCTCTAAAAATTTCATTTACCTCCTAAAGTTCTTATTCATTTTCTTTCTTTTTCTCTCTTCAAAACCCTAATTTCTACTTAGCTATGACGAATCAAGAAGAGCAAGAAATCAACAGGAAGAGAAAAAACAGCAACCAATTCCCCACAATATTTCCAGATGAAGAAGAAAATGATTTCCTCGCCCTTTCCCTTTCTAATTACAGACATTCAACAATTCCATCACCGCCACCGCTTCCTCCGTCGCCACAGCCGTCAATGCAAGCATTTTTGTCCCAAACCCCAACCCACCCTCTTCAACTCCCACCCACACACCCACTCTGCCTCACCTCTTACGGCTGCCAATCACCGTCTTCCTCCACACCAACCCCACCAATGAATTTTTACCGGGAAGAAACATCGGGGGTTGGGCCATCTTCATCACGCCCACTACGTGTTCGACGTAGGCCCACTCAAGCACCACGTGAAGGAAAAACTGATACAGTCCCAGCCCCATTTCCTTGGGCAACTACTCATCGAGCAACCGTTCATAGCCTAAATTATTTGTTATCAAAACAAATTACTACCATTACTGGTGACGTACAATGCAAGCGATGTGAGAGAAATTACGAAATGGTTCTTGATCTTAAAGAGAAATTTGTTCAAGTTGGTACCTTTATTGCTGAAAATAAGAGCTCCATGCATGATAGGGCTCCAAGTGTTTGGATGAATCCAATTCTTCCAACTTGCAAATATTGTGAACAAGAAAACTGCGTTAGGCCAATAATTTCAGAGAAGAAAAAAGCCATTAATTGGTTGTTTTTGTTGCTGGGACAAATGCTGGGGTGCTGTACTCTTGATCAATTGAAGTATTTCTGCAAGCACACCAAAAATCATCGTACCGGTGCCAAGGATCGAGTTCTGTATCTTACTTATCTGGGATTGTGTAAACAGCTTGATCCAAATGGACCTTTTGATCGATGAATTTGACGTAGTTTTTGCTAGAGTACTGGTAATACGTTCTCTGTTTTGTTACTATTTTCATTTGGAATGCTTGGATCTTTTTGATCGAAAATTTAAAATCATTTACATTTAAATATTTTTGCAATTTCTTCTCTTCTTTTCTTTTATTTATTTATTTATGAAGTTTATTTATGGTTAATTTTTGATCCGCAAATAATGCATTATTTCCTGAATCAAAATTACTAGGATCTGTGTAATGCATGCTCACTTATTTAGAGACAATCCATTTCATATATGTTTGGTTGGTTTTGAATGAATAGAGATTTATAATTAATTTCTAGCGTAGATTAATTATAATAACTTGTTACAATAATTGTGGAAACGATTGATTACATATTCAATCATAACTATGGTTTTAACAATATAAATTTAGACTTCAAAATTTGAAGTTTCAATTTCGAATTGAGAGTAAAGACCAGTTTGGTTTGTTTTTAAAATATTCAGTATTTTGAATATTTGATTGTGTTAATAGAAATTGTATAGGTATTGATTTTAGCATTATATGTTGTCTATTTGGTTATGTATTGAGAGTAAGGACCTGTTTGTATTGATTTACCACAACCCTGTTTTCACGGTTTATGCTGCTCCCATTTCGCTCATGGGAATCGCTTTTGCTTTCTTTTCCTCGAGCTACTAAGTTTTGTAAGTTTGGTTTGCTTTTTGAAAATCAATTTTTCGAATAATTGATTTTGCTAGTATAAATTATAGAGATATTAATTTTAGCATAATATGTTATATGTTTGGTTATTTATTCACAAAAACAATGATTTTAGATAATAAGAGTATTAAAAAAAAAAGAATTAGGGTATTTTTTTTATAAAACATATATATATAAATTGTATCTTTGGTTGTTTATCAAAGTACCAGTTTGGGATTTGGCCAAAAATAATTTTTAATTTAACTAAAATGTTATTATAGCCTAAATGTGATTTTTAGATATCAAACTCGTGTTCTAAACACAAAACTAACACGTGATAATGGTAAGTAGATAAATAGGGCTTTAGTTAACTAAAATATTAATAAATATATAACTCTCGTGATTATGGAAATTGCAATGATTTTTTTTGTTGTACTTCTGATAGCTTAGAGGTCTGCATGGTGAGGTAGTGCTCATATGCTTCATGCAATCCCATTCTTGATGAGCCCATGACATGCTTTGCAGCCCATAGTTGTAAATTCTTTTAGAAAAATAATGCAAAGGGAATAAGGCCCAATATATGAGTTGATATGCTTGATTTGAATGTTGATAAGAGATCATTACCTTTGTTTGTGACAGTAAGTACAATGTGATGAATCATAAGATCACTTTATGAACTTTCATATCATTGTCTCTACTTGTTACCCCTTTTGAGTGTCAAAGTCAATAACCATGATAATTGGTAGGTTTAGTGCAACTTCTTTGTGTACTCCCTTCTCGAGACATGGAATCCATCTATTTCCTCAATTTCTTTTCTCATATAGAGTATCTCATGTTGAATTTAGTTTCCTGTAAAGTATATATATATAAACATTTCCCATTTTGAATATATTATCATGATATGTTATGTTTAACAAACATTCTTCTTTATTTAGTTAGCTAAAACACACTATATATTTTATTCAAAATCGAAAAGGTGATTGTCTGTGTGTGTGTGTTTTTTTAATAACATTAGCAATAAAAATGATAATTTGATTGATAGAACATTTAGATATACAATTCAATGGGATTCATATGTTTAAACAATTGGCTTATTAACATCAAATAATAATTGGTCAATTTTATATTATACTCATATACATTTAAACTCAAAATTACTGAGTAAAATAAGAATAATCTTTTTATACTCAAATCTGATTAGACTTTATATTTTTTGGATCTACTGTATGAACTAATCCGATCCATTATCATGTTTAATTAACAACCATAACTATCCATATTTAAATATTTATCTTTTATAAGTTTTTTATAATATAGAGATTTAGCATAGTAATTAATAATGAGATATACTCAAGAATAAATTTTTTATTTCCCATATGAATAATTAAAATAAATTAAAAAAATTAATCGAAAATCTTACAAAAGGGTTTAGACAACATTTGCTTTACATTGACAAAAATAAGAAAAGGTGCTTAAAATTCCGTTTCCCGTTTCAACAGCCGAGTCGACTCACCGAATCACCGAATCACCGAGTACAAGCATGAGACTTGGGTAAGCGTGCGTTACTTTTAATATTGTGGTTATGGTGGCGGATAAATAAGAGTGAGAAGCAGACAACAAAATGATCCGAGAGGCGCGAGAAGTAGCTGCTGACGCTCACAGCCCCAAAAAAACCAAAAACATAGAATCTATAAATCAACATTACATTGCAGGAAGGAACATAACATAGAAACAATGGCAATCGAAACAAAAGCAACGTTACAATAACACAGCCGCCTCTTTAGCCTACCAATTCGATAACATCTTTGTCAACCACGATGGTTTAATCGATGGAGGGCTTCACTGATCTCATACAACTACACCTTTGAGAGTCTCTCATTTTGAATTTTCCACATTATCATTATCTACAATTTGTTTTTGATTGGGGATTTTGGATTCAGTAGCTATGGAAGCTTTGATCGAGCTATGCGACTTGATTGCGCAGAATCCAGACAAATTATCCGACAAGTTGTCTTGGATTTGCAGTAGATGCCCACCGCCGGAGTCCCTTTTGGAGGGATCTCCTAGGGTTTCACGTTCTCAGCTCAATGCCGTACTTGCAGTGGCTAGGTTTTTATCGAAATGTCCTGATTCCACCGATCTCAGGCCCAAATCTGTCGTCATTGAGTTCCTTCGCTCCATTCCCTATTCCTTCACTCAATCATTTTGGCCGCAATCGGTGAATAAAGATTTCATTGCTTCGTTTTTGTTGGATTTCTTAGGATACGTGTCGAAAGCTACGGATATATCACCGGAATTTTCCACGGAGGTTGCTGGGTTTGCGGGGGATGTAGTGACGTCGGCGATTAATAGTGATGGCGAACCTTCTGGTATTTCTAGGGCTTTCTTGGTCGCATTGTCTCAAAATTTTCTCCCAATTTTGCCTGCCGAAGCTGATAAAATGATTGCTAGTTTGCTTGATCAGTTTGCTGTCTCAGTCCCTGTCGGAGACACCCCAAAGGAGCAAATATCTCTGAACTCTGAGACGCCGTCGTCTCAGAGCTCACCCTTAAGTATAAATCACCGGCATCAGCCCAGTGACAGCGCAATTTCGGGGAATGAAGTGAGCTATGTCTCAGCTTCGTCAAGCAGTACAGCTTCTAAGGTTCCAGATGATGCTACCAGTGCGTCTTCAAAAGGGTCGGTTATGATGAATGGGGGCAGCAGTTTGTTGAAGAGTGGTGCTGAACAAGTGGGAGTGAATTTGGGTTTCAACGATGGTGGTGGAGCTGGAGCTTTGTTCAGGCAACAAATTTCTTCCTTTGAGGAAGAGCATGTGGAGAGCTTGGAGAAGCAAGAGATAGCATTCAAATTGATTGCTCACATACTGGGTAAAGTCCGCATTGATCCTGGGCTTTTGGAGCAGGTTAGGCTAATCGTGAAGAAGCAGATTCAATCTATGTCTGTTTTTCTAAGGGTAATTGCTTTTTATTTATTCAGTAAGTTGGCTCATTTTAAAATCTTTCTGTCAGCTATACATAACTAAGTTCCGGTTTAGTCTTATGAGGAAATATAGGTGATATTTTCTCAAGAAAATGTTAAAATATAAGAATTGGTTCAACTTTTGGCTATTTCCGCAGATAAGGAAGCGAGATTGGAATGAGCAGGGGTCAATGCTAAAACTCAGAATCAACACCAAGCTGTCAGTTTATCAAGCTGCAGTCAGATTGAAAATTAAGTGCCTTGCATCACTTGATTCTGATGAGAAATCTACCAAGAGATTAGTATATGAGACTGTTGCACTGTTGATAGATGCTGCTGAGGCATGTTTACTCTCTGTATGGAGAAAGTTGAGAGTTTGTGAAGAACTTTTCAGTTCCTTGCTTGTGGGGGTTGCACAAATTGCTGCCACTAGAGGAGGTCAGCCACTCCGTGTTTTACTCATTCGCCTAAAGCCCATTGTGCTGACTGTTTGTGCACAGGTACAAATTTTGTTTCTGTTTCAACTGTAGATCTCAATCATATCCAATATGGGGAAATTTATTCGTATATTTGTGACAGCTGACAGGCTGATATTCCTTTTTATATTATATTTGACACAGGCTGATACTGATACGTGGAGTAACAACCAGGGAGCCATGTTTGAGAGTGTCATGAAGACAAGTTGTCAGATAATTGAATCTTGCTGGACCAAGGAGCGGGCTCCTGTGGACACATACATAATGGGATTGGCTACAAGCATCCGTGAACGAAATGATTACGAGGAACAGGTTTATTTACAATTACCTACAAATGAAAATTCATCATAGATATGTACAACTGAATTTCTGGTTGTGTCTGCATGGTTATTTGCAAGTGTTTGCATGCATATGTTATGATATACATTCATATATTATGTTTAAAATGCTTTGGGGATGTTATACTGTTATTGTTTCTATACCTTCTGGTGTTTGCCTGTAGTGTTAATGCCCTTCATTCTCATATGTGGTGATCATTCCAGCTTTGTCACTTTGGTTTGAGACCTGTTTTTAGTTTTAGCAGTGGCTGTATCTATGCATATGTTAAGGAGGTCCGGACATGTTTAATCAGCATTTATCTTGTGCCACACTTGTATGTACTAGTTTTATCGAATAAGTTTTGTCTTTATTCAATATTTATTCTATGCATTCTTACAGAATATTTGCCACTTTCAGGATGATAAAGAGAAACAAGAAGTACCTGTTGTGCAGCTCAATGTTATACGGTTACTTGCTGATCTGAATGTTACTATCAAGAAGTCGGAAGTGGTAGACATGATATTACCTCTTTTTATTGAAAGCTTAGAGGAGGGTGATGCTTCAACTCCTAGTTTATTGAGACTGCGAGTATGGATCTTATCTTCGCATTGTATTTGCTGAAATTGATAACCATTCAATTTATTTTTTCCTTTATTTAAAATAGTAGAGCTTTATATCCTTTAGTTTTGGCAGCATAACTCCTTAATATTTTCTTTAATTTCCTCTAACCTTTACAGCTCCTTGATGCCATATCTCGCATGGCAAGCTTAGGTTTCGAGAAGTCCTACCGTGAGACTGTTGTTCTAATGACCAGGAGTTACTTAAGTAAACTCTCACGTATGGGGTCAGCTGAAAGCAAAACAGAGGCAACTGAAGCTACGACAGAGCGTGTTGAAGTATGTAGTATCTGTATCTCTATAAATGTCACACACATGATAACATTAAATTGTTTGATTTATATTCTGTCAAGTGGATGCTCACTGGTTCAATCACATTGTAGACCCTTCCTGCAGGATTTCTTCTTATTGCTAGTGGTCTTACTAGTACTAAATTGCGTTCAGACTACCGTCATCGGTTGCTATCATTGTGCTCTGATGTTGGCTTGGCTGCAGAATCCAAAAGCGGAAGGTATAGCTTTCTATACCAATGATGAGATGATAATAGTTTTGTGAAATTTCATTAGGATTTATAACAAACGTTGAATCTTCTAGAGAATTTAGTTATATTTAATTCTCCTGCCACTGCATTTCCTTCTTAATCGAATACCACGCGTCGCAGGAGTGGAGCAGATTTCCTGGGGCCTCTGCTTCCTGCGGTTGCTGAAATATGTTCTGATTTTGATCCTACTTTAAATGTGGAACCATCACTTTTGAAGTTGTTTCGCAACTTGTGGTTTTATGTTGCACTTTTTGGCTTAGCACCTCCAATACAGAATAATCAACTACCTACAAAGTCAGTTTCCAGTACACTGAACAGTGCGGGAAGCATGGGCACAGTTGCTCTTCAGGCTGTGGGTGGACCATACATGTGGAATATGCAGTGGTCTTCTGCTGCTCAACGTATTGCTCAAGGGACTCCTCCTCTTGTAAGTTGATGACTATAAGTTTATAAATCATAATAGAACTTCCGTAATGCTTTCATGTATGCCCTTTTATGCGAGAAAATAACTTTTTCGGAAAAGATAAAATTGTTCATCTTTAATTAACCCGTTTATTGGTGTAGGGCCGTGATATGTACATTAAAGGAGTAGAGAAAGGTTATGAATCCTCCTTAATATCCGGAGTTACATATTTATTGCTTTGAGTTTGAAACTACAAGTTCCTCTTGAGAATAAGATTTCCTCTAAATTTTTACTAGTATCATTGCTATATGAAACATCCTAATCATTTTACTTAAAATTCATAAACCAGCTTTTCACTTCTTATTCCTTTTCTGTTCAATTAATTGTTTCTTAACTCAGTCTGAAGTTTCTACTGGATCTATGTTTCTCTCCAGGTTGTTAGCTCAGTGAAATGGCTTGAAGATGAATTAGAACTCAATGCTCTTCACAATCCAGGCAGTGGTCGAGGAAGTGGCAATGAGAAAGCTGCTCTTTCCCAGCGAGCTGCTCTTTCTGCCGCTTTAGGGGGGCGAGTTGATGTTGCTGCAATGACCACAATTTCAGGTTGGCACTCTGTGGAACTTGTTTTCATTTTATTGTTTGCCCATGTTTTGAAAATTTTATGTTTGAGATTAGAATTTTCCCCTTATAAAATCCTGGAAATACTATGTTTATTCTCCTGTATACTTATTTGATACTAACATATAGCCTTCTGTTTGTCTGTTTTGAAGGTGTGAAGGCTACTTATCTTCTTGCAGTTGCTTTTCTAGAGATAATACGCTTCAGCAGCAATGGTGGAATCCTCAATGGTGTCACTACTTCTACTGATTCCAGAAGTGCCTTTAGTTGTGTCTTTGAGTACCTTAAAACCCCAAATTTATTGCCTGCTGTCTTCCAGTGCTTGACAGCAATTGTCCACAGGTCGTTTGAAACTGCAGTCTCATGGCTGGTATGTCTTTGTTATTGGAGTTGTAAACCAGTTTCCTTATAAATATTTCTCTTCTCATCTGGAGGCTATGTATATACATAGTTCCTAACAGATATTACTGATGATTTATGAAGGATTTCCATTTTTTTTTTGTTCAGTTAATTCTAAATTTGAAGTTCTCTGTCTCTTCCTTTTTTCTTTCTCTGTGTATGTGTGTCTCAATAGACTTGTTGTCTAGGAATGGTGGGCCTATCTTCGGCTCTCCATGCACTGATTTTTCATGCTCTAGTCTAACACCATGAGTTTTGCAACCTCCAACTGAGAGTGAAAATGCTTGTGTACTTCAGAGAATGAGATTTGGAAAAAAAGAAAAGGAAAAAAAATAAGCAACTGGATCTAGTGTTTCAAATAGTTGTTCCTAGGGTTCTGGGAGAGAGAAAGCAAAAGGGAAAAAATGAGAAGGGAGGGGGTAACCTGATGAGGAAGCATGTTAGGTGTTCTGTAGCTATTATATTTTGTGGCATATGTTAAAAACTTTTGTGTCTAGCACTGAGCACTGATGGTACTGACTTTTAATGTTTTAGAGGGGTGTATACAAAAGCACTGTCCTTAGGTCAGTAATGAGACGTAGGAAGGCACTGATCTTGGTTTACTATCAAATCACAATTTCCAATTACGATTGACATGATATTCATATTCTCTTGCTCCACCAGATTGTCTGTGTCTCAGCACTATGTCAATCACACTAATGCCTTTGTCTTTGTTCAGGAAGACCGAATATCTGAAACAGGGAGTGAAGCTGAGGCCGGAGACACAGCCCTCACTGTTCATACATGTTTTTTAATCAAAAGTATGTCCCAGAGAGAGGAGCATATTCGAGATATCGCAGTGAATTTGTTGACTCAGCTTAGAGATAGATTTCCGCAGGTAAACTATAGCAGTATTATATCTTCTTTTTTATTTTTTTATTTCCTTATCTATTATTTTTTCTTTATTTTTTAACTTACCCAGATTATTTGAAATTAGAGTTAAATGTCTGCAGGTTTTGTGGAGTTCATCTTGTCTTGATTCGTTGCTATTTTCAATTCATAATGACTCTCCTGCTGTTATTAGTGATCCTGCTTGGATGGTTACAGTTCGTTCTTTATACCAAAGAATTGTTCGGGAATGGATCATCAAGTCTCTTTCATGTGCCCCATGCACCAGCCAGGGTCTTCTGCAGGTTGAAAAGCATACTCTTTGTTAATCAGAATCAGAACTAAATTGTACTACTTATCTTTCACCTTTTATAAATAATTGACGTGATATCTCAGGTGCTTGCATTTCCTAAAACGGTTACTGTTATTATCTTTCTCATTCAACAAAAGGTTGGATAACTTATTTAAAAGGAGAATCCCTCTTCCTTTTTCTGTGAATAAGTATGTGACAACTTCTGATCATCAATTTGTTCTTTGTTATCTCTCTAATTCTTAAATATTTTTTTTTTTCATCTTAGTGCAATTGTTTTCATTGTCTTCCCTCTTATCTCTCTGTCTCCCTTTCTCTATTTGGATCTTTCATCTCTTAATAGTGTGATAAGCATGGACTAAGGAGTTTTGCAATACTGCTTCTACTTAGATTGTCTTGGCCTTCTGACAGTGGCTTAGGTGCTTCATTCTACTCCACCACTGTGGGTGATACTTATTGTTTGTGCAGTAGTCTATTGTTATTGTTATTGTTAAGTGTTAACACGAGTGCAATAGTCTGGCAAAAACTTCAATTGAAGCCACTATCTTTTGATTAGTTTTTTTTCTCAATATTTTCTTTTTCATTTGTTGATAAATCTTTGTTTGCTTATCTATGCCTCCATGTTTTACTTAAGGATAAGCTTTGTAAGGCAAACACATGGCAAAGGGCGCAGCATACCACTGATGTGGTTTCACTTTTATCTGAGATACGAATTGGCACGGGTAAAAATGAGTGTTGGACTGGGATACAAACAGCAAATATTCCTGCAGTCATGGCTGCCGCTGCCTCAGCCTCAGGCGCAAATGTTAAACTTACGGAAGCTTTTAATCTGGAGGTTCTGAGTACTGGTATAGTCAGTGCAACTGTTAAGTGCAACCATGCTGGGGAAATTGCTGGCATGAGAAGGTTGTATAACAGCATTGGGGGATTTCAATCTGCGACTACACCTACTGGTTTTGGACTTGGTGTTGGGCTTCAAAGGCTTATCTCTGGCGCATTTCCCCAGCAGCCACAGGCCGAGGATGATTCATTTAATGGCATGTTGCTTGCTAAGTTTGTGCGTTTACTTCAGCAGTTTGTCAATATAGCAGAGAAAGGTGGAGAAGTGGACAAGTCTCAATTTCGAGAAACTTGTTCTCAGGCAACTGCACTACTTTTGGCTAATTTGGTAATACATCTCATCTTACTCAGGTTAAAAAACTCTTAAAGAATCCTTATTTTCTTTGTCTAAGTAGTCAATTCTCTTTTCTGGCCAAGGGTTCTGATTCAAAAGCAAATGCGGAAGGCTTCTCACAACTTCTACGCCTTCTCTGCTGGTGTCCTGCTTACATTTCCACGCCTGATGCAATGGAAACTGGGGTTTTCATTTGGACGTGGTTGGTTTCTGCTGCCCCTCAGCTTGGGTCGCTTGTCCTTGCTGAGCTTGTTGATGCATGGCTATGGACTATTGATACCAAGCGGGGATTATTTGCATCTGAAGTGAGGTTTTCTGGCCCTGCTGCAAAACTGAGGCCCCACCTTTCCCCTGGCGAGCCAGAAAGGCTGCCTGAGATTGATCCTGTTGAGCAAATAATGGCTCATAGGCTTTGGCTTGGATTTTTCATTGATCGTTTTGAGGTTAGAAGTTATTTATCATATCCTCAAGAAGCTACTTTATTTTTTACAGACATCCTTATTTCTTACCCTCTCTTTTCATCTGTTGCTCCTCATCTATCTTAAAACTATCACCTTTGCTACACTCTTTTCATGGATGCATTACCTTTTCATGGATGCATTCTCTTATAATATGGGTAACAATTTTATCATTGTAATTGTTATCAAACTAAAATATTCATAATTCGAAAAGTGCACCTATTTGTTGAGTCGTTCATGGTTATATAGCAGTTAGTAGAATCATATTCCTGAAGTGGTGGAATTTTAATCTCATTCTCTATGTGCATTAGACTGTTTCTCTTTGAAAACGTGTTGCCACACTAGAGTATATCTTCTATGAACATAACCATTCTGAAAACTATGTCTGGCTTTACATATTTGTTGCAATAATTTTTGGCTACATGTTGCATACTTAAAACATGTTTTAGCGAATCCTTGTTGAAGTGACTGGTTCAAGGATGATTTTTCCTTTTGGCTCTGATAGAAAGGATGATTTTGTTCTTCCATCTGAAAATAATTACAAGTATGGTGTCTAAAATGGCAATACTAATAATTCGTGGAATTGCAGACCTTACAAGTAGCTCTTGGCTGTTGTTCACAAGGAGTGTGATTGATTTTGGGGTCATCAGTGCCACTTAGGCAGCACTTGTCTTTTTACACTTAGATATTGAGATCTTTTTTTATTCTGCATCCATTCAGTTGCTACTGAATCTTCAGATTCTTGTTCCTGTATTTTAAATTTGTGAGGTTTGAAGTGATATAAAATCTTCATCATTATATATGTATTAATGTATGTGTTTTCACTTTTTCTTGTGATCTTGTAATTGAAAGTAACCAATAGGCAGTAAGTGTGAAGATTTTTGGTGATAGTTACAAAAATAATAATCTTTTTATATAAAGAATTCATCTTTTCGAAGAAACTATATTAAGTTGTGGTAGTCAAATATAAATAAAAAAGTATCTTCTTCTTTATGAGCTTACTGGGTTTAAGAACAATTACAATAATGCCAGTTTATTGTCTAGCAACTGAAATATGGAATCTCTTTAAGCTTACAAATTATTTTAACACTTGAAATAAATGTATAGTGAATCATTCACCATCCTGATAAGTCTTGCAGATCTTGTTCCGGAATCTGGAGATATATAGTAAGAATCTTGCTCTGGAAATCCTATATAGACATCATTGGTTATTTGTTAAGCTTTTCGGTAAAAAAGATTGAAAAACAAGTTGTAAAGAGAATACTTATTGATCTGTTTATTTCAAGTTTAATATAAGAATAATCAATAAAGACCAAATCAAATTCATGAGAACATAAACCAGCATCTTTCTCGGTTTTATTTACCTGAAACCAATTCAAGTACATTAAATCAACAGTGTAACACTCTAGTTCTTGAGAATGAGTGTCTGACATATATCACATGTGTGGAGTTCAACTAGGATCTAGTTTATTGTATGCCATATCTCTTGATTGTTCTAATGCTTCTACATTATTTTCTAACTTTCAAGTTATCAATTAACAAACTTCAATTATTTTCTCTGGCCCATTCCTTGTCTTGTTTTTGTTAGGTGGTTCGGCACCATAGTGTTGAGCAACTCTTGCTCTTTGGTCGTATGTTACAAGGGACAACAAAGCTTCCTTGGAACTTTTCACGGCATCCTGCAGCCACTGGCACTTTCTTTACTGTCATGCTTCTTGGTCTCAAGTTCTGCTCGTGTCAGACCCAGGGCAATCTGAAGAATTTCCAAACAGGGCTTCAGCTACTGGAAGACCGTATTTATCGGTGAAGATAAATCACCTTTTTGATTGATTTTCTGCACCCTTGGTGAATTTTATCGTAACTCTTCTTATACTATCTTAGGGCTGGCAATAGCATAACTTGGGTGCAAGCTCCTGTATTCAAGTCAGTATAGTGCTTAGGCCTGTGCTGGGATGGGAAAAGGATGGTTGTGGATGAGCGAAATTCTTATCTGACCAACAAAACTCAACCCTAACTTCTTGGAACTGGCTATACAAATCCTTAGCAAAACTACTAATCAAGCCATGTGTCTATTACCTCCTTTGTAACTTTGTTAATAATTTTACCCTTCCTTTTACTCTCTGTACCTATTTTATTCTTGGCGTTCTACTAATCGTTTCCATTCTTATTACAATCATCATGATCTTTTGCACCAGTGTGTATGTGATGTTACACATAATTAAGAAATAATGAACTTTCCTTCTTCTTATCCTTTCAACCCAATTAAGTCAATCTTGAGCCTATATAAGAATTCTGAAAAGTACATAAATTCTTAGGATAAAGTTGGTGTCTTTCATTTTCTGTCTCCACAGTAGTTCTCAAGAAATCTAGTTCATAGTTTTAGATCCTATCTTGACTTTCAACTGGTTGCTGATTGTAGAGAGTATGTAGTTTCCCATTACCAGATATGTATTGCTGAGGGCTCAGTCTAGAGTGAGGGAATCTGTTTTACGCAAGAGGCGTGCAAAGGAAATACAAGTTTCAAATTTTCAAGCTAAAACTCATTCTTTGTAAACACTTGTATTTGGAGTCATGTCAAACATAAGATACCATGTGTTTACATTAGATTTTTTATATTAGCTTCTGAACTCCTATCTTAGCAATATTTCAAGAGCAATTAGTTTATCTGAAACTTCTCTATTGAGAAGAATGTGTGAAACATGCTTTTCATTGTCTGAAACTGAAAGTTTTCTTTGCTGCATTTACAGGGCCTCTTTGGGTTGGTTTGCTTACGAACCTGAATGGTATGACACAAACAATGCGAGCTTTGCACATAGCGAGGCTCAATCCGTGTCTGTATTTGTCCACTACCTTTCAAATGAGCGAGGGGATGCACTTCAGTCTGATTCAAAGGGTTGCGGACGGGAAAATGGAAGCATTTTGGTTGATGCGGTAATACTTGTATCTGCAGTGCTCAAATCCAAAGCTACTGAAGGCTTTCAGACATGATTTTTTCTTGTTAATAAGACATCATCTTGTTATTATTTTTCCCATTTGATTTTTATCCTATTTTCCAGGGTACTTTGTGTAGGTGATCTTAAATATTACTTAAATATTTGCAGAATGATCAGTATCATCCTGTTTGGGGCCAAATGGAGAACTATGCTATAGGAAAAGAAAAACGGAAGCAGCTACTTTTAATGCTATGCCAGCACGAAACAGATAGGCTTGATGTCTGGGCACAGCCCACTAATACAAGGTAAATTAAGTTATTTTGTCATGGAATTATTTCTTCATATGATCCAAATCTTGTCCCTGCAAACTTTAATAGTACATTGTTTTACTTTTCTGGTGAAGTACTTCTTCTCGACCAAAGGTTAGCTCAGACAAATGGATAGAATGTGCTAGGACTGCCTTCTCTGTTGATCCCCGTTTAGCTTTGTCAATGGCCTCCAGGTTCCGAGCCAATTCATTTTTGAAGACTGAAGTAACTCAGCTTGTTCAAGTATGTTTTCCTGTCTAAAATGAACTTATAGAAAAGAAAAATTCCTATACAATGGAGTTATGCAAATGGACCAGATTCCATAATGAGAAAATCCTAGCATTTAGGAACAGTTGTTTTGATTAAGATCTCAAATGTTATAATAAAATTTGAAATCTTGGGAAATGGTCAATGGAACTGTTGTATAATTTACATTGGTAATCTCTTCAATCGCATGTCATATATTATGCCACAATAAATATATTCTGGGCATTTGAATTGATGTTAACATAATGAAAAAGTTGGATGGTTAGAATCATAAGTGAGAGATACTTCCAGTTAATTGAACAGCTTTTGCAGCAGTAAAGAAACTGAAAATATGTTTGAGCATGATTCTGAAGATCTTAACCAATTATGCCTAAAACTGTTTTTACTGGGATGTTTGACTCTGTGACTATCATTAGATACTACTACTTGTCCTTCTTAATACTGGGTGATAACTATCCGTCTCTATAAATGTTAATGCACTTTATCTAATTGCTTTCCATATATATATATATATATATTACCATCTGGTGGTGGGTGGTTAACTAGGGGATGTGATTCACTTCATGGTTGTCAAAATGTTTAGATTATTTGGTTTTTTAAATGTAGGAAAAGGGCTTTCTAAGTGAAATGTCTCTTCGGTTCAAAAACCAATATATTGAGTAATTATAAAGATGTAACTGAGAATCTGCACTTGGATTGCACTGGTTTCTCTTCAGGCACATATATTGGCTCTGCGCTGCATTCCAGAAGCATTGCCTTATTTTGTCACCCCAAAGACTGTTGATGATAATTCAGTGCTTTTACAACAATTGCCACACTGGGCTGCTTGTTCAATCACACAAGCTCTTGAGTTCCTTTCTCCTGCATACAAGGGTCATCCGCGTGTAATGGCATATGTTTTAAGGGTGCTAGAGTCCTATCCTCCTGAACGAGTAACCTTCTTCATGCCACAGCTTGTGCAATCTTTGCGATACGATGAAGGGGTTAGTCATTTAATGATGTCAAATTTCAGGGTTTTCTTGGTTTGTTCATGTATGCCACAGCTTCTTTGTGCCAACTGTAAAGTAGTTTTTTGTCTGAGTTGTGGGTGACTTGAGTTACCTCAAGCCTGATTCTATGTTGCTTACTCCATGCAATGTCTAGTTTAGAGTTAACTTTGTTGTAATGCTCTACCAGGTTCCAAGTCGTGTAAACACATTCCTAAGAATTTTGGGAAACAAGCTAAAACAAAACTGCAAAGAAAAGAATAATGGATATGAAAGATTATAGTTGAGGGGAGATTTAGGGGGAAATGTTGTTTTCCTTCATTTTTTATTTTGATAGCAAAAGGAATTGTATTACGGAAGAAGAGAAATATAATGTTTAGGACAGAAAAGGAAAGGCAAGCGTAAAACAACAGGGTGTAAAGCTCCCGAAGCCGAATCCCATAGATAAGCCAGAAAAATAATTTTATCCTAGATAAGATGCCATGGGAGTCGAGAGATGACACTCACGAAAAATTCCTGAATTGCATTCCAACCGCACACTCCAAAGATGGCGCAATTCCATAAACACCTAGCATCTTTATTCCCCCAAAAACTTTGTACCGAATCATCAAAAGACCATGCAAGGAGTCTGGGCAGACACAAGGAATGATGAAAATACCAGTCTACACCAAAGATTGCAAACTAGAGGACAATGAAGAAATAGGTGCTCATTAGTTTCATTAATCCAAAAACACATCACAAAAATGTATGGGGATAGAGCCTTTTAAGGTCTCTGCACCTGCTGCAAGTTATTAGTATTGATTCTATTAAGAACTGCAGTCCATGCAAAAGCCTTATCAATGGACCTTAAACTTCCAAAAAAGTTTATGGAGGGGGAAGGAGGACTGCTTTCCTTCATTTATGCCAAAATATCTTTTTGGCGTGGTAGTTATTTGGAAAGACATAGTTTAAGTGAAAAAGGACTTCCTTTTTTCTCATTAACCAGCAATATTGAACTTCACCTGCCAATTTCTAAAAACTTCAAATTCCATTTCTTCCGAAACAGTTACAGGCCTATGTTGTTTGTTGCATGTGCTGTAAGCCTGCAAGTGACTTTATTTTTTTATTAATTATCTTGTGTATATGTCATTATGTTTCAGAGATTAGTAGAAGGATATTTACTTAGAGCAGCGCAAAGAAGTGATATATTTGCCCATATTCTTATCTGGCATCTACAGGTAGAACTTTTTAACTGATGCATCTAGCTTTCATGTTTTTCCTTTGTACACTTATGTTAACTTTTGTGATTTAAATTTTTTATGTTCTCTTATATTAAGCCATTTTACTTCTTTCTATCTAATAAACGCCACTCGTGATTGGCAGGGCGAGGAGATACCAGAACCAGGAAAAGACACTGGCTCTGGGAAGGTATGTCACAAAGCTTATAACTTCTTTTCTACTGAAGTTTCTGTTTCTAGTATAGTTAATGTTACTATATTTGAATCAAAACTAATGTACTATCGTTAGTGTCATGGATTTTAAACTTGTGCTCAAGATTTTTATTCTTTGTGTACTGCATCATATAGGTTCAACTTAATTACTTGAATGTAATGGAAACATTTGTACTTCCTTTACTTAGTAGACTTGGAATGCTTCAAGCTAATATTCGTTTCTTTGGTGTACTACTATCTTATAAGATTTGTTGGGAGTTTACTGAAAACTTTTCTGGTTTGGACTGCCAATCTGATGCTAAACTTTTCCAGTTCATGCTAAGAAACCTGCATGTCTTCATTCTTTTGTTTCAGAGTGGTTTGTTTCAAGCACTGTTGCCAATGGTCAGGCAGCATATTATTGAAGGTTTTAGTCCCAAGGCAGAGGACCTATTTCGAAGAGAATTTGATTTCATTGACAAAGTTACATCCATTTCTGGTATACTATTTCCAGTCCCAAAAGAAGAACGGCGAGCCGGTATCCGGAGGTATGAATTTAATTTTTAATTCTTAAGTTAAAGGCTGTTTATTTTTCTGTAACAGTGATGTAGAACTGTAATCTGCTATGATAGGGAGTTGGAGAAAATCACACTGGAGGGTGAAGACCTCTATTTGCCCACCGCTACTAACAAGCTCGTCAAGGGTATTCAGGTAGACAGTGGAATTCCCTTACAATCGGCTGCAAAAGTCCCAATTATGATCACATTTAATGTCGTTGACCGAGATGGGGATCACAATGAAATAAAGCCACAAGCCTGCATTTTTAAAGTAAGTTGTTGTTGGTTTACAATATCCTGCTCTCAGGCTAGATTGAAAAAATAGCTTAATGTTGTAATGGAATTTGTTTTCTTTCAAACAATTGTAAAATCTAGACATTTTGATACTGACTCTGGGTTTAAAAGAATGTTTTGGTGCGATCGATATTTTAGATGGGCTGAAAGCTATTATACCCATGTCTCTTTTGTTGTTTGTGTGGTAGGGCCAGGTATATAGGAATATAACAAAACACCAAAATTACTTGGATTTCATGCATAGTTAACTCTTGACCTGTATGTTGACAAATCAAACCCTGTATCTGAATCACAAAATGTTTATTGAGTTCTTGTAATCATTATCAGAGTGATTAGTATGATTTGTTTCCTGAATCCTCACCTGTATCACCCAATAAGAGTTTTCTCATTGCAAAAAGTTGACATCATTTATGTTTGTAGATAGCTTCATTGGTTGGCAGCAGATTCGTTGGATTTGCAGATCATGCTGATCGCCTACGTCTAATTAATTAGATTCAGATTTCTATAGTGGGACTAATTTCCCTTCTTCTTTTACTGATACGTAATTAGTTTTTTTTTTTTTTTCATGCTGATCATGCATCATAAACGTACTTAGTCACTTACACTTGAGAAAATGTTAGAAACTTATAGATCAAAGTTTGGATTATTTGCTAGCTAAACCAGGATATGGTGTAGTTGTTCATGGACTAAACTGAGTTCTCTTTATTCAAGGTTGGAGATGATTGTCGTCAAGATGTTCTTGCTCTTCAAGTGATAACACTTCTTAGAGACGCATTTGAAGCAGTTGGAATTAATCTCTATCTATTTCCTTATGGAGTTCTCCCTACTGGCGCAGAGAGAGGTATAATTGAGGTGAGTTCATAAGAAATTCCTATATTCGGAATGATTCTACTCACAAGTGCACACTTAGTAGTGCAGGAGGCTGTTTTCACAAATTTACATGGATAATTGTCAGAGAATAGCTCTGTTCTTTGGGTTATGCTCCTTACTGCATCGCTTTTGTATTTTACTTCATTTGCAGCTCTTGAAACTCCAAATCCCCCCCCCCCCTCTCCGCGCTGAGAACATAAGAATTCATTCTATTGGCTTGGCAGGGAGTGCCTAGTTTATTGTGGCAAATGATTAAATTTTTTAACTGACAAATTGTACTTCCTGTTCCTGACTTTGAATTTATTGTAGAAATTTAGTTATTCTCTTTCTTATTCTAAAATTTTTCCTGGCCTTCAGTTTTGATGATAAGAAGCTTGATGATATATGAATCTTGTTAGTACCTATGGTGTAGTTTGTCAAGATTGTAATACCAGAGACTTGGGATTAGCTTGAGACTTAACTGGGATGAAAGGTTTCAAAGGTGTGGTGTGCTTGTTGATAAAGAGATGTATTACTTTGTCAAGTTTGTAGTACCAGAGACTTGGGATCAACTCAGATTTCACTAAGATGAGAAATTTCGAAAAAAATGTGGCGTGCTTGCAAATTATGCATCTCATAAAGTCAGATCTTCTTGCCACTGGACCCATGAAAAGAACAATTCCTTCAGTTGTAATGCCTTCTATATAATACATGACTTACTTGTAATGCCTTCTCTATAATACATGACTTACTTCTGGTCCTCTGGCTGCTTCTAGTTTTTCAATTGGTCTGGGTTGCTTCATTTTAGCGTGCTGACTCTAGGACTTGGGAAAAGCAATCATCATATTTTGTGTTTTAGGGCATCTTTTGTACATATTTTATATGGCAACATATCACCAGCTAACCACTGAATCATCCAGCATATGTCTTCTCCTGATATCAGGATCAAGCTAAATCCTTATCATCTCTTTGATCATAAGAAGCTTGAAGGTTTGTGCATACTTAATCGTTTTACATTTTGCAGGTTGTGCCTAATACACGTAGCAGAAGCCAGATGGGAGAGACAACTGATGGTGGTTTATATGAGATTTTCCAACAGGACTACGGCCCTGTTGGCACTGCCAGTTTTGAGGCTGCACGTGAGAACTTCATCATTAGCAGTGCTGGTTATGCTGTTGCCAGCCTTTTACTTCAACCAAAAGATAGGCACAACGGGAACCTTCTTATTGATAAGTATGATCTCATATATTTTCTGTTGTTGATTAATAAGTTGGATCGTAGCAAATCCTGACTGTTTTGATCTTGCTGATTTTGCGCTTCTTTTATTACTTTATTATTGAAAGTAATTTTTTTTCTTTCTTCTCTGATTTAGATATTGGGAATTACTGCCCACAATACTGACATCACTAATATACATAAAAATGCAGTGTGGGGAGGCTTGTTCATATCGATTTTGGTTTCATCCTGGAAACTTCTCCTGGTGGTAATATGCGCTTTGAAAATGCACACTTCAAGCTGAGCCATGAGATGACACAACTACTGGACCCATCTGGGGTTATGAAGAGTGAAACCTGGAACCAATTCCTAAGGTAGCAAGGGAATTTCTGCCTCAAATAATGGAACAAATGATCCCCTGGTTTTGTGTTTTAAGCTTTTCCTTAGTGTAAAGCTAATGCCTTTTTTTTTCCTTATTACTTGTCCAGACTGTGTGTGAAGGGATACCTAGCTGCACGGCGTCATATGGATGGAATAGTCAACACCGTGTCGTTAATGCTAGATAGTGGACTACCCTGCTTCAGCAGGGGTGATCCAATTGGCAATCTTCGGAAGCGATTTCATCCAGAGATGAGTGAGCGTGAGGCGGCTAATTATATGATCCATGTATGCACAGATGCTTACAACAAGTGGACAACTGCTGGTTATGACTTGATACAGTATCTTCAGCAAGGCATCGAGAAGTAAAAGGAGTATTATAAAATTGACTTTAACATGTACATGGTTGCCTGTAATTTACAATTCTAGTCATATAGCTGTAATTTTTTTCGAGGAACTTCCACTGTAATAGTGTTGAGGAGAAAAGTGTGGAAAGGCAGGCATGATTTCTTTGTAATTGAGTGGTGGGATTCCTCGTGAGGTATGTAAAATAACTCAGGTTGTAATTATTATTTGTTAATGGAAGGAGTACATGATTTATTGCTGTGAAGGAGGAAGCACTGTAAAATTGCAGCTGGAGTTTTATGATTGAAATTTGAAATCATCATACATTTGTTCGATTTATACTCTATCATCACTTAAAGGGCGTGTAGTGAAGGATTGGGGTTCTCGTAAGAAATATGAATCGGTTCTGTTTGAAAAGGGAAACATACAAAGATTTTTTTTGCTAATAGCCAATTTTTTTTTTTTTTGTAGGGTTGGGAATATGATATTATGGGCATTGGCAATAATGATAATGAACAAACTAACCTAATGCATTGTGTAACCAAGCAGAACTGAGAACTACCATAAAGAAAACAATGGATGTTAATCATTTTCATTACCCAAAACTGCTTGCCACTTAGAATTCCAAAGTTGTTCCAATAGTTTAGGTAAGAGAAAACATTATCTAACTTCACCTACAGCCATACAAGTTTATGTAGTTTCATTGTTATTGGATTATATGGGTCCCTCATAGAGTGATCTCTCAATGTAAACAATATCAATAGGAGCTAGCTATAGTCTAATGATGATGCATAGACTCATCAAAGGACAAAACCCACATGCATGCTTTCCACCGTCACTTCCTTGCCAAGTTATTTGATGGATACACTTGGGGGAATTACGGTCCAACTCTGCTCCTAATAATTGAACAGTCGTATTTTTTTTCTACCTAATAATTTGCATGGTAAGACAAAGTTAAAAATGTAAAATCTTTAATTCCATTTAGACATGCCATTTTTAATTGATTACCTCTTATTGTATAACATATAAACTCAATAAATATGACTTAAAAGGTAATATTAGTTCTTACAATAATAATATAAAAAAACCTCAAAACAAATCACCAACCAAAATAATTAGAGATTGAGAAGAAAGACATGAAGTAATGAATTAGGTCATTTTACTCCTATTGTGAGTAATCAAATTCCAAAAAAAAATAGACCATTCCTTTTACTAAAATTACACAAAACCGCATACTTTAATGTCTCTATTCATCATAAATAAAAAGGGTAAGTAATGATCAAAAAGAAAATGTATCCATCTTTCATATCAATGGAGACTGATACCATACACATGTCAATGTCAATATCCTCTAGCATATTGGTCTTCATTCCCCACAACTTTCCCTTCCCTAATTATTGTACCTCTTTCAACTTTCCATGGAATTCAAATAAATAAAAATAGTAATAATATAGAATGTTCTAATTATCATATATTTTACTCCGGTATTTTATTCTATTAAATTTCGTAGCTCTCACTTAATTTAGTTACATTTACATATATAATTTCTAACACAAGTCATTTCATAAGTCGTATTCCAATAGGATTGCAGTCACCCAAAAATTTAAAATTACTTTTCTGCTTAAAAAAACAAATATTATAAAAAAATTATGCACTAAACATAGATTATAAGCTCGATTCTTATAAGTATTCGTAATAATACTAACATAAAGTTGTTGATCTTCATTGCAACTATTTCATTATCTTTTTTCTTCACATCTCACATCATTGTTTTTTTTTTTTTTTTTGGAAAATTTAATCTAATTAAAGCCACAATTAAAGACTCTAAATTTAGGCACGCCTGTTAGTCCCTAACTGAATCTGACCGTTACTGTTTTTCTCACCGTTAATTTCTTTCTTGTTGTTGGACTTCCTGGTGAAGTTACCAAAAGACCCTTCCATTTCTTCAAGGGTTTTGCCACGTGTTTCCGGTAGCATAAAGAAGAAGAACACCCAACCAACCGCTGCAATTCCCGCGAACAAAAAGAAGGCCCCACCAATTGTAATTCCATTATACAGTGAAATAAAAGTCATGGAAATGACCCCACTTGTCACTCTATTTACCACAACACCCATACTCGTACCTTGAGCGCGTAGCTTCAACGGAAATATCTCCGAGCAATAAACCCACGTGATTGGACCAGCTCCAATCGAGAAAAACGCGACGTAGGATAATACGGTGGTGATGCTTAATCCAACGGCCCATTGTAATTTTTTATGTGAATGATCAATGATCGTAACACTAATAGCAAGTGTCCCAAGAGAGAGAATCATACCAGCCACACTGGTTAAAAGCAATGGACGCCGTCCAATACGATCAATCAGAAAAGTAGCCACCAAGATGAACATTGTTTTGACAAATCCAACGGCTATTGTAGCGAGTAGCTTATGCGTGTTTGATGTAATCCCAACCTTTTCAAAAATTCTTGGACTGTATAAAACGACAGCGTCTATGCCTGATGCTTGTTGAAAAAAGTGAATTCCAAGTGCTGCGATTAAAATATGACGAACGGCTGGTGTAGGATGAATGAGTAATTCTTTCCATACACCTTCACCATGACTTTGTTTAGATACTTGAACGACGTCGTCTGTGCAGTTTTCAGGAATTCCAGCCGCTTGTTTGATGTCTGCTAATCTTAGTTGGGCTTCTTCTTTAGAATCCGAGGTTTTATTAAGAACGTGTCTGGCTTCGCCGAGTCGACCTTGCATGACAAGCCACCGAGGTGACTCGGGCATGGCTAACACTCCCACTGCTAGAAGCACGGAAGGTATTGCGCCGACTCCGAGCATGAGCCGCCAACCCAAGTGAGTTGGGAGCTTAGAAAATGCATAATTGGACACGTATCCAAGTAAAATCCCAAAATTAATTGAAACCTGAAAAAAGAACAAATAAGAAATTAATTATCATAAATATAATTGTTTTATTTGATCTGTCTATTTTTGTATTTGTTTTTTTGATAAAATTCAATGAATTTTTTCATTAACTCAGCACATCTAATAAAAAATACTTATTAAGTTCCATCAACAATATCTTTTATTTAATAAAATGATAAGCCGACAAGTTAAGAAAAATTATTATTCATATTTTGAAAGATAAGAATGAAATTAATAAAAAAATAATTATGTCTGAACAAAATTAAAGAAAAGATATTTGAAACTATTTAACATTATTTAAAAAAAATTATTTATAAGTATGTTTCACCACTTCAACATAATTATTTTTATCATATTTATTATAGTAAAATTTTATAAAAATAATTAAATACCTCAGTAAATGAGGTGAGGAAGCCACGGGAGGAAGCCGGAGAAACTTCGGCGGTGTAGACAGGAGCAATCATGAGGGCATAACCGACACCGATACCGGCAACGAAACGACCGAACATAAGAAAGGCATAGTTGGTAGCAAAGCCCATGAGTAAAGCTCCTACAAAGAATATAGCACCGGCTAATACAATGGTGTAACGGCGGCCAATCCAGTCGGAGGTTCTGCCAGCCTAAACAAGAACCAATGAGAGAGTACAGGTTGAGAATTCCGAGGAGAACTTCGACTTCAACGTCGGAAATTTTAAGGTCATCTTTTATGTAAAGAGATGCTCCACTCATTACACCAATATCTGTAACATCACATCCATATTATTAGGAAATAATAGATGAAAATTCTTAGCCAAATTAAAGAAAGTATAGACCAATAATTTAATTAGTACTTACCATAACCAAGTAAGATTGAAGTCATGGAAGCCAAAATAGCACAAGCAAAAGCAAACTTGTTTCTTTTGGGTTTCTTTGGAGGATCAAAACCCTCGATAATTTTCTCCGGTTTACCGGAAACCGCCGTGGTTTCAGCAACTTTGGTGTCAGCTGCCATCTTGGGTAGTTACTTCAGAGAGAGAGAGAGAAAATATGTGTGGTTTAGAGTGAGATTGTTTTAGGCAAGCTATTTAGGATGGTGGTGGACATTGAAGTTCACAGTGCTTAAATAGACCTCAAGAGAAATGGCTTACATCACATTTGGACCATAGGAGTCTCAAAAAGTTGTTCATACATAGCTTTACATAGATTTCACCTTTCACTTGCCTTCCTAAGATATAAACCCATGTGGATTAGAGACATCTATATAATAATATTATATTTGTGAATAAAATAAGTAATAAGTTTAGTAGACAATACATCACACTCACAGCTGTATTTTCATATTCAATTTTATTTTTTATTAATAGCGTTCATTTCAAGAGATAATAGGATTTTATTAGCTCATAATGTAATTTGCTAATTTTTATAATATGGTTTGCTCTGATTTTTTACAGATAATAATTAAAATATATGTAAATTAATGACTACTGTTTTTTTCAGGAAAGTAAAATAAAAATAATCCTGCAAAATGGTCCTGTAGTGGGCCCCACTGAACGGAATGACAAAAATGTTATCTGGCCATTGTGTAATGACAAATAAGTACTGCCCCTTTCGTCTTTGCATGGATTTTTTTATTCCGATTTCTTGGCAGTTGAGTAAACGAAACAGATACGACAACGTTTTTCTGTTCTATAGCTCTTATGGCTTTTCGTTTGCTGGAGCTATTTTTGCCACGGATTCTAGTTTTGGTACTACTCACCTTGTAATATATTTTTAACTAAAAATATATTAAATTAAACTCAAATATTCATAGCTAAAATTATACGTTTAGATATTTTAACAGTTCTTCCAAACAATATTTAGCTTTTTAATATTCTAAATATGCTTATGTTTCAGTTTTATTTTAAAAAATAAAATTAAAACATGGCTTTCTATTGATTTAGTTATTTACTATCTAATTCTATTACTAATTTAAAAATAAACAACAACAACTATACCAATATTTGTCACGCGTTTCCTAATTTCTCTTTTTATGTTTTTGGGAAAATCAATGAAGACATGTGAGTTTAGGTAGTGAAATTTTCTTTATAAAGCATGTTTAATTTTTCAGAGACAGTACAATCCTGGCTTTTACTTTGCATCTACTCAAAACCTTTTCAATTTTTCATCAAAAAAAAAAAATTCTTATTAGATATTGACACGTAACTCTAATGCATGTCACTCTACTGTATTTTTACAAAAATTATTGAAACTTTACTTCCATCACTTCCTCAAATAAGATTCCAATGAAATAAATAAAAATAACACATTCTTAATCACTAAATTAATTCTTAAATCGTAATCAAATCTAAAATATCTATATCATTCTTGATTATCATTTGAGATAAATCCACATAGTCATTTAATTCTTTTGCCTAATTAGTGACAGATATTAATTTATGCTATATGTGTATTATTAAGGCTTTCAATGAATAAAAACTTTTAGTTAAGTATAGGATTTAAATGTATAGCTTTCCCATGCATGATCGTTAGTTATATAAGTCATTATTGTAAATGCGATATTATTATTATTTATAATTATACGTTTTAGTTTAAATATATGAAAAACATTATTGATAAACAAATATAAAACTTGTAGTTGTTGTATTTTTTTTATTTAGCAACTAATGTGTCTAAGTTAGTTTATATACAATTCAATTAATTATTTATCTAATTTAATAAAAATAAATTTTTTATGCCAAAACTTAAATATTTATTTATTGCATGCTCTCCTAAAAGAAGTATTATGTATATAGTGCTCAGCGTTTTTATTTATTTTTTATTTTTTAGTCTAAGTAGGTCAAAGGTGAAAACAAAAGAGTATGGGAAGGTGATACAATTATTTAGCTCTGAATTGGTCCAAAATTGCACAATTTTTTTTTCCCTTTTTCTATTCCATTTTCTTGGGTCAACAAAGACGGGCTGGTCATTGAGATAGTGAGCTGGCCCCGATTGAGCTTTTTATAATTCATAATCCTGGTGTGGGACACACGCTCCTTTTTGGCAATTTCAGCCTTCTCAAGCTCCTCTCACTTCTCTTCAATTATTGTCTTCAACCTTCTCAATTTTGAATATTGATTAATTATGAAATAATACTCAGAAAAGATGTGATAGGCTAAAATATAAATATTGAAGCTAAATTATTGGACATAGAAGAAAAATAAAATACGTGATATATGTGGAAAGTATTAAATAGGATAAAGATAGACTAAGAATTATATGAAAAATAGTTATTGAGAGTGATATAATTATTTTAAGTATCATTAAAAATAATGTATTAAATCGTTATGAGAAAAAAATTAATTATTATAGTCAATCTGATTGATTGGTTTTGAATTTAAAATTGAGTTGAGTTGTTTTTATATTTTAATATTTATTTTTATTTTTGAGAACCTCAATTATTCAAGTCTTTATTATGTAACTGTGTACTCGTGGTTGAATAATTATGCTATGAAAGAAAAAAATTATTTAATCTTAATTCTTTAAATTATTAGCGTAGATAACATTGGTTTAACGATGAACACCCAATCTTATGTCATTGGTCACATGGGAGTTCCTTAAGTAACAACTATATAGGACTAAATTTCAATTCAGGATAAGATATTAAAATTCAAGGTCAATTGATTCCTGAAGATTCTAATTTTTTTTTATTTTCTGTTGAAATTTCAATTCGAGATGTTAATATCTAACCCTAGCACATCACACGATACATGTACAAGTATTTGTGACAATTGTATCAAGAAGAATACATTTTATATATATATATTAATATTATTATTGACGACAAATAAATCATCAGAAGTTGAGATGTCTTATTATTAAGGAAAGATTGAAAAATAATATCGACATTATTATCGTTTGAAAAATCTACCAATAGATATACGACATGTTTGAGTACTCACCTATATAATATATTTATTTGACTCCATTGAGTCAAAATTATGACTAAGTTACTTAGAAAATAAAATCATGCATTCAAAGTTCTTTGTCGTGAAATAGTAAAGAACAAATCGATGACTTGTTGGGACTCTGGAAGTTGAAAATTAGCTAGCTGTTGTTACTAAGTCCAAAAGATAACATCGTGTTACAAGATATTCTTCTTAATTGCAATGTTTGAGTCTCATAATTAATATGAAAGAGTTTACGTGCACATAAGGTCAGTTTTAAAAGTTTAAATAAATATTATCCAAGTGTTACTATATATTTATAGTAAGATTTAATTATATTTTTTATTCCTAAATTTTAATCAAGAATATAATTTAATTTTTATATTTCAAAATTAAATTAATATTATTCTTAAAATTTAAAAATCACGTAAAGAAATTCATGTTATCACATTTCATTATATCTTAACTTAAAATAAAATGACGTTGTAAATAATATTTTAAATAATTTATCTATTTATTATGATGTCTGTTTGAGATGTTCATTTTTTTTTACCTCTTGTTAAATTAAATTTATTAAAACTAATAATGAGAATCATATTTTATAATTTTTTAAATTATAAAGATGACATTTTGACATATACATAGATGAAACTGAATTGCACAATAAAGAATTAAAAATGTAATTAAGTCTTATACTAACAAGAATGAAAGTAGAGATTTGAAGTTTGATCTTTATAAAATCTCTCTCAAAATAAAATACAAAGTAAAAAAACTTTACTATACCAATAATTAAAGTATAAAACAGGTAGTACGTATTATAATAAACGATTGTATAACAAGATTACTGTTATTATATGAGTATCTTGAAGCAGATATTTTCTGATACCTTTCACTGGTTGGCAGCAGATTCATTGGATTTAGTAATGTACAGCTTGCAGATCATGCTCATCGTCTCCGTCGAATTAGATTCAGATTTCTATAGTGGGATTAATTTCACTTTTCTTTTTTTCTTTTTTCTTTTTTATTTATTGAAAATAACCCACAAAATAGACACACAGAAATTGATTAATCAAGTGGATTTAATAAGAACTAATCAACATTGACCCGAAATATTAGCAACGTCGGTTGAATAATCTCTTTAATTTGCCAATATATATAGGATCTTGTTGAATAAAATATTAGTCAATTATTTTTCCTCAAGATAATATTACTTAACTGCTATATATAAAAGGTTCATTAACAATGATTAATTGCTCCATGAAACTTCTGAAAAAGAGATTAGGAAAATCAACTTTTCAAGTTGTTAACTTTATTATAATAATAATCCCTGGTGGGGTTTGATCTCTCCTTTTCTTTTCAGATACATTCATTTATTTTTTATAATTTTTAATTTTTTAGAAGGAAAAAATAAAGTTATTGGTAGTGAGAAAGTGCTGTAATCAATATATATATACTTTATACCTAACTATTAGCAAAAAGATGAAGAAAATGAAAGCAAAATGTAGTGATCATATATTTAATTAATCATACTTTAATAAAGGGGCCAGATTCATTTGCTAACAAATGAAAGTTACAATATAATTAATTGTATAAGCTAATGACAAATAATTTCTTTTCCAACAAAATTTTTAATAAAAAAAATATATTAATTAAACATTTAATTGGTTATATCTTATCATAGAAAGCAAAAAAATAGAGATTGGCAATTTTGAGTCTCTTTCAGATTACATCAATTTTGCTTTGTGTTCAGTAGTGGTGCATGGAATGTTGGTATATAGACTATAAAATATGTTAGTTAGGTGTTATAAAAAAATATTATAATGGGTTCCAGGTAAGATTTATTTATGTTAGAAATTTTACTATGTATGTACGAAGTTCTCTATTTTTTTTTTCTTTTTTTTGCGATGATTAGACGTGTTTCAAACTAGCTTATAATAATTTCTTATCTAAAAATGAACCATAGGATAATATACTACATATAACATGCCTACCCTAATTAAGAGAGATGGTTGAATATTCTACTACTAAGATTCCTCCCCATTTTTATTACTAAAAATTATTAAGAGGCAGCCATGTGTGTGTGTTGTGTCTAGGGCTGTACAAGGAACCCGAAAAAATTGAATACTCAAACTGAACCTGGTAATTCGGTTCGGTTAAATTAGGATATTTTTCTTATTCGGTTCAGGTTCGGGTAGTTAAATTTAATACCCGTTATTTTCGGTTCGGTTACGGGTAGTGGAGTATAATGCAAACGGGTACCCGTGATTACCTGAAAATCAAAATATATAATTTTTTTTGTTATTTTTAATGTATTGTTGTATTAATTTATAATTTTATATTTTTATTTGTGTTGAATATGTTAATATATTATGTTTTTTGTATTTTTCTTTTATAATAACTAATGAATTTAAAAAGTATGAGGTTCAAAAACAAAAAATATATAATTTTTAAATTAATTTTAGTAAAATATTGATAAATTTCGGGTAACCGAATACCCGAACCGAACTAGTCATATTTTTTCGGTTCGGGTAAATTCGGGTAATAACTATTTTCGGTTCAGTTCGGTTCATAAATTTTATTACTCGAAAATTTCGGTTCGGTTCAAAAATTTATCATTACCCGGACCGAACCGACCCGTGCACACCCCTAGTTGTGTCCCCTCAAATTAACTGATAAGAGCTGAAATATATATTAATCTCCTTAAATTGCTCATCCATTATTGTTATTGTTGATGATTCTTGATGACCCAACTAAACACCAAATTTTCTTGGGAGGAAGGTAGCAGAAGACAATTCCTCCCCCATTTTCATTTCTCTATTCTTTGTTGTTTGAAGCTAATCTTGGACTCTTAGGCTGTCCAAAGGGACCATTATATGCACCAAGATATACATTGATAAAAGATTTGACTCCAAACTTGGCATTTTCTGGTACAACAAAGTCATAGAATCTTATATTTGGAATTTATTTAGTCCCATTTTCTCAGTCAGGTGTCAAGCAATGGTGGTAGCAAATAGTGGAAATTGAAAAAAAGAAAAGAAAAGGGTTGGATGGACATGGTTTGGCTGAGTAATGGGTGAAGCATTTTGTCAAACAGCCTTATCGCAAGTCTGCAGGCCAACACATAATTAGTTTTCCTCAAATAATGCAAAATACTAACTCCCAACTTAATTTGAATTGGATTTGTCAACATTTTTCATCTTGAAACTTTTTCATGTGATCCTCTACTTCAAATTTCATGTTGTTTTACAAAAATATTAGCAAAAAAATTTAAAACATAATAACTAATTTTATATTTTCTTTTATTTAACAAACAAGTGATGTTTGGACATTAATTTTTGTGCATCATACGATTCCACTAATGCATCGTACAATTCAACTAATCCACATCTGATGTTGTTGAGAGACAGAGCATCACTATCCATGTAGAATTTTCACCATATACTCTTTAGGAGTCTCAGTTTGGCAGTGTTATTTTTAGCACTACTTTGATGTGTTATGTCTAGTGTGTTTGATAAAGTAACTAGGTCAAGTGGATTGCATAACCCCACTGGCTTATGTCACTTTTCAAATCTCACCCTTCTTTTGCATCCCCGACTTGGCAAATTGATTAAACCAGTTCCACTTGAATGATCACCTTTAGGCATAAATTTCTTGGTATTATTACTTGTCAAATTACGGTTATGGTAGTTAACTAGGAATTTAATCGTCATTCCTTACATCATAATTACCCACAAAGGAGCTACATGATTTTAGATAGCGAATATTAGTGTTAATCTTAAGGATTAAAATATCATTTATTGGTATTATGAAAATCTTAAAAATTTTCTTTTCCAAGTATATTACAATTTGAGTTGATAGGATTCGGTTAGACTATTTTCTCTTCTAAAGATAACAAAAATATCAGACTATAATTCATGAATATAATATTTTGACACCTAATAAATATTTATGATTTCATATATATAATACAAAATACCGATACGTTTTGCCTGTATCATTAGAAAAAGATATGAAATTAATTTAGTTCTTTGATTAATATGTATGCATGCTTGATATACATTGTTGAGTTCTTAAGTATTAGCTAGTTTATTTTTACATAAGCTAATTAACATGTTTTTGAACCCTGGAGCTTTTATCTTGGTGGAATGATATCAGATAGTCTTATCTCTTTCTCTTAATTTTGACTTTGAACATGAGAATTGAATTTTTTTTTTTTTTGGTTTGGAATGAAAAGTAATGAGTTTTGGGAGAGAATATAAATTAAATAAAAGATTATGATAATAATTATTTAAAAAGAAAAACAATGCCTAGAATTAAAATTACTTTGGGATTGCCTATCTTTTTTCTAAAATTTTATTGATGGTATTCAATTTGCAAAAGTTGTCAAATATATGCACCACCCCATTTTTATTTTTTTAAATTTATCATGAGACTTTTTGAATTTTAACCTACAAAATATCAAATAACTATCTCAATTTCAGGTTTCTAATTAGAGTGATATTGATCTTATTTTTTATTAATAATAAAATAGTTTAGGCACACATCGATTAATTTAGATCAAAGAAAATTCATCTCGGCCAGGATTATAGAATTAATGAGTTGCTTTTATGCCGAGTCTTAATTCAGTTATTGGTAAAGGGAAAACGAAATTAAATATCAGTTGATTGGATTCGTGACCCATTTTGTGAAAATGGTAAAGAAAATAAAAAAGCAGTTCTTAATGGGCTGGGCTATTTGGCAACGATGATTCTCATACAAAAATTCAGGAAAGGAAGAGAGAAAGGAAGGGTGGGAGAGGGGTGCCCTCTCTGTCTCCGTTATTTGAATTCAGAATTTATATATTTTTTTGTTTGTAAATGAGGCCTCTAAAAGATATTCTTTTATATCATATTCAAGCCATAAAATCTGGTTTTGCATCAGATATTTTCACTTCAAATCAACTCATTCACTGTTACTCGAGACATGCCCGTTTACGAGAAGCCCAGAAGTTGTTCGATGAAATGCCTGACAGAAACGTCTTCTCTTGGAATGCAATCATATCTGCTTACATAAAAGGGCATAATTTGACACATGCCCAAACCCTCTTTCGGTTTGCCTCCCAGAGAGACTTGGTAACATATAATTCCATGTTATCCGGGTATGTGGGTAATGATGGGTATGAAACTGAGGCGCTTAATTTATTCACCGAAATGCAATCTGCACGGGAGAGAATCAGAATGGATGAGGTTACGCTGACGACCATGCTTAACTTGACTGCCAAGTTATGTGTGGTGTGTTATGGAAGTCAGATACATTCATATATGGCTAAAACTGCCAACGATCTAAGTGCTTTTGCAGTGAGTTCTCTCATTGACATGTATTCTAAATGTGGGTGTTTTCAAGATGCCTACAATATATTCAATCATAGCGGTTGTGCTGTGGATTTGGTTTCGAAGAATGCAATGGTTGCGGCCTGTTGTAGGGAAGGACAGTTGGATGTGGCACTGAATCTATTCTGGGAACAGCCTGACTTAAATGACTGTGTTTCCTGGAATACACTGATTTCAGGATATTCCCAGAATGGTTATGAGGATAAATCACTTGCTTTGTTTGTTCAAATGGGTGAGAATGGTGTTAGGTGGAATGAGCATACTTTTGCTAGTATTTTGAGTTCTTGTTCTGGTCTAAAAAGTTTGAAACTTGGTAAGGCAGTCCATGCTTGGGTTTTGAAAGATGGGTTGATTACAAATCAGTTCATTAGCTGTGGCATTGTGGATGTTTACTGCAAGTGTTGTAATATTAGGTACGCAGAGCTAGTCCATGCAGACATTGGGATAAGAAACTCATTTGCAATCACTTCATTGATCGTGGCTTATTCATCTCAAGGCAATATGGTAGAAGCCCGAAGGCTCTTTGATTCACTGGAAGAGAAGAACTCTGTAGTATGGACAGCTTTGTTTTCTGGTTATGTCAAATCACAACAATGTGAGTCAGTGTTTAACCTTCTGAGAGAGTTGAAAACAAGGGAGGCAATGGTTCCTGATGCTTTGATCAATGTCAGTGTGCTTGGCGCCTGTGCAATACAAGCTGCCCTTGGTCCTGGAAAGCAGATTCATGCTTACATACTGAGAGCCGAAACTGAGATCAATGAGAAGTTGATGAGTGCCTTGGTTGATATGTACTCAAAATGTGGAAATATCATATATGCAGAAAAAGTTTTCCAATTATATAATAACAAAGATTCTGTCCTTTACAATGTAATGATAGCTGGTTATGTTCACCATGGGCTTATAAATGAAGCTATTCAGCTTTTTCACGATATGTTGGAGAGAAGTATCAGACCTGATGTGGTCACCTTTGTTGCACTTCTATCAGGATGTCGACACCTTGGATTAGTAGAACTGGGAGAGAAAATCTTTGGTGTGATGGAAGATCACAATATATTGCCGGAGATCAATCACTACGCATGTATGGTGGATATGTATGGGAGGGCTAACCAAATAGAAAAGGCATTAGCGTTCATGAAAAAGATTCCCACAGAGATAGATGCTGTTATCTGGGGGGCGTTTTTGGATGCTTGTCAGAGAAGTGGGAATACAGCATTTGCCAGGGAGGCAGGGAAGAAGTTATTAGAAACTGAAGCAGATAATGGGGCTCGCTATGTGCAGTTGGCTAATGCATATGCTGCAGAGGGAAATTGGGATGAGATGGGAAAGATAAGGAAGAGGATGAGAGAGAATGAGGTCAAAAAGCTCACTGGCTGCAGTTGGATATACATGGAAAATGGTGTCCATATATTTACTTCTGGAGATAGATCTCACTCAAAAGTAGATTCTGTATATTCAACCTTAGACAGCTTGACTGAAGAACTATATGTGACATCCAGGGAATGGAAAAATCTGCCTGAAATATCCAGGGAATTTAGCTAGGGACATGTTTTGATTATGAACAAGCCAACACTTATATTTTGGATGCCTTCGGAAATATAACTTCAGGGCTTCAATGTTAAATGGAAACATGGTTTCCATGCAGGTATCATAACACCACCATCTGTTTCAGGAGACATATAGAGACAACTGCATTAAGAACTCTAGATAATGTTCCTCTTCATCCTGATAGGTAACCTGATAGCGTCAGTCGGGACTAGGCATTTTCTTGTTCCTCTTTCTTCCTGTAATTTTGATGGCTACTCTTTGATGTGATCATTTTTTGCATGCTCTTGGTTTCTCTTTTCCTAATGTTTCAAAAATGGTAGATCAAATTATAGAATTTGGATGCCCATATAGGGAAGAGAATCCAGCTAAAACAATACCTTTGTTTCGCTCATATTACATATAGGATTTGATGGGCATAGAGAATTTTAAGTTAACTTTTTTCCTCATGCGTTTATTCATTTTTTTCTCCCATAACTTACACATTTGACATTCTTCATTTCTTTCTTTTCTAAGTTTTTTCTTTATAAATTTATTTCTTTTTTTCGTGTTCCATTATAGCTTACATATGGAAAAGGAGAGGAGAGTATTTGACAAATGGGGCTGCAACAATTTGGATTTCTGGAAAGTTAGGTCATCCACTTTGTAAGTCCCTTAATATTTTTTCACTAGAGTGTCCCACCCCTTCTGGTATATCATATATTATCCCCGTTCTTAGATGGTGCTTTTTCCTAAGAGTAAGCATGCAAAGAAAATGAACATCATGTTTGTTAATAGCTCTCTAGTTTGTGCAATGCTTATTTGCTGAGATCTTACCCTATTATGTATCATATATACAACAAATCATCATCATAGACATCATAACAAAACTCATTTATAAGGGGGTGAACAGGTGCCTGTTAATGTAATGAGCTTCAGTTTTTTGGTAGGTTGATTTTGCTGCCTGTGAATCATCAGAATGGATCAACATGTTGAACAGTGTTTGTGGCTGTGTCAGAAGAATGCTGAATTATAAAAACAATTGAGGGAATTGACTGAAGGGCTTTGGCTAGCTGAGCAAGGGAAAGATCATGCACAGAAGCAGGTTCTAGTGTTGGAAAAACAACATAAAGGTGGACCTTTTGGTACAGTCCAGGGCTTAAGACTGTTGTCCCTGATGAATCCGTGAACCCAAGATTATCTAAGATATTAGAGGAAGTTGCTTGTTCATAGGGAGCTTATAGTAGCACCGGCAAACTCCAATGTGAAGTACACACTGCAAGTCTGATTTGCCAACGCCAAGATTGTGTGGGTATTACCCGTATGAAGTTATTGATTCAATTGGAAGAACTGGACAGAATCATGTCCTCCCTAGGCTTAAATTTCATATTCTGAGGGAGTTTCTGCAATTGGGATATAGTGTTCTTCCATCTGAGTTTTGGGATTGTGTGGCCAATCGACTTTCTGGGGAGCTGTAGTCTTGGGACAGGCAGTTTTCAACGTGGAACTCTTTTACCCATCACAATTCACACCCTGGATATGATAGGCTTTCATGCTGCCAAGAGAAGCAATGTCATTTTCAAGACTGAGGACAATACCAAGTGAGCAAACTTAAACCAGTGATCATCCATCTAAATTGCTACCTGATGAGCTTCCTTGAATGAAAGCAATTGTGGAATATTATGTTGATGGGAATCATGATGCCCTGAAACCTTTTCCGGATGGTTCAGTTTGATAACATTGGTTCTATCTCTTGGAAGTTGGAACTGGATGCTTGCTTTGTTCAGGCAACTGACTGTAAATTCTAGCAAAGTTATTTGCACTATGGCTGTCTAAAGCATATGGGCAAAGAAGATATTTTGAACTGCTTGATTTTGTATTTCTATATTTTCAATAATAGCGATTTCATGTTATGCCCTATTTTTTTTTTTTTCATGATTATGGTATGTCATACGTTAGTTTGAAGCTTCGCACCTTATCTTAACCCCATATTCACATGTAAAATTATTTTGGTCATGCAAAGTATGATGGCATTAAAATGAACAACTTTTTTCTCGACCCTTTACACTTTCACCTCCCTACAATTGTGATCAGTGCAAAGAAATCTCACAGGGAGTTTTAGCCTCATAGCAAAAAGCAAAACCTGTAATATATTCCAAAAGAAAATTCTACATGGGATTTTATTGATATCACAATTAAGTACAAGTCTGACCCAGCTACGCATTCCATTCCCACTTTGTCGAGAATGTATCTCTTATCTGTCCTTAACAGTCCTAACTAACAATCAGTCAATACTCAGCAAGAGGAAAACCATCCAATTCAGCAGCACATACGGAGAAACAATTTAGTCAGAAACTGAATAGCAAATAAAATTTGAAAGTTAGCTTCTAGCTATTTGTACTAGCAGTTCTTTGATCATTTTATTTTCTTTTGCCATCAACTAGCAGGCTTCCAGGCTAAAATATCTGAAATTGATTCCTGCCCATGCCTTGAAATCAAGTTTGCCTGTTTCATAGCCAAATCAGAGAGCATGATTAGTAGATTTCTAAAGAACAACAATAGTAGCTGATAAAGTAACCAAAAAGAAAAAGAATAAAAAGAAATTCCTGCTCTGCACAAAAAGTATTCATAATCAGTGGGTTTACTCACAAGATTATTGATCCTTACATCACTGAATGTGTAGTTCATTGTGGCTTGAAGAAGAACTCAATTTATATTCATTTTTCCTCTCAATAATGCAAGTGGGCTTCCATTGATCACATTCACCAACTATATGGTTGTGATTTAAAAAAATCCGACTATGGAAGCACGGTAGGGATCCAAATCCTAGGTTCTCATAAGACATCCATTGATGAACTTTTAGTAGTAATAATCTATTTATTAATAATAATTTTGAGTTTCCAAATGAACATGAGAGGAGGATGGACCACTTAATTATTTGGTAATTATCAGAAAAATCAGAAATTAGTTAATAGTTAACAGGAGTCAACAATAGAGAACTAGTAGAGTTTAGACAGTAAACCTCTATGGAGTTGTTTTCATTGCTGAGTTCCAAACAATCCTGAGAAAGCCTAACCAACTTTTTCTTGAGCATGGACCCTTCGTTTTTCAGATCATTCATAGCTGCTTCTAGCTTGTCATATTCTTCCTGCCAAGATAAGAATCCAATACCATATCACTCATTTTCTAAATGCCATTATAAGTGGCATATATGGAAAACTATGCCCAACACGTAAATAATTATTCCCACATTTACTCCTTTCTTTTGCATTCTGAGAAAAGAGACAAAACACACACACACACATGTCAAGAAACTACTCAACACTGTTGACATGTTTTAGCACCACATCCATGTTTATATCATGGTGTCCTTCAGGGGCATTAGCAAACTAACAGGCACGTGCTCCTAAAACAGATGCTGTAAAATTCTTCTAAAAATATTGTGACAATTTCTTGGCTCGGGTATACACAAAAGGTCAGAAATTAGCAATTGCATAAGAAAATTACACTCATACCACTCATACTCCTTATTGATAAATTTTCCATTTCTGTAGTCTACTCCCCAAGAAGTTTTCTGAAATGAACACTAGCAAAGGCAACAAACCAACATATGACAAGAAGTCTAATTATTTGTAACTAGTCTCCTCTCGAACATGCAAGACACATAGATGGCAGAAGACAAGCAGAACATTTTAAAAAATAAAATAGTAAAAATGTTGATTGGGAAATAAACTTAACAAGGCCCAGCAATCCTTCTCATGTATACATACCACTCTACGCTGTCTTGATCTCTTAGCCGATTCCCTATTTGACACCTTTCTTCTTTCTGTTTTCATTTCACTCTCCACCTGTCAAGAAAAGGAAAAAGTATAACTCACTTAACTATGGGTTTGAAATAGTAATACTGGAGAGTGGAGACACATTGATGCATATATCTCTCAGCAACTACACCATTTGTCAAGTTAAAGAGTGATACTAACTCTTAATATGAAATGCCAGTTATGCATTTATACACATACATCATAGCAATCAACCATGGCATTCCAAAGATGACAGTTAACCAGAGTAGCCAAGACTGACTCGGTCATAGGCTCATAGCATATACTGTATCGCTAGCAATGCATCATACCTCAAACAAACATCCATATTACATCCATTTATTATAGTTTCAGATTCACACAGGCAACTTCAGTAAAGGAACATAATTACATGAATGATCAAAAGAGTTATATTATCTCACCTTTTTGAGTATGCGTTTAGCCCCAGATTTGTTGAGGTTCATTCCTGAATTTAGATTCATTTCATTCCTGCGTGCTGTAACATCATGCAAGCCCGACTCTCTTTTTACGTGAATCACATCGACATTTTGGACACTAACTGGCCTCTGAGCAACTATTTCATCATCTCTGGAGACTGAAGATCCACTCCCAATTTCTCTTGATTGAATATTCTCAAACACTGTAGGTTCCAAGGTCCCAACCCTTTTTTTCACCGAATCAATGTCTTTTTCATGTGGAATCCTTTCTTCTTTTTCCGGAGAAGTCACTGAAGTGACCTGACAACATGTGAAAGTGCTTAAATTACTATTATTAATCAATGAATGACTAGATTCACAAAATTCAAGCTATAAAAGTCTACTAGAAGGAAGAAGAAGTATCTTTATATTTGAGTTCAATTATATGATGGAAACCAGATACTAGAATTCATTATAAAAGAATGGGGCAAGACAAAAAATGTTACTAGAACCTTTTTTCAAATTACCTTAGATACATCAGGATGAGCATTGAACAACCTGAAAGCATTAGGAGAATTATAATGCTGTGAAGCACCATATGCCTATACCAGTAGATGACAAAACCACCAAAGCAAAGAAAATCAGTTTTCCTTTTACCGTAAAAAAAGTAAGGAAAAACTATTACATGTTCCATATATCTGAAAATTAACTACCTGATTTCCCGTCATGTAAGCATAGAAGTAAGGAGCAGCAGCATAATGAAAAGGCTCAGAATTATAAGATGCCTATGTAAGAGTAAGTTGATAGATGTCTCAGTTATTCCCACACTTCCATCTAAAATCACAGATACAGATGAACCAAATACAATTCACAAACAGATGTAAAAGCATCTGTTCTTATCAAACAGATGTAAAAGCATCTGTTCTTATCAAACCTGCATAGGAGTGGGCCACTGTTGCGAAGGTGCATTTAAATTTACCTGTCATGAGAATTGGATAACACAAAAAGAGTATGTTACAAGTGAACAGATGGGAGAGAGATGGAAGCTGATTAAGATTATCTGAAAGACAAAGCAGGTCTACGGACATCCTGAGCACCATATTTTTTGGAAGGTTTCCTAGTCTCGTTGGCATTGAATTCATCTGTCCCCATTAAGCTTAAGAAGTGTATGAATTCAGTTGTCCAATGCAATTATCAATTGCTTGCAGAATCTACTATCTAGAAGGGAACAGAGAAAACCATATTAACTGGGTGATGAACAAGATCAGGTTCATGTTTCGTCTCAAACACACTTTTCCATCTCAAGAACATCCAACCACGTAAAGAGAAACACAGGAATCAGTCCAGCAAAACACAAGAACAGAGGGAATCCAATATAGCAAAGGAATTTAAACCATATTAGAATTGAGAAATAAACTTGGAATTTAGCTTGGAAGATGTGATTTATCATGTGTTAAACAGTTGATACAGCCATATGTTAAGGTTTTCTTAAACAGCAAGCAACTTTTAAATCTTATCTCTGACTTTTTTTCTTTTCTTTTCTTTATTCTTGGTGGCAATACAATGGTGTTTTGGTGGTTCTGGAATTGCTAAATAAACATGCACCTAAAGTTTAAAAAAAAAATATATGGAATTGAGTAATCTGTTGAACAGACTAACCAATTTGCTTATTATAAACTTTCCAACACAATCATATTGCTATGGATAAAATAGAATCAGTCTCACAATGATAGGTACAAAATAATAATTAGGGGTATAGTGGTAAATTTATGTAAAAGGGTGTAACTGTAATTTTCCTTTTTTTCCCAATTGAGGCAGTACTATGTAACCCTCAAGCTGTCAAATATGAAAAACCTTCCCTCCTCCTTGATTTCTCTCCAAAGGTTCCCCTCTAATTCTTCTTCTTCTCTATCCCTCTGAAATTCCCAAAGTCCCCATAAATCCCACAAAAAGTAGCTATCACACTACTCTGATCCAACATCAGCAGCCACTTAATGAAACCCTACAAACAGAATAATAAAAATATAAAACAGATAAAAAGAAAACCTACAAATTAAGAAGGAAATACCCAAAATTTGAAAAATAAATAGAAAGAAAGAAAGAAACACCAACCAAATAAGCTGACAGGAAATTTCCCAATATTTATTATTGGGGAAAAATACAGAAAACCCAGTTCGTCAATACACAAATTCAGCCAGATAGGACAAATATAACAAGAAAATCTAAACTTCACAAGCATAAAACAAAAAAGTGCAATCATTCTTTTCCAAATAAAAATTCACAGAAAAAGACGAGTACACTCCAATACTGACTGATGATAGACCTGAAAAAGCAAAGAGAGTCTAGAGTGAGATCTGAATTGGAGAGAGAGACTGTGAGAGAAACCTGTTCCTGTGTTTGTGGCGCCAAAGAGAAGTCTTGGTCTGCAGAGTTTTATACTGTAGACTGTATGCAGTTCAGACTACACAGAATACGGCGCGGAGCCTAATTTCACAGTCCCTTTCAAATATTAACTGTTTATTCCATCGCTTGATAATAAGCCCTAGTTTTCTTTCATCTCTCTCTCTTTTTTTCTTTTTTCTTTTTTTCCTTGGGGGTATTTAAGTATTTGCAGATATTTGAGTTCCACTATATTTATTCTGTTTTGTTTTACTATAAAATTAATAAATTTTTCTTTTGTGTTTCTATTACTCACATTTAAAAATAAAATATAAAAATATCACAAGCTATGTTTTCGGTCTCACTTAGGTGAGTATTCAAGGAATGACTCATTGGTACTAATTTTTAATTTTATTATTAGTAAATAGTCGGCGAATAGATGTAATAGTTACGAAAGGTGACTTGATACAAGTGTCAGATGTTAGACGGGATAAGGAGAGACTGAAACTTATATGGGGACAGTCAATAAATATATGACTGTGCTAGAAATTAATGAAAATATTGTCTTGAATCAATACGAATGGAAGAAAAATATTCATATAGTCGACCCCAACTAATTTAGAATTTAAAGTTAGTTGAGTTGAGTGATATATGTTGTTTTAAATAGAACAAATACTCGTTTAACGCATCGTATAAGAATAATATGATAATATAAAATTATTTATGTATGTAACATTTGAGAACAACATGTTAGACTTAGGCTAAGTTTGATAATATTTTTTGAGAAGATGTTATGACTTTTTAAAAATTACAGTACCTAAAAATTATAAAAAATTAAGTTAATACTTAAAGCCCAATAAGCTAATAGAATTTTTATAAAAAATTAAGTTAGGGTTTCTATTGTCTCTACCTTGTAATTTATGCAGCTTGCCACCAGCCATCAAAAAGAATTATGAGTGAACTTTTCTCAACATCAGAATAATCATTGTTTAGGTTTAAAAGATAGAAGATTCCTGCCCAAAAAAAAAAGGTAAAACTTTATTTTAAATATTATATTATTAAATCCAAAGTATATAAAAATTTAATATAATTTAAATTTCTTTTTATTTCAAATTTTACTTTCAAGACAAAACAATTATTGAGTGTATTCGACACTGGTATAGAAGAATATTTTTTTTTGCTTGAGGAGTAAAATTTAAGAATTGAACAAGTAACAAGTAAGTATATTATATCTTTTAATTTTTAAATATGTTATATTATTTAGGTTTTTCTATTAGTTAAAAATAAATAACAATGGAAAAAATATATTAATATCAGTTTGTTAATTTGAAAGAGTTATCGCTCATAATTTTAGATTTTATTTAAGTAACTCAAGATGTATTTTAATGATATTTAGTTTGACTTTTAATTTTGGTAATTTATAAATTTTTATTATTTATTATGAGTTATTGAATTTCTTATAAAAATATTTTATTATTACTGTAGTTAAATATGCTTATATAAAATTTTAGTTGATTCCCCAAAAATAAATATCTAGTTCTGTCACTACGTTTATTACGCATTCTTATACGATACGACACACGAACCCTTAATTCGTAAGAAATCTTTGGATTAATGAGCTAACAAAGAATTAAATTTTTCTTATAAACCTCTCATTCTTTTGTTATACAATATTGGATTCTAGGATAACAAAATATTTTACCAGTTCAACCACAATAATCCTTATTAATTGTAAAGGCTTTACATTATGTATTGAGGATTATTGTTCATAATATTTTATAATAAATAATAATTAAATCATACTTTTAATTTTTTTTCTATATTTTAAAAAATATGCTTGATCATAAAAAAATGTCTAGAGGTGTTGAACCGTACCAGGAACTTTTTTGGTGGGGTATACTACTGTAGTTTAATAATATAATTAAATTATAACCAATAAAATAATATAATTAAATTACTATAATTTTTTGGAAGAGAAAATTAAATTATTTGCTACTTTATTCAAAATGTGGGTGTAACAGAAAGCATAGGATGCTCACTTTTCGTTTCAACTTGTACATAGAGACAGACATAAAACCATATAATATAAAGTAATCATTTTTGTCAATTATATATTTAATTTTAAAATTAAACAGGAATATTCTAAAAATTTAAATATTCAACCGATAAAGCAAAATCATTAGAAAATTCAGATACAGGTCATGAGAAGACAGAAGTCATCACTTTCCCCTAATGATAAATTGTATTTTTTTTTTTAAATTCTTCTTTAATAATTCTGCATGAACAATAAATTTTAATTGCAATTTTTAAAAATAATTTGTTTCTTATAATAATATATATAGTACGAATTTATATGTTAGTTGATAAATTATCAAATTTAAAGTTTAAAATATATATTTATCTTACAATAAATGTAGAAGAATTTATCTTATATTAAAGAAGTCGAGTTAATAATTAAAAAAATATGTTATAATTCTTCATTAGTGTGAATATTTTTTGTGGAGCCGGATTTCTATAAATTTCTTAAATAAAAAAAAATTATTTTTCTTAAATTGATTAAAGAAATCTAGCAAAAATAGATATTTTTATGATTTTTTTAAATATAATATAATTTTCCACTTATAAACAGATCATGAAACCCACTGGATGTATTGGACGCAGTAGCACGCAAAATTAAATTTTTGGTGAAATATAGTACGCAAACTCAAACATAGAATAAGCCCCGGCCGGTCAAAAGTGTCACATTGAGACAGAATTTCTTTCAGAATTTTACTTTTTTGTCACAAAATCTTCGGAATTTTCTACTTTTTTTCCCTTAAAATTGTTATCTTTCTACATTGGGTACAATAAAGGACAGTAGTTTCTGTGCTCCTAGCTAGCCTTCATCTTTGTCAGAAGCAAAGACAATGTGTGAGTTTCAGGCGCACACATTGTCTCATTCCCAGATGCTTTCTCACCTATGACAATGGCTACAATGGCTGTCTTTCATTTTGGTGGGGGAAATCCCTTTACTCTCCTCTGGGGGTCTTCTGCAAGAAAAGGTTAGTGGGTCTGTCTCGTTATCATTTTTCTTGCATGGGTTTTCCATTTCCCTTATTTCCTCAATTTCTTGAAGAACCTGTGTGCTTGTTTCTCTATTGAAAATGTGGATGGCGTTAGATCAGCTACTTCATTGCTCCCATTCACTTTTTTCCGTTTTACTTTTCCAATCTGATCTGCGGCCAAGATAGAATTTTTCTTCTTTGGCTTCCTTGCATATAACCTTTAATTTCTCCCCCTTTCCTGCTCGAATTTTGGCCCACTATGCAATTGTTATTGCTATTTCTCTAAGCAAAACTATTTGTAATTGTTCTTCCTTTCTGTTAGAACTGAATATGTTGAGATTTCATTTTCATTTATAAACAGATTTTGGCTTCTTTTAAATACGTTTAGGAAATTATCCATGAAAGAGAGACTTTAGAAAGGAAATAGTAAATCAGTAATTTAATGGTATAGATCATACAAATAAAAATTCCCATCCTGCTATGCACGTGAATTGATTTTCCAGTCATTTGGTTACCAAAACTTGACAATTATTGCTCCAAATCTTCGCAAAGAGAACAGGAAGAAGAAATGGCCTTCCTTGCCCCCTTCTTTTTAGTAACTTTAATTATAGTTATACTTATTTCTTTGTTTTCCTGGTTCTCTTGCATTGTTCCAGTTCTGTGTTTATGGCCAACAAATAAAGAATAGGAATAAGACCTTCAAACTGCTATTGAATTTTGTTGGGCATTTTTGCAAAAAATATTAGCATGCACCTTGCATGTTTCTCATTATTGATGACTTTCTCAGTGGAACAATCACTAAAGTAAGCAGAATAGCTGTGTATAAGGGGCTAACCGTGGTAGGTAATATGACTTGAGCTTATGTATATATTAGGACTTTTTTTTTTTGTCTGTGTTTAAGGATCAGACCTGGTATTTCTAAACCGATGCCCATCCTCCCTTACCATCTGTTTGTAAATTCAAACCAGGCAGATGCTACATTTTCTAGAAAAAAAACTATTGTATATTTAGTCCTCCATCAGTTGATTAGATGAGATACTTGGCTTTCCGTTTATATCAAAACTATTGGTATACTGGAAGACGATAATTGCTATAAACATTCTAAATGAATTCCTTGGTGCCTTGGAAAGTTAATAGTACCCAATATATTTTGTAAGGCTTACCAATTATGGTTTCAGAACTCCTATCAAAGCTTTAAATGTGGTTATCCCAACATCATATGTTTCATATTGAGATATGTGGAATGGTATGAGTTTAAGGAATCTGGAGAAAACCATATAACAGAAGAAGTCCAGATAAACAAGCCCCACTTGATTCAAAGAGATATTTACTTAATCATTGCTTACCGAAGACCAAATTTGTTCAGCAAAAAAATATCCAAAAAAAAAAAAAAAGAGTAAAAAAGTTATGGTATACTAAGCCAAGATTGTGTACTTTCTATTTGGTCTTCCCATGGCTTTCACATGATGGATTCTGCTTAATGTTTGTCTTCTACGTGCAGGTCAGAACTAGGTATTGGGTGCTTCCAGGTTTTGCCCTTAATATGAAATCAGGACAGAAAAATGGCTGGAACTCTGTTGGTCGTCTTTGTATGAGAGAAAAATCAGCCACCCGTTTTTTCATGTTCCCAAAAGTGAAGTCAGCAGTCTTAAGTCCAGGAAAAACTCCTGTCTATCTCAATGTCTATGATTTGACATCAGTAAACGGCTATGTCATTTGGGCAGGCCTTGGTATCTTTCACTCAGGAGTAGAAGGTTAGCGTACACATAAAAACTATGTTCTATTATTTCTGAAATAGATCTTTGATGTGAAGAAAAGTATTTATTATGATGTTCAGTTTAAAATTCCTATACACAGCTTTTTGTAATGTAGATCATATCTCCTGAAACTTTAAAAATGCTTAGTTCTGGTCTTGTTTGTCACTGGGATGAACATGCCTTACTTAACCTTCCTTGCTTCTTGCTTCCCCAATGATAAAGCTAGAATTTTCCACCACCCCACATGCATAAGGATTACAACTTACAAGCTAAGTATGCACATATGTGTACACTTCAACCGTACAAGCAGATGTAACCTCGCATCTTTTTTGAGGAAGAAGGACACTGATTATTTTGTGTGTCTCTGTGTACGAGTATAAGCATTGGTATTTTAAAAAAAAAAAAATCAGGATCCCAGGATTCTGCAAATGGTTTCTGATAGTTTTATTATACTTACAGTTCATGGAGTAGAGTATGCCTTTGGAGCCCATGACTACCCAACAAGTGGTGTCTTTGATGTTGAACCTCGACAGTGCCCAGGCTATAGGTTTAGGAAGTCAATATTCATGGGGACAACATCCTTGGATCCTAACCAGTTTAGAGAGTTCATGGAGCGCCAGTCAACAAACTACAATGGTGATACATATCATTTAATTGTGAAGAACTGCAACCATTTCTGTGGGGATATGTGTTACAAGCTGACAGGAAATTCAATACCAAAATGGGTCAATCGTCTTGCAAGGATTGGTATAGAACATATATCCCTCTTTTGCATAACAATTATTCAGTCTTTTAGGTCACTGCATCAGTTTTTTTCACTCCAATTGCCCCACTCCCGTATGCATTGAACCAGGCAATGTTGAAACAAATTGTAGTTTATTTAATGTTTACTCAACCTTCTCATCACATAATGCTGCTACTTCACAGTGGCAGCTTTCCACTTAAGTATTTTACTGCCATGCATGTATTAGCCTTTGAGGAAAATTAATGAGGATTAGAAGAAGGTTTGTTCTCAGAGGCAAGTTGCTCCTTGCTTCTCTCTTTCTCACTTGATGTCTCTCTTTGGCTGAGATGCAGTATGAAGTATGAACTACTCATATAGCTTCTGAATACACTTGGGTTCAAATTTTGATTTGACAGATTTCTAAATCATTCATGTGATGTATGTACTTTTCTCATTTAACTACAGTTGTTAAAAAAAGCGAAGTTTACTTATTTTTCAGGGATGACTTGTCTGTTGGAGATAAATTTTATTAGTGTTAGATGCATTAATTACAATACTTGTTCCCTAACAACTGTTTCATGCTCACTCTCTCACCCTCCGAACTCCCCAGCATTTTACCATTTGACACATGTCTTTCATGTTTTCCATACAGGCTCACTGTGCAACTGCATACTCCCTGAGGCCCTTAAGGCTTCCACTGTCCCACAAGATTCCAGTTTTCAGGGGTGTGACAATGAAAAGAAGAGACTGAGGAGTGCCTTCTGTTGCTTGTCATCAATTTCATTGCACCAGAGTCAGAGGGAAGTATCAATGTCTTCACTATTTCTACATTCTCACTACAAAGGCTGCCTACCACCATGGGAATCAAAGAGATCTAACAAGGGCTCATTGAAGGAAAGATGAGAAGACAATTCAGTCACTCTACTCTGTTGAAGAAGATCATCGTTTTGAAATATTGAGCCAATTTGGATATAGGAGGCAGAATCTGTTTAAGTTTGTTGTTTTGAATGACAACTCATAGGGCAATTTATCTGTTTTTTTGCTGATCTCTGGTGTTTATGTTTATTATATTATCTTGCTTTTGTAAGATTGTGTTGCTAATGTGATGTCTATTGACGTGCAAACTCAATCTTGATACATAAAACTGCTTCGGTTTCAGTCATTGCCTTGATTTGTGATATTTTGCTGTCTGAAATCTCTAGGTGCACATTTCCATCCAGAGGCATAAAAAAACTGGGTCAAGGACCAGAAGCATATCAAGGATCTAACTGAAGGCAAATATGACTAGAGCTGTATAGTTCTGTATGAACAATTATAAATTACAGAAATTGAGTTGTTAAGCTTAACTGCTTAGCAGCTCAAGCAAGTATTCCACTTGGATCTTCCTCTTCCATTACAGTAAAAAAAAGAAATAAGAATCCATTACCTATATCACTTAAATATAGATGCCATAGGTCAATGACTAATTAAGTAAACTATGTCTAAAAGACATAATATGTTAATCTGATAATAATTACATAAGAAACCAGTTCATTAAGGATTTGTCGTTGACTCTTTTCTTAACTTGTACAGTTAGACTAAAACATTAATCATTATAAAAGGCTTCATTTGCGGAAGGGAGTTTTGAGTAAATTAAATTTCGTTCTCCTTCAGAGTTCAGACCACTATCAGTTAGGCTTTATATATTATTTTACTGAGTATGCCAGCCAATCAGCCGTGTTGCAAATCATCTTACTTTTCTAAACAGTTCACAGCTCAACGGCAAGCTTAAAAATTTCAACTTTGTTCGTGTTCTCTTCTTTAGGCTATAGCAGAGGAAGAGGCAGATCTCTTGGTGCAAATTTTGTACTTTGAGAAAGTTTTTGAGCTAACTTGAAACAGATTCCGAACCAATTTGAAAATTTTATGGGTAAAGGAGGTGGGTGTGTACCTAGCAAGAAAAGGGCAACCAAAACCGTTTCTGCCCAAGATGCTACAGACCCAGGAAGGAACGATCTTGTTCGTGTCCAAAGTCAAGCTTTAAACGATGATAGAACAACCCCAAGCCAAGATGGGGCAGTACAAGCAGTCAAGAGGTTGAGAATCTTCATTGTGTTTTATTCAATGTATGGCCATGTAGAATTGATGGCAAGGAGGATAAAAAATGGGGTTGACTCCATTAATGGAGTTGAAGGGGTTCTTTATCGGGTACCAGAAACGCTGTCTAAGGAGGTTTTATATCATATGAAAGTACCAGATAAGAACGATGGGGTGCCATTGATATCGGTAGAGAGCTTGGTGGAGGCTGATGGGTTATTATTTGGGTTTCCGACTAGGTATGGGTGCATGGCGGCCCAAATGAAGGCATTTTTTGATTCGACGGAGAAGTTGTGGGTGGAGCAGAAGCTGGCCGGCGTACCTGCTGGATTCTTTGTGAGTACGGGCACTCAGGGCGGTGGGCAAGAGACAACGGCGTAAGTATGGCTTCCACTTTGAGTAATTTGTTAACTCTAGAGCAACTCTTTGTCAGTTGGTGTCATCTTACGCAAAATGTTTAATTATTTTAGTTTATCTTTGTATGAAGTAAGACAAAAAGATTTAGATTTTTGTGTTTACAATGCATTTTGATTTTTGCCAGCGTGAGCTTTAATCATTTTTGTGCTTCAAGACATTCACTTGTATATGAATAAGGCAGGATTTTTATGCCAAGTTATTCAAAACAAAAACACCATAACAGGGAGGACTGACAGTAGCTGTGATGTAACTTGCATAATATTTGATAGATGGGTTGGAAACCGTGAACACTTCTTTGTGCATGGGAGAGTGAATAAATCGAACTCGGGTTTAATGCATTGCATTTTAAGACAGATTGTTATCTCTGAGTAGCACTATATCACACCCACCTGGGCTTTAGGGTAAATATTGGCATTGAAGAGATTGTCCAACAATGACATAAGTGTAGATGAAGTATGTTTTCATTTTAGAATAACTCGGAGGGTTTGAGGTAAATATTGCAGCTTCCTGAAGTTGCACTGAGAATTTGGATTTTCCTCCCTACTAAACGAAGATTGTCATTGATTTCATTACTTAAATTAGAATTAGCCTGGAGAGGTTCTTGAATCATCTGTGTGTTAGATTACAAGTTGTCTTTCTTTTCATTTGCTAGAACGAAATGGTTTGCAGATTGCACACAATTGGAGCAAGTGGTTGCTCCATTGAAAAATATGTGAAGGCATTGACATCCTACTTTGAATTTTTTTTGTAGCTATATTGTAATACCCCAGAAAAATAGTGTCCCACGTCGATTGTGAGAGGTGTGATTGTGTTATTTTTAATGCCCTAAGCCCAACTGATAAATGTATTGCAAAATTCCTGCTCTAATGGCATTTTGATTCTCTATGTACTTGAAAGTTTTATTCATAGTTATACGTCTTTGGTTTGTTTAAAGCTGCTACTTCAAGGTGGAAATTTAGAATTACACTAAAATCCCTGACTTCTCGTTATTTTTTATTTTTTTTTGGGTTTACAAGGATTAAACCTTAATAATAGCCTTTTTGAATGTAAGGTCACCTTAGTGCCAGTTCCCTATTAATTGTATCCTGTTATTAACTGATTAACACGCTTCTTTTAACAGTCACTTATGTTTGGGGTACTGTATTAGATGTTAACATCATGATAAATATAACCTTTTTGAATGAACAACCTTCAAAAGAATGACTTGTAGTGTGTAACATTTCGTTATTGTTGCAGTTGGACAGCAATCACTCAGTTAGTTCACCATGGAATGCTATATGTTCCAATTGGTTATACCTTTGGTGCTGAAATGTTCAAAATGGATTCTCTTAGAGGAGGATCTCCATATGGTGCAGGAGTTTTTTCTGGTGACGGCACAAGGGAACCCAGTGAAACAGAACTGTCACTTGCTGAGCATCACGGCAAGTACATGGCTGAAATTGTAAAGAGGTTTTCCCTGCAAAACTGACAGCTTTCTGGCCAGGACCTCGTTAAGCCGTGCTGCACCAGTACTCTAGTTTGTCTCCCATTGATCATATAAATTTTCCATTTTTATGTTATCATTGTCTTCAGATGTGTTTATGGATGAGGACCCTGCCTTCTAAAGTCTGTATATTTCAACTTTTGTAGGTCTTGACTTCATTCTTTTGTTCAAAATATTGTATCTGATGTAAAAATTTGTTTCTCTCTTTGATTGTATCATTACCATCAATAAAAATGTATGGCATGTGTCCTTGTGTGAACTTCCCAGCTGAGACCATGGAGGCTGGAGTACCATGATTGTGGTGAATAATTGTTATCAGATATAGTCCCTCCACAATCCGCAGCCCTATCTAACATGGTTCTGAGTTTACTCAATTGGTCATTATTGTTTGAAGTGTTACTATTACAATGTATAATAATTAACTATCTCATAATATATTTCCATGAAGTGCTCAGACCATCCTAGGCAATTGTTAAGTCATTTCATAAACCATCAAATTTTTGTTTAACTTAAAAAAATAAAGTAAAGATTTGAGTGGAAAAAAATTGAAAATTGTAAAGAACATTTTTATTTTCTCCAGCCGACCGAGTACGGGGCCTCTTAATAGGGCCTAAAATTTCAGATATATTGGGTCCTCAAGTAGCCTAGGCCCAATTTTCGGATCGTGTCCAGATGCGTATTGCGTAATAAGGCAATTTCGTAATTTAACAAAATCCCCCAAACCCCCCGAGGTTGAAGACCTCTGAAACTCCAAGCTTGACTCACACTCGGCTCCGAAATCCCAGCTCACAATGTCGAAGCTCCTCATCTTCCTGACTCTCATTCCACTCCTTCCATTTCTATGTAGCTCATTCTCTGCAGAAAACCCAACCGATCGACGCATCCTCGTCTTGCTCGATGACTTCGCCATCAAATCCTCTCATTCATTGTACTTCAAGTCTCTGCAATCTCGTGGCTTCGATCTGGAATTTAAGCTCGCTGACGACCCAAAAATCGGGCTGCATAGATATGGCCAATATTTATATGATGGGTTAATTCTATTTAGCCCCACGATCGAGCGTAAGTTTTTCTTTAATTGGTCTTTTTCTCTCTTTCGTTTTCTTTGGCTGAGGGCTCTGTATTTTGATGTACTAAGTTATTTAATGGGTAGATTGCTGATATTTGTACCATTTCTTTTCCGTTTTGGCTTCTATATAGGCTTTGGAGGTTCCATTGATTTGGCTGCTATAGTGGATTTTGTTGATTCCGGTCATGATTTGATAATTGCGGCTGATACTAATGCCTCTGACTTAATCCGAGAAATTGCCACTGAGTGTGGAGTCGACTTTGATGAGGTGGGTATGCAGAGATAAAATGTGTATAATCATTTTCCCTTCCGTTGAGTTAACATTTCCCATTATACACAATTATTCTGCAGTATACATAAGTTTCTTGCTTTGTAGGTTATTTGATGAATAGTATGTTGGATTTTTTGAGTTTGTGCTGAAACTGTCTTACCAGCTTGTTTCTAATTTTTTATATGTCCAGGATCCTGCAGCTATGGTTATTGATCATACCGGATATGCAGTTTCAGCCGTTGAAGGAGATCATACTTTGATTGCTAGTGATGATTTTATTAAGTCTGATGTGATTTTGGGAAGCAAGCAACTTGAGGTAAGTGATATTGTACTGTTAGCTGTTACTTGTTAGATAGATAATACAAGTGTGCATGTGATATTCAGTGTATACATGGTCTTCGTGATTAATTGTCTTCTGACTTTCAATGGAGGGGGGAGTGTAAACTGGGTATTGGAATCTATGCCTTTAGTATCTTTACTGACATTTAACTTTATAAATTATTGGATTGTGCATGCTCTTGAGCAAGGCAGCACTTACTTGCTTACCACCTGGGCCCTTATTTTTCAGAATAGTGTTTATAATGTTCTTCGCGTATTTTTCCTTAATTTTTCTTTTCTGATTATGTTTGCATAAACCTGCTACAGGCACCTGTTCTTTTCCAAGGGATTGGCCATTCTCTGAATCCTTCTAATAGCCTGGTAATAATATATCTTCATTTTTAGGATATGGCTAGAAACATCTATAAATTTTGCATGTTCAAATTAATTTATTTCCGATTGTTAATTGGTGCTGCCACATTATCTTCACCTTCTATTGGGTGATCAATTTTAGGTGCTGAAAGCTCTCTCGGCATCTGCTTCAGCCTATTCTGCTAATCCAAAATCTAAGTTGACAGCTCCTCCATCGCTCACTGGGTCTGCAATCTCTTTAGTTTCGATTGTGCAGGTATGTGGTATCTACTAAATCCATCTAATTCATTGGCTTGACCCTTGTTGTTACCTAATTGATTAGAAGTTGGTTACATAATCTACATGAAAGGGGCTACTAGTTGTTGGTAGGAGAAAATTCCTGCTAGAATTGGTTCTTTTCTAGATGCTAAATGTAACCATATTTGGCATGCTATTTGTTTTTGAAATTTACAAACACTGTTAAATGATTAAATATTTTTTAAAATCTTTGATTTATCCATAATTGATGAATGGATCAACATCCTAATTTGTCCATTAGATTTTAAAAAAAATAAAATTTTGGTCCAAAATTTTGGGATATTGGTTATCTTGCCTTTTTGGTGAATATTGAACACATGAGAATTTATGTAGAAGTTCTGTTCAGTAAGATATTAGGTGGTGTTCATAGTTGCAAGTGTTTATGATTCCGTAGTAAAGTTTTTTATTTTTCTGTGTCAGGCAAGAAATAATGCTCGGATACTGATCTCTGGCTCATTAAATATGTTCAGCAACCGGTATGCAAGAGTTATCTGTTATCAGGTTTTCATAACGTGTGCTCATTGGTATGACAGCAGATAACTTGCCTGTCTTTTCAGATTTTTCAGGTCTGGCGTGCAAAAGGCTGGGAGCCCTACCAAGTAAGTGATGCTGTAACTTTCTTTCTGTTAAACTCTACACTATGGCTCTGTGCATTTACAGAATCCTGATTTTGGGCTCTTCTTTCCACAATTCAAATTTTCTGGTTATCTTTCTAGTTATAAGAATAATGTTATGTAACTATTGGCATTTTAATAATTTATGGAGTCTTACCTATTGGATCCATAGGTTGATATGTAATTTCTTTTTTCTTCCTGTGCAAATTCCTACCAATGGACTCGTTGAACTTCAACATCCCGTAAATGAGGACCAATTGATATATCTGAACATCCCTTTCCAGCTATGACTTGATCAGTGGGACCATGCACTGATATTATACAAATTCGTTGATTAGTTACTATTAAAAAATGGAACTCCGTATGTTATGTAAAAATTTAAGTAGCATCGCATGCTACCCAGTTCTTGGTAAAGATGGTGATCAGTGTGCTCTGAATCTGGACCATTTTGGTAACTCTTGAATTTTGCAGCTTGGAGAGAACTCCAGAAAGTTACAACTAAAGAAAGGCAATAGTACCTGGTGCTTGACTAATAGTAGTTATAAGCATCTCTTGACATAATAGTGAAACTTTCTGTCAGTTTAGATACTGTGTGTTCTAGGGGTTTTAGCATAGTGTTTTTCACCTATCCATTTGCCACATATTATTTTCAATTTAAGCAATATTGACTGCATATAGTGCTTCCCTTTGGAATGATTACTGGGATTTACTTTGTGGTAATAGGCATGAGAAATCAGGTAACGAGCAGTTTTTGATTGAGGTCAGCAAATGGGTTTTCCATGAAAGAGGTCATCTTAAGGTGAGACAAAGTTATCTTATCATGTTCTTGATCTGATTATTGTATAAATTGTATGTAGTTGCGGGCCTTGCGGCCTTCTGTACTGAGGATTGAAATTGCGGATGTTTATTTATTTGATGGTTTATGTCCTTGTATACTATTTCAGGCGTCTTTAATGTTTGATTTAGTTACTGTTGCATCATATTTGAACATGTCTAATCTGTAGGACTGTGAGTGTACGACACCACAAAGTTGAGGAAGAAGATGAACCAGCGGTGTATAGGATCAATGATGATTTGGTAATTATATTTTGAGATATATATATATATATAATGTTAGTTTAAGTCGAAAGAATAAATTGCACCCTGGCTCACATCTAAACTTTGTTGAAGAAATACTCGGTTGAGATATACGAGTGGTCTGGAACAAGTTGGGGACCATATGTAGCTGATGATGTTCAAGTACAATTTTACATGATGAGCCCCTATGTCTTGAAGACCTTATCAACCGACAAGACGGTACTTTCCAAAGTTGTTTCTGTCTCAATCTTATATTTTTAGCTGATGACTTCTTGTTCATGATGAACTCTTCTCTTACTTTTTTCTTCCAGGGTCTTTATTTTACATCATTTAAGGTTCCAGATGTCTATGGGGTTTTCCAGTTCAAGGTTGAGTACCAAAAACTTGGGTACACTAGCTTATCTTTGTCAAAGCAGGTATAGGGTTTCTTCCGTTTCTTTCTTTGCCAATTGTTTACCGTTTTACCTGTATATTTGTTTAACTGTCAAACTGAAACTATTTAAAGAAATGGTTACTTGTTAGAGTTAATGACTGAACAAAATTATAAAATATAATGTTCTTAGGTTCTTGGATATCATAGTCCATCCAGTTGACTTTCATGCACAACTTTCATACAACATACTTTCTGACTAGGATTGGATTCCAATTATTAATCGAAGTACTAAATATAAAACTTATTTTATACCTTTCTTTTGTGAGCTATCTTGCACATTTTGCAGTCCCCTAGTACACAAGAATTGATGCTTCCTTACTTTGTTGTAGTCAGATCTCACTGGTGCACTGAATTTTTAGCAAATAAGTTGATTATTACATTGTCACTCTGAAATTTGTATCCATGCAGCTACATGATCTAATAAGTTTATAAATAATAAATCCTCTCAGAAATTACTGGTTGCCATTGCATGCACTGTCATAAACATTAAACTCTATTTAAAGTTTGTTAAAGCATGAGTTGAAATTTTCAATGCAGATTCCTGTTCGCCCCTATAAACACAATGAGTATGAGAGATTTATACCAGCAGCTTATCCCTATTATGGAGCAGCCTTTTCTATGGTAAGATAAAGGCTCTCTTTCACACGAATTTTATTTTATTTTCATTTACTTGATCATTTTGTTGGAAGGGGGATTGGCATGGGGGTGGGCGAACCATTGTAAGGGCGTGTAACAGGACTTACAAGCTAATAGGATCCCTGCACTCATTGATTTTGGTCCTCAAATCTCAATCTAGAAATGGGGTTTTTGTTCACCTCCCTTTTCTAGCAAATGACCCTTGTTAGAAACTAATCCATCTTAAGCTTGGGTGTCTGTCATTTTGTGAAATCTTGAGAGAAGGGGAGTGTAATTTACTCCAAATTCAAATTATAGCACTCTAAGAAAATGACCAATTTCACTAGTTTCAGACGAACTTTGAAAATCTTGGTTTTTTACATATATGTTTCAAGTGTTAAATTGGTTAAGATGAAACCAAACTTGGTGGCACCCAATGTTAGAGTGTAAAACTTAAACTTATTCTTAATAATTTTAATGAGCTTTTCAGTAATGTAACCTTTGAATTTTGATGCAGATGGCAGGCTTCTTCCTCTTCACAGTTGTACACCTATACAACAAATAGCTGTGAGCCATCGTTGGAATCTGGAGCTCAAGTTTGAGATTGGAAATTTTGATTAGGGAACTGATATCTAAAACGCTTTTCATAGATTAGATTGCCCGAATACTTAGTATTGTTTTTGTGCTATTATAATCAATACCATCACTTCTCAGTTTCTTAGCTTGTAACAAAACTTTTGTACCGTGATATCAAGATTTCTTAGGTTAAATTGATCTTGAAGAGCCTTAATTGTGCTAGCTGCATCAGATAGCTTGGCTTTCAGTAGGTCAACAATGATTGCTTAAATTTTTAAAGCCTCGTTCACTATTCACAGTTTTTGCTAAAGGAATCAGGTATTGCACTTCATGTTAGTTAAATGTCTACAAAACTTTGTCATCGCCTGCCGATTGTAAATTTCTTTCTAACTTTTTCAATCCAAGCCTATCCGTTATGAGAACTACATGTCATGATTTGTTTATAATCCATTCTTCCTCTCTTGTTTCTTGGCGTTTGTTTGCTTGTTTCTGGGTATTTGTTTTCTTTTATTTATGGAATTCCTTGTGTTACAACAATCATGAGTTCGTCTACTAATTGCTTTGCTAAACATACTCAAGTTTGAAAGCCTGCTGTCGTCCCCTTTATATGCCTAGAAATTGCACTATCAAAAGATTAGTCTCCTTATTCCAGAATAGCTGTTGTCACACTCATGATTTAGATAGTTGATTTGGAGAAAAAAAATTTACCCCAAAAAAGGGGTTAAATTTCAAGACTAGCGGTATGATTTAACAAGCTAAAGACAAAAGAATCCATCTAAGGTCGTGTGGGTAGGGCTGTGCAAGGAACCCGAAAAAATTGAATACACGAACCGAACTGGTAATTCGGTTCGGTTAAATTCGGGTATTTTTCTTATTCGGTTCGGTTCGGGTAGTTAAATTTAATACCCGTTATTTTCGGTTCGGTTACGGGTAGTGGAGTATAATGCAAACGGGTAGCCGTGGTTACCCGAAAATCAAAATATATAATTTTTTTTGTTATTTTTAATGTATTGTTGTATTAATTTATAATTTTATATTTTTATTTGTGATGAATATGTTAATATATTATGTTTTTTGTATTTTTTTTTTATAATAACTAATGAATTTAAAAAATATGAGTTTCAAAAACAAAAAATAAAAAATTTTACATTAATTTTAGTAAAATATTGATAAATTTCGGGTAACCGAATATCCGAACCGAACTAGTCATATTTTTTCGGTTCGGGTAAATTCGGGTAATAACTATTTTCGGTTCGGTTCGGTTCATAAATTTTATTACCCGAAAATTTCAATTCGGTTCAAAAATTTATCATTACTCGGACCGAACCGACCCGTGCACACCCTACGTGTGGGACCTCACATGGAAACTGTGCAGCTCCCTATTTGTTCAAACGCCCTTTAGAAATTAAAGAAAAAAAAAAAAAAGAACCCATATTTTAGTAAAAGAAATAGTAGCATATGTACCCAAAAAAAAAAATTACCATACACGTCTCTACAAAATCATACACAAATTTTGGGAGGGAGACTCTGTTTTAAGCAGAAAAATTGCATAATGCAATCTGCTGGTAGTGGTCAAAACCATTGATAAAAATTGAGAAATTTCTCTGGTACTTAAAAAAGAAAAAGAAAGAAAAACTTGAAGAGTCTTGAGTATATTTCAATTCAACCATATCATCATGTATGGCAAGTTACTAGTAAACACCTATAGAAAAAAACATAAGAAATAGGTATTTATCAGCGAAACTTCCAGTATTGCTATGGACCTCCCATGAATCAGAATAAGCACTATAATTTCATTTTCAGCTTATCTGGGATTATGAAGGTCCTTTTCTACATTCATTTTCATCCCCCCAGAAAACCAAATCATTGAAAAGAAACAAAAATAAACAAACAGAAAATCAAAGACCATCAACTATGATTGATAAGAATAAACGAGTATAAAGCTTTCTGGAAAATCAGAAGAATAGCCAAGCAATAAACTCTAACGGCTCTTCTAAACTGGGTTTAGAGTTTCAGCCGCGCTTCAAGATTTTGGTCATTTTTCTCATTATATATAGGGATGAAATATCAGAGCGGACCGAACCCTAACTCCCGAAAGTTGTGAGACTGTTTATTTTTGGTCCTTTAGGTTTATAGTATTTGAAATGTTCACCACATGATTACTTATTTTTCAGTATTTGCACTGTATTTTAACTAATTTTTTAATAGATATAATTACACTTCTTAAATTGTAATAAATATAACTATAATAAACATATTATATTTTTTTTCTCAGTTAGTATTTTACTTTTTGAGATTACATTATTTTTTTTAATTAATTTGCTTACTAGAGTTTTTTTTTTTCTTTTTTTTTATTGGATACTTAATCAACTCATTCACATATATATTTGTATTGAATTGATATGAAATTTAAAGGAATTAATTAACAACATAGTGTGAAATAAAAAAAGTTATATGAATGTCAACTTAATTATTATACAATTTATGACACGGATCAACATAGTTTTGATGCACAAATGGTTTGTGAATAACAATTAATTAATGGTGTAACATTCTTTAATATGAATGCATGCTCAACTTGAAAACAATATTTATAAAAGCAGATTAAAGTGTCATAATTTTATATCGACCAAATAACAAATGATATTACATAAGGAAAGGAAGAGAAGTAAGAGGTCATTAGACAAGTATATAAAAAGAAAAAAAAAGGGAGAAAGAAGAGACTTGAAGAGAAACTTGAGGGAGGAGAAAAACCTACTCAAAAGTCAAAACGTTGAATTAATAATACCGAAAGCAAACAAAATAAAATCAACCCATTAATTTAAAAATTGACAAACATTTACTGAGATAAAAATATATTATCAACTTACACAATGTTTATTGAAACACATAATAAAAGAAGAAGGAAATTTAATATTTTTTGAGATGAGTTTTGTTTATTTTATAATTTTTTGAACCATCAATTGTGAAGAATTTGAATTATAAGTGATTCAAGTGAAATTACATTCCTAGCTCTTAACAAATATAATGACATGTAATGATAATAAAACATGGCCTTTATCTTGATGGTAACAGCGCTATAAATCAGCGTGATGGGCGGAATCAGTTGACGTAGCGTGGAATCATATTTGAACTCTCCTATGGCGGCAACCAATATATTTTTGACAGGTGTAATTTGATTGTACGTGTCATAACCACAAAGACGGTGTGGAAACATGAAAGGCCGTGTTTGTCTACAAAGAAGGTGGGTCGGAGCACGCGAAAGGGTCAACGGAAAACGACTTCGGTTGCTGCTTTTAATAAAACTCAGCTTTCCTACTTCTACAAGGAGTCTGTTCTTTTGTTACGTAAAATAACGCAAGGTTTCACCTCAATTTCCAAAATGACCATTCTTTCTCTCTTTTTTTTTTCTTGCTTATATATAGCTGTTAAAATAAAAATATTAATTATTTGCTACAAATTATACTTAATATTCACGTAGAATATATAATTCTTGATAACATGTAGTTCTGTTAGGCTCTCCTCAAGTTTTCTTCTTCTGCTTCAGAATTCACTGCTTAAATTAACATTACTTCATAAGTTTATTGTTTATTGCTTGCTGCCGAATATACATTTATTAGTTTCTTGGGCTGGATAAGAATAAGATAGCAAGATGGGTATTTTAGTAATTTTGTATAAAATTGTGGCTGCCCCTATTTGCAGCTTGGGCTGGCCTTATGCTTGTTTGTTGCCTTTTTCCTTCAGCATCTTCCTCTCCAAGTTACCGATACTACTCCTACTTAAATTTGTTTGGCTTTTGTAAACGATGAATAAATGACTGTTTTCTTCTTTGTGATTTGCAGTCGTTTCAAGCTGAAGCTTCTGCTTCTTTACATTCTTTTTCCTTTAGCTTCTCCCTTCTCTTTGGTAACCTTTGCTTTGCGCGTTAAAACTGTACACAGAAGGATATACTTCTAGATATAGAAGGGGCCTAGGGCGTATTGCTTCCTGCATTTTCTATGTCCAATACCCTCATTTTTCTCATGCGTGCAAGCTATTCCCAAAACTCAATCCACCCACAATTCTTTGGTCCTTAACAGTTCTAATTATCTTTAAGCTTCTGCATTCCTCTTTCACCTCAAGTTCCTTTCTGGGTCTTGCGTTATCTTATTCGTGCAAAACAAAAACCACCCATCAATTACCTTCAGGGTGTCTCGTATTTTCTACACTTCCATCACTTTCAAAGTTTGGAACTTTTCCAAATCCCTATCTGGGTCTTGTTGATTCTGTGGGTTCATTTTCAAGGGAGATCTTGTGCTTGTTGATAGTGATTAGTAACGGTAAATTGGGTTCCTTTTCAAAATAAACTATAAGATTTAGCTTTCATTGTTTGGTTGAAGTGGGGTTGTTCTGATTTTTCATACTATTATATTACTTTTGCTGGGTAGTTGTTCATCAAATTGCTGGAATTACTTGGTGAAAATTGATGGTCTTTTTGTCATAGAAGGTTCTTGTGGCTTGAAGGAGCGGAAAAAATTGAACTTGATTTAAGGGTATTTAACAAATAGGGGTTGCAAGCTCAAGGGCAGAGGGGCTCTGAATTGGATTTGGCTCTGTTCTGTTTTTTTCTTTGATTTGAAAATTGAAGCTATGGGAAGCCATATGAGCAAGAAGATCCCTGAAGCATCCTCTGCTATCAATCTGAATACAAATCTTCAATACACAACCGAGTTGAGCTCGTATGAGGCTGCCTGCAAGGTTGATGCTGACTTGCAGTCATTTGACACCACCCTCCTAGCTCGAACCAGTCAAGTCATCAATACACTTGCTGGTGGTGTTGAAGTTCGAGCCCTTTCATTTGATTCTTTAAAAGAAGTCACAGGATGTCTGCTAGAGATGAACCAAGAGGTTGTCAAAGTAATACTTGAATGCAAGAAGGACATATGGAAGAACCAAGAACTGTTTGAGCTTGTGGAGGAGTACTTTGAGAATAGCTTGCAGACTTTAGATTTCTGTACTGCATTGGAGAAGTGTCTTAAACGAGCTCGGGATAGCCAGTTGCTTATACTTGTTGCACTTCAACAGTTTGAGGAGGAAACTGAGGAGGGAGGCAGCCGGTTTGTGAGGACATTGCAGGAATTGAAGAATTTCAAGGCAGCTGGTGATCCTTTCACTGAAGAATTCTTCCAAATCTTTCAGTCTGTTTATAAGCAGCAGCTACTGATGCTTGAAAAGTTACAACTTCAAAAGAACAAGCTTGATAAGAAACTCAAATCCATTCAAGCTTGGAGGAAAGTGTCAAGTATGATATTTGTAGCTACTTTTGCTGCTGTTTTGATTTGCTCAGTTGTGGCAGCAGCTATGGCTGCTCCACCAGTTGCTGCTGCTCTAGCTGCAGCTACTTCTATCCCAATTGGTTCAATGGGAAAGTGGATTGACTCTCTATGGCATAACTATGAAAATGCTTTGAAGGGACAGAAGGAAGTAATTAGCTCAATGCAAGCGGGTACCTACATTGCAATAATGGACTTGGACAATATCCGGGTTCTTATTGATCGATTGGAGATTGAGATTGAATCCTTAATGCAGAATGCTGATTTCACCATCGAGCAAGAAGCCGTGAAGATTGGAATTGAGGAGATTAAGAAGAAGCTGGGAGTGTTTATGAAGAATGTTGAGGACTTGGGGGTGCAAGCTGATATGTGCAGCCGTGACATTAGGAGGGCAAGAACTGTGATCCTGCAGAGGATCATAAAGCATCCCAATAACTAAACACGATCAAAGTCCTCTGTAGTATGTACTTTCAATTAGTAGTTGTTGTTGTGTTAAAAAAATAAATCTGTTTGTTAATTCTTATATTATGTTTTTGAATCCAAACACATGCTTGGATTCATGTTTATGATAAGAAAAATCAATAACAAAGTTTATTTTTTCAATCTAATTGTTAATAAGATTTCATTTCCACTTTTTTTTTTTAATTCAATTTCAAAATCAAAATGAACAACTATGTCATGGATATGGCATATTCATGCAACCAAACCAATCTTGAAATAAAAAATAATAATGGATTTACGATGATTTATATTTGATTCTTTGTCAAACTTATAATATAATCTTACACAAAAATGAATATTTTTTGGGTATCTGATAAGGTGCTCTGCCTTTTTAGAAAACAAAATCTATCTAAAATATATTTAATAAAAAACCAATTTTGCTTGCAGAGAAATTTTTTCTTTATCTCTATCAAATATCCTTCTCACCTCTAAAAAAAAATAAAATTGACATGAAAGTCTCTATCATTAATTTATTTAGCAGTAGTAATTTGATAAGTTATTATTATTTTCTTCCAAAAAATTTGTAATTAAAAAGTATAAAACTACAAATACTAGTGAATGACTTGTCGCTCAATCCGTTTTGATTCTTTTGAACACTAATAAACCGCTCTCTCTCCGTGGAAGAAAGTTTTATTCCGTGCTTAGAACCTTCTCTACTTCTATTCTCTGACACTCAGCTTTCTCCAATGGAGATGGAGATTGATTTCAATGAATATCAGTTACGCTGTGAACTCCGGGGCCATGAAGACAACGTAATCTGTCACTGATTCATTTCTTAATTTGTGTAGCTCTGTGGCATGGCGGCAGACGAGAATTTCACTGCTAATGGTCTGATCTTAATGATAGTATCACATAATTTGATTTGAATTTTCTTACCTTATTTGCCCATGAAAGTTAGGTTCGTGGAATTTGTGTATGCGGTAATGAAGGTATAGCGACATCTTCCAGGGACAGAACGGTGAGGTTCTGGTCTCTGGACCTGCCGGACAAGCGCAAGTTTGAGTTTTCAAAAGTTCTGCTTGGGCATTCGAGTTTTGTCGGACCATTGACTTGGATTTCTCCGAATGAAGAATACCCAGAAGGTGGAATTGTGTCTGGCGGAATGGACACGCTTGTTTTGGTCTGGGACTTGAGGACGGGGGAGAAGGTGCAGACACTAAAGGGTCACAAGTTGCAGGTTACTGGAACTGTATTGGATAATGGGGATATCGTGTCATGTTCGGTTGACTGGTGAGTTTATAAATGTTTTTTTTTTTCATCCTTATTTTTTAGTGAAACTTAATTGCTTTGCAAGTCACATCCCTGCAATGCAATTTAAGTTACTCAGCTAAACTATCAATAACCCATACTAGAGTAGAACTCATCGTTGATGTTTATATGTCCAAACTGTTTAGTATTACAGCCGACATGCTACCAGTTTTGTTAGTCACCCAATATATGATGCTTTTCTAATCGACCTTTTTCTCTTTAGTACTCTAAGAAGGTAGAGGAATGGACAAGTCTTAGAGTTTTGGGAGGCTCATCAAGCAGCAATCCAGGCAGTTATACAGCTACCTTCAGGCTAGCTTGTGACAGGTATAATTGGTAACTTGTCCCAAGTCTTAGATGTTGTGTTTTCAACTCAACAAGCCCTCGATGTTCCCTGCTCACAATTGTGCTTCCAAAAATTTGCTTTGCTGGATGATGTTCCTACAGAATAAGCTTTTGAGGTCCCCTGTTACCTAAAATAGCAATGAAAGTGGAGTGGTTTTAATCTTGTCAGAGTAAGATTTCAAGAGGATGCCTGGAGCCAGGGACTGGTTCACATATAAAATAAAAAGACTCATTTCCTTGATTGTGAATTAATGATGTGGCTCTATATTCTGCCATAAACCAGGTTCAAGTGATGCAACGTTAAAACTTTGGAAGGGGAAGACATGTTTACACACTTTTGCTGGGCATACAGATTTACATTTCTCTCTTTAGACTTCAGATATACTTTTTGATGTAGTAACTTTGTATTTGTTTTGAAGAATCTCTTTATGATTCTTTTCTTTGCAGGCATTTACATGGATGGTAGTTCTTATGCTTATTATTAGTCTGGGGAGCAAAATATGACTTACAAGTCTATTGCTATTATTATTGTTAGAGTGTAAATATAGGCAGCTTAATTAGTGAGTCAAATTTCCTTATTTATAGTTTCTTTTCTTATTTCTAGTTTCCTTTTTTCTGTGTAATTTCTATTGCGTATTTGGTTGATATTTAGTCTAGGTTCACTATGTTAGGTTAAACACTTTAGCCTATAAATAGAGGCTCCCTCTTGTATATTGAAAATCATCTGAATATATATTCTTCTTATATTCAAAATGGTATCAGAGCTTAGGGAGAAAAAATCCTAATTTTTATTTTTCGCTGTGTTTCTTTCTAGCGTGTCTCTCTATTGCTGTGTTTCATTCCAGCAGTACGATTATTGTTCATCGGGGTACTGTTCATCGGTATGTCTACCTCTGAAAAATCTGAAATCGGTATGTCAAAACCTAGTACTTTTACCTCTGTGTTTTCTGGATCCCTTATTATTACTACTGAGAAATTGAATGGATCTAATTATTTGTCTTGGGCTGCATCTGTTGAGTTATGGTTTCTGGGACAGGGATATGAAAATCATCTCACGAAATCATTGGCTGATATTCCAACCCCTGAACAAATCAATTGGAAAAAGATCGATGCCCAATTATGCAGTTTACTCTGGGCATCCCTTGAACCTTCTATATTACAGATTTTCTGGGCATATAAGACGTGTTTTGAATTATGGAAACGGGCCAGAAGTTTATACACTAATGATATCCAACGTTTTTACACTGTGGTCTCTAATCTGTTGAATCTAAAGCAAGTTGATCAGGATATGTCCACCTATTTGGGCAAGATTCAGAATGTCAAAGCTGAACTTGCTGAAATATTACCTCTTACCACTGATCTGGCTGACCAAGAGGCACAAAGGGACAGGCTATTCATGATTTTCACTCTATATGGCCTTCGAGCTGATCTTGATCCAGTTCGCCATCAGATATTAGCTAGTCCTAGTCTTCCTTCCATGGAAGAAGTGTTTGCTCGGTTGTTACGTATCTCATCTCTAGTAGTAACACATGTTGAGAATCCATCTCCTGATTCTTCAGTATTGATCTTTCACTTTAGTACTCGTGGAGGTCGTGGTCGAGGAGGTCGGGGTTGTGGACGTCTCCAATGCACTCATTGTAACAGGATGGTCATATCAGGGAAAAGTGTTACCAACTGATTGGTTATCCGGGTACTACAGCTAATATTGTTCAATCAGCCAATTCACTTGAAGTTTCACCATCTAAAGACAAACCTCTTAATGTCTCATTATCAGCTACTGAATATGATAAGTTCCTACAGTATCAAGCTACTCAGCAATCTTCTCATGGTAATTCTGTCGCTTGCCTTTCTCAGACCTCTTTTGACACTTGGATTCTTGATTCTGGTGCCTCTGATCACATATCTGGTAATCCCAAACTTTTTTCTAGTATTAGTAATCCATCATCACTTTCCACTGTCACTATAGCTAATGGTTCCACAACCATTGCTCAAGGTATAGGTCAAGCTACACCATTATCTTTTTTGCCTTTAGAGACTGTACTTTATGTTCCTGAATGTTCATTTAGTTTGATTTCTATTAGTCAATTGACTCGTTCTCTCAATTGTTCTGTCACTTTCATTGATGATTCCTTTACTATACAGGACCGACGTACGGGACGAACGATTGGCACATGACGTGAGTCACATGGCCTTTACCATCTTACCACACTACCTACATCTTTAGTAGCTTGCTCTTCAAATGTGTCACCTATTCTCATTCACAGTCGGTTGGGTCATCCTAGTTTATCCAAGCTTCAGAAGATGGTTCCTCGTTTGTCATATCTGTCATCTTTAAATTGTGAGTCGTGTCAGCTTGGCAAGCACACACGTGTTTCGTTTCCAAAGCTTAGTCGTTTTAGAGCAGAGTCTCCCTTTCATCTTGTTCATACTGATGTTTGGGGTCTTAGTCATGTTAGTTCATCTTTGGGATTTCAGTATTTTGTAACTTTTATTGATGACTATTCTCGTTGCACGTGGTTATTTTTAATGAAAAATCGTTCTGAGTTATTTTCTATATTCCAACAGTTTTGTGCTGAAATTAAAACACAATTTGGTGTTTCTATTCGTATTTTGCGTAGTGACAATGCACGTGAATATTTTTCTACATCATTTCAGCACTTTATGACATCTCAAGGTATGCTGCATCAATCATCTTGTTCTCACACTCCTCAACAAAATGGAGTTGCTGAGCGCAAAAACAGACATTTAATTGAAACAGCTCGCACTCTATTACTTCATGGTCATGTTCCACTTCGGTTTTGGGGTGATGCTGTACTTACTGCATGCTACCTTATTAATCGCATGCCATCTTCTACATTGCATAACAAAATTCCATATTCTATCATCTTTCCTAATCATCCCTTATATTCACTTCCGCTTTGTATCTTTGGTTGCATTTGTTTTGTTCATGATCTAACACCTGGACAGGATAAACTCTCTTCCAAATCATTTAAGTGCATTTTCTTGGGTTATTCTCGCCTTCAAAAAGGGTTCAAATGTTACTGTCCAGATAAGAATCGTTACTTCTGCTGATGTTACATTTTTTGAGGAATCTTCATTCTTTCCCTCGACTATTCCTGAGTCACCTTCTATCTCTGAAGCTCTTCCAATTCCTTATCTTGGACCAAATGACTGTATATCCTCTGCACCATTACCTGATCTTCTAGCAGACACTGTTGATGTACCTGATGACTCACATTCTGTCCCAACACCTTCCCGTGCCTTGGATCTTGCTTCACCACCTATTTTACGAAGAGGTACTCGTTCAACTCGTAATCCTTATCCTATTTATACTTTTTTGAGTTATCATCGTTTATCTTCACCCTATTATGCATTTGTCTCCTCTTTCTCTTCTATTTCTGTTCCAAAGTCCACCAGTGATGCTCTTGCTCATCCCGGGTGGCAACAGGCCATGATTGATGAAATGAACGCCTTACATACTAATGGTACTTGGGAACTCGTCTCTTTACCTTCTGGAAAATCGACTGTTGGCTGTAAATGGGTATACACCGTAAAAGTTCATCCTGATGGTTCTGTTGATCGCTTAAAGGCTAGATTGGTAGCAAAAGGCTACACTCAGGTCTATGGTGTGGATTATTCAGAAACTTTCTCTCCCGTAGCTAAAATTACATCTGTCAGGGTATTTATATCTCTAGCTGCTATTTTTGATTGGCCACTCTATCAATTGGACATAAAAAATGCTTTATTACATGGTGACCTTGATGAAGAAGTCTTTATGGAGCAACCACCTGGTTTTGTTGCTCAGGGGGAGTTCGGTATGGTGTGTCGATTGAAAAAGTCTCTATATGGCTTAAAGCAATCTCTTAGAGCTTGGTTTGGTAGATTCAGTGAAGTTGTTCTTAGTTTTGGCCTTCGGAGGTGTACTGTTGATCACTCAGTTTTCTATAAACATATACCTAATGGTAGAATTCTTTTAATTGTATATGTGGATGATATTGTGATTATAGGTGATGATAATCATGGGATTCAACAATTGAAATCATTCCTACAGTCTAAGTTTCAAACTAAAGACTTAGGACAACTAAAATACTTTTTGGGGATCGAGGTTGCAAGATCATAATTGGGTATTTGCCTTTCTCAAAGAAAGTATTGTCTGGATGTCTTGAGTGATATAGGTATGTTGGATTCCAAACCTGTAGATACTCCTATGGATCCCAATACTAAACTTGTACCAAATGAGGGAGAGCTACTGACTAATCCTGAGCAATATAGACGTCTTGTTGGTAAGCTGAATTATCTCACAGTCACTAGACCAGATATTGCTTTTGCAACTAGTATGGTTAGCCAATATCTTTCTCAGCCTCGAACATCTCATTGGAATGCTGTTATTCGTATCCTAAGATACCTTAAAACTGCACCCGGAAAAGGGATTATTATATAAGAATCATGGGCACACTCTAGTTCGAGGACATGGTCGTGGTCACACATTAGTCCATAAACATAATTCTACTCCAGTTCAAGGTTATAGCGATGCTGATTGGGCAGGCTCTCAATTTGACAGAAGATCTACTACAGGATACTGTATATTTCTGGGTGAAAATCTTGTTTCATGGAAAAGTAAAAAGCAGACTGTTATTGCAAGATCCAGTGCTGAATCTGAATATAGGGCCATGACTCATACCACTGCTGAGTTAGTTTGGTTGAAAAATCTATTAGACGAACTTGGATTTCAGCACTCACAGCCTATAGAGTTAGTATGTGATAATCAAGCGGAATTACATATTGCATCAAATCCAGTCTTTCATGAACGAACAAAACATATAGAAGTTGACTGTCATTTCGTTCGTGAGAAGCTTATGGATAATACAATCAAGACTACATATACAAAATCAAAAGATCAGTTAGCAGACTTATTCACAAAATCTTTGACAGGAAATCGATTACGATATCTATACAACAAGCTTGGAACATATAATCTTTATGCTCCAGCTTGAGGGGGAGTGTTAGAGTGTAAATATAGGCAGCCTAATTAGTGAGTCAAATTTCCTTATTTATAGTTTCTTTCCTTATTTCTAGTTTTCTTTTTTCTATGTAATTTCTATTGCGTATTTGGTTGATATTTAGTCTAGGTTCACTATGTTAGGTTAAACACTTTAGCCTATAAATAGAGGCTCTCTCTTGTATATTGAAAATCATCTGAATATATATTCTTCTTATATTTAACAATTATATAATAATTGTATGAGTAATAATAGGAATGTGAAGGCTTTTATTAAATTGGTACTTCTTTTTTCTCCATTTATATTTGGTTACTTTTTCATCCAATATAAAGAAGTAGAAGACTGTCTTGGGAATGTATTTTCTCAACGAAACATGTCTCCAAGATCTATTGATGTGCTTCTCTGCTTTTGCTGGGCACTTTTTTGTTGTTACAATATGGCAACATAGTCTCATGTAACCATGCAATACACTTGCTCTTTGAGGATTGTGCAGATACAGTTCGAGGATTGGCTGCTATGCCCGGTTTGGGGATTCTTTCAGCATCACATGATGGGTGAGCTCATTCTTGCTTTCACTTTTTATACCAAGTAACTGCTTCTGGTTGGGAATTTATTGCTCAATTTAGTTGTTTCATTTCTTTTCTTTACTCTAAAATCTCTCTAGATCTGTTGCCTTTCCGATTTTTCCCCTTTTTTACGATTTCTTCATTGTTCATCTTTTTATTAGTCCTTTCCTGTTCTTGTTACTTATTGAATATAGGCACTTTTAACATGTTCTGTTTGGTACAGTTCTCTCAGGTTATGGGCAATAAGTGGTGAAGTATTGATGGAGATGGTTGGTCATACTGCAATAGTATATTCAGTCGATTCACATGAGTCAGGACTTATTGTCACTGGCAGTGAAGATCGCTTTGCAAAGATTTGGAAAGGTGATTGCTTCTGGTCTCTGTTTCATGGTTAAGAATTATGGCCTTGCAAATAATATGTTGATGATCTTTTAATGTTTTAGATGGGGTTTGTGTCCAGTGCATAGAGCATCCTGGGTGTATTTGGGATGCAAATTTCTGGAAAATGGAGATATTGTGACAGCATGTTCAGATGGAGTTGTATGAGTTTGGACAATACATCAAGAAAGGGTCGCAGACCCCGTAGAACTTGAGTCTTATTCTTCCCAGCTTTCTCAATACAAGTCTAGTAGGTATTGTTATTCTTCAGTTGTCAGAATGGGCTATTTCTTATTATAACTGTGAAATTATTGTGCAATTTTGAAGGATATTAAAATGCTAAGTTAATAATATTTCAGAATCCCGTGTCAGCTTCCTAATGTATTAGGTCTTTTCTTTCATGGTTTTATGCCATTGTATTGCTTCCTAATCCCTAGGGAGGTTATCAATATGTAAAATCTATTATATACATTTTTCTTTTTGAGAAACCTTTTGATGTTATCTGTTAGTAAAATACTAAAATGTAATCCTGTTTTTTTGTATGTTTGTTATCAGTGTTTACAAGTTCATGGCATACAATCAGTTGGGTTGTTTGTTTTCTTTCTGGTCACTATTTGTCACCTTAGCCTAATTTGTTTGTCGTGTCTTTTATTTTTTGGTCAGAAAGAGGGTTGGAGGACTGAAATTGGAAGAATTACCCAGCCTGGATGCATTAAAGATCCCAGGTCTGATTTAGTCTTTTTCCTAGAGACAGCAGTACCTTTTTTTTTCTCTGAGAGAAACATCTACCAGTAATGCTATCTCAGATGACTAGACATATAGTTTTGTGAATCAGATATTATTTTCAGTTTCTGGAACCCTTTTCGAATTGAGGAGCCAAGTTTCATTAACTTGTAACTGTAGTCTCATTGTTTGGATATATAGGTTGCCTAAACTGTTAGTATCAATATGTTCGTTATTTTGTATATAGTACAAAACATTGCCTGCATGGATTTTTTGGTTGTAAATCTCTCTCCTTTTTGAAATTCAGAAGGCAGATGTTTGTCAAGTGTTTCGATCTTCCACATTTTGCAGTGTCATAATTTTTTGATTAATTTGTGATCAGGAACTAGTGATGGCCAGCCAAGGTTGTCAGAGAGGGTGATAATGGGGTGGCATATGCATGGAATTCGAGTGAACAGAAGTGGGAAAAAGTAATTTCTCATTCTTGTAGTACTCCTATATGTTCCATTCTTGTAATTTCTCATTCTTGTAGTACTCCTATATGTTCTATTTTCCCTTTGATGATGTTACACATGGCTTCTTTTTTGTGTTTATTTCAAATTTTCCTGTTAAAAAGAGGTTTTACATACTTGCTCTGTCGTTGGGTTGAGTGGTTTCTCTTTACTATTGTGTTATACAAATTATAGAATTTTGTATTTTCTTACTTTCTACTACAACATTGTGTCCCTATTATTTTATGTTTGAAGTTTTAATGTCTTCTGGTTATATTCAATATGATTGCAAATTCTTGTTCTATCTCTTTCTCACTCAAGTCTTCTCTTTTCAAATGGCTTTCCAGTCTAGAGTTCAAATATCGATTAGTCTGAGGTTTGTCATAGTTGTTTATATTGGACCACCTATGAAGCCTTTTTTTTTTTTTTTTTGTTACAACTTCTCTGTGAGTTGAAGTGGTGCCTTCATTATTCTCTCTCTGACGTGTTTATTTTGAGTTTGCCACTTATTCTAGGGACTGAAAATCCTGAGATTGAAATCTGCTACTGTCCGAGATTTCTCTTTGCCTTTTAATAAGTGAACAGCTATTGTAATCTGTTACAGAGGATCATGCGCTCAGAAAAGTAAAAGGGAAGTTTTTGAGTATTATAACATTCTTTTCTGTTTTCTCTGAAGCTTTATGTAATCCATGTTGTCTTGCTCAAGAGAAATGAAACTATTGTTCTTTCTGTTCTTTTAGAGAGAAAAAAAATTTTCTGATTTAGTATGCGAATTATGAAATTCAAGCAAATTTTTATCCTGAGAACCTTTCACGAAATTACAGGTTGTTGAGAATGCTGAGAAATGAAATTAAGTTTTAGCTGAAGTAGTCTAAAACTCCAAATATTGTGGCAATCTGAATGGAAATGCCTGAATGCAATGTGAAACTGAAAATGTTAAAGTAAATAGTATGCCTTTATGCAAATTTATGACAATTTATGACAATTTTCAGTGATCAGTTCATGTTTTTTTATTTAGAATTCTAAAATAGAAATATGTCTTCGTATCCTTTTTGAGCTTATTGGATGAAGGTAGACGTTAAGCATCTAAATTAGGATTTTCTTTTCCGTTCACCTTTAAACAAGGTTGAATTTAGCTTTACTCTCTTTTGTGCCTCAGTTATGCTGTGCCATTAATTGAAAAGAAGGATCAAGAAGGTCAATCTCAAGTTCTTTCTGCAGCCCTTGAGGTATGTTGTATCCTCTTGTATGTGGGTTTTGGCAAGACTATACTCTCCCATTTCTCTCGAGTCATGTCACTGGTTCTAGCATCATTTAAATTTATTATGAAATTACATGTGCTTTATCCAGATAGCAGGAGAGGAAAACGTAGAAGGTGACTCAAGATTCCATGCTTTAGTCGCCATTGGATCACTGGTAATTTCCAGTTTCTCTATTCATCATCACGGTAACTAGAATAGTGGTCATTTTGGTGGATACAAAATTTGCTTCTCTTTTGTCCTGTGAGCTACATAAAAGCCCAGTTACACATGGTTTACCCACATTGTTTCTTGATTTATAATGTGTTTAACTCAGTATGTCCAAGTAATTTATCACACTTCATTAGGAAGAAAATGTTATTTTATTTAGATTACCCATTGCCTATGGATTTTGCGTATGTTGAGGCCAGGTATGAAATTCATTGATATATTGGAAAATACAATGAGGGTGTCTGCATTTATCTTAGATGTGAACTCGCCACTAGGGGTGTTAACGAGCCGAGCTCGAGCCAAGCTTTGGCAAAGCTCGGCTCGGCTCGGCTCACTTTAGGTGGGCTCGAGCTCGGCTCGGCTCGTTAAGGGCTCGTGAAATTTTTTTGAAGGAGAGTTGAACCCAATACCTCTTAGTGAAAATTTGTGCAGTTTACCACTAAACCAAGTAACAATTTGTGTTAATTTTGTTGTATATAAATATATTTATTATAAATGTATATATAAATAATAAAAAAATTATTAAATAATATTAAACGAGCTAGCTCACGAGCCGAGCTTTGGAAAGATTGAGCTCGGCTCGTTTACTAAACGAGCTTAAAATAAAGCTCAAGATCGGCTCGTTTTTTAAACGAGCCGAGCTTGATCCGAGCTCTTAACGAGTAGCTCACAAGCTGTTCACGAGCTAGCTCGGCTCATTGTCACCCCTACTCGCCACTCTCTGTGTTGTGGTATTGTTTTTCTCATTTTTTTATTTTTTTTTAAATTCATTAATTGAAAGATGAAGTTGATTGGAGGAGAAAAAGATGGGAAATAGAGCAGGAAATAGAAATGTAGTGGAGTCATGGGCTGGAAAAATGGAGTTTAAAAATACTACTATCAAAGTATTACCCCTAATATTGTTTCACTCAAGTGAGGATGGTAAAAGGGAGAATCATCTTAGTAGTTAGTATCCTAGTGTAGATTCTGTTGATTTTAAGTGCAATGTTTTTCTACTCTTTCACTGCTGCTTAACTTTAAGTTTCCTTTGTCGGATCCTATCAACAGATGCTTGAGGGTCTTGTGAAAAAAATAGCATTGGACTTTGATGTGGAGAACATTGCCAAAGTCGCCAAGGGTTCAAAAGACATCAAGATTGCTGTAGTTGGAGCTGACATTGAGTTGTTAACGAAGCAGAACTAAATTCACTAATCCTGGGTGACTAATCACATGCAGCTTGCAGGCAGCCACTCAAACGCCACACTGACTAGGCGATGGGGAGAGTGAATGGAAGATAATTTACCCTGTATCTTGATGTTGAGATCACTGTGTCATATTATGCTAAATTTATTGTCAGCCTGCGATGATTTTAGGATTTAGGAGTGGTGGTAACTTGAAATACTCAAGAGCTTGAAAAGATTTTTCATAGGAGGGAAAGATAATTGATTTTTCATATCGGTATGTACGATAAGCACCATGAATTATAATACTGACGCTGCACTGGAAATTTATAGCCATTACTGTTTCAGCAGCAAATTGATGGTGTTTCTTTGTTTATATTCCTTATTAGCATTGGTTTTCCCTTGAACCCAGATGATAGATTCCAATTTCCAAATAAGTAGTACCCTGTATTTCTAGGGTTAGTTCCCAGACATTAAAATAAAATAATAAGAAGAAATAAAAACAATGATATTAATGCTGAACGACAGAATTGCGTGTAGGTTGGGGTTCAAGGAATTAATAACAATTTTGATAACATGTATAGAATCAAAAGAAAGAAATACACGGACATATAATAATATTCTGGTTTGATGTTCACAAATTAAAACTAATTTTTGCTAAGAAAAATAAACTAGTGCTACCATACGCTGATCCTGCCTCCTGTTTTCCTCTGCGTCAGGAAAGATGAAAATAGAAGTAACTATTTGTAGTTGCTAACTTCATCCCCATTAAATATTAAATATAAAAGAGAAAGCCAATAACAAATGCTAGCGTGCATGGCAGTATGACTATCCATCCTTTGGCAGCAATAGTGGCTTCAGCAGCGGAAGCCAGTGGTGGACAGTGAATTCTGCTAGTTGGTGTTATAAAGCAAGAATTAATTTCAGGGTTTTTATGTTGATCAGGCCGTGATGGAGGAGGAGATTTGGGTGGTGATGGAGGACAAGATTTGGTTGGTGATGGAGGAGATGGGGGTGGTGATGGCCGAGGTGGTGATGGGGGTGGTGATGAAGGTGGTTCCTTGCAATTGGCATCAGTTTTGACTTCTTCAGGCAGCTTAGCAACCGTAAAATGAATATTCACGTTCAGCAGCATGACCAGTGTGAGGGCAAGGATTATAGCTTGGCATAACCTTTTAGCCATGGCTTGTCTCAGGAGGGACAAACAGAAACAGAAGAGGGGTGGACTGCAAGCAAGGGGTGATCTAAAGACACGCACACACTCATATATATAGTGTTGCTCGCCTAATTTGGTAAGGGTTTTTGTGACAAAGTCACAAAGCTAGGGTTTCTTTCCTTTTCTTTTCTTTTTCTTCTTCCCCAAGCTACGCACATTTACGAGGTTCTATCTAACCTAATTTTCCAGGTCGAGGTATTTAGATTTCTATATCTTAGCGTATTCATTGTTGGTTAAAAAACATCAGCATTACAGAATTAACGGTGAAGGATTTGTTAATTTAAAATTCATCCAAAATATTTTCTCGAATTTAAAATAATGTGAAATCTCAACTATATACTAGCCAACATGGTGGCAAGTTTCAGACTCAAAAATCGTCTTAAAATAGTATTTTGTGAGAATTTTCAATTTTAATGGCCATTTTCAACACTGGAATATATACTTAATTATAATTCGTATGCCATCACTTAATCTTAATTGAGTGGCTGCCCTTACACATTAATTCTGTCTTTCCATTCAAGTTTATTGTCTTTCAAATTCTAGCATCTATTATTGTTCAATTCCGATTATGTATTTGTCTAGTTTTTAATATTCGAAGGAATTGTAAGCCAAGTGCCCAAGGCATGTAATGAATAAAACTACATTGTCTTTCTACCCTTTTTTAGGCTTCATTAGTGAAACTATTGAGCTGATGAAACAGAGAATAAAACAACCATTCTCACTTTATACCTTCTAGAGAGGGCAAGCATAATTGGTTCATGTGGAGAAATCCCCCCTTTCTTGCCATCCTATCTATTTCTTTTTTTCTCTATCAAAATCTCTGCAGAAGTTACAATTGCTCCAACTCTGCATCCTCCCTAATCCCTGGTTTCCTACAGATTGGAGTAACAGCATGGTCGGGAAAAGACTTGTTCATTAGTTTAGGGCAACAGCCAATGCAATACAGAAATGCTCAGGTGAAATATTGGAACACCATATAGTTATACAAAGCAAGCTAATAATCTCCAATCCTGGCATGATCAGTGATCACGCTGAAATATAGTACCATGCATCATCATTTTGACTTCTTTCCTTGTTTCTTCTTGATAACTTCATCAATGTACATTATACCCTTACCTTTGTAAACTTCAGGTGGCTTACAACTATGAACAGCAGCAGCAAACTGGTGCACCCTTTGCTTGTCAATTCCAGTGCAGCAAACTACATTGTTTTTGAAGCAGAAAACACGGACAGCAGGAGGTACTGTCAATTCTACCTCATGACTGTATCCCAGCTTCAGATACACGAGGCATCCAGCAGCTTCTGCTCTGGCTTTGTAGCCAACACCCACAATCTTAAGAAAGCGAAAGAATTTGGCTTCCATTAATGTTAAAGCAGATTGGTCACCAAAACTCTCCTGAGAATGGAAACAACAACCAGAAGTCAATTAAAATGGATTATAAAACTAACAACAGAAAGAGGAACGGAACCGCATCTAATATTGGAAAACTCATATCACAGACTTGCATGCAGAAAACTAAATTGCCACAGAATAATCAGGAAATGAAGTCCTGGCAATCATTTCAACTACCTCTATCCCGTGATACCAAATACAAAATACAAGACAGGAGGTGTAAGGCTGAAGTTCTTACGGTATAAAGGAAATAGAAAACGGATCCCATATAGAGTGTTTTGCTGGAAATATACCAAGTGAAAGGAGCATGAGCAGGATGTGCCGATAGGCTTCTTAGATTAACAAAAAATGATGTCCATGGGCATCCTAATTCCTACACTACTAATGTAAAAGTTCACTCCAAACAGAACCATTGATTTTCAAGATACAGGATGATTTATCTTCCATTTCATCTTAGATCAACAATAGATCTCTTATTTATAGACCCATAGTCAATAGTTTCCCGGATTACACCCTCTTCCAAAGAAAAGAAAAAGAATACACTCTATGTAATCAAACATATGCATCCATAATTTCTCAAACAAGGACAAATTTTCCAATGTTCAAAGCACCTACTCTATGTAATTAGATTAAAGCTCCAATTTTTTTCTTTAATTAAAAAAAAAAACCCACTTCGTGTACAATATACCCAAATTCAAGAGCTAATCAGAAATCCATTGCAGACATGAAAACTAAAAACACAAAGCCGTCACCAATATTGAAACCCACCCACGGGAATGATGAAGAAATATGGTTGAAAGAAAAAGGTAGTGAAGTAGAACTTACTGGACAGAAATGATTTCCAGAGCGATTTCGGCCTTAAAACGACAATGGAATGGCGGAGTTGCAAAACGGGTCAAATCGTGTAAGCACAAAAAATTTAAGGTCCCACCGAGATTTGAACTCGGGTTACTGGATTCAGAGTCCAATGTCCTGACCACTAGACCATGGGACCTCCGTTTACTCTTTTTATTAAAATAAGGACAAATTCTAGGATTGGAGCGAAAACCTCGTTTGTTGTAAAAATTTGAACTCTCCGCTGCTTTGTTCTGGAAAGTGGAAACCTACGTCCCTCGGCGGCGTCCAAATTCCAAAAGCTATCCATCTTCGCACCATCCAAATTCAGGTCTCTCTTTGTCTCTTGCAAAGACGCACTGGTAAATACATTGATGTCTGTGAAATTAGGGTTTCCGGGGATACCGTTGTATTGGAACTTAATTTCTTCATATTAATCCGTAAGCCTTTATATTTGGTTCACATCAGGAATATCCGTCTAGATATTGGGATTTAAAAGGAAAAACTTTACATACTATAGATTAGTGGGCATGTTGAAAATTTTCATTATTGATGACTCTGTATGATTTCATATGTCATAGGATTCCAAAGTACTTCAGTACTTGAATTTCCGGTGTTGAATCGTGCATACATATATCACAAGCAGCATTTTTTTGTTTCTATAAGAGTATTTATTTGTTTGAATGTTGTCATATCGCTATCCTAATGGTTTTTTATGTGTAATTGAATTAAAGGAACAAGCTTTTACCATTTGAAATTGTGGAAACACTTTAAAGCATATGGAAAACTCTTTTTGGGTACTGTTTGATTATGTTTTTGTTTATATGTTGATTATGCTTGTTTTGTTTAGTCGGGAACTCGAATGACTGGACTAAATTTATAGTCTGTCTCAGCAGTCAGTATAAATCCTAAAGCAATCTTTTCTAATCCTGTTGGTTGGCACAAAATTGTAATTTATAATGTTTAATTTTTATTTTATTTTTACTTTGGTTTCTTTATCTGTGTTCTTCTTCCCTTGTGTTAGCATTTTATTTAGTAGTTTAGAGGTTGGTTAGTTGGAAAAACCACCTAAGTAATGTACCCTTTTTTTTTCTTTTTTTTCTTTTTTTCATATTTCAAAAACAGTGTGTTTTGAAAATAACGTGTTTTGTAGTTCGTGAGTTGAAATCACGAACTCTAGCTGCCATGTGGGCAAGGCTGGTGAGAGATGGAGAAAAGAGAGTAAAATAAAGCCCAAGAGGGGGATTTGGATTTGCAGATCTAAATGATATTGGCATTAAAATTACATCAATTTACCGGTGTTTGATGAGTCCTAAGCCAGCTATGACCATAAAAGGTACACCATCCCAATGTGCATTATCAATATACAAGGCAGCAGCAAAATATGTGGGTGTCAGAATGTTTAAGCATACATCAATCTTGTCTCCACTACTTGGTTTATTCTGGCCAATAATGAAATCACTAGGTTCCAATTTATGAATGGACCTGAGAACTTTGACCTGAAAGAAGCTTCTTACTAACATAAGTTACATAACTAGATCCTTGATATGTGTATAACATGCATCCATACCTTTTCATTTTGAATGTCTTCACCATTAAAACTTATGGGTGGCAGAATTCGTGGGTTGAACAGCTCAACCCACGAACTCAGCTTTTGTTTGAGTTCGTGACTTCAACCCACAAATTCCCACGAATAGTTAGTGATGACATGGCACCTAGAGTTGGTGAATAACTCGCGAGTTACAAAACACGTTATTGAAAAAAAAAAAAAAATACATTACTTAGGTGGTTTACCCTTGGTTAGTTTGTTTCTTAACTAAATGACCATTTTTCTAGTGAATAAATTGTTGTGGTTGACAATTGACTTGTAATTAAATGTTGTGCAGGGGATTGAATTACTTAAGATATTGATATGGATACGGATCATTGCGGAGAACCAAATGGTGGAACATCCAAGGTTCCTTCTTGTTCAAGCACATCTCCTGGCCCATCTCTTTCAAGCAATAGTACTTCTGACGATGCTAGTGGATTTGAATGCAACATCTGCTTTGAATTGGCTCAAGACCCTATAGTAACTCTTTGTGGCCACCTTTATTGTTGGCCATGTCTGTACCGATGGCTCTCTAATCATTCTCTTTGCCATGAATGTCCAGTTTGTAAGGCTTACATAGAAAAGGAGAAATTGGTTCCTCTTTATGGGAGGGGTAAATCGGTTCTTGATCCAAGAACCCAGCCCGTTCCAGGCATTGAGATTCCTAGTCGCCCAACTGGTCAAAGACCTGAAATTGTTACAGCTACTGAGAACCATAATTTGCGAGCAGAGTTTGCTAATGTTGGGATGATATCATGGTCTGCTTTTGCTTCTTTCTCACCAGCCTTCTTTCCATCATTGTTTAATCTTCAGGTGCATGGATTACACAATGCAACTCTGTATGAAGCAGCTTTGGGTTTTCCTCATGGGGGTCATGTTCTTGGATTTTATCATTCTCTAAGTCAGGGAGAACAGTCATGTTCTTCCGTTTTGAAACTATGGCTTTTGTTTTTAGGTTTTGTGCTTGTATTAAGTCTTGTTTTGTAGACAATAATGCTTGTTGAAGTCTAATGTCTGAGGAATATATGTGTAGTTTGACAGCCAATTTGGTTGTACTTAAGTACGTCCGATGAAAAGTGCATTCAAATGTTTAGTTTTCCTTGGTCTTTTTCTTCTACGGTTCAGTAATTGAGAGGCAGGTCAAATGGGGTAATGACAACCTTTTTTTTTTTTTTTTTTTTTCTTTATTGCCACCAATATATAGAAAGGTAGTCAGGAAAAATCTAAAAATAATAGATAAATATAATAAAAGTATCTATTTGGATAAACTAACTTCTGTGGCCGTTAAAGCTCAAGACAGTACCTGAACCGTGCCCGAAAGCTTCAGTTCTTCACCAATGGAGGCCTTGAGCTCCACTAAAGCTCTAAAACTTTCACTTCCCGCAACCCATTTCCTCAAAACCTCTCCTTTCAATTCCTCATTCAAACCCCAACTCTTGAATTACAATTCCCATTTTCACGGTCGCTACAAAGGAGCTCTCTCATTTACGGTTAGTTGTAAGCTGAAGTCTCCTCAAGATATTGAAAACAAGCGCAAAGGGATATCCAAGAGGATTGTGCTATCGGAGGTGGCTCCGCCGCCGCTAACTGAGGATGATGATGTCCGTGGGGACGAAAATGGGAAAATTCCAGTAAAAATAGAGAGTAGGGGTGGGATTTCGAAGTTGGGTAAGATGTTGAGTAGAAGGGTTTTGACGGTTTTGTCTAATTTACCTTTGGCTATTGGGGAAATGTTCTCCATTGCAGCTCTAATGGCTCTGGGTATGTGTCTAATATTTTCCAGCAGTCTAAATTCTTTCTGCTTATGATTGTTATTGCTATGGGTATTAAAATGTTAGGTGTCAGAAAAGCATATATAAGAAAATGTTATCATTTCCGTCAATCTTATTGAATGAACTATCAATCAAACGTCTGTAGTTTATCAGTATTATTATGCAAAGGATCGATATATTAGGAAAAAACATAAAGGGGATTCTGTGTACAGAAGCTTAATCCGCTAAAACTTCCTATACCAAGAAATTCAAGAGGAATTAGGAAAGAAGCAATAATTCTACCAAGGAAGAATTTAAATCTAAATTTATCCGAGGAATTCTAATGCTTTTCTTGCCTGCAATAGACCAAAAATATGCATGCCCTTTAAAATTTGTATTTTACATTGAACTGATTTTCATGGTAGGGTCTGTAGAACATCATTCTTAGCCTTTTATTTAGATGGTTAGATGTGGATTAAAGGAGCTCTTGAATTTTGTATGTCAGAAAATTGGCGACTACTCTGTCGACTAGAATTAAAAATTGGCTTTGTGTTTACTTATGCTTCTGTAGGAACTTTTATTGAACAAGGTGAGGCCCCAGAATTTTATTTCCAGAAATATCCCGAGGATAGCCCTGTGTTAGGATTCTTTACTTGGAGATGGGTCCTTACCCTTGGTTTTGATCACATGTTCTCATCCCCTATATTTCTTGGGAATGTTAGTCCTCCTGGGTGCATCACTTATGGCCTGCACTTATACAACACAGATCCCTCTCGTCAAGGTTGCTAGAAGGTTTGTTATTCCAATTTTTGTATGTAATCATGTATGAGTTAGGAAACTGGGAAAGTTTTTGTTGGTTAATGGTGTAGTTTGTTTCATAGATGGACATTTTTACACTCTGCTGAGGCCATCCGCAAGCAGGAGTTTGCGGACTCATTGCCAAGAGCATCAATCCGAGATGTGGGTATTATACTGATGGGAGCTGGATATGAGGTTGTACTTTTATTTTCTTTCTTTATTTTAATGCTTCTCTATTTTCTCTTGTTCAATCTAGGAGACATAAAATTGTCACATTCTTCCTTTACAAATTCCAACAGCTCTTCTAATTTGCATTATTGTGTGAAAGACTCGCAATTATGTGACCCTTGGATGACAATATCTATTTGCTCTGTGTGCCATGAATTTGTTTTATTTGCATCGAGTAAGATGTTATGGGATGTAAAGTAATGATTATACCACAACTAGATAATGGTAAATTATCGACAGCATGCTGGTAGACACTAGCTATTAAAAACAAAATTCCAGTCTGCGAATCAGGTATCCCAGAATGTATATCATGGAAGAATTTGTTATTGATTAAATATTATCATTTCAGTTACTAGCTATGGTAGAACATAGACAAATTTCCGATCATCTTTATTTGTTATTTACTTTTGATTCTATATTTCTGCTAATAAGGAGTAATTTGAACAACATAGGTCTTCTTGAAGGGTCCTTCTTTATATGCCTTTAAGGGGCTTGCTGGTCGGTTTGCCCCTATTGGAGTACATTTAGCATTGCTGCTGATAATGGCAGGTGGAACTCTCAGTGCAACTGGGAGCTTCAAGGGTTCAGTCACAGTGCCACAGGGGCTAAACTTTGTTATAGGGGATGTACTTGGTCCAACTGGTTTTCTCTCTACTCCCTCGGAGGACTTCAATACAGAGGTTCATGTCAACAGATTCTACATGGATTACTTTGACAGTGGGGAGGTAAATGTTCAGTATGAAACTCTATCTTAGTGAAAGAGCTGTATTTGAATTCTGTGGTGAGCCCAAAAAATTGTTTCTCGCAGAGATCAAGCTCAATTTTTTTCCTTTTCGTTTTCATTCTCTATGGGGCTTTGAATGGTCTTATTTTCTGGTTACCCCTTTGGCCCTATCACTCCAGTCATCTGCTCCATCATATTTTTCCTATTTTTTATTTTATTTTTTATTTTTTTCCATTTTGCATCTCATCTTCTAGAAGGGCGTCTCTCATTTTTCTTGCTCAACATCTGTGTTTAGATGTACTAATTTAAGTCTCTAACCATACTCATGGTTTTGTAGGTTTCACAATTTCACACTGATCTATCTCTCTTTGACATTGATGGGAAGGAAGTAATGAGGAAAACAATTAGTGTAAATGATCCTTTAAGATATGGTGGTATCACAATATACCAGACAGATTGGAGTATTTCAGCACTACAAGTACTTAAGGATGATGAAGGACCCTTTAATTTGGCTATGGCACCTCTAAAGATCAACGGAGACAAGAAGCTTTATGGGACCTTCTTACCTGTTGGAGATGTTAACTCTCCTAATCTTAAGGGAATGTATGTATTTCTTTTACAGCTCCAACAAAGTACGAAAACTGATAAATTGAATCATTCTTTTCACGGGCATCTGAAGCTCAAAAAAGGTTTATAGGAATTTGCTGTAATGTTGTCATTATATTCTTCTGTGGCATTTCAGATCGATGCTTGCCCGTGATCTACAGTCTATTGTCCTCTATGATCAAGAAGGGAAATTTGCAGGAGTTCGACGACCTAATTCTAATCTTCCAATTGATATTGATGGCATGAAAATCGTCATTGCTGATGCAATAGGCAGTAGCGGTCTTGACATGAAGGTGAAAGCTTACTACAAATACACTAAATTATGTAACTTTATTCAACTGCTTAAACTTAGATTTTAACCAAACCTTATTTTTAATTAGACTGATCCAGGGGTGCCAATTGTATATGCTGGATTTGGTGCTCTAATGCTCACAACTTGCATCAGTTATTTATCTCATTCACAGGTGAAATTTCTGCTAAACAGAGTAAAGCTTTCATATTTTAAACCTTCACATCATATACCTGAAGTTCCATCGGGTTCAGATATTGGAAACACCTATATTTGGTTATCTCTCAGATAGAAGGCTATTTATTTTCAGCAGTATGAACTGTTGGAATGTACTCAACACTACATGTTTTCTTTTAATATTGCTTTACATTATCTGCGAACTGAGGTTGTCATTATCATTGTTCCTTTTAGCTTAAGTTTTTACTCTGCTTGTTTGTTCACCTGAAAGATATGGGCCTTACAAGATGGAACAACGGTAATAATTGGAGGAAAGAGTAACCGAGCCAAGGTTGAATTCCCAGAGGAGATGAATCGTTTGCTTGATAAGGTTCCTGAAATAATTGAATCATCTGTTTCTGAATCAAGAGGCTAGTTCTCTCAGGATTAAGATTCAAAGGCGAGAAACTTCAGTTGGATGATCAGTTAACAGATCAGTGAACTCTTCATCTCAAGAATGTCCAGATAAAGTTTTGCAGAGTTATTATCAGATATGGGTTTTATCAATGTACAGTTACAAGCATGTTTCGTAATTTGTGGCATACTTTTTAGGGCCATCTTTTCAATTTGTTGAGCCCTGTATAACCTTATATGAAATTTTAATTTCTTCGACCTTGATACACCATGTAAGAGAAAAACTGACATTCAGCTTTGGAATATATACATGAAATGTCAGTGTAACCACTTGCTTCAAAGTGGGTGAATATTTTAGGAATAAAAGTTTCTACGTTGAAATTTTATATCTCCAACTTATCGTTGTCCGTTGACATTTTCTGGCAAGAAAGCCGCCAGTGATTTATTATAAAACAAACCACCGAGCTGACAAATTGGACTACTATTTATCAAGTAATGGTCAACAGTTTGCTGGTCAGGGCAACTACTAGTAGTAAAACTAATACAACAGGGACATCTTTGAAGACAAAGAAAGCACTAAGATTAACACTGACCTTTCTCATTATACAAATAAAATTTTAGGGTACAGTACAGTGGGCTGCATAATATATTCTGCATAGCCTCTCATTTTGAAAATTTTGAAAATTGCTTGTGTGTGCAGACCACAGTTACACTAATTGCAAGGCTTCTTCACGTTTAATGTCAAACACCTTGATAAGGACATCTTCAACAGCCTGTTTGAATCGCAATCAAACAAAAATTAGTACTAATAAAATTGAATTGAATTTGAAATGTAGCAATTGGGAAAGTAACTACCAGAATAAGAAACAGCATGTACTTTGGCGCAGATGGCTAAAATATCAATGACTCAAATGGTAGATTTATATGGCAAAACTTTTCGACAATGTAGGTGGGAATGATTGATACAGTTTTTGGTTGTTTCATGGGAAAGAGAATTACCTTGTCCGGAGTGGAGGCACCAGAAGTTATACCTATTGTGACAGGACCCTTGGGTAGCCAACTTTCTTTCTCGACCAACTCTCCATGCTAATTGAGAAACAAAACCCAATTAATCATAGTTGATATAAGAATTAAGAGTTGTTCAAGTGTGTATCTTTACATCCATACTTACATTCAACTTATAAGCTATTCTGTTTCCTGGACCAATTCTTTTCTCACTGTCAATCCAATAAGATGGAATTCCACGCTCCTCAGCAATTCTCTTGCAGATGTGATGTGTTGCTGGAGTTCCACCCTCCAACTACTAACATAAGATCCATGTGTCTCTCAACCAGCTTATACATGGCATCTTGTCGCTCCTGAAGAAGGCATAGAAGAAATTAATTTTAGCTGGTGAACGGAAGATCAGAAATACATAGGTAGTGGTAAGCAAAATTTCCATGAATGAGTTGGGGCAGGGTGGGAGAGAAATGAAGAAACAAAGGGGTAAGTATACCATTGAGCATTAAACATGATAACCTGTATGCATTTTTCCTCCCTAAACTAAAGTGTAACTGATATCCATACACCACACGGCAGCTAGTCTTCTATAACAGAAGGAAGAAATATGGAGGAAAAACTATAAAATGCTCTATAGCCCAATTTTTTTTCATCTAATTGAAAATAAACTGCAATAATGAAATATGGAGGAAAAACCATAAAATGCTCTAACATGATTTTTTTTCATCAAATTGAAAATGAGCTGGAACAATAAGTATGGAGAGAGAATTACTTGGGTAGCATCACAAATTGTGTTGAAGCTTATGAAGTGCTCATTGACATTCTCCACACCATACTTGCGCATCATAGTCCTCTCCAGTAATTTCCCTGTGACATTGAAAATATCATTAATATCACAAGTAGAAACTCTTTAGAAAGAAATATGTAAAGAGGTAGAACAGTTCAAACCAATCTCTTCAGTCTCCCCCTTGAGCATTGTGGTCTGATTTGCAATTCCTGTTTTTACTAGGTCAGTGTCTGGATCAAAACCCTTAGAAACTGCAAACTTAAATTTCTGCGAGGTGAAGAACATTTTTATCACAACCAGAACCACAAAATTTGAAAATCAAGGTTAAAACTTAAAACCACACAAGAGATGAGTCTACCTCTAAAAATGCCTCCTTGGTTGAGCTGGATCCATTAAGTTCACCACCAAGAATATAATCACAAACATACTCTGCCTGGACAAGGTACAAAAGTATGCAAAATTAATAACACGATTAAGCATCATTCCTTCATTCACAGATTCAAACTTAAGCCTATGTTTGAAGTCATGACATTTCCCCAAAGGAAAATTGATGGATATTATTATCTGCAAGAGGGACAGACCTCTGCCATATTCTTCACAATAATATACTTTCCAGCAAAAGACGCGGTTGCTACAGTTTCCTCGTGAGCATATTTACCATGAATAATTGAGGTGTAGTCTCCTTTTTTGTGCTTCTCAACAGTATTCCAGACCTTCAAAACAATTACAGAATTAGTTTCTGAATATCCACAAATGCAGGATGTGTGAGATATATATACTGAACATGAGGAATCAGAGATGAAATTACCTTGGAAACCCATGGACAAGTTGTGTCAACAATTTGAACATTTTTTTCACTCAAAACCAACATCTCTTCCACAGCAGCTCCAAAAGCAGGCAAAACCACAACATCACCCTTGTCAACAACATCAAATTGTTTATTTCCTTCTTCAATAGGAATATTCTCCACTTTCATCTCTTCCAACCGCTGCACGAAAATTACTAATCAATATAGTTATGTAGGGAAAAAAAAAAAACAGAAAAGAAGGCCCATTAATCAGTATATACTGCTGATAGTTTCAGTGTAAATTTAAAAATTTTGTAGCATCAAAAAATGAGGGCCAAGCCATCAAACAAAGGAACTTTAAGGTAACCTTAGCAACATTTCTTCAATCATAAGTGTTGGTCTGGTTTACAAAAGCATGTAAATTTTTTAAAGCAGTAATAAGTTCCAACTTCAAAAATCATTGATCTAAATGGAAAGTACATACAGACCTTATTAACAGTTGGGTTGTGAATAATTTCATTGGTGATCCATATCTTCTCATCAGGAAATTGTTTTCTAGCTTCATATGCAATTTGAACAGCTCTTTCAACTCCCCAACAGAAACCGTATGATTCAGCCAGTCTTACTGTTACGTTCCCCCATGTGTAATCGTTTCCATTTTCCTTCAAAGTTTTAATGATGTCACCTGAAATTCCAACATAAGACATACACAAACCATAATCACACCCAGAGAACCAAAACATTAAAGAGTAAATTACAACATAAGCTAAAGGAACCAAGATATGGGTGTAATTCCCAAAGCTGAAGCTCAGTAAGCATCAACTGGTAACATTTACCAGAAAAAATAAAAATAATTTTTTTTTTTGTTAACACTCAATTCTGTAAGACTCATTAAACAAGTTTAAAAGATGCAGAACTAGAAAAGAAACAAACTTGTTTATGACTAAACTGAAAACTTACTTGTGTATTCTCGATTCATAAGCTGAAGTGTCTCCTCCTTGCGACCAAAACCTTTTCGATTATAGTTGTCACTCCTCGTCAAATTCTTTCTGAACACCTTCGCATCGAAATCGGAGTCAGCAGCCACCGACGCAGACGAAGAATCACCGGAACATCTAACTGATAGAGATTTCCTGCACCGGAAAGAACCAATTCTTGTAATATTCTCGGGAAACACGAGGTCTGTACGGGTAGAGAGACGACAAAGCTGTGGAGCGATCGCCATGGGAGATAGAGTAGCGCACGGTAGTAAATTACGTGAAGAGAATGTTGTCTATGCACCGGATGTGCGCATTTTATTGTGTGCTCAACTCAACTGTCCAACGCTAACTTCCATTGAGCTCGTGTTCCATATTTCTTTTCCAATTTTTTAATAATACTTTGTGTTGTCGTTTTATTTACAAAGGATCGTCGTTAATCACAATTAGACAGCTTGGTCTTTATTCCTAAGTCACCGTGTTGGACTTTTGACAAATGAAATTACGAAAAAGGACATGCCATTTTTTTCGCTAATTGGATTAAGTTAACGAAATTTTAACCGTTTCCCGCGTTCTGACGCCGCTACATTACTTACTTTTTTGGTAGGTGAGGGGAGGCTGGATTAATCAGAAAGACTATAATGCCCTCATTCGCATACTCATCTGTTGATTGAGCCTGTTGGGCATGACTCTGCTCTTGTTTTACTTGAGGTCCAATAACCAAAATTTGTTTGTGGGCCCAGGTTAGGCATTTCTTATTATGAGTTGTTTAATTTTCTTTAAATTGATTGATGTACTCTTTTTCTTATACTATGTTGGAATGAAAAATGGAGAAAGAGTATCGTATGTTTTTTTTTTTTTTTTTTTTTTTTTCAGGTTTTTCCGTAAGTATTATTGTGAGAATAAATTTTCGAAATTCTATCAAACTCTTTTTGAAAAAAAATATCTTTACGAAATGATGTCTTCAGTTTCGAACTTGAATGCTCTATTGGAAGTCATTAGCCTATTTTGTTGGGCTCAAACACTATTAGTAAAGTCTAGTATATTTTAATGCAAAGAAAAATTGTTAGTCAAATAAACATAAATTGATTCAAACCAATTAAATAAATAAAAAAAATGCAAATTACGCATAATAGAAACTCTATTACTAAATCTTCATATTTAATTTAAAAAATTGTTGTTGCTATGAGACATTTGTTTTTTTAAAATTTGTAACTTATTCAACCACCAACTAATTAATATGCAAAGTCTTTATAATTAACTAAAAGGAAAAAAAAGACATGAAAATCAATGCGTTTATAATATTTCATTAAAAAGAAAAGTGTTTTTAAATTATATTATGTACAATTAATTACTTTTTGGTGATGAGCTTCCTGGTATTCAAATTCAAAGTTGGCAGTCCATTTGATCTTTGACTTATAAATCCAATTAATTTGGAAAGTCACACTACTTCTTAAGAACTCTGTTAATCACTTTTAAAAGTTTTTAGAGAATAAAAACATTGAAAAATTAATAGTTAAAAATAATGAAAAAAGAAGAAGAAGAAGAGAGAGATGGAAATCTTGCAACAGAGACTAGGCCGCTTTATATTAATTATTAGGAGCTTAGTGTATTTGAAAATAAAACTAGCTAGTTTTAGTTTTTTCTTCACTCTTTTAATCTTTCTAGTTGAATAGGTCAATTTTATTCGTATTTTATTTATTAAGTGTTTGATCTTTGAATTGGTTTATACATTATGCAAGGACATAGTCATCTAAATTCTCACCGTTTTATGTGTTAAATAGATTGACATTTTCACAATTCGAGATATTTAAAATTTTCAAATATTTTATGAAACATCATATTTTTGTTAGGTTGTTTGTCACTCGTAGTTAGTAAGAATCTCATATTAACTTTGACACATATTTTAATGTAAATAGTCACATTGTTTCTTAATACATATTTGAGGTTATTATAGTTCATAAATCGTTAATAACTGTGACGATTTGTTTACCATCATATAAAACAGATTGACTTTCTATATAATTTCTAAACTTCAATTCTTGTATTAACTTTTCTATCTAATGCTCTAATTGTTAAAAATAATAATAATAATTGATTTTAGATTATTATTGTTCACATTATCATTTGGCAAACATTCATGTATCAAAGACAAACTATTTACCTCGGGGCCTAAATAAAATTTTGATAAGAGCAAATAAAAATATCTTTTCGATTTATTCACCTTGTAAAGAGAAAATAAAATAACGAAGCATAACGATAAGTTTTCAGTAAAACAGTGAACTACACGGACGGTTAGTAGAAGTTGTCTAAATTGATAAAATTTCTTGGCGTCAATCCAAGAAATTATCTCATGTTATGTTGTTCGTAAACTCAACTTATCTTATTCTAATAAATTTCACATTAATGATAATCAAATATTTGGTGGTTCGGGCTCGGCCCAATTTAAGTTCTTTTAAGCCTGATTCCTTAACCCATACTTGAAACCGGTCCTGAAATTTGTTGAGGACAAAATTTGGATCAAGTTGGTCCAGTCCAGATGTCTGATGCTCATGAATGATGGTCACTCGAAGTCTCTCCTACAACCAATAACCAGTAAAAAACACTGGCCCCACTAACTTTAATGTGGGGCCATCATATCCACATGGAGTGAAGGGATGACATTGCTTGCAGATTTGCAGTTAAAGCAAGTACAATACAGTAGATAATGAATTCAGGAGCTCCGTGAATGCCCAACACGGACATACTATAAGCTATGGTGGGCTTAGGAGTTCAATCACTGACCGTCCCAACCTTTCCCTCCTATTTGTCCCGGCGTGGGTTCATTGAGAAACCTTCTGGGTGCATTCAGCTTCTGAGGTTTCCCGAGACCAAGAGGTGCCCAAATCCCACAAAGCTGAAATTTTCTAGTGTCACAGCTCAAGCTTCAGGTGAATTTCTATTACATTATGCCAGATTGTCAGCTTCTAACGTTCATTCCATTGCTTCTTGTTTATTGTAGTTCCATATGTAAATTATATTGTTTCATCAAGAATGGGCAGACTGAATTACAATTGGATAAGGTTTTCATTGTAAAAATTTAACTTATCGTAATAATTAGCTTAAGAACCATAGAAATTGATGATACTAACATATTTCATGAGCTTGAATTACTTTTTTGATAGGGAAAAGAGAAGGGTAATTTTGTAGGGAATAGATGGAAACCCGAATGTATATTACACATACACAATGTGGGTTAATGAAGAGCATGCCATGGTGTTATTCACCCACTATGTTTTTAAATTTGAATTCGTCAGAAGTAACATTGGTCAGAATTTTCAGAAACAGGCCTAAACATATCAGTTTAGAAGTTTGTCTCTTGATTCATATAACCAGTAACCGCCCTGGGCTTTAACCCCAATCATCTGGGAGAGCAAAAGTTTGGAGTCACCAACTCAACTATCCAGAATTTCAGGAAAAAAAAAAAACTTAACTATCCAGAATTCTCTCTCCCATCTGTTAAAGAAGTATATATTTTGTGCGTGTTGTTGGGGGGGGGGGGGGGGGGGGGGGGGAAGACATGGGTGTTTAAATTGGGTGTGATCATAGCATATATATTTCCTGTATGTTATTAAATGTCCATGGTTGCATACAAGGTAAAATAGAATCTAGAGCGAATGCAGTAGAGGGAATTCCCGCAAAAGTAGATCTGAAAGATGATAATGTTGTGTTTGTTGCTGGTGCAACTGGTAAAGTTGGCTCACGAACAGTGAGGTAACCCTTTACTGTATCACTATACTCAATTTGGAGGGTATTTTGGCAAAATAATTAAACATCATAATCTTATGCAGGGAGCTTCTAAAACTTGGCCTTCAAGTCAGAGCTGGTGTTCGAAATGCTCAGAAAGCAGATACACTTGTTCAAGTAAGAGTTTAATTGGTGGTAAGAATTGTTTTATCATACTCTCTCTCCATAATATATATGCACCAAATGTTAAATGTGCAGAGTATTAAACAAATGAAGCTTGATGTCAGGAATGCAAGTGAAGGAAGTACATGTAAGAAAAAAAAGCTTTAAAAACATCTTCTCAGCTCTCACGCTATATTTGCTGCCATATTAAATAACAGGTTGTTTTTGGTCTTTAGCCCAGCTGTAGAAATGCTTGAAATTGTGGAATGTGACTTGGAGAAACCTGATCAGATACCATTGGCCCTAGGGAATGCATCAATTGTTATATGCTGCATTGGTGCCAGTGAGAAGGAGGTTTTTGACATAACTGGGCCTTATCGAATAGATTATGCCGCCACCAAAAATCTCATTGATGCTGGTACATAAGACTTCAATTATTGTATACCTTATTATTGACTATATCGGGTTTATTACCATTTCCTGCATATAAATGTCTCACTATCATTTTGTATGGCTTGAAAAGGAATTGCTGTAGGTTGTAGTGAGTGAAAACAGCTTAAAATTTTGCATCTTCCTGGAGCATGCTAAGTATTTGTTATTGAACACATATCATAATGAGCTTTCTTTCTTTCTTTGGTCAATATACCCCTTATGGAACTCTGCTCATGTGAAGATGCATGAATCCGTTAGGTTAGCCGTAAATTTCCCACAGTATGTTCAGTTAAGGCCTATCATGAAGTATTTACTCTACATTTTTCCGTAGACTTGTAACAAAGTGATTCAACCAGTAGCAAGCAAGAATTTATTTTCTTGTTCTGCTATTACTTATTGGCTTAAAATTTAGTTTCAAGCAGTCAGTTCATTTTTGTTGTCCTAGTGATTGAAACTGCAGAAAGTTTGAATATTTCTTATATTATGCAGCAACTGTTGCTGATGTTAACCACTTCATATTGCTTACTTCTTTGGGAACAAATAAAATCGGTTTTCCTGCGGCTATTCTCAAGTAAGTAAACGCTTTCTCCTTTACTGATTGTCTGAAAATTTTTGTTTGTATTTCTCATTGCTCAAGTAGCAACAAAAGTGATATGACTTTCGTCTAGATCTTTGTTGAAGCAGTTCAATTGACTGGCCTCTTTTACTTTTGTAGTTTGTTTTGGGGAGTGTTGATTTGGAAAAGGAAGGCAGAAGAAGCGCTGTTAGCCAGTGGACTTCCATACACGGTGAGTGTTTATGATATTAACTGCATCAAATGATGCTTCTGAGTGTCTAACTACTCCTTTGTCATCCTTATTCAGATAGTGAGACCTGGAGGTATGGAACGACCAACCGATGCTTACAAGGAAACTCATAATATAACGCTCTCAAAGGAGGATACTTTATTTGGTGGTCAGGTGTCAAACCTTCAGGTATTTATTATGTGAAATATGTTTTATGTATGCAGCAATTTTTAGCCAGAAGCACAAGTCTATATATTTTAGAACAATAATGGTAATGATTTTATTTTTACGATAGATATGCAGAGTAATTAAATATCTTCCATTCAGCTAAGTGTAAAGGGAAGGCCTTTCTGAATTCATGGTTAAAATTTTGCAAAGCATTTTATTTCTGTCTGTATGATGCATTTAAGAAAATCAGAATGTAGTTTCTCGACCCTTTTTCCTTCATACCTCTTTCCTGTGTTTCTAGTTTCAAGGCATGCTATGCTTTTGATCTAATCTATTTCAGGAGGACAAAGGATTGGTCTCTGGTAAATTTACATAATATTTATATCCTCTTGATACAGGTCAAAATGGAGATAGATGTGGCAAAATATTTGGAATAGCATATTAATTTTGCTTTTAGGATGTTTCCAGTATATCTGGACATGCAGGATTGGGCTTCTATCTTGTTGCAAAATGATGTCTTTTCCCTCTCTTGCTCTCTCGTTCTCTCTTTTAAATTGTCAATTAGATGAGCTTGGGATTTTATGTTTAATTGACCAAGTACCAACTAAGAGTAAAAGTGAATTACACCAATTTATTGTAGGTTGCAGAGCTCCTGGCATTTATGGCTAAGAGCCGTGCTCTTTCATATTGTAAAGTAGTGGAGGTAATCGCAGAGACAACGGCACCATTGGCTCCCATAGAGGAACTTCTTTCAACAATACCTTCTCAACGTGATTATGTTGATTCGTCGAAGGTATTTCCTTCTTTCAGTGGGAACAAAACTTGTCATATTTAAATACTACAACTGATTAAAGAGAACACTTTCCCCATTTACTTCCATCATCAAACTAAGAATCTGTGTAGTTGCAATTCTTTCACTTTTGATCATATGATCAGATAAATTATGTATTGCCTTGAATCAGAAGCTGACCCTCTTTAGAAGCCTCTCTTCTATATTGGTTGAAAAGCTTTCTATTCTACATAGTATGCCAAAATTCAAAACTTGTTATTAGCAAATTTACAATGATAGAATGGGCTAGGAGTTCTGCCTTCCCCACGAGGAGGCTGATTAATCAATCTTCATTGCCATGATTAAGAAGATCAACGAATTAACTCAACCCTTTTTTCAGGAACCAGATGATGAAGCTGTTCTTGATTCAGTTTCATCTCCATCTGATAATGTTTTGCCAGTGGAACCCAGCACTGCCTCCGAGCAAGAACCTTCCCTTCCGAAAGCAGTGGCAAAACAGCCACTTTCTCCCTATACTGTGTGAGTAATATTGCCTGGATAAGGAATGTTTAATATCTAAGTGAAAATTTGTTGCCTTCTCTCATTTATCTCATGCTTGAAACTTATGTGTACTAGACATATCATCTCCTGCTTCCAGCTCCAAAATTACTGCTAGCAATCATAAAGCAAGTTATACAGATGCTATTAAAGCAGCATACGACAAGCACCCCTTTATTGGTATCTACATGCACTATTATTGAAAAGGAAGCTATTAGGAAGAAGTGAGACATATGAGATTCTTTTTGTGTTATACAGTAGCATACAGAGCAAACTATAAAATGTCACGTTTTTCCATTTTTTCTATTCACACACAAACAAACAAACTCACATGTGGTTGTTGTCATGTTTGGGGAGGGAGGGTTTAATGTTGACAGAGGGGATAATCACATGCTGCATAGAAAAAGGAACTAGAGTGACTTGACTTTGTTTTCCTGTATTTGATTCTAAATGAGGATCATTGTGTAGCCATATTACTCAAGAATGTTGTTGTGGCCATCATCACTTGTTGTCTTTGTTCAGTTATGATGGTCTAAAACCACCTTCATCCCCTAGTCCTGCTCAGTCTGGTGGGCGGAAAGAAGTAGATATCATTGATGCAGTGTCAAAACCTAGTGCTTCAGGTCCTCAAAGTGGCCCATCAGGGATAACTGGTGTATCTCAGGCAAAGTCAGAACCAGAACAACTGGCAGCGGGCCCTCTTTCTCCTTATGTAGCGTAAGTCATTTCTTCCATTACTTATTAGATATTTGCCACATAACATTCTTTAGATTAGCTGTTATTTTGACAGCTATGAGGATTTGAAGCCACCCAGCTCTCCGAGCCCTACACCAAGTGGGTCCAAGGAAAAACCACTTTCAGCCACAAAAACTGTAGAATATGCATCACCATCGACGGCAGGCAATGTTGCAGAAAAGACTGTGCCAACCAGTATTGATGGAAAGGATCCTCCTCAGAATACGAAACATTATCATTCACCCTATTACGTGTAAGTCTGTTAAAATGACTTCTTGTTATTATCAACTCAACAGACATTATATTTGTTTCCTTAGCCCTTCGTTTAGCCATGAATTGTGTTCTTCTCAATGTTCTACTTGCAATCCTTCTATTATTGATCTTAGTTTGTTATTGTCTTTGTGTTTTCTACCCATGCATTTTTGGCATGTTATATTTGCAGATACACTGACTTTAAGCCTCCTACATCACCATCTCCTAATGTACCAACTACATCACTCTCAACACCTGCTGGGGTTGTGGATGGTGGGTCCAACATTGCTTCCTTGTCAGGCAATGGCACAGCCCAAGTTCCAGTAGCAGATGAACCAAATGATGGACGTAATCATACAGAACTGAAGCCAACACCAAATTCACCTTTTATTATGTAAGTCTTTCCTCGGTTGATTCAAACACACGTTTTCTTTTGCAACATCTTCTTTCTTTCTTGCCTCCGAGGCCCACTTTGTTTTTTCTATTTTCTTCTTCTAAATATCGCCATCCAATGAGTCTGATATAATTAGAATGTGACCTCACTGGATCACACAAGTTAGTAGTTTTTTGTGTTTACTGCATAAGAGTTCTGTGTTTTTGTTTTTGGGTAAAAAGCATAAGTTGTTGTGATAGTTTTAAATAGCAGAAGCGTGCTACTGCATGCATTATAATTTTATGTCACTGGAGTACTTGTTGCAAATTCAGTCAACTGAGTATTGGTCTTAACTTTTTAATAATTGTCCAATTATCCAGGTATGATGACTTGAAGCCCCCAGCATCACCTACTCCTTCCTCAAGGAAATCATAGGGAATCATGCTTCTGGATTCAAACAAGGAAACAAGCTTACAGTTCAAAGTATCATTCCCTTCTTTAGGAAGGCTAGTTCCTCCTGCAGAAGTAACCATCTATCGACCACTTAACTCATAAAATATGCAGAGGCAAGCAAATGATGTTGAGGGAGCATTTGTACTAGTTCAAATTACCATTTATAAAATCTATATCTTTGCGTGTTTTTTTTGGTGGAACATATAAGTAATGTTTTAGGTATGCAAAGCAAAGCTTGTTTTTTTATTCAAGTGAATTTATGCTATCAATACCTTTTGTGTTAATTCCAAAAAGAGCAAGTAATTACGGGGATTCACATATTCAAGAAAAATAAAATATCGCTAGAAGAAGGGCTTGAACCTTCGACCTTGTGGTTAACAGCCACACGCTCTAACCAACTGAGCTATTCCAGCAATTTGTTTGGCAGAGAACAATTCAATTTATTTGTTTAATTCATACAAACTTAGTGATACATGAATCACACATTTTATGCATTTTATCAAATATGGTAATAGCATTTGTCAATGATTGATTTAAACAAATTAATTTTATCATTTGAAAAGACTAATCTTATGATAAAATAAATTGTTAATAGTAATCATTATCCCAATATTAACAATGACTTTATGGACAAGAATCCAAAAGTGGGATATTTCCTTGTCAGTTAGAGTCAAAAAGTAAATATAATAACTATTAAAACAATCAAATTATAAAGATTAATTCAACGAATAAATACATATTTAAACGTATGAAAATTGAAATTCATCATGATTAATTTTTGAGTTTTTCAAATTTTATCTCATACAAGTACAACTTTATTATTTGTTATCTCTTTTTTTTATATTTATAAATTAATTAAATATAATTAAAAGATGATGGTTGAAATTGGAGAATAATTCCTCTTTATTAGGAATTTATGATTCGAACATTCCAAGGCAAGCCAAAGTCTAAATGATTAAATTCATTCTCCGAGAAGACAGAAATACGCTGTTGTTTTGCATTACCCTTTCCTTGCAAATTACAGTCTTCCCCTTCCACCTCATACCAACAAACAGTCTTGCTTTGATACGACGCCGTTTTATTCCTGTCTTCCTTTTCTTTTTGTTTTTGTTTTTTTTTTTAATATGAAATTGAAATTTGATATCTCAATGAAATAATACGTCCATGAGTTTGTACTCTGGACTCTCTTTTTCTGTCTTTCCAATAAAATCACTCTATTCGTTGCTTGTTTATGCTTCATCCTCAGTCTCATCGCCGGAAATCTCGACGGAATACCTGTTTTCTGTTCTCTGGGATCGCCGGATTTGATCGAATTGTTGTCGAATCTTCGTCACCTATATTTCATTGATTCGTACGACTACTACTCATTTGTTTATTATCATTTCATATTTTAATTGTTTCTTCGATGGAGGATTTTATGAGCAGCGATGATGAATACTGTTACTCCGATCAAAACTCGATCGATGGGTTCGAAAACGACGAGCCTGATTTTCAGTGGGTCCCTCCAAAGGGTTCCACAACTCAGGTATTTGACTGTATTTCTTGAATTTCGTCCCTTCTTCTTTTAGAGTGGAAGTTTAGAATTGCAAGTGTTTATTTTTTTTTTTCTCTTATTTGGTGTAAAAATATGATATTTATGGTAGCTTTTTCATGCTGGATTTTTTCTGAACCGAAATAATGCTTATTTCTGGTTGTCTTGATATGTGGAATCTGGTTGAGAATTGTTTGCTCTCATCGTGAAAGGAATTTTTTTTTTTATCAATATCTTTCTGAGGCCGGAGCTTCGGAATTGCTTTGACTAAAGGTTTTATTTTATGGAAATATATTGGTCACGTGGAGACAGAGCTGCCTTTTTTTTTTTTTTCTCTGGTGCATGGACACTAGAATCTTGAGTGTATGATCATTTAGTTTGAAGAAGGCATAAAGAAAAAAAAAATTCAGAGAGGGAAACAATTTTAAGTCATACATTTGATCGTTCCAGCTGTACAGTGATGGTGCAAAAGTATACTTGTTAACAATTTTATGTGAAGCAGGATCCTTATGAGGTCCTTCCTTTTTTGTTCTGACCCTGGTTGTGTATCGTCATTTTACTTTTGCAGGTGATAACGAGGGAATCACTTTTAGCTGCGCAGGTAAATTGAGGGAAATAAAGTCTTATTTATATCTCAACCAGACAATTTTATCATTAGATTTTCTGAGGCTGATGTTTTGACTTGGTGCACGTACATGTAGAGAGAGGATTTGCGCAGAGTAATGGAGTTGCTATCCGTGGGAGAGCACCATTCACGTACCCTGCTTATTTATCATCGCTGGGATGTTGAGAAGTTGTTTTCTGTGTATGTGGATAAGGGGAAAGCTTTCTTGTTTGCTGAAGCAGGTGTTAGTATGGTTGAGCACCAAAACCACTCCTCACCACTTACTTCTACAGTAATGTGCGATATCTGCATGGAAGATGTCCCTAATGATGACGCAACAAGAATGGAGTGTGGCCATTGCTTTTGCAACGGCTGTAAGTTTTCTCTTTTATCTGTGGAAATTCTTCGCTGGCATTTCCATATAATTTTACATTACTTTCATACTTTGTGATACTTTGATGATTGTTGTTGTCATCGAACTTGGTTCAATTGTTAGATGGTAGTAAAGACACAATCAGTGGTATTACTCTCCATCTTCTACAAAGTGTGGGAAAATTATGCAATCTTTTAATTATTCTACCCCATATCGATTTATCACAGGTTGGACAGAACATTTTATTGTGAAGATTAGTGAGGGTCAAAGTAAGCGCATTAGGTGCATGGCACACAAATGCAATGCTATTTGCGATGAAGCTGTTGTCAGAAACCTGGTCAGCAAAAAGCAACCCAATATGGCAAAGAGATTTGATCGCTTTCTTCTTGAATCTTACATTGAAGACAATAAGAGAGTTAAATGGTGCCCAAGTGCTCCTCATTGTGGGAATGCAATACGAGTTGAGGATGACGAATTATGTGAAGTTGAATGTTCATGTGGTTTGCAATTTTGTTTTAGTTGTTTATCAGAAGCACATTCCCCTTGTTCATGTTTGATGTGGGAGCTTTGGGCAAAGAAGTGCAAAGATGAATCAGAGACTGTTAATTGGATAACAGTTCACACAAAGCCTTGTCCAAAGTGTCACAAACCTGTGGAAAAGAATGGTGGTTGCAACCTTGTTAGCTGTATCTGCGGCCAAACATTTTGGTAATTTACTTTCCTTCTCCCTTTCCTTCCCCCTTTCATTGTTGTACCATTTGATGCATGAATATGCTATGTTTGTTCTGAAGTTGAAAGGTTAACTTAGAGTCTGACAAAACTAATTGATTTGTAACCCCTTCTCCTTTCTTGAAGCAGTTTACTCTGTAGTAATCTTTTTCCATCCTGTGTTTTCATCCCCCTTTCATTTTTGCACGATTTGATGCATCAATATGTAATGTTTGTTCTGAAGTTGAAAACTTATCATAAACCTTGAGAATCAGACAGCACTGCATAATTTTCAACCCGTTTTCCCTCATTTTGTGTGCAGTTGGCTCTGTGCTGGAGCCACTGGCCGAGACCACACTTGGACAAATATAGCTAATCACAGTTGTGGTCGCTACAAAGAGTCGGAGAAAAAGGCTGAACAGGCAAAACGGGATCTCTATCGGTATATGCATTACCATAATCGTTATAAGGCTCATACTGATTCATTTAAGCTCGAAAGTAAATTGAAAGAAACTATTCTAGAGAAAGTTAATGTTTCAGAAGAGAGAGAGTCAACACTCAAGGATTACAGCTGGGTCAGTAATGGTCTTTACAGACTTTTCCGATCTAGGCGTGTTCTTTCATATTCATACCCATTTGCATTTTATATGTTTGGAGATGAGCTTTTCAAAGATGAGATGACAAAAGAAGAAAGAGATATAAAGCAGCATTTATTTGAGGATCAGCAACAGCAGCTTGAGGCAAATGTTGAAAAGCTCTCCAGGGTTTTGGAGGAGCCCTTCGATCAATTTACTGATGATAAGGTCAAGGAGATAAGAATGCAAGTTATCAATTTGTCAGTGATAATAGACACTATTTGTCAGAAAATGTGAGTGTTACTAACACTGAAACTATAGATACATCCGAGTCTTTCAAAAATGATGATCTTGATAACTGCTTGCAGGTATGACTGCATTGAGAACGATCTATTGGGTTCTCTCCAACTTGGTATCCACAATATAGCTCCATACAAGTCAAAAGGCATTGAGAGGGCATCTGAACTTTCTGCTTGTCGGAGCAATAAAGCCATTAATATAGGACAATTGTCTACCTTTGTATTGTGGTACATGTGTTAAACTAGATCAATCTTTCTCTGCATGCCATTTTTGATAAATATATATTGCATCATTGTTTCGAATAGTCTTATGGTTTTTATTTGTTGACGCAAATAAATGATGTGTTTCTTACGTATAACTGTTTATGAATTAAGCATGTCAACTTTAGAACTCTGCCGATCTGCTCTTTCTGTTACACTGTGTACATGCATTTATGTATGGATATCTGTGTATGTCCCTGGAGGAGGGGTTACGTACAAGTCAAAACTTCACTTTGCTCTAATTAGGACTCTTGCTTTTAATATTTTCTTGAAAAGGAGAAGGAATTATAACTTGGGTTACTATAATCCAGTACCGAACTTCAAATGTTGCAGTCGCAGATGAATAGGCATTAAGACGCTTACTATGGCTTATTCAGGAGTTCAAGTTTACTCATCTATCTTCTGCCCAAATTCTTTAGTTTTTTTTGTAGATATCCCAACGTACAAACTAGGTGTCAATTATTCATCATGTTTTTGTCTTTCATGAATTTTACTAGACCATGTGTAATTGTTATATCACTAAATGCTTGTAGCCAACGTTGGGTTTTTCTTATTATACATGTCAAGCACAACTTCTATATGATTCTTTGTAACATAGTACTGGATGCTGATCAGGAATGTGATTATGCTAAACATAGTCAACAATACACAAGGTTTATCTAACATCCTATACTAATCTAGGTGGGACAAGGGAATCTGATCGGCCTTCTGGATCTAGAAGTTCAGGAGAGAGTGGATGCTCTTCTCGCAAGCGTCCTAGAAAGGAGGGTCTTGCAGGTGCTATTTTTGATTTAAACTTGCCAGCAGAGTTTGTGGACAGGAATTAATCTCTGAAAGGGGAACTTTACTGGTGTACAGCTCTAACATAGTTTGCTTCTTTGATGGGATCAATCATTTTGGATCGCACAGCCAAGTGCTTTTACCCTTTTTTGTTAATAGCTTCTTTAATATGAGGTGTTATGTATCCCTTTGACCAAGATTTTTTCCAAGAGAAATTTATGTTTTCTTATTCATACATCAGTTTCATAGAAATCTTTACGACGTATATTGCCTCTAGTTAGGCATCTATGGCTAGTAGATCTAAAATTCTACCTGGGACTTGAGCAAAGCCTAATTACATTTTTTTCAGAGATACTTTGATATATATGAAACCCTAACAGTGAAGGTAAAATGATGATTTTTTTTTCTTGCTGCTTATTTTCATGCTTTGTTTCTTTGGACAGGTGTGATTGGTTGATTTATTTTTTATTTTTTATTTTTTTTGGTCCATTTCAGATTGTGCTTATACTCTGTCGAATTGCAGAATTGTTGCTGATTGATAAGAGCAATTTAGGTAGACAGATGGGTGTGATTATGTCTTGAAAATGCAAAGCTGATTTAGTGTGGCAATCATGGCTGCTGAAGTATCTACTGTTTCAGAAGACACATTTACATCAATTTTTCTTTCACCTGCACCCTTTTCTAGCATCAACACCATCCACAATTTTTTCATCTTGAGTTTCTTTCAGTATAGTCATGTTTATAATATACACACGTCTGCATGCTTTCCTAGACCTACTGCATATGAACTTCTAGATCTGGGGATCCCACTTGGCATTGGTTGTCAGAGTGCCATTAGCATACAGGGTTCATAAACAGGATATCATACTCTACATATCAAGGTTCATGTCTGGACACCAATTTCTTGCAAACCCCTCTTGATAGTGGTGGTAAACAGAAGTTATTAAGTGAGCAGCTATATTATAATTGGCATTGACTGAGCTGTTATATATATTAAACCTTTGGATGTATCACTCTACATGTTTCTCATCTAGGGCTTCTACACCTCTTTAAGTTTCATCTCAGTCTCTCTCTAAAACACATACAAACAGTACACACTGCTTGAAGTGAGGGAAGCACAGCAATCACTGATCTCAATGTAAAGATTCGGTTCTGCTTCATTGAAAGAAACTTCGCTCACGTTGGGAGGTGTTATGAGGTTATATTATGTTGTCAAACCCAACACATGCAGTTCCATGGACTAATGTGAAGCTATAAAAATATATAGTATATATATATATATATATAAATATTGCCACACATTTTTCTTTTTTCTTTTAAATAAAATCTCCCTTTTAGACTAAAACGAAATTCGATTTTAGATTTTTAGGACACGTTAAAAAATCTAGAAGTGGAAATATCCTTCATTATGTTAATCCATTAGCTCAACAATTGCAAATTTTAGAAGCCAATACACTTTTAATAATTTTCTTCCAAGAAAATCATCTTGTAGGTTAGTTTAAATCGTAATTACAATTTGTAGAAGCCTACACTTTCAAATATATAATTTTTTTTTTCCATAGAAGGTTAGGGTTATCCTATATGTTTTAACTACTGCCATTATCATATTATAGTCATAACTCATAAGCACCTTCCGAGCCTGACCAATTCAAAATTCAATACCGGTTTTGTGTTGCACTAAATCAAATGCTTCGGAGTTTGTAGAACTTTTGTTTGTTCTTGATTAAAAAAAATTATACACATTAGTCGAGTTCATCTTAATAAAACCACAAGTATGTCTGTCAGCTTCATTGAAAATTGCTTATTGACTTGCTAAAAAACGAGGATAAGTTATGTTTAATCATTTCTATCTACATTGAAATGTAAAACATTTTTATGGTTTAATTTTAATTATTTGAATCCCAACATGGGTGTCTAGAAGTGCATGGTTTCCCAGGTTGACTCTTAGCGTCATGCCAAACTAGAAACTTCTTATAAAATGTCAAAATTGTTTTCGTAGAAAAACGCAGAATTAACAACAATGGTTGATTTAATCTAACTGTTAGTTTAGTTTTTTTTATAGTTTTCATTTCACAACCCCAAAGAGAAAAGGCAAAACACTTTTTTTTTTCCTGAGCAAATTAAAGTTATTTGACTGCAAATTGGTTGTATCCAAACATCCATTTCTTTTCTTAATGAAGTTGACATTCACCTTTCAGCCCTTTTGAGGTTACTTTTCTTCAAAGTGACAAATCCCACTATTTCTTTCTTGTCCATTCATGCCAGAATTTTGCCATTTGTTCTATAATTAATTTTAGAAGATAATACATTCACCATCTTGATTTATACAGAATTTATATCTCTAATTTTGGGGCGATATCAAAAAAGTTAAATCAATTAATACTGTCTCATCATTAGTAAAAGGATAGGATCATTCACACAAAACAAACAACAATTTGTTTTGAAAATAAAAAATTTATGTCGAGTGAGTGTGCCTTACTATTGCAGGTCCGGATTTCAATGATCTTACGTATAAAATTCTTAATCACAACCCTGTTACTTGTCACTTTGTTCCTTTCAAAAACAACCATGCCCTACTTTTGAACATGTCCAATCAAATGCCACGAACTAATTTGCTTCTTTTAACGCATTGCAAAAAGCCCACCAGCACAAAAGCTTCACAGGTAGTAAGTATATGGTTTTATATATGTGCTTGTCAATTGTCATATATACTTGCATCTCGGTTGCCTTCCTGTTTCTTATCCCTTCTTTCATATTAATCACCTAGTTCTGCTTTGAAACATCATCTTTATACTGAAAGCCATTTCCAATTTACTTCTTTTAATGCAATGCTAAAAGCCCACCATTAAAAAGCTTCACATGTGGGATATAGCTTTCTAAGACGAGAATAGTCAAAAATATATGCATCTCCTTTTGAGCATTGTACAAATGTATTCCAGTATAACCTGCAGACCAAAAGGGACAAAACACGTGTTTCTGGGTTTCAAATATGTATAGCTGAGAACCCATTTTCTCCTTTCAAAATTATGTGTGAAGTCTCTCTCTGTCAGAATCTAATTTCTGTTAGATAGTAAAATTGTAAACAGAGTTGTGCGGTTACATTGATGTGTTTTGGATTTATGCTACACAACTGGAATTTCAGTATTTAGGAATTTGTCCATATCTCATGGTAGTATCTGCAGCATTTAATGCTCTCACTGTATTCCTTAACCGCAGGGTTTAAGCCAAATTTGGTGCAAGTGTGTCTTAAATAAATTGGCGGGTTTCTAATTTGAAGCAATTCAAGTTCGTGGAAGTTAGAGTTCCAAATCACAAGCGTCCTAACAGGCATCTTAGAACGTTGGTTACATTTTTGTCCACTTTGAAAAATTTGTGAGCTCATTTCTGTCTGTTCCTTCTCTGTAGTTTAAGATATGAAGAAAGGTAGAATGATTTACATTACAAATTCCATATGGCTGGCAATGGCTTAGAAATTCGTATCAGAATTTATATTAGATAGAGTTCAATATTGCATGGCTTTGAATGACAAGTTTCAGTTATCAACTCTGTTTATAAACTCTGAAGTTAAGCTTTGCCTATATCTTATGCCACATTCCATTAAATCAACTTTTTTGCTCTGTGCATGACAGTGATCCAATTAAAAGGAAAGTCAGGAAGGATAAAATGCGTAGCATCGTAGAAGCTTCTTATTGTCCTAAAATGGTAAGCATATGCATATTTCTCCCCTCATTCTCCTCTATATACACCCTTTCTGCACTCCTCCACCTTCACTGCTGAAATTTAGCAATATAAATGAGATTTTCTGTTTCTCATTGTCCCGGAAGAACAGTTTCATTGACTTTTCCAAACAATGATCCTTGGTACCATCCACCAAGTCAAACTTGCATACTTTGTTCAAAAAATGTGAATAGTTTTGCATATGTTGTATTATAATTATACTCAGTTGGTATACACTAATAAACGATATTATAGGTTTACATTGTGCGTGTTCCATTTTGTAATCTTACTCTCCGACGAATATAGAATAATTTCTCTCTTTTGCGTTAATGAAAAGGAAGAGAGACCACTGAAGAGAAATGTTGAATCCAAGAAGAGGCAATCCCATAATATAGATCTTCAAAGTACTTTGACTGAAGAGGTATACATCTCAACTTATTAACATTATGTGGGAACTATTCAGGTTTAGCTATTAATAAGCTAATGAAAACATCGAGTACTGGTATTCAATGACATTCTGTTTACCTCTCTGAGCACTTTACTTACATGTGTTCTTTATGGAATAGACATCCCCCATGAGGGGTAATTGCATTTTAATTTGCTTCCCATAGCCACTTTTTGTCTTTGAGAAAAGGGGAAGTATATCAAATTAGAAAGAAAGTGTGCACCACACATACTTCTATGTTGACCTGCAAAACAATCTGTAATTTGTAAATATAGTTCTGTATAGACATAAATCGCTGCAAGGTGTTTGATGGAAAACATATACTGCTACTGATATGATCAACCGGCCTGAACGGTCTATGAAGCAAAAGAAGTTTCTGGTAAAAAAATGCATGGCTCTAATGAAAGGAATTACAAGGCAGAAGATGGTCAATCCATATCCATGTAGTTCTTAAAAACTTTTTTTTTTTCACCTTTTTTAGATTCTACAGCTTCAAAAACGATATAAGGAACAAGTTGTGTTACGGTGTGCACTAGAGAAGGCATATTATCGTCCTTTCTCACATGATGCTACACTAGAAACTTCAATACCAAAGGTAAGTAACTCCTTACATTTTAAGAGGTATTCATGTTTCTGATGCATGCTTATGTATATATATGATTATGAATATCATTGCTAACAAATGCTTATTTTTCTATGTGCCACCTTGTTTGTTAATACAGAAAAATACTAAAAACTGATCTGTAAATTGAGCTCAGAAGTTCCATGGGTTTACTAAATATTTTTGAAGAAACAAATCCTGCTAACACATGGCTTGAATGTAGTTTTAACATTTGTCAGTCTGCACATTTTATGGCTGGTATTGTTTCTGATTACCAATTATATATCTTCTAATTGATTTCAGGCTGCCAAGGAACTGGTTAAGGAGATTGCCGTGCTAGAATTAGAAGTCCTGTATCTGGAAAAATATATTCTCTCATTGTATCGGAAGAGATTTAATCAACAAATATTACCTGTATCTACCAAGGATGGAATATTAAGATTATCTTCTGCTAACAACTGTAAAGGAATGTGCAAGATACCTGGTAATGGTACTATCTTAGAGAAAGAAAGTTCAGTGGTATACTCTGGTCATCTCATTTCTCCCTGGAATTCAATTGGCAGTCCACCAAAGGAATGCAATGACAAATTGGAACTGGATAATCTTTTTGACTCTAGTATTCATCGCAGTCACTCCACACTATCTCAAAGATCAGCTTTCTCTGGGAGAACATCTCCAATGAAAACTTTGACTAAAGCTGTAGACACATATCATTCTCTACCTTTGTCAATGCTAAAAGTAAGTTTAAAATTAACTAATGGGAACTGATTACTTCCTCTATAGCCTTCCTAATAATGTTTGTCCAACTAGTGACATTCCTAAAGTTGTAAAGGAAAATAAACAGGAAATCTAATGAGTTACAAATTTTGTTTCTTCAGGAAGCTCAGAGAGCTGAGAGGAGTTCAGTCAGTCTTGGAGAGTACCTTGCCTGCTCTTTTGGTAATGTTCAAGAGACACCAAACTGGCTCTCTGAGGAGATGATAAAGTGCATCTCTGCCCTATATTGTGAACTTGCAGACCCAATTCATGATAATTCTTCCTCACCTATTGCATTCTCATCATCAGTTTATGAGTCTTCTTCACTAGGTGATCATCAAAGAAGGGGTTCACAGTGCAAGAAGTTTTCATCCTTTAACTCACATTTTCATAATCCTTTCCACATCAAACGGTCAAAAGAATTTAGTGGACCTTATTGTTCAATGGTAAAGATTCAGCAGTTACGCAGAGATGGTGAAAAATTAAAAGAGGTTGGTTACATGCTGAGAAGATTTAGGTAAGCCATCTTACTGTGCCTATTCTTTTCCATCATGCGAGACTGTCTAACTTATCATAAATTCACTTTCTAAATCATCCATTTGGTGACTGGATAGCTTAACAATGAACTACTGCTAGGTACATGGATATTCTGTCTTGCTTTATGAAAATGGAAACAAAAAACAAAGTCCTCCTTATTTCTACTTCTTTTTTTCTTTTTCTTTTTAAATTTCGTCTTCTATAATAGGTTGAACCACAGACTGGTTGAAAATTTTAAGCTAACTAATTGCAGATCACTTGTTCCTCGGTTGGAAGAAGTTGATACAAGAAATTTGAATCATGAAGAGAAGCTAGCCTTTTGGATTAATGTTCATAACACACTAGTAATGCATGTAAGGTTTTTTTTTTTTTTTTTTCTATTACTTTATGATGCCTTTGTTCATGAATTTTCTCCAAGTCTGCAGCCAAGCCAACCCTTCTGTTCTCTGTTGTCCACAGGCATTTCTAGTTTATGGAGTTCCACTGAATAACTTTAGAAGAATGGCGTTAGTACTCAAGGTGCGTGGGGATTCTTCAATAAAATGAAACCAGAATTCTTTGAAATATAGTTCACTTAAGCTAATTAATGGTTCAGGCTGCATACAATGTGGGAGGTCACACGGTTAGTGTAAACACTATACAGAATTCCATTCTGGGATGCAGAATGCCTCGTCCAGGACAAGTAAGTCCAACTTCCTGAAATTCTTAATCTTATAGTGGGTTTTGCAGAAATTCTGTTCTCCAAATTTTAATTTTATCAGAATATTCATGTATTCATTCTAGAATATGACTGATTTAGCTCACTTCTGCTCCTAGTGGCTATGGCTGTTCTTCTCTTCAAAGACAAAAGTCAAGGTTGGAGATGCAAGGAAAGCATATGCAATACATCATCCTGAACCTCTATTACATTTTGCTCTCTGCTCAGGAAGCCATTCTGATCCTGTGGTAGGTGTGCTCTTTCTGTATTTATTCTTACGGATATTTGTCTCTCTTTTAGAATATATATATTCCATAATTTAGACCTTATTTTCCTGGCAACTCAAGGAAATGAAGTATTCAATCTTTAAGGTTATAGGTCTTAAAAGTTTTAACCAAAAGTTTAAAACTTCATTGTAAGTTTGTGCATAGTTACTCACATAATCTTAATGAAACTTTTTCTTACTGTAGTTTCCCATTAATATTTACAAGTCTTGGATTTCCTTAGGTGCGTCTATATACACCCAAGAGGATCCTTGAAGAGCTGGAAACTGCAAAAGAAGAGTACATTGAATCCACCTTCTCAGTAAATAGGGAGCAGAAAATCCTTCTCCCCAAGACTGTGGAAGCTTTTGCAAAGGATTCGGGTATGTGCCCATCTGATTTGCTGGAGATGATTGAGTGTTATATACCAGACTCCCAAAAGAAGATCATTCAGTCAAAGAAGAACTGGAAGAGCATTGAATGGATCCCACATGACTTTACTTTCCATTACCTGCTTTCAAAAGAATTATGTTGGTAATCCCAATCTCATGCTTGGAAGCTGTCTGCAGACATTCCTCTGGGAGGAGAAGGGGATATTTTGGTTGCCTTGTTGAAAACATTTAGTCCTCAACTTTGGCCTAGCGGGTGATTAGCATTGTAGTTTGGAATGACAGATGAATCATAACTCAGTTTATTGAGAATCTCTTGATCCTTAGATGTCTTTCTCAGATCAAAGAAGTTAACTTAAGATCGTGAGCTTCATTGAAAATGAGAATGAAGTAAAATCGCCCAATCTGCAAGTGACAGATGATGAGGAAACTTGTTCAAGTTGTTAATCTATGCTTGTTAGTCACCACTTTGTTTTAAACTAGAAGGGTTGTGAATGTGATTCAGCCGTCATTCCTAGTCTATTGGATTATTAGCAATTTGCATTTTAGTCCCTCGATGTATTAATTTTGGGTTTATATAATTTTTCATATATTATAAGCTTATTTTTTTAACTATGTGAGTATTGGGGAATCATCATTGGCCACATTCTATTTGAGCAATCTTGATATGCAGAAAAGAATTGTGGTGGAAGCTTTGGGGTAGCCAGATAACTTTTTGTTTTTAGTTGGAAAACTGAAGCTCAGAATGCAACAAAGATTAAAAGTGGTTCATTTTGTACTCAAAGTTGTATCTTTTCTCTTCTTAGAAGTTGTTAATTTGAAAATCAAACTGAGTGGATGGAGTTTTTCAAGGTTAAGCATTATCCTTCTCTTTGCCAAATTTATTTTTTGGAAATATTGTTAGCCTGCTTCCAATTATAATGGAAAATGAGAATGTGAAAGTGATATTTGAACAGAGATACACTAACCAAAAAATCCCACCTAACAGAAAAGCTAGGTTCATTAATTTAGGTCACTACCTTAGCCATATATCGTTATGTTTAGAAGTAGTTTGTTAATTAGTCCCAGTTGGATTTTGGATCTTGGATAAAGACAGATTTCTGTATATTTGCTTTTAGGAAGTTTGACAAAATAGAGAGGGAGAGAGTGTGTCTTCTATCTGTTGAGAGAGCACCAGAATCACTTAAAATCCTACTGTATAGGTGACTTTGTGGGGGAGAGAGAGAGAGTGAGAGGGAGGTATTTTGGCGGCTTAGGGAAAATTGTTCAAACCCATCAAATAGAACACTGAGTTACTGACCCTTGGAACATTTTAGGTCTGGAACACCCACAGAAATGGAGGAAGAGGGAATAGGGTTAGTGTTAGCTAGAGCCACAGAACTTCGACTTAAGATCAGCAATTGCATCCACAAAGCCACTAGCACACCAGACCAACCTCCCAATGGACACTTCGCGGCAGAAGAACAAGGAGATGGAAACCAGGATTTGTGTTCTCGTTCTCCTATAGAAATGAATGACGCCGAGGATGAAGATGAAGAAGCTGAAAGACTCTTGAACATTGCCGATGCCCTGGAATCCTTGGAGACGCAGCTCTCTTCCTTGCAGGTTTTTTCGCTCAAAACCCTTTTTTTCGATTGGGGTTTTCATGGATCTATTCCTGTTTTCCTATACTAGCTCAAAACCATTGGATTTAAGTATTAACTTTGTTTTATTCTTAATTCCATGAATAATTTCGTTACTGGTCTGTTACATGTTGCTCAAGAACTACTTGGGGGCATTTTCTTAGGATTGGGATTATCTTTTGGCAAAGGCTAAATTTTTTCATAGAATTTGCTTGTGAAGGAAGGGACTTCCTTCAAATCGCTGTACATACTAAAACACATAGGGAGTTATGAGTGCGTCTTCTGAAGACTACTTAATTATAGTCTGAAGGAGATGCCAGTCACCCATCACATAAGAATAGTCAGTATTATAGAGGAAAAGAAACAATTCTGAAAAAGGATGTGGGTGGTATCACTTTCACTCAGGCTCTATTTGTTTCATGGAAAATAATACTCTGCGAGAGTGATCTCTATATTTTTCTGGTGTTTAGTTCAAGAAGTGGAAAATTACTTACTCTTCCCTGGGGGTAGAAGTCATATTCCAAGAGAATCTCAAACCATTTATAAGCAGGAGTCGTGCTCCTCCAACTATCCTTCATCTCCTATCAATTCCCAACCATGTAATGGTGATGACTGAGCATCACTTTTTAGCTAAGTCAAGGCCAGTTTTTTCCTTTTCTTTCCCCTCTTGCACATTAGTGAATCCATGAAGGACACTTTCAAGTGAGATATGTTTTGGATTCTGTTAACAATCTTGTCGAGATTAAAAGTATGACAATTAATTCCAACTTTCTGGTTATTCACAACGATATGTAACGGGTAGTTGCTAACTTGGCTGGTTATGGATTTCTTTTGCTTGACCTAGTGCTGTAGTGTATTCTTTCTTGATATTTGATTATGTGTGACTTTCTTCCTGTGTCGAATATGGCACAACGCTTGAGTTTTGCATGATGTAAAATAATCCTCTGTTGCCTTGACTTTTTTTTTTACTATTTGGTAAACCAATTGCCAGTGTCTTTACATATCTAAATGGATAAGTATCTGGTCTTCTGTCAATACCTTGGACAAACTCTTGATTGCAGTTTATTATTGTTTAGAAATAATATCAGAAGTAATTTTTGATATATTTAATCATAGACATAAACATGTATAGGGTTGCACAGGCGTACATATATTTATAAGTGCTTTTAAATTCTAACAATTATGAAGCAAATGCTCGATTCATGTCATTCCTCCCTGAAAGTAGCAATGCAGATATACCCCATGGAACAATAAAGAATCTATACGAGGTAGAGAGAGCTTGTTGATGACCTTCATAACAATGATCTCTACCAAATTATGAAGTGGAGCTGGGTATCTACAACTGAATGACTGTTTAGATGGCATAGAATGTCTAGATAACTATTCTCGTTAGGGCTATTTATCATTCATGTGTGATCTCAATTGACGTTTAACTGCAGCATTACTGAATGGATTTGGCATTCATCAGCTAGCATACATGTCCAATGGGAATCATGTAAGATGCAAGTCTGCAACTTGAATTATAAGCTTGTTGAAGTTGCTGGGAACCCGTGATCAATGGATTCTCAACTGTCCCCTCTTTTTCCTTCTTTTGCTTCTCTATCTTAACTACTAAATGGCCGTCATTTTTTAGCTAGATGTTTGTTCATACATGGAAAAGATGACCAGTGACCTTTTTTAGAACAGGCTGAACTGATGACGCTGACTTATGTTGATTGATCAGTACAGTAAGGTAGAATCTTTGTTACTCTAGTGGTGAGGTTGTTTCTAAATTGCTTTTGATTTCTAGGCTCTGCAACTGCAACAACGTTATGAAAAAGAAGTTGCGCTTGCTCAGATTGAAAACAGCCGCAAGTTGTTACTTGATAAACTCAAGGAGTACAAAGGTAAGGAATTGGAAGTGATACATGAAGCTTCTACTTTTGCTGCTGAAACAGTGGAGCAAAACCATGATCTACTCCTGCCTCCATATCCAAGCCGGCCTCCATACTCCATGTGTCTGGAAAATGGATTTGTTTCCCAGATCCCTTTCATGCATAAGTCTGTTCGAAATGGGTTAATCGCAATTTATCCAAGACCTGACACGAAGAAGACTCTTAATGAATCAGGAAAAAATCCAGTGCAGCCTGGAAGTCGAAATTCAGGGAAAGGATTGGGATTTTTCCTAAGTTCTGCAGCTAAATCGGTGCTTACTCTTGTTGGTGTGGTATCTATGCTAAGCTTGTCTGGTTTTGGACCTAGTTTTGGGAAGAAAGGTATCCATTTCAATATTTTGGGTATGCTTCAACGATCAGAAACTGAGAAAGAGAGATCAACCATTCAATGCCCACCTGGGAAAATCTTGGTGGTGGAAAACGGGGAAACTCGATGTGTTGTGAAAGAGAGAGTCCAAGTTCCATTCTCAGCAGTTACTGCAACACCAGATATAAACTATGGGTGTGGTTAAGTTTTGACAGTCTTTCTTCTTATTGTATACCAATTCTCTGTCTCTTGTCCATATGCTTTATCTAAATTTTCTTTTAATGGCCTATGGAATGACATGGTGCAGTTTATCTAATTAGTTCTAAGCTAGTGTGAATTAAGATGATTGGAGAATTATTATATTTCAGGCTATTAAGTCGCAGAAATTCTCCAAATCCGGTGGTTCGATTAAGAAGATGCCAATATTTACCTAACCATATGCTTGCTTTCTGGGAATAATATGAATTTATTTTGGAAGTGTAAGGCCCTTGCTTAACTGTGCTTTGTCTGCTGAGTCTCGTGGGAATCGGCTATCCCTGTGTGACAGGACTTTAGTGATTTGGTATTGCAAGTTCTTTCCAAACTGTCTTCTACCTTCTTTTTTTTTTTTTTTTTTTTCATTTCCTTCCTTAAGTTGGAATTGCAAATTCTTATACAGATTGTCTTCCCCCTTTTTTTCTTTTCTTCCATACGCCCAGTGTTTCAGGGCATGCAGTGATTTATTTATTCAAAGTACAAATAGAAAAACATTAAGTATATTGATAAATTATTATATCGGCATTACTAATTACCAACCTTTTTAAGGTTCTTTCAATTTTCCAGATTTGTAAAAGAAATGCGTGAGTCTAAACAAAGTGCAGTTTGACTTTTTTTTTTTTTCACTATCTCAAACAAAGTGAGATCAACATCTATGTCACCCTATTGACGCAAAGGTCAAAACCATTTACTTCTTGCCACATGCAGCCCCTGGTTTTAAGCATGTGGAAGGTGACAAATGGCTGCTAAGGAAACAGGGCCCAAAATAATGTCTCTCCATTGTAATGAAGGGTCAGTCTAATCTTTTAAGAAATGGTTATGGGATTCACTATAAATTTCCATTGTATATCCCCTGCCACTTACAAACAAAGACTTGAATGTTCCAAATTATTACTGAACCCACCCATAAGTCTAAAAACATGAGCACCTCAGAAGGCAGAGGTTTCAGGGAAGAGCAAGAATCTCTGGTGGTGAGGTCATGGAGCGTAATGAAGAAAAATTCTGGAGAGTTGGCTCTCAAATTTTTCTTGAAGTAAGTCAGAATCATTAACTTTGAATTAGCTGCTTTGACACTATTTTGTATTGTTTGAGAAAATGAAAATTGGGTTTGAAAACTTTGTAGGATATTTGAGATTGCACCATCAGCACAGAAATTGTTCTCATTCTTGAAAGACTCAAATGTCCCTCTGGAGCAAAACCCAAAGCTCAAGACCCATGCCCTGTCTGTCTTTCTCATGGTAAGCTTTGTTTTTTTCACTGTATATGGTTTCTTTCTTTTGTATCAAGTATTTGGCCTGGGAGTTGTGCCTCTTTCTTCCTAAAGTTGGCAATTCAGAACCACCAGCAAATTATATTGCACTCACAATTGTCCTTGCAAGTAAATTTGTTTAAAATTTGGAGAATGACTACTCACAGATTATTCACCTTAATCACTTATCATGATGAAATAACTCCAATTCTCTCTCTTACATGTTTCATAGACGGGTTGCTTCTACTTGGAAATGTAAGTGTTTAAAATGTTTTTGACTTTGACCTTAATGACCCCTTAATGTCACTTAGGGTCAGTCTTGCCCTTTCGAAGTTTCATTCAGTTTTTTTTCATACTTAATTATCTCATTTTGTCACCATTAGAAATAAATTAATAATTCAGATAATTAATATAATTTATATTCACAATCAGCCACTGAGTGATTCAGATACTTTATTTCAGACTTGTGAATCAGCAGTGCAACTTCGGAAAGCTGGAAAAGTTACTGTTAGAGAATCAAACTTGAAACGATTAGGGGCTAGCCATTTTAAAAGTGGCGTGGTAGATGAACATTTTGAGGTACAATTTACTCAATCACACTATGCTTGTCAGTATTTCAATGAATTCATTTACAGGGTTAGAAAGAAATTAAAGTTCCTCTGTTTCTTCGTGTTTGTTTAATTAGGTGACAAAATTTGCACTGCTAGACACAATAAAAGAAGCAGTACCAGAAATGTGGTCACCAGCTATGAAGGAGGCATGGGGGGAAGCTTATGATCAGTTGGTAGCTGCTATCAAAGCTGAAATGAAGCCATCAGCTTAGACTTCTGGCTTTGACTAAGCCATGTTCTCTGAAATTATTATGGGCTTTCTCTTATTATGCTCCCTGTATTTGAGTAAAAATGTCGCATAATGGTATTTTTATAATAAGCTTAGTTGCAAACACAAAAATTTGAAGTAAACATAAAAATTAATATATAAAAGAAAAAAATTAACTAATTTCTTTTTGAGAAACATCATGCTCTCTTTTTGTATCTCCAACACCATTCTTGCATTATATAGAAGAGGATTTTAAAATAGAGTATCTAGGCTCAGCGTTATGAGCAAGAGCTGCATTAGCCTTAATGGCAAGTGCACACAAGTCCTTAATAGAAATTGGTATTTGGGGTTTAGAGAGTGGAATGAGGAAGTAAATCTGGTCCATTTGAAGTTCTTCTTCAATAGGGACATGAGCTAATAGTGAGCCAACATACATGGTTTCTGAGCAGCAAAGGAAACAATTTGGATTCTGGGTTAGTACATGACCTGCTTTGATTGGATTCTTGAATTCTTGTAGCCTTCCATCTAAGTGAATTATGCTGATTGTTGATGCCCAACTAAGGCTAATTCTCCCTTGCTTTGTGTATTGAGAAGATGCACATGCACCCATTTGTTTGCTATATCTTTCTGTAAGAAAGAGAGACAGAGAAATGTTGCTGGTGGGTTTTGTTTTGTAGATGGTGGAGGAGGCTCTAATTTATAAATTACCCCAAGGATTGACCATATAACAGTATTTTATAAACAGAATACAACAAGCTTTTTGACTTGCGGGTATGATTTGTGCCTTTCATTCCAACTACTATAATAAGCAAAAACTATGGGCCACAAATTTTATTTTTTTTTGGGGACAAAATTATAAGTGCTACAGTTTACCCTGGTAGTAAAGCTATGTGCTAGATTTAACCAAATTGAAAAATAGCTTACTGTTTCATAGTTGGTAACAGGATGAAGCTGAACTGAGATTTATGTTAATGGATTGATACCTTAAAGTTTCTATTACTACAATTGAGGTGCATGTGGACAGAATCCCCCTTAGGATCCACAAATCCAAGTACCTAAAAAAAGATTTTTTTTATCCAAAACATTGTTGATTTCAAAATATTGACAGAAAAAGCCCAAAAAGAAAAAAAGAAGAGGGAAATAGTAATGCAGAGACTACAGAGCACAATTTACCAAGAGAAAACTTCTCTGTTTTTTGAGTAAACAAATTAAAGATAATATCCTTGTTAGGCAGATAATGTAGAAAAATATTACTATTTTTCCATGGATTTGACAATGAGAAAATAAACCTAACCTGAGTTAACTTGTATTAGTATGGTCATCAAGCTCAATTTAGACAGCTAGAAAGTTCATGTAGATATATTTCAAAATTCGTTGTAGCATCCCTGCTACCTTCACTTTCTCATTAGACCTGCTCCATTGCTCCCACCCCGGCCGCCGCCTCCGTTAAAGTTCTACACTTGACCACACCTAATAGTTTGCTGCTAAAAAATCACTTGATCATCGATTCATCATGATCCACCCCTTTTAACCCTGACCCACAAGAGTACTTTTTGTACTACCTCATTAACCCCAAGAGCTATACTTGCTCTAACAGCCAAAGCAGCCATCTCTTGAGCTTGAATAAGACCGTTTAACCAACCAGACGGAAACAAAAATAATTGAGCTACACATGATGTGAACGTTTTAAGACCCAAAAAGAATGCTCAATGGGCTTTACCCTCGTAAGGGTAGGCTCCCCTGCTTATGCTTCTTCACCACTTTGTTCTGTTTTATGAATTACTGGTCTGATGACTTGGATTTGTTGGAATTAAGTGGAACCAGTGAAGAGTATTATCAAATTGGAATCCGACATACAGCACTTAGTTCCAATTGTATGAGAAATGATAAATAACTTTGTCCCTAAAAAAATTCCTAGTCATAAGAGCTCATTTGGCTCAACTTTAAAGACAACGTTGTTCTCCCAACATCCTTACCCAAAATAGGAAGAACCTCAGATTCTAACTGAACTTATTATAAAGCAAAGACAGAGATTTGGTTTATCATTATAATTGAATTTATTTTAGATTAGGCACACGGAGTATGCATTATCCACACTGCCATAATTACTTCAACAACCAGAGTATTCTCCTATATAAACACGCACACAAAACTTTACAACAACCCCATGATATCAACCATTCATCATGCCCGAGACATCAACGACCCGATAACCCCAGCAATCAGAACCGTTGGATCACCTAAGACAGCTGATATCACAACCTGCACAGCAATCCCAGCCATCTCACAACACTTCCTCACTTTTCCTCTGCTTTTCTTGTTATGGGTCGTCTGCAGGGTATTCTTGAGGCTTGGAATTGCAATTCTGGTCTCCAATTTCCTCCCCTTCCCACGTCCAACATAAATTTCATGCCAACTTTGAAATAACATCTCCCTCACACAAGCCACATGCAGATTGTACTCCTTGCAATTCGACCTGTAACTCCAGCTACGCCCTTTTCGCCCACACCTATGACATGCTGAACTCACTTTCATGTGCAAATAGAGCTTGATTTCACCATCATCAAGCACCATTGGGAGCTTTGCACAACATGGGTGGAGGTCAAACCCACATGAATTACAGTGATACACAAACCCAGTTACGCCTTTTTCACAAGCGTTGCAGAACCGGGGTGTGTTACCAGGTGGGCGAGTGAGGAATTGAAATGAACACTTGGCGTAGAAAGGGTGGGTGATGGAAGGAGAAGGCATGGCACAGTGCATGTGAAGGTCATAGTCACATATAGAGCATTTATAGCGTGAGCCTATTCCAACTTCTTTGCAACCATCACATTTGAATGGGAATTCTGAGTACTCAAATTTGAGCTTGTGTTGCGGGTGACTGAAATGGGATGATATCTCATTGTATTTCATGGCTTCCTCTGTTTTTTGGTCCAAGAACCACAATGGCAATATATGTAATGGGATTAATTTGGCATAAGAAGCTAAGAAAACTAAAGCAGTAATGCTTAAGATTGAAGCAATTACACAAGAATTATGCTTTGGAGATGGTGATAAAATGGGAATTCATGGGAATCCCCCACGTCAAGTAGAGAAAGAGGCAGACACAAGGCATATTGGGCCATGTCCCACAAAAGAATATATACTAATTTCACTTTATGGGGTATGATTTTCTTAATCTATTTGCTCTCTACAAAGGATTAACTTGCAATAAAAGGAGTTTAGGCTATTATGAGGGAATATATTTTAGGTAAATAATGAAGGTATAGTAGAAGATTTACTGGAAATCTAAGAACTTAAGCAGAGAATAAGAATTTTAGCATCTCCAAAGTTGAATTTAGATTAACAAATATTATTCTAGCAAACTTTAAAATTTCAAAGTTTATAATTCACCATGGTTAACTCTTGAATATGAGCTCTTTTGATTGTGGACACTAGAAGCATTATTTGAGGAATATGACAAATGAGTTCATGGTGTTTGACTAAAAGATGTAAAGAATCATATATTATGGGCCATAGATATTTCTGTTGAGATTCACTATGTTGAAAGCTAAGGATAATAGAGGGCAACACGCATACACCCATGTTAATTACTACTAATTTTTTAGAAAGAAAGAAATGGAATGATTGAGAGGAATAAATTCTTTTTCTGAGTAGTTTTCTCAGTTTTCTTAACTCTAACCCTTTGGGTCCATTTGTGCCTAGCTCCAGGCATAGTTTAGTTTATGGTCTTATTCATTTGTAGCTTCATCTAGGATGCCTATGAACCCATAATATGGTCATGAAGAAATTATTCTGATCAGACTGTAATAACTGTTAAGAATACTACTGAATACTGAAGAACAAGATACCAATAATCTGGTGGAAAAGAAGAACCAATTAAGGGCAAGGTATATAGTACAGTTTTTCTCTTTTTTCTGCTTTAAATTGACAATATTCTTTTTGTTTCTTTAAGTACAGAAAAACATCTGGGATCTTCTGGTAAGTGCAAGTGTGCAACAAGGAAACTATTTGCTTCCAAGTCGTCTGCAGCATTGTCCTAGCAAGAATGGTAAAAAGGAAAGCTATATGCATATGGTTCTCTGTTTTGCTCTACTTCATCCACACTCCTGCTCTGTTTTAGCTTTGTCATTATGAAAACTATTCTTTGCAATGTTTTAAGCTATTCAAACTGTTCCATTTTTTTGTTAATTCACTTTAACATTCTTTCAACTTTTATATGAAAAATAAATAAGAAATCACATATTGTTAAAAAAATGAATAGGGTTAATACCAAGTAAACAGAGTATTTGCTTCACTTACTAATATAAACGAATCTTGATGTAGATCTAACCTATGGTGATTAAAATAAACTTACTTAGAAGATAATGTGTATATTAAGATAGATTTCTCATATTCATACTTAAGTATGATCCTCTGAATACTTAACAGGATTAAGTAGTGGAGGTGGACATAACACCAATTACATTTTTACAGCAATAAAACCGCTGTTTCAAGCTGCGTGCGCTTTCTCTATTACAGTTAGTAAACACTATTTCAGGAAGCGCTTTATGAACAGTCCGCTGTCTGTATTTCTCTGTTACTTCACAGTCTACACAAAACAAACGCCTACCCGAATATTTTCCGAGAGTAAATATGCCGACCCCGACATGCGGTGGCCAAGCTCACAATTCCGTCAATGGCTATTCAACTCCTTAAACGCACCCTCGTCCCAACCCAACCTTGCGAAGTCTTTCCTTTTTTCTACTTCCTCCTCTCCACCACCACCATCCGATGAAACCTCCAAAACCCGAAGCCCCGTCTCAACCGCCGTTTCAATCCTCACCCACCACCGTTCAAAGTCTCGCTGGAACTACCTTCACTTATTCTTCCCCAATGGCTTCGAACCCACCGAATTTTCCCAGATTACTCTCCAACTCAAGAATAACACACATCTTGCACTTTGGTTCTTCCCATGGACCCATCATAAGTCTCTCTGCAATCACAACCTCGTCTCTTATTCCACAATCATACACATTCTTGCTCGGGGCGTCTCAAATCCCATGCACAGGATGTAGTTCGGACTGCTACCCGGGCCTCTGAGCTGGAAGGAAGTGATGGTGAGGATCAGCCGGTATCGAAGTCATTGAAGGTCTTCGAGACCCTCGTGAAGACGTACAAGGATTGTGGTTCTGCTCCATTTTTGTTTGATTTGTTGATCAAGGCGTGTTTGGGATCGAAAAAGACTGACCCTTCAATTGAAATTGTGAGAATGCTACTGTCTCGTGGTTTTAGCCCAAAAGTTAGTATCTTAAATTCTTTGATTTGTCAGGTTTGCAAGTGTCATGGGGTTGACGCTGGGTACACAATTTACAAAGTGGTTTTTAGATTAGGTACTGAAGTTGAGAAAAGGGTTGCTAGAGTTAGCCCAAATGTGCATACTTTTAATGCATTGATGTTGTGCTTTCATCAAGGTGGTTCTGTGGAGAAAGTGGACGAGATTTGGCATGAAATGGATAAACTGGATTGTGCTCCAAACAATATAGTTATACTGTTTTCATGGCATGGCATCATATTGTGAAAAAGGAAGGATGGAACAAGCTGAAAAGCAGCGGAAAGAAATGAAAAGTAAAGATATGGAGCCTGATGTAATGACTTATAATACTATAATTGGTGGATTTTGCAAAACTGGAGAGATCGGAAGGGATGAAGAATTGTTCAGAGATATGGCATTGGGTGGAACAGATAGTACTTCTGCCACTTATGAGCATCTTATTGAGGGACATTGTAATGTGGGAGATGTTGATTCGGCACTTCTCGTGTATAAGATGTGCAGGAGAGCTTTTAGACCACAGGCTTCAACCCTTGATAACATAATTGGAATACTCTGTAATAAGGTTAGGATTCATGACGCTTTGGGGTTTATGAGAAGTGCAATGAGTGGTTTTCGTTTATCGCCCAGGGGGAAGAGTTATACTGCCTTGATTGAGGGGTTATGTAATGAGGGGAGGTTGGAAGAAGCATTGAAGCTTCAGGCGTAGATGGTAGGAAAAGGGTTTGAACTGAATTCAGAAATATATGGTGCTTTATTTGATGAGTATATTAGACAAGGGAAAGAGGAAGTAGCAGGAGCTTTGAGGAAAGAAGTGCTTGGAAGTCAAATTCAGGTGAAAGAGAATTAGATGAATTCTGTTTATCTAAGTTTAGCCAAATGAAAGTCATTTGCAATTTCATACCAAGGTTGATATATTGCTTCGTCGAAACAAAAGCTTTCTGCTTGAGATAAATCGGGACATTTCTTTATGAATTTACCGTTATAGTGCCTTTGATGTAGTTGAGTAAGGTGCTTCTCTGATATGCCCTAAATAATATTTTTTTTAATATTACAGACAGCCATTTGGTAAGGATCTCATGGGAAATTTTATTTACATTAGTGACAATTAAAGGTACATTATTTCTTCTTGATGATACTGTATCATTCATATGAGATTGTAGCTTCAAGTTTTCTATTTTGCCTTCTCATTCTTCACTGTATAATATTGACAGGCGTGGCCTTTTGAGTACTTGTGCATGGCACGCTGACAGTGGGGAATACATAATTTACAAGTATAGGTCAATGTTTCGACTGTAGTTGGCATGGTAAACAGGAGAAAGAAGAGCTGTAAAGAATTGAAGGTTGAAGAACCAATCTGAGGTCCCCTACTTTCAGTTACAGAGGTCTTGTTTCTGTCCACTTATTACCTTACTGGTTGCTCTCATTGATAGAGTTGGAGATTGAACTGAGATCAAGTTTTCATTTGTTATGATTAGGGTCGGGATTTAGAAGAGTATGATCCTGTTTCTGTGATATTGTGCTGTGGGTTTCACTTTGCTTCTGGAACTGTTGAATTATGCCTACTGTATTCCCGAGGCTATCAGAAGGTAGCACGAGTATTGCATGAAGGAGAATTTAAGATCGCCATGACTGACAGTAGCTCATGAGAAGAACAAGTTTTAAATGCTCAGGAGGTGGGAGTTAGATATTGCTGGTGAAATATGTAGTATTCTAACAGTTTAGGATCCTGATATCTTCTGTTTCAGTTGTTCTATGGAACAGTTGCTTTTTTCCTTTTATCAAATTTCTTAACAGCAGTAGACGCTATTTATGGTTTACTCCTTATTAATTACAAGGAAAAAAATTACAACTCTTCAGTAATTTTGCTCTTTTCCCAGAGACTGCAGACTATAAGTTTGTAAATATACCATTGAGGTAACCGTCCACTAATTCTTTGCAACACTTGCAGATGTACAATTGACTTATAAAAATCGTGACTGATCTAATACTGATGAGGGAACTGCAGGAAGGTAGCGAAAAATTGCAACGAGGGTCACAAGGAGGATAGTAACCAAAAATTGAAAAGCGATGTTGCAGAAGACAAAAACCATGCCAAGAAAGCCATAGCTGCAGATACCTGGTATCTGCTGCAAAACTTAGGAGGGCAATTCGACCCACCAGAGTGGAGTAAAACATCTATAACGCTGGCTGATGAGCAAGCTGCTGCTAGCGTGAGAATTGATAATACCTATAAAAAGAATGTCAAATTAGTAGTAAATGGGTGTCAATAATCCATTTGCAAATGAATCAGGTCTTACATACCCAATCCCCCACAACAATGATTATCAGTACTCCTTGTTGACGAATAGGACGTCTAACCAGAACTGAGTATCCATCCACCAATGCCAATGTGAAACTCCAAGGTATTACCAAACCCATGATTGTTACCAAGTAGCTGCAATGTAAAAAACCCAGTGAAGAAAAATGTGATTAAGTTGCTGGAATTTAATAATACTGGGACGATAAGAAATGCAGGGAGTAAACATTGAACTGTGAATCTATTTGATGATTGCAAAAACCTGAACCAAACTAGCGTGAAGACTGGAGTGAATAAGGAGCGGAAAAGAATGAAGGGGCTACTGATAGGTGTGTGGTTGAAAGGGTACTATCTAACAGTAGGTAATGAATAGCAAGATGCTTACTTTGTCAAATTTACACTGAACTGAGAGCTATTATAACTGGCTCAGAGCAAAAGCAATTTACTTTATGTAATGGGCATAACCAATGCTGAAACAAAATCTTGCCTAACGCAAGCATAGTTCTATGAAGAAGGAACACAAAAATTATCACTTATTCTGACTCATCAAAGATCCATGGGCGCAGGACAAGAACCAAAACTGGAAGGACAACAATTTATCTTCTACTCTAGAAAATGAAAATGTAGACATCCAATTATATCCCCCTTAAGGACCAATGAATTAAAAACAATGTTCTTGTCTGGGGAATCACAGAACAAATAAGAGAATTATCATGAAAAATTCAGGCCAAAAGGGAAAGAAAAATTAACAATAGAAAATCATAGCCAGTTTTATTAAGATTGGAAAATTATTGGAGTAGAGGTGGCACAGGACAGGAAATTAAAGAAATACCAGAAAGCAGTGTAGCTATAGAATTCAACGCCCATAGACATAAACAGAAGGGAGGCAGAGGAAAAGATGGTCTGTCCCAATCTCAGAGAGAAGCTGGCGCTGGTGCCCACTGAGCCAGGTAATTCATCCATGAATTTGTTGCATATGATCTATGATGAGAACAATTTATGGCTTTGCTTCTTCCCCTGTTGTAAGGAAACATGGTACTTGTCATCTATCTATCTGGGATTCATTTTCAACTGAAAAATGATCCCTCGATTCCTAAAACTGACACAACATTCCTGAACCCCTTTCTATTTCCTTTTCTTTCTTGAGTGAAGCTATAAAAAATTGCCAAGAAATTGCCAAGAAAGAGAGGAAAGTCTTGTATCAAAACACAACCACGCTCAAACCCAAAACACAAAACACAAACGCAGAAAGTCTTTTGTTGTACTTCGGCTAATTTTCTAGGTGGAAATTTGGACTCGTGGAAAGATTGTGGGCTATGCAGATTGAATAATAGAAAGAAGGTTGCTTTACCATTATGATGTAGTTGACACTTGATCTACTTTGGTTTTTGGGTGGCACGTTGACAGTGCACTCCCCCTAATAGTCTAATAATAGATGAGATTGTTATGGCTGGTATTGAGGAAGAATGAGTTTTAAGGCTTTCGCTTTTCCACTTTACCTCAGCTCGTTACTTTTTTAGAAAAATGTTAAAAACTTCTTGCTGATTCTGAAAATTCCCATTTCTAATTTTAGACATTATTACTGAAGTATTAAGTTTCTCCTTCAATACGCACCACATAATTCTCCGAGCTACTTCACTATCTCCTTTTTCTTTTCAAATGTTGAGCCTAAAATGAAGAAGCTCACTTCATAGTGTAAATAAATATTTTTTAAAATAATGAAGGACCAGAAAAACAAGGGGAACCAAGGCTTTACGAAGGATAATGAGAACCTGCCATGTCATTAGATTAGAGACTCCCATGTTCATGGAATTAGCGGTTGTTGAGCTGTTCTTCTTCTCCATACTGGTCCTCTGAAACAGGAGCTTGCGTTAGTAACAACACCCAAAGAGAGCCTCTAGGCCCCCGCTGTGTACTTTACCCACAATGCCTTTCTTCTTAGAGGATTACTAGGCCCTCCAGAAGGCAGGATCTTGGGTATTTCTCAGATCTTAAAAGATAATACTAGAATAAAGGCAAATTGACTGATATACTAGATGTCAGACAGTCGACCATGTAGCCATTGAATCAAGGAGTCCCTCCATTAGCAATTTTTTTTTTCTGAACAAATTAAAAGAAAGAGCAAGAAAGACTCTAGCCAACAGAAAATCGACCAGGTAAAATCAGCCCCTACCCAGTTCATGAACATGAGCTAATAACAGCTGCATGTCCCTGTAAAAAAAGCCAATTTTCGATCTACTACCCATTAAAAAGACAAATACATTAGTTCCATCATAAGATAGCAGTCATGAACTGAAATCCTTTAATAAAATGACAACTAAAAGTTCATCATGTAATGCAAAAGGCATAACAACGCCACAAATTTGTTATAGACTAGATGAAAGATACAAATTGAATAGATTCTTCATCCACAGAAGTCCTTAACTCCACTCGAGAACAACTGCAAAACCAAAAACAGAAGCTATAATTGTTACAAAGGACGTGAATAAAGGGTAAATATGTATATGACGTATATTAGAACAGAGAATGAAAGCCGGGAAGGATGTAAAAATAGTTTCAGAACAAAAGAAATTTGAACCATGATGCAGATTTCACAACCATAAATATACGTTTCATAGAGACTCATGACTCCAGTAGACCTCTTTAGCAATTGAATGCCTGGACATTAAAGGCTTTCAGAAAAACTAATTCTTTGATATTTAGGTTAGAAGACAACAATGCAGGATTCATAATTTAAAACAAAGTGGCAGATGAAGTGAGGTGTCCATGATGACACACACAATTGAATAATCCACGCAGCCACTAAGATGAAGTGAGGTGTTGGTCATGATGGGAGGGTAGCTTTTGAAACAGTGGCAGATACTCATCAGCATCTCATTATCTAACTTGAGGTGCTCAACTCAGGCAATCACTGGGAACTATTTATGTTGGTAGAAGGCCACTAGTCATGTCAGCAGTCAGATAAGCACAGTACTTAGTTCCACACCTTGCTGCTGGGACTACATAGTTCCACATACTTTCTTATGAAAGCAAATGAATAATCCACATTACGTACAACTACAAGCATATCCTTCCTGCCCACTGCCATGACCAGAGGGCAGCTGAGTTTCCTATCTCCTTGTGAAACAGTGGCAAAAACAAAACACTCAAACAACTTAGCACTTATTCCCTTCTCAATTCAAGAACTTGAACTACGATATAAGATTAATGCAGCTTATGTAGCATCTATGTAAAATGTTCAATATATTTTTCACCCGCCAAGATGTCAGCTTGGATGTTTTACATTCACCTATTCAAGAGATAGCTAGCTCTAAACTTCCTACTTAAACATCTCATGACTTCAGAATATAGGACACAGGAAAAAGTATATTTGTAATTTGTCTTGCAAAACCCATAATCCTCAACTTGACCCTTGCCCAATTCCTGATGAACTTTCTTTCAACAGAAAGTTTTGTGTATCCTTCAGTACCTATAAAATGTATTAGATACTATATCTTTCTTAATGATATATGCCATGACATGGGACAAAAACGATAAAATAAACTTAGATAAATTTTCTGGAGAAGCATCATTGCATATTAGTGTATTAAAAAGAGCACACAAACTACTTACATTCATTTGCTAGGCAGTGGTTGGGCATATTCCAATGGGAAACCACATCTCTCAGTCCCCCATAGCAAAAAGAAATAAACATAACCTTTGTACTCGCTCATATAATCCTAATTACAGAGAACCCACAATTTATGAATCTACAAATTCATCACAGAACCCGTGCCCAACAAAATAAAGGAGAAGAGAGGAAGTTACCCTCTTCATGACACAATAGACCTTAAAGTTGTCAAGAAACAGTTCACAGAAAACATGATATTCACAAAAGTTCCAAAATTTAACCAAAAGTACATTTTTTTTTTCAACTTTCCCAGAATCAGCATCTGAAAAACTACTACAATAAACAATGTAATAACTTGGATAAATATAATTCACAAAATTACATGGTGATGATGAATTAGAAATCACGATCTAGAGGTCAAGCTTCAGTTCCTCGTTTTCACCGATGAGGTAGTGAAGAACATAGGGTGTGACTCGAATAACAGCGACCCATGCCCCAAACATATATACATGGGTTTTAAGCTGCTTCAAAGCAACAGCTTTATCTGGCTTACGCATAAACATTCCTGGAAACATGGTTTCTATTATCCCTGCTCTCCTGGTATACGCTAAAGTTAAGACTTCAGAGAGAGAAATCTAAAACCCTAGATATGAAACCTTTGTTCGATAGGGTTTTTGATCATCCAGAATATAAAATATATATCCGTTGTAACCTTGGGATGACGACACGTGGGACAAACTGATTAGAAAGAATACTTTGACCAAAATAAAATTTATTATTTAAATTGGCCCATGCAGGTCTCGAACCTGCGACCTTCGCGTTATTAGCACGACGCTCTAACCAACTGAGCTAATAGGCCTATTGCTAGTTGTATTTGACTTAATTTATATCTTAGCATTGTAATATATTTTAATTTTTAATTGTTTGTTGTAAATTTTTATGTTTTATCAACATAGAGGTGGCCATATATCATAACATCAAAATGATATGCCAATTCTTGACAATATATATTTATAAGCTCTTCTAAATTCGGAAAATCAATAAACCAAAGAATCTCTGATATATGAGTCTTTAATAAGTCAAAGTAGTTTTAGCTCAATGACATCTAATTATTGATTAAAACTTAATAAATTCACTCTCTAATGTTTAAAATATGACTTGATGTGAATTACCCATCAACAGCTGAGTCTAGTGCGTGCAATTTCATCAAATCTTTCTTTGATTTTTTTCAAAATTTCTTATATTTTTATGGTGACTTTTATTTGTAAATGTTAAAATATTATCTTGTATTGCTTGTTTGTCTGTCTTACTCTCATTCTCTAAATAATTATGATTTATAAATTAATAGAAATGATTGTTTGAGACTGAGTTCAAATTAACATGAAAAAACAATGACCAAATTCAAAAATAAAAATTAAAACACAATAACCTAATTGAAAAGTAGTGGAGAATCACAATGACCCACTTAAAAATTTTAAAACACAATGCCCTAGTTAAAAAAAAAAAAAAGTGACATCACAAGGACCCAAAATATAATTTGACTTATCACAAATTTTATTCAAATTGTATTAGATAACTAATTATAATTATATTATTTGTATTTGTTAGATAACATAAATTTTGCAAAAAGTTTAAAATTAATAACATATAGAGATTGATTTCAGAAAAAAATAGCTTTTATAATATTTTGCCTGACAAAATTCTTGGATCCGTAGCGTTGCAATTAGCAAACTCAGCATGTAAATAGAGGAGGAAATAGCTTCAACATATATCAGTTCAAAATGTACTGAAACAAGGCATTTTGAATGTTTCCAACTTTTCAACAGTCTTCGAATGATTAAAAAAAAAAACAACACAACAATAACAACCCATTGTTCCTGCACTAGAAACCTCTGTCCCTGTACTTGCATAGCCTGGAAACCTAATGGGTTCAATGGAGTAAACAGAGCATATATGACAAACAAATCTGCAGAAGATTCATGATCACATTACTTGTGAGGGTAACATGATCCCACATGCTGCAAAGATAAAAGGTCCTTCAGACAATTTTGGTACAGATATGCAAACTTAAGCAAGAATAATAATAGATTGCAAGTTTTGTCAACAAATTAAAGAACGACAAACAAGACTGTAAATATTTCACACACCTCAAACCAAACAACAAGCTGCTAAGATTGCGTTTACAGAAAGTATAGCACCAATGCCCAGACAGGATAGACCAACAGCAAGATTATGCCAATTGTGTTTGATACACCTTTAGCTTTAGTTAAGGAATTTCTAAATCCACCAGATGCACGAATGTGTTCTTGCAGCAAATAGGCCGCGATGATTAAGCTTATTATCTCCCCAACCAAGCTGCCTCTTAGTGAGTCTGCAAGTAGACTAGGAGCCACCACTACAAGAAGGATCAAAGCACCGGGCAATTCTAGCCAATCTGCGGTTACAATCACGAACAGCTAGCAGTAGTTAGTGTGAGGTCTAGTTCAGTTGGTTTTACAATAAACAAAATCCAAATAAGCTGATATGCAGCATTTTCCTACATGAATGATTCTAGAAATCTGCATGAAATAGATGACAGACACTTCACATTAACAGCAAACTTCTTCTTCTATGCAATATGAAGCTTTCCCAAACATTCAAATTCCCTACTATAAAGCAACAAAGACGGTATACAGATCTTAACAAGCATTACTATCCAAATTGATATTATACCAGGGAATCGGCTTGGGAAGAAAAGGCGCAATACGACAGCAATGAAAGCAATCCATTTTCCAATGTCTCCCCTGCATAAACAAAACCATTTACATAGCATGAAAAGAGAATCAACCTTTCTGTTCCCTTAAGAAAATTTGGTAGCAGAGGAAGAGCTAGTCACCTGAACACGCTGAAAACTACTGAAGGGAGACTCAAGAAAATGTATGGAATCAACAGTGATGTAAGAATGTTTGTGTTCCAGTTTGTCTTATCCAAGACCAACAAATAACTAGAGAAACCATATAAAGGAATTAGTTAAAGCCAATATCAACTTCAGAGAGAATACAACAATCCAAGAAATATGGATCAACACATTCAGCTGATGGAAATATTCACAGGAGTAACAAAAGACATACTTTTAACTAATGATCCATCAATTCTATTGAATCTCATAGCTAGTATATAATCAGTAAAAGTAATTCATATATATATATCTAACCAAGTTTGATTCAATGATCTTAAGCCACAAAATTACAAATTAACAGTCTAGAAATATCAAACAATAAAAGTGGCACAAAGTCATAAGATTTTAGACAGATCCACTAGCCATGAAAGTGAAAAAGGGAAAAAAAAGCTTCTTTTTTTCCCCCAAAGTTAGAGAAACAGAGAGATGTGACATAGTGAGTAGAAATGGTATGAGTCTTGCACATACATGGCAGCGATGGAAGCGACCCATTCAAGGAAAGATGTGCCAAAGGCTAGTCCCCCAAGTTTGATGGCATGGTTGGCAAGCTTTTTAGCAGATTGACCCATTTCTTTGAGATCAGAATTGATCAATTGGGTTAAGTCCTGTTGAAGATCCGTCGTCATTGCCAAGTAATTCTTCTTGTTCCCCATTAATATCCTTTTCCTGTTCCTTCGCAACAATCACAGAGAGAAAAGCGAAGCTTACGATGCAGGATCCAGATTAGATTTTATGCTACAGAAGCCAAACCAAAATATAGTGGGAAGCAGTGGCTAGTAGCTTCCATAAATGGAGTGCCACGTGGATATCAATAATTGGGGTAGATGTTAAATGGCCCTTTGCTCTGCCAACTGGCTAATTCGTTGTCATAGCGTATTTTACAGGAACATAATAATTTGTCTTATTTAATATTTTTTTAAGTTTTATCCTTTCTTTCTTTCATTTCTTTATTGGTAAGGAAGTCCTTCAAGGAAGATATTGAGGATATATTTTACATTATCCTTTCTTTAATCATTAAATTATTGTTAAATTGCCTTTAGAAAATTAAATTCAGATAAAGAAAGGTTAATCAATTTGTCACATTTTTTATTCGTGACGGATGATAATTTCTTAATTTATTCTTATTTTTGACAAACATTCAAATATTTAGTTCACAATAAATAACATCAAATTTTTATTAAGTAAATTGAGAGTAAAGCACTTACTATCTCATGTAGTTAGACTTATTTTCAAGCACACGTACGTAATTTGTTATATTCAAACATACTTATCTAAAGTTTTGACTAAAGTATTTTTGAACATAATTTATTCAAATTAACAATTTTCTAACTAAATCACTAAAAAATCATAACTAGACCTCTAACTCATAAATATATGTCATTGATTTCTTATCATATCTTTCATTTTATATAAACAATAACCAATTAAAACGACCACTTTCAATTGAAGCCTATCAAACTAATAAGATAATTATGTAAATGTCAAAGACAATAAAACCAATATATCACCCAAGGAAAAAAAAAAAAAAAAAAAAGATTTGGTTTATTCATGCAGTATCTTACTTGAATGTAAAACAGGTTAACCAAATCAATGGCATAAGTTTCAATCCAAATTTTTTTGTTAATAGGAAATCAATTACATGAATTTATAAATTAAAGGTGAAGTTTTAATTTTTCTGTATATTTAGTTACAAAACATTTTATTTGGATGAATTCCATCCAACAATACATTGGTTAAAAGTTTAAAAACGAGTTTTTGAACAAAATAAACTAAGTGTAGAATAAGTACACCACAAAGAGGTGAAATATACTTTACTCTTAATTAAATTAATAATGTATAAACAATATTTGTTATTTTTTTATATTAATAAAATAATCATATAGAGACTATACATTTTAACTTTAAAAGTAGGAGAGAGGACACTTATGCAAAAAATAATATTTGAAATTTTTATCCAAGATTTAAACATATACTTGGTGGGATTAGTTATCTATAATATATGATTAAATCAATCACAAAATGAGGTTACAATCCAAGAATGCACTTAAATCTTTTTTAAGATATCCTTTTTTCGTTCTCTTTTAAGAAAAAAAAGTAAAAGCATGACCATCTTAAAATGGAAAAAGAATATTAGAAAGATATAGTGCTTTTTCGGAGGATATTATAAAAAATTTACATTGTCTATTCCCAAATTGAGTTGTTGTTTTTATCTCTTAATTTTAACATCAATCAGTATTCTAAAAATATTTTTCACGTGGAATGATTATTTAATTTTGTAACTTTTTCAGATTATAATGTCTTAACGGGCAACCATAAAGTTATCATTTTTAACAGCAAGTTCTATAATGATTCTCTCAAACTTCTCTCACTTGCATTACATATAAAAATTAGGGATAACACTGGCTACTGTAAGATAGGTTATTTTTAACAGATCCAAAATGAGATAAATAATTTACTGAACCAATATTTCATTATTTTTTTCAAATAAATAGTATTTACAATATATATAATTGAGGGATCTCTCAATTTAATAATTATCAAATAATTACACAATAGTAAAAATACTAACTCATAAATATAAATAAAATATTTATCACATGGACAAATAGGTTAGAATTTATAATATGAGTATTTCTGCCTTAACTAGTTAAATTGAGATTTCATGGACTTGGTGATTCAAAACTTGTGTGCTGTATTTGATCAATTAAAATAAAAATAGGTTGTCTTTTATGTTGTTATGAACAAATAAAGTATCAAATAAAAGAAGAAATCAAGAAACAAGAATGCCTTTTATTTTAAAATTAAAAAGCAAACAGAAGATTAAAACTTCCAACAAATTAAAATTGTCTTTTTAGATGTGAAATATCAAATGGTGGTGGCCTTAGTCAGCGACTTGATATTGATTGCAGAGCCTAACAGTGCCTTGGTCTCTTCCACCTTAAACGTGTCATAACGGAGGTAAAACTCCACAATAATTAACCTACACACCAGCACCACCAGATCTTTACCCGGACATTGCTTATCCTCCGCCGTTGGATTCTCAATCTCCCGTCCATTCGACCAATAAACATACTTCAACAGCTTCTCGCCTTCTCCGACAAATCTATCCCCAATAAACTCGTCGGGATTCTCAAAAATCTTCGGATCTTTGGTAGCGAACGGCTGAAATCCAAAGATCATCTCACCTTTCTTGATCTGAAACGCCGCATCGTGGCTGTGCACCACCAAATCCTCCTTAGCCTTGCCGTACTGGTACGGCACCGGAGGTTCAATTCTTAAAGCCTCGTAAACTACTGATTTAGTCAAAGTCATCTTATCCAACGCACCAAAACTCACTCCTCCTTCATCTCTAACAACGGTCCTGATTTCATCAGCCAGCTGCTTGTGTAAATTTTCTCCTGCCGATCCGACCCACTTCAGCAAAGCCGGAAAAAAGGTTTTCATTCCACCATAAGCATTGAAACCCACCATGAAAAGTAGGTTATGACAAGCTTCATCTCTTTTCAGTCCCAAACCCTCAGCTTGATCCAACGCCGCCGTCGCCGACGTGTAAATAGCATCGTATAATTTTTTGTAGTCCGATTTAATGAGAAACGCCGGGAACGGTAACGTACGGAGCAAGAAATCTTCTAGAAGACTAAACAATTTGGGAAACCCAAGTGTTACAAGTGGAGCAAGTTGGAAAGCTAACCATTTGTCAAACATTTGTGGACCTTTGGATCCGATTTTTGTATCCGCCGGGTTTTTATCGCAGAAGAGACGAAAAACGAAGTTAAACGCCATCGAATCGCTTAAGGCATTGAAGTTTGCTTCCCCTTTATCGGAAATTTGGTCTTGGAGCTCGACGAAAAGCTCAGACAAGGTGTTCCGGAGAAGAGGGATAAATGTTTCATGTCGGGAAGCGAGGAGAGAGATGAAGAAACGTTTGATGAGAGAGTGTTTGGGTTCTGATGGGTCGAGGTAAGCACAGACACGGTAACCACCCGTATAGGCGGTGGTGGGCATGAAAGTTCCGTCAAGGACGTCGCGCTTTTCGACTTTGGTTGTGTCAAAAAGGATTTGGAAACTAATGGCGTCAAGCACAGCTACGACTCTTGAGTCTGAGGAAATGAAGGGACCCGGTGGCATGTTTGTTCTGAAAATGGTGGATTTGTATTTTTCAATTTTGGTGGAGAAAAATTTGTCCCTGCCTTGGCAGTAGAAATAGACAAGGCGATCTTTGATGGGTCCGAAGAAAGGAAGGCCATAGCTTCCGGGGAGTGGTTTCAGTGGGAGCTTGGAAGGATCAGAAGGCAAAGAGGATGAAGAAGACATTGCTTGGCTTAATATGTGTTTGTGTAGTCTGAGACGCATGTATTGAATTGACCTCACTGGTATGAAGTATATATAAAAAAAAGGATTTGGGTATCAAAAATTTTTTTTGATAAGGAAAATTTTTATTTTATTATATTCAGGAAAGTCTTTTTTGGGCACTGAGACGAAAAGTATAAATTCATGTTACATCATTCCTCAAAATTTTAAACAATTATAATTTATAAGATATAGTTCTAATATTAATATTATTTATTATAAAGTTCACACCTCGTTTAGTTTTTTTTATAATCTAAATAACATTTCTTAATTATTTAATTCGTAGGTAGTGGATGACAGATTAATAATCCATGTGCCTAATCAATTAAATCAATATATTAAGTGCAAATTGTTAGATATTTATTGAATAAGTGTGAATAAATAAATAGTGTAGATAAGAAGAAGATAAAAAACAGAAAAGTAATAAAATAATAATCATAAATTACACATTTCGAGAAACTCTTAAATAACTTCACATATAAATCCAATCAAATCAAATTATATACAAAAAAATAAAATGAAAAGATCATATAGATACCCAATAATTGAGCCCGTGAGCCTACTGACAGTGCCAGCCCAAAAAAAATATGCATCTGCAGAGTGCCCCATATTGATAATTGAAGGGAAAAAAAATAAATTAAATTCTAAGCAAACCGAAAAAAAAAAAATGCGACCGGAAGAGTTTTTTTTTTGGGGTTTGATAGTGAGGTAGTAAGCATTTTTTTATTTATTGGTCTAAGCACTGTCAGTAACATAAATAAGATGCATGATATCCTGTCTACTGTGCTGGCCAACATGTGTTTGCTTATTAGGATCCTGTAAAGTCAAGTCCTAGTTTAATAAATACAGGTGTAATAATATAAGAGATTTTTATTTAAGCGTTTTAAGATATTTGTTCAATTATGATAAATATAATTTTAAACTTGAATTGTATAAAAATAATATAATAGTAAAATTAAGATCAATTATTATAATAAATATATAAAATTACGAGTTATAAAAACTAAACAAATATTTGTATAATACTCGTTAAAAAACTCATAGCATAATTGTAAATTTGTCACACATGGCACTAGCCCATTTACATAACAAATGAGCTACTTCATTACATTCCTAGGGACCCAATTACAACCCCCAGTAGGAATATGATATTATCTTGGGTCCTTATAGACAAGGCTATATAAAGATATAGAATCTAAATTCTAAAAGAACCCAACGCAAGGCCCAATTATATGTATGAAAATGAAAAATATGTGACAGCTCTTAATGCTACAGTATCTATTTTATTATGTTTTATAGATATATAATTAAAGAATCACAAAAATAAGGTTACACTCTCATATTTTTAGAAAAATTTTTTTTTTAAAATTAAAAGAATGGCCATCTTGACAAAGAGAGGGATATCATAAATATATAGTGCATTTTTGGAGGAAATTATACCAAAAATAGAAAATGATAAATTGGCATTGTCTAGTCCCATTATGAGTGGTTGTTTTTCTTTTATCTCTTAATTTAAACATCAACCAGTATTATAAAAATATTTTACAAGTGGAGTGATTAATTAATTTTGTAACCTTGATCAATATTTAAGATCATGACGTCTCAAACTTTTTATAGAAATTACGGAAGGCGTTAGACAATATATATATAATTTTTTTTTTAATGATGATATTTTACATTTCATATGAAGGATCAAGGCTGAATTTTATACTAACACTAGTTGAAATAATGGTTTAAAATTAATGAAACTTAAATAATTCTTAGCACATGTCACATGTGATATGAGATTAATGATTTATAATACTTTATGTGAAATTCAAATCATATAAAATAAGATTTTTAAGATATTATTTTCGATAAATTATTAAGTGATTCAAAATGTGATAAATATTTTAACGATTCAAAATGTGATGGACAACTAATATAATTTGTTTTATCAATTAAAATAAGAATGAGTTGTCTTTTATGTTGTTATGAATAAATAAAATATCAGAGATGAATAATTTTCCTAACGAGTGCTCTTTGAATAATTGTTAAATTTTTATAATTGAAAATTATAATATTAATTAAGATAATTAACTATGCTTTCAGTAACATTTAATATAAAAATTCGTAGTTTTAAAAAATTAAATACACTATCTATTACACTCTAACAACATTCTTGGATGAAATCAAGAAACAACAATATCTTTTAAAAAATTAAAAAGCAAAAAAAAGATTAACACTTCCCACAACAAATTTAAACCTTTTTTTTTTTTTTTTTTTTTTTTTTTTTGAGGAGTAAAATATCAAATGGAGGAGGCCTTAGTCAAAGACTTAATATTGATTGTAGAGGCTAACAGTTCCTTGGCCTCTTCCACCTTAAACGTGTCATAACGGAGGAAAAACTCCACGATAATTAACCTAGACACCAGCACCACCAGATTTTTCCCCGGACATTGCTTATCCTCCGCTGTTGGATTTTCCGTTTCCCGCCCATTCGACCAATAAACATACTTCAACAGCTTCTCCCCTTCTCCAACAAATCTATGCCCCACAAACTCGTCGGGATTCTCAAAAATCTTCGGATCATTGGTAGCGAACGGCTGAAATCCAAAGATCATCTCACCTTTCTTGATCTGAAACGCCGCATCATGGCTGTGCAACACCAAATCCTCCTTAGCCTTGCCGTACTGGTACGGCACCGGAGGTTCAATTCTTAAAGCCTCATACACTACTGATTTGGTCAAAGTCATCTTATCCAACGCACCAAAACTGACTCCTCCTTCATGTCTAACAACGGTCCTGATTTCATCAGCCAATTGCTTGTGTAAATTTTCTCCCGCTAATCCGACCCACCTCAGTAAAGCGGGAAAAAAGGTTTTTATTCCACCATAAGCATTGAAACACACCATGAAAAGTAGGTTATGGCAAGCTTCATCTCTTTTCAATCCCAAACGCTCAGCTTGATCCAACGCTGCCGTCGCCGACGTGTAAATCCCATCGTATAATTTTTTGTAGTCGGATTTAATAAGAAATGACGGGAACGGTAACGTACGGAGCAAGGAATCTTCTAGAAGAGTTAACAATTTGGGAAACCCAAGAGTTCCAAGTGGAGCAAGATGGAAAGCTATCCATTTGTCGCACATTGTCGGACCTTTGGATCCGATTTTTGTATCCGCCGGGTTTTTATCGCAGAAGAGACGAAAGACGAAGTTAAACGCCAACGTATTGCAGAAGTCATTTAAGTTTGCTTCTCCTTTGTCGGAAATTTGGTCTTGGAGCTCGACAAAGAGCTCCGACAAGGTGTTCCGGAAAAGAGGGATGAAGGTGTTGTGTCGAGAAACGAGGAGAGAGATGAAGAAACGTTTGATGAGAGAGTGGTTGGGTTCTGATGGGTCGAGGTAAGCACAGACACGGTAACCACCGGTATAGCCGGTGGAGGGCATGTAAGTTCCGAGAAAAATGTTGCGCTTTTCGACTTTGGTTGTGTCGAAAAGGATCTGGAAACTAATGGCGTCAAGAACAGCTATGACTCTTGAGTCTGAGGAAATGAATGGACCGGGTGGCATGTTTGTTCTGAAAATGGTGGATTTGTATTTTTCAATTTTGGTGGAGAAAAATTTGTCCCGGCCTTGGTTGTAGAAATAGTCGAGGCGATCTTTGATGGGACCGAAGAAAGGAAGGCCATAGCTTCCGGGGAGTGGTTTCAGTGGGAGCTTGGAAGGGTCAGATGGCGAAGAGAATGTAGAAGACATTGTTTAGCTTAATATGTGTTTGTGTAAATTACTCTTGACTCTGAGAAGCATTTATAGAATTGAACTGACTAATAGGGAGTGTCTATAATATACCATGTGGATTGAGTGTTTGTGAATTGTGATTCTACCCAAAGAATGTAAAATGTTTAAATTGAGTAAGGGTGCAATATTTGACCTAATTAAAATGTATTAAAATTTCAGATAGATGCAAATGCACAATACTTTCTCACAATCCAAACACTGAGGATAAGTCCATGGTTATGTTGGAAAAAGCCTATTTAGGATTTGGGTATCAAATTCATTATTTCTATTCAAGAAAGTCTTTTTTGGGCAATGAGTAAAAAGTTGAAACAATTGAAGTATAAATTCATATATTAAATCATGAAATAGGACAAAGCTCTACTAACAATAATATTAATAAAGTTCCCATCTTTTTTACGTTTTTTTTTTTATATTCAAAAAATAACATTTCTTAATTCGTTAAATTCGTAGGTGATGGTTGACAGATTAATAACACATGCACCTAACCAATTAAAATCAATATATTGGCGTACACGTTAATTATTCTATTAATGGATTAACTGAATAAATAAATTCTTATTTTGAAAGAACACGTTTTTTTCACTCAAGTTAAAAGTTCAACACCTTCACAAGTATTTGTTCAGAAATTACATTTTAAATGGTCAATTCAATTAGGTTGTTGGTTTACTTTCACGTTTAAAAAACTCCAACGGGGAACTTTTTTGCAGAAGAGTCAGTGCATTTGAAGATGATTCATAACCAGTAAACTCAGAATAATGTTGTCTCAAATATTCTCAGCCACCAAACATTGCTTAAATTTCAGCCAAAACCTAGCTGGTTCCAAAATTATACTCTTGAAAAATAAAAAGGAGATTAATTATATGAACCAAAACCAACATCGAGCATTCTTTGTGAAGCTGCTTGCCTTCTTCAAGAACGAATTCCATTGCAGATTACAAAAGAAAGAAATTTGCCACTTTGGTTACTGGGCCAGACCAGTGCTCCAGGCTCCTCCAGTTACACACACTGCTTTTGAACTTGAAGAAGAAGACTGATTTCTGTTTTAGGGCTTAAGTAAGAGAACTTAACGGGCCAATACAAAGCCCATAAAATTCTAGATAGTACAGCCCCATGGGCTTTGCAAAGCCCCAACTTAAGAAAGAGCCAACACAAATCTTAGTTCACATGTTCAATTCAAAGGCTTGGGATTGTGTTTGAAAAATTATCAGACAAATCCAGAGTTTGAATTTTGGATGAAATAGTACTTTGAAATTTCAACAATTCTAAGAGATCCATATGATTGATTTATTATAACATTATGTTTTTGTGATACATGTGCCTGCAATAATTGCAGCCTGTGATATTTGACATAACTAGTCTTGTCACTTTGAAATACTTATGTGGTAGTTGTAAAATATGATTTAGTACAAATGATAAGTATTAGATATGATAAAATAAAATCCGAAATTTATATAAGGTAATAATTAAAAAGAATATTACTGTTCTAGACATTACTGGAAATAATGTATTAGATAAATGTCATTAGAGAAAAATAATTCATATAGCCAATTCTAACTAAGTTTGAGATTTAAGACTCTTGAATTGAATTTTATATTATATAAACTAGATTCTTTGATAATTATTATTTATAAGATGAGACACTTGCTAATATTTGGTAAACATACCAATTAAGAAATGAACTTCTAACTCATTGGATTTATTAATTACACAATTAGAAATAGTTCTCTCCCATCACATAAATGGCTTATTTCAAGTGGAGGTGGGAAAAGATTCGGTACCAAATTTTTAATATCAAACACCAAATAATTTGACTAATTGAATTAATTGATATTTAAAAAAAAATTAAATTAAGATAAAATCCATTGCAGATTATAAAAGAAAGAAATTTGCCACTTTGGTTACTGGGCCAGACCAGTGCTCCAGGCTCCTCCAGTTACACACACTGCTTTTGAACTTGAAGAAGACTGATTTCTGTTTTAGGGCTCAGGTAAGAGAACTTAACGAGCCAATACAAAGCCCATAAAACTCTAGATAGTAGAGCCCATGGGCTTTGCAAAGCCCCAACTTAAGAAAGAACCAACACAAATCTAAGTTCACATATTCAATTCAAAGGCTTAGGATTGTGTTTGAAAAATGATCAGACAATCCAAAGAAAGGGAGTTTGTATTGGATGAAATAGTACTTTGAAATGTCAACAATTCTAAGAGATCGATATGATAGATTCATTAGAACATTATATTTTTGTGATACATGTGCCTGCAATAATTGCAGCATGTGATATTTGACATAACTAGTCTTGTAACTTTTAAATACTTACGCGTTGGTTGAAAAATATAATTTAGTATAGATGATAAGTATTAGATATGGTAAAATAAGATCGAAACTTATATAGAGTAATAATAAGCAGAGTATAATTATTCTAGATATTACTTAAAATAATATATTAAATAAATATTATTAAAAAATAATAATAGTATTTATAAGACGAGGCACTTGCTAATATTTAATAAACATACCAATTAAGAAATGAACTTCTAACTCATTGGATCTATTAATTACACGATTAGAGATAATTCTCTCCTATTGCATAAATGACTTATTTCAGGTGAAGGTGGGAGGAGATTTGATCCCAAATTTTTAATATTAAATATCAAATAATTTTATAAATTGAATTAGTTGACATTTAGAAAAAAATTAAAAAACAATTAAACTAAGATAAAATCTTTTTTGAGAAGTTGAAATATGAAATATTAATAAGTGCATGAGAAAAATTGTATGAATATCAATTCAATGATAAAACTAGAGAAACTTGTGACATTTTAAGGTGATTTCTAGTAATTTATATTTAATCATAAAACATTGATTGAAAGCATACATATTTTCTTTTATATATTGAGCCACTCACATAATTTACTGACTCGGCCACTGCTCCAATTAGATATCATATTAGTGACGTAATGTGTACCTTTTGCTTTTTTTTTTTTTGGGTTTGATGGGATGGAAGCAATGAAACAGCGACGTGTCAATCACAAAGACTAATCCGTCATGCTTATGCGGCATGACCTAATCTGTTTTTTTTTTAATCTGTCGTGTCGAAACCTCATTGGTTTTAGCCGTATAATTTTTTTATTGCGCGGCAAGAAAAGCACATTCTTAACGCCGAAGCTGGATAGTTACTAATCCAATTTTTTTCACGTGGCAGTTTTCTGTTGGGTCTAGACATTGCGGGAAAATTATAAGTATCACCATCACGTCGTTTAGAATTAGGTCTCACACCCATCTTTGACTTTTTAGGAACATAATGCTGCTGCTTATGAACGACACGTTGACATTTTGTCACGTTTTAAATTATATCAATAATAAAAATTGCAATTGAAAACCAAGAAGGGCATCTTGGTTCAACAAACATTATAACTATGATAAAATAAAATTAAAACCATTAGTTTACATTAGTAGTTTTTTTTATTTAGAAAAACGCTAATTGGAGAATAAACGCCCTCAAAACCAGATAATTCACACTACTAATTCAACATTATCGTATTAAATCAACATTGCTAGCTAATGTAATGTTTTAGCCAAAATCACATCAAAGTATCATATATTGGCCAATTTTGTTGTAAAAATATTTTTTTCAGTCAATTTGATCTTATAATTTTTAAAATATTTATAATTTTTTTCTCTAAAACTAATACTGGTAACATTTTACATGAAAATTAATAAAGTGATTCAAAATATAATATTTTAGCTATGTTGGTGTTGAAATAACAAAATATATATATTTTTTTTTCACTTCTATCATGCAAAATAATTTTAAGATAAAATTGATTAAAAAAATAATACTTTTGGGATGACAATGACAAAAATAAATAATATTTTTGGATTTAAATTGGCAAAAAATAATATTTTTACTAAATATTTATAATTTATTTTTTATTAATTCAACGTACATGTGATAGCCAATAAAATATTGAACGAAGAAGACATTTCAATAATTTTACAATTTTGAGAGACGAAGTTAGGAAAAATAATATTGAATTCAGGAGATTAGATTGACGAAATTATGAGCAGCGAAAATAGACAAAGTTACTCATACAAAATAGCGTCATCGTATTGCTAATAAGAACATTAATTTGCTTTTTGACCAACTCAACGGTCAATGAATGACTTTTTTTTGTTTTCCAGAAAATCTAAAAATCAGTCAAATACACAATCTTTTTCTTCAAAATTAAAATTAAAATTAAAATTAAATCCGAAACAGAAATCCTTCCAAAATTACCATGTGAAGCTAAATCGCCGCAATAAAATAAATGTGGCATAAAAAATGACTTCTACCTAGAAGTGGAACACCCAGTTTCCCTGTTCCAAAAAAATACGTCATCTTTACACTACGTGTTACCTTTTCATTGTTCCCATGGCCTCCATTATTTTTGTACGTGTTTATATATATATATATATAGCCTAAACCTCCTTCCCAACTTTCCAGTCCACAAAACCAACAGCCAAATTAAGCAAACAGTTTTCTTTCATTTTCTATCAAAACAAACAAAACCACTCAAGTTTTTATTACAGACTTTCCCTCCCAAATCTTCTGTTATTGTTATCCCTTTTTCTTGAATGAGAAACGAGAAGGGCGGTGTTATCACCATGGTAGCAGAACGAAATTCAAACCGACCAAATTTGGGAGATCTACTGCAATCTGACCCGGCTTCGATTTCCACCACCAATGCCAATTTTCATGACGATAACGACAATTTCTCAAACCACCACGGCAACATCTCCGCCAAAAATCAGCGGTACAACCCTGAAAGCATAACCACTAGCAACGTTTCCTCTCCGTATGTAATGTCTCCATGGAACCAATCCTCTCCGTATTCCAAATCTCCGTGGATAATTCCGTCGCCGTTAAACCCATTTGACGGAAACTTCCAACCGAACGGCCTCATCGGGTCGCTGGTTCGCGAAGAGGGACATATATATTCGTTGGCAGTTTATGGGGATTTGTTATACACGGGATCCGATAGCAAGAACATTCGGGTCTGGAAGAAAATGAAGGATTTCACGGGTTTTAAATCAAACAGTGGGTTAGTCAAAGCAATTGTAATTTCCGGCGATAAAATTTTCACGGGTCACCAAGACGGGAAAATCCGGATCTGGAAATTTTCTCCAAAAAACCCGAGCAATCACAAACGTATCGGAAGCTTGCCCACTTTTAGAGATTACATAAAGAGTTCGGTGAATCCAAAAAACTACGTAGAAGTCCGAAGACACAAGAACGTGATTCGAATCAAGCATTTCGATGCGGTATCGAGCTTGAGCTTGAATGAAGAGGAGGGATTGTTGTATTCAGGTTCGTGGGATAAAACATTGAAGGTTTGGCGAATTACGGATTCGAAATGCTTGGAATCGATTTCCGCCCACGACGACGCGGTGAACTCGGTGGTTGCTGGGTTTGACTGCTTGGTTTTTACTGGTTCGGCGGATGGGACGGTGAAAGTGTGGAGGAGAGAGACGGCGGTGAATGGGAAAAATACAAAACACGTTTTGGATCGGGTTTTGTTGAAGCATGAATTCGCTGTGAATGCTTTGGCTGTAAACCGTTGGTCCAGCGTGATTTATTGTGGATCGTCTGATGGATTAGTTAACTTCTGGGATTATGATGAGAAAAACCGTTTATTACATGGTGGGGTCCTCCGAGGACACAAGGTGGCCGTTCTTTGCTTAACCAGTGCAGGGAACCTTGTATTTAGTGGGTCGGCTGATAAGAACATTTGCGTGTGGAAGAGAGAGGAAAGTGGGGTCCACGGTTGCCTTTCGGTTTTGAAGGGTCATACTGGGCCCGTAAAATGCATAGCCGTTGTAGAAGAAGATGAAGAAGAAGAAATATTAGAAGAAGAATCTGATGGTAATATTATTGTTAAGAGTAGTGATGATCAACGGTGGAGATTGTATAGTGGGAGCTTGGATAAGTCGGTGAAGGTGTGGAGCGTGTCGGAAAAGACTCCGGAGTTGAGGATGATGAGAGGTATGGAAGAAGGTTTGTCTGGTAACGGGTCGCCGAGTGGGTGGGTGGGTTTTTCTTCCTTCTTCTTCGCCCGTAGGAATGTTGAACCAAAACAGGAGGGAACTTCAAACTTGAAAGATTCAGTACAGAATGCATGTGTGTACATGAAAATAGAGAAAGAGAAAAATGAAATGGATGTGTCGGTTTGCACAGAAGGTGGTCCAAACTGGTAATCCATGGAGGAGCTGCAATTAAAATTTTGTTGTTTTGTGTGCATGATTGAGAGCGAGAACCGAGAGGGATGTTTCATTTTCATATTTGGGTAAAGTCTACAGCACCAGCAGCATTAATACATTGTACGTGGTCGTGAAGGTGCATGAAGGATTCCAGTCACGTGACAATCACGTGACCATCAAGTTTGGCATCATCATGTATAGATAAGCCTCACTTTCAGAAAATTAAAACTTTAAAGCTAGAAGGGAATTAACTTATTTGTTTTAATTGGACATATCTCATGTCTCTTTGTTCAAAATGTGATAAAGGATTGATTCATTAATGCAGCTCATTAATTTTCTGTTCATGTTGTCCCTTGTTTAGTTTTTGGTTTGTTCCTATTTCGGGACGTTTGTGCAGATTTCTTAGCTAAATTAATTGTGACATCTCAAAACACATTGTTAAAATAATTCTCTCTTTTACCAGTTTAATGTACCTAACCGTCTATTTGTTAATCCCTTCAATTTTATAGTCTAATTTCATTGTCAACTAAACTGAGATACAATGAAACACAGACTAAACAGAAACATGATCATATCCTCATTTTCTTTTTTCTTTCTCTACATTCTACAAGACCATAAAGAATGGGATTGTGTTAACAAGAGCTGCCAACTACAAAGGAACAGACTATAAAATTTCTATTACTTTGTTAAGTTTCATGGACTTCTTACAGAGGAAATTGAATGTGAAACAAATTATGAAACCAAACTTATAACTCAATGCAGAGTTTTTGAATATAGGAATGAGTTTTATCTTTCCTCATCCCACTTGTCCTAATTGTGTATCCCTCCAGCGTCAGCAATGACAACTTTTCTTTCTAGGTTTCCCATTGTAGGTTCCAGCTAGCACCCCCTTCAATTGCAAATACAGTATCCATGCCTTGAATAACCTTACCAAACAAAAAAAGTACACACTTTTTACATTTCTAATATGATGGCGTGATATGCATTCAAGTTAGAGTACATTAGATTTGCATGCCTCAAGATTGTCTAAGAAATTCTCTATACTTGACACAAGTATACAAGAGACCAAGTGCCGTAAAGGCTCCCTAAAAAGACTGTCTAGGAATAAAAGATTTCACTCTAATTACCTTTGATCCCCTTCTCTCTCTAAGGTTGGACCTGATAGCTGGATTGGTATGTGCCTTTCTGAAAACAGCAAGATAATATAATTGGGTCAACTGAGGAGGAATTCTCCTATTCAACTTGTTAAATGAAAGATCTAAACTTTCTATCTGCCTCAAATTGTAGAAGCTAACAGGGATTTGTCCTGTTAGATTGTTGTAAGACATGATGAGGGCATGAATCTCTGTCAAGTTCCCAAGTTCAGGTGGCATATCACCATCTAATTCGTTATATGACAAATCAATTCCAATCAACAGGGCAAGGACATTTCCATAGAATCTGTGTTCTAGCTTCTTTGTCTTAAAGTCTACCTGTTCTTGCAAATAAATTAATAAATTTAAACCTCTGCTATCATGTCCACGAAAATCCAATTAGCTCAGCAGGATGATTGTTTCTGACCAATATTCATCGAAAAACCTGTGATCCATTGTCCAGAAGCATCCCTAATAAGAACACCCTCTGCCTTCATTTTTGCATCTCAATGAAGTTTAAGAGCCTATTCCATTCTATTACTGATAGAAAGTTGTTTGTTTCAAATGGTTACTGGATTGGAGTCTGATACTTTGATAAATCTCTCAGATATGCAAGAGAGATTTTGACTGTAAACAAATTTAAAGAAGATCCTTAATTCCTTTATATTGAGATGCTTCTGCTAGAAAGAAGACGACCTCCTCATGATTGTAAGTAACATAGTGTTGCAAAACTTTTGTAAATATCCTTACATAGGCAGAAACATGTTAGGATAAGAAAATGATTAGAGTTTGTATTTTCATATAGTTCTCAAGTATCCAATACAAATAGAAGAAAGATACTTTGTTATATAGATGAAATGAAGGTTCATTTGAGATTCCATTTTTAGTACCTATTGAGCATAAAAATTTGGTCTTGTTACTCTCTTTACTTTGTGATTCTAACTGCTGATTTAATAGTTAGCTGCAGCTAATTTTCTGAGATAATAAGCAGCTTCACAAAATTGTATTTCTCTTGCTTGCTTCATGATTCTCGTTGACTAATATCTAGATGGGTATTGGAATATAAAATCTTTAAAAAGGAAAGAAAAAAAATGAAAAATCAGAAGCCAGAAACATCAAAGTAATTAACTTTTTATAGAAGAAGACAGCTAATAGTACAGTTTGCTAGTTTCTAAATGACAGAAAAACAGAGAATATACAGAAACCCAGAAATTAACTAATTGCATTCTGATCAGGATTCAGGATCCTTCTTGTTCTGCTACTGGGTATCAGAGACTGTATATATCAGCGTGGACAAATAATTAACATGGTGCAAACCGGTCCATAATCAGAAAAATTGTTTCTTCTGAATGCCCTGCATTTTCTCGGACAACCTCTTTATTTTCATTTCTAGCTTCCATATGTACTGCTGCTGCTTCTCCAACAACCTTTCCATCTTTGGCTTTTGACAGCAATGGCTTTAGACCTCGAACTTTCTCTTTAAGCTTTTCCAACTCCCCCATCCATATCTCCACCATAGCAGACATTTCCCAGAATTTTCGTTCTCTGAGTATGTATTAGCGTTTGTTGCAAATGAAACTCTGAATTCAAGGAAAATTCTCTCGGGTTTATTTATAGAGAGGGGCTGAGGATGAAATTATGTGTTCGTGGAAATCCATGAGTGGCCAATTTTGTGTGCGCATATGTTTTCTTAAACAGTGGGTGGTCTGTGTTTGGCCAGCACATAGAATAACCATAAAGCAGCCAAAAACTGATGGTCATCCCCAAAATTTTGCTACAGAATCTTCGATATTCTGAAACAAAGCTCCATTTCTAGCTTTCCAAAGTAACCATAAAGCAGCCAAAAACATGGTAGTCAAAGGAGTATTACTTTGCAGACAAAGTAGCAGAAGAAAGCAAATTAGTTTGCCTCCAAACCTTGTGATCATGTATGTCAAAGAAATGATTAACTGGGGGCATGATACAAAGTCAAGCCACCCGGGCTTTTGGAAAATCACGCAAGACATGGAGACAATCCTCATTAGAAGTTTGGCATCTAGAGCAGATTGCACAATTAGAAAGACTGCGCTTCATTCTCTGGCTATTAGTTAAAACCTTGTCTTGCATAACCAGGCAAAGAAAATGATTACTGCGAGGAAGGGAGGGAAGCTTCCACAACAAATCCCAAAATTTGTTATCATCCTCCATATGGGTAGGAGTAGAGAGAGGAACACCATAAATGGAATCCTTAATCTGAGGAGGTAAAGGAATTCTAATACCACTTAAGTACCAAACACGACTACGAACTACATGGAATATATGGTCAGTTCGAAAATATATCTACATGTGCAGGCTAACGAGATTTCAAAAATAGAATATGGACCCGCTGACACGGACATCCTGTATGCTCAGAGAATTAACACATCTAACAGCCTTACTTCTATGGAATTTTCATTTCCCAGTTCACCCCATGACGACCGTTTAGACCCCAAATATCAGCATGATCCTTGTGCGAGTCAGTCCTCTCATTGAAAACCTTACTCTGCCTTTTAACTGTTCTCTTACGATTGCTCCCTTGCACTTGTAGATACCAACTCATTAGAGTGCATCCTAATACTGCAGGTGGGTAGAGATGTTTAAAGACGTTGATATTGTCTTATGCCTTGAGCGACTATGATGAGTACTCAGTAGATATTAATGGAGTTTCTACCAACAAGATGTTAGGAAAGTAAGCAGCTCTTTCTCTTTCAAAACATTGCCACTCATCCGGCCTTTTGAGAACAAGAAATTTGTTTTAATCCTCAGCAAATCTTGAACAAGTCCCTTTGCCTTTTTTTTTGCATATCAGTGAAGTTTAAGAGCCTATTCCATTATATTACTGTACAAAGTTGTTTGTTTCAATTGGTTACTGGATTGGAGCCTCATACTTTAATAAATCTCTCAGATATGCAAGAGAGATTTTGATGTGGACAAATTTAAAGAATATCCTTCCTTTATTATTGAGATGTCTTCTCCTAGCAATGAGACGACATCTTCATGATTGTAAGTAACATAGTGTTGCAAAACTTTTGTACATATCCTTACGTGGACAGAAACATGTTAGGAGAAGAAAAAGATTAGAGTTTGTATTTTCAAATAGTTCTTAAATCTTAATACAAACAGAAGCATTTGTAGTACCTATTGAGCATAAAAATTTGGTCTTTGCTACTCTCTTTACTTTATGATTCTAACTGCTGATTTAACAGTTATCTGCAGCTAATTTTCTTAGATAATTAGCAGCTTCACAAAATTTGTCTTTCTCTTGCTTGCTTTATGATTCTCGTCGACTAATATCTATATGGGTATTTAAATATAGAATCTTTAAAAAGGAAAGAAAAAAAATGAAAAATCAGAAACCAGAAACATCAAAGTAATCAACTTTTTATAGAAGAAGACAGCTAATAGCACAGTTTGCTAGTTTCTAAATGACAGAAAAACAGAGAATATACAAAAACCCAGAAATTAACTAATTGCTTTCTGATCATGATTCAGAATCCTTCTTGTTCTGCTGCTGGGTATCAGAGACTGTATATATCAGGGTGGACAAATAATTAACATGGTGCAAACCGGTCCATAATCAGAAAAATTGTTTCTTCTGAAAGCCCTGCATTTTCTCGGACAGCCTCTTTATTTTCATTTCTAGCTTCCATATGTACAGCTGCTGCATCTCCAACAACCTTTCCTTCTTTGGCTTTTGAGAGTAATGGCTTTCGACCTCGAACTTTCTCTTTAAGCTTTTCCAACTTCCCCCATCCATATCTCCACCATGGCAGACATTTCACAGAATTTTCTTTCTTTGAGAATGTATTACGTTTGTTGCAAATGAAACTGTGAATTCAATGAATATTCTGGGTTATATTTATAGAAGGCTGAGGATGAAATTATGTGTTCGTGGAAATCTATGAGTGGCCCATTTTGTGTGCGTATGCTTTCTTAAACAGTGGGTGGTCTGTGTTTGGCGAACCTTCGAAACTGATGGTGGCCAGCACACAGAAATACAGAATATACTCTAGTTTCGGATATTCGTGGGACTTTTTTTTTATATTATTATTATTATTAGTGGGAAAAAATTAAATTAATAATTAATTAATCATTTATTGTTTGAGACTTGAGAAATTATTATTTTAATAAAATATTATATATTGTTCATAATCTCACTAGACCACTGTCAATTCTAGAGTAAGCAATATATCTATTATAATGCACAATAATTTACAATTTTTTCATCGTTTGAAAATATTAATGACAATGATCTTATAGTTTGTTACATCCAAATAATGCTATTATCGAAATTTAGAGATAGACATAAATGTTCAATGTAATATATGTTTATATAATATTCTCAAAGAGACATCCTAATCAAAATTTGAGATATAAAGTTTAAAATTTCATGTTCAAAGCCTACATGGATCAGAAAGGGAGGAATTCCACGAATGTTCTGTAATTCAAAAAATAAAAAATATGAGGAGATTTTGTTAAAAGATAAAAAGATAATACTTTTTTTTTTTTATTCAAATTGTGTCTGATCTAAAAAAGGAAAAAAAGAACACGTTATGTAAGTTTGTATGTGGTGAAGCTAATGGTGATGTGTCTTATTATTGTGCCAGTCGATTGATTATTGATGTTAGTGGTAGGTCTTTGTCATTTTAGAATAGAAAAAAAGAGAGAGAAAAAAAAAAGAAAGAAGGCAAAATAGGAAAAGGTCTTCTTGGCTAGTAATTTCAGTTTGTATTGATCACGCAACTTCAGAAAGGTGTAATTAATTTGTTTTGTGGTCCAAAACAAGGCCAACAATAACTGAACCTTCAAGCAGACTTGGGCAGCGATACAGGAAAGCCACCCCTCATAATTTTCATAAGAAAAAGAAGCAAAATATGTTTGACTAACTTGAATGAAGAGTATAAATAAATAGTAATTATTTTGGCTTTATTCTTATATAAGAATATGCAATATATTTCTGTTTTCATCGTAAATAATGAGATATTTATGAGAGATGATTGATTACCTTATGTTATATAAGTTTATTTATTTCCTATAAATAAAAAAGTCAGCATGAAAAAATAAAACGATTTGAAGTGAGGATTATAAAAGTCAAATGTTTCTATCAGTTTATGGAACTGTGTAAATTTCCTATTAGAAAATATAAGAGTAATGTTTACACTTAACACACATAAAGAAGTAGGTTGAACTCAAAAGTAGGGAAACTGAAAAGGTTACATTGAAAGGGGTTTTCATTGAAATATCCTATTCAAGGGCTAAAGCACTCAACAAGCATTGAAACTGAAGCCTCAGAATGCAGCACCCCAGGCGTCTTGCCTCTGATAAATTGGCCAACAGTTGTAGCCAACCCAAGCAAGCTCCCTTCTTTAGCTTCATACCCCTGGCTAGACTCAACATTTGTTGGGTTGGAGCCATTAGATAAAATGGTCTGAGTCTGATCCTTTTCCTGCTGCTTAGACAACTCACTGGTCCACATATCCACCAGCCCAGACATGACTAAAAATCTTCCTCAGTAACTAAGTGTGAGTGAGAATAAGGAGGAATTGTCACTAAAATCTTGAACTGAAGCTTTTGGGTGTTTGATAATTTGGTATATGAATCTTGAGTTGGGTTTATATAATAATAAGAAGATTGGAAAATGGTTTTGAAATGTAATCACTTTAGAGCACACAATCTTGTATCTGTGTGCTTTGACTGAGACAAGAAGCTAGTAGGGTCGATTTAAAGGTTATCTTCACTGTCCCTTATATTGAGAATCAAAACCGCAGCAGAGTTGATGGTATTACTTTTAAAACAAGCAAAAAAAGATAAGCTTCATTAGTAGATCACAGTCACGTTTTTCCAAACTCCCCAAAGTAAAATTGTCCAAGAAAAGCAATGCTCAAGCTCACGAAGCCCCTTGATTTAACGTGGGGTTTGCCCATAGAAAACAACTTCCTAATCATAGACCCCGCCAGTGAAACAGCTGAAAAGGGCCATATATTACATTCATCAATATATATGTTACACTGACTATATGGATTTATATAAATAACAGCAACCTATTAATATTAAGATTGATCCGACTTGATACATAAGAAATAGATGAAATCAATTCTTTCCTCTCCCAGTGACTGATTTGTGTTTGTGGTTGGTTTTCCCAGTAATACCATGAACCCGGTAGAAATGTGATGAAATGTGCATATAGATTCACCTCATGAGCACGTCAACAAATACAAACTCCTCACGAGTTCATCCGAGAGTATCCTTTATTCAGCCATCAAGAAAACAGGAATGTGAAAGATGACCTTCACATAAACCCTTCGAGCAATATTGCCTTGCAGGTAGCAGGTGCGCCTAGCAAACATCTTTAACCTAGTGAAGAAGACAGCGCTCCTTAGTGATCTTCCAAAGCTTCCAGTTTAAAGCATCAAGAGTTGGGACGTAACATTGCATTCTGGCAAGACACGGATGTGAGATGTCTCGAACAATTAGAGTATAACCCGCCTGCAAACTACTGGCCCTCAAAGGGACGCAGAGGCTAAACAGAACAGTTCAGCATCGAATGCCAAGCTTGTGATGTGAGGAGTAACCAGGATAGTGAAGCCCTGTAGAAAAGGGCCAGCTAAGGCATTGAGTCTGTAGGTTCCTTATCGGTCGGATAAGAAAGTATCAGACTGATGAATACACTGTTTGATATAACGTCCTCAAGTGCCCAAACGCCAACAAAATTTAAAACAGCTACTTGCTCAAGGATACATAGGTTGCAATAAGTTCAAATCCATGGTGTCCAACCTTCGTACATATTGCAAAGATTATCTACACTAGTAGCTTGCTTAAGTAGATAATCTACTTGCTCTGCGATGCCAGTTTCTCTAAAAATACAAAACAGGTTCAATGTCAAATTAAATTTCTCCCAGAATCATTAGAGTTCCAAGAAGAGTATATACCTGCTGTCAGAAATATCTCGACCTTCTATTTTCATCTCGACTCTCCTCAAAACGGACAGTGCATAAGCATTTTTACCTAGAGATAACAAATAAGCCACAGAAGTAAAAGTGAAATCAGTTCTCACTTCATTTTATATCTATGCTTGAGCAAATAAGCACCCAAAAAGTAATAGAAAATCCATGAAAAAAAAAATTTATTTTAAAAAAAGGTTATTTACATGGTATAATCATGGTCCTTACAGTTAACAATTTAGAACCATTCTTGGATGCAAAACAGTGAAAGAATAGTCCATATCACTTGCTTTGGACATACAACGCCAAAAACTTATGCTTGAGAACATATATGTCGCTCAGTGAAAATGTTATAGACCAGCCTCAGGTGTGCCTGAAACACCCCCTTGCAAGGTTTAAAACATGGGGATGGGGAGATAGAGAGACAAGCTAGGCCTCATACCTGCCTCTCCTGATTTCATGCCAAATTACCAGCTATCCTAAAAGCTAAAGCTTGTGGTCAGCATGAGTATTTATTGATTAATATAATTGGCAGTTACTTTCATTTGAGGTAACGAATAGGGAAAGAAAATCGGAGCACACGACTTGAAAGTTGAAACATACCCCTGCCTATGCGAGTACCACTGTGAATATTAGGGCCTGTAGCTTCATGATGCTCATCTTCAATCTTAACTTTGTTTGAGGAAGATAATCCATCTTTAACCTCAAACTTCTCTCTGTTCTCAAGTGAAGAATTCATACTGTCAGCAGGTACTTCTAAAGATTCATCGCATGGTGAAGCAATGTCTCTGGGCTCATTTACTGCTAACTCAACTGAACCAGTACCAGCAACATTAGCCTCTGTTGAGTTGGATTCTGACTTCCCCGAATTCGATATTTCTTCGATATCAGTTTGAGAAAAAGGAGAAGAATTGACATAACCAGTGGCCTTTCTGCTATCACACCCACGTGAAAGCTGTTCCATGCTATCTGCTGGGTCATTCAAGCTACCCTGGACACTAGCCTCAGTTGAGGTAATGCCAGATGCTGAACTGCTACTGCAAATGCTATCTGGTGGAGATATCCATCCTTTGTCTTGCAAATTAAGTCCAGAAATGCCTGAGAAAATCTTCGGTGTCCCCATTGTCTGACCTAGAGAAACTGTCTTGGTCCCTGTCATCAAATTCAGTAGAATCACCACCTGGATCTGACCTTGATACAGCAACGTCCTGTGATTTACTTCCTGGCTTTCTCCTATTCCTTCAAGAGCCTGCAGAGAGAAAAAAGCAAATTCAATTAATTTTCGGTCTAATAGAATACAGAAATGAAAAAATCATAAATGTAACAAATGTTAGAACCATCACTGTACTTTATGGAGATTGCCAGCATGGAGGCTTGCAGTTCGTGCAAGCCTAGTCATCATGGAATAGAGTCCCTTCACAGATAATGTAAGCGATGGTACCAAGGGCTTGAAACTCTGACAAGCCTCCCTGATTCTTAAACAATAAGACTGGTATATGGCTTGTCCATGGATGTGAGATATTTCGGTCTTAGTCTCTCTCTCCCTAGCCATAGCATCTGTCATAGCAGCTACATCCTTAGACAACACAGATTCAAGTGGAAGAAGGATTGCATTTGCCTACCAAGAAATGAAGCAAACAGAAATTTAATTGTGACTTCAGGGTAAACAAAGATAAGCAATTACTTGAAAGACCACTTCACATGGTAAAAAACTGGAAGTTAGCCACAAAGTGAAATATTCCATAGGCAGAACATAAACTGAGAGAGAAGAACACCTTTGAAAGATCTTCCATAAGAGAATGGTGTACTGCTGCAGCTTCCTTTCCCAGACTGCAAACATCGTGTAGATCTTCAGTTATTGCCAGAACCTATAATTATTAGAACAATGTTAGCTAAAAGGAGCACAGGAAAAAAATAAAAAAAAGTAATTTCTTCAAGTCGCAATTTTTTTAAATACATATACCAAATGATATGCAACTGGTGTATTGAAAAGAGGATGTCGATTATCTCAAAAAAAATTCAGAAGAGCTTACAAGCTCCAACAATCAAGTTGGAAACTGTCTGACTGTGTTAAATTGAAAAGTTCAAGTCTAACATACTTATGCATTCTACCACATAGACACAGTGACAATAGAACTCCACAATACAGTTTGAAATCATATATGAGAATGTGGATAGAAAAACAACTTTAAACATTACATCAATTTATCTGGCAGAATGATTTGAATGTATCCTTCACAATTACATAGTAATAAAATATTCTGAAGGACATACCTCCTCAAGCATAGAGCCACATTCAGAAGTCAATGCAGTATGGCTCCTTGAGACCCGAGTAAAAGCAGACAGTGCAACACTGGCCTCATATGCACAATCCCTCATTGAAAGAACAGTGTTTTGCAGATCACCTTTAGAAAGTAGGATACAAAATCAATGAATACATAAATATAACCCAATACAACTAACTTGCATGTGTGCCTAAAAGTAGAAGCAAGAAGTTTATGTCTTGAAATTGTAGGTGACAGCATATAATCCAATAAAAGTAACCAACATGTGTGCCTATATATCACATGCATATGCATGTCTGTTGTGATGTAGTGTCAAAAGATTAGAAACAATGATGTATGACCTGATGCTGACTTTGCTTTGTGAGAGGCTATGCCGAGTTCGTTAGTTGCAGTATAAAAGCTACTAGAAGCAGCTTCCATGGTGCTCTGTGCCAGCTTCCATTCTTGTTCAGTACCTATCACATGAAACAAGAGAAAATGAATTTACCTTCCATATGGAAGTGCAACTTACATAAAGAGAACTTTACTGCAGAGGAATATGGTAAACTAACGTGTAAAGGAATGATAGGTAACATCCAATCTTGTTAGTGCATTCAGGTATGCTTGCTGCCATGTCTTGCTATCAGCATCAGTCCTGAAAGGATAAGGCTCTCCAGGAATCAGCAGACTTCCATCTCTGGATGCCTCAAACTCCAATACTGACATGCAAAATTTGACAATGTCAGATGTCTTTTCTCTAGTTTCCCATAGAATTTGCCGACGCCTCTTAATATGATCATGGAATTCTGGAGGAATTCCTGACATCTTGGTTGAGGTACTTCCAGCAGAACTGGAATTTGGACCACCACAAGCCCAGCCCATTGCTCTCTCAAGTTGCCCTTCAGCTAGAAGAGAAGTTCGCTCACAAGATTGAAGGCAATCCATTGACCTAGTGATTTTTGACACAGCAGATTGCATATTTTCCAATAATTTAGGTCTGCTTAGATTCAAAATAATAGTATACAAGCTGTCATCAGTATCAAGAAACTTATGGAATCTGACTCCTGCTATTATATGATGGGTTTAAGCTACTATCATGCATCCATTCCATCTGTACAATCTCTAGGCCAGTCTTTCGAACAGTCCTCTTTTAACTCGCACACTTGTCTTTTCATAAGGGAAGCTGCTGATTTTGCTGCTCTAGCAGTTTCATGTGCATTGCAATATTCTTCAAGAATGAGTAGCACCCTTTTCACAGCCCCATCTATTTTCACTTGGTCAAGAGCAAGGTCTTTTGTTGCCTCTGTTAGTTGCTTCAAGAGCTCATTCCTCTTTATCTAACCAAACCAATAAACTAGGAGCAACCCGTTCTTTAAGGTATTGAACAATGTGTTTCTGAAGTTGGATTTCAAGCTTTTTCTTCATAACACTGAGTAGCTGGTCAAAGCCTAAATTTTGATCTACTGATGAAGCAACATCATGTATGCATGAGTCCAGAAAAGAATCTAAAACAACTATTTTCCAAATAAAGAAGGAATGACTATTCAATAAGCCACCAACTTTCCACACATACTCAGATACTGGGAACCCAGAATTTATCAGATTTCTGAGACTAGGATTTTTACTTGAGGGAACTGCAAAAGAACCACCAGACGAAGACAACATATTATCAATGGATTCCAAATCGAAGAAGGGCTTGACTAGTGCAGCCAATAGAGCTTTGCTTCCCAAAACCCGCAGCTCCTTCTCTTCTTTCACACCAAGTAGAGATTGAAAATGGAGCTCCATGGAAACCAATGCGTTTTTTATATCAGCTTCCCTCTTTAGTAGAGAAGAAGTTCGGACATCCCTCTGATTCCAAGTTTGATGGAGTTGGTCTAGCTGTGCCCTACAAGCTTCTTCTTGGGAAGCAAGCTCCTCTGCCTCTTCCCAAGAAAGATGATCTCTACCCTTCAATGCAGCTTCTTCAAGTGCCAGTTGCTGCTCAGTAATCAGGCCAACCTTAAAAAAATAGTTCTGATCAAGTTCAATCAATGATGCCCTCTCCATTTCAACCTCCACAAGATGCTCCAGTGCTGTATCAATAGACCCACGAATTTGTGAGATTAACCCAAATGCATCCATGACTTCCGAATTCAAAGAAACAGCAGATCGTATTAGATCCGGTAGAACAACTTCAGTCATTTGCCTCACCAAGTCCTTACAGGAAAGAAAACTGGTTTTAAATATGTAAACCCAATTGCTTTCAGAATAGTACTTTGGGTGGTCCATATTAATACCAACACTAGGTATATCCTTCCCAATGCAGTGCCTTACATCATTAACAAACTCAGCTACAAGATTACATCTCTCTACTTGTTCTTCGAACTCACAGAAAGTAGATCCAAAATCATTGTGCAGCATATTGTATTGATGTCTTCCTCCAGTGGAATCACTAAATGTGTCAACTACTCTCTGCTTAACCTCATCATACAGCAAACTCACAGCAAGATTCAAAATTGATAATATCTTGTCCTTCTTGTCTTCCAGTTCACCTTGTGATCTCACATTCTTTGTTCCATCATATTTAGGCTGCCCAGATTGAACATAAGCAATAACTTCTTCTTTCCTTAAAAGACCAGAAGACTGCATAGTATTTCATGAAAGCTGACAAAAGGTTATTCTTAGCTTTCGATTCTGTCTCCAATCCAACAGAGTTCTCTAGCTCAGAACATTCTTCTTCAAACTTTTCTATCTCTACCACATATTTCTCCATGTTAACGGAAAGGTCATCGTGACTGCATTTAATGGAGTCAAGGCTATCTCCATGAAATTTTGAAAGGAGTTCAGAAGCTTGTCTTCTTGCAATAGATAGGATATCAGGAGGAAAGGGCATTAGCTGATAGTTGCAGAACTTGTGCCCAGCCATGCACTGCACTGGTAGTGAGGTAATTTAGTGGCAAGATTCTCTGCAAAGCCAAGGAATATGTCTGCAGTACAGTTATTGCAGAAGAAAGTCCATCATTCAATTCAGCTATGAGATGAGAAACTTCCCTATCTATATCATGGCATTGTGCTTGTGTTGGCTCGGGAACAACAGTCAGTGGAACTCCCGCTACAACAACTGCAGATGTAAGAGACAAAGCTTCTCCCAAATTACTCAGATTTATATGTGCACATATTTCCGAGATAAAATTGCTCCGCAGAGCATCAATGATTCTCCCATGTTGCTCCATCCAAGTTGTTGCCTCTTGAGCTTTCTCCACAACCACAGACTTTGCTTGGGAAAATTCTCGGGCCTGAATTTCAAATGAAGCTCGGATTTTCTCTGAATTACAAGTTGCTTCAGCGACAAGTGACTTTGCAGACGTCTCATGCAGAATAAGGTTAGACCTCTCTTGGTCAGCTCGATAGAAGAATGCAGAAGCAAGCTCATATTGATTTAGAACATCAGTGAACCTCTGGTACATAAATTCTCAAAGTCAAAGTTGAAAAACTAGAAATAAAAGTTTCATTCAAAACAAACAAAAATCATGGGATTCTGAGATACCTCAAGTGCATATTCAACAGCTGGTAGGGTAGTCAACAATTGATCATGATGCTCCTAGTTACAGAAAATTAAAAAACAAAATTGAGCAATACATCATGCAAAATCTTAAATATCTTAAGCAAGTGAAAGCTAGACACTAGGTAACTGGAAATATTAAACAGAAAAACAAAGAAAAATCTTATTCAGGTAACAATAAGGCTTTACAAGAGCTACAAGAATTTGAAAAATTAGGACTGCAATGTATCAAACAATATCACTCAAAAGTTCCAGGAAAAGGATTTACGTATCTCCTTCAAATAGAAGGAATATTAAAGGTAATGTCTGTAGAGGATACATACCTGTAAAGGAACGCGAATTTCCTGTACTCTAGATGCAAACAGACTTAAGCTAACAGCCAACTCCATTCCCTTTCTTTCTTCACCACCAATCGCTGCATCATCATGAAAATCTCCCCGTGTCCATTCCACAAGTGGATCCCAAACAAATACCTCTAGTAACATTAAGAGTATGTCCTTGTTCTTCCTTAGAACACCAACAATTGCCTCACAGTTAGCTCTAAAGCTACCTTCTACCCCTGTCAGCCCTAATGCTGCTTCAATCATCTGGGTAAGGCGGAAAGGAACAATCTCTGGGATTTTTAGTCTTTGCCCTTTATCAAAACACACATTATAATCAATATGGACAATATCCCCAGTACAGAAATCTATAAGAATATTATCTAAATGCCTGTCACCCAGTCCCAGAATGTGACCAACCACGCTCATTGCTGCAACACTTCCAGAATACCTGCAGAAAGAGAACTATATTCACTTAATAAAAGAAACAAAGAGTACCTTAATTAATAGCCCAAAAAAATGTAGCAAACAATATTCAGAGGAAAGGATGAGTCAAGAATACCTTATTTGATTAATCACTATTCTAGTCAAGAATATTTTGAATTTTCGACATCATGACAATTATAATGTACTACTTTAGAGACACAAAGAATAATTTTTATTTTAAAAAAAAAAAAAACAGACGGAGAGGCAGGGAGGAGCTGCATTTGACACCTTTGGAACAATCTGGAGATCAAAGTAAAATGTGAATGACTCCTTAAAAAGTAATAAGCAATCAGAATCAAGCAATCAAGAATAATAGAATGAAACAGTATATCAAAGAGCATCATTCAATGAGCATGACTAAATTGTTCACCGAACTTTGCTTGTGCTTTTTTAATAGAATAAGCAATTTTATTAAGGGAGAAAAGAAATACAGGGGAAGGACAGTGAACTCTGCTTGTGCTTAATCTCTCTTTTGTCAGAAGCAGTTCCTAAGTCCTAACCCAAGGATATGAGGTCGAGAACAATGTACAACCAACAAGAAACACACAAACAAATCTAACTGAAATCAATTCAGGATATATGCAGGCTACTTAAAGGCTGCAATAGTATTCAACAAAAAGAGTCCAACCATGGGATGTCATGATGATTAAACGGGCCAATAGGATGGAGCGAATGGTTTGAGTTTGCAAGAATGATGCGATTCCCAAGGATTCAAAAGGACGTGACTCAAAGGTAAAACTCTCTCCCAGAAAATGGTACAAGCAACGGACAACAAGGAATATAATCACGATCATTCAGACAATTAAGTAAATTAATGCATCGGAGCTTCTAGCAAAGGAATTACACCAAAAATTTGATAAGGTATGTCGAAAAAGTACCTCTTCAACTTTGAATTGAATGCTTTATATCCTTCACTGGCACACCATAATTCTTGATGAAGAAGATGTCTAGGCACCTCCTTCATAAGATCAAGAAGAACTTTGCGCTTAACTTCGTGAGGCCAATCCCTCCGAGAAATTACTCTCCTAATGCCTTTCTCCTTAAGTGCCGGTATGATCTTGCCATAGAACATATCACTAGGGCGGGGAACAGGTGGATGAACTGAGTGTTTTGTATTTCCAGGACCCACTGCAGAAAGCTGTGCCAGCTGCTCACGGGTTTGCCAAGACTTAAAGACACTGTATATACTTATGACGTTATCAACCCACTGGATAAGACCAGCCCGACCACTGATTGGAGTCACAGAAGTAATAGCGAATGCTAAGATAATTACTACAATTTGAAGGAGATGAATGCAGAAAACCATTTATAGCTTGCAACAATTGCATAATCCTAGCATCAAGCCGCAGATCTTCTCGTCCTTTCAGGAGATATGTGTACTTTTCACCATCAGAACCCAGTATAACAAGTTTCTTAGGTTTCGTCTTTGTTGACAATATAGTAACTTGTTCAGAGAAAGAAGCAATTGTAACAATACCCTGGAGACTTGTAGTAAGACCTTTGTCAGGTCCAGATACTTTGACTTGCTTCTCAAGACCCGGCATTGGAACATCAGAAGATGATAAGAGAGCCAGTTGAGGTGCGACTTCTTGTAAGGAAATTGAAGACTTTCTCTGGTAGGCTACTAAGGATGCAGCAATACTATCAAAAGGTCGCCACACATCTCCTAGCGCTGCAGCAGATGCTGGAGGAGTCTTAAAGGTTAAAATGGCTGATTTCAGTTGTTCTCTATATGCTTCCTGGAACCAAACTTCATGAGGGGTTTCTGGTTTTCGAGAAGTTGAAGCCAGACGACGTTCTAAAGCCACAGCTATAGGAGCCATCATGGCTGAGTATCTGGCAGCATTTATCTTGTTCTTTTCATTCTGGGTAAGAGTGACATTTTCTGCGATCCTTGCAGCTTCCTCTTTCAGCATATTCATTCGCCTCATCACATCTGAAACAAAACTAAATCAAATTAAATCAGCTACTGTGATCCAAATGACCCAAATTTTCCAAAGAGCAAGTACCAAGTAAGTAGTATGAGTTAGTACTACCATCATATGTCCCAATTCGGAAAGAGGAAAAAATAAACTGATACTATGAATTGCAGCAGAGTCTAATAGTAAGCTCTATGTGACACCTAAAATATTCAAATACCTCAGTTTGTGAAAAAGGTTCTGTAGCCTGCCCCAGTTAGTTTAATTAATTCTTAGCAAATCAAGTTGAGTTGAGGAAGTTGAAAGTATTAGACATAACTCTCTAGTGCATACACCTTCGTATTCGGTAAGTGTTAGATAATATGATGTACACTCGAGTTCAAGTCAACAGTAAATAAGACACAATTTTGGTCGCAGCTTAATACATCAAATGATCTGATATGTATTTTCTAGAGAAGGGGTATCATCTTTAAGTCAGTAAAAGGCATCAAGATCAACAAAAGCCTCAGGTAAGTGAGAGAAGGCAACCTGTGTGAAGATCTTGAAGAGTACTGAGCCATAATTCCTCCCAAAGAACAGTAACATTTCCAAGCTCAGTTATCATCAGATGAACATCCTGAACCAGTCTTGGGTAGAGCTCTCTCTGTAAGTGACCAAAAAAATTCATGTTTTAGATATACAGTAGGAGCCAGCACGAGAAAGAAAAAAAAAAAAAGGATACGTAAAAGGAAAAAAGAATAAGTCTCAAAGACATTATATCTTGAGCACAGCTGCACAAGTGATAAAGCACGATCATGGAACCAACAAAGAAAGCATAGTAAAGGCATGTTACGAGATGAAAAGAATTTCCATTACCAGACAACCCAGCACATGATGAATCTCTTCAGAAGGTTTCTCTTGGTAGGCATTTACATCGACCAATGTTGGGTATACTATAGACCAAGGAGATTGCTTGGCCAGCATAACCAGTAACCCCTCCAGTTGCTTTCGGACCAGTTGCTCTGGATGCGAACTTAACCGAGCAAACAGTTGTGGCGTTACTTCCTACAAAGATCAATTACAGCCAGAATATCAGCAAACTCAGCTAAAAAGATGACAACATAAAAACAAAAAACTTGATATGGTACCCAACCTGCCACGGCTGCAAAGGAACCATCAAAAGATGAGATTCAAGTTTATCCTTTAATTCCACACCATAATTGAGAAGTACATGCAGTACATACAATGTAGCCCTCAGGGTGTAGCTGCCAGTTTTTTGCTTCAAGGACTCACTATCAGAGCCACCCATCTGCTTATGGCGAAGCCGAGCAGATGAATAAGAAAGATACTTTATGTAACCATGAGCTGCATGCCCAAACAAGGACACTCTTCTCCTCCTAAGTAACCACCAAACCTCAATTAAATCATCTATTGTGGCTAAAATGTCATGTTCTTCCAGCCCAATATTTGCAGGAGACAAACAAATCTTCAACTGAGAAGATAGCACAAGCAGAAAGAGATTCACCACCAGAGTTTTCTGCACTGGGTGCCCCAGCTACAGTTTCAATTATATTTACCACCTGTTGCACCAAAGTCTTCACAGGGTAAATTCCATTCCTCCCCTTCATCTTTGGAACCGACAATATCGCCCCTGTCCCTTAGAAGCCACAAAACCAAAGATTCAACTTTTTGGATCTCGTCATCAGTTAACTTGAATCTCTCAGGTAAAACTTCTGAAACAAGTGCAGGAGAAAACAAGCATGAGCGAAGGACATTTTCATGTTGAATAGATAGAGAGTCTCTGGCTTGTTTAAAACACCAAGAGGCATAAGAGATCCATGACTTGCCCATAGTGGGGCAAATACAAGTAGACAACTTTGCAGCTGTACCCACAATTTCCTCAATAATAGGGCCTATACTTGGTTTAGAGCTTAAGTTCTCCTCCTTGAAAGAGGGTCCTCTGACAAAATAAGGCATCTCATCCATGTCAAAATCTGCTACCATCTTGAGAACAACATGATCTGGACTCCAATCCGAATAATCCCTTCTCAGCCAATCTGAGAGTTTCAAGCATGCTTTGGCTTTCAGAATTCTATCATCAGTATCAGAGACTCTGGATGCTGAAGAAATCATGCAAGGACACACAATTGACCAAAGATTTGTAAAAGCATCTTCAAACTTGTCTTCAGCATGCAGTAGCAGGACGCTCTCATATTGCAACTTTGAGATGAGGAGATCACGGTCTCTCTCCTCAGTGCAACTAAATAAATGATCTCTGAGATGGCTTCTGTAGACGGTTTGCCAACAATAAGTTTCTCTGTTTACGGGCTAAATTCAGCAAATTCATGCAGAGCTTCATAGTAATTGGAGATGTTGAAAAGATGCTCCGATAAACCCGGAGGACTTTTAACCACGGATTACAATCTTGATGAATTCTACTAATTGGAGATGAAACGGAACGGACATATGAATCTAATATTGAACAAAATTGATTGGGCTTCTCTTGAATGGATTTAAGCTTGTAATCCTCCTCTAAAGTAAATATGCAATGCAACTGAATAGCATGAGGTGCTGCTTCAGTTAACCCATCAAGCGGCAGGACGGACAGTGTTTCCTCCAACATCAACCTGGCCTTCTGTAACTCATGCGGTAACCTCTCCACCTTTCCCTCATTTTGGAAGAGTAATGCCTGCAAAAGCATCTGCTCACTCCTTTGCAAGGCTAATCTCGGATCAAGGGTAAGTTCACTGCTACTTTTAGGTGTCAAATCGAGGCACGTCCATGCTGCCTGAAAATCACCCTCATCAAAACGTGCCAGGGCATGAATTGCATTAATTTCGTTGCCTGCAGTGGTTAGAGCCCCAGAATAACTTTTTCCAGCATGCTTAGCTCGAAGAGTTTGCAACTCTGAAAGCCAAGATTCTAGAGACTTCCAATCAGATACAGCTGTATAACTCTCAATTACACGTGCAATGACAAACTGCACCCCATCAGAACCCAGGGAACCGAGTGACTCTTCAGTTTGCAGCAAGTGAGTAAAGAGAGCAGCCGCATTTTCATACTCGCCTTTCGCCTGATACACAAGCCCAGTGATCCAAGAAAGTGGTCCTAGCATCTCATTGTCACTGAAGGAGTGATTTTCCTCCACAAGCAAGGAAGAGAATGTCACTGAAACCCATTTTTGCAGGCCAATCAAACCTTCTGGTTCATAACTCTTAGCTAAAGCCAAGGACATATGTCGTAAAATTTTTAAGACATCTCCGGTATACCTACTCCGGATATTCTGGAGGTTTTCTGCCACCTGAGCCCTTGATTTTTCCTTCAAGGCTGACATCACGAGATTCTTGAGCTCCTGCAAACGCAGTGTACAGTATTGAATTGTAGCATCATTGCAATGTAGTGCCAATCCTGCACTCATCATTGGTTCACAAATACGAGAAAACCACTCCTCACAAACTTTTTTGTTTGCCCGAAAGAATAAGGAACTCTGGCGGGTAGGAGAAGGCAAAATGGCAGAACCCTCATATGCATTATAAACATTTTTCTTCAAAGCCTCAACGAAGTCCAACAGTAACCTCATTGGTAACAAATGGGCGCCAGAAGACCCTATCACAGTTAAGTTCCCATCGTTTTGCTCACTATCGAGTTGCAGGAGATGTGCAATATCCAATAGCATGCGCTCTAGTGCAGCAAAAGTCTGGGTAGGCCCACCAAGGTTAGTTCTAAGACGAGTAGCAATACAATACCGAGCTGCTTCTTGTACAGCCCACCAGGCACCAGCTATATTATTGACTAAGCAATTTCTTTCAAGGATATCTTCCTCCAATTTTATGTCTGACCATACAGCATTGGCACCAAGGTTTCCTGTTTCATCGAGTTGACTTAAACCAACATCCTTTGAACTGTGGCGGCTATGAATCAAGCGTTGGATCCAAGAGGAAAGAGGCACCTTCCATCTTTGTGAAATGTAGCTCAGTATAGAAACAAGTTGCTGCTGAGTACAGTTGCTGTCCGCAGCTGCTTCAGAGAAAATACTTGCTTCCAATGCAAGTTAGAGCTATTGCTAAATTTAAGAGCATCAGACATACATGTTCCATACTCATAGAGACCACATGCATATACTGTTGTAGGCAATAAGTGGGCAAGTAGCCTTACATATGCATCTCTTATCTCAACATCTGGATCACCAAGTTTTTCCAGTATCACTTCAGCTATTCGATAAAAAAACATAGGATGTAAAAGTTTTGCTTGCAGAAGCATCTCCAAAATTGTTGCAACATGCAACCTAACTTTTGGCTCCCTATCTAATGCAGAGCCTAAAAGTGAGGAGACAACATTCACAAACATCCTGACATATCCAAATGCTTCATAAAGATAAGTGTCTGTCCTTGATATCTCATCAACAGCCATAACATTCTCACAGAATTTTTTGACCCAATCTAGGGCTACTAATTTAACCCCTATAGGAGAAGAATCGTGGAGTGCTTTGACAAGGAGCATACTGTACTTGCCTAGATGCTCAACAACAGCTGCTGAATGCCCATCATTAAAATGATCATCATTAATCTCTTTTTCACTAGAAACGTTCAGGGAAGATTTAACATGATCCAGATCCTTTATGGAGCACAGACTTACAAATTCAACTGCAGTTAGCCTGTCCAAGGTCTTGACAATACTGACTTGCAACTCCACATACGCCTGGATGGGTAAGTTAAAAGGATTCAGTTTCTCAGTAATAAAGTCTACCAACTTCTCTATCCTCCTAAGATACAAGGTAGCTATGTCTGGTTCGCAGAACAAATTACTATCCCCACTGAAGGAAACACATGCTAATAATACTTTTAAATCAAACTTGATCAGTGCAAACAATTCAAGTTTGGAAAAAGTTTTGGAAGCTATGGTGCTATTAAATCCAACTCCATCATCGAAACTGTTTGCTAGCATGCCTTTTAACAACTCCAGCTCTTCAATCAATGAGGTCATTGCTTCATTCACAATTTCATTATTCCCATGCTGAAGCAAGAATAAATAGGTAGCAGCAGAACTTCCTGTTACTAAATGATTGGGATGTAAGCGCAGCTGAGATATTGGAGCATCAAACTGCAGTAGTTTCTGCACAGATGATGGGAGGAAGGCCAAACTTTTGTAATGATAACAACTGAAGATTAGTTTTTAAAACCCCGTGAACTTGAAATGATGTGATCTTCTTATGTCCTGCTGGTTGGGTGGTATTACCCGATTCCAAGCTTTGAAATAAGACATCAACTGCAAGTGGATAAAAGTTGGAAAATCGTTCACGTAATATTTCTGCCAAGAGAGTTAAGCACTTCCATGAATCTTCAATCCACTCTGACCACCCAAATTTCTGTCCAACTATTGATAAACATCCCAACAACCGAGGGAGCATTCTGCTAAGGGGTTCGCTTATTTGTTCAAGCATATTCATTTCCAGCAAACCAGAAGCAGTTGACTGCAAAACTGTTGAAAAACAAGAAAGCAATGCAAGAAGCCCTCTAAATTGCTGAGGGGTTCCTGGAATTCCATCCTGAAGCAATACATCCATGTCTCCCAAGAACTTTGACAGTAATCCCAAAGACATCTGCAAGTTACCAACCCAGTGTTTCTGAAATTGTAAGAAACTATCCATAATAACACGTCTATCTGATTCAGCAAGGTCTGGTACCAATGCCCACCCAAGAAGCAAGTCAACAATGTCAAGAAAATGGGGTTGAAAGAACCTTGTAAACTTCAACGAAATTAAAGTTAAAACACCTAAAATGTGGTGCAATAAGCTCAAGGAGGTTCTCTCATCCTCAAGGAGTACCTGACATGCTTTAAGAATAGGCAAAGCATATCTCTCAATTCCACCAACATCTCCAACATTTAGAAACTCACGCAGACCTTCCAGTGCTAGTTCCTTACTCCCATCCCCAGCATTGGCATTGCTTAACAATGGCAATGCCCAACCTAGAAACCGGTCGACCAAACTTCCAAGTAGAACATGATTCTGTCTTCCATTTGGTGTTATAAGGATTGAACATACAGCAGCACAAAGAGCGCCATATGCTATAACTGATGATTGCCGGACTGCATATGACCTGCAATAGTACTTCCAAAAAAGATTACTTAAATATAAGTTATAATAAGAAAAAAAATTCATCCACTTCAAAATCGAATACAAATTTGATTGCAAAACATGAAGGATTTCTCTTCATAAAAATGATAAGATGTATAAAGGAAAAAATAAAAAAAGACTGTTTTGAGCAAACACATCACAATTTCACAAAAGATACTGAAACCAACCGAGTGATTTGTCTCAGCAGACACCAATAACTTCAATTGAGAATCCAGCTGAAAATTCCTAAAATAAAATGGTAGCATAGACTTGAATTCCTTGACAAGCAAAAGGGAAAGGGGTGAGACTTACTTATCAGATAGAAGTTGAGAAAAGCCCTGCGCAAGGAAAGTGGCGGAGTGTGTGACCAGGAGCGAGTTGGGAGGGTAAAGAATCGCATGGTGAAGTGAGTTAATAGCAGCGAGTCGAGCAGATTCATCGTCCTCAGAAGCAGTCTTCGATGAAGTGGAATCATCTTTAGGGAGAGCAACGGAAAGGAGAGCTGCTACTTGCTGCTGTTGATGGTGCAAGCCTTGCATCATGATGTCTAAGAAGAATATGGGGTTTGCTGTATATGTGGCTTTGCATCTCTTGCTCTCCTTCTTTCTTCTTCTTCCCCCTCCAGCTCTAGCTTCAAAATTCTGCCTGTAGAATTTTTCCCACAGACGAAAATTCTAGTTCGCGGAAAACAGGAAAACTATTTTTCTTTTTCTTGTTTCTGATTAAAGAAGAAACGAATACATTGTGAATGTTATATCATTTTTTTATTTTGATTTTTAATAAATGATTTTTTTTATTTGATACTTCATAATTTGATATTAGTTTATTCAAAAATTATAAAAATATTGACTTAATTATTAGACAATGACTTTCTTAATTTTAAATACTATAATCGAATTTTTTTAAAAACAAATTTTTTTCATAAGTTATTTTCATGCATTTTTAACCATATCTACTAAGTATATTATTTCTATTTACTTGTCTTTCAACTTTATTCGTTCTCTTGAATATTCATCTTCCATGTAATTTTCAAATTTTCATTATATAATCTATAAATTAGGCTTTTTTATCCTTAGTACAAATAAATTGATTAAATTTAAAAATTTAAGCTTGACACAACTTTATATATGTCTCTTTAAAAAATATAAAATAAAGATAATAAAATTTCAGTTGCCTAACTAGCTATGAATGAAGATCCTATTTATTCATAAATGCATTGTGCTCTCAGCTGATTTGTTTAAGAGAATTTTCAGTTTTAAATGGTCGCCGATTTGTTTGAAATACTTGTTTGATCATAAATTATCAAGTCTTCAATCATTTTATCGGAATTGCTTATTTAACCTTAAATCGTCAAAGTATTTGCCGATTACACCTATTAGTCTTAACTTCCATCATTTTTCTTATTTCAAATTAGATTTACAAATTTAAGCTTGACCCGAACTTTTTATTTTCTCCTTAAAAAATGTACAATAAAGTGAATAAAATTTTGGTTATCTAACTAGTAATAAATGAAGATTCTATTTTTAATCATAAACCACATCATACTCTCATTTGTTTTTTTTTTTTTAAAGTGTTAATTCAATATTAAATCATCATAAGATTAGGTGATTTGCTTGAAATACTAACTTAGTCTTAAATCGTCCGTTGCTTGTCCACTTTAACATAATTATTATTAAAATTATCATTTCATTCCATCTGTATTTTATTCCTATTCCCTTTCCCATTCCAATTTCACAAAAATCATTAATGCATACCAAATTAGAGCCCTTAGAGTGTCGGCCAATTTATGCTTATGGAATTTAAAAAGCTCACCTAATTCTAAGCTTACCATTTCTTATTTGCTTTTGTCTCATTCTCTATTTTTTTCATCTCCCGTGTAATTTTTAAAAAAATTATTATACATTATATGAATTAGTTAATTTTTTTCTTATTTCTATTGAATGATTAAACTCACAAATTCAAGCGTAATTCGACCTTATTGTTTTCTTATTTATTTAGCTCAAGTCGTTATTCAGTTTGATAATATTAGCCAAGTTGTTTAAAATAGTTATAAAAATCTTACATATAATTATATATTTGTTGTTATTTCAATTGAGATGATTAAATTTATAAATTAAAGCATGATCCGATCCAATTTTATTTTTATTTAAAAAATATTAAATAAACTATATTAGAGTTCAGGTTATGAATTGTTATGCCCTACAGCGATTCACGCCTACTGTCTCCTACAATCCTAAGCTTTCCCTTTCTTTTTCTTTTTTATCTTTCAACTTTTTTTAGTTCTCTTTCATCTTCTACGTAATTTTAAAATTTTATTATAAAAATCTACAAATTAGGCTACTTTCTTTTTTTTACTTTGAATAAAATAATTAAATTTATAAATTTAAGCCTGACCGAACCTTATTTCTCTTTACAAAATATAAAACAAAGCAAATACAATTTTAGTTGTCTAATTACTAATGAATAAAAATTATATTTATTTATAATGTATAGTGCTCTAAGCGATATTTTTGAAAAGCTTTGTCAGTTTAAAATGGCCATACTATTAGGCTATTTGCTTGAAATATTTGTTTGGTCATAAATTGCTAATTCTTCAACCTTCTACTTCAATTTATTTTGTAGCCATAAATAGGTTCAATCGATTTACGCACATAGTTCGACTTTTTTTGGTTCTCACGAATTTTCATCTTCGACTTAATTTTAAAATTTTTATTATATAATCTACAAATTAGGCCACTTTTGTTTTATTATTTTGTATAAAATAATTATATTTATAAATTTAAGCATGACCCAACCTTATTCCTCCTTAAAAAATGTAAAATAAATCAATTAAAATTTAAGTTGTCTAATTACTGATGAATAAAAATTATATTTATTCATAATGTATCGTGCTTTTAAGTGATCTTTTTGAAGGGCTTTGTCAATTTTAAATGGTCATACTATTAGGTAATTTGGTTGAAATATTTGTTAGGCCATAAATAGTTAATTCTTCAGCCTTTTACTTGAATTGATTTTTTAGCCATAAATCGTCATAGGTTCAGACGATTTATGCACAAAGTTCAACTTTTTTTGGTTCTCTCGAATTTTCATCTTTTGCATAATTTTAATTTTTTTTATCATATAATCTAAAAATTTGGACACTTTTTTTTATAATAAAATAATTAGATTTATAATTTTAAGCATGACCCAACTTTATTTATCCTTAAAAAATGTAAGATAAATCGAATAAAATTTCAGTTGTCTAATTACTAATGAATAAAGATTATATTTATTCATAATGTATCGTCCTCTAAGCCAATCTCTTTGAAGGGATTTGTCAGTTTAAAATGGACATGCTATTAGGCAATTTGCTTGAAATATTTGTTTGGTCATAAATCAGTAAGTCTTCAGCTAGTTTACTTGAATTGATTTTATAGCCATAAATTACCATAAATTCAGCCGATTTACGCACAAAGGTTCAACTTTTGTTTGTTCTCTCGAATTTTCATCTTCTATGTAATTTTAAAATTTTTATTATATAATCTAAAAATTAGGCCACTTTCTTTTCTTTTCTTTTCTTTTTTTAATAAAATAATTATATTTATAAGTTTAAGCCTGACCCAACCTTATTTATCCTTAAAAAATGTAAAATAAATCGAATAAAATTTCAGATGTCTAATTACTAATGAATAAAACTTATATTAATGTATCGTGCTCTAAGTGATATTTTTGAAGGGTTTTTTCAATTTAAAATGGTCATGCTATTAGACGATTTGCTTGAAATATTTGTTTGGTCATAAATCACTTAGTCTTTTGCCGATTTACGTAAATTTATTTAAAAGTCATGAATCGTCATAGGTTCAGTCGATTTACTCACAAAGGTTCAACTTTTTTTTATTCCCTCAAATTACGTAATTTAAAAAAATTTATTATATAATCTACAAATTAGCACTTTTTTTTTGCATAAAATAAGTAGATTTATAAATTTAAACTTGACCTATCCTTATTTATCCTTAAAAAATGTAAAATAAAGCAAAAAATTTCAGTTGTCTAATTACTAATAAATAAAGATTATATTTATTCATAATGTATCGTGCTCTAAGCCGATCTTTTTGAAGGGCTTTGTTAGTTTAAAATAGTCATACTATTAGGCGATTTGCTTGAAATATTTGTTTGGTCATAAATCGCTAAGTTTTCAGGCGCTTTACTTGATTGATTTTATAGCCATAAATCATCATAGGTTCAGCCGATTTACGTACATAGGTTCAACTTTTGTTGGTTTTCTCAAATTTTCATATTTGGCGTAATTTTAAATTTTTTATTATATAATCTACAAATTAGGCCACTTTTTTTTTCTTTTTTTTTTTAAATAAAATAATTAGATTTATAAATTTAAGCCTGTTCCAACCTTATTTCTCCTTAAAAAATATAAAATAAAGTGAATAAAATTTAAGTTGTCTAATTACTAATGAATAAATATTATATTTATTTATAATGTATAGTTCTCTAAGCTGATCTTTTTGAAGGACTTTGTCAATTTAAAATGGTCATACTATTAGGCGATTTACTTGAAATATTTATTTGGTCATAAATCGCTAAGTCTTCAGCCTCTGTACTTTAATTGATTTTATAGCCATTAATCATCATAGGTTTAGCCGATTTAAGCATATTATCTGTTTAGTTATAAAATTTCATATCTAGTTTTAAGCATTCCATTTCTTATTTTATCTAACCTCTAATGAATGAAGATTCTGTTTAATCACAAAACGGCGTCATATTCTCAGCCAAAATTTTTTAAAGTGTTGATTCAATATTAAACGTCATAAAATTAGCTAGCTGATTTGCTTGAAGTACTATTTTAGTCTTGAATTATCAATTGCTCAGCCATCTTAACTAAATTGATTATATAACCATAAAACTTTAGAGTGTCATCCGATTTACGCTTATTCAATATTTAGTTATAAAAATCTTATTTCCAACTCTAAGCTTGTCATTTTTTATTTGTTTTGTCATAAATTGTCAAGTCTTCGATTACCTATTAGCCGTTTAGCTATAAAACTTCAACTTACATCATTTTCTCAAATTTTCACATTTCACGACATTTTAAAATTCAATTATGTAATTTACCAATTTTGTGAGTTTTGTCCCTTATTTTGATTGAAATAATTAAATTTATAAATTAAAAGGTGATCCAACCTAATTATTTTTTCCTTAAAAATCTAAATAAAGTGAATAGATTTCGACTATCTAATTATTTAATGAATGAAATATTTCAACTATCTAATTAACAATGAATGAAATTTGAATTTAGTGATAAATCAAATCATATTCTTAGTCCGATTTATTTTAAAGCTAATATTTTCTCAAATATAGAAAAATATAACTTGATTAAATAGAAATCTTGACCCATACTAATCCGATGTATCAAGTAGCATATCTACATCATCATTCAACTTCATTTTATAGCATGATTTTACCATAAAGACTATTTTATTTTTATTTAAATTTTAATGCTTTATAGGACTGCACAACGGCACTTCTCTTGAAAAATTGTATAACTTAGTCGCACAGAATGATGTTTGATCTGAAATTTAGGGGCTAGCTTGCAATTTCTCAAACTATAACTAGCCCTAATAAAAATGCTCTTTTCTGTTTCATGTCGAATCGTTTTCAGACTCGGATGTGAAACTCAGTGTCTCTGAACTCACGTTTTATCGGAGAAAGAAAGCGAGACTGAGAACTAGGTCGGAGAATCAACGCGATGTCGTACGACGACGTGGAGATAGAAGACATGGAGTGGAACGAAGAGCTCCAGTCGTACACGTACCCTTGCCCATGCGGGGACCTGTTTCAGATCACCAAGGAAGATCTTAAGCTCGGCGAAGAGATTGCTCGTTGCCCTAGCTGCTCGCTTTACATAACCGTCATCTACAACATCGAAGATTTTCTTGAGCAGAAAAGTAAGAAGAATCTCGAGCCTCCAAAGCAACAACCAGTCTCCGTTGCTTAAGATTTCAGGTAGTTATCAATAGTATACATTGCCCATATTTACTTTTTTTTTTTTTTTTTTTTGAGGATTTGGTGGCTGATTTGTATGTTTAGAGGTTACAAATTGTTTGGAATTTCTGGAAACTTCAATCTCTAGGTTGTTTGATTTTCGCTTTGCTATTCAATGGATTTTCTGTTCATTAATTCTTCCATTTTATTTATGTGTTTTATTGTAATATATTCAGATTGGACTGGATTTGTATCTGCTACAAAATATTTGTACCAAAGAAGACAGGGAAGTAGCTTGCAGGAATAGAATCTTAATATTTTGTTCAAAAAAGGCTTTTTCATTAAACAAAGGCATAACAGTTTTCATCAGTTTGTTTGGAACAATTATGAAAAAACAGCTAGAGTTTCTATTGACGTTATGAGTGCTCGGACATTGACTGTTGTAAGTTGATTCTACTGATGCACATGTCCTGTATTGTGATTTCATTTGTGGTAGGCAATGTCTCAGGAACACATGGGTTAGAGTTAATGAATGATCATCTGTCTCTAGGTTTTTATGAACTCAATTGTTTAATTTTCAGAAGCCATTTGTAACTATTTTTTATAGACCTTCCTGTATGAACAACTAGTGACAATCTTGGGTTGTTTGGGTTTATATTTATTTTGGAAAGATGTTGAGAACCATTTTGTGTCGCTAGAATTGTTCAATGCCTACGAAGTGAATTCTGTTTTTGTTGGAGATAGAAAAGGGAGAAACCATTTTGTGTTGCTATTAATGGTTGATTCCTATGACGTGAATTATGCTTTATTGGAGATAGAAAAGGGAGAAGGGGATGCTGTTATACTATATCATCTAATTTAAATGAGCTTATATTCATTTAACTTTTTTTTCCTGGAGATAGAAAAGGGAGAAGGGATGCTGTTACACTATATCATCTAATTTAGGCTTAAGTAATCAAGCTGGACAACTTGTGAGTTAGCTTGACTCAAACCCTTAGCAAGTTAATATTCGGATTATTAATTGTCTGAGCTTGAGTTGGAGTCCATCCGACTCGATAGCTCATGAATCAAGTCATCTCGATAGCTCGTGAATCAAGTCAACTCGGTAGCTCACTAACCAACTCGACTTGTTGGCTCACGAGCAGGTTGATTATTTTTATACTTAATGCTTTTAATTTCATATGATAGATATACACATTCAATGTATATTTTCAATTATATATACAATTGGATACTGAATGAAAGTTAAGTTGATTGTTTGGAGATTTTTGATAGATTGTGACTTGTTAATGAAAACAAATGAAGTTAATTTCCTTGTATTATTTATTGCTTGAATAGCGAGTTGTAGAAAGTGCTTATAGTTAACAATTCATATTATGTTTCATTATTGGCGTATTATGTTCAAATTGAACGGTTATATGGACTTTTTATTTTTTGTAGAAATAGTGAAGTGTATAGTTAAAAAATAACAAAAACACATGGAAAAAATCTAGCTCAAACAAGTTGAGCCAAGAAAAAAATTCATTACCCAACTTGAACTCGGAAATTTGGATCAAGTCCAGCCGAGTTGACCTTAAATCAGCTCGACTCCTTGACGTCCCTAGGCTTAGCCATGAGATATTCATGATAGAAGAAGCAGGGCCAAGGAGAAAACAGAAAGAGCTTGTACATCTGAATCAGATAATTGATGCAGAGCTCATGATTTTGTATCCTTGTAAATTGACCGGAATGCTTATGTCTTGCAGATATTCTGAAATGCAAGTGCGAAGAACTGAAAGATTCTTCCCAATCTGGTTTTGTTTAAAGCTTTCTAGAACATAATAGTGTGCAGCTATCAGAATGGACCTCTTTGTATTTGAGGTGAAGCATTTTTGGGGGGTGGAGTAGGGGGATGTTATGATATGAGATATTGTTGAATCCAGTACGCTATATGTAAGTCATCAGATTCTTATGGATATCATTAGACACATTTTTAGGGTCCACTAAATTCATTGAGATTGATATGAATAATGTCTTGAGATATGAGATTGAACCTTCTCATTTGTCAACTGAATTTTTTAAAACTTTGTTGGATCTTACATGATGGGAGGTCGTGCAAAACTGTAATTTGGAAAAGCCACGTCAGATGAGATTATGAGGTTTAAACAGTTCAACTGGCTCAAAGGAGTATAATTGGTGGGATATTTTACCTTCAGAAGTGCCAATGGCGATTAAATATCCAACTGAGAAGAGTATAGATTTACATGCTATGTGGATTTACATTACATGAAAGATAACTTTTTTTTAAAAATAATTCCTATATGATACAATTGGAGCTTTTTGACAGAAAATAATTAATTTAAATAGTCCTTTGTGGCTCCTGATGACTAGATCAATACGAATTTTTGAGTACTTATAGGCATTATTTAATGGTAAGAAATATAAAAAACGAAATTCATTATAAGAAACAGAGATTCATATGCAATTTGGATTTACATTACATGAAAAATAATGATAATGAACTTGCAGTGGCCAGCTAGTGTATGGGGTTGTTTTTTTCCTTCTAGGCTTGTGCTTCAAGTCTTGATGAGTAAAAAACTGAAAATCAAACTGAAACTTGAAAGCAATTGGGGGAATGGTTAAGTCTTGTATAACACTGACAATTCAAAATTTCAATCTTTTTTTTTTTCCTTCTGGCATCACAATGAAAATAAGAGAATTAATACGAAGAAAAAAAAGCATAATATAACTTTTTATTATTACTATTTTCCTTTTTGAATTTTTTTGGAATCTTTTCCCAAAACATAAAAACAAGATAAAATTGGAACTTTCATTCTTCTTTCCACCTTTAACCACGCTTCTGAATTCGGATGTCCTCTCTGTTTTCAGGGCTCTCTCACCTTGCTTCCCTTCTCTGCATTGTACCTGCATCAAACGTACCGACCCATTTCCCTCATCAGCATGAAACTCGTAAAAATTTTCAAACACTGCAAGCTGAAGACCATGTTCCTTACAAATCAATCTTCGTTCTTTGTGGGTTTCTCTTCCGCCCCTAATTCAAACACCTCACCGGAAACCAGAACATTCTCTGTTGACATTCCTACAAGCCGTCCACCAATCGCAGAAAACTTTCTACTATATTCAATCCATTCTTCTCAGTGGCATTTAATCAAACATGTTGCACCAAAGCTCAACTCTTCTGATATCTCGAATGCCCTTGGCAATCTGTACCAAAAACCCCAACTTGTTCTTGAATTTCTAAAACATATAGATTTGCACTGTCTAGATATTCAAACCCGTTGCCTTGCCATTGCCATCCTTTCCCGCCTCCCATCCCCCAAACCCGCTTTGCAACTCTTAAAGCAAGTCGTTGATAGTGGAATTGCTACAAATGGAGTGATTTTTGATGAGTTGGTAGTTTTACGAGATCGGTTGGAAATAAAGAGTAGTATTCTGCTTGACTTTTTGGTAAGAGTGTGTTGTGAATTGAAGAGGGCTGATGAGGCATGTGAGTGTTTGAATATGATGAAGGAGGAGGGTTTTATACCCAAGATTGAGACTTGTAATGAAATGTTGAGTTTGTTTTTGAAATTGAATAGGACAGAGATGGCATGGGTTCTATATGCAGAGATGTTTAGGTTGAAGATCAAATCAAGTGTGTATACATTCAACATAATGATTCATGTGTTGTGTAAAGAAGGGAAGTTGAAGAAGACAAATGAGTTTATTGAGTTTATGGAGACTTTGGGGATGGAGCCTAATGTTGTTACTTATAACACAATAATACATGGGTATTGTTCAAGAGGGAAACTTGATGGAGCTCGCCAGGTTTTGAAAGCGATGCAAGCCAAAGGAATTGATCCTGATTCATATACATATGGTTCACTTATTAGTGGGATGTGCAAGGAGAGAAGACTTGAGGAGGCATCTAGGGTACTTAGTGACATGTTGGAAATTGGGTTGGTTCCAACTGCTGTAACATATAACGCATTGATTGATGGGTACTGCAATAAAGGGGATCTGGATATGGCTTTTGAGTACAGGGATGAGATGATAAGCAAGGGCATAATGCCATCTGCTGCAACCTACAATTTGTTGATTCATGCATTGTTTATGGAAGGTAAGATGGTTGAAGCTGATAATATCATAAAAGAAATGGGACAAAAGAGGATCCATCCTGATTCCTTTACGTATAACATCTTAATTAATGAGTACTGTAGATGTGGGGATGTAAAGAAAGCCTTCAGCCTTCATGATGAAATGTTAAGTAAAGGGATTCAGCCAACACGTGTAACTTATACGTCACTTATTTATGCTTTGGGTAAACGGTACAGAATGAAGGAGGCAGATGACTTGGTTGAGAAGAGCCAACAAAAGGGTCTGGTGCCAGATCTCATAATGTTTAACGCATTAATTGATGGTCACTGTGCCAATGGCAATATGGAACGGGCATTTTCAGTCTTGAAGGACATGGATAGGATGAACATTCCTCCTGATGGCGTGACTTATAATACTTTGATGCAAGGATAGTTGTAGGGAGGGTAAAGTGGAAGAAGCTCATCAACTGCTTGATGAGATAAAGAAAAGGGGAATTAAGCCTGATCACGTAAGTTACAATACCCTCATTAGTGGTTATTGTAAAAGAGGTGATACAAAGGAAGCAATTAGAGTTTGTGATGAAATGTTGAGTATAGGTTTTGATCCCACCCTTATCACATACAATGCTCTTATACAAGGATTATGCAAAAACCAAGAAGGTGAGCATGCTGAAGGGGTGCTCAAAGAAATGGTAAGTAAAGGAATCACACCTGATGACAGCACCTACTTCTCCTTAATTGAGGGATTAGGTAATCTTTGATGACTTTACAGTAAGTGGTGATTCAGGAAGTCCTTTTGCTCCTTGTGTCTTGATATTGCACATAGGTTCAAGAAGCGAGTTTTTCATGTCAGAGACTCAATTGGAGATGTTTTACCTCGGATATTTAACATATGGTATTCTAGAACATATATGAGAAAAGAAAATTGGTGGAGGTCATCAAGTTAATTATGATTTGCTGCTGATCTTGTTTCATTGCAAGATTAGATAATGCCCCCCACCCCCATCCAAAAAAAACCAGTTATTCTTTATTTGTTAGTCAGAGCTGAACTGTACTCATTCTATATACTTGTAATTTGAATGCAGAGTTTCCATGTGGAGAGATTACATGGGAATCTATTGCTTAAACATTTGTCTTTTTGGTAATGAAAATTAGTGTCGATTGGTTTGACTAGATGTAGAAATGAATGGGTATACTAGCGAGATAACATTTATGCTTCCAATAATCATTTTTTACATTTTGACAGTTATCTTCCATTTTGCAGTGATGAATGTTATCGTCATCTTAGTTTACATATTTTTCTGTTTGACAGTGTATCTTAGTGTCATTAATGTAGTCAGATTGTCTTGGTTTGTGTCTGTGGTTTTCTACACAGCAATGTTTTTTTTTTCCCTGATATGAATCTGTTTTTCTCAGGATTATATACCTCTATTAGTGAAGAAATTGGCACTGTGGCTTTTATTTCTTAGCTTGCCTTATACTTTCTTTTCCTTTTCTTTTACTGGAAACTTAATCAGTGTGATTGGTTGGTTTAAGTGGATAGATCTTAATCTTTGCGCTTTCAACCTGGCATGTGTATGTCTCCGATGGGTAATTTAGAAGCTATTATTTTTGTAGGTTTTATTTTGCTACACACGACCAAAAAAGAAGTACTATAGACCGGTTTTTCAAAGGTAATTTTGTACTTCTGTATGACTCTATCCAGTTGGGATTAACCTATTATTTATCTGATCTCATTCTGCATCCCTTTCTCCATTTCCAGTTTTTTCTCTAGCCTTGTTGTCTGTCCGTTTTATTCTTATTGTGAAATGGGTTGGAATGCTTAAAAGAAATAAGTTATTTGCTTGCTGAGTTAGCATGCAGATAGTAGTAAAACGAAGTTAATATGGAGGACGTGAACCCATTACTAGGAGACCTGAAGAATGGTGTTGACTTAGGTTTGAGTACCAAAGTAGCCTAGCAAAAATATAATGGATGGCACCTATGTAACCAAAGGAAGGAATCTAGCTTCCCAAGTGGCTAAAATCTTGCATGTCTAACTGGGAAATTGGTTTAGAACTCCGAATATTTAGGTGCAAGCTTGGATAAATAGGCTCCGGTGTTTTCAGGGACAATAATTATTAGCTCAATGAACATTATCTGATTATCTCAACTGAAAACCTTCGCCACAATTTCTGTTCAGGGTGCTGTGTACTTCAACATTTCCTAGTGGCCATTTGGGCTCAAATATGAAAAACAATGAAATCAGTCATCCTCAGTACGCCACTATATTAGCTAGGTAATATTCTTGGAATTTGGCAACCTTTCCTCATGATATACTTCTTTAACCGTATTTGGTCCACTGAAAAACTTCACCTTTTTCGACAAGTGACAAAATATTATTTGCCACGCTTTTTATATTGGAGACATTACACTCTCCACTATATACAAATGGACCATAAAATAGAGAAGATTAAGCCCTCTTTAACCTTGTGGGAACCGTTGTTTTTGTGCTTCAATGCAAAACCAACCATTATTACCAACAGAAGAGTTTTTAATTACTGATTCTTATCAGGTTTAGCATCATAGGTTGTGGAGTTATGTCAAATTGTCAATGTCATGACCCTCCCAACTCAGCAATATGGATTTCCAATTTGGGTGACTGGGTTATATTGTAGAAAGCTATATGTCCCCTTATCATTCCAAGGGATACTTTAATATCTGATACAAAGTGATGGCCCCAGTTCATCAAACTTTAGGAACGTTGCTCTTAGTAGGTTGTCTTGTTATGCATCTTGTTTGTGGAAACACATGCACCATGCACCACCTCCCTAATGTTTGAATTGATTACGGAAATGTACTTTTATATATTTTTTTTTATTGTTCTAGTCAAGATGTCTGCAATAGCTTCATTTATTTAAGCTATGGGTGGAGAAGGTGAGATAACAACAACTGACTTCTGAAGAAAAAAGATTTTACAATGGGCACGTTTGTTGGACATATAGTACCTGGATTGGCAATTGCCCTTCTCGGCCTGTGGCACAGCTTCAACACCATTAGAGCCTATCTTGTTAAAGGTTCTGCTAACTTCAGAGTGAGATTCTGGTACCAATTCAATGCTCCTCAGTCTAGACTTAAACACTTGGAGCTCATTTTCATTTTATTTTTCTCCATCTTTGCAATTTTCATGCAAGTGCTGGACTTCCCTTTCTTTCGCTTTGCTTTCAAGCTAGACAACTTTGAGCATGCAACTATGTTCATCCACCTTGCTATATTTGCTGGTTTCACCCTTTTTGCAGAGTTAATTTACTCATTTGAGATCTTATCTGGATTTGTCGGAATCCTTGCTGCCTCTGTTTTTGGTCAAGAGCTTTTCTTACTTCATTTTCACTCTGCTGACCATGTTGGACTTGAAGGCCATTACCACTGGTTGTTGCAGCTTATAGTGTTTGTCTCTCTTATAGCAGCTCTTGCAGCAACTAGCTTCCCAAACAGTTTTCCTGCGGTTCTTATTCTGTCCATTTCAGTCATTTTTCAAGGGTGTTGGTTTATAAATATGGGGTTTATGCTTTGGTTTCCTGCGTTTGTCCCAGAGGGATGCATTATGCATATGGCCAACGCCAATCACAGCGACGTACTTGGAGCGGTCACTTGTGTCACCAATGAAGCATATTTTAGAGCCAGAGCACTAGCAAACTTACAGTTCAGTTGGATTCTTTCTGGAATTCTGATATTTGCAGGATGTGTTAGCCTGAAATTGGCTAGAAAATGCACTCCTATGGACCAGTTGACTGAATACGAACAACTTCAGAGTAAAGGTGCAGATTCCCCCATAGTTATTGATGGTTTTAAGCAGGCTAGTCCATAGCATATTGCAGTTTTCTTAAGGAGGTTAAAGGGTTTGCCTCCTCAAGGAGATCCAGTTACTCAAAATTCTGCCATGCAATTATCCCTAGAGTAAAAAGCACTAGTCATTTATCTTTATCAATGTTTACTGGCCTGCTTAATGATGTTTCTTCCAATGTTTGTTGGATGTTATAGTATTCAGTAAATAATGGTCATGAAAATACTTCGGCCTATTATATATGATACTGTAAACCATTATAAGATGGTGATAAATGACTGCATATCTTTGAGGTGTTCTTTGTAGCCACATTTCAAGCAGACTCGGATAACAACTTCACTGTTGAAGGTTTGCATTTTCACCAATTTTCCATATGGCTTGAACACAACTTACAGTTTTCTTCTCTGATCAAATCTTATGCTATCTGATACATTTAACAAGGCAGTAATCTTCTCTCTAATTTGTTATGTTTTCTGAATATGTTTACTTTACCAATTAGTCATTGCATTTTCCAGATAGTTATAAATCAAATACTTACAAGCTTGAGTTTTTTGATGATATGATAATTTATTACAGCATGAGACCACTTTTCTAATATCTTGAGCTTGTACACACATCCATCTCTCTGGAATAAAAACTAAAACTTGTACTACACATATCATGTCTCTCTATTCCAAGCTACTCTTAAGAGGCTGTCTCTTCAAGCCCCCAAAAGTTTGTCTTTTTAACTGTTCAATGTCAGATGGACCTATTACCAATTCTTCTTAATCTACCAATATAAATTTGTGTACAAAAACTAATCTCTAGAAGAAAAATCATATAGTTGGTTTGGTTTAGATACCCAGAACAATTTAGTTCTACATCAGATCAAGAATTACATAAAGATACAATTTTTGATGAACAGCAATATAGACCAACAGAAGTTTATAAAGTTCTCACTCAAGCCTCGGATTCTTCCACAAATGCTTCAATTCGAAGAAGAACAAATCCCACTGCAACTCCAACAAGAACAAGCCCATTCAAGATGGCTGCAATCTTAAAAATCTCACCCGCTGCATTACAGGTAGAAGAAAGAGCTCCACCACCACTGCCTTTGCTCTGTGATGAAAATTTCAAAGAGCTCACTACATTGGCAAAGGATTGCTCAGTGCACACTGGAAGGCCTAATGAGGTGACACTGTTCTGAGCCTTCAACCCACCAAAAGAGTTCAGCCCTGTTATGTAATTCACGTTATTCTTCCTCCTCCTAGAGCTGCCAATGGTGGCACTGGCAGCAGTGAATGTGGCTGGAGACAGAGTAGCTGAGGCTGTTGCCATAGTTTTCTGAAAATAAAAAGAAACTATAAGAACTCTACAGGCTTTAAAAAACTTAAAATTGCTTAAGATTTGAGAAAAATAGAAGAAGAAAAAGAGAAGAAAGAATCCGATTTGTGTAGTAACCTTTTAGTGATGGAATTTGCAGAGATTTTTCTGTTTTAGCTTGTGGGCGTTGCAGTACAAAGATACTATGAGGAAAGCTAAACGAGACTTTGTATGGGGAGGGATTGAAAGAAACGGATAAGGTTCGAAAAGTATGGTTGGTTGAAAAGTACGCAAGATGAGCTTATTCTCTAGACTAAGAGAGTGCCCCTTTAAATAATAGCCATGAAATATGAGAACACAGGATTGCCAATAAAATCTGATCACTCATCTAAACCATCTACGTTTTGGTCATCCACATATCTGATTTTGATGAACCCCAAAGGCATCAACAGTTTAAGAAAATAATTTGGTTTGAACTTTTATTTTTCTGACAAATATATTGTCATATGCTAAAATAGCTTTCTACGTAAAAGAGGGTAAACATTGAAAAAAAATTGTCTAATAACTAGAAAGAAAACAAATCAATTTAAACTACGGTACCAATATCCGAATTTGATCAGTGTAAGTAATGACCAACAAGAGAGCTGTTTTTATCTGGCATTGTAAGTTAAAATGGGGGTGGAGCAATGTAATTCAAATGGTTAAATTCATACAACCAATTCAGCTGCAAGAGACAGCAACACTGCACAATATATTATACAACAATATACAAGGTTTTCAAGCAATAGTATGATGTTCATGTCCCTTTACTGCATCTAATCTCCCCTAAAGAAACCTAAAGAGTAAATGTAACTCATACCCAATTACCAACAGTAAACCAATGGATTTCCTGCATAACATGGAAACAAAATCGATGCTTCAGACCCAACAAGCACTTCAGAGTTCAGCCCAGCTCAAGCTTCATCCTTGTCCTGAGCCCATCCTGACAATATGCACCAGTATTATAGTCCAACTTCGGTCTCTTCCTGGGAGAAATTCACAGATGATCCTGTCATTATCTTTCACAAAATTCCGTCTATAAAATCTTGTCCACCCGTGTAGCACCACTCGTCCATCTTCCCAATGAACAACTTTTCCATCCCAGTCCCTGTGAAGTGGGTCACGAAGGATTATCTTCTTTGGTAATTTGAGATGATAGTCTTCTATGACATCTAACGGAACATGCTGCAATAACAAAGAGTGATCCCATTACTGATACGTGTGGAGATATATAAGGTAATAAAGAGAACTAGAATAGTGAAAGAAAATGTTGAAGATAGTGGTGCAGAGCCACTAGATTTCTTACCAACTCATTCCTCCTCCCTTTCCTTGGTTTTGCCACGAAGTATGGATTTGTGGGTTGAACATACTGACTGGGGTCAATAGCATCATCTTCAGTTTCAGTATTTTCACCCTTCACTGCAGCATATCAAATATATTAGCAACTTATATGTTTAACATGCATGAATGTATCAAGTCGGAATAGAATGAAATAATTAGCAATTCAAAATAACAAAGCTTACTATTATTTATGCTGCCTTTACTGCAATGCTCAGTCTTCAGCTTCTTATTGCTGACAATTTCATTTTCCTCATCATTGTCTTCATCTGTCTCCTCCTCCTCTTCTTCCTCCTCTTCTTCCTCCTCTTCTTCCTCATCCTCCTTTTCTTCTTCAGTCTTAATCTTCTTCATTGGCTTTTCCATCTTCTCACACCATGATTTCCCAAATATTTTTAAGTCGAATATATTATTTCCACTGTAATGAAAAACTAGAAAGTCTCTTTCCTCCAAAGAATTGGAGTCAACAAATTCCTCCCAACCATCCTCGAAAAACACATTGTTGTCACTCCTACATACCTTCACATGCCAAAACCTACCATTTCGAATTCTGAGGATGGCATTCTTAGGTACTCGAGTAAAAACTGCTATGAAAGCATTTGGAATATGCTGCAAAAGAAAGATTTTACAGCGAGTCACAAAAGAGCATATTTCCAGCAATCATGCACAACAAATAGATGGGAAAGGAAAAGAAGCAACTCAACTTTGACACTAGAAAGCTGCTAATGTAATATTTTCAGAATTAAAGTACGACTTTAAACCAATCCCACTTTCCACATTCTCAACATGGATATTTCAATCAGTAGAATATTAATTAATTTAGAAAAAAGGCTTAGAATTACTTCCCTTAAATCCCCGAATCAAATCAAACCCTAAGAGCCCTTTTCACTCAACCAACATTAAAATTAGTACACTTCAAAAGATAAAAGATCAATTGTAGGATTGACAAATGAACCAAAACATATCTGTCGGAACACATCACTGATCAACTAAGCTATCTATCGTAAAAATGAATACAAATTATATAAAAATTGAAAAACGAAGACCAAAGACAATCGTATCATTCAACAAACAACATCACAATCTGACATTCAACAACAACAATTGAAGGACAAAACTATCCCATGTGAGTAAATTAAGAAAAAAACATAATTTGTAATTTTAATATAGAACTTATGATTCATTTAGGGATCTACAAAATCTTTGATGCCAATGAGAAGAGTCAGAAATAGCAGCTATAAAGATCACCAACAAAATGAAACCCATAAAAATCAAAACCATATCTTCCAATTCAAAACCCAATTGCAAAACCTATAATTGAGAAATGATTACCAATCTTTTAGAACTCTGCTCGAGAACAAACGTTTTGAAGAAGCCAGGGTACTTCTTGACTTTGGTGCTCATTTTGCTATCCTTGACCACAATTTCCTCTCTTTTTTGCAGGGAAAATAATCTGGGCAAGCACAAGGCTGAAGGACAAAAAAGAGAGTTGCAACACTTAACAATGTTTCAAAGGGCGAACTCCACTGAGCTATTGAATTAGGCGATCCGAAAATCAATCTCTTTTTTCTCACTCCCCTCTATCAGAAGAGGAGGCTTGGCTCTGAAATGGTGGTAAGGCAAGATGTATGAATGTAGCCAGTGGTCGTTCAATGTGATGCTCGATCCATTTGCTGTGAATGGGAATGGAAGCCGAAGATTGAAGTCTTAGGGGTAAGCTATTTCAGGTAACAGCAGAAGGAAAGATGGGAACTTGGGAAAGTGTTTTTGGGACTTCAAAGAGTGCACTGTAGTTGTTTTGTTTTTTTTATAGAATTAGGCTTCAGTTGTTTACTTGTCCATTACTGTAGTTGTTGGTTTTTTCCAAACATGGTACTAATATATTGAATTTTATTTATTAAAAAAGAGATTATCTACAAGAAAGTTTTTGTTTTTCCAATAAGTGAGCTTATATTATTTGAGAAACAATAACTTCTCTGATATCAATTCAAACAATTTCAATAGAAACTTTTTTAATGATTAAGGAAAATATGATTTACTTACTCATAATAAATAATAAACCAAAGGTAATTTGATGCATTGATATTGAATCCTTTAGTAAGATTTATATAGCATGAATTCATGCCCACTTACAATTTTTCAGGTTCTGTGACAGACAAGAAGAAGAAAATTCTAATACCAACCCAAAAATATAACAAACAACAAAAGATCCCAGGATAGAGCTTACAGGATTTTTCATTGTCTAAACCAATCTGGGCTGTTTCATGAGTCTTGTCTCTCTCGTCACTTCTCAGAATCTTAATAGTAGCACCCTTTTTTGAACGTGAGAAAGTAGTGTTGGAGACTCCATTGATTTTCTGTTTAACTGATCCAAATTTCACACTGCAACTCGCGCAGTTACAAAATTTATCCGAGCACATTCATTTTCTTCCAGTGATTGAGCTTAACAAAAATGAAAAAGATTTTTCTCGAATACCATATTTAGATTATCATCAGAATAAGGTATTATTTTGGGTGTGAACGTTTATGGCTGAACTCAATCACCATGCTGAGTACTACTCTCAGAAACAACAAAGACTTTTGATTACCAGGTCTTCCAAGAAAAATGATTAACGGGGATTCGAATGTCACTAGATACTGATCCAAATTAAGTTTGTATTAGATGAAACTCACAACGCAACCTGCAAATTAGGTGAGCAGACAAGAACTTGAAGTCCTAATGAAATAGTACTGCAATGTAAGTACTCTGTTCTGATACAGAACAATGCTAATCTAATAAACATGCAAAGTACATATTTTATATACAATTCAAGCCGTTAGAGGATACATTGACTTGTAGTTCAAAAGTTTTTATACAAGAATTATAGCACAGAATCACAGTTGATGATCAAAACACCAGGTTGCTCTCTTTTTTGGTTTGGCAAGTTTAGTTCAGTTTGGCCAAAAAGGTTGGTAATCAGTTGTCTGAAAAATCCCTAAATACAGTAACTTTTAGCACATTTGCTTCCTTCTTGACTAGCTCAAACACACACACATCTTTTTCCTTTAAAGAATTATCCTGAACGAACTCAGACCATCCCAGGCTTAGTATTCTTCTTTCTTGATTATCATGAATGCATCGAACAGACCACTTGTTTCCAGTGGAGTCCTCAAGTGTGATAGATCCTGAACTATTAGACAGATACTTTAAACTGAAGCTGGCAGGGAAATACTGTGACAGCAAAAGAGAAATTCACCGTTCTATTAGCATGGACAAAGATACAAAGATCAATAAAAAAGTTTTTATAGCTTAAACATATAGTTCAAGGACTCACCAAGCATCTAGACACATAGGAGCGCCTCAAGATAACTCGGCAATGAGGATTATCAGGCTTGAATTTCTCAGCCGCATGAATTGCACTCTCCTCCCTGTCTTTTGTTGCTATAGCTTTGTGCCTTCTTGCTAGAGTTACGGAACTAGATCTTGTGCGTGGCTTTTCCACTTCTATGTCAAGATTGGGTGATGAGATGTGTTAGTCCACATCATTATTCAATATTTCAATCAGTGATGAAGGAACTTAGCAGGTATCAAGCTAGTCAAGAACTTACTTGGTTCAGTTCTTTGTTTCTTTCTGATGATTTGTTTGGATTCTTCCAATATATGCAGTTCAGCTCCATCCAAATCGCTTCCAACGAACTGAATACCAATATCTCGAGTTGGTTGGACACACAAATTTGAATTATATTCATCCTTTGTTTGATGAAGGTTCTTTCCATCAAGACCACTCATAGAATTCTTAGTACCAGCTGATTTTCCATGGAGTGTCTGCTCAGCAACATTGTCTCTAAAAGAAGAGGAAAATGAACATCGCCGGCAAGAACCCAAGATTTCAAGTGACTCATCAACTTGAGTTTCTTTTCCATATGAAACTGGACTACGATTTTTCTTACCAAGAGCCAACAGAGGATAAGCTGTCAAGTCAAATACACTAACTCTGAATTTTGAATCACCTTCATATTTGAAGACAATAAGATATCCAGCACGAATAGAGTAGTGCTCTACAAATAAATGCCAACCGGAGTCAAACCATAACTTACTATCAGCTTTTCTTAATTTCACTAACCAGTCATCACCGTTGGGAAGAACAAGAGTAGCAAACTCAGAAAGTTCATCTCCAAATTTCCTAAGAAATTTTTTTGGGATCTTCTGTAAAACAACAGACCAAATTGACCATGACGTAAGTCAAAGATAAGAGTGAATACCATTTCAACATGAAAGCAAACTAATTTACTTACTGGAGGATGAAAGATGAGATAAAAGTTCCATGTATCAATTAAAATTTTGTTATTTGAAGTAGATACCAGCTACTTGATCTAAAACAAGAACTGAACAATAGTGAAATTTCCCCTATACACCATAAATGGTCCTTGGGAACTATTGCAGTTGTACCTTGTTAATAAGTAAGTTGAAGTTTTTGGAATCAGAAACCCAATTTCAAGCCTGAAAAAAATTGCTTGGAAAACCAAGGTGTTAAAGATGAGACTATCATGTCTCAGTGTAATTAAGGAAGCCCTGCCGAAATTTTTGCAAGAACAGTAACAACTCCATAGTGCTATTCAGATGAATAAGGCCAAAAAGAAACTCGCAGAAAACCACAATAAGACCAAAAAGAAAGGAAATGATCACTTTCGTAAAAGCAAACAACACAGGAAAGGAGGGGGAAAAAAGAAGATAAAGGGCACTCAAGGATGAAGACAAGGGAAAAGGCAGACATGTAGAACGAGAGAGGGCCCCCAATCCATGATCCAAAAGAAAGAATTCTACAAGGGGAATGAAAAACCTCACATTTGTTTTACTAACCTAACACAGATATAGGCTATTCTTACTCTGAAATAAACTTTGTTTAGGAAAAGCTTGAATTTTTGTATGGGCTTTACCATTTTCCTTCCTTGGATAATGGAGGGCTCCATTAGCTTATAGAAAAGGCAAGGTCTCCGCGGCAAACTTGTACGAGGATTTTGGGTCTCCTCAGGTCTCCCAGGCAGTGACATTGTCGGAAACGAACAGTGGATCGGAAGCCTGTGTCTGGTACTTGGTGTCTCTAGAACGTGAAGAATTATGGAAGCTACCTAAAGCTAAAGTTATCACTTACCATCTAAAAGGGTCCCACTTCTAATAATTTAATGCATGCTTAAAAAGCCTACACAAAAGTCATCTGCTTTTCAGTGTGTATGGAAGATGAAACTACAATACAATTCCTATCCTGAATTTTTATTTTTATTTTCCCATATTTGGCATATTATAAGGTTGTGTGAAACCCAGTAAAAGAATATTTTCTTACTACTCCGAAGAGATGTTCATTTATTGGAAATTGATTTTGAAAGAAAATACTCCAATATAAAAACAAACCCACAAAAGTAACAAAATAAGTGTCAATGTTTGAGCTCATAAGATTTGTATGTCTTTCTTGATAATTTAAATAGCAAAAAGAATATATATATATATTTATCAAATCATGGTTATTGTAAACCATAATTTCTCAATTCGTCCTAATAACCCAAAAAAATAAAAAAAAATAGTAAACGATGATTTATAATAAAAAACTAAACCAAATTCTTGTAGGTTGGTGTAGCAAAAATTAAAGTTCTGATAATTGTCCCTTGCAAATAGGCATGCCATTGAGAACAGGAAGTTCGATTGAAAACTGAATACGATTGAACTCTCAAATAATGTCAAATAAAACAAATATGTTAAAGGTCATCAGAATTTACTTTCTGTTCAAACAGTTAATAAACACACCCCTTGCACTGGCAAGCAATATACAAATGAAGATTTAGTTAAAACTTACGACAAAACGAACAGTAACTCAAGATAAACAATATTAAACGGCAATGGGGGCATTGTTCATTTGTTCTCCCCCAGTTTGTCATCAACTAGATAAAGGAATATATTTACAACCCAGTCAAAAACAGAGATTTGTAATAAAAGAAAAAAACTCCTTAAATAACTAAAGCTCTAAAAGTAAAGTCATCCTGAAAATTTTATGGACATTTAAAGCATCTAATATTCCACATGAAGAAATCAGATGATTAACTGACTCACACAGAAAAGAAAGAGCTACTTGATACAGTTGAGCTATCTGGAAAATGGGTGTCACTAATTTCTAATCAATTGAGTCTTGGGGCATTTTGCTGCAAAGGATGGTTCGGCAGTCCTGCATCCTCAGCAACACGAAATGATGTAACTTTCAGAACAATTTCCTTCATTTTCAGCAGCTCAAACAAACATACATCACCTTCCCCTAAATTGTTCTCCAAACAAAATTCATACCACCCCTGACTTAACTTTGATCTACCTCCTTTATAAAGGCATCTAACAGGCCACTGTCTCCCATCATTAATCTGAAGTTTAATGAATCCTGAAACTCCATTTAGGTTCTTTTCGGCAAAGCAAGATGGCAAATACTGGAGAATGAAACAGGAGATTAGTACAAAATTTACATGTTTCAGTTACTTAATACCACATCAAACTTAATGGCTCACCATTATACATCCCCTATATAGATAGGATGGTCGCAGGACAACCCTACAGAAAGGATTAGGAGGCTCAAATGCTTTTGCAGCATTTATAGCTCTTTCTCTTTCTTCCGCTGTAACAGTTCTCTTTCTTGCAGAAGCACTTTCATAAAATCTAAGGCGCATCTCTAGCTCCTCATTTTGTGCAGAGGATTCCTCCTGACCTGCATTTTCAAGTATAGTATCAATGAGACAAATTTGATTATTAGGTTAAAAGATGATTCTAATTAGAGTTAAAAGAGCTTTACTTGGATTAACTTTCCGCTTTTTCCTCATAGTTTTTTTAACTCTTGGTGTTTCCTCATTAGCACCATTCAACTTCAATTCTTCAGCACACTTTCTAAACTCAGCTGCATTAAACTGAACGCCTATATCTCTAGTAGACTGATCTTCTAGTAAATTACCAGCGACCTTTCGAGGAGGCACATTCCCACCATGTGCCCAATGAATGCAATTACGTTTAGACCCATTGAACAAATTCTGCAGTGCTGGAGGATTATAGCTTTTTCCATCCATCAGCTGATCTCCACCAAAAACCTCATTTTGCATAGCCCCATGAGTCAGGCATGAAGATAAGGAATCCAGTGCTTCAAAAGAGTCTTCATCTTCCATTTCTTCAAATAAACGATTTTGATTGGAAAAGTAAGCCCCTTCACCACTATTGAGAGTAGCAGAGGGATAATTTATCTCTGAAGTAGCCAAATTGAAAATATGAACATTGAAAGACGAATTCCCTTGATATCTAAATACCAAAAAGTATCCAACACGGATAGAGTAATGTTCAGCAAAGGCCTGCCATCCGTCATGAAACCAAAATTTGTTGTCTGCTTTTTTCAACCCTACACGCCAAACATTGCCATCTGGAACAGTGAGCATGGCAATGGCAGAAAGCCCGTTCCCAAATTTTCTGAGAAAATATTCTGGGATCCTCTGCAAATATTCATTCAAATTAGGTTACAATTTTTGAGCCACTCTAATGATATTATGATAGATGCATGCAAACTGGCAGTGGGATTATCCTTGCATCTACTTTTAACAATAACTAGTTCAAGTAACAAGACAGTCTTCACTAGGAAAGAAAGAGATTCAGTACATTCATCAACTATAACAGAGCACGAAAAAAGGTCAAAGCTTATGCATACCCACTGTTACATAAAACACAAGATTAACCAACCCATGTAAATCGTTCTGCTAAGCCAATTCCAGGTACACATTTTGTAGTCCTTTATAAGGATATAACTAAACCCCTTAGTCGACCACAGTGGTTTAATATTAAGGCTTGTTGTTGTTGTTATAACTAAACAACTAATGAGAAACCTTCAATTTCCAATTACATTCCCTCACTCAGTTTAACGTTAACAACTGAAATCCAGGAGTTAAGGGTTTTGAATTCCTCCTCAGAGAGAGCCCTAGACTTCTCTAAGTATAATCATATACAAATCTTGCACCACAAACAATTAACCTCCCCCAAGCTCAAAACTAAGAAAATACAATACAACATAAAATTGGAATTCCGAAGGAAAATTTAAAACTTGAGGCAAGCGAGGTGTAGGATCAAGAGGGACAAGGGATAAGAGAGCAGAGAGAGACACTAAAGGAAGGGAGAAACACTTAATAATCAATCATTAAATTAATTCAATACTCTAAAATAGAACACAACATAATATTGCTTCATATAGGCTACTCATAACCCTAATTCTAATAACCATAACTTGATCTCAAAGCAATCATAATTATGTCAGACTTATGAAAAAAATCATAATTATGCAGAATCCCCTAATATAATTATAATTACTAAATAACCCAATATCCCTAATTGATAACTGATAACTGATAACCTTAATCTCTAAATTATAAAACCCAAACCCTAAACATACAATTAAATCAAAATCCCGAATAAACATTAACATAACAATTATTAACTTTTAAAGCGGGAGCCCATGATGGGGAGGGACGGAAGGCAGATGCTAAAGCAAAAACTGAACTTTTAATTGCTCACTCCGGGCTCACTCAATTTTCTCAGAAACACAAGAATCATAAACAACAAAACCCAATTCTAGAAACATAAAATAATCTAAGCAAGAAAGTCAGGTAGAGAACGAGAGAGAGAAATTTATGTACCAGTTGTCTGCTTTGGATGGTTGATGGTACAATAAGCTTGTGGAAACTAGGGCGCGGCATATTCTGACTGTTTGGTAAGCCAGAAAAATAGGCCTCAGAGCATTAGACACTGTCTTTCTCTGACAGAAACCTTTGGGGCTTCTTGTACTGCTAGAAATTCCTTAGCTTTCAGATCTACTCCACCCTTCACACCCTTCTCAGCTTTTTAGTCAAACAATGATTTTTAAACCTTAAAAAAACCCTCAACTTGACCTAATTAAAAGTGGTCTGTATAAGGCGAGCGAGTCTCAGACTCGGTCAGTCACCCCCGATTTACAGTAAACTCGGATTTTGACCCATCCTAACTCGGGCTTCCTGGGGGAATCATAGAGGGTGTTTGGCATTGTTCCAGCTTTGCACGTGTACGCGTTTATAAGTTATAACTTATAACCAACAAAAAGCCCTAAAGCAAGGCAAATAGCAGAAACGACAACAAACTAAACTGAACGAAAACGACATTCTATCTCCCACTCCCCTTAAAATAAGCAAATAACAAAAAACGACAATAAGATTAACTTTACGACTAATGCCATGAAAGGAAGTCATAAATCACACAATTAAATAGTTCTAGTGTTTGAGAAAAAAAAAAAAAATGAAAAATTGTTATGTGTGATTTGAGTTTAATTCCAAAAAAAATAAAAATTTCAATTATAAATTCCCATAAAGAAATTCACTTTTAAATATGTTGTTGATTATTATAATTTATAACCAAGAGAATCCATTTCTGTTTTGGCTATGGTAAAGCTTATTCATTTCTTTCACAAGTTGTATATTATTGTTGAAATCAACAAAACTAAGGGTTTGTAGCCTTATTGGTTAAGAAAAAAAATAGCTGTCTTTTTTGTTGTCCATTACTCTATTTATATACTAAACTGACAATGACAAGGGAAAAATATGTGAAGGAAAAAGAGGTTAAAGAAGGAGAAGGAACACCCTTCATTACGATGCTCTTTCTTTGCTTTATTTTAGATACCACCAAGGCCATGAAAACTTTATGAAAGTTTCGTCACTGATGAACTTTTTTTAAGTTGTTTCTTTTTTTTGGATGGAAGAACATTTTATTGGTTCAACTTTGTTTCTTAATACAATGTCTATCTCATCATCCTAAATTTGACAAAATTTGATAAGTTGAGTGCAGTTTCTTAGCAAAATCATTATTCTGAGTAATTTTTCACATTTAGACCTTCTCGTGGATGCCTTGAAATAAGGATATTTGGAAGTAAAAGTTTCAGCTTAATTTGCAAAGCCTCAGATCTTTCTGCTTCAGTTAAAACTTGTATGCTATGAAGAGGAACCTTTAAGATGCGATGCGAGTCCTTTTTCCTGTTAGCCATCTCTGTTCTGATTAAAACGAAAAATGGAAATAGAAGAACCAAACTTCAATCGCAAATAGTCCTCTAATGTTGTGTTATAGTTATATATATATATATATATATGGCCATGTATGTGTTAAAGTTTGAAGGCAGTGACTATGAATGCATACCTCTACCTTCTTGACAAGATTTATGCATATGGAGGTGCAGGGAATCCAAAGGAATAGCAGTTTCTTGCTTTATTCTATTAGTAGACAAAAGATAGTCCCTCCAAGCCATTTCATTGAAAATCTGCACACTGAAACTAAAGAACTGCTTCAAAGTTCAAATACAAGTTTTCCCCTTCTTGGTAAAATATCAATTGCCATTGAGAATTGCATTATCAGAAAAATCTTTCAATAGATGCTTCATAAATGTGGTGGGGTTATCTGAATGTCAAATTTTAAAAAAATTGGAATGATATGAACATTTCACTAGCACAAAATTTGAAAACTACTTGTATATGATGATTAAACAACTTAAATAGCTATTATAAACCCTCAGAACCAAAAGCTTAAACTTTTATAAAACCTCAAACTAATAAGATTTAAACTTTCATAAATGATAAACCCTCTGGAACATCTCATTCAAACTAAAGTCCATGAAAACAAAAACCGTACCAAATGTGAAGTCCGAGACTATGATTATCACGAAAGAAACCGAACAAATCTAAGGTGAGGAGTTTTCTTATGTTCAGGAAACAGAGTAGTAATAACATAACAATTTGTGAATCAAACCAATTTAGTAACTTGTAATTTCGTGTAATGAAAAGGCTATTTGTGTTGCAACAAAACCAATATTTCCTTTGGAAAGAGCAAACTGTAATTTGGTTAAATGAAAAGGTTATTTTTGTAAATTTGTGTTCTGTCTCCTGTTACGATTAACTGTTTCTGGGATAGAATCCAACTGTCCTGCCGATATAACCGTTTCGCGCGTCTTCGGCTTGCTCATGTCAAAGGTTTTTCAACATAGAAACATTCCACATACCTAGTAGCAGTATGAATCATTAATCCAATTATCATATATTCTTCAAATTCCTTAACCCATTTGAAATTAGGGTTTTTTTCTCTGCTCGATTGCTTAATTTCATCCAGCAAAAATATTGTGGTAGGCAGATCAACTTGGTTTTGTTCTTGTGAGTTTCTTTCTTCCGTGTCTGCTGAATTGATGCTTCTATCAAGGAGTTTACTTTGTTTTAATCATCAAAGATTTGCATTTCTATTTAACATTTAGATTGTTTAAAAGATTAAGTTTTTAATACTTCAAATCTTCTTGTTTAATTTGCAACTGGGTTTGTCCCCCACCCCCCCCAAAAGATTAAGTTTTTAATACTTCAAATCTTCTTGTTTAATTTGCAACTGGGTTTGTCCCCACCCCCCCCCCCCCCCCCTCTCTCTTCCCTCCTTCCTTTCCTTTTTGTTGATAAACAGCTATTCATTTGAAGAAGATGGGAATAGATGAGGGAACAATGAGGAAAACAGCCATTGTGACACAGATGATAGTTTTGGTTATGATGATGTTTGTTGCAGATGCAGCTGAGACAAATGATGTTTCTAGTCCTTGTTTAGATTCTAGAGTTCAGAAATCGGATGGTTTTACATTTGGTTCAGAATTTTCAGCAAAGGATTCCTTCTTCTTAGATTAGGCACAACTTTCACCTTGTGATCGCCGCCTCTCCCTCTCAAACAAAGGTGCACAACTTGCTGTGTTTAGGCCAAAGGCTGATGAAATCTCCCTCCTTGCCATCAATAGCAGCACCTTCGATCCGGTATGTAATTTATGTGCTATTAAACAAAACAATGCACTAAAATATTATGAATAGCAAAGTGCAACAAATCTGATTAGTAACGAGGTTTTCATGAATTTTTCAGGTCTTAGCTGGTGGATTCAGGGTTGCATTTGCTGGTCAGAAATAAGCAGCAAGAACACTACCAATTTTGGTTGCTGACAATACTCACAATTTCTAGTTTCACTTTGGTAAACCCATTAACATGGACATTATTTTGCTTCGCCTTAATAAAGTCAAAATGGGTTAATGAATCTGTGTTTGAGTTTGTCGAATTTCAAGAGGGTACACTGCAGAATTTGTGTTGGAAGAACTTTGGTTGCGATGCATGCTCTGGTGATTCTTTTGTGTGCCTCAACAACCAAGATTGTGCAGTGCCAACCTCAAAGCGTAAAAGGGGTGGAAATATTGAGTGCAACATAGGCATACAGCTGACATTCTCAGGGACACACAAAAACCTCAATGCTCTTAATTCTTGGTACGAGGTGGAAAATCTACGACAGTATTCCCTCTATGGTCTATACTCAGATTTACGTGATCCTGTAGGTGGTCAATATGACAAGCTCATTTAAGCCTGTATGTCCAGCTACGCAAGGAGATTGTGACTGTAACCAGCTTTGTTAAATAGAGCAGCTATTCTTTTCCGCCAGTTCAAGTAACTCTTTACAATAAGACTCCAAAGTCTTAGCATTTTCTTTTGTTTCAGAAGTTCTTGAGTGAGTAGAGGTTCCAACTGAATGAACAAAGAATATTCAACCCATGTATTCCTTGAGTATGTAAGAATGCAAAATCCCCATCGAAGGGTGCCTTGAGAAAGCAAAATGAATACATAACAACCCTGCACACACTAAATCCAACTTTCTATACATTTGAAGTGACAAAGATGCAAAGCTATTTCCACATTCTCAAAGGCAAAAAGAGGCCATATATATCAACAACGGTGCCTCCTCATTTATAATTGAATTCTAATGGGGCATGGATCATGCAGGTTAACGAGCATGATCTTGCCAAACTCATGTCCGGCATGACGAACATGACCAAGCCATTTGGCTATTTGCATGGATAAGGTTAGGTATTGACAACTTCCTATACAGGTTGATGAACATGCATCTTCTCATGAACGTCCAGAACAAGATTCCGCAGCTCAGGGAAGACTGAAATCAGTAGAAGTTCAAGTATCGCATATGCAAGTTGCTTCACGCAGATTGTAGACTAAATAGAACATGTATCACTTTCTTGTCAGTTGGAGTGACAATGTAATGTTTCACAAAGATAAAAACAAGCATACTTGAAGAGAAAGACATCAGCATCAAGTGCAAAGAAAAAAAGTTGAGAGCCTGAACCTGTGTGAAATAATATATATCTCTTGCACAACGCCTGTACTGCTTGTGCCCAATCAAGCTGACTAAGGCTGTTGGAGCTCCGTCTGCAGAAGTGGGACATCTCCAAAATTTAACAAGTGAATTTCAAGAGTGGGAGAAAGATGGATTTCCAAGATTCACAAGAATCAAAATATCACGAGTCATGACCTTAAATACTCTAAAAGAATGTAGTACTAACCAAAGAGCATTTTCTTGAGATCATTTGCTCTACGAGCAGCCTCAAGTTGCATCTCAAAAAGCCCTGGTTTAGAGACATTACTGCCACTAGATCTTCTTGCAGTTTGAAAAGGTTTTTGATCAACTTCAGTATCATCAATTACTGTTTGAGTAATCCCTATTCTTAAAAAGAATGTGCCTCCAGGCCAGAGAACCTGAAAAAGTTCTAATTAGACAAACAAAATATTTACACGGTTCTTTCAAGTATTTCTAATTTCCTCCATTAGGCTGCAAAAGATAAAACTGTAGCAAAATTTAATAGAAATTTGTGTTACACTTGAAATCATTATAAATATTGAAACAGGCAACATTGATGAATCAGGTATATAATCACCTTTCACCAGCAAGCAAGACTCCCATGTCTAAGAAATACTAGCTAACTTTATCAAATATATTAACCCATTGTTTGGGTGTGACTGGATTCGCATCAAACATAACATAAAACCACATTTGACATGAATCAAAATGAAAATAATTTTCCAGTCTCTTCATTTATATATTTACCAGATGATTGAAATACAGGGGACAAAGTCCTACCAGGAAGTTTTTCACAACGCATACCTTTAAGATATGCATGTACCTTGGGCTAGAACAAGATTTAGAGAAACATAACATGTTTATGGGATGCATCTTTTTACCTTGCCTTAGAATAAGTGCATTTAGGCAACAGACTCCAACAATCATATTCAGAATTATTAATTTGAAGGTTGGTGTAACACAAATTTTTCGCTAGTGTTAAACCACATAGCAAATGTATGAAGAAGGTGGATTTGATGTGGTACGAGACTTTTGCATAGCATGGTTCCAGAAGGAACATCTTGTTTTGATCACAAAGTTAGGCCTTTTAATTAACAGAGGGTAGAATACTAGACAAAATAGAAATAAACAAAGACAGAAGGAGTTCATTCACATAATTAGGCTAGTTCAGTACTCATGCAGAGCTCTACATTCAATGCTGTGAACTGCATACAAGACTTAAGTTTTCTGGGTTGTTGAACACCATTGGAGTAAAAAGATTTTATTTAAACGAGTCCTTACGTCTTGAATCCATCTAATTCCTTGTGCAATAATATCTTCTCTCCGGAGCCAATAAATCTGCCTCAAGAGCCAATCATCAATTGCATCTTCCATTACTAATTGTAAGATTTGTTTAGATATCCAAAGTACCTGTCTTCTGCATTAACAGAAAGAAGAAAGTATGAGCAAATCATAAGTTTATGAAATCAAAATTCAAAACATATTATACCATCAGGGTGGTTCAAATAGCTCCCTTCCACCAAAAATTCATGCAGGCTAGAAGAGCTAATTGATGAACATAAATTTTGAAATCTGAGACAGTTGTTCATAATGCATAAAGTGAAATGTAGTGAAGGTAATTCAATCTGGTGGTACGCAATAGTTCATAATGAAGTTGAAAAGGAATTCAACCAATCAAGATTACACCATGCCAGCCAACACTTCAGAAATAATGAATCTTGCAAAATAGATATCCACTAATCAGTCAACAACATCATAAAGACTAATGTCTCTAAACCTGCAGTAAGGTTAGGTTGAGATCTCAGAGAGAATGCCAGTGATGAAACTATAAAAATGTTCAGTTATATACAGACTGGAAAGGGAATAGCAAAAACATAGTAATTCAAAATACATAAATGACTAGAGTACCATCTCTGCAAAGAAACAGAGAACCCATGAATACTATATAAAGAAGCCCCTGTGAACTGGAAACAAACAAGAGATCCAGACAGCGGTATTACTTCTAGAATTGACCTGAAAATTACCATACAAGCCAGAGTACAATTTACCTTATCCAGCCTCTTCTCTTCAGCTGAAATATCTTATCAACTAAATTCAAGAGGGGCACACTCACGTTTGGTGGCATCCACTGCAACAAAGTCAAATTGTACAATATTTACAAACTATCCTATGTAAATAAAACAATGTCTCATGAAACCACAAATAAATGGACAGAATCTCATTTTTTTTAATGAAAGGTACAATCTTCTTCAGGATCTCCACGTAAGCCATCCATCACACCATAAAGTTAATTCTTCTCAGATTTTTTCATAGATGCAACTCAAAATCTGATTCTCATATTACAAACAATCTGAGAAATCTAAACAGAAGCCCTGTATATGTTGCCATTACAAGCCTCCCTAGTGATGATAAACCACCAGTTTCATTAACCAGGCTTGAAGATAAACTTCCTAACAATAAGATTGACCAACTTTGAATAAGACAAAAGGACGAACAGAGTACAGGAACTGACATTTACAACATGCGCATAAGAACTGACACTAGTAGAGCTTAAAATTTTCCCACAAAAATTAAGAACCTCAAATTATAATTTTAAACAGTATCATAAAGACAGTGACAGCAACCAAAGTTTACATATCAAGCATAAGACACAGGATCGAAATTAGATACAGCAGTTCAGGGGGAATAAATCGAAACATCATGAAAGGAAAATAGGAGAAAAGCTAAAGGTTGTCTGTTGCAATTGGCGTTTTCTATTGAGCAGAAGCTGCACCTATTATAATTGACTATGAATCCTTTCAAATTAATTTTTTGGTAAGTAGTAAGACCCTCCCTTTTCTTTTATTTGCGGGGGAGGAGGGGTAGATGGGGAAACAAGTACATAAAAAAGAAAGTCCATTGGAAAGTAAAGATAGATTTAGGAAGAAATGGAATCATCTCCTTCAAAGATGAGTAAGCAGAATAACAAATCGTAGGTGAACCAACAACTATAAGAATTATGTTTTGCTTGTTCATAAATAAAAAATGCCACGTAGAATTTACTACATAGGCCGTAATATCATTAGTCACAGCCTTGCCAGTGCAAAACCAGCTTATACCATTTAGGTACACCAACAAAAAAAATTGAATAAACTATCTCAACAATCAGGGTTGATTCACAAATGCATGAGAAAGAAACTTTGGTTAAGTTATGATACCTCAGGTGGCATCCCTACTGGATCCTCCAAACGACCTGGAATTAGTGTGAAATTTGGTGCTAGAACACCCTGTCCAGTTGCAGCTTTCCCCAATAATTCACGTAATCTATCAGGATCTAAATCTCGAGACTCATCAGGACATTTGATTACCCGAGGTGGAAAACTCTTTGACTTCAACTCATTGTCTGAGTGCCACCCATTAGCTTGAGCATCATCAACTTCATCATGGCCAGGATTTACATCTTTCTCACCTTCATCAATATCAGAAAAGCTATTTGCGGTTTCTGCAGTTATTTGCCTTGAAATACTTTTGTCCATCTCTTCTGCATTCCAGGACAAGTTTTGAGTGGTAATAGAAGAAGAACTATCATCAGTTGGTGATGATGAACCCACAACTTTTCGCATTAAACCATCTGAAACCCCTTTGAATTGACGTACAATATCATCCACAGCATCATCCACATTAACTGTTTGATTTTGAAAATTCAGACATCAAAAGAGAAACTGATAATCAGAAAAAGAAAGAAAGAAACCGATCATAAAAGTCACAAATCTTAGGATATTGTAAACAAAAATGGAATCATTGGCTATTGCAGAAAGGAACTATGAAGATTATACTTTTCAGCTATGTACAGTCCACAACAGAAACAAAGAAATCAAACAAATGGAGCAAAACATAAGTAAACCATGAAGGTGCACAGAATGAGGCCAATTTCAAATACAAATTGAAAGATGTCAGCATCGGGATATATACAGCAGGATGACATCCTACACCTCCATTTCTTGCTGGCAGAGGCACTCAGGGGACAAGTTTTCATGTCATGAACCTCAACCTTCAATAATAGGAGAGAAGGGGAATAGTATAATAATAATGGTGCCAATTATTTCCTTTTCATTTTTAATATGTTAAGTATTGAATTTGCAAAGAAGGAAAAAAAAGAAAAGCTTTAAGGATTTTAGAGTTTTGAAACATGATTGTCATGCTAATCAATGCTCACCAAAATTTATAAGATTAACAAGCGAAAGAAACAAAAAAGTAATGGCAACCAATACACTGTCTTACAGGCCACCACATATAAATAGCAGCAAACAGGAAGCTTAAACAGATAGAGAATGCAAAACCTATTTGGCATCACTGAATACCTGCCAGGGTTCTCATCACTGAAGAAGATTTTCCAAAAGAGTAGGTCTGCAACAAAAGGAAAGTAAAAACGTTAAAAAGATTTCAGATATAACTTTTCTCACCCCATAAATATTACTCTTAAACAGATGATGGAACCCTCATCTACAATTATAGCACAAAATGGCAAGCAGATGAACACCTTTGAGGTAACACTCAAAAAATCCCACACTTCATGCTGTTCTGCAACATTAGCTATTGACAAGAGATCCTGAAGAGAGCCAGCGACAAAGAAAGAAACAAGGAAATCTCCATAAATAAGGATAGGAAAACGAGGGAGAAATTCAAAAAGAAGGTTGCAAAGCAGGGGCCAAATGCCTAAAAATACCTGCAGATATTTATCAAGCTGAATGCAGCGCTGGTGAACAAAGGCATCCTCTGTGCTTGAGGAGAATATCCTTTTGGGAGGTAAATGCAGGGTATAATTAGGAATATCCTTAAGATGCCGATGCAATCTCTCAAAATTCCTGTACCTGAAGAACACCAAAAAATATCAAGAGACAGTTAAAACCCACAAATACCACAGCGTTAACCAGAAATATTTGGAAATGCCGCTTTCTTTCTTTGAAATTAAAACTAGCTTAAAATGTCAAATGAAAGAAATAATAAGGTCAAACAACACTGTATATCAGTCATCCTACTGTTTTCTCTATGATGGAATGGAAACTATTTTCTACAAACCAAGTTAATATAACTTAAAAACCCACTGCCTTAAAAATGTAGACGTGTAAAGACCTTCTCTTCACAAACCAATTTCTGTTTTCTGCATCTGTCACTGCAATTGAATAGACGGCAAAAGATTTTGACCCAAGTTTCTCAAAATATGCTCCCATAACCTGTAAAGGGCATAAGTATACAAGGGGATGGAATCAACTTAGTAGAGAGAAAGCATCCCTGAATATTCTATAGAGAAAAATTCATTAATCTGTTCAATATATCCACTACTATATTTCTTCTTATATCATATCTATCTCTAGAGTTATTTATCAGGATCATTACAGCAAAGAATGCTTACCTGGCACCTGAGCTTGGGAGTTTGCTCTCCCTCTCTCCTAACTACCATGTCTGAAGCACTCTTTCCATGAAACCCTTCACTATGCCCCTCAATAATAGGGCTGTAGAACTCTGAGATAATGGGACCTACATCTCTATCAGGTTGGACTTTCACATCAGAAGTGCTGTTGGATCTTTTCAGCCGACTTCTATAGACATTGGAAGCACTATTATTAGTGGCCTCCCATGCATCAACGAGATGTCCTCCCTCAAGGATCAAATTCATGTTAGGCTCCTGAGAGAACTGTGTCCCAGTTGTGTTCTTCTCACTTCCTAGAGCATCTAAACTTAATCCATGTGTTAGCTGGGGTGTTGGCTTCTCTGCTGTTTCTACATACTTTTCATTCCTGTTAGTCAACTTCTCCTTATGCAAAATTTTATTGGAAGATGAACTATTTGCAGCAGAAACCTTTGCCGGAAGATCTAGAACACCTGCTCTAATATTTTTGTTTTCTTTCTTTTTATAATTTCTCCCTTTTGTCCACATGTTCTCAAGATTTTCAGGCATAAGAACTTCAGTTCTTCTCTGAGTAGCAGCCTCCAGCATCCGTGCCCAATCAGCAGGCCGCGGCTGTAAAGGATCTTGGAGCGCATTATAGTGCAAAGATGTCTCTCCCTTGCTCTCAACTGCAGCCAATTGCATATCAGTTTCCTGATTAAAAGTTTGATTTTCCTTTGATATGGAAACATCATTGTTTCCACCTCCCGCAGAGACAGAATGATCATGGTGGTGACTGGCTGCATTAGTTGACTGATATTCACCAAACCCTTTAGTTCTCTCATCATTAAGGAGAAGGAGAAGGGCTTCAATCAACTCGTTGATGTAACTGATCACAGGAGAAATATTAATGAAGTATGACATAGGTTCCAAATAGAAATTCTATGAGTCGAGTTAGCATAGTTCAATAAATGATATTATTTAGTCTAACATATGTAGACATTCCATTCAAATGTAATCATATATCAATAAATTCCATAGCTTTTTTCAACAACATACCTAGGGCTAGCCAGATTTAGAACAGGTTGCATTACCAAACAAGTTAGAAGTTCCCGAGCAATAGATCGAATCACAGGACATTGAGCTTCTCTTGGTCTGAGTACTACAGCTAAAAGCCCACCCATTAACCGCTGCAGAACCTATGAGAAGATATAGGACATTAAATTGGATGCAAAGAATGTGTAAAAGATAGCATAGAGAGATCAAAACACTCCACTCACACCTTGTACTCACTCTCGGGAGATACCAATGCTGGGTGAAGTTCCTTTGAATTCATCAAGTGGCGTTTTAATCTTTCATCCCTCTCTTCCGAAGATAGCGTTCCCATAACTTCAACACCTATAGCTGCTTGATTTCTTCTGAAAAGATCGAAGTGATCCCCCACTAAATCAACTATGTCCCTGAAATATAAAACAGTCATTACATTTTTACAGTAGCAAGCTACTTTCACACTTTCAGACTGATTAGAAACTTGCAACTTTGTTATTTTCAAGCATTAATGAGAAGGGAAAAAACAGTTACCTTGTTAGTAAGTCAACAAGGTTTATCTCTTTAACCCTTGCAGATATTTCACCAAGAGCATCCATGATTATTGAACGTATTTGTTCAGGGGACTCCTTGTCTGGGGTGATTTCAGAGTACCACAAATCTACCACAAAATCCTTCATTATCTTATCTACAAAATCACTTACTGCAGCCTCCACGACAGGAGAATCAATTTTCCGCTTCCATTTTGGCGGGGGAGCTGCAGTAGAGAGGCGTGAATCATTCTCAGACAACTGTTTCTTCTCCAAATGAGATAAATATGTTTGTGGTCTAAGTGGCGGGACCTTCCACCGGAACTCCATCTCATTAAAAAGAATGCGCATTAGAGAAGCAAATAGAATTGCTATAGGCAAATTCATCCACATTGATTTACTTGTATCTGTGACAAAAGAAAAATGAATAAAAATACAGAATATTTTTTTTAATGACTATCGCAGTAGTGTGGTTTCTAATAAATATGACCATCCTTTGGGTACTGAAAATCTGTACTCAGATTCAGCAGTACTCTGAAAATTATAAAATGAAAGAGCCAAAACCAGCAATCGAGTAATTGAGACAGCTCAAAATTGTTTCTTTTATGAAATAAAAATGTCTTGAATCTTACATTGCATCCCTTTTCATCTAAGAGGGGAATGGATAGTACTAGTAGCTACATTAATTCACAGTTATATAAACCAAGTCCACGAATATATGAAAACAGAAAAAAGTAAATTGCTAAATCATTCCAAAAGCATCAGATTCATTAGCAACAATATAAAGTAACGTAATTTCAAGTAATGGGTACAAAGGAAAAACTGAATAAATTTGAAAGGAGAAGTACTTACTGGATAAGAAGTAGGAGATGACAAATATACACAAAACCCACCATACAGTTCGGAGCTTTGCCTCTTCAATCAGATCATATATGGTTTCCATGGGCTTCATTGTCTCAAAATCCCAAATGTCTCTGGGATTCCCCACAAAAACGAATTCCCGGGACGAAATTCCAAATTCCAGGAAATATTAGAACTTTAAATCATCCACACCCACATAACCATATCAACCATGGACATGCACACCTGAATTTGTTGGGCTAAATTTTTTGTTGGGTTAAATTTCTTGGTTGAGCATTGAGCAAGAACACCTGAATTTGTTTCCTTTGAGCTGTTAATTTTCCTTTGTCAGTTGGTCATTTTTCTGTGATGGAGAAGAGTGGATGTCTGCCGTGCACGTAGTAGAACAACGGTGAAATCGTCGTTACTCGTTACTCAGTCACACGTATGGAGTTTTGTTCTTCGACGGTCACTATTTTGTAACCTTTTCTACACCCTTCTTTATTTCTCGCCACCTAAAATCAAACCCAATTAATTCTAGAATCCAAAGAAAGAAAACCTTCCTTGACCGTGGATCTCACGGAGCTGGAATGGTCTCGGTTGTAGGATATAATAAAAAGAGTTCCAACTACAATGGGAACCGAGGTTGGTCGGTTTGATGTTAGAATCGTCTCTAATTATCCCACGTGGCCAACTTGGTATACTGATGCACCATGCACTTATTCCAGCTCAGGTGCACTAAAATACTAAAAGTCTTCTTAAGCTAATATTATTCCTTATTTTATATCTTTATATTTTTCCCCTTTAATTATTTCATATTGCACCCCTAAGATTAAAAAAAATAAAAAAAAATAAAAAGAAACATACTTTCACATTTATTGAGAGAAATTTAAGTTACAAAAGTGTAATTCTATTATGCACTAAACAAATTAATCTGTTTATGAAAATTGAAAATTAAAGTTCATTAATTTGTGAGAAACCACTTTATATTTCAATGGGCTTTCTTTTATTGGTTTTATGGTCCGTCACAAGATTTGAAGTTCGGATCAAAATAAAGCCTAATTCTAGCAACTTCATGTAGTCATTGAGGCCCAAATAAGCTATATTAACATATTTTACTTTTCAAATATATTCAAAATCAAGTTGCTCATTCTATTAAACAAGAAAATAATTTTTCAATCTTTCTTAGTATTGCAACGGTAGGGTAAAGCTCTCAATAATGGGAGGAAACCCAACCATGGAAGATTAAAAAAAAAAAAAAAAAAACTATATGGGCCAAATGAGACCAAACTGTGTAAACCCGATAAAAGGTCCAATAAGAGCCCACTAACCGCCGTCATTCCCGCCCAAAGACGCTCACTGAAGTTCCGATTTTCTCTCAGATGGTCCCACAACCAAAAAGGAAAAAGTCATCCAAAGAAACCGCCCGCCTCGTATATTTCTATTCTTTTACTACTAGCCACGTAGGAGGCCCACCTTGTCTGTCGTTTTCTATATGTGCTTTGGCTTGAGCTCAAAGAGATAAAATATCTAAAAAATAAATTTTATAAAAATCTTCTCCCCCTTATCTATTTAAAATAGTATCTTCAACACAATTGCCTTATCTGTAATTGTCTGGGTAGGACTAGAGGATCATAAAGAAAGTTTCCATTGGTGGTGTTTGGACACGATGATAGAGTCAGCCCTGCTTGGTTCTTGCTCTGCTCCTTTGCTTATTGAAACTAAAGATCTTCATCGTACACGAACGTCTTCTACGAGATTAGCTTCAACTGTGTGTTGCTTATCTAGAAACCAGGCTTATATTCCAAAGCTCGAGCCTTTTAGCCGAACCAAGTTCCAAAGGGTCGTCAAAGAACCCCCTTTGATCGAAAAATCTGAGAATGAGCTTGCGGGTATGGTTTTTTTTTTTTTTTTATTTTTTGTTAGATTCTTCTTTTGCTCTGTGAATTCATGCCCTGTTTCTTAGTCCCTTTACCTTCGGAGTTTGAGTAACTTCTTTTGGTTTATATGGGTGAGTTTTGATTCATCAATGGTGTTTTGATTTTTTTTGTGCAGATTATTGTTCAACAATGGAAGGTGACGATTCCTATAGTTGCTGGAGGGCTTATTTCGAGCTGAAGGATCTGGAAGTAAGTTTTGTTTTCTGCATCTGTGGATATTCAATTAATAGCCCCTTGTTTGGTCTATAAGTCATGAGAATTTAGAAGAAATTAACAGAAAGAAAGGCACTCTTTGGTAATTGGTTGTGGTAGAAAGATTTTTATTTTGGTGTTATAAAAAGCCTCTAAATTGGTGTTATAATGAACTTTGATGAACAAGTTTGTAAATTGCTTCATGGCCATGGAGTATGATGTGTCAGAATCACTTACCCAATTGTATGATTTTGGTGCAGAAAGAATCTCCAAAAGAAGAAATAGAGAGATTGATTCTTCAGACGGGTGGTGTAAAATCCTTAATAGGATGCTTACACAGTGTTGCAGACATGCACAAACAAAAAAAGAAAGTATTCAATTTGGCAAATTCATCAACTGCAGCGAATACTGAGAGTCCTTATCCAATACCAGATGGATTGCCAAAATCAATAGAGGAGCTGCAGGAAGAGGAGCAAAGTAGAATGCCAGATTCTCCATACACCAGGCTCCTTAGAAACAAGGGCAGGTTGCCTGCATGGTATTCCCTTGCTCCTGACCATGAAACAGATTGATAAGTATGAAGAATGAGAAAGCTGATTTGAATTGAGTTGGCTAGCTGGGGGATATATTATAGTTCTAGATTATGGTTTTTTTTATCTATTTGTAAAAATGTTATTAAGGTTTTGAGGCTTTGGCCTATGTCTTGGAGAATTCTTTGTAAAGGTTGTACTTTAATTGTCTGAAGGAACTGGGTTATTACCAATATAAGTTTTCCTAGATTTGTTCTCTCTGCTTTTATCTTTTTACTGAACTAAGACCAGCAGTAGGTTAAATACCGGCATCTTGATATATGTTAAGAAGGCACGTTCATTCCTCAATTTTCTTGTTGGAAATTTGAGAACTCTCTTGGAGTAAATTTAATAATTTTATAGTTTCAAACATAATGATCTATTTTCAACATAGTGAAAAAATAACTAAGTTGAAATATCCGAGAATATAGTCGTTGAAATATATATAGAAGAGACCTAATTGAGAAAAATTCCAAAACTCCCTAGTTTCCGTGATACGTTTTCTTCCTCTGTGGTGGTGACCTTTAACTGGCGGCGCCAAAAAAACATATTCCTTAGCCAAAGGATCTTTTGAGTCGCTCTGTTTCGTGAACCAAATTTAAAGAATATTACAAAAACACAGGAGCTCTGGTCCGCCAACTCTTTCAGGGACTTTATTTTTTTTTTCAATTTCTAGGCTGTCTTTAACTTCCCTTATTTATTTATTTTTTCGTCTGTGCCGTGAAGGTTCCATTTTGAACATTGCCCCCAAATATATTTCAACGTGTGAAATGTCCGCGCTTGTAGATAAGACAGAAACCTAGCAAATTTAAGTTTTGAACTTTCCTTCTCTATGTATCTGGCGGAATGAAAAAGAGATCCTAATTCAATTTGGTGGACTGAGGAGAGCTATGTTTCTTGCGTTTTCACCCACAGAATTGAAGAACAGTTTGTTTGAACTCTCTATTCAACGGAATGTTGCTGAAGTCTTCTTTTCTGGGCACTTGGAAGCACAGCAGGTGGAAGAAATGCCTCAAACATTTCACAACCCTTCAACAAGTTCCAAAATTTTGTCATTCTCGTATAGTCTCCACCAACATTTTGATAACCCAACATGTGAAAACGGGTGAACTAGAAGCAGCCCGTCACCTGTTTGATGGAATGCCATTTAGAACAGTTGTCTCATGGAATACCATGATCTCTGGCTATTCCAAATGGGGAAGATACGATGAAGCTCTAACTCTTGCGTCATGCATGCATCAATGTAATGTCAAACTCAATGAGTCGACTTTTTCAAAGGTCTTAAGCTCATGTGCGCATTCAGGGTCTTTCTGTTATGGAAAACAAGTTCATTGTTTGGTGTTGAAATCAGGGTCTGACAATTTTGACCTTGTGGGGAGTTCTTTGCTATACTTCTATGCAAGTTGCTCTAAGATTGAAGAAGCTAAGCAGGTCTTTGATGAGTTGCATGATACGAATGAGTTGTTGTGGAGTTTGATGCTTGTGGGTTATGTGCAGTGTAACATGATGAGTGAAGCTTTGGATGTTTTCACTAAGATGCCAACACAGGATGTTAGGGCATGGACTACGTTAATTTCAGGGTATGCAAAGAGCGAAAATGGGTGCAAGAGGGTTTTGGAGTTGTTTGGGTGGATGAGGAGTTCTAAGGTGTTACCGAATGAGTTCACTTTCGATTGTGTTATAAGGGCTTGTGGTAGATTAGGAGTTCTGTGTGCAGGAAAGGTTGTACATGGCCTTTTGATTAAATATGGGTTTGAGTTTGACAAGTCAGTTGGTGGCGCAATGATTGAATTTTATTGCAGTTGTGAAGTAATAGACGACGCCAAGAGAGTGTATCAAAATATAGGAAACACTAGTTCAAGCGTTTCAAATGCACTGATTGGGGGGCTTATTGAGGTGGGAAGGATTGAAGAGGCTGAGCTGATCTTTGGTGAACTAACAGAGACACATCCAATTTCATACAATTTGATGATTAAAGGGTATGCTATGAGTGACCAGATTCAGAAATCTAAAAGATTGTTTGAGCAAATGAGTACCAAGACTATAATTTCCACAAATACTATGATTTCTGTGTATTCCAGAAATGGTGAACTTGATAAAGCTTTGAATCTTTTTGAGGAAACTAAAGGAGAAAGAAACTCTGTGACATTGGAATTCAATGATGTCTGGTTATATTCTGAATGAGCAGCATGAGGAGGCTTTAAAACTATATATGACCATGCGCAGATTATCAATTGACCGTACTAGATCAACATTTTCTGTCTTATTCTATGCTTGTACTTGCCTTGGATCTCTTCAGCAAGGAAAATTGCTTCATGCCCACTTGATCAAAACACCATTTGAATCCAATGTTTATGTTGGGACAGCACTTGTTGACATGTACTCCAAATGTGGACATTTAACTGATGCTCAGACATCATTTGGCTGCATTTTTTCACCCAATGTGGCAGCTTGGACAGCTCTTATTAATGGGTATGCTTATCATGGGCTTGGCTCCAAGGCAATGTCACTCTTTGAAAGTATGTTAGATCAAGGAGTCGCCCCTAATGCAGCTACTTTCGTAGGTGTTCTTTCTGCTTGCAGCCGTGCTGGTCTAGTTGATGAAGGGATGAGAATTTTCCACTCGATGGAAAGATGTTATTATGTAACTCCGACTGTAGAACACTACACATGCGTGGTGGTTCTTCTTGGTCAGTCAGGCCATCTAAAAGAAGCTGAGGAATTTATTAAGAAGATGCCTATTCAGGCTGATGGAGTTATCTGGGTTGCTTTGCTAAATGCTTGTTGGTTCTGGATGGACATGGAAATGGGGCAGAGTGTAGCTGATAAATTGTTCAATTTGGATCCAAAGCCAACATCTGCTTATGTTATTCTTTCCAACATATATGCTGAATCAGGGAGGTGGGGGAAGAAGTTGAAAATGAGGGACAGATTGAAGAGCTTGGAAGTGAAAAAAGATCCCGGGTTTAGTTGGATAGAACTGAACAACAGAGTTCATATGTTCTCTGTAGGAGATAGAACTCATCCTCATTCTAATTCTATTTATTGCACTTTGGAGCATATAACAGCTACTGACTCTGTTGTCCGATTAAATTGTTTCTATAACAGTGTAGAAGGATAGCTTTTCAATCAAACTTACAGTAAAACTTATATTTTCTTTCTCTTCTGGCCAATGTGATTCGTACAAGAATTGTTTAAATCTAAAACTAATGGTAATCTCATTTAAAATTTATGACATATCAATAAATAATTACCAACACATAGATTATCATAGTAATTTTTATTTCGTACCTACAAATATATATTGACAACTGTCTACAACCAAATAAATCACTTGAATTTCCATCGATTTAAAACAAATTAACAAAACAAACCTGGATACACAAGGACTAGTGAAATCCCAAAGAAAAAACTCCAACTAACTACTTATTGTCATGAATGAAGGACTATTAATGTTCTTATTACATTATCATTTATCCAAAAACCAAAGCCAAATGAAACAAATCTGAACGGAATCCTACCTAGATTTAATTTATATGCAATAAATCCAGAAAAAAAAAAGAAAAAGAAAGAAAGTCAGAAAGAAACTTTTATATGCCGAAGAGAAAGAAAAAAAACCACTTGGCTTTCTTAGCAACCAGGAACCTGTCCATGTTGGAAACACATAAAAGATAAAATGGAAGAAAGATGACTTGGATAGGATTACAAAGGCATGAAAGGGAAGTTGACTAATCAGGACTGTTGTCCAAAGAAAAATTAGGGGTCTTCTGTTTCATATACAGCTATATCTCTAAATATATCTCACAAAATTAGAGGTGCCCCAAAATTTGAGGCTTTGTCAGAGAGTTCCAAAGTCTTCGGTTCTAAAACTGGAACTTTAATTCCACAGCCTCTCAAAAGCTGTCAAACCAACATCATCCCCTCATCTCCCTTCTTATAACACCAACACCTCTTCTTCCTCTCCCTGCCTCCTATAAGCAGCCTTGGGCCTACCAAGGTGGTCATCTATGGCTATCCCTCTTTCAAAGCAGGCCTTGGGCTGCTTTCTGTTTTGCTCCCTTCTCATTTCTTCTTTCTTAACATTTTCTTTTGCTCTCTCTGATGCTCAAGCATCCCTTATTGCTCGTCGACAACTCTCAACACTTCCTGAAAATGGAGACCTTCCTGTTACTTTTGAATATGAAATTAACGTCAAAGAAACTTTCGCAAATGAAAGATTGAAAAGAGCCTATGTTGCTCTTAAAGCATGGAAAAAAGCAATGTATTCTGACCCTTTTAACACAACCAGTAACTGGGTTGGTCCTGATGTTTGTTCTTATAATGGTGTATTCTGTGAGGCAGCTCTTGATGATCCCAAATTGAGCGTGGTAGCTGGTGTTGATCTTAACCATGCTGACATTGCTGGGTACCTTCCAGTTGAATTGGGACTCTTGACAGATACAGCTCTCTTCCACATTAACTCAAATAGGTTCTGTGGAATTGTCCCAAAGAGCATGTCAAGGCTTACCCTCATGCATGAATTTGACATCAGCAACAACCGGTTTGTTGGGTCATTTCCTCTATTGGTTCTTCAATGGCCTAGTGTAAAATACATTGATATTAGATTCAATGACTTTGAAGGGCCATTACCTCCTCAAATCTTTGAAAAAGACCTTGATGCTTTGTTCTTGAACAACAACAGGTTCTCATCCTTTATCCCTGACACAATTGGTAAATCCAAGGTTTCTGTTGTGACATTCGCAAATAACAAGTTCTCAGGTTGTATTCCAAAAACAATTGGTAAAATGAACACATTGAATGAGATTGTCTTCATGGGCAACAACCTTACTGGTTGCTTCCCACAAGAGATTGGAATGCTTAGCAATGTCACGGTTTTTGATGCTAGCCATAATACGTTCATTGGGGTCTTGCCAAAGACAATGAGTGGGCTAAAAAGTATGGAGGTGTTGGACGTAGCACATAACCAGCTAATTGGGTATGTGCCAGAGCCCATTTGCAAGTTACCTAACTTGTCAAATTTCACATTCTCTGACAACTATTTCAATGGGGAGGCTCAAGCTTGTTTGCCATCTCCAAAGGTGAAGGTAGTTTTGGATGACACCAACAATTGTTTGCCAGGAAGGCCTAAACAAAAATCGACCAAACAGTGCTTCCCTGTTGTCACTCGCCCTGTAGATTGCAACAAAAATTGTGGTGGTGGAGGCCCCACTAAAAGTGGTAAACCATATCCAGACTCGCCACCTTTTCCTAAACCCAAGCCAAAACATCCATCTCCACCTAAATCGAACCCACCAAAGCCTCCTACTCCAAAGGCTCACCCACCTCAACTAACTCCGAAGGCAGAGCATCCTTTTACATCTACACCAAAAGTTGAGCCACCACCATCATCACGGAAGACTCACCCACCTCCAGCACCAAAGGCAGAGCCACCATCAACTTCCAAATCTCATCCACCTCTGGTAACTCCAAAGGCTGAGTCTCCTTCCACACCAAAAGTTAAGTCACCAACAACACCAACGGCAAAGCCACCGCCAGCACCAAAGGTTGAGGCACCACCAACACCAAAGCTGAAGTCACCACCAACCCCCAAAGTGAAGCCACCACCAACACCAAATGTAAAGTCACCACCAACACCCAAGGTGGAGCCTCCTTCCACACCCAAAGTTGAACCACGGAAACCGGTGACATCCCCACCAAAGGTTTTGACTCCATCAAATCCTCCAAAACAGTCTCCGACACCAAAACCACCAGTTCACGCTCCTCAACCATCACCACCACTTGTCCACTCCCTACCACCGCCGGTGCACACTCCACCTCCACCGGTGCACTCAACGCCTCCACCTGTTCACTCCCCACCACATCCGGTCCACTCCCCACCCCCTCGGGTCCACTCTCCACTTCCACTGGTACACTTCCCACCCCCACCGGTACACTCTCCACCACCACCGGTACCTGTACACTCGCCGCCACCACCGGTACGTGTACACTCCCCACCCCCACCAGTGCACTCTCCACCACCTCCGGTCCACTCTCCACCTCCTCCAATACACTCCCCACCCCCACCAGTGCACTCTCCACCACCACCAGGTACCTGTACAATCGCCACCTCCACCGGTACACTCCTCACCCCCACCTGTGCACTCTCCACCACCTCCGGTCCACTCTCCACCTCCTCCAATACACTCCCCACCCCCACCAGTGCACTCTCCACCACCACCGGTACCTGTACAATCGCCACCTTCCACCGGTACACTCCCCATCCCCCACCTGTACACTCCCCACCCCCACCTGTGCAGTCTCCACCACCTCCGGTCCACTCTCCACCTCCTCCAATACACTCCCCACCCCCACCAGTGCACTCTCCACCACCACTGGTACCTGTACACTCGCCACCTCCACCGGTACACTCGCCCACCCCCACCGGTGCACTCTCCACCACCACCGGCTACCTGTACACTCGCCACCTCCACCGGTACGCTCCCCACCCCACCCCACCAGTGCACTCTCCACCACCTCCGGTCCACTCTCCACCTCCGCCAATGCATTTTCCACCCCCACCAGTACACTCTCCACCACAACCGGTACCCGCACACTCGCCACCTCCACCGGTACACTTCCCCACCCCCACCAATCTTCTCTCCACCACCACCAACTGCTTCCCCTCCTCCTGTTGTGTTGGCTTCACCACCACTATTTGAAAACATTATCTTGCCACCACATTTCGGATCCCAGTACCGATCACCACCTCCACCAATGTTCCCGGGATACTAATTAATAGTACCATATCATTAACATATTTTCCCTCTCTTTTTATCTCTAACATTTTAAAAGAAAAAAGAAAATCATGTATACACTGATCTTTGTATTTTAAGCTAAGTTCCTCATCAATGAAATTATATTTCGGCTTCCTTTGAATTCTATTTTATCCCCTTAATTACTTGTTTATAATTTTCTTTTTCAATTTTTCATTTCTGAGTTTGAAAATGCAATATGTAATTTATCTAATACTGATTTAAAATACTCTTGTAAAAGCAAAACTACATCAATAATTGCGAGGGCGTCGATTTTGTTATTCATAAGTACTGGGCTTCACATTTAAGCCCATTACTTGTTTAGGACCAACAAGCCCAATTAATTTCAGACCTGGGCTTGACTAAGTGTTCAAGATCCAAACCGTCTTCAACAACAACCATTGACATCGAGAGCTCCGAAGTCAGAATGATACGAGGTGTCGTTAAGAGTCTTTCGGCTTCAATCCCACACTGGATTAAGGAAAAGGAGATAGAAACAATTTTCCCGGAAAAGGAAAAAGTAAGATTTTCTTAGTTTCCAAACACTGATTCCGGGTTCGAAGCATTTTTGAAATTGAAAATGGATGAGAACAAACAGTCGCCGACGGAGGAGAAGGAAGCTGAGAAAGAGCAACAAGCAAAAGCAACAGAGACAGCTACATCACCAAAAAGTGGAGGTGGAGGTGGAGGTGGAGGTTGGGGTGGTTGGGGCTTCTCTCCTCTCACCGTTTTCTCAGATCTTCAGAAGGCCGCTACTGTCGCCGCCGAAGAGATCTCTCGCAATGTATGTATGAGTTGTAATTTATTTCCGTATTAATATTCTTCATTTACGAATCATTTGGGTTTAATAGATGGTATCGTTTTGCAAAGGTTGAATACTAGATCTACCTCTAGATTACTGAAAATCAAATGCAGAAAATAGGATTCTGATCTTTCTAGGTGTTGCCTCCTTGTTAGTTGTTAGGGAGCAGTTTGTATTTCATTATCAATGTTGAAGTGTTTGAAGTTATATTGAGTGGTGGCCTTTTGAATGCAGGCTGCTGTCGTTGCTCAAACAGCAGCTAAGAGTATTGCTGACATGCAGAACACATCTGAGGATTCAGAATCTTCTAAGGAGGAGGATGAAGAGGCTGAAGAATCCGCAACCGAAAAGGAAAGTGAAGACGTGAATCAAAAGATACGGAAATCTGCTTTGGATAAATTAGAGAAAGCTAGTGAGGATTCAATCTTTGGTCAGGCAAGGCATAGAAAAGAGTGTGTTTATTTTTTAATTTACTTGTTATAACTTATAGATTATTACTTTTCCATATATGACAAGTGGGCAGTTTCCTTATGGCTTAACTTCGACTCAAGGTGCATGATTATATGTCAGTGACGACGCAAGCTGCAGCCTGTACATGTCTTTCTGCTTTTATGTATTTTGTTGAACCTTGTTTCAAATTCTGACCAACTGATTTGAGCTAATACATATTTCCCATGTTTTTCTACTCCTCTTGTTTCTTGTATGTCATCACATAATTTTCATTTATTTCGATATGAAATTATGTTGATAATTTATGGGCATTTTGTCTATTAGGACATTTGGCACTCAAAATGTAGTTTCACCATTTGCATTGAAAAACTAGATACAAGGATGTGTTTGTATATGTTTATATACTTATTTAGTATCATATCTGATACTTTTATTTTTGAATGCATTAAGCATGTCATGACTAGAAACTTCTTGATATTTGCAGGGCTTGAAGGTTATTGATAATTCTATGGAGAATTTTGCATCAGGAGCATGGCAGGCATTAGGAAGTGCATGGAAAGGGGGTACTGAATTTGTTCATAAGTATGGTATTTTCCTGTTGAAACTGTTCAGCGTTTTCCATACCATTTCTAGCTAACCTAACCATGCTTGTGATAAGAAATAGTAGTTCAGAATGGTGCTGAATAGGGTTGTGTATGTTTTGAATAAAAGTAAATATATTTGTTAGTTGAAATCTGAGAGTATGTAACTTGATGCTTGTTAGATAGCAATTTGCATCAAAATTCTTCTGAAATGAAACTGCAATCATTTTGCAGTGTTGAACCTTGGGTTCTCATGGTTTTGGCGTTTTAGATTGATAACATGTTAGCCGATCTTTGTTCAGTTTGGATTGCTTTCTGGAATCTACTGGTGTACATGCTTCATCTTTATAGAGAGTAGTGTTGTGTTCTTATCTTTTTCCAATCTTTTCTCATTTCTGAGGCCATATCTGAACCTTTTACCATCTCATTCACCCTTAGGGGGAGGGTACCATTGTTGATTGTTTATTTATGCTGCATAGAAGTGGATTTGGGACATAGCTTTGATGTACTAGTAGAATATCTGATCTTAGTATTCCCATGATCCCATTGTTATATTTTCTTTTGCGAGTTTCAGAAATACTTTCTTAATTTATAGTCATGAGGCTTCAATTCATGTCTATGTGCACACTTCCTAGAATTTCCAGCCTCCAGTGAGTTTTTTGCTCTGTAATTAGGCAAAATGAGCATGCTTTCTAAGTTTGGTATAGATGTGGCTAGCATATGCAGGGTGTAATTTTAGCTGCCTATGAATGTCATTTATGCCATGTATTCCCTTTGTTTTTCCGTTTTGGTATGTTTTCTTAGGTAATTTATGAGTTTGATATGTTTTTGTTCATTGAGAGAAACTTTTTATATAAATCCTAATTCTAAAAAATTGACTTCTCTTTGTATTCAGAATCTTTTGATATATGACAGAACCTAGACAGAGAAGAACAATACATTCTAAAATAAGTTTATGCTTTTATGTCCATTTCTCCTATCTTGAAAAAGGGTTCAATTACTTTTTAGATTTTGTTATGTAAGAGCATATTTTGTTTTACTTGCTTGTCTAATTAGTTTTCTTTTTTATGTTCTTCAGGCTTGAGCATTCTGCCGCAGACCTTGCAGAATCTATCCAGCATGGTGGTGTGCCAGCTGCGCCTTCCCTATTAGAGGTTTGCAAGACCTTTCTTATCCTTCCTTCATCTGTCAGCATTATTGCTTATGTCTAGTCTGCATGTTACAGACTGGAAAAGCTTTTACAGCAAAGGGAATGCAAGTGCTTGAACTAGTAGGTAAGGAGACTGTGGACCTACTGATCTCGGAAACTGGAATAGCGATTGAGAAGAATACTAAAGAAGCTCAAAAACAATCGGATGAGGATCGGTTATTAGAGGAAGTGACATTTGATCGATGCTTCTACATATATGGTGGTCCAGAGCAGTTGGAGGTAAAGCTTATCTTAAAGTTAAATTCTGATAATTGAGATGATAGTTCTTAGCTTACTGTTGAGATGTGATCTTATCAGGAACTAGAGGCTTTGTCCAGCCATTATGCACTGTTATTTAATCGAAAAAAAACAAAGTTATCATCAGAACAGAAATCTGTATATGATGGGAAGCTTAAAGTGGTCCAACAAATCTTCAGTTTGAGTACTGAAATTGATGGAAATGGTGCAGATTCAGATAAAGGAAAGAAAGTAGAGAGAGGAACTGAAGGAAATAGTGATGAGATGAAGAATTTACATGATTCAAGCGTCAGCAAGGCTGCTGACATGGCTACAGGGTAATTTCAGAGATTTTATGTGCAAGTACAGTTTATTGCCTTCTGGAAGAAAGTTAAATTTTGTGGGCGTGTGTCACATCTTTTTGTGAAAGAGTTATATTTTTTTTGCAATCCGGACATATTATTTTGATGCAAAGAAAATGAAGATTTTTCCATGGTCAAGATCATATGTCTGTCACCACTGTGTCATTGTACTTATTATTTATCTACAGTCAATTTGAGTTGAATGTGGTACAAAAGATTTTTTGTTAGGTTTATGAAAGCCATCATTCCATATGAATGACTATTTTCATCTATTCCATCTATGAAACACAATATTTGTGCTCTTTCTCTCTTCATATCTTACCTGGTATTGTCTTTTGTTCTTCAGTCCTTTCTGTTGTAACTTGTCCTTTATACCTACTGCTTGTTTGCCCTTTTTAACCATATATGTTATGTCAATTGTTACTTTCGCTATCATTTTTGCAGGTTCACAAGTACACTAACTGGATTAGCTGCTAATGATATTATTCAAAGAACTGCTGGAAGATTGGAGTCTCTTCATTCAGAGGGGGTTCATGTATGGGGACATGTTCTTGCTTTTATTGGAAACATAACTAATATTTTCTTTGCTAAGTGGCATGTAAGTTTAAGCTTAAAATGGTGCATGTGTTTGCAGAGAGTCTCTGAATTGTGCTGTTTTGCGGTGTCTCAACTGCTGGTGTTTGGTAAATCAATAATCTCTACTGCAAACAAAGTTCAGGATGGAGATACTGATCAGGATACTGTTAACATAGATTGGCCTGAGGACTCAGTTGAAAAAGCAAAGATCATCAGAACAAATGCCCAATCAATGACTGGATATGTGGAAGCAGTTTCAAACAGTTTTATTACAGGTTGGTTGTCTTATCAGTATTGACAACATTTATTTGACTGCAATGAATGGTATCTGTTAATCTGAACCATGAGCTTGTTTCAGTGGGCATGGCGACCCATATTCTCCCTTAAATTCTGCAAACCAATAACTTAGGTATTGTATGTTGATGTGGAACCTTCAATTTTCCAGGCATATCTGATGTGGTTGAAGCGTATCTAGCTGCTATAAAGGGCGCTACTGCTGATTCCCACGAAGTTCTTCAGCAGACTTTAGTCCAGGAAAAAGCTGATACTTTCTCCCAGCACCTTCGTGCTGATCAAACCACTGCAGTTGAAAAAATCCAGGATGGGCTGCAACGCCTATCCTACGTTGTTCTTTCAACTTCAATAAATGCTGCTTGAAGACCTTGATATAAAACTCTTTTCATACTCACTTATCTCTTACATTTTTAAGCTTTACCTGTAAATAGTTCATTTAGAACCAGTTTGATTCCTTCTTTAAGTAGAACAATTACTCCATTGCAGGGACAGAGATTATTCTCTGAGTCACTTCTACGTGATTGAAAGCAAAAGGATGTTTTATCTTTTATTTTGGGTTTTTCTACTCATTGACGATGTGAAAATGTGTGGTTAGTGTTTGGATGGTTGAAAAAGAAAGGTGAGGCAGTGAAGCTAAATGGTTGAATGAGTGAGGTTAGGTGTGGTAAGTGGGATTAATTTGAAGTAGATGATATTTGACTCATATTTCTTCCCACTAGCTAGAATGACGACAACAACGGTCAAGGAAATATGCATGAAACAAACATTATTAGACAATGTTCCAAAACAAAAAACATGTCCCGGTTCAATGTATACAAATTGCGGAAACCCAACTTTTTTATTCCACGCACATTTTCAGACTACTTCTCAAAGCTTGAACTTAAATCACCAAGCAACTAAAACAACCATGGGAGAGGTTGACCCAGCATTTATCCAAGACCCGGAACACAGGCCAAAACCCTCAATCATCCAAGCTGAAGGCATCCCTTTAATAGATCTCTCACCTTTAAACACCCAAGAGGCAGCTGATTCTATCTCAGACCCATCCGCCATTAAGGATCTTTTGAAAGAAATAGGCAAAGCATGCAAGGATTGGGGCTTCTTTCAGGTGATTAATCATGGGGTGCCTTTGGATCGGCGGCAGAGGATTGAAGTTGCATCAAGGAAGTTCTTTGCACAGAGTTTGGAGGAGAAGAGAAAGGTGAGCAGAGACCAGACAAGTGGGGCAGGGTACTATGATACAGAGCATACCAAAAACGTGAGGGACTGGAAAGAAGTGTTTGATTTTCTTGTCGAGGAACCCACTTTGATCCCTGTTTCCCAGGAGCCCGATGATGATCAAGTCACTCATCGGACTAACCTGTGGCCTGAAAACCCCCCAGACTTGAGGTAATTTACAGAATTTCCTTTCTCTTTCTGGGCTTATATATATGACTGCTAAAAATTGAGATATGTTAATTGAGAAGTTTGCAACTTTCTGTAATTTTTCTTTATGGATCTTGATCAAAATGAGTTGTACTGTACGATGACACCCAATTATAAAACTTAGTAGAAATTATTGATCCTTATGTGATTAATGGACTGCCTGTGCCATTGAGCAGAGAGGCAAGCCAAGAATATGTTAGAGAAATGGAAAAACTAGCTTATAAGCTAGTGGAACTTATAGCACTGAGCTTGGACTTGCCAGCAAAGCGATTTCATGGCTTCTTCAAAGATCAAACCAGCTTAGTTCGTTTCAATCACTATCCTCCTTGCCCTTATCCACACCTAGCTCTTGGCGTTGGCCGGCACAAGGATCCCGGGTTTTTAACTATTCTTGCCCAGGATGATGTTGGAGGATTGGAAGTAAAGAGAAAAACCGATGGAGAGTGGATTTGGGTGAAGCCTACCCCAGATGCTTATATTATCAATGTTGGTGACATAATTCAGGTATCATTCATAGCTAAGTTTCTTAACCAAACATAACGTTAGAAAACATTTAAATGTTAATAAGTTAAACTGTCCGAATTTCTTAAGGACTTGACAAATCTGTGACTTGTACAGGTTTGGAGCAATGATGCCTATGAGAGTGTGGAGCACAGGGTGATGGTTAACTTTGAAAGGGAAAGATTTTCAATTCCATTCTTCTTCAACCCAGCACACTATACCATAATTGAGCCATTGCAGGAGCTGATTAATGAGCGAAATCCTCCAAAATATAGGCCATACAACTGGGGAAAGTTCCTTGTGAACAGAAAGAACAGCAACTTGAAAAAACAAAATGTTGAAAATCTCCAAATTTATCATTTCAAGGTATCACAGGAGTAAGAGGGATCGTACTGAAATTCTAGAATGACGACATCCAAGTATTATAGAGACCAATAATAAGCATGCAGCTTCTTGTAGATACTATGTTTCTGCTGTGCATGTTGTGAATGATGGCAATTATATTCGCTTCAATAAAGTAATTATACCACGTATAAAGATGTAACTTATCAGTATCACTAGCACTAAGTGGTCATCTGATGATTTGAGATTGTGTTGGTTGTGGTTGCAATAATAGAACTACCAATCATTTGACCATAGAGGGATTGATATCAAATTAAAAAATTATTTCAATCCAAAGGTATTAGTTAAGACTCAAGAATGAGTTTTCATCTATATGTATACTCGATAATATCTATTATTCAAATATGTAACTCTGATTAACACTTACTTTTACTGCAATTTTGATGCATCATACGTGTCTTATGTGAACTAGCCCATACTGGCTTCACAACTTATGCTTGCTTACACAGCAGTTTTTTTTATATATGGTTGCTGATACCTAGCACTGGTAGCACAAAAAGTGGTCCTAGTTCAATGTACATTGTCCGCAGTACTCGCTATATTAAACCCACCATTTTTCGTTCCTACTCCCAAATAGAAAATCAAAATAAAACTCAAAAGAAGAATCAAACTAGCATTGGGCATGGGAGATGTAGACCCGGTATTCATCCAAGCCCCAGAACACAGGCCTAAGCCCTCTGTTATCTTGGCCGAAAGAATACCTCTGATTGACCTCTCTCCTGTAAACTACCATGAGGATGACAGAGTTTCAGACCCAGATGCAATTAAAGGCCTTGTTGAAGAAATAGACAGGATATGCAAGGAGTGGGGTTTCTTCCAGGTGATTAATCGCAGGGTGCCTTTTGGATAAGCGGCACAGGATTGAGACCGCCGCAAGGAACTTCTTCGCTCTGAGTTTGGAGGAGGAGAAGAAGGTGGTCCGGGACGAAATTAATGTGTTGGGCTATTTTGAGGCTGAGCAAACAAAAAATGTTAGGGACTGGAAGGAAATCTATGATTTTAATGTGGAGGAAATCACTAATACACTACCCTCTGTTGAAACCATTGATAAGGATGTCATTCAGTTCAAGTGGGACAACAGAATCCTCCTGAATTCAGGTACTTACCTTCAATTTCATTTTATGGAATCATAGACTTGATGATTATAGGAATGTTTTAAAAGGTAAATGAAAATTTCAAGTTCGGATTTTTGTGAAATGTTTGCGGTACTGTCCCTCAAATTGTGGGTTTTTGGACAGGTCCAAATTTTAGGATTTTTATACAAAATAGTAATTTTTTTTAGTTTAATAGCTAAAATGGGATAAAGTCTGAAACCGTATTTTCAATAACTGGTTTCTGGGTCCGACTAAGTATCCCATGTCATCCCACTTACCCAGATCACACACCTTACACGCCACGCGGGCGAAATTTAATGAGGACTGAAACCGACTTTTGTAAAGCCGATTTCATTCAAAGTTTGTCCCCCGCGGGGGACAAATATTGTCCTTGAAACCGGCTTTTGAAAAGCCAGTTTCAGGCCTTCCAACATCCTGCACCCTTGCACGGTAGGGCTGCAGCGTTGCAGGCTGCAGCGTTGCAGTGGGTGCCTCAAAATTTTTCTTCCCGCACAATAAGCAACCTACGTACAATAATTTCTCTAACTTCCAATAATTTTCCCCTTCTCTCTATATTACAAGTCCTTCTCCTCCAATAAATGCACACCTTCATATTTCAGATCCTTGAATTTTTATTTTTTTTGAGTTTTTGAAATTTAAAAAATTTTCAAATATATAATAATTTATAAGTTAGTTTTTGTGAAATATATGATAATTTTTTAATTAAAATTTTTCTTGTATGATATTTTTAAAATTTAAAATATATAGTAATTTTTTAATTTATAGTATATAATATTTTATAAATTTAAAGTATATGATAATTTTAAAATTTTAGAATTTAAGATTTTTGATAATTTTTTAATTTTATCATAAATATTTTTAAAATTCATGATATCTTTTAAATATAAAGTATCTGTTAATTTATATATTTATAGTTTATGATATATTTAAATTTTAAAATGTATGATAAATTTTAAAATGTATAATAATTTTATGGAATTAAAAATATATGATAAATTTTAAATTTATAGTGTATGACAGTTTTTAAATTTTTAAATTTGGTATTTTTAGAATTTAAGATTTTTGATAATTTTTTAATTCTATAGTGTATCATAAATGTTTTTATTATAGTTTATGATATTTTAAAATTTTAAAATTCATGATATTGCAAATTTTTAAATTTTACTATATTTTTTTAATTTAAAGTATATAATTTTTAAACTTATTTGAAATGATTTAGTAAAAAGAAAAAATATTAAATTATTTTAAAAATTAATGGAACACACTTATATTAATCAAATATATATTATGAATACTATAATTTATTTAGAAAAACTTGTCACACATTGGCGATAATGAAATAAATATGTGTGTCATTGTTTAACAACATGCTGGCAAAGTCGATGGAAGAAAATTATGAACGAAATCATCATCACAATCACTGTCAGGGTAGTCAGACAGGTTATCATCGCTCTCATATTGCGCATTAATTTCAACTTCCATCATCGTCGGAGTTCTTAACTCGTCTTGCCGAGTAGCCGCCTCATGCCAGGCATGATACTTATCTAGTCTTTGATTCATCTGGTTAATTTCGGACTTCGGACTTTAGTCTTTCAATCACCTTAGCTGTTTCACCTTGTGTTGAACGAGGTAAAGTTACAGATATCGCTTTTGAGACTGACAGCTTGTGTAATCTACAATATGATTCCATTTCGCACCTTATCTCCCACCATCTAATGTACTCAGGTTTCTTTGCCCAAACTACCCAATTTTCTTGTGAGACATTAGTAATTGGTCCGACCATTATATGATCGGCAATATTTCGACTATTGGTAGAATATATAGGGACGCATTGAAACTCTCTTTTCAATCCATACCATGTAACATCATTTGGATCAGTATACTTGTCTACACGATGAAGACGTTGTCTCGGTGTTGATGGCTCAGGTCTAGTTCTAGTTGATGATCTATGACCACCACAACGTCCATGACAGCCACAATGTGAGCAGGGTTGTCTTGGCATTTTTTCTTGTTATCGAGGGTGAGTTTCTAATAAGAAACGGTTGTTTGATGTTTTCAACTCTAATGACCAATTCTGTTTATATAAGCAAATATTTCTTGTTCTCGTCAAAATAATGTCACTTAAATATATACTGAAGTAGTCAAAAATTTAATGCGTGAGTATAAAGTAATGTCAGCATGTTTGTTCACACGTAAAGTAATGTTAGCCTGTCCATTTACTGTTTAAATGCTTTATAATTGAAAATACGTGAACGAGTAGTCATTTCATGAAAAGATTGTGTACCTCATTCTAATTATTACATGCTTCATTATAAAGTGATGCTAGCATGTCTGTTTATTAAAACAATACTTGAAGATTTATGTAATAATTTCAGTATTTAAGATAATAATTATTATTAGACAATTGAAAATTTACACCTTGAAGTGGTGGGGGGTTTGACAGACCCCTACTTGTTTATTAAAAAGTAAATTCTAATTTACAAGTATAACTAAATTAAAACATAAACTAGGAAGACTCTTCCCATTACAAGTAACAAACACAAAAATTAAAAATTAAAAAACTTAAATAAGGATTTCGGGCAATACTGGTCTACAAAAAATGAGCCCCTGTACCACATAGGCGTGGTATTCTCCTCCTTGCCGGATTTCACCTAGGTGGTACATCAGCCCTGTCACCAAGATCTTTTGACTGAGTTATGTCATCAGTATCGCTAAATCATTCCTCAGCTTGCACACCTGAACCCATACCCGGGTCATATGATGCAGGTGTACTACCATACTGAAAGTATGGCACCTGCGGTATGGGAGAGTTAAAAACCTCGCTTGATTGCTGTGCAAAGTCCGACATAAGCTGATGATACACAGATGAACTACTGACCATATAAGGAGGTGGAGACATATGTGCTGGAGATAGAATATACACATCTAATGGTAGGACATCAGCATCAACACGTTTATAAGATACAGACGGTCCAGGGACATCAGTCCCTACTGCGTCTGCTACGTTGTGATGAGAATGATGATGATGATGTCGACTGAGTAGAATAGGAAGGAACTGGATCAGCATGGATAAGACCAACTCGTGTAAGATATCTCCTACTGATATGTCTATATCACTCATCGTACTCGGGTGTATGAGCAGCATGACCATGTGCAACTCTCCGAAGATCACCTGTCTGGACCAGATTGTATCTCATGCCTCAAATGGCTATGTGGTTAGCATGTAGCCAACGGTAGTCTGTGACGCCCCGCCCCCGAAGATCACATTTGTGCAAGGTTTGATCGGCTTCAATGTCAGTAGGGTTTTCTGATATAGGTTGCTGATATCCAAACTGATGCATTACCCTATCCACTTTCTGATACTCAACAATATGAAAACATATTAAGGGTACTTTAGCACCCCAAATATGCTGGTATCGATAACAATAGTTTGGTATCAAGTGTCTCAGCTCATCATCAATATATGGTAGTGATATGAACTGCAATCCAAAAACAGTGTCAGTGTTTTAATAAATAAAACATTGTAACATGAATATGTTAAATGATACATAGATATAAGATAAACTTGTAATTACTTGCTCTGCTGACATCCTGTCTAGCATCTCCCTATACCAAGACATCACGTTATGGCCGATTTGAGTTAATTTTGAACTTTACTCTCCACCTGCAAGTAATTAAAAATGTCAATTACAAGTCATTTACGTACCACACAATATAAGCAAATGCATAAAACTAATAATGTTACATACCTCGCGCCTAAAGGACAAAGATTATCCCACGGAATGTCTGTCTCCCTCCTCAGTGCGAGAAATGGTAGTCTCTCCCATGCCCATACCTAGAGTAATATCAAAGGTCCAGCAATTTCAAAAGCATCAAGGTGAGTGGCATGACACATCTCCCTGCACAACCATGCCAGAGAGGCACTGCCCCAGCTGTACTGTCCTGCAACATATAGGTTTTCCAGCAGAGATAAGAAACAAATGTGCACATGTGTACTCGTCTTACTGGTGAATAACAATCCACCCATCAGCTGTAATATATAAGCTCGTGCATATCTCTGCGCTATTATGTCATCACCGTCGGCTGGGAAATTCTGAAATGTCATTCCTAACCAGCTCATTTTCAATGTGTTACCCTTAACATTAAATGGTTAATATAATTTTTACTTTTTAAAAAATTAAATGGTATACGTAATTTAAATAATTATTGATTAAATATTACTAATTATAATAAATAATATAAATTAATCGTAATATATATAATAATATATATGATTAAAATTTGTAAAAATATTAAATTGTAAATAAAATTTTTAATAAGGAAATAATTTAATTTAACTAATAATAATAAAAATAATTTTTTAAATTAAAATTGTTATAACTTACCAAGATTTTGCTGTGAACAAAGAATGAGAGAGATCAAAGAAAGAAGAATATGAAGATATTGAAAGAGGAGAGGGATGAAGACGATTACGGATGAGGAAATGAGAGATGATGCAGGTGAGTTTGTTGGAGGAGAGTTATGTATTACAAGGATGAGGAAACGAGGGAGGTAAGTTTGTTTGGAGAAGTCTCTTTGTATTAAAGAGGGGGAAGGTCCATGATTGAAAACTTCTGTTTACTACGCAGGGGCCTGGCACGGGTTGCAGGGTAGCCTGCAAGGCTACAATATTTGTCCCCCGCGGAATGAAACCGGTTTTACAAAAGCCGGTTTCAGTCCTTATTAAATTTCGCCCGCGTGGCGCGTGAGGTGTGTGATCTGGGTAAATGGGGTGATATGGCATGCTTAGTCGGACCCAGAAACCGGTTTTTGAAAATACGGTTTCAGACTTTACTCCATTTTGGCTATTAAACTAAAAAAATTACCATTGTTATAAAAATCCTAAAATTTGGACCCTTATGTCCAAAAACCCTCAAATTGTTGAATCTAGAGCATATTCTAAAGTATATCAATGACTTTTGTGACCGTGTCATTGGAATTGATAGAAGACAAGAATACGATGCAGTCTTGAACTGTTCCTACTGAATAAGTATCAAATTGGGTTAGGTTTCTACATTTTGTAATTCCAAAATTTTGTAGCCATTTTGAATTTCCAAAATTCTGTTTCAATTTCTGTTTTTGTTTAATTTGGTAGCCACTTTCAAAGTCTGAACACATTTACATATGGAAACTGATGAATCTAATACAACTAGAGAGGCCAGCCAAGAATATGCCCAAGAAGTGGAAAAACTAGCTCACAAGTTGATGGAATTGAGCTTCGGCATGCCGGCAAAGACATTTCATGGTTTCTTTAAACATCATACAAGCAATATCCGGCTCAATCACTATCCACCATGTCCTTACCCTCATCTTGCTCTTGGCCTTGGACGACACAAGGACACCGGTGTCCTAACCATGCTTGCTCAAGATGATGTTGGTGGGTTGGAAGTAAAAAGAAAATTAGATGGAGAATGGATTAGAGTCAAGCCAATTCCCAATTCTTATATCATCAATGTTGGTGACATGATTCAGGTAAATAGTGCTATTTAGGTGTTGAAAAATTTGTTATATGGGTTTAGTTTACCAGTAATATATAACAATATGGATGGGGTTTGTTTGTGTAGGTTTGGAGCAATGATATGAGAGTATGGAGCACAGGGTGATGGTGAACTCTGAGAAGAAAATGTTTTCCATTCCATTTTTTCTAAAACCAGCACTCTACACCAATGTCAGGCCCTTGGAAGAGCTGGTAAATGAGAAAAATCCTCCCATATATAAACCAATCAACTGGGGTGAATTCCGCACTAGAAGGCTGCAAAGTAATGTTAAGTCTAATGTTGAAGGCATCCAAATCTATCATTTTAAAGTTGCCAAGTGAGGCAGTGACTCTAATGTCTTAACTGCTGATGTTTGGTAAATCAATAATTTCTAATGCAAAAGAAGTTCAGGATGGAGATGCTGATCAGGATACGGTTAACATAGATTGGCCTGAGGACTCTGTTGAAAAAGGAAAGATCATCAGAGCAAATACCCCATCAATGACTGGATATGTGGAAGCAGTTTCAAACAGTTTTATTGCAGGTTGGTTGTCACATTTATTTGGCCGCAATGAATAGTATCTGTTAATCTGAACCATGAGCTTGTTTCAGTGGGCATGACGATCCATATTCTCCCTTAATTTAAACCCAGAGAGCAATGCCTATCTTACGTTGTCCTTTCAACTTTAATGAATGCTGCTTGAAGACCTTGATATAAAAATCTTCTCTCATACTCATTTATCTCATATTTAAGTTGTACCTGTAAATAGTTTCATTTTAGAACCAGTTTGATTTCTTCTTTAAGTAGAACAATTACTCCATTGCAGGGACAGGTATTATTCTCTTTGATTAATTTCTACGTGATTGAAGGCAAAAGAAATGTTTTATCTTTTATTTTGGGTTTTTCTACTCATTGACGATGTGAAAATGTGTGGTTAGTGTTTGGATCGTTGAAAAAGAAAGGTAAGGCTGTGAAGCTAAATGGTTGAATGACTGAGGTTAGGTGTGGTAAGTGGTATTAATTCGAAGTAGATGATATTTACTCACACTAGCTAGAATGACGACCACAAACGTGGAGAAGGTTTACATGTAATGGCAGAACTCAACCAATAGTCAAGGAAATATACATGAAACAAACAATATCAGACAAATGGTCCAGAACAAAAAAAATGTCCCGGTTCAATGTATACAAATTACGAAAACCCAACTTTTCTATTCCACACACGTTGTCAGACCATTTCTCAAAGATTGAACTTCGTATAATCACCAAGCAACAAAAACAACCATGGGAGAGGTTGACACAGCATTTATCCAAGACCCGGAACACAGGCCAAAACCCTCAATCATCCAAGTTGAAGGCATCCCTTTAATCGACCTCTCACCTTTAAACACCCAAGAAGCAGCTGATTCTATCTCAGACCCATCGGCCATAAAGGACCTTGTGAAAGAAATAGGGAAAGCATGCAGGGATTGGGGCTTCTTTCAGGTGATTAATCACGGGGTGCCTTTGGATCGACGGCAGAGGATTGAAGTTGCATCAAGGAAGTTCTTTGCACAGAGTTTGGAGGAGAAGAGAAAGGTGAGCAGAGACCAGACAAGTGTGGCAGGGTACTATGATACAGAGCATACCAAAAACGTGAGGGACTGGAAGGAAGTGTTTGATTTTCTTGTCGAGGAACCCACTTTGATCCCTGTTTCCCAGGAGCCTGATGATGATCAAGTCACTCATTGGACTAACCTGTGGCCTGAAAACCCCCCAGACTTGAGGTAATTTACAGAATTTCCTTTCTCTTTCTGGGCTTATATATATGTCTGCTAAAAAATGAGACAGGGTAATTGAGAAGTTTGCAACTTTCTGTAATTTTTCTTTATGGGTCTTGATCAAAATGAGTTGTACTGTACGATGTCACCCAATTAAAGAATTTTGTAGAAGTTATTGATCCTTATGTGATCTAATGGACTGCCTGTGCCATTGAGCAGAGAGGCAAGCCAAGATTATGTTAAAGAAATGGAAAAACTAGCTTATAAACTAGTGGAACTTATAGCACTGAGCTTGGACTTGCCAGCAAAGCGATTTCATGGCTTCTTCAAAGATCAAACCAGCTTCGTTCGATTCAATCACTATCCTCCTTGCCCTTATCCACACCTAGCTCTTGGCGTTGGTAGGCACAAGGATTCCGGGTTTTTAACTATTCTTGCTCAGGATGATGTTGGAGGATTGGAAGTAAAGAGAAAAACAGATGGAGAGTGGATTTGGGTGAAGCCTACCCCCGATGCGTATATTATAAATGTTGGTGACATAATTCAGGTATCATTCATAGCTAAGTTTTGTTAACCAAACATAACCGTAGGAAACATTTACATGTTAATAAGTTAAACTGTCCTAATTTCTTAAGGACTTGACAAATCTGTGACTTGTACAGGTTTGGAGCAATGATGCCTATGAGAGTGTGGAGCACAGGGTGATGGTTAACTCTGAAAGGGAAAGATTTTCAATTCCATTCTTCTTCAACCCAGCACACCATACCATAATTGAGCCATTGCAGGAGCTGATTAATGAAGCAAAATCCTCCAAAATATAGGCCATACAACTGGGGAAAGTTCCTTATCAACAGAAAGAACAGCAATTTCAAAAAACAAAATGTTGAAAATCTCCAAATCTATCATTTCAAGGTACCACAAGAGTAAGAGGGATCGTACCGGAATTCTAGAATGACGACATCTATGTATTTTAGAGACCAATAATAAGCATGCAGCTTTTGTAGATCCTATATTTCTGCAGTGTAATATATGTAACAGGAACTCTATGCCGGAGTCATCTTTGGTTCACTCCAGCAAATGGCCATGTTGTGAATGATAGCAATTATATTCGCTTAAATAAAGTAATTATACCACGTATAAAGATGGAAATTATCATTATCACTAGAACTAATTGGTCATCTGATGATTTGAGATTATGTTGGTTGTGGTTGCAATAATGGAACTACTAATTATTTCATCATTCAGGGAGTTAAAAAAACAATTCAATCCAAAGGTATTAGTTAAGACACAAGAATGAGTTTTCATCTATAATGTATCCTCGAAAAAATCTGAGAATTATTCAAATATAAGAGGTTTTTTTTACTATAATTTTGATGCATCATACATTTATTATGTCAACTAGCCCATACTGGCTTCACAACTCATGCTTACTTGCACAGCAGTTTTTTTTTTTTATGTATAGGGTTGCTGATACCCAGCACTAGCAGCACAAAAAGTAGTCCTGGTTCAATGTATATTGTCCCCAATACTCGGTATATTAAACCCACCATTTTTTGTTCCGACTCCCAGGTAGAAAATCCAAGGACAACTCAAAAGAAGAATCAAACTAGCCATGGGCATGGGAGATGTAGACCCGGTATTCATCCAAGCCCCAGAACACAGGCCGAAGCCCTCTGTTATCTTGGCCGAAGGAATACCTCTGATTGACCTCTCTCCTATAAACTACCATGAGGAAGACACAGTTTCAGACCCATATGCAATTAAAGGCCTTGTTGAAGAAATAGGCAGGGCATGCAAGGAGTGGGGTTTCTTCCAGGTGATTAATCACGGGGTGCCTCTAGATAAGCGGCAGAGGATTGAGGCCGCCGCAAGGAACTTCTTTGCTCTGAGTTTGGAGGAAAAGAAGAAGGTGAGGAGGGACGAAATTAATGTGTTGGGCTATTTTGAGGCTGAGCATACAAAAAATGTTAGGGACTGGAAGGAAATCTATGATTTTAATGTGCAGGAACCCACTTATATACCACCCTCTGTTGAACCCATTGATAAGGATGTCATTCAGTTCAAGTGGGACAACCGTTGGCCTCAGAATCCTCCTGAATTCAGGTACTTCCTTCAATTTCATTTTATGGAATCATAGACTAGATGATTATAAGAATGTTTTAAAAGGTAAATGAAAATTTCAAGTTCGGATTTTTGTGAAATGTTTGCGGTTCTGCCCCTCAAATTGTTGAATCTGGAGCATATTCTAAAGCATATCAATGACTTTTGTGACCGTATCATTGGAATTGATAGAAGACAAGAATACGAGGTTGTCTTGAAATGTTCCTACTGAATAAGTATCAAATTGGGCTTGGTTTCTAAATTTTGTATTTCCAAAATAGATAGGCAATGCCACTGAGTTATTTGTGATTCTTAATCTAAATAAATAAAATCACAGGTTTCGTTCAAAAAATAGTTTTTCTTTTGGGGTGTGTGTGTGTTGGGGGGTTTTGGGGAAGAGGGAGGGGGGGGGGGGGTCTCTGTTTCTGGTTCTGTTTTTGTTTATTTTGTTTGCCATTTCAAAGCCTGAACACATTGATATGTGGAAACTGATGAATCTAATACCACCAGAGAGGTTAGCCAAGAATATGCACAAGAAGTGGAAAAACTAGCTCACAAGTTGATGGAACTTATTGCATTGAGCTTAGGCATGCCGGCAAAGACATTTCGAGGTTTCTTCAAACATCATACAAGCAATATCCGGCTCAACCACTATCCACCATGTCCTTACCCTCATCTTGCTCTTGGCCTTGGACGACACAAGGACACCGGTGTCCTAACCGTGCTTGCTCAAGATGATGTTGGTGGGTTGGAAGTAAAAAGAAAATCAGATGGAGAATGGATTAGAGTCAAGCCAATTCCCAATTCTTATATCATCAATGTTGGTGACATGATTCAGGTAAATAGAGCTATTTAGGTGTTCAAAAATTGTTATATGGGTTTAGTTAACCAGTAATATATAACAATATGGATGAGGTTTGTTTGTGTAGGTTTGGAGCAATGATGCCTATGAGAGTGTGGAGCACAGGGTGATGGTGAACTCTGAGAAGGAAAGGTTTTCCATTCCATTTTTTCTAAAACCAGCACTCTACACCAATGTCAGGCCCTTAGATGAGCTGGTAAATGAGGAAAAGCCTCCCATATATAAACCAATCAACTGGGGTGAATTCCGCACTAGCAGGCTGCGAAGTAATTTCGTCAAGTCTAATGTTGAGAACGTCCAAATCTATCATTTCAAAGTTGCCAAGTGAGGCAATGAATCAAAAATAGGACAGTAAGAGAGTGTCGTTGAGATTAGCAATGTTGTAATTGACAATAATTGAATTGCTTGAATAAAATTGAAGCTCGTAATAAATATTCATCATCTCATACTATTATTGATCTTTTAGCTAACATAATAGAACATGCATTAGTTTTAGGTTGGGGTATTTTCAATCTCTGAAAAAAATGAGATTTACAATGTGTATCTACAAATGTGAATGATCAATATGACAAAATTTAAGTTGGCGAAAACAAGAATGAAAAATATGTGAACAATAGTAGTGTGAAAGACTTGAGTGTACAAACTTTCAAAAATAAAATAAAATTATCCCCCAGCAGGAATGAATGATTGGGAAAAAATTAAATTACGTAGCAAATGTCATAAAAATCAATTAGTTTTATGGGGATTTATATAGTCTTATCTGAAATTTAAACTTTTAGTAAAAATAGAATACTTATCAAAGTTGGATTACCCAAACTAGAGAATTGTAAGATAACTCAAGAATCATGTAAAAGTCAACTTTTTTCATAAATCTTACATATGAACAATCATACTCTGTCCGAATAAAAGCATATGTATTTGCGGCGTGAACTGTCTAAACCCATCGTACCTTCTAAAGTCCAAGAACTACACTATGACACAAAAGTGCCAATGCAAGCGCAAACGTCACCTGGTAGGCTAGTACTATCTTCTTCCCTTAAATTGCCAAAAAAAAAAACATGTCCAAATTCAATGCACTTCATCCCCCAGACTTATCCTATAAAACCCACCAATGCCATCTGATTTACCAAATTGTTTAACCATTAATTTATTCTAACCATGGGAGAGGTAGATCCAGCTTTCATTCAAGAACCAGAACACAGGCCAAAACTCTCTGCCATCCAAGCTGAAGGCATCCCTTCAATTGATCTCTCACCTTTATACGCCCATTTATCAGGTGATTCAGATTCTGTCTCAGACCCAATTTCCCTTCAAGGGCTTGTGAAAGAAATTGGCAGTGCTTGCAAGCAATGGGGCTTTTTTCAGGTAATAAATCATGGGGTTCCTTTGGAAAAGAGGCTGAGGGTTGAAGATGCTGCAAGAAAGTTCTTTGCTCAGAGTTTGGAAGAGAAGAGGAAGATAAGGAGGGATGAAGCGAATGCTTTGGGTTATTATGATACAGAGCATACCAAAAACTGTTAGGGATTGGAAGGAAGTGTTTGATTTTTCTGTGCAGGAACCCATTTTGGTTCCCGCTTCGATTGAGGCCTGATGACAAGGAAGTCACCGAGTGGTATAATCAATGGCCTGAGTACCCTCCTGATTTAAGGTAAACCATTCATTAAAGGTGTGATTTTTATGCAAAACCCATGATTTGTAATCTATGTTTAGCTCCATGTTTTGCTTACATTGTTGTAATTTTGATGGTACCTTTTTTTTTTTTTCCTCTATGAATATGCAAAAGAAATGGTTAATTTAGCTTACAAGTTGATGGACCTTATTGACAGAAATGGTTAATATAGTTTGCAATTCAGAAATATGCAGTAAAATTAATTTTGTTAGTGCTAGAGGTGGTATTTTCATGCAAAACCCATGATTTATAATTTATGTTCAGCTCCAATTTTTGTTTACTTTGATGTAATTTTGATCTTTTTGGTACTTTTTTCTGTGTTTGCCTTGAAAATTGAGCAGAGAAGCATGTCAAGAATATGCTAAAGAAATGGTTAATTTAGCTTTCAAGTTAATGGAGCTTATTGCCCTGAGCTTAGACTTGCCTGCAAAACGCTTTGTTGAATTCCTTGAAGATCATGCCAGCTTTATCAGACTCAATCACTACCCACCTTGCCCTTCCCCCGACTTAGCTCTTGGAGTTGGTAGACATAAGGATGCTGGTGCATTAACCATTCTTGCTCAAGATGATGTTGGAGGTCTAGAAGTAAAGAGAAAATCTGATGGAGAATGGGTTCTGGTCAAGCCCACCCCAGATTCTTATATAATCAATGTTGGTGACATTATTCAGGTACCATTTTCAATACTAATAAAGAAAAAGCTTTATGTGGAAGTTTCACTGCCAAGCTTTGATTTTGGAGATTTTATGTGTAGGTTTGGAGCAATGATGCTTATGAGAGCGTTGAGCACAGGGTCAAGTTGAATTCTGAGAAGGAAAGGTTTTCAATCCCATTCTTTCTCAATCCGTCACACTACACCATGGTTAAACCCTTAGAGGAGTTAACAGATGAGCAAAACCCTGCAAAGTATAAAGCATACAATTGGGGCAAGTTTTTTACTACCAGAAAGCGCAGTAATTTGATGAAGCTCAATGTAGAGAACGTCCAAATTTATCATTTCAGGGTATCTGAGTAACTATATATAGCATTTTCAGCAAGCAAGAAATAAAGGGTTGTCAATTGTATCTCCTGTACTCTACATGTATTGAGAAGGAACAGACCATGGAAAATGGTGTGATTCATCTAGGAGACGAGCAATATTATGCATATATGCCAATAATGTAAAATATGATTCAATAAATAAAGCATCTGCCATATACTTATTCACAAATCAATTGGCTGCAGTGATGCCAATAATTAAAGGGCACGTCCTTCTCCAAGAAAAAAAAAGTTAAAAAGTGAGTTTCATATAAAATTAATTTATTTCCGTTTTAGTTCAAAAGATAGTGACTAGGTCCAATTATACAATGTGAGATAGTTCTCTGCTCTCTTATAAACTCCCATTCCCAAGACAAGGCTGGTCCTTGCAAAATTTGAGGTACTTCAGTTATAAGTTTAGACTTCTGAGTTTTTTTTTTTTTGGCTCTTCTAACTTTTGAGTATTGATGATGTCGTCCTCGTGCCCTTATCAAAATCAGACACCTCATAATATTTTAAAGGTGCACTATACAATAGCCAATTTTGTTTGACCTGATAGAGAAACTTGCAAATTAGAGTTTCTATTTACGTTTTAATCCCAATAGATTTATGTTTCAATTGTTACATCCATTCTATCCTGTTCACCCCTTCTTCCTCCCGGTTTTCTTGTCTGACCAATTTCTAGTTTGCCCATGAGATCACGAAGCCATAGATCAAGATCAAGAACCCAAAATGAAGAGCCCAATTAATTTTTCTTTATAAAAATTTAGATCATCATCTTCTTTGCTCTATTTCATCTAACTGTGCTTTTAATTTACAAAAAAATAAACAAATAGTCCAAATTAAGACTTACTTCTAGTTTCAGCTTCTCTTCTTGTATATTTTTCCTTAAAATTCTAGTTTTGTTTTTTTTGTTTTTTTTGGTTTTTTATTTTCCGAACTTTTTTCTCAGTGGTGCTTTGGGTAATTATACGTAGAAAATGCTATATTGATTTATATAAAGCTTGTTAAGATATAAGTATGGAGGTAAGAGATTGTGTTAGCAGTGGGATTACAGTGGTGGGATCATATGCTCCATTTGACTACCATGTAGCTCCGAGGATCGAACTCGGTTGCGACGGGATGGGACAATGCCGGCGCAGCTACCTCAAGTGAGCGTCCCAGCGATTCCAGTGAAGAGAGGTAGGCCTGTGAAACATAATTTTTCAGTCAAATAAAATTGACAGTGAATGAATGATACATATAAGTTGGGTATTAAATATTCAATCAATATTATAATGTTGTGTATTGTATAACTCACTTATTTAAAAGGTAAATGAAATTTTCAAGTTCTGATTTTTGTGAAATTTAGTTAGCGGTTTTACCCGTCAAATTTTTAAATCTGGAGTATATTCTAAAGCATATCAATGACTTCTGCGACTGTTTCATTGGAATTGACAGAGGACAAGAATGAGGTTGTCTTGAAATGTTTCTACTGAATAATTATCCAATCGGGCTTGGTATCTAGATTTTGTATTTCCAAAATAGATATGCAATGCATTATATATGAGTTATTTGTGATTCTTAATCTAAATAAAATCATGGGTTTTGATCAGAAAATAGTTTTTCTTTTGGTGTGTGCTGGGTGGGAGACTCTGTTTCGTTCTATTTTTGTTTAATCTGGTAGCCATTCAAAGTCTGAACACTGACATATGGAAACTGATGAATCTAATACCACCAGAGAAGCTAGCCAATGATATGCACAAGAAGTGGAAAAACAAGCTCACAAACTAGTGGGAATTGTAAGATAATAATCATGTAAAATTCAAGTTTTTTCATAAAAATTCTTACATACAAAAAATCATACTCTGTTCGAATAAAAGCATATATATTTGCCACTGGAACCATCTAAACCCATCGTACCTCCTAAAGTCCAAGCACTACACTACATCACATAAAAGTGCCAATGCAAGCGCAAACGTCACCTGGTAGGCTAGTACTAATTTTTAACTTAAATTGCCATACAAAAACATGTCCAAATTCAATGTACATCAACCCCCAGACTTATCCTATAAAACCCACCAAAGCCTTTTTTTTTGCTAAAACCCACCAATGCATTTGATTTGCCAAATTGTTTAACCATTAATTTCTTCTAACCATGGGAGAGGTTGATCCAGCTTTCATTGAAGAACCAGAACACAGGCCAAAACTCTCTGTCATCCAAGCTGAAGGCATCCCTTTAATTGATCTCTCACCTTTATACACCCATTTATCAGGTGATTCAGATTCTGTCTCAGACCCAATTTCCCTTCAAGGGCTTGTGAAAGAAATTGGCAGTGCTTGCAAGCAATGGGGCTTTTTTCAGGTAATTAATCATGGGGTTCCTTTGGATAAGAGGCAGAGGATTGAAGATGCTGCAAGAAAGTTCTTTGCGCAGAGTTTGGAAGAGAAGAGGAAGATAAGGAGGGATGCAGTGAAGTTTTTGGGTTATTATGATACAGAGCATACCAAAAATGTTAGGGATTGGAAGGAAGTGTTTGATTTTACTGTGCAGGAACCCACTTTGGTTCCGGCTTCGCTTGAGGCTGATGACAAGGAAGTCACCGAGTGGTATAATCAATGGCCTGAGTAACCTCCTGATTTAAGGTAAATCATTCATTAAAGGTGTGATTTTTATGCAAAACCCATGATTTATAATCTATGTTTACCTCCATTTTTTGCTTACTTTGATGTAATTTTTATCTATTTGGTACCTTATTTTTTTTCACTGTGAATATGCCAAAGAAATGGTTGATTTAGCTTTACAAGTTAATGGAACTTATTGACAGAAAATTTTAATTTAGCTTGCAATTCAGAAAATTGGAGTTAAAATTAATTTTGTTAGTGCTAAAAGGTGTGATTTTAATGCAAAACCCATGATTTATAATTTATGTTTAGCTCCAATTTTTGCTTACTTTGATGTAATTTTTAACTTTTTGGTACTTTTTTCTATGTTTGCCTTGAACATTAAGCAGAGAGGCATGCCAAGAATATGCTGAAGAAATGGTTAATTTAGCTTTCAAGTTAATGGAGCTTATTGCCCCTGAGCTTAGACTTGCCTGCAAAACGCTTTGTCGAATTCTTTAAAGATCATGCCAGCCATATCAGACTCAATCACTACCCACCTTGCCCTTCCCCTCACTTAGCTCTTGGAGTTGGTAGACATAAGGATTCTGGTGCATTAACCATTCTTGCTCAAGATGATGTTGGGGGTCTAGAAGTAAAGAGAAAATCTGATGGAGAATGGGTTCTGGTCAAGCCCACCCCAGATTCTTATATCATCAATGTTGGTGACATTATTCAGGTACCATTTTCAATACTAATAAGGACAAAGCTTTATGTGGAAATTTCACTGCCAAGCTTTGATTTTGGAGCTTTTATGTGTAGGTTTGGAGCAATGATGCTTATGAGAGTGTTGAGCACAGGGTCAAGTTGAATTCTGAGAAGGAAAGGTTTTCAATTCCATTCTTTCTCAGCCCAGCACACTACACCATGGTTAAACCCTTAGAGGAGTTAACAGATGAGCAAAACCCTGCAAAGTATAAAGCATATAATTGGGGCAAGTTTGTCATTACCAGAAGGCGCAGTAATTTCATGAAACTCAATGTAAGAGAACGTCCAAATTTATCATTTTAGGGTATCTGAGTAACTATGTAAGCAAGAAATAAAGGATTGTCAAGTGTATCTCTTGTAAATATTGTGCATGTATGAGAAGGAACAGAGCAAGGAAATTGGTGTGATTCATCTAAGAGGCGAGCAATATTATGCATATGTGCCAAATGTAAGATATGATTCAATTAATAAAGCATCTGCCATGTACTTATTCACAAAACATTTGGCTGCAGTGATACCAATAATTTAAGGGCATGTCATTCTCTAATTAAAAAAGTGAGTTTCATATGAAATTAATGTCATTCTTTTTTAATTTAAAAGAGGGTGATTAGGTCGAATTACACAGTGAGCTAGTTCCCTGCTCTCCTATAAACTCCCGTTCCCAAGAGAAGGCTGGTCAAATGTTAGGTACTTCATCTCTTTCTGTATCAAGATTACTTCAGTTATAAGCTTAAACTTTTGAGTTTTTTTTTTTTTTTTTTTGGCTCTTCTAACATATATAGTCATGAGTTTTACCCAAACAAGAGAATTGTAAGATAACTCAATAATAACGTAAAAGTCAAGTTTTTTAACAAAATTCCTACATATGAATAATCATAGTCTGTTCGAATAAAAGAATATATATTTGTCACATGAACCGTTGAAACTAATGGTACCTCCTAAAGTCCAAGCACTACACTACATCACAGTGCCAGTGCCAGTGCCAGTGCCAGTGCAAGCGCAAACGTCACCTGGTAGGCTAGTACTAATTTTTTACTGAAATTGCCGTACAAAAACATGTCCAAATTCAGTGAACATCAACCCCCAGACTTATCCTATAAAATCCTCCAATTTTGGTTTACCAAATTGTTTAACCATTAATTTCTTCTAACCATGGGAGAGGTAGATCCAGCTTTCATTCAAGAACCAGAACACAGGCCAAAACCCTCTGTCATCCAAGCTGAAGGCATCCCTTTAATTGATCTCTCACCTTTATACACCCATGTATCAGGTGATTCAGATTCTGTCTCAGACCCAATTTCCCTTCAAGGGCTTGTGAAAGAAATTGGTAGTGCTTGCAAGCAATGGGGCTTTTTTCAGGTAATTAATCATGGGGTTCCTTTGGATAAGAGGCAGAGGATTGAAGATGCTGCAAGAAAGTTCTTTGCTCAGAGTTTGGAAGAGAAGAGGAAGATAAGGAGGGATGCAGTGAAGGTTTTGGGTTATTATGATACAGAGCACACCAAAAATGTTAGGGATTGGAAGGAAGTGTTTGATTTTTGTGGACAGGAACCCATATTGGTTCCGGCGTTGCTTGAGGCTGATGACAAGGAAGTCACCGAGTGGTATAATCAATGGCCTGAGTACCCTCCTGATTTAAGGTAAATCATTCATTAGAGGTGCGATTTTTATGCAAAAACCCATGATTTATTAAACTATGTTTAGCTCCATTTTTTGCTTACTTTGATGTAATTTTGATCTTTTTGGTACCTTATTTGTTTCTCTTATGATTATGCTAAAGCAATGGTTGATTGAGCTTACAAGTTAATGGAACTTATTGACAGAAATGGTTAATTTAGCTTGCAATTCAGAAAATTGCAGTAACATTAATTTTTTTAGTGCTAAAGGCGTGATTTTCATGCAAAACCCATGATTTATAATTTATGTTTAGCTCCAATTTTTGCTTACTTTGAAGTAATTTTTATCTTTTTGGTACTTTTTTCTATGTTTGCCTTGAACATTAAGCAGAGAGACATGCCAAGAATATGCTGAAGAAATGGCTTAATTTAGCTTTCAAGTTAATGGAGCTTATTGCCCTGAGCTTAAATTTGCCTGCAAAACGCTTTGTCGAATTACTTGAAGATCATGGCAGCTATGCCAGACTCAATCACTACCCACCTTGTCCTTCCCCTGACTTAGCTCTTGGAGTTGGTAGACATAAGGATGGCGTTGCATTAACCATTCTTGCTCAAGATGATGTTGGGGGTCTAGAAGTAAAGAGAAAATCTGATGGAGAATGGGTTCTGGTCAAGCCCACCCCAGATTCTTATATAATCAATGTTGGTGACATTATTCAGGTACCATTTTCAATACTAATAGCGACAAAGTTTTATGTGGAAATTTCACTGCCAAGCTTTGATTTTGGAGATTTTATGTGTAGGTTTGGAGCAATGATGCTTATGAGAGCGTTGAGCACAGGGTCAAGTTGAATTCTGAAAAGGAAAGGTTTTCAATTCCATTCTTCGTCAGTCCAGCACACTACACCATGGTTGAACCCTTAGAGGAATTAACAGATGAGCAAAACCCTGCAAAGTATATAGCATACAATTGGGGCAAGTTTGTGGTTACCAGAAAGCGCAGTAATTTCATGAAACTCAATGTAGAGAACGTCCAAATTTATCATTTCAGGTCTGAGTAACTAACTATATAAGCAGGTTAGAGCATTATCAGCAAGCAAGAAATAAAAAGGTTGTCATTGTATCTGTTGTAAATACTCTGCGTGTATGAGAAGGAACAGACTACAGACCATGAAAAATGGTGTGATTCATCCAGGAGATGAGCAATATTATGCATATTTGCCAATAATGTAAAATATGATTCAATTAATTAAGCGTCTGCCACTGCCACTGCCACTGCCACTGCCACGTACTTATTCACAAATCACTTGGTTGCGGTGATTCCAATAATTTAAGGGCATACCATTCTCGAATTAAAAAAGTGAGTTTCATATAAAATTAATTATTTTTTTGGATTCAGAAGAGGGTCATTGTTGAGCTATAGAATGGGAGGAAATTCTCCCCCACTGATAAGCATAACTTTTGAGTATTGATGATGACCCCCCTTGGGCCCTTGACCTCTCTCCTATAAGCTACCATGAGGATGATAGTTTCAGACCCAGATGCAATTAAAGGCCTTGTTGAAGAAATAGGCAGTGCATGCAAGGAGTGGGGTTTCTTCCAGGTGATTAATCACACGGTGCCTCACTGCCTTTGGATAAGAGGCACAGGGTGGAGTCCGCCGCAAGGACTTCTTTGCTCTGAGTTTGGAGGAGAAGAAGGTGAGGAGGGACGAAATTAATGTGTTGGGCTATTTAAGGCTGAGCATACAAAAAATTAGGGACTGGAAGGAAATCTATGATTTTAATGTGGAGGAACCCACTTATATAGCACCCTCTGTTGAACCCATTGATAAGGGTGTCATTCAGTTCAAGTGGGACAACCGTTGGTCTCAGAATCCTCCTCAATTCAGGTACTTGGCTTCAATTTCATTTAATGGACTCATCGACTAGATGACTATCAGAATATTTTAAAAGGGAAATGAACATTTCAAGTTTTGATTTTTGTGAAGTTAGTTTGCGGTTATGCCCCTCAAATTGTTGAATCTGGAGCATGTTCTAAAGCATATAAATGACTTTTGTGACTGATTCATTGGAATTGATAGAAGACAAGAATATAAGGTTATCTTGAAATGATCCTACTGAATATCTATCAAATTGGGCTCTAAATTTTGTATTTCCAACATAGATATGAAATGCCACTATATATGAGTTATTTTTTATTAATAGAACATACATGAGTTTTAGGTTGGGGTAGTTTCAATCAGCCAAAAAAAGAGAGAGATCCTTTAAGATGATTTACAATGTGTATCGTACAAATGTGAATGATCAATATGACAAGATTCATACAAATGTGAATGATCAATTTGATAAGATTCAAGTTGGCGAAAACAAAGACTGAAAAATACGTGAACAATAGTAGTGTGAAATACTTGAGTATACAAACTTTCAAAGAAAAGTTAGCCTTCCAACAGGAATGAACAAATGGAAAAAATTAAATTACGTAGCAAATGCCATTAATGTAGACTAGTTTTATGAGAATTCATATAGTCTGATTATAACTATTTGGAATTTAAACTTGTAATAAAAATAGAATACTGACTAAAGTTGGATTACCCAAACTAGAGAGTTGTAAGATTCAATAATCATGTAAAAGTAAGAAGGAAAAAAAAAAAATCATGTACAAGTCATACTCTGTTCGAATAAAAGCATATGTCTAAACCCATCGGACCTCCTAAAGTCCAAGCACTACACTGCATGACTCATAAGTGCCAATGCAAGCGCAAACGTCACCTGGTAGGCTAGTGCTAGTTTCTTCTTTAAATTGATACAAAAACATGTCCAAATTCGATGTACATCAACCCCCAGACTTATCCTATAAAACCAATCAATGCATTTGATTGGCCACATTGTTTAACCATTAATTTCTTCTAACCATGGGAGAGGTTGATCCAGCCTTCATTCAAGAACCAGAACACAGGCCAAAACTCTCTGTCACCCAAGCTGAAGGCATCCCTTTAATTGATCTCTCACCTTTATACACCCATTTATCAGGTGATTCAGATTCTGTCTCAGGACCAATTTCCCTTCAGGGGTTTGTGAAAGAAATTGGTAGTGCTTGCAAGCAATGGGGCTTTTTTCAGGTAATTAATCATGGGGTTCCTTCGGAAAAGAGGTAGAGGATTGATGATGCTGGAAGAAAATTCTTTGCTCAGAGTTTGGAAGAGAAGAGGAAGATAAGGAGGGATGCAGTGAAGGTTTTGGGTTATTATGATACAGAGCATACCAAAAATGTTAGGGATTGGAAGGAAGTGTTTGATTTTTGTGGACAGGAACCCACTTTGGTTCCGGCTTCCCTTGAGGCTGATGACAAGGAAGTCACCGAGTGGTATAATCAATGGCCTGAGTACCCTCCTGACTGAAGGTAAATCATTCATTAAAGGTGTGATTTTTATGCAAAGCCTATGATTTATAATTTATGCTTAGCTCCATTTTTTGCTTACTTTGATGTAATTTTATCTTTTTGGTACTTTTTTCTATGTTTGCCTTCAACATTGAGCAGAGAGGCATGCCAAGAATATGCTGAAGAAATGTTTAATTTAGCTTCCAAGTTAATGGAGCTTATTGCCCTGAGCTTAGACTTGCCTGCAAAACGCTTTGTCGAATTCTTTGAAGATCATGCTAGCTATCTCAGGCTCAATCACTACCCACCTTTCCCTTCCCCCGACTTAGCTCTAGGAGTTGGTAGACATAAGGATGTTGGTGCATTAACCATTCTTGCTCAAGATGATGTTGGGGGTCTAGAAGTAAAGAGAAAACCTGATGGGGAATGGGTTCTGGTCAAGCCCAGCCCAGATTCTTATATAATCAATGTTGGTGACATTATTCAGGCACCATTTTCAATACTAGTAAAGACAAAGCTTTATGTGGTTATTTCACTGGCAAGCTTTGATTTTGGAGATTTTTTGTGTAGGTTTGGAGCAATGATGCTTACGAGAGTGTTGAGCACAGGGTCAAGTTGAATTCTGAGAAGGAAAGGTTTTCAATTCCATTCTTTCTCAATCCAGCACACTACACCATGGTTAAACCCTTAGAGGAGTTAACAGATGAGCGAAACCCTGCAAAGTATAAAGCATACAATTGGGGCAAGTTTGTGGTTACCAGAAAGCGCAGTAATTTCATGAAACTCAATGTAGAGAACGTCCAAATTTCTCATTTCAGGGTATCTGAGTAGGTACACAAGCAGGTTCGAGCATTATCAGCAAGCAAGAAATAAAGGGCTGTCAATTGTATCTCTTGTAAATACTCCGCATGTATGGGAAGGAACAGACTACAGACCATGAAAAATGGTGTAATTCATCTAGGAGACGAGCAATATTATCCATATATGCCAATAATGTAAAATATGATTCAATTAATAAAGCATCTTCCATGTACTTGTTCACAAATCATTTGGCTGCTGAGATGCCAACAATTTAAGGGCCCGTCACTGTCTCAGTTTTGTCTCTTTGCTCGTCTAACTTTTGGGTATCGATGATGCCCCCCTTGGACCCTTATAAATATCAGACAGTGCAGCTTTTCAGCTAGTGCTGTTTAACTTAAAGCCCAACTTATTCCTGAAAAAGAAAACTCCATCCAACCCATCTTTTATGTCTGAAGATAGGCTTTAATTTAAAAAATGGTTTGTATCCTTCTAGGGATGTGAGTGACCATTGATAAAATTCCAAGGCAAATGCAAAGAAAGAAAAAAGTTGGCAGATCGGGTATAAGTTTTTGTCAATTTCAAGCCAAATTGGTCTGCTCTGATTATAATTGGGTGTAGTTTCAATCCCTGTGGAAAGAAAACAAAAAAGAAAATGGAGCATAGAAAGTACTCGCTATTTTAGTTTCTCCGTTTTTCATGCTACTGCCTGTTGCAACAAAGTCAGTATTAGAGGCACCAAAATACTGTTGTTTTCAAGCAATTTGAGTACCTAATTTATTTAAGGTATATCCGCGCTAATAATTGAATTACTTGAATAAAATTGAAACTCAGATTAAATAATCTTCATCTCATACTAGTATTGATCTTTTAGCAAACATAATAGAACATATTAATTAGTTTTATGTTGGGGTAGTTTCAATCAGAGAAAAAAAAAATAGAGAATCATTTAAAATGAGTTATTATGTGTATGGAACAAATGTGAATGATGAATATGACAAGATTCAAGTTGGCAAAAACAATATTAAAAAATACATGAGCAATAATAGTGTGAAAGACTTGAGTATACAAAGTATAAACTGTTAAAGAAAAGTTAGCCATCAACATGAGTGAATGAGTGGAAAAAACAAATTACGTAGCAAATAACATATATATAAATTAGTTTTATGAGAATTCATATATTCTTAGTTTATAACTATTGGAAATTTAAACTTGTAGGAAAAATAGAATACTGATCAAAGTTGGGTTACCCAAACTAAAGAATTGTCAATAATCATATAAAAGTCAATTTTTTTCATAAAAATTCTTACATATGAATAATCATATACTCGATTCGATATATTTACCGCATGAACTGTCTAATCACATCCTACCTCCTAAAGTCCAAGCACTACATTGCATCACTCATAAGTGCTAATACAATTATGCAAGCGCAAACTTCACCTTTTAGATTAATTCTATTTTTTTCAATTAGATGATGATATAATATGTAACATACGATTATATTCACTTACATAAGATGTCACAAACTCTAATTTTATTTTGACAAAATTATTATTATATAAAAAAAATCATGTAACTCATATAAATAATATAATTTTTTTATACTTTTGTTCATTTAAATTTTTAATTTTTAAATTTATTCTAATTATATATATATATATTAAAATTATTCTAATTTTTTAAATTTATATACAGAAAATATCATAATTATTTTTTAGAAAAATTATAGAAATTATCATGACACGAAATATTTTTTAAATAGTATATTTAATTTTTTTTTATTTTGTATATTGTCGACTTTAAATTTATAATTATTTTTGTTGTGAAAAAAAAATAAAGAAAAATATATTTTAGTGGCAAGTAAATGAATGACAAATATTTTAAATTTTTTTTTATAAAAGAAAAACTATTTTTTGAATTTTAATTTCTTTTATTAAAAAAATTACTTTTAAGTGACAGAGAAAAAAGTTACACAAAAGAAGAAAAGGATTGAAACAGTTTGGGATTTTTTTATATTAGCTCATTATTTTATTATTTTATCTGTTATAATATTATCATTTATTTAAAATTTATTTTAACAAAACACATACACAAAATTACTGATTAAGCCGAGTAAGATAAAAATATCTTATCCGGTTTTCCTTATATGAATTGCCAACACAACCTAAATTACCATACAAAAACATCCAAGTTCAATGTACTTCAACCCCGACTTATCCTATAAAACCCACCAATGCATTTGATTTATCACATTGTTTAACCATTAATTTCTTCTAAACATGGGAGAGGTAGATCCAGCCTTCATTCAAGAACCAGAACACAGGCCAAAACTCTCGGTCATCCAAGCTGAAGGCATCCCTTCAATTGATCTCTCACCTTTATACACCCATTTATCAGGCGATTCAGATTCTGTCTCAGACCCAATTTCCCTTCAAGGGCTTGTGAAAGAAATTGGCAGTGCTAGCAAGCACTGGGGATTTTTTCAGGTAATTAATCATGGGGTTCCTTTGGAAAAGAGGCAGAGGATTGAAGATGCCACAAGAAAGTTCTTTGCTCAGAGTTTGGAAGAGAAGAGGAAGATAAGGAGGGATGAAGTGAAGGTGTTGGGTTATTTTGATACAGAGCTTACCAAAAATGTTAGGGATTGGAAGGAAGTGTTTGATTTTACTGTGCAGGAACCCACTTTGGTTCCGGCTTCACTTGAGCCTGATGACAAGGAAGTCACCGAGTGGTATAATCAATGGCCTGAGTACCCTCCTGATTTAAGGTAAATCATTCATTAAAGGTGTGATTTTTATGCAAAAATCATGATTTATAATCTATGTTTAGCTCCATTCTTGCTTACTTTGATGTAATTTTGATCTTTTTGGTACTTTTTCTATGTTTGCCTTCAACATTGAGCAGAGAGGCATGTCAAGAATATGCTAAAGATATGGTTAATTTAGCTTTAAAGTTACTGGAACTTATTGCCCTGAGCTTAGACTTGCCTGCAAAACGATTTGTTGAATTCCTTGAAGATCATACCAGCTTTATCAGACTCAATCACTACCCACCTTGCCCTTCCCCTGACTTGGCTCTTGGAGTTGGTAGACATAAGGATGCTGGTGCATTAACCATTCTTGCTCAAGATGATGTTGGAGGTCTAGAAGTAAAGAGAAAATCTGATGGAGAATAGGTTCTGGTCAAAGCCACCCAGATTCTTATATAATCAATGTTGGTGACATTATTCAGGTACCATTTTCAATACCAGTAAAGACAAAGCTTTATGTGGAAATTTCACTGCAAAGCTTTGATTTTGGAGATTTTCTGTGTAGGTTTGGAGCAATGATGCTTACGAGAGTGTTGAGCACAGGGTCAAGTTGAATTCTGAGAAGGAAAGGTTTTCAATTCCATTCATTCTCAATCCAGCACACTACACCATGGTTAAACCCTTAGAGAAGTTAACAGATGAGCAAAACCCTGGAAAGTGTAAAGCATACAATTGGGGCAAGTTTTTAACTACCAGAAAGCGCAGTAATTTCATGAAACTCAATGTAGAGAACGTCCAAATTTATCATTTCAGGGTGTCTGAGTAACTATATAAGCAGGCTAAAGAGCCCATACTGCATTGTTAAAGTGATAAGGTACATTGAAGCTCGGCAAGGTTTCTATAATGTCAGGAATATAAGTTGCAAGAAATTACTTGGGAATTTAAATTCACAAGAAAACATTTACAAATAGAAACAACTATGAACTCTAAACGATTTTAAGTTTATACTTGAGTATGGGAATAGTCGTGAAAACAAGTTAGAATATTACCAGCAAGCACGAAATAAAGGATTGTCCATACTATCTCTTGTAAATACCCTGCATGTATGATAAGGAACAGACCATGGAAAATGGTGTGCTTCATCTAGGAGACGTGCAATATTATGCAGACATGCCAATAATGTAAAATATGATTCATTAATAAAGCATCTTCCATGTACTTTTTCACAAATCATTTGGCTGCAGTAATGCCAATAATTTAAGGGCACGCCATTCTCTAATGAAAAAGATTTCATATAAGCATAACTTTTGGGGTGTTTTTTTTTTCTTTTGCACTTTCAACTTCTGAGTTTTTTTTTTTTTGGGCTTTTGCTCTTCTAACTTTTTAGTTTTGAGTATTGATGATGTCCCCCTTGGACCCTTTACCAATATGAGACATTGCAACTTTTCAGGTAGTGCTGCATAAGAATAGTGTTTAACAATTCAAAGCCCAACTTATTCCTGAAAAAGAAAACTCAATCTAAACCCATCTATTATGTCTATAGATGGGCTTTAATTTAAAATGCTTTCTATGCTTCTAGGGATATGATCATATCAGTGACAATGATAAAATTCAAAGGTAAATGCAGAGAAAGAAAGAAGCAGATTGAGTGTCTTAAGTTTTTTTCAGTACCAAACCAAATTGATCTGCTCTGATTATAATTGGGTGTAGTTTCAGTCCCTTTGGAAAGAAAACAAAAAAGAAAGATGGAGCAAAGAAAGAACTCATTATTTTAGTTTCTCATGCCACTGTCTGTTAGAACAAAGCACTTTGTGATAATAATTTAATGACTCTGTGGTATTCATATTAATTTATACGTATATTAACTAATTTATTTTTCTATCCAGTCAAACACGGTCTCATATTCTAACCCAATAAATCATAAATCTCAAGATATTTCCCACAATTATTGAAAACCCTGCCTTAATTACATTTGAGCAAGGCCCCAACTGCCTGCCAACAACCTTGGTGTTTGGACTATTCTTCGTATTTACTTAGTAAGAAGAGACGGTTTAGTTTGGCAGTTTGCAACGAACCAAACCAACCGTTGAAAGGCCATTTTTTAAATTAAAAAAATACAAAAAATGAGGGAAGCAGCATTTTTGAGAAGCTACCCTTTTACTTTTAATTATTTTATTCTTACTTTTATAAATATACCCTTAGAAATTACTTTTTTATAAATAAATAAACTAAAGCATAGCTTTTTTAGTAATTTGCGTAGTAAAAAAAAAAAAAAAAAACCAAAAATATAAGTTACAAAACCAACATCTCAAACATAAAAAATTAAATCAAATTCGGATCAGCCCATTAGAGGAAAGTTGACATTTCAAAATCAAATTTCACAACAACCATGCAACACTCATACCCAATCTTCTTGCATATTTAAACAACAATCAACCCTCAGATTTGGTCGTATGATGAACCTAAATGATCAGACGGATGCATCTAACCTAATATTAATGAAAACATTAAGGTTGTTTAGTGAAGCATACATGACTTATTAGTAAATAGGACATAGTTACAGTTAAAGAAAAAGACTTCATGATCTTGTTTAATTATATATTCACGATATTCAAACTATATACACGTTTATATAATTAAAAAAAAATTATAATATGGAGATTATTAATTTTTTAATATTAATGATGGAAGTTTTTTCTTGATGAGCTATTATTGATAAAAGATTCCTTGAATTCCACTATAAAAAATTTTGATGATTTTGTCTGGACTTCATTGTTGTTAACTTATAAACAATTGATCAACAGAATATAATGGCCCACTAAGTTGCTTTTAATTAAAACTAATCACTGATGTGCTACCAATAAACTAGCCACTATATGTTGTCGAGGAAGATGCAAAAGTGGTATGTGATGAATAGGCACTCAAAAAACTAAACTAACCACTATAAGATTTGTGTTTAACTAGATAAAAAATAATTAGTTAAGACATATGTAAATTCATTCAAATATATATAATTGTAAATATAAAAATAAAAAATAGAACATCCATTAGTTGATGAGCTTGTGGTGATCTTCATAAATACATAATGTTGTATTCTTTTTTCTTTTTTTTATTGCATAATGTTGTATTCTTTAACTTCAAACACGATCACATGTTAATGTCAATAAGAATTAAAACATAAATCAATATCTAAATGAATTCATATTTCATAGCAAATAGATAATATTCATGATGATGTACTAGTAATAAAACAATCAAATGATTTATGAGTGAAATATATATTTACATAAAATTATCCAAATATATCACGTTTTCTGTAATAAATTGGCAATATGCTTGACGAATTAAGACACGACTATTGTTTGACGATTTATGAGTGCATGCATATTAAACAAAAAAAGAACAAAATATCCCACACTTTCTATAATAAATTGGTAATATGCATGATGATATACAAATAAATGCATATCCCACAGTAAACAAGTTAATTGTTTTATGATTTATGAGTGAATGCATATTTAAAAAAGAGTGGACAAAATATACCACCCTTTTTTAAAGTAAATCGGCAATATGCTTGGTCATTTAAAAGTAAATACATATCTCATAGTAAAATGGTAGTTCTTGGTGAATACATATTAAATAAAAAATTGACAAAATCTACAACTATATTTATAGCAAATCTGCAATATCCATGATGATTACAAGTAAATATATATACCATAGTAAGAACGATAAATGTTGGACAATTTATAAGTAAATACATATTAGACAACAAATTGAAAAAATCTACCACACTTTCAAGGGCACTATATTTTTCACAATAATTCACCGAACCTCATCCTATGATGATTACTAAGTATATGTATATATTGTCACAAATCTTCTAAGAGAAATTAAATAGAGATTAATTTCGTTGTCAATCCGCATCATTTATGATAATTTTGTAATACATACATGTCTCACAGTAAATTATGTGTTCACTTAGAAATGATAGACAGAGATTGTGTATTTAACATCAAATACATGTTCACTTAGAAATCACAAACAAAGGTTATTCATTTAATATGACTTCATGTATCTGTAATACATAATTGATGTAATATTATCGTTATAATCAACCTATTTGTCAAGTACTATCTACCGTTGAAAAAAAATACATTATAACAATAAAGGGACAGCAAATACTCCTTCTTGAATTATTGCTACTTTGTTGTATACGAATAATTGGTGTCCAAGTCTTTTCATGAAGGGATTCTCTTCTACTAAGGGAACCATAAACTCAAATTTTCAATCTTCTTAGGTTTTTAGCAAAACTAGTTTGACTATGTTAGTGTCCTAATTAATTTATTATTAAATGTACCACAAATCCTTTCATTGATTAAAATAAATTGTTAAAAAGCTATAGTTGATTATATTGGGGGTAATACTTATCCTCATCCAATTATTCACATTATATTATTCTGATATTCGTTGTGAAAAAAAATAAATTGTTCATGGGTTTATAATGGGAATATTCAATTAAAAAAGGAAATATTTTGGTGGAATTATGTGAATAAGATTTTTATACTGGCTCCTCACATAATGCTATTTTATTTTATTTAATCAGATAATTGTAGTAAACATTATGCACTATACATTGAGACATCCACTACAACATTATTTCATTTCATTTAAATGAAGGTATCATCACAACATCTAAAGTTTATCATTTATCTAATATAACTTTTGCTCCCACCAATATTTAAATAATGGAGTTTAGCCCTCCATTGTGGAATTCTTATAATTTGACAAATAAATGTTTAATTATTATTATTTTAGTCTATGAAAATTACATTTATTTTCTAATTAGGTCCTTTGATTTTATTTTATTTGGTAAGATTCTTTTTACAAAATAATTGATTAATTTATACCATTAAATTGAGATGGAATTGGATAAAAGAAATTTGATGGTTTGGCAAAACTTGATTAAAAATTGAATTCTTGATGCCTAATTAAAAAATAAATAAAAATACAGTATCTTCATAATCTTTTTTCTCTTACATTATATGAATGCCTTATTGTTATCTTACAACTTGATTTTTTATTAGGATCAATTCTAATCATGTACTCATTTGATTCACAATACTTGTGCAAGAAAGTTTAATTTAATTATTAGATGTGATAGTCAACCATTATAATTATAATTTTGGTTAACATGTTGAAAAGGATTTATTTAAATTTCTTAAGAAAGATATGCTTCAAAAGTTATAACTATTAGTATACGAAAACAAAAATAATGAAAATATGCTTCAAATTGCATGCGAATAATCAAAGCTTGATCACCAGAGAGATCTTGGTGAGCATTGAAATGGCAAAATATATCAAACCAAACAATTGTCCCTCTCCTCCTTTTTTTTTTTTTTTTTGGTTGACATAAATAGTATTTATATCGATAAATTACATTACAGTTGGAGCTACCACCAGAGTGAATCAACTAACTTATAATTATATAAAAAGTATTCACCATATCAAAAAGAAATCAAACATGAGATCTCGTGGTTGCGACGCCTCCTTCTTGCCTCTCTCATTCCTCAAATTATAGATCTATTTCTTGTTTTTATCAAAAATAATAATAATAAAAAAAATGTCAAATGTGTGAAATTGTGAAATTGTGAAATTGAACGCAACTTCACCCCTCTTCAAGAAATTTATGCAAAAGCTCTCCAAAGATTCATTCTCGAATGATTGATACCAAAAAATAGAGCACAATAATTTCTATGCAAAGTCACATCAGAAAAAAAGAAAATGAAAAAAAAAGTGAATTATTAATATATTTGCTTAAATGTCAAAGCATTACGTCTAAGCAAAGCTACCAAGCTGGATTCTTGCTTTGTTTTTAATTCTAATTCAAATTTCAGTGATTTATTTAAATTAAGAAAAGAAGAGAAAACCTAACAATTATTCACAGAAATTCAAGCTCTGTTTAGCTAAGAAACAAGAGAAATGCTTTCTGATTAAGCCCAAGCCCTCTTCTTCTTTTGGAATGTATATAAAAATTTGAGTAAATTTTGGTCATAAAGGAAAAATACGAACTAAGCTCATTTCACTGATTCATATGAGTATTGCAGTGAATCTGAATAGATTCAAAAACAGAGTCAGAGGCAATAAACAGGGCATAACTGGAAATATAGCAGACTCAAACTTCACTAATCTACTTAGCCAAAAAAAAAAAAATTAAATAAATAAAAAGAACTTCACTAATCTGACACCAAAGATGTGTATCTTTCTTTTTTTTTTTTTTCTCTTTTACAGATAATCAAAGAGAAAGAGAATATACACAACAAAATTTAGAAATTCCCCAAAAGAAAGTATTTTTATGATGAATTTCAAGGAATGAAGCCAGAAAAAGGAACAGGGGTACTTGCTCTGTTTAGATTATCAAGGGGCGCGGATGTTCTTTCTTGGATGACAATCACAGCTTCAGCTACGATGATGACGAACTTTATGGCCATTCTTACGAGGGTTATGCACATTTCTATTCTTTGGATTACCATGATGGCTGCCGCTGCTGCTGCTGGTGGTGGCTGAGAAAGAAAATCTCCAAGATTTAATCTTATCTTAAAGTGATTTTGCCTGCTCTGCTTTACTCTGCTCCTTTTTCTTTCTCTTCTTGTTCTGTTCTACTTGGCATTGACTCCTCTTTTTTGTTTCTTTTCTTCTAATTTACTTCTCCAGGTGCTGCTAGTGCTTGTGATGCCATTAATTTATATTCTGTTTGAGCAAGAAGTGTGGCCCCTAGGCCCAAAGTCATTGGAAGAAATTAAAAAAATAATAATAATAAAAAAAATCAGAGCAACTGCTGGCGAGGAGAATGGTGGGGTTGCCTTTTTCTTTCTTATCCTTTCCATTCTAATTTTTAATTTATATTTTTGGTTTAACTATGCTTAAAATCTCATTAAAGCTTAAAGCCTGGCTAGTTATAAAAATGAGCTTGACAGTATAAAATTATTTAGTAAATTTAGTATATTATATTTACCAGCAAAGATATATAATATAAGATTATACTATTAATTCTATCTTGTAGCGAAATAATGATAAGGTAATTGTACAATAAGAAAAATCTTATCTAATACATTATATAAGTTGATATTATCTAATCTTATATGCTGAAATGAGTGTCAATTTTTTTAATTAAAAGTGTTAAAATTTAATTCAATAATACTATAGAGAAGTGAGAAAAATTAAGTTTTCTGATAAATTAAAATAAAATTAAAGGTGCTCATATAACATGCTAAACTTTTGTTTCAATAAAGTTTGATATGGTATGGGTGGATTTGTGACGAAATGTTGAACAGTAAAGTTATTGTAGACCAAACCTCTCTAAGAGAGCGTGTAAGATACCAAGCACATTTAAAAAGTCTAATAAAACATTTAGAAATAAGAGAACTCTTCTTTTATGAAAGAATTTTCTTTTTCTTTTACTTTACCTTTTTCTTTTTTAAAGAAATAAATATACAAGGGGTAATGTTGTTTTCTTTTATGGGATAAAAGAAAAAGAAGAAAAACGCTTATCGGAAAAAATAATCGTGAACCTTGAACGAGATTAGATTCACATTTAAAGAATATAGGGATACCCATAAAAAAAAAAACAGAAGAAAAGAGAAAGAAGGAAACTTGGAACATCTCAAATTTGGCTATTCAGTGTACCAAGAGGCACCATTCCTTCACAATATTGCTCTCTCTCTATATGTCTCCATAATGAAACAAAAATACAAAGCAAATAGTTTTCTTTCAAAAAAAGGAAAATATTAGAGGAAGACTAGAATGAAATATTTGAAGCCTTGCATAAGAATTAAGAAAAAAGATAGTCCAAGTGGAGAAGCAATTAGGGCATGATGTTATCCAGTTTGCGTTTGTAATATTGGGAGACACAGCCAATGGGTATGATTTGAATGTCTCTGTCATGAATGAAGAAGACAGTCTTTCCCTATCCAGTACCAGCTACCGTATAACAAGCCATCCAAAATTATTTGTCTTTAATTTTATTTCTATACATTTAACTTAATTCAGATAAAATAAAATCTTTTATTTATTTATCTTTTTGGTCTCACTTGGACTATAATTCTAGGTGATTTTTTTGTTATATTTTACAAATCTTACATTTAACAAAAAAAAAAAACATTTATTTAGATTCTAAAAAATTCCTTCTTAATTTAGATTTAGAATTGAGATTAGGATTAGATTTAGATTAAAAGTAAAAGTTAAGGTTTGAGTTGGGTTATAATTAGGATTAGAGTAAGCATTAAGATTAGATTAAGATTAGATTTAGATTTAAACTTAAAATTAAGATTAAGTTTATGCTTAAGGTTTTAGAGTTGGAATTTAGAATAGAAATAAGGTATATTTTATAGTATAATATTTAATTTATTATTTAAATTTAATAATTAACTAGTTGAGATTTTAAAAAATAGTGTAAATGAATTTTCCTTGATAGAATTTCTAAGAAATTCTAGAGAAGGTGGACCCAATAATCATTAGATAAATTTTGTGACTAATATTAGAAATCAAATCTTAGACAAAAAATATATATATATAGTTCCTGTAAAGTTTGAGCAGGAGGGGATTTTCTTTTCCTTACATATTCCTTTTAGTGGTAGTAAAAAGGAATATGTAAGTGATTTATTAATATATATAATATAATCATAATAAATAAAATAAAATAATTAAAATATTTAAATTTAGATTTATTTTGTAGGTGCATCATGAAAGAATACTAATATAAGTGATTTATTGAAAATTGGTTCACTTAATCAATATTTTAAAATTCAAAATTAAACATAAAAAGATCCTAAGTGATAAAAAAACGTTTCAATTTAAAGTTTTAGACTTATTTAGGAAGAATTTTTCAAAATATGACTTATAGAGAATGTAAATTTGTAATAGGACTTATTTAAAATATTGAAAGAAAAAAAAAAGATTTATCCTTATTTTTCTTTTAATTATGATTAAAATGATTTTTTCATAATACGCAAGTATCATTAACTTAAAAAGTAACTTAACCAAAAATGGAACCAAACAACAAAAGAAAGGAAAAGACTAATTAAATTAAAAGTATCTATTTAAAAAAATTGCAGTTGAAAGTGTTTCCATATTATTCTTTTTATGTTAGGTAAATGGGGCAACTATGAGAGCTACAAGAGCAAGACTGGCAGACAAAATATCTTGCAGTCATCATAAAAATTATTTGGATAAATTATAGCTTTGGTTCTTGTAACTTGATTCAGATTTCACTTTAATCCCTATTATTTACTTTACTGTAATTAGATCCCTTTAATCCCTATTATTTACTTTGTTGTAATTAGATCAGATCCCTTTAATCCCTATTATTTACTTTGTTGTAATTAGATCCTTGTAATTATAAAATTATACTAATTGAGTCCCTGCCATCACTTTCTGTGAGTGTTAACAATGATAAAAGTGATATTAACTAATATATATTATGACGGACAAATAAAAAATTAACATGTGGCAATACAAAAAATTACATAAAAATATAAACAAATTAAACAAAACTCAAATTTTATTTATAAATAAAAAAGTTATATTAAAATTTATTAAAATTTAAACTTAGAATCCATCAAAATCTTTTCTCTCCCTACTCCATCTCTCGTCAAAATCCAACCCCATAATTCATGAAACTCATCCCTTCCTTTCTTCTCATTTCAACCACTCCTCTACCCACACTTAGCTGCCAACCTCTCATCCACTTCAAGTGGGTCATCGTTGGATCTTGCACTAAAGGTATTTCAAGCACGCTTCTTCTACCTACTAGAGCTTTATTTTTCTTCAACTACGCTACTAGGTTTTAGTAGTCACTTTCCTTGGCTCTGATGTATACCCACATAGCTTTCCTTGGGGGTGGGGAATTTGACCCTAAAAGTAATATTTTCCTCATGGCTAACATGGTAGAATGAAACTACCTTAGGTAGGAGAATTTGTAATTGGCAGGTTTTGAAATTTTCTCAAAATTTATTAGGGTTTTAGGTGTAGATCTAGATTTTCTATAATTGGACACGAAGGTTCGGTAGTAGTGGGCGGTGGTTTAGGTTAGTTTAATCATGGTGGTGGTTGTGATGCTTTGCAATAAAATTAAAGCCAACGAAGTAGAAGGAAAACTATATATAAAAAATTTATTTTATTATTCTAGATTTTTATTATTTTTCTTTTAAATTTTAATATAATGTATTCTAAAAATTTGAGATTTTATTTTTATTTATATATATAATTTTTGTAATGTTACATGTCAATGTCTTATTTGTCCCATAGTATATGCTAGTCCATGTCACTTCTATCAGTGTTAATATTACCATAAAATGACAACAATAATCTAATTAGTACAATTTTATAATTACAATGACTCAATTGCAGCAAAATGAAATATAGGAGCTAAAGTGAAATCTGAGTCAAAGTAGAGAGACTAAGAATATAATTTAACCAAATTAATTTATAAATTGGTGTTTTTATCAATTAAATTAACAACTTGTTTCGCTCTCGATGTCTTTATTTCTGAAGTTAATGTTCATTATATAATTAGATAAAAAATGATTAATTTCCTTATGGACTATAAGAAGTCGTTCTTAGAAAAACAAATTCTTAAAAAAATCTAATTGTGATTGAGATTGAGATTTTATTGAAACCAAAGATCATAAATATATGTAGATTTCATTTGCATATGCTTTTAAAAAGGTTATCCTTCTATTATATTTCTTTTCCCAAAATAAAAACAGAAGTCTGCTTTACTATTATATATAAATGATTTAACATAATTTAAACATATTACATCACGTTTTTCAAAATAATAATGAAATATTATTTCTGATATACTAAAATTAATATTAATAATGAAACCAAGTGTAAGTCTATACTGATTAACAATAATAATGAAACCTAATTAAGTCTTATACTATTTAAGTTGTAAATTGTTGACAATTAAGTCTTATACTAGTACAAGAAGGTAGGTTGTCAATTTTCAGAACAAGAAGGGATGCTATCTTGAATTATTATAGTTTTTTTTTTTTTTTTTTTTCCTACAACACAATATTCCAACTACATGTTTTTAAAAGGGTATAAGATACCATCTTATCCACATATGAGATTTTTAATGTATGATAGTCATCTTATATTTCTTGATTATTTTTAACAAGATACTTCTAAATAATTTATTTTATATAAAATCTCATTTTATTATGTGATTGAATTATTTTTTAAAATTTTAAATAGTATCCGAGTTAATTTACTCATATTAATTTACCTCTTAGAATATCAATTTTTTTAAATTTTTTTTTATGGAAAAACATTATTATTTCTTTGGACTTTTGGTATTTAGGGCCTTTTGAAGCTTGATCCGTGTTCAATGGACTATAAAAAAGTGGGCTTGGGCTACTTACCCGGAGAGTCCAGGAGAATTACCATAGAGGACAACCCATGGGATCATTTATTCGAAAGTGCATGTTAAGGATTTCAAAGCTCGAAGATCAAATTGACGTTGGTATCTAGCCGTTGAAATTTGAATTCCGTGTCATAATGCCCTTACATTTTTATTTTATTGACTGAAAAGCCCTTTTGCAATTCAAATCTCAAAAACCGCGATTGTTTTTAATTCGTTAACACTTTCAAATTTCAGATCAAATCCCAGCCGTTCACTAGAAAATTCCATTTCACTTTTTTTTCTTAAGAATAATTTTCTCAGTACTATAGTCTACTACTCTACTAGCTGAGCTCAAAACAAACCCCCAGAAATCTGAGAGAGAGAGAGAGAGAGAGATCTATGTTCCACTTCAAAGCTGAAAACCCTAGAAACAATCAGCTACATTGAGAATTTGAGGTAGATAGAAGTAAAAGCAATTTCAGTGATTCGGGACATTCGTCGTTTTGGGATTTTGTTTTTCAATTCATCCTTCAGGTACACATTCTTATCCACAGTTGCAGTATTTCAGCTTCTAATTTTTCTACTTAGTAATCACAATTTTGTATTGTATATATATATATGTTAGAATGTTGAGGGACTTCAAATTCTTGCGTCGGAATTCTGGTAAGAGTGAAGAAATTGAGAATGTGCCTGTAAATCCTAAGGACTTACCCTCCAATCAAACCGGCGGGGATATTCATAGGGATCCATTAACCACGATTCAAGAGCCTGTTCGTATTCCAAAACCCGATTATGAGGTGGGTTCTCATAGTAAGATTGAAAGGACTCCTTCTAAGACCAAAGGCAAAGGTTCTGACTCTACATCAACACTTCGCACGCCGGATAAGCACGGAGGTGGGTTCTCGGCAAAACATCGATTTGGATGGGCTCAGAAGAATGAAGCTAGTTCGATTGCGGGAGATGATAGGAGAGCTGATACCAGCACTTATTCAGCTCAGGTAAGCAGAGGGGTTGGTACTGGAAATGGGGGTTTGCCAAACGTGACTCCTAGGGCGACAAGGACGACATGGAAGAGCTACTACTGGTTATTCTGAGAGCAATTCGACCCAAAGCACACCAACAAAGAGTGTGAGTAAGCCTCCGAATTCAGCTTATCGAAGCAAGGTTGATGGAAACTTCAGTGCTCGCACTGGAAATTTTGCTGCATTGTATAAAGGGAATCCAATTTCAACTGGTGCACCCTCGGTTGTTAATACGGTTGAAGTGCCTCACTTTGATCTGAAAGAAGATCCCTCCTTCTGGATTAATCACAATGTACAGGTAAGCTTAGTTTCTGAATTTCCTCTTTCACTTTCAAAATTGCCGTGGGATATCCTGTATAGGTTCTGCACAAGTTGCAAGTTTTTTAGCAATGGAATTCTGATGCATATAATATATCTAGGTTCTCATTCGAATTCGCCCTCTCAATAGCATGGAGCGAAGTATAAATGGTTTTAATAGGTGCTTGAAGCAAGAAAGTGCTCAGAGCATTACTTGGATTGGGCAACCAGAAACTCGATTCACATTTGACCAGGTTGCATGTGAGACAGTCAACCAGGTCTGATTACCTTCCGGTAAACATTATCATCCAAAAATTTCTTTCTGTAAGTTGTTAATGCACCTGAAAATTACGTTTTTTCACAGGAAACGCTTTTTAGAATGGCCGGTCTTCCAATGGTAGAGAATTGCCTGTCGGGATATAATAGCTGTATGTTTGCCTATGGTCAGGTATTACTTTCACATAGATTCAATCATCAGCTTAGTATGGCATTGCAAAACAATATAATTTCTATCAACTACTTGTTTTTATGGACAATAGAGACTCACATTGCACATATTTTATTATAGGGTTTACTAACATGATTGAAAACTTGGCTGAAAATCATGGTACTGCTTCTGTTTCCTGAGTCATGTGAATGTTAGACATATCTTGGTAATTGAGTTTAGGGGACATGGTGAAGCTACACAACCTCCAAACCCAACAATAATTCCACACAAACCAAGCTATTTGTACTGTTTAGTATATGAAGTGGGAGCTTCCTTATCATCACTGATTGACTTTAATTTATAGTGGCAGCACAAGGTGATGGAAACATGTTATCATAAGTTGGTAGCAGTAGATGTAATTTTGTCATTTAGGTTTAGGCTGTATTCATTCCTGCATCCAGTCTTATATGTAATTTATGCATAATTTGTTACAGATTTATCAAATGGAATCATAAGTTGTTTGCTGTGCTCTTATTTAAGCCAGTTAAAAATGGACAATGATGATGCTTTGTCTATAATTAACAAGTCAAGACAAAAAGAACTCTTACTTGAATTGATTTACAGACATAAATTCTCTTGACTTTCGTGCATGGCAAATAACTATATTTCAATATGCAGACAGGAAGCGGAAAGACATATACAATGCTCGGTGAGATTGAAGATTTAGAAGTAAAGCCTAGTCCCCATCGTGGGATGACGCCGCGTATATTTGAATTCTTATTTGCCAGGATCCAAGCTGTAAGTTCAATAACTGTCAGCCTGTTGCTACTTCAGTTTTGGTTTTTGGTTAAGTCAGTTTGTGGTCAAATACCTCTCATTCATTTGTATGTATTAACTTGCAGGAAGAGGAAAGCCGGAGGGATGAAAAATTACAATATAATTGCAAGTGTTCTTTCTTGGAGATTTACAATGAACAGATCACAGATCTCCTTGATCCTTCATCTACTAATTTACTCGTAAGCTTGGTTTGGTCTGTGCAAATGAACTTTGAAACATCCTGAGCTACTTCTCATAATTCTATAATATTCTTTTAATAGCTGCGGGAGGATGTCAAGAAGGGCGTTTATGTTGAAAATCTATCTGAATTTGACGTACAGACTGTGAGCGACATTCTACAGCTTCTAACTGAGGTTACCATTCATTGGTCACTATCTTCTTCAAATTGGGGCTTCTCTCTTTTTTTTCTTGTTCCTGAGTGAACGCTTGTCCAGAGGAGTGTGCACAAGCATGCACATCCTAGTATTAATTTACAGTTTCTTTTGCATTTAGGGTTCTTCAAATAGGAAAGTTGCATGCAACAAACATGAATAGAGAAAGCAGTCGATCCCACAGTGTTTTTACATGTGTGATTGAGAGCAAATGGGAAAAGGATTCCACAACTAACCTTCGGTTTGCAAGACTAAACCTTGTTGATCTTGCTGGTTCAGAAAGGTAGCACATTGATTCTGGGTTCATTAACCATGCATACCTGGCATATATCTGCATGAGTTGGCCCTGCTAACCAAAAGTTAAATCTTTCGTTTGTAACAGGCAGAAAACTTCTGGTGCTGAGGGTGAGCGTTTGAAGGAAGCTGCTAACATTAATAAATCATTGTCCACATTGGGGTACTTGTACATTCAGCTAATTCGTGAAAAAAATTTCAACTTTTCTAGTTTTATTGTTTCTCTTGTGATTGTTTCTTTCTTACCAATATATAATCTATCCCTACAGTCACGTAATAATGGTTTTACTTGATGTGGCAAATGGAAAGCCGAGGCATATACCTTACAGAGACTCCAGGCTTACATTCCTTCTTCAGGTTAATTTGAAGTCATTTCTTGTCTAGCTCATTTTTAGATTTCTTGATCATGTTACCATTCTTTTTTAAAATACAATGCAGGACTCACTTGGTGGAAACTCAAAAACAATGATTATTTCAAACGTCAGCCCCTCAATTTGGTTAGTCAATTATAACTGCTTTTCTTTCTCTTGAATTTCTATACATTGTCAGCAAAGTATAATAATTTTTTATTGTGCAACTTTTGCAGTTGTGCAGCAGAAACATTAAATACTCTTAAGTTTGCTCAGCGAGCAAAACTTATTCAAAATAATGTGAGTATCATTCGTTGGCCCATGATATATGAAATTCATTAGGATACCAATATTTGAGATAACCAATTACTTCCTGTTGTAGGCTGTGGTCAATGAGGATTCGACAGGGGATGTTATTGCTCTACAATATCAGATACGGCTTCTGAAGGTAGTATTAAATCTTTTCCGTTGTTGTGCAATTCCTCATGTTTGAAACATTTTCTATGTCAAGCTCATTGGTGCACTTCTGGACAGGAGGAGCTTTCTGTCCTTAAACGTCAGAATGTCTCCAGATCTCTGTCGTTTGGTTTGGCATCTACCAGAGATACAAAACAAACACTTGAAGATATTTGGTCAGAAAATACATCTGAAATGGTTCAACGACCTAATGAGTTGGTTGGTTACGAATCTAAGAGCATCATCAGAATGTCCAACAAACAGGTAAGTGCATTTCTTTATCCTATGCTTTTTTTTCTCTATTTTTCCTTTCAGGATTATGGTTTTGTAAGTGTAATTTAAAATTTTCCTTTAATAGAATAAAATGATTATCCGCTAGCTTCTATAGTTTTTTTTTTTCTTCTCATTTACTGCTGCAAGAAGGTTATACCATTATCAAACTTCCCAGTAGATATGGCATTTATGATTTTTTTCTCTTACATCACTAAATGCTCAACACTCCATGTTGGTTGATCAGTTGAAATCATTCGAGACAACTCTTGCTGGTGCTTTGAGAAGGGAGCAGATGGCAGAAAATTCTATCAAGCAACTAGAAGCAGAAATTGAGCAATTGAACCGCTTGGTACTTTTCTTTTGACGTTTGTTTTTGAAGTTTGTTTCCCTTTCAATTGTGGCTTAATGTTTAATCCCATTGCCTCTCAGGTTCGCCAAAGGGAGGAAGACACTAGGAGTTGTAAGATGATGCTCAGGTTTCGGGAAGACAAAATTCAAAGGATGGAATCCTTTCTTGGTGGTGCTGTCCCTGTGGATGCATACTTGCAGGAAGATAATAAAGCACTCAGCGATGAAGTTCAGCTACTTCAAGCAAAAGTTGATCGAAATCCCGAAGTTACCAGGTTCGCATTGGAGAATATAAGGCTTTTAGACCAACTTAGGAGGTAATGCTTCTTTCTTTCCTTTTTCTTTTGTTGGTTTTTGCCAAACAACAAAGAAGATCCATTTCACAAAGCTGTCTATGTTTTAGCAATTTCTAGTTGATGTCAATTATAGATTTCAAGAGTTCTATGAAGAAGGGGAGAGAGAAATTCTCCTGGCTGAAGTGTCTAGTCTCAGGGAACAGGTATTTCATATACACATATATTTCTATCTTAATTCTGTTTTGAATCCCCAGAAAGTGAACAACCTTTGTTTGCAGCTGCTTCAATTTCTTGAAGGAAACTCTACGATCCATAATCATTCAAATTATAGCATGCAACCTCAGGTTGGTCATATATGATTAACATAGGCAACAGTTCATGTTTCCCATTTCTCCTGCATGTCATTCCATATCAGTAGATGTGGAGAAAGAGAAGGACGACTCATAAATGTATTCCCTATTGTAGTGTAATGGTTTACCCAAATGATCAAGTATAGGGCTCAGTCCATGCATATTACTGCTATCCTCTGGAATATTCCGTATGTTTACTTAGTCCCTATGATGTTTACAATTGTCACAGGAAGTTGTGCAAACCAAGAAAGGAAATGATCTGGTTGACCTTGAGGTTATATCCTTCTCTCTATATACAATGCACAACACTTGTTCTGTTAAAAATTGATGTTAATCCATTTTGGTTTTCAGTTTATGAACATTCATGGCGAGTTAGAGGAATGTAGGCGTAACTTGAATTCTTGCTTAGGGGAGAATGCAAAACTCAGTAGGTTAGTTGTTTGATCTTCCTGTTTAAAGTTCTTTTGGTCAAACTGTTTGCCCATTGGAACTCTTAATTCTAGCTGCAATCTTCCTGAGAATTAAGAATTTTTCTCTGTTGTCTATTTTTACAGGGAAACAGATTATCTTCGCTCTTTGTTGAACAATCTTGAATCTTCACCCAACAGCACTAATACCACAAAGGTATACTTCTTTAGGAATAACTTTTCATGCTCAGAAAGTTAAAGGGAAGAAAAGAATGGAGAACTAGAATAGGGTCTCAAATGGAATAAGTTATTGTGTGGCTGTTTATGTAATTTGGTTTCCTGTTCAATATGGGTTTCCATATCAAGATATACATACATTTATGTTCTTTGATTCGTATGCAGGTTTCTTTAATTATTTGTTATGATTATGTTTTGTAAAAATAAAGTTCACTAATAGGAAGTAATTATTCTTTCCAGGATCCAGTAAGAGGACCTTTTCTTGAAGCTCAGGCAATTCAATATGAAAAGGAGGGACAGTGTGAACATCGGATGGTGAAACCCACCGAAGAAATCTTGGATTTGCAGCTGGAACTGGATATACTAAAGATCATTCTCAAAGAGGAGAGGACATCACGTGGTGTCCTGGAGGAACGTACAACGTGCTTGAATAGGGATCTCCAGATGGCAGAAGAAAAACTTTTGCTGGCAAGCAAACAATGTGAAGAGACAAAAGGTGAACTGAAAGAGGCGAAGTCTGTCATTGAAGCGATTGAAACTCAGCAACTTCTATCAATCAATGAGATGGAGGAGATGAAGAACAACACTAACAGCTATGTTGAGCTTCTAAGAAAACATGAACTTGAAATTATGATCTTGAAGGGGTCACTTGCTTCTAAAGAATTACGAGATAATTTACCTGCAAACCATTTAGAGAGTGCCAACTCTCCATTACAGACAAGACTGAGGAGGATGCATGATTCTCTTGAAAACGCGAAGAGACTGAACCTGTCGTACCAAAATGATCGTGCTTTTCAGGTATCTAATGAAGAAGAGATGGATGAAGTTCGCCGGCAGGTTGAAGCCGAAACTGCTGAGGTTATTGTCTGTATGCAGGAAGAACTTTCCATCCTTCAACAGCAAGTCCACGATGGCCAGTTGAAAGATATAGAAATGGAAAAAAATGCAGTACGTTTGGAAACTGAATTGAAGGAGGTACAGGAAAAGTTGTTCATCACCATTGATGATAACAGAAAGTTAAGTAAAAAACTTGAGGAGAAAGATGTGGAACTAAAATCATTGTCACAAGAATTGGACCTACTAGGTAGTGAGATTGAAGAGGTTCTTGCTGATGGGTGCGAGTCACTGATTGATGCCTCCTATCAACTTGAACATATAACCTGTTCCTTTCCACAGAAAAGGATTTGGATCTCTGAACAACTTGGCAGGATGGTAAGATTAATCTCTGAAAAGGAACTACTTATTGAGGAACTTAGCAGATGCTTAGAAGATGCAAACAATAAAAGGAGTGATGTGGAATGCAAGCTGAAGTCTCTCAGAGGAGCAGCACTGGTTCTAACTGAAGCACACCAGCAAGAGTGTAGTGAGAGTGAGAAAGAAATCCTTCTCTTGACATCAGAGTTGGGTGCAAAAACATCTACCATAAGTAATCTGGTGGAGAGGTTGAAACTGGCTGAAGATCATATTAGAAAAGCATCAAGTTGTGCAACTGTTGCTTTTGTAGTTGTGAATAGATTGTCGGAAGCCAATCTTGGTCATCTTGATGCATTAAAGCACATGGATGCCCTGCTTAAAGAATCAGAAGAGAGTAACTGCAGGAAGGATGCCATTCTCAAAGATCAAGGAGCTATGATCCAACAAGCTGAGAGGCGGTTAGAAGAGCTGCAGGGAACCTGTGATACACTAAGGAAGAGGCTCTCTGAGGAGCAAGAACATTCTCGCGCTATGGAACAAAGGCTTGAAGATATTGAAGAAAATGACATTTTAAAGGCTAGGGAGAAGCTAGCCACATTACAAGATGGTGTAACCAGAATTAGGTCATTCATGACCTCATCTGTGGATCATACTCTTGGCAAGGGTAATTCCATAAAAGCTTGCACATCTTCTGATGACAATGATGAAGGTCAGGTAAGTTGATATTCTTTCTTGCTGATAGGAATAATTTACATTTAATTTATGGCTGAGATATTTGCCAGCCTTTTTTTTTTATAGTGCTTACTATTCTTGGGCATTGTTGCAGGCAGATTCTGAAGCAGATCAAGCCAGCGACATAAACCTACATGATATTGGGTACTTTACAAACGAGAGAGCAGAAACTTCTTTTAAATTGGCTAAGATTGAACATGATCAGAAAATTAAGAAAGCTGGAAAAACTTGCAGGAATACATGTGATAGAGATGTTACTATTACACTTTTGAAAAAGGAGTTAGAGTCTGCCCTTGAAAGTTTGAAAGAGGTGCAAGATGAGATGGCCAAACTACAAAATGAAAAACAAGAGACGCCAATGTCTCAAAAACAGAGTCAGGAAAGCATCAAAGGCTTCATAAGTCAAATACTTTCCTTGCAAGCTGCTATGAATGCCTTTGAAGAGCAATCCAAACTCAAGATGGATGGTTTCAGTCATAGACTAAGTGGAGTCGAAGAAAGTGTACGAGAAGTTGACTCTAGTTGGTGTCAAAGGACAGAGGTATATGATATTGATGATACTTTTTCTAAAACACTTGATTTAACATCCATCTGATTACACAGACACTTAAATATTTAACTGAACTTTTTTCTAACAGTTGATTGAACTTGAAGTTGGAGATGCAAAGATATTTGCTGCTCAGAAAGCTGCGGAGGCATCCTGTATTCTTGCTAAATTTGAAGAAGCCCAAGATACCATGAAAGAAGCAGATATTGTGATCAATGGATTGGTGATTTCTAATGAAATGATGAAGCTTGATTTGGAGAGGCTAAAAGCAATGGAAATTACATTAGTCAAGGATCGTGATATATTAGTTAAGGAGGTTCAGAGCCTCAAATTAATTAATGGTCTGAAGCAGCAGGAATTAGAAAACCTTGTTGAACAGCTTGCCTCAGATTTGATAGACACAAGGAATCTGGTTATTGAGCTGAGCAATATTGTCACAGAGGTCCAAACTGCCATCAACAAAGATTTTGTGTCTTTAGCCTGCGATTTCCAGTCTATTAAGTCTCCAGTTTTGGCCTCCACTAAGTCAGTACGGTCCTTGCTTGAGGACTGTCTGGTCTGAAATAGTTGTGAAGGACTGTGCTCTGTCAGTGCTGCACCTCTGTCACATGGGAATTCTATTGGAAACAGTAACAGGACTAAATGCAGAGAATGGTTTGCTTCTTCACGGCCTATGTGAATCAAATTCTGTCATAGTTGATCTGAAGGAACACAATTTGAAGGCGAGAAGGGAGCTAGACATGTGCAGAAGTCTCAAGGGGAAACTTCTAGCTGACATCAGGAACAGTTTTGATCGCATTAATAGGAAAGAAGTGGAAAGTGACGTAATGACTGTCAAGCTGACCACCTTTGAGAAAAAAATATCAGAACTGCAGCTCCAGGAGGAAACGATGTTACAAAGGTCTAATGATATGGGATCTCAGCTTGCGATTTTGATGAGGGAATTGGACTCCAGTAACACAGATGTTGTGACTTCCCTCCTGGATCAAGAGAAAATGCTTAAACATAAAGAGGAGGTCTTTGAATCTCAAGCTGAGATTTTCATGACAGACTGGTGGTCGAATGACATTCAGGTGCTTATCCTGGCTTCAGAATTGGAAAGTATGACTCTTGAGAAAGCAGATATGGAGAGAGATTGCATCAACTGCCATGCAAACATTGAGCTTTTGAAGAAAGAAATAATCATCTCCAATGTAGACTTGGACTTGGCTGAACAGATTTTGAGGGAAAAAGAAGTTGAAGTGTGTCTTCTAAGAGGAGAAGTTGAAGATGCAAAAATGGAAGGGAAGGAACTGTTGTCAAAGCTCGACCAAAGCAACTTAAAGATGACCCAGATGGCTGGAGTCAACAAGGCTCTTAAACTAGATATTCAGTTGCTAAAGGAAGCGGCTTGTTCAAATGATACGTTGAAAGGTGAACTTGCTGAAGTTAAAGAAATAAACGAGAGACTGTTGAATAAGGTTCAAGCAGTTGAAGCTGAATACGAAAAATTAGTGGAGGATCTTATTGCAAAGGACGTGGGTTTTGAATTTTCTTTCAGTCAAAACAAAGAGTTGCTGAAAGTTAATTGGATGCTGGAAACTTCATCTTGCAGACTTCAAATTGACTTGAACATGAGAGATGAAGAGCTAAGTAGGATTCAGAGTTTTGGGGATGAGAATGCTTCACTGAGAGATGAGCTTGCAAACATAAAAACAGAAAACAGCTTAGTCCTTCAAACTTTGGAGAAGAAAATTTCTGAATTTGAATCTGTATCTAGATGCCTGGATGTTTCTGATAAAGAAAATCACAGATTGCAAGATGACATAATTTCTTTACATACTCGCATCACCAGTCTACAGGTTGATCTGGAGAGGAAGAATGTCTCACATGAGAAATTCCTGTCGAGTTTCAAAACTATGTCTTCTGTTGATGTAGCAAAAGCTGAAAAGATATTGGATAGCAGAGTTTTTAATTTAGTGAAAGAAGAAAGTATTGTGAATCTAGAAAACATGTTCCAAGATATATGTGACAATCTGGAGAGTACATCAAAGTTCATAGAACAGCTTGCATATTTGGAATGCCATGCTAAAGAGGTTGAATCTGAAAATCTGACTCTCCAGGATGAATTATCAAGGAAGGATGATTTTATAGATGGATTATTATATGATCTGAGCTTGTTGCAGGAATCTGCATCTAATTGGTAAAGATCAAAAAGATGAAAATGAAGAAATGTTTGCTTCTTTAGTGGCATTAGAAGATGAGCTTGACATAAAATCAGGTGAGCTTGCAGGTGCTGTTGCTAACTGTCAAATGCTTGAGGCTCAGTTGCAGGAGAAAGTGGAGACAATTGCTGCTCTTGAGATGAATCTCTCAAAAGAACATGAGACTCTAAACTCGCTTTCCAGTGAGAATCTAGAGATGAAAGCTCATATTGAAGATGCCTTGGCAGCAAAAAGTTCTTCTGAAGATGAGTTAAGAGAAAGATGTAAGATAATTGAAAGCTTGGAAATGGAACTATCAGAAATGAGCAGCATTCTTAGCCAAATGAATGATTCGATTGAAACCCTTAGGAGTGAAGCAAATGAAATTGGGGATGAAAGAGATCAGCTCCAGATGCAGGTGCTTAATCTGAAAGAGAAGCTAGACAAAGCAGAAGCACTAGCTGAAGAAAATGAAGCAATTGCTACAGAAGCTCAGCAGGTATTACTTGATTCACTAACAACTTGTTAGATCGTTTATTCTCAGCAATAAAATTGGAACAACAGAAAATTGAAATATCTGACTTTTGATTTGCATGTTGCTGGCTCAAAATGTCAGATAGCAGAATCACAAAAGGCCTATGTTGAAGACAAGGAGGTAGAGGTGAAACTTCTAGAGAGATCTGTTCAAGAGCTGGAATGTACTGTAAATGTATTGGAAAACAAAGTGAGTGTTGAATTGAATTTAGGTAACAATTATAAATAGATGTCTGCTATGACGGTCTCTATACCTCATGCTTCCCCAATTGTTAGGTTGACATCATTAAAGAAGAAGCTGAACGACAACGGTTGCAAAGAGAAGAGCTAGAATTAGAGCTTGACGCTGTCAAACAGCAGATGCAAAATGTTGTAAATGCTGACGCTGACATGAAAAGGTTTAGACCAGTTATTCAACTCTAGCTTGGCTTGTGTCAATATATACTTACTAGCTTTTATATACTTGTTTTCAAATTAATGTTATAACTCAGAATGCTTTTCTTCCTCTTTTCCTTTTTCTATATCCTTTTGAACTACAGTTACTTCGATGAAAAGGACAAGAGCCTTCAAGAAGCTCTAAATAACATACAATTTCTTAGGAGGGACATAGCTGAAAAGGATGCAGAGGTGAATTTTTTGTTGCTTTGACATCAAATGCAATTTATATTTATATATTGTAGCAACACAAGTTTATGTGCTTATAAATATCCAACAGATATTCCAGATTAAATCACATATGTCAGAGCTGAATTTGCATGCTGAAGCACAGGCGACAGAGTACAAACAGAAGGTGTGATTGTCGATATTACTAATATTGATTGGATTTAAATGTTCTGCTATACCAATAATGTAAATAGCAAGTTGAGTTCTGTTAATTCTATCCAAATTATATACATTATGGAATTAATGATCTTTTTTTTAACAGTTCAAGGCATTGGAAGCTATGGCTGAGCAAGTCAAATCTGAAGGCTTCACTGCTCATGCCTCAAATTTTTCATCAAACAAATCAGAGAAGAATGGCACCAAGCCCCGAGGTTCTGGTTCCCCCTTTAAATGCATTGGATTGGGCTTGGCACAGCAAATAAAATCTGAGAAGGTTGAGGAGCTGACTGCTGCAAGAATGCGCATCGAAGAGCTTGAGTCTGCGGTAGTAAGTCGGCAGAAAGAGGTAGGTGTTATCCTCTAGATGCCTAGTCTATAGGTCTTACTTGTTCGTTATAATTTGAATCCCGCTTCCTATCATTTTTTATTCCTTTTCTTTTGCAGATATTTTCGTTGAATGCTAGACTAGCTGCTGCTGAGAGCATGACCCATGATGTCATTCGAGACTTACTTGGAGTAAAGTTGGATATGACTACTTATGTGGTATAGTAGTTTAATTTATTGATTTTTTTTGTCAGACTCATTCTTTTCTGTTCTGTCATTTCCATGTTTATATTCAAAAATCAAAACTAGGTTAAAGAGAAAATCTGAAAAATTAGTTAAACAGAATATGACTACTAAAGAGAAATTGTACTTTTGTTTGCACAATCATGCCTATCTCACCCTTCACATTGTTAATGTAGTCATTGTTAGATAATCAGCAAGTGCAGAAGATAGCAGAGAAGGCTCAGCTTCATTCTCTGGAGTCTGTAGAAAAGGTTAGTCCGAGCTTCAATATACTGAAACATGATTGAATTGTATTTTGCACTCTTGGAGATTTTATAATCTGAACTGCTTTCTCTATTCAGGAACAGGAAGTTAGTAAACTAAAAAATCAACTGAATGAATTTCTTGAAGAGAGGAAAGTGTAAGCAAACCCTACTTCAAGTTTCAAAATTGTTACTTATTAGCCACTTCTTCAGTTTCTGAATTTCCATGTCTCAACCCTTATATGTCAGATGGTTGGAGGAAATTGATCGAAAACAAGCTGAAATGGTAGCAGCACAAATTGTACTGGAAGAACTTCGTCAGCGAGACCAGTTACTTAGAGCTGAAAATGAAATTTTGAAGGTTGCGAAACTTTTTCACCTCAACTTCACTATCTTACAAACTGCACCCCTCTCAGTGAATTTGATTTTGCCTTCATTAATTGTAGAAGGAGAACATAAATAGTAAGAACAAAGTTTTAGAACTTGAAGGAGAAGTTAAGAAACTGTCTGGTCAGCAAAACCTCCAGCAGCGCATTCATCATCATGCTAAAATCAAGGCAAGATATTATCAGTTTACTTTAAGTTTGATGCAACTGCACTTTTTCCATAACTTTTGCAGCAAGAATCTGGTGAAGTTACTCTGCCAATAATCTGTAGTTGCTACATGTCTGCTTTCATTTCAAATCTACGTTAAGATTGGAAAATAATGTTACAGGAGGTAAACAACATGCTAAAGATGCAGAATGAAGAACTCACTGCTAAGCAGCGGAGAACAGATGTATTGCTTTCACGTGTCAAGGAAGAAGTTGCTCACCTTCGTGCTACTGTTGGAGCTAAACCTTGTGTAGGTTTGGATGAGGAGAAACATTTGATCATCAAACTGAAGGTCAGTAATCAAGAGAGAGATGAGTGTGCTCACTCATTTATCTTGAATTGAAACTTTAACATTCAAGTAATGTTTGTGCCAGGAAACCCAGGAGGAGAAAGAGCAACTGGCACGGAAGTTACTGCAATTGTGTACCAATGTTCTAAAGGTAAATAACAGTTATTAGCCTCGTTCCATTTTTTGTACTTTTTGCCTTCTCTTGCTTTGTACTGTCTCTGAAGTACAAATACCAAAAGAAGTTAATATGCCAGCTTATTAGAGCTCATATGTAGTAAACTTTCAGGCTGCTGGAATAACAAAACCAGTATCCGATGTAAGCCCCCCTGTTGCTGAAGAGGCCCTAAAGCAGCTCAAGTACACGATTTCTTCTCTGGAAAGAGAAATGCAAGATTTGAAGTTAAAGGTGTAACCATCTTGTACACCTAACATACAAACGTACATGCTATGCTTTCATGCACACTGATTGTAAAATATGCTATTCTTTGACAGAATAGAATCAGCAATGAAAGGCTTCGATTGTCTGAGCTCATGCCACAATCTTCACCTATGAATTCAAGAACTGAGGACAGTTGTCACACTCTAGGAAGAGGGTCTCAAGCTCAGTTTCTTTCCACTTTTGATCGATAGGATTTAGAGGGAATGTGTCTGTTAGCTTTCTGCTAGCAAATAGTATGTTTGCAAAAAAATGGGTTTATTTTTTTTTTAATACTTGTATAAACTTTTCTTGTCTTCACTCTCTTTTTCGCTGGTTCAACTGTATATCAATTATTTGAGATCCTGTAAATAAATATAAAGTATGATAATTTCAATAGCAAAATGACATCTTTCCCTCGTTTACTTATTGGTGTTACGTTTTATCTCTTCCAATTTTGTACCTAGTTTTTTTTTTATAAAAAAAAAATAGTAAAGACTCTTTTAAAAATGAAAAAAAACAAAACAAAAACAGAGATTTACGGCTTATTTCATTGGATTTTTATTTTTATTTTAAAGAAAAACCAACTCAAGATAGTCCAATATTGACTTCGCAAAAATTACATCAAATTTTTTTAAAAGAAAAGAAGAAAAAAGAAAAAAGAAGTAGGGCTAAATGTCTGATTCTTCACAAAACGGTAAGTTTTATGCCTTTTATGCAGTGCAGTCCTTAATACCTGCGACCCGTAAAAGGGTTTTCGGTTCTCCGGGAGACATCTTCTCCCTCCTATATTCGACCGTGGCTATTTGGTGCGAAGGCAGAAGCTGAGGTTGCTCTTTGAGAATCAAAATTCCCAAGGAAAAGAGCTTCGTTAGTATCAGATATGGCTCTCTCATGTCCTTCCTCCTTATCTGCTTCTACACGTTCCCACTCTCCTTCTATTCATGGTTTCAAGGTAAGCCTTGCTAACTATTATCCGTTCACAAATTCACCGTTATATATTTGTAAATTGCTAAATTTGAATGCTTTAGGTTTTGTTTTTTTTTTTTTGTTTACTCTTTGTGAAAAATGAGGTTGGGGGATTTCTTCTGGTATTGCTATTGGTGTGATTTTTCTTTGAGGGAATTGTTTCTTCATGGGTAGAAGTGCTTATGGTTGTAAGACACGAGATTTAGATAAAGCGGGAAAGATCGTTAAAGAATTTGAATAGGTACCGTTTCAGGAATTGCAGCTTCCTTTTCTGTTTATCATGCTTTTTCTGTCTGAGGATCCAATAACCCAATTCCAACCTACATTTTTCAGTTCAAAAAATAGCTGTTGTGCAAAATTCTGTAGATTCATTCTCCTTAATGTCAAAATGTGCATATTAATGGACAGTTTGTTACAGAAAATTGTTGTCAATATGATCAGCATTCACTTGTTATTGTAATCTAACTATGGTTTTCTCTATGTTGACTTATGCAACAAACGATTTACATCAATTTTTAGCTTTTCTATTTGAATTATCTAACTGTTGGGATTTGGAAAAATTATATTCTGTTAAGTGGCTTTCTTAGCACTCACCCACCCAACTATGCTATTTGGAACATTTGGGCGTTGCTTTATTGAGTTGGAAGATTTGCCTTATCAGTTAACTTTTTATTGCTTTAGCAGAATTCGTCATGGTTTATTAAAGATTCCAATTGCAGTTTGAGTGTTAGACCATACCATGCACTGCAGCATACATTGCCCAAGATATCCTGTACAATAAATATGTCGGCTGGACAGTCAGATGATCACTGGAAAATGAAATTGGACGATGTAACGCACAAGGCGCGAAATTTGTGGGACAGTTCTCCTCAGCCAGTCAAGAACTTTCCTTGGAGCAGAGCAATGGAGAGCTTCATTCAACTGATTCTTGATCTTACTTTTGCAGCTGTCAAATACCTCTGCGTACCTTTGCTGGCGGTATCCTCCCTTAGTGAGATGTCCTACTGTGCACACGAAAAGAAGCTGTTTCTGGTCCCTGTTCTGGTTCTCTTTGGAATTGCTATTGCTGGGATCTTCAATGGGATGGCTTTGGATCTATCTCCACGTCTCAAGGTTTAACCACTTCTTAGCATAACATCAACTTGCTCTGTTCATAACATCATGTGACTCTTCCATATTCAGCACAAAATGGTGTTATTTGTAACTTTGGCTCTTAAAGTTATTCCTTATTTTCCTTATGTCATGTGTGTTGAAAAGATTAGAGCAATTGCATTGTTACCACATTTTGAGATTTATTAACAGTCTAGCATATGTCTTCAGAATTATTTGGTCCAGCTCCAGTCTATCGATCTCATCAATGACACAATTACATATTGACTGCAGAAGGCATTCGTTTAACCTGTTTAATTTATGGGCCACCAAATCGATGCCTGTACTGTCTCAGTAGCATTAAAAGGTCTAGTTCCATTTGATGATTTATCTGGAGACTGGAGAGTTTGGTAATTGCATATAGGAGGTCTATTACTCATTCAAGTGTCTGATATTTTGTTTCTTGGATCATATTTATTAACCCTGATCTTATTTAAACAAGTAGATGGGAAAATTAGTTTGATGCAGTTTTAACTAGCTTCTGTTTGGTTTGATTGTCAGGATGCAGAAGTTCCGTGGCATTTGATTGCTATTGCGACTTTCTTCACACTTGTCAAATTGCCAGGCCCATATTACCCATATTGGGGACGCATACTTATTCCACACATTGCAAATGGAGTCCTTTTGAGGACTTTATGGCTGGCGTGCTTTTGGCACAGAAGACCCAAGAAAATGAGTTTGCAGCAGAACTTTCTAGATGACAGTCTTTGAACTAATTAGCCTCTGCTTCGAGCTGGAAAAATACTTCAACCAGGTACCTTCTTCCCTAATAATAAAGAAGAAGAATCACGAAAAAAATGATAAGTCTAGCTGACTAGCAAGGAAGTACCAGTTTATCCAAATCACAACCATCTCTTTCATTCTGCAACATAATGCCCCATGATTATCAGTATCTATATAGGACCGATTTCTGTTAATGTAGTAGTAATAATTTGTCAACTCTGGGAACGTTTCTGTATTAATTGTATACTAAGAAATCTTGTATTTGATTGTACACAGGGAGACAGGAGTTTTCACAAAGTGAATATTACTTCATTTGATGGTTTAAGGCACTTCATGGAGAAAGTTAAGTGGTAGGAACTCTATTTGACGATAGAAAAGGACTTGGCGTTTGGACTACTCTCTGTAATCTTGAATGCGGAGCATGGCGTTGAGTTTTACTCAAAGTTGTCATGAGAGATAATGGAACGGGGTAGAGCCAAGATTGGAAACTGAATCTGTTCAGTGAATGTAAGATTTCCTGATTATAACTGTGGATATACATAATTGAAGGCTATGTGTATAGTTGTCTGTCTTTGCTGTCTGCCTTAACTTATCACTACATGATGAAAATGGCCAGGTGATAAACTAGAATACCTAAATCGTCAAAAAGATATTGTGACTGCAACAAAAACAACAAATCCTTAACCCCAAATGATTGGGATCAGCTATATCACTACAAAAATAACCTAAAGTTTGAACAACCTAAGCTTAATTACAATATATTCTCAAATTATATCTATTTCTTGAATTTGAAGCTTGACATGCATGTGATTCTAATTTAATATTGTTAAAAGTAACAGAGTTCTAATTTAAATATCAGATTCTGAAAAAGTCCTAAGATTACTTCACTTGATTAATGAATCTTACTGTTAATTTTTTTAAAAATAAGACATTTATTAATAATATAATGCTTATAGTACTAATTTTACCTTCTAATTATAAGGTGATCAAGTTTTAGTTTCTCTCCAAAAAGTTAAACTTCTCTTAAAAAAATCAGTTTTTTTAAAATAAAAGTATATATCTTTAATTTTACTTCCTTTCTATTATCATTTTGTTTGTATTAAACTTCAACCATTTTAAATTATTGAATTTGATTAATTAAAACTTTATTTTTTATTTTTTAATTAGACATAATTTTTATTATATTTTTTATTTATTAAATTTTAGAGAGAAAAGAAAATTTAATGATTTGACAATTACATGTAAAATTGATATATGTATAAAATGATTTATTTTAAAAGAAAAATAAAAAATATGACTTATTCAACGTAAATATATTTTAGAACTTTTACAAAATCTAAAATTTAAAATAAGATTTTCTATTACTTTTTCCTTAATATTTTACATCACAAATTTCAGTAGTGATCTTACTTGTCCACCACCTCAAGAGCCCTATTTGAATAAGAAGATCAATCCATTGATATTTGAAAAGGATGAGGTTCTACTTTTTTCGGATACTCATTTAGTATATACTTGGACCATCTGCGGACCCAAGCAAAGGAGAAAACTGGAACACAAGATTGAAAATTTTGTTACAATTTGCTGGAGAAGTTGGGAGATATAGAAGGAACCAAGTGGCTGCCATCTGGGTTATCTGATTTCTTACAAGATTGCCATCAAGGAGCTAAAAGATCAGGTTGACAAACTCCGGGAAAGACATTCAGTTGATGTTGCTCCAAAAAGTGGTGTTCTGATGTTTACATTTTGTTAGCAAAGGGGATGAGATCACTGGACAGAGAGAAATTCCAAGTTTTTTTTCTCAGGAACTCTCAACTAGTTGTCTTATTTACCCAACCTGACCAATACAATCTGATCACGTTAACTTAAGCCAGTCTAAAGTCTTCGTTACTGCAGGTAGATGGATCACGTCTCATTTCGGTTTGAAGACATGCAAACTCTACTGAATTCTCCTCCCTGAGATGTTGAATATCCTCTAATTAGTTGATGCTGCTGCAGGATATTAAGTTAGCCCATCAAAACCACCCCATCTTTCCAGGCCTTCCTCATTGGGCATTTCTTTGCCTCTTCAATGATCTCATCCACTTTGCTTAACCAGTTAGGATGCCAACTTCAATTTCATCCCATTTCTTAACACAGCATCAACCAAGTGTAGCACGTTCTCTCATGCATCCTGTAGTATTCCAACTTGATCATTTAGCTCCTCAACACTGCTCAAGTAGAAAATCAGATAACCCAGTTGGCTGGCCAATCAAATTCCACCATATAATCCAAACTTTTCCAGCAAACACATGGGTAATCTCCATTATAGGTTCTCCATTCTCTTCTTTTTACCTGGCTCTGCAAGAAGTAGTAGGATGTTTAACCAAATTAACACGGTAGCCAACAATAAACAGTTTCATAAAAATAAAGGACTGACAAAAATCTGAAAATAGAAGAATCTCGCCTCGATTTGACTATCCCTTATGCTAGACTGGAAAAAGAGTGTACAGTAACATAAACCAATTATATAAAGACTGCACATTGCAATTCTCTTCTGCTAAAGAATGCACACATTCTTATAGGCATTCTATTAATTGATGCTCAACAGTTCATAACTAAATTTCACCCCCACTAGCATATCAAACTTGAGATTGTAGTACAACATTTGGGGTCTTGTGAGGCCAAATCGCTAAGTTAGCCTATTTTTCAAACAGGATAAAACCATATCAATATGTTTTTGGGCATACAACCTAAAGCTAGATGCCTAGACCCATCAAACTTCATCGAGAAAGCCAAGGAATCCGACTTCTAAAAGTGCGATCCCTAAGAGATTCATATATGGAGTAAAGCTCAGCAGGTTATAGAAATAGACAATAAATGAGATCTCTCAAGAGAGTAGACAAGACAAGGTCATATTGTCAGAGTATATTACAGCACCATATAAATACAGAACAGAAGCATGACATGAAAAGGGGATAGGTGGAAGAGAGGTACAAGTAGGATGATTCCTCCCAAACATGATGAAATCTACAAACACAGAATGAGAATCCTCCTTTGTATAGGATGAATTTTTTGTCTGCAAACTTCCACAGCCAAAGAACTACCCCAGAAAAATAATATTAGACTTTACCAAAGTATGTCCTACTTGAATCCTTCATCTTCCTCTAGCAGCCATGGTCACGATTACATTGCATAGATGATCTCTCCACTACTATCAATATCAAGGTCGGGATCAGTCTCCAGGTCCTCCTCCATGTCATCATCTATGTCCAAGCTACCATTCAGATACTGGTTGAGAGACTGGGTCCCAGCTGCAGGAATGGTAGCCTCGGCAATTATCTGCATGATTTCATCAATGCTTTGCATCGGTTGATCAGGCTCCTCAAACTGGCTGTTCATTGTGTTCTCACCCATCAGATCAGCTGGAAGGTTCTTTAGAAACCACTCATGGTTCCTAATCTCAGGAATGGTTATCCTCTGGTAAAATAATAAGTTAGAAATTAATGATTTATCATTTAAGCTTAAAGCAGAAAAAGAAAAGCCAGCACTGGGGAATCAAGAAATCAAATCTCCAAGCGTGAAGCTTCTCGTAATAAGATGGCTCATACTTCAAATCATTTCACCAGAGAAAGTAATTGCTGTACAGAGAAAGGAAAAAAAAAAAGAAAAAAAAAAAGAGAAAAAGGGTAATCCCATTCCATCCCTTAAACGTCCCAAACCTAGCAAACCCAAGTCTAAATTATGGGAATGTATTTCTGGACCTGTAATCTTTTTTTTCTACAGGGAGCATAGCCAGAGAGTAAAAAATAGGCTCAAGAAACAAATATCACACGGCAATTATTTTCCATAGAATAAGCACCAAGCAACAATTAAATATGACACATCATTATATGAAACTAATATAACATAATTCCTGACAAGGAAAGAAATAGTGGCATTCATATCCTAAAAATGAAGTAAATGAATTAAGGCATATCAAGAAACAGTTCACTAACCTTTGCGGGGTCAGCAACAAAAATCCTTGAGATGAGACGATGGCACTCGGGAGATATATGAACATAGTCAGGAATAGCATATTGGACATTCAGAATCCGCTGCAAGAAACACCAACTGTTTTAAGTGAACTATTTCATTGAGCTACCAAAAGTAAAGGTAAGGTGTGAGCTAATTACATGTATTGTCTTGCGGAAGTTTTTAGGCTCCTCTGGATCCTCGAAAGGGTATGCACCAACCAACATGACATATAAGGTCACCCCACAAGACCAAACATCTGCAATCTGACAGACTCATTTGAATGACAGAAGTCAGTACCAAAGATCTGCAAGACTCAGAATAAAAGATAGCCTTCAATGACTAGTTGTATTACCTTTCCATCATATTCTTTCTTAAGTAACACTTCAGGTGCAATATATGCAGGGGTACCAACAGTAGATTTTGGTTGTGAATGCAGCACTGAGGACTGTGTAAAGAAGAGAGTTACATGTGTATGACAAGTTGGATAAACCACCAAAGAAGAGAGAGATTACAAATGACCAAATGAAATTGCCGTATGCTCAAGCCAGAGCATGATTGATAAGAAATCTATAGCATAACATGATTTACGGACTCAACAATATTCACTTTACACCTTGAACACAAAGGTAAGTAGATTGAGAATATAAGAGGAAGAACAAGAAAATATTTGCACCTTTGAGTATCCAAAATCACAAATTTTCAAATGAGGTGCCGGGCTACCATCCAACAATGTGTTCTCCAACTTCAAGTCACGATGGCATACTTGCTTCATAAAGAAGACAGAGAAAAACTCAGACATCTAATCGCATCTTCCAGATAGTACAAATTATGGTAAATGTAAATATGAAATTTGTGTACCATATCATGGCAGTAGCTAACTCCTGATATAAGTTGCTGAAAGAAAAAACGTGCCTGCAGCATAACAAATTTTATTTTAGAATAATTGTTGCGGCACGATCAAAAAGCATAAGTTAAGTACCTCATCCTCACTGAACCTCCCCGCATTGCATATCCTCTCAAAGAGCTCTCCTCCAGAGGCATATTCCATAACAATAGCCAAATGGGTTGGTGTTAATATTACCTATAGTAACATTACAAAAAGACTAAATTAGGATTTTCTATACAGCAGTGAAGACAGTGATAATATGTTCTTAATATGATTTCTTAATTTATTCAAAAGTAATTCACAGGGTCATGCACCCTTTGCTAGTTATCTAGTTATAACAAAAAAAAAAAAAAGAGTTGTACGTACCTCTTTGAACCTGACAATGTTGGGATGCCTCAGTGACCTGTGATTTATAATTTCCCTTTGTACATTTTCATCTATCTGTTTCACAAAACATATAAGTATAGAAGAAAACTATATCAAGTAGAGAAATTTGTAACAAGTATCAAAGTCCAAGTTCTAACTCCTCAAAACACATCAGCCAACCACATAACATTGCCAATAAAGCAGATTAAATCCTGTTGTCATGTTTCGAGTTTATGTAAATGGAGCTGAGTCAAATGACTGGCTCCAAATAACAATAAAGATTCAGTGAACGGAAGCTTCACTAACTAGTCACTCCAGTCCATCACACAACAAAGCAGGGCTAAAGCCTAAAGGATAAAGATAACACATCAGCTGCAGTATCAACAATAAACACAAAGATAAGGACTGATCAAATAACATGCCCTATCATTTTGTAAAGTCAACCAAGTGTTAAATTTAATCAGCGGTGAAAATATTTTAACCGAGCAACCCTTAGGAAGTTACGAGGCACCAAGACATGCATCAAGACGTGGAAAACCAGTCAATGCATATTACAACTATATAATAACCAACATACCAATTTTAATTTAAGAACAAAATTTAACATTTATGAAAAGATAACAAGTGATTTAGACACTAACCTTCTCACCTCTGTCAATATACTTGACGGCAACAAGCTCTCCGGTCTGCTTGTCCCTCATTAGCCTCGCAACCCCAAAATTGCCTGACCCAATATCACGCACAAGCTCATACCGATCACTGTCATGCATGATCGGCATGTCCATGGCCGGCCCAACTGTAATAGCCGAACGATCCATCCCCCTCCCCCCACTCAAACCTTTTATACAAGAGCACTAAGCACTCCAATGAGCTCAGCTCTCACACAATCATTTCCAAAAAATAATGAAAACCCAACGGCCGGTATCAAAACCTCAATCAGGATCGATCAAGAAAAGCAGAGACAATGACGTGGGCCAACGTGATCCACAGGATTGGATGGAGGAAGCTGGTGGTGGGTGAAGAAAGAAAGAGACTTGAGATGGGTTCTAGCCCGTGAAGCTTCACCCACCCAAACCCAAATGTGTATTTGGGATTTTTCAGGATTTCTGATTAGCAAATGAAGTTGCTGAGAAGAAGGTGATACAGCTCGTGAACGCTCTTTCTCTCCTCCTCCTCCTTCAACACAAGGCTTCCTCGCTCTCTCTCTCTCTCTCCCTCTATAAAGGCTCTGTCTTTCTCTCTGTAAAGTTGTCTTTCTTCTGGTTTTATCCAATCCAAAACCTCAGAGGGACAAAGATATTTTAAGCTGGACAGACAAATGGTCAAGTATTGTTTGTCCCAAACTCAGGGAAACCCTGACAGAAAGACGGAAGTAGCCTTGAACTTTCATTTCAACTAAAATTATTTTTTGGTAAAAATGAAAAAAAGAAAAAAAAAAAGAAAAGAAGAAGAAGAAGCCAACAAAGGGTATTGAAAATGAGATTGAGTATGGATTTTAATAAAAAAAAATTGAGTGATGGATTATGGATGTAGCTTAGTTTTGTGGTAGTTGTATTGTTGGTAAGGCCTACATACAACATATCCAAACAGTCAACTTTATGAAGTCATTGTCTTAGTTGGATGTATGTTGCATTTATGAAATCCAAATCAAAACATTGAACAAACTAGGAAAATTAGTTATAGTTCACACCAAAAAGTCCTTCTAATATAATAATTCGTATATTTTTTTTATGCTATATAAGGTACGAATTTTTTTATTTTTTATTTTAGAGATGCCTATAAAACGATATGATTATTGACATTTTTTAAATAGATAATTTTTAAATATTTAATTTTTTTAAAATTATAATTCGTCTACCACTGTGACCAACTATTATTGGGTTGGAATATAAAATTTTAGTGGAATGAAATTATTAATTTCATTATAAACTAATTATTAGTTTAACTGATAAAAATATATGACTTATCAAATTTTAATAGAGTAGAGAGATTTTGTTCTCTTAAACACTCTACTCATACAGTCTTACAAGTTATATACTTAAGATATTTTAAAGCAAATTGTTGATTCAACTAGCTACACAGTAATCAAAACAAAGTGAGCTTCAACCTAAAGTGAAGCAAACCACAACGAGTAAATGACCAAAAAAATGCTCATAATATAGGATAGAGGCTCAATTTCTGAAAAATGCAACCACATATTTTATTTATTGTTTGACTAAAACTAGTATTATTCTTCACCCATAAAAGCATAAACTCCAAGTATGTCTTACCTTATGGATTGATATTCTTCTGTTTTGTCAGTGAATTCATTGGAGGTAGAGAATAGACACAATGAATCTAAGATATTTGGAAATTGGAAGATTTGGCACTCATGTTGGCCATGGAACTAGCAACAAATTTATTTCACCTTTAATCGATCATAGTATTTATTCTAAACTAGACATCGATTTAGTAATATCACGGGCCAAATGGGTTGGGCTTAGTTAATGAATTATTACTATATTAAAACTTTTTCTAATGGATCTAGATCTACAACAAATTATTGAGTCAATCCTATATAAAATAAATTTTGAAATTAAATTTAGTTCGAGTAAATTTCACTAAAATTAGTAAAAAATTTACAATTACCTAAGAATATTAGCTACATTGAATTAAGTTTAACATACCTAATCACATGTAATTATTGATCAGTATTTGTCAATGAATAATAACTTTTTTATGTTTTTATATTTTGAAAAAGACTTGATAATTCCCAAATTTAAATTTAAATATCTAATAATTGACTTTAAAAAAAAAAAAAACTGAATTAGCATTAAATAATTCCATAGAGATGTCCAAAAACTGTGATGAGGTGGCATTACCTACAGTTATACGAATACACACACGTACGCAGACGCGAGACGAGTATCCGACCAGGGTATAAAATTCCACAAATACCCTTTTATCCATCCCTGCCATTGTCGTTTGGAGTCAGGGAGCAGTTGTATGCTTCACTTCACTTGTATCAGACGCTATTGTGGAAAAGTCTTTTCCTTTCTCCCATTCTCATAAATCTCGAGCAGAAAGGAATACCAGTGGAAAACTTTCCCCTTGTAAAATGGTGTCGGACTCGGACATCGTGACCCGGCTCCAAGAAATCATTAGTACTTCAGACCTGGACACGGCCACTGTAGCCATTGTCCGCCGCCAGCTGGAAAATGATTTTGGGGTTGATTTAACGGATAGAAAAGCGTTCGTCAGGGACCGAATTGACATTTTCCTACAAACTCTCTCAGATAAATCGGAAGAAGAAGAGGTGGAGAAGGAGGCTGGTGGGGACTTGGAGAATGTGAAGCAAAAGAAGAACCTTGAAGACGAAAATAACGACATTAATGAAGAAGAGGATGAAGACGACGACGACATTGGCGAGAAAGTAAGCAAGAATGGAGGGTGAGTTTTCGATGACTACTTGTTGCATTTCGCTTATCTTTGATCGGAATCCGGGCTCCAGGCTATGACATTGCTGCTTTGGTTTATTAATCTTCTTTCTTAGTTGTAGATTATCTTGGTCTAATTATTTTCAGCACAGAAAGTAGTCTATTGGAATTTTATTCTTGTTTTGTGTATTACCTGATGAGGCGGTGCTTAGAGTTGTTCTTCTGATTGTTGTTTTTGATTAGTCTCTTACATGGTTGACTGGGTAGTTTTAAAATTTGAGGTTTGGGAAAAAGAACCTTTTTCCTGCTTTTGGGACTATAGTTAATAGTCTGCATAATAAAATGGATTGGGAAACGAATACTGCATTGCTTTTGTGGCTGTACGGATTCTGCTGAAGTGATTGTTATGCATGCGTTTGGAATTGGTTATGCAATATGATTGTTGCTTTTAAGGTTTATTTTTACCTTTTAAATGATATAAAAAATAATTTATTTTTTTCTTCTTGAAAATATTTGCTTCTAAAGTTTTATGTAAATAATTTTTGTGGCTCTATTAATCCTGAATAACAAAAGTGAAACTTCTGGGGAAATATTGGAAAATAGCTATCTATTTCCAGCTCATATCTGTATGGATGTTGTGTCCGTAGGTTACTGGATAGTTTTCCCTGTGTTGTTGTTTACTGAAAACATTTTGATAGTTGATACTAAGAATTTCATCTTTTTTGAGCTGAAAGAGAAATAGAACATGAAGGTAAGAATCATATGTATGACACAACATAACATGCTAAACCCAAATATCCCAGCCATTACAAACTCTACTGTTTATTGTAGGAATATTCTTAAATGACACAGGTCTATATCTTGTAACTTCTTGAATTTCTTTATACAACTGCTCTTCACTTCCACACTGGCTTGAGTGCATTCTGCTATTCCTCTTTGATCAAATGAAATTGCAGAATCCATTCCAGTTCAATCTGACCATAGTTAAGGGTACCACTTACATAGGATAGTAGACAGTCACAATTCCTGTTGTGAACTTCCAGAATCTACTTCCTGCTATTGGTTAAGTCATCCAGATTTTGTTATGTCTAAATCTGAATATTGGCATTCTCAGTTGACTGCTTATAATTTTAGGTGTTTTGGATACGGCTTTTGAATTCTATACTTTATTAAGTTTTCATTTCAGATTTTGGTACTAAGTTTTTTTCCATATTACTTGCCCTTGTGTTGCCATGGATGACTGTGAGAAATATATTAATATTTAGCTTCAAGCTTCCACTTTTGGTATTTTTCCAATGCAATAGTACTTTCTGCTAGTAGGTCACACAAGGTGAAGACAGAAGTCAAGAAACGAAGCGGTGGATTCAGCAAACCGTGTGGTCTTTCTCCAAATCTTCAAAAAATTGTTGGAGTGCCTGAAATGGCCAGAACTGAGGTATTCCAATTTCATTCCCTTTTCTTGTCATTTATGCATTTTAAGACCGACATTTGATACCATAACACTACTCTAACTTCCCAGTCCATTTTGTTTTTAGGTTGTTAAGAAACTCTGGGCTTACATTAGAGAGAAAAAATTGCAGGATCCAAAGGATAAGCGAAAAATTAGATGCGACAATTCTCTACATGAGCTCTTTCGTGTTAATTGTATCAATATGTTTCAAATGAATAAAGCCCTGTCCAAGCATATTTGGCCACTGAGTGCTGCAGAAGGTACTTCTGGACCAACATATATTCAGATCTTGACAATACAACTACTTGTTGGCATTGAGTCTTGATCATCATTGTGTTTATTGTTATCTTGTCTAGTATACCTTATGAGTGTTGCACACCTGATAGGAGTCCAAATGTATAATGTAATTGAATCAAGAATTTTGCAAAGCTTATGTATATTTGGAATAGTTTGCATATTAAGTATGCTTAAGTATCCAAAAAGGCCAAATAAGTGGCACTATTGTATTCCAAATTTATCATTTCTAAGTATGGTCTTTTGCCTCTTCATTTCTTTCTTTTGATCGTCATGTGTGTGATTTCCTTTTCTTTTACTTTTTTATTTCTGGGTGGGGGGTGTGGATCGATGTGGTTATAGTCAAGTTCAGTTAAAGCTGTCTTTGAACATTCTTGGTCCATCTAGTCAGACTTTGTTTTATATGTTTAAGACCATCTTCGATATGCTGAAACAAGATTTTAATAACAAGTTAGTAATACAACAATATTATTCCTGGTAGTAACAGAGAAAAAAAAAATTGCTTAAAAAGAAATAAAACTGCAATCTGGCTTTCACACTGACTCGCCACTTACTTCATTCACAGTGTTTTCTAGTGCCTCAATCATTTATCTTTATTTGAATTATCCCTTAGCTGCATGGTTTAATTATTATTTTTTATAATACTAGCATCATAACATTCATAAAAAATTAGAAAACGTAAAGCAGCAGATAAAAGAGGAAGAGAGTGATGGTTCTGCATCAGAAGATGTCAGCAATGGAAATGAACAAGAGAGTGAAGAGGAAGAGGAAAAGCAGGGAGAATCAGAGGAGGTCGAGAGTGATGGACAGCAATGCAAGAAAATAGGGTGAGCTCGTCTCTATCCTTGATGTTTCCGTTCTTCCTTTATTTAAATGTTGACAAATTTAACTGCTTTTGCAAAGATACCTGTCATCTAGTTTATCTTGGTAGCAATTGCATTATGTGCTTGGAAATATCATGTACGCATCTTGCTCAGGGGAGTTGGGACAATGCTATTGAAGTTGTATATTTTCGAAAAGCATAACATTTTCGATCCATTAATGAGAAGTTTGTGTTGGCATGTGAAACTGAATACAAGTTTGTACTTTATTGGGGTCGTAATGAGAAACTTGGTGTCAAATAGTGTATAGATTATAGAATATCATAGAGCATACACTTAAACAGCTTTCCATGCAAAACTGAAATCAAGGTGGGGAAGGCAATTATGGAATTATTTTCAACTTGTCATCCTTTTTCCATTGAATCGAAATGCTTCTGGGGTTATCATGAAAAAGAGAAAAAACCTAGTTGGCGTGAGGAAGGAGAACATGGTGGAGTGAGTTGAGTATTCATGGTGGAATGAATTATATGGTGCCCCAATGTACTAAGTAAACCTAACTGAATAGCAGCACCTGGAAAGAGAGAAAAAAAAAAAAAAACTGCTTGTTTGGCTTTACGGTTTCAGATGTGTTTTAGGACAATATACTTCTCAAATCAAAGTGCGTATGGATGGACAATGAGGAAACTATTATTGTAGAAATCATTAAGCAGTTTATCTTAGTTCGTTATATGCTGGAAACTTATATACTTAACTAAAAACACCCTTTACCTAAGTGTACACTTCTATTTTAAATATTTAACCATAATAGTTGAAATTTTCAAAATTCGTACTCATGTTTCACTGTATCCTGACAATTCTGCTAGTGACTGTCCCAAATTCATCTCCATTCTGTTTCCTGATGAAGAGTGAAGACCCTTAAATACCATATTAACAAGTAACAACCAATTCGATGTGCACTTGACGGCTTGTGGTTGCTGTCGTCTGAGTTAATCTTCAAACTCTGCTGTTTATCTTTCTCATCAATCCTTTTCTCTATGCAAGTAGGTCTGATAAGGTGAATAAAGATGGCAAGAAAAGAGGTGGTGGTTTTAACAAACTATGCAGTCTTTCTCCACAACTGCAAACAGTCATTGGAGTGCCTGCACTAGCCAGAACGGAGGTATGCTTGCAATATTAAGAGAATTCTTTGGTTGTCAGTAGTCAGTTTATGCTGCTTTAGTGAATTTTTGAAGTTCTTCCCTTATTGTTTTCATTGTATTTTTCTCTAACACTTCCTGTTGGATTCTAGGTTGTGAAGAGACTTTGGACCTATATCCAGGAGAATGATTTACAAGATCCGAAGGACAAGAGAAAGATTATATGTGATGGCTCATTGCATGATCTTTTTCGTGTTAAGTCTGTCAACATGTTTAAAATGAATAAAGTCCTGTCCAAGCACATATGGCCATTAAATGAGGAAGATGGTAACATTTTTAAATGACCTGAGTTTATGATTCAACACACTGAAACTAGATTTGCCTTAACTCCACACTACCAAGAATGTAATAATTGAATAAAGATTAGAAAGAAATGACAATCTAAAATATTAAAATGCCTTCCAGTCATCCATTGAGTGACTTGGTCCGCTCAGCCTGGCATTACATATTTCTGCTGGATGCATTTGACTATTGTAATTGGAACTGCAATTGAAATTGATAGATACATTTTAACTAAATTGATGAACTAGAAATATTTGTTTTAACCATTTCTGATTTCTTGATTGTATTCTTCTGTTTCACTCTTTTTATCAGAACCTCCAGATGAACCTTCACAAAAGCAAAAGCGGTCAAGACAAGAGTGTGAAGGTGAGATGATTTCAATTGTGCAGGGGCAACTACTTGCTGGGTCACCAAGGTTGTCATGTGTTTTTAACATCTGATGAAAAAATGTCCATGATTTCTCAGTTGTAGACTTGTATTTCTAACATGGATTTATTATTTATGCACTATTCAGATTTTGATGAGCCAAAGCTGAAACAAAAGCAGCAGAAGAAAGGAGTGTCAGGTCTGCTTGCCCCTCTTCAACTTTCAGACGCTCTTGTGAAATTCTTTGGTACAGATGAAAGTGCTTTATCTCGTGATGTTGTTGTCAAGAGAATGTGGGATTATATAAAGCAGAATAATTTGCAGGTTTGCAGTTGCAACCATTTATGCTATATTGTACTGTCATTTCTACTTTTCTCAATTTCTATAAAATTTCAGTTTTTATTTATTTATTGTCATGCTACTATTACTACAATAACTACTAAAATTAATTAACCAGATGCACATAAATGTTTATCAAAAACCTTTTCTTCATTGTGGCACTTATTTATATCACACATGGTTTTTTGCTTGTTTTTGAAGGATCCAACTGATAAGATGAGGGTCATCTGTGATGATAAGCTAAAAGAACTTTTTCAGATTGATTCCTTCCACGGGTTTGGTGTCTCCAAGCTTTTAACTGTTCATCTTACTAAGATGGAACTGGGTTGATTTTACACTATGTATATGCGAGGTAAGGTGAAATAGGTTTTTAGGATGCATAATAAAGGGGAATAAAGGGGAGCTAGGATTTTGAGGAAATAACTAGTTCTTAAATTTGCTGATTCTATTAAATCCATCCCCCCCCCCCCTCCATATATGCGGAATTTAGATTTTAATCTTTACTTTTGCTTTCTTATTCAATTTGCTTGTTATTAGAAGTGAAGGAAATTTTCCACATGGAAGCTTGATGACTTGGTGTATGTACAGTATGCTAAACATCTGCTGAGAAATTTTAAGCCTCATGGAAGAACAATGTCAATGTCAAGGAAGCTTTCATACCTCATTGATCAAAGAACAACAATTCATTTCTGACATATAGTATGTACAGTAAGCTAAATATCTGTTAGATTGGATGGCAAGAGTCTTTCCTCATATAATGACTGTACAATTGTTGAAAATAAGTTACAAGTGCAGGGTCCAGTATTTGGATTGTTGGAAAAGAAAACTAAGAATATGATAGGACTTAGAGTGTATTAATCTGTGAAGGCATCACTGTACGGAGCTTATCATAAGGGATGGTCCATATTAAAAGTGGTCTCAGCATGAATGCACGATACTTTCGTAGTGGGATATCAACTGATCATACACACACCATCACCTTGGAGGAGCTCAGGTCAGTGCGCAGCATCTCCTTTGTCGTTTTTTTCCTCCCAAAACCAAGACTGAGTGAAGAATCATACACTAGACATATGTTCACAAGCAGAAGGCTCAAAGTGAGAATGTGCATTCACAATATAACTAAAAATTGGAATAAAGTTAGAATGGCGCGAAGAGAGTTTATCGGTTAAATCAACTATTACGAGATACTTATTTGTACGCCTTACTTTATGATGAGTGTGGATGTGCAAGGCATGCACCTTGTAATCTACTTTACGGTTGCTTTTGGATATGTTGGGCCATGACTTCGGCCATAAAAGCAATGAGAGCAAATATGGCAAGTGAATGTGACTCAACCTTTTTTGTGGTCTGAACTTAAAAGTGACTCTACTTGTATCACCAAGAAGAACTTATCATTATACTGTTCGCATGAAACTAAAGAGAGGGAGGGCAAAATGAGTTCTTATAATTATACATTATTCAAATCGTCCATTATTAGCACACAAAAAAGAAAAATGCAAGCATTGTTAGCTGCAAAGTTCAAAGTTGAAATTTTGACACCTGCAGCAAGGAGGGTCACTCCTTCCAACATTTTCTCATAGTTCGAAGGTTTGTCCAAAAATTTGAGTGTCTATTATTTTAAAAAAAACCAAACAAACTAAGCATTTTTAATTTGGAATTATATGTGGGTAATGGTGTGTCCTTTAATTGCTTTGCCACACCAATGCGTATGTACTTATCACATTTTTTTTAATAAAGAAAAAGACCCTTAATTTAGATTAATTGATACCTACCAAATTCACCTTTTCATAAGTAGTAGGAAAAAGAAGAAGATGAAGTTTAAAGCTTGGAGAAAGTAACCTTTCATATATTTGCAAATACCATCTCTTTGTTGAGTTGAAATGAAAAATTGAAGGCTAAAGTGGTGGAAAAGTAAGAGGGAAGAATCATTATGAGGTATTGTGAGTGAGATAGGAGAACAGTAGAATAAGTGGAATTCTTGCTAGGCCAATGAGCAAGCAAGAAAACAATTTAATAATAATGTTACTCACTCAACAACTCCTAAAAGCAGACAAAGACAGCAAACCCTAAATGCCAAAAACAGCCTTACAAACTTATAAAATGTTGTAAGCTCCATTATTAAAAAAGATTCCATCTTGACACAAGGCCAAAAAAAATTCAGGCATGCATTATAGATTGGAGACAATAGATGCCCTCATAAGGAGGGTCTGACATGCAGGACTAATGCCATCAACACCCATGAACATGAGCCTTGTCACCATGCCAAAAGATGCTTTTAGAAGGGGAATTGCAGAGAAATGATAAGAATTATTTATGTCTTGTTCTAGGGCTCTTATATACTCTTATGTGTGGTACCTTATTAATTTTGTTCTATTCTTTGAATTCATCCAAGTTGGGGTATGGTTACTGTCACTTTCTTGAAAAACAAATGGAATTGGCATCTATATATAATCTTATATGAATTTAAAAAATTAGTGTGTTAAGTTTAGAGTATTTTGTGAGGTGAATATACAAATTTAAGAATATCTCATACACAGATTTAGAGTATGTTTCAGAAAAGAATTAGAATTCTGCGAAAATAATAACTTTCTCTTCAACAGTGCAATTAACTTTTGGTAAAAAAAGAAGAAGAGAAATTTATGGTTGAAGATATCATTTCTTGGATTCTTGAGAGTATATGGTGGAATGAGATGCTTTGCTTTGGCATAAAAAATTCAAAGTAATCAAAATTTATTGGTGTTCACAAGCTAATCACAATTCACAAAGTCAAGCCCACCACCTCTTTGTCATTAAATTCCATACTTCACCTTTTGTTTATCTTTTTCTTTTTAATTGACCCATATACTTGATCAAACTTTTTTCTTTCTTCTTATTTACAAAGATTCTCATGAGTCATGAGTCATGACCTGACCTGGCTTAAATTCCTTGCCATCATTAATTCCAATGGAACCAAGATTAGGAGAATCTTATGCTCTTTGACTGCTTATAAATAGTAACACTCTGAAAATACTGAAATGCCCCATATATTTTCTTTCTATTTACCTTCAAACCACTATCTATTGACTATTCCATTTCTTTGGATAATAAATTACTTTTTTGTTTTTTGAAATTACTCCTAGTTTTCATTAATATACTGTCAATTTATTTTTTCTAATTATTTGAATGACTATAAAGTAATTTATACTAATGCCAAAATAGCAAGAAAAGAAAAGGTGCATAGACCACTTTATGGCTTACATTGTCTTCTTTGTTTAATGATTTAGAAAATGGGGATTGATTATTAATAATCTTATATTTAGCACTAAGAAAAAAAAAAGTTCCTTTATTAAATATAATTTTATTCTAGGTTGCTTAATTGAAAGGATATTATTGGAAACTTACCTAACTTGTAGAATTAGATTCTTTCATAGCAAGCATTGGACAAAGCGAATGGAGATGCGGGAGAACAGAGGCTCCAATTCAAGGTTTCAACCGACACGTTAAAGAACATTTAATAAAATAATAATAAATCAATAAATAAAATTAGGTGAATCGAGAGAAAGATTCTTAATTCTATGGGGGAAAATTCGAATCTGACGGCTGTAAAAGATTGTCATTTTTGGATTTTGTGGAACGCATTTTACTATTTGAAATATAATATAAATTAAATTGTACATCTTGCTCATAAAATATTAAGCAAATATACCTAAAGTTGGTTGGATGGCATGTGTTCATCCTAAGGCCGGATCAAGGTTCGAATCCCTGATTCATCACTTGGAAAAAAAGTCAAATCTTTAACTCTGATTCCTTGCTAAGAGATGAAGCTCACACTCAAAAAGTGTAAGAGTACTCGTAATAATGCCCAACAACAAAAATATTAAGCAAATATGTACAAATTTCTTCATCAATATAAAATTGAGATAAGGTAACATTTGAATATATTTTTTTTCTCACAAGTATCTTCATACCTTTTAGGTATGAATCTAATCTCGTTCAGGATTTGTTGTTGTTTTGCTCGTAAGTATTTTCTTGCAGGCTCGAATCTTTAATATCACAGAATGCTCTTCAACCGTTAAGCTCAGGCATATTTTTTTACTTCAGCATATTGTTGGGTGTATTCAGACTATTTAATTCACATTGCAATGAATTTATTTTTTACAACTCATCACTTATAATTAGAGAATTTACAAGACAGTTACTTATTATGATATTCTGTAAGCATCTTGACTAATTTAATTCTCTGGTAAAAAATAGTCTATTTATGTTGGGATTAAAAAATTTATGAATTTATCTTATAAAATATTTTTTAAAAATATTAAAACTCATGAAATTAATAATAAAATATATATATAATTTTAACTAGGAATGACTTAAATTGTACGAGTATCACTAATAAAGAAAGTTTTGGTATATGAAACAATTTTTTATGCACATAGCTTCTTTTTAATTTATTATTGGAAACATTAGAAAAGGATAAACATCCCAATTTTTTCTAAGCAAATCTTGAACAATGAAGATATTGCATAGAGTGCGAGAAATGTAGTATTGATTACAACACAAATAGTACATAAAGTCAAAAAATACTAAACTTTGTCAGAAAAATATGGTAAAAATATGAAAGACACGTGTTGGAATCTCAATATATAAATTCCACTTTGGTGGCCTCCATAATCCTTGACTTAATTATCAAGTAGAAATGCAAAAGTAGGTTTCAAAATTTTGGATTAAAATAACTTTCTTAATTTGACCATTCACTTTCTACTAATTACAAAATTTATGTTAATAAGCTCTTAGTCATAGTTCTTAGTTCGATTAAATGAGAAAAAAAATTACTCGGATTATTGGATTCGAGATTTAAATTGTAAAAATAATAATATTTATCTTATTTGTGTGAGTTGTATTATTTCTATTTTTATATTATCTTATTGTCGATGCCCTATATATTAGTATTTCAAAAAATGTTTTATATGAAATATTATTTAATTTGAGGTACACATGTCAGAATGTGATGCTGAGGAAGAGTATATAAATTTAGATTAAATATGCGACGACGCGAACGTGAGAAATAGAATGACCCACTATCTTTCTTCTATAATACCGTCCAAACTCGGCGATGCTTTCTCTTCCTCAACAGAATCTTCGCGTTTCAATTTTCCTTTCCAGTCCTCATCTTCAAATCCCCACTTTCTCTCTTTCCAAACAATAACTCTGTCACACTCTCTCTAATTATATCATATATTCTTTATCTTTCTATATATATTTCATCACTATCTCACTTTCCCATTGATTTTCACCTCTGGTTTTGATTGATTTGAAGAAAGAATAATTTTGATACAAAGATCTAATTTTGAGGGAAAGATCTAAAATGGGTTTGGTTCCTTCAGAACTGAGCTTGGATATAAGACCCACTTTTGTTCCCAAAACGATCACTGATTTTCTCAAAGACGTTTCGACGATTGGAGATGTTTCGGAGAAGGTTTTGAAGCTTGATGATATTGTCAAGAGATTGGAAGAGGAAATGAAGAAGATCGATGCGTTTAAGCGCGAGCTTCCTTTATGCATGCTCCTCCTCAATGATGGTTGGTTTGAATTTTCTGATATTTGGGTTTTACATTTTTAGCGGTTTCTGATAGATTCTAATCTTTGGAAGTTAAATTCAATTCTGGGGTTTGGGTCTCGCACTTTGATGATTTTTTTCTTTAATTGGGTTTTCATGGTTTTATTTTCGTATCTGAATTCATTAATAATTTTCAGTTTAGGAAAGTTTGGTCAATGAATTTACTAATTTATCTATATTACCCGTCTCTCATTGCAGCGATTTTAGTTCTGAAGGAGGAGTCGGTACAATGTAGGAGACCCAAAGCCCAACCGGTGTTGGAAGAGTTTATACCATTGAAGAAAGAATGTGATCAAAATGAAGAGCATAAAAAAGAAAAAGATTGCAGGGATAAGAAGAATTGGATGAGCTCTGTTCAGCTATGGAATACTGATGATTATCCCACTACCAATCACACCGATGAGTCAAAACACAAATCTAAAGTAGAGATCAAGGTATAAATAATTCACTGAAAAGATGATGATTTATGGTTTTGGGCTAAAAAAGAAAAAGCATGGGTATTTATATATTGAAACATAGAGCAATGAAATTGAGGAAGATGTCTTTCTCTTTGACATTGCAGAAAAATAAGGAAGAAAGTGGCTCAGCAGCTGAGAACCCTTTTCAGTCTTCTAGAAATAGGAATGGTGGAAGGTTGTTTATGCCATTTAAGGCGTACTCTGGTGTCCCAGTGACAACATTGGTAAGGAAGGAGCAAAAGGAGGAATCGCCAATTCCTGGACTTTCTCTTCTTGCTCCTGTAATGAAGAACTTGAGAGAGGAATCTGGTTCTAGTGGTTCTAGAATCAGCTGTAGCAGAGGAGTTTCCTCCTCTGGCCCCAGCGCTCAATCCAAACTACAGGGATCTCAGCAGCCTATTGCCCGGAAACAGAGGAGGTGCTGGTCACCGGAGTTGCATAGACGATTTGTCAATGCCTTGCAGCAACTTGGAGGTTCTCAAGGTTAGAAATCGAAACTTGCATTTGTATTGAGATGAATGTCATCAAGCTTCATTTGTCAGGTCTAAAATTTACCTTCCTGAATTGGTGCATCATCCATTTTCCAGATTCTTGAAAATATGGTTGAATAACATTCTTAGTTTCTTTACTGTGGAATTTTGTGTTATTAAATGAGTGAATGTGCTGAAAATATAGACAGTTAATGCTTAATAAGTCTTGATATTGTTCTTCAAATTTTAAAGGTGGAAATACTTATGTGTGAAAATAAGCTGTGATTTGTTTCAATTTAATCCATATGTGAAGTTAGGGACTGTTATATGCATGAGGATACTAATCTTCTGAAAGCCTAACCTTAATTTGAACCTCCACCTGTTTCTTTTAGTCCTCTATATACAGAGCTGTTTTAGATGACTATGCTCCTTATGAATGATGTATCTTAATTAGTCTTTTTGGTATCCTTCAATTGCAGCAGCTACTCCAAAGCAAATTAGAGAACTAATGCAGGTTGATGGCCTGACCAATGATGAAGTGAAGAGTCATTTACAAGTAAGTTCTGAATATTCTGATTCCCTTTCTTGCCTGTTTGGTTATAAGGAAAATATATTCATCACATTGAGATAGCTTCAGAAAAACCCACATATAATTTGTATCCTTTTTCTGGCTTTTTCCAAGAATTAAATGTGAATCCTTGAAATTTTCAATGTATGTTTTGATTTGGAGAATGGATTTGAATGTGATAGAAGTTGGTTTTCCTTCTTATTACAGAAATACAGACTTCATACCAGGAGACCTCCAACTGCTGCAGCTTCGCCTACAAATCAGTCAGTTGTAGTTCTTGGAGATTTGTGGATGTCCCAAGATCATTTTGGTGACTCCTCAAAAGGTAGCAGTTCCCAGTCTGGTTCTCCCCAAGGTCCTCTCCAGTTGGCTGGATCTGGGGGAGGGACTTCCCCTGTAGGGCTTGACAGCATGGATGATGATGAAGATGCAAAATCTGAGAGCTATTGCTGGAAAAGTCATATTGTAGGACCTGGAAAAGTTGATTTATAAAGTTGCTTCACCATGAGTTTTGCAGATCAAAAAAAATATACATATACATGGGAGGCGCTTACACCTACATAAGAATAATACATTTTACATAAAAGAGGTTCTTCGGATAGAGGCTATTAAATTTTTGCAGGGTTAGCTTTCCTTCTGTCCAATCTAAGTTTTGTTTTTCTCTCGTAAATCTCATAGGAACCTCTGAATTAAGACCCATGTATTCATGGACGAAATGAAGGCCAATTTTCCCATATGATAAAATTTTATATAGATATATTTATGTTGTTATCAGAACTTCTCTGTTATGCCTCACATGAATTCATTCAATTTGATGCTCTTGATGTGGTTCTCAGCATTCTTAGGGAAAATTTATACACCAGTATTTCATAGTCCTGTGTTTTTGGTAAGCAGTCACCCGGGCCTGGTCACTGCGACCCCCTTTGTGAGGAGTTGATCTTAGTCGACTGAATGAGAAGTTTTACTGGATAAGCATTTTTGTCAATCTTCTGTGGCGCTGGTTAGAATGTGGGAATTGAGTGTTTCTGTGCATGAATAAGTCAATTCCATTGTGCTATGTATAACATTAGAATGAGTCAAATTTGCTTTTTACTTTATTGATTGTCACTTGAGCTGTGTTGTACTTAATATGTCTTACCTCTGGATATATCTCTGTCAAACTTGGAATCATTGGCTAATGCAGAGTCACTATTCCATTTAATGGATTAGCAAATCTTTAAGGTGAAAGAGACTGAGAGAGAACAACCTTAGTAGAGAGCTTAGAAGGAATAAGAACCTCTCGTGGTTACTTTAGGATTCATCTCTACAGAAATTGAATTTTTTTGGTGTTTTACAAGGTAAATTGGTTTGCTGGTGCAAATCAATGACAAGTTAGATTACATATTCTCCTAATTTAAGCAAACCATACTACTCAGTACACTTTCCACATTAAGGGGCTGTTTGATGGCAATTACTTTTGGTTGGGTCCAAATCCAATTTGCATATTACATATATGGTAAAAGCAGAAAGAAAGAGAGGACATGAGCATTTAAACACACTTCCTTACTACTTTAAGAAGCATTCACAGTGAAATATAATGACACATACAAAATGCTGCAAGAGGTTTCCAGCAACCTATCAAATTATATAGATTGATACAACTCACCCAATTATATGGTCTCCAAACAACATCCTTTATTTGATTAGTCAAAGTGATCTAACTTGCTAGATGTTATCTTTTTACCCATCCCAGTCATATCCCACTAAATAAAAACACAATCACTATTTATGTTTATTCAAGTGCATGACAAAGGAGTCACCTTCACAAGCAAAATAATAGAGAGAATCTTGTAGACAATATATAATGAAGGAGCCCACATTAATAGTTAAATTTTAATTATGGATAAATTTTATTTGGTGGAAAAATGAGTGAATGAAAATGATGGAACTCTCTCCCTCTCATTAACTTTTTTGCTAAATTAGGTTTCTTCTATTAGAATTCTGAGTAACTGATTAGGTTTCAAATTTATTATTATTCTCTTGTATTGGTAATATACAGAGCTAGAATATATTCATCATTTAAGCACATTGGTATTCACATGGGGCTGCTGTCTAAGGACTAGGTCCCACAATGAGGAAAGCCATTTCTTATGGAAGATTCCTTCAGAAACCAACCAAAGATAGTTATCCCTTTTGATATGTATGGCAAGTTTGGCATAATTTGGAAATATGAAACACGAATTACTATCAAGAGGCCAAATGTCAAAAGGTAATTAGCCAAAGGCCAACCATCATCAACCAAGATATTATCAAAATTGGTCGGTCTTCATCTAACTTGAAGAGTTGTAGTTAGCAACCTCAACTTCTTTTTTCTTTTCCAAAAGAATATGGCCATGGCTCTGCTTTTGGGCTTTGATGATTGTGGAACATTGGACTCTCAAATGTTTGCCATAGCATACCCATGAAATAAATCAAGCTGGACCATAAACCAAATTGGGCCTCAAGTAAAAGAAAATTATTTATTAATTTGTCTTTTTTAGAGGAGAGTTTTTTTTTTTTTTTTTTTTTTTTCTGGGTTGAGTCCCATTAGATGTATGGGCAACATAATCCAAACATTAATTTGATACTACGTTTTTTAGACGAGTTATAACTATATCAATTGAATCGATTAAAACTTTCATGGAAGATAGTGTTTCAGGCCAAAAGAGTTTTAAGGATAATACAACCGACAAGTACTCCAAGAATTCGAATTTGATAGGTGCCTAGCCAATTAGAAGTTAATAACTTTATTAATTGATTGATTCATCCAAAAAAGTTAGATTTATTTTGCATGACCATATGCTAATGACATGTTAAACATATAGCAAGGTTTTAGGGAGTACTAGTGAGACTGAAGGAGAGAAAAAGCATAAGAGAATAGCAACCTTAAAATTTTGTCAAACCTTAAGCAACGGCTGTGTAAGAAACTAGTTCAACCAATGAAACAAAGATGCCCATATTTGCGCGCGAAACGTGTGTACAATATAAAAATACAGTTACTAAACTTCAGGGGGAGAAATAATTCACTACGATTCAAAGACTATCATTGCAGAGAGATAGAATTGAAGGGAGAACGAGAAAATGGCACAGGCACACCCGGAGGAGAAGATCCATGAGACCCCCGAAAAGGATATGAAAGAAACAGGCAGTTCCTTCAAATTTAATGCCCAAGCACCTGAATTTGTGCCAACATCGCATACCCAGATGCCCATTTCGAGTTATCTCTATCCCTGCTTCCAAATTCTTGGTGGGGCTGGAGGTTCTGATTGGTTTTATGTAGGGGACCAAGAACCCGCCTACCTGATTCCCAATACAAATGTGGCGCTTCCCAATTGCTCGAAGAATGTCCTCACTGACGATGTTCAGCAGAAGATTGTTAAACAGGTGCCATTTTCTATTGAAATATTGATTCTTTTAGTGCTGTTTTTTTTTTCTTTTCTTGTATAACTCTCTTCTAAAATTTATATTTAGGGTTGAACAATATTTTGGGTTTGATCATGAATTTTCTTGTTGAGTTTGTCTCTTGTAAATATATTTAGATGCGCACATTCATGAGCTATTTTGGCTTGAAAGTGTATGTTACATCAATAGAATTTATGTCATGTCATCTCTCTCCCATGTCTCATCTGATACTCGCTTTTCTATGTCAATTTTTTATTGACATGGATTTACAAATATGGGTGGAAACAAGCCACTCAGATCACACTAGTTAAGTGCAAATCATGAAACTATTGCCAGTGATTGAAAAGGTGGAGATCTGCTTATTGTGAACATTATACAAAGAAATTGAACTTTTCATTTCAATGCGCTATTATAATATCAGTTTGACACAACATATCCAAGATCTCTGGGGCCCTTTGTTCCTGAAGCTAACTATAGAGCATAGCTTTTTTTTAAATTTCAATGTATACCTATGACTGTTGGAACTGCAAAGTAGTTATGACTTCTGACATAATTTAATGGGGATTTTCTTTCCGAGTTTCAGTAAAATGGGTTGCTTTGCATTTTCCTACATTAGCTGGAGTCTTAAGATACTTCCTGCCCACGTTTCCCACCTGCTCATCTCCAAAATGTTATGCCATGACTTTTCCGTATGCGTAGCTCTTCATTAAGAATCCAAATAGAAAATGTGCGTCCGCCATATAGGCTCCTTTTGCCGTTCAACTATGCCAAACCTTAATTATCTAAAAGTTTAGTTTTAAAAATGGTTCTTATTCCTTGTAAAAATTGCAATTTTTATTCAAGTAACATGTTTATCTAAAGTTGGTTATGATGTAAAACAGGTCGAGTACCAGTTTAGTGATATGAGTTTGCTTGCAAATGAATATTTGATGAAACACAAGAATAAAGATCCTGATGGTTATGGTAAGGATCTTCAAAGGGTATTTTCGATCTATGGATTAAGTAACTCTCCCCCTCCCTATCTTCTAAAATTTGAATGAATTTTATTGATGAGTCTTGGCTTTTTGACAGTTCCAATATCCGTTATTGCTTCCACTAAAAAGATTAAGTCCCTCAATTGTAACAATCATATGCTCACCCAAGCACTCCGATCATCCTCAAAACTAGTAAGTTTGTTGGATAGATTGTTCTCTTATAAAAAGGAGTTATTCAGTTTGCTTCTTTTTGTTTATAATTTTTTTTTAATCTTTGTAGGTTTTAAGTGATGATGGCAAGAAGGTGAAACGTAAAAAATCTTTCACTGATAAAGACAAAGAGGAATTGCTGGTAAGAGCTGCTATTGTTTTTATTCCACGTGCACCATGTTGAAGTGTCTTATTGTTATAGTATAATACAAGTGCATTTCTTTTGTTCTGCAGTCCCATACTGTTGTGGCAGAGAATTTGCCAGAAGATCACTCTCACCAAAATCTTCAGAAGATATTTAGTGTAGTTGGAAGGTTTTCTTTTCCTTTCCTTATTATTTCAATGCAGACCTTTATAGTATTGATCTGGTGAAACTGTTTTAACATCATATTTATTTATCATTGTGCAAACAGTGTGAAAACTATCAGAATATGTCATCCCCAGGAAAGCAATTCTTCCCGCTCTAAGGGTGATTTCTTTATCAGTAACAAGGACATGGAGATAGGTTATGTGATTTTATTTGGTACTTTAACATTTAAAAGGTTATTAGAAATATGTTATCTTACATTTTATTTTGTTACTTGTGCGTCTTCTTAAGCTCCATGCACTTGTGGAGTATGAGACACCGGAAATTGCTGAAAGAGCAGTAAGTTAATCCTTTTAGGACTTTGAAGTTTATACCTTTGTTTTCTCAATGTTCTATCCCTGTAACTCTGTTTACTTGCTTACTTCACCAGGTTTACAAGTTAAATGATGAAAGGAACTGGAGGAAAGGGCTGAGAGTAAGGCTGTTGCTTGGATGCTCGGTATGTCTCAAGACATGAAAGCTATCATTCTATCTTCTGTAATGTCTTGAATTTTCTGTGCTTCTTAATGGATATATTGATGGTTATAAATGTTAATTGTGCAGCCCAAATCTGTTTTGAAGAATAGAAAGTCCCAGTTTGAAGGAATTCTAGAGGAAGATGAGGTTACACATTCTGAATATGCTGAAGATTCCTCCCACTCAAATAACATAGATATGGTTGGTGACACTAATGTTAGTGTATCTATTGTGTGCCAATTAATGCACAGCAGTTTCCCCATTTATATGTTTGTTCTTCTTTTCTACCCACGAGCCCTACCTCAATAATGGAAATGTTATTTACAATCTCATGTGGACATTTGATAGGGTGAAGAAAATACAGTACGTTCAAGGAAAGGATGGGCTCGAGGACGTGGTAAGGGCCGAGGACTTGCCCCAAGCAACGAGGGACGTGGCCTGCTTGCTCCACCTCCCCAATGCAGCTTTATCCAGTGTGAAGCATCTGCCAAACAGAGTAGTAAGGGGCCAAGAATGCCAGATGGGACCAAAGGCTTCACCATGGGGCGGGGCAAGCCATTAAGCTCTCCTGCTCGACCCAGTTCACCTCAGGAATAATGAGTGCTTCTTAAATTTTTTCTTCCATATATTTTTAACTAATAGCAACTAGTTCTGTGTCTAGCAAGAACTGTTGTGAAGCAGCAAACTGGCTCAGAATCCGCTGATTTTTCGATTAGACTATAATATTTTAGGTGTTGCCAATTTAGCAAGAAGAAGAGATGTATAGTATTGTATGCTATTGTCAAATGCTTCTGACAGTGATCACAAAGTTTTTGTTTGGGAGATTTCCATTGAATGACATCTATGATTTATCTCCTTTTGTACATGGATTCAGTTCTTTCTGTTACTCCACGTTATCTTTTGAGTTTGAATGAACAATGAAGTCACTCAATATCCATCTCTCACATTCTTATTTCCAAGAATCTATGGTCAGAACTTTCTGAACCAACTAACTAATTGACTTTGGACTGCAGCAAAAATCCTCAAACACCTAAATACTAGTAAAAGATTGCGCCTTCCATTTGTAATTCTGTTTATATTTAATCAGTTTTCAGTTTTAATCTCTCACAAATGTCTTCAATTTTGTATATAAATATTATTTCAAGTAACAACAATATAAATTGGCCTAGGTTCGAGACCTGCACGGGCCAAGTTTGGTGTTTTTTTGAAAAAGAATAAACAAAAAAAAAAAAAAAAAAAAAAAAACTTCCGGTTCCACTCAAAAATAATTACTTCTGGTAAGAGCACTGAAATCTGCGAGGGACAGCATTCAAATTCGTGCGATTTAAGGGTCACAGTCCCAGGCACACAAACTGCACGGCAGAAATGTCTGCAAAAGTTCCTGAAAAAAAATAAAATTAAAGTTGCAGGAGGCAGCAGTTACATTTGTATTTCAGGTTCAACAGGACATTGTTATGTAATTACTGTCTATTGTTATGCTGAAATTCTAGAAAACGCTAATAACCAGTCTTACATTGTTCTTGTGGACAGATTCCTGAATGATGCATGTTCGGTTTCAAATGCTATTCTGAATCATAACCTATGTATGTTGAATCAGTTGTCACTGTTTTGGTTTATTAGTGTAGGACCCAAAATTAAATATTACAATGATGTTTAATGGTAGTGGAATTGCAGGAAATGCGCTACCCAAATTAAATTTGCTAGATAATGAAATTAACAGAAGTCAAACGATTATGTTTAAGAAACCACATGCCCACTTAAAGCTAATGAAACCCCAGTGGAAATCCTGTTTCATGCTAATCTTTTGTAAAATATTATTAGTTTGAGGTATATTTTACCGACTCAAATCTCACACACCTTAAAAATTCACTTGATACTAATCTTTTGTAAAATACTGTTAGTTTCGAGGTACATTTTGCCAACCTCAAACAACTTAAAAATTCATGCTTTTCATAGACCTTAGGACTAGGAGCTGATGACTATCAAGTATAGAAGCTTTCGTTAAGATACTGTATAAACATCAGATTCCAGTACTGGTAAAAGAAACTCAGAGATGTTTACATTTAAATGAATAAAAATTAGGTTTTATTTGGTCTCAATAAGGAGTGAGAAGGGAATGGAAGGGGAGCAAAGTTAAGAGACTAGAAGGGATGAAGCTTTTCCTTTCCAAACTAGCTTAGTTTAAATCCAAAAGTTAGATACTTAAGAAATATTAGTCTTCTTAAAGTGGTGCACCTTAGTTATTATCTGTTGGTCATAATTTGATAAGGATTAGTGGAGTATGTATAGGGCATTATCTTCAGCTGAGGTACCATGTATATACCTTTCTAATATGAGATCCTAGTCAATTTTGGACTTCTTTACCACATGCTTAATTTATCTTTTTAAAATATCTCCCTAGAGTATACGAAATTGTGGAACACTCATTAATAGCCGTCTCACTTCAATGGATGACATTGAAAAGGAAAAAACAAAACTTAGTGTAGCACAAGGAATAGATTTGTTGCTTTTGGTGTGATTGGTAAAACCCTGTGTGTTTATAAAGTAGACGATAAAATTTGGAATAAATAATAGTTTATTCGCAGGCAACAAGATCTTTTCCAAAAACTAAAAAATAAAGCATTATTTGTCTATCTCAGTGCAAAATGCTACAGTGTCTAGGAGTTTCGACAGAAAGAAAGGTGGCAAACAATGTGTATTTGAACATTGTGTGTGTGTGTGTGTATGGACATGTATTGAAATCAAAGGCCCTCACTTTTTCCTCAGCAAAAAGAATGTCTGGTTCAAGTTTGCTACAGAATCAGCTTTTCTTCTTCATTAATAGACAATTCGGGCACTCAAACAAGGATCAACATCGCCATATCATTGGGCTAAAGGCTGTTTGGCAAAATCGGAATTAACTGGTTGCTTCTGATTAAAGGACGCAGTATACATCAAATCCCCTGATTTGACAAACCATCTTGAAAAAAAATCTATTAATGATCAATTATTCTTTTAGAATGAAAATTATAAATTTTCTGGCTTATACATTCAGGGATAACATTTTGTTGAATTAGTTTTTAGTACCTAGTATCTAATTTTTGAGTCACTTCACTTGTTCTTATCATCTCATAGATAGCTCCAAAATGCTTTTCTTCCCTTATGACATATATGTGCATTATAAGTTTACAAGGTCATTCCTAGCATAAGGGTTGAAACTAAACCATCTGGTTTTTCTACACTGTATATCCAGATCATTAGCAACTGTAGTGGCAGACCATGTATTAGTTTTTAATTAGTAGGAAAAGATAGAAGGTACCAAGAAGTAAATGGATGGTATCAATGGGTGCCTAGTGCTTACCACCTCTAGAAAAAATACGTAGTACTGTAATACACTTCGGCTACTGGCCTATCCATTAGGTTTTAACAACCATAATGGTACTTCCACTTTCTAAGTGCAACCTATGAATTCAATTTTCTGTTCTGTTGCTTTGCATATAAATAACCTCAAAGCCCCCACCACATGGCATCAGAATCAGCATTTCCAACTCCCTGTTAACAATCATAAGCCATGAATCGTAAATTCTTCTCTTTCTTCATTATCTCCCTCTGCTTAATTTATACTTTGTCTCCCTTTGTCCACATGTTTCCCTTTGACTACAGCCATCTTGATTACGGCTACAGCCATCTTGATTACAATTTCTATGATAGATCATGCCCTTACTTGTCAACGATGGTTAGATTTGGTGTTTGGTCAGCTCTCAGAAATGACAGCAGAATGGCTGCATCCCTCCTTCGGTTGCATTTTCATGATTGTATTGTAAACGTAACTGTTCTTTTCTTAGGACTATTTATTTCTGGTCTTTCACATATAAAAACACAGTAAACTTAGCAGTGATTCCCTTTCAGAAAAAAATCATTTTAGAACTTTTACATAGGCATGTTGTCCTTCTGCAGTAACTTTAATTAACAACATATTGCATTTACAAGACTTCCCATTTAAGTAGATGGATACCTTAGGCCACCTCAGCTCTGTGTCACAGACATGGGAACATGGCTGTCGACATGGTACACGTGTTAGACTCATCTACTACTCAATCTTATAGGACTACATGGTAAAGAAGGACTTTGCAATATAATTCTTATTTTGTAATTAAATTTGCACTTGCCATCAGTTTAGCTGAACTACTGTTTCCAATTGACATCAACTTGAAGATAACATCATGCTCTAGCCTAAATGGGAGCAAGTTGAGGCTGTTTTCTTCTTGTCCATATTCCCAGCCATCATCTTAACGAAAGAACATATTTTCTTTTACTGCATATGGCACATAAGTTTTTCTCCTTTTCCTGTTCAATGGAGGCCCACACGCCTTAGGCTACACATCATGGTACTACATCCTTTTCTAGTTAATCCTAAACTGCATTCTGAGTTACATATATTGACTCCATGAGGAGCTAAACCCTAAAAAAGCTCCACAAGGAGCAGGTCCCTACCAATTGAGCTCCTAGGACTGACTTTTGATTAGAATGAGAGTGCTAGAAGTTCAGTGTGGCTATACTATGAAATTTTCACTCTCCCCTTTAGGCAAAAGCGAGTCTACAGAAAGTTAGAGCTAGATAAATTTAATTAAGATGTAATGATTTAAATTCAACTTGATATTTCTATTTTAAATCTCCCTTTTCTTACCAAATAGATCATACCAATTATTTTCTATATCCTGTCTGTCGTAAAACTTGTGCTGAGGAAATTTCAAAGGGAGTAGAGTAAGATGATTTGGACTGCTAGTTTTAGAACTCATTCTTCCTTAAATTTGTTTTCAGATGTAACTTTTGTTTGTTTTGGTTAAGCCAAAAGTAAATATTCAGTGTCTGATCAGAGATCCTGTTTGCTTATTAAAGGGCTGCGATGGCTCAGTGCTTCTTGATGACACAAAAGATTCTAAAGGCGAGAAGAATGCTTTCCCAAATCGCAATTCACTACGAGGTTTCGAGGTCATTGACAATATTAAAGCGGATGTGGAAAGATTTTGCCCTTCAACTGTTTCTTGTGTTGATATATTAACCCTTGCGGCAAGGGACGCTGTTGTCCTGGTATTTGACAACCTCTATGTCAATTATTAGTGTACATATCAGTCACCATGATGTAAGTATATAAGCTCTACTTACGCTGTTTCCCACCATTGTTCTGGTTTAGTCAGGAGGACCTTATTGGCCTGTTCCACTAGGCCGACGAGATGGAACAACAGCAAGTGAGAAGGCAGCTAATGAACAAATCCCGTCACCTTTTGAGCCTCTAGAAAATATCACTGCCAAGTTCACATCAAAGGGTCTTGACTTGAAGGATGTTGTAGTCCTTTCAGGTTCTTGTTCTTTTCTCAGTTAATTAATTTAAAATGTATACTTTGCAGGAAGAGGCTGGTTGCACTTACTTTAAATGTCATGCCATGCAAACAAGGTGTTGAACATTTCATGGAGACTCTATGTTGATGTAATCCTGGCATCAATAATTTTATTGCTTTTGTCCCCTCAGGAGGACACACTATTGGCTTTGCCCAATGCTCCACCTTCAAGAGAAGACTTTTTGACTTTCAAGGCTCCGGCAAGCCAGATCCTGAACTTGATTCTTCCCTCCTCTTAGATTTGCAAAGTGTGTGTCCAAATAAAGACACATCAGACAGCAATCTAGCACCCCTTGACAGTGCAAGTAGCTACATGTTCGACAATGCATATTACACAAACCTTGTTAGCAACACCGGGCTTCTTGAGTCTGATCATGCATTGATAGGAGATCCAAAGACTGCTGCAATGGTTAATTACTACAGAACAAACCCAACTCTTTTCTCCAATGATTTTGCAGCATCGATGGCAAAACTTGGTAATATTGGGATACTCACATGGCAAAATGGGCAAATTAGGAAGACATGTGGGTCTGTAAACTAATTGGTGCTTTGTGTTGTTAGGTTCTATCCAGTGGATATAGATTATGACTGCTATATATATATATATAATCACCATCAGATTAGGCTTTCAGGTATCAATATTTGATGTCAATGATATTGATCGTCCATAGAGTATGAATCATGCAGTTCTATTTTGCATTCTCCCTTCCATTATGTTGTGTTAGTCATTATCTGTATTACACCAGAGCATGCACGAAATGTTACTGTCTATCTGTTCTAACTGTAATCAAATGTAAGCATCCACAAACACCTAGTTATTACTTGTAGTTTCTGGTCAAAAAGGAGAATATAAGAGTGACTAGAGGGGTACACTAGAGAATTCACCGACGCATGTATAAGCATACTTTCATGCTTTCTAGTAGTTGATCTTAACGTTATTTTATTCCTTTTTTTGGGTTTGTGGGGAAGGATGAAGGGAAAGGGATAAAAACTTGTCATGGTGGTGGTCCAATGGGGTCTAAGCTTGACATCATCAGGTACAGTAAATTTGTACTCCATCCTCAGAAAGTAAACATTTTTAACAGCTTAAACTGTGGGATACAATCCCCCTTTTTTTTTCCTTCTATTTTCAATTTGGAAATAGTGGGAAACATTTTTCTGATAACGAGAGACGAAGAGGCTCAAAAGCAGTAGCTTCCAAAAAGAAACCGACAAGGAGTGCTTGGATTCAAAAGAGAATATAAAGAAAAGCTGATAGATGCCTGATTAACTTTTTTGTACAGCCACATCGGGACCCTTGTCCTCTTCTCTCTAAAGCCTAAACCACTCTGTATTTTTCAACTTCTTTCCTTATATAAAAGATGATCATAATCATCATCACCAATAGACATATTCTCTGTTTTCATGTTAGATTCGCTGTTCTGACCAATCTTGACCTCTATGTGGTATATGCTTGACACCCATGCCTCTGAATAATACTTTACAACCAAATGTGGGTTGAATATCTTATTCCATTAACTTCAATATCATATACAATAGTTAGCATGGTAATATGGAATACTGGTAGCAATTGAGTCCGTTAGCTTCAATGTCAAATACAACTTTTCCTTCCATTTTCTTCTTATCTCAAGTTTGGAGAAACAGTATTAATTAGTGCATTACTGATCATGGTAGACTTTCAGTAATGCATAATTGATGGGGTGTGGGGAAAAGGATAGAGGAAAAGAAAATGGTGGTCCAATTGGCTAAAAGTGTTCTATCAAAAAATTTTACTTTTCCTGCCACCAAAGACAATAATGCTCAACTTTTTGACCTTCAAAAGAAAGAAAAAGGCAAACTTATCAGGCACTTAATAAGAACTATAAAATGAATATAAATAGCTTGTCTAGGTTCAATTCGGTGCTTTTGAAAATCTCCTCCTTGGGATTAAAAATGGAGAAAAACAGACATGCCCTTTTCTAGCAAGGATTTTAAGGACCTTATGAAGAAAAGAAGAAAGAAAAAGCAAGTTTCTCAAGCTAATTAGGCAAGAAAAAAAGGAAAAGTGACTTGTGCTTTATAATACTTTGGTGCCTGGTTTGCATCAAAGCTTTCAACTCTGCTGGCATCCAATCTTATATGTCTAAAATGAGAAAGCAGCATAGAGTTTGCTCATCGCAATTGAAGAAATCATAGAATCTTATTACCCAATAAATTTTGTGCCTGAATTTAATCAGAGCCATTCAATTCTAAAGCATGGAGGAATAAGGGTACAAAATCACGCAACTGCTGTCTCGCATACGTAGGTGACTAGGGGTGTCTCTGTCTCTTACAAGGTTCCATAGCCGTTGCCTTGTAATTATTGAGAATATTGAGAAAAGGTCCCATTCCAACCCACCATTTCAAAAGGGTTTTTCTTGGGTTTTGCCCCTCACTTCCCTCCAAAAAAAATTTCCTGCCCTAATTGCCCACATTCATTTTCCACAATTACACTCTTTAGTTACATTTCCCTCTCAAAACGTTTGGGAAGACCCAACCAAGCATAACCCTTTTCTCTCTCCCTTGAACCCACAAAATCCTGAGACTGAATTCTGCATCTTGAGGACCCAAATCAAAGACTTTCTCAAAAACCCATTTGTAATTTTCATTATTTCCCATGACCCATCAATTTATTCATTCTGTTTTCATTCAAAGCTAAGAATTTTATAAGTAGAATACCAAAGTCCCAAGCTGTATCCTTTTCAAATCTTCATCATCAATAAAGAAAAGTCGGTTTCAAATGTCTACACCAGTGGACCAACAGCCACCACCTATGGCCGACGCAGTGATCCAGCAAGCTTACACAACCCATTCAGGTCACGGGTCGGTTGGACCCGTAATTGCGGTTCTAGCAGTGATCACCATTCTGGGAGTCATAGCTGGTATGATTGGTAGACTCTGTTCGGGTCGTCCGATTTTGGGTCATGGACAATATGACATTGAAAGTTGGGTCGAGACAAAATGCTCGTCGTGCATCGACGGTAGAATCAACCCTCCTCGTCCTCCGCCAGCACCTCCTGCAGCGGAGGATGCAACAAACTCCCCTGAAGAAGCACCGGTAGCGGCGCCGGTGGAGACACAGCAAGAGATAAAGGAAGAGAAGCAACCACCAAGGCCAAATTCACATGAAAATAGTAGTTAGTCTTGATTGTGAGTAATGTCCATAATTTTTTTACATTCAACATAAATTTTGGGGTGGGGATTCAAAGCTTGAAGAATGAAGAACTGTAATTAATGGCTGTGATTGACTTATTGCTTCCAAGTTTGTTATTATTTTTCTAAATTTGGCCTAATATTCTTTGTTGGTTATTGAATTTTTATTTATTTATTTTTTCACAAGAATCATCATCTTTTTTTTCCTTTTTTGTTCATTATTATTTTTTAGGACTCGAATATTTGACATTGTAGATATTTTTCAATGCGACTTAACACTTAAATAATAATATCTATATCTATATCTATATTATATATAAAAATATTTAGAGACAAAATTTTTTTATATTCTTCTCTACTCTTATAAATTTGTATTATCACATAATTATGTTTAGTTGTTATTTTATTTCAAATAGAATTTTTTTTTCTTTTTTTTTAAGTTTAATATTAATAGAATTATAATTATTTTAGCATTATTGATTTTATTTTTTTTACTAAAACTTCTCAATTTTATTAAATTTATAATTTTTCAATAATTATATATAAATGGTAATTAAAATTGAATTTTTATTTTTTATTATTTAATAAGTACTTAATAATCTTAATTTTTTTTAGTTCTTCTCAAATTTAAGAATTAAAATTTTAAAAATTCCTATAAATTAAAAAAAATATTAAGAGTATAATTTTCATGATTATAATATTGTTGTTTAATTTTTATAACATAAAAAAGTTATATTTTTTCAATAATTATATGTCAATATTAGTTAATATTGAATTTTTCAAAATTTTTATTTAATAAGTTTAATATTAATATAATTATATTCTTTATTTTACTATTTTCATAATTTTTTGCTATTTTAATATTAATATAATTACAATTATTTTTTTATTTCTAATTCTTTTGAATATTAATAAATTTATAATTTGTTAATAACTATATATCAATAGTAATTAATATTGAATTTATCAATTTTTTAATTTAATAAATTATAAATAATTATAATATTATAAATTAATTTTCTTCTAAAATACTATAAATAAATAGAAATATTAAGAATATAACTTTTATGATTTTAATATTATTGTATTAATTTTTTTCTCTATCTTTAATAAAATATAATTCACGCGCGTTACATGTATACGAAAGCTAGTACATATAAGCCAGAAATGGAATTCGAATCTTCATAAAAGTCTCTATTCTTAGTTAATAGAAGCCCAAAGATCTATGAACTAGCCCATGTTTGATTAGTGATGGGTTGGTTACTCAATATTAATCACGCAGTGTATTAATTGTTAATGAAAATTGGCCAAAAAAATAATCAGATGAAAACTAATAAGAATATAAGACACTCATAATTATTGTTTGTTTGATACTATACATCTATTTTGGTATCTCTTTATTCTATGTGAATTGATTATGAAGTTGAAAACATTCTTTTGTTAGACATAAAAGACAATAAAGGGTATAGAGTTTTTCAATTCCATGTCACTTTTGAATGTGGACACTCCAATTAATTAAGGTAGAAACAATAACATATATATCATGGAGATTGATGTTGCTTTTTGGAATATTTGAAAGGAATGTAGTTTAGGCTTTACAATTTGCATTAATTTTCTTCACACTTTTCCCTAACGTGTAATTTGCCATAAATTAATTCTTTGTTTATTTGAGAAATCTAAACTAAAATTTTATGGTTCAGAAAATAAAAATGTAAGTAAGCTATTTTACATATTTCAATATAAAATATTACTCCCGCATCTCTATCATTTTATATCTAAAAAAATCTTCATCGTAGCTATATCTGGGACCGAAGCTAATCTAAAATTTAAAACTAGCTAGCTAGTGACTGAAAACTAAAAGATAAAAGCTAGTTTCTGATATTTTAATTGTCGGTTTTGCAAATTTTCATTTGATGGACGTAGATTTTGTCACAGCCACCAGTCCATTAGTCCCGAATGCTGTGGTATCAATTCTTCACAGAAAGGTTCTCTCCTACTAGTCCCAAGTTCCTACTAATTGGCAGTAGTTTTAAGTTACAGAGTTTGTGGAGTACTACTTTTGTATACTAATTCGGTATTCATCTTTTTTATTTTCTTTGTTGGGTGAACTAGGATCTGTCAGTCAAATATTGAGAGATGGACTAGTGGTATGGTATACAAGTTGGTGGATAACAATGTCACAAGTACAATATCTAGCTAGTCTTATACAATTTCAAGTGTATATAAACTGTCTCCTTTGGAACTAGACTTGAAGCTGGCTTGCTGGGTTTGTCAAGTAGGCTTTCTAAATCTACAGGCCAACTGGTAAGTAGTAACTGCATGACAAGCACATCAGGATCACACAGGGTGGGACTTGGCAAACTTCTGAAATAGTACTACTACTACTATACCAGTTCACATGTAGATTAGGCAATACTAATTAAAGCAGTTTTTTATGAGAACGTTGTAACTTACACTATATACGTATTATGTTCCAATAGAACATGAAACTTTGAATTGAAAGTATGTTTTCACTCATTGAGACTATAAATAAGTGGAATTTATAGAATAAATAGAGGATGGTATAGTCTACCAGTCTTTGGTTGCTATATCCCATTAATGTTCTAGTTTTAGTTTATTTTTCTTCTAATTATAAATTCTGAGTCTGCAAAAAAATTCCAGAATCGAAAATAATAAAACTTACACTAATAGGCCTCTTACAGACACAAATTGGTAACTTGACCTCTTAGAGTGGTCCATGGTGGCCTCTTTGAGTGGAGTGATTTTAACTTTTAAATGATCAACAAAACAAATAATTTTTCGAGCTCCCCAACTTATCCCCCACTACTAGTGGCATAAAATAGCTATGCACAAGTCAATTCATCCATGCCTGCAATCAGATTACTTCTTTTACATGCATCCAAACTAAGTCATTGTTAGTGGGTGCAAGTTGCAACCCATAAACAAATAAGCAAGCATATCCAAAACTTCAATGGTGTTTAGTGGGCCCTTTTCTATTTTACAAAATGGGCCCATGTCCATAAATTCCATTGCTGGGTTTAAAAGAGATCTCTTTGTTTAGGCTGAGAGACACCAAGCATTAACACCTACATGTAGACCGCCTGAATTACTGTTTAGACAACGTGACATAGGCCACCATTTCCTGTTAATTGCTTATATTCAAAATGTTACTCTGCCTTGATTGTAACCTTTTGTATCCATTTTTATACAGATTTGATGTAACCTAGGGTTTCTTTCATTTTCTTAAGTTTTGTTAACAAACAAAGAACATAAAGACAGAGACAGACAAGGCCTCAACGGTACAGGTTTTTCCACCATCCTGTCCATTGGGATTGGAAGACGTGTATTCAGAAAATATATAAAACCACCCAAAGTATAATAAGTACCATTTTACCAAAATGAAGTGCCTTGTTTTTTATGTATTTGTATTTTTGACTGTCTTAAATGATAAAATTACAAAGAGAACCAAAAAACTCCAACAAAGAAATTCATAATAAGACTTTTTGTAGGTGTTTCCCTTTCGGTGTTTGGTATATCAGTGACACTACTTTGGTTTTGTGTCAACAAAAATTAATATTTTATGTTATAATAAACAACTTATTTCTCTCAAAGGGCAATAATTATTTTTCATATAAAATTTGAATAATTTTTTATTATTTTAATCATTAGTCACTTATAAATAATTCGTAAATATTATTATATATATATATTATAATCACAATAAACATGAGAAAATCATATGATAAATGAATAGAAGTATCTCCACTTCTCAGCTATTAAAAATTAGAAAACCCAATTTGGGAATGTAAGTGAATAAGTAAAAAAAATTGGGTCTAAAAAGGAAGAGACAGAGAAGCAATGGATCTGAGAAAACAATGCGAACATATTAATACCTTATATACGGAAGAGTCAGAGAAACTTTGATGTTACAGACAGGAAGCGTTTGAAAATTGGCAACGAGGGTAGCCCAGAAGACAGAGTAGAGTGACTGTGTCCCTCTTCTAAATAAAAATAGCAGCAGCAACTGCAAGGGACTCGAAAGTCGTACCTACTTGTAAGGGTTTTTATCCTTTGGCATTTATTTATTCATCAATTATTTTAAGCACTCTGTTGCCCACTATTTTAGAGAGCTCGGAGAAGATTCTAGAGCTCATAGACTCTAACATAAACACACCAGAGCTCTAAAGTTTCAAGCTTTGCACTCAGAAAATGGGGGAGAGGCCAAGATGTTTCTTTGACTTAAGCATAGGAGAAGAACTGGAAGGGAGGATTGTTATTGAGCTCTACAATGATGTGGTCCCTAAAACTGCTGAGAATTTCAGGGCTCTCTGCACTGGTGAGAAAGGCATTGGACCCAATACTGGGGTACCCCTTCATTACAAGGTCATTTCTTTTATCTCTTTTGGTTCAGAAGATATACATTTACATGTATATAGTTGTGTGAATATTATAGGTCCAACTTCCAATATGTAATTTGTATTGATGCCTAAGGAGATTCCGAGGTCCTTTCTTAAAGAGAAAAATCAAATCTTTAATGGTTTCTTTAATCCCATGATTCCCCTTCAAAATTCACGAAATTAACCATCTATCAATTTTTTGATGGGTGTTTATGTATAAATCTTTGTATTCAAATTTTTGGATTGGATGTATATTGAAGAAAATTTGGGGAAGGAGCTCTTGTTGTAGCTGTTATTTGTTTATGTCTTTACAATGAAGTCTCATTAGTTTTAAGGATGTTAGGTACTATGAATCTCTGGACTCTTCAGTAATCGAATGGTTGGAGCCTTTGAGATACATTTTCCCTTGGATGGTGAGATTGTAAATGGACAGTTGTGCCTTTGACATTCAGAGACAAGACATGGGTTTGTGTTGTGTTTGTGTTGTGTTTGTGTTTGGCTGATTTTTCATTGAGTTTTTAATGTTAATTAACTTCTATGCTATTATTAGATAACTGTAATAATTGGCAATATTGGTTGAGGTTCACTTTTAGTTTAGGTATGAAGTATGAAAAGGCTTTGAGATCCCTAGTTTTCTGGAGTTCTCCCAGAGTTAAATGCATTACTGTTTTAAATTATGATAGTTAGTCTGGAAATGCAGTCACGGTTGAATTTTTCTTTTTTGCTTTTGCCACTAAATATTGGTCTGACAGTTGATATAACAAAATTGTTTTAAATATTTATGTCGTCAGTTTGATAGTTGGTGGTTAATCTTAAACTTGTATCTTAAGAAATGACAGATGTGTCATTGGTCTGCTGAGGCTGCAGGTATTAGTGTTTGCTTCAAATACATAAATTTTATGGATAATTTTAAGGACCTTAACTAAAATATCATGTGTTTAAGAACATTCACCTCTAACACATTATACTTACCAATAGCATAAGGTCAAAATGTTTGGTGCAAATGTATTCCTGTATTGTTTATTTGTTCTTTGGGAATCCTGGAGTTTTAACCTTGTTTGAGGTATACAATGAAAAAATACCTTGTATTCTTTCTCACTTGTTTCTTTAACTTCCTCTGTATTCAGGCATCTCGTTTTCATCGTGTTATTAAGGGCTTTATGATCCAAGGAGGGGATATATCTGCTGGAGATGGTACAGGGGGAGAATCTATATATGGACAGAAATTCGAAGATGAGAATTTTGAGCTGAAACATGAAAGGAAAGGGATGCTATCAATGGCTAACTCTGGTCCTAATACAAATGGTTCACAGTTTTTCATTACCACTACTCGAACTTCTCATCTGGATGGTAAGCATGTCGTATTTGGGAAGGTAATTAAAGGAATGGGAGTTGTTCGTTCAATCGAGCATGTCACAACTGGCGAGGGTGACTTTCCCTCTCTTGATGTTACAATCGTGGATTGTGGAGAGATTTCCAAGGGAGCAGATGATGGAATATCTAACTTTTTCAAAGATGGTGATACTTATCCTGATTGGCCAGTGGACCTTGATGAGAGTCCTAATGAGCTTCAGTGGTGGTTGAGTGCTGTAGATTCTGTTAAAACTTTTGGTAATGAAAGTTACAAGGTAGGTGTGCTCCATATATTTATTCTCACTTGTCATTTGGTAATCTTGCAAGAACTATGTCTTACAAAGTGTGTTGGGAGTATGAAGAAAATCCTGTGTTTTACTAGCCATTGGTTTTGGTCGGTCATTATTTTAGTGTGGTCTCTTATATCATAACATTTTTACATTGAAAGACTCATTCTGTTGTTGACAGAAACAAGACTATAAGATGGCTTTACGAAAGTATAGGAAGGCTTTACGCTATCTGGATATTTGCTGGGAGAAAGATGGGATTGATGAAGGTATTCTAATCTTTCTTTCTTGTAAAATTGTCTTCGCTTTATGGTACAGTGACTGTGCTACCAATCCAATTTATCTCACTTTCTTCTGATTGTATCATTCTCTTCTACCTTTGCAGAGAAGAGTTTAACTTTGAGAAAGATAAAGGCTCAGATTTTCACAAACAGCTCTGTAAGTTATAAGTTGCTCTACACTGCACCACTGATTGTAAGCATCCATATTGTTATATCTAGATCACGCTTTATTCATATCAGACTGAAAAGTTGCTTAGTTATTTGGCATCTTCTGGAGATATACTCCTGCTGGTATTGTAGGCTGAGTATTCATTTTTCTGCATAAGTGTTTTGTTGAAGGATGGCTGATTTCCTTGTATTTTCGTTCACTATTTTCTTATAAGTTGCTTGTTATGTTTGTTCCAGGCTTGTAAATTGAAGTTAGGGGATCTTAAAGGAGCGTTGTTAGACACAGAATTTGCAATGCGTGACGGAGAAGATAATGTCAAAGCTTTATTCCGCCAAGGGCAGGTTGGCATTTCTACTTTTGAGGATCTCAGTTGGTAGTGATTAGTTAGTTGGATGGGAGCTTCTCGTAACATTTGATATCCTTTCTTCTGGTGGTTTCTCCTCTGCTAGTAGATATAATGCATTCCACTATCTTCTCTAATGTTTGTCATATTTCCATCTTTCCAGGCACATATGGCACTTAATGACATTGATGGTGCTGTTGAAAGCTTTAAGAAGGCATTGGATTTGGAGCCAAATGATGGTAAGTTATGATTAGAATCTAGCCTGTCATAAACTCAAGTTCTTGCTGAATTATGAACTTTCCGATCGTTTACTTGATTTTCGGTATTTTGCAGCTGGAATTAAAAAGGAGTTTGCTGCTGCCAAGAAAAAGGTACTTACATCTGACAAATCTTATCAAGCATCTTGGTATTGAGTGCTTACAATGAATCTAATTGATGATATTTCGCAACAGATTACTGATAGACGCGATAAGGAGAGGAATGCATATCGCAAGATGTTCCCATAACCATTATTCAGTTACCTGGTATGGTTTCAGGATGCTTTATCTTTTCAGGCAAGCACCAGTTTCCTCAGTATCATAGGGGGAAAAGTACCTAGAATTTATTGGTTGTTGAATGTAATAAAGAAAACAGTTAGCATGCTGATTGTACTTGCTTCTCTTCACCAAAAGATTGATTCTTGGTAACAAATTTATGTGCTTCATTGGAAATCACATTTCTTTCACCAAGTTTGCAATTGCCAAATGCATTTACTGATAAACTGGTTTTTACTGGTTGATCATCAATTTACTTTGCCCCTGCATATGGAGCGCTGAGACCATCTATTATAGGCATTATTTTCATCATTCTTATTTGTTTCTACCTCTCCTTGAGCTGGGATCCTGGAATCTGTTTCCTCTTTTCTTTTCTGCACCTTTGAATTCATGAGCAGTGATTTCATCAATCTTTAATAATTTTCCCCTTCCTTCTTCCCCCTTTTATTCAGGTTCTGTTCAAGAAGAGTAAAACAGGTGGACACCTATGCGGCACTAGAAAGTTGAGGCGTGAACCACTGCTTATTTTTGTACTAGGAGTGAAGCTTCATAAATTGAAATGACTATTTTTGTTTTGCTCCCTGAATGTTTTTTGCCAATAATTTGTCATTCCCTTAGAAACGAGCTCTTAGAAACTGTATAGCTTGTACTTGAAACATATTCCTTGGTGATGAAATAAGGAAGGTTTGTTGGTGTCCAAAACCCCATTAAATTACAGGTCCTAGGGCTTTTAATTATCTGATATTTGATTTTACCTCTGTTATTGCACCTCATTTGGTCGGTCAGATTAAATTTTAGCAACACAATAATCTTACAGCATGATATACATAAATGAGCTGGACATAAAAAAATAATGAAGGGTCGTGATGTTCATAAAACAGAAAAACTTTGTAAGGTAGAAAAGGAAATCTGTCTTTCCAAGTATTGAACTACACATCATATAGGTGGGGAGTTGTAAGTTTTCAACACCATGCACCAGTAGGGATGCACGAGTAAGGACTGGCAATGAGAAGAGATTAAGAGGCTAGTAGGGATGGCATCGAACCGAGTAGGAATGGTGACGAAGAGTATAAGAGGCTAGTAGGGATGGTAACGAAGAGATTAAGAGGCTAGTAGGGATGGCGTCGAACCAAGTAGGAATGGTAATGAGTAGAGTTTAAAATGAGATTTTTACGAGTTTAAGTTATCATCAGAATATTGTTTTCACTATTTCCACATAAATGAGGTTTATTACAAGGATGAGTTCCGTGTCAGTTATTAGAACAAATCAATTCCATCCCCACCAATCTTAGTTGCCATTGATGCATTTCCAGTTCCCTCAGCACCACGCCACCACACAACTCAGTAAGCTGCCTATCAAACAACTCCAATAACATGTTCAATAGGATTAAGAAATGTTAGATTTCAGAAACTTGATGATTTCGATACTGTTTGGTTGCCAAGAAACTATGGTTAATTCAGTTACGGAAAATTTAGAGTTGATTTTGCTATTTGAAAGCAACACCAAAGGGACATGTACATAAAGGAGCAAAAAGTATCTAATCCTAAAGAAGTAAAGAAATCTATTTCCAACAATTATCTAACAATTTGATTTCCTGCTCCATTATATTTAAATCACAAGCTCAATAAAACTAAAATGGCAAAAAATAAATAAATTATTTGTCATTATCAATTGAAACATGATGTCAGAGTTTAAGACTATCTTCCCAATGCTCATCCCTATGTTATGGTTTGATCTCCGATCTCCCCTCAAACAAAAGAAAAAAGAATATTTTTTTTGTCTTAAGAACTAAGATTTTACCCATTGATATTAGTCATCATTACATCACCCATGTCGTATACATATATAGCATGATCCAATTGAGTCTTAATTAATTACACACTAAATTCTGTTGAGACTGCAATTGCTTCCTTAATGTCAACGAAACCCTTGACTTTAATTATTTTAGTCAAATCAAATTTCATACAATAGTAAGAGCAATAACCGTCTTAGTTGACTTCACCCTAGCTTGTCTTCAATTGAACCTAGCTATTCTATGCTGTTTCAACTTCAGTAATGGTTCCTGCTTTTCATATTGATTTTTCAGTGGAATTCTATTTTGAAATAGTTTATGTCATGAATACATAAATGGACACATAAATAGTCAAATTAATATTTTCATATTATCGACCAATATCTTAAAAGTCTGTATAATATTCAAAACATAAATTATAAATCTATGAAATATCAAATGATTACTAAAAGTGGTTGGTCATAGTGAAAAATGAATTGCAACTTCCAAGTGGAGATCAAATGTTCGAATCTTGAAGTCGCTCTTTTGGGAGGATCAATAACCGTATCACTCTTTAGATCTCGGGATGATTTACTGTGAATTGTTTATCAAAGCATAAGTTGTTTGGTAATTTAAGAACATGACATATAGGAATTAGATGAACCTTTGAAATTATGCAAGCTTTTCACAATATTTCCAAGACTAAGTCGTTCCTACCAACCCAATTTGGAAGCAGAAAAATGGTTAATTTGGTCGTTTTGCACCACTCTATATACATCATGTCTCACCCTCCCCCTAGTTTTCTTCTTTCCCTCTATAAAAACCCCATTTAACCCAAAGCTAGTCATCCCAGTACCAATTCTTAAGCACCTCTCATTTTACATTGTTTTTACTGATCAACCAATATACCATAAGCTACTTAGTCTCAAAGGCCATGGGTTTCAAATTTTCACAGGCAGGAGGACTACTCCCACTACTGCTAATTGCTTCAATGTTGGCAGTTTGCATGGCCAACAAGGACTGGCAGTTTGGCTTTAACTACACAGATTGGTTTTCCAGATTTGGTCATCACAACCCAAATCAAACACAAACTTCCAACAAAATCATTGTTGGTGGGTCTGAGAAGTGGCATTTTGGCTATAACTACACTGAATGGGCTATCAAAAATGGCCCCTTTTATCCTGAATGACACTCTAGGTAATATTTTTGTTCAATATATTTAGTCTAAGGTTTAGTAGTAGTCATGCTATTTCTGACCTTCTAACTTTTTGGTTAACATGAAATGTTGTGCAGTTTTCAAGTATGATCCTCCATTGAACAACAGTCACCCTCACAGTGTTTACTTATTTTCGAACTTTTGGAGCTTTTTGAATTGTGACTTGAAAAGGGCTAAAATGGTGGCCAACATAACACAAGGTGATGGTAATGGCTTTGAGTTTGTGCTAAAGAGGTGGCAGCCTCACTACTTTGCTTGTGGTGAAAGCAATGGCATTCATTGCAAGTTGGGACAGATGAAGTTCTTTGTGATGCCAATGCTTCGTCGCTGGTATCCATGATAGAAAACACCAAGCACTACATGCATGCAAACAGGCTTGGGAAGAGACATTAAATATTGTCGAGAAAAATAATTATGCAAGTTTTGTTTTCTTTGGGTTTCTGTGTTTTTTTATTTTCAAAGATATAAATGTATGTCGGGAATAATATTGTAGAATGCAAGGGGCTTTGCATTCAAGCTTTTTTTTTTTTTTTTTGCGTGTAATTTTAACCATAATTAAAAGCTTGCTTAGTTGTGAAACTTACTGCAATTAGAACCTGTTGATCTATATATAACCGGCCATTAAGGAAATTTTTTTTTTCTGCGTAATTTATGTCCATTTGTAAAAAAAAAGTAATCTTCAATTGATAAAACTAGTATGAGAAAAGCGAAATTAACAAACGAAATAGCAAACAGTACATAAAAGAAAACAGTACAGGGATTTTATGTTGTTCAGCTATTAATGAGGAAAACCCATATCCATGGGACGAGAGCAGCTAGAAACTTATTATTCATAAATGAAGAGATTAATGCAAAAGATATCAAAAATCAAAACCCTAAAAAATACTTTTATAGACCATACTCCAAAATAAAAAATAAAAATCCTAATTTGACTAGAAAATGGATTACAAAAAATTCTTTATTTTTCTCTTTTTGGACTATTCAAAATTATGTCATGTCAAGTTGAATCTGTCCCGAATTAGATCTGAATAATACAAGACATAATCAACATATATATTTTATTATCTTAAATGACTAATACACATAAATCAGCAAGTGTATTTATTATTTGCAATCTAATTGACATTTAAATTGCATTGTTGAGAAAAAATTGTCAAGATCATTGACTATTTATAGTGAAATATCTCCAACCATCAAAATCATCCATAATTTATTTTGAAATATCCTCACACATAAGTCATTAAAGAAATAAGAGTTATTTTGAGATATTTATATGAAGGAATTTTTCTAACGGATGCCCATAGGACTACTTGTTAAGGTGATAAATGTACAAAATTGGTATTGTTAATTGTAATGGTTGACCATGATTTCAATAAAACTTAATAAATAATTTTCTACTTTTAAAATGTTTCAAATTCCAAATTTCACATTTCTTGCACATTATCAAGTGCCCTTTAGACAATAGTTAGAAAACCCTTATATAAATCTAAGATCACATAATCGCACGTCTCTCTAACACTTTTATATAAGATAATATGACATTAGTTCACAATTCTTGAAATGAGTAAGTTCTTTGCATATAATAAAAAGAAAATCAAATTGGTTAACCAGAAGATACTGTATTTTTAATAAAATTTTATTTTATCACCTTAAATTAAATAAATAAATATAAAATTGATCAAATTAGAATTTTTATTTAAGTAAACTTAATTTAGTTTTAATTTTGATTACTAAGAGTCATTCTCCAGCCCAAAGAGGCCCAAACAAAGATTCAATGAACTAAAAAGGCCCAAATCAAGTTGGGACTGGGAGAGACCAAGCGAGAGAGAGAGAGATGAGTGTGTTTGGGGGAGATAGTTGGGCAAGGGAGGCGCAATACAGGAAGAGAAGGTAGATGATCTGCTCGTGGAGGGTCTCCATGATTCTGTATACAAGAAGCTCTCCTTCTGTATACAAGAAGCTCTCCAATGGAAAATACGCTTGCGTCGTTTGCCCCAACAATCCCATTTTCGATTCCACTCTCATGCTCTCTGTAAGTTTTCCATCTTCATCTCCTTTGAAGAACATTTGTTTTGATTCATCCAGCAATTCGTAGCTTATACATAGAATATGGTTCATTGAATTTTCTTTGGTTGAATTCACAATCTAATAAATTACGTATTTTGCTGTTAATTTTTTGAATTTATATGTGGACAAATAGTTGAACTGAGGAGGCACACGATCCTAATGGAATTTGTTTTTGTTATTAGTTTTAGAAGAAAACAAATTCCATATTTTATTAATTGTACTGGAGAACCCATTTATAGTGTGTGCTCTGCCTTAATAATTGATTTGGGTGGTGGGGTTAGCTCAATTCGTTCATAAAAAAAATGGCTCAGAGGCTGAACTACTAATTGACTCTTCTCCAACACCCAAAGCATCAACTGAGTGGCTTATTGAAGGAAAAGAATAGGAGAACCAACTATGCAAAATCAGTGTCTAATTTTATAGCTAATTGAGAAACCGGAAGGTTTTGGTTGGTGCTATCTGATTCTTTAAATGACACATATGCACAGGATTTGAAGTACAATAAGTGGTTGTTTTTTTTTTTTTTTTTTGTTGATCCTAACGGATGCCTTTTGAAAGTAATAATTTTTTTTTTGACAGAGAGTAAGTAATCCAAGGCATCTTGTAAAGTGTGTGTGAACTGTTAATGTTCGTATGTTTTAGATTTGATGAAGGATATTATTGCATATTTACAAGCTTTGTCGAATTCTTATGTGAATCAAGGGCTTAAGTCAAATAATCCCCCCCTAACCATTCCCCCCCCCCCCCCCCCCAGGGAAACAAAGAAAAAGAAAAGAAAACAGAAAAGCGAGAAAAAGTGATTCCCTGATTGAGAAGTTCTTATGCAGGTGCACAACAAGGGGTCACGCCATTGTGCTGCAGAGTCCAGGCTAAAGGAAAGAGAATTGATGAAACAAAATGAGATAAATAAGAGAATCGCATTATCAGACTCTTCTTCTTCCACTTCATTTTCTAGTAGCTACAGCCAAAAAAATAGGTTATCTAGTAAGCCCCTGATTGAACAGACGCGAAAGGCTGCTTCTGAAATACTCGACAACACTCTGCAGAAGTTAGAAATTGAAAACCATGATATGAAACCAATAACAGGTCAGGTAATTCATGTTCAAAATGGAACTTCTAATTTATGTGAGAACAGCTTGTCCCATGCAATGGAAGCAACTGACAAGGTGGTTAAACAGCAGCATTCGAATTTTCGAGAGCATAGAGAGAGAGAACTCAAGTTTACTGCTGCAGGTTGGAAGCATGATGGTCATGGAAAGTGGTATCGAGATGAAAATGTGAGTTTCTTTTTTTGAGATATGATTTTAACCTCTTTAGGCTTTAGCAATGCAACATTTTCTCGTTTTCTTATTGTTGGTAGTGCATTTGAATGTGGGGTTAAAATTCTGAAATTAACTAACTCTTGCAAGATAATGTTACGTGCCTAAATTGAAAACAAAGCGTTTTGATCTTCAGCTCAGTCAGTTAGGTAGTTTTGCCAGATCAGCAGGAACTGTTAGAGAAATCTGTTAGGTTGTTAGGATAGCTGCAGTATAAAAGGGGGTTTTGTTGTCTGATTTCTTTGTACATGCCCAAAATGAAAATGCTGCGTTTTCAATTTAGGCACGTTACAGATAACTAAGACTTGGGAGTTTCTGTATCCTTCATTTAGATATTGATGTTTAACTTTCTCCATGATTTGCATTTCATGATGTTAACATGTTGCCATATGGGTCTATTATCTACTTGCAGGTTGAGTTTGACTCTGACAAAGAAGATCCTAATGATTGTCTCTCATGAAATTGTTGACAATGAAGTTGTTAGAAGATCAATTCAGCTAGAAATGCAACTTATTGCATTACAAGCATGTTGAACAACCTTCAGCCAATATTTCATTGTAATATTGCCTTATGGGCGGCTATAAGTTGTTCCTCCTTGTAAATATAGAGATCCAGTTAGCATTTATAGCTTGCACAAAGCAGTTTCAGCATTGTTTTGCGTAAAAGTAGTGCAATTGCTTCATATGTCACAGGTCAGATATGTGTATTTGACAAGTTATGGTTGTTTTTTGAGATATTCTTAATCAAGGTTTTATATATAGCTTCATTGCTTGCATTTTAAACTCTTCTGGCATGGAATTGTGGTGGAGAATCTAGAGGGCTTTTCCATGTGAAGATTATTTAGATGACACTGTCACTATTAGCTTGTGATATGGACATAATAACTAACTTTTAGCTAGTTTTGAGGATCTTGATTCTTGAATAAGCTCCAGCTTTTTCTCAGAACCTCACAAGCATTAGCCCGAGTTACCTGTAACTGTCACTATGACAAGCCAATACAGCAAGTACTTAGTTCCCTTGCATATTTGGCAAGCACGTGTTCATTAATTGGTAGTAACCCATCAAAGATGCAAAGCCCATAACAATTTGGCATTTTGCCAGAACAGTGACGTAACTTGTAACTTAGTAGAAATTACCCCAAACCCAGATCCCATTCATCAGGTTCCTAATTTTGAAGAACTTCCATTGATGTGCACCACAAGAGTCAGAAAAGGAAATGGATATACATCAACTCTTTGGTAAAATGGCACTATAGTCTACTTTAGCTCTCTACGGTCACGGAATTGTATACAAGATGAATCTCTTTTCAGCGACATAAAAAACAGCAAGAATCAAGTTCTTAATCAGTTTATTAATTATAATCCGATATCATTTTTTATGTATTAATCCTGTCATAAGATGTTTTAACTCCGAATTGCGTGCAATCTTGACAATCTCCCATTCAAGGAATTACACTTTACAAGTATAAGATCTGTGCAAATCCTTTAGTTGCTTGACTATCACACCATATGTTTCATGGACCATTTGTGATTGTTGAACAAGTACATAGTACCTCAAGCTATGGCTCTACGTGTTTGAAATAACTTGAATCAAAATCATATAATATAATAACCTCATAAAATCTGCAGATAGAGTACTAGGTACAACTAATCTTATGATGATAATGTTTACCATTTTAAATTACTATATTTAATATGAGAATTACTACATGATCATATACTATCAAAAGGACAATGAGTATACTACAAGCAACCCCAACTACCATTAATTTTTCTATAGGCTAAGTAATATTTATAGAAATCTAAAAGAATCTTCATTACATATAAAAGTAGGTATGAATTTTTATATTTTTTAATAATATAAAAGAGACAGTCCCGTTAAAATCTATGACAAGTACTTCTAGGTTTGAATTTGATTTTGATAAGTGGATATATATATATATGAACTAAATAGACAATGATGTGTTAATTACATGAGCAATATGCATTAATATAGGGCAGTAAATATAATTGAATTTAACTGTTTGATGATGATGATGGTGGTGGTTAATGTTTTTCAAGTGGGGTTTTGAATATATAGCACCTTCAAACTCTTGGATTTATCATCATTTTCAGATGGGTGGTAATTAAACTTTCAATGACATTTAGTGGAGAACCCACTTATACTTGTTGGAACAAATAATTTTGAAGACTCTTTAAGAAGCAAAAAAGTGAACTTAAAAATTAAAGAGAAATAAAAAGTGAGATTGGGATTGTTAATCTCAAATTCACACATACAAAGAGATGTATTTCAAAAGACTTAATGGTCAAGGTGCTCCCCAAGAAATATGTTTAGGTCTGCAATCCCAATACTATATATATAGTTGTCTAATGTAATTTAAGATTTTCACATTAATCAAATATAAGTATCTTCCATCATTGCACTAATCCAGGCACCTTTGTCTCCTATGTCATTTTAATTAACACTTCATTCCTATTAAAATAAACCAGTTTAGATTCCTATTATTGAGTACCGTACTTGGTGAATTTCTTTTATGACTATTGAGTAATTGTGCGTTAAACTCGAAAGTTAAGAATTTTTTTAATTTTGAAGTACTCTGTCATGAGTAATCAGAAAATAATATTATGTCTTAATTTGATTTAAAAGAGAAATAATAGATAAGTATCGACTAAATTAAGTGTTTTAAGTAACTAACCCTCTCCTAATGATGATGAAGGGAATGACTTTAATTACTAAAGACACGTACAAGAATTTGAATGCAATTGTCATTGATGGTTATAATTTAATTAAATATAATTAACAAAAAAACAAAATCAAGATCAAAGTGGTTGTACTAGACAATATATCTTTCATTAATTATTTATTTTATTTTTTAAAATAAAAAATATATGATTATTTAGGAAATAAATCAAGATTATTGTAAAATATTGGAAAAACCAAAGAAAAATTTAAATTTGCACAAATCAAGATATAATGAAAAATCAATCAAACATTTTTGTAAAAAATTAAGAAAATCAATCATCCATCCATAGAAAAAGTAATCAAATAAATCAATCAAACATTCATGGGATAAATCAAAAACTCAATCAAGAATATATTTCTTCTATTCAAACTATTTTTTTTTTCTTTTTTTATGTCTTAATCAAGTATAAAAAAACACACCTCCTACCTCTACTTTCCGCGTCCAATGAACAGTAAAACTCAAAAGTGGCTCGTGTACGGCACGTGACTGTAATTTTGACTAGACTTCCTAGTTCCTACTATCCGACAGCTCAGTTCATCTTCTTCTACCTCCTAACGAATCATACTTTCCCTGACACACTCCAGCCCAACTCAATCTCCCTCTCTCCATCTCAGCCATTAACGGAGCAACCCACACGGAGCTTCTCCAGCAAAAAATCCCAGATTTTTCTCACAATGTCATATATACAATAAATCAGTGACCCAGATTTTTTAATCATTCAAAATGGGGATTTGTACCTCCAAGCCATCAAAGCCCAACCCATTTGCCCCCAAGCAACAAATACAAGATGACCCTTCTTCACAAATTCCTAAAACCCCGGATGAAGTTATTGCCGGAAAGCAATCTCCTTTTTTCCCTTTTTACAGTCCAAGTCCAGCTCACTATTTGAAGAAATCACCGGCTCCGACTCCCGATAACAAGAGTGCTACTTCGACGCCGAGGAGGTTTTTCCGGGGACCATTCCATCCGCCGTCTCCGGCTAAACATATAAAGGCAGTGTTGGCAAGGCGACAAGGAAAAAAGGCGGCAAACGCAATACCAGAAGAAGAGGAAGTGGAAGTGAAAGGTGCAGTGAATTTGGATAAAAGGTTTGGGTTTTCAAAGGAGTTCACTAGTAGGCTGGAGGTTTCGAAGGAAGTGGGAAGAGGGCATTTTGGGTATACTTGTTCTGCTATGTATAAGAAAGGCGAGCTCAAAGGTCAGCAAGTCGCTGTGAAGGTTATCGCCAAAGCAAAGGTTGGTGATCTCTTACTCTCTCCCTCGCACACACTCGTATACTCACGCACAGTCATGCTTCTGCAAACTAGTATGGTTCCTTGTGATTACAGCTGTTCTTAATATTGGTTTGAAGACTATGAGTGATTTGGTTCTGATCTGATTACTTCTTACTATTTATGAGCATAACTTGCGTAGTTTCTGGCTGAAATTTTCTCCTACTGCGACCATTTATTTTTCTGCTTAGTGAAGCTTGACCACTGAGGTCCTTGCATCTTTCAATATTTAGGTGACCTTTTTATGCCCTCTCCTTGCTGAGCTTATCTTTTCAGTATCTTTCATCTTTTACTCCCTCCTTTTTATAAGTGTTTGATTACTTTAATTAGAATGTAAATAGCTTGGCTTCAATGGGTTATGGACACAGTATTTACGGTAGAAATATTCAAGATCGATGTATCACGAGTGTTTTAAGATCTGTACGACTCCATTAAATGGAACTTTCATTGTGCGAATCTGCGAGACAAAAAGTGGTATGGTTAAATGTTTAATTGTTTTCTGGGGGCCCACTAACCCAACTGAGCAGTTTGCTAGATTGTCAACATACCAGATTGTGATACTGTGCTTATAATTTAAAATCCCTTTGTGCCACGCCCAGGTTTGTAATTTGCCCAAGTAATTGGTTGAAAGGGCTCTGAGTTGGTCTTAATCAGAAAATAGGGATGAATGTTCTGCACTCTTTTTACAGCCTCGTGGACAGACAAAAAGAGGGCTGTGGGTGTGCTTGGTGGTGGTAGGGAGGTCTTACTTCACACACAGCCAATCGTGAAATGAGAAAGAGCACTTTTTCATTTTCGTTTATTTAAAACATGTTCTATCCCTTTGGTGCTGAATAGCCAGCCCCCATCTTTGTGAAGAGGATCTTGCAGTGGCTTTCCCCGAGGAGTTGAGAACTTAGGATGTGATAGTACAACTCAAGGATGAATAAGGCAGAGGGTCCTCAGTTGGTGATTTGAACCTCTATGGTAGAGGCATCATATTGGAAACAGTTTTGGAAATGAATTATGTGAACTCTGATTAATTCTTAAAAAATGTTTTTTTATGAACTTGGAGTTGATCAAGAGTATAGGACATAAAATTCTCAACTTTATACAGAAGCCAATACTGATTAATGTCAGAAACAATTTAGTCTGTGACCTTGGTTTTCACACAAATTGATTTATCGTTTATGGTAGTTTGGAAAAATTTATTGGAGATTACTAAATATTCACCATAAAAAATATTTATAGTAGAGCAATGTATAGCATTATGAATATTTGTCTGAAGACAGTTGTTTCATATTACAATTACTTCACTTTGTCTTGCTTGTAAAGAAGTTTCTACTAGTTTTTTTAATCACATACTGAGATGGTGAGAATAATTCTATATCCCCTCATGTTCATCCATCTTTTCTCGCCAGATGACAACAGCAATTGCTATTGAGGATGTGAGAAGGGAGGTGAAAATATTGCGAGCTTTGACAGGACATAACAATCTAGTACGGTTTTATGATGCATTTGAAGATCATGTAAATGTCTACATAGTAATGGAGTAAGTTTAGAACTTGAAGTTCCATTCCAGACAGTTTCATTGTTTCACAGCAGAACATATATGATATATCACTAATCTGTCTCTTTTTAAGACTTCTTTCTTTGGATTTTTGTTTTGTGCACAAACTTATTATATCTGTTGATATTAAAATTATTAAATTATTGGCATTGTTGGGAGGATTAGTAATTCAGTTGCTTGGCACAACATTTAGCTTTATGGCATTTAATTCTCATTTGATATTTCAGGTTATGCGAAGGGGGGGAACTTTTAGATAGAATACTTTCAAGGTGATTCTTTTAATAGCAGTTTTAACTATATTTAAAAAATTTGTTGGTGTTTCAAAAGTGTATTATCTTGCCACTTACTATATGATCTATTTATTCTGTAGAGGTGGAAAATACACAGAAGACGAAGCAAAGTCTGTCATGGTACAGATACTAAATGTCGTTGCTTTTTTTCATCTTCAGGGTGTGGTGCACAGAGATCTAAAGCCAGAGGTATTCATCTATTTTTATTCATATTATTAAAAATGTCTGCTGGAAGGTACATTTACTACAAATAAGTAATAATTAGGTGTAGCAATTGCAGGTGAGGGTTGGATTATATGCATTTTGACAGTTGTATTAACTGAATATTTGATTGGTGGGGGAGGTGGCTACTGAAATTTCTAATTGCGAATTCTGCTGGTCCCCATATCCAAATACGTGGGGAAGAACCTTACTTTTTAATTGGTTTAAAGTCAACTTCCCCTTTGCCTCAAAAAACACCATACAGATTAACTGCCTCCTCCAAATGACAGAGGCTCATAACTTGTCAGCTTTTTTCTTATTTAACTAGAATTGGATTTCTCAGTTAGCTCCTAAATGAGTCTGACCATTCAAGTTATTGTTATATATGTTGTTCATTTCCCTGAAACTTAGATTCTTCCTTTGATGTAACCCAATGGTAAGTCCAATTCATTAATAAGCCTTAACTCATATGTATGGAAGCTGATTCCTGTTTCAATAATCTGAGTAGCTGACAAGCCAGTATGATTGCTTAACCGGTACACCGTGTGTTGGTTGCTGTACATCTTACGTCCTTAGGATCATATGTTACCAAGAAAATAAAAAAGGTAAAGAAGACTTTCATGAGAAAAAATAATTCTTAAGTGTACCGTGTCGGCTAATTTAAATCACTAATCCTATCATAAGTTTCATTGTAGTCATTGAATAACTGGATATGTGCACATATATGCGTGGAGATTTTTAGACTTTTATTATCTAACACCTCCCCTTTCTTGTCAGAACTTTTTGTATACTTCTAAGGATGAGAACTCCCAGTTAAAAGCCATAGACTTTGGGTTGTCAGATTTTGTCAAACCAGGTATGTTCTGGATGAGTCCCTCCTTGCCATCTTTTACTTACTCTGAAGAGTTTTGAGGGGTTCTTGATACTTTTTTGTTTTGCAGATGAAAGGCTCAATGACATTGTGGGAAGTGCATATTATGTGGCCCCAGAGGTTCTACATAGATGTTATAGTACAGAGGCAGATGTGTGGAGTGTTGGTGTGATAGCATATATTCTTTTATGTGGTAGTCGCCCATTTTGGGCTCGTACTGAGTCTGGAATTTTTAAGGCAGTCTTGAAAGCTGTTCCAAGTTTTGATGAACCTCCCTGGCCTTTTTTATCTTTAGAAGCAAAAGATTTTGTTAAGCGCCTTTTAAATAAGGATCCACGGAAAAGATTGACCGCTGCTCAGGCTCTGAGTGAGTTGTTACCTTAAAAATAATCTGATTTCTTCTTTTGAGCTTCTGGTAATAATTTTCTACTTGCAGGTCATCCTTGGATCCGGAATTACAATGATGCCAAAGTTCCTCTTGATATATTAATATTTAGGCTCATGAAGGCTTATATGCGATCATCATCCTTGCGGAAGGCTGCTTTAAAGGTTTGTATTTTTTTTTTCACTTGAAAGAGAGATTGACCTTAAATTATAAACCTCTGCTCCTTCGGGTTATATTTCTTGAAAAATGATTTATTTATTTTTCTATTTGAAGTTGTGTACTTGTATTTATAGGTGAACAAGCTTGATTTTTCCTGTAGCTCAATATCTTTGGTAAAAATTCTGGAGTATGTTTGAATCAGACTGATTAGTAAAACAGAGTGGATACTCTATTAACCTCTCTCTCGCTCTCTCTCTTCCCTATATATATATATATATCTGTGTTGGTGAGAGTGTACGTAAAGTTTATATTGAATATGAAAGTTCTGACACCAGATATTTTGTATTCAAAACTATAGTATGTTTTTACTAATATTCTAGTATTTCTCTTGTCATTTCATTTACACTCTCTTTGGCAGGCCTTGTCTAAGACACTGACTGTAGACGAACTCTATTATCTGAAGGAGCAATTTGCACTACTGGAGCCAAGCAAAAATGGCAGCATAACTTTAGAGAACATCAGGATGGTTTGTCCTCCCCCGCACCCCCCCCCCCCCACCCCCCCTTCTCTGTTTCATACAGACACCCACACACTATAATCCCCTTGCTGGATAGTGGAATTCTTTGTTACTCATGTTTTTTTTCGTAGGCACTGATGAAAAACACAACAGATGCAATGAAAGAGTCTCGTGTCCCTGATTTTCTTGCTTCAGTAATAGCTCAGTTCTTAATCCTTGTATATGTGCCATGATTATTGGGTTGCATTATGATTCTTACAGTGGATTTTACTTCCTACGACAGCTGAAATCACTACAATTTAGAAGGATGGATTTTGAAGAGTTTTGTGCAGCTGCATTAAATGTGCACCAGCTTGAGGCTCTTGATCGCTGGGATCAACATGCACGTTGTGCATATGAACTTTTTGAGAAGGATGGAAATAGAGCTATTGTCATTGAAGAACTTGCTTCAGTAAGTTAAACTATTCTTTTTCTAACTTGTCACATCTCAGAAACATTCCCTTTAAAGTAGATGTAAAATTGTTAAATATATATATGTTTTTTAAACCTACAATTGAAATAATCTTGGTTCGTCACTTTTCCATGAGCTTGTATATCCGGCATTAATATTTTCGAAAGTTCTTGCATAATGTGATATGTGATACAGTTATACATCTATATTTTAAGATATATTTTCTCAACTTTTATACCTGACATTGTTTGGCTAAACTTCAAATTAGCTAATATCCTTGTGAGGGTGCTCTTAGGATTATTGTTAGAACATATTGGTAAGTTGGATCTCATGATCACCTCAAACACGAGAGCAACATATAGGTATACTTATGCCTTCTCGTGCTAAATATACTGCTTCTCTCTGCATTTTAGTATGGTTGGTCGCACTTCTACTGTCAGGAGAATCTGATCTTGTTTCGCAATCTAGAGTCCTGAGTCCTGACAGATTGGGAAGCCATTCAAAAAGAGTATACATTGGAATGTCAAATGTATTTAGTTTTCCTTTTCCTGTTGATCTGCTGGGAATTTATATATTTTGTGGACAAAATATGTTGACTTTTAGCAAAAGAAAAAATATACTATCTACTGTAATAAATATTGAAATTATGGTTTCAGGAACTTGGACTTGGTCCTTCCTATCCCACTTCATGTCGTTCTTCAAGACTGGATAAGGCACACTGATGGGAAGCTAAGCTTTCTTGGCTTCATCAAATTGTTGCATGGTGTATCTAGCCGTACCCTTGCAAAGGTTCAGTGAAGACATAAAGCAAACCTTCTTTTATGTACAGATACAGATATCTGTCTTTCTGGCAAGACCACATGTTGAAAGTGCAGTAGACTTGCATTACCACCATGAATTGATTCTTGGAAGGTTCGGAGCTGCAGAAAACACGCCCTCTTTGCCAGTTTGGCATGCATTGCGAATTAATACCAATTATTTTAGGAGGGCTTAAGTTGTTCAGGAATTTAATGGCCAGTGGATTATTTCAGCCAAGAAGGTTGCCATTTCTCTTAATTGTAAAGTTAGAATTAGTTTTTACCTATATGATTTTGTCATTTCAAGGCACCTAATTATTTCAGCGTCAGATTAAGTTCCCCAGTCAAAACTCCTCATTTTTATGATGGCAAAAGTTGTTGTTTTGGAATCCATGGCAAATGTTGAAGGAACATAACATGTTGTTGCACTGGCTAATGTATGTAATGAAGTTCCTTTTTCTGAGTAATCGATGTCTTATAGCTCCTTGACCGTACTTTGGGTCAATTTTCACGTATCCTGGTAAAAAGAAACGGATGTGATCCAACATTCTTCATAGTTAGGGTGAGTTTGGTTTAAATTTTAGGGTTTGAGATGATGTTAGATTGCAATTTTACATTTTTGGTGTTATTTGAATGATTTTAAAAACTATGGTTTAATAGGTTGGTTTGAGATTTTTTTTGTTTGGTATATAAATTATGAAAAATAACATTTATACCCAATATTATAAAATTATTAAAAAATAAAATAAAATACTTCAACTAAAAAACAACCATCAAGACCATATTTGTCTATTCCACCAAATTTTAAAAAATTATGTGGTTGTTGTATTCAATTTAATAAAAAAATTATAATTATTATCTATTCATAAATAAAAATAATTCTTAAATATATTTATAGAAAAAAAAAAAGGAGTTTAATTGCTGTTTTCAGTATTCAAGATTGACTTCATTTTTAATTTAGTTTTTCATAAATATTTACAGTCAATTTTATCATCTAGAATTTAAAAAATTTTAATCAAATTATATATTTTTTATTCTTATGTTATATATAAATAAAATAATTATATATAATTTAATGATAAAAAATTTCTAATATATAAAATAAATTATGTACGTTATTATTATTTTAGATAAGCCAAAAAAAAAAAAAACTAATTGTTGATTTTTATTTTTTATTTTTTATTTCTTAAAGGTCTGCACCGACCAAACGGGGCCTTACTAGTTAGTACTGGCTGGGATTCCTTTGCATTTATGCATTTTTACTGTTGCAATATAAGCATCTGGTTTTCATCTCTGTAATGATCCCTTCCAGGCACCAGCCCAAGCTAACATTTTTGTTGTCAGCCTTGATCTCCAAGGAGACAAATTTGGTCCCATATAAAAAAAAAATTCCAAATTTGGTCAATTTTCTACTTGGTGAGAAAATCTTGAAAGTTCGGAGCAGTCTGTTTCTTCCTATTTTCTCATTCTCAATACCCATATGCCTTTCAGAAAACCCCATATTTACCGTTCACTCTCATCTGTCTGTTCACCCTCCGATGCCCAACTCGCAGACAAAGCAATTACATTTCTGAAACGCCACCCCCACCACCTCAATTCTCTCTCTTCCCAGTTTACTCCTGAAGCAGCCTCGGTTTTGCTCCTCAAGTCCCAATTCGACCAAACCATTACCCTGAAGTTCCTTAACTGGGCTCGACCTCACCACTTCTTTACGTTCCAATGCAAGTGTCTTGTCCTCCACATTCTCACACGGTTCAAACTCTACAAGTCTGCTCAGACCCTTGCCGAGGACGTAGCCACCAGCACTAATCGACGATACGGGAGCTTTGGTCTTTCAATGCCTCAAGGACTCGTATCAGTCTTGCAATTCGAGCTCGGCGGTCTTCGATTTAGTGGTAAAATCTTATTCTCGCTTGCACCTGATTGATAAGGCTAAGAATATTGTTGATTTAGCGAAACTTCATGGTTTTATGCCTGGTGTGTTATCGTATAACGCAATTTTAGATTCAGTAATAAGGTCACAACGGTCGGTTAAAGTTGCTGAGAACGTCTTTAAAGAGATGATTAGAAATGGGGTTTCGCCTAATGTGTATACTTATAATGTTCTGATTCGCGGTTGCTGTGGGGCTGGGAATTTAGAAATGGGGTTGTACTTCAAACATGAAATGGAGAAATATGGGTGTTTGCCAAATGTGGTTACTTATAATACATTACTTGATGGGTATTGTAAACTGAGGAGGATTGATGAAGCATTTGAATTGTTGAGATCAATGGCAATGAAGGGTCTGGAGGCAAATTTAATTTCATATAATGTGGTTATCAATGGCTTGTGTCGAGAAGGGAGGATGAAGGAAACTGCTGAGGTACTTGAGAAGATGAATAGAAAGGGTTTTGTTCCAGATGAAGTAACTTATAATACGCTTATCAATGGGTATTGTAAGGAAGGTAATTTTCACCAAGCTCTAGTGTTGCAAGCAGAGATGGTCGGGAATGGGTTGTCTCCAAATGTTGTTACTTATACCGCATTAATCAATAGTATGTGTAAGGCTAAGAACCTAAATAGAGCAATGGACTTTCTTGACCAGATGCGTGCTAGAGGGCTTAGTCCAAATGAGAGAACGTATACGACATTGATTGATGGGTTCTGCCAGCAGGGATTCTTGAAGGATGCTTATCTGGTTTTAAATGAGATGATTAGAAGTGGATTCTCACCTTCTATCATAACTTACAATTCCCTTATTAATGGGCATTGCATTTTGGGGAGGATGGAAGAAGCCGCAGGAGTTATGAGAGATATGATTGAGAAAGGGTTGACCCCAGATGTGGTTACTTACAGTACTATTATATCAGGATTTTGCCGAAATCAAGAGTTGGAAAAAGCATTCCAAACGAAGCTGGAGATGGTTAGGGAGGGTATTCCTCCTGATCATGTTACGTATTCTTCACTTATACAAGGTCTCTGTGAGCAGGGAAAATTGAAAGAAGCTTGTGATCTTTTCCAAGAGATGTTGCATGTGAATCTACCTCCTGATGAATTTACCTATACTACTTTGATTAATGCTTATTGTGTTGAAGGTGAATTAAGTAAGGCTTTCAATTTGCATGATGAAATGATAAAAAAGGGCTTTCTACCTGACAATGTTACCTACAGTGTGCTTATTAATGGGCTTAATAAACAAGCTCGAACAAGAGAAGCAAAGAGGCTTCTTCTCAAGTTGTTTTACGAGGAGGCTGTCCCACATAGTGTTACATATGATACTCTAATTGAGAACTGCAGTCACACTGAATTTAAGAGTGTCGTAGCTCTCGTAAAGGGATTCTGCATGAAGGGTTTGATGAATGAAGCAGACAGAGTTTTTGAGAAAATGCTTCAGAAGAACCACAAGCCAGATGAGGCAGTTTATAACATAATTATACATGGACATTCTAGAAGTGGAAATGTTGGAAAGGCATACAATCTCTACAAGAAAATGGTGCTTTTGGGTTTTGTTCCTCATACCGTAACTGTAATGGCTCTCATAAAAGCACTTTTCACAGAAGGGATGAATGAGGAGTTGAGTGAAGTCATAAGGAATATACTGAGAAGCTGTAGGCTTACTGATGCTGAGCTTGCTAAAGTACTTGTTGAAGTCAACTATAAGGAAGGCAACATGGATGCAGTTATCAATTTGCTTACTGAAATGGCTAATGATGGCCTGCTGCCTAATGGTGGGAGATCTGCATATGCTGGGGGATAAACTGTATTATTAACCTTTTGTTTCCATGTTTTGAACCCCATCACTTTAAGCCTCTTTTCATTTGCTATGCTGCGAGCATATTCGAATAGGACACCCCAGTGTGAACTGAGGTAAGTCTCTTCTTGGCTAAAATATTGGTAATTTTTCTCTGGATCTCCTTTAGATGTAAGAAGTTCTCTGGTAAAACTTCCTATCTATGCAACTGCGTCATCATCACTGTTCTTTTGTCATCAACATGAGTTGTCCTTTCCCTGTGCCAGGTAAATCACATTCCATATTCTAGCTCCGTGGATATTCGTTATGGTGAAGATAATTTGAGGGAGACTGGATGGAGGGGTTTCTTTCTTTGATTTAGTTTTCTTAATGATTATTTATACATGCATGGACCCAGAAGTACAGAAATAAGTGGTCATTCTAGTAAGCGAGTGGCTGGTAAGTGGGAGACTGCAGACGCAGAGGCATTATAGTCTAAAACACTAATAGTATGTGAAACTTTAATTGGCAAAATTATGTTCTCCGCTGGATTTTTTCTTAGAGCTTGAGTAGATTATTTTTACTTTTACATATTTCTGCCTTAAATTTATATTTCATATTTTGTTAATCTAATAGGTTTTTGGTAGTGTTCCATGTGCATTATTCTTTGAATGTTAGTTATGGCAAACTTGATAACAAGTTCCGTTTGGTTATTGCAAGATCTTGATTTTGATATCAGGCTAAGTTTGGTTCTTTTCCAAAATCAATTCCTGCTGCTGGGGAATATGCTAGTATGTTGTGCAATTGGGTACTCTGAAAGAATGAAACCTTTCCCATCCAAAACCTGTCTGATATTGATTTGATGAAGTGAATAGTTTGTGCTTTATAACTAAAGCATTGTCTCAATATTACCATGTATCAACATCTGTATTCTTGGTATCAATTTTTGGTAATAGAATAGTGCGCGAGAATAACCCATTCGTTTATGTTGTTAAATGATGAAATCAATCAAATTGCAGATCTCAATTAGGCGCAGCATTTGGATGTCTTGGAGAATGACCGAGACCAAGAGGGGCTGACAGAAAGGCAAAAAATCAATATTTTGTAATCGAAGATGGTACGTGTTCTCTTGCCAAAGAAAATGGAGTAGCAATTGGCATGGTGGAGGCATGGTGGAGGCATGGAGGCAATGAAAGAAGTAGAAACCATCCTTCGTTGTGTTCTAAACTTGAATATAGATGATAACTTTAGTCAACTATTTGTTGGGTTAACACAAGGGGTGGCATTATTTAGATATTATAACTAATTTCCATTGCAGTTTGTTGCATGTGGAATCCCTTTCTTTCAAGCTCTTATTGACGTCCAAGCTACCACTATTTTTTTGCAGTTATGAATCTGTTAGGCACACAATGCTCTTAAACATAATCTTCTTAACCTTTATCACCCTTTTGTTTTTCACCCATGATTTTAATTTTCATCATTTGAATGAACTGAATTTTACAATTTTTTTTGGGTCTAAACATGTAGAATATAAAATCAACCTGGAAAAGCTACTACTAAAATTTTGATGAGGGATGGAATTTTGGGGAGATAGCTTAGAAGATTTAGAACTAATCTATTGTATCAATAGTAGTGGTAAAAACAGCAGGCATGTTTCATTTTCTTCTAAGCAAAATTCATCAGGTGGTTCATCTGATGGACAAGATGTCTGACCCAAGAATCAGACATAGGGAGACATTCGAATTAGCAAAAAAAACGCAACCCAGGCAACAAAAATTACATGGGTGCCTCTCTGTCTTTTTTTTTTTTTTGTTATTTCACTTGAATCACCCATATCAGAGCTAACGAATAATTAATCACTAACTCACTATACGCACTTCAAAGCTAGGAGGACATTCTCAGTAGCAAAGTACATAAAGCTTTTTGTCTTAGATGCAAAAGCTGGTAAATTCTAACAACAACTTACAACAAAGAAAGCCATTATGATATGTAGTCAATTCCGCGCCTACATCACCAGCATTTCATTAACTTCAAATTTCACCAGAATCTTGACAGTTGATTCTGAACACATAATGCTACAATGTTTGTTATATGCAAAATCAATTCTAATTGCCTGTGCTTGGGAGGAGACAAGCAAATACTCACATCATCATAAGCATGTTAGAACTTAGAACAGCACATGGAACATCCTTAAAAAGAAAAGCATGTCCCAATTTCATTCCATTTTTCCTGAACGTGTTCTGTTTCCTAGCGGGAGGAAAGCCTTTGGTGCAAATCATCAGCTAGTGCTTGCCTCAAGCTCTCCCCAAAATAATAAAATGACTTTTCGCTGTCAAGTACCCTTGGTTGAGGTCCACCTTCATCAGGCTCCTTCCAAAGCTCTGGCTCTGGCTCCCTCGCAATTTGACACAAATTATGCAGAACACAACAAGCAACAATTGTCTGTGGCGCATGATTAAGACCCACATTCAAATCCTGAAGAATTTTCCATCTGCCTTTCAGCAACCCAATTGCTTCAACTACCACTGATCGCCCCTTCATCAACATACCATCAAACAAGTTCTGGGCTGGTGTGCCCAGCCCATTGGGTGAAAATGGTGTCAACAAGAAGGGCAACAATGGATAGCACCAGTCCCCAACAATGTAAGGTCGAACATGGTGTCCCCGCACATTGATAACCTTATCCCACACAACGTCACCCGAAGTAAGCCGATTATACAAAAGACTATCCCTAAAATGGGTTGCATCTTCGGTGCCACCGGGGGCCTTAACACATACATCCCAGAATATCTTCTTTTGATCAGCAACGACCTGAAGGAGAACCGAGGGATACCCATATCGGCATCTATAACTTCCAGGCAAATTATGGCCGTTGGGGAGGCTATGGAGTTTGATCGGGCTCGCATCAATAGCCCCACACATATTGGGCAGCGAAGTGAGCTCTTCAAAAGCTTGGGTTGTCTCGACAAGTCGGCGACGACTCACCGGAATCTTGATAAATTCTGGGTAGAGCTTGGTGGCGAGTAGACGGGTGATCATGTTAGTGATCTTGGAGATTAGATAAGGCTCAAGTGAATAACGGGTGGCGACAGTTTTAGCAGACAAACCATGAGAGAGGCGAGAGAGGACCATGGCGACAGCATAGTCAGAAGGGAGAGAAAGATTTGAGACAGCGATATAGGGTTTGAGCTTGTCAACGACGGTGGTGAAGACAGGGTAGGAGAGGCCGTAAAGGGAACGCCAATGGGCATCACGAAGAGGGGCTTCAAGGGACCAGATGTGTTCAGTAGAGAGTGCACGAAATGCCGAGACTGAGTAATCGGAGACAGCGGAGGAGGAAAGAGGAGGAGGGGTTGTGGTTGTGGCATCTGGGGAGGAAGAAGAAGACGAAGAAGATGGTCGAGAGGAGGCCACATAAGAGAGAACGGAGGCAATAGTGAAGAAGAGAAGAGGGGCAATAGAAGAGGAATATAGAAGGGAAGTGGGTGAGGTAGAGGAAGACGAGGAGGCAGAAGATGCGATGGCGGTGGTTGTAGTCGAAGCGAGTGTATCGGAGAGGAGAGAGCTAGTTGGGTCTAAGGAATTGTGAAGTTGAAGGAGGTTTGACAGCATTACCAAAAATGATTGATCCATTTTGCCTCTGAAATTTGGGTTTCACTCCGTCTCAAAAATTAGGGTTTTTCAGTACTTGGATTCTGGTGGCCGGCGATGGAATTCGTGAATTGAAACCCTTATCTCGCAGAAATTGCAGTCAGTCACGAGCTCTGAACTCGGAGAGAAAGTGCAGATCCAAGTCACAGTCCGATTCATCTGGTAGTTCGTGTCTAAACGACATGGCGTTTATACGGCTAACATGAACGACGGTAGTGTAATAATGGGCCTTTTGGACTGGATTGGCCCATAATTGAGGATTGAAAATAAACCCGCCCGTCTTTTTCCAGAGCCTATGAAATCCTTAAATTTTCGAACTACGCCAGCGTACAACGCAAAGTCTTTGCCTTAGATCTTGTAGTTGGAGCTTGATATTCTTCTTCCGCCAATTTTTGAAATTCCTTCGGGAAATCTCTGTGAATTTTTCACCTTCCAATAAATTAGCTGACACCCTACTTTGCAACCCTAATTTGCAGCCATGACTGAGGTATGCAGCTCTTTCTATGTACTTATTTTGCAGATAATTTTTATTTGGTGCATTCATTGGACGTGATGACAGTTAATTGAATAATTTTTGTTAACCATCAGTTTTATAAGATTGTTTTCTGGAAATATAGCAGAAACCCATATGAATATCTATGATGATAATAGCAAATTAGAAATTTAGAATGCAATTAGGGTTACAGAGACTTCATTAAGCAAGCTAGTAGACTTCATGTATCGAAAATCTGGGACTTGCTTCATTCTGATATGTGATTATGTGTGTGTTAGACGGGCAATTAGAAATTATAAAGAGTTTCCCGTTCAATTGCTTTTGTTCATTCGATCTTTTCTCTATTTTCAGTATTGGGTCAGCCAAGGCAACAAATGGTGTGACTTCTGCAAAATTTACATATCAAATAATCCATCAAGCATTAGGAATCATGAGCTTGGTCAACGCCACAAAGATAGCGTTGCTCAGAGGCTTGCTTCAATGAGAAAAGAGAATGCTGCAAAGGACAAGGAACAAAAGGAAGCAGTTCATGCCCTCGAGCAAATTGAAGCAGTAAGTGTTTATAAAGTATTTGAATTACTACTTAAAAGTTTATATCTTCTACTGTTGGTATCTTGTTATCAGTATATGTCTGTTTGTGTGATTTCCACCAAAGAATTATTGACGAAATTTATACCTTTCATAATATCTACAGTAATTATTACCAGAACTGGAATTATTATAAATCCTCTTAAATATGATGCAGTTCAGGTAAAAAACCAATGTTACAAGGTCATTGACAAAATTATTTTGAGGCCCATAATCATGGAATATCCACTAAAATTTTGTAGTTTGAATTCTTCTCTATTTTGAGATCATGAAGAGATTCTGTGAATACATTGATATAGTATGCTGAATATATTCCCTATGATTCTCCATCTTTTCCAAACACAAGTTCCATCAAAAAACTGAAATCTTTGAGGATTCTGTGGCATTATTTATCAGTGCTCTTAGTATAAGCATATCTGCCTTGTAATATTATTACTGTTTGTTTCTGAAAGTTCACCTTCTTACCATTATAATTATTCCTGATAAACAGAAGTGTCTGTATCGAAAGGTTAGCTCATGTGGCTATTGGAACTTTACCAACAATTTGAAAGAAGTTGGACCCTTTTTTGGAATATGTGGAAATTACTTGCTAAAAGAAGAAATTAAGTGAAAAATTGCAGTCAGGAATTCAGAAAGAGTATATAAGGTGACAAGAGAGAAGAATGTCCAATAAAATTAAGAATGGTGGGTATGAGATATGAAAGTATTTGTCTAAAAAGTAAAAAATGAGAACTACTTGCAAAAGATGGGCACTTTTGGGAATTGTTAGAAATGTCCCAAACATGACCATCAGGGACATTTTAACAGCTAAAATCAACTACAGAAAAGTCCAACCTGTGAATTCACGAGGGGGAAAAAAAAAAAGGAAACCTTTGGTGGCCACTGAATTCTGTAGTGCTATCATATTCATCTTCACTCGTATGTAATTTAAACCTGACCTTACAGGATGATGAGGCTTCCATTGGTTCATCTCATTATAAGGGAATAATGAAATATCTCAGTTTCATTTACTGTTGCAAACCTATTGTGGTTCTTTGGCAAGCGTTCAATAACTAGTAATTTGAATTAGAGAATAGTTTGCATATGTTAGCACATTTGGCCACATTAATGAATGTACAATTTACAATTTTCTGATGATACTTATTTCTTATTTATATCACCCTGCAGAAAGCAAAGCGCAGCTATCAAAAGGATATGGCAAACTTTGAGGAGACTAAAGATTCCCACGAATTAGAAGATGATCAAGGTTGTAAGTATGATTTATGTGCATTTTTTCCCGGTCTAGTATTTTTACAAGTTTAGTGGAAACACCATATGGTTACATAATATCATTATGCTTGGCAAGCATATGGGTTGACTCCTTTGTAAATATCCCATCTGTGGCCATAGTTTTAAAGTTTCCCTTGGTACTTTAGGTGAAGTAGAATAAGGATCCCATTGTTTTGTACAAGGGTCAATAGGCAACCCCTGATGACCATTTGAAAGGCCTGGAATTATTCAATTCATTGTAGTGCGAACTTGGTAATAGATACTACTGTGATTGACCTGCATCTATATGCATATGTTATTTACTAATAATCCTTGTAAATATCTGAATAAGTATAATCTGTATAGGGTTTTATGAATCTTTCTTGTCTTGGTTATGTTAAGATTAAAGCTGATTCAGCTGGATGATTTGACAGAGTGGGAGTACGAGAGTACTTCAGGCTATTACTACCATAAAAGCAATGGGTTTTATTATGATTCAAAGTCAGGTTTCTACTATTCAGATGCTATAGGTACGAGGGAGTTGCTTGATCTGATTCTAGATTCTTATTTCTCGTGTATGAACGATTATAGCGTATTGATAATATGGCATATTTACTTAGAGGGAATGCAACAGGCAAGTGGGTGACACAGGAGGAAGCATATGCCTCGCCTCAGTTTTCGTCAAATTCCGGGCAGAAAGGAACCATAGTAAAAAAGTCATCTTCAGCTTTACAGACAAGAACAGGTGACGAGAAAGGTGCTAATAAACCTCAAAGTGGGCCTGCACCTGGGCTAGTGGTTTCCGCCTCTTTGAACCCCAAGCGATCTGTTAAAGGTGCCGCTTCATCTCTTACTGTTGGCAAGAGAAAGAGACCAGATGAAAAAAAGCCCAAGGTTATTTCTGCAGAAGAAAAAGCAGCACTTAAAGCAAGAGAGGCTGCAAGAAAAAGAGTGGAAGAAAGAGAGAAATCGTTGCTTGGGCTTTACAAGCACTAATTGTGAAAAAGCTTAACTCTTGTCTTCCCCTCAAAATGGGATTATGGGGTTATAATTTCAACATTTTCTTTTTCTTTATTTTGTAATTTGAAGTGCAATTTATGAGTTGATTGTCTAATACCCATCGTGATTTTCATGTAACATTATCTTCAAAAGTTTAATACTCCTCGTTTCTGTTCCGATGGATTAATTATACTGTACTGCCCTGTAAATTCAGTGAGATTTTTGTAAAAGAGATTTTTGGGGTCTGTTGGAGGATTCAGATGGACCCAACAGGTTGCACGTTGTTTCGTTGATGGTGGTGCAAAATTCTTTAAAGTTGCACATGCACCGACTTGGTCTTTCATTGACATACATATACGTCAATGATTTCGGCTGATGCTGACTCCCATTTAAAAAATGAATGCTGGTTTTGCCGCATAGTTGTTGAAAGGTCCTCCTCCACGTGATCCACAAGTTTGCTGTTGTGTCAGTTTTCTTGGATTCAAGTATTGAACAACTCATGGTTGTTCTTTTCACTTGTTTCTTTAGTTTATTTTTCCCCCTTTTTTTAGAATCATTTTTTTCTTCTTTTTTTTAAATGTGGTTTACTTTTTCTTAATCCATTCTTTCATATCACAAATTACACTTTTTAATCTTTAAATTTCAATTTATTATGATATCAGGAGAAAAAGCCAACAAAGAAAGTAGTCAAAAGTGTGCATTCCAAGCTAATCAAGGGAACTATATTGGAAGAGTAGAAGCATTCATGAATAACAGCAAGAGCTACTTGATGTTTATCAAAAGCCAACAAACATGAAAATTGGTCAAGAATAGTAATATCATCACGATGATGATGATGATGATGGTTTAAAAGATGTATGGGTCTGAAGCAGCATGATCAAAAATCATAATGCATATGATTATATATAGCCTTTTACTAAAGCTACATAAATAGGTAGTTTTAATTAGAAGTGATTAAAATCAAACACTACGAAATCTTTGCCGGCGATCATATTGTTAATAAATAATAATACTATCGCGTTCATATAAAACGTAATTTATTAGTTATTTGTCCAATTAATAAGATCATTTCATTACTTTATTGTCCATAATAGTACTTAACTCTTTCTTCCAAAATTGAAAAATATCCTTCCTCTAACTTTGAAAAGAAAAAAGCTCATTAGTTGGAGTAAAAATAAATATAAAAATATAAATCAATAATCACCCAAGAAATAAAAATAAATGATAATTTTTTTTTTTGTTTTCTTTATCGTATTTTCAACATATTTACAGCTATATGTATTGTGGTCCAAAAGTCGTATCATTTATTTTTTTCTTTATAGTATTTTCAACGTGTTTACAATTATATGTATTGTGGTTCAAAAGTCCTACACCCTGTTGGCCCACACAAGTAATTAATATGTTGAGAATACTATAAATAAATAAAAACTTATCATTTATTTTTATTTCTTGGGCGATTAATGATTTTTAATTTTATTTTTGATCTAAGACTCATTATCTATAAATGTTGTATTGTAGATGTCCACCCAAATTCTAATCACTGACAGCTGTTCTGACGATTTTGGTAACAAAACTGTTTAGGTTTTGAGTATGTTTTTATTCAAAACAAACTCATTTTTAATAATTTGAATATACAACATCTCTTTTTAAAAAAATACAATCAAATAACTTTTATATTTCCCAATATATTTACATTAACTCATTCAAATAATAATTTATTTTTATAAACAATTTTACTTAAAATATATTTTTATTTATAATATTTTTCGTACACAACTGAACTAAAAAAATTCAATGATCAAAAGTCAATTTTTTGCTTTTTATTTTTTTATTTTTATTTTTATTTACTATTTAATTGATGCCCGACCCAACCACACAGCTTGATCTACAGTGTAGAACATCATTAATAATAGCATAACTATTCTCCAATACCTAATGATTATGCCATAAAATTTCCCTTTCTTTCCATGTGTCACGCTTAATTATATATCTTTTCTTTGCTATAAAACTTTTCTTCTTTTCTTAAGCATTCATGTTGTAGTAACTTTCTTTATTGTTAGAAGAACATCACACTTAAAAATTTTGTGTCACCTGTACATAAAATTTCAATTAGTCTCGTGTCAAATTCACTCATCTTGAAAAATTTTCGTATACATCACGTAAAGAGAAAAAAAAAAAATACAATCTTATCTGAATCTACAAATTAAAAATGTGATGTGAAAGTAGTATGTGTTGTGTGACTATCTAATTGAATAATGTAATTACTTGTTAGATTCAACCTTTTAATCATTTTTGTAATTGCTTGTATGTCATTTTTTGGCCAAATCAACAAGCAAAATTAATTTCATACATTTTGTGGATAGAGACAATATGAAAACAACATTATTAATATATATCAACCAAATTGAATATTATTTTTTTATAACAATAAGATTTTTTAAAAATTAAAATTGTACAAACCTATAGGATCCAATGAGAAATCTGGATCATCCACGTGTCATGGACCCAATACTCCTAGCAATCTCATGCACACCAGAGTTGAACCCCAAACACCCCAATAGTCCTCTTCTGTAAGGCAGGAAGGTCTTCTTCTTCAGCTCTTCAGAAACAGCCCGGTTCACTGTATAATGATACTCGTGTGCCGAAACTGGTCCTCTCCGTCGTGAAATCGAACCGGAGCTCTCCGTTGACCGGAAACTTGAATTCTTTACATCCTCTTCCGCCGATGATGACTTTTTGGACAAAACTGCAAACTTTCTCAACGGGTCTTTGTCGGTGGCCCGGCCCTCCGATGCGCTTCGAAACAGTAAGAAGTCTTTGAGTCTCCATTTCCTGTACCCTTTTGTAAACGAAATCGATGATAGAAACGAAGAGGAGGATGTTGGTGTCGGAGGGTTTGCGTTACTTGTTGTCGAAGAAATGGGTTTATTAACTGTTTGTGAAATGCCCTCAAAGTCACCCATAATGTCAGAGACTCTCAAAGGAGACAAAGATCTGGTCCCTTTACGATGAAGACTAGTTGAAGATGATGAAACCCTTTCTCTCCCACGTTTTTGTTCATGTTCTTGGCTTGATTGTTGCTTTTTTGACCCTTCTCTTTTACGAGTTTCTTCAATTGCTACTGCAAATGGATCGCAATCTGTTTTATGATGACGCGGGGACAGTGCTTCTTGAACAATTTTCTTTCCCTGCGAAATTCTTGATCTGGGAGATGATACATTGGATGCTGGAGGACTCAGGCCGTCACCGGATTGTAACCTGGGTGGTGGCTTTAAAGGCCGAATCTTTCCACCATCAAAGAGTTCTTCTGCAGTCAAAGAAGCTCTGTCTAATTGCCCACTAAAGTTAAATTCAAAATCTTCATTTTCTTCATGATCAAAATCTTCTTCCTTGAAGTTGTTAGTGGGTTTAGATTTGGGAATTCCAGGCTTTTGTTCCCAATTGAAAGGAACTGAGGAAGCAGAGGAATGTCTAGATGACCAATGGTTGAGTTCCTGGAAGAAAGCAGAAGCACGGGTAGGACTGGTTGGGGCACTGAAGTAGAAGTTTCCAAAACGTTGAGGGCTTGAAGGAGCTGTCATGTAAGGGGAGGAGCAGTTGCTGTCGAAGTTGAAGTCTTGGGGAGGGACAGTTACTACAAACTCCATCTCCATGGTAAATTTGGATTGATTGGGTTAAGTATCTGTGTCTCCCCCCTCTCTCTCTATGTGTGTGTGATATCACTACAGTTTGTGGTATGAGAAAATGGTGTTGGTTGGGGTGTGAGGATATTATAAGGGGTAGAGAGGGTAGAGAGGGAGAGGAAAGAGAGGGGAAAGAGAAGAGAGTTGGAGAAGATTGAAGATTGGTGATGGTCAGCCGCCTTTTCCAATTCTGCCCACTGTCTCTGACATTAATTGTTAATCAAATTTATATAATCAAGTGGCACCTGGCTAATTGTGATAATCACATCTGACCAATTCTTTCCTTTTCTTTCTTTAATCTAACTCTCCTTTGGGTAGGGGCAGCATACTTTATTTCAGGGTCATTTTTATCTGTCCCATGGAAAGTATATATGTGTACTGTAGCTGGTATTCCTTCAATAATTTATTGATATTTTTATCAAATGTTTAGTTACGTTTGAAAATGATGAAATCAAGTGTATCTTTGTTAAATGGATGGTAAACAACAACCAATTTGTTAAAATTATCTTAGAACTCGAGCAATTAGATATTTATGAAAATGGCTGAAGCTGAGAAAGGAAAGAAATATTTCCTATTTGCTTGACAAGGTTGCATCATGTTAATTAGTCATTGCCAAATGGCTTTGAAGTTTGAACCTTTTGATTTGTTGCAATTGTTGCTGTCTATTTATCTTTTTCTACCCTAAGATGGGGAAAGGGAATGATGAGGCAGAGACTGAAATCTTGGGCCATAAACCAAAGGACTTTTGCCAACAAGAATTCCCCACTTATGTCAGGAGTTTTGACTTTGGCTCATCATTGTTTTGGAGAATGGGCTGAATTAATTTCTCCAGTCATTCTGTTTGGAACTTTGAAGTTCCTTCTGCAAAGAACCAAATGTTTGATAAAATGTCTGAGAGCACTACTTAATTCCTCTGTTCATCCTTGACTAACGTAATGTATCCCAATTATTCATAGAAAACAAAACCACAAATCGTCAAATTGAGTACCCCATTGCGGCTAATCGGTTACACATCTCCAAATTATAAAAGAACAATTTGACAGTGGCTGGCTCTTGCATAAAAATATTGAATGACGAAGGCCATACCTCAAACATGATTGCTAACTATACCAGTTCTTCTAGATATAAAACAAGGTTGAAGTTCACATCAAATGACTAATTTTTATAAGCAATCTTTTTAGTTAATTACGTGAGTGTTAATTGAATTATAAATTGGTTAATATTTTGTAAGATTTGTTAAAAATTTATCTAACTCAAAAATTCTCGAATTCAAGTCATGACAAGAAACGAAAAAAAGAAAATAACTAAACTCCAACGGACTATAGTTGGTTTAATTGTTAGATTTTCTGCTGGAAATTTTAAACTTTGTTGTCTGAAGACAAATGTGAAGTTTACAATTCTGATATGTTTCACAGAGGAAAAGAATTGCAAAATGGCATGAACACAAAATGCAGTGAATTTGTACACCTACCAATAAATTATTTGATGTCAACAACAATTCAAATAAAAAATCATTCTTCTTTGATATCTTGTTTAATTTGACTCGACAACTTGCAGGTGGATTTTTCTTTTTCTTTTTATTTATATATATAATTAAATTAGTATTTTTATTGAGCACGTGACTAATTGAATATTTAACTATATATATATATATATATAATGTTGAAGAAACAATAAATTAGTGGTAAAAAATAAAAACCTTTGACAAACAACGAAAACACCTACTTGATGAAGAAGAACAATAGGCACATTGTCATTAACATTATTGTGGTACTTTTAGAAGCTCAAACTGAAATTACAAACAAACTAGAATGCAGACCCGAAAATATTAACACTAAACAAATACCATATAAGCTGATATATCAAAGTGAGAACTGTCATCAAGAGGTTTGTACTTACATCCTAGAAGTGAGATTGTAAGCACCAAAGCATCTGGACAAGGTAAATATGAAGCACAAGGATTGACTCATTAACACCTAGCCAATGCTGCATGACACCTGCTAGAGACCCGTCATCAAACAAATTCAATGATCACCTATAAATAGAAATGACTGAACAGGCTGGTGTTGCAAATCCGGAGATGCATTGGTAGAATTCAATGCATGGTCACCAACAACAAAACATGCTGGACAATCTTTGAATATTTCAGAGAATTGACACATAATTCTATCAAATTCTAACCTTCTGTTACTCACTTCATTTAGGGAACCTAGCCGCACAATCTTATGAACACGAAAAAAGTCTAGATTAAGATGGATGAAATACAAAGGTATGAATCTTTATGCATATAACAGAATTAAATACTTCAGGCAACTAAATTCTCCCAAATGCTCCTTGTGAAATGCCTAATCTTCTAACCAGTTTCACCATTGTCCAGTATGACCATCTGGCCACCCGGCCTAACACAGAATCCAAATCCATATAATCCATTCTGTAAGACAACTCTTCAACCCCCACAAAGGCATCAATGTATATATCTCATATATCTTTTCAAGCAGCACCGGAAACAGGTAGTCCTTATGCAACATTTCTTGGCTTTGCACCCTAACCCAATTAACATATACTTGATCAATTGTCAGTCTCATAGTAAATTAGTCATGACTCATGAGCAACAAGAATCAGTGAATTGAGTATTGAACAACTACATCTTATCCCAGTGAGAACATCAAAAGTATACTGCTTAGCTTAATCCATTCAAGGTGTAAAACTTCACAATTCTTCCAACTCCAAGTATGTATCTTTCCTTAGTCCTTAGTTACTTTTGAAAATCAGTAAAGTCAAAAGCAACATGAACAAAACATTTGGAGACAGTATTAGAATAAATATCTCAAAAATATATCTAGAGGCATACCCATGATGAATCAAGTCAAGAAGTTTGCTCATACAGGTCCCTTTCTCCTGGATTTATAATAAGTAGATGACATCCAACAATAGGATGGTCTAGATATAGCTTATACAATGATGAAGTACCAGTGCTACTATAAAACATTCAATTAGGAATGACATGTCTAATAATAGTTTATCTGTGGATGAACTATTTTGTGTTAAATGATCATATAGCTCTCTTATGCATCAACTTGTTTCATAAAATGTTTTTTTCAGTGAATTCAGATCAATTTACCTGCCGCTCAACTAATTATCTCTCGAAAACCAGTCAAAGACAGGCTAAGGTATTAAAATAAGAGAGATCACTGCAATGACATAAATGTTTCACCTTTATTTTTGCAAAATGTACAATGTGGCAATACTATACATTAGACTTGATTATGAAATCAGCCATTATTTTCAGAAAGGGTCCAGTCTGCTTACTCTTGGGGTTGAAGACATGAAATACATGATCCTCCCCTTATAGTTTCCACTAATTCCAAATTTCCACTCCAACCACTCTTGCCCAAAATCTCATAGTATCTCACACCTCTATCTTTAAGCTCATCTCTCTCAGCTACACACACCAACATCCTATCACAACTCATAAGTGGGAGATTCGGATCCACTTCCGGATTCAAATTCGGATCATCATCATACCCGAAACTGGTAGGACAAAGAAACTTATACATCTTATCATTATCTTTTTTTCCAAAGAAAGGATGCACCATTAACACTCCAATTATCTTTAAATGATCCAATCGGTTAACGCCAGCTCGGACTGTCACGTGATGAGCTATGGTAGCTCCGGCACTCTCACCCATTAAGAAAACCCGACCAAGATCCGCGTACTGGTTAATCCACGGTTCGGGTCCTTCACCATTAGAGTGAGTAGCAATCCACTGCAACGCGGCCCATGAGTCATCATATGCAATTGGTAAATAGTGCTCTGGTGCTAGCCTATAGTCAACGGAAATGGCAATGACATCGGCTTCAATGGCTAGAGATGTGAGCAAATTATAAGTTAATATATCAAATGGTGATCCAATACAGAAAGCCCCACCGTGGTAGTGGAGTAGAAGCGGCAATTTTTGATCAGGGCCGTTGATTTTTGGCAAAAAAATTCTAGCACCCGGTACGCCAGTTTCGGTTGAAACGACAACGTCTTTGGTTTGGACACCGGTTTTTGAGTCTAATCCGGTGTGGACATAGTCAAGCTTAGGCATGTACCTCTCTACACGTCCATCTTTGTAAACTTTGATGAAGGGAGGGAAATCATGGGTGACTTGAGACATTGCAAATTTGCAAAGTTGTTGAGATTTAAGAATCAGAAATGGTATAGGTTGAAATGAATTGAAGTTGGAAGATCGTCTATTATAAAAGCAGAGGCATGAGTGATAGGAAACAACTTTTTCTTTAATAATGAAATGGTAGGTGATCAACTAAAGCAATTAGGAAAAGTTGTGTGCAAGTGTAGTGGTTGTTGGGTCATTATTACAATGAAATACGAATTTTATTAGTATTATTTAAGTTCTAACTAGGTTTGTTTATTTTTAATGGCTCAAGCAACTTTTTCTTTTCAGGCTCCTCTTTTTCCATGGATGTGTTAAATAACTCAGCTGGCCAATAATAGATTGGTTTAATGGTAAATTAGTCCTTATCGTCACGAAAAAACTTGAATTCAAAACTCGTAGTCTAGGGTTAATGAGCATCTAATTGCGTCCTATTCTGGAAATTAACGTAGCCTAGCTGTCTCTTTTTTCATTTACTAAAAAAAAAAAAAAAAAACCCATCTCATCTAATTTTAAATTTGGTTGAGCTCGTTAGAAACTCGTGAGAGGACAAGTATAAAAGTTCAATTTATTTAAAAAGAAATGAATAGTATTTTTTAGTTATAATATAAAAAATTGTCTACAAATATGATTATATAAATATTCTAAGAAACAAGACATCTAATATTTAAATCATGTAAATAATAAAATATATATATATATTATATTAAAAGAGTTGAGCTTGCTAGATTACGAATCAAGTTTTGTAAAATCAACTCATTTAATAAATTTAATTATTTTTTCACTTGTGGAAATTACTTTTTTGCTATTTCACTATTAACCAAACTTTAAAATTTGCATTCATCTAGTATTCCTTTTATTCTATAATCAAATAAAGAAAATCTAATTAATCTAGTTATCCAAAATATTAGACCAAGTACCAAACCTATCTTAATCTGAATTAATTTGCATAAGATAAATTCTAGTAAAAAAAATTTCATAAGATAACTCGTGGCCCGGCCCATTACAGTGGCTAGCAGTCCATGTTAAAGGGCTAACCGGGTTAAGAGCCCGCTGCCCCCACTCAAGCTACGGATCCATCTCAAAATTTTTATTTTTATTTTTTATTTACATGCTTAGATCAGTTAGTTATTAATTTACCTTTTTTTGCATTTTAGTATGTCAGTTAAGCCACGAGTATTCCCTGTAATATTTGAGTGTAAATCTAATTTCGTTCGAGGTTTATGATTGTTCATCCTCACGAGTATTTTCTTGTGAGTTTAAACTCTTGACTTGAAATATCTCAACCGTTAAATTTAAGTCTGTCTTATTACATGAATCATATCTTTTTAGGTGTTTACTAATAAATTGTATTTGTACATTTACATATAAATTGTCAATAAGTTTAATGATTTGATTAAAAACTAACCCTATTTGTATTTTGTATTTTGGCATGTAAATCTTGAGAAACTTTGTCAATAATTTATTTGCTAACTAATCTTATTTTTATTTATACATGTAAATTATCAAAAATCGAGTAAATTTTTTACTAACTAATTATGTTTGTACTTAAACACATCGTAAATCTCTAAGAATATAAATGTTTTATTATTAACTAATTTATTTGTACTTTTACAAGTAAATCGTGAAGAAATTGACTGATTTTTATTAACTAATTATCTTTGCAGTAAATAAATAAAAGCTCAGCCAATTTATTACCCACTAATTTTTGTTTTTATATTTAAATTGCCAATAACTTTGCTAATTCACTATATAAACTAACTTTGTTTGTAATTGAACAGGTAAACAAAACTTATAGATGATTTCCAACTAACTAATTACGTTTACATTTCTACATGTAAATCGGAAAACTCTTTACCAATTTATTACTAACTAATTATATTTGTAGTTTTGCATGTAAATCGTCAAAAGATTTAGCCATTCAATGGTAACTAACTATGTAAAAGTTACAATTTTAGCCTATTTACTATAGAAAATTCTAATTGTAATCTGTACACACATAAATCGTCACTAACTATTCCTAATTACAAATAGTGAACTCTATGTTTACTATTACATGTAAATCGTCACAAAATATAGTAATTAACAACTAACTAACTCTGTTTGTACTTTTACATATAAATTGTCATAATCTTAGACAATTTATTACTAACTAGTTTTGTTTAAACTTGTTACAAGTAAATCGTCATAACGACTACCGATTTCCAAATAATTAGTTATGCTTTTAGTTTTACACGTGAATCGTCAAGATACTAGACGATTTACTACTAACTAACTCAGTCTCTAAACTTTCAATCAATTATATTACTATATGATATTGTTTATATTTTACATATAAATAGTCAAGAGTTTAATCAATTTGTTTACAAATATGTTCATATTTTATTTGTAAATTATTAAAAAAATTAGACAATTTTTTTACTAACTATTTTTGTTTATATTTTTTTATTTTGTACATTTGAATTGATTTTTTACTAGATAATCTTATTTGTATTTAGATGGAATTAATAAACATTTTTTATGCTTTTGAGAAACAATGTTACGTCGTCGTTTTGCGGGGTTCTGACTGCCAACCGTGCAGTTTGTTTGATTACGTGAATTCTCTGTAAGTTTGAAGAAAACAAATCCCAGGGGCGTGCAACGGTCGAAGCATCTAATCATTTTGTTCTTCTTCACGAGAAAAAGCTCATATCCATTAAAGCATCTTTTGCTTTTCCTTCAATTCTTGTGGGTAGCAATGAGAGCTAAAAGCTTTAGAAAATTTTAAAGAAACAGAGATGAGAAATTAAAGTGGAAGAGATTGCCTGAGCTACCCCCATGCTTTTTCAATTGATTTCTAAGTGAGCTCACCAAAAATGGCCGATGATCTCTGTTCCTTTGTCAAGGTTTGTTTCCATTACATATATACATGTCCTTCTCCTTTTACCTTTAAAAGCAGAATTTCAAGTGCAAGATTCTCCACATTTATTATTTTTTTTAATGGGTGCAAGTGAAATTGTCCGATCTTGGTGTTAAATATGGAAACTTTTCTTTATTATTTTCTTTGTTTCGGGTTTCTTTTCTCAATGTATTCAATCACAAGCAAACCCAGATTCCTTCTTCTTAAGGGTTAGTACAGATTGCTGTTTTAAAAATGTCATACATAGTATTTATGCACAGCCCTTTTCCTTTTCAGACAACGTAAGCTAATTTACAGTGAAATTCTTCTTGTAATAGAATGAATTGTGTGCATTTAAAGCTCAATGATATTGATTTATTGATATGATTCTTTCGTTTAACATCTGAATGGCTCAATCAGTTTAAACTATTAATTTCTGGCTTTGTTGGGTCAAATGAGTAAATGGCCTTGTCAGACCTTCTTTTCTGTGATGATTACAGGATTTCTTTATAACAAAGGCTCCCAAGAAATCTCCATTGTTATGGAGGATGATTGTCTTAGTCTTTGCAATGGTTTGTGGCGTGTATATATGCTCAATTTGTCTAAAGCAGATTAGCACTAGCACCAAGACTGAATTTTTAGATATTCAAGTGATTGAAAAGCCATGCCCAGAACCCAATATTGAACCTCGGGAAATCCCTTACGTGCACTACCCAAAACCAAAAACTTATAGCAGGTAAAATACCACCACTTCAATTGGGTTTCAGTTCCTGTTTACTTAAAATTTAGAAATATTAATTCTTTGGGGTGTCAATATTAGGGCTGAATGTGCTTGCAATCCTGTGAGGTATTTTGCCATTTTTTCCTTGCAGAGATCTGGGAGTGGATGGTTTGAGACATTGTTAAACAATCACACTAACATAAGCTCAAACGGAGAGATTTTCTCTGTTAAAGTAAGAAGGAGTAATATCTCTACAATTGTGGAGACTCTGGATAAACTTTATAATCTTGACTGGATCAGTAGTGCATCAAAGAATGAGTGCACAGCTGCAGTCGGCTTGAAGTGGATGCTGAATCAGGTATGCGCCATCATGCAAATTTACATTACATTCTGTTATATTTGTCTTGATCACCTTCCCCTCTTATGTACTGTACTGGTATACTTAATAAAATTAGCCTGTCATCTCAATTACACAAGAAAAAGGACTAATTCTTCTTGTATTTCAAGTGTTAGTAACTTAGTATAATTCCTATTGACATCCCTACAAATTCTGGTCATTACACATGTATAACATATAAGCTCGGAGTGGACAGTCATACGAGCTTCCCTCAGATAGAAGATGAGGACTAAGATCTTTAGGCTGAAGGATTTGATAGTATTAAGATTTTCTAATTGCGGTGGACATCCCTACAAATTTTCATCATTACATATGAATAACATATAAGCTGGAGTGAACAGCCATATATGCTCCCATCAGATTAAAGAAGATGAGGAGTGAGATCTTTAGGCTGCAGGGTTATACAGTTTAAGATTCTCTAATTGGGGACTGGCTACTGAATTTGTTCAACCATCCACAATTCGACTTTTAAGTCTTCTTTGGCTCCTTCAAATGCATTCTCAGATTTTTCTTGGTTCCCTAGGTTTATGATTAGGCCTTTGTTTATCCTGTGCTGATTACTATAGAAGTGTGCTCAAAGAGGTATGCCAAAGAGGGGTTTGTTTCATTTAAAGGCATCAATTTACCTGGGTCGGATTGGACTAAGCCTAATTGAAGCATGGTCTTAGAATTATGATAAGTGATCCTTATGCTGAGTGCTTGTAAGCTAAAATACAAGATATGCTGAACTATATCTCTACCTGCATTCTAAATTCTTTTGGCACTGTCAAATTTATAGAAGATAATATCTGATTGCTCTCCTGAAGGACTAATTGATCAGCTGGACTAGACTCACGGCATAGATAAAAGATCATTTAATGCATCGTTTGGTGTATCTTCTGAGGGAACTCACATTCTTTCAGGTAATGGAGAAAATACTGAATGTGAAATATAGTGGAGAATCAAATCTTTTATGAGATAACTAAACGTATGGGACAATAGGGTAGAGACCAAAAGCTGTCAGAGAAGGAAACTATTATTTGCTCGAGACAGAGAAACACCCAACAGTGGGCTTGAACTATCCCTGTTTTATGCTGCACTGGAAAAATAACTCAGCTTGTGTTGACTTTAATGTTATTGTAAGTCAAAATTGTATTTCCCATCAGTTGAACTACCTTATGTCCTTATCCCTTTCTGTATTACTATATTTTTATACTTCACAGGTGGTTTAAGTCTCAAATATCTTAGTTGATGTTATTACCCTCTGCTTTAAGCATGTTTTAAGAATGAATTGCTGCATTTTGGAACATATGCAGGGCTTGATGCAGAATCATGAACAAATAGTAGAATACTTCAGAACAAGGGGTGTTTCAGCTATATTTCTATTTCGAAGGAATCTTTTGCGTAGGATGATTTCTTTACTTGCAAATCAATATGACAAAGATGCTAAGCTATTAAATGGGACCCATAAGTCTCATGTACATTCACCCCACGAGGTCTCTCTCTCTCCCTCCCCCCCTCTCTGTTTCATTATAAGCATGGGTGTCGGTCTGAGTTGCATGTGCATGTGGTAGGTCTCATGTGAGGGCAAGATACCTATTACAATTTATTATCTACCTAGCAGTAGTGTTGTTTCACGTTCAAAATTTTCCAACTAACCATGAAGAATGGTTTCAGGCAGAGATACTTGCAAAATATAAGCCTACAATCAACTCAACATTGCTCATGCACGATCTGAGAAAAGTGGAAGAAACAACCAACAAAGCTTTGGAGTATTTCAAAAACACCCGGCATATGGTCCTGTACTATGAGGATGTAGTCAAAAACCGCACCGTAAGTATATGAACACTAGAAGATTTTTCTGTAGTTATTGTGTTGTTATACTTAATTGTCATATTTCCCATAAATTCGTGACAGTGTCTCACCCTCTCACCACCAAACCTCTTAATCCTCGTATTATCTTTCTTGTTCCAGAAGTTAATGGATGTTCAGGATTTTCTGAAGGTTCCACAAAGAGATTTAAAGAGTCGTCAAGTGAGGATACATAAAGGGTCCTTATCTAATCAGATAGATAACTGGAATGATGTCAAGAAAACACTCACCAGGACACAGTATGAAAGCTTCCTCCATGCAGATAACTGAAAGTAAACTTCTGGGAGACGTATATACCACATTTTTTATCTTACTCACATATATATATATTTTTTTCTCTTTTCCCCTTTGCTTTAATCTTTAGCTAACAGTTGCTGCAGGAATCAAAAGGAGAACCATCCTGTTGAAATTTGGCTGCAGCACTGTAGTTTGTTTGTAGTTTCTTTTCCCCCTTTTCACTTGTATACTCAATTTATATTCAATTCATTCTTTACTTACTTACCTTTTTTTTTCTCCTTCATTTTTGGTTAAACACCAACTTGAGCTTATCAATAGAACTGCACTTTCCATTCAGAATGTTCGTTTGATAAGTATATTTGTCCCAAATAATGGACAGGTTTGCAGAATGCGGATACTTTTAGAAAATGTAAATCTTTCTGTCAAAAGTTTTAAACTTTCATTTGCAGACGAATAACATTTCGATCCACTTAAAGAAATTGAGACCAGCCTTGTAACATTGATCTGCAACATGTCATAAGTTTTTGCAGATTCTCCTTCATTTCTCATGTCGCATCAGTATGATCAGATTGATTTACACGTATACATTTGATTTCACACCTATGCTTTTAGAGACATCTGGGTTTCAGTGCTAACTTCACCTGAGTTCATGTAGTTTATGGATGTACCTTAAAAGTTACATTTCCATGATGCATTCATCAAAGAACGACAAGGAAAAAGCTATATATTCTTTTTTTCTTCTTGCCATATATTCTACCTTTGCCACTGAGTTGATGTAGCTTCTTTCCTTTCCCTTTCTCGCACAGTAGTGAAATACAAAGCAAAAGTCAAATTCCGCGTTAAGGTTCCAAATGGCAACGCTGACTCGCAAAAGATAACTAGTGGGGTTCACATCCATACAGCCTTTTTCTGACTGGATCAAGTTCATGAACCAAAAGTAATGAAAGAAAAATCTCATTTCTCATATTGAATATAGCATTTTCATATTTAAATTTTTAAAAATAAACTTATCATTAATATCTAAATATGATTATCAAACACTTGATAGGAGAGGTGATTAATTAATATACATGTAAGTTATCTAGATACACATAATTACTAAATAAATAAAAATATATCATCATCTCTCTTTGTCTCTCTCTCTCAATATATATATATATATAATTTTTTTTTTTTTCTCAGATCTCCATCTTGCTTTCTCTCATCATCTAAAGTTACATAATTTTTTTATAAATTTAAGTGATCAATTGAAATAAGCATAATCTGATCTTAATATACCAAACATTCAATTAAAAAAAAATCTATTTAGTGTCATATAGGATATAATTAGCATATAAGTTTATACTATTTTAATATTATGACATCAATCAGACTATAATTAAAGAGATATTAATGCTACTTATTATAATGATGATCAACGAGTTGGATCAACTGATCAAAGCCGTTGATTTAGCAGGTGGGATCCCACTCCAATCCCACATTTCACGGAGACGCGGACGACAAAACGACGTTGTAACCAAGGTCCAAATCTATCCAACTTGTTCAATTTAAACCTACCCGACAATTTGAGCCTCCTCTCTCTCTCTCTCTTCCTCTGCAGCCCCTGGTCTTGCTCTCTTGGACCAGGTCGTCTCTCTCTGCTTCCTCTCGTTCGTGCTCAAATAGCTTTAAACCCTTCAAAGACAGGGGAAGAGAGAGAGTACAACTATGGCACAAGAAAATAATGGTGGGGATCTGAATCAGCCGCAGCAGCTGCACCAGCAGCAGTGGATGCAGCCGCATCAGCATCAGCAGCAATGGATGGCTATGCAGTATCCAGCGGCAGCTATGGCTATGATGCAGCAGCAAATGATGATGTACCAACAACCTTACATGCCTTATGGTCATCATTATCAGCCTCATCCTCATCAACTGCAGCAGCAGAAGCAAGGATTAACTGATGAGACCAGAACGATCTGGGTGGGTGATCTTCAATACTGGATGGACGAGACCTATCTCCATAGCTGCTTTGCTCAAACAGGCGAAGTACGTTTCTCATACTCTTCCTATTCGGAATTCAAGGAATATAGATATGCTTAATTTGTTCAAAGAATCTGTAAAAGAAACTGTGCTGATATTCTTATAAACTCGGAGTTTATTATCTAGACTAGACTATCATAAGTGAACACCAACTCAATATTTGGAATTATAATGACTTTTATGCTCTTGACTTCTTTTACTTGATTTAAGTAAATGCATATATGCAATGTAGAATCTTGATTTTGTATTTGTTTAGTTGGTTATCCCATTTTGAGCTTGTTCTTGTAGCTTTTTGTGAGACGCTTCTATTATTAATTATGAGTTTGAACTTTGAACATGTGGTTCAGCATCATTTTGCCTAATAGTGCAAACTACAGCATAGCTAAAAGTCCTACTTTTTGCAACGATGGGGTTCCCAACTTCAAATGCTAGCTGATTTTTTTTAAATTAGGTTCGTTGGACCTTTATTTATACCTAGATGATACTCTGAATGTATTACATAGAAGATTCAATCCTTTAACGATCTCCCATTAATCCGTAGTTACTCGCAATATAGGAAGCAGACACTTGACCTAGCTCTCTGCCATCTGCCATATTGCCAGGAATCAACTTTTAGACAGGTGCAATCCTAATGAACCCCTTATCACATGAAAAACAGATCTGAATATTGTATCCTATTAATTCACATAGGTTGGTCATGAGACAGAGACTTATGGTTGGAACAAAAATTGAATGGATTCGGTCTTATACTTACACGAGGAAGGTGATCAAAAAAGAAGAAGAACTCATCCGTATTAACCAAACTGTGCCATTTATTGGATGTATGATCTGTATTTACTGTTTCAATTTAGCAATTGCTAGATACTAATTTAATAATGGTGGCATACTTAGTTTTTGCATCTTATACTTGAAATAATTTCCAACATAGATAGAGAGAATAAATGTCCCTATTATGTGGCAAATAGTTCGCAACACTTTACGTCCATCAGTTATTCCAGGCACATCAATTATCTGTTGAGGATATTACACTGTATTTTTTTTCTTTGGTAAGATATAGTTCATTGTATTTGTGCACTCTATGCTTTTTTGCTTCTTTTGATTCCTAGAATAGAGTTATATTAGAGCCTTTTCAAGATGCATTTTGTTGCATGTAAAAATTTGTTGTAATTGCAAGTAATGTGTTATTTAGTGAATGAATCATGAGTTACATCTTTCTTAATCCAATTTTTAGTTAATGTCCCTAGAGTGCTCCTGCTCTACTTTTGCCGGCCTAGATTTTCTAGTATTAATTTATTTCTTTGTTGATTTTCTCAATACCTTTTGATCAAATGTCACATTTAATTGTAGGTTTCCTCTGCAAAGGTAATTCGAAACAAGCAAACTGGACAGTCTGAGGGATATGGATTCGTTGAATTCTATTCACATGCAATGGCTGAAAAGGTTTTGCAGAGCTATAATGGCACTATGATGCCAACTACGGAGTTGCCCTTTCGTCTTAATTGGGCTACCTTTAGTGCTGGTGATAGGCGACCAGATTCTGGTCCTGATCTTTCAGTATTTGTTGGGGACTTGGCTGCTGACGTTACTGATACTATTCTGCAAGAAACCTTTGGTAGCAGATATCCTTCCGTTAAAGGAGCAAAAGTTGTTATTGATTCGAATTCTGGCCGTTCAAAAGGTTATGGTTTTGTCAGGTTTGGTGATGAAAATGAGAGGTCAAGAGCAATAACAGAAATGAATGGTGTTTATTGTTCAAGTAGGCCCATGCGGATTAGTATTGCAACACCCAAGAAGTCGTATGGTAATCCGCAACAATATTCTTCACAAGGTTTGTCACAATATGCTTATTTTTGCTAATACTTGATTACTTCAAAAAACTTGGTGGATCGTGCTATATCTTGACCAGTTCTGGAACTACAATTGGTTTTCACTATCACATTTGTTTGTTGTTAATTCTTGCTACTATAAATATTCACGGAAAGATTTATTTGCTTCATCAGAGGTATTCATCTCTTGTTGGGAACTGTAACCTTTAAGAAACTTGGTAAAGAACTTACTAATAATAACATGTATCTCCTAAAGTTAAAGTTTACTAATTTATTCAAAAGATTGTTAACTTGTTCTCTCTTTCTTTTTTAAATTAAAAAAAAGAAGGGTAATGCAACTCCTTTAAATAAAATAGTCAGTTACTGACATATCCAATCTTCCTTCAATTGGCTACAGGGCTGTAAGTCTTTGACCAATCAAATATATGCTAACAGTCATATATCTTAAAACCAGAGTTACTTTATGCTGTCTGGCATGCCAATCTTTTTTCTTCTTTTTTTGAAGTGTAAGGGGCCTCTTTCTTTTGACTCAATGCTGGATCCAAAAACTGTGATAAGATCTCAAATGAAAGAAAAGAAGAGTATTTGAATCCAGCTGCCTGCCTGGTGGGGGTTTCTCAAACGCTTCAGTCAAATCGGCCCTTCTCTAATCATGGGATCAAAATCTCTACTGCTATTGTCACATTCATATATTTTTTGTTTCTGTGTTTATTTCATGATTGACTGTTATACATTACTCATAAAAATCTTTCACACTGGTAAAGTATTATGTTATGGAACTTGATGTTTATCTCCTTACTGTATTCTTGATCAATTAAATACCAAGTTACTTTCCATACGCTTCTAACTATTATGTTTTAATATTGAGAATTCTAGTTCTCTTTTCAAGATTGAAAAGAAAAATGGATAAAGTAGCTACTGTTTATCATCTGCTTTGTTTTTTAATATTGTAATTGTTAATAAAGTTGCTTATAAATGCTGAAATAATCCTTGGAAGCATTAATTTCATATAATGCTCCCTAATTGGATTTTAATTTAAAAGCTGACTTTGGTGTTCTCTAATTAGCTGTAGTGTTGGCTGGTGGACATTCTTCTAATGGTGCTATGGCCCAAGGTCCTCAGTCTCGAGGGGAATCAAGTAACACAACAGTGAGTTATCTTTCTTATGTGTTAACCATCAAGAACTCAGTTTCCCTCATTGAACCATTCTTGTTTTTAGATATTTGTTGGAGGGCTTGTTTCTGATGTGGGTGATGACGATCTCAGACAGCCATTTTCACAATTTGGTGAGGTTATCTCTGTGAAAATACCAGTCGGTAAAGGATGTGGTTTTGTGCAATTTGCTGACAGGTATTCTTGTTGCCTTTTGCAGTATTTTTCATGTCATATCATATATGTATGTGCGTGTATATATATGCATGTAAATATTCCTGCAATTTTAAAGAATTCACTGTTTAAAAGCTTGTGATGCTTGGAAATGTTATAAGAATATACATATCTTTCAAAGCACTAAACATTAATTTATCATTAAGTGCACCGTGACTGCACAAGTGACATTGTTTCTGCTGTCTGTAATAGAAAAAGTGCTGAGGATGCAATTCAGGGGTTGAACGGGACTGTCATTGGCAATCAAACAGTCCGTCTTTCTTGGGGTCGCAGTCCAAACAAGCATGTAAATTTTCTGCACTTAAATATGTGCTTTCAGTTGATTTCTTAAATATTATTTTTTCCTTTGGCTAAATATTTATGAAAGTTACATAATCATGTCCATGTCAAATGTAAATGGTATATGCATGATGCATCATTAACAGTCTCTATAGTCTCTACCTGTCCTAGTATGTTTACCTTTCAGTATGCTTCTTTCACATTTTGGTTATCCTTAGTAACTTTCTTGTAAAACATGCAATATGGCAGTGGAGAACGGAATCCAGTAACCAGTGGCATGGGGTTCATTTCGGAGGGCAAGGGTACGGAGGCAATGGGTATGCTGTGCCACAGAATCAGGATCTAAGTATGCATGCTACTGCTACGGTTCAAGGGGCTTCCTAAGAGGGGTATTGGCAAATACAAGATAAAGCTAAACCGAGTATTGGACTAGGAAGTGTTTTGCTACTGCTTAGCTAAATTCATAGATGGCTGATTTTTGTAGGGTCAAATTGATATATTGTGTTTTATTTAAGATTGTATTAATATCTTTGAAATTTTTGGTGTACTTGGAATCGTAATATAAGGATGGGACTTTTTTTTCTTCAGATTGAGATTGAAACAAGAGAAATGCAACAGAGTAATTTCCAATCTTATTGGCTTTACTTTTGTCATGCGGTTGACTCGTTTAGTATTGGTATTATGCTCTTGGGTTTCAACCTGAAATTAATTATTGCATCCTTCTTTCTGTGCCTCAAATTTTAGAAACATGCAGATTAATTTTGTTTGACCTTTCTTAAATCATATTTTTGTTTACAAGCTCACTCTACCTTCATGCATTAGGACACATTAATAAAAAAAGTTCATATCTGTATTATTAATTACCATCTCCATATGCTAAAACCCACCAACATATTGCATTAAGAAATTTTAGATGATGTTAAGGAGCACATTTTTTTTATTGCAAAGTCAATCCTCTTGGTATATATATAGGCTTGATGTACTAAATATATGTTACATAAATATATACTTCTTAGTAACACCTTTCCTAACTTTGCTTCATAATCATGTTCTTTTCACCATGAAGGGTCATGATCATGAAGTTTCTATAATTTTCTTTTTAATTACCAATTTTATATATATCTATATATGCTGTGTTGTCTCTATAATTTGGATATTTAATTTTATATTTATTTATTTCATGGATAGCATATATTAAATTAAAAAACTAAAAAATAACAAAATTTTATAGCACGATTTGAAACCGAAAAATTAAACGAACTAGTAGTCATTATTTCTTAATTCTAACTAAAAATAAACAATTTTTCCATCTCCAATCTCCATTATTGTATCTTCCCACTTTCATTAGCAACTTTTTTTTTGACCAAACACTTAATGGCATGATTTAACATCTTGAACGCCATGGTGATTCTTAGCTTGACAGAAATGGTGGCATCTCCACTCTCTCGCGCACAAAATGATTTGCCACCAGAACCTCACCCAAGTTACCACAAGTATTTGGAATCACGTGCAACTAGTTTAACTCCAAATTGTGGGGAAGAGATTTTCAATGCCATTTTTAAGGAGGGAAATGTTTCTCTTCTTTGTTGTCACATTCACATTCTTGTGGTCATGGGAAAGGATTGTGATGAGGCATTGGTAAATGTGATTGATTCACTCTTCCCTTCATCTTATGCTTGAAAAAATTTTGTATTTACTTTTTGTGAGTTGCCTCATTAACACTAAATAAATAATGAAATTTAATTTTTTAAACAGAGTTATTCTACTTGTTAAATTATATATTATTAAATTATAATAAATATAATTTTTAAAAAAATAATAATTTATATATTAAATATTACTAAAATTATGATTAATTATCATAATAAATATTATAAATTTTTTATTTATTAATTAATAATTATTTGTAGGACACTCACAAAAAATTATTATAAAACTAGTCCACCATCGACACACCATTAATTTGGTATCCAAGTACCTAAACTAAAATGGCTAAAATATTATTAGTGAGAACTAAAAAATAAAAAAAAGCCTAAAATATTAGAGTCCTTGAATAATTTTAAAATGCATTTTGTTATTATTGGCTTAAATATGCAGAATCTTTTATTTTTTAAATTTGTAGATTTCGAGAACAAAGAACCAAACAGTAAAGCCCTTGGACTTCGTGAATTGTATTCAGGGTAAGAAGCTCTGGTCAAGAATCTTAATAAATTTTGCGTCTTTCTCCAAAGATACATTGCTCACTGCTCTGCTCCTCATCCTACCATTCCTACAATGGCCGAAACCGACAACGAAATCGCCCATGAATTTGTCTTCTTCCGAGTGTACAAAGATGGTCGCATCGTCCTATTCTATCCCACTGCCAAGAAAATCCCGCCGTCGGACGACCCCATCACGGGTGTCCAATCCAAAGACGTTGTTGTTTCGACCGAACCTCCTGTCTCCGTCAGAATCTTCCTACCCAAGATAATCGACCGGACTCGGAAACTACCCGTTCTTCTATACATGCACGGAGGTGGATTCTGTATGCAATCCGCCTTCTCTCGCAGGTATCACAACTATGTATCTTCCCTCATCGCCGAAGCTAACATCATCGCCGTCTCCGTCGAGTATGGTTTGTTTCCGGATCGACCCATACCTGCTTGTTACGATGATTCCTGGGCTGCACTCCAGTGGGTCGCCTCTCATGTCTATGGGAATGGATCAGATCCCTGGTTAAACGAATTTTCCGATTTCCGGCGAGTTTTTATTGGGGGAGATAGTGCCGGGGGTAACATCACCCATACGCTGCTGGTTCGGGTCGCGAAACTCGGGTTACCCGGTGTAAATATTGTCGGAGCGATTTTGGTTCACCCTTATTTTGCTGGTACGCAAGATGATAAAATGTGGATGTACATGTGTCCGGAAAATGGTGGCTTGAGTGATCCTCGAATGAAACCGGCTGCAGAGGATTTGGCTAAGCTTGCTTGTGAGAGGATGGTGTTGTTTGCAGCTGAGAAGGACTATCTGTTTAATGCTGGTAAGAGTTATGCTGAGGAGCTGAAGAAGAGTGGGTGGTGTGGAAAGGTAGAGTTTGTTGAGAATTTAGAAGAGGACCACTGCTTCCATTTGAGCAACACCAAATCGGGGAAAGCTTTGGAATTGCTTCAACAAATTGTGTCTTTTATCAAACAAAATTAGATGGATCATGGGTATGCTTTAACACTCTGCTGGTTAGAAAGCTTAACTGAATGAATGTGTTTATTGGTTGCACAAAGCTACTACAGATGCTATTCCAGTTCAGCTTTAACTATGTACTGAGTGAAGTAAGCAGAGGACCTAATGCTTTGTTGCAAGTAATCTCCTAGGCTTTGGCCAAATCAAAAGGTGAAATCCTAGACATTGACAAGGTTGGATTTTTTTGTAGTCCATGCAAACATTAGCATACTTGATAATTTTTTGTATGTTGCATTCTTGTGATTGAGCAAAGTTTGTTTCTTTCCCATCTTAGTGTTATTTGCTTTCAAGAAATGAGATGAATGGTCATAAAGTTGTTCAAAATGTCGTTGTGTGGGAAATTTAATTGTCTTTAACTTCAAATATCTTGGAGTAGTTGGGAAAATTTCCCAATTGTGTATGCGTGTACCAATTGTGTATTTAATTATGATGTGATAAAAGAGGGAAAGTAGGGTAGCATGGGCTTGTCATATTGTTTTCTACGGATTTGGATCCTTTCTCTCCTTGGAGAGGGTTCTGTTCCAAATTAAAGTCTCGCAATTTTCCTCTCAAAAGTATTTTAATATAACAAAAATTTATCCTTGGATCTGGAATAGATCCTACCCTATTCAATAGGAGAAGAGCCGGATCGTTTTCTACTATGTGTTGGCAGGCATCGCTGACTGCACAGCCCAAACAATCAATTCCATTGACCAGTTGCATCTACAACATCCTCCGCCACTCCTTCCCTTTATCTCTTCCCCCATTATCTTTTCCTTTATATAAACCTCCCCCTCCTCTCGTCACTTCTCAGAAACAGAGAAAAAAATCACCCTCCAAATTTATCAATTTTTCTCTCCCTGCAAATACTGCAATGGAACCTACTGGTAGTGAAGAAGTAGCCCATGATTTGTCCCCCTACATGAAAATCTATAAGGATGGTCGACTTGAGAGAATTGCAGGCAAAGATGTTGTTCATCCATCCTTTGACCCCAAAACCAATGTTGAATCCAAGGATGTTGTAATCTCATCTGAACCAGACATATCTGCTAGACTTTTCATACCCAAAATCACCAACCAAAACCAAAAGCTTCCTGTTTTTGTTTATTTCCATGGCGGTGCCTTCATTATTGAAACACCATTCTCACCCAATTACCACAATTATGTTAACTCTGTAGCTTCCCAAGCTAATGTGGTTGCTGTCTCTGTTCATTACAGGAGAGCTCCAGAGCACCCTGTCCCTATTGCTCATGAAGATTCATGGACTGCAATCAAATGGGTCGCTTCCCATTTGAATGGAAATGGTCCAGAAGAATGGCTAAATCGCCATGCTGATTTGGGGAGGGTGTTCTTTTCTGGGGACAGTGCTGGTGCTAATATAGCACATCACATGGCCATTCGGGTCGGTACAGAGAGATTGGATAGTATAAAGCTTCAGGGGATTGTTCTGGTTCATCCATTTTTCTGGGGTGTAAAGCCAGTTGGTTCAGAGGCAACTGAGCCTGAGAAAAGAACTACAGCAGATCAATTATGGCGCTTTGCTTGCCCGGCAACAAGCAGTTCCGATGACCCGTTGATCAACCCGGCAAAGGATCCCAAATTGGGGAGTTTGGGTTGTGGCAGAGTGCTTGTTTGTGTGGCTGAGAAAGATGATATGTTTAGTAGGGGGTGGTATTACAAAGAGTTGTTGGAAAAGAGCGAGTGGGATGGTGTTGTGGAGGTGTTTGAGACAAAAGAGGAGGGCCATGTGTTTCACACTACAAATCCAAGTTGTGAGAATGCTCTGGCTTTGCTTAATCACATTGTGTCTTTCATCAACCACAACTAGCCATGAAATTGTAGTTACCAATTTTATTATTTTTAATAAAATGGCAGATTAGTAGTATGAATCTGTGATTGTTTTGGCAGTTGTGAGAATGCTCTGGCTTTGCTTAATCACATTGTGTCTTTCATCAACCACAACTAGCCATGAAATTGTAGTTACCAATTTTATTTTTAATAAAATGGCATATTAGTAGTATGAATCTGTGATTGTTGTGGTAGTAAATGTCTTTGTTAGGGATCTTATTCAAATGTATGAAGACTTTGAATTTTGTAATTAAAAACAAGCTCAATGAACGTGATGTTGGAATGAATAGTCCAAGGGTTACTTCCTTCTGGTGCTCTCCTTGAAAGTTGAAACTCATTCTTGGTTGCATTTGGCTTGTTTGTATGGTTGGAAGCAACTAATACATGCCATCAATCATTTTCTCTCAAGTCTGGTTGTGTGGGTAAGTGATAAACTACTGAAATTTGGTGCTTGGTGGAGAAAATAAACAAAGAAAAAGAAAAACTACTTAATCAGTTAAAGATGTTTTTTTTTGTGTAATTTATCTCGGCCTAACTTAAAATTTATAAGAATTTTCCTTCAACCAGCCTACTCCAAGAAAATGCCACTAATATCTGTTAGTACTTTTCTAACCAATTTTTTAAGAATATTTGTTTAAGTAAATTAAATATAATTTTTAAAATTATATTTATTAATTAGACAAACAGATAACACTAAAGTTATGTCAATAATGTTAATTCTTTGACAAGTAAATTATGTTTCTGATGTTGATGGGTAAATTCAATCCTCAATGAGGCCCAATACTGCAAGCATTCTCTTGTGTTGGGCTGCATGTGTTCTGGGTTCAAACCTAAAGTCATCACCATTCACACCACTATCCTTTTCTTCTTTTATTCCAAAAGATTTCATATTCTCCACAAAAAAAAAAAAGAAAAAAAAAAAAGAAAAAAGAAAAAAAAGAAGAAGTTATTATTATTATTATTATAATTATTAAAATAGAAGAAGAAAAAGATATGTTTTCTACTATTTGGTCATAAAAAGCAAACAAACAATTTGATATCTTGCTAAGCTCTTAGTAATATAGGATCAACATGATATTGATTGGAGAAATAAATTATTCTCTATGAGCATAAACTAATTTGAAAACTTTTTTAAAAAAAAAAAACATTAATTATTTTTTTAACACAAAAGAAATGCCAATGCAAATATTAGCCTTACCCATATCATTTTTTCTGTCACCTTTAATTTTATGTTTTTTATTATAAAAAAATAGAATAAATAATTTTTTGGACTTCATAACAATAATTGAGAAAATAAACAAATTAAAGATTTATCTATATTATTCTAAAAATCAAAATATACTTATGATTTCTCACTTTAAAATAAAAATAAAAATTCAAATTATTTTCAATTTAAAAAATATATAAAACTTACTTTATCTAATTTAATAATCTCGCATTATCTTACCCATTTACATAAATTAATTAATTTTTATTAATTTAAATTAATTAAAAATAATTTTTTAATAATTATTCACTTTACTCAATCTTTACTCATTAATTAATTAATTTTTTTTATTTTAAATAAGATTTAAAAATTTAAAATTATTATTTTATTCTTGAAAAAAAAATTATTTGACATATACTTATATGAAAAAGTAGATTATTTGAGCATCAAGCATTAAGATTTTGTTTCCATAATTTAACTTGTTCACAAAGAAAAATAAAAGAGAGAACTTTGCTTTAAATAATTACCAGCTTTATTCTTCACAAATGCTTTACCCCCGTCATCTCTAGAACAAAGCCTGGTGCTTGGCGAGCCACCAAACACATTTTTGACTCCCACATACCCAGATATTTCCATCCCAATCACACAAAACCCAGAAGTAGAACCCAATCACTGCAAAATCCATATTCTTCTCTCTCTCTCTGTGTTATCCATGGAGAGAGCAGCTCTTATGCGTTCCATATCTTGCTCTTCCATGGCTTGCAATAGATACTTATTTCGCTCTTCTCACAAACTTTCTCGACCCTCTTCATCCTCTATTCTCTTATCTCGTTCTTCTTCTTCGTCTTCAGCTCCAATAAACCGCCAACGTCTAATTTCACACTCCTCCAGACGTTCTGTGCGCCGCCGCCAATGGAAATTAGTCCCTTCATCTTTGCCTTCTTCCTCGTTTTGCCTCAGGAAGCACTTTTCTTCTTTATCCGTTCGTGCCGTCGCCTCCCCTCCCACTCAACCATCTCCAGGTACCTGCAAAGAATTGATTTTGAATTAATGGGTCTTTGTTATGTTTTGATTGCTGTGCTAACTTGCAATCCATTTCTATATTAGAAATTAGTCGTTTTTTTTTTTTTTTTTTTTTTTTGGAATTTTACTTTGTGTTATTTAAACTGCGTCTTGGTGTGCTTTGTGTTTCTGTTTTTGTGGGCTTAGAATTTGCCGAGGTACAGGATGAGGTTGCTGAGAAGCTGGGGTTCGAGAAAGTTTCGGAAGAGTTTATTGGAGAGTGCAAATCTAAAGCTGTGCTTTTCAGGCATAAGAAGACTGGTGCAGAGGTCATGTCTGTTGCAAATGACGATGAGAATAAGGTGTTCGGCATTGTTTTCCGGACTCCTCCGTAAGTAAAGTTTCAAATTTTGTTTTATGTTGCGCCTCCAAGAGGTTGATGTTTTTGGAGCAAAACCAATATTTTTGCATTGGTATAACCTAAATAGGGTCTATTAGAAGGAGTTTAACGTTTATTATGTTGTTCTTGTTTTAAAAGGAATGGACAATGGGTTGTGGGATCAAATGTGATGGATTATTTTTTTCCATACGTGAACGTTATTGCTTAGGTTCTGAAAAAATATGAAAAGGTGGAACCTGTATAAATCCTAAAAATATGAATATGTAAAAAAATACGAATATATATATGTCAAAATAATCTATGGTAGTGATTTGAGTTCTGCATATGTGGAAGAATATCAAATGAAGGGGTGATGACTGGATCTAGAATTTACTGATCATCATCAACCATTGCTCTAGATTGCATAAAGAGATTGTGGTTAATGATTTTGACTGATTGGATGTATACTGGAATTGAATGAAATTTTCCGTTTTGTACTTTATTTGGATGCTACTTTAATTTGTTATTTGTTTCTTTCATAATATATAGTAGAATATATTATGGTTTGTTGTTAATGCAGGAAAGATTCCACTGGGATCCCACATATTTTGGAGCACAGTGTATTGTGTGGGTCAAGAAAATATCCTTTAAAAGAACCATTTGTGGAATTACTGAAAGGGAGCTTGAATACTTTCCTGAATGCATTCACGTACCCTGATAGGACTTGTTATCCCCGTTGCTTCCACAAACACAAAAGTAAAACCAAGTTAGACATTGTTAGATTACATATTGAGCTTCAAGAATCATCAATGATCAATCTAATTTAGATCTGACAATATAAGGTTGTTGATTTCTAAACAGGATTTCTACAATTTGGTTGATGTATACCTGGATGCTGTCTTCTTCCCTAGATGTGTGGAGGACTTTCAAACATTTCAACAGGAGGGTTGGCATTTTGAGCTCAACAATCCTTCAGAAGACATATCTTATAAAGGTTACATGTTAGTACAAATATCTTTGCTCTATTCTCTTCAGATTTTTTTGGGCATTGATATGCTTCCTGTTATTTTTACTCTTATTACATTCTAATCACGCTGTTCACTCCTTTTACATGTTTCCAAATGCTTTCATTCTTAATTCCAGGTGTTGTTTTCAATGAGATGAAGGGTGTCTATTCCCAACCTGATAATATACTGGGGCGGACTGCTCAACAGGCTAGTTGTCTTTCTCCTCCTTTTTAGTTCTTGTATGCCTTTACATCAGCATAATTAGAGAGTCAAGCTATCTGTCCCGATGGAGGTTTTACTACAGTCGGATTGCATTTCATTTTATGAATGTATGACTTCAAATAAATTGTCCTGTAGTTGCAATATTGCTAGTGGCATGAAAATATGCAGCATGCACATTCTAGATGGCCTTGGCTGGGGGAATTTTTGTTAAATAAATATGTATTGATTTATGAAAATTTTTTTGGTATTAACTATTTTATCATTTTACATACTTTTGCTTTTAATTTTTTGGTTCAGGCTCTGTTCCCAGATAATACATATGGTGTTGATAGTGGAGGTGATCCTCAAGTGATTCCCAAATTGACATTTAAGGAATTCAAGGTTTGTTTTATTCACATTGCTGATATTCTTCTTCTGTTCACATAGTTTATGTCAAGTTTTGGTTTTATACATTCTTTAGCCACGACATGCATAGAATCACGTAATGAAAACTTTAAAAAAATTGTTCCTTTACTGAAGGCTATTTTCTCTTCTGAACTTAATTGGCAGGAATTTCATCGAAAGTACTACCATCCCAACAATGCCCGGATATGGTTTTATGGAGATGATGATCCAAATGAACGCCTACGCATCCTGAGTGGTAATAAAGACATATTTGTTAATATCACATTTTAGATCTGAATGCTGAATTATTAGATACTTACCCCCACCCTCCCCAAGGTCCCAACATATGATACTTTGCCTATTTAGCATTTCTCTTAAAAGAAATGGATGGCCATAGACATCTTTAGAAATTGGTGGTTATCAAATGCTCAGTTAATTTGATTATTAGTTGAAAGGGAACATCATTGACATGGCTGTATAAGTGACCTCTGTTATTATTTACAGTCTATATTTCAGATCAGCTCTGGAAACTTATAATCTTATTACCTCCCTCTTTCTCTCATCCAGAGTATTTAGACATGTTTGATGCAAGTACAGCTCGCAATGAATCCATAGTTGAACCACAAAAACTATTCTCTGAGCCAGTCCGGATTGTTGAGAAATATCCTGCTGGTGAAGCCAGTGATTTGAAGAAGAAGCATATGGTCTGCCTTAATTGGTTGCTCTCTGATAAACCCTTAGACTTGGAAACTGAGTTGGCCCTTGGTTTTCTCGATCATCTTATGTTGGGTACTCCTGCTTCTCCACTGAGGAAAATTTTGCTGGAAAGTGGCCTAGGAGATGCCATTCTTGGTGGCGGGGTAGAGGATGAGCTTCTTCAGCCTCAATTTAGCATAGGATTGAAGGGTGTTTCTGAAGATGACATTCAAAAAGTAGAAGAACTAGTCATGAATACACTTAGAAAGTTGGCAGAGGAAGGTTTTGATACTGATGCTGTGGAGGCTTCTATGAATACCATTGAATTTTCTCTCAGAGAAAACAATACTGGATCTTTCCCTCGTGGTCTGTCCCTTATGCTTCGTTCAATTGTAAGATATGATCCCTTTTGCTCTACAAACTGGGTGTCCTTTTTATCTGTCATATCTGGGCATACCTATGTAATTTGATTTTCATAATGTAGGGTAAATGGATATACGATATGGATCCCTTTGAGCCATTAAAGTATGAAAAACCCTTGATGGAACTAAAAGCTAGAATAGCAAAGGAGGGTTCCAAAGCTGTTTTTTCTCCTCTAATAGAGAAATTCATTTTGAACAACCCTCATCGAGTTACTGTGGAAATGCAGGTAATCATTTGTTCATTCTAGTCTTACCTTAGCTTGCTGTGTTATATGTGGTGCTTCTATATTTTATGTTGATTATTAATAGGACATTTTTCACTGATAAAAAAAATTAATTGGACATTTTTCTTGAACAGCCTGATCCTGAAAAAGGTGCCCGTGATGAAGCTGTGGAGAAAGAAACTTTGGAGAAAGTTAAAGCAAGTATGACTGAAGAAGATCTTGCTGAGCTAACACGTGTCACTCATGAGCTACGGCTGAAGCAGGAAACTCCTGACCCACCAGAGGCTTTGAAAGCTGTTCCAAGTCTTTCTCTACAAGATATTCCTAAAGAACCTATTCGTGTTCCAACAGAGGTTAGCTTAATCTTTCTTTTTTTTTTTTTTTTTTTTTCCTATATTAAATTCTAGTGGTCTATAATAATTTTTTTTTGGTTTGGGGGTGTCCTTATGTTTATCTTAACTATAGGTTGGGCATATCAACGGAGTTAAAGTTTTGCAACATGATCTCTTCACTAATGATGTCCTTTACACTGAAATAGTCTTCAATATGAGTTCATTAAAGCAAGAACTTCTTCCTTTAGTTCCACTTTTCAGGTAAGATGTAGCCTATGGAAGCTGTTTTTATTTTGCAACTATGGATTTACTAAGTCAAACTGGCATTGATCAATGTTCTTCTCATTACCTAATTTGGGGTTTACGTCGCCTGGGTATATCAAGTTTCATGCAGTAAGGTACTTGGGCTGCACATAGATTTCATATTATTATCATATCATCTTTGTGATTTGGTCCTCTTTCGCTTCTCTGCTAGAGTATTATTTGTTCTCAATATGCCTATATTTCATTTCTCTGGTCAAGAATCAAGTTTATTGGCAATGTGTTTTCCATTTTATTCTTTATTTGTTTTCTTTCCCTCATCTTAACACATGCTGAAATCTCTTTCGTTGAAAGATAAACTTGGATCATTAACTCTCCCATGGCATATTGGCAGCCAATCATTGCTTGAGATGGGTACAAAGGACTTGACATTTGTGCAGCTAAACCAATTAATCGGAAGTAAAACAGGAGGAATATCAGTTTATCCATTTACATCCTCTGTGCGTGGCAAGGAAGATCCATGTAGTCATATGATTGTTCGAGGCAAAGCGATGGCAGGGCATGCTGAAGACCTTTATGAGTTGGTAAACTATCTTCTTCGGCCTTTGCTACTGAACACTTCATTTTCATTCTATACCTGTTTTATATACTCAGTGCTCAAAATACCTGATGAAAGTTCCATTATTTTGGGTTGGGAAGTTTCACTTGTGCTATCTTTGTTTTATTCTTTGATGACTTTGAATCTTTACTTCTTTTTTAGTCTTCCTAGAACGTATACTAGTCTTTGCACCTTGAATGTTTTTTGCTAATCATATGATAATGCATATGAATATAACTATATAAGATTAGGCAAAAGAATTTCAAGGACAAGTAAATGTATTAGTTTTGTTTTTCCACTTTAAATGGTGTAGGTCCAACAATTTTCCTCAAGTAATGAATTCTCTTTGGAATTTGTTGAGTAACTCTTCTTCAACTTCCTCCCCCCCCCCCCCCCCCCCCCCCAAACACACACACACAAAGATAGGTCATACTCGTGGGAATCTAGATATACCTTTATATCTTTTTACTGGTGTTTGCAATTGCTTTTACTTAATTGTAAATTCACCTCAGGAATCCAATCCCAAAAGCTCAATGGCTTCTCCGGCCAGGAGAAAAAACTTGGAAAAGAAATCTGCGGAGGATAGAACTTTATCATAAGTTGTTTTCCTGCTTCATGCTATTGTAATTCTTTTGAGGCACCTTGTCAATTGTGTTCTGTGTAGCAATGTAATTCGTTAGACACATAGGATTCATGATTCTTTGGTTTTTAACTTAGGAATCCTTTGAGTCTTGATCTTTTTAATAATATATATATATATATATATATACACACACACACAACATGATGTAATGTGTCAATGAGTTGAAATTTACATTTTCTTTTTTAATGAGTTGGCTAACTATATAATTCTTCTTCCTCTAGTTTCTTGGGTTATGGTTGGAATATATACTTATTGCTCGAGCAAGCAATTGCATTCCAGCATAAAGACTGATCCATTCATTTTACTTCATTTAGGTTAATCGTGTTCTCCAAGATGTCCAATTTACTGACCAACAGCGTTTTAAGCAGTTTGTTTCCCAAAGCAGAGCAAGAATGGAGGTATTTCAATTATTTATGTAAATATGGATATGGAGAAATGGAAAAAAACAATAAAAGAAAACATGCTAAATTTATATGTATTTCCAGAATCGATTAAGAGGCAGTGGTCATGGAATTGCGGCTGCAAGGCTGGATGCAAAATTAAATGTTGCAGGGTGGATGTCTGAACAGATGGGCGGTCATAGGTATTTAATTAATTTTTTGTTTTTGTTTTTGTTTTGAGAGATTATCTCTATATACTTCTGTGCTACCTCTCATTCTTCGGAAATATTTTGCTCAATGTCAGCCATATTGTCTTTCCTTTTCTTTTCAAAAGAAGGATTTGACATTTACAGGAAGTTTATATTTAAATGAAAATTTCTTTGCTGTATGTCTATGGAAAACGATTCTAATACATTTTCACGTTTATTTATGCTTTCGTAACACTACTGATTTGTAAAATTTTGAAATTTCGTGAGTGATATTTTTATTCTTTGTTCTCTCCTTTTTGTTGCACGTACCAAATGATAACTCCATTTGGGTTCTTGAAATTCCTTACACAATATTTCTGGTTTATGCTTGTAGTTACCTTGAATTCCTAAAATCTCTTGAAGAGAAAGTTGATCAAGATTGGACCAATATTTCATCATCCCTTGAAGAGATACGCAAGTCTTTATTTTCTAGACAAGGTTGCTTGATAAATATCACTGCTGATGGAAAAAATCTTCGAAACACAGAAAAGTTTGTGAGTAAATTTGTTGATTTGCTTCCTAGTAGCTCTCCTGTTGCACCAGCTACTTGGAATGCCAGACTTCCTCCAGCGAATGAAGCTATTGTGATACCCACTCAAGTAAGAAAAATATTTTTTTCCTTTTTCCTTGTGTTTGATTTCCTTTTCTATTATACTTTCTTATGGATACATCTGAACTTTCCCTTCTACAGGTCAATTATGTTGGAAAAGCAGCAAACATTTATGACACTGGTTATCAGCTTAAAGGGAGTGCGTATGTTATTTCAAAATACATTAGTAATACATGGTTGTGGGATCGTGTACGAGTTAGTGGTGGGGCTTATGGAGGTTTCTGTGACTTTGATACACACTCAGGTATAATTTTGTCTTGTTATATTGTGGCATACAGTTTGAGTTGCTCTTTCAGAATCTTACTGGTTGGCTCTTCCTCTCTAGGAGTGTTCTCTTTCTTATCTTATCGAGATCCCAACTTGTTAAAGACTATTGATGTATATGATGGAACTGGAGCCTTTTTACGAGAGTTGGAAATGGATGATGATACACTAAAAAAAGCCATTATTGGCACCATTGGGGATGTAGATGCATACCAGCTTCCTGATGCCAAAGGTTACAGTAGGTGTGTGGACAGTATATATGGTTCTATTTGTAATGTATACTAATTGCTGCTATTGTGAATAGTACGAGTATATATTAATTTCTCTTCATTCTATTTTTCAAGTTTGGTGCGGTACTTATTGGGTATCACAGATGAAGAAAGGCAAGTGAGACGTGAAGAGATATTATCAACCAGGTAGGGATACTCTTTACTGATTGATGCATGATATAATATGCTTGTTATTTTTCCTACTTGATGGGATCATTTGAGGCAGGACTATTGAAGCAAGTCAATAAAATTTTCTCCCATTCATGTCATTTACATAGGGATTTACTTTGAATGACTTTTTAATCTAGAGAAAATAGAAAAATGATGCATGGTCAATTTGGTCACGCGATTGAAGTTCAGTCAGAGTACATGATATCATTTTGATGAAATTAGAATTTACAGCTATCTATAGGTCATTGTGATTGTCCACGCTTAACTGGATAATGTGGGTTTGGAAAGATAGGTTTAGTAATGTGGGCTCGACTATGACTTGGGAGATAGGATTGTCTTTTTGCACATAAAATCTGTCAACACTTGGGTAACATGTATTAAACTTGGATCGTGACTTGGGTTTCAACTTTGTTTGTGAACACCAACCAAAGTTATCAAAGTTTTCTGCTTTGTGACTAGTTAACTACTTATGTCTGTAAATTTTGTGCTTACTCTTTTGTTAATTATTGTTTACTTGTTTTCTCAATAGTGTGAAGGACTTCAAAGAATTTGCGGATGCAGTGGAAGCAGTTAAGAATAAAGGTATTGTGGTGGCGGTGGCATCTCCAGACGATGTTGATGCAGCTAATAAGGAGCGAGCTGACTTCTTGCAAGTGAAGAAGGCCCTATAATACCCTATGCAGAACTGCCGCTTGGATGGGAATTTTTTCTGAATCATTATTTTCTTCCCCTCTAAAATACAGCGTGAGATGCCAAAAATATTGTTTCAATTATATCTACAGAAAACATTCAATTTTAGCAGCTTAGAGGAAAATTTTTGCATGAAACTTTTGTGCGTTATCATTGGTGATGCTAGCCAGGGCGTCTAACATATTATGAAGTCACTTGCCAAATTTCCCTTTCTGTAGCACTGCCATTCTTAATATAACTAGTTATGCAAATTTTTACCCATCATCAAATTTTTTCTACTAGAGGCTTGTCAACGTCACATGCATTTGCTATGTCTCTGATTTGCCCTTTTCAAAATCAAGTTTACTTTTTATCCAACAAAAAAACATTTTTCTGTCTGTGATGTGCATAACAGGCTGATGGTAGCCTTTGGAATGTTGCTAATAAATTTAATCACCTTGAAAATGAAGCTTAAACATTATGTCAGATGTATAATGTTAGGGATCAGTGTAAAATATGGTAATCATATGCACAGTAAAATTTAAAAATTTTGATTCCTTTAACTCGAAATTATTTTATGATTATATGAAATATAATAATTATAGTTTAATAATTAAACAAGTAGAAAACTGTGTATCTTCAAGGCTTTTAATTTTTTTTGTCATATTCTTGATCGGCGTTCACTCTTTCGTTAATTCATCAAGAACACAACAACGACATAGGTGTTTCGTCTCTAAGTGTATCCACACAAACGAATCCAACTAAGGATCTTCATGCTTGAAGATGAAAGAGGTTATCAATGGATTTCTTGTGTGCTAGCACAAGTTACCGAATCTTTCTTGTAATTTAGAAACTTTCATGAGCCTAAAATCTATCATATGGATTTTTGGGCTCTCTGTACAGTACGTACAATTATTTTTCTCTTATGTTTCTATTTAGTTTGTGAAGTCTTATCTTTTATAAAGACTAGCCACCTCTTTATGTATTGGACAATTCTAACACATTAGAGATTATGCTAACATTATGATTTAATCATAATTAAATTTAATGTCTAACAAACTATAATAATTACATGATTGCCCCAAAACCCTCCTTAGTTGAATATCGTCATTTTGTGTGTGACCCCTTAGGTTCAAACTATTGATGGCAGTAGGCATGTAACTTTTACATATTTATTATTGAACTCTGTCCAATTAAATTAGAACTCATTCTAATTATTTAAATTAAAACTCTTTTTAATTCACCCTTTAATTAAGATTAATTAATTAATTATCTATAGATAATTAATTAATTATCAGGGTTTTCTACAAGTCAAGATTGGTGCCTAGCAGCACATGATGACTACTCATAATAGTATGAATATGGCTGTGAACCTTTTGAACCTTTCTGTTAACAGTTACCATGCAATTCAATCTTTCTATCATGCAATGTCCCGATTAAATCTATTTGGGTATGGAAATAATGTCAAACCTTAAATTTAATCATATGTGTCTAATCTTAAGATTATAACTTTATTGGAAAAATTAGAAACTCATAATCTAATATCCACTTTGTTATGGCCATAGACCTTAAGTTAAATCTTTTATAGACCACATAGGACATTCTCTCTTTTCTACTAAGAGTGATAGATCCTTTATTGTACATTCACATACCTCTATATGCAAGTGGTTATACCTAATTACTACTTCTTAGGTGACTCATTAATAGAATCAGAAATAGTATCAAAGTATAATGACGTATATACAATATAACTATTATGTCTCAAGTCAAAAGACTATTTGCACAACTGTAACATAAGAACCACCTATTGACATGTAGAAAAACTCTATATAGGTGTTCTCAGTTGAGTCAGTTTAGTGAACTCATTCTCTAATGAGCACCTACATATTTATCTTAGTGTCTCATACACAAATGACTATGAGATCAGTCACCCTCAACTCTTTGAGCTAACTAGATATGTACTAATCTATCCGAATTCACTAATGCCCTACTTAGTGATCCTATGATTAGGAATATTTAAGAATTAAGCTTAAAGGAAATACATCTCATTAGCATGATCTCATCATGATACTTATTTCCATTACTTTAATTTTTTGGGCTCATGATGGTTAATTAATAACTCTTATACATGATAATGTTTGTCACTTATATTTATTAATAATATGAATAAGATTGTACATAAAATAATATGCCACAACATCACATGTCATTGACTTTAAGGCATACTACTAACACATAATGTGAAGATGGGTCAGGGATATGATATTGTTAGGAACTTAGGTTCATGTATTGTCCATGACCATATTGATTCTTATAGCTAATCCCTACTTCAGAAATTACTCATTTTCTTTTGGTGGTCACCATGGCAGAGTAGATGAAAATCCAGACATAAATAGACTGCAATTTGTAGCTCAGCTACTATATTACCAAATGTGAACCAATTTACCTGTAACTCTACCTATCAACCACAATTAAGTCAGCCTTGGGCATTGGTTATAGGCCTATAGCTTTCATGCACTTATCTGCCGTATTTATTATGCACACTAACATTGCTTCAGCATGTATAGGTTCTTAATTCTATGGTGTCTCGCTTGTTTAGCAGATAGGGTACTGCAGTGAACACCATTAAGGTAGCAAGTCTAACTTACCTGACCAACATTACCTTAAAATTTGTAGTGGGTGCAGATTTTTGGGGGGTTCCCACCAGCTCTCAAGTTTAGTGGTTAGTTAGTTAAACCATCAAGTCCTTTTCTGATTAGGCTTTACTTCGTGTATCAGATATCATCTACCTCACTACCTTAATTTCCTCACCATTAATCTTTACTGACAGGACTAGCTACTTATGCTGCTAATATTACGTGCAGCTTATATAAACTATTAAATTGCCTCTAGTTAAGGATTTAAACACTGCTCGACAGTCTCATCTCCCCAATCTGTACACTTGTTCAGTTTTGAATGTTCTTTTATCTCCTATTATGTAAGGTAACCAGAGTTGCCATATTTGTTCACTGGTTTTGTACAAAGCTCCTGTGATGCAGTAATAATTGGCTTGCTTAAGAGGGGTAACTCAGAAGGACGTTTAACTTTCTGCACATCTTGGATTGATAGGTCATGATCAAGTACTTACTAGTGGGCTAAATCACTATTTGTAAACAGTCATAGTCTCAGTCCTAACACAGAGAGAGAGAGAGAGAGAGAGAGAGGGGCATACAGTCATGTGGTCCTTTTGAATGTGAGCTTGTTTATATGTTGTCCCACTTAATTAATACTGTAACAGGGTGAATATTAAGTGAAAAGATAGGAGTTGAGCCTGGCCTGCCTTTCTTGACACAAAAATGAAAACTTGAAGTGAAAGAGGTTGCAAGTTTGCCAACACAAAGGTATTATTAATATTATCTATGATGGGCTATAACAGTAATATTTGGGGTCAGAAATCATAATCAACTCATTTCAATTCCCTCACATGCCTTTAATAGGGGTGATGAATCAATCAACATAGAAAAAAGTTAGGGAAAAAAGTTTAATTTCTATGGTTTATGAAACAGTTACTACAGTATATGATAAGCATAAATAGAAATAATCTAATTAAAACGATGGCGTTTCAACAGGGCAGTTGCAATTTGCAAATCTCCCAAATGGTGTGTGAATCTTGACGTGTCAGTAATATTGAACCGCATACCATTAGCATTTACCACCAATGGAACGACATCGTTTCTTCCTTTTCTTACATTCGAAGTGTTGAGGGAGTCAATTGTAGGGACCACATGAATGAAAGATACTAAATAAAAAAAATAAAAAAAGAAATAGTAAAACCGAGTAACAAACCCAGCAACTTCAAATCTTAACCGTCCATAAAAAAATCACCAGCTCATCAATATTTCCTCTTTGATCGTTCACTTTTAAAGCTCTTCCTCTTACTCCTTCACTCTCTACATTCCAAGCAACCGAAAATAGCGAAACCACATAGAGAGAGACAGAATGAGTGACTGTAAACGAAATGCGAGAAGAATTACAGCAATGGAGGCTTCAAGCACAGCTATCATGTCGAAGAAAAGGAGAATTGGTGTTGGTTCGTTTGAATTGCAGCTACATTCTTCTCATATTGAGCTTGGAAACCAGTATTTGTTGCAAAATTGGCAGGAGAATACGGTAATTTCTCCGGCTAGTTCTGTGAATTCTGGTGAATTTTATTCCGATCGAATTCCAGTTTCCTGTTGCTCAAGCAATGAAAAGAAAGACCTAGTCAAGAACAACTGGACACTTTCAGTGTCAGATCTGGAGGTGCAACTATTAAATTCCGAATTTATTAGATAATTTGATTTTGCTTTTAGCAGTTTGATCTCTCCGTTTGGTTGCTGAGAAATGTGCGGAAGGAAACGAAAAAAATTGCTGTGGTGTAATACATTTTTTTTCTGTTGTTTGAGATTGATTTAGATTTACTTTGCTTTTTCCTGCATTTTCTCAGCTAACAAACAGTTTCAGTACTTTAGTTCAAAATTTTCAGTTTATTTCGTGCTTTAATTTCTTCATAAGGTTCATCAATTTATATTTTAATATATCTCGTATTTTTTTCATACTTCCAGATCTCTCTACTTCAGTCCAAGGGTTTCGAAACAGCAGAATCAACGTACAGTAACACCAAATTATTCAGGTCCAAATTTACACACACATTCTCTCTCTCTCTCGTTTTGTGTGTTCAAATTCAAATTTCTGAAGAAAAAAAAAAAAAAAAAAACGTCAATGTAGTTTTTTCCCCATCTTTCTGTCTTATAAATTTGATTTTGACGAAATTGCTTATGATTTTCAACAGGGAGAGGTATCGTTTGAACGAGTTTTCAGGAGACTCGGATGATATGGAGTTTCAGGCAAAGTCGGAGATGGCGGTGGTGAGCCACCAGCGGATAGCTCCTGCGATGAAGATGCCGCCAAAAGCGGAGATCGAAGAATTCTTCTCAACGGCTGAGAAGTACGAGCAAAAACGGTTTGCAGACAAGTAAGTGTTGGTAATGCGCGCATTATAAGGAGTCCCTCTCTACAGGCCCACTCTGGCAGTGCCGGAATCGAACCCTAACTACCTACTAACAAATTTTCCCTTCTTTTTTTGCAGGTACAACTATGATATTGTTAAGGATTTGCCTTTGGAGGGTCGTTACCACTGGGTTCGCTTGAATTGAAGCCATGAAGATAGTTTTAGAGAGAGAAAGAGAAGGAGGCTTAACTGACACGAGATAAAACGAAAATGAGCATGCGACTTTTGCTTGTTTTGGATATGGGTTTTGGTATTGTACAGCTAACAGCTTTCTGTTTATCTGTATCTTTATGTAAGGAGCTAGCTCTCTGCAAAATTGTAGTACAACATTCTTAGAAGCTTCTTTCTCTGGAAATGAAATGAAACAAATTAGGAATAAAAAAAAAAATTCACTGATTTGGAATTGGTAGCCCCAAATTGAACCACCACCTTCTTCTTTCTTTTCTTCTCCCATCACGGGGCAAAGGAACAGTAATTAGCTAATTCTGAGGGTTACCTTGTTTTATTCATTGGAAGAATTCGAAACATTCACAATCTAATAGTAAATAATTGATACCTGTAATTGGCCTATGAAAAGTGTTTTTTGTTTGAGCTTTCTTTTGATTAATGTTTCTTTTCGTCTTTCTTTTCTCCACTTTTTATCCTTATCATATTTTTTTCTCTGAGCCTGTTGTTTGGAATATTCTTCCCTGGTTTCAAGCTAATGATTCCTTCAAATGGAGGGGACCATTTATCTTTTCTTGCATATAAAGTAAAAGACATGCAAGGGTTGCTTGAGCCTACAACCAAAGGCCCAGTACATTTCACTGTTCGCACTTTTACATTGATTTTTTTTTTTAGCATTTAAAACAGACCCTTGGGGACATAGCCACCATTGTATCAGTTTTTGGACTATTTGTAATTTGTGTTACTCCCATTAATTAGCTAGGTACTACTACCCAAAGAAGTTCATTATGTTCTTCATGTTTCATTCCTGTAAAATCTATGAGAATCTGACCCTTTCTATAATTTGAGTGCTATTCAATATTGTAATTATGGTTCTCTTTTAGAGCAAGCAAAAGTGGGGACTACAGAGCCAATTTCCATTTCATGCCTAAAAGTTCACTTTACAGTATGAATATGAAAAAAAATCAAGTGCTTCTAACCGTTTGAGAGAAAATGGACGAAGTAACTTTTTGCAACGTTTAATTTTAGCTTAGAGAAAAGGATGGATATGGACACAATATTCGTTGTTACAAGGGATAACTTAAAGAAGTGGCAGAGGGTACTGTCGGAGCCAAAAGAAGCAGATACATGCACATTGACATGATTACCCACGTGTCAAAATTATGATGAATATTAGATCTGGGGCTTCCACTCTTCCAAATTCCAGGTTCCCCACTTTTTATTTATTTATTTATTTATTTTTTTAAAAGTATAAGGAAGGAGAAGGCATGCACGTGCAATGGTGGAGTGGAGGGAGCTGGGGTTTTGGTTTGCTTTGGATCTGATGCCATTTTTAAAAGCACTTTAGATTATAGAGTCAGTGCCAGAGAGAAAGAGAGAGATGGTGGGAGATAGAATGTTGCTTATTAATGAAGGAGTTTAGTTTTGATTTTGATGCCTACAACTTACAAGAGGAATTACTGTGTGGATTTGCACCCGCACCTAAAGGATTGTTGATTTTTATGTCATTAGTTTAACAAATTTCACGACTCTTAAAGATTTTGACATCAAGATTCAAGACTAAAACTGATTTTATCATTAAGTCAACACCAAGAATAGAGTTTTACTTTATTCATTTTGCTGGTGGAATTATATAGATATAGATAGAGATGGTATAAGTTTATGGGAAGAACTCTATCCTAGTAATATATATATATATCATATGTATGACTGCTTGGCATGTACCAACAAGCCAACAAAGTACAAATAGAAAATGTCTTTATAAACATCTTGTGCGTGTATTGTATATTGTAGATTATGGTACAATAGTTGAAATAGTCAAATGATTAAGAATAGTGTCCTCGTGATCCATAATATTCATCTTTTGTTTCTATAAAAATAATTTGTAATCACTCTAATAATATTGGAGAGTTTTTCTTCTAATTATGTTTAATAGGTTTGTCAATTTCTCAAAATCCCATTTTACGAGGTCTCTAGTTTTGTGGGCTGTTGTTTTCCGTTTGCAATGCACAACTGGTTTAGCCATTACAAAGTTAGGCTTTGAGTTTTAAGAATGTGAATAGATATGGACATGTAGTTGGGCTTAATATGCAAGAGGCTCAATATGGCCAATATGAAAAGCTACAATGAGTTGTGCTAGGTCAATGTGTAACTCCAAGATTATTAACATAATTGAGCTTCATACTACAAATAAGTCAATAAACATCTAGCAAAAAAAAATAAGTCTCTAAACATCCTCTTCGTGTTATCAATTCATTAATTTGTAAGAGCGAAATTCTAACATGATATTAAAGCTAGGTTTTAAATAGACGTGTGCATTGAGTCTGGTCAGGTAGATTTTTAAGCTTATGAAGCTGACCCGACCTCATGTTTAGATTCGTCAAAGAGGCCAACTAGGGACTGGGACTGTGTATGTGAGAGTGGGAGGTAGTTTGTCTAAGTGGAGATTCATATTGTGTTTGGGTTGGATTGGGCCCAGGGTAGTTTGAGAGCAAGTTGGGCTTAGGAATATAATTGGCAGCTTTTAATTACGAGTATGGGTATGAGACAGGGATTTTTGTCGAGGTGTCAGATAAAAATGACTTATTTTGGTTAATTATTAATTTATTCAATAAAACATAGTATTAACTCAGTCTCCGTTAAAGTTGAATCATTACAAATTGATATCCACATATTATTAATAATAGTTTTTTTATTCAAAGAACCATAATGTAGTATATTTATCATTTGAAATAAAATATTATTAAATTTTGAAATAATTACAAATGAACTTTTTTAAGTGATATTCTAAGTGAAATTGTAAAATTATAATTGTTTTAGAAATAATTTAAAAAATAATAATAATTTATAAGTAGTAAAATTCTAATCAATTATCAATTATCAATTATCAATTATAAATTTTTTATTTGTTAAATTTTTAAAAATTCATTACAAATTACCTACAATAATCTGTTTTTCAGTAGATTACACGCAACGTAATATTTACTTACACTCGAAAAGAAAAGTTAAAAATAAATATAAATCCCCGTCAAGCCAGCTTATCCTAAAATGCGCAGGATGCATAGGAAGATCTGACGTGGCTCCCACCAGATTTTGGCGATTCTGGACCGAGATTTACCAAAAACCACGAGTCTTACAGCTTCACACACATAACGGTGTCTATCTACTCAACGCTCAAAACCAACCAAGTTTTCGCTTAACCATCTTCTCCATCTTTTACCAGCTCCAACCCCCATGAACCCGTATCGAAAATTTCTCCACAGAAAGTTTTGATTTTTGAATTACCCAGCTGAAATTCTCAGAACCCCTGCAATTTTTCTTTATTGGGTCTTCCGCAAGCTTAGCTATGTTGGGTGTTGAGGGTGTTGGTGGTGGTGCCGTTAGAGGTGGTAATATCTATTGGGGAAGAAGGGATGCCACCGATTCTAAGGGAATCGCTGTAATCTTTTCTTGGGTGTCGATTCAAGAGAGATACTTGAGTAATTACGTGGATTTGTACTCCTCTCTTGGATGGGATTCACTAGTTTGTTCTCCCCATTTTCTCACTGCGTAAGTATTTAATTATTATTAATTTTCTTTTAGTTTTTATTCTTATTATTCTGTTTATGTCATGTTCTTTCGATGATAGGTAATTATCTGATTATTTGGTGGTCTTTTTCAACTTTCTTATGTTGTGGTTTGATGTAGAGGTGGAAAGACAGTTTGTAATTTAAGAGGATACTGCTGTTTTGATTATCTTAAGACTTTTGTTTCTAGCACTGATGTGAATCTGTATGAAGAAGCTAAAAAAAACTTGAGATTCTAGTTCTGAAGTTATATCTATTACATCAAGGTGCTCGAGAACATGAGATTTGCTTTAAAGTTCCCATTTTTAAAGCTGATTTGTGACAGTATTACCAAAAAAAAGGGGATTTATGATAGACTAACTTTTTTCTTTGCAAAGTTTTTTTTTTACATTTATCTTTTATTGCTGTGCACCCGTGCCTTTGATTGACAAAGGCAAAGAGTATAGGTAAATAATTGTTTATATTTATTGATATGCCACACACTCAGTTACATTGATGCCCACATACCTGGATGTAAACATAAAGAAAGGATGATTGTGGTAGATTTGTAGTCCATGTAAGGTATATGATATTATGATCACACTCATGAAATGATTCCATGTAGAGAAGTTTGTCTTGGATACTGCCAAATGACCCAAGATGGATATATGTACTAGTATTAGATTAATGATTCATTCAGTTGAAGACGTAGATTTAAATGGAACGTAGTGTTGTTTAATGTTGCCAGATATGATATAACAGTGAATACTGGGGGTTTTCCAAGTATAAATTTGACCATTTTTTGGAAATGGGGACTAAAGTGGGTGTATTATTCCATTTTGTTACAAATTGATCGTTCTGAAAACTTTTTTTTTTTTTTTTTTATGAAGTAAGCTAGTAATTTAAATCAAATATCAGATACCGCTCTCTCACTTGCAGAGCTGCTCAGTACTCCTGATTTGTGACCCTAACAAGGACCATCCATCTTAGTAGTTTGTTACTGTTTGTGAAATTAAAGCTTTATAGACATTGTTGGCCCAAATCCTAATAGCTAGAGTATAGGGACATTGGTTCCTCCCAATTTGTCCATGTAGGTTTCCAGTTTAACCGATGCATCACCTGCTAGAAGATTATTGTGTCTGTTCATCCAATAACCCTAAAACACTCTGTTACGTCTCATAATGGAAGGAAATGCTAAATCTAGTAATACAGCTGCATGACCAACTAGGACATCACCTTCAAATACAGAATTATTCGAGGTTAACTGGAAGGGAGAACAAGATGGCATGCATATGTAGCTGTATGTGTGTGCATGCACTGGGGGGAAGTTCTTATGATTGAAATAAACAAAGCCCTAATTCATTTTGGTAAGCTAAATTATTGGAAAATAGAAGAATGCCTGTGATTGTAGAAAAATAATATATCTCTAGGGAACCTACATAATTTTACTATCTGCAACTCTTTGTTCAAGTGTCTTGCTTATTCATCACTTATTGGCTTAAAAATCAATATGAACTCCTTTTTGCCTACACATTCTCAAGTTACCTGTTTGAAGATCTGTTTTATAGACTAGTGAGCTTATTTTGTCTTGGTCATTGATTACTGGCTTAAAATCAATATGGATTGATTCTTAGACAAAGTTCTGGATGCATTTCAGTGATTGATCGTTCATCCCCTTTCTTCTTATTTGCAGATTCCATTCTGAGAGGGCCTTGTCCTTAGCAATTTTGGTTCTTAATGAGCTTGTCGAGGTCAGTTTAACAATTTGTCTAAGATTCCAATGGATATTTCAATAGAGATTTTATCTGGGGCCTGGGCCATGATTAAATGGCTCCCATATTGGTAAAACTAATAAAGCCTATATCAAACCTTACGTTTGTGAGATCCCAGTATCATATAATATATGCAGATAGTTGAGAGTAATGCAAGATATTACTTTCATGCCTTTGCATTATAAGTTTGAAGCAAAAACTTCATTTCTGCTTTTGGTTATGCAGGAGTTGAAGACTAGGCCATGTCCTGTAGTCTTTGTGGCTTTCTCTGCTGGTCCTAAAGCTTGCATGTCCAAGGTAGTTCAGGTAATTCTGTAAAATGTAGACACCATACTTTTTGTTGTGGATTCAAGTTTTGTAATTCATACTGGAGGAGAACTAATTTTTTTATGACATCCTAATGCAGATTATTGAGGGAGCATGTGAAGGGAAGCTCTACCCGGTATGCATTTGTTTGGTGTATTTTCAAAACAAAAAAAGATGAATCTCTGAATTAATTCTTCTCCCTCTCTCTTACATGGTTTATAATATATTTAATTTAGTATGATTGCAGATAAGTTTTATTAACATTGATTTATTTTGTGAAGGCTACATATAGACTGCTCAGGAACTGTATTTCTGGACACATCTATGATTCTGGTCCAGTAGATGTTACAAGTGATTTTGGCATGCGATTTGCTCTACATCCCACCGTTCTAAAAATGCCTGGACCAACTAAGCTTGTTTCATGGGTGGCAAGATATGTAGCTTCTGGTTTAGATGCTTTATACCTTACTAGGTTTGAATCTTTGGATGCTGAATATTGGCAGGCCCTATATTCCTCTGTTGTAAGTATCTTTCACAGCCTCCTATAGTTGCTTTGTCCATTTATTTCAGTTAATTTAACACAACTTTCCATCCTTTCTGTAGAATTTGGGAGCTCCGTTTCTCATATTATGTTCAGAAAAGGATGAGCTTGCCCCCTTTCAAAGCATTTGTAGTTTTGCTCAACGATTACAAGATCTTGGAGGAGATGTTAAGCTTGTAAATTTCTATGGTTCCCCTCATGTAGGTTTGTCTCAGACCCTTGTTTATCCATTGATACATTCGTCCATTAAAATTTGAGATTATTTTCACTTGTTAACTCCAAATATTGCTTACAGTTCAATTCTTTTATTATTGGAAAAGTTGCATTGGGAAATATTTATACCCGATTTTCATGGAAAAGTGGAATTAAGTTAACAAGGTTTCCATTTATTTAGGTCATTACAAGTATCATCCAATCCAATACAGAGCTGCTGTAACCAATTTGCTGGAGCAGGCTGCTTTGGTTTATCACCAGAAAATCCGGCAGCTTGAACTAGACAGAACTAGTATTGAAGGTATGCAGGATGAGATATCTGAGTTAATCTGTGATCTCCAGAAAGCAGCAGTTAACTCAAACCAGAGCTTTGAAAGAGTTGCACTTGGGCCGAGTGATCATTTCTTTTTGCCAAGTTCAGCAGAGCATGACAACAGCAGAGACTCTGAATCTGGGAAAGAAAAATCTGTTCATCTGCCTAGCCCCCCAAGCATCAATGCGCATAGTGTACTCGGCCAAGTCCTTTTCGATGTTTGTGTTCCTAAGAACGTTGAAGGTTGGGATGTTAAGTTTTCAGGATCTCTAAATGGGCGGTCATTGTCTTCTGCTCGTAAGCCTTCCCCTTTAAATGGCCGTAAATGCATTCCTCGCTCAAAATTATAACTTCTTTTATCTACAAGCTCTGGAAAAAAACTGTGAATAAAAGGAGTAAAAACCTGAAAGCTTCCAAGGGATTACAAGTATGATACCTATGACATCCTTATCAAAACTGACCTTGGCTGTGCAAGTATTATGGTGATATCTATTATAAGTCTTGCTTTAGAACTGTAATGGTTACCATAGTTGACCTGTTTCTCCTTCGGCGTATGAAGTATGTGATTATATGCAGTGTGTTAGATGTTTGAGAAATATCCCTCTGATTTTAGCTGTGGAAAATGAATGGGTGATCACTACGGTAATGTTTTCTGACTGAGTGTGTGGCAAGGAGGTGGTTGCATAAGAGGCGGCTCCCGTGGTTGCTTTTTGATCAAAAATGGATGTCTATGTGCGTCTGAACGATCATTTAAGCATGTAGTACGAGAATGGATATTTATACGTTGTAAATAAGAGGAGAGAAATAAGTTATATTTCTTTCCTGTATTGAACTATCCTTTCGGTCTGTGTAAATAGTAATTTTGCTGAGACCGGGTACTTAATATCCTATTAGTAAAACTTAACCTCTGATAAACATGTCTCAAAGCCCAACACTTTTTATGTTTCAAATGTTAAGGTAGCCCAGTGTAATGTTGTTTTTGGACTATAAATTGTGATGGATATGTAAACGTTGAAACCTCTGCAATACGTGACTGTACAAGTGAGCTCATCTATGTACAGGAACAACAAGAACATGATGTCCGAAGCTCAACTACTAAATCGTTGTTCATGATGTCTGAAGCTAAATCAGTGATGGATGGTTTGCTAATTTTACAAGCATGGCATTGAGATATCAAGGCCTCCATGGAGTATATATATTATGTGAATATCCTTGCAGATTAATTTGCAGCTTTTGCTCATAACCATAGTGGGACATTGGAGATCAAGTCTGCTTCGTCCATTTCAGATTTGTGCAAGCAGACCCCCTTTGTAATTTTTATTTATGGAAGAAATTGAGGGTAATACTACTGGCCCTCCAATATTTAAAAAGAAAAAAAAAAATTACACTCTTCGTTATTTTGTTATATATATAAAAGAAACAATGGTACCATATTGTCAACAAACACTACCATATGAGAGCAAAATTGTATTTGATGTTCTAATCTAACTTGTGATTTTGGCACAAGATTGTATTATTGTATATATTGTATATATTGGCTAGTGTTGGTTATACAAATTTTTTATCCTTGTGCTCTTCATAAGATAGTCTAATATTAAGAATTAGTTTTTAGTCAGTCTCTAATGTAATTTTTATATTTAATATTTTAATTATTTGTTGTTACCTTTAAATAACATATTATTGTATAAATGTAAATTTAACAAATGATATTTTGACTTATTCTAGATATAAAATATCAAAATAATTTTATTTTAAAGAAAAAAACAAAAATAATAAATTTTAGAAAAGAAACGCAATAATTTTTGTTAGTGTGTATCTTATATGTTACTAAAGTATTTTGTTACAGAGTTTATGTTACCAAGTAAATGCTAAATAGTATAAAACTAAAAGCTGAGGAGATAAAAGGTCTACCAAAATTTTACTTGTTAAATGTCATTTTTAATCTAATGAACTTTTAAATGAAAAGATAACTGTTACTGTTATGAACAAAACATTTAAATCTGTTTTTGATTGACTTTTAATATCTCACTGAAATAAATCAACTTTTAAGTTTTTGTAGAAGTTGTACAATTTTTTAAACAATTATATATATATATATACTATTCTAAAAAACAAAAGATCCCTTATAGTCTCCTACTTTATATTAAATTTATTTATTTCATATTTAACTATTTAGATTTCTCATAATTAAAAAAAAAAAATTTCAATTAACCCATAAATATGCACCACAAGTCACTTTTTAAAGGAAAGCTATAATTAAATTTAAATTTATTTTTTTAATAACAAGTCAATTTTTTTATTTAAAAAATATACTCATATTTATCTTTTAGTTAGAGACCTAATAAAATAAAATAAAATATTTAATTTCTAAATTTTTTATATTTTAATATGAGTTTATCATTTATAAAATCATGATGTATATTTAACCTTCAGGTAGAGACCTATTGAAATGAAATATTATATTTATCTCTAACTCTTTTGGTAGAAATAATAGGATCGTGTGTATTATTAACCCCGACTTGACATCTTGGGCTATACCTTTTTAGGCCATATTGGATTCATTGATTTGAAGACCGAGCTTTGATAAGCAGATTGGGCCTACTACAAGAGTGTAATGTAGCTGTAGATAGATGTATATATTCGAAATCAGCAGCTCCTCCATCGGTGAGAAGAAAAGGTGGGTTTTTTCTTGTTTGTTATGTTGCTTTCATTCCTAAACAATTTCAGTTTGATGAAGTATTACTGATTCTTCAGGGGTCTAATCAAATTTTAATCTTTTTCATGAATTTTACAGTTTTTTGTTATACAAGTTCTTAGTTTGGTTAGATTTTTGCCGAATCCTCAGCTTGGTCGGTGTCCTACTTCTAATGCAAAGGAAGCTCTTCTTCGATCCGTTATAAGGAAAGTTGGGTTTTCCTCGTTTGTTACTTCCATTCATAAACATTCTCAATTGCATAAAGTCACTAAATTTTAGATAATAAAGTTTGATATTTTCATGATTTTTCAGTTTTTTTTTTTGTTAATCAAGTTCTCAGTTTGGTAAATTAAGCTCTTCCATCGGTGGGAAGAAAAGGTGGGTTTCCTTTGTTTGTTACTTCCGTTCATAAACATTCTTGATCAAGTCGCAAAATTTTGGAAATTTACACCTTCGTGGAATTACTGATTCTTCAGGGTCTAATCAAATTTTAATATTTTTCATATTTTTTACTGTTTTATCATTAAATTTAATGACGAACAGACAAACATATGCGGAAACAGTTGTCCGCTTAAATAAAAAGTGGAAGAGGAAATCTCTGAGACCTTCTGCCCTTGAGCGATTGCTAGTTGAGGTAATGTTTACATCTATGCAGATCACAGTCATACACTTGCTTTCATTCACAGTAGTATCTTTCGGCTTTTCTTCTTCTGGGTGAGCTTCTAAGGTTCAAGTTGGGCTCGGGTGCTCTTATATAATTGGGCATGTTTTTTCTAACTCCTGCTTACTTTCTCTTCCATCAGATTTGGCTTTTTATATAGTGCAAATGAATATACTACAGATGAATTATACGTAATTACATGCTTAATGTGACAAAAATTGTCTGTATGTCAAGTAACTTTCACCAAAGAGATTATCATTACAAAATCCTTAAGTAAATCTAGTAATTGTATTAACAAAAGCTTACTTTCCGAAAGACTTTCTGCAAGTGGCCAAGGACCCAAATGTTAATGATTCCTATTCTGCAAGGCTAAGTGTACACAGCACATAAAGCCTTTCTTTTATGTGTATGAGTGTGTTAATCACGGAGGGAAACAAAATCCTTAATATTGGAGAGGGTTGATTTTAGTAAACAAGCTCCCTCAGCAGAGGCTCAGGACCAGCAATCTGAACCCTACCAAAGAATCCATAGAAATTTTGAACCTGATCAAGAATATGAAGATCCTTAAATTCTTTGATCTCCACGACCTCTGCCATGTGCACCAGATTCATCAGAAACCTAATTTCCACTGAAATTAGCCAATAATTGACTTTCAGAGGCGCACAACGGTCCCTGATAACTGCAACTTGATTAAGCTGAAAAACCCTCAAAAATCAGGTAATAGGCCTTCTCCTTCTCAGTAGCCTCAACAATTTCCTCTCACATTGATTAATCTTTCCTTCAAGTCGTCGGAGACGATCAAAATTTTTTTCAAATAGAAAACAAAGAAATTTGAAATAACTTGTAATAATTTTTTATTACTCATAATATTTATGATATTTCAACGGATATCTTTACTCTAATTTATGTATAAACTCAAAATATCTATTTTAGAAAAATACAATCAGATAATTTTTTATATCACATAACCTTATATTAACTTATTAAAATATATATTTTTTAACTTTTTATATAATATTTCTAAAATAACTCTATTTTAAAATATTTTTATACACAACTTAATCAAGCAGTCTAATAATATTTTAAATAATTAATTTAAATACTAGATAAAGTGACAATTCTCTGCGAGAAAACTTCCTATGACTCAACCTCATAAATTATTACCCTGCTATCAAGAGACGTCATGCTTCCCTAACAATCAACCACTTCTGTTGAAATCAAATTTCTTACTTGTGGTTGACTTCGATTGAAATCAAATTTCTTAATTTAGTTTGTTAGTGTAATTTTTTTTCTTTGCTATATAAAGAAATATAGTTTGTCAGTCTTTATATCTTATTTGTTCTATTGGCCATAATTTTGTTTGGATTACTTAATTGGTTGCAATTAAAGTCTCCTTATCTATTTATACTACTTCATTCTCTCACTTAACGATAGATATTTATTTTATCTGAAGATTCATAATAACCTACTAGAATTCTGTATCCCAATCCCAAAAAATTTCTAGAAATTTCTAGAATTGTAAGAACTAACTAAACATTCTAGTGTGTGCAAGGCTATAAAGTTTTACACACGACTTCTTTATATTCTACATGCTTCCATCGGTTCCAACAAATTTTACATAACTTTCTACAACGTTCCACCACCTTTTGAAACATTTCACCTGTTTGATGGAAAAAATATGGAGCATATTAATAAACTATTCTAAAATTGAAATCAAATGATTGTTAATTGTTTTGTATAACTATCAGTTCAAAGCCTAATACAAAGGATTGGTGATTTAATATTTATGGTGAAAAGATATAATTAAAAATATTAATAAAGTAAAATTTAAAAAATATTTCAATGGAGATAAAGTTAGTAAACATTCTACCTATATTTTAGACTCCTAGAATTTTGAACTAATACCTGCATTAGATATATCCCATTGTTTACATTGGTTACACGTGGTCTCTTGTATTTCCTTCATATCGTTTTGTCACTTAAAATTTAGATAAATACAAAGAGGAGGGAGATAGAATAATGCTATATAAATATAATTTCTCAGACGAATTTATATAAATTAAGTAAAAAGTAATTAATAAATTAATATTTGATTTATCACATTTATCAGTTATTTTATATAAATTTATTACTTAGTTTATATGATTTATTAATAAATATAATTTTTTCTGTGTATTTAGTTACTACTGTGCTGAAAAAGAAATAATGAAAAGAATATGAAGAAGAAAATGAAAGAACTATTTAACAAAACGATAATTTAAGATATAATAAATATCATTTTTAAAATTTAAAATATTATAAAAATAGTGTTCAACCTAATATTATAAAATTTATATATTAATATCTTAGGAATTGGACACTCGTTTAAAAATCCATATTAATATTACTCTGAAGAAGGTTGATTGTGCTTGTCCTTTCTTTTTAGACGCTTATACTTCCAAATGACATGCCGATTTTAGAGAAGAATGTGAAGGAAAATAAGAAAAGAAGCTGCAAGAGTTGAGGTCACATTAAGTTTATATAAATTATGGTTTATGGATTCTAATTTTGGAGCATGGACCAAAATGAAAGAATGCGACAATAATACAAAAACACATATCCTTTTGAAAAATATTAGAGCCAGAGTTGAGATTCCATTAGAATGAAGAGAGTAAATTTAGGGAAAGGGATTTCTTTTTTTTAGGTTTTCGTCTCAAAAGAAGAAAATACGTTAAAATGGTAATAAAAGACTAGAAGGCTCATGAAGAGCTAAGTTGTCGAAGGAAAACAAACGGTAGCTGGTGACCTTCAATTTCTTATATGATGCTAAAAGAAGATGAGCGAAGAAGAGCGAGTATCAAGTTTATCATATAGTAGGTTACAATAGTATTGTAAGTGCTTGTTTGGTATGCATGAATGATTTTTGCATAATTTGAATGGGAAAGGAAATGGGAATGGAATGCAAGTGGAATGAAATGATTATTCTATTCTATTATTTGGTAGCGTTAGTGAGAAATATTTATTTTCTATGCAGTTTTTAGACATAAAATAATTTAAAAATTATGCTAAAATGATAAAAATATATCTCAATAGATAAAGTAATAAAAATGTAACATAACTTATCAAATATATATATTTCTTAAAATTTTAATTAATTTTAACAAAAATTTATTTATTTATTATTATTTTTATTTCTTATTTCTATTATTTATTAATATCAATATTAATATTTTAGTTTAAAATTACGTACAAAATTATTTATTTAACATTAATTAATTATTTATAATTATTTTATTTATTATGATATGAAGAGTACTTTTATTATTTTCCTAAATTAAATAATAAATATATTTTATTTATTTATGTTATATTATTATTTTATTAATATTCAACTTGTTATTTTATGTGATAGAATGATTTTTTTTGTCATTAAACTAAACTAAACTAAATCGATTATATAGTAGTAAGAATGAGCAATCCTACCCCTTATATGGGTTTAAGAATTCTTACTTCTATGAAATAAAATAGTTAGAATGGAATGAGTATTCTGAAGCTAAGTACGTACCAAGTGAAAGAATGCTCATCCTATAGAATTATGTATGAAATATAATAACCATTCTTGTATACCAAACTAGTCCTAACAGTATTATTTTGTCTATATTTTTTTCTTTGCGCAAGAATTCAATATAGCCACCCAACCTCTAATCGTGACTATAAATTTTTCATAATGAAAAAAATTGTCAATTGTTTCATATTTTAAAATAAAAGTAAATAGCTTTCATTTGAGATTATAATTTTTTTGAAATAAAAAATTTATTACCCAAATTAAACTGCCCTTATTTAGCCATCATTAATTAACAAAAGATTTTGCATCCTGTTGAGTTTTAGATCAAGTACGTGTCACAATAATTTGTATGATTCATATTAAGGGTAAGGAAAAGACCCACGTGGAGGTTATCAAGGGCTCACATAACATGTTGGCCACAACAACATCATGGTAAGCTGCAAGGTATAAGCAATCATACATTGTAGGTGGCCAAGTGAAAGGGCTTTGGGTCACTGTTATTTTACAATGGCGTTGGTTGAAGGGGAAAGAGAAAGCCATAATGATGATGATGATGAAGAAGAAGAAGACAATCTCACTATTTCCCAGCTTTCTCTCCGTAATCACAACATAATCCTGCGTTCTTCCCCCTCGGTCTGTGTCTCTCTCTGTTAGAATAGTGTTTAAATGTTTGTAAACGCTGCTCCACATGTGACAATGGCGCAGGGTCAATAGAAGAAGCCATTGGAGACCAGAAACAATCCGTTTCGAGCTCGAAAAATGCATTTCAGTCTGAACCACACAGTGAAACAAGTGAGAACGTATATTCCTCCTCAGAATTTGTATTTTGTTGTTATATTATTATAAACTTTTACATATTCTGAAATTCGAGAACATCCTTTTTTTGGGGTCAACAAAATTGAAAAATACAGATTTTATTGTTTATGATTGGGCTTTCTCTGTTTTTGGCATTGTTAAATTTGATGCAGAGAAGGTCAATCATATTTAATTACAGATCACTGTTTATATGAAAGAAGCCAAAAAAGTCTAGTAGCTAGGAAAATGTGTATAGACTATAGAGTTAGTATGATTGATACCCTCTTCGTTTTTTTCACATGGAGCTGCTTGAATTCTAGTTGTATAGTATGTGGAAAACTTAGTATTTCAGTACTGCCTCATGTCATATAATCTGTTAGTCTTTCAATTTCTTTGTTGTGTCTTCATTTGGCTAATCTCATATTTCAATTAGTAGAGTATAGTCTTACTTGTAGCATTGTTTTTCATAGTTCAGTGATGAACTGATATGTATATTCTTGTGCTTTGAAGGAGCAATTTTCTGATAATTTGCAGAAGCATGAGAGGTACTACTATATCGAAATGCTAATTATAAATGTCCAGTATTTAATATCTTGAATTTTCTTATAATGCTGCCATGTTGAATGATTTAGTAATAAAAAAAGTAAGAGGACCATATACAATTATTCATGCGATAATGTCAAGGGTCAGTCTACTGTCATGGAGCGAGCAGAAGAGGTTAAAGCAAATTTAGCAGCTGAATTCCCCAGCTTTAAGTCTATGTGCCCATCAAATGTTAATCAGAAATTCTATCTAGTAAGCCCAAAGCTATGTATCAAGTATGAAATTTAACAAGTTTTGGAGTCAAGGTATGATTTACATGCTCTAATTGTGTCCTCACAGAAACTGCCAAAGAAATTTTATGAGCTGCATATGTCATGGCATAATACGGCAGTAATCTTGATAGATGAACATGGAGAAGAATACAGAACTAACTTTCGCGCACAATGGAGATCACTTTTGGGTGGGCAGAAAAGATTTTGTCATGCCAACAAGTTACTAGCAGGTGATGTTTTAGTATTCCATTTGGTCAGCACTGCCAGATTTAAGGTATGTGTCAATCATTCTGTCATGCTTGATATTTTGTTCATTGTATTTGCAGTAATCTCAGGATTAAAGAAAAAAAGAAAAAGTAATGTCAAGAATTATGACCTGTTAATGCGAGTAATGTTCCATAAGAAATGGAATGGGCTAACGGGGAAAGGCAACATTCCATGGAGAAGAGGATTGACAATATTTATCACTTAGTTTGGGATTCTTCTTCCCCACTAGATCACTGTTTAATGCACCACTTGGATGGAGTTCGGAGAACTGGGTTTTCTGCTTATTACTGCGTGATTTAACAGGTGTACATGGTGAGATCAGATAGTACAGCTGAAGTAGATGGGGCTCTCAGCCTCCTGAACTTAGGTGCCTATGCAAACCAGCTATCCCATCGTAATAATCAGTAGCTCCTGTTTTGTTTCTTTGATGTTGATGTGTGACCCTTTAAATTTATATCCATTAATCAATCCATGGTCAATTTACCTGATTTCTAACTCGGAAAAGAATTATGCAGAGAAAAAGTGACTGACACTAGTTTCACAAGACAACCATATAGAGAAAAGCCATAGGAGACTTAATTGTAGTGTTCATATTTTAGAAGATAGCAGTGAGGGTGACAGGGATCTAAGCTCCAACAGTCTTGAAGGCATCCGCATACCAATATCAGATTTTGATTTCAGTGGAATGAGAAGTATTGAGAATTTCACCATTTCCGTGAATGGTGTCACTATAGATTCTGAACTATCAAAAGTAATTAGGACTAGATATTATGAGCTCTGTTGCTCACAGAGGATTTTTCTGCATGATCATCTTCTCCAAAACATTAATCCTAAGCTGGCTTGTGAGATAATATCTGAGACTACTAGGATTGCAGATGCCATTAGATCTTCCAAACTTTCCACCCCTGGAGCTGATTACGAAATTTGGGAGAAGACTTTGTCTGGCTTTGAGCTTTTGGGGATGAATGTTGGGTTCTTAATTGCTCGGATAAAATGGCTCATGAACCTCTCACTTGAATCAAAAGAAGCTTTGAAATTGAGGAGGTATCTAGAAGTCAAACTGAAGCAAGCTCAAGTAGATGAGAAAACAAGAGCTCGAGTTAAAAATTTTAGAATTGAAAGAGACAATAGATAGTCTTGATGCCAATGAAGAGGTTTTGAAAAAACAAAAGCATGAGAACTGAGAATTCTGCCCCAGGAAGAGGTTACTTTTCCATGGTGATGTTTTAAGCATATACTACATAGGATGCTGTGGACATATTTATTGCGCAGAATTGTCATGAATATTAGTGTTTTGTCGGGGGAAGGGGTGAGAGATAAGATCACAGGAACACTACAGTACATATATGCTTTTGTGGAAGAAAAAGTTCTCTCAGAATTTTTTAGTAGCCATTGTTAAGTTTGTAGGCAGTATATCAAGTATTTCAGTTCTCTAGACAAAATTACTTTTGTATGCCATAGTTGTGCAAAGTCTAAACTCTGCTAGTTTGAAACGCCAAAGCACAGCTTACAACTAGATGATTTTATCAAAATTTGAACTTTCTAAAATAATTGATCAATTTAAGTCTCAAGATTATGCACATCTTGTCTTCATAAGCAAAGGAATAAGCGGAAGAAAAACATGAAAAATACCAGAAGCTTTGTCTAAGAAGTTAGAACTACAATGTAAATAAACAGTGGCCATCTGATACACTTACAAGTTTTTAGCTGGTTGGAGACGATAATTCAGCCTCCTGTAGCAAAAGAAAATTCAAACAACTTATCAATTACTTTATCTTAGAAAATCATTATTTCAAGCAAAAATGGGTTAGGAAAAAAAGTGAAGTTACTAACCTTTGGGAAAGACAAATGGTGCAGTGAAATTGGAAGGGCGATATTCAACACCTATATTACTTGAAGTTGAACCAGAATTGTTGTAGTAGTTTTGACTGAGTTATGAATCCAATGTTATTGTATCCGTTAACCAAGAGAACATTGCCAAATTTAAAATGCGGATTAACATCACTTATAATCATTTTCTGCATACCATTTGTAAGCAAATCAATTTGTCCTGCATGTGCAGCTAACTGAAGTCCAACAAGTTCATACCGAAAGTCTTGTGTGCTAGTTTGTCTAACAGGTTCACTTGTAAATCTGGAGTGTGAGCTGGTTCCTGGTATTGTTACTGAACTTGGAACAATAGTATTTCATTGAAATTATAACCCTTTATTTGAGCTGGATTACTTTGTCTAACAGGTTCGCTCGTAAATCTGGAATGTGAGCTAGTTCCTGGTGTTGTTACTGAGCTTGAAATATAGTATTTCCATTATAACCCTTTATTTGAGCGGGACTAGTTTGTCTAATAGGTTCACTCGTAAATCTGGAATGTGAGCTAGATCCTGCTGGTGTTGTTACTGAGCTTGGAAATATTGTGTTTCCATTCAAATTATAACCCTTTATTTGAGCTGGACTAGTGCTATTTTCAAACTGATCACTTGCACTTCTTTGTTGTTGTTGTTGATGTTGACGTCTATAATTCTGAAACATGTAACATGAAAGGGCTAACACAAAAGTTATTCACTAACTCTTACATAGTTTCTAATCAAAATTCTTCTGTAAATAAAAACATACCTGAAGATGGTATCTCACAATTTCTACAGTGAGATTCTGAACACCTATGTATTGCATTTTTTTCAAAATCTTAAGGGGATTAGCATCTGCATCGATATGTATAAATTAATTAATAAGATAGTGTTTCTAATAGTAAGATGTATAACAAATATTTGTACAAGACACATACCTTTCAGGCCTCGTTCATTCACCACAGCAACAAGCATATCCTCGTGATCTTTTCTCCATTTGAATCGTACTTTTTTAGAAGTATTCGTCATTTGATTATTATAATTAGAGGTGGCATTGCTATCTTCTTCATCATTGATTAATCTTCTTTTAGATCCTTTAGTTTTACGATCACTTTCTTGAGTAAAAAGAACATTCTGCTCCATAAACAGTTTGAGAGAACCTCGGTTCTTATCAACATTTTCCAATTGCAACTTTATGCCTTTCATATCTTCTTTTTTCTTGCGAACCACACGCTGCCATATGAGCTTTGCTTCATCCATGCGAATTGGCTTGACTAAATAAGCAGAAGCACCATAAAGCGTTTTGTCACCATCAGGCATCACTAAACATAATATACATCAAAAGTTATATTCTTAGAAATTTAAACAAACTTGACTCTGACTCCACAAAGAAGTCGGGTTAGGCCGAGTTCAAATAGGTCTAAAGTCTGAATTAACTCAATATAAAACTCTACGTGAGACTCAAATCACACAAACCCTTGTAATACTCCAAATGTAAGTTAAAATACTATTTTCTTCCAAATATTTTATAAATAATATAATGACAAAAATGAAGTGTATACTTACTAACAACAAGTATGTCCATCTTCATAATATTTTGCAGCACTTGAAGTCCATTCATTGTCCGACATGTGTAATTCTCATATTACAAAGTCAATCCGATTCTTGTTACCTTCTATAATTATCAAAGCATCCTTTGCTTTTTGACATGTGATAACTGAAGAAAGTATAAAAGACATAAATACTTAGACATGATCAATACATTAATTAATATATCTGTCGTTTGATGCTAGGTTTATTTTTTATTTTTTATTTTTTTTATTTATTTTTTTTTAAAACATGCAGATTATAACTAATACTAGTATATATCTTTTATCACCCAAATACAGACGCCACTAATTCAATATAAATGTGCTCAAGTGTATACTGGTTTTTACTCAAAGAAAATAGCTACTAAATTAAGTGGAATTTATGTATACTTCTGAATTTAATTCATAGATATTCATGTTAAGAAAAAAAGAAAGAAAGAAGGTAGTACCGGTTTGAGATCTAAAAAGAGTTCAGTCCGTTTTACATGTGGTTTTATGTTTTCATTAAGAAGATCAACGGAATAAATTCTTAAAACTGTTTACAAATTTCTTTTGCAAGAGGCAACACATATTTACATAATTATAATTTTTTTTTAAGAAATAAAAAATACCGACACACAAGATAAATTGAGGATTTTTTTATCATAATTTTTTTTTTAAAAAAAATCTAAGAATCATTCTAATAACATAAATTAACTGAAGTAAACTGAGGAGAACCTAAAAATCAAAATAAATATTGATACAAAAATTGAAGCTATATATATATATATATATATATAAAATATACGTACCTTGGTAATCATAATTTTGAAACATCTTTTCTAAATTATGGAGACATGTTCGATCATAATCTACAACAAGAACTCTTAAATCATCTGAAAACCGATCATAAACACATGATTTCTTGTCCAATTTCTCCATCTCTTAAACTCTAGCTAGCTATATAAACAAACAAACAAACAAAAAAAAGCTTAAAACAAATATTGCTGCTCCGTAACTCAAAACCAACAAACATATATAGAGACTGTATATGTAACATTATGATTTATGTCCTCCCTATTTTTTTGGATTTCTGATTGAAAGTATCTTCTCTTTTGAGAGTATCTTTCCTTTTCTTTTCTTTTTTTTTTAGTGAATTAAGATTTTGTAGCATAATGATTTTTTTTTATAAGGTATATATTGAGTACTAATTGGTTACCATATTTGTTTTGATTGCTTTTAATTAGTGCTAGTCAACGGCTGGGAATATAAAAAATTGGATGGAAACAAACAAATTACTGAACAAAATTACAGTTTGTGATGTTCATGTAATACTTACCATAAATTTGTCTTTATAAATTTTGGAAATTATTATGTTATTCAAAAAATATTACAGTTTGTGAAAAAATTACAGTTTATCTAAAAACTCATTGAGTACTACATTATATTCATTATGTCTTCAATTACACATCTATAAATAGCCTTCTAAATATTATTTTATATATATATAAAAAAACAGAAGAAAAAAAAAACCCTTATAATCTTCAACTATGGAGTAATACATATCAAACTAAAAGAAATTATCAACTTAATTAATTACCAGACAATTTACAAAAAAAAAATAAAAAAAAATCAATCCTCACTATCCAATTTCAGCCTCCTAACAATACTCCTTATAACGAGGAAGTAATTTTTATTAATTTAATATAAATGGAAAAAAACTTAAAATTTTTAAATATGAAATAAGTTTTCAGAATAAAAATAAAAAATAAAAACTCTAAATAGGCAGGAAATACAAATTATTTTATAAATATCACATTCACGTGCATCGAATAACATAGTTCTTAGATAAAAAATTTTAAATTAATATTAAGTAGATAAAGATGATTTTTCTCCATACACAACAATTAATTGTTAAATTTAAAAAGAAAAAAGCCCTAGCACACTCCTTATAAGATAATTAAATTGCACCAAAAAAAAAAAAAAAAAAAAATTCTCCGACCATATTTTTGTACAATATATAATTGTTCTAAAGTGAACTAATCCTAATATTCTAAAAAAAAATCAACTGTTTAGATTTCAAGACTCCATCCTTAATTATTTCTTTTTGACATTTCCCATTTTAGAGAAAAATATATATATATATAAATATTATATACATATATTTTTTGGCATTTTCAATAACAAAGGTCGGTGAGCATAAATTTTTTTTATTAATCACAGTAATTTTTAGGTATTATTTTTCTAAAAAAATTATAAAATTATTTTATTCAAAGGAAATAAAGTTTTAAACACATTTTTTTAAAATTCATAAACATGTAACCTCCAAAAATAAATAAATAAAAACTTGTAAAAAAATGTGAAAAAGAATTAATTATATATATATTATATTATATTATTTTATTTTAAAAAAAAAGTCAAGTTTTATTTCCTGAAAGAGAATATTATTAGATGAGGTGTTAAAACGTAAATGGTTGATTTTTTAAAAAGGTTTAGAGGATTCGGATCCATGAGATCCCAAACATTGCCTTATGAACAGTTGGTAGTTTTTAAAATTTGGCTCCAATTTAGGGTAGATCCTACGTGGGAGGACGTGTCAGCCAATCTGTCTCCGAAATGTGGATCAAACTGTCTTTTTGTTATTTCCTCCATTGACATGTTTGGCACTTTGCTTCTCATTTTGAATTGAATTAAACAAAAGAGACTGATAGCTCCCAGCTCTGAGCTACCATTAGCCAAACAAATCATCCATGGCCGTGGTTCAAAAATCCAGAGGAAGCCCTCCAAAGGTTCCCCACCACTCTTCTCCCTTCATATGTACTAGGGTTTTCCTTTTTCTTTCTGTTTCTTTACTTGTTTCTGTAAATGTGGAATTTTTGTTTGTTTTGTATTTTCAGGTTAGACGAGGAAGGCCACCGAAGAAAGAACAGCTCTCTCGGAAGAAGATTTCGGACCTCCATCAAACGACTGATGATCAAAAGAAAGCGATTTCCATTATCGTGAGTCATTTACTAATACCCAGAATTTGTTCAGTTTCATATTGCTTGTGCTCTGCTTAACTTTTTATTTGAGGAGTAATGAACATTTTACTTTTCTGTAGAATGTTATAGGAACTTAAAGTTTCGTAAAAAAACAAAAAAAAAGCTTGCATTCCATTGAGACGAAGCTGTTTTAGAATCACAGGCACAGCCTCTTTTTTTTTAATTTTTTTTTAATTTATTTCTTTTGAAAAAGATGATACTACTAGAAAGGTCAAAAAAAAAAAAAAAAAAAAAAAACTCTGAAAAAGGTTGTGTAACTTGTAGTTTTCTTTTTTCTTGTTTGGTTTATCTGTTTTGATAGGCGGTACAACTCTCTGGAAGGGAAAATTTTTGATATGTTATTTCAATTTCTGATTAGGCCTGCCATTCTGCTGTCGTAGTTGTGTAGGATTGATTGTTATCAGTAGTCACTTATGTGTTAAAATTTTGATTTTGATAATTGTAGTTTGAACATGAAATCATTCCAAAAGAACAGGCCTTTTTACCAAACTGTTTATTCAATGTATTTCATTATGTCTATGCACTGTTGAGCCTGTAACCAGTATCTAAAATCTAATGTGGTGGATTGTCTGATGTCTCATACTTTAGATACCTGGGAACGGAGAGTGTGATAATCCAAAAAAGCCTATACGGTCAGTGGTTTTACTTGAAATACTATTTGATTTGTCCCGACATGTACAGTTCTTCTTCAGACCATTGATTCTGAATGTATGTTTTCAGCCATAAAAGAAAGAGGGCTACAGTTGATAGCTTATATGTTACGTCTCAAGCTAAGTCATCCGTTTTTGAACGAGCTAAAGAGGTTCAAGCAAATTTGGCACCTGAATTCCCTAGCATGATCAAGTGTATGCTCCCATCACATGTTACTGGGGGATTTTGGCTGGTACTAGAACTCATTCTCTCTCTTGTGTCTTTTTTCCTTTTCAATTTCAGCGAGCTTTTAAAGGTACTAATTACTAAATTTGTATATGACCTATTTTTATTTTAATGCCAGGGTCTTGCAAAACAATTTTGTCAACTGCATATGCCAAAGGAGGATACGATCATTGTTTTGGTAGATGAAAGTGGGAAAGAATATGAGACAAAATACCTTGCTGAGAAGGTGGGATTAAGTAGTGGTTGGAGAGGATTTTCGATAGCCCACAGTTTACTTGAAGGTGATGTATTAGTTTTCCACTTAGTCCAGCCTTCCAAATTTAAGGTAATTGTTTAACTTCTGTAATAGAAATATTAAAAATCTCTTGTCCAATGTGCTTTGGGTGCTTGCATGAGTTGCTACTTAGTACTTACTATCGTTTGAGTTGTAAAGAATAATAAGGATTGAATCCCTTGAAGATCTCTGTGATTGCCTGTATGCAAAATAAATTTTTACAAACTATTTACCACACGGCTAGTGAAAAATTCATATAGAGAAATTCATTGGCTAGCGAAGCTATCCAACCTTGGGTAATTGTTTTACATTATCTTTTCTTACCAACTTGGAGCACGTTCCTTTTGGTATTTGTTTTCCTAAAAGTAGAGAAGGGAAGGAGGGAAGCAAAAACTGCCCTAGCTTATACTAATGTGACAACTTTGTAACTATTTTACATTACCTATCCAAAGGTGTACATTGTGCGGTCAAATGACTCAGATGAAGTGGATGGTGCTCTTGCCCTTCTTAAATTAGATGGTTGCATGAAACAGATGGATCTTGGTAAGTTGTTTTGCAGTTCCCCTGCAATGTGATCCTTTATATTTTTAAATCTTCTAGATGGGTTTCCCTCCCGTCTGTCTGTAAAGAAGGATATGAAGGTCTGTGAAAGAGCTAAAATGAGGTTTCGTGTGGTTTGCTAGATGATCCTCACAACTGCAAGACTAACTCGATGGTTGCTGATTCTAACGAGGCTCAAATAGATCTATCCGAAAATGTCAGTGAAGGTTTCGACCCAGAAGTTCTTGATGGAATCAAATTATCAGAATCTGTTATTAATTTTGAAGAAGTCAGAGGTATTGAGAATTTTATAATTGTTGTGGATGGTCTGGTTATTGACTCAGAGTTCTCCGAATACCTGCGGACCAAGTATTATGAGCTTTGTTGTAGTCAAAAATCATTCCTACATGACCACCTTCTTGAGGGTCTTAACTGTAAACTAGCTGCTGGAATCATTGCTGAGACTATCAACATTGCTGATGCCATTAAAGCCTGCAAGATTACTACATCAGAAGATAGTTTTGCTACTTGGGACAAGACTTTAAAAGCGTTTGAAGTGATGGGCATGAACATTGGTTTCCTGCGGGCTCGGTTAGACCAGCTTATAAATCTCGCTCTAAAATCAAAAAGGTATAAAGAAGTTCGACTTGAACGAGACCATGCAGAAAGGGAGATGAAAACTCTAGAAGCAAAGCTTGTAGAAGTAAAACAGACCATAACTAGACTTGATTCTGAAATTGGGACCCTATACATGAATTCCGAGAAGCTGGAGAATATGTTTCAAGAACTGGCTAGCGCTCCTTGGTGGTAAGGCACTTGTAAATTAAATCTTCACCAGCTTGTCATTTTGCAGAACTTAAGCTTATGTTCTAGAATCAGGAATTCGTCCGAGCCAAGATCTTTTTGTAGTTGATTACACAGGTATTAGGTTTTTTTGGTGGAGTTCTGGCTTCTATTGTCCATATGTTGTATAAAATATATATCACGGCTGTAACTTGTTAGATTAAAAAGTCAGGTCAATACTAAATTGTGATCATTGAGAAAAGGTGACAACTAGTAGTTATTTGAAGCAAGAAGGAAAAATGTACTTCTGTTAGCAGTATCTTCTGTAAGCTGTAATTTATGGACAATATATTAATGATAGAATCATAGAAATATTCTATATTCACTTTATGCAAGTATGTGTGCACGATTATGTTGTAATGTACACTACTTTTGCTGCAAAAATTCAAATGTTTCAACTTCAGTTCCCAGATTAGACCTAGTTCTCCACTGGACTTGGAAGACTGTCACGAGTTCCAGTTTCACTTGTTTCAGGAAAAGTGATTATAAGCTAATTGCAAGTCATACATACTCATTATGTGTCAGTGTCAATTGCAAGGTAAAGAGATTCAGAAGACACTCAGTAGATGAGCAATTATTTGAACCTTAGCATAAACACTATCACAGATATAATTGTCTGATTGGATTTTCTGCTGCTTAATCTTCAAAAATTATATTTATTAAGAGAATGATCTATTCTTAGAGTCTATGTGAACAGTAACTTTTAGGTGTAATAATTTCTTGACACACCTTAACAAGTGTATTAAGGACAGCCATTAGAAAATTATTTCACTAATTCCGTATGCACTAAAATAAAGGAGAACAACAGTAGAATTCAGGATGGAGCACTTGCAGCAATTATTTATATCCCCAATGCGTCCTAATGACGTGGCTATCATTTTGAATTCAAAGTTTTAAGATTTTGTGTAATTTGGCGCTTGCAACGCCCTGGTTTCCAGGAGAAAAAGAGAGGCCACCTCTGGGTCAGCTTTCTCACGTAGCTTTTTCTCTTCTGGTATCTGGCTTCTGCAGCTCTGCTTCACATACTACAATATCATTTTCCTTTTCCTTCAGGAAATTTTTTCTCAAGAAAGATGGTGGTCTCAAAGCGAACGTACGAGGATTGCAGACAACAGAGGCTGGAAGAGAACAAGAGGAGGATGGAGGAGCTTAACCTCGATAAGCTTTCTAAGTCTCTAAAAGCTTCAACGCACCATAAGCCTTCCACGGTGGCGGTGGGTACCTTTTGAACTCTGTTTCTCTGGGTCTCTTTTTTTCTTTTTTTCCTTCTGTGTCAAAAAAGTTTCAAATTTTTGGTGGGTGGCTTTTCATGTTGGGACAGGTAAAGCCGCGAGGGACTCGCCAGCCAGTGGACCTCTCTTTAGTGAGAAGGTCAAGCCGTTTTGCAAACAAGCCGCCTCCAAATTACAAGGATGTCAGTTCCCACTCTTCCTTTCTCTGTTTACAATAATTTGCCTCTTTTTTTTTTCTTTCGAAGCTCTCGTTTTTTCTGCATTCTTATTCATAATAAGGCATCTTTCGTACTATAATTTTTTTTTTTGTGATAGGTATATCACATTGCTGTCGATTTATAATTAATGGGTTTGTCTTTGATGGAAACCCCATTTTAGCGTTTTGATCACATAGATTCCAATGGTTCAAATGGTTTTGGTTGTAAAATTTTACACTGACCAAACACTTGTTGATTATTGGCAGGTCCCACTTGAACCTTTGGAGAGACCAAGAAGGTTTAACTCGAGAGAGTTATTTTCAAACCTTTTATTCATTTTCTGCTGCCTGTTGTTTTCTCCTTTCCTTACTATTTTTTTTTTTTTTTTTTTTTTTTCATATCTGAGCTCGTTTTTGCTGATACTTCTTATGGGGTTTGTTTGTAGGACCTATCAACGAAGAGACTTATTGAACCGAGTTTATGCTTCAGATGAAGTTAGGCAATATGCAATTCATGGAGCTGAAGTACTTCAATCAGATCTAGATTCTGAATACCCAAGTTTTGTCAAGCCTATGCTACAGTCACATGTTACTGGAGGATTTTGGCTGGTAAGTCCAATGATATGCATGACCTATATGAGTAAATTTCTGAATCAGGATTTGATGTTTTACTGCATCCTTGTTCAGTTTATGTCCATGCCATTGAATGATTTTAGTCCATAGGAAGAAATAATTTACCAACAACATGTCTTTACAAGCTAGGGAAGAATTTAGTAGTTAACAGCTGCATACTTCCTGTTCATTAGTTGCATTAAACTTCTTCAGCAAATAACTTGTTGGTCTTGTTGTAGATTCCACCCATGAAAAAAAGAAGTGCAACTAGTATGGAAGCCAAATTTGTGGACATAGTATCTTTAATAGAGAAGCCAAAATCTTTTCATTTTTGCAGTTACAAACAATTATTTATGCTGTTTTGTTGACTTCTATGACTTGTTAGTTGTTGCAGACCACTTGTTTTTGTAATTGCTTATAGACCTTGTTTGAAGTGCAATCAAACTTAAAAGTTTAACTCAAATTTTCAGTGAGTGATACTCGGGGTTCACTAGTGCAAATGGTTTAGTTTTTACAATGTTCTCAACAGGGCCTCCCAGTTCAGTTTTGCAAGACACACCTTCCTCACCATGATGAAACAATTGCTTTGGTGGATGAAGATGAAAATGAGTCTCTAACAAGGTACCTTGCTGTTAAAACTGGTCTTAGTGGAGGTTGGAGAGGGTTTGCAATTGATCATCAACTGGTCGATGGTGATACATTGGTGTTTCAATTAATCAAACCTACTACATTTAAGGTGATCATTTGTTCTTGATTATTCTGCCCTTCTTTTGTCCGCCTGAGACCTTCTAGTCTTATGGGTTGTACACCCACACTACATGCTATATGCCTTAGTTACCTTCTTTGGTTTTAGGTGTACATAATCAGGGCCTATGAATCAGAAAACAATAGAAGCAATGAGGAAGATGATGAGGAATTGGATGCCAGTCACTTGAACAGGAGATCAAAACGAATCAGAGCAAGTAATTACTTCCACTCGTTTTGAAACTCCGGAAAAGTCAGTTTTGTTCATCATATGAAGTGCAAATATCTGTCAGTAGTATTGAAGTTAGTAAATACATGGACCAAGCTTTACAACAACATTTCAAGCTTCTCACTACAATCAATTTTTTCCTTTGGCAGGTACAAGGTAACTTGATAATAAGGGAAAAAAGAGATAGTAAAATACTGCTCTGTACTCCTCATTTTGGCAGAGCATAGAAGGCAGGATACTTGACCCAGTGTACTAATTTTTGGAGCCCTTTGAAATTTGTTGTCTTCCAAGACTGAAATATGAACCAAAATTATGACAACCAAAGTTTACGACATTAAAGACTGATTGTTATGTATTTGACTGTTGTAGAAGGCAGAAACTTCAATGAGTTAATTCCCCAAAAAAAGGGTTCGATGAGTTAATTCCCAAAATATATAAAGATCTGAGAGTGCCCCCATGCAGGATCGAACTACAGACCTTCAGTTTACAAGACTGACGCTCTACCACTGAGCTATAGGGGCTACACATTATAATGAGAAGAATGATTTCAAAATTATATTTTTTTTAACATATATTTTATACTTGACGCGCCATGTACTCTTAATGTGTTTTGTCATCTCATTCGTTTGGTTTAATTTATTAATTAAAAAAAAAAATTAAGACATTAAAATCAACTAAATAATCTTATACCATGATACCTTATAATCTCATGTGCCCATGTGGTCACTAATATCATGTTTTACTTGATAATTCGTCCAAATATTAATCTTTACGACTCCTCAAATGAGAAGAATAATTAGTGTCCAGAACACCACATACACATGCCAAATCATTCCTTACAATGATAAGGCCGAGACTTCAGAGAGCAAGAGAGACATCACGGCCATTAGCACTATCATCAGCATTAATCATTTTCGAATGGATACTCAAAACATGTCTTGTGAACAAATCAAATGACAGGACATTTGCTGATAATCAACATTTTTGAAAAACTATTTACAACAAATAGAAGCTACATTGAGATTGAAAGGGATGTGAAAGAATGATACTGAATATTAATTAATTATCAATCTGATTACTCTAACAACAAGGACTCATATTCCATGCGCATGTGTGTAAGAATTGGGAGCACTATACAATATTTACATATGGTACATCACTACTATCTTTTTTGGTTGTGACGGAAAGAATCTGCTCATCAATTCGAATGAGTGTACACCTGTAAGGAATAAATACGTCAGGCACATAAACAGTGAAAAACAGATGCCGAGGGCAGTTTACAGCCCCAGTTAACTAGGCAACTAAAATGACAATCTCAAATGGATTGTCAAGCTTCTAGAGATTAACCTATTGAAGTATATAGAAGTATTATCCGAAATAACAATCTTAAATGAATCTACGGTCAGCAGCTGCATAAATATAGTATAGAAAATGTAAACTTCCATGCTGTCATAAGAAGATAGATGCCTCGTTATTATTATAAGTTAATATAGATAGAATGATAGGAAGAGTTGCATTAACCTAAGCGCAGCTACAGTCACTACTTTTCCGACATCAACACTTGAGACACCAGCAAAATGACTTGTAATTATAAATTAGAAGAGACAAGGATTCCTCCAATTACATGCAATATAGTACTATAAACTTTGGCAACAGAAAAGATTTTCCAAAGTAGGACCAACTCACATGATACAAGGTACTCTACACAGATCAAACATGATCTCCTTCAGGATCTCATTGTTTAGTCAACAGAGCAAGACTTCATCAATCATCACGTGATCCTCTGTATTTAAACAGTTAAAAGAAAAATTAATACTTCTAGTTCAAGAGCAATGGGTTTAGCATGAAGAATAATATCACAGCATGAATGTGGTTACAAAATGCACAATTAGTGTTACTTTTCCCAATTTATATTTATTGATGGCACCATTCATCACCTCTCCTCCCATGGTTGAGTTGGACAATATTTCTCGATGGACTCCTTTTTACGCTCAGGATCAAGGCTGCAAAAGAAGCTTAGTCATTTTTTGGTTCTAGAGATATAAATGAATTACAAAGCTGAAGAAAATATAGAGTCAACATTACAACTGACCTGTTTCTGAAGCCAAGAAGGGCACAATGTACAGCACTTGCACAAGCAGATGCTGGAGCTATGGCAGCTGCAGGAACTGCCCGGACAGCAGTTGCCAGTGCAGGTCCAGCACCAGATCCCCGCTGGTATTTTTTCAAGGGACTCTGAACTAAGACAGAAGCAGATTTTCCCAGGCCATCACTAAGACGCTCATAAGCCTGTTTGGTCAAGAAATACCAACTGAAATAGTTAAGGAAAGAAACTGAAAAACACATGTACGTGACCAGCCCAACTAAAGCTGACTGCGACAAGCTTACTAGAGTAACACATGTTATGGCAACATTTATAGTAGACAGTAGCAAACCCAAGCACACAACTTTAAGGACAAGATCATCTTCATATTGAGACAACTGCTTTAAAATACTATTTTTGCTAATTCAGCAACTGAAGGTCATTTTTCTAAAGACGCATCCTCCTAATAAAACTGCCGGATGGATCTAGATGAAAGAGATATATTGATTATTAACGAAAATGTATTATTTCCTAACGTTCTAATGTATTACAACTTACAAGCAACTTAAAACACTCATGCAACTGTGGATACATGGTTCATATACTTGACTTCCATAAACACAGACAGACACCATAATGTTGACAGCAGAGTTTTGGAGTACTTACTATTTAATTAATATATGCATATATTAACTATGTAACATGCAGTCAATAGAAAAAAGGAATGGAACGTTGGGTGTGTTAAAAGCAACCCAAAATCATCAGCCTTGCAATCAAGAAATGGATATGATCGCCAATTGAATTCCATTTCAACACACTTATCTATATTAACATACTTTGTTTTTAAGCAAGGAACAATGTAATAACACTCATGTAAGAATCTCAACATACTAGAATGTCACCTGTTTAATTCCTTGTTGGGCATCTTTAGGTTGATTGCACCGAGCATCGATCATCGATTTATCTTGTACAGGGAATGTTACTGAAGCAGGTATACTTGTAAGAATATATTCTGCTTGGAGCAGAATATCATGAGCCCCAGCAGCCAAATGAACTCCAAGCCCAACAGCTTCAAGAGAAATGCTTCGTAGAAATGCAAATGTACCTTCAAAAAACATGCCTCATAATCATGTAAGCTTATAAGCAACTTGTTGAAATATCAAAGCAGGACTCTTGAAGTCCTAAAAAGAGCGTTTGCAAGAACCAAAAGTAGTCTTCTGGGTGGAAAGTTCAATCCCAAAATTGAATAAAGTTCCAGATACTTAAGCAATCATCAAAAACATGTAATTTACTGAAGTCACCATGAATATGAAATATAACTGAAAATTGATGAACAGATTGCTAGGAAAGCATATGAAGCAACTGTCAAATCCTAAAATATTAGCAGTTGGGATAGAAACTTATCCAAAACTATAGGAGCCAAACACACTTTTTCCCTTTACCCTATACCAAGAGTTATCTCCTTCACAACAATTCACTAGAAGTCTAGAACAGTACATTTAGTTCAAATGAACATCAGTAGAGAAGTCTGACCAAATAGAATACTTTTAAGAAATTTTATCTTTAGTTGGAAAATGGAAAATTATTGTCCATGCAGAAAAATCAAGTATTCAATATCATAGTTCTCTTATGCTCATTTATAGAAAGGAAGTATAGAAAGTTAAGGGAAACCATGGAATGAGCTCCAAAAACTTTTTCTTGTAAGTTCTACCTATGGTTTTCCAATGATCACTTAAGCAACTTCTAGTGTTACTTCTGCTTATTCTTGGAAATGTATTGTTACACTATTCAACTGATACAGCAACCTTCATGTGCCACTTAAATAGTTGAACTTCCAACGTGGGATTTCAATAAGAGAATCCAGATTATCCAAGACAGATAATTAAGCAGATCAATCTAACCTCTTTGCATTCCCTTAAGTACTCTGTGCTCCTTCTTGTAGTTCTCTACTGGCGAAGAAACTAGCTTAGCAGCACCAGCACCAACAGCAATTAATGATCGTACGGTTGGAACACCCCGCAATATTTTATGGATCTACAAAAGTATTAAATGTTATAATGAATCAAGAGATCTAGCACAATCTTCATATTCTGAATAAGCATAATCCAAACCTGATTTTGAGAAATATCTTCCAACCACTCTCCCAAAATTGTTTCACAAACACTTCCCCAACCATAGATACCAGCAGATTCAACGTTCTTCAGGCATAGCTCGACCCCCTGTGCCAATTAAATCTAAATTTGTCAGATAATTTCAATCACAAAACTCAACAAACGGTTCTTGCTTTTAAACTGCAATTATTGCAATAATTCAGATTACAGAGTAATAAACTACAGAAAGGATTTGGTATAAGTGTAACACTAGAGCAATAAAAAAATCCAGAAAGAAGAAAACCAGGAAGATTAGGGCAGTAGCAGTAGCACTGTTAAATATATGAGGGCAGTGCTCTTTATAGTGTAAATATACCACATAATTTTTTAATATGAATTAATTTTACATATACTTCTGTATATGTCATCCATATAGGTTATGTTGTTTTTTTCAGCTTTCTAACATGTAATGTATAAGTCTACATAACCCCACATGATCCAGAAAGATGATTTTTATTTTTTTATTTTATATAGAAAAGCAAGTTGTATTAAGATAGAAAATAAAGATGGTTATAAACAATAGAAACATCTAGAACAGAGAGATTATTGACAGGCACGAAAATCTTTATCTACACAGATGTAGACATCCAGACCATAAATGGAAAAAAATATATATATAAATATTAAATCAACCACATATTACGCCCTCATATACTTATGGAAAGATTTAAACTAAAAGGTTTCAAAAACAAATCTATGTAATTTGAGGAACATCAGAATTGAGGATAATTAAAAGGCTAAGAGAATAAGTGTAAATTACACCAAAATCCTGTGGTTCAGGAAAAATTACATGAGCAACCCCCTTTATCTAAATATTACATGAATACTGAAATTTACAATAAAATAACCACAATCTGTAATTGGGAGTATTCTGTTACAATGTGTGTTGGATGTCCATATAGTTTCAACCAAGTCCGAGGTTAGTATAACTTACTCCTCTAATATTAATAACAAAATATAAAATATATGGCTTTTACATGGTGCTGATAAGAACAAAACCTATCTGTTAATTACATGCATCCTAGTGGGTTATTATATGTATGCACAGTACAGGCTACTAAAGCAAGAGTTTATTCTGCATTCTACTGGGGTATTATATGGATTATGGAGGCAGCTCAAGAAAGAATTGATTCTTTATCAATAACGACTCCTCAAATCCATAATCAAGAACCAGATGTTAGAATACCAAACAACCCAAGACAACAAAGTCCACCTCTGAACACAATTGACATTAGTGCTTGACAAAACTCACATTCTACATTATTACCTCCACAATTAACTAGAAAATTGTCTGAGAAATTATAAAGAGTAAAAAGATTTACCTTCCAAGGGACAAGATTCACAAGTTCTACATACTTCCCACGCCTTAATGCTGCTAAATCAACATGATGGGGACTGTAGTCCACACGAACAAGTAGAGGCCGTATGTTGAATTTCTGAAAAAAATAAAAAATATATTATTTCAATTGATAAACACAAACTGCAAGAATGTTAATACTGATAACATTGAATTTTCCAGCAAATTAACATGCCCTAAACCAAGTTTATTCTTTTAAGTGTTTACTTGATAGTTACATGTGTTTCTTGAAAAGAACCCTCATCAAAATCACAACACAGATTTGGCAACACAACCAGTTTAGCAGGGGCTTCACATCTCACTTTCTAGAAAAATGAAGCAAAAAATGGGATAGTCCATTGGGTTTTTATATTTTCTCTTTATGATCTACAGCTAGTACCAAAACAGATTACATATAAATGTGATGTATAAACTCGAAATTGATATAACTTCTGGAAGCAGAAAAAAAAAAAATATATATTAGTGAACTCTTGGAAAAGCAACATGCCTGGAAGTATGGAAGCAATGCCTCCAGTTCAATGGTATGACTTGTAAGGTTTTTACTTTTCTCTGGCAACAGTTTTGAGCCCTCTGAATTTTGACAACAGTTAGAAGATAAATCATTTGTTGATGTTCTTCCTCCGAAAAAGCTGATGAGAAAATCAAGCTGACATTGATGAAGGTGCAATAAAATAGGAAGGACAGCAATACGTAACCTACAAGGAAAAATAACAAAAGAAACCAATATAAGCACCGTACACTTACTTCACTTTAAAATACATGGTAAAAAACAAAATGGGGAAGACAAGGGATAGATCAACAGCTCAAAGCCAACACATTTGGGTCCACTAGTTGCATACTGTTGAAAAACCTGGAACCATCAAACTGTGCCTTCCCTTTAGGCCAAAACTGGAGCTACCCCAAGCATCTCAGCTTGTCTGCAGCCCCAGTTAAGGTAATTGCCATGAAAAACATCCACAGCCATCTACAATAACTGGTGAAGTACATAAAATAGTAGGCTTACCGGTACTCCTCAAGAGGAGTAAGGGGGTCTGGTCTAACTGCCTCCAACTCCAGCTTGAATGATTTTGAAGAAGATTCCCTCGGATGATCTTTTGAATTGTAATATCCTAAGATCTTAAAATTAAAAAAACAAAAGAATTTAAGAACCTGTGCTTACAAAGAAACAGCATGTAAAGAGATATTCAAAGCAACAAAAGTATTCTGATTACCAGTTTCCAAGGTGCATCTTTGCTCCTGTCATAAAGATGAAAATCTTGAACCGACAGAAACATCTTAGACACATATACACCACCAACCGGAAATATGTCATATTGAAATCTCATCCCAGACAATGCAAGTTCCAGACATACAGTCGTATCCCTCCCACAAATATTTGCAGAATTCTCGCCATTTTCTGTAGAATCGTGCCAATCAGAACCACTATAAATTCTCCATCTGATATTAATGTTCTTAAGAAGCAAACGTCCACACGCCCTTTCTATACCATTATGTGTTGATGGATCAGAAGGAAGCACACAATCTGGCAAGTTTTTTGATGCAGTTTGCTTGCTTGCCTCTGAAATGTGATTTTCTAAAATCTTTAATGAGGTGTCCCCATACCATTGCCCACTTCCTCGTCCAGTACCCTGATTTCCCATATTGCTGTATTGGTATCTGAGAAGCTCAGGAGAATCTAAGCCAACAGATAGTTCTGACAGAGGACGTAACTCTGATAAACAATAGCCTTCTATAATCTCTGGAAAATTACCTTTCTGCAGAAATGAGGTTTGACTACTTTCCAACCCTATTAGAGGCGACTCACTGAATGGAAACTCATGAGAGAAAATTTCAGGTTCATCAATTCTTTTGTTGAAAACCTCCCTGTCAAAACTTCCAACAAGAGGCACAAAACTTCCTGATCCAGCACAATCAGCCTGGTATGCACTATTGTTGTTCACATGAAATGCATTTTCACATATCTCATCCATCAAGCCAACTAACCTAGAGTCATCCTCTGTATTTACTTTTGAAGTGCATGCTTGAGCTGTTGCTGCCACACGGTCAGAGCAGAAAGACGAACTTTCACCATTAAAATCATCCCTCTGCTGTGCCTGCTTAACACTATCCCACCTACTCTGCAAATGCACAATTGATTCCTCCACATCAGGAGCAAATAGCTGCTGCAGCTGAGAAGCCAAACGAACCAAAGAAGTGGTTGTATCATGGCAAGTTTTCACATAAATGTGAGATTTAGACAATTCCAGCTCCCAAATAAGACCATTCCTACAGTTGGTCTTCAAAATTGCTTCAACCAGAGCCTCCTCAGCAACTTTAACATAACCAGTCTTCTGGAGATGCTCTACACTATAAGTACCACTGTGAATCTCAGGCCCCGAGATTACATGAAGAAGCAGCCCAAGATCTTGCAGTCTGATTTTGTAATCATTGGCAATCAAATCCTCCACAGTTGAATTCGAAAGTGTTAAGGAAGACGCAGCCAATAGACAAGTAACACATTGCTCACCCATTTCTTCTGTGATATATGAAAAACCAGACCCAGATTCAAGTGATGGATTTCTCATGTACGGCTCATAACTCAATCCAACATCAACCAAGTTAAGAACAAAAGTAGCAGTGGAAGTTGCATTGATGCCTCTCTTTGACACACTATCATCACTGGCTTCTTTAATATCAGTAGACGGTGAACTAAAAAAAGAGAATATTCCATTGAACCAATCCAAACGGCCACCTACTGCAACCACGGTGCCACAACTGATTGTTATAGATGTAACATTATGGAGACTCTCTGGATCCCAAAAATTTACAATATCAGAACCAGCCAATCTAGATAATAATGCATTAGAACCTCCCCCATCACCTCGCTTCATTGAAGAGTTGCTACAAGAAATCAGAAGAAACTCTTGGCTGGGAACCTCATCAACAGAGCCCCACAATTTTCCTTCGCCATGGGCCAACCGAAGGAAATTAGCACCTTCAATACCTCCAGTATTTTTGACAGAGAGCAATTCGAATTTCTGAATGTCCAGTTTCAATTGGCACCATAGCCCCGGAAGTTCACTCTGCATTGACCCTCTTGTATTCTCCCCTGTATCTAGGCTAATTACAACTTTTAGAGTTTCAGACTCCACAAAGATTGATGTTTGGAGTACAAAAGCATCTCCACTTGAAGTGGCTGCATCCGAAGTCATACATGACAGTCTATTTAGCATCTGACCTAAAAGGAAATTCAAACCTCTATATTGGGAACTGCTCAAGTTAACTGTAACCTCTGATACGTTAACATGCATGAAAAAAGTAGAGCTTAGAATCATCTCTTGTCGAGTTTGAGATTTCAGATCTTCCAGATCTTTCACAGTAGACACAGAAGCAAACTCATAACCTCTCCCAGCAAAATCATCTCTTCCCCTTGATACCTCTGAAGTAGCTAATAACTTGGCTTTCTTTGCTATCCATGGACCAGTGACTTGACCATCCTGCCAAACCATACTAATGATAGAATAAAACCCTGTTTTGTTGGTGACAGACAGAAAGTGCTCTGCAGAAAATCTGTCACTCTTCGAGTTGCAAGAGTTGAGTTTACCGCTGTCATCACTTGAAACCAAGTAAATGTTAAGGTCACTGAGATTCAACTGCAAAGATCTTGTTGCTGTTGAAGGATACCTTTTCTTTGAACTTGCATCTGATATTGAACTAGTACCTGTAGCACCTCCCTTGTTCAAAGAAGATGGTGAAGTAAAATCAAGAACAATAAATTGTTCCCAGGAATATAACCTGATGTGATCTCCACCACTTCCCAAAGGAAAACATAGAAACACTCTTGCATTGGGAATTAATATATCACCGTGCAAAGTTTCTGTTGAAGGTAAGGTTTTCACACAAGTACTGGAACCTCTTGTAACATCAACAAGAGATGATCCATAATTCTTACCTGAGGCTTTTAATGAAATTTCATTTCTTTTATTTTTCACTTCAACCATTTTTTCAACATCCTTGAGTAGATCCATAATCATGTTTATGACAGGAAATTGCAACCACAAAGTGAATGGGGAAATAGTCAGTGAAAACGACGTTGGTCCTGTCACACTGCCATGTGAAGAACTTGATTCTACAACGATTTTGGCATGAGTGACACCTGAAGTTTTAAACAACACAACTTTGACTAAGTCAATCTTATCTCCAAACAGAAGATCAGCACCTAGCCCAGTTGATTCATCTGAATCTGGGTCTACAGTATAAGAGGCAGATTGGGGGAGAGCACCATGGACTTCATGTTGCAGATGTTGAATCCAAACAGTATTATTGTTAATATTATTATCATCATACTCTTGCAAGCCACGGCCTATGGCATCAGCTTCATTGCTTAAGAAATGAGCAACCTCCATATACTTCACCGTTCCCTCAACTACCGTAGCTCGAGGACAAACCTGTGGAACTTACTAAATAATATTAGTTTAGAGTGGAATGATTTCATTGAGAACTGACCAGTGCGCTGATATCCTTATAGTGAAACACTCAATAGGTACAGAAGAATGAAGAATCCTTAAATACAATAATTACCTGGCAAACAAGACGGATTTCTCTCAATTCTGCACCCAGAACAATAATATCTGAGTCACCAACACTTTTAGCAGCACAAAAATGATTCTGTTCTTCACCGTGTAAGGAGAACACAATTGAAATTCCCAAAAGCGTCACTCTAAGATTGGTTTCAACGTGCTTCTGTTCTGTATATAAACATGGAAAATATCTTAACCAATATTATATATATAAGGAGCAATGGGTGCAAAAATTTATCACAGCTATAATTCTGAAAACTAATTTCGTGCAGAGAAAATGTTAGAATGAAAGCCTACAACATGGTTGCTTCATCAATACACTTCAAAAAAACAATATGGAAAATTTGACATTTTAGGATCTTAGATTATCTAAGATGATGCAGAAATTAATGACATGGCATAGCCCAAAATCAATGAAAAAGGATTAAAATGCATGCAATTAAGACATTGTAAGATATATTAATATTTGGGAAAGCTTGCATACCAGAAGGAATGTGTAGCGATCCAGAAGCAAGGCTGGATGCAGCAGTAATAGCACTAAAAACAGAACATGTCCAATTCCAAACCCCACTACTTCCTAAAGCTGATTGGAAACTCCTCACACCATCAATACATTCAAAAAATTGGTCCACACTGCAGTAAATCCAATGAAGTGATACATTAAAACAATGGCATTATATGAAACTATATCAGACAACTCACAACCAAAATCTGTGGAAGATTTATCAGTAAAATGTCAGAAAGATTGTAGATCACATTACATTAACTCACAAGTATGTGTGTGAAAATAAAAAAAAAATTCCCAATTGTGAGGGCATCAAATTTATAAGAAACTTACGAACATTTGATAAAAGTCATGAAAGGGTAGATGAAAATGTTAGGATTAAAATTTTGATCTCTCAGGCAAATATGCAATGCATATAATCAGTGATTCAGTGGCATTTCAATGCCAAAGGCAAAGAGAAATTTCAAATATCGAATTGTATTAAGTAAAAGAAACAACCTTCTGAAGCTTCAACAAGATGGCATATAAGTTATGAATGCGGACCTCATTTTAATTAATAAAAGCCTGCCCATCTTTTGAGTTCTAGGAAGGAAGCAGTCTGATCAAATCAAACTCAACACATTTGCAGGTTTTTAGAAAACTTTAAAGTCTCTGTTAGGAGTTCAACAGTAATCTATTTACTGCAAGTTTAAACACTGATAGCATAAACAGAATACTTACCTTGCCCCAAAATCAATTTCTTCCAGAAGAACATCTTTTTTATTTTTATTGATGGAAAAGGGCACCCAGTCTGATATAAGATGAGCCCCAGGAAGCAATGCTTCAGTTACAAGTCCAGGTAAGGTAAAAGAAGATATATCAGCAGGAGAACTACCAGAAACCGGAATCACTACATCAGCAGCATTGGCACCAGAAACTGGACTTGGTGAATGGCATAAAGATATAGATTTCAAGTGAACAGAATCTGTTGAATTATAGTGTGTACATTCTCTGCTCTCCTTTTCAAAACTTGTATAAGTTTCCCAAAAACGTGATAGCCATTTAATCGTGCTAGGTTGAAATCTTAACACTAAAGGATCAATAGAAACATCTGCATCCAATTTCCGAGCGTCCAATGACCCATTCTTCCAAGGAATGCTTAATTTCACATTCCCACAAAATCCACCTTTCTTCCCTGTCATGATTGGACTTGTAGCTCTTTTTAGACAGCATCTCGAAACAGGTTCACCAAATGATGCCCCTAATGCATGTGAACAGCATGCTTGTCTAGCAGCATCATCCATATGAAGGAGCTCAATTATACCTCCTTGAAACTTCACAAAGTTTGTTAATTGACTTATTCCAAGAATATTGGCACTTGATTCAGCATCTTCAGATATACATGTTCCACATTCTATTTCTGAAATTCTAAGAACCAAAGAAGTGGGGCATTCTGTCTTCTTATCTTCCTTGCCTGAATTTGGATCAAAAGCAACAATCAAGTTTGATATTTTAACATGGAAGCTTGTGAGAAACCATTTGACCATCTTTGCAATAGTCTTAACACCTTCATGAACATCCATGAAAGTTGATTTTGCAGCATTGTCCTCCATTTCATGTTCCGGCCCAGTAGAGCTAAAATGGAGATTTCGATGACTATCCTCACCAAATCTACGAGTTTCATCCCCAGATGTTGAATTTTTTTCCGCAATTGGGGAAATCACGAGTTCGAGGTCATTAACTTCAACCTGACAACCTTTACCTCTCCAGGGCATTTTAACCGATAGTGAGCCAATTGATCCTTCTTTTACCATCAACGACACTGCTTCACCCAACTGTAAAGCATGGGAAAATAAAGCATTATGTGCATCCGGAGAGAAAGAATTAAAAGATTTTCATATCAAATTTGAATAACATAATAGTCCTAGCAATGTTCCCATTAAATTCAAGACTTGTATTACCAACACTTGTAGTCATCATGGTGTGAAAAAATTGAACACCACTTTCTCACGTAACAATATAAAAGTTCACGTGTTCTATGTATGATTTTCCTAGATTAATTCCAAAAAGATTGCCAACATAAAATTAACAACTTAGAACAACGTAAATTTAGCACACCAACCCCTGTTTTAGAAGGAATCTGGAGAGTAAAAACGCTTTCTAGATTTTCAGTCATTTCAAGTTCTGTCCCCCTCCAATCTAAGCTTAAATTTTCTTCTAAATAGCAAACCATTTTCCTCGGTGGCACTCGCAACAAATGCTTACCGGCTAGTTGAACTGACAACTTTCTTATTCTACATCACAAAATATATGGCATAGACACATGAAACACGAACAATGAATGAATACCTTCTTCCTTTTTCCAACACCCCAGCAACCAACCAAATACAAGTAAACCAACTATTAAATTTAAGAAAATAAAAATAAAAATAAACAAAAACTAAGCATTACCTTCTTATTAACATAGTCCACATTAAGCGCAAGATCGTTGAGCTGAATCGTGCCCTGACTGAGCTGCACGTCCAGCTGATCGAGGTCGATATCCCCCAAAATAAACTGTCCCAATTTCTTCTTCAGCAAGAACTTACAGACCCTCTTCACGGCCCACCGAGAGAACATCGCCTCCGCCGACTTTGCAATATTCCAGGGAAACATGATTACTGAAGACAATGAAAACGTAAATTGGAACTATCAAAATTGATAGCCTTTAGGGTTTGAAAAGGGAATTAGGGTTTTGAAATGGTAAAAAATTGTAAGAATTGTTCTCGTTCTTGCTGCTAGCGAAGGAAGTTGGAACCTCCATCCAGAGCAGAAAGAGAGAGAGAAAGGAAAGGAGAGAATAATTGTTTGAATTGGGTCAGGAGAAGGAGAAGAATACAGAGGTGAATGAAAATTATTTGAAAAGGAGACGACGCCTTCCTGTGTTTTTTGGTGGGTCTCTTGGCTGCGTTTCCGTAAGTACGGTACCAACTTCGTGACTCAGCCCGGGGATTTTAATTTTCACCTCTTATATAGGGTGAAAATTAAATGACAAAGTAAAATTTCTTTTTTAAATAAGTAATTTAGTCCTTAAAAAAAAAAATTATTTTAGTAGTAAAGTTAATATAGTGATAAAAAAATTAAAAAATAAATACAGTAATTTTTTTTTTCATTTCTGTCTTTAACACCGAAAACTCAACTATTAAGGAATCTATAAAGACCATGGCCCTCATTAAAATTTTAATTTATTTATTTATTTCTTATTTAGGAGATACTTTATAAAATATATTAATTTTTTTTTATATAATGGCCCCTCTTCAATTTTTATTTTTTTTACTATAATCCAATTTATATAATATTTAAATAGTCCAAACAAAAATCCAATACTCAACAAAAAATTTCCTTGTTATCTTATGCCCACTAGCCACTTTTTTGTTATTTTATGTCTTCTTTACTTTTCTTTTTTTCTTTTGGTAATGCCTCTTTACTTCTCCTTTTTCTGCTTTCCAATTTCTCCTTTCCCTGTTTGCCTACGCAACGACTTTGTCTTTACTCTTTTCCCCGATGTGGTCTCGTAAAGTCTGAAACAAGAGTAAAACCCCTGACTAAGCTTTGTTTTAGGCTTTACTCTTTACAAACTTATTCAGGCATACAAAAACCAAATTTAAACTTGCCTAAAATCTAGTGAATAGAGTCAAAATCTAAGTAAATTCTTTTCCATTCTAACATAAGAAAATAAGAATAAGTTCTATTTTTTATTTAAAATTTTAAATAAGTCTTATAATAAATTTATATTCCTCACAACTCTCACTTTTAAATTTTACTTCCTAGTCTTGAATTTTATATTAATATTTTTTATGTCACTTTTAACCACATTTTTATTTTATATTTTATATATTAATTAAGTAGACTATTTTTTTTTCAAACACATTGTTTAATTTAGAAAACTAAAATTTATTATTTCATAATTAGTAGAAAAATAAAATTATTATATAATCATTAATGAAAAATAAAAAATAAAAATAAATGACATTCATATAAATTTAATTATGAAGAGAAATTTGTTTATTGTTTGAAAAACATATTAAAGGGATGATGAATTTTCATTAATTTTAAAAAATGTATTTTTCTAATAATGATTGAATTATAAATTTTATTTTTTAAATTTAAATAATATATTTCTTTAAAAAAAATTAGTCTACTTAATTAATATTACTAATTTAATGCTAAAAAATATAAAAAAATATCAATATAAAGCATAAGACTTATTTGGAAAGAAAAATTACGCCTCAAATAAACACTTATATCACTCACTAATGTCATGTTGATGTGTTATTCATTAAGAGTGTCTTTTTGGGAGTCAAGAAGTGAAAGTTGGAAGTCCTAAAAATAGTTAATCTTTACGCCTCCACAAAATGGGAAAAGCAATTAGTGTGCAGAACAATATATACACATACATACCAAATCATTCCTTACGAAGATAAAGCTATGACTTGAGAAAGAGAGAGATTACGGCTATTAGCACTATCAGCAGCATTAAATCATTCTTGAATGAATATTGAATATTAATAGTCAAAACACTGGAGTTAATGGTTGCTGTTGACCCTTTAAAAGTTGTTGCCAACAAGATCCCTACTCCACCACCCAAGAAGCATACTGCCATTAGCATGCTTGATGGAAAGAACAGAATCATTGAATTTAGAAATCTTAGTCTCTTCAAGGATGATGAAAAGTTGGAGGCCATGAATGAGATGAAAGCTAGGAGCACATTATATATACCAGATATGCGATATGTTCTTCATAACATTGATCAGGAGGCCAAGGAGAAGGTCTTGCTTTAACATGGTGAGTGTTTACCAGTTGCATATATACGGTCTGATTACTAATCGAGCAAGGACACCTTTTGTAAAGTTTCAAGTCTCAACTGAATTGCTTACTTATCTGCTGGAATAATTTACCAAATGCATTTTCACAGTTTGTATAGCTGATACATGCTTTTATTTGGTGCAGATGTGCAATCAGAAGAAGACAATACAGCAATCTTTACATAATGTGAATATTGAATTGTTCTCAAAATTCTTCTCCTCTAGTATGATTCACGTTTTCTGCTTTCATTTTTTGCAAGTTTTTCATTCAAAATTATGTATTAATCATTTATTTGTCTGTCCCCATTTTCTGCACTTATCTATGATTTTAAAAACAGTAGAACTGAACTGCAGCTTCTCCTACACAACCATCTACTGCCAGCTGACAGAATACCACAGTTTATGTCAACTGCAGCTTCTCCTACACAACTGTCTACTGCCAGTTGATAGAATACCACAGTTTATGTCAACTGCTGCTTCTGCTACATGAATCAAATAAAGCTGCATATATTTGATTGCTGCCGGCGTGGAAGACTATGCGGGTGAATTTTGGGTAGTCCACTCTCTTTGAATGATGTTGTCCAAAGGACAGTAGGGCAAATGCTTTTCACAATAGATTTAAAGGACTTTGCTTCACTCATTCGATAATCATGGAGCTTAGTTGCTGTCTGATTTTTATTTTTTTTTCATGATAGTGTTTACTTTTCACAGTACTGGATGTAAACTTTTTGTAGTTGAATCATTTCTAAAAGATCTGAAAAAGGACATAACTCCAAGTGAACAGTTAGTGCAACCAAATTTTTATTTTTATTTTGCCATTAGTGCAACCTTCAATGGCATAATGCTATTCATGTAAGGATATGCTGCTTATGGCATGCCATTTGATGGATGGATAACTATGGTAACGATCATGAGCTGTGATGAGACGCAAAACGACTTCCCCAAAACTACATTAGTGGGATGTGTGTGTTAGCTACAAACATTATTCCTTCTGTATAGCTGCAGGAAGTCATGAGAGGTGTGGGATGTGTGTGTCGCACTACATTGGTGGTGTCCACTGCTCTTTCTTTTATCCCATGCAACATTTATAACTCATTAGAGCTAACTCACAAACACCATGCAACATTCATAACTCATTTGAGCTCACTCACAAACACCTGACAATATCAAGTGAGAAAGGGGGAGCTGATGGCGGAACTGTATAAAGATGCATGAGAGAATGTAAGATTTGGGGATAGTGTTTAGAGGCCAAGCTAGAGTCAGAGTCATTTGATGACTTCCAGGGGAATTCCTGGACCGAAATACAAACTAAGACACCAAGCTTCTCCTCCTCTTAACAACTTGGAAGGATTTCAGAACATCATAAAGAGCTACTTTAATTCGGTATTGAGAGGGAGAGACATGGTGCCTGAAACATCAGGACTCGGAGATGGATGCGTAGTCTAATTATATTTGATCTCCATAGTTCTATTTTCTATCTTATCATCAAATTCACACAATTTTAAGTATGTTGGCTTTAGGTTCTAGAAGTATAACAGAAGTCTCCAAGAGTTATTCTTGGTTCAACTTGGCTGCCTGGTAACATTAAACATTGCTGCAAGTATATCAATAACGGTGAATCTGTTTGTATTTGAAGTTTGCTCGATTGAGGTTATTGTGAGGAGAGAACAGATATTAAATTAAGAAATAACTTACACATGAGCAGAATGAAATATCATATTGATACTTAATATCTACTAAGAGGAAAAAGAAATGCAAAAATCAGTTAAGCTTACATTACCCAAATTTCCCACTAACTCGTGGAAGTTCTTCAACTGCAAAACTTCTTACAGAACCCAAAAAAAAAGGACACAGAAAGAAGAGTGAACTGTTATAATTAAAGGGTTAAAATTATGATGTTGTTCCAATGAAAATGTCAAATGCAGCTTTTGTAAGTACCTCCTCTGGTATCACTGATTTGATGTTCAGTTAGCCCTTCAATTCAAACTTCCTTCAAATATAAATTCCTGAGTAAAAAGGAAAAGAAACTTAGTAAGAGTTGCTACAAACAGGATAGAAGTATAGAAGAAGAATTGGAGTAAAAAAAAAAAGTTACCAGCTTTTCCTTGCGAATAGGTGCATCCTCATGCACAAAACTAGGCCTTTTCTCTTCAACTATCCTATGCAGAGTTCCACCACCACTCTTATCTTTCTTAGACACAGCCCTGCTGAAACTGAAGCGCTCTTTCCACCTGCTTGAACTCTTGGGAACACTCTGCGGCACATCCTCATAGTCATCACCAACAAGTAATTCGTCTCTCAAAGTCGTCTTATTCTTGATGGGCAACAACATGCCCTTAAAGAAAACTTCATCTGCTGGTGTCATATTGTAATTTCTAGCAGAGAATTCAAAATCTGAAGAGACTGGAGCTTCTCTGTATGTGTTTTCATGCTTAATGGCATGTTGGGTATCCACAAAATCATTGGAGAAGGAGATTCTTGGGTCCATAGAGAGGAAGTGAAGGCTTTACCAATTACTGCTCATCGTTGAACATATTTAGGCATGTCATGGGCATTTTTTTATATTTGTTTTCTTTTACTTGCAGAGTTAGAATCCACATGCAGATGTTTGCACTTGTACTGAGTGAGAATTGTTTTATATGTGTGTTAAGTAGACAAATCATGTTACTTAGATTTGTCATTTTATGATTAGAAATTTATGTTTTTTCTTTAACCTTATTCTTTTTCCATAAGAAATACTTATATACAACTGATACAAGCTAAAAGTTACCAGAAAAAAGTAAACACAATTTCACAACGTTATCTTATTTGTCCACCAAAGAAAAAGACTATCTTATTTAAGGAGTCATGCTTGCCAGAGCACTAAGGACATGTTTAGCCGAACATCTTGACTATTGTGACCAGATTAATGTTTTTTAATAAATTTTTGGTTGATAGATAGGAGGGGTGTGTGAGAAAGGGGAGTCGGGAAATATTATCCAAAACTGCATTAGTGTGACTCGATTAAGGTTTAGATAAGAAGGTATTGAGCAGAGTTCAAAATCACTTCAACTACTAGTGCAATAGCCTTTTGTTAACTTGACTGAAAATAATCCGTAGTTAAAGAAATACTGTGACATTGTCAATTTGGATGCGGTTGGCTGGGCACTTATTGAGATAGATGAATCTTGCAACACAAGGTTACACAAAGATGCTGCAAATCCCAAAATTTCTTGCAAGAAACTTGTCCATTTTTGTATGATAATGACCCAATGGCTATAGTCAAGATAAAGGGGGACTAATGTGATGGTGGGAAATAAGATAGAAGGATTTATATTTAATTTATTTATTTATTTATAAATAAAAATTGAAATATTCCTAATTTTCTCTAAAGTAATTATAGATCAGTAACTTGATTATCATATTTTCTCTTAAATCTCTCAATTTCCCTAACCCTTCATAGTTTCCTATGTTCTCCACGATCATGAACAATGGGTATCCTCAAAAAGACTTTCTTAACATAACCAGAGCAAAAACAAAAAAGTGTAGCTAAGAAAGAATCTTTCCCCATATAAGTTTCCTTTATTATACATTTTAATTCTTGGAAGCATATGGTTCTTTTACTTTGATGAGCTTTAGTTTTCCACTTATGATTGACTTGCTTTAAGAGATGTTTAAAATACCCATGTGAGCTCAGATTGCTAATTTAAGTGGAGTGTAATTATGGTGCTTTCATCCATCAAAAAAAGAAAAGAAAAGAATATCTTGATGATAAGCACTTGAAACTTTCATTTTGAGAATAAGAAATTTCAGTTTGGGATTTATTAGTATTAAAAGATAAAAGACAATGAATACATAAGAAAGAGAATAACTAATATATATATACATATTATGTTGAACCAAAAACAAAAACTCAATACTCAACTTATTTTTTTCTTCGAAAAGAAAAAGAAAAAGAAAAAGAAAATAATAGTTCACAACATGACTAGAATTAGTGAATTACAGCTAACTATTTTGCATTGTGAAGAATCTTTTGTTGGACTATTGACCTGCACATGTTCTTATTTACCTTTTAAGAGTATCTTCACATGTTTATCCTCATGACTAGATTGGAATTCCCATGACTTTGCAAATAGAATTAGGACAACTGGTCATTTGAAATTGTATAAAATTCCTAAGCACGTTGTTTACAGACCTCATAGGTTGCTGGAAGAAAAGCTGTGTTTGAGGGCACTGTCTCCCTCTTGGTCCCTTGTCTAGTTAGCAAAACTTGTCTGTTGTCTTATAATTTATGAAGCTTTCCCCTTGTCCAAATATTATATAGGCTCATTTTACAATGTCAGATCAAGAAGCTAAACTTTTTTTGCTGGGTGGTCTGAATCTTGCCTAAGATTTCCTCCTAGTGATATCTAACCAATATGCTATAACAGGCAGTAACCAATATGATAATGATTTGTCCCATGTATTTGCTTTGGTCTAATATAGTTGACTTCTTGAATAGGTGGTGTTCCCAAATTAATTTAGTTTATGCCATGTTATTTGAAATATTCTGCACCATTGAAGCTTATCAGAAGTCCTAAAGAACTGTTTCAATTTTTCTTTTCTTTTTTTCTTCAAGGCTTTCAAATTTATCAACAACACAATCATAAGTGCCTGAAAGTTCTTTTAACCTTAAAAATTCATCATTGATGATCACCACACAAGAGACCCTACCTCAAGTCTAGGGTTTTGTATGGGCATTGTTGCCACTACCTACCTGTAGGTAAGAATCTGATCAGACCCGGAGACAAGAATTTGACTATTTGTTTGTTGCTTTCAATTATCACTATTGTATAGAACCTCCACTAGGACGGACAAGTACAGATAAACCTAGTTAATCAATCTCTTTTGATGACTTTGGCAACCTCTAGACTTGAATCACAAACCTTGGCTAGAAAGCAACAGTTTGATATATGGAGAATTATATAACCTTCCCAACCTGGGGTCACTGTGTCAATGCTTCAAAGATAAATTTACATTGCTTTCTATTGACAAAAATTAAAAGAAATACTAATCTTTTGGGGTTGCTCGAGATGAAACAAATAATAAAAATTACACAAAATCATCATTTTCTACGTTATTAAGACACTGTCTTTTCTGGGGTAGTTGATTTACAGGTGGGAGTTTACTCTTAAATGATACATGTGTGGAACCTTTTGTGGAATTTGTAATTGCCCTTGGTAAAGCCTTAAAAGAGGGACTTGATGTTCTATTGAATATAGAAATACTATTAGATGATGCAGAATGCATGGGTTTATGTAGAGAGAAAGAAATGTGTTTTTGATTGAAGCTCTGCTTTGACTTGGTTAATTCCTTATTCCCTTCCACTACCTGCTGTTTTGGGCTAACTGTTGACTCCATAGGTACAAGCTTTCCATCCACTTGGTTTGTAAAAACGAATGTGACCTGAGACAACGCGAAAAAGTGAGTATTATGCATTTTGTTCATTCCAAGAGGTAAAACAAAGACTAGTTGAGGTTAAAAATGTGGAAGTCACATATCATGGACCGATTGTTTATCTGTATGCTTGAACTTTAAAGCAACGATGGTTTTAAGGACAAATGTGCATGTCGTATTCAATTGGCTAAAAAAGTCTGTAATGCTTGGATGTTTGCTTAGATACATCTGATATCAAATGTCAAAGTGATGCACATTTTATGCATGGCTGAAATACAGATTGGCTTCTTTCTAGAGAGAAATGGAAATGACCCAGCTATGTAACTGTTTCAAACTTTCATATCTTTAAGCAATAATGTGCAACAAACAGTTGCTCAGAAGAGTTTGAAGTTTCTTGTGCATCACTAGAATGTAAGGCCAACACCGCAAATTTAGTATATCAAATATTTAATGCACTTAGATTTTGTTTTGTTATACTGAAAAGGTGTAAATTGAAGGATTTTAATCCATCAAGCAACCGTGACAAACTATGGCCAATTAAATTTTATTTTATTTCCAATAAACCTTTTCAAGAAACTAAGATAAAATGAAATAGTTTAAAAGTATGAGCACACCTCATCACCAGCTGAAGCCTGAAAAATAGCATCAGGTACGGTTGTTGAGAAGAAATGATGCCCCCAGCTGCCTAAGTCATCTTCCATAGGAGTCCCCACCTGAAAATAACAAAGAAGAAGTGATGTTTGTATTCAAATTAGCTGCTAATATATTTGATGAATATATGGCCAACCTGCTTTTCTGATCTCTTTAACTTATGTAAGCAACCTGCAATTTCTGCAAAGCCACCTATATCAGAAGTTTCTTGATCAGGTTGACCATTAACTATCATTGAGTGCTCTCCAAATCCCTCTTCTGTGCTCTGGGGCCTATCATCATACATTTGGCAACGAATGCACTGCATATTTTCATGAATCTCTGACCTACAAATAAATCAAGAAGCAGGCATTAATTAGTAAATGATACAGTTTCAGATTACCAGAGCATGAAATGGAATGTTGCAGCTTAGAAACAGCGAACCATAGTTTCAAAAGATAGAGCAAGGTGAGGGGGCACCAGGACAGGCACAAGAAACACTGAAAAAATATATAAATCAAATCTCGTAGAATGTAAACAGTTATTATTTCATATACTTTGTCTGTTTTATCAACATCAATCATGATCAGTATCACTTCTACCATGGTCAATAAGTACTGTTGGTTAAAGTTTCTGAACTGATTCCATGAGATCCATGTCAAATTGCATTTACAAAAAAATAAGTTTGTAAATACAATCAGAAGAGGAATAATATACATATCTGCATTGATACTCCTCCTAAAACAGACAAGGATTGCAGCAGCAGCCAAGAAAACACTCAAATGATTCCCATTTCTAAGGACCACCAAGGGGAAGTGAATAACATACCCTTGATTTTTAATAAATCAAACACTCAAATGATTCCCATTTCTTTAGCTTTACAACCTATGAACTCATCGTATTCTTCACCATTATGGATGCCATAGCAGCAACGAATATAGCAATAAAAGTTGTAACTAAAGGAATGGGGTTAATTACCTCACATTCTCATGAAATGTGAACAGATCACGAAGATCTTCTGTCGAAAAAACGTTACCCTGAAATTACAATATTATATTATAAAAAGCATTTGATAGAAATTATAACAAAAAAGGACGGTAAGTATCAACTTTAACCTGTGTCATGAGGTTATCTGTTTTCTCCTGTTGAATAACCTTTTGGAGTCCTTCTTTTGACATCTGACGCTTATATACCTACAGAGAGTTCAAGTCCTTAATTAGAAAAGCCGAAACAGGAATTGCTCATAGATTGAGTTAATATCTAACAAAGAATAAACAGAACAAGATGAGACAACATTAAACCTTTTCTTCAATTGTCCCGGTACTCAAAAATCGATAAATGTAAACTCTCTTCTTTTGTCCATCCCTCCAGACTCGGGCAGCAGCCTATTTATGACCAATAGAAAATTACAAAGATGAATATCTGTATATATCAAAATAGAGTATCTAGGGAAATTAGTGATGCATAAAACATAAAGATGAAGTATTCAAGTTGTTAATTAAGATTTTAACCAAAGAAATTACTTGTTTATCATTTGCAGGATTCCAATCAGGATCAAACAACACTAGTCGATTTCCACCTATCAAATTAAGGCCACAACCACCAGCCTTGCTGCTTAAGAGAAAGACAAAGTCATCCTGCGACATGCCATTACCAGTTGGTTTATCTATGAATATTTCCAATAGAACTTAACAAAATCAAGAAAAAACAGAAAATCCTAACTTGAAAATGAATTTACAAACTGGATGAATTTTACCTTTGATGGGTCATTAAAGCGGTTGACTAACTTCTGTCTTTTACTGATTGATGTGGTCCCATCAAGCCTCAAATATGGGTATCTTCTTTCACGACACAGTTGAGCAAAAAGGTCAAGTGTCTGTTAAATGAGGATCAGTAGGAAACATAAAAGTAAATACACCCCAAGTCCATATATCATTATATTACGCTACTTTAGTAGGCTAGAATCACCATCTTAAGTTACCTGAGTGTAGTTTGAGACAAGGACAATTCGGTCATTAGTCCTCTGATGTAACTGGGCAAGTAACCGTGCTAAGACATGCATTTTCCCAGACAATTCAACCCAAGCTCCATCCCCTCCTGTCCATGAGCCAGATCTAAGGAAAGGAAAATACAAAATAAAAGAAATGGTTAATTATCAATCATAAAATACATAACTGCAACATAAGCTAAAATACTACCTTCCAGAAAACATCTCTGGTGGAAACAAGTGGATGCAATCTTTAAAACCTAAAGTTCCTGGACCGCCGGTTCGAATAGCATCGTAAATAAGCTACAAGAGATAAAATCGTCTATGAGGTTAGACGTAGAAGACAGGAGAAAACATAAAACTAAACTCAAATTAGCCAATAACCTGTCTAACCTCAAGATTGATTTTCACATATTTAAGACATCGTTTTTATAAAAGGGGAAAGGGAAAGTGAGTACTTGCCAAAACAAATGACAAAGGATTTCTAGAAACTACGAAGAATCCACAATACAACCATATCTTTAGAAGTAAATTTTACCAAGTCCCATATTAAAACCAAAAGAAAGTACACATAAAAATCAACTCCAGGGCATCATTTCTTATGCTCCCTCCCCCTCCTAGTCTACCACCCAAATATATCATACCTTCGGATGATTGCACAACTGTCTGAGAGCTCCTATGTAAGGCAAAATCTTCGACTTTGCATCTTCTGTAATTGCCCGTTTCACCTGTGTTTATTTGGCAATAAAAGCACGTTGGGTTAGGTAGTTTCAACAATAATAGCAGTAATCAATCCACTGTATAGGATATACATGTTTTCTAAATCAGAACCAGATCTTACATTTTTGGATTGTATTAAATGGTTATATAGCTGTGATTGCAGTGGAGCCAACTTGCAACAAACAACTTCAACTATCTGCAAATGAATTAAGTTATAGAAATAAAGTACAATCAAAATAAGATTAATTACAGAGTGACTACCACAATACAAATAATGATGTTGACAACATTGGTTTCTCTCGTTTCCTAGAGAAATAAATTACAGATGACTCTGAAAATTTTGTCATATATAGTAGCAGGGAAGATACCTTAAGTGCATTAGTTAGAAAAAAATTTCTAACTTCTAGAAATACAAGAATATAATCTAGCTACTCTTTGTACCATAATACTAACCATATTTCACAGTTCAAGACAAAGATGAACTTACATAATCAACTAAAATTTCTAAAGGATAGATACAGTCTCCAGAAGTTTGTATTTTCTCAAACACCACCAACAGCATAGATATAGCTTGGTAATGCAACAGAACATTTACTGCACTAAAGCAACTACATTTATACATTTCCATATAGATAAAAGACAGTAAGATACCTTTGGTGGCAAGTGATTTGACAACAATGCATTAGTCCTTCTCAATATAAACTGCAAAAGATTGATCACTTATTCATGAAAAGAAAAAACAACTAATAATAATTGCACTTCATTATCACTCATCTTTCAGCTCTGAAGTATAGTATATTTTAAGTAACTGAGCACAAATTTCCAAATTGTAGGACTAAAAAAGGACACCTGTACAACTTAGTTGATTGAAAAGAGACAGATAAACTATTTTATGTCAAAATGAAATATTACCAGGTTAACTTTTGCACTTAATTCTGTGGAGCGTTCAGCACCTAGCTTCTTCTCATCTGTGGTGGCAGTAGGTTCTCTTCCACAAATAATTGGTGTCTTCATTAGAAATATATAACAGTTAAAACAAGGAGAAAATATAATATTAAGAAAAACGTGGAAGAAAGAGATATTACTGCATCACATTCATATAAATCTAACTTCTTTTTTGCTTCGAATCCAAACAAGCTAGCATACATATAATGTTGATGCCATGCTATATAGTAATAGACAATAATTACAGTGCAAAGCAGTCTGATTACCTCATAGTGACGGCGGAAGTGTGCAACATCACCTAATATCCCTGGATTAGTGAAGTTAACCATAGCAAAGAACTCTTCAAGGTCATTCTGTAGTGGCATATGTCCAGAAAACCATGATATGAAATAAAACATAGAACTATCAGACATATCGTAACGAACTATACAAAAGGCTTCTTACCTGCATTGGAGTTCCTGATAGCAAAATTCGGCGTTTGCATGAGAGAGCAGCCAGTGCCTGGCACAGATAGTTTTTATAGGAAAATTAAGAAACATAATGCAGAGGCAAATACCTCAGAAGCACATCCATAAGGTCGTATATATGTTCTACAAATCATACCCGGTTTGTTAACGTTTGATCATTTTTCAGCCTGTGAGCCTCATCACATATGAGGAGGTCACAAGAATCACTACGGCCAAATTTTGATGAATGCATCCGAAATGTCTCATATGAAACAATTAGTACCTGGGAAAAATATCAAATTAACTGATCATGTAGTTCAATGGTTACTTGAAGAATAGTTTTGAGAAACTTGCCTGTAACGAACTATGTGGACTCGTGAAACTGTCAATTCCAGAGATAACATCATCTCTGGTGCTTTCACATAGAGCAATAAGCTTTACTCGTTCGCCAACCCATTTCTTGATTTCAGCTTCCCAGTTGCTTACAAGGCTGGTTGGAGTCACGATGATGGCCTTTTCAACCATTGGCTTCCCATTAAACCCTTGAAAAAGAAGAGTGTAAAGTAACGCAATCGATTGCAATGTCTTCCCTAAACTGTACAGAAGGTAGAATCAAGATTCAAGAATAACCCAGGCAAAATTTGGAAGGAACAATGTCATAAGATATGCAAAGAAAAGAAGACAATTACCCCATGTCATCAGCCAGGATGCAACCATGAATATTTGATTCACTATATAAACCTGAAACACATTCGAACATAAACAGAACTCCTTCTCTGTATTAAGGAGGAAAGAAGTTTAGCTCATGGTTAACCACAAATTTCACAGCCAAAAAGAAGATACGATCCAAGCTACAGACTGCTTTGTACAAAAATATTGTGACGTTCTTAGCACTTCAAAATAAATGAAGTATCAATCTAGAAGGGAAGATAAGCATAAATAGTAATGAGTACATATGTGCAGCATACTCATAATGCAAAACAGATACAGAGCACCATTCATGAAAATATATAGGATCCCTGAATCGAATCATCACAAGTCACAACAAATATGAATAAAAAAGATTATATTAATACATTAGAAGCAATACCTCTGATGGGGTCGAAGGAAACGAACAAGCAATGGGTCTACTGTTATTGGCACCAGATTAGATCCACCATCCTCAGATTCTTCAGGTTGCCATAACACCAAAGGATCAATCCCAGGTGGCAAATCGATTTTCTCCTCAACAGCATCTTTCTCAACACTTATAGGTATGTTTACTCGATTAGAAATTGAAACCAGCGCTGGCCTTGATGAACCCCATGGAACAAACCTTTTGCGCACCCAAAGTCGATGAGCAAGCTGTTCATTTTGATCATTGTAACCATTAGGACATGGAGGTTTAAATGGTTTCCTACAAACTGCTGCTCCTTCTGTTACTGAAAGAACGCGTGGAAGCAATGATTGTCTCTTCACGATGAGGTTTCCCCTGATAGACAAGATCAATTAGAAACATTAACTGAATTGGGTAACACTAATCATACTTCTTATCGATAATTCCAATTAGAATGATGGCAAAAATCCAAAAGAAACTATATAATAGGAAGAATGAACATCCAGGAAACAGAAGAACCCTAAATTCAATACAAGCAGCTTTCATAAATTAAAAATGTGGGGGCAACCGGTCTAAGTTATATGGAAAGAATCGCACAATGACCTACTCTGATAAGCCTATCTAGAAAACAAAGAATCGCTGGTTGGAACTGTATAATGTTCCATCACTTACGAGCTCAGGAAGCCCAAACCTCCAACATAGTGATATCAAACCTTAGTGTAGGTTAAAAATTGAACATAGAAGAAATGTTTGCATACCGAACTTAAATTCAATGAGTAAAAGACTGTATGGAGTACCTTACGAGAGCGTCGACATTCTTTGATTTCCGTTCGTCATCGGACGGAGGAGAAGAGCCAGATTCCGATTGTTCATCATCTTCGACGTCTTCTTCACGATCGCCAGTGTATGCGTCACTGGAATCAGTAGGATCCGAAGCTGATGAGAGAACTTCAGCTTCTTCTTCATCCATTGACATTTTTAGATTTCTCTCAGATTTCTCAGACACGGAGACAAGGGCGGTGCTCTATTTAAATCACTGAATCTGGCGCTAAAATAAAATAATTGGAATACTGTTTTTATTTAGTGAAATTTTTTAAGATTTCAGATAAATATTAGCCAAGAAGTTCACATGGCCGAGTTGGTCTAAGGCGCCAGATTAAGGTTTTGGTCCGGAAGGGCGCGAGTTCAAATCCCACTCTCAACAAGTTTATTTTTTAATTTTTTTTTTGCTTCTTACCCTCATATATTTTTGTAGGTTTTAACCCTCTTCTTTTCTGTTTTTGGTTTTAACCCCCCCTTTTTTTTCCTTTCTGTTTTTGGTTTTTAACCTCTTCTCTATTATTATTTTTCTTTATGAATTTTATCAAACTGGTATCTTCCTTAAGTAGCTCTGGCTCTGCTGTGCTCTGTATAGAAGAAACATCAGCTACCTAGGCTAAGGTAAGGTCCCACCTCTTTGATAATTGATATAGAATACTAATATTTGAAAGAAACAAACTACCAAACATTTCATAAATTGACTTGTGTAAACAATGCTGTTATAAAATATGGTTTGGGTTTATCTGATCAAGAGATTATTAAATTCATTGTGACATCTCTACAAAATATTTGAGAGAAAGAAGTTGGCAGTTTTCTTCCTATGCAGAAATCATACCAACAGATGAATTCTGTAAATGATTTTTTTATTTTTTTAAAAATAATAAATCCTTCTGAATTTTTTAAGTATGATGCATCCTTTCTCAAAGTTAATTTCCAAGCTGATAACCTTTTGTTTTATTTCATATGGGAATAGACCTTGTCTACCTACCCAACAATTGGCACAATATGTTGAATGAGTCAAGCATATTCATAATAAAGAAAGACTTGAAATTTCATTACACATTAGTTCAATCAAGGCTAGCAGCTGTTGATTAATTTACAATTTTTTCCACGTTACTTGCTACACCAACTGTTTAACTAATGAAATATGAACAAATATTAAATTTTTTTTCTTCCATTAAATCGAGTCACTACGAACTAAATATTTTGTCATCAGCTTGAATCTTAAACTGATTTCAGTTGGATATTTGAATAATAAAGTCTTACTACATGACAATGATGGATAGTGTTTGGTCTTCCTGACCTCTTATGCTTGGGATGCTCAAGGAAATTGCAGGGAAGACAAGTTCTGTGTTTGAAATTTAAACAACTTAGCCAAATGGGTTATATTAATACCATTAATTATTGCCTAGCACCTTCCTTTGCAACTACAACATTATTATATTAATCACATTGGAAGTTGAAACCCTGTTGAGTGTATGGATTGCCATCTAGTAAGACTCCTGCTATTTATATAACAGGAATGGACATTGATGAAAGAGCAAAATATAATAAGAATACTACATAGTCTGCATTATTTTTCTCAAAAACCAACAACATGTATCATACAACTCAGGAACATGACAAGTATTCAGCAGAAAGACAACCGGGTTCTGTCCCTGCATCAGGAGTTCCAGATTACAGTCCTGCACAACCTTATGTTCCTCCATATATCTCTTCCAGATCACGAGCTCCCGGATTCACAAGGCAGTGGTCTACTGGTCTTTGCCATTGTTGTGATAATCCGGCAAATTGTAAGATCCTGAACTCATGCAGCGTTGTTAGGGGCTACCGCTTTCTAATCCATAATTTAATTGATTACTATTACCTTCTTTTATTTTATAAGGCTTGATCACTTGCTGCTGCCCCTGCATCACCTTTGGACAGATTGCTGAAATAGTGGATAGAGGCAATTCATGTAAGCTTTTGAAAAACAATTCTTGCAGGATCTTATAATTAGGAATAGAAGGGAATCCTTACTAGTTTGCTTATATATGTTATAATTCTTGCTTGTCCTTTCCAGCTTGTGCTGCAAATGGTTTTTGTTATGGGCTAATTCTTCTCACCGGGTTTGCGTGTTTGTACTCGTGCTTTTATCGCTCAAAATTGAGGGGGCAATATGATTTGGAAGAGGAACCTTGTGTGGACTGCTTAGTGCATTTCTTGTGTGAGACTTGTGCTCTATGTCAGGAATACAGAGAGATCAAGAATCAGGGATTTGACATGGGGATAGGTAAATACCTTCTTAGTTATGCAGATCTTCTATTTACTTTTCAAAACAATTAGTTCAGACTTAACCAAATCTAATCATGTGAAGTAATACATGCCTGTTACTGAATCATGCATACCGGCACTAAAAATTTGTTCCGCAGTCACTTGATGCTTTTCTTTAGTTGGGTATAGTCATCATTAGTTGGGTGTTTTTTTTCTTATGAAGGTTGGGAAGCCAATATGGACAGACAAAGCCGCGGAGTTACACTGGCACCAATTGTGGCACCAGGCATGAGAAGATGAAAAGGAACTCTAATTAAGAGCTATTGCTATCTGCTGCTGATGCTGCTTCAAGTCCTTGTGCAACTTCAGTTCTTTTATATATTTGCTGTTTGAAGTTTGATTCGAGTGTTTGTTTGTTCTATTGGCAACAACAAAGAGAGTGTGAGAGAGAGATAGAATAATTATATCAAAATTTGATCAGAAATGTAGCAGGTCTTGGTTAAGACAGTTCTTTAGCTGTCAAGTTGTACACTGGCATTCACTATCTTGAGATATATGTATATAATTCATGATTTCCCACTTTTCAAGTTACAAACAAACTGCATGCATCTGCATTACATATATTTATAACAGGTGTATGTAATCAAGATATTTTTTTTCATATATTCAGTTGCATCTAACAAAATATACCTTGGTATACACCGTCAAGCTTATTCCTCACACTAATTGAGAAGCAAATTAGAAAAATAAATATTGTGCACTTCACTTGTGATAAAACAATGCACAAATTAATAATAACCTAGGTTGCTTCCAAACATTGGTAAAGTTGTATTTCAACTTATCCCAACTAACTTTTGGAGAAACTGATCAAGAACACGTTGTTATGGCTAGTTAAAAGATTTTATCAAAGTGGAAGAATATGTAATAAAAAAAGTATAAGATTTTTTTTTTTTTAACTCAATATTTTTATAAAATTAATTAGTATTATTATTGAGAATTTGTCTGGCTTATTGTCTTTTTTTCCTTTCTTGTTCCTGAAAATCTATATATGATATCTCCGCCTCTCCGGTAAGAAAATTTTCATCTCTTTTCACTTTGTCAACTATAATTACACCATAATTTTCTAGTAAGAGATTCTATATATGTTAATTGACTAAACATTAATGTTTTATTTGAAAGATCGCATGAAAAACTAAAATAAAGAAAAAAATGACAATAAATGACTAACATTATATTGTATTTTCTTTCTTCTCTCTTCACCTATCCCAATTTTATTACAGTATCTTACAAGCATGGGAGGAATAAGTTAGATCAACAAGAACTCCCTTAAGTAGTAAGCACTTTATGATACTTGTAGTTGCACATTTATGAAAGATTAATAACTTCATGGCCAAAAGAATTTAACCATGTCTCAGGGGTTGAGTCATCATGGTCATGAACTCGTCCATGTTAACCATACCATCTCCATCAACGTCTACTGCTGTCACCATTCGTCGGCAATCCTCAAGGTTGCACCTCTCCCCCAGCCTCCTCAACAGTTCCAGAACTTCTTCTGCGCTTATTTTCCCATCACCATTGAGATCAAATGTTCGAAAAGCATTTTGTATGTCACTTGTCCTAACTCCACCACCCTTCTTGTGAACTTCCATAAACTCTTCAAAATTGATAAATCCATCTCCATCTAGATCAACAACTCGAAAAATATTTGGTACATCTGCTACCATGTTTCCCATTCCCTAGTGCTTTCAGCATGGCCTTGTACTCCTGCTGAGAAATCTTCCCATCTTTGTTGGAATCAAATTTATCAAAGACTTGCTTCATCTCATCCACTTTTGGCTGGTAGACAGGTTTTAAACCAGAGTTTTGCCTGTCCCGGTAAGAAAATAAACGAGAAGGCTTTCGCAAGAATTTCCTTCTTGAGATGCTGTACTGGAAATCAAGGAAACTCATACTTGACATTTTTTTATGATGATGATGGCTTTGAATTTGGCTTACTGCTTATGACTCTGATAAACGAAAGACTGTCTATGTGTACTTATATACACACAGAAAGTAAAAAGGCAGTTATCTTATTCTCATTCTAAAGCAAGGCATCACACAAATCTTAGGTTATCAATTATTCCATAACAACTTGTAGTTAGCCACAATACAAAAGATTCTGAACCGAAAGGAGGACAAAAATAGAATAAGGACAAAGATTTACGAAAAGAATACATTCTTTTTAAAAGCTACAGTCAAATTCCTATTTTGCCTTTGAGGAGCTTATCTTTTACAGCATATGAATTTCTTTCTAAAAGCTACAATCATATTCATATCCGTATTGCCTTACATGAATGAATGTTTTGAGTAACATTAGTAGGAAATATAACTCAACACGCTGAAATAGAATACATTCCCGAGTTGGAAAAGGAAACAAATGGAATCAGAAAAAGAAAAATATAGCACTAAAACTTGCAGGTTATGGCGGTTTTCCATTATCCAAATCTTCCATTACATATATGTCTTTTCTAGCTGTTATCTTCTGCACGTACCCTGCAAAACAACCATTCTGAATGACTCCAAGTTGATATATATAAAACCAGAAGAGGAAATGGTAAAGAGGAGAAAAACAGGTAGAATTTTCAAAAGTATATTGAGGATAAAGGTTGCACATATACTTGATTATGTCATCCATCACACTTGTCCTATGATGGTAAAAAATTATGCTGTCCACCATTACGAGCTATATGACAGTGTAGTTCAAAATTTACCAGCTGGATGTATTATTGTATAATGAAAAGTTGATGAAAGAGAGAGAGAAGGGGAAAACAAGAGACTTTACAAACCATAGATATAGCAGCCAAAGCTCCATGGACATGCAAAAGAGATGCTATTCCACTTAGACCAATTGCTACTCCACTTAGAAGTGTTATAGCTTTCAAGGCATATCACCTGATACTAGAGTAATTGAATACACAAGGATGTACCAGGATCCCCCAGTAATTAGTATGTTCAGTGCAATACAAGGTAGTTATCCAGCAGCTAATATTATCTTACGTGATCAATGCAGTTTACTATTTCATAATTTTACAACATCCATTTCTCTCTCTCTCTCTACACAAATCATGCAAGAAAGGCACTCTATGACTCTTAACTATTTTCTACACCTCTAATGGGTTAAAGATATAATGCGAATGTTCATTAATGACATATAAAACATATGTTAAAATGTGTCCGACTGTCCGCGTGAACTTTTTCAGTTAGACAGAATCAAAAGAGGACCCGGTCGAATTATTGTCACTCTATCATATTTCTGACTTAGTCACAGCTTTGATCACTGATTACCTTTCTTCTCTTAAGTAAGATTATCAACCAACATATTCACCCATATTCACGCACGCTAATGCTCCCATAAAAGTAAATGGAGATATGTCTCGATGTAAGACCATGATGAATTTTTGAAAATCCATTACTTTACCTTGATAGACATAAGCATGCTTAGACATTAAATCATACAACATACATCAATTAACATACATATGTACAAGCATGTTTCTGTGCCTATTCCATGAGAACATTTGAAATGTCAAATTATCAAGCATAATGGACCAATTTAGTAATTTGGCAGTCAAATTAGCATCTCGGAATCCGAAAGTAAACTCACGTAACAAATAAAATACATGTCCTGATGTCCAAGCAGCATTTGCAAAGCAGATAACGGGTTATCATATCCACACTATTACTGACCTGTTGACATGGGAATTCATCTTAAGTTTAATGATATCAATAATTCTTAAAATTTCAGCTATAATGAATTTTATCTGTAACCATGTTAGAAAGGGATAACTAGATACATCTGTAGTCTCAGTAAACTACATATAAAAATGAGATGCTAAATGGTTACCAGAGAGCAATTGATTTGAACCCCACACTATTGGTAGATCTCCTCATCACTTGAGTGTTGACCATTTTTACATTGTTTAGTCTTTTAATTTGACTGGTCACGTAAAATTAGATGCTAGATTTACATAAATCCACAGGAAAATGAGCAAATTTACAACCAATTTTATAACTTTGAGCTCAAATAAGATCAGTAGTATAATGCCTTGAAAAAGAAAACCCAATGATTAAGAAAACAGTACCAACTCCCATGCAAGGTATACATTTGCAGGTGATCGCCTTTCCTCTTTTATTATAGTAGTTGACAAATCCAGACCCTTGGCAACTCCGGCACTTCCCAGTCCATTCATAAACGACTTCTTTACAGTCCTACAACTCCAGAAAAGAACCAAAAATCCAAAGTCCTTGTCATTTTTGTTATTTTGGGATTGTTATTTTGGGAAACTTAGGAGACCTCCTTAAGAAGAGGAAAGAAAGAAACTTTTTGTTCAAGCATATACACTGCTGAAATTGAACATTCATTTTTCTTCAATAGTCAACATTGGAAACAAATATCCAAAAATCTGAAGTGAAAAACTAGGCAGCAGTATCGTATAGAGAGAGAGAGAGAGAGAATAAAACCTCAGTTTTGGGATCGCATTGAAGCCGGCGTTCAATCTCATCGGGTGGAACCGGAGAAGAATCCGGGTACGTCATTGGAAGGGGAAGAGGTTCGCTATCATCAGCCAAGTAGCTCTCTCTATTACGGGACCATTTCTTCTCTCTGGCATTCACTCTTGTGCTACCATTCCCATTACCACGCCTCGATATATTTGTACCATCGACGAAAGCTCCTCCATCAGAGTCCTGGCCAATTCTTATCCCTCCAGCGACATCAGCAGATGCAGCAAGCGACTGGAACCACCGAGAGAATGAAAGGCCTGGCGATAAGTCTCCAGCGGCAGCACGGCAACGAAAGGTGGAGAGAGAGGGAGGTAAGGACAGTGATGGGTTGGAGGATAAGATGAGGGAGGTTGGGTTTGCGTGGAACATTCGAAGGACAAATACCCACCTAACCTTGAATGCGTGCATACGGGTCAAAACCAATTCAGAGTTGGATTGTATGAGACTGCCACTGTGAGAGATATGGAAGTCGAGGGTGAATTGAGAAACTGAAAGAACAAGATGGGGAAGAATGAAGGGGATTTATATAGATTTTGCTTTTGTTAACTACCCAAATAGGAGGAGCTCATTTGTTGAAATGGGGTTCGGGTTCGTCCGGACAATGAAATTTGGAAGCTCATCGACGCGGCTCTCTTTCTCACTCACAACTCATAAACTCCCACAGATGAAATGGCTAAGATCTTTGAATTACTCTATTAATTGTTACCTTGACATGTAAGCGCCTGTAGCTCAGTGGATAGAGCGTCCGTTTCCTAAGCGGAAAGTCGTAGGTTCGACCCCTACCTGGCGCGAGATTAATAGTTTTTTTTTCTTTTTTAAAAAAAATTTTGGTGAGTAAAGAAATTATCAAAAGACTTGGGTGTGCTTTTCTTGCTAAGGATTGTCATCCTTATAAATGAATGGTGTGTGGAGTGGTATATTAGATTTAATTGGCTGATATGGTATGTTAAGTAATAATTTTTTGACGATTAACATATGTTCTAAATGTATTTGTTAAATTGTAATAAATATAATATTTGTTGTAAGAGGATTTATTAAACTATAATAAATATAGTATTTGAAAATTAAATTTTTTTAGTGATTTATATATTAAATAACAATAAAATGATTATCAATTATCTATATATATTTATTTATAGTGAGTGTCTTTTGACTTTTTAATATAGTTTTAATTTGAATATACCATACTAGAAGAGATAATAATATTCTCCTAAATTTTGACATCTTTTTAAGCTAAAATTATATCATTTAATATAAATAACTCACTTTCTCTTATAATTAAGAAGAAAAAATTATTATTATTTTTTATTAAAAAAATCCTTGAGCAAAGAGATAGTAGTAATAAATAGTACAAACGTTTTATTTATGGAATCTTCAATAATTTTTTTTTGGTTGCATGGTAACGTATGAGTTATGAAATATGTATGAGAGAAACAATAAAAGCTTTTGCGTTACAAAGGTTTATTGAAGTCTTCTATGCCAAGTCATGCAAAATGTTTTAAGACGTTTTCTGTTAAATTAGTTATGGTAATTTTCTGTGTTCCAACACAGGAAATTTGCTATACATATTGCGAGACAGGAAAAGAATATCCGCTTGGAGTCGGTTAGTTATATCCATAAATAAAAAATAAAACTATTTCTTCGGCGCCAAGTTAAATGGGCGTACTATTGACGCCAACTTGTGATAGCCGGTCTACTGTAAAAGGTTTAAATTTTTTTAATTCTATTTAATAATTTTATATAAGAAATAAGATATAATTAATATAAATTTTAAATTTGAAATATTTTCAAATTAATAAATTATTTATTACAAATCATGACGAATCACTACAATAAATAATATAAATTTTTATATTTTATACATTAATAAATATTCTAAGAACACTCGTCAAATTTATTTTATTTATATATAAGCCTTCTAACTTTGAAGTTATTTTACACTCAAAACAAATATTTAAATTTTAAATAATTTGAGTAAAGTATTGTGTATTTATTGGCTTCAACATCGTCTAGAGCATTAAAAGAATTTAATCATGTCAATACAAATATATCCTTATTTTATTTTCACAAATTAACAATAAAAAATTGAACTACTAATAAAAGAATGTATTCTTTTACAATACTTTAAGTAAAGTATTATGAATTTATTGGCTTCGACATCATCTATGTCAAAAGGTATAAAATATATATTTATTTTAATTTAACAAATTATTAAGAATAAATGATTAAATTATTGACAAGAAGGTGTTTTTTAAAATTCTCATAAATTTTTATTGTTTATTTTTTTACTAGACCGAAAAATATAAATAAGTTTGTTGAGATGTATATAAAGTGTCACTCGTCATTGACAGTACATATCATTAAATAAAAAAAAAATAATGAATTGAATGTTTATAACTTAACTCTTTGTTTATAAGAATTAATTTTTTTTCTCTTCTTAAAAGGAAAAAAATAATGTAAAGGAAGCCATACTTTTATAGTTCATAGCTTCACATAGTAGCAAAAGCCAAAAAGGAAAAATAAAATAAAATGGAGTAGTCTTATGGGTGTTAGAATCATTAGGTTGTTAATAAATTAATAATAATAAAGGCCAAGGGAGACATCTAGAGTAAAATATAATTATATATTTTTTTCTTCTTTGCATTATTAATAGAAAAAACAAAAGTAAAAGCAAATAAAAAAGATTTATTTTTTAAAAGAAAAAAGAAAAAGCTGTGGGAAGGCAAATAGCCGGTGATAACCGGTAAACTAAAAATAAACTAGTATAAAATAATTAACTGACTCTGTTCTCTGATCCCTTTATTGTTCCCTTTCATTACAAAATCGATCAAAACTTCAAATCACTCCGAGATTCCAAGTTTCTCTCTTTCTTTCTTTCTCGAATTTGTCAACCATGGGAACCTCTCAGAGCAGAGAGGGCCTTGACGTATCCGACTCTGATTACGAGGAGGAGGTGGAGGAAGAAGAAGAGCAATACGAAGATGTTGAAGACCAAGGAAAGCCTCAGACTCCATCCGGAGCCAAATTCAGAGCACCTGAAAGTCATCTAGATGAAGTGGATGCTAAGCTCCAGGAGTTAAAGCTTAAATACCCATCTTCTTCTTCTTCTTCTTCACAAAGCCCTAATTTGAAAAACAAAGTGAAACTTTACCTCCACATCGGCGGAAATACCCCCAAAGCTAAGTGGATCATTTCTGATAAACAAGCATTTTACGCTTTTATCAAAAGCTCCAGGATCGACGGTGAGGATGATGATGCTGATGAGGGATCAGTTGGTAAAGGAGAATCTTTGTGGGTACTGAAGGTGGGTTCCAAGGTTCGAGCTAGGGTTTCGACTGAAATGCAATTGAAGCTGTTTGGTGATCAGCGTCGAGTTGATTTTGTAGCCAATGGTGTGTGGGCATTGAAGTTTTTCACCGATGAGGAGTATCGGAAATTTGTTACTGAATTTCAGGATTGTTTGTTTGAGAATGTGTATGGGCTTCAAGGCCACGGAAGAGAACAAGGTGAAAATTTATGGGAAGGAGTTTCTTGGGTGGGCGAAGCCAGAGACAGCTGATGATTCGATGTGGGAGGATGCAGATGATGAGTTTGGAAAGAGTCCTGAGCCGGTGACACCTGTGCGGGAGATAGAGGACTTGATGAAGGAGTTTGAGGAGGCTGCAAATGGAGGGGTACAGAGCTTGACGTTGGGTGCAATGGACAATAGCTTCTTGGTCAGCAACACGGGTGTTCAGGTATATAGGAATTTCAATCACGGGATTCATGGGAAGGGTGTTTGTGTGAATTTCGATAGTGGGAATTTGCGGGGAAGTTCGAGTTTGGGTAAATTGACTCCGAAAAAGGCATTGTTAACGAGGGCCGAGACAAATATGCTCCTCATGAGCCCATTAAAGGAAGGGAAACCTCACTCCTCAGGGCTTCAACAGCTTGATATTGAAACTGGCAAGATTGTTACCGAATGGAAGTTTGAGAAGGATGGGGCCGAAATTACGATGAGGGATATCACAAATGATACAAAGGGATCACAGTTGGACCCCTCAGAATCGACGTTTCTGGGATTGGATGATAATAGGCTATGTCAGTGGGATGTGCGCGACCGGAGAGGAATAGTTCAGAATATTGCAACAGCAAATTCTCCAGTCTTGAATTGGACCCAGGGACATCAATTTTCGAGAGGAACAAATTTTCAGTGCTTTGCAACTACCGGCGATGGTTCTATAGTTGTGGGCTCTCTTGATGGGAAGATACGGCTGTACTCAAAGACTTCAATGAGACAGGCCAAGACTGCTTTTCCGGGGCTTGGTTCCCCAATTACACATGTTGATGTTACTTATGATGGGAAGTGGATTCTAGGCACGACTGACACCTATTTGGTCCTTATTTGCACCTTGTTCACTGACAAAGATGGGAAGACAAAGACTGGATTTAGTGGTCGCATGGGAAACCGGATAGCAGCTCCCAGACTCCTGAAGCTGACACCTCTGGATTCACATTTGGCTGGGACAAGCAATAAATTTCACGGTGGCCACTTTTCTTGGGTAAGCATTCTATTCCTGGTTGTAGTTCATTTCTAACCTGAAAACTTCAAATTCTGTTAATATCAAGATATTAGGTAGTACATTAATTCTATATATAGAATTACTAATATGAGCACTGTACCCTGTGAGCAATTGAAAGAAGTATTTAAAGTAACTAATGTTAATGACTTGATGGATTTATTGGTGTTTATGTAATTATTACTGATTTCTCATATTATTTCTCCCCTTTACTGCCTGTATTTCTATTGACGAACATTACCAAGAAAAGTATTTTTTCATGTACTTGAAGGTATCAGTGATAGCCTCAACTGAACATGGGAATTTGAATAAATCGACTATAATTTACTTTTCGTGTACAACAGAGGTATAAACACACTGGCTAAGAGCTGGAGATTCTGGTGGTAAAGTAGAACATGATAAGAGGGATGCAAGAATAACATAGGTACGAGTTATAAGGCAAGGCATGAGAGGACATAGCTTTGGGTAGGGGCTTAGGGACTTATGTTCAATAGAGTTCTTGGTTGTTGCTCCTGAAAGTTGTGTAAATGTAAACTAGATAACTGAAATCTGCTATGGAAAAGTATAAATACTGCCATATGTGAAATCTTTCACAAAGCATGATGGTGTATGCTCTGGAAGTCTTCCTTAAACCTCTGCACTAATCAAATACTGGGTGGAGTTGTCATGGATTTTTATTATCCTTCTATGAAGACTGAAGAGGATGGGATTGGTCATCTCGATAAGCAAACAAATAGTTAAGGGAATAATGTCTACCTAAAAAAAATGACTAGTGTCTACCTTTGATAGCTATCTGGTTTAGCATGGAACCAACTTCATCAGAACTTGTGTTTGTGTGAATGCAGAACAGATTTCTCTGCTTTTGGCCCCAATTTTTTATTTTATTTTTCCTATTTTTCTTGCGTTTATGAAGTTACTTATCCAAATTGCTAATGTATCCCATCAGTTTGAACGTTCCACTACTATTATTCTTAATAACTGCACTGGTTATTATTGTGGTGGAAAGAATTGTTTGGATTTAAATGGTCCGGGTTATGTTTAAGTCACTGCACTGGTTATTATAGTAATTTGAGCATTATGTCAATTCAGAAGCATTTTCTGTTGAAAACATGGTGCATCTGAACATTTTTCCTTTTCAAGCATGGCTCTGGAAAGAGTTTCATACATTTAGCACATTGTCATTTGTTAACCACCTGATGTGCATGATTTACAACTCATTTAACTTGCAATAGGTTTTATCCTCAACATTGCCTAATGCTCTTCGAAGCCATCTTTCTTTTCTCTCATTCTTTTTGCTTGGTTGTGCCTGTATTGATTAACCATAAGGATTTTTGTCACATTTATTTCAGGTTACTGAGAGTGGTAAGCAAGAGCGGCACCTTGTTGCAACTGTGGGTAAGTTCGGTGTGATATGGGACTTTCAGCAGGTGAAGAACAGTGCCCATGAATGCTATAGGAATCAGCAAGGACTCAAGAGTTGTTATTGTTACAAGATAGTATTGAAGGATGAATCCATAGTAGAGTCTCGTTTCATGCATGACAATTTTGCCGTTAGTGACTCTCCAGAAGCTCCACTGGTGGTGGCAACTCCCATGAAAGTTAGCTCTATCAGTCTTTCTGGCAGGCGATAACATGGCTGAACTTCTCTGTTTACTTGCTTAGTGCGTTCATGTTTTCTCGTGTTCATGTAGGACGACTTTTGTGTTTCTTGTATCAGTTTCTTCTTTATTTATTTTTTTCTCTTTAATTTGTTAGCTTCTTTTAGGTTCTGCTTGTATCTACTTGATTTCTTATACAGTCTTCATAATGTTATAGCTTTGCAGTTTGTGTATGGAAGGGTTGTGTTACTGCAGATGATTTGAGTCATTTAACTCTCCCTCTTTTTCTTCTCCCCTTCTCTACCCGCTTTTTTTTTTTTTGCTTAGACTCTTCTACCTACTTGATTATGGATAATTTTTCTTATTGATTGACCATTATATGAACTTTGACCAATATTACTGGAAAAAGTAAAAACACTCATTTGTTAAATTTTAAAATATTTTCATATGTATGCACATGATATGACACCATTTCTAAACATAAATTAAAAATATTTTTAAAATTTTGCTAAATTATTATATAAATATTATGTCTAATTGTATTATCATATCCCCATTTATTTTCTAAAATTTATTTTTAATTATATATTTAAGAGATTAATCCGTAAATGGAAACTCTCAAAGTAACACATAAGAGTCTCATTTATTGAGTTTTAATTAATTATTTTAACATGTGTAATTAAATTTGCAAAATTATTAATTAATTGATTTATCAAATGTCCGTGCGCGTTCAAGAAAACTCGCTCCTTAATTAGGCATAAACCAACAAAAACTTTTCCCAAATCTTTATTTGATTTGACTAATTCCTTCCCTTATTGTCCTCGCTCTCTGTCTTACGTTGTTGTATCCTCTTCTCAAATACCCTTTATGGCTTTTCTTTTTCCCCACCTGATAAATGACAATCAATTAGCACATGAAAAATGTGTATACTATGAATTCTCACATGTTTTTATTAGAGTGGCAAATCATGGAGCAAACGCGGCCCTACTAACCAAACTTGTTGGACCCAGTAATAACCAGCTGATCTTTCAGATGCTGGTTAGACGTTGATGCTTTATGATATTTAACCCATGTGGGTCTCAATGGCAGTTGAGATTTTCTTGGCAGCCAAACACATGCATAATATACCAACATCAGTCACCTGTTTTTCATTCTCATTTCTTATTAGCACCCAAAATAAATTACAACTAGCAGTTAAATCAAGCAGCCAAGATTAAAAACTTGACTATTACCACAAATTTCACACAAAACATTAAAATCACAATTCTTCACCTAACAAAAAACGGAATTTTGAAACAATTTTACAGATCAAATTCCTGAAATCAGGTGAAGGTACTATGAATTTAGAAGATTTCTTACACTTTAAGAGTTATTTAATCACAATCATTAAGATTTAAGAGCTAAGAGTATTCCCAATAGCAGAATCCGAGGAATCACCTGCAAAATCCATCATCATCATAAATTGTTGAAACTCTTCTTCTCCAATTCTATCCCAGAATTCATTCTCTGAATTCCCAATTCCCTTCGATTTCATTTCCTCCGAGAGACCAGCGCAATTGCTCTGATTTTCATTTCCTTCATCCACAACCACTACCGGGTTTTCCGGTAATGGCTCTGCCTCTGAACTCAATGAGTTGTCCGGAAATGGAAAATTCAACTTTGCCCGGGGCCCACGGAATTCAATGGCGGCCTTATCATAAGCTCTTGCTGCTTCCTCAGCCGTATTGAATGTCCCTAACCAAACCCGTGTCGCTCGTCTCGGATCTCGGATCTCCGAAGCCCATTTTCCCCATGGCCTCTGTCTCACTCCCCTGTATTTCTTCTTCGTCCTCTTCTGCTTGCCACTACCACCACCATTACTCTTCTTCTCTTCTTGAAAGAAATTACAACCAAGGCAGCCGTCAAAATTGCATTCCCGGCACGTGCCGAGGTCAGAAGGTGACGGTGTTACTTGAGAAATATCAAAACTACAGCTTGGAGAACCACCAACGGTGGTGGGTAATCGAAATTCCGGCATTAATTCAGAGGTGGTGGAGAATGAAGTGGCACCAGAGACTACATTAGTGAGTGCAGCAACAATAACAGAAAGTTCTTGGTCGTGTGTAAGGCGGCCAGGGGGTGTTGGCGGTGGCAAAAGCATCTTGTTCGGCTGAGCTCCGGTACTATGTTTAAGTCTCTTAGAGGAAGACATGTTGAAGTTGAGAGAGTTGCAGAGAGAAGATAAAGAGTTGTTGTGTTGTTTGGAATTTGGTTGTCTGACTTTGAGTTGAGAGTCAACCATATTTATACGGTTTGGGTTTTGACGTGGATGCCAGCTGCATACACAGGACACACACGGGTTTGAAGGCATTTTTGTGTTTAAAGGCACGTTGGGAAATTGTTTTTGTTTGTAAAGTCCAAAAGGGTATTTTTGGCAAAGAATATTTAGAAACTGTCCACCAGGATAAGATAAAGGCAGGTTATGTAACTGGTGGTGGAAGATACACGTGGGATTTCGGACGGTTCGAGCGTGGAAAGAGTCTCATCAGTTTTTTGATATACAAATTACAAAGTGTTTTAACAAAAGTGGATTTGCTGTCCTTAGGGAGAATGTTCCAACTTTCTATGGGAAACACCAAAACCATGGTAGCTCTAGAGTTATTTTATTTGGCATTTGCTCAAATGTGTTTATGCATCGATTTGAATTATAAGATCTCACTTTTTTTTATAAATATATTTTATTATAATATATAATTGTTACATGAGAGTATCCAGATTCAATCATGCATATTTCACGTAAATCTCAATCCAATATATATTGCTGTAAAATGACATTACATTTCAAATGGAATTTCTTTTAATATTGTCACGAACAGGTTTTGATTCAATCCATAGCTATTCTAAAGTAAAGTGTTTATCCCAACAAAAAAGCTACTTATAACAATCAACTGATATCAGCTATAATAAACCTACTAACATGTTGAAAGTAGTATCAGCACAGCGAAAGACCACAGCCAGAAGAGAACTTGAAGAAAATCTTCCACCTATTCATCATCCTCTGAATCTACAAAAGCATAGAGAAAATTAGTCTTAGATAAGTAATGATGTTACTAAGCTGATAAAGAGGAAATTGCTCTTCAATTTTATTATTTGTTTTGCCTTTTCAAAAGTGTATATACTACAAGATACCGATCGACATGGTTTTCAAGAATTCTATATATAACTCTGATATGATATACATCTGTACAGTTTAGATTATGATATAAACTCTTGCATTACCCAATAAAGCACTTGCAGCAAATTATTTCCCAGAATATTTGAAAACCTTAGCTGCTTCCATGGAAACAACACTTGCGGTGCAAGGAAGGATTACACAGCGAATCTGAGAAAAACAGTAAATAGAGAATCTACATAACCTTTGCTGTAGCTCTTTCATACCTGGCTTAACCTCACTGATCTCCATGTTAATAATGCAAAATCATGCATATTTTAAGTAGTATACCTGTAAAACCAAAGCCAAAAGCAGATTGAAAGTACATTCTTCTCAAAAGGTAAGTCTTACTAACTTGAAAGATTTTGGTGCTGACTTAGCTATAATGATGCAGATAGATGAATTTAAAAAGCCAAACACATTCCTAGAAAATTAATGAATGTTTTTAAGTTTAAACTGATCTGAGTTTCAAGATTCGTTCCCTCTATCTACTATTGTGGTACATCCATATATTGTAAGGTTAACAAGATATAAGTGCTCAAAGATGTGATACTATCCACTGGAAAAAAATGAAATCTAACATAAGAAGTACAATCTGTATGATCAATATTCAACAGTGACTTACAAGAAAGCGGAATTTCTGAAAAAGCACAAGTGCCGTGCAATATCATCAACAACAACCAAAAGCAGTTGTAGCATAATAAAGAATAATAACACCTGATGATTAGAAAGATAATTATTATACCACAAGTAGCTCTGAAATACAAATAATTGTCAGACCTTTTCTTGTAAGGTTGCACTATGCAGAAAATATTCCCATAATTTAACATTTATCACAAGTTCTAAATTCTAATCAAACTAATGACTTTAATTCTGTAACATGACACTGATGATTTAAACTTTATATCAGCTATAAATTGTGATAACAGTGCTGTTAGAATGTGTGCTACATAAAAAATCAACAATGGTGTCCCAGCAAAAGCTACCACAAGAACAAACAACATCACCAAGCAAGAAGGAGTAGGAAAGAGCTAAGATCATAGCAACCTGTTATGTATGAACAGTTGAGCACCCACTCAGCAGAACAGTAATTAAATGATGAGACACCATGACTGAAAAATCCTTGCTTCAAGTCTCCAATATAAGGAGGGCAACAATGCTACTAGGTATAGAATCCACATTGGCACATGTCGTATAGCTTCAAGGGAATCCTGAGATAATAAACGAGACATTACAAAATAGACAATGCTTAGACTACTGTCGTGGTGTCAATTACCCCTGAGCTAATTCTAGGAGTTAATAGAAGTTCTGGCATCGAAAATTGGAAATTACTTTTTTCAACTCTTGATTTAGGCCAGCCTCTGAAGTATAACTTTGTATCTGTGACCCAGGGTTCGTGGTAGGCAAATTTGAGAGTGCAACCTTCTACAGTCGCACAGCATGTTAGCTCCCACATCGATCGACTCTGAAAAGTTTTACAATCTTTGCTTGTGTTGCCTCATTAATCTTCAAAAGGTCTCAACAACCAGATGACCAGCCTATTTTCAGCTTGAAAAATGACTGTAAATTGATCTATAATAATAAATATGACAATTAAAAAAAAAAAAAAGAACCTTTCAACAACTATAGGACACCAGTCCTTGTTATTAAAAGATCCCACATGGAACAAGTTAATTTCATAAGAGGTAACCCATAGCGTGCTGCCAAAACTCTGCTACTAGCCATGCTTATTTACAAATCCTTCTAGAATATTGGGAAACAGTACCTATTGGTGTCAAAAAATATGATGGAACACTACATTCCTACTATGACATGTAATAATGGAGCAGATCAAAGTATGAACCTAATGGAGCATGCATGTACACCAGCTTAAAATGGAAAATGATCAAAGCAACAACTACAACTCTTCAATGACAAATTTATGCACACGATTGAGAATGGAAACCCACTAACGCAGTTAACATCCACACAATTTGAGCCGAATAGAGAGAAGAAGTATTGAAACAAAGTTACTTGAAAATAAAGAAAGAAAAGAGGTGGGCATTCTATCAGGTTCAGTTAACTAAGTAATTAACAACAACAAATTAACTGTGATATGCATAAAAACAAATGCAAAAATCTTACACGGAATAGAAGTATAAACGGCTTGACGTTTTAGACTTTTAAACCACAACTAAGAGGGCAATACTGGGTTTGACTGTAGTGAGCGCACAGACGCATATGGTAAGGGAAAAACGTCAATCTTAGTCAATAGACGGCATTGATTCTGATAGAGTACTATCATTATCTTCAGTTAACAAATGTGCAAAAGCAAAAGGTGGCAAGCGAATCAGGGACCAGAAGGAATAAAATTGGTGTTCCACTCCTTGTGGATTCGACAGCTTGTGCTTTTGTAAGTGCTTTATCTGTGATACATTATGCCAATTTTGGTTATTTCCTAAAGGGGTGAGATGGTGCTTTGGGTTTTGTACATTAGTTTTCCAGATTGTTCTTGTTTCGTTCACATTCGTAGTGTTTTTCCTTTGGTTAGCTAGACGAGAAATGTTAGTGGCAGCAAAATTATTCCAAAGTTTCAATTTTTATTGTACCACAACATGCGTAGAATATGTGGGTGAGTGATTCTTAATACGTGCAAGAATACTCTTTTGTGGGTGTCATGGGGTTCCTCTTGAAAGCACAGGGAACCAGATCAGAAAGGTCTTTTGAATGTAAAAAATTCTCTCATTTTATTTGGATACAGGATCTTGTACTGCTTAAATACAGCACCTTTGACTATTAATTATTGTTTAGTCTTGGTAAAACTCCCTCCATTTCTTATTTCTTTCTTCTTGGTGCTTGTTCCTTTATTTTCATCTAATTGTGTATTTCATTTTTTTTTATTTTTTTTTTGAGAGCTCAGTAAGGCATTATCATTCCCATTGTTAGGCCAATGACTAGGCAACATTTTTTCTGAATTTTGAGTCGTATGTTATGTTGTTAAAGTATTATTCAGCCAGGAGCAGGCCCGGCGATAATCTTAGTTGCGGCGATGATTTTCAAATTTTTTAGTTAAAAGGTGTTAATGTATATCCTTTAGATGTAGAGGTTATAGGATCATGTTCATTTATCATGCCTTAAGATTCGTGATCCTACTATGACTATTACAGATACCAATAACATATTGTTCGCATTGACATAAAGACATATTAGAATTGAAAGAAAACAACTTCATAAGATTTATATCGAAGATCCATACTATTATGAAGACGATGTGTGGGATAGATATAGAATGTTGTTGAAATCATGGTTATGATCCTTCGTTAGAGACTGATGTTAAATTCTTGTTTCAGAATTGGGATGACTGATAACTCATATATCCTTCGGTTAGTGATTTGGTTCTTAAAGTTTCATGATGACATTTAATTATTGAGATTAACTATAGAAGTGGCCTGTATTTCCAGCAATTAGTTATTAGTGTAGTAGAACTTGTCCATTTTGAGAAAACGTCTGAGAATGGTATGAAATGCATAGAATATCATAGGGAAATTTTATTGATCAATTTAATTCTCCTTTATCCATTCATTACTGAATTTAGACATAGTATTATTGGTGATAGAAGCTTCACGATGCTGTCGATATATCAAAGTTAATTGTGAAGATGACTTGTCTGTACACAATAGGCATACCTGATTCTGGAAAAAGAGTAAATTTCCCTTTTCAACTTGATATTGATGTATGCTATATAATCATAATATGTGGCTATGGGTTCTGTAGGTGCGTGGTTTAGTGGAAAACAAGTCGTATGTCAGCATCAGTTAATGTATATCAACACGATTATATTATCCTTTTATAAAAATTGTTCCTTGATTTGGGCATAATTTTGTATTGCTAATTCTTTATTATGACTAATTAGGTTGTCGTTAGTCATTATTTTCATTTTCATTACTAGAATGATCTTAAAATGGCATGCATGAAACCTTTAGACAACATCTGTAGAAAACTGTAGGTGGTGCACCAAATGATGAGTACACTAATGCTTTTTATCAGGATGATGCTTTGCTGTAAGATGGTAGATGATCAGGATTTGGTGGTTTAGTGGGGTGAAAATGGTTGAACCCATATTGCATTATGAGGGTGACAATTGAATGACAATAACTGATGCTATAGATTTATCATGATGTTGATGGTGCCATGTGAAAGTTGGATACAATTATGGTATTTTTTGTGATTTTTATAGTGTACTGACGTGAGAGGAAGCTTAATATGGTATGTGACAGTGCAGTTATGCCATAGTGTTACAACAGAGGGTATCCATCCCCTTCCAATTTCCATGAACTCTAACTCACATTTTGACTCTGTAAGTAGTTAAACTCGGGACAAGCTCTTGAAGAATTGGACGTCCTGCCAACTAAGTCAAAGCTTCTAGGTATAAAACTTTCATTTTTAATCAAAAGGTGACTATATATATCTTCATTCCATATTTGCATCTGGAGACATAAATGTTGCTCATGGTTTGTCAGCAGATGATTGAGGTCACTGTGATATATTTATGGACTTGTAATGATACATAGCTCTCCACAACTGTCTTTGGTGCCATTTGCTAGCTGCAAAGGCACAGGACCTCAAAATCTCAAAACAGGAGCAAGGGTTAGAAATGTGGTGTTCTTTGTTTTGGTCCCCGTCCTTTACCAAACATCAAGAAGCTTTGTGCCCTTTGAAAGGTTGGTTCCCTCTTGCTAAGGGCATCTCTTGTACATGCAGTCCACTAACTAAGTTGTCAACACGTGGCATTTTTGTGGCCACTGTTGGTGACCCCTACATGAAGCAATATGCACACTCAAATATTCTAGCAAATTCACTACACAGCATACACTATTGCTGTTGATATTAAGTTTTGCAAATTTTTAGTTCTCAATATTTGTGCTCTACTTTGTGAATGACCATTCATTCTTCCAGTATCATCTTTCATGTAAACTCATGTTTTTGGTATAGGGGGAGTTTCATTTTGAAATTGTAAAATTGCAGATTGGATAAAATTTGGAGAAAAGAAAATAATTTTCTCATTAATACTCCTTTTCCATTATAACATAGATAATAATCAGAGTAGCTAGCAGGACAAGCTACGCCAACAATTACAATTGATAGAAAGTTATAGGTAGGATTACTGAGAGATAGACTATTAGAAAGACACCTCATTTGTAAAGCAGGAGGTTTGGTCGGGTTAGGATTAGGAAGGATGAAAATGAAGGTGCTGACAGCAAGGCCAATATAAATGTTCTATGTTAATATCCGGAATAGGCATCTTGGTTGACACTACTTGGTTCTTTCCAAAATCTTGACGGGAGGCCATGCTGAGGGATTGGGAATGGGCCATACTGAACGCCACTCTGAGATCCCACCACCTGCCACCTGCAAAAGAAAAAAAAAAAACCTTTATATTCTTTTCTCTGATATTCTTGAGGACATTTTAAACCACCATTGAAGCTTTAGTTCTGAAGAAATTTCATACAGGTGTCTTCAGATAGTACCTAAATTTGGTTACTAAGTGATGGATAAAAATGAGTATCTCCAGCTTGGCGAGCTCATTGCCGGGACAAGCGTGCACTCCATTGCCAAAAGCTAAAAAAGTATTGGGTTTTGGAGGAACCTGCTTCCACTCATAACAAAAAGTAACTTAGGGAAAAGAATACAAGAAGCTTAGAATAAATTTTCTAAATATTTTGCTGACTACAACTTAAATACTGCTCTGTTTATTTTCAGAATTGCCTACCTCAAACCGTGATGGATCAAAATTGTGAGGGAATGGAAATAATTCTGGATTATGATGAATGCTCCTGAATAGTGGCATCACTTTCCAACCTTTCGGAATGATATATCCTACATGGTTGAGGAAAATTTTTGTTAGGGTGAAATTCTTGTAAAATTTTATCTTCCTAAACAGACTTTAGTCTAGCTTAAAATTCTTACCCTTGTATACTACATCATCCGCTGCCTCTCTAAAGGTGAAAGATATGATGCTTGCCATCCTCAGGCTTTCTAATATGACCTGAAAATTGAAGTCCTTTTAAGGAGTCATTCTTTCATCAAGTTGCTCAAAAACCCAGAGTAGGAATCTTAGTAGTACATACCCTGTAAGTAAGTGGCATATTCCTAGTCTGAGCCCATGTCAAGGATTTCTTGCCTCCTTCATTTGCTTCATATATAGCCATTTGCTCTGCCTGCATTATAGTTAGTCAACCATCATGAACCCGTATTGTTTTGTGTGTATATAATATGTAAAAAACATATGGCCTACGTGGAATTGAAAACTTGTGGAAAATTCTTACTTTTACTGCTTCAAGAAGTTTCTGGTCATCATGAAGGTACTTTAGAATCCATGTTACAGCACTAGCTGTTGTATCCTGAGCTGCAAACAGAACTCCAATGACGTTGTCGGCAATTTGATCCTCAGTTAAAGTTTCCTCCTTTTCATCCTTGAAATTCAGCAAATGACCCAAGAGGTCTTTCTCCAATAGTCTCTGTTCCTTCCTCTTACAAATTATCTCCATAAGAATATGTTTGAGTCTTCTCCTTGCCTTCGAAAATTCATGCAGAGAAGAAACAGAGAGAATCAGATCAAACTCTCCAAATAAATGACTGTCATAAGACTATCAATCATCTGACTATGTAAGTTACCAAGATTGCTTTGGAGTATGCAGTTCCTGGTAAGTTTGTTGGAAAAGAATTGTAACCCTTATCTATTATGCAGTAGTTCTCCTTCAGCTGCTCTCCGTAATTGTTCTCCAAGTGACCAAAGATTGAAAGAATGCCGACATTGAAAGCAAACTGTTGAAAATGCTATTTATATTAGGAAAAGCATGATCAAGATAAAAAGTTTTGGAGGAACCCACCTTAAGAAAACAAATTCTGACTAGGACAATAGTTTATACCTTTGAACAAATTAAAAATCTAGATAAGCCAAAAATCCCCAAAAAACCAACATGAGGTTCACAAATAAAAACATCTCTGTTTATGATTAAAACTGTACTGTATTGCTGAGTCAAACTTACCTTCTTCATTTCCTGAAAAATGTTGATGACTTGTCCACCTGTAGCCCAAGATTCCAAGGCAGAAATGGCCATGGCTTCGATATCAGGAATTGCCTTCTTGGTTGTTTCAGGGGAGAATGAACTTTTGACCAGTTTCCTGAGGCGAGTATGGTATTCTCCTTGGTGAAAAAATAGGGCAGAAGGGCCAATTAGCTTCTCTTTGCTTTTTGGGTATGTTGGCCTGAACAAATGAGCATGAGTCACCAGTACGAATCGTGCCGCCTCAGGGCTAGCCAGCATGATGCAAGGACATCCAAGTATGTGTGTTTTGAATATTTCTCCATAGCTGATCAATTTGATTTTGTAAGGGGGAAAGAAAAAAACAATTTTTTAATAAATTCCATGCTATAAAATCTTAAAACAGAAAATTTCATGTTTAGAATTGTTGAGAACCTTTTTTGCTTTGAAGCAAAGAAGACATTTGGGTCCTGAGAGTAGAGCTGGAGAGTCTCTCCAATATAAGGCCACCCTAGTGAGCCTGGAGGAAGCTTAGCTATGCCTTTACGTTTCCTTTCTTTCTTTATGAATAAATATGAAAGGAGAATAGAAAGACAGAGAAACACGTAAGTTAAAATAGCAGAAATTTCCATGTAAATGTAGCGTCTCTTATCTTTGTTTCTCTCTCTCCCCTACAATGGTTTTTTTTTGTTTTTTTGATGCTACAGTGGAATTCTATTTAGAGAGTAGAAGGAGAGGATATGTGAATGTGGCTGGCTCTGTCTATGCAAGTTAATTATTATGAGTAGGGTTGAGGTGGATTGGTTTATATAGAGCAAGCCAATGACAAAGACAGACCTGGCTTTGTCTGAATTCTTGCCAAGTGTAAAGAGAGGTTTCTTTCTTTTTCTTTTTTCTCATGAGGGAAATATACAGAGCACATAATTGTAAAAATAAGTGGGAGGAAAGAAGGCCGTTTGGGAGAGTTTAGAAGAAACAAAAAATGCATATGTGCTACGTGGACGGTGTCTTTATGTGGTATGTGCTACGTGCATGGTATCCCTCTCTAATATAAGATAAATCTCGCATAAGATTCACTTTTTTCAATTAGAGGGACACAGTATGTGTATGCACTATCCCCATCCAAAGACACAAAGATGTATATTCAACATGTAATGCTTTCTGATATAACTCTGTTTAGTAGGAGAATTAACACAGTCTTTTTCTTGGTGTGCTTTTATGATAGAACTATGAATATTCTGAACTTTCCAAATCTTTTAGTTCCAAACTGCAGTAGACAAATATGGCTTTGCTTACCATTCATTCTTCAGATAAATTTATCTGTTAAATTAAACTTCAGAGAAAATTCAACATGTTAAGGTACTGTAACCTTATGCTAGTTCATACAAGAAGAATTACAACTTGGAAAACTTCTGCTGCTTTGTGTATATAGCTCTACAACCATTCAGGTGGTCTGTTCTGGTAGATACTTGTGGTCTAGTGTTGGATGTGGCATTTCATTTCATTGCTTGGTTTGAGATGTGAGTTATATGTAGTTGTAGCAAGGTTTCTTGGTGTTACATCAAAGAAAAATTACTTGCAAGTTGGAAAAGGGGAAAAATTCATGATTTTGTTTTTCTTTGGCGCACCAAATGATTTAATGGAAAATTAAAGCAGAAAGCTACATCATGATAAAGGGGAAAGAGAAAATTAACATAACAAAAGCTATTTTATTTTGAAGAAAAAAAACCTTTTGAAACCTAAGAAGCATGGACATTGATACCAACAACACGAAATAATAGGCAGACAATATTGAGAAATCATTCCATTATTTATCTTAAAAGTATGTGTGTAATTGGTTAAATTATTGAATTTTTTTTATGTCGATTTTTGAAAAACTTAAATTCTACATCAACAAATAAAAAAATGTGTATTTGATTATATTAGATGTGTGAACTAATCAAAGTGTTCATGAATCGGATCAAGTTCAACTTAATCGTTATCATTAAAAAAAAAAAAAAAAAAAAAAAAACCCTTTAAACAATGCCCCCTTAAAGGGGTTAAAAGTTTGAAATCAAAAAATCCACAGGGCAGTTTGTGTCATTTCGTAATCACAAACCCTTTCAAAGGCGAATGTAGTTTTGCCGGCGGGTGTTCATTTGAAAGAGCGGGTCCCGTGATACGGCGGTGCATTACCGTTCACACATCGGAGCCGTTATGATCTGTTTATTTCCCTAATCAGATGGCTAACCAATCAATCACTTCCATAATTACAACAAACAAGTAGGATTCATGTCGGTGACATGTACGGAAGTTTTCATACACGTGGAACCTTCTGGAGTGAAAAGGGTCCACATGGGTGAGGTTAAATTGAAGAAAGAGAAATCAGGTAGTTTAGGTCGCAATCATAGTTAGCTGGATACGCACGTGTCGAGATCATGGTGGCCCAGGTCCCAGAGAGTTCCGGGATGAGACGAGAAGGATCTGGTAAATGTGGTCCCGTTTAGTTAACGGTTTGGGCCGTTGTTTAAAAAATAAAAAATTATAAAAAAAGACAAGAAGGCAGGCTGCAAGATGTTGCTTTCTCAAAACGCTGCCAGCCTTTCATTTGTTTTTTTTTGCGTAAATGTATTCCTGAAAATCATTTTTCTTAAATTGAATGCATTTCATTTTTGGTAATTTTGTTTTGTTTTGTTTTTTTTTAGTTTTTAGTATTCACACACTTTGTAAATATAAACTTAATTTCTTTCGGAGTCGGTGACTGCCTCTCACGATCTCCACAAATGTACCTTTTACTAATTTAAATCTCATATTATAGACTCACTAACCGTTAATTCTAAATGTGACTTACAACTTAACCAAGCCTGATAAGTGTTTTCATAATTTATATAAAAAAATAAAAATAAAAATTTTAAACTAAAATTTCTAAAATCATTCAAACAACACCCAAAAAAAAAAGAAAAAAATTATATTTGTTACCAAAAGTCATACCAAACTGGTCTATAATGTGAGACTCTTCAAGATGGAAACAATACCCGTATCTAAATGTCGTTACCGTTGGATAAGTGAAAAACGGAGAAAAAAAAAATAATTTTTTATCTTCCTGATTTATAAAATAAAAATAAAAATGGAGATGAAGATGAAGAGATGAATTTTAATGATGAAAGGTGGGGTTGGACATCCAGTTTAACCATATTTATGTGTCCTCAATAATCGAATAATCATACTAAATTTAGCCTAAATTATAATTTACTAAATTTTTATAAGAATAAGTTTGAATGATCTATTTTTTATCTTACTTTTTTTCTCTTTATCTTTACACACAAAAAAAATATATATATTTTATGTAATATACCCTAAATTCGAACTTCATTTATTAAAGTGAATCATAGAAAGAATCAAATCTAATCATATATATGGAGCGCAAAAGTGAACCTTCAATCAAAATAATGAAACTTTTGAAGAGAAGAATGGAATTGTACTAACACTTGAACAGACGTTCCACTCCTTCCTTTAACCATTTCTCCACAAGTGGGGTTTGTGTACAGAAAACTATATATTGTTCTTTTACAATATTGCAATGGCGTGAAACTCATTTTGTTAGGATAATTGCAGATATCAATCACCACTATTCTCATTTTGCTTTGCTCTTTTGGGGACATGTTTCCCTTTAATGTGAAGCATATAATATAGCTAGTGACCATTTTGATGATGTGCTTTATATGTCCACAAAGCTGAATCCATCTAATTTAAACTTTTTAATTCTAAGTTGGGTGCATGTCACATTTGGATTTGGATATATGTCTTATCCTATAACCCTAAACCCTTTTTAATTACTTTTAGAATTTTATGTGGACTTACGTGTCGAATTAACAAATCAAATGAATTATGATTTGGATAAAGTTGAGTTTATGTGCTTGAATAATGTTTAGTATTATTAAAGTATCTCTTTGATCAAGAGATCATGCTATGATCTACTTGAATTTGTGACCACTTATTATTTTTTGGATATCGTACTAAGTGAATTAGTAACTAATTGAGGAAATGAAACTTGGCAATTTAAAGTACAATGATGAGATGAGACAATATGAATCCAAAATCAATCATCTCTATCACAAAAGGTTTGTGGAATGAAATAAAAAGACCCAATTGATATCTTACAAACAAGGCTTTAATGCTATTTGCTTTTTCATTTTCCAAGATAGCAATCATAGTCATGTTTACATTTCATTTCAGATACAACATTATAATTCGGACCTACGTACAGGAGAGGTGCAATGCAAGCATCCAAATTCTGGCAAATTTGCAAGGCCAATATCCAAAGAAGAAAGAATGAGTATCTTGTTTTGAGATTTGCCTATTGAGAAATGCCAATGCAATACGGCATCGTGTAGCAGAGCCATCCCTCTCATTATAATTCAGAATAATTAACTAAATTCCTTAGTAGGAGTTGCATGAACTTGGTGCATGCACGCACACACATTCAGATATATATAATTTTATTTGAATCATAATCGCTCAGCCAATTTAATTAATAATAATTTATGTGAAATTCGAATGAGTCAAGTCACAATCGATTCAAATGTTATAACATTTGAATGACTATAAAAGTTAAAGAAATTTTGTAGGACTCTGACTACATTTGTTCTCAATTGTAACAGCTTTCTAGCACAAGGATTTCGAAGTTTTTGAACCAATGAAGAACTAAAAAATTATGAGAGAATATATAATGTACAAAATATATACCAAAGTACATTACGCATTACGTGATATATTTAACTTATCAAGAATATCTCTGACCATAACGCATTTGTGTACAAGTGGGTCATCTCTAGCGCAAAAAGTTTGTGAAAGTTTTCCTCATCAGAATCCTTCAATGGATTCTCAATTATCTTTTGGATTGAAAGACTTTGTTCCCCTATTTGAGACGAATGAGATGACTTCTAATTTGACCATCAAATTCAATTGACATGGGTCCAATTGGATTTTCCCAGAAAATGAAAAATGAGGGGTTGAGAGAAAGAAAAGATAAAGAGAAAGAGAAAGTAGAGGGAATCCAAATCCTGCAGGAAATCATATCCAACGAAACAAACAGAAAAAACAGATTGCTTCAAAAAATTACATAGAATTCAATGATTCTTTTGATAAAAACCAAAACTAGCCAAAAAAGTTAGCTGACTCACTTGATGATAAGGATTTAGATTCTATGTTTTTAGAAGTATACGGCGGAATATCATTTTAGTGATATGCTTAGCTAACTAGCTAGCTAGCTCTAGAGATATATCCAAGAGTGCTTTTATGGTAGTCAATATCATTTAAGAGGTGGGAGAGAAAGAGGGAGGACAATTGCAATGGAACACCCGAACAAGTGTTTTATGAGTTGGTCACGCAAACCCGCAAACCCGTATATAGTTAATTGTCTAAAGTGTAAATTGTAAAGTGTACTAATTAATGTAAAGTAATATCTTACTAGTTAGTGTCAATATTACTTTTAATAGGTTATTCGATTCTAGAATATATACCTACAATTTATGGATATACATTTTATGAATATGAGAATATTATATTCTTTATTGTGTAACTCAAGATCAAATGAAATTCTACACTCTGACTAAAAAAAAAATACAAACGATACGAGAATTTAATTTTAAAATTCATAAGATTAAACTTGCATTTCTTTATCAAGTATTTACAAAGTTCCCCCTAAATGAAATGCAAATTAATTACTTTTCACCCTAAGCTCATGCCAAATTGCGGTATACTAATTATTACCAAGTAAATTGCTAAGATTTGAGGATGATTTAATCACAAACTATCCACATATGTAAATCATCAATATCGTTACAAACTATTTGTATATACAATTAAAGTGCGAATTGTAAAGATCTAAACAATTTCAACACCAACTATTTCTTATATAAAATGTAATTCGTTATTCTATTGGACAATTTAGTAACTAACTATTCTGATATATATTTTAGACATAAATCATCAATAATTTAACTGATATAGTAACAAACTTTTATGACATCCAATTAAGATGTCAACCGCTAATAGCTTTCACAATTTAGCCACAAGTTATCACTATTTTTAATTAACATGTAAATCGACAGAGACTAGAGTCTCCGATGATTTATGCTCAAACATCCACATATGTAATTAACAGCGACATTAAGTACCATAATTAATCTTTCTAATCTTCTGTATTCCTTGGGAAACTCTAAATTATTTCACTCTACTACTCTTCTTGCTTTCATCTCATCCAAACACAAATTAATTTCGGTGAAAACATTATGAAGTGAATAAATTTATAAGCAAATTATCTAATACCTTGATAATTTTACTATGTAATTAATTTATAAGCAAATTGCTTAAAGTTAAAATAATTAATTTCACCTAAATTTTCAACAAATCTTTTTTCGACATTTTTTTGCATGTGTGTGTCCAAATTAATTGTTACAATTGGGAGTAGAATTATAATTGAATAGCTTCAAATAGTGCATTATTCAAATTCATGGAATTTGTGTCCAAATCTTTTTACATGTGTTTGTGTCCAAATTAATTGTCACAATTAGGGATGAAATTCAAATCTAATAACTTCAAATAGTACACTATTCAAATTTGAATATTTATTTGAACTTAATTTGAAATTCGAATTGAATTTCAAACATTCAAATTAGAATTCAAATAAAATTTCAAATATTCAAATTTGAATATTTAGGGGTATTTTGGTAAAAAAATAATAAAAACTCTTATATATATATATATAATAAAAACATATATTATTCCGAATATTAATTGAATTTGAATATAATTCGAATTATTAATCAAATATCAAATCAAATTATGTACTATTTGAAATCGTTCAAATTCAAATTCGAATCCGAATCCGAATTCTTCGATTCAAATGCCACCCTAATCACAATCAAAGAGGATGTTTTAGGGCCAACATTACTCCTCATTTTCAATGTTGTGAATTTGAAAGAACTTGTCTTCCAATTAATAGCATCGAATGCAAAACAAAAAGTTTTAATTGAAAACTGCTTTTAGATATTTATCTATACGAATGCAAGCTTTTGGTTGTTTCCATGGCCTGCGAAGCTATAACATTGTATGGTCCACAACGTTTGATTATGTCCAAGACAAAATGTGAGGCTATAACTAATCGTCTTGTGGTTAATTCCAACATCAAAATCAATGAGATTAACAAAAAGCCTCATGGGAATAGAGTGAAAGCCTCCGTCAACATTATTGAGAGAAGGAAATGTTGATTTGACAATTACTGTTCTTATGAGTGAATAAATAACAAACAATTTGTAAATGATTTTGAATTTTTCTAGCTTTGATATTTGAATTGGTACGTGCAGTTTGCATCTTCTACAATTGTGATGGAGGTGGTTAAAACAGGAATAAAGATGCTACGTAATATGGCTATTAATCTGATTGGCCATTTTACATAGCATCTTTATCCTGTTTTAATTTCTTCCATTACAATTATGTGATTCACTTCAAGATCGTATCCTAATTCAACCTATTTTATCATAATTATGTGATTCACTTCAAGATCATTCAAAGCAAATTTGGCCATATTACGTAGCATCTTCATCCTTGTTTCAACCTACTCCATCACAATTGTGTAATTTACTTCAAGAATGTTCAAAACAACTTTGGCTTCACTTAATGAATTCTTAAAGTCTATATGATCCACTACCATCTTGGTCTTCTTACTTATAAGATGCAAATTGCACATACCAATTCAAAAATAAAAAATAAAAAAAATCCAAAACTAGAAAAAAAAAAAAATTATTTACAAATTGTTTTGTACTTACCCACTCATAAGAACATTAGTTATCAAATCAACATTCATTTCCCTCTAAATGATGTTGAGGGAGGCATTCAATATATATATATTAGATGCAAATCTTTAATAATTTAAATGATTTAGTAACAAACTATTATGATATCTATTTAAAATGTCAATCGCCAATAACTTTGACAATTTAGCCATAAGTTATCATTATTTTTAATTAACATGTAAATTGACAGAGACTAGAGTCTTTGATGATTTATGCTCAAACAATCCATATATGTAATTAACAGCGATATTATGTACCATAATTAATCTTTCCAATCTTCCGTATTTCTTGGGACAACTATAAATTATTGCACTTTATTACTCTTCTTTTTTGCATCTCATCCAAACACAAATTAATTTCAGTGAAAGCATTATGAAGTGAGTAAACAAGTGAGTAAAAGCCTATATCAACATTATTAAGAACAAAAGGAATGCTAATTTGCTAACTACTATTTTTACTACTGAGTAAATAAAAAACAATTTATAAATTGAATAGGTACATATAATTTGCATGTTCTATAACTAAGAAGACCAAAATGATGGTGGATTTTATAAACATTAAAAATTAACTAAGTGAAGCCAAAGCTATTTTGGACATTCTTGCAGTAAATCACACAATTGTGATAAAAATGCTACATAATATGACTATGAATCTAGCCATATTAAATAGCATCTTCATTCTATTTTAACCTTTTTCATTATAATTGTGTGATTGTATCTCTATTTCAACCTCTTCTTTATGTGATTCACTTCAAGATCATTTAAAACAGATTTAGCTTTGCTTAATTAATTCATAATAGCCATAAGATTGATCACCATCTTGATATCCAAACTGCACATACAAATTCAAAAACAAAAACGAAAACTTGAAAAATCCAAAATTATTTATAACTTATTTTTTACTTACCCACTTATCAAATCAGCATTCCCGATGGAGGCTTTCAGTGCAAGCAGCTTGGGTTTTCTTCTCACTCAGATCCTTCAGATTGTTCAAAAGAAACAGCGTGATTTCAAATATAAATTTGAATCTATAAATAAGAATCACGAAGTAATCCTGACCGTTTACTTATATTAAATCTGCACCGTTCCTTTTATCACACGGATTTCATTTTAACTCTATGAAATCCCATTGGTCCATTAATTTCTCTTATGTTTCTATTGGCTCGTGTGTATTCACGCGGATCAAGGGCTGCTGGGCGCGCAGTCTTTTTTTTCATTTTCTTATTTTGCTAAATTATATATGTTAAATAAGTCTTATTTTCCTTTTTATATTTTATACAAGTCTTACAATACATTTTAATTCTCAAAAAGTCAAAATCACTATCTTAAACATTTCTTCCTAAATAAATTTTCAATGAAATAAATACTTAAAAAAAGCATATTACTTAATTTATAAACTAAAATTTATTGTTTAATAATGAATCTTTTAAAAATAAATTTAAATTCTTAAAAACTTTTACTTTTAAAATTTCCTTTTAAATAAATTATAAACTTCAGAAGGATACTTTTTAAGCTTTTTTACCCTTATTTATTATTTTTAAATATTCATTAAGTAGATTTTTTTAAAATACATTATTTAACTTAGAAAACTCAAATTCATATTTAATAATAAATCTTTTAAAAATTATTTAATAAGATTTTCATCATCATTTTAATATGCTTTTTTTTTTTTAAATAATAATAAATTACAAAAATTATTTCACTATGTTATTCTTGTTTTCATCTCATCAAAATACAAATTTTTGAGAAAATTTTGTAAAATAAATAAATTTATAAATAAACTATCTAATATCCTGGCAATTTTACTACATAAATTTATAAGCAAATCGTTTAAAGTTATTATAATAAAATTTCCCAAAATTTTAAATAAATCTTTGTATGTCAATCGGCAACTTCAATTTGACTAAATTTTTAGGTGCTGTTTTCACTTTCCCGATTTCTATCTATTACAAAACATATTTTACTACCGACAAAATTAGTTGCAATTGGCTTTACAAATGAAAGAAATCAATTTCATCTAAATTTTTAACATGTTTTTTTTTTAATTTTTTATTTACATTTTTTGTTTGTATTTGTGTCCAAAATTGTCACTGAGAAGCTGATTTTTTTCATGTTGTGAATTTGGGAGAAGATAGCTTTCCAATTAATGGCATTGAATGCAAAAAGGATTTAAATGAAGAACTTAGTTATATATCTATATGAATGCAAGCGTCCAAAATGTGATTCAAATTCAAGCAAAAGTGATAACCACTTTCACTTTGCTTATAACTTATAAGAGGGCTGTTTATATGTGTGTAAATAGCAATTCTCCATTCTCATATCTTATATATGGACATAAATAACCCAAATGAAAATAATACAAGCATGTCAAAGTGGATGAAAGTATAGATACTAGTAAACTTGTGCCTCAGTTATATAGCATCAGTAAACAGTTGTTCTAGCTATCCCTCAGAATCTCTTGGATCACCGAATTCTTTCTGCAAATGCAATTGCAGATTTGGTTAAAGAACATAAATGAATCATGGACCTGTTTTGAGTCAATTTTCCCCCTCTACCCTATTCCTTGGGACAGCTCCAAATTGTTTTACCAGAATGTCTACTACAATGGGCACCAAGTTTTTGCAAGGGACACTTTTCTTGTATACATCTCCCAAATGTGAATCACTCCCTATTCTACCTCCCAAAAAAATATCCACTCCTTCGCAAGCCTTCCCATTCTCATCCCTTGTCATGCACCCCATGAATCCAATATCAGCAACTTGAACTTGCCCACAAGTGTTTGGACACCCAGTCCAATGCATTCTCACAGGCCTAGTCATTGCCACTTGCCTTTCGACCTCTTCAGTCACCTTCAAGGCCCTGGCCTTTGTTTCAATAATGGCTTGCCCACAAAATTGGTTACCAGTGCATGCCACCAGTGTTTTCATCAGAAGAGATGGTTCAGGTGAAAACTTATCTGTCAAAAGAGGTTCATGAAGCATGTCATCAAGTTTTGAGTTGTTCACATTGGGGATTATGATGTTTTGCTCAACGGTAAGTCGGAGTTCACCAGTGCCATACACATAAGCTAAACGAGCTAGCTCATCCATATCATCTGCTTGGACTCGACCAACTGGAATGTGAAGTCCAACATAACTTAGCCCTTCCTGTTTCTGTGGATTAACACCCAAATAATCTCTTCTTTCCCATTGTTTCTTGACCAGGTCTTCGAGGGATGCTCTCTCCAGCTGTTTTTGTGGCATTCTTTTTTCTACCTCTGACCTGAAAACTTCAATTCCCTGCATTTTCCCACCATTTAACAGAAAAATCAGCATTACTAACAATTAGAACAATTTTGATAAACAATAAGTTGATGCTTACTTACCAATTCATCTATCAACCACATCATTCTTGTTTTTTGTCTATTTCCCCTGAAGCCAAGATCCCTATAAGCTTCTAGAACAGCTTTGCATACTGGGATCACATCATCTGCTGAGACCCATGCATCAAGTGGAATTGCCTCAGCACATCTCTTGGGACTAAAGAACCCACCCACCAACAAATTGAATCCAAATCGTCCGTCTTTGTTAGCCGGCATATAAGCAAGATCATTGATGTGGGGATGCTCATAAAGATCATGAGAGCCCACTACACAAACATTCCACTTCCTTGGCCTGCTCAAATTATAAATCAAATGTAAGGCTAAGAAATTTAGTTCTACCAATGATCTTAAACAGTTTGACACCAAACCAATCAGCAAATTCCAAGTCAGGCAGACTAAGACATGAGGGATAAGAATGTACTTACAGGTTTGTGAAATTTGGATTTCCAAGTGAATTGGCAGTAATGAATTGAGACAACAAGTTGGTGTAAGGTCGAGTATCGACAATCTCATGAGGGTCAATGCCTGCAAGAGGATTACCTACAGGGTTTCTCACATTGTCCATTCCACTCTGCAGGCTTGTCAAGCCAACTTCTGTAAGACCCTTGAGAATTTCTGGTACATCAGGCAGCACTACACCTCTAATTTGCCAGTTCTGCCTGGTTGTCACATCTGCACACCCATCTTTCCCATACTTCCTGATCACACTAGCCAAGTATTGTGTCTGCTCACTCGTAGTAACCCCGTTTGGCAGTTTCAGTCTCATCATAAATCTACCATCTGATGGTCAACGTGGAAAACAATTAGTTCAAGCCAAATGCTGATCTTTCAAGATGGAACATGAAAATATTAATAGGAATGCTATAATTCGTTAAGAGTGGAATTAATTATGTAAGAGGCTAAGACTTCCTTCATTAATAACCAAATCCCTTTATGATATTTTAGTTTGTCAGATTCTGAACAAACACTGAACTGAAAAAAAGAATTTTCTGTTTTTCTATCTCATGTAATGATAGCCAACACCCTTTTTAATAGACAAGTAAATTTACTGAAAAAGAAAAGTCAAACTTACAGTGATGCTTTCTCCTGTGAAAGAGGCCAAGCCATTTGAGCCTGACATCAATATCATCCTTAGTAATCTTAGCCTTGTCAATCTCCTCAAAAGGCATCTTTGCCAATTCTTCAATCCCACCTTCCATGAATAGCTTCATGGGCTCTTTTCCAAGCTTCACTTTCTCCTGAGGATTAATACCTCCCCTGTACTCCTCCTTTAAAACCCAGTATCCATTTCTCTCCTCCACTCTCGACTCCAACCTTGCAGTGTCCACCTCAGCAGCTACCGGAGCCACTGCTGGGGTGGCTGAGAGCCATGTCTTTGGGCGAAAAGGCAGAGAATTTGAGCTGCTTGGAGGTGCAAGACAACGAACAGAGAAGGATGACATTGCAGAGTTTATTGAGAACGAGATTTTGGTTGTGGGAACGGTGATGGCAATCATGGTGAGAGAGGAAGGTTGCCATTTTTGTAGGATGAGAGGCTGGGGGTGAAGGGGGACCTTAGCAGTGAGCAAGAGCTTCTTTTTGTCTTTCGAGGACCTTTGGTGTGTGCCAAGGGTCGTTAATTCTCAATTGCTCTGTTTTCACTATGAACATGAAATTTGTTAATCATCTTTCCATTAGCTGGAGACAGGTGTGCATATTTTGAGCCATTTGGGGAGTGGAAATAGCCTTTTTCTAATTTCATTTATTAATGTTTTGATCTGTTGAGTGTGACAGACAAACTACTAATAGTATATGCCTTCTCCATATGAATTAGATCCGAAGCTAAATTATTCAAGTTCCCATCTTATTAAAATTAATCTAAAACGAGTATATAAAATAATTTATGAAGACATACTTATCTTTGTACATAAAAAGACGTTGGAGATAATTTCTCACAGATTCCCAAAATAGATTCATCCAAAAGTTTTCCAAAAGTTTTCCAAAAATTTTACTCTGTTTTGTCTAAAAATAGCAAGTCCTCCTTAGTCTCAGAGACTCGCCCCGCCGCCTCACTGTTGAAGCAAATTGTGTGCGCTTTGAATGTCTAATCAATCGAAGAAAGGCCACTAGCTAACAACTTGCTATTTTGCAACTTCCATGTGAATCAAGTGCAAGCTATATAGCCCAACAATTATGTTCACCCTTTTATTTTTTCAAGTAGAGATGACAGACTAATAAACTCTTTGAGATTACTCCACCAACAATAAACTATCAAATCAAACTTCTGGATAAATTCTAATCATATCTCAAGTCTTATAAGTTCTGGTTTACAAATGAGATTTGACCAAGAGAAATTAAATATTTTCCATGTGCAAATGGATTCATGTTAGTTTATATCTAGAGGAATAACAAATTCCTTCCTAATAACTAACACCTCGACAATCATACAAGAAATCAATGTTTACAAGAGAAGGCATATGATGGAATAAATAAGAACCATGCCCTGAGAAAATCACCTTCCCTTCTCTGCAAACATTTCAGCAGCAATATGATGGATATTCATACAAATTCGGAGACTGTATTCTATCATGCTAAACAAATATAACTTCAAACTTTGCACAAGGATTGCTTTCCAAGTGACTTCTGAAATGAGCATCCCCTTTGAATCTGAAGGTATACAGAGCTTGCCTCTGTGTGATGCCAACAGGATATATTGTGTAAATTTTTAGTTCGTTTCCTCCTCTTATGCTTTCAGGTCTTTCCATCTTCCAGATGGGTACGTGATTCAGCAAGGTGAACTTCAAAAGGACTGCATGACTTCAAGGCCTCCAAAGTCAAATTGCTAGACCTACACATACAATGTCAGAAATCTGAGTTCCCATTCTAATATCTCATGGTCTTTTCTATTTTTCTACATGTAAAAATGTTAAAAATAATCTACTATAAATGATGTATCCTTTCAACCGGTCCAAACAAATGTGAAGCAAAATAATCTTCTATGGCTTTTTAATGTCCAGTTAACAAAAATGCCATAAAGCCTGGCAGAAAATAATTCAACTTTAGTATTATTCTATTTATAATGTGTATGAATCGTGAATAAAATAAATAAATACTGCATACCTCAAGAAAATGGATTCCATCTCAAACCTTCCCCTTTCTCTTATGTATAAATGATAGACAGTTTCTGAGCCTTTAGTGCACTTGCAGGAGCGTTTTTTGAAGCTTGGGCTCTTTTCTTCCTTCTCCCGAATCATGGTGGCCAAGTGAATGCAAAGGCGACATGATGAATGTACTGCTGCCATATCAACAAGGGCCTTGAAAGAATCAGATGGGCCCTCATACTTCCACCTAATCCATAAGAAATCTCAAGGTGTATCCAAATGGTAATGAAAAAGCACAAAGAAAAAGAGCCAAAATAACACTGGAACAGGTAAAATCAATATGCCTCATTTGAGACCTAGTAACATCAACCTGCCATTGTATAACAAAATTACATTAGATGGCCTAAATTTGTGGTCAACTCAATATGGGAAGGAAGGGCAAACATATGTTTAATAGATACTGCCTGTCAATATTTACTTTTCAAAAAGGTGTGCATTTGCACAAAACACACAAACAGCAAATAACTTGTGCTTCTCCTTTGAAGTACCATATTTCCCAGTTTCCAATAGCAACAATCCTCAATATAGAAACCCACTGTCATTATTTGAAATCATTATTTTCAATAGGAAGAGTAAATTTTACCTCAAAGATTGATTATATGCTTCAGGATTTTCCGCTAGATATCTCATGGTCTTGGCAACTGACTCAACGTCTGTCAGCTCTTGTATATGTAGAATGGAACTAGGAGAAGGAGCAAAGTCTTGAATATTTGGAGCACCAACAACCACAGGCACAGTTCCTACAAATATAAAATAACATTAGAAAGAGAGAGAGAGAGAGATACTAATTTCCAGGATCAGCAGCATGAGTATTAATTTATCATTTAAAATCTACTATCAAAATCTGTCATGTCTTTACATTCAAAATGGTGGCTATCCTTTTCTTTTTGAGTGCAAAAAACGTGTGAATCTTTGTTTAACCAAGTATCCACGAATAATAGAGTTTCAAATTTGAAACAGATTTACAGTTAGAAGGCATATGATTGCCTACTGGAAAAACAAAAAAGAAAGAAATAAGCAAATGGTGGTGCTTTTCAAGAAAGTACAGTAACAATCTGAAACATTCTCACCCAAAAACATTATTTCATGTACGTACACCACTCATCCCCAGTTTCCCATACACACTGTTACGTTCTAAATTCTTGCCCATTCATTAATTGTGGGTGTCTATTCATAATACTTTTGTTCACATACAAAGGCATTCATGTGACTAGTTCTAATTAGCATCTAATAAGGGTTTATCTAGCCAAATCAAGATACTGAGATTAAGGTTTAATTCGTTTAATTCAATTGAGTACTTGAGTTCCATATTCCTTCATGGTATTAACTAACCAGTTATTGAATAGGGGCTGTTTTATGCAAAGGCATGCCAACTTTTCAGCAAGATTTCCCAGTTAATTACTCCCAAACTGAAAAATCCAATAACTTTAGATTACAAAAGATCCTGGTAGCCACAGAGTTAAATCAGCCACCAATTAAAAAGAAACTGCATAGGCGAAAGGAGGAACATGCTGAAGATTACCCAAGTATAAGTAAAAGCCCATTAATAGCAAGTGGAGTTGCATGAGTCACGTGGCATATGTTGTAAATAAAATTGAGAGGGAAATATCTAATTCCATACCAGCAACAAGAGATTGGAAGAACTTTTCAGTTACATAATCCTCCTCATTAGAATTCTCAAAAGCCAAGCTAAACTTGTATCGTTTTAGAGCTTCTACCTTGTCCACTGCATAAGTATCAAAAGAAAAATAGTATTAATAAAGCAATTGTTGGCAAGAAGGTATAAAAGTATCCAATGAGCTACAGTCTCATCATCATATTTAAGAAATCAATCAACTATATATCAGCCCACCCCAGTATGTTCACGATAAAAGAAACAGGACCAAAGAACTGAAAAGTGGTCGAATCTTATGCTGTCGTGTTCCTTCAACCTTAATAGCTAAACTGTTATGTTAATATTGGACTAAATAATCAAGCTTCAAAGACAGTTTAATAGATTTTCTCCATCCTTCTACATAGAGTTGTTATCTGTGACTTCAATTTCTTACATTAAGTAAAATCATCAATAAATCACAGATTCTAGGAAGGAAGTAAATTTGCAATCTCTTTCATCACGCACACAGTCTCACAAATCTCTATCACCCCTTGGCCCAAACTTTTGTTCTTTGTTTATACCCAATCTTGAAGGCACCATGCCTAACATAAAACAATTCTTCACATTTGAAAGCATATTCTGGACTGTTATAGAGAGAGTAATTCTTAGTCCATCGAGCAATATAGAATGATCACTCCAAGAGGCTCTAGCTATTTTGTGGCATATATAAATTTGTATTAAGGCTTATCCAGAATTAATATTCAATGTCTACAGATGATGATAATGGCAGCAAATTGAGGTGATCAAGCCACACTTTTTAATGATAATTGATAAAAATCAAAGAACAAAATCGAATTGTTTTGAAGTTGTCATCTACAAGGAAGAGAATGCATAAATTTACTACTTGAGAAGCACCTGGAAAGAACATAATCAATTTACTCTATGCAGGAACAATTCTAAGATCAAGAACTGAATTTTATTAAGATTTTGGACATGCACCTCTTCCATCACGGTTCCTATGGCAACCACCATAAGAATCAATCTTAATATCCAGCAGTCTCAAGAGCTTCAAGAGCTTGCAACCGAAAGTTTCGAGCACCACAGTTGGAAATGAACGCAGCTGCAAGAGCATTCTCAGTTTTTGGCTGCACAGGTGCCATGATGTCATACTCAGCCCAGGAAAAATATCCAACAGGAACATCAGATGATAGACTAGTTGTCATTACAATGTTAACTCCCCTCCTGATAACAAGGAAATTAAAATATTAGTTTTCATTTTGAACTTTACTTCTTTTGTATGGAAAGGATATATATATATATATATATATATATATATTGACTGGTACCCACACCCCAAAAAAGAAAGGCAAGAAATTTGATGAGGAAAAGTGAGAAAAGGACGCTCTAGTTGTCTGTATAGATGACAATAACATGCTTCGTCAGGGTATCTTTATGTATTCAATAAAATTCCCAAAAGAAAAATATTGTAAGTTATGTTTACTGCTATAGAAGCCGACCCCAACTAGTTTGAGATTTTAAGGCTTAGTTGAGTTGAGTTGAGTATGTTTACTGCTATAGAACTTAGAAAATAAGAAATACATCTATTTCCTTTATCATAACAAATTTCCATGGAACTATATATTAAGATAAAACTATACTTAGCAGTAAGCAACACAGACAGCCCTATCTAATGAACTAAAGCTTTATTTAACAGTGCTTACCCACCGTCGTGCCATAGCAATATTGTTCTCTGCATAATACTGAGATGATTCCATTGATCGCAGAACAAGGGATGTTCCCGCTTGAGAAGCTGATCCAAATGTAGCATCATGTTTCTTACTAGCATCAAACCCAAACTGACATCCAACAGAACATGATTTCCACTCCTACGTTTGAATGAATAAACAAGTCAAGAACATAAAACAAAAGGAAGAAAAGATAAAGAATTCTTTTAGGGAAAAAGGTTTTAATTCAAAAAATAGGAAAGACAATCAGAGTCTCTCTCTTCATACATGTCTAACTTATAGGATTACACATAGTATATTATTTCAAAAAGTCATCATTGAACCTCGACATGGGAGGAAAAGGTATTTATTCTTAATACTATTCCACCTTTGTCGACATAATCCATTTTGGTCTTAAAGATTAACTTCATGTAGAGAAAAATAATAGAATAAAAACACATTTGCATATATGCAAGTGCAACTATCACAGAATTTGGATGAGATTATCCATAAATCAGTAATCAACTGTTTTCAACTCTTCGAAGTCACCTCCATAGCATTGTTCAATTAAGAGAAAAATAAAAACAATAGGGAGTTGAAGGAAGGATTATCAGGAGTCTCAAATTTTTGGTATCTCCTTGAGTTGATCTTCAACCTATCAATGATAGACTTAGTATGCAGTCACAGAGATATTAACACAAAGTAATTTGACAGCGACGCAGCATTTTTACACTTTAAACTAGATAAAATGAAACAATATATATCCACAAGCATGCTAGAGAAAGATATAAAAACCACAAAAGAGGTAAGTAGCCAAAGCTAAACATTATATCCTGCCTCCCTTTTCTGTAAAATGACAGATTACACTACAAACTCATACTATTTTGCTCGCCCATTCATCAACAGCTTGAATGTATTTGCTAGGAGAGATAATGTATCTCGAAATGACACTAACTTTCACATGCAAACTCAAAGTTTTTTAATTTATAAAAAGATAGTTACACATAAAGGAACTTATGCCAGTGTGTTGAAAGTTACCAATCAGGCAATCACTCATGAAGAAGAATGAAATCACATAAAACTGTAAAAGGAAAGGAAAGAAGGTACGGATTAAAAACTGACTAAGACCTCGTCAGCTCCAACGACCGAAATCGGTTCCTTCTTAAAATCCCTTGAATATGTAACAGCGTCCTCCCTCTCCAACCATTCCTCGCAGCTCTCAGATTCTGAATTCAGATCACCACCCAATACACCTATACCCAGATCATCATCGCTCCCTTCTATCACTTCACTGGGCTTGTAGAACAAATGGGCCCAAGAATCGACCACGGCAGCGTTCTTCGCCATGTCCAGCCGACCCAAGAAGCCGATCTCTGCAATGACCACAAGTCCTACAAACAGAGGCATAAAGTTGAACCATTTCTTCTTGGACGCAGATGAAACCCCATTAGAAACTGGTAAGCTTTCTTGGGTTGTCCCTGTTCTTAATCCTCTTAGATTCGATACAACACCCATCAAATAAAATTAAAAAAAAACTCTACCTCTAAGCTTGATTTCCTTTCGTTCTCTCAGTTTATCTTTACCAAACACACTGGGATAGAAAGGGAATACATAAAAGTTCCTCAAAGCAACAGAAATTGATCTGTAATAGCTCTAATTCAGCCACCAATGAGCTTCCAAAACATGGGTATGAACCATGAGGAAGATGCATAGAAGTTTGAATTCTTTGGTCTTCCTTTGCTTTCTGAAGAAAAAAGTTGGGAGACTTGTGTCAGGATGAGGCGGAGAATTTTCTGTACAAAGTCTACGCCTACGGGATGCTTAACAATGTGTAGTGTGTACGAGTACTCGTATTCACTTTCAACTTAGAAGAAACCAGAACGAAGGGGCTTGCGCTAAGGGACTAGTTCAAAAGACATATAAATAAAAGTGAAGTCTCCTGCGTCAAATTGTCAACATATGTAAATATTGGGATACCATGCCAGATTACATTTTCCTATTGGTCCATGGCATAAAATGTTCTGAGAAAGGCTTGCATAGGTTTCTAAAAATGTAATTTTAACATTAGGGATGCTAATGAACTTGATTGGTTATTTTATATAAAATAACCAAGTTTTATATATATAGTAAAATAATTACCAAGCAAATACATGCATATAGTGCAAACCTGCAACAAGGAGATATGTTACCAAATTTGCAGATTGTGCAAAATTATGGAAAGTGTTATGTGCATTGCATGTTCAATAAATTGCAAATTCATTTACCATAATCTTCAAATAGTAATATAGTGATGGCTTGCGCAAAATGATCTAGATGTTTAGCATTATTCTGTGGCAGGTTAAGAGACGCAAGAAAATGCATTGGGATTCTACGGTAATAAAGAAATTATAGTTTTCACTTAGAAATCTCAAGTTGAATAAAATTTATAGGATATAAGAAGGTTACCCAGTCCAATGAAATTTGTACCAAAAACAAATGGCGGTCTTTTAATGGGGAGAAATTATTGATTTTGTTGTTACAAACTTACAATGTCAAATTTTCTCACTCAATCATTTCTCCTATTTTCCAATCTTTATTAGAAACCTCTAATTATGTTATTCACCTACCTTGTCACGAAGTGCCTATAATTTCTGAAGTTGAGGAGGCTGGTAAGAATCTCTTACTTGTAATTGCAATATAACAAGGGCCAATGTATGGAATATCAGTACCAAACCAACTGAAGATTGGAAGCCAAGGCAAGACATTCGGAGTAGATGATCAGATGAGATAGATATATATTTTTTTATCCATGAGAGAAGTAGTGGTTGGTAACTGACACATAATCAATACTGTATACTCCATCTTTTTCAGCCAACTTCTAATTAATAAGTTCATCCAATTTTGCTAAAATCCTTGGTTGGAGATTGCAATTTTTGGGAGTAAACTGACTAACAGAGGAAGAAATAAAGAAATAGTTACGCGAACCTTATGTTAGTTTGTAGATTTTTCTGAGACATGTAAACTTTTCCCGCAGAAGTTTTTGTATTTCTATGACTCTTCTGCAAAACCACACGCTGGTAAACGCAGATAGAAATTATGCTCGATTTTCAACAGGGGGAACGTTTAAATACAAAACCAGTTCTACATCTAGGGAACATTCAGAAGAAACAATCTCATAGCTGAATCAATTATAAAAATAAATTTTACTTACTCGGGATGCCGATGATGGAAGCCTAGAACTTAATTTAAATCATAGAAACAATCTCATGGCAGAATCAAAATAAGACTGTCAATTTATAAAGTTGAGAGAACTGTAGAAGCACTGAGGATATTCACAGATAAGAAATGGAGCACATCAGTGACACCTCAGCTGTGTCGCATCCACATAATTGGCTGCAAAAACTTGCATATTGCATTTCTCGTCATCTAATTCACTTACAAGTACAAACTTCAGCCAAAAAAATTCAGTAAAGAAATAATAGAAGGAAACTATTACTCCTACTTAACTTGAATATCTAACAGCTGGCTATTCATCAAAAAATTCATCAAACACCAAAAATCATATGGATAAATATAGTATGTAGTAAGGATTTCTTCTCTGCACTTGATTCTGTAAAAAATCATCTGAACTGACCACATCTCCCCCCAGCTCCAGTAAGAACTCTTTTAGTAGTGAGCACGTGTGAATTCTTTTTGTGTTGCATGTTTCTCCAAAAAAAATCTTCAAACAGGTACTAAGTGGATTACCCAGCTTGTATATTTTCTGGTTGGGTATTGGCATCTGCAGTAAAATCCAACTATTCAAATATGATTTGAAACTATTTAGCTTCCTCTTAAAAAGTGATGCAGATCAGATTTGGAGAAGAAGAAGCTCTCAGGGTTTTCTGACAGTAATTCATGTTGTTCATTTTCCAAGGATAAGGGGCCAGTTGAAACATCAGCCTTATTAAACTTTCCAAGAGGCACCACCTGAAGTGAAAAGAAGGGAGAGGACAAATGGTCATAAGATCACAGATAAACATATGGGATTGTCAAGCAAAAAAATCAGATAAAGAATTAATTCTATATAATACCTGATCATTGCTTGAAGCATCATCTGCAGCTGTCCTCAATTTTTTTGCCTCAGGCACACAACTTGACTTGGTCCCTCGGTTTTCATCCTCAAAGTTCTGATCTATGACCTCTGCCGAAAGACCAAACAAAGCCAAGAATAAGAAAAAGAAAATGAATGAATTGAACACAAAAATATTACAATCATATAGCCAGCCAAAGAGAGTTCTCACTTATTAAGTGTGTGCACATTTAATTTAACAGTGATCTTTTTGCATGCCCAGTCACGTAAACAATTTTACTTAGGGATCAAAATATCTCCAAAAAAAACCATTCAAAGACATAATGTTAAAGCTACTTTCAAATATAACCAAACTTTACAGCCTTTCAGAATATATATTGTTAGACAATTGTATATATATATATATATCATTAATTTATTTATTTGCAAAGAGGAGGCATAAAGCATGTAAAAGTAAATTGATTAGATGCACCATATTATTTCATACAGATCATATTATTCTAGGATAAGAGGGTGTTTCTGCTAGTTTGAGGGTCTGGAAATAAGGATGGATGGGTGGGAATTATTGCGTTTTGGGTGTTGGAGGAATCCACCTTCTTGGGCAGATCTAAAAATCAGAATCTGGTCCTAAGATAGAAAGAACAACCTCTAATTTCTGGAATCTCGGCACAAATGAGGGAAAGAAAACTCTTCATTACTTGCTTGAAAAATACATCAATAGCTCATTTTGATAGACATCTCTAGGTGCTACAACATACTAAATGACATTTAACTGACTCTTTATTCTTTAATGACTGTTAACTGACTTCTAGGTCAGCAAAACCGGTGACAAATTGACTCCTGGGGCTATCAATATTGAATAATAAATTATTAACCCACAAATACTAGAAGTATCCTCTCGAAGTTTAAGTAGATTTTCTGCTGATTATCTCCAGCATTATGTGTAACCAGTATTTTAGTGGAACAAAATTTGGTCACATATTCAAGAAGGTGTAAAAAACCTTCAGTAACATAAAAGTACCAGTATCTGGGCAACAGTGTAACCAACATGCATAATACAATTGTCGTTACCTGCATTACTTCCAGCCAAATCTAAATGGTGTAAATGACAAGAACGCCCCTGCTCTGAACTTCTTGGTGTTTCACAAGAGAATGTTGAATTCCCTCTTGAATGATACCCCTCATTAAAAAGTGAAGTATTATCACGGAGTTCAGATACTCTTACAGTGTAGCTTCTCTCCTCATTTGTAGAATGATGTCTCAATAGACTTCCTGCAATAACATGAGAATCAGCTGTGCTCTCTAACATGGGTTCATTTTTTTCAAAGTTGATCTCCTGCGAACAGCCATCTTGTTGAACCAAAAACTGAAAACAACCAAAGATGAAAAGCAATAATTGATAAGGTAGAACCATAAGATGTCAAACGCACAAGGATGCAAACACTAGAATGCTAAATCGAATGTGTCAACTAACCTTCTCAGACAAATTACAGGGGTTTACTAGCAGTGCTCTAGAAGCATTTGCTTCCTTCACATTATCTTGTAAGCACCAACCACGTAAACGCATGGAATGATGCAACTGATTCACAAATGATGCCTCTAAAGAATTAATATACAAACTGTGCTGCTGATTTGTCCATTTCGTTGACTGGCCCTGCTACAAATTCCAAATTGAATTACTTTCTTAACCAATAAAAAGAAGAGGGAATCTTTATCATAGTGGATAAAGACCATTTCAAAAACATTACATAATCTACTCTACACTACAGTCTACCCAGGTAGTTTAGAAAACATTAATGCAGTTACACATTGAGAAACCAAAATCTTTTACTAGATTTTTTTCTACTCTCTGATTCTCAAAGAAGGACATATTAAATAGACATAATTAAGAATCTTGACATCAAATTTTTTTCTATGACCTGATTTACTCCAAGTCTCCAACACTTTTTATATCTTCTATTTATTTTCCTGGATATTTTACTTTTTAGGGGGTCATTCTTGTGGTAGTACATCTTCTTTCAATTTTGTCCTAAATTTAGTGAGTAAGTGGAAACCAGCTTAACCCCTCTCCGTCCCCACCAAAAAATATCAACACTACTGAATCATTGAACACCATGTAAAGCAAAAATGTCAGATTAAACACAAGGATAATAGTTTTGTTGAATCTAAACAAAAATATAAAATATAATCTCAACCAGTTAATCAGATGCATGCCCGTGATCAACCTTCTATTATTCCTTACAAAATCAGAACTAAAATTTCTAAAAGAAACAAAATAATAAGCTAATAAACAGTTACAAAATTTGAACAGGTGCATGAAATAAATATGCAATAAAAAAAATAAAACTAAACTAATACTAAAATTACCGGTAAAGGAGCCGCACGGTGACGTGAGAAATCTTTAGAGCTGTCAAGACTAATGGCGGAAGAGTCCGAGTTCGTCGGTATCAACTCCGGTTCCGCAACCTTCCAATGCAACTGGATCCCGCAACGGAGAGAAAATATTGCGCCGGAGATTATCTTCCATCTTCTCCTATTGGAGAGAACGTGAAATTGCTGGCTATAAAATTAAAAACCTCGTGCCTCCTAAAACTTAGCAGTGAAACCCTCACAGTTCATAAGGCTTGTGAAGAATGCGAGGAGGAAGAGTAGGAGAGAACTGAAAAGGGAGATCGAGGCGGTGTCTTTAGGGGCCAATAAAAGTTCCAGATGGCGTCGCTTTTACACGTGTCAGTACCATCATCTGGATGACACGTCATCAGGGAGATAAATATCTTTGGGTTATGTGAACCAGATATTTTTAGAGAGTTAATGAAAGATCGTTGAATGAATGGGTGGCCTCGTCAGCGGTTGAGGGTATATTCGGAAGTTTAGATTTGTTATCTGATTATCCGCTGTTTTTGGCGCGTGGAACTCGTTTGGCTGCTCTTAGTCATAATGAACGAGTTTATAGGAGGAGGACTCTGAACTCTATTAAGATCGTGTGCACAAGAAAGATTGCCAGTAAGATATAGTACTAACTAACTTATTGAAAATCTCTCTCACAATAAAGTGAAGACAATGAATATGAATTAAATCTTTTTTTTTTTTTTGGAGGGATGATGACATCTAAAATTTTTATATCAGAAAAGCTACTCCAATGCTAAAAGTTAGACTTAACTAATATTTTTGTCTTGTAAAATTGTCTTAGATTTTAATTTAGTAATTTATAAATATGTCAGTCAATTACATACTCTAAGATTCATATTTTTTAATTAAATTACATTTTCTCATTATCATATTATGCATAAATATAATAATTTTATATAATTTAATAATAAAATGAGTAAAAAAAATTATAATATATATACAAATAACTTATGTACGTTATTATCTTCATGTAATTATAGTTATTTTGTTTATTCATGAACATGTAAACCAAATAATGGAAACTTGATTAAGAAATTTTGAATTTTGAAATTATAAAGTTGATTGAGAAAATTTATGAATGATCAAACTGAAATTTGAATATAATCATAAAAGACCAAAACAGTAAATAAGCGTAAAATTTATGGTATTATAAAAGCCCCAAAAACTTCCGATGATATATTTCACTTTAAGATTCATTTTAACCTATTTTATCCAATTTAGTCTATTAAAAAGGATATTCCACAGTAACCCTTTTTTTTATATATATTTTTCAAAACAAATAAAAAATTAAGCTATCTATTCGAAATTTAAAAAATTTTAACTTAACTAATTAGAAGCTCATTTCACACCAAATTTAACAGATTTAATTTAAAATAATTAAAAAATTCCCATTCATGCTACGGCATGTGATATTATATATAAAAGAAATCTAAAATTCTTAAGTAGAACTACTATTTTCTTTTGCTGAAAATAGGTCAATCTCATGCATTTCATAGTGAAAGCTATTTAAGGCTGGCGACATTGAAACACTGTTCGATCAATACTAGATAAAAATAAGTTTAAATTGGAATATAATTACATAATATTCGAATAGGTTAAATAATTTTGAATAGTACTCAAATAATTTATAAATATTAATAATACTTTAATAGTAATCAAGTAATTGGGCGTTTAGGAATAAAAATAATAACAATACTAATATAAATAATTTATATCAATATTCAAATTCGATTGCTCCAATAGAAATACGAATGGTTAATTCAAATACAAATTCGAAGACCTCGTATCGAGCCCTAAAGCTATGGCATTGAGATCTTTCACGCGTTGATGAAAAATAATACATTCCAATCCTAGGATTTACTTTTGTCAAATTATTCAAACATGGGTGTCATATAAACTAAACTCTTTGACAAGATTAGTGACTGGGCTAAACTGGTACGACAATACTGAACATTTATGATAATTGTATAGCAGGATTTGTACAATAAAATGGCTTCTGCTAAATACTTACAAAATAGAATGTGAAAGGAGGGAAAAAGATTCAAAAGCTATTAATTAATTAATATGGTCCGCCTGATATGACGATGAAGATGATTCCCTCACTGAAAAAGCAACCACCTGAGCCCACTGCTTCAACCTCTTCTTTTTCAAGTCCGAATCATCACCTTCACAAAATTCAAACCAATTTCAACCGTTAGATAAAGAATTATTCGATTAGCGAATAAAAATAAAATAAAAATTACCTGTATCGAATATTGTGCTAAGGCTTCCAGAATCGCAATCGGAGACCAGGGACGACGATGAAGACGAACGTGATAAGCTTTGACTGTATTGTTTGTTAACAGCATGGTAAAACTCCAACGCCGGGATTGTATCTGCTAGTTTAGGATCAATTTCAGGGGAGTCGGATCCGGATTCGAATCCGAATCCAAGCTCAATACAGGCCTTCAGTTCTTCTAAATCATCCTCCCAAAGGCTCTTGGTTCGGTTGTGGCGGCTGCGAACTGCATGATTACCTTTCCGCCTTTGCCATGCCTCGTCCCGTTGTATGTCAGGCGACCATGACTGCTGCTTAAAGAGAGGGTGCGGTGGCCCTTGCGGAGGCTTCGACATTGGATCGCCGCCGTCTAAAGCGATCCGATTCGAGCTAAGGAGGAGAAGGAGAAGTATGGATGGATGCGCCGCCACCAGAACTCCAATTCCTGCAATATATATATAATAAGGGTTTTATGAGAACCAGCTAATGTGTTCGTGAAAGACTAGGAATGGACCCGGAAAATAGGCCCACTGGGTCGCCGCTTACTGTTAAAGACGACTTATTTATTTATTTTTCTCTTTATCTCTACATGCACTTGTTAAGAAAGCTTGCTAATTTTTTTTACTAAAACTTGGATGAGACTGACTCTTTCAATTATTTTATGGGTTGAACTTCAGTTTTGGTCCTCCTAGATATGTAATTGTTCTAAATCGATTTTCGTGCCGAAGATTTTTTAAAATATGAAATCTATGAGCGAGAATTATGAATTTTTTTTCAACTTAGTACAACTTATATTTAAATGTTCAATTTGTTAAAGACCATAACTCTATAAAAGGAAAACAAAAAAGGATTATTTTGAGAGTTTTCTTGCCAACATAAAGATATGCGGGTAATAATGAGCCGAGTTAATAAAACAAGTCAAGTTTAATTTAAAAAAAAATAATTAATTTATAAATTCGTGAATCTGCTTGTTTAGTATTATTCAATAAATTTTTATTATTTAAATATAAATTTATAATAAAAATATTTATATACATAAAATTAATATAAATTGTAATTTGATTTCATAGTAATTTACTTAAAAAGTTCTCTAGTATGTCTTAGATTAAACTCCCTTTTACTACAATTTTCTTTTTTTAATTTTAAAAAAAACTTTCAAGAGTTTTTAAAGAACAAAACTTGGCTCGTTGACATCCTTATACATAATATACTCTATACCACATCTTTTTCAATTACAAATTGATATTTTTAAAATATTTAACTTGGTTAAAAAAATATTAATACTTGTACTTTTAAGTTTTGAGTTAAAATTCTCATATATGATAATTGTTTCCCTTCTAAGTAAAGGACTAGAAATGAACATCAATGATTGATTTAATTTATAAATATTTTTTTTTCATTGAATTGACAAAGATTACTCAAATTGTTAATAGTTAATCTAGTTCTAATCTCATATATTAAATTATTGAGGGGTGAACTTGATTTGAAAAGAAAAATGAAATTAAAAATTCCATTATTTTTTGGAATGAAAATTGTACAAAGCCACCTTGCTTGATACTTTTCTTTTTCTTTTTAATTGAAAAAAAACAAAAAAAGTGGAAATGGATGCTGGAGGGAGTTGATGAAGACAGGGTGGCAACTGAAACGACTGAGATAGACTGGAAAGTCAATGTATAATATTACCGAATATTCTTCTTGTTGGGCACGCAACGAGTAACGGAAATTTGGTACCTTTGTCCATATCAACACCTAGGGTCTATATAACACATTTGATGAGCTGGCAGCTGATAATTTAAAAAAAAAAATCAATTATTATTATTATTATATATTTTTTTTTTACCAAAAAGAAAGTGCATTAGACTAAAGAAGAAGAAATATGATTCATACAAACCTCAAGGGCCTTCCATTAGTAAACGAGATCCATATTTTGCCAAATCATTTGAATATGAATTAACTTCTTGTTAGATATGCTTAATCATTGTCAAATGAATTTGTACTCACAAATAAATATCTGCAATGATTCATTATAGTGCTATACAAATGACAAGAAATATCAATACACTCTTGGAAAAAAGAAATATCAAATTAAAAGCGTCCACTTCAATAAGAAAATTTTGAATTTGAGCATCAATGCAACTTGTAAATCCATTAACCCGTCTTACAAAATTCAACTAAGGTAATATAGTTCACTATGATTGATTTTATTTTTTTCTATTAAACTATTACTCAATTAACAATATTTATAAGTTTCAGTTGAATTACGCACAGTCCATATAATATCTAGAATGACATGAAATTTGAGAGAATGAGTGATTTAGGATAAATTATAAAACTGATGTCTGTTAACAATTGTGCCTTGTGAATTAGGCATCTATTTGTAAGTTTCGGACCCAAAACTAAACCGGGTCCCCAACTCTCAGTAACTGTAAAATGTGAAAATAATTTTTAAATACTGTAATTACACATTAACAAGTCAGACACCTTTTATAAAAATTACTATTATTATTATTAGTGATAAATCCTTCAATGTGAACTGTTGACTAAATAAAGAATTATCTTTGCCAGATTTTATTTTATGTGAGATCAGAAGATAAGGTTTTTTTTTTAATTTTTTTATTATAAATAAAGTAGGATAATATTTTCTATACTTATTTCAAAAATTAATAATAAAAGAATGCTACTGTTTGGCAGCTATCAGATAAAACAGTAGTTAGTAAATAAATCAGAAACTGTGTCATAAGAATCATATATCAAAGGTGGTGGCCCATACTACGTCTGTGGTGGTATAATGTTGATGGAATAATTGGTCAACACGTAGTAGCATGTAAACCCACTAGGCCACCACATCAGCCAACATTATAAGGAACTGGAAAGGAGCCACCAATATAAATGTAACGAATAATGCAGACTGTTAATTTTAATTTTTTATTTGATTTTTCATAAATAATTCACATGTACGGTGAGACTAGTCCTCCGAAGATATTTTTATTAGACCTGAAGTAATAACCTCTCGACAAAAAATATGCCATCTCCGTTAAAATAAAATTTTTACTCCCTACTCCCAAGATATTTCTCAATCCAAGCATACAAGCAGGATAATGTTATATTTAATAAGTTCCATATTCAATCCCACATGGCGCCCTAACTCCCAACCAATGAAAACTAAACCCAACAATCAGTATTCAATGCCCTGTTTGACGGTCACGATCGTCGCACTTTGCATTCGCTTATTGGATAGATGTCACTTCAAAGTCTCTATTATTGGACCACGTATCGCGATGAAGATGGCTTCTAAGTCTTTTCCCCAATATAGTAATAAATAAATAAATAAAGAAATTCCATGATCGTAGCCTCGAACCTTCTCCTTAAAAACAGGCTCGTGTCGAGACTGCAAGAGACACTTGTCGCCTCCACCCTTGCTCAAAGCTGAACATCGCTGCGACACGACACTCCCAGCAGTCATTGCAACCAGGAGTAAGAAAAAAGGTCTTTTTTTTTTTTTTAGAAAAACGCAATTTAGAGTTAGTTCTCATGTCTTTGTGATATTTATTTCCATTTTTATTCTTTTATTTTTTTTCTCTCTTGGGTCATTAATTAATTACTGTTTTTATAAATAGTTGTCCTGCTTTCTTTGATCATTGAAGTTCGTTGATACGGAGGAGAAGAAAATTTTCGCTTTGTTTGTTTGGTTGCTTGAATATGTTATGCTTCGTATTTTTATATTATATTTTTTTCTGGGTGGGATGGTTTCGTAATTGGTTGTGAATGGTGGAAATGGGGTAGTGCTTTGATTTCAAAGTTTTAGTTTTATTTTTTTTCAATCTAAGCTGGGTTTGTATTAGAGGTTTATCGGGATTGATCAATTGATGTTTAAGAATAGTGGGTTGGTTTGTAAGTTCAATGTTAACTTCCAGATTTGAGCTTGAATACGAGCTTAATGAAACTCTCATACTTTTTGAAGTTTAGATTAGAATTTGGCGATTAATTTAGCTTTGGTGAATTTTAGACCTGAAGCTAGGAATATACAAGACAAAAAATATTGGCAGATTTTAATCTGATCTGCATCTATAAGTGATTTAGTTCTCACGGATGAATAAGACAAATTTGTTTGGTTTACTAACTGCGTACTGCTTTGGATTCTTGCTATTGGAATTTTACGTGAAGCTTTCACTTTAGAGTAAAATGGTTTTCAGATTCTGTCATGCTATTTGTCGTGTCTGTCTGAGTCTCAATTTCATGTCTTGTTCTGAAACTTGTGGTTGGTTCTAGCTCGTACCATGCCAGATTCACTAAGATGAGGTTGAAGTTTTGTCTTTCTTTCTGTTTTCTTCTTGTTCCAATTATTATGAGACATGATTAAATTTGTTTTCCCTCTTGATATTTTCAATTTCATCTACCATCGGACAATATTTTGTCGTAGGAGAAGACAATGGTGAAAGTTGATCTCTATGCAGTTTTGAAGTATTTTTATATGGTTTAGTTTGTCAGTTATGGTATATGTATCAATGTCTCCTTTACTAACTCATAGTCATAAATTATTTCTTTATTTTCTCCGGTGAATCGTTGAATCTGAATTTAAAGAAAGCAAGCTACAGCATACTGAAAATACTGCTTCATCTACTAAAGTTAGATTGACAACGACATATTAGACAAAGTTTGCTAAGTAAAGCTTTTGCCTCTACTTGAAGTTTTGTAAAAATGGGTTCACATATGAATTTCAAGAACTTTGGCGATGCCCTGTCGGGGGTAGGCAGTGGTGGGAAGTCCCCCAATTTCGCATTGGCGAGGCAGTCCTCAATATACTCCCTCACCTTTGATGAGTTTCAGAATAGCTTAGGTGGACTTGGAAAGGATTTTGGATCTATGAACATGGATGAACTTTTGAAAAATATTTGGACTGCTGAAGAAACTCAAGCCGTGACATCTTCAGTTGGTGGGGGAGAAGGTAATGTCCCTGGTGGTAATTTGCAGAGACAAGGATCTTTAACACTGCCGCGAACGCTTAGTCAAAAAACAGTTGATGAAGTCTGGAGAGACTTGCTGAAAGAAACTGATGGTGCTAAAGAAGGTACTGGCTCTGGGGGATCAAATGTGCCTCAGAGGCAACAAACTTTAGGAGAGATGACTTTAGAGGAGTTCTTGGTGAGAACTGGGGTGGTGAGAGAGGAAGCTCAACAAATTGGAAGGTCAAATAACAACGGATTATTTGGTGATTTCTCACGACCAAATAATAGCGGTGGTGTACTTTTTGGTTTCCAACAACCAAATCAAAATAATGGGTTTCTGGTTAATCGAATGGCAGAGAGCAGCAACTCAATTTCAAGCCAGCCTTCTAGTTTGACGCAAAATGTTAGTGGAGTCAACTGTTCTCAGCAACACACACAGCAGCTCCGGCAGCATCAGCAGCAGCAGACACCACCACCACTTTTCCCAAAGCCAACAAATGTGGCATTGACCCGTCCTCTGCATTTGGTGCATAATGCTCAGCTTACTAACCCCGGAATAAGGGGTGGGGTGATTGGAGTTCTAGAGCCTTCTCTAAACAATTTCGCTCAGGGTGGTGCTATACAGGGGGGAGGACATGGCGTGGTTGGTTTAACTATGGGGAATGTCACAGTTGCTGCAGGGTCTCCGGCTAGTCAGATGTCATCTGATGTAATTTCAAAGAGTAGTGAAGAGTCTCCACTCTCTCCAGTTCCTTTTGCGTTTAGCAGAGGAAGGAAGGGTAGTGCTTTAGAGAAAGTCGTTGAAAGAAGACAGAGGAGAATGATAAAAAATAGAGAGTCAGCTGCAAGGTCCCGAGCTCGCAAGCAGGTGAGGGTACTGATTGTATTAGCCTGCTAATTTATTGTGGAATCACAGTACTCCCTTGCTAATTTATTGTGGAATTCCCTTCCCTTATAATTGCAGTTGCTAATGGGTTTGTGTTTCACTTGTACTTTTTAGAAATCTCTCTTTCAACTGTCTGAGGTGATAGTAGTTTGATCATCAATACATATCTATGATTCAAGCTCAGAGATAAAGACATTCTCTCGTGATCTTATTGCACAACCCCACAGATTGTGGGTTTGAAAATGCCTTACTAGTATGTACACAATATAGAAACATGTCAAATAAGTCAAGAGCTATTATGGCTGCACTTTGTACAGGTTGGCTAATTCGATGACAATCTATGATAGGATAATCCACTCTTGATTGTGATTCTAGTTTGTTAGGAGACAAAGTACGTAAGGCTTGAATCAGCTGCACGTATGGTATTATAGTTTGTGTATCACGTGCAATATCTGTGTCTTAAAGAAAGAAGCTTATGTGCAAACTAGTTATTTTCTACTGCAAACCAATTTAAGCCGCGTCTATCTTTATACCTGTCCCGAATTGTTCCCAGTGTTACTATATCTAATTTTATGCAGATTTTTGCTGAAGCCCAATCATATGATACCGTCAACTTCGTCATGGTGTTTTTCCTTTGAGAGAACCAGATAAAGTGCCTTTCTGCAGTCCCACCATATCAGATAAATTAACTAGGATATGTCTAAAATGCATTCTTATAGTGTGATCTTGGAGATTTTCTTAGTAAAAGATGCATTCTTGATTTCAGTTATTAATCTATTTTTGCTAGCATTGAACATCTGTAATTTCATTTACTTTTTTTTGTTTTTTTGAAAGGCTTATACCTTGGAACTGGAAGCTGAAGTTGCAAGACTTAAGGAAATAAACCAAGAATTGCAAAGAAAACAGGTATGCAGTCAATTCCAGCTATACCATGTAGCTAGATTTGCTAGTTGTAGTTTTGACATCCTTGACTGTACTTTGGTTAATGCAGGCAGAGTTTATGGAAATGCAGAAAAATGAGGTATGTTTTCCGTTTGATTTACTGCTCTGGTGCATCCCATCAGATGACATATTCATGATCATTTATTGCTTTCATGTTCATCTTTCACAATGAGGAAAAGAAAAACGGTTACTAGTGTGATTGACCTCTTTTTCCAATTGTATATTGTAGCGTTGAGAAGATTTTGCAAATTCATTTATACTGATTTAGCCTATTAAGGAGGTGATAGAAGTTCTGAAGACATGATTTCTGTTATTGAACTGGGAGGGCTTGTTAAAATTATTAGTAGTTGGCTAAAACCAAGGTGACTACAAGAGTGCTTTTGGCCCTTATGAAAAGGACTTCAAAATTAGTCCGGATCATATTTGTGTTCTAGGTGCATTGAGTCTCCTATACTAAAGTGTTCAGTAAGCAGCTAGGGAAACCCAGTGTCTCAACAATTATAGTCTATTGACTTACCAAGGACCAAAAATCATGTCCATGGAGGACTCGAGTTTAAGAAAACCCTTCTCTCATTGTGACCAGCATGGTTTTGAATTTAGAAGTACAGCTTCGTTGTTAATTTGACACTATGATTGATAAATGAAAAGGAGATAAAGGGGACAAGTTCTATGTAAAATATGAACACCATTCCATGATGATTTTCACTGTAAAGTTGAAGGCTTAATAACATTTTTTCCCTTTGGTTTCTGCAGATTTTGGAGTCGGTGAACCGGCAGTGGGGAAGTAAACGGCAATGCTTGAGAAGGACTCTGACAGGTCCATGGTAGAGTTACTGGTTTTGTCCTTATCTAGGAGATCATTGCAAATAGCAAACTGTTGTTATGTCATAAGGATTGGAGCGTGTATCTATGATCTAATGCCGGTCCTATACCATAGGATAGGTAGCTGTATGCCTGTATGTATAGGAGCAGAGTGTTGGATTGTACATTAAAACATTATATTAGATTCTTATTGTAGATCAAATTGTTGACTGTTCTGTTTGGTTGATGGTTGTATATTTTCATTTTAATTACGTACAAAGCAAGCCATATGCTTCCTGAATTAAGTTTTTGACCTCATTTTCGATTATAACATCTTAGCACACCATTCCACACTTCCATCTGGGTCATACTTAAAACATTATTTGAAATTCATGTTAATGGTTTGAAACAACACTAGCAAGAAACTGAGAGTATATAAGAAATGCTTCTGAGGATGTATTTGTAGCGTATTTTAGTAGATATTTGGTTTGATCAAGATTGAGTTTGTTAATGAGGTAACTTACAAAGTTATTTTAGCTTTCAACATTATAAAAGCGGCTGTTAAAAAATTGCAATCAACTTTTAGAAGCATTCCAAACATAGATTAAGAAAGTGTTACTGTTAGCATTGCCATTGACTAACAGTTACCACCTCAACCCACCAAAATGGTAAGTATGAAAACCTTGGAAAAGTAATTATTTGATTCACTTATCAGTGTGAAATATAGAGATACTTTGATAATGCATTAAATATTAATTCGTAATTCTCAATCGACTGCACACGAAAATTTAGTGAAATAATTTTTCTCAGTAATTACATGTAGTATATAAGAAAAAATGAATTTGCAATGGAACAGAGGAAACGATGGCGTTTCTGCACGTTGCCAATTATGCATTGGTAATGACAACCCTTTTGATCTGGTTCTGAGCAGATATGGATTGACTGCATGTGACATACTGACACGCAAGTTTTCTGCGAAGAGAGAAAGACGCTTTGGGTTCTGGCGAGAAGAGCAGCTTCAGTTTCTTCGAACTTGCATTGGAGTTCATGGGGAAGAAACCCAATTCAACTTCTTTGCAGAAGGGATTTTTGCTTGGGAGTCCTTCCCGACGGCGTCGACAGCAACTCCGAGGCCTTTGTTCGCAATTCCACAGCCATGGAGGGTTTAATTTCCGAACTCCAATCCCACGTAAATAAGGTATGTCTATAACTAGCTATTCTCTGTTTCTCTGCATTTTATGTATGTTCTAGGCTAACTCATTGGTTCTCGTTAAAGGTTCTTGGTGGAGGAGGAGCTGAAGCAGTGAAGAGGAACATGAGTAGGAATAAACTTTTACCCAGAGAAAGAATTGATCAACTAATTGACCCTGGTTCTTCATTCCTCGAGCTTTCACAGGTTTTTGATTAAATTTCATTCCTTTATTTGGGTATCTGCTTTCTTATTCCTTCACTCGCAAGTCTCAGCCATGCAATTATGAGATTCACCATTGGATACTGTAGAGAATAATGAAGGGGACAGTTGATTGTACTCATACTTCTTATGCTGTTCATACTCTATCTAGTACATCTTATGAGTATTTAATGATAAAGCTTGCAGGACATGAACTATATGAAGAAATCCTGCCACCTGCTGGGATTATTACTGGAATAAGTCCAGTGCATGGACGACTTTGTATGTTTGTGGCTAATGACCCCACTTTTAAGGGAGGAACTTGTTATCCCATTACTGTTAAGAAACAAAGGGCTCAAGAGATTGCCTCTCAGTGTAAATTACCATGCATGTATCTTGTAGATAGTGGAGGTGCCTACCTTCCCAAGCAGGCTGATGTTTTCCCGGACAAAGAAAATTATGGTAGAATTTTCTATAATTAAGCTGTAATGTCTGCTGAAGGCATTCCTCAGGTTGCACTGGTGTTAGGTTCATGCACTGCTGGAGGTGCCTGTATACCTGCAATGTTTGTAATTGTTTTCTTCATAAAAAGAAAGCTAGCAAGCTGCAGCCAAATGCTTAAAGAATAACTTAAAAAAGAATGGAATGCCTTCTCCTTTCATAGAATTGTCAATCCTGTTACTTTTGGCTGCGGTATTCCCTTGTTATCATTTTCCGAGCATATATATTGTTTTGAATTATTGAACATTTAATTTTTTATGAAAAGGAGATATATATTCAGTACTCAAAACTAGCGCTCGTGGCCTAATGGATAAGGCGCCTGACTTCTAATCAGGCGATTGTGGGTTCGAGTCCCACCGGGCGTGTTATCTAATATTTTTTTTAATTTTTGTGCTTAATATTTATTTTTTCCTTTGATATGTAACATGATTTTGGGTCAAATCTTCAATCAGTTCTTAAATCCTCATAGCCCACAGAAAAGAAAATAACTTTTTTTTACTACAACTTTTAGCAAATCCAATGACTGATCTGATTCATCATATTGGGTTATTTCTTATCCGCAAAAATCAATATATATATATATATATATTTTATTTTATTTTGTTTTTGGAGAAAGCAAAAATCAAAACTTTTTTGGATTACACAATTTACACATCGTGTTCAAAATTCATTTGGCCTCGTGTGCTATATGTTCCACTAATACGTACGATAAGTAGTCCAGGATTGCCATTGTTTTTTGGGAAGTTACAGATAGTCCTGCAGCTGATTTGAACAACGCGTTCCTTTTTTCTTCCTCTTTGGCTGCTTCAATGGCTTCCTCTACTTGCTCATCTATTTCTGCTCCTTTTTCTCTACCTTGCTTTCGCCACCTCCATAGTCATACTTTTTTTTCTTCCACTTTTCCGTGTCAGCTTAATCCAACTCGAGGTGCGTCGTTTTCTTTATATTTGCGGAGCACCCAAAAGGGATTTAGGGTTCAAAAACCACATTTCTCACCCAAGATTCAGTGCATGCGGGAACCCATAGGTAAATTCTTTTCTTTTAATCATTCTGTCAAGTCTTTCAATCTTTAATTATTTTGATTTCTATGACTGGGTTTAAATCATATAATGAATTTCGTGGGATGTGTCTCTGTTATCTGTTATCTAGAAAGTAAGGGAGATTGTTTTGCATTGCAATCTTGCTTCTTATTAGTAGTATCTAATTTGCTGCTGTTGGACCCGATGCTGCTGAAAGCCCAGATCATGATTCGTTTCTTGGATTTTATTTTTAGTTGGCTTTCTTTGGGGATTTCAGGTTTGGGACAAAACAAAATACACGTTAGATTTCAACGCTATACTTTTTTTTTTTTTCCTTTTTACTTCGGATACTGATATATCTTCACCACCTAATAAAACATGAAGAGTGTTTCATCGGACCATTTTGATTTGTAGAGTTGGGTTGAGAGAGAACAATGTTTTGGGATCTTACGGAGATGCATTGAAGATTTAGATTCGAGTTTGTTAAGTAGGAATACTTCTTCAGGTTAACTTGGGTACTATTTAGATGTCTGCACGTTAGATTGGTTGGATTGTGTTCCAGATTTATTAACATTAGCAATCCTAGTATTTCGAATAGAACAGCTTCAACAATATCAGCTTTTGTTGAAGAAGGTTGGAACTTGGTACTGGGTATTTATTAAAAAAATTCTCATTTGACTATACAATGTGGCATTTCCAGCTGTTTTTATAATATTCCCAAATCTAAGACTATGGATTGTGATCAATAGTACTAATTAGCTTGTTCATGTTGCTGTCAGTGCTCAGTTCTGGTTTAATTAGGCTCTTTTGTACTGATGATGGTTGCGCTTGATGCTATATGTAAGTTTGCATATGCTACTCACGAAGGCTTGGATATGATTAGGAGTAATGAAAGGGCAGAAATTCAAATAACCCTTGTCCCTCAGATTATTATTTAATGTATTAATTAACTGGTTTCTGAAGAAACATTTAGAGGTCATTGCTCGATGGAAGGTAACCTGAAGGTCCCATGTCATGATGCTTTACTCACTATAGTTTTGATGGTTTGGATGGTGCCTCTACTTAATTGTTGCAGTCCTGGTACTTTTTTCCCTTGTAAATGAGACCTGCTAAGCTTATGGACATATCATTAGTTCTTCAATGAGATTTATAAGTTACACAAGTTTCTCATTATTTCCATTTTCTTGTTTTGATCATGGATTTATCTTTTGCTTCCTTTTGGTTTTATAGTCAAATACATTTAAATTTTTGTCTAAACTAAATGCAGCACTTTTTAAATTTCCCTTCAGTTTTCAGAACCTATTGTGATGGTTATGAAATTTTCTTTATTTTTATTCTCAAACCCTTTCGCCTTTTGTGGTTTTTGGGCACAAAGCTTCTCGCTACATCTTATATATTATTTTAAGGGTTTTTCTAAAGAGTGTCTTAAGAGCACTTGTTAATATTATATAAATAGGAAGTTTGTAACATTTATTATAGTAGTTTATCATGATTTCAATGATATATAATACATAAATTGCTACTTTTGGAAAGTTTCAAGTTCCAAATACCGTATTTATTTTAGCTTAACAAGTGCCCTTAGGACACCCGTTAGAAAAATCCTTTTTTTAAAATGCATTATTTATTTTTTTACTTAACAGAACTAGATTCTGTGCCACTTAATCTGAACAAGCTTTGTACTGCAATAGATTTCCATAATTATTCAACCACAGAAAATTTTCAGTTGCAGAAATTTGTACCCTCTGATGCATAATAACTGTTTCTTTAGTATAAAAATTTAGTTGAAATATGACTCCAAGTAACAATCATTATTGCAAAACTGAATTTTTTGTAGTTTAGTTAAGAATGAAGATCTAGTTTCAGCTTATGTCCTTTGTGTTTGATAGCGTAGCCTTCTTCTGGTTTTACATTTTATCTTGCATTGTAAGTGTGACTTATCGGCTGAAATATTGAATGGATCTCTTGACCATGTGATTTTGTTTGCAGCCAATGTGGTTACAAGAGACTCATGGGAAAAGTCAATTCTAAACAGTGAAACCCCTGTCCTCATCGAATTCTATGCAAATTGGTGTGGCCCGTGCAGGATGGTCCACCGGGTAATTGATGAGATTGCAGTGGAGTATGCTGGAAGGCTCAAATGCTTTGTGCTCAACACAGACAATGATGTGCAACTCGCTGAAGACTACGAGATTAAGGCTGTACCGGTGGTTTTATTGTTCAAAAATGGGCAGAAATGTGACAAAGTAGTTGGTACCATGCCAAAGGAATTCTACGTGGCTGCCATTGAGAGGGTACTCAAGTCCTAAACATGTTTTAGTGGATTACTAAAACTTGTTTCCGGTGAAGTTGATGACATTTTGCCCTTTGAGTGTAGTGAATTTTAATAGTTGGATTATCAGATCCCCTATTATTACAGAATTTTTGTACATATTTTAGATGCATACTTGCCACCATCATAGGTGATGGGTCTGCAGAGTACTTACTATACCCTCTTTGCCAGTAGTAGTAATTCCTTTTGTTGAAAGATCTTCAACTATAATGACTTCAAAAGTTTATTCTTTCCAAATACAGAGTGTATCTTGGTCGTCCGTTGTTCTGTTTTTCCATTCTAAACAGCCTGTGGCGTTGATCTTTTTTCTTGTTTATTGCTTCTTCAACTCATTCTCTTTGATGAAAAAGAGATGAAGGGTTCTGATTTGAAAGTTTTGAAGACACTTTTCTGAACAGATTCGTAGAGGTAGTCTCAGGAATTGTTCTTTTTTGAAGAAGAAAAACAAACAGGATTTGGGTAAACAGGACACTATCACTTCTTTTTTGGTTCAAAAAAGTGAGTTGTGGTAGTAAGGAATTTCTATGGTTTTACGTTTTAAGAAAATTAAAAAATAGATAGGTTGTTTGCTGATGCATCGCATAAGGGCTGACTGGGTCGGCGGACCAGACTATGTTTTCAAAATTTGTAAAATTTAATTTGATTCTACTGAATTAACATAAAATATAGTTGTACCTCTATACATATTTAACTTTTTCACAATATTCCAACATCAAAATAAAGTAATCATTGTCTTAGATTTTGTTTAATGCAATTTAGCCATCACTGTCTTAGAATTTGTTTATTGCATTTCTCTCTTTCTTTTATTACTTTTTGATCTGAAAATAGTTTTTTTTTCACTATTCATTTTATTTAAAAATATATTGTATTAAAAAAATTAATTCATATAACATATCCAAAGAAATTGGTAAATTTATTTATTTAATATTTTTAAAAATAAAGCACTTATAGAAAAAATTAATTAGAGAATAAAATAACTATGAGTTAAAATGATATCATTATCAATTTTTTAATTATAATATATTAAATTATTATTTATATTTATTTAATTTATATGAGATAAGCATAGATTTTAAAAAAAAAAAAATTGCATACAGAAGGATTTTCAAATGTTTATGAGAAACAAAGATTTACATAATATTTTACCCACTAATTAATATTCTTGGATTTCTCACTCAACTAAAGTAATATGGGAGAACATATTAAAAAGTAATATTAATAAAGCCTCACGATTAAATTGAATTCAAATATTTATTATCAAGATTGAATGAATTTATCATTAAATAAAAATTTTATTTGATAAAATCCTCTTTCAGTACCTAAAATCTAAACTTTTTTGTTTGTACGGAGGAAAACTCACGCTGTACCATCGCCGATTGCCATAATCTTCTTCTTCATTTTTCTTTGTTGCCCAGGTTTCATCTCTTTCTCTCTCTAATCCAATTTACAATTTTTTTCCGTCTTTCTTTTGTGGGCTTATGATATTAGAATTTTCCTTCAAAACTATCGTCGAGATCGCTTTTATTTTTTTTTGGGGTGTGATCTGATTTTCTTGGTTTCTGTGGACAATGGCGTTAGTTAGTGCATAATCAATACTAGGTATTTTTTTTTTCCTTACCCTTTTCCATATAATATTTAAAATCGAGACTGTTTTTTTATGTTGGTGGGATTGAATTGCTGAGGAAACGATAAGATGATTGTTGAAATTTTGTTTATTTTGGTGTTTGTGTATTAGCATAGGAATCCATTAGCCGAGCTTAGTTTACTACCATTTTTTTTTTTTTTCTTTCTGAGTGTTCTGCAAATAGAAACTACATAGCAGGTGCAGAAATAAAAAGGCTTAAATCCAATTCTCCTTTCAGTTCTGCAAGATTCTAACCAAGCGAGAGAGTTTTGCCACACACATGGAAGAAATAAATTTGTTAGTTTTTTGGTTTAACTAGGAATTTAGGTAGAGATGAGATCATAATGATTTCTTTCTCAAAAAACCTGTAAAAATGGAAACTTTAAATACCCCGCTGTTTTCAATTGGTGATTGCAGTAAAAAATCAAGTTTATAGAAGGCTTGGCTAGTTTTCATGGATACTCCTAGAAGGTAGTTTGAGGGAACACTAATCCGTGCTTAATGTTGTTTTCCTCTTTTCCATACCTAAGAAATGAATTATGTTTTACTGATCCTATGTACATTTTTAGATGGAAGCTGCTAAGATGACAAATTCATCTTGGCAGCTTATTTGTAGGGGAAGGTTTTAACCTAATTTTCCTAGCTGCAGCAAGATTATTGCGGGTTAACAAGTTTCATATTCTGCAATGTGTTACGAACATTGTTCGAATATGAATAATACAATTCACTTATGCACTTGTATGATTTAGACGTTTATATATTATGTGTATTTGTAAATTCAATCGTGCTTATTTAGTGAACTAGCTGGGCAATTATTTTGAACAGGCCCCTTGCTGAAAGGATAAAGTGTAGAAGGTTTTTTTTCTTGCTAAGTTACTCATATTATATGATAGAATGTCTAACTGGGTATGACTAGGATATTAGGTTTTTCTGGTTCGCTGCTTATAGGTATTTGCTTCTGTGGTATGTCTGAACTTTTGAAGTACTAAATTTTTCAATACAAAGTAATAGTGTACCGTTTTGTATTGTGCTACCTCTGAAGCTGATGAAATTAATGAACTCTTATTAGAACCTAGGTAGCTCTGTTCCTGGTCTAGTGATTTATATGATTACATTTAGCAATCTTTCATGGTAATTGCCACCAGAATTTGACTGGATAGCGAATTATTTTTCGTTTTGGTTTCATTTTCCAGTATATTTAGGATTCTTATTTCTAGTTTTCTACTGTTCTAATCCTTGATCTACGGCAGCTTGCACTTCTTATGGTTACGGCACTTTGCCTATAACAATATTACAATAGCCATACTGAAAAATCAAAGCAGTACAAAAAGCTGTTTGAGGGACGTTTCTGTTTAGTTTCATTTTCTTTACTTCTTTTTGTGCAGGAGCTTCTGAGTCTTTTTATAACATTATGATGGCTACACCAAATAAGTCTACATCTGTGGTTCCATCAGAGTCTCTTGAACAAAAGGGAACATCCATGGCTGTACCAAATGCCAACACGCCTCAATTTCCTTCAAACCAACAACTGCTTAATTCCTCAGATGGTCCTGTTGCTATCCTTTGGGACATTGAGAACTGCCCAGTTCCAAGTGATGTCCGCCCTGAAGATGTGGCTGGTAATATTAGAATGGCTTTGCTTGTACACCCTGTAATTAAGGGAGCAGTTATGACATTTTCAGCTTATGGGGATTTCAATGCCTTCCCTAGGCGACTCAGAGAGGGCTGCCAGAGAACTGGCGTCAAACTCATTGATGTTCCCAATGGAAGAAAGGATGCTGCTGACAAGGCTATCTTGCTTGACATGTTTCTGTTTGCCCTTGACAACTCCCCTCCTTCCTCCATCATGCTGATATCTGGTGACGTTGATTTTGCCCCATCACTGCACATTCTAGGACAACGAGGATATACTATAATTCTGGTTATTCCTGCTGGGGTCGGAGTTTCATCTGCCCTTACCAATGCTGGTAAGTTTGTTTGGGACTGGCCTAGTGTTGCTCGTGGTGAAGGCTTTGTGCCACCTACAAAGGTTTTAGTGCCACCTCGTGGGGGTCCAGCTGAGATTGCTGGATATTTGATGCGGTGCCATATCAGTGACAACTCAGATGGTCAAAATGAAGAAGAAGCCATAGTTTATGGAGGGATTTCACAGGGCTATTATAACTCCAGAGATTTCTTGGCAGTGTCACAATCTTTATCTGAATACAATACTTGTACCTCTAACATGCCTTGTTTTCCTGCAACCTTGAGATCGCATAGCCTTCCATCTGGTCTGAATGAGGTTTCTGGAGGACCTATTTCTTCATGTGACCAAAATGAATTTCCATTATGGGTACAACCTGGGGACGTGAATGGCCTAAAGGGTCAACTGGTGAAGTTGCTTGAACTTTCAGGAGGCTGCCTGCCTCTTGCTCAAGTTCCTGCTGAATATCAGAAATTTTTTCGGAGGCCTCTTTATGTGTCTGAATATGGGGCATTCAAACTAGTGAATCTTTTCAAGAAGATGGGTGACACAATGTCGGTAGTGGGGAAAGGCCATAGGAGGTTTGTATATCTTCGAAACTGGAAAGCCGGCCCTAGTGCACCTCCATTGGTTCTGGCAAGGAAGGATAAAAAAGGGAAGCAGCCTCAGGAGGAGAGTATGGACATTGTCACTGGCGGTTGCTCTTCAGACGAGTTCTCAGATGAGGAAAGAGTAGTAATAGAAGAGCATCACGAGAAAAGTAATGTAGAGAAGACTCGTCAAAGAACAGTAGCACGATGTGAAATTGATGAGCGTGCTCTTGATCAGTTCAAGCTTGAGCTACAAGAGATTTTAGTCAGCTACTCTTGTCGGATATTTCTTGGTTGCTTCGAGTCTGTATACCAGCAAAGGTACAAGAAACCACTGGACTATCAAGGTTTTGGTGTGGATCAATTAGAGGATCTGTTTGAGAAAGTTAGAGATGTGGTACTGTTGCATGAAGAACCAGTAAGCAAGAGGAAATTCCTTGCAGCTGTAGGTGGGTAGAAGAAATTCAGGCAACTGCAAAATCTTGTAATCTTTTTGGTGTTTTTAACTTATACATGTAAACTGAATAGTCACGCTTACATTTATGATTTCCTTTTCCTAGTTTCATAAAGATGATATTCTGGGACACTTTTTTTCATGTCAATGTGTCCTCCATGAATCTGAACCTTCATGTAAGGCTCATCCCCAGTCATTGTAACTGATCAACTGCTTATATGTATGTAAAGTAACTTAGTTTTCCTTTCCTTTTTGTATTGGAGTAATCATGATCTCGTCTTTGTAACTTTATTTAGCAATAGTCTCGAAGTGTCAACAGTTGAAGCATTATCTTTATATGTATCTAAATGTCATTATTATTTTGAACTCCTGGATTTAAAGCAGTGTCATGAACACCATCCGTATTGGCTAGTAGGAGCCCTCAATCAGGATGATCAAATGAAAACGAGTGACTTCCCTTTGCAATGTAAACTCCTGTGTTGGCTTACAAATTATGACAGCTGAAAAGCTGTCAACGATGTCTTGGTAAAGAAACAGTTTTGAAATCTCTATTCCAAATTCCGCAAAAATCACATAAAAAAGTGCAAGTTTCGGGTCAACAAATTGGAAATCCCGTGGTAAAAGCACCTAGTAGAGGCGTGATCATATGGAATCTTTCTTTTCTTATTGGTAAAACAATCAACATTTCTTCTTAAAACTAGTGGTAGAACGAACAAGATGACTCAGTATCCAGTAAAATATTAGAATTGTCAATTGTGGGGCCAAATCAGTGTTTCATGTACAGATTTTTCCCTGCATCTCGTCTCCCAAAATTTTGGCATCATAAGCATTCAGTTTCTATCCCCCTCACCAAGAACAGAAACCCAGGAGGATATTGTAGTTGAGTTAAACAGATAATATATTCGAAGGAGATTGCGGAGAGCCAGTTTCGAGTAAAAAGCTTCTACTGCAATATGATCTAGATGTACTTGAAGAAGAAGCCAGATATTTTACATCCCCACTGTGAAAAATAGCTTCATTTCTCTGTATTTTCCCCTTACTTCTCCTGGCTTTCCCTTCCATTTCTTCATACTCTTCGTCTTCAATAGCTTCTGCAAACTCATTGTGCATTGGGTCCGAACTCTCGTACAGAAGCCTGAGTACTTGTTTAATTGAAGGCCTAGCTCGGCCTTCTCTCTGGGTGCACCATCTCACAATGGACGCAACCGTTTGAAGCTGGTCTATGTCAAAAGACTCCCTGATACTAGGATCCACTAGTTCCATTAGTCTTGTTTCTGATGCAATGTATATCTGAGCCCATTCTACCAAATTCTTGCTATCTTGTATTGCTCGTCTCCCAGTCACTATCTCCAAAAGTAACACTCCGTAGCTGTATATATCACTCTTCTCAGTGAGCTCTTGAGTAACCATATATTCGGGGTCCATATAACCTGGAAGGCATTAAACATCTCATTTGCTAAGCCAAAACAACAAAGGTTACTTCCAGCCACCCCCATGCCAAAAGAAACATAAAAATAAAAAAAATTCACCTGGAGTTCCCCGGATATCAGTGTTTACTGGTTCAAAGCATATAGAACCATCTTTGGATGCATGTGCAAGGCCAAAATCAGCAACCTGCAAAATTAGATTAACTCAGGAAATATAAACTTCTTTAAAGCATGTCTTCCAAATTTTAGTTGTTCAGACTTGTGAAATGAGGCTTACAGGAAAAGGTAAAGTTCTACACCATTCTCTTTTCTTTTTCTGAATTTTTTTTTTTGGGGCTGTCAAACTCTACAGCATTCAGATTATCACTTTCTCCATGCATCATCACTTTCAAAGTTTTTACTATTAAGAGCAGACTAGTAAAAGAAGAATGAAGCACAACCAACAAATACTAAGTTGACATGTAACATACCTTAGCAACAAAATTCTCGTCCAGTAATATATTGCTAGATTTAATGTCTCTGTGGCAGAGAGGAGGGTCACAATAGAAATGGAGGTACTCCTGCATGTACGGCAGAAAATGAAAATGAGAAAAGAAGCAGAAATCCACACTCCCCGGAATAAAGAGAAAGATAAATCTGTAACATTTAAAACAAACCAAGCAATCATAATCAGGAAGTACCAAAGCATTTGCCACATCAATGGCAATTTGAATTCTAAGTCGCCAACTGAGACGTGTTTTGCCAGGAGCTGCACAAACACAGTCAAATGAAATAGAATAGACAATATTAGATTTGAGGGCTCAAAAGAGGGAACAAGCCATTTTGTTGATATGTGTTCCACAATACCTTGATGCCTCAATATGTTGCCTATCTTAGGATTGTTATTATTGTTTATTATTATGTAAGGAACTATATATCAGTTCAAAACCTTGTAGAAAAAGGGCAAACAATAGCAAGCGCATGCGATCCAAGAAAGCAACTAAGAGTCCTCTTGATCAAAAAGTATGAGTAGTCTTTAAAACCTACAACTTTCACATCCCAATCCCGACCCCTGTGGCCCAAAAAATAAACAGAAGGAAAACTTGGACTGCAACAAGATATAGGAAACATACAGTGAAGATGATCCTTCAAGCTTCCATTAGCCATATACTCATACATCAGAAACCTGCCACGAGATGCAGAAGGGTTTAAGTAATTTAGCGGCAGACAATCTAAAAATACACATGCATATGCATACATAAAAAAAAGCACCTCTCATGACTTTTAATGCAAAAGCCTCTTAAAGCTACAAGATGCCGATGATGCAGCCTAGCGAGAAGCTCTATTTCTCTGCAGAACTCATCCTCCCCCTGCTCCGACACCTTGTTCATCCGCTTGACGGCTGCAACTAAGCCATCACTAAGATGAGCTTTGTAAACTGTTCCAAATCCCCCTTGTCCAAGGATGGTGTTGAAATCATCTGTTGCCTTCTTTATCTCCCTGTAGTTATATTTTTGAAACATAGATGAAGGACCTGCTTCCCACCCAACCCCCAATGGAAACAAAGTTAAGAACTGTTTCAGATATACTGTTGCTAAGAAACCATGTAATCACACACACATGTACAGGTAGCCTCCCTGTCCAAACAAAAAAAACAAAGATACTAAAGAAGAACCTAGAACCATACCTTCCCGAAATTTCCAAATAGCATGAGGAGGATGGAAGGTTTTTGAAGAGGCTTTATCAAAATTATCAGAATCCTCTAGCTCTTTGCTTTTCTGACGAATCAGAACTATCAGGACTATGAGCATCATAACAGCAAACGCTGTAACTGCAATGCCAATACCTGGAATCAATGTTAAGTGGTATGAATGGTGGTTTGCCTTAAGAGGTACACCTAACAATAATTGTCTAGGGCTATCAGCAATCACTGGACTTGGAGAAGCCTCGGGAGTCAGCAAAGATGGGGACGGCTCCAAAGCTAGCATGAAAAGTCGCAATAGATTATGGTCAATAATATAATTAAGTAAATAATTATAAGATACAAATTTGACTTCATTGATGTATAAGAAAACACATACTTCATAACATATTCGATCCGACAATGATTGGGCAACCAATAACTACTGTACCCTAGGAGAAGAGATTTCATACCACGTTTATGCTAATATACCAACAACTACAAGCAAAACAATATGAAACAATTGAAATAGACGGTTAACAAATTGTTTGCTTCACATGTACTTCAAAACTAGTAACAAGATAACAAAAGTTCCAAGTGTTCATACACTATAAGCACGTCTCCCTGTATAAAAGTAGAGAGAGAGTTAAAATCTTTTTTTTTTTTCTTCCAAAACTTAATCATACCACGAGGGATGAGAAGCTCTTGAACTCCAAAAAAGCAGCTTGCAATGTCAACAGTTGATAACTCATCAACTTGGCTTGCTAGTGCAGCAAAAATGGCATCACGGCATGTGCTCAATGTCATGTTATCATCAATTCCTACTACACGATGTAGGTAAACAATGCCAGCATTTAAACATTTCTTGCAAACACTTTCCTGTGCAAGCGGCAATTTGCAATTCTTGGTGACCTCCAAAAAATTAGGAGAATGCAGCATTTGTATGACAGTTTTTCGTCCCTTACACTCATAATTAACTGGAATTTTTGTCCCAAAACCACAAAAAACAGTTGCATTTCTTGGAACTCCATACAGTTGTAAGGTTCGGGATATAGATTGGAGACAGATGTCAGATAAATTCGAACTGACCCCTAAGTTGCCTGTTGCATTTGCATAGCGAGCTACAGAAACTGCAATATTAGCATTGATATAGCGGCAACACTTCCCTCTGTCATCAATGTTAGAGCATAAAGATGCCGCCAGAGTAAAGTTTGATCTGCCCAAATCCAAGGGGCAATCTGCAAAAGTTGCAGCAGTATGACTTTATAGATTGTAGCTCAGTTTAAAATAAATTAGAAAGACCAGTCATTGAAACGAATCATAACAATCCTGGATATCCTGTTACTCATACATTTCATAGATCATCTTAAATTCGTTATTACTAAATAGTCAATCTGGATATAAGTTTGATAGAAAAAGTTAAATGGAAGTATCCTTTATCCACTAAACACAATTTCAGAAGTGCACTACCTGTAGACATATATAATACTGGTACAGAATGTAGCAGCAGACCACCAAACATCATTTCAAAAAAGTCCAGAAAGTATAGCTCTTCATAGAACAAAAGGTTAGTTCAATAGCCCCAGGGAAGATAAAATGACTATTCATATTCCCTTTTGGATAAATGGGGCATTTTATGCGAGCCTTAAATGATATGAGACGCATTTGCAACTAACGCCGCTGCTTTTCTTTTTGCATTCTTGCCATGCCATTCAACAATATATTCTAGCAAACTTATCAAAAGCCCATAGACTCAAGCTGCACACAGCCACAAAAATCCCAGCTGCAGAATGACCACTTAAAAATTTGTTATAGAAGCCACAATCTCATGAGATGTATCTCCAGTTTGAGATAGAGAGAAAAAGAGAACTTCATATAGATTAAAAGTTTAAAACGTATAAAGAATAAGAATTTCCAGTTCCACGAAGACCATTTCAACCATTCCAAACAATTAATGGTTTAAAAACCCAAGAGGCAAAATTTATACTTTTTTAACATGTACATACAAAAATGCAAATGGTTAGAACTCAAAGCAGGAGAAGGACTAGAACAAAATAACAAATACAAAAATTTACATTACCAAGCAAACCCATTCTCAGTATCACTCTTCTTGCCTCAAATGAGCCAGGGAAAACGCCGCAAAATTGGTTTAAAATAAGAATCGATAAGAAGTATTAAATCAATGCAATATCTTCTCTCATTACTCCCAACAAAAGGAGCAAACCCGAGAAGGCAAGCAAAAAGAACAATTAAATGAACTAGGTACCAACCCGCCATGGTTACAGGAAGCTTCATCATTCCTAAAAATGCCAACAAAACCAGCAAGGAGGCCATTGGGTACATCATGGTCGAGTCGAAGAGGGAAAGCTCAGCAGGGGAAGAAGGAAAGGGCGTGAAAGTACTGGACAAGCGTATATTAGCTAGTATTGGGAACACAACAAGGTATATACAAACAAGAGAAGGTTAATTAAGAATACTATCGTGCGCGTGTGTTAGATAGAAAGAGGCTTAGAGGGCAATGACTAACTAGAACAACTTTTTAAAATGGCAAATGGGCATGCTTGCCTCAACCTCATCCCTCATCTGGGCCTCGAGTTAAAACCAGAAATATTTATTCGGACTAAAAAAAATTTGGGACTGAGATTCATATGAATTATTATAAATAAAAGAACATAAATTTCACACTCTTTTCCAATTAAACTGTAGTGGTCATTAACTGTACAGTGACAGGAGTGAGTGGACCAAGAATCGCAGTGTAATTGACAAAGTGGGATTCAGTTCACAGTCACAGGTATTCATTCAGGCTCTGGGGCCTAAACTTTGCCAAAAAGTCACTGCTTGCACAAACTCGTTGCCATTTTCAACTCGTGAATGATTAAACATCACTCTTTCGAGTTTGAAGTTTGTTCCTTAATCAAAACAAGATTCGTATAGCTAGGAAACCCACCCCTTTTGGGAAGCGACACCATTTTTATATTTTAGTGGTTTACTGGTTCTACCAAGCACAGGTTGTCACAGCTCAGAGGTTCCATTAGGCTCCTACAATGGACTTGGCAGCATGTGAGGTACTTTGTATTGTAATGGTCCTAATAGACACCGGGTGGCGGGTTCTGAAGGTGAAGCGGGTCCCAACGTTGTTGGTGTTTTTTTATTTGCTACGAATAGCGTAAGATAGCCGCTGCGGCCCAAAACATGGGACGGATGATGCATGTCTGTTTCTGTTGGAACACGGGCATGTTTTTATATGTTAAAGGAGACATGCTCAAGAGTTATACATGTTTTATATAACGAGATTAAAAGTAAAAATAGACTCGTATAAAAAATTAATTAAATTTGATTCTTAATGAATAATTGATGTATTAATTTAGTTAATTTTTTATCTTTAAAATAAATTTCATTTTCTTTTTTGATTTCTTACTACTATCTTTATATATTTTGGATGTGTATCTAACTTTTTAGAAACTTTTTAACTACTTAGTTCAAACATATCATATATTTGTAGGTAAAAATTATTCATCTTAGTTAATAAAAGAAATTCAAATTTTATTTTACAATTTCACCTTACATTTTATGGGTAAAATCTCTAATTGGCTGGAAAAACATGTAAAAACATATAACTTATTAATATCATTATTCTTTGACATTATTATCATATGTTCTTCTTTTATTTTCTCTTCTATTACCTAACAAGCATTTTTTTTTTTTATGGAAAACGTTAAGGAATTTAATATTCTTTTAGTCCTTAATTTGTTGTTAATATGTATTTTATAATTATCAAAAGAGTTTAAAAATAAAACTCAAAATTGACTTGTATAAAAAATTAATGAAATTCGATTTGAACATTTAACGAATAATTTACTTACTAATTCAGTTAATTTTTTATATAAAAAAAAATCTCCATCTTTTTTTCTATTTTGCACGAGCATCATCACACTTTTTAAGTGTGAGTCTAATCTCGTAGAGTCCCTCTTTAGCGCTGAGTTCAAGTGTGTTTTACCACTTAAACCAAGTCTTATAGGTAAAAAATCTTCATCTTAGTTAATAAAAAAGAAATCAAATTTTATTTTACAATTTCACCTAACAATTTTTTATTTCTAAAATAGAAAATTAAGTTGGGTATCCCACACATTTTGGCAAAGAACATTAAGTCCCACCGCACCTATATCGGGGCCAAAGCTAAAATTCTTCTTAGGTACCTAAGAATTTAAGTTAGGAGTAAAATCTCCATTTGGATACAAGAACGTGTAAAAACATAAACCCTATTAACATCATTATTCTTTGACATTATTATCACACGTTCTTCTTTTATTTTCTCTTCTATCACCTAACAAGCTTCTTTTTTTTTTTTTTTTTATGGAAAACATTAAGGAATTTAATATTCCTTTCGTCCTTAATTTGTTGTCAATATGTATTTTATAATTATCAAACAAATTATTTGGTGATTGGTAAATTTGTACGTACATTTTTTCTCTAGCCAAACTCCCAGTTGTAATTACAGAATGCTGAAATGGTAATTGGGGGGCCAATGGGAGAAAAACTTAATATTGGTAGAACTCATCAAAAAAAATTTCTCTTCTATAAAAGAAAAAAAGAATTTGGCCCTCTGTAAACTAATTTGATAATAAACTAATCAAAGAGTGTAAAATATATATAGATTATAGATTTTCATCCTTGCCCATTGAAAATCTCCAAGTGTCATTCCTATTTCATGTATATATATCAATACCCATGAACCTATTTTCTTTACTAAAGAAAAGAAGACGACCAAAACCAGAAATGGAGGTAGGTGCATGTTCTCCCAAATCATCTTGTTAATTTGCACTGTGGTGACAAGGATGTAAAACTCTGCTTTCACTTGCAGAACACACTTTTGATTGCCACTTTGTTCATCACAATTCTTCTCTTTAATTGTTCATTTGCTCTCAAGGTTAAACCCACTAATACCAATTGATAGAATTTGCATTTAGCTGAATTTTTTTTCCTTTTTGTTAACAAGTGCTATGCATGAAATAGATCGGATCATATGATCTGATTCTAATTAAATTTATCTTATATACAACATAATTTTGTGTTAAATTCATGAACCGAATCTCACTCCATTCAATTCGATTTAAATCTCACAATTTATAATTCATTTCGAATATATTACAAATAATTAGTTTTTTTATAAGTAATTAACTAATAAATTGCTAGTAAGTCAAACGATTTAGTAGCAAACTATTTTGATATAAAATTAACACGTAAATCGCTAAGCTTTTAGACGATTTAGGCACAATTTGCTTTCCTTCCTACAGCTAGCGCTCTAACTCTGATAAATTGTTTTTGACAGATGGGAGAAATATGCAACCAAGAAGACTCCATTGTCGATCAACTTAATGTATGTATTTTCTAATAAGCAAATTGTTTCGTACATAAAACTCGTCTTTTTTATCAAACAACTCGTCCGCAGAATGGTGTGAGAGGACTAATGCTTGATATGTATGACTTCGAAAATGACACATGGTTATGTCACGGCCAATGCAATGACTTTACAGCTTTTGTAAGTGATTAAACAGTTGAAAATTTATTATTAATTTGTATTCATTTTCCATATTAATTAGACTAATATAATGGATATGAAATCCCATAATTCCATTCAACAGATTCCTGCCATTAGTGTTCTTAAAGAGATTCAAGCATTTCTTGAATCACACCCAACAGAAATTATTACCATAATCATTGAAGATTATGTTACATCCCCAAATGGGCTAAACAAAGTGTTTGATGCAGCTGGCCTTAGAAAATTCTGGTTTCCAGTATCTAAAATGCCCAAAAATGGTAAAAATTGGCCAACAGTTACTTATATGATTAAGAACAATCTAAGGTTAGTTGTGTTTACTTCAATTGCTTCTAAGGAGTTGCCTCAAGGAATTGCCTACCAATGGAATTATGTGGTAGAACACCAATGTAAGTCTTCTTATATATCATTCTTTTATGTTATTGGGGTAACGACTATATAATAGGAGATAATTGTCTTCTGAACGTGTAAATTATTGCTAACTATGATCGGATTTTAAAATTATAGACGTGGATAGTGGAATGAAAGATGGTTTATGTCCAAATCGTAACGAGTCATCTCCCATGAACACAATCAGAAGGTCACTAGTCCTAGTAAACTATTTTCCAAGTAGCCCAAATGTAGATGAAGCTTGCAAGGAAAACTCAGCTCCATTGCTTGGCATGGTTAATACATGTTACAAAGTAGGTGGTAATAGATGGCCTAACTTCATTGCCGTTGATTTTTACAAGGTAAAAGCTCATATACATGAAAGACATTCATTCATATATATAAAAGAGATAGAACCAAGCTACTAGATGAAAAAAAATTGATGCATAAATTAGTGTAGTTTGAAATTAATAAGATTTGTTTGTATGAATAATTCAGAGAAGCGATGGTGTAGGAGCCCCAAAAGCAGTAGATGTTGCAAATGGATATTTAGTTGGTGGGCATTGAAATATTGGTCATTTGAAGGTATACACAAACACTAACTAAATAATATTAGTTTCTTCTAGAAGTTGCTTTCTTATGTTTGTACATTAGGCTACCCATTATAGCAAATGGAGAATTCTTTCTTTTTAACTAGTATTAGTTTAATTTTATTTGTAGGAAAATCTGCAACTGTGACTTTTGGAGATGGTAATTTACCTTATAATGATGAGGTATAAAAATGTCATTTTATCTTTGGATAAGGAAACTATAAAACTCTTCAGTACAGGTCATTTTTGTTTTGAATTGTGGATCAGCTTTTAGTTACCAGGCCTAGTTTATGGCCTAAATTCAAATAAATGAAGATGGGCTATGATGATGGGTCTGACCCGAAAAGAAATTCGGATAATGGGCTTGGCTCTTAAAAGAGACTAGTATTAATGGGCTTGGAATGTATTGGTAAACCTTGGATTGGTCAGACCTTTTTTATGAATGGCCCGAACCATATTTGTCATCTGCTTTATAGTTTAATTTTGTTCTTCTTTTGGTGGTTAAAGCAGGAAACAAAATCCTTCTTTGCATCTCTGATAAGGTTTAATATAATTGTACATGAATCATGAATACTTAAAAGCTTAAACAAACATAATGTCATCAATCTGTATGCACAGCTCAAGACATTTTTCGGGGTTCGAGGTTAATGTGTTCTTAATGATACATTAACATGCAGCATTTTCGGTTTAAATTCTACTTATTAATTAATTCAAGTTTTATTTGCCCCATAATTAAACAATACTGAGAATAAACAAAGAAATAGTAATTGTTAATAGGGATGCTACTCCTCAATCTTTTTTCTTTTTTATTCTTGGAAAAGCAAATATTCTATTTCTTTTTCTTTTGATTGTTTGATTTTTTTTTTTCTCTTTGTAAGTTTAGGTCTAGAATATTCCAACTCAAATATGTTCATCATTAATAGACATTAACATAGATGCGTTGTAAAAGTGCTAAAGACCCACGTGAAGGATCATGGATTTCCTAACTCCTATGATCCAAATTAACAAATGACTTGGACAATAATATTGCCATCACAAAAAGGGCATCCTTTTCCTCCGCGATTGGGGTGTGGATTTTTTATTTTGCTTTAAATTATTACCATTTGCTCTATCCATTAGAATGCTATAGGTTTATGAATTTTATTTTTATTTAACAGTTTGATGTGCCGGACCTATTTAATATGCATAACTTGATTAATTATATTTTTTATTTAAAAGTAAATTTATGAGAATCTTATTACTATTTCTCTTAAAATAATTCGAACACATAAAATCAATAAATAAATCACATAACCGTGTGTTCAGTAATTAAGAGAAAACGTGGGTAGTTATTAGAAGTGTAAGGTTCAAACTTGTATTCTCATATTAGAAAAGCAGTTTGTTTACTACTTACACCTAACTCTTGTTAGTTATTTTACTTTAATTAATCTTATTTATGAGGAGAGAAATAAATTTATATTTGAGGAGAGTGTACGTAGTTATAGTTATTAAGATGATAGTTTTTTTTTTTTTTTTATCATGTAGTTAAAATTAATAAAAAATTTAATAGGATATATTATAAAGTAGGATACAATAAGTATCCTTCCTTTTATAATATGGATATGCACATCCTCATGTCTTTTTGCTTAGTATGGAACAAATTAAAATTTGGGAAAATGGAGGTGAGTTATGGACCACATCAACATGAGAAGTATAAATGGACACGTGTTACTCAGATAAATGAACAGCATGGGAAGTAGATTCAATTATTTGATTTTAATTATGTTATAGGACCACAAATAAATGAAAGAAATCACAAGGCCATGTAGCTAGGCTTGAGTTGGTTTTTTCTTTTTTTTTGGGAACGAAAAATTAAGAAATAATAGATTATTTTTTTTAACTCTTAGACCAAGACAACGAGATTGAAAATGATCACTAAAAAGTGTATGTGAAGTAACTCAAACTCAAAAGAAAACTAAACAAATCACTTATTGCTAAATTAAGCATTCCAGTTGCCTTATTTAAATAGATAGTGGGTAACTAAATAATAATCTTTGAAAAAAAAAATGAAAAAAAGAGAGTAGATTTTAGGGGTTGAAAGTTGAAAGCAAAGCCACCTAAGTGCTTGCTTTGCTTGAGGAGAGGTGCTGATGAATCCTCATCCACTGAGAGCCTATTACTGCCAATATTCATGAGATAGTTAATAAAAAAATATTGGTTGTTAACTTTTAGGTACTCTTAAGAATTTATTTATTTTAATCAGCTATTATGAGACATTATTACTGTTTCACTTTATAGGTTTAGAGATTTAATATTGCATGTAAGTTGTTGCTTCCTTAGCATCACATATTGATTAGTATTATAAAAAATAATAATTATAGACATTAATATAATTAGATTTGTTTTTTATAAACAAACTTGGGAAATGTACATTGAGCATTGTGCCGAGAATTATTTTTTTTTGTCGCTTTAACTAATGTGATTTTTTATGGTAAGATCCTTCATTATGAGTCATTGGCCAATAGTAATAAATTTGTCTCAATAAAATTTTTGAAATTTTTTCCATGAGTCTTAATCATATAATACTTACCATTGAAAAAAATCCGATAACATTATTATAAGAATATATAATTAAAATTCATATTCTAACTCATTATAATTTTTAAATGATCGAGGTAATAGTTTATAATTAATTAACTAAAGTATATTTTAAATCATGCATATGATTTATTTTGTATCAAAATTAAGCTCCTCTGTATTCTGGCATAAAGTGTTATTGGGTGGTTACCGTTCAAATTAACAAAAAAATAATTCACATATTATGAACTTGAGTTTTAGCCTTTTTTTTTTTTTTTTTTTACATTTTTGTTTTATTCTTTAAGATTTTACACTGGTGTGATCTTCTATCTGCAAATCAAATCAAACATTTGGATTCCTACTTATACATTCCCTCTATTCTTCTAATTTAATTTTTTTTGAAAAATTCTATAAAAATATCTAGTACATCGTATAAAAGAAACCCAAAAAAGAAAAAAAAAAACCTCGGAAACCATCTATTGACACTATTCAAACTATATGAAGAAACTTTATTACAAAATAAACTATATGATTTCGGAAAAAAGTTATGTATATCACAAAGGGTAACATATGTTAACCTTTATCATTATACCAAAAGATATGTAATATATATATGTGACAAATGCTATATTATATTATTTTTGGACTAACCAATTTTCAAAAAGTTTAAGAGTTGTCCCCTTGAGAAGAAAATATTTAATACCATCCTTTTAAGCACTGAATTAGAGGAAGATTACTAATTATTAGTTTGAAATTTCTTAAAGAATTAATCAGAAACTAGACATTTCATTACGATGTGACAATTAATCTAATTATTTATTAACCGTATCTAACTAACATTATAACAATATGCTCTTATATTTATAATATAAAAAAAACTCTGACAAATATGCTTTCTTACCCGATCATCCACTCAAATGTAAAGAGATAATGAGATAGAAAAAGGAAAAATAAAATAATTTTTTTTTCCTTTTCTTTTTTTTTTATTAATAATTGATTGATGGTGGAAATTATTATTTTTGCATGAATGAGAATTTGTTGGTCACCATTTTCTGTCGCCGAGATTCAACTCTAATCAATATTTATCGAAAACGAATATAATTATTATTGAAAATTATCTGAAACGAAAGATAATCATTAACTGATGATCGAAAATGACGACCAATACAATATAGATAGAGTTTTGAACTATTTATTGAGTGTAATTACTAAGTATGCCCAAGAGATTGTTTTGAAGAGCAGGTAAGATAATTACATAATAGTAGTTCGTGCCTGGTTGAATAAGGTTTACCTAAAAGGGACCCACTCATGAAGAAAAGCAACCCCACTGACACTACCGTGATTGTTATCAACAAGAAAATTACTTTGCCCCAATAAAGGAGTGGAGGGACAACCTGGACCCGCACATTCCTCTGTAATCGCCACTCATCTTTCTTTGACCTTTGACTGCCCACTACCATCGGTCCATCCCCATCCATCCTTCTTCACTAATTATATCTTCATATTTCAAACTTAATCATACAATTCTTTGCCATGTCCTCATATTTTCATTATTTTTTCAAATCTCCATTTAGATATTATGCATTTATTCAAACATCAATCAATCTCTAAATTCACTACTTTGTGTCTACTACTCCCCTTTTTTTTTATTTTTCAAGTTTAAATTATAAATTATAAATAATTCTATCACGATGGTATTATCAATAATTAATTATTCTAATATTTAAATTTATTTTCTCACTTTAATATTACTGTTCCTAACTCTTAAATAAATACATATTCTTACCTATCAAGTAAATCATATTATTAAATTTTAACTTCTTAAGCATCAAGTAATTATTATTATTTTATTAAAATGTTAATTAATTAGTTAGGTCTTTGTATACATAATAAGAGAAGCAATTTGATTTATCATGAACTTCATTCCTTTCTTAATTACGCAATAGCTTAAGAAAATTACTAAAAAATAATTGGGTAAATGAAAGTTACCCATTTATATTTGCTTTGTACCATACAAATTAACATTGTGAAGCATTCCAGCCTGTCCTTTCCAAAACTAACCATCAAAGCAGGGTCAAGGAGGAAAAGCAAAGAAGAAAAAGGGCAGGAGTAGGAAGGCAAAAAGAGAGCCAAGAAAAAGCCTACTAATTACAAAGGAAACTAGGAAAGGGACATCCAGTGGTAAAAGTCCAGGGGCTCCACAACAAACTCAGCTCAATTCAATTATATTGCTCAATCAAATATTTCAAGAACCAGTAATAATAAACAAACAAACAACTAATGAATGAATCCCATTAACTTGATGTTAACAAGAGTAGGATTTTAGACAGCAAATGTGGGACCCAGTCATACATTTCATTTGACCAATCCTCTCTATTTCTTTCCCTCCCAACCATGGTTAGGTTTCAAAGTTAAATGCAAACCACACGTGTGGGCAGGAGTCAGATGAGGGCAGTCCCTCTCTAGTATAACTTTGTTGGGTATGTCCCTCTGTTCCATTTCGTATAAGAACAAACAAAGCAAAGAGTAACACAGCCAAACAGAATTTGCAGGTTGTTCAGATTTAGTCTTATAGAGAGAGAAGAGAAGAGGAGAGAAAGAGAGAGAAACAAACAGAAATGCCTGCAAGTTTAGAGCCGTTAGATTTAGGGGTTCAGATTCCTTACCACTTCAGGTGTCCGATATCGCTAGAGTTGATGGGTGACCCAGTTACAGTCTCTACGGGTCAGACCTACGACCGAGCTAGCATTGAGGCTTGGGTTGCAACCGGTAACACTACGTGCCCGGTGACTCGGGTCCCTCTTGCCGACTTTACTCTTATACCCAATCACACCCTTCGCCGGCTCATCCAAGAATGGTGCGTTGCGAACCGGGCTTCTGGGATTCAGCGTATTCCAACTCCTAAACAACCTGCTGACTCGGCTTTGGTTCGTTCATTGCTGAACCAAATATCGTCGGAGTCAAATCAACCTCAAACTCGTCTAGCAGCAGTGCGTCGACTCAGAGGACTCGCCCGTGACTCGGACAAGAATCGTTCCCTCATTGCCTCTCATAACGCACGCAAAATCCTACTTGATATTGTTTTCTCCAATCATGATTCAGAGGATTCCGAGTTAAATCACGAATCACTCGCTCTACTTGTTATATTTCCACTCAACGAGTCCGAGTGCGTGTCCGTGGCCTCAAACTCGGACAGATTCAAATATTTATCTCATCTTCTATTCCATTCTTCAATGGAAGTCCGAGTCAACTCAGCTTCGTTAATAGAAATGGTTGTCGTTGGAACTCGTTCACCGGAACTCCGAGCTCAAATCATCAATATTGACGAAATCTTAAAAGGAGTAATTGACATTTTGAAGAATCCAATTTCATATCCTCGAGCTCTTAAAATTGGCATCAAGACCTTATTCGCTTTGTGCATGGTAAAAGAAACCAGACAAAAAGCGATCTCAGCCGGAGTAGCTGAGACTCTCATAGACCGATTAGCCGATTTCGAGAAATGCGACGCTGAGAGAGCATTAGCGACAATTGAATTACTCTGCCGAATTCCAACAGGTTGCGCTGCATTCACAGCTCACGCTCTCACCATCCCTCTATTAGTGAAAGTAATACTCAAAATATCAGACCGTGCGACGGAGTACGCCGCCGGAGCTTTGTTATCGCTATGCTCTGCATCGGAGCAGAGCAAGAAGGAAGCAGTGGCAGCCGGTGTATTGACTCAGCTGCTGTTGTTGGTACAGAGTGATTGCACGGGAAGAGCGAAGAGGAAGGCGCAATTGTTGCTGAAGCTTCTTCGGGATTCGTGGCCCGAAGATTCAATTCGAAATTCTGACGATTTTGCTTGCAGTGAAGTTGTACCGTTTTGACAAATATTGAATTCAATCTCAAATTTTCTAATTTTGTTAAAAAAAAAAAAAAAAAAAATTAGAGAAAATTGAGGTTAAGATTGGTATATAGAAATTGTAAATTTGTAATCATGTATCTATGTATTTTTTGTATGTTAGAAATAGTTGTAAGATTTAGATTTTCTTTTAATTTATTCAATAATTATTAGTCATCAGTTAATGGAAGTTTGGTTGGAGTAATATGAACGATGGAATCTTATGTTGATTGGGTGGGATGCAGTATAAATAACATCATCTTTTGGTGTCAATAATTGGTGTTACTGATTCAAAATTATGTTCGAATTTAATTCTTTTTATTTTTTAACCAGAAAAACTTTAATTTTATTTTTAAAATCAGTAAATCATTTATTTTAGCTGAGCTTAATTTTTATGATATCTTTTTGGTTTTTTTTTTTTCTATTATTTATTGTTTAGTTGGCATTTATCCCATCTTTTTGGATGAGAGATTTTGACAAGAAACTGATTGATAAGAATTTTTTTATTTTATTTTATTGAAAAAGAAAGCGATTTCTTCTCCTTTAGTTTTTATCTTCTTTCAGCTTTAAAGCATTTCTTTTTCTATAATATCTTTTTAAACTCTTCAGCCAATTATATTTTTTGATATGCACAGAAGTGAAACCTAGATTGGTTCTTTTTTGCTTTGATTTGAGTCCTCCCATGTCAAAACATCTACATTCACCTCACAATTTTGGATTATACAGCAAAATTCAATGAAAACCTGCTTAACATGACAGCGAGAAAAACAAAGGATTACCGGATTACCAGCCTGAGCATAGCTCACTTAAGGGGCAACAGTAACAACCTTTCCAGTATTTGACAGGTTTTGAAATACTGAAATTAATGGTGGAGGGCTCCAAAAGGTCCCACTCCTAGAAACTCCCAGAAATTTTGAAAACTATTTGTGTGGGCTTCAAAGTCACATGTGTGTGGAATAAATCTCATGTGGGAATAGGCATATAGTTTTCTTCTTATTCTTTCTTTAATAAACTCTTTTCTTTTTTCTTTTTTTGTGATTGCCAAACCAAATGGCAATAGTGCTCACATGCCTAACCCAACCATGTTTCCACTCCGCTCTACAGTAACAGCAACGTCTGATAATTCAATTTGTCTTTCAACCTTATGATATGCAACATTTGGGACCCATCGATCTTTGTCACACTTTAACTTTTTGAATTTAGCCTTGTCCATTTCCCTCATGCCCATAGATTTAGTTAATCATCATCATATATAAAAAATTTGGCAATTGTTGGATTTGATTAATTTTAATGGTGAAACTTGGATAATATCTATTTTTTGTTTCTTAGTTTTAGTTCCTGTCTTAAGAACCCAACTTGAAAGCGAAAAGAAGACCATACTAAAAGAAAAGAGACTATCGATTTTTTGTGCACACAATAAAATAAAATTACCGGGGCAAAGAGAATCACTTTTGCTACTGAGAAAGCAAATGGTCAGCACGAAGGTTCAAAACTTAGTCGAGCGTTAGCGAAGCCAGATTATCATTGCGAGGTGCTGTAGTAGCGCCGAACCTTTGTAAGATTGATTTATCCATCATAAATTGGTTTTTCATATTAATCAATTTGTGCGACCAGCATTAGCAAAGAGGTGATCCAGCTGCACCTTCCAGTATGACTATATTGTTACGACTTCACTCCAGTCACTAGCCTTGTCTTCGGCATCCTCCTCCTTGCTATTAGGTAACAACTCCGGACATGATACTGTAATTGCGTGTAACTAATTATGAACTCCAAACAGTTTTTGTTTTTCTTAATTAAAGGTCACATATACATATACATATATCTTTTTTGATTTAGTGCTCAAGTAATATTCAAATCATTTTAAAAATAAAATAATTAAATCTAATATTAAAAACTACAAATTATTAATATAAATCCTTAGCCATATTTTTCTCCCAAACATTTAATTTTAATTAATGATATTTCAAATTGATAGATTTAAAAAAAAAATGAATATCAAATTCAAGAATTTCAAATATTTCATTGAAACCAACCTTTATATTTAAATTGAGTAATGTTAAGCTGGGCTAGGACTAAAGCCCTTGAGACATGTAATTTTTGAAAGGTTGGCAGAGAAGGGAAGCCCAGGCCTAACCTTAGTGGGCGTAGATACAAGGCATCTAATAATAACAAAATTCATTTAGAAATACAATATCACATACTTTTTTAATTGTATTTTAATATTTTACAACGACTTGTATTAAAAAAAGAAAAAAGTTAGTAGATCAATTATACATAATTTCCATTTTAGAAATTTTCAAGGAACAAAATTAAGTATTTAGTAGTTTCAAGTTCAGCACTGATGCATCAAATAGGGGTTAAAATTTTGATTTGGTTATTGGATTTTTGCAAAACAATGAGAGAGTTACTTTTACATTAAATTCACAATCACACTAAAATTAACAGGATGAGTGGACGTTACTGAGACTCACTTCTCAATGAGAGTCACACGATTCAGTGTCTACATAGCAAATATCTGGATAAGGTTACATTAGGAGCGAGGGGGTATAAATTTTTTATATAAGGATGAAAATTACCATATCTGTAGAAATTCTGAGGGAAAGTTAAAAAAGAGAAAAACTTATTGGAATTGAGTTGCTGATCATATATATTTGTAACATGACACAAGCAGCAACTTTCAGATATTGACAGATCAAAAACAGTAATATTTGAGCTCTATATATGAAGATTAACAGCAACTGCATGAGCCTGCCTGTGAGAGAATTCACATAATTTCTTTGTGGCTGCTGGATTTCTCCAAATGATCTTCAAGTCACCCACATCGATATCTCGCTGGCAGCTTGCTTGAATGCTTCTTCCAAAGAAGATGCCTCTGGGAACTGATCTGAACCACCTCCATTTGCCTGCTTTCATTGCACAAATATACACTCAATAAAACTTACATGAACTGAGGCTTATATATTATACTTCTATTTATCATATACATATGAGGGTATGAAAATATAAGACTAGCTAAATTTCTGCATACACACACACACAGATATATTTATCTGTGTGCCTGGATGCAAGAGTTATGGACCTAGTTCAGTAGTTCATGAAGTAGATTAGGGTTTCTAAAAGATGAGAAAATCAGTATGCGTTGGGGCCAACCACATGCTACACTTGACTTTTTTTTTCAAAAGAAATCGAGAGTAGATATAAGTTGTTCGAACTTCATAGATGAGAGCATCAAGTGCCTCTACTCACAATGGGTGAGAGTAATTAATAATATCATCAATGAAGCATCACGGCAGCCATACTGAATGAAATTAATGACCATTAAATTAATTGGCCTCGCTATATTTCTCTTATGAATAACAAAGAGAGTTATAAATCACTTAATGCAACATATAAGCAACACTCTCTTAATTACTAGCATTTTCAAATCTTAAATAAATTTGTGTCCAAAAACATAAGTACCCCCCATATAAAATCCTGACCAGGCCATTAATCTTTCTATGATTGGTCATTAGTTAAAACAACTTCTTCTACTTTGGAGGATTGGATTCAAAAATGAAAATTTAATTAATTAGACCAAGGGTAGAATTTCAAACTTACATGTGCTTGAATCATGTAGAAGTTGCGGCTACCATCAGAGGAAACATGAGCAGTTATCACATCTATCTTGTGCTTCTCCAGCACACAGCAAATGGCAGTAAAGAGGCAGGCTTTCTTGGTTGAGCAAATGCTGATTTGTGCATCATCACCAGAAACATTCAAGACTACATTTGAATTGCAAAATGTTTGAAAGGCTACCGGATATCGCGGGATTGAAAATGTTGAAGGATTTGTGTTAGGGACATTATTAGTAGGCAAATTGGAAGATACTTGATCAGCTAGGAATGCCTCCCTTGAATATTGATCATTATAAGGAATCCATCTTGGGGTGATTGCAGTTGGCGTTGGCTCATACCGGAAAGTTGAGGCAGCATTAGAGGCAGATTGGAGCCTTTCTAGTTTCTGTTTTTGAAGCTTCTGAAGTTTTTGCTGAAGGATTTTGATGTAGTTCACAGCTTCATCAACAATGGTGGACTTGTCTGCCTATATATATATATATATATATATATATAAATACATGCAACATTAATTTAATAGGAGTGAATCAAGTAGTAAATAAGAAGGAATAGTAATTATTATTGGGATAATGGTACTGTGCCAAAATAAGATAGAGAAATCCTAGAAAACAAAGATAATTAAAAACCAAAAAAGAAGTCCTTCTTAATTGTCATTGAGTACTTGTTCAAAAAGTTGGTGGAGAGGCTAGATTTACAAAATTTTAAGGACCTGTGACTAAGTTTTTAAATTAAGTTTTTACTTTTAATAAGATCAAAACTCTATTTATTACAGTTCCAAAAGACAGCCAAGGCTAGTTATTATTATAACTAATTTGGGTTTTAAGAATTTATTATGAATTTCTTACTTCATTTAATAAACGGGTACAATTCAAACTTTATTTATTATCATTCCCAAAATAGTTTTAATTAAATATTATTTGAAATTATTGTAATTAACTTAGACTCTTAAAAAATAAGTCATTCATCAATCCCCCTTCCCACACAACAACAAAGAAAGAAAAGGGAAAGAGTATTAATGAGTAAAAGTTGATGATTTCAAAAATGGTATTTTATTAATCATACAGAGGCAAAAAAACTAGCCATAGAAGTATAGAACAAATGAAAAGAAAATTTTGGAGAAAGAAAGGAATTCTGGCTTTTCATAAAAGATTGAGAATTTAATTAAAACACAAGAGAAAAATCATACTTTATATAAATATATCTAAAAATTTAATACCTTAGAAGGAAGCTGAGGAAGCAAAGCATGAAGACTAGAAAACATGTTCCTCATCTTTTTCCTTCTCTCCCTTTCTGTCCATATATGAATTTCATGATCTGATTCACCAACCTTATTTCCATCTTTCACTTGATGATCTTCTTCACCATTAATACAACTCCTCTTCCCATTTCTAGTGTTCACCCTACTCACCACCACGCCGCCGCCACCGCCTTGGCTTTGCTTCTTATTATTATCATCAACTTCCACTTGTTCTTTTTCCTGTCCATCATTGATGATCATCAGCTGGTCATTGAAGCGGTTTATTGTCCCGACCCCGGCCCCAGGCCCTGGCCCTCTGCTTCTCATTGGAATTCAAGAAATCCCATGGTTGGTTTTCCCATATGAAACTATCAAGCTGATCATGGTGCTGGCCTTCTCCTGCTTCAGACATGGCTAGCTTTAGAGACAGAAAGAGCTGGGTGGTGTACAAGTTATAAGAAGGAGGTAGAGAGAGGGAGAGGGTAGGGGTTTAAAAAGGTGACAAAGAGGAGAAAGAAGAACAGAGGAGATGATGATGAGGTTTTGGGGAAGAAAGAGCACAAAATACAATCATAAGGTAATGCCGTTACTGAGGCATCAGAACAAAAACGGATAGCCTAATTAGCGCGAGGAACAAAGATTTCTTCTCTCATATGTAGGTCCCATATAGCCACAGGGGATGATGAATGACCCCACTTGAGACTTATGGCCCCACTCAAAACCATCTTCAGTGACAATTCCTGATAATATAATACCACTATTTCTTATGAAATTACTAAACTGCCCATACCAAGCCAAGCAAAAAAAAACTTCACTTCTCAAATTGTGAAACTAGAGCTAGGAAAGCTAGGGAATATAGAGTTCTCATAAACAAGAACAAAGAAAAAGAAAAGAGAGTGTGAGAGTATAATTAGGAAATTGGTGAGATATACTGAAGAGAGTGTGAGGTTATATATAAACTGAAGAAAGATTTATATTTAGGTAAAATATCTGTCTCGAGATTTTCTATTATTCATGTTTGTTCACGTGAAAAGATAGTTATACATTTATTATCTTTCTATTTCAGTCTCACTCATATTGTATTTTTAAAAAAATTAATTTTTTTTACTAGTCGTAACTTTGGTAAGTAATTTGATAGGTTTTAATACTGTTAAAAACTGATTCTTAGATAAATAAATATTTTTTAACATTATTGTTATGCATGATTAATAAATATTTTTTCCTAGTATTATTGATATTTTTTTATTATTTCTTTTCAGTTTTTGATGTTTTGGTTGGAAGAAGAAATAAAAATGAAATGGTGATAATTGATTATTTTAATGAGGTGAGTAACCATGTGAGCATCTTGTTTTGGAAAAATATAAAACCGTTAGAGATTGAGATATATTTAAACTGTCTAAGTCGAGTTCACGAATTATTCATGAAGAATCTTAATGATTAATCAATTTTCTTCATCGAAAAAACAAAAAAAGAAAGAAAAAAGAAACCTTGGGTTAAAGAAGTAAAATATTCTCATATCATGAAACATTTATCATTTTCATGATATATATAAAAAATATTCGTATAATATAAGTACAATATAAGAGTTAAAAAGTTATTAAACTTATTTTCTTTGGGCACTGAAAGTGTGGTTAGCTTACTCTAGATCTTCTTCTTCACTATTAAGCAAATCAGAATAAGTTTTCTTCATTCTTATTTTTATTTATAAACTTTCCCGTGGGAAGAGGGGATAGATATTAAGGGGGAAATATACACTGCCAAGAGGAAATTTGACTTAGTTCTGATGCTACATTTTATATTCCTACAGAATTTTTTAGACGATAAATAATTTGCACATAATTATTCTCGAATGGTGGAGACAGATGGGACAATAATAGGGCCATGTTTTCCTATGAAAAACAAATATCTATAAATATTTGGGTTTGAAAAAATTCATAGGAGAGTTTATGTAACATCCAACAACTTCAAAATTATTTTTTGATTAAGAGATGGCATTCATTTAAAAAAATAAAAAAAAAAAAGCTAAGAAAATGAAAAACTATTCTCAGTCTAGAGCATAATTAGAGGTCAAGGAAAATATCAGCAATAAGTTAAAGGTTATAAGCTAATGCCAAATAGCATAAAATTACTAGTTTTTGGAGTATCATAAATTACGTAATAACCAATGTAATAATTAGTACGTATAACCAACAATAACATATCCTTTTGAGTAAAGAAGCAATTAGTTTGACTTTTTTTTTTTTTTTTTTCCAATTTTTCTGACAGTTGGTCATGCCATCTTCAGGAAACAAATTAAGTTCATGAAAGCAGTTCAAAATAGAGGTAGACAAAGCTGGAAGACTGATTATTCAGTTTGAGGTCCAGAGATGACAGGTTTTCTTCATGTCACTAAGGCTGTTGTTTTACAAATGGGGCACAGATTCTTCTGCATTAGCCACTGCTTGATGCAGTTGGTGTGGAAGTCATGCCCGCAATCCAGTGATCCCAGATCTTCTCCATCGGCATATTTCTCCTGTCATAGGTAGAAAGAAGGTAAACAGTGTTCATAACCAGCTCAAAGAAGTTAAAAGCACCCTTCAACTTCTCATGTGCCGTCTTCAACTACATTAGTATTATAGCTGAGATAGATGAGGCATGTACCTGACAGATGCAGCAAGGTTCCAAATCTGGTGGGGATTCTGTCATGACAGACACATATACTTGCTGTTTCATCAACTTCATAATCATTTCCTCACTTAATCCGGTGCTCACATCTCCCATGCGTTCCTCCAATGCCAACAGTTCCTGAAATGACAATTACAGAGCTCAAGAGAAATAGCACAAAGTAATGATGATGCTGATGAATACCCTCTTTTTACCTCGTAAGACATGTTATCTACATCAAGCCGCATATCTCTGTGCCTATCATGCATTTCAGCCACACCATGATATATGAAGGGGTCAAACAGCATATAATCCTGACAATCACCATATGAACATCAGACGGTAAACAAACAGTATAAACAGTGTCAAAGCAAGATTGCCAGCTACCATTGTGCATGATCAATTGACCATATAACATGAGATTGCTATAGGAGCCATCAGGCCACTGTTTGAGAAGCAAGCTTTCCAATTTTGCAGAACACACAGAGTAAATTTAAAGATGACACTTGCAGAAAAGTAAAGACAGGCTTACAGTGAAGGTACATTCAATGTTAGAATAAAGATATATTCCCAGTCTCCCACCTTTCCAAACTAATAGTCCCTTTTTGATCGAATGCACGTAGTTTAAGAAGGTTAAGGCATATCAGTGTTTTTTTCAATCTTGTCCATAAACCAAAGCCAAAACTGTTTTGGCAAGTGGAACCAATCAATCTTTTTAAAGCAACTTAATATAGTAAAGCAAGTAATTTTTAACTTTTGCAGAGGGACTATCATTTTGGGATACAAATGTAAGGGGAAAAGGGACTAACAATTAGGAATATTGAGTGCAAGACTTTTGCAGTACGATCCTCTCAAATGGGGTGGGTGGAAATTTCACATGCTAATATATCCAAAAGTAAGATTATAGCCTAAACAAAAATTGGAGAGGATAGGGCCTATATGTGAACTTAAGACAGTAGAAAATATAGGTTTCCTATATGTGAAGTATTAGTGCCACAATGCGGCTTTAGAAGCATTAGAAGGGGGTAAAGACTTAAAGAGTGTTTAAATCCTTTTTGACACCAGACAAGTTTCCTTAGCAATACAGTGATGCAATATTCGGCAGTATATTAATTTTCTAATATTTCTTAGAAAATGTAGTGCACATGATCTCCATCTTCTCCATCTGCAATGAAGAGAGAAAAGGAAAGTACCTCAAGTGTAAAGAGTGAGTTAAAGCATCTAATTCCAGAGAAACAAATTGCATAGCAACAATCATCACTACAGGGCGTTCAGCTATAGATGATAGATAAAATATTGGTGGAATTTGGAATCCTACTGGAAAGCAACCTCATTGAAAGATGGCACCATAGATGAGTTTAATCAGATGACAGAAAAAGAAGAGAAACAGAGAATGACTAATCAATCTACACAGGAATTAACACCATCAAGTGTAATCAACTAACAAAAATAATCTCTCTACTGTTGGTTTCACAAGCACAACTTATAGATGCCATAGCAATCTAGGTAAAAACAATTATATCAGTTAAACTCAAACCTCAGCTCGTAAGTTGTCACCCCTATGCATGGCATTCAAGACTTGGCGAATCTGGAACACAGAATAACAAAAACAGCTAGTTCAGCCAAAAAGTAATTAACTAATATGGGTCGAACTTGAAAGCACCTGGTACTAGAACTTTAATACAAATAAAAGTTAGACAGTGACCAGACTTTATTAAGGCAAGCACTCTGCATACAGTACCAATAATTAACAAGAAAAAGGCAGATAACATATTACAAAACTAGATGCCACACTCAGTATCATCGTTCTAATTCATAACAAACACAACATAAAGCAAGGAAGAGATATAAACAGACAAATATTAGAAAGCAAACAAAGAAATTGGAGAAAGGCAAAAGTATAAATAGCAATAATATAAATCAATACAAATCTGTATTCTTCATAAAATTAGATAGTTATTTACTGCCATCTAAACACCAACATGTCAATATCACCAGCATTTTTCTTGAGGAATGATCAGATCCACATAGCATAGCCTCACAATAATAATAGCACAGCTTTGTTGGAAAAGCAAAACACGAAGGAACACATACCTCAGATATCAATCGTCGCCTCCCTTCAATATCAGCACCTAAACCCCGCAATGGAAGGTGCCTATTAGTGAAATCATCACCTTGTCTCTCCATCAAGGGAGCTGATCTTGGATATGGTTGATTGTGTCCCTGGCTATGGGGTCCACATGACATAACAGTATCCTGTGAGGAAGCAGAAGGGCCTGGAGGCAAAGAAGTAAGATGACCATTATGAGCCACAGTTTCTGATGACGGAAACAACGACCAAGAAGTGAACTCTGGCGATCTTTGCTGATTCTGCAATGGGGCTTCATGGTGAGGAATCCAGGGAGGGCTGGGAACAGCGTGCATGCTTGAACTTGACCCAATCCAACTATTAGAAGGTACACCACCAGAGGTCAAATGCCAACTTGTTTGGTTCTGTCCTGGACTTCTCATATCAGTTGCAGTTACAAGCATGGGGTTCTCTGCATTGTTTTGTGGAGCATTTCTTATGATTGATTCTTCATGTGTAAATCTCTCTCCAGGCATAGGGGAACTTGATAAAGTGCTCACACTTGGATTAGCAGCCCCGTTCCAAGGAAAAGGATGCATGTTAGCTGACAAACCAGGAATGTGCATGACATGAGACTGCCTCCGGGGAGCACTGGAATTGGCTGATGCTACTCCAGCTGTTAATCTCAAGTCCAGTGAATCACTAAATGGAGGTCTAGGTATTTGATGAGGAGAATAAAGATTAAAATGACCAGGACTCCCTGCTGATGATAAATTAAGAGGTATAGACTCCTGGGGCTGTCCAGAGTTTATCCTCTGACCAAATACTCTCAAAGGACCTTCGGCATTTCCTGCAATATCTGTTGTAGAAAAGAAATCAGAAGCTACTCCTCTCATGCTAACCCCAGTTCTAGCGTTCTGATGTATTGGACGACTAAGAATAGGAAAATTCTGCAGGGGTGTAGAAACACTTGAGCTGCTAGAAACATTATAGTGAGCAGAACCAGTATGCCATGCACCATTTTCAGCTTCCAAAAGAGAGCTAGAAGTTCCCCCAGGATACAACTGCCCAGAACTGCCTTCAAGGGTCTTTCTCTTGCAGGAAGAGCCCCAATTGCCTAAAGAAGAACTAGGGCCACCATTTTCTTCCTCAACCATGTAACCAGAGCTTCCAGATGAACTTCCTACATAACCACATGAAGCATCAACTGAAGGTGTCTTAGTTTCAAGTCTACCAGAACTGCACATGTTAATTGCAATACCGGCTTCTGTCCCCTTTCCACTGTTGTGAAGACATCCCATATTTAGATTCTCATTCCGGGTTATATGATTGGAGCTGGAGCCTTGTAGAAACAAAGGCTCACTTCTGAATCGATTGCCATCCAGACTTATATTTGCTCTACCAGGAAAAAGTACATTAGCAGATTCAATTTGCCTTTCTTCCGGTCTGAAACCACTAAATGAAGATGACCATTCACGTTCCATTTCTACGTTATCATCATTAACCTGGTTGTGCAGATTTCTGGAACTAGGTTCACCAGTAGTCCAGCTTCTGGAGCTCTGAATATCAAGAGCAGTGGCACTAACACATGTATCCTCACCTGAAGTTACCATATAATCTGACAACCGCCTTTCAACTGGATCTAGCATGTTATTCAAGGAAGTTTGCTGACTCATGCTAGTGCTACTGGAACTAGATACCTGCCTGATATTAACAGTCTCAGGGAAGGACCCAATGGTCCTCCTCTGCCCTTGCATCAGGAGCAATGTATTGCACCTAACTTCAGTATGGAACACAGCTGATGTTTTCAGCAGTCAAGATAGTCTCACATGCACCCTTAATAATCAAATCTGTAGACAAAAATTACAGAAACTAAAACTGGCAGCTTGAAGCTAAAACAAGGGCAAACACATATATAGGAATCAAATAACAAATAACAATTTAAATAAAATTATGAATGGAAAATTTAAGAAAAAACTGTTTTAGCAATTTCCAACATAATGTAGATCTGACAACTCTGCAAGTTTTTTGCCTGTAGCATCCCTGATTTCTCTGAGGATGAGGAGGAAAACCTTATGACCAATATAATGTACGAGGAATTCAATACATAGTGCATAGACAGATGAGATATCCAATAGAAGAACTCATAGTGCTATACAGGCACATACCACATTTTGGTACCTACAGCAAGACATGGGTAGATGAAAATAGACAAGCTTTGGTAACTGACGACCCACTACTGAGTTTTATAAAGTGTAAGTAATTATAACTGCTAAGAAAACTACCAAAGTATTTAAGCAATAGAGGATAAACAGAAAACAAATAAGAATGAAACAAAAATGCCACATTACCAAGAATCAACCACACGATGATGCATAGTCAGCATCCACATTGTTGGGAACGATTTCAAGCAAGTGAAAAATTAATTCAACAAGTTAATAAGCAGTCAGACACGCACAAAACAATAACGATATCAAGGGGAGAAAAATGAATCATAAAAGATTGCCTGCCATACTAATATAGTGAGCTTCAGAACATCTAATTCCATTTCCCTGTTTGTTTTTGGAAGTTGAAACGATGATGCACAATTCAGGTGCGAAATTAGCAATCACAAACCAAAAATAGGCCAATAATGGAAAAATAAAAGCATGAACAAAAAACAAAAACATAGCATCGAGCATGCAAAGCAAACAAGAGAAGTATTTTATAGAAAAAACTGAGGGAACAGTCCACTGGGTAGACGTGATCCCTGACGTTTCTCACAGCTGATTGAACACCAAAATAAAAATAAAAAATTTCAAAATTTCTTTAAAATAAATATATATATATATATAATATTGAAATGAACATACCCGGAAAATTGAGCTTACAATAGCAAAAATATTGAATTACCCAGATTAGGAATTGCGGAATTACCTGAGAAACTGAAAAAGATGATAGGATCCGTGAACCCAAGATCAATAGCAGGTCAAGCTTTGGAAGACGTTTCTGATTTATCTAACTCTGATTTGTATCCTTATCTTCTCCTTTCAGTTACTCTGAAAAAAAAGGAAAAAGAAACGAAGAATATGAGATACGAGACATGACTTAATTGGAAGGCGACAAAGGCACTGAGCAAACGGATGAGAGAAAACGGAAGAATGCCATAGAGAGAGAGAGCGACAGAGAGAGAGTGCACCCACAGTAATCTATGATCTCTAATTGAAGATTTTATGGGAGAGATGGACGATAATTCATGGTCCGGTCGGGTCATAAAAAATTTTGGGGTGGGTCCGTCCACGTAGCTCTTGTGGGATCCCAGATGAGTTAATTACTAATTACAGAGTTGATTGTGGTATTGTGGTTGAAATGTTAATTAAGAATATTCGCTCTAATTTTATGCGTTTAACCCTTTTCTTTTTCATACAAAATTAAATAATTTTTAAAAAAATTAATAATGGAATTTTGTCAAATAAAATTATTAATCTACTAAAGTCTCTTCACTTATATATTTTTTTTTTTTTTGAGGACTACTATAATATGCAAAGAGAAGTCATTAAAAATTATTTTATATAAAAAATAATAGCTTAAACTATTACTTTGATGAGGGAGATGCACGACTTAATAATTTCGTCTCTTTAATTTCTTCAATCCAGTCTTTAAAATATTCTTCATTGTTTAATTTCTTAATTAACTCTCTGAAATACTTTTAATTTATCAATTTCGTCTCACAATATTGAATTTTTACTAATTAAATTCTTAAAAGATTCAATGTTATCAATTTTGTTCCTCCCTATATTTGAGTAATTAAAAATATTCTTTGAAGCTAAAAAAATAAAAATGACTTTTTTATTATTAAATTTACATGTTACGTTTAGAATGTAAAATATGAAAAAGTTTATACTAAATATACTAAGTAAATCTTAAATTTCTAATTCAAAATTTATCCACTTTTTTCATAGTGACAAACTTTAACTAAAACATTAAGGTAAAAAGAAATAGTATCTCAAGAAAATATGAAATAAATTTGAGATTTAAGAATTTATTATTAATTTAATATATCAATGACAATTTTTTTTTATATTACATCTTAAATTTCTAATGTATATTAATAATACAATTTAATTATAATATTATTGTCATTTAAAATTTCAAATAGGTATTTATGTTAATTTAAATTAGTGAAATAGAGAGGAATGAAAATTGATAATTTTAAATTTTGTTAGGAACTTGATTGATAACATTAAACATTAAAAAACTAAATTGAAAATTTTAAAATCTTTCAGAGATTTATTTGGTAAATTAAACATTGAATGACAAAATTGATAAATTAAAAAAATATTATTGATAAAATTAAATATTGATTGACAAAATTGATAAGTTAAATATTTTTCAAGGACCAGAATAATAATTTAGTCAAAAATGATAAAACAAGAGAGTTGGTGCAACTAACAGCCTTAACTCATAATGATTAAAGAACATTTTAAGCTTTATATAAATTGGTCATTTAAAATAATAATAATCTAAATACCAAAAAAATAAAAAATTATAATAATCAAAATAATCAAATAAAAGAAAAATATAAAGACTGATTAGTGTTATCTCTTAAAAACAAATATTTTACGAAAATCAATATAAATCAAACACAATAAACCATGTATAAATAATATAAATATATATTTTTTTAACTTCTAATCAAAAAAACATTTAAATACTTAGTTCTAATGGCATGAAAGTAGGGATTAAAATGTTGATTATGTTTTTTATATAACAAATGTTGCTATAACTTACACACACAAAAAAAAAATCTTATAAGTTCAATGCAGGTGATATTTTGAAAAGTCAATTCCTATTAAAAACGTAAAGTCATTACAAAAATAAAATAAAAAAATTGCATGTCTCCTATCATGCAGAAGATCCAAGGTTTTAAATCATTAAAAAGGGTTTTAATATGCATATATTTTTTTTTCAATCAATTTTGTTGAAAACAATGTCATATTATTTTTATTTAATACCCTTTTCTAACATGCATTGCATGCATCCTTCATCATGAAAAGCACACAATCATTATTGATTTGATACCCTCACTAATCTACGCTAAAAGTTTATTTTTTATGCTTATTCAAACACAATGGTTAATTAATTAAAATCATTTTACATGTTTTGATTTGTTGGTTTCGAGTCAATTTTTATAAATTTTGATTAATTCACATTTTTAATCCAATTAAATTAAAGACAATTCTTTATAGTGAGTTTATAAAATTTATGATGTGTAGAATTATTACCAATTGAGAAGACTTGATTCTCCACCTCTTAGGATAAGTCTTCTTGAACTTTTTAATTATTAAATTAATATATTATTGATGATTTTTACATTTAATATATTATTACCCCAACTTGTCCTGATGATCCACATATTTAGGCGAAGAAATAACATCCCTCAAAATTTTCTTATTAAGATCAATATATGTAATGTTACTGAAGATATTTATCAATGACTCACACATTTGTAAGAAGAAAAACATCATTAAAAATTTCAATCTCAATGAGATTGGTGCTCTCTATATATGTATGTTTAAATTCTCTATAAATATAGCTTTATACCAATGCAATTTAGGGCAAAAAATAAATATTTTTCTTAATTGATTAAGTTGTGTCAATAGCTATTTCTAAATAAATTAGCAATTAAGTTTTTTATTAAAGAAAAAAATCAATCCTTAAACTATCAAGGACACTCAATAAAAACATAGAACCTTCCACAGAAACAATTTAGTCACGTGACACAGAAAGAAACTTCTGAAAAATCCCACCGTGCCAAATGTATGTCATGATATATCTCTGGTTTTTTTTTTTTTTTTTTCAGATTCACTACTCTTGCCCGCAGATAAGGGGTACCTTGATTTCCGAGAAGAAGAAACCCCATGTATTTTTCACATTTTCCCGAGAAAAGGGAAATGGAATCCCGGAAATTGGCAGCTCTACTGTCTTCCCTAATCTCACAAATTCCGCTCCTCATTCTCCACTCCTTTGTCTCTCACCTCCATCTGATTTCGATTCCAATTTCTATGCAAATGTTTTCCCTCTCATCCACCATTTTCTTCTTACACAAGAAATCGTCGCTTCCCTTTCCCTCGTCTCCATTTCAAGAAAACGCAAGTTGGCCAATTTGTCATTACCGAATTCCGAGCCCATTAACGAGGGAAGAGGAGAAGAAGGACCCGGTGGGTCCCAAATCCAGATGGTTACTTTCGGGCTTGCTTGAACCTTTGCTAGAGTGTCGTGACCCGGTTGGGTTTTTCCTTAATCTCTCCCCCGGGGTTAGGCTCCGTATGGGTCTGTTCCGGTTGGCCAACGGCTGTGACTACCCCAAAATTTCAAAACAATTTGGGGTTTCAGAATCGGCAGCGAGGTCTTGTGTCAAGCAATTATGCCGGGTTCTCTGTACTAATTTTCGTTTTTGGGTTGCTTTTCCCGTTTCAAATGAGCTTCAATATGTGTGTGATGGGTTTAAAAGTATTTCTGGGTTGCCAAATTATTGTGGAGTTATTGCCTCTGCTGGGTTTAATATTGTCAATAAAGAAAAATCTTTTGAAGATAGCATTGCAGCTAAAATTGTAGTGGATTCCACCTCAAGATTTTTTAGCATTGTTGCAGCTTTTAGTAGCAACCAGAAGGGAGATTATTGAATTCCTCTCCAGTTTATGTTAATGGTGTATCTATAAATCAGTATTTGATATTTTGATTGGAGATGCAAGGTATCCTTTGCTTCTATGATTAATGGTGTCTTTTGTTTTGCAGTAGGCTATTTCAATATCTCTGTTTCATAATGACAGAACAAATATGGAGTTGTTACTTTGAGAAAGGATATTTGATTTTATCCCTCTGTGCTTTATGATTCCGATGCCCATAATAATAGGTCTTATGGCTTGTGGGAACTCATTAGATTGGCTATTTTCAGTTTACTTCTTAACCTCAGCAGGATTTGTGTATCCTAGTTTGTTGTTGACTAGCCCTCAAAGACTAGTAGCTAGACCACACTTTCATGCTCTTTATTCACTATGTTCCCAGGTGGGCCTTTTGTCAAGAAGAACCATAGGACTACGTTAATGGTCTGTTGATTGAAAACAATGTGCAACAATTGTTCATAGTAAATGATCAAGCCATGATATAAAAGTTCTATAACACTTTCTTGTCATATTAGCTGTGATGTAATTGTTGAAATGACCGTAAAAACAGTTGAAAGGACAAAAATGTATTGCTTAGTGGGTTATATTTTTCATGTCTTTTTGGAAAATTTGGACCTGGTACCTTGAAAGAATGTTGTTTTTCTCATTATGTGCAGATTCCAGTTTTTGTGCAACAGCTACTGAGTCACTCCCATAATTATATTTGGTTTTGTGATTCCAATCTGCAGCAGCCAGAATTTCAGAAATTAATTACACAGGAAATTAGTTTTTGTACTTCTTCGATCAACCCGAGTTCTTGATTCTTGATGTTCAAACTTACCTTGATGAACAAGTGTTCATATCATTTCTCTTATAGTTTAGCAGTACTTCATTATCATCATTCTGCAAGTACTATTATCACTAATCAAATGAAAAAGAGACAGTCAAGGTGCATGGAGCAGCACTGTGAGTCTGTGAGACTGTGACCCTTCTAGTAAAGGATGTATCTCTATTAGAGTTTTACCATGCACCAGTATTGTGCACTTAGTTTGTATTTTCTGATGAACTTTTATTGTTACGAGGTAAACAAAACTTGGTTGAGGTTGATGGTAAGAGGATGTAGCAATATTGGGACCTTTAAGGTATGTATACCATCAATGAAGCTCTCTAAGGTCTTAGACTAAACAAATGCCCAAGGGCATTTGGCCTTTAGCTATGGTGGGTCAATACCATTACTGGGGCTCATGGCTCTCGAAGTCGAAATCACAGCAATGGCTCTGAAAGTTGAATTTTTTGTCCTTTGGGGTAGGTGATATTTTCTTTTCATCATTTTTTGATATCTGAAAAGTAAATGCTAATGAAAAAGTTGAAAACTAATGGGGTAGGTGAATGATGGATTGGGTTCATTGGACAAAGTTTTTAAGGTACACAGGTGACAGGGACAAAACAAAGGAACAACAACCACACCCAATTAGGAAGTTTCCTTGTGAAGGTGGCTTCAGCCTGACATAGTCAGCGAGTCATCTTTCCTTTCATTTAAGACTAGTTTGATTAGCATTCTCATATTCTGTGGTTGTTAAACAGTAGTAGCCCTGTATGGCTTTGACTCAAAGCAAATATGCAATACTCCTCTCCTTTTTTTAAGACCTTACCAATAACATACCTAATAATTATCAACTTTTCCTTCAATTTGTAAATTCAGGGTATATTGCTCTGTAACCTCTTTTTTACCATGTATACATATTTTTTGGTTGATTTGCAAGTAGGATTTATGTGATTTAGATTTACAACTAATTTTAAGCCAAATTTCTGAATTTCCATTGTTATGCCTTAATTATCATAATCTTCTTCAACTTTTCTTTCATTCCAGGACATCTTGTAGGATTAGTTCTTACAAGTTATATATTCACTTCAAAATTGACTACATATTTGGTTATTTGGGAAATCATTCAACAATCTTTTTAAATAAAATTGTACATATTGTAAAATATTTGATCGTTACATGAATTATATATTTTTGACTAGACTAAAAGAATAATTAGTTGAGATATTCGTAAACTAGTCTGAATATACTTAATTATTAAAATTATATTTTGTCGATTCTAAAGATATTTTTGTTTTTGTTAAGATATTTTTAAAGATTTTAAAACCTTGATAAGGAGGAAGAAACAAATGCTCTTGACCACCAAAGATCAAATCTTATTTACAATACATAAGCAATCCTCCCCCAATTTTTAATTAAAAAATTTTCAGCAACTCAAAAAAAAAAAAAAAAAAAAAAAAAAAAAAAAACAAAGAAAAGTTTATAGAAAATTAGGAATAGTTGAGGGTGGCCACTAAGGTAGTAAGACTTATGACTTCTACATCCAATGCGAACACCATACCAAATTATTTTGCGACGTAGAACTCTTGGGCCCTACTTTATAATACCCAAAGGCACCCTCACCAACCCACCACCTCTCCTACTATTTGGCATCTAAAAAAATATTTTAAAAGGCAATATAGAATTATTTCAGCAATCATTAACTTTTTATGTATTCCTAAGTAATTTTTTTTTAAAGTAGTGTCCGAACAATACATATCTTGACTACTACATATATTTTAATTCAGTTAAATACATATAATTTATGTCAATACTAAAAAATTTATAAAATTTTTCTATAAAATCAATAAAAAAAAGAGCCTATATTCTTACTTACCAAGTGTTTTTAAGTAATTTTTATTGGACATAAATGTATAAATAGGCCTCTGCATAAAATTTGTACTAATGAGTGGGGCCATTCCAGTAAGGCCCAAGCAAGGGAGCTTGAACCTCACCTCACTCCAAGTTCTCACCAACCCCCGACCGCTTGGCTGGCGGTCCTACCAGCTCCTGCTTATTTTTCACCGGTTCAAACCGGACACTTTATCCTCATATATACCTTCTTCTTACATATCTCTTCAGGCTCAGCTTAATTCTAAAACACTGAGCATAAATCCACAAAGAAACAGAGAGAAAAAAAGAAGAAGAAATTACAGTAATGGCGACCAAGGGAGAAGAACAGCAAAATCAAGCTGGAAGACACCAAGAGGTTGGCCACAAAAGCCTTTTGCAGAGTGATGCTCTCTACCAGGTACAGTCTTTGTCTCTTTGATCCTTTCATTTTCTGATCCAAAGCTCTTTCACTTTTTTTCTTTTTCTGCATAAAAATTTATGGGTTCTCAAGGATACACTAAATTGAGTGTAAAATTTGCAGTATATACTGGAGACTAGTGTGTACCCCAGAGAGCCTGAAGCCATGAAAGAGCTCAGGGAGATCACAGCCAAACACCCATGGTAAATTTCAATCAATTGGTTTTCTTTTCATTTTCCCACTATATTTAGATTTTCAATATCAAAATTTCCTCTATGTGATTCAGGAATATCATGACGACCTCAGCTGATGAAGGACAATTCTTGAACATGCTATTGAAGCTGATTAATGCTAAGAACACCATGGAAATTGGTGTTTACACTGGTTACTCCCTCCTTGCCACAGCCTTGGCTCTTCCTGAAGATGGGAAGGTACCAAATCAAATATTTTCAATTACTATGAGAATTAAATGTAAAATTTATTGTTTTTTCAATTCTAGCAAATAAAAAGATTCCGTTTTTGAAAAAACAATGACTTAAATACTCTGCTTTTGATTGTCACAGATCTTGGCTATGGACATTAACAGAGAGAATTACGAATTGGGTTTGCCTATAATTGAAAAGGCTGGTGTTGCACATAAAATTGAATTCAAAGAAGGCCCTGCTCTCCCAGTTCTCGATCAACTAGTTGAAGATGTAAATTTTCCCAAAATTCAAAATTATTAACACTATACGTTCTAAGTTTGGTATAAATGATTAACATTATTATTCTGTGTGTGAATCACAGGAAAAGAACCATGGCACATATGATTTCATTTTTGTGGATGCTGATAAGGACAACTATATCAACTACCACAAGAGGCTCATTGAGCTTGTGAAGGTTGGTGGTGTGATTGGCTACGACAACACCTTGTGGAATGGCTCTGTGGTAGCACCACCCGATGCACCACTACGCAAGTATGTGAGGTATTACAGAGACTTTGTTTTGGAGCTCAACAAGGCTTTAGCTGTTGACCCCAGAATTGAGATCTGCATGCTTCCTGTTGGTGATGGAATCACTATCTGTCGTCGGATCAAATGAGAGCCCCATCAACCAACCTCCCGTGCTTCACCTTCCCTGTCTCTGATTTCAAAATGGGAAAAAAATATTACTGGGTGTTCTCTAATTTTTCTTTCCCTGCATACTATATTTGCATTTTTTTTTCTTCCAATGGAACGGTGGATAACTGAATGTATTATTAATGCTTCTTCCTTTTACAAAATTTGCTTCCTTTCGTTACTTAGTTGATAAGAATCCTATTGAATATGGAATACTTTACTGCCTTACTCCATTGCCTAATGCTTTGTCATGGACCCCCAATTCGGCCATTAGTTGGTGAAGGGGTCTTCACCCACCAACCCACCAAACCACTAAACCAAAGCCAATTCTTTTAGAAATATATAAAAAGTCAATTGTAAGGTGGATTCTTGGTGACCACTTAACCTTCATGTTATGTCGAAGGTGTATGTCTAACAAATAAATTGGTACAAATCTTAGTTTTCCCTCTTTATGGTAGCAGTTAAGATCCTCAAGGACTCAAGGTTCTGATAGAGGCGTTTGTACCCAAAGAATACAAAGACAATTGGACATTGAAAAAAGGTTGGCTTAATTATAATTGACACTTTGATTACTTGCGAAGTTCAATAAGATCAGTCATCATCTTTCGTAGACAGATGCTCACTGTACAAACAAAACATTGGGCTTTTCTTTCGTAGACATTAAGGGTGTGTTTGGAACAAACATATTGAAAAAATTGAATTCATTCTAAACGAATTATATTATAATTTTGTGTTTGGAATCAATTTTAAATAGAATTCAATTCAGTTTAAATCTTATTCTATTAACAAAATTTCCTTTTGAATTCTTACCAAAATTGGTCTTATTTGATAAGAATTCAATTCATTATTTTACCAAAAAACTGATTTGACCAATATAACCCCACCTTTCAATAATTATTACACTATTTTTCTTTTACTCTATTCAAAAAGAGAAAACGGAAGGCAAAAGTGATGAATTCAATTTTAAACATATCCCATCTTTTAATAATTATAAACATATTCATTTCTGCTAATTAATTTGTTGACTTCTCACCTCTCTCTCTGAATTTTAATAGGAGGTCCAAGTATATCTATCCAGTAAAGTGATGGCAAAATTAACAAGTTAACTATAATTCAATTTATAATATAAGGGTAATGTTGTAAAAGTACTAAATTAAATTAAATTAAATTCTTTCAAATATATTTATAAACCAAACATAATAATTCAATTGAATTCAATTAAATTCTAATAGTAATATGATTTGTTTCAAACATTACAAAATGATTTCAAATAAAATGAAATGAATTCAATTCAATTCAATTCAATTCAATTCATTGATAAATTTGTTTCAAACACACCCTAAAAAAAAAGGTTGGTTAATTTGTGTCTAGTTCCATTAAAATAAAAAAAAGAAGAAAACATTGGGCTTTGACACCCTTTGATATTGTCTTTGGGTAATGAACGTGTCAATCACTAGCTAAACTGCAATAATATCAAATCCGACTTAAACTTGGGAGTGATTTAATCTATAGGGGTAATCTAAAACTTCCAGCAGGTTTCCATCTATTTAACATCGAGCATCATCTGCATAACTCGATAGCTATTGACTAGTAGTCTCCTACTCACCTAGGAGACAAGAGGGCAGTTGAGTATCGTGCATTGGACATGTAATGCAAGCCTAAACCAAATTGCTAGAAAACATTGGGCTTTTACACCCTGATCATGATTTGCAGCACTTCTTAAGAGAAGTCTATCACTTTCACAAATACTTTATACTCAGTGCCTAAGGAAAATGACAACCAGATCGATAACAGTAGTATCAGTATACTTCATGTCACAAATATAGTGACACCTACTCTAAGAAAGATGCTCACTATACAAAATAGACAAGGCGAATTATATGCACATGGAATATTATGGAGTTACAACTAGCTACACACGAGCCTCAGCCAAAGCAAAGAAAAGAGAAAAACTACAAGGTCCAGCAAACTCGTCTAAGATGAAGAACTACGAGCCATGCGTGTAGGACACAAGTATGTTCAACATGACTGTCAATCAATATATATTGCTCAAACCCACTAGTCAAAAACTGAAAATCATCAGGCAAACTTATATAACAGCATTATATTACTTTCATGCCTAGATGAAATCTCCTTCAGTTAATGCGTACTGACTTAGCCCAAGAGATTATAAGTAAGAAAAACATCCAAACATCACCAAACGGTGATCTAATTAATATCCTGATTATAAGATTCGGGCAAAGTAAAAACAGAACCTATCTTAATGCTGAAATGGCACGAGGCATGCATTCCAGAGGGCTACAATTGATAGCCCATCAAAACCCAGTATGAGCTATTCCCCCTAAGGTTTGAGAAATATCTCATTTGCCAGCAAAATCCCCCCAGACTTAAGCCTTAACTACCATCATCAGAGACAGATTATGTTTGGTAAATTCAAGTGCATTGCCAGCTCTGTCCAACATAACACAAAAGTGTATCAGAATGGAGAAGAAAGTGTAAAAAAGAGACCTTCCATAGGGTACGGTTAAAACTTGAAAGAAAGCTATAATTCTGCGCACAGAAAAACCTCACACAAAAAAATTACGAATTTCTAACTAGCATATGCATTCTACAAAACCAGCAGTGGTTCAACAAAGATAATACACCAATGCACATGAACCCAATAGTATTCATTCAGTAGCAATGACAGAAAAATAAACAGCATCTAAAGAATCGATGAGGAAATTTAAGCATTATCGAGACATAAGTTCTGGAAAAGAAAGCATTCCATTATCCATACTTTGTGAAGTCTGTCTAAAGAATCCATGAGGAAATTTCAGCATTATCGAGACATAAACTCTGGAAACGAAAGCATTCCATTATCCATACTTTGTGAAGTCTGTCTAAAGAATCCATGAGGAAATTTCAGCATTATCGAGACGTAAGTTCTGGAAACGAAAGCATTCCATTATCCATACTTTGTGAAGTCTGTCAAAATTTTCGGTTACAATGAAGCTACCGATTAACATCACATTTTCTTGAAACGAAAGACCCAAAACAAAATAAAACCTTTGTGCCCAGGATTCAATAGACCGCATCAACGGTAGGACTTCTGAAACCTGGCACGAGCACCACGACCACCGAATTTCTTGGGCTCGCAGCGCCTTGGATCAGCGACAAGCAGAGTCCTATCGTACCTAACCAGGATGTCCTTGATCTCCTTCTTGCTCTGCTCATCTACATACTTCTGATAAAAAGCGACGAGGGCTTTGGCTATGCTCTGACGAATTGCATAGATCTGTGAGGTGTGCCCACCACCCTTGACTCGAATACGCATATCAACACCATTGAAACGGTGTCGTCCCAAGAGAAGAATGGGCTCGACTGCCTTCATCCGGAGGATCTCCGGTTCCACAAGCTCGATTGGGCAGCCATTGATCTTGATCAATCCACGACCGCGCTTGCAGTAGGTTACGGCCACAGCAGTCTTCTTTCTGCCAAAGCATTGAACTGACTCTATAGGTGCCGCCATTGTTATGGTCTGCAAGATATTGTCCGTCCTCTGAGAGAAAACCCCATTCCCTCTTGAAGTGGTGGCACTGATAGGGTTGGGCTTTTTTATAGGCAAAAGTAATGTTTTGGGTTTTGTTATAGGGACTAAATTGATATTTAAAAAAATAATTGAGACCAATACTGTAAATATTTCTTTTTAGAGGTTTCAATTTCACACTAGCTGTGCTTCACGTTCAATAAGAAAAACGGTGCGTTTTGGAGTCTAGTCAAAGACTCTGACGTGTACAAGGTGGGGCCTACCAACCTCAGCAAAATCTATAAATTCCAAGTCGTAGTCATCTTGCCAAAATTTTCAGATTTTGGTGCCGGAAATCGTTTTTGGCTATGCCTTTGCTTTCCAATCGGATTCAGATCAGTCAGTTTCCGCTCAACCGCTACTGGTTCCACTGCGGTCAGTCATCGCCGTCTGGTATTTTCTGCCGCTTCGTGTTCCCTACACTTAATTTTCAAGGTTATGCTGCCTTGATTGTTGGTGTATGTATGTGGATAATAATGTAATGACCTGGTAATTGGTATAATTGAAATCAATGGGTATTATTATTCACGTTGTTCTTGGGTATTCTGGAAGTAAGAATTTTACTTTGGTTTTATATTGTTTAAATAGATAGTTGTAATAAGGCAGCAAAGAAATTGAAGTGAAGTTGGGCAGTCTTGCTAGGTGGTTCCTGTCAGCTCCATAGTAAGCTAATTAGTTAGATACTAAGCATTCATGCTTAGCTATGAATTATGTTTTGACTTGTATTATAGTTATAGGAAAAATTATGTCATTATCTCAGAAAAAGGGTATATCTTGCGTGTCTAGTAGCTATGTAATATTTAAAATTAACGAAGAGATACGCTATATTGACTAAATTATACATCCAGTGTTCTCTGTCTGCAAACAAAAAGGATTGGATACCTAATTTGTTTCTTGACCTTACTTGTTATTATTGAGGACTTCTAATTCTAAGTTAACGTTTTAATAATTGAAGTGATGTTGGGTTTTCTGCATTTACTTGATTTTTTATACATCAGTAAAAAGGATACGTTATTCATTTTGGATATTGATGATTGCAGGTTGACTCTTTTTCTTGTCTTTTATTTATTTTTTCGAAGTGAGAAGAGAAATCGTGATTTCTGTTCTATAGAAGTAAAAACTTTCAATGGGTCAGAAAAAAACCATTTAAGAAATCAGCTACACCTGCAAGCCAAACTGTGCCAAGAGGAAGAAAAAACATGGACAGTGATGACTGTTGCTTAGCTACTAAATCTGAAGAAGATGTACTGAACAGTCGCCAAGAAGCCATAGGAGAATCTAGAACTGATGTGACAATTAACGAAATGGGAAACAGGGAACCGAGTCAAACATCAAAACACACGAGAAACATGAAAGAAAAGAGTAATGTTGGGAGTGAAGCACGGGGAGAATATGATGTGAACAGTATTGTTACTGAACTAGGTGAAGTCTCTCCTCCTTCCAGAGCAAATATTTCTACTTTTGGGGAGAAGCCTCAGACCGAGCCTAACTTGGTTGGAGCAGAGTATGTCACAATCACAAACGAGAAGGAAGCTGTGTCTTCTGATGCAAAGAAGAGGAAAAAGAAGGAGAATAACAACGAAAAAAGACTGTCTAATGTGGAGGAGATAAATGAGGGAAAACAAATAAAAAAGAGGATAGAGTCTTAAATAAAAAAAAATTCCATTGGACAATCGCAGGCTGTTTTAGCTAAATGTAAAGAAGAAGAGGAGCAGTTAAAGAGGGAAGACGAAGACCGCTGCTGGAAAGAGGAGATGGAGAAGGCGGCAGAGCGAGCACAGCTTGTTAAGAGGCAAAAGCAAAAGGAAAAACTTCAATAGAAGCAACAAGAAGGAAGGCTTACGACATACAAGCAAAAAAATACTTGCAGGGCCTTGAACGTGCAATCCCGGGTACTTGCTTACATGTGGCGGGGATTCAGAATGAATTGGATGATATCAAGAAAGCAGTGATGCATGAAAGGAATTAATCACGAGCTCTTTGGATCGGAATCGTGAGGGAGTCCTTGTTCAAACCTCAAGTGTGGGGGCTTTAGAGGCTTTGTTGTTTTTATCTGAGAAAACCAGATGTATCTATGCCAGTTCATGAGATGAATTTAGGGCAGAGAGGCTAGTAAACTTGCTGATGAAACTGGTGTTACGATTTTTACATCCAATTCTATGTCTGAATTGTGCAATTTTGGTTAGAGCACATATCGCTAATGTCACTGCTAAAAAATAGGAAGACGCCACCAGAATAGTTGTCTTCCCATGCCTTCTCCATATTATACTGGATTGCATAATCAACAGAAAGGATCCAATCTTAGTGGGGATTGATGTTATTGATGGCATTACCAAGGTATTATTTGTGAGTGGGTGGTGGATGAGTTTCTGTATCATTGTGTTTGTCAACTATATACTGATATATGTGGAATTGACTTTATGAATTCTTCTACTTTCTATTATTTAGAAAATACTGCATAAGTACAGTATTGACTTTTCTGCAGGTTGGCACTCCTCTCTGTATACCTTCCGGAAAATTTGTGGACATTGGATGGATTGAATCCATTGAAATTGACAAGAAACCAGTTAGTGTTGCCAAGAAAGGTCGGAAAGCAGCGATCAAGGTACATAACTTCTATTGGGCTCTAGAATCTCACTTTCAGGTAAGACTCTTTAGCCCCGTGGATGCATAGCAACAATAATTAATAAAGCATATTCAAAACTAATTAAATAAATTTCCAGGATGATATCTTTCAAAAGAGGTGTGGAGGCTTGTCAAGAAGCTAAAAAGATAACCTTTAGGATAAAATGAGCTTCGCGTTTTGAGATGGATCAGCAAATAGCTGCGCTCCTGTGTTATTCCACTTTGGAGTAAGGTTCAGAAATTGACTTGAGTGCTGTAGCAAATTCCATAACTTCTAGTGACACTTACTACTAAGAATAGTGACTCTTGTTTTGTTTCATTTGACGTTTCGTACTGTGGGCAACTGGGAATGGTATCTTTTGTGGATTTGGTTCAAGCACGCATCTCTCTTTGGCAGTTTTTAGTTCTGAAATTATGACTGGGCGGTCCTATAGCATTGAAGTAATGCTAATCTCTTTCTGATTTTTTTGGACATCTGTTTTCAATGCACAGTAAAATCAAGATAAATCATACTTGGTGGTCCTAAAATCAAACTTAATTAAAGAAGCCTTTTAGTATGGAATGATTTTTTTTTTTGTATAACCAAACTGGAAATTCATTAAACGTACATTTATTGGGTGCATTCATATATACTTAATCAACTAGTTGTAATGGAAATTCATTCAGATAATTTTCTTTTTACCTCTCAACACTGACTCAATGACCAAATCACTATAATTGTGTTTCATATAACATATTTTTTTTTTACGTGGCAGTATTTTGTTGCATGCATGAAAATTGAAAACCCATGTTGTGTTTCTCATGTTCTAAGGACAATGCATGATTAACTTAATTAGAAAATATTGTTTATATATAATTAGAAGAAAAGTCTTAACCTTTTGATTAAATCCATTTAACGCATTTTGGCTTATTAGTTGAATTTCAAAGGAAAAACAGGGGATTTATCATTTGTACAGTATTACTACCCGTGACCTTGTACTGACCCTTCTTGTCTGAAAACTCTCCCGGAGTACTTTTCAGCCATGGGGTCGCCGTTTAATGACACCGATGAACCACTTACTCCTGCCGGCCGATTATTTCTCAGGCCAGAATTGAACCAAATAATCCAGTGCGTTGTTGGGCTCAAGAATCCCGTTGACGTCGATGCCATCACATCCGAAGTTCGCAACTCCATTATGGTCCAACACCCTAGGTTCACCAGCCTTATGGTTCGTGACTCTCGGGGCAGGGAGCACTGGCGGAAAACAGAAATTGATCTCAAACAACACCTTATTGTTATTGACCAACCAGTATCCACCAAAAGCAATGACGAATTGGCTGTTAACGACTATATGGCTGATTTGTCGACGGATGCTTCTGGGCTTAGCACGGATAAGCCTTTGTGGGAAATCCATTTATTGACGGCTCATAAATGTATGCTTTTTCGAATTCATCACGCTTTGGGTGATGGGGTTTCTTTGATGTCCCTTTTGCTGGCTTGCTGTAGAAAGGTGGACGATCCGGATGCGTTGCCCATGGTAGTCACCGGGAGCAGCACCAAGCGCAGGAAAAGGACTTGGTGGGATTGGAGGGTTTTGTGGGGGATTTTGACAATGGTGTGGTTTAATTTTATATATGTGGTGGAGTTTATACTAAGGTCTTTATGGCTATGTGACCGGAAAACAGCTATAACCGGAGGTGCAGGGGTAGAGCTCTGGCCGAGGAAGCTGGCTACTGCCAGGTTCAGCTTGGAAGACATGAAAGTGGTGAAGAAAACTGTGGCTAATGGGGTAAGTTGCTATGATATATTGCTGCATACTTATGTTAGTCTAAAAATTAGGAACGATTATGTTCACATGTATGCTAAAACAATAAACTCACAATATTTGTATTGTTTTGCAAGCAGCAAATATTGCATTGACAACCAAATAGGAAATGCTAAATTTCTATTCTGGCTGTAGGTTAAGAACGGGTCTAACATATTCTTTGAAAAAGAATCCTTTACGTCATTATTATTAATAAATGGTTTTAAGCTAACCATTTTGCATATGATGTGTTCAATAAATCACTAAAAGCATAGTTAGATTACATAAATTTATGCTTTTGTAATGTAATTTCGTAGGTTCAAATTCTATGAAGATTGAAATTTTCTGGTAACAGCCTGAATGAGGCACATTGATGCATTGGTGCTTAGATAGACACTCCATATCATTGCTTCTATGTTTGATATTAGAGTATTTTAATTGTTGTTAGTATAGACAGCCTATAAATTTCCAATTTCCAATTTCCAAGTTTTTATGTCTCCAGGACTGTCTAATTGCCTTAAAATTGTAGATTTAGATACCAACTTCTATATTATTATTATCATATTTTCTGCAGTTGGATGTTGTTATTGACAGGACAGCTCACCTATAGGCAAAGCCACTTAATCCACTTGGTTGTATTCTTATTCTTATATTTAGAGTGGTTTTTGATACCATGCAGACCATAAACGACGTTTTATTTGGAATTATATCATCCGGGATATCGAGATACCTAGATCACCGAGCTCCAAATGGTACAAATCATTTAAACAACTGCTATTTAAGAAAACTCCTCGGGTTCACACTCACAAACACCCTAACAACATCATCATGACTTGATAAGTTTTCTTCCTGTCAGCGCTGCAAGATGGCTTTCGTGTAACCGGAGTAGCAATGGTTAATTTAAGAGAACAGCGTGGGTTACAGGTCTACCCTGATTTGCATTTTCTTTTCTTCTTGTCTGCATTTCAACAATCTTTCTTTTAACTTTTCAAGGGATATCAAAATTTGATTGTTATGGATAAAAATGACAACTACTTACAGGATGTATCCAATTTGATGAGAGGCAATTCAGGAACACGATGGGGTAACAAATTTGGCATTGTTCTCCTGCCTGTCTTCTATCAAAGAAGTGGTGGCTCTGATCCTCTAGCATATTTGAAGAGAGCTAAGGTAATGATTGAGAGGAAGAAACAATCAGTGGAGGCTCATTTCTCATACAAAATTGGGGATTTTGTGATGTCTTACTTAGGAGCCAAGGTGAACAATTCTCCTTCCTCCTAAACAATTTAACTTTCTATTTTATTTTTCTTTCAAAAAATTTAACTGATACAGTATTAATCTGGGAATAAGGCATTTCCCACATCCACGGGGTCGAAGGGTCGACTCTCCTAGATGCGGGTTTTATTCCCCCTTTCCCCTCCACCCCAAAAAAACTCCTGGGTATAAGATTGAATATTCCAAATTTTTATGCATTTGGTAAAGATAAAGTGATCGTATTTATGTATTGCAGCTTGCTGGCATGCTCAATTACAGGATTCTCAGCAACACTACCTTTACCATATCAAATGTGCTTGGCCCTCAAGAGGAGATTATGATTGGAACCAACCCTGTAACTTTCTTACGGGTGACTTTATCTGGCCTGCCCCACGTATAGCTTCTAAACTCTGCATTCCTTATAGAACTCTTAACGTTGGATTAGTTTTATTAGGCTGTATGTAATTAATGAGATTTCTGGGTGGTTGGTAATACAGGCACTCACGATGCACATGCTGAGCTATGCAGGAAAGGCTGACATGCAAATCCTGGTGGCCAAAGATATCATCCCTGATCCAGAGTTTCTTGCCAAGTGTTTTGAAGATGCTTTGCTTGAAATGAAGGAAATGGCAGTAGCAACCACGAACATTGAGGAGAAGAAGAATGTGACAAATATACAGAGAGATACATAATACAAATAAAATTTGATAAATGTTCAAATAAATTTGCTTGCATTTAGAACTTTCATCTACGTGACAATATATTCAGAAGATTCATATACGTGTAGACAATATATTCAGAAGATTCATCTACACGTAGACAATATATTTAGAAGATTCATCCGCATGTAGAAAGTATATTAGTTTACTACTCCTTTCCTTTTGCACACGGTGGAACTTCAGAAAAAAATTGTTGACTTTCCAATCATTTCATCTCTCTCTCTCTGCGGAAGAACTATCTTCTAGAAGTTACAAGGATTTGTTTTCTTCAGAAAACTGGTTCACGGTGCCTTCTCATGCATGTCATTATTTTCAACTTGATAGACATCAAGACTAAGTGGTTTACAGTTCCATTTTTTACTTTGTACCTCACCTTTACAGTCCTGTGGCACCTGTCAACCCTATCCATATGACGCCCTACAAGTGATGCAGATTGATGAAGGTTTTAGATTCAGGTTGGACGCAATATGAGCAACACTTCTAATTAACATTTAACTTTTCAAATTTTGGATAATCTTTTTATAGTATTGGCATGAACTGGGGTAAACCAAAACAATATGCCTTTGCCTTGTTTGTCTGCCTTGCTGCCGAGACTTTTATCTTATTTGGTGCTGAAATAATCTAGGGAAGCAAAAAACCCTACTCCTAACTAGTTGTGGAACTCATGAACCTGGAAAAAAAAAAAAAAACAAATGGATATTTACAAGCACCATTAATTTGTAGTGTTCCGAACTCATAGAACCAAAGAATTCATCAAAATCAACTCATTTGTACACAGCAATGTTTACGATACAATAATTATGGCCCTCAAGTCCAAACATCAATCATCTCCAACTGTTGAGTGGCTAACCAAGAAGGAAACGTTACAAGATAAGCATTATAATACATCTAAAGGAATAAGCAATAATTGCAAATGCTGCCGGATTTTCTCTGCCAGCCTGGCATGCATGGTAGCTAAGTGAGTTCTACCCCTTTTCAAGGTCATGCCTTTGTTAAGGACTGGATCCTTTTACCATTTCCTTTCTTCCTTCTTAACAGAAGCTTCTTTAGAAAACCAAGCCCTCCTTGTTTTTTACTCGGCACAACAGCCAGAGCACCTCTTGCATCGATTCCATCATTTTGCTTTGAAGCAAGATTTGTTGTTTCTGGAGTACCTTGCATGACGTTAGGAGCTTGCAATGTATTACAGCTGCCAGAGTGAAGAACGGCAGGTCTCTGTACTTTTATAGAGGTTGAGGTATCTCTAATTTGGCAAGACTTGAGAACCACTGCTTTAGCATCATCTTCAGCTTGCATTCTATGGCGTAGGGATGAGTGCTTAATCAAGTTCTTTTTATTGGTTATGGATGCGGTATCAATTGTAGAGATAATCCGGTCAAAGGTTGCTTCTTCACTAGATGAAGCCAGTGCCTTAAGCTGTTTTCCAAGGTTTAGGATGGTTTCTTGGCACTCAGCCAATTTTACAGAAGCTGTTGTTATCTCCCAGTCCTGAAATGTATCATTTTTATTTGTATGAAATTTAGTAACTTTCAGAAGTAAGTTCTAATTACTTGGTCATTCTTAAATCAGCTGCAACATGCAAAACAAATATTATTAAGTATTACCATATTCCACTAACTATTTAGTCATTCTTAAAGCTACTATTGTATTGCTAATATATAAAACAGTTCAATGTAAATTAAAAAGAAATCAAAAAAGGCAAAGGAAAGAAATGGGTTGTCCATTACTTACATTCTGAGAGTGCTTTTCCACTTCATGTGCGCTATAGTTTGGAGATTCCTTGTTGGCAATGCTGTTAGATTTACATGTTTCTAGAATCAGATTTATCTTGAATAAACTTTAGTTTTTAATTTCTTCCATAAGAGTAAAATAACAAAATATTCTTACCAAAAAAAATAAATATATATATATATATTAGTGGTTACCTCTCAAGTTGAAGTTGAAGCTCTAGACATGTTACTTCTAAATCTTCACAACAGTTATTTTTATCCTCCAATTCAACTTCCAATGATGAAAACTTCTGAAAGACCTCATTTAACTTGGCCCTGACAATTGTTAGCTGAGTATCATGATCTTCATTTATCTGCTTTTGCTTTTCAATCTGATCCTCAAGTAGTCCTTTGGACTCTTCCAATGTTTGAAGTTCTGCTTTTAACCTTGTAATGACCATTTCTGCTTCTCGAAGTTGAATAATCAAATCCTCACTCTTATCAGTTATAGTTGAGAACAGCTTCACGTCCATGCCTTTCTTTGCAGATTCCATACTTGTCAAGTCTTCCAATAATCTTCCGCTTTCATCTTGGCCAACACAATGGTTATTCTTCTTGTGGAGCGAATCATTTTGGGCTTGTAAAGAAGAACCTAAGGGTGGTGAACATGTTGATTGCTTATCAAATGTGTGAAGAATATCTAATTCCATCGGTGGATCAACCACTCCAGTTTTATGTTCAATGTCACATTGCGATTCATTCCAATTAAAATGTTTCTTGATTTTATCCCTTGCAATTGAAGTATCTTTAGGGGTGGCATAGTTATTCATAATCCAGTCCAAAGCAAATGCCACTTCCTCAGCAAATTTTTCAAGGTCAGCATCTCCAGTTAACAGATCATTACAGGTTTGAATAACTTCTTGTAGGATAGGATTCAGTTCTGAAACTTTCCACTGGAAAACATGGATGAAGTATTCTCTGGATGCTGCTGAAGGAGATATGTTGGAATTTTGGTTCTCTGAGCAATTACCTGGACAGTTTTTGCTGATGACTGACATGGGATTGAGCCCTTCAATCAGCTTGATGATTCTACAGATTGACTCACTCAAATTCGATTGAGAATGTTCGCTGCTTTTCTCCTCCACTTTGGTATCTGTAATGGAAACTCCACTGACTGACTTTGTGACTGGGGAATTGTTTGGGGATTTCCAAGTGATATAGTTACTTACATTTAAAGGATTAGATTCGACAGGATGTCTTGAGTTTTGAATTGTGTCAGCTTTACTGGCAGCTGGATGATTCATGTATCCCAAAGCAATTTTTAGGTCCTCAAAAAGTTCATCAAGGCTTCGTTTTGACATACGCTTTTGCTCCATGATTGCATTCAAAACAACCTGAAGCCAGTCAAATGATTTTTCAGCTTTTACACTTCTATCAGTAGAGTCAATATGATCATGTTCAACTGGTACTAGTTCCTTACCAGTTAAATCATGGGAGTACCCAATTTCAGGGGCCTCAACAGAAACAATAGCTAGTTTCTCCATCTCAACAAAATCATCCATCAAACTCATATCGGGAATTTCAATAGCTTTGCATTGCTGCTGATTTTTAAATTTTCCATATCTGAAATGTTCCAGTTCTGAAATAAGAGCAGTAGCCCATGATCCAGAAGAGGTCATCCCATCACCACTTCCAATGTCAAAATTTGATGATAAAGGAAGTTCATTTGATAGAGGACCACACCTTGCTAGCTGCATAGATTTTTGGCTTTCAGAAAGTTTTCTAAGCTTGGTCTCAGCCTGTGCTAATTGAGATGCTGTTTGCGAATACATAATCCTTGAAAAACTTAATTCAGTATTCTTCTTGGCTATAATTCCTTTGAGAGTTTTATTTTCCTCATCCATATCCTGTAACTGTTTCATATGTAAGCTGATTCTCTTGTTGGAAACTTGAGGAGAGTTATCAGAGGTATTATTTCTGATTACCAAATCTCTGGAAGAATTTGCCATCCTTCTTCTCATTTCTTTCTCCCTTCCCTTTATTCCAACCTCACTCTTTACATTCAGAAAAGCAGCTGGTCTTTTCTGCATCAAGCAAAGTCTCTGACATTCAGATTCTAACTTTGTGATTTTCTCAACACTCTCCAAATACTGTTTGTGTGATGTCTCGGCATATCTACGGCTATAGTCCATCTCCTCCTTTCGAATCTCGAGCTCCTTCTCAAGCATGTGAAACTCATACTTGAGAAAGGCATTTTCCTTTTCTGTGGAATCTAACCTAGCCATTAGTGTACTGAATTCAGCAACAGACTGAGAGTTGCATTTATGTAGATCTTCGATAAGTTTCTCTTTGGCTAGTAGGGCCTTGTTTAGATTAGCATTCTCAGTAGCTTTGTCAGCAAGCCCTTTATATGTTTCCTTTAACTTCTCTTCCAATTCTTTCTGTACCTTCTTATGCTCTCTTGACATTTTTTTAACAGCATCACATATCCATTGCTCTTTTTCTTCTTGAACGGAGTTTATTTGCTTCAAAAGTTCCTTCGATTTTGCATCTAAATGAGTCAATCTTTCATTTGCAGCTATGCCTTGCTCTAGATGCTCATTCATTTCTTTCAGGGATTCAGCTTCTGATTCTGCTTTATCATCACCTGAATGAAATGATAATATTCATTTGGATCAGCCAAAACCTAAAGGAAATTCCAAGCTGGAGAACTGAAAGAACATATGCAGATAAACAAATGGAGGAAGTAAACTCCATAAGAAGCAGTATCAGAGTGGGGAAAAGATGAAAGGAAGTATAGCAGTGAGCTACCTCTCATGTCATCTTGGACCACTTTTGCATGTTTAGTTGAAGGGTCATTGATAATGTGATGGTCAATGAGAACTGAAGCTAATTTCTCCTTAAGATTTTCTGCTGATTGATCAAGTCCAGCATCTTTATCTGTTCGAAGTGTACGTATCTAAACAAACGATAATGCTGTTAGTATATTTATCATATTTTTAGATCAGTTTAGTGAAGCAACCTTCTTGAACCTCAAAGGACTGTGCAGAACTGCAGATTTTCATAGAACGCCATTTATTTTATGAAGTTTACTACAAGGTCATGTCCTCAAATTTTATTTTATTTTAATTTTCAGGTAAGCAATTCCATATGAGAACAAAACAAAAATAAAACTTCACCTGGAAAACGAATACCATGATCAAGTTTCCATTACCTCTTCTTCGATGTTTGGTGAAGGATTGACAGCTTTATCTGCTGCAAAGGTTGTCTTTTCCATGGATCTTTTCCGCCATAGCTGTATCTTTTGATCCATGATTTCAGTACTATCCAAGACAAGAAGGGGAAAACTTAGAGCTAATGTGTAAAAACCATCTACAAGAGGAATCTTTACCATGCCTACTTATTTATTTTTGGGTAGATTAAGATTTCATTATCCCGAACAAAAAACAAAAACTAAAAGGCAGAGAAAACCAAGACTACATAATTGTCTACAAGCTTGGCCATAAATACAGAATACTTGATTTAAGAAGAATTAAAGAAGAACATTCTCATTATAAATTTGAAGCACTTGGACTACCATGAATTGTAGAATAAAATAGTTCTTAACAATTGAAGAAAAAAAATGTCATCTTCCCAAATTACGTTCAAACCAAATTATTAATAGATGGTCCATTACCAACTAGAAACATTCTTTGACAACTGCTCAAAACAATGGAGGTAAACGCAACCTAGTATTGAAATATATGTTATCTAGCCTAAAACCAAAAAAGGAAAAAAGAAAGAAAAAAAAGATAGTACTCCTACTCTTTGAAATACGCTTTAGAAGCTGGAGAGCTGATAAAGGAAGCTAGAGCAGAGATACCATGGAACAGACCAGTGGATCAAGAAAGCAAAAGCTGATTACATATTCTTTCTTAGGATTTGGGAACAGACATCAATGTTGTTTACACCCAAAACTCGGTAGAACAGTTACAGCTAAACCACAACTAATATTAAAGTATTACTGATTGTCTGATAATGCATCATCAATTAACCAAACCCAATTAAGCAAACACTAATTAGAGCAACCATGCAAGGTTCCAGGAAAATAAAACAAAACCCACAAAATATAAATATGAAAAAAAAGAAAAAGAAAAGTGGGATTTCAGACTGGAATAGCTCGTACCTGGTCATTTAGCAGACAAAAAAAAAATGATATGGACGACTCAGTTTAAGGTTCACCCACCCAGAATGTTACTGTTGTCAAGCTAGATAATCATCTGTAAGATCAAGTTTGTCAATTTAGTAGCTATAACAGGAACAGAAGAAATAAAAAAAAAAAAAAAACCAAGAGTATTTATCATAGGATGCTTACTCTCTACCGACAATTACGTCCCTTTTTGTCTGGGGCTACAATGGCTAAAAATGAAAGTCATAAAAGGGTCGATAAAGGAGGAGAGAGATTATGCTTTTGTTGAGGTGGGACTGGGACTATGTGGTATCACATTATCAATGTCTTCACCCAAAAAAAAAAAAAAGTCACTTCTGAGTGAGCTTTTCTGTTGTTAGCACAAAGGGAGATACTTCAACGATCGGATAGTTGCAGAAATAGACTGTGCATTATGTGTTGAGAATGATAGATACAAGACCATGGGCCTGGCTGAATGTTGTGAGCTAGGCCCTTAAGCCTCATTATCAAAATATTCTATTCATTCATTCCTATTATCAAGAATGTGTACTTTTTATTCATAAACTAACACTAATAATACTATGCTTAAGATTTAAATTATGTCGCTTCAATCATATATTCATTAGTTTATTGTACTCTCAATCATCAGTGTAATCAAAAATAAGTATGTTATGATTAAACTCGTCCTTGACAAGATAGAAATTTATTTGAATTAACTTCATCGCACATATATTAGAATGAATCAATAGAAATATTAGTGAGCAAATAATGAAACAAAAAAATCTTAGTAAGTTTATTTTTCATGGTTAAAAGGGTTCCTTTACCCTAACATTTTGCTCTGCCCTTAATCTTCCAAAAAAAGCAAAAAAAAATTGAAATTTGGAGGCAAATTTTAGTTTCGTGTACATCTGGAAGTGAACCATGTAAATTTTACCACTCAGTCCACATGTTGAGTTTGGTCAGTGAGTTTGACTATTTAATCCCTTTGGTCCGATATATCATCGTATTAGATACGTCATGTTTGACAAGACGGAAATTATTTGTTCGAGCGGTACAATCTTAATATAACAACCAATCAATCAGTTCCACGTCATCTAAAATGGTGTGCCCCGAGTAACCGACATTGTTGTAAATATTACAAACTTAGTGGGTCAGAATTGTCACATAAAGCACTAAAGAAGGGTCAAAACGGGAAACATAAAAAATTTCATCGTTATCTTCATTCTTTAAAGTTCAAGACATTTACATTTTTCTTTGGAACCCGTCCGTGGTCACCTATTAAACGAGGATAGATTGGTAGGCTGACTCGGCACCGTAAGACTCACTGAGTCACCCAACTTGGAGGCCGGAGAAAAACCTTTACTTCTACCAATCGGAATTATGGAGATCGCCTCTACGGTTTCTCCATCTCTTGATGATAGTCCGAATGTCGCCGTCTCTGCTGATTGCGTCATAGACCACTCTTCTTCATCTTCCTCTTCTGCTTCGTCGCCACGCGGTTCAAAGGAGAAAGGAAATGAAGCGAATGCGTCGGTGGCGGCAAAGTACAACGACGAAGATGAGGAGGAGGAGGATGTGTGTCGGATATGTCGGAACCCCGGTGACGCCGAGAACCCTCTCAGGTATCCATGTGCGTGTAGCGGTAGCATTAAATTTGTGCATCAGGATTGTCTCTTACAGTGGCTTAATCACAGCAATGCTCGCCAATGCGAGGTTTGTCTATCTCCCTCTCTCCTTGATATATACTGTTGAATCGGATGCCCAATTATAAATATGCTAATTGAGCGATTGTTTTCTGGTAGATAGAAAGCGTTGAAGATATTTTACGATTGGTTTTGCTAGGGTTTATGCTTCATCTTATCACTTTGATGTTCGAGACTTGTAGTCATAAATCATAAATGTGAAACAAAGTTGGATAATTGATAGGGTGTGTCTCTTTGTTGATAATCAGCTTATGTGTAATCTTTGCTCATTTTGGTAAATGAAATTAATTCATCCTCATAGCTATATTTGAACTCAGATCAATTGTTTAGTAGATGGTGGATGATGACCTAATTACATATTGCTTTTCTCTCCTCTTGAAAAGTGGAAAGATGTTGTCTTTGTGACTCTTAATGATGATATATGTAATTAACAACTTAAAATACCCGTAACTTGTAAAGAAATTCTAAACCTGGAAACAAGGGTCAAACTATTACTATTTCTTTCCCCTTGTTGGAAATAAGTTCTATGATCGTGGGCAAAACGTCTGTTCCAGCAACCCCTGGATTTCATGCCATCTGAGGAAAAGTAAAGAAGCAAAGAAATACTGAAAAAAGAAAAAAAGAGAGGGATAAAACATATCAACCTTGAAGTCTTATCATTAACCTTCTCAACAAACCTGGCTTGGTGCAACTTAAATGAAGGAACTGTCAGGTTTTACTTCAGAGTTCAGATCTCTCCCAAAAAAAAAAAAAAAAAAAAAAAGAAGAAAAAAAGCAATAGGAAGATGAAAGTATGGGCTGTGAAAGGCCTCTTTATACTTGAGACCCTTCTGCATTGTGGGTGCAGATTCTTTCCTAAGTGTGGTTTATCTGTGCTGCAGGTCTGCAAGCATGCGTTTTCCTTCTCACCCGTTTATGCTGAGAATGCTCCCACAAGGCTGCCTTTTCAGGAGTTTGTAGTTGGGATGGCTATGAAAGCTTGCCATGTGCTGCAATTCTTTTTGCGTCTTAGTTTTGTGCTTTCTGTCTGGCTGCTCATCATACCATTCATCACATTTTGGATATGGAGATTGGCTTTTGTGAGAAGTTTTGGTGAAGCCCAGAGATTATTTTTAAGTCATTTATCTACTACAGTTATTCTGACGGACTGTCTGCATGGGTTCCTACTCTCTGCGAGCATTGTGTTTATCTTTCTTGGGGCCACTTCTTTGAGAGATTACTTTAGGCATTTACGCGAGCTTGGAGGACAGGATGCTGAGAGGGATGATGAAGTAGATAGAAATGGTGTACGTGCTGCTAGAAGACCACCTGGACAAGCTAATCGGAATATTGCTGGTGATGGAAATGTTGAAGATGTTGGTGGAGCACAGGGAATTGCTGGAGCTGGTCAGTTGCTTAGAAGGAATGCTGAAAATGTTGCTGCTCGATGGGAGATGCAAGCAGCTCGTCTTGAGGCTCATGTTGAGCAAATGTTTGATGGCCTGGATGATGCCGATGGTGCAGAGGATGTACCCTTTGATGAGCTTGTCGGCATGCAAGGACCGGTGTTTCATCTGGTTGAGAATGCATTCACTGTACGTTTTCATTTTCATTTTTCTTTCTTGATACTAATTCGTTCCTCTGTGTCATTCCTGTGATGTTCTGTATGTATGTCAGCGGTATTTTGTTACCTACGATAGATTTCAATTCTAATTGAGCTTATTATGGTGTTTCAATCAATTTATCCATCCATGCACATCATATACCAGGTTCAATTTAGTCAGGTCAGTGTTCTTTCTTGCCTGAGCTTACAGTAAAGTGTAAACATCTGTAATTCTTGATCACTAAAGGCCTTATTTTCAGGGATTTTGTAGAAATCTACTTGCATCCTTGTAAACCATTAAGTCAGGATTTCTGAGCTTTCAAGAACCTTTAGCATTGACCAATGAGCATACACTTACCAAATTAGGATCAACACTTGCATTAAAATTTCCAAGTCTAATTTAAACTGGTGACCACAAAAGGTCACTCCATTTTCTGCTTAATTATGAACTTTTACTTCCATGTGTTATTCAATGTCTCTTCAGACATGAGCATCAATTGGCGAGGCAGATTCCAGATTAGTTGATCAAATGCGCTAATATGTTTTTCCTTTTTTCACATATGTTCTTGATCACAAAGTGGAGTTAAACACTGAAAAGGGAGATATTGTGTTTAAAGTATGAACCAAGTCTGTGAATGATGATTTGTCATGCTGCAGTTCACACATTTTTCAAGAATTTTTTTTAGTACCTGTATTCTTTGTTGTTCTATCGTTGCTGCTGCAGCAGCTGCTAAATTATGTTGTCTAGAGTAGAAGGGAAGGACATTTTGATGTAGTTATCACTTTCCTTTGTCTCCAGCAAGCTATTGAATGGTTCATTTATTGTGCAGGTTTTGGCGAGCAATATGATATTCCTTGGGGTTGTAATCTTTGTACCCTTTTCGTTGGGTCGTGTAATACTGCACTACTTATCTTGGCTATTCTCAATTGCAAGCAATCCTGTTTTGTCAACTGGCCTTACTGACACAGCCCTATCCCTTGCAAATATTACGTTAAAAAACACGTTAACTGCTGTGACCAATTTATCATCTGAAAGCCAAGACAGTGGTCTGCTTGGACAGATGGAGGAAGTGTTAAAAAGTAATGCAAGTGAGCTTAGTGAAGTATCAAATAACATAAGTGGTCCCCTTTCTGCAGACATATTGAAAGGAGGGTCTATTGTGATTTCAAGGCTTTCTGATGTTACCACTCTTGCTGTTGGATATATGTTTATATTTACTCTAGTTTTCTGCTACCTTGGCATTGTTGCTTTAATTCGTTACACAAAGGGGGAGCCTTTGACCGTCGGAAGGTTTTATGGTATTGCTTCCATAGCAGAGACAATTCCATCCCTTTTCAGGCAGTTTTTGGCAGCAATGAGGCATTTGATGACGATGGTTAAGGTTGCTTTCCTTCTGGTCATTGAACTTGGCGTGTTTCCTTTGATGTGTGGATGGTGGCTGGATGTCTGTACCATAAGGATGTTTGGGAAGACAATGACTCACAGGGTTCAGTTCTTCTATGCTTCTCCTTTAGCGAGCTCCTTGGTTCATTGGGTTGTAGGAATTGTTTACATGCTCCAAATAAGCATATTTGTCAGCCTTCTTAGAGGGGTACCATGTTCTTTTCTTCCGTTTTCATTTATTTTTTAAAAATCAAAGTTATTTTCCCTTTTTCTATGTGTTCTTTATCGCATTGCACTTCAATTTTAATGTCCACTACTGAATTAAGTAATTTTATATCTTTTCTTGGTAATGGCAGGTTTTGCGTAATGGGGTCCTGTACTTTCTTCGGGATCCGGCTGATCCAAACTACAATCCATTCCGTGACCTAATTGATGACCCTGTCCACAAGCATGCTCGCAGGGTTCTGTTGTCTGTTGCAGTTTATGGGAGTTTAATAGTGATGCTGGTATTTTTACCTGTGAAGCTGGCCATGCGGATGGCACCATCCATTTTTCCCCTTGACATATCGTAAGTGAATGCTATACATTGAATAGCTTCTTTTGAAAATGCAGCATTTAGTGTGTCACCTCTGTTAATGTGTTGATGTCCATCTTATTGCAGGGTGTCTGACCCATTCACGGAAATTCCAGCTGACATGCTTCTCTTTCAGATCTGCATTCCGTTCGCACTTGAGCATTTTAAATTGCGAACAACTATTAAATCCCTTCTTCGCTATTGGTTTACAGTTGTTGGCTGGGCACTTGGTTTAACAGATTTCTTACTACCCCAACCTGAGGACAATGGCGGTCCAGAAAATGGAAATGGGGAGCCAGCCAGGCCAGATAGACTACATGCTGTACAACCTGGTGGACAGGATCTGGCTGTGGCAGCTCTGGGAGGTGTTGAGGATGTGAATCGGGGCATTCTTGCTTCTGGAAATTCGAATGTCGGAGAGGACTATGATAACGATGAACAGTCTGATTCTGAGTAAGTGGTGTTAATAAAGCATTCATTGACCTCACAATTGATTGTGACGTAATTAATTGGATGAATATTTCTTGATTCTTTTGCCTTTTTATGAGTGGGAGTGGAAGGATGGGGCTTATGGTTCTTGGCATTGATGAAGGGTTGAAAGTCGTAGTCGGATTCAACTGTTTATATGTTGCAATTTTGTAATTTTGCTTTTTGTTTTCTGGCACCATCTGATGTCTACAGTGATATTTGCAGTTACGGCTTTGTATTACGAATTGTTCTCTTGTTGGTGGTGGCTTGGATGACTCTCCTTATTTTCAACTCTTCCTTGATAGTTGTTCCGATTTCATGTGGACGGGCACTCTTCAATGCTATTCCTCTCTTCCCACTAACTCATGGTATCAAGTGCAATGGTATGCCATTGGTTGAACTTGTTTTCTCTGTCACCGTGTCTTATGAGAGTGTTTAAGCTTGACATTCTATTTCTTTGGTTAGATTTGTATGCTTTCATCATTGGAAGCTATTTGATTTGGACTGCGGTTGCGGGAGCAAGGTATTCGATTGAGCAAGTTAGAAACAGGAGGGCATCAGTTCTATTGAACCTAATCTGGAAATGGTGTGCCATTGTTATTAAAAGTTCTGCACTTCTGTCTATATGGGTAAGAACCATCCTATTTATTGTTTCCTCTGAGAAAGCAGTTTCACTGATTTTTAAGACTTGTTTGTTTCTCTGGAAGTTTGGCTTTCTAATGCATCAGCTTGTGCATATTGTTTTATTTTCAGATATTTGTTATCCCAATACTAATTGGGCTACTCTTTGAGCTTTTGGTGATTGTACCAATGAGGGTGCCTGTGGATGAAAGCCCAGTTTTCCTCCTGTATCAAGACTGGGCATTAGGCCTCATCTTTCTCAAGATCTGGACCAGACTGGTGAGTGTTTATAATTTTATGCCTTTTACACTGAATTTTAGTTTATTGGGATAGTTCTATACGTCAATTTTATGAAATAGCTCCAGTGGTTTATTGTTTATTTGAAGTTTTACTAGTATGCAATATTTTAACATTCCTGCTCTTAAAATGTAGTCAAAGAAAGAATATATGATTATTTAAATCCCTTCGCTTCTATCTTAAGGTCTGACCACAAGCTATGTGAGGATGAAATATCAAGTATTAAAAGCAGGAACTGTAAGAATGAACTAGATAACTAAGGATAGTAGAAGAGCATAGTTCCATTCTAGGGCTAATGCTGATATTTGTTAAGTTACTACACTAGTAACTTGAAGGGAGTGTTTGGAATTTCTTTTTCAGGAAAAAAAAAAGAAGAAGCTAATTATTGTAAAAAGAATCTTGTTTCAATGGTGATCTCATTATACGAGCCTCTCTTCAATTATTCAGGAGCTCAGATTAGTTTCTGTAAGGAATGAAGCAATCTGCTAGTTTAGATGTCAGCAGATGATCTGGATCATATTTCAAGTTTAGAAACCATGTCCTCAAACTTTGAAAGAGGATGAAGTTCTACGAAATTCATGTAGCATTACTTACCAAAATGATAACCCTATTTTGTTTATAAGTTCTCTTTATTGGACATGTTATGCTGGCAGGTCCCTCCTTCCCAAGTGTCAGTTGAAAATATATGGGAGTCCAATTAGTTTTACTTTTTATAATTAGGAAATAATGGAAGATGGACATTTCAACCAATTTATTGTTTCTTATGTTATTTGATACTTGAACAGGTTATGTTGGACCACATGATGCCACTTGTAGATGAGAGTTGGCGAGTAAAATTTGAAAGGGTGAGAGAAGATGGTTTCTCCAGGCTGCAATGTCTTTGGGTCCTGAAGGAGATTGTTCTCCCGATCATAGTAAAACTGTTGACAGCATTATGTGTGCCCTACGTTTTAGCCAGAGGGGTCTTTCCTGTGCTTGGGTACCCTTTGATTGTTAATTCTGCAGTGTACCGGTATGCTTGGTTGGGATGCCTCAGCTTCAGCTGCTTGTGCTTTTGTGCCAAGAGATTCCATGTCTGGTTCACAAACCTTCACAATGCAATACGCGATGACCGCTATCTGATTGGCCGTAGGCTTCACAATTTTGGAGAAGACATTCAGGTTAAACGACATGAGGCAGAGTTTTCCACTGAAACACAAAGTTCCAGTTTGCAAGGCATTGGATTAATCCAACATGATCAAGAAGCAGATGTTGGACTACGGTTAAGACGTGTTAATCAACAAGGTGATTAGTCCGTCCTCTCAGGCTGTCATGAATTGGATGTATACTTCTGAATATTTCTAACCACAGCTGTCAGAGAATGTGTTAATTAGATAAGCATTTGGTTTGTGCATATAGTCTTGTCAAATTAGTAGATAAGAACACGAGAAATAAAGCATTTCCTTTTGTAGTGGTATGTAACATTCTTTGAATTTTTTTTTTTTTCTCGTAACATGGGCGAATGAGTATAAGAGTACTCATATGCATTACACGAGTCAGTCTAAAGCTTGCTAACTTGCCACGTGTTGAACTTCCGGCATCACCAAATTATATGTATTTTCAAATTATCTGCTAAATTGCATCACAGAGCTGTTCTTGATTGTTAAGTATGTATTAATTACAACTGTTATTTCTCAGATCTCTATAATTGAGCAGGTGTTTCTCGATCAACCTCAGCATTTCCTACCTATATGCCAAATCCTGCAGCCCCTCGGTCAATATAGTTAACTTATTAATGAATGCCAAAAAACACCCAAACAAGAACTGCCAAGCAAACAATTTTATCACTCTTACCACATCTAAGAGGCATCAGTACTGAATGCAGAGAACTTAAAGTATACTTCTTCGTGTCCTTCAAAGGAACAGAAATGGTTCACAGATTGGTTCATAGCACAAAACCCCAAAACCATGTCCAATCATGGACGAAATAAACTCACTAAACTAATTAACTAAATCAAAACCCAGAATCCACAATAGTTCCAACCCACCACTTCCGAAGAGTATTAAGTACGCTCAAATGCAAAACTGTCAGGAGACAAGGTTGTCATTGAGTGATAAGGAGGCCAGTTGATCTGCTGCACTGCCAGTCTGCTGCTGCTGAGCAACATTCCTCAGTACTTCCTTTGCCTCGGCCACCTTAGCTTTCAAAGCTTCTGGTGACTCGAGCAGGTGCAGAACCTCAGTTTGATCCATCTCCAGAAGCATGCCGGTTATCTTAGCAGCATTCTCAGGTTCCAGCTGTTCCACAAGGGGGTAAAGATTCTCACCCAGCATCTACAGACATTCCCCAAGAAAAAAATTGAGCAAAAACATCTAAATAAGTTAAGATGCATAGAGGACAGTACAAGCTCCAGTCATATCAGGACAGTATACAGGGCGTGATTTGACCCCATTGTTCTTCACAACAACCATGCTGTTGAAGAAGGAATCATGGAATATTTGCTATACAACCCTCCCTACGAATCATGTAAATTTATTGCAGCAAAAACATGTAGAACTTATGAAAACTCGGTTATGGAAGGCCCAAACATCACAAGAAGAATGACATACTTCATATTAGATTGTCACCTCTAGATATAAATGAAATACATTACCCTCCAAGATTCCCGATAAATTGATTGATCCATATTTTTTTCTACAGATAGCCATTACTCTGAACTTAATGGTTTTACTTTTGTTTTTCAGACATGTGCAGGCAAAGAGAGAAAGAAGACAAATAAAAATAAAAGGAAAATGCCTACCATCCTCTGCTGCTCTGGAGTAGCATTTGCAAGGGCAGAAGCCAAAGCCCCTATAGGAATTTGCTGAGACAAAGCTGCATCACACAGCGGCATACCACCCATTTCATAAGGAACAGAAAACATGCCTCCAGCAATCCCAGGCATGGGAACATCAGTCAGACCCCGGTCAGGTGGGTAACGGTAGACAAGCCCCCCTCTTGGAAAAACCTAATCAATGAAAAAGCCATCAGAGAAAAAGTTTCAAACAGAACAAACAAGTAATGTTAAATTACAGAAAGGAAAAAACTCAAGAAACAGTTACTTTCACCAACCTGCTGTTGCATGAGCGGAACCGGCTGTTGCATCTGCTGGATGCTCGCTGAACATCTGTCACCAGGATGGTGTCCCTGCTGCCCCTGCTGAACCATAGGCACAAAGAAATTTGGCATTGGTCCCCCACCAGGCCTCATGCCAGGTACAAATTGTTGTTGGTACCCAAACCCAGGCTAACATTGGATAAGATTCAATGTAACACAAAAATCATGAGGACCACAATCAGTCAGCTAATAAGGTAGCAAACTCAGTTGAGAAAATCAGACGATACCTGGGAAGGAATGACAGCAGGCGGGGCTTGACCATAGAATATTTGTTTCCCAATACCAGGCCCACCAGGAGGGTACATTGGCACACGAGGAGCAACAGAATGTGGCATTGCAACAGGCCGCATTTGAGAAAATTGAGCCTGTATAAAAGGTAAAAATCCAAAGTATGTCCAAACAGTTGAGAGTTAACAGATACTCAATACCAAATAAATTAAATAGAATAGAGATGAAAGGCATGAACCATGCCAAGAGACAGAAAACCACCAGGTTTGTTGCAGGAAAAGGTCCAATATTTTCTCTTGGTGAAAAAAAAAATAATAATAAATAAAGAGAAAAAACTAAAACTAAGATCCTCTTGGGCAAACATCACAGTGCATGAGGACACAAACACAATGATGAGTTAAATGTGGGCAATTACTTTTTCAATTCCAACTGCAGGTGGTTGCAGGCTGAAAACATCTTAATTCTCAAAAGTTATACCTGCAATCGAGCTCTTCTATCTTCTTTTCGTTTTGCCAAAGCAACATAGAGAGGTTTGCGAACGACCATTTTTCCATTCATCTCCAAAAGCTACCAACCAACGACAGGAGAGAAAAATAAATACTTTTCTAATAAGAAAAATTATATTAATTTATGTATTCAGAAAGACAGAAACATAGACATTACTGCTCTAGATGCCTCCTCAGGATGTGAGAATGAAACAAACCCTGATCCTCAGCTTATTCCATTTGGGTCTTGCATTACCTGGCTAGGTTGGGAAGGGAAGTGTCACAAAGCATATCTGGAAGTAATAAAGAATGATAAAATTGCAAAAATGCTTCAGACCTTGCATGAAGTAATGGTACCAAAAGACGAGGATAACTCCTTAAGTTTATCATCATCAATGCTACCATCTAAGTTCTTGACATACAAGTTGGCCCCTTGATATTTATCGGCTGCCTCTTTCATGCTTTGCTCAAAACGGTGTTTTAGTTCAAGTTCTCTCACAGATTTCTTCTGGGCCTTCCCAACATACCATTCCTTATCATCAACCTTTATCCCATTAAGAGCCTCAACTGACCTAGCAGCATCATCTGTATTCTCAAAGTTTACAAATCCAAAGCATTTCGATTTCCCATCTCCATCTCGCATCACCACAATACTAGTGATTGGTCCAAATTCACCGAAAACATTCTTCAAATCTTCATCCGTCGTTGATTCAGAGACGTTCTTCACAAAACATTGTTGAATTTTGTCTCATCGATTACAATTTCTCTTTCTTGCTTGTGAAGGAAGGGTCCCACATAGACTTGCTTATCATTCAACAACATGCCATTTAACTTCTCTATAGCTTTTTGGGCAGCTTCCTCGTTATCAAATTGTACAAAGCCATAGCCTTTTGATTGGCCTGAGGAATCAGTAGCTACCTTGCAATAAAGGATATTCCCGAATGCAGAAAATGTATCATGTAATGCTTTATGGTCAATTGCCTTGTCCAAATTCTGTTAAGTTCCAGAACCACCAATGTAAGTACAAGAAAGAAAGTCAGGATCCAAGAGGACTAGTAAACATATGAAACCTGCAGGCACCATTATTTCTAGACATAAAAGAAGCCAATATATAAGTACCTTAATAAATATATTTCCTGCCCCACTTTTGCGAATACCAGGGTCACGATGGGAATACATAACTCGAATAGGCTTTCCATTGAGAGGAGAGAAGTTCAGGACATCCAATGCCCTTGCAGCTGTCATCCAGAACTAACAATGTTAAGAAGAGTACTAAAGATCGATAATAAAAAATAGTAAAAACTAAAAAGGGCAGGGGAAAGAACTTATGTGCTTCAATAACATGATAAAGAAGTATATACAACAAGATTACAACATTCTAAAATCAACAAAAAATAAAAAACCACTTATTTAACCTCATAGAAGATAAGTAGCTGAACAACAGCCTACTTACAACAGGTTTTCTAAACATCGATAATTTGTGAACAACTTTGATCAAAACCCAATGCCAAAATTTGATCATTTATGAACAATATATGGATGTAGGACAACTATCCAAGTAGATATATGCCACTCTCTGAAAGTATTAACAATCACCACATATTTGTTTTTCCGTCAACTTGGATTGTCACTGCACGAAAATTTGTTTGGCATAATTTTTGCAATAATTCTACAGCAGGCACCTAATACTTACTACATTCACACACAATCCATCCTAGGAGAATACTACAAATACAAGGTTGAATTGTGGAAGCACATCGGAGTACCATTCCATAGTATCATATTAGATAGCAGTATGCTTCAAGTATTAATCTTCTACCTACAGAATAAAGATTTGACTTGATGCCAACCTTGCTGATAATTTATTTAATACAAATGAAGAAACCAACTTAACGTCTTGCGGGTTGTTATAATTGACATAACCGTAACCAAGCGATCGCTGGGTCGCCAAATCCCTACAGACCCTAACTGAAACCACCTGACCCATATGGACGAAGAAGTCGTATAGCCGCGAATCAGTGACGTTTGGGTCAAGATCCCCAACATAAAGCGATGTCGTTCCAAACTCTTTTCCATCGCCAACTGCAGCGGCGCCGTTAGCTCCCGAAATCGGATTCTGACTCTGAGGCTGAACCTGAACTTGTGCCATCTCAACCAACTGCTACACCAGATTTTTTTTTTTTTTATTATTTCAAAATTTCAGTATTCTTCTTCTTCTTTTTTTTTTTTCCTTCCCTCTCCTCTTGATTTTTGGAATTCTAGGAAGTAATGTAAAGCCAAACGCACACAAAATTGATTGAGAAAAAATAGATAATTATTTTCTGAGAATTTTTTTTTTCTAATCTATAAATTCTGAATTTCTAGCAAAACAGATAGGGGAGGAGAGGGAAGGATTCGGAGGATAAATATGGCCGGAGTTCAGACTGGGATAGTACAAGCCGCCGTAATTACGGCGGACCGGCGGCAGCGCGTGATGATAATAAGATTGTAAAAAGTAAAAGACGGAGAGTAGACGGAGAACAGTATCGGAGACAGCGGGAACCGCACTGAGGAAATTAAATTAACGGGCGGCTTCGGGTAAACCCTACTACCCTAGTATGATATGATGACGAGATCATGGCCGTTGATCTTATTGCCTGTGGGCCCAGATGACTTAGTAAAGTGGTGATGCAAGTCTCCCCAAACAATCTCTCGGTAGAGTCTTACTTTAAAAGAATGAAATGACCATCAAGTCCCTTACCTGAGCATCATTACCTAAATCAAATACATTTTAGGCGTCTGGTGTTTCTTCATGTACTCTACATTTTCCCACTCCACCAAGCTCAAGAGCAGTCTCAAGGCAAATTGAATCAGCCTCTTGAGATTTTTATGAAAAATTAAAAGATCTTGAGAAAACAGGCCCAATCAAACAATTTTCAGCACTCAAAGCAAATTCAAGACTTAAGCACGTAAAGCATAGAACAATTTAAAGCATAGAATCCTTTAAAGGAAGAGAAATGCTTCACAGCATAAACAAAATCCCATGCCAATTCTACTGAAATAAACTCAATCTTAAGTTAAATCAAAATCCAGTATCTAAAGTAGTTTCAAACCACCATATCCAGAAACAATATAAACCTAAATGCAAAACTCTCAAGAAGCAAGGTTGTCATTGAGTGATAAGGAAGCCAGTTGATCTGCTGCTGCACTGCCTGTCTGCTGCTGCTGAGCAACATTCCTCAGGACGTCCATTGCTTCGGCCACCTTAGCTTTCAAAGCTTCTGGTGACTCGAGCAGATGCAGGACCTCAGTCTGATCCATCTCCAGAAGCATGCCAGTTACCTTAGCTGCATTCTCTGGCTCCAACTGTTCCACTAGTGGGTAAAGATTCTCACCCAGCATCTACACAGATCAGCCAACAAACAAAATTCAGTCAAAACATCATGATTAAAAAAGCTGTATTCTGGAAGTTAAAGTCATTTCAGGATGTTAAGTATACAGGGCAGGATATGATTGCAATCCTAGTAATGGAGCTCACAGTTTTTCAAATCATTCTTAAGAGTCAAGTGAAATATTTTTGTGCAAAAAAAATATATAAACCAGCTTGTTAAAGAAGGTCTATCTGTGTTAAATTGATGATGGAGCTCATTCACTAACTCTCCCTTTGATAGCTCCCTAGGGAAAATTAACTACAATCATGTCAATTACCAACAAGTGTAGCAGTGCACAGTCATTATTCTAAGTTAAAATTGTTAACAAGTATATCTTATTTTATTGCATAGTTTGCATTAGATTGTAATGACTAGTTACTAGATGAGTACAAATTACATTCAGGCAAGCCACGATAAATTATATAGAGTCATTACCTCCTATACATCACACACACACATGCATATAGGGGATAGCCAAATTATTTTTGCTACAGCTAGACCTTATTCAGAACTTTTGGGTCTTCCTTATCTTTATTAGAGACAGTTGAAGAGGGAAGGAGAGAGAAACAGCGTACACAAAACAGAAAAAGAATAATGCCTACCGTCCTCTGTTGTTCCGGAGTAGCATTTGCAAGGGCAGAAGCCAAAGCCCCCACAGGAATTTGCTGAGACAAAGCTGCATCTCGCATTGGCATACCACCCATTTCATATGGAACAGAAAACATGCCTCCAGCCACCCCAGGCATGGGAACGTCAGGGAGACCTCGGCCAGGGGGATAACGGTAGACACGCCCTCTTGGAAAAGCCTAATCAGTAAAAAAGCCATCAGAAGAAATGTACTGGACACAACAAATGTAAGTTCAAATTACAGGCAGAAAAAAGCAACAAGAGACAGTTTCACTAACCTGCTGTTGCATCAGCGGAACCGGTTGCTGTGTCTGCTGGACAGCCCCTGAACGTCTTCCACCAGGACGCTGTCCCTGCTGCCCCTGCTGAACCATTGGCACAAAGAAATTTGGCATTGGTGCCCCACCAGGCCTCATGCCAGGGACAAGTTGTTGTTGGTACCCAAATCCAGGCTGACATTGGGAATAATAAGCTATGAGATGTTAAACGGTCATTCAGTAGGAATTGATTGGAAGGGAAGGAAGCAAACTTGATTAAGACAATCACATAAGTCAACTGTGAGTGCAAAAAGATCCAAAGGCATACCTGGGAAGGAATGATAGCAGGTGGGGCTTGACCATAGAATATTTGTTGTCCAATACCAGGGCCACCAGGAGGATACATTGGCACGCGAGGAGGAGCAACAGAATGTGGCATTGCAACAGGACGCATTTGAGCAAACTGAGCCTGTATAAATACAAAATACATCAATGCAGCTGACTGCTGATGAATATTCAATACCAAATAAAAAATAACAAATAACAAATAACAAAACAACCTAATGATAGATAAGAAAAGTATTGACCATGCCAGGATACAATATATGTAGAAAAATCATAACTCTTTCTGCTTTTATGAAAAGAAAGAATAAACTTGAATCCTCTTAAGCAATCATGATGGTGTGTCTACTTATTGAGGAGGAGATCATTGATGGTAAGATAAACAAAATTTTTCCTTGAATGTGATAATGCATTTACATTCTCAGTCCACCTGCAGTCTGCAGTTGGTTGCAGGCTTAAAACATCAAAGATATACCTGCAATCTAGCTCTTCTGTCTTCTTTTCGTTGTGCAAGGGCAACATAAAGAGGTTTGCTAATAACCATTTTCCCATTCATCTCCAAAAGCTACCAGCAAATGAAAAGGAAAAAATCAATACTTTTTCTAATAAAATTATATTAGGCATGTCTTAAAAAAACAGAAACATAAAAAACTTACTGCTCTAGATGCCTCCTCAGGAGTAGAAAATGCAACAAACCCTGAACCCCTGCTAACTCCACTTGGGTCTCGCATTATCTGTTCACAAGAAGAATATAAAATGTTATAAATTATCTCAAGAAAAATTAAAGAATTATTACATGGGATGATGGTACAAACCTTGCATGAGGTAATGGTACCAAAAGGTGAGAACAATTCCTTAAGTTTCTCATCAGCAATGGTATCATCTAAATTTTTAACATACAAGTTGGCCCCTTGATATTTGTCGGCTGCCTCTTTCATACTCTGCTCAAATCGATGTTTGAGTTCATTTTCTCTTTCAGACTTCTTTTGTGCCTTTCCAACATACCATTCCTTATCATCGACTTTTTTTCCGTTAAGGGTCTCAACTGCCCTAGCTGCATCATCTGCATTTTCAAAGTTCACAAATCCAAAGCACTTTGATTTCCCATCCCCATCTCTCATCACCACAACACTAGTGATTGGTCCAAATTCACCAAAAATATTTTTCAATTCTTCTTCAGTTGTCGAGTCCAAGAGGTTCTTCACAAAAACGTTATTGAATTTTGTGTTGTAGATAGCACTGTCTCTTTCCTGCTTGCGAAGAAAGGGCCCCACATAGACTTGCTTATCATTCAACAACATGCCATTTAACTTCTCTATTGCTTTTTGGGCAGCTTCCTCATTATCAAATTGTACAAAGCCATAGCCTTTTGATTGACCCGAGGAATCCGTAGCTACCTTGCAAGAAAGGATGTTCCCAAATGCAGAAAAAGTATCATGTAATGCTTTGTGGTCAATTGTCTTGTCCAAATTCTGTCAAGTTCCCGAAGTACAAATGAAAGAAAGAGAAAGTCAGAATCAAAGAGGATAGTAGCTGCATATTACTTACAAACAAAATAAGACAAGAAACAAATACCTTAATAAATATATTTCCTGCCCCACTTTTACGAATAGTAGGATCGCGAAGGGAATACATAATTCGAATGGGCCTTCCATTGAGAGGAGTGAAGTTTAGGACATCCAATGCCCTTGCAGCTGTCGCCAAGAATTAATAATGTTATAAGGAGTAATAAAGAATGATATTAAGAATGTTATAAAACAGTGTAGGGGTGGGAACCAATTGCAACTGCAACATCATAAAGATAATAAAAAGAGTATATATAACTACATCAGGATTTGAGAACATGATGAAATAAAACTTAATTTGAACTCTGGTGTTTAACAACACAAAAGACAAGTTGGAGAGTAGGAAACTTTACTATCCTGGTGCCTTTATATTAGTAATTATGAACATGCAAAACATAACAATATCATTACAAAATTTCAATAATTATAATGATTATAAATAAAAGATACTCATACTTGTTTGATAAATTATTAAAGCAAAACACATTCTTTTATAGTTAAAAGCAAATATACAGCCTCCAAGACTATAAAAAGTAGTGTACTTTACTTTGAATAGACTGAGTGATTGGTGCATTGTACAATCCATTTTCCCTTACTTCAGTCAGCTTGACTCATCACCAAGTTAGCATATTTGTAACTGTAACCAGGGTGGCATGTGGCCCATAAGGAATGAACACATGCCCATGGTGAAACCTTTGTGCCTTTCTCCATGGAGTCTTAAGGTAGGTGGAAGAACTATACTAACATGTTGCCTTTGGTGATTCTACAGTTACATGCCTGGGTTTCTAGATGCATTTGATAATTGATATTATATCAAAAGAAAAATACCAGCCAATCTGACTACCCTCCTTATAGTTAATATTAGACAGGGAAACAGATACACATAATATCTACCCACAGTTCACATTAATATCCAACATATGCAGCACATCTTCAACTCTTAAATAGGCGGATAGCTCCTTTCTCTTATCTCCATTTCTTTTTCTTTCATTGTGTTACATTAGCACGCTCAAGTAGTAAACATTAGACTAGTGACAGCATGGATCTCAAAGTTTGGATCTTATAAAGGATAAAAAATGAATAACTTATCAATAGCCCAAGTGCCGACTAGTTCAGCACCTTATAGTTAATCGTGACAAAAATAATTAACTACTTATTTGGAAACAAAATAATTTCCTTTTTTGAAAACAATACATAGCTATTAAAATGTCAAAGTTTTCGGAAAAAAATGTCCTTAAAAATAATTATGTTTTTCAATTTCTCATTATTAAGTGTAGTTAAAACATAATTTTTCTATGACAAGCAGGGGAAACAATTGTCAACATAATTCATTTTTACTCTTGCGTTTCCACAATTAGTAATTACTATAAAAAATAATGTTATTCTCACGAACAAGCACACAAACACTAAAACTAATTAGTGATTTCTATAGAAAATATAACTTGAAAATCATGCTTAACTGTTTGTGAGAATTGTTTGAGTCACCAACATTACCTAATATAAACAATCAATAAAAGCACCCGAAAAATTAATTTAGGAGATAAGAAACAACTAACCATCTGGGGGGTTGCTGTAATTGACATAGCCGTAACCTAGTGATCTCCGGGTCGACAAATCCCTACAGACCCTGACAGAAACCACCTGACCCAAATGGTTAAAGAAGTCATACAGCTGTGAATCCGTGACATTTGGGTCAAGATCCCCAACATAAAGCGATGTCGTTCCAAACTGGTTTGCCCCGCCAACCGCAGCAGCACCATTAGCACCCGAAATCGGATTCTGAGGCTGAACCTGAACTTGTGCCATCTCAACCACTTTCCCAAAAACAAAATTTTTCTCTTTTCTTTTCAAATTTTCACTTTTTTCTTTCTTTTTTTTTTTTCCCCTCTCCTCTTGGTATTTGGAACAAAACCCTAGAAAGAAATTTAAAGCTAAACGCACACAATTTGAGAGAGAACAAAAAAAGGTAAAAAAATTTCGAATAAATTTTCTTACCTAATCGAAAATAGATAGTGAGGTGACGGAAGAATTTGGTGGATAAATATGGTCGGAGATCCGACGGTGTATAGTATTGGCCGCGAGGGAGAGAAATGTTGGAGGGCAGCGGGAACTGCACTGAGGAAACAGTTGCTTGGTAGAGGTGACAACTAAATAGGTGGTTGGGTTTGTGTAAACCCTAACACGATATAATCAGAAGGATATCTTGGCCGTTTGATCTGATAGATTGTGGGCCCAGATTACGAGATCAAGGAGCTGTAGGAAGCAGACAGGTACATTTTAAGATTTATGTAATTTTTGATATTTTATTTTATTTTTAAGAAAATAGGATACAAAAGAAAATTAAGAAAAAAGAGAGGGAGAAAGTCATATTATTTCCTTAAAACATTTTATTTTATTGAACATAGACTAATTTGCACGTATCTTGACTATATTTTATTTCAAAAATAATTAAATTTTTATCTTTTACCAAAAATTGAGTGTTTATAAATAAAAAATAAAAAATTTGTATTAATATATTATTTTCTTAATTTTTAAATAATAGTTCAAGTAAACATATCAATTTTTTCATGTGGTGTTTTTATTAAGACAAAAATATCATCCGGTGGTCACTATTTTAATACATATAATCATATTTATTATGTCTTGAGTGTAATTATTTTTCATTGTTACCTTATTTATAAATCAAATTTTCTACAGAGTTTTATTTTATAACAACTAAGTATGCACTTCCACTGAAAAAATAGTTCATATCCTAATTTGACAATCACTTGATTTCAAATCAAATTGATAAAATTGAAATACAATATATTTATATTGGTTTACTTAATATCATGGAATTAATCATGAAGCAAAGGATATTATCATTGTCGTGGAAGTATTCAAATTGAATAAGATTTCATTAATCTTTGCAAAAATATATATATATATATATATATTATTAAAATAATTAACAATCCAAATGAACTTAGGCAATAATCTAAAATACTGACTTTTGAAATCATAAAAATTGTGTAATTCAATTAATTTTAAATGAATTTTGATTAAAATCTTACAATTGGTATATATCTTTCATGACAATTCAATTCATTATAAATTATGATTTTATAACATTTTTTTTATTTTGAATTCTCATCAAAATTTATATGATTTGTAAAAATTCAATTCAATTAGATTAATAATACATATATACCATTTATTTTTACTTCTCCTCATATTAACATCTCAAAAACCACAACCCCTCCCTCCTTCTTCTTCCTACCCAATTTCTCATCTTATCTCTTCCTTTTTTTCTTTCCCCTCCCCTTCTCCTCATTTATCTTCCCTCCTTAATATTAAATTTGTACCAATGATTTAAGTTATTTTTTATAGAAAAAAAAATATTTTATTAATGCAAGGGTAATTTTGTAAAAGTATTAAAATGAAATGAATTATATTAGTTATAATAATATTATAAACACTATAATTCAATTGAATTTATTTGAAGTCTATCACTTAAATAATTTGTTATAAATATTGAGAAATAATTTAAATTTAATTTAATTGAAATAAAATGAATTGAATTTAACTGAACTGAAGTCTCACATCAATTTATTCTAAACTCACATTTAATGAAATATTGTCTCCAAAACAATTGTTGACAAATATAGTTGAGGGGCTATTAGTGTCACAAATTGTAAACAAATCTAATAGTTGGGTTGGTGTAGTTTGGAAAATGAAGCACCAAAAAAAAAAATCATTTGGGTCAAAAGTTTGAAAATAATAAACTGGAAATAGGTAGACTTATTTAGTGCATTGTATAGTTTAAGATTATATAATATATTAGACTGTAACTTTATAGCTTTAAAATTGTTATACCGTTGTCTTATCTTTTTTTTCTTTATTGTATAGTTTTATACTATCAGGCATAGTATAAGAGGGAGTTAACAGTATAAGTCTATATTATCTTATTGTTGTCAAACACTATATAAGAGCTAACTGAATAGTTTTATACTATCTTATTATTCTTATCCAATACACCAAACAAACCTTGAGAGATTTATATATTAAGTTGATTATTAAAAAAAAAAATTAACTTTCTTTTGTTTTTAGAGGCTCTTCAACCGATATACTATAGCTGATCTTACCATTTAAATCACGTGTTGCAAATAATTTAATTATTTTATATCTATTTATTTAATATATACTATTCTAAAAGTAAAAAAGCTTTTTTGATCTCTTACTTTATAACAGAAATTAATTTTTATACTATTCTAAAAGCTAAAAGACCAGTTATGGTCTCTTATTTTAGAATAATATATAACAATTAATCTAATTTAAATTAATTTAAAAAAATTAGTTTTTCTCTCATAATAACTTCTCATTACTGCATCCACTCACATACAAACTACAACTCATTTATCTTTTATATTTTAATAATTATATATTTTCACTCATACACTTACTCTTCTTTTATCTTTTAAATATAACTAATAAAAACTTAAAATAACAAATTTATACTGTAAAAAAAATTACTTAACATGTGCCTATGTAAGAGCACTAATTATTATAAAAGTGAGAGACTCTACTATATAACATGTACTTATTTAAATTATTTTAAAAAAATTATTTAAATTAACAAAATTTTCTTTATATTAAAAAATAAATTAAAGTAACAAAATTTTATTTATATTAAATTAGTAAACTAAATCAAGCAATTAATTAGATATTTACATCAAATTTTAATTAATTTTTATATTTAATATATTATAATTGAATTTGTATAATCTTAAAATCATGTCACTAATAAAAGTTGAATGTATGAATAAGTAATTTGTGATTAGACGATTGTTAAAGAACCTCATGTCACAACAGAGCCCGAAAAATAGGTCTTATCCTAATGTTTACGAGAAAAAAAATAAAATAATGTCATCAAAGTTCTTACAAAATAAAATATTTTATTTTAAATTTGAGAAGAAAAAAAAAACAGAAAAATAACTTTTATTTTTTTAAAACGAAAAAGAAAAAGTCCCACCGACTTATGTTTGCTTGCAAAGTGTCAACTTGTCCGACATGTGCGCATTCAAACAAAATGGAAGAATTGAAGAAGGAACAAAAGTAAAGTACGCCATCTGTGTTATTTTCAACTAGTTCGTCTCCTAAATCACTTCCTCCTCCTTCCTTAGAGAAGTTCTCTCAAACTCTGAAATTTATTTTTTGTAAATTTGTAATTCAATTATACCACTATTGAATTAGTTTCTTTTTATCTGTGAGCGTCCCTCTTCTCTCTCTCTCTCTCTGAAGTCTTAACCGCAATCGATGGGGTCGATCAATTTGACCAACACTCTAACTCCGCCTCGATTCTCTGTGGCTAACATGGTTTTTCTTCATCACCGTCAACAATGCAATGGAGGGTATTCGACTCTTCCCAGTAACTTCCTCAAACGACAGCGTTTCTCCTTCCCGATGGCACTGGCTTCTTCTGGTATAGGCGTCACCAACTCCGTGCCGGTAAGTGGGTGCCCTTCCTTTGCTTAAATTTTCGGAAAGGAAGAAACTTTAAGTAGAAATTCCGTCGTTGTGTGAAAAAATGGGAGCAGAATAATCTGTTTTTGTTTTTTCACTATGAATTCAAATTGGGATGTCCTTCAGGATTATACATCTGATCTGTTGGGTTTTATTTTTCAGAGTCGAAGTGGATCATATACAGTTGGTGATTTTATGACGAAGAAGGTGGATTTACATGTTGTAAAAACTACAACAACTGTTGATAAAGGTATCCTGTTCATAAAATAAAAAAATAAAAATTAGTTATTATTATTTTTTTTTTGTATTCGTTAGTGCTGTATTTTATGATTGGATGGATCATTAATATGTATATGTATGTTTTTTTCCTTTTTTTGTTACAGCTTTGGATGCACTTGTAGAGAAGAGAATAACTGGTTTTCCTGTAATTGATGATGACTGGAAATTGGTAAATTGTTATTTACATAACTAAATGTCCAAGAAAAAGAAAAAAGAAAATAGCAGCCGCCTCTTCTATTTGACAATTTGAATATGATTACTTTTTAATATATATATATATATATATGCTTCTGTTGCTAAGTATGAGATTGAAGTTCCTTTGAGTTGGTGATTTGGATCAGCTAAACATTTGTACTGGGATTTGTGTTGCTTCAACTCCTTTAGTTGATGGTTGTTCTTTCTTTTGGCTGCAGGTTGGTGTTGTTTCAGATTATGACTTATTGGCACTTGATTCTATATCAGGTACTATGGAGTAAGAGTAGGACTAAATTTTTATTTTTATTTTGTTTTTCAAAATTCATAGAATTATTGAGTTTTCGTGGAAAACAGTAATTTCTAGTTTGGTTATTATAAAATCCATAATGTGTCTAGCAATACAAATGCAGCGGTTATTGAGATGCCTTCCCTGTTTTGCAACTATTTATTCTAACTTATTAAGTTGGCTCTTTTCAACTCTTGTAGGAATTATTGAACTTTTTAGTTAGCATGGGTTTTTGGTTCTGTTGTCGTCTGTTGTATTTTGTTGTATATAAGTGTCATTCAGATTTGCCTTTCCAGCGCTTTGTACTCATCATATGTTGGATAGCTTTGAAATTTTGTCTTATGTTGGTCTTATGTGATTCTTGCGAACTTTTCATGAAACTGCTAATTATATTTTTCTCCGTTATGCTTGCTAGGTGGCAGTCAAAGTGACACTAACTTGTTTCCTCAAGTTGGTAGTTCTTGGAAAGTATGTAAGCCTCTTTTATGTACTGTTTCTTGGCTATTTCTTTCTAGATCGAACTGCAATTTTGCAACAATATTTGAATTAAAAAACTTTATCAATTCTGGACAAACATGTTTAACACTACCTAGTCACGCTTCTGTCCAAAAGGAAGTCCTGTTTCTTAAGCTCTGTGGAACTGAGTTTTCTTTTGTCTGAGAGTAATTATTTTTGGTAGATGTAGGCTAAAGTATAAAGTAGACCACATATCATGATCAATTGAGCATATCCAGACCCCTGTTTATATTTATTTCAATGAGCATTGTGCGTAAAGCTAGTATATGCTCAGATATATTGCAGTTGGGAACAGTACAGTACTTGTTGAAATTGTGCCTGTTTGGACATAAGGAATTAATTATTTATGCTTCATGTTTTGGTGTTATAGCATGCAAAACTACCAACATTCATAGTGAACTTATACCTTTTTAGGATTTGATGCAACATAACTTCACTGTCATGTGGTCTATTCGAGTTTATGGATCATTTGCAGCACAAGTTTGTTTACGGGATTCCATCACCTGAACCACAATGAACTTAAGAGAGATTAATGCTTTACGACTACAACTAACTACTAGAGAAAATTAAAACTTTTTCACTGTAAACATCTTACATGCTGTAGTTTCTTGTGCCTAGGAGTGATTACAAAAATAGTTTCATCCAGGGAATGTACTTGCAAATCAGTCATAGCGTGAAAGAGAGATTGCTGAGTGAGGAATAATATGGGAATTGTACATATGTTCCTAGGTTTGTCGTTGAAATACTTGAGGAGAAAATCACTTAGACATGTTGAGTGACTCATCGAAGTTTCTGGTGGTTAGCTGAGCCACGTAGTCCTTATGTGCCCCAAGTTTGATTTGCAAATGGGAAAGTAATAATTAACATAACTTTAGATATGATGGGCCCATAACTTTCAGGGTCCACAGTGTGCAATCACATGTGGAACAATTTCCTAACCACCTATTCTGCAGTTTCTAAATCTATGTAACTATGGCAGACATTCAATGAGATACAAAAGCTGCTTAGTAAGACCAATGGCAAAGTCGTTGGTGACTTAATGACACCTTCTCCACTGGTTGTTAATGAATCTACCAATCTGGAAGAAGCTGCCAGGTACTAATTCTGCCTTGCGTTTTTACTTGCGTGTATAAAATTTTCGTTTCTTTGTCAAGATTGTTGGAACACAGTATGTAATACTAAGTTATTTAGCAGTCTTGGCTCAAACATTCGACCTCTCAATGCCTTTAACCATTAATTATTCTGTTAGGTTGTTGCTTGTGACAAAATACCATCGACTTCCTGTTGTAGATGATGATGGCAACTTGGTAAGGTTCTCACTCCCCCCTCCTCCTCCTCCTCCTATTTTGTCTGTGTGCTATTACTCACTGATTGGTCTTTGCTTTAATGTTGAAGGTTGGGCTTATCACAAGGGGCAACGTTGTTAGAGCAGCCCTACAGATAAAACGTGCTAGTGAACAGTCCCCATAGTCTTGGAGTGTTCGTGGAACAGCTCTGCTGATAGACTGTGCTGGGGAAAGTCGACATATTTCGTAGATTGTGACATGTATATTTATATATATCCGTCAAATCACAATGATATTCCTATTTTTTAACACGAATTCTGCTGTCTTCTGCCAAAGGAGCTGGAGGCAAGTTTTTGGTGGTTGTCCAGGCTCTTCTGATTGGCAGCTTATACTAATTAGAGGAAAGTGATCTATCGATCTCCTGTCCTTGAGAGCCTTGTGGGTAACTATTGCAAGCTTCTCTGTAGGCTCTCTAAAATCGAGAACACTATTGGGTTGGAATAGGATTATGCTTTCTTATTAGCCAAAAAAAAAAGAAAAAGGATTATGCTTTCTTATCCCATTCTATGTTACAATTTTGTATAATAAATTAGTTTTATGTTATTTTCTCCAAGTCCTTTCCATATTATAGCCATTGCCACTGTAAAGGAGGTTGTGTGAAGCAATAGGAGAATAAAATGAAAGTTGCATTGCTCAATCTATTGGAAATTCTATTCCAATGGCTTTGGCTGCAAGCAGAAGCAGAGTTCTAAGTTTGTGTGCATGTCCTTCTTTATATCATCCAATTCTCCCTATTAAGTGTCCATTTTGAAGATTGACATGCCTTTCTAAATCTGTCCGAAAGACTTGCCCACTCAACACCAGAAATCAAATTCAGTTTTTCTAGTAGATCATGCCTTCTTTATCATAACAGCTCCCATGTAGCCTAAAACCAGTGTACAGGAAATGCTTATGTACGTCACTTATGACGTTTGGAACGCTGTCCTTTTTGTTTCATGAACACAGACGTTAAAAGGTGGTTTTCAATCCAGGGTTCTAATTATGGACTAGAAAGCATTGAACCTCTTAACTCCAATGTTTTCCTCATCTACCTCGGGAGCCATGGAGCCTAAAACTTTTACAGTTGAAATGTTCTTCTTCCCCTTTGTAGGTGGAGGCCATCAGATACCAATGATAGACGCAGCCAGAGTTTTCGCAGCTCATGGAGCCAAATCAACCATTATAACCACACCCTCTAACGCCCTTCATTTCCAAAAATCTATTGCCCGTGATCAACAATCTGGTCATCCAATTACCATCCATGCTCTCAGTTTGCCTTGAAAATGCTGAATTACCTGACACAGACATGTCCGCCGCCCCTTTCACTGACACCTCCATCCTTCAAGAACCTCTCAAACAGTTACTCATTCAACACCCACCGGATTGCATTATAATCGACGCTTTTCATCGTTGGGCTGCTGACACCATTGACGAGCTTCAAATCACTAGAATTATATTCAATGGTAATGGTTGCTTCCCTCGCTGTGTCCAAGAGAATATCAAACGGTATGGTCCACATGAAAAAGCGGGTTCGGATTGGGAGCCTTTCGTAGTTCCGGGTCTTCCTGATCGGATTGAATTGAAAAGGTCCCAGCTTGCTGGCTTTTTTAGACACCCATCTGGGTTTCCTGATAGAATGAAAAAATCAGAAGAGAAAAGTTTTGGGACAGTCATCAATAGCTTCTATGACTTGGAACCAGCTTATGCAGACAATATTCAAATTGAGATGGGAAAGAAAGCATGGCTTATAGGACCAGTATCTCTATGTAACAGAAATACTACTGATAAAGCCGAAAGGGGCAAGCTATCCACAATTGATGAGCAAAGTTGTTTGAATTGGTTGAATTGTAAGGAACCCAATTCAGTCCTTTATATTAGTTTTGGGAGCTTAGCTCGTTTAGTTTTAGAACAGCTCTGGGAAATCGCATATGGACTCGAAGCTACGGGTTGCTCGTTCATTTGGGTAGTGGAAAAATTGCTCGCATATAGAAAATTGGCTTCCCAGTGGATTTGAACAGAAGATGAGAGAATCAAACAAGGGGTTGATAATAAGGGGATGGGCTCCGCAGCTATTAATTTTAGAGCATGCTGCAGTTGGAGTTTTCATGACCCATTGTGGATGGAATTCAACTCTAGAAGGTATCAGTGCTGGAGTTCCAATGATTACATGGCCACTCTCGGCGGAGCAATTTTACAATGAGAAGTTGATTACTGATGTGTTAAGGATTGGAGTTCAAGTGGGGAGTGAGGAGTGGAAGTCGTGGAATGAAAGGCAAGCATTGGTGGGGAGAGAAAAAATAGAGGTAGCAGTGAAAATGGTGATAGGTAATAGTGAGGAGATGGTGGAGATGAGAATGCGAGCCAAAGACATTGCAGGAAAGGCCAGAAGAGCCGTTGAAGTAGGCGGGACATCTTATAACGATGCTGATACTTTAATTGAGGATCTTAAAGCTCTTAGGCAACGTCAGAAGTGTTGATGTGTTACTTGATATGCTAGCTTTTCATGCAAATGAATAGTCTCTGTTGACCTTGGATCCTAAACCCAGGATTTAGAGTCTGCTTAGTTTAGCGAGGAAACTAAGCTACTGAGATATTGAACTGTCATGATGTTACATACCATTGGAACTTAAATTTGGTCAAAATGATACATGATGATTCCTATTACAGAAGAATGATGCTGGCCAAACTGACACAAGGCTTGAAAAATTATGCCTGTCAAAAAAGCCAACTGGTAAAATGAAATAGGAAAAAAAATTATACTGGCTGAGTCCAAACTCCAAACTGATATTAAGGCTCAACTATAATATTCTGCAATCTTGTGCTTTGTGTTTTTTGTCCAGCAATATGCTTTGTGTTCTGTTTCTTATTTTATGTACATATACACTCTTATAAATGATGCTATCTTACCTTTTCTTGCATGAGAGACACGTGTTCAGCAAACTTTTAACCTGTGGCATACTCATGCTGACCATAATACGTAACAAATTTAAGCAAAAGGATGAGTTGTCATTAACAGAGGAAAGATTTTCACTTCAGCTTTTTTGTCTTGGTAGAACAACTCCAAGAACTTAAATCTGATTCCGGGAATTAATGCTTATCTATGCTTCAAGACAGACCTCATGAATCTTGCTCAAGTGTGCAACTGATAGGCTCCACCATTGTAGATGTAGGGCTTTCCCTCCTTCCTCCCATTAATGTCACATTCAATATAATTGAGATTTGAGAGCCTCAAGGACAAAATCAAACCCACTTGTCTCTTTGGTTCTTGAGGAAGAGATTTTAATGTGGAGTAGTTAAAGAAACATTGGAATAAAAAGCCAAACCATTATTGAAAGAAGTAGATGGTGACGATGAGTGAGAGTAGACTGATGAAGATGAATATGGAGTGAACGGAGCCAACTGGTGGAGCGCACTCTTCTGCTCTGTCTTTCTTATACAGCTACATATGTATGTCTGTAATTAGTTTGATAGGGAAAGAAGATAATATCTTTCTTTTTGTTACATATATATCTATATTATTTTTTGAAGGAAGGAAATAAGCTCATAACTTGACAATGATAGATATTATTATTTGCCACACCAATCACGAGTTTAAAATTTAAATATTTGAAATAGCTAACTGGGCTGCCACAGAGAATAAAAAAAACAAAAACCTGCTCTACATTTTTTTGTGATTTAGATCATTCGATTAGAGTTTAATCATGTATGAGAGAGACATAAAAAATAAAATTAATCATGTATGAGAGACACAGAGAAAATAGAAACAAAATTTGAATATGTTTTTAAACTAAATATTCTTTTAAACTGTCTCTTCCTAACCTCTTTTAATTAATTAATTAATCTTATGAAAGATTTTGTGTAATTCTCTTCATAATATAATACTGTATTAAAAACTAGCAATTCCTCGTTTTGCTTTTAGAAGTTCTGCTTCTTGAGCTGTTTTACTTCCTTACACTGCATATTCATCTTCATCCCCATCTCCTTCTTCTGAAAGATCCTCATTCTAATGTGAACAGGAGGCCATATGGCTAGCCACAGCCATCGACAGCTAAATCTCTTTTTCTTTCCCTTTATGGCTGCAGGACACATGATACCGGCCATGGACCTGGCCAAGCTTTTTGCATTGCGAGGACACAAAGCAACACTTATCACCACCAAATTCAATGTTCCTTACTTATCCCAAACATTCCACAGAAACAAAGAAATGGGTGTTGAAATCGGTCTTCTTTTATTTAAATTCCCTTCGGCAGAGGTGGGATTGCCTGAAGGATGCGAGAACTTCAACTTATTTTCCACCCCTGAAATGCATATGAAATTCTTCAGGGCCACAACTTTCATGGAAAAACCTCTGGAGGAACTACTTAAAGAGCATCGCCCTGATTGTCTAGTGGCTGATACCTTTTTCCCTTGGGCTGTTGATGTTGCTGGTAGATATGGGATTCCAAGGCTTATTTTTGATGGAAGAGGTTATTTCTCTTTGTGTGCTTCAATGTGTCTGGAAAAATATGAGCCTCACAAAAAAGTGTCATCAGATTCAGAGTTCTTTAGCATACCCTATTTCCCCCATGAGATCAATCTCTCAAGAAATCAAATACCGGATTTTCTTAAGCGTGAGGATGATTCGGAATTTGGTAAGTTGGTCAAAGCTGCAAAAGAATCAGAGTCAAGAAGTTTGGGGTTTGTGATTAACAGCTTCTATGAGCTTGAATCGGATTATGCAGATTACTGCAAGAAGGTTCTTGGAAGGAAGGCTTGGCATATAGGCCCTCTTTCACTCTTCAACAATGGTGCTGAAGCAAAAGCAGAAGATGAAGACAAATCCTCAAGTGGAGAGCATGAGTGCTTAAAGTGGCTAGATTCAAAGAGACCTAATTCAGTTGTTTATTTATGTTTTGGAACCGTGTCAGCATTCACTGATGATCAGCTAAAGGAGATCGCAATGAGTCTTGAGGCTTCTGGACAGCATTTCATTTGGGTTGTGAAAAAGGAAAAGAAAGAGGAAGGAGATGAAGAATGGCTGCCTCATGGATTTGAAAAAAGAATGGAAGGAAATGGTCTAATTGTTAGAGGGTGGGCACCCCAGTTGCTAATCCTTAATCACAGTGCTATAGGAGGTTTTGTAACCCATTGTGGATGGAATTCAATATTGGAAGGAGTGGCTGCTGGGTTGCCCATGGTTACTTGGCCTGTTTTTAACGAGCAGTTTTACAATGAGAAGTTGGTGACACAAGTTCTTAAGATTGGGGTTGGTGTTGGTGTTCAAAAATGGGTTACTTTGATGGGGGATACTGTCAAGAAGGAAGCTATAGAAAAAGCGATGAAACAAATTATGGTGGGGGAAGAAGCAGAGGAAATGAGAAAAAGTGTCAGTGTGCTTGCTCAGAAGGCAAGGATTGCAGTTGCAGAAGGAGGGTCATCCTACAATGAGTTAAGTTCTTTAATTGAAGAGCTCAAAATTTTTAATTGTTAAAGCTAGCCGTAAGTTTGTACCTTTGTCTGTCTCTGAGCAATAAAGAACCAAATCTTCTATGTTGGGATTGATATGCAATGCTATGTAGTTTGGTTTATTTCCATTCAGATGCTTATAAGAAAGACAACTCTATGTTAATGTTTGCTCATTTGGGTTGTGAGGAAAAGTAAAAGTAAAGAACAAGAAAAAGAAAAATGAATGTCTGAAGGATTTTATTAGTGACACTACAAACTGAACTCTAAAATAGGGATGACATTATTTCAAACCAAATGCAGAAGGGTTGAAGCTGAGGCCAAACTTCCCAGCCTATGAGCCTATGCATAACTGGATTGGTTCCCAGTTCAATACTTTTTGGTTTGTTACTTCAGCTTAAGGCTTCTAACACTCAACTCTTCAATTAAAGCATTCAAATCAGAGTCTGAGGATCCTCCTTCTTTTAAAGCCTGCCTTGCAATCCTTGCAAGGGCCTTGACTCTGTTTCTTATCTCCTCTGCTTCATCCCCTACCATTATCTGAATCAAAGCCTTTTTAATAGCTTCCCTGTGAATACTGTCCCCCATTAGTTCAACATATTTTTGAACACCAACGTTAGTCCCAATTTTAAGAACCTCGGTCACCAGACTCTCAATGTAAATTTGTTCAAAAGCCACTGGCCAAGTGACCATGGACACCCCTGCAGCCACACCTTCCAAGATTGAATTCCATCCACAATGAGTCATAAACCCTCCAACAGCTTCATGATCAAGAATTAACCATTGGGGTGCCCAACCTCTTATAACCAGTCCTCTACCTTCATTTCTTTTCTCAAATCCTTCAGGCAGCCATTCTTCTTTTTCTTCTTCTTTATTTTTCTGTTGACAGCCCAAATGAATTGTTGCCCAGAAGACTCAAGACCTAATGCAATCTCCATAAGCTGAGAATCACTAAAGTTTGTCATACTTCCAAAACAAACATAAACAACAGAATCTGGCTGCTTTGAGTCAAGCCACTTCAAGCAATCATTTTCATCAATGGTGCTTTGCTTTCCTCTTTGTGACTTTTTTCCAGTATTCTCACGGTTGCATAGAGGCACTGGGCCTATACACCATATTTTCCTTCCAACCACTTTGCTGAAATAATCTGCAGAAGCCGGCTTGAGCTCATAGAAGGTATTAGATACAACCCCATAGCTCCTCATCACTGATTCTCTCGTCAATTTCTTCCTTTTTGGCTTCGGCTTCTATTCCTTCACCACTTGATGTTTGCACAATCCTTTTAAATTTTGCTTCATCCAGAACATTAGGAATCACAAAAGGCTCTATATCAGAAGAAACATTTTGTTGAGACTCGGATACTGAAAGATAATCCGAGGCAGACAAAGGGAAGAAACCGGTCACAAGGAACACAAGATTAGGAATATCAAATTTAGCAGCAACAAAGCAATCAGGTTGATATGCAGACAAGAGTTGTTGGACTGGTCCTTTTAGCAAGTCAGCTGCTTTGTTGAAAAGAGCTGCCATTTCTAGGGAATGACCTGAGTCAAAGATTTCACATCCTTCAGGTAAGCCAACCTCAGGGAATTTGATGGTTAGGATGTTGATGTTAGTGTAGCTAGATATGGCATTTGTAAAAATAGGTACATTGAGAGGAGTGGTTACAATGGTTGCCATGACACCTTTTGAAGCAACTAGTTTGGCCATATCAGCCAGAGGTATCATGTGGCCATAAGCCATCAAGGGAAGGAAGAACATGTGTAGTTTATTGTTTTCACTGCTCATATTGCTGGATTACTGAATTTGGATCTTGAATATGCAACCAAGTTGTAGGAAGGAGAGGAATGATGGTGTGAAGAAAAGAAGAGGAGGTTGTGGCTTTTTATCCTCAGTGTCTGCATAGTAATTGGTTGGCTATCCAATTATCCGATGCATGATTGGCATAGTTGGTGCTACTTAATTAACATAATTATCTAATGCATGATATGCATGGTTGATATAATAACATTTTTACTTTGGTCATAGTACCTTACTTCAAGTAGTATACAATCGTATCATAGTGAAGTAAATTGTTGTTGGATATCAATCATTTTTTGAGATGTTTATATAATCAATGAGTATATTTGTCACTCCAATTAAATCAGTCCACATTTTCACTATAATTTGTGGACTCTATCAAATTAATTAAAGTTGGAATTGACATACGTTGCTTATTTTAATTAATGGGATCATTAATTTACTAGTGATCGTATAATTTTTCTTATTTTTTGATAATTTAAACTCTATTAACTCGTCTGTTTTCTCCTTTTAAAATTAAAAAAAACTATCCCACTTATATTTGGGATAAAGAAAAAAAACTAATTCAAAAAGGATTTGTGGAAAAAGAACAAGCCATCAAGAAGTGAAAGAAAACACCACAAGATTAATGCTTACACTATTTTAAGTGATTTATATCATTCAAGAATTTATGTGATTTTCTTGTCACTTTATTAATTAGCAATGTGCGCTCATGGCTCAATCTAGCCTAATGAAAATGAACCAATTTAATTAGGTTGATACGATTTCATTGGTTGTCTCGATTTAATGGGTTTAATTTTTTATATCTATTTTGTTGGATTGAATTGATTCAAGAAATTTAAAACGTATGACTAGACCTAATTTGAACTAATCTATTTTTTTTTTTAAATTAATATAATCCTAAAATCCAAATTTTTTTTCTACAATGGTGATTCTTCCAAAAAAAAATAAAAATTGTGAGATGGTGTTATAAATTAGGTTTGAATGTTTTAGTAGTATATTGTTCTTTATTTTTTTAAGTGTATTTATAAATTTGGAATTGTTTAAAACATATATATTGTTTGAATATTTGAGTCTAGCTATTTACTATAATTATATGGTGTAACTATCTATATTATTATAAAAGTGAGATTCTTAATGTTTTACATTATATAATATTTATTTATTTTAACTTGTTTAAAAAATAAATGTAATTAATAAATATTCTCACATCACTTGATAAGTAGTCTTTCTACTTTTTTATTTTTTTACTATCTTTCACCCTTTTAATATACAGATATTTTTCTTATCAAACTGAATTAATTAAAAAAATTAAGATTAAAATACAAGGATATTTAGATCACGGACGACATGTGCATGCCACTAGTATTATAAAATTGAATTGTTGCAACAATTTCTGGTTCTGATATAAGATAAGAAAACAATTAATCTTGTTAAAGAGCTGAAGAGAAAGCACAAAGGGCCAAGCTATTTGCTTTGCGAGGATACAGAGCAACATTTATCACCACCAAATTCAATGCTCCTTACTTATCCAAAACATTCCAGAGAAACAAAGAAATGGGTACTGATATTGGTCTTTTTTTAATCACAGTGCTATAAGAGGTTTTATGACCCATAACCATTGCCTTAATCAGTGAGAGAAAATAATGGTGTGGGGAAGAAGCAGAGGAAATGAGAAAAAGGTGAGTGTGTGTGCTTTCTTATCAAATGCTTAAGAAAAACAATAACAACAACAAAAATAACAAATTGGACATAGTGAAAAAGACTTCCTCAGATGTAAAACTCAACTTGAGTCACTTATGCTTAAAGGGTCTAACAGCCAACTCTTCAATGAAAGCATTCAAATCAGAATAAGAGGATCCTCCTTCTTTTAAAGCCTGCCTTGCCATCTTTGCAAGGGCCTTGCTCTTTCTTATCTCCTCTGCTTCATCCCCTGTCATTATATGTGTCAGAGTAAATCACTCTCTTTGATTTACTCTCTTATTATTAGCTTAATTCTAGGAGGGATTTACTTTATTCTATTTAACTTTATTGTAGGTAAGATTTGTTGTATAGTCAACTATCACGTAACTTATATGTACAGTTCTCTCTATGGAATCACATCATCCTATTCACATATAATACAAAAATATCATTTCATTCAAGTATCTGAATCCTCGACTTTTTAATAGCTTCCCTGTTAATGCTGTCCCCCATTAGTCCAACAAATTTTTGAATACCATCGTTAGCCCAATTTTAAGAACCTCAATCACCAGCAATTCTCATTGTAAACGTGATCAAAAGCAAGTGGCCAAGTGACCGTGGACACCCCTGCAGCCACACCTTCGAAGATTGAATTCCATCCACGATGAATCACAATTCACATGCCCTCCAACAGCTTCATGATCAATAATTAATAATTGGGGTGCCCAACCCCTTATAACAGTCCTTTACCTTCATTTATTTTCTCAAATCCTTCAGGCTGTCTTCTTTTTCTTGTTCTTTATTTTTTCTTTTGTTGACAACCCAAGTGAATTGTTGCCCAGAAGCCTCAAGACTTAATGCAATCTCCATAAGCTGAGAATCACTAAAGTTTGTCATAGTTCCAAAACAAACATAAACAACAGAATCTGGCTGCTTCAAGTCAAGCCACTTTAAGCAATCATTTCTATCAATGATGCTCTGCTTTTCTCTCTGTGATTTTTCTTCAGTATTCTCCCCGGTTGCATAGGGCCACTGGGCCTAATACACCATATTTTTCTTCGAACCATTCTGCTGAAATAATTTGCAGGAATACTGAAGAAAAGTCACAGAGAGGAAAGCAAAACACCATTCCAACAACTCTTGTCTGCATATCAACCTGGTTGCCTTTTTTTGCTTATGTGTTATTCTCTTGGGCAACTGATGTTGCTGCTAAATTTGATATTCCTACTCTTGTGTTCCTCGTGACCGTTATTTTCCCTTTGTGTGCCTCAGATTATCTTTTCAAGAGGGAGTCTCAACAAAATGTTTTTTCTGATATAGAGCCTTTGTCATTCCTAATGTTCTGGATGAAACAAAATTTAAAAGGATTGTTGGAATGGTTGGTGTACCATTTCTAGGGAATGACCTGAGTCAAAGATATCACATCCTTCAGGTAAGCCAACCTCAGGGTATTTGATGGTTAGGATGTTGATGTTAGTGCAGGTAGATATGGCATTTCAAACAAGAGGTATGAGAGGGGTGGAATTACCATGGTTGCATGCCATGACACCTCTTGAAGCAACTAGTTTGGCCATATCAACCATAGGTGTGATCATGTGGCCATAAGCCATCAATGGAAGGAAGAAGATGTGTAGAATTTATTGTTTTCACTGCTCATATTGTTGGATTACTGAATTTGGATATTGAATATGCAGCCAAGTCGCAGTAAGGAGAGGAATCATGGTGTGAAGAAAAGAAGAGGGGGGGTTTATAGGCTTCTCAGTGTCTGCATGGTAGACTAGTAGTTGGTTAGCTATTCAATTATCTAATGCATGATTGGCATAGTTTGATGGCTATAGAATCCACTAATTGTGTCACTTCAATTAAATCAGCCACATTTTTATTATAATTATAATTTGTACACTGTATAAGATTGATTAAAATTAAAATTATGATACTGAGAGTGATTGATTTTAATTTGTGTGATCATAATTACGAGTAATCATATAATTTTTTATTTTTTAATAATTTTGAATTCTATTTAGTTATGACAGCACCACAAGATCAATGCCTGCCAACCCTCTTTTAAGTGATTTATATCATCTAAAAAGTTAGGCATGACAAGTTTTGGAACTAACATTTTTGGTTTGGTTCGACGAAATGGTCATCTTAGTTTAATTATCAATAACTATTTGTATCTGGTTGTATAAAAATGATATGTGCCAATAGGATTGCTCCGCGTGTCCTTAAAAGCTATCAAAACACGTGACCTATGGATCCCACCTCCAAGTGCTATTTGAGAAGGGACATCTTACTCTACATTTTTTTTTTTCATTGAATTTTCTTTCGCCTTATCATTTCACGATATTTTGTACCAATTCAATTTAAATAATTTGATTTTAGCATATCAATTAATTTATATCTTTAATTTGAGATTATAAAATTAATTAAATGAATATATTTTACGTTATCTGTTATAAATCAATTTAAATAATTAAATTACATAGTCGCATATCGATTAATCTATATTTTTAATTTGAGATTGTAAATTTAATAAAATAAATATGTCGTAGTGAAAAGTAATTAATATTAAGTTAAAAAAGATAATAATAAAAATTATTTCTATTTAAAATAAATTGTAAAAATTAAATTAATCTAATCTATAACAATTAAAATGGTACCAAAAAGAAAAGCAAAAGAAATAAGAAAAAATAATATGAAAGTTATAATTATTTTATAGTATATCAATTTTTAAAAAAAATAAGAAAAGAAAAATATAAAATTTAAATGAAATGTCATCATCAATTTTTATTTTATTTTATATTTTTTTTGTGTGCAGATGTTATCACCAACAAACTCTAGAACAACGCAAGAAGAAAATGGCCACTCCCCATAGTACAACCTTAACCAACAAAAAAAGGAAATACTGATTTGAGTTTGAGCCACGTTGTTTATATATAAACCATGACAAAAATCACCCGTTCACTTGCATCCAAATGAATTTTATATCTATTATCCTGTGCATATTCATAAGGTTAGATTTGAGAAATAATTAGGAAGATGAATTAGAAATCGAATTTGATTCCCAATTCTAATCTCAATTCCAATTCATCACTACATGTATTAGCAAGTGGTCAAAATATATTATCTTAATACGTATTAACGAGTGGTCAAAAATATATTATGTTAACAAGTAGGTAAGGATACTTGGTTAAGAAAAACTCATTTAAAAAGCGAAAAGATGTTCCTTTTTATCTTCAAATAATTCCTCTCCTAACTACAACTTGGGTGCAAATACAGAATCAAATTCAGCAATCTGGCAATATGAGTAGTGAAATCAGTAAAACTACACACCTTCCTCCCCGGGACAACACATGGCCACATGACACCTATAATGGACATGGCCAAACTAGTTGCTTCAAGATGTGTCTCGGCAACCATAGTCACCGACCCCTTCAATGAGCATGTTGTTTCCAGAACCATATCTACATGCAGTACTAAAATCAGCATCCTAACCCTGAAATTTCCTATTGCAGGACCATATCTACCTGCACTTACTTCGATAGGTGCAATGCAACATGTAATGAAAGCCATTGGAATGCTACAAGAGCCATTGGAGCAGCTTTTGTCTGCTTCCAATCCAGATTGCCTTGTTGCCTGATACATTCTTCCCTTGGGCAACCAATTCTGCTGCTAAATTTAATATTCCAAGGCTTGTGTTCAATTCAACTAGTTTCTTCTCTATGTGTGCAGGGAAATGTATTAGCTTGTATGAGCCTCACAAAAAGGTTTCTTCTGATTCAGAGCCCTTTGTCATTCCAAATCTTCCTGATGAAATAAAAATGACAAGGATGCAGCTACCAGATTTACCTGTAAGTGACAAGTCAGAGTATATCACTAAATTGTTGAAAGTAGTCACTGAAGCAGAGGAGAGGAGCTATGGTGTTGTAGTTCAGCTTCTATGAGTTGGAGCCGGCATATGCAGACTATTATAGGAAATTGCTTGAAAGGAAAGCATGGCACATAGGCCGTGCGTCTCTATACAACAGGGATAATGCTGAAGAAAAAGAACAGAGAGGAAACGAAATTTCCATTGATCAAAATGGTTGCTTGAAGTGGCTTGACTCCAAGAAGCCAGGCTTAATTGTTTATGTTTGTTTTGGGACTCTGACAAACTTGAGTGATTCTCAGCTGATGGAGATTGCATTGGGTCTTGAGGCTCTCGGGCAACAATTCATTTGGGTTGTCAGAGAAAGCAAAAATAAAGAAGAATGGCTGCCTGAAGAATTTGAGAAAAGAATGGAAGGTAGAGGACTAATTACAAGGGGTTGGGCACCGCAATTGTTAATTCTTGATCATGAAGCTGTTAGAGGGATTGTGACTCATCGTGGATGGAATTCAACATTGGAAGGAGTTTCTGCAGGGGTGCCCATGGTCACTTGGCCAGTGTCTTCTGAACAATTTTACAATGAGAAGCTGGTGACTGATGTTCTTAAGGTTGGAGTTTCTGTTGGTGTTCAAAATTGTGTTAGGCTTAAAGGGGATAGTATTAAAAGGGAAGCAATAGAGAATGCTGTGACAAAGATAATGGTAGGAGATGAAGCAGAGGAGATGAGAGACAGAGCAAAAACATTTGCAAAAATGGTAAGGCAGGCTGTAAAGAGGGAGGATCCTCTTACTCTGATTTCGATTCTTTAATTCAAGAGTTGTGTGCTAGACGCATTAAAAAGAAGTGACAAACCAAAAGCATTGAACTGCCCCTCAATCAAATTAGGCTTGGCAAGGAGTGGGTTTGGTTTTTATCACGAAGTTTATTGTCTGTAATCTACTTTCTACTTTCTACCCTAAAAAGAAAGTATTTGTGGTGCATGAATTTCCTATGTAAGAGCGAGTTTAATTTAATTTTTCGTGTTTGAAATGTTAGTTTGAGATGTTGTTTGGTTGTAATTTATATTTTTAGTGTTGTTTGGATGATTTTAAAAATTGTGTTTGTAAATCATGATTTGAGATGCTGTTTTTTTTTTATTATTATTTGGTATGTAAATTATAAAAAATGAGTCTATAAGCAATATTATAAAATTATTGAAATAGTGAAATAGTGAAGAAGAAAAAAATAAAAAAACCACTTCAACTAAAAAAATGCCATCAAGAGCATTTGTCAAGATTGCAACTATAGCAGCCGAATCTGAATTGGGATCTAAAATAGCTATGTTGTATGGTGAAGATTTGATGTCGAAGTTAAATGAAATTTCAAAGGTATTGATGTGTGGTGATAAGGTTTCATAATCTATTTTAGCCACAACTTGTAATGAGAAAGGTGTTAAGTGTTAACAATCAAACTTCTCTAGATTTTGCCAAAAAAGGTTCAAAGAAGAAAAAATCTTCCTTGCACTTCAACAACATTATAGAACCAACACAGTCTACAAGTCATGTAACCACTTACTAATCCCAATCAGGTATGGGACAGGATGTAATTGGATTGCTCTACCACAGAAAGCAGCAACATCTTTTTGCTCTCCTTTTGAAACGTTTAAATTGAGAAAAGCTTTGAGAATTTGCTATATGATATTGATCTGTTCATGAAAATTTTGCTATAACTGCTATGCAGGTTTTTTTCTTCCTTGTTTTTGTGGTATTGATTGTGTTTGACTTGTGCAGGTCTGAAAAGACGTGGGAAAAACTGTGGGCCAAGATGGCTTAACTATCTCAGACCCAATATCAAACATGGAGAGTTCTCTGATGATGAAGATAGGATAATCGTTAATCTGTAGTCTCTTTGCTAGCATTGGAAGTAGGTAATCTTCATCTTCATTAGCCATTATTTACTTCTCCTTTCATTCTTCTTCAGAATTTTTCACATTTAAAAGAATTCAATTCAATATAGTACTTTTACAAAATTACCCATATATTATAAATTGAATTATAGTAAGTTGTCCAGGATTTTGCTATCATTTCTCCTGATAGTTGGACTTGGACGTGCAATGCCAACTATTTTGCTAAGGATTTTCCTTCTTTACAACTTTCTAAATTCATTCCTCCTCTGTTTGGTCGTCCTTTCCTCCCCTCTTCTTGGTTCCAACCACCAAGGCGACAATCTCATTGGCACAAAATCACAATCACCACCTTCTTCTTCTTCGTTATGCCGCATACAAAAATGGACTCCGACTAGCTTATAGGCATTTTTTAACTGTTTGATAAAAATAAAGACCGCGTATCACAATAAAGAAATTGAGTGACTCACGAAAAATTTGAAAATTTTTATTCTAAACAAAGCTGTGGAGTCATAATATGGTGTCATATCTGGAGAATGGTAGCGTCGAAATTTCTAAGACCGTGACAGTAGGACGCGAGGCTGAAAAACGCTTCTAGAATGCTTCACAGATAATTGGCTAGAACGCGTGGATGCCTACTCCGACATGTCAAATAGACCACAGCCGATGCGAAACTCCTATCTAAACAGTGCCTTAGGTGACAGTAACGACGTGAGGGATTACGTTGCATCAAATGAACTTTAATAGAATCTTCCTTTTCTTTTTACTTGTATTATATTTATACCATGACGTAAGGAAGTATGTTATTGCGGGGTTGATGATAAGGCAGACATCAATTCCTTCCACAAGGACCTCATACAAGAGATATTAAACAGTCAGAGAGACAAAGTTCTGTCTTGCAACCAAAATAAAAAAATACTGTCTATGAGTGGAGTGTAAGTCTAGAACTCAGGAATACGATTCCCACTTTTCTTCCAAATAAATAAATTGAAAAAGTATTTTTTTTTCCTTCCCTATTTATTCAATCCTTCACTACAAATAGTCATACAAACATTGAAAACAAACAGCCAAAACTCCAGCTCTTGTTGTCATCACGACTAGTATTTTCTATTCTGCTCAATTTTGAAACCTTGGCAATATGGGCAGTGCAAGTCACCCATTACACATATTCTTCTTTCCCTTCTTTGCTCATGGTCATATGATACCAACTATTGATATGGCCAGACTATTTGCTGCTAGAGGTGTTGTTGCAACCATAGTCACCACTCCCCTCAATGCACCTCTTATCTCCAAGGCAATACAAAAAACCATAACTCTTGGTTATAAAATCAACATCCAAACCATCAAATTTCCTTCTGTAGAGGCTGGCTTACCAGAAGGATGTGAAAACGTTGACTCAATCACTTCCCCAAATATGATTGGTAATTTCATGAAGGCAGCTGCTATGCTACAAGAACCATTTGAACAGCTCTTGTCCGAATATCATCCAGATTGTCTTGTGGCTGATATGTTCTTCCCTTGGACAACCGATGCTGCTGCTCAATTTGATATTCCAAGGCTTGTATTCCATGGAACCAGTTTATTCTCTCTGTGTGCCTCAGAATGTCTAAGATTATATGAGCCTCACAAAAAAGTTTCTTCTGATTCAGAGTCTTTTGTTATTCCTAATCTCCCAGATGAAATAAGACTGACAAGGATGCAGCTATCAGATTTCGACAAAACTGATGAGGTAACAGACATAAACAAACTGTTTAAAGAATCCAGGGAAGCAGAAAAAAGGAGCTATGGGGTTGTTGTCAATAGCTTCTATGAGCTAGAGCATGCTTACGCAGATCACTACAGGGAAGTGCTTGGGAGGAAAGCATGGCATATAGGGCCGGTATCTTTATGCAATAGGGACAATGAAGAGAAAGCACAGAGAGGAAAGGAAGCCTCCATTACTGAACATGAGTGCTTGAAGTGGCTTGACTCTAAGAAACCCAATTCAGTTGTTTATATTTGTTTTGGAAGTGTAGCCAACTTCCCTGAATCCCAGCTAAGAGAAATTGCAATAGGTCTTGAGGCTTCCGGGCAAGAATTCATTTGGGTTGTGAGGAAAAGCAAACATAATGAGGAAGATAAAGAAGAATGGCTGCCTGAAGGGTTCGAGAAAAGAATGGAAGGTAAGGGACTTATTATAAGAGGTTGGGCACCCCAAGTGTTAATTCTTGATCATGAAGCTGTTGGAGGGTTTGTGACTCATTGTGGATGGAATTCAACATTGGAAGGAGTTTCTGCAGGGGTGCCCATGGTCACTTGGCCAGTGTCAGCTGAACAATTTTACAATGAAAAGCAGGTGACTCAGATTCTCAAAATTGGGGTCGGTGTTGGTGTTCAAAAATGGGTTAGAATGGTGGGGGATAGTATTAAAAAGGAAGCAATAGAGAAGGCTGTGAATCAGATAATGGTAGGGGAAGAAGCCGAGGAAATGAGAAACAGAGCAAAGGCACTTGCTGACATTGCAAGACTGGCAGTGGAAGCGGGAGGATCATCTTACTCGGATTTGAATTCCTTAATTCAAGAGTTGGGTTCCCGTTGCCATTGATCCATGCAACAGTGTTATAATATTGAAATTTGTGCTTTTGTTAAATTAACTTGCATGTTTTCAAGTTTGTATTTTTCTTTTTTCCATTATAAAATGATTAATAAAAACAGCCAATAATTAGCTTATACTTCAGTCTACAACACATACATAAAAGCAGCGAATTGTTGATTTATAGCCAGAACTATAAGAAAAGGCCGTGACACAAATTATGATAAATATGTAATCTGCATATTATTTATTACATGTTTAGTTTTCCTTTATCATTGTAGAACAAGATAAATAGCAAAAATGTGTCTCTGAGTCAAATCATCAAACAAGTTATATGCAGTATTAAAGAAAGCCAGATAATGAATTATTCAATAATGTAACAATTTAAGCTAACTTGGATGTTTCCCCATTTCTATATCGACAGAGGTATAAAATGAAAATTCAAAAAGAGCAAAGTTTGAGCTAATACTCAAGCATACCATATGAATTGGAAATGAGTCCTACTTTTTAGAATTTATTTCTTAATAGGTCTTTCTACTTTACTTTGAAAATAGGACTTTGATATTTTGAAACTTAGGAGACTATTCAAAGGAGAGAAGGAGATGCCTCATACCATTCCATCTAAATCATTTTACTGGTACACATACAGATTGGTGAGTTGGTGGCTCTCTTACCTTTTAGGTACCAAAGCTTAAGCAACCACTGGGAAAGACACCAGAAGACAGAGAAAACCACTGCCAAAAGTCCTCCACCCAAGGGCCAAGATCTCTTGTTTAATTCATCATCGATTGGCGGTTTAAGTATTATGCACTTTAAGTTATGACTTTTTATTAGACCACATTGCTTTTAAGTACTGTCACGTGAGTCACGTAATGAAAGCGTAAGTTACGGTAGGGCTAAGGAGCTTAAGTGGAAGAGGCCTCGGTCACTGAGCGAACGTACATCCAGTTTGAAGAGCATAAGTGACATTCACATCGTACGACTTATTTATTGGTATTTGAAACTTCGTGGTCTTTATATTAGAATTGGTGGGGACAATATAGGACTATAGTGTCTGAATATTTGTAGTTTTTCAATTATTAGAGTTATACAAATAAAATTATATATATAATGTATGAATATATGTAGTTCACAATTATTTAAGTTATATATATATATATATAATTTATTGTTAAGTTATAATAAATATAATTATTAAAGATTAAGAAATTTAGTAAATAATATTAAATTTATAATATATTATTGTAATAATATTATAAATGTTTATTAATAAAAGTTTGTTGGGTGAATAATGGGACCTCAGTCTGTCGTCTGCCCTTTAGCTAATAATTTCATGATGGGATAATCAGAAGTTATGACCCCATTAACCACACTATTCCTGGATGCCTTTGTCACTTTTTCTATTTGTTCGTATTTGTACTACTTTGTAGTACATAAACCAACATAAATATGCATCCTCTGTCTTCTTCCTCTTCTGAGACTCTCTCTCTCTAAATTTGAAACATTATCATGACATGCAATATCTATTCTTTAAGGACATTCAAATGTCATTTTGAAATTAGCTAGTACTGTTTTGGTTTTCACAAGATGTTGGTAGAATTTATGATATATATATATATATATATATATATATAGATTAAGCCAGATAATGAATTTCAATATTGTGACAAATTAAGCTAACTTGTATGTTTCTCCATTTCTATATCGACAGAAGTATAAAATGAAAAGTCAAAAAGAGCAAAGTTTTAGCTAATACTCAAGCATGCCATATGAATTTCAATTAGTCCTACTTTTAAGAATTTATTTCTTAATAGGTCTTTCTACTTTACTTTCAAAATATGAGGACTTTGATGCTTTGAAACTTGGGACTTTTTAGTATTTTCCCATGTCACTAGTATTAGGGAGACTTTGCAGGGTCTAGGGAGACTCTGTGATGTAACTGTAAGAGACTAGTCAAAGGAGAGAAAAAGATGCAAAGACTTTGTGGGGAGACTCTGATGTAACTAAGAGACTATTCAAAGGAGAGAAAAAGATGCCATTCCCATCTAAATCATTTTACTTGTATACAGACTGGGAGTTAGTGGCTCTTCTAGCCTTTTAGGTGGCAGGGCAAACACTGGGAAAGACACCAGAAGACTGAGAAAACCACTGCCAAAAGTCCTCCACCCAAGGGCCAATATCTCTTTTTTAATTCATCATCATCAGCATCTTCTTCTTGTTCTGCATAGGATGTCAAATATGGGGAGCCCAACCCCTCAGCTTCACATATTTTTCCTCCCCTTTATGGCTCAAGGCCACATGACGCCAGTCGTAGACATGGCCAGAATTTTTGCTTCCCGGGGAGTGAAATCAACAATAGTTACCACCCCAATCAACGCTGGCCTCTATGAAAAAACAATTCAGAGAAGTAAAGACATGGGCATGGAAATTGGACTTCTTCTTGTCAATTTTCCTTCTGCAGAGGTGGGATTGCCTGAAGGATGTGAAAACTTGAACCAAGCTTCTTCCTTGGAAATGCAGGGGAAAATTTTCCAAGCCGCAACATTGCTGGAACATCCAGTTGATAAACTCCTTCATGAACATCATCCAGATTGTATCATGGCTGACATGTTTTTTCCTTGGGCCAGTGATGCTGGTATTAGGTATGGGATTCCAAGGCTTGTTTTCCATGGATCTGGTTTCTTTGCCTTATGTGCCTCATTATGTTTGCTACGTTATCAGCCTCACAAAAAGGTATTATCTGATTCAGAACCATTTGCTATCCCTAACTTTCCTGATGAAATTAAGCTGACTAGAAATCAATTACCTGATTTTATTAAACAAGAAGTTGAGACAGACTTTATCAAACTGTATAGAGCAGTAAAAGAATCTGAGTTGAGGAGCTATGGTACTATTGTCAATAGCTTCTACGAGATCGAGCCTGCTTATGCAGATCATTACAGGAAGGTTTTGGGAAGGAGGGCTTGGCATATTGGCCCAGTTTCCTTGTTCAACAGGGATGATGAAGATAAAGCGCAGAGAGGAAATGAAATCTCCATTAATGAACATGAATGCTTAACTTGGCTTAATTCTAAGAGACCCAATTCAGTAGTTTACATTTGTTTTGGAAGTGTTGCAAACTTCAGTGACACTCAGCTGATGGAGATTGCAACTGGGCTTGAAGCTTCTGGGCAGCAATTCATTTGGGTTGTGAAAAAGGAGAAGAAAAATGAAGGAAAAGAAGAGTGGTTGCCTGAAGGATTTGAGAAGAGAATGGAAGGTAAGGGTCTAATAGTAAGAGGGTGGGCTCCCCAGTTGTTGATTCTTGATCACAAAGCAATAGGAGGATTTGTGACCCACTGTGGTTGGAATTCAGTATTGGAAGCAGTATCTGCAGGGGTTCCCATGGTCACATGGCCAATAGCTGCTGAGCAATTTTACAATGAAAAGGTGGTGATTCAGGTTGCAAAGATTGGTGTTGCTGTTGGTGTTCAACAATGGGCTAGACTGGAAGGGGACAGCATCAAGAGTGAAGCTGTACACAAAGCAATCAGGCAGATAATAGAGGGGGAAGAGGCAGAGGAAATGAGAAATAGAGCAAGGGAACTGGGAAAAATGGCAAGGAAGGCCGTTGAAGAAGGTGGGTCTTCCTACACTGATTTAACTTCTTTAATAGAAGAGCTTAAGTCCCTATTTTCTCAAAGCTAGAAAGAAGGCTGTGAAAACTTGCAGGTTCTGAATTCTACAGAGGTTGGTTTGCTGAAGGCTGTGAAAACTTGCAGTTCACTTCTAGAGGTTGGTGTTGCTGCATATGGTTGTAGTATTACTATCTCTAGGCCCATCTTTTTTATGACTAATGGGTTCCTCTTGTTGGGTTTAGCAAGTGGAACTTTTCTATATATCCCAAGGTCCATCTCTAGTGGGACTGTGGAACTAACATTAGTAATAAATGGAAGGGTATGCTTCCTTCCATGTACAACTCAATTTTATGGCCTACAGGTACAAATATGTGGTGTGTAAGACATATAGGGCTATAATGAACAAATCACTTTTTAAAACTGTACCTCTTTAGATATAGATAACACAAGGGTATCTAAGTACACCAAACAAAATATTTTGTGAACTCAAACTTTAATAGATGGTAGATGATATCTGAGACTCACTTTTTTATTTGTGAGATAATTATTGTGTACAAAATAAAAATGTTCCGTACACCTAGTATTCTCTTAATATAATCACCCCTTCTTTCAATTTTTATCTCTAAGAACTCACATATTAAAACTTAATCAAAAAACAAAATAGAAAAAACCGCATGCATTGCCGAACAATAAATCAAAATATGTGTAATTGGACATTTTCTTAATATGGATTATCCCTTCTCTATTTTTTTTCTCTACAAACTTCGGCCTTACATAAAGAATCCACATACTAGGAATTAATCAAACACAATCGGAAAAATGGCATGAGTGACAATAAACCAAACTTTTTGCAATAGACTATACTTATTGAAATTAATTTAATGATACTCAAACTTGCAAGCTAATTCAACATGCGATGAAAGCTAATCAAAATTTGAAAGGGAAGTTAGGTATAGTGCCATTTGATTAACTCTATATGGCCCATGCTTTAAAGTGTTTGATGTTATTAAACATCTAATAATGAAGAACATGGGAGCATTATGATGACAAATGACTGATTTTATCTCATAATATATCCATTATGCAGATTCTATTCCAGCCAAAGGGGAGAATTAATTATGATGTACCACTATGAGAATTCAAAAACAGCAACTTTATAAACAAGAATAAAGGGTGACATAGTTCTTGGGAAAAGCTGGTTTGATTAAACAAGAAAGATGGTATTAAGGGTGACCTTTTTCCTCTTGTATTGCTAAAGTTGTCTCTTGATGAAAAAACTACTGAGTGCAATAAAGCATCCATCGACAAAAAAATCATCCTAAATGGTATTCCAGCCTACTAGATAATATTTGATTTTAACTTTAGCACCAAAAGCAAATCATTTCAAAAATTTATAACATGCATTAAAGTCCTAAAGATCCCAAATCCTAGACTATAAAACTTTCACTTTGTCAAGTCACCAAATGTTTCTCCTCTCTATGTTATGTTGTTAAACAAGTCTTCGTTTTTGTGAAAAGAGATTAAAATATAATGAAAATAAACTAAATATCAGTTAAACAAACAATTATTTGATAAAAAAAATCTCCAAACTAAGATCATCTTCCACTCATAGCAAGCAATATATATCTTCAATACCAAAACATGTTTATCTCCTCAGTTCATAAGCCAATTTCGTCCATTTGCTATTATGATCATTACCGAATAGAAAATTAGAAACCTTTACTCCTCCTATGGTTATGAGAAAGAGAAAGGACAATGCATTACGTTATACTTCAGAGAAATAAACGACGTCGTTATGAGGAATCAATTTGTCGGTCTATACCTCGTTTCTTACCAGTGACCCCCACCAAGTATTAGTAGGGCCCAGGGGTCCTCCACATCAACCTGATCTTCCCAACCACCGGGGCCCATTAACACAATCTCCTCCGTGATTCCTCTGTCCCTTCCTTAACAGTTAACTCCCTCTCCTCTACTAACTTCCAAGCTCCAATAATTAAAAAAAACTTGTTTATTTAACTAAGGGTCATTTTTTTTGAAAACAAACAATTTTCTCTTTATAACACGAATGAGCTACAAATCTTCCATATCATCAAATTTATTCAGATATTTTTAATCAAATTATCTATTTCTGTTATGCCTAATCTAAATTTAATAACTTTGACAATTAAATTTTCAAGACAAGAAAAAGTAATTAAGCCAAAGAAAACAGAGGAGGGAAAAAAATCTCTTTCTAAAAGATTAAGACAATTCCTACCTCATCACTCTCTCCGCATCTTCTTCTCTCTCACTCTCAGCAAACTCTCATATGCAGGAACTACTGTAACTTACTACAACTCAATATGAAAAACAACAGCAACACAAAGCTCATACTCTTCCACCCTTCACTCCACAAACAAAGTCATGGAGGAGGATTGCCTGCAAATCGTCGCCTATGGCTCCTCTTTATCCTTACCTTCTTCACTTTAGCCTTCACTGTCATTCTCATCAACACCACCATCTCCACCACTAAAACCACCTCCTCCACCACTGCCTCCACGTCCCCTCTTCCATCCTCTGTTTCCAAAGCTCTGCTTCACTACACCGCCTCATCAAACACCACCCACAAAACCATGTCTTCCGCTGAGCTTTCCTCCATTGCCACCACTCTCCTCCAATACCCAAATTGCAATTTCCTCATTTTTGGCCTCACCCACGAATCCCTGTTATGGTCTGCCCTCAACTCCCAAGGCCGTACGGTTTTCATCGACGAAAGTGAATTCCTTATTTCCAGATTCGAACAAACAAACCCAGGAATTGAAGCTTACGACGTTCAATACACCACCAGAGTGAGTGAATACCCAAAGCTGCTCTCCCTAACGAAAACCCAATTGAAGAACGAGTGCAGGCCTGTACAGAACCTCTTGTTCTCGGACTGCAAGATCGGGATCAATGACTTGCCGAATCATATATACCAAATTCCCTGGGATGTGATTTTGGTGGATGGGCCACGTGGGTATTTTCCGGCTGCGCCAGGGAGGATGACGGCGATCTTCACTGCTGCTGTCTTGGCTAGGAGCAAGAAATTAGCGGCCGGCGGTAGTGGTGGCGGAGTAAAAGATAAGACCCATGTGTTTGTTCATGATTTTAATAGAGAAGTGGAGAGGATTTTTAGCGAACAGTTTCTATGCGAAGAGAATTTGGTAGAGACAGTAGATCTGTTGGGGCATTTTGTGGTGGAAAGTCTTACAGGGGATGACCAAAGTTTTGATTTTTGCAGAAATTCAAGCTCGACAATGTCTGCAACTTTATTACCGTCATCGTCGGAAATCGATGAAGACGATGATTTAGGAAATTAAAATGGGCATTAGTATAATAAACTGTAGTATTATCCTTTTTAATAGAGAAAATTGTAATTTTAAAAGTTTTTTTTTTTTTTTTACTTATACTAGTTGCTATACCTTTTCCAAAGCAATATGAAGAAAGACCGAGCTTTTCGAATTTGAAGGCTCCGTTTGTTTCCTGAGAAACAGTGGGAAAAGAGAATGCAACTGAAAGTTTGAATTATCAAGCTGTAGTTGTTAACTTATTAGTTGGAGTTTTGACCTTAACTAAACCAAAATCATACTTAGACTGTTGTCTGAGGTGAGACTATATTCCAAAATTTCATATTTCAATTATTTTCTTTTACTTTCTAACTAACCAAACAGATTAAAAGCCGGTGAAATGTTCGCCGGCGATGGTAGGAATTACCAGCTGAAGGGAGGCATTCCATTTAAATTTAAAGGCCAAAAAAAAAAAAAAATCAGATTTCGAATTTGGGAAAGTTGTCCCACAACCGTACTCCTCGAGATGTGAAATGGGGCATGCGTTTCTTCGTTTACACAGAGGCGAGTGTGGATGAGAAGGTTCCAAGCATTTTGATGGGATTGGTGGTTTTGTAACCGTGACTTTATTAGACCACATGGCTTTAAGTACAGTCACGTGAGTCACGTGAGTCACGTGATGAAAGCGTATGTTATGGTAGGGATAAGGAGTCCAGTCGAAGAGGCGTCGGTCACTGAGTGAACATACATCCAGTCGAAATAACGTAAGTGACATTCATATCGTACGACCTATCTATTGGTATTTGAAACTTTGAGGTCTTACATTAGAATGGGTGGGGACAAATATATGAATTTTTGTGGTTCCCAATGATTTTAGATATAGTATGAAGATATAGATGACAGTATTTATTATAGTTGTTGTACGAATTCGACAAATCAATAATGCATTTGAGTCTTTAATATATAACCTTAAACCATGTAAGAATAAAATGACCGATCCCCATGGGACAACCTTTCACCAAAAATGGGGTTAAAAAGCCGAAAGATGTTACTTTTTTTTTTTCTTCAGATCATTCCTCTCCAGCTCTCCTTACTACAACTTGGGTGCAAATACAGAATCAAAATTCAGTAATCAGGCAATATGAGTAGTGAAATCAGTAAACTACACATCTTCTTCCTCCCCAGGACAACACATGGCCACATGAAACCAATAATTGACATGGCCAAACTAGTTGCTTCAAGAGGTGTTATGGCAACCGTAGTCACCAACCCTTCAATGAACATTTTGTTTCCAGAACCATATCTACATGCAGTACTAAAATCAACATCCTAAGAACCATATCTACCTGCACTTACTTCCATAGGTGCAATGCAACATGTAATGAAAGCCATTGGAATGCTACGAGAGCCATTGGAGCAGCTTTTGTCTGCTTGCCATCCAGATTGCCTTGTTGCTGATACATTCTTCCCTTGGGCAACCAACTCTTCTGCTAAATTTAATATTCCAAGGCTTGTGTTCAATTCAACTAGTTTCTTCTCTATGTGTGCAGGGAAATGTATTAGCTTGTATGAGCCTCACAAAAAGGTTTCCTCTGATTCAAAGCCTTTTGTCATTCCTAATCCTCCTGATGAAATAAAAATGACAAGGATGCAGTTACCAGATTTACCTACAAGTGATAAGTCAGAGTACATCACCAATTGTTAAAAATAGTCACTGAAGCAGAGGAGAGGAGCTATGGTGTTGTAGTTCAGCTTCTATGAGTTGGAGCCGGCATATGCAGACTATTATAGGAAATTGCTTGAAAGGAAAGCATGGCACATAGGCCGTGCGTCTCTATACAACAGGGATAATGCTGAAGAAAAAGAACAGAGAGGAAACGAAATTTCCATTGATCAAAATGGTTGCTTGAAGTGGCTTGACTCCAAGAAGCCAGGCTTAATTGTTTATGTTTGTTTTGGGACTCTGACAAACTTGAGTAATTCTCAGCTGATGGAGATTGCATTGGGTCTTGAGGCTTCTGGGCAACAATTCACTTGGGTTGTCAGAAAAAGCAAAAATAAAGAAGAAGAAAAAGAAGAATTTCTGCCTGAAGAATTTGAGAAAAGAATGGAATGTAGAGGACTGATTACAAGGGGTTGGGCACCCCAATTGTTAATTCTCGATCATGAAGCTGTTGGAGGGTTTGTGACTCATTGCGGATGGAATTCAACTATAGAAAGTGTAGTTGCTGGGGTGTCCATGGTCACCTGGCCAGTGTCTTCTGAACAATTTTACAATGAGAAGCTGTTGACTGATGTTCTTAAAATTGGGGTTTCTGTTGGTGTTCAAAAATGCGTTGGGCTTGAAAGGGATACTATTAAAAAGGAAGCAATAGATTGCTGTGAGCAAGATAATAGTAGGGGATGAAACAGAGCAAAAACCTTTGCAAAAATGGCAAGGCAGGCTGTAAAAGAGGGAGGTCCTCTTACTCTGATTTCGATGAATTAATTCAAGAGTTGGGTGTTAAACGCATTAAGCAGAAGTGACAAACCAAAAGCATTGAACTGGCAATCAACCAAATTAGGCTTGGCAAGGAGTGGGTTTGGTTCTTATGACCAAGTTTATTGTCTGTTTTCTACTTTCTACTTTCTATTGTAACCTATAAATCCTATATCTTTTAGCCCATAAAGATTTTTAGCCATTGAAATAAATCCACCATTGAAGAAACTTCCAACAGTCCAAGCAAGCTCCTTCATCTTCTTTCATCATAATCTATTGCCAATTGAAAAAAAAATTCTTGTAGTTTTGTCCAGAACAAGAAGCTTTTAATATGAATAACTTAAATAAATGCATTAGTGGCAACAAGAAGCTCATCTGATGTTATGTAGTATGTACCGTCTATCAAACAAGGTTGGATTTCGATGTGTCTCTATGTTTGTCACCATGCCTATTCACTTAAGCAAATTTCTACTCTCTTCAGATCCAAATACAGTTCAGCCCCTCATAGATGATAGACCTAGTACTGTTTGCTCAAAAGTTTCATTTTATCTATTGATTACTTGACCCAGAAAAAAGAAAAACTGAAATCTAACACTAATAAAATAATTAGTATCCGTACCAAATGCTAGTATTCTGCTATTAAAGATGCCTAATGGGTTACAGACTTGCAGTTACACTGCTTATAAATGTTATGAATGGTCTATATGATCATAACAATACAGGGCCCAAGATTTACGAGCTAGTTTTTTATGACAACCTTGGCTGCTTTAGAGCATTGTATGTTACAGGTGAAGGGGCTGCAGCCTTTGGTTGGTAATCAGACGTGTTGGGTGAACTTAGATAATAATTTTTACAAGGGACAATAGTTAAGGATATTTCACTGGGGCAATACTTGGGTGTAGAGCAAAATGTAGCACATTCATCCTTTGATTTCTGATTCGGAAAACCCGGTATGCAATTCATGCTGACATCAAGAACCTTTTTGGTTATGAGGTTCCTGCATTCAGGTCCAACCTCTGTGAAGTAGTTGTTTGACAAGGATAGAGCATACAAGTTAGGCAGCTTGCATACTAGCTCGGGGACAGGTCCATATAACCGGTTCCCAGTCAAGTTCAGGAACTGCATCTTTTCCAAGCAGGCAAAAGACTGAGGTATTGGACCAGTCAATTCATTGAGGCTAGCATCAAAAACTTTCGCATTCTTGAGGAACCCAATTTCATAAGGCAAACACCCTGAAAAGTGATTGTTCAATAAAAGAACCTCACTGAGTGTTTCTGAAGCTTGGCCTATGCTTTTAGGAATTGGACCAATGAACTGGTTGTTTGCCAAAGTAATATATGAAGCAGGTGTGAAGCCAAAATTATCAGGAAGCTTTTGATTGAAGCAGTTGTTGTTGATGAATATTACATCAACATCAAGCATAAACAATTCTGGTGGGATTGACCCATACAATTTGTTGAACCTGAGATCTATGAAGGTTAACTGTTTGGCACCAAGAATTTCCTTAGGAAACTCTCCACAGAATTTGTTGTTGCTCATATCGAGCTCATAGAAATATTTGTACTGGATAATTTCCTTAGGAATGGTACCAGTAAAGTTGTTGGAGTTGGCATGGAAGAAGACCAAGTCTGGTAATCTGTCCAACAACCCAGAAAGGTTGAAATTGGTACCAGAAAATGCAGCTCCATTAAAATTTATTCCAGAAACTGCACGATCCTTTGTATTTGGAAAAATGTCACATCTGAACCCCCTATAGTTGCATACATCAGGACCATTCCAAGTATCTAGGAAACGTTTGGGGTCAGATGTGATTCTTGGTTTGAATTCTTGAATAACATGGTAGGCTCTCTCAATTCGTTCATTTTCAAAGGGGCTTGTGAAAGGTGGTGGAGGACAATTATTGTAAGTACCATCACCAATACCACCTTCTAGGATTATTTCCGACATTTCATTGCCTGTCACCTCATGGAGCAAATTGAAATGGAGGAGGAAAGTGCATAACAAAAATGAAGCACTGGTCACCATCTTTCTCTCCATTTGGGTGTGCCTGTGTTTGCACGCATAGGACCTTGAGAATAGAAAGAAGTAAGGGCAAGAAGAAAAGCCAAGACTCGCCAGCATAAATATGATGATTGTTTGCTAAAATTGTTTGGCCGGTTGAGAGAAGCTGTTGCCCTCAAGGGGTACTATATATTTTTAGCCATTTTTGTTTGTCAAGCTGTGTTCCCTAAAACAACTAAAAATTCTGATCAACCCAGTTTATATTTTTATAAAATTCAAACACGATAAGGGTGTGCAATGGACTCCTATAATATATTATTGAATAAATCCAAAACCTAGAAACTAATAGCTTGTATTAACTGTTCCTCACCTTCCTAAATGCATTAAAAGATTTACAAAGCACCCTATTGTCCCAAACTAGCTAAGATAAATATTACCCTAGCTAATTAGGGTTCTTATTTATTTCTCCGGATTAAGGCCCGCCCACCCCACCTAACGTGCCTTACCACATCTCCAAATCACTTCCGTAGTATTTGGTTTTTACTTTTATTCGTGGCAACATCAACAATGCATAATCCATTGTTTTTTTTCTTTATGATGAGAGAATGTATAATTAATTTAAATCATTTTCACAATATTCTCACAACAATTACAAATGAGCAACCTCATTATTTTTATATGCACGTGGTGGAAACAAATTTATTAAACAGCTGCGACGCCGTTCTAAATTGTTACAGAAATGTAAGTGGATGAGAATGTGGCTACCTTGCGTAGAACTGTTTGTTTCTCAGGAATAATATAAATAATTACAATACAGTGCCCATTTCTTGATAATTGGAATTAGGTTAGAATTGTAATTTTGTTGTTTGAGGAGCACAATGAATTCTTGTAATTCTGAATTGTGACTTTTTTAAAACTAATTTTATGTTTTTGAGATACCAAGTATAATTTATATATGGAGAAAATAATTATATCAAACATATTTGATTTCAACACTCATATCTTAATAAATAATATTTATTATATGGTGAATACATCTAAATCAATTTTTGCGATTTAAAAATAGGTCATCGAATAACATACTTATCACTTAGATAGCAACCCTATGTTTAATTGGAAAAAAAAGAAAAAGAAGAAGATTAAAATAATAGCAAAAACAACAAATATTTAAAACTTATTTTTGATATACTATTTATTTATTTAGCTAGAACGTTGGCTGTTCCTAAACTAACAAAAAAACAAACTGAAGAATTGGCTTTCAACATCCAAATATGGAAAACCCAAGGTATCATTTCCCCACTTGTCAAAACATTACTTGCCCAACTATCATTTTCTCCTTTAAAAGAGTCCTTCTAATGGTCAAAAAAAGCAAAGAAAGGTAATCATCTCCCGTCACCATAAGGACCACAATCTAATCCCAAATTAGATGGGTCACCTCTGCTTCCTTCTTATACAAACTCTTATTTCAACGTTGTTGTCTCTCGGTGTTCTGCACCAACCCCATTTCTCCGTCTCCTTCAAATCCTTTCTCTTTCTACAGCCTATCAAATACTAAATTCCATTCCTTTCCTTCTTTTTTTTACTCCTCCTATATATATTCCCATCACAATCCTCAACGCCTCCAAACTCACACACATACCCTCTACTCCTCCTCCTCCTCCTCCTCCTCCTCCTCCGTTTCCTTCTCATCCATTATTTTCTTTTTCTGTAAAATTTACAATCAGAGATATGGCTCTGTCTCACAGATCTGTTTTCCCTTTTGCCCTTTTTTTATTTTCTTTTTTGGCTATTGGGTTTGCCGTGGACATGTCCATAGTTGACTACAATGCTAAGCATGGTCAGGCGGTAGCGAAGGAGACGATGGCGGAGAAGCAGATGAGGGCTATGTATGAGGCTTGGCTGGTGAAGCATGGTAAAGCGTACAATGCTTTGGGAGAGAAAGAAAAGCGGTTTGAGATCTTCAAGGATAATTTAAAGTTCATCGAGGAACACAATATGGCAGAGAAGAGGACCTACAAGTTGGGTTTGAATCGGTTTGCTGATCTGACCAACGAAGAGTATCGAGCTATATATTTGGGTTCAAAGATGAACCGGTCGGCAGGAAATCTTTCTGGGACGAGGAAGAGCGATCGATATGCGTACAAGGTTGGTGATGAATTGCCTGAGTCGGTCGATTGGAGGGAGAAAGGTGCTGTTGTGCCGGTTAAAGATCAAGGCCAATGTGGTAAGTTTTAATTTTTATTATTTTATTTTGTTTATATAATTATCTGGATCGAATTTGTGTATGAGCGAGAGACCAGGGTCATGTTTTGTAAAACACGTTCATGTTTGGTTGTGCAAGAGTTTGACACAGAACAATGGTCACGTGTCCTGGTTCTGTGCAGATGAATAACTTATTTTTGTTTGCATTGGATTTTTCTAATTCTAGATCATTGAAAAATTAGCCCTTTTTTATGATCAATTGTTTTTTCGTAGTGCAATTTGATACCATGGACAGGTGAAATAGAAAAATAGTTGGAATCAACATTATACAACTCTATTTGGTTTCAAATGTAGGGAGTTGCTGGGCATTCTCAACGATTGCTGCTGTTGAAGGGATTAATCAAATTGTAACTAATGATCTGATCCCTTTGTCGGAGCAAGAATTGGTGGATTGTGATAAGTCATATAACCAGGGATGCAATGGTGGTCTCATGGACTATGCTTTTGACTTCATTGTCAATAATGGCGGCATTGACACTGAAGATGACTACCCATACTGGGCTCGTGATGGTTCATGTGATCCAAACAGGGTTTGTACCAAACCCGTTTCCTCTGTGCAAAATATCATCTTTGATTAAAAGAGCAAGGTTTGTTTCAACTTGGATTGGGTCCTTTTGTCTTATTGTTTTCCTTCCTGCTTTTTAATTCTGCAGAAAAATGCGCGAGTTGTCAGCATTGATGGTTATGAAGATGTTCCTGAAAATGATGAGAAATCCTTGAAGAAGGCAGTGGCACACCAACCAGTTAGTGTTGCAATTGAAGCTGGTGGCAGGGCTTTCCAACTCTACAACTCGGTAATGTATCTTTAAGCTTTTGTTCAGCTCTATTTTATTGTGCTTTAGGATTTCAGTTTCTACCTCCATTGCATAATGATGCGGTATAAAAGATATGAGAAAAAAGGGAACAAGGATAGGATTTCAGGAAACTAGTATAGTTTGGTTCAGCTGTACAATTTTGGTTTGGCAGGACAAAAATTTGAGAATTATCATATTGATTGGCAACCTGCCATGTAAATGATTCAGATGACTTCATGAATGGGAACTTTTATTACAATGAACTTTCTTATGCTTCACATTTATTTACTGTTTTAATTTTCTTTTTTGTTGATTCAGGGTGTTTTTACTGGACTCTGTGGAACACAACTTGACCATGGTGTGGTAGTTGTTGGATATGGAACAGAAAATGGTACAGATTACTGGATTGTGAGGAACTCTTGGGGTCCCAGATGGGGTGAAAATGGTTACATTAGGATGGAGCGTAACGTGGCCAGCATTGCAACTGGAAAGTGCGGTATCGCGGTAGAGCCCTCTTACCCCACCAAGAAGGGCCAGAACCCCCCTAATCCGGGTCCTTCTCCCCCATCTCCTCCTTCAAGGCCGCCAACAACATGTGACGATTACTACTCTTGCCCTGAGGGAAGCACTTGCTGTTGTGTATATGTGTATGGTGACTTCTGCTTTGGATGGGGATGCTGCCCTCTTGAGTCTGCAACCTGCTGTGATGACCACTACAGCTGCTGTCCTCGTGAATATCCTGTTTGTGATCTTGAAGCTGGAACTTGCAGAGTGGTAAATTATACTTAAAAGAAATAAATTTCATTGACATATCACTTCTATTTCAATGATTCTTCTTTTCTTTTGTTGCTGATTTTGTTATTTGAATCTGGCAGAGCAAGGGCAACCCCTTTGGAGTGAAAGCATTGAAAAGAAGTCCTGCTACAAGTACCCTGTCCCAACGTAGCAGCGTGTAAGAAGCCTGAAGGATTAGTTTTAGCAAAAGCTGTTCATCGACAAAAAGAGGAAGATGTGCCTTTGATGAATTATCATTTGGTGCACAACTTATTATCTTGCACCTATTGTTACATGGGGGTGATATTGGAATGTAGCAAAGCCCTTGAACTTGATTCTGGTTATTGTAAATAGCCTTTACCTTTACTTCAGGATAGACAAATTGAATACTCTACTGTTGGTGTTCACATCTCATTTGATTCATAATAGGCTTCACATCCTTGAAGGCACTCCATCTTTTGGGTTGACATGTTCATCCTTAACACTATCCAGCATGGCTGGTTTTCCCACTGATCTGAAATTGGCTTTGTTCTGTGTTCTTGATAGCTAAGTGATTGAAGTGGCTTTTTCTACTTGTTAATAGAAAATGATAAATAATATCATCATGTTGGTATTTGGGTCACTATATCATATCACCAAATAAAAATAAGCATTTGAAACCACCGACCAAACTCATGGAAGATGACAAGATTCGGAAGTGTCGGTTTTCTTTTTTACTTACGAAACTTGTTGATTTAGAAATTAATACATAACAAAAGATAACTCTCATTACTTTTATATATATATATATATTTATTGCATTTTTAATAAATAATGATTCAATTGAAATTCTTAGAATTATTGAGATTTATATGTTAAACTCATACAATTATTCTTGTATGTTTTTTAAATGGCATACTACTCAACTCAACTCAATTAAGTCTTAAAATCTCAAACTAGTTGGGGTCGGCTATATGAATCCTTTTCCTCCATTCGCATCGATCTAAGACAAGATTTTCATTAATTCCTAGTACAGCCATATCTTTCTCGATGACTGTCCCCCATGTAAGTTTCGGTCTCCCCTTTCCCCGTCTAACACCTGGCACCTGGACCATGTCACCTTGCTTAACTACTGCGTCCATTGGCCGACGTTGGATGTGTCCAAACCAACGTAGACGATTCTCCCTCATTTTCTCCTCAATAGGTGCTACTTCCACCTTCCTACGAATCTCCTCATTTCTTATTCTATCATTTCTTGTATGTCCTGTCATCCATCTTAACATTCTCATTTCTGCTACTCCCATCTTATGCGAATGTTGCTTCTTAACTGCCCAACATTCGGTACCATACAACATAGCTGGTCTCACTGCCGACTTATAAAATTTTCCTTTCAATCTATTCGGGATTTTAGGATCATATAAAACTCCCGAAGCACTCCGCCACTTCACCCACCCTGCCTTAATCCTATGGTTTACATCATGCTCAATTGCACCATCTTTTTGTATAAATGACCCTAAATACTTAAACACATCCTTGGTAGGGATTGTCTGACCGTCTAAAATTATATCATTCGGGCCTCCTCTAGTTTTACTAAAATTGCACTCCATATATTCAGTCTTTGTCCAACTCAATCTAAGGCCTTTAGATTCTAACGCGTTCCGCCACATTCCTAGTTTAGAATTTAAACCTTCCCTAGTTTCGTCTACAAACACAATATCATCGGCAAACAACATGCACCAAGGAGCCCTATCTTGGATATTATAGGTGAGTTCATCCATGACTAACGCAAATAGGTAAGGACTTAAGGATGAACCTTGGTGAACACCTATCGTGATCGGGAACTCTCCAGTCATACCATCTACAGTCCGCACCCTAGTCAATACTCCTTCATACATATCTTTAATAACTTCTACATATTTAGTTGGGACCTTTTTCTTCTCGAGTACCCACCACAAGACTTGTCTTGGCACCTTATCATACGCTTTTTCTAGATCAATAAAGACCATGTGAAGATCCTTTTTCTTTTCTCTATATTTCTCCATTAATCTCCTAAGTAGAAAAATAGCCTCCATTGTAGATCTTCCAGGCATAAAACCAAATTGATTCTCAGAAACTACAGTCTCATTCCTAAGCCTACGCTCAATCACTCTCTCCCACAGTTTCATTGTATGGCTAATAAGTTTTATACCTCGATAATTCGAACAACTTTGAATATCTCCTTTATTCTTATAAATAGGGATTAATGTACTCTTCCTCCACTCATCTGGCATTTTCTTGGTTACTAAAATCTTGTTAAAAAGATTTGTAAGCCAAGTTACTCCAATATCTCCTACGCATCTCCAAACTTCTATTGAATATCATCTGGGCCCAAAGCCTTACCATTCTTCATCTTATGCATAGCTTCTTTAACCTCCTGAGCTCTAATCCGACGAACAAATCGTCGGTTCGTATCATCAAAGGTGACATCAAGGTCTCCAAAATCACCCCTTGACTCTTCATTAAATAAAGTATCGAAATAAGTTTGCCATCTCTCATTAATCTCATCTTCCTTAACTAAAACTCTATCAGCCTCATCCTTAATGCACTTAATACGAATTAGGTCTTTAGTTCGTCTTTCCCTTTGCTTGGCAATCCTATAGATATCTTTCTCTCCATCCTTTGTCTCTAACTTTTGGTAAAGTCCTTCGCAAGCCTTGCCTCTGGCTTCCCTAACCGCTTTCTTAGCATCTTTCCTAGCTTGTCTAAAACATATATAATTATCTTCATTTCTATACTTGTGTAATCTTTTATAACACTCTTTTTTAGCTTTAATAGCTTGTTGAACTTCTTCATTCCACCACCATGTCTCCTTAGTCGGAGGTCCACGTCCTTTACTTTCTCCTAACACCTCTCTAGCCGTATTCCTGATACGACTCGCCATCTCATCCCAAATCATGTTAGGCTCACCCTCCACCCTCCAAGGATCACCCTGTAACATTTTATCTTTAAAAAGAGCCATCTTCCCTCCATTCAAATTCCACCATCTAGTCTTAATACACTCATTACTTCTATACTTTTGCTTCCGTCACTTAACGCCAACATCCACAACCATAAGTTTATGCTGAGACACTAAACACTCGCTGGGTAAAACCTTACAATCCTTACAAACAGCTCTATCAACCTTTCTAGTCATAACAAAATCTATTTGGCTCTTATTCGGCCCGCTACTAAAGGTGATTAAGTGCGACTCTCGTTTCTTAAAGAACGTGTTAGCTAAAATCAGGTCATACGCAACTGCAAAATCTAAAATAGACTCTCCACCCTCATTCTTAACGCCATAATCATATCCTCCATGTACGCGCTCAAAGCCCTCATTAGTACTTCCTACATGACCATTCAAATCAGCACCAATAAACAATTTCTCACCTAAGGGTACTCCTTGAACTATCTCCTCTAAATCTTCCCAAAAAGCCTTCTTAGTAGATTCATCCAATCCTATTTGGGGAGCATAGGCGCTAATAATATTAAATGTCTCCTCGTCTATCATCAATTTTACTAAAATTATTCTATCACTTTTCCTCTTGATTTCTACAACCTCGTCCTTCAAATTTCCATCAACAATAATCGCCACTCCATTCCTATTTCTAGTCTTACCGATATACCACATCTTGAATCTTGTTCGCTCTATCTCTCTAGCCTTTTCTCCTACCCACTTAGTTTCTTGCAAACAAGCAATATTAATCCTCCTTCTACTCATAGTATCTACAAGCTCTCTCAATTTACCAGTAAGAGTCCTTATGTTCCAAGTAGCTACGTGAATCTTACCCTGGACTAGCTTCCTTACCCGCACCCGCCCTCGATGCGAGAACCCTTGCTCATTTTACACCACACCCGGGCGCCGATGTGGCGCGCCACTAAGGATGTGACGACCCAGCCCTTGCTTATTTCTCACTACACCCGGGATCCGATGCAGCGCGTCGCTAAGAGGGTTACGCCCCAACGAATACTCGGTAGGATTCATCATCATAGGGTTTGACTAGTTTTACGCTGGCCGTCAACCTATCACAACCGGTAGGATTCATCATCATATGGTATTTTTTTTTTTATGAAGCTAATAGTTTAAAGTTTATACACTACCAATACCCCCAAAAAAAAAAGTTTATACACTACCAAATAGTAATTATAACAATAAATTATGGCTAATTCTTTTTGAGTATATTAATTTTTTTAATTTTTATTTTTGATAAACTATTAATTTATCATTCTTCTGAGATAAGATGATAGATAAATATGGAAATTATATTTATTGGTATTCATTTTTCCTACCCGTCCGATAAGTAAATCATTCCACCAAATCAACGGTTACGGATTTGTTGACCGACAAGATGCAGGAGAAATTACGAAAAGACCAACACCTTCAAAAACTGCCGACTCCTCCTTCCTCTCTCTTCTCGTCTCTCTTTTTGGCTTCCTGCTCGCTGAAACCCTAACGAGATTCTACAGTTACTTCGCTTGAGATTCATAACTACAGCACTTTCTACGCCACTTGGAACCTGTTATAGGCTTATCTACTCGAAGATTGTCACTTCCATATTTGGTAAGATGAAATCATTGTTGTAGATCTGAAATTGCTTATTGAGTCGCTTAAATATGTATTTTCTCTTGCTTTCCAATAGGACTGTTTTTTGTTTGTTTGTTTGTTTGTTTGTTATATGATGTTTTTTATTTTTTTATTTACTAGTTCCCTCCTTTGATATATATAAATTCATGTTAATTTCATTTTCATGTTTATGGTTTCTGGGACTTTTATTTTTTGAGTGGTGTTGTGGGGGGAGGGCTGTCTGGGTGTGTGGTTGAGAAACTAAGTTTGCATTTGATGGAGGGTGGGGCATGTAATTCAATCAATTGCGAACATGGTTTTTGAGTGGCTTTCAGCTGAAACGTTGTTTGTATTCATTAAGCATTCCAGAATTGATGGGATAAACTCCATTAGCTAAAGTGATCTCAGTGTTTCCTGAATCAAACATTGTTATTTTCCTGTAATTATTATTGTTATTATTATTCTGTCTCAATTTGTAGCTTTAATTGAAAATATGCTGTAGGAACTTGTATGTTGGGATTTTCAACATTTGTCATCAATTCCTGTTTAAAACTCTGGCAGTCAAATGGATTCAGTTTCTGCTGATTCGTCTACCTCACCTACTGTTAAAGATCATGAAATGCGACCCCCTGCAAATGTAGTTTCCGGGGAAGACAATTCTGCGCCTGATGTATCATCTAAGCTGTCTACTTCTGGCATATCATCTTGGGCGAAAAATTTGAAAATTCCCCAACCATTGGCGGGCTCGCAAGATAATTCACCAAGTGGAAAATCAACTTTTGCACGCTTTACCAGTGGATTAGGTTTGCGTTTATCTCCAAAATCTCCTCCATCAGAAGACAGTTCTGATGGAGCAACCACACAGCCTGGCTTCATTGGAACTATTACAAAAGGGCTAGTTGACTCTTCTAAGAACGCAGTGAAAGCTGTACAGTATAAGGCTCGACATGTTGTTTCTCAAAATAAACGCAGATATCAGGTGTTTTACTGTCTTCTATTTTACTGTTTCCCCTTTCCCCTTTCGAGTATGTTTTCATTTCTCCTATTGGGCTGGTTTGCAGCGAGTAGAAATTGGATCCCCTTTTTTTACATTTTCATCCCTCTTCCTTTAACAGTGGATTGATGTTTATGTTTCTTTTCTACGTGTTCCCCTTGATATTAATAAATTTCTATCCCAGGAATAGAGTCTCACTAAGGCAGAATGTGATGTTATTTGTTTATCGCATCTTCCCATTTATTTTATTCAAACTAGTTATGTGTATTTGATATATGATATGAAGATACTTGGATGTCCCGTCTTTCAGCATATTTCTACTATAGTCTTATTGTTTGATGTACAGTCATCAGTTAGCAAGAGCTGATGTAGGATTTATTTAAGATGGGTTTGAAGTATATTGAGAAATCATAACTTACTCAAAGCTGATAAATCATTTTCTTTGATAGTATTTAAATGGTGCATCATTCTAATAATACTTCTTTTTCTATCAAAATAAAATTAAAAATGGTGTATCTTATAAAATTCAGCTATTCAAGTTGAAAGTTCAATGGGACATGGAAGTTTTGCTTATGCTATTTCTGTAGGTTATCACATCAGATTTCTTTATTGTGAAGGGTAGAATTTCCATGAACCTCAGCTTAATTCATATGATTCTATCTTCTTTATTTTCTTGATGTCTTTCTATGTTACATTCATTCTTTTTATAGCTAACATTTTTTTTTCTCTAAATATAATATATGATAATTTCAATATGCTTCTAAATATCAATTGTCTTTCCCAGGAAGGAGGGTTTGACTTAGATATGACATATATCACAGAAAATATTATTGCGATGGGGTTCCCAGCCGGTGATATGAGCTCTGGATTTTTTGGATATGTTGAAGTGAGCAAATTATTGAACTGTACAGTTTACTTTACTCACAGTCGTCATTTTTATCACCAATGTTAAACTAGCTAGACATGCATTGCAGGGGTTTTACAGAAACCATATGGAGGAAGTGATCAAGTTCTTTGAAACTCATCACCAGGTGCTAACACATTTTTATACATGAGTTCTCTATTATTCTTGTTTCTGGTATTAATGTACTTGTGCCTGACGTTTCCATTAAGGAAAGAGGGAGACCAAGAAGGATGTGGGTAGACGTGATGAGGGAAGACATTGGTCCTGCACGTTTTGGTGGAAACTGTACAGTGGACACCCATGTCTTTTTGGTCTCCAAATATTTGGATTTGCAACTCCTCCACACAGTTCTCTAAATTCGTTTTGATGAAGGATTTGTAGTTGATCCACAACATTTGGGTCTAAGGCTTGTTTATATGATATCAAAAACCATCATACGAGTGCCTTTAAGTCTTAATTACTATTCTATGATTCTTGTTGAATAGTATTTGTTTCTATTTAAGCATCCTCTTTGGAAATTCATTTTCTTGCTTATTTCGATTTAAAACTGAGTGCTTCTACGGTCATACATTTTACCTGTTTGAGACACTATTATGGATTTTCTGCTTTAACATAGATTTTTATGCCCAAATTAGCTTACTTTTTTTCCTTGCTGTAGAATATGTCTTGGATAGTATGGAAAGAGCAAGTTTCCCGGAATCCTTTCAGACTTTCGGGCAATTCCATATTTTGTTATCTTAATGTTCCCCCCCCTTAAAGAAGATACGTTGTGATTTCATCTGGTTATAAGCTAGATGTGTTTTAGAGTCTGAGTCTTTTACATCTGTAGTTTTGAGTTTCAAGTTTCAACTGAAGTATTCTTTTGGTATTTCCCTTTTGTTCATAGTGTTTGAAAATATTCATTTGGAGGGCCTATTACTGTTAATGTTGCTGATAGAGATACTTTTAACTTCGATTAAAAAAACTGTAGATTGTTGTTTTTGTTTATCAAATGATTTATTTTTTGTCTGCAGGGAAAATACAAAGTATACAATCTTTGTTCCGAGAGACTGTATGATGCATCGTTATTTGAAGGAAAGGTGAGTTCTAAGTTAGGCTTTAGTTTTTAGCAGGAGGAGGGCAACTAAGGTTGAGTGGTAGTAGAGATTTTCATTATTTCCGTCTCACAAACAAGAGTATGTGATAGTAGACTGGACTCATGTTGCTGTTGATTAGGCTCATATTCAAAATGCACGTTTCTCTTCAGCAACTCTTTCAACTGATAATCCATTCTTATCATGTCTGTTGATCAGGAGTCTGGATTTTGCATTTGGTGTCGAAATCAAATGAAATAGACATCAATTGGGGATGTTATCAGATATCTAACCTAGTTTTTCTTGTCACCCTTTTTTTTTAACCAAAAAATAGTTAAAATACTATTGTCTCCAACTAACTGATTTTATTTGAACTTGCATGTAACTTTTACATCAAAGCTATTTTGCTTGAAGTGATAAGTTGTTTAGGTGATAATTTCTATATGATTAGTAGACTTCCTGATAATATTCCCTAATCATCATTTTGTTCTTTCCTGATAACTGTTATTGCTAGTCATACAAATCAACCATAATCATCATAAATTCAAGTTAGAAGCTCAAATGCATGTAATGCTGAACTTCTTGTGCTTTATTCTTGTTACATATCGTGATATTAGAATAAGGGACAGCTAAATGGCCAGTGGGGCCCAGCGGCATCTACCTTTCCTCACCTTCCAAGAGGTCCAAGGGTTGACTCTTCTAGAAGCTTGCTTGGGGTTTATTCGGGACAGTTAAATGTTGCTTGTTGAGTTTATGTTAAGGCAACTGATGTTTCTAGGAGAATTCTTTGGCAGCCTTTCCACAAAAAAAAAAAAAAATAATAATAATAATAAATAAATAAATTATATTATTTAGCAGCTTCTTGTATCTGACATTTCAAATTCCTTGTTCAGGTGGCTAGTTTCCCATTTGATGACCATAATTGCCCTCCAATTCAACTGATAATTTCATTTTGTCAAAGTGCGTACTCATGGTTGAAAGAGGATATTGAAAATGTTGTGGTTGTCCACTGTAAGGCTGGAATGGCTAGGACAGGGTTGATGATTTCTAGTCTTCTTTTATTCTTAAAGGTGATTATATTTCCTGAAAGATTAAGCAAGTAGAGTGGAAAGTTTTGTCACGGGTTCTATTACTCAATTTTCTTTTAAGTTGTAGACTTAAATTCCATTTTACTGCAGTTCTTCCCAACTGCTGAGGAGTCTATTGACTACTACAATCAGAAGAGATGTTTTGATGGAAAGGGCCTTATTCTGCCAAGTCAGATTGTGAGTTAATACTTTTGCAATATGATCAAATTTTAGATAATTCAAGATTCTGGATCTATTTTCACTTTCCAATCTTCTTTACATCTTGCTTACTTCTAACTTTTTTTTCCTAGAGGTATGTCAAATATTTTGAACGAGTCTTAACTTACTTCAATGGAGAAAATCCACCTCCTCGCAGGTACAATTCAGGCTTTTTTTTTTTCTTTATCAACTTCAGTTTCCGCATGTGTTGTGACACTATAATTTATATAGGTGCATGCTTAGGGGGTTTCGCCTTCACAGGTGCCCATATTGGATCAGGCCCTCCATTACTGTCTCAGATCAGAGTGGTACATTTTGACATTTTTCTGCTGTGATTTTTTTCTTTTTTTTTTGTACACTGCTGCTTATGTATAGTCCATGCTAGTATGTATTGATAATTATTTTCTATTTCCCTTTTTCCTTATTATGTATTTAAGCAACAGAAATGTCTAAAACTTTTTGTTGTCCTATAATTGTTCTTGCTAGCCTTCAGCCCTTCAGTATAGCTGTTAAGGTGAACTTGTACATGTCTTAGTTGGGAAGATACAGACTTACCTCTTAGGCTTGGTTTGGTAATGCTCTTTTGGAGAGTGCTTATGCTTATGAAGAGTATAAGTCAATTTTTTTATGTTTGGTAAAAAAAAAGTAGGGTGCTTTTGCTATGAGCTTTTAAAAGTATTTCAAGGATGTTTTTAAAAGCTGGCTTCTGCTCAGAAGTTTAAAAGACTAACATAATCTCAACTTTTAATGAATATTCATATTTATCTTTTTATTAATTAATACAGTAAGTTAATTATCTCTCTTTTTATTATCAATATCTATTATAGTCAATTTAAATATTTAGAGCAGCCTTACAATAAATTTACCAAACACTAATTTGTGGATTCTACTTATTAAGAGTAGTTTTTGCATTATTTTACCAAATACTACTGTTGTAACTTTTTAAAAGCAGCTCTATGAGAGCCATGAGAGCACAACATCTCTCCAAAAGTCACAATATTACCAAACTAAGCCTTAGTGGGGATTGTGAGTGCCACAAAAAATAAATCTAAGTTGTACAAAATCAAGTAAAAAGTGAAAAGCATGACCTTCTAGAGCTTCTGAAAGAGTTGTCTTAGCCCCCACTTTACTAATTCATTGATTATATGATGTATTCATGAAGTGTGCCAATTGCATTTGGGTTGTTGAAGGGCACCCTATCCCTTATTAAGACTAATGCTGGAGTTTGAGATTACAGTTCTAAAATCTAAACCTATTAGGTGCATGTGCCAAGTGTGGTTTACCAACAAATGATGTAAATATGAGAAATGCTGTGTTTTGTTATTTTGTTGTTTTGCTCTTGCTTTAATAGCTTCCTAATATGTAGGTGTTCTCTTCTCCACCAAAAAGCATCCAAGAACTAAAGATCTTATGGTAGGTCTGTTCAAATGTTTGCTAGCCATTGATATATTAAAAACAAGCATGTTGCCAATCATCGTATTAGTTTGGCTTATCTCTTTTCTATTGGATTCTATAAAAGCTAATTACTTTTGCAGCCAGAGGATTTTTGGTTTAGCGCACCCAAGAAGGGAGTGATGGTCTTTGCTTTGCCCGGGGAACCTGGTCTCACGGAGTTGGCTGGGGATTTCAAAATCCATTTTCATGACCGTCAAGGAGATTTTTACTGGTACTTGATTAGGTCTTCTCGGGCAATACTCAGTTTCTGCTTTTGTCCATCTGAATATGGTGTGGCATTTTGGACTTAATTCTTTCCTTTTCTTCTTTCTTTTCCTAATTTCAGTTGGTTAAACACCACTATGACAGAAAATAGAAAAGTACTGAGCACAAATGACCTTGATGGTTTTGACAAGGTGAGCTGTAATAATTTATTCTTGGATGACAATGAATTTTGAAATTACTTTCCCTCAGCTATCATTATACATTACCTTGCAACACATGGTTACTTTGATTATAAAAAGGGCTCTTCTAACTACTGTTAAGTCACTGCGTTATCTTTCATTTGTTCTGTTGTTCAACTCTTGCCATAATTTTAATTGGATTGCACTTTTGGCAGAGAAAATTGCCTTCCCCAGGTTTCCAGGTTGAAGTTGTTCTGGTGGATTACAATGGAAGCATCCCACCATCATCTAATCCCCAAACTACTACCAAGAAATGGGATGAGAGTTCAAGTACTAGTCCTACCCCTGTAGATGTGGGTACAGCTGCTCCAGACCAACATGAACACTCGGAAAGTCGTGCTAAAGATGACGTATTTTCAGATGGCGAGACAGAAGAGACTGCTTCCTCAAAGAGTAAGAAGACAGATGCAGCTTCTACCTCGGGAGGAACAGTCACCAATTCCACCACTGGGTCTGAGTCCAGCACAAATTCAAACCAAATTGCAAGTTTAACACATGCTGCAGAACAAGTTTCTTTGGGAAATGCAGGTTCTGCACCAAAGCATAGTGCAAGCGAGCCGAAAAGTGATGATGGCAGAGCTGTCTCCACCCTTGAGGTTCCTAGCTCAGACAGCGATTTTAAGGTAGTCGCTGCTGATGCTTCTGTTTTCACTTTTGGAGATGAAGACGACTACGAGAGTGAGTAGACTATGGTATTATAGACATATCTTCAGTAATTGGAGATTTGTATATAAAATTACTTTCAACCAGAAGTACTATACAATAGGATGCACCATTCCATTTGTTCATTTCTAATGTTAAATCTGATTCAGTGGATTGAAAAATTGGAACTTTGCAAAGTGTGAATAATGGTTCGGCCAAATTGTGATGTGACTGGAAACCGATGGCTTTGTTATTATTTGTCAATGAAACAATAAACCTGTATATTATTAAATTTCAGTATATGTTTACAATCTGTTTGATTAAACAGTCATTGGTCATATGCTTTTGACATTTTTAACTAGACAAACAACCCTTTGCTTTATGAAGAACCTCCTATTTGTAGCTGCTTTGGTCAATGACGAGGACCAGGGGTGTGAAAAAAAATTGACAACCTGTCAAATTTCACCTAACTCATCCGAATAAATTAACAAGAATCGATTCTGAACCCGATTAAATTGACAAGAATCAATTTTATGATTTAGTAATTGTTTATTTTTTATTGCGGATTGGGTGATGGGGATGAAAATTTTTGAAACTGGGCGGATCCGATCTATTTTATATTATATTTTAATATTTATTAAATTATGTATATTTATGTAAATATTAAATTTAAATTTATAATTTTAGTATGAAAATATTAAATTCATATTATTATTAAATATACATCATTATTTCATCTTTTAATTTTATTTTGTAATATTAAACAATTATAAATTTATTTTAATTTAATTTTAAAAAGTCATAACTTAATAATAAAAATTTCAAACCACCCAACCCACCCGACTTTTATAATGGGTGAAAATTTTAATCACTTGGCCAATGAATTTTAAAGTTTGGTGAAATTTTCAGTCACCCAAATTAATCGAATTAGATGACATTTTATCTCTACTGCGATCGACCTGCCCGATTACACACCCTTAACAAGACTAGCTCAATGGCATTGTTTCTGCTCAATCATATAATCATAACTTTATTAAGGTTAATATAATTAGATTATTTATTATCTTTTAACTTGTTGTTAGTTCAGAGTCATAGTAGATAAAATGTTAATAAATTTTTTTAACAGGTGTTTTAAAAGTAGTTATTAAGATTTTATAAATAAAAATTTGTAATATTTATTAAGGTATTTTATTATGATTTTAGTATAATTCATACATAAATTATTATCTTTAAAAAATCTTAATTTAAAAAAAAAAAAATTTATTGTAAGGATAACCTTATTGCCACAATCTATATTTTTGGGTCAGAGTCTATTAAATGTGATCAATTTTATCCTTCCTCAAATACCCTTCCTATTATATCTTTTTTTTTATTTATCTTTTATATTTATCTTTCATTAATTAAATTTATTCTCACACTACAACTCTCATTTACCTTTTCAGTCATAAGTCATATATCCTTTCCTCTTCTCATGGCTAACATCGTTAATTTTTAATTTTACAACTTTTTATTTTTATTATCAATTTATCAGTTTAAACAAAATAATGATAATGTTAAAAAAAATATATCAACTATTTTTTTTTTTTTTTTGTGTAAGTAAATTTTAACCCTGAATCATGTAATTTCTTTAATCACATATATGAATACATAATTTTAAACTTTCAAAACTACCCGATTTGATAAAAAAGAAAAAAAATAAAAAATTAATTAATTTATCGATTTTAACTGTGATAACAAAATCACTCTTATTATAATTTAATAGGATAATTGTTAGAAAGTCCACTAATAATATGTAATGATTTGTGGAGGAAAACGATACTAGAGAACATGTCATGATTTATGGAGGAAAACGATATTAGACAAGGAGAGAAGTATCATTTTGTCTCCAAATCCCATTTTTCAAAAAAAATAAATAAATCATGTTCTTTGACTGGTATTACTCGTTTTTTGTATGTTGTCTTTGATAACAATTATTGTTCCACCAAAAAGACTCGGACAATTTGAATTGTTTTTCTATTTAAAAATAATCTTAAAAATTGTATGGAAATACTAATATAATATAAAAATCGTATGAGAATGAAAATTTCTATAATTCTATCTTACTCTACTTTAATTTATTTGGCGTGTGAATCTTCTCAAAATCACGAATGAAAAAATTATTACATGGGCCTGGTAATTAGTAAAAGAACCTCAATTTCCACGAAAGTCAGAGAGCGACAAAGCCACACGGAAAATACAACAAACGGGCCAAATCCCATTTTCTTTCGTAAAGACAGAAAATCGAAATTGCTGGTGACGTAGAAAAGTTCAAACTTTGCAGTGGAAGGAGAAAAAGAAAAAAGAAAAAGGGAAAGAAAAGAAAGGGTCGCTACTCGCCACCGCGTTGAATATAATATTCGGGTCTTTGTTGTATACATATAAAAAGGGGAAGAGTTTTGAGGGTCAATACCAAATTAACAACTCAAATTGTAGCAGTAAGTCTCCCATGTCGATCACTGGTATTCATGGCCATCAACTTGAAGTTACCGGTACAATTCTATTGCCATATTATCTTTCTCGTTTAGTTTTTCTGAATTTGATTGTTTCTCTCTTTTGCTAATTAAAAAGAACGTTTTTTTTTTCTTTTCTGGGCCGTAGTTAGTTCCTGCAGCAGGTTGAAGGACACGGAAATTTTTAGCAGGCAGGATCCATATGTTTGTCTTGAATATGCTAGCCAGAGATTCCGTACGAAAACATGCACAGGTTTTGTATCATACCTACAATTTTTTCCTCTTATTTGCTTTTTTCTTTGGAGGTCAAAGGGTTCACCGACAATTTCAGATCTGAAATAAACATGCAACCCACTTCTATTTTATTTATGGGATTTTTATTTAAGCCTATTCTAAGAATTTTCCAAGTCTTATTCATCATTTGGTTGGTGCAGATGGTGGTAAAAATCCTAAATTTCAAGAGAGGTTCTTGATTTCTCTGATTGAAGGCCTTAGGGAGCTTGATGTTCTGGTTTTTAACAGCAATACTTTCAGTTTGGACGATCATATCGGCAGCGGAAAGTAATTAATCTTCTAATTTTACTAAATTCAATTAATTTTTTAAAAAATTCGGTTCCCTTTAGGTCCAATTGTTATAATGTGCGATTTGTTTGTGGTATAGGGTTCAATTGCACAAGGTTCTCTCAGAGGGTTATGATGACTGTTTATGGCCACTTCAGACCAAAACTGGCAGGTAATTACAATGTGATAAAATCCGTCTATTTTGAATTTAAGTAGGTTGATGGGTCTTCGTTATGTATAGTAGTTAGTAGCATGAAACGATTCAGCTTTTTTCTGCATTACTGTTGGTGCTCACACAATAATTTCTGTTTGAATTGCTAAATTGGTAATACAGGTGTCTTTTACTTTTTGAATTTTCTTTTTGGGTTTGACCAGCAGTCTGCAGTTTTAGATGATGAACTTATTTAAGTTTTAAGTTCTTACACATTCATGGAAGTATCCTAATATTGTTCAATGTTTCTGTTAACTTTATCCTACAAGTTGGAAAGACTTACCACTCTCAAATCTTAATCACTACTACAGCTCTTCCTGTTTATCGAAACTGAGTCATGGGTGGCCACAATTCCTTGTCAAATTTATGTATCAAATCCATACTACTCACCCAATACTTTGGTCCTTTGAGATCAATGAACATCCCTAACATTTTTGACATAATTCTTTCAATCTGGTTTTATGAGTTTTTATCCAGGCATGCATCAGTTTGAAACAATGGTATTTTAAATTGCATTACTCTTTAATGTCTTGTAAAACACGAGATTTATCAAAGGTAGTTGCTGAGAAAGACAGGCTGATTACTTTTGCATTCCACTTTTACAATGATATTAAAGAGTAGTACAATTTATGGTATGAACTAAGCATTCAAATGGACAACAGTGTTCATGGTGATCTATAGGCCTATTTCATGCTGTTGAATGCCCTCTATGAATTTCCCAAGTTCCTGTAGACAAGCAGTTTAAAACTTCAAATTACAAGATTATTGTTAACACCATTACGACCGAAAGAGTTCCTAGTGATTCTGAAGTTTCGTCTTTTTCTTCCTTTCTTCCTTTCTATTTTTTGTTATCCTGTATTTCCTTTGTCTTCAATAAGAATATTAAATTTATTTTTTGAAAAAAGTAATTGAACAGAATAGAAAGATGTTACCTTGAGTTGGAATAAAGTTCCTCTCATCTTAGGTATGATAACTGTAAATTTATTTATTTTCTGATGGAATTTATGTTTTTGAGCTCATGTTTTGAAATGGATGAGTTGTCTCCTTTCTGGGAAGATTGTTAGATTAATACCATTTGGGCTAGATTAGAAGTGAAGGCTAGCAGGCTGGATATGATATCTAGTTTTCTGCATGTTAATACATTTTTCCTATCCTATGTAGTAATGATTTAAAATATAAGTATTACTACTGTTATCATTCCCAATAAACATGAGATGTTGACCAGACTAATTACTTCCTTGTTGTGGGTTATGGAATTTGGTATGGTCATTTGTGTTATGCTCACATAAAATAAGTATTTGAAATCTGTTTTGCATAGACCATCTTATCTTATGCACATTTTTCCTGTTGTAGACATGCAGGAGAAGTAAGACTGATACTGCACTACGCAAATGCCAAGGTAAGCTTTGGAATATATGCATGCGATGATTAATTTTGTGAATGATTGTTTTGTGATCAGTTTATAATTCGGATTTGTTTTGGGTCACTGCAGAAAAATGCATCAAGCTCTGCTCCATCAGCACCACCATATGCAGGACCACCATTTACCCAATCCTCTCTATACTCTGTACCACCCCCAGCTTCTGCAGCACATTATTCAGCACCACTCCCGGCAGCACATTATCCAGCACCAGCAGCACATTATTCTACACCAGTGCCAGCAGCACATTATTCAGCACCGGCACCTGCTCCTTCTTACCACCCACCAGCGACAGTCTACCCACCTCCATCCTCATATCCTTTATATTCATCTGGGTATGCACCAGTACCATACCCTCCTCCACCCCAGCCAGCTGCCTATCCTCCATACCCACCAACTACAGCTTATCCTCCATCTCCGTATCCACCTCCACCAGTCTCTTCCCATTATCCTCCTCCTGGTAATTTTCTTTTTATTTTTCATAATTCATAATAATTTCTAGTTACGCTCAACTTTTCATTTTAAGTGATATCTGTTTTCGGATTTCTGATCAGGTTCTTATCCTGGAACATATCCTCCACCACCACACTACTAGTGCTCCTGCGAAACCGAGCAAAGAAGCAATATGTAGAATTCACTGGTTGTTAGATGCCTGTATAGACTTTGTTCTGCTTTACTAGTTATCTCCCACCAAGGTTTTCTATGTTTTCTAGGCAATTTTTTTTATTCTTTCTTTTAAGATTTGAAAGTCTTACTTTTCATGATGTTTTGATATTCTATCTCCCCTCCCTCCCCACCCGGTCCAAGGAGTTCTTAATTGTAGATTTCTAGACACAATAACATCTGTAGCGTTGAACTGGGAAGAGTTTATGTGCATTTTCTAAATTTCCAGGATATCACTCGGGGCGAGATTTATGGGTTTTAAACAGTAAGCTTTACAGTTGTGTAAAGAACACTGCATGGACCATACTTCATTACTATTAGATGCATACACAACAAAAGTATTATTTGCTGCGTTATCTTCATTACTCTGTTTGGGGAAATTTTAACAATGATCCAGAAAATAATTATGTGTTTTAAGTAAGTCTCTTGTGCCTGGCTGTCTGCGCATTAGTTAGTAATGTAAGACATGTTTCCATTTTCAATCCTACAAAAGAAAAAGAAAATATGAAAGATGGAAAAGGGACAGGACACTATCTAAAGTTAGAGATCATGAGTTTTTCACTCTTACCTTTTATTGAATTTAATTTTAGCAAAGTAAAAGTGTTGATAGAAACGAGCCGAGTCAATGAGATACTCGAGCACTAAAAATTGAACTCGAGGCTAGAATTCGAATACTCAAGTCGTGCAACGACCTCACAAATTGGCAATTAAACTCAAGTACTCTAGATTCGAGTTTTGTTATGGTCTATTTGGAACTTGAAATGTAGTCATATAGATTAGAATTACTGGGTTCTTGTTCAACCCGATTGACATATACTATGTTACGTTGTGCTCAATTAGGCATTGTAATGATGGACTGGGTTGAAATGGGTAATTGTAACCCATTGAAGTCTAAACACTTGATACTTCAAATAAATCCAGATGGTCCATTGTAAACCCCAAGAAAAGCCCAGTTTCTCTATACTCTATCACTTCAAAAAATAAAAAAGGAATCAAAGATCCAAATTAGTAGTCCCATTGTTGCTCTATCTGTCTCAGCCTCCATCCCTCTATAGTCTATAGCACAGGCCACAATGTGTCTTTATTTTAGGTTCTATAAGAGGTTGTTTTTATTGGGCCCTGCTTGGTGTATGCCGTTGCATTTCTGCCCGCCAAGGGAACGCGCAAGAAAACACACCGAAAGCGCAAAGTTTTCCAATGACCAATGTATAATTGATTTTTTGTACGCATATAAAATGGAAAAAAGACAAGCCTGAAACCCACTCAGCTGAAAATCAATCCTCCTTCCCTCCTTTACTTTTCATTCTCTGCTTTCAGCTCCTCTCTCTTCTCTCTCTGCACACCCATAGAGTCAGAGTGAGAGAAAAAGAGAGAGATGGGGGTGAGACCAAGTCTTTCTTTTGTATGATGAGCAAAGCACTAAATACCCTCTTCTTCTTTGAAGAAGATGGCAATACAAAAACAACATGAACATCATCAACAACAAAGTCCTTCCTTTTTGTTGGATGTTTTGTACTGTGATGAAGGGAAATGGGAAGATGAGGATGAGGAAGAACTAGGAGAGGTTTTTAATCCTAATATAAAGAACAATAATGGGTGTGACCCTTCTCTGTTTCCTCTGCTCTTGTTGGACGAAGATCTGTTCTGGGAAGATGAGGAGCTAATCTCCTTGTTTTCCAAAGAACAACAACAAAAGGAAGAAACCCATTTGAATCTGGCAAATATGGGTTCAGACCCTAGTCTATCTTTGGCTCGTTCTGCCTCTATAGAGTGGATGCTTAAAGTCAATGCTCATTATGGGTTCTCAGCTTTGACTGCAACTTTGGCAATAAATTACTTCGATAGATTCCTTTTCAGTCTTTATTTTCAGAGAGAGAAGTCATGGATGATTCAGCTTGTGGCTGTTACTTGTCTATCTTTGGCTGCAAAAGTGGAAGAAACCCAAGTGCCCCTTCTCTTAGACCTTCAAGTACGTTCTTCAAAAAAAATAAAAAAATTCTATTATGTAACACATTGTTGATGTCAATCTGTTCCATTTGGTAACACAGATCTGGGTTTTGTTCTGTTTCAGGTGGAAGACACAAAATATGTATTCGAGGCCAAGACCATTCAGAGAATGGAGTTAATGGTGCTCTCTACCCTTAAATGGAAGATGCACCCAGTAACTCCACTCTCATTTTTAGATCACATTATAAGGAGGCTTGGATTGAAAAATCATCTACACTGGGAATTCCTCAGGCGATGTGAGCATCTTCTTCTGTCTGTACTCTCCGGTAAGCCGAATCAACAACTCCCGTAATCCCATTGACAAAAGATTTGATCTTTCGATAAGAACAAAGGATAAAAATTGAAACCCGTGTTGATTTTTGTATCTTTTGGTGTTTGTTTTTATTAATGAGTTTAGAATCAAGATTCCTGGGTTTTCTTCCTTCTGTATTGGCCACTGCCACAATGATGCACGTTATAGACCAGATTGAGCACAATGCTGCCATGGAATACAAAAAACAGCTTCTGGGTGTTCTTAAAATCAGCGAGGTTTGTGCTTGAACTTTAATGGATTATTTCTTTTTGTTTACTAATATATTAGCTGCCTAAGATTTAAGTTAAAACAAAGCCGTTAATGCACATTAATTATGAAGAACATTATTTGATCTAAATTATCCGACTGTATTTTGACAGGAAAAAGTAAGTGACTGTTATAATCTCATCCTTGAGCTCTCAAAGGCCAATAATTGTGCCCGTAACAACCCTCACAAACGCAAGTATGACCAAATTCCTGGCAGCCCAAGTGGCATAATTGATGCTGTTTATAACTCTGATAGCTCCAATGATTCTTGGGCAGTAGAGTCATTATTGTGTGCATCACCAGAGCCTCTGTTCAAGAAGAGCAAAACCCAAGACCAGCAACTCAACTGGGTCATTATTGGAATTGGCAATAGCCCTCCTTAAAAGTATCCTAATTTCTCATTCTCTCAAGAAAAAGAAAAAGACTATGAATTATGGTAATCAATTGGAGTACTTTTTCCATTTCCAACAATGTCCAACATACATATACATGTCATGGTAAGGCAAGGATTATATGTAAGGATGGTTTCTATAGGAAGAGAAGGGACAAAGTTGGCAATGAAGAATATATATAAATATGCAGTCTGCTTCTATCTGTTTTAGGCACTCTCTTTTTACTTCGGTGGGTCTGTTCTAGACCACACCTTATTTGGACATATATATCCATATTCTACAATAAATTCGGAGCAAATTTTTGTTCATTTTTCTGTTATTATAATTATATTACTCTTTTCACTACATGCTTAGAAGTTTTAGTCAGAATGCCGCTGTGACATTGAGATAGGCGTCCCAACTGGACCACATACAAACCACCTCCTAAACCTTATTCTAGTACTAGTTTACTAAGACAAACTTTTTTGAAAGAAACAGACTAATAAGAATTGATGGAGAGATTAGGAAGAGATTTTTGGTTTGTTTGCATGTGAAGGCAGAGGAAGATTGTCGGCCAGTGGGGTTCTGAGGGGATTTGGTTTTGGGGGGACTTCTTGTTTGTTGGGGTTTGACCTCGTTAGAAGGGCCATACTACTCCTTTGTGACTTGTGAGTACAAGTTTGAAATGACCGTAATCCTCTATAACCTAATCCTTCACCTTAAAAACACCATCTATTGCTCTTAGATATTCTAGACTTTTTGGCTAAAGTACAAGACCATAGAGGTTGACTATCTTTCCCCATTTTGAAATGAGAGTGAAATTAAATGAATGTATTCTCAAGTTAGGCAAATTTTTACTAGTATTTCATATTTTCATTCATTCATTTTTGTAATTCATTCAATTCATTTTTTGGCTTTGTAAAAGACATCTACAGTGAACTAAAATGTGTTTTGAATCTAGCAGCCTAGGATAAGCCATAAAAAATTAGTCACATATTAGCTTAATCATCTGCATGCTCTCTGTTTCCAGTGCTACTGCATTACAAATTGTACTACAGTTACACAATTTTCTCTACAAAATATAATTCTCTGATTTGCGAATCAAAGCCTCCATAGATAATGTCCAGTAAGTCCTCTGAGCTACTGCATTAGTTTCCTGGTGTAAATGCACGTGTATTAGAAATTGCTCATATAGCTTAGATCTCTCTCTCTTTCTCTGCTTCATTGCCTAGTCATATGTATATTGCTTTCTGACGTGGTTCCTTTTTTGTTTTTAAATAATACTTCATGCTTATGCATGTAGATTAGGATTGAAGTATGATACATTGTAAATGAAAATGAAAAAACTGCACCTGTAATAAGTAATTACCACAACACAAAAAGCATATACCATTTCTTGTCCCAAATAAGATTATAGCTTCATTATGCTTGCTAACTCAATTCTATCCTTGTTGAGTTCTCAGTTGTGCTAAGTTGATGACCAATATAAAACTGTCAAAACTCATGAATACGGTCTAAGGCTAAACTCATTTTTATATCATCCTTGCTCAGCCCCATGATTATCTGTTATAATCTGTTTACTGATCCATTTGCAACACACGTGCTAGTTTTCAAGACCTAGGATGCAATTAATTAATCATGTGATTAGCACTAATATGTGATAAAACGACACATGGAAGAACAAGCATAAACTCTTTAAAAAGTTTAAAGTAGTGGGATCACTGATTAAGCTTTTCTACATGTGCAATGTTTTCTTTTAGAAGTCGTTAATTAGTTGGATCAGACTATGTGATTTAAGTGCATAATCTTTTCAAGGTAAAGAAATAATGTGAAAGGTGAGTTTCCCCCACTGCCATGTAGACAACATTCTGTAATCCTCTGTTTCTCTAAATTGCATTGAGAATTTTCTTTTTCTCCTTCTCTCTTTTCCTTTTGCATATATAGAGATTCATGATGGTATTTTAGTGGATTCACAATAGTGCATGCTCACCCTTTTTGTTGTTTGCTTTCCTATCTTTATTTTTTTCCTTGAAAGAAAGAAAAGTTTTATTCTGCTTTTTTCACGTGTATAACACTATTATTATTTTAGTGTAGATGAGTTCTACCTAAAGTACATGGCATGAATGCATGTGATGAAAAAATTTAATAGATATGTTTAAGCTCTTTTAAAAAATTTATTTTTACATAGAGATACAGTCTTTTCTCTTTCATGTAAGAAGCATATGTGATTTTTTATTTTTTGTGGAGCCCAAAATTTCTTGCAGACATTACTAGCAGTGCAGTAGAGACACAAACACAAAAACTATTGTCAAAGTACTGGGTTTTACATTTTTTATCATATGCCAACTGAAAAGTTTCTGCAATTCTACCAAAAGAATTGGCATTTTACCAATGAAATAGAAACATAAGGTCCATCAAGGTGAGGGACAGATATTTTGATTTACTTGTGGTCTTGAATTTAAATGGAGCACTCACTCCTACTATAAAAGGTTGAAAGGCAAAAGGCAGGGTATTTTTAAATATGGGAGACAAAATCTTTGATTTTGTAGGCAGATTGTCTTTGGTCCTTATATTTCCCTCTACTTTAAGGTTGGTAGACTATAGATGATAGCATATGCATGCTAGTGATCATGACTTCATGAGTCATGAAAGAGGAAAAACAGAGTAGAGTTGTTTTTTCAAAGGGAAACAGCTAGCTCCAAAGGCCAAGGCTCATGAGGTCAGTTGTGCTCCCATACCAATAATTGTAGAATAATACGATGGATGGGGGCATACATTGGTAATTTCAAGTCATTTTTTGAACTAGTCTCATGCTTCCTTGTTATATATTTGCTTCATTAATAAAATCACATGACTTCTAATTTGGACCAAAACTCTTTACGTTATTTTCTTCTTCTCTTTTTCTGCCTACAGCTGTAAAGTAAGACAACAATTAAAGAGAGGACCATATTGGTTCATGATCTCTCTTATTCTCACTCTTTGCTTAGGTAAGAAGGGGGTCCTATTGTACTAGATGATTAAGCAGCACCAGTAGTAAAACATAGTATTTAACCTTCTTTCTTTTCTTTAGAAGAAAACATACTAGTGTTTCTTTGTGTATAGCTGCTGCCATCTCTAGGCTTTAGCTCTTCGAATTAAAAAGTGGTCCTTCTCATTAAAATTATCCCAAAATTTTGCCAATAATGTCTCTTCCAAATATTAAGTTTGACATGGAAAGCCTTCCTAAACCAATCATCCTAAGAGGCTTTAAAAGGAAATAAGGGCAAATTGCATAAATGCAGTCATATGCTTGAGATAATATGCTACATATAGTTGAAGATACTTGGGCAATAGCAATAGCAATGTAAAAACATGCATATAATAATGGTATGCTATTCATTGAAGTAACTGCTGCAAATTGGAGTAAAGTCAGAATGTAGGTGTTTTAATTTGGTTTCTCAAGGAAACTAATAGTTTCATGCTTGGTTTCATCAAATAATTTTAACAATCAGAACAAGAAGATAAAGGATAATGCTTTTTATTTTCCAAAGCATTATCAATGATTAACAATAGGTAAATTCCTGAATGAATGTCATGAGGGTTAAAAGATTTTCACCCAATTGTGATGAGAAGCATGTGAAAAGAGAACAAATTTCAAATATCAGAAAAGAAGTAAACTGCTGTATACAAAGGTAAATCATGCTAATTTTTTTACCATGTAATCTGCCTTAGGATGTAGATAATGAATTTCAGTTTGGAGGAAAATTTTGAAAAGACAGAATACAAATTAACAAACTGTTGTAATCATCATTATGTTGAAAGTTTGGTAGAACAAATACCATGGGCACTGTTGGCCTCTCACTAAGTTAATTCATCATCAAACTTTCTCATTTTAAATACTAATTAGAATCCTCTTCAATAAATCAAAAGTTAGAGTGACTATTTCAAATAATGTTTATTATGTATTACATCAATACCCAATTCTGTAATTCTGCAGCATCAGAAGAACGATGTCAACAACCATTGTTGTTCCATTATCCATTCCACCATATTTGTTTAAGCATCAAATAGAGGTTATCCACTAAACAAAATAAAAAGATCTTTTTCTTTGGAAACCAGAGGATTGGTGTTTCTTAATTATCATTTGACCCTATTGATCTTTAGCAACAGGATGAGAAGTTCTGCTACCACATTCAGCTTTACACACAACTAGGTATAAAACCAACATGCTAATGTGTGTCCCAAACTCTCAAAGACTATCCAATATGGTCCCAGATTACACAGAAAATCCAGGGAGCTGATGCATCAGCATTCATTCCAATGGCCCCAAGGATCAGAATGGAGGTCCCCAAAACCACTGTCAACTAGTATTGCACATCCAATGCGTGAATCAAATTATTGTGACAAAAGTTCTCATATCTTTTCTGTTACAGTTTATGTATTATTCCAATCAATGGGCATCCAATGTGTTTGGATTCAATCATATTCAAAGTGGGCACCATCTCAAGCAGTGAGAGATAAAATTTGAACCACAATATAGCTTCCCCTAGATTATCTTCAAGTTGTACATCTTGTTTCATGAAGATAGATATGCACTATAAACTTTACTTCATCTTAAATGAAACAAGTTTGAACTGTTTGGGAGCTGAGGAGCTGTTTTCACACTAGAATCAAAGACACCCAGGTCATAAAGGAGTTTCCTAACCATTGGCAAGCATATCTTTAAAACCACATCAGAGCAATTTAGCAAGTGAACAACATCACATTGGCGAGCTAGAGTTCTCTAATAAAATAAGGAAGGTTTCTCAGCAGAACATACTAAATGAATAGGGTACAGGGAGGTTTTAAGTTTATGAACACACTAAGCTTTACTTCTTTAAAATCTCACCAACTGGGACCAGAAATATTGGTCTCGGATGAATCAGAATGGCTACCCCACCATAAACATTTAATGTCTCATTTGTAGAAAAAGAAATGTTTTTAAGGAGAAGAAGACAAGTTTTTAATACCTAAAAATTATAATGGCATGGCAAGAACAGCAATGCATTTTTGGTGGTCCTAGAGTTTAAATGCAAAGATCAGAGATGGGTGTTCTATTAAAACCCTTCTCTTCTCATTGAAGGGGTGAAATTTATTATTAAGCAAGTAGGATTCATTTAAAGGCCTCTGTAGACCCTTTACAGGGACAGAAGAAAATGACAAGATGGGTTTTAGATGTTTTCGGGGCCCAGCCATGGTATGGCATTGGCATGTCTCAAATCTGTGAAACTTGGCTGCAATACTGCAAAGATGTCTGGCTTCTCAGACAAAGATTTGGGCATCTTTTGACAGGCTAGAGTGAACCAACCACCATCACTAGCCAAATTTTCAACTCAAACACAGCCTTAAAAATAAAACCCTCCTAAAATAACCTTATGCAACATCAGTCCAAGCAATATTTTACCAACAGGGTTGATTGATTCAAATTCTATGGTTATGGTAAAGAGGAAGGAAGAACGTAACGTATAGAATCAACATAAAAAAGATAATGGACAAGCATACAAAGTTTCATAATTAAGGAACAGAGTTGATTTCTTGCCCAACTGGTTGATATGGGCTTTTGCTGAAAAACAAATCGATTTTTTGCCCACCAAAATGAATAAAAGAGATTGATAGTTGTTAGTTGTTACTATTGTTTTCAAACCCTTAAATTCAAAGGTAAACTGTCCGAATGAAGAAAACCATCATTTTGGGGAATGCCTCGAGTCAAAAAAAAAAAAAAAAAAACCTGGGCATCTAATATTTTTCTTTTGTTTTTATGTCCTATTCTGATTGGGAATGAACATTTCAAATCTGGTTCATGTAGACTCCAACTATATTTCAAGTTACAAACACATAAGAAAACCCATAACCACTCTAAAAAAGTGTTCCATCCTACAACTGTTAATATTTGTGTGAACCCAGTTAATTATTGTATGAACGTGATAATCTATCCTGTGTCTGAAGAGATCAAGGTGGTATTGACAGAAATCTTAAAAAAATAATAAAAAAATTAGAAGGAAAAGAAACAACCATTTTTCTGTCCGTTGCAGACAGAACACACTAGAGGATTTAGGAGCATCCAAAGGGGCATAAAATGCCTCATTCGTCAAAACAAGGAAACATATGACACATTATCTCAGAGAAAGCAGGATACTTATAAAAGAAATACCATAAGTTTATCACTGTCACATACTCCAGACCAGTTATATGGAAGTTAGAAAATAAAAATACGGTTACTGTTTTCAAGGGATGATGAAGTAGCATCCCTGGTTCAGTTCAGTATCACGTGCTGCAGTTATACAACAGAGTTCCAAAATGAAAATGGCAGTCAAATGTAAAGATCAACTTGTAAGCCCCTATTTACAGACTTGATCATCCTCCTCTCATACACCAAACAGGTCATCTGCTTCAACAGTATCTTCTGATAGCCGCACTGCATCCAGCTTTCGTTTGAGGATATCTATCGCATTAAGAACCAGCTGAGAAGCTTTAATTGCACTAGTAGATTCAACTGTGAATATGAAACTATCCTGTTTTGCAGATATTTCCACAAGTCCAGGCTTCCCCACAGCTTTTGACTTCTTTGATGACTTCACCGTCATAAGTGTATGCCTCAGGATCAACTTCCATAACCTAAATTATTCTCAGAAGTAAGAATATTATCATTGATAAATTGACTCAAGCAAATGCAGTGAAAGGATGGCTGTCATTATAAGAACCACTGATTATCCATAAGTAGCCATAGAAACCAACAAAGATTAAAACAAATTAAATGGAAAACCTAAGCCTGGTCATAAAGTACACAACACATCAACCAAGACGACAATTGGCTCACGAGTGCAAAGGCAGAAGGGAGCTTGACTGCAATTCCCACCCATCGAGCAGGAATAGGGCTGTCGAAAACCACCAGTACCCTTCCCAAAAGACATGTTTCAGAAATCAGAATACTAGCTAAGCTAAATTTTTTTGGCTATAAATTCTTATGGTGCCTAGACCTTGGCTTGAGGTACTCATACCTTGACTTATGGTACCTAGACTTTAGCTTATGGTATTACATTATCTTATGATACCTAGATCTTGGCTTACAGTACATAAATCTTAATTTATAGTACCCATACCTTGGTTTATGGTACCTGAATTCTGACTTGTGGTACCCAGATCTTCACTGGTACTGAATTAGAACGTGTGGAACCTTGTGACTTATGGTACCTAAATTTGTACGTGGTACCAATACCTTGACTTATGATACCCATATCTTGGCTTATGGTACCTATGCCTTAGCTTACAGTACCTAAATCTTAACTTACATTACCCAGTGACTACCTGCACTTTGACTTCTTGTACCCATACCTTGACTTATGGTACCTAAATTCTGACTTGTGATACCCATACTTTGGCTTATGATACCCATACCTTGGCTTACAGTACCTAAATTTTGACTTCCGGTACCCATACTTGGGCTAACATTTGCTAAGCTAAAAACTTTTGGTTGTGTCATAAATTCTTATGGCATTCTTCTCTTTGAAAAACTCCTTTGCAGCCTAAGATTTGCTACATGTGAAAAGGCAAACTGTATGCTCTACCCAAATGGAGAGAAAAAGAAAAAAAACTGTATAAAAACAATGAATTTAGTAAACACATAGCCAAACCCATCTCTCATTGCTAATTTCAAATATCAGATCCATCAAAAACAAAATCCAAGCCCCATATTATAAGGAAACCCTGAACCCTCAATATAATCAGCCCCCATGCCATCCACTACAGGTTCTTTCCTATTCAGATGTAGCTATGTAGACAGATAGCCTCCTCAAATGGACATATACACAGACTTGTGCTAGAGCCCAACCAATTTTCATAATCACAGGCTTATTGTGCTCAAAGATGGAAATGTTAGGGAAAACTTTCTTGAACAAGAAGTTTTCCCAAGTCAGGTGTCAACACAATGCCCCGCCCCAATTTGAAATGGAAGTTCTTGTCATGGTTCTCCATGACATCTTATTACAGGGTTCCTTCCTTAAGTTTTCTGTAAAACAGCATGAAGTACATGGTTTTACATAACGCTAGATACAATTAATATGTTCATATCCTCAAAAGAGAATAATTTCATAACAAGCCTTGGTCAAAATCTAAGACTTGAGATATAGACATATAGTGGGATAAAAGACAGGGTTAAACAGTTAGCTTCATTCTAGTCTACTTGAGTCTGGAGCCTTATTCAGTTCACCTATTCATTGAGGCATGCATCTTTTGAGAATAACTTCAAGAAAAAAACGTGTTTTTACTCCTACATTATATCAAAGGCATAAAGGATGGATATAAATTCTATATATCTTGTATCTTCTAAAAAAGAAAAAGACAGTTCACAGGTAGAGGCATAGTTGCCAAATCGAGACTTGAATTGTCAATCAAACCTTGATTTAAGTACCAAGAATTGAATCATAGAATTAGATATAAATTCCAACTCAATTACAATTGAAATTTATAGATGTAATAAAAACCAAATTCATTGAAAAATGAGATATCTTAACATATAAAGAATGATCATTTCGCCAATTGAAAATTAACTTTGCTTTAAAGCAAGTAATTTTGTGTCTTGACAAAAATTCCCTTCAAAAGCATTGCTTCTTTTTCTCTTTGAAGAATAGCCGCCCAACCATTTTTTAGATTAAAAGTTTAGGACTTTACTCTAAAAATACTGAGACTGTGGAAAAGACACTTTAGAGGTTTTTAAACTAAAAAAGAAGAAGAAGCTTATTTAGAGTTTTTAACATGTCGGGTCTAATCAGAATGCCAAACAGGAAAGCATTGCAATGTATCAACTAGTCTCTTCAGCACAGAAGCTCGGCAGAAAGTTTGGGTTTAGAAATGGAAAAAATAAAATTATTACTACAAAAATGAAAAGAATAAAATGTTAATGAGAAGAAATTTCTAAAAGAAAAAGCAACCTGATGGGTGTTGGAATCAATGTCGAACACTTTGGGAGGAATACTTTCAACCCAACTTCTTTTTTCGTCAAGGGTTAAAGTTTCCATCAGAACTTCTGGTTCATACATGAACGTTACAGTTGCAGCAGGTGACCACTATGCATGATCTTTGCCAATTCCTTTTCTGGATATTGCTCTCAGCCTCAGTTCTTATCCACGACGTAACTCCACAATTATAATCCCCCTAAATACAACAAAAACCAACTTCAAGTTCAGACCTTCTTCTCAACCCTCTAATGAGTAAAAAGCCCTAATAAAGACTATAGCATTTCCTTCCAAATGAAAACTAAGAAAAATATAATAAACCTAGCAACCCACACAGATATCAATCTAAGCCCTCAAGAAAAGGAAAGAAATTTCGAATGCAAATGCTGAATACCTCTGTCAGAAGAATCAGAGAAATCGACAGGAACAGCAGTGTGATCTAGACTATAGAGGTCCTTACTGGTAACATCTAGGGTTTGATTGGAGATGCATTTAGCCCTCAGGTGAAGCGCAAGCATCACAGTCACGTGAGAAGCGCATGGACACGGCCATATCACTGGTAAGTGGTACGAGCCCAAGTCGGTGGGCGATGAACTCGTCGGTCTTAGGAGTTCACCTCTGTTTCCACAAGGTCAATGGCGATAGTTGGTACCTCTGCAATCATCACGCGCCTCAACCCATTTGCAATGCTGGCATCAGTGTCCCGAGCTCGAATTTCGCGTAGTCATCCTTCAGCTCCCCAACCTTCACCCTCGGCGCGTACGACATTCCATCCATCTCTTCCTCTCTCTCTCTCTCTCTCTGGTAATGGGGAAGGAGAAGAGACGAGGGATTTCTTCTTAAACCCAAACAAGGTTTTATGTTCCTACCGGTGCGTTTGGAAAATAAATGAAGAGTTTGGGGATTACATGGTAATTTCAACTTCTTTGTAAATCAAAATTCTCGCGTGCATAAATGAAGGGTGAATTACTGTTTAGGACCGTGCTAAGTGAAAATTGCAATTTAGTTAGATAAGAATACAGATTCATACTTGAGGACAACATTTACAATTCAGAATGCATTTTTATCCCTAATCAAAGAGAACTAAAGGGTGCTTATAAGTTATAACAATTAACAAATGAATGAATCAAAAGTTGGTGAAATTTAGATAAAAATTTTAGATTTGATTTTTTTTTGAAATATACTTTAAAGATAAAAAATCTAAATAACCATATTTTTTTGAATTACAAAAAAAAAAAAGTATTCATAATTTTATACTAGTAACTACTTAGTTATTTTAATTTTTTTATTAAGAAAAGAGAAAACTTCAATAAGATTTTTCTAAACATACTTCTTGTGGTTTCAATTTACCATTTAATAAAATAGTTATTTTTTTGTGAAAAAAATATATACACATATCATAATATCAGTTTTGAGATTATTTTAATTGACATACATCTAAATAAAAATTTAAATTTTCATTCATTTTTATTTATATAAAGGGTTTACAAATTATTATATGGCATTTTTTTTTACCTCCCAAGTTGTTTACACAATTATTAGTAACTCTTAAAAGTGCCTATCTTTTGCAGACAACTCCTTGGCCATCCATGCCACTTGCACAGCTCAAGCTAGGCAGTTCCAAACCCTCCAAAGCAGTTTCAGTGTTGGAGACCATGTTATTGTTGCTAACAAAGCGAGCAACAGCACAGTCTGTGGCAAACAAGCTTGAAGATTCAAACTCCTTGTGACCTCCCATGACAGGCATATTTGCCCCAATATTCACACGGCTCACATAGTCTGGTCTGTAAGTTTGGCCCAGCACACCACTCACTTGGTTGCTTAAAGAGAAGAACTTGAAGCTTAAATCAAGATGAGCAAAAGAGTTCTCTTTTGTTATGCCATAGTTATGAATTCTTGAGTCTTGTTCAGTTATATGCACAACCTTAGCTGTTATCCTCAAGCTTCCTTCAATTTCAACAATGACATTGTTAGCATCTGCAGTCCTAGTGAGAAACACACTTGGGACACTAGTGGACTGCCACCTGGCATCATCGGATTCCGGTAGGGTAATAGGTTTGCCGTCAAAGGTGATGGCAAGGCGGTCAATGGAGTCATCCCATGTGGCAGTCTTTTGGGCACCAATGGAGAGTTGGTGTTTGTTGAATAGAATTCCAATAGATTGGACCCAAGTAAAGTCCCTCTTCATGTTCTGGTTTCGCCTGCCAATGAAGTGAGCATTTATGTGGAGATTGGAATCAGATACAATGCAGAAGTCTCTATCTTTCTTGCCATGGAAGTAAAAGGTGAGCCCATTGCCACCGATGAAACGGGGATCTTGGCAAACTGCCCCTGGTCTATCACACTCTGCCATTCATAAAACAGAGGAGTTAAAAAAATTGAAGTGATTGAACTATTAAACAATGAAGTCATTTTTGAAGTTCAAATTCTAAATGGATTCAAGAATACTGCATATATAAGTTAAATTTTGTGAATGTAAAGGGTAATAGTAAGAGACTTACTACAAACAGGTTTGCAAGTGACACAATCAACTTCACATCCATCAGCACAAGCGCTGGGACAAACATGCTTCATATTGTAACACTCAGGAAAGTTTCTGTTCTTGCATATGGCTGTCTTCGGAGAGGCAGATGTTGATGGAGGTGAAGATGGGGTGGAGCTAGGAGGTGTTGGAGTTGAAGGAGAAGACGGAGTAGTGATAGGAGGTGTTGGGGGTGTTGATGTTGATGGGGGTGGAGGTGAAGATGGTGTAGTTGTAGGAGGTGTTGGAGGAGCAGGGGTTGAAGTAGGAGGTGATGGAGGTGGGGTTACAGTAGGTGGTGGGTTAGTTTGTGAAGGAGGAGGTGAGAATGTTGGTGTTGGTGGAGCAGGAGTTGGAGTAGGAGGAGATGGTGGGGTTACAATAGGTGGTGGGTTAGTATGTGAAGGAGGAGGTGAGTGTGTTGGTGTTGGTGGGATTTCAGGTGTAATAGGAGGACTTGTAGACCCAGAACATATTGGTTTACAAGAGGCACACTCAACAGTGCACTGGTCAGGGCAAAATTTGGGGCATACATGCTCCAAATTATAGCAATGCTTGTACTTCTTTATCTTACAAGTTGCGTGGCTGGGGTTTTTGGCAATTCCTGGTGGAGTTGCCCCTGTTGTTGCCACTAGCACTAGAAGAACTAGCACAACAAAGTGCACCAGAGACTGAGCCATTGAAAAAGAAAAGAAACTACTTCTATGAGCAAACCTTTTCAATTCAGTGGGTAGTTCTTGGTGTTGAATAGCTTGCTACTTTCTGAGTGAGAATGTCAAGGCCAAGAACCCTTTTTATAGCCATTGAGAAGAAGAACCATGCCTAACATTCCGGGACAAAACCATTTGGCTAATTGGCTGGCTTAGATAGTTAGATTTTCTTCAGTACGTCATCTTTCACATGGTTTCTTCATTGGGAGTCAACTTGAATTCTTACATATTTTCTAAAAAGTTTACTTCTGATTGTATTTCTTTTAATATGAACATGGCATCACTTTGTATGAAGGAGAATGAAAATTAAAAAAAAATTACATTTTGTTATCGTTTTTAGAATTGTTTCTTCTAAGAGAAACAGCAAAGTCCCAGATCACAGGGGACGTAGAGAATTCAATTTCCATTTTCATTTAAAAAAACAGAAAACACAGAAGAATGTGTAGCTTGTGAAATAGATTTCTGAGAGCCCTTTTCTTCTGCTAAGCTACATATTAACCTTTACAACCATGCACTATAGATTAGAAAATGAAAATCTGTTTCTTCTTCTGGGGGAGGTTTAGAAAATATGAACACAATAATGAAAGAAATTATAGGATCTATATCTTGCCAGCATGAGCCGGTTCAGTTTCCACTTCTGTCTGAAGTGATTCCAGGCAGACCGAAACAAAATAAATTTGATTTTAGGGAATATTTTAGAAGAAAACACATAACATGATTTTTCTCTGGGTCAACAGCCTCTGTTCATTGGCCTAATGCAGAAACTACCCCAACTGTTAATATAGAGGATAATGCACGTAGTGAAATGCCTAGTGGAGTTTAATCTTTGCATAACAATTATGGGATGTCTGGGGTTATATTTGTTCCGTGCATAGAGTCTTTCTCAGTAAAGAGCGGACTCAACATAAACCCACTCTTTAATGGGAATGATATTTGATTGATGAGCAGGTAAAATTGTGTTATTACAACAGTGAAAAATGTACTAGTCATCTGGCCAAGCCATCGAGGAAGGAACATTATCCACCAATCACCGTAAAAATTGACAATGTCTTGCCAAAATGACACTCTTTTCATGAAAATAAATGTCAAGCGTGTAAACAAGTATATATTCAGTAGTAGAAGGCAGTTCACAGCTGAAAATAGAGCACGTTTGGCCTACTGGTAACAAGGTAAGCTTGATTTCACATATATATGAATATCAAAGTAGTACACGGCATAGACCCACAATATATATATATATATATATATATATACACACAACCTATGGATTTGGTGAAGAAATAACATAATAACCATATCATAGGCTTACAAGTTACAGGTTGGAGCCCATTATTTTCCCATAAATAGTAGCACAACACTGCAACATGAAACCACACGTAATTTGTAAACTTACAACAACATATACCTTTGCAAGGATATCAAACTAGCATGGCACATTTTATGTGATGAGAATGCATCTTATTGGTGATCCCTCGGCGCCAGGCAACCTTAGAGGCAAGCAATGGACAGAATACAATCCTGCTGGGACATCATCAAGCTTCAGTCCTTCCACAAGAATGATTTCCTAAAGCACTTCAACCCATTAGTGTTCTGTGTTGCTTGATAACACCAATGCAAGCACCAGATTAATCATTAGTTTTCTTTGATACTGGAAAGAAAGGTTGACATGCACTAGCAATCCCATCTAAACACTCATTGCACACCAATTCATAAGTAACTTCAAAATAGGATATCAAGTTTAAAGGAAGACAGCTGTGGGAACAAAACCAGCTTTGGAGAAGAGTGCAAAGAACATGCACCAAAAATCAGGACTGCAACTAGTGGACATTGGCACTTATGCTGTGATACACCAGGAGTGTGACTGGATGTGATTGACTGATTGTAGAGTGCACTGAACCTTATATCTGGTGTGTAATAAATCAAATTGGGCATATAAACCATTGCAAGGAATGCCAACAATTAGTCTTACTATGATTAAGCACAAATCTGGCCAACAGTCATAACAGATCAATACTAAAACCAGATTATGTATTAGAAATTACACAATTAGTCAAGCCTTATCTATATGTCCATATAAAAATTTTCCAATTGGATTGATTAATTTCTTTCAAAACCTGTTACACAAATGGTTTGCTGAGTTTTTGCAATTTGTATGTGCTGAATGCATCAATAAGTGCTTCAGCAATAAAACTGTTGATACAAAGAAATCTTATAGGCCAACTTATATTAGTAAGAATACAGAAAATTGGAGCCCTGGTGATGATACTGATAACCCAATTTTTACAACTTTTTAAAAAGTTTCATCAGATCTAAACAGCATATACCAACAATATCTTTACTTTACAATCTGTCTTGGGTGAAAACTGATGAACTAAAAGGGATCCTGCTGACCAGCTAGTCAACAGAAAACTTCCCAGTTGGACTGAAATACAACCCGCCAAAAACTATATGCCACACAACATAGAGTCAAGGGAACATTAACGAGTTCAAAAGTAAGAGAAAATAAAGCTCTAGAATTAGGAGCAGTAAATTTTTTTAGCCCACAAGATAAATTATTTAACTAAAACAACAATTAGCTAAAAACAGTTTTCAGAAATAAAAATATAAACATTATCTTACCCTGCCTTCTAGAAAAACAAGATGAGAAGATTTCAAGTCAGCAAAGGCAGCAGCAGATAAGTAATCAATTCCTGCATTGAAGAGTAGAAGAATGTGTCAGTGGAAGAAAAGAGGTCCCATAAAGTTCTCCCCACTTGCAAGAACTAAACATGGTTTTCAAATATCTTAGAAGAAAAAAGGTATTTCAACCTCTAGGGTTATACTTGTATACATTAAAAAAATTCATCAAATAAAAGAACATAACAACGATCGCAAACCTGTAGTCGATTACAAAATGTTTAAATGTTCTTGAGAAGTAGCTCAAGTCTATATATATAAAATAAAAAAATTCTATCTTACCAACAAGTTTGATGTCTGTGTTCTCTACAAGCCATTTTGCACCATCCTCCATAAATCCCACATAGCTAGAGTCAAATTCCTTTTGAAACATAAGCCGCCTAAAATTTACAAACCCTTTAGTCACATATTGCTTTAATTGAACTTTAAACTACTGTTAACCCACAACATGAAAACTCCAGTTTGGATATTTAAGGATTATATGCTCTCATCAGACATATGTTTTACTTTTTGAATTATTAATATATATATAACTGGTTAGTAAGGCAATGGAGGGGAGAGGCAAAGGCACATCAAAAACTTTTGGATCACACCAGCATTCGAGAAAATAAGGTGCTGAAAAATACTCGAGAACAAAAAATAAAAATAAAAAATCATGGCTGTTGATTGTTTTGTACATGCACGGATGAAATTTACTGCACTTTGAAGCAAAATGCACAAATAAGGTTATTCCAATAACTTTTGAGAACATAACTATAAATATCAATTTATAGTAGTTTAACTTTGAAAGCTCACCACATTTGAAAGTACATCATATGTTAAATATAAACAATCAAGTAATCATCATGTTGACAACACTTCTTTTAAGTATTTTCTATCAATATCACTCAGAAAATACATGAATGCATATTTTAGGTAATACCTTCAATTTAAAATGATACACAACAGTGCCAAAGAAGATGCCCCAAAAAAAAAAAAAAACAGGTTGTATGTAGATTACCTGTCAGTATTTAATGTTCTGAAAAGCACACGACGTATACCACTTGGAATATGTAAGGACTGCATAACTTCAGCTGTAAAAAGATATATTTTAATCTAATATGCAAAACATAACTCAATATAAAATAGAAAAAATAAGGATGAGCTCCAGTTATTGAATTAACTTGAAACATGTCAGGGACTCAGGGGTAACAAAAATATAAAGCCCAATTATGGTTTGCAGGAAACTATCCACTAATGGAATTGTTCAATTCCTTTGGTTGAAAGCCCAATTACAAAACTGCTTTAATCAAAGACACGATAATTTTTATTAAGCAACATCTCAAAGCTGCTGCCCATCGAAAATTAACTATTTATACTGATCATTTAATACTGCAAGCAACAAAGTAGTCAAAGTAAATGTATAGATATAGAAGGCCAAGAGATAACATACCAGTTATGTTCTTATTCCTTGGAACGTCAACTAACAGTGCAACGCCTACAGAAACACATCAGTTTATTTATCAGTATCTGACTACAGTAACATGAGTGATCATGAGAGTTTCAATCCTATGTAAAACAAAGGAGAATTGCAGATGGGTAAGAATCAATTGATAGCATAAAAAAAATGAAGAAAGCGTGTAATGCGTGAGGACTAATTAATCTTTGTTTACAGAACAACTGATATCTTTGTCTCATTGCACCCTATAGTAGAAAGAGAAGCTGCACTTCCAAAAACAAAAAAAGTGAAATAAAAGCAACTTATTATACTATGGGGTAAAAAGCGCTCAAGCATGACCCAGATAAAAATTCCAACTTCATTCAACTTAAGGAGCTTTATCCATACTAGAATACCAGTAAAAGCTAACACGTAATATGTAGGGAGACAAAAACTAAAATCCACAAATTAAACAAGGTCCAAAGAGAAGTATTTATGTATACAAAGAAGCTAATGGTTGTGAAGTGCCCCTTTTTAAAGGGAAACTCAGCGCAATTTTGGTAATTGGGACCTCATGCAATTGCAAAGTCAACCCATCAAAAACGAACCAAAGTTAATATCATAACTTTAGCAGACACATAGCATACACATAATCTGAAACAAAGAAATTTAAACATAAATCCCATAAAAGAATACAAATACTAGAACCATTCTCACCATTGAGAACCTCCAAGTCAAGTGTGTCCACGTCAAACCCAGCATCGAAGTAGTGATCATAGAAGTGCCCCGGAGCATCAACATGAGTACCAGTATGTGAGGGCAGCTTCATTTCCGATTGATTAGCGACTGAACCATTCTTCATGCTCTTCGCAAGCCAGAGGAAATCGCCAATACCATCATTCGATTCAAAGGCTGGCATGTCAGTGACATATCTATGGCTGATATCGAAGATTCGTCCATTACCGTAAACCTCTCGACGAGGAGGGATAAGTTTGTCGTTGTCTTCACTGGCGAGCGAACAGTCACTGGAATCAGTACCAGGGATGGAAGGGTAGGCCGTTGTAGTGGCGGCAACAGAGACAGAGCAGGTGGAGACGATGAATCCCACGGCGAACAGTAGCAGAAATTGTACGATAGAGTCCATGGTCAACGTTTTTCCGCTGCAAAGGGTGAGAATGGAATGGTTCGGTAGTTCAAATTTCAAACTGTAAGACAACTTGACCATACGATCAGTGTGAGATGCGTGATGCAAACGCAACATGGGCGCGTAATGATTTTGTTAGTCAGCAATTTGCGTAGAGAAAATGCTAATATGAGGGTGACCTCACCTTTCTTATCGTAGGTGATAAGGATTGGGAAATGGAGTGCATCATTTTGCCAATTGTCCAGCTTTCAGTGAGGACCAGGAAAAGAAATTGATAGGCCCATTGGACTTTTTCTGTGATTAGAGTCAATTAGACACAACACAACCTCGACTTCTCTCAGTTTAAATTAAAAAAGCCCAAAAGGGTTGAAATAGTTGTCCTTTATCCTATTACCCACCATCTTTGCCAAAATGATACACTCTTATCAGGAAATGAATGTCTTAAGTGTACAAACAAGTATATATTCGGTGGTAGGAGGCAGTTTGTAGCTGAAAAATAGAGCAAGTAGTCCTGTAATCCATGGGCTTTGGCTACTAAGGTATGCTAGAATTCAAAGTAGTCCACCCACAAGAATGGAGGCAATTTCCTGTTCTTGATTATTGATAACCAATCTATGCACAGAAATATTGAAACCCTGGGCAGTAGTATTGAGTGTGTGTCTATGGAATAATATTGTCTCTGAGTTTGAAATATATGTATTATCATAATTCTATCTTATAGTAACTACTACTAGATTATACTATTTATTTAATATTATAATTATCTCATAGTTCATGATTATTTAGCTAGTGATGCTTATAAATAGGAGGCTCCATTGTTGTATCAGAATAATACTGTCTCTATTTATATTCTAAAATCGATTATCCACAACAATATACACAACCTATTGATAACCATATAATAGGCTTACAGGTTGGAGCCCAGTGTTTTCCCATAAACAGTAGACAGCATTAGCAAGATGAATCCACGTAATTTATAAATTTACAACAAAAGATACCTTTGCAAGAATATCAAGCTTGCAAGGTGCATATTAGTTGATGAGAATGCATCGTATTGGTGATCCCTCAGCGCCAGCCAACCTTAGAGGTAAGCAATGGACAGAATATGATCCTGCTGGGACATCATCGAGCTTCAGTCCTTCCAAAAGAATGATTTCCTAAAGCAATTCAACCTATTACTGTTTTGTGTTGCTTGATGACACCAATGCAAGTACCAGATTAATAATATTCGGCTTTCTTTTGATACTGAAAGAAAGGCTGACACAGTGACATACATTAACACTACCATTCCCATCTCAAGCTACAATCAGTATTCAGTACAGACCAATTCATCAGTATCTCCAAAATATGATATCAAGTTTAAAAGAAGACCTTCTGGGAAACAAAACCCCACTTTGGAGAAAGGAGAAAGGAAAAGATATTCACATGGTTTTTATTGCCTTGAAGAAAACGTATGATACGGTGACTAAAGAGGTTATGCGGTTTTGGAAAAGCAGATATTAAGTATATCAATCTTATTAAAGATATGTATGAAGGAGGTGTGACTAACGTGAGAACCAACTGGTTGCCTTTTTTTTTTTTTTATGATAGAAAGAAACCAATTTTTTTTTGTAGAAAGAACCAACGGATGCATCATGAGAGATTTTTCTATTACACTAGGTTTACACCAAAGATATGATTTAAGTTTTCTACTTTTTACAGTATTGATAAATGAAATTACTAGACAGTATACAGGCTAAGGTTCCTTGGTACATGCTTTTTGAGGATGATATAGTTTTAGCTGGTGCAAGTGTAAACTTATGACGGAACAGAGGCCACACGCTAAGCTAAAACTATCACAACATACTCTAAAAACTAGGGGCTTTAGGTTAAGTGAAACTCAAAACTGAGTTTATGGAGTGTAAGTTTCAAGGGTAGAAGGAGGAATGATTGTTTAGTTAGCATCAAGGGTCAAGAGATTCCAACACATGATGGATAAATAGAAGAGGATGTTTCACAAGGTAAACTATTTCACTAAGACAACAATTAGCTAAAAATAGTTTTCAGAAATAAATCATGCACAAACATTATCAATTAGCTAAACAGTAGTTTTCACAAATAAAACATTACCCTGCTTTCTAGAAAAACAAGATGAGCGGGAATCGCTTCATCATAGGCAGCAACAGATAAGTAATCAGTTCCTGAATTGCAGAGTAGAAAAATGTGTCAGTGAAAGAAAAAAGATTCCATATAGTTCTCCCACTGTGAAATAACTAAACATGGTTTTCAAAATCTTAGCACAAAAAAGGTCCTCCCATCTCCACTGATATACTTGTATTCACGCAAAACAAAATCAACATCAAATAAAATAACAGAACAGAACAAAGTTCCCAATTGTGTTCTCCATTATGAAATGTACAAGTTTTCTTGAGAAGTAGCTCCTCGTATACAAAAGATAAAAAAAAAGAAAAAAAGAAAAAAAGAAGCCTATCTTACCAACAAGTTTGATGTCAGTGTTCTCTGCAAGCCATTTTGCACCATCCTTCATAAATCCCATAAAGCTAGTGTTGAATTTCTTTTGATACATAAGCCGCCTAAAATTTTCAAAACCTTTAGTCACACATTGCTTCAATTAAACTTCAACTAGCACTAACCTATAACCTGAAAATTCCAGTAGACTCTATGGACCCCGTAGACATTCGAAAAAATAAGGTGAAACAAAAATTCTCGATAACAAAAAGACATCATGGTCAATGATAGTTCTGTACATGCACAGATGAAATTTACTACACTTAGAAGCAGAATGCAGAAATAAGGTTATCACAATAACTTCTGAGAACATAACTACAAATATCAGTATAAAGTCTCACCACATTTGAATGTACGTACCGTAAGTTAAACCAAATCAATCAAGTAAATATCGTTGGTGACATCACTTCTTTAAAGTATGCTCTATATTATCGCTCATAAAAGACATGAATTCATTTTTTCACGTAATAGCTTAAATTGAAAATGATTCACAATAGTGTGAAAGAAGATACCCAATTACCAAAACAACGGAGATTTGTAGATTACCTGTCAGTATTTGATGTTCTGAAAAGCACACGAATTACACCCCTTGGAATATGTAAAGACTGCATGACTTCAGCTGTAAAAAATATGTATTTTAACTTAATATGCTAATTAAAAATTAATATAAAATAGAAAGAAAAAAAAAATGAATTCCAGACATTGAACTGAAGTGAAACTATCACTAATATATAGGAGTTAAAGAAACATATGAATTGATCATTTAATACTAAAGAAATCAAAGTAAATTCATATATAAGAAGGTCATGAGATAACATACCAGTTATGTTCTTATCCCTCGGAACATCAACTAATAGTGCAAGGCCTACAGATACAAACCAGCATATTTATCAGTATCTTTGTATCTGACTAAGGTAAGATGAATGGCCATGAGATTTTGTATTCTTAACCCATCAAAACGACCAGCCAAACATAAATATTGTAACTTTATCAAACACATAGCATTCACATAATCACAGACAATGAATTTTAACATAATAACATAAAACAATACGAATACTAGAACCATTCTCACCATTGAGAACCTCCAAGTCAAGCGTATCAACATCAAACCCAGCATCAAAGTAGTGATCAAACACATGCCCCGACGTATCGACATGTGTGCCAGTATGAACAGAAAACTTCATTTCCGAAAAATTAGCGATTGAATCATTCTTCATGCTCCTTCTAAGCCAGAGGAAATCGCCAATACCATCATTTGATTCATAGCCTAGCATATCAGCGACGTATCTATGGCTGATATCGAAGATACGGCCATTACCATAGACCTCTCGACGATAAGGAATTAGTTCATCGTTGTCTCCATCGGCGAGAGACAAGGCGGAGACGACGAGCCCCACAGTGAACAGTAGCACAAATTGTATAATAGAGTCCATGGTTAACTCCAACCGCATAGTTATTAGTTCACCAACTAAGACAAGGATTATGCTTTTTAATATTTAGAGAGATGCTAAGATAAGGAAGACCTCACATTTTCTTATTGTAGACCTCAACTGGAAATGCAGTGGATAATTTCGCCAATTATTGTTAGAGTCCATTATAGTACATAAATAATGAAAAGACTTGCTTTTTGAAAATAAATAAATACATCAGATTCTATCTTTTCAGGGAATCATAAAATAAAAACATGTACTAATTCTTGTACATAAAATATATTTTTGTAGTATTTTTTGTACAGCAAAGCAAGGACTCATTTCAATCTTTTTTGATTTTTTTGGCTCGTAAAACTTTAGAGAGCAACTTCTAAAGTGCACCAACCAAAGTCTTGAGCCATGTGTGGGTTAGACAGCGTTCAGACAGGACAGCAAATCAAAATCCATTATCACCAATAATCTGAATCTCAAAACCCGAGTCTCTGAATCCCTCTTTCAAGTTTCAAGCTCAGGGAGTGTGAACGTGAAAGAGGTAAAAAATCCAAACCTGTAAATTGAACCTCAAGTTTTTTCAATATGCCAAATCTCTTCCTTCATATGTTGCTTTACCTTACTCTCTTTCATACTACAACCAATTTTCTGATCCAAGCCTTGACTTCACCATCAGACATTTCAGCTCTCAAAGCTTTCAAAGCCTCAATTAAACCCTCTTCAATCAACCCTTGGTCATGCTTAGCTTCATGGAACTTCACCACCGACCCTTGTTCAATTCCTCGCCGAAACCACTTCACCTGCGGCCTTACCTGCTCCCCTGACTCTACTCGGGTCACCCAAATTACCCTTGACCCGGCTGGTTACTCAGGCTCACTAACACCATTTCTATCCCAACTCACCCAGCTCAAGACCCTTGACCTTGCTGACAATTACTTCTTTGGTCCAATCCCATCTTCAATTTCTTCACTTTCCAATCTCCAGATTTTGAATTTTCGTTCCAATTGGTTCACTGGGTCACTCCCTCCCTCCATGGCCAACCTTAAATCGATCGAATCCATAGACATTTCACACAATTCTCTATCTGGGTCTCTACCAAACTCCATAGTTTCGCTGTCTAATCTGAGACGACTCGATATGAGTTATAACAAACTCACTGGGTCAATGCCCAAGCTTCCAGTGAATTTACTAGAACTCGCTCTGAAAGGCAATTCTTTATCTGGGTCTCTCCAAAAATCGTCCTTTGAAGGGTTGAATCAGTTAGAGGTGGTGGAGCTCAGTGAGAATTCACTCGCCGGTACGCTTCAGGGCTGGCTCTTTCTCTTACCGTCACTGCAACAGGTTGATTTAGCGAATAACAGCTTTACACGTGTCGAGATCTGGAAACCTGTGGGTGGTGACAGCGACCTGGTGGCCGTCAATTTGGGATTCAACAATATCCACGGCTACGCGCCAGTTAATTTTGCTGCATATCCTTTGTTATCATCTCTGTCACTTCGTTACAATCGTATTCGTGGTTCGATCCCATTGGAGTACAGCCAGAGTAAGTCCCTGAAAAGATTGTACTTGGATGGAAATTTCCTCATCGGGAAGCCGCCGGCGGTGTTTTTTGGGGCCAAGACGTCAGTTGCCGGCAGCTTGGGGGACAATTGTCTGCAGGGCTGTCCAGTTTCTTCAGAAATGTGCACACCGGCACAGAAACCCAGCTCTGTTTGCGAGCAAGCCTACGGTGGAAAACCAAGGTCTTAATGTGTCACGTTGTCAGTCTCGGTCAAAATGTTTGTGTATTTTAATTGTTTTTCAGAAACTGTATAACTATAACGTCAATTCCATTACCATTAGAAATGTAGTCATGCATATAATTTTTTTATTTTTTTTTGAAATAATTTTTATTTTTATTTTTGGTAACAGGCATACATATAACATATGGATCAATAGTATATTTTTACAAATTTTGATAGCTTTCAGTTTTTAGTAAATACTGATATGGGAAGGTTTGTAATAAATTGGTAATGTTTTTAGATGTGGTTTTAAAAATATGGACAAAGTTTTTAGGAATAAGAAAAATAGTAAGATTTCAAACTTACTGGCATAAGTAAATTTTTAACTTCGGTTTTGTTATAGGTGTGATTAGATTTTTTCGAATATAAGTATATAATGGTATAAACATAATATTCTTTAACGAAATATATGATATACCAAAATAAAAAATAAAAAAAGTTTTGTATGGTTGTTTATTAGATTTTACCCACAAAAAAGTTGAGAACTGCGCCCAAGTTATACTCCTATCTGCAAATGACCAGCCTTTGACCCAAAACGGATGTGGCTTGAAACATGTGGGCCTAGCCCAACAAATATGTTAAAACCTATAAAATCCCTGATTGCCTGAAGCCCTTCCTAGCGCACTATAACTCCCAAAACGATCGCGTTGGTGTTGGATTTGTTCGTAACAACTGCTATTTCTCTTCTCGGAACCCCAAAGCTAGGATCTTTGCTGCAAAGATTGAATTTTCCAGTGATGGGCAAGACTAGCACACAGTAAGATTTTCATGGCAATCGTTCTGATGCATATTTCCTTAAACTAATTCAATTTTTTGGTTTCTCTTAACATAGTTTTGTTTTGCTCTTTGGTATGAACGCAGATTAGAATCGAAAGCCAACCGGAAGTTTGAGAAAAAGCTCGATTTTTATGCTAGTAAGTCTTCAATTTCTTATGTTTGCTCCAATGGCTGCCGTTATTTATTTGGAAGAGAATTTCTAATTTCCAGCTGGACCTTTTCTATACGCGCTTTCTACAAAGTTGGTTATCTTCTATAATTTTCCATAGAAACTCTATATTGTTTTGCTTAAGCTAATGTGAACATCGTTGGGTTTTGGATGTCTAACTCCCAGTTGATTTTTTTTTCTAATTTTCGTTGAATGGGTATCAAACTTACAGTTTTTATTAGTCTTGTCTTTCTTGCTTCAAATGCATGTGTGCTATGTTCAGTTTGCTTGTTAATGAAACCCATTTTATTTTCTTTATGCTACATAGAAAACTTATCCATATTTTAACTCCTCCCACCTTCTTATAATGCAGAGGTTAAAGATGCTGTTTCTTCCTTGGGTGCCCAAAAGTCTATTAGTAAGGTCAGGATTTTATTATTTTTCGTCTCATTTACCTTAAAACTGTAGATTTTCTTTTTCTTTTCTTTTATATCTCCTAATATTATTTTATAGTTTCCATCTTTTAGGTCAATAATAGTCATAATATACATATCTTTACTTGGCATGGCATGATTCTCATTGATCAAGAGTGAGATTTAGATGAATGAGCTTCAATTGTTAATATTAGGAATATAATATTATTATATTGTGTAGTCCCACATTGTTTAGATGTGGAAGTCTATGTTTTATTATTTACTATAAATAAAGCTTATGGGTGTAGGCTTTGAGATATCAATCAAGGCCACAATCATTTCCTTCTTCTATTTTATTTAACAGTTAGCATAACTTATACTGGATTTGTTTGGTCTATAAGCTGAGAAATGGTTATAAACTTGTGATACTGTAAGGAGTATGTCAAAAGTGATGCATATAAATTCTTCTTCAAGTTTCCTCTATTGGACTTTCAAGCAATAAGTAATTGAGATAATGTTTATTTTTGAAGCTTTGAGAATTTTGTGATAGTTATTTTGTGGCTCCGTGTACATTTTCTCCCTTGCTCAGTAGAAATCTTTCCAGTGAGAACTTACCTTATATTTTGCAAAGTATGTATCTCCCAATTATGTGCTGTCTCTATTGTGATGACTACAAACACAAATGCAAACTACCGATTCGTCATTGCATAAAAGATTGGAAATCACAAGCTGCCAAACTATATTTTGTTGGAGAAATTGACTTCATTGTATGGTCACATGGAAAGTACTTGGGATTCTGGTTCTGTAAGAAGGCACCAAAATCATTCTGTTGAGTGGAAAGCATTCCTTGTTATACTTTATAAAGAACTTATTGTTTTTTTTGGAGCCCTCTTTGTCTTGATATTATATGCATTGACGATGTCTTGAAGGGAAAATTACTGTACTATTGCGTTCTCGGAAAATCAGCTTGCCGCAAGGAACATACTTCTATATTTCTCGTAGTTGTTTTGTGTTGTGCTGCTCTTTAGAAGTCCCACATTTATCTGCCCGTGAGAATTGATGTCTAAACAATATCCAAATTACTTTATTTTGTTGAATATTGAATTATTTTCTGTCAGAAGAAGAACAAAGTGAGAAGCCGACAAAAGAAATTGAAAGCATATGATCTGTCTACCCTCTCAGCTTTCCTTCCTGAGTTGAAAGCACCAAGGCAACCAGGTCCTCAAGATGAGTTGAAGCTTAATTGTAAATCTAGGCAAAAGCTTATGTGAGTCCTTCCATTCTGTAATTCAGCTTTATCTTGCAAGTTTTCCTTTTGCCCTATACTTGTAATCTTTCGTTTTCTGTTTATTGCCTTTGGAAGCTAGATGTTTTTATCCTTCTTCTGTACAAAGGTTACGCATCTTTTTGGGTTGTATATTATATGCTTACTGATCAAAAACAGATTTGCTTTTCTAAGCTAGGAAAATATTATTATTTTTTCAACAGATTAAAGGAAAGCAAGCAGTTGAGTACAGTTCTTAGCCATCCTGCCTTCCAGTTGGATCCCTTGGCTGCCATCCATCAACACTTACAAAGCACACAACCGGTTGTAGAGGAGAAACCCAAGAAAAAGTTCATCAACAAAAACGGATCAAAGAAGAAAGGGAAGAAATCAAAGGCTTCATCAGGACCTGAGTCTATGGATATGTAATATAGCTTTTATGGCCTTCGTCAAGCTGCTACCATGATCCTTATTTTTCCTTATCAAATCATGGAAACATTCTCTCTTTCTTTTTCTGATCAAAATTATGGATTTTAATGCTCAAATTGTAAAAAGAGAAATTTTGAACTTCTTAAACAGTGTCAGTCTGAGTCTTGATCTACCGCTGGTTCCATTGGTCACTGATTAGTGATTACAGTAACAGTATAAATTAAGTCGCGGATCAGTGCCAATGAATGATTCAAGGGATTAGACTGACATCATAAAATGAAATTACAAGCCTACTCACGCATAATAATCAATAACAGGAGATCATCTAAGGCTCCTAGAACCAAAGTTGAAGGAGGGGCTGTATTTAGAAGAATGGTTTACTGATGTTGTTCTTCTTTGATATGTCAACACAATTTCAATGGGTTTTTTATTTGTTTGATTCAGAAAGTCTGAATTCCCTTCCAGCACATGTCAGAGGTAACTCTACTGCAATTGGACAGAAGCGATGCCACTTATAAGTCACTGGCATATATGGTCAGGAACAGTTATCATCATCCCTTGCTGGAGAGTTGGTTGGCTAACCAGTCAAGACCTTCATAAAGTCCACGTCCTGTGGTGGCAGAAGTACTCTGGATGTACCTGTAACAGTATTCATCAACATCATTAACCAATATGCAGGTGAATATCTTAAAAGAGTAAAAAACCATTTATCAAGTCTGAAACTAAACACTTACCAACGGCGCTGGTGCAGCGAATGTAGGCCAAGTTTATCAGCAACTTCAGAAGCATCCATGGAATCTGGGACATCCTGCTTATTAGCAAATACAAGAAGTATGACATTCCCTAGTTCAAACTGCAAAAAGATTAACATGGTGTAAAAATACAACACAGCATCATCCTTTTCTTTGGGAACACAATACAGCTACTTTAACAGAAAATGGTTTTTCCTCCAAGAAATAGACTTACATTACTTAGAATATGATGTAGCTCATTGCGGGCTTCTGAGATTCGTTGCCTATCACTGCTGTCCACCACAAATATAAGTACATGGGTATTGTGAAAATAATGTCTCCATAAAGGCCGTATCTGAGTTTAGCAGTAAAATTTTAAGCATAGAGCCACAGACACCCCTCGTTTAGTTTTGCATTAATACCCATTAAAAGAAAAATTATTTTGTAAATAAGACCTCTTTCTTTTCACTTTGATTGCATATACGTTGTATAAAAAAAATAAAAAAATCAACTAATTATTAGTTCAACTGACAAAAACTTGTATATTTTTATCTTCAACAGAAAACAAATAATAAATTACCTTATCTTGCCCTCCTACATCCCAGACACTGAAGCTAATGTTTTTGTACTCTACACACTCCACATTAAAACCTGGTACATGACAAACGAAAGCAAGATTCTTACATTTAAAATGTAAATAAAAGAATAAACTTTTTTTTTTAATTCTAAGAAATCACCAAAACATGTTGACGACTTCTTTGTACTTCTGCAGGCATAGGATTAAGTCTTGTTAGTTTGTATATAAATCACCTAATTTTTAACGACTTACATGTAAAGTATAAGATTAGTTAGTAAATGATTCGCCAAGTTATACAAATTAGTTGTAAATCGATTGAAGTATAGACGATTTCCATACAAAAACAAAATAAGATTGGTTAGTAAGTAAATAGCTAATGTATCTAGCAATTTACAAGTCAGAATATAAATAGTTAGTTTGTAAATAAATCACTTTTTTCTGATGATTTACATGTAAAGACCAAACAAAACTTGTTAGTAATCAAATTGCCTAAGATCCTAGCCATTTACATGTGAAAGTACAGAAACAGAATTAGTTAGTAGTAAATCGTCTGAAATATTGACGATTTATGTCTAAAACAGAAACAAAATTAGTTAGTAAGAAAATCATCAAAGTTTCTAGCAATTCACAAGTCAAAATACAAATATGATTAGTTTGTAAGTAAATCATTTAAATTTTTGATGATTTAAATATAAAGTACTTGCAAATAAGATTAGTTAGTAATCAAATCACTTAAAGTTGTAATCGTTACATGTGAAATTTATACAAACAAAATTAGTTAGTATTAAATTGTCTAAATATTGAACGAGTTACGTTGTAATAGAAATAAAATTACTTGGTTAGTAAATCAATGAAGTTTTTTATCAATTTACAAGTCAAATTACAAATAAGATTAGTTTATAAGTAAATTGTTTAAGTTGTCATTGATTTACATGTGAATACAGATAAGACTAGTAAGTAACCAAATCGTCTAGCAATTAACATGTGAAATTACACGAAAGAGAGATGAAATTTAAGACTTATTGAGAAATAGACTTTGAAGTTATGGTAGATACCAATTGTGGGTATGGTTGTAACAATTTCTCCCAATCTCAGCTTATAAATAATGGTTGTTTTCCCAGAAGAATCGAGACCCACCATGAGAATCCTCATTTCACATTTTGGAAAGAGCCTCTTTGCTAATCGAGCTATGGTAGCACCCATGCCACAACAAACACCAAAAGACCTAGAAGGAAACTTCAAAGCAGAGCAGCAATGCACAGCAACTGAAAGAGAAACTTCTGAGTGTTGGCTAAAAACGAACACAGCCTGAGCCTGTTTTACTAATATGTGAACCTACCAAAAGGAGCAGGCACATGTTTTAGAAAGAAACAAGCATGGCACAAAAGTGGTCTCTTGTCTTTTAAGTAAACATCAATGGACATTGTTAGGGACAAAGCATATGGGATTAGATTCTGATTTTGAAGACAGGAATAAAGTGAGAATGCTTTCTTCAACTTCCAATAGCCTTTGTTGCTATCACATATTAAAAGTTCAAATTAATAGAGATCCCAAGCTTTGCTTGGCATATTTAGCAGATTGTGGCTGAACATCAAAAAGCAATGCACTAGTTTGTCACCCAGAACGATGCTCCAATTCATTCCACAGAACATATTTTTTTCTTCCTGTTGCCAATTATACATGTTTCTGAAATTTTATATTCCTTTTGTTCTTTTTAGAACTTTGCATTAGGTGCATACATTGAAGAAAATGTATACCTTCCTCTTTGAAAGATAACTTGTTTGGGTTACTTCTCTGTATTCATATCAGCTCCAAAAAGATTTTTATTGTTCGAAAAGAGAAAGTTAATATATAAAAAAATCAATGGAATCAGTCTCCCACAAAAAGAGCCAATAAGCGCACAAATTTTCAAAGATTTCTAGATCCCAAAAAATAAAATTTAGAATATATAAGACAAGTTCTCAATTTGCATATAAAAAGTTCTTCATTTACTTAGATTTGCTTCATAGTTGAAATGTAGATTTCAGAACATCTGCTTACAATTTCTTCATATAGCTAACCCATTTCATTAACACTTCACAGATAAATATGTATATATTACATCCTAAACTATTATAGGTAATTTCACCACAATTCAATTAAACTAACAATTGCATGAGCAAAATTCATTAATTAGGTTTTTTATTACCAAACTGAAAAATCGGTTTACATTTTTTCAATACCGAAACCATACTAAACTTTTGGTATGATCCGGGTCAGTTTGTACCTACCCATTTGCATTGCTAATATTTATACTTGTTGATGAACATTCTGGACCATGTCCCCCATTGATATGTACTTTTATTCTTGACATTTCATCCTTTATTCATTGTTATTAGCAAAATATTCTAAATTTTTATGTTAACTTAAAAAACTTAGATAATTTTGGCTTTTACCCTTTGAGTACAATATTTAAAATTTTCAAGATTTTTCTAGATTAGCTTGATTTTTAACAAAATCTTCATTCTCAAATTCATTCCTTTCTGATTTCAACAGTGACAAAGAAAAACTAAAGCTCTCCTTTTTAAAAACTAAAAAAGATAAAAAGAGAGAAATCAAGGTCAATACTTGTACATTCTCAAGAATTGGTGCCATTGTTACATTACAGTAAAGCAACAAAAAATGGATCTCAAAAGAGTTTTCGAACTACAGAATTTACAGATACCATCTGCCAGCCCAAAGTGTGATCAATTTTTTGAGGCAGATTGGAAGATGAAAACTGCTGTCAAGACACCCACCAAAGCTGTAACTGCTAGGGCGACAGTAGGTAGTGGACTCGTAACACCAAAGTTCTGCACAATAAGAAAAGAATGTGAAATTGATAACTGATTTTGCTCATGGTTCTTCCAAGAAGAAATAGAAAAGAGAGGTGGTATATTAAATTATAGTATAGTAGCATTTTTATTTTTTTTGAACTCTTCAATGTGTTTGGCCAATGTTATCAAACTGCATAACCATTTAAAAGCACACGAGCTAGGAAATTTTTTTATCACATCTCTTGTTTGCTCATTATGTGCCATAAAATCTTCCAGATGTCAATCTGCATAGTGGATGAAAAAGAAGGGAAAGGACAAAGGGGGGAGGAGCAACTACTTACAAATTTCCCTTAATTATATTTTATGGGCATCCACTTAACAGCTCTGACCTCCTATGAGCAAATAACCCAGATACATGAATAACTCATCTCTCTATGAGCATTCAAGAATTTTTTCCTTAAGCAGGGCACAAACTACTATCTTTTGAGAATAAACAGTTGAAACTACTATCTTTTGAGAATAAACTACATATTTTATAGGCTGCTGAGAAAATGGGGCTTACAAGATATTCAAATCAAAGTATCATATAAGAAGTTACCTGTTGTTTGAGAAAAAGTGACATTCACTCAAATACCAGAAACCTGAATAACTCTCTCTAGCTCTAAAGATCAGAAAGGTCACATGCACCTAAATCGCTGATTAATTCTTTTAAAAGTCAGAAGATCATAACTAGTTACTCCATTCAGAATTCGATGTTTCAAAAAGAAAAAAATGAAAAAGAAATTATGAGTTTAATCTTTGTGAGCTTAAATGCTAAACAACATGCAGCATTCTTAGCTAAAACTGTTAAGCAATAAGCATATTATAGTTGAAAACTTATTAGAAACATAAACTGTGTAGGTTAACATTTTAATATTCAGCATAATTTTCATGTAAGCTACAGGTTATCAGAAAAACTAAACCACGAATGCAAATGAAAGGGATAGCCTTTCACCAAATGCAATATATTGAGCCATACCTCTAGAATTCCCTTGCCCGTAGCTATTTCAACAGAAATAGCCGCTGCAAATCCAACCATGGCTAGCCGACCTAGCCATACATCCAAACTGTTTCCCTCTTGAGCACGTTGTTCACTTCTTATTGAAACAGACGTGGCTCTGCAGGGAGGCTTCCTTTGATAAGTTCTCCGTATCACTGGGCATTAAAGAAAATATCAAAATCCACCTCCTAAGTGATAATATCTTTCAGTAGTACTTCATTTTGCCAGGAAAAAGAAAAAGATAAATTTTGGTCCAAAATTACAAATAGTTCAACTATTTTCTTTCCATATTTTCCTAGATTATAAGAGGGGAACATAAAGAATATAAAGATCTATCAGAAATTAAGATCTCAATATTTACTTTGTTAGGTTGAACATCAGGGGCAGTATCTACAGATGCTATTAGAATTAGAGCTAACTAGGTTTCATCTTTGTTTGTCTATCTAAGGCTAAAGTTTCGACTCAACCCCCAGAGAAAAGTTTAAAGCTTTCCTTCTCATGAATGAACAAGAAATTGTAAATTGTAATAAACTTTCAAGGCTTCATGAAAGTAGATCTTTCTCTTTTTCTCAACAAAAGGTACGGTGGTGATGGATGGTTACTCACATGGCCAGGTAAACCTGTGAAAACTATATAAAGGAAATAATATTAAGTGATCATAGATTAAGGAAACTATGGTCTGCACAAAACAGAAACTTTAATAGTCAAATTGCTGAAGAACATATAAGTTGCTCGCGTGTATGCATTTTCCTTCAATTTGAACCCCCTCAGGCGTTGCGTAGTAGAAGTGGAAATGGGTTAAGTAGGAGACGAAGGACTGACAATGAATATCAGACTATCAGTGAACATTCTAAGCTTTACTTCCTCCCCCCGCCCTCCACCATTTTAGCCTCTAACCAATACAGCCTCAGATTTTCAGATAAGTAGCATCAAACAACACTCAGATGACATTAATTTTAGAAAGAAAAATTTGTTTCAAACAAACTGACCACATTTTAGTTCAGAAGTATGCCACATTAACATCTTGTCAACGATTAAAACACAACAAATCAGTGACAAGACTCAAGCTTGAAAACATGTAGTCACAGAAAGGTGAAATACAAAGGCAATTTCCAATTAGCAGAGGATAAAGTATCCGTATAGAATCTTACCTAGCGGGAAACCGGTGGTGAACAATGACCCACTTGTCGCAATGTTCGATTGGGGTAGTTGAGCAATTGCAGGGGATTTTGCCGAGCTCATAACGCATACATCTGCAACAAATTTAATTACTGTGAGATATTGACGAAAGAATTGCATAACTAAGAGAAGAAAACAGATAGTACTACCGCGTATATGAACAGAAAGAGAGGCGGAAACTGGAGCTAAGGCCATTGGGCGGTGTAGCAGAAATGAAACTGCGCGGGCACTGTGAGCTCACTGTTTCTATCTCTTGGTTCCCTGTGAATGGTAACACTAATGGTCAAAGCTGAACTTTTCAATTGGAAAGATGATGGCCATACACATTTCAGAGTAGTAAGAAAGACACGTATCTTTTTGGATTATTCTTTTATTTCAATTTTTTTTTTTTTAAAGGCTTACTTATTTTTTAATTTAGTTACAATTCCAAAATATATACATGTAGTAAATTTGACTATAAATAATATAGTGTAGTAAATTTGACTATAAATAATGTAGTGTAGGGAAAGGGGAGAAAAAGAAAAGGAAAATGGAAAATCTTGTTTATCTGTAACATTAAAAAGAAAACTTTTTGTTGTGAAAACTATTAAGGGTACACCTTGTGAATAGGATATGGATATGCAAATTTGTAAACTCGAGAAACAGGGAAAGGAAGTATGTATGTAAGCGAAAATCTATTCAAACCAGCAACATTGACGGACAAATTTAACCAGGAGGAGTACACCCTTTTGGTCCTGACGCTGAAGCATACCTACACCAGCTATGGTATTTTCACTCAGTAGCAACTTGCAGCAATAGAACAAGAAGCTGCACGACCCCTTTTCTGCATCCCCTTCAATTTTCAGTACCTGCTATCTTGTGGCTTTTGCTCTAATGGGTGCGCTTTCAATCGGGATTTACTTGTCCCCGTCTCAGCAATTCCGGAATCATTCATTGCCCTCCCAATCCCAACGCCTTCATATCACTCAATCCTACCTGTTTTCACCACCCATCTTTGGCTCGTCTTTTTGTAGAATCAGAGGTCCCAAGTTGCTCCACAATGGTGTGTTGGCAAGGGCAGAAGACAAGGCGAAAGATTCTTCTTCTACGGCTCAGCCGCAACAAGCTCAGCCAAACTCTCAGAAACAATTGCAGGTTCTTGTCTAAAGGCCCCTCTCTCTTTTTTTTCTTTAAAAAAAAGACAGAAGAAAAGAAAAGAAAAATTTGGAATGCCCATTCGTTCGCTTTGCTATTCTCTGCGCATTGGGTGTATAATGTTGGCAAAGTATGGGTTAACTTGATTTAGTAATTCGTTAAATAGAAGGAGTTTTAATTAAATACCATAAAAAATTAAATTATTTTTTGTTGGAAACTAGGAGATTTGCATCTCAGTTTACGTCTTTATGTATATGGTTAACTTAATAATCTAGTAAGACTGAGGTTTGGTTTCACTTAGCTCTATGAATGTCAATAGGTTTTGTTCCCTGATTGTGGGACAGCTGGTATAGGGTATTGAGAAAGAAGTCAAAGAACCAACAAACAAAAAATGGCAAGTTTTTTAAAATATCTCCACCATTCATATGCAAACATCCCAATTCAGTGCACATTAACATTGTTCAATGTGACATCTTCTTCTTTAAGGCTTATAGTCACAGTTCATAATACGTGAGCACTTTATTAGGAGCTGACACCAAAACCTGGATCATGTGATCCGTTGTGTTCACTTGACGAAACAAGCTCACAAGATTTTGAAGCCAATTACCAGCCCAAGACTGATTTTCTGAAAGCTCTAGCAATATTTGTGGCTGCTACAACTGGGGCAGTGGCAATTAACCAATCCTGGGTTGCCGCCAATCAGGTCAGTTAATGTTTTCTACCTGATTTTTTCAATGATTTATACTTAGTTAATTACTTAATTCTTATGTCAACCTTGTTTGCTTTGATTCCATACTTGCATTACAGGATATTGCTATGGCTTTGCTATTCGGGCTAGGATATGTTGGCATCATATTTGAAGAATCGCTAGCCTTCAACAAAAGTGGTGTAGGATTGTTGATGGCTGTAAGCTTATGGGTTGTGCGAAGTATTGGGGTAATGACTCTATTAAAAGTTCAAAATTATAAAAAATTCTGATATGACATAGGTTGTATGTAATGTGGTTTCTTCTCCTGATTATTGACAACTTGAATTCAAAAAAGACCTCATATAATTCTTTCTAAAAAATAATAATAATAATAAACCTTACATAATTAATTTGACATAACCTGGACTTGAATTATGTTAGAACCTGTGTTGGCACAGATACACCTTATGCATCGGATCATATGGTACCTATTCCACGGGCGAATGATACATCCTACATACATACTTTTACAAATTAAGATGCTTTGATGTGGAAAGCCATGTTGGTGTGGCTAATAGTAATACTAACTAGGATAGGTTAGAAACTCCTATAAAGATCAAAAACATTCTCATACCAATCTCAACCTGCAAATTTAACTCTGAAATTTCAGATTCTCATCTTGTAAGATTTCATCTTCCTTCTTTTTTTCTTTCTTGTTACATCACGTTCATTATATCTCTTTCCCTGCACGGCTAACAAAAGTAATATAATTCTTCTCTACATTGTTACTATCTTTACATTTGCTAAACTTTCCTATTGGGGTTTTTTAATTTCTTGTGTAGGCTCCTTCAACTGATATAGCTGTTTCAGAGTTAACACATGCGTCTGCGGAAGTCAGTGAAATAGTTTTTTTCTTGCTTGGTGCAATGACAATTGTTGAGATAGTTGATGCTCATCAAGGATTTAAGCTGGTTACTGACAATATAACCACTAGAAATCCACGTGTTTTACTTTGGGTGGTGAGTACTCATTCTCTGCATTTTTATCTACTAAAAGTCCCTCCCTCTCAATATCTCATTTGGACGTCAAGTTCTTGGTCTCCAAAATTTTTAAAACAAAATACTCAAACTATCCATCTTTTGCATGTGTACCGATACGTTCCTGACATGGTAGTAGCAGTTGTTTTGTAGGTATCTCTTAGTTAACAGTTAGCTGCCGAAGGTCACAACCCCCCCCAAAAAAAAAAATCGATTCGTAGACATGGTCTTGCATTGTTCTTTTAACTCAGTAAATGGAGTTTGACCCGTTATTGTTGAAATTGCAGATTGGTATTGTGACTTTTTTCCTTAGTTCGATTCTGGATAACCTGACATCTACCATAGTCATGGTTTCTCTCTTGCGAAAACTAGTACCTCCATCAGAGTACCGAAAGTATGGCTCTGTACTGACTGTGGTTGTACACTTCTATTTATAGTGACTAAGGCACTGACATTATCATCCTCATGTGATTAATGGAATATAGTTGGGTAACTTTTCTAACTGCCACGACAAAGAATAACTTGGAACATACTTGCCCTGTTAGGGTTGGATAGGTGATCCCAGGATTTTTACTTGAGTCTTACATCTTATACCTGCACCTGTAACTTCATTTCATCAATAGCCATGTTCCCCTCCTTTATGTCAAGTTAATTCTAATCTCCATTTTCAGGCTTCTAATGTGTTGTAACTTGAGGAACCTTAATTAGTAACTTCTTGGTAGAGCTCTATCATTAGGATAGAAGGCCATTGGTTAATAATGTTTCCAATAAATAGAGTTAACTATATCAATTTCTGCTGGTGCCTTTTATTCTTAGAATTGATATCAAATGGTGGAAGTTTTACATCTTCAATTTATAGTTTGAAATGTAATGATGGCTCAAGTGAAAATTATTTGTGGGCTGCATAATGAGAGAATCTTGAAAACTAGAAAATTATTTTAACTTAGTAGTAGAGCTAGCATCTTTTAACTTCCACCTATCAACATTTTCTTAGTTTGACAAGATACGAAAGCATAGGAAAGTTCTGCACAGTATAGTTATGTATATAAGATTCAAAGACCAATCTTTATTAAGGGATCTTAGTTGGGGGCTGTTGTTATGTTAGATAATGATACAAGATGTGATGCTGTTTTTTCCTCTCACTTCTTTCGTTGTGGCGTACAAATTGATTGCTTTTAATGGCATATGATGTTCAAATTTTCATCTAGACTTTTTCTCCTGGGTGCATGCTCTTGTAGTAGAAACAGATGTTTCATTGTTTGTGATAGTATCCTGTCTTAAAATACTGTCAGTATTAATATTCAATTATAAAAATAAAAAAAATATTCACTTAATGATATTCTGTTGCCAGGATTCTAGGAGCTGTTGTCGTAATTGCTGCAAATGCTGGTGGTGCATGGACTCCTATTGGTGATGTTACCACAACCATGCTGTGGATACATGGTCAGATATCAACATTGGAGACAATGAAGGTTTTCTAGTCACAAATAATATCATGTGATATTTGTTTGTATACTTGATATGTGGTTAGCATAAGTTAAGTCCCTTCAGGAATGAAAGTAAATTTGCACTAATGAAGTTTCAAGGCAAGTCATTTGAGATAGCGACAAGAGAAGTACAATCGCTTAGCATTGTTCTAACATAAAAGACAACACGTCGTAATTGCATTTCTATTATTTTGCTTTCAGGGTTTGGCGGTACCCGCAGCCATTTCTCTAGCTGTCCCGCTGGCTCTCATGTCTCTGACTAGGTACTCTTCTTGCACTACCAAAGTAAGCTGGGAAATTTGAGGTTTGAAAAGGTATATGATACAATTTTTCCTCTTCCATTCAGTGAAGTTAATGGGAAAGGACAGGAATCTCCCAATGTTTTGGCTTCTGAGCAGATGGCTCCTCGAGGGCAACTTGTTTTCGCTGTGGGTATTGGAGCTTTGATTTTTGTCCCAGTGTTCAAGGCTCTCACTGGCTTGCCTCCTTACATGGGTATGTTACTTGGACTTGGGGTGCTTTGGATTCTGACAGATGCTATCCATTATGGTGAATCCGAAAGGCAAAAGTTAAAAGTACCACAAGCTTTATCTCGGATCGACACTCAAGGAGCCCTTTTCTTCCTTGGAATCCTTTTATCAGTTAGCAGGTACATGACATATGTTGCCAATATTTCGTAAGCAAATATTTCTGGTTGTAAGCTTCATGATAGCTGACCTTTTTATACGATATTCGTTCTACCTCTCCTCGTGATTGCTAAATATGTATGTTTCCTCTTCAAAATGGCAAGGCACCTTGTTCTTTTAGTATGTTTATGTGATTGTTTGAATTTCTCAACTGTTTATGTTAGAGTGACATCAAACAGTAAAACTCTTACTCTCTTTATCTCTAGCCTGGAGGCAGCAGGAATTCTTCGGGAATTGGCAGTTTACCTGGATGCTCATATTCCAAATAGTGAACTGATTGCAAGTGCAATTGGGGTTGTCTCAGCAATCATTGACAATGTTCCCCTGGTTGCAGCAACAATGGGAATGTACAATCTCACATCTTTCCCACAGGATTCTGAGTTTTGGCAGCTGATTGCCTATTGTGCTGGTACTGGTGGATCCATGCTAATTATTGGCTCAGCTGCTGGAGTTGCATTTATGGGGGATGGAAAAGGTGGACTTCTTTTGGTACTTGCGAAAGGTAGGTATCTACTGCTATTAGATGAAATCTTTACTTAAAGTACTTTTAGATTTCAGTAAAGCAAGTCTCATTCTACTTTGTTGCAGGTGAGTGGTTTTGCTTTGGCAGGTTATGCTGCAGGTATTGCTGCCTATTTAGCCATTCAAAACCTCCACATCCCATTACCTGCAACTCTAGCTGACGTTCCATTGCTTTCTGGTTAATTAATGAGCTTAAGCTTCACATGTTTCATCGCATTATAAAGGAAACTTACTGCTTGAGATGTTACTGTTCAAAATAAAATTCATGGGGGTGAAAACTGTGAGTGCTGAAGATTTTTGTTGCCAAGGGCATGGTTCACATGAGATATATAGGTCTACTGAAGAAAGGTAGAAATAATCATGGGAAATTGAGGTTGCTTAGACGTCAAGCCATAAAATATTTCTTACATTATAATGCCTCATGGAAAAATGTGGTATTGCTTATTGATATTCAATTATTCACTCTGTGTCCTTCGTGCATAATTACAATAAGATGGCAATACTCTTTCTGTATTGGAAGTATCATTTGAGATGTAGGGATGGTGTCACGTTGCAGATCCTATCAAGTGAATGGAGATATGCTCTGTACCTCGTGATTAATATAAAAATCATTTTTATTTTTTTTTGGCTAGGAAAGTTAATGTAAAAACCATTACTTCGCCAGAAATTTTCTTACACCAAATTCTGCAGAGTAAACAAAAGTGGCAGTCAGCCAGTATTTTTCTTTTTTCCCTTCTTTACCAGGTATGAAACAATCACATACAAAAACCCTCCCATGGTCAAGGGAGGTGAGATGAAATAACAATGGACGCGCCTGGTATTGTTTTGTTTTCTCAATGTATATTTCCTGGTGCATATGTATTATTAATTACCAAAGAAGACAGGTCAGAGTTGTGTTATTCTGTTGTAGCAAAATTCATTTATTATTGCAAACCTAAAGCCACCAATAGAACTCAACGTGAAGGAGTACATGTTTTTAATCGCAAAGCTAAATTATTATGTTTCTCAACAGGAAGGAGGACATGTTTTAATCTCGCCTACTAAACTACCACAAAATGCCCAATCAATGATCACCAAAATCTGGGCAGCACATATTTGTCAACCCAACTCAAGAAAGGAAAAAGATAAGAATAAAAGAGGTAAATATAACAGTAAGACTACAACTTGAGGAAAACAAACTCTTCAATGGCAGGAATATCACCAATCTTTTTCAGTGATTCGTTTATAGGTTGGTCATCCACCCCAATTGCCATTACAGCTTGCTTTCGCGGAGCGATCCTTCCAACACTCATAAAGCTAACATTGACATTCTCCTCGCCCAAAATTCTTCCAACTGTTCCAATCATACCTGGCTGATCCACCTGCCTGCAAAGTATAATGCTACCTTCCAAACTCACATCAACTTCAAAAGATCCTACCTTTGTCAGATGGGGAACTCCATCCTTTACCAACCCTTCAAACTTAATCTCCCCAGACTCTGATATGGCACTAGCAAACCTGGATTCCACATTGGCTATCTGGACCTGGATAAATTCGAGTGGACTCTCGGGCGAACCATCGAGAATGATTCTCTCCTCAGTTATCCTTAGTCCTCTCTCTTTAGCAGTGAAATCAGCATTAACTAAATTCACAAAGACACTGGTTATGGGCTCAATGAGCCCCTTGGTAATCATGGCTCGAAGAAGCCTAGTGTCAAGATCATCAGGAGCTCTAGCAGAAGCATATGACACTTTCACAGTTTTTACGCCACTTCCTCCTGCTACCAACTGGACAGCAAGTCTCCCCAGTTTCTCAGCAAGGACAACAAATGGTTTCAGCTCTGTTAATACCTGCAGTCAAGAAGGTATAACAAAATGATGAACCCATTTGGTTTTAACTCGAGGACACGGTTTTTTTCTTTTGTGCCTTATATCTTTATTTCTTTTTTATCCCTCCACCAACCAAGTTTTTGGATAACCCAAACACACTACTTTGTTTTGTAAATTACACACAAATTAGTTTTTCACACCACAATCACAAACCACAACTTTTAGACTATCCAAACACACACTAAAATATAGCAAGTAAATACTACGAAATGATGAAGCCATTTGCTAAAGTACCTCTGCAGGAACCATAGGTGCATTAACTGCTGTAGCAGCAAGCTCCCCTTTCAAGGCTCCAACTAGAGCTTCTGCTATTTCAATAGCCACACCTTCCTGCTCAGAAAACCAAATAACATCACTGATACAGCAAGAGAATGGAAAAAAAATGAAAAACTGAAACATGAAAAAGCAGATTATTCAACACACCTGAGCTTCCATGGTACTGGCACCAAGATGTGGAGTCACAGTAACTCTCTCATGCTGAACCAGTTTGCTGTCCTTTGGTGGAGGCTCCTCTGTGAAAACATCTAGTGCAGCCTGTAATAAAGATAAAAATACTTAATTTAGGTTCATCTCTAATCAGTATCTGGCGGTGTCAAATATGAGAAAGTAAAGACCTGGGCTACGGTTCCAGTATCTAGAGCCTTCACAAGAGCTTCCTCATCAATGACGCCCCCACGAGCAACATTGACGATTCGAACTCCTTTCTTCATCTTTGCAAAATTTTCATCATTGAGAATCTTTGACGTAGCAGGAGTAAGAGGCATGTGCAAAGAGATAAAATCTGCAGTTGCAATGGCTTCATCAAAGCTCACAAGCTCAACACCTATTGCATGAGCACGATCTGCCGGGGCATAAGGATCATGTGCAATGACACGCATACCAAGCCCCTTGGCACGCCGGGCAACTTCTGATCCAACCTTTCCAAAACCCATCACAGCAAGTGTTTTCCCAACAAGGGATACACCCACATACTTGCTCCGCTGCCATTTCCCTAGATTCACCAAAATGTGGGTAAATCAAGCAACTCAATGCTTATTGACTAGAGAAATCAGAAAATCCGGTCAGATGAAATATGAATATATTATTCTAGTTCCACACTATAGGTTATGTATATAATACTATAAAGATCAATGTCTGTTCCTTGGCCTAAAAACATCATTTTTACTCGTGAAAAGAACAGACATGTGTAAAGTTCGTCTAACAAAATATAGCAGATCTCAGCACAAGCACATATGGAATCGTATGGTCAGATATGCATAGATGAATAATTAAAAAAATCAGCCATGTCAGGCAACTTTGTTATCACCATCGATTCTATAAGGAAGGAAAAAGGAAAACAGAAGACATAATTTTAAAATCAAAAATTAGACTGGCTGCTGAAAGAATTCATTGTGGAAACTACAAACACTCTCATAAAATTTATAGAACAGTAAAAGAGATTCAAGCGTAGTTCCAAAAGTGATCGTTTTCGACCAAAATTTTAGACAAACATAACCATTCCCTAAAGAGAATCAAACCCAAACTTTAAATTTACATTTTCATCAGGAAAGAAAAATCACAAACCAGATTTCACGGACGCATCAGCTTGTGCAACGTTCCTAGCCATGGCGGTCATGAGGCGCAATCCCATGTTCAGCTGCAGCCACAGTGTTCGCTGTTGGAGCGTTCACTACCAAGCATCCATACTCTGTCGCCGCCGCCAGATCCACATTATCGATACCAACACCAGCTCTTCCAACCACTTTGAGCCTCCCACCAGATGACTTGAACACCTCCCTGCTAACCTTGGTCCCACTTCTCACTATCAAAGCGTCACATAGAGAGATCTTGGTGCAGAGCTCCTCGGGGCTCAAATTATACGAGCAATCAACATTCGCAAAGTCCTTTAAAAGGTTAAGCCCAGCTTCTCCAAGCTTCTCGGCTACAAGAACAGTCGGTTTTCCATCTAGACCGGCGGAGACCATCACAACAAGAGGCCGTGCGGCTCTGTTTTGGCGAGAACGGAGTGAAACTGAGAAAGCAGAAGAAAGAGGAGCTTTAGAAGAGAGAGAAAGTGTGGGTTTTTAAGAGATGGGGTTCGGAGCGTTTGGGAAGTTGAGGTCGCCATTAATGGTAGTTGTCGTTGTGTATTGATGAGTGTATAACTGGGTTTGGCCAAACTTGAGCCGATTGCGGAGGAAGAGCGAAGTGAGTGTGAAAGACTCTTGTTGGTTTTATAGGTGGCGTTACAGTGTTGGAAACTAAACTAAAATTGAAAATTCCCACGCGCTAGTGAAAGGGACGAAGGAAACAGCTTGAAGCTATGCGTATTCAACTGAGAGTAGGGATTGTGCAACAATGTTACGAGGCTTGGTGGGTCAATCAGTATCCAACAAGTACTGGGACTTGGTGGGTTGAACTTGAATCAGTAATGGTTTGGAATTTATAGAATTTATTTATATGAAAATATAATAACTATATAATTTAAAAATATATAAATTTATCCTTATTACTAAAATTATATTTAATTATCATAATAAATTTTTTATTTATAAATGTACTTAAAATACTTGTTAGACAAATCTTTTAATTATAAGTCACTTACGAAGATGTTATAAATAAAATATTTGTAATATTTATTATGGTTGATTATAATTTTAATGTTATTTAATTATTTAATATGTAAATTATTGTTTTGAATAGTTTTATATTTTAAAAATTATATTTATTGTCTATCAACTTTCAAGTTACCTATTAGAAAAATCATTAAATGAATTTTATAATATTAGTATTACCTTAAAATATTAAAAATTAAATTCAATTTTAATTTTTAGAATTTAGCAAAAGAAATTGAAATTTTTTTAAAATAATCCAACCACTAAAATCAATCCCGTCCATTTGGCTATCTTGATATAACTGTCAAAACGATTCTATGATCCAAATTATTCGGACTTATAATTTGAGTGAGGGTCAAGAAAGTTCAAATGAAAATTTTATTTTAGTTTAATTATTTTTTCCATACTATTTTTTATTTTATTTTTAATTAAAACAAGCAGCTGGTTAAGGCCAATCAGCATTTGTCTACGGGTTGATAAGGATCTTGAAGTTAAATTATACTTCTGCTTTGCAAAGAAAAAAGTTCAAATTATTTTATGACGGTTAATGCAGTGGAATTATCCCACTTCTTGTTTTGCTGTATCAAAGGAGGAGAGGACTTTAGCCCAAAGCAAGATAGTTGACCAGTGTAATGCTCAATCACCTAGAGTTCGCAATGTCATTTAGTAAGAAATAAATTGCACAACTTGTAGTATTTATGGGCATATTATTCATTGATAAAACAGTGCCACGCTCACAAAGCTGTGTATGCATCTGAAGGAGCAGAGCTTGTTTTTGGTACTCCAGCAAAATGGATGAGATATGCATCAGCTAGCATATGACCCAATTGAACCTGTGCCTCTGGGGTTAGGTGCAGGTTGTCTTCTTTTAATGACAATCCTTTTGCATCCACACAAAACACATTTGGAAGACTAATACCCTTCTGTGCTTCTCTCACTTTCTCCAAATACTTCTCATCCCCTGACACAATTGCAACCTGCATTCAAAACAATTACTATGAATTACAATTCATTTTCCATCTGGGTTAGTCTGAATTCTGAAAAAGATCTATTTTCTCACATCGTTCCAACTTCCTACTGATTGAATACAAAACAATTACAATGACAATTAAATTTCCATTAGACTGAACTCTTGAAAAAGACCCTTCCTTTTCATTTTGTTCTTATTGTTTCTCTGGTTGAATTCAAAACAATTACTATGAATTACAATTCAATTTATATTTGGGTTAATCTGAATTCTGAAAAACACTCTTCCTTTCCTTTTCTTTTTTCTTACTGTTCCTACTGATTTGTAGTGATACCTGAATAATTGGAAGTGAAGGCAAATTGAGGTCCTCCCTGACATTGTGAATGAGCCTCTCCATGTTCACCTGGTATGCCTCAGCATCATGCTGAGTCAACGTGTCACTCTCTCCTTGGTACCATAACAATGCCTTGATCTCACTCTCGCCATTTCCCTTCACGCTCTCTCTTGCCCTCTTCACCATGTTCTCGTACAAATGTTCCCCACGCGCCCACTCCTTTATGGCCGTCCCGCCCACAGCACAAGGCACCAACCCCAACACACCCTCCACGCGCTTCCTCACCGCGTTGGCAAATGGCATGCCCGGTCCTACACCGCAAGCCTTCTTGGTATCGATGTCAGCGTGGAGGGGATCACGCGCCGGCTCCCATTGGAGATTTGCGTCAAGGCGTAGGATGAAGGGGTCAGGGTGGCACTCCGATGGAACAACGCCGTCCCAGTGGCGTTCCCTGGTCACGCCTCCACGCCCAGCCATGTTGCTTTGACCCGATAGAATGAAAATCTGCCTGCTGGATAGGGTTTCTCCAGTCTGATCCGACAGCTCTGACAATCTCATTTCCGATGGAAATGGAATTCGGATTCGCGAATCGGAGGAGTTAGAAAAGCTAAAGGAGGAAGAAAATAGAATGGAAAGAGTTAAAGAGGTGGACCGGGTGGGTAATGGGACCTTGGTCTGGTTCTAAAGTAAAAGTTGGGCCTATGGGCCCATAAAATGTATGATAGAGGCCTATTGAGGCCCATATTTTTTATTTTGTTTCCCCTGTAAACAGTTTTGGTTTTCTAGACACCAATTCAAGCAAAAAGTAGGATAAGTTTCAACATACAAACACTGGGAAGTCAGGAACATTAATACTTTATTGCAATTTTGATTGAGTGGGCATTTAAGTTCAACAAGATCCAACTAAAGCCATTATGAATTTGTGATCCACCCAGAAACCAAACCCATCAATGCAAAAGATAAGAAGAATTCCACTTATTTATTTTGAACATTATTAACATTGCCTTGCTTGAGACCCACAATTCAGAAGTCAATAAAAACAAAATTATAAGCAAATAATACTTGAACACCAAAACCAGAGCCTATTGCACATGTGGAATGGTCACCAACAAAAGCACCTCATATAGATAACAAACATTACAATTTCTCTCATAAATAATTATTTTCCTTACCATCCAACATGAATTCAAGTCAACATAAGATAATAGAAAGAGAATAAAACACTTTGATCTAACAATGAACACTTTTTAGGACCCAAATACATCATTAGTGAAATAAATTAGAGAGAACTAGGGAGAGAATTTGTCCAATATTTGAAGTGCTTCTTTCATGGATGGTCTCTTTTGTGGAGCAATAGAAGCACAATTAAATCCCAACTTGAAGCATGCCAACATAGCATCTTCTCTGCCTTCCATGTCATCCCTGATAACTGCATCAACCATTCTGAAAACCCGGTTTTTCTCTTCCACAGCTGAACCGGCCACGGTCCACTCACCCAATTCCCGGTCTGAGAATATTCTCCCGGTTAGAAGTTCTAGCAAGACTATGCCAAATGAGTACACATCCCACTTGGGGTTTGGCTTTACATTTTGCAATAACTCCGGTGATTGATAAGGCCATGGACTCACCGAGGATGAAGCTGCAGGTGTGACCCCTGGCTCGCTTCCTTGGTTTACCGAATGCCGGGCTGAACCACCTGCTTTGTTGCCTAAGAGAAGCCGGTCGAGACCAAAATCACTAATTATAGCTTCCATACCCGAGCTTAACAAGATATTACTGGGTTTAATGTTTCCATGCACGTGTTTTTTCTCATGAATATAGGCTAGCCCCTTAGCAACTCCTTTTGCAATCTTGAGCCGGACCTCCAAGGGAAGGTGACATGGTGAAAAGCCTGTTCTTCCTGAATTCATTTCAATCAAAATAGAAAACCTTCAGCATGCAACACCTTGGGGTTTATACAATTTCAGTGGGACAGAGAATGAAAGAGAACAGAGCTACACAACCTTGTACACGACAATTATGGACAAACACTAGAAAGCATGCTGTACATTTACATTAAAACGTTTCATACAAAAAACTAAACCTTGCGATGAGTCAAATTTTACTTACTTGTGTATTGGATTTATTCTAATAAGACTGTTATACATGTACAAATATAAATTTTAAAGGATTTTCTTTAGGAAATTTTGAATGATATGTATGAGCATGTGTTAAATATTAGTAAATAGCTTATAATTAGGAAAGAGACAAATGGCTTGGTAGATTATGCCATTTAAGACATCTTAGCCCTTTTTCACATAAACATTGTAGATGATGACTGTACTTAAAGTAAATGAAACCCATATTGCGAACCGACAATCCTGTTAGAAATAGCAACCAACCCTGACACTTATTTTATACAACCCATTAAAATGGAGAAGCTAACATGCGCCAGAGAATAGCAGCATATTTTACTGAGAACAGAGACTGTGCTAGTATGCGTTTTATAGCAGAGAGAAACAGGGGAAAACAGGAGAAAACAGAGAGCTTACTGTAACTTGTGCTAGAGAGACTGCCATTAGGGACATAGTCATAGATAACAAGCTTCTCATCCTCTCCCCAGGAAAAACCACGAATCTTAACCAAATTGGGATGCCGCAATCTTGCAATAGCCTTCACTTGGTTTTCAAAGTCTTTCTTCCTCTCAATCCCGCACTCACCAATCCTTCTAACAGCAAAAGTAGTTCCATCCTCAAGCACTGCCTTGTACACAATGCTGGCACCGCTCGATCCCAAAATATAAGCTGATGCCTTTAGCAAACTCTCCAGCTCCAGCTCTGCCTCTCCATCCAAAGTCACAAGAGTACCCTCTTTCTGATGATCACCACTAGTCATTTCGATTCTGACATTTTCATGGTCACTGTCAGAGCTAGCTGCCTCTGAGGTATCTTCTCCTTTGATTGTTAAGCAGGACCATGGATTTGTAGGGGCTCTGGCATTGGGGTCTTGTTTTGTAACAGTTTCTGGTTTCTTCTCTGCATCGTTGATTGGCTTCAGACTCTGTTTCTTCTTTCTTAGTTGATAGACATACAGAATAACCATGGCTAGGATTGCTATACCAGCTAAGTCACCAACTGCTATTCCTGCTATAGTTGCGGGTTTTAGCCCACTTGATGATTCACTACGTGTCCCATTGGAGCTTCCTGATGTGTCGGATACTGGGTTTGACTCTGTAGGTTTGGGTATGGCAGCAATTGCTGGTGATGATGTAATGGAAACATTAGGTGGAGTAGACAGAGTAGAAGGAATCGAACAGAGAATCTTCAAAGGCTTCCCGCAGAGATCAGAATTCCCAGCTAATAACTCAGTTTTCTGGTTGAGAAAAGCTGGAGATTGTGGAATTGGCCCAGTTAGATTGTTGAATGAGACATCAATAGTAGCATTTGAAGGAATCTCTTTTGCAAATGCTGGTGGGATTGTGCCTGAAATCTTATTGTAAGAGAGATTGAAGTAGCGCAGACTATCACCACCGAAGTCCATAGGCAGAGACCCATTTATCAAATTTGAGGACAAATCTAAAACTTCAACGAAACTAAACCCACCCGGAATGCTACCGGAAAAATAATTACTTCTCAAAGAAACAACAGTTAGGTTCTTCAAAGCAGTGAGGTTTTCTGGTATCTTCCCAGCCAAAGCATTATCAGAAAGATTTAGAAATTGCAGACTTGTCAATTCTCCAATGGACTCAGGCAGTTCGCCTGAGATAACATTGTTTGATAAAGAAAGAAATTGAAGCTCGGAAGAGTTGAAAATGGAGGTAGGCAGAGACCCATTAAAGAAGTTGTTTGATAGATCAAGATGGCGAAGGTGTTGGATCATTCCCAGGTCTGTAGGAATCGAACCCAGAAGCTGATTGTTGGGAAGGACCAAGCTTGTGACTCTGAACATATCAGGCATACCGGGGTTTCCAATTGCAGAGCAGTAAACTCCGTTCCATGAACAAGGAGATTCGTCTTCGTAGTTCCAGCTCTCTAAGACTGATAATGGGTCACTGAGAATGGAGTATTTGAAGGAAAGCATGAGAACCCCATCAGAGTTTAAAGCCACCGAACGATGTAGAAGAAGAACAAAGGAAAAAATTCTCCACCACAAGTGGAAGCTGTGAGTGTTGAAGTTCATGATTTCTTTTGCTGATACAACATATTGGCAACTACAAACTCATGGTGAAGAAAAAGAGATGAGCTTCAGAGATGAAACAGAGAAAGATGGTGACCAACTACAAGATTGTTGTTTTGTTTACCAAATCTGTTTTGAGTAGAGTCAATAAAGAGGGTAGTATATAAGAGGAAGTGAAAGGAAAGGCTTTTACTAGCAACAAGGGCAGAAGAAACTGGTTCTGAGAAAATGAAAGATTAAGATTACTGCCAAAAAAATGAAAGAAAAGTTGGTGTGACTTGCAGAGGGACGGAGGGTAACAGAGGCACAAAGAGATACTCCGACTCTGGGCAGTTGGATAATAATCAATGGAGCTTAACTAAACATGGGAAAGGCAAAAAAATAAATAAATAAAGGTCCTATTGTGCTGCTTGCCAACTCTCTCTCTCTCTCAAACTTTTTATAAACTGTTTTCTTTGGTTATATTTGTCAAGTGAACTGAAAGGAATCTAATTGGAGCTACAAGACATCCAAACGAGTTGGAGCAGTTACTTGTTCCTTAGTACCTCTGAATCCACCTTCGAATCATTTCAGATTGACCACCTCATCCCTGTGTTCCTACTTTGTAGTGGGGTTTTAGCAGTTGAAGGCAGTGACACAGTCACAGTAACAGTCACATTCACACTAGATCAAATCACGGGTGTAGTATATGAGGAGAAGATTTCACTAAGATGTATGGGGCCATGTCTAGTGCTAGTATTTTGGAGTTTTTCGGAGGTGGTTCTGTTCTGCGCTGCCTCAAAGAAATGTTTTGCTTCAGCTTCTATACAAGACCCAACACCCCCCTATAGTGAAGTTGCTACACAACATTGAACTATATAAAGTAAGAATTAGGTATGACTGCTTTACAGGAAGAAGTGGGGTGAGCACTTTTATACGAGCATTATCTAAAAATAATGTAAAGGAGTCAAATTTATTCAATAAGCAGGCATATAATCCAAATCTCCATATGCACCTTTAATTTTTAATCTTAGTCACGAGTTCATGTTAGTTGTTTTAACCTATACAATGAGCATTATTAAAGTATGTGCAAACTTTGTATGTTCTTTGTATTGAATGGTCATATCAATTTCAGAAAGACACAATTTCCATGAGACATGAACATAGCTAATACTAGACTTTCAAGGCATGCAAAGAGAGAAGAAGTAAATTTGGTTTGTAACAAAAGGAAATATGGGATACATTGGAACTTTGTATGTTCTTTGTATTGAATGGTCATATCAATTTCAGAAAGAGACAATTTCCATGAGACATGAACATAGCTAATACTAGACTTTCAAGGCATGCAAAGAGAGAAGAAGTAAATTTGGTTTGTAACAAAAGGAAATATGGGATACATTGGAACTTTGTATGTTCTTTGTATTGAATGGCCATATCAATTTCAGAGACACAATTTCCATGAGACATGAACATAGCTAATACTAGACTTTCAAGGCATGCAAAGAGAGAAGAAGTAAATTTGGTTTGTAACAAAAGGAAATTTGGGATACATTGGAGTATATCTCATTATTTTTAGATATGCACCATTTATTAGAAGAGCTTTCATGAACTAAATAAAAATAAGTCATATCATTAAAATATCACACAGTAAATTAATGGGAAGAATTTTAATAACTTTCTATTTCCCTTTTTTACCACATATCAAAGTAGAAATCGAGTTAACATTAATATCGTTAGTTTATAATGTCATATTTTTAATGGTATGATCTATTTTTATTAGTGAGACATAAATTAAGATACTCAAATAAGACAGAAGATCTCTATTATTGGAAATTATGGGTTTTGCTTGTAGATAATGTGTATCAATTTTTGGGGTTTTTTTTTATGGGCCTAGTTTATGTAAGTATTGGGCCTTGCTATTCTAAGTTAAAGCCCAGTAATAAAACAAACTAAATCATTTCCCGAATGAAAAGCTATGCATAGTCCAGAGTTCAGAAATCTCTGTTAAAGCGAAGAAAAACACGAATTTGGGTCGTGAAAGAATCGGTGACGGTGAGGCAGCAGCTAAGCTGAATTTCTTCAATTGTCATAATAATGCAAACACTCTTTCTGCCGGCAGATCGAGCCGGCAGTTTCATGGCGGCGCCGCCAATTTCGTTGTCAACTGTTGCTACTAGCTCACCTCCTAAGCTCCTTGGACTCACTCACCGGTCAACTTTTTTGCCCCCTCTTTGCCTCCCAACTTTCAAATCCTTCCAGTGTCTTACTTCTTCTTCGTCTTATAATGTTCTTGATAGTAGCAGAACAAAGCTTGACTTATCTGCTAGCTACTCATCCCAAGTTTCTCCGGCTTCCACTTCACCTGACGATGAATCAGAGAAAGAAAAGCTCGCTCAGGTAATCTCTCGCTCTTCCTCTTGCTAAATAGAATGCTGGTTTCGGAAATTTCCAGTCTTTTTTGATGGGTTTTCTACTGCATGGTTGTGGATTCATTTATGAGTTATGACCATTATGATTTCCTTCTTAGGGTTTTATGTTTCTTGTAACCATAGCTAACTACTGTGTTCCCCTTTATCGTAATCTTTCTGTTTCAGTTTTGCGAAATGCAATTGTGCTGTTTAATCTGTAATGTGTAATGACATAAAAAAATTGTGCTTTGGATGGTGTAGGTTTCAAAGAGACTAGAGAACACTTCCAAGCGTTTCAAGCGATTTGGTAGTTTAGGATTTTGGGGTCAACTTGTGTGCACTGTGGTTGCAGCTGTAATTCTTTCATTTTCCGTTGTTACCACTGGGAAGATCACGTCACCTGCTACATTTTATGCTACTGCGGGTGGAATTGTGGCTGCTTTTATTTCTGTGTTTTGGTCATTTGGATATATTCGGCTCTCTGAAAAGCTGCGAAGAACTGCCAACCAACCTTCCAAGGTATTGTGTTTACTTAGAGATACTTCAAAATTAATTTTAAGTAAGAGCTTTTGATTGTTATACTTTTATGAAATAAGAATAAATGCTGTTGTAAAAGAACTCGGCTGTGATGAACCATTTGATTCAAGATCATCATTACATTGTCTTTAGAATTAGTTTGCCATGTTACATGAATTTTTTTTCAAATACGTAGATTACTTCATAAGGTACTTGCTTATGATTCTGAAATCGGATTAATCTTTCTTCGAACCTTCTAAAAGAATCAGGTTAGTAGAAGTGATTCTACAATGTGTTAATTCTCAACATACATGGGGTAGTAGAAGGATCGTGCATGTGCAAAGTATTCTAAGTAGCAAGTTCATGAACTGAACATCTTCACCGTTTTGAAGTGATTCTACAATGTGTTACAAGTCTTCATACTTGCAATGGTTGTGCACTGCTCAAAGAAGGGTCTCCTAAATCTTAAAGGGACAATCTATGCCTTGCAGGACTTCCTAATATTATCTTTTGTTTTTGGTCATGTGATACGTTTCTGCTGCCTGACTTTAATAGCCTTCTTTTCAAATGTGGTAAGTCCTGATTACTAGTGGTGCTTTCAGGCTCCCCCTCGTGCTGATGTTGTGAAAAGCTTAAGAAATGGCATCGTGGTGAACCTTTTAGGAATGGGTGCTGCTATTCTTGGCATGCAAGCCACAGTAGGATTGTTGGTTGCTAAGGCTCTCACTTCCTCAGCAAACCCAATCTCTCCTGGGTACAGCCCTGTTCTTGCTTTGGATGTATTTTTGGTGCAGGTACACGTTAATTTCAAGTTTCCTTGCTATTAATGAATTATTTTAATCTTTAAATTTGTGAAAATTATCCAAATAATTAGATACATAAGATATGTTTTTAAATCAGACTCGGTATAACTATTAGCCCAACTCTTATCAACTTCCATTCTTCTCCACATTCAACTCCCTAACCTATATGAATAATATAAAATAAGCTTATTCTTGCAAGGCATCTAGTCCACTTTCATTTAGAAGTTGGGTTCCCATTTTTGTTTTCTGAACACATGAATTCTTCCGCTTATACAGTAGATCATCTATTCCCAGCCAGGAAAAAAATCTCTGTTTGCAAGCTTCTGGTACAGTTGTACTGGCATTTTGGCATCTTTCAGGGACATACTTCATTAATGTTATGTGGAATGTGAAATACAGGTTTCTAGAGCTTAGCTTGATAACATGGGAGCTGAAGTAGGATTATAAAACTAAAAGGTTGTAGAATATATTCATATAAATAATATATCACCACTAGTAGGGAGCTGTCTTCTGGCTTTGAGAATCAAGGTTTCGGTCTGGGTTGTTTTGCCCTGTATGAATAGTAGATAATCAATATAACTGAATCTATGAGGGATTTAAATGGTGTCTACTTCATGTTCCTTATACATTTCTTCTCTTTACAATTGAATATTATCTGTTACAAACACCATCACTCGTCATAATTTTGTAAGATGAGCACCAAATACTAACTTCATTTATATTTTATAAAACAGTACATGAAACTCAGATTGGGTTGGACTCAACACTAGCAGTAGCCTAAAGGCTTTGGGCTATTGTTATCACGAGCTTTTCATACTCATTTCATCTCTTAATTTGCAGGCATCCGCAAACACCATCCTTTCCCATTTCCTGGGGCTTGTTTTCTCGCTGGAGCTATTGCGTTCAGTGACATTACCTCCTTCTGAAGCTCTTCCTGTTCCCAAGCTTGCATAAGGAAGATGCTTATATGTAGTATTGGAGATAATGTGCAACACGAAAAACCATTGCTCTTTCATGTCGCGTGTAGTTCACTTATAGACAAAAACCAGTACTTCCTACATTTCTAGAACATGATTGTGACATTTTCACCAACACCCTTTGTTTCTCAAAGTTCTTTCAATTACAAAAGAAAAGGATACGATATTTGTGTTGAACTTCCATTTCCATATATTGACCAATACCTGGCCTATGTTGGATTCCCACAAAAACAACCCAGAATATTACCGATGGTACCCGAAGTAGAGCACTTTATATGATTGCCTACGAAAATGAGGTCATCCATCACTTAAAAACTCTAGTGACTCCTATCCTCGATTGAGTTTAACAGAAGAAAACTTGTATGTATAAACTATAAACTCTAGTCACTCTACGTTAGTTTTCTAAGCAAATTTTCTTCGTCAGATTAAGTAATCAATTTCTGTTAATATGCAAAAGATACCTCAGCCGTAAGGCAAACCAACTATCTTACCATGCCTGAAAGCAGAGAAGTAGATAATTCAGGAAGAACAGATGGCAGTGACTGACATTTAACCACACACGTAGAAGATGGACGCACTCCAAGTTACAATTGGTTACTAATATACAAAATTTGGTGCATATTTAATCAAATGATTCAACAATGAGTCCACTTAAAGAACCACGACAGAATGTTTTCTTTGTCCTCGTGGGGGCAAATCATAATACTGAATGAAGACTTTTAAACTCGTCTGCAAAGCAAAAGGTTTTTCTTCGTGTTTCTCTTTTCCCCATTTAGTGTATGTAATATTCAGCATAAGCTGCATAAACACATCGGTGAAACATCCACAGATCAAAATTCATGAAAGGCATCTCCACAAAGGAAAATAGAAACTAAGAAATTGAATAATCTCCAACATAGACTAATAGGGTTAGTCCTGCACTCCTGCTTCCGAAGGATTGCAACTGGCCCCAAATCAGAACATTGATAGCATCCCAGCAAAAAGGAAACTTCTACTTTGTCAAATGTGATGCCTCCACGTTCACGCATCTAATTACACATCATTGATCCATTTTGCAACCTGAATCAAGTGCATATGTACTTCAGTCTATCTCAAAACCCGGAAGAAATTAGACAAAATGACCATTAAGGACTAACTTTATGTGTTTCGCTATTGACAATAAAGAAATCAGATTACGAGAAAATTGTAACTCAAGCAAAGATAGATTATATCAGTAAGGAAATTGTGAGAAAGAATGGAAACAACTACAAAAGCTGAAAAAATGACATGCCTTGGGAGAGGAAACAGACGTTTAACAATTGAAAAAAGAGTCGATTTGGCATTGACAACGCAGACTGTATTCCCCAAATGAAGTAACTGGAACACAGACAAAACTTCATACTTTTGCAATTGGAGAATATAAATCATCTATTGATTGTTTTGTGGTCTCTATAATTTGTTGACATAGTTCCTCAAAGATAACAGTCAATAATCATGATTTTATCAGAAGATGCCACCTTAACCCATAGATTTAGACCACAAAGATCCTAAAGTCTTTTATAGATTTTTCAGTTTGCGTGTGGTTCTCTTATCCTCTATTTGAGATGATTGTCAGTATGATCCTTCAAACCTAACTATAAAGATTGTAAGCATGCTTTTTTGCTCAGGAATCAGTTTCATGTACCGGAGCCATATAAAAGGTCACCATAAAAATAGTGAGTTTCTTAGTATAACTACTAATTATAAAGAACCATCAATTAACTCTCATCATATTTGCTTAACTCTTATGACAAAGGAAAAGTATTCTCAAATTAGCCAGAAACATCATGCAATCCTATCCTCCACTGTGTGAAAGCATTTACTCTGTATTCAGTGATTACAGTAACAACATACATTCATGTACTATGATTTATGACATGCGAACTCACTATAAAAGATGCATCTATAGTTGCAGGAAAACATCGCTAATAGTCTAATAGCATAAATAATAAATACATTAACTTCATAACTTGGTAGAGTAAAGTAGTCAATGACAACAACTTATGCCATGTGATAGAAAAATTGTTTCCAATAGAGCTGTGTAGAATTAACTTGCAAAATGCACTTTCGATACAAGCATGTGAGTGCCTGTGTGACAAAAAACTTACCTACTGTATCTTCTTTACTTTGCTTGAAGGTAGTGGAATCTTCCTTAAAACACTATCATCAAATTTCCTGTACTGTGTCCTAAGAATTCTATGTATCAGGAATAGCTTGTCATCAATGTGATCCTGGTACTTGTCATACAACAGGGGAACTAACAGACTAAGAAGAACACCTGCCGAAAATTATATAAGCAGATTAATGTATGGATACTATTAAAGTGATTTTGTATTCTCAAAAAATAAAAAATAAAAAAAATCAGCACAGAGCTCACCACTATAGATTAGAGTAAGTAAGTTGAAGAGACTGCCAATATAAGATATTACCCACAAGCCAACTGAAATCTGATGCCCAAAAACAAAGAAGTAAACAAATGCGGTATAAGATTCTCGTATCTTATATAAATATATCCAATTTATTGGAATCAAAAGTGAAAGAGATTTATAAGCCCTGAACCTGAAGGAAAAGCTTGAAATTTCTGCCAATTGCTATGTCATGTGCAATTGACAATGCATAATTGATCCACACTTGCAATGCATCAGCAGCCTTCACGACACACTCCTCAGAAATTTCCAGATCAGGCAAAGGAGGGAGTGGTCTATATCAGAGCATAATCATCATATATACAAGACAATACCTCAGATGTTCAAGTAGACATGGTATAAATCACCACTAATAGTTTATTCCTTCAGTTTCTCTCAACATCTTTCCTTATTTCTTCTTCCTCTTAATCTTTTCAAAGACTTCATCTATCATCATTATAGTCATATTATTCCAAAAACAATTCAAAGTCCTCTCTTGCTGAAAAAAAATAAAAATCGCCTTGAAAATATTTCTAGTGATTTGCATAAATTAACTGGAAAAAAATGAGAAGGTAAATACCTATTGAGAAGGGAAGCAGATTTGGCCCAGAAAAAGAGAATTACAACCAGAAGCAGTAAAACATTGGCCACAAATGATAAGAAATTATATCCAGCTCGTTCAAATAGGAACCACAATGTTGTTGCAGAAAGCAATACCACAAACCCTCCACACCATTTCCTCCACAACAACAAATCAGCAACTGCCAGCATTGAATAAATGGCAATGTATTAGTTAATAAACTAATCGATCAATGCTGGAATCAATCCGTAATTTAAACCCAGAAAAACAAAAGCAACAAACAAAGATGAATAGCAAGCAGACATCTTTTACAAACAGATCAGTTTTTCTTCTCTGTAACATAGGTTAATAGAGAGAGAAAGAGAACCTGAGCCAGAGCCGAGTGCTTGGTGAACTGATATGTGACCATAAGGTTTAGAATCTCCCATGGCGATTAGGGTTTCAGTACATAGAATAGGAGAGGAGAAAGGAGGGAGAAGATGAATATGAATCGTATATACTAGCTGGAAATGTAAAGAACGTGTGAATTTGAGTACATGTCAAATATATAAGGTTGTAAGTAAATCCTAAATTTATATGTAAATTATTAGGATTAGTGAAATTGGTCCAACATGAACATCTTGGCTATATATATACATGTAAAAGTTATAAAAACATAACCTAAGTTATTGAGATTAGTAACAAATCGGTTGAGATTAATGATTTAAATATGAAAAATTACACACATAACCTAAGTTATTCTAAAATAAAAATACGATTAAATAATAATTATATGTCATTATTTTTAGCTATTTATATATCAAAATACAAATAGATTAGTTTGTGAGTGAATAAGCAAACATTTTGAATTTTTGATGATTTACATTTACGATACAAATAAGATTAGTTAATAAGCAAATAGATTAAGATTAATAATTAAAATGTTAACCAGGGTTAATTGTAAGTAACTGAAAAAGTATGTGATGATCTGGCTTTACATAATTACATATGAAAAGTTATACAAACATAATTAGTGTTAAATTATGTAACTATTTGACTATTTATACATGAAAAATAGCACACAACTAATTAATAAGTAAATCACCACTACCGAGAAGTGTCGAGTTCGAACATTCTTAGTGTATCAAAAAAACAAAAAGAGTCAATCATCATAAATTTTAACCATTGACATGTCAAAATACAAATAGGATTAATTTGTAAGAAATTCGGTTAATATTAATGTGTGAAAAATTACACACCTGATTAGTAAGTCGGCTAAGTTATTGGTGATTTACTTCTAAAAATAGAAATACAATCACATAGTAGGTATCGTCCTTGTGTTTAGCAATTTACCTTTTGTAAGTAAATTGATAAACTTTCTGACTGATTTAGAAGTACAATACAAATAAGAATATTTGGTAAACTAATCAGCTAAGATCTTGGTGATTTACATGTGAAAAGTTATACAATAGTTACTAGGAAATCGTCTAAATAACACTACAGCAAAAAAGTTTGTTCCTTAGGCAGTCCTCCTCGCCATTTTCAGCGTCTCCATCATCTGAAGACTCTTCATTCTGATGCTCCTCTTCACCAGCATTCAGTTTCATCTTCTTTACCTTTTTCCTCAGCTTTGCCTTCTGACGTTTTGATCGCTTCTTCGCTGTTCGTTCCTCAGCAGCTTTCATTCTTTCCTCCCTTCTCATATTGAAGCCAGCCACTTCTTTCCTTTTCTGATAGTCAACATCCATCCTAGCAAGCCGGTCCTGCTCTTTCCTTCTCATCTGTCGATACTGTTGGAAGCAGAATTTCAGGGTTATAAATACAAAACTTGATTGACAGTATATCTGATAGTAATAAGTAATAACATGTTCATGGCTGAAAGCACGTGGATGGGAAAGTATTAAATGCAATTACACAGATATATTAGGGAATAGGGAGTGTATATGCATGTGAGGAATCAGTACGGACATAATAATGTTGACAGGATATGTCTTTAGTTTCAAACTAAACTGTAGTTATGCTAAACCTAGAGGAAGCTGATTGACAACTTCACAAACTCAAAATGCCCCTTAGCTGATGTCTGATAGCATAAAGATAAATTGATTATTAACCTTCGGACCAAAAGCTTATAACCAGAGTTATAAACTGAAGAACCAAAGATATAAATTAAGACATCCAAAATATGAACTGAAACCATTATATGACACTCCCAATCCTCCTTTTGCACGAAATCACATTATTTTATATATTCTCTACACCACATATAGTGACCTATTAACAGAAACAAGTATAGAAAACATAATATACATAGCATATCACTAACTTCCTTGTCTATGACATTTCACAATATCTTAAGACAGTTGTTGCAGCAATTATGGATTTTAGTAGCCCAATACATTTCACGCTATATGATAAACTGATAGCAAACAAATTTTATGTTATTTCAAAACAAATTATCACGATAATAATTTTCCATTGATATTGAATACTCTACAGAGATATAGAAGGCAATAACTTCAGATAATTGTTCCCTACTTTCAAGAATCAGTAATAGTTCCAAACAAAATAATGTCATGAGTGATGAGTTCAAACTATCAAGCCTTACTTTTGAAGCACCTCACCGAGTCCTCATAAAAAATTGTGAAAGCCAGAATCAGAAAAAAGATTGATTATTACTTTTTCAGTCTAGGACATCTAATGTAATAGTGGAATGGAATCTTATAAAGCTTTTACCTGGTGGAAGTCACCGGAGCCAGAGCCAGCAGAACTACCAGAAGTGTTGTTGACACGGACAGGCACATTATCATTGATCCGTCGAAGCTTAACCTCAAGGTCCTCCTCTTCCTCCTTGAAAGCAACTGGAGTATACTCAACAAGTGCATTTGACCCTGCTCCTGGTGGCAGGGGAGGTTTTGACTTCTCTGGCACTGATACCACCTGAAGGTCACCATCTTTAGGCTTGCCCATTGACATATTTGGGCATACGAAAGCCTTACTTTGGTTCAGAAACCAATACACAAATTTCTTCTCGCAACAAAGAGAAACTTAGTTTGAGAGTTAGTGGGTTGGGTTCAGCCTTCTGAGAAGAATTGCTCTAGGTTTGAGTTGGGTTGGGCTAGCATTCAGCCTCAAAACTGAACAAAGTGGTGAAGTTGGTGATTTTCTGATCCAAACCAATGGCAAATCCTCAACCAATCCAAAATGCAATCCAGTATCTGTCAGGTCATTTGATCAGGATAAGCTATTGAGAAAAATCAAATTTAGATTAAAAAGAAGTAAGTCAATCTTGAGGATTCAAGTTTCCCTTCAAAATAAAAGAAAATAGTAAAAAAAGGAAAAAAAAATATTAAAAGATTAACACTAGTAACATGTATACATTTCTGATCCCTAACTTTCTCTACAATCAAACAAGTAAAGGAAAAACAAAAGACATTCATACATAATGTTGCTACCTGTAATAATGTAACAGACTAGTCTTAGTCTATCTCCAAACTATAAATTGTGAACTACACTTAGTTCAAACCAAGCCACATTAATCTGATAAAATGACTAGGCTCATAAAGTTGGGGAATCAAATCAATTTGAATGTAACCATTCTGAGTTAACACCCTCCCCCTCCCATCACACACACACGATGAATACACTTACAACCCAGAAAAATAAAATTGAGGAAAAGCTACAGCTAAGATCATGCTAATTTTCTCTATGACATGAAAGTCTTAAAAGTCATTAGGTGCTCAAACATCCAACACTACTTATTCAGAGGAAGAAACAACTTCACACTATCAACCCCATCAAAATCCTAATTTTACAGCTTCATGCAATTCAAGTAATTGCAACACGCGAATATTACCAATAAACTAAGTCTCCAACTGTAACTAAGCCAAATTAAGCAAACACAAAACATCAAGTACTATTATTAATTACTAATGCAGGGCGGAGAAACATACAAATCTTTTAAACCCGATTGTCTTCAGAGGTTGTAATCTTTTGCTTCCTTCATTCTTTTTGTTCCTTCACATTTGGGAAGAAAATGTTAACACGAACAAAATCAAAAAAGGTACAAACTTTAAATATTTCCAGGCATTGAAAGTAAAGCCAATGACTGCCAAAGTAAAACAAATTTAGGGTTATAATCGGCAAGCACACCACTCAAAATTGGAGTTGAAAGCGTATGCTTAAGAACAAGCACAGAACTTTGCGAAAATTGGGCGTCTTTGAAACTTGGAGAAAAGCAAAAAACCAGTGATGAGCGGTGGTGGAGGAGGGTGAGGCGGTGCCGGAGGATAGCGAGAAACGAAGAAGTAACATGGAGAATTCGGTGTGACATATTTAGTTTCGCGCCAATCGGATGCCCGTAACAACACGGGTCGGACTGGCCTGTCAATGAAATGGGCAGGTTTGACGGGTTTTATTATGATGGGTTGGATACATATTGCAATTAATGGGCCAAATTTTGCATTGTTGCCTAATCGCCCCATTAATAGATTATGATATTTAATTATTTACTTGTTGGTGGTAAAAATACGTCCTCACAAATTTTATTTTTAATTTTAACAGATATAAGTACAATAAATTCTTTTATATATAGTGCTATAGTATATGAATATAACATGTTTTACCAAATATATAAGATATCTTACTTATCCTTTAAATTTATATAAAATATATATATATATATTTCACAAGTTGCCTCATTAGTAGATTATGATATTTAATTATTTATCTGTACCAAAAAAACTAAATAATTATGCTATTTACTTTCCACTGACTAATTTTTTTGGAAGATGAAAAATAGTCAATAGGATTATGCTAGAACTATATTAAAAAAGACAAATTTAACGTCAGTAATTGAAAAGTAATTTTTATTAAATTACAATATTCATAAAGTTGAGCTCGATATTTTATGTTATATACTAATGTGAATTACTAAGTTGAGGTCTAGGCATTATTACCTTTTTTTTGGAGACAATGAATGCACTAACACGTTCACTATGCCTAGGGAAGCATGCTATGTATATTATATATATAATTTGTGATTTCATATAGATGCACCAATTAGTTGGGGAGGAATATATATTATGATTGTATTAAACTAGCAAGTGGTAGAGGAAAGCATCCTAGATTCTTCTTAACCATGTGCAAGTTGCTATACTATAATAAGTCATCTTTTGTTATTAATAATTAAGAAGATTGTCATAATCCAATGCATTTATTAAAAATGCCATTTTGATTTGTGGACACCATCATGTTTTTGCTAAATAAACATATGGTTGTTAATTTGGTCAGAATCTGTCAAAGTTTATATTATTATTTAAGAAAAAATATTGTTCACATTATCACATAATTGTAAAATTTTAAATAATAATTAACAGTTCATACAAAAGTAAAAAACTACTAAAAAAAAAAAAACTCTGACTTATAGCATAAATAAAAATATTAGAACAAAATTAATGTTTAAATGTGAAATTTCTAATACATTTAATATTTGAAACGATTGAATATTCCTACTCAATATCATTTTTAAATCTTATATTAAAAAAATATTTTTAGTAACAATTTATGTAATTTTTTAAATATTTTTATCAATTAAACATGTATAAAAATTAGCTAGATGTTTAATTTTAACAACTCAGGATACAAATCTTAATCCATGTATCAAAAATAAAACATTTTATACATGCTAATCGTTAACAACTACAAAAAAAGATTAGGTGGTGATAACAAAGGGAAACCAATAGCCACGTCTTCATGCTTATCTTTTTCTTTTTTTTTAATATAAAAAAAAAAAAAAAAAAAGATAGCTTCAAAATTCCTTCCTTAACAGGAAAAGAATGTGTAGAAAATAAATTTTAAAAAAAATAGTTTATATCATCAACGAGCACGTGTGGACCGTAATGTTAACGGCTGCATACCAGCTCTAATACAATCCGTTTTGGCAGTTAAAATTGAGCGGTACCGTTCAGAAACTTCAAAAATAAAAATAAATTGAAATTTGAGTGGGCGGTGACCGACTCGTGTCAGTTCAACAAGGCCGTTGCGTGTCACCCTAGCGTAAAAATTACAGACTGAAGCGACAAAGTGTCAGTAACAATCCCATTTCAAATTCCAAGACCGTTCCTGTCGTTTTCTCCACGTCACCAAAAATTACATAAAATAAAGAAAAACTGAAAAAAACCAAACCTAACAAAAATTCTTTACGTAATGCCTTCCAGCCTGGCTCAGTCAAACTTATCCTTAATCGCTTTTCATCTCGCATCAATTTATCGCGATAATTTCATTTCAGTAACTTTTATAACCATGCTTCACAACTGTGACGAGTCAAATAAGGAAACTACTTAACTACCCCTTGTCATTCTCGAGAATTTTTTTTTATAAAGCCGAGATTTTAGTTGGATTCCCAGAAATATACGACATTCGTGGCGAAGCTTGGTGGTTATACAGCTGTATTTATCGCAACCGTTAACGAAGAAATACCGGTTCAAGTAAACCTTATTACCTATTCTGTTAACCGGCTCAATCCGTTACCCAAATCCTCTCTTTATAAACCCCTCCCAACTTCTTCTTCTGTATCTCTCAAAACAGAGGCTCTCTCTCTCTCTCTACCTGCCTCTTCCAATTCCTGGTTCTCTCACTAAAAATATTGAATTTTGTTGGGTAAGAGTTTCTTAATGTTAGATTTTGATTTATAATTTTAGGTTTGGTAATTTAACGAGTGCTGGATCAAGATTCAACTGCAATGGAGGAGTTGCAGTTGCAGAAAGAGGTGGATCGGGTCAAGGGTCCATGGAGTCTAGAAGAGGACGAATTGTTGCAGAAGCTTGTGCAACGGTACGGGGCTCGGAGTTGGTCAATGATAAGCAAGTCTATCCCTGGTCGGTCCGGGCAAGTCCTGCCGGCTTCGTTGGTGTAATCAGCTTTCGCCTGAGGTGGAGCACCGGTCTTTTACTGTGGACGAGGATGAGATCATTATTCAGGCCCACGGAAAGTATGGAAACAAGTGGGCAACCATAGCCAGACTCCTTAATGGTCGTACGGACAACGCGATAAAGAATCACTGGAACTCGACCCTTAAGCGGAAGTACTCGTCTTTGATCAAGAATGGTTCCTCTATTGAATCGGAGAAGAGAGCGGCCAGCGGTGATCGTGCACCACAGCCTATGTCAATCTCACCGGGTCAATGTTATAGCCCGGGTAGTCCATCCGGATCGGATGTAAGCGATTCGGGTCTCCCTGGAATGTCTACCTCACAATTGATTCGGCCTGTAGCGAAAATTGGCGTAATCTTACCACCTTCCCAGCAGGTTGAGTCAAATCCGAGTCATAATTACAAAAACCAGCTCTCAACTGAACTCACTCTGTCTCTTCCTGGAACTGAGTCAAACGACTTACCAAATATCACAACCTCTGGAATGACGACATTTGGACCAGAGTTACTCTCTGTAATGAAAGACATGATAAAGGATGAAATTCGAAATTACATGGCTGAGCTTAATCAGAATGATGGGAGTATCAGAACAGAGTAGGAAAGTAGAGAAATTTTGGGAATGTACAGCAGGGGAAGCCATGAATGGGTGAAGAATTTGGAGAGAAAAATTTAATATTTAATAGAGGGTTTAATTTTTAATATTTATTTTCCAGAAATACCATATAAATCAAATTGTTAAATTTTTCTTAGTTAGCATATAAGAAAATTTTGAAAATATTTTCAGTTTAAATTTAGTATTTTAATTTCGTGGGATGAAGGTACGGGTGATTGTACTGAGTGGTACTAACTGAATCAGGCAATTTTTGTTTGTTTATGCCGTTAGCGTTGAGTAGGTTGTCGACTGCTTATGTTGTTGTGTTGTGTCAAGGACCCCACAAACTGTAACGTATACATCATATCAAATTGGAACCTTGTGCGATGATGCCATCCAATAGATTAATTTTGGTTTATTTATAATTTTAGTCATTTGAACTTTGAAGGTTATATATGCTTTTATTGTTTTTTAAACAAGCACTTCAAGAATAATAGCATGAATATTAATTCAAGATAAATTTAATTTCTCAACTTAAAATTTCAAACCAGAATTTTACAAAAACCAAAATTTGTTTTAGAATATTAAATTGTTTTTATGTATTTTTAATCATATCAACTAATTATGTAGAGTTTTATTTAAATTAAATTTTTTTACTTGATTAAGAATCTGATTTGTTTTTTTTTTAAATCAAGTCTTGGATGATTAAAATATAAAATTTTAAATTATGAATAACCTGATTAGAAAAAAATAATTTCTTAAGAACAAAATAAAAATTTGTGTAATCTTCAAAAACTAAAACAATAATTAAATTATTAGTTTTTTCTTGCTAAATTCTTTTATACTACATTTTAACATTTTTTGGGATCACCTTTTGAAATTTTTCCTGAGGGTGATCCCGAAAAATGTCAAGATCTTAGATTGTAGGTCCAATCGTTAGATTACCCGTAATGTCATATTTTAAAAAAAATAAAAAATAATTTATAGTATGTTATATATTTTTAATATAAAAAGATAAATATTTTACCTACATGTAATAATTTATTGTCAAACAAGTAATGAAAAACAATAAACAAAAAAAATGAAAACTAAATAGTAAAGCAAAATAGTCCATTACAAACTTATTTTACCTAATTTTTTTTTTTTTTTATTTTCAATAAATTGACTCTTTATATTACTCGTAGTCTATCGGGTCAATCCAGATCAATCACTATTATGGATTTTAGGACTTGTCTATCGGGTCAACCCAGATCAATCACTATTATGGATTTTAGGACTAATCAAACCCAGTATTTTACATGAATGATAGTTCAACCGGCTTGACAAACCAAGCCGAACCTTAAAACACTACTTTATATGTATTTCATATAGATATTATCTAAAAATGAGATAGGAATAGGTACATTATATTAAATTGAATAATACAATTTATGTACTTTGTATTTAAATATTTTTAAAAAAATAGATCACAAATATCCATGTGACTATCACATCTTATTCGTTTATGCAAATATTTACCCGAAAAGCCCATACTCATTTATAATAAATGTACAATTGAAATTTCATATCCTCATAAAAACCAAACTATACCATGTTATTAAGATACATAAAATAGTTGCAATTCAAAACATTAAAAAAAAAGTTTATTTATTATTTTGGTATACAATCTTTAATTTTCTATCCGAAATTTCCATTACTTCATTTAGTTAATTGAGTTGCATTAAGTTGTAAAGTACGATCATTGTAAATTCCCAAAAAAAAAAAAAAAAAAAGTCTTACTTGGGCCTTTAGTTTGGGTCGTATTAGTGAGTTGGGTAATCCGACTCAGTAATGAAAGCCCGAAACATTTCGACTAAAAAGTTGGGTCCGGCTCACACAGGCCACCGAGGTCTTCACTGTTCTCCCTTTTCCTTCCTTGCCATCTGAGCTGGGAAACAGAGAGTGTTGCAGAAATTCTCGAAGATCCTCAATTCTGAGAAGTGTCTTCGAATTGAGAAGAATCAGAGATATGTTGCCTACCGTCTCGAAAGGACGTCCGTCGTCCTCTTCATCTCGAACGAATCCCATGTTGCTTCAGTATCTGAGACGAATAATCAAGGTCCCTCCCTTCTCTTCCAGAGTTGAATATTATTTTCCTCAGTGGATCTGATTTCTAGTTTGTCAAATTCCGTGTTCTTGTTCCATTTCCTACTTGTATTTATGGGTTGTCTCGAATTCGGAATATCACTTTGAAATTTACGTCTATAACTTGATATCTCCAAGATCTGTTTCATATTTCTGTCTCTTCGAGGCTGTGGGTTTGTGTATTGTGGATGATTAGCTTAATTTAACTGGTTTCTTTGAGGTCCACTGCGTTTTCATTGAATCCTGTGATTTGATGGACACATTGAAATTTGCTCGGATTCACTGATCGTAATTCATTTCAAATGATTTAGCATTTACGAACATCCACTATTTAAGCTTAATTCCTAAAAGTGTCCCTTTGACTTACTAAAGAATGGATCCCCTCGTGGGAATACAATGAGAGTCTTATACTATCAAGTACTATCAAGTTATTCAAAGAAGAGATCATTTGTTTGTCATATTTGGTGTCTATTATAGGCCGTCGATGCGGCTTCTTACATAGCGTCATTTTAAAGAATAATCAGTGATGAACTGACTAAGCTGAAGTGACTGTCTAATATTGCCAAAGAAGTGGTTTCCTAGTTAGTATATTTAAACTTGCTTGAATTGGTTTATCGTGTATGGAGGAATCAGGAAGTGGAATGGTACAGTGAAGATTCCATATAACAGGTTGTACAAGCAAATGGGAGGCTTTAACTGAGTTTAAAAGATTTATGCATTATTTGGATCTTGGATGAGAGTTGTACTTATAGCCCTTAAGTTTGAGCTGGAGACCCTACTTCCCGTGTTTCTAGTTAATGTTTACTTTGTGCAGCTTACTGAATTGTTTTTGGTGAATAAATTAACTCATTATTGAAATGAAAAAAGAATCAGGGGTAGTATCATTTTGTTATGGCACCTTCAAATTAATTTTTGTCAATACGAATTATGTTCCTAGTCTACCTGTGTCTGTCATAAATTTAGAATTCTGATTATTGTGTCGTTTTCAGTCCCTTTGATTTGCAGCCACCCCACTTCCTCATCCTTCCATCACCTGCAGAAGTCCTTATTAGCTTTATTTTGGTTTTATTTGTTCATTGTAGTGGCAACAAATGGATATTGAATATACCTTTTGGCAAATGCTTCACCTATGTACCTCACCGAAGGTGGTGTAAGTATCAAACTTTTGGATCATCCTGTTCCTTCTTTTCATTGTTAACAGTTAAAAGTTTTATTGTGAAGTGTGGTAAGTGGTAACTAGAATAACAACACAAAGGAATGTTTTAATAGGGAATCATGGTTGCATAAACGCCTGCAAACACATATGCACTCACATATTTATAAGTTATAGATTTCTTTTTAAGATTCTTTTCACTGCCTTTTCATGATTTATCATTCTTATTGTAATTGTGCATATGGATGTCGAACTGTACGATGGATGCAGCTATCAGCATACTAAGTATCACAAACGTAAGTCCACTTGATATGAATGTGTATATATATTTTCCGTGTATATTTCACAATTTCACTGCTACTGAATAGTTAAATGGGTGCACCTATTTTTATTTTATTTTCTTGACTTAGTATGTGGCTTCATTGTAATTGTCTTATATTAAAACATAATTCTCTACTGAGTGGATTTTAGAATTATTTATAATCCTGAAAATTCTCACATCAAGATAATAGAGCGTAAGGGCTCCTTACTAAGGGGAATAAATGACATATATTCATGAAAAGTCTTATATCATTATAAGTGACATATTTTAGCTGACAAGCAACCGGAAGAAACAGAGACATGCAAAGAAAGAAAGAGGGGGAGAGAGAGAGACAAACTCACAGACAACCACTGGGTTTTGAGCTGGTTGTCTCTTTCCCTGCCCTGCTTTTGAAGGGAACTTCATGAGTCAGTTGAAATAAATAATGTTGATGAATATTTCTCAATTTTGGGAGTGGCCTCCCCTTGAAACTTAAGTTGCTAGGTAAAACATAGAAAAAATTGGACTTCAGTGATGTATTTGAGATTTTTTTTAAATGGTTAAATATTACGATATCCGAAGCACTAAATGTGACAGACATGACAGCATACTATTATGGCAAGTTTATGGTAAATGATTTGGAAATTATGTGTTATGAAGGGAAAATTGCTCTGGAGTCATGAAAACAGAGCCAACTGAACCCAAATTCTCTGGAATAGAGAAGTGTGCTTTACTGCAAGTATCAAACAGTGCTTACAGTTTTCCATTTTCCAAATAGTCTTATTTTCACTGAAAGAAAAACAATACGAGCAAGAATAAAAGCATTTATACTTCATTAAGAATGTGATGCCTTAGTCTGCACAGGTAATAGCAAGATGTCCAACCTCACCTGAGGAATTTTGCAGAAATAATGTGAAAAACCTTTACAGTGTGTGATAATTGGTCATATATACAATTTCTGTAAATGTTATGTTAAAAGCTATACAGGTTAGGACAAGCTTAATATCTAGTTGAAGTTTGTGTCCTTTTTTATTTTTAGTAAGTTGGCCAATTCTTGTTTTATAGGATTTCGGATGTTATCTCACATATCAATATGTTGAACAAATGGTATGCCCTGACCTTGTCTAAAGTTGTTAATGGTGGTAAACTAGCTTTAGGATTTAAATAATTAAATATCACCCCAAAAAAAGAAAAAGTTGGCATTTGCAAGTGGTGTTGGTTTAACTAAATACATGTGAATTTGAAATCAGTTTTGGAAGTGCAGGATGTTTCAGCTAGTAATTAGATTCTTTGAAAAAGTATTCACTTTCTTTTTAAAATTTTTATCTTTTGGTTTCAGAAACCAAGAACCAATGGGCACGTGATGATCCTGCTTTTGTCGTGATCTGCACCCTTCTTTTGGCAGTTGCTTCATTGGCTTATTGCGCAGCGTAAGTGTCCTACATTTTGTTGGTATGGCTAATTATTAGTTAAATTATTACTTATTCTATGGATGCTAAATTAATTTTTAGTATTTGTATGCTCGATTAATATCTTCCTTTTTTTATTGTATTTATTTCCAAGTCAAGATCTTCCCTTTAAGTAGCCCTTTGCTGATTTTTTAGCTGTTCTTCAATTATTTCAGGTACGCACATAGTGCTGCACATGCTGTTTTTGTAGTTCTTTCAGTATTGTTTTTCCATTTTTTAATAATTGGAGCAGTTCTGGCAACATTTTGCTGGTAAAGGCCCTGTATCCTCCATTAAATGTTTCATCCTTGTATTTTCAGGGAACTCAAATACTAAAACAGTACTATTGCTTCATTTTAAACCATATTCCATTGTCCCTGCAGGTTTGTGACTAATGCTTACCTCCGAGAAGAGGCTCCTAATAGTCATGTGGTAGAGCAGCGTGTTGAATGGCAAGTTTTGGATACTGTTGCTTACTGCTTCATTTTATTATGATAGCAAAAATTATCTATTTCCACCCTTGATTTCACAAGCAGTGCTGGAGTTATGTTTATATTAGTAATTGTATTTTGATATCCCCCTAGTTTATTTGGAAATTTTTATTTTATAGATATTACAATCTTAACGATTACTTACTGATAACTTTTTTTCTGAATGCAGGCTATATGCATTTGATGTGCACTGCAACTCTTTCTTCCCAATGTTTGTTATGCTTTATGGTAAATCCTTTAGTTTTGCATTTATATTTCAAAACTAAACTTTGGCACCGTAATGTTACTGATGTCATGGTTCTATGGCAGTGATCCATTACTTTCTATCACCTCTGTTGGTGGCTCATGGTTTCATTCCTCTATTGTTGTCAAATTTGCTATTCATGGTGGGAGCTTCTTATTATCATTATCTCAACTTCTTAGGTTATGATGGTAAGGTGCTTTTTGTTTTAATTTTTTTTTTGTTCTCATGGGTAGTTCAGCCATTGAATTATCACTGTATCCTGAATGTAGATTTTCTGGATTTGGCTGCATGGTAGATCATTCACTTAGATATAATTTAAAGAAAAAAGACATTTGGAGTTTGAAAAGTGACCACTTGGATGGGGAGTGGGGTGTAGGGGATGTATTGTTTTTGTTGCATCTTGCTGTAGAGATTTTCATGCTTGAGGCATAGGAGTGAAGTCCTTGCTGCCCATCGCTGAACAGTATATTCATCTGACCAATGAATTGGTTTTCTGCTTATATATCATATGATTGAAGTGCATAGTTCAATCATAATGGATGAAGTGGTCTAGAGCACATGGAGACTAGCATTTTCCACATTTCTAGATGCCTCTAATCTCCATCTGAAACCGTAATTCAAATATAATGGAGTCAATGACTTACCTATCAAATAGAATGTAATTTTACTTAAAACATATTCGGTACACTTGTATGGAAATATAGTTCTAAATATGAAGTTCCCTGTTCTAAATTGGGATTGATTAACCTTTTTGAGTTAATGGCTGACATCTTTTGTTGCAGTACTGCCTTTTTTGGAGAGGACCACTTTTTTTCTTTTCCCCATTGGTGTTGTTATCATCCTTTCGCCTATCTGTAAGTGATGTATGTAACTCAAGGTTGTTTTCAATTTATGATTTATTGCATCTGAAACCTAAGTTATTATCTGCAGTGATTTTAAGTGGCTTCAATCCTTCTAGACATTTTATGAACATGTACTTCAGTCAGCGGATATGATCACTACAACTAACTTTTTTGAGGTGTCACTGATATTGGGGATGGAGGGAAACACTTGCAGACAATGTATCAACAGGAGAACGGCTTGATAGTATCTAATTCTTTCCCTATTATATGCAAAGAGGAAAGGCTGGGGTGTCCCAACACCTCTCAGTTTAGGCCTTCTACCAATGTGAAAGGAAATTCAAATGTAGTTAAGCCAGAGCTTCTAAGTGCATGTTTTTCAGATATAGGAAAGTTTTTTGGTCAAATGAATCTACTCAAGCTCAATGTAATGATTTTTTCCCCTCACCAGTGTTCTTTCTACTGAAGATAGAAAAACAAAACCCTCGAGAAGCAGCTTTGTTCCTTGACTTCTTTTTTATTCAGTCTAGCTTCCTCGTCTCTAGAGCCTGTTCTGTTAATATATAAACATTTTCCAAACATAATTGGGAACTGATTCTCCCTTTCAACTTTTGAGAGCTTTATTCAGTCTACCTGGATGTGTATAATGGTTACATTTTGGCTTGGGGAACACATCTGAGTTTGGTCATGTAGTTGACAGTATTGCACTTTAATATTTACCCATCAGAAGAAATCAGCAGCATAAATTACCTAAAATAAGATTAACTACGTGAAAACTATCACATTTAACAAAAATCTTACCAATTACCATCAACTTCAAGAATCTTGGACTTCTGGGAGATGTCGGAAGTTGTTTTGATACAGTTGAAATCTCAACCACAGTTGTGTTCAACACCCACATTAATTAAAGCCCTATGGCTAGGGGTCCATTATCAGACTCGTCGTTTGAAAGGCAAAGGAGGAAAAAGTCTCACTTCCACATCTTCACTAGTACTATGAAAGACACAATTTGAATAAGTCGAAGAAAAGTTTGGTGATGATGTGGACCTTCATCTTAGAATTTTATACAGATGGCATGATTACCCTGTAGCTCAATTTGTTTGTTTTTGTTTTGGACTTTGTTGATAGATGGGGTTCTCATATCATTGAACCAGCACTATTTCAACATGAACAATGATACTTCAAAAGTCTGGTAAATAGGAGGACAGGTCACCACAAGTATAGTATAAGTTTGAAGATTAAACAGTACCAAAAACAAGAAAAAGCCAAGAAAACAGAGCACCCACGGACAAACTCAAAAATACAATTTGGCATCAGCTTTAAGCATTATCTAGTGCTTCATTGATCAAGTTTGCTGCCAGCAACATCCACAACGAACCTGTATCTGACATCGTTCTTCTCCAACCTTTCAAAAGCTTTGTTAATGTAATCCATCTTTATAACTTCAATCTTGGAACTCAGGCCCTTCTCTTTGCAGAATTCAAGCATTTCTTCTGTTTCCTTCATGCTCCCTATGAAGCTTCCAGTTATTGTCTTTCTTCCTGCACATATTAAAAATTCAAAGCAGAATTTCTTAAAACAGAGCAACCCATAAATCAATATCAAGAAACTGAAAATTTTCAATTTTTAATAGAAAAGAACAAAATGCAGAGAACCCATATAAAATTTCTAGATGCAAAGAACAAAAGTTTCATTCTTTAGCGGAGAAAATTGGCTCACCTAGCATAACCATGGGGGATACAAATTGCAGAGGGGTGCTAATAACACCCATCAAGATCAACTTCCCATCAAGCTTCAATAGAGAAAGGTAAGGCTCAAGAGGATGAAACGCAGGCACAGTGTCAATAATATAATCAAGTGAGTCTGCTGCTCCTTGCATCTGATTTGTGTCAGAGCTAACCAGGTACTCATCAGCTCCAAGATGCCCAAGAGCCTCCTCCTTCTTCTTATCAGAAGAGCTTATCACTGTCATATGGTGACCCATTGCCTTTGCTATCTTCACCCCTATGTGTCCAACTCCTCCAAGCCCCAAAATTCCCCCCCTTAGCCCACTATGTTTCAAACCAAAGTGGCTCAGTGGACTGAATACTGTCACGCCAGCGCACAATAACGGCGCCGCTTGCTCCGGTGCCAAACCATCTGGTATTTTCACCACAAACCTGAAACATTAAATAAAAATGTTAGTTTTACATTATTATCTTTGAATTCTCAAACTGGGTCTCAAATTTTGAACCAAGTTATTGAAAAGTTTTAGTCTTTACTTTTGGTCGACGACCATTTCACCGGCAAAGCCACCTTGGGTGGGTTTTCCATCGGTATAGACATCATTGTATGACCAAATTTTCTTGTTGCAGTATTGCTCAATGTCTAATTTGCATGGGCGGCAGTTTCTGCAACATCCAACTATGACTCCAATTCCGACAACATCTCCTGCTTTGTATTTGGTCACGTCTGATCCGACCTCCACCACCTCACCAACCACTTCATGCCTATTTAATAAATAAAAAACGATTAAGAAAGTAATAACACAGAATCTAAATCATTATTAGTAAATGATAGTTACTGGGTAGAGCTAAATTTCCATGACATGAAGGGTTTAGAAGATTAATACCCAGGAACCATGGGATAGTTGGACATGCCAAGATCATTTTTCACTTGGTGGATATCAGTGTGGCAAATTCCACAGTAGAGAACTTTAATGTAAACATCTTCTGGGCCTGTAGTTCTGCAAATTTTGTTTTATTTCCCAAACAAATAGAATTAGATCTATTGGGAATTGGAATAAGATATATATATATATTCCAGGACAAAAATCAGATTAAACAAAAACTTGGGATTACCTAAGATTGTATGTGTAGGGTGATAGAATCCCAGATGGTTCTCTTGCTGCCCATCCTGTTGTTGTTCTTTCTACTTCAAGGCCACCCATTTTCTCAGACACCAAACAGAGAGAATAGCAAAAGAGAGAGAGAGAGTGGGAGATGGGAGAGAATGACGGGTTCAACGAAGCATATATATACAAAGCAAACTTTGTGGGAACTAAAGCCAAGGTTTTGGCAAAAGATATGGACATCTCAGCAGTGCGGTAGGTGAACCTAGTTGGTAAGTTTTTTCTAGCTATGTTGAATTAAGATCCTCATTCTTCTGGCCCCACAATAAAGTGGGTCCCACTTAACTTTATTCTCTTATCTAAAGAGTCTCACCAGATTGGGTTGGGTGGGTCTGAATTGCCGACGTGCTTAAGGAACCAGTTGATTGTTATCAAAGATACGTTACATTTCATCAAGCATACGTCATTCTTCTGAAATGCACAAAATTTAATGAATAGTACGGTGACCTATACCTCATTCTTCTTAAAATGCCCACAATTTAATGAATGGTATGGTAACAAAAGAGATTAAGTTTACATCTATATTATTCTACACTTCAAAGAATTTTCAAGGCATTTATATTGAGATCGAAACTAAATTTTTGTAAAGAATTGTCCAAATTATATATAAAGACATAAATTTATTCCTAATAAGCATTGTTTTCTTTTTTGACTTAAAGAATAGAAACTCGAATTCTTAACTTGAGAGATAATTTATTGAGTAGAGAGCATCAAATATGTATCAAAGTCTTGAATGGATTTCATAGAGCATCAACTATCATTCAAGTGTCTAAAGTATTGTAGAATTAAAATATTGTATTTCTTTTTCCATGTTATCCATAAAATTGAAATGTTTTCATTTTTTAGTTGTTTAATAGAAAATTATGATTGATAATGACAAGTATATGTGTAGGTCGAATTAATATTGTATCTAAAACTTTGATGAATATAACAAAATTTCATTCAATTTTCAAACAAATCGATACTTGTTTTCACGAATTTTTTTCTAAATTGATATTGTATTATGTAGTTTCAACCAAAATATAACATATTTTAATTTAATATTTCAAACACACCAACATTTAATACTTTGCCTAAACTATATATAAAAGAAAAAGAAATATAATAAAAAGATAAGAGAATAATATTTTGAGCTTAGCGGTTAAGAATTTGAGCAGCATAAAAATACACACAAGAAAGAATAGCTATGAATCCTGAATAAAATTAAACTGATACTCATGAAAAATCAAAAAAATAAACAGAATTATTTTAATGTTTGAATAATTTTCTCTTTCTAATGTTTCTTAAAATGTCAAATACCTTTTCACCTCTTATAATTAGAAAATGTAATTGAGCTGACATAGTTTACCAAAAATGAAGAATGAATTATAAACTTTATAATACATGTTCTAAGAACGACTGTTTAAGGTGCAATTAATTTGTGTTTAAATAGTTTTTCAAATTGATTAAAATGTAAAAATGCTAATTAATTAATTAATTAATTAAATTGCAATAAAACTTCCTTATGTTACAATTGTTGCTAGTTATTCGTTAAATTAACTTTTGATTCCTTTTGTCAAAGATCAAACTTAAACTCATGGACAATAAATCTAAATATAAATGAAATCTAAATTCGATAATTATATATATTTTTTATTTATTCTACCAAGATTTTAGTAAGGACGAGAATAAAAAATTAACATCTTTTTGGGGTCAATTTTATCATTTTACTTAATTTATAATATATTTTCAAAATATTTTTAAAAAGTGATAAGTGGGTCAATTGACTACACTAAGTCGAATGTAGATTCCCTCCTGATTATTACAATCATAATTACAATATTAATATAAAATATGTTGAAACTCTAACCCAATTCAATAAATAAGTGGAAAAACAATTCATGTTTAATGTAGATAAAAGGCATGTAAAAAATCCATTGTGTACCAAACTAATATTCTCACATGCAAGATGTGTAAAAGATTATTAGTCTAATGTGTCCCTCATTTCTGACTTTCACTGTCTTTTGTTTTTTACTAAGAATTTCACTAATATATACTTGAAAATCAATAAACATATGGACAAAAAAAAAAAAACTAAATGGTGTGAGAATTTTATAAAAACTAATTGAAACTTCTTTCTTTTTTGGTCTAATAAAAACTATAATCATTGTTTGATTAATCACACTAGTGGTTGTTAAAACTAACATAGCTGAATTTTTTATTTTTTATTTTAAATGGAACACTTTGCAAAAGAACATAAAAATACAATTGACTGATTAGATTCTATTTAAAAAAAAATATCTCAGATCAAAAAAAGTTAAAAATTAAAAATAAAATAAAAGACTACAGATATAAAAGTTGACCTAATGTGAATGCGAAGGTGTGGTCAACTGTAATTTGAGACTTTACACAGGATGGTTCAACACTCCGCAGTTAAGGAAGGAGCTTGGAAATTGAATCACACCTAAAATTATACAGTAACGAATTTAGAAAATGTTAGTAGTGTTTAATTAATAGTTGAGTCATACATAATAAAATTAATTTTTATTTGTATAAATATTTGTATTTAGTAGTTTTATGTATAAATTTGAGATTATATAATAAATACTTTACTGTTTATACAATTCTAATTATCTCATAAATTAGCACGACGACTCTATATAAAAGCATGATATGTAAGAAATATTTTTAAACACTAATATTTTAGGGTCAAATATTTCATTAATTATGATATAATAAAAGACGAAATTAAAGTATATCGATGAAAATCTCCCTCACACTTTAACTTCCCTAATAAAATGATTTATATATAAATAGACAACTTTGTACAATAAAGTAAAAATGATTCAAGACAAAATAAATAATAAATACAATTTTTTGTCCATTAACTTATATTGTTATATTATATTTGAAAACTTGTAGTGATGTAAAAAATTATTGATTGAATTCTATTATAATTAGAGAAACAACTAATTAATAAGTTTTTAAAAGAAAATATATATTATATTCATAAATAATAAATATAAATGTAAATGAAATCTCAATTAAATAATTAATTAATTATTTGTATTTTTATTTAAATTTGTGAGGCAAATTGTTCTGATAAGATTACAATGAGGGTAAGAATAAAAAATTAATATTTTTGTGAGGTTTAATTTATTATTTTTTTAATTTATAGATAATTATGATAAAATAAATGGGGTCAATTGACCCCCACACACTCCAACCTGGCGTAAACCCTCATTGTACATTATTACACAAATTAATTGACCCATTTCTTGTAACTCGTTTTTTTTATTTTAACAAAATCAAACATTTTTAAAACTTCTTTTTTGGGTGAAAAGGGAAAATAAAAAAGTAGAGCATATGCAGCAGATTTCACAAAGACAAATTCCTTGAAGAAGCTAGACAGAACTTGAAAAAACAATTAAGATATTCTGTTAGCCTTCATGGACACATGGGGAATCTTTTGGCTTTTGCAAACAGTAACGTGCAGTTATTGCAACTTAATTTTATGTTCTGCAACTTTATCTGTGGAAGAGTTTTACAGCTACCATATCTTGACATATTCACATGCCAAGGAAGAAACAAAATGCACAATGAAAATTTGAGAAAACATGACAAACGTAGAGAAATTACTAGTTTTTCCATGATGTTTGTGGCAGACAATCAAGTGTAGTATTGGTTGTGATACCTTTAGTCTTGATAGAAAAGTTATAGGACATCTATTGCCACACACACATATATATATATATGATATGAGGTGGAAAGAGACAGTCGGCACTGGCATCCATGCTTTAAGGCAGTACTCATATTCTTCCCTGCTACATTTGACATTTTCTGAAGGCAATGTCAATCTAATCCTTGAGCTCTAATTTTCAGTAGGTGGGTGGGGCTTGGAAAAATTCTAATATGGGAACCATAACTATACCACTTTGTGAAGGGGGTAGAAACTAATATTTAGTCATATAGGACGTGGGATATCTTCAATCATTCATTTCTTGAGATTGTTACTACTTCATGGGCAATATAGAAACCCTGTAATATTATCTTAAGTTTTTGTACAAGTTGATCAACTAACCAAGTTTTGTTCAACTTGTTTTGTGCAGTAGCTGGAAATGCATCTACATGGAATGATATAGGGTCAATGAAAGTTACGTCACCCTGTAAGTGGTGTTATGTGCTGGGTGCTAATTTGCATTCATGGGTGAAGTATAACAGGGACCAATTGTCCACTCTAAAGAAACAGGGCCTACTAAGTATGACATATAATGGCATCAATCTTAACCCAGCACAAGCAAATTGGAAGAGGCACGGAAACATACAAGTGCAGGATCACAAACGTGCAAATACGCAAAAGTAACTAAAACTTTTGCTTCTGATTGAATAAAAGGAAGAATCTTGCTCGTTTGGCACATTGTATATGATTGCATAGGATATGTTACAATTTGAATATTGTTACAACAAAAGGATTGTAATAAGAGGTATTGCAATGCCATAGTGATATTAGTTATTCAGGCTTCGTAATAATGTCAAATTTCATAAGAGACGCACCTCAAATTTTGGTTTCTAGATGATGTTAAAAGACTGCCAGACACACGGTAAAATATGCAGCCAGCCAGTTCAATATCACATCCAAGATGCTGCCGGCTCATGTTTGTTGTACTTTCTTTTCCGTTTGTCATGTTTGTGAGATTTTAACCAACACAATTCATCCATTGCCAATATCTGTGGAGTCCCCAATGGTCTGTACTTTATAACCACAAGAACCTATAATTAGAAAATGAAATCTTTTATTGGTTGAAATTTATCCATCCAGAGTCCAGTATGGTTTTGGAATGTATAAAGTGAAAATATTACCTCAAGTAAATAAATTTAACTCTGTGAAGTAGAAGGCTGGAAACTCTTAGATATAGCTTAAGAATTTGTAGTGTTCCAACTTCTTTGCATGTATGCCGGCAAAGGAGCATCCAACTCAAGGCTTTCCACTTTAGAGAGATCATAGTTGGGAGATGATTGTACATTTTGCAAAGCAACAGAAACATTGGGCAAAACCATTTGCTTGCAATGAAGATGTAGATGGGAATGCTTTTCAAAGATACTTCCCTTCTCCAAATTGAGGCCAAAAGGGAGTGTCTCTTTTTCGGGAATATCCTTGCTCGAGTTCTCTTCAAGATCAGGGCAAGATAAATGCTTCATTTTCCTATGTGCTTGCCACCCATACTTGTAGTCCCCAACAATTGGTGTTCCCAATATTTCAGCACAATGGACACGAAGCTGTGGTACTCACACATGTTAGGGGAGTAGTTATACATTGTCATAAAGGTCAGTTAAACTCTAAAGAAGCTATTAGAGACCAAGATAATCAATTAGAAATGATAGTTTGACCTGGTGCTTTCTACCAGTTAGAGGGGACAGCTCCAGCCACGTGTAACCTGCAAAATTAGCAGTAGCTTAAGTGGAATATTCTTGCAAACAAAAAGAGATTTTCATATTTTCTGAAGGAGCACTCCAGATCATCAAGGAGATGACCAAAACTCTCATTTCTTTTACTTATTGAGGCCAAATGTATTAATACTTGCAGGGCTTTCATAACAAAAGCAGCTTACTGATTACTGATGTTAAAAGCATCATTTGCATGCTGATATAGTGATATGTGAGTGCTTAAAGACATATTCTTCAAACAGTAAAATCAGGATCCATCTTGGTATGTTCTTACCTACTTCTGTGCATCACTGTGTGGGCTTTTCAGTTGGAATGTGATCAGGTATCACGAGAAAAACAATATGGAATCAAATAACAAGAAACAATGGTATGGAATCAAACAACCAGAAAATCATGTAAACCGATTCAAAGTAAGCATATCCCCAATGTATGTTATATGAAGACGGTATTTGATCTATAGTGAACTTCTTAACTAACCGTGTGAAGATGTTCCAATCACTCGATACTCTGTGATCGCGTGCTGTGATGAAGAGAGTTCGGAATTGTCAACGATGGTTATTCTATCAGATTTCCCATTGTCTAGTACAACCTACAAAGGGAAAAACAAGGCCAAAAATAGAGTGTGTAAATACATGGTAAGATTGCTAGGCTCCTGAGGGCCAAATCCTACATACGATCATTGGCACATGAGAGTCGTGCAAAAGTAGCTAATACTGTGGTGTTATCCTATAACTCTATGCACCCATGTATGCAAAGTAGTTTAAGTGTTGTCACAGGCTATGCATCCATGTGATTCCAGGAACCTGGATGCATAGTCTACGACAACACATAAACTATTACACGAAGCAGGAAAATAAGGTTAAGCATTTGATTAAATCCTTCACCGTTGATCCAAGCGGTGTTGCTGATAGCTAGCCCTTTTAACTTAAATTGAGCATTGCTACAGAAGAGTCCCTCATTGCATGTGTGTTTACACCTTTTATCTAATTTATATTGGGTTAGGGTTCAGGGGATGATGGGAGAGTAAACAAGCAAGTGGCTACTCCGAAAACAGTTTCAAACCAACAATTGCTAAGAGTCAAGAGACCTGACCTTACCCAATGCCGCAGTGATTAATCCCTTTGGTCGTCTTGGACAGCCTATGACAAGCGCCCAGTACCTCCTTTGCAAGATTCTCTTTTTCTTGTTGATCTACTTTCATAAAATCAAACAGTAAAGAAAATGAAAGGTAAAAAGTAGCAATTAAGAATAATATTAAACATATAGCCCTTATATCATGGAAATGTAAGGCATTTGAAAAGAATGAGCGCACGCAGAACGAGAGAAGGAACAGACATTGCTCATGTCATCTGATGCTCTAGAAGTCTTCTCGCGGAAGATAGAATGCAGAATTGTGGCACTTATTTGTGTCCTCCCCAGCACCAAAATTCCACTACTATCTTTGTCTAGTCTGTGCACCTAATATTTTAACTTGTTCAAGTTATCGATTCATTAAACTAGTTCATATAAGCAAGAAACTATTGCAAATATGGGGGAAGATGGAGGAAAAGACAAGAAACCCCAACTGATGGATGTTTAAGATTCTTAACAATACTGACATTTTTGGTAAAGCATGAACTCACCAAACGAGGGGATTCTGGGTATTTATAGTTTAAACAGGTCCTGGCCAATTCATCCAAACTTTCTCTGATGCCAATGCCACCCTATTGAAATAGAAGTATAATCCAAATGTAAGAACTAACACTAACAAGCTGCAAACTGAAGGATTGGAGAAGGAAAATTTATAAGTTACCTGTACAGGCATTCCTGGAGGTTTGTTGATAACAATAATGGCAGGATCCTGAATTAAAATTTTTACTGGGTTAGGAACTAGAAGCAAGATAGCTTGACACATAAATCATATAGAGCAGTTAAAGATAAAACCTTATACAATACAAGGCTACGGATAAAATCCTGTTCTTGTGTACTGCAATCACGCTCTTGTTTCTCTATAGGCAACTTTTTAACAGTGATAGGAAGAAATATCTGATCTCCCGAATTCATTTTATCCTTAGCTGTGACCTTCCAAAAATTTCAGATATCAGAAACAAGGACTTATCCCACAATAGCTGTAAAGAATAAACTGTAAACACCTTTTTTGAGCACATCATATTAAATTTATGTATTTACTATTTATTAATATGGGTTACCCTTCTCAATCTATGACCCTGCGCTTGATCCTCCAAATCATTATTTCCAAAGCTAGCAGATTCTCTTCGAACCTGTGATTAAGCAAACAGTAAGCTATTGGACTTCGAGCTCAAATGCAAGGCATAGAAGATCATTTTAATGAACTCGATCTTCTCTACCAAGCTTTCAAAATATAAACACATTGTCTGTGAAATCCATTCCAAAATCTCAAAAATGTCATGTTTTTCAGATAACAAGCTTCTTCCTTTTTTAGCCTTTTTCCTTTTTCCTTTTTCCCTATTGTAAAGCCTCAAATACACGCATCCTGTGGTTCAGAGGCCATGATTTTTACTCTTGGTCTTAGAAGGGGAGATGCAATTAGACCCAATGACCTTAAGAATACAATTACTAATTAGAGGGGCTTTTCTTTTATTTTAGTTTTATCTTGATCAGGATTTTAAAAGATTAACAAAAATACAAAACTATAAAAAATCTAATTTTCCATGGTTTAGCATATAACAAGTAAGTTTTCAGAAAAATGAAAGAACCAATGGTGACAGTTACTATACCCGAACATCTTATTACTTATACTTTAAGTTGAATTTCTTCTATAGCTTGAAGTCTCATCCTTTGAATCTCTATACTACCCAGGTAGTCATACCCTTTCCTTTGACTACCTTTAACGACAGATACAGATGATCCAGATACCGTTAGAGCGAGCGGGTGATGCTCAAGCAAAAATGAGAAAGAAACCTGTCTAATACGAAAGAGCTTCTGTACAAGGTTTCTGGGTAGCTCTGGGCAGCATCGAATAACCCATTTGAGAGCAGTGGTTGGGGTAGTAGCTGCAGTGCCGCATTTGACTTCCGGATGGCTGCCTGAGAGTTCCTGCCCAAGAGCCGAGCCGTTGATGGTAGCAGTGTAAGGAGGAAGAGTGAACCACTTACCGTCGTTTCTCTGATTTTGCTCTTGGTTAAAGTTTTCACCGGTGGCGGAGCTGTAATGACAACTCCAAGCGCATAAGTAGAGCCTGGAGTTGCCGGGAATGACAGAGGAAGCTGTCGGAGAAAGAAGATTGATGAGGCGGAGGATGATAGGCTTCGCCATGTCACTGAATACTGGGTTTAGCAAGGATTTTGCCGAGGCTACGTGTATTTGAGTTTTTGACTTGAGAATGGAGACGTCGCCGAGGGAGAGGGGTTTTTGGAGTACTGATGAAGAAGGGTTTTTGTCTGGTAAAAGCTGGCATCTTTGGTGGCCCAATCTGTGAAGGACAGTCTGGTTAGGTCCAATAAGGTTAGACAATGGGCCCAATTATTTTTATTTGGTCAGCATTTGATCTCTTTATCTTTTGTTTGGTCTATGTGATTATTAGTACTTGTCCACTTCTCATTGTGCTACCCATTTGTTTTTGACAAAAATAACATTTCCTTGGTAGGTAGATAAAAGGGATAGTCTTTTGAATTTTGGAAGATAATTGCATTCAACAAATATTAAATATTCAAATATGATGGGCAGTAAATAGAGTTAATAACTAGTTGGCACGTTTTTGGTTTATAATTGAGATTATCATTTTTTTTTTAGTTACGGTATAGATAATATGTTATAATTTTATTTTTAACATATCAGAAAGTTAAATTAGTCGAGATGTACATAAACTGGTCCATACACCACTTGAACGTTAAACCACAAAAAAAATCTTTTAAAAATCAGTCCTAAGAACTTGAGATTCAACTTCCCATTCACCAAGGTTAAATGGTAAAGTGTTCACCCATTGAACATTGTATAGCTCACATGCCCATTCAATCTCTTAGGAAAAAAATATATGAAAAAAGAAGAAAAAAAAATACTAAAAGAAATTTATTAGATCAGCTAAGAAATTAGTAAACTACATCATTTTCAATAACAAAGAGGAAGTACTCTTTCTTCATCATTATTATTTCTAACAAAGTATAGGAATAGGATAATACTCCTACAACATTTTGTGTACAAAGCAATTAAAACATTGCAACTGGTTAGTGCCTGCCTCGCCTAGTTAGCTAGCTAGTGGTGCATGGTAGCAAAGTGTTTGTGTCCCACACCAGGGCTTGGACCAGAGTCTTTAAGCTGTCTTAGAAACCTAGGACTCTTAATCTTGGGTCTGTGACCTTTACCACGAGGGCTTGGTCCAGAAGGCTTAATCATCATCCACAGACTCATAGAGTCGGACATTCTTTCTCTAGAGTTCGCCTCCAAACCTTTCAATGGCCGAGCTGCAATACTAACAGGGATGTTATAATGAAAACATAACAAGAATAAAAGAATACCTACATGTACTTTTGTAACCATCTCAAATTATGTCGTAGCAGCGAAGAAGTAGCTGCAAGAGAAATTGAACTTGGTGAGAATGGCAGCCTATGGGAGTCCTTTTTATAGTTTTGATTTTGGGAGTTAATGCAACTTACTATTTTTAAGGATTTTTTTTTTTTTTTACTGGGTATTCTAAGCAAACTTGTAATGATTTTATAAATAAGGAATTTGTAATATTTATTATTGTAGGTAATTAAGATTTTAATATTATTCAATACATAAATTACTATTTAACAATTATATTTATTTTAATTTAATATGTATCTTTAAGATACCCGTTAAAAAAAATAATTTTTAATTTGTGTGTACGTTGGGAGGTTGATTTGTAAGTGCAAGTGGGTTACCATATTTTTGGGTAAACAAAATGGCCCTATAACTTAGGAGAAATGCATTGAACAAAGTAGTTAATGTTGTAAGGAATTAATGCTATAAATGATCAACGTGATACCGGTTTGAAAATGATTAGCAAAATCATACTTTTTGACCTTTTTGTAACATTCTTCATAATCTATTTATTATGTTTTTGGCCAAATTATACTTGGTGTTCTTGTAATTTCATTATTTTTTTTAATTGGTTTACTGTATTTTAATTTTTTAATTGATAATTGTGCTTTTATTTTAATTTCAATATTGAGTATCACATATGCAATTTCATCAATTTACAAATAAAATTTGTCTAAAACAAGAAGAATAAGTCAACTAAACAATACAAGAGAATGTTGATTTTAACATTTACGAACAAAATCCTCACAAAAATACATTTAATCTTAAAATAATAAAAAAAAAATAGAAAAAATGCGCATGAAATAAAAATAAAAGTACAATAACCCAATTCAAAAAATTTAAAACACCATGACTTACTATTGTTATTTAATTATTTTTTTTCTAATCATAATCATTCTTTATGCTAGTGAGATTTGAATATGAGATCTCAAATTACTCCTATAATTTGATTAGCATTGAGTTGTCTTTTATGTTGTGTTCATTAATGTTTGATAAAAGTCTAATAATATATATTTTTGGCTTAAGAATTAGATAAGCTGAATCCAATGTATTTTTTTTCTATTCAACTGGCAATTGACTGATTATATATAATTAACTTGCTTCCTTAAATAGATATAATTAATACTAAAAGGTCAGTCCCCTTAAAAGCTGACTTATATATGAATCATGCACATGATTAAGCCTGAATTGTGGTTTAGATTGACAAGAGCTGCCTACAAATGTGGAGGGTTTTGAGCCATGTCTAAAGCCCTTAAGATCATCAATTTTGGTTGACCAATTAACCATATACTATTAATGTTACTCGAGCTACAATGCTAGCACTTGTTTTGAAGTTGCTAGCTGTGACCCCGTAGGTAACATTTCCTTCTACCATACGTCAAAAATTCTTAAAGCATTCCTACTTTTCTTAACGTGTAGTATACAAAAAAAATTTGTATAATTCTAAAAACTCAATAAGCATCGTATGCATATGACAATGATATTGATAATGTAAGATAAATATTACGTGTTTCGTGCATAAAAGCCCTCTAAAACAAAAGTTAACTTCAACTTATTTAACGTGCACAAACTCTTGCCTAATTAATTCTAAGTCAATACATGTAGTTATAAGCAATAAGCAATAAGCTGATTAGCAAGATGGCACATCAATCTAAGTCACTTTCAAGTTTCAAATCTCGTTTCATGCAAGAAAAGTGCGAGTTGAATATTGTCTTTCCAGTTTCCACCATCAAAGCTAGTGGACTCTTACCTGATTCAGTATCTACCAAAATTATTCAGATATTGGGTTCCATTGATACCCAATTGAGCTATGAAATTGATGTTTCTAAGGAGGAACTAATTAAACTTAAATAAAGCATAAAAGTGGACCTGTTGGATACTAAGGGCTTGAGATTTCTTGACTAAAGAAAAGACTCTGTTTTCCAATTTTTCTTCCCCGTTTTTTTTTTTATCATTGTCTTAAAATTGCGTGAACCTTTTAGGCTGTTGAAGTTTTCTCTCTGAATACCAAATTTTGTCTGTCTTGTATAGGAGTCATTGGTTGGATCTCCAAGTACCTTTTTCATTATGAAATTGCTCCACCATCTAAATCCCACAAAAGATTTGATGGTAACACTTTCTGCAACAGGGACTCCACATTATTTTCCCATTTTTTTTAATGGGTTTACTTCAAAATTTATGAACTTTTGGCCTTATTAGTAATCATTATATTCTAAAAACGTTAATTCATAGCATGTCCTTATTGTTGCATTTTCTTTTTAGTAAGAGGCTGCAGCAGAAAATTCTAAAATACATAGTCTCTGTTATTTGGCTATGGTGGGTGAGATTGGATCTTCATTGTCCAGCAATAGAATTTGCCGTTTTGCACCTTACATTACGTGGTTGTCAATGTCTTTTGTGCCGTCTCACTATAACCCTTATTACTATTAGGCATTAGCTCAAGATTTCAAATGTTCCAAACCCATGAATTAGATTGACATGTTTCAAATTAACTGTTCAAAACTCTGAATTGACATTTTCTGGTTAGGTTCAAAGCCAATATTCTCAAGTTAGTTATGAAACTTTCCCAGAATTTGACCCTTGAATAAATCTTTTGATGTGTATAAGTAGAAAATGTGTTGTGTTATAACAAATACCATAAGCAATCTTTATTGAAAATACTTTTTTATATCAATAGTGAGTGTGGCGCCTCTACTGTGTTAGCAATGTGAGAAATCACCACTTATCACATTGATAAAACGTGAATCAAGTTCAACCACACGAGTTTGAGAGGCACTTGAGCCGGAGTGTTAGAACTTACCTAGAACCAGCAGCCAAGTTAAAAGATGCATTAAGAGTTTCCCATATTGGTAACATAATATAGTTTTACATTACATATTAAGTATATGAGTTATTTCTCTTACCTCTAATAGATTGGTCTTAATAGATTGGTCTTAAGGGTGTCACTCTAACAAATAGCAAGTGACTCAGGCTGGAGATCCATCTCACTAGAAGAAGCAAAAGTACCAAACTTTTCTTTCTTTCTTTATCCTTATCTGTCACTTTACCGAGAAACTGCCTTGTGGGTTCCCCAGGCAAAAGGATGGATGAACCAAGGCGATGGCTGCACCTCAACATTCCAAAACCTCACATGCTTTTGAACAGTACTAAAAGTGCTAAGTCAACAAGATGTCACACTATAAATAGAACCTGCATCATAATACATGCCTCTTAAGCAAGAATATCAAAGCTTGAACATACTTCTAGCAAGCTAGCTAAGCTTCAGTTAATTGATATGACAAGGGGACTCTACTCTGTCACCTTCTATCTTATTCTTCTTCTTCTACCTTTCTTGTTCACTTCAATGTTTTGTGTATCAGAAGCCAGGAAATTGCATAACTCATTGCCTCGCAATGATGTTATTGGCAAGATTTCCAGGACATTGAAGAGCTCAGGGCCAAGCCCTGGTGGAGGGCACAAAATTAAAAAGCTTCAAAACCTTGCAGTGATTAAGCATTCTGGTCCAAGCCCTGGTGAAGGACACAAGTACATCACTGGAAGCAATTAATTACAGCCTAAACTTTTGGGTTTTCTTGTATATTACTGATAAAAGTGTCAGAAATATTTTACAGACTTACACTAGAGAAAGAGAGAGATTTAGGCATACTAAATTACTTACTGCTTAGTCATTTTATGTACCATAGATGATAATTGTAGATCACGGTCAGATATATATTGTGGTATGGGGCTTAATACCTTCTGTTTGATAAATTTCATGCAAATTAGTACGCCAATGTAACTTACTGTAAGAACATAAATATAAGGGAAGTGATTAGATACTAGTTAATGGATGGGCATTGACTTGCCCTTAAATTATCCAGAACATGGGCACTTTGTAATTGTACATGGAAATTGCAATTGTGGAGCTGTTTACAATTGTTTTAATGCTGGTTTAATTCTCTGTAGTGTAGGTCCTTATAGCTCCAAAAGGGTTGGGTAAACAAGTCTGTGGCTTTATCTTTTCTCTTTTACTTTCGCTGTAGGTTTTCTTGAAACACAGTTTAAACTGTTTATTACTTATAATTGATTCTGTTCAACATATTAAGTTTATGAACTTGTGACTAAAATTATAAAGAAAAAGAAGAAAAGGAAAAGGAGAATCTTTTATTATTTTTTTATATTTAGTAATTAATGTGTCCGGCTCTACTTATGATGTACTAATTTCCTTTTTATTTGATCAAAGAGAGCCATCCAAGAACATCTTTTGACTTGCATTGGGTGTGAAAATTGAGCGTTGGCATTGTGAAACTAATCCAAGTGACTTGAAGTTCTAGGTTGTGAATTTCCACTTTTTATGTCTTCAGTTGCATCAGGAGGGTACCATAATTAGTAATAAGATGGGGAATTCCGTACATATTTACATAATATACAGTACTTAGTATCAGTTCTAGTTATAGAGCTCCCCTGCAGATACATAACATTTCATTCATTAGAAACTTTTGACTAATTTATTACTTTTTGTTACTAGGTTTAGTGATTATTGATGGTTAATTTCACTTAGTTTCAAATGAGAAATTAAACTAGGCTTGATCTTTCTTTTCTACATTCGCAAAGTATGTTTGTTCTTGATTATTGTTAGCAGCAACAAATTGCTCTGTTCTGCATGAAAGTAAAACCCCATTTGCATTTGAACCTGCCCTTTCATTGGTTGACTATTGCAGCCCCTCAAACAGAGGCATGGCAATGGGTCAGGCCGCCGTCAACCGGACAAAAATAGACAAAACCCGATCAGATACAGACCCGAATAAGCTTGTCCTATATATATTTCTTAGACATATTCGCAGTTTTGTGTGTTATTCATGGATCAATCCAATCTTACATGAACTTAACTATGACTCGGTCTGAATTAAATACAATCCACAAACTGTTTAGGCACATAAAAATATCCAATTTGATTGGGTTGAATGCCCAACCCTGTCAAATTGCCATCCCTACTCAAATGTCATACTGCAAACACTATAAATAGAGCTTCCCTGCCTTTGAAAAATCTTATATTGTCCCTGTCCTGCTTGGCTCATTTTATTTGGCTCAATGGTCCTATCATATTAGTAGAACCAATAAAAACAATTCTATTAGTTTGTCACCAACTGGCAATTGTTAGGACCTCAAATCTAATCTAATCTAATCTAATCCATAGCAAACTCCATCTGAATATAACTCTTACGTACACATCAAATAGTTGTACTTGAAGATAAGCCATTTCTAGTGCTACCAATAATGTCATCCACAAACAATTGAACATTCAAATTGGACGAGCCGCCATTAACCACCGCCTCCCTAGCGGCCCTTTTCAACTCCTCCGCAGCTTTCTTTAACTTCTCTGAACTTAGCCCAGTATTAACTTCTTCAATAGCTTTCTCCACTTGCTCTGTTCCAACAAGCCCAGTGCTATCTGGCTTGAGCCGTAAACCCGTATGAAAAACATCAGTAATGAGCTTTGCATTGGTGGGCTGGTCAGTCCATTGTGGGTAAGCAATCATGGGTATACCTGCAGTAATGGCCTCAAGCATTGAATTCCACCCACAATGGGTTAAGAAGCAAGCAATAGCTGGGTGAGACAGAACCTTAGTTTGTGGACTCCAAGATACAACAAGACCTTGTTCTTTGGTATCCTCCAAGAACCCAATTGGCAATTCCCCTTTTCCATCTGGTGTTGGGTTTTCTGGACGCTTAATTACCCAAAGAAATGGGCGTTTGCCATTCTGTAAAGCCATTGCAATGCTCTCCAATTGTTTATCAGAAAACACAAGGAGGCTGCCAAACGAGACGTAAGTAACAGAAGAAGGAGATTGACGGTCAAGCCATTCCATACAGGAGTCTTGGGGTTTCCACAGTTCAATTCCCACATCATGATTTTCATCCTCACCTTGTAAGAGTGACGAAGGGACTAATGGACCAACTGGTAGTATTGGACTAAGCTCAACCATGGAGTCTATGACTTCTTTCTCGAGCTCATAAAATGAATTGGCTAATACCCACTTGAGCTTTTTCATGTTTTGAAACATTTCTGAGAATAGCTTAGGGATGCTTCCAAATGGGTTTGATGGAAGAACAAAAGATGGAAGTTCATTTGTTTGTAAAAATGGCAGACCGGGTAATTGGACAATCATATCAGGGTCTGTTGGAGTTGGAAATTGGTGCAAGTTGTTGTAGAAGTGGTAGTATATGGCGTAAAGTGCACAAGGCTGAATCCAAAGGCAGGCACAAGGGATTTTGTGCTCTGCAGCTACATCTGCTACCCATGGAACAAAGGGGTTATTAATAATGCAAGATAACTTCCTATGAGTACCACCAAAGAAGTGATCTTTGATGAGGTTTGAGAGGTTTATGGGTCCAAATTTGCCTAAGGTTTCCATGTATTGGTCCACGTCCTTGCGGTCTTGGTCGATACTTAGGCCATCTGAGAAGAATTGTAGCTGGATTCCTGAGATGTTGATGGGATCAGGGGGTGTATCACTGGAAGTGGTTTGGGTGATGGAGGACTTGAACATTCGTTGGTAAACTATTTCAGTTGTGGCAAGGGTGACATGAAGACCTTTGGACACTAAGCTTTTGCCTAGTCTAAGCATAGGATTAATGTGACCTTGTGCTCCAAATGACACCATTAGCACATGAATTTCTTCTTTTTTCTCCTTCAAAGCCATGGATTTTTTTTTTCAGTCTAATTTGATCAAAGAAGGCAGAGAAAGAGAAATGGAAACAAGTTTTGAATTGTGAAAGGGTTGCTTTGACAGATTGGGTATAAAATGGCAGAATATGGAAGTTAAATTACAAATTATGCTTCCGTTGGCAATGACGTAGTTGGAATAGACGTGTAAATGCAAAAATTCGATACACAAAATCACAATGGAGTGTTTATGTCTTTCATTCGTTTATGAGCCACACACATCTCTTTCAAGCTTTCAAGTAACCAATCATATATATAGAGTAAAAATTGCACTGTTTCTATCACAATTCAGTATTTTGATCACTTGTATAATGCATTCATTACCAACTTGTTTGCCATGTCCCAAAACTTGTTAAAACACCAAATTGATTAAATTACTAGTACTTATAGTTATAGTCAGCAATGGCTGCAAGAAGAACTTAGACTTTGTTGAAGACAGGTAGCACATTGTTAAATTTTGAATGCCATGCCTGTTGTTTATTAGTACCTACCAAGAACCTGCATGCTTCATGCTCTTATAGATATAATGTTTAATTGCTCATGCCCGTTGTTTATTAGTACCTACCCAGAACCTGGATGCTTCATGCTCTTATAGATATAATGTTTAATTGGCTCTATAGATATAATGTTTACTTAATTTCATCAGTCCCTATAACACTTAACAAGTTGGAGTAACCTGAGCAAGACATCCATTTGCAATTCTAAGTTTTGTGGGATTCCACAAGAAAAGCAAATTACTATAAAACACGAAGAATATTATGGTATATTCTGTTATTCTTAATTTATAGTGTGTTTGAAAATTAATATATTTTATTGTTAAATATGTGTACTTATTATAATAATTTATTAATCACATAATATTAAAATCATTATCACATATTAACAAAATTTTATATTATTTTAAATAAATACACCAAGAATACTAGTTAATAAGTAATATTATATTGTGAATTATTATTTGATCTAATTATTAGTATATAAGATTATAACATACATTAGTCTATTTGATTAAAATTAATAACAACGGTTGACGTTAGTGTCACGTGTCACCCTCTATAACTATCTGCCGATGTAAAAATATAATCCCCTCCCGGTGTAGAAATTTCATGCATCGAAGTATCTTAAAGGCAGAATTGGTAGGAAAATTGTTACAACTAAATTCAAAAAGAAGTAGCTAGGTGGTAACATGGAATTTCTATGGTGACATTTGATCAGTGATAAAAAGAAAGATCCAGCTAAGATTTAACAGAGATACAGACAAAAATATTTATGTGGTCAGTGATGAACTAAAATGATAAGAAATTCAGAACCATAAATGCAGAGCTCCATCTTTTACATTTCTTATACCCTTCGCAGCAACTCCTTTACCATCATTACATCACATCTACTAAAGTTAACCAGTAACAAACACTCAACCCACTGCCTCTATCTATTACACTATTACCTCCTAGAATTCCAATTAAACCAAAATGGATTCTGAAGCTTTTGCACATGTTCTCCTTGTTTGTGTCTTTTCCAGCCCAAGGCCACATTAACCCTATGTTTAGAGCCTTAGACTAGGCAAGCTGCTTGCTTCAAAGGGTTTGCTTGTAACCTTTTCTACTACCCAAAACATTAGGCAAAGATATGAGACAAGCTAATGACATTACTGACAAAGCCAGTTGGTGATGGTTTTCTTCAGTTTGAGTTCTTTGAAAATGGTTGGGTACATGCCATGATGAGCCTAAACGTAAAGATATACCTGAATACCTGCCACAGGTGGAGCTTGTTGGTAAGCTAGCAAATGATTGAGAACCGGCCGATTTCTTGCATTATAAACAACCCTTTTATTCCTTGGGTTTGTGATGTTGCTAATGAGCATGGAAATCCTTCTGCCATGCTTTGGGTTCAATCATGTGCTGTCTTTACAGCTTATTACTATTATTCCCACAAATTAGTACCATTCCCGTCAAAAGATGAGCCTTTCTTAGACGTTCAACTGCCTCTGCCTCTTTTGAAATACAATGAGATTCCTGACTTTTTGCATCCTTCTAGCTCATATCCTTTATTGGAGACACTCATTTTGGAACAGTTCAAGAATTTGTGTATACCATTCTGCATATTGATGGGCACATTACAGGAGCTTGAGCATGAGGCTGTTGACTACATGTCAGAGTTCTTTCGGTTCAAGTCTGTATGGCCTATGTTCAAAAACCCAAAAGCACATGAGAGCACAAGAATCAGTGATGATGTCTTGAAAGCTGATGACTGCATTGAGTGACTCAACTCAAAACCTCAGGCATCAGGGGTTTACATCTCCTTTGGTAGTGTTGTATACCAGCCAAAGCAACAAATGGATGAGATTGCTTATGGCATGTTGAATTCTGAGGTTTCATTTTTGTGGGTAACGAAACCACCTCATAGAGATTTTGGACTTGAGCCACATGTTCTGCTAGATGGGTTCAGTGAGAAAACTAAGGACAGAGGCAAGGTGGTGCAATGGAGTTCACAAGGACAAAGTACTGGCCCATCCTTAGATCAGTAGCATGCTTTGTGACACACTGGGTGGAACTCATCAGAGGAAGCACTCACCTCAGGTGTACCTGTTGTGACATTTCCAGCTTGTGGTGATCAGGCCAGTCAGGTATGCTAAGCTCTTGGTAGGTGAATTTGGGGTAGGAAAATTAGATTGGTTCATAATCTGGCTAAGAACAAATTGATAACCAGAGCTTAGGTTCAGAAATGCTTACTTGAGGCTACAGTAGGGCCAAAGGCAGTAGAGCTGAAGCAAAATGCATTGAAATGGAAGAGGGAAGCAGAAGCTGCAGTGGCAGATGGTGGCTCCTCCTACCAGAATCTTCAAGCATTTGTGGACGCCATTAAAAAGAAAAGCAGTGCTGCCTACATCAAGTCAATCATTAAAGAAGTCAAGTACTATTGAAACTCAATAATTAATAAAGTAAGGGGCAAGAACTAGAAGTCTTTGTTTTTAATGTATGACAAACAAAGCTCTTTGCAAGGTTGTGTAAAATGTAATAACACAATCTCTTTCTTGTGGGTTGCATATCCTGGTTATCCAAGTCAAGATCTTAAGCACTTCCTTTCTTTTTCAATGTTTAAAAAAAAATTAAAAAAATCCGTATTTAATATATTTTTACTGTATAAATTTTTTACAGTATATATAAAAAAATAAAAAAATCAGACTGCAACTCCTTCTCATAGTCATGGATTACACCACATCTAAAAAGATAAAATTTACCTCATAAGCTCACTATTCAATACATTATTTTCATGGAATTTTATAATTTAAAAAAAAAAAAACATTCAAATGACATTGACAGAAGCATGGTTTGATTCATGACCTTTTTGTCTTTTCATTTATTTTTTTTGCCATTATTCTTGTAATTTTGAACTTCAACCTATTAAAAGTCAAAACCAGAAAGAAAGAAAATTTATGGGTTTCCTTTATCTTTCAATTATTATTTACTTACAATTCTTTCATTTTCAAGCAATTTTCTAATCTAAAGACAGAATAATTTAGAGGTTAATCATAGCTTATCACTTGATTATTCACATTCCTGACCAGGTTCATTGCACCCTTCTTTTTTTCCCCCGGAGAATAATTCTCTCTACTTTCCACTGTCATTTCTATTTTCCATTAATCACGCCTCGTTGGAGGTAATCCTCAACTTTTGGACACAATTAACTCTTCCCCCTCCTTAAACCACCACCACCTCCACCACCACCACCACCGCCACCAATAACCACCACTAACCTAATGGCTTTCCCGGAGTTTCAGCCGCTGAATGAGAAGACTCTGGTGGATTACATAAAGGCCGTACCTGCTCTATCTTCAAAACTGGGGAACAAGTTCGATGACTTAACAATTAAAGAAGTTGGGGATGGTAACCTCAATTTCGTCTACATCGTTTACAACACCGTTGGCTCCTTCGTCATCAAACAGGTAACAAACTTTCCGTGAGTATCAGCTTTTGGTCGAAATTGTTGATAGATAAGGATGTGGAAAAATGAGAAATTTTGGGGTTTGCCCTTTTGTTTTGGGAGTTTATAGAAATGTTAAAGTATGTGTCTTTCTGTCTTTATTCGAGAGGCAAAGCTCTGGCTCTGAATCCTCAAAATTTCCAAATAGTATCAAATTGTATACTTGGATCGCCTTGATGAAGTGAGTTTATTAATCCAAGGGAATCTTAGAGCAAACTATCTGTTGTAATTTGGTTCTATGATGTCGTAGGCTCTTCCATACATACGTTGCATTGGGGAATCGTGGCCGATGACAAAGGAGCGAGCATATTTTGAGGCACTGGCGTTGAAAGAACATGGTCGCTTGAGCCCTGAGCATGTCCCAGAAGTTTATCATTTTGACCGTACCATGTCTTTGATTGGCATGCGTTATTTGGAGCCCCCACATATAATCCTGAGAAAAGGGTTGATAGCTGGGACTGAGTACCCATTGCTGGCAGAACATATTTCAGACTACATGGCAAGGACCCTTTTTTTTACATCACTCCTTTTTCGTTCCACTACAGATCACAAACGTGATGGTATGTTTATTTCTTCTTTTTTGCCCAGTTTTAAATTTCTGCACATACTGCATGGTTTAGTTTGTTAGTGTTGGAGATAGAAAGGCTGATGTCTATCTTTAATGCATTTGTATTGACTATTGGCATTTATCTTGTGCACTCTTCAAATGTGTCACTATCCTTTCTGAATACATCTTATGGGAACCCCTTATGGTGCTATTTTGTTTCTCTGAGGTCTTACCGTAGTTACATATATTGATCTATTTTGACTCTTTTGAATCACATATGGTGTTCCAACAGGTTTTTTGGGGGCTGAGACTGGTCATTTAGATTGGTATTAGTTTGGAAAAAATTGTTTAGCTGGTCGACTGGTTGTTCATTTATGAGGTCCTAAGACTTTCTTTTCTCCTCCAACTTTGCACTCCAAAAATAAAGAGAGAGAATAATTGTCTTCTTAGGATTTTACCCATTTCATCTGTTCTTACATTCTCCCAAGCCCTATCTGATACTTATATAATTATCTATAGGTGGGTGTTAGCAGTTATTCTAACTTTGTTAGCATACTTGAAGACATGCAGCACATAGACCTGATATGCATGCGTGCTTTATGCAGTGGCAGAATTTTGTGGGAATGTGGAGTTATGCAGGCTTACTGAGCAAGTTGTCTTTTCTGACCCATACAAAGTTTCTGAATTTAACCATTGGACTTCTCCTTATCTTGACCACGATGCTCAGGCAGTTAGGGAGGACAACGTGCTGAAGCTTGAAGTCGCTGAGTTGAAATCTAAGTATTATTCCTATCACAGTTCTCTCCATCATATGCTGAAATTCAGTAGTTGTTTGTATGATATATGAGTATTGTATGCCCTCAGGTTCTGTGAGAGAGCCCAGGCTCTAATACATGGTGATCTACACACTGGTTCCGTCATGGTTACTCATGAATCAACTCAAGTTATTGATCCTGAATTTGCATTTTTTGGACCAATGGGGTTTGACATTGGAGCATTTCTGGGAAACTTGGTACTGGCTTTCTTTGCACAAGATGGACAAGCTCATGAAGGAAATGACCGAAAAGTCAGTGCTGCTTCCTAAATATCTTCTCTGATTGTTATGCTTCGTTTTCACTTGTTCTCTTCCTCTTTCTTTTCCCTGTTTTTTGGCTAAAGAAATCCAGTCTTAAGTAGAAAAGTCAATATGTCTTCAGAAATCTATAGTTGTTTTCACCATTAATTCCCTTTATCTTCCTTGATAAGCATAGCTTCCAAAACCTTGCTCTGGTCTTTGTGTTCTGTATGTACTGTTGACTTCTGGGACTTTGTTAGGCAATGCATCTACAGTATAGTAATCAGGAAAATGAGTGTTCAAATTGAAATTGGTGATACATATTGTTAAGTGTGAACTAAAGAGATGGCTCTGTAGAGAAGCAGTCTTTAGCAAACCCTTGTAAGAATATAAAAATGAGTTGAATGTTATGTTCGATTAACATATTTTGCAGAACTAATGCCCATGTATGATAATAAGTGCAAATTTCGTATGGCCATTGCTATTGTTTTAGAACTAGTTAATGCAATTTTATTACATGTTCAATAGGCAACTCATATCCTTTCTTGGAGACCTAACCTATAAGTTCTTATTCTTTATCTATTGCTGCCAGCTGGATATATATATATATGTATGTGTATATATGAAACAAGAAAAGGTCAGAGGTTATCTCATATTCCTGGTGTTTTGCAGGCATACAAGCAGTGGATTCTTAAGACAATAGAAGATACTTGGAACCTTTTCCATGATAAATTTATTGCACTTTGGGATGAACACAAGGAAAGTTCTGGTGAGGCATATCTTCATGCAATTTACAACAACCCTGAGGTTCAACAGCTTGTACAAACGCAATACATGAGGGATTTGTTCCATGACAGTCTTGGATTTGGTGCTGCCAAAATGATAAGGTGAGGTGATGGATAGATATTCTTAACTTCTCCAATGTACTATTCATATTTGTTTGCATGCATTATTTACAATTTTACTTCTTTTTATCTCCCTCAAAGAATTCTTTAACATATTTAGTGTGTTAGTTTGCCAGTTCGCATTTTCAATTATTAAAGCTATGGGTTTGTGCATTGCATTGCCCCATATTTATCATCTGATTTTCATTTCACTGTTTGCATTGGTTGCCTATCCTCCTAAAGAGAATTATGGTGATGATGTTGAATTTATCTTATTGAAAAGCTTGTTGGCCTAGTATTCATAAAAAACGAACAACTTCTGTGAGTAAGAAGAAGTATTCAATAGGAACCATATATTTTGTTTCAAATCCAATGATGGGTCCTTTCAATCTTGGAAAGACGTCGAATAGATCCATTATATTATAATGGAAGTTTCTCTCACTGAATATCAGTTGACTAATACCGCTCATAGAAGTCAAGTCTGATTTCCATGTCCATGTTGGTTGAGCAGTTATAAGGTGTCCCTGATATGGGATAACCATGCTAACATTCATCGTCTAGAAGGCATTATTAGCTATTATCGGTAACCCTACTAACATCCTTTTTCTAATATTTGATTGGCAGGAGAATTGTTGGTGTGGCACATGTTGAGGATTTTGAATCAATTACTGATGCTAGTAAACGAGCACCTTGTGAACGCCGGGCTCTGGAGTTTGCAAAGACACTTCTCAAGGAGAGGAGGAAGTTCCAGACAATTACTGAAGTTGTTTCAGCAATTCAGCAAATCTGAGTCATAATGCAGTCTTACCGACTATTGTTACATCGTATGAATTTAGCTCAGTGGCCTTCATATGTATTCTATTAATAATAAGGAACATGAAACCTAGTCTTGCATGCACGCAGAGGTTAACTTGGTATTAAAATTGACACAGTCAGTGTCAATTGCTTTACTACTATAAGATTTTCTTGTGTGAGACATTGGAGAAAGACTTGCTATTGTTCCTTGCTCAGTGCCCTGATACATGTCATAATGTGATACTTGGTACCACTGAAAAGAGGAAAAGTAATGAATGTGTAGGCATAAGAGGCTTGCTAAAGAATTTATTGCAGTCAACCCTTGTAATCTTTTGAAAAAGGATGATTCAGAAATTTTGTCAACTAGTTTATGGGTAACCTTAGTGCTATGAAAATATTTAGGATCAGAATCAGTCGTCAAGTTGTCCAAATCTGCCAAAAAAAATCTCACTCTTGACTTCTGAGACAGACCATCACGATAGTCCTGAAACAGAGTAGTCAACACAACAAGCCTGAAACAAATATTATAAGCATAATTAGTAACCCTCCTCTTTCATTCGGGCCGGAAGCCAATTGTCTCTCAACATGAGAGTTATTGTCAACCATTTGTACTAGACACAATTTTAGTGCTAAATGCTAATAAGGTATTGTATCCAAGTTAAAGAAACAGATCACTAACTCAAATTTAGATTCCTAAGTTTGGGATGTATCTTTAAATTATTTTTCTTTTAAGAATATATTCTTCATAGTTCAGGTTGGGTTGATGATAAAATTGCAGAACAAGCATACATGTAAGCCAATGTATTCCATTATAACTTGACAGGCATTCATATAATTTCATACAACTTATTTATGCTATGAAAATGGAGGATACATTCTCTTTTTTAAGTAAACAAGAAGCTCTTATTCTCTTGGCTAAGTTGCTTCCTATTTGCCAGAGCCAGACTTGGCCTTGTAGTTCCTCCAAAGCTAATCCACTGTCTTCCTCAGCAGTTCAACAAAGTATTTGGCACTATAACCATTCCTCATCTTCTTGTTCAATTGTGCCACAAACCCATTTTTGAGACCATTACAGTAGTCCAGAAACCGAGCTGTAGCATCGTACCCCTAATCCCATCTATTTCCCATCCCCGTCCTCACCCAATGGCTTGGTGCATACCCTGCTTTCAACCTCACAGAATCTGCAATGCATTCAATCAATCCCATAGGAGTATGTCCCTTCCCATTCCACTGCCATATATGAGTCATTTCGTGATAGAGCACCCCAGTAATTTCCCTTTTCACATTACCGGTATAGCACCCTATGTATTTTGCACTCAGATGAATTTCATTGTTGATAGTATATGCAACTCCATTAATGTTTTCTATAAACAAAGTGATTTTTTGTACATTTTTTCTATCAGCAGCAGTGTTTTGTTGAAAGGTCCTCCTATATGAAATCCGTGGCGGAGATCAGTGTCTGTGCTGCATATGCTTCTCCAATTTCATTCCTGAAACTGGATGCCGCCATGGGTATGTGTAGCTCTGTTGTTGATAACGTATATAATATCAGCATTGGTTCCTTGAAGAATGGAAGATAAAGTTACTACTATGGAAAAAAGGAAATGTATAAGGGAATGGGAATGAGCCATAGGTTTAGCACAAGAACCGTGTTTGTTCTCTTGGATTTATAAAAGAGAAGGTTACACAGAATAGAGACTATGAAGGTTTACTTTAATTTGGTCACTTGCTCTTGAAACTCATTGTCAATTACTTCACTACTCCCTCAAGCTTTTTTTTTTTTTAATTGACCATGCATTTCATAATCCAATATTAGGTGCCATAAAAAATGGTGTCATGAACTCGTAGTCCTTCGAAATTGATACAGAAAATACCACTCTCACAACCAATAGAGGAAGATTGAAGACTGAAGGCCATTAGTAAACATAACAATCATGTTAGGTTTCTAACTAACACTTAGAATGTAAGTTATAATAGTACATGCCTCAACCAACATTTTGTTATCCTTTGTAGTCATCTTTATACTAAATCAAAGTTCATTCTGTTCATATAGTAAACCTACAGTTTTCATTTTCATAAATTGTTCTGTTTCTCTAACAGAGTTCTAGTATTCAATGACTATCTCAATGTTCTTTCTTAGTAAAGATTGTTTAATTCATTTGTATACAAATAACATTTTGCACCTATAGAGGAAGACCGAAGACTGAAGACCATTAATAACCATAACAATCATGTTAGGTTTGTAACTAAACAAATATAGTAGCTGATTTTGTGAGGTTGAAAGTAGAGTATGCACCAAACCATTGGGTGTAGCCTAGTTGAGGGGATAGACGGAAGCTAAAATTTTTGAAAAACAAACAAGCAAATGAAAAGTAATGAGATATAAAAATGTAGTTCGGCGCCTATTCTATGGGAGGAGAGTAATATGTATATTCTATAAAGACGAAGTTCACTCACTCACACTTTTAGAATAGTAGAGCCTCTAATTTATAGACAGTAAAAATAATCACGGGTCTTGAATTAAAACATAATTATAGCCAATTATACTAATAATTATTCTTGTAATTGTATCTATAATATGCTTGACTTCAATAATAGCATGCATTCACCAGCATAAAAAAGGATACATTTACCTGTATAAACAAGGATGCATAGCTGTAAGCATATTCTTCCTCATTTTTTCCTAGGAGCTTCATGAGCAAGTAGTGTGCTTAATGATTCTCATTCGGCATTGTATTCTTATATATAGAACTATCTTTTTACAATTATTTCACCCAAGCCGTAAACAAAACAAAAACTTACCCATTTATCCAAAAAAAAAAAAGCCTCTAATTATGCTTTTCTTCTTAGGTATTCTCCTTCTCATGATCTCAACTTTTATTAACCCAATTCAAGCCCTTGATCATGAATACGATGTTATCAACCAAGCCGCAGGTACACCTGGAGGCGACCGATTTGACAACGAAATCGGTATTCCTTTTACCAAACAAACCTTAAAAGATGCCACAGAATTCATTTGGCAAACCTTCAAACAAAATAATGGTAACGGTGGAAGAAACTATGCAGGAATCACTGTGGTTATTTCAAACTTATATAATGGTCCAGCATCCTATGCCTCAAACAACATTATTTTCATTAATTCTAACTATATCCAAGCTTATCAGGGTGATGTTAGGATTGAAGTCATAGGGATCATTTATCACCAAGCTACACATGTTTGGCAATGGACTGGAAATGGTAGGATTCCACAGGGTCTATTTACTGGAATTGCTGATTATGTGAGGCTAAAGGCTGATTATGCACCAAAGCATTGGGCTAAAAGAGGGTCTGGTTCCAATTGGGATCAAGGATTTGAGATTACAGCTTATTTTCTTGACTATTGTGAAGATCTTAGTGATGGGTTTGTGGGTGATCTCAATGCTTTGATGAAGGATTCTTATAGTGATGATTTTTTTGTGCAATTGTTAGGGAAAAGTGTTGATCAGCTTTGGAATGATTACAAATCACAGTAATGGGGACCAAAGATGTGTCTGTTATTGTTTTTATTTATGTGTGAGAGAGATGTTAAATTGTTTCAGTGTAGTCAATCTTTAGTCCGAATAAAAGTTGAAGGGATTGTAATAAGTTGACAAATAATGTAAAATTTTGTCTAAGTCATAGTCGACTCCATAGATGAAAGATTATGAATTGTTATGTATTAAGTTGTTTCAATGTAATAAGGGTAATCTTATACATCAATATTATAGAATATTTGTGTGCCGATAATATTACTCATTAACAATATAAAAAAGGTTGTTTACACATATTGATTGAAGAGACTCAATGGTTTTCCTACAGATCAAAGAAGTATATGTAGGAAAAAATTAAACACCAATTTGTATTATTTTCAATCTACAACATGAACCAAAACATAAAGTATGATTCTTACAATATCTTCAAGGCTACAAACTGTTGATTGTCACATATATGCATGTGTAGCTAGCTAGCTATCTCTGGAAAAAAAGAAAAAAATGAGTTGAACATAGTGATGAAATTCTTCAATGACCGCGTCCTCGGTGGCTCGGTCCAGAATAAGATCGATTCATAATCAAACTGGTCATTCCTGAAACAAAAGATTTATCTTTGAGAGGTCTCAATCCTTCAACAGACATGGTGGTGTAGGAGAGCAAGATGAAGAATATAATGATGGAAATGGCATTGAAAGGCAAAGCAAGAGAACCAGAAGCCTTCATTTTTCTCTGTTTAGTTGTTATTGGTTTTGAGAGGTGAAAATGTTGGGATACCGATGGGTTGTGTTTGGTGTATAGGGATATATATATATAAGATGGAGAGGGAGATTGAAGAAAAAAAGGTATTTTGTTGTTCTTTGACTTGGGTTTGGTTATTGTGGGCTGAAATGGCAGGGGGGAGTTAGATTGTGTTTCGTCAGAGATTTTGAATTTGGAGTTGTTTGAAGGAAGACTCAAAACTAGAAATTGAAAATAAGAAAAAAGAATACCAACAATGGTTACAATTGGAATTTATTTAATATTTTCTTTTGGACAATTGAAAAGCTTGATACCCTGCCTTGTAGGAAATACACATGAGAATGGAACAGGTCCATTTGTTGGACTAAGAATGTTCAAATTCCTTGTGACAATTAGTCCTCAATTTAATTCCAAAAACTCAGTGACATTCTTCATGTTTCTTTCCAAATTTTTCATTTTATAAAAACACCAGCATAATCTTATCATTAAATTCAGCATGAGGAATAAATCTAAGAGCATTTATATTGACAAGTGCAACAAATTTACGAAAAAAAAAAAAGAAAAAAAAAAAAAAGAGAAGAAAAGAAAAGAAAAAGTAGGATGGCTATAAACTGCATTGTGAAATACAACTAAACTTTTATCCATTCAAAACCGTAAACCAAAAAAATGTTTCGAACAAATTGATGAATTAATTGAGATGCACTCAAAAATGACCATTAATCCTATCACTAAGAAGGGAAAAAAAGAATTTCCAACTAATACATAAAAACTATACAATTCACATATTGAATCTTTATAAGAATGAGATTCAGATTCTCTCATGTTCTTTAAGAATAGGAAAATAATTTGTTGTAGATTCAAGGGATAATTTTTTTATTTTATAGATTAAATACACTTTGGGAGAAAAGACATTAAGTTGTCTATAATTTGAAACATAATCCTCTTCCATAGGATTCCAACTAATACATGAAATCTATATAATTCACTTATTGAATCTTTATAAGAATTAGATTCAGTTTCTCTCGTGTTCTTTAAGAATAGGAAAAGAATCTGTTGTAGATTCAAGGGGTAATTTTTTTTTTATAGATTAAATACACTTTGGGAGAAAAGGCATTAAGTTGTCTATAATTTAAAACATAATCCTCTTCTGTAGGATTCAAATCTTTATTTATAAGAAATTTGTTGTATATCTAAATACTTATTTTGGACCATACTCTTTTTATATAAAATAAAACATTATAAGAATTGAGAATTTGATGATAAACAAGAATAAGAATAGGGATGGATAAAAATTAAATTTGTATAATGGTTTTATCACTTAAGTATGACTAACTTGATCAAAGCCAGCTGCAAAGTTTTGCTTTGAGAGTTGATAACTTTATATATTAATTATATTCTTCACCTTTCCCTTTCTGAAAGTGAGGTATAAGGAATAGCTTTCCAACCGATGCGTAGGAAATTGTTGACTTATTTATTTTTGCAACAAAAGTCTAAATCTCCATGGTACACTACATGTAATTCAATAGTAAAAGAAATTCTGAATTTTCTTGTTTGGTTTGCTGATGGGTAGGATGACTTGTCACATGGAATTAGTACTATTGATTTAATCAACTAACCCTTATGACTGGCAACTACTTTCATTAAATAAAGGTCATTCGTGTAGTTCAAGGTCAACTATTTTACTATTTTATGATAAAATATAAATTATAAATTTATAATCGTATTTTTTATTGTCCTTTCTTGTTAGACTTATAAATTACACAAATAAAAATAACTCTTTTACTTCTTAAAATCTCTCCTTTTATTAAATATAATCGTGTATACGAAAAAGTTATAAATATATTGTTTAAAGTAATAATAATACTAATTAGACATTAACATAATGTATGAACTATATTTGGATTCTCTCCTGTGATAGTGAACATGATTGGTGTGGTTCGAAAGAGAAAGAGAAAATATTGTATCTTAATAAAGAAAATGTGTCTCTCTTTTATTTTATAAAGAATATTCTTCACATGTAATCAACCATCCTTTAAAGTTTCAATGTTAAAGTGCAGAATATGTTCTCTTCAATTCTGTACATGCTTGTGATAACCGAGAAGACTAAATTATTGAAGTAACTTCACCAAATTGTCCAAATCTTCATGTTACAATTATGTCAATATGCTTTGCATACACACCTTGCAGTATTTGAGCTAGCGTTTTATATTTTTACTTGCTTGGTTTCCCATTTTGTAGAGCCGCTATGCACATGGAACAAGTTTCCTTTGATTTTGGTAAAATGTTTACCTGCCACCATTGTCCATTGTTTTGTGAAAAACTATTGGAGCATTAAAGTCTCACATTAAATGTGGATGACACTAAAGCACTACAAAGAAAACAAGATTTCAAAAGCCACCAAAAAGGATCTTGATAATATATAATAGGTTTAACAACTATTTTAGTATGCAGTTTTTAATTTAGTCTTTCAAATATATTTTAGTTAATTTTATTTTCAAAGATTTAAAATTTTCAATCAAGTTATTTTCTCTCATTCTCATATTATACATAAATAAAGTAATTTTACATAATCTAATAATAAAATAACCAAAAAAGTTTTGTAAAATATAAAAATTGCTTATATACATTATTATTTTTATATCAAATGTGATTATTTTATTAATTTATAATATGTAACGGAAAAAATAAAACTTGATTAAGAAATTTTAAATCTTGGAAGATAAAATTGACTTAAATTTTTTTTGAAAAACATAACTAAAAACTGATATAATCTTGAAGGATAAAAACAATAGATAAGCCTATAGATAATATGTCTATGATCTCTAATAGTTATCAAAGACGAATTTCAATCACCAATAAATTTGTCTCTGAAAAACTTTGTTGCTGATGGCTTATGATTAGAAAAACATTAGGGAAGTGTTAGACTTCTTAATTGATACTCCATAATAAGCAATAGAATAGGATTCACTTTTCTCATCCAGGCAATTAATCTACAAGTCATTACTATATCTTACACAATATAACAATTGGAAGCATTTATAGAATTAACACCAAATAGTAATAAATTGTATTGATTATTCAATTTACAACATTGATCCAAAATATGTAATATCCCTACAATTTGAAGGATACAGGGTTGTGATGTCACATGATTGTATACAAAATTTCAGAAAACTTTGTCAAGTTCCTATATAAGAGTTGTGTTAAACTAAAGAGACATAATAAATAAATTGTGTGTAATTAACTCTCTGCAGAAATGCAAAATGAAAAACATGAACATAACAAAGAATGATTTTTCTTCAATGACCGCGTCCCCGGTGGCTTGGCCCGGAATAAGCTCTGTTCATAATCGAAGTTTTCGATTCAAAAGGATAATTAGATCGATCAGTGAGTTGCCTTGAGCCATCAACATGCATGGAGTAGGAGAGCAAGATGAAGAATATAAATATGGAAATGGCATTGAAAACCAATGTAAGACAACTTTTATTAGCCTTCATTTTCTTTTTCTATGTGTAGTTGTTGCTTTTGGCTCTGCCTTTTGGGAGTTGAAGATGTTGGGATATTGGTGAAGGGAAGGGAAGGGATGGATGGATTACTTATATACACAGAAGATGAAGTGGGAGAGATTGAAGAAAATAAAAAGCATGTTTTGTAATTTGACTTTGGTTGGGTTATTGTGGGGCTGGGCTGAGGTGGCAAGGGGGAAGATGGTTATGTTGGATTTGAATTTGAAGTAAGACTCAAAAAATAGTTTTAAAAACAAACTGTTTGAAACGTATGCACACGCTTTTTTGACTATTGAAATAGCTGTTGCCTGTACTGTAGGGGATATAGGAGATTAGAAAAGGTCAATTTTGTTGTACAAACTTTTTTTTTTTTGTTGGTTTATTGAATATCCTTATATTTTTTAGTATGAACCTAATCTTTTCTAAAATTCGTAATTATCTATCTCTAGAAGTATTTTCCTGCATGTGTAAATCTCTGACATTGCAAAGCTTGTGAGTACAAACAATTCTATATGTAACCTAAGATAACAATTTCGTGCAAGAAATAAATTACAACATGTATTTAACATGATCTTATAATTTGATAAATTTCAATTGAAGTCAGGTATTTATATTGTATTTTTTCTCTACTTGTTTTAACACATTAAACTTATACTATTTTAATTACAAAATCAATCAACCTATGTTAAATACATGCTCTTTGTTTTTTTTAATAAATCTTATCCTATCATTTTTAAATCCGAATTAATAAAAAAGATGTGCTACGATAGATTACAAATGAATTCTTTTTTCCTTTTAAAAAGAAAAACTGTTAAACTACCAAATTCAGTCTTTGACCTTTTTGTCAATAGTCACTACTTTTTCTTTGAGACCAAACAACAAACATGTAGGAGGCGAGGCTGCCAATCCCCTAATTTCCTCAACCTGCTCCCCATCACCCGGACTTCCTTTTCCCACTCAACAAACAAGATACAACTCCTAGTCGGTCGATTTCTCTTTAATCTTGTTTACCATGCTAAAGTTGTGAACTTAGATTAATTCAGATCTGTTACCTACTCCACCCAAATATTATTATTATTATTTTCCCATTTTCATGGAAGAAATTTTGTAATTCCAAGAGGCTTCCACAGTTCCTATTTACAAGACATGAATTTTTCAATATTTCACCCAAGGTGACAAGACCATTCAAAACAGGGTCTCCATTACCCTTTTAATTAATCTTATGAGTTTATTAACATTCTTTTTCTTTTTAAGAAAAAATTTTCATTTGTAAAACTTTCTTTATAGTGAGTGAGAGTTTTTAATTATTTATATTATATATTTTATTTCTAGTTTCACCAATTATAATGATTCGCATTTCAATACATAAATTTTAATGTTTCAAGTCTTACATTTAGAGGTTTGATTATTATAACTGATAATTAATTCGCTATATGTTTTAACAATTTAGAAATACTTGTAAACAAGAATCTTTTGATTGAAGTAAATTTATGTTCTATTAAAAAAAATCACAAATAATCTTAAATGTTTTGTAACCGTGATGAAACATCGATTAATGAACTTCTCACAATTCCAGATTAATAAGAGCACACTGCTTAAACCATACAATGATCAAGTACCTTGCTTTATGTAAATTCATATAAAGAACTACTGCATAATTTCATTCAATAAGGCCCAAAGGCGAAGGGCTCCAGACCTTTTGCCTCTACACCCTTTAGGCAAGACTCATTCTCTTAAGTTTAGCCTAAGCCCTTTAGATGCAAGTCTAACCCCCTTAGCTTTGCTCCAAGCTTGCACCTAGCCCACTCCGCACCTAGGCTTGTAGTTAACTACTTGTCAGACATATTAAGAATTTAGAAAGCAAAAACACTAATTTTATTATTTTTGCTTAAGTTAAAATTTTACTTGTTAAACTTAGTGGACTATCTTATAGACACTTGTCTGTAGCTAAATTTTTTCTGTTTTTACTTGGTTTCTCAAGCACACGCCTGCACCTGGAGTCTTGGCTCCAGAGACGTTACATCTAGGTGTGCCTAGAACCTTTAATAAGACTTGGTCTTCCTTTTCGAGTCATACCCGAAGCCATAAAGTGTGTCATTGAGTTCACTGTGTATTAATGGTTTTGGGAGGGTTATAGAAGTTCTGATCGACGTGTTCCATGTGATGAGTTTTTCTTCATCAAAACCTTTACCAGTGTCACATAAACATAGTGGACCATTACATCATCCATCAATTTTGGAATAATCAGGACGACCGTTTGTTTCGAAAATGGGGATTTCAAAATCTTGGTAATTGGAAAATGATAAGTAAAACGCAATGAGTAAATATTTCTGTGAGACTGAGCACAGTAGTAGACAAAGAATAGAGGATCATGTTTAGTGTCGCTCTTGTTCATGATGATAGTGAGATTAGTGTGCATGAAAATGAAAGTTGGGTTGGAGATTACAGCATATCATGATTTTGAAACGCAATCTGAATTGCAGAATCTTTTTGATGGGTAGCCTCAGGAGGATTTCAATCTTCACTACATCTGGGATTTGATGAAACATGTTTGCTAGCTGTCTGTTTACACAATTTTAAGCTAATTGGAGACCAATTCCGTGAGACTTTTGAAGAGTTTAAAACTTAAATTGGTTTAAAATTTCCCGCAGAATTTCAGGGAGAAGTGCATATATTCCCTTGAGAATATATGCAATAACTACCATGGTCCAAGTACAAGCAGACTCTCCATGTAAACATCTACTATTATTATGTGCTACCATGGTCCAAGACTTGGTGACACCATATTCTTTCATAACCCAAATGCAACAACCAAAGTGATTCACGATATACACCTCCAAGCCCATTTGCTAAGCTCAAAAACCACAACTTTAGGTTTATCATAATAGTCGTCATATTTGATCTTTACTACTTTGTAATAATTTCTTTGAGAATCATACCCAAACCCACAAATAGAACAATAACGTCCATAATGCAAATTGCAAAATGATCGGCTTGGGGAGGTCATAGAGATTCTTAGCTAAGGGTTCCACAAATAAATTATACAAACATATCAGACCATCACATGATCCCACATTCTCAAAATATGGAACCTCGTAAATGTTTTCGCTTGTGCTTGAAGAGAACAGCTCTTCATGGGATCGATTAACAATTGTGCGATTGTTGATCTTGTTCTGCTTGGAGAAATTGGTTTTCATAGAAATGAAATCTACAAGTGTGAGCCATGCTAAAAGGCAACCTATGCCTTCCCCAAAAGAAAGAGTTACAAACAGACAAAGCTATTTACTTTTCAATTTAACCCTATGAGTGAACTACTTGTTCATTTTTTTTTTGTCTTTGACCTTGAACTTTCATGTCAATAATCTGGCATTGTTGGCTTGACACCAACTTGGGCAAGCAGAGGCATTCACAAAAGTCCTTCATTCACTGCTTTGCTATTAGTGATGACGAAATATTATTCCCCATAGCTGGTGACCAGAAATCAGCACCATTGCTGTTGGCAACGTGTACAGTGCATTCAACAGGGATCAAACAGAGTCCCTTGCTCCTCAAGTCTTTCTTTGCTTCTTCTCCATGTCCTCCTTTTCTCTGCCCAGCCTAAAATAACACATATGCAGTAAAAAAAGAAACTTTAGCCAAAACGGTTTACAATTGTTTAGCCTAAAATAACACACATATGCTTACTGTCCACACTATGACTGTGCCCAGAGGCAGCAAAATAAGAAGACCCTCCACACAGCAAGTCAAAATTACAGCAAGGATCATTATGGCATACTAGGGTACTAGCAGTGTGGTCAAGCTCAAGTGGGACCCCCAACTGACCCACAGTAATTGGGATAAAATAGATTTCAATACACAAAAAAATGTTAATAATCTGAGAAAGATAGGATATGGTACGCACTGCTTCTTGCTGGTGGTCAGGTGAGCAATGCAGACGTTGAAGGTAAGGAGAGCACAGGACCTGAACCTGGTCATGCAAAAACCTTATGTACCCCATGGCCTCGTGAAGAACAGAGGCTGTATCAGTCTGCAAAATTTCAAATTCCATATATTAGTCTCTGCAATCTAAATCCTCTTTCATACAATCCCAACTTGATATGAAGAATTCTACTACATTCTTTGTATTCACCTTGCCAAATGGAGAAACTAGTTGCTGCAATGCTAGGATTCTTTCCCCAAGCTTTTCTTTTCTCTGTTTTTCAAATTAAACCAGACCATAAATTTTTCAATTTGAGAAAGCATATATACAACTTAATACTGATATGTAAAATCCAAGATAAGACTAAAACAATGTCATTTTGATAGAGAAAATGGCATGCAAACCTTGGAATGACCGGCTGGACTGGGATTCTCCGCCTTGGCCTTCTTAGAGGTTCTCTGGCTAGCCACCTTTGCCACTGTGACTGAGCTCGTGGACTGAACTGGTTCTTGACCAGACCCATTTCGTTTTTTCTGAAAAAATTAAATATAAAAAGCATAAAAAAGTAAAATTTATTATCAGAGGATTATCCAAAAGCAAAATCAGAAGCTCGTAAATAAGTATAATAACAGACATTAGGCTTAAACAAGGTGTTGATGGTGGAGCTGTTGTTGCATGTAGAAGCTGCTGCTGAAAAAGAATCACTACAAGTGATAACAGATTTCTGAGGCTTTCTTTTCGTTTCAGAAAGCAATAATTCTGCTTGGTTTTTGTAGTCTCCAAAACAGAGCATTTTGGGTGTTTTATCAGTTGGAAAAGCTGGAGAATACTGAAATCTCTGGTCCACATCAAAACCAACAGCACTATCACCATCATCATCCCCAAACAGTAACTCTGAGAAACTAGTCCCTTCCGTCAGATGGTCCCCTCCTCCAAATTCCACCTTCTCCCCCATTAAAAACAAACCCACCAAAATTTCACAGCGCCAACGCAAAAGGTTTAAAATTTAAGCTTCCCTTTCTGAGAAAATTAGAGAGATATAGAGAAAACGATGGAAGCTTCTAAGATGAGGAAGGTGGGAGTGACAGAGCGCCACAAATGTATGCCTCTGTTTTGGTTTCTGTTGCTATCTGTGCCTCTGTATAGCATTAGCAGCCGTTACAAACTTTGGGCTGAGTGGCTGGCTGGCTCTGGCTTGAGCTTTTTCCAAGGTGGCTTCGGTTTTCAGCGTCTATGGTCAAACCCACCTAGCTCGAGAAAACCGTGGGTTCGCCCTTCAACGCAATACCCGAATCCAATGTTCGGATTCGGGTTTTGTCTCGACCCAATACGAATACTCATCAGCACCGACTCGGTTTCAGAACAAAAACATACATTGACGGTATCACACGCGCTCATGGATAGCGCGAATATCAATCTTAGACTCGTTACCTGCTTTCTCCAATTTGCCCCTAAACCCTTTATCCCCTCAACCTCGTTCCTTGCTTTCTGAATTCTGTGTTTACAATTGCAAAACTCAATCTTGTAGTCTTTCACCCAGTTTCATAGACACAGAGACTTGCTTAGAAATGGCTTGGCGCTCTGGATCGTTATCTCGCTCGTTGTTGTCCACAGCTAGGGCTTCAATCCGCCAGACGGCCCCTGCGCCTATTCCCCGTGCTCGGCCGCCATCTGTCGCCGCTCCTCGAATTCAATCCCGCCGCCTCTCGTTTGTCACTTCCAGGTATCCTCCTTAATGTAATTCCACTGTTTCCTTTCCTCTCGAACCTTTTAAAGTTTATGACTTTGGTATCAGGTAGCGAGGATTATTTCCTGGTTCAAGTTTTTTTCTTCTGGGTTCAGAGATCTAGGATTTCAATGTTTTTCATATTTGATCCATCATCTATAGGCGTTAAAGTGAAAGAAATAACAAAATTGCTTCAAGTTAGTGCTCCGAGTGAAAATCTGTTTAACTTGAATTTGATTGTGCGGAATTTCGTAGTAAACGTGGATTGAAAACTAAAGATATGAATATAACTTGTGATCAGTAGTACTGTACTTGATTCCTTGATTGTATTCAGATACTATTGAACTCCTTTTAGAAATGGAGAGTAGTAATATGAACTGATGAAATACGTTTAGCATTTCTCATGAACTAACATGATAATTTTCTTCTATATTGTTTAGGAACTTGGGAGAATTAGGTTGCACACAATCGCTTCTGCCACTATATAGTGTAATGGCTGCAACCTGCCTCACATCACACCTTTCTGTCAATGTGCGGGCTTTCTGCGAGTTGTCTAACGGTACCTTCTTCCGTTCTTGTCAAGATTGCTAGTAGTTTCTTTGTGAGTCTTTATGTTTCTAGGGCACATAAAAATATGAAATCAATTTTTACTTAAATTTTATGATCCTATTGTTGTTGCCCAGACACTAATGATCTAGAGACCGTTAAATTGAACCTAGTAGTTTTGGCTGTTTAACAATTGCCAGTGTTCTGTTACTTCCTAGGATTATGCATAATTTAGAACTGTAGAAGTTTGTTAGTCTATTAAGCATGGTTGATGAGGTGTTGGGATTGGGATTTATAGGTAGAAATGGAAAAGATGGCTGATGCGCAGGGGCTTCTGGTCGTCCAAAAGCCAGAGATGATGCTACATTGTAGGTTCTCTTTTGTTCCTTTTTCTTTTTTCAAAAAAAAAAAAATTAATATTTTCAATCTCAATCTGGTGTGAGCAACTAATGAAGAGGCTTGTAGATGGACATAGTGCTGTGGTCAAATTGCATGCATGAATCATGATAAATATTTAAGGCTATAAATTTTTATAAGGATGTATTTTTATCTAGGGCATTGCTGATCTTTGTTTGTAATTAATTTTTTAAATCAATGTTCACAATGGTTATAAGATGCCGACCTAGAAAATGAGAAACTAAGAATGGAAGTAGACTACTAGTACATACTTTCTTCACCAATTTTTTATGTTTTATTTGTATGAACTTATTTAATTTATGGATCTGTATGATTTTATTTTCTAGTTTAGTCGGTTGGATCAATAAAACTAGAAACTAGTGAATGGTTTTCACCTTGAAATATGAGGGATTTTTTTAATTTACTTCCTCTAGACCTATATACTTATAAGAGGTGGGGTGGGAGTTGTAGGGACTTTAGAGTCCTTGTTAATACTAACCATTAGCTTACTTGTTGAACGTTATAAATTATATCAATATCAGAGTCAAATTGGCTATACAACCAATCCATTCATCAGTCCAACTGATACTAATAATGTCTTAACTCCCTTCCATTCACAGGTGATCCTGATTCCTAAGGTGAGGTTCTAAATCTCATTTGATTAAACTCTGTTTTTGTTGATCTCCTAGACTGAACTCAAGCGCTTTGCCTGGCCCATGAATGACCTCAGCTTTTTTGTGCTCTTCAAGCTGACCTATGAAGACATTTTCAGCTTGAAAATTCATGATAGCTTTCAAATATTACATATTTTGTATCTTCTGTCAGGGTTGCTGACTCTCTGAATTGCAAGTTCCATATCATTACCCTGCTTTCTTTTTCCTTTGGGATGGGGGTTTATTGCCAATTGATGCTATTCCTGTTGTCTTTCTTTTTCTTATACCGGTATTCTTGGTTAAAAGTATTATTTTTGCAACTTCAGTTTGACTGATGACAGATGGTTGTTCTAGTTTTCATAGCCACTTACTTTTTTACATATTGGAAGGTCGTCTTCCAAAACAGCTGATCCCTACTAGACTCCTAGTTCTGTCTACTGTTCAGAAAACACACATGGAATTTGAAACCAATAAACGTTTTTAATTTTGATGGTTAATGATGTTGTTACATTTTTTAATCTGCATGGTTTGAATGATTCAGTGGTTTCATCTCTAATAACAGCAGCTGAAGCTTCTCAATTTGGAATATCTGGAGTATCTCTATTTATATATTTGCATATCGGTTAGAGTAGTACTTAAAAACTTTAGGATTTTAATTCAGTTGGCCTTCCTAAATATTGCACAGATGTCCAAGTTAGTAGCAACACTAGAGAATTTGTAATAAAGAAAATTTATATCAGCATTTTAGATTCTGAAATGTCAAAATTTTGGGATTCTGAAAGTTCACCTGCATTATGTTTAGAGGCATTGTATAGTGTTTCTGTTCTTCCCTTCAAATTTTTTTTTTCATTCAACCCCTCCCACTTTGCCACTCCTGAAATGACTTGGCTGTTATTCATTCTTTGCACATCCTATCCAGATGTAAGGAACTTTTTTCTGTTCCCAATTTACAAGGACGTTATCAATATATACAAATTGACTTGCAGAGAGAGAATTGATTTTTTGAACTTGTTTAATAAACATTCAGTCAGGAATAGTAAATATCTTATTTACTAGGATGTCATCAACACATACAGGATGCCTATATGATCTGCAATTCTATGGATATTCTCTGCAATTTGCTGTTTTATTGCAGGTACCTGAAAGAGATGTTGGATCTTCGTAGCCGAGTTCAAAAAATATGGAGGATGGTGATGGATAGATGGTAGCTATGTACTGTAGGAAATTATGATTCTGGTGTAAGAAAGTACAATAAGACTGATCTATATGCTCTTTCTGACCCAAAAAAAAAAAAGTTTATTTTTCAAATTGGGATTGGGCTTGTAGATGAAGATCTTGTTTTCAGGATTCTTTACTTCATCTCTTCATCTGATTTGTGCAATTTACTGCTGTAATTCTTCTATTTTGGAAAGAAAATTGTTTTATTAGATTGTCATGGTGACATGGTGTAATCTTTTCCTGGATTGGAATTCTCCTATCTGTGCTGTCTCTGCTCTGGCATTGCCCAGCACACAAACGACACAAACAAATAATCATTAGTGATGTATGGGATGACTACTACTTGGGATGCAGAAAATACCAGAATTTCACTGAAATATTCAATGTTGTCCCCATTTTGTTTTTAATAAGTAATGACTGGATTTTCGTATGCCAGTTCCAAGTTTATTTTTATTGATAGATTTTTTTGATAAGCAAAATTTATATTGGTAGATGAAAAATTGTGATTGAGTTTTTGAGTAAAATTAATATGAAAGAAAAAGAAGAAGACATTATTTCATTTCTCTTTCTGTTTTCGGTTCTACTTCTACCTAGTATATTAATCATATTCATAGGTAGAGAACCTAAGACTATTGTTTTCTCCATGTCAATTTTATCCTTATGAAGGCCAGCCATCTTAATTATTTTGATTAGTTGGAATGTTGAAATAAAAGGTTACAGTGATTGACGAAGTGCTCTTATGGGACCCAAATACCACAATGGTTCTTAATGCATTACTTCGACTGTAATTGCTCAATACTTGGAAAGGAACAAGAAGAAATCCCAACAGGAACACATAATAGATTCTCTTGTCCGACAGGAAACCCTACATAAAATGTGCATCTCCACTTACTACTCTTATCACCAATAACTGCAATTCTCTAAACCCCACTACTACTCCCCTCCTCCCCCCCCCCCCCCCCCCCCCCCCCCACTTCCACGATTCACACAAACACGAAAACATCAAATTTAGAAAAGCTATCAAAAAGCCAAACCAACCCTACATGCACTACTCACCACATTAGCTGCATTCAGCACTATGAAAGCTTATCATTCACTTAATCATCTAGTCAACTTTCAATATCTTATTTAGTGGGTGTCATCTATAGTTTCTTTAAGACGTACCTGACCTAAGAGAATTTACTAAATTACAACTGGCTTCACCAGTTTAAAGGAGTTAATTAAGAGTAACGTGTGTAGAAGAATAGAGAGCTATAGCATTAAATTATCAACATTTCACTGGAACACACATTTCTGCTATCGAACTTTGTCAGTAGTCTCAAGCTCATAACCACAGATATGCATATATGCTACTAATGCTAGTGCATGTATGCATGGGTGCCAACATGAAAAGGATAGTCAAATCATAGTTCAAAGTTCACTAACAACTAAGATTTATACTGTCAAAGATATTGCTACTCTTTCTTCACACCTATAACCCAAGTGGAGTGCAGAGAACATGCACAATCCCATATAAAGAGTTATGGCTAATCATATATCTACCCATATGGAAATTTTTAGCAGATGTTTACATGGAGAATAAGAAGGGGGTGCAATTCAAATAAATTGTAAGATATGATTCTGACTATTTATGGTGTAGGATTGTCAAACTTTGTAGTCTTGAGTTAGGCTTAAGATGGCCATAAAAAGTCAGTTATTTGTGAAGAAATGAGGAAAAGAAGAAAGATGTAAGAGGGGTCCCGAGCATGACAAGGGCAACAAAGAAGATGACATAAGCAGTCAGTGTCCCATGGAGCACTAAGCATCTGTAGGTGGAACACTGAATTAAGCAATAAAACAAAAACATCAAATCTCACATCCTTTCCATTCAGATACCTCCATTATTATTATTTTTATCACTTTTGAAAAACCCTTCCAGGGAGTTCCAGAATGCCTCACTCTCAAATCAACTCCTTTAAAACCAGCCCTTAGTTGAGATCTAAGTGAAAATGATTTTCCACTAAGACAACACCCAAAAAAACGGCCAGGTAAATTGACAATGGATGGCAAAAGAAGTGAAGGAAGTGGATATGATAATCCAGGAGAGGGGCTGAACCTGAGCCTAGGCGGTTCCCTACTCTCAGTGGCAGAACACTCTGATTTGCAATCAAGAGCGGCTTCAGCCAAGGTTTTTTCATGTAACTTCTGCATGAGAAAGTTCTTTAGTTCACAAGCATTAGGAGGTCACCAGAATGCACACAAGAGGGAAAGAGGAGCTTCCAGAAGATATCACTCTCAGAGGATGATGACAATGACGGGCTTGCCCATATATAATACTTGTATATTTCGATCACTTGGTGTACAGCCCCACTCACTTGTGCATAAGTGTAGCAGAGATGGAACTGCAAGTGGAGCGAGGCTTCATGATGCACATGCAGGGTATGGAACGACATGTACGCCTTTCATACTGGAGGACACAATGGATCTGGTGTGGCCAGGGAGCTTTCGATTGGATCCCCAACAACCAGAGACACCACAAGAGTCACTCAAGCTTGATCTAAACCTCCAACTCTGATGCATCACTTTGCCTTAGGTTGAGGTTCATCTCTATGTCTTTTTTCCACCTAAACAGATGATTGATTATCAGTTATGCATGGAACCAACAAAGGTACAAGCCCCATCACCCTGAGGAATTAATATCTTAGATGATTGTCTGGCCTACTGAGACCAGAAGAAAAATCAAGAATTTCCTACTGTATACTCATGTCATAGCACCAGGAAATTCCTCGATGCTTGAAAAATTCCTGCTGCAGTACACTATATGAACATCTAAACCTGTTCGGTCTGTACTTCAATTAACAATTTGGTGATAAAAATCACAAATTTGAGACAGGCCTCCATGCTATGAGCTAGGACAACTCCACAAGGTAGTGATGTGCTGTATGTGAGTTGGTAAAACCATAAAATCTTACCGAACATCTCATTTTTCCTTACAAATGTAATGTAAAGATTCAAAAGTATGCTAACTACAACTCCTGCATATTAGCTTACTTGGACTCAGCTCTATTCAAAAGAGGCCATAAGAAAATAAAAGCTTTCAGCCCTCAAATAATGCACTATATGATTCCCTACCCCATCCCTCTTATATGCCATGATATATTTCCAGCTGCAAGAAATTAATTATGGTCTAATGAAAGAGGCGAAGATGGAGACAGAATGATGAACAAAACGAAGAAACTATTGAAGAGAATATTTAAACTCATGATTATACTTCACCAGAATGATTTTTATATGTGAATGTATACCATCCTGCTTTCACATTTTTATAAAGTTTTTCATTCCAAATTCAAAACAAATAACATGCATAATATTGCTGTTTCAGTTCTAGCAGCTTTTTCAGCAAAACGTCATATCTAAAATTAATATCGATCCTAGTGATTTATGTAATATAGAAACGTTACCATTTGGGGTTGCTTCTACAATAGGAAGTAACAACACAAGCTCTCCATCCCCTCCCCTACTCTTTCCCCCATGCATGCTGTGTGCCTATAGATGCAATTTGCACCTCATGTTGCATAATTGCATCACAGTAACCGCTGCAAGCTGATGTTTGCATATGCACTGTGCCTGGACATTCCACCCCCACCGCCCAAAAGCAAAAATGATGAACAAGATAACATACAAATTGAATTTGAGAATAACAAGAAAATACATCGTTAAGAAGACTATTAAACAATACGAGCACAGAATAGGCATCAGTTGAATCCTTCTGAATAAGGAGAGTTTACAGCCTTACATGTTATGGGATTACAAGCTTCTGGGTCTTTTGCATAATGATGGGAAGCCTTTGGCTGATGATGGCTGGATCATTATAAGCAGCCGAATCAGAAGGGTATCCTTTCTGCATCATTAGCTAAACCATTCAGTGCATTGTCACAAGGAAATTACAATATGGTAAACTACTCTTATAAAGCAACAAGCCAAGGTGCCAAAATTCTGAAGCAAAGAATGGGTGCTAAAAAAATAACAAGAAGGAACTAAGAAGTAAGATATACAAAAGCAATAAACATCAAACTTGGCACTTGGGGTTACCTTTGTAGAATAATCTCCATGCATGACCTGGTTTTAGATGATCGAGGTTTAAAATTAAAAGGTTCCATACACTGATGAGTAAAATTATGATAGTGTAGCTACAAAACTGAACTAGTGAAGAGTTGACCTCCTTGATTCATTTGCTCTGCAATAGCTATGTTGTAGGGGATTTGACTCTCAACTAAGCATTTGAAGCCTAAAATCTTACTTGGGTCGAATAAATGGTAATAGCTTTATTGACTATCAGTTCCTATCTTTCTAATTTATCCCTCCAACATGATCTTGGTAGTAAACTAGTATAAATCATTTAATAGTTAATACTGTTTTCAACATATTTATAATCCTGTACACTGAGAAGCAAAGTTCAGTGAATTCAGTCAGTTTTAACATTCTGAGTCTGACAATGAGAAACACATCAAAAAACGAATTTTTTAAATATCCAGCTAGTATTATACACTTTTCATTGGAATCTTTGATACAAAAATTAGCTTCCACATTAATCCCCAGGAAAGAGTTGGTAGAAACCCTGCACCCAGTATTTCATGGTATGTTAAAAATACATGATACCAGTTGTCGACGTTCTCAGAATTAGATGAACATAACAAAACATGCATTTTTTCCCTTGAGAAAATGAGATTATCATCCTAACTTAATAAGGAAATGTAGCACATGCATACTTACTGCAGATAAATCTTGAAATGTAGATTCTCTCCAGCAGCTCTCTCGAAGTACAATAGGATCTGCACTATCACCGAATATGCAATGCATACGAGTGTCCCTTAGTCTCATCAACACTCCATCAACTCTAAGCTGCAAGATGATCCAATGAGTAACTCGAAAGAAATGCTAACTCAGGGAAACTGTACGTGAAGAGAGTATATTTTCTAATATTGATGTCAGGGCTTATCAAGAGTAATTCATTAACCAACATTCAGCAATACAATCTTGAGCTCAATAGTTTAGACATAGTATACTAAGCATATTAATAAAATAAATATAAACTAATAGTGACTTGGCTAAATAAAGTTACAAATAAAATTAGTAAATGAAGAGAAAGTAACTCACCCAGAATCGCAAGAGAAGAAACCAACAATTTGGCATGACTCGCTATATAATTAAAATGTCACATTATTAGTACTTAGTTATCCTTGCAGCAATAGAAGAAAAACAGCAGTTGAGAAATTACCACTTTCACAGTTAGAAGTGATACTCCATTATCAGCCAATTCATCTTCATACAAGACTACCTGCTCATAACAAAGATCTCTTGGTTATTGCAAGCAAAAATGTAGTCTAGACAATATATTATTCTTTTGGTTCCAGAATATAAATGCATGTACATGTTTGACTAATGCATTTCATTTTGTGTCAGATAACTTTTTCAATAGAGATAACTTAAACCTTTAAAAAGATGTGAGAATGAGTTTAATAAATAGATTTAGTACAGAAGAGTATATGTTACTGACAATCTAGATTCTAGAACAAGGAAGATGATAACTTCCTGATAATATTCCTTTCTAATGCATGTGAGCATGTGGTTTAGTTATCATCAAAGTTACTCACCTCATCATAGAAGAGTATGGGTTCTTTTGAGGCCAACGCAATCACATTGATTTTCTCTTTGCTTTCTTCCCAACACAGATGTCCTTCTCCATTCTGGCCATAACCAAAAAAAAAAAGTCACTGACACAGTGATCACACCAGTTCCATCTAACTATTTTCTCAGTTTAGCATGGCAAGAATAACAGAGTTACATATGGAAGGAGCTGGAACTCATTAAAAATGTAAGAAAACATGAGAATATGTAAATAAGAGTACCATCAAAAGCACAACAAACCATAAAATGTACCATCAAAAGCACAACAAACCATAAAATGGTTTTGGAAAATAGTTACAGCCATGAAGAAAGAGTGTGTACAAACCTTCTCCACAGGTAGCTCAATTGTTTCACTTCCACAATAAGGTGTTGTAAATGTATAGTCGTAATCTAGTATGACTTGCTGAGATGGTTTGCTGAAAAATTTGTGCACCAAAGGAATGAATATCAGATGAAGAGCACTATCTTTTTATTGGTATGCAATGCTATAACTAGATTGATATAAGACCTTTCTAGGAAGAACCAGTTTAGTAGAACCACCTTTCTAGAGGGGGGAAAGTTACAAGCAATCACAATACAAAACAAGTTATCAGAAGGACTGACATTATAAATTTTGAAGCAAAGAAAAGAGGAAAACTTTCTACGCAAGCTTATAACTTATAAGAGCTCATAAAAAATAGAGATGTAAGCACATCCGTATCCTGGCAGAAAAATATGATTTGCATTGAAGACAAATATCTTCTCATCGCAAACATTGACTGAGAAACCCCTTGTTAATTTAAGCAATTCCTTTAACTTAGAACCATTTAGCTGTTTGCATGATGTCATTATGTAATCATACCTTCTAAATTTCCATTTTGCAGCTGCCGGAACTTCAACCGGTGGCAATGCTTCCTTCTTCCACCCAGATAGAGCATCGAATGCATTAAAATGAATTTTTGTGCCACTTTTACAATGTTTTAGAATTAGAGAGTTTTCTCCAAAAATCATCTCTGGCAAATGAGACGTCCCAAGCTTCTGCTCCCAGCTGCCCACACGCATTGAGAAAAAATATACTAATATAAATACACGATTTTTCAGTTCAAAGCTCCAGTTAAAAAAGTATTCCACATGTCCCTTCTACACACAGACACGAAAACATCAACAAAATGATGAAAAATCCAGGAAATTCAGTTAAAAAAGTATTCCACATGTCCCTTCTACACACAGACACGAAAACATCAACAAATGATGAAAAATCCAGGAAATAAGGTTAATTTCAGACTTATCAGCGCGAATATGCTGATTATCATAACACAGACATAATCCCATTCCATCAAAGACCCCATCAAGAATTTTAGAACAGATAAATAACAAGTTTTGCCTCCAGAATCACTTCCAATGAAATCAGTAACAAGAGAAAAGTAGTAACACTCTTCTTTCAAAATTGAGAATTCAAAAAGAGTCAACAGTGATGAAAGAGTAGTTACTGTTGGAGGGTGGAAGAGTTGAGTATGGAGCGTTTGCAAGACTCGATCTCCCATCCATGGATGCGAAGACCATGCCGACCACAGTCGGTAAGGAGCTCAGCTCCAGCGGCTTTCAAGTCCTTCTCGTCAATTTCAACCTCCATAGTCTCCCTGAATCAGTCGCTGGTTTCTCTGGTTTTCAATCGAGGGAACGTCGGAGACTTTCGGGTTCAAAGTCCATATAAAAGACTGTTTGATTATGTGAAGGCTCGGGTCCAATTGTTGGGTCCGAGTCCAGCCCTTCGGGATGGGCACAGGCCCAATTATTTGTGAAAAGGATAAAGTAAACAATAAAACTAATTTTTTTTTCTCTTTTTGTGCTGAAGCATTGAATTGAAATATCATAAAGTCATACATAGCTATTAGTTCAATTGGTTAAGAGGCTAAGACAGAAGTGTCAAAAATCTGAAGGAAAGAAAAGCTAAACGTATGCATGCAAAATGTAATGCAATTTGCAGAAACTGTGGAACTTTATTTCAGCAAAGCCAGATTTACAAATATGGGACTTTAATGGCACTAGTAAACATACGTAACCATCTACAAGTTTAATCCAAAAGTAGGAAGCGGAACTATTTAGTACTATCTCTCACCTAGTATAGTGTTTGTCTATAATGGTTCACCTAGTATGGAAGGGTTACAATGTCTGCAAATCAGCATGTCTGGGAGCCTCCAATTTGAAATAGAAACAAGAAAAATCAACACTCAGATCATTCGGGGTCTTGGCGATTCACAAATCCATCCTTGAAGCCGTGACGCAGTTAGTGAGGTTCTAACTGAAACAACATTATCTTATGGATGCTTCTTCGTCGATGGGCTCGAAGTAACTTGCAGGAATTTTTGGTTGTGAATGACACTCTGCCACACGCTTGAACTGTAACCGTCAAGACAGCTTAGTTATCATTAAATTGATATTCAAGGACACGGTGGGTTATAATTACTATCAGAAGAAACCCATAAGGAAAACGAATATCAACTCACTACAGAATGCAAAATTGTTAAAGGAGAATGAGATTTGAATACCTTGTGCTGCATGTATTTATCTCGCACTGCTCGTAATGAGTTTCTTTTTCTATTTTGCAAGTCTTGTATGGCAAGAACACAATCCTTCAAGTCAGATGGTTCATAACCTGTATAGCATTGCAATGCTAGATTCTGCATAATAGTAAAAGTTATTAATATCTCAACATCATTATCTCATTGTATCTGATGCTTAATTGAAATGTCAATGCCTTGTCTAAATAATCTATTCGTTTTTTATGTTAAATATCCATTTCCTACCCTTTTCTATTAACAAATTTAAAATACTACTACCAACTTCACTAGTTATTGAAATTATATTTCCCATAACACCCTTCAAATGAATCAAATAGTTGCAAAAAGTAATTGGTTTAGCTCCAAAATTTCCAGAGAAATTATAACAGTTTCCTACCCAAGGATGCTCATCTGGAAACAATGTGAATCGTGCCAGAAATAACGCTGATGCTGCAGTTACCGATGGTAAGAACCACACACACTCATAATCTAACAGGCTTAACTCCGCAAGATAACAAGCCAAGAACTCAAATAGCAGAGAGGAAGGCTGTTAAAGAACAAGCATTATAATCAGAAATAACACAAAATACACAATAATCAGTGACAACTAACAACTGGTGGAAGAGTATAAATTGGACATCAATAATGCTAAAAATGGCCCTACTTGAGAATTCTCTTCAGCAACTCTGATGAAGATTCTGCAATAACAAATTGCGACACTCATCATGTCAGTGTCCAGGTAATAATTACTAGTGTCATAGACACAGCATCAGGAAGTACAAGTAACAGCTAGCAATATATTAACTTCAACAAGATATTTGGATTAAAAAAAAAGAGGTTAACATTTTATTCTATTCTTGCCTGAGAAAATTCTTTGCTGTGGAATTGCCCATCTCAAAGTTCAACAACTTGAGCACCTCCCTCTCCATATCTACCACCTGCTCGTTGTCCACAAAACCATTTACAGTATTTAAAATGATGATGAAGGCAGTCCAATAGTTCAGCGTTGAATGTAAACTACAGAGATTTCCAATGTGCAAGATTGATGCTTTCTGCTTTTGTTATCAATAAAAAAAAACAAGTGCATGAAGCCCCCTTCCCCACCCAAAAGAGAAGCAAAAAGCACCGTCTAAGAAAAATGAGAATACAATCAGAAAGGAAGAGAGAAGAGGCATAACACAAGAAAATAGAGAACCAACAAGGGAAAACTAGAAAAATAAAATATAAATATCATAGAATACAAGACAACAAGTAAATAAACAATTTGCTTTAAATTAAAAAAAAAAGAACACCTCTTCCTTGGTAAAAGAATTATCTGTTATATAGCAAAAGTCTTCAACGTGTGGAGAATTGATCTCTTCATACTCCCTACATCAAACCATGATTGAATTAGCATATGTTTGAAAAAAAAAACAAACAAACAACGTCTGATAATAAAGCAAGAGATAAAGTATTAAGGCAATACGAGGCAATATGCATGGAGGAAACACCAAGAAGCTGAAGCTTGCCCCTGCTGATAGCATGTGCAGATAGGAATCTATCAATATATGAGACAGTGAGATAGAGGGTGTCAGAGACAAGCTTATATTGCTCTGCCACCTCCACCAACCAATCAACCAGAATTTCACGCATATTTTTTGTAACATCATATTGAATGTTCTCCATATAGTTAGGCAATGGCCTCCTGTTGGCCTCCATCTGTATCACAAATCACGATTGGCATCATGATTAGTCAACATAAGATTAACTTTCACATTGAGTACATAGTTGAACTGATGAGAAAGAGTAGAGGGCAAAGCTGAAGATGTCACAGAACCAGAATCATTTTATCTAGTGCATGAAGTTTTCTTAGTAGGAAACCAATTTAGTTGAATCATACAATTCTTTAATCTGTGAAGAGATATTGCGGTTTAACTTGGCTTTTTCCATTAAAATCATCAAGCCAAGATAAGAAGTTAAATCCCATTTCTTAAAATAAAATGTAATCATAAGATCTCATTTTACAAGGATTTGGTGAAATAGTCGACCCTAGTATACAAATCCACTTCTCAACCTTCCCCGTAGAAGTACCATAGGTCCAATTGTTTCTCTATAAAAACATAATAGAAAAGGGAATACTATAAAGCAAACTCGTGAAACAAAATTCAAAAAGAGTAAACCGTTGTGGGGTATACAATGAGGGAAAAAACACTCATATGTGAGTTGTAATGAACTAAAAATACCTAAGTCAATCCATTAGAATCCCAATAATATCCACCCAATTCTGAAACTCAATAAGAAAGATTGAACATTGCAAAGGGAAAAGAAAATACTAGAAAAAGGAATAGTATAAAACGAACTCGAGAATCAAAATCCAAATATAGCAAACCATCCTGTGTCCAAAGAGGGAAAAAAAACACTCATATGTGAGCTCACTGAGCTATAATGAACCCAAAAGATCTAAATCAATGCATTAGAATCCCAATAATATCTCAAATTATGACACTCAGTAATAAAGATTAGAACAGTGCAAAGGGTTTCTGATCCATTCTTAACCCAGTCTGAATACAGGTCGTAAGATAAATGTTAAACCAAACAAATGAACCACTGTGAATGAGCCAATACCCATAAACCCGTTAACCACAACTTCATTGCTTTAGTTAAAAACTAAAAGGAAATAAAAATACAGAGAAAGCAACGTTGTATACCTCCAAGGCGTGAAGATGCATATATAAAGAACGAGAGTAGGAGCACTTGTGTGGATTTACATAGCTCATAGCAATATCAGTTTTAGGGGCCTCCTTGTCCTCCAATTTCCCATAAGGACTCTTCACGCCAGGATCAGATTTCTGAGGCAACACTACGTTAACCGAGTTGGTAAGCTCACCCAGCACGACTCGCTTCTTGGATATGGGGGATTGGAGAGGCTGAGCCCCTGACGAGCCCCGCCTCTTGGTCTTGGACGCACGGATTGGGGGCACGCAGTTTTCTTGGTCGGCCATGGGAGACTGGAATTGATAATTCTGCTGTGCTACTAGAGAAATAGAATATACTCTCACAGGTTTGGTCGTGACCAAGAAAGGAGGCGTATCCGTCTTTGTACAAAAAAAGAAAGAAAGACGGTGTAAAGGCCGCCATTTTCTTCGATTTAAAATCTTATAATGCCGCGCTTAGAGAATAGTACAGTGGTTTGTTAGACTGCATGTGTGAATAATACGACTGCGTTTGAATAATAGCTTTCTTTATTGTAATTTGTTTAAGCTCAATCTCTATTAATCTCTTATTCTCTCCCTATTCTTCTGAAAACAATACATTATGTTAGTCTGTAGTTTGAATAATGCCCCGTCAAAAAATAAAATGCAAGTATACAACCACTTATATACACCTCTTCAGAAAAATATGTGTATCATTTATCAATTCCACTTTTCTTCTACAAATGAAAATAGTGTCTACCACTCTAGCTTACTAATTTATTGGAACTTGATTTCCAGTGCCACTTTATCACTTCAAACAAGAGAGCAACTATTAGCAAATCCTGATTGCTGTTGCTCTCTTACTGACAAATATTACTACAATTTTGACTTTTGAAAAGGAAATGTTTCACAGATGCATTGTTGTAGAATTGTTTCTGGCTTTACTTCTCTTTTTTCAATTTCATTTTCTGTAAAAAGGAATCAAGTTCTGCCATTTGCTGAGGAGGGGGGGTAGTGGATGGTGGATGTGTTCAGGGAAGGAATTCAAACATAAATAAGTTACACAGACGGGAACTGATTGGTTTAGCACTCATGCCAGGGGCAAGCTCAAAGTGACTGACCTGAGAGGAAGATCTCAGAACCACTGTCAAATTACACAACAACGTTAACAATTTTGAGATTACCCCTTCTGGACAGAAAGTAAATCCATGGAAATACCAGCTAACCAGTCCGTGCATCTTGATCTTGCAAATGGTGTATATATTGAATAGTTAAAAATCCCACTTCTAGGAAGATAAAAAAAAAAATCTATGCTCAAAAACTGTCATTTTCTTCTCCTTGTCTTAGTTCTGCCACCATGAGTTCTTGACAGGTCAGCAGATGGCTCTGGTGGCTTCATCATTAACTTCCAAACTTGGACCAGATGCCTGGGGATCTGAACTAAGCTTCCTCTTCCTAGAACTTCGTGTTTTAGATTTTTGTCTATTGCTTTCCCGGGTTAACTCAGTGTCCCTCACCTCCAACCTGGAGCATTCAGGTGCAGTACCACCTTCCTTAATTGCTTCCCTTTTGTTACCTCTGTTGCGAGTACCTTGCCGTGAAGCACTTTTAGCTACTCTGTCTTCCATATGTGACGATTTACGACAGCTCCAACGGTAATTCTCAAACCATTTGCTAACCTGCCAGGCAACAGAGACACAGAGAGAGAAGAGACATGAGAGACATTACAAAATTGCATAATTTTGAGAAAATAGAGAAATATTCATTGTAAGAGTAGTGATGGAAGATATGACCTGTTGGGAACTGAGACCAAGCTCTTGGGCCAAGCTTTCTTTTGTAGCTCGGTCAGGATATTGATTTTCTTTAAAGGATTTGTAAAGTCTCTGGAAAAAGAACAGAAAAATGAAATCTAATGTCAGGATATTCATGCCAAGGTTCTTTGTGATACTGAATTTCCCTTACAAATAAAAGCTAATGTCAGTGACTGGCACAAGGAAAGTGTAATAAGCAGAAAACCAAAATTCAGTGGAAGAGGATATAAACCATAAAGTAATTGATAGTTTGAACTCTGAAAGTATGTCACAGTATTACCTGAATTACAACCTCCCCAAGTCTCTTGTGATATGATGATCTAGTTTTAGCATCACTAAAACCAGTTTTTGAAGATTTAGCGGGTAAGCTATTTGTAATTTCAACTTTTGAATTATGGCGAGTACTTCTCTTTGGAGTATGTAAAGCCTCTTCATTTCTGTGCTCCATAATTGGAGCCTTTCCATTTGGCAATGCAGAAGCAACTTCTTTGCTTCTCCTTTCACTTCTCCTTGGTGTAGCAGTGTCAGTCCAATCTTCATCATTACTTGACTCAGAATTAACATTTTGATTTGTCTCCTATATAAAAGGAAAACAAAGATGACTATGGTTATAAGTAAAATTGTGAAGAATAAAATAGTAATTTCAGCATTATGACTATGGTTACACGTACAATTGTGCAGAACAGGGGTTTAATGTTCATATTTACATTGCTGACCACGGTTCTAGTTGTAAGATACAATTGGATCCCATTTCCTTTTTTCTTTTCTCTTCTCTTGCTGGGGCTCTTCTATAATGATGATGCAGGGAAACTATGATGGGAAATAAAAATATGGTGCTTCCATGTAAATATTTTGCAAAGAAGATGCTAACTTCCCAAAAACAAAACCATGGAGAATATCCATATATATAAGTTCTTACGAGTGTGCAAGAAATGTTCCTGGTGACCATCAAATTGAAACAAATGATATCTTTGACAAGGCTCATGAAATTTGTTAAGGTATCCCTTCCTTCGTCTATAATTCAAAAAATTAGGTCCATCAAAATAAATAAATTATATATCAAGGTTTATATATATAACCTACTACAAATAACCCGGCTAGTACATGCATAAACATCAGATCATGTTCTAGACATAACATTGTGGAAAAGGCACTCACATCATATAGTTTTTTGTAGTCCAACCTTTCTACGTGTCTTTTAGTGGAAACGGGGATAGAACCTTCTTGGCCAGGATCAGACTCTAATACAGATGACAGCTCAACATCCAAAGAGTGCTTTTTTCCAGTAATTTTGGAATTCTGTTTACGAGAACCTTTAAGGGGCATCATGCCATCCAATGGCCTGGATGTGATATCCTGCTCCAGTCTAGAAATGTTGTTATCCTCAACTGCAGCAGCAAGATCCTCAGAGTCTGAGGTGAAATCGGAACTTGAAGTTACTTCTTTAACCTTGTCATGACCAGGAGCATCAGGATCATAGTCGTCGTCCTCTGAATCATCGGAAGGGAGACCAAAGTACTGATCCCCATTATGTGGAGCCTCTAATTCATCAGGTGCAGAAGAATATTCCGAATCTTCAGAACTTGATTCATCTCCTTGAATCTCCTCCTCTTCTGGAACATCAGGATTATAATCATCATCATCATCAGAATCATCTGAAGGTACCACAGCCTGCCCAGTTGATGAAGCAGCTGCCTCAGGAAAAATCCTCTGCACAAGGAAGAGAGGCATGATTAAAAAGAAGACACAAAAAGTAACAAAGTGAAGACTAGATTTTTTTCCTTTTTACCGACCTCCCAGCTGTCATTGATAGACAGGTGTGTTCCTCGGGAGTCATTGAGGAGGTCAAGACAGTCATCTTTGCAATTGCATGCAGGACATAGCCAACCCTCATCATCAGGCGGAACTGTATGTCAAAAGAGTTTACACCTAAGGTTATAAGCAAATGTGAAGCACAAACACAAGTCATCGACTACCAATCATGTGGACTGAGAATTACTGTTTTCATTTAAGAGTGGCGGTTCCAAACAAAACTGGTGAAATCCACGATCACAAGCACCGTCACAGAGTATTATATCATTGTCAGGGGATAAGTCTTTGGACCCACACTTTGCACAGAAAATCTGCCCCACAAGAATTTCAAATCTTAATCCTCAGAATATTAATCAACTATTTGAAACAAAATAAAAAAGTATACACAAATCTCATCATGGAGAATCTAACTCCTAGTTTATGACTAAATGATGCATCTATTAGAAAAGCTTCCTACATCCTCACTGTCAATCTGTCCATCAGAATCAAATAAAGATTCTGGAAATCTTCCCTCAGCACATAGAGAATCAAGATGTTGAAATAGATCTCTGATTTTCAATTTGCGTCGAAGTATTTCAGATGTGGCTCGTTGAAGCTCCTTTTCTGGCTTTAATTTATCTAGGCTGCAAAGTCAAAACAAACAGTGAGATAAGAGTACAGTACAGCTACACATAAACTAGACAGCCCAAAAATGCCCGTGAGAATAGGCTCAGGACATTGGGTAGCACAGCTATTCAGAGCCATTATTAAATTTCTAAACTGGTGCTCTCACACAACCGATTGAGTAGTTCTCCGCTTCTTCCAGTAGAAAAGAAACAAATAATAAAGGGGCCCCCAAAAGAAGACAACAACAAAGTAAGCGCATGGCAAACTAGTAATGGAAAGTGTATAAGCTCTGAGTATCATGTTGATGTAAAGGGTGATAATGGGTTAAGATTAGGATGCTGAAGTCAAGGACTTGCACATCTTAAACAAATTCTCAAAAATCTTTATGTTGCTTCAGATTTAGGCTATTAAAATTCCTCTGAATTTTCTATAGAAAATTAATTATACAGTTGTTGTAGATATTCAGTCCTAAAATGCTAAAACCACATTTTCTAAAGTAGTAGAACACATTTAGCTGCATGTTCGAAAGCAGTTGTCTGTAATGGTATACTACGTTCATCTAAAACTTAAAATTACGCCTTCTGTTTCACTGTAAGAGTATCCAAGGGCATACAACCAATAACAAAATGAGTATTATCAACATAAAAGTTAAACTGATACCAATACAGTCAACCTTATTTGATCTAATTTTATAAATATTCAGTTACTTAACCCGCAAACATATTGTATACTTTCTACACTAATAGAATCTTAGAATATCAAATAAAAAAACTGGTTTAATTTTTATCATTATGATAATACATATTCAAATTCAATTGACGTAATTTAAAATTTAAATAGTTGTACTTTTTTGTAAACATTTGTAAAGCCAATCATCTAGGCAAGCGAAAGTAACAATATAACATGCAAGGTTCCACTCCAGAGTACTGGAAGCTTAAGATCTCAGGAAAAGAAATCAATAATTCATGTCAAATAAATATGAATCCAACTATAAGAACAAATGGGCATCACGAGAAATGACTACACGTAAGCCAAATCATAGGGAATGATATGCACACCTGTATCCTTTCCAGCCTTCGCCAGAATAAGCATCGATCAAGTTTTGCTCATAGTTCATCCGGTTCAGTAAATATCTAAGATGTGTTCTGATTCTTGAATATTCATCAACTATTACTTCACCTCCTCTTTTCTTATTCTTCTTTCTCTTCTTCCTTTTCTTCTCTCCATCATTGTTAACACTATTGGTTATTGATTCAGGGACTTTTGGTTTTTCTCGTGTTGTTGAGCGCAAAACTCTGTCATTGCCACCCAATGATCTCAGCATATATTTTTTCTTTAATGATTTTGAAGTGCTTTTACCCCTACGCCCCAACTGCCTAGAGGTTGCATTTTTAGATGGTGTTTCCAACTGTTCTGAACTAGTCATTTTCACCATATCTTCAGGAGGTGGTACCAATTGTTCATTACCACAGCTCTCTTTCATTTTTACGGAAAAAGGTTCCAACTGATCTTCAACAAGAGAGCTAGTGGCTGCAGCATTGACATCACGTCCACCATGGACATGTTGAGAGTCAAGTTGACATTTCACTTCCGATGTATCATCAGGTACACTACTACAAGCAAATTCATGCACCTCTTCTATGGCACTTTGTGAAGGGTGTGCTTTTTCTCCCACTTGACAACTCTTGCCTAAATCATTTGGAGGTGGTCCAAGCTGTTGAGTGACAGAAGGGGTCATTCTTTCAGAACCTTGTAGCAAATTTTCATTAACAGCACAATTAGAGACCACACTGCTGAGAACCCCTTGTACATTTTGTAAAGGTCCAGCATCATTATTACGCTTTTGTTCTGATAATTCAAAATCTCTATTTCCATAATGAAGCTCATTCATCTGTTCTGATGAACTTTTGTTATGGCATGTAAATTTTCCAGTCTGACTACTCAACTGAGCTGGAGAAACACCCATATGTGCATCATTGGCCATATTCAGATGGTAAGAATACCAAGCATAAATAGTAGAATTCACTTGGTAATTTCGCCACGACACTATTGATATGCAATATCAAAATCTAATGAGTGACAAATAACTGATAAGAAATTACAAGTCAAATATATTGAGTGTCTACATGTAAAACCAACATCTCAACATATGTAATAAATAAACCCAACTTTCACTTGAGAGGTGTCCCTATAGAAAAGCTGATTTAGAGTATAACTGTCACCAACCACAGCTAGCATTAGTATGCATTATATATTCTCTATGCACCTGCTGCACATATTAAAAAGAAATATAATCAAAAATTACTGATTACATTAGAGCAAGATATAACAATTAACTCAGAATGTCACAGATGAAATATTGTAGAGTGTTTGAGTCAGTAAACAGTACAAATAAGTAATATATGAAGAATTAAGCTGCAGAAAGTTATGTGACTTGGCGAGAGTTTAGTCAAAATACAATACCTAGATTAAAGAGATATATAAAAGGTTAATGTTTCCTCTTATACGTAGTTCTTATAACACAAGAACTCAACCATGGATACATTAGTCACTTTTTATCATCTTGCTTCTCATTGAACAGTTTCAAAGTCACACTTAACACAATTACCCATAATAAAACATTGATAAGGGGATATAAACACTGCAAGAACTGAGAAGTATCTTCTCCAGAAAAACAGTCATTCTTATATATACCTATGAAAACTACCACGACTATCATATAGGTGTTGTAAAAATAACTCTCGTATAACTGATTCAAGAAAATCCCAGAGCCCAGACTGCAGCTCAATTAGAACCTTCAGCTGCCATGGTCCTGCATATCCTAAATTCACTAAACCTTCATCACTACCAAGCAAAATAAACACAATATGATGTACACCAAACCGAAGGAAACTCTTTGTAGTCTTAGTTGCAACAGAGGCGGAATTTTATTAGTTATCATTCAAAAGAAACCAACTAAAACATTGATTTGAATGGAGAAATTTGAAACAACACTCAAGCAATACAATAAAATGGTCTGGTTTGGAAATGTTTTATCAGCTAAAGTAAAGCCCTTTAAAATTAACATACTACTTCATGCATTGAATATACTTATTTTCAGTAACTACCCTCCTTGTCAGTTTGATATTATCTGATTGTTGAGGAAACACATTGAATTAAAAAAGAAACCGTAGGTACAGAAGAAACCAAATGCACATTGCCCAACAAGAAAGCAACCATTTGCAGAGTTGGACTAACTTTCAGTTTCTCAAACCAATAACAAGTTTGAAACTTTCTGCACCGTGTAGAAGTTATCCCGAGCATGAAAACCATAGCAGATATATAATTGAATACCCTTAAAAAAGAAAAGACAAAAGCTAAACTTAGATGATTTTCTGAAGCTGCTACAACTTTAAAAAAGAAGAAGAGCATAAGCAAATATAACCTAAAGCCTGAAAAGCATAAAACTTTCCTTCCAACACTTTCTGGGCAACCAACCAAGTAAATGCTAAATACTGTAATGAATGAAGTAAATTATTTCAGAAACTCACGTCGTCGTTGTTAAGGAACTAGTTTAATCGAAAGGTACTTCGCGGGATAGATGCAATATAGGGTGGAGGGAAAAAGGGCGGTGTTGGATCTATGGCTATTGGCTATGTGTTTTTTTCCCTAGAGTTAGATGTAAGAGAGAGAAAGCGGTGCTATACTTTGCGTTATACCATCCAAATCTGGGCCACCGTTGCGGTCATTACCATGGGGCTTCAACTTGTGGTCGATGTTGCGGTCGCCTCGCTTTTTTGTCCCCGGTAAACTGGCAATTGTGGTTCTAGAGGCTGGGATTTGGGCTAGTTGGTAGAAAATTATTTGGGTTTGATACTAATAATGCTCTCTACATTTTTTTTTTCTTTTCTTGTATGGGCCTTTTGTAGGATCTTATACTTGTGGAATCCGAGAAACCCATGTCTCATCTAGGAAAATTAATGTACATATAATCTTTTTCTTTCATAGAGAAGAAATTGTCAAATCACGATCGAGCTGAAAGATAGAGTAATTGAGGTACATGTAAGTTAGTCTAGACATCAGTTAACCGCTGAATTAAAGAAGTTTAGCTTTAATATATTGATCATGAATCACAACTTAATTAATCATCTAATTTTCAATCATAATCTTGGTATATGTGAGATAGCAGTGTAAATGACGCTCCTGATTAATAAAATGAGTCTAACACTACAAGAAATTAAAGTATCAGCTACATCAATTTTCTGTAGCTTATGCTTTATTTATCTTTTTTTTTAATTGAGTATGGGTTTGATATTGTACTATATTTAGAATAGTTACTAAGTAACTCGTAAAGGTTTACTTGTTATAAATAGAATAATTTTTTAATAAATCGGTAAGAGATTTATTTTCTCAGTAATATATGAATAGTTACTAAGTAACCATTTCAATCAACGTAATTATTTTCTTAGTAATATATGAATTTTTTATTTTATTTTTTGGAATAATAATAACAATAAAAACACGTAAATCGTTAAAATTTTTGATGATTTACCTCAAAATTTTAATAAGACATATATCAATGGAGACTTCGATTTACACTAAACTTTTACGAAAACATGAATCGCAAAAAACTCTGGCGATTAATTTAAAAATTTTACTAAGACGTGAATCATTGGAAACTCTTACGATTGACATTGAAATTTTACTAAGTTAGTTAAAAAATAAAATAAAAAACTTGTTTCGGTAAGATTTAGATGTTTCATAAAAATGAAATTGGTTTATACATAAGTTGCCTACAATTCAGATGATTTACGTGTAAAATAAAAATGAAATTGGTTTATACGTAAGTCGCCTAACACTCAAACGATTGACATGTTACATAAAAATGAAATTAGTTTATACTAATGTCGTCCAACACTCGGGCGATTTACATACTAGATACAAATGAAATTAGTTTATAGGGAAGTCGTCCAACACTAAGGCGATTTACATGTTTATTGAAAATGAAATTAGTTTATTGGGAAGTCGTCTAAAACTAAGACGATTTACTTCTTACATAAAAATGAGATTATTTTATATGAAAGTCATCTAACACTAAGACGATTTACATGTTAGATACAAATGAAATTAGTTTACTGGGAAGTCATCCAATGCTAAAGTGATTTACATGTTAGATAAACATGAAATTAGTTTATACTATAGTCGTTTGAACCTATAACGATTTAGGTGTAAGTTTTTAATTTATATAAGCGTCATCTTGATTTAAGGGTATTTATAATTATATGTAAGAGGACTGTTGAAATATGAAAAACCAGCTTCTCATCAACAGTTATCTTATTGGCAAGTTAATCTGCACAATAATTCTTATCTTCAAGGACATATTATATTCAAATCATCCATTCTGTTACAAAAAATTACAAATTCAAGACACTATAACTATATCTAAATATCAAAATTTTCTGTCTACTATTAACCAATGCGAAAGTGATTTTTTCTTTCAATTTTATTTCCCTTAAAAACCCAAAATTAAAAAAAAGGAGTTACATCTCATTACGCACTGAGTGGGAGAGAACTTTTACCTAACATTGTAAACCTAATATCAGCCTAATTACTAATATTTTATTACTTGAGTTTTCTAAACCTAAAATAAGCCAAACAAGTCCAAACATTGGATAAAACGTGCACATTTGATATGAAAGAATTAAAGTAAATGAAAATGACAAGAGTACATAGAGAAATTTCACAGCAAGTACCAAAAATGAAAAGTATATGAAATGTGATACATACGTGTCCCCACTTATGACTCAAGCACCCATTGTTTTACCATTTTGGGCCCGTAGAAACTGATTTGAGTTACACATAATTGACCTGGAAATTAAGAATTGAAAGAAACTGACCAATTAATTAAATTCTGTGTATGCGCATGTTAGACTTGGTGCTTACTTCTTACGTCACGTAAACGTAAATTAGTAAAGGATGATGATGACTGGAAACATCCTTACGCCGTAGGGTGCGCATTGCGCACTCCCCACCCACTCTGTCCTCTTTTAATTTCTAAATAAACTAATTAGTCGAGTGGTCCTTCCAATTAATTCACGTGCATGCGTGTGTTTTAATTTGCATGGACTTTTGACGCCGCCAATAATACATACATATTTATGTTTTGTTGGTTTTCACTTTCCATCACCCTTCCTCGTTTCCTTGCTTCCCCCACGTTTTCTCCACTACCTTAATACCAATGACTGGTTGAGAATAACCCCGTTTACAATTTAGGAAGTAATAGATTGCTTTTTTTTTCTTTTCTTTTTTAATCTCTCATATCGGAACAACGAGATTGAAAATTTCATCAAAAAGTGTTCATAAAATGACTTAATCCAACTCGTGGAAGAAGAATTATGCAAATCAGTACTTATCAATGAGTCAAGCATTACAAGGACAAAAATTTGGCGACTTAATTAGCTGATTGAATAATCTCAACTTGTCCGTATATGTATATCGCCGTACTAAGATATACGGACAGCTAACAAGATCTAATTATATATCACTACAAAGATTAATTAACCAATGCACATAACACTTGAGTATGTATATATATATCACTGAGTACTTTTAAAACATAGGGATGCTATAATTTCCATCATTAGTTTGTCTACTAAAATGGGAATTGTAACTTTACCTACAAGATTAATTAATTAAATAATTAGCGGCTAAGAATGAAATTAAAATTAGTGCAACTTGCATTTTGAAGTGCTTCCTAGGTAGGAACACCGAGCACCTAAAAGACTGTACATGTTCTTAATTTGATTAACTTGATCACTTAGTTTAATTAAGCATTAACTATCGCAATTAGTCCAATCAATGCCAAATTTCTTACATGTTTAGTGCTGTATTTAGGTGCTTTGTCGTCCAAGTTGATCAATAACTGTTAAGAGGTCAAGGTCACCTAAAATTTCCACAGAATTTAAACCTAACCATGAAAAAAATTATACTATTAATATATAGTTCCTCTTCCAATCAAAATTTATTACATTCGAGTTAATTAAAGAGAGAAAAAAAATCAAATTAATTATAATAATTTAGAATTAAGTATGATAATAGACCAGACCAAATCAATATAATCATCCGACCTGATATGAAATTGTTCTGTTTTAAAAATTATTAAAAATCTGATACGATTTGCCAACAAAGAAGTCCAAACTAATTAAAATCTAATTTGACCTCGATATGAATTTAAGATTCTATTGTATTAATTTCTAACCTTGTTTTTAAACATATCGTGATTCATTTCATATTCAACATAATATGCAGACGTAAAATCTAATCAAATCAAATGTCCAACCTAATAAATCAAATTATTGGCAGCCCTCCTATTTTGATCATTTAAACAAAATAAAGAAACTTAAAACATAAACAACTTTCAACTGCTAGCTGCTCTCTTATATAGTGATGACATGTGTGCCTACCAAAATGAGATAATGTTATAGTTCTACAAATTAAATTTGGACGGCATAGCTTAGTATTATTTTAAATGAGTTGGTTATTATGAAAAAATAGTTCTAACTGCTGAAATAAATAGAAAATTATATGCATGAGAATAACAACAGAAGGAACCTAAAACGACGACTAAAAAGGATAAGGAAATGTCGGCTGAGGCATGTGTTATTATAACTTAGATTCTAAGGTATTAGTTAGAAGAGAATTAAAACTAATCAACATGATTGTTAATGTTATACTCTTCAGTCTTCGGTCTTCCTCTATTAGTTGTAAGAGACTATTCAGAGAGTGGTATTTCTTTTTATTAAACATATTATATTATATAATATAATATTATGCTGTTTATTAATATATTTTTTATTAGTGTAAATTATACGCTTAATTAATTAATTAATTAATTTTTTTTCTCAAACACCATGAATAAAGAAATACGCCGGCCAAGTGAAACACGGGATTTATATTTAAGCTATCTTTGTGTATGATTGGCAACGGAATGAAAGAATAGGTTTTTTGTTTTTTATTTTAAAATAAATGTCAACAAAAAAAAAATTAGTTATCAAAGTAATTACCAAATTATTAGCTAGTTTTGAAGAATTTATACAATTTTTTTGTTTTCCTTTTTCGGCAATACTGGATTTGTTTAGTTATAATGAAGCACAAAGAATTCGAAACTCCAAAAATATTACAGAAATACCCGTGAGAAAAACAAAACTCAAGAAATACTTTCTTAAAAATTAAGAGTTGAAGTCTAAGTCTCTTACTCTGCAACCTATCAATGATGACTTCATATTCTTACGAATAATTGTAGTCTTGATAAGTGACATAAATATGAGTGAGTAGGTGAGTGCAATGTTTAGTTAAAAATATATCAGGTAGGTATTTACGTAACTCAAAATTTTATTTGAATGGAAAAAGGTGGAAAAAGAACAACTTTAATGAGGGATTAACAAAAAACAGAAAAAAAACTATATATAAAATTAAAATTAAATAGAAGTAGGAAGTTGGCAGGAAATGAGGTACACGTGATTGGCGCGCAATATCAAATGTTTTGGGAATCTTGGGGCAGTTGTTTTCTACTCCTGTAGGCTGTAGGCCTGTAGCTACCTTGCTACATGTCTCAGCAAGTTGCTCTTTACGTTTTGTTTGGTTTGATGGATTTTGAGGGAAAAGATCATTGAAATGATTAGAAGGAAAGTGAACTTTTCCCTAGTCTTATAGATAGAAGAAAGAGTTGCTCAATTATTATTTTCAAAAATAATCAAAATTAAAACAGTTAAAATACCATTTATTTGAACACAACTTTTTAAATATATTTTATTAATTTGTGATAATCATTTAACTATTTTAAAGAAAAACAAAACAAATTGAATTTTTTCTTCATATATTGTTTGCTAGCAAGAAAATTATATATGTGGAATAGAATTATAGGAATTGGTTTAGGCATCTGTCTCACGTGCAATGTTAGAAACAGGAGCAGCTGCCTGCTACGCCGGCATGCCATCGCTGTCAAAGCCCAACAATTTTACCTGACATAGGCCCTATGGTCGGGCGACGCGTATTACCTTCCAAAATTTTTAAAGCAAAATCCAACCCAACTACATCTCTGTGCACCGCTGACCTGGCAATGGCGGTCATTCAAACCCCACATGACTGCATCATTTCAGGCCTTGTCTACGTGTTGTGGGTCCTACTCTGTCCCCCTTCTTTCCCTACACGTAACACTCAGACCAAATTTCTCTCTTTCTCTTCAAAGTTCAAACTCTCCACACGAACGAGGACGAGGTCCCGTCAGCTTCCTTCCAACTCTTACTTTTCCAATTGTCACCTATTGGGTCCCACTTTGACTGACGTGGCTATGACCCTCTACCCCTTCCCCTATATATAAGCCCCAAGGCGAACTCATTTCACTTCACCACCATTTCTCATCTTCAAACTCATAAAAACTAAACTTTTTTTTTTTTTCTTCTTTCTTCTTAAATGGCTGTAGATTCTGCAATTTCATCCCCATTAGGACCTCCGACATGTGAAAAAGATGCAAAAGCTCTTCAATTCATTGAAGAAATGACCCGAAATGCCGACGCTGTTCAAGAACGGGTTTTGGCAGAGATATTGAGTCGGAATGCTGAAACAGAGTACCTCAAACGATTCAATGTCGCTGGAGAAACTGATATTGAAACCTTTAAATCCAAAATTCCCATGATTACTTATGAAGATCTCCAACCTGAAATCCAAAGAATTGCTAATGGCGATCGCTCTGCCATTTTATCAGCTCACCCCATCTCTGAATTCTTAACAAGGTCAGTGATCTCTACCAGTCAGAATTTCAAAAATAAAAAAAGGGCTGAGCTTGTAATTCTGGAATTTTAACGATTTTTAATTATAATTCTAAAGTTTTGAGCTTTTGTTTAAATTTTACAGCTCTGGGACTTCTGCTGGAGAAAGAAAACTCATGCCCACCATTAAAGAAGAGCTGGATCGTCGTCAACTTCTATACAGCCTTCTCATGCCAGTAATGAACCTGTAAGTTTACACATGCTATTCGTTTATTAAATTTAGAAATTAAAATTAAATAATAAAACTAAACGCGGTTTTTTGTTTTTTTATTTATATGGAACAGTTATGTGCGTGGTTTGGACAAAGGCAAAGGGCTATACTTTCTGTTTGTGAAATCCGAAACAAAAACACCAGGTGGACTCTTGGCCCGCCCGGTTCTGACCAGTTACTACAAGAGTGAGCATTTCAAGACCCGACCCTATGACCCGTACACGGTCTACACCAGTCCTAACGAGACCATCCTTTGCCCCGACTCGTTTCAGAGCATGTACAGTCAAATGCTATGTGGCTTGTTGGAGCGAAAACAAGTACTCCGACTCGGTGCTGTATTCGCCTCCGGTCTCCTTCGGGCCATCCGGTTCCTACAGCTTAATTGGGAGGAGCTCGCAGAAGACATCCGAAGTGGTAGCTTAAGTTCCAAAATCACTGACCCGGCAATAATTGGGTGTTTGGGTAATATCATTAAACCCGACCCGGAACTGGCTGCGTTTGTTTCCCAGGAATGTTCCAAGGAAAATTGGGAGGGAATTATCACAAGGATTTGGCCAAACACCAAATATCTAGACGTAATTGTGACTGGTGCCATGGCTCAGTATATTCCAACGCTGGATTACTACAGTGGCGGGTTGCCTCTGGCTTGTACCATGTACGCTTCGTCGGAGTGCTACTTCGGGTTAAATCTTAACCCGATGTGTAAACCGTCCGAAGTTTCATACACAATCATGCCAAACATGGCCTACTTCGAGTTCCTCCCACACGAACCCAACTCGTCCGGGTTCACTCGTGACTCGCCGCCAAAACTTGTTGATCTCGTAGATGTGGAAATCGGAAAAGAATATGAACTCGTAATCACAACCTATGCTGGTTTATACCGCTACAGAGTCGGCGACATTCTCCGAGTCACAGGGTTCCACAACTCGGCCCCACAGTTCCATTTCGTAAGAAGAAAGAACGTGTTACTCAGCATTGACTCGGACAAAACCGACGAGGCCGAGTTACAAAGAGCCGTGGAAAACGCCTCTAAACTCCTCGCGAAATTCAACACCACCGTAGCTGAATACACAAGCTTCGCTGATACGAAGACAATTCCAGGTCACTACGTGATTTATTGGGAACTTTTGGTGAAAGACCAGGCAAACTCACCGAATGAAGAGGTACTGAGTCAGTGTTGTTTGGAAATGGAAGAATCGCTAAACTCGGTGTACAGACAAGGCCGAGTTGCGGACAACTCAATTGGGCCATTAGAGATACGTGTGGTCAAGAGTGGTACGTTTGAGGAGCTAATGGATTACGCAATTTCAAGAGGGGCGTCTATCAACCAGTATAAGGTGCCGAGGTGTGTGAATTTTACTCCTATAATGGAATTATTGGATTCAAGGGTGGTAACGGCGCAATTTAGCCCAGCTTTGCCACGTTGGACTCCGGCGAGGAGAAGGTAAATTAAATTATGGGGATGTAGTAGGAGTCAGTAAGGCACTCATGTAGATCCTCTTTTGTAATTTGCCCTTTTTCTTTGTTAATTAAATCTTTCGGTTAATCACTAGATAGGACTTTTGGAAAGTTAAAAGGCAATGTTGGATTAGGACGTTTCTGGATCAGGTTGTGTAATTTGGTCCAATTCAAGTTAACTTTGTGGAAAGGATGTAACCTTTCTTTAATGAAATGTTTCTTTCATGCAATGACTTTGTAAAGATGGCTTAAATTCAATGCATATTTGATATTTCTATGTCAAAAAAGAAGACTTCCACTTATCAAAATGCTTTAAGTTTACCAACAAACATTTTATTAATTTATTATTAATTTGATTCAAATCTTAAAAGAGTATGTTAAAATATTATTGTCTAATCTTTATTCAAAGTTAAAATGATAATCTCCTAATCTTTTATTCAACCAAAATATATTTTATAATGTTTACAATTACCTATTTTTCCATACCTGAACCAGACACATTAGAAAATTAATGTCTAATATTTAAGTTGTCTATTAAAATAAAAATATTTTATTAATTTGTTATTCATTATTTTGAAATTTTGAGAATGTTTCTAGGAATATTATTCTCTAATTTTTTATATTTTCCTATCTTTTAATACATGAACAAAACAAATCCTTAACTTTTAAGTGAAATGTTTCTTTCAAAGATGGCTTGAATTCAATTCATATTTCTAACGTCAATTTTTCTTTTCTTTTTTGTTGACCAGACAGCACCCTGTTATTTATTGATTAAAATTATCAGAATTAATTTGTTCAATAGCATAATGAACCCATACAAGTCCAAACTTGGTCATACACAACATGATAGATGCAGACCCCATTGACACAAACATTATGCTTTTTAGTATCTCTCAGTGTTTGGCTTTTCTAGGGAAACATAAAGATTGTGTTCCATGTTAATGTACGCTGTCACTGTCTTTGCATGATGGGAGTCTAATACAAATTCAATTCCACAACCCACATATAATTCAATTAAAGTCCATAAAGTTGAAATGATACAAAATTTCAATTGTTTTCACTGAAAAAAATATTTTTAATCTCTTATTACAAAAATGTTAAGTGCTCAATAATTTATTTATTAATAAGCTATTTAGCAATTATTACGAATAATTTTAATTATTATAAACACGAATGTTCGAAAATCATAATGTCTTTCTTAAGAAATGAACTTAATAATTCGTTACTCATTACAATGTCACACAAATAAAGTGATAGTCATTAATTTGATCTTTTTTTTTTTTTTCTTGTTCTGGTCATGTTATTAAAAATTTAACATAATAAACTAATAATAATTAATACCGTTAGTTTATCGTGTTAAATTTTTATAACATAACTAATATTTATTGGTAGGATATGAATTTAGACACTGAAATGAGATAGAAAATCTGTATCCGTTTTGGGTAGATAATCATTCCTAAATTAGTATACTAATTCATGATTTAATTGTTGACACTCACAAAGACACAAATACAAACCAAAAATTAGATGGTAAGACAAAGTCATGTGTTGATGATCCTTGTAGCCACAAAGCCGAGCAGACCAACTTATACCCAGCAACTAACCCATCGTCTTCGATCGGTTCTAATTAAATTCTAACAGCTAGCAATGCGGCATTGGCAAGGTGACCATTAACTTTTTTACTACACAAAAAGAAAAGGAAAAATTTAAAAATTGCACCATTTGACTAGCAGCTCATTTTTCTTTTTCTTTCTTAGAATATAAATAACATTAGCTAGTTAGCATATACGTGAAGAGAAACATAAGTATTTATAAGAGATTGGTTGTATTTTATTTTTAAAGTAGTTTAAGTCGACAAAAAAATTAACTTGAGGGGATATTATATATAATAGTAGACTATAACAAATTTCTCCTTTTAATAATAATATGGATTTGTAATAGTAATTAATTATTTTTATATTAATTTGAGAATATATTGCTATTGTCTTGTTTGGTCAATACATAAACTACCTTAAATTGCTAGAATTTATGACCGTTTATGTGTTAGTAAATATGTATCGTGGATCGTTATTAAATAAGTTGATTTGTTTGTTAGTAAATGTTCAATGTAAATTGGCAATTTTAAACAGTTTATGTGTTGGTAAATTGTTAGTTTGTTTGCTAACTTGACTGACTGTTACAGTATTAGTACATATTTGAGTATGAACTGTTAAAACTAATATCAATTTGTATTTTAATGCACTCACACCATATATCGTTTTGTAAATTGACAACTCATCTACTCATGTTAATTTTTATAAAAATAATAACTAAGCAAAAAAAAAAAATATTTGTCATATTAATACTTCATATTATATTATGTTTTTTTCTATTAATTGTTATTAATAAACTAAACCATAAATTACTGCATAAAGTTATGGTTCATAATTTAAAACCTCAACAACATTATATGAAATATTTTAAACTAACCTTATCACACTTGACCATAAACTTGTTTTTTATATTTTGTAGAGATAATGAATAGTTATACAGAGTGTATATATCTTTTTAATAAATTAATTTTTTTTTTAAAATTAGCAAGACTCATGAGGTGAAATTAGTATATACGTGGAGAGAAATGTGACTAGTTGTAAGGGTGAGTGTCTTTTTTTAATTTATCATAAGGTCTCTTATTTTTTAAGTAGTATACTAACTGACTGTGGTAATATTTAATTCTGTTATAAATCAAATTTATTAATGTACAAAATGTGTAATATATCCAAAACTATTTTGTTAAAAAAGAAAAACTTTTTACATCAATCATATATCATATTATAACAAGATTTTCAATTCAATAATATTAATTTCAGAAAATGACACTAAGGTCGATGTACCTTGTAGGCTAAAAAAATAAAAAATGCCCACTTTAAATATATAGAAGAAGGAAAAATGATAAATTTTATAAATAAAAAAAAACAAATAAAGTGAATTTTTCTCAAAAAAAATAAAATCCTTGACCCTGAAAAAAACTAAAAAAAATTCAAGTTTGACAGTTGACAATTTGACTTGTACGCTTCCCTTGACGACCTCCTTTGAGTTTTGTTTTTGTTTTTTTTCTTTTTCTCTGATAATTGTGGCTGCAAGGTACAGCTAGAGAGGGAGAGGGAGGGGGAGAGGGAGGGGGAGAGGTGGTGCTTGTTTTTCATGGCAACCCTTCCGTCTTTTCTCTCGTCATCTCTTCTTCTCCCTTCCCTTACACGCCTTCGTCCCTCGCTTTCCTTTTCTATCTCTCCCCTCTGGTGTAACCCCAACCCTAGAAGGATCCGAACCCCACTCATCTTTGCTTCGTCAGCTCCCTCGTTCGACGATTTCACCTCCAAAAGTTGGTATCGCCCTGTAGATTCATCCAAGGTCAGATTTTTTTCTTCGGTGCTGTCAATTCTGCCATTGTCTTCTTCAATTAATTCCAGTTTGTTTGTTGGATTCATGGTTCCTCGAGTTTGGATTTTTTTTTTCTTAGCATAATATTTGTGAGCTCTATGTTGCTGAAATTAATTTCAATGTTTTTGTTTATTTTTGCTTTATTTCGTTACTAAGAGCATGCATTCTACTGTCTGAGAACTGAGCGGCTTCCTCCTCCTCAGTTTTCTTGCACAAATGGGGTATTGTGGTGGGAAATGAATTCGAAATTGATTCGACGTATAAGCAGTAATGTAAGTTTTTGTTTTACAGCTTTGTATGTGTATAATATGCTAAAATGTACTCTGGAAAACTCTTGTTCTAGGGAGAAAGTAGACTGGAAATTAGTACCTTCAATATGTTATTATGGTACACTATTCATTTTAGATTGCTACTTATTAGAGTACAAAGAGAAATGATATGGATGAAATAATAGTTTGCTTGCATAATTCTGTTTCCCAACCCTAATTTGGTGATTTTATTTTATTTTTTCCTTTTTAAATTAGCTAAAGGCACTACATGTCATTTGTCAGCATCCAGTGTTATTATGTGTCTTTTATTGTTTATTTCTCAAGAAATGAGAAAAGGCACTATTTGTTTATCTATTTGAGCAGTTATATAGGCAAAACATTTGCAGTGAGTTTTTGTAGATAACTTTATAGAACATATATATTGGTAAAGTTTGACTTTGTGATAGAAATAGTTTCTCTTCTGCTTATTCATTTTGTTGTGAATCTGACGTTGAGAGTGTTATTCATTTAGAAATCAGTTCTTGCAAAGTTGATACAAGAGATAGAGCCATTAGATGTGAGTCATTTTCAAAAAGATGTGTCACAAACTACTATTGATGCAATGAAATGGACTATATCTGGTATGTTGGGCTTGCTTCCATCAGACCAGTTCCAAGTTCTCATTGAGGCTTTGTGGGAGCCCCTCTCTAAGTTATTGGTTTCTTCAATGATGACTGGGTGAGTATTGTTTTTTAATTACTTTGCTATGCATGTATTCACCATTTCCTGTGTCTGATCGTGGATAACATGGAGGCCTTGTGATAGAGGAATTTATGTAATTAACTTTTCTTTCCGCTCGCATTGCTATATCTCAAAGTTTATTTTTTGTTTTCCTTCTAATCAAATGGGTAAAAAAATTGAAATAGACTGGTTGTTGAAAAAATAATTAAAGGAAAGGATAAAAGAATAAAAGAAAAGAAAGAGAGACACACAAACATAACCATACTTTGCATGAGTGATATTGAGATCACTAATTGTTGGTGTGGCAAACATTCTGTAAAACTTTCTTGGTTAATTCCTTTTCTCCTTATTGATCATCTGATGTCTATCAATATTTAGAGGTATATCAGAAACTTTCATATGTTATTGCAGGTATACATTGCGTAATGCTGAATATAGGCTTTGCCTAGAAAGAAATCTTGATATGTATGATGGAAATCTAGAAAGGCGGCAAAATCCAGAAAGTACTAAACTTGATTTACAAGGAATGCTACTTGACAGCACAAACATGATCAACTTCTGTAGAAAAAATGATTTGTCTTCAAAAATTGAAAACTTTAATGAAGTGAAATCCGAGAATTTTGATATTCAAGACCTCTGTGAAATTTTCCCCGAAGCTCAACAATATATTCATCATTTGCAGTCTCGTTTATCTTCTGTCAAAAAGGTAGGTGCTAGAATTCATAGTTTATGCATGAAAGATATCTTGCATCAGTTGATTTTTTATGATAAAATGGTCAGCGGAAGATATCCTGCATTATTTGTTGTTTTTTTAACTTAGTTCTTCAGTTGGGGCTTAAGTAAGTTGATGAGCTATGAAGGTCCAGCAAGTAACAAATTCATTTGATTTTCTTTAAACTTTAGGTATTTCATTAGTTTGATTGAGATCATGCCTCTTCTTGTCCCAAATGGGTCTGCCTCTGGTTAGACTGTTGCCTCATTTTTTCTTATTTTTGTTTTTAAATTTTATCAAAGGAACTTCATGATGTGAAGCGGAAAAATGCTGCTCTTCAGATGCAACAGTTTGTTGGGGAAGAAAAAAATGATTTGCTAGATTACCTGAGGTCTCTACAACCAGAAAAGGTATCCCATTCATTAGTTTCAGTTGGAATTGCGTAAGCCCTGAATTGTGTATGTATCTCTTAGTGCTATATGTTAGCAATAGTGTAATTCTATCTGACATTGGTTTGCAGGCTTGTGAGCCAATTCGAGTGATTTTTTCTGAAGCATATTGAAGACTGCGCATTTTGAAATATACATGTCAGATAATTATCTGGGTGTATTAGACATCCGTCTCTTTCATAGAAGTAGATAGTAAGAAAAAAAGCATGTATCCTAATGAAACATAATTCTAATTCTTTGTCCTGGGATGTATCTCTTTCTCATCCTATTGCCAAGTGATTTACATGTTCCATACTAGGATTTTGGTTTAATCCATTTTCATGGGTGAACTAGGAATACTCTGGCTTTGAGTTAAGTACTTTTCCTATTTTTTGACATATACAGGCTTTGACAACAATATTTTACACTAATCTTTCAACTTTTGCTACCATTTATTCCAAAATATAAATGGGTGAAGAATAAATATTCTTCAAACCAAGAACTCAACTTCTATGATTATAGGTTTTACTTTTCTAGATGTTGTGCTATTCTATCTTCAGTTTGGTTATTACCATTGAAAGTTCTCTCTTGGATGAAACCTTAAGTAATCAATTGGAGAGTTAGCTTATCAGTTTATTTTTTTACTCTTGCTTTGTATATGCATGTGTGGCTTATGTTATTAGCTTTTGTAACAGGTTGCTGAGCTTTCAGAACCTACATCCCCTGAAGTGAAAGAAACCATCCACTCTGTTGTCCATGGTCTCCTTGCAACCCTTTCTCCTAAGATGCAATCTAAGGCTCCTAACCTGTCAGATAATACTACTGCAGGAACAGTAAATGTTGGTGGTGAAGACTGTGCTGAACTTGTTGAGAACACTTCACCTCAGTTTCAGCCCTTTGTATCACTAACAAGGGACTATGTGGCACGTCTGCTCTTCTGGTTAGTCGTTGCTCATTTTTGCAGTCTGTTTTTTATTTCAGTTTTTTGACAAATGTTGTTCTTCTTGTTTCTTTCCCTTGGACCATCTAAAGGTCAAATACTGTACCACTTTCTTTCACTTACTTAACCCCTTAATTCCACAAGGTGCATGCTGTTGGGACACTATCTGCGAGGCCTCGAGTATCGAATGGAGTTGATAGAACTGCTGTCCCTGACAATTGGTATTGAAAATGATGGTACAAATGGCGAACAAATTTCTTGAGTGTTAATGTTTTAGTTGCTTCAGTCTGTATATTGTTATGTTTATTGTCGTCCACACTGTTTGCCTTTTCAAAATTGATGAAGAGGGTGGAAGCTTGATACAAGTGCAAGTCACTTGTTCCCTTGCGGATAGAGATACATCCTTCATGTATAAAAGAAAACATCGTGCTATTTTTTATACCAGTGATGACCATGTGAGCTAAGTTATCATTATTGTTGTTGTAGCTGCTTAAAGCTTCTCGTTATTACATCACGAGTATGTGAATCCTAAAACGACGATAAGTATAGGTCAAACGACAGCAATGACCAACAGCTAAAACATAAAGCGCATTGTACTTTGTCTGTTTGTCATACACTACCATGGTCGGGAATACAGCGTGTGATTGTCAAAGGGTCAAGACCTGCCATTGTATTTTGAATGTTTTTTATGAAACATAAATTTTATTTTCTTAGAAAAATTAATAATTGAACAGAGTACATAATATTGAAAAATGATATTTGTTATAAAATATTTTAACTCTCAATATGTATCCGGAATTATTTCTTGGTTGGGTAAAATTCAAAACTTGAAAAAGTTTTAAGAAAGCTGAATTTCTTTTTAATTGTAATCCAAAGGAGTCAGAAAGCTGAATTTCTTTTTAATTGTAATCCAAAGGAGTCCTCACTTTAAGAAAAGGGAAAAACTATAGCTAAGTAGAAGTTTGTGTTTGTTTAGACTTATCTAGTTATCTATATGGATACAACTTAAGGCTTTAAGTGAGAGACTTATTTGCCTAATAATTAATTTTAAAAATCACTGTTCAACAATGACTCTTCCTCGTATTAAAGAAAGCTTCGATTAGCAATTGTCATACTATAAAAACTATAAGTACTTTGTAAAAATTTTACTTATCTGTAATTCAATTATATGTAGAAAATATCTTTTTAAGAAAGTATTATATCAACAATACTCTTCAATGTCATTAGTTTGCTGATAAGTAGATTATTTTATACAATTTATCTCATTTTGTCAGTTGTCAAATATTAAAATAATGTATTTTTTTCTTTCTTTTAGAAAAGAGAAAAAAAAAAAAGCTACAACTTAGCATATATATATATATAAAAGGATAGTTAATAAATTAAAGTGCAATATTTATAGTTAACCAAAAAGTATAATGTTTATAACCTAAAAGGAACAAAAAATTCCTTATAATAATATTTAATGGTGCAATTATACTAAATTCCTTATCATAATCATTTTTTGATTTATTTCCTTCTGTAAATTAATTTTTCGGGATTTTTGTAAAATTATAGTAATTACAACAAGCTTAACTGTTTCATTTTCAAACAAATACTAAATCATAGAGTTCCTAATAAAAGAGATTCTATATTCATAAAATTTGAAAATAGAAAGAAAATAAAAAGGAAAACTGAGAAAATAACGGGGAGAGAGAGAGAAATTACTCTGTTGCGTTGATCCCACAGGGTTTGAGAGCGCGTGGACTTAAAAAAAAGCTCAAAATTTTTGCTCATGCATGAAACTATGAAGAAAGGAAAACAGAGGTGGACGCTTGTGTAATCACTCTCATCAAAAACCCTAAAACCTGTCAATCAAGTACCTTCCTTATATCATGCAAACAACTTTCTCTCTCTAGAAAATCTTAATTACTTCCTAAATCCTAATCCTAAATCTCTTAAAAACACCAGTCAGAACCGAACTCCTTTAAAATTCTACTACTAAACTGCACTCTCTCCTTTTAAGTTGTTCTTTGTCTTTCTACCCCTTCATTATTTTCTCTTTCGGTTACATTATGGAAAGGAAAGAAGAGGAATACACCAAAAAAATTTCTTCTCCATTGATGGAAACCTTTGATTATGTTCCTACTTTCCCAGAAAATCACCCTCGTCTAAATCCCATATCGGAAAACCATATTATTCGAAATCCCATCAATCAAAATCACTTTTTTCAAAACCCCATATCAGAAAACAATAAAAGTGACCCTTTTTTTCATCAGCAGAGTTTTGGGTCTATGGAATTGGGGTATAATCATGTTTTAGATGAGGGGTTCAGTAGGGAACGAGTTGAAACTGATCTGAGTAGGCTTACTTTATCAACTCCTCCTCGACAATCTCAATTTCAGTTTTCGAATTTGGTTCATGATCATGGAGGCTTTGCAGCCGATCCCCATGTCGGTATTGGCTCTCATCAATTATCTTATCAGCAGTTCAAGCAATTGCACAGAATGAGAATTGAATCAGCTGTGAGAGGGCAAATGGGATTTTATGGGAGGCCTAATGGAGTTCCATTCTTAGGTAATGGGGGTTTTCAGGACACTCTGCCTCGTTCAAATTCCTCTGTTTTTCCCAGTTATGGTCAATTGGGGAACAATGGGACTCGAACTTTGGCAGCAACAAGAAATCATGGGGCATCTTCTTGCTCTCATAACAGGGGAAGATCCATTAATGGGTTAAGAATGGAAAGCTTCAAGCCATTTAGGTCGTCATTGAATGATAATGATATTCATTTTATTGGAAATCTCGAAGACTTGAAGAGACAAGTGATTTTATTGGCCAAAGATCAATATGGATGCCGTCTCTTGCAGAGGAAGTTCAATGAAGGGAAGCAGGATGAAGTTGAAATCATATTGTCAGAGGTGAAAGATCATTTACATGAGTTAATGATGGACCAGTTTGGCAATTACTTTATTCAGAGGATTTTCCAGGAAAGCAATGCTGGCCAAATGACTGAATTTCTTACCTTGGTGATTCGAAATGAACAAAAGCTTAAGGATGTCTGTGTTGATACTCATGGGTATGTCTTAATTCGTTTATTCATTTTGTGGAAAGAGTTGAATTTTTGGAGTTATGTTTCTTTAATTATTGTTACAGAACTAGGGCTATCCAGAAATTGCTAGAGCATCTTCAAACCAGGCAGCATATTTCTTTAGTTATATCGGCTTTGGAGCATATCATTGTCACCTTATCTAAAAGCTTGAATGGTAATCATGTGATTCAGCAATGCTTGAAGCTCTTCTCAAGGGAACATCAAAAGGTAATTCACTCTACTTGACTTCCCTCAAGGAGTACTTCAGTCAGTATGTCATTGCATTTAGTCATAGCTAGTTTCTGTTTAGATAATTAGAATTACAGTTCATTTTACAACAATTCTAATGTGGTGGAATACTTCCTCCAAGCATCAAATATGTAATGTTAAACAACTGGCTCTAAATTTTCATATTTTTCCCTGAATCTCATCATATAAACAAAGTTTGCTTGTGCTAACAGTAACTGTTCTTTCACATCTTTCAACTGTTCTTTAAGTTTTGTCTTTCTTCCTATTTGGTTGATACTAAATGCAACTAAGCGGTTTTATGTTATAAGGGAAGGCTTTTTACCATTAATTAGTGTCCATCTATTTCCATTTGAGGCTTTAAATTATTAAAATGTAGTCTCCCTGGTAGGAGATGTGAGCTGTGAAGTATCTTTGGACAAAGAAAACTCAGTTAATGATTGCTTCTTTATGTATTTCAAATTCGGTTATCTTCTAGATATTATGCTAAATCTTCAATTATTCAATGATAAAACATTTTGGTGAATTTTTCTATCAGGGGAAAAGAACTTCTTGAGAATCAATAATTTGGTCATCAAGCATCCTGAATCTGTGAAATTTTCTTTCTTTTGCTTGGACATTGATTTATGGAGGTAGAGGATTATTGTTTTACACATTGTAATTGTAAGTATGCTGCTCTTGGATGAAGAAGAATACCTGCAAAGGAACAAATTCTTAGTTACTGGTTGTACCTAAAAGATAAATGCATACTTTTTTCAGTGAATTAATTTAATATCCAAGTATTTGATTTGTGATTCTCTCTCTTGCCTTCAGTGTTTCGGTTGGGTTTTAGTTTTTTAATAATTAGTTATGCTGTATGTTGTTTTATATGAAAAATGATATTTGATCTTAAATCAGTAAATACTTGCTGTGGACTCTACTTATAAATTGCAAACCTTTCTTTCAGCTTCTTCTTGATGAAATAGCACAGAACTGTCTTGACATAGCAACAGACATGAAAGGGTGCTGTCTAATCCAATATTGTCTTGACCATGCTGATATTGGAGCTTTGGAGCATCTCGTGGCTGAAATAGTCGCCTATGCTTTGGTCCTAGCTGAAAGTCCTTATGGGTTAGTATTTCAATTCTTAACCCTCAGATTAGATAAACTGGACAATTTTATGGTAAAATCTTACCCTGCATCCACTGATATTTAATTCATGATAACTTTATCTTTTAACTGAAAATGCTATAGGGTTATCAAGTCTTTACCCATCTAATATTCGATGTTGTATTCGCCACAGGAACTATGTTGTGCAGTGTGCAATTGGAAAGAACCAACCTTCTTTAACAGAAAACATAATGATGCAGCTTATAGGTAAATATGTCCAGCTCTCCATGGACAAGTATGGCAGCCACGTGGTGGAATTTCTCTTGAAATATGCAGATGAAGCTCATGCCTCAATGATTATTGAGGAAATTATGACGAGCTATAGCTTCCTAAATGTTGTTCAAGATCCTCATGGGAATTATGTTGTTCAAACTGCACTGCAAGAGTCTAAGGTTAGGTCTCAAACTATACCTCTTCATGCACAGTTATTCACCTTCAGTAGCTTTTTCTTACAATAAATTTATTTTATTTTCCTAAATTTTTAAGAATAATTGAATCCGAAAAAGAAGGGGCTTCCTTATATAAAAGTTCCAATTTTGAACTATTGAGTTGGAGATATCATTGCTCTCTATCTGTCAATACTATTATTTCAATTCAGATATTGCTGTGTTCGCTAATGGTGAGTTCCATGCTTCCATGCCTGTTGTGGGTTTTTTTCAGAGAATGGCAACACCAACTATCCATTGGACTCTTTCAACTCTTATTATGAACAACTATGCATCTCTGCACAGCCATCCTCATGGGAAGAGGGTGCTAGCAAGTGCCAGAGGAAGCAGGCCCCGTGTATAAGCATGTAAACTATAGAGCTCTCAGCTTCCATGGCTTTGCCCAGTATACTGTGTTAGGGGTAGTGTTTGTTGTGGCTAGGTATTAATTACTGTTTGGTCATAGGCGCCTTCGGTTGTTGTTTTGTTTGTTGTTCATGTAGAAGGTTGATGTTTGAAAAGGATCAGTTTGTCTTTCTTAAGTTGTAAAATTATGTGGGTAAGCCGCTTAGCTTCCAATGTTGCTTGTTATGCAATAAAACTGAAGTTGTAGTTATCAACTTTGGATTTTGAATTGCTAATAAATCAGTAGTGGGGTTTGGACATTTTGTTGGATTTTCATAATAGGTTTTTTGTGTTTGGTACATATTTGATGCATGGACATTCTTTCCTTACGTTGTCTATCTGAATCCTGGTACCCTTCGTGGCACAGTGAGAAAGAGGCATTTATACTGGAATTCTGAATCATGGAGGGTCCAAAACTTATGAGGAAATCGCGCATTGCCTCTAGAGAAAGGTGAAGCAAGGAAAGATGAGTAAGGAGGAGAGGCAGCTCCATGAATACTAAGGTGCAAAATTTAAACCGTTTTACACAATTATTAGTAACAAAATGCCACACAAAGAACTAAAACAAAAACTGTTGAGGCACCGGATGTTTCTGATAAGTAACAGCTCGAGGAGGGAATTCTCTATTCCAAAACTTGAAAATTACTATATTACAATCATGTATAAAACATCAAGGATGCTGTCAATGGAAATTGCACAAAATAACACATCAAGTGCAGTAGATCCATAATCTTGATCAGAAACCCTAAATAACTGCACCACCCAGATGTAACAGATGATAATATATAAGATGGGAGTCACAAATCCCTTGAACTTTCTTCCAAGATCAACTTCAGAACTATAAATCCTCACTCTGAATCTGATGAATCTGCCTTTGTGCTTTGCCGAACACTCCTTCTGGTTTCTGCACCAGACTTCAATGATGATTCACCCTCAAAAAAGATAACTTGAGCTTTGGCCAATCTTTCCTCCAACTCCTCTGTGCTAAATTCATCAGTCCCGCCAAGTTGATCAAATCCCACCTACAAGTGACGTTAGAATACTGATGTCAGAAATGAATACGTAGCAGGAATGGTGGCATTATATATAAACATATATAAATGCTACACTAGTCAATGGCATGTATATGCTTTTATATATCATACCACATAATCATCCACTTTGGCATTCTTTATAAGGGCAAGGGTTGGAAGGACAACTATCTTGAGCTTCTCGGCCAAAAATGGACTTTTCTCTGCATTAAGTTTTATAAACCTTGTTTCAATATGCTGCTTTGCCAGTATACTCAAGTGTTTGTCCATAACCTGCAAACGAAATGTTAACTTTGGTTATTTCTCTGCTATATTAAATTATTAATATTCAAGTGTATGTAGAAGAAACAATACACTCCAGAAAAAAGAAAAAGAAAATCATAGCACTAGAAAAAGGTTGTAACCATAGTTACCCGGATCTCTTGCCCCCTATGTTCTGCGTTTTGGAATTTCATTCCTGGATCGTGGTTCTTTTGTATACTGGGATCATTGTTATTCGCGATCCAGGTCATTAAAACTAGCGACCCAAAATTTTAAGATTTTTCACCAAGAAAATGGGAAAGTATGATCACAATTTTAGCCTATATCAATTATTATTTATTTTCTTTATATATGTATGTATTTATATAATTAGTAGGTTATTATCTTTCTTGTACCATAAATTAAATATTATGTATTCTATTCATTTAATAGAATTTAATGTGAAGTTTACCACCAAAATATGGTAAAGTGGCCCAAATAAGTATTTCAAGCGTACCACGTCCTGAAATAGCCAACCAACTAAGCCTATCCCTATCATACTATGATTTTAGCTAAGTAGCGTACCCCGTACCACATCCCATAATGTACTGCGATCCTGGTAACTATGGTTGTAACCTACTTAGTTTGAGATATACACAATGAAATATGACACAACTATGTCTAAGGTACCATCCCACAAAAATAATAATATGAGATTCAATTGTCTAACATTGTTTCTTGTAGTCTCTTCGATAGTTGATTAATCAACCAACCTCTGAGTCAGGCATATGCACATAAATATGCATACATTTTGTAAGCAGTAAAGCATGATACATTTTGTAAGCAGTAGAGCATGACATCCTGGACAACTAAGATGCTAAAACATTATTTTGGTTATAAGCTTATACTTTCTTTTGTTTGAAAAGAAATCTAAACATTGAAAATAAAAATCCTTTTAGGATACACATAAGGTATCTAAGTTGCATAACTGTAGAGAAAGATTAGAGCTGCCTTTTCATATAAAACTGCAAAATCCAGAAGATCTAAACATGATATTAAAAATTTCTTCAGATCCCTAGATACTTGATGAAAACAGAAGTTGCATAGGAAAATACCCAGTTTCTCATCTTACCAAAAACAGAGAGAAGAAATCAATTCACCATTTGAAAGGACATAGTGAGGGGGAAATGCAGCAGTTTAGGATAGTGTAAACATGTGTATGTTATGCAAGTGTGTAAGTTTCCCAAATCATCATTTACAGACTACTAGCATACTTATTTACTGAGTGGATGTACACTTCAAAATGATTCTAACTCTTGTTTGGGAAAAAAAAAACTAATTCATGCAAACTGAAACATCACCCTTCTATAAACCACCCTAAAGCTATAAATTTCAGAAAACTTATGTGTGCTTCACTTCATAATATTACTAAAATCCACACCATTTGTTCAAATGTAAGATAAGTTCCAACTCTGGGTTCATCCTAGAGAATCCAAAAGAAAAAAAAAAATCATGCAATAAGAACGGAAAATGCTTAATCAAAATTCAGGAAATGAACAAACATCTGGGAAAAAAAAAAAAAGCACCCTCAGAATTTTTTTATTTATTTTAAAAGGAGTGAATTTTACCTTGCAAGGCCAGTTATCGCGGTAGAAATGGCAGACTACACGGTCGCTGGCCTTAACCACTGAGAAGAAATCCTTCTCGAATGGAATTTCTGAGTACTCTCCATGACCCAGCGAAACCCATCGGCTACGCTTCTCTGCCAACTTCTTCATCTGCTGCAACCTCCGCTCCCTCAACACCTCCAGATCGTCAATGTCCAGCCGCTCTAAAGCATGGATCTCATCATCCAGCTTGTCCTCTACCGCCTGCGCAACCGTCAGGACTTGTTTCTCAATGACCTCTTGAACCTTTGGTATCTCCATTGTTGAAATTGGGCAAGATCTCTCACTCCCGCTGCTCTTTGATCAAATGAGGAAGACGACAATGAAATTGCAGAGGTATCTTTTTGAAGAAGACGATAGAATGACTCAGTAACGACGCCGTTCGGCTGGTGGTCTCTGGGTCAGGCTGGTCCCGGGTCAGGCTAGTTCCGGGTCATCTAGATATGAAAGCGCGAGGCACATTTTATACAGTTATTGTAAAATGGGTGTTGATCATAGGCCCAATAGTTACTCCTACTTCAAATCTCGAGGGCCTCGACCCACTAATTCCAATTTTTTGATAATTTTTTTTTAAAATTTAAATATAGAATCATAACACTTTATAAGAGAAGCTAGCTAAATTTGAACGGATCAAATTAGATTTTGACTACTTGAATTCAAATTAAATTTTAACATATTCAGATAAGATGTTAACCAAATATAATCTATTATCATTCCTAACTTTCAAATTTAACATCAATAATCTTCATGTAAAATTAGAACCTAACATATTGACTAACTTTTTTGTTTTTTTTTTGGGTTTTTAAAATTGACAGCTACAACTCCCTTAAAGTAACAAACTTCCATTCTTATCACTTTAAATTAGGTGTAAAGTTGAGGTTACACTTAGGATAATGACCAAATTTTACATAGAATGGATCATAGAGGTGCTTGTCTCTCTTTCTCTCTGTGACCTAAATCAGTGTGGCACGTGATTGGGTACGTAAAGAGGAAGGTTGTTGGTGAGACAATAGAATGGATCATATGGTTGGGGCCCAAAGGGAAAGGTCTTGATCTTCCATGCTTTATTGTATTATTTTTTATTTATTAACTAATAATTTTGCTACACTCATTTGGAAACACATTAGAGAACATGAATGTTTTCTGTTTCACTCAGAAAAGGAAACACAGTAGCAACAAATTGTAAGAATATTTTAACATACTACTGGAAGAACAAAGTGGCAACAAATCATATTAGTATGAGTTGGGAGTGACAATATGTAATTTTCTTTTCCTATAATGTGTGTTAAGAGAGTGTGATCGTGGATCACACATGAATTTATTCACTCATAATAAGAGTCATCTCGTGTTAATTGATATAATTTTTCTATATAATTTTAAGTATTTAATCTACTAATACAGCAATTTTTCATTGTATATTGACACCTACTAATAACTGAAAAAGTAGACTCCATATGACATGCTTGTGTAAATTATATATACATGACATTCTCTTTAATTTTATAATCATCATAGTTAATTTAAAATTTTGATGCCGTCGTGAATAGGGATTGTAAAAAAATGGATGGGTCAAACATCATGTAAACTCATCACCCTTATAATTGGTATATTAACAGAATTACTAATAACTAATAATCGAAAACATAATATTTATATAATATGTTCTTTAAAATTCGTTTTTGTCATACACATAACATTCTCCTTAATTTAATCATTATCATTGTTGATTTAAAATTTTGATGCAGTCGTGAATAAGAATTATGAAAAGTAAGATGGGTCAAAATCACGTAAACCTATCACCTTTACAATTGGTATCTACAAATTAAAAGAAGAGTTAATTGCAGCTTGCAAGTAGGGTTGGAAAGCTGATATGAAATTGAATAATCTAGTCTAAGATTAGGATAAAGGTTGATGAGGTACTGAGAATACCTTTGTCTACAAGGAACAACCATTTTGTCTACTTGGCTTGACATATTCAAAAACAGAACTTAACCCACTTTGCCTAATTATTGATTTAGTTAGAATTCTAATGCCCCACATCTTTATGATTTAGTGCTACATTTATATGGTTCAAGGTGCGTGCATGGGAGGGCAGTAAGATATTTTCTTTTTTAATTTTCATTTTCTTTTTGTTTGAATTATTTTCTGAATCATTATAATTATTTTAAAAATAATTAGGTCCATTGGATCAATTAAAATTTAAAAGGATATCTTAGGTACCCCACGGCTGTCAAGTGATACAAACAACAGTCAACACAATCCCATTATGAAGTTTTTGATTATTTTTTCTTTTTGCTTTTTCATGGACCCATCAATAGATATTTCACGTGTCCAAGAATTCAACCAACTTTGATTTTGAATTAATAATTAAATGTCGTTATTAATGATAGGAATAGTTTAAGATTGAAAACGGTAAGTTTTCAAAAATCAATTCAAACCATGTCCACATATTATATATATATTAAAATGAAGAAAGTTGTTTGGTTTCATGTCATGAGCACAATCAATTTACAAATAAAATGTTATATATGATGCTTTAAAGGATTGGCTTAGCTTGTCAATAAAATATGTTTCAATTTATTGGGAGTGTATAAAATAAAATACTTATAAAAATGTTTTACTAAATAATTATGAAATTAGAGGTTCAATGTTCAACTCATAATGTTGACAAAATAATTTTTACCACATCACAATTTTAAATCGAATCAATTTATCAAAATCCTGTTTAGTTGAGTATTTTAAAATTGACCGAATTAAGTGAGTTTTGATTATTACGGATTTGATATTTTACCTGACTTGATATGACTAGAACAATTCTTAGATTTCTCGATCTTAATTTTCATTCTCGTCTATTTTTCTAGGAATGTTTTAAATTTTAAATCTTGTGATGCCAATCAAATTCGGTTCTAACAAATTTTATTGTATTATTAATTAGACAATATTTTGTATAACGATTATATTGAGAGAGAAAGAAAATGTAATTTGGGCAAAGAGTCAAACACTATCTTTTTGAACTAAAAAGAGAGAAAAAAAAGTAGAAGATAAAGTTAGCTTTATAATCTTTCTTATTTCTTAAGAGAGTATTTCTTAGGCCCTTAGGTCCTTAGGCCTTAGCTGTATGCACTACGGAGGCTATAGAGATAAAAATTAAAACATCCTTTTTGTTCTGTTCCCCACAAGTCCACAGCCTAGATGCTCTAAGGCACGATTCCATGTCAAATTTTCTTTTAAATAAGACTTAAATTTAAAAGAAAATATTTTCTTATCACTTTCATCTTTATATTTTTTAAATATTAATTAAATAGTAAAATAAAACTTAAAAATCATATAAAATCTATTAAAAAATAATTTTTTTATATAATTATTAATGAATGAATACAAGTTAATAAATATTTCCATCATCTTATTTCACAATAGATTTTTTCTCTTTTATATATATATATATATATATTACTTGTGTAATTTTAATTTTTTTTTTCAAATTCATGAATTTATTTTTTCAATTCATACCATTTGTATTTTAGAGTTCGTGTCATAATAAAATATAGAAACAATTCAAACTTGTTTTTCTTTAATTTAAAATTAAATCCTATTGTGTGTAAATTTCACATTTTTACTCTAGAGTAAATTTCTTATAATAAGAAACTGAAATAAATTTGTTCTAGAGTACCTAACAAGGGTTTGGAGTGTTCCTATAATATTTTCTTTTCTGAGTCTGTAAAAAAATAAGAAGAACATTCATAAATCTTAGACGAGATTAGACTGATATCTAAAAATATTAGTAAAAAGCCAATCGAATTTGAAAGTTAATATATATATATATATATTTTTTTTTGCTAGGATTGGAAGTTAGCATATTTGAGGCGAGTATAATTTACTCGAGTAAAATTCCTATATTAAGAAATTAAAGTAATGAATGATTTGGGTATCATTCATTAACAAACCATTGTGTAAGTGATAACTAGAAGGTGTATTCCTCACCCAAAAGTCAGTGGTCACACACACAAGCACACTGGCCACTGCCTCCTCAAGAGTCACACTCTTCAAACCGTTTCCCACTAACTACTGCTTTGCCTCTGTCTCTGCTTCTCTCTCTCTCTCTCACACATAAACACACATTGCCTCAGCCTCTCCATGAACTTGTCTGCCTCACATTGGTTATTACTGAACTCCTAAACTCTAAGCAACACCCCCATCAATTTATTTGTCCAATTATCTGATTCAATCACTCTTCGTTTGTTTTAGGGTTTGGCCTAAATGGAAAAGAAACAGGGTTTCTTCTCTGCTCTAAAAGATGAGGTTGTTCGTGGTCTATCGCCGTCGCGTTCTCGGAATACTAGTCCGGCCAGAACTGGGTCACCCATGTCGGGTTTGCTTCGAAGAAAGAAGCACAGTAATCACAGCTCATTGGCTAATCCCGACGCTTTGATTACGAGATCCGGTAGCTTCAGACCTGTAGGGGAGACATTAACGCCGCTGATGGAAGGTCCGGACCAGAACGGAGGTGAAATCGGGGATTCGAAAAGGGTCGGCTCAGGGATAGGTCAGTGGATGAGGGGTCAGCTAACTAGGGCTCCTTCGGTTACTTCGACAGCTTACAGGAGGTCTGATCTGAGACTGCTGCTTGGTGTCATGGGTGCTCCCCTTTCCCCTGTTTATGTTAGCGCCACTGACCCTTTGCCTCATCTCAGCATTAAGGATACCCCCATTGTTAGTTCTCTCTCGCTCTCCCTCTCCCTCTCTCTCTCTCTCCGTCAACTTCTTTTGCTCTTTAACCCATTTAAGCATTTTCAAGGAAAACCAGAGCTAATTGTTTATTGATTTTCGGATTCTATTTTCCTTTTTGCATTTTGTGTTTAAAACTTTCATATTGTCTCTGTGATGATGTTCTGGAGGATTTCTAATCTTTCTTTTTCATTTGAATAAATGAGTTGTTTTGTTTTGTTAAAAATCATAGTGGGTTTTAAATTTTTTATTCACTCTTTTATTTATATTTATAATCTTTAGTATGTTCAATTTGAGTATGAATTACACTTTACGATCTGAAGTCTTGCGTGAAATATGAAACAATCTGGGTTGCTTGGAACTATTATTTTTGAAAACTTTTTAATAATCAGCTTCTGATACTATGCTAAGCATTTTTCGTGGGGAAGTAGCTGTATCAGTCTACTAGTTCATGGGCCTCTGGTTCATCATTTCAACTTAGGGTCCGCAGCTAAAACGTTTTACAGGTTATTTAGTATTCTGAAGAATCTTTTGCTGGAAAGTCAAATAGCAAGAAAGAAAAAGGTGGATATTTTTTTTCTTGGGCCCCCAAATTAAGGAGAGGATCAATTTTATTTTTTTTATCCCAATGATTTCTATACTGGGAAGTAGATGGTGAACTACTGTAGTTTTCATATAATATTATTCCTGTTCTGGGTTTGATGGCTTATGTTGATTCAATTACTTTTTGGGGTTTCATCTTCTTTATAAATTAGTAAAAATCACTCAAAATTTGAGTAAACTATATTCCTGGGTATTTTTGCAGGAAACATCATCTGCTCAGTACATATTGCAGCAATACACTGCAGCTTCTGGTGGGCTGAAGCTGCAGAACTCTATCCGAAATGCATATGCAATGGGGAAGGTTAGGATGGTAGCTTCTGAGTTTGAAACTGCCTCAAGGGTGATGAAGAACCGTAATGCCTCCAGGTGTGCCGAGTCTGGTGGGTTTGTACTCTGGCAGATGAATCCGGACATGTGGTATGTGGAGCTTGCAGTTGGAGGAAGTAAGGTTCATGCTGGTTGCAATGGTAAGCTTGTCTGGAGGCACACACCGTGGCTTGGTGCTCACACTGCAAAGGGACCTGTGAGGCCACTGCGTCGTGCACTTCAGGTTTGACTTTATGCTTCAGTTTTTTTGTTTCGTTTTTTTTTGTTTTTTTTTTTTTTGCGCCTTATGTCAATGTTTTCTTGATTTCTTCCTTATATTTCTACTACATAGCTTCTAATCATAATTATGTGGTCGTTGATTCTTTAATTTAGGGTCTTGATCCTAGATCCACAGCCAGTATGTTTGCAGAGGCCAGATGCATAGGAGAGAAGAATATCAGTGGTGAGGATTGCTTCATCCTCAAGCTTTGTGCTGACCCTCAAACACTGAAGGCCAGGAGTGAAGGTCCTGCAGAGATCATTAGACATGTTTTATTTGGCTACTTCAGCCAGAAGACTGGACTTCTTGTTCACATAGAGGATTCTCATCTAACTCGCATCAATCTAATGGCAGTGATGCAGTTTACTGGGAGACCACAATCAATTCGTTCCTTGATGATTACAGGCCTGTGGATGGCATCATGATTGCCCACTCAGGACGTTCTGTGGTAACTCTTTTCAGGTTTGGTGAGATGGCATTGAGCCACACCAAAACAAGAATGGAGGAAGCTTGGACAATTGAAGAGGTTGCCTTCAATGTTCCAGGCCTGTCTGTAGACTGCTTCATCCCTCCAGCTGATCTGAGATCCGGGTCCATTAGTGAAGCTTGTGAGCTTCCTCAAGATGGAAGGGGGAAAACTACTCTAGCAGTTAATCAGGCCAAAGTTGCTGCACTGGAGAAAACATAAGATTGCAGCATTGATCACATGATCTGGAAGATGGAAGTCTAACAATGGATAGGAACAAGTCAGGCAATTGTTCATATATGAAAGCTAGTTGTTGATATACTAACAACTTAGAAGTTACAGAGTAGGAGTTCAGTTGGTTCTTTATGGAAGTTCATTTATACCTCCATCAATCTGTAAATAGAGCATAAGTATTCACGGGTTTCATCCAGACCTGAATGAATCTTTATACTCTCGATGCAGAAACCAACAATGGAGTTGGAGCTCGGATTTCCACCCAGGGATAGAGCAAATGGAGGTTCATTTTTAGTTTACCTTCCTTGCACGAGGGAAAGTTGGCGATGCTTTGGTATGGCAGATCCATTGTCCTTTCGGTTTCGGCAGTTACTAATTTATTACCTTCAAAGAATTTGGTGGTGGTAGTATTATCAAGGACCCTGCCACCAACCAATTTGAGATTAATGCGTAGTTTGTTTAGCTTGAATGTTCACCTGTGTGTTAATTCTCTTTTTCTTTTCTTTTTTCTTTCGGGAGAGAAAAGTTGTTACTGTATTTAGGAGGGAAAAACAGACGTCTTCTGGATCTACTGGAAAGGAGGGTATCAGAGATAAGACTGTTTTAATTGCTGTAGCCAACATATTACTGGTATGGATTTTGCTCTTCTGTCAATACTTCCAAAGATGAAATGCAAACGAAAATTTGTCCTTTAGATATTGAATGCTCATGAATAGAGATCAGCATTGTTTCAAGGAAATGGTGAATTGTACTTTTTTACCATCTTTAATGCTTACACATTTGCCTGCTATGTCATGTGTGCATCAGTATTGATTCTTTCTATTTTATATTTCTTCTTAACAGTGAGCTTATTTCCAAATTTCTTTATATGGGTTGTCTGAATGATGAATGCTGATATCTTTCTAAGAAAACTGAGGTCATACCATTTGGTGTTAAGTGACCTAACTTGTAAATTGTTTTAACTAGTCGCTGGTGCTCTAGATCGTCTATTTTGATGTTATGAAGATTGAAGTTCATCTGAATAAGTTACTAAACTAAATTAATTTGGATTTTTGGGGGAGGTTTTTGATGGAAGTCCTGTGCGTGACACATGATTACAGAAGGCCACGAGGATTAAAGTCTCCAAAACCCATGTGATTAGCTCAGCTTCTTTCTTTCTTTCCTTTTTTATTTTTCTTTCTTCCTCGGGCTGCATTGTTATCCATTGTTTATTGGCTTTTGCAGACATTGTCTTTCACCACTTTACCCCACTTAGCTGTTTAGCATTTTAGGTTTCATTCTCTCTCTATATATCTCAGGGGAAGGTTCCCCCTCATCATTTTGCTTCCAAGCGGTCAAAAAGTCATGGATTCTCTCTCTTTCCTGATAAAAACTCTCCTAAAACAAATTGATTGATAATTAGAGAAACATCACATCTACTTATATATAATATTTTTACTATATTCAGAATATAAAAATTATCACATTAACACTGAAAAAAATCGTAAAATTTCTAACACATTTATTATGAGGGTTTGGGTCTGCAAGAATTTGAAGTGCTGATGATGTGGTAGTGCACCTAGAGCCTTCTAAAGCCATTGTTTTAATATGTGATACAAAGGGTGTGATAGTTTTAAGGTACACTTTGCAATTCAGTAAATACATACTCCAAAGTAACTTCCTATTAGGTAGGACCATAAAAATCAGCTCTCCCTCCTGACACCTTTTTGAGAAAGAAATTGTAAATTTTCATTAACATAACCTCCATGAAAGTTACAACATAAAAGAAATTAAAATATTCTAGATCTAATATTGTGCTCACCAATTAGAATATAAAATCTCCTTTCACTCTTAATAGGATATGGGTATTATAAAAAAAATTATTTACAAGTCAAAAATCTTCTTCACAACTTATACCAATTAAAAAATAATTATTCAAATAAAATATTAATAAGAATTTCTCATAAAAATTAAAAGAAATTAAATCGTTCCGGAACATACAAAAACTTCCAAAACAAAAAAGGAGAGTCATCTCCCAAAATTGCTCGTAACACATGTGTTCGTACATTATTTCTACAGGTAAAGCATTAATTAAGGGTCAAATTGATACTGCTTTTAAATGAGGGCTTAGATGTCTAGGAATGATACTGACATTGTTTTTTTGTTTTTTATGTTCACAAGCACACAAGAGACTTGGAGAAAGTAAAGTCTTTATAATTACACCACAAATGACTTGGAGAAGCAAAAAAAAAAATAAAAAGGGTCTTTATTACATCCTCGAGGTTTACTAGGGCTTGATTGCTAGTACATGTACGAGTGTAGAACAGAAATTTTGAATTTCTCCTTACACGTAACAAATCACTATTGGATTAGTCACTTTTATTTTTTAAGAGCCTTCAATTGTCAGAATTCAATATTTTATATTTAGAGGTGTTAGATTTTATTTTTATTTTTGAAAATTAGGAACAAAAGTTGTAAATTTAGGAAAAATTAAATGTGCATCAAGATTTTGTAAATATAATAAGATTTTGATGACGAGTGCTATGCACTTGTTTAAAATAGAGAATTTGTAATATATATTATGATAATTATTTATAATTTTTAGTAATATTTAACATATTATTTGTTATATATTTTCAAGATATCTGTTAAAAAATTAATATAATTAATATATGTAACTATCAACTTTAAAAGTATTATAATATATTGATGTAAAAGAATCTCCAAATTTCTAGGTAATACCACCTAATTAATTTTGGTTTGACATTAGGCACACTACCAACTTTAGATTCCAACGTTGAATAAATTTAAAAATTGATTTTTTGTAACAATTTTGTTTTGAACATGCAGTTCGAAATAATTATATGGGCATGGCTAAGTATTATATATATATAGGTAGAATCTAAAGACAATATTATAGAAATTAACAAGTTTACTAGTCTCCCATTGACTTTGTAACCCATTCATACTTGATAATTGTTTATTTTAAGAGGTGTTGTTGAGAAATCTAAGACTAATATTGCCATTGTCGGCAGAGGAAGATTCCAGTTGTTGCAGGGCATTTGAGCAATGTCATATATTTATTACAGTAGCAGCAATGTCATGCATATTAATTATAGTGATAGTGAATTGAAGGAGCTACTATATATCTTCCTTGGCTCTCTGGGTATGTGTAATTGTGTATACTGTCGGTGTATGTGTGTGTTGAAGTCATGGAAGAGCATTTGCATGTGCATGTTTGTATTTAATGCAAAGGTATAATGTGTATTTGCAAGCGTAGAAATTCGATTTGGTTGGAATAATTTTTTAAAATTAAATGAATTATGAATTGTATTTGATTTAAATTTAAATTTAATCTATTTAATCTAATTAATGCAAAATTTATCTCTTTTACAAGTTGATACAACCTTCATATTCTTCTTTTTTTTTTTTTTTTTTTTTTAAGTGACTCTAATTTTCATGGCACTTATTGGACACTAGGGAGTCCGGAGGTCTAATTACGCCCATTTTGTTTTCCTTTGGGCTCGTTCAGTCCAGGCAAGAAGGGTGTTGTGGTAGTCTTGTGAAGCTCATATTTAACAATCCATTACTTCAACGAAGGAGTATAACCAAAAGAAGAAAAAAAACATTGAGAGGAGGAGGTCGGTAAGAATGATACTAAATAATTAATAATTAATGGTAAATGAAAATTTGACCAAAATTCATCCACAAAGAAAAATTCTAGACCAGCAATGAGAGGAAGAGGATAGCCCATCCAAACACCAAGCTTCCAACCATCTTCTCCAAATTCCACAATTTGGCTACTCCACTAATCTGCAAAAAGGATATAAGGGAACCAACAAAAAATAAAAATCAAATATGATTTGATTACATTGAAAAAGTTGATTTGTATTTCAATCAATCAATTTCACTTCGAATTAAATCTATTTTAATGTTTGGTACTAATTATAAATAAATTCAATTTATACTTACGCATATTTTAGGAATGACAATAAATCGAATCTATTTTTATTTTATTTTATTTTAAATACATAAATATCTTTCGGGAAAATGGACGGAAGGAGTGATTTGATAAATGTGGAGTTATAGTGGAGAGTTGATTAAAATAATTGAAAAACAGAGTGGTTTGTGCCAAAAAAAAAAGATTTTCCTCCAATATTTTAGGAGAGATTGAGGGACAAATTATAAGTGGCAACTTACATCATCGTTTCCACTTGGGGTTGGAGAGATAATGTCTAGGCTTGGGCCTGGAGCCTCAATAGGTGGCGCTGGTGGGCTGGGCCCTAGTGCCGGAGACAGAGTTGGAGAAATGTCTGGCGGAGATGGAACTGGTGCTGGTGAAACAGCCGGTGGAAGTGTCCCCACAGGAGGAGTTGCCAGTGGAGATGACACCTGTGGAGGAACGGATAACGGAGGAGGTGTAGCCGTTGGTGGAGCGGCTTGTGGAGTAGTGACAGGAGCTGGAGTGGTTGGCGTAGGTGGAGCAGTAGTGGCGGAGGTTGGTGGTGAAGTAGTGGGTGTAGTTGCCGGAGCTTGACCTCTAACATCAGCCATTAGAATGCAGATGAAACTGATTAAAAATACACCTTGTCTATCCATGATCATATGCACTCTCTCTGCTTTACCTTCACACCAAGAGATAGATAGAGAGAGAGAGGTTGAGAGGTTTGGATGAAAAACATGAATGAATGTTGGGAGCTTTATATATTATTATTGGACATAGACAGTGTATGTGATTTGTACGCTACGTTTTGGAAATGAAAAGAATGAAGCAAAGATTAGTTGGTATATATGTTTTTATATTTCTAATATTCAATGCATGATTGTGTAGATTCAAGTGTCTTGTTGCTTTGATTGAGTGAAAGGATTCATAATAGTATGTCATAAAAAGAGAGAAAGAAAGTTTCATTGTTTATGTTATGCAATAACATCAGCAGAGCAAGCAATCCAAAAAGTATATTTCTTTAAATTTATCTCTATTAAATCAAACAAAAAAGGAAGATGGAATATGAAGAATGTCAATGTAATTACTTGTAAGTTAAGAAAATAAAGAAATAGGACAACAAAAGGAGGATATGGAGTAACATCGTTAGGATTACAGAAAAAAAAAAAAAATTGACTTTCTAACTAACTACTAGGCCTTGTCTTTTCTTGTTTTCTTGATGTATGTAACGGAATATGCATAACATTGTTGTTCCGAAATTTGGGCCTAGGAATATAGCTAAATGGTCCAACTCCTTCAGTAATATGGATTGGACTCAAGCCCACATTTTATTAATGGGTTTACTTTTTGTATTTTCGAGGATGAGAGTTCAAATTACACTTTCCACACCAATTGTGCTTCTGTAGGCGGTGAGTGAAGGGTATTTTCGGCATTTGAAACTCGACAAACCAGAAATTGTACACCAGGAATTCATTCAGGCGGGCTCAGAGTCACGAGTGTACACAAGGAGTCATTTCGCGAGGTTCTCTACACACTCACCCACCCAACTTATCCACTTCACGGAGTAAAAGAGTAAACGACATGGCTATGTCTTGCGGACTTTTCTCGACGTTTTTGACCGGAGATACGGCGTTGTTGGGGTCCGGTCCTTCATCTTCCTCTCTCAAGCTTGCTCATCCTCAATCCTCTGCCAACTTGCGCATGGTTCGGGCAGTGACCTCTGCCACCGTGTCGCAACAACCAACCGGGAAACAGCCCCGAGGTATCATGAAGCCCCGAAAAGTCTCTCCGGAAATGCAAGCCCTCGTTGGGGTTCCTGAAATTCCCCGAACAGAAGCACTGAAGCGTATTTGGGCTTACATTAAGGAGCACAATCTTCAGGTTATTTCTGGGTTTTAAAAGTCATGTTCTTATGGTTTCTACATTAATAACTTCAGTAAAGCCATTTTCTGTTTTGTTAGTGGGTCGTGTATGTTTCGATTTTTAAGTGGGTTTTGTTGTCTGGATAAAGCTCATGTTTTGTTGGTAGACATTAGTTCCTGAGTTTCCCCCTTTATTTTTTTTTAAATGGTGCTTCGACTCAATACAGTCCTTTCTGTTCTTAGGAGTATTTTATGCTGTTGTAAAAATTGTGGTAGTATGGGTTGTTTGGCTAGCAGCTTCCTGTTCTGATGTGCTTTATATATAAGATTACTCTCAAACATGGGTGTCTTTGTAGGGGGGAAACCTTTTTTGCGATCAAATATGTAAACTTTGTAACAGCTCTAAAGTGATTTGTCTATTTTAGCTTGTTAATTAGCTTTATAGTGCTTGCTATTTTGGTATATTAGAAAATTAGCTTCCTACCTTACATTTGTAATTTGAGTTTATTCTTCTTTGGCTGTCAGCCTATAGCGCTTCTAAATAGTAAATCTCAGATCTGAAAGGTTGAGGCCGCAGTGATATGACCAAAGTGTGGTTCTGTTATTACTATGAATTCTTTTGGTTCTATTGGGTTGTCTCCTTGTTGGATATGTGGCTTGCTTTTGTTGGCTCATTTGGTGTATATGAGATCAGCAGTTTCGATCTGTAACTACTTTGTGGACGGTTGATACCATCTGTAGTTTGACTATTTTGGGGTTTTTAGATGGACGAATGCACTGTTTCATGTTTCCGTTATTCCAGATTAGCTTATGATCCTCGTGCAACTGTGCTTTTTTGTTTTTTGACCAAGGGTTTGTTTTCTATGTTGTTTTTTGTATAAACTGTTATAATCATTTCATTTGTTAGCTTAGTAAATCTTTTATGATTGGAATAAGTTTTATTGATGAAACATGGTGTATATAGTACAAACACACGGCTACTAACAATCCTAGTCTTGTTGGGTTCTTTTTGGTGTTTATTGTTTAAGTGCCTTTGATTCTTGTAACTTTTTTAATGCACATAAAAAGTTAGCATCTGTGGGAACCAGGCTGGTGCAGAGGTTTCATGTATATCATATTTGCCACAAACATGCATGAACTTACAGTAAAGTTTGAAACCTTCATGTTACTTGTGCATCTTATTTGAGGAACTGCCACGATTGGATAAATGGAATACTGATTTTGATCTTAGCTTTCTATGAATTTAATTAGTTGTCACCATAATACGTCACTGCATGTTTGTTCTTATTTTTTGTGTTGCTCCATCATAATATCATTATATCATGATTGTGATTTACCTTTAAAAAGCAGTTATTGTCCAACCCTATGTCACTAGTAAAGTTCGCTGTTAGGAAATTATTCATGGTTATAATTTCTGGAGTGTAACTGCAGTTATTGTTTTTCTTCTCCCTTGTTTATAGATGGTTGCTTTGTTTTGTTGATAGGTTAGTTAATAGAGTTTTGGCCAATGGCTTATCAAATTCAGGGATTTTCTATACTGCTTTTTAGAAAAAAAAGGTTGGCCTCACACTTCAAAAAAACCTGCTAGCTTACGACCAGTGAGATTACATTTGCAGCTTTGCAAAATGCAGTACTTTGCAGATCTAATTACGTTATATTTAGTCTGACATGTAGTAACTTTCAATCTCATCAGTTCTGTATGATTTTCGGAAGTCTTGGTTGTCTACTGAATTCCTTTTGCATTTTCCTTTCAGTCAACGTTGTCCTTTGCATTTATGAATGTGTCCAATACTTTTTTAACTCTTATCAATTTTGGTCATAACCTGGTTATTTCCTTCTTATATTTAGGATCCCGGGAACAAGAAGATTATCATTTGTGATGAGAAGCTGAAGAAGATATTTGGAGGGAAGGACCGAGTTGGGTTTCTGGAGATTGCCGGATTGATTACACCTCACTTCTTGAAATGAAAGCAAATTTCAGAAGATTTTAAACTTGCATATTACTCATGAAGCTAAGCTTTTTGTATGCAGACAATGTGTTTTGGTTCATGAAACTAGTAATCTGACTACCATGCCGTAGTACCCGTAACATATTTCTAAGTACTTCCGTACAGTATAAACTTTTGTAAGAACTTTTATTACCGTGCCCTGCACCAATTATTGATGCGCGTTTAATTTAATTGTGAGTTGTTTTATAAACAGAAGCGTGATTCTTTAAAAATTTTAATATTAAATTGTAATTGATTGATAAAAAAAAACGATTAATAAAATAATAATTAGACATGACTTTTGAGACTAAGACCATAAAAGAGCTCCGTAAATAGGCCCAGAGTCTGAGTGGGTCTTTCTAATCAACTAGGTCATTGACTAATTTTTATTACGTAAAATTAAAATTTAAGGATTTATTTATTATTATATTTCTTAGATTTTAGATTATTTATGTTTTATCTTAAGGTTTTATGCAGTCTCTATAAAAGTATAGTATGCACTTGTTTAAGAATCAATTGACTGTATGTTTGTAAGTTTTTCAAATTATATTTTCGTCTGATTCTTTCTCTTTTTTTTTTTTGCTTTCTTACCGATTCCTCAACTCCTCTTTTCACTGGGGTAACTGTCTCATTGAAATTACAAAAATATCTTTAGTGTATTTAATTGACCCCACTGATTTTTGAATTTAAAGTTCTTATCCATTTAATTTTGAGATTTAAAATTTTTGTCCTCATATATTTTTATAAATAAAATAAATTAAGCAATTTATCTAATTATAGTTGAATTACTTTATATAACATATGAAACTATTTTTCTAAGGTTATTATTTAAATTTAATAAGAATTTCACTAATTTTTAAAAAGTAACATTTTCATACTATTTATTTGTGTAAAATAAAATAAAATGTGCCAAGATAAATTTTTAGAAATCATATACACTAAATTACACACAATTAAAATAAAAATAAAATAAAATAAGTAAGTCTTTTTTACCATTTGTTAGTTTTAGTAGTTTGCAAAATGTATAAGGTCTTGCAAAAAATAATTTAACAAAAATTCTCAATTTCTTTTGTTTCTAAAACACATCAACATCTTGTTTGGGTTAACAAAATTTTATTGGACAGATCGTTATTAGTAAAACATTTATTGTTACAATACCTCTTATTCAGGTCGAGTGGAAGAACTTTAAGATTTGAGTTGGATTGTTTCCTTTGAACCTAGCTTTCATGAAAGGATTAGGAAGTTTGCGGTAGTGTCATTTAGATATCTGGGTTCATCGCAGATAGAGACTTATCCTATTTCACTTCAAGTGTCTGTTATGTGTCTGATAATTTCATGTTTCTTTGAGAGGAATATATTGAGCTTGCAGTGGCTTGTCTATCTCGTGGAATTAGTTCTAGTGGAGAAGTTAATCTGTATGAGTGTCTGGTTTGATGAAATTCCTCTTTGTATGTTATTGTAAATATGGTTGCTCCTGTTACACTAACCGTGAACTTAATTGCTTAAATATTAACTAGCTAGACCATTGAATATTTTTAATTCAATTATGTGTGCTATCAAGGTGTTGGTTCAATGATAAACTTATCCACCTCGACATTCAAGAACTTGGTTCGAGTTGTCATGGCGCTACAGAGCAGGCAGCCATCTTCCAACTTCCAACTTCCAACGTTTCTCCTAACTAAACTGTTTTTGGGTTGTCGCTTATTCCTTTTGTCAATTCTGCCTTTCCTACTTTTCGTGAAATTCCTTTTGTCCTTTTTTGAATTCACATAAAACATAAGTTACCTGTTGCTGAGTTCTGCTCAGGAGCAAGAACATAACACTATTAGAGCATTCTTGGTCATTTATATTCAACAGTTCTCTATACTTGATTTCAAAGCAACAACATAACACTATTAGATAGTCAGGCACTTACCAAAAATAGCATGTTTTGATGATCTGGTACTTACTAAAAATAGCATTGCTAATGTTTTGTCGTGGTCGTTAAAGAATTTGACCAAGTCTGATATATAATTTCATACAATACAGTCATTTATGCATATTGCAGAAAGTGGTAGGATGAGGGAGGCTTCAAGGGTATTTTTCTTAAATGAATGATTCCGGGCCTGTTCCTTTGAACCGTACTGTCATGACTTAACAACATTTAACCTGTTGAATTACTCTTAAAAACCCAAGCTACCAAATCATTGTCATGCCATAAGCTCAATTTCTTCACATTTCAACTCTCAACAATGACAAATTCTTGTGAGGATCATATTCCGTTACCACCCACTTCATCTTTGCTTTATTTATAATAGGAAATTACTTCTCATTCATTCACAGGTTGAGAAAGGATTACATAACATTAATCGTAACTACATTCTATTCAGGCCAATTGCAATCATAGAATTCCAAGGAAAGGTAACATGCCTATGATGTCTCCTTAGTTAACCTGATCTCTAAAACCTCGTAAGATCTCCTAACTTCCTAGCTTAAAGAAGCTAACTTCATGTCCCATAAGCAGTATCATCTTTGTGAATACAACAATAAAAGCAATTAGCTGTGATTTTCTCTTGCCCTGTGTACCTTTTTGTGACTCAACAAGAAAAACTAGTTCTATAAAATGCTAGAGTTTGGACAGCAGCAGAGCTAGCTCTTCATCAGACACCTTAACTTCAACACAAGCTCCCAATGATGCAGCAAGTCTTGCAGCTAATTGATGCTTACACTGAATAACCAAAACCAACACTTATGTGCATAAGAAAACTAATCCAGAAAGTAAGAAGAAGTATGAAGAATGTTAGGTGATTGAAGTTTATAAAATAATGGGTAAGCAAGCATCTAAATCTTACACAAAGCTGTTCTCCTTTGTTTACAATGTCATAGAAGAAGGAATAACAGCCACAAAAGTTTTCAGCAAAACACAAATACTCCTCCTTCCTTTGAGATTCTCCCATAACCTAAACAGAACAGAAATGAGAAACTCATTACTCCTTTGTAAAACCCCCTTTGACAACTTTTTCCGGATAAAAGTATCATTGCTGCAAACTCATCTTCACCAAAAATATCAAATTTGGACTATTTTGGATAACTTGAATTCTGAAATGCTTGAAATAATTCAGAATCTCAAAATTAGCCAAATTAAATACCAAAATAAGCTTCATATATATGTTGCCAGATTTCATACTTAATTGCAATGCATTTCCTTCTCAAAGTTTAACCAATTTGGTTCAAGGTTGGGTGCAAGAATGCAAGCAAACCTGGAAGATAGATCGTCCACTGGGCTCACCAGAGATTCTCTTAACACCTCTTTTATCCACAATTCTGGTAGCTCTCTCAAAGTTCTTACCAAACAAGAAATGCAAGCTGGAAATTTTTGTCAGAAAACAAGTCATAAAACCTTGTTAAAGTTTAAACCTTTTTACAGCTGAGTAATCAACGCTAGAACAACAATTTCGGAAGGCAAAAACACAGATATACTGACATGGAAAGCTGATCGTCGGTAACTGTTGCAATTCACTTTGTTTCCTCTCATCAAATCCCTCAGATAATAGCAAAAATTAAAGGCAAAAGGTAAATCGTTAAACTAAGCTGGAAAATCAAAGATAAGTGGGTTTTAGAATTGGGAACAGAGAGAAATGGACCTGAACGAGTCAACTCAACGTCCTTCCACACTGCCTCTGCAACCAAATTACTTGCACTCATGTCTTGAGCTTTCAAAAGTTAAGCTCAGTAATATTTCTGGTTATGGAAATGGTCCGGAATTGAAACAAGCTGTGTAAATGACCCAGTGGACTATATGTTTGTTGTAAATGTCTGAACCAGAACGGTTTACATGGTTGCGGGGAAAAAGTTTTAGAAAATTGAACTTTTTTTTTTCTCTTCTAAGGAAAATTGAACGGTAAATCCAAGGTCAAAGCAAGCAAAATTTCCAAAAATTTGGAAAGCAAATAGTATTCTACAATGGTGTACAATTTGAAGTGTTTGACTATTAGGCACTTAAGTCCAATGTACAACATATGACCTTTTGCAATTATTTTTTCTCAGTTCTTAACTTTTTATCTAATTTTTCATTAACTTCCATGTTTGAAATTATGATGAAACATAATTTACTAATTTAGTTTCCTTGTTATAATGCTGTTTAGGAATTTTTTTAAACTTCCTAAATGCTGGAAAAGGGCTGCAACTTCTTAAAGCGAAGAAAGGAGCACAACACATCATTACCCGCTGTGGGCATCAGACATACACAATTTTTTTACAGACATCACAAGGAGATCATGGTTGAGGCAATCAATGTAACTCTTCTTTACTTTAAAAAAAAAACGAGCATTGAGACATCAAAAACCAAGAACGAGGCTTCAAAATCTACAGCTGCTAGTTGCATGAGCAGGAAACCATGAACTTAGCAGCAACCCATTAGTAACTACCTATGTCGTTTGTGTTCTTTTTTGCTCAAGAACGCCCTCCATCCACCAGATATATATATAATATACCCCTGTATTCATTGCTTATCAATATTTGATAAAAAAGTCAGTCTGAAGGGTTTCCTCTGTTTAGGTGACCTGTCCAAGCATATTATGTTCTGCATCATCCGTCGTTAGAGAAAAAATGTCAACAGGAGCACTTGTGCAGCCCACAGTACTTCGTTTAAATCTACCTTTTGAGGAGCTTTTCTGCTGATCAAGGTAGATTACAATAACAGTGATATCATCATGAAAATGACGTCTTACTCCCTTCCGAATATTTTTTATGTCATCATATCTCATCTCTCTTTTCTTTGCAGCTTCCTGAAGCGCAGCTCTAACTAATCTTTTAGCAATTCCCTGCAATTAGCAAGACCAAGAAATGAATCACATCATTCATTTGTGAAGTTTTAGAAGAGTAAGAACATTATGGCACTCACAGCTCTTGGACTTCTAAAAACTATCTCTACTGCTGCTTCATCACTTAATTGTTCCCAGAGGCCATCTGATGCAAATATTAGGAATGAATCTTGTGACTTAAGCTTCCTAATAAGGATTGAGGGTTCTGCTGTCATTACAGGTCGCTTCAAAGGTATAGGGTTGCCATACTGCTGAAAAACTGGGTCTCTGATGGAGTCTGGTTTCTTCAAGTATACATCACCTATGGATCTTGACACCTGAAACTCAAAACAGTTTACATCATCTTCTTATTTAATCGCTTTAATCTGCAGTTACAAATCAGCTAACTAACATCTGGACAACTTACAAGAGTACAGTAGTTAGCCTCCGACATATTCAAGGGAATAACAAAATCCTAAGTCAGCTATCAAAAAACCAAATTACCCTAGAGATTCTCCCCAGCCACCACTCAGACACACAATTCAGTGCTATGCCTAAGGGTTCTTTATGCACATCTCTTGCACCAAAAGCAAATTATTTTGAATTTAGCTGAAAGAGATGCTGAATTAGGAGGAAATAACAGAATTCTTGGATTTTAAAAACTATTGTGGGCGCTGCACCATCTGATTCATATTTCACAAACTGCAACGCATTATATTCACACTTCAAATCTCGAAGTCATAAAAGTGCAACCAAGACCATTAGGTGCCATGCACACAACTTAATCACATTTCACTTTTAGTACGGTTATAAACCAGTTTTTCCATTTAAACCCAATGTATATCCAAAATTAAGCAGAACCTGTTAACAACAAAACAGCCAGAATAAAAAAGAAACAAATCCGTACAAGAGCATGTACCTGTATAATTCCCTTAATCCTCCAAACTCCACGGCTATTTATAACAATTTGGTTATCATCAGGATGAAGCGCTTCAACCTCTTTCCTAATCTCCTCAACTCCGACATTATGATCAGTTGACAACCGCTCTGCTACAACTGAACCTTTCTCACTTTCCGAAATTCTCCGGCCTAGAACTGCTCTCGAGTCTCCAAGATTTGCAACATATAACAGATCGTTTGAAATCGCACCAAGAAGACAGCACGATCCTACTGAATCAATGCGTGGTCTTATGGGCAATGATTGCTTGACTAAATGCGAGAATTCATCCTCAGTTGCACTGAATGCCCTCTTTATCACATCCACCGATAGTCCACCTTGTTCAGTAACAAATTCTAGAACCAAACAGACCAAAGTATGAATATGGGCGAGAGAATAAAGGGGTCTTTCACTTTCCATTGGTTTGATAAGAAAGAATGAGACAAATGACATGATCTATCAAACAATTATAATCTCCCGTTGGTTTAAATTCAATGAAGACAGACATCTAATGAAACAGAAAAACCCAATTCAACAATCAAGTAAAGCAATTAGCTTTATTGGCCCTAAAAAACCCCCAATTTTTCTCAATAAATATTCCAAATTTGCTACTTCTTAATTTCCCTTACCCTTTCATTGCCAATCAGGAAGTAAAGAAAATATAAAAAGGTTTTGGGAATACCGAACATAGAGAAATCCAGAGAATATCATATCCATTACTACCACAAAAACTATCAAATTAAAGCAAACAAATCAATGAAAGGTTTTGAAAGAGAATTACTATGCAAATAAGGAAGCAGACGCTTGTTGACGAATCGAGAAGCTTCCGGTCCACCATGCCCATCATAAACACCGATATAAGTAGCGGATGGAGACGTGTAGACTTGACTTTGATCTTCGAGACTGTAATTGGCTTGGACAACAGCGATGGAATAGTCACCGGAGGCATGAGGCTTCAAATCTGTGTGCCAGAGAAGTCCATCACCACCGCCACCAAAACCTAAACGCCCAAAACACCGGTCAAGCGGCCGATAAAAAAACCGCAACATCATCTACTTACATAAATAAAAATAACTCTTGAACGATGATTCTTCAACAGGGTATATGCTATCTCCGGGAGTAGGGGACCTAAGGCTTAATGGGGTTTCTTTGTCTCTGAGATTCTTTGGTTGGTATGAGAAAAGATCAGACCCAACAAAGGAAAAAGTTTTGGGTGAAAGTCAGTGGGCTAACAGAAAGGAAAGTCGTAGAGAATGCCGCGTTAGAAGGAGGATGACGGACCAGTTCCCTTTATACTCTACGCGTAATTAAAGTATGTTTGTGTGTGTGTGACTGACTGTTTGATTCCGCCGCCCATTGTATAATTGTAGTTTTCTTTGGTACGTTTATGTTTTATATTCTCTGCTTTGTAATGTGAAACAGTGTGTGATTTTCTCTTCTAAAAGAAAAGGAAATTGTATGTGATTTTCGCCATTTTTGAATTTTATGCAACCCACAATTTGTTTTTCTAGATTTTTCAGTCAAAATAATGATGATTTTCGGAGGGTAAAATTATAAAAGAACAAACAATTACTAATGACTACTTAATAAGCATGAATGTTCATTTAATTCATTTCTTTCCAAACATGATTTTTATTCTTTCGTTTCAGTCCATATATAGTTTCGAAATGTCGATTCCTTTCTTAGAATGTTTTAAGACTATTAGATCGGTTTTAAGACTATTAGATCGGTTAGAGTGTCACCTTTGTATCATCTTGGGTCAGATTAGCCAAAAAACCCAGAATAACGATTGGACTGACTAAATTTGAATTGATTCGAATGACCTGCTTGACCTCAACAACCTTGTAGTATATTAAAAAGCAGGCTATTAAATTATTAAAAAAAAAAACTAAAAAGATGGGAGAAACTTGTAGTAAATTATTTTTTTTTCTTTTTAGTTTTCATTTATTTTATATTTATTTATTGTTTTTCATTTCTTGTTTGGATTCACTAAAAATTTTTCTATTTATTGGCACTTGCATGACCTCCACCATTTCAACATACCTTCAATAGTGGATATTGAATCCAGGAAACCCTCGCACATGCCTAATACCTCTCGTATGGTGGGAATGCTTCATCAGCAAAGTTAATACTTGCTAAGTCAAATTCACTAGCAGATACTTAAACAACTTTGCTCAATTTCGTTATTGTGAGCATTTGATATCGAAATCCTACACCAAACATAATATTTACGTGATTATAGGTTCAATTTCAAACAAGGGAAAGAAATTTACTAAGAACAAAAAAAAAATAATGATACACATTTTCATTTCAAATATGATGGAATTGTCATCAACCAAATAGTTAAACATTCTCTAATATCTATTATGTACTAGGTTTTGAACTAGTAGCTATACAATAATATTCACAATTATTTGGTTTCAATTTCCGAATAGTTTATTGACTCGCTCCATATTTTTTCCATCAACAAGTGAAATGTTTTTGAAGGTGATAGAACATTCTAAAAAGTTAGGTAACATTTTTAGGAACCGATGGAAGCATGTAGAACATAAAGAAGTCTTTGTGTCAAACTTTATAGCCTTGTACATACTAGAAGGTTTAGATAATTCTTACAATTCTTGATTTTTTTTTAGGATTGGGATAGAGAATTCTAGTTGTTTACTATGAACCTTTGGATATAATAAATTTTCACTGTTGATTGAGAGGTAGAGTAATATAAATAGAGGAAGAGACTTCAATTTTAACCAATCAAGTAATCTAAATAAAATTATCGGAATTGACACGATATTAGAGAACACTAGGAGGCTCGTGACTTTAGTGGATGAATCATCAAAATGCTCAATTAGAGAGAGAATGAGAAAGAAAAGTGGCTGCATGCTACCATTTTTGAATTTTATACATGATTTATGGATAAAATATTTTAACAGTGAGGTATGTCTGGACCTAAACCACAATTATTTGATCATCATGTTAAGGATTATAACAGGCTCTTGACTCGAGTGCGGGACGTGATAAATTGCCACCACAATTACCTAAACTTCAGCAAAATGCTGGTCTACTTAATTCTGTCTTAATAGAAAGCTTTTAGGATGTTTTAGATGACTCTTTCTACCCATTATGTAAACGAGATATTCAATTGAACTATGGAGGAGATAAATTTATTTTTTTGAAGCACTCGGTGATTCCAAAAAGATAATTTTATTACATGTTAAGATAACTTAATTTTAGTACATGTTTGTTGTAGACTGTTGATTCTAGAACTTTTGTCTTGACTTTCTTAATGTTTAATTTAATAAGAAATTAAAGGAAAGAGTCTTTGTATAACACCCTAGACAATTATAGATGCACTACTGCATGCAAGAATTATGGGAGGTTACTGTCATGCCTTGACACAATCTATATCCCATTTGTATTATATATTTTTACAAGTTAGTTAATTTGATTTTTGCTTGGCAATACTTCTTGTCTTAACACATTTAGTGTGTTGTAGCTTGTCATCTTTGACCAATTTCTCTTTAAGCTTGTGTTATGGTAAAAGATCATGTTTCTTTTTACCAAATTGTAGTTTTGCTGTCTTGCGGACCAAATAAATATAAGTAAAAATTCCAATAAGTTTGAAAAATTTAGAAACAGGAAAAATAGGTGACAAGGTCAGGAATGAGTACAACGAATGAAACCTTTCTCTGAAATGGATGATAGAGAATTATCGACTATTCGAATATTTTCTTGACCTGAATGAGGGAAATATGAAGCAAACTACTAGAGTTACCTGTTATATAGTATGAAATACCGGAGTCTATAATTTATGTTTTTTATCAAAAGATGGATGTGTATTGAAGAGCATTAGCAAAACCATGAGAAAATATCATATGAGAATTACAATCTAGTCTAGTCAATAAGTGATTGGGATATTATAATTATTCTTTGCTAGGAAGCAGAGTGCAATTCTTATCACTACTACCTCCCAATCTACTATCCTAAGGCTGGACCCTGTTAAACTCCTTGGTACTTATATTTCAGCATATGATGGCCCGAGAATTACTAGTTACATTCAACATTATCACGTTTGAATGAACTTAAAATAGATCCTATATAATCACTTCTATGTTAGTAGTAAAAAGAAGTGACAAATATCACAACAAGCAGCTAAGGACAAACAGATTGAACTGACCACAACTAGAAACCCTCTAAAGTACCAACTCCTAGCCAAAACACCTCCATAGAATGCAGCCAATCAACCTTTAAACCGTAACCTAATAGATTCCAAAACACTTCCCTCTCACTAAGACTGGCCTAAGGCCAAATCAGCCTTAGGGTTAGGATCGAACCTCCAAATCAATGTCTAAGGAGCAACAAGATTGAAAAAACCCATTGAAAACAACTGGAATCAATGGATTTCAAAAAAAAATAGAAGGCTTAAGGCACGAACAGAAAATCACAAAAATTAACCTCCAAAATGGCGAAGGATAGGAATAAAAGTTTGAGGTTTTGATGCAAATCAATGCAAAAATTTACTTTTCTTTACCTCATCGGACCTCACAGCAACGACAGTGGAGACTCTGAAGGCCGAACGTGGCAATAATTGAAATTTTCAGCTACTGTGTTGCTAGGGTATTTTTGCTCTAATATCAAGTTGAGTTTTGAAAAAAATATCTTGTTATATTAATTCACACAATTAGAACCAATATATATACCCAAATGATAAAGACTCGAACATCCTTATATACAAGTATGTATTTACACCAACAACATTAATTAAATACCTGGTTCTGACTCTGAATGATGAATGCTATCATTTAAATTATGCAGAGTAATTAAAAGGAAAGAAAAATAAGCATAAGGAAATGCCGCTAGAAAACACAATATACCGCTTACAAATCCAGATGATACCAAAAATATGTGCTACAACTACAAGTTACATGCGTGCATCAGAAATACAAAGGCAATTGCGTAACTTCGTTTTGATACACCAAAATGTTCACCAAGAAAAAGAAAACTCGAGACATAAAAGAACGATCACCAACGGACTTCTCTTTATGGCTTGTCACTTGGTATTATTATATCTCTTCGACAATATGGACAGTCCCCACAACATCGAACCCAGGGATCCAAGCAAACAAAGTGGAATTTATGCCCACATGGCAAACATGTAAGTTTATCTCCCTCCATAAAACTCTCCAAACATATACTACAATCTTGTGGTACTCTAGGCCTCATCCCTTCAAGTTCAGTTTCTCTGCCGTTAAAAACTTCTAGATGCAAACTGTCAAGGGCTTCCTGAGAAAGTCCAGGTGGCTTTTTGTGCTGTTCTTGCAACAACTGGGCCCTTCCCATGGAAGTCAAGTCGGTAAATAAGGCGCCTCTAGCTAAATTACCTATTGGAATTTCAGCCACCCAATCCCTGGAGTTGACATGCCTTAATTCATCAGTGCCCAGTGGAGCTCTACCACTTAGCCTAAAAAGGGGGATAACTACTTTCAATTCATTGGAAGGGCAAAGGTGCTGATCTTGAATTCAAATTTCAGAATAGCAGAAGAGAAGCTATTGAAACAAACAGATTCATCTTCTTGTATGCAACAAATGACCTATATCATATGAAAGTTATGCAAAATAAAAATACCAAATGCAACTCTCTTAATGATGATAAGGAGTAAGGAGACTAGAAGTATCTAGTATGATTAAAAAGGAAACATGACCATCATATTGTTTATAATAGCAATTGATGTGAAGCCTAGGTCAGAAATGAAAACTTGACTATTCTACATATCCTCACAATAGTAATCAATATTTTGTGAATATAGAAACTGCAGAGGTTGTGAATTTGCATTACAGGATACAAGGAAATTCATTTCAGGAAAAGAAAGGGAACAATAATGGATTTTGCACAATCTGATTATGATCTATGGATCTATTTCTTTATTCGTTCTACTAGTAAAACAAAAATTTATTCTTAGGACTCCAAAAGGATCACCAGAAGTAGCACAAAACTGGACATCCCAAAAACATACTCCTCTCAAGTCTCGCATCAATTCATACCAAACTCAGAACAGAAACAATAATGAAACTAATTGGTCAAGAAACGACTTATATAAGTAAAATTTTAACTCAAAAAAGATTATATTTGTAATATGACTAAGAAAGCTCTATCATCACATAACTGGTTTTCTTATGACTTCACATTCAAGGCATAGAAATAGAAGTGTATGGTTTTTTCAGTAATCACAACTTTTGCCTTTACATGTCAAACTTACCTGACTAGGAGGAGAAGAAGAATAAAATTGGAGACAGCACCAAGTTTGATGGTATTTGGTCAAAGTTAAGACTTAAGAGTACCAAGATGGAGCACATATAGCATATATTATACCAACATTCACACTGCTAGCAACCTAAATTTTTTTGCAGATGCACAATGAACGACATCGTACAAAAAATACAAACATGATGTGCAGTTGAATGTTCATGGGTGCGAGAAAATGGACATTTAACAAAATAAGAAACATAAATATTGTGGTAGAGATGACCTGTTTCCAGAGGGAGATGCCCCTCTCAACCTCTCAACGAGCCTTGCCCTTGCAAGAATTACAGCTCCAGGCAGCCTGTCATTTCCAGTCACTCTTTGATTATTCCTGCTGTTTAAATTTTCTGCATTGACACTATTGCTTGAAAGAGACAGGGTTGTACCTTGGTCAAATCGCATTGACCCATGCTCCTAAGCATCCAAAACTCAATAATTAAACAACAGGTAAGTATAAACAGCTCTGCTTAAATATCTATAAATATCAAATCTCAGTATGTGATATATATTTAAATATACTTAAAATCTTTAGAGACATTTTATATAAATACTGAAGTTTGACAATTTTAATGGCCAATACTACATTTTTATTTAATATCACGTACACCATAATGAGCAGAGTGACATAGATAATCATAAAACTGATCAGATAGAACATATACTTACATCCAGAAAGGAAACAGAAGGCTAGTGACTAGTTTCATCTAGAGGGAAATCAGCTATAACTTTGTAGCTACCAATCAGTAATTAACGAAGCTTTGTGCAGACTTTTCATCCTAAATGTTCAAAGCGGTATATTATGGTCACCAAAGGTTATAACTGGTCTAAGTTACTTACATAAACAGTTAAGCTTTCAAAGAAAAAGTACCAACCTACTTAACAAACACGGTCAAATAACATAATGAATCGATAAGGTGCAGTTTAGTATGAGTTTAAACTTCAATGCAACTCTGGAAAGCTCTCCAATTTCCTTATCCCAATACCCTAGTCAGAGATACATCAAATTAGAACAAATTCTAACAAAAAAACTCAAGGACAAGCTATCAGCACCAATTAGAAACTCAATTTCGTTACTTTGGAGCATTCGATATCCAAAACCTACATGAAAAATACGATTGATCCCCATATTCATTTCTAATACGCTGGAATTGTCATCAACCAAACAGATAAAAAATTTCAATATCTACTTTACCGCGTGAGATGCACGGTGACAGTGCTGCCTCGGATGCGAGGACCGTCGGAAACCATCACCACCGTCCACATCATGGCGACTATGATGATGATGCCGGCGGTTACTGGAACTAACGTGAAGGTTTCGATCAGGCAAGGAATCAAGCCCTAGATCGTCAGTGGTTCGGCCCAAACGATGCCTCCTACTGTGAAACAGCTCCGAAGCACTCGTCATACACCAGAAAACAGACACTGATTCTTCCAATTAAGGTTGATACAATGCGTGAGCTGAGAGAGACGGAAGCACAGAAAAAGCAAGCCAAGGATTGAGGGAAAGTTACTGTGAGCTTCGCAGTTGCGGAAGATGAAAGCGTTTGGTAATTTGGTTCCAACTTTCCCAGAAAATAATGAAAAAGAAAATTCAAAAAGAGTTTTCCTTTATAGTGTGGGGTTTGTCTGGAAGCAAAAGATCTGGGTTGTTATAGGAAATCTTGGATTGGTGCGCGATATTTTGGAGAGGATAAAGTCTGAAAAGAGACGTTTTTCTGTTTCTTTTCCTCTGAGTGATGGCGGTTTGGGCTTTGGACATTCAGGCCTGTAACAAATAACTCCTTTTCATTGGCCCAAAAAAAGACTTAATTATATTTTTAATTTTTATTATTTGACAGATAATTTAATTTTGTCTTTAGAAGGTAAAATGTCAATTTTATAATTTTGAAAACCATGAAATGTGGTCATTTCCGTCACTTTTTATTAAATCTAATTTAATAGAATGTAACGTGATAAATAATATCTTGCATAATTTATGTTATAATGTAAATTTGACACATCATTAGCATTATTTTCAGTTAAGTTAAATTTGATAGGAAGTTACAATAGAGACCACATTACATAGTTTTTAAAATATTAAAGATAATATTTTTATTTTTGAAATATAAGGATGAAATTGAATTTTCAATTAAATTAGTAAGACTAAAAATATAATTTAGTAAAAAATAACTAAAGTCCATCTCATTGGTTGTTAATTTTTAAAAGAGAAATTTGGATGAATTTTATAATTGCAAATTTTTTTTTTGAATTTCATCTCATAAATTATAAAATATTTTCTCTAAGTCTAATACCATTAATATTTTGAATGAAAATTACTAACATAACTACACCGACATAAATTGCTAAAATCCCCACACAGGATATGGGTTCGTGACTATATTTCCTATGATTTTCTAGCCATTCCCACTACAGTGTATACCACCATAAAACTTGAAAAATGATTCCACACAGAATATGGGTTCTTGACTATATAAACTCTTGCTTTGATTGTAAAAATCTTGTAGTCCTTCATAATCTTACAATTGCCAGTTCAGAGGAAATACAGTTACATTTTCAATATGCTTAGTTATCTCATCATGATCATATAGACAAGTTATTACTAATTATTAGTGGATGGTCTAGCAGAAAAACAATTCAAGAAACACCTCTTAAGAGATTGAGAGTTTTCTTGATCACAACATGCAGTTGGTGGTAAATTCACATTCTTACGAATGATTATAACTGTTCTAGGAAAAATCCTAAATTTTGACTATGATATAGGTACGATAATAGTTCTTTTAGATAAAAAGTAGTGGTGGTAAGCATAATATTCATGTTGGAGAATATGAAATAGCCTACCTATCTTTTAATTTTTGTAAAAAAATAAAAATAAAACAAAAACAAATTACTTAGTGTTTGTATTGAGAAAAACTCAATAAATAAAATATCAACGAAGACATTCAAGAATTGATATTTAATACATCATTAGTTTATAAAATTATTTACACTATCAATACAAAAACTTGGAACAGCTGAGAAAAAAATAATTATGACCATGTTTAGACTTTATCAATTAACCTATATTTCAGGATCCCAACACCACCATCTTAGTTAATTAAACTAAGGCAGTTACAATATCATAATTAATTGTGCTAATCGAGCACCATGTGAAGTGTCATTTATGTCCTTATAATTGTTATATATATGTCTTTAATTCAAAAGTATATTAAATTACTAACTCAGGCAAGTTTCAACATGCATGACAACAAGGTGCAATGGTAAGCGAGAAAAAAAAAAAAAAAAAAAACACAAGATGAACTGGTACATATAGACTAATAAAGCAACATTTCATATTTATATGTCATGCAACATGAGCATGTCTTATTTACTATCATTTCCTCCAAGTCATCATGGAGACATGTAGTATACATTCATCTATACTTTCAAGGATTGCAATTATACGTACTAAAAACAATCCTTAAGATCTCTAGCATTGTAATAGATCAATTCCATAACCAGAAAATAAACTTGCACTGAAGTGATTCTCTAGCTGGTGGAGCTGAAACCTCAAGCTTCAGTTTTTTTGAACAGCAACATCACTCCTAAACCAGTAAGTCTCACTGAAAGATGCCCCGCCAGCCGGGACATCATCCAGCACATGTTCATGTCCTTTTGGGTAGTATATTCCTGTCCGTCGATCCGGGATCCAGAAGGTTGAATCCTCAGTCTTTACACCATCATTTGAGGCTAATTTGGAGGTATCCTGTGCAGCAACTGGTTTAGGTTGAGCTTCTGCTGGAAACTTGTTGAGGCAGTTGTCCACTCTCTTACTAGTTTCCTTGCATGACCTTCGTTAAGCAAATGAACATTAATTATTAAACTCAAATCACCTATTATAAATTAATATCAACAATGACTTGAATTAATTACCTAAGCAGCAACATCTTTGATTTTGTCATCCCCCCTCTGGCTATCAACAAGAGCAATGTTTGATTATGTGAATGAAGTATAAGGAGCTAGTTTATAGGCTGAAGAGAATAAGTTCTGTTTCACATTTGATGATGTAGATTGAGCCCAGATACAAAGAAATCATAAAAGTGAGATCAAAAGATTTACATGCATGGCTATAAACTCCCAAGTCACTTCTATATGCAATGAATGAATATTCTCCTAAAAATAGAGTAAAGAAGTTGCTTATAATTGAGTGATATGTATAGGTTCTTTACTGTATATATAGGTATTCGAGCTCACAATTCTAACTTTGACGCCTCCTATATAAAAAATCAAAACTCATTTATGAGATTTCACTCAATAGCTTAAAAGTTTTTGGTTGAGTGATATTTAGCATGGAATTAGAGCCTCTACAATTAAATAGTTAGAAATTTTATCATTTCCATCACCAATTTTATGAGGAGGATGAGTTTTTGGGTTAAATGATTTTTCAACAACTAAGTGTCACATTGACCATAGAGAAAAGGAAAGTTTTTTTATTTGAAACAAGTGCAGAATAATGTACTTCTCTGTTAAAGAACAGAGTTTTTGTTTGAGTTGTATTTGATTTAGTGGAGGAATCTGCACTTTCTATTTCAATTCTATGGCTTGGATTTGTTCAAGACAGATCATATACACTTAAAGCACTCTTGGTACTCCTCTGGAATTGTAAAGATAACTTTAGAAAATTTGACAGACATCACATGCATTCTGAAATTCAAAAGCTTTTTCCAAACAGTCAGGAATCAAAAACTGCATTGTATTCAAAGATAGAGATATCCATGCAGAAAAAGTAACATGTGAAGCAGCTATCTTAATCTTGATTAATAATCAAAGCTTCTATTTCCATACAGAGCATCCTCTGCCCTCATAGCCTCTTTGACAGCATCTCTGTTTTCATTAAACAGAGCAGTGTAACAACACTGCATTATATATATATGTACCCGTTACATTAGGATTTTTGTTTTTTGTGAAAAAAAAAAAATCATGAACTTTTATGAATGGCATTTCACAATGGTAAAAATAATTTCTAAAATACTACTATGTTTTAGTTAAATCATATTAGGACCAAATATCTACATATTAAGGAACTAACAAGATGACACTTAAGCAATGATTGCAAGGTGATACAAGAACACTCTCCCTAATATAAATGGGTTAGAAAAGAAAAAAAAATTCTTTCTAAAGGTAATTCATACCAAGAATCCCTATAAAATTCCATATAATTTTTTTATTTTTTTTAGGAAATAACAATTTTATTTAATGAAAAATGTGTAACTTATCTTTTTTATTATTATTATTTTGTATTCTAAAGTAAAAATGAACTTCGTATCTAGAAAATTGGCACTAGCAATCTTATTTTAAGTAGGGGTAAGATTTTTTTCTGTAATTATATTTTGGCTCTAAAGGTAAGACATCTTTCCTTGTTGGCTCCAAAGGTAAGAAATAAATTTTCCAGAATCAAAACAAGGAAATAAATCTCATATGTAGAAAATTGGGAATACCCACCTTATTTTTAAGGAAACAGATTCCCGCCTTTATTGTTTACGGTCCCAAAAATTTGCTAAAACATAGACATTAGACAAGTAACTAAACTGCTAAAGAACCAAACTTTGTATCCATAACGAAATTCTCTGTAACACCCACACACTCACCCCCTCCATTGAAGGAAAAGCTCACAAATTTTACAAGGAATGGTGAAAGTTAAAGCTAAAAGCCCCAAATGGGAGTTAGGGCTACCAGTTATGATCCTGCTTTGTGCAATTTTTTTCTTAGCTGGTCATTTCGTCTCTATGCTTCTCTCTCAGGTCTAAAGGTCTATCTCTCTGTATTTTTTTTATTGTGTATATTTCAATTAATGCAGGCAGTTTTATCGATTGGCAGTGACAATTTTTGGGTTGGCTTGATGATTGCTAATGAACGCAGGATTTGGGTGTTGTACGATCAAGTTCGAGATTACTTGATGAATCAGCGGATAAGGAATATGAAGCGCTTCCAAATGGTGAAAGCGGCGAAGCTTTTGTTGGGTCAATTCCACTTCAGGTAATCACAAAACCCCAAAATTGAGTCTTCAGAGAATCAATACAAAGATGCTCGGGTTTTGTTGTCAAACTCTAAACTACTTGCTATTTCATTTAACTATGTGTTCCTTCAATTTGTTTTTAGAGTTAGGGATAAAATTATGAATTTCCTTCCCCAATTGAAATTTTGTTATTGATTGCAGGTTTTGAGTTGGAGACCAAGAGCACTTTATTTTCCAAACTTTGCAAGTCCAGAACTATGCAGACGTATAATTAAAATGGAAAAATCAAAGCTTAAACCATCAGAATTGGCTTTGCGAAAATGGGAAACTGCTGAGAGCACCAAGGGGATTAGAACAAGGTATTACTTTGTAACACTATATAATACTCATGTTTCCTTTTTTATATATCTCATTCTTTTGCGAAGGGTAGTTTGATGTTTCTTGTGAATTTGCACTCCATATATGTATATATATATATATTTTTTTTCTTTTGGGATTAAAGTCACCAAGTTATATCATTGATAATGTATGAACTTGTGCCCTACGGAGTAGAAAAAATCTGAGAATTCGTTTTATTATGGCATGGTAGTTGTAATTTTAAATTTGAATGCAGTAACTCACATAGATCACAAGGATGCACTTGCATTTTCTCTACAAAGGAAAAAGAAGGCAATGAAGTCTTTTGACAGCTGCACCTCTGTTAGCCTCCCACAGACACATAATTTATAAATACAGAATTTGCCATGGTTTTACTACCTGTTAGGTCTCTAGTTCTTCACCTGGTAATTGGTTTGATAAGTATGGGTTCTATCTCATAGTTTCTCGTATAAAGGTCCTGTTCAGATTTGTTTGCTAACAGATGAGTCATACCTAGAACACAGCCTTGTTCGTGTAGTATATTTTTAATTGCGAAGATTGAGAGATACCATATTGACGCTGCATGTAATATTTGAAACTAAATTGTTCACTGTAACAGTTTTGGCACATTCCTTACTTCATCAGAAGACAAAACTGGCACCTTGGAACTTATCGAGAGAAAAATTGCTAGAGCAACGATGATACCAAAGAATCATGGAGAGGCATGTTCTTCATCAAATTGTTTTTTGTTTAATGCATTTTTTTCCCCCTCTTAAAAGTAGATTTTTGGCATATCCTGCTTTGCTGATGCATATATCTATATGATTCCCAATACCCCACCTACTGTTCATTACTTCATTCTCTGTGTTGCAGGCATTCAATATATTGCGATATGAGGAAGGCCAGAAATATGATTCCCATTATGATGCATTGAGCTCATCTCTGTATGGCCCTCAACAAAGCCACAGGGTAAATACTTGACAAACATGTCCTTCATGCAATTATTGTCATTGTGGTCACAACTTTCTGCCCCTCTCAAGTAATGAAGTCCCTGATATATTCATCTGCATGTGGAATTATAAAAACTTCAAAATTTGAGTGACTTGAACATATAATGGTGTTGTTCTGGTTCTCATTTCAGTATTTATAGCCTTATTTGATGCCCCACAAAAGCTTTCATTGGCCAGGCCTATAATTCCACATGACTAAATTTTGAAACCGGAATTTATTTGCTAAAGTTGTAACTTGCTACTTGATTAGGTTTTTATTGTTTTATTTTTTTTATTTATTTTTTTTCAGAATTTGTTATGCTGTTTCTCAATGAAATTGCTATTACACAAGATTCTAATGTTCGTGCTCAACTATGCAGATTGCTACCTTTTTGGTGTATCTGTCAAACGTGGAAGAAGGAGGTGAAACCATGTTCCCTTTTGAGGTAGATTAGGAAACTCCATTTTGTTAATCTTCTAATGATTTATAATATTAGTATTTGATTTGGATGTGGTCAATGGTCATCATACTGTTAAATTTGCTGGATGGTTTGAATATGGACATAGGTTATGATTACCAAAAGTGCATTGGGTTGAAGGTGAAGCCACGGCGAGGTTATGGACTTTTGTTTTATTCAGCGTTTCCAAATGGCACAATTGATCTGGTAATTATTCCTGTTCTGAGATAATTCCTAAATGCATATGAGTAGCAGTACTATTCTGGTGAGAAATTGAATGATGGAAACTGTTGCTGGACTAAAAGTTCATTGACAATTACATCAGATAGTGGAACAGAAATTTGCATCTCATTTAGAGAAACTATTGGTTTCTTAGGATACACTAACAAGGCAATACTTGTAGTTTGATCTATTCACACATTGTTGTCGTGAGTTTGTCTGTGGGACTGAAGCCAACAAGCAGGCCCTCCATGCCAAGGGTCTGACGTTACATCCTTGGCTGAGTTTAATTAAGCTTCTGTAGTTCTTCTTAAATTCTAAAAGTCATACTTCTGAATCGCTTTGTAACAAGCCAAACAAAAAAGAAGGGAAAATAGTTGGAACATGATTCTGTTAATTACAGGAAAGATACATATAACTAGTTTCAAGTTGTATCGAATTCTTTAAAGATCATGGTGGTTATGTTCATAAGTTTTGATAAAGTTTTGTGTTAGTTGTTAACCTACCACAATCCACTTACTTTATTCGGGTTTGAGACTGACTGTGCTGAAAAGAACTCATCATAAATGGAGTTAAAAAAGGTCATGGTAGCATTTTCGCTTTAAGTATTTGTAGTAGTTTGTTTTTCCATCTTTAAATGCTGGAAACTTTTGCAGACATCTCTTCATGGAAGCTGTCCAGTGATTATGGGGGAGAAATGGTTGCAGCAAAGTGGATGAGAGATGAAGAACAAGAGGACTATAGATCATAATGCTGAATTCTCCAGTTGTACAATCATAACCATCACTGTGACATTTTTCTTGGTACCATCGTGATGTATGTAGTTTTATGGGAAATGCATGATTATTTATAGAAAAAAAAGAAGAAGTAAAGATAAGTCATACTTTTCTCTTAGTAATCTAAATGAGTCCTACAATACATTTGTAAGTCCAATAATTATTATTTTTGGTTTTACTTTTTTTCAAGTAAGTCATAAATTTTATATTGTCACTTTTATCCTAATTTTTTATTTTTAGTTTTAAGTTTAACTATTAATTAAGTAGATTAATTTTTCAAACACATTATTTAATTGAAAATTTTAAAATTATTATATAATAATTAATAGAAGAATAAATTTTAAACAAAATTAAGGATATCTTCATAAAAGAGATATTGAGAATTTTTTATTCTTTCATTAAAGATTATATAATATAATGAATTAATTTTTAAAATTTTATATTATGTAATTTTAAATAAAATATTTCACTTAAATAATATTTTAAACTAGAAGTATAAATAATAATAAAATTGACATAAAAAATGCTAATATAAAATTTAAAACTTGAAAAAAATTAATACTTTGAAAGTAAGAGTTTTGGGAAATGTAAATATATTATAAGAAGAAATATGGAGAAAAAAATATGGCTTCAATATTAATTTAATTTTTAATTAATTATAAAAAAACAAAGGCATTAGAATATATAACTTTAAAAACATCTCTTATTATAGTGTTTAGATAATGTGATTATATTTTTTTTTGTTTTAATGGTTAGGTGAGATACGAATATGCATTAATCACTTATTCGACTGATCAAAGATACACATTTAATTCAAATCTAAAAAATTTAGAATCTCGATTAATCACTTTCTTCTACTAATTAAAGGCACACATTTATTTCAAAACTAAAAAATTTATCAACATCCAAAAATAAAATTTTGAAAATATTGTTATTCTGAAGTTAAATGTCAGAAGAAAAAAAAAAAAAAAAAAAAAAAAAAAAAAAAAAAAAAACTACTACCAAGAAGTACAGCGTGGCGTGTGTCACTGTGGCCTGTGGGGTATGCGACCTCAATGCAGCTTCACGCGCCACGTCATTGGAGTTTGGGACCCGCGCTACACAGACGCACCCGTGCCGTGCGTGTCCGGAGATTTTAATAAACACCTAAGAAAGTATAAATCAAGAGAAAAGGTTGTCGTCAACGCGCCATGATATCAGAGCGAGTGGAGCTAGCCCGTTTCATCTCCGTTCCAAAAAATTTCGCGGTTAAGAGGTCGTGAATGTCAAACCCTAATTTCCCAATTTCTGAACATTTTGCCCCACTCGCGGTGTTCCCACTCGCCTAGATTTCAAACTGCTGCTCTCAGATCCTGCCCGCCTTTCAGTCACAAGGTTTTGAACTCTCCCATTTCCTAATGTTCTTTTTTCTTACTTCATTTTCTGTAGTTTTTGATGTTTTGTGAAAATATATTATTGGCGAATTTTCTTGTGGGGTGGTGACTGTTAGTTTTCTTGTTGATAAACCATGAGAAAAGAAGAGGATTGGATATAACTTAAAATGGGTCCTCTTGGCGACCAAGTCTAGGAAGTAAGGATGGGAAAAAAGATCAGAACTTTGATGTAATGGATTGGCCTTATATTATATTATACTGTAAGTTGCCAATATGAAGCAAATTTTGTACTGGATGGAGGTTCTGCCTCTCTCACCCATAAGGAAACTAGCCATATTTTAGTGCAAACTTGACACAGGCTTAGAGCTCAATTCACCAGGAGAGGAGAAAAGGGAAATTAGGAGAGTGAAAATGAAATACAATTTTCTGTATAACTATGTTGAGGGTTTTGTTGAAAGGTCCAAGTCAGTTTTTTTGTCTGATCATAATTGTACAGTGCATATGTAAAACATTGATCATTTACAATCCATCTTAAAAAATTTATGTTGGGTTCATCATCTATAGTTTGGAATATAAATTGCATGGTTGCTATGTCACTGTTATTGGCTTATTGCTTGATCCTAATATCAGTAGTACTATTTTGGCTTCAGTATGACCCCTTCCCATAAACTAGAAAGTAAGTTATCTTGTCTTTAGCAGTAAAGCTGTGTATTGTGAATTGGGATGGTAATGGTATTTTTTGGCTTGATGACCATGAGAGTTGGTCTTTTACTTTTGGTTGCTCATCAGTTGGCTTAAGCATCCGGTAAGACAAAAATAGATATGGTAAAACAAATCGTCCTATTTGTCTGTGTTTTATTGTTGGAACTTATATGATTTCTTTTTTGTTTTCATGCATTATTTGAAATGATTGTTTTGGTGGATTAGATTTCTGCATGTTATCTGATAAGGAACCTCTTAACAATAGGGGTAGAAAGGAAAGTGCAATTACTTTGTGGTAGATTATTAGGACAATGTGCAAGGTGGTAGAATGAGCAAACATATGGTTGACATTGTGGATGAAGTGCATAAGAGGGGTGGTGGCATTGTTGTTTCTCCTAAAAGGGATGCTCCAGTGTTTGAAGGGGACAGAGATTTTGAGCCGCATGATGGCATTGAATTTCACTCTCACGAAGAAGCATACTCATTGTATCAAGAATATGCCAAGTCTATGGGATTCACCACTTCAATCAAAAATAGCAGGCGTTCAAAGAAAACAAAAGAATTTATTGATGCCAAATTTGCATGTTCTAGGTATGGAGTCACACCAGAGTCAGATAGTGGGAGCAGTCGAAGATCAAGTGTGAAGAAGACAGACTGCAAGGCCTGCATGCACGTGAAGAGAAGGCCAGATGGGAAGTGGATAGTTCATGAATTCATAAAGGAGCATAATCATGAGCTTTTACCAGCTCTGTCGTATCATTTCCGGATTCATAGAAATGTGAAGTTAGGTGAAAAGAATAATACTGACATTTTACATGCCATCAGCGAACGCACCCGAAAGATGTATGTTGAAATGTCTAGACAATCCGGTGGGTGTCAAAACATTGGATCTCTCTGGAGTGACATAACTTATGAAATGGATAGAAGCCGGTGCTTGTCTTTGGATGAGGGAGATGCCCAAGTTATGCTTGAGTATTTTAAGCGTATCCAGAAAGAGAATCCCAGCTTCTTCTATGCACTAGATCTTAATGAGGAACAACGTCTGAGAAATTTGTTTTGGATTGATGCAAAAAGTAGGAATGATTACATCAGCTTTAATGATGTAGTTTCTTTCGATACCACCTATATCAAAAGCAATGACAAACTGCCATTTGCTCCTTTTGTTGGGGTGAACCATCACTGTCAGCCAATGTTGCTTGGATGGGCATTAGTTGCAGATGAGACTAAATCAACATTTGTTTGGTTAATGAGGACGTGGCTAAGAGCAATGGGTGGGCGGTCTCCAAAAGTCATAATTACTGATCAAGACAAAGCCTTGAAGGTAGTGGTTGAAGAAGTCTTCCCGTATGCACGCCATTGCTTTTCCCTTTGGCATATATTGGAAAGAGTCCCTGAAAATCTTTCTCATGTAATAAAACGATATGAGAAATTTTTGCCGAAGTTTGACAAGTGTATTTTTAAGTCTTGGACAGATGAACAGTTTGACATGAGATGGTGGAAAATGGTTACTAGATTTGAACTCCAAGATGATGAATGGTTTCAGTCACTGTATGCAGACCGGAAAAAGTGGGTGCTTACATATATGGGGGATACCTTTTTGGCTGGAATTTCTACTGCTCAGCGTTCTGAAAGTGTGAATTCTTTCTTTGACAAGTATATTCATAAGAAAATTACTCTTAAAGAGTTTGTGAAGCAGTATGGGGCAATTCTTCAAAATAGGTATGAAGAGGAAGCAATAGCAGATTTTGATACATTGCACAAACAGCCAGCACTAAAATCTCCTTCACCTTGGGAAAAACAAATGTCAACAGTTTATACTCATGCAATTTTCAAGAAATTCCAAGTTGAGGTACTGGGTGTAGTTGGCTGCCAATCTAAAAAAGAGAGTATAGATGGGACAACTACAAACTTCCTAATTTTAGATTGTGAGAAGGATGAAGATTTTATGGTAACTTGGAATGAAATGAAATCCGAGATTTCTTGTTTCTGTCGTTTGTTTGAATATAAAGGTTTCCTTTGTAGGCATGCATTGTATGTTCTCCAAATTTCTGGTCTTTCTAGCATTCCAACTCCTTATATTTTGAAGAGGTGGACAAAAGATGCAAAAGGTAGGGAGTACATAGATGAAGGGACTGAAAGAATAAAAACTAGGGTGCAGCGTTACAATGACTTGTGTAAACAAGCCATCGAACTGAGTGAAGAAGGATCATCATCTGAAGACACTTATAGCATTGCTATTCATGCACTTGTCGATGCTCTGAAGAACTGTGTATATGTGAATAATAATTCAGAAACTAGTAAAAATAATCCTGGCCTTCGGGAAGCAGAAGACAGAAATCAGGGAATCATTGCTGCAAAATCCACTAAGAAGAAGAACACAAGTAAGAAAAGAAAGGTCAGTTATGAATTTGAAAAATGACAATTTTTCTTTTTTGGTTGTCTTTTAAGCATGTTCAAGGAAGGGAAAGTGACATGTGAATGCTCTTCTAGGTACAGTCAGAGCCAGATGTTCTACGTGTTGATGCGCAAGACAGCTTGCAGCAAATGGTTTGTTCTATCTTTGTTTTGGTTATTATTCAATTGAGTGTTCTATATTAGTTGACCACCTTGGACCATACCTCAAGGATGATATTACAAAGTTCAATAGACTGAAATGATTATCTAATTGTCTTTAATACATCTATTATCCAACTATTTATTTAAGTGCGGCATACCATTCTGACTTGTCACACTCCGAAATAGATTTTGTTGTTTGTGCTTTTACCCAGCTGACCATATTCTCTAATTTATGATTTCATTTAGGATAATCTTAGCTCAGATGCGATGACCCTTAATGGATATTATGGTACCCCGCAAAATGTGCAAGGACTGGTAGGATAACCCTTATCATCTGTTTACATGATTTAAGATATTGATTCATCTGAAGAAGTTATATGATATTGATTCAAAATTCTTATTTGAACTTGGTGCTAATTGCAGGTACAGTTGAATTTAATGGAACCACCTCATGATGGTTACTATGTAAATCAACATAGCATGCAAGGGCTGGTAGGTCATTCTAAAGTTTAACTGTAAACTTAAATTCAAGGTGATATGATTATTTGTCATTGCAAAATGATTTTCTCTTGCTTGTAGGGACAATTGACTTCTCTAGCACCAGGCCATGGTGGGTTATTTGGGACTCAACAAAACATTCATGGGCTGGTAGAGTACTTCATAATCACAAATGCACTTGTGGAGAAATCTTATAATTCGATTATTATTCACATTGGTGAAATTTTTACTTTGGTTCACATAGGGGCAATTGGAATTTCGACCATCAACTACTTTCAGTTACAGCCTGCAGGTTTGTTTGTAAATATGGAATGCTCTTAAATGCATTGGATTCACAGAACTTGCTTATACATGGTGTTCACTGTTTTTGGTACGTGACTTCAAATTGCAGGATGAGCCTCACTTAAGATCAGCCCAGTTGCATGGCAGCACTTCAAGAGATGCATAATGTGTAGCTCTCCCCATTTTCTGAATGGTGATTCCTTGCAAAGGGATTAAGGTTTCCCTACTTGGTTTGGCTATCAGAAGAGTTATTCTGCTAAGTTTGGTTTCAAAATCCTTTGCTCCTTTTCTTTCAGTGCTGGAGATGTTCATTTGCTGCTTAAGCCCAGAACCTTTTTCTTTTCTCCATAATGAAGGTGAACAACTTCCTGTATCTTTACACGGAAGTTGCTCATCAGTATTTATCCTAGCTATACGTATTCCTACCCAAGCTTATTTTCTCACAAACACCCACATGATACCTTGTAGTTCTGATGGTCAACACAAGAACAGAGTATCTTGGATCACTGCAGTAGATCTCTTGGAGTGATGGACGGATGGTATGTTCTGGCAAAATGTATCTGACAAGTTTCGGGTGCTGTACTGAGGAAGAATATATTTATTTTCTCGTATGAGATGTGAATATTTTCTTGGGAGGCTTGTCAATACAGCCAATACAAGGCAATACTCTTCCATAGTGATTTAAAATCATTTAATTCCTTCAATAATCTGGTCTGCTGTGAAATTTTAAGTGTTGGAAGGTTGCATTAGCAGTTTGTTTAGATGTGTAAGTATTATAGAGTAGTACGTACCTTACGAATGTAAGTTGTTTCCCCGTCATGTATGAAGCTATGCTCTTTATAAAATATCAGTTGAAAGTTGAACTGTCTCGTTAATTTGATAATTTTATTTTTCTTTTGTATTGGAATTATTATCGTTGTGGATAGGGTTCTTATGATGTGCTACTAATGATGTTCAAATATCTTTTTTGATATATTAATAACTAGTGTTTTATGACAGTGGTTAAGATAATATGTATAAAAGTTTTATAATTTATTGTAGTGTTAAATAAATATTTTAATATTAAAAAATTCAAAATTATGGTCTTTTTAAAACATTTTAATTTTAAAAAATTGTGGTTGAAAAAATAATAATAATTAAATAAAATGTATTTTAATTTGTCCGTTACATTTGGCATTAAATTATAAAATGCTCAATAATTTTATGGGACAAAAAAAATGGCAAAAATGCTAAATATTTTATAGATTTGGCAAAGATGCCGTAAGAACCGTTGAAACACAACGAGATGCTGTAACGGCTACTTTTTTCTATTTGAATGAAAAAGAAAGCTTCCCTTATTTCAAGACCATCTGAAAATTTGTTTCCTTCTTTCAATTCTGTTGCTCATATCTCCGCTTTTAGAAAAGAAAAGAAAGAAACTTTTTGCTCAAATCCTACTTCACTTTCTTCAACTACTCGTCTACTCGAATTCTGGGGTCACTAATTTGATTGACGAAGGGTTCTGCTATGGATCTGGGTTGCTTGGACTTGGGTTGTATCTCTGTGTTAGACAAGAAGAGCACTGAGGCCGTTCTTGATTTCGATATCAAAGAAGACGATTCAAGCGAGCCCGTCACTGCAAGTTCGAAGATTGGAAAGGTAAGTATTTGCATTCAATTTCTTAAATTTTGGGTTTTAGTTCTGTCTCTCACTCTCTCTCATTTTGTTTCATTAAGGTTGGTGATGATGTTGAATTTTAATTCTCTATTTTTACTGAAATTTTGCTTTCTGATTATTTTAGTGGTAGTTGTTTGTAGATTTGATTGAATTGAAAACCCTAAACAACCCCATAATCCGTATAGTGTTAATTATGTACGTCCTTACTCGTTGATAATTTCTATGTCAGTTTAAATCTAAAACCCTAACTTCATGATTTGAACATAATTGTTAAGTATTATTAGTACTATACAATCAATTAAAAAATGATGGATCAACCAAAAAGACTACTGGAAGATTGAAAAAACCTTCTGGGCAGATTCTGCATTTCACTGCCTTTAGACATCTGTGGTTGTCACTTCTTCCAAAGAGAGACATGCAAGCTGTTTCTGTATGATTTAGTTAAGGTAGGACCTAAGACTTAATAAATTAACTTTCCCAATGATGTCTTTCATAGTTCATCCATGGACCATGGTCCATTTATAATCTAACTTCAGGCTGTTGTTTGGTGCATTTCATTGTGGCCTTGTTTGGTTCAAAAATTTCAATGGCAGTGCCTCTTTTCTCATTTTTGTTTTCCAGCTCGTTGGTTTAAAAAATTCCTTTAACTGTCAGTCTGAAATATGTATTCTTTTTCCTAATATAATGATTCAATTCTAATATCATGATCCATTTTAAGTCAGATTATGGAAATGAGGGGATTCTTCTTATTGTATTGATAATTACAAATTTGTGTTGAATGGAGTGAGTGTATCTGCCAACCTTTTCATCTACAAAGTAAATTATTTTGCTTATTGTAGGTTAATTAGTAATGGTTTCTTTTACTTGAATTGTTCAGAATAAATTGATGAAAGAGACTAGCCAATCGACATTGAATGCTCTTAACAAGTTTACATCACAAATTAAGAAGCCTCCTCACCGTAGAACTTCTCCTCTCAACTGGTTCCCACGCAAAAAAGTTGACTCTTACTTGGAGAGGAAAATTAAATTGCTGCAGGTTTTTATATCTTATTCTTCTTAATGAATGATACTATTTCTTGATCCAATTAGTAACAGTGGAATATCATTGCATCTCAGGAAGGACATGGTATGAATCTAACGCTTGATGAGACTTTAGGTGACTCTAATCCACATTACTCAAGAGTGTTGAGAGAAAAAATGGCAGCAAAAGAAGCTGCACACAATGCAATGGAAGCTCGAAGAGCTGCACTGGTTGAAGCATCATGGTGTAAAATTCTACGAGCTGCCAGGTATAAAATCCATTGCATAGAAGATGTTTGGCATGGTTGGCTTCTAGGTTACATGCCTACTTATATTGCCTTTTCAGGATACCTAGCAAAGATGCAGAAGCACTACTCTTGAAAGCTGAACAAACTGCAGCTGAAGCTTTTGAAGCAGCATCAGCTAAGGGAGTTATAATGTATGACAAGCCAAATTTTCCTCGGAAGCCTTGTGAAATAGAGACATACTCTGTTGATAGAGGAGGATCTTCTACTCATACTGTTACTGCATCTTTTGAGACTGCATTTGATATAGACAAAGAAGTAGCAGCAGCAGTGAAAACAGCATTTATTAGGCTTGCAAGCTGTCCTTCTTTTGATAAAGATGAATTCAGAGAACTTCTGAGAAAAATTAGTCAAAATCCAGATGCAGAGGAAAGTAATCAGGACTTGTCCTGAGTTCTCTTCAGAATGTGAGTCTGAATCTGGGTCTGAACTTGATCCTGAATCTAAAAAAAGTTGCTTTAGCTGTCAGGACTTGGATTCTGAAATGCCACTTCCGGAGATGAGACAGAGAAAGAACAGGAGGAGACAGTCTGCAGACAAGTTTAACATGGAAAAGCTTGTGGACATGATGACTGAGAGGCTGAAATGTTTGCATGAAGATGAACTTTCTTCTCTTGCCACTATAGTTGCTACCTGTGGCTTAAATGCTGCCTTAGCTGAAGTACAGAATATCAAGCTGCACAACCCAGACTTTGCTACTGATTGTACATCGGCTCTAACACTTAATTTACCACCATCTACCTCAGGATCAAGAAACCCCAAATACCACACGGACGGGCAGACAAGAAAGAAGCAAGTTGAGTGTGACCTTCCAAGTCTAGATAAGTTTCTAGTCAAGCACATGACAAAACTTGAGAGAGAGGTTGAGGCAGCCAAAAGTAGTAGAAAAAATGAATTGGAAGTTAATGGAGGTAACTCTGATAAATCTGTTAATGGAACTCAATCTGAGACCATCCCGAACTTTGGAAGTGTTCTTGTGAAGCATCATTCGAAGTTTGAGAAAGACATTGAAGAGGCAAAGAAGAAGGCGGTAAATGATTTTGAAATGGGTCACAAAAACTTTGACAATGATATAACTTCATCCCAGGCCATGCCAGATTTGGGAAGTATACTAATTAAGCATTCTTCAAAACTTGAGAAAGAAATTGAAGTAACCAAAAGGAATGGTGGGGGAAATCTTGATATGACAAACAGAAAGGGAGTGAGAGGAGTTCAAAAAGATGTAACAGAAGTACCGAGCCTGGATAAGTTTTTGGTGAAGCATGTCTCAAGACTGGAAAAAGAAGTCCAAGAGGCAAAAAACAGGAGAACTAGTGACGCAAATAATGAAGTCAGCCTGAAGCATGATAATTTGAAGAAGAAAATTGATCTAACTGCTCCTGTTGAACAAAATCCGAGTTCCTGTTCAGATGAAGCATCAACGGGGAAAGAAAATATTAACTTGAACAAGAAAATTGATACAAATTCTGATATTGAGAAAAATGAATGTATGCTGGATACTGGTGTCAATTATGTGAATGGTGAAATAAAAGAGAAAGAAGATAGCTTGGACAGGATTTTGATAAAACCAGTGCACAGGTTGGAAAGGGAGAAGATTCAGGCATTGGCATTGGGAAACAATCGTGAAGATTACAGGCAAAGGAAGAAACAGGGAGGCGCCAGTGTTGCAGATTGTGAGAGCTTGGACAAGGTTTTAGTCAAACATGTTTCCAGACTGGAGAAAGAGAAAATGAGGTTCAGTTCAGAGGAAGAAACAGTTAACGTCAAAAGAAGTAACAGGAACATGCATTCGGAGACAAATGAAGGTGGTGGTTTGGACCATATATTGGTTAAACCTAAATCAAGACTTGAGCGAGAAAAGATGGCTGCTGCTCAGCATCCAGAGGACCAGATTAGACCTTCTGTGTCTCGTAGAGAAACAAGGGAGAGGGAGTTGCAAGAAGCATGGGGAGGCTTGAGCCTAGGGAAACTCCATGAGGCCTCATGTCTCTAAGCTGGAGAAAGACAAGGTTAACGAATAAACTCTTGTTCTATAGACTTGTTTGTAATGCCTGGCTATCATTTAACTCTTGTTCTTCTTTTGTTTAGGCTTCATGGATTAAAGCTGAAGAGGAGGAAAGGAGGCAAGCCAGGAGGGAGCCTATAATTTATTTATCCTAATTCTTTCTTTGTTGATAGACCTTCTCATAATTTCCATAAAGGATCAACTTGTCACTATTCTTTGTATTACTTGGTTTACTTTACTGCATGGGAACGGACAACCCGTTCTAATCGCCATTTTCTGATTGTAGAGAGTCCTTTGGTCTCTCCCACTAAAAGTGAGAGCGATGATATATATGATTCTATTAACAGCATTATCAGATTGCTATCTTTTTAACTCTATCCAAAGGATCCAAGGGAAGACAAAAATACATCAAAGGGAATATCCTTTCTTTCTATGGGAGTTTTCATCACATTACCCTTTTCTTTCTTTTAATCTCCCCGCTCTCTTCACACAATTTTCCTAATTAAAAGTACATAAAAAAATAAAAATAAAAAACTAGAAATGAAGGAAGAGAAAAAAAAGAAACTATATCAGTTTCCAACAATCAGTCTGCCAGTAAATGAAGGAAGGATTAGGGTAACAAATCAATTAATAAGTGAATCTAATGACGATATACGGTTTTGTTAAAAATTTAAAATTTAATCCTTTGTAGCAATATTAACACTCATAAAATCAAGTATCATGCAAGTGGAATATCTAATACACAGACTATATTTTGTTTAATTTGCTTATTAATAATGAAAGTATATTCAATATTAATTTTTATTTTTTTTTGGGTGCATGTTTTGGAATTCCTCGACAGTCAACAATCAACTACTCCTAAACTGACTTCCTGACTACTTCCTTGATGCTTCTTAATCTCTGTAGTTCCCCGGTCAACTGGTTTTGAAGCCCTCAGTCTTCAAAGTAACTGACCTTGTACTAAAATTCCAAGCTTCTACTGGTGGGCCCATTAAACGCGCAAAAGACTCTGTCACGCACCAGTCACACAACCAATGTGTGACTTTTTCTCTCAACTCCAATTTGGACCTCTCAAAAGTTTGAAACAGTGAAAACTTTCTGTAATTTGATTCGATTTCCTTCCCCCAACTTCTGCATTTCTTTTCTCTCTCTCTCTCTCTCTTCTCTCTTTCACAGACAAAGCAAAATGGCTTCTTTCATTTCGATCTCAGTCTTGTTGGTCTTCCTCCAATGTCTGCAACTCACCCTCTCAACTAATTCTGAAGGTAAGGCTACCCATTTTCCACTCTAATTCCTCCAAATATTTTAGGGTTTCAAATTTTCCGTTTTCTTTCTTCTATTTGAATTATCACTTATCAGTTTGGTTTCTGAGAAAAATCACATAAATTAGATAACCAGATTCACAACTTCCTGGAATTAGGATACCATCTCTGTAATTACTGTTTTTTTTCTGGTGTTGCATTCTTTTGAGGAATCAATAGTTTTCCATTTTTCTTGTACCTTACTTTTTTGTTTTAACATTTATTAATGCTTTTGTTCTGGCTTTTACTTACAGGAACTGCTCTGCATGCTATGAGAAGCAGGCTCTCTGACCCCACTTATGTGTTACAAAGCTGGGACCCCACTCTGGTTGATCCCTGCACTTGGTTCCATGTAACCTGTGACTCTAACAATCATGTGATTCGCTTGTAAGATTCCCAACTTTAAAATTTGTCTTTTTTTGTTTCAAAAATGTTCTTTTCATTCTTACGAGTTCAGGGTATATTTGGGTTTATACTTACGATCAATTTCATTTTCTTTGATTTTCAGAGATTTGGGTAATGGTAACATCTCTGGGACTTTAGGGCCAGAACTTGGCCAGCTGCAGCATCTGCAACACTTGTATTGTTCTTCTCTATCTCCTCCCAATTATTCTTAATAAATGTTTCCTTAGAGCCAACCTTTTGTTCAAAGTTTCTGTTTTTGGATGAGTTTTAATTATTTAACTGGGTTTGAAATTATTAATGCAGGGAGCTTTATAAGAACAACATAAGGGGGAAGATCCCTGAGGAATTAGGTAACTTGAAAAATCTAGTTAGCATGGATTTGTATGACAACAAGTTTGAAGGAAGAATCCCAAAATCATTTGCCAAAATGAAGTCACTTAGATTCTTGTAAGCATACTTATGTTAATTAGCCAGTAGATTTTAACCTTACAAATCAGTATCACTCTTTGAACTGAATGAAATTTATGCTATCATCTGTTTGGATTGATGATGCAGACGGCTGAATAACAACAAGCTAACAGGATCAATTCCAAGAGAACTCACTGCTCTTACTAACCTCAAAATTTTGTAAGTATATATCTCTTTCCAAATTGTTTTTTTTTTTCCTTTAATTGGTGATGTATTTAAAGTTCATTTTAGGCCATTGCTGAAACTTTTTATTTTGCAGTGATGTTTCTAACAACGATATTTGTGGAACAATTCCAGTTGATGGCCCGTTTGGTTCTTTTCCAATGGAAAGGTACCCTTGATTCTGTCTTATTGATTCACTTTTGTCGATCACTTATAAACTATTGCTCAATCACATTATAAGGAGTCATTTTTTACTTCAAATAATTAGCATCTCCAACATGATCTATCGATTGAAACATTTCCTTATAATCAACTTACTAATGCTAGGTTTAGCAATTAAAAATATAGTGTGAACAAAGATGCAAAAATGTGCCTCTTGAATGAGAATGCGGCAAAAACAAGATTCTGATAGAGACCCAACATGAAACCAAAAGATATCGTGTGTTTTTCCCTGGTCCTGTGTCATTCATTGGAAACCAGTTTTATAGAACTACTACGCAGAAAACATGTTATGTGCTAATTTGTTATATCGGTTTAGGAAGCCACAGTTTTTTCAGTAGAACATATTTGACACTAAAAAAATCAGCTATGTGAGTTAATTCTTCAAGAATGAAATTGGGGGCCTAATGCTGATCTTATTGTAAATAATATCATTCTTTACCAAGGACAGTACTATGGAAATTTATCAGAAGCATGGGATGGTATAGAACATTAAATTGCATTATAGATTGATTAATATTTGGATTTTGGCTTTGTTTCAGTTTCGAAAACAACAGATTCAGCGGCCCTGAGCTACAGGGACTGGTGCCATATGACTTTGGATGCTGAAGAAAGCTAGAATTCGTCCATCCTCCTTTGCAGACTATAATGCCAAGGCTCACTTTATCATAAAAATAGTAAATTTGCATTCTTAGTTACTTATAAGATGCATATGAAGATGTAACTCTTGTATGAGATAGAGTAATGACAAGAGGCAAAAATAAAGATGATTGCAGTACCTGTCTCTAGTTGCAGCATTGAAGTTTATTAAAGTAAATGTTGTGGGTAAGCCCAAATCTCCAATGGGTGTGGTGGTGAGTTATGACATTAGTAAAAACTTTGGTACATCAGAAAGTATAGCATATATTACATAAAGAAGTAACTCTTCTTTATTTACTTACTGTATCTAAAACCGAAAAAAGTTTAGTTATTTCGATTTCATAATCATCAACATTCTATCTGTTGAGAATGTGTTTCTATTTTCTATGTAGTTCACATTTTCATTGCCATTGAATTAGTAATTGGAGATGTGGTTGTCCTTATATGTCAATAAATGAGTAAAAAGAACTGGTCCTAAAAGAAAGTCACTGAATAGAAAGAAGGAAGAGGACTTAAGTGTGAAATGACTTATATATAGGGGCATTGATGCAAAATATAGTTTTTAATTTTGACCACATAGCAACGTGTCCCAAATAAAGTACAGGTGGCATGAAATTAATGGCAGAAGGAAAACGTGGCGTGAAAACGATGGCGCAGTTGAATACCTGGAAGGTAGGAAACTCTCTAATTTCATTTGCCATAGGAAGCAAGGACTTTTCAAATAGGTCGGCAAGTAGCAAAAGATTTAAGGACACTCGCTAGATTGGATAAATAAAGATACTCGCACATGCAAATCTTTTCTTTTTTTTTTTCTTTTTCTCTTAGCTCTGTAGTAAGTGGTGTTTATTTTAACTTGCACATAATAAATTAATTTTATTATTTATTAAATTAATTTAATAATAATTTTTAAAATTTAAAACATGTAAATATAAATCCACAACAACATTGTAGGTTTGATTTATTAAGATATTAGTCTATAGAATTAATATTAGGAATTTAAGTACAGTTTTTTTAAGTAATTTCACTTAATCAAAAGTTTTTATTTTTGATCAAATAAAAAGTTATTATCTTTCATAAAATAATTTTTGTATTAATAATTATAAAAGTATTGAAAAGTGAGAAAAAAAATTTATTGTGACTTAATCAAAAAGTTGTTATTTTTTGCTTAAGTGAAAAGATACTTCAGTTTTCACAAAAATATTTTTTTTATGAACAATAATGTATTTTCATTAAAAACTCTAACTTTTTATGACTATGTGACTTTACTTTTTGATTAAATAAAAAATATTTTCTTTTAGATGTTAATTTCCATATTAATATAAATATTCTTTCATGACAAGTATATAAAAGTAATATGGTCAATTCTATTTTATATATCTCTTCTTATTATCTTATAATTTATGTTTATATCTAATAGTAATTCTAAATATAAAAAAATATGTTTTATCTTGGAAGGCTTATTTACTGTAATTTTTTGTAAATAGGGTACGAATATAGTCTTTAAAAAAAATAAAAAATATTCCGACTCTACTCAAGTGTTTATTGTTTCTACAATTTTTATACTTACAACTAATAACTATTTGTTAATTGTTAATCTATTTTATATATGTGAATAGTAAAAGATATTTGTTTCTTCTAATACATAATTCTAACTTTATAGTCTTACAATATTTAATCCTATACCTTAATTATCGCCCTGGTACTTTTTCTTTCCATGTTTTTGTTGTACAATTTTTTTTATGTCATATCATATTTCTTTTAGTTAATATAAATATGATACTTCCTTTAGATTGTAGAAAGAGCATAAGAATAAAATTCTTCAACCGTCTTCAATGAAAATTTGATCGCAAATTGATAAAAGTTTGATGGGTTTTATAATTGACATGCATGTCAATTGAATTAATAATCAATTGACCATAAATATAAATTTTATGTGTGTTTATAAAATGAACATTTGCTTATTAAATATTAAAAAAATAATAAAAACTTAAATTATTTTAAAACTTAACTTGGTTTAATTTTTTGAATACTCAATTCTATTAATCATAGTACGGAAAAATCGTGGAAATTTAGGTGAAAATAGAATTAAAAACCATAACAATATTTTCTTTTCTTGTGGGAAGAAGAAAAGAAATTGAGAGACATTTTAAGTTTTTAATTACCCAAAGAAATCCTTAGAAGAAGGAAAATGTAAAATTCTCAAACATGAGAAAATTATGGAACAAGAGAGCGAGTACAAGTTGATTTCAATACTCTCAGAGAAAGGAGCAAGTTTTAACACACCATCCTCCAAAAAAAAATAAATTTGTTTTTTCTTATATAATAATAGGGGGAGACTAGGTAGTTCTCACAAACACGAGGCAGCTGGCGACTCTGCCTCTGTACCAAAACCCATCAAAACCCCAACTTTCAGATTCAGGGCAAGGAAGCAACAAAGTAGAGGACACGGAAAAATGAGCGGCGCTGTCCTCAAAAGCAATACCATTTCTCGGGTCTTACTACAGAAAAACTCGATCACCCATTTAACTGACCCATTAAAAGCTCCCTTTCCCGGCAACCAAACACAACCCAGAACTTATTTTCGTTTGCCTGATTTTCTCAAGAAAACTAAGGAATATGAGTTTCCACATTCTTTGATTTCTTCGTCTTTTTCTTCATCATCACCATCTACAACTTCAGTCTCGAAGATTGGGTTTGTGGGTTGGTATTTGGGGATGGTCAAGTCTCGGCCGGTTTTCACAAAAAGTGTAACTTCCGCCCTTATTTACACTGCTGCTGATTTATCCTCTCAGGTACGCAATTCCTAGTTTCTGCACAAGGTGTTTATGTCTTGTTCCATTTTTTTTATTTTTTATTTTGGTAGCCGGGAGCTGTTTGGACTTCGGACATGAAATTCTCTTAGGTCTTGTTCTCTGTAAAGCATGGGTCAAAATGGATGCTTTCCAACCAGTATCAGACTTTTTCTTTTGAATTTCGGTAAATGTGGGATTCTGGCAACCACAATGACCCTGAAACATCATGTTTTCTGCAATTGCTTGTTTGATTTTGTAATGGATTGTTTTGCTGCCAAGTCCTGTTTTCAATAATTTTCCTCATACTTCTTCTTTCTCCTTTCGGAGCTGTCAGTTAGGATGTTGTTTTTTTGGGTAGAAGATTCTGGTAATTGTTGGGTACATGCTCTTTAACGGTAGGATTTCTATCATACTAGTTTATGCAATATTCTAGCTTAGGCTTATTAGGCTTGGTCACTTGAAAGTTATCTCTTTTCTTACATTATTTGTGCAGCTCAGCAGTTTGATCTTGGTTTAATTATATAAATAACCACCTAAGTTCTAAAGGGATTGGCTGAGTTTGGATGGTTATTAGGAAAAAGAAAAAGAAGGAACATATAAAAAACACTATATTTTGATTGGGAATGGTCTTGCGGCTTGCCTGATTTTCAAGATAGTTCTTCTCTTTGGCGTTGTATGTGTTGGTGCAGAAAACCTCGCAGGCCTTATAGCTAAAGTTAATTTTATGAAAATGCTATCCTCCTTATTCTGAACTGCTAAAAATTTATAAAAAGTCTTGTGCAAATAGCTTTAAGCATTGAACTCCTCACAAAATCTTATTGTACTGTCTTAAATTATTTGTTCCCAATCTTTGTTTTTATTTATTTCTATTGATAATAATCACTTTATATATGGTATGTTGCAGTCTCACTAGTTGGCCCTTATACCAAAATCATGTTATTTGCAGGTGAATTAGATTCGGATAATTTACTGTGTTATTTGCGTACTGATAGCTTTATTTCTATTTGATTTCTTTTTTTCACCTCGTCTTTTATCACATACACAACATGTAAACCACATACTTTTGGGCATTTTCTTCTACTAATGAAAATGTGTGAGTATTTGCATGTGCATGTGTTGGGGGGCATTACTATGTTATAATTGCATAAAATGATAATGGAAAACTTTCTTCAGACAATTGCACAGTCATCTTCAGAACCTTACGATTTTGTGAGGACATTGCGCATGGCTGGATATGGAATGATCATTTTAGGACCAACGCTGCATTTGTGGTTCAATTTTGTGTCTAAGCTTTTTCCAAGGAGGGATATTTTCTCTACGTTAAAGAAAATGGTAATGGGCCAGGCAATCTATGGACCTGCCATGACTGTTGTTTTTTTCTCCTATAATGCATGTATGCAGGGTAAGCATAATTCTCTCACCGTAACACTTTATGATGCAATTGCTTTTTACATTTATATGTGCTCTGTTTATTAATTGCTTCTTTTTTTTTTTGGGGGGGGGGGGGGGTTGTTACTGATAAATGAGCTTGAAATTTTAAATTGTGATGAAAATTTTCAATTCATATTTAGTATATGATTCTATTAATAAATTTATCTTAACCCTGACAAGCCCTGATCCCAACCAACACCCTAACGCCAACACAAACCCTGACCTTGAGATGAATTTCAAACCCTACATTGTGGTAACATCTGTGTTTTTAGCAAAGCTCAGCCTTTGGTTGTGTATATTGTAGTGGCAAAACATGTTAATGTTGCCCTGATCCTCCTTAAGAACTAGAAAACGAATCAACATGGAAGCCAATTTGAAAGCTAACCGAGAGAAAACATTTATAACTAACTAACCTCTAATGAGCAAAATGTTTGAACTCCTAGTATTTCTGACCTTTTTGAACTATTATTATCCAACATAAGTTAATTACTTTTTTCACATTTGCATGCTCTCCTTTGATTTATTCCTCAAAAGTATAAATATATGTTTAAGAAGGATCAAAAGCGCTTCATATAAGTATTCTATTCTATGTCACGCTGGGTCGGAATGGTGTGTAACTCTCCTAAGATAGGAATGGATTAATCAGCAAAAAACAAGACCTATTTTAACTGCTTTTCTGTTACGTGTCATGTATGTTTAGTTTTGTCCTTGTCCTTTTCTTTTTCCCTATTTTCCCTATCCCAACTAAGATATTTATATTGTTTCTGGACAGCTTATATTGTGCTGCTGAATCATGTTTCATAATTGTAAATGTTAATTTTATGTGGTTCTCATAATTGTCAGGTGAAACCAATAAGGAGATTGTAGCTCGATTAAAACGAGACTTGCTCCCTACAATGTTAAATGGTGTTATGTACTGGCCAGTATGTGATTTTATCACATTCAGATTCATTCCTGTCCATTTACAGGTACGTCTAAGGTCTATCTTATCGGTCTTTTTGTTTACTTGAGCGTGCAATGAAACTTCAAGTGAAAGATTGCTGATTTTATTCACAATCTTGAAAGTGTCACCTATATTACAACTTGACCTTGTAATTTCGGAGTTTGGTTGTGTGTAAGTCTGGGGGAGAAGTGATGGAAGCCACTGTACGTGGTCAAAAACATGTCTATCCTACTTTAATGAGTCACTCTGGTTAGTCTCGACTCCTGTTCTGATTGTTTGTGTTTCCATTTTGACAGCCATTAGTTAGCAATTCGTTTTCATACTTGTGGACCATTTATATGACATATATGGCAAGCCTAGAGAAAGCAAGCGCAGCTCCTAGCTAAGCAAACTTAATGGTGCAGACACTCGTAGCCACATGATCCAGATATAGAAGTTGACAATAGATTACATCCGGAAGTTGCAATACAGAAACAACATATTTGGGTGCTGTCGGTTGCAGGATTCCTGATGTGAGATGACAGCAGAACCATGGCCATATATAGATCAGGATTATTATTTCAGCCGAAGAACAGAAAATGTTAAGTTTTCACTGTATTTTCATTCTTTTTCCCTTTCGTTGTAGTTGTCAACATTTTAAACTTATCATTGGACCATCTCGTTGGTGCTCTGTAAACAGGTGTTTTATTTTATTTGAAGTCATTCCTGAAAGGACTAGCAATGCACTTAGTAATTGTATTTTCTGGAAGCATTTCCTGCATAAGTTTACTTTCACTTTCAATATTCAGATGTTAGTTGTTCCCTTTTTGTTCAAGATGGCAGTGGGCTATGCATCTGGATTTTATATTTTTTAAAGAAAAACGATAATAACCTTTTTCGTTTCTGCTCAGTGGTAAACTGCCTTCAACTCTGTTAATGTTGCACTACTAACAGATTATTTATTAATTCAATTTCAAACAAAAACACAGCAAGGATATGATGTAAGATCTTTTGCAACAGCATTTCTCTTTTTATGATAATCAGCCCACTAAGATCAGGATAATGCAATAACACAAGTTACACTCTGTTGACTGCAAAAGCTGATTCGATGTAGTTCTAGTTCCGTAAAACTTAGTTAAGCAAAAAAAGTTAAATAACCGAGATTAGCATCAATAACGGGACCTTATTACCGTCTCTCATAAGAGAATAATGATTTACTTTAATGCATAAGTATATATACTAAAGAAACAGAAAAGGAAAATCAAGACTAGGAAAGCAAGGGGAAAAAAAGAAGATATTAATTGAAAAATGGTGGTACACTCATGAAACAGCAAGGTTCCTAACCCTAAGTAAAGTTTACAACGTCTAAACATGTCCCAAACCCCAATCCCCCAACGATCACCAATGGCTATCTAAAATAATCTAATCAACTTCATCTGAAATTCCCAATGGACTCTACAAGTTATTCCTTTTTGGCAGATCACAGGACCAGGCGGAGCTCCAAGTTTATGTTAGACAAATGAAACAAGTCAAATTAAGAATCTTCAAATAAATGTGAAATAACTCATGGCTATGAATTCATCTGTCACTAAGTTTCTGACCCATGTCGTAATCAGATAATCACTCTTCAGAAGCCCGGAAGCAAATCTTCTCAAGCTGTACGGGCCAATCTTCCCCGAGAACTTGGGGATTCAACTCCATTGCAACACGAAAATCCAATAGAGATGTACAAGCAGATTGTGTTGCTGCTTGCATGTATCTTCTAGGGGGTAAAACATTTGAACCTGGTACTAGTTGACCATTTATTTGTTTCATGTGCTCAATCCCACACCTTGATCCCGTGAAACCCATAAAGGACTCAATCAACCTCTTCAAGTAGGCATCCAATCCATTATTCAACAGATTTACACAGTCCACTGCGACAGCTAAACCCTCTGTCTCCAACTTATGCTCCAAACGCCTTCTCAGTGACCTAGTATCAGGTAGGTCGCCAGTGCCTTGGCAAGTCTCTGGATGATACTTACCACATATTGATATATTTGGAAGAGTTTTACGCCCACGACCCAAATTCATGGAAATACCAAGAGGAGCAGTTACTGGGCTCCTACTCTGGACACTTGGGCTGCCAGCCATCTGTTCAACCTCTTCCCCTTCTTCAACAGATGCAACTTCAACTGGAGGTCTGCTGCCAAGGGAGTGCAGTTCTGTTGCACTTTGCTCTTGTGTCTTGGAGACTGATTCCTCAAATGCAACAGTTTTGGGCTTTGCCCCTGGTCCCAAAGGACTTAGGCGATCCTTTAACTTGCGATCCCGATTAACAGAAGACCTGCCCTTGCGAGGCGAAGGGGGAAATGCATCCCCATAAATTGTTTGAAGACTATTTCTCTGATGCCCATTTGAAACTTGTATGTTTAGAGTATCTCCAACGTCCACAAAGCTTCTCAGAGGTGGAACTTTAGCCAGACATGTATTCTTGACAATTGACCTAATAAGTTGGTTGTGAAGGGGAATGTTTTCCCTCCCAATAGTCCGAATGCAGAACTTATCAAACTCAGACTTGCTAATCTTGAGACTGAATAATCTTCTAAGCTGACCGAAGTATTTCTCGGCTCTGTAGTGGCCAACCTTTCGAAAAATCATAGCTTTCAGCTCTAAGGTGTCAATTCGGGAATAGTTTCGATTGGCCAACATTTTTAAACCCGAATTCATTGCACTAAACTTAGAGGTAAATTATTATCAGCATCTAGAATTCTGCAGCAAAACACAGATTATTAATCACAGACCTTCAACGAAAAACCTAAAACCCTAACTCCCAGATGACAATTCCATCTGTAATTCATACAATTGCATCAGAGACCAATTAGGTTTTCTTCAAGTTCTAAAGCAAAATTGAGAAAGACCCATTTATGACTGAAGGTCAAAGAAACAATTTGCATCAATTTATCCACCATAAACTTTAAATTGATGAACTAAACATTGATTAGGAGATTTTTTTTAACGAAATTGAGAAAGACATTGAGCATTTTCTCCCTTAAAATTCAAAGACAAAAGGGTATCAGAAAAATAAATAGGTCAAACTTGACAGAATTGAAATAAAATAAAAATTCAAAAACAATAAAAACCCAATTGAGATTTTGAAGAAAACTGGAAATTAAATTAGCGAATTGAGTTCTTAACAAGGTAGACGGAGATATCAGATACGTACCAAAGTGAGACGATGACGATGACGATGTCGGATAGGTTATAGAGGTTAACGTTTTGCCCCATTTCCTCTTTTGGTAGTCGATTTTTGTTTTGTTTTTTATATTGTAGCTCAAAGACAATCCAAACACGGGACTGAGAATGTAAGATATATGGGCTTTTCGAACATTACCATGTCCAAACCACATGTGAGCTCTGTTAGGCTTAACAAGTTTGCTTTGAGATATTTAAAGCCCGTTTGCTGATTTTTAGTACCAAACAAACACACAAAAAGCCTTTGTAAATACAATGTAAGCATGGCTTCTGTTACACTTTTGCTGATTTATAGTAAAAAAGACAAAGGAAAAGAAAAAAAAAAAACAGTTCCTCCAAGTTTGTATTATTGGCTTGAAAATATTATTCTAAAGGCAGGAATCCGCCATTGTAGCGTAATAGAATTAAAGATGACACAAAGAACAACAAAATTTATAAAATTAATTTTTATGTTTGGAGTTAATGTATATAGAGAAATAGATTGATATAGTTGCAAATGATTTAGGAATGATAAAAATCAATAGAAACTTAATTTAGTTTCACTGGTAACTTCACACTAACATTGTCATAGTTTCAGTCGATTTAAACAATTATAGGTCTCATTAAAATTGTCGAACTACTTTAATCTCATTAAAAATTTTAAATGATAATCATCGTAGTTTCAATCGATTTAAGCTATTACCAATTTCACCACGTAAATTAAATTTTAAGTAATTTAAATTGACTGGATTGACATATTGAGATGGAATTAAGCATCAAAAGTTTGGGAAAAGCATCTAACCACAAAATTATAAAAATATTCGTTTTTGAGATCATCAAGATTCAAGACCAGCTTTAAAGTTCAAATATTTACAAATAATTTGTAGTGGCATTTTTCCTTCTTTGAAGTTCACATTTTTTTCCTCTCCAGTCTCATCCCTGACAATGTAATCGTTAGAGTATTTTTATAACCAATCAATTAGGTATTATGAGGAGTGACTTATCTACTTATATGTATTCTAAATTTTACTATGTTAACAAACTATTAGTTACCACAATAATAATGTGTGTGTGATAAACTATATGTAATTCAATGTTTTGAAACCTGCTAGACGATTAGATTGGTAAAATTAAAAGAATAATAATAATGATGCAAAGGCACCCTACTTTCATTAAAACCCCATCCCCTAACACTTGGATTTCCTTGCTTATGTCTTGTGTTACTTATAAGTTTGCTTCTATCCTCGTCAATGGTGAGAGAAAGGCCAGTGGCCTCTTGTGGCCAAGTAAATATATAGAGCAAATAAATCATGGTAGGGATGTATTAGAAAATTTGACCTTAGTTGGAGTCTTGTCAAAGGGGATTATGGTAATTGGGGAAGTATATTAGAAGGGACCAACTCACTAATTCTTTGGTTAGAAATAAGAAATGGTCCTTTATTTGGAGGAGTGTTGTCAATTCTTGGCCTATTGCCAAACAGGGAATTAAATGGATTGTTATGAAATGATAACACCATCATATTCAGGTTAGACAACTAGACTACCCTTGGTCCAGTTAGAAATCTTTTTCATGGACCCTTCCAAAGGAGGAGGAGAACATGAAAATTAATTAGGTTCATTTTGAAGGTTCTTGGAACCTCAACACCCTGGCTTGGAGTCTTTTGGACATCCCTATCACCATTTCTAATTTATTCACTCTCAATAGGTTTAACTGGATTCATACTAATCCATCTTGCTTTCAAATCTGCTCCTATAAAAATTTTAAATCACCTTGGAATGCTGTTTTCCTTCATGTGTATTGGAAATTGTGGAATAATATGAACTCTAAAGTCTTTGAAAATCATAACCATAACTTAGACTTCGTCCTAATGTCCCCTTTCCTCAATGCTACTGAGTTATGGCCCTGGTTCCTAAACCCAGTTCTAAAAATTGTGTCCTAGTTCTTATTAAATGGATGCCATCTCTGCCTAGGTATTTAAACTTGAAATACAAATGGCTCATCTTTGGGCAATCCGGGGAAAATTGCAACAAGAGGCTTGATGATAGATGAGTTTAATTGCGGAACTCAAATATATCAATTGATGTCAAACTTGTTATTCATGTTATTAATTCCGCAAACATTTATTCTCACCCTCTAAGTTCTCTTCGGGGCTACCTCAAGCAATCCTATCCCACAGCTTCCGAGAAGAGAACAAAGCATCAGATTTGCTAGCTAAGGAGGCTCATAATAAAACTTTGGTTTTGTATTTTCATTCCCAGGAAACTGCACCTCAAGAAATGTATCTGTTAACTAATTTTTTTAAGCACTATTTCCACCAAACAAAAGAAAAAGAAGCTTAAAAAATAGTACGGATCTTGATTTATAGAGGTTTTAGATACCAATCAATAAGTTACAAACATATACCAAGTTCTTCTTGGCTGCTTTTACATCACTTTCCACAAAGATCCAATTGATTCTTATTCCATTGTAGCAGATGATGAGTCCGAAAGAAGATTAAAGGAAGCCTCATCCTCATTTTCTTGGTCACCCAGTTGTGACACAACCGAATGGCCTTCCAGATCGTCACCACTGAGAGGCAAGGGAGGGTGTTCTCCACCAAATCTCATCCACTCTCTCTTCTTTGCATGAATCAAGATAGGATACAGGATAGACCCTAAAACAATTACTGCTCCACTTACTAAGAATGTTTTAAGAGAAGCCAAACACATAACAAGAACCAGCAACATCGCTGGAGGCAGGCAAAGCATAGTGATGCCAAATGTTTGCAGTGGAACTTTGTAAGGTCTATGGAGATCTGGCTTCTTCAGTCTCAATGCTATAAAGGCCGCAAACTCAAGAAGCATTCCTATAGAATATAGAAAATTAAGAAATTCCAAGATTTCCTGGAAACTCATCCATGACAAGAAGATAACCCCAGTGGCAGAGCACAAAATGCTAATAGTGGGCGTCCCATATTTTGATCTACAAGGTGCACATGACAGGATTATTAGATGATTGAAAACTTCCTAAAATATTTTATTAAGCACTTCATCATATCTAGAAGCAACAGTAGTGAATAAACTAATTGGAGCAAATTCCTTCAAGAATTCTATTAGAGATCACTTCAGAAGTCCTCTACATATTGTTCCCGTAAAAATAATTCCACTTTACACTAATCTTCGATTAAAAGAGGCATGAATCATAACTGTTCTATAGACACATGAGTTAACAAACATAAGAACAAATCCAAATGTTGATATAATGCTTATCTATTTACTTCCACCTATCAAATTGCGATTCCACCTGACATTCTTTTTCCTTGTAGACATGGGAGGTCATTTTCAGTCAAATTCGTTTCCAAAATGCAATTATTTGATCAGCAACAATCAAAGGGAAATGAATATCATAATCTCAAGGAATCAAACAACAGAGCAAGCAAATCCAGGAAAAATAACCAACCTTGAAGCAAATATAGCTGGAAGCATTCCCAACTCGCTCATACCAAGAAGTTGATAAGCATCACTGCTCATTTCTGCTTCAAACAAGCCCAGATTAGACATGGCAGAAGCTGCTTGAATCCACAATTTGAGCCAAAAGCCACCTATGAATAACCCAACTTCGGCAAAATAACCATCAGTCCACTCACTAGACGAAGATCTCAAAGCACCTGTTCCCGCAAGAAGTGGAATCAGATATGATAAGACCACCAAAACCACTGCCCCGAGAAGTGCTTTTGGGAATGTCTTACTCGGATTTTCAACCTCCCCAGCAAGGGTACTTGCCTTGTCCCAATAATTTAAGTTCCAAAACATACTATTGAAGTAACCCCTCCATTCCACCTTCTTAAAATCAACAACTAACCACTGCTTAGGCCTAAGTTTGGGAATTGAAATAATACCCATTACTGCAAAAGGAAAAAGTGAGAAAATGGCAAGGGCAACAGCAGAAAACCCCACAATGTGCAGACCTCGATAATTCATATAAGTCAGTGAAGCTGTGAGTCCTATAATAGCTGGAATTCTAGCAACCATTCTATCAAATATTGGCAACGAATGCTTCAAGTAATCCAGGAATAAAACCGGATAGAGAGCGTTGTCCATAACCCCACTGAACCACTTCCAAAATCCTTCCTGAAACCCCCAGAAGGGCCCAAAAGCTGTTGATATCCAAATAACATACCCACCATTTTGAGGAAAGCTAGTAGCAAGTTCAGCTGTCACCAAAGCTTCTGGAATACTCCAAATTATGGGGAAAAATAAGAAACCAAGCAAAGACAAAAGAGGGCCACCTCCAGCCCTGACTGAATCCTCTATTCCAAAAGGACCCCCAGAAACTTCATAGAAAATTAGAGCAATTAGAGGGAACAAAGTTAGTTTCGGATTTGATTTCCTGGCAGTATTCTTCACATCACTGACCATTCCCTCTTCTCCCATCCAGGGACAGGAGAAGGAGAGATTATAAACCTTTTGACTCACCCAACAAAGTAGTAGGCTGGGTCGTGACAAAAGATCAGATCTTTATTTGGTATATCAGTCTAGTACCATTAGAACCTTACTATCAGAGCGGAAAAAATTCGTCCTGAAAAGGTACCTGTTCTGAAGGATGATTACTCAAACTGGGTCACGGGTCTTGTATCTTGCTTGCTTGATTATCAAAAGATAAATCTTTGAGCCCTTCAGATCTTGTGCTGAAGGTGTTTATCTGGGGTGGGCCAATTGTTCTCTGAAATTGGCACAAATACTTTTGCTTTTTTGGGGGAGGACCGTGACTCGCTTTTTTCTATAACTGCGCTCCAATTCCGTTATCCGCAGCCTGTCAGAATACCAAAAATGAAAACGTCAAGTGGTGGATTGATTTCTTCTTTTCGAATACTACCACAACTACTAGTTGGATAAAAAATAAAAATCTAAACAGATTTTTTGGTTTTTTTAGCACATTGCTAATTTCTATGTATACTACTACAACAATTGCTAGATGAATAAAAAATAAAAATTTTAAAAGCTTAATTGCTTTTAACAAAGAAAATGAGACCACTTAGTCTATCTAGTATTTTTTTTTAGTGTACAAAGTAATATATATATATATATATTTCATCTAAATAGATAAATTGCTTTATTACTAGGTAAAACAAGATAATTATAAGTTCATTTTAAAAAAAAATTACAACCCAAAAAAATTAAAATTTACAAATTCATGAATCAATTATGATTGTAATTTTTTTAATTTAATAATAAGTTATGTTCGAATCAATTTACTTATACATTGATTAATTAATTTACTTATACATTGATTAATTATTATTCTGATCTAATCAAAAATCATATTTTTAACCTAATCAAAAATAATCATACACATGATAATTAATCAAATTACTCTAGATTCAAATCTATAAAATCAACTACATAAAATAAATACTAAATAACACGTCAATGATATTTTGCATTGATTGTAACATTGACTTTTTGTGAGTTAGTATTAGTGTACACGTTTCAAATTCTAGTCATTTATCTTCTGAAAATAACTTTGTATTATACTGTTCTAAAATAAATGAACTCTTCACAAAATATTTTAGATAATTTTATCAATACGATGTAATATACCGATATTATGTGCCTTAAAAATTCTCAAAATATGAAATACACAAGAAAATGGAGTAATGATCCAATTTTTTGAAAGCTTCCTTGGAAAGTCATCATATAATAGTTATTGACTATAGAAGACAAACATTTTGGAATAGCAAACCATCATATTTTACAATAATTACACTTTATAATAGTAATAGTGGTTGAGCCTAGCGGAAAGGGTTAGTGTTTCCAGCATAAAAGTTATATTCAAAACTAGAAACATCACTTTGGGAGAGGGTTCTTTCTTAAAAAGAGCTTGACCGAATTTCGATATTAGTCTTATAATAATGTTTGTGAAAAATCTGAGACCAAAAAAAAAAAAAAAAAAAAACACTTTACACATCAATGACATTTTGCTATGCGTAATACTTGGATTTACAAGTGAGTATATATTTCATACTAAATTGTTATAAATTATGACAATTTATGAGCTAATATACATATAAAAACAAATTATCAGTGATAATAATAATTTATTTGTTAGTACACAATTTATAATAAAATAGCTACAATTTATACTAATTTATGAGATAGTAATACTCAACACATGTTATTCTAAGTTGCCATTGATTATGACGATTTATTTGTTAGTACATGTTTTATTTAATATACATTTATAGTAATCCGTCAATAATTTGTAATTTTGATTATTTAATACTAAATCACATAAATATAAACATTTCATTCTAAATAATTGATATGTAAGTAAATATTTATAATAAACAAGTGCCTGATATTTTGTGCATAAAAAAAAAAATTGGTTTGTTAATTCAACTCTTTACTTATAAAGATAATAATCATAATTTTATTTTTTCCATTTAAAGTGTAACTACATTTTTGTTAGCAGAAATAAAAAATGTTACTGCATTTTATTTAATTTGTGGGCTCTGCTTTAGATTTCGTGGGCTTGTTTTGTATCAAAAGCAATTACGACAAAAAAAAAAAAAAAAAAACAATTTTCTCTGTCTGTAATAAGAAGGGAAAGGGGAAGGGGGTTAATTCTTTTCATAATTTTCTAATGTGTTTCCCGCTCTAAAACGAAACTAAGAAACCCAGAATCCATACAAAACCTGTCTTTGGTAAAATGTCTGAGAACCCTTTACAGTTTCTCTTGCAGACATTTGAAAAAGTCTCAAATTCCGTTCAACACCATCTCTCTAATTTCATAGGCCATCATCAAAATGTATCAGCCTACAATAAAGGGACCATTTTTTCCTTTTCTATCTCGTCCAAAGAAAACCCTTCAGTGAGTGATGCTTCCCCAATCCAAAGCAGAGATATTTTACTCAAGGTACCTCTGCTTAGTGTGTGTTGAGGTTAAATTCCAACTTTTTTTGTATTATTTTCGTGCCGCAATGATGTCGTTCTGAAACTGTTTGATATAAGTTCTGAATGAGAGTATAATAAAGGTTCTGTGTGTCTAGTGGAATTTGTCTTTTTTACTTTGATCGCCAATAAGTATATAATATTTTTACTCGACCATGTGTTCTTATTCTTTGTCTCTTTGGCCGATATGAGCTGTCAGAGATTTGTTAGTTTGGTTATGTTATTGGATACCATACTGTGAAGTACATGGTATCATATTCTTGGCTTAATTGGTTTTTTCTCTACATGAATGTTCTAACTTTTACTCTAGAACTGTTAAGTATTATGTTGAAAGTAATGGGGAATGGTGCCGTTAGCAGAGGGCTCCTTAAGTTTGTTTTTTTCCCCCCCTTGGGGAAGGCATGTCATTTGCTCATCCAGTTTCAACCTAGTTTTCCATCAAGGTTTGAGACTTTGAGTTTACCAATGAAAATGCCTCCTACTGAAGCAATTGTGGAAATATAGAATAAATGATGACTTGGAGGGATTGTTGTTTTCTTGACAAACAAGTTTATGTTGCAATTAATGCAGGGTACTTACAGGCAACGCCTGCTCATAATTTTTGTAACATACTGATTAAAAAGCCAGCTCATAGTTGTGTTCAATCTTAATAGTTAGTTCATAGATTCAAAGGGGGAAAACAGGAAATTTGACCTTTTTGGAGAGGAAAAAACTTACAATTTCTTTGTTGGGATTTATCAAATTTCTAAATATTCTTTGTGTAACATACTGATTAAAATGCCTGCTCATAGTTTTGTTGTATCCTAATAGTTAGTTCATAGATTAAAAGGGGAAAATGGGAAAATTCGATCTTTAAGAGAGGGAAAACTTACAATTTCTTTGTTGGAGTTTATCAAAATTTTAAATATTCTTGTTAAGTCTTACATATATATGCTTTGGTGAAGTCAAATCGGACTCTTCTTGGGAAGACAGTGAAAAGCATTGGACTTACTTATTTGTCTTTTGTTTTTGTGTCTAACGATTTAATCAGAACCTAACTCAAATTGCCAAGAATAAGAAAGATTTTGTATACTGGAGGATATATATCCTCCATTTACCTAGTTATCAAAAAAAAAATCCTCCATTAAACACTGATACACGTGCTCTCTACTTTTTGTTACTTATGGTTTTATTTTGGAGTTCATGTTAACTTTGATTCTTTAGTTAACTTTTCATAACTTTATTTTCTCTAGGGAAAATCTTCTGCACCATTGACTAAAGAAGAGCTTGGAAGGGCCACTTGGACTTTTCTTCACACTCTTGCTGCTCAGGTCTTTATATTGCTAGTCCTTTGATGATATTGCTTTGCTTTGATATTTTTCTATCTTTTTCCCCCTTATATATATGTCTTCCTTTTGTTCGTTGTTCTTGAAAATACCTACCATTTATGCTACTAATTATTTATGGGTGACAAGAAGGCCAATACACAAATGACCATGAATTCTTTTTCTTTTTCGTTTTGTGTGTTAGCTATTGGGAGATTCAGAATGTGATTTGATACTCTTTATGAACAAAATATGACAATGATTTTTTATAATCTGGTATGTCTTTGATCATTCAAGTATACAGAATTTTTTATGACATTATTCATCTTTTTCAGTATCCAGAAAAACCTACGAGGCAGCAAAAGAAGGATGTAAAAGAATTGGTATGGTGTTTCCCTCCACTGCTAGCATGCCTTCGTATGTATAGTTTTTTAAAAGCTACAGTTCCTTAATTTAACCTTCTGCTCAATGATGGGATAAATTCTTGGCAATAAATCCTTTTGTCACAAAACAGTAATGATCAGTGGATTATATTTGGTATAGGCAAATATTATCTTACCTAATATCCTGAATAAATGTGTGCAGCACGTAATATCATACTCAAAGTTCTGAGATTTAGGAAAACTTTAGTAAATGTCCTGCTTTTTCAGTTAACTAAATCTGACTATAGATGACTTTGAAATTTGAAGTAAATGGAACAGTTCATCTTGCAGATTTAAACATAAAGGGGACAGCAGGTTATCCACTATAAACCCAGCTAATTGGTTTGCATTTGGTATGCAGATGGAAATATTATCTCGGATGTACCCTTGCAAGGAATGTGCAGATCATTTCAAAGAAGTTCTGAGGTACACTATTTCTTCTTCACATCCTTCCTCCAGCTGGGAATCGTATCAAGTTTATAGTTTATCTATGCTGGTTTTCCCTCTTCCGTAGTCTTTCCATAACATCTAAAACGGCTTTCAGTTTAGTCAGATAGCCCCACAAACAGACGGTGACAGGAATTAATTTAACTACTACCCAAATAATACTGTAAGAATCAGTAATGGACATCCCTAAAGGTGGAGAGAGAAATGCCACACTACACTCATCCAACAAGACAATATACTGAAGGTTCCATTGTTTGTTGATGCTATGATCTCCTCATGTTGATCTCTTTCTTCCTTCCTCAAAGGCTCTGGAGACGAATCAGGAGCTCACTCACTATTTGTCCTTTTAAAGAGAGCTTTCTTCTTTAAAGAGACATAAACAAAAGTTATCTTCCTTATGCTATAAGGTTTTTTTTTAACTGGCCTCCAAATGAATAGGACCTTTTATGCAAGCCATGGCACGTATGCATTGAAAACAGAACTAGTTGCTTTTTGTAGCATTAATAATCTATAAATAGGAAATTTCTGAACATCTCATCTAGGTTTTGATGATAAGCAGTCTTTAGTTTGCTCATAATATGAACTGCAGAATACATATCCAGCTACTGTTATGTTAGTTGTCCAAATTTATTGTTTTATATGATCTACCAAGATTCCGTCTTGATTATTCACAATGATTTCCTTTCATGTTTCGACAGATCAAATCCTGTACAGGTTGGGTCCCATGCTGAGTTTTCTCAATGGCTATGTCATGTGCATAATGTTGTTAATAGAAGGTAAGTTCTGAAAAGCAATTTTTCCAATAGCCAATTGAGGAAGTATTATGACCGAACATCTCAGTTTTTGGTGGCCGGACATTCTGATATTTACATTTTCAGACTAATATCAGTTGGCGGAAGTTGAAACCTGGTGGGCGTTGCTTAATCTGTAGCTTATCAAAGTTGCCTGATCGGCAACAGCCCGTATAGTTTTTAGGGTGACCCATCAGTATATCAGAAAACTTTTTTGCTGACAGTACATTTGAAAGCTTTATTTGGCACTGATATGTGTTTTACTACTAAAGCCTAGGCAAGGTGGTGTTCCCCTGTGAGCGAGTTGATGCAAGGTGGGGCAAGCTGGAGTGTGAGCAGCGGGCTTGCGACCTTCTTGGAAGTACAAGTTTCGGGGAAGAAAGACATTGAAGTACCCATGTACGAGATGCCTTTTAAATTTACAGTTACAACGAAATCACTCATACGTGTCTAATTCAATTCTAATCAACATTAATATAAAAATTTCATTATCTTGTCAGCTTTTTTAAGAGGTACACTAGTAGTGGAAGCATATGAAATCATTGTACTTACATTGATACAGGTTCGATTGCTGCAGAATATAAGCCCTTGTTTATCATTGTTATCAACTATTACTGTTTCACACATTCAAAGGAACTCACAAAACATGGCGTCTAGTACATCTCTTCTATTGCTAGATCCAAATCTTTCTACAGTAATCAGTCCATATCCTCCCTACCTCCCAAGAAAGTAAAGAAAACTGCAGAGGAATGGGCAAACACACAGGGCAACTACAAGTAAATAACATAACAGCAACCCTGGCAAAATCAGGCGCCAGATGATGAATCTGCACCTTGGTTATTTCCGAAGTTTGGATTTTGAACTGAACGCAATGGTGGAGCCTCACCAAATTTCAATATATAGGCTAGTTCATAAACAGGACGCAACTGTGGAATCACTTGACCATCTAAATAAGCATCACAGGAAAAGCACCAGACTGACAGATCACTGTTCACAAAGTGCATAAAAAAGATAGCATAAGCATTGATTGACCACGAAGCTTTAGGAGTCAAAAACCACAAGCCGGACGCATAATGTTAATACCTGTAGCTTAGTGCCACACAATGATTTATTTGCTGATAATGCTGGAGCATATGCTTGTTCACAAAACGGCTACAGAGGACCTCCTTGCAGCAGAGACACAACCAATTCTCTTGCGGGTGTTGGCACCTATAAGATTTAAGATTTTAGAAGTTAGAGAACCCTACTACATGGTTTCCTCACGCTGCTTCCTATTATGGGTAATTAAAGATTTTAAGTGTCCTCTTAATCAAATCCTCCAATATTGATGGCATTTAAAGCCCAAAATGTGATAGATTGCAGTGTCATCTTTCATAAAAAACAATCTTGCTTACTTAAAAAGGAATTAGGAAGATGGGAATGTATATCCCAGTTACGTATCTCCCTGTTTTGTTGACCATGAACCCATAATAACAAAAATTGTTGGCCAACCCTGAACATTTGTTCCGAATGTACATATTTTCATGTGAGATAACTAAAAAGCCCCCAACTCACTCGATCTAAATATATTCAACATAAGAAGGAATACCATGATTGTAATGACAAATAATATAGGATTAATATTTAATACCCAGAAGAAAATCAATCTGCTTTATGACCAACCCTTGTAATGTCAATTGACTTCAAGCAAAGAAAATCGTGGTATCATAATTGCAGATACAATAGTCAGAAGAAGTTTTCAAAGGTAAAGTCTTTTTTTTTTACGTCCAAGCTAGGGTTTTGAGAATAAGCACAAATAACCTGTTGCAGGGAGTATCAGGGGTGGGAATGTGAGCGAGATCCGACGATAATGAAGCCAAGTGATCGCATGAAGTTCGAGCTTCGACCCAACCCGATTCCGCGCCATATACCAAGTCGTATTCTTCATCAAGTGATTCTTCCTGAGACAGATAAAAAAACAAACAGAACCCTAACTAGGATCAAATTAAAGCTGGAGATATAGCAAAACACAACTGTTTGGTTGATAAACAAAAGATAATTCTCAAATATTTATGTTTCTCGCATATTCTCGGTAACCAAACAGAGGAAGATGAGATAGAGTGACAGTGAATACCGGCGGAGAAGAAGAGGAGCCAGCTGCGTTCGCCATTGAACTTTGAGAGATCACAAACCAGAGAGTCGCAACCGCTAAACTCGGAAGATGAAGCGCCAATAATGAACCCAACACTGTAATGATCAAAATATATATAACGTTACGTTGGGGTTCTGGGCCCAAAACGAGGAAGAGTAACGACAGGGTTGACAGCTTGGGTCGGGCTAGAGATCCGACCCTATTAACATTTTGGAAGGGTTTGCACACTAAGGAAATTAGGGTTTTGACAGTCCTATTTAAGTAGCCTTCGGCATTTTCTGTTTCTTCTGAGAGTTGAATCTTCTGCGAATCTAGGGTTTTCGGAGTCTCTTGCGGCTGTGCCTTTTCATCTTGGCTAAGGAACAAAGCAAAAAATGGGGCACTCGAACGTTTGGAACTCTCACCCTAAGAACTATGGCCCTGGTTCTCGCACCTGGTAAGTAATTTTTTCCTTCAATGGAGTCAATTGTAAAAAAATCGAACTACACAATGTGACCTGTTTACCAAATAGAGCAACGCCTAAGGTTTATAGTTACTGAAGTGAAATTGGATTGTTAGAACTGTTGGAATTAGAAGGCTAATATTATTGTGAAAGGTTTCTGGAAGATTATAGTTGAGTAGATAAGCATTCAGTTCGGATTATATTGTAGCATCCTCATTTTTCTGTATAAACGTTGTCTAGTCAGGACTTAGAAAATTCATTAACGTAATTACTTAGGTTTCATGTAATTTGATCATGTAGTTATGATGAAACATCAACTAGTGTAAATTCGTATATTTGTTTTAGGAATAGTACCCTCTAGAGCAGTCCAAGAATTGTAACCTGTTGTAAGTTGTTGGGAAACATAATATTAGAATGGTATTGGTTTGATTTTTGGAGTTAATGTTACACGTTCATAGTTGAGTTTTATAGCTTTTCACCAATTTCTTCCCTCCCATGGTTCAATACCATAGGTTGATTGGTACCCCTTGTAAGGATTTATTATGCTTTTGTTCTTTGTGTTTAATTCCCTTTTTTGCCCCATATGTAACCTTTGTATGTGTAGTTTTGACCAATTAGGCTTCTTTCCTGTTTAGTGTTGTAATTTAACCAAAGGCGATGCCAAGTTTTGGATGCATGCCTTAATTTGTGTCTGTCTTGGTTTTTTTTATCATGCCTTAATTGTGTACTAATACTTAATGCCTTAGTTCGTTATTTCTTAGGTTTTGATCGTTGTTTGAATTAGGCTAAAACTTTTTTTTTTGGTCCTCTTAACTGTGTAATACTATCTAATGCCTTAATTTGTGTCTGTCTTGGTCTTTTTATCATGCCTCAATGCCTTAGTTTGTGATGTCTTAGGTTTTGATTGTGCCTATCTTTTATTTTTGAATTAGGCTAAAACCTTTTTTAGGTCCTCTTAAGAGAGTTTTTGTTTATGGTTGGCTTCCATCTTGTTTAAACTTATCACACTGCTTATTCTGTTTTACAGACATTTTGTTGATTGTGCTTTTCTGATTATCTATTTATTTCACAGTCGTGTCTGTGGCAACCCACATGGGTTGATCAGGAAGTATGGTCTTATGTGTTGCAGACAATGCTTCCGTAGCAATGCTAAGGAAATTGGCTTCATCAAGGTAAATTGTTTGCTGCAATCATACTAGTGTAGTCTCGTGTAATTTGAATAACATTCATTTATTATCAGGTGTTCTCATTCTCGTGCTCTAAATTTTTTGTTGCAGTACCGCTAAAGGGCCAAAGTTATCTGTGCCACAGGATAGGGGATTTGGAACAAATGTGATCTCCGTAATGGGTATCATGTTTGGAGAAATTTAAAGACTTCTTTTTTGTTTCTATCTACTTAATCATCAAACTTGATTGTTGGACCATGAATATTCTCATTACTTAAATCTACAGTTCCCATTCCTTCGTAAATGAATTTTTCTACATATTCTTTCACCCCTTCCCCTTCCCCTTTGTTGTTACTCGTATCTTCAGGAGTATTAATCATACAATTATCTATACAAAGCTTGTTTTGTAATGCCTACACTGTGGCAGTCTTTGTTTTTGAACGAATTCTGATGTGATGATCAAAGCACAGTTTTTGTGTCATCCAGTGGTTCTTGTTTTGTTAATTGGATAATAGTTCCAATAATTTTGTCTATGGTGATGGATTATTAATGTTTTTTCTCTAAACTTTTTGTGACCATGAAAGCCATATGTGCTTGTTGAATTTTTTTTTCCTGCAATCTTAGTTGATTAATGGTGCACATCATTTTAGCTGAGATAATGGATTTGGGCGTGAAAGCCCAATGTGGTGGTAATTCTGCTATGTTTTGAATAGGCCCGGGCAACTTGATTTGTTGTTTTGTTACCCAAATTTTGCTTGATGCTTGTGGTTTTGATTGTCTTTCAGCGTCATTAACTTCTTTTAGACTCATATGCATGTATCTTACTGTGTAAATACCTACGCTAGTTTGAGTTTTGCCTGTTTCTTATTGGTTAAGGAAATAGTTGCAGTACTGTAACATATCCAAATATCCGTAAGCTTCATGTTTCCTACATGTCCAACAATTGTCCCCAGTTGGAATAAATGCCATTGCCGACGAGGTCTATTTACTGCTTTAGATCTCTAATAATAAGCTTCAAAAGCAGAGCAAAACGATAGGGACTAGAGGCATAAGCTAGCCCAAGTATCTGCAACAATTTTGCTTCACCAACCAGTTGATTGTTGAATTTCCTTCTTCTTAAAGGTACTTTCTTTTCAGTATTCTTACATGGACCAATTCAATAGTATGGCCTACTGGAAGCGTGAAAGCCTTTTTCATTGTCCTCAAGAACTGCAATTTGATTCATTTTGTCAATGATAATCTAGAATAAATAATAATACAGCAAATCAGTTTCACAAATCTCTGAATCTTTGGCTTTAAGGGATGTATAAACTCGAAAGAAACATTACTAAATAGGCTTATTTTGGAGCATGCACAATAACCGCCATTCTAGACGCCACCTTTGAGTCCAATTGCTGTAAAAGAATTTTCTTTACCTTTTAAATAATCACATACTTTTTATTTGTGGGGTTGGAAAGCTTTGTTTGATATACATGAGAAATCACTCTTTTAAGACTGTAATCACTTTCAAAGCAAACTAACTACTACACTATAAATTAACATCATTTAGTTTGGTGTTACTTTTAAACTAATTATTCCATGAAGTGAACCTCAAGTCACATGGCTTCTAAAGCTTCCATCATTTCATAATGTATTTAGACATATAGCTAGCTAACCATAGGTTAATAAACCAAGCCTCAACCTAATTCTTTATTATTTTTTTGCTGAAAAATTATAGTTAGCCTAATTGGGCATGGGGTTTATAATGATATTTTTATAGTCAGTCTTTAATTATGACTGCAATCTAACTTTGCCCTTGGTTGTTTATCAATCTTATATTCTCTCTTCAAATGGCTAAATGAGTAAAGTAAGTAAGTTCTAACTTCTAGGACTAGGACCCTAATTGCTTTAAGGCTGGTAATGGACCACTGACAGAACCAAATTAAAGCCTTGATAATGAGAAGTTCTCCTCTACAAATTCAATTCACGTAGTATTTTATTTATTTATTAAGAACATTAATATGTGGGATTGAAATATTAGAAATAAAGGTAGAATCACTTTGAAAAAAAAAAATATGTGGAGTTCAAGTATGTAGAAATAGCATTAATTAGTAAAACTAGAGATTAATTGTGAGATCCAAAGTTGTGGATGATGTCTATGAAGTTAGATGTGTTGAAAGCAATGAATGGTGTAGTTGAGAGATACAGAAAGAGATGTGGCATCTTAGTTATAGTTAATAATACATAAATGATAATTGATTGTAGCTTAGCTTGCAAAAATCATAATCAAGCAATATTGCCTTGCCGTCATTGGTGATTTTGTGTAAGCCTTTGTAGTTAGTAGCATTTTTCATTGACACTATCAACTGCTGTTTTGCTTAAGAGCTCCTTTCACGGAGGTTAGCTAATTAATCATTATATATCTTTCCTTATTTGGTAAATATCTGTGGTTCCAAGCTAGTTAGAGCTACATTAATGTATGTATTATGTAGATGTGGTTGATAGAAATAAAACTAGTATGGAGGTTCCATTGAAGTATCGTAGAATAATCATATACATCATATATGCAATAATTTTCTGTTATTTTTTGGCTTGAATATGATTTTTTTAATTATTGTCTTTATACTTGTACATTCCTAATAATATTTTTTTTATTTAAAATTTGGGTGAAAGCCGGAATTGAATCAAAACCTGAGATAAAAGAGGCTAAAACTATAATACCATGTCACTTGAATTATGTTAATAACAATAAATTTCACTCTAATATAAAAATGACAGATACAAATTGATTTTGAATTAAATAAATTGACTTTTGAACTAATTAAAGTAACTCGTAAAGATGTAAGACACTTATGTAAAAACATAGTTAATCATAAATTAAAGGATGCTATGAAACTCGGTGTTGTTACAAAAGCAAACTTCCATGACAAAACAAAATTTAGAACTAACTTAAACATTTCGATAAACTAGAGCAAAATTTAACATAACGGGCCGTTGGGTCGGGGAAACGATAAGCAGAGTCTTTAGGAAAATAAACTGGCACTAGTTTCACTGGAACATAAATACATAATGATCCTCCAAAGATTCATTCACTAAAACCCAAAAGCTCCCCTGCGAGACACTAAATCTCTCTGCTTTCTGAATCTAGAACCAGACGCAGAAGATAGCAAGCTGTATTTATTTCACTTTTCTCTGAAACTTCTGAACCTTCCGCAGACCCAAGTCAGAATTTTCCATTCTTTTGCAATTTATTGATCTTTTGCAGATTATTGGTTGTGACAAAAGCTGGGGTTTGGGAGTGAAACCCTTATCTGAGAGGCAATGTGAGGAAATTTCCAAGTCCTATAATGCTGGCTGCCATTTCTGAAGCAGCTTCAATTGACCCAGCAAAGGCCAAAACCTCCTCACAGCAACAAGAGCAACAGACCCACAACCAGAACCCATCAAGGCACCCTCTTATACCTTCAGAGAAGGACAATGGCTTCCTTCCTAGAAGACCCAGAGGTAGACAAGTCTCCTCCAGGTACATGTCTCCCTCCCCATCTACTTCTACTTCCACGTCAACCACTTCATCTTCTTCATCTAGAAGATGCCCATCTCCGTTGCTTTCACGTTCCACCAATTCCACCACTGCATCGACTTCCATTACCCTCAATGATGCCCAAGCGGTCTCAGTCAGTGGGGCGAAGGCGACCAGCAACACCACGGCCAATGACGCCGGTCCCTGATTCGAGGCACGGCAATGGCGGTGAGATATCAGCAGCTGCAAAGCTTTTAGTCACTTCCACAAGGAGTTTATCGGTTTCATTTCAGGGGGGGGCGTTTTCGCTTCCGATTAGTAAGACTAAGGCGGCGACACCGACTTTGAGTATTGCCAGGAAGGCTACGCCGGAACGACGGAGGTCGACCCCAGTTAGGGGGAATGGTGATAGAGGAGATCAGGTGGAGAATTCGAAGCCCAGTGACCAGCATCGGTGGCCTGGTAGAACCAGGCAGTCAAATTCAAGTTCAAATCCTTTGTCAAGGAGTCTGGATTGTAGTGGTGATAAGAAGAAGCTTGCTGGAAATGGATATGGGAAGGTAGTGAGGGTATTGCAACAGTCAATGACAGATGAAAGTAGAAGGGCGTACTTTGATGGGAGATTGGGTTTGGATTTGGGCAATGCTGAGTTGTTGAAGACTGCTCAGCAAACCCCAGATGCCAATTCGGCAAATGAATCTTCGGCGCCTTCTGACCTTACCGCATCTGACACGGACAGTGTTTCCTCTGGTAGCACTTCAGGAGTGTCAGATAGTAGTGGAGTTGCTAAAGGGCGAAGTGCGGCTCGTGGGATTTCCGTATCTGCCAGATTTTGGCAGGAGACAAATAGCCGGTTACGCCGGTTGCAGGATCCAGGTTCACCATTGTCTACAAGCGCCGGTTCCAGAGCGGCAGCTTCAACAAAGTTCATTCAGTCAAAAAGGTTCAGTAGTGATGGCTCATTATCATCCCCGCGAACATTGGCTTTCCCTATTAGGGGAGTTGCTCACCCAGCAACGCCAAGTAAGCTTTGGGCATCTTCTACATCATCACCATCAAGGGGAAATGCTAGTCCTGCTCGAGCTGAGAAGTGCAGTTGCCAGCTCCTTAAACTGTAATTCTAGTAATGCACCCTCAATTCTTAGTTTTTCTGTTGATATTCGGAGAGGAAAGATGGGGGAAGATCGAATTATGGATGCACATGTGTTGAGACTTCTTTACAACCGTTATTTGCAGTGGCGGTTTGTAAATGCAAGGGCAGATGCTATCTTCATGGTGCAGAAACGGAATGCAGAGGTATGCTCATTATGTCTTATTCACGATGGCTTTCTATATCATGGTTGTTAATTGGTACTTTTAGTCTGATAATACACATGTCAATGCAGTTTCTTGTATTTGTGTCATTAAATGGTCATCTACATTGCAATATAGTGTTTTGTGGGACAATTCTTTGAAATTGGAATCTTCGTTGTGCTTATTTCATTCTATAAAATATGGATGCACACAATATAGGAAAGCTAATCTTATACTTCACGGATCTTTAACTTTGTGCATTTAGTCAATAGGGACTAACTGTCCTTTTATCCCACTTGATGGTACAAGATTGATATTGTCATTTTGGTATTAATATTGGATTTTCAATAAAGATTGTGAAATGCTGCTGAAATTATGACTTTTAAGTCTCTGTGAGAAAAGTACTGGTAAAATTGAATCTTACCGTAGCTGAACTAAGCAAGGCTTTTGTTTTTGTTTCTGTTATTTAACAAGGCCTTGGGAATTCTTATGGTTGTTGAAGCTATCATTTCGAGTTCAATAGTGACTCAACAAAACAGAAAATGGCATCCGCAGCAGCTTGGATTTGTATTAAAATCATACTGGAAATGAGTAAGAAATTGACGCATAAGAAGCATTAGACCGTGATAAAGTTCTATAAGTACAGAAATGAGCTGAGTGTGCTAATCGCTCTTACACCTAACCTGCTAACCATACTAGCTGCAACTATGATTAGTATTGGAGAATACCATGATCTATTAGCAGTTTTGATTAAGCTACTCCTTTATCCCAAAGTAAATGTGTCACTTTGCCTTACTTTTTTGTCCCAAAATGAATGTCAGTGTAAAAGTCAAAGCTTTATAACATTATATATTCAACAATACCCTTGTTTAAAATTCAAATCAGAGAAAAAGATTCACACCTAGTGGAACTTATAGCAAGAGTTAAGGTTAAAATAATTAGTTGCTAAAGATGCATTGATATGCATCATCAGCGTGGCAGGTGATTTTCTTATTGTGCTGTTCTTGTTTTAATGAAACATTGAGTTGGTTCTCCAAAATAGTAATCTTTTCTATAAAGAGCCCCTTGTCATTTCTATGTTTACCCCCTTCCAATTCTACGATTTCACTTCGGCACTAGCTAAATGTTTTTGTTCATTGTGATAATAGTGCTGTACTTGGTTGCATTTCGTGAAATGAAAAGACGAAAATAGTATTATTTTAGTTAGTGGTGTGTTATAGTCTAAATGTATTCCATTACCAGAGACATTTGTGGAATGCATGGGTGACAACCTCGGAACTTCGCCATTCTGTCACACTTAAAAGAATCAAGCTGGTCTTGCTCAGGCAAAAATTGAAGCTGACTTCCATCCTTAAAGGACAAGTAAGATTCAGAGCTTTGCAACAGTTAAAACTTACTTTTATATTGTGCATTTGGCTCCTGAAAATTTTGTATTCATGAAAGACACGAATGATTACATATTCAACAAAGGGTTTGTTGGAAATGCTTGTCATATTTGCTAAGAATAGGGATGGACCCCTCAAATATGCACTTTGATGCATTGCTGTTCCTTCTTTATTTACTGTGACAACTATATATGTTATACTGGAGGGCATACTTTAACATGTTTTGCTGTGCTTGGTGAATATAGATGCCCTATTTGGAAGAATGGGCCCTGCTAGATAGAGATCACTCCTGTTCTTTGCTTGGAGCAACGGAAGCTTTGAGGGCCAGCACTCTTCGCCTTCCAGTTGTTCAAGCAACGGTGTGTGCCTTTCTTTTGGTGCTTTTTCTTTTGGTTGCTTTTTAAAGGTTATCAGCTGTACAGAAGAAGCTGAAATATTGTCACAACGAAAATGACAATGTTTACTCTACCTTATTCTATACCAGGCTGATATACAAAATTTGAAGGATGCAGTGGCTTCAGCAGTTGATGTCATGCAGTCAACAGCATCTTCAATATGCTCTCTTTTGTCCAAGGTAAGGTTCCTTTTTTTTCTTTCTTGAATTTGCTTAATGGTGAGAGGCATATGCTCTTTTGAAATAGCAGAGATAAGGCATAGTTATATGACCTCCTTCTTTGCTTTGAATTCAGTTAGCTATAAGGTCTAATAAGTAAGCTGGGCCTGGGTGTAGAGTCTCCTTAGCAGAGTTTTGCTGTGGATTTAGGAAACTAGTAATCTTTTGTACAAATCTTGATTTGCAGTTTTGTTAAAAATGGCATTTTGGGACTTCATTCTAATATCCAGCCAGATTAAAAAGTTTGTTTTTTCTTTCTATCCTTCCTTGTACCCGGTTAGGCTTTATATTTGTTGTCTATGTACCTAGCATATTTAATGTGCTTCATGGCTTAATTACTCAATAATGAATTGGGGGGGGGGGGGGGGGGGGGGGGGGGGGGGTGCAGAAATAAAATGAAAGATGTGGCTTAGATATTTTTCAGCTTTGGTTATAATTTTGTTGTAGCGACCCTGCAACTGCTTTGGATTACTGTAAGATGGAATTTCAGAAAATTGTCTCTGAAGAAAACCTTTAAGCTGCCCGTAGCCTTTGGATTCACTGGCACCTTCACCTAATTTAAGAACAAAAGTGGAGGGTATGATCATGAGCACTAAACAAACTGGTTTCATGTGTCTTAACTCTAAAGTGCAAATGGGGAGAAAACGGAAAATGTTTTCTTAGGGTTTTGTAATAATGCTAGACTTACACACTTAGAAGTACAAACTACATATGTATCGAAACATAGTTGGTAACAGAAAAAAGCTGTCAATGTTGTGTTTTGGAAAAAGTATAAGTTACCTGTGATTTTAGAGTTTCTGTACTTGCTTTGTACTTCCAAGTACCTCAGGCATTAGTCTATTATAATATCTTCTATCTGTAGTTTGTCCAGTGGCTTGTGGATCACAAAGGAATATCCTGCAACCTGCAACCACTGACCTTTCTTCTCCATCGGCAAGCTGATAAAAAAATTTCAGTGACCATGCACTGTAATGCTTTTTTTTTTCTTCTGTGACATCTGTTCCACCTTCACCAAGGAGGCAACGACATCATTTTTCCTTCGATGGACAGTTTTTGTAACTCTATGAAAGTTGACCTGAGTGATGCCAAAGGAGTTAGAGAGAACCATTTAATCAATTAGTTGGGCTCAAAGCCATTTGCTGATGTTTCACTTTACCCATTATTGGTAGCACCTCTAATAGTATATCTAAACCCATTTATCGTTGGTAGGTGGAGGAAATTCACTCTTTGGCGGTGGAACTTGTAAAGGTGACCGCAAAAGAAAGGGTTATGCTTGATCAGTGCAAGGATGTGTTATCCTCTTTAGCAGCTATGCAGGTATATATATCTTGTCTGGCTGCTTTGCCATCTCATACAAATTCCCTTCCCTTACTATCTTTATAGATGTTCTTTTGTAAATGTTTTTGACAGGTCAAAGACTGTAGCTTAAGAACACATACATTACAAATTAACCGTGTAGCAACTACCAGCTGCTTGACAACACGTGCGTAGAACTGATCCTCTTTTACTACTCACTCTTAAGGCTAACATTACACCCAGCTTCTTATTTGTTGACCGGGTGAAGACTACACGAAAGGTAATAAGAATGGATTTGATAGCTGGTTTTGGCATTTTTGAAACCTGCTTGGTGTAATATATCTTGTGTCCAAATGTTATGGGGGAAAAAATGTTCTTTGTGGCATTAGTTAGCTGTATATGAGTACCCTCGCACTCTTTAGGCGCAAAAGAAAATGTGTATATATGTAATGAGTAAATCTACTAATCATAGTTGGTTAGGTAATCTGTGGCCAGGTTCTTCATGTTAACACTTATACATGCCCTACTGCGTGATTATTTGGAATCTCATGACTATTATTGCATATGAAGTCTACGGCTTGATGGCATACTTTTTCTTAATGGGTGCTAAGAGCAAGTACTGTTTACACTAGTGATGTTTCAGTTTGAACCAAAATAATTGCTGTACAAAGATATCATTAAACTATTCAATCTCTCTCTCTCTGTTACTACAAAGAAGCCTCTGTCCCCTTTCTCATGAAGTAGGCTCAAGAGATTTTGAAATACTAAATTCAAACTTGGATTATCATGACCATCATAGCGGAATTCATTAAGTAGTACAATCTTTTGCTTGAGATTCCCAAACATTATTTACTAAACACTAGGGATTAGAAAAAAGCAATCTTTTGGTAAGATTCCCAAACCTAATTTACAAAAAAAAATATGAAGATGCAAATTCATTCTTTCTGATTTTTTTTTGGGAATCAATTCTTGGTATAATGAAAATATAATTTTCATGGGTTTAAGAGGGTGTGTTTTTCATGTTGTGTGCCTTTCCTCAAAAACTTTGTTGCAACCCAATATCTTATTTGGGAATTTTACTCAGAAGGGACCTAGAACAAGAACAGAGAGGGAGAGTCTGAGAGAGAAAGAAAGACTAAATTAAACTACTCCAGTAACAGAAACCCAATTCTTCATTATCATCAAATTCATTCATCTCTTTACAGGTATTTGATTGCCTTATTTATAGGCTACAATCTCAGGCTAAATTCCTATTTTACCCTAATACACAAAATGGGTTTGCAACAAACTTTTACAATGAAAATTATAAACGACAAGAAGATTTAGGAAGCTCTTTCCTCTTCAAGGCTCAAATGAACAGTCTCATGAGTTTCCCTTTGCCTGATCGCCGACGTGGACAAGAATCAGAGTATGCTGTCCTACTACTTCCCAACGTCGTCATTTCAGATCCCTGCGATGGAGTCTCACCTGATCGCAACTCCTGATGATCATACACTTTGTATTCCCTTCCGCCACATATCACCACTGATCTCCTCCCTGTCTTTAAGCACAAATCAAGATCAAGTGGTTGAAAATTCTCCACATCACCCTTCATATCTCTATCTCGCAGTGGCTGGCTGCAACAGTCCACAACTGATTCAAAGCCTTCATGATCGTGATCATAGTCTTGAACAGGGAGTACTGAAGATGCACTGGATAAATACTCTTCTGGAAGTAGATTCAACGCGCCACCTCGGAGCACTATCTCAACCCCCAATTGGCAAATATGCCAGTTCCCAGTCCATAAAAGCCCCACCGCTCCAGTCACCGGATTCACCGTCCGTCCCACCGCCTCATACAAAAGTGACTGAAACAAAGCTGCCATGCATGTATATACAAACACAAACCTACGTGCATGAGTTATAATTTAAAAAAAAAATTATTAAAATTTAATTATGAGAATGAGTAACGAACAAAATAAAGTAATACCGAGTCTTTGGTTTATGGGGACGGAGGAAATGAAAGACATGAGACCGGCACGGCCGAAGAACTTGGCGAGGAAGACAGTAGCGTGAGCTTGGGCTTGTGGGTTGTCTATCGATTGGAGGCAATGTCTAAGCATGCAATCATCACTGCAACCTTTTCGAAGAACACGACATCCGTTGCAACTCATGATTAGATTCTGATTAATTAAGGTTTCAATTTGGTTCTTAGGTATGAAGCTGGTATAGAAAATTTAATGTTGATTATAAATATATATATAAGGGTTAGGGACACAAGGTGAATTAAGGTTTACTTTAATATTATAATGGATAGGTTATGGAGAAGGTTGGAACTAATATTTGTGATTTGGACTCCAGGTTGGGTTGGGTTCCAAACAGTTTGGCTGAGAGCGGCTACGTGTTTCTACAAATGTGTGATACTCATTAAGGATAGGAGGATGGGAATGAAAGTATGAAACAAAACATACATAGAATTTATAGTCACAACTGCGATACGTGGCATCTCTATTCACCCTAACATTCCTATTTCCCACAAAACAGGATTAAGAAAAAACTGTTTCAGCGTATATTCCAACAAAATCAATGTGTTTGTAGAAAATGGGATTCCAATTAATTAGTAATTAGTTCACAGCTCACTTATTGGCTTTTTGCAAGCCGAATGTGTGTGACTGAGACTCTACCAAGGTCTATCAAATAATAAAGGGCTGGCCTGAGGTCACCAATGGTATTGTATTTGAGAGAGACTTCCTTCGGTTTTTCTTCTTCTCATTTGTCTTTTCCATTGATTAAAAAGACAAAAACAAGTTGGAGTTTGGGCAAGGTCATTGGCCAAGATTTTCATGTCTACTTTTTTAGTGGAAGAATTTGGTTTTCAATTATTGTTTTTAGTCGATCACTTATCCATTTGAAATTCTAGCATGTATCTCTTAACTAATTTGACAGGAACTATGTAGAAAAAGATAAACTAAAACCTTAAGAACAGCTAGCCAGGTTATCTTGATATTAATGACTTAACGAGGTAAGCAATCATTGGTTTTATAGCTAAAACCTTTTAACTTGCTGCCGCATTCCAATTATGCAGCTTTTCGACTTCTTAAGTGTCTTATACTTTGGTTATCTCAAGGAGTAAATTAACATTTAGCGCTGTTAGTTTGCAGCTCACTTTGTGTTATATGTACACCAATTCTGGATGTTAACAACAGTATTATTCAAAGATTATGGAATTTCAATAAAGTTGAGAGGGACACATTCTAGCTGTTTGTGAAACAAACGGGATTAGATTCCATGGATGAAATTAAAATCTTCTTCAAAATCATTTTACTCATGCAAACTATATGTACTTCATGAGCTTTTACTTAATCTAGATATGAACCACTAGTTTTGAAGTTGCTGTCATTTGAGAAACTAAGGAGAACGAAAAACAACAATAAAACTTATCTATGTCAACTGCCACTCATGCATTTAGGAAACTGAATGCCTCCTATTTCTGCAAGGAGTGGATTTAGCTTCTTCTGGATTAGCAGAACCAAGACTCTCAGATGAATCTGAGCCACTATTTTCTCCCTGTGCCCCTTTGCTCGACCATAGCTTTGCAAACATCTTTTTTGTCTTAAGCAAACCTTTCATTTTACTCATGGCAGCCTTGTCGATACTGTTTTTAGTATCTGCATCTCTCTCACTCCCTCCAACTCCATTGCTCAACCTTAGGGAAGCCAGTTCTTTTTTTACTGCCTTCAGTTCCTCAGCTGAGGCCACAGCATCCCAATCATCTTCTGTGTTTGTTGTTGCCGACCTTGAGCTCCCATGGGATCCACTTTTCAGATCCTTAAATCCTTTTGGTAGGTCAGGAGTGCTAGTACCTGACGATGCAGCAACCCTTACCTGCTCAAAATAGAGTACCTGCACAACTACACGCAACGGAAGCCTTTCGTTTTGCACAGCATGCATGCAGGCATCAACTGACAGTTTTTTGCAGTCCATAAGCTTGCATATCCTCTTCCTATCGCTCTTGCTGATCCCAGGGTGTTCCTGATTATGGTAAATTTGACAGGAGTATATCAGTTAACACCACAGACAGCTCTCATAAAAGATCAGAAAAACAGTATTAAAAGTAGAGCAGCATTTACTGCAAAACATTAATATCCGAATTTTGGCATAAGGTAGGTAATCAACCAAAAGGGCAACACAGAAAGAGCATTCTTTAGACCTAGTCAAATTTTATTTTTTTTTGAGAACATTTACCTTAAGATACATGTCAATGGCCCTGTATACCCCATCATGAGCTGGACGAGGGATGCCAGATACCAACTCCGCAAGATCAACAAACTTCAACAAGGGTAGGTTCGGATCCTTTGCAATTTCAGCAAGGTATCCATCCACAAGTTTTGCAACCATCAGCTTAGAAGCATCTGATAAAATGCCTGGTCTTCTTATATCCTGGAGCTTGCTGTCCTCAAGTGATTCAATCTCAGAATTTTGACCTTGTGTAAGAAACTCTTCAACCATTTTCTGTACTATGCTAACATCATACATCATACTTTCCCCTTCTGGTGCTCGTATCAGAAGATCATTAACAGAAGCCCCCTCCATTTGCTGCCCAATTCTCCTTACCAGCTCTCCTTTAGTCATGTCTCCAGACCCTACAAAAATGGCTGCTTTCAACAACTTGAGTAAGAAACTACAAGAAACGGAGCCTTTCTCAGCAGGCAACAACCCCACAATTGCTTCCACTGTTGAACAATGCTTTAACATATCCCTGCATTGGATCATACCTTTGCTGAAACCTGGCAACCTTCTATAGGCATAAGCTTTAAGTGCCTCTCCAATCACTTCATTGGATAACGTTGCTTTGCTCTTAATATTTGTTATAACGCGCTTAAATAATTTAATTTCAAGCTCACACAAATCCTCAACCCACCAATCCTTTGGCACAAGACGGGTTCTGACTCCATCCAAGTTTGAGTCATCCCCATTTTCCTCTGGCAGTTTCTTTCTATTATATGTGTAGGACCAATCTACTTTAGATAAATCAATACAAGCCTTGGTTGCTATAGCATCAACACAATAACAGATCACCTTCAGGTCCTCAGATAATGGTAGCAGAGACTTTGAAGTCTGAAGAACAATAATTGAATCCTTCCAGCTGCGGAAAATGCTGGAGCTAAGGAAAACATCAATCTTGTAAATAAGGTTCCCCTTCTCGATGTTCTCGTGCATTTCTAGGTACTCAGCCGCACATCGTGCTTCAATTACATTGTAAGCGTTGAGGGTGACAGTCATGCCATAACAAAACTTGGCACATATCTCAAATGCAGCAGGACCACCAGGAATGTCAGGAATGTGAACTTCACTGTTATCTTGATCGATGGTGGAGGCCAGCTTCTGCAAGCGAGCACTCCTTGACAGAAGAGGAAACTACATTGAAGGTTTTTCAGCATTTCAGTCTCATACAATGAAAATAGTAGCTAACAAAATATGGACATGTGGCAATTTGGATCCTAATAAACTGAGCCAGTTCTGCTCAACTCTGCTTGCATGCTTTTGGGTTTCAAGCAGGTGCTGGGTCCAATTAAATTATCTAAATATATAAACAGATGAAAAAACCATTTCTGCGTTTCATTCCTTAACATCTGAATTGATGGCCTTGGCGGCCCCTATAAGATCATACTGATCAATTTAGTGTCACATTATTTTTTTCAACTATGTTTTAGATATGAACAACTTACATTCATAAGTTGAGACAACAAGATGAGCTCATTGACATTATTGTTACCCTTATATATAGGAATAACCCTATATAGGATAAAACCGGAACTAGTTGGGAGTAATTTTAGCAAATAAGCACCAAATCAGAAAGTCCTTTAGATTGCAATAGTAGTCCCAGTAGCAAAGTGCTGCATCATGATGGAGCATTACGATGACACTGATACAGCCATACGGGTGCCTATGAGACAGGATACCTCAAAAAACTATACAGAATTTCTTTTGCAATAGACTAGAAATGTTTAGTGGGTTCAAACATACCTTATGTAGATAGAACTTTACTTCTTCTACAATAACAATGATGTCTGTCGCCAGCTCACTTGCCATATACCTGCACATGATATGGTCATACACTTCCTCTAAGAACTTTCACAAAACCTACAAGATTTAAAAAAATTCAAAATAGGAGGCAGAGTTTGAGTTTAGTGGGGGAAAGAAAGGTCTATCCTTTTGGCCACTTAAAAACCTTTTCACTTAAGTATAGACTTAAACTATTGTCGTTGACCAAGGATCAAACTGCTCTAACATTCAAATATATTATCAGTCCTCCAGCCTAAAATTATCAATGAAGTTCACAAATCAATACATTTCAACCAAATTCCATAATATTTATGAAAAATACATACTGAGGTTCCTCTGGAAACAGGTAGAGGAAATGTTTAATCCATGAATCAAGCAACATATATAACCATTGAATACAAACTTCCTTCGCTACTTTATTAGAGACCTTTTTTGGATCCCAATAACAGGACGATACTAACTTAGTATTTTCGGAACTTTAGTCTGACATTTGTTCTTGATATAATGTTGAGAGACCTACACAATTTGTTGCAACTCTATATGTATTTCCATGAAGGATGGCATCTGTGGTCCAAATCCTCTATTCAATTGCACAAGTATCTCCACAGTAAGGTAATTCATTAAGTATTCAGAATAAGACTTAGTCAACTTATTACATCACCACAGCTTGTTTCCTAAATTAGAGCATTCCATCATATACCGGGGGAAAACAATGAATCAAGAACAAAAATTGGAAATGACACCAGCTGATACTTTCACAAGCTACAGTACTGCAAAATGCTATGTTTAGAGGAATTCGAAGAACACTGAAACTAATTAGAACAAATAAAAATCCGAAAAGAAAGAAGACCTTTCCATGCCCTTTCACAAATAAAGAACTACAAAAACACTTACTGTTTTTTGAATCCCATAGTTATCTTTCTTTATCCCCAAGAGAAAACCATGCTTATAAAAAAACGGCCCCAATATTACCAATAGAGAATTAGTTTTACAACAAACAAATCCTGAGGTGATTTTGATTCTAAACAGCCCAGTAACAAACTAAGGCCAAGAGATTCACAAATTCTGAAAACCTATAAACCAGCAGTTACTTTATCTTACCAGCATTTTCTTTTAAGTGTGCCTTCTCGTTACATCAAAATTTATAGTTGGTAGAAACCATGGGAGGAGCTGGAAGAGACAGTCAAACATTTGAATTAGAAAGAAAGTGAAAACTAAAAAAGAAATAAACCAATAAAAAGGAGGATCAAGATTTAGAGGTACAGAACAGGAAGTCATGGTTTGAGCATAAAAGAGGCAGAAGAGACTAAAGGCAGCGTTAAGTAACTGGTTTATATTGAGGTATAGAACAGGAAGTCATTACTTGAGTATCGAATTTGCAGAAGAAAGTAAAGGCAGGGGCGCTAAGTTAATTGGTTTATATTTACATGAAAAGAAACTAGGAAAACAAAGCATCAAATGTAGCAGCAGCAGGCAAATCTATTTCCTACTTACATATCAGCAAAAAGGTAATAAACTACAATTTGCATACAAGACCAGGATGATCTCACCTAGCATTGTTCCCATCAGTCTGGAAGGTGTCTGGCTTCGATCCAAGTTTCATAAACTTCATCTTGAAAAGATCTGCTTCCTCTGATACTTCAAATAAAACTGCCCACAATACGGCAGCTAATTGCCAAATCAAACAAGTATTGATCACCTCCTTTATACATCCCAGTGAACATACATTATCTTTCAAGTCAAAGAAAATTTCCCAGAAATGGAAAAGGAAACTCCAGTGTGGGGACCAAATCTCAAAATAGGATCAACCTCATTGGCTTTAGGAGAGAAGAAGGATCTGTAAGAGAGGAAGGATATATGCCACGAAATATGACCGAAACTTGACAGCAACCAAAGCAGAGTCTGAGTAAGAGAGAGAGGGAAGGATGGGGTTATGCAATTATTTAAGAAAAGGTTCTCTTAAATGGCAAGAGAGCCACAGAAGAGGTTGTTTCCTTGGTCACTGGCAAAGCCCACGGAGCCCGGGCGCACCAAGTCAGCTCAGGAGACATAACCAACAGACTACTAGCACTAAATATTTCTCAAACCAGAGACACCCACAAGCACAAATCTGACTTCACCTCACTTCCCCACTATTTCTTTTTCGTTCCCTTTCAGATTACTCTGTTTCTTTGTTTTCCCTTTTTTAAAGCTTATCAAGATTCATACCACCAAGACCCCTTGTGCGTTTTAAGCTCCAAGGTCCAAACCCCACATAAACAAATCTATTTATGAATTTTCTTTTCTACCGTTGAACTTTTAATGCCTGCAACAAAAAACAGCATCTCGGTATCAGTTGAAGAAACCACCAAAACGGTAGACAACAAGCATCTCTCATTATTTTTGCAAGAATGGAATAAATGAGAAAGATCACAGACAGTTACTAGAGTAATGAACAATCAAACATCAACTACCAACAACAATATCATAACAAAGTAAACTGAAATCTGAGGAATCTACCGGAATATATCAATTAAAATCTAGTAAAATAATGAAAGCAAGATCTAAACTTAAGCTGTATGGTGTGAAACTCAAACCCACTATCCACATGGAGAAATATTCCCCAAATCAATTAGGAAACAAATTGGTCCAAAAAGCCACTCTCCCAGTAAATCCCAACAAAACCCAAAAGGGCCAAAACCAAATCTACAAATCGCTATAAAGACACTAGAGATAGATTTCATGCGCTAGTGCAAAAATTAGACAAACCCATTTCAAATTTCTAGGGTAAAAACCTATTACCAAGCGAAAAATCAAGTAAAAGCAACAAAGTCATCTCCTTTTCCCGACTCTGAGAAAAATGAAACAATGCCTAGAAAAAAAAAGAATCCCAAACCAGACTCACCACGATCCCCGAGCAAAAATACGAAGGGTTCAGTAACTCAGTGGAACAGTGACACAACTGTTCTACTACAAAGAAATAGAATTTCACAAAACCCACAAAAAACAAAAGCAAAAGAGATACAGACCAGCAGGACCCATCAGAGAATGAGCTGGTTCTCACAGTTTCTGAATCCAAATTCCAAACCCAAGTACACCAATTCCCAGGCACCGAAATCACACTAAAAGCCAAGCTGTGAGGAAATGTTTTTCGAGTCTTGTTTGGTTCCAAGATTACCACTTCTCTCTTTCTTTTTTTTCTTTTCTTTCTATTCCTCTAGCACCAAATTTCCTAATTCTTTACTACTGTAATTTCCCTTTAATTTTTGCCAGAAAGTTTGGACTATGCATTCAATATCTGGGCACTAAGACACTCACCACCTTGCTCAGTTATGCACGCCAAACTGACAACTCAAACTTTCCTGCTACCCCCATAACTCGGACTCCAATATTAAATGAACCTTTACTTGCGTCCTAATCAAGCCATTAGCCATGACGCCTATTCCTCCCGCTCTCAGTCTATAATTCCCTGTCTTTATCACCAATGTACAATTGGCATTGGAAGATTCCCATTGATGTTGGCCAAAACAAACTTTACCTTTGTGTGTGTCGATATGTTAGCTGGCAAACTCAACCTCTGTTTTGTATATGCCTGTACTTTTTCTATTTTTGGTCGGTGTAAATTGCAAGAAATTAAATTCATTTCTTAGCCTTACTTAACAATTTAAATGAATATAATCATTACCAAAGTTATTTCATAAAAAGGCTTTGATTTTTACGTTGTACCGTTATAGATTGGAAAGTTTTTATGTGAATAGGGAAGCTTTTTCCAATAAAATGTGACTGAACACACATAAAATTCATACTAGGTTAATTATTCTGTTTAATAGTAATTTCCAAAAGTTATAACCAATAAATTGTGAATATGAATACCAAACACATCATATTCCCATCTGAACAGATCCCTATAATAGTGCTTGATTGTTGTGCATCTTATATACTACATCCCATAAAACCACATTTTTATGCCCCTCTCTGTATTTTCTCTAGTGACTTGCCTAAACTCTAACACATGATGCTTACTGTATCACAACAAAAACTTAGTATTCCATCTCAAAAGATTTATATTAACGTACTTCTATTCCTTAATAAACCCTTGATTCCTCAACTTTGAGCTTGTCCTAATCGAAGGAATCGGTGTAGTGAATTTGCCCAAACTCATGGTGTGGTAGTGGGATTTTCTATGAGCATTAGTCAACGTATATAATCATCTTGGGATCGGTTTGGATTGACGGCGAGATAAGAACTTATAATTTTTCGTCTCGTTCGCATTTTTAGTGTGTTTATGTTATCTAAAAGTTATAATTGGTTATCATGATGTAAAAAGTATATTTGTATATAAATTATTAAAAAATATTTTCATTTTTAGTATGTTTGGATTGTCTGAAAAACTTAATTCATAAATAAAAGATATAAGGTATAAAAGAAAAAAAAAAAAAAGACTACGACTCTAGGATGAGTGTTCGAGAGGGACACCAGAGCCTCTTCTCGAACGCGCATCATGGGCTGCTAGTCGCAACATGCCAGACCATCTACTTACTACAAAACACACATCCCATACCGCCTAACCAAATGCTACCCTAGTATTGAAAACTACCCTTGTATTGCCTAATTTTGAAGCTCTTCAAAGAATAATACTAGTAATCTAATAGTACATTAGCAATGGATAATTTGATTATTGTAGAAAAAGGATGACTGACAATTTTAACCCACCACATACTTTTGCTAGTTGTTTGATTTGCTAGCCCTAATTGGCCAAAATGTTTTAGTTTTATAACTATAAACCACTCCCCATTTGTATCAAAATCCCTAATTTTAAGGTGAATCATCTTAAATTATACCCATTTCCTTAACTTTGTGCAGAGAATCCTGCATTTGCAACTGTTCAAGATTTTGTGCCTAAAGATTGTAATTTTTCTTATGATGGCAACAGTAGTACTTGCTTCCCGTAAGAATCTAAGATTAATTAAAAATTGCTAACATAATTAGTACAAGTCATCTCTTATGTACTAAACAGTCATATAAATAAAAATTGTACAAATAAATTTTACTTGGTTTTCTAAGGCAAAGCACATGGCCAACAAAGTCATTAAAAAAATTGATTGCTTTAAACACCTTGACAAGATTTAATTACCCAAAATTTTAACGTAAAAAGATACTCTAATCATGACCACCATCAGTGTTGACATTGTTTTTTGTCACATGAAAATCCATGAATATCATGGCATGGTAGCATGCGTCAAAGTTGAAAGATTTGATGGTGCATGTATTATGTATAAGTATGTAATTAGCTTATTTCCTACATTGAACATGTTCATAGTTTAGTACATTGAATAACATAGCTTGGATTACGGACCACAAGTTAGTAATTAGAGGCTTTAGCATCTTCTCCAAAATGTTTTAATTTGTATTTATTCCGTGTAGGGTGATCCTCTTTATGAGAAGTTAATAAATTTTATACGACACTCGTATTTTTAATAATACAATAACTTTTATATAAGACTTATATCTTAATAATACAAATTATATATTTTTATGTCACTTCTTATTTCTTTATTTTTTAAAATATGATTTTTTAACTTAAGAGGGCCAAATATTTTTCTAGTTAGAGTGCACAGCCCACGAGTAGAATTGGGCATGGTCCAAGCTGGACTAGACAATACACCATGAAACTATGTCCAATAGATACGTGCCATCAAAATGGGCTGCATACGTGTCATCAGAAATGCCTTCCTCAGACCCAATATTGAAAACTTGAACACTTCAAATCCTTGAACATAATATTCATAAATGGATTAATTAAACGGTCAAAATCAGTTTCAGGAAGCGTTTATTTTATGAAGTTAAAGTTTATGTTTTCATATATGATCATGATTATTTTAGGAGAATTTTTTCATATATATGTGATAGTAAGATAAACTAAATTTTATCTCTTAGAATGTGTAAATTAAAGAATTTATATTTCTATTTTCTTACCAAATAAAAATAATAATAATAATAACTGATAGGATTGTTTTATATTGTATAGCTTAAAATGTTGTAGCACAAAATTGATCATATGTATTATGGATAATTACAGGTAAGTTCTTGTTAATTTCATGTTGATTGTCTACCACCCATAAGTCAATTAGGCCTATAAGTCAATTTGGGTATAGAGCAAAGAACCTAATTAGAATTTGATGTCGACCAAATACAATGTTACATACGGAATTATCCAAATCGTCTAAGCTGACCTAATAGCTTATGCTACTTGCAAAAATGTAATTAAGTTGGCCAAAAGACCTAGACCAATATATTGAAATACCGGGCTTCTTGGTCATTGCATTAATTTGGTTATTATAACTGCGCCCACCAAACAAGGCCATTTACTAACAGCCTCTTCTCCTTGGACCATAGCAACTAAAATTACATTCACAGAAAAAAAAAAAAAAAAAATAAAATTGATCATTAAAAAATTGGGATGGAAAAAGATCAATTTGCACACCTAATAAATAAGGTACATTTACACATAGTGGATAACAACTCTAGGCGGCTTCTTTCCTTGGTAGATATGTATGGTTGAGTTAGTTGCCAAGTTAGCTAATTAAATATTGGAAATAACTTAGTAATCACTGCAATAATCCTCTCTAGACATGTATTTTTGTTTTGAAAAGTGTATGAAAATAATTTTTAAATTGATGTTAGACGTCTATAATAAAAAAAGCTGAAATATTATTTCTCACATGATTGAAATTTTAAAATTTTTATTTAGTTGTCTTAAAAAGATCAAATTTCATTAAGAAAAAATATTATTAGCCCCATTGGCTATGTGGGTTAAAGGTAAAACCTTATTTAATGAAAATAATTTTTTTTTAAAAATTAACTAAGTACTGAATAAGAATACTCATTCTATCAAATGCCTCCTTAAAATAGTATTTTTATTTATTTATTTTTTCTTAGCTTTACAATTCTAATTCAAGTGTTAAACCTAACCTGAGAGGTTGGTCTGATAGGTAAAAAATATGTAATTTTTTCTTTTATTTTCTGAGTTTAAATCTTTTTAGAATATGTTTTAGAGAGTAAAATAATATTATCATAAATTGTCTAATCTCGAGTGGACAGCCTCCTGTCTTTGACTAAACTAATAAGTAATTAATCGAATATACATAAACTAACCGAATTAAAAAAAAAATATTAAAAGAAGTGTCCAAAAGCAATTTTTATTAATTGAGCTTTGTCATTCTTAAGTATATCCACTTGATAAAATATTTAATTATAACACTTGTGAATTTTATAACTTTATTCAATTCATTTTAATCCTATCTTCAATTAAGTCCAATATTGGGAAGCTGAGGCTACCTTCCAATCCAGCAAAGCAGCTAGCTACTAGCATTGTTGGTCTCTCATTCTTACCTGTAAATCCAATGACAGATCAATCCATAGAGAAAGAAGGACATTCCCTTACAACTATTTTACTTCTAGAGTGAAGAATTAATATTCTATTAATTAATTAAGATAAGCATAAAGTATGGTTTTCAAGGCCTTGTTTAGAGGAACCAAAACTTTAATAATACGGCACGTTTAATGTTCACCCAATTCTTCAAGTTACTACAATCTAGAGCCTTGGGGGACTTCCCTTGCTTACATACGGGAACACGTCACCGCTAGGTTGCTTTGCCATTCCAAACTAATGAATTAATCGACATTGAATGGCTTGATAGTAGACATTGTGTTTGGTCAATGAGAAAAACAAACTATAGGAAAATCTCAAAATTAACATTAATCAGCATACTTACATTTATGTTACCTTTCATTAACTTGATTTGAAATTTGATGTTTTATAACTCAATTGACATTTAAAAAATATATTCTATATTCTATATTATAAAAATATAAAATTATATTTTTATAACCTTGAACATAAATGATTGTCGTCGAAATATTTTTACATTTTTGAATTTTTAATTGTCGAAAATAGAACACCGATAAATATGAAATTCTTAAAGTGAACAATAATAGGTTGTTATTACAATAATAATTAATTCAAACTACAACTAGATCCAAAATTGTTAAAATTTAATACAATTTGATTGATTTAAATTGAATATTTGATATGCTCTAACCTAATGAATTAAATTTCCATATCTACCATTAATTAGTGGGTGTATACAATAACCATAATTAAGACTACCCAATGATAAGTGTTCTAAGCCACACAAATAAGGTGTTAATGAGTATTTGGTATAATTAATGATGCCAACATGTGCATTAAAGGAAGGAACCACATGGGCGGTTTTAGGTTTAAACCTATCCACACCCATTAACATAATTATGTGTTTCTTTAGATTAATACACCACAAACATCAATCTATTGTCCTCATGTCCTGGCGTTGTTCACGCGGTACGTGACAGACAGACATTGACTTGCTCCAATTCTAATCGGTCAATCATAAGAATTTAACGAATGCCACCCACTATTTCATAATCAACTTCATAGATACATTGTTTAGAACCTAGAAATGTTACCTATGTTAAATATAAATTCAGATACTATCTCTTCACCGTAATACTAATACATATCTAAACTCAAATATTAAAATTATTTTAAGTTTTTAAAATATTATCATCGAATTTAAGCAGCCACAAAGGAAAAAAGTGAGTAAAAGAATGAAAACTTGATTGAATGAACAAATTTGTATACACAACTAAGCAATAAATCATACAAATTCAAATCTTTAACCTAAAAAAATTTCAACTCCCCACAAAGTAAAAAACAAGCAATAAAAGACTAAATTCAAGAAGTTTTGTGAATAATTGACATTAATGTGATTGAAGTTTTGAATCTTTTGATAAGGATGCCACGTGGCCTTGATCTTGACTAAACAAAAAACGGGGCTTCTTGGCAAATGGTAAAGGGCTCTCCACCTCTTGTTCTCCTGATAATTGACTTTTACCAAACCCAGTCCAGACTTCCGGCAATGGTGCCGGCAGGTTCAAGTCAAATCCACGGTGACTATGTGTCGATCCGCCACCCTCGGAAGATGTGAAACCACTGTTATTGCTTCCACCGTCATAGTGGCGTCGTTTGTGTCCGCCAAGTGCTTGACCCGTTGGAAAAGTCTTGTGACATATAGAACACTCGTGCGTCTTATTACCACCATTCGCGGCGGCGGTTGTGGTGGAAGTGGATGCGTTGTCGACGGCAATAGCGGCGGCATCGGATGATGAGGATTTTCGATGGCTTGCCTTATGCCCACCAAGTGCTTGATAAGAAGAAAAGGCTTTGTTGCATACAGTACACTTGTAAGACAGCTTCAAAGTCGGCGGAGCCGCTTTCTCTTCATTAAACAGAATAGTGGAATTCTTCTTGTTGGTAGTGGTGGCGCCGCCGCTGCGTGCAAGCATGATGAGGCAGAGAGCAAGATATTCTTCCTCTGTAGGTGGGTTTTCAAAACGATTTCGTTTAGATCGTTTTCCCTTCGCCCATGACTCTTGGCAATGAAGGTCAACAATATCGTGGTCATCTTCTTGATTGTAATTTCTGAAATTGAAAGGAGTAGTGGCTGTGGATGGAGAATTCAAAGCTTCCAAAGCCATTTTCTGATCAATTAGGCAAACTGGCAAAGCAGGAGAGAAATTGAGAAAAGAGAGAGAGAGTGATGTGTGTAATGAATAACTTTTTTTTTATTTTTTGCTAAGAAGGTGTGTGATGAACATAGTATGTGTTAGAAGAAGAGTATATATAGAGAAGATGGAGTTGGGGTTGGGTGGTGGCGGTGTTGGTGTTTTGATTTTGATTGGTTTGGTGGGGGCAGAGTGAAGTCGGTCAACTAAGGAGGAAGGAGAGGACTGAGCTTAGGTAAGCAAATGAAGCAAATGTGGGTGGACTGACTTTTTCCAAGTCAAAAACAATGGTGGCAGTGTGTACGGTTGTGCTATCTTTCTTTTTAACCCCACTGGACAGGACTGGAAAGTACCTAGCACCCAACCAAATCGATTCCTTCTTTGAGTTTTCTTCAGGACGTGTAAACCACGTTTCTTTCTTTACCTTTTTATTTTTATGATGACTTATGATAATATTATCTTTCTACTACAAAATTAAATTTGAGGGGTAGAAGGGAGGAGTTAGACTGTTAGAGAGAGTGAACCAAACGAAAAAGTGTGCCACTGAAAGACTGTAATGTCTTCGCTGACGCAATAGAAACGGGAGGCCTACGACACGCAACAAGCTTCTCTTGTATTACATGCGATGACACGTGTCTCTTCTAGAGACTTTTGGCTGCTTCGAGTAACCGACAAGCAGTTGCATAATAATCAGATCAAGCCATCCATACATTAGAAGTCTCTTAAATGAATCCACATGGAAACTTCTGATGCTGCCTTCTCGCCACGTATCAACTATTTCAGTTGATCCTCGACTTGAAAGATTCTAGTGGTTCTCAATTCTTTTAAATACCGAAACTACCCTTACTTCTTTGCAATGACAAAGCACGAGACATATAGCAGTTGCCGTTAACTTAACTGTCAGATTGTCGCGTTAAAACACAACTTACGGATTCGGCCCCTGATTATGGGCCTCATGGGGCCCAATATTGTAAAGTTAGCTGGATTGAGGTCAGGAAATCCATGGGCCTAATCTGAAATTCCATTCAAAACGACAGCGTGTGGTCTTGCGCAACTATCACCGCCTTCGAACAGACCTCAGCCTTTCTTCGTTGTTTACCTTTGTACTAGACCAGAAATCTCTCTATCTCTCTCTCTGTATCCATATCCATGGCCTCGTCTTTGTTATCTTCACTCTCAGCTCCTACCTCACACGTTATCGATGATTCCAGGGCAGCCCGACAACAGGCTTCGTCTTCTTCTTCTGTGCTCTCGAAATCTTCCTTCCTTCATGGAACCAGGCTCCTGTGTTCTGTTCCGATTTCTACTGCTCACTCAAAGAGAAGTACAACTCGAAAGTGCTTTACGTCTCCTTTCGCCATGTCCTTAGATTACATTCCCAAGCAGTTCAGGAAAGAAAATCTCAAAGATGGATGTGAGTCACTTAACCTATTTTGGTTTTCACTAAACCTACAATTTTCATATTAATAATTACACTAATGGATTTGTTACTGGATAGGAGATGTGATATATTGTCTAACTGCCAAATTACAGATATTTTTATTTTATTGAATAGTGTTTCATTTCTTTAGAAACTAAAATAATTATAGGCCTGAAGGCTGAAATATAGTTGTCTGTGCTTTTGTTCTGTTGTTTTCACCCCCTTAAGTTTTTTTTCCAACCAAAATGAGTCAAATTATGTTTCTATAGTTTCTAGTAGTGGCCTGTAAATGTGCATTAGATATTGAAACCAGTCCCAAATGGTTTTAGATTAACAGCATGACAGAAGGAGCAAAAGAATGTTTAAATTCACTTTTTTTTCCTAGACTGGAGTAGGAATGCAAAGAGTATGCATGTTTTTGCTATTGAGAAGCACTGGATTGGTGTATTATTTGGATAGAAGAGGCTATACTTGCTGGAACTGGGATTAGATGATGATGGTACATAAGAGTTCCAAAATAATCTTGTAGTACTATACATACAAATTAGTTGTGAAAATATAGAGTATGCCATCATTTATTGAGCAGAAGAGCTTGTCAAGAAGATTGGAAAGATCCTGACCCATGCTTCTTTATTATATGAAGGAGACTGTATATTGGTATGATAAGGAGAAATGAAAGAAATCAAGAACTAATCATTAATTGTAATTAGGTGCTGAATGACATTATAAGTTGACAATTTGGGAAGTGGTCTAACACATGTATTTGGATGTTTGGAATGCCAACATAAGCAAGGCTTTAAGATGCCTCTGAACGAATGAAAAGTGATTAAACACATCCCTGTCCCCTGTACTTTTTCCCGCTTCTGCAAGTGGAGTTTCAATGTTGGTCAACAAGGACCTGCTGATCCACCAGTCTATTGTGGAAAGAAACAAATTATATCTGCTGGGGTTCCAAGGAAGAGTTTTGCAGCTTAGTTTACTAGACTACCAGGACAAGCAATATTGTGGACCTTTTCGTTTCTATTTCTTTTTCCTTTCAATTTTTCATCAACTGGTATGAACTGCGAACTCTTGTAGTAAAGCACTTGACCACATTGTGCTAGTTCAGAAATAATTTATATGCCTTCCTTCTCCTAAGCAGGGTTGCATTATTGTTATTTGTAAAAAAAAATGATAATTGGTTACCTTCAGAAGGTTTAATATCATCTTATTTGACCTCTTTGTTAATATTGGAATATATTTAACAGTTTGGAATTGAATTTGATCCAAAAAATAATTTACTCTTAACTCCTATCTTCACCGTCATCTTCATTTTTGTAGTGATGGAAAATTACAAGAATGCACCTCAATATTTATATGGGCTTTCTCCGTCACAAATGGACATGTTTATGACAGAAGATAATCCCATCCGAAAGCAGTCTGAAAGAGTTTCAGAGGTGCTCACTTTTTGCATATAAGTAGCTCTTAACTATTGCTTCTTGGAACTATGTTTTGGGAAGTCCCTGATTTTATCACAGCACACTCAGATATCTAAAGGATTGTTAACAAACCTCTGTCACAGGAAAGCATCTCATCTGCTAAAAACTATCTGGATCACGGAGGCATGTGGAGTCTACCGGGCACAGGAGATCAGGGCCCTTCAAAATACAGTATGAGTGTTAGCATGTATCACGGAGGAGCCAGAGGATATGGAAGACCCACAACTGCTCCTCCTGATTTGCCTTCTTTGCTTTTAGATGCTCGAATATGCTATCTGGGCATGCCAGTAAGGCTCATACTGTATTTCTTATAATATGTTTTGACGACTATAATACTTCCATTTCCCTTGCCATATCTTTCTTATTAATACTAAAACTTTCACTGACCCGCCTTTATTCTTCTTTCTGATTGGTGTAGATTGTACCAGCAGTAACGGAGCTCCTTGTTGCTCAATTTATGTGGTTGGATTACGACAATGCTTCCAAACCTATATATTTATACATTAATTCATCAGGGACTCAGGTAATCACTAGAATGTACTGCTTTTTATCTCTTTCCAAACATGCTTGTTGATGAGTCCAATCCAATCCAGAGGTAGCCTCAACCACGTTGATTTTATATTTATGTTACCTGTATTAACTTCTTTTTTTCCTGATTAGGATGAGAAGATGGAGACTGTTGGATCAGAAACCGAGGCATATGCCATTGCTGACATGATGGCTGTAAGTAGTTATCATCTGCTGTGTGTGTTACTTATTGCATCTATCCATGAATGTGGCACATGAAAACAAAACCGCAGTTAACGTGAAAGACAAGAACTGTTTCTTTACAAAGCTGACCCATGTCTTCTATTCTTTTGTTCTTGGCTATTTAGCCTGTTCTCTTATTTATTTAATAAATCTATCTACCTGAAGTATGTCAAAGCAGATGTGTATACTGTGAACTGTGGCATGGCATATGGTCAAGCAGCAATGCTTCTGTCACTTGGAACAAAGGGTTTTCGTGCTGTACAGCCAAACTCATCCAGTATGATTCACTTCTCTTTAAACTTTTAACAGAGTTGCACGACGCTTTCAGTTTATATGTTGTTAATTCTTAGAACCTTGATGTGAATGTTGTCTTCTATAAATCTTTAATTGTCTTTCTGGTCTACAAAAGTATAAGATATATCTGAATCTCTATCAACAATCTACTGTTTTGGAGACTGTCAATCAATCCGCCTGTTAAGATGTAGATTAGTTATGCAAACTCCCAGTCTTTGGAAATCCTGCCATCCCCCCATTGGGATCCCTTAATTTGTTTTTGCATTAATTGGAAGTATGGGTCTTTGTGTTGCCAACTGGTGGTCTCACCAGTCACCCTCATTCATTTGAAGGGGGAGTCTCCATAGAGCTGCTGAAAAATAAACTCTTATTATCAAATACTTTGCCCTTGGTCAGGGTCCTTCCCTGCTTATAATTTAGTATATTCAGGGTGGATAAAAATTTAGACAATGTTTTCTGTGTTTGGTATTGTTATGCGCAGTATAAGGTGGTTAAATTGCAATCTATGCTGTTGAGAAGCACAATTTTGTTCTTGCAATTTCCTAACCAATCTTTCGTGACAGCTAAATTATATCTTCCAAAAGTCAATAGATCAAGTGGTGCTGCTATAGATATGTGGATTAAGGTACACTCTCTACCTCTCTCTCTGTCTCTACGTGTGTGTTTGTGAAGAGTATTTTCTCTCTGCCATATTGACAAAGTCCCTGTCAGGCAAAAGAGCTGGATGCAAACACTGAGTACTACATTGAGCTACTGGCAAAGGGAATAGGGAAACCAAAGGAAGAAATTGCAAAAGATGTCCAGCGACCCAAATATTTTCAATCACAGGAAGCCGTAGACTATGGGATTGCAGACAAAATTATTGATTCAAGGGATGTTGCATTTGAGAAGAGGGTAATATTTTTGGCTTCATCTGGAACCATATTTCTACTCCGAATATTTCATGTCCCAAGATCTTAATGAGAATTTCTTATGGATCAGGATTATGATGGAATGCTTGCACAATCACGAGCTGCAATGAGGAGAGCAGCAGGTCCGCAAGCAGCCCCTTCTGGATTTAGGTAATCATGGAGCAGTAATAGTACAAAAGAAAAGTTCACTTTACTTGCCGCGTGTTTAATGGCTTGAAGAACATGGTGGGTTTGGTGACCTTCCAGTCTGAATTGCAAGCAGTTAGTTGTTGCTACATCTTGATCAGATAGCAGCAATCTTTGGTATCTAAACATATTAATATTGTAGAATGTATTATGTTTATTCACTTAAAATAGCCGAGAAACTAAGGATCAATTTTCTTACAGTTGTAAATATAGCACCAAAATTATCGGTTGTAATTGTAATACTCGCAGACTTGAGTCTAATTTATTTGGGTTGGAATTTTGAACATTCTGGGATAAAGTGGGCACGAACGAAACATCCACTCACCCACGTGTCAACTAATACCAGAGAAAAGAAAGGGCGTGTCATCTATGCTTTGATAATTCATTTAACCACTGGACTTTGGAAAAAAAAAAAAAAAAAAAAACCCCACCTGTCTTGATAAGCCTACGAAAACCTGCATTAGCGTTTCAAATTTTGGGTCTCTTTCTGTAGTTTTATAATCCAATTTCATGCTTTTATCATTTCAATGATTGCCCCAACTTGCCCTTGGCTGTTGGAGCTCAATTCCAGACCAAAATACTCGGGCATACTTAATGTTGAAAAGTTTCAAGAAAAAAAAAAAAAAACTTTTTACAAATTCGCGACAAGTATGTCTTCTGTCAAGGTTGCTACTATACCTAGAAAGCTGAAAAAATAAGTATATTTTTGAAACTACTATGCAACAAACGAGCTTTGTGCAACTTAATCATGCTGGGGGATTAGGGTACACTTTAGGTTTTGGCTTCACCTCTACTTCATTTACGGTGCGCACATAGATAGCATCAGGTTCATGACTGCCAAAAAAAAAAAAAAAAAAGACAACAGATCAAAGCTAGTATATAAGTATGCGAAGGAAATGATTTGTGTAAAAGTGAGAGAGACGGAGGAGTCTCTTACGGTTTATCCCCTTCTTCAAATGTGTAACTCGATGCCACAGCTAAGAGGTGCCCATCTCTACTGAATGAAAGTGCAGCAATGCTATTTGGGTACTTTGAGTACTGAAAGGGGCAATAGAAATTCAGTAAACTGTTAAGTTATCTTGCTGAGTGTCACTATTAATATCATTTGAGGTTCAAATATACCTGGTACAGCCTCTTCTTGTTGTTTCCATCCCACACATTAACATAACCATCACAACCTCCAGATGCAAATGTACCATATCTGCATGTAGATTTATGAAAGTACCAGTCACTATTGATAGCTTTCAATTCTGAGTGATGAATAAAATATTCACCCTAGTTTCAAAATTGTAGGGTAATAAACACATTTTTAATAACCACGCCTCAATATTGTCCAATCATATTCCCTAGAGAATAAAGGATTGGATCAATCTTCAATGAGGAAAACTCATTGAGATTTATCAATATAAATACTTATCTTCCATTAGACAAGCGTACATATACTTCTAATAATTTTTTCAAAGATCAGTCTTGGCGTAATGAGATTGATTTACATGAGAATTCAATTCCAAGAATAATTCCAGATCATTCCAGCAAGTAAATTAAATTCTTAACTGCTTACTGTAAATGAGTATGAATGGAGCCTACATTCTAACAGTTATACTGGAAGACATTATATCTGGAGCCTACATTCTAACTGTTATACTTGAAGACATTATATCCTTTATTGGCACCAATGCTTGTTAAAACTCTAGATCTTGAATCATCAAATGGGTACAAAAGATGCAAGGATGAGTTCACAACAAGAAAATGAAGTTTACCAGGAATATTTTTTTTTACAATCTTTGTATTAAGGAATCTCCTTGGTTTGCCCCCATCAACTAAAATCACTGGACGTACTTACATGGGGTGGAATGCAATTGCATTTACTGGATAGACAATGTCCCTTCCGACTTCTGATTTTCTATGACACTTGAAAGCATACCTGCATAAAGCTTACAGCGATTAACAGGAGATAATAGACAACATTCAAGTAATCCTATGCTTCAAACAGCACATTAAAAGATCATTAAGTACTTTTTCACTTGGCTGGCCTCTGAGAGATCAAAAAATTCCATTGCAACCCGTCCTTCAACAGAACTAAGAGCATATCCTGCATTCAGTAGTCAGAGAATAGGCAATGGCAGGCAATGACACCCGAAGAAATAAAGAGCAAGAAATGCGCTTTGAGGACAAAAATCAACGAATGCCATCAGTTGAATTTTGTAGTCATACAAAATACTATGTTAATGAATGGTTCTGCCAAACACTTCTGCATACTTATTTATATATTTTTTTGCATGTTTGTTCATTTTGATATACATCCTTGGAGTTTAGAACACAAAACATAACTTAAAAAATCTGCCACTAGTACAGGAGAGAACTTGAGAGTGATTTTCAGTGGAAAAAATAAGCAATGTAAATAACATTGTTCATGAATTTCCTGAAGCTCAAGTAAATACCTGTTCCATTTGGATAACAACGCACACATCTGGTTTGATATTTCAGTGAGGATTCCCTTCGCTGCTCAGGTTGAGACATATTTCTTAAATCATAGACATTAACATGTCTTCCTGCTGTCGCCACGACTAAACGGTTTCCAACAAGAGAAAGAGAGTACACACGCTCAGGTTGTGGATAAGTTCCAACAACAGTGCGCTCTTGCCCACTTGCACCTCTAGGGTCCCAGCATTTCAGGGTTCTGTCCCAACTACCTGTGATCAATTGCCCTGGAAGATTCGGTTCTTAGTCAAAGGAAGATTTGGCTCTTCTAACCAATTTTCCACAATTTATGGGAACTTCACTATTCAACAACTAGTGCATATATTTCAAGTTGTATGACAAGCATTTAATTGGAACAGAGAGATCATCAAGCCCACCCATATCGATGACATCCCAAAATGGACATATAACCACAGAAAGAAAAGCATACTAGAAATTTGAATGTTTCAAGCAGAATACATGAGGGATCTAGCACCTAAAACCCCCAATGCTTCAACAAAATGACAAACTAGTGACCAAGGTTACAACATGAAAGACGAAAATGTATCTTATGTAGAAATGACAAAAGGTTACCCACCATAAATTTGCATGTACATATGCATCCTATTCAAGTGTATGTTGGTCAGTGTGAAAGCTGGACAGCTTTCCACAAAAAGATTGTAAAAGCAATTAAATGTAATGTATACTGACACTACTGTGGGCGTCTATGTCACGCTGCTCCTTCTATCAGTAACTTACTAACTGCTAATTTTGGTGTATGACTAACCCAACTTTCAGGCCTATTTACAAATAATTTCTTTCTTATTATAGACAGAAACTGCTGTAAATGATCAATCACTAACATAAACAAGTAAAACAGAACTTCGGAAAGCGTTGATTACAAGTACAACAGACCTGCTGCATAGGAGTACTCAACACAACGCACAGGTGCATCATGCCTTCCCAAAATATCTTCCTTGTTATAGTTGAAAACGAGCCTGAAACATCAATATCATAATCTTAAGTTTCATAAGATACAGTTAAGAGGTGTAAACAACATTCAGACAGGACCTCAAAAACTGGATAATTTAGCCATCATGTATTAGACACCATCCACACTTGAAATGAATGTGGAATCTGTAAAAAATCAAATAAAAGGATGGAAAAAAGGAAAGAAAAAGAGCGAGTGTGTGGAAATAATAACGGAAACAAGTGGAGATCTTCACATCAGATTCAGGAATGCTCCCGATTCAAACATCAGCTCAAATTCCACAAAACCCAGATAACTTCCCAATATCCAAAGGGTTAATCTACATTGGCCACTAATTCAAGGACACATGGATTTGCTAGAGACAACGAAGCAGACCACTAAAACAAAGACACAAGGGTGATCAGATAGAAAGAGGAAATTGACATGACCAACATTTCAGCATTGACAACTCAACATAATAACTCAGCTGCACAAAGGCAAAATTCAATCCAGCGGGAGATAGCCTATGTTTATTTTCACACGGTTTCACAGAAGCCAAACAAGAAATAAGGGCCAAAAGACAATTACCGTCTCACAGTATTGTCGGCACCAACACTAAACCCTGAAGAATCATCATGGAAGCAGCAGTCGAGCACAGGACCACCATGCATGAACTCTCCCCTCAGCACATTGGCGCTCGCATCGTACAATCGAACGCCCTGAACGGATACTGAAGAAGATCACTACTCTGAGCTAGAAGTGAGCTAAGTATACATATATGAGAACTTAGACCATACCTTATCCCATGAGGAGACAAGTAGGTGATCACTGTGGTTAGAGAACCGAATGTTCGAGATGCCGTCAGATGGAGGATTCGACAGTTCTCTGCCGGAAGCCGGCGAGATACCAGATGTCATGTCGTGATTCGTTAGCTTCTGTAGTACTTAGGGTTTTCAGAGAGAGAGAGGGTAGTACTGTGATTTTATTTCATTTTCAGGATTTGGGGGGATTTTAAATTCAAATGAGAGACATGGCTAGTTGCCATCTTGAAACCAGAGGTACCAATTACCAAAACTGAGAGGCAGGGGATGTTGTGAATGAACGACAATGTCGTTTGATGATATTTCTTCCATGGGCCCTTATCCTTTGGGCCTATTTGTTAGTTACGGAGTTAAATAAGACAAACTCAAGGCCCAGTTGTTCCAACCAAGCGGCCCAAAAATGATTTTTATTTTTATTTTTTCTTCTTTTTATGAAAAATAAAAATGAATTTTTGGACAAGCTGAAGCCGATCTGAATGAGGTGGAGGAGGTGTCTTCTTCATGAGCAATTCACGCTACTAATTCTTCTGTAAATTCAGTGCCAAAGCGTTGACATCTATCTTTCTTCCTTTTCTCTTTGTGGTTCTGTTTCTTTGAGTGAAGGCCTTAAACCCTAGAATATTCATATCAAATCCAGTTGAAATTCATCTCTGATTTCAAGGTTCTATATTATATCGATCACCTACCAGCTAATGCAATGGTGGTCTGCAAATGTCGCAAGGTTTGATTTTCTTTCTTGTTCGTTGCATTTATTTTGCTAATTTTTTTTTTAGACTCAGTTTATGGCATTATGTTTTTTCTTAAACTGGGTATTAGATCGGATTGTCTTTGTAATTTAGATCATGGGTGATCTTTCAGCTTCTGAATTGTTGATTTGTGCAAAGGGATTCGAAATGGGTGCTTAATGGCACACTGTAAATTGGGAATTGTTTTTTATTAGTTTAGCTTGATGGCTCATGAATAATTGGCGTTACTTTAGGTCTTGTATTGATTCTCTGAATTTGAATATTAATTTATTTTATGGGTTTTTTGATGTTTTAGGCTACTAAGTTATACTGCTTCGTGCACAAGGTCCCCGTCTGTGGAGAATGCATCTGTTTTCCGGATCACCAAATCTGTGTGGTAAAATTTCCAATTCTGTGTTTTTTGTATTGTTTGACCTGTTGCAATCGTAATGCTACTTGTTATGTTCCTATTCTGGTTATGTACTACTTGGCCTGTTTCTTAATTTCTTTCTTTTTGATAAGTAATGGACAAAGATCATATCTTTATACACAAGGCAGGTACAGACAATTCTTACTTGTATCATATGCATAATGAAAATCTTGTACTTGCCTTGCAATATGGAATTTAATTTGATTGTAGTTTTGGCTTACTTTTGTTTGGGAGGATTGTAATGAGGCACTCTGGATGGATCCAATATGAATTAGATTTCTAAGGGGAAGATGGAGCCTATAAACTCCAGAAGAGGGAAAACATTTACCTCCAGAAATTAAACTTTTAGTAAAAAGTTGACCAAATGTTGCTCTATGTGTATATCTTATAAGGCTACGAGATGCTAGATGCCTGGTAGAACGTTTGCAAGCATTTTCTTGGAGTTATGACAGTACACATGATCTACTTTTTATCCTAGACTAATTGGAAAGTTATTTTTTAACTTATATCCTTTTTTGCTTTGTTTTCTTGAAGTTTATTAATTGTTAAGATATCTATTATTTTTTGCAACTTCAAGCTGATATGTGAACTGCGACTATTGGGATAACTATCCCTGAGCTATAAAAAATTTAGACCTTTCAGTTAAATTTGGATGATGAAGTCACTTATGTGTGCTTAAAAGTGATAAAATAATTTTTGTCATTATGCTTTCTTCAATGGTATAATTTGTTCATAATGGTTATATTATCAGCAACCACAATTTTTTGTTGTTGTGTTTAGTGATACAGATAGGTGTTGCTGCGCTGAAGCTATACTCATGTTGTCTTTTATAGGTCCGGACTTACTCAGAATGGGTTATAGATGGGGAATATGATTGGCCCCCTAAATGCTGCCTGTGTCAAGCTGTACTAGATGAGGAAACTGGTCCACAAACTACTCGACTGGGTTGCATGCGTATGTGATTTTGCGTTTTCAGTTACTGCCTCCTAGCTCAGAGTATCTGTTTGAAAGAAAACCTGTTGAATTTGACTCCATTACATGATATGAATTTGAATTTTTCTATCTTAGATGTTATCCACACAAATTGTTTCGCTTCTCACATGAAGAGTTTTCCACCACATACTGCACCAGGCAGGATATGTGTGTCCAACATGTTCAACTTCAGTAAGAACTACATTCAAATCTCTTTTTATTTTTTAGTAAATTTGAAGTTTTTTACAATTTTTTTTTAAGAAAGTTGGTCAATGTTGTGAAGTTCTTGGGCTGGGTTGTATTGGTCAGTGGTATGGAAAAATAAATTTATACAAATTGTGAGAATCAAGGTTAGATTATAATCTTATCCTATATCTTTCTTTACTATTTGTGCATGAAGATATGGCCTCCAAAGAGTGTTAAAGATTCTGGATCTCGTCTTCATTCAAAGCTGAAGGAAGCTATCATGCAGGTGAGCTCGTGATTAAGGATACTTTTAACTTTATCATTTGTCAACTATTTAATCAATTACTTCTTCGGAATGATAAAAAGATTACTTGATTTTTTTAATAGGATTAATATGATACTGAGATTCACCTTGAAAAGAATCCAAAATCTAGAAATTAGAATCGCAAGAATAAGAGTTGTGATTCTTTCAGATTGATTGAAACCAACACTATATGTTTAGTTAATTTTTGTTCTATTCCATGGCAGACTTTGCAAGTATTATCATCATCCAGTGAATATTTTCAACAGTTGCTATCTTTTCTTTTGCAGTTGTAGTCCTTCTCCTTGTTTTACACAGAAACTTGACATGACTTTGTGATGGTTGTGTATACATAGTGTATGTATGGAGGGAATTTCATTTTTGTTTCATTTTTCTTATTCTTCTCTGTCCTGTAAGTGTATAAATAAGGCGACTTTTATTATGTAATGTAAGAAAGACATACAATTTTGATGGCCCATGGCTTAATTGAGATAACATACTGGGGGTAGCCTTCTTCACAATAGTCTAATATGAGAAGTAAGCAATCAATTGCTTATGTGGATGTCATTAAATTATTTGGTGAACTGTATGCATCTTTCCATGTTATTTTTGTTGATATGCATACATATATAATAATAATAATAATATAACATGTATGTATTTTTCTTTGCAGTTGTTTTTATTGCTAAAAAGTAAAAAATAAAAACCTTCTTTTATTAGTGCTGGGACTTGTATCCTTTTCATGAATATTAGCATTTTTGAATAATGCAGACTGGTCTGGAAAAGAATTTTCATCCGGTTTCATTGCCGGTGACAGAATCCCGCAGTCCTCCTCCTGCTTTTGCTTCAGATCCGCTGATTTCCAGAGAAAATAATGCAAGCTCAACCTCCTCCGCAAACAATGAAATAAACTTGATAGAAGGCTACTCAGCTGCAACTGGGATGGGACCTTCTAAACTATCAGTGTCGGATATCGTGGAGATAGATGGTCCTAATTCAGCAGGAAATGTCATGACCAACTCAAGTCCTGTGGGTGTAAGAGGACCTTACCTTCAGTAATTGCACTAGAACGAGATGTTCAAGTGCACTTATTCTCTGTTTGCATTGTGTGTCAGCTTAATGAGCATGTGTGCATGTTGTGTGCCAAAATTTGAGTTATATTCTCTTTTGTGCTGAGTATCTATATCTCATAATTCTATTTTTATTGTTGAAATCAATCCAGCATAGTGCCACCACCAGAAAGAGTGGACTCCATGCTGACAGTACAAAACTCTGAAATATCATATTATGCAGATGATGAAGACGGAAATCGTAAAAAATATACTAGAAGAGGTATGTCTAATGTTGTCTCTAGAAGCCCTTAGTCATTATATTAGGTAATAATGTGGCTTGATCATGGGTTAGATAACAACCTCTTGAAGTAGAAGTTGTTTACATATCTCAACCCCCCCCCCCCCCACATACACACCAAAAGGGAAGAAGGTAGGGAAGAATGCTGCTTCTCAACTGCTCTTTGGTTCTTTGTAGGGCCATCCCTACTCTCTTTTCACGAGGGTTAGTTTATTGAGTTTGAGTTACATGGTCTTTTTTAATTTGTAGGTCCATTTCGCCACAAATTTCTTCGAGCATTGCTTCCTTTTTGGTCAAGTGCATTACCAACTTTACCAGTGACTGCAACCCCCAAGGAAAGATGCTTCAAATGCAAATGAAGCCCCAGAAGGTCGTACAAGGCATCAAAGGTCATCAAGGATGGACCCGAGTAAAATCCTTCTTGTGATTGCAATAATGTACTTGTCCTGCTTTATTATCCACTGCTATATATATTTATATCAGGTTTTCTGTTTTTGAATCTCAGACACGAGCTTAGATTAATCTCATTTGTACACTATGATGTATGATCAGTGAACTAATACCCTGTTACTAATAGAAGTGCTTATAATCATATGTAGGGCATGCTTGGCAACTATGGGTATTTTGTACTACAGACTAGTGCAACGGGGTTTTGGTGAAGAGCTTCCTGATGATGAGCAGAGGTGATATAATGCAATGCTCTGATATTCAGATGTATAGCTTGTTTTCTGTCTTGCTGGTTACTGTTTCGGTAGCTGCCTCACTTATTTGTTCAGCTCCTTTGTCAAGACAAGTTACTGCTTTTTTGGTGAGACATACAAATGGATGGTAGATAAGGCTCATTTTCGTTACTGATGATATTTACATGTTACATCAAATCCTCAGCCTTTTATCATATTTGCCATCCACTATTTTTTGTCTCTTTTTCTGTGGAATGGAGAATAGATTTAATGGATTTTGTTTTGTGAATTGGTTTACTTTGTAATTAGCCAGAGTTAATAAACTTGCAATAACCAAGTTGTTCTGGACCCCTTTATTTTTAAGCAACATATTTGACAGGCCAAGGAGAATAGTAATTGGTTGCCCAAATCAGTGCCATGGAAATTATTGGCGTAAAGTATATGATCTTATTTATCTGTTTCTTGAACAATTCGATTATTGTGTTCCATTTGAATGTTCTTCTCGTCATTACACTCTTTTTCTAAGGCAACAACCATGTGGTTGAAAATGCGGATGCTGTTCTGAAATTGATAAATAGAACAGAAACAGGCTTAGGATTGGTATGTCGAAATCTCATGATCATTTCAAACATTTGATGGTGATTTTGTTCGTGTTAGGCACCTTGTATCAGAATTTGGACTTCTTTTTACCCTTTCTGTAGACTATACCTCCCCTCCATCTTTCTTAGCTGATAAAACTAAACCCACGCTAGAAAACCATCATACAATTCCCACATTATGACGTTGTGTAAGTATAGCAGTACCATTAGAATACAATTTCATGTACTTAGTAGTTAGTACTACAAGCTCAAAGTGGACTTGTCAAAATTCTAACCCGGAAGTTGACAATCCTCAAAAGTCATAATTGGAATACTATTAACATTACATCTCAAAGGTCAAACTGAAAAAATAAAGGGAGTTAAGTAGACCTAATAAAAGTTCAAACAATGCTAAACTGCGGGAATTGAACTCTCTCTTTTGACTTTATCCATTAATCTAATCTTCAAATGGTTTACATTCCAAATTGAAAAAATGAAAAAAAAAAAAAAAAAAAAAAAGTACCACTTCTGCAGAGCCAAATTCAACCTCCACAATAAACGTAAGCATCCATATAATTCTGCCTTCACTGATATAGTCTTGCATTCCATGTAAAGTTAGAAGGTTTACGACACAAAAACCCTATAAAGGATGTTTATTTTTTGTCTATTATAGGACTGTTAGCTTTTTGAGCTAAACAACTGGAAGTAGTTCTTTCCATTCTTACAAACCTCCATAACTCCATTTATGTTCTAGTCCTTAGTCCTTACACAATCACAAGTTCGTGAAATTAACGACGTCAAGAGACTTTATAAATTGAACTAATTGACACATTTCCTAAAAAAACAAGTCTAATAAAAAAGAAAGAAAGGGGAAGAAGTAAAGAAAATCTTTCTTATCTACTATCTAGTATCTAGTGCGGGTTGTTTAGTATACCCAGTCTGCAAGACTGCAACCCATCAATAAACACAATAAGCTAAACCCTGAAATTGATAACCTATGATTTGATTTGGTTTAAATGTCAATATACTTTTCTGGGAATCTTAGTTAAAGGAAGTAGGTTTTAACAGCATTTGGGGGGAGGACAAGGATCCAGTTAGCACACAATATTGTCTGGTTACAAGCAAGATTTTACAAAAGTCAGCAGATTCATCCCCATTATCCACGACCTCTAACCTTGCCGTCCTTAAATTTTTGTCGATGTCATTCTCTTTCTGTCTACCAAACTTAATAATATTTTCTATTCATGCCGACCCCCACGTCTCATTGTAGCCAGGTGTCCTTCTCTCTCTCCCCACTCTAGCAAATCTCAATCTCACTCAGATTATTTGATCAGTTTTCTACTAATTAATCAAAATTAGTTCCTCTCAATCATAATGTTAGACTGTTTAATTCGTTATCTTTTGCCTCTCCTTCAATGGACTTCCCTCAAAATTTGTTTTTTAATGCAGCATTAACTAATTGGTTGAACTTTGTCAAACTCCTCCCTGAGTTGTACATTGCCCATCAAGGACTTGTGCAAGTTGGTTGTAGGGTATTGCAGCTATGAAGTCAATCCCTTGTGGCATTGTCTCTTGCTGTTGGGTTTAGGTATAAATACACATCTATATCTCTTTTTTTGCTTCAGGGTTCAATCAAATAGCAGTAATACCCTTTTCCTTAATAGGCTTCCAAAGATAGAAAATGGAGCCTGTTGAAGGAATTTGTGAGGGAGAGTGGAGTTCTCTTAGTGGGTTCTACACAGCTGAGGAGGCTGTTTTTATGACTCAATTTCTTGATAATTGCTCGGTTCCTAATGAGCTAAACAAGAGTGTGAATGTGGCTATTCCATCTGCATTTTGTCCTGCAGGCCATGAATCAACAACATTGAATGTTGCAGGTTTCAATCACTGTACATACTATTCTTCCAATATTGCTAATACTAATTCTCTGTGTTTCTCACAAGGGACTAGTGCTTATAGTTGTGAAGATGGTAGTTGTAACCTCTTTCCCACTTCAAGCAATGAGAACAACTCCTACAGTGACTGTCACCCAGTTTTGATAACCAATGGTGGCTCCATTTCCACGGATTTTTGCATGGAGGATGCCATGATTAGCCCTTATATCATTGAAGGGCTTGACTGCTTAATCCAACAGATAAATGAAGGCAATGCTGAAGAGTCAGGTCTAGATATAGGGCAAGGAGTTGTCGCTGATAAGAATTTGGGGGCCAAGAGGGAATGTGGTTTTCTTGTTTCTGAACTAGCTGCAGAAGATAAAGACAAGAACTTTGAAACCTCTCCAAAGAGACCTAGAAGTTCAATTGCGGTAGAATAATACACATCAATTTGCCTTCTTGTAAATGTTACTACTTTGATATTCCTAGAAAACTTGTTTATATTGCCTTTTTCTCATTTCACAATTGATTGTGTAGTTCCCAATTAAGAACAAGAGGAGTGTTAAGGCAAAGAAGAATCCGAAGCTTTCTGCAACAATCAAGAATGAAGAAGACGGGAATCCTGGTGTTCACTGGCAGAGTTCGAGTAGTTGCTGTTCAGAGGATGACCCCCATGCTTCTCCGGAGCTCAATGAAGGAGCTGCCTCTTCAAGCTTGAGCCCAAAAGGGCCTGCACCTCTTAACATGAATGGAAAAAGAGCCACTAGTGGTTCTACCACTGATTCACAGAGCCTCTATGCAAGGGTAAGTCCCTGCAAAGTCCATTCCATAAATGCTATCTACATATTTATTGCTTGGTGTTGATATTTTGCCGCTCTCAATGGAAAATCCAGCATTAGATTCAATTAACTTCTGTATCTTGCAGAAAAGAAGAGAGAGAATAAATGAAAGGTTGAGAATCCTACAAAACCTTGTCCCCAGTGGAACAAAGGTATGTTTTTTATCAATGATAGTCCAAGTATTGAAGCATTCATTGGTTAAGGTGCCCAAGATTCTAACTATGCTTCCTTCATCAATTTCAGGTTGATATTAGCACCATGCTAGACGAAGCAGTTCAATATGTAAAGTTTTTACAGCTCCAAATCAAGGTGAAAATACAATGGAATCATTCACACAATGAATTTGAATATAAATATCAGTTCAGAAAATCTATTATCTCAGCATTTTCAAATATAGTCATTAATTAATTTTATTTTTTTTCCTTTCTTTTATTTGGATACAACAGCTATTGAGCTCTGATGATCTCTGGATGTATGCTCCCATTGCTTACAGTGGAATGAATATTGGACTAGACTTGAAGATCACACCACCAGAACAACAATAGGAAGAGAAAACAAGAGAAGAGAATGCTGCACTGTTCATAGAAGTTACTGAAGTAAAAATTTATAGCAGACTAGCATTTTGTGATTTTATAGCTTGTTTCGTGTACGTTAAAAATCATAATAAAATTTGGCTGTAAATAATTCAATCAAATGAACTTTCTTGACTCCCGTAGCTGAAAAATGAGACATGGATACAGTAAATTTAAGTGTCTTGTGAGCACAGTTATATGATCTCCAGATCAAGAGATTCTTGTCACAATTCACAAATCTTCTAAAATGTCACAGAGCCTTCTCCCAAAAGCCAAAACTTGGTTTTTCCTTTTCCCTGTATAGCTTTGGTAAAGAAAATACTAACAATTCATCTTACGAAATTGACAGATATATGGCAAGCTGTATCCTGTATCACTTGACAGTTTGCACCTAAGAAAAATGCATAAATTTTTTGTTTGAAATGACAGAACGAAACCTTCTATGTATAAAAACACCATTATTTAAAATTTTAAGCACATTGTATAAAGAGAAGAATAATTTGTCAATTATCTTTGTCAAGTACTTCAACTATTAAGTTGTCTGCGACCACATCACTCAACCATTGCTTGACGTGCATGGCACTATACGTTTTCTGGCTCAAATATGGCAAGCACTGATACATGACATACCATCTTTGTTGGCCATAATTGCATTTTAAGTCTCAAGAAATAGAAAAGCCCTTGACAAGATTGAGACCATATGATTGAAGTGAATGATAAATCTGCCATTGAAGAGAATGGGAAGAACCAAATCAACATAAAACAGAAAGTCTATCAAAGTGGCAATGAGCAAACTACGTTCATTAATCCTCCGTAAAATCAATGACATAATATTATGTGAACTTCAGCCTGTCTTCAAAAGACTTACTATTATACATTGCTATTAATTTACGGACCAAAATAGCTTCTAATGGAACAGAAATCCTACAGGCTACTGTCAAATCCCTTAATCTACCCTAAAATTCAATCATCCAGGTATTCAGTATGTTACAATCCCAAAACAGCAGGACAACTAAGTCCAATCTTGATGTCAATATGATACAATGCATATCAAAATTCAATGCCCAAATCTATTGACTAGATAAATTAGCGCCCACGTGGAAAGCCAACCCTCCTGCTGCATGCCTTGAAATCCAAGAGACCACTGAGTTGCTATTTTCATGCTCGTTCCTCACTGACATGATTTGGAACTTCTGATTGGCTGTCCAAAGGCATATACTGTGCCATGATAGCTCTGATTTCAGAATCCATGTATGACTGCAAAAGCAACAATAGATTCACGGTAAATATTAACCCCAATAAGATCATAAAGAGAAGGTAATAGTGCTAGAGAAGCCGTTGGGGGGTGTTGGGGGGGAGCTGGCGTTGAGAAAAGCTAAGGTTACTTATTAGGTTATAGATTGTGTTATCAACAGATCTCTAACAGTTCAGACATGCCACCAACAAATATTCACAGCCAACTTTATTATGGCATCACTTCCAAGCACAGCTGGTCCAATGCCTAAAATGCTAAGAGTGCTCAATAGCACCACCAAAACTTGATTGCTCAATAAACCAGCAACATCAAATAATGCAATAAAGCTTACCCTTAATCTGTATTTGTAAACAAGATATGCCCCTCCTGCAGCCATAGCTAAGCCAATCAAAATGACCCAAACAACTGCCCAAGTAGAAGATTTACCCCCACTGCCCCTTTTACCTGCAGATACCAACATTATAATAAGTATCATAGCATAGCATGCGTACTGCAAATGTATTTACTTCCAGATAAATGTTCGGTTACTGGATTTACTGATGCAAGTATCATGGTCTCTGATATACAGAAGATCCCCGGTACAGGTACAGTTGTAGCTTCCCCAGGTATTCTTGCAGCTACATTCAGCACATTGACAAGCTTTCTTCTCTTTGCATTCATCAATATCTGTACACGTGAAAGAAGTGGGAAAGGAGGAAGAGAATTCAAATTTCGGATTCAAAAAGTTAAGTCTGAAAACATGCCACATCTACAACAGAAATTTCAATGGAAAAGTTGCTAATTCACGGCAATATAAAGAATTTAAAAAAGGAAAAAGCTTCCAACTTTCTGAAATGAGAAAGGTCTGGACAGAAAATGGATTGTCGGTGTGGTTTTCCAAGTTGACTTTTATAAAAGCTAACATGAAACTACCCTCCTGATGACCTCTAAAACTACAGAGACCTAGAATGTCTTATTACGGTATCACCTAATTGGGATCAAAATGGTGTAGGCCAGAATTCTATGAAAACCAACATGGATTCAAACAAACCAAGGGGAGGATAGCAATGAAATAGTTGAGGATTAAGAAGTAAGGCAATCTCCACATAGAAGTTAAGTATTAAGCGGTGATGCAGTTAGAATATGGATCCTAGATCCTATCCATTGTTCATACTTTAATGTACATATGTCCTTATTATATCCAATGACAGAAGAAACTAAGGGGCTGAATTCAATAATGTTCCACAAATCCTCCATATAAAGAAAGGGGTTTGAGCTTCTATTCTCCAGAGAGTAGTAGTAAAGAAAGATATTGGCATGAAAGGTTTGATAAGAAAGTTTAAACATGGGTAGAATTGAATAGCGGAAGACAATCCATGTGGGTGGTACCAACTAGTTCTTAAAGGATTCACGTTGTATAGCCTAACATCTAAGTTCCTTTCGAGTGATGACTATGAGTTCTTCTTTCTTTTCTTTTTCTCCAAGAGGGGGAAAGAGAGAGAGAGTACAGGGATAAGAAAAATGTGCTCTTACTCAACCCAAAAGGCTTAAGCGAACTCTAACTTAATTTGTATTAATGATTTGAAAAAGGAAAGGAAAGATAAATTGTCAGGAAATAGACTCATAACATAAAAGATTTCTTACCTACGCAGCTTTTAACACCGTCACCTTTAAAACCTGAAGGACACTGGCATTTAACCTCTCCATTATCCTGTTCACAACAAGGGATTCCAACCATTATATATGGGAGAAATTGGTTGAGTGGGGAATTTTTAGAACAAATTTAGAAGTACTAACCGAACAAGCAGAAAATGCATGTCCATCTCGGGCTTCATGCCAACAACCTCCATTATTTATCTTGCATCTCCCAGGCCCACTCGCTGCACAGCCAATAAGAAAACACTTTAATTGAAGTACAACAAATGGTTGAAACAAAAAATAAATATGTGTTGTATGTCACAAACAAGCCAAATAGGGAGACATACAGACAAACAAAATGATGCTCACATGCTCAAGCACACACACAAATAAAAGGAGGAGGAATGATTGTCATATAGGATAGTTTAAATACACAGGAAACTGGCTTCTGAGACTCAATTATTCCTTGTCACATAATTGATGGTGCAAAATTTACTGTATCATGCCAGTCTGAGCTAATGAGAATGCCATAAAATAACACTCACATGAGCAGAAACAAAGGGATCATGTCTCAAATTGCAGCAAGTAATGATTTCTAGGAAGCAAACATTTACAGATTCGTGTTTATAAAATATCATTCTCCATGTACTGTATGGTAACCTTCTGCAGAATATTTTTCAAAAATTGAATATCACACCCTTGTCAGTTTGTGCAAATAACGATAGAAATATATTATAGTTGACCTTCACAGGTGGTATAGCCATCTCCTTTGAACTGCACACCATCAACCAAGGGGCATTCACAGATTCTCCCACGAAATGTATCCTGCAAATTAATACATTTGTAAATAAACTGTTAACAAATAAAAGAAAACTAGAACTGATTAGGCAGTAGTTTTTATCACACCTTGCAGGCAGAAAGGTTGGCTCCTTTATCCTGCCAACAGCCACCATTGTTATCCAAGCACTCATTTGTTTCCACCTCTGTGAAGAATCCCCACTCGAAATAATCAGGTCCAGAAACAAGTAATCAGAGACATTTATGTAGTTTAGTGCCAAACCAAAAGCAAACAATTACCAGTGCTCAAACAAACAGCTGGTTCAGTAGTTTCCTCAAATCCAGAACAGATGGCCTTCAGAACAGCACCCTTCTGCAACTTTCCTGGAAGAACTTGTTTTAGAAACAGAAACATCCACATTATTACCTATGTAATCAGGCATACAGGACAAACCTCTGTATTGTCGATTATTGACAACAATGGTAGGCAATATAGTGACATCACCCCGTGAACCTTTTCCGACCTGCAAATAAGGTATAGATAATAATTTATATGACCACTTGTAATGGATTACATAAAGTAATAGCACATATATGACACAGTACTTGAGCCTCTTGCTCTTCTTTCAAAACAGGATTTTCAGAATCAGCAGCTGGATCTCCCATGCACTTCTCTATCTTCTTAATATCAAGACCTGCAGATTTTTTAGGGAAAAAAAATCACTTAATATCCAGTACCCTAAACAGAAAGTGGTGCCAACAGATTAACATACCAAGTGATTTTAAAACACCATCTGCACATTCCTTGTTGTATTTCCTTTCCTTCATCGGACATCTAATTTGAAAATCAGTAACATAGTCCCACCACACCCAAGGCTTTTTGGTTTCATTAGCCACTTTGAAAACACAAAGTTGTCTTAAATTCTCAAGAACCACATCTCTCCCTTCATAACCTGTGCTGAAGTCCTGTTCAGGATCAGGAGCACAATATCTTCCATGATTTATGCACTGGGACTTGCACTGTTTGCTTAGAGTAAATGCGTGGGGACAATACCAAGTTATATAATGTGGCGTAAATTGAGTGTAACCGCCTTTCTCTAGTATCTGTGCTGCACCCTTATAATCCTTCACAAATTCCATTAACATATCGCATTTAACGCCACATTCATCATTGCTGTTAGTCCATAACTCATACTCCACACGGTCATCTGGGTGAGGAACGGCCTCTCTCCAGTCAAGATTTATATTGACCATCTCCCCACCACTTATTGCTTTCTTTAATGTTTCACCAAAACTTTTTTCTATGAGTGCAGACGGTATTGTTATGTTCTCTATGTATTTTGCAGATGATCCATCCTCTGCAGGTGAGTCCATGGTAATTAATACTTCTTCGACATCATCTGCAACAAGAACTGCAGAAGCTCCAGCCTTCTGGGCATTCCAGACCTTCAAAGCGAAGAAGCAATCTGAAAGAAACATAACAACACTAAGAATCTATCTACAAAATAATACTCAAGACTTGATAATATTCATAGCCCCAATTTTCTACGTCTAGATAGAAAGAAGCATACCCTTGCAGTTAAAGAAAATTACAAGTAACCACGAAAAATGATTTTTAATGCGATAGAGAATACATTCTTGATATTAGCAAACATATTGACATTATCAAGAAAGGGAAGTCCAGTATATTCAAATCCAATGAAACCTCAAACATCAACAAACAAGAGTAAAAAAGAATGGAGGTCAACCAAAATAATGGAAGTCTACACAGTCTCAGATCACCTAACAACCCAATTATAATCACAGAATCAAAGGAGAGTATAGCAACCAAATGAATCAGCTTTATGTGAAGGATACCTCCTTCAAGAAAAAAAGGGGGGAAAAGAAAGGACTTTAAAATATAAATCTCATTGTACAAACTATTTAATCATACATAACAGTTATTCAACAAAATGAGAAGGGTGTCCCTGGCATAAAAAAATTAAAAATTGCTCGAACATATGAAAAGGGTACCCCAAGTAAACCAAACAAACTCATGCAGCCTCAATACTGAAAATAACAATCAAATTATTCAAAAGCTACAAAGGCTTACCTCCACGATCGACCAAAACGAAGGTCGGCAGAGCTCCAGGCTTTGACTGGAACGATATCCCAAACTCATCAAAACCTTTACAGCTTTTCCGGTTCTCCTTCGGATAGACTACAGTACCAGCCATGCTGCCCCCATACTGAGGTATCCCAAAGTTCCCAATCGCACTATCATAGGTACCCTTGATTTTTTCCGGTGATGTAACTCTCAAGCTGTTCTTCTCCACCACAAATCTCCCCATTGACAAAGGCATCAAAGACAAAAACAGAAAACCTACAAAGCATCTAACTAATGATCTTTGAAGCTCCATTTTGTGCATCTTCAGAAAGAGAAAGCGGAATTAGGGTTTTGCAGTATCAATTGCTTGAAAACAGAAGAAAAATAGTGACCTTTTTATAGATCAAGAAAGTTCTTCTCGACAACAAAGTGGAAATTTACCCAAAAAAAAAAATGAGAACCAAAATTTTAGAAATTTTTTCTTGTTACAAAGCCCAGTGTCTTACCGGGAAAACTTGGAAACGCAAGGATCTCAGTTAATCCATGGAGACAACGTAACCAATAGTATCATTGACTATCAAGTAACAACGTCTTCAGTGCCGACTCAAACTTTTCCTGTAATAAATTAATGACTTATCTATTATTTTGTCTCTTAGATTTTATTAATTTTCAGTTTAATCCTTCAAAAAATTTATCGATCAATTTTCACTTTCAAAATTTAAAATTTTACAATTAAATTTTAATTTTTATTCAAAATATTATGAAATAACATAATAATTATATTTAAAATAAATATAATGTCATGTATAAATTTTTTTATTATTAAATTATATAAAATTAATTTTTTATAAATATAACTAGATTGAAAATTTTTGAATTCTATAATATAAACTTGAACAAAAACATTGATAAAAACTAAATAAAAAACACATGTAATTATAAAGATTGAAACAATAATTAAACCTAAAATAATTTTTACCAATACAATTTTCTAACAAACAATTATAACGTTTTGAAAATAGTGAAATACCAACATGAAAGGTTAAAGACTAGAAAGAAAAGATAATCAATACATTAAAATTAGAACTTTGTATTAACTTTTTTTCAGTCTTAGAGTAATATAATTAAATTTATAATGTAATATAAATTTTTTGAGGGTAAATTCATAATGTAAGATCACTAGATATGCATTAAAAAATTATTAATCCTTGTGGATCACGATTTCACAAGTTTTCTCACATGACAATTGCTTGCAAATTGCAATGACTCATTGAAACCAATCACAGGAAGACAGCTCCTACCATCAAAGAAAACGTGTGGGCTTTGTCAGAACCAAATAGAAAACGTATCCTAGTCATAAATTTACCTACTGACAAAAAAAATATTCAAGAAAGTGATTATTATTAGTTTTTTCCTTGACAGAATCACTCAAGCAGTGCTCTCTAACAAAAATATAGATTTCATAATTAAGAGAGAATCATCATTTTCGTCAGTGAATTTAACAATATTCTTTACTAAACTAAATCACAATGTTTATTCACTTTCCAAAAATATCATATATATCAATGGTTCACATTATTGTTTTAGTCTGAAAGTTCTTAAACTGGTGTTGTTGTAAAGGTTACTTGGCAAAAATGGAGTTTCTAATGCTTTATTGCAAGCACCAACTTCTGAATACAACAGTATATGCATGTGCTTTTCATATAGAAGAACATATTTGTTGGTTATTGATATTGATGTACAAAGAATCATATACACATAATTTACATTATAACTACTCAGGAAACTGACATGCTTTGCAAATCTCATCAACTTTTAGCAGTTGCATTTATACTTTCCAGAGCCATGCAAGTTCTTTCAACATTCATCAAGAGGACTCCATATATTTTGTTCCTTACTCTACCATAAGCTTCTAATTCGGAGTTCTCCAATGCAGAACCATCATTTCTTCCATCCATAAAATCCAACCGGTCGTTTACTCTCTTCATCTGACGCATCATCTCAGCTAATTCATGATCTGATTTGGAAATGGTTTTGCTCTTAACTTCATCTAAGTAGTTCTCAATGTGAGCCAAAAACCATTTTCTACATTCATCTTGCAATGTACTAGTCAGATCAGCAGCTGCACCTATAGTACTTCCTTTTATCCAATCTGCTGTACTACAGTCTGTTGCCAATCCAATCTGCATCTCTGCATTATTCTTCTGCATTCTAACAAAATACATACCCTTTGGTTTATTACCTGAATTTGTATTCGATTTTTTCGTTATCTCCCCGGCCTGCACAGAAATAATACTACTAGGGGAAAAATATGGGTTAAGATCAGATGCCAAAGCTTCTTTAATCCAGGAAGTCGCATTCTTCTGTCTGTCCAATGCAAGTTTCAATGCTTAGCTGATAGAACTGGGTTAGTTGAATCACTGTCATTATCCCTTAATGGACTAATACTTCTCAGTGACTGAACAATTAATGAAGTATGATTCAAGTTGTCTTGTAAGCCGAGGAACTTATCAACTGATAGTTGCTGATTATCTCCCTTGGCTGACAGAAGCTCTGAGTATGTGCTGGAAAGAACAGAGGGTTAATTAGTACCACTAATTGGCTATGTTTTCAATCAAATGCAACTTAAATTGCTTACGACTAGGGCACAGAAACATTAACCAACAACATTGGCTTGATGTAATTTACTAGTTACTTCGAAGAACATCAGATGGTAATCAACTAAACTATCCAAGAGCTTGTTGCACAACAATTCAGAGCCTACATGTACACACCTTAAGCATTTGAGAATTCTCTCAGCAGCAGAAGACTCTTGCAGAGCCTCAACTGCAGCAGTCAGTGCTGCTTCTTTGTGCCTTGAAGACTTCCTGCAGACAATAGGTAATTAAAGACCTCTTTTTCTTTCTTCTGTTTCCGAATTAGGATATAGAAAGGAACAACCGAACAAGTGTCATGCACAAATATGATTAAGTGAAGCAGGATACCTCGCCATAGTTCACTAAAACTGAGGGGAGGGAACTCCATAATATCTTTGCTTCTTCCCGTTTCTTGTCATTGACCAAAGTGAACATTGCTTCTGAATCAGACGGTTTCTCACAAATTTTCATAGTGATCTTACTCTTGTTGGAAGTCTTAATCGATTTTGGAGCTACACCAATATCTTTTACTTTAGTTTTGGAGTTTGAATTGTCCTCGGAGCTATCATACCTGGTTGAACGAAGTGGGGAAGACTGTGAATGCAGAGAAAGGCATATTCTTTAGCTGCGGAAGTCATAAATCTAGATTACTATGAAGGGAACATAGAGTGAGTGAGAGAGAAGATATGTAAACTCAAATATATATGTTAATTATGCAGCAGCTATCCTCAATGTCTCGTGTCTTCAAAGATTGCTAACTTAAGAAAAAGGTCTAGGGAAGTGGGAGCATTCATTGGATTAGAAAAGGAGCACCTTCAAGGAAAGTTTAATATACTATTCAAAAATGGCACAAATCTGGATTTTTTATTTATCAGAAAAGCTTTGTGCCAACTATTTCAAACATGAAATTTGGACTCTAATATTCACTACTGATTAATCACAAGCCAGAGAAAGACACATACATAAGCACTTCGGCTATGACGAGTTGGTTTCTTCCCTCGCATTAGAACTCCCAAGTCTGAGATCTCTCTACCATTCCAGCTTCTTCTCTTGGTTGTTGGTATAGACGAGGAATGTGACAGTGAAATTGCAGAATCACTATCTTTTTCCCTAAGAAACATCAGAATCTCTGGATGCTCTACCTGCATTTCTATTTGGGTGGACTTTTGATGCACTTGAAGAACGAAACCTTTCCCGTGGCTTCTTCTCCACACAATCATTCGTTTCCATTATTGACAAGGAATTAGACAATGCATGCAAATCCACCTGTTTATCTCTTGTAACAAGATCTTTAGGCTTTCCAATACTGAGATACCGACCAGGTACAGGCTTTATACCTCTAATCTTTGGAACTGGATGAGCTTCCTCTAATTCATCAACATATATTAGCTGCCCAATTTGCAATTTGTTACAGAGAACCATACATCTTCTTCTTGAGGTAAAGTTACAAACAAGGCATGTGAAGAATCAGAAACCTTCAAGTAAAACCCCCTATTAGACCAAAGGTCATCCTCTGCCATTATAGGTAATATGCTTCTAACTTGTAAAAAAGAGGGTTTTCTCTGTTCTGGTGGATTTTCCATAACCATTTCTTGAATAAGCTTCAGTAGGACCCCAGAAGTCAAAATTTCCATTTTCTTTTAGAAATACGAAAAAAAAAAGAAAAGACAGATTAGGGAAACCCTAGTATTTCTTACACAAAGTATATCATACACAATGGTTGTTTTGTGTCACTGAAAAAATCTGAAGAAACCCATTAAAGAACGACCCCAGTTCCTGAAGAAAATTGATTTTGATGTTGCTGAAATTCCAAGATAACGAGATTTCAGAAGTTCAAACTGCTAATGAGAACCCACAAAAATGGGCTTCGGCAACAGCGCAGTTTCTCTGCAAGTTGAATTTTTTGAGCATAGAAAAACATCCGTCTTCTTTTCTGCAATGAGGAATAAGGTGATTTTGAAGGAGGGAGGACTTTTCTAATAGTTTCTACAAAGTCGCCATGGATGGAAGAGCTTGAAGAGGCCGTTAAAACCGTTTGTGATGTTTGACCAAAAAATATAAATAAAACAGTTGTCGATGTAGGACCTGGATCTGGCAGAGAGAATCAGGTCGGACTGCACTTTGGTTGGGAGCTTTAACTATTACAATTTCCTTTTTACTTTAGCAGTTGTCTCTCTCTCTCTTTAGTAAATAGAACTTTAGCTTGAGAGAATATTAGTGACGATGCCAATTTTCTTGACATTTTTTCCATTATTTTTGTTGGAAAATGTGTAACTTTCTTCCTTAACATAATTAAGGTTCCAATAGATAGCTTACTGGTAAGACTCGATATTATTAGGGAGTTAATTAACTGGATGACCTGCATTGAAATCCACTCTAATTATTTGACCCAATTGGCATATATTGTGTAAATTTCATATAAAGTTTTAATTGTTTCATCATGAAAATGATGTAAAACGATTAAGATGAAGGTAGGCATAGAGGCTTGGACATGTAACAGATAAATAGTGCTACTGGAAGAGCTAAAGAACATATATATATAGTTTCTGTAAGTACCACATCTTTCTAAATTATAGTCTCAATCCACAATCAACCTCACCTGTTAGCATGAAGTAGAAAATGCTTGCAAATCCTTTGGTTCATAAATTTCAAGGTGAGTGCTTGCAGTCTCCTTATAACCAAATAAAAAATACAGTCAATTTTGGATAACAATGAGAACCCAACTTCTCTTATTCCTTAGCCTTTCTTTGCTAATAGCCCCCATTGATGCACAAAATCATGCTTGTCACAAGGGCTCCCCTCAGACAAGTCTGTTCCCATTTTGCAACACTTCCTTAACTTATGAGGACAGAGCCAAGGACTCAGTGTCACAACTAACTCTCCAAGAAAAAGTGCAACAGTTAGTAAATGCTGCTGTTGGCATTCCCCGAGTTGGTGTGCCTGCATACGAGTGGTGGTCTGAGGCACTTCATGGAGTCTCCAATGTTGGGCCAGGTACACGCTTTAATGGTACCGTGCCTGGTGCTACTAGCTTTCCAGCAGTTATACTATCAGCAGCCAGTTTTAATGCAACTTTATGGTACAAGATGGGGCAGGTTGTGTCAAATGAGGCTCGAGCTATGTACGATGTGGGATTAGCCGGTTTGATATATTGGAGTCCCAATGTCAATGTGTTCCGTGATCCAAGATGGGGACGCGGCCAAGAAACGCCAGGGGAAGACCCGTTGTTGGTGTCTAGGTATGCTGTGAAGTATGTCTGCGGTCTACAAGAAGTTGGTGATGCAGGAAATTCAACAGGTGATGGGCTAAACGTATCAAGCTGTTGCAAGCATTATACTGCTTATGATCTTGATAGTTGGAAAGGAGTTGATTGATTTCACTTTGATGCAAAGGTAAAAAATAATTAGAAATGATTAACATTTTAATGGACTAAGGCTTAATTATAATTTGAGGGTGCAAAAGTATAATAGTGCATGTCTACGGAAAAGAGGTTAAGAAGTTGAGAGCAAGATAACCAATGATTGAAATTGTGATTTTTTGGGCTATTGCAGGTGACAAATCAGGACTTGGAGGACACATATCAGCCACCATTCAAGAGTTGTGTAGAGGAGGAGCATGTCAGCAGTGTGATGTGTTCTTATAATAGGGTTAATGGGATTCCTACATGTGCTGATCCAGATCTTCTTGAAGGGATAGTCAGAGGCCAATGGGGTCTAGATGGGTTTGTCTGCAATCCTAAAATTTGCATTTGTTCTCCTGCTTTTTGAGGCTGTTTTCATCCCTTTCTTACTTTACCAGAACCAAGTGAAACTCCCTCATTGTTTTCATTTACTTATAAGCAGATATATAGTCTCGGACTGTGATTCAGTGGAGGTCTATTATAACTCCATTCATTACATGAAAACCCCCGAAGATGCAGTATCTCTTGCCTTGAAAGCAAGTAGCTAGGTTCACCTGCAAAAGACACTAAACAATTTGTAATGATGATTAAATATTGTTATCCTGACCGTGCAGGTTTGAACATGAATTGCGGAACTTATCTAGGGAAATATACAGAGGTGGATGAATCTATTGTAGACCAGGCCTTGATATACAACTATGTTGTACTAATGAGACTTGGCTTCTTTGATGGGGATCCCAAGTTACTTCCATTTGGGAATCTTGGACCTTCTGACATATGTACTAATGATAATCAACAATAGGCCCTTGTTGCTGCAAAGCAAGGGATAGTTTTGCTGGAAAACGACGGAGCTCTTCCATTTTCGGCAAGTAAAATTAAAAATTTAGCTGTAATTGGAACAAATGCCAATGCCACCACAGTTATGCTTAGCAGCTATGAGGGTGTACCTTGCAGCTATACAAGCCCTTTACAAGCCTACAGAAGTATATTTCAGATGTTACTTATGAGCCAGGGTGTAGCAAAGCCAAATGCAGTGATGAGAGCCTTATTGCAAAGGCAGCTAAAGCTTCAGCTTCAGCATCAGCAGATGCAGTGGTGATGGTGGTGGGACTTGATCAGGACATTGAGAGAGAAGGACTGGACAGAGAGAAATTGACATTACCAGGATTTCAAGAAAGCTAGTGACACAAGTTGCCAATAGTAGCAAAGGAACAGTGATCATTGTTTAATGGCAGCTGGTCCCATTGACATCTCATTTGCCAAAAATTTGAGTAAAATTGGGGGCAATTTTGTGGGTAGGGTATCCTGGTCAAGCTGGAGGGGATGCCATAGCAGAAGTCATATTTGGAGATTACAATCCAGGTATTGACACATATGCCTAATTAGGACTAATGGTTATATCATACGCTCATGTCTGAGTCCTGACCCTGTCATTTCGGATTTTTGATTTCCTTGATATGGAGAAAGTTGCTATAAGCAGCTGTTAATATAAAGTTTATATTTTTCAGGTGGCAGGTCCCCTTTTACATGGTATCCACAAGAATATGCAGATCAAGTGCCTATGTCAGACATGAACATGAGAGGAAATACCAGTAAGAACTTCCCAGGAAGAACATACAGGTTTTACACTGGGAAAACAATCTACGAGTTTAGACATGGTCTAAGCTACTCAAATTTCTCCAAGTTCATAAGCATCTGCTCCCTCCTCTAGCCTATATAGTATTTTCTCATCAAACTCAACTATTCAGCCAAATTCTATCTCTGATGGTGAAGCAATTGATGTTTCAGAAAAAAACTGCGGGGATCTGACTTGTCCATGGTGTATTAATCAGAGGACCTAGAGATAGATCCTGTGCAGTATTAGTGTTCTGGACGCCACCGAAAATTGAGTGGGGCACCAATCAAACAGTTGGTAGGATTTGACAAGGTTGAGGTGAAGGCAGGGAAGTATGAGTTTGTGGTAGTGAAAGTGAAAGTGAATGTGTGCAGGGAGCTAAGTCTAGTTGACAGTGAGGTAATGAGGAAGGTGGTGATGGGAGAGCATACAATATTTGTTGGTTCCAGCAATGAGCAGCAAGTGAAACACAAGATCAATGTCAGGCTGGAAGGAAGTGAAACCGCAAAAGCCTTTGTCTCTTAAACACCAGAAAGCAGCAGCAAAAGAAATAGCAGAGGAAGGGTTTGAACCTTCGACCTTGTGGTTAACAGCCACACGCTCTAACCAACTGAACTACTCCAGCTCTTGACAAGAAGTAATTAATTTACCATTTTTGTTTTTGCTACTCCATTCAGTCGCAATAAAAATAAACTCCGACGAGCATAATATGTGAGCTGCAATTCAATCTGTAACACAGAGGTTCATACTATACAAAGATACAAACCCAACAAGACTAATGGTTAGTTTGAGGAACACAAACTGTCTTCAAAGTTTTCAGTTTCACAACCTTAGGCTAAGGGGCTTCGGCGTGGTTGCTGCAAGTATCCCAAAATTTCAGGTGCCGTAAGACATGATGCGGGTGCAAGCTACACTAGTACTACTTCAGAGCTAAGTCCAGTTGATAGTGAGAGAAAAAGGAAAATGGGGCCAGAAAAGCAGACATGTTTGGTTGGGTCCTCCAATGAGCACCAGTTGTTCCAATGTTAACCTGTATTGATTCCCTCCAACTCGCATGACTGTCAACATTTTGTAATGAAGACCATTTCAATCTACAGCACAAAGAGATTCGCAGTATACAAACTCAACAAAAATAACTGCTCTTTAGAACACAACCCCAGAAATGGATAGCTTCATTTCATTGGGTTTGTAGTAAATGGAATCATTTATGTTTTGTCACCTTACATGCTTTTTTCCTATAGTAGTCATCCTTATGTACTCTGTTTTTGGCATTTGCTTATGGCTGATGTCCTTGTTGAGCAGGTTGTGAACTTGATACTTTCAACCCTATAGGCACTTTGAGTCAATTCAGAACCAGTAATGAACAGAAAGTATCAAGATTTCAGAAAATTCTTAGGGGCACCTATGACATCCGGACAACTGTTCGTAAGGAAATGGGTCAGGACTATAAGTGTGCCTGTGTACAGATGGTAGTTAATTTACCTGACAAGAGGTCTATTGAGAATTCAGGTCTCCCTAACTGACATAGAAGATCTTCATATTTGATGTAGCCTAATTAGTTCAGTTGTGGACTATGTCTCCCCAATGCAGGAGGTTTCAAATGTCATTCCTATTGAGTAATGAATAAACATTGAAAAATTATGTCACTCAATCGCTTCCTTCTCTTCGTCTTATTTACTTATCCACTATATTGAATGCATGCACTTGCTCAAAATGCATAGAACACATCCTATGTGAATGGGGCTCCACAAGCAGGCTCTTTCAGTATCACTAATCAAATTCGATGCTTTATCCGCCAGTGAATGCTAGACTCGCTGAATTTAGAGGAAACTTTATATTTGGAAATAAATTACAACACACAATTTGCAACTCAAATCAGGAGGGCAACGTTGTCACATAAAATTCATAATGTAAAAATCCGCAAAAACGGGAAGACCTAAGAAACCATTCTCCACTGGATTTTGTCCTGAATAAGCAAGATGATTCATTGACGGAAATAGTCTGTAAAAACACTGATATTACGAGAAGCAGTTATGTAGACTGCTGAGTTTTCCTATGAAGATAAGAGTGCTTCCAGTTGTGCAATCTGGTCCTCCTCATTGCTCGGGGTTGGATCGACATTAACCTCTTGATACAAATCATGCTTCCACTTCTCAGTACTAAAACCACCAGGACGGTATCCTTGCCTTCCATTAAATCCATCTGTACCTTTGTAATTGCCATTGCCACTACCACCAGCATACCTTCCTCTAGATGAAAAGCCATCCCTCTGAGCTTCTCCCCGGTTGGTTATTCCCCTGTCTCCCCCAAATTGTTTCTCTGTTCTGTCCAAATGGCGGGCTCTTTCCTCCCTCCTAGTCACTCCTTTCCACAGGTCGGTCAATTTGGTTTGATTTCAAGGTCTCTGATGCTGCTGCTTCAGCATTTCCTGGATCTACTACAATCTTCTTCTCCCTAAATGCAGGCCTTTTCTTGGTAGTTGGCAGTACATCATCCTTCCTTTCAGAAATACCATCATTGTGCCGTGAACTAATATTCTCAACCTTAGCATGTGACCTCTCATCTCTTTGCTCTCTATCATGAGTTGCTCTCTCCGCCTTCTCAATATGCCAATCAGTTGAGTCCTTCCACGATCCACGCTCTTGAAAACAGAATAATATGTGATAAGAAAACAGGTAAGTAGGAAATGAGTTTTACCTTGACAAAAGAATTTTGGTAAAGACTAGCATAACAACATCAAATAAAAAATAAGGTGGGGTTATATTGTCAAAATAAAAGTAAGGAACACACCACCAGTTGCTCTGCGACCAGAGCTTCGACCAACTTGCCCGCCACTACCACGCTCATGATGCTGTCACAAGACATGCACAGGCAAGCCTAAAATATTTATATACAGAAGCACTTGAAGGAAAGCAGCTGAGTAAGAATCCCGCAACATGACCCCAGAAAAATAGTTAGCATATGCTGAATAACAAGCAATTAACAATACAGAAACACCAATTCCTGCTAGGAGAAATTATTTATCAGGAGTTGAAACTAATATTTTCTCCTAGTCATCCTGAAAATGATGATCAAGACAAGAATATTTTTCTAGTCTATGAATTTTATTCATCATGATAACAACTTTAACTTCATACAGATCCAAGGGTGACGATAACAACTCTATCTTCAAGAATAACAAGCTATAACAGGCACCAACTCATGGTAGTTAAACATAAGGAAATAGGCAATTGGGTAATTCCCAAACATGTTACCCAGCAAGGCTATGCATTGAGATCACATGCACTTATTGCTTAATGGTTGGTTGGACAAGCAAAAAGTAAATAAACTAATTCGTTACTTACCATCAGATTATTGGTATTATACATTCTAAGGAACTAGCATATCTACTTATTCGTTACTTACCATCAGATTTTGGTATTATACATTCTAAGGAACTAACATATCTACGGACTAAATTTTTTAACTATCCTGCAATAAATTCTTAGAGAAAATGTAAACAGAGGACTGGTGTTATGCATACCAAGGAACTCGGAGATCTAAAGACTCTACCTAACCATTCTACAACTAAACATGTTGTTCCTTTCATATTACAGTATAAGCAATGCTCAAGCAACCAAGTCTTTGAGAAGATATAAGGGAAACAGAATATTCAAGAGCATGTAGTCCAAAAAAATGAGGGTCGAAATATCCAAAGATCATGTAAAGATATCTGAAATTACAACACCTGAGAGTAAGATCGAGACCGTGATACTTCAGTTGGAGCAGAAGAATGTTTGGTGCCATCATATTGCTTATCGGGTTTCATGTCAGAATCTTTTTTAGCAGTCCCATTTTCTTGCTTAGAATTACGTGCTAAAGGGGTGTCACTACCAAGTGGTAACGTGTCTTGCAGTTGACGGCGGTGTTTCTGTCCCAGGTCTCTATTGTCGTGATTAGTACCAGTCTTTACTCTGTCCGTTTCTGGTTTGCCATCCCTTCTAGACCTCTTAGGACTAGGACCAACCAACAACAAAAATAAGCTATCTATCTTTGGATTCAGTATTAAACCATTGAATGCTATTTAAACTTAATGAAACCAAAATGAATGTGGTGCCAGACAAATGAGATTCTGTTTCATGACACTTAAACTAATTACCAAGAAACAAATGGTTTTGCAAGTTGCACCTAAGACATAAGCACAAAAGGACCAAAGGCATTACAGAATCAGTGATTACAAGTATAAAAATTTGATTTTTCTATGTGAACTTTAGGAATAAGGTAACTTAAGCATCAACAATGAACAATTAGAAACTATATGTTCTTTTTGGTCTAATGGGCAATGCGTCACTACCCCAAAATACAGATTCATGTCTACATCTATTCAGTTTATGTTTTCCAATAGGAAAATTATCATTGAAAAATGATAAATTTTTGAGTTCCACAGATTCTCATTGAAGGGATATATGGTCAAATTAAAACATGAGCAAACAATCACCATTGTTTGAATAACAATTCAGCTTATCTATCGTAACTCTGCCAAACATCTCATTGACCAAAACCCAGATCAATTCAAACGTCGACTCACACAAATAGGAGACAAAGACAGAGACAGAGGTACCTCGGCTCTCTGTCGAATCTGGAACGGTGCCGTCCTGAGTCGGATTCGCGAGCCTCCCGACGAGACATTTGGTCATATGCTATCTTCCTACCAAGGGAAGAGAGAGTCAGAGTAATGTTTAGGGCTTTGCTTCGTCAGCTAATGTTTTTATATTAATGTAAAATACAATATTTATGGGAAAATACTAATACGCACCTAGCAATACTTTTTCTCTATGCACTTGAACCCCTATATTTTGTGGTGTAACTGGCACTTGTGTTCTTTACATATTTAATCGGGGTTTAGAAGGAAAATACGAGTAACAGTGTAATACATATTAATAGTTAGTAAATACTTTGACAGTCTAGGAGCGAATGTATATTACAATGTAAGTCGAGAAACTAAGTGACAATTCACAACCATAAACATATTTGTATTTTTTAGTTTAAGTTAGCAGTATATAGTGGCAAGTAACAAATAAATATGTATATGTTAGTAAATTTGAATGTAAGTCGGCAAACTAGTGATATTCACAAGTAGATACGCATTTGTTAGTAAGTTGGTAAATTTTCAGACAATTTTAGGTGAATATTTTAATGTAAGTTGACATGTATAGTAAGGACACACAAGTAAATATGTATTTTTAATAAATTTATAAATGACAAATGTAGTGTACTAATTCACACTTGAATATTTCATATCCAATTGGTAATTTTATAACGAATTTTTAATAAATGCATATATCATAATTAGTCTGCACAATATTGACAATGTACGAGTAATACATATTTCATAATAAGTCGACAAATATTCTGAAATTGATAAAAGAATTAGTATTTTATAGTAAATTGGCAAACATTCATGTAATGTATTAGTATTATGTGAATTTATTAGTGAATACATATTTCACAATAAATTGATAACATTTATGATGATTTATGAGTGAATACAATATAATGAAAACTTTTAGTTATGTTATAGGTATGTGAAGAGCATCAATCAATAAATTTAAGATAAAAATAAACACTATAATTCAGAGATACTAATTCGTTGATGTTCTAAATCGACAAGTTTAAAGGGAAGGTTTTTTTTTTTTTTTTTTTTTACACACGCTTCTTAGTTCTTATTTCTAAAAAGTGTCTATGGATCATACAAGGTGTGGAAACATCAAGTTGATTATACACCTAGATACCGATATGGAGAGAATGGAAAATGAGAAAAACTAAATAAATAATTTATCTTTTAAGAATTTAAATCCAATATCATTGAACTATTAACTAGTGTTGTAAAAAAGTGTTTTTACTTCCCATAAACAAAAAAGATCACGATTGAGTCAAATCCTATGACAATATATATATTTCTCTTTGTTAACTCATGCCTCTGAAACTGAAATATTACAATTTACAACTGCAATTCCTTTTGGCTGGCTAGTAGGTTGCGTTCCTGTAGTAGTACAAATTTTGAGCTTGCTACTGTATAAAGAATGTTAAGAGACAAAGTTACACCTTGTTTATGACATTTTCTAACTATAGCAGGTGTACTGCCGTTGACCCATATGCAATCAACCAAAAATGGTTGATTACAGTAGCATTTCCAGAAACTATGTAGCTGTGCTTCATAGAATTCACACTGCAATATGGTTTAGCATAAGAAAGATAACAGTTCATAATGAATTCACTTCTGGGTTGATTTGAACCTTCTACACCATTTTATCATAAGCTCGTCAACATTGGCATCCATACGTGTTCCTACTCCTCCCCACATCAACATGTGGGCAATGTCTCCCATTGATGAACCAGTCACTTCGTGTACAGTCTTAAACCCAATTCTAGAATAGAATCTAACAAGCTGCAAAATTTAAGAACCCAAATTCAATCTTTACAATTATAACATTATATGGTAAAAATGTAAAAAGTTGCAGATAAGATTGAAGGCAAAAAAAAAAAACCTTGGAATGGTAAAGATCTGAGTCATTGATTGCCAGAAGCTCAGCTATTTTGCAGCCACAATCATAGCCATATCGAATTGCAACAGCTCCAATGAACAAACCAATGCCAAATATTGACCTTTCCATTTCCAGTGTCTCCCTGCGGAGTCTTATCGAGTCCAAGTGAAGAATTTTGCCTCTAACCCAGACCCTTATTAGTCCCTCAGCCCTACCCAGTTCCTTCTGGGTTTCCAAGCTTTTGGCTGTGATTCTGAAAAAGGGTCCTAAAGTTTGGAGCTGAAGGTCAAGCTTTTGTGCTCTAGATGCATCAAATATTTCAGACATGGAGGGTACAATTGCTTCTATACTATCCTTCCCAATCTTAATCTGAGTGCCACTTGTTTGGAAAGAATTTGATTTTGATAAGATTGTGTTAGGGGGTGAGGAATATTTGGAGTTTCTCGGAATCTGCAAGTAGAATTGGGAACTTGGAATTAAAAATGCTAGCCCCATCTTTATTGTTGAGTCTTATCGGCTAAGGTGCTTCAGTGCTGCTACTCAAAGAAGAAAAAGAAGAAAGTTCGAACCAAAATTTCGGAACGATTATCTTCAGATTCAGAAAAACGAATATTTGGAGATGGAAGAGCTTTGATAAAGGCATAAATAATATCAAGTGACACGTGGCCAATATGACCCTACTTGACCTCTTCAATCCTTTGATCTTCAGAGCGGGAATTGAGTCACGTGATTTTAATTAAAGCTCATCAATAAATTACATGAGCTTAGACTTCATAGCAGAATTAAAAAAATAAAAGTACAAATAAAAATACTCCTGTTCACTTTTCCCAAACAAAAAATAACACTCTCTTATCAAACACAGAGAAGTATGGAAATAACAACGGACTACAATTCTGTAACAAAAAACGAAAAGTAACTGGAATCCTCCAAGTGCCTCCTATCTCTGTTTTTCCAAGAGAAAACCACATTATCCTATGCAGCTCTGTATATTTAACTTAGACGATTGCCATGGGGGAGGAGTTACAGATTATTTCAGCTCAATTAGTTGACATTTTCCATAGATAGGACCAGGTCTACTTGAGCAGAGAAAATAAAACATGTCAAGAATGAGTTTTTATTGATGATCAAGGTTAAGACTGGAATTCCAAATTACAAGGACAATATATACATTGTACATGGAACAGAATTAGATACAGATGATACAATGATCCCCCCAATGAATGGGAGGTTTGTTGATCTACATTATTATTAGATAAATGCTAAAAGCTTTGATTGCTTTTAACAAAAAAACAATCAATGGGGATATACCTGCCATCTTTCTGAGATAGCTTTTGCTTTTTAGTTTTGCTTTTCCTTGCAATTTGATCCTTCTGAATCCTATAAAATGGGTGAAAACAGTAAAGTAAAGTGAAACTTCCTGAAAAATGTAAGAACATACTAACTGAAAGTCTGAAGTTATCATAAAATGACAATCTATTGATGCAAGGACATGATAATTTGTAAATGCTTGGGAAAACATCAAGATGAACAGGTTATAAAAAAAAACTGAAAGCTACAGGCACAGCAGATATTACTAATACTACAAACTTATACAGTACCTTTTCGTCAGCAGAGAAGTTCTTGGGTAGATACTGGGTTCTTCTTTCTGAAGCTTCTCAGCAAGATGAAAGTCAGAGTGCTCTTGCCTTTCCTCAACATAACTTGGGGGCAGTTCTATCCCACAAAGTGAACATTTATATTCATCCAACCACAATAACGTCTCGTCCAGACAAGAAGAAGAAAGTGCATTCTCTTCCATTGGATTGGTCCTATTATATTCTCTGCAAAGGCTAGTGCCTTCAAACTGCTCCTGTAAAGAAGACATATTTGACCCCAATGATTGAGGAACTCCACTTTCATCAGGTTTTGAGGTATGCCTGACAGAAGCATGCACCTGGATCGACAACAGAATACATGAGAGGTTGTTGGTCCCAGCTAAAATGATCAACCTAGCATAGGATTGACACATACCTCATCTGGATTTTCATAGCTCATTGAAATATAACTTTTCTTGTGTGCACCAGGGTTATTTCTGACCATGCAATTATGGTCATCTAAATCTGAAGAGTGTTTGCCACTGAAAGGAGCACTATAATCATGGCAAGTTAGATCATTTTCTGCCTCACCAATAAAGTCATGATCCATAACGTCTGACTGCAAGTGACTTAGATTGCTCATGCTGTCCCTGTTAGCATCCCCCAAAGTAATAAAGTTGGTAAGGGTCTTTTGAGTAGGATCTGCAAACTTATCTTCATTGAATTGTGACACACGCAAGCCTAAGAAAAGGGAAGAAAAACAATTTGTCAAGCTCTTCCCGTTATTGCCATCTTAACGTTAACTTCGAAAAGTAAAGCCAACCTATCAGTCTTAGAGATATAGGAAGTTCAGCTTTTAGAAGCTTTGAAGCATGTTTCAAGATATCCTCACGTGAGGAAATATAATTTTGCAATGTCAAAGCTCTCGTTCGAACCTGTAGATTGCAAATTATTAACAAACTTTCAACTATTTAAATATTATATTATAATGAAAAAGAACAAAAGATATACGCATATACCAGACCAAAACAAGCCATAATCCTTATGGAGAAATGTTTACAACATACATATTTTAACTAAGAATGGAGAACAATAGCAAAGTATATAAAGTTAATTCCTTTAGAGCTTCAATATGTTCTTAACAGTACCTATAAGGGCAGGCAGTGATAACACATTCTTAAGTACCTCAAAAGATGCAGTTTTCAGTTTAAGAGTCAATGTGCGTCCACAAAGACCCTCTTTTTGCATGTCTACAGACAGCATCTCTACAAGTTCCTCTGCACCAAGCCACCAATAAACTTTTAGACAGCCTTATTTAATGAAAAGGTAAATCTGGTAAAATTCTACCTGATTCCAAAACTGTAAAAATAAGAGAATGAACCAAGCATATCACTTTAAAAAGCTTTCAGAGTTCCCGCTACTTCACTACCGTATTAATGTTTGTAAGATATAGAGAAAGAGAGAAAAGAATGGGAAGCTTGGATGAGCTTGGGATTGGGATGATATAAAACATACATGCAAGGAGTTCATAGTCCCTTACACAAACAATGTGGGACTTTGAACTTAACTCTTATAACACTAACTTAACTCTTCTAACACTCCCCCTCAAGCTAGAGCATATTTATGCTTTAGCTTGTACAAATATAATTCAAGTATAAAAACTCTCAATACTTCCCTCATAACAATCAAACAAGAAATACAAGAAAAATTCACTCGATTCACTCCGTGCCTAAGAGACTGGCACAACAATATGTGCCTAAGAGATGTTGGTTCAAGCCAACTTAAAAAGTCATCTTGGCAAAAACTTAGGCCAAGTTCTTCTCTGGCTGGAAAAGAAGATCAGACATCTCCGGAATCGGTGATAAGAAGCAAGGAATGTTGAAAACTCTTCAATCTTGAAATCTTCAATTTATGAACTCTTCAATCTTTGAACTCTTGGATCTTGAATGGGGGTTGTGCCAAATGACTAACAACCAACAACACATATTAAGAAAACAGAAACAAAAACTTCAAAAATAATAGTATTTGAGGGCACTATTCACCAGATCATTATTGGAGGGGCTGCTGCCAAGAGGCAGCTGCCCCAAGATTGAACTTGGGCTTAGAACAAACCCGCTCTGATACCATGTAAGATATAGAGAAAGAAAGAAAAGAATGGGAAGCTTGGATGAGCTTGGGATTGGGATGATATAAAACATACATGCAAGGAGTTCATAGTCCCTTACAAAAACAATGTGGGACTTTGAACTTAACTCTTATAACTCTAACTTAACTCTTCTAACAATGTTGACAAAATTAAGCACAGACTAAATTTTGAATATTGTATACATAGATAGAAAAAGAAACCATCAAATATGTGTACCCAACAAATTCCTTGGAAATGAAAAGAAAATAGAACAGACTAATACCTAGTTTTTTATATAGCAGTACTTCGTCCTCGGTAGCCGAAAAGGTTCTCTCGTTACTGATACTTTTCCGCAACCTTACTTGAGGAGTCTGTGTCTTTCCTATACCTAATCCCACAGAGAGAAAAAAATCTGCAGCAAGTGGGCAATTTAAGGGCACATGTTAATAAAAAATAACTCTTAAAAAATAAAAGGTACAAGAGCAATAACAATGAATGACAAATAAGACAAACTACATAAGATGAGAAGTGAGAACAAGCAAATCAGTCTTGTATAGTCGCAAAAGGAGACCCACCAAATTTACAAGCTTGCCTAAAATAGTTACTAGACCAAATAAAAGAATAAGAGTAGGCACTTGTTTATATGACAACTACTAAACAGTATTTAGTTGCTTCAATTTCAGTTCTACAGAAAACTATCAGGAATAGAAAGCCAAAGAAATGAGAAGGACCTTAATCCTTAATATAACATTTTTCAATGAAGTCTTAAAAGACAGAGTTATAATCATGTCTTCACTGTGATGGACAGAGGAAGTATGCTGCAACTTAAAGGAACTCTAGTTATTGTCATGTGATGGACATGTGGGAGCAAAAATATGAAAAAGATAGACATTTCCATTTGATTTTCAGATTAAAAAGAGTGCTAACCTGCTGTAGACTGAGAAAAAAGAGCACAGAGATAGCTACCCTTTTTCCGCATTTCCTCACATGTATTAATTCCAAGAGCATCCTTCAAAATATGCTCAGTGACCTTACCAATGCCTCCAATCTGTAGATAGGATTCATTGTAACAACTCTTAACCACTGTGGGGCCAGAAAGACATCTTAAGTATATTGACAAATAGAACATGCTAATCAAGATAAATAGCTCTGTTTTTCTTACAATGAAAGAAATATAGTTCTTTCAGACACAATGATGCAGAACTGGCAATTATCACGAACAAATCCAATACTTTGGTATAACTATTGAAACCAGTAAATAGTCAATAACTATTCTGTCTAATAGCTCCTTCCTCTCTTAGTTAGGACATGGTGAAGGGAGAGACATGAAATTAAAACACGGGGCCATGTATGTGAGACTTAGCAATAGAAAATACTGAAGGAACAATCAATAAATCATTAACAAACCTTTCGAATAGGAAGGGAGGAAATAAATGCCATGACACCCGTGCGGTCATTTGGTAAGACAAACTGTCCATTTGGCTTGTTTATATCTGAACAAACCTAATAATATGACATATGAAGATAAAATGTCATTCTTATTAGACAAACATGAGATTTTCCCAAATTGTAAAAATAATCACTTGGTTTAAGTTAGGCCCCCATTGCTATATATAGATAGAGACAAAAAGCGCTGCAAAATCCGATGCTCTATATACTGCATAGTATAGCTCAATCCAATTTTAATGTAATATGATATCCCTCCTCAATGAGAAGGAGCCACTTATTACACAATACTAACAAACTTCAGAGAATATCATGCAAAACCTTTGCTAGTAAGATGTTTGGTGCAACTCCAGCACTACAGGTGAGACCAGTCTCTTCACAAACACTGGCTCTGAGTTCTTCGGCAATCTACAAAAATACAAATTACCAATAAAGAAGAAAGAAAGAGGTTTACAGTAATACAAAGCCCATCAATGCTCATATAAACAAAGCTCAGAAAAAGAAACCCCGATGCAGTACTTGCAATCAATTAGTTATTATAGTAACCCACTTACTTCTTCACTTGGAATGCTCCTTTTTTTGCACACCTCAGTTATATCAAGGTATGCTTCATCCAGACTAGCAGCCATGAAATTGGGATCATATCTCTGGAAAACTAACAATAAGAATAAGTGAACGTCAAAAATTCATCTATAAATACAGCATTGCAAAATCTACATAAAAGTGGAATATCTTACCTTTTCTGGTTAAACCACTGTAATAAGTATACTTCTTGAAATCTGTGGGCACGAAAACTAATTCTGGACATAACTTCAGTGCAATGAACCCAGGCATTGCAGCCCGAACCCCATATTTCCGCGCCTAAAGAATAGCCAAAATATTATTAAAGTGGAAGTCAATTTATGAAGTAGGGTTACACCATGTTATTCTTTCTACATCTGTGAGATTAATCTCAAGATTTGAGATAGTAAACAACATAGAAGTACCAAAGATCAGTTAGATTCACACAAACTCAGAGATGAAGGCAAACCTCATAATTGGCAGTGGAAATCATAGACATGCTACCAACAGCCATTGGTTTGCCCTTTAATGAAAGGTTACTTATTGTCTCAACAGCCGCATAGAAAGCATCCATATCTATGTGCAACCAAATCCTTGATAGGTCACGTGTAGCTTCTAGCTCTAGGATTCTTTTATCTGCCACCTGTGCACAGGATCAACTTTAAAATAGAACGTTCATAGCACTGAATTGAAATCTAAACAGGCCCAAACTATGTAAAGCAAGACCTTATAGTATTAGTAAATACTTGATTTTGTATCCAGTAAAGTACAAATAGCTTGCACAAACAATAACATAGAAACAAAAAGAAATTGCTTAACAAAGTTTAAAATTATATGAAGTATCAAAATACACGTTCCAATCACCTAGTATTAGACAATTGATACACAAACAACACATAAATTTACATGCTTATTTGGAGCATACCTTCTGATAGTGGGAGATATCTGCTTCTGTAAGCTTTGCACACTGAGCACGCATGTTCTCTATTTTTTGCCTTATAAAAGCCTCTTTGCGTTCTTCATTTTCAAAATACTTTGATCCTTTGCTCATTTCATAAACTATTCTTTGAACTTTCTCCTTATCAACTCCATCCATACCTAAAATTCCACAAGTATTACAAAATAGATAAGACACTCTCGAAAGTCGAAAGTCATAAAACTGATCACCAAGCCATACCACACTAGGGCAAAAAAAGAGGGCATTTTGGTATTTTACAAAATCAAAGTTTCAAATTTTAGTCGACGAAAACTAACCCATGGAAGGCAATCGAGCATGAGTATGAATTTTTTATTTATTTTTTCAAATAATGCATCCCTAATCAACTACGACAAACTAGCTTTCAACGACTCAAAAACTGTTAAATTTTGATAATAATCAATAATTAACAAAATAAGGAACAGATTAAAAGCAAGAATCTCTGTGAATTTAAAATAAAAAAAAAGTAAAAATATATAATGGAAACCTGCTTTGGCGTTTGTGTAAACGGTGTGGTATGACTGCCATGGCCGAGCACTGTCGCCGGCCGTTCCGCTATCCTCCATCTCTCTCTGCCTTTCGAATGCTTGCTGTGCAAGACGAAGAAGGATAGTCTGGTCGGTACTCGTACAGCCTACATCTGAATATATAGAGCGCCAGAGAAAGTGGAAGCGCGAAAATTGAGAAAGGGGAAATGATAATTGGAGTGGAAGAAGTAAATATAGGTTTAAAAATAGCAGAGTTGACTCTCAAGCAGAGGAATGGGCTCGGGTTTGGGTTCAGGCCTTTATGATTGTCCCGACCCAACCATGAAATACATATGAGTTTATTCTGGATATTTCAGGGCTCGACCCGCCCGATTTTCTTTTCCTTTCCTAACTTTTCAAGAATTTATCGAAAATTTGTGCAAGATAAATTTTTATTTTTTCCTTTAATAAGAAAATAATTTGGTTGATTCAAAGATAATTTATAAATCAAGAATTAGTCTTGTCGTTTAATAAGTGCTTTATTAATTTTTTAAATTTAATTATTCTCAAATATGATAATAAAAAATAAAATCTTTATAAATTTTTAAGTTTTAACATGGATATTTGTCTTTAATAAGATCAGTAAATATTAAATCAAAAAATTAAATTATATATTGTTAATTGTAGGAAGTTTCTTTGGTAACACTTGATACCCATTACTGCTTTTATATAGTACTTCTGTATTAATGCTTTTAGTTTTTTCAATCATTTTTTTGCCATTCATGAAATGTTGAAAGATGATGATATATTTTAATTTTTATTAGGCTTTTTCTTCTTTTACGTTTAACTTATAAACCAGCTTGTCTATAAAATTTTAATTTAATGATTAAAATTAAAGTGCCTGAGAATAAAAGATCTAAGACTTATCATCTAATCTTACTTATATATGATATATTTCTTTCAAAATATTTGTTACTAAAACAGATTAAGTTCAATTCACAAAAATTAAAAAAATGCAATTGAAATTAATTTAATTTAGTTTTTTCTATTTTACTCGGATTAGATCAATTTGCCATGTATTTTTATTTCACAAGCGAATATCTACTTGAGTTACAAAGTCTTCAACTCATTTTTTTGTTTGTGAAAAATAACAAATTAATATATTTTTGTTATTAAGTAGTTGAGTTCCCCTTGATTATCCGAGTAATGAACTCAAACCGAGTTCAAACTTTTAATTATAAATTATAAAATTCACCTATGTCAATACTCGGACTCAATCACATTGAAAAAAGGAAACAAAATGATTCAACCAGAACCAACAAAAACTTCCCATCAAAGTGACGTCGTTTTTGAGATTTCGTTGGGATACCCTGGTCCCTGCATGCCCATTGGGAATCTCGGATTCACTTTCCTAATTTCATCCATTTCTTTCGCATTTTGAAAATAGTAACGGTCATAATGAACCATCCCACCATTACTGACCCTCTGCTCGCTCACCACCGTCCAAATTCTCACATTTCTCAGCCTCTTAAATTCCCAAAATTTTCTCCCAAAATTTTCACTCAATTTATGCATATAAATATATTTTTATTTTTTCCGTTTTTTCTTGCTTTTATTTTTGTGCTTTTTATTGTCTCTGATTTATTCGAGAAATGATTGCAAGTGGAGCGAAACCACATCTGGGTAGCTGTTCACAGGGATTGGGAATCCGTCATGAAACGTTGTCGTTTCGGAATATAGGGTTTCTGAGCTTGAAGTATTGCGGTTCTGTGGCCACCTTGAGATCGAGGGGTTTGTTGCAAATCAAGGCCATGGAGAATTCGAGAAGGGACAATGTGGAAACGAAGACCGTTGATGGTGATGGAAAGAAAGAAACGAATTTGAACGGGGTATTGAGTAATGGGCATGCCGTGAATCCGGGTACTCTCTAAATTTGGATTAGATTTTACTAGTTTAGCTGGATCTTGTACCATTTTGGGTTGCGGAGGAAGTGGGTAGGGAGGACCAGAAAAAGGTGAAAGGTTCATCTTTTACATTGTCTTCGCTTTTTGAATATGTGATCAATTGCAACCTCGGAAAGGGATTTGTCAGCATAAACAATTTTTGCTTAATTATATTGCAAAATGTGTTTTGGTCCTTATCGGCTAAACCGGAACATTTGCCTCAGGCTAAAAAGGAAAAGGGAGTATTTAGCATTACATCTGAAATGTTTGTGATTTGTTGCCTGTAAGCGAAAGAAAGTTAGCTGAGACATTCAGGTTGATACTTGTTTCGACTTCTGGGACATGGGAATTAATAACACGATTAGTTTTTGGACAGTTATCTGGGTGGTTTTAGTTTTTATTGTGATCAAAGAGTGTAGTTTTAATAAATTGCAAACTCTTTTTAGTCTGGTAACCTTGACAATTGTTCCAAATTGCATTTTAAAATAGATATTTCAGGAATCTTATCGTATTTTATGCCTCCAGAGTGGAAGAACACCTTTATTGTATTGGATGTATAATTGAAAGGGAATTCATGGATCGTACAATCTCATCGGCAGGTGAATGGCTAAGTTTAGATCTGTTGAGGTTTGGGATCTTTGTGTTGTTACACACCTCCAGCACGGAAATCATGCTTGTTGACAAAGACAAGTTAACATCCTATACTATGAAATTTAAACATGCTCGTTAATGTAATTGTTCACATGTCATAGTTACGGGCACTTATAAGTTATAATAGTAACTGCAAGTCCAAAAGATTATGGCACTGTAAGCATGTTAGCAAATTGAAAGCAGAGCGAGAAAGAGTTCTATGATTATTTCTTCTTTAGCAGTTATAATCAACTAAAACTAGTTGGAACAACTGTAATGCGCCTGTAATTTTTTTTATGATACAGTGGTAGCTTTCGTGGGAACTTTTTATTTCTAAACTTTAACCAATCAGATCTGTTCTTTTTGACATTTAGAATCTGTCTGATGTGAACTGAACTGTAAACCATTTTGGCATGAATGTTGGTGTACTTTCATTTATGCAACTCATGCTTTCTAATGTTTGCTTTTTCTATCAGGTAACAATTCCATCCCATTGTCCTCCACTGGGAAATCAACAAATATTCACTGGCATGAATGTTCACTTGAAAAAGTTGATAGACAGAAATTACTCAATCAAAAAGGATGTGTAATATGGATCACGGGTCTCAGCGGTTCTGGTTTGTCATTATCAATATTCTTGATTTTAGTTTCAGATTGAATGATAAGTAATTGTGTCTTAGTGCATAAAATGTCTTGATTTTAATTTCAAGAATTGTATCATGAGTTACCTCTGCTAAAGTAAGCATGGGAAAGAGATTAGCATGTCACGTGTCATCCCTGATTTTTAGATAATCTTCTGATTCCAGTATCGTTTCTTTTTTCTTGTCCACATTGATGAGTAAAAGTTTATTTACAAACAAACACGCTGTCAAAACATAGTCTCAAAACAACAAGGATGCATAATATGAGGATGTCTCCCCCCCTTCCCTTATCTTTTCTCCCTCATGTATTAGTTTGTTTTTTATGTTAAGTTCCTTTTAGTTAGCTTTTCTGTGTTTTCTCGCAGCTCCTGAAAAGTTTTTGACTCAAATTTCAGGGAAGAGCACTGTGGCTTGTGCTTTGAGTAGGAGCTTGTACGAGAGGGGGAAAATGACTTATATTCTTGATGGGGATAATGTCAGGCATGGCCTGAATCGGGACCTTACTTTTAAAGCGGAAGATCGTGCAGAGAATATACGAAGGATTGGTGAGTTATTCTCTAGTGGGTCAGTGGCTGTATCTGTTGTTTTATGATATGTTTTAAGAATTAGCTACCATGCTATTATTCTGTGTCTATGACAATTGGCAATACCTAAACAGCAATATTTGTTATCTACAAAAAAATGTAAGTATATAGTAAATGTTATAAATGCTTAGTTAATGGTTAATTGTTTAGGCAACATTCTTTTCCTCTTCTTAGTATTCATTGTAATATTCCTCTTCCTGATACCTATTTCATTCAGGGGAGGTTGCAAAGCTGTTTGCAGATGCCGGAGTGATTTGCATTGCTAGCTTGATTTCTCCATACAAAATGGATCGGGATGCCTGCCGTGCATTACTGCCAAAGGGAGATTTTATTGAGGTTGGTGCTTGTTTGAACTTAATACTGCTTTTGAACTGTAAGCCTTCTATGTGGTTCGCTTGGAGGAAAAAATGGATCGACTTATTACGAAATGCTATTTATCCCTAATAATCATTTAAGAAAACAGGTATTCATGGATGTGCCACTCCAAGTTTGTGAGGCAAGAGACCCAAAAGGCCTTTATAAGCTTGCACGCTCTGGAAAGATCAAAGGTAGATGTATGCTACCATTTTGATATTTAGTTGATCAACTGTCTAGTAATTGTACAGGCTTCGTAATAATTTTATGTAGTTTGTGCAATCTATTCAATGAATTAATTGGTTCCACAATTTTAGATTTCATGTGATTATGGTGTATATTCCGTTGACACAAAAACTACCATTTGCAAAAATCTTAACCATCAAGATAATTCTATAGTTCTGTTTCAGATATTTATGGGAGGATACTTTTTGCTTCTTCCTTATTATGTTTACTGTTATAAACTTATTACTACTATGGCAACTGCAGGTTTTACTGGGATTGATGATCCTTATGAGCCCCCACTCAATTCTGAGGTATGTATACTTACTCAAAAACAAGAAAAAAGAATTTTAACACCTTGATAGGCTATAGACATGCATATAGACAACTGCATTTGGACACAGTTGCTCCAATTGCAATGTTGTATTGCAGTTAATAGTGGAAAGTTGTTAATTAGATTCCTCATCTACTAGTTCATAATCAGCACTTAGGCACTTTAAGTTTTTTCGTATGATAGCACAACAAAATTTTGAAAGACGATCCTCATTACTACCCTATTAGTTTTTTCTTTTGGAAGTTTGTTATTGCTACAAATGATATTCCTAAAAGAGATTCTGTTGATTTACCAGATAGTACTAAAACATGAAGAACCTTGTGCTTCCCCCAGTGAGATGGCTGAAAAAGTAGTTGTTTACTTGGAGGAGAAAGGGTACCTACTGGCATAAAATGATGCTTCTTCTCGTTTGGGCTGCAAGCGTTGTGACTGCTACATTTCTCGAGTACCATCTAGTGCTGCATTAGTTAATTGATCAATTAATCTTGCTACCCCTCCAACTTCTAATTATGACCCTATCATAATTGTAAATGATGTCATGGAATTAGCTAGGCTGAAATATGTTATTTTTCAACAAATAGATGTGTTTAAATGATGATTTGCCTTTTGGCATAGATGCATGTATTATTCATTACGAAAGTTTTTCCTTAACTGTTCACCAGGTAGGTAGTCACACATGTTGATTTATTTTCCTTGAAGAAGATAGAGTTTTTTATTGGTAATCACACAGACAACAAATAGAGCAACAAGAAAAAGGATGGGTTTAAGTGAAATGTGCAAGCTCTGGGAGTCCAAACTTCCCAGCTAAATAAAGCTAAAGTACAATTTTTTAGAATCCTTTTCTTCTGTCAACTGCTTTTGTGGTTGTGCCCTATCTTTGACTTAGAAAGTGAGGTGCTACTCATTCTCAAGTTTGTCCTAAGCTGCATATGGAGGCTGGCTACAGTTGGATATTGAACAGTTATATGGCTAATTAAGCAAAGATATTCATGCTTCATTGCATTTTTATGAGGGGAGCATAGGATTTTGGTTATTCCTGACAACCCATTCTTCTTACGTGCCCATCACAAAATAGAAGAAAAAACTTGTTTTTTATTTAATATTAATACATGTGATCCCCATGCCCTTTCATTTTGTGCTTCGCCCTGATGGCCAAAAATAAATAGATTTTTTCACAGAATAATACAAGATCAAGAAACTAGCAAAATTGAAAAGATTGAATGATTAAGGTTGTTAAAATTTTGAGTAGAACTTATTCTCAAAAACTTAGTCGTAAGAGGAGGAATCCCAAATCCTTTGCAACCAATGTGGGCATTTTTCAGGACCATAACAAACGTTATCTCTAAATATGTGATCTCTGTTTGTTTGATTACGTAGAAAAACAAAGAGTGAAGATTTTTTGCTTCCTGCAACAATGTACAGAGCTAGAGCAAGGATCATTTACTGCATATATGCAGGTCACACATACAGATCATTTTCCTTTTTTCCCACATAAATGGTGAGATTCATTCATCCTACCCAATAATCAAGGGATTTTTGTTTGGTAAACAAATTACCATTTCATTCCAAGGTAATGATCTCCTAAAAAATCTACATTCAACAAGTTTTCCAAAGTTATGAGAATCAAATATGGTAAACATTTATCCAGAAAATCCTTTTTCTTTGTTACAGCAAATAATTCTGCCATTTATACTTTATCATTCTGTATAAATACTAAACTTCCTTCAATTCTCATAAGATTAGAGCTCAAATTTTAGTGCCTCTTCAACTATTTGATTCAAAGAGGTCTCCAATTAGCCAACTAATTAGCTTTGAAGGTCTGAGAAAAAAAAATGAATCTGCTTCTCATGTATAGTATCCTTTTTGCAGGTTTGTTCTCCACACAATATGTATGTAATTTATATAGTTGTTGATAGTATTTCCTACCAAAAACAATTTTTTGCAGTATATAGAAAGAAAAAAAATGCAATCTGCAAGCACAATGATTTTGCATTTTCTTTTTGGAAAATAGCCAACAAAAAATAAATTATACTTGAAAATATAGAGGCCTGAGGCCTTTTTAATAACATTGTAATAGGTTTGATTGATATTGCTGCATAATACCAGTAAGCTATATATTTTCTATTCACTTCCCTGTTTCCTTGCTCTATTCTTAGGCTTGATTCTGACACAGCTCACATGATATTTTTACAGTGGTTGGAGCTAATGCTTTACACTATGATTACACTGCCAGCATTGAAGTAAACTTAATCTCCCAGAAACAAACTCCTATGTTTCAGTACTGTCTATTATGAAATTTACTGAACCTTTTGATCCTCATGTCTTAAATTCAACTACAGTGTTAAGCAACTCCTCAAAAGCCTCAGTACAATCATCATAATAAAACATAAGCCGCGATAGGATTTATTGCAAATTACCTTTAATTGTCAGAAGCACTGTCAATTTGTTCTGAAACATTTACAATGAAATAAGTAGTCAAGAGTAACGAGATTTAGTGTGAAATGTGTAATAAGACATAAACTGTCAATATTCTAATTCTTTAAAGTGAAATGTTTGAAGACATAAATCGCCAATGAATTAGTTGAGATTCTCTACTACTACGTAAAATCATTGAAGCTTAATCTTGCATAAACTAATTCCTATGTTTTAGTACTCACTGTCTATTATTAAATTTATTGAACTTTATGATTCTCATGTTTTATTTTCAACTACAGTGTTTAGCAAATCCTCAAAAACCTCAGTACAGTGGAGGAATCATCATAAACCCAGATTTGAATGATGGATTGAAAGGGTGGACTGGATTTGGTGGTGCAAAAATAAAACATAGAGAATCAGGAAGCAACAAATATATTGTGGCTCATAGCAGAGATCAACCACATCATAGTGTTTCTCAGAAGCTTTACTTGCAGAAGAACAAGCTCTATACATTCTCTGGTAATTAGCCTATATATTTTCCTCACATTTACATATCAAACCTCTCTTTGTTAAGCTTTAAACATGGAATTTGGTTTTTGTCTTGCAGCTTGGATTCAAGTCAGTGAGGGAAAGGTTCCAGTAACAGCAGTGTTCAAAACAACTAATGGATACACATATGCTGGTGCTGTTGTTGCCGAGTCTAACTGCTGGTCTATGCTAAAGGGTGGTCTCACAGTGTATACATCAGGCCCTGCTGAGCTCTATTTTGAGGTAACTTCTAGCTATAGTCTTCCAAACATAACTCAGCTACACAGAAATTAATCGGTAATTCAATGATTTCTTGACAAATAAATTTAAGAAATGATCAATGTTAAGTGTATTATAAGGTTGTCGGATTAGTAATGAATCATGAATGTAAACTCTTGTAGAGCAATGACAAGTTGATAGAGATATCGGTTGACAGCGTCTCATTACAACCATTTACACAAAAACAATGGAGTTCTCATCAACATCAAAGCATTGAGAAGGTAACCAACAGTTTTATGTAATTCTAGGTGAATAATTAAACTTTTGTAAACAAAATTTTACTTAGCTGTTTATTAATCTTGGCAGACACGAAAGCAGAAGGTAGTAATACAAGCAGTTGATAAACAAGGGAATCCCCTAGCAAATGCCAAAGTATCCATTGAACAACAGAATTCAGGGTTCCCATTTGGCTGTGCTATAAACAAGAACATCCTCAACAACAAAGCCTACCAAAACTGGTTCACCTCGAGGTTCACAGTCACTTCATTTGAAGATGAAATGAAGTGGTACAGCACAGAATCTACACAGGGCAAAGAGGATTACTCTGTCCCTGATGCCATGGTACAGTTTGCCAAGCAACACAGCATTGCAGTCCGTGGCCACAACGTTCTTTGGGACGATCCCCAATACCAACCTGGTTGGGTTTCTTCACTTTCACCATCCCAACTTGATTCAGCAGTTGAGAAAAGACTAAATTCCATTATGTCACGGTACAAGGGTCAAGTAATTGCCTGGGATGTTGTTAATGAAAATCTGCATTTTTCGTTCTTAGAAAGTAAAATTGGACAAAATGCTTCAGCAAGATTTTACAAGGAAGCTCATAAGATTGATGGATCAGCCACATTGTTCATGAATGAATATAATACCATTGAAGATAGCAGAGATGGTGCTTCAACCCCAGCAAAGTACCTCCAGAAGCTAAAAGAGATTCAAAGCTATCCAGGCAATACTGGGTGGACAATTGCAATTGGCCTTGAGTCACATTTCACTACTCCAAACCTACCTTACATTAGATCTTCTATTGATACTCTTGCTGCCACTGGATCTCCAATTTGGCTTACAGAACTGGATGTTACTAGCCAACCAAACCAGGTAAAAATGGTATATAAGGAAAAAAGTAAATTTTTTCGCCCTTAAGCCTAACTGAAAAGGGTGGCATTCTACTTTCCCACAAATTTCATCCCTCTGATTATTCTCGGGGTTTGAATGAGAACTTCAAATTGAAAGTCTCTGACCAAAAAAAGAAAAAGAAAAGAAAGTCGCGATTTCTAACTATCGGATATCCCCTTGAAGTGAAGTTTCTTTTGGCGAGTAACTTTGAATGAATATGAAGTATATACTATCTTGTTAGTGTCTAAATTTTATTCTTAGGTCCTCTATAATCTGATTTTTTATATTTTTCTCCTGTTGATGAGAATGTGAATAAACAGGCACAATACTTGGAGCAGATTCTTAGAGAGGCACATTCCCACCCAAAGATACAGGGGATTGTAATATGGGCAGCATGGAAACCTCAAGGATGTTACAGAATGTGTTTGACTGACAACAATTTCAAGAACTTGCCAACTGGGGATGTTGTAGACAAGTTACTACATGAGTGGGGCTTAAAGACATTGGTTTCAGGCACCACAGATGTTAATGGCCATTTTGAGGCTTCACTTTTCCATGGAGATTATGAAGTAAAAATCACTCACCCAACTTTGGTGAATCCCACTTCAGCTCAACGTTTTGAAGTTCCTCCAACTAATGAATCCAAGAAAACAAGATTGCTTCTTCAAGTTTCCATATAGTTTTCATTTTTTTCCCATTACATTGGATATGTCTTCCAAAAAAAAAAAACATTGATCTGAAAAAAAAAGAAATAAATCCTCTTTCTCCTGATTATCATTTTTAGTTTGACATATATTTATAATTGGAATTATAACTGTTACCTCAATTTTAAGGAATTGAGAAACAATTGTAGAACTTTATATTCAATTATTATAGAGAGATACTAAAAGTTACATCTCTAACTCATTTTCAAACAGCAGAAAAAATAAAAGAAATATAATAATGAATGCATATTTCCATCATAGAAAATGTAACTTAGTATAAGGATGTTACTAAACTTAGCACATGTGGTAAGAGTATGTAAAATTTTAATAAAAATAAAATAAAATAAATTTTATCTATATACCAAGAAAAAAGGAAAAAAAAAAGAGAACCATATTAATTTTTGAGAATAAGTTGTGTGTAAAATCATGGAGCTACTCCTTTAAAACCCACTAGAAATTAAGGTTTCGTTTTAAAGTTAAATAGTAAAAAAAATAGTGTGTTTATTTTTGTTTTGTTTTCATCTCCACATCTTTTTTAGCGTGAGTTTAATCTCGTTTGAGTTCGTGACTATCCCTTTCCATAAGTATATTCCTGCATGCTCAAATTCATAACATCAAATTCATAACATTACAGAGATCTCTCATAAGGATAACATTTTTTTTCTTGGCAAATGAGAGTAAGTTTTTCAAATAACCAATCATGTGAGAAGGTGGTGATAAAATATGTTATTTTCATTTATGAATAAAAAGGTAAAATACTAAAATCGGTTTACACCTTACACAATTAATAGCATAACTCTCATAAAATGTTTATTGTCTTAGGATATTAATTCAAATGATATTTCATAAATTAATAAGATTTGATTATGCGAGATTTAAGATCCAAATATTAACTATTGATTATTATAAGAATACTAATTTTTTACAACATCTTATTTCTCTTACTAGTAAGATAAACAAATTACTAAAGGGACCGATAATATTATTTTATTAGTTGTGTTTTTTCTTTTTTTAAAGTACTGTACTTTTTAGGGTAAAATATCTGAATACTTTTTTGTTTTTTTGGTATTAATTGGTCATAATTTCAATAAATATAATTAATGAATTATTATTTTTAAAATAATTTAAATCTCAAATTCTAATTTTATTACACCTTAATAAACAGCATTTAAGACACACCTTAAAAATTCATCAATTCCATATATATGTTTGAGCACTGTCCCATTCTTTTTATGCTTATGCTCTTCTCTTTCTCAGATTTTTTTGTTTTCTGTTGAATAGGTCTTATTGGTATAATTAATTCGACATAGATGAGAAGATTGAGACAGAATGAATGTGCTTCTTTTGATATGTACCACCTACTACCTCTAATTTTAGCAGGTTTGTTCTTCCCGTCTCTATACTTTGTATCTGTCCTTGTGCAAAGGGTACGTTTTTCTTTAGCCAGGTTATAGATATTCATCAATCTGTATTTTGAAAATTTTATGAAAACAACCAATTTTTAAGACAAGTTTTTATTTAGCACTATCTATATGAAGAAGAACTCAAGTGTTGAGTTCTTTTAATACCAGTTTCAAATTTGAGTAAATTATAAAAGTTGTGATATGTTGACAGTCATCGTAAAATTTTGTCATAATTCAAACACAATAAAAATTTTGCTGATGGATTATATAACCATATTTACATACTACGCAAAACAAGAACCTAGTCCATTAAGATACACACTCAGTCCACTTTGATGTAGTGCATTAGTGCCTGTATCGTCTGTTCTATTAAATTTCCTTTTGGATAGGCAGTGATACCTTCATTAATTTGTGTAACCCCAATAACCAAACTATTGATTTTGATTGCAAAAATGAGTTGGAACTCACTATATGGTGGTTCAGCAAGACAATGACCCATAACAATTTAGTTCATTAATGTATTCTGTCAAACAAGTTGACAATGTTGCCACAAATATTGGTGACTCCAATTTCTTTCTTGCCAATAATGGCAGTACCACTTATCTCTACCATTAGCAAATGCTGTCCTGCATTAGCATAATGCAATTCTAGTGGGTCTAGAAAAAGATTGCAATGCATCTTTCCATGAAAACCCAAATACAGATAATGTGTTTACAACTATGAAATTGAGGTCTCTGCTATACAAAACAAATCAAACATCAGTAATCCGAAGTAGAAAATCAATAATATTTTACCTAAAGTAAAGGTGGAGAACAGCCTCCAGGAGTATGCAGAGGGGCTGAGGAGATAAAACGTCCGCTCACTCACAGGGTTGGATTCCTGGTGAACTGAAATTTTCATACCTTAAACATGTGAAATAGTTATATTTAGTGCATGTGAACATTTTCCTTCTGTCCTCTTCCCAATGAGAGTTCACGTATATACATAGTAATTAGTAAAGCTTAGAAAGAAAAAAAAAGAAAAAAAAAAGACATAAAATAATGAAAGAAAAAAAAACCATAATCCAATATTTCCACTTCTAGTAGAGCATGAAATAGTCAAATAAAGAGTTTCCTAATGCAGACACCAGATTCATGTCTTTTTTAGCAACAGGATTTGATCTATTTGTTTATTTTTCAATTTTGAACTGCTATGGCAGTTCAAGTACTTCTATATAACTCTGAACTTCATTCACGGGACAACAAGTAAGTCTATAACGTATAATCAACTGACCCTCTTTAAGGTTTGTCTGTTTGTGTATTGCCATTCAGAACTGTCATATCCTTCTTCAATTTTTTGTTTCTTTGCTCTCAAGTTGTTAATAAGTGAATTATTCATGTGATATATTTTTGGTTTTACCTACTTTTTTGCTTTCCTAAGGAAAAATGTATCAATTTTCCAGCAGAATTTCTAGTGATATTTCTCGTTTTATTTAACATCTCAGGGAGAGGATTTTGTTCTGAAAAGATGAAGGCTTGCAGGAAAACTTACATCTTATTGGTTTTCTCTTGCATTTTACTGTACTCAGGTTTCTCTTACACCCTCCCTTGTCTCTCTCTTTCTAAATATTGCCTGCAAGTGTAGAAATATATCACCAATCTTAGTATTTATCCTCCTATCCTATACAGGGTTAAGCATCCATGCTTTCTCCTATGATTACTCTGCAACAGCAGAGGTAAGAACAGTTTTCTTAAGATGTTTACTAAATACTATTGAAAATTTTTTTTCCATTTTTTTTTTTTTTTTTTTTTTTGTAATTAATTTCTAGAGTACATGAGATGTTTTGATGTTTGAATAAAAACAATAATACCATTTATGCATCCAACTAAATATAAGCATTTTGTAATTTCATTTTGAGTTGATATATGGACACAAAACTTACCTTGTGATTATGCAGTGCTTGGTAGAACCCCAGAGAGCTCTTTATGGAGGAGGCATTATAGTAAACCCAGAATTTGCTAATAGCATAGAGGGATGGACAGTGTTTGGAGAAGGAGCAATTGAAGAACGGATATCAAAGGAAGGGAATAGGTTCATTGTGGCACACAGTAGAACACGGCCACGGGATAGTTTCTCACAGAAGGTCCAACTTCAGAAAGGAAAGCTATACAGTTTATCTGGTAACTGTTTCTATTCTGTTAAGTTCGAGAAGATAGATTAAACTACATATTCATTAGAAAACAAAGTAACCATTTACAGTAAAATTAAGCTGAAGTTTGTTTAAATCTCTGATAGATGTGTGTGTGCATGTATATGTCATAAAACAGTGTCCCCTCTCTGTTTTTAAATGTGTTTCATGTATTAAGTGATACAAATTGTGATTTCATTTATTTGTATTATCATTAGACATATCATTCACCCTATCAATCATGTGTTGATTAGTACCAAAATATGAAAACATTTTAAATGTCTTGTTTTTTGCCCTATCAATTTCAGCTTGGGTTCAAATCAGTGAAGGAAGTGAGACTGTATCAGTTGTATTTAAAACAAATACAAGTAAACTGATAAGAGGTGGCGAAGTTGTAGCTGAGCATGGATGCTGGAATCTGCTAAAAGGTGGCATAGTAGCAAATTTCTCAAGCCCTGTTGAGATTATTTTTCAGGTAATACATTTGAAGTTTACCTACTTTAATTAGCTGCTTACTTTGATTAGGATTTAGGAAACACATCGACGTATTCAAAGCTGCATATATCCATCAGCCCAATTCAAAAGTTAAAACAGAGGAAAAGCTAATGATTTAAAAATTCTGATATATAAAGGAATCATTTTTATTCTGTTTCCTTTTACATTTTTGATGGATTAATCCTCATTGACCTGAAGAGATGCAACAGTCAGAAAAGTTGGACTCAAACTCTCAGTCAATAGCTGGATTTTTCCAGAAGTTATATTATTATTCTTTTATCTATTATTATTTTGTAAGTTTCAGAACATAAATCAAAATACAGTTAAAAGTATATTACTTACACAAGCCTTCGTTTTCTGCACTTTTCCGTTTTGCAATTTTCCTCAGTTCCACTTCCACGTCATGAATTCTGTTTATGCATTTTTATTTTTATTTTCTCAATTGTGTTGAAGTTAAAACTTCCATTGATCCCCATTTAAATGCAGTTGATATGATAAGAGATCCTATCCAATGTGCAGATAAGGGTTGAGGCCACACGTTTATACTTATACAGTACCTTATTGTTACTTGTTAATCAACCTTAAGTTAGTGTGCTGAGAAGTCAAAAACTAATATTCATTTAAATCAATCCAGAGCAGGAATGCAACCGTGGAAATATGGGTTGACAGCATCTCATTACAACCATTCACAAAGAAGCAATGGAGATCCCACCAAGACAACAGCATTGAAAAGGTAAACAACAGCATAATACAGTTGCACACACTATGAATAGATACTTACAATTTATGGATGAGTTCTGGTGCTTATTACTTCTCAGATTGCTCCCCTCGACAAAGTTCTTCTAATTAATACCATAGCTCAGCAACGAGGACTCTTGCATATGACTAGCTGGCTTTAAAAGAAAGAAGAAAAAAACCTGCAAAAGCAGTTCATGATTGAAAATTTTTCACTATACTGCTTCAAATTCTATATGATGGCATACATCAAAACAACTAGAAGAAAGACTGTGTCACCGCATACTCAGCCATATTAACATTTAGGTTGAGGAGAAAAAACATGAAATTTACAATCTCTTTTAAATTTTATACCTGCAGGTACGTAAGAGCAAGGTGAGATTGCAGATTACTCATACAAACAAGACTGCAATTGAAGGAGCTAGAGTCTTTATCAAACAAACCAAGTCAGACTTCCCATTTGGAAGTGGAATAAACTATAATATTCTTAGAAACACTGATTACCAGGATTGGTTTAAAACAAGATTCAGCTTTACTACTTTCACCAATGAGATGAAGTGGTATAGCACAGAAAAAAAACAGGGTGTAGAGAACTATACTATCGCGGATGCTATGGTAAAATTTGCCAAACAGAATGGAATTTCTATCAGAGGCCACAACATTTTCTGGGACAATCCTAAATACCAACCTGATTGGGTCAAAACACTTTCTCCTGAGGAAATACGAAAAGCAGCAGAAAGAAGAATAAATTCAGTGGTCACAAGATACAGAGGAGAACTAATTGCGTGGGATGTAGTTAATGAAAATCTTCATTTCAGATTTTTTGAGGATAAACTTGGAGAAAATGCTTCCGCAGCGTTCTACAACACAGCTTACCAGCTTGATCCAGGAACAACCATGTTCATGAATGAGTATAATACTATAGAATATAGTAAGGATGAGAAAGTGACACCAGCCAACTACAAGAAGAAACTTCAGCAGATTCTGTCATATCCAGGAAATGCTGGATTACCAGCAGCAATAGGGTTGCAAGGACATTTTGGATCTGGCCAGCCAAATATTGCATACATGAGATCTTGTTTAGACATCCTCGGTACCACTGGACTGCCCATATGGCTTACAGAAGTGGACGTGGAAAAGGACCCGAATCAGGTATTTCCATACTTCAAAGTAGTGTTAGCCAGAAACAAATAATCCTAGCTTCTTTCAAAAAAATTTAAGTAAATAACCTAGCTACCTAATCATTAAAGAAACTAAGATTCGATCTTTAGTCTGAAGAAAATATAATCACTTTTAGCATCCTAAATGACTATATCTCCCTTAAATTTCAACTCCTTTAATGGTTTACAAAAACAAAAAAGGAAAAAAGAAAGAAACCATGCTTCAACATTTTAATTGTATAATCTAAGCAATGTACTAAATTCTTGGCTTCCAACCAACGGATTTTACAAAAATTCTTGATGCTTGAGCAGGCCGAGTACTTGGAAGAGATACTACGGGAGGGGTTCTCTCATCCTGCTGTTCAAGGTATCATCGTTTTTGCCGGTCCAGCATTAGCTGGTTTTAAGGTGATGCCCCTTGCTGATGAAGACTTTAATAATACTCCAGCTGGAGATGTTGTGGACAAGCTGATCAGTGAGTGGAAAACTACTCCTCCAGAAGTGAAAGCAGATAGTAGAGGATTTGTAGACATTTCATTGTTTCATGGAGATTATGATGTAACTGTAATGCATCCTATTACCAAAGCCTCCAAAACGCTAAGTTTAAGCTTGAGGAAAGACACTACAGAAGAAACTATCCATATGAAAATCCATACCTAAAAATATCCCCATTTTATGACATCAAAATAGAACAAAGAAATAAATAAGCTAATTCGGTTTAAGTGCAATGAGTTAATCTTGTTTCACTTACATATGATAGCATGGCAATACTCTTATGGAATGGCAAGCAAAGCAACCTCTTTAGTGTCACAACAAATTCTCAATGCTTTAACCTCTTCAATTCCTACTTCATCCTCAGACATGATAATGTGAGCAGCCATCCAAGTAAGACACCCTCCACCCCCCTTCATCTTAATGCATTAATTTAAGGCAAATTTTGGCTATGACCATTCAAAGGAGTTTGTCTCCCTTCAAAAAATAAAAAAATAAAAACACTTTTTTACACTAAATATGAATAAGGAGATGCATAACGAAAGCATTCAGCTTACAGTATATTTCACAAATCAGCTCGCATTCATTTGAATAAAGCCCCAGAATTTGGAACAACAAATGGTTTGCTTGAAATTCGCAAATGGAAACACCCAAATGGAAAATACTGCAACATACCATCTTTGTAATTGCTTCCTCGGAAGTTGGAACAACAAATGGTTTGCTTGCAATCCACAACGTTTGAAGTCGCAAGAACAATGGCAAATTTAGCATAGTTCGCTAGCAACAAACTGGTTCGGATTCTTCGGAAGGTCACCACAGCACAGTACTTTCTACTTGTTCTCTGCTTCGAGGCGCAAGAAGTCCTCCTAGCTTAAGCCATCCCACAAAGCGTTTCGAACAGTTATCAATCCTATAAGTAAGCAATTTCTGATCAAGTGTTAGATGTTTTAATTGAAACAAAAGTATTGCACATATATTTTTAATTCATAAAAAATAGTTAAAATATATTACAAACTCAAATGGTTGAATAAATGATCAATAAAGTGGTTTTTTTATTTTTTTAAACGAAAATGATAAATGTAGGTAGGACACACGGTACCCGACACATTATGACTAGGCTATAATTAAAAAAAATAAAAAAATATCTCGAACTCTCAATCTATATAATCTTTTTGAGAAGTCATTTCTTTTAGATTGAGCTTTTATTAAAAAGAAAAAAAAAATATCTTGAACTCTCAATCTTTTTGAGAGATTATTTTTTGAGTACTGTATTGGCTGCTAAACTAAATCATTATTAATCAATAGAATATATTTTTAATTACTCATTGTCGTTAAACCCAAAAACATAAAAAATTACATTAGTTTATGTGTATTTATATCTTATATTGTTAAATATTTTTATCAATCTAAATATCTTTAAAGTAAAAAAAAATGATTGGTCAACTTCTTTCTTTTTCTAACAGCACATTAAAAATAATATATCTTTTCAATACATTGATAAGTATAATTTTTCGAATACTATTATTTTGTCATCTTTATTATGGCTACAAGATGTTATGAAATGTTTTTTTCATATTAATTCTCAATGATTATATTGTTAGGCCAGTTCAAGTATATCTTAGTTATTTAAAATAAAACTCCTTATTTCTAATTTGTGTATTTAATATTTTTTTAATGAGCATAATAAGGGCATTAGTATACTTTTGATGTATGTGCCTCTGTCATAATCAATTAAACTAAAGTCGTAACACTTGTTTTTATCAATTAGCAATAGAGCTTATTACTTTCAAATAATTCTACAATATATATTATTTTTAGTTTGTAGGAAGGTTTATAAACTACTAGATAGATCTCCTTTTCCATAAACCTCTCCCTTCTCATAACCAGTCATCCCACTATATGTAAAATTCAATAGAGGTAGGTAGTAATTACATGCAAATTTTAAATTAATTGAGAGGACTACGATCACCCACATCACATACCATCCAAGAGTTGCTCCTCTTTTACTGTCTTGGTGGCAGTCCCATTTCCAAACATCCTCAAGCCTTATGAGGAGTGCTTTGATTCTTGAAGCACATCAATTAATTATTTTCCATTAAATCATAGTATTTATTTCTGTAAAAAAAATAAAAATTAATACAGCTAAACCACTAATCTCCCTCATTGAATCCCAACAAGTAAGAATTAGGAATAAACTAAAAGGATAATCTGTTATCAACTGCAAAATCAAATGGTTGAAACACAGAGGAGCCAAACCCACTAAGAAACATGTAATGTAATACAAATTGGCATGCACCAAAGCCTTCTAAGAACTGAAGGGAAAAAAGAAAAAAAAAATCAGAGCATAGAAAGAAAACCAGAAACATAGCAATTCTTTCTTTAAGAATGCAAAGCAAGCCAATGCATCCATCTTCATCAAATTCTTCTCCTTGCTGATATAAAACAAGATAAAGTAGCCATTATGATTGTCATCACCACCCAATTCACGTCTTCAAGCATGGCTGAGAATCGCATTTCTTGCAGATCCCAAAGCGTTGTGATACAGTAACATACCCCATCAACCATAATCTCCACCACGGGCACCATCCCCATCAACAATCAAGAAAGAAAATTTATTTAGGCTAAAATCTGCTCTCTCAGATAAACACAGAAATTAAATAAGCAAGTGAGTTTGGAATACAGAAGTAGTATGTTAAATTGTATGAGCCAGGTGGTCTGCTCTGTTTGATTATGCAGCTTGGACTTTAGCTCTGATTTCCGGGAAAGTTATAACGTCATTCTGAGGTTTAGACAAATGGGTAATTTCCAAGATGCTTCCTTTTGTTGTTGTTGCAGCTCCTTCGAATCTACACTCTGCTTTTAGGCTTTTGTTCCTCAGGTACATTCTCACTCTCATTCTACATAAATCATAAATGCATACACAGTGGCAGTGCAATGTAGGTTGCTATGTAAAACAGAAACTAATAAAAAATCCAAGAGGGTCAATTTGTTGGAATTTTCTAAGGATTAGAGATCACAGAGGAAGAAAAGACACCCATTAGAAATTTATAAATTCTTTGCAAACATTAACATAATTAAAGAAACAATTATTTTTAACAGTATAAAGTGTAACGGCTAAAGCATATGTGGTGGGATCCAGATTTCATGTCTGAATCCTGTTATCTATGGATATATATATTTTTTTGTATTTATATTAGTTATTCTCTCACTTTATATGTGAACCCTTAATATTATGTGAGTTTTTATGTGGTCCAAAATGTATATACATTTAGTTTAGCTGGCCATCTAAAAATTCATGAGCATCCCACTTAATCAGATTCAACATATAAAAGAAAGATTTATTCTTAACTACTAAATAGTCATTTTTTTACATTACATAAGAGGAGCACCTGTAACATGCATACAACATGGTTCTAGCCACTTAAGTATTTTATCTATTTATTTATTATTCAAATGTATTTGAACTAATTTATGTCATTTGAATTAATTATTTATACAATTTGGTAAAATATAAACTCATCCACTAGGTAACTAAAAAAAATTGTAGGAATTATACTCACAATATTTCTAATGAGATTTGATTTTATGTTAAATAATAAGAACACACATTATTAATCATCAAATCAATTATGACAATTAATATTTTTTTATTTTTAAGATATGGATAACATGACCACAATCAGATTGAAGAATTAAGTAGAATCAAAGAAAAACAAAACAAGTAAATCCCTTTTTTCTATAATAAGAAATGCACAACGGAATCACTATTGAGCTCCTTGTTTTAGTGAAAAAAATCTAACAGCCCACTGAGAAAGACAAGTCCACCGCCACCAGTCTGCCACGGCTAATCCAAGAGCCGGATCGTATCTCACATTGTAAAGCAACGTCGTGTAATCAACTTCAGTGGATTTTGTCTTTTAAGGACAACTTGATGACTCATCTCAAACCTAGCGCGTACAAGGTCTAACCAATTGTAACCTCTCAATCCTTTCCAAAAGTATTTTTCTATTGGTCACGCATTGCACTTTCCTATCCATGCGCGTGTGGACAGTGAACCAACATTCTTCATTTTGTCTGTATTTATAACCATATCTTTACTTTTTAATATATATATATATTTTTTTTCTGAAGAGCAAGGAAAGAAAGGGAATAGAAAAGCTAAGAGTGGTGTTCTTCTTTCTGATATTTTGGCAATTTTTTTTTTTCTTTTTTTCATATTGAAACCCTAAATTTTTTCTTTCTAGCAGAACATACTTTCAGTTTCAATGGGTTTGTTGGAAGCTTTTCTCAATTGGATACGGAGGTAAAGGCTCTTGCTCCTTTCATTGGTAAATACTGTGCAGTTGAATTGTAATTGCAAGAACTTTATTGTTTAGAAGCAGTAAAAATCTTAAATTTTATCTTGAGCTTGCATAGTGATAATGAAAATAGCGATTTTCTTATGATTCTGGGTATTATTTCTTTATTTTAACCTTTTAGGATGGTTTTGGTTGCCAAGAAAATGAAGAATTATGAGACAAGATTTAATTTTTTTGCTTCATAATTCTCAAAACTATACAAATTCGAAAACCCCTTAAATAAATAATAGATGAAGTGTGTCTTTCACTGCTGCTGTTCGTTTGGTGCTTAGATCCAGAAGTGCAGGGGAGTAGGGAACAGTTGTGTGGATTATTCAGTTAGGCACTAACTGTTTGTGGAAGATCCTCTAAGTTGAGTATGCACTAATTCTTACATGAGTTTCAATGAATTCTTGGTTTGACCTGAACAATAAGAAATGTAAATCTAGTTGTTGACCTTTATTCTTAAACAGTACAAGGATGGTATTTGCTTAATACTACTTCATGGAAGTGGTCATATTGCTGGTCGATCCATCTTTTGTTTGCAAGGTTGTAGGTGGGAAGGGCCTGTAACTAGGTGATGATTGATTGAGTTGGTTAACTAAATGGCTCATCCAATCACATTTACTCTAAAGAGTAAAGCTTGAGTATTTTAATGCCTTCTACTAACTTAAACAACAAAAGCAATAGCAACGTTAAAACCTAAGGTTGATTCTTAGTATTGTTATCTGTCTGAAGGGCCAGTGATATTTGAAGAGCAGTGCTGGCCGATTGAATTTTTCCCCGCGTCTCATATTTTAGGAAATAATGTTTATTTTTTTAATTGTGTTAACCATATGATACATTTTGTGGGAATTCAAGTAGCTGACCCATTTAATTTGGGGCTAAGGCTTGTTACTTCTTGTATGACTGTTATGTTATAGTTTGGAAAAAGGTCTGATGTGTTGTTGCATTACACTTTTTTTTTTGTTGATGTCTATGTGGTCCTTCGTACTTGTTTAGAGAGAGAAGAAACTAACTTGCAATGTAACATTAGAAGACAGTGTTACGCTTTAATCACCCCAGGGACCTATTGTACCTTTTGATGATACTGGTAGGGTTTGTGTAATAAAGTTGAATAGCGACGGCATTTGTTAACTCTCCTATTAACTTGGACAGTGAGACTTGCTTGGAATTTATCTAATATGACTATTCAGCTCTGCAGTTTGCATTGAAATGCTTGCCATCATTATTTTGTTTAAAGTTGCCTTTTAATTGTTTTTTTTCTTTTTCTTCTTTTCTTAAGTGTAGTTTCTTCTTCAAGCAAGAAATGGAAATATCGCTGATAGGCCTTCAGAATGCTGGAAAAACATCTCTGGTCAATGTTATTGCAGTATGTAAACATATCTGTGCTTCTCTGTTTTTTTTTTTTCTCCCTTTTCCAACCTTATTTGGTTTCATCCTGAATTTCTAATGGTTGAGTTCATTTTTTATTCTTCTAAAAGTCTGGTGGATATAGCGAAGATATGATCCCTACGGTGCGTCAGCTTTCTTATCGATAATTTATGGCTTTAACTTAAGGTCAAAAGATCAATCCTGCTGATCTGATGTTTTGCATGAGCTCTTACTCTTTTGGTTCGATGGAAATTTTCTTAAGAAGTTCTTAATCTACAGGTAGGCTTTAACATGAAAAAGGTAACTAAAGGAAATGTCACAATTAACTTGTGGGATCTTGGAGGTCAACCAAGGTTTCGCAGTATGTGGGAGAGATATTGCCGTGCTGTTTCAGTTATTGTGTATGTCTTCTTAATACCTTTAAAAACATTCATAATCCTCTCAAGTTTTATACTTTTCTTTGTTCTAACTTCTGTTTTCATGTTGTAGATATGTTGTTGATGCAGCCGATTATGATAACCTACTTGTCTCTAAAAGTGAACTTCATGACTTGTTGAGTAAGCCTTCCTTGAGTGGTATTCCCTTACTTGTACTGGGTAACAAGATTGACAAACCAGAAGCTATGACTCAGCAAGTTCTAGCAGAAAAAATGTAAGTCGCAAGTCTAAAATTTTAAGATGATAATATGTGGCTTACCAAAATGAGTTTTGGAATTGGTGCTGTCTGAATGGTGAAGCGTTTAGGCCGTGGGAATACTTATGTGCAGCTTAAATCAAAAGATTTACTCAGTTTTCCTTACAAGGTGTCTGTGCTTGTTGAACAAAAAGATGAAAGAATTTCATTGTGCAGGGCGCTGGAGTGCATTACTGATAGAGAAGTTTGTTGCTTCATGATATCATGCAAAAATTCGACCAACATCGATGCAGTTGTTGATTGGCTCGTGAAGCATTCCAAATCAAAGAAATGAGCCTCATTTTTTACGGTTTATATGCCAGCGTCCCGGATTAGGAAGCTAGGAGCCTGCCTCTTTTTTACTGTTCATCGGCCAGTGTCCCGGATTAGGAAGCTAGAAGTTAGTTTCTGATGTTTGTCTTGTTGCTTTGACCACATTAGATAATATTAAATGCCGTTAGTCATAATATAAAAGCATTGCTGCGCTTACATGTGTTGTGGTTTTCAATGAATATTTTTTGGTTTTGAGAAATAAAAAATGAGGGGAAGGAAAAAACTTGAAAAACCCGGGGGATGGGGCATTCCGAGAATCGAACTCGGGACCTCTCGCACCCAAAGCGAGAATCATACCACTAGACCAAATGCCCGTTTACATTGCATTGATCTTCTTCAGTTTAATGGCAGTTTAAATTTTGACATAAGGTTCTTTCGCAGTGTCAATTTACCCATAACTGAATTGCTTTGTCAAAGTGAGCTACCTTTCCTAGTAAACATTCAGGATAAGTCTTAGCAATAATAAACTTGTCTAAAAATAGGAATAATAAATGAATATACAATGAATGATATAAATAGAAGAAGGGAAGGCATTGCAAAAAATAAGTATACAATGAATGATATTCGATAACTCTAGACACCTGTTATACATTAGATTTTGAACAATGCTAGGCTATTATATATATGAAGTAGACCATGACTATTATGTCTTATAATTAGTCATGAAAACTTTTATGAAAAGTATGCTTATACAGTTATAAATAGCCAAGCCAGTTGGGAACTTTCATGATGAGATTATAGCGATTGAAAGCTATAGACCCACTGCCTTTGAGAACAAGAACAAATAAGACCAATTACTAAGTGATGTTTAACCTTAAAGGGAAAAAACAGATATTTTTCCTCTAAGCCAGCTGATAAAGATGTATGTTTGTGATGGTTTTGCTTTAAATTCGGACAAAGCTATTGCTGAAATGGCCAACCCATCAATGCATCTATAAATTAATCATGTTCATGTCATCCGCATTTCACTGCAACCCACGATTCTCTTTCTCACTGTCTTTCATTTCTTCCATTCTTCTTTTCTTGGCATAGCAAAAAGGGAGGGAGGATAAAACACTGGCAAAGAAAACTGGTGCAGAGCAGGGCAACCCTTTCTCTCTTTTGATCTTGCTTTCCATTCCTCAGGGATAGGTTGATAGGAAGCAATGGCCACCTTTGGAGGAACCACTCAGAAATGCATGTCCTGTAACAAAACCGTGTACCCGGTTGAAAAGCTAGCGGCAGATGGCCGTGTTTATCACAAGGCCTGTTTCCGATGCCACCACTGCAGGAACACCCTCAAGGCATGTGTAACAATCTTATATTGTTACCTTTAACATAAGAATTATCGTTCAATTTTTTTATTTACCTTTTAATTGGAAAAATACCCATAACATATATGTTTGATGATTTAAGATGGTAATAAAGTATCCTTCTTTCATTTGGTAGTGTCATTTTTTTAATGATTACTGTTTGATGTTAATTTTTCCGTTTTTTTTTCCCAATCAATTTTGGGATCTCAAAGATAAAGGAGAAGGGTTGGTTCCAATAGGCTCCAAAGTTGCTTTCTAAATAACCTGATTCTGTTTTAGAGATTTCAAAATCTCTCTCTCTCTCTTTTTCTTTTACCCAATATTCATGAACTAAAGAAAGGCACCCATATGAAATCCACTATCTTCTCAGGGTTCATTTCCTATCTTCTAATCACGTGCCAAGAAAGTTGACATTGCAGAGATGGCATTAACTAGTGAACCAGATTATTAGAGAGAGTACATTACATATGAAGTTCTTTCTTTTTTCTTTTTTGGAAAAACAATGTCTTCAAGGGGTATTTTTAGCATTCTTCATGCTTTGGAACTTGAAAATGACTCCACCAGTCATCCGAGTGGTTTTTAAAAATGTAGTGTTTTTCCATTTACAGCTCAGCAACTACTGTTCTTTTGAAGGGGTGCTCTACTGCAGGCCTCACTATGATCAACTCTTCAAGAGAACTGGCAGCCTGGATAAGAGTTTTGAAGGTAAACAACTACTCTAAAATTTTGAATACAAAGATCACCTTGTAAAATCAGAGTTATGCTAAATAAATGTTCTCTTCTCTGTTTACAGGAACACCCAAAATCTTGAAACCAGAAAAACTTGTTGACAATGAGGTACTCTCTCACAAGCTTTCTTTGCATGATATTAAATGTTCCTTTCTTTTAGTCTTTATGATATTATTTTTTATCCCTTCTATATTCTTTCGAACATGGGAAGTGATCCAGTCTGTGCATAGTTAGCTTCTTATTCCACCATTGCAAGATTGTGATTTTCATAGGTTTCAAGTCAGCTTGAGAGATTTTTTTATTTTTTTCTGACTGCTAATATGAACGAGATACAATTCAACAGAATGCTAAGGCAGTTTCTAACTTGTTTGTGGGCACCAAAGACATATGCGTGGGGTGCAGTAAGACAGTCTATCCTATTGAGAAGGTAAATAACCAGTAGATATCTTCAAATTTAGCTTTATATGTCTCCGTGGATAAAAATTGTCAAATTTAAATTTAATTTGGATGGTTTTTCCCAAGGTTTCGGTGAATGGGACCCCTTACCACAGGAGCTGCTTCAAATGCTCCCATGGAGGGTGCACAATAAGCCCTTCAAACTACATTGCTCATGAGGGAAAGCTCTACTGCAAGCACCACCACATTCAACTCTTCAGAGAGAAAGGGAACTACAGCCAACTTGAGACTGACCGCAAAGAATGCTATGACTGAGAAAGCCACTGCTATGGAAATTGCTGCTGAATCATAACTAATCCACTACAACAATGGCTAAAATGTTGGTCCTGGTGTGTCTCAAGTCTTAACTCTGTAATGGTGTTTTTCTTGTAAAATAAGATCTGCAGATGAGTCCAGTCCCGGTAAAATGGGCCTATTATGTGAGATTATGTAAGGCTTTCAGCATTTGCATATACACAAAGATCTCGTTGAAACATCATCAATTCGAGTACCAGTATTTTCTTACATAAATCGACCAATCTTCTTTTGTGTGTCGGGAAGGGTTTTTTTTTGGGGGGGGGTGGGGGGGGGGGGGGGGGGGGTGGGTAGGACACTAGGATTGAGGGCCACATCCATTTATTGAGGGAAAAGCAATCTTACAGATGAAGAAGAATTGCTACTTACTCTAACATCAAAGCATCTCAAAACTCTCAGTAGTTGGGAAAGCTAAGAAATAACTTAAAAAAGTGTGTGGTATCACTGTGTTAGAACTGTAAATCACAATTAAATGGAACCTTATAGGGGCAATGTGTCAAACTCCATGGTAGCTTTTGTCTCTACGTCATTAAGTTTCCCTTCCTCTGAAGTACTTCCTCCTTTTCCATCCTTTGCTTTCTCTGATCTTTCTTTCCCATATTTCCGTTCTCCACGAGCACTCTACTTAGGAAGATTTGATTGATAAGAGAAATCAACATAAACCACACAGTTACGTAGAATGTAGAACGTCCATATCTCAAGTTCAGAAGTTTTCTTCTTTTTTCCCAATTACTTTCAACCCTTCAGCATTTACATATCATTAGACATTAGTATATCCACTTTGATATAATCTATGAACTTCTGGGCAGTATTTTTCAATGTATATATTCGTCAGGAGAAAGAAACAAATAAAAAGGCCCAGCATGTAAGTTCAAAATAAGGAATTAGTTCAAGCAACAGGTTCGGAGTCAGTATCTAACTTCAATTCTGTAAGCATCTGAAAGCACCTCTTGTGCAAGCATCTAACTTATTTTCCAAGTTCTGCATCTCTTGCTACAGTTAAGGAGAGTAGAACTATAAAGAAATAGGGCCAAAGATATGGACATAACGGTATATTATCAATCCTTTCACTCTTTTCTCTGGATTGATGTCAACCTATTTTATTGTAATCCAAGTCCAACAGTAGCTATCCTTCTTTCTACACCCTCCTTCAAAGTGCGTAAGCAATCATGGGCCTATTAGAAGACACAAAACAACGGAGAATTGCAATAGCAGTAAATGATTAGCATCTCTAACACAAAAAGCTCTGGGAATACAGTTCTAAGAGGACCTTAAAACCTTCAGATACTACTCTGAAGTTCACCAAAAGAATCACAATTTTACAAAATGCAACTGAAATGAAAAAGGGCATAATATTGTTCAGAGGATCCATTTATTTAATATAATAACACTGCACCATTTTCTGCATTTTCTGCACGCTTTAAATAACATGTATAAACCTCCGTTAGTACAAGGGGACTATTCAAACATTAGACTACTCAAGTTGATACAACCAGCTTGCATCAGTAAGTCTTAACAGCCAAAGATTATAATCAATGACACTGCACAGCCACACGTCCCTACAATGCCTAAAGACGTAGTCATTGTTTCCTGGATAAAAGAAGCTTCCAGAACGTAACAGGTTGATCCATTTATCTTACATACTAATTCTTGTGAGTTATAACAGAAGATACAACTATATGTTGGTATATATTGGTTACATTGCATTTCATCAATATGCTGAACGTCCACCACCTTCTGTGATTGCATCATGGAAAGACATACCACTAGGAATCATGGGAAGAACATGCTCTTGATGGGGTACAATAACATCCAGTAAGTATGGCCCTGGTGTCTCCAACATCTTCTTGATGGCCTCTTTAAGCTCAACCTTCTTTGTTACACGGGCAGCGGGTATATTGCAAGCTTCAGCAAATCTCAACATGTTGGGAAATATGTCACTCTCCTTCGATGGATTCCCCAGAAACGTGTGAGCCCTGTTAGCCTTATAGAATCTATCTTCCCATTGAACAACCATCCCCAAATATTGATTATTCAATATCATGATCTTCACTGGGAGGTTCTCCACCCCTATAGTTGCCAATTCCTGTACATTCATTATAAAGCTGCCATCACCATCAATGTCCACAACAACTGAATCAGGTCTGGCAACAGCAGCACCAATTGCAACAGGCAACCCAAAGCCCATAGCACCTAGCCCACTTGATGAAAGCCACTGTCGAGGTTCCCTGTAGTTGTAAAACTGGGCAGACCACATCTGATGCTGTCCAACGCCTGTACTTATGATTGCTTTTCCATCTGTCAATTCATTCAACAATTGAATTGCATATTGTGGAGGAATTGCTTCCCCAAGGGTTTTATAACTCAAAGGGTATTTCACTTTCTGCTTGTAAATTTCTTCTGTCCAATCTGAGAAGTCAAGCATATGTTCCCTTCCCTTCTCCAATAATGCACTTATCCCTTGCAAAGCTAGCTTCACATCAGCACAAACAGAAACATGGGCTGCTTGTCCTTCCCAATCTCAGCTGAATCAATATCAATGTGAATAATCTTAGCCCTGCTGGCAAATGCTTCAATTTTGCCTGTCACACGGTCATCAAATCTGACTCCAAAAGCAAGCAGCAAATCCGACCTGTCCACGGCATAATTGGCATACATTGTTCCGTGCATTTCAAGCATATGCAGTGATAACTCATGGGTACATGAAAAAGTCCCTAGACCCATCAGAGTACTCGCCACTGGTATCCCCGTGAGCTCCACAAACCTCCTTAACTCTTCACTTGAGTTTATACATCCTCCCCCAACATATAAAACGGGCCTTTTTGATTCCATAATCAACCTGACAATTTGTTCTAAGTGTGAAGTATTAGGATGTTTTGGCAACCTAGCAAGGTACCCAGGAAGCTGAACTGGGCAATTCCAATCCGGAATCAACAATTGCTGCTGTATATCTTTAGGAATATCAATCAGAACCGGTCCAGGACGACCAGACGATGCAAGAAAGAAAGCTTCTTTCACAATGCGAGGCAAGTCCTCAGCCTTCAGAACTAAATAATTGTGTTTGGTAATTGAACGAGTTACCTCAACAATTGGAGTCTCTTGGAACGCATCAGTACCAATCATTCGGCGCGGGACTTGCCCAGTAATGGCTGCAATGGGAATGCTATCGAGCATGGCGTCGGCGAGGCCACTGACAAGGTTGGTGGCGCCAGGGCCGGAGGTGGCGATGCAGACTCCTGGGCGGCCACTCGCTCGTGCATAACCTTCGGCGGCAAAGATGCCACCTTGTTCGTGCCTCGGCAGCACATTACAAATTCTAGAGGAGCGAGTCAGCGATTGGTGGATTTCCAAGGTGGCACCACCTGAGTAAGCAAACACATGGGTGACACTCTCGCGTTCCAAGGCTTCAATGAGAACATCGCAGCCCTTTCTGGGTTCATCAGGGGAAAATCTAGAATCAAAAATTTCTTCTTGATCAGTGGGTTTGGTTCTGATGGTGGAATTAAAAGCGGAAGGAGGTTTGGAATTGGGGTAGGAGAGAGAGGCATTGATGTGGAGGGGACGGTGATTAGAGAGGTGTTGCGTTGTAAATATGGGAGACAGGGAGGGTGAATATGGAAGAGGGTTTCTTCTGATTGAAGGAATGGAAAGGTTGTGAAGGTTTGGAAATGGCGACTATGGGAGATGCAGACGCCATGTTGAATTGCTGTAGCAGCAAGAGGTTGCTACAGAGCTTTTAGAGTCACTGAGCTGCATGGACAATGATGTTCTATTTCTTGAAAAAACTTGATTTGCCAATTTTCCATACCATCCCTTGAAGTTTGGGTAATAACACAAAAGACTCTTCACAATTGGGAAATTAACACCCCACCCCGCCAGGGTTTGGCATAAATATATAGCACTAAAGAAGAAAAATAATTAGTACTTGATGCAATGTATCTAATTTAATAAATAAAAATTTCAAGTATCACTCATATTAATTATTTTTTTTAATTTTAAGTAAATAGACGAATGTGTTATAGTTATATTTATTATATTAAATAGATGAATGTGTTATAGTTATATTTATTATATTATAGGTCATATTTATTGATGACTAGTTATATTTATTAAGAAATGAATTTTTTTTTTTTGTGGTGGTACAAGTGAAAGAAAAGAAGAGAACGAAAATTATTTATAATCAATAAAATACTTATTAAGGCATAATATACATATTACTTTTTAAAATTTTATAATAATAACAATTTAATTAAATTCTTAGAATATTTTTTTCTATAAAAAAAATGTAAAACCAATTTGTGTAAGGTAGAGCAACGAATTAAAAAACACCAACACATATTAACTTTGCATAGCTATTATGGAAATTATTTGTGTATATCACATTTCTTAATTATAATTTAGACTTTGGAGAGCTTTAACTTCATATCTTCAATTGAAAATATCAAATGTTTTATGGTAGAAAAAAGAAAGAAAAAAATACACATCTTTATTGTTGAATTATAAAATAAGATTTAATTTTTTTATAAAATGTTTAAAAAAATTAAAAATTTTAAAGAAAATGATTACTATAAAATATGAAAACAATAATAATAATCGGGGAATTCAGAGGGCTTTCTGGCTTCAAGCCCTTCCTACTCCAATTGTGATTTAGGATTCATCAATGTGGGTCCTAAGCTATCCATTTCGTTCCCTCAGAAAACCCCATTAACGATTCAAAATGCGCACAAGAAAGGAGCTGGGAGCACCAACAATGGCCGTGATTCCAATGGTCAGAGACTGGGTGTTAAGATTTTTGGCTATCAAGCTGCCAAGGCTGGTTCCATCATTATTCAGCAGCGAGGAACCAAGGTATCTCTCATCAATATTGTATTTTTCTTATTTTTCCAGTGAAGTTGTTAATATGCTATAGAAATCAGAAACAACGTTGGTAAATGGTAGTTGACTGTGACTTTTCTTTGTGTGTGTGTGTGTGTTTTTTGGGGTATGTATTATGCTTTTTTGAAGTTTGGTGTGCTTCTCTTAAAGACTGGTTGTTGGCAATTGGAAAATGACCATATTGCTTGTTTTGTGGAAGGTGGAAATGATAAGTATTTACGTGAACAAGTAATTCAAGTACTGTTAAAATGCTACTTAATTAACTTATGCTTAAATCGTTACATATATCACGGGAAACAGTTTTTGAATTTGTAGAGGAAGCTGATACAGCCCTGAAGGGGATTGTTGAATAGAAATAATTCAATGTGAAGGCCAATTTACAAACTGCTAGATAGCTATAGGCATATTGGTATTTGTAGAGGACAATGCCATAGTTACACTCAAATTTGTGCTTGCTGCATATATATATATATATATATATAGCTAATTTTTCTGCTGTCAGTGGTGGAAGGAGCTGGAAGATGTGATTATATGTTTATTGCACTTTTTTCTAGTGCATGGTCATACTGAGAGTAGTACTCAGCTGTTGACCTTGGTATGTAGTCCATTGAAATAGGTAGCTGATGTAAAAGTAGCCCTTGATACTGCTAAAGAAATCTAGCTTTGATACCTTGAGAACAAGGATTAGTGTCAGGACTAGAAAGTAGAAACATTTCATGACAGTAGTGTAAGACCCAGCCAATGTGGAGGCTGGATTTCTCTAGTTGGATTAATTACAGAAAAGAGTAGAAGATGTGTTGCTGTCTCTCTAACTTGTCCATTATGGTGATAGTGTTGTCCTAGACTTTCTGTAGTAGAATTATTTTCAGATTTTTCTTTCAGGGTCATATCAAATTTGTAAGGAAAAAAAAGAAAATTTTTTTTCCTGGTGGCGTCATGGCGTGCCATCAGCACAACATGCAGTTTCCTTGTGTACCGCCATTACTAAAATTTCATCAAGCCAAGCCAACTACTCCCCTTTTTTTTAATAAGTTCTAAAATTATTGTCCTTCAAGGTGCCTACACTCTACATACTATTTCCCAACTGTTCCTAATTGTCTCTCCAATACTTGTTCCATGCAGGAAAAAATGTGGGGCTTGGCAAAGATAATGGAGTTGTAAAAAGGTCAACTTGTCCCGACAGGAAAAAGGTCAACTTGTTACTTAATATTCATGTTCGTGCTTTTAAATTCTATATAATCCCCACTAATTTAGATTATGCATGTGATGATTGCAGGTGAATGTTTACCCAAAAGAAGTACAGCCTGAGAACCCAAATAGCTACAGACCAAGGAAGAGAGAGTTCCTCAGGTTGCAGCGTGAAAAAAAGAAAGCAAGAGCAGAAGGTGCCATTGGTCAACCCCAGTTAGTGCTGGCTTCTGTAGATGCTGCAACAAATGGCAATCCAATTTGCTGATGAACATTATCATCAGGACATACAAACAGCTTTTTAAGTGGTTGCGGCTTGATATCTGCATCGTATATCCATTTTTCCCTTTCTGCATATGCAATTTTGGTAGTTGTAAAAGTTGCTGAATCAAATTTACAAGTTCCAGATGTTTATCTCACTTGTTTTGAAATCGTAAGTTTGCAGAAATCACACAACATACCCTTGTTTAGGATTTGGATCTAACAGGAAAAAATTCTGTGCGGAGAGAGAAACACAATGTTTTCCCTCCCAAAACAATTTTAATTCCAATAAAAATTTTGCCTTTAGAAAGAGAATGTTTTGTGCCATTATATCTTCCGCATATCCTGTTTCTTTTTCTTCAAGAACATAAGAGGTCTAAATCCCCTTGTGTACAACGGATGTTAATTTTATGGGGAATCCCAAAGACAAACCCATCCTATACTTGCATATCTTGCCCCAGGTTTGTGCTTTGATATTCAAACCATAATATAACTGTCACTTTAACTATATCGTAGTTGACACGGGAGAGCCATTTCTTTTTTTCATCCTCTTCTCTACCAGCGGTCCAGCACTAAACATTTTCTAGGGCAAGGCCAGGGCACCTCTTTTCTTACCACATCCATTTCAAACCATAAGAATGAAACCAAATAATAAACCCCGTAAATCTGCTCAAAAAAGTGGAATAAAACTCAGATTGAAAGGATACCTAATCAGTAAATCATCTTTCAGTACAAATCTAGCAAAATGCAGGTATGAAGCTAGGGCCAGTATTTCAAACAAATAACATCTCAATCAAATAGAAATATTTCCAGTACATCATAATGCCCTAAGTTGACATGTCAAAAAGATATACAAAACTAGATGTCTTCTTGCACTACTCATTGACTATCTGCATCCCCCCCTCCTCATGTGCAGGCAATGCCAGTCAACCTGCAGATACAACCACAATTATCATCTCAGTCATAGAAACCAAATAGGTATTCAAAAGTCTACAGCACCATGTTCACATGATTATTACATGCTTTACTTAAGGCATGTAGCATTTGACAAACAGTGTACCATGAAAATTTTCAAAAGACATATAACCTAACCACCAAGCACGATTTAAGCTTGCTGGGAAATGCTAAGCTCAAGCTTGAACAAATACAAAACCAATTTCATATAACAATTACAATTAAAAAAAGAACACTAGTAAGTTATGATGATCTTATTTTCTAAACGACAGAATTTAAACTAGCAAACAAAATGACTGAAATTATGGAGTAATACCTATATTTTGAAAGGTCAACCCACATATAATAGGACAGTGGTAAACAAGCTTAGTTACAAATATCTCACAGCACATGCTGTCTGTCTGACAATGGCACAACCACTCAATGGCATGTAAACCAACAAGCAGACTAATGATTGCTACATCTAGTGGGTCAGCATCTGAATATCTCATAACACTGCATACAAATCTAACTGGAGATACCAGGTCCTTCGTATATACCTTTTGAATTTATAATGCATTGACAGAATTATGTCTTGTAATAAAACTCACATATCAGTCCAACAATACCTATTAACCTGCAACTATAAAACAACCAACAGCTAATCGTAGGGGATGAAGGACATTCTTATAAGTCCATGGCACCTTGTATAATATCTTACAGAAATAAGGTGTTTTTGGTGTGGATGGGATTGATCACATTCAACACAAGCATCTGTAACGCTAGCAAGAAAAGATGATTAATGGCAGCAATAGCGGCATGTCGCACCACGAGGGAGGAATATTGGGTTCAACTTATAACATGGAAGTCCTTGAGAGGGGAAGGTATCCTCTATTTCAGCATACTGTGAAATGCCAATATGATCTTATGATATGATCTATTGGCTTTTCCTTCCATATAATAAAAACTAGTTGTAACCAATGAATCGATTTGTCCATAATGCTTGGTGTTCCAAATCATCAAAAAATCAAGAAGCAAAATGAAGACATTAAAAAACCAAATGCTGATAAAAATAAAACAAAATTCAAAGCCATTGATTTACACAATCACGAATAGAGCTATAACAGAACAAATCATTTGTTCTGAACAATATGTCACCAAACAACACTATGCCATACAAACAATAATATCAATCACATTAAAAATCCATTCCAGGAAAAGTAAAATCAGCATGCAAAAGAAGACATTTTAGTATGGAATCATTTTACCATTTATAAAAACTCACCTAACCGGATCCGACAATGATGTTGTTAATTGGGATAAATATCAGCTTAACGAAGAACCCCACAAAGCCCATCACTACAAATCCAATCGCCGTCCGTACAGCCACCTTCGTGAATTCTACAAAACCAAATGGTCACAATTTTATCAAAATTCATGAAATTTTAATCGGAAAACAATTAGCAAAGGATGCACGAAAGAAAATTAGTTCGAAGGCTGAAAATTTGAAAGCTAAAACTAGAGGAAACAAAGAGGTCGTAAACGAATTTTGTTTCACCTTTGCGATCGGGCTTGTGACAGCGCTTGACGAGTCGTATACTATCCTTGGAGAATTCTCTAAGGGGATCGAAAACGGAGTCGATGGCGTCCATTCTTTCTGATGTGAAACTAATCGGAAGAAGACGACGAGGAAGGAGAAAGAAAGATGATACCAACAAAACGCGGAGACGAAGACGGAATATAAGCTGATATTTTCTTCAATTGACGAAAATATCCTACTTATTACCTCTATTAGACATTTTTGTCCAAATATTCCTTTTGCTGCAAAAAAGCATATAACCCATCCGAGTTTTAATTCTACATTAAAAAAGAACTTTTTATTTTTATTTTATGACTTTAAAAGCTATCAAATTCCTTGACCTCACTGTCCCTTATTTTTTTAGGAGGGTAAAGGGTGTTTTGGTTTCCTTTTTGTTATCACTGAAGTTATTTCGAAAACTGTAGAACTGAAGAACAATGTATAATTGGAATGATGAAAGACTAAAGGAGAATACCAGAAAGAAAATGGGAGGGCCCGGCACACAAAATCAAGTTACAAGAGGTAATTCACAAAAAAATTTGAACATGAAGCTGATATTAGTTGCACACTTTGAGATCATATTATAGCTTAATCAATTCGTACATGTAAACTAGCACTCTGATAAAGCAAAGACATGGTGCAAAGGGCATGCTTATAAGTCGACCCAAAATGCCCATGCACACAACACAATGAGCAATTGCAATAAGCCCAAAATCTCCATGTGGAGGACATCAATTATGCTTTGGAACAGCGGGGCAGTAGAAAGATCTGAAAAGTTACATGCTGGCACCGTAAGTTCTTCTGGGCTAATTCTACCTTGTATGCAATCAGTCTCAAAGTTCACAAAAAAAGACATTCTCAGAGCAGTAAGAGGCTAGGCTTGGTTGGCCATACTATTTTTTTGTTCTGGCTGGTGTGGTGTCTGACCTACTTCCCTGCTGAACAGCTCGAGGGACTAATGTCAAGCCACGAGTGTGGCGGCGGCCAAAGCTGATGGATGAAGGAGATGTGTCTGAAGTGCTTAACCTAGACACAGCTGAAACAAGGCCGTCCATGGTTTCATTTTCTACTTCCATCATACTTGAAGCTCCCTCATTGTTATGAATAGTTTGTTTACGTTGACTCTTCTGCCTCTGTTTCTTTGACAGCCTAGACTTCTTGAAAAACTCGAATGAGGTGGGGAATTTATGCTTGTCAACCAGATGTTGTTGCCTACCTTTGTAACTTTTGAACTTCAAACCACAGCCTTCCACCAAGCATTCATACTGTCAGACAAGATACATAATATAAGGATCACTATAGTATAAAGTAAAATACACTTTGTATTCCAGATAAATGAAGTAAGCATTAGCATGGAAAAGATGTTAACAGGCAAAATCAAAAGCTTGAATTCCTGAATGATGTTCCACCATCCTTAAATAATGAATACAATTGTACTATTCCTACATTCATTTCCTTGCAACAACTTCCTAATGCATAAAATATTAAAATTTGATTTACAACAGTCAAAATCAGAAGAAAAAACATCTCGTGTACTGATGCAGATCATAAAGAACAAAACAACTGAGGAAATTCTATATCCTGAATTAAGAACCAAATTTAGAAAGACTTCACGTTGAAAGCAAAATTAGGTATAACTATTAATCAATGTGAAACATATTTAAAAGGGATACCATGGGATAGCCTCTTGCAACTTTTGCCCGGAAGAAAGAATCATGTACTTCAGATACATGTATGCTGAGCAGGCGTGACGTTGGGTAGACTCTAGAACAGACAGAACAAGATGCAGTATGTCGTGCGGTGTAATGATCTTCAAAGCCTTCCAAAGAAGTTAAGCATGCACCACAACCAACAATGGGGCAAAAGACTCCCCTACATGCACAAAAGGATGTACTTAGGGACAAATTAAATGAACTCATAATATTCTCTATGGAAAAAGCCACCACTGCTCATAAAAGTTATAGAATTCCTGGAAAAAGAAACAAAATTAGGTCTAAAATGACCTGTATATGAATACAAGATATCTTTTGACTGAGATGCAAATAGATATAATGCTAATTGGGCTAAAGCATAATAGATAAAGCCCCACTGTACATTAAGATCAAAGTCTCAAACATTAACAACTTCCATGATTAGAATAAGGTTAAGAAGCAGGACACAAACTTGCTACTCTGTAGTTCCGTTAACATCATAGCTGTAGCAGCTATGTAATTCTAAACCCATTTTCTGATTAAGCATACACCAACCCTGACAATTTGACCTTGAAGTGGAGATCATCGTGTAAGTTGCAAATCGTAACTACTTATACCTTTCTTCTTCTTGCTCAAATTTCTTCACTTCGTTCTTCTCATCTTCTGTTAAATCCAGTGCAACCTATATAGGAAAAGAAAAAGGTAAACTCTTTATAATTCCATTTTCCAAATCCTGAGAATTAAACAGACAAAATGATCAAATAACTTAAAAGTCCTAATACTGTGCATCTAGCAAACGGGATAGTGCAGAAGAAATATGGTTTAATTTAAATCAGAGCGCGAGAGTTTCAGATTTTTCATTTCGTGATAAAACTTGTCTCTCAACCATTTCTTTCACATAGCAAAATGCTAAATAAAAGCGACAGAGAGAATCTGAACATTAACAGGGATGAAGTTCCATGTTAGCTTTACAATTCTTAGTGCAAATCAAGCTTTTCGGTTATGATATGTCCAACCAGATATTTTTCCATTCTTTTTTATGTTTAGGGACAATATAAGCATTTGAACAGTCACAAGCAAAACAGCAACAATGGTTTCTGCCAAGTTAATTTTTCGGGAATAAGTACTTAACCATTTCTGCTGTTTCCCTCTAATAACTACACCAATTTAACTTTCCTCAAAAAGAAATTTATAATCTAGCTGGTTCATCTACTCATATTAGTAATATGAAACTCGTTAATTTCAAAAACTTTCCATCACAGACAATAAACATTAGCAATTTTAATAGTAACTTAGGGGAAAAGTTCTTCTGTAAAAGCATGTTCAATAAAATGAAGCTCACAAAGAAACATTACTAACATGAAGGGAAATGAGAAAGAGACGGACCTGTTTGGCAAGAAGTTCCCGCTCGATGTTGCCAGAGACAAAGAAGGGAGATTCCGACCCGAACCTTCGACAAACGGGTTTCCAGTACGGAAACCCTGGTTGATCTTTCTCCTCCACATCCATCGCCATGGCTGATTGCTCTTTTCTCAGCTGTGACTTGGTATTTTCAATTTTGAACTGAACGTCGGAAACTTGGAGCAGCCGAGCCGAGCAGGTCCCTTCTCATCTGGGGTCTAAACTCGAAACTTAAAACCAACGAGTCTAAACTCGAAACTTTAAACCAACAAGTTTCGGGTTTTGATCGTCATTTCAACCAACGAATCTACAAAATTAGCCCCAATACGGCCCATTATCGAATCTAGTGAACCCGTTCTAATGATTTATGGGGACATGTATTTCTTTCTTTGGTATATATAATACTAAAAAATTTATCAATTAAACCAACTCATATTGTCAAAATTTTGTGCTTAATACTAAAACTCAAAAACAGAAAACAAATATATTTACGGTCAATCAATAAAAAAATGTTATATATCATTAACATCAACTAAATTTGATACCGTACCGTATCATAATTTTACTTACCGATAATATATGAAATTACACATTAACAATAAATTAAATTAATTAATTAAAAACTATATTTAGCCCGAATAATAAAGTTTTTGGACTGAAGTTGACTTGGTGATTAAGTTAAATTGAAAATCAAGAAAATATATTGACTTCATAATTAAGGAGATATGCTTAATTTTTGACTATTTGAGTGATGCTTAAGGGGAGACGAAGAGAAGTAAAATTAACAAGAAAGCAAAGGTAACAAGAGAGATGAACTGAAAATAAAATGCTAACTTTGAATATGAATTCAGATGTGCTTTAATTCAGTTTAGATGACAACCAAATTGATTACTTGCTGAAAAATAAGCAAATGCGGTAAAACAAACAGAATCTGAACCATGCAAGCACCGGCACATGAACCATTGGCTATAATACAGAGAGGATATACAACATACCAACCCCAAATCCCCATTCATGTAGATTACAATACACTCCAAGATGTAAACGTTCCTTCCCCAACATAAATTCACATAATAACATATAATCATTTTCTTTCCCTCTTCCTACTGATGTCTTTACATCTGGCTCACTCCTGCAACCCCTTACTGGACCATCAATCTATATAAAGCACCAAACAATGTTTGCAGAGAAAGACACCAGGAACCAAAACAATACTAAAGAGAATTCAAACAACTTCATCTCACGAACCACTTTTTTCTGATATTTGACCAACCTCGAGAGTCAAGAACCACCTTGGTTTTCCTTGTCCTTCAACATCTGAGCCGCTAATAACAGGAGCTCCACCATCTCAAACCCTGCGGCAGAAACAGAATCAATCTTCTCGTTGCTGCAATCCTTGTCAACATCTCCTGGCTCATTTCCAGCATTTTGACTATTGGAATCAATATCTGCCATAGCTGACCGACTAATGGGCAGAGAGCTACCAAGGGCAGTCTTCAGAATCTTAGCTTCACTTATACTGTCATCCAAAACTTCTGAAATGCTCGTATTAGTAGTACCTTCGCGAGCCACAGATTCTTTGGCCTACAAACCATGTTATAGCAAAAAAAAGTCATACTTAACCTCCACGTTGAAAGCTTTCTACCAAATAAACATGAGAAGATTGGGCATTAGTAGCTGGAAATCAAGCAAAATTTAGTTGTAATGCTTTCTCACACAGTAAAAAAAAAAAAAAAAAAGAAACAGAGTCGAACAGAACAAGTGTTCCTTTTGCCTTGTAAAACAAACTTGCGACTCATGGCACTTGATACCTGTAAAAGAAAGAGGCGAAGCTTATGCACTGATGAAGTCAGATGCTCCAGGCTTTCAACGCTTTCCTTGAGAGTTGCATTTTCAATCTTCATTCTGGAAAAATAGATAAAGCAAATAATTAGCAAAAGGAAGGAGGACAAGAATCACTTTCTTGATGTAATTGTATCCCGGTATATTGTCTTTCATGTGCATGAATAAACCATCCACAGTAATGTATCATTGCAATTCAATGGAAGCACCAGAGATTATTACACATGCCTAGCAAAATCCATGCTGTTGGACCTTCGACAAAAGAATTTCCCTTCAATAGTTGGATCATCAGTTTCCTTTCCATTAACATCTATCGAACCAATCCAACGCCTCAAATATGTTTTCTTCAGTAAATTTCTTAACTTTCCATCTTGTTCATGAGTTGCTAACTTGCTTTTGCCAATGTCAGCAAATTTTCCTTGTTTTTTCTGCTGACCAAGATTTCTGCATAATGAATCAGATTGTTATTACTATTACCAAAGATAGCCATTAGCACAAATGTAACTGTCAGCAAAAGGTGGAGAAACTGTAGAAAGAGAGCAAGAGATAAACCACACTCATAAGTATACAACTTCTTACGGTGCATAATTCACATTGATATCTAGTTATAGACCAAAACTTGGTTGACACAGCAGACCATATAAATCCTGCTTGTCAATAAACATGTTTGTGTATAGGTATTCAGCACCTCCAAGTTCCATCCACCCAACAGAAAAAACAGGAAAAAAAAAAAAAAAGGATCCACCCAATCTTCTCTTTAGTGATGCTCTTCTATTAGCATTGAAGAAGACAATACACCTTTTTATAAGAGAAATTTTGAATATTTTTGAAGAGAAGTAATCGTACTCAAGAAGTAAACAATGTTCCTGCTTTAATTGTGCCAATTCCATCAGCGCTTTTACCTTTTCATTAGCAACCTGAACAAACAAAATGATAGCACAGGCTGTCAAAATGAAACCAACCAGTTAGTCCATTGGAACCCAAGCATGATTCAATTGTGCATGGCTAAATAGCATGTCCAATATCAAAGGAACAGGCAACCAGCTCTTCGAGGATGTCAAAGAGATTATGTGGATATAGTGCAACAAGACGCAGCAAGGACAGATGCTCCCTGGAAGTACTACCAAGGAAATACCTAAAGAAGGGCACAGTCATAATACTTTTATCCTCTTCTTATTAACGGGTTCAGTTTTTCTTTTTCCATGTAAAAATCTCCTGAAAGCTAGTCTGAAGTGATATATTATGTAAAAATATCATCAAGGAAATCATATTGCACAGTAAGCTTTTGCATATCATGTCTTGACTCATGAATAAAATACATTCCACATGATTTTTCACAACTGCCAAGCAAAATTACATACATATAACAAGTCAACATTAAAGAAAAAAATAAACAATGTCGTGAATTTCGTATTACATCTAACTGTACAATCTTAAAGAGAGTCTTCAGATTATACTTTGAATGTCAAAAGGAGATCTTGGATGAATTTCCACAACTGTGAAGCAAATAATATTGCAGGTGAGTAAAGTTCAATAAAACAGTACAAGAAACTGCAGAATCTTGACAATAATAGTAACCTTTTTTAGTATATATAAACACTTATACATCAATAAGTAGCAATGTAAATGACAAGAAAGATTATTTATGATCTTTTACAAGAAAACAAACAAATTTCAAAAAAGGAATGGAGCATTTTTTTTATGAACAAATTTCAGGAAAATATTATAACTTTGTAACAGGACAGAAGAAAAGGAAAACAAGAGATTTAAAGAAGCGTATCAGTAGCAAAGACACCTAAAAGTGAGATATTGTGACCATGTAACTAACTATAGCTTGCCCCAACTCAATCTCCACATCTATGTCCAACCGATACCCTCCCCCCCCCGGCTCATTTTTATTTTTTCTTTTCGTAGTTACAGAATAACTGAATTCCAAATTTCTACTTCAGCATGCTGTCGAAATCTTGGAGCTTAAGTGCCAGGAACGAATGTTTCACAGAAGATTACCTGTTGTAAGTTTCTCTGAAGCTCTTCCACTTCCGTTTGAAGAGCTGAACTTACATTCGTCTCCAATGAATGCCTTTCTTCCTGCTGTGATAAAAGCAATGATGTTGCAACCTGAAAGATAAAAGAAAGGAATTACTATATATTAGAAGAATAGTCTAATCACTTCAAAATTAACAAAGAAAGGGAGGGAGGGAGGGGAGGTGGAGTGAAGACCTTCTCTTGCAATGCCTGTGCAAGGGCTTCGTAGGCATCACCTTTTCGATCATCTTCTACATCTAGCAAGCTAGGATCTTGCCTCTGCAAAAGGTAGAAAACAAGTTTATACAAAACCTAAAAGGTGCGTGTTATAAAAGCCAGTGGAGCAACTAATTAACCTTTAATCTGGTTCCAAACAGGTAACTCAATCTGTATTTAATAATTTTATACTCCCAAGGAAAAACTATTAGAGAAGTATTTTGTAAGACAAACTAATTCTTGAAGCACAAATTCTACAGAAAACAGGACTGGTGCGTTTTATTTCTCTCCTTTTGGGTTACAATCTTGAGTACTCGAGTAGAGATGAAGAATGAACCAAAATTCCCAACAGAAGATGTCTTTCTTCCAAACATATGCTTTTTTTCCATTACTTTTTCAGTGGTCCAATCACTGTTGAAGTGTTGATAACCAATTACAACAGCTTTGAGAATACACATTAACCCAGGTTGGGTAAGAACCACTTTAGAGTGAGCCCACTTGATCAATTCAATGTATCCGAGCAGTACAAAAACATATAATCATAAAAAATTTCTTGAGGGCTGAAATCCTAAAGGGATCTATAATCTTTTCCAAGGACCACCCAGCATCCTCCCAAAAGCAACAAAGAGAGAAAGATTTCTAGAACAATCTTGGAGGAGTTTCAGTTTCATTCAATCCCCACCCAGAAAACCCTGAAATTTTGTTTTCAGGGAAATATGTAATATAATTTTAGAAAATGGCTTTACAGAACCTCCACAACCCTCCTAAGGTTCAGTCATTGCTCATTTTGGCTTATACATTTCATTGTAATTCTCACTGGGAAGAGAGTGGTATATGTTAGATTTTCACATAAGACATGAAAGAAATTATGAAGGTATGTTTAATGTCCAATGCCGGCCATCTACTTGAAGGCACCACAATATGAAAGATATGCTTCATTCCTGAATGAAGACAATTGAATTCTCTACTGTAACAGCAATATAGGTATTCTATTAGTTTTCCACAAGCAGTAGAAAGCATTAAAATACACGGCCAACATATGAAAGCTAGAGCAGAGAGAAGAGAGAGAGACGCAGTACAAGCATGGAAATACTAACCTTATATACTGTGTCAGGCTTAGAACGAGCGCTTATATCCACATCTTGATCTTCACATTCTAGCAGTTCTGAATGCCTTTGAGACCCTAAATTTGATATGCAGCTCACATCAAAATTTCTGATCTTTTCATCTATCATATGTACAAATGATTTGATACTGGATCCTCCCTCATTAAGGAATTTAGGATATGAGCTTTATGCTGAAAATGATAATATTTTAACTCCACAATCCCATTCTTGATGACTTTGTCTGTAAGGATCTGCGAGCAAGTCATAAGATTCAAAATGACCAAAGAGACTCACATTGAATATTTATCTTATCTTCAGAAATAAAAGTACTAACTTGCTTCTTTTCCAGTTCAATGATTCTCTTCTTATAGTGGTTTTCAATATCCAATCCCTGAACACCAAAAACGGGCAAATCAACTTTTGACAGATTCGTCCAAAAGGCATTATTGACATTAACAAAATAGATACGCACCACTCGTAGTTTATTTTGAAGATAATCCACAGAGTTCCTCACCATCTGCAGCTCTTCTTCTAATGCATTCTGTCTGAGGAGAAGTTAGTCACAACATGTACAAAAGAGAGAATCTCAATATAGTTGAAGTTTGACTGAGTGTAATTCTATTTGATAGAAATTGCATACAGTAAGAGTCATATTAAAGAGAATTCACCAATCTAACATATGAAAGTTATTCAGATAATAAGATAAATGTCTAAAGAGGCTAAAAATAGGCCAAAACAATCAACCATGAATGTTCCTAGCAGTGATTCTCATCTGATTAAATCAAATATGAGGATCTCAACATTTTCTTGTGACCGAAGTCACTTTAAACAACCAAACAAGACAATAGAAGTAATACGCACCATGTCCCCCACTGAGGAAACCAGAATATATATATGGTTCAGCTATTATGGTGAGTAAACCAGAATAACAGGGATATGAAAAATTACGATGTATTCAGAGGTGGAAGTATCATTGAAACTCCACATCTCATCCGGATCATCCAAAAGGCTTGCATATTTATCATCCCAACTTGTATCCTCAAATCCCAGGGGTGAATGTTGCTTGATCTCATAAAACTTACTAATAACCTGTGATGATGAAAAAACTTCAATTGGAGTAATAAGGATGCAATAAAAAATCAACTCTCTGGTAGAAAACAATCAGTGCAAAGTGAAGCAATAGTCAACTTAGAACATAAAAATGATAATAGAACCAGACTGGAATTTCTTAAAGAAGACATGCAAATGTACATACATATATAAAACAGGGGAGAGAATATACACAAACATATAGAGTGAGACCTAAGGTTCTGGCATTTAGATGAAACCAGTGTTCATATACTAAACAGTCCAGAGATAAAACTCCAAACTTTGATAATCCTCATATAGCCAAAGACAACTTATGATAGGTTCTGAAGAGAATGAAACAAATATTTAAGAGTACAAATAAAAAGAAGATCCAGATAATTACCAATTTGAAAGTTTTGTTTGACTCTTCTTGCTTTGCTAGATCAACCCGCAATTGGTCATTAAGTTTCTTTAGTTCAAGACAATCTGAGGTGAGCTCCTCTGCCCTATGTCAACAGTAGAATGCAAGTCAAAAATGCATGCTTCCCCAACCAATCTCATCAAACTCTAAGAATGAACAGAATGTTATTAACAAAGCTAGACCATACCATATACTTAATCATTTCATAGAAAGTTACCGAGGAAGCCATATATATGCTTTACGATCATCATTCCTTTCACTACCTGAACTAATAATGATATCTTCCTCTCTGAACCTTTAAAACCTTCTCGCTACACAGATCTGCCTCAGAGTTGGAATTAAGTTATTCATTAACCATCCAAACCCTTCACTTTTTAGTTTTGGTCATTTTTGACTTGACATCATCCTTATTTTTTGTAAATAAGTTTTCCACAAAAGTCCAGCAACTATTGCACCATTAAACAAGTGAATGAAAAAAAACAAACGAGATCTTCATATGGCATTTGCCGAGTTTTCTAAGTTTGAGTGGTTCAAGGCAGCAAAAGAACATCCAAAGGATTAAAGACTTATAAATACCTCTTCTGCATATCGCTTAACTTCTGCGACATTATCTCCTCTTTTTCCTTGGCCTTCTCTGCCTGTAACCAGCCATTAGTTACTTTGAAAGCTTTCTTAAATACTGCAAACAGGACACCCAATGAAGTTATCAAAAGCAATAATTTCAAAACATACAAACAGTAACTATCATTACCTCCATAATTGAATTATCTCTTTCAGCAAAAGCAGAGGCCACACAGCCCTGGAAAAATTTAATCTGCTTCTCTGCATCCATGTTCTGAAATAGAAAATGAATCCATTAACCATTAAAAACATATTTCCCTTTGTCAATGACATAATTCTTGAGAAGGTACAAAAACTCTAATTCAGAACATAATAACCACAAAGCTCAAAACATGGCTAAGCCTGTCATTTGTTTTGAAAACTTTACATGTTAGTAGCATTATTGGATGTGATTATATTGACTACTCCATAACCATAACAAAATGATGCATCAAGTGGCTAGCAAAGAAAACCTCAAATGCATGTGTGAGATGCCTATCAGGGAGTTGGGAGTGTTTGGGGGGGGGGGGGGGGGGGGGGTGGGGTGGTGTGTTATAGAGAGAGGAAGATACAGAAACCTTGGCAACCTCTGTACTATGAAGATCTGCCAGTTGGCTCTGAGTACAGAAAACAGAACACATAAGCACAAAAGAAGAAATTATGGTAAAAGTAACAAGATCTGAGTTCAGTATGTAACTTTGATTCTATAAGCCTCTGCAAGCTCCTCTTGAAAATTTAGATTATCTCTTGTGCAAGCAGCTAAATTCTTTTTCAAGTTCTCTATCTCTTGCTCCAATCCAGCTGTCCTAATAGGTCATAAATTTCAATATTATAAATCCTTATTATAGGTCTCAATAACTCCAACTCACAAGATATCCCCCACCCACAGCAAGCCCCTCCATCCCTTCCCAAACCCCTGTAACACTACCATCCCATTGTCAACTGCCAAAAAGGGAACAGAACTATAAAGAAACGAGGGTTATACTCCGTCAGATGGACGGAGATAAAGATACTATACCTTTGAAAATGCATTCGAGTAGCCACAGCAAGGTAACCAGGTCCAGCTTGCTGCATACATAACTGTTCAATATCTTTATGCAATTCATCACGCTCTACAAAATTGTATTACATACATTATATCAAATATGAAAGATGAATTGGACACTGATCAAAACATCAAAAGAGTAACAACTAAAGAATATGTTATGTAGAAGCACATAATACAACTTAACTATATGTAGAACGAATTGTAAATGCTTGAAAATATAATTCGGAAGAAGGATGGTCAAACCAAAAACTATGGCATTATAATTTTTAGTGATGAAACTAGAGTGCCGAACTTGCAGAGCTATATTATTCATATAAACTTCTTGATTCATACAACAATCAAATTTTGCAACTCACTTTATTTGATACAAGTTGTGGCCAAAATCAACCATAGTCATAAATAGCAGAATACTGCTACATGTATTAAATAGTCGGTCAATGCTACTGTGTTGATTAACACGTACAGCCCAACTGCTCAATCAGTGACTAAAAAGAAACCATAAGGATACAGAACAATATATATGTTTGCAAATAGACAACTTTCTAACTATTTATAAATAGTTTTTTTTTTTTTTCTTTTACATAATCGTTAAACTATATACAGAATTTTATGTATGTTTGCAATCCTACTTCACCACGTGGGACCAATAACTTAATCCTAACATGTTGTACAGTAAACATACCATGTTCCAACAGTTGGATCCGAGCCATCAGAGACTCGTTGCTGGTACTTACATCCATATCTGAAAAGAGAAAATATGTGATGATCACTAGACCTGCAAAATTCAAGAAGTTAATTCAATTTCTACAAAACAAATAAGTTCAATTATTAACCTAGGTGACAGTTACCATCATCTTAGAATAAAAGACTGATTGTAAAGTAAACTATAGATATATACACACATCTTTTTTATATGATAATATCTGCTTCATAATAAATGAAACTTCCATGACAAAAACAACATGAATGAACAATCATTTGAGAATTAACAGCTAAAGTACTCCATTTCTCTCTACAAAACTAATCAAGAAAAGAATTTTCCATGACCAAATTTGCTTCTAAGCTTTCATGTTGTTCAAAGTAATCATTATGCATAAATGAAGCAACTTCCTCATGTTCATTCAGATAATACCAGAGAAAATAACCCTCTTCTACATCCATAATTTTCGGAAGAAACATAGTCCGTGGATTCATATTTTCTCTCCAAACACACAAAGCAACCAAGAAACAAACAAAAAGCGAAAGGAACACCAGTAAACAACATGTCAGGCTCAAAAACATAGACTTCCAAGCATTAAGCTGCTATATAAAGATTTAACGGAATCAAGAAGATCACCTGAAGGTAACCGGAAAACTTTTTTGGATCGAGCAAAATAGAAAAGCTTTGGTACAGATTATTAGAGGTGCAAAACAATTCGGAAGAAGAATTTAGGGGGGAGCCTTCTTTCGTCAAATGGCTCTCTCTAACCACCTATGCTTTCTGCAGAAACGGAAGTCGCTGACAGCCTGCAACACAAAAAAGGCTCTGTTTGTATTTTTTTTTTTTTTTTTCTTTTGGAAACGCAAACCAACGGCAACGATACTTTCTTGTCGCGGGGAAAGCATGATAGATGTGACCCTTCGTTTCAAAGAGTTTACAACCCGTAACTTTAAAAATACTAATTTTTCTTTTCTTTTCTTTAAATACTAATTTTATTAAATTATAAATCTTTACAAGACCAATGAAATATGAATTCTACTTTAGATAAGTTAATTTAAAAAAAATACGAATTAATTTTTTACCTACAATACCCCTATTTCTTGGATTTTCCTCATACTAATCATTTTGGTTCATTTATTTTTCTTATAATAATATCCTGGTTTTCTTTTATTCATATACATTTTTATTTGGAAAATTTTCCCAAAATATATTTTATTCATATAAATTTTTTATTTGGAAAAAAATTAGGTTTAAATATTTTTATTTAACCAAAAAAAATGTTAGTTAAAAAATAATTTTTAAGAAAAACATGGAAATGGAAAAAGTATGACAAGAAGACAATTTTTAATTTCATTAAAATTGCAATATCCAGCAACACGAATAAATGAAATTCAGAATGCAAGCTTAACCTTAAAAAGAAGATAGAATGTGGAGATTAGGAGACTACTTATCACGCATCTCAGATTCTCAGTCATTGTCTGAATTCTTGAATGATTTTTATTCTTTATACATCCTAATTTCTTATGATTTGGTGCTAACAAGAGTTTGGACAAACACAGTTCCCAAAAGATTGGTACAGATTTATAAATTAGCATGAGGTAACAAAATGAAATTTCTAGAGAATCTACAAACTTGGCAGGATATGCAGTGTAGTTACACCCTGCATCTTCCCACCAGAATGGCCTCAACTACATGCACCAAGTACAAACAATGCCAGCAGATGACAAGAACAACATTCCAACGAAGCCTTGGCTCATTACTCCTCATGTCCATGTTTTGAACTCCCATCAAGCTCAGATCATCTGCACATATTTAAAGACCACTGCTTAGAAATAAAAATATTAAAAATAAAAAAAACCTTCCAAATATTCAATTCTTAAGAGACCATAGAATGACTGGCCCAATGAACTGCCTAGCATGCCTTTCAAATTACATTCCCACCAGAAAAAAATGAATGATATGCCCAATAATTCCAAGTTTGGTCAATAATTATTCCATCACTTAACAATCAAGCTATACAAAAGCAATTTAAAAAAAAAAAAAAATCATTCTTATTAGTGAAATTCCTTATACTTGATGGAAATCAAAAGCTAACTTAACAAGCATCATTTAAACAAAACATAATGAAAGGAGGTAATATAACCAAACGAACTTTACCATCTTTGGGGTATTCCTTCCTTTCAGTGTCTGCATTGCTGCTTCCTCAAAAGCTTGTGCTGCCTCAGCATCAGCTTCTGCTGCCTCTGCCTCCTTTATAGCCTCTTCAGCTTCTGCTATGGCAGCTTCTGCTTCTGTAGCTGCTAGCGCAGCAGCTGCAGCAGCCTCTTCAGGAGTCATAGTCCTCAACTTGGCTAAGTATAGATCAATCTGAGATCTCGTAAGGATGTTCGAGTCATCCTTATCAAATTTTGGAGACCCTCGCTGTCTTGCATTAAGCAGTACCATCGATGAGTTTCTTCTTGTATCATAAAGTGCTGAAGCAGGTGCAATCCTATACCTGCGTTTAACCTATCCAAGAAAAAAAAAATTATCTACATGAGATCTCAAGTTAAATCAAATTGTGTACGAAACTAAATTTTTAGAATTGCACCTGAAACATTAGTCACGCTTACACAGTTGCCTGAAAGCATTTAATCAAAACAAGGCTGTTATTTAGTTCTCTTACAAGTTAATTCATATATCATACAGTCTTAGTAAAAGAACAAACTTCACCACATAGTCACAAACAATTCTCACCCATGTCTATCATTATATAGTTCAACTGCTTATTAGATTCTGTTAATTATTGGGTCAAGCTAACAATGATTCATATCAGGTATATTAACTACAATCATGCAATGAAATTAACTATCTAAAGACTACATTTACTCCTATTTAACAGGGCACAGCAGAAGTAATATTCAATGAGCAGTAAGTAAATAAATCTCTGAAGATTACATGCCTAATGGCGCATAACTAGAAACAAAAAAGTTCACAAGGTTGGCACCCCATGCATTATGGAATCCAAGCAAGGTTTGTAGCTGCAAGTACCCACAGGCTAAGACCAACAACACATGTCCCACCATACCTTAATCAATTTTCTATTTGCCGTCAAATACTTCAACTTTGCTGATAATAAGCTTTTAAAGTCCGAAGGTGCCCAATATTGTTCCTACAATACAAAGAGATAAGAATTTCAGATATGTTAAGAAGAAGAACACCAACAATACATACAACATAAATATCATCTTATCAACTAGAATACTGAGCACTTGAATAGCCCAACCTCAATATACGCAGCAATTGTTGTCTTGTTGGAACCACCAGGCTCCTTCAGCTTAGTTATTGCTTCCATTATAAGCTTATCTAATCTGTAAAAATCAAGAAATGGAATGATATAGACTGTTTAGATAAGCAAACAACAGTCTCAAAAAACTAATGCTTCCATCCTTATTGAAGAACAAACAAGTGATCAGCAGTTTTTGTAAATCCCATTCACAATCTAAATAGAATGCAGTAAATCATTGCAGTTCTATAATTACAGAAGATCAATGCTTTAGCAAAGTACAGGATTGAAGATACACTGGAATAGAATCCAGAACCACACATAACATTTTCTTCTTTATATTTACTTTTCCAGCAAAAACTGATTTCTGGAAATGAACTTATAAGTTGCCATATTAAGCGATGCTTTCCATATACAACTCTCATTAAGAATTAAACAACAGCCTTCAACATTTAAGTAGAATTGCTTAAGCCTTAAACTGATGTTAATTGCATGAGAGACAGTTAAAACTTAAAACACTACTCCTTGCCCCCAAAAGGCCAAACCAGGGCTATAGAAACAATATAACGAGATTCCACATTGGAAATAAAACAGAACCAACCTTTCAATAGGTATATTTGGACCAGAATTCTGCATCATATGGTTCACCTCAGTAGATACATGAAGAGGTTTAGCATCCACAATTTCATCCTCACTCTGAACAGTAGTTAGAGCCATATAGTTCTCCTCTTGTTTAGGGGCCTGTTGCACTCTTCTAACAGCTAATCTTGACTTGTCCCTGGAATTCCATCCATTTGCCATCACACTCATGTTTCTCCATTTATCCTACTCCATAATAAAAACCAAATAAGTTGATCACAGTATATATTGCTATAAGGAGACCAGCACAATTTTTTGTCACAGCTATTTTCTAGTACTGCAAAAATTCTTTCTTTTATTTATTTTTGTTTTTGTTTTTGTTTGGAAGAGGGGGGGGGGGGATGTTACAAACTCCACAAAAAACCATACCTTAAGATCTACATTTGACCTCAGATACAAGACACCACTAAATTCTGGGTCTTTAAGTATTGTGCGCCACTTTCCAGCCCCATGCTTAACAATTCCAGCTTTAAGTGCTGCTTCTTCTTCAGGTGTCCACTTCTGCTTAGGAGCACCCATCAAGAGTAAAGGAAAAACAGAACTTCCACCGAGCTGCAGAAACAAGTCACATAAGTAAGCAATCACCGAACAACAGAAATGCTACACAAGTAAATTATATCCTCAAAAAACCTTCCAATAAATATTGATCTTATTCTGAAATGAACTTCATGATCTCTCAAATAGTAATAAGAAGACGGTATCCATATGGTCAAACAGAGTGGATTCAGAAATAGCTTCACTATAACAGAAATCTTCTTATCAAACTACGATGGAATCCATATGGTCAAACAGAGTTATTCAGATATAGCTTCACTACAAAAGAAATCTTATCAAACTACAATAATCAGAAGCATAAATCATTATTATATCACTGATTTGAACCAAAAATGGACAAGTAATAAAACTAATAAGCAACATGGATGGTATTCAGCCATTATAATTATATGTTTTTTGTGAATTAGGTACAAAAACAGGTCAGACAGGCATATGCTGCAACCAAACCAAATCCAGATGACAATATTAGACCTGAACTGTAGCTGAATTTAACAAAGCCCAAATATGATCCTAGAGAGATAGAAAGAGAGGTCCAATAAAATAAAAGCCCAGGCCTCAGGACAGAGCCCAAAGGAAAAACGGCGAAATCAGCACTGATGCCATGACTTTTATCCAATAAGCACAAAAATAAGAAGTCATGTTAGGTGATCCATAAGGTATATTACATTTGTAAACAAGAATCACAATTCTAATAGCCTTTAAGGTAAGTATTAGCAAAGATCATGACTTATCGTCCTTGAAGGAAGAAACATCATCCTTAATGTTGGATTGACACTTTTCCTGACAAGAAGATAAAGCTAATGTGGATGGAACGTATTTACCAGAAAGTATTATCATTTGAACTTTACATAAGATGGAAATTCAATTGTATTTAAATTAATATCCAATCAGTTGAAAATGTAATTAACAGATAACTATCAGCAAGCCAATGCTCCTGACTTAATTAGTAATATTGCATTTTTTTTTTATAGAAACCATATAGACATTCTTTAATACAGCTTTTTCAGATTATCCTCAGATTCTTCACTAATTTCTCTTTCTTCTTCGTGTCATTTCCTTTTCAGCTTGTTATTAATGAATTTGTAAGAGATATTATGTGCATATGGAATCTCCTAATGACAACCTACTTCAATAGAAATGAAACTTATCCTATCAATGAGTCCATAGTAAATTCAAAAACTAATTGGAAGAGGAGAAAACAACCCATAATTCGGTTTAAAAAAACAAAGAATAACAAACATTCAATGATACACATCCTACACCAGGAATCAACTTTTAGAAAAGAAAAAATAAAGAAAAAGTAAATAATCAAACCAGAAAGCCCAGAAGATAAATGAGGTTCCAATGACGAATGAACTAGCACCAGATAGAAACAAAATGTTTCCAAAGCTCAGTAAATTCACAAATCCTAAAAATCTCAAATTCCAAAGTGATCCAGCTTCACATATTTTAGCACGGCCAAATTGAAAAAAAATTACAACCGGGCAAGCATATGCGGTAAAAGCAAAAATGATCGAAGAAGTAGAAGATTTACCTGAGAAGAAAAGATACCGGTCAGCACAACGAAACCCCACAGCTTTCTCTTCCTCTGAAATACACCAAATAAAAATATATGGATGTATATATTCTGTTCGTATTTCTGAAAGTCCGTTCAAAGTCCGAGAGTATTAAGCAGTAGCTCTCTCCCTCTCCATGTTTCCCTCTGTTTTCTCTTTCCCTGTGAGGCTGTGACCTAGGGGTTTTCCGGGAAAACGACAACCCAAATCTGGGAGGATGAGGTTCGGTTTCAGAATACGTGTACGGGTTTTGTTTACGACGGCTATCAAAATAGATTTTTTTAAAATAGGTTATTTGGACAATTCAACTCTTTGAAAAAAAAATAATAAAAATAAACAATTTTTGGATCTGAAATCTTCCCTTTTATTTCAAATTTTCTTTATGCAATTTTTTTAAGAACTTATTTGATTTTATGTTTTCCCATATTAAAACAATTTTTATAAAAAATTAAATAAGAAATGTAGTTAAGTTTATGAATTAATTGGAAAAACTTTTGATTAAAGTTATGTTATGGTGGTTACAGAAAAATCTAGATTTAATTCCTAACTCTGTAAAAATTAAGCATTACTAGTTCAGGAATGTGACAAGTGCAACTTAAGATTGTAATTAGGCTTAATTGGATATTGTTATGATTTTTAAAATATTATTATGAATTTTATACTATGAAAAAATGGCTGGCAAAAAATTACAACAACCTTAATTGATAATCTGCAAATTTTCAAAAGCCAACTCATCTCAAGCATAATTTAAACAAAAAAAATGATGCTATGGAAGGTAATAGATATACCCAAATGAATTTTAACATCTGGGTACCCTTCCTTTCAGTGTCTCCAATGCTGCATTCATAAAAGCTTCGGCTTCCTCTGCCGCAGCTAATGCTACCTTTACATCCTTTTGCACCTCTTGGGCTTCTACCATGGCAGCTGCAAATACTCGTTCAGCAGCTGCAGCAATCTCTTGTGTAGTCATAGTCCTCATCTTGGCTAATTCTATATCAAGTGCAATACTATACCTACAATTAACCTATTCAAAGAACAAAAAACAATTATATATGTAAGATCTCTAACTAAATCAAAGTTCCCAAACTAAACTTTTCAATTGCATCTGAAATATTTGTCACGCTTAAGCGGTTTTCTGAAATCATTTAATTAAACTGGTCAGGTCATTCTTTGATTAGTTCTCTTGAAAGTTGATTTACTTATACAAAGTTAAAAAATAAATAAATAAATAAATAAAACATCACCACACAGTACATCACACTCAAGTAACAAGTCTACTAGGATTCAGTTCATAAAAAAAAAAAAAACACATGCTTGGCACCCCCATGCAATTATGGAATCCGAGCAAGGTTTGTAGCTGCAGATGCCGACTGACTAAGACCAAAAAACACATGTCTGATCACCATACCTTAACCAGTTTTGAATTTGCCATCAAATACTAAGTTTGCTGATAATAATCTTTTAAAATCTGAAGAAGGTGCTCAATATTATTGTCCCTACAGTACAAAGTACTACAAATTTCAGACATGTTAAAGAACAAAAACATCAACAAATACATACATATACAACTTAATATATTATCCTTATTAGGTTCCAAGAAAGGCACACCTTATTCAACTTGGAAAATCACCAACCTAACAGTATGGGATTTAACCCACAAAGCAAAAAATAAATAAATTTGACTAATTAGTTCAAAAGAAAAACCACAAGAAAGTACATCTTGTTCCGATAGTGGCTTTGGGTTAGAACAGCAGACTGTCGAGTTAAAGAGTTAGGGTTTAAGGATACAATTTGCAAATTTGGTGGAGAGGCGAAGGAAAATATATGTGAAAAAAAGAAAGAAAACCTTACCCAAAAAAAAAAAAAAAAAAAAGGTATGACAGGTCCGTGGATATACATGAGTAGTTGATATACTATATGCTACAAGTTAGTACTCACTAAATAATTTGAGCTATTGATTATGGACTTTTAAAGATTTTAACTAATTAGATTACTACATTATTGACCCTTTGTAATGTTCGTAATGTTCAAGTGTCACATTATAATTTGGGTTAATCATTTTGAATTACGTGATGTTAATCCGTTCTTTTAAGTTAATATATGTGAAAAAAATTCAAAAAAATGTGTGACGGTTGGTGGATGTATGTACATAGTTGATGAGTAATCACTAAATAATTTAGGCTATTTATTGTGTGACTTACTATTGACCCTTTGTGATGTTCAAGTCTCACATTATAATTTGAGTTAGTCATTTTGAATTACATGATTTTAATCCATTCTTTTAAGTAATTATAACTCGTTGCATTATAAATAGTATTATAACATTAATTCCTCGTAATGTATTGGTTACCTTTGGGATAAACTTTTTTGTAATTTATATTAGCCATTTTAAACCATGTGCTTTCCATCATGTTCCTCAAATTCCTTGAGCAAGTTTGGCTACAGCAAGCCCACCCAAGCATTGGGCAAGAGAAGAGTGTTTTGCTCAATGGTGATTTGAAGGCTCTTCCCTCTTACAAAGAGGCAGATGACCTCTGACCCAAAAAAGTCCTTGGTCAACTGAATTATTTTTTTTTTACCAAATCTAAATATTGGCATGACTACGTAAATCTGAAAACATAGGCTCCTTTAGATATTGTGAATTCCGTTTTGCGTGTAAACAATAATTCTCTTTTGGTTGTGAAGGAAAAAAAAAATCAAGATCAGCATCCAAGAACAAGCATGTAAATAAGACATAAGACGTCAGTAATACTTCAAAGCTAAGAGTTTTACAGTAAAAATAGAGTCAAAACATTGAAAGAAAGAAGAAGAAAAAATAGCCAGCCGATGACAATAATTGACATTCCAAGTGAGCCATGGTTCATTACTCCTCCATCAAGATCTGATAATCTGCACATTTTCAAAAGGCAACTCATCTCAAGCATAATTTAAACAAAAAACATGATGTTATGGAAGGTAATATATATATCCAAATGAATTTTACCATCTGGGTACCCTTCCTTTCAGTGTCTCCAATGCTGCAATTCATAAAAGCTTCTGCTTCCTCTGCAGCAGCTAATGCTACATCTACATCCTTTTCCACCTCTTGGGTTTCTGCTATTGCGGCTGCAACTACTCGTTCAGCAGCTGCAGCAATCTCTTGTGTAGTCATAGTCCTCATCTTGGCTAATTCTATATCAAGTGCAATACTATACCTACAATTAACCTATTCAAAGAACAAAACAATTATATGTGCAAGATCTGTAATTAAATCAACTAAACTTATCAATTGCATCTGAAATATTTGTCACGCTTACGCGGTTTTCTGAAATCATTTAATCAAACTGAGGTCTTCTTTAATTAGTTCTCTTGAGAGTTGCAGAGTCTTAGTTAAAACACAAACATCACCACGCAGTACATCACACTCAAGTAAACAAATCTCTTAAGATTCTGTTCATAAAATTAAAAAAAATTAACACATGGTTGGCATTCCCATGAAATTATGGAATCCAAGAAAGGTTTGTAGCTGCAGATGCCGACTGGCTAAGACCAAAAAACACATGTCTGATCACCATACCTTAACCAGTTTTGAATTTGCCATCAAATACTAAGTTTGCTGATAATAACCTTTTAAAGTCTGAAGATGCTCAATATTGTTCCTGCAGTAAAAAGTAATACAAATTTCAGACTTGTTAAGAACAAATACATACATATATACAACCTATAATATATCATCCTTATTCACAGTACATGGTATGGAATCTAACCAACAAAGCAAATAAATGGACAGAGCACACCTTATTTAACTTGGAAAATCATCAACTCCTTCTAGTTGTGCGGATAGTGGCTTTGGGTTAGAACAGCAGACTGTCGAGGTAAAGAACTAGGGTTTAAGGATGCAATTTGCTAATTTGGTGGAGAGGCGATGTAAAGTATGTGTGAAAAAAAGAAAGAAAAAATAGGGTGACAGGTCGGTGGATGTACATGAGTAGTTAATATACTGTATGCTACAAGTTAGTAATTACTAAATAATTTGGGCTATTTATTTTAGACTTTTAAGATTTTACTTGGACTAATTATACTACTACATCATTGACCCTTGATCTCACATTATAATTTGGGTTAGTCATTTTGAATTTCGTGATCTTAATTTTATTTTTTTGAATTATTAAATGTGAAAAAAGTAAATAAAAAAATATGTGACAAGGTCGGTGGATGTTTGTGAGTAGTTGATATGGTATACTCTACAAGTTAGTAATCACTAAATAATTTGGGCTATTTATTTTGGACTTAAAGATTTTACTTGGACAAATTCTGCTACTACATCGTTGACCCTTTGTGATGTTATGGTGTCACGTTATAATTTGGGTTAATTATTTTGAATCAATCTGTTCTTGTAAGTAATTGTAACTCGTTGCATTACAAATATTATTATAACATTAACATCTCATAATATATTAGTTTACCTTTGGTATAAACTTCTATGTAATTTAGATTAGCCATTTTAAACCACTAGTCTCACCATTATGCTTACACACATGTTCAAGGGTTTTTTTTAAAAAGAAAATAATGTAAAATATATTTTAATTATTGTATAAAATAGAGAGAAAAAGATAAATTTTAAAATATGTTGAATAATTTTAGTTTATAAAAATAATAATAATTTAATTGAAATTAGCAATACCTGAGTTTTCTATTTTTTGTTAATTAAAGATGACAATATCCCCTTTTGACTTGATATTTAAATTAAAAATTATATCAAAAAGTGAGACAACATATATTTTAAGTATAATATTAATAGATATGCTTTCCATATATTTTAAGTATAATATTAATAGATATGCTTTCCATCAGTTCCTCAGTTCCTAGGGCAAGTTTGGCTACAGCAAGCCCACCCAAGCATTGGGCAAGAGAAGAGTGTTTTGCTCAATGGTGATTTGGAGGCTCTTCCCTCTTACAAAGAGGCAGATGATCTTTGACCCAAAAAAGTCCTTGGTCAACTTAATTAAATTTTTTTATTAAATCTAAATACTGGCATGACTACGTACACCTGAAAACATAGGCTTCTTTAGACATTGTGAATTCCTTCTGTGGGTAAACAATAATTTTCTTTTGGCTGTGGGGGGAAAAAATTAAATAAACAAAAAACACACAGAATGATTTTCGGTATTCTGCGTCCGCAATTAGCTTCTTGTACTGTTATTGATATTGATGTTACTTTCTAGATCCCTTTGTCATTTTGAACACACAGAATGATTTGAAGTCAATTTAAATATAAAAAATCAAGAAAAGAACTCAATGAAGTCCTTCCCTCTCCTTTGTAAATGTGAATTGAATATTATATTGAATGAATAAAGAGACTCAATCAAGATAAAGAACAAAGTAACGTAATTTTAAAACTAAAGAAAGCCCAATTGATAGTGTAACTTAACCTAACATCTTAGATACTTTTCTTACCGTTGGTGGCAGATAGACATGATCTGAATGATGAAGGACCAATTTCAAATATTCTGCCCACAAAAAACCATATTTATAGCTAGTAGTGGTGTGCATGCATAGCTAGGTTAATTAAACTAAAATAACTGAATTAAATTATTCTAAAATTTGAAATGATTTTAATTATATTTACATGTAGATTAAAATTGATTATTTTCATAGGAGCTTTTTAATTTTGGTTATTATTTTCTTCTCGAAACCGAATCGAAAATTGACTCAAACCAAATCCCAAATAGAACCATACATCAGCAAGAATCATGTGCATAAGGTGTACACTTCCAACCATCATAAATTTATTTATAGAAAAATGCAGCCAGCAATAAAACTACATAATGAAAATAAGACCAATACGTTCTGTTCGAAGATTAAACACACTACAATCTTAAATCACTTGGTCATCTCATCAGAAGCAAGCATCCAAGAGGCAGCAACAGCACAATGCAGCCAAACTACACAATGAACAAATTCAACATTCAAAATTAATATACCATTAACAATGAAGTAATATTTATATAATATATATAAACAAAAAAAAACCGATACTCGAAAAATAAAATTACTACCTGTCCCAAATAAATTTGATTACCCACAAAAACCAAAAATGGTGATATCAGATATTATTCTCAAACAATGTTTTTATTTTTTTTGGTACAACAACCTTGTTGGTGTTGACGTTGATATTTTAAGTTTTAACCAACAGCCATTACCCACTATCTCTTTATTTTTTTAATATCAAGAAAATATCGAATACCAACAAATTTTTTATTTTCTGAACAAGATACAACCATGTCAGCCAAGAAAAACCTGCATAGCTAAATTTACACAAAAGCCCCCATCCAGCCCGAGTGCCTCTGGTTTGGCATGAAACCTCATCGAAAACCATAAAACGGTTACACGTCATGCGCATGTTAAGCTTATGATGCGTCTGGATTTTCCGGCTGAATTGACCCACCGTGTCAATTCCAGAAAAAGATCCAGATCGTTATCGGATCTGAGTCATCGGACAAAGATTACTCCGATTGACCGATTTTAAATTTCAAACAAGGAATAAATAGAAAGGACTGAAGAAGATTGACGTACCAGCCTTCCAAGCAACCCGGGCCTGATGATTGTTGTTGGTGAGGGGGAGGCTGAGCGTATTGTGGTGCATACTGTGGAGGATATCCTTGAGCAGGATATCCTTGAGGAGGATAACCTTGCTGCGGAGGATACCCTTGTTGTGGATATCCCGGTGGTGGATATGCGTCTTTTGCGTATGACTCCGGTGGATAACCTATTCATCAAATTCATATTCACAAAAATACCAAATCAAATTCCAAAACCCTAAAATCAGAACAGATCCATAAATAACAAAAAAAAAAAAAAAAAAAAACACAATCATCAACTCTATCAGATCCAATAAATTAAGCAACAACATCTAAAAATTCTAAAGATTGAGTAGGATTTTGTACCTTGTGGGGGTGGGACACCAACTGGGGGTTGCTGCTGGTTGTAGTAGCTCATTCCTCTTCTTCTTTCTTTCTTTCTTTCTGTGTTTTGACTCTGCGGTCTTTGTTTTCACAGTTGATAAAGCAAAGGAGTCCTTCTTTGTGTGTTTATATATAATAAGGATAAGGAGGAGAAGGAGCCTGCGATGACTTAGACTTGAAAACCAACTCATGACACGTCAGAAATTTAGATGATGAGTTGGCAACATCAACAGTCAGGATTGGTTGTTAGTGAATGGTTTTGGAAATCGTAGTATAATTAATTAATGCTTCTGTTAATTGAAAGAGCGGATCAAGTCGCGTAGAATACGCGTGAATTTACACAGTAGCACAAATATAAACTGCCTCGGAAAATACACTACCAAATACAACTCCCAATTCCCATCCATCCCACTTGATAATATTTAATTATTTTTGATATTTTTATCAAAATAAATTCAATTTATAACTACCATTTAATATTATTAGTATAAATGAATTTTAAATTAAGTAACATTATTTTAAAAACATTGTTCTAGATAGAAGTTTAATATTCATATCTAGCCTGCACTAATTCTCTCCCCTAACCCTTTTTTCTTCAAACCTCCTTCAAAAAATCATAGCATAAGGGGCTGCCGCATGAGATTTTATTGGCGGCTTAAAATTTGTTTTTATCATCTAATTTTTTTACTTTTTAATAAATTAATTTCATATTTGTATCATTCTCATGATAAATTAAAAAAAATTTATTATATCTCGGATGAGATTATTTGGTTAGATTTTATGGTTTTTTTTTTTTTTGGGAGAACGTGTGGTTTTTGTTCAATTTACCCTATGCTATTCTATTCTAATACTTCATTTAGATAGTTATTTTTAGATTGCAACGTGGCTTGTGGTGGAGATTTCCTGAAGATGACATCAAATTATTTATGGCAACACTCAATCTATATTAAGGAGTAAAGTAAGACATTAGATTTTAGTTTTTGAACAAAAAAAGAGTAAGATTTTATATTGTAATATTAGATTTGAAAGTACTTTGATTCATTTATTTTACTGTAAATGTTGTTAGGTATATATTTTTTCAATTCTTAAATTTGCTTTTTTGTTTGATACTAAAACTCAGCACTTTATATTATTAGAAAAAATAATAAATAACATTTTCTAGAGTAAATTTATGTCATTATCTTAGTTAAAATGAAACATTAATAAAAACAGAGACCCAGATAAGAAACCAAATCTTACAAAAGGAATTGTGTACATTCATGTTCTTTTTTTTTTTTTTTTTTCCTACATTGTTGTTTGTACTTGGAACATGTCTGTTTACAATAATTGGTATATTGGCATTGCCAATGGTCCCGATGAAAAATCCAAAGCTCCAGCTGTGTTATATGTTTTTATTACATACAATCACAAATATTTTCCAACATAGAGACTTCAAAATAGCAGAGACATGCGAGAAATAAATAAAAATAAATTGATAGTTATTTTCAAAACCAACTAGCACTGTTGAATTAAACCATTTAAGAAAAAAATAATTAAAAAAATTTGAATTTAAATATTAATACTCAAGTGAATCAACGTGTTGATTGGGTTTGATATCGAGTTAAGAGACATTTGGTATTAAATTGGTTGTCCTGCATTGCTGGCCATGTGAAAAGGAAAAGTCATCCTTTGATCAAATTATATGTTGTTTTTATTTCGTATCGTACTTTCAAGTTTCAAAAGAGAAGATTAAATTAAAATACAATGGCCAAGCAATGCCCAAGGGAAACAGGTTGATATGGAGAGGAAAATTGACTGACAAGGATTCCATGAACACTGTATATTATTGTTCAATATATATTTATAACTTGGCGGTGGCAGGCGGGTGTGGCAGGGCTTATATGCATGTAGACTTATTATTTTTTTGGCATTGTGATAGATGATACATATTTATTTGGAGATTAAAAATTTATTAATATTTTATTTTCATGATCTTTTTAAAAAAATTTAAACTAAAAGAATTAATAAAAAATAGCATAATTTTGTAATTATCAAGTTAACTCATTTTAAAAGCTTAAGGCTGGCTAAAAGAAATTTCATCATTTTTCCAATGTTGTCTTAACTTGAGTTGATCAACTTAATAATTTGATATAAATATTTTAGTGTAAAAATGATAGACATGTTTGATATATAAAAATATACTAATGGTTTGTATATATAAACGTGTGTTATATATATATTGTATTTTAATTTGTTGAATTAATTTAATTTGATAAAACAATATTAATATGTTAAAAGAGTGAAAGATGGTATAAAAATGAGTGGGTAAGAAATAGTAGAAGAGTGGGAGGGTGAAAGAGAGCAAAAAAGTAGAGAGATTATTGTTTAGTAGTTATTAAGTAATTATAAAATATTTATTAATTAAATTTATTTTTTAAATAATCTCTATTTAATTATGTACATATTATATAGTAGGAGACCATAAAGATCTTCTAACTTTTATAATAATATAGATATAGATAGTTTAATCAATTCTATTATTAAGAATTTACACACTAATTAAAAGAATAATATAAAACATTTAAATATGTAAAAATTATCATAAATCAACATTCAAATGAAACAAAAATTTTGTTTATGATTGTAATTAGGGGTGTACAAAAAACCATCAACTTGATAATCTGAGTCCCACAATCATTCAAAGACCATGTTTAAAGTTGGGTATATTTTGTTCTTTACGAGTTCTATGATTGGATTAAAAAACAAAATTGAACATGAATTAACTAGACACACTCGATATCAATTTTTATTTATAAATATTAGATTTTAACTTATTATTAACTATGTATTATTATTTTAACTTTTAATTGTATTTTGTAATATTAAACACTTTTAACTTATATTTTATATATTAAAAATATATAAAAATTTAACCATGTTTAAATGTCGTTTTAAGAAAAATTAAATTCCATTTGATTTTATTAAATTACCCATCAATTTTTTAAAATTAAACATCCAATTTTAATTCAGTAAATGGAAATAAGTCATTATTTTTGTGGCAGAAATATATCAACTTGGGTTTAACATATCGCTTTGTAAAATATTTTTTCTTTTATTTTAGATCCATAGAGCCGAAGGACAATTTTGGAGAATAGGGCAATTAGTCAAGTTCTATAAATATAAAATTTATTATTGTAGTTGATCATAATTTTTATATTATTTAATATATAAATTTTTTTGTGTAAAATTTTAATTTTTAAAAATCATATGTATTGTAACTTAATTGCATCTATTAACAAATTCTTTATAAAAAAACATAAATAATAATAATAAAAATTTAAGAGTACTTTAAGACACTTGTTAAAATTTTTAAATAGAGAGTTTGTACTATTAATTTTGATAGTTAATTATAATTTCAGTGATATTTATTTCATAAATTATTAATTTAAAAAATTTCAGTCTATAAAAATAGTATTTAATATACTTGTCAAAGTGACTTAAGATACCATTAGAAAAAGTCATTAAAAAATATTAAAGTATGACTATTACCTAGTAATATTACACTTATTTTAATTATTTTCTTGGCACATCAAAGAAGTTCTTAGGATAGAGTTGTTATAGCTATCAATTTTATTTTGGTTTACATAACTCCAGAAAAATAAGACTCAAGAACATCTCAATTCCCAAGCAACCCAAAAATGGAAAGAAAGAAGGAGCTACTTTTCATTTTTGGACTTAAGCATGCAAATTGCAAACAGTTAACATAATGAACTCAATCTTATATGTCATTGTTATAGCAAAATGCTATGCATTGTTTTAGTATAAGTACATTAGTGAATTAACCAATAACCATTTCTCATATCATAATCATATATATTAATAGTTAGATTGATGCCCTAAAAGAATCCTCTTTCTATTTCTGCCCCTCTCTCTTTATGAGGAAAAACAAAACAGGCCCAACTACTTCGTCAACAAATTCAGTGGGTGATTAATAAGAGGGTAACTATAATTAGTTTGCTTGAACTAGTACATGAGTAGAGAATACTTACCAATTTAGGAATCAAGACAACTATAAACAGAGTACCACTAACATTGCAAGAAAATTAGGCCAATTATATAATCGAAGAAACAAATCTTGATCAACCTATATTTGCCCAATAGATACAATCTACTCATGGTAAAACTCCATATGAGTTAGGATGTACTTTTATCTTTAATAAATGGCCCAACGTTTAATGCCTGCCGAAGCATATAGTTGCCGGGTTGGTTAAATACTATTAATGAGAATCAGTAATTCTCCATTCTTAACAGTAGGGCCTCAACACTTCTTGGTTCATCATGTTTTAGTAAAAAATGATTTGAATGCATGTGGTTCCAAATTAATACCAGTTAAAAAGAATTTTGATTATAATTTCTCTCGTGATAGTCTGGCATAATGGTACTCAAACTTAAGTTCCTTTTTCCAAATCACATGTTAGAACTTGAGAAATATAAGTTATCTACATAATTGACTATAAATTGTAATTGTGAAAGAGTGGAAAATTAGATTAATACATACTTATCGTAAAAGTAAAAGGTTAACAAACTTGGCTTTTATGTTTACTCTTAATTTGGGCTCTCTTGTCTCAACCACCCGTTGAGCTCTATTTTTTATTATTTTTTTTATGACATTTTTGATGTTGTTCTTTCTCGTTAAGTAATTATTTAAATTTTTTTTTGATTATTAAGAAAGAATCATAAGACTTTATTTTTTATATAAGTAATCAATTAAAAGAATGAAATGAACAAGAATTCCAAATTACTGAAACTAATATACCAAAGTAGAAGAAAATGGCATGAAAAAAAATCCAAGTTTGGTACCCCAAATTTTAACCCCCAAGAAAATTGTAGAAAGAATAAAATACAGGCAGGGAGAAAGTGTAAAAATTCCAAGGAAAGGTACCAACTGCAACCTATACAACGTGACTCTCATATGAGGAACCAAGAAAATGGCACCATTCTCTCTCTATACCCAATAAGGAAGCAATTGCTTTTCAGGAATCCATTACAAAAGCTTTGCAGCCTTTTGCACGCAGAGCTTATAGTCACAACGTCGCCGCCTAACTTGTACTAACCATCATCATAATATCACTTTCTTTTTTTCTCTTTCCTCAGCATAACACAGACATAAAAACGGGGTTTCACAACTCAAGCAGAGAGAGACTGAGAGTGTGAGAAAGAGAGAAACGACAATGGCTGGAGCTGATGGTGGAGCTGCTGGTGGTGGTGGGGGGGGAGGAGGGGGAGGGGGAGGGGGAGGGGGAGTTGGAGGAGGAGGTGGAGGTGGAGGTGGAGGTGGAGGTGGAGGTGGAGGTGGAGGAGGAGGAAGAGGAGGGGGACAAAAGGTGGATGAGTTTCAACCACATCCCGTGAAGGACCAGCTTGCCGGCGTTGATTTCTGCGTGGGCAGCTCCCCTCAATTGGGTATTTATTATTTATATCTCTCTTTCTCTCATACACAAAACCCATTTCTGCGAGCTACCCCTTTTTCTTTAGTAGTGTATTCTTCCATTGTCAACTTTTTTTCCCTCCATTTTTATATTTTAGATGAAATGGTCCTTCATAGTCCGTGCCACTGTGCTTAATTTTCTGGGTGGTCTCTGTTTCAAATGATTTCCTGGTGACCCTGTTTCTTGGTACCCGTTAAACTGTCTTCTACTCGAATAATAATACAAAAACAAATATTAAATTGAAGTTGTGCTCTAAATATAAAATAAAGCTTTTCTTCTTAGCAAAAAAGATAAAGCTTTTCTTTCTATAATTTTCTATCATTTTTTCTATTAAACAAATAGATTACTAAAACGTTATTATTCTTGTTCTTTATCTGTTTCTGTTGCGTTTGTTTCTTCTTACATACTCTATAAATTAGCAGCTAAAACTGGTTTTCGTTGAATGCAGCCGAAGCAATTATTCTTGGATTCCAGCACTACCTGGTAATGCTTGGTACAACTGTTTTCATCTCCACCATACTTGTCACTTTGATGGGTGGTGGCAAAGTGGAGAAGGCTGAAATGATTCAAACGTTGCTTTTCCTTGCGGGTATAAACACGTTGTTGCAGACTTGGTTTGGGACTCGTCTTCCCGTGGTCATGGGGGCTTCATATGCTTATCTGATTCCGGCTATCTCCATTGCTATGTCTAGGAGGCTTAACATTTATATAGATCCCCACCAGGTATAAATCTGGGCATGCCCATATTACTATCTTAGCTCTCTGTGAGATTTGGGAGAAAACAAAATTTACTTAGAAATGACTGTATTTCAGCCGGAACTTCGCTAAAAATATATTTGAGGAAATTTAGTCAACGGAGCTAATGATTTGTTTTGCTTCTTGTTTGAATTTTTCAGAGGTTCAAGCATGCCATGAGAGCTATACAAGGCGCACTCATTGTTGCATCTTTCTTCCAGATGATTATTGGGTTTTTGGGTTTCTGGGGAATTTTTACGAGGTGGGATATGCATAGTGGCAGTCCGAAGGAAATTTGTTTTCATTATGCATTTAATTCATTGAAGAACTGGTTTCAATAAACTAATTAAATGATGTTACAGGTTTCTTAGCCCTCTTGGTGCAGTTCCTCTTGTGACTCTCACTGGATTAGGGCTCTTCATATTGGGTTTTCCACAAGTAAGATGGCTGAGGCCATCATTTATTGTTATTTCTACTTTGGTCAATACAAAAAAAAAAGTGTTTTCCTTGTTCGCCTGGCACAAAGCTGAGATTTCTGGATAGACCTTAAGTAGTTCCAGATTTATCTCGTCTCTATCAATAGAATTTTGCTAAGAAATTATTGTCATCTGATACTGTTTGCTTTGATTGTACTTATATTGCCCTGCAGTTTTTTCCATTATGATATCAGATTGTTTACCTAGGTAACGTTTGTTGTAACTAATTCTTGTAGCTGGCAAACTGTGTTGAAATTGGACTCCCGGCATTGGTTATTCTCATCTTCTTGTCCCAGGTTTGTTAGCATTCTATTTCTTAAAAATTCCTCTGCTTGTTAGCTTTAAAATACATCTTGTCAAGGATATCAGATAGAGTTTGTTTATTTTTCAGTTTCAAACGAATCAGATCCTACTTAATGGGAGACTACATGCAAAAAATATTGTATTGTTTGTTATTCCTATTTGCATAGCTTCTCTATAGTTGGCTGGTATGTGAATAAAATTAAGGGGGAAGTTTGTCCTGGTTTACCTATGACAATCAGATGCTGGACTCTGGTAGGATGGACTCAGCCTTTTGTTGAGTTCATCACATTTTTGGATATGCAAAAACTAACTATGAAATGCATGACAGTTAGAAACTAATAAACCTTTCAGCCCGCAGACTTTTATTTATTAAAAGAATATACTTTAACTAATTTTTAAACTTATGTTCAAGAGTTGTCATTGCAGTATCTTCCCTCTTTGATGAGATCAAAAAGAGCAATATTTGATCGATTCGCAGTCCTTGTTTCGGTTGGAATTGCGTGGGCCTTTGCCGAGGTTTTAACTGCAGCTGGTGCGTATAATAAAAGATCCCCAGAAACTCAATTAAGTTGCAGAACTGATCGTTCTGGGCTTATCAGTGCTGCTTCTTGGTGAGTTCAGGATCAAGTCAAATACAATCTGTTTAGTTGCTTCTCGTTCTTTTTTTTATTTTTTTTGTTGGCGGGGTGGGGTAGTGGTGGGGGGGGAGAGGATGCTTTTGTTCCAAAAATATCATAATCTGCAATATTTCATGCATGCTAAATGAATCAATAGTTCATTTAAACTCCAAAGCATCTAACATAGGTGTAAGCTGTAACTATAGGCCCGTTTACCTTATTTAAGGATCTATATCTGTTCTGCTTACCTTCTCTGCGTTTATTCCACGAAGACTGTTTTCCAATACGTTTATGGTTGAATAAGCTCGCAATTAATTTATGCAGGATACGGGTTCCATATCCATTTCAATGGGGACGCCCCACTTTCAATGCTGGTGATGCTTTTGCAATGATTGCTGCTTCTTTTGTCGCTATTATAGAGGTTTTCTTTATGAACCTTGATTCGTTAGTCAGCTGAAGTGGATGTTCATTTTCTTTTTCCTTTTTGCTAATACTAATGCATGCATGCACTAATTCTGTCAATGCTATATATTTCAAGCAATGACTTGGTCATGTGGCAATGTCTAGTGCACTCCGTATGATTACTGGGATTCCTTCACATTTTGAAGTTTGACGATTCTGATCTGAAGTACCATCATCATCTTCTGATTTTCTTTTCTTCTTGATTATGACTTGTCATTCTTTCTTTCTGGAGGTCTACAATTGACATTCTTATACTTTTATCTGCTTTGATTTAGTTATTCCCATTTTTGTTTTGTTGGGTGCAGTCAACTGGTACATTTCTTGCGGCATCAAGATTTGGGAGTGCCACTCCTCCACCACCGTCTGTTCTCTCCCGTGGTGTTGGGTGGCAGGTACCAAGTGATTCCTAGACAAAAACATTATTTGTATCTTATATGTAGTACACATTGGTCTATATCACTAATTTAATTTTTATAACCTCAGGGTGTAGGCACTCTTCTGGATGGCTTGTTTGGGACAGCAGTTGGCTCCACTGCATCAGTGTAACTTTTTTAACTCTTGAAAAATTTCCCAGCTTTTATTGTTGAGGATTTGTAAAGTTTAACCACAGTGTGGGTCAACTACGCATTGTTTGCTTGCTATGGTATTCATAGCCATTGATGATGGGTTGCTATACATCTCTGAAAAATAATAATCAATTCCAGTTGAAGTGTTTAGATTTCTTTATCACAGTTGCATATCAAGAGGTCTGATCTTGTAGGTGCTGGTTGACTGTATAGCACATTTATTTACTAGTATTTAGGATAACATCTAACCTAGACTAGGGTTAGGACCGTTCTAAGATGTGGATGGTGGTTACTCTCGTGGTGTAGCCTATTGACCCAGATGCTCCCTACAAACTGTAAATATTAGACAATGGTGAAAAACAAAAAAAAAATCCTTAAAAATGAATATGCACCAGTTGTCAGGGTTCTTAAAAACAATGAGAACCTGGAGTCCACCAAATTCGTCATGATTCTTAAAAGCAAACATTCACCAGTTGTCTATATGAAAAGTTGGAGAGCCTGCTTAGAGCATGTGTCTTCTGCTTATGCCCTAAAGACATGATCTGATATTACTTGCTTTCTGTTCTCAAGTCAAAATGCAGGTCTTTTGGGATTAACACGAGTAGGAAGTCGGAAAGTTGTTCTACTATCAGCAGGATTTATGTTTTTCTTCTCGATATTTGGTATAGTAACCCACTTTGAAATTACCTGAATATCCCAATGTCATTACTTATATGGACATGATCTTTACCTGTCAATATGTTTATCATGCATTAGCTAGATTTTTGTTCCATAAATTTAGCAATACTAGAATTTCTGTTCCCTTAATGGTAGGTCTTATGACATCATACTCGTTTTTGTATCAGGGAAATTTGGGGCTGTTCTTGCTTCTATACCATTGCCAATTATGGCAGCTTTGTATTGTGTTCTCTTTGCATACGTAGGTATGTGCAATTTTTCTATTTTTTAGTCCAGAGTATAGTTCAAATTCTTTGTAGGTTAGTAAGCTTGATTCTTCATTAGAAAATTGTTGTAGTTTTGCAAAATGTGAGGGCTTAGGACCTGAAAACTGAAAAAAATGAAAGCTATGGAACTTGGGTTTACTCTCTTTCTTTGCAGGACGAATATGAAAACCTCTTTTAAGATAAATGACAAATTATGTATTGCTGTCTGATGCAAGTATTGCTATGTAAGTCTCATGTTATAGTATTTTCAGTGAAGATTCTAAACCAAGAAGCTTGCACTCTAAAACACATGCATGCTGACCTGCTAGTGCAATGTTCTGTTATAGCTGGGAAATTAGACCTTTAAGGAAATAGGATTCTTTACCTGACAATATTTTATATTCCTTTGTCGTTGATTTGCATATTATGACCACTGTCTGAACAATGCACCAGTTAGTAGACTTAATCTTGGAACTAAATCAAAAGTTCAATTCAGCTTCTACAATGGAACTTTTCACGAATGAAAACATTCAGCCAACAATTCAGTATTAACAATTTGCCAATTTCATAGAGAACTTACCATGGTGTAACAATTCTCCAAACTTACAGAAAGTAATTATCTATGCTATCTGATTTGAAATAGAAATTTTCTTGGATCCTTCAAGACTCCCCCTATACTGCCACTGATAACATCCTTGATCAAGATAAAAGATTATATTGTGATCACAGTCAAAGATAAAAATCATCTTTAATGCTTGTGACAATTAATTGATAATTTAATTCTTTCTTCAGGAAGAATCATTACTTGGATAATAAGATCGTATAAGGAACGTGTTTCTGGCACATTTGAAGTTGTAATTTATTGTCTGCTTCCTTTTACATCTTAAATTCCTATTAAATTTTTATTGTAATGTTTCTGCGAGGTGAGCAGCTTCAGCTGGTCTTGGTTTTCTTCAGTTCTGCAACCTAAACAGCTTTAGGTCAATGTTCATCGTAGGCTTTTCTCTCTTCATGGGTCTTTCTGTACCCCAATACTTCAATGAATATCTTGTTCTTTCAGGCCATGGCCCTGTTCATACTGGCTCCACATCGGTGTGTACATCTGATGACTGAATTTCTTAATTCATTGCTATTAATCATTCACTGATTCTTACTAAGGGCCAAGGGTGGTATTGTACTGAACTTGTTTGGTTTTCTCACTATTGCAGTTCAACAACATTGTGCAAGTCATTTTCTCATCACCCGCAACGGTGGCAATTATAGTTGCTTTATTTTTGGATTCGACTCTCAGCCGTGGCCATAGCTCAACTCGCCGAGACAGTGGGAGGCACTGGTGGGAGAAGTTCAGGTACTATAATCAAGACACTAGAAGTGAAGAGTTCTATGCTCTGCCTATGAACTTGAACAGGTTTTTCCCTTCATTCTGAAATCCCACCACTGAAGGAGAAATTGGAAAAATATGGCATTCATTTGAGAAATTGACAGCCTTGTTTCACAACTGCCTGATGCATAAAGAAATAGGAGATGTATGTACAGGAATCATTGGGCAAGATAAGATACTGAGTATAGTGAATATAGTATACTAAGGTTTGTTACTGTCTTTCTCATAGACATTGGTACCAGAAGTTTCAAGTAGGATGGTACACTCACTTTATATACCATCGGTGACCTCTGAAATGCTATTGAAAGAATCAAGTTGTAAGTGAAATATAATGCATCTGACCAAAACTCAGATTATGGTTCAAATGTCTACTCTTCTGGTATAGTAGTAATTAGTCAGAGTCTAAAACTAGTTTGGGGACATCCTATACATTCTATCAGGGTACCCTGGTCGGGTGGACATTGCTCCTTTCACAAATTAAAGAAAGAAAAAAGTGATTTTAGCTTATCTTTTGAGTCTTTTATGGGACTGACAATGTTCGTTTGTTTATGAAATGTCATGTTGGGAAAGTATATATATATATATATATTAATTTGTCTTCTTGGAGTAATGCCAGCTCAAGTGTACTTATACCTCACAAAAGAGTCTTGAAACTAGAGAGGGTAGGCTGCAGAATAAGGTTTTTATCAGTGTTCAATACAACAATTTTCATTGCTCATTTCTGGTTTTGCCTAAGTACTCGAAAGTGCTATTAAGAGTGCTGAAACTTGGAGAAGACAAATGAGTTCACATTCGGTATGCTACTTATAGCATGTTTAATTATCAACATTAGTACTTAACTCTTTACTAATTATGTAGCTCCTACAACTGCTATAGAAGGTTTATGTTCAATCTTCTTTATGTAGGGAAAGCCTAATGATATGAGTATTCTTTAGTAAATCTCATATTTACTGAACTAATTGACAACAGTTTTAGTCTAATTATAACACACTTCATCCATCTTGAGGAGAGAACGTCAAATTAAGGCAAGAAATACATGACTTTAGTTCCTTCTAGTCAACTAAAAATTATTGGCCGTCACATGGGTCATAAAAATCATTAATTTCATTTCAAAATTCATAAATAACGGAATTCCAAACTCTAATTATTTCAATCCTCCTTTCAGCAAAAAAATAAAAATAAAAAACTTAATAATAATAATAAACAAAAAAAATTCCAAATAAGAATTTGGAGGCGTTATCTGGTGTATTGCTGTAGCTTATAAATCTCTAAAACCTCTGTCTCCTCGCCTTGTTTATGCTTGAGTCTCATTACAGAAAAGCTCACCTCTCTCTAATAATCGGAGGAGAGAGAGAAAACAAGAAACAAAACAAACAGACAAGCAAGAAAGTGAAAGAAAATTTTAGAGAGAGGTAGCTTCAAGACTATGACAAATGCAGCCAACTCTCCGTTAACTGCTCTTTACTACAACCGCAATGTCTGGAAGACCGCGGGTCTTCGATATTAACTTGTTCTGCGACGAGGAAACCGATGATTTGTTCTCAACGGATTACGACACCGATCAAGACACTTCATCATCTTCTTTACCGTCCTATAATTCTCCGCCGTACGAAGAGATTGTCATCGGAAAACTCATCGAAACAGAGACCCATCATATGCCCAAACCAGATTATCCTCAACGATATCGTGACCGTTCGATCGATTTCACTGTTCGTCAGGATTCAATCAATTGGATCTTTAAGGTTCAGTCTTTATCAATATTTATATATAGTCGTATACGTATATGTAGGTAATGATTATTGGGTTGGTTGGATCTTGGGCAATGCAGGTGACCTCACATTATGGATTTCAACCACTAACGGCGTTTCTTTCTGTCAACTATTTCGATCGTTTTCTCTCAGTCAAATCTCTTCCGGTACTTACTAGTAATTATACCGTGTCTACCATCTTTCTCTTTTTCCCGGGAAAATCGAAATCGAGAATGTCTGACATATTTGGTTTTATTTAATTAAATTGTTGCAGAGTCCAAAAGGGTGGCCGTTTCAGCTTTTAGCAGTGGCTTGCTTGTCTTTAGCGGCTAAAATGGAAGAGCTCCGTGTCCCATTGTTAGAGGACCTTCCAAGTATTCGCACCCGAATTCATATTCGAACCCAAAACGATTCAATCAACGGAGCTTTGGGTTATGGAATATCTCGGTTGGAGAATGCGCTCTGTCACACCCTACGATTATCTACATTATTTCATCTCAAAGATTCCTTCTTTATCCAACCAAGGACCCTGGATTACTGGACTCGGTCATATCGTCTGCCTCCGATCTCATTCTCAGCACTACACGGGGTACCCAATATTTGAACCCGATTACAAATCCAATTTATCTCCTTAAAAGCGTATTCATATTAATTTTCTTTGCCTTTGACTATTCCATTACAGCGAGTGACTTTCTGGGTTTCCCGCCGTCGACGATAGCAGCAGCCGCCGTGCTTTGTATAGCCGAAGACGGTGATTTCTTGGCGGATGGAAATGGAACCCAATTACCAGTTCTTTTTCATGAGAGAGTAAACAATGTAAATATTTATTTTGTGGGTCTAAATGTAAAATAAAAACTTCTTGGGGCTTGTATTGTAAATTAACTTCTTTTAATTTTAATCTTTTGGGGCAGGAAATGGTGAGAAACTGTCAAAAACTCATGGAAGATTATGTGGTTGACACGTCTCCCGAAGCTAGCCATGATGAAGAAGGAGCCGAGTCGGCTCAGCCTTCTTGTCCCGCAGGCGTGCTCGATGCAGCTGTTTCTACCAGCGGCGACACGTGTTCTGAAGCGGAGCCTGATATCAAGCGGCTTCGAGTCTCTGAGTAGGATGTACAGGAGCAATACAGTAGGACCACCACTATGATGTTGCCATGTCATACATATTACTCTTCTTGTGGAGAGAAATAGGCTATTTTTTTGTCTTTATCATCTGTTGCCGTTGATTTTATGATGAATGGTCAAGATTGGTAGGGATATTTTGAGGGTAGAGAGGTAATTTTGTTGATTTCTTTTGTCATTCATTAATTGTTTTTTCATATAAATGATAATGTCTTTTAAAATTACAAGTGAGAAAATGCTTTAATTTTTCTCAAAAATACCCTTGTAGTAGCAGTGTTTGATGGTCAATCTAGTGTCAGAGTTATGACGTGGGGATGATGGGTAGTGCCACGTATTTGTTACGAAAGGAAACGAGAAAGAAATAGGATTTTGGAGGGAAAGGATCTGAGTGGGAAAGAGATGTCAGATGAAAATCAATCAGTGCCGTACAAGTGTAGATATTGGCGGGAGTTTGAAGGATCATTGGCAATTGAGGCAAAGATTTGATTTGATGGGAGGGTTGGCAAGCAGCATTACACGTCACATCATGTAGGAGTGTGTACGGGCACAAGAAACCAAAAAGAGATCTTCGTGCGCCACTTAGACACAGACTTTATTGAAAAGTCAATAGCATTTATGTTTTGTTTGTTTGTTTTTTAATTTTATTTTATTTATGAAAAATGATATTTTGACTAAAATTAATATAAAGTAAAAGAAATATAACTCTTAAGTGAGATAAAAATAATAATCATCTCATTTTAATGTGATATTTTCCTAGTTTAGTAAATGTATTCACTGTAAATGATTTATTTTATGAATATTTAGTCACGACTTTAATGTAGAACATAATAATTGTATATTTAAACTTTCTATCCCTTAGAGATAAGTTGTATTTAATTATATGAATATTTTAACTAGTATAGATATTTTAATTTTTTTTTTCAAAAGAATTTTTTATTTTATCAAAAGAAATTTTTTTTTGTCCTGCTTTGCATTGTTCTGCCAAACACCTTTTGTTAGTGTTAGTAGTTTCATCACACTACGTTAGGGGAAGTGGGCCCAAAACCATAATATGTTGTGGCTGGAATTTCGTATATAACTTGGTCAATCGCGGCTCCGATTTCCAAGCTTGGAGTGGGACCCTTTAAATTTGTATCTACTGAAGCTTGCTTAAATGAAGTGTATCATGTGTATGGTGTGGGAACTGGAATACTTCATGTGAGTACTGGCCTGGGATAAGAAAAATGGGCTCAGAATAACAGTCCCATAAACTTCATAACAAAAATTTGAAAAAATAATAATTACGAAGACACGAAATGAGATTAGGCTTATATTTAAATAATATGAGTTACACTCAAATAATGGGATCTTGGTGAAACAAAAGAAGAAGAAAAGATATCTAAGTTATGTGTAGAAATAATGACATAAATAATTTCAAAAAAGGCCGTCATTTTATTCAATACAATTTTGAGAAATAATGTATTTTGCCTTCTCTAAAAGGACAGGACCCTCTCTTTCCCTCTTCATAGGAGAGGATCCATTTCCACACAGAAGACATGGGGTAGGGGTGTCAGACCTCACTGAAGTCTGAACCCTTAGGACAATGGGACTCCATGAAAGTTATAAAAGAAAGCCAAAGCATGGTACAAAGAAGCATTAACAAACTTGGCATGCACCCACCCTCCATGACCAATTAGTATTCCCTTTTAATTGTTCTATGCCACTCTCTCATATTTGGGTGAGATCGAAATTGTCATAAACTCGTATAGGAGAATTATGTGCGTAGAAATAATTTTATTTTGTGTAATTATTTCTGTTAATAAAACTTGATCATATTCTTTTATCTCTTTGGGTGTAGCTATTACTTTTTATAGAATATTTAATTTTTATTTTATTTTATTCCCTCCAATATGAAAAGGAATGTTACCTTTTTTTGATTCCTTTGATTCGTCATCTTAAAGAGACTCACTGTTAAATTAAAATAAAAATAAATTTTAAATCATTAATTATGGAGATTTTGTGAATTATATACAAGTGTACGAAACTAAATGTTACATGAACTTTCCAATAATAGATGCCCTATTATATGTTGTTTTGCATTTCTCTTTGGGTTTTTCCCCAAGGCCTGGGCTTTTATATTATTGGACCTCTGTTTCTCTCTTTCTAAGTTCATTAGTGGGCTTTGTTAAAATCAGATACAGTGTAAGCCCAATATTGTCTTGGTTTGGTTACGCGCGCACGCGCTGTAGGAGAGGAGTGAGTAAAAAGAAAGACTAGTTAAACAAATTCAAGGATTGTCCAGATTCCAAAATTAGAGAGGGTGACTCCCGGACCCCCGGCCCCGGATCCGCTTTAAAATGATTTGACGGACATGACAACTGAGAGTCTTGCTTTAGCTGCAGTGTCGTTTTACTTTGTAGGCTACATAAGAAGAGCATGGTCGTCGGTGGGTTGTTGGCGTGTCCCCTAGTACGCCCATCCGTACTACGTACACTCCCCTTCATACTAGGCGACAATGCGTATCGTTTAGACTCTTTTGGCAAATTGTGGGGACTCTCTCTCACGGATACATGCAACCAATCCCTAGGGTTATGCTTACCAGCTAATTTTGCCTATCTCACTTTCAATCCATCACCCCTTTCCAAATTTATTCTAGTAAATAATAATTGTAAAAACTTTATTAGAAAGTTGTACCTTCCTAAAACTATGGATGCCAAAATCAAATTATGTTTCAATCATATATTATTTAGTTTTTCATGTAAACACTATTATAATTGATAATGAATTTTTTTTACGACATGTCTCCAATATTTGAGATCAAAATTCTTATAATTGTTGAAGATGAGAAAAAAAAAATTAGATCTTTTATAAATTGTCCTGAAAGAAATAATGTATTAGTATTCGTTTTTGTTCAGAGTTATTTCTCTTAGAATAATATTTGTTTCTAATTAAAAACACTTTTTGAAAAGATGAAAGAGTATATTTTCTTTTGCAAGAGAAAAATTCAAAAATAATCAACCAAGAGTCTAATAAAAGTCCTAAATAAGCAACTCTCCAATCATGGCTCATATTTGGTGGATCATGTTTTATTTGGAGACTAGAGAAAGTGAAAAAAAGTTAAAAGGTATTATCAGATTGATGGCTTTGTAAAGGAAGAGTTTGATGCCAATTTGGATAGGTTTTTAACAAATGGATTAACTATTAGATTTTGATTGTTGTGTATATATATATATATATTCTATATTAGATGAGTGATCCAAGGGAAAAAAATTCACATGCTTTTAACCCCTTCATATTCTTTCTTGTCATGTGGTCTCTGGCTATGCACTTGGGGGATTCTTTTTAGGGTTAGGCCCCTTCAACCATCACCATTTAATTAATGTAAAAGAAACAAAGTTTCCACATTTAGGTTGGTTTGCTTGAATCCAACTTTAAACCAAACTTTGACCATTTTAAATTCAACTTGTCTGAAAAGTGGTCTGGATTTATTTACCATATGTTTAATAATTTTTTTTTTCAAATAAATTATCATCTCTAGAAGTTAAAATTTATAAAATAAATAATAAATAATAATTGAAGCATTATTAAAATTTTTAGAAATTCTATTCGATAGAAATTTTAGAGCGGTGGGATTCAAGTATATCATTTTAGATTAATGAGTATACTTCTGCCTTTAATATATATATTTTTTTAAAAGTTGTTGTGTGGACTTTTTCTTTTTGAAACTACCTAATTAATTGGGCACAAAAAAAAAAAAAAAAAAAAAATATATATATATATTAATGTTAAAAAAAATGTTTTTTAACAAATATTTTAAGAACACTTATTATAATATTATAAATATAAAATTTATAATTTTTATTACAATAATTGATTATAATTCTAATATTAATTAATTCATCAATTATTATTTTTAAAATATTTTAATTTTTGAAAAATAAATTTATTACATGTTGAAAAGTACAACTAGAACACATAAAAACAAAAACCCTAAAATGGAAGCCATTCGAGCCATGGCTGCAATTAACATTGGAAGTAGCATTGGATTTCAGAAATGGCAATTTTTTTAAGTTGAATTCAACAAGAGCAATTTAAATTGAAGTGCGTGTGCACGTGCACACATGTGTTTGAATATGTGGAAGCCCGCATATGAATATTATGCACACGTGCCCACATGCCTCTGTAAATCCTTAATTTGTAGACTAGTAATCCTTGAAAAAGAGAAAAGAGGAGGGTGTGTCAATGTGATTGCATGTGGATTCAATATAAACCTAGTCAACTGCACTCCCTCCCATAATATTTTTTTACCACTAATTAATCTATTAATATTAATTAAATCCAAGGCAATTGAGATGCGTATATAATTAATTTCATGAGTTTAAATATTTTTAGAGATGTTATGAGATGAGAAGTAAAATTTTCATCATTTTTTTAATTTTGATGTGAATAACTTATTTTAATTGGCTCAAAAAAATAATTAGATAAAGTACACGTAAATTTACCCACATACACTTGCTTAATAATAAAAATATATATATAATTTACAATCTATTGTTAATATATATTTAGGATTCTTTCCATAGCTCTCTTTTTTATTAGAATTTTTGTGTATACCTTTTGCCCTCTTATTAAACAGTGAAAATAGCACTACTCATATTGTTATGACTGTTTTTTCACCCTCTTCTTTTTGGTAGAATTTAAATATGGGTTTCATGCATAGAAGAGAATTTTAGGTGGAAACAGTGACAAAGTTTTCTTATCAAGCATTGAGCAAAAGTTTGAAGCTGGAACTGTAGGAAATTGTTTCATTGAGGACAATAATTAATACCAGTAAAATTATAGAAGCAATTCCATAAAAGCCTAATTAATTTTTGTAGCTTGAGAAAGAATTTTATTTCCTACTCAGGGATTAGTTAATCACTACACATGATAGGCTCAGAAAAGGAAAGCAGGACATAAAAAATACATACTGGTATGTGCTATTATCTTCAAAACAGCATAATACATTTCCACATCTGTACACAAAATCAGATTATCTGCACTAATAAAGTAATATTCATAATATATTTTAGATGGACAAGTAATACCATAATCACCCAAAATCAAATCAAACATAGTATTAAAAATCCAACCCAAAAAGATGGGCATTTTGTGTGAGAGGGAAAGAGAGAGAGCAATAGCATTACTGTTCAAGGGGATAGGTGTCCATATACTGAGGAAGAGAAATGGACGTGTACTCTGTTTTGTTAAGAGGATACGCAGTGCCTGGCTGTCCAGCATGTGAAGAGGTTGTGGCTTTCTTTCTCTCTCCCTTTCTTTCTCAATCTCTCTCTTACACGCACCCACTTTAACCCACCCAACTGGCAGTTTTGATTCATTCTCATAAAAGAGAGCTGAATGGGGGAGGAGAGTCAGGACAAAACTAGTTTAGGATTTGAGTATGATTCTCTTGATTTTTTCCACCACCTATCCACTCTTATAATTTCTATCTAACTTAGTGTTCAAGACCAAAAAAAGAGAGACACATAAGCTAAGTAATATGAGTCAATACAGTGAGTGTTGAGAGCAAAAGTTATTGTCTTTCATCCTCTTTTACCTATCTCTTTTGATAAAGGAGGCTTTTTGAAGAAACCCATTTCGGATTTTTGCTTGAAACTGAAAGCAGGAGAAAGATGAATGTGTTAGCTTCAGAATGCAGTAGTGGGTGTGAATCTGGTTGGACTTTGTACCTAGAACAATCTTTTCTTAAGACCAATGGTTCACATAGAGATACGGGGTTTTGTGATGAACTTAAAGAGAAAAGAGGTAAAGATGTAGAAGAAGCAGAGGAGGACTTGTCTATGGTTTCTGATGCATCTTCTGGACCTCCACATTTCCTTGACAATGATGCTTACTTCAATGAAGAAAAAGGGTGCTATTATCCATCTTCAAAGACTTCCAAATTGGCCAAGAGTGGTAAAAAGAAGCAGAAAGTTAAAGAAAATCGAAATCGTGAAGATCAAAACCTGCTTTCTTTTCTTGATGACACTGCTAGCTCCCCTGTTTTCAACCTCTCTATGGTAAGTCCAAAAAACTCCATTTTGCGTTTAAAAAGTGACCTTGCATCATCATTTTTCAATATTTGATCAATGAAATTTAATTAGTTAAATGTGATATATTTACACTAATTGGGTACTTGAACATCTTTTAGAACAATTTCGCTGTTAACAATCAACAAGCTTCAGTGGAGAGTGTCCTGGAATTTTCACAAGGTTTCTCAGCAACTAACTACTTTGAGGTACCTTGCCTATTTCTTCTATGTTTTGCTTAATTTTTCAATTAGATAAAAAGTCGTCATCAAAAACATTTATATTTATTCAGGGGAGATCTGCATTCCAAGATCACTTTGGTTTCTTACAACCATCTATATCTGAAAATGAACTTCAGCATAACCAGTAAGTAAATGCTTCATTTAGCATTTAGCAAAGCTACGATCTCTAATGTTTCTTTGGCAGGTGGATTGGAGGGAATGGGATGGGGATGAGATGATCAGGAACATTTCTATTTGTTGCTGGTTTTGCTTTGCTATAGCAGTACTTTCTGTAGAAGTTGCTCAAGAAAGATGAAAGGAGGATTGGACAGTTGATGAAAGGAAATAATTTGATCTCAAAAGGGGTCTTGATCCTTTCCTTAACTTGTCAATGCAGTGGGAAACAACTTGAAAAGAAAAAGTGCTGGAAATAAATTTCTTGTTTGCAAAATTTAAATTTCTTGTCAATGAATAGTGGATACAAGTGAGCAGAGTTAGGCAGCCTCTGTGTCATGCTCACTCCTTGTTTTTGATGAAGTCCCATGCTCTCTTAATATCAACAGTTAAACCACTTGCATTCTCTAGCTATTACTTATTAAATATCAACAAGGTATGTATATTTTCATCTTATATTTTTTAAAGATTTACTATTGTCCTCTCAAAGTTTAATATCTACATCTTAAGAGCTACAAATCCAAGATTCCTAGTTAAGTAAATTAGATCTTTCATCCCATCGTTACTATTAACTGCAACTCTGCATGAAAAACGGAGGAACTTGCCTTGGAAATGTAGGTTTAATACTCACAAAGTATTGTAATCTCGGCTTATCATTTTCAATTACATGCAAACTACCTCTATATCTATATTACATTGCATTTGTCAATAAGCAACACACTCCGAAAGATGAAGTTGTTAGGTGAGAAATACATAATACTAATCGACTTTGTCAATTAAATATTGGGTGAGCAAAAGGAAACCATTGGATAGGAACAAATCATTCTCCTACGCAGAAGTGAACCATATCCAAAAGTAATAGCATCTAAAGATTAGCAGACAGGGTCAAGAAAATTTATATTTTCATAAGTAATCATTCAAATACAATCGAATTAAAATAGTCATTTTAAATTTCCCAAATATTATTATTATTATTTTTTTTTGTAAAGCAGGACAAAATGAAGTACCAATCCCCACCAAGATAAACGTGGTGGTACCTATCTAGACAGATAATCCACATAAAGGCTAGTGTCATCCAATTTGATTAGGTGGGATTCCTTCCAATCTGCATTGGCACCTTCCTATCTGTAAAAAGTGAACTAAATCTTCTTGTCTCTAGGAATCCAAGCAGGAGTAGGACTTTCATTCATCCTAATAGTTGTAGTTTCTCATAATAACTCAAAATTTAGGCTAATCTGCTTATGAATGTGAGACAGGGTGATGAAAAAGTATAATGGGTGATGGGTAGTCAGAACAGTGTACAAAGATGAGCAGGAAATTCCAAACTTGGTGTTGGAATATTTCATATGTATCTCTATGATCCTCTTTTAGGCCAAGGAGATCCTGCCTGAGATCTTCCTGACCCTATGGAACATGCCCCATTTTGTTTAATATGTCCACTTTATCTCATTTGGAAGATCTTCTTTTTTAAAATCTTTGTTTATACAAAGTTTGCTCCCTTCAAGTTTGTCTGCTTGGAAGCTGTCATTGGACTTGATGTCATGCACAATTATGTGTCTTTCCCTTGATTTCTTTATTCCTTTGCTTATTCCCAGTCAGTTCCTGTTCAGATTAAAAAAATTTGGTTTCTTGCTAAAAGGTTGAAAAATATAAAGAGTGGTTGTCATTTGAGAATTTAGGATGTCAAAATTCTGAGCTCTGCCCACATGTTTGTTTTCTCATATATATAATTTTCAAGCTCTGGAATTGGAGTCTTCCATGTAGTCAAATAATTGGTATAAATAATAGAGTAAGTAGTGCTGAAGAGTAAAGACAAATCAAACAAATAATTCTAGCAAGCAAAATTATAGTTTAAAAGGTGATCATAGTCTTTGCCTAGCTGCATTCCATCAATTTGGATAAGAATCCAAAAGGGTATGGGAAAAAACATCTTTTGCCCTTTCAACCACCACCCAAAACAAAACCCTAAATCCCCTGTAACAGAGAAGGGTAGGGAGGGTTTTGTTGTTTCTTAACACGTGTTCTACTATCTGATCCTGCATTTCTTCGTCCATTGCTAATTTACTCTGTTTGTTCCCATTTCTTAGGACAACACCTTCTGCATTTCTTACAACTTATCAAGTTATGATCCATCTGCCAAGGACATGAATGTGGTGCAATGCAGTGTGCAGTGTGCAGTGAGCAGTGAGCAGTGAGCCGTGACGTCCATAGATTAGCTTGACTTACAGTTTCAGAATACACATTGAAAATATATTCCTTGTTAGTTTATTATTATTTTCAAGAGCTTAACCTATTAGTCGAATACCAAATAAAAGTATTTCATTTTCCCAAAAAAAAAAAAAAAAAACACATAGCAAAGTGGAATAGAACATAGACAATTAGACACTAAAATTAAGGCTGGTTTCAGAAATTTAGGCAACAGTGCCTACTTGAGGCAAAATTTGTAGTTGCTGTCTTCTTGAATACTCCTGCCCTCTAGGCAAAGTTTGAGATGTTCCTACAAAGATTAAATGAATCTTGGTAGTGTGTATGGGGATGTTGGAAATAATTATGATAGTAGGTTTTCAAGGTGGATCCAGGGAATGAAAGTTCACAGTGGAAATGAGTAGATTAGTGTTTAATTATAAGATGGTGTAAGTGAACGTAAAGGGTCATTTGGGATCATAGATTTCATCCGCAGCCATAGGATTAGCATAATTAGTATTAGTATTATTACCACAAAGCTCTAAAAGAGAGAGTACAATGTTAGTAACTAGACTAGAATTGCTTCTTTTGGTTCCTCAATGAAGAAATTGAATAGAATTCCTTGATACGCAAGTTGCATATATCCCCAAAGAACAATCAGAGGGAAACTACCTGAGTGACCCAAAGTCAAGGGCAGATGATCAAAGACGGAGAGGCACAAAATGGAAGCTCTGATGGCTATGTAAGTCCTACATTGCCAGCAGTTGTACTTACCACTAGTTTATTTATTACCACTTGCCACCAAAAGGTTCATTAAGTTTGACTTTGAATTCTTCAAATGTTTGCAATGAAATACAAGTCAAAACCACAAGTTAATGATGGATATGCAGCAGGATAATTTGACTGTTTCATGTTTTACCATTCTATGCCAGCCAGTGTGACAATTGAATTTAAGGACACCCATGATATTTAAAAATGTAACCCAATTACATCGGCATAATGCAGTGTCACACAAGCTTTCTTGTACTTGCTGCTACCAATTTATGAAAGGGCCAAGGGGGGAGGTCGTTTTCACACTTTCACTTGTTTTTTTGAAGCCAATCAAGAATACCCTTCTCTGCTTCTGAAAGCTGCCCTTTCTTTGCCCTCAGTGAACCTTCCTCAAAATCAAAGTAATCCTTGTAGTTGCGCTTGTAATAACTGTCCAGTCTCTGCAATAACATTTGGTAAAAGCTTAAACATATACCAAATGGCTAAAATTAGTGCAATCCTTATGTGAAATTGAATGGCCCAGTTTTACAAGAAATGAGAAATTCAAGTAGTAGTAATTTGCTCTACCTCTTTGTCATTTTTGTCCTTGTTTTCTTGTGATTTCTTCAAATATTCTAATAAAAAAAAAAAAAAATCCCTTAGAAGGTTTTCTAAGCTAGCAATGCTACAAACTTGTAAAGAATAAAATAAAATGGGAAACTATCTGCAAGTAATTCTGAATAAAAGTGAAAGAGCTAAAGAGAGTGATGTGAAACATACTTTTGAGAAGCTCAGTCCTAGAGTCAGGCGCTTGAGAGGCAGCTATTGCTGCAGATAAGAACAGCCCTCTTCTTCCCAAGTCTTTGGTGGTGGTTGTCTTTGGGGTTGGTTTTCCTTGTCTTCTGTGAACAGCCTGCACATTAGATGAAGCATACCTGTTCACTGCAACAGTCAGTGCCATCAATATGCTTTGGCTTATGGAACTCATTAGATAGTTTCATTACACCTCTCTTCCAGTCCTCCTCCTCTCTCTCTCTATCGTCTTTTACTACAACCATCAGTTTTTAGTGTGGATAATGATATTGATGAGGTTCCTTTGGCACAATCTATTTGTTTTTCAAGCTGTCACTTGTTTTTCAAGCCAGTCACCCCTTATAGAATCTTGTCGTACACTTGGGCCTTTTGTAACTTAGATGTCTAACAATATTTTAATTGAAATATGAATTAAGATATATATAAATTAATTCAAATATAGTAAGTTGAGTAAACTTGTTCGAACCTAATATAATTTTTTTAAGTCATCAAATACAGGCTTAGCCCAAGGCAATGAATTGGAGCCAAGCCCATAATCCAAGCTTAGCAATTCAGCCCATGAGTTACTCGTAACTCTTCCTTGTTCCGCAGCCTCACGAATCCTTACATACATAGTTCTTTGTCTTCTGTTACCGAGATTATCAACTACAGCAAAGATCCAATACAAACAATCTACCAATCTTCAAACACAGGTAGAGATATCTTTCACAGGGAACATTGCCAATTTGTGTGCGTCAATGCAAAGTAGGCAAAGTTCCCGGTAACTCCCGATTCTCCTAGCAGCGTTTGAAGTAATGGTCGATTGCTACTGTTGGAATTTTTTTTTCCTTCAAACAGTTTAAGACTTTTGATACCAAGATTTGGAATTTATAATGTGCTTATTATATAGGTATCAATGATACATGTTTTTCCTTGTGAATTAGCCAAAATAAAACATAGATTAAGTTACAATGATACATGTTTTTCCTTGTGAATTTGTGATCAACTTGTACAAACTGATATTAACAATAGCCTGTGCATGGCCACAACTCAATACACCCTATAACTTCCATGCTTTTCATCCATGTTATTCTTACAAGTTTTTCCAGGATAAATGTACAACAGGCCTTCCAAATTTCAATTTCCATGAGATCCATAGATGGGCAAGGGCTTACTCTAACAAACGTTTGTGCTTGCACCAAGCAATGGCAATCACATACAAGAATATGCTTCCAGTGGCGCTACCACCCACTGTCCAAAGGAAGTCTTCCAACCCTGACTTTTTATCATCAAATAGCTCAATGTGAATGTTCATGCCAAATATACCAGCCACAACAACAAATGCGCTCACTACCAAGGTTGCTGTTGTCAACATGACTCCCATTTGGAGGAGATGGTTTTGTTTGTCATCCAGCATTATGTTGATGTAGTCCTCAGTGTCATCCACATACTCCCTCAGCTTTAATGAGACAACCAACAAAAAAAAGAGTAAATAGTAGTAATAAACAGGGAATTTCATCATTCAAATAAAACATAAATGATATATCATGTTGACAAATGCATTTTGTTTCTTTTCTTTTACTTGGTACAAGATTTAAACTATAGTGGTAAAAACTGCTCTTCAACTAAGCTTCTTTTATGCATGTTTCTGTGCTTTGCAAATAATTTTGTCAAATCCTAGTTCAAATTATCAGGCCAATTAATTATTGACTCAGCTACAACCAATCCGTATAAGAGTTTTCCATCTTCCAAATTATTCTTGGAATCAGTGATTTTGCTCACATTCTCAAATGAACAGTGAACTCTCCTCCAATACTTTCAGCAATATTTTTTTACAGAAAAAAAAGTGCTCCTCTTTTTGGTGGAACGTTTGATAGGGCACCTCTGGCTACTTGAGAGTCTAAAACTTCTCACTCCTCTATCAGAGAAGCATGACACTAGCACCGGTATTGTCTGCTTGTCCAAGTTCACATTTTAATAAGCAATGAATCCCTTTCAAAATCATTAACCCAAACTTTTGCGTTGGAAATTTGATAGGAAAAGTTATTTAATGTTTCTGTTTTCTCACTTTTCAGTGAAACCCCTTTCATTCTTCTGGCTTTTCAATCAAGTGAAACTAACATTATTGATATGAACTCACTTCTTTGCAAAACAAGCCTTAGTCTTTCTTTCCCTTCTGTCTTATTAGTCATGTTTTGTTGTACACCTGTAAGAACCATAATGCAGGAGCAATGATTTTATGCGGAAAATAGGTCTCTGGCACGCAATGTCATGTTGTATCAATGACCATGAATGCAAAAAGGGTCTACAAAGAGAAAGCCCACAGTAAAGAACTGGCAAATAAAACAAAATGCTTACCGTGGATAATTTGTTTAGTGTGCCATCAATTTGCACAAAGTATGCTTCCAAGAGCATCTCAAGCTCTTCTACATCAAGGTGCTTGCTTACAGCACTGTGAGTACTACTACTACGGGTTCCATGGCTGTGCCTGCTAATCACATTGGGTGCGCCAAACACTTGATTTTGGTTGTTAGAATTTTGAATGCCACCTTCGTAGCCTATAGAAACTCCACCAGCTTCCAATGAGATATTAGTAGGCATCCTGACAAAATACAATTGGGCGTTTTTAGCGACAACAACGAGTAAAAAGAATAGACACACCTATTATCAAATAGAGATATGCAAATCCCGACATGCCTGTCATGCATTTCTGATCGAAGAACTTCATCATCCATGTCATCTCCGTCATTCATGGAGGAAGCAGATGAGTTTTCAAGGTTTTGCTGAACTAACTTTTCTGTTAAATACATCTCAGCCATATCTTCGTCATCATCAAGCAAGTGCTCTAATTCATCCCTTACCTTAAAATGAGCATGTTTCAAATATCAATAAAAATTACCAAGAAGTACAAAGCAGGCAAGTAGAGAAAGTGATGTAACTGACTACAAAATTCGAAACATGGGATAAGTAATTGATAATTTGAAAATTCTGACCTTTTGAACTCGACCAGTTATTGTAACCAAGCGGCTTTTAATTTGTCGAACACGTTCCAAATTGAGAGTACTAATTTTTGAAGTCAATTTATCTAATGCAGGGTGAGCCTCCTGCTCCAGTGTCTTTGCCTGTTTAGACAACAGAACAAAACAATTAAGATCAAAAGGAAAACTAATTAAAACATCCAATCGACTAAAACGAGAAAAACTATTGAGCAACAAATAAGAATTTATACTTCATTTTCTAAGCAACTGCAAGCTGCCTCCAGACATGCCTCCAGTGCAACAAACTCAAATGGAAGAACTTTCAGTCCATCTTGATTCTGGAGATCCTGTTTCCCTTCTTCCTTGTCTTGGTTCCGGATCTGTGGAAATCCTAAGGAAGAATTTTGAGGACTAACAGCCGTTGATTGTGGCTCTTCCAGATCATACAAATTCGCCCAGTTTGAATCATCAACATTCCCCTCCTATACACACCACACACCAACAAAAGAGCACGTAAGTGAAATGGAAAATAAATCCTCCACATTCTTATAGAAATTTTTGTTGACTTAGAGACCAATATAACTTCAAGATCACAAGGGATAGTAATTCAAAACAGAATACCCAACAAGGAAAAGAGGATGCTGAGATGGTACAACAGCATATATAATTATAACTTGGATAATCAAGACAGAACCAGCAATAAATGGTAAAATGCAGTAAAACAGAACCACAGATGTACCCAGAATCCCAGTTAGTCAGTAGGCAAGGACTCTTGCAAACAAACATGCAGATTTTAAAGGGTTTCAAGTGGGAAAGCATCAGTTTCAAGTGGCTGACTTCACATGGTCTATTTTATGCTGGTCTCGGTGTTTAATTTTCTATGAAAATCCTAGCTATACCAATTCAGATGAATGTAATTTAGATAGGAATCAAGGTGAACCAATTCTTATCGACATTAAACATTGAAATCAACATTAGTTTCTGAGTTCATTTAACCCTATTATACAATTACTACCATGTTCTTTACTCCCCCAAAGAAAATGCTAATTACGCCTATTTAGTCATAAAATGCCAAAATTTGTGCCTCAATTTGTACAAACCAATAGACAATGGAATAATGTAATCTGACAAAAGAGAATGATTACATTACATCAAAGAAGAAACCTTAAGACTTGAACAAACTTAAATAAATAAACTAAACTGCAAAGAATAAATTGATTGTGCAAAGACTAGGAAAACACACACCCAAGAAAACAACGTAGCGCAGGAAAAAATAAAGCCCATTAAGCAGACTAACATATGGTACGATAGATATACTGAGAAAAAAACCTGAGCTTTAGTGGCTTGATAGTGACAAAGAAGCCGTCTTTGAAGCTCCTCAACAAAGGGAATCACAGAGGGGTCCCTTGAATTCAGTAGAAGAACCTCTTGGGCGGTAATTATGGCTTTGATGTGCTCCAAATTAATCACGATCGCTCTCTCACGGCCCAGAACTGTGGAAGGGTAGGAGAGCAGTGGATCCAGAATCCGAAGGTCCCGAGCAGGCAGACCCGTTCTGCGCATGATTGCGTGCTTGCCAGCCTCTACCACCTGGGCTTGGCCAGTGGCATCGAGCACGAGCCATACTCGGATCCCAGCTCCCTTCTTCCGAAGTCCTCCGGCGATAGGGATGCCGAGTCCAACGGATACGGGTCGGATCAAATCAGGGTCGTCTTCAGGTGTGGGAAGACCCAGCTTTGATAGGTGAGGAAGATGACTCCTCATGAGTTGGTGCGAGTTGGTGTCTTCTGCCAATGGGTATAGTCTTTGCTTTACTCTATCTCAGTCGGTAATACCAGCCCGAATTTGGCATTAGCCTGCCTGAGTTCATTGCTGACCCATTTCCAACTTCCCCGGTACCTCACTACGCTGCACGACAGAGTTTAATGTGGCATTTTAATACATATACCAAAATTGAAATCTATTGTTATTAAAATATTATTATTTTGTTATTTTTGCTCTACAAGAATTTTATAAAAAAAAAAATTTATTACATAATTTTCAAAATATTTTGTAATATCTATTCTCGTGACACGTTAGAATTAGCGAATTTGGACATAAATTATTAAATTTAGTTAAAGAGTTGATTAAAAAATTATGAAGAATTTGTCCCTAAAATATATTTTTTTTTTATCAACTTCATTCTAGAAGTATTATATTTTGGAAATACATCCTAAAAGTATTTTTTTACTTCAATTTTGTTATAAAATATCTAAATGATCAAAAATTCTAATTTTATGATTTTAAAGAGAAGATGAAAATGGGTGAGAATGAAAATTGATATTTTTTTTTATCAACTTAGTACTCATGTGACAAAAATATTACATTTTAAATCATATCAACAATTTTTATCCAAATTACTAAATGTGTTAGGATACAAAGACATTATAAAAGTTTCGAAAGTTATAAGGCGAAGCTGATCCAAAAAAGACTGTTAGGGCAAAATTGATAAAAGTGTGATATTTTAGAGTAAAAATGTCAATATGTTGAGTTAGCTCGTAAATAACTTGTGAGCTTCTAATTGAGCTCGTCTTATTTTCTTAGCTAGTATTAGTTATATAAAATAAGTCGAACTAAATTTTTTCAAAACTAGGTTTATAAGCTCGTGAGTCCGACTTGTTTAATCTTATTTAATATATTTTTTGTCATTTATATCTATATATAAATCAATAATAAATATATTTATATTAAAAAAAAAAAAAAAAACATGAAACGTAACTTGATTGAATAGTAAATTCCCATTTAACTATCTAAAAGCTCTTTGGTTCACCTTCCCATCGCTGTCATTCTCTCTAACCATCTAACTTTGATTTAATTGGGGATACCAGTACTAGTGGGAAGCAATACTACAATAAAGAATTGATTCCATTTCTCTAACACACTAATTCTTTCTTTCTAAATATGCTTCTAGCATTAAATCTAATTCTTTTATAATGGAGCATGCACAACAACATTCCTCTTGACAGCATAGCTTCTGCTTTTTGGAATTGACAACATATCTGCCTTCATATTAATCTCATCTTCCTCAAATTCACAAGGTTTATCTTCATCAATTCTTCCAATCTTTCCCAACCCAACACTATAACTCCTTCCCATTCCATTGTACCCTAATGCCATACTAGGCTGCCTCTGCCTCTTCCTCACAATTGGTACCACTTGCCTTTGCACATCAGTCCCCACCTTATTGTTCACATTACTCTTGGAAACTGTTCTCAAAAGCTCCCTCAGTCTTTCATCATTAATAGTTGCTTCTAATGAATTGACACTGAAACTCCTAGGCAATGTTGAGCAGCCCACAACAACACCACCATGACCAACTCTTCCAACACAATCCTCCATACCTTTCATGTAAAAGTCCCTTGCTTTGCTTAGTATCCTAATGGGTGTTAACATGTAGTGCATAACCTTATTTTGCTTCTTTTCTTTGCTCAATTCCCTCATGGTTGTTAGCTGCAAATATAACAGAAAAAAGAAAAAAAATTGAAAGCTTTGCTGAACTCTAACTGAGGCAGAGAAAGATCTATAGGTGTGTGATTTATAAAGGAGTAGTCGGAGTTAGTTTTTTTTTTTTTGGTGCGTGTGTGTGTTAATTTTGGACTTTTATCTTGGAAATAAGCTTGGGAAATCAAATTAGACGGCAAGTTGGGGAGAGCCAGAGAGGTACAATGACAGGCATGTAGACCATTTCAAAGTCTAATTATAAAGGACATGTCAAAGGTAGAAAATACAAATATAAAAACACTAAGAGTAGGCCAAAATTTACGGTAAATTACTAATAATAAATGAATAGTAACTTACAAAGTATTTATTTTATTTTTAGAATACTGTAAAATTATAAAATACTAATTGAAAACGATGGTTTGGTATTTTTTTCATTTTTCTCAAATGAAAAGTAAATATGTTTGTTTGTGCATATAACAAATTTCAGATAACATTATATTATTGTGGAAAGGATAGCTAATGGGAAAATGCAAGGGTCTTGCAAGTTGCAACAAAAAGATTTGCAAAGTGCCCAATTTCACAATTGAAAGTGATGAAACACACAAAGATCCTTTGTTTAACACATTAGCAGAAAATGCAACTAATGTTGTTATAGTGGGCTTCGACCCATCTTATCAACCCAAAATAGTTATTGTCTCCATTAATTGGACATATATTATTTGCAACATTGTCTAGAGATATGGCCTAATCAAGTCTCCTATATTTGGGTTCATCCAACAAATAATTTGGTCCCTTTTCATGCTCATGGTAGGTTCATTCATTGGTTTTTTAATATGAATTTTTTTAAGGGTTTTCTTACTTGTCAAACTTATATAAATAAATAGAAAAAATTATAACATTTATTATAATAGTTAATTATGATTTCATTGCTATTTAATAGTATAAATTATTATTTTTAAATTTTTTTAATTTAAGACTATATTTATTATAACTTAACAAATATTATTATAAGTTCAATTTTTCCATTTATAACTCTTGCATGTGGCATGCCATTCCCATTCTATGCCATTCCCATTCTACAATTGATGTGGCATTTTTCCTTTCCCATTCCTTCATTGAGGAGATTTAATTAAATACTAAGTTGAGTGTGAGATCCAAATTATTCCAAGCTACGAATCTATTAAACAACAATTTATTTCTCAATAGATGAATCATGCTTGTCTATAATAAATATATATTTAGTATTTTGGTTGACATTTCACCTTTTCTAATGGTTAGATAGAATTTCAAATTTTCAAATTCAGATTTCTATTGTTTTAATGTATACACCCAATTCCTTATGCAGGTTCGAAGCTTGAAAATTTCTTCCTCCACCAGCCTACAATCTAATTATTTGAATAAAAAAAAGTTCTATCATCACCCAATTATATAAATATAAATAAAAGAATCTTCATAATTATAATTACTTTTTTGATTTTTCAAGAAAATTTCCACACCTAAAAGGTGTGGGCCTGAGCCTAATCTCATTCGAATTTTATGATTGTCCCTTTTTATAAGTATTTTTCTGCAAGTTCGATCCCTTTATATTTTAGAATCAAGGTGACCACTTAAACCACACTTTGCTGGATAAATCTTCATAATTATTCAATGGATTTTTTTAGCTAGTGCCCAAAATAATTGATAAAGTACAATAAATATGAATTTTAAATTTGAAATATTTTTAAAAAATAAAAAATTATTTATTACACATAATCAACCACTGCAGTTAATAATACAAAATTTTCATATTTATCTTAACAAGCACTCATTAGAATAATCCTTATTCAATTATGATTAACTACTCTCGATACATTACACTGATAAATTACTTGCTATTTCAATTGATAAAAGATAAAACTACTTTATTAAAATTAATTTAAAATCTAAAGATATATGTTTCTCGAGTATTTATCCAACTTCAAATGAATTTGAAGCTTAGCTTCTTTAAGATAAAGATTAATCTTTTTTCCCATTTGAACTGAGGTTATCAAATGAAGGATATAATAATATCTCTTTTATTTTTGATAATTGAATTGATGAAGAAAAAAGATAATGAAAATGCAACAGTGTACTATAACTACGTTTAATAGTATTCATAGAAGAAAGAGAAAGAGAAAGAACAAAGGGATCGACCTTCACCTCCATCATCTATAACCATTAAAAATTCATTAACAATCTAATCACGACTGTCTTCTTACAAAAGCTAATCGGAAACCTTTTTTTTCTTTTTTCAAATCTAAAAAAAAAAAAAAAAAAACGAAGAGAGAGAGCTAGAGAGAATTTTTCTCCTTCTTGTGGAATTTACATACAGAGATGAGAGGCTAAGTGATAGCACGGTTTCCAGGGCGATCAGCAACCTGCAAAGTCTTGTCGATGAGTTTACGAGCTTTTCTGCTACGGATCTCGACCTTCACACTTGCACTTTTATCCATCTTTATGTAAGGCTTTTTCGATTTCTTCAGTGAACGTACCTTTGATTTGATAGATTGCACCAGATTTTCCAATTGATTCGCCATGGTTGAATACAAACGACGATCACAGAAATCATTCAATCAAAAATGGCAATGGATTTGATTAGAGAAGAGGAAGAAGAAGAAGAAGGAAATTGTAGCATTTGCTTGCTTGAGTGCCGATGGCTTTGGCTACGCTTCGGAATGTGGAAATTTGGATTTTTGAGAAATGTGGAATCGTAATCGTTTCCAGACTTTCAGTTTAAGTAGAGAGACAAACAAAGCCTATGTTTTACCCAAATACCCTTTATTTTTTTCCATGTAATTACCAAATTTGCCACCCGCCGTTTCTTCCTGACTTTTCTTGCTCCTCATTAGTGATTGATTACAACTCAACTTATCAAAGTGAATTATCTTTAGAAATTAAAATAATGTTAGCGGTTGAGGTATACACAAAATAATATTTATTATGTGGTTTTAAATTAACATTTATTATTTTTATAAAAATAAATAAACTAATAATTATATATATATATACCTGAGAAAAATATACAAAAAAATCAACCATATTATATGTGTCATAAATTGTCATTTGTTCATTACCAAGAGGAACTTTTTATTAATATTGATATATTTTCATATTAAAATGTATTAGATTTTTAATATTTATTAAGATAATTAATTGAGCATAGAAAGCGAAGGCTTGAAGAAGATCTTAACTTATCTTACTCTACTTAATTTCTATATTAGACAAAAAAAAAACTAACATTGTTCAAGAAATGTTAAATGCAAACTTGAAAGTAAGACAATTTATCATCTTCAACATTTTACATTTTGACTATGAAATCATTTATTTTTGAAAGGAAGAAAGATTAGAAAAAAAATGTTGACCATATGGCTCATGAAGTAATAGTCATAACATTTAATAGAATCAACAACTCATACGGCATCTCTTCTAAGTTATAAGTTCTAAACCGGAAGTGATGGACTTAAAGTTGAGACAAAGTGAACATAATTTTTCCTAGTGAAGTAGTTATATACTTTTATTATACCATTATTATATATATGGATGCATTTTCTTCATTTGAATACTTTTGATTTTGACATTTTGAATTCCTAGCCACTAAATAGGCCAAGAACAGGAGAAATCATAGCCAAGTTTGACCAGCAATTCAGGGATCTACTCCCTTATGAGAATAGCACCAGCAGAGTGAGACTATATAACCAACCATTCTCTGCATTTGTAAAAAGTTGGATCAAGTATTTGTAATGTGCCAAGCAAGTAGTAAAAAAATTCACAACTCATTCAAGTGGTATGCTTGAACTTAGCGGTTGAGAGAACTCTGTTATATTAGAGGTTCGAGCCTGCATAAAAATACTTGTAGGGTGAGGTAGTCACAAACTCTAAACGAGATTAGAATCACACCAACAAAATGTGAAAATACTCGTACAGAACCAAAAAATAAAAAATACTAACTAGAAAGAATTTGATAGTTAGTATTTGTAACTTGATCTCAATATACATATGATGTGAAATTCAATACATGCCAACCCCTAGTATTAGAGTAAGAATTCCCTCCAAATTCATAATCAACATAAGTACATCAAGTTCAAATATATATATTTCTTCAAGATATGTCATAAACTCTAGCTTAGCATGATACACACAGGGTTTTGCTTAAATAAATTGACCCTCTGTACAAAATATTACGTAAGTCTGCCGGCCAAGGACCAAGGTCGGTTGAACAGGAATCAATAACGGTACTATTAATCCAGCTAAACTAGAGATATCAAATATTGCAATGATCAACAACTAATTAAATGAATGTGGATCACATTTTAACGACTAATAGCCATAAAAAAATTTAGTCAATTAGCTGAAAACTGATAGCTTTACTTTTCACATCATGTGTATTGAAAAACCCTCCCCTAGTCAATTCAGAAGTCTTTCTTTCCATTTATGATGGGAAAAACCTCCCCCAGTTAAGCACATTGCAACAACATTTTACCCAGAGAAATGTATCTTTCAGTGTCCAATAATCATAATTTGGGTGAAAAATTAGTATGTTGGGTTTGGAATGTCACTGTAAGAATTTACAATTTCATAAAATAATGGAACATGACATGTGGATTCTCTTATATATACCAAATAACTGCATGTTCCATACCAAATATTTCAAATTAGTATATTAACAATAAGCATAAAGAACTCACATGGAAGGTTTAGTAAGAACTAGGCCATAAAAGCAGAATTATAACTATGTCAATGAGATGTAGATGGGCTCTGCGGAAGAAGTACAAGTGAAATATTGACCTCAGTGGTGCTCAGAATCACAAAAGATATTCTCTTTGTAGGTCAACTGCCAGAATTTGTAAAGGGAAAAAAACACCACAAGATACTTCCAAGCGCCAGAGTTTCATTCTTAAAAAGGATATGAACATTAGTAGGAGATCTTTTAAACTGAATATAGATACTTCAAAATTAAATGTATAGACAGGTAAATCTAAAACCAGAGCAGAAAATCACAAACAAAATGCCCTTCAGACAGGATCAGCAACATCATACTTGACAAATCCCGTGACACAGCAAACAATAAATATCACTTCAGCTATTATTTGTAACTGATATTTTTTATTTCACATTTGGCTTAGGAAAGTCAGTGTTCATATATTTCAGGGGAAAACTGAAGTTGATGTTAATTCATTCTTTTTTTTTTTTTAATCCTACCAAAATCTTCGACTTTCTGGCTTGAGCAAGAACTTGATTATTATGCATAATTTGGATGACCTAACTATCAGTATTATATTTATCATATTCATTCATATATGTACAACTGGTGAGGCAAACTTTACTGTTCACAATCGTCATTGGATATTGATAAACAGAATGAGGACATTTCTGTAGAGTTGTATTTATCTTTAGGTTGTTTATCAAGAAACAGATCGTTTCCATTATATAATTTCATGGTTACACCAAATTTGTGAAAAAGTTTTGGGAGTTGAACTGTAGTTAATCCATGTATAGAGTACCTACATAGGAGCGGCTATAAACATGTCAACAACCAATAATCCCCCTGTTTTTATCCTTCTACCAAACCTCCTTTCCCATTGAAGTGCTCTACCCTTTCATGGAATCATATGTATTATAAAGAACTTTACATCAGAGATACACAAATCATATTATAGTGGTAGTTATAATATAACTCTTTCAAAAATAAGAACTAGTTTCTGTAAAATTTCAAACATTACATGTTAAAGATTTATTAGAGATCAATACCTCCTAAATTCAAAATACTCACATGAAAAATTTCCTTACTCTAAATAAAAAAGAAAGAAGAAAATGTGGATGTAACCAAAATTCTGAGTAACTATACCATGACTTTCTGAACATATTTCTGCTTCTCTCAGATCACAATTAAGAATTCAAATGTCTACACCAGGTTAATGATCAACTTTGATAGTATTTACATAGTTTTTTAAGGTCAAAACAAATCAGTGCATACTAAGCTAACTTAAAAGTTAGGGATACCTATAGTCAGTGCTCAACCTCAACTTTTGTAAGATGCCTGAATTCATCACCTTGTACACGAATAACATTACCCTGCATTATCCCAAGAAATTAACAGCAGTTCCTACAAGGTTTTCTCAATAAAGAAAGAACAAAGCCTAACAAAGGATACACTCATGTTAGTGAGGCTGAAGATAACCCCAAATAAGGTAATATTGTTTTGGGAGATTTACTGAAATAGCAGACAGTATATTGATATAAGTCCATGTTCAGTTAAATATACAAATACAAAAGTTCAATTTCTAGTGCAAGTTCTAAATGTTGAAACTTTTATGCTATATACAGCTAAAGAAGTGATTTTGGTTGCAAGTTTCTGAGACATGAAGAAGCTCTTACTGGCGTTAGGATTGCATTTGCAATAATCTTCCACTCTGAAAGCACAAGGTCAACCCAATAAATTTTTCAGAAGACAGTGGCACTGAGGATTCGTGTAGAATTAGAGGAAATGTTAATCTTTCGGGTGAAATTTTTTTTTTGAGAAAGTAAAACATTGTCGTTTTGTGAGATGATATATATGCAGGGGCCTACCGTAAAAATCTAGACTTTTCCCGTAAACAAACTTTGTAGAAGACAATTGCACTTCGGTACCCTATCTTCCAGTTTTGTAGATTGAAAAACATAAGCCACAGGATTTGAGTTTTGATTTGGATTATGGAAAATAATATCATGTGGATTATGGGTTTGATCATGGGTGATAATTGGATACAAAAATTTATAGCTCCTAAAGATTAATTTTTTAGGGTTTTGATCTTCAAATTTATTTCAATATGTCTTTGTTTAATGCAAAAATTGCAGCAACAAATCAAGCATCAATTGCAAAAGAGCCCAGAAAATTACCCAATGCTTCAAGCGTGAACTATGCATAGATTCAAAAGAGTAACAAAAGAAGGTGCTTTGAATTTAGGATCACAAGGGCATATACACAAACATCTAATAAGCACCATTCATCTTGAATTCTAACTATGGCTACCTTCGTCGCTGTCATCATCGTCGTCACCCTCTCTACCATCCCCTTCATACCCACCTCCCAAATCGCAAACCTTTTTCCATACATCCTCTGGAACTGGCACAACCGAGAGCCTAGGCTGCCTAAACATAGCAAAGTTCTTCAACCCTCCATCCGCTTTCATCTCCTTCAAGTCCACTGCTTTCCTCATCTCCCCAACTGCTTTCACATCTACGGAACCCTCACCATCATCTTCAGAGTACCATTCGCGCAAGACTGTAACAACGCCAACAACACGGCGGGCCTTGGCGCCAGAGTGGTAGAAGAAACAGAGGTCGTTGAGTCTCATGGACTTGAGGTATTTCTGGGCTTGCTTGTTTTTGACACCATCCCATTTGGTTATACCTCCATTGGCAGCTTGGTCCTCCCATGACCACTCTGCTAGTTCTGTTTTCAGAAGAAAGAACTGTTTTTCTTTGCCCATTTCCTTTTCTTCAATAAATTTTTGGTGGGTCGTGGATTTAAGGCTTTACTTCTGTGGAAGGTTGAATTTATGGAGACCCTCTGTGACCCTGTCTCTGCTTTTTGGCTATTGGGATTTTGGGGGAGATTAGGTCGTCTATTTTATGGCGGGAAATGTAGTTTGGCGCCTATTGTATTCTAGAAATGGAATAATAATTTATAAATTGGAAAGATACCAAAATCATACATAGGTGTCCGAAACAGATAAGTGTACACCGATTAATCAACTTTGTGGTTATCAAATTCAAAATATTTATACGGCGTTAAGAAATTTATAAATATCTTATTTTTATTGACTCGCTCGTAAAATAAAATCAAAACAAAAAGTAAATAAAGAAAAAAATATATTATTAACTAGTAAGTCAATCTCTTAAATAATCTATGAAAACTATAATTCTTGTAACAAAAATCAATTTTAAAAATGACTATTGGACATTTATCCAACACATCATTTTTTAATTCGTGCATATATTATGTTAATATAATTTTTGCATACGAAAAGCTTCAAATTTACTGTCTACCACTAGGCATGTTTGCAAATACTAGTTGATAGTGTAATACTAAAGTCAAGAATGATGATGTAAACCAACTACAAGTAATCACTAGTTTTCCAGGTTTAAGTCACCTAGTATTTGGATTTTGGAACTTTATAACAATAGAAATTCAGCAGCCTATTCCGTACGGCATGAAAATTCTAAATGTCAAAACAAAACGCATGAACTAAGTCTAGAAGTTGACTGCAATATCATAAAGTAATAGAAATACCATAACCCCAAGGGAGATAAAAAAAAAGTGTTCTCACTCTGGATTCACACAGTCAGCAAAAAGATAATCACCATTGATGGTTTTAAAATATCATGGTCATGGCATCACCATCATGCTTGTAGGCCAACTTAAAAAATTATGGTGTTAGCCAAAAACAGAGTCACGGCACTACATATTAATGAAGAACATTCAAGTACGTCCACAACTACTTTCATTATGTGGTTGTTGGGTTATTATGCAGTGGCAGACCCAACGGTTACTGCTACACATTAATTTCAGAAAGCAAAGTGAATTTGCAGGTTCCATTTTGGCCTTGAAAAATCATGAAAATAGGCCTGCAGCCGCAATATCTCAATGCAACTTGTTAGTTGAATTGAACCATATGCTGCAAGGTTGATATATAAGTCTTTTCTTAATGCATTTGAGAAAATTAATGGGGCATATTCATCTTTATGTTCTTATTTCTACATCCAGATCCATTTTGAAGCTTAAGACTCTGAGTGAGTGAATGTTATATTTTTCAAACACAACTATCTAACAGGGAGCTGATCACAAGGGTATATGCTTGATGAGACTATCGAATAGCAATATTATTGTGAATGGTAAACTCAAACTTGATGCTCAACTTTTCAAGAAACCTGATTATGCAGAATCAGATGAATTAGAACTTAATATGATAAATGAAAGTTAGAATTATAAATGATGCTCTCTGCAATTTCTAATGTTGTATCATAATATTCTGCTGGTAATATCCCAACCACAAAAGAAGCATGCTGAGCACATGAACATCTGCCAAAGGAGGCCAAAATAATTCTCCAAAACTTCATCTTACACTGTTGAACTGTGTATAAAACTTGTCCATCTACACAAAAATAAAAATAAAAGTTCTTGCCTGCAACTGCAAGAACAAAACTATGTGTTCAGTGGGATAGCGCCTGAGCAGCTCTAGCATATATGGCAGCTTTTGCTTGTACAAAAATTACAACTAGAATAGTGTACATATATATCCAAGATTTTGATGAAGCTCATGGCTTTTGGTTCTGAGTGTAGATGTAATCTATGTGAGCTGCTAGTGTTCTTCTCATTAAACATTCTTCTACACCAATGCTTTCACAACTTTCATCCACATCAACTTTATCAGCTTCCAAAACCTTCAAGAACATTCAATTAAACTTAAAAACTCAGAAGTCAGAACTGACAAAAAAAATGACAAGGTTATATGTAGTAGATTGATTTTGAAGAGAATATTATGATATAAAGTAACAAAATAGCATACCTCATGTGGAGCTTTGTTAAGATTGACATCGGAAAATGTTGGCCCCGGCCGGATTGCATATATTAGTGTTAAGAAGAGGAGGAAGAAGAAGGATGCCATGCAGAGAGGAGCTCTGAGTTTTGTGACAGAAGAAATTTTCATGTTCTGCTTTCTGGAAGGGTATGAGACTGTGGATTGAATTTATAAACAGCCTATTAAATTTCTAGAAAGGGGCAAAACTGAAATAATACACAGATTCTCAATTGTATTAGTAACTATTATTAAAAGAAAAAAAGAAGAAGAAAATTTATAGATGTATGATTCTTATTTTTGTTTTTAATCCTTAATTGATTCATATAATACAGCTCTGAAATTTCAAATTTTAGCTACCAAATAATCATGAGGTGCATCAAATTCAGGTAGCAAAGTTGTAATGTAGAATTATAACTCATGCTGTAAAAGAAATGATGATATTTGGCATGCTTAAGTTTATATGGGCAAGTAGCTACTAATCCATGCTCCACACGTTTGAGGCAATGGACCTCATCCTCAAGCACAGTGATTAAAGTAGAGGACCCTCTAAACTGTGGTTATTAATTTTCTTTGTATGAGTGAAGGAGCCAGCTTCAATTTGCAAAGAATGAGAGGGCAAAAATTAAGTGGACAATTCTTTTAGCATTAATTAATAATGGGTTGCTGGTAGAGGTTGTGTGTACAAGTCCAAATTGAGCATGACAGATTGTTGGTGAAAGAAGCTTCTTTGATTAATTAGTCAGCTTTTAACTTATGGCCCAAGTTAGCTCTCATTATTTTATCCACAATTCTATCTTCATGGGTTTCTTTTTGTTTCCAAGAGGAAAACTGTGCTTCATATACAGTCAGGGATTTAACTGCAATGAAGGCTATTGTAAGCATTGACTTTGTCTTCCATAAGTTTTATCTTCTCCATAGTAGGTATGTTTTTTTCCCCTATAACTAAAACAAGAATGTGATAGCAAATTAGAAATTCATGGTTACATCTCTTTTCTAAGAAAGCAAGGCTGAATGGAGAAGCGTGATCGAGCTAAAAAACAAAAAAAAAAAAACTCTGAATTCGCCAATAACAGAGTATCCTGAGGCAAAAGCCCAAAACTTTGGAGTGTCCCCTATATGGGACCTCTAAGAAATGTTGTACTCAAATAGGTTCCCAGAAGGGTTACCAGGCAATTGCAACGTTCGTCTTTGTTCTTATTCCAGGTCCAAATTCAAGACATAATTCACAACGGTAACAGAACTTTGGAAATTTTAAGAAAAAAGTTATAATTGTCCAGGAAAGTGAATTAAAGTAAGACAGGCAATGAGTTATACCTTGCTAATTTGGCTCCCTTATTCGAGTTTTATCGAGTTGTTAGCTCGAGGAATTGGTACCCACATTTCAACACATTCTTTAATTCATGATTCAAACTTGAAATCCTCTCTATCTGTAAACAAATAGTTGTATTATTTTGCGTAATTCAAACAGTTAACTGTTAGCCTTACATTATTCTTAAAGATAATGTAAGCTGATACCTCTGGGATAAAGTGTCCTCAATAAACATTTCAAACCTAATGTTTCCAACTAGAATAAGCTCACAAAGTGTCACATGTTCAATCAATTTGATGCTTTGATTTTGCTTCATAGTACTTGTAGGTAGTACCCACCTAATCAAAAGATACTTAGGAATCCGATTACCCCATTATCATTTTCTATAGATTTGATATTAATTAATAATGACCAAGAGGATTCCTAATGACTTCCTTTACATTCCTTTGAAATTTAAGAGCCTGTTTAACAAGTCATGAAAAAGTTTGTCCTGACCAAAAAAAAAAGTTTGTCGTGCTTAATGTTGACGTCTCCATCAATGTCTCATTCCTACTTTACATGAAAAACAGAGTAATGTTCACTGCAGGACCCACTACTTGCATAATGAATTCTATTGTATATTTACCCAAACACTATTTTATAATACACATTCAATGAAAGAGGAACATGGAGGAGCCATTAGGGACTAAGGCATCTATCAAAATGAACAGAAATTGACCGACGCACACCTAACAATAAACTACATGCTACACCTTCCCATTCAGTCATTTAGATATTAGTGTGTGTGTGCTAGTAGAACCAAAACAATATTTCTTAGAGATTCTATGGATTAAACATTTCTGTGTCACCAATAAATTACAAGACTGCAAAGGTTTGGCTTTTTGCTGTTTCCAATCAATTACAAGATTAGCTGGAAAGTGTTGTCTCTTCCCCACTCCCCTATTTTCCTTTTCTCTTCTTCTCATTCACATCAAAATTCAAATCAGCTCTACTACACTTTCTGAGAGATAGGCACGTTCTATTAGTTCCAATTTTCACTCCCTGCTCCTCAGTATTCTTTTCCTAACTCACATCTTTGTAGCTTACATTCTTCAGTTCCTGACCCTTTCTTTAGGCCATACAGGCTCAATGGATGCATCCAAGACAGCATCTGCAAAACAGCTTAAGGAACATCTCCAAGACCAACAGGAGCCATTTACACTAGATAGTTACCTTTCAGAAAGACGGTTTATGATCAAGGACTTTAGCTCTGACAACAGAAATGTTTCCTGCCCTGTTTGCTCAGCCAAGAAGCTAAATCTCTCTAGCAAGTATGATTTATACAAGACACGAAATAGGATCTTACATGCTATAGGGATCCTACGATCGGCACTGCACAAGTTCATATATACAAATGATGTCCAGGAGTGCTCAAACTGCAATGTAGGTCACGAGAGTGGGAGTGAGAGTGTGCATGTGCCAAAAGCAAGGAACCAGACGACTGCAGAACGATATGGAGTTCCCTCAATGAAAGGAATGGCTGCACCTCATTCTGGGGAAGTCAGTTTCTTGTGTTATAAACATCATATATCTTCTTTCCTGAAAATGTTTCAGACATTCACATTTTCCAAATTGAAAAAGCTAGAGGTAAGAAGCTCTTTGCTCCCACAGATTTCAGTTTCACTGTTCCAACATTACTAGACAATTAATACAGATTGAATTTAACAGACTGCTACAGACACAATACATGGGATAATCACAGAAGACACGAGGCAGGGTAGCAGGAATTCAGAACTAAAACAATCAGCATTTATTGAAGGTTAATACTCTTACTAGCCATGTTTCTTTTAACATTTTTACCCAACCAATAAATACAGAAGAGTAAAAAACACTGTAACATATCTTGAGTCTAAATTTTCTTTTCTATTTAACAGTGTGTCACTTCAGACTGAGCCAAGGAGCCCGCGAAACTTCTGTTCCCATTTTGCCCAAAAAACCTACAAGAGATCCCATATTCTCAGCTTCTCTAAGTGAGTTACTAGTTAATCCAGAGATTCCAAAAGATAGACGTGTTGGCTATGTACAGAAAATAATTGGGATATTTTTCCTAATCCGAAGAAACAGAAGGATGCTGCAGAGAAGAAAACAGCTTCAGATTGACTTTTTGAAGGGACACATAGAATTCCGTGGAAGGAAAGCTGAAAGTCAGCACATGAAAGAATTTTTAAAGCCAGAAGACTTCAGAACTATAATCCACAAGCAAATTCCCTTGTGGAGGAAACAATCTGGAGAAGTTAGAAGCCATATACACCTGATGAGTGTAAACATTTTAGTCACATCAGAGGAGTGGAGGAATTTCCAGAAACTAAACAGGAAGATAGGCATGGAAATAGGAGATGCTATCATGGATGACATTTTCAAAGAAATAATGAATTTATTTTTCAGATTTACAGGAGAGATACTAGAGCATAACTCTTGGGAGCACTTCCAGAATCCATTACAAAACCTTGCCTAACCCTGCTTGAATCCTTGAACTGCTGAACTTGCCTTAAATATATCAAAGTTCCCAAAGTTGATGAAATGATATTCAGATAATTCTCTACCTATGAATTTCAGATTTCCAGAAGTACTTTCTTTTTTCTTCTCTGCAGTCTGAAACCGAGTAGCAAAGTTGAAACACTTTCTCCTAGTTTATGTAGAAATCAAGAATCAAGGACAGTAGTCTCGGGCTCTCAGCTTCTACCACATGCCGTGCACACAGTATAGAGCATATACAACTGACATTGAAAGAAACAAAAATGACCATTTTTTTCCTTGTAATGAAAAGGAAGCTAGAAAGATAAAGGAGGGAAGGGGGTACTCAGTACTCATCTGGTTGCCCTCACCCGCATGAACATAAATTGGAAAAGTAGTTTTAGTCAGAGTTAATAGAGGAACAGAATATACTTTTCAAGAACCCCATACCCCCACCTCTAGCTAATCAAAAAAGAAAAAGAAAATGGCAAAAGAGATAACATGGCCAAGCATTTAAGTCATGTTGGTGAGGACCAGGTAAAATAAAATGTTATCACAAATGTTCTAATTCTCCATCCACGCAGGTGCCTTACTGGATTATTTGGTATTCATCAAAAAGAGAAAAGAAAGTTCCATCTAAACGGGATCGATTATCCTCATGTGAAAAGCAAACTTTCAAGGATTAATTTTATTGCCTTGAACATTTCGAAGTGACTGATCATCCAAAGATAATACAAATGAAAAGTTATAGTACAAACAAGAAGGGAATGAAAAGTAATAATATAAAAGAGAAGGAAATTAAAGTTAACTAGCATAATACAAACTACACCATGGATTCAGTAAATGGTGAACAAAACTTCCCATGTTGAACTCTTACCATGCGAACTTTAGGCAGCAAATAGTCTAGCAGGAAGCATATCCATATGAAATTACACCTTGGACAGCATCTACATTTTCAAATTCTACAACAAAATAAACAGGAGGAGGGAAGAACGAGAGCGACAGGCAATTTTGTAAATAAGAAGACTACCATCTTTCCACATCCTCACCAAATTCTCCATCTTCAAGCTCCCCATGATCAGCATCTCTATGGGAGCCATTTCGGTGGTCTCTCTTATGTCGTTTATGCCTACTTTCACCATCAGATTCATTCTGTTATTTTTATTCAAGAAGAAAAGAAATGCTTCGGTAAGTGGAAAAAAAAAACAGACAGAGAGGGGGGGGGGGGGGGTGTGGAACAGCCAAAAATAAAATCTGCATACCCGTCTCGATTTCTTGCGGTCACTACTATGTCCATGAGATTTCTTAGTCCGATCTTTCTCCATGTCATTCATAATCTCCTCAGAACTATGATGCTTCCGATGTTTTTTCTTATCATCATCTCCTGATCTGCGGTTCTCTTTGAACACTAGGTTTTCATATGTAACAGCATGTTCACCATCTGCTCCATCTTTCTTACGTCCGTCCTCGTTTTCTCTGTCACGCCCCCCCTCTTTCTCTCTTCTCTGTTTAGCTTTCCTTCTCTCTCTTTCTTCTCTCTCTTTTTCCTTCTTTGCCTGCAGATGATTAGAATTCAGAAATTGAGAACTAAGCATCCAAATTCTTCTATCCACAAATTACACTAGCTCAGTCAGGTCCTAAATATTGTATATGAATGGTCTCAGAACTAGTCTACTATGCAAGCTGCAATGAGCAAAATCATAGGCAGCAGAGACAGTATCATAAACAGTGATTCAAAAGTAAAATCAAAAGAAAACCTTGCATTTGAAATACTGAAATGTTGTTAGTCAAGGGTTCTATTTATCTTCATGAATAAGGAAAAGACAGCGACAGAAAGATTAATGCTCATAATGTGAGTATAAGTCTTCTTCCATAAATGAGAATCATACCCTTTCATCCTTCCGCTTTCGTTCGCTTTCTTTTGCCTGTTCTTTCAGTTGTGTAATGTATTCCTCAAATATCTCCCTGCAAACACTCTCATCTCCAATGGATCTAAAATAGGGAATAACAAAATAATAATGACTTTAGTAGCTAAGAATTATTTATACACCTAAAAAAGCGTAAAAGGAGCATCAAATAGATGTATGGTATACTTTGAATTTCAACTCCAAAAAACCACAGTTCCAATTTAATGGTCATATTGTCTTCTTTTGCTGGTTTTCTTTCACCAAATGCAAAGAATTAACAATCACAATTATATATAATATAGGTGTTTCCATGAACAACAGTGCATGTAGCCAACAAAATACAGGTAACATCCCACTAAATAACACCCCATAGATCTCCTTATTATTGCTTTTATTGCTCGTTCACATAACAAAATAGATTTCAGAAAGCTGTGGAACAGTAATCATTAATGTCACGGCTCCCAACAAGTGCGATAGGCATCCCATAGCATCAGACACATGAACCGAAGGTCAGGGTGCATCTCTGATTTAGCAAGCTAAATCTCAACAGCGTGCTTAAGGGGGGAGGATCAAAAAGCTTGTCTCTGTGATTCGTTTTCCTTGGGCTTCTCCAAGACCCAAGGAGCCTCCACGCACAACCCTTTGTCAATAATGAACAATGGGGAAATGTGGGGATGTCTCACCCTTATGTCACAGTCAGCCGAAGAAGCTAGAGCAGGATAAATCCCAGAAGCTTCAGTCACTTACAACATACAAGTACCTCATGCCTAAGAGCAGTGGAATCATGCATTCAACAAACAATGATAATCCACTGCATTTAATCACTTAATAGACAATTTAGGCTCAAACTATCATTATTCAATTGGTTAACAAGCCATACCTGAACTCTTGACTATCTTCAAAAAGTGGTCCACAGCCCTCCCACTTTGAAGAGACAGTTATTTCCTGCAATCAAGTAAACAATATAATTAGTATTCAGAGGATTCATTTACTGCTCAACCATTATCAATGACAGCGTCCATTAGTTTATGTACACCTTGGTAGAACTCAGTAGGTGAAAGAAGTCATCCACAACACGTTTACGCTTCTTAGCTTCTTTCTCTTCCTTCTCTCTCACCCGTTCCAGTAGCTCATCGAATACTAGCTGCAAGGTGGCAGAGTATTACATTAGATTGTTGTGGGGTAGCTCAAGATAAAGGAAATTCTGGAGGAATTTTAGAAAAATTGAATTCAAAACTCAACTTCTTAAGAAATGGACATCTTTGCCAATTCAATCACTTCATCACAATAAAACCTTTAAATTACACTCATGACGCATATATAAAATGTACACAATGAGTGTGAACAGTGATACCAAAACCAATTATAATGAAGTGTGAGGAATATATGTAACTAAAGAAGAGTTCAGAAACAGAGAACTCTACTTGGAATTTTTATTTTTATTTATTTTTTTATATATATATAAAAAAAATGGAATAAATAAGGCTTCCCGGGTATGTAGAACTTAAACTTTGAGCTTGACGTGGATAACTATAAAACATAGAAAATAAACAATCAGGAAGAGCAGATACACACCTTTAAGTTGACATCTGATAATGGTGGTGAGCTTACATCCATTGCTATAGCACGTTTAAAGTCTCCAATAGTCCAGGTTGATGACAAAGTGATCTGAAAATAAGGATACCATTTATGCATCAGAAAATTATGAGAAGCAGAAACCAGAAAGATTGAGAGGAGATACCTTTCCCAACTTCACTGCATCTTTTATTCGAGTCTTGTCTTCATGATACTGTAACATATACACAAGTAGGAAGATTTCCATTTTGTAAGAACCATTTTGTCAGTGGAAAAAGTTGCAAGGATGGCAGAAGTCAGAAGGTCAAAGTATTTTGTCAATCCATAGATCAAGAAATTAGAATTTTTTTTTTTTTTACCAGGTCCAGTTAGTCAGTAAATTTGTAATGAATTTGGTATATATGCATGACATATATATATTTTTTAATTGAATTAGGAGACCTCCAAACAATGTCAGTTCATCGATCATTATGGACTATATCAAATATTTATAAGAAGTTTTCAATATCCACTCATAAAAGCACAAAGTCTTTTTTGGTTTGTAGGAAGCCCACTGGACTTAATGAGCTGCACAGTGGGATGTTGATCTACCCCTCCCTATATACCCCATCACAAATGAAGGCGAGATTCGATCCTAGGTCCTTGGTATACAACTCCAAGAGATTTTACCCATTTAACAACTGGCACAAAAATCACTTCAGAAACAGACCTATGATTTAGCAATTACCAATGATTTTGAAAAAGAATCCAAAAGATATGTGAAATTAAGATCATGGAACATGGAATAAACAGCTAGCATAAACTTTGAACCTGAATATGAAAACCAGCAGGAATAACAAAAATTAGTACTCTACATACTTGCTTCTCGAGTTCTTCAGCAACATCTTCGAACAAGTCTTTTGCAGTGGAACCTGAAGTGTTTGATGCCACTGCCAAATATGCAGGTAGATCTTTAACCTACATGCCAACTCAGAAGAAAATACAAAAAAAAATTACATGATCCAATATATCAGGGGAAAAACAGAACAGTACTCCATAACAACTGAATATAAGTTAGCAGAAAAGCTTTCATATTTGGAAAATACAGTCTAAAAGAATGTAAACATTGTTAGAGAATATGTGTTTCTAGTCCCACATTGTTTAGACGTGGTAGTCTTCATGTTATTGTTTTAGGGTTTTCCTAACGAGTGCCCCTAGGACACTTGTTAAGGTTCTATAAATAGAAAGTTTGTACTATTTATTACAGTAGTTAACCATGATTTCAAGTGCTATTTAATGTATAAATTCCTACTTTTAGTAAGTTTCAATTTCCAAAGTCCATATTTGTTGCACCTTAACATAAACAAAAGTTATGGGCTATGGCTATCATCTTAGATCATTCAAGCTACAACCCTTTCTCACTCTATTTTATCAACAAACATAAAATTGCAATCCAAACCTTCATGCAATAATCACGCCAGTGAATTTTTGCTGTCAGAATGCCTGCAGCAACATGTTCTTCCATCAATTTGCGGAACTCATCACGGTTCTTACGCTCCATCTTTCTCAGTTCCTCCTATTTTAATTGTGAACCAAGATCAGAAGATTATGCAACAAGAAAAAATAGAAGGGAGGGGAAGAGGTCAGTGAATGACTCAAAACAGAGCAAACCAAAAAGGACCTTCTCTATCTTCCTTTGTTCCTCTTCTTCCTTCTCTAAATCACGCAAGTAGTCCTGAAAGACAGGAACTCAAAATAAGCTCTGAAGCCGTATGGAATAAATGAATAGTTGAATAAAGAAAATTACTTGAAATATTTCCAAGCGATCAATTTTCTCAAGACGTGAACATCTTTCATCAGCCTCCAAACGGTCTTGAACTTTTCGCCACTGACTGCTTGCCTGAAGAATGTAGGTGATGCTAAGTAAAATTCCAACAGTGGCAGCGAAGTTGTATAATAAATTAGGATCTTGACAAAAGAACACCTTGATAAAGTCGCAAGATTCCAAGAACTGCCTGTATTCCATTATATTGCTCTTGCGCTCCTCCTGTGCCCTTGCTCGTTCCTGACCAAAACTAAAGTCAATATAAAAACAGAGAGCTATATATTGGATAATTTTGAAACATACTTTCAGATTCTACTGAGGTGGTCCTTTCTTTAAACAATGAATTAAATTATAAAGAAACTACGAGAGGTAACTTAACCAAATAAGGAGGTTTTGGGTGATATAAATGGTCTACATCCTATCCAAACGATGTCGTAGAACTCACCTTGTTAATGAGTTCCTCCAAGAAGTTATCAAATAGATCCCTGCGATCTCTATCTCGTTCAACAGCTTTAAAACGTTCATCATTCTCAAAAATTGACACTGCTTTGCTGATTTGTCCAAAAATTCGATTTACAGAAAATTAATACAAAACCAATAATAAATGCAAACAAATAAATAAAGAAACAGGAAAAAGACAAAATTGGTATTGTTTAAAGAAAGAAAAACCTCCATCTTGTGGCTGATGTCAACTCTGTGGATTCCTGGAAAGAATTTCATATATAAGACCATAATAGTAAAAAGAAAAAGTAATATATCTCATAGTAATAGAAAGAAGTTGTAGAAGCAGCAAGAACATACTTCCAACATTCTTTGAAATTCCTCCCGTGCTTTTTTCTGTTTAATGCGCTTTTCCTCGGCTTCCTGCTTTTTCCTTTGATTCAGAAACTGAAAGAAACAAGCTCACTTGTGTTAAATAGGTATCATACTTCAATGATTATTGAAGCAAAACAGGCAGTGATAAAGATTTGAGATATAAGGTATCAGATCTTCCAGACAGTAAAAATAGGATTTTAAGTTTTAAGTTTATACTAAAAATGAAACTAAAACTGCATTCTGAGTGTTTAAGTTCTAATTTTCCACAACACACCAATTGACCAAAGGACTTCCTGGCCTTGAAGGATAAAAAAAAGAGGAAAAGAAAATCACACCCCTCTCCGGCTATGTGTCAATGTCACAAATCGAATGGCAGAAGAAAAAAAACACTGTTAACCACCCATTGTAAAGCTACATCCCTGTAAAGAATTACCTCATTGAAAGCTTGCTTCCGCTCTCCTAGAGTCTTCAAGGCACCATACCTTTTATCATTAATTATTAATCTCATGGCCTGTGATATTCAACATGAATCTCAATCAATCATGTCAAGAGCCAATGAAATCTCAAGCAATTACGTAAAGAGATACAGTTTTGTTTTTCTCAATAATATATGACACTACTAAATCTTTTATAATCACTCTACCCGATCCCAAGTCCAGTCAGATCCAACATTTGCAGACTCCAAGAGTGCTTTGAATGCATTTTTAGCCTCCTAATTAGGAAAAGAATATAATATTAATTGGTAAATACCCGGGAATTAAAAACCAAAGATTCTGAAATATGAAAGATTCTGCCTCATACCATCTTATTGGCATAAAGTATGGGTTCTCGGTCAACTGCTTTTGCTTCCAAAGCAATATCAGTAGTTTTCTCCACTAATACATCTTTCTTAAGATCCTGCAAGGCTTCACACAGATCAGCTAGCAAGAAAAGCATAAGGAGAACTAATCATTGATATATTAGAACTACGGTAGGAAAAAAAGGTATACTTCTGTGTCTTGAGCAGGAGCTCTATCCTCAGAATTTAGACCATCTTGAGGTGATAAGTTGTTGACATCATTCCTGCAGATTTTGACACAAAATTATGAACAGTAATCAATAAATTATAATTTAGTCACTAAAAAGCTAGTAAATATCACCATACGTTGGTGCTGTAAGAGCATCAACATTGGCAAGAAGAGCTCCACCACTTTCTGCACCAGCATCTGATGGTGTAATTGTATTTACAGGTGCCTCAGTTTCATCCGCATTTGCTTCTGTGGTGGGAGCCACTAAAGGTGAGGTGGATGATCCTGAGATCTTGTCAGATTGTACATTACCGGTGGTAACAACAGGAGCCACTGACACAGGGCTTGATGATACTCCTTGAGCTGTGAAAGATGAGTTATCAGCACTGGATGGTGCTTCAACCACAGATGGAGGTACGGAAGACTGGGAGGCATTAGAAGACATAAAAACTTCGGCCTCTGTTCCCTTGACAGACGCCTTTCCAACTTGCTCACGAGCCAACTTGAAACATAAATATTTGGAGAAGAAATATGAGGAAAAAAGAGAAGAAAGGAAGGGGGCAACATCATGATGATATTATTGTAAAGAAATGAAACCTTCAGTTCCTCAGGAATTAACCATTTTGACTCCTTTGTGATCTTGTTGTAGTAATACCTATGGCATATACAAAATATATAAAAACAGTCATCATCAACTTCAACATTATAAATAAATATGTAGCTTTATAGGCCAAAATAAGATTACGCACTTCCTTCCATCAGGACTAGTATGTTCCTTCCAGTTAGTTGATGCATCTGCCCTCTGTTTTCACAGTGAAAAAAACTACATAAGTGAAACTCTTACCACAAAGAAAATTTCCCAAAACATAATGCTAAAGAATAAGGGATATTTGTAAAGTGACTTGAATTAGGTCAGAAATAACATATGAACAGTCAGAATATTAACAGGAGAAATAATAGGGTAAGCTATAAAAGGAAATTGGTCTCTCCCTCAAGACCACTGCATTTCTTTCCTCTTCTTTCTTGTAAGTTGCTAAAATGGAATTAATTTGTCAGAGATATGTGATATGACCAAAAAAAAGGTCATCCTTGCCATTGTTCTACCCCTGCCGACTTTTGAACACAATTTGACTTAACTTCTTTAGAAAATCTAGAAAAATAATAATAATAATGATTTTAAGGGAAGCCTTTGATGTTTTGCTACAGAAGCTTTTCAGGATATCTCTGTGATTGATATGCAACGTGGTTGAGACTCACATTTGTTTTAGCCCAGCCTTTTTCTTCTTCCTATTTATTCAGTCTTGTTTAGGAGTACTGGAAATCCTCCATCTCTATACTTCGTCTCTTTCTTAATAGTCTACTATTATAGAATAACTGTTAGTAGTAATGCAGGTTTCAGTTATGTTCAAGCTGTCAAATCCCACATCCTTATATTTTTTTTCCTCCTCCTCATGCAATAGCTAATAGACAGCTAAACAAACCATTCCACCAGTACCCTGATAGGATCACCACGTGCTACCAAGTCCCTCTTAGAATAGAATACCACATAGACATGAAATTCAACGGATGAGGTCGTACATATTAATCGTCCAGAATAGTTGGGAGTCATTTTGAAATAAAAGGGTCTGCTTCTTGCACATGGAACCAAGCCTGAAACTCATGCGAGAGTATATGAACAGGACCAAATACTACAAGTTTTCCATCAAATCCTAACCCAGCCATACTTTAAAACACATGGAAGTGCACCCAACTAAAACACAAGGCAAAAGCCAAAACTTAGAATCTAAATTTAACTAATCTCACTTCTCAAGTGCTCAGATACGCATTACTTCAAGGAATACCTCATCTGCAATTTCTTATATATATGTATATAACACTTGTACATTTTGATATCATACCCAATCAAATCAAAGGGGAATAATTTAGGAAATGATATTTCCCACATTGAGATTGACATTTATAATATTGCACATTGCTCATTGAAAATCAGCAGAAGTTCCAGAGAAATGAGATTATAACAATCAAGATAGTAGTACAAATTAATTTACTAACATTCAAGCAATATAGAAGGCAGCAAAGACCCACAGCATATCCTACCTCTCAATAGAGTAGCACGGCATGTACCTGTAAGCATCTTAAGCTATGGGAGTCACGTGTAAGGATAAAGCAAAGAGTGAAAGAAATTAATTTCTGAATGAGTTAAAAAGGCCATTAACTTCACAGGTACCCATTGTGAAATAATACTAACAAAATTATCGTAATGCTCAAAGTCCCTACCAATTTCTTGGAAAGTGCATCATATGGTGAATAAAGAGATAAATAAGGGTTACATGTCACAAAGATCCACCTTACTATGGAATTACCACGTGTGAAACTTATAATTGATTTTATAAAGATGTTTAATATCAAGTATAGGATTGGCATTTGACCACACAATATATCAGTATGAACTTGATCTAAATATTTTTCTAGTAATTCCAGAGAAAGCATAATAGCATATAGTAATTCCATTGTTATCACAAGTACATGGCATAAATAATTTCAGCAATGGCTCCTTGTTATGAAACAGAACTTCTATCCATAAAAAAAGCAACATTATATGAAAAAAGCTTGTTCCAGGGGACCACCCAGAGAATACATAAAAAAGCTATACCAGACAGTCCAAGACACAATTGCCACGAAACTGACCTTACAGTTAGACATAAAAGTCAAGATTGATTGTTACCTTCCTGACAGAAACCCGTGCAGTATAGAGTGAGCTAATGGAGCAGAATTTTCTCACCATGCTAGCATGAAGTTTGCTTAACAAGCCAGAAAATAGAGAGCATACAACAATGAAACTTTGAATATGTTGAAACCAGTCAATATTGTAGTCACCAGTAAGCTATAAACAACTACACATACATGCAAACATTCCACTAAATATTTTTTAAAAATGCAGTAGTACGAAGAACGAGTTATATGTCATCATGATCGAAATATAAGTTGTATGACTCACCTCAATTGGAGTCATCAATTCTAATGGCTTCTCCCAGTTAGATACTTTAGTCTTCTTGTTGTAATAAAATCTGAACAATTCATGCAAGAAACGAATCAGATTCAGAATAAAACCAGCCCTATTTTATAAAACATTAATCATGAAACTGTAAAAAGTTGCAGGAGAAAGAAAATTGGCTTTTCACTTCGTAAACTTCATGTGCACTAGTTCTACACTCTCCCCAGTGTATTTTTCATTAAACATATGAGAAAAGGAGACATAGCAGCATAAAGATGTTACAGTTGGAACTATAGCAAGAGCAATGTTGTTATAAGATCAACTACTGATTACATAACTTACTCGACAGCCATTTCATTAATTTTAAATACACAGATCCTGTGGATGTTAATTTGATATTTTCTGTAAGTGTATTAACAACTATTTACAGTACTTGCTATCTCTGCAGGCACCTATTTGAATCATATACCTTCTTCCATTAGAAGAAGTATGCTCAATCCAATCTGTTGAGGGCCTTGAGGCATCCTTAGCTGAGTTAATCTGGACAGTAGTTGCCTGAAGTTTATACACATTTCCGGAAGGGTCAGTAAAACTATTTGGACAAAAATGCAAAGAGAAAGGAGTAGAAACAACACATTGGGAAGAAAAACACAGCAATTAAAAAGTGTGGATGAGAATAATAAGCTCAATACCAGAGCAGTGGCTGTTGTACTTGAGGGTTGTTCACCAGTGTGCTGCAGAGGTACCCCTGAGCCGATGCTTGGGGTTTCAGATGACAGCTTAAATTGTTCCACAGAAGATAGAGGAGGAACACGGACCTGAGATACAGGCTGGTACTGGCCATAAGAGGATGATGCAAACTACCAAATGCAACCTCTAAATCAGTACATATAAAAAAAATACAAGTTCTATCAACAATGGGTATACTTTGGAATCTTACTGTATATGATGAGGAAAGAGGCATTCCCGGGCCACCTAAATTAGGTGTGTAGCCATTTGGTGTTTGAGAATCAGGTTGCGGCATCAGTGATTCAGATGCAATGTGCATGTTGGGCCTAGCAACTGGCGGTGGAATTGCCTGTGGTGGCAGTGGTAATGGCTGGCCAGGTTGTCCGGGTCTTGGAGGTAACTGTTGCATTGGTTGAGAAAACTGGGGTAGCTGGTTTTGAGAAGGCAATCCATAATTCATTAATGGAACACCCTGGCCAACAGGTTGATAATGTTGAGAAGGCATGGAAATAAACTGTGATTGATGTGCTGGAACTGCAGGCCGGAACTGCATCAGGGGAAAAAAATGGTGATTCAAAAAGTTCCTTTTCAGATTTAAATAATTTCATGTTTAATTATATGGGATGCATTACTTGAACAGGCATAGGTGGAGCAAAATTCCGTGGAGGATCCACTGAACCAATTGGAGGGCGAAGAGGCTGAATGCAACAAAGAAAAAATCAATTAGCAAAAGAGAACGAACAAGAAAAAGGCTAACCTAAGTTGTTGGTTTTGAAAAAAATAGGGAAAAAAAAAAAAAAGATTTCCAAACGCACTACCTGTAGACCTGGATATTGAGGATTATTAGCCATCCCAGCTAGGCAGCAAAATCACCAAACTACTGCAAAACCAACAAGTTCACTAGTGTCTCAGTAACCCCCCATATCACTTTCAATTTTAAAGCAAAAGACAGTCTCACATTTTGGCACATTGTAGATAATTGATCAAGCACACGCTGAGTTAAATGTTACGATTTATGATAATGGGAACGAATCTTGCAAAAAGATATATTGTAAGGAAAGAACCAGTAAGTACTAAATTTCTATCTTTTAAAATAGTGGGTCATCACCATTATCAATGTGACAGCTGAATATCAAATCAAATCAAGGAGTTTGAATACTCCAATATCAATAACCTTTTACCTGACTAACAGTCCCTGTAATTATGTTATTGCTACTGTCCAGATGGAAATCTAGATTAATCTTCTTCAGCTTTGTATCAGCAATAGTTTCTGGACGAGCTCCTCCACTGCAAATAGAGTGAAATGTGAATATTTTAGTTAGAAATTAAATCTTTGTGACCTTAAAGCAGCTAATACACAGATTCTACTGACAGAAACAAAAATAATAGTAATAAAAATCGACCACAAATTTGTAGGTCAAAGAATTCGGAATTTACCAGAATTCGCTAAGTCACTGAAATTTGTCGTTCCCAATTGTAGAAGGGTCACGTTCAGGAAGGGGAAATCAAAGTTCGTTGGGGGAAACAAAAGAAATTCCTATATCTGTGATTAGGGCCAAAGAAGACAATCAGATTCTGATTCCGAGATATGCAATAGCTGTTAGAATGCCCGGAAATACAGAGAGATGGAAAGAACGAAGTTGAGCTAGAGCCGCTTCTTGCTATATGCGAAGTTGTTTTTTATTTTACCCAAATGTATAAAAAAAAGGAAAAATAGTTTCTAGCTATCTCATGTGAATTATAAGAATCATATTATCAAATCAAATTTCCCTAATAAGAAAAGAAAAATCAAGATAGTAGTTTATGTATGAAAATTTTTAGACGTTATTTAAGTAGTAAGATATGTGCTTAATTAAAAGATTTATAATAAAAGTTCGAGTTTGTAAATAATAATATTCGTGAAAAAAGATAGTTATAAACTGTAAATAATTTTAAGTAAAGATACTTGTAAAAATATAATTAAGTGATAAAGTAATTATTATTTAAGATATAAAATCAATCTAAATATTTTGTTAATAACTTAAACAAAAATGATAAAAATTTATAGTTAAGACCTTATTAGAACTAAAAAAATATCAAAAAACATTGTTAAGTGATAAGCTAAAATTAGTAATTCAAAAAGATAAACTGTTAAATTGAAACTTAAAAAGAAACGATTAAAATATTGTTATGACTAAAATAAAAATTACAGAACCCTTAAATTAGTGTTCAAATAAAAAAGTTAAATCATTAATAGAATCGAAATATAGGATGATAAAACAATTAAACTATGTTATAAATAAAAAATAAATAGTTGATCATAATTTGATGATAAAAAAAAAAAAAAAGTGAAGATTTTGTTAACACTGAAATAAATAAAGTCGCGAAGGTACATCAATTGAAAAAAAAAATTAAAACATAATTGCTTATATAGAAATATAATCGATAAAATCGTATTTCAACCGGTTAAGTGAGCAATGTTATTAATTTAGAGCTCAAATCCCACCATCTAAATAATTTTTTTCTACTCTTAATATAATTTTTTTTGCCATGTCATATTAATATGGATGACTCCCTAGTTTTTTTTTTTTTTTTTTTTTTTTCGTTGAAAGATCTTGGGGGTATTTGGGCCTGAACTCGGGGTGTTTGGGCCGATCATCACATATTTATACAGACACATCCATGTTCAATTGACAAACATGTTCCTAAATCCTAATCAACTCAGAAACCACACGGACCACGCCCATTGGACAATGGAGATTTGGAGCTTAGCCATCACAAAAATAAAAAAATAAAAAAATTGATGCTTGATAGATGGTGGGTCTTTTGTCGTGGGGTCTCAGCCTGTTGTCACCACTTTCAACAAACAGCCAATCCACCTGTAAAACTTCTCCTACTTTCTAGACAACAAACAGCCAATCCACCTGTAAAACTTCTCCAACTTTCTAGACAAGCCTCTCTGCTCTGCGCCTTTCTCTATTTCTCCTTAACCCATCATGTTTCACGATGCCTCTCTTAGCTCACAATCCCTTCTTCAACATCTCCAATGGCAACTCTTTCCATTACTCCACATTATTCGTTATCTTTATGGAACCTGAATTTCAAAAACAGGAGGAGCAAGAACAACTCACTCAACAAATCCATTTTGTCTTGGAAAAATATCCCAGTTAACGAAAAGACTGGCCTTTCACTTGCTTTCTACTCCAGATGCAGTTCACTAAAACCTCTTAAAAGCTCCTCCCAAGACAAGCAAGAAACTGAGTCCTCTTCTTCGTCATCATCATCTTCTGTTGCTGTGGTTTCTGAAAAGCCAAGAGATGAAAATGATGGCCAGAGCAGCGAGTTGTCTTCAAGAGAAGATGATTCAGGTAAGGGGGAAGATTCTGAGGAGAAAGAGAAACAACAAGAAATGGATTGGAAGACAGACGAGGAGTTTAAGAAGTTCATGGGCAGCCCTTCCATTGAAGCTGCGATAAAGCTAGAGAAACAGAGGGCAGATAGAAAGCTTAAGGAGCTTGATAAGGAAAGCAGTGAAAACCCAATTGTGGGTCTTTTCAATAGGGTGGTGCGTGATAGCTTGGCCAGGGAAAAGGAGAGACTGGAGAAAGCAGAAGAAACTTTCAGGGCTCTTGATCTTAATAAGGTAACTGTTTCTATTACTAATTTTTTAATATTCCTCATTCGAAATAGATTTTATATCTAAACTTTTGTTATCATGCTGTCGGTTATGGAATCCCGTTTCAGATGCACTACATTACATTAGTTCATATTAAAAGTTTCTAGCTTGCCAGGACTCTCGTTATCCAGCGGCTCTAGCATTCCTTGCTATCCAGAGGTGCAAGGATCTGACTCTTCTGGAAGCCGAGTTTACTCCCCCTTCCTGTCCCCAATAAAAATAAATAAAAGTTTCTAGCTTTAGAATTTAGGGATGATCTATCTGAAAAGGTCCAGAGGACACCCCAATTTGTGTGCCTTTCTTTTTAAGTAACATACGCTTGTTCTCGATGCACTTCATAACTTGTTTATATGTTTGGAAGAATGTGATATAGGAGTAGAAAATCAGGACCTCTTCGAAAAGAATGTGTTGTGTAGTTTCTTATAAGCATAGTATTTACGTAATATTGCTTGGTGCAAACATGGCAGAGTTCATGTAAAAACGTGGTCTTTGTATCCTGATGTCTCAAGTTTGACGTGGCAGTTGAGGAGCTGTTTTGGATTTGATACATTTTTTGCCACTGATGTACGGAGGTTTGGAGATGGGGGAATTTTCATCGGGAATTTGAGGAGACCCATTGAAGAGGTGATTCCCAAGTTGGAGAAGAAGCTCTCTGAATCAGCAGGACGGGAGGTTGTATTATGGTTCATGGAAGAAAAAACAAATGACATTACGAAGCAGGTACTTAAATATCAGCCATTATCTGATTCTGCTGTCTAAATTGCGTTCTGCTTCCTGTCTATTTTTAACCCTGGGTTGATAACCATCTACCTGCATAATGGTGGTATCAGTTAGGCACTACCCTCAAAATTATATTCTAGACATGCTTCAATTTGTAAAATTCAGTGTCTGCTAGACCTGAAATGGTTCACTTTCTATTACTTAAGCAAATGAAGAACATTGGAGAAACATGCTTATAAGTTATAACTGGTCAGTAATCTAAATGGTACGTTGTGCAGTTATTCATAAATTAATATTATGTGCATGTAGATGGACCACAATGCCCCTTAACCTCGTCCCTGTTTCTCATCTTTTGATCCTTATATAAAGTAAATTTGCTGTAAATATCATTTGTACTCTATTGCTAACAATTTTCATGCATATTTAGGTTTGCATGGTGCAGCCCAAATCAGAAATGGATCTCCAATTTGAGTTAACTAAGCTGAGCACACCTTGGGGTTATTTTAGTTCCATAGCTCTATGTATTACTACTTTTGGTACAATAGCTTTGATGAGTGGCTTCTTCCTTAAACCAGATGCTACACTAGATGACTATGTAGCCAATGTGGTACCTCTTTTTGGAGGCTTCATATCTATCCTGGGAGTTTCTGAGGTAGGCTGTTTAATATTTCTGTCTTGACAGCTTATCTCATTATTTTCTGGTTCTGATTTATCATGGCTTTCATATGTAAATATGTTTTTCTTGTTCATTGAGGTTATTTGAAATTTGAATCCTTGAACTTTGTAGAGGTTTTCATGGTTAACACTTATTTAGTGGAATATGAATTTTTAACTGCATCGGTGTCTTATATTAACTGCTGTTTTGAAATTAGAAAGGCTAATCGCGTCAAAGTTACAAGAATCAGAGGAACTATTAGAAATGATACTAGTTTGAGCTCAGGAAATGGTTTGAAGTATGGGGAGTGGGGTGTCTTATTTTTGAAGTAGTTACTTAAATTGGGAAGTTGTAATAGCGTTGCAAGTCATCAGAAATCTGTCTTAGTGGAAAAAAAAAAAGAAAAAAGAAAGTCATCAGAAATCCGAAAACTTTTTATTTTCCATTAGCTGAATAATGGATATGCTTTATACAATGCTAATAATTCATGCATTCTGTAACATCATAATTAACTGTCCTTTCAAAGAGATCTGTGTGGGTGCTGTTTCTGCAGCTTCTGCAATACATACTCATACTTGCAGTCCCTGCTTCCTTAACATACAATATACTTTATGCTGCACTCTTCTTATGCAGATAGCCACAAGGGTAACAGCTGCTCGTTACGGTGTTAAGCTCAGCCCATCTTTTCTTGTTCCATCTAATTGGACGGGTTGCTTAGGAGTAATGAATAATTATGAATCGCTCCTTCCAAAAAAGAAAGCTCTATTTGATATTCCTGTAGCTCGCACAGCTAGTGCATATTTGACTTCGTTAGTGCTTGCTGTTGCTGCTTTTGTGGCAGATGGTAGCTTCAATGGTGGTGATAATGCCTTGTGAGTTGTTTATAGTCCCCTCCTATTGAAGTTTTATCTTTTCAATAAAGATAACGAAAATAATATTTATTGTCAGGAACAAACATGTTGATTTTCCACTGAGATTAACCATTATGATAGAAATGAGTGATTAAATAATCAACTATAACTACCGTCCCTCTGTATTAATGAACTCCTGTATCATGTGATGGCCATGACTATAAAAATACATGACTGGATCAAGGATTGAGCTGGCCATATTTTTCAAGACTTGGTTTTTTTTACTCCAGTTCTCCTTTGCAGGTACATAAGGCCTCAATTTTTCTATAACAACCCGTTGCTTTCCTTCATCCAATTTGTTATTGGACCTTATGCTGATGACCTAGGAAATGTATTGCCCTATGCTGTGGAAGGCGTTGGAGTTCCTGTTGATCCTCTTGCTTTTGCTGGACTATTAGGTAGATCCTTTGTGCCTTTGTATTCTATACGTCTCTTCTTTTTTTCTTTTCTGAAATATGAAAGTCTATGCATAAGTTTATCAGACTCTGAATGGAGAGCTCAACTATAATATGCAATTTATAGCTTTTGACTGGACAACGCAAACTAATTACTATAAAACTCGACAAAAATTTGGTGGGATTTCTTTGAATTAATTGGAGGCCAAAGATGGCTTAATCTAGGTGATTGGATGCCTTGCTAGTATTCTTAAAGATTTGAAATCTCAAGAATCTTCCACTTTCAAGCTGTTACTTCGACGACTCAAGAATCACAATATGATTCCACAAGAATAAAAGTTTCTAACACGTGATGAACACGTAGGGTCGTAGACATATATTATTCAATCCTATCAAACCAAAAATCATTCATAATCTTGTTCAGTGTAAAAGTTAGGATGACAACACCAAGAATTTCCGTAGTGTTTTTACTAACATCCTTCTTCAGAGGTCATTTGTATCTTATTAGCTAAATGACTGTTAGTTCAATATTTTCCTATGAATGTCAAAAAAGAATGTTTGGTTGGAGCACTCCCTTGATGTTTTGGCTGTTATTGAGATATCTTGACAGTTCCTCACTTTTTTTGGCAGGGATGGTAGTGACCTCTTTGAACTTATTGCCGTGTGGAAGACTGGAAGGAGGCCGCATTGCGCAAGCTATGTTTGGCAGAAGCACTGCGACATTGCTATCATTTGCCACATCGCTTTTGCTATGTATTGGTGGCCTGAGTGGTAGTGTCCTGTGTTTGGCATGGGGATTGTTTGCAACCTTCTTCCGGGGCGGGGAAGAAGTACCTGCAAAGGATGAGATCACCTCCTTAGGAGATGACAGATATTCTTGGGGAATTGTCCTTGGTCTCATCTGTTTCCTTACTCTTTTCCCCAATATTGGAGGGACATTCTCCAGTTCCTTCTTCAGCACACCCTATTTTAGAGGAGATTTGTAAATGCTCTGTTTATGCATATATGTTATCCACATCTTTCAGTAGATTGGCAGCTCTACTGCCCACATGGACAATATGTCTAGCAGTGTGTATAATGTGCCTTTATGTATACTTTTCCCTAACGTTATCTCTTTTCCTTAGCTCATTAGTAACTGTATATATCATCGATACGAGTTTATGATCATATTAATAATAACAACAATGTTGGAGTAATTTTTTATTACAAGAAAGTTGGTTACAGAATTTGTAGTATTCATGTTTTCAATTGAATGAATCTTTTATATTTTTCGTTATTATTGTCTAAGGAAAAAGAAAAAAGAAAAAAAAAAAAAAGGGAAAAAGACTCTTTGCTTCTTCTACAATTGTTCTAAACTGAAGAGGCCCAACGCTTGAGGCCCAACACTTGAAGCCCATTTGAGAAACAGATGAACCTATTATTGTGGGACGGCCCGTAGCATAGCGGATTAACCGACATCGTTTCGTAACTTCTTCACGATCCATTTCCTACTTAAAGTCTCATCCATGAAAGAAGCTCATTTGCTTAGAGTCCTTTTATTTCCAAGTCTTCGTCGTTTCGTGAAGCTAAAGCATGAAGCTCAGGCTAAGGTCTCTGGAAACCAAAGAAACCTTACGAGTCGAAGTCCCATCTCCATGTTCTCTGCAAGGCCTCAAAGAAACCCTAGCTCGCGTTATCTCATCCTCTTCTTCTTCTTCAAATCTGCATCTCTCGCTCAATCGGAAGGACGAAATCCAAGCGTCTTCTCCAGAAGAATCCTTGCAATCCCTGGGTATCGCTGCAGGTGATCTTATCTTCTACACACTCAACCCTAATGCCTTTTCCTCTGCAACCCTAGCTTCCGATTTGTCTGTACGAGTTTCTTCACAGACGGAACCCACTAATCCTACATATATATCGCCGACAGGAGACAATTCCGACAAGGGCATTCATGAATCTGAAAGCTTAGGAACCCCAAATCAGAAATTGACCATACAAGCTAGAAAAAAGGAGACATCGGATATCGACATGAGTGATGTTCTTCCGGAAGAAGGGGCACTGGTTTTGGATCATAGGATAGAGGAAAAGAAAGAATTTTGTGGTACTGAAAGCATGGATATTGTTGAGGGGTCTGTTGAAATGGTGGGGAAAAAATCTTCCGAGCCTTGTTTCTTGAGGAGGGTACTGAGGGAGGAGCTAGGTGAAGAAGTTAGCGATCAGAAGCTCTTGGCCATTGCTGTTCACGCGGTTATTCTAGATTCTGGCTTTGTTGGGTTAGATTCGCTATCAAGTAAAAAGAATGGTCGTTTTCATTTTCCCAGTGACTGGCCTGCTGTGTCTTCGACGCTATCACTTAGGTACACTCTGCCTGTAATTCTATATGATGGTTCTGGTGCGAACGAAAGTGTGTGTTTGAAATTTCAGAGTTTGGGGCATTTTGTCAATATATATGGGTCTTTGTCTAATGGTGGCTTGGGGTTGTATAGGGTATGTTTAGATAAGTCTAAGTTTGCTCGGACTATAGATTTGATGCGGGCGAATTCTGATTCAAAAAATAGTATGGAAAATAGAGATGATTACCCTGAACATGAAGTTTTCGAATTTTGGAAGATTGTTAAGGATGGGCTTGCATTGCCACTTTTAATTGATATTTGTGAAAAGGCTGGTTTGGGACCTCCACCATGCTTTATGCGCCTTCCTACAGAACTTAAACTCAAGTTTTTGGAGAATCTTCCTGGTACAGATTTAGCTAAGGTGGGTTGCACGTGTTCGGAATTGCGGTATTTGTCTTCCAGTAATGACCTGTGGAAGCAGAAGTTTGAAGAGGAGTTTGGGCATGGGAGTGGAGCAAAAGGTTCTACTTATTGGAAAGAGTTGTTTGTTAGATATTTGGAGACAAAGAAGAAATCAGAAAGGGCTCTTGCCATTATACCTCGCTATCGCCCTGAGACTTTATATTTCCCAGTAAGAAGGGACCCTAATCCATTTGGTGTTCCTTCCATTGTGGGCGGAGATTATGACCGCTTGCCAGGTTTTGGAGTCCCTTCTCCTTTTAGACGACCTGGCATGCCATTCCCTCGATTTCAGCAAAGGCGTAATTTCTCACCAGGGTGTAATCTAGGAGGATTTAGTTCTTAGTCTGGTGACCTGAAGTCTCTTTCTCACGGGACTTAATGGTTAAGTGCTGGAACCAAATCCTTGAAGGTAGCTTAATAGTCTTTCAACTAGTTTATGTGAATAACAATTGTCTTATATGGTCCCTCGTCTGAGTGAAATAAGTTTTTCCTTTGGATTGCAGCTGGTTGTAATGTTTGTGTGGATGATGAATGCAAACCCTTTTTTATAACTGCAAACCTTTTTTTATAACTTTTTTGGACGAGATCAACATGAGCTATGTAACTCTGGCTGCTTCTTCTTTTTTCTGTAATAAATATGTTTACACATGGTGTGAGTAGATTAGCTGTTTCCATGGGATATGAAATCCAGTCTAGTTGTTTTTAGTTCTTTCTTATGCTTGTGCATACAGCATACCTTATTTCTTTTCACTTGACCTCTGCCAAATGGGCAGATTTAATGGATTGCTGGTCCAAAGTTATCCTCAGAGTTGCTGAAAAGTAACTTCTCAATTTTCAATCTTGATTTAATCTGTAACTTCTCAATTTCTAATTATATCCCCTCTTGATAGTCTCTTCAGTACTTTCTGATGGAAAATCTTTGGCTTGTATAAGAAGCAGTTATTTGCAATATTATTTTCTGATTTATTTCTGATTATTCTTGCATTTGTTACTGTGGTGCCCTCATCTTGATAACATTTAGCATCTGAAACTACAACTATGAATCGTTTCTCTGTAGTAATTTAAACCACTTAAAATTGAATTAGAGAATATGGAGTAGAAGACGAAGTGTTGGTATGATGATTGATGAAAATCCAACATTGAACAACACAACACTGAACAACCCACTGTTGACATAGGCTTAAAATTGGAGCTTCGAATGGATTGAAGCATCTAGCTTTTCTGGGGCAATACTATTCTGTTGTGGTAGGGATCATAAAGAAACTTGCAGGGGAGAAGTGCGTTGTGTTAATGCATCAAGTAAAGATATGCGCGAGCCATAAGTGCACCGCAGAATGAATTGTAATGCTGATAGCTCTTTTTTAGTGTTGCTGCTCCGTTATAAAATGGTTGTCATTTGATACATTTTTACCTGTGGCATGCAGTGTCGGCAGTCTCCTTCCCTTACTGTTGCTTTACCTTGGATTATGTCCTTACAGTTTTGCAAAATGGCTACATTGTACTCCTTTAAGATGATATAATTTGCAGGTCCTGTTACCCCTGTGGCTTTTGCTATAGTAGTATAAAATTGAGTTTTTTTATTACTCCCGTGGTGTTGTCCTTATTACTATGACTTAACTACATTCTTTGATTTAAACCCAAATGGATGGAAGACTCCTGCAACATCTATTTTACAGGGAATAAACCCAAATGGATGGAAGACTCCTGCAACATCTATTTTACAGGGAATTAAGCATTGTTCGAGGCAAAATTATGATACAGGGGAAAACTGAATGAAACGTTAAGTAGAAGAAACAGAAGCCAAAAGAAACAAAGAAAAATGAGCATGGTATGGCATTGTGGATCCTGTATATAATATGACAATCATTAGGTGCTTCTTCTTGGTGAGAGCTTGACGATGACTGATAATACTATAAATTGGAAATTGATTGTTTCCAAAATGTTTCAGGCAACAAAATGTGCTTTGCAATGACTCATTTGACACCATGTAGAACTAATAAATATACTTTCCAAAAATCTAAAGTAACCGGGGATTAGGAGAAATCCGAATAAGCTAACAGAAGGCCGATTATCAATCGGGGATAAAATAAGTTTGAGAATCAATTCAATGACCTAACAGATGGATTAAAGTCAAATATCAATCAGCTAAGCTAAGAGCTTCCCAGTAAATCAAATGTTTTAATCTCTTCTTTTTTTTTCTTTTTTTTTTGGTATACATAGGAAAAGATCAAATGCGTTAATCTGTTTCTAGTCATTGTTGTTCGACGTATAACTACGACCTGAAAGACTACGAATTACAAATGATAAGCTGAAGGTACTCAAACGGTTGTCGTTTCCTGACGATTAGAACGACATGGGAAATTGCTGTGGACTTTCTTAACCAAGAAATACCAAAACGACGGGGAACGTGTCACTGTTTTCAGACACCACGGTAAAGCCGCCACTCCTGGCTTCCTCTCGTGCTGGCAGCTTATCTCAGTTTCAGTCATCGGCATGTCTTTCTCCGTCAGGGTCCAATCTCCTCCTTTCCTTCCCATCCCTCGCTCTTCGATTCCTCAGCTCAAATTGGCTCTTCAATTTCGCGCTTTCTCTACGACCATACCTCCTCTTCAAGCTTCTAACTCACGAATCTCCAATCTCCCTCAGGTCTTAAACTTTGCAATTTGATATATGAAATTTTTTATATTTTTCCTTTCATTTCTAATTGGGCATGGATTTTTTATTTTTTTTTTGGTTTCAGGAAGGTAGTAATTTGGTAGATGATCCTCGCAGGTGGACCCGTACTTTCAGTTCAGAATACAGCCATGACGATGAAGAGGATGACGACGACGACGATGAAGACAGAAGTTTGGATCTATTGGTTAAGTTTGTTCACAACGTGTTCAAGAAGGTTTCTAAGCGAGCTAGAAAAGCTGTTCGATCTGTTCTTCCTCTTTCCATTTCTACCAAGCTGGTAAATTCGTTACCTGGATCAATCCCATTTGTATTTTGACCCTGATTTTCTTTTTATTGTAATTTAGTTTTAGTTGAAATTATGAAGAATTCAATTGGATCTCCATTGGAATATTATTTCCTTTTCTTATGGATTTGTCTTACTAATGTAAAAAATCTCTTATTGTATACAAGCACGTTGAGTTCGGTTTCTTCACTTCATCCTTGTTGTTTCTGTATATTTTGGACATCTCTTTCTTAGTTCCTTCTGGAAAATATAGTGGTTTATGAGTAACCCACAAAATGAAGGGAAAATCACAAGGAGTTCTATGATTTCGATTTATGCATCTTGATGCAGCCAAATTAGGCAATTCATTTACTGAAGATTTAGGAGTTTCTTCCTTGATGTAGTTTTTTCTTTCTATAATAAAGTTCAAAATTTTCAACTCACCACTTTCTTATTAAGCAAGGTACTTATGGCCCTGCATGTGGAAATCTGGCTTTTGCTTTTAAAAAATTAATATTTGTTCAATGCAGGTGGGATTTTCTGTAAATGGAGTCCTAGTTTTGGCATTCTTGTGGGTTTTGAAGGCTTTTCTTGAGGTAACGTTATATCATTCATTATTGGAAGTTATTGACTTCTTCCTGAAATAAGTGTTAGTACTCTATGTGAAACTGGGTCTCACTAAATTTTACTTTGAATGTCTTCCTTTTTTTTTTTCTTTTCCTGGTATTCATAGATAGTTTGGAAAAGGGTGTATGATAATTGCTATGGTTTATTACTGTTCCTTCCGGGACACCTGATAAAATTGTAATTGCTATGTTTTATTACTAGCATGGCATTTCACTTAAACACCCAGCTCTTAGTTCTGACTATTGATCCATGACTTGTGCTTTTTTTGTAGGCTGTGATTATCTTTAGATAGAAATCTGATTTAGTACTTATTCAGTGAGTGGATATTTTCTTGTTTAAGTTGTAGCCTGTAGGAGATGTACTATAGGAGGACTGGAGATGTTTTTTAAGGTTCATATATTAAAGAGAAAGCAGAAATTTTGGTCTTACTCTTACACTACTTAGAGTGGCTGTTTCATATTAACAAGTTCTTTCTGACAGCTGATAAATAGGAGAGGAAATAGAAGCGAGATTTTCTTACTGGATAAGTTTTACCTGATGATTGTGATTTTCTACCACACATCCATTACCAGGTCAATGGGATTAGAACCTGGGTGTCATTCTTTGGGTGGTGCTTTGGACATCTTGTACATGCCCATCCTCCATTGCTCTCTTCTATTCTGCATTCCTTATTTCTTTGCAGCACCAGATCCATTCTTTATCACTATCACTGTGTTATCTGCAGCACCCAACTGGCCTGTGTGTTTCAAGGTTTATCACCAAAAGAGATGGTGGCTATGACCAAAATAAATTTTCATGTTCTCTTCTCCCTGACTTCCTAGAACTTACTGCAAAAGTAATTGTTCTGAAGTAATTATTTTATCTGAAATCTGGATCTTTTAAGATACTAAGCATGGGGTCATATATAATCATGTAAACATTCATCACTGAGGGAAGCTAAGCTTTTACTTTGATCAAATTCAGTGTAGCGAGTTAGTAACTGTTGCTGTAGTTGCTTCTCTCTGTGGGGAGGGGGGTGGATGGCACTTTTTGTAGGATGAGGAGGATAATAATACTGATGAAACTGCTCCTTCTCTTTTAATTATATTTCTTTTCTTAATAAAAAACTGCTGACTGTGGGGTCTCATCTGTCTTCTCTAGGACAAGGTTCCATTGCATATCATTCATATACTTTGTTCTGCCGTTGGAATTTTTAGAGAATGCAAGTAAAAAGTACAGCTAATTTTAAGCTATAAATCTTCCTTTGGTGAATCTATTGTTTTTTCTACAATAATAGAAAAAACAAGTGTACAGACTGCTCTTATATCTAAAATGGTAGGATTCACTAGGCAAAATCTCAGTAAAGGATACATATAGATTTCTGAGACTAATACTGATATCATGAACTCATGCAGCTTTAGATGTCGAAAATGTAGCATGAGATGAAGTTTTGCATGCTGGAGAACTATAGACAGTAGAAACATTAGTCATTAGTGGCGTTTGACTTTGCACTTTAGGAAGTCAATGATTCATTTTTATGTCTGATCTACTATAAAAAAGTTTATGTTCCTCCTGAGGATTTGATATTAGTACTTTGAAGCTTTAATGCATAAATCTTCATTCCACTTTCTGCACTTCCAATCAAATTTTTGAATGCAGGTTATTTGCACGCTTGGAAGTGTGGTGTTTGTAAGCATCTTACTAATCCGTGGAATATGGTCCGGAGTTGCATACTTGCAAGAAAGTCGAAACCTAAAGGCAAATGAACTTGATGATGAACAGCCTGCATGGACGAATCTGCAGCCTGTAACGTGAGTTGTCCATGCCAAGAAGGGAACTTGTGTATCCGTGATCTACAAATAAGAATAAAAAGCCCCCTTTCGGAGAGGGAACATGAAACTGAGAAAGAATTGAAGATGGGACAAACCTTTTGCATTGTTGGAAGTCACCAGTTCCGCAACACATGCATATGAATTATGAATACGGGGTCCTTTTTGTGGGAAGATTCTGAACAAAATTGTTGTGTTTGTCCTTTTGTAGCATACCAGAAGTTCAACATGTAGTAAACTCTTCGTGTATCTAATGCCAAATGTATACAACCAAGAATAAGTTACCATTCTCATGCGCAAAAATTTAACTCTTAGCAATTTTGTCAGAGAAATCATGTGTGTTATGTAAACCAATCTTTTCTTTTAAGAGATAGTATAAGAATTGTTCACATATTGATCCATTGTCCTGGTATATATTTTGGACCAGCGAATTTCTTTTTGGCTGGGAGATTATTAATTCTCAACTAGGTTGAAAAAGCCATTTCAACGAAAAAGAAAATTAGACAGAAAAAAATATGACTTACAATTTGGAATTTGTTAATATCTTCACTCATGCACTTACCAACGGGCCTGAAATAATAAATAACTACTCAAAAGTGAACAACAAGAGATTGAATTAGAATAAAGTCAATAATGGTTTTACCCCTCCAGGTCTCTAGAGATGCCTTGGAATGGTGGAAGTTGGGTTTTGTCAATATTTGAGTGAGTTTTGCCTTTTTGTGCGAAAGGACCAAAATGTCCATGCACTAATATTTATTATTATAATAATATTATTAATTATTCAGTAAATATATTTTTGAAATAAATATATTTAGTAATTAATACTACGTATTAAAAAATATTGCATGATACGAAACATTAATTATTTAATAATATTATTAATTATTTGTGTGAAATGACCACAATATCAAAAATATATTTACTAATTACTGTTACGTATTAAAAAGCATTGCATAATATGAAATATTATTAATTGTTTGTGTGAAATGACCAAAATGCCCTTGTAGTTATTTATTATGTAAAGATGTTATTAATGATTTAGCACATATATTTATATCAAAAATATATCTACTAATTACTGTTACGTATTAAAAAATATTGCATAATATGAAATAGTAATTATTTAATAATATTATTAATTATTTGTGTGAAATGACCAAAATGCCCTCGTAGTTACTTATTATTTAATAATACTATTAATCATTTAGTAAATATCAAACATGTATTTACTAATTAGTATTACGTATTAAAAAATGTTGCATAATATGAATATTAATTATTAAATATCAAATATTAGTTATTGAGTATTGTATATTAGATATTAATAATATTCATTATTAAGTATTAAATATTATTTAACAATTAATATTTATTAAAATAAAAAAAATATTTGAAAGCATTAATTATTGAATAATATCTAATATTAAATAATATATATTGATAAATATTAGTAAAATTTCAACACAATTCACGTTTTGATAAAATTTAAACGTAAATCGCCAAAGTGTCCAACGATTTAAGTTTTGGTACAATTTCAACTTGAATCGTCAGAGTTTCCAGCAATTTACGTTTTGGTAAAATTTAAACGTGAATCGTCAGAGACTATGACAATTTACGTTGAAATTTTGCTAAAATGTGAAAAGTGTTGAAATTTTACTAATATTCATTAATATATATTATTTAATGCTAGATATTATTCAATAATTGATACTTTCAAATATTTTATTTATTTTAATAAATATTAATTTTTAAATGATGAATATTATTAAAATCTAATTTAGTAAATAATTAGTAATACTATTAAATAATAAGTAACTAGTGAAAAGTGAAGAAAGAGGGATTGAATTTGGGAAGGTCAATGACGGTTTTACCCCTCCAGGCTTGTAGGGATGCCTCAGGATGGCTGGAATTAGGTTTTGTCAACATTCGGGTGAGTTTTGCCCTTTTTATGAGAAATGACCAAAATGCCTCTGTACTAATATTTATTATTTAAAAATATTATTAATTATTCAGTAAATATGTTTTTTTCAAAAATATATTTACTAATTAATATTACGTATTAAAAAATATTGCATGATACAAAACATTAATTATTTAATAATATTATTAATTATTTGTGTGAAATGACCAAAATGCCCTTGTAGTTATTTATTATTTAATAGTATTATTAATCATTTAGTAAATATCAAAAATGTATTTACTAATTAATATTGTATATTAAAAAATATTACATAATATGAAATATTAATTATTTAATAATTTTATTCATTATTTACTAAATTGGATATTAATAATATTTATTATTAAGTATAAAACAAAATGGTATATTTAACTGGTTGGAAGCTGTTTAATATAGCAGCGACCTGATTCACCAGTAGCCTTCCATATCCTATAGTAACCAACCTGGCTTTAAAGTTTAAATGACAGCCCCCAATCCAAATCAGTATCTCTCACATTTCCTTCTTTCGCGGCTATATATAACCCAAAATATCAAAAGCCAGAGTCATAGCTGAGGATTCAAAAGAAGGCGTCTTAATAAACGCCTTGTTTTTCCTTCCATTCTCTCTCTGTGTTTCACGGATCATTCTTCTTCGTCTTCGTCTTCTTCGTTTAATCTTCTGCGAAAATGAGAGAGTGCATTTCGATCCACATCGGTCAGGCTGGTATTCAGGTCGGAAATGCCTGCTGGGAGCTTTACTGCCTAGAGCACGGCATCGGGGTACGTCTCCTTCTCAACTTTCCCAGTTCTGAATCCATGAATGTATGAGTATCAGTTCGATTTTCTTGGATCTAAGATTTCGTTTATTTTCTGTTCGTATTTTTATGGATCTAGTTCTACGATTCTCATTTTGATGTTTTTTAGATTTTATGTTGGAATGTGTTCGGTGCTACATCGGATCTGGTCATTTCAACCACATTTTCGTTTTGCATATTTTTGTGCGAGTGTTGTTCATTTTTCCTTAGGATCTGTAATGCCTTTGAGGGCTATTTTGAAATGTGGCGCTTGTTGTGGTATTCGGCTTGATTTTCTTTTGCTTTCATTGGATCTATAATATTTGTCAATGTAAACTAAGATATAATCGATTCTAACGATTGCATTGCTCTGTTTTGTTTGGTTTTTCTTATTATGCCTCATAGTATTTTGTATTAGATCTGTAGTTATTGGCATCGGATCTATACTAGATGATGTTTTTGGTTGAGAATGTGATATATTTGATGTCTATTCTAGAGATTCTGTTTAGATCTTGTTCTGAGTACGTTATGGAATGGGGAGAAATTTGTTGCAAAGATTTATTGGTAAAAGTTGTTTCCAATTACTGAAGTCTTTCGCATGTTTGATATAGTTTTCTGTAGTAGAATTTTTGATATGTTCTTGTTCGATTGTTTGATGAATTGTTTGCTTAAGATCACTGAAATATTTTATTGGTGCATCAGCCTGATGGCCAAATGCCAAGTGACAAGACTGTTGGTGGAGGTGATGATGCTTTCAACACCTTTTTCAGTGAGACTGGTGCTGGGAAGCATGTCCCTCGCGCAGTTTTTGTGGATCTGGAACCCACTGTCATTGATGAAGTGAGGACTGGAACTTACCGCCAGCTCTTCCACCCGGAGCAGCTCATCAGCGGCAAGGAAGATGCTGCCAACAACTTTGCCCGTGGCCATTATACCAGTAATAATAGAACACAAGTCATCAATTTATATTCTTGGTATTTTGATTGTAGCATCTGATAATTTTTGCTTACTGTTGCAGTTGGGAAAGAGATTGTTGATCTCTGCTTGGACCGTATCAGAAAGCTTGCTGATAACTGCACTGGTCTGCAAGGATTCCTTGTTTTCAATGCTGTTGGTGGAGGCACTGGCTCTGGACTTGGATCCCTCCTATTGGAGCGTTTATCTGTTGATTATGGCAAGAAATCAAAGCTTGGGTTCACAGTATACCCCTCTCCACAGGTGTCCACATCTGTTGTTGAGCCCTACAACAGTGTCCTTTCCACACATTCACTTCTAGAGCACACCGATGTAGCTGTACTATTGGACAATGAGGCTATATATGACATCTGCAGGCGCTCTCTAGACATTGAGCGACCTACTTATACCAATCTTAACCGTCTTGTTTCTCAGGTAATAGGATATATCAGTTGTTTACTGCCGTGGCTGTTATTACTTTTCCATATGTTTAGAGAAGTTCTTGCAATCAGTTTATGCTAGTTTATATAACATTATTGTATGTTAAGTTGATCTGAGATACTAGATCACTACAATGGATCCTTCTTTTTCATTCAACCTTTCTGTTCCTATTATTATGAAGATTAATTTGATTAATATTTAATTAGTTTTTATTTTTGTTCAGGTGATTTCATCCTTGACTGCCTCTTTAAGGTTTGATGGTGCCTTGAATGTGGATGTCACTGAATTCCAGACCAACTTGGTGCCCTATCCCAGGATCCACTTCATGCTTTCCTCTTTTGCACCAGTCATCTCTGCTGAGAAAGCATATCATGAACAACTCTCCGTGGCTGAAATCACTAACAGTGCCTTTGAGCCCTCATCTATGATGGCCAAGTGTGACCCTCGTCATGGCAAGTACATGGCGTGCTGTCTGATGTACCGAGGCGATGTTGTACCCAAGGATGTGAATGCTGCTGTTGCCACGATCAAGACCAAGCGGACCATCCAGTTTGTTGACTGGTGTCCCACTGGTTTTAAGTGTGGTATTAACTACCAGCCACCAACTGTTGTTCCAGGTGGTGACCTTGCAAAGGTGCAGAGGGCAGTTTGCATGATTTCAAACTCTACCAGTGTGGCTGAGGTATTCTCTCGCATTGATCATAAATTTGACCTGATGTATGCTAAGCGAGCTTTTGTCCACTGGTATGTCGGTGAGGGTATGGAAGAAGGAGAGTTCTCTGAGGCTCGTGAAGATCTTGCTGCCCTCGAGAAGGATTATGAAGAAGTTGGCGCCGAGTCTGCAGAGGGGGAGGATGACGAGGGAGATGAATACTAGAATCTCTCTCAGATTCTTGTTGTCTTGCTTTGTTATGATGTGGTTTGAGTCGTATGTTAATTTTTGGTGTGGTTTTCGTGCCTGAATGTTGTTATGAATGTTACTGTTACTGTTTCAGTATGATCATCTTAATTAGACCTTAATAAAAAGTTAGTTAACTTGGTTACATAATCATTTTCTTTTATTTGCATTTATCCAAAAAGCGTCATTTATTTTAGTAAACAATTACATAAAAAAAAAATCCAAAGATTCATGATATAAATAAAGCTCAATAATTTTGTTTTTTCTTTTTTATTTGAGCTGAATATAAATGTAAACTGCATGGTTTATTATTATTTTTTTAGTGAAAAGCAAAGTTGGAAAACTACAATGGTAAAGAGATTTATTTTATTTCTGTTTATTTATTGGTTTATCTAAAAGATAATCATAGTTTTCTTCAAGTAAGATGTGTTTTTATTTTAGTCATAGGTACTTGTTAGTTTATTTTAGTTTGAGTTATATTTAAAAGATAAAAGATAAGTTAATGTGTGAGTTAGAATACATGAGTAATTGTCAAGAATTTTTTTACAAGAATTTTCCAATTAAAATAAATTAACAAAAAATAATTAATTTATGTGAGTTATTAAGAGAGATAATATTTAAATGAATTAATTTATACTTATTCTAAAATAGTAAATTTAAAGAATTTTTTGACTTTAAGAATATTATAAATTATTAAATAATGGTCTATATTTGATATTGCAAAATTATATAGTACTAGTTCCTTTTCTTTTGAAAATAAAGTTTCGTTAAGATTTTATAAATAAAAAGTTTATAGTATTTATTATGATAATTGACTATAATTTTAATATTATTTAATACATAAATTACTATTTCAAAAAATTTAATTTTCAAAGATAATATTTATTACATCTTAACAAGTACCTTAAAGACATTTGTAAAAAATTATTTCAAAATATATGGTAAAGTTTACTTAAAAAAATTTCATATTCATAAAAAGTAAAAATTAATTCTCCATGTAATTGAAGTCCAGGTTTACCTTTGCTATATCCCCTCAAACATGTATTAAATACAGTGCCATGCATCTATAAAATGCATATCCTTTATATTAAAATTTTCAACATCCTAAAATTTACATTATATTTTGTGGATTCTATTATTGATTATTTTTTAATTATTATTGTATGATTGGAAGAAAAATTTTAATCTTTAATATATCAACCTAATCAAAATTCAGAAAATTTCTTTATAATAAATATTTTTCCTTTCTTTCAAAAGCATTGAACCATAATCTCATGGATGGATTTCCCAACCATGACATTTATACATTGTCAAATTATGCAATCAATTTTGGATAACGAATTACTCTTTTCCATTTTTGCTATGAATCAGTACACATTTAAGTGACCACAGTTTTAAAGGTCTCAAATTTTGACATTCTCTGTCCAAAATTTTTCTCAGTCTTCACAGAAAGAGATGACTAGGAAAGAAAACTTCTCATGTGGAGACAGTAGAAAATGGTGAACATAGCTCTAAGTTTGACGACGATGGTCATGTAAAACGCACTGGTATAGTGAATCTTGTTCATCATTTTGAATTTTGGGTTTCACTTCAAATTTCCATTTTCTTGTTCCCACTTTGGTTGCTGTTGCAGGAACATTGGTGACTGCAAGTGCACATATTGTAACAGCAGTTATTGGTTCTGGGGTGCTGTCCTTGGGATGGGCTGTTGCTCAATTGGGTTGGATTGCAGGGCCTATTGCCATGATCACCTTCTCTTTAATCACCCTTTTTACATGTAATCTGCTTACTGATTATTATAGGTCCCCTGACCCTGTTCAGTGGAAGAAGAAACTACAACTACATGGAAGTTGTCAAAAATAATCTGGGTAATTAGAACACTGTCTAACTTGTTTTCATAGTTGAGCTTTTCTCAAGGATTAATGGCATTTCCATATAATTTTTTTTTTGTCATTTCAGGAGGAACAAAATACTTGCTTTGTGGTATAGCTCAATATGGGAATCTAGTTGGAATAAGCATCGGATACACAATTACTGCATCTATTAGTATGGTGTAAGCTACTGATCAGATTCTCTATAAATTAAATTCCTCTGATATAATACTTAAGCACATATTTGTTATGGTAGCTTGATGTTTTTTTAATGTCAGGGCCATCAAAAGGTCTAACTGCTTCCATATGAAGGGTCATGATGCGGGTTGTCATTCATCGAATAACCCCTTCATGATCTTCTTTGGGATCATACAGATCATATTAAGCCAAATACCAAACTTCCATGAGCTTTCATGGCTCTCTATCCTTGCTGCTATCATGTCTTTTGGTTATTCCTTCATAGGGCTTGGTCTGTCCATAGCCAAAGTTGCAGGTCGGTAACAACTCAAAAACTTTTCATTGAATTTGTATTTCATGTCATTATATTTTTCTAATCTTTTCAAATTTGAAGGAGGAAATCATGTTAGGACAAGCCTAACAGGAACTACAATCGGGGTGGACGTCACGAGTAGCCAGAAGATGTGGAACACCTTCCAAGCAATGGGAAACATAGCTTTTGCTTATGCTTTTAGTATGGTCATAGTTGAAATACAGGTAACTCTCATTTAGAAAAATATAATAATTTCACAAGTTTCATAGATTATAGCTGATGTTATATTCATATCACATTGTTAAAGGATACATTGAAGTCAAGCCCACCAGAAAATCAAGTCATGAAGAAGGCAGCATTCGTTGGAATCTCTATTACTACAGTCTTCTATATGTCCTGTGGAATTCTGGGTTATGCAGCATTTGGGAATCTTGCTGCCGGAAACTTCTTAACAGGATTTGGCTTTTACGAACCCTTTTGGCTTGTAGACATCGGTAACTTGCTGGTCGTTATACATCTGGTTGGAGCTTACCAGGTAATTCTCAGAACAATCATATACATTGCTATGGCCTGACATGGATAGTAAAAGAAAGAGTAATTACATATATAGGAAACTTAAGCATAGATTCATTAGCTTGCAGGTATTCTGCCAGCCAATATTTGGGATTGTGGAGAGCAGTTGTAGCAAAAGTTGGCCAGAAAGCAAATTAATGGCAAAAGAATATCGAATCGGTAGTTTCAATTTGAATGTCTTCAGATTGATATTTAGGACAGCATTTGTCATAATGACAACCGTTGTGGCGATGCTACTTCCATTTTTCACTAGCATTCTGGGACTACTTGGGGCTGGTTCATTCTGGCCATTGACAGTGTTCTTCCCAACTGAAATGTATATTTCACGGGCTAAAATCCCCAAGTTTTCTCTATCCGGGATAGGGCTAAGAACATTAAGTGGGGTTTGCTTGATTGTAAGTCTTATTGCAGCAGCTGGATCCATTCAAGGGATCGTCAAGGACCTCCAAACCTTCAAGCCTTTTCATTCTGTCTCTTGACGTCCTTTCTTCTTCTATTTGTGCTAGCACAGAATGATTAGCAGTGGAATTTTTGGAAGATGTTGACTTGTGAGAATGACGTGTTGGACTTAAGAGTTTAATGTCCTATGCATCAATTGGAAGTGTGATATAGTTGGTTCCCATTTTGTCACTAGTGAAACTAACTGTGGCTGTGGTTATTCTCACAAACAAATAATAAAACTTCCAAGTATCAGTTCAACTTCAGTTTCATTTAGTTTCTTATACATGTGGTTATATCCAGTATGTATCTAATATCTATGTTCACAGAGCATTTTTGTTCCGTGAACGTCACTGTATCACAATTAAAAAGTGAAAACCAGTGAGGTACGGGTGTTATTAGAGAATCTAGAATATAAATAGCATTCACAGTCATTATTTTAAGGCTATAGAAAGTAAAATAAGTCCACCCTTGTGTGATATGAAAAATTGTAGATCTTTAGGTTTGATGTCAAACCAGCATACCATTGTTCGTAAAGCAGGGGGGGTTGTACATATATTTGAACCATCAACCATGAAAACAAAGTTTATCTAACATTCTTTCAACTTTTCTGAAATTAAGACTGGTAGATATAGAGAATGGTATCAATGACACTGAGCACAAAATCAATGACAAGTTCTTCTCAGTTGAGCATCTATAAAGGAAAAGAATAAACAAAAGCAAAGAAAATGTGAAATAGATACATGTAAACAAGATTCCTAAGAGCTAAGTATGTTAAAATGCTGCCTTTAATTCAGACGAGGTGCTACTTGAGAGATCCTTTCATCTTCAAGAAGTGCATATGGATCCACATACGGGGGAGAAGATACAGGCGTTTTGCTTGCATCATGAACAAAAGCCGGTCCAAAGTACTGCCAAAGAGAATAAAAAAAATAAAATCAATTCCAGCTCCACGAACATCTGGGGCATTGATCTGATGAGAAGGCCTTTCTCTTGTTCATTCTCATATCTCCACTACATGCAGCAACAAGTTTAAAAAGTAGTCTCATATGTAAAAGAACAAATTGAGACAAAAAATACCACGGGTTGAGAGCATAGGGAAGTCCAACAGCCAACAAATGACTATCAAAAAGAAAAAGCTTAGTCCGAAGTTCTCACTAAGTGCATGTGCAAAATGTTATCTTAATGTTTCATACTCTAAAAGTTGTGCTGTATAAAGGTAGCTATGTAGTATTTGTCTCATTAAATTTGAGCATACAATGGAGGATACAGATAAAATCCTAAACCTCCGTACTTTCAAATTACGTGACTACTCTCAGGCATTAATTTCACAACTGTACTCAGTAAGTTGACACGTGTCAGTTCACCAGGAAATGACCCCTGAAACTGTATGTGCATATTCCAAATCTAACATTGCTTATGGCTTGTATATACAAGGATCTCTTGATGGAAAACTATTTGAATCAAATTAAAAGAGGAAAAACCATAAAGACCACCAACAACGAATAACAATTGGAATACCGTTCAATGACCTGTGGTCTAATGGTATTCATCCCTATTGAGAATAATGGTCGGAGGGTGAGACACTGAGACTCTAGGATCTAAACCTCTAAAGAGATTGTGTTTGTGATTTACCAATAAAAAACTCTATATTAAGTGTCAAAATTATCATGTTAACAGCTGAAAGAAAAAGACATTCAAATTCTAGATGTATAACACCCAACATTTTCAAAAAAGAAGGCGTTTGAAAGGATAAATAAACATGAAACCATGTAGACATCAAAGACAAGAAGGTAGCTTACAAAGTAGAGAGCAGAGAAGAATGCAACAGTTATGAGGATCAACGGCCAAAATGCCAAGAAGAATGTTCCTCCAAGTGTTAATAAAAGTTTAGCCCGAGGTATCAGCCCCTGAAATGGAAAGATGTAAGTACTTTCCTTTGTAATGCATCAAGTGAAACATCGTATAGTGACACATCATGACAATGAAGCTTAATTTAATTGAGATGAGAGTGATAGCCCCAATTTTCTCAAACCAGTTAAATGGAATTAAAAAAGAAAAGTCCCCATACATTATTTGATGTTATATCTCACACATAACCTCAGTATTAACAAGCCGAAAGACAACCAGTGGATCCAAAAGTTAGACTCAATCTACATAAAGATGACTGCATTTAGTGGCATATCGTTTTCAAATGATCATCTTTATCATCATCATGCTTCTTATCATTATTATTGTGAGCACTTCTACAAAATAACAGCAGAGTACAACTATATATGTGATTGTCCTTGGACTGTGTTTTTCACTTTCTTTTTCATAAAACTTCAATACAATCAGTGGAAATCATATTGTAGAACTATGTAAAACAATATTCTCAGGTCTTGAGCTGATCCAGAGAAACACAGTAATGAACTTATCCGCTTTCTGTTGAATAAAAAGATTTACCGTATTACTGGCCTCACCCCAACTAGTGTGGTGTCTGAAGCAATTTAGAGGAGAATAATTGAGGGCATTATCTTTGTTAGATTTAAAAGTATAAAAACAATTACATTATATTTATCTCTTTTAGGATCAAGAAGGTAGATTTAGTTATTAAAATGGGAATTAGGAAAATTATTATCGTGTATAGTATTTAATACTCTTGATGTCTCACTCTGCCTTTATGTGTAAAAGATATCTGATCTTCTTATACATACTTGTTAAGCTAACATCAGGCAGGTCAAGTTTGGGGTTCTAAATGCAGAATAACCAATTTTTCAAGCATTACTGTTAGCTGTTAATGAAAGACCTATTGTTATTTTGATGACATAGAAAACAGTTCAAAAAATAGTAATACTTGGAAGCACACAGGTCAAGTTTGGGGTTCTAAATGCAGAATAACCAACTTTTCAAGCATTACTGTTAGCTGTTAATGAAAGACCTATTGTTATTTTGATGACATAGAAAACAGTTCAAAATATAGTAATACTTGGAAGCACAAGCTAGTGAATACTATCTGTCTTTGAGTTTCCTTATTCTTCTTTTTATTTCATATCTTTCTTTTCTTTTTTTCCTATCCCCACTGTAAGAAGGCACACGTCACTGTTCTAATTTTCAGAGATAAACAAAACTGAAATAGATTCTTCCTATATACTGAAACATGCATGGGTCAGAAACATATAGACATATACATGTACTCACATACACAAATAAAAGATTAATACATGCATAAGTATGATACGGAATGGAAGCAGTTCAGAGCCTGATATCCAGAGGTTACATAGAAGTCATAAAGGAGAAAAAAAGGTTAATTCCGTATCATTATTTGATTTAAACATTATTACTAAGACAGAGTAGGTGTAAAGTTGTTTATTATTATTATTATTATTATTTTATTTAGAAAGAAAAACTTTTGAAAGTAAACTTTTTTCATTACTGTTGGTCAGAAGAAAGAAAAAGATCCATTTGTGCTATAAGATATATACCATGCTTCATGAATATAAAGAACATGATCTGAATACTACCAATTGCAGTGACTCGAGCCACCGGGATACCAAATGGCGACAAACCTACAACACAGGACAACTAATATACTATTATAGAAATATAAAAACAATGTGTCAACCTCGAGACCTTCGCTGTTTAGTGCCATGGAACGCTCCCTTTGATTGGATAAGCTTTTCTCAACATCAGTTGACATGGCATTTCTGCTTGAAAAACTGGTATCTTTTTCCTTCAATTTTATCTCAGTCATCCAATCCAGAGGTGCTTTGCTTGGAGTCCTCAAGCAATGAAGTGGGAGTCATACCCCTTCTCCTCAATTCTTTCATAAATAATGATTCTGGAGGTTCTTCACCTGAATTTATGACACGAGGCACCAAAAGCAAAGTCAGTTAATTCATAAATAATGAATCTGCGGGGAATCTGGCAGATGTCATTAAGGCGTTACAGGTGTATTGGAGAAAGGATATTTCAGAGATGATAATATTGTCCTATGGTAACAATACTAACAAATTCACAGGAGTTATTGGAAGGAAACTTTATATAAATTGAACAATGATTGAAATTCATGAAATTGTTGTCATCATAAAACATATACCTGACAAGCGTAGGGTGTATTTTGTTTCATTTCCTTTTTACCCCTTCTGTTTTGCGCAGGCATTTCATGTCTTTTGAAAATTTATAGAAGGATAAGGATGTATAATGATTTACTCCCTAAATTGATTAAGCAGTACTAATAAATATTTTGTTTTTATCCTCTTAGATCATTTCCTTTTTATTCACTGGTGGGACTAATAGGCATCGACTACACACAGGTGGTAGCGAGTCCGCTTTCTTATAAACCCTACCCTCCCAACCCAGAATTTGAACTTGGGGCTTCCATTTGGGAGTCCCCGATTTTAACAAATAAGTGTCCACTTTCAGATGCATGATAAACAGTTGTTTCAGAAAAAAAGGCTCTATATATTTCATGGAAATCAATCCCTTGATAACACATAATAAATAGTTGTCAGAACTAACTAATATGAAGTCCAAACTTGGTAAAGTATGCTATTTTACTATTATTTACAATATATGCACCTTTTTTTTTTCTCTTGAGACAATCATATAAAAGTAGAATACAACTCATCAACCTCACTTGTACAAGTTTCTACCACTAAAATTGTGTAGCCTATCCAGTAACACGTACCCAAAATAACTAATTCTGTGGTTTCACAACTAACAGCAATAAGTTTCCTTTGAGGTTTGCTCTGGAACAATGAAAACATGGCAAAAGTTGACTGAAAATAAAAAATAATCCTCAACAAAAACTCCTCTTTTATATCCACTTTTCCCATATCCACCACTGCCAAGCACAATCTTAGAGAATTTCTGCACTTGCTTCAGTGGAGTACACCATGTTTGCGAATAACACCAAAAAAGAATAAGGAACTATTTTTATATAAAAGGAAACAAAATCTGAAAAAAAATAATAATAATAATAATTTCTTCCTTTATCAAAGCAACCAAATTTTATACCTTATATACCAATATTGATTCTGATGAAAAAAATCTTATTGAATATTTGATAGTTATTGTCAAACAAGAATAAACAACAAGAAAAAGGAAGAAAGAGAAAAGAAGAAGCTTGCCATTGCTTTTGTTGTCTGCTTCTTTAGCTCCACAGAAGACTCTAACCCTCTTTCGAATTCTCGAACCTCTAGAACTTTGCAACGTCGAAATCCTTTTCCGTAAGCTCGATTCCGGGAAAGTCCAGCTCGATTTGCCGGTAAAATTCGTTTGGGAAACAGAAACAGGAGAGAAAGTCGGTTTAAGGATTTGTAACGAACCCATGATGAAGAATTCCTTCAATGAGAGAAAATTTTCATTGCGTAAAAATTTAACGAGGAAAAAACCGAAACTTGGTGAGAGTGAAAGCTTATGTGGAGCAGAGAGAGCAAGAGGCCGAGTCAGCGTAGTTTAGCAAGAGAACGTGATTAGTGGCTAATGTGCGCGGGAGATGGTTTGGGTTTGTGGCTAGGAGTTGCTGTTAGAGAATAACGTCGGAGGTTTGGGGACAATGAAATGATATACAAAAGTAATAAGTAAATATATGAAACAAAATTTATTATTCTAATTAAGCAATACATAAAAAAATAACAACAAATTTATAAAATTTCAGATATTTTTTAATTCTGAAAAAAATTTGGAGAAACTTTGTGATATGGTGCTTACTCTTTTAGCATAAAAACAAGCCAAATATAGTCAGAAATTCTGGATGGCATTGCTAATTTGTCCTTTTTTGTGTTAAGGTTGCTACTGAAAACCTATGGATTTTATAATCTTAGAAGCCACTCCCTCTACCTCTTTGTTTTATGCATTATCACTGCTACAAACCAAGGACATTCCTTTTGTTGCACAAGGCAAGTAACTCCACTCATCAATATCAAAGTTGTTTCTGCAATTTGGTTATAAATTCTATACAAACAACTGTCAATTCTTAACACTTCTGTCCGAAGTTAATGATGTTGATCTAAGAACTGATTTGTATCATGAACTTTATCATGCCCCATTTCTATAATTATTTGATTAATATTGTAACAATTATATTTTATCGTTAAATAAGGGGACTCGTCTCGACGAAAAGACAAATCATATTATATTATTTTATCAATGGTCTTCGAGATGTTAGCTTCTAAGGCATCTGATAACTTAACAAGGAGTGGAACAACTCGTCACTACAAATTCAGAGCCAAACGGACTCTGTCGTCCTTGGTGAAAGCAAGTACGGGAGGGTTTGGTGGTTGCCTAAGGAGTGATGCCATTTGTTCATGCTTAATGTATACAAAAATGGCATCTACATCAAGGTTGTTAGCTGCAGACAGAATTTGCAGTTTAGCTGCCAGATACATACAAACAAGCATAAATTAGCATCATGTGCCAAGTCAATCTCATGCACATCCAAGAGAGACAGAGCACATTGTTCAACTCATTGACACTGTGGCCTGAGCAGATTATATTAAGAACTTTGACAGGGCACTCATGAACAGAACACTGACTTTCCATATTATCTCTCAGATCCGCCTTCCTCAAAAATGTGGACAAGTCAATTGGCAGATTTCATGCTAGCAGGTTAAAGAATATGGAGATATGAAATTACCCATTTCAACGGCACAATTGCATATCTGTTCAGCTATACGATCCAGCAATGATACTCTCCTAGTTGGCGGTGGCAGAGAAGATTGTTGGTTTTCCTCATGACTCCATATTTCCATTCGACTGCTAGCCATCTGCAGGACAGATAGAGCCACTCACTGGACAACATCAAGCCATCGGCAAATTGTTTGACTGCTTCAGAAACATCTGCAACCTTATAACATGAAAGCAGATATCATCAATAAAGGACATTCTGTGCATCCATAGGAAATTCCTATCATGCTAGAAGTAAATGTGATTTTTCTTTTGATAAATTTCTGCAAACCCAAGAAGCTACTCCATAATCCATCCAACCAAATTTTTACAATTCTTATATATCCTCTTGGACTGTAAGAATCTGATATATTGGGAGTTCTACTCCAAAGTCAACTCGAGCCACCATGATGCCATCGGAAGTGTCCACTATGTCTTCCAATTTACAGAGAGATTCCAAGCTCTCTTTCTTAGCCAATACTCTTATGGATCTGTAAGCAAAAACAAACTTATACTTAATATTCCAAACTCTGGAAAATGCCTAGGAATCATTGATCACAAATAGTAGATTGCAAATTTAGAAAAGGTTTGAAATTGAAAGATGCTCCCCTATGTCATAGCATTTTAGAATGCACACAGAATCAATAAATGCAGTGCCCCTGCTGCCATAGTATTCCTTAATGAGCTACTATATTGTTTCAGAGAATGTAAATTTTATAAGTAAGATTGTATAAAATGTTAGCTTCGTGAATTAGAACACTTGGCTGATTTGGTGGAGAGGTAGTTCAATTTAGATGCCTAACAGAATCAGCATTATTGGCAAAAGACAAGGCAAATAAATCAACTTCCTCAGAGATACCAAACTCAATGTCTGCCCAATCCTGTAGATCACAAGTGATATCATGAGAAAGAAGAAATGATAAATTACGGGGGTGTAGCAATTTGTTAACAAAACCTACATTGAAGATAATATAATCAAAAAATAAAAAATAAAAAATAAAAAATTTATTAAAGTCATCAAGAACAAGAAAAACTTAAGTGTCCAGATAGTGTAGGTTTTATTAAGGGATAAAAGAGATAAGAGCATGTGCAGATTTACCTTCATTGACAGAGTGGGGAGCTCATAATTCCTTGCCACAAGCTTCCCATCACTCCAGGAGCTAAGTTTGGCTTGAGGCAGGAGTAGTCCAGGGTACTTGCACTAACAATGCAGATATCACTGCCATTCTTTTCAATGACTTCAAATGTAGCCACTCTGTGACGACCCAAGTCTTGTGATCTGTTGTGTGGGTTTGGCGTGTGCATGCAAATGTTCAAATAGTTGGGAGGAAAAGAATATGAAAAAACAGCGTGGGGATGCTGAATCCTGAACCAATTAGCAATTATTACAATATCTTCAGAAAAAACCTTCATAGTTTGCTTGAATTGTGCATTGACGAGAACCCTCAAATTTTGCAGCAGTAAATAACCAGATTGAACCTTCCTAATGTCATAAGCAAACCATATAAATACATCAAAACTGCACCTTTCCTGAGATTTTAAGGTGAAGGTTCTCAAAGGATACTTTCTGATCTTCCATATTAACAGGAATAGATGCCAAACAAATAGTCAGAAGTTGTAATAATTTTATCTCTACTTTGACAGAGGAAGGAGCACCATGATCAACAACAGGAACCTGATTAACTTCAGTGTCCAGTTGTCAATCATGATGGAAACACAAAACCCCTTTTCCTGATTCATCCTCTTGATCTTCCTAAGCACATCCCCTTCTCAAAATCCTCCAGATCAGGGCAACACGCCGGCCCAATTGTTCACACTAGCTTCGTATTCCTCATCCCTGAGAATCCTTTCTGCCTCAACTCCCCTTCTGATACCACATCAATCCCCAAAATTCCCTTCAAATTAGCCTCACTATTTAACCCCTCCAAACCCACTTGTACTGCTCCACGTACTTAAAGTTGAGACCCAACCTCCCCCTCAATTTCTCTCCTTTACAACAGAACCCCAGAGTAGAAACCCGTGCAACAAATACCCAATTCTTCAAATTAACACATGGGTTTCTAGCGACAATTAGATCACACATAAGACTTGGGTCGCCTGCCATGATTAAAAGTAATGCACGAGTTGTAAAATGTGATTCCAGAAACTTATGAATTTCTGGGTAATGAAGGATTAACGTCAAAATCAAAACTTTGAAATTCACGGAACCTACGATGTGGCTTTGACTTTTGTATTGTAAACTCAGAGTAGATTCGAATTTTCCTTGAAGAACAGTGGAGTTTACGAAGAGAGGCGGCGAGGGTTAGGTTTGAAAAATAAAGAATACTTAATTGAAGGCAGATAAAAGGGTTATGGAAACCCTAATTGGACGTTTTCCTACTTAAAGTCTTGAAGTATTTCTGCAATTTAGGTTTTGGGCATTGAACTGTTTGAAACTCGAAGGAAGGTGAAAAAGGCGGCAACGGAAAAATTTTAACGGTCAATTGTCCCTCCCGCCACACGTGTAGTCACTGTCTAACGTGCACCGACGGTGTTCCGGTGATACTGAGTCAGTGAATTGCAATCTTAAGGGGTTGTACGTTTAATAATTTAAAATCTAAAATGGGCATATTGGGAATATAGGTATAACCATTAGAAGTGAGTTTTTTTTTTTTTTAATATTTACTATTTACATCAATCAATTACATATATAAAATGTATCATAAATTAATAATTAACAATATTATAACTTCTCCTATCTTTCTACTGAGTCTTATTTAAAATTTATTTTTTAGTTACAAGATAGTGTAAAAGTGTTTTGAAAATATAATACTTTCTTTCGTTAACGATTTTAATAAATAGATATTTGCTCATTATAATCAAAAGTAAGATGAGATTTTGCTTTCAGGCAATTTAGGTACAATAACCTTATATATATATATATTATCATGCATAGATCTATTCCTTTCAAGGCTTGAAGGGGGAAAATTCATTTGGCAAGTGTCTTATAGGGATGAAGGAATTTGATCACTTGTATCCTTACCCATATAAATTTGGTGCACAAATAAGGATGATTGAGACTTGTAATTTGCAGAATATAGTCTTTAACAGATCCAAAAGATCAATTGCCAACTCAGTCTCTCAACTTCAATTTTTTCATACCATTTCAATTAATATTTGATGTGATTCTTAACACATTTTTAGGGAAACACATTCAAATGGTTCATTCAAGGCTCCTATTAAGTAATTATATGGCCAAATTAGAAGAATGCCTTCTATTTTTAAGCATAGTCAATTCTTCTGGGAAATCTAAGACTTGATACCTCAAATTAGGCATTAACTTTGGGCCTAACTTCAAAGCATATTATCTGATTAATTCTTTTGCAGAAAAAGGTATATTCCTAAACATTAACCCTTTGACATGGGATCTGATAAATGTTGGACAAAAGGGGAAACTATAAATGATTGGATACAAATGAGTAATTGGCTGAATTTCAAGCAATAGGAAAAGCTTAGGTTAAAAAAAGAAAGGCAGATGAAAAAGCACACCAAACATAAATTTTACTTATAAGGAAGATTTGGAGTAAAACCCACTTTGGTTTTATAGAATTATCCGTCGGGTCTATTTAGATATAGAAAAGTGACATAGAAAATTAAGAATTGGATTTGTAATTCAATTAAGAAACTAACTTACAATATATAATTTAAAAAAAATTATAATTTTGAGCACTTAATATATATCCACTTTGTATAAGAGATTCTCACAACTACATATCGTGTTAAAATATTATACATTTCAGTTATTCATCGTCAATTACTAATGGCAACCATGTCACTATTAAAGACGTTGACTATTATCATCAAATATCACTAGAAATTATAATCATTATTACTAACAACATATAAAGACAGACAACCATCATTGTAAATATTTTTACTAAAAAATAACTATCGCTATCATTAAAAATTGTCAAAAATTATAACGAAAGTAGTTGTAATAATAAACACTATTATTATTAAAAATTATTCAAAATATAATTTTGATTGTATTTTATATGAATTCTAAATTCAATTCCAATTCTTATAGAAGGGAAATTAGTTTTACAATTTGTAATTTTAATTTCAATTTGTCTACCCAAAGATTTGTTAATTAATGATAAAATATCAATACTTTTTTAAGCTAAAATGTTTGACTAAAATAGTAGGCAAACACAAGATTAAGAAAGGTAATTAATTGTGTTTCCAAGGGTAGAATTGGATAATAACAAAACAGAAGTTTCCAAAACCTCCTCCTCCTACTAATCTCACCCACGTGTTACTCCTACATATTTTACTCATTCTTCTCAAACAACTTAATCCCCTCTCTCTCTCTCTCTCTCTCTCTGTATTTCCCCCTCTGCAAACTGAATATTCCCCCACAAAATCCATACACGTCTCTCTGTTTCATTCTCACACTATATATATGTGTATATATGTGTGTACATACATACACACTCCCATACATGTAGGTGTAGAGGGTAAGTCTGTGTTTAGAGACAACCTAATACATCCAGCTGAAATTGTTCATCCCTTTTTCACTTCCGTCTCAAGCTTGTGATTTGTAAAGTGACAGTGACATTCGATGAAACCCTTGTTTCGGATTTTATAAATTTAACGGTGTCCGAGATTTCATTTCTTGGTCCATTTTTTTTATTTTGGTCACCACATTTGTTTATGTTACTAGAGGGATTCAAATTATATAAAATATAAAGAAGAAAAAGTAGGAAGAAGTAGAAAACGAAAGGATTTATATTTTAAAATTAGGGTTTTTTTTTTTTTTTGGAGGTTTGGAATATGAGGTTGGACGGAGAAAACTCAGGAGAGGAACAGGAAGAACAAGTAAATTCTGTTGCTTATTCGATCTGCGGTGACGGGTTTCCGCATCCCCAGGAACTAGTTGTTGGGTACGCATTGACGTCCAAGAAGAAGAAGAGCTTTTTACAGCCACAGCTTATCGGTCTGGCTCGGTATTTCCTCTATTAACCTTTAGGCTTTGATGTTCTTTCTTTTTTTTCAGTTTCAATTTTTTTTTTCTTTATTTTACATTTTGAACATACGTGTAAAAGACAAGATTTTTCTTTCCTCAATTAAATGTACTAATTATTTTAAAATTCTGCAAGATTTTGTTATTGGGTCTCCTGAAATGGGTAGCCAACTTGCCAAATATTTGGTTTTTCTTTTTGAGTTTTCAGTCGTTTTTGCTGCTTTATGGCAAAAGCGCCATTTGCAGTAGTGGGGCACATACAGTGTCTTTGTCGATATGGTGGATTGATTTTGTATATCCCTCACCCTCACTTTTGTCAGTCGAGCCGAGGTAATTGTTTCGCTTGAAGGTTGAAACACTACATGGGCTCACCTCTTGGTATCTGGAATCTTGGTTTTGTCCCTTTTAAATTTTCAGTGGGAATATTCCACCACATATGCTATTGGATAGTCCACCGCGAAGAACCCAAAGTCAAATTTGTGATTTTTTCATTGACATTCTTGTCAATAAATGTTATAGTAATAGTATTTGCCATTTGTTTGTTGTTCATGAAACAAATTTTTACAGCAACAACTTGTCGCATTGTTGAGTCATATTGTGTTTCTGCTTTCTTTTTATCCATGTTGAATTTTTAAATTTGGATGTTAGTCCTGTTTCTTCTCTTTTTTTTTTTTTTCTTTCTTTCTTTTTGGAAGGGGGTCTTCTGTTCATTGTAAATTAGATTGATCTTGGTTTGAAAGAACCTAGATTCTTAGACTTTTCTCTGTTGGGTGCATTATTGTGTTAAATATTTATTATCGATCATTAAATCATTGTTCTATTATCTGCCCAGAATCTGGATTTCCCCATTAATAATCTTTAAAATATCATGCTTATGGTTCAGGAATAGGGGAATATTCTTTGTTGCCATTGATCTAAACAGGCCACTGGCAGAACAAGGTCCTTTCGATGTTATTTTGCATAAGGTTGGTGACGATTTCTCTGAGACTCTCTCGTTGTTGACTGCTGAAAGTTCTCATATGCCTGTAGATCTTTTTGTTGGGTTCTTATTGATAGCTCTCGGAGGCAGACCTTATGTCTGCTAATTCTGTATTCTCCATCATAGTCTGACTTGCTGAATGTTCTTTACAGTTGTCGGGGAAGGACTGGTGCGAGATTATTGAGGTTTGTGCATTTTAACTTCATAGACATATATTTCTATTCAGAAATTGTATTAGTAATTGAGCATGTGATGTTATGGTTTCTGGATATGCAACTCCTGATATCGCATGAAATAATATAATCTACTAATGCTAGGAATTATTTTTAAAAAGTGATGGTGCCTGGATTTGGTTGAACAACCGAAACTTCTAATTTCTTCAATCATGCTATCTGACATAATATGCGAAGTTCTTGCACACCACTTCATCTTGAATCATAATCAGATAGTTGAATAAGTTCTTAGAGAGTTCATACAAATGAGGGATACATTTTTTGATCAAGGTAGAGAATCTGCCTAGGGGTTGTCAGCTGCTTTCTGTAAAGAGTCTTCCTATGAGGATGATTCAAAGTTTGTCAGATACCACCCGCCTTAACTAATAGCTTATCTGATTGGTCAGTCTTTGCTTGCTGGATGTATAGAATTTTTGTATCCTGGAACATTGGGTAGTCTATTAAGTATTGACAAAATTGAACTCAAAATCTTGCCTTTCTCTGAAACAACTATTGGAATACTGACTAAATGGTTTTTTTTGGCTCTTCTCAATACATCTATAAAGAATTCTTCTCGTGGAAATTCCTTTTTTATTTCAGGAGAGTTTTCTTCTTGTCTCTAAATGAAGGCTAAAGAATAGCAATTGTTTGAGAAGGGTGGAGAGTTTAGGAACCACTGATTGCATATGTATAACATGCGAATCAGGGAAGAAAGTCATTCAAGTAAATCATATTTGATGGACATATGCATTGTCCGCCACTTTTTAAATGCCAATTATCAAGTTGAGTTTATTAAGTCACAATTCAAATGGATTTTTGGTGTTTTGGACATACAAAATCTGTGTGTTTCGTTGCTTATCATTTAGTAGATGGATGAAATAAGACCAGCTCTTCATGATTAATGTTTACAATGAGATGCTTCCTAATTATGTTCCAACTCTGTTCTCCCTGCATTTGGGGCTGATTTTATCTCTTTTTTTATTTTATTTTTTAAGGATTACGGGCAAAAACATCCAGAAGTAACCATTCTTGATCCTCCAGATGCAATTGAACTTTTACACAACCGCCAATCCATGCTGCAAGATGTAGTAGCTTTGAATTTGTCTGATTGCCATGGTAATATTTTTTGGGTCAGCAGCTACATGAATCCTTGAGCAGAACTAGTTCAAATTTACCCAATGAATCCTCTCTTCATTAAGTCCTACATTAGCCTGCATTCTTCTTAATATTACATGTGGGAAGTGTTTGTTTCTCTCTCTTTCTCTCTCTCTCTCTCCTCGTCATTATCAGTGTTGAGCTGAACCTATACCTCAGTGGGGAAGTGGGTTCTGATGATGCTTACCAGTATTTACTCTGTTTATTGACTGTCAAATTTGTAGGCAAGGTTGGCGTTCCACAGCAGTTGGTTGTCACAAAGGATCCATCTTCTGTCCCTTATGAAGTTGCTAAATCTGGGCTGAAGTTGCCTGTAGGTATATATATTAGACATTTTTCAATTTTATTTCCTTTTCAGGATCAGCCCTTTTGGTTCTACAAATGGGATATTATTCATGTTTTTATTGTAACGTTGGTATATGTCTCACAAGCCTCCACATCTTATTACTTAAGGATGTTCAACGAAGACAGATTAGTATGTCTTAGACAATCTTTGGATCCGATGGTTGACATTCTTCTTTGGTCATGTGTTTACACAGAGAATATGAACTGTTAGTTGGCATGGTTTTTCCGTGGACTTTATTGTTTTGATGGTTGTTCTGATGAACATGATTGTGTTGTTCTGATAGTGTTGTTTGACTGTTGCCTGGTAAATAATCGTTTCAGTTGCAAAACCACTAGTTGTTGATGGAAGTGCAAAGTCACATGAACTTTTTCTTGCTTACGATGAGTTCTCCCTCTCGGAGCTTGAACCTCCCTTGGTTCTACAAGAGTTTGTCAATCATGGTATAAAACTGACAAACAGACCTTATTAATTTCGTGGACCCTGTTTATACTATAAATGGTTTTATTTCATTACTTAATTTTTTTTGTATTTGATTAAAACTCACTGTAGGTGGCCTTCTCTTTAAGATTTTTATTGTTGGAGAAGCTATAAAGGTTGTAAGGCGCTTCTCTCTACCTAATGTCAGTAAAAGAGATCTATCAAAAGTAGCTGGTGTGTTTCGCTTCCCCAGGGTTTCATGTGCAGCAGCTTCTGCGGATGATGCAGATCTGGATCCTAGCACTGCTGGTGAGGTTATAGATCTCTTTCTTATTTTTGCCATCTTTATTCTTTGATAAAGTATGTTTTTTGGTTTGAACTATATATTCACTTGCCCTAATTTTCTAGAGTCACTATTCTGCTTTTACACTTTTATAGATATTTTGTTTGGTATGAACTTGGGTTCTATCTGCTCGCTTTAATTGACTTTAAATATGATGTAATGCTTTGTTGAGAAATTTGGAAGTTTTATATGTCTTGAAAAGGTTGGTATTTATTGATTTACAAAGAAGCTTGCTGTTGTGGAAAATATTTTCCCCTTATCTAGTTTGGTGATTTTACGAGTTTATGCACGCAAGTAGCCGATACGGAGTGAGTGCCTCAAACTTAGCTGCTCCCTTCAATTTAATCTGGAACTGTTGTTGCAGAACTACCACCAAGATCTCTACTGGAGAGGCTTGCTAGGGAGCTCCGACACCGATTGGTATTTTATCAGTATTTCACTTTAGACCATTTTGTGTCCGCAGCCACATATTATGTCTTCTTTATGACATTCTTAACTAGATTGTGTTACATTTTGTAGGGCCTCAGATTGTTCAACATAGATATGATCCGGCAACATGGGACCAAGGATGTGTTTTATGTCATCGACATCAACTACTTTCCTGGCAAGTACCTCTTTGTCAGCTCATGACTTTTAAAGGCTAATAGTTCTTTCTTCTTTTTTTATGCCTGTGCACCATATATGATTTAAGAAATTTAAGGAACGTATATTATTAAAATGGTGTCCCGAAATGTCTACCTGGAGAAATGGGCGTTTTGAGCAGACTCTGAAAAGCAAAGTGATATGATAGTTTATGTTGGAGAAGGAATTTACCTAGTATCCTCTCTATTAAATGGGTTTTCTTTTCTCTCTATCCTGAGTCAGAGATGGCATGTAGTTGCTATGTCTAATTATTTGTAATCTACACACGTAGATTTCATCTTGGGGATTTCTCTTTACCTATAGGCATTTAGAGATGTTTGTCTGATGTGGTTTTCAGTATGATTTTTAATATTTAATTTTTTGTCAACTTAACAGAAACTGGGCATTGTACTGTGTTAACACTTTTTTACCTACTGCAGGGTATGGGAAAGTGCCAGGCTATGAGCACATATTTACTGATTTTCTACTAAGCCTAGTGCAGAGCAAGTATAAGAAGAGACCTGTTGCATAACTAGTGGATATGAAGAGATCTATTGTATATGCTTTCTCTTGCTGGTGGATTCTAGTTTCTTTTTGTAATTTACCAACTCTTATGGAATGAATTTTTCCGAAGAAACTATCATGTGCAAAAGGGTTTTTATTGCTATCTTATGCTATACAACGTTTCATAATTCTTGTTGTTTCTAGGCAAAATTCTAACTGTACTATAATATAATTCATGTTGGCTATACCAAAAACTAACATTGATGTCACATGTAAAGGAACTTATATTCTTTATAGCTGAATAAGTATGCCATAAGTTACAAGAACATATGGGAAGAAAATTGATGTCAGCCATGTACAAAATAAATTGCTGTCTTGAGATTATCAGAGTAAACGCCACCTGAAACAGAAATCAAATCTGCTGCAGACAGTGCAGTAAGGGTGTTTGCTTGATCGAACAGTTGACCATGTCAGAATTGTAAGAAGCTCCGCTATCGTTTTCTCTTGGATATATTACCATTATCTATGCTTTATTTTTCAGTTTTTTTAAATTAAGTCTGGGTTTGATATTGTACTGTATTAGAATAGGTAGTGAGTAACTTTTAAAGGTTTATATGTTATAAATGTAAAAGTGAATAGTTTACGAACAAATCGGTGAAATATTAATTATATATAAAAATAATTTTAACATAAATTGTTTAATGCCATGATAATTTATAAGTTAATTCAAATTAAAATACTAGTGTGCAAAATTGTCATTTTCAATGAGTTATATGTTAATTACAAATGAAAATAATTTATGAATAAATTAGAGGAAAGTTTATACAATACTTGTCTAAGCCTCTAACGATTTATTTGTAATTTATGATTAAATTGGTTAAATTATATGAATATAATTTATATAATAGTCTCTTAAACAGTGATGATTTATATGTAATTTACATATGAGAGTAATTTATAAAGGCTAAGCATATATCTGAGAATAATTTATGTAACAGTCATCTATATAAGTCTCTCACAATTTACATGTAATAGAGTAATTATGAACAAATCGGATATGAATTTTTGTCAAACCATTTGACAATTTACTGAAACTAGTTTATATTGGTCTTAATCTTGGGCGATTTATATGTAATTAAATATGAGAGTAATTTTTAAACAAGTAAGCATCCCTTTAAACGATTACATGCATATTAAGTGAACATGAAATTATGTCGTCTAAAGCCTAGATGATTTATGTGTTATCTAAGTTTATAGGAAAGTAGTCTATCTCTCACACAATTTACAAGTTAGATAAACATGAAATTAGTTTATAGGGAAGCCGTCTCTCTCAGACGATTTACATGTTAGATAAACATGACGTTAGTTCATAGGAAAGTCGTTTAACACTTAACCGATTTACAAGTTAATAAACATGCAATTAGTTTATAGGAAGTCGCTAAATTTCAAAGGATTTACATGTTACACAAACATGACTTTAGATTATAGGGAAGTCGCCTAATACTTAGATGATTTATAAGTATAAACATGAAACCAGTTAACAGGAAATTGATCAAAATCTTAACCGATTATGTGTTAGATAAATATGTCTGTAATTTATACGTTAGTTGTTTAAAATTTAGATGATTTATTGGTAAGATGAACATGAAATTAATTTGTATTTGAATTGTCTGAATCTCTAACGATTTAAATATAAGTTTATGATGTTATGCATGAGAATAATTTATATGGGAGTCTATAGTGATTGAAGTCTAATTGTGTGTCAGTGTAATTTATGTTCAAATTGGCAAAGCTGATGGATACATGTGAGAATAATTTATATTATAATCATCTAAATTTCTGTCTACTTACGTATATGTTACATATGAAAAATATTTTATGAACAAATCAAGTAAGCTTATCATGGCAAAAAAGAAAGTAAAAAAAAGGTATGTATGCGGTGATTTACTATTTGTTATGTATAAGAATAGTTTTATGTAAAGATTTATAAATAAGAATAAATAAGATTCATAAATAAGAATAATTAGCAAACAAATCATTTACTCTTCTTCATGTTTACATGTTAATTTCAGTGATATTAGTTTTTAAACAAATCATCTATTTAATTGAAGTTGTTACAAATTAAAATAGCTGTTAAGAAAATTAATTAAACTCCTAATGATTTACATCTTGGTTAAGTAGTTGAATAATTTATCTAAAATTGTGATTTGCATGTTGGATAAACATGAAATTAGTCCTCTAATACTTAGACGATTTACAATATAACTAGTTTATACTAAATTAGTCAAAATCTCAACCAATTTACGTGTTAGAGAAATATGACGGTAGTTTATACGTTAGTTGTTTAAAACTAAGATGCTTTGCTAGAGATTAATTTATACTAGAGTCGTCTGAACCTTTAACGATTAACATGTATGTTTAATCCATGGTAATTGGCGTCTAATTGTGTGCCAGTGTAATTTATGTTCAAATTGGCAAAGCTGATGTTACATATGAAAAATATTTGATGAACAAATCGAGTAAGCTTATCATGGCCACACCAAAAAGGAAAGTAAAAAAAAGAAGGTATGTATGTGGTGATTTACTTATTTGTTATATATAAGAATAGTTTTATGTACCATACTCCTCTGAAACCACAAGCCATTTACATGGAGAGTAATTTAAACACAAATGGTCTAATAATAAAGATTTATAAATAAAAACAATTAGTAAACAATTCGTTTACTCTTCTTCATATTTACATGTTAATTTCAGTGATATTAGTTTTTAAAGAAATCATCATTTTAATTGAAGTTGTTACAATTTATAAATTAGTTACAAATTAAAATAGCTATTAAGAAAGTTAATTAAACTCCTAATGATTTACATGTTGGTTAAGTAGTACAATAATTTATCTAAAAATGTGATTTAGATGTTAGATAAACATTACATTAATCGCCTAATGCTTAGACGATTTATAAGGGAACTAGTTTATAGTAAATTCGCCAAAATCTCAACCGATTTACGTGTTAGATAAAAGTTTACACGTTAGTCGCCTAAAATTATGACGATTTACTAGAGAACTAATTTATAAAGAAGTCATCTAAAGCTCTAACGATTTACTTGTATGTTTCGCATGTTATAGGAGCCCTTGGTGATTGACTTCTAATTGTGTGTCAGTATAATTTATGTTCAAATTGGCATAGCTGATGTTACATGCGAAAAATATTTGATGAACAAATCGAGTAAGCTTATCATGGGCACACCAAAAAGGAAAGTAGAAAAAAAAAAGGTATGTATGTGGTGATTTACTTGTTTATTATATATAAAAATAGTTTTTATACCGTACTCCTCTAAAACCACAAGCCATTTACATGGAAAGTAATTTTAACACAAATGGTCTAATAATAAAGATTTATAAATAAAGACAATTAGTAAACAATTCGTTTACTCTTCTTCATATTTACATGTTAATTTCAGTGATATTAGTTTTTAAACAAATCATCATTTTAATTGAAGTTGTTACAATTTATAAATTAGTTACAAATTAAAAGAGCTATTAAGAAAGTTAATTAAACTCCTAATGATTTACATGTTGGTTAAGTAGTAGAATAATTTATCTAAAAATGTGATTTGCATGGTAGATAAACATGAAATTAGTCGCTTAATACACAGGCGATTTATTATAGAAGTAGTTTATAGTAAATTCGTCAATATCTTAACCGATTTACGTTTTAGACAAATATGATGGTAGTTTATACGTTAGTCGTGTAACAGCTAGACGATTTACAAGAAAAAGGGAAGAAGCCCAATTCGCGTCACTTCGCACGTGCTCTCCCCGTGTCCCTCAATCTTTAAACCCTCCACCAATATGATACTTCAATGTCTGAAAAACCCGCCATGGCTTCCATCCTCAGAGCCTTTCCTTTCATAGTTTTTGGATCGAAACCACCTTTCCCTTTATTCTACAGCACTTCCAATACCATCCCAAGAAGAATTCACCCAACTAGAACTATATTTTCTGTTTCTGCTACTTCCACCACCTCCTCATTCTTCTTCTTCTGAAACACTTATATCCAATTCCAAACCACCCGTACCTATAAGGGAATCGCTTCAATGGGTCACTAGGACTGGGTTTTGCGGAGAATTGTCCTTAAACGATGTGGGTAACCGGGTCCGCCTCTGTGGGTGGGTGGCCTTCCACCGTGTCCACGGTGGCCTTACATTTCTCAATCTTAGAGACCATACTGGAATTATTCAGGTATGCTGTTGGTTTTTAAATCATCCACCCCCCAATTTCCTAACTCTTTAAGATAATTCTTGTAATTCTACTTAAACAAGCTTACAAACTTGTTTTCTTCTCCTTCATTTTGAGAAAAAAAAAGGTTTCTTTTATTTTCGATATAATTGGAAACCAAACTGCATGACAATAATCGTTAGCTGTTGCTACTTCTACTACAAGTGATATTACTACTTCTACCATTCCTATGACAACCATTACTGTCGCTGCGACTAATGCAACTATGCAAGTCCAGTACTAAATAATAATTCCAAATTTTCTTTTATTTAGAAAAATAAAAGTAAATAAATATTTTTAATTATAATAGTAGTTACTCAATCTTTGGTTTATAATTCAGGTTACGACCCTTTCAGATGAATTTCCTGATGCTCATTCCACTATCAATGGCTTGAGGCTTGAATATGTGATTGCTGTTGAAGGCATTGTTCGTTCTCGGCCAAAGGAGTCAATCAACAAGAGAATGAAAACTGGTTTAATTGAGGTATATACTTGTTTTGTTTTTTCTTGACTCTGCCTGTCTATCATATTTTTAGTTTCATGGAGTTTTTGTCTTCCTATTATTTAAGTGTTTCACAACTGGTTGGTTGTTTGAGGTGGATACTTCATAGATTTACATCTGAAATGGAGCGTGAGTCTTCTACCAACTGTTATTTCAAATTTCATATGCTTGATTAAGTTTGGAACTTTTTCTTATTTTGATTATGCTTCCTGGTCTGTGCTTGGGTCTCTCTGTTAAAAAAAATAAAAATTATCTTTTGCTTCAAATGAATTGGTTTAGATTTTTCCCTAGTTTGGTCTGTTTTATTTATCTTCTTCCTATTTTCTGGTTTGCTGTGTATACGTGTCAGGTTGCCGCAGAAAGTGTTCAGATATTGAATGCAGTAAAATCAAAGTTACAATTCTTAGTAACTACAGCTGATGATGCGAAAGATTCTGTTAAAGAAGAGATCCGTTTGAGGTAGTGCACTTGAGTTTGCTTGATGCTAACTGTTTGGTCGTAAACTCATAATTTTGTTAGCCTAGTAGGAAGAATGGAAGATATACTTGTCATTTGTAATATACGTGGCACAAAGTCATATTCTTTTATGTGTTTACACTTACGTGGTTTTGGAATTTCTGGATTTGTTCAGTTGATGATATAATTCCATTTTTCTCTATTAGGAAGTTGTGTATGGTAAACATTTATGTTTCTCCTTAGTATTTATTTTGTAGAAAATTTAAGCAAGCTTGTTTTTCTTGACATTTAAGCTGTTAAGTCAACAATTTCTGCTATCATATGTTGACTGCATGTATTGCTTCTCCTTTTTGCAGCTTGAGTGCTTAAGTTATTGACTCTGTGCATGTAAAATGCTAAGGATAGATTTTTCTTTATTGCCTCTGGTTGTTTTACTTCAGGGAGCTCTATTTCTTGCATAGACTCTTTTACATGTCAGCAGGTATCGTTGTCTAGGTCTACGGCGGCAGCAAATGAATTTCAACATATTACCGCGGCATAAAGTAGTGAAGTTCATCAGGAGATATCTAGAAGACACACATGGTTTTGTGGAGGTATCATCCTTTGAGTTGTTATGAAATAGTTATTATCTATTCTTTACCTGGTTTTGATATTTATTTTTTCTTTGTGATAACAAGGTAGATTGAAACTCCAATACTGTCTAGATTGACTCCAGAAGGTGCACGAGATTATTTGGTTCCATCAAGAATTCAGGTATTTACATCTGTTTAGCTTCCAATAGCTTTATGATTATGCTCTCTACCCGTTTTACTCAACACTGGTTAATGTCCATTTTTTCAGAAATCCGTGAGTGCACGGTTCTTTGGGTTTACATAATACTAATGAATGGAATTTGGTTTTGCAAAGAGACCCAGAGGGTGGGTACTCGGCTCAGCTTCAAACTTGAGTGTTCAGTCCACTTTTGTCAGGAACCTGGATTCATATCTCACTTTTTACCTCCAAACCCTAGCTCACTGATCCTCCAATAAGCCTCCAAAACTCATCAAGAAGACAAGAACCCTAAAGTTACTGTATACTCTAAGGTTAAAGGATCATTTTCACAGCCTGTGGCAGATCTGTTTTCGAGCTTGTTTGCCTTCATCTAGTTACCACTTACCACGGGTCAACTGCATTCTATCTTATCTAAATCAATCTTCAATCCACCTATTTCTAGCCCCCTTGGCAAACATAAACCCTAACCCAAGCCTCCAAAACCCTAGTTTCTTTGATGCATCATATTCCTCGCAGCCAAATAGCCCCAATTATTAGATGTTTTGATCATTTGCATCCGTCCTACATCAGGAATCTTCACTATCAATTTCTAATTTTGAAAGTGCATACTTATCTCTCATACTATGAACATTTGTTTCTTATGTCTTCTATTTATTTCTTTATGGCATTATTCATCAGTACCTGATTCACTCTTGTGTATTTTAAAGCCAGGAACATTCTATGCTTTGCCTCAAAGTCCACAACTTTTTAAGCAAATGTTAAAGGTTTCTGGTTTTGATAAATATTATCAAATAGCAAGGTAAAATTTCATTTAGTTTCTGTGTGAGCCTATTTCAATTGTTCTATAAATTTTTTGATAGGCAATTTTACTATTTATTTATATTTGCTAATTTGTTCTTTATTCTTATAAATAAAAAAAACTCTTCTCTTGACTTTGTTTCCCCATGACTTGAGTGAAATAAGAAAGTGAATGTATTGTGTTTTATTTGGTCAACATCCCCTGCTATTTTATGCAGATAAGGAGTATATTACTAGTTTATGGTTTTGGATGTAGTCAGCATGCATTGAAATGAACATATTGAACAAGATAATGATGCAAGTATGTATTGCTTTTTCTCGCAGATGTTTTCGTGATGAAGATCTAAGAGCAGATAGACAACCTGAGTTCACACAGCTAGATATGGAAATCGCTTTTACTTCTTTAGAAGAAATGTTGAGGCTTAATGAAGATTTGATCTGAAAGGTAAGTTAATACGGTTAACAGAAGCCTCTCTTAGTAAACATGAAAAAGAATTTTTCAAAAAATTAAGAAGGTGGAAGGAGATTAAATTATGTAACCATGTCTTGTAGAGAATGAGTGCGTCTGTTTTAAAAATTTAAACGAAGGGAGGCATGGGGCAGGAGGAGGTGAAGAAAACTCCCTTCAGTGTATATTAGATGACCTGCCACTGAAGGTTTAGAAGCAGAAAAAGGAAGTGATAAAAAGGAGAAATGGGGTAGAGGATAAATGACAAACCAAATTATTACTTATAAAACAAAAAGATAAATGACAAACCAAATTTATTTCTGTTGGAGGTTTGTAGAAACATGAAGGAAGAGATAGTGATGGACTGATGGTATATGTACTTTATTGACTTGTATCATTTGTAATTCTTATGGTGTTTTCATGTGCTTTATGCCTTAAACCTGTTAGTTAGCTGCAGGCTACAGCAAGCCTGGAGAAAGTGGAGGTACTGATTTTTTATGACAGAAGGTGGAATTTTTAGTCTATTGTTTTGGACATAATTCTTTTCAAGAATATGCTTTTCGATAAAGCTAGATGGTGAACAATGAATTAAGAATCAAATAGTTGGTGATTAAGGACAAATCTGGAATTTGTTATGTAGTTTTGAGGACATTGATTAATTGAGTTATTTATTCACACTAGTATTTTACTCTATATGCAGATGTCCTATTGTATCTTGTCATTAATTGGTGTCATTGGAAAGTCTTTTTGCAGGTATTTCTTGAGATCAGAGGTGTTCAGTTACCAAACCCTTTCCCTAGGCTTACATATGCTGAAGCAATGAATCGATATGGTTCAGACTGACCAGATATGAGATTTGATCTTGAGCTAAAAGATGTATTAATCTTTCTCTATCTCTTATATATAGCACTGCAGCAATTTCTTATTGCATATGACACTTTTTTAATATTAACAATGTTCTACTTATTAGATACTATGTCGGAATGTTAAATATCTGTCTTGTGTGAGTGCTTAAGGATTTGTATATTTTTCCAGTATAATAATCTTTTCTTTTTTGAAGTTTATTTATTTTTATTTTTTCCTGGCTGCAGGTATCTGATGTTTTCTTAGGGTCTTCCTTCAGGGTCTTCTCAGATACCCTGGAGAGTGGGGGCATTATCAAAGTGTTATGTGTATCCTCTGGTGCCAAAAGTTACTCAAACACAGCTCTTAAGAAAGGTGATATTTACAGTGAAGCAATTAAATCAGGTGCAAAGGGTTTGCCTTTCCTGAAGGTCTTGGATGATGGTAAAGGGATAAGCAGTTTAACTATTTTCTTGTACTTATGATAGCGAAAGTGAGAGACAGAGTTTCAAGTGTTCCAACATTAAGACTTCCATTGCAGGGGAGATTGAGGGAATTCCTGCATTAGTATCTAGTATGGATTCTACAAGGAAAGAGCAGTTCATAAGACGATGCTCTGTGGGACCAGGTGATCTAATCCTGTTTGCAGTGGGTCATCATGCAACAGTAAACAAAACTCTAGACCGTCTTCGATTATATATAGCCCATGAGCTAGATTTGATCGACCATGTAAGTTGGTAACCTCCACCTTCTGATTTAAAAGAACAGTAAGCAACTTTGCTTTCTGTCTGATGTTCTTTCATATTCTATATCTGGTTTTAGTCCAGACATTCAATTCTGTGGGTGACTGATTTTCCGATGTTCGAGTGGAATGATTCAGAGGAGAGGCTTGAGGTCTGTCCCATATTATATATTACATGGCTTTGAAGTGTTGTATATTTCTATTTTATAGATAACATAATTAATTTATATAGTTTTATGGTCAATAAGATTGTCTTCCTGTGTTTTTTTATTTTTAATTTTTAACCTGAGGCATCTGAAGAATTGGCAAATTTTCTAATCAATTTTATTAATGATTAGTTGATCTTGATGGTATTATAAAACAAATGTCCTAGGAAGAAATTGTGGATGTTATAATAGGTCTTTTTTCTTTTAGCATATACCTGTTATGTTTGCCTTTATACTAACAAGTTTATTGTTGAACGCAGGCATTGCATCATCCTTTCACAGCTCCAAACTCGGAAGATATGACTCGTGCCTTGGCTTATGACATGGTTTACAATGGTGTAGAGGTAGTTAATATTTCTTTGTGTTTTTCGATCTTCCCTCCGGAAGCTGCAAGCCTGAAGCTTTTGACATTGTCTATAACGTAATCAGTAATAACTACTTATGCTTTTACTTTATGCCTCCGGGGCTGTGATCAGATTGGCGGAGGAAGTTTGAGAATTTATAAAGTGAGGTACAGAAAAAGGTTTTGGAGATTATTGGCATCTCCCTAGAACAGGTGACTGGACCATGCCTATCCATTTAAACATTTTATAAGGTTTTGCTTGACAAACTTGGACTAAAGTGTGCATGCTTTTCTATCACTTCTCTTTTTATGAGCTGTGAAGGCACATACCATGGGGATCTGATCCCATGACTTCTCACCATCGCATTCCTAAGAGAGAAGGTTCTGTTTGTTCCAGAGGCAAGAGATTTATGTGTCTCCAAATGATTTGAACCTTCATGTCTGGATGATTGTAAAATGAATCTGAATGTGATTGTATTATTGTCCCAACCTAATAAAGGAAGCACTAGGAATAACAATGAAATTGCTCCTTAATATGGTCCAGCTATAGGGGAGTCTAGTTGGGAGTCAAAATTATCACATGCTGAAGCATCATTGACCCACAACTAATGGGGTTGTCCAACTCTGCATTTTACAACTACCTTATTTTGGTAACTACATAAACCATTGTGTATATAGGTAGCTAGAGCTTTAAAAGCACTATGCTACTACATACATTTTCTACTTTCATTTGGCCAATTGATTGACTCCTTTTCTTTCATAACTAAAGATTCACTAAAACATCGCCAAAGGGGGTGAACCCAAGTGCCCAAGAGATATACAAAGTTCACCTCCTAAAGGCTAATTGTTTCACTGCTTGAGGGATCATAATTTTCTCCTGTTTGAGATCTTATCTTTGAGTTTCTTGCACTGACATCTATTATGTGTGTGCCTGTTTTACAGGCTGAAGCGAAGTTTGGCTATCTTCTGGAGGCACTGGACATGGGTGCACCTCCACATGGTATGTAGCTTTTCACACTCGCTAAAATATTGTTTGACCAATCCCTGAAATACCTGCCACCTCTCCTACCCTACGGAGAAAAAAGAGAGAAAAGTAAAAACTAGCTTAAATAATCAATTACTTGAAGAAAGATGATGCATATCCATATGTGAAGAGACAGCATTCATGTTTATTAATATGTTATTGTTTTCCATCTCAAAGTTTAACATCACATATGAAATTGCAGTTTGTAAAGTGCCATGTAGAATGTATATAGGTGTTCCGTCTCTTTGTTGTATGCAGAGAGTGCAATGATCTGTGTTGTAGAATATCGCCTTCTTGAGATCCTTCTTTCATAGGTGAGCCATGGGATTGTCCCATTGATAAGGACATTGGTTGTTTTGTGGGTAATGTGCTTATCAAGTGGAGCTTGATGACCAAAACTCCCTAAGCTGGTTTTTGCATGTGCATGCTATCCTGTCTAAAGGGGGATCTGAAATAGAAAATGTAGCATTGTCTTCGTAGTTATCTACTAATGATGTAGATGGAATCAGTTACATATAGGATCTTTCTTCTTTTGGCATTTGTATAGATGTAATTCCAATTCACGTGATGTGAATGTACTTTTGTTAACCCGATTGTTTTCTGAGGGCTTCATATGATGAACATCTGATCATTAATCCATATGAAATACAGGGGGAATTACTTATGGATTAGACAGATTAGTCATGTTGTTGGCAGATGCTAGTTCCATCAGGGATGTCATTGCTTTCCCAAAGACAACAACTACACATTGTGCGCTCCCTCGGGCACCATCAGAAGTGGATCCTTGTCACCTTAAAGATTGGTCATTCAAAACCCAGTAGTATCTTGTGCAGTAGGTCATAATAATCAACTATTCATTCAGATTTATCATCTGCATGTCTTGTATCGGCACTTAGTTTTGTACAATGGATAACTGATAGGAAGAAATGTTTATGTTTCCTAATTCAATCTCTGTTTTCTGTCGGAGGATTCAAAGCATGATTATATTATTGGAATTTTACTCTTTCATGGGTTTTGAGTATAATAATGACTTAGCATTCAAACGTATTCTCTCCAAGTTCTGCATGTTTGTCAAAATCCTAAATTTGTATTACTTCCTGTTTTCTCAAATGCAAGCTGTTTGAAAATATGAGAAACATTTGGTACCATCCATGCTGATATATGTAATTGGCACATCTGTAATTCATACTGCATTGCCAAGCAAGATGTAAGTTGTAATGCAAGGAGATAAGATTTTTTTTTTTTTTTTTTTCAATTATAGAAATCAAGATTCTAGAGGGATAATATCTTGGGTTGTCCACGTACAAGCCCTAATTAATTAACAATAAATCACGCAAAAGTCTTAATTAATTAACAATAAATATATAAAGTACTTATGTCAGTTGAGCTCTCAATTAGTTGGTCAAAGTGATAAAATTGAATTTACTAATAATTTGTATTCTTTCCATAATGTGAAAGCATTTATTTAATAAAGAAAATAATTAATCATTGGTTCACTGGCTTGTCCTTTCAGGCACAAGCTAGCTAATGAAAGATTAGGTAATACAATTTTTTTTTCTTTAAATGTTTAGAAATGTATGTTAATTGATATTGAAGTACATTTTTAATATTACTATATATTCTAATTTCTTATCATACTTATTAAGTTCATTTTTGACAAAAATAATAAATTTGAAATACGTTCTTCTCAAGTATATATATATATATAAATATATATTCAGTGTTAAATTTATAGAAAACCACATCTGAATTAATATAGGAAAAATGGTTTCAAATTAAGAAAACTGCATCTAAAAATATTAGTTATACAAAATTTATAGATAGATAAGATTATAAATTTACTACTATTTCTTAAGCAGACTTCAAAGTTGTAGACTTTTAGTGATATTGCTGTCCAACTACCTATCCATTGTATAAAATCTCAATGATTTGAACTTAATGGAAATAAGAATCCAAAAATAAAAGTTATTGATTTGAAAATTATAATGAGCAGCAGTATACTTTAGCAGCCACCATAATGAATGGCATAGTACCAGGTTTTAGTTTTTGTAGTATGAGTTATATATAGTTTTGTAAACACTATAGATTATACCAGATTTCATTTTATTGCTGCAGATCTTATCCTGGTTTCTTACCAAATCACAGCTTGATTAAACACCTATAGATTATACCAGATTTCATTTTATTGCTGCAGATCTTATCCTGGTTTCTTACCAAATCACAGCTTGATTAAACACCTAATTTTAATGTAAAATAATTATGGGTTCCACCCTTTCTAGTTATTAAAAATCATTGCCGTTAAGATATTATTATAATACTAAGACTAAGTGACCTAAATATCAAATCAACTAGTACTTTTTTTTTTTTGATAAAACAACTTTCATTTGAATTATGTTTTCCTAATTGTTTAACGTAAACAGCATTATATATATATATATATATTAACACAAGCATCCAGATTTTTCTTTAAAACCAGTTTCACAGATTAGATCATATTTGTACTGCAACTTTCATGAAAATTCCTTCCCAAGCATTGTAACACTTATAATGCCAGAAATTTATTGGTTAAAAACTCATTTAAGTCCTTGCCATATTAGAAAAAACACAAGGGGATCCTAAAAATCCATGCAAAACCAGAAAAAAAAATTTAACTCAAATCAGAAAACTCCATTATCCGATCCCTCCCAAACTAGGCTTTTGCACAACTCCAATATAAATAGAACCTCAATCCTCCTTTGTTCTTCACCAACTCCAATCTCCAATCTCCAGCTATAGCTACCATACCCATCTCTCTCTCTCTCTGAGAAAGTTTTCGATTTTCCTTAGCAATATGCCTAGGTGTCCCAGAGGTCGAAGAAAGATCAAAATGGCGAAGATGGAGAATGAGAGCAATCTCCAAGTGACATTCTCAAAGCGAAGAACTAGCCTATTCAATAAGGCTAGTGAGCTAAGCACCTTATGTGATGCAGAGGTTGGTGTTATTGTTTTCTCACCATCTGACAAAGTTTACTCCTTCGGCCATCCTAGTCTTGAGGCTGTCACTCATCGTTTCCTTACCGGAAACCCACCTGCACCAACCGATTTCTCTGGCACTGAAGTGTTCATTCAGGCTCAGAGAAATGCTTCTTTGTTTCAACTCAACAAACAACTTTCTCGTGTCCTCACTGAATTAGACGAGGCCAGGAAGGAAGGTGAGGAAATAGACAAGATGACAAAGGTAAGGAATGGATTTTTTTTATTAGTGCACGAGAATCTCTTTAATAACTAAATGGTGGGTCCTATACTGAATCTACTGAAAAATTTAGTTTGTTTTTTAATTATTTATATATTCTAACACTTCGAGGTTGATAAAAGGCTCGACTTCAAGATAAATACAATTGGTGGGAGAAGCCTCATGATGAGCTGACCAAGGGACAGATGATCCAGCTGAAGGGGATGATGGAAGTGTTGAAAAGGAAAGTGGCAATGGAAACTGAAGAAAGGTCTAAAACAAACCCACCCAATCAAATTTTTACAGGGAGTTCTTCTAGTAACCCAGTTCGTGTGGGCATGTCAATGCCAATGGAATCCGGGTCAAGTTATAATGAAAATCTTGTGATGACAGCCCCACTTTCTGCTTTCTATGAACAATATCCAACTGTTAAGCCTCCTGCATCTGGTGGCTCTGTGTTTGAAGGAAATATGATGATGAATTATAATAGGCTGGCTGCAGGTTCTGGGTTTGATGGGAATAGGATGATGGCTATGCAGCCAAGATTGATGAATCCTCCACATGTTGCAGGCCCTCCACCATCACCACCACCTGCGGCTCCGGCTTCCTGGGGATTGAACAACTTTGGATATGGCAGTGGGTTTCAAGGATGATAAAATGTGAAACTTTTAATTAGTACTTGATCTAAGTAGTGGAATGGATAATTAGAACACAGTCTCTTTAGTTTTAGGGTTTGGATTAAGAGACCGAGTGCTTTATTTTGATGGGGTGATCATGTTGGTGTCATCGTGTATGACAATTTATGTAAAAACTAGTTTGGTACAAAATTTCTTCTTCTAATTGATCTCCTTATTATAATTTTGATACTAAATTGGTTTAAATAGACTCGAATTCTCGATCTTATTAGATGGAGCTAGAATTTCTTAAGTATTATTTTTACTGTTAGAGTAATTCGTTATTGCTGGTAATAAGTATTTTTGATTTTGATTATTAAACATTTTTAGGATATTATTATCTCTTTGTATGATATAGATGGAATATTTATATCACTTGTCAAGTTTTATTTTTCCCAAACAGATCTAGATATTTTTTATGTGAAATTTAATGAAATTAATTTAGGATGAGTAATACCTAGAAAATAATAATTAAATCAAAACAAACTTATTAACAACCCCATATCAAAATTGTTAAAATATATGCCTAAGTGGGAATCTCAGTAGATGAGAGAGACATATATACTTGTAATTAGATTTTGTTTGTTTGTGTGTATTTATTCTCCATTTCTAAATTATGAAATTCCCATCTATGACTTTATATTCTATTTGTTCACATACTGTATAAGATCGAACTGTAACTTTTATTGTATCACACTGTTTTCCAAGTTTTCAAAAGCGCATAATATATAATAAATTCACAATTGTTATCATTAAAATTTTAATTGAAATCTACGGAAATACAAGAGCATATTGTTAGATAAAACGAGATTTTGCATTTTTGTTTAATTGCTTATTATAAGACACAAAAAGATTTGTTTTTTTAATCGATATATTGCCAACTAATTAATTCTCAACCAGTAAAATATTTAGAGAAGAGAGAAAAATTCTAAATTCGTAGTTAGAACTAGGGTTGTAAATTGAATTGAATTATTGGAATTCAAATTTGATTCAAACACTATTCGAATCTAATTGCTTGATATTCGAATAGTACATTATTTAATTTGATATTCAAGCAAATAAATATTTGGAATCTATATTCAAAATAATATGATTTTTTATTAATAATTTAAATTAAAAATACTTAATCTTTTTTTCCAAATTATCCTTATAGATTCAAATATTTGAATCCAACTATTACAAATTCAATTCAAATTCGAAGTTGAGTACTTGTTTTTTGCTTTGAATTTAAATAGTGAACTATCTGATTCGAGTGCCAACTTTAGTTATAACTCAAATTTTACAGTATCTGAAAAATAAAAAGAATTTCCTCAAAATAAGACAAAGTTAATAGGTTTTCTTAGCTCATTAATACAACATATTTGCAAACAATTAAGCACCAATAAACTATATGCAAATTTCTTGTTTCAAATTATGTAGGTATCCAATATTGGAGGCGTTTGAGCACCATTCATATTTAAAAGAAAACTGAAATGTTATGAACACTATAATTCAATTCAGATAAAATATCTGCAATTGGTCGACATTGATTTCTAAAGTCAATATGGTTTTATATAATGCCAACTAGTAGAAAGGAAGTTTCACATATTTAATAGATACATATTATGGGACAATTATAAGGGGCTAAAAGAGGAAATGTCATGGAAAATGAACACTATAAATACCACCCATTTCTCTTACAATCCTTTGATTTCTACTGTGGCAATGATGAAGAAAACGTCTAGCTCAGGTCGCCAAAAGATCCCAATTGAAAAAATATCGAAGAAAAGTCATCTACAAGTTGCATTCTCCAAGCGACGTTCAGGAGTTTTCAAGAAAGCTAGTGAGCTTTGCACACTTTGTGGAGTTGAGATTGCAATCATAGTTTTTTCTCCTGCAAAAAAGATTTTTTGTTTTGCTCATCCAAAAGTTGAATCTATTCTTAATCGTTAAATATATTACCCAAAACCCATCACCGGAATCTTGCACTCATTTACAACTTGTTAACCAGGCTTACCGAAATGCTAATGTTCGCGACCTGAATATGAAACTAACTCAAACTCCTTAATCAATTGGAAATGGAGAAAAAGAGAAGAGCAGAGTTAGACCAAATTGGGGTTTCTAACAGCCTAAGGGATTTTTGGTGGGAATAGGGTATTGATGAACTTGGTATGTCACAACTACAAGAATAATAGTTGCTTTTTTAGGCCGTTAACTAGAAACTAGTATCTAACTAGTCATTACTGTCTATATATTAGTTGTTTTCTATTTCAGTTATGGTTGAAAAAAATTATTCAATTTTTTTTTTAATTGATTGGGTGATTTACTGTTTCAGTTAATTATCCATTTTGTGTTTCCTCAATCTGTAAAACTGAGTCAGCATTAAGTGGAAATAAAAATAATTGGTATTGCATTAGATGTAAAAATTAAATTCCAAGATCTTATATTGTTTTATTTGGATAGGCTACAAAGTTGAAAATAATCCAGCCCATATCCCTTGAAAACTCACATTTTTCTTCTTAATTACTGTGATCAAATGAATATTATCAGGCCATAAACCAATAGGTGCCTCTTGATATCCATAGTTCCATACTAAAATAACTATTAATCACACCAGAAATGTTGACCTTTTATTTTTTTTGGCCCGGCGGGGTAGATTCAATTATTAGCTAGCACTCTCTTTCCTACCCAGGCACACAAAATACATGTACTGTAACTGTACAGGAATTAACTGAGGCGAAAACAACAAGAATTTGCATTGCTTGCAAACTCTTGTCACGGATGGAGCCCATAAAAGTAGTTCGAGACACAACTCGGGTTGGATTTGTTAATTATTCAACTCGTACTTAGTTTATAACGAAACGAATTGAACTTGAGTTCAGTGTAAACTCGTTAAAATTTTCAAGCCAAGTATCACTCAAAAGCTCGTCAAACTACTTGTTTAAATTTTTATTTTTCATTTATAAATATTAAATATATACTTTATTTTTATATAATTTAAATATATTATTTATAGTAAAAATCTATTAATTATTTGTTAAAATATATTAAATAGAAACAATTTTCTAATCGAATACTCGAATAATGAGCTCGAGTTTAGAATAAGCCTCGATTTTGAGCTCGAGTATCTCAATACTCACCTCGACTCAACTCGTTTTCAATCTTATTTTTGTCATGGTCTCTAGTTTAATTTTCACTTCTAAAAATAAAATAATACATAAATTTTATGAATTTTTTGTTATTTTTAATTTCGTGTTTATGTGTGTTCGCATGTTTGGGTTTCAGTCCGATAAAAAAAAAAATCATCTATGCTAAGACTAGGAAATTTATAAAAAATTTATTCTCCACAACATTTGTTAAGGAATTCAAACACACGAAGCCAATAAAAAGAATACAACTTTATAAAATTTTTATTCTCCACAACATCTTTTAAAGAATTCAAACACATAAAGCCAATAAAGCCAAGAGAATACACTTTCTTGATCATCAAGTCATCCCTTGAGTTAATTTTATGAATATTACATGCACATATTAATATTTTATTATTTTTGTGCGTCAAGTTTCCATTTTTTGTCATGATAGCTAATGAGAAATTGATTTTAATTTAGGAAAAATATAAGATGCTGTAAAATTAAGCCCTTTAAAAAGGGAGATAAAGAGATTCAATTATATAGTGTCCCACAATCTTTGCAATTTTCTTACCAAATTTAATAAGGTCAAATATCACCCATTCCTTGATTTCCCGCGTGAATCTGAAGGTACAAAAATCATACATTGTCGTTTGCAACAATTTCCAAGATTTTAGGAATTTGGTATGGGAAACCAGAAACTCAGACGCGGTAGGACTCCACTGTCATAAATACCAGCTCATCACTTCCCCTAAAACCTTCCTTCTGCCCAAAGAAGAGAAAAAAAGAAAACTTTTTCATCTTCCAAACAATTTTCTTTTCCTGTTTTTCATTTAGCTATGGTGAACCAAACCATCAAATCAACAACCCTTGGCCGCAAGAAGATTGAGATTAAGAAAATCGATGATAAATCAAGCAAGCAAGTGACTTTCTCAAAACGCCGTGGTGGGATCTTTAAGAAAGCCAGTGAAATCTGCGTTTTATGCAACGCTCAAGTTGCTGTCATTGTGTTCTGTCCGGCTGAAAAAGTTTTCTGCTTTGGTCATCCTGATGCCGAAACTGTCCTCAACCGCAATCTCAACTACAGTTTGGAGTCAGAGCCCGTGAAACAAGATCATCCCCTGTCGTTTGAACAGCTTAATAAGGAATACGAGGAGAAGCTGAAGGTGAGGGAGAAAGAGAAGCAGAGGTTGACGGAGATAGAGAATGCTGTGAAGGATGGGATTCATAGATCATGGGACTGGTGGAACCAACCTATTGATGAAATGAATGCTCAAGAGCTTGAGGGAATAATGGAGGCCATGAAGGAGATGAGGAAGAATTTGGCTGAAAGAGCAGATCAGATGATGAGGGCTTCTTTGTGGCCATCACAGTCTTTCTATGAGGCTACCCCTACTAGTGTGGCAGCGGCAAGGAACTATGGTGATGGGTTGGGCAACCAGTTTGAAGGGCTGAGTGGTTATGGCTGCCAAAATTTTGGGTTTTGATGTGGGAAGGGGGAGAGCATGCTTATTTAGGGTTCTATGTAGGAGATCTAATAATGAATCTATGCTTATATATTTCATGATAAAACTCATTAGTATTTGATGAATTTAATATATCTTTAGTTCAATGAGTTCATTTTGTGATTGTCCAGTTCAAAGATTGGATGCTGTTAACTGTTTCATTCCTTCCATATCTCAAAATTACAGACTAGGAATCAGATCAAATCACAAATACTTATGGAAGGGAAACAAATTTAAAGGTAAAGAAAAAAAAAGGTTACTTGTATTTTGAAGATAACTAAGAAACAATAATACACGTAGTGAAACATTGAAGTTAATTATACAGATTAAGACCATTGATAAATATCCACTAGCCTACAGTCTTACTTCTGAACTTTTTCCTTTGAACATATTTCATTCGAGCAAAAACTTCAGATAACTTAACCCAGGGTTAGAACAAAAAACCTGGACGACTTGCAATAACCCGATGAACTCATATCAGAAACTTCACTCTGCTTCGGTTTCTTCATTATTGTCCACTTCAGTTTTAATATCTGGCAATGTACCAAGATCTATACGAGCCTTTGCCTCATCTTGATGGTTGTGAGAATCAGAAAAATCAATGGGGTTATGTTGAACAGCATCTGAATCCCCATTTGCAGACGACTCTGAACTTTGTTCTGTTTCTCCCTGCTCCGTGTTACCCTTGGACTTCTCGTCCTCCGCTGCATCAGTATTATTGCTTGTATGTGATAGTATAGAGTTGTTCTCTGCTCCATTTGTTTCTTCAAATCTTATGATCTTTTCTGGTTCACCATTTTGTGAATTAGAAGATTGTCCTTCAGCTGTATCTCCATTTTCAGTTCCAATAGAAGCTGTTAAATTTGATTCAGACACACCTTCCTTGGAGACTGTGTTATTGTTCAGCACATTTTTGACATCCCCAGCAATTGTTCCATTAACTGTTGCATTATGAGTTGATTCAGATAGTATTTCTATCCCATTGTGCTGGGCCTGGGAAGAAGTATAAATGTCTGCACTAAATCCTGTTGTATTAATGCTTGCTTCTGCAGTCAGCACTGTCATGTTACTGCTTGTTTCCAAGTGATCAGCATTGTTAGTCATGATTGTTGTATTTGGATGTGATCCATCTAGAGTAGACAAACTACTGTTTCCAATTTCTTCACCAGCAGTTGCATTCAGAGAAGGTCCAGTTTTAGTCCTTTCACCTTCTGTAACCTTGAACTCCATATCATTTTCATTCCTATTAGTCTCCTCTGTACCATTTGGCTTATGCATCTGTTCCAGGTTATTGGAGTTCTCTGAACTTACTTTCTCAGTTTCAGTGTTAACAGTATTGGTATCATGGGCTACTGCACTGGAAGCATCATCCCCCTTGTAATGTTCCTCTCGTGCTTCATGAGCATTTTGGTTTTCAACTGAACCCTCTTTTTCTCCATCCTCGCTATTTTCAGTCTCCTTTTCACCACCCTCCTCTTTCTCCTTCTCTTCACCTATGAATTCTTCATCACGATCAGCTTCTGCTTCAGATTTCTCTTGCTCTTTTTCATCTATCTCATCATCTCCACCTCCTCTTCCCCCATCTTCTGTTTCTTCACTTTTCTTTTCTTCCTCCTCTTGCTCTTCTACATCATGGTGGTTTTCTTCTTCTTGTTCTTCTGCTTCATTCTTGTTATCTTCTTCCCGTTCTCCATGCTTATTTTCTTCAACCTCGCCAACAGTTTCATCTTCCTCTTCTTCCTCATTCTTGTTAGTTACTTCATCTACACGAGGAAGATCTTTCCTCCCAAATTTCAGAATATGATCATCACTTTGAGTTCTGACTGAAGTTTTTGCATCTTTCTCCTCATATTCCTTTTTCTTATCATGGGAATGCTTAACTTGGTATATCAACCAGAAGCAAACACCAAGCAACAGACAAATTTGGAGAACATGCTTTAGCTTCACGCCTTTGGACCTATTATTTCTACTTGGTAAGCGCTTGATCATGATTAACTCCCAAAGAGCCCTAATTCTATCTCCTCTTAGAATAGATAGTGCAGGTTACCTGCCTTCAATCAGAAAAGAATTATTAGGTAACTAACAAGAGCCCCAGAAGCAAATACAAAGAAATCAAACCTTAGGTTAGGAAAGATTTTATGCACCATTCATACTTCTGTTCAGGCTAAATAAATAAAATTCAATTCACACATTTTTTGAAGAATCACCCCATTTTCTCATATCAGAATAAATAATATTTGATTGATGAAAACAAGTTTCTTAAGTCTCCCAACCTTTTTCATCTTAAAAAAAGAAAGGTAACAATACCATTAATTTGACATGCTCCGAGCCAGCCTTGTCCCGTCAATTTTTTTTTCCCCTTCCTGAAACCACTTCTGTTAACCAATAAAGTTTCCACAAAAAGAAGCCATCATCATGAAAGTTTTTCACAAACTTGTATCAAAGCTTTTAGTTGGAAATTTCAATGAAACGGAGAACAGTGTTCAACAAAACATGCAAAATAACCAAGTAATTTGGGATTTGACACTGATTTTCCACCAAAATTGAGCTGAGGGTGTAATCCTCTACATGGTTTATGATGCACAATCTCAGAAATCAACAAAGCAGCAAAAGGTCCTCTCCTATTCGCATTTTTCATAGAGAAATCTCTATCCTAATAAATTTGTATTCTTTGGCCTCAGTTCACCAAATGCAACATTAACCACCAAAAACAAGAAAAGAAAAGGACTTCAAAAAAAAAAAAAAATAAAAAAAAATTCTATTATTACTTCGCATGGCAAGTGAAGTGAAAATTTTATGGAAAGATAAATTTTTCATTTTTTGTAACCACAATGAAGAAAGAAAGGGCAAGTAAACCCTAGAATAAAAAAAAATGTCAAAATCTTACAGGCAGCCCTTGCCATAGGCTAAAAAGAAGGAAATAAAAGAAATTTCAGATTCCAGACCCTCGTGAAAGACAACCCAAAATCCCAGCTTTTGCCAATCAGAGTAGAAATCCATATTTCAGAGCTGTAAATTTTAAGTGCCAAAACCCATTCTGAAGCACACCGAAAGACACAACCAGATAAAGAATCCTACATACAAATTTTTCATCTTTGATTGAAAATTAAGCATTCAATCTCGAGCAAACCCTTTTGCAGGAATAAGAAGAAAACGAAGCAAATGTTGGGAGAGAAAATTACCTGGATAAGCAAAGGAATAAGCGAGCGAGTCAAAGTTTAATGGCAACTGAGAAGTAGGAGAGACTAATAAAAATGAGACAAATAGTAGTGAAATTCGGTGTCAAAAACTATTCTTTCTTTCTGAGTGGGAATGGGAGAGTGGTGGGATCCAAAACAAGGAAGTTCGATTGACCAGACCAGTAATATCTTCCCTAGCAGCCCCTGAAGAAGCCCATCTCTCGCTCTCTGTCTCTCTCTCTCTTAATTGTTCTTTCCCAACAAAGTATTTTGCATATAATATTGTGGAGTTTGGAACTGGGAACCAGTCTTTTAAAAACTAGACGGTCAGGATGGCAAGTTTTTAAGTTAAATCCGTTTGAATCATAATATTTTATTTTGATGGTTATACTGTATAAAGTTAATAAATTAATGGTTAATTCGTATAAAATTTTTTAAAAGCAAAAGAATTGAGAGAATCCGGACTAGTTGAAATTGATTTTAGCTGTATTCAAACATATTACATATAATATTTTGTAAACACATTATATTAATTGAATTTACAATTATTATTTTATTTTCTTATGTCCTTAATATAATATTAATATATTATTAATAAGTTTTTCTAACTAGTGCTCAAAAATCATTTAATAAGATGTAATAAATATTAGTTTTGAAATTTAAAATATTTTAAAAATAAAAATTATTTATTATACAGTACTGAAATCATGATCAACTACTATAATTAATAATACAAAATTTATATATTTATCACCTTAACAAGTATTTTATAGCATATGCTAGAAAAATTTACTATTAATATAATTAATAAAAACGTAATTATATGTTATTAATTATAAGTATTAATATAAATATATTTATAACATCAACGATTCCGCAATCACTAATCATTGACTTGAGAAGCAGTCATTTTTTCAATTTAATGTTAAAACATTTCCTGGAACATTATGAAAAAAGACCAATGGTTAGTATAGTAATTAATAAAATATGCTTCCTTAGTTGGCTTTGAAAAAAAAAATTTGATAAATAATTAAGTTTATTTTTGATTTCATTGTTAATTTGAGCTGAATCTTACTTTTCCTAGTTTTTCTAAATAATTCAGATCTAAAAATTTAATGAATAAATCATATCTTTTAAACATCAAACTAATTATTAAAATTTATTTATTTATTTAGCGGTCCTAATGATAGTTTTTTATTTTATTTTGACTAATCCAAATTCAATATGTTAAGACATAATTCAAATCAATATGGGATGTTCTAAATGACCAAAGTTGGTACACTTGAGATTAAATTAGATGATAGTTTTTATCTTATTCTCTCCTATTCTCTTTTGACTCTAGATTACCTAATGTAGGTTTTCTAAGCTTTAAACTTGTTTCAAAGTACAAAAATGCTAAATAAGGAGTGTTGGAAGCTTTCATCTATGTAAATTTTTTTCTAGGTGGGTCTGGTCTCTAAAACTAGTAACTTCTAGTTGTGCATTACTAAAATGGCCGACAATACATTAAATGTCAAGCTGTTAACCACTTTACTACACATTAACGAGTAGGACAAATCTCATATATGCCAAAGTCTAGATAGGTCAAAATGCTATTAAATTGAAGGAGAAGGAGCCTCAAATTAGAGATCTAGGGTGGGTGAAGGCCATTAGTTAACCAAAGTTTTTTATATACATCACAATCCAACAAGAATTTTTCTCAACTAGATTTATGGTGTTATGACTTAAGGACTATAAGTGGGTGAAATTCCTAATCCTAATAGTATCAATGACATTGTACACCCAGTCCAGTCCACCATTTGTATAGTGGGCTGAGCAACTGAAATCACAAATCTGAATACCATGGACCTAGGAAGAGTTTACGTTCATTGTCACAATAAGGCTCATGAAGGCAACTTTCCATTTTGATTTATTTATTTATTTATTTTTTTTTTGAGTCCCTGTTCCTACACCTAAGGGTGAGGTTCACCCGTCACAACAAATCTATTTTCATTTTATAATCTTTATACTTATTGTTCTGAGTTTAGAACCTAAGTCTCCTTTATCTTGCCATTTGAACTAGCAATTAGTTGGGCCACTAGTTACTACAATTAATTACTGTTTCAATAACCAATTAAGGAAGGCAAAGTGAGGGCCTAGCCGCCTAAATTATACTTGAACCATATATTCATGGGAGGGAAGGAATAAATTTTTTCTAGTCCTTCAAAAAGGGGTAGCTTGAAAGACCAAGTTTCCTCAAAGAAAAGTGCAAAGGAAAAGAAAGCCAATCTCTAATCAGCTTCTCATTTTCCTAAACTTTCTGCTGAGAATACAGAAGGAAAAGCTGTTAATGCTGAGAAAGCCTATGAGTTCTAAAGTGTTAAGACCAAATTACCATTAACTATTTCTTTTCATTTTCCTACAGTCAAAATAAATGAATCTGCTTAATGTAATGTCCAAGCGAACATGATGATTGATGACTAAGTTTTCATTTAGTTACATTCTAATGAGAACTCTAACGAACCCACAAACGCCAAAGTACAAAAGATTCTAACAGCTAAACATTCCTTTGCTTCCCTCTAAAGATATTCTTGATTAAATAAAACATTCCTCTTGTGTTTATTACCATTTTCACCATTCCTCTCTGGCCTATGCATTACTTATATATAGCTTCTCCAACGTCTACTTGTATAGTCCACACAGGCTAATCTTTTGACAGAAACCATGAACAATTATCATAAATTTACTTTCTTTATTGGGCTTGTTTCCTTGAGTTTGATTCAAATTTCAGTAGCATCTGTTGTTTCAACAGGGGACTTCAACAAGGATTTCTTTGTGATATGGTCTCCTAGCCATGTAAACACATCAACTGATGGAAGGTCAAGAAGCTTAAATCTTGATAAAGAATCTGGTATGATGAAAACTCCTTTTTGTCCTGTTTTGCTTTTGTTTTCTTTTTCTTTTTTTTCTAATTCATTATGATTTATTTCAGGGTCTGGTTTTGCTTCAAGCCAGATGTTTTTATTTGGGAAACTTGACATGCAAATCAAACTAGTACCTGGCCATTCAGCAGGCACAGTAGTTGCCTTCTATGTAAGCAAGCCATTTTTCTGTTCTGTTCTGTTTGTTTTATGTTGCATAATTGGTGAAAATTAACGAATTACTCGGCAATGTTTTGCAGCTGACATCTGATCAGCCTAATCGCGATGAGATTGACTTTGAGTTTCTTGGGAATGTGACTGGTCAGCCATATATTCTTCAAACAAACGTGTTTGCAGATGGGTTTGACAACCGAGAAGAGAGGATTTATCTGTGGTTTGATCCAACTAAGGACTTTCATACTTATTCTGTATTATGGAATCTACACCAGATTGTGTAAGCCAACTTATTTTTCATGTATCTGTCACTTGTAAAGACTGAAACTTGTTCTCCTACACAAAGTTCCACTTTCAAGTTTTTGAACAATTTTGGTTGTTGTAGGTTTATGGTGGATCAGATTCCTATTAGAGTGTACAGAAACCATGCAGACAAGGGGTGTGGCATACCCGAGGTGGCAGCCAATGAGTCTGAAAGTAACCCTGTGGAATGGTGATAGCTGGGCAACAAGAGGCGGGCATGACAAAATAGATTGGACAAAGGGACCCTTTATAGCTTCATTCAGAAACTACAAGCTTGATGCCTGCGTTTGGAAAGGGAATCCAAGATTTTGTAGAGCAGCTAGTTCAACAAATTGGTGGAACAAATACAGGTTTAGCACGCTAACATCTTTTCAAAGGAGGTGGTTCAAATGGGTTAGGAAGTACCACATGATTTATGACTATTGCAAAGACAATGAGAGGTTCAAAAATCAACTTCCAAAGGAGTGCTCTCTTCCTAAATATTGATAAAAAGGAGTTTCATTTCTTCTTTTCTTTTACTTTTGTTCTAATATTCAATTATAATGTTATGATTATTGTTAAATTATATGATTTAAAGGCTTTAAAGATAGCTTGATTGGTTAAAGTATCTCTAGCCTTTGAAGTAAAGCATTCTTTTAGCTGAAATGTTTCTCTAGGTTTGCAATTTCAAAAAGGTTCTTTTTGTTTCATGTATATCTTGCTTGTAAAATTGTCCGTATCAAATAGATTCCCAAAGCGACAAGAAAAAAGAAAGAAAAATTAATGCTATTTACCATGAATTTATATTCTGAATGATACCCAAATTTTACGAACTATTACAAATGAAGTGTTATTTCATTATAGTAATAAAACAAAGAATTAAATCTCTTTATTTTGAATTCACTTTAAACTTTTGAGGTTTATAATTTTCTGAAGCTGTTTGATAAAAATTAAAAAAATTAAAAAACACAAAAGGCCACAATGGTTTAAAGTCTATCACTTTTCAATCTTTTTTTTTAAATAAAATAAAAACCCAAGAACTAGGTAATCAGAGCATTTTACAGTTGTGTTGGTTTTGACTTTTGAGATAAGTCAATGGGCCCCAAGGCCCAAGGAATAAGAATTAAGGGCCTGAGTTTTTTTTGGGCCTGAACACTTCTTCTTCTTTTTCTTCAGTCCTTCATACGACAACACAGCTCGCCCGTTTTCCTCTCGAAACCCTACTTGTTACCACCATTGCACAGAGTGAGAGAGAGAGAGAGAGATGGGACAGACAAGTAAAGAGCTTCTGCAACTGGAGCACAAGAATACTTCCACCTCACAGTTAGGTCTCTCTCTGAGTCTGATGCTCACACCACCATCATTGATTGCAATTTTTGTTTCTACTTTTTTGTTTGCTGAACTTGTTGACCGATGACAATTCATTGAAGTGGCTCTGATATTTTTTTATTTGTTTTTGCAGAATCTGCGCTTCTTGTTAATAAAAGTAAATCGAGCTCTCAAACTAAGAAACAGCATCCTGAAGGGAAGGCCCAGATAGCCCCAATTCCTAAAAGCCAAGGTACCATTTTTTATAACAAATTCATCCAAAATATGTCTTTTTTTTCTTCCTTTTTTTATTTTTTTATTTATGTCTTTCATTACTAATTAAGTTGAGCAAAGCTGGTCTTTTCCTTAAAAGGGGCCTCGTATGAAGGTTGCCTTGCATGCTACAAAGTGAATTGTGGGTGGGGATAGTTGGGTATGGGATGCATGATAATTTTCAGGTATTCCAAATTCCAATTGCTATAGATTGTTTGCCATAATTCTACTATTATGTGTGGATGTCTCTGTTTGACACCCTTTTCCCTTAAGTATTCGGCCAAGTTTGGTCCTTAGTGTATTTCTACTTCTTGGTCTAACCCCATCTGTCCTTGGATCAAGAAAGCTGTTTGAGTGTCTAACTGCTGCAATTGCACAATTTTTTTTTGCTGTGCTGATGGATGTCCCCTGAAAAGAGTTCCTTTTTGGGCCCTTTAGCTCTCTATCTGGTATCCTTCTGATGTTGTATTCTTTAGAATACCATTTGTAAATCCAGAGGTAGCACTTGGATTCTTCGTGCTTCTTTGTGTTACAATTACTAGCATATAGGAAGGAGGTGTACTGGAAACAGAACTCAAAAGTATAGTAAAGGATCTCAATCAAGTTCTTTTGTATCTATTCACATCATCTCATGTTATATATATATTTTTGTACGGTTAACTATCAGTTGAAATCTGCTCATGTTCTCATGTTTTGTTTTAAAACTCTTCAAAGGGTATAGTTGATTAATCACTTAAAACATTACATAATTTAAAGAATTAGAATTATTAGCTTTTCTGGCACCAAACTTCCACATTCTACTTAGTTATATTGCAAAGCATAGTTGTCTTCAGAAGGATCTTGCTATCTATTACTTTTTATAAGGTTGTCATTCTTTTGTTCTCTTTTCTTTTTTGATTAGGTTAATGCTTTTGAAGAAAAGATGTGTAAAGAACAATGTTACTTTTCCATCATATGATATTGAATTTCTTTGCCCTTTGCTGCAGTCTTAGGTAAAGTTAAGGACTTTCTAGGAGTGATATCAGAAGCTAATGAACGGCTGCAGTTTGATGCAAAGGTTGCTAATTAAATTGATTAAAGTTATAATTTTAATTAAGTTCCATTCTTTCCCTATTGATTTTGTACCTGTAAATATATTAATGAAATGTAGGATAGTTCCAAGAATTATGATATTGAAGTGCTTACTGGAAATGAATCCGAAATTATTGAAATGGTAATTTCCTCCCCATCTCTTTATATATTCAAGTGTAGACACACAAGATTTGGTGCTAGGGTTTGCAGCTGGATATATTATCCAGCAGCAAATATTGCATGATTGATTTTTGGGTGCATTATATCACAGGATTTGATGCTTGGTATTGCTGAACTTCATACTCCTGAGGCTGTGGCTGCTGCTGAATGTGCAATTTCTGGTTTGCAGCCAGTGATTCAATCAGCTTCTAGTTCTAGTGAATCAGAATCAGATGGAAGTAGTGTTGATGATGACAACAGTAGTGATGAGGATGATGCCGACAGTGATGGTAAAAGGTCATGCCCTTTTGGTAAAAAATCCAAGTCTGTAAAGGATAACTTTTCTAAAGAAGGAAACCATCATTCAAAAAAGCGTTCCAAGATTGTCGAGCTTTCATAAAAATTGTAATTCGAGCGGGTAATTTTGTTGTAAGAAATATTTGTAGGGTTCGTGTATTGGATTGGTTGCAGCTAGGATCAAATACTTATTCTATGGCGAGATTAGAAATTTCTTCACGAGTTCGTCTTTGTCAATTAAATATGTGAGAGCAGCGCAAGTAAATGAGATAATGCAGCAGAGGGATTTCTCATATCCTAGTTGTCTATGTCAATTAAGTATGTGAGAGCAGCGCAAAGAAATCAGATAATTCACTAGAGGGATTTCTCATATCTATCTTTTAATGTAATACGACAGTATCTACTGATATTATAAAGTACTGAGTTTGCTTGCCGCAGATTATAATTTAACATGCTTTCGAGTTTCCTATATCCTAACTGTGATATGGTGCATTATATGTCTCGAACAATACTGTGAATATTTTATTTTCCAAAAGTAATTGTAGTCCAGATTCCAGGTGGAAGGTTGTTTTTTTGGTGCTTTGGAGAGTTTGGTAAGAAGATAGTTGAATTTTTTGCAGTTCTTATCTGCCATTGCTTCTTTTTTGAGATAATTTGATTTGGAGCATTTCAGGATATAATTTTAGTTGACATGCAACGTGATTGATGTGCTCTTTTATATAAGTTCGTATTTAGCCTTTTTTTTTTTTTTTTTTTTTTCAGTTTATGGGGACGTCTTGTCCTCCTCATACTTTCAATTCTATCTTAATGCAATTTCTTATTCAGGTGGAAAGACAACGCTGAGAGAATTTTTCCTTTCATGTTTGATGATGTGGAAGACCTCTTCAAATGTTTACCGTTTATGTTTTCTACTCTTGGAGCCATGAAACAGGAAGATCTCAGTCAAACTATAGACAAGTTCAACAAAAACACTGTCGTAAGTTTTACTCTAAAGAGGAAGGGTCCCTTGCACGAAAATTTGATATATCATTTTTCTAGCTATATCAGGTATCCTTTGAACAAATTTCACAACTTTCCTCCAAAAGACTTGAAAAGTGAATTGGCAAAAGTGAGTTGACAAATACCGTAGAAAATATTCCAATACAATTCTGATGGAGGAAGTGGGAAAATTAGTGTTATATAAAGCACTGATTTTATCTCTAAAGAGCATAGATTGCATTGTGAAATAGTTCAGTAATTAATATTCAATGATACAATAAAATGAATATCCAGCAGGAAGAAAAAAAAACAAAGACAAAAAAAAGCATGTGAATGTCTTCTCTGTTCGCATTAACAAGGGTGAGGATATAGGTCAGTAATTCAAGTCTCATTCTTGGATTCTTGGAATAGATTCATTTTTGTGTTCACTTGATCTTCTTGTTCCTGAATTATACTCCTGTGAATGCCAGTCTGATACACTGCCACTATGCGTAAACAATGCAGGCTCTTGAGGGTACTGGAAGAGTGGTAGAGTAACTATTAAGCATGAGCATTATTGATGCCATTGTTGGTCTGTCAGTTACATTTTCTTGAACACATAGTAACCCGATGTGGATGCATCTCATTACTTCACTTCTTGATTCACCATTTATCGCGGGATCTATCAGACTTGAAACTGTTCCGTCCTTCCAATTTTTCCATGCCTGCAAGATTCACAAATTTGCAGACGGTATTAGTCTATAATTGCTTCCCTTAAAAAGGAAAAATGAAAGAAGGTATACTTACAAAGCTTATCAAATCCTCTACACTCTGACCAAAAGGGAAACCAGTATTCTTCTTGCCACTTACAATCTCCAGAACTAGCACACCAAAACTATAGACATCTGACTTCACAGAGAAATATCCATGCATTGCATACTCGGGTGCCATGTATCCACTGCATGATCACATCAATACGATTAAATTCAAGTTAGAGTCCCCCAGTTTTTAATTTTCTATCTTTCTCGTAGAAGGTCTTATTTAAGGGCAGCTTCTTGGTTTTTAACAGAAATGATAATTAGGTTTAGCGTGTTCTGATACTTACTAGGTTCCAACAATTCTACTTGTATTGCCTTGAGTTTGATCCAGCACAAACAATCTTGCCATGCCAAAATCTGATATTTTAGGGTTCATATCTGCATCTAAGAGAATATTGCTTGCTTTTAGGTCACGATGAATAATCCGAAGTCTAGAATCCTCGTGAAGATAAAGAAGTCCTCGAGCAATGCCTCCTATGATTTTGTAGCGTCTTTTCCAATCCAATTGTGCACTCTTTCCTGGATCTACACAACAAGGCAATAGATGAGTCTCAAAACTGTGTCCTAAACTATTTCTTGCTAGTCAGGCAACATTAATTAACTTAACAATCCAAAATTCAAACAGAAGTGATACTATACCAAATAATAAGTAATCAAGGCTTTTATTAGGCACAAACTCGTAGATGAGAAGCCTTTCACTTCTTTCCAAGCAAAAACCAAGTAGCCTAACTAAATTCCGGTGCTGAAGCTTGGCCACTAATAGGACTTCATTCTTAAATTCTTGATCTCCCTGACCAGACTCCCTGGATAACCTCTTCACAGCTATCTCTTGTCCATTGGAGAGCCTACCCTGAAAGTGCATCAGCGTTTAGATAGTATATGTAACTTTTCTCAAACTATTCTAGGAATTACATTTTGACAATGTCAAATTACCTTGTAAACAGCACCAAATCCACCTCGTCCAAGCTTATTAGAATCAGAGAAGTTATCTGTTGCCACACTGATGGTGCCAAAATCAAATTGCAACGATTCTGTACTTCCAATTTCATCCTGATCAACTTCACCTGGGGAACAGTTACAGAATTTAGTACCAAAAACTGTTCCACGAATGAGATTAATCTAGTTCCATAAAAAAGGAAACAATTTGAAAATAATTTCAGATATGCACTTGGTTTCATTCACCAAATTAAATGGATCAAAACAATTTATTAATACGATGAATTTTGGGGAGATTGTTTCAGATGTTCAGTTTTCAAGAAAAACTTCGTGTTTTAATTTGTTGGATTGCTCTGTAATTCCAGTGCAATGCTACTTGAAGAATAACCCAAAAAGAGAAAAAGAAAAAAGAATTAAACCAAATTCTAAGCTTACTTTTTATATTTTTCCATGACTTCCTCTTCACTCTCAAGTAGATGAAGATGAAGAAGAATATTACGATACAGGCAACAATTGGCACAACTATGGCGATGAAAGTTCGTGATGTGTTACTCTTCTTCTCTGAAAAAAGACAGAAATTAAGAATTAATTAAGACATTCAATTAGTTGAAAGCATCAATAAGGCAAACTAGTAATTGTAGAGAAATAGTGAACACAACTATTCTGCAGGTAAATGCTCATAGCACTTTCTTTTCCTCCATAAAAGGAAAAGCCCGCAGAAAGAAAATCATGTTACAGGATTGTTGACAGGAAAGTGTGGAGAATCAAGTACCTTCTTTGGTTGTTGTATTGGTGGATGGAGGTGGAGGAGCAGGAGGAGAAACTGGTGGTTGTGTATCAACTGTAGGATCATAGAAGCGGGAGTTCTCATACCTAAAATTACAACTGGGTTTGATAATTCTGCCTCCTCTCTTGTCTAAAATATTACTTCCTGCAATATCTGAAAAAGTCCCAACTAAGCAATCAGTGCAGTTTTGTTGAGACAGATCAGGTGTGCACTGAACAAGTGCAAATATAGTTTGGAAGTTTGGACCAGTTGCATTTCCAGCAGCATACTTGCGAAGGGAGCTACCGGATGCAGCTCGGCTTCTGAGGCTATCTAACAAGTCCCTTGTCGCTTGATTGAACCGGTCTGGGTCAGTTGCATTAGCTCCGTTCCCCGCCAAGAATGATGGGCTAGTTTCCAAGATACCATATAATGACCGGTTTGAGTACCTCAACATACAATTATCATACCCTGCGATTGCCTCCTTTTGATTTGGACACACCTCTGGGAGAAGAACAATGGTATCATTTAGACAACTACGACAATCATCAGGCTTAACATCTCCTCTACAAAGCCCGATCGCGTATACTTCGTCTGAATTTTGGCCATAAGAGGAGTTGTAAAACCCATAATCAATTTCTGTGTTGGAAGTGAGATTGGAAAGAAGGGTATTGAGGTTGGCCTTGTAGGTACTATTTGCTGTGTAGTTACCCTTATCATTCCTACAGAATTGGTATGGGAAATTTGGCTGAGCAGTGGTTTGTATAATGAGTATGAGAAAGAGAGAAGGAAATAGAAGCAGAACTGGAGAGAACATAGCCATTGTTTGTTCTGTAGGATCTCTATGAAATGGGCTACTTACAAATTGCTATGTATTATTCTTCCTAACATTGGTAGTTCAATTTTCTGAAATACCTTTTTTGAAGGAATCAACTTCTTAGTAGTACTTGGTCAAATGATAGTACTTGTTTCAGGTGCTTTTGTGTTGTTGTTGTTGTTTTTTTTCTTTTTTTTCTTCTTTTCTTTCTTAGGATCAAGCATGAAAATGAGAGGAATAGAAAAGTCAATGACTGAATAGTTGGGATTTGGTAGGAAAAACGAAGGCTATAAGCCCCAGTGACGGGGTATAGTTAGGTTTCTCTTATAAGCCTTTTTCATATTCAAAATACATTGTTTTTGCCTCCAAATTTGACTTAGGCTCATTAAATATCATTTGAGAAAGAAAATTCATTTATTGTGACAGAAGTCGTTGAGAACAAACCGTGTCAACATTCCTCATTTTTCTTTTTAATTTTGTTTTTAATTGTTATGTTTGGTACTGAAATTGCTAAAAATCATAATTTTACTATTTTTATTTTCTTTCTTTAATTCGGATCATCAAGTTTTGAATAAGTAAATTCTACAAAATTTTTAGAAGTTGGACCCAAAATTTACTAAAAAAATTATTTGACGCCAAATCAAATTACAACTTTTATAATCTGAATTTAATTTGAGCTTTTAATAAAAAATTTATAAGTTATTCACAAACTAGTTAATGAATTTGAATAAGTAAATTCTACAAAAATTTTACAGTCAAAAAAAGTTGAATCCAAAATTTACTAAAAAAATTATTTGAATAATTTTTCACCAAATCAAATTACAACTTTTATAAATTCTGCATATTAACATATCTACTATAAATTTATATATAAATAATAACAAATAATTATTAAATAATATTAAATGCGCTGGATCATAAGTTTAGAAATTGAGTTTGAAAAGATTGGATTCGGTTTGTTTTTGTAAATAAGTTCAAAATTAAGCTTGATCGGCTTGTTTAGAAAATAATCTAAACGTTTTCAATAAAACTCTTATGAGTTATTCATGAACTAATTTAGCTTATGTCTATCTCTTTTTGCAACGAGAACCAAGCATAAGTATTGGGAATTCATGGAAATTTGAGGGGCGTAAGAAAAGGGTGAAGCCTACTACTTGCCTTACCTGCTAGATCTTGATTTTACGTTTGGCTCTCAGATTACAAAGGAGGTCACTAATTTGCATAATTGGCAGAAAAATGGTCGAGACCTTTTGTTAAGATAGACACACACAATGAAAGAATAAAATATAATAATGTTGTGAAGGACAACCCGTGTCCCTTACGTTTTCTTTCCCTTTTTTTTGGGTGAAAAATCTTTGGTTTCGTATACCAGATGTCCCTTAGGTTTTCAGTGGGTTAAAAGCAGTGTTCTAAAATCTGACCGAATGAAAATGGGCATAATAAGAGTTGAATCCATTAACTAAAGATGACTAATTAACATCTCTGCTAATAAGTCATGCTGTTATTGTTTGTTTTAATTTACAATTTACATTGTTATGATTATGTTGGGGAAAACAAGAGAGATTTTCATACTAATACTAGCTGGACCTGCGTCTTTGAACCTGTTTGGTTTGACGTCCCACATGCTAAACCAACAATTTGTCTCTTAATTTTTTTTTTTAATTTAAAAATGAAAAAATAATGGTAGACATCAACTGTTGCTTCTCAAACAGCAGTCATCAAACACTGTATGCTATTTTTTATTTTTTTTGACAGAAATATCCCCAATAACTATTTTTATTTATAAATAAATAATAATTTTATTTTTGTATGAATCGAATGCAACGATAACATAAGTTTTTTTTAAAATTGACCTAACTAACAAAAATGCTCTTGATACAAATTTTCTATAAATTGAAGTTTTTTAAAATTCTTTTTTTAATAATTTTAAAAGCTTATTCATTTATGTCCTTTTGATAATTTACATATTAAATAAATCGAATATCATAGCAAACCATGGTTTGCAATTATAGTTTTTAAGATCATCCAAATAACACTAAAAAAAATTAAATTACAACCAAACATCATCTCAAATTATAGTTTGCAATCAAAAGTTAAACAAAACTCAGGAAAGTCACCTAAATATAAAGAGATTTTGGATGATTGAGATGGAAATAAAGGTGAAGAAAAAAACCCAATTACCATTGCCAATATGCCAATGATTATTCTGTTTGCATATGCTAACATACAGATAACAAGGCTTCAATTACAGAAAAGAATTTGGGAAGGAGGGATAGAAAAAGAGAGAGAAAAGAGGGAAAGAACAACTTTCATTTCCATTCATTATTCCAAAGATAAAACGAAATTACAGGGAAATCGGACATGTCAGCTAACAGACATGCAGACTCATCAACCAACAACGGCCTGGGAAGCCAATCAACTTATTTCATTTCTTCCAAAGGGCGCGTTTGGGTTTGAACTACTATATCACGTACAATTCTCAACCGAAAAAGCGGGAGTTCTCATACCTAAAGTTACAGCTGGGTTTAATAATTCTGCCACCTCTCTTGCCTTCAATATTACTTCCTGCAAGATTTGAAAAAGTCCCTACTAAGCAATCATTGCATTCTAGTTCAGACAAATCAGGTGTGCACTGAACAAGTGCAAATATTGTTTGGAAGTTTGGACCAGTTGCATTTCCTGCAGCATACTTGCGAAGGAAGCTACCGGATGCAGCTCGGCTTCTTAGGCTTTCAAACAATCATTGCATTCTAGTTACCCTTATCATTCCTACAGAATTGGTATAGGAAATTTGGCTGAGCAGTGGTTTGTGTAATGAGTATGAGAAAGAGAGAATGAAATAGAAGCAGAATTGGAGAGAACATGGCCATTGTTTGTTCTGTAGGATCTCTATGAAATGGGCTACTTAAAAATTTGTGTTTGCTGCTATGTATATCCTTATTATTCTTCCTAACATAGGTAGTTCAATTTTCTGATCTGAACTACCTTTTTGAAGGAATCAACTTCTTAGTAGTACTTGGTCAAATGATAGTACTTGTTTCAGGTGTTTTTTTGTTGTTGTTGTTTTTTTTTTTTCTTTCTTAGGATCAAGCATAAAAATGAGAGGAATAGAAAAGTCAATGACTGAATAGTTGGGTTTTGGTTGGAAAAACGAAGGCTATAAGCCCCAGTGACGAGGTATAGTTAGGTTTCTCTTATAAGCCCTTTTCATATTCAAAATACATTGTTTTTGCCTCCAAATTTGACTTAGGCTCATTAAAAATCATTTGAGAAAGAAAATTCATTTATTGTGACTGAAGTCGTTGAGAACAAACCGTGTCAACATTCCTCATTTTTTTTTTTAATTTTTTTTTTATTGTTATGTTTGGTACTGAAATTGCTAAAAATCATAATCTTACTATTTTTATTTTCTTTCTTTAATTCGGATCATCAAGTTTTGAAGAAGTAAATTCTACAAAATTTTACAATCAAGGAAAGTTGAACTCAAAATTTACTAAAACAATTATTTGAATAATTTTTCACCAAATCAAATTACAACTTTTATAAATTTTGCATATAAACATATCTACTATAAATTTATTTGTAAATAATAAAAAATAATTATTAAATGAGAAGATCACAAGTTTAGGAGCCGAGTTTGAAAAGATTGGATTTGGTTTGTTTTTGTAAATAAGTTCAAAATAAAGCTTGATCGGCTTGTTTAAAAATAATCTGAACAATTTTAATAAAATTCTTATGAGTTATTCATGAACTAGTTTAGCTTATGTCTATCTCTTTTTGCAACGAGAACCAAGCATAAGTATTGGGAATTCATGGAAATTTGAGGGGCGTAAGAAAAGGGTGAAGCCTACTACTTGCCTTGCCAGCTAGATCTTGATTTTACGTTTGGCTCTCAGATTAAAAAGGAGGTCACTAATTTGCATAATTGGCAGAAAAATGGTCGAGACCTTTTGTTAAGATAGACACACACAATGAAAGAATAAAATATAATAATGTTGTGAAGGACAACCCGTGTCCCTTACGTTTTCTTTCCCTTTTTTTTGGGTGAAAAATCTTTGGTTTCGTATACCAGATGTCCCTTAGGTTTTCAATGGGTTAAAAACAGTGTTCTAAAATCTGACCGAATGAAAATGGGCATAATAAGAGTTGAATCCATTAACTAAAGATGACTAATTAACATCTCTACTAATAAGTCATGCTGTTATTGTTTGTTTTAATTTACAAAATATATATTAGTTATTATTCTTCTAGAATTTAAATGAAATAAAAAATAAAAACATGATTTTCTTTATTACTTATTCTATTCTCACATTTGTTTTTAGTATATTTGTTATACTAAGTTTAAATTTTAAAATCTAATTTATTCAATTAAATGAGTATAAATAAAATTATTTAAAATACTAAAAAAAAAAAAGTGAACTTTGACATTATTTTATCATGTGATACTTTTAAGTTTAAATATAATATCTTCATTTATTATTTATTTTGTAAAATAAAATATTTTATTGTTATTTTAAATTGGATATTTTATATTATTAGTTGAGATAACATTAGTTAGTAATAAGTTGTATATATATATAAATTTATTATTAATTAACTTATTTAATAAATTTTCTTATTTTTTATATTATAAATTAATTAAATTTAATATTAATTTAATTATGACATCACTGGTTAAAATATGATCCGGACAAGAATTCTGAGACTCCATGATTTTTAAGTTCAATTTTTAAAATACTGGTTGGAAGGGCTTTTACTTTATTTTATATTATAAGGATCAAAAGGTACAAAACCTGTCTCTTCGAGGGAGCTGACACCATGCATACATAACAGTGCCAGAAATAAAATTGCGATAGGCCCATTTTGCAAGATTGTGAATTGCAATATTGGAGCTATATCTGCATTTTCTAGCCACCCAAGCCTAAGACAATGATGGGCAGAGCAACGAGTCCTGAATAAATGGGTACTCACAAATGTAATCACTCCCTATATAGTTTATATGAAGGCATACTGTCTATCAATTCATACAAACTTAAGAAGGAGAAAGAGTATAAAGTACTGATTTTATCTCTAAAGAGTATAGATTGAATCTGGGGAAAAATTTGTCAGAATATTCAATGAGCACAAGAAAATGAATAACCAGCAGGAAGAAAAAAAGAGAGAAAAAAAAAAAAAAAGCATTTGAATGTTTTCTCTGTCTGAAATAACACTAGCGAGGATATGGGTCAGTAATTAAAGCCTCGTTTATTGATTCTTGAACATATCCACTTTTGTGGTCACTTGACCTTGTTGTTCCTGAATTATACTCCAGTAATTGCCACTCTGATACACTGCCACTGTACAAAAACAATGTAGGCTCTGATGGTAATGGAAGAGTGGTGGAGTAGCTATTAAGCATAAGTACTATTGATGCCATTGTTGGTCTGTCAGCCACATTTTCTTGAAGACACAATAACCCAATGTGGATGCATCTCATTACTTCACTTCTTGATTCACCATTTATTACAGGATCTATAAGATTTGAAACTGTGTTGTCTTTCCAATTTTTCCATGCCTGCGAGATTCGAAAAGTTGCAGACAATATTAATATATAATTACTTCCCTTAAAAAAATAAAAATGAAAGAAGGTATACTTACAAAGCTTATCAAATCCTCAACACTTGCGAAAAGGGAAACCACTATTTTTCTTGTCACTTACAATCTCCAGTACTAGCACACCAAAGCTATAGACATCTAACTTCACAGAGAAATATCCATGCATTGCATATTCGGGTGCCATGTATCCACTGCATGATCACATTAATACAATGAAATTCAAGTTAAGAGTCTTGTAGTTTAAAAATTTTCTATCTTTCTTGTACAATGTCTTATTTAAGGCTACTTCTTGATTTTCTAAAAGAAATGATAGTTAGGTTTACCCTGTTCCGATACTTACTAGGTTCCAACAATTCTACTTGTATTGCCTTGAGTTTGATCCACCACAAACAATCTTGCCATGCCAAAATCTGATATTTTAGAATTCATATCTGCATCTAAGAGAATATTACTTGCTTTTAGATCACGATGAATAATCCGAAGTCTAGAATCCTCATGAAGGTAAAGAAGTCCTCGAGCAATGCCTCCTATGATTTTGCAGCGTTTTTCGCAATCCAATTGTGCACTCTTTCTTGGATCTACACAACAAGGCAACATGTGAGTCTCAAAACTGTGTCTAAACTATTTCTTGCTAGTCAGGCAACATTAATTAACTTAACACAGTTACAATCCAAAAATCGAACAGAAGAGGTACTATACCAAATTATAAGTAATTAAGGCTTTTATTGGGCACAAACTCGTAGATGAGAAGCCTTTCCCTTCTTTCCAAGCAGAAACCAAGTAGCTTAACTAAATTCCGGTGCTGAAGCTTTGCCACTAACAGGATTTCATTCTTAAATTCTTGATCTCCCTGACCAGACTCCCTGGATAACCTCTTCACAGCTATCTCTTGTCCATTGGAAAGCCTACCCTGAAAGTGCATCAGCGTTTAGATAGTATATGTAACTTTTCGCTAACTATTATAGGAATTGCACTTTGGCAATGTCAAATTACCTTGTAAACAGCTACCAAATCCACCTTGTCCAAGCTTATTAGAATCAGAGAAGTTATCTGTTGCCACACTGATGGTGCCAAAGTCAAATTGCAATGATTCTGTACTTCCAATTTCATCCTGATCCACTTCACCCGGGGAACAATTACAGAATTTAGTACCAAAAACTGTTCCACAATTGAGATTAATCTACTTCCATAAAAAAGGAAACTGTATGAAAATAATTTCAGATATACACTTGTCTCATTCACCAAATTAAATGGAACAAAATAATTTATTAATACGATGACTTTTGGGGAGATTTTTCAGATGTTAACCAGTTTTCAAGAAAAAACTTCATGTTTTAATTTGTTGGATTGCTCTGTAATTCCAGTGCAATGCTACTTGAAGAATAACCCAAAAAGGGAAAACTGAAAAAATAATGAAATAAAATTCTATGCTTACTTTCTAAATTTTTCAATGACTTCCTCTTCATTCTCAAGTAGATGAAGATGAAGATGAATATTACGATACAGGCAACAATTGGCACAACTATGGCGATGATAGTTCGTGATGTGTTACTCTTCTTCTCTGAAAAAAGACAGAAATTAAGAATTAATTAAGACATTCAATTAGTTGAAAGCATCAATAAGGCAAACTAGTAATTGGAGAGAAATGGTGAACACAACTATTCTGCAGATAAATGTTCATAGCACTTTCTTTTCCTCCATAAAAGGAAAGGCCCCCAGAAAGAAAACCATGTTAAAGGATTGGTCACAGAAAAATGTGGAGAATCAAGTACCTTCTTTGGATGTTGTATTGGTGGATGGAGGTGGAGGAGCAGGAGCAGGAGGAGAAACTGGTGGTTGTGTATCAACTGTAGGATCATAGTAGTGGTAGTTCTCATACCTAAAATTACAACTGGGTTTAAAAACTCTGCCTCCTCTCTTGCTTTCAACATTACTTCCTGCAATATCTGAAAAAGCCTCAGCTAAGCAATCATCGCATTGTAGTTCAGACAGATCAGGTGTGCATTGAACATGTGCAAATATGGTTTGGAAGTTTGGACCAGGTGCATTTCCCGCAGCATACTTGCGAAGGGAGCTACCGGATGCAGCTCGGCTTCTTAGGCTTTGAAACAAGTCCCTTAACGCCTGATTGAACCAATCTTGGTCAGTTGCATTAGCTCCGTTCAACAGCTTGAAGTATGGGCTAGTCTCCAAGATACCGTACAATGACCGGTTTGAGTACCTCAACATACAATTATCATACCATACGATTGCCTCCTTTTGATTTGGACAAGCCTCTGGGAGAAGAACAATGGTACCATTAAGACAACTACGACAATCATCAGGCTTAACATCTCCTCTACAAAGCCCGATCGCGTAAACTTTGTCGGAATTTTGGCCATAAGAGGAGTTGTAAGATCCATAATCAATTTCTATGTTGGAAGTGAGATTGGAAAGAAGGGTATTGAGGTTGGCCTTGTAGGTACTATTAGCAGTGTAGTTACCATTCTCATTTATACAATATTAAGTTAGGGGATTTCGGCTGGGCAGTGGTTTGGATAATGAGTATGAGAAAGAGAGTAGGAAATAGAAACAGAATTGGAGAGAAAATGGCCATTGTCTGATCTGTTGGATCTCTGTGAAATGGGCTACTTGCAAATTTGTGTTTACTGATATAGGTAGTTCAATTTTCTGAAATACCTTTTTGAAGGAATCAACTTCCTAATAGTTTAATTGGTCAAATGATAGTACTTGTTTAAGGTGTTTTTTGTTTTTGTTTTTTCCTTTCTCGTCTTTCTTAGGAGCAATGACGGAATAGTTAGGAAAAAAGCTATAAACTCCAGTGACTTGTATAGTTACGTTTCTCTTATAAGTATTTTTCATATTCAAAATACATTGTTTTTTCTGTCAAAATTGACTTAGGCTCAATAAAAATCGAGATAGAAAATTCATTGATTGTAACTGAAGTCGTTGAGGACAAACCGTGTAAACTTTCCTCCTATTTTCCAAGACAGAAAAGGTCACTAATTTGCGTAATTGACAGACAAATGGTCAAGACATTGTTAATATAGACTGACCTCTGGTCAAAGTCATAATGGGAATTCATGGAAATTAGAAGGCCTTCAGAAAAGGGTTAGAAATTGCTAAAAGTCATAATGGGACAACCATGCATATAGAAAATTATTTGAATAATTTTGTACCAAATCGAATTACAACTTTTATAAGTTTTGCATATAAAATATCTATTATAAATTTATATATAAATAATAAAAAATAATTATTAAATGATATTAAATGGGCATAATAAGAGTTGAATCCATTAACTAAAGATGACTAATTAACATCTCTGCTAATAAGCCAAGCTGTTATTGTTTGTTTTAATTTACAATATATATATTAATTATTATTCTTCTAGAATTTAAATGAAATAAAAAATAAAACATGATTTTCTTTATTACTTATTCTATTCTCACATTTGTTTTTAGTATATTTGTTATACTAAGTTTAAATTTTAAAATCAAATTTATTCATCCAATTAGATGAGTATAATTAAAATTATTTAAAATACTAAAAAATAATGTGAACTTTGATATTATTTTATAGCATGATACTTTTAAGTTTAAATATATTACGTTTATGTATTATTTATTTTGTAAAATAAAATAGTTTATTATTATTTTCAATTGGGTATTTTATTTTATTAGTTGTGGTAATATTAGTTAGTAATAAGTTGTATATATAGAAATTTATTACTAATTAACTTATGTAATAAATTTTTATATTTTTTATATTATAAATTAATTAAATTAATATTTAATTTATTTAAGGACATCGCTAGTTAAACTAGTAATATACTTATAGACCGATAAGAATTGGAGACCTGACATTTTTTAGAATCAATAATAAATTTGATTTTAAAATATTGGTGGGAAGGGCTTTTACTTTATTTTATATTATATATTTACTTATTTTTGCTGACAAGTAATTCATTGATTGGGATCAAAAAGTACAAAAACTGTCTCTTCGAGGGAGCTGATATCATGCATACAACTGTAACAGTGCCAGAAATAAAATTGCGATAGGCCCATTTTGCAAGATTGTGAATTGCAATATTGAAGCTATATCTGCATTTTCTAGCCACCCAAGCCTAAGACAATGATGGGCAGAGCAACAAGTCCTGAATAACTGGGTACTCATAAATGTAATCACTCCCTATATAGTCTTTATAAAGGCATACTGTCTATCAATTCATGCAAACTTAAGAAGTAAGTATAAAGCACTGATTTTATCTCTAAAGAGTATAGATTGAATCTGGGGAAAAATTTGTAAGAATATTCAATGAGCACAAGAAAATGAATAACCAGCAGGAAGAAATAAAAAAAAATAAAAAAAGAGAAGTATGTGAATTTTTCTTCTGTCTGAAATAACACTAGCGAGGATATAGGTCAGTAATTGAAGCCTCATTTATTGATTCTTGAACAGATTCACTTTTGTGGTCACTTGACCCTGTTGTTCCTTAATTATACTCTTGTAATTGCCACTCTGATACACTATCACTGTGCAAAAACAATGCAGGCTCTGATGGTAATGGAAGAGTGGTTGAGTAGCTATTAAGCATGAGTACTATTGATGCCATTGTTGGTCTGTCAGCTACATTTTCTTGAACACACAGTAACCCGATGTGGATGCATCTCATTACTTCACTTCTTGACCCATCATTTATTGCAGGATCTATAAGATTTGAAACTGTGTTGTCCCTCCAATTTTTCCATGCCTGGGAGATTTGAAAAGTTGCAAACAGTATTATTATGTAATTTCTTCCCTAAAAAATATAAAAATGAAAGAAGGTATACTTACAAAGCTTATCAAATCCTCTACACTTTGGCCAAAAGCGAAACCACTATTTTTTTTACCACTTACAATCTCCAGAACCAGCACTCCAAAACTATAGACATCTGACTTCACAGAGAAATATCCATGCATTGCATACTCGGGTGCCATGTATCCACTGCATGATCATATAAACAAGATGAAATTCAAGTTAAAAGTCTTGTAGTTTTAAAATTTTCTATCTTTCTTGTACAAAGTCTTATTTGAGGCCACTTCTTGATTTTCTAATAGAAATGATAGTTAGGTTTAACCTGGTCTGATACTTACTAGGTTCCAACAATTCTACTTGTATTGCCTTGAGTTTGATCCACCACAAACAATCTTGCCATGCCAAAATCTGATATTTTAGGATTCATATCTGCATCTAAGAGAATATTGCTTGCTTTTAGATCACGATGAATAATCCGAAGTCTAGAATCCTCATGAAGGTAAAGAAGTCCTCGCGCAATGCCTCCTATGATTTGGTAGCGTCTTTCCCAATCCAATTGTGCCCTCTTTCTTGGATCTACACAACAAGGCAACATATGATTTCAAAACTGTTTGTAAAGTACTTTCCGGGAAGTCAGGCAACAGAAATTAACTTAGCACAGTTACAATCCAAAAATCAAACCGAAGAGGTACTATACCAAATAATAAGTAATCAAGGCTTTTATTAGGGCACAAACTCGTAGATGAGAAGCCTTTCCCTTCTTTCCAAGCAGAAACCAAGTAGCCTAACTAAATTCCGGTGCTGAAGCTTGGCCACTAACAGGACTTCATTCTTAAATTCTTGATCTCCCTGACCAGAGTCCCTGGATAACCTCTTCACAGCTATCTCTTGTCCATTGGTGAGCCTACCCTGAAAGTGCATCAACGTTTAGTTAGTATATGTAACTTTTCGCTAAACTATTCTAGGAATTGCACTTTGGCAATGTCAAATTACCTTGTAAACAGCACCAAATCCACCTTGTCCAAGCTTATTAGAATCAGAGAAGTTATCTGTTGCCGCACTGATGGTGCCAAAGTCAAATTGCAATGATTCTGTACTTCCAATTTCATCCCGATCCACTTCACCTCGGGAACAATTACAGAATTTAGTACCAAAAACTGTTCCACAAATGAGATTAATCTACTTCCATAAAAAAGGAAACTGTATGAAAATAATTTCAGATATACACTTGTTTCATTCACCAAATTAAATGGAACAAAATAATTTATTAATACGATGATTTTTGGGGAGATTTTTTAGATGTTAACCAGTTTTCAAGAAAAAACTTCATGTTTTAATTTGTTGGATTGCTCTGTAATTCCAGTGCAATGCTACTTGAAGAATAACCCAAAAAGGGAAAATGAAAAAATAATGAAACAAAATTCTAAGTTTACTTTTTATATTTTTCCATGACTTCCTCTTCACTCTCAAGTAGATGAAGATGAAGAAGAATATTACGATACAGGCAACCATTGGCACAACTATGGCGATGACAGTTCGTGATGTGTTACTCTTCTTCTCTGAAAAAAGACAGAAATTAAGAATTAATTAAGACATTCAATTAGTTGAAAGCATCAATAAGGAAAACTTTTAATTGGAGAGAAATAGCGAACACAACTATTCTGCAGGTAAACGTTCATAGAACTTTCTTTTCCTCCATAAAAGGAAAGGCCCCCAGAAAGAAAACCATGTTAAAGGATTGGTCACAGAAAAATGTGGAGAATCAAGTACCTTCTTTGGATGTTGTATTGGTGGATGGAGGTGGAGGAGCAGGAGCAGGAGGAGAAACTGGTAGTTGTGTATCAACTGTAGGATCATAGAAGCGGGAATTCTCATACCTAAAATTACAACTGGGTTTAATAATTCTGCCTCCTCTCTTGCCTTCAACATTACTTCCTGCAATATCTGAAAAAGCCCCAACTAAGCAATCAGTGCATTCTAGTTCAGACAGATCAGGTGTGCACTGAACAAGTGCAAATATGGTTTGGAAGTTTGGACCAGTTGCATTTCCAGCAGCATACTTGCGAAGGGAGCTACCGGATGCAGCTCGTCTTCTTTAGGCTTTCTAACAAGTTCCTTGTCGCTTGATTGAACTGGTCTTGGTCAGTTGCATTAGCTAGGTTCCACATCAAGAATGATGGGCTAGTTTCCACGATACCATATAAAGACCGGTTTGAGTACCTTAACATACAATTATCATACCATACGATTGCCTCCTTTTGATTTGGACAAACCTCTGGGAGAAGAACAATCGTATCATTAAGACAACTACGACAATCATCAGGCTTAACATCTCCTCTACAAAGCCCGATCGCGTATACTTTGTCGGAATTTTGGCCATAAGAGGAGTTGTAAAATCCATAATCAATTTCTGTGTTGGAAGTGAGATTGGAAAGAAGGGTATTGAGGTTGGCCTTGTAGGTACTATTAGCAGTGTAGTTACCCTTATCATTTATACAAAAATGGTATAGGGATTTCGGCTGGGCAGTGGTTCGGGTAATGAGTATGAGAAAGAGAGAAGGAAATAGAAGCAGAATTGGAGAGAAAATAGCCATTGTTTGATCTGTTGGATCTCTGTGAAATGGGCTACTTGCAAATTTGTGTTTACTGATATAGGTAGTTCAATTTTCTGAAATACCTTTTTGAAGGAATCAACTTCCTAATAGTTTAATTGGTCAAATGATAGTACTTGTTTAAGGTGTGTTTTTTTTTCTTTCTCATCTTTCTTAGGAGCAATGACGGAATAGTTAGGAAAAAAGCTATAAACTCCAGTGACTTGTATAGTTACGTTTCTCTTATAAGTATTTTTCATATTCAAAATACATTGTTTTTTCCGTCAAATTTGACTTAGGCTCAATAAAAATCGAGATAGAAAATTCATTGATTGTGACTGAAGTCGTTGAGGACAAACCGTGTAAACTTTCCTCCTATTTTCCAAGACAGAAAAGGTCACTAATTTGCGTAATTGACAGACAAATGGTCAAGACATTGTTAATATAGACTGACGTTTGGTAAAAGTCATAATGGGAATTCATGGAAATTAGAAGGGCCTTCAGAAAAGGGTTAGAAATTGCTAAAAGTCATAATGGGACAACGATGCGTACAGCTAGCAACATTGTCAGAGATAAATTTGCTAGAGGCCCATTTTGTAATTCTTTGTAATTCGACTATTACCGAATAATCAATTCAATTTACTTTGTTATGATTATGTAGGGAAAACACGAGAGATTTTCATACTAATACTAGCTGGACCTGCGTCTTTGAACCTGTTTGGTAGACATCAACTGTTGCTTCTCAAACAGCAGTCATCAAACATGGTATGCTATTTTTTTTTTTTTACAGATATATCCCCAAGAACTATTTTTATTTTTAATAAATAATAATTTTACTTTTTGAAGAATCGAATGCAACTATAGCATAAGTTTTTTTAAAAAAATAAAAAATAAAAATTGACCTAACTAACAAAAATGCTCTTTGATACAAATTTTCCATAAATCGAAGTTTTTTTAAATAATTTTAAAAGATTATTCATGGATGTCTTTTTGATAATTTACATATTAAATAAATCAAATATCATTGCAAACCATGGTTTGCAATTATAGTTTTTAAGATAATCAAAATAACACTAAAAAAATTAAATTGTAACCAAACATCATCTCAAATTATAGTTTGCAATCAAAAGTTAAACAAAACTCAGGAAAGTCACCTAAATACAAAGAGATTTTGGATGATGGAGATGGAAATAAAGGTGAAGGCAAAAACCCAATTACCATTGCCAATATGCCAATGATTATTCTATTTGCATATGCTAACATACAGATAACAAGGCTTCAATTACAGAAAAAAATTTGGGAAGGAGGGATAGAAAAAGAGAGAGAAAAGAGGGAAAGAACAAGTTTCATTTCCATTCATTATTCCAAAGATAAAACGAAATTACAGAGAAATCGGACATGTCAGCTAACAGATATGCAGACTCATCAACTAACAACGGCTTGGGAAGCCAATCAACTTATTTCATTTCTTCCAAAGGGTGCGTTTGGGTTTGAACTACTATATCACGTACAATTATCGACCGAAAAAGCGGGAGTTCTCATACCTAAAGTTACAGCTGGGTTTAATAATTCTGCCACCTCTCTTGCCTTCAATATTACTTCCTGCAAGATCTGAAAAAGTCCCTACTAAGCAATCATTGCATTCTAGTTCAGACAGATCAGGTGTGCACTGAACAAGTGCAAATATTGTTTGGAAGTTTGGACCAGTTGCATTTCCTGCAGCATACTTGCGAAGGAAGCTACCGGATGCAGCACGGCTGCTTAGGCTTTCAAACAAGTCCCTTAACGCCTGATTGAACCGGTCTTGGTCAGTTGCATTAGCTACGTTCCACTGCTTGAATGATGGCCTAGTTTCCAAGATACCATATAATGACCGGTTTGAGTACCTCAACATACAATTATCATACCCTGCCATTGCCTCCTTTTGATTTGGACACACCTCTGGGAGAAGAACAATGGTGTCATTAAGACAACTACGGCAATCATCAGGCTTAACATCTCCTCGACAAAGCCCGATCGCATAAGCTTTGTCTGAATCTTGGCCATAAGAGGAGTTGTAAAACCCATAATCAATTTCTGTGTTGGAAGTGAGATTGGAAAGAAGGGTATTGAGGTTGGCTTTGAAGGTACTATTAGCAGTGTAATTACCCGTATCATTCTTACAGAATTGGTATAGGAATTTTGGCTGAGCGGTGGTTTGTGTAATGAGTATGAGAAAGAGAGAAGGAAATAGAAGCAGAATTGGAGAGAACATAGCCATTGTTTGTTCTGTAGGATCTCTATGACATGGGCTACTTACAAATTTGTGTTTGCTACTATGTATATCCTTATTATTCTTCCTAACATGGGTAGTTCAATTTTCTGAAACATCTTTTCGAAGGAATCAAATTTTTAATAGTACTTGGTTACTTTTTTAAGGTTTTTTTTTTTTTTCTCTTTCTCTGTTTTCCTTAGGATCAAGCACGACAATCTGAGGATTAGATAAGTCAATGACTGAATAGTTAGGTTTTGTTTAGAAAATTTTAAAAAATAAATAAAAAAAGCTAAAAACTCCAGGTGACTAGTGTATTTACGTTTCTCTTATAAGCCTTTTTCATATTCAAAATATATTGTTTTTGCCTTCAAATTTGACTTAGGCTCAATAAAAATCATTTGAGATTGAAAATTCATTGAATGTGACTCAAGTGGTTGAGGACAAACCGTGTAAATTTTCCTCCTATTTTCCAAGCCTGAATATATCTATTCTGAACTAGAAATTGCTAAAGGTCATAATTTCCCCATTTCTATTTTCTTTCCCTGCAACAAGGACCGAGCATAAGTATTGGGAATTCATGGAAATTAGAGAGGCATAAGAAAAGGGTTAAGCCTACTACTTGCCTTAGCCTGCTAGATCTTGACTGTACGTTTGGGCCCTCAGATTACATAAAAGGTCACTAATTTGCATAATTGGCAGATAAATGGTCAAGACCTTTTGTTAAGATAGACTGACAATGAAAGAATAAAATATAGTGAAGAACTGACAGAGCCAATCTATGATGGTTTAAATAGTTGACTGCTCTTGTGTTTTTGGCTTTCACAGGGTTGAAGGGTTATTATTACCAAATAATAAACTTAACTCACATTTTTTTGATTATGTAAGGAAAGCAGGGGAGATTTTCTTACTAATACCAGCTGGAGCTGCGTGTTAGTCACCTAAATACAAAGAGATTTTGGTTGAGAATTACCATTTCTTTTTTGCCAAAAACCCCCATTGAACCAATCCAATTTGGTTACATTTTTTCATTCCACACAGAGAAGGGAAGATTCATTTCCAATATGCCAAAGATTATTCTTTTTGCATAGCCTAACATACAATTGTCCAACCACACAATTGCCTCTCTTTTTTTAATTAATTTGGAAACATCTTGGTGAGAACGATTTTGGAATCACTGAGGTAACTACGGCAAGCATCTAGCTTAATATCTCCTCTATTGTCAGGGTTTTGACCGTCAGAGAAATTGTAGAAACCGTATTCAATTTTGTTAGAAGAGAGTTTGATTAGAAGGTGGTTGAGATTGGCTTGATAGGTAATATTACAGTGTATTTACCCTTTTCATACATACAGAAATGTTGTAGGAATTTTTGCCTGGCAGTTGCTTGAGTGATAAGTAAGAGAATCGGAAAGAAAAAGAAACACTACTCTGTTGAAAAAATCATGGCCACTTATTATTGAATGGAAAATATTGGTCTTAAATGAAGCTTATATATGCTTCGCTGTTGGAGGGTTATGAAGTGATAAGCCTATAAAAAGCTTGTCTTGCTGCTTGCAGCTATAAATGTCTTTCTACTTTCTAGCATGGTTTATGTTATATCCACATTTATAAAGTGACATGAACATTGACTGTTCTGGGAAATTCTAAAGCTAAATATTGATAAATAAAATTTTAAAACTTTACAATGTCATGAATTGGAATATTAGATTATAGCGTGAGTGTTGCCTGTCTTGGAATAACACTAGTGAAGGTATAAATCAGTAATTGAAGCCTTATTCTCTGAATCTTCAGCAGATTCACTTTTGTGTTCACTTGACCTTGTCCTCATTGAATTATGCTGCTGTGATTGCCAGTTTGATGCACTGCTACTAGGAATAAATAATGCAGGCACTGAGGGTACTGGGAGAGTGGTGGAGTACTTATTAAGCATGAGTAAGATTGAAGCCATTGTTAGTCTGTGAGCTACATTTTCTTGAGCACATAGTAATCCAATGTGGATGCACCTCATTATTTCACTTCTTGATCCATCATTTATCATGGCATCTATAAGATTAGAAACTGTTCCATCCCTCCAATTTTTCCATGCCTGCATATGAAGGTTGCCTTCTCTTTGTCAGTTGCATTAGCTACGTTCCACATCAAGAGTGATGGGCTTGTTTTCACGATACCATATAAAGACCGGTTTGAGTACCTTAACATGCAATTATCATACCCTGCCATTGCCTCCTTTTGATTTGGACAAACCTCTGGAAGAAGAACAATCGTACCATTAAGACAACTACGACAATCATCAGGCTTAACATCTCCTCTACAAAGCCCGATCGCGTAAACTTTGTCTGAATTTTGGCCATAAGAGGAGTTGTAAAATCCATAATCAATTTGTGTTGGAAGTGAGATTGGAAAGAAGGGTATTGAGGTTGGCCTTGTAGGTACTATTAGCAGTGTAGTTACCCTTATCATTTATACAAAATTGGTATAGGGATTTCGGCTGGGCAGTGGTTTGGGTAATGAGTATGAGAAAGAGAGAAGGATATAGAAGCAGAATTGGAGAGAAAATAGCCATTGTTTGTTCTGTTGGATCTCTGTGAAATGGGCTACTTGCAAATTTGTGTTTACTGACATAGGTAGTTCAATTTTCTGATATACCTTTTTGAAGGAATCAACTTCCTAATAGTTTAATTGATCAAATGATAATACTTATTTAAGGTGTTTTTTTTTTTTTTTCCTTTCTCTTCTTTCTTAGGAACAATGACGGAATAGTTAGGAAAAAGCTATAAACTCCAGTGACTAGTATAATCTTTTAAGTCTTTTTCGTATTCAAACTACATTGTTTTTGCCTTCAAATTTGACTTTGGCTCAGTAAAAATCGAGATAGAAAATTCATTGATTGTGACTGAAGTGGTTAAGGACAAACCGTGTAAACTTTCCTCCTGTTTTCCAAGCTTGAAGATTCTCAACTGGAAATTACCAAAAGGCGTAATTTCCCGGCTTGTATTTTCTTTCGTTGACCAACCATAAGTATTGGGAATTGATTGTAATTAGAGGGGCATTTGAAAAGTACCTGTGCCTTAGCCTGCTAGATCTTGATTGTACGTTTGGGCACTCAGATCACATAAAAGGTCACTAATTTTTATAATTGGCAGACAAATGGTCAAGACATTGTTAATATAGACTCACAATGAAAGAATAAAACATAGTGATGAACTGACAGAGCCAATCTATGATGGTTTAAATAATGGACGACTTCTTGTGCCTTTGGCTTTCACAGGGTTGAAGGGTTATTATTACCAAATAATCAACTCAATTCACATGTTCTTGATTATGTATGTAAAGCAGGGGAGATTTACTTTCTATTACTTGCTGGAGCTGCGTCTTAGTCACCTAAATGCAAAGAGATTTTGGTTGATTGAGATGGAAGTAAAGGAAAAATAAAAACCCAATTACCATTTCTTTTTTGCCAAAAATCCCATTGAACCAACCCAATTTGCTGGGCAGTTGCTTGAGTGATAAGGAAGAGAATGGGAAGGAAAAAGAAACACTACTCTCTTGAAAAAAACATAGCCACTTTGTTATTATTGAATGGAAAATATTGGTCTTAAATGAAGCTTATATAGGTTTCTCTGTTGAGGGTTATGAAGTGATAAGCCTATGAAAAACTGGTCTTGCAGCTTGCAGCTTGTAGCATGGTTTCTGTTATTTAAAATTTTATTTAAGGTCTGATATAAGGTCAGCTTCTTGGTTATTTAAGTTCTTATATAAATTTGTACTGTTTGCTGCTATATATATATATATACTAATAGTAATTACTATACCTTACGTAGGTAGTTCTATTTTCGGAAATGTAGTACTTGGTCAAATGATAGTAATTATTTAAGGTGTCTTTTTTTTTTCTTTTTCTTCTTTCTTAGGATCAAGCATAAAAATCAGAGGATTAGAAAAGTCAATGACTGAAAAGAAAACATTGATTGAGATTCAAGTGGTTGAGGACAAACCATGTAAACATTCCTCCCATTTTGCAAGCTTGAAGATTTATATTCTGAACTAGAAATTGGTAGAAGTCATAATGGGAATTCATGGAAATTAGAGGGCCTTAAGAAAAGGGTTAGAAATTGCTAAAAGTCATAATGGGACAACCATGCGTACAACTAGTAACATTGTCAGAGATAAATTTGCTAGAGGCCCATTTTGTAATTCTTTGTAATTCAACTATTACCAAATAATCAATTCAATTTACATTGTTATGATTATGTTGGGGAAAACAAGAGAGATTTTCATACTAATACTAGCTGGACCTGCGTCTTTGAACCTGTTTGGTTTGACGTCCCACATGCTAAACCAACAATTTGTCTCTTAATTTTTTTTTTAATTTAAAAATGAAAAAATAATGGTAGACATCAACTGTTGCTTCTCAAACAGCAGTCATCAAACACTGTATGCTATTTTTTATTTTTTTTGACAGAAATATCCCCAATAACTATTTTTATTTATAAATAAATAATAATTTTATTTTTGTATGAATCGAATGCAACGATAACATAAGTTTTTTTTAAAATTGACCTAACTAACAAAAATGCTCTTGATACAAATTTTCTATAAATTGAAGTTTTTTAAAATTCTTTTTTTAATAATTTTAAAAGCTTATTCATTTATGTCCTTTTGATAATTTACATATTAAATAAATCGAATATCATAACAAACCATGGTTTGTAATTATAGTTTTTAAGATCATCCAAATAACACTAAAAAAAATTAAATTACAACCAAACATCATCTCAAATTATAGTTTGCAATCAAAAGTTAAACAAAACTCAGGAAAGTCACCTAAATATAAAGAGATTTTGGATGATTGAGATGGAAATAAAGGTGAAGAAAAAAACCCAATTACCATTGCCAATATGCCAATGATTATTCTGTTTGCATATGCTAACATACAGATAACAAGGCTTCAATTACAGAAAAGAATTTGGGAAGGAGGGATAGAAAAAGAGAGAGAAAAGAGGGAAAGAACAACTTTCATTTCCATTCATTATTCCAAAGATAAAACGAAATTACAGGGAAATCGGACATGTCAGCTAACAGACATGCAGACTCATCAACCAACAACGGCCTGGGAAGCCAATCAACTTATTTCATTTCTTCCAAAGGGCGCGTTTGGGTTTGAACTACTATATCACGTACAATTCTCAACCGAAAAAGCGGGAGTTCTCATACCTAAAGTTACAGCTGGGTTTAATAATTCTGCCACCTCTCTTGCCTTCAATATTACTTCCTGCAAGATTTGAAAAAGTCCCTACTAAGCAATCATTGCATTCTAGTTCAGACAAATCAGGTGTGCACTGAACAAGTGCAAATATTGTTTGGAAGTTTGGACCAGTTGCATTTCCTGCAGCATACTTGCGAAGGAAGCTACCGGATGCAGCTCGGCTTCTTAGGCTTTCAAACAATCATTGCATTCTAGTTACCCTTATCATTCCTACAGAATTGGTATAGGAAATTTGGCTGAGCAGTGGTTTGTGTAATGAGTATGAGAAAGAGAGAATGAAATAGAAGCAGAATTGGAGAGAACATGGCCATTGTTTGTTCTGTAGGATCTCTATGAAATGGGCTACTTAAAAATTTGTGTTTGCTGCTATGTATATCCTTATTATTCTTCCTAACATAGGTAGTTCAATTTTCTGAAATACCTTTTTTGAAGGAATCAACTTCTTAGTAGTACTTGGTCAAATGATAGTACTTGTTTCAGGTGTTTTTTGTTGTTGTTGTTTTTTTTTTTTTTCTTTCTTAGGATCAAGCATAAAAATGAGAGGAATAGAAAAGTCAATGACTGAATAGTTGGGTTTTGGTTGGAAAAACGAAGGCTATAAGCCCCAGTGACGAGGTATAGTTAGGTTTCTCTTATAAGCCCTTTTCATATTCAAAATACATCGTTTTTCCTCCAAATTTGACTTAGGCTCATTAAAAATCATTTGAGAAAGAAAATTCATTTACTGTGACTGAAGTCGTTGAGAACAAAACGTGTCAACATTCCTCTTTTTTTTTTTTTTAATTTTTTTTTATTGTTATGTTTGGTACTGAAATTGCTAAAAATCATAATTTTACTATTTTTATTTTCTTTCTTTAATTCGGATCATCAAGTTTTGAAGAAGTAAATTCTACAAAATTTTACAATCAAGGAAAGTTGAACTCAAAATTTACTAAAACAATTATTTGAATAATTTTTCACCAAATCAAATTACAACTTTTATAAATTTTGCATATAAACATATCTACTATAAATTTATTTGTAAATAATAAGAAATAATTATTAAATGAGCATATCACAAGTTTAGGAGCTGAGTTTGAAAAGATTGGATTTGGTTTGTTTTTGTAAAAAAGTTCAAAATAAAGCTTGATCGGCTTGTTTAGAAAATAATCTGAACATTTTTAATAAAACTCTTATGAGTTATTCATGAACTAGTTTAGCTTATGTCTATCTCTTTTTGCAACGAGAACCAAGCATAAGTATTGGGAATTCATGGAAATTTGAGGGGCGTAAGAAAAGGGTGAAGCCTACTACTTGCCTTGCCAGCTAGATCTTGATTTTACGTTTGGCTCTCAGATTACAAAGGAGGTCACTAATTTGCATAATTGGCAGAAAAATGGTCGAGACCTTTTGTTAAGATAGACACACACAATGAAAGAATAAAATATAATAATGTTGTGAAGGACAACCCGTGTCCCTTACGTTTTCTTTCCCTTTTTTTTGGGTGAAAAATCTTTGGTTTCGTATACCAAATGTCCCTTAGGTTTTCAGTGGGTTAAAAGCAGTGTTCTAAAATCTGACCGAATGAAAATGGGCATAATAAGAGTTGAATCCATTAACTAAAGATGACTAATTAACATCTCTACTAATAAGTCATGCTGTTATTGTTTGTTTTAATTTACAAAATATATATTAGTTATTATTCTTCTAGAATTTAAATGAAATAAAAAATAAAAACATGATTTTCTTTATTACTTATTCTATTCTCACATTTGTTTTTAGTATATTTGTTATACTAAGTTTAAATTTTAAAATCTAATTTATTCAATTAAATGAGTATAAATAAAATTATTTAAAATACTAAAAAAAAAAATGTGAACTTTGACATTATTTTATCATGTGATACTTTTAAGTTTAAATATAATATCTTCATTTATTATTTATTTTGTAAAATAAAATATTTTATTGTTATTTTAAATTAGATATTTTATATTATTAGTTGAGATAACATTAGTTAGTAATAAGTTGTATATATATATAAATTTATTATTAATTAACTTATTTAATAAATTTTCGTATTTTTTATATTATAAATTAATTAAATTTAATATTAATTTAATTATGACATCACTGGTTAAAACATGATCCGGACAAGAATTCTGAGACTCCATGATTTTTAAGTTCAATTTTTAAAATACTGGTTGGAAGGGCTTTTACTTTATTTTATATTATTTATTTACTTATTTTTGCTGACAAGTAATTCATTGATTGGGATCAAAAGGTACAAAACGTGTCTCTTCGAGGGAGCTGATATCATGCATACAACTGTAACAGTGCCAGAAATAAAATTGCGATAGGCCCATTTTGCAAGATTGTGAATAGCAATATTGGAGCTATATCTGCATTTTCTAGCCACCCAAGCCCAAGAAAATGATGGGCAGAGCAACAAAGTCCTGAATAAATGGGTACTCATAAATGTAATCACTCCCTATATAGTCTATACAAAGGCATACTGTCTATCAATTCATACAAACTTAAGAAGAAGAAAGAGTATAAACCACTGATTTTATATCTAAAGAGTATAGATTGAATCTGGGGAAAAATTTGTAAGAATATTCAATGAGCACAAGAAAATGAATAACCAGCAGGAAGGAAAAAAAAAAAAGCATGTGAATGTTTTCTCTGTCTGAAATAACACTAGCGAGGACTATGGGTTAGTAATTGAAGCCTCATTTATTGATTCTTGAACAGATTCACTTTTATGGTCACTTGACCTTGTTGTTCTTGAATTATACTCTTGTAATTGCCACTCTGATACAATGCCACTGTGCAAAAACAATGCAGGCTCTGATAGTAATGGAAGAGTGGTGGAGTAGCTATTAAGCATAAGTACTATTGATGCCATTGTTGGTCTGTCATCTACATTTTCTTGAACACACAATAACCCAATGAGGATGCATCTCATTTCTTCATTTCTTGACCCATCATTTATTGCAGGATCTATAAGATTTGAAACTGTGTTGTCCTTCCAATTTTTCCACGCCTACGAGATTTGAAAAGTTACACACAGTATTATTATGTAATTTCTTCCCTTAAAAATATAAAAATGAAAGAAGGTATACTTACAAAGCTTATCAAATCCTCTACACTTTGGCCAAAAGCGAAACCACTATTCTTCTTTACCACTTACAATCTCCAGAACCAGCACTCCAAAACTATAGACATCTGACTTCACAGAGAAATATCCATGCATTGCATACTCGGGTGCCATGTATCCACTGCATGATCATATAAACAAGATGAAATTCAAGTTAAAAGTCTTGTAGTTTTAAAATTTTCTATCTTTCTTGTACAAAGTCTTATTTAAGGCCACTTCTTGCTTTTGTAACAGAAATGATAGTTAGGTTTAACCTGGTCTGATACTTACAAGGTCCCAACAATTCTACTTGTATTGCCTTGAGTTTGATCCACCACAAACAATCTTGCCATGCCAAAATCTGATATTTTAGGATTCATATCTGCATCTAAGAGAATATTGCTTACTTTTAGATCACGATGAATAATCCGAAGTCTAGAATCCTCGTGAAGGTAAAGAAGTCCTCGCGCAATGCCTCCTATGATTTTGTAGCGTCTTTCCCAATCCAATTGTGCCCTCTTTCTTGGATCTACACAACAAGGCAACATATGATTTCAAAACTGTTTGTAAAGTACTTTCTTGGAAGTCAGGCAACAGAAATTAACTTAACGCAGTTACAATCCAAAAATCAAACAGAAGAGGTACTATACCAAATAATAAGTAATCAAGGCTTTTATTAGGCACAAACTCGTAGATGAGAAGCCTTTCCCTTCTTTCCAAGCAGAAACCAAGTAGCCTAACTAAATTCCGGTGCTGAAGCTTGGCCACTAACAGGACTTCATTCTTAAATTCTTGATCTCCCTGACCAGACTCCCTGGATAACCTCTTCACAGCTATCTCTTGTCCATTGGTGAGCCTACCCTGAAAGTGCATCAACGTTTAGTTAGTATATGTAACTTTTCGCAAACTATTCTAGGAATTGCACTTTGGCAATGTCAAATTACCTTGTAAACAGCACCAAATCCACCTTGTCCAAGCTTATTAGAATCAGAGAAGTTATCTGTTGCCGCACTGATGGTGCCAAAGTCAAATTGCAATGATTCTGTACTTCCAATTTCATCCTGATCCACTTCACCCGGGGAACAATTACAGAATTTAGTACCAAAAACTGTTCCACAAATGAGATTAATCTACTTCTATAAAAAAGGAAACTGTAAGAAAATAAATTCAGATATACACTTGTTTCATTCACCAAATTAAATGGAACAAAATAATTTATTAATACGATGATTTTTGGGGAGATTTTTTAAGATATTAATCAGTTTTCAAGAAAAACTTCATGTTTTAATTTGTTGGATTGCTCTGTAATTCCAGTGCAATGCTACTTGAAGAATAACCCAAAAAGGGAAAATGAAGAAAGAATTTAACAAAATTCTAAGCTTACTTTCTAAATTTTTCCATGACTTCCTCTTCACTCTCAAGTAGATGAAGATGAAGAAGAATATTACGATACAGGCAACAATTGGCACAACTATGGCGATGACAGTTCGCGATGTGTTACTCTTCTTCTCTGAAAAAAGACAAAAATTAAGAATTAATTAAGACATTCAATTAGTTGAACAGAACATAGCCATTGTTTGTTCTTTAGGATCTCTGTGAAATGGGCTACTTGAAATTTTTTGTTTGCTGCTATATATATATACTAATTAGTAATTACTCTTCCTAACATAGGTAGTTCAATTTTCTGAAATACCCTTTTGAAGGAATCAACTTCCTAATGGTACTTGGTCAAATGATAATACTTGTTCAAGGTGTTTTTTTTTTCTCTCTCTTCTTTCTTAGGATCAAGATTCAAGCATAAAAATCAGAGGATTAGAAAAGTCAATGACTGAATAGTTATTATGTTTTGGTTAGGAAAAAAAATGCTATAAACTCCAGGAACTAGTATATTTGGCTTTTCTTATAAGCCCTTCTTCATACTCAAAATACATTGTTTTTGCTTTCAAATTTGGCAGGCTCAGTCAAAATCTTAAGAAAGAAAATTCATAGCTTGTGACTGAAATGGTTGAGGACAAACCGTGTAAACATTCCTGCTATTTTCCAAGCCTGAAGCTATATATCCTGAACTAGAAATTGCTAAAAGTAATCATTTCCCCCTTTACTTTCTTTCCTTGCAACAAGAACTGAGCATAAGTATTTGGAATTCATGGAAATGAGAGGGGCATAAGAAAAGGGGTTAAGCCTACTACTTGCCTTAGCCTTCTAGATCTTGATTGTACATTTGGGCTCTTACACTACATAAAAGGTCACTAACTTTCTTAGTTAGCATGTGCTGAGTCCTATATTGAGTGTATACTAGGTTGATGCTGACTATATAAGCTACAAGAACTAACTACCAGAGTCTTTTTATGTTTTGTTTATTAGAAACCAGTTTAGACAAAGATACTGTTTTTCCACTTGTAATTAAAGTAATTGCATTGGACAACAGTTGCATACTTGCATTACATGGGAAACTCTTCTAACTCTTACAATTTTACATTTCATTTAAGGCAAATGATGTGTAAATGTTGCCTGTCTTGGAATAACACTAGCGAGCATATAAATCAGTAAGAGAAGCCTCATTCTCAGATTCTTCAACAGATTCACTTTTGTGTTCACTCGACCTTGCCAATCTGATGAACTGCTACTATGCATAAATAATGCAGGCTCTGAGGGTACTGGGAGAGTGGTGGAGTACTTATTAAGCATGAGTAAAATTGAAGCCATTGTTGGTCTTTGAACAACATTTTCTTGGACACATAGTAATCCAATGGGGATGCATCTCATTATTTCACTTCTTGATCCATCATTTATCATGGCATCTATAAGATTTGAAACTGTTCCATCCCTCCAATTTTTCATGCTTGCATAAATTGCAAATACTCAGGCAGTATTAGTATGTAATTTTCATCTTCTTTGCAGTTATGAAAGATGGTATATTTACAAAACTTAGCAAATCTTTTACACTATGGTCATAATGGAAACCACTGTGCTTCTGGCCACTTACAATCTCCAGAACCAGTACACCAAAACTGTAGACATCTGACTTCACTGACAAATATCAATGAATTTCATATTCCGGTGCCACGTATCCACTGCACAATCACATGAATAAGAAAAATTTCTAGTTAGATTCTTCTAGGTATTACATTTTCCATCTTTATTGTATAAGGTCTTATTCAAGGTCAACTTCCAACAATTCTATTTGTATTGCCTTGAGTTTGACCTAGTGTAAACAATCTTGCCATGCCAAAATCTGATATTTTAGGATTCATATCTGCATCTAAGAGAATATTGCTTGCTTTTAGGTCACGATGAATGATCCGAAGTCTAGAATCCTCGTGAAGGTATAGAAAGCCTCCAACAATGCCTCCTATGATTTGTTAGCATCTTTCCCAGTCCAACCATGCACGCTTTCTTGGATCTAAGCACAATTCAAGGAAAACAGTTTCTAAACTGTGTCTAAACTCTAAAGTATATATTTTCTTGCTAGTCAGCAACAGAAGTTAATAAAGTTACAATCCAAAATCAAACATAAGTTATACTGTACCAAATAAAAAGTAATCAAGGCTTTTATTGGGCACAAACTCGTAAATGAGAAGCCTTTCACTGTCTTCCAAACAGAAACCAAGTAGCCTAACCAAATTCCGGTGCTGAAGCTGGGCCACTAACAGGACTTCATTCTTAAATTCTAGATTCCCTGGATAGCCTTTCACTTCCTTCATTCGTAATTCCAGACAGCAGTGCAATGCAGCTTCAATAACAAGTACCAAAAAGGGGGAAAAAGAACAAAAGAAATAAGGCTAACTTGCTTTGTATATTTTTCCATGGCTTCCTCACTGTCAAATAGATGAAGATGAAGATGAGGCAACTGATGGCACAACTATGATGATGCAATTTGCGACGTGTTCCTCTTCTTTTCTGAAAAAAAGAAAAAACAGAATTAACTATTTGGTGAATGAGAACAAGGCATTCCAGTAATTGGAGCGGAATAGTGAACATAACTAATTTATAGGCAAATGTTTAACATGTAGCACTTCTTTTCATCCATAAAAGGAAAAGTCACCCGAAAGGAAACTGATAATTACATAGATAAGAGAGTCACCATTGGCCTAGTCCGAGAGCAAACCATTTTTGGAAAAAATGAAGTACAAAGTACTCAATCCCAAAAGGCCACAACAAAACCTAGATTTGATAAAAAAAAATATAAAAATTATACCTGGTCGGGTTGGATTCATGAAATGCAATACATGCTCGACAATACCATGTTAATAGATTTGTCACTCAAAATTTTTGTAGAATCTAGTACCTGGAGGTGAGGGAGCAGGAGGAGAAACTGGTGATTGTGTATCAACTATAGGTTCACAGAAACGGTAGTTCTCATATCTGAAACTGCAGCTGGAATTCATATTTCTGCCTTCTAAATTTCCATTGAAAAACTTTTCGACTTCCATAATAGAACCCTCTAAGCAAGCATAGCAATCTTGTTCAGACAGATCAGGTGTGCACTGAAATTGTGCTAATATGATTGGAAATTTGGGCTAGTTGCATTCTGCTGCATACTTGCGAAGGGAGCTATCGGATGCAAATTGTATGCTTAGGCTTTTTAACAATTTCACGTCCCCGTAAACACCAGACCCTTGCTGATACGATGTGAATGATGGTAAACTTTCCATGATACCATATAATGAACTATATGAGTACCTTAACGTACAATTTCCATACCCTGCCATTGCCTCCTTTTGATTTGGACACGCCTCTGGGAGAAGAACAATGGAATCGTTGAGACAACTACGGCAAACATCAGGCTTAATATCTCCTCTACAAAGCCCAATTGCATATACTTTTTCTGGGTTTTGGCCATAAGAGGAGTTATAGAACCCATAATCAATTTCTGTGTTGGAAGTGAGATTGGAAAGAAGGGTGTTGAGGTTGGCTTTGTAGGTACTATTAGCAGTGTAGTTACCCTTATCATTCCTAGAGAATTCGTGTAGGAATTTTGGCTGAGCAGTGGTTTGTGTAATTAGTAGAGAAAGAGAGAAGGAAATAGAAGCAGAATTGGACAGAACAGAGCCATTGTTTTTGTAGGATCTGTATAAAATGGTCTAATTACAACTCTGTTTACTCTATCATATGTCTTTCAGGCATATAGGGGAGTTGAAAACTTCTGAAATACCATTTATGACAAAATCAACTACTTTCTATTCGACATAGAAGAATAGCAATCAAACATGCATCTTCTAGGAATTGAGCTCCCATCATGACGTTGCAATTGGTCAAAGGCACTGCAGATGACATCAACTTCTAAGTTTTTCTTTTGTTTTTGACTTTTGTTTCTGTTTTTTTATCACTCTTCAATAATTCATGTTACCATAGCAAAAACAACATTTCACTAAAAAATTTAGGGTTTTAACGTCACACATTTTATCTCTTGATCAAGCATAAAAATCAAACTATAAACTCCAGTCAGATTTTGCTTCTTAGCCGTTTTCATATTCAAATGACATTATTTTTGCCTTCGAATATGACCAAAGCTCATTAAAAATCTTGGAGAGATAAAATTGCTCCTGTTTAAGGACAAACCGCGTAAACTTCTATTCTTTTCTATTCTAGTTGCCAAGGACCTCAAGCCCACTTACTTTGTGTGCAAAAAGGGCAGTGTTAATTATTATTGTATAATGTTAAGAACTTAGTGCGATCTTAAGTGAGGTTCTAACATGAATTAGAAATAGAATATTAATGTATTGTGTAACATCACATTGATTAGATGAGAAGCGTTTCATTGTTTACTATAAACAAATAAATATAGCTTATGATTGTATAAGCTTTAATCAATTCAGCCCTTTTCCCCTTCTATTTTATTTTCACAACAGTAAATTGGCTTGTTTGGATTTCAGAGAGCATGCATGAATATGAGAGGAAGTAAACTGTAAAGTAAATCTGGAGGAAACCGTAAACATTCCCTTACAGTCTGCAAAATGGAATAGTGTGATGACATCAAGATTTTCAATAAGAATGGTGCTACAAATTGTCTTATCTTATTACACTTGTAAGTAAAGTATGTACGACTCACATCATACAGTTTTTTTAGCATTTCTAATTTTCTCAAAAACAATTGCGGAGGAAAACTGATAACTGGATTCTTAATATAAAATAACGAAAGACTAGATCACATACATCTAATCTACTAATAGGCTTTCTTAAGCCATGATATCTCAATCAGCTGATGTTCTTAGGAGGCATAATCTGACAAAAAATACAGTTTGGTTAGTTAAAATAAAACTACATATGATCTACTGCTAATTTAGCGAGGATATGGGTCAGTAAATGAAGCTTCATTTGCAGATTGTTGAACAAATTCACTTCTGGTTTCACTTGACTGTCTGTACGATTCACTGCCTATCTTCATTAAAAATCCTGGTTGGGTGGGGATGGGGAGGGTGAGGGAGTTAGTACTAAGCATGAGCACAGCTGAAGCCATGGTTGGTCTGTCAGCTACATTTTCCTGAACGCATAGTAACCCAATGTGGATGCATCTTAGCATTTCTGCTGTTGAACCACCCTTTAGTATGGGATCTATTATATTTGAGGGTGTTCCCTTCCTCCAGCTTTCCCATGCCTGCAAGATATTATATACCAGTTGCAGACCACAGCAATGTTAACAGTACAATTCTAATATCTATGCAATTTCATGTACTACTTATGACCTATGCTCAGCACCAATGTAGTAGTGATAAAACATAATAGTTATAGTAAGAAATTAAGTGTTCAATGCCAATTGTAGGACTGAAAGTTGCTTTTGCCAAGAGAAAGAAAAAAGGAAAATGAAAGGTGCTACTTCTACATGAGTTGAGAATCTATCAGAATAGAAGTTTTTGCCCTAAATGGAAACTTGATAGTAGTATTTTAATTTTGTTTAGTAGTTTCATGGGCTGGTTGTGACTTTTCGTTTTGATTTGATGTCTAGTATATGTAGTAGCAGGTTCATCAAAGTAGTAGTAGTAGAGTGTTGTTCATTACAAGAGGACAATGCAGCTGAGAAAATGCTCATATACTTACATAGCTAAGAAGATGAGCTGTCTCCTCCCCAATACAGAAACTACCATTTTTCTGACCACTCACTATCTCCAGAACTAACACTCCGAAACTGAAGACATCTGTTTTTACTGAAAAGTGTCCTTGCAATGCATACTCAGGAGCCATATATCCACTGCACAACAACATCAATATATTCCATCATTTTTAAGATTTACATGATGATCTTCAAGTTTTTGAAGTTCCACATACTTATTATAAGGTTATGGTTAAAGGTACATTTTTCCCTCTTTTTAAGAGTTTTCTAGAAAAACTAGTATTATCATGGATTATTTCCATTTTACATATTTTGATACTTACTAGGTCCCTGCAATTCTTCTGGTATTTCCATGACTTTGATCAATAACAAACAATCTTGCCATGCCAAAATCTGATATCTTTGGGTTTAGTTCTGCATCCAAGAGAACATTGCTAGCCTTGAGATCGTGATGAATAATCCGAAGTTGAGAATCTTGATGAAGGTAAAGAAGGCCTCGAGCAATGCCTACTATGATCTTGTACCTCCTTACCCAGTCCAACTCTACACGCTTGGTTGGATCTAATTATTCAAGCAGAGGAAAGGGTTTCAGGCTATGTTTTCAGTACTTCTTCAATTTGCAGTATGTGCAGCACGGATAAACTTATTCAGATTAAAGTGTAAAATGTAGAAGAAAATGCTACATTACCAAATATGAAGTGATCAAGGCTTTTATTAGGTAGAAACTCATAGATAAGAAGCTTTTCTCTTCCTTCCAAGCAGAAGCCAAGTAGCCTAACTAAATTCCGGTGCTGAAGCTTGGCAACTAAAAGGACTTCATTCTTAAATTCTGTATTCCCTTGTCGAGAATTATCTGACAATCTTTTCACAGCTATGTCTTGTCCATTGTAGAGCCTACCCTGAAATTGCATCAGCATATGGTAGATCTAAAATCAAATTAATTCTGACTCTTAAGTACAACATTTCATGGCATTCAAATTTACATATAGCAATGTTACATTACCTGATAAACAGCACCAAATCCACCTTGCCCAAGCTTATTTTCATCAGAAAAGTTATTTGTTGCGACTTTAATTTTGTCGAAGTCAAATTGCAACGAGTCTTCACTGCTAATATCTGCTGCTTCACTTGAGGAAAAAGTTCTAAGAATATAATCTTGTAACAGGAGTAAATTAAGGGTAAACAACAAAAGAAAAAGTTGTTAATTGACAATTACTATTCTGAAATCTATCTTTTCCCAAATACTGCTCTTATTGGTTTAGAAATTATTAGTGGCTGCCACCCAATGTTTTTCCTACTTGCACTAGAAAGTGTGCATTGATGTTTCTCTTGTGCAAAGCCTAACTTGAGGAATAATAAGCAACAATATACATATTATATTTATACCAACTTACTTTCAAAGTTTCCTCTGGGTTTCCTCATGATTCTCAAGTAAATACAGATAATGATGATAAGTACCAGAAAGGAAACGGTTGACACGGCTGTAATGATGTCAACTCGCAATGCAACTCCCGTTTTTCCTGCAAAAAACCGAACTTAATCGAGTAATTAAGAACCATATATACCACCAAATGAATGTAGCAACTCTAACCAGTGAATGTCCTGGTACCATTTGTGATTGTAGTATTGGTTCCATTAGATTCTGGTGGTACCATTTCTAGTGGTGGCGGCCCCATTGACGTTAATGTATCAGCTGTAGGCTCAAAGAAACGGTAGATCTCATATTTCAAACCACAGCTTGGTGCAACAACACTACCACCTTCCTTGCCATAACAACATATTGGGATATCTCCAAGAGCCCCAACTAAGCAATCATCACAATCTTGCTTAGACAAGTCTGGCGTGCACTGCACAAGTGCATATATAGTTTGGGAGTCTGGACCAGTGGCATTTGCTGCAGCAAACTTCCGAGAAGACCCACCTGATGTAGCTCTAATTCTTAGCCTATCAAACAAGTCCCTTAGCACCTGATTGAACCCATCCACGCTTGTCACATTATCTCTTTCCCACTGAAAGTATGAAGGACTCCTTTCCATGATACCAAAAATTGACCTGTTTGAGTAGCGTAACATACAATTGGAATACCACCCAATTGCCTCCTTTTGATTTGGACACAGCTCGGTAAGAAGGATTCTAGAATCACTGAGGCAACTTTCACAAACATCTGGCTTTACATCTCCTCTACAAAGCCCAATTGCATAAACTTTGTCAGTATTTTGGCCATAAGAGGAATTGTAAAACCCATAAACAATTTCTGTGCTGGAAGTGAGATTTGAAAGAAGTTTATTGAGATTGGCTTGGTAGGTACTGTTAGCTGAGTAGTTCCCATTTCTGTTTATGCAGAAATAGAGTTCAAATTGTGGCTGGGCAGTGGCTGCTTTAATCATACTACTAATCAGAATGAAAATGATAAAAAGAATGAAAACCAATTCAGTACTAACCATATTATTCATCTGCAAAAGGGGGAACAGTTAAAAAAGAGGATTATAAAAGTTGAAAACTTTACGTTTCTCTGCTCAGTATGATATCTAAATTTCTTCAGAACAATGATATTCCAATTTTCAACGTATATTCTAACTTAAAATGACTCGGAATTGGGATTTCTTACTGATTAAAAGGATATGATACTACTACATATAGAAACCCTGCAAATGCATTATTCTAGAGAGATTGACTGAGACTAACGCGGTTTCAGTCTTTGAAATTGAAAGATAGACAATTCTTTGACTTAGAGAAATTGCCAGACAGAGACTGCAGTTGGAAGAAGACCAACAAACCCACCAAATTAATAGTTGACTTTCCTTTCATTGTTCAACACAACATTCAATTTGCAGGCACATCATAGTTGTGGTATTTGCTTTCCAAAAGGGCAGAACCCGATTGCCGTAGTTATTAAGGTTTTTTTTTTTCACTCCAAACATTTCTCAAAAAAAAATTAGGGCTTTTCTAAATTGAATCAAGGAAGATTCCTCTACCCAATGAGTTTTGGGCTATATGTGAATTGGGTTTTTTTTTTTAGTACACATGTGAATTGTAGGAATAGAAAAATAAGAGGATGATAAGCAATTATGCTGGCAAACAAACAAAAATTAAGGGTAAAGATTAAATAAAAGTGATTTAGGAAAATAAGAATTCCTTAATTTTTTTTATAATTAAGTTACTATGTAATTAATTTAAAAGAAAAGAGAGAAAATAATGGACTCTTATAATAATATATAAATTAGAGTATTTAGTTTGACACTCACGTGAAAAATTTATGTGAGAAATATATGTATACCTAATATTATTCTAAAGTCTTTTATGTTCGGGGATTAAATTAAATTTATAAAACTCATTACCAATTATCAAGATAAACCACTTTTTTGGGGTCGTTAATTAGATTTTCTTCTTTAGATGATGCCTGCTTATGTGCCTCTGATTTAGCAGAGTGTGAAATCCAACAATTTTAAGCAAACTATGTAACTTCATTTTATTGGTTTGCAAAGATATGCAATTCGCATCACTTATCGTCGCATTCTACTGGGGCTAGACAATTGCCCAACACCAGTTGTTTTTTATTGCCCAAATTGAATATTTTAAACAAGTGAGCGATACCACTTGGTGAAGACCCAAGTTTACAAATTCACACACAAACCTTTTTATACTCAATCCTTAAAGACTTCTAGTTCTAGACTAGGTACATTAAACATTACATTAATAGTCGTCACATTCACAATGAGCTCTGGAACTTGTATATTTAATCACTTAGATTGCCAAGAAAATTCATATACAATTTCCAACATTTACCACAACTCCTTAGACTAACGAGGGTATAGTTCTGTAATGGACATGTCATTCACAGACAGTGGTATTGGCCTGCCTGCAGAGTTATCCCACTCCACAACCCTTGTAGGTATGCATGGACCTGTCCTTCTATGCATAAAGGCTGAGGGTTGTTTAGGTAAAGACAGATTAAAAGAGAAACTGTTTAGCATAACTAGTATTGTTGCCATTGTAGGTCTGTCATCTGGATCTTCCTGAACACATAACAAGCCAATATGGATGCATCTAGTGACTTCATTTCTAGGAAAAAAATGTTCTAAAGTTGGATCGATTAGTTCCAATGGAGTTCCTTCCTTCCAAAGTCTCCACGCCTGCAGTAGATATGTTTCAATATCTGTAAAAATTCAATGGTTTTGATTTTGGCAATGACAATATGATTTTCTTTTTCTAGTAATGTACTTACATAGCTCGGAAGGTCCTCACCATTGTCTGATATTTGATTAAACAAACTGTTCTTTCTACCAATTACAATCTCTAGAATTAAGACTCCAAAACTGAACACATCTAACTTGGCTGATAACAGTCCATGCAATGCATACTCAGGAGACATGTATCCACTGAAATCTCACACCATAAGTATGTTAGTCAATTGTCCAGGAAAAAAAAAAAATAACATTCATGTATACTGCAATCTAGTGGCTAATTGAAACAGAATCAGTTATTTTGAGTTTTTTGTGACAGCCATGGATGAAGATCTGATTTTTCCGGAGATGAATATGCTCAGATTATCCCACAGCAAATAATAGCAGGAATGGGAGGCTCTGGTAGGCAATGTTCTAAGTTTAATTCAGTGAACTAACGTATTAATGAAATTTATGGATTCCAGAAAGCTTACTATGTGCCTGCAACTCTGCTTGCGTTTTCTGGTCTTTGTTCCACATGACAAATCCTTGCTATACCAAAATCTGATATTTTTGGATTCATATCCCTGTCCAGTAAAATATTACTAGCTTTGAGGTCACGATGTATAACTCTGAGTTGAGAATCTTCATGGAGATAAAGAAGCCCCCGCGCAATCCCTACTATAATCTTGTATCGTGCAGACCAATTCAGCTGTCCTTGTTTTGCAGGATCTATAAATTCATCCAAATGTATGTTCATGTTAGAAAGTTCAACTTAAAAGAGTTTAAGTATTTACAAGATGAAATAAAAGAAGAAGAAGAAGGATAGATGTTAGATTTACCAAAGAGGAAGTAGTTAAGGCTCTTGTTGGGTACAAACTCATATATGAGTATCTTCTCTTCTCCTTCCAGACAAAATCCCAAAAGCCTCACAAGATTTCTATGTAATAGCTTGGCTACCAATACAATCTCATTTCTAAATTCCTTTGAACCTTGGTCAGAGCTTCTTGATAGCCTCTTCACAGCTATTTCTTGCCCATCAGAAAGTGTACCCTAACAATATGTCATCAGTAATTACTAATTATGTAGCAATGGTTCATTGAATTTTAGATTCTGAATGATTATTATCTGGATGGTATCCAATCAAGAAAATGAAGAGTCCTAGTTTCTCACCTTGTACACACTGCCAAATCCACCCTCGCCAATCTTGTTGTAGTCTGAAAAGTTGTCTGTAGCAGCTTTGATTGTTCCAAAATCAAATTGCAAAGACTGTACCATCGTAATTTCACTTTCAACTATTCAATCACACAATTTAGTAAGAATTGTTCAAACAAATGGAACTACAACAATTCAAGATTAAACATGACCCTACCATTTCCCTCGTTTAGAGCATTGATTTTTCGCCTTGGCTTTCCAACTCCTTAAGAAATGGAATATCACCGTTAAGAGCATCACAAAGACAACAATCGAAACAATAATTCCTATAATAGATGGTGTTGTGATCTCCCCATTCCCTGCAAAAAAGATTTCATTTACACTTACATATCCAAAAGAAAAATTATGTTTGACAACTATCATCTCACTGAAGAAAAGGAGATGGGCTTACCAGTATAGTTTGCTGAGGCTGCTGGTGTCGGTGGCATTGGTGCAAATGAAGTACCAGGAGGTGGAGGTGGAAGTGTAGGTGCTGGTGGAGGTGGTAGGAGGGCAGTGGTGTTATAGAAAGGGAATGTCTCATACCTAATAATGCAACTTGGCTTGAGAACTCTTCCTCCCCTCTTTCCATTACAGCATTTAGGTATGTCACTCAAGCTCCGAGTCAAGCATGTTCTGCAATCCCGTGTACTAATATCTGGGGTGCACTGCACCAGCCCATATATTGAGCTAAAGATTGTATCATTCTCAACCCCAGCAGCAAACAATTTTCTTGAAGACACAGCCTGTGCAACAAGGCTATTCATCAAACCCGTCATAGTCTCGTTGAATCCACCTGAGTTTTTAATATCATTCACATTCCAAAGATATGCTTTTGGAATCTCCTCTAAATCTGAAAATATAGACCGGTTAGAGAACCTTAACATACACTCATCATACCAAGTAATCGCTTCTTTCTGCTGTGGACAAAGACTTGTGATCAGTTCACTGGCGACTTTGATGCAACTCCGGCATAACTCAGGGGAGGTGTATGGTCTACAGTGGAAGAGACCGTATGCCTTGTCAGGATTCTGGCCTGTGCTAGTGTTATAGAATCCATTGCTGTGGGTAGCATTAACGTATAGGTTTGAGAGGGTCATGTTGAGGTTTACTGGGAATGTACTAATGGCAGTGTAACTTGTGTTTATACAAAAATGAAACCGGTAGCCAGGCTGTTGAGCTAAGTTAAGAGTGACTTGCATAACAATGGCAGAGAGGATAAGGAGCAAAGGGGAAGAGGCCATTGTTTTGAAACTAAGAAAAGAAAATGTCAGCTTGTATTTATTATGACAGAGGTTGAAGTACTGAAGTTTGAACCATCCCGAGTCTATTTTTCAACCATTCCATTATACAAGCCACTACCAGGAAATAACGTTAGGTTGTATTTATTATGACAGAGGTTGAAGTACTAAAGTTTGAACCATCTCTAGTCTAATTTTCAACCATTCCATTATACATACCAAATAACGTTTGACTCCCAGTCCATACGCAATTTCTTTTGCCGCTGTTTACGGGACCTATTGCCCCCAGTAGACGAATGTATTGTATTCGGTCTCTCCCACAATTGTAAAATATATTTCTCCTACCTTTCTTGAAAAACATGAAAGTAACTAACTATCTAGTATCCACCAAAACAGAAAAAAAAGAAAAGAACTTACTAGCCAAAAATAATTACAAAGAAAAAAACGAAAAAGAAGCAAATCTGGGGTCTGCGGGGGAAAGAGCAGACTTACTTGCTGAGTTATCTAACCATAGGATATGGAATCAATCTTCTAGACTTGGTATTTCAAATGGGCGTCAACCAACTTCAATTGAAAATGGATAGATAGCTAAGTTACTCAAACATAACTAATCCATAAATCATGCTTACAATATCATTATTGATTCATGCAGGTCATTGAAGCTTGGTATCTCAGACTCTCAATACATATACTATATTAGGGCTGCATCACCTCACACTATCGAGGGTATACTTCAGTATTGGTTACTTCATTGACAGACCATGGGAATGAAGCGCCTGTAGATTGATTGGAATCTAACTCCTTTCGGAGTGTTTCTGGCCCTGTAACTGTTCTACCACGAAGGAAAGAAGCTGGCTGTTGAGGTAATGGCAGAGTAACTGAGTAACTATTAAGCATGAGAGCTATTGTTGCCATTGTGGGTCTGTCAGCCGGGTTTTCCTGAACACATAATAAACTGATATGGATACACCTAATAACTTCATTTCTTGAATACGAATTTCTTAAGGTTGGATCCAACAATTCCAAGGGTGCGTGATCCCTCCAGTGCTTCCAAGTCTGCAATAATGTATGCAAGTGTTTAATGTTTGCACTCTTATCTCCTAGAACCTAACAAAATCTTTTCAGCTGGACATTTCTAGGTGATAATATTGGTAATGACATCAACACAAACAGATATTTTAGGACATACTCACATAGCTCAAGAGGTCGTCACCACGATGTGATTGATAAAAACTGGTGTTTCTCTTGCCGCTGATGATCTCCATAACTAAGACACCAAAGCTAAACACATCCGATTTCACGGAGTAATGCCCATGCATTGCATACTCTGGAGCCATGTAACCACTACAAAACAACATTGTTGATAAAATAATTCAAGAAAAGAATGAGAAGGAATAGCTTAAGTTAGATTAGGTATTCAAATATAATTGTTTTGTGATTATGTTATACAATAAACTTATATGTAGAAGCAATGAATAAAGTAGCCTCAAACTTACTATGTCCCAACTATTCTTCTTGTATTTGCTTGAGTTTGGTCAAAATTGAAAATTCTTGCCATGCCAAAATCAAATATCTTTGGGTTCATATTGGCATCTAATAGAACATTGCTAGCTTTTAGGTCCCGATGAATTATTTTGAGTCAAGAATCTTCATGAAGATAAAGAAGACTTCGAGCTATCCCTCCTATAATTTTGTAACTTCTTGACCAATTCAATTCTCTTTGCTTTTCAGGATCTACCAATTTGTCAAGTGAATTATATGTATGTCAGAAGGGAACTGGAATCCAGACTATAATTAGTCCTATTCAAATAGAAATACAGATTATAAATTTCATCTTTCTTTCAATAGAATAATTTTCCTTTTACAACTGAAAATTTCAAACGCTCTTTTCAATTGGCAGTATCATATTAAGGAAAAGGTAGTGCTGCTATGGCGCTACGTAAACATTTACTACAGTCGGAAGCCGACAACACCGGCGTGCACTTCACTAAGCCGTACAACGTCTGCAAGTTTGAAAATCTTTCCGAGGCCGTCGTAAATTTCTTGTCTGACTGAGAATTCGAAGCTTCCGTTGCCAGCGTATCAAAAATGGTCGACGGCACTTGATTGAACCGGCTGCGATCCGAGTTAGCTATATCCTGCGAACTCCTAATGCTCACTGAAGGGACTATGTTGTTGAATGACTGACTGGAGTAGCGTAACATGCACTCATCGTATCAGATTATCGACTCTGTTTGAACTGGGCATCGGCTAAAAATCTCCTTGGAGGCGGTGGAGACACAGTCGCGACAGTCTGTGGTGGTGACGTCACCAGGACAGAAAAAGAGGCCGTTGATGATATCGGTAGTGTTTCGGCTGACGCTGGTAGTGTAGAACCCGCTGTCGTTGGCGTTGGATAAAAGAGAAGAGAGGAGGAGATTGAGATTGCATTGAAAGGTGGAGTTGGGTTTGAATGTGGTTGCGTTTGTTCAATCATGAGAGCTGTATGGGGGTTACTTGTAATTATGAAGCTCAGAAAGAAAAACAGAGACAGAAACACAAAGGGAAATGCAGAGTGGTTGAAAGTAAGCATCTTGGTCATCAATCCTCACTCAGTTTCTTGCTCTTGCTTGTGATTGAGGAAAAGGGTATAATTTTAACAATTATGTGGTTTCTCTCATCTTTGTTCTTCAAAAGTTTTCATCTTTTCAGTGTAATCCGTGTGAGCTGAATGAAAACTGGAGATTTAACATGAAAAGCAGCTTGACACAAGCAATACTTTGACCAGGTGGACAATGGTACAGAAAAATATCTGTTTGGATTCCTGGAAAAGTATGAATTAACAGCTGGACCATAGAAGACTTTTCTCACGGAAGAAATTACTCCTTCTCTGACTTCAGATGCACCAGATATTGGGATACAAATTGTAATCTGACCGGAGATGAATATGCTCATATTATCTCACAGCAGATAATGGCAGGAACCAGTGGTTCAGGATATTGAGCTAAGTTAAGAGTGACTCGCATAACAGTGGCAGAGAGTGAGGATGAGGAGCAAAGGGAAAGAGGGTTTTGAAAACTACGAAAAGAAAATGTCAGGTTGTATTTATTACGACCGAGATTGAAGTACTAAATTTTGAACCATCTCTAGTCTATTTTTCAACCATTCTATTATGCATACCATTACCAGGAGATAACGTTTGACTCCCTGTCCATAGCAATTTCTCTTGCCGCAGTTTTTGGGACCTATATTGTCCCCAGCAGACGATTGTATTGTATTTGGTTTCTCCTACAATTGTCAAATATATTTCTCCTACCTTGTCTTGAAAAACATGAAAGGAACTTACTATCTACGAAAAAAGAAAAAAGAAAGGGAACTTACTAGCCAAAATTAATTACGAAGAAAAAAGAAAAAGAAGCAAATCTGGGGTTTACAGGGTAAAGAGCAGGCCTACTTGCTTAGTTATCAGCTATGGGATATGGAATCAATCTTCTAGACTTGGTATTCCAAATGGGTGTCAACCAACTTCAATTGAAAATGGATAGATAGCTAAGTTACTCAAACATATACTACTCATAAATCATGCTTACAATGTCATTATTGATTCATGCAGGTCATTGAAGCTTAGTATCTCAGACTCTCAATACATATACTATATTAGGGACTGCATCACCTCACTATCGAGGGTATACTTCAGTATTGGTTACTTCATTGACAGACCATGGGAATGAAGCGCCTGTAGATTGATTGGAATCTAACTCCTTTCGGAGTGTTTCTGGCCCTGTAACTGTTCTACCACGAAGGAAAGAAGCTGGCTGTTGAGGTAATGGCAGAGTAACTGAGTAACTATTAAGCATGAGAGCTATTGTTGCCATTGTGGGTCTGTCAGCCGGGTTTTCCTGAACACATAATAAACTGATATGGATACACCTAATAACTTCATTTCTTGAATACGAATTTCTTAATGTTGGATCCAACAATTCCAAGGGTGCGCGATCCCTCCAGTGCTTCCAAGTCTGCAATAATGTATGACAGTGTTTAATGTTTGCACTCTTATCTCCTTGAACCTAACAAAATCTTTTCAGCTGGACATTTCTAGGTGATAATATTGGTAATGACATCAACACAAACAGATATTTTAGGACATACTCACATAGCTCAAGAGGTCGTCACCACGATGTGATTGATAAAAACTGGTGTTTCTCTTGCCGCTGATGATCTCCAAAACTAAGACACCGAAGCTAAACACATCCGATTTCACGGAGTAATGCCCATGCATTGCATACTCTGGCGCCATGTAACCACTACAAAACAACATTGTTGATAAAATAATTCAAGAAAAGAATGAGAAGCAATGGATAAAGTAGCCTCAAACTTACTATGTCCCAACTATTCTTCTTGTATTTGCTTGAGTTTGGTCGAAATTGAAAATTCTTGCCATGCCAAAATCAGATATCTTTGGGTTCATATTCGCATCTAATAGAACATTGCTAGCCTTTAGGTCCCGATGAATTATTCTGAGTCGAGAATCTTCATGGAGATAAAGAAGACCTCGAGCTATCCCTCCTATAATTTTGTAACGTCTTGACCAATCCAATTCTCTTTGCTTTTCAGGATCTACAAATTTATCAAGTGAATTATATGTATGTCAGAAGGGAACTGGACTCCAGACTATAATTAGTCCAATTCAAATAGAAATATAGATTATAAATTTCATCTTTCTTTCAATAGAATGAACTTCCTTTTATAACTGAAAAATTCAAACGCTCTTTTCAATTGGCAGTATCATATTAAGGGAAAAGGTAGTGCTGAATGAAAACTAATTTTAAGTAAGTTCTTATAAGATATCATATTAGTATCCTTTGAGGCACAAGATCTATAGAGATATTAAAAATCAGACATAAGTTCAGAGGGCCAAACCAAATAGGAAGCAATCGAGGCTTTTGTTGGGGACATAATCATATACGAGAACCTTTTCTTGCCCCTGAAAACAAAATCCTAACAGTCCCACTAGATTTTTATGTTGAAGCTTGGCAACAAGCACAGCCTCATTCCTAAATTCCATTGTTCCCTGCAAGGAGCTTGCTGATAACCTCTTCACTGCTACTTCTTGTCCATTAGAAAGGATACCCTGAAATAAGCTAGAGTTAGATTGTTCTCCTAATTGAAAGGGTTAATTTCAAAGCATATAAACATCATCAAATTTCCTACCTTGTACACCGCACCAAAGCCCCCTTCACCTATTTTGTTATTGTCGGAGAACCTGTTTGTAGCAACTTCAATTTTACCAAACTCAAATTGCAATGACTCGATAGTTGTACTATCAAACCCAACTGCCTCACAAAAAAGATTCAGTAAGTGACAACACCACCGGGGACTAACATATTGTTTAAGCAACAAAACAAATAATTAATTGCACTCAAATAAAACTAAAAGGAAAATGAAATATTACCACTGTTTTCCAGAATTGCATTGTAGTTCTTACTAGCCCTCTTTCGAATGAAAAGGTAGCCAATAATGAAAAGCACCACAGAAACAACAATTGGAACAACAATTGCAACAATTACCGAGACACTGATTTTTCCTGCAAATATTTACTTGCACAGTTGCATTATTGCAGGAAGATACCCAGTTATGATTTTGATGAAATTTAACAGAGTCGTACCTGCAGAACGAGGAGGAACAGCTGGTACAGTTGTATTGTAAAATGGGTGCATTTCATATCTAATATTACAGCCCGGAAGCAAAGCCCTTGCACCTAATTTTCCATCACAGCACGAAGGAAGACCTGCTATGGCGCTACGTAAACATGTATTACACTCGAAAGCAGACAACACCGGCGTGCACTGCATTAAGCCGTAAAACGTCTGTGAGCTCGAAAATTTTTCCGAGGCCGTTGCAAATTTCTTGTCTGACTGAGAATTAGCAGCTTCCGTTGCCAGCTTCTCAAACATGGTCGACAGCACTTGATTGAACCGATCGCGATCAGAGTTAGCTATAGCCTGCGAACTCTGCAAGTTCGTTGAAGGGATTATGTTGTTGAATGACTGATCGGAGTACCGTAACATACACTCATCGTACCATATTATGGACTCTGTTTGATCTGGACATCGGCGTAAAATCTCCTTGGAGGCGGCGGAGACACAGTCGTGACAGGCGGCGGCGGTGACGTCACCACGACAAAGAAAGAGGCCGTTGACGATATCGGGAGTGTTGCTGCCGATGGTGGTAGTGTAGAAATCTCTAACGGTGGCGTTGGATGAAAGAGAAGAGAGGAGGAGATTGAGATTGGATTGGAAGGTGGAATTGGGTTTGAATATGACCGTGGGTTTGAATGTGGTATCGTTTGTACAAGCAGCAGAGCTGTATGTGGGTGCTGCTTCACTTGTAATTGTTAAGCTCAGAAAGAAAAACAGAGACAGAAACACAAAGGGAATTGCAGAGTGGTTGAAAGTAAGCATCTTGGTCATCAATCCTCTCTCAGTTTCTTGCTCTTGCTTGGGATTGAGGAAAAGGGTATAATTTTAACAACTGTGTGGTTTTTTTCATCTTTGTTCTTCGAAAAATTTCATCTTTTCGGTGTAATCTGAGTGAAATGAATGAAAACTGGGGATAAGGAGGACGTAAGGGGTGAGAAGATGAAATTGGCTAGTCCAGTAGCCATCAACCAATTCAACCAATATTTTAAAAATCAGACAGTCTGATTGGTGTCGAAAAATCAAAATATTATATTATTATTTTCAATACTATAATATTAAATTAAATATATTTAAGACAATTATTTTTTACACCCAGTGGGTATTTTGATCATCGTGTTTACTGATGGGTCAGAAAATATCTGTTTGGATTCCTACGAAGTTTGCATTAACAGCTGGAACACTTCAAGGAAGAAGTTTCTTTCTCTTTCTCTGACTCTCAGATGTACCACATAATTTGTGTAATCTGATCCAAAACAATTTGGAAGTGAGACCACACAAATTTTATAACTTGACCCAAAAAAGTTGTTAATCACCTGCTAATCCACTATATATTTACAAGTAATTTTTAAAAATACTGTTAGATCTTTATTTATATAAGTACGAAATATTGGTATTATTTTTATTGGTCGAGCGACAACATTTTCTGATGCATCATATAGTGCTTGGTGCTCTGTAGAACCGCTCTATTTTGCAATATCTGGACATCTGAGGCAAAAATAGGAATGGAAGAAGAAATGACAGGAAAAGTCTCCAGTGTAAACACACTTCTTTCATTTCTAGGCTTCCAGCATAACAATTTATTCAGACTAATCCAATGGCATTGTTCTAACATGTTGAAACTAGAAAATTACAAACTTAATAAACATGGGTTTATATATATATATATATATGAAGCCATGGCTCCTAATCTCCTCAGAAGTTGGTGCAAATTGTTAAATAACATCTTGATACTAAACATTATCGAGGTTGCAATTCACTGACTGACATTTCATTGACAGAAACTGGTATTAACTTGCTTGTAGTTTTATCAGACTGCGGCTCCTTTCCCAGCATGTTAGCATCTGTTCCACTGCGAAAGAAAAATGCTGGTTGTTGAGGTGTGGGAAGAGTAACAGTGTAGCTACTTAGCAAAAGAACTATTGTTGCCATTGTAGGTCGGTTTTCTGGATCTTCTTGAACACAGAGTAAACCCAGATGTATGCATCTGAGAACTTCACTTTGAGAGTACGAATCTAAAGCAGGATCCAACATTTCCAAGGGCGTTCCTGCTTTCCAAAGTTCCCAAGCCTGCATCAAATCGCAATTTAAGTATCTGTCTATCGCCTTATAGGTTCTCAAAGAAGATAATTGACATAAACTGACTCGAAGAAAGAAAAATTATGATATTTACTCTACTCACATAGCTCAAGAGGTCCTCAGCTCCATCTGATTGATAGAAAGAACTATTCTTCTTCCCAGTTATAATCTCCAAAATGAGGACTCCAAAACTATACACATCAGACTTAATAGAGAACTCTCCGTGCATTGCATATTCCGGAGACATGTAACCACTGCAAACCAACACAATGAATATGCCAGAGTCAATTAAAATAGAAAAGAGAAACATTGAAGTGCTAGAAGTTGATTATGTAGCATTTATATTTCACTAATTTCTCAGGTTGTCTAATGGAACTTATTGAGACAGTAGAACTTGATTCTGTGCTTAAAAATTTTTGGTTTAGAAACAAATGATTGCTTACATCCAGATTATGAGAGGAAGAATAAATTTCAGTACTACTTACTACGTCCCAACAATCCTACTTGTGTTTCCTTCAGTTTGATCGACCTTAAATATTCTTGCCATGCCAAAATCTGAGATTTTGGCGTTCATATCCCTATCCAACAATATATTGCTTGTTTTGAGGTCCCGGTGAATAATTTTCAGCCGAGAATCTTCATGTAGGTAAAGAAGGCCTCGGGCAATTCCTCCAACAATGTTGTAACGTCTTGACCAATCCAATTGCCCTTGTTTCTCACTGTCTACACATTCAACAAAAGCCATTGAAAATGAACTTCGTAGCTATGGAATATACCTATGATATGTAGAAATCAGACATAAGGTTAGAAAACAGACCATATAGAAAATAGTCAAGGCTTTTGTTTGGCACAAATTCATAAATGAGTATCTTTTCATCTCCTTCCACGCAAAATCCCAGTAGCCTCGCTAAATTTCTGTGTTGAAGTTTGGCTACCAATACAACCTCATTCTTAAATTCTTCTGCACCTTGTCCAGAGCTAGTCAAAAGCCTCTTCACAGCTATTTCCTGTCTGCTAGGAAGTGTTCCCTGAAGTTCACAAAATATACCCATAAAAGGATCCATGATGGTTTACTTTTAGAATATATAAAGACCATATAAGAGTTTACCCGGAATTTTCATGCATCATATTTGCTAGAGTTGAATGAGCACTAAAGAGTCATGAATTTGATACCTTGTAAACCACGCCAAATCCACCTTCACCCAGTTTGTTATCACTTGAGAATCTGTTTGTGGCTGCTTCAATTGTTCCGAAATCAAATTGCAACGACTCCACACTGCTGATTTCATTTTCTGCTGTGCAACCAATTGTTATACATACATACACATAAGACAAAACAAGAAGAGCAGACTGTGCAGATGAGAAAAAAAATAACAATTGATATTCTATTAAAATCAGTTCTAGTGTTCCTTACCATTATACTCCTGTTTGGCATTGTACTTCTTCCTTGTTCTTTTACTTAAGAAACAAATTGCCAGCACAAATAGTAACACAGCAACAGCAATTGGAACAACAATAGCAATGATGGTCACTGATGAGATTCCACTTTTTCCTGCATGCATATATGTTGATGAAAAGGCATCCCATCTATTGATATCGTAAATTACAAAACTGATATGAAACACATTGTTTTCCAAGGAACATCCTCAAACTTGACTAACGAGTTCAGGAGGGGGAAAATAATCTGAGAAGCTGTCAATTTACCCCGTGAGACACAAGTTCAAAAATTAGCAGTAGCTATAGAATCAAGGAGACTTGTGGACTTTGGTCATGTATCTTTTACAACCATTCTACAGGATAATAAGCTTGGTTAATTTTTCTCCATTTTAGGTTGTTGGTAAATTTTAATTCATTCCCATTGTTAAGCAAATGAAACATATACAATAGGTGATCAGGAATTTTTATCTCGTTTTTTTTTCCCCTTTGTCTGCCTCAATTACCTTGGTCTCCCTTGCAGTTATACCCAAAATTTCCCCATCTAATTTATGGGTATAGAATAACATTTGAAGTTCAACCCAGGAATTTGAACATTCAAAGAGTTTCCCATTAGTACGCAAGAATCATTCAATTAGGACATACAAATCTGGATTATGGTTCAATTTGAGCTCAAAAATTAAAGATTCGCAGAAAGCTTTTCAAGTTTACCTTTCGGTTGCGAAGAGGCTGCAGGAGAAACTGCCTTTGCATCTTGATAGAAAGGGTATAATTCATACCTAACAGTACAGCTAGGATACAGAACTCTTCCTCCTTGCTTTCCTTGACAACACCATGGAAGGTCCCCTATCACACCCCTAAGACACATGCTGCAATCTAGGCTTGAAAGGTCAGGCGTACACTGTGCTAGACAGTATAATTTCTGAAACCCAGAAATGTTTGCTTCCTTGGTGGCATATTTCTTAGTACCAGGTGGGGAATTGGCTGCCTCAGCTGCTGTATCGTTAATGGTGATGAACAATATACGCATGAAGCGCTGTGGGTTGGAGATATTCGCAGTGTTCAACAACCCCAATCTTGGCCTTTTGTCCACAGTAGAGAAAAAAGGCCGATTTGAATATCGAAGTAAGCACGGATCGTACCAAATTATAGCCTCAGTGGCTACTGGGCATTCCAAGGTTATTCTTTTGGTTGCTCTTACCACGCATTCTCGACAGACTTGAGGGTTGACATCACCCCGACACATAAAGAGGCCATAGACGGTGTCAGAGGTGTTTCTGCCACCGCCTCCAGCGGTGGTGTTGTAGAATTCGGTGGTGCCAGTGGCGTTGGATGAAAGAGAAGAGAGGAGGGACTTGAGGTTGAATTGGTAGGGAGTGTTGGTAGTGAAATTTTTGTTGGTGCAGTTAGTGTGAAGGGGAAGAGGGTCAGCTGCTTCAATAATAGTGCTGAACTTAAGGAAGCAAAGAAACAGGAAGAGGAACATGCTTGTAAATTTGAAGGAAAATAGGTATGAGAACATGATTCTTTCAGAGCATGATTTAGAATCTGCAGCAATTCAGATATTTCATTTTGTGGGATCAGAACAATAGTCATTGGTGTTGGAGTTCAAAAATATAAAAATTTAAATAAATATATATTCTTGAATTTTTATTAATTTTTTGTAACCCAATAATAACTCTAAGTTTATTTTTATTTATTTTTTAAAATACTTATTAAAATCAATTTATTTATTTATTTTCTCAATTCTCCTCCGTCCAAATAAGTCTTTAACCATGGTTGACTCCAAGTCGTGATAAGATTGTGACTTGTGTGCATAAGTTCAATTTTAGTTGCGGCCTTCACAGGTCATAGACTTGTCCTGCCCTAAATGCATTTGGTCAAGCAGGTTAAAGACTTTTTAGCCAATATGAGTAGGTTGACACATTAGTTGTATCCAAATCGAATTTGCAAATATATTTTAGCAAATAAAAAACAAAAAAAATTGTAAAGATGTTGGAGTTGAAATTTCAACACCGTATATATGATTGAAACCTGTAATAAATTACTTGTGAGAAAATATAGTTATAATTTTAAATAAGATTAACCCCATACTTAAAAATTTTAAATATACTCACGGAAACAAAAAATCAGAAAAGACTTGAAATTTCAACTGCAAGGCCAAACCCAATCAAACAGTAAGTAAAAGACACAACAAATTCAATTGAAATATAGAAGATTGCTAATCCTAACTAAACTTTAGTTGATTTTATCAGCAGATGCTTGTCCATTGGGTTATGATTAAAATCAACATGATTTTAGTTTAACTTAAGGAACTTTTACCAAAAGGGAACACCATATTCCATAAAATAGAAAGGAAATTAAAAGAACAAGCTACAACCAACGACAGTAATTAATCTTCAGCTCATATGACACAATGATCTGAAAAATTAAGACTCTGACAAAACCGAAATCCAAGGTTTGATTCTTGGCGATTGTCAAGAACATCCTTTCATAACCTGATCAACAATTATGATATATAGTTTATATATTTTTAATCACTTCTCTTATCATTGAAGTAAATAGCTCTCCATGACAGTTCACCTGTTATCACTAATGGAGGGTTACTAATGAATAGTTCATATTGACACTTAAATGAAATGTTCATTATGACAGAATAACAACAGATAACATTTCAGTATAAACATCAATCTCTCACTATAGCTATCGGTTAGAAAGCCTGGTAAAGGGATTCGTTACATTGACATGCTCGTTTTCCATTCTACCAGTACTTCTTCTAGGGGCCTGAGGCAATGGTAACTCAGATGGATGATCATTAAGAATTTGATCAACATATGTCATCGTAGGTCTTTCATCTGGATTTTTTTGCACGCATAATAAACCAACTTTCATGCATTGTTCAACTTCAGGTTCTGGACAAGAACTTTTTAGTGTCTCATCTAAGAACTCTATTCCCTTATTGTCCTCCCATAGCCTCCAAGCCTGCGAAAATTAATTTCTCAATAGATCAACAGGTAAAGATAAGAGCTTTAGCAAAAAAAAACAAATTAACTGGATTTGATTACTCACATATTTCAAGAAATCAGCATTGTTTATATCAGCAGTCCTTCTCCTTCCACTAACAATCTCGAGAAGCATGATTCCGAAACTATACACGTCGAATTTCAAAGATAACTCTTCATGATGTACAAATTCAGGAGGCATGTAACCACTTCAAAAAGAGAAACAGCAATGTCAATATCACAACCTTGTCCAAAGTTATTAACTGCAAATATTATTATTGAGTTAAGGAACTAATAAGGCAAGAAATGAGAATGCAAAAACTAATACACTAAGCAAACCAAAGTTAAGAAATCTCTATAATCAGATGGAATGTAGTAACTAAATTAACCAATATTAGTTTTGCAGAAACAGAGATAGCTAGTGATCCGAATTAAACTTACGGTGTCCCAGCAAATGTTACTGTACTTCCATGAATTTGATCAAAGACAACAATCTTTGCCATGCCAAAATCTGAAATTTTGGGTTCCATATTGCCATCCAACAAAACATTGCTAGGTTTGAGATCACGATGTATAATTGTGAGGCGAGAATGCTCATGAATATAAACAAGTCCTTTAACAATCCCTTTTATAATCTGTAAACGTTGTGACCAATCCAATAATGTTTGCTTAGCAGGATCTATAAAATATGTCACGAATCAATCTAGTTAGAAGTAAAAAGACACAAGATCAAAGGTAAAGTAAGGTATACATATAAGTTAAGAAGTATCAAACCAAATAGAAAGTAATCGAGGCTCTTGTTCGGAACAAATTCATAGATAAGTATCTTTTCTTTTCCTTGTAAACAAAATCCTAATAGTTTCACTAAGTTTTTGTGTTGGAGCCTGGCTATCAGTAAAACTTCATTCCTGAATTCTGATGTGCCCTGCTTGGATCTGCTGGAGAGTCTCTTCACAGCTATTTCTCTTCCATCTTGAAGAATTCCCTAGAAACATAAAAACAAAACAAATGCAAAACGCAGAATTATTATACACATTCTTAATTTTAAAGTAGTTTGACATTTTCTTATTATCTTTACCTTGAAAACTGTCCCAAATCCACCTTCACCTATTTTGTTAGCATCAGAGAAGTTATTTGTTGCAGCTACAACTGTGGCTAACTCAAATTCAAGAGATTTCACCTCTTGAATTTCATCTCCAACTACACCAAGAAAATTAATTCAATTAAAAGAAATAATTTCACAAGTGCCAAACACTAATTAGTAGCATCTATTCAGTGTGAGTATGTGATATATATATATATATATATATATGTATGTATGTATGTATTCCTTACAATTTTGCCTCAAGACATTATTGTGTCTCTTCTTTGCTTTTCTATGCTTAAAATAGCAGGCCACATAGGAAAGGAATATTACAGCTACCAAAGCAGCAGGAACTATTATGACAGGCTTCAGCAAAGAAGAGTTTCTCTTCTTCCCTGCATAGAGATTATTAGTTAGTAACTATGTGTATTTGTGTGTAATTTTCACCAATGCATATGGAAAATAAGAAAAAGCAAGGTAATGACAAAGTTTATTGGATATTGGAACTGCACCTGCACTACTAGGATTTTGGGAAGAAGGAACTCTGGTTGGTGGTCTAGGTGCTGGTCCTGGTGATTTGTCATCATTATTATCATAGAAACTGTCCAATTCGTACCTTAAATTACAACTAGGAGACAAAATTGCTCCTCCTACGAATCCTTGCCAAACCGAACTCAAGTAATCTACGGCATCACGTAAACACCTACTGCAATCTTGGCTTGAAAGGTCTGGGGTGCACTGAGCTAAACAGTATAGCGTATCCAACCCGGGTAAGTTTACTACATTGGATACTTTTACTTCGTTGGTTGCATATTTTTTAGAACCATGCTGATCCAGAGATCTTGCTGCCTCAGCAGCAGTTTCATTCACGGTGTTGAATAAAACAGTCTTGAAGCTACTTTCTGGCATGTCTAAGTCAACAATAGTTATGTTGGTAAATTTGGTACTAAATTTTTTTGGTGTTTCTTCCATAGTAGAGAAGAAAGACCAGTTGGAATACCGCAACATACATTTGTCATACCAAACTACAGCCTCTTTTGCAAAGGAACATAAGCCTTCAACATTTATGTTTTGGGCTGCTGTGTCAACACAATCGTTGCAAACATCATGGCTGACATCACCCCTACAAAGGTAAAGACCATATACAGTTTCAACATTGCCACCCATACTAACATTGCTACTGGAATTATAGAAACCAGTACTAGCTGTGGTACCAGCAGCATATTTTGAAAGATCGTCAAATAAGAATGGAATGTTCATACTGTAAGAGCTGTTAGCCATAAAACTTTTGTTAGTTGAACAACTGTAATCAAGTAATAAAAGGGTATCTGCTCTGGTTAGGAAAAGGTTGAGGTTACTGAAGAACATGAAAATAAAGAACGCAAGCAGCTTGAATCCACTGGATGACATAGTTTTGTAGAGAGTGTTTAGATCTCTGCAATGGATACTTAAGATTGAAATCTTGCAGCTCAACAAACTATCTTTTGCTCTAAGATAGGATAGGGTTTGGGAATGAGAGAGGCTACAGGCTGGGTGGCTGACTTTGTGTGTAAGGATATTTGACTATCAGACAATTTTTTTAGGTCTAGGTTAACTATTATAGTTACTGTTGGAGAATACCATCTGTATATATATTGGTAACCACTGGGCTGGATTGGTATACCTGGTCATAGTCCATTCTCTTCCTCTAATCTCTTTGGCATTCATTTGCTAGATAAATGGTGCAGATGATTAATTGTTACACCCATACCATATGACCCCATTATTTCATTTGCTAGGCCAAGAATTCGCCACAATTATAGGGGGTTAATGATTACGTTGACATGTTGACCAAGCGGAAAGTCATACGATGTTAAGTTTATTACTTATGACTATGTACCATACTTTGTTTCTATCGCTTTCGTGTTGGATTGTAAGGAACTTATTTTTTACGAATAAGTTAGTTCGCATTATATTTAACTTTTAATAAATATATATATATATATATTAAATTTAGCCCGAATCAATCCATCTCATAAAATCTATTCTTTTCCTAATCATGAGATTAGAGGACAATAACTTTATATGTCTATTTCGTTTGATATCTTGTTTAATCAGATTTTGTATGTGTTTATTTAATTTGTGCATCATATTTAATTAATTCTAATAGGAATATGATTTATTAAGTTTGAATAGATCCATAAAGTATACAAACATATACAAAAAAAGGCTAAGAAAAAAATATAAGATAAGCCTATCATATCAAATATGGCTTATTTTGAATGAAATCATTTGTAAACTAGATTGAATTTTGATAAATTAAAATCGAGTCATGGATCAAAATGAGGATTCGATCCATTATCATATCTCCCTATGATCTTATGTGAAATAAACATTTCACTCAAATTGTTAAGTAACACCCATATAGATTTTTAATATCTTGTACATATCTTTGCATTATAGACTAAGAATACACAGTATTGATTTTAATTTGTTGAATGTTTTTGCGGTGGATTTGTTGTTGATGCGGAATGCTCAGCTGGGATTGATTAATAGCAATAATAAAGGGCTGAGGCCCACCTTAAGACGGCCCTTTTGTCGATTATGGAGCGAAGCTTCACATTTCGAATTCGAATGCAGGAAGCCGAGGACAGTGTGTGAGACCCACTATTGATTATGACAATGGAAGTCATGAAGATTAACTTCAATTTCTTGTTATTCGAAGTAAATGGCGTATATGCAAGACATTCGTGCTTTACTTGTATGGTTTACTGGTAATCGTCATGGTTTCCCTTTGTGTTCGGCTGATCAAACAAGGGTTGTGCCTCTAGGTAAGTCTATTACCTACTCTTACTGTTGTTTGCTCTTGCCAATTCCTGCTTTTGTTCATGATATTGATTAATTGTATATTTGGTAGTAGAGCTGTTTGTGAAATTTTCTAAGAGAATAAATTCAAGGTGTTTGGGGAGGAGGACCCGAGGAGGGAAGCGACAACTTGGAATCGTGATAGGGTTCCCTTTTGAGACTAATTGGTTGTCTATCAAGAGGGCTCCATAAGTTAGGGAAGTAGATGAGTGAAGCTGTGATGGGGTCTTCAAGTATAATTAGTCATGATTATGTCTTAATTCTAAGGCCATTGATTTAAGGGGTACAAATGACAAAAGTGGGTTCGGGACCTTGTGATTTGATATCATGATAAATTACTATCTTATTAAAAAATTTAAGTTTGTAGTGAGGATATTTTGTTAATTATTTGTATATTCTAAGATTTAGAGATGGTGCATATTATATATATAAAGTATTGAGGACTACAAAAGTGTATATGCTTTTCTTCTGGAGGAACATTGTTCTTTCCGTGTCGCAGGATGGCGCCTAATTGAGGCCTAATGGTTGGAAAGTAATAGCATACATGAAAGCCACTTCCTTTTTGCTTGGAATGTGTGATACTTCAGATCTCCTGGCTGTAGGCCACCACAGGACAAACACAAGTATAAAAATCTGTAAATGAACCTAGGTAAATAAAGAGGAAGATCCCATGTGATTGAGAATTTGAAAGTGTAGGGAAACCTAGTTTCCGTGGGGTAGTCTTTCTCATGAATTTGACCTAGGCAGAGTGGCAACCAAGTAAAACTAGTATGGTTATCCAACCCATTCATAGCAAGGCCTTCTGTTTCAAGAGTGGCTGACCAGCTTGAACAAATTTAGAGAATATAAGGATGATATTGGGAGAGATAGATCAAATATGGAAAAGAAAAGTCATGTTAATCTGGAATTTAAGTAAACAAACCTTATTCTCCATTGTTTGACTGCTTAATTTTGTATTGATATAGCTTTATATTCTTCTCTCCTAATACGAGTCCATCTGAGCCAATTAGCATACTTGGCTTCCAGCTCCATTAAGTGATGCTTGGTCTTGTGTCTGAATATCCCATATCTGACTGCAGTTTTCAGAAACCAGAACAGATTGTCAGCATTCCGAGTTGTTGTGCTGATATCATTGTGATGAAAGGTATGTATATATATATATATATCTTCTAACTAGATGCCCATCCCCTTATTTGGGTTTGAGATTTTCAAGTTGAAGAAAACTGAGGTGTTTCTAACAATATGGTTGTGATGCAATGTAAAGTTCCTGGTATCTAATGCTGGAATATAGGCACTGGTGATTGTGTAATTGGGACTCTTTGGAGTTAGATATAGCCACATTACTACTGAGGTCAAAACCAACACAATCACGACCTGTAGAAACCACAAGTAAGTAGAACCTTGGGAATTGATGATCTTCTGGAAAGTCATTTTGTGAAAGGTTAATGACTTAAGAAACTGGGTGAACATTATAGCATTATATAGAGGACTTTTTTGTGGGGTGGAAAAAACAAGCGCAATCCCAATCCTACCTCTTTTCTCTTTTTGCTTGCTGATCTTGTGGAAAGCTAGCCCTTTCAGTTGTGTAATGTAGAGTAATCTTACAAATTGGAGATTAATAACATGAAACAATATATAAGAAATAAACTTTTACAAGGAGAAAGAAAAAAAAAAACAAAAATAATATTGAAGTAAATTACACTATGCCCCTCACATATGTTGAGCAAACATCATACATAATATTATTACATATCAAAAGAAATAGGTGGCGCATCTCCTATTTCTAGAAGCCTGCAAGATCAAGCCGTTGGGGCCCACAGAGACATCACAGTCAGCATGCATCGGATGGCGCTTACTTTCCCACGTGGAAATCTTAAATTGAATTGTAGACGTTAATTGTAAACGAAATACAACCATTCGTTTGGTACGATCATGGTTGAACTCCTTCCAACGCTGGCTACTTACCGTTAACGTTACCCCTCTTAATACACCTGCCACTACCGTAGTGTTCTTCGGCTCCTGATAGAACGGATCAAGTAACGGCGTTGCCCCGATTTTCTGATCCTTATAGTAAATCGACCCGCCCATGATACCATAATAAATCCCAATATTCAGGTTTGAGTTCCGGACCGTAACATTAAAGGCTATCTGGGCATTCTCAAACCCGGTTACTTGATCCAAACCCGGAAGTGAAAAATCTTGGATATGGATCCTGGGGCGATGTGGGCGTAGACTAATCCATAGTATGAAAGTAATAATACCAACAATTAAAAGAAGACCTAAGAAAATGGTGCAAACCAGTTTGGATACTCGGGTTGTGAGGCTTTCACGTACACGGTGGGCAAAGTAGCGGGCGGTCTGGTGTCGTTTAATGGGTCCGGCCTTCGGGGTGGATTGAAACGGTAATTGGTCGTGGCTGCCGGGGCTGTACATTTTCTTTTTTCCGATGAAGAAATTTTTGGGTAGGAATAAATTTGGATTATGGAAAGAGGCAGAGACATATTGGTGTTGCTGCACCTTTATGTAGTGAAGAAGATGGCGGAGAGCCAAAGGGACGTTAGAGAATTTTGAGTCTTTTGCATGCATAAAGAAAAGAATATATACCTTTCATTATGGTTAATATTAAGTGAGAATAATTATGAACATGCTTACATTGAACATTTGTATTTTCCTAATATAAAAGGATGAATGAGAAAATGGTTAGAGGACAAAATACTCGACAGTCATCTTATTAAAAAGATTTGAAATCAAAATATTAATGAAAATAATACACATTATTGATTACTAGATCAACTCGAAGTTATAAAAATATTACACCAACAACTGTAAGATATCATAGGAGAAGAATAATTTTGACAGCTATGTTGGGTCTATTTTCGCTTGTGCACCCCACTCATACTCTCTGCTGTTGAAATTTTTGAATGCTTGTGTATTTCATAGGAGAAGAATAATTTGGAAAGCTACATGACGATTTCCTATTTGTATATAAGATAACATCATTAACCTTATGGTGGAACCAAATTGTGGAGCAAGATAACATCATTATTACAATCAAGATATATATATATATATAGACTTTATTTTTACAAGTTTTAGGTTCAAATTTTAAATTAGTACTCTCCATGTCCATCTCTGATCATTGCAAAGAGTGTCTCCCAAATTAGATGCGAAGTGATGATATCATATTGTCAAGGGGAAAGAAAACATGGACCAGAAAAAATGGCTGCCTAAAGAAAAATGAAACCATAAATTGAAGTCCATGCAATTTTTCAAATACATATTAATTATATAGTTGTAATCAAACATCAGTAAGAATTACCTGAGCCACCCTTGACTATAAATGAAGTGTATTTTATACAACAGAATAAATACATCCAATAAAAAATATTTCAATTCAAATCTTTAATAAGTAGTTCATGAGTTATTTATGGTTCAAGAGACTCTTAAATCTCATAAATAAGAAAAAAAAGATAAGTGCCGCTGAGCCAAGGGGTTACTATCAACTTTAAAGTGTTAAGTGCGGAAACATGATAGGCTTAAAAAAAAAAAATTTGAATAAAAGAGTCTTAAATTTTCAACTATTGTGGTATTGCATTGTAGACAACATGTCTAATTGTGATATGATGATTATCAAAAATATAATAGTATTAATTGTGAAGTCATTATAAACTTGAATTTAAAAAAGTTGAAGATGAAGAAGACAAATCTAGTCAAGCAGCACCAGCTCCCACGATCCTCTCTTCCTATCATGTGCACCTGCCTTAATTTCTTGTTAATCAACTGCTTATATTAAATAATATACCCATCATTCCCTCTACAATATTCTTCATGTTTTATTTATTTATAAGCATAATCCTCTTATATATTAATATTTTTATATATGTAAAATGGGTGTTTTAAGTTCTAGCTTGTTTATATGTATATAATATATATATGGCTTGTAATTGAAGCAAACTTAATAAAGTCATTGCAATCAATCACATATATATATATATATATAATACATACACCAACAAAAGGTTTATCTCTTCTCCTTTTTTCCTTTATATCTTTTATATATTAATAATAATAATGATTTGGCGTTTGATGTCTTAATTTTTATGTACAAATTTAGTCTCAAATGTTATCTTATCTTATAACTCAGTCCTTGGTATTACTGCTGAAGTCATTTCAATTTTGCTTTCTCAACTCTGGGTATCATTGGGATTAATTTTTTATTTTTTTTATCATTCGAACCCTTCCCCTTCAAAGTTAGGTCAAGTTCTTCAATAGGTTAGGGACTTAATCATTTAGAATTTGATTGGAAGTAAAAGGTGGAGTAGTCTACTTCCTAATAATTAATTTCTAATTTACCATGATCTATTTCACTTTGCAAGAAATGAAAATGTAATTATATTAGAATAAATTGAAACAATGATTTTTTTTTCCTAATCAAATATTTTATATTAATAGAAGTAGCTCATCTCGTAGTAGTTTAGTCACGCTTACAAAGATATATATAGGAAAATAATTGAGTTTAGCGATTAAGAGATCTCTGTAATATCAAGGATTTGAGCCTACAAGAAAACACTTGTTAAGAACAGCTACGAATCTCAAATAAGATTTAACTCACACTTAAAGGGGTACTCGTGAGAAACTAAATATGTATATATATAGGAAACTTCAAGAAGGTTGATCTAATGAAAAAAAAAAAAAGTGTTTTATTTTCATTGACGTCTTCGGTTCGAATCTCTTTATGTAAGGTATTAGAGAGTAAATTTCTTATAAATTTTTTAATTACAACATGAATGATCTCTCTTTGACAAAGGCTCCAATTCTTGAATGGAGGGGACACCAAAGGCCTCTGCCCTTCCATCCCTTGGATAGATAGAAACGGGGCAGAGCTTTTGGTTTTTTCATGTTGTTAAAAAAAAAAAGACATTTATATAGGAAAGAAAAATGAATGATTTGTTAGTCATGGCCACCAAAAAATGACTTCTTGTGATCAATTAGTTTCTTTTCTATATGTACATTATCTTAGGATTATTAGGTGCAACACGTAATTCTCAATGTTTCCATCAAATTATCATTTTCTTTTTGGCACAAATGAACCTTGGGTCCACATTAAACGTACCCATTAACCTAATCTCTTCCAACCGAAGCACATTGATACAAATGTCATGATCATATATATTCAATAATTAAGAAAAGATTATCATCACAAATAATGATATTATTGATATGTTGATACTCTATTTATTTTATTATAGTAGTGTTCAAATCAGTTTATTTGTATCTTGATTAATTAATTTATTTAATTCTTATTAATCAATTTATAAAATCTTTATTCTCACATGTTAAATTTTATCAATGAATAGAAGATATGTAGTTTTTTTTTCAAACAAGAAGAAAAAGATGGCTAATCTGCCTAAACATGTACTTTTTTTAATTTTAAAAAAATTATATATTTGCTAATTAACTAACTAATAGGAAAGCCCATGTACTTGAGTTTCAATTAAATTCTTTTATTCTTTTTAGGGTGAAATGTTTTTAATTCAAAAAGGATCTAGCTAGCTAGCTACATTAAAATGGAATCCTAAAATTATCTTATTTTGATGACAACTATTTATATCCAAAAGAAAATGTGTACAATAAAAAGTATAAAAAAATAATAATAATAAATTTATGTTAGGCAAAGGATTTTCTCACTAATAAATGTATAGGACTCCCTAACCTAAATATTTTTAATGCTTTTCTCAAATTAATTCAAGATTCCTCTATTTCAAATTTCCAATTTTAAGAGCTAGCAATCTTAGGACGACCAATTTGCTATCATAGCCACAAAAGGAAACACTATGGTACTAATTAACATTTTGAAGTCAAACTCAAAATTATATACTTGAGTTTGAGACAAACTCAATTATATATACTAACAAGAATTCGATACAGTGATAAACGAGTTATATTCTCATGTTGAGAACATTAAAAAAATAAATATTATATAGTTAAAAAAAATATCAATATTACAAAATAGAGTGAGTTTTTTTTCCCTCTATTTAAAGATAGACAATTCGATTAATCTTTTTTTTCTATTTAATCGACCTATACATTAGTTTATGATTTGCTAAATTTTGATCATATTCGATCGAGTTTTATTTGATCCTTAAACAAATACAAAAAGTAAATCAATTCATGTTGGTTTCATATCTAAATCAAATTATATTTATTTCAAATAATATATATTTTGAAATTAGTTGAATCAATTTCTTATTCATATCAAGTGAGATTGTGACTCCATCAATTATCATCGTTACTCATATTGAAACATAAAGAATGTTTATGTTGTTTGGGAAAATTTGATAAAAAGGGTGTCTTTAGTAAATTACCTTTGCCTAACTTTATTTGATTCTCATCACATTAATAAGATAATAAAAAAGGTATTACAAAACTTAACTGTATAAAAACGCAAAACTCCAAACACAGCCTCCCTGTCTCTCAAAAATTTCCATATTCTAGTACTGTTTATAGAAACCACCCACATGATCACTTTCTCTCTTCCTCTCTTCCTCTCTTCCTCTCTCTGTCCCCAAATTTCTCATTATATAACTTTTTCTCTCCGATTCTCTGCTTCTGCAAAATCTCCCTCCTATTCAGACAAAAACAGAGTACTTACAGAGTTAGTTACATCTACAATCTTCCTCTTACAAAACCAAAAACGGTGGCAAGTTTGTTTTAATCAACGTTGCCCTGTTTGTTTTTCTTCTTATACCTGGTCGTGAAACCTGTTCTAATGGCTTTGGCTTTCGAGTATTAGTGTTTGTATGCTTCTTTTTTTTTTTTTTTTTTTTTTTTAATCAATTAGGTTGGTTGAACAAGAAGAAACGCAAAAGGAGAAATTTTTCTTCCATATCATTCACGGGATTTTGTTTCTATTTGTTTATTCATGTCAATTGTGTAATTTTTTTTGACTTATTTGGGGTCCAATCAGGTGGTGCGTAGCCTCTGCCCTGTTCTGTACGCAATATTTGAGGCTGTAAATATTCAAATTCCTTCCACCTTTTCCCATTTTCTTAGTTCTTCCATGGAAATGACGGAAATTCCAAAGCTGGTGAGAATTTGCTTTCTGGGTTTTCTTGGTTTTTTCATTTTCAATTCTGGGTAACTGTTCCATTGAAATTTAAAATTTCCTGTAAGAGATTTCTATTGTTGTTGATCAGAGTTTTCTTACAATTTCTCTGTTTTCTGGGTTCTGGGTTTTCAAAAATTTGCAGGATTTGACTACTTCCTCTTTCCAAGTTTCTGAATCGGAACCAAATATGGCTACCCAGAAAATCTCGGTTTCGGATCACGTAAATGGATTTCATTACCCACCCGAAAAACCCGATAACTTTGTGATTGACATGGATTCATTCTCTCATACCATCAACAAAGATAGCAATGCAAATTCAAGAATAACTGTAAGCTTTTCTCTTTTTGACCCGACTTAGTAAAACAAAATCTGTAAATTCAATATTTGACCCGATTTAGTAGCAAGCACACAAGCTAATATTTGTAGATTTCTTTCTAAATTTAATTTTGATTTTGAATTATCATTTGAAGTCATGAAATTTTATTTTTCTCTTACACCTATTTTAATGATAAATGTTTAAAATAGGAAAAATTTGTAATTTTTTTCTTTTTTCTTTTATAATAATTATTGCTCTTACCCTTTTGTTTTGCTTTAAGAATCATTTTGAATAATTATTAATTGGAATTTCACCAAATTTTATTTCTTTTCTTTTATATAATATTGGATGAAATGATAAAATAGTTGCAGAGAACACTTTCCCGGAAGGGGTCACAGCGTGGTGGAGACAAGAAAATAAATTCCAATATCACACTAAATGATAGAGATACTCTTGTTGCTACATCTTCCCCAAAAGGTATTATTATTTTCTTCAAATAAAAACTCTATTAATTTTGTAATAATTTAAAGAATTTGTTATGTTTATTGTGTAAATTATTTCGTGGACAAGAACATTATTACGTAAGAGAGAAGGACATTTACTTTTTCTAAGATGGTTATTGTACGGGAAAAAATAAAGCCATCCTAATTTAATATTATTCTATTATAATATATTAATATGATAAATGTAGACCATTCAACTCATCTATTTGAAATTTATAAGTTTCTTAGTATTTCTTTTATGAAGTACGAGTAATATTTTTATCATCAGGTTGATGGTTTAGATTGTCTTACATTTATGAACTTTTGGTAAATAATGTAAGATGTTATATAATATATGAAAGATACCTAGAATATAATTACAATTTGGCCATACCTAGGTGTGTTGAAAAAATATAAAATACTTCACCACCAACCTGTACCAGCCTCAACATGGTGGGTGTCCCTCGAGCTTTTTGGTCTCATCTTGCCGAATAAATTATTCATGTTATTATAGTAATTATCATCATCACGGATCCACTTAATAAACTGAAATTATGGGACTTGGTTGGTGAAGGTTTGTTGAGGTTAGAACCAAAGTTCTACCACATCTATATGTCAAAGTGAAAACAGAGCATCCTTAAGAGGTCAATGTAGTTAGTAAATTAACGTTGTTTGTGATAGTGAAATAAGAGAGCTGCAACAGTGGGTCAACTATGAAGGACAAACCAAATGAATTTGGGGAAGTGTTATGTATCTTTTTTGCACAAGTACAGATGTATTGCAGTGTATTATATTTCCAATTTGTTTGTACTTTCTGCAGTTGGGACCATAAGCATTTTGCATTATCAGAATTTTGGAAAAAAGCTTACATTCATGTTTTGGGTATGGTAACATTGAAATGCAGTTTCTCCAGTAGGGTCTAGCATGCAAGAAAGCATTATCAGAATTTTGGAAAAAAGCTTACATTCATGTTTTGGGTATGGTAACATTGAAATGCAGTTTCTCCAGTAGGGTCTAGCATGCAAGAAAAGCCGGTGGTGGTGGCCGTCGCTGGAGGGACCACGGATCATACCAACAGCCAACAAGTTCATCATCAGATTACAATTAGTGCAGGTAGCATTGGCACCACCACCACCGACAGCAGATGCATTTCCCGGAGAAATAGTTTCCGGCGTGTTTCTTGGGGCTTTGATCCTAAGAGGGTCCTTTTTCTCTTTGCAACTTTGTAAGCTCAATATTCATAATCTACTCTGTTTAATTGGCTTTCTTTCCCTTTTAAACCTAATTACTTATTTTTTTTTTCATCAAAATAGGTCAAGCATGGGAACAATTTTGTTGATATACTTCACCCTTTCACTCAACAAGCATTATGCAGATGAGTATGGTACTGATTGGCAGCAGTGAATGAAGCCACCTACTTATAGGGAAAAGAACATGAACAGTGCCCCATACAGAAATTAACAATGGCAGCTCTTTTTGATAAGGTTGGCCTTTTTCTCAATCCAGAGGGCATAACATGAAGAAGTTTTAAGATGACAAACTACTAACACTTGCACTATCTTTGTTGTGAGAATCAGTTACTTTAAACTTTTCAACAGGTCCTTGTTGAGAATTTTGAGATAAATACAAAGCCATGCTGCATTGTGACAGAGATATGAATGGAAGCAATTTTACCTTTGTTTGGTGTGGTTGCACCGCACCATCTTTAGTGGAGGACTAGGAAGTCACTTTTTGTTCTTTCATCTTCCTAAGCAATCCCTATATCTTTTATGTACTGTTTGCTCTTTTTGCAATCTAAACATCAGATGAACCTTTTTCTTTTATGTGACTTTCACATGAGTAGGTAGGCAAAAGGAAGAGAAAACCATGATAGTAACTCATCTAGCAACATGCGCATGCACTTGAAGCTTTACTTTTTGTAAGAAATAAGAAACGTATCCATTAACAGAGTAGTTTGGTGGAAGAAACAAGAAAGAATGTTCGTGTATCATTGGAAGCCTGACAAACTTTGGAATAGAATAGGTATATGCTCAGTGTTTTAGGATGATTTGGCCAACATCCTATTCAAGAAAATTTCAAGAATAATAACAGTAGACTACATTAATAACAAAAGACTATATTGTTATACATCAAGAAAATCAGAGCACTTATTTCCCACAATTTGCAAAACTTATGTTTTAGATTGAAGTAATGAGTAGTTACATAAATCTTAAGTAAAACTAATTTGATTCATAACTCCTACGCCAGCGGCCCAGCAGCAACATGGCCTGAACTTGTAATAAATAATAAGGATTAAGGAATTTCTGAACTGCTAATAATTAACTAAGTACCTATCAGACCAAAATCAATCTGCTAAAGTTCTATGTTCTTCGAGAGAGGATCCTAAGATGATCTATTCCACACATTCATTTTTCACATTTTAAAATCTTTTACACTGCATAACTTGTACAATTGACATCTCTAACGTAAGCACGTGATAATACTGGACAAATTACAACTTAAGATGTGAAACCTCGTGATATTGAAAACAATATTTGCAGCCCATAAAAAAGCCAATTTAAGAAATGCTTAGTGTGTCCATATTACCTCCAGTAGAAGGCTCACTTCAGAAATAATTAGTCGAATAACAGATCATCAAAAGATCCGAACCTCACTACCGTGCATAGATGTCAGATGCATCCAACAAAAAATATAAATAAAGATAAAAAAGGAAAATTAAGCTCAACAATTAGCCATGGCCTATAATAATGTTTTTTTTTTCTTGAATTCTCGTTAGATTAAACTATTCAACTAGGCAATTATCACGTTCGGTATATTAAGAATTCTTAATATTTCTATTATGCATAGAATAGAAATACACTTAGAATTCACTCTTTCATAGAGATCAAAATTCATTAAAATTTACTGCATTCACTCTTAGTGTGTACTAATTTATTAATGGTAACTCCTCTCTTTCCAATTCTACTATGACAATCAATTATCAGGGGGCAAACCGTTTTTCAATCTTCCAAAATTGATGTTGATATGTTAACATGGCATGTAGGTAGATGCTTTCTAATGCAAGCTACTCTTGAATCTTGATACTAAAAAACTCTACTACAATACTACACTACTATACAAATCCTGATGGGACACAAATAGTGAATATATACATCATGTATAATACATAGACATCACAATTAAAAAATTCAGCCAAAATTCACCTTTATGGGTGCTTTAACAATTGGCAGCTTACTCATCTAAACTGTAACTTCTGGGACTTTAGAAGATTCAACTAGTTAAAAGAGACCCCACCATCTCTAGTAACGCTTGGAGATCGTTGGCATTGTGCACCTATGCTTCCGGTCATGGTCAAGCCTCAAAATAATTGCTGCAGTTTCTTCTATTGCTTTTCCAGTCACTTCTGCAATTTGAGTAACAGAAAAATCAAGGTTTCATGAGCACTAGACAAAATGTTCATTTAGCATTATCACCATCAATATGACATTTTTAACATTTGGTAATTTGATAGTTAAAGGAATCATACTGTCAACAAGTAAAATGAACAGATTTGAACTACTTACCGATCACTGGCCACACAGGGTTTTGAGCAAAAATCATGCCAGCAAATCCAAGTTCCTCTCTAACATGATCCATCTCCGAGTAATTACTTCTTGTTTCATCACCGAACCCCAGACTTTTAGCTCTGGCTCTCCTGATCGTTTGCAAGATTACAGGATTTATAGTCAAACCAAAAACCTTCTCTGGGTCTACCTCAAACAGAGTCTTAGGCAATCCTACACCCATTACAATCGGCACATTCGCCACCTTGTATCCTTTCTGTGCCAGATAAATCGATAACGGTGTCTTACCAGTACGAGATACACCAGTAAGAACAATGTCAGCTTTGTGCAAGTTTTGGGGAAATGCCCCATCATCTTGCTTAATGGTAAATTCAATTGCTTCAATTCGTTTAAAGTAGTCCTCAGAAAGAGGAAAGTTCCGACCAGGAGCGCCACGGGGAAGGCCAGACGGAGAAACACCAAGATGAGAGGCAATGGCTTCTGTAATTGGGCCTAATATGTCAGTTGATGGTATACCCCACAACTTGCAAGCTTGCTTAGCAGATTCAGCCATTGAAGGGTCAGCTAAAGTATATACAACCATAGCACCTTCTTTGGCTGCTTGTTTTATTATCTCCATTAACTTCTCTACATCATCAATCTGAAAAACACAGGAACTATCATACGGCAGTTCCAAGTTGCAGTCTTTTGGCGGTAAAATTTTATAGGAGGTTAGGTAACAAAACGACACCGTCGTTTACTTGAATATTGAAATACAACTTACCCCAGAAAACAAATGGGTATTTACGGGACAGCCACGGTCGACCAAGCAGTAATCGAACTGGCCCAATGCCGCGTTAACGGAATGCTCCGCCGTCCAACCAGTTCCGTCAGACACCATATAGATGGTCTTTCCCAAATTTACCTCCACATCATCGACGGTATCTGTTTCGATTGCATGTGGCTCCACCGAGACGCCTTCTTTGGATTGAACTTGGAGGTTCACTTCCGCCGTCTGAGTCCGATTACCAGGGCGATCCAATTTCCGACCAGATCGAATGGCTCGAGCCCTGGACCATCGGTTCAGCTGAGAGCTTCCCTTAGGTTTCCGAGTTTGTGGGTCGGTATCAGCAGCGGACGGCGTTTGGTTGGTGCGAGGTGAGCTGGAGATAGAGGCAGTGATTGGAGGTTTGGATTCGGACTTGACATGGATGGGAGTGGGAGGGAGGTTGGGTAGGCTGAGAGTGGAGCGAGCAATCATAGTTTTGGAACTAGTATTTTCAGTCTCAGGTATTGGTCATTGTGAGGACCGAGGAGCTCCAAGAAACAATAATAAACAATAAAATAAAAAAGATATTTTCTAATTCCTTAAGTAATTTTTATTAAATAAATGTTTAAAAGTAATAAGTTCTATTTTTTAAAAATGAAACTTATCAACCCTTGTTTGTATTAATTAAATTTTTACTTATTATTTTTAATATTAATAAATTTATAATTTTCCCTAATTATATGTCATTAAAAAAAAATTGCTTAAATATAATTTTTTCAATTACATAAATACTTTTTAGTTATTATTTCACTTCAAATTGACTCTTTATTTTATTTTATTTACTCCTTTTCTAATTCTTCTCTATTTTAATATCTATAAGATTGTAAAACATTGGATTGCATTATTTGAAAAGAATTAGGACAAAAATAATAAATTGACTATTGATATTTTTTTATCCTAATTCTTTTCAATATTAATAAATTTATTGTTTGTCAATAACTATACATTAATAATACTTAATATTTAATAATTCTTCTTCTATCTTTAAAATTTTTTTAAAAAAATAATTTGCTTATGTTATGAAATAAATTTTATTAAATTTATCAGTTTCTATAATATTATTAACATAAGAGTATTATTTTTTATTAATTATAATTTCTTGATATATACATCTATTGTTGATAAAGAGATATAGATTAAGCATAAATACGATTCACACATAATATTTGTGTCATAAAAATTGTAATAATATATTTACATAAAATCTCTCTCATTTTACGTTACCATTAAATATGACGAAACTTGTTACATACTACATTGCGCAAGTTAAATTTAATTAAACCCTATAAAGATGAGTACACTCTACATGTGATTCACTTTGCTTCCACCTTATTTATATACATAATCTCAACCCTCTTATACTATTTTATTTTCACTTAACATAACCTAACAATTATTTTTGAAGGAACCTAGATAGGCCTACTTTAGCACCAACATTTTGAGCATTTTCTCTAACTTGTTGCATGTATTCTCCAAAGCTAAATTTCTTATATATTGATGGCTCCACCCAGCTTTGTATCACGGTGTCATTTGAAGGACATAATAAATACGCCGTTGAGTACCTTTCAACTTTTGGGTTTGCCACAACTCTGTGTTCAACACTCTTGTACACGCCATTACTCCATGCCTGCACATTAACATAACCCCTTTGGAATAAAAGTCCAATTTTTGTTATAAAATTTCAAGAAAAAACATTTAAGTAGTAATAAATAAACAAATTTTTATTAGTAATATTCTAAATTTATTTACGTACCTGGAATAGGTCACCAATGTTGATTATAAGAGCATCTGGGTTAGGTTTACTGCAATCCATTTTTCATCTTTCATTAATTGCAAACCTCCAACCTGATCTTAATGCAGTATTGTGAGGAAGTCGCTATCTGTATGTGGTGTCAGTGCATAAACCAGCTTGGAAGGATATGGACATGGAGGATATCGATTCAGTCGAATGTAACAAGAGTTTGGCAAACAATTTTCACGAAAAATTTATGATGTCTGACTCATTTTCTTGGCCAAGATTTCAGCTAATGTTTGTGCCAGGCTGGAAACTGTTGTAGCAAATTGTTCTATTGTTGAGCTGTGATTATAATCAAACACAACCAAATAGTCAAATACATGCAAGAGGTTTTACCAACTCCGAGCACATTTTCTTAACCATCACTCTATAAATAGATTCTATGTGAATCTTAACTACTCATCATCGATCTTTATCTTTAGAAAAAAAAAAAGAAATAAAAAAACTAATAACTTGATCATTAATAAGTACCTGAGAGTATAATTGAAGGCATTGGAAGCAGAAATATCGTTGAAAGGAATGTGGAAAGATTCAGACCAAGATAACTGTTTAAGGCATGTAGGCTTAGATGATCCCCAAGTGTCGAACTTGTACTCATTGCTCTTCTTATGAAACGGTTCCTTAAACAGCTTGTCTTGCTCAAACATTATTTTCTTCAAAATCTCATTAGAAATCCCATGATTCACAACTTGAAAGAAACCCCACTCAATTGAAGCCTTAGCAATCTCTGACATACATTCTTCCCTCACCAACTCATCGTTGAATTGATCTAAACCTCAGAGATCGATTACCGGAAGCTCGCATTCCTCAACGACAACAAACTGATCATCATGATCAAGAACATTTTCATGGTCGTTTGTTTGGATGAATTTGTTTAAGAGGGTCTTGTAGGTTTCGTTGAAAGGTGGTTCCATGGCTGTAATGGGCAAAGGAGGACAGGGCACAGGCCTAAATACAATCAAGAATTCTCTAGAGATATAGATAGACGACAATGAAAAAAATGTGAAAACGAGAACGTGACAGTTTTGTTTGCTTGTATTCTGTATATATTAGCCTACTTCGAGATAAAACGTGATCATCGCATGCCGATTTGTTGATAGCTTCCCACGTGAAATTGCAGAAGTAAGTTCTTTTTGAGTTACGAAATTTTATTTTATTTTATTTTTTTACTTTTATAATATAATTTGAGGTATCTCTTGAAAGTTTTTTTTTTTTAAAGAATCTCTTTGTGCAAGTTGAATTGGCTAAAGATATTAACAATTAATAATAGGATGAAATTAATTGTTAGTATTAGAAATCGTATAAAGTATAAATGAGAATGTAACAACTAATAAATTAATTGTTAAATTTAATTACACAATAAGTTAGACCAATTCAATTTCCAAACAATTTCTCAACCATTCAAAGTATTTTTTATTTTTTTCTTTGGCCAATGAGATTAAACCGGATTCCTTATCAGTGGCAAACACATTAATTTCATAAATCCACTTAAAAAAGTGAAACCAATTAACACATTCACACACACAATAGGGAAGCGATGTGGGACTAAACCCACATTGCTTAAACTGCATATTGGCAGTGAATTTTTTTCTCAAACCCAAACTTAATTTCACTTCAAAAAAGACTATTGTTATTTACTATAAGTATAAAATTAAAAAGATGATTAGTCAATATAGTCTAAGCTTACCCTAGATATTCTGACCACTAAATTGAAAAAAAGAAAAAAATTTGGAAATCCAATTTACTAACTTAACAAACATCCCCTAAATTGAAAAAGAACATAAATAATTGGAAACCAAATTTACCAACTTAGCAAACATTAGAAGATGGTATATAACTAAAGGGACCGTGTTGGATTGGGGCTTGTACCCGAAAAAAGAATTTGGTTTAGGCTAACATTGTAATAAGTCGGTCAATGTATAATTTTTTTTTATTTTTTTTTGGTACATCGGAAAGTAGTCAATGTATTTATTGATTTTCTTTTATGGGCTCCGAATAATCTGAAAACCGAAAAGAATAAAGGAATACTAGGAGGACAATACAGTCTTTTTAAAGTTGTTTTATTTGTGGGCCCTAATGCCATGTCAAAATCCTACTAGAATTTGGAATTCTAATTTCTAATATTATAATAATAAAAAGGCACAACCCATACACTGCAATTCTGCATTATACATAAGCCTACAGCCTACACTGCTCTCTGCTTTCTTCAACTATTCTCTTCTACTACTTCCTCCTCCTCCAGTATTCTTGTACAGAAAACTCAAAGCTATTCATTCAAGATGCGTTGTTTCAACCGGCCATCTTGCAAGATGCCAAGAACTAGTGCAAGAGGTACATAGTTTTTTTTCTAATTAGTTAGTTTCTCTTTTTCTCATATATTTTTCCTTAATTTGCTTCATTAACAAATTTAACACAATGACAATTTGTTAATTATAGTTAGGGGACACCAAACTAAGGCGCCGCAATGCATTAAGGTTACTCCTATTGAGAGATGTACTTATTTTCCCAGGGTGCAGCATACTGATACCGAGTCTAAAATTGCTCTTTTTATGGAAGATTTATACGCCAGAAAGTAATATATTTTTACTCTATTTATTGTTACTGAATTTGTCTTGAATATTGTTATTTTGTTACTGATTTTTTTTGATTCTTTGTTTGGTTTTTAATGAAGGGGATTGGTTAGGGAAGAAGCACTATCTAATATCATTAAGATGATGAACTCGAACTCGATCTCTGACTCTGAAATCATATATGACTTTCTGGAAAAGTAGTAAGTGTCTTAAACATAAAACTCCCAATCTTCATAAGGTTTAGTTTTGATCAGTGATTATTCTTAATTTTTCCATTGTTTTTGTTTTTGTTTCTGTTCCTGCAGCCCTATTACTCTTATGTATCGCTTCCTAAATTCAATAAAGATGGGCTCTGCCAAAGAGAGGGAATTAGCTTTACAAGCCCTAGGTTTGTGTTCTTCAATTCTCTCTAGTTTAATTAAATTACTTGCTTATCAAGTAACTAAAATATTTGGGATGCAGGGTTGCTGGCTGTAATCTTGTATGATGAAGCTAATACCGCACAAGAATTATTTGAGGCTTCTATCCCTGTACTTCAAACAGCTCTCAAGTATGCTCATCAGACAACAAAGGTACCATATACAAAGAATTGTATCCTCAAGTTAGTTTGCGACCAAACATGAAAGTTTTTTAATAAAATTCTCATGCAGGTTTTGGATGCTTTGGCCATTATTGTTTTTTTCTGCACAAATAATAAAGATGAGACTGAATTAGTTATGCAAATAATATGGGACTTCATTATTCAAAAACCCAGGCATACGGTAAGTATATATATTAATGTCAGTTTATGTAATCCAGATTATGCATATATGTAACGTGTAGTAATGGGTTTTCATGGTATTGTTACCAATCTAAAGGTGATGCTGTTTGATCTTTTCAGGTAGCTGCATGTAATCATTCACCGGAAACTATAGCTGCAGCAATATCTGCTTGGACATTCCTCCTAACATCGACAGATGGATGGGCATTTAATCACAAATATTGGAAAGGGTATAATGAATATACAGCAAAGTCTTTTGCACATTATTTCAACAATTTAGGCTTTTCAAATAAAAATAGTAAATATTTGTAATTAACTTACTTTATGGATCTGCAATGCAGCACAACATCTTTCTTTTTGGAAATGTTGGAAGACGATCATGATTGGGTCTATGGTGCAGCTGGTGAAGCACTGGCTATGATATTCGAGATAGATCGCCTTGACAAGTTTTCAAGTATTGAAGCTGAGGCCGGCCTTACTGATAGTACCGAATCCCCAATGAGTTATTCTGATAAGAAGAACTTGTTAAAGAAGAAAATTATAGAGCAACTACAGAAGACTTCCATCAAAGCCAGGGACTGCACCTCTCACAGAATAACCTTAAGTAAAATCTCCAATTCTGATTGGGATGTCATGAAATATTTTGAGGATGATAAATGTCCAGAAGTGTCTGAATACATTGATGGAGATCCAATAAAACTAAAATCCTGGTCTCAAAAAATAGAGGTAAGGGTGGATATAGTTACTTAGACCTTGATTTATGAAGCTTTTTGTTGGTTCTTCATATCTATCTTTAATTTTGTTTCAAACAGCTAAAATTCATGAAACAATTCTTTGGAGAACAAAGCTTGGAAAATCAGATAAAGGTTAGTTCCCTGTCAACTGCATATATATAATACCCTGCAACATGTTAATTGTTAAAGATGAAAGTTACAGATTAATTGACTTGATTGAATTGTTTTTGTTGTCATATAGAAAAATGAACTCCTTCAGTATTTGTTTGAGTGTGAAAAACCAACCAGCTACAATATTCAGACATCTTCAGGACCAGTTCTTTTTGTACTAACTATAGAAGAGGTTGACTTTCTGTTTCACAACACAAACTTGTACATTTTCTCTCTATGTTTTAAGGTTTCCCTTTCTAAAATGCATGATACGCTCATGATTTTGCAGGCTGTTGTACATTATTATCGACCTCGAGATCAAGATTCAAGCAGATTGAGAAGAAAAGAAATGAAGAGAGAGGCTGCGCTAGATCATGTAGGACCATTAATGTTTTCATATTTCTATTTTTTGTTGTAACCAAACCAAGAACTTGTTCATTAAAGCTTTAAACTTTTTTCTGATAAATTTTACATGTTCATCTCTGCAGAAAAAATCTACTGTCAGAAAAGCACAAACACAATTGAGGAACAAAAGACGGGCAATTTCAATGGTACTGTGTCTCTTATAGATTATCTAGTAATTTGCATTTAGAAAAGTTACATGAAATTTTAGAAGTAACTAATATAAATAATCATTTGATGATATGTTCATATTTCTATTGCAGGAGGTGAAGTGCTGTGAGTACCAGATCTCCTGAATTCTAAATGCTATATACTTTGAAGCCTCAATTATAAGATTTTAATGGAGAGGGATCGAAATTAGGGGTATAAAAAAGTATTTTTATTATTTTTATTAGCTGTCAAATATTTTAGACGTATTTGTTCCTCATGTAAAAATAAAAAATGCATTTCTCAAACAATTAAATATTTTTGTGTTTCATAATTGCACATTATTATTTAGAAGAACACTTATTTTCACCACGGGCCTAAATGTGCAAGGCCCAATTGGCCTTATAAAAGTGCGTGGTCCGGAACTTCATGGCCCAACTTCCATTTCTCTTCAAGCCCATTTAGGGAACCAAGTACAGTTGCCGACATGCCACTTTTTTTTTTATTTAAATTTTATTTTTCTTGAAATTTGAAAAATAAAATAAAATCAATTTCCTTAATTTACGAGATTTTTTTAAAGGATGAATCTAGACCTGAAATAAAATTATGATCCATTTGCACCTTCAGCTTGCACCTTCAGCTGCTACGTAACGATATATAATTGTGGAGCCCACTTAAGAGAAAGCCAACAAAAGCGACCGACAACTATACCCACTTGCAATATAATAATGTTTAAATTTCTTCGGGACTATCAACGAAGAAATATATTTGTCCAGTATAGATCACTCCGTTATAACGATAATTTGATGGCGAAGTCATTGTAATGTTAGTCCGTGAACGGCCACCAACCCCCACCAATAATTACAACGAAATCGCCGTCATCGTTTTGTAATTATCCAATTATAAAGAAAATGATTCTGATGCCAAACGTTGCCGTGTCAATTGTGTCAATGACACCTCATTTGTACACGTGTCAGAAAAGGAATGGTGTAGAAATCACCAAGTCGGTCTCCTCGTCTGTTATAAATTGAGCCTCAATAAGCTCCAATCCTCAATATTGTTTGGTTTCATTGCGAAGAAAAGAAAATCGTAATCAAGTTTTTATCTCCAATTCTCAAGGTATCGTCCTGTTCCTTTTCCCTTTCTGGTTTTGATTTCTTTACGCTTTTGTTTGTTTGGTAGGAAAATTAGGGGAAGGGAAGGTGGAAATTATTTGTCTGATCCGATCAAGTTTTTACGTTTTCGTGTTGCTTTTGTAATCTTATTCAATTTCGAAGATCTTTAATTATTTGTTAGCCAAGTTAGGGATTTTAATTCAGATCTTGATTTTTTTAATGTTTGAATTGGAAATTATCTCGATCTCGATGTAGAGATTCTGGAATCTGATTTTCTCTTGCTAGGGTTAGTTGAATTTTAATCTGTGTGACGGGATTCTGATTTAGTTTTGTTAATACTGTAGATGCAAATCTTCGTTAAGACCCTTACCGGTAAGACCATAACTCTCGAGGTCGAGAGTTCAGATACCATCGACAATGTCAAGGCCAAGATTCAAGACAAGGAGGGCATTCCTCCTGATCAGCAAAGGCTGATCTTTGCCGGAAAGCAACTAGAAGACGGCAGAACCTTGGCTGACTATAACATTCAGAAGGAGTCCACCCTCCACCTCGTCCTCCGTCTCCGTGGTGGTATGCAGATTTTCGTCAAGACCCTTACAGGAAAGACAATAACACTTGAGGTCGAGAGCTCTGACACCATTGACAATGTCAAGGCCAAGATCCAGGACAAGGAGGGCATTCCACCAGATCAGCAGAGGTTGATCTTTGCTGGAAAGCAGCTGGAGGATGGCCGTACCCTGGCTGACTACAACATCCAGAAGGAGTCGACCCTTCATCTTGTCCTCCGTCTACGTGGTGGTATGCAAATTTTCGTGAAGACTCTGACCGGCAAGACAATTACCCTTGAGGTGGAGAGCTCTGACACCATTGACAACGTCAAGGCTAAGATCCAGGACAAGGAGGGCATTCCTCCAGACCAGCAGAGGCTGATTTTTGCTGGGAAACAGCTAGAAGATGGACGTACTTTGGCGGACTATAACATCCAGAAGGAGTCTACTCTCCACCTTGTCCTTCGTCTCCGTGGTGGTATGCAGATTTTCGTTAAGACTCTTACTGGGAAGACCATCACCCTCGAGGTTGAGAGCTCCGACACCATAGACAATGTCAAGGCCAAGATCCAAGACAAAGAAGGTATCCCACCGGACCAGCAGAGGTTAATCTTCGCTGGTAAGCAGCTAGAGGATGGTCGTACCCTTGCAGACTACAATATCCAGAAGGAATCCACCCTTCACCTTGTGCTCCGTCTTAGGGGAGGGATGCAAATTTTTGTGAAGACCTTGACTGGAAAGACCATTACCTTGGAGGTGGAGAGCTCGGACACAATTGACAATGTGAAGGCTAAGATTCAGGACAAGGAAGGTATCCCACCGGACCAGCAGAGGTTGATCTTTGCAGGGAAGCAATTGGAGGATGGAAGGACCCTTGCTGACTACAATATTCAGAAAGAGTCTACCCTTCACCTAGTGTTGCGTCTCCGTGGTGGATTTTAAGTGTATTCAAGTCTTAGTGATGGATGGTCATTTGGAAAGAGTTGTCTGCAAGTCTTCGGTTTAATGCTGGTGTCATAAGAACTTGTTTCTATGTTTTGGCCTTGGAGGCCTCCTAAATAAATTTGGTCCTATGTTTATGTGTTTGTTAATAACTAGTAGTACTTGTCTTATGGCAATGCTTGTCTTAAATCATGGTTATTTCATGGTTAAATGTGTATTCTATTTTCGAAAATGTGTTTTGATGTATTGTTTGAGTTCTAAGTGTCAAGCAAATTGTGTTCCTTCCTCACGTTCTGTTTATTTAGTTTTGATGTATTACACTTGTGAGAGCCTCATCGCTCGGGCATGTGGTCATCTTAACTTTTGTGTTTGCACTCTTGGCTGAGGCATTTCCTAATTCCTACCAAGCCCTCTCAATATTGTAGTCTTTTTAAGGTCATCTTAACGTCTAGCTGTTTCTGTGCCATCCTTCGTCTCCTCAAACTGATGCACTGCTGCAGAAAGAGAATTACTAAATCTTGAAATCTCAGTGGTGATCTAGGTGCTCAAGCCTTTTGATTTTGCTACTAGTGTGTTGATCTCTCGTCATAAAATCCCAGGCTAAAGCACCAACATAAGACTCAGAATCTGTGTCTACCGGACACCCTTTTTTTCTTATTTCTAATCAGAAGATCTTGAATTGTTCCCATGGCTAATCCTTGATGATGAGTCCAGCTTGCTTCATTTCGCAGCATATTTGACGACAACCCGGGCATCATCCTCTTAATCCGTCACTTGCTTGCTAGGAGATCTATTCCTGTCTCTGGGCCCTTGGCCACTGGTACAATACAAATCACTATGGAAGTTATATTTATACATAGCACATTAAGTATATTTGTAGAGCTAAATTGGGTGAAATAAAATGGAAGTGAGAGGGGAATAAATGTATGAGTAGTAGTGTATATAACCTTGCTCTTTAATGAAGCTAAAGAATCTTTAAATACGAGGCTCTGCGGCGGCAGTTACCTATAGTCCCATATGACATCTATAAAAATATTTCACTGCAGTTCCTATATTTCATTTTTATATTATCTAATCAAATGACAAAGATACTACTTGATTGCATATGCTCTGTCTTGGACCCAATAGAACTTCTATTCCGTCTCTTACATGAAGATGGTGTAACTCTGTAGGTCTTTGTTTCATCTTTTAGTTTTGTTATTTTTTCACAAAGGTTCATTTTTTCAGTTGAATATTTGAAATGAAAATGTTTTCTTGGTCCTCCTGGACATAAATCATCAGTTAGTGTATAACTACTACCAGAACTGGAAAAGAGAGAAGGAAATTATATTCTGTTTTCTAGTGGCACATAATTCTTTTTATAGCTTTTGCAGTTTTGCCCTTCAGCTTTTCGTGGGTTTCTTTTTATAGCTTTTTGCCTTCAGTTTTGGGTTCTTCTGTTGCTTTCCGTCAATCCAACCAAGATCCTCCATTTGTCACTGAATTTCAGGAGTATTTATCTATGGTGCGAAAACAAAAGCCAGATGTAAATCATATATTTCTGCTGTTCTATTTGTAATTTTTCTACTTATATTTATCAGATATCAGTTCTCAATTTTATCTTTTTCATTCTCACCCATATGTCCCGCTCCATCTCGTTCTCTTGGGATCTGGTACCTTCCTTCTCCTTTGTCTTTCTTTTGTCTGATACAATTTTAACTGATGATTTCACTTGTGTAATACTGATCATTGTCATGTACATATCAAGTTCATGTTTTTCTATAAGATGTATGATCTCTTTTATTCCCTTTTTTCCTTTTGGTCCTTGAATGAGATGAGAGAATCTATTCTCCTTCAAAAACTACATGGTGTGTCTGAAATCCAATGCTGGTGGGAATAAACTTTGGGACAGAAAAACTCATAATGATATTCGATCTAATGGTAGCACATTGGGTTTAATAAGTTGTTCCAGAAGGCAGTAATTTTACACTGACAACTGAAAATAGTTAAGTCAATAGTAGGACTTTAGAGACAGAATACCGTTTCCATTTTGATTTGTGTTGGATAATAATAATATTGATCAAGCAGATGAAGTTATCTGGAATTGCTGCCTGCAGTAAAGTAATTGTGCCAAAGCTAATTCTGTGTTCACAGTTTGTTGGATTTATTACTCGATCAAAATTTTCAGCTGATTACTAGAATTAGGAAGAGATTTTTTCTTACATGTAATTGAAAATTAATAGGAACCACAGGAAGTTAGCCATGGATTTTAGGTACTAAGAATATCCTGATGAATTTGACTAAGCATATGCTGGTTGGATTTGGTAGGTGCTATATGGTGTATGACATATGATCTCTTCCTATACCGTGAAGCCCTTTATCAATGCCTTTAAAAGCCTTCCACTTGTAGCTGATGAAATGTTACTTGGTTGCAGCTTTTGTTTGGAAGGAAAGCTATAATATGTAATCTTCGAAATTCTTTACTTTCAAAACAACCAAGGTTCATGTCTGAACTCGATGTCCTCCACATACCAACTGCCTTTGCTATGTCCTTTTAGATCTCTATTAGATAGTTTAGTATATTTATGATTTTTGTAGAAAATTGGTCCTATATCTAGGCAAGTAATTTGGTACATTTTATGATAAACCCTGGTATAGTGGTATGTACAATGTTCTCTGAAGAGAGCTTATAATCTAAGACTAATTTAACAAGCAGAAAAATATTCAATACTTTGCGTTCATGTTGCTTTAAACTGTATGTAATTTGGACAGATCCAATCGCCGAGGCAAATGCTCAAGACTCAGGTGCTGGCGAAAAGGGATACGTCCACATACGTGTACAGCAGCAAAATGGGAAAAGACTGACAACCGTACAGGGTTTGAAGAAAGAATTTAGCTACACTAAGATACTCAAGGACCTTAAGAAAGAGTTCTGATGCAATGGTACTGTTGTCCAGGACTCAGAATTGGGACAGGTTAGAATATGCTACATTATGGATCATTTCTGTCTCCCTGTCCCATTAACTCACTGCTATAATGGGTTTTATGCTCCCTGTCCCATTAACTCACTGCGATAATGGGTTTTATAAACTAACAGGTCATTTAGCTCCAAGGCGATCAGCAAAAGAATGTTTCCACCTTCATAGTTCAGGTAAATGTTAGTGTCATTTTGTTATGTTGTATCCTATTCAACTAATGGGGCTCTAAGTTTCCCTTTCTCATCTGGTTGTATCAAATAGGCTGGAATTGTGTAGAAAGAACACATCCAGATTCATGGTTTTTGAGCAGCATTGACAACAACAGCAGAGTGATTTTTTTTATTTTTTTTTTCCGAGTTGTATTGTAAAACATGAACTACAAAAATGTATATTATATGAAATCCTCAATGTACATAAGTTACAATGTATGGCCACTGCTTTCATACTGGTATTCTCATTATTTATGACAAACTGCTTATACATGTTCACTTTATCGTTAGCTTCATTCTCTGTAGCGTGGGGATTTTAGACCTCTTCTCAAATAGCATAGTTGTTCATAAATCTTCAGTATATGTGTGAAGCTGCAATAATTGAAGCGCTGTTTGAATGAGTCATGGTCATAGACTATGTCCTAAGCCCCAAAGCAGTAAATGCCTAAGTGAGCCATTCCAATGCATCAATGTTCAACAGTCACATTGTCTGTTAGGTGCCAATCTTTTTCAATCAGGCGTCTCTCACTCTAATAAAGCTTACTTTCCTTTTAACTTTTGCTCTCTTCAACGAGTTGATTATGTCTGGAATCTTTTTTTAACTTCAGTGGTTCAATTATTGTATTATGTCAAACACTTACAGAGGTTGGTTAGCATGAAAATGGAAATGGGGCCTGCATACCAGCTAAACAACAAAGAAATTTCAGGATAATCTTGAGAAATAAAGTATACATGAAGAATCCTGTTTCATGAAGGGAAAAAAAAGTTCCTTTTATTTAAACTGAGGTTTTGATTGCAATTGCAAAACAAAGAAATTCTGAAGAGATAGAAACTAGAGAGTGACCTCAAAATCATTTTTTACCACAACATACAGCTTCAGGCCACTAGAAAATAACATTAACAATACTCATTTGCTAGAAATTCCCTTTCTACGACCATCTCCTGCTTCTCAACTCCAAGTCTCCGTTTCTTTTGCACCATCCACTTTTCCTATAAATTGTGACTTTTTCTTCTTCATTGACCCCATTACTAAAAGCACTTTAATTTTCTTTTTGGTTAATGCTTTGTTAATAACTAGTACTTAAGCGTCTTCTCCGTTATACTTGCCTCTTCTTGGACTTAAACCAGGCTCTTATCCAAATGGCAGACTCACAGCATTCTTCCTCTAATAACACCTTGGAGAACCGTCAAGGTACCCATTTCAAACTACTCCTTTATTCACTTACTGGTTTTTAGTACTAGATTCCATATGGTTCTTTTCCCTGTATTCTTTAACTGATGTTTCTGATGAATCTTTGGGGGTTTATCAGTATGTTGTTTCTTTCCCCAGCTGTAGCAGTGGAATTTTTGCTTTTGCGTTTTCTGAAATTTTATCTGTTGGGCAGTAGTATTAGTTTGTAGTAAACTTTGCCTTCTCTTCTCTTCTGTTCTTGTTGATACTGGTGGTATTTCGATTCAGTAAGGACAAGAGATGAAACGATGCTAGAATTCTCCGATGACGAGAAATTACTTATGAGCAGAATGTATAACTTGGTTGGAGAAAGGTTAGTTGCATATTATTCTTCATATCATCTCCTAAATCAAACACCAAAGTCTAGACTCAAAATGCATAATCTCAAGCTAACAGAATGCTGTTATCAGGTGGGGGCTAATAGCTGGAAGAATCCCTGGGAGGACAGCTGAGGAAATTGGAAAGTATTGGACCTCTAGGAACTCAACAAATTGAAGGGTATTGGACCCCTATGGTGCATCTCTCAACAACTAAAAGAGGTTTCTCAGAAATTGTTCCTAGTATATAGCAAAGTAAGGTTATTCAAAAGTATCCTAATTGTTAGAGTAGACTGGGTTCCAAATTCTAAATGAGGTTCCCCCTCCTTAATATGCACTTTAGTTTGTTTGGGCTTTGAACATTTTTCTTTCTTGTTATCAGGTTCAATTCCAGTGTAGTTGTGGTATGGTAAGATTTGTGTATTTGTCACCTAGTTTGTGTATAAACTACCTATCCAGAAGTAAGTATTAATGCACTAATTACAAAGGCAGAGCCACAAAAAGACGAGCTTCCTCCGGTTACTGATCAACCTAGTAAGAGGTTCGTCTTCCTCTAGCCATAATTATCCAAAATAATTCCTAGTCATCTTATCAATTTTAAATTCTCAGAACAAGGGTATGTACAATGTTCAAGTGCCCAGACTTCACATCATCTGACTTGTTTTCTCCAGCTCAGAAGTAACGAACAGGCAGATATTGCCAAAAAGATGTCACTGCCTGGATCCATAACAGCACAGCAGAATAAATTAAGAATCCTTGTTGTCACCCATGGGACGCTACCAAAAGGTAAAATTGTCATAAAAAGTATAACAGAGATGGCAGAGTAGAACCAAGAAGAAAATTGTAACACTTGGAGAGTAATGGATTCACAATTCCCATATCAAATTATAAATTAATCATAAAAACTTGACAGTTTTTTACCAAACAGAACCCAGCATTCAATCCGCAAAATCTTGAGGCAGAAGGATAAGAACTGTAAACACTAAAGTAACTCTCATTTGAAAGACATAAAGAAAGGGGGTCTTAAACTTGACGGTACTGTCTTCAAAATGGCTTCAACTTCAGGACATAAATGTTGACATGACAGGATCGACCACAAATATAGTAAAAAGGTAAAATTTTCAGAGTTTAAATAAAAGGAAAACATTCCACGAGCATAACTACAACGGGGAAGACAATAAACAGATTTAGCACCACAGCATCAATAATCAGATTTCTGGTTCTTTACAACTTCAGTTACAAACTCGGTGAGCTTTTGTTCAGTCAAAGGAACCAATTATGCACCTAAAATTCAATGCTATCGCCTATATGTAACATACTTTCAGTGTGAACATTATACATTACTTTGTTTGTATAATTTGGTGTCAAGAACCTGCTTCCCGCACATTGCGCAAACTCCTGCAGAACAAATAACATGTATAAGAACTCATCTACATATATATGTATCAAGCTGTTGTGATTATAATTACAATTTACAACACAAATAAGCAACAGCAAAGAATTCTACCTTTAGTGTACGCACAGGTGTGACAATACTTGGCTTCCTGGTGCACTTGCTGCTTGCATATCATGCACTTTGTGTTCCCATATGGGGTCCATCTGCAAGCAATTAATATCTAAATAAGTTCCTAAACATGCAAAAGCAATATCATGAAAACTGGAAAACATAAGAAAATATTGATCAAGTCAATTAGAACATGCAAAAAAGCCACAACTTGTATAATGTAATAAGTGAAAGGGAGATAGTAAATGACATGCTTACAAAAATTAAATGACATGCTTATAAAAATTAAATGACATGCTTATAAAAGTGAATAACTTACTGATGCCAATAAGGAACTCTAAATCACGAGTGCATAATCATTAATGGAGTAAACTCATTGAATGAAATAACAGATAGAACCAATAGGGGACAAAACTCAAAGGATCACTTACATATATTAAACTTTATTAGAAAACTCCAATTCACAAGAACATAGAACCACCAATATATAACTTAAAGAAATTAGTCAAGTAGAATAGAACAGTAAACTATATACCATCAGAACTTCATATGGTCCCTCTTCATTCTATACCCCATATAAAATCAAATGCTGAAGTTTTTCCAGAAGAATAATAACATAGTTGGAAAAAATTAAAAAATAAATGGCATTATAGTTATAACAGATATGTGAGAGAGAGTTGTAGACCAATCTCTGCTAGAGATGAAAATGTAAAGGTACAGAGAATACAAAATGAAAATAGAAAGTCACAGAAGGCTCCCAAAAACACCAACTTTAAAGCTGCAGCCAATGGAATTCGATAAGATGGTCCTTGTTTCATAAAGAGAGATTGCAAGTCCAACCCAAAACCTCCATTGGGATTTCTTTCCTCTCCTCTAACAATCTAGATTCTAGATAAGCACGGACCCAGAAGTATACATATAATTGGTCACTCTAGCTAGCTGAGTGGCTGGCAAATGACAAGCCACAGAGGCACATAGATAATATAGTCCAAATTACTCCCAAATAAACCACATTGCATCTCAACCCACTAGGAAGCTTTGGTAATGTTTTAACTTAAATCTGAAAAATCACTCTAAAAGTATATTTGGCTAGCACCCATCAACTTTAGTGAATCAATCGAGTAACAGAAATATAATTATGCAAAAGGGTCAAATTATAAGAACAAAATATACAAAACAAAAAAGAACCTGTTCTTCTTGGAGAGGAGCTTATTCTCGTTGATCTTGCGGCCTCCTCCTTCGGTAGTGTTGCTGGCCCCTGCTTTCCACTTGTCTGGTACTATCACCTTCGTTAGCTTTTTCTCACCTATCATTAAAAAAAAAAAAAAACACAAAATAAAAAAGAGAAATTTCATGAATAAAATCGAATTTATTTCTGTCCCTTCGTAAATAATTAACTTAATGCCCAATTCGAATTCAAAGTAACTACAAATTGCAGAAAGAACGAAAAACTTACACTTTTCGCAGACCATTATTGTTGATTCAGGTTCCAATTCGAGAATGTGAAATTTCCGATCAGATTGCGAGCCCTAACAAGAAACGACAAGTACAAGTTCTTTTGGCTTTGGCGTTTGGGAAATGACTAAGTTACCCTCATCATATTTTGCAAATAATTAAGCATTAAAATGGCAGTACTTGTGTTCAATATAAGTGTTCATAAGTAATTTACTTGTTGACCATCGTGATGTTACCCAATGTTTCGAATAATAATGTTACATGTATATATTTTAAACATGACGAAAAATACATAACAATTCAGTGATGAATTATTAAATTTATAACTGTGTTTTTGTGCATTTATAGAAAAAAAATTTATATTTAGTTAGCACTACTTAGCATTACAATATCCTAATTCCAACCATAATAAGATATCTTAACACTAATTACGACATCTTAATTTATTTACGGTACCCTAATCTTAGTTACGGTATCTTAATCCGTAATTTTAAATAGAGCTCGTTTGACATATCATATAAGGATAACAAGATAGCTATAAAACTATCCAGTTGACCCTTATACAACGTTTAGCAGTAATATGATAGTATAGACTTATACTGTTGACTCCCTCTTATAGTATGTCTGATAGTATCAAGTTATACAGTGAAGAGGAGAATGACAAGACAATAGTATACCAACAGAATAACTATAAAGCTTAATACATTGCATAATCCTATACGATACACCAAACGAGCCCGCAGTTGCTTAACTTTAGCTATAGTACCCTAATTCTATTTAAGATGTCATAACCATAGTTATAGTACCCTAACCTTAGTTACGGTTCCTTAACTTTAACCTTAGTTACAGTACCCTAACCATAGTTATTATATCATAACCATAGTTACTATACCCTGAACCCTATTTACGATATCCTAACCCTAACCATAGTTACAATACCCTTAACCAAATTACGATACCCTTAACCATGACCTTAGTACGGTACTCTAACTCTAGTTACGGTACCCTAACTTTAACTCTAATTGCAGTATCCTAATCTTAATTATAGGTATCCTAACCCAAATTACAATACCTAAACCTAGTTATAATACCCTAACTCTAACGTTAATTACGATACCCTAACTCTAATTACAGTACCTTAACCGTAGTTACGGTACCTTAACCTTAATTTTGGTACTCTAACCATAACCCTGATGATGATATCCTAACCCTAGTTACAATATCCTAATCTTCGTAACGGTATCTTATCCCTAGTGACAGTACTCTACCTTAGTTAAGGTTCCCTAACCCTTGTTATGGTAAATTAATCCTAGTTACGGTATCTTAACTTTAATCTTAATTATAATACCCTTACTTTAACTCTTCGTACCCTAACTTTAACCTTGATTACGATACTTTAACCCTAATTACAATAGCCTAATCCTAACACTAATTATGGTGCCCTAACTTTAATCCTTGGTACCCTTACCTAACATTAATTACACTACCCTAACTCTAAATATGATTACCTTATCCTAACCCTAACATTCGTTATGGTATTCTAACCCTAATTATAGTACCCTGATCCTAACACTTATTACAGTACCTAAATCCTAATTATGGTACCCTAACCTTAAAAACCTAATTAGGATTCAATATTGGACTATATAAGCATTAATTTTCAAGAGCACTGACTAACTTCATTGAGTTGATATTGATGTTAGTTCTAGTAGGTCAACATACTTTCATGTTGTGAAAAAAGTTCTAAAGAATATAGAAGATGACATGTTCCAAGCAATAATCTTTATTATTGCTATATAGAGTATTGATTCTAACTCTTTCAAACCAAGGAGTATTGACTTCACAAGGAGCTGAATTCATGATTGTAAGAGTTTGCAAAGCTTAATGTAAGTTTTATAAATCATTTTCAATTTTAGCATCTAGTGCCCAAATCATTTAATAATCTTTAACAAGAAATTGAATATATATAAAATTAATACAATAATATTATAATCATAAAAATAATAATACACTTAATATTTCTTTTCATTCATGATATTTGAAAATACTAATTTATATTATAATTATTTGTAACTTACTAAATTAAAATAATTGTGAAATTAAGTCTTTAATTACTATTGATATATAGTTATTGTCAAATTATAGATTTATTAATATTGAAAAGAATTAGGATAAATAAAATCAACAATTATAAAATAATTACTAACATATTAATATTGAGATAGAGAAAAATTATTTAAAAACTAAAAAAAAAAAAACTATTTGAAACAAAATAACAATTAAAAAGTAATTATGTAATTGTAAAAACTCATAAAGTATTTAAGAAAATAAAATTTCTTTCACTAAAAGATAAAACAATAATATATAATTATGAAAAATATACTCTGAATATTTTTTTAATAAATTATTTTATAAATTTGAGAAAAACTGCAACATAATATAATTAGTAGGAACTTATTATACAATTTTTTTTTATTAAGAAAATCAATATTACCTGCTATTGACATATTATTATTGAATAAATATAAAAGTTAAAATAACAATATTATAATCATAAAATTATACTCTTAATATTTATTTTAATTCATAATAACTTGTTTCAAAATTTTAATTTATACATTTGAGAAGAACTAAGAAAATTAAGATTATTAGGCACTTAATTAAACAAACAAATTTTTTTAATTATTATTGACATATAATTATTAAAAATAATATAGATTTATTAATATTGAGAATAAGTAAAAAAATAATAAATAGTTCTAAAGATTACAATTCTATAAATATTAAATTGAAGAAGAATTAGGAAAACAATATAAAAAAAATAATAGTCTATTTGAAGTAAAATAACAACTAAGTATATTTATGTAATAATAAAAACTTATAAGGGTATTTAAAGAAATCAAATTTTTTTTTTGTTAAGCCATTTGTATATGTAGTATAAATTAGCTATTGCTCATGTGGTCTAAACTTATTTTCGTTTTATCTACTTATGATTACGTTATTGTACTAATTTATTCACATTTAATAATTTATTCTCTTCGTTTAAATGTTCTATAATAATCAATAAAAGATAACACAAATTTTTACATGAAAAATTGAGATGACTTCTCAGATATAGAATGATCTTATTTTAGGGAAAAAAATGAAAAGGAAAGAAAAATACTTCATTGGAGAAGGAATTTAGAATCACTTATGGTGAAAATTCATGTAAGAAGAGTATATGTGATATGTACTAGAAGAGGAACATTTTTCGTCAATGATAATGAATAGAATAAATTAACTTACAAGCATTTCCATCAATATTGGAAAAATAAATAAATTACACACTTATACAGTCTATAATTTTTAACTTTTTTTTTTTTTCCTCCTCAAAAGAAATATAGATTCAGACAAGAAATTAGAATTTATAACTTTGGATATATTAACTTTAATCCCTTGGACTCAATGAACACTCTCCAGGTAAGGTTGGGAATCTTTCAAAATCCTTGCAATAATCATAAATGACAAGGTTTCTTTGAACCCAAACATAATCCATATTCTGAGCATCTGAGAGATGCCAAGCATCATATTGATCCCACCAGTTTTTGGTTGTGGTTGAAACACAAGCAGGATATGGATCTTCCCATTGACAACCATCAACACTGAAAGAGGAAACAAATGGGGATTTTTTTCCAGTCAGTTTTCTCATGTCCACCTCTTGTGGCCCACTCATAACTCTCACCATGCCCATTGTCGAGCCGAAAATATAATTCTTCTAAGAGTGGTCATAATTATGCATAACAATTTTAAATATAAATAGTCAAAAAGACTCAAACTCTCAATTTAAATATTTTATCCTCCTAATAAAAAAGTCAAAGAGCTAGCAATTGACTTTGAGAATTCCACATGCCCAATTACAATTACATTGGACAGGAACTGATAGCATAACTTATTAAGGGAGTTGATTCTGATAATAGAGTAGTTAATAAGAGAAGAAGATGGAATTAATCATTGACTAATGAGCAAATAAGCTAAGGAATGGTGTTTTGCTTCAACTGTCTAAAAGTGATACATCTATGACTATGATAGATATTTAAGTAGTGCCCAAGGAAGTGTCCTCACAGTTTCTTGATCACCTCTTGAATTTTATTCTTTTGTTAATATAGTTAGTAATGTTTTAACAAAACTACTAGCTCCTTTTTTATTTGCTTCAGAATAAATACCTGGTTTGTTTGGGTTGGAGGTTTTGGTTGTTACCAGCTACATATCTGAGACGATATCATCAATATTCCAAGGCCATAGCAATAATCCAAGTCTTCTATTTCTGAACCATTCAAATTCTATCTTCATCACTCATAAAAAGCACTCACTTTTCAGATCTTTTTGTTCAGATATTTTCTGAACCTCTCTCCATAACCACTTCCTCAACCAAATTGCTTATAAAACTGCAATTTCCTTACACTAATTAGTCTCAACCTTCACTTAGAACAACCATCAAACACCTTCACATCAACCCTTGAATGGCAGCCATGGCCACCACAACCCTCTCCTCCTCTCTTCCCAAACCATCTTTCTTTGACAACAAAAACTCCTCCTTCCATGGCACACCCATCAATTCTTGTTTCACACCCATCAAATCCTCCTCACAACAAAACTCCACCACCATCTCCATGTCCCTAAACCCACCCCCATACGATCTCCAATCCTTCAAATTCCAACCTATCAAAGAATCCATTGTCTCTCGCGAAATGACCCGTCGATACATGACGGACATGATCACTTACGCCGACACAGATGTCGTCGTCGTCGGAGCTGGCTCCGCCGGTCTCTCTTGCGCTTACGAGCTCAGCAAAAACCCCTCAATCCAAGTAGCCATAATCGAACAATCTGTTAGTCCCGGTGGTGGTGCCTGGCTCGGTGGACAACTCTTCTCGGCCATGGTGGTCCGTAAACCAGCTCATCGGTTCCTCGACGAATTGGATATTGAATACGACGAGCAAGACAACTATGTGGTCATAAAGCACGCAGCTTTATTCACATCCACAATCATGAGCAAGTTATTGGGCAGGCCAAATGTGAAATTGTTCAACGCTGTGGCTGCTGAGGATTTGATAGTGAAAGGTGGGAGGGTCTCTGGGGTTGTGACAAACTGGGCATTGGTTTCAATGAATCATGACACACAGTCATGTATGGATCCCAATGTGATGGAAGCTAAGGTTGTTGTAAGCTCTTGTGGGCATGATGGGCCATTTGGGGCTACTGGGGTTAAGAGGTTGAAGAGTATTGGCCTGATTGACAGTGTGCCAGGAATGAAAGCACTTGACATGAACACTGCTGAGGATGCAATTGTTGGATTAACAAGGGAGATTGTGCCTGGTATGATTGTCACTGGCATGGAAGTTGCAGAAATTGATGGAGCCCCAAGAATGGTACCCATTTTTTACCCATAAATTAATAATTTTTAGTCATTTTTATTGGGGAATTATTTGAGGTTGATAAAGTTTTTGTGAAATTTATTTGCAGGGTCCAACATTTGGGGCAATGATGATATCAGGGCAGAAGGCAGCACACTTGGCTTTGAAGGCATTGGGAGAGGCAAATGCCATAGATGGAACATACAGTGAAGTGGGAAGAGAACAACCTGAATTTACTCTTGCTTCAGCTGGCAATGAGGAGATCGTTGATGCCTGAAATATTTAGATTAAAAAACCCTTTTTTTAGTTTTGCTTCTTTCTCTTATTGGTAATTTGGAACAATAATGTTGACAGTGGATGAAGAAATGCATGATTGGCATTTGGCTGTGTCAAATGGATGTGGATACTATGGTGGAAAAGCTTTCTTAATTTTTGGGTAATTAAAATTACTATTATATGATCAACATCTACTATTCAAGCAATTGATTTAATTGACAAAAACTTTGTAAGTTTAATTTTTATTAACTTTCGAATTTCTACTATATTTGTCTAGTATTATTATTATCTCCCCAACTATATTCTCTTTAAAAAGTTTAAGGCTTCTCCATCTATTTTCGATAATATGATCAATTGCACTACCAGTCTCCTAAAGTAATTTTTTTTTTTTAAATAATTCACAATGCAAATATCAAAGAAATTAAAATTTTGGACCTTAGTAGGAGTTCCTAATAAGAAGGTTCTATCGAAAAGGAAAATATCAAATTTTCTCTCAAAATATATTCAATTTTAAAATAAATTTAATTTTGGAAGAATTTGTGTGTGTCATGAGCTCCTTCATTCCAGCAAGAACTAGGGCGTAGGGAGGATCTGAATCACAGTTCCTGGTATTCAAAAATCCCATCTGTCACCTTGTTATCGTGGCTATATGAAACGACAGCGGTTCACTTGTTTTTGCTTTGTCCCAATTAAAACCTACACTGGAAACATCACTCCCAAAATCTAGTTTAGTAGAATACCTTGCAGTTTTGAAGCGAACCAGTTCACCGGGTATAAACCTCTGATGCTTCTTCACAAGTCTTGCCAAATAATCAAGCCCTTTTCAACTTCCACAACTTCCCACAACTGGAGGACCCAAATCAAACAAAATCAGCTAGCTTTGCAAATTTCTTCCATTCTCTTGCAAAGACACAACTGGGTTCCACTTCTACAGCGGCTTAATCTTTCTTCCAAACTAACCCCATCTATATTTCTTCAAATCCTCCAGAAAACGCAAAACCACCCACAAACCTCTCTGAATTTCTTTAATTGGGCAAAAGTAAATCTTAAGTTTCAGCCAGACCCCAAGTCCCACTGTTTAATCATCCAAGCTGCAATTGGGTCTGGCATTTACCTGCCTGTGAAACCCCTTTTGGATTCTTTGATTCAGAGCCATCCTGCACCAGTGCTTGTTGAGTATTTGGTTTCTGCTTCTAAAGGTAAAGATTCATTGTTCAATTCTTTAAGCTTTGTCCTTGAATGTTATTCCAACAAGGGTTTGTTTATGGAGGGTTTAGAGGTATTTAGAATAACGAGACTTCAGGGTTTTACTCCTACACTTCATGCCTGCGATGCTCTTCTTGATGTTCTGCTGAGAGAAAATAAGATTGATTTGGCTTGGTGTCTTTGTGGTTCCTTAATTCGTAGTAGGTTGTGTCTGGGTCAGTCTACTTGGTCACTGGTTGCTCAGATTTTGGGTAAAAATGGGAAATTGGACAGAATTGTTAGACTGTTAGATTCTGGAATTTACAACTCTATGATTTATAATCTCGTTATTGATAATCATTGCGATAAAAAGGATTTTGAAGCTGCCTTTGATACCTTGAATGAAATGTGTGATAGGAAACTAAACCCAAATCTTAGTACTTGTAGTTCAATTCTTGATGGAGCATGTAAGCATGGAGATGTTGAAGTGATTGAGAGGATAATGAGCATAATGGTTGAGAAAGAACTCCTCAATTGCTCTTTATTTGACTATGATTCAATAGTACAGAAACTCAGCAACTTGGGCAAGACATATGCGGCAGAGAGGTTCTTTAGAAGAGCTTCTGATGAGAATATTAAATTGGAGGATGCTACTTATGGGTATTTCCTAAGGGCATTGTCTAAGGACAGGCGAATTAATGAGGCAATTCATGTATATCGTGTGATATCCAAAAGGCAAATTGCTGTGGATGGTAATAGTCGTCATGCATTTGTTAATGTTCTACTTCAATGTGGTGAAGATCAGTCTGAAGAGGTTTCTGAATTGTTAAAGGATGTTATAAGAAGAGGGTTTTGTCCTTCTGCAAGAGACTTGTCAAAGTATATGACATCTGTGTGTAATAGAGGTAGGTGGAGAGAAGCAGAGGATTTACTAAATTTACTTCTAGAGAAAGGGTTAGTGCCAGATTCTATTTGTTGCAGCTCGTTGATGGAGCATTACTGCTCTTGCAGACAGATTGATTCAGCTATGGTGCTGCATAATAAGATGGAGAAGTTGAATGTTAGCTTGGATGTAACAACCTATAATGTACTTCTCAATGGACTTTTTAAGACAAGGAGGATTGAAGAAGCAGTAAGGGTGTTTGACCACATGAGAAGACAGAATTTACTTAGCAGTGCAAGTTTCACAGTCATGATTCGTTGGCTATGTGGCGTAAAGGAACTGAGAAAAGCCATGAAACTCCATGATGAAATGTTGAAGATAGGGCTTAAACCCGATAAAGCAACATATAAACGTCTGATTTCCGGATTCAAGTAATAGATATTTTCAGAAGAACATATATGTCTTATATTTGATAATAAATTAATCGTCTTGTAAAATGAGCAAATGATTCTGCATTTTGAGATGTTTATAATCTTATAGTTGCTGTATTTTGTCCTTTCACAATTTTCCCAGAAACGATTGTCATCTATGTAGAATCATTAAACATTTTCAGAGAATCAGGGAAGCCAGAAGGGATATGGGGTATATATTTATATCACACCAAAGGAAGATAGATTTTCATTTATTTATTACAAGGAACCCAACTTTCCTCTTGTGAGGAATTTGGTAAATTCCAAATATATGTTATACTAAGAAAACAAACTTATTAGTAAATAAGTTTATTAATCCTTTGTATGGCTTAGTAATGAGCCTTCAGAAATCTAACCAGAAGTGGCTCATCACTCAGAGCTAGACGTTTCATCCCTTCTTCAGTATAAATACCGAGATCCTTACACTGAACCCTGCAGAATTTGCAAACTGTTGGACAGTAAACAAGCTTATAGCCTCTTCCAAATTGCTCAATCTTAAACCAGTTTTTAATTGTTTGAGGACCTGGGTTGCCTACAACACCACCAGTAGTCACGAAAAACTGTCCAGTTAATCTATCAAAATAATCAAGCTTCCATACTGCTGGCTGAACACAACTTGTTGCATCCGAGAACTTGATGTTAAGATCAGTAGAGACGCGAACAACACCTTTTTTGGGATTAATATAAGGTGTAAATGTCAATGGCTGGATATGATTAGATGCTTGTATAACATCAAGTGGACAAGTCTTGTTCCTAGTACTTACCATTGAGAGAAGGCCACCTGTACTTGGAACTATGTAGTAATTAACACCAGATCGGAGTTGCTCATGGAATACGTCAAGCACAGGTTCTGGTGCAGCAATAGCTGCTGTTAGAAATGGCTTTGTGGTGAAGGCAAAGAGAAAGACAAAGAGAGCCAGAAATGCAGTCTTCATTGTTGAAATGGGTATTGATTATCTTTGTTTGTGTTGATTTGAATGAGATTAAATGAAAGAGCTTGAGTAATTTATAGGCCTAGCTGCTGATGTTAGTAAGTAATCTATGGACTGATCAAGGATGATTATGCAGTCAATAATATAACAATCCAATACGATTGGCCACCCATGGTGAATAACTCGATATGGTTTGCATTCTTGGTTTGCTTAATAAACCATGGAGTTCCTGCTTCCCCTTGTAAAAAAAAAAACGTTTATATTCCTATACAAAACTTTTAAACTTACATAATTGACCTTAACTTTTTTTATGGGTTATTTTTCATTCTATTTTATACTTTTGTATTCTTTTATTACCAAAATACTACCACTAAAACCATAGCCTTAATCTACCTTTTGAGCATTTTGGTTTGTTAATCTAGATTTGTCTTATTTTTTATTGGGGTTAGTTTCATGGTGGAATTTATTTCTTAAGTACTTCGAATGTGATTGACTATAAATTCTTTTTTTTTTTTTTTAATTCTTGAATGTAATATATATTTCAAATAGTTGTGACTGTTACTAATCTTTCCTTATAATTCTTTTATTTGATAAAAAGAGAACAATAAGTGATGTGATATACTACTATAATATTTTCTTGGAGACTAAGGAAGTTTTATTTTTACAATTTGGGAATTGAGGTTCATTAACTATTTCTATTTATATAAAAATAAATATTTAAAACTATAAATTTATAATAGAAAATATTGTTCTTATTACATAGGTGTAAATAATATTAATTATGAAATACCTTTAAGCAACAGGTTTTTGATCAAAACTAGTTCAGACAATTGCTGATTATTTAATTGATTTTCCTACTTTTTCTTTAAATAATGGCAGTGTACCAGATTTGTATTTAGTGGCCCAAGATATTATATTGTCATAATATATTCAAGCTTTTTTGAAATGGTAGGCTGTGCTATGTTTTTGTCAAACAGGCCCTTATTTATTTTTATTATTAAATTTTGTGTAGTGACTTAATATGTTTTTGTCAAACAGGCTCTTATTTATTTTTATTTTTTGATACCTGTAGACTAGTGTTTTCTGTGCTATACGATTCACATTAATGAAATATAAATATATCAGACTATCAGATACATGTGCATCCAATTGCTTTCTTAGATGGAGGATGAATATCATTTGTAATTTTCCCTTTCTGTACTTGATATTTTTGGACTAATTTCTAATTTTTCTGGAAAAAGAAAAATAATTTAGAAAACCTAAAATATATGATTAGAATATCACATATATGGCTTAAAACAAATTGAGGTGTTGAGATATTTGAACTAAAGGTTGTGTACTCGAGTTTAACTCAAGTGCAAAATTTAAGTACTCAAAAACTTCAAAAATTAAAATTTATAATTATTGAACAATATATAAAACTTATGCATTATATATTTGATACTAATTTATATATTCAATTTCCACCATTAGCATCTTATAAAAATATATATATATATACATTATTAAACCCAACTGCCAAACCAGCCTTGAGGGGGGAAAAGGAAACTATTTAACTCAATCAAAAAAAAAAAAAAAAAAAAAACAATAACAACAAAAAAGCAAACGGCACCGTTTGGTACCTCTCCAGAGACCCTTCGATGAGATCTGATCTCGCCAAACATGGTCTTATTTTTCAGTTTTGGGACGATTTCCAATCCAACAAAGCGGGTGGGTCAAGTAGTCCGGTATGCAATGCACAGATGTCACTTTCTCATTCGATAGTAGCTCGCAGCAAAGTGGTCAACTCAGCTCAAAAATCCAGAGTCTCCGAGTCCTTCGTCCTTCATCCTCGGTTTCTACCTCAAAACCAAACCCTTCCTTCCTCTCTGAAACCCCCAAATCCAGAACTATGAAAATGGTTCTCTCCAGTAAGCTAAATCTTTTCCTCTTTATTGCGTTTTTTTCTCTCATTTCCTTCAATGCCTCAGGTGAGTCTGATTCGGACCGAGTCAGTGAGCTTCTTTCTCTTCAGTCTCGATCTGGATCCGGTGTAATCCATCTAGACGACCATGGAGTTTCCCGATTCCTCACCTCTACTGAAACCCCAAGACCCTATTCGATTCTTCTCTTCTTCGATGCGGCTCAACTCCATGACAAGACGGAGCTTCATCTCAAAGACCTTCGCAAAGAGTTCGCACTCGTCGCTTCCTCTTTTACTACAAATAATCAAGACCCATCTTCGCCTTCTCATGGGAAATTGTTCTTCTGTGACATAGAGTTTAAGGAATCTCAGTCCAGCTTCTCACTCTTCGGCGTCAATGCTCTTCCTCACATCCGTCTTATTGGCCCTGATCACAGTCCTAAAGAATCGGATCAGATGGATCAGGGAGATTTCTCCAGGCTCGCTGAATCCATGGCTGAGTTCATCGAATCAAAAACCAAGCTCGTCGTGGGTCCAATACATCGTCCCCCAGTATTTTCCAGGAACCAGTTGATTTTCTTTGCGGTGGTGTTGACAGTTTGGACACCATTCATTGTGAAGAAGATTCTAACTGGTAAGACCTTGCTTCATGACCCAAGGATTTGGTTGGCGGGTGCTGTGTTTGTGTACTTCTTTAGCGTTTCCGGTGCAATGCATAATATAATAAGGAAGATGCCCATGTTTTTGGCTGATCGAAATGATCCCTCCAAGCTTGTATTTTTCTATCAAGGATCTGGAATGCAGCTCGGTGCAGAAGGTTTTACAGTGGGATTCTTGTATACAATTGTGGGTTTGTTGTTGGCGTTTATGTCACAGGTACTTGTTAAGGTGAGGAATGTGACAGTGCAGAGGGTGATTATGATTTTATCTTTATTAGTTTCTTTCTGGGCTGTGAAGAAGGTTGTCTACCTTGATAATTGGAAGACTGGTTATGGAATCCACGGATTTTGGCCTTCAAGTTGGAATTGAGATTGAGGACACGCAGTTTCTATTTTGGCCTCTTGATGGGGTTAGTGCAACTGCTCGAGATTCATATTAAACCTTGAATGCTTAGTGAACAACTTCCTTAGAAAGTGTATGTAACATGTCACTTCCTCACTGAGGCTTAATATTTGGTTAAAGATCACGACTTTAGAAAATTTATGACATTGATTGCATGCTTTTTTATTATAAACTTCACTCTGTTTGGTTTAACCTTGTGATGGCTACACCTAGATAATACTATTGAAATTGCTTTTGAATCACATAGCTATTTTGACTATTGTTATTTATCTAAATGGCATTGATGTTTTCTGTTTCATTTGAGAACTGGGTCTATGATATATATGTGTGCACAAGAACGAGGAATTCAACCATTTTATCAACCCAACCCAACCTAAATTAGATAGGATGGGTAACTTTTTCATTGAAGTGATGAAAACGTTGTTATACAGAGTCATTCTCAAGGCTTTGGTCGAATTTTTTGACTTCTTCTGGAGTGTAGGTGAATAGTTTGTTAACTTCTATATCTACCAACCTGTTATCCTTTTGTCATGAGTTTTATTATGCTGGCATGTCCTGCTGGTAAATTTCCTATTTGTGTTACATGGTCAAGATTTGATAAATTGAGCATTATTCCGAGGTTTTGTATATGAGTTACCTGTCTGCCTTTTTTGGTCAAAAATAGTCTGAACAAACTGAGTATGTTGCTTTGTTTATTGGTGTCAGTTATATGGTTAGAAGCACAGAATATGCCCTGGCTATTAAGATTGTTCGTTATTTTTAATGTCAATCACATGGTATGTTTTTTTGGGAATCTTATCTTAATGCTTGTTGTGCTTGGCATTCATACGAGGTTCATATGCCCACTCAAAATATTCAGTGAAGTTTAACATTCTGAACTGAGGTGGGTTCTAACACTTAAATATGATTGGCCCCCTAAACTATGATCGCTAATTAAACTAAAAGATATGGTGATAGATAATGATGTTCTTTGGATAGTATATTTGGTTTCCAGTTAGATGCTTTTAGTACCTACCTAATAAGTGGTGCTTTTAGTACCTAATAAGTGGTGAACTTCTGTTAGACTCACTTAAAATAATTTAGTGTGACTTTTAGTAATGTATACAACAATAAATTTGGCTGGGAACTGCAGTGGCCACACTAATTTGGTTTGAGTGTTGTCAGATCTCTTTTATTTCTCTCCCATATGATAATTTTTGGGTTCATATATATCCAAGTTTGGACTTTTCTATATTCATGCATATGTTCCATGTCCCTGCTTTCGAAGGACATAGTTCAGTAAATCGTAGGGACTGAGTTTGCACTGCGAAGGTGCAAATGGAAAGTTGAAGCTAGGATCTGTAGTTGGAGGACAAGGCATGGAGAAATTTGGACTCCTAATTAGTGAACAAGTAAAGGTTGAGTCTTGCAGGTTTACAAACAATGAAGGGAAAAGTGCTGTAAAAAGTCCTTTGTCTTCTGGAGTAGGAAGTTCCTTTTCTTCAGTGGCATATATTTCATCCCAAAATCCAAATTATATTACTGGATTGTGTGAGCTAGTCATGGTGTTCAGTGGTGATCTATAAGTATTGTTAGCGGTTTGTGGTGGAAATCTAAATGGTAGTACAGTAAATCAGGTCAGTGGTTTGCTGTGTAAAAAGTCCTTTGTCCTAGTGCCAAGACTGTTTGAGGTATGTTCCATTAATGCTTCCTTGAAGAGTCCACTTTTGTCATGGTCCCCTTTTTTGAATCTGAATGATATCGTCTAGCCTTCATATAAAGATGAAGTAATTTTGATGGTAGAGGCGTACCATCACCTCGTCTTAATAGGTTGAACTCCACGGCTATCAAACTTGACATTGCCATGTTGATTGCCCTGATATATGTAGAATGACTAGAAGTTCAGGCAGGAGAGTAGATAAACTTGGCCTTAGAGTTACTGCAAACTAAGTTTGTTGGAGTTGGTTGCATTGGATGCCAGGTTATGGTACCATTATTGAGATAGCAAAACTCAATTGGGCATTGTAGGTTGTTCAATAACGGAAGAAGCCTCACCAGCCTGATCTGCTACCCTTAAAACTTTCAGTCCGGCTTTATGTAGAAGAGGGTTTGATGTATGTTGAATATGCTCTGCAGAAACAATGAGATGTTCTAAGTCGGGCATTCATGAGGACTTCGCCATTTTCTTTCTCTTCCATAGGCTAATTGAGGAGCTCTTTTATTGGTACCAGTCTAACCAGGGAACTTGCATTTGAGATTGTGGACCTCGCGCACAAAAGTCACAAACCTCAATGGCGTGAATTATCAACAACCAATAGATAACAAATAGTAGCTAACAACTTTTGTTCCTGTAAGAGGGGGTGGTACTGTTAGAGTTCCCTTTCTGTTTAGAATTATCTAAAATAAACAGAAAGGAATATATTCCAAACTTTCGGTTCTGAGCATAGAAGATGCCCTAACCACACATGAACAAATCAGCTCAAATATGATACTAATTAGATTTGTTAAGAAAGGCAAACTTTTCTTTTCTTTTTCTACTGTTTTGATCCTACACAACTTTGCGTACAAATGCAGCTGTTTCGATTCCCCACCTTAGAACCATTCAATGACCATATCACCCTCTGCATCCTCAAAGGTCTATCCTATTCATAGCCAATAGCCATATTGAATGGTGGCATAAGAGTCAACTAGTGCTAGTTTAGAATATAGATGCTGAGTCATATTTCCTCTTTATGTGCCTTAGCCCACATGTTCTGCAAATCCACCTTGCTTATATATTCTTGATTCGGGTTCATGGAGGAAGAGAACCAGTTCAATTTACAAAGGTTTAGAGAAGTAGAGAAAGGGGATATGGAAGAACAAGTTGAAATGGTAGGGAAGGCTTTTGTGAATCATTATTACCACCTCTTTGATACTGAAAGAGCTTCCCTCTCTTCTCTATATCAGCCAACCTCTATGCTGACTTTTGAGGGCCAGAGCATACTTGGAGTTGATGAAATCACTTCTAAGCTTAATCAGTTGCCGTTTGATCAATGCCGGCACATTATCGGCACCATTGATTCCCAACCATCATCCTCTGCCGGTGGCATAGTGGTGTTTGTCAGTGGTAGCCTTCAGTTGCTAGGGGAAGAGCACCCTTTGAGGTTTAGTCAGGTAATAACAACCCCATTTTCCATTCATGGCAGCATTTACATGTTATGGAATTTGCACAATGATTTTGAAATTTAGGTTAGGATTGCATTGATTTGAACTATATATCGTCTAAATAATGACACATTCTTTGAAATGTTGTCATGTTGCAGATGTTTCACTTGATTCCAACACCACAAGGAAGCTTTTTCGTTCAGAATGACATATTTCGATTGAACTATGGCTAATTCATTTGTTCTCCTCTATGGCGTTTGTCTTGCCTACTAATTTGATCAAAGTTTCACTACTGTATTGAGGATAATAATACTATAAAATTAAAAGTCTCTCCTGTTAACCAACCTTCAAGTTTCTACTTAAAAGGTACTTCCAATGATTTAAACCATCTCTCTCCCTCTCTTAATAAGCAAACAAGAATTATAAGTTGGGACTCAGTTTAATTTTCACAAAGATTTTGTTTATCTATATCTTAAGACTAATTTAGTATATAGAAATAGACATTCTATTTCATGAAAATGATCATTCTTCCGTTAAATACATATTTAAATTTAAATATTTATTTTATTTTGAATTATCAAACCACTTAGAGTGAGGTTTCTTATTCATATTTTTATAAAATCACCATCAGATAAATAAATAAATAAAAGCTTCAGGCTGTGAAGGGATGCTGTTTTGATCCAAAAGTATGTCAAGCCCAACTAATGTGTTGTTTGGACCATATGTATGTCAAGCCCAACGAATGTTCTGTTGGAAAAAGGGGTTAGGGCATCACAGCAAACCAATCGTATTGGGCCTGACAATAATAATAATTTTGTGATTTATCCGATAAGATTTACGATATTTGAATAATAATTTACATACACATAGCAATATATTAGTCTAAAATAATAAACTCAAGGCATGGAATAAAAACATTCATGAAGATAAATTGGAGAAGAATTTCGATACCACCAACACTAACTAATGTATGGGATTTAGCAGAATTTCGCAATTAAGCATGTTTAGACAAAAGTAACTTCAAAACATTGACCTCTTTAGAGATTTTTGATGTTACTCTCATTTTTTTAATATAAGAAGTTATAGAAATAACGACTATAAATAAAAATATTTAATAATCTCAATTAAAACCTCAATTATTTCTTAGTTTAATTTATTGTCAATATTGGATTATAATTTTAATTAAATTAATTTTTAATATTTTATTAATAAATAAAATTATAACACATAAATTTATTTAACTAAAATTATAATATGCATATATCAATATTCATCAGCTACTTAGATAGATATATCTTAGCCTTGTTTTTGGAGTGAGGCTGCCAGTGGCAATGTATTGGTTTAGCTGCCACAAGACAACTGGTTTCAAGTTGTAGGCTTGTAGCTGCTTCCAAGGCCTATGTACTTGTACTTTTTTTTTAATTTTGTTTTTTTACTAAGAGCCATCTACTAAGTTTGGCCAACTTTATGAAATTTATAGATGTGCTGCTATCAATAACAGAGAATGTAATTAACCAATCACAAGTTGATTAACTAGTTGGTAGAGAAAGTATAATTGCTTTTTTAACAGGTGTCAACATTACATTGGTAATAAATATAAATTTGGAAAATTAACTTTTTTTTAAAAGAAATAATTTATATATTAAATAGTAGTAGAAGTTTTAAATAATTATCAAAATAAATATTATAGTTTTTTTGTTTATAAAATCTTAACTAGTGTCCATAAGCACCACCAGTTAAGAAAAAAAATTGTTAATATATATAGTAAATATGATATTTAAAAAATAAAAAATAATTTAAATAATAATTTATATATTAAATAATATTAAAATTATAATTAAAATTAACTATCACAACAAATATTATAAATATTTTATTTAATGAATTATAAAAATATCTTTAAATACTCGTTAAACAGTTATTGTATTAATTATATCTTCATAAATGTGATGTCTTAATCAATACCATATAACTATGATTACTTCAATGTTTATCCACAGCTCTTCTTGTTACTTTAATTTACACATAAAGATTTTTGTAATGGATACCTTGAAATATTTTTTTAAGATCCAATAAATATTAAAAGTAATAACACATTACATAGCACTCTCATTATTGTCAACTACAACAATAAATACTATAAATTATATAAATATTTTCTTAATAACTATCATAAATCTTAAGAACACTCATTAATAAAAAAAATTATATAATAATCTAGTACTCAACTTAATGCTTTATCAAAAAAGGATGAAAAAAAATTAGAATGCCAGAAGTTAGAATTACAAAGATCAATTCTCCACAAAGTGTTGAGAAATTTTTGAAAATTTGTAAGTGTCCATGATAGTTTTAGATAATTTATTAATAATTTCTATTTTCCATTTCATTCTCTCTTTTTTGTTTATTTCATAATTTATAATCAAACAAAATTAAAAGAAGGCCAGTCTTAAAGGGAACCATATATAATGCAAGCTTATGAGAAAAACAGCAGCCCTGATCCAGGTAGCAAAACTTATATTAACTAAATGCACTACCGTGAGCATGTGTATATTGTACTATGTTGGTCGACAACAAAAAGAAAAGGACTTCTTTTGGTTCAACTCGTCTGGTACATGGTTTGGCACACCCGATTATCAATTGGGAAGTTTTTATTACAGATTAAATGTATTTGGGTTTCATAATTATCTGTAAATTAAGTCAATCGCAATGTGACCTAATATTTAACCAAATTAACAATCTACAAAAATTAATCCGATTGCCTTCTCACACAAAAAATTAATTAGCTTGTTTATACCATTTTATTAATATTATGTTTTATTCCTACATCCTCAGTAATTATTTTCCAATTACTTAAAGTAATTCGTACAAATAAATAAATACCTAATGCAAATTTTGAATTTCCACTCAAACAACAAAATATTACTGAAATCGAACAATCCTATCACAATTAGCCAACTATTAAGTAACACAAATGAGGTGTTTAAACGAACCTTCTCCTGTACCTCTCATAAAAATTGGCTATTTGCTGTTTTTATGATCATGAAAGAGATGTTTTAAAATAATAATAATAATAATAATAGAATGTCACAAATTATTTGATGTTAGTATATCTTATTACTGAAGATTTATTTATTTTTCTAAAAAAAGATAGCATTTATGATCATTTTCAAAATATCAATGACAAATATTTCGTGTCAATAATATTATTATGCATTTTATCTCTGCGTTCTCAATACTTATTCTCCAATTACTTAAGGTAATTCATATAAATAAATACTTGCATCTAAATCCAATAAAAATATGTAAAAAAAATCAAAAATTTAAAATGTAAAATTTGAAATTCCACTTAAAAAACAAAATCTTACTGAAATCAAGCAATCCTATCACGATTAGCCAATTATTAAGTAACTCACTAGAGGTCTTTAAACGAATCTTCTAATGTACCTCGCATGAAAATTGACTATTTATTGTTTTTATAATCATGAAAGAGATGCTTAACCAAAAAAAAAAAAAGATTAACATGCTGATTTGATTTAGTCAAATAGAGATTTAGGATAAATTTATTTTTGATTATATTACAAATTATTTGATATTAGTATATCTTATTAATAACATTTATGATCATTTTAAAATTTCAAGAGACGAATATTTTCAATGTTTATAAATTTTTTATTAAACCTCTATATCTCTAGTATAGGGATGAAATTTAATATATCTTTAGTACTTCAATTTCAAAACTATATACATATTTTTATATATAATCGAATAGCGTAGTAGCATAGGTTGACAAAAATACAAAATTATAGGTTACTCTTGATTGTAATTTAGTACTCGAAATGATTTATATCATATGAATGCTAAACACATTTAAACTTATAAATCTGCATTACCATGATTAATCTAAGTTATTCATTTTGATTTATACAGTCTAATTTATGATCAATCTGTATACTAAAAGGACCTAAGTCAAGTACTAGCCAAAACAAAAGCAAAGCGGAGGAGAAACTTTGTTGTGCATAAAAAAGGGAGAAAGAGGTGGTGGTATTTGAAAACCCAATGCTCTTAAACTTTTAAAGCCAGCCGCCACACTTGACTTCTTGGTGTACACAAAGTTAAGGAAAAAGAGAAAAGCTTAGTGCTAAGGGAATCTTGCATTGCCTTTTTCGAGAATGTTAGAACATTGTTTCCCAACTTTAGCTTATCCTCGGTGCAGCCTATGATGTTTAGCATATACAAAATAATAAAGAAACAGAAGCTAAGGTGCCCACTAAGATATACAAATTGAAAAGCTGTCCCTGTCTCATTGAATGTTTGGTGACCACTTACCATTTAATGGATTTTTTCTGCACAAGGGCTAATATACATGTTCTAGATAATATTAGGTTCTCAATGTTTAAGTAGATGATGGTAAAAATAAATTTTAATGTAAATTTGTTAGTGAGGAAAAACTTAGATTTTTTAAAAAGTTTTTACAGTCAAGTATATTTTGAAGAAGAATAATAATAATATGAATGACATTTTAAGAAATTCTAGCATGTTATTTCTTTTTTTTTTCTTTTTTTAACAATTAAAAATTATTACAGTTTCGTATTGAATGTGAACTCTTATAAGTGAATGACCCACATGTACATTTGATTGATAGGTAATGATTTTGCTAGGCCAGCTGCTTGGACTAATTACCTTCAAATTTCAATTGAAGTCAATTTTACATTGAGAAATTTCCTTATCAATTTGAAAATGAGCAAACAGGGCCAGTGACTTTAATCATAGAAAAAGAAAAATCAAAGGCCATTGTCCTTTAGTACATTAACATGTGCTGTGTATAATTATATATACTTTGTTCTTTTCGAAATACAATTTCTTAATGCAAGTGGTTGAGTCTCTTGGTTTAACCCAAACAGGGTCTATCCATCCACCAATTATGCCTATATAAGGACTATGAAACAGAGGAAGCTTTGCATACTAACCTCTAAGCCATGGCTACCCATCAACCTCTGCTAGACACTCCCAAACATTCTCACACCAAGACTACTTTCTATCTAATTCTCTCTTTAGCTGCTATCATTGGCTCAACAGCTCTTATTGCTTCTCATTTGATCAAACCCACTTCCTCTAATCTCTCCCTTGCACACCAAAACATATGTGATCAAGCCCTTGACAAAGATTCATGCATAGCCCTGGTCTCAGAAGTAGCCCCCAGACACACCAACTTCCTAATCCATGAAAATGTCAACCTACTACAAGCATTCTTAAAGAAATCCACATCACACATTAAGAATGTCATAGAGACAACCAATGCTGTCAAGCCGCCGGATTAACAATCCGAAAGAACAAGCTGCTTTGCTTGATTGTGTGCAGCTTATGGACTTGTCCATGGACAGAGTTTGGGATTCAATTTTAGCCCTTAATGAGAAAACTACCATTTCTCACAAAGATGCACATTCATGGCTAAGCAGTGTGCTCACTAACCATGTCACATGCTTAGATGGACTAGAAGGGTCAGCTAAGGACTTGATGGAAACAGATCTCAGTGACTTAATTTTAAGAGCCAGAACCTCCTTAGCCATGCTTGTTGCAATTTCACCTTCAAAGGATGAAATTGTTGAACCATTAAATGGCGATTTCCCTTCATGGGTGACGAGCAAGGATCGAAAACTTTTAGAAACTTTGCCAAACGATGTCAAGGCCAATGTTGTGGTGGCTAAGGATGGAAGTGGGAAATTTAAGACTGTCAAAGAGGCTGTGGCATCTGCTCCCAATAATGGGAAAACAAGGTATGTTATCTATGTGAAGAAGGGGACTTACAAAGAGAATGTTGAAATTGGTAAAAGCAAGAAGAATGTGATGCTTGTTGGTGATGGCATGGGTTCAACAGTAATCACCGGTAGCTTGAATGTTGTGGATGGATCAACTACTTTCAAATCAGCCACAGTTGGTAAGGATCTTACTCAATATTGCATAATTTGTGTTTACAAAGTTTTAAAATTTTAAGTTGCTTTTGTGATTATAACTAACATGGTAGCTAATAATCATTCCCAAATATGGAAAAAGAAATCTAATAGAAGAAGGGATGGGTTATGTTCAAATGAACCACACTATCTTATAAATAAAAAGTGAGATCATATATTATTAAAGAGTCTGAGTGCACGAAACAAAATATTTTTCTCACTTATTCATTCTTTAAAAGAAAATGAAATTAACATATTGAGCAAATTAAAATTCTCCATGCATGGTAGCAAGAGAGTGGGCCACAAGTGGAGTTATTATTATTATTATTTTTTCCATGATGGTATATAGAGATAATTTTTTCATGTACGCTTAACCCTAGTTTAAGATCACATTCATAGTTATAAAGTTGAAACCCAAAAAGAGTTTAAAAATAGAGTAAACTATTTAATCTCATCTTTATATATATATATATAGAAAAAAATGAGATAATTTCCATTTATATGGCTCATAATCTAATATGAATATTAGCAGTTTATTTATACTTTTACGGTTTTACCCTTTTGCATAGGGGGCTTTACCTTCCCTAGTTATAACCTAAAACATAATCTTTCAATGATCTACAGCTGCTGTTGGTGATGGATTTATAGCCCAAGACATTTGGTTCCAAAACACAGCAGGGCCACAGAAGCACCAAGCTGTGGCACTCCGTGTCGGCGCCGATCAATCCGTCATCAACCGCTGCCGTATAGACGCCTACCAAGACACTCTCTACACTCATTCCAACCGGCAATTCTACCGTGACTCTTTCATTACCGGCACAGTTGACTTCATCTTTGGAAATGCAGCAGTTGTATTCCAAAACTGCAAACTAGTAGCCAGAAAGCCCATGACTGGGCAAAACAACATGGTGACAGCCCAAGGCAGGACTGACCCAAACCAAAACACTGGGACATCAATCCAAAAATGTAACATAATAGCAAGCTCTGATCTGGAACCCGTTAAGGGATCGGTTCGAACTTATTTGGGCCGGCCTTGGAAGGAATATTCTAGGACTGTTGTAATGCAGTCCACCATCGGTAACCATGTAGATCCATCAGGTTGGTCTATTTGGAGTGGGGATTTTGCATTGAAAACATTGTATTATGGAGAATACATGAATAATGGACCAGGTGCTGGTACTAGTAAAAGAGTGAAATGGGCTGGTTACCATGTCATTACTAATGCTGCAGAAGCCAAGAAGTTCACAGTAGCAGAGCTTATTCAAGGTGGGGTATGGTTGAAGTCTACTGGTGTAACTTTCACAGAGGGGCTGTAAAACTAATTTGGCTTGGTTTTGTATTTTTATCTTAGTATTATTGTCAAAAATAAGATTTGACTGAGACTTGGTGACTGTTTTCATACAATCCTCTTTCTTATAAGCTAAACTTAGTCATTTCTATGATTTACACGATGCAATATCATATTATATGTTGTAGTTTTCTATTATCTTACAAGATATTTTTTTAAAGAATGTCATGGTTCTTTTTTATAGCAAAAAGATATCAAAAAGACCCAAAATTCCCTCTAGGTGACAGGCACATTTCCATGTTGGGTAACCAAGATAATAAGCTTTGCTTGATTGCTTCATTCTAAGAAACACAACTGGAGCAAACGTGCCTCCAACTACTACTATTCAAACCTAACTACATATTATGAAATGACACCTGTGCATTTTGTGACATTTGAAAAGGAATAATAAGAATTTAGTATCTGGTTTTGCTGAATAATATTTGCAAGTTGTTGGTAGTATAATATTACATGGGAAATTTCTAAAAGAACTCTTATGAGGTTGTTATACAACTTTCTGGAATTGGTGCTAGCTTTATTTATAGCCGCACCTTAATTACAAAAAAAAAAAAGTTTATGCTAGCTTTATTTTTATTGTATAAGGATTTATAGCAACAAGGTTCCACATTTTCAACAGTGAGAGAAAAAAAAAGCAAAGACAAAAACAAACAGAGATTCTCTGTATTTCACTCCGGCATTTTGTCTAAAAATTAAAAATAAAAATAAAAAAAAAAAGAATAAACAAATAAATAACCGAGAGAAGCAAAGGGACTTAATGGGAAATTTAAAAAAAAATGAGACTCGCCCGTAACTTTTTCACCAACCAGCAAGCAAGATACATTTTTTTTTTTTTTTTTGGATAAGACCAAGCAAGACACATAGATGACAGAATGGGTGCCTCTTATTAAACCAATCCAATTAATTACTTTCATTTCCACTCCTTTGTTTTGTTTATACCGTTTCTTAAATCCTTCTCTCACCCTTCGTTTAGAGGCTTTCATGGTTGCCCACCTTATATTTTCTTCCCATTAGACCCCCTCTATCTTTCTCTCTCTGTCCATCTACATTCTCTCATCACAAGAAAATAAAAAAATAAAAAATTATCTGGGATCCCCCATAATTTGTTTTGCCCTTGTCTCCTTGTTATTCATATTTTTTTTTTTTTTTTCAGAATTTATTGTTTCATTGGTTTTCTTTTCTGTTCTTGTGTCAAGCCTTCTGGTACAAGACAGGGGCTTTTGCATGTATTAGTTGTAGATTAGTTCTGATACGCCCAGCAAGGGGTTGGAGGAGATGGAGGAGAATTCGCTCACCTGTTAAAGGTATAATTTTTTCCAATTTCAAACAAGTTTTCATGTATTATCATTAGAGATTTAACATTTAAGGAATAATATAATGCAAATTAATGCATAAAAATATCATCTTTTTATTGTTAGATACCAATCTTCATTGGCAGGGAAGAGGTTCACATGCAATAAGGCCTTCGTTGATACTCTCTACCCCTTTTGAATTGGGTATTCTTATAAACTAAACACGGGATTGAGAATCCCATCTAATAATATCTGCTCTATTTTCTGGCAGGCCAAAGAATAATCTCCCCAAAAGTTATTTGGTCTTTGGTTGCCCATTTTTGTCATTCTGACAACGCATAGAGCTTGTGGTTTTCCACCATGGCAACCATAAAAGGGATCTACAAAGGTTTCAAATTCATCTCCCAAATCTTTGGTATGTCATACACATTCTGTATGCCAGAATGCTTCTTCGACTTTTGCTGTAATTGTGGTATCTGTTTCTGGACTAAGATGGGAAGTGGGTATCATTGCAGTTGTGAAGGAACGCGAGATGGAAATTGGGTACCCGACAGATGTTAAACATGTGGCACACATTGGGTGGGAAAGCCCCTCGGGGACTGGACCCAGTTGGGTATGAGTAGTGTAGTCTACCTCTATACTTTTGTGTAGTTCTACAATAGTTCACCCCAAAATCTCTATTTGCTTATCTGGGTGGAATGATTGATGTTGTTATTGTTTCCTTGGGTATTTCTGAAGATGAATGAATTTAAAACAACACCTGATTTCGCAACCTCTCTTGGTGCTATGGGTGAACAAAGAGATTCTAGTTCTATGGCTTTTTCAACACCGTCATCCTCCCAAGGTATGTTTAGGCTTCTCCCTCTGCCTTTATGTAACCTGAGTATTATTAAGGATTTACAGTATTTTGGTTTCCAATGTAGTGCTATTAAATATTACTCATGTATTCAGGTGCAATTATGCAGTCTTCCCAATCAGACAAGTACACACTGGCACTTTCACGGGTCATCTAGTAGAATGGGATATGTAGATTAGTACGTCTTATAATTTATTGAAGGTAAATTTGTGGGGTTTCAAAAAGTTTTCTAGATTCTTTGCCTCAGCAAGAAGAGTTTGGCTGTTCTGTCACGAGAAAACACTTCCCTAACAAGGGGCATCTAGTAGGTCATGGCTTAAAGTTAAAAACTATTCATGATTGGAATTTGGTGGTCCACACTAGAATTTCATTCTTGGTGTCGGTTGTTTATATTAAACATTAAATCTGTATGCTTAAGGATCGAGATCATTCTCTTATGGAAAGTGGATTTTCTATAAGATGATTAAATAGCAGTGCGTTGATTTTGATATAATGATTATCTGCAAGAAGCTTTAAAGACATCTGTGTAGATGTTGAAAGAGGTACATGAAACCATAGTTAGATGTGAAAACGTTAGGCTTTCATTCAAATATGTGTTACTTATTCCATCCTAGATGTACGGAATATATGTCTAATTACAGTCTTATCGAGAATTTATATCAGACTAACATATTATACACTTGGTGACCATTTAAAGCTGCTGTATGTAGTGATTATTGGTGAGAATGCAATCATATGCATGTCATTTGCCTGCTGAGGTTTGATCATTGACCTGGAATTTTCGGAACTCAATGTTCTTGGAATTCTTATTGTATATTGGTTATATCCACAATAAATTCTAGGAATATAGACAAGATCTGATATTTAGCTATTCTGGTGAAAATTCTTGCAAGATCTTAATTAGAATTTAGTAACTTTATTCAACTAAAAATTATGTAGGTCTGGTACTGCCTGTCGATCTTCTTGGTGGGTTTCCTTTATTCTTGAAAGTCAAGTGCTAGTTCGAATAATTAATCCCATTTAGTATAAGCTCTATTTATGTTGATGAACTGTGACAGTTGTTCTGTTCCTGCAAGTGTGAGGGTCAGTGGTATATACATCAAATTCTAGATTCTTCTGCAAATTATACCTGAAAACAACAATTCATTATTTTATTTTTCAACACATTTTTATTTTTCCTTCTGGAGCTCTAAAGTCTAAACAATATCATTTGTTTTAGTCAGTTGATGTGGTGCCATCAGGGTATTCTTTTCTTATTTCAATTGGCAGTTTACGTTATTAATAATATTTCTCTTTCAGGAAATTTTGAACAATCTATGGGACGGCAACCAGCATCTGACATGCTTAAAGACATCCCACCATCAGAGCTTTCTAAAATTCCAAAGAAACACAAGAGGAAGAAGATCAAGTCAACCTCCTCTCCTAAGTCTACATCTTCCTCAACAAGACCCTCAAAAGCAGCAAAGCCCAAGGCTACATATATCGATAGGCAGGCAGCACCTAACCTACTCTAGAACTGGTATAAGACTAAGAAGTTGGTGCAGAGAAAGAGAGCTTCCAATGTGTATAAGAAATTTTGCGCCCTTATTTAGACTGTCCATAAGGGCAAGTGGGCAACGAGACACACAACTGTAGGATGCTGATAATCTTCTATAAATTTTAGGACAAAAAATATTGCATTTACCTGAAAACCAAAATTCAGTGGTGGAAGCACATGCAGGGAGTTCTGGGTAGTGAGGGAGGATTTTGTTCAAGGATGAAGCTTACTTTGGTATTTGCAAATATTTTATTTTGCTGAAAATAAAAATGCAGAGTTGGATTCATTCTTAAGTTGTTCTGGTAGGAGGTTTTGCTACTTGAGATGTTCTCTTGCTACTGTACATGTTAGTTTGCAAATTATCATTGAATTGGAGAGTTCCATTGGCAGCCTTTCACAAATTTGTTATGGATGATAGATTGTAGAAATTCTATGTTATGGAAGTGATAGTTTCTCTGTATATTAGGATTCCTCCATCTTCATCTCTATCTACCCATTTATCCATCATCTGTGTATGAAACAATTAATAGAACGTGAATTTGTTAGGTGAAGTTATCAAACACGACATGTTAACCATTGACGCCTAATTTAGGTTTAAAGTTTAAACCTATGGCAGTTGAATACAATACTGTCATACTGGGTTGTCTAGAGGTTTAGAAATCTCGTAGTTTGCGGGACTCGATTTGTGGTTTTGAGGTTAGAAATTGGTTGGAGATGACATTGTAAGAGCTGGATCAAGCCAATGCCATTGGAATGGTTGTTCCACCAGAAAACAGGACAGGGTATTGTATCTTATATTAAGATTGTTTTTTAACAGTTAATATGGCATATATGGAAAGAATGTAACATTTATTGTAGTATGTAATAATAATTGTTATAATTTTTATGTTATGCAATTAATAAATAATTATTTTTAAAATAACTTGAATTTTAATAATGTTTATTACAACTTAACGGTGTTCTTAAATCACTCTTATACCATGTTCCATTTCTATTACTTTACGTTATTTAAACCTCAAATAGAAAAGAAAAGGAAAGAATATAATTTAATTATTAATGGTGATTTAACTTTGATATTCCTAAATTTTTCTATGAACAATACTTTTACTTGTTTTATAATAATAATAAAAAAGAAGATATAAGTTTCTTAATATACTAGTTTTTCTTTCTTTTTCACTCTTACATAAAAATTTTATTTTATTTACTTTTTGGTGATGTAATTGGAGTTATTCTTTGTGAAAATCCGTTAGTTAAATTATATCTATTCTTAAGAACAGTTAATTTTATTTTTTCTATAAAAAAATAAAAATAAAAATATGCTAGATTAATTGAAAATAATACATTTTATAATCAAATCACTCTATTTTTATTTTTCAATTAAAGTTTAATAATAATAATAATTAGCAAGAGACACAAGTAAAAAAGTGATATGCCAGAAGAGTGTAGGGGCATTGATGGAACTTGAGAAGAAAAGGACATCAGCAGTTTGGAGAGGGTAGTTTTGTCAATCCAATTAAAATTTAAATGACCGTTAATCGTTGCCCCCGCCAAATACATCGCTGACTTAGAGGATGAGATTGCATCTGACTTATTCTTCACTAATTTTATATGCAATATTCCAAATCTCTTTCTCAGTTTTTCCCAAACACCCATTTCTCAAAACACTCTCTAGTCCTCAACTCACGCTCTGCTATCAAACTATCAATCTCAAACTCAATCAAACAGCCTTCACCCACTTCTCTATTGATTGTGACCAATTTTTAATAATTTTTTGTTTTTGTTTTTGTTTTTCTCAATGATGAGACCTCTGTCAATTTGTCAAGTTTCATCCTAATATTTCATCGCTGCGGTCGTGAATGAAAAATATGAAAAGGGCATTGAGATCATTACCATTTGTGTTCTTCTTGCTTTCTTGCAGAATTAATTTGAGTAAAGCTCAAGATTACAATGATGAACCTGCTGCACCCCCACCTGCAGTAGAAAATTGTAATGGGATTTTCATATCCTACCAATTCAATTCCCGGACAAAAGAATACCCTCATGTCAAGAATGTGTCTGCACAAGCATGGGCTTTTAATTCAACCGCAACGATTCTCAATACGGGCACGTATGAACTTAAAGCATGGAAGTTATTCATAGGGTTTCAGCATAGGGAAATACTAGTTGCTGCTAGTGGAGCAGTTTTAGTAGATGCACAAGACTTTCCAGCTCCTGTTGGAAATGGCACTTACTTATCTGGATCATCTCAGGCTGATTTGCTTACCGCCATTGACACAGCCGGAGATATGTCACAAATTCAAGCACAAATTCAACTTAGTGGTACCCAATTTGGGATTAAGCCACCAAAGATTCCTATGCCAAAAACCATTAAATTGGTAAATGATGGATTTCAGTGCCCTGCACCCACTGTTCATAGTGAGTTCTTAATTAACAACTGCATGTTTTATTTTTTGCTTTTGATCTTTATTCCCTTGAAATTCCCTAACAATTGTAAATTTTTTTGGGGATTTTGTTACACAGAGAGTGAGATGTATGCTTGTTGTGTAAGAAATCCAAAATTTAAGGTGAAGGAAGTGAAAACAAAATTCTTGCCGCGCCAGAATGGTGATCTTACTATAGCTTATGACATTCTTCAAGCTTATGAGAATAACTATCTAGCTCAAGTAACCATAGATAACAATAACCCTTTAGGACGTCTTGATCATTGGAATTTGACATGGGAATGGATGAGAGGGGAGTTCATATACTCGATGAAAGGCGCTTACACACGTGAGAAAGAGTGTTCAGGCTGCATATATGGTGCTGCAGGACAATACTACCAACAGATGGATTTTTCCAAGGTTATGAATTGTCAAAGGAATCCAATCATAGGTGACTTGCCTCGTGAGAAATCAAATGATACCGAAGTAGGAAAAATATCTTATTGCTGCAGAAATGGTACCATATTGCCAACCACCATGAATGAAACCGAAGCCAGGTCTGTTTTTCAGTTGCAGGTGTTTAAACTTCCACCTGATTTGAATAGAACTGCTCTTTATCCTCCTGAGAGATGGAAAATAGTTGGAGCTCTTAATCCAAATTATAAATGTGGAGCACCCATAAGAGTGGATCCTACACAGTTTCCTGACCCCAGTGGACTTCAGGCTACAAGCGATGCTATTGCAACCTGGCAAATAGTCTGCAACATAACCAGGCCTAAGAAAGGTCAATCTCATTGCTGTGTTTCTTTCTCTGCTTATTACAATGAATCCGTTGCACCTTGCGATACATGTGCTTGTGGTTGTGAAAACACAGAGAAATGTGATCCAGATGCCCGAGCGTTGCTTCTCCCTTCAGAAGCTCTCCTGGTTCCCTTTGCAAACAGAAAAGAAAAGGCTGTAGCTTGGGCAAAACTAAAGCACTTTCATGTCCATAAACCATTACCTTGTGGTGACAATTGTGGGGTTAGCTTAAATTGGCACATCAATTCGGATCATAAAAGTGGGTGGACAGCTCGAATAACTCTATTCAATTGGGAGGAAGTCAATTTCGAGAATTGGTTCGTTGCAATCCAAATGAAGAAAGCATATCGTGGTTATGAAAATGTGTACTCTTTCAATGGAACACTACTTAAAGAGCTAAACAACACCATCTTCTTCCAAGGCCTACCAGGATTGACTTGGTTGATGGGTGAAATGAATGGATCAAACCCTAAAAAAGATCCAAGGGTGCCTGGAAAACAACAATCTGTCATTTCCTTTACAAAGAAGTTAACACCAGGTATCAAAATAGCAAAAGGAGATGGATTTCCTTCAAGGGTCTATTTCAATGGAGAAGAGTGCTCCCTTCCTTCTCAGTTTCCAATAGCAAATGGAAACAGATATCATGTAAATTTAGTACAAGCAACGTTAGTCATAATTTTTACCTTCTTAAATTTGTATTAATTAGTATGCAAATGTTTAGGACACAATTCAATTACACACTAATTTTTTTTGACTTATTTGTACGTAATTAACAAACAAGCTTGCTTCACTTAGTTCAGATCTTAGTTTCATGATTCATAGCATTCCACAATTACTCAATGAGATGACAGATTTTCAAGTATGATTAGGGATTGAAGCAGAGAAACGTCTCCTAGACCGTCCTGCTACAAGCTGACAAGCCAAATTGATGCCATGTATCTGCAAAAACAAGAACGAAAACAGAAGCCTCCAACCGCTTTCAGCCAAAACCAATTCAAAAACAAATTCCTCCATTGCTTTCTTCACCAGTTAAAACACAAAAGAATAATAAAACAAAACACAATCCCTATTAAATTAACTAATCTAATTTCAACAAAATCCACCTTGTAACAATCCCTGGCTTATACAGCTATATATGCTCAACATTTCACAATATTAAGACATATACACATCTACCATTAAATTAATACAATGCTAGCCCTTTTTGCCGAATTGTTGTCCCTCTAGATCACCTCCCTTATATTGCAGGCACTCATCTCTGACTCTCCACCATACCCATTTCTGAAAACCACCATGGGAAGGTCTCATAGAGGCCTTAAAATATGTTGTGGCATCACAACCATTCTTCTAGTTTCATTGTTGGTGGTACTAATTGTTTTGTCCCTAACCATCTTCAAGTTTAGAGAAGCCAAAATCATCACTCAGCCAGTCAGCCTTCATAAATTCGAGTTAGTATTACTTCCATTGATAGAATTAGACGCTCAACTAGGCATAAGCGTCACGGTTGATAATCATAATTATGGAAGTTTTAAGTACAAGAACAGCACAGTTTATGTTAGTTACCATGGCAATGTTGTGGCTGAAGCTCCAATAGATGATGACACAATTCCAGCTCGTAAGAAGAAGAATATAAGCACAACATTAAATGTTATGGCAGGTAAGGAGATAACAGATCAGAATTTTTTGGCTGATGATTTAGAAATTGGGATCCTAAATTTTACTTCAACTACCAATTTACAAGGGAAGGTGAGCATTTTAAAGTTGTTGAAGAAGAAAGCCACTAGTTTTGTTACTTGTGATGTCTCTGTGTTCATCAAAGACAAGAATATTAGCTCTGTTTGCAAATCAAAGACCAAGTTCTAAATTTAAACCAAGCTTAGAATTTCCGTAGAAGGGTTTTGGGGGACAATATCAAATATATAATGTGTAACAACTAAATATGATTGCTGAAATTATAATCAAATTTAGGTTTTTTATTCATAGAAATAAAGGAAGTTGTTGAGTTGTTTTCATTTTAGTGATAAAACTTGAGAATGAGATGAGAAACTCTTACTTTATGGTTGTAAATTTATTTTAAGCAATTATAATTGTACCTAATTTTAAAGTTGAGAAGGAGGAATTAAACATATATTAAATATGAGATCACCGAACAACATTAATTTAATTAACAAAAAAAAAAAAACTGTCATTGTCAATTGATATTTTTGAGTAAAACAAACACGTGTTAGAAGATAATTTATCAAATTAATAAAGAAAAATCATTTGTAATGATGTAATAGTAGTACATACATGATTAATAATATGCATGCTTCAAACTGATGAGATTTGTAAGGTTTCTCAATAGTTAATATCACACTGAAAAAAAAATATATATACATAAATGACGTACATATGGTAGTGGATTCTAAATTCATAGGCTTAAATTTTTGAGTTCAAGTTTGCTCACTGTAATGTATATAGACCTTATGGTCCCCTGGAATCATATCTACCATGAATTGTTGGGGCCAACTTGTAGTAGAATTGAAACTTGAAAAGGCATTCACATTTGTATATATGGTGGGGTTAATGGCTAGCATTTGAGTAGGCAAGCAATCTGGGTGGAGGGAGACACGGGTGGGTACATAGTACATACTCCATAACATTTACATTCCCTCGTGAGCTAATCCTAATCAATGATCACTTACAAGTTAGCCTCCCTCAACATAGAATTGATGATCCTTGAAATTTTGATTCCTTCAACAATGTTTTTTTCTTTGTTGGCTATTGATATTGCACTTATTTTAATTATCGTTAATGAACAGGTTAAATTATACTTATCAATAACAAACTGCATTAAGAGATCATTTAACTCAAAAGTTAAAATTATGCTAAATAAATTTTGATATCTTAAATGCCCATGCACACGTAGCTCTATTTTGTGAGCGTGATGAATGTATAGATAAACCTTTTTTTTTAATCTTGCACTGAAATTTAATTACTAAAAGAATAACAACAATGATCGAACTAATCACATTCATATAAGTTATGATTCATCCAAAAGTTTATGCAAATAGGTATAAAGGCTCAATAAATGATAAATAACTTATAATCTAATTAAAGAAAGAGAAGAACTAGATAATTCTTGCTGACTCAATAATAAATTTGTTCAGTTTTGACTTTTAAGATATTGGTTCTATTTTTATTTCCAAAAGGGAAGAAATAGAAAATTTAAAAGAATCAAATCAAATAATTGTCTGTGCATGTATTAGACCCAAAAAAATTCTTGGTCTACTTACAAGGATAAAGATTTACAACTAATTCAATTAACTGATTTAGGGAAAAGAAATATAAATTTAATTATTGAATCCAATTAGATATTTCGTTTTCATAATGCATGTTCACACCTAAACAAAAAAAACTTCAACATACACAAAATGAATACGAATAAGAAAAAACTAATCTATTATGTGATTTCATCAATTATAATATCCAAAACACATAATTTTTTACTTTTTTTGATGGAATCATAGTTATGAAGAGGAGAGGCGGCGTATAGTAATTATGCATGAAAGGTAACCACATTATTCAAATGAGTCGTTATTTTTTCTTTAATAATATTACTATAACTTAAAAGGAATGAGTTTAATTAATTTGCTCCTATATTGTTATTAAATTTAATTTTTGACACTACCCTTTTAAACTAATTTTTCATAGAAATTATTATTTTTTTGGAATGTTATATATTAACTATAACAACAACAATATAATAAATTTTGAAAGTCAAAATTTTCCTTTATTAAGCATGTATACGGATCAGTATGATTTGAAATACGATAACTCAACTGCAAATTAACGAAGTTCTAAAAGATGTTATCGCATTGAGCGTTTAAGAAAAACTCTTATTATTAACAATTTAAGTCACGTTAAATAAATACGTTTAAAAATGTGCAGTTTAAATAAACTCATTTTTGTCTTATCTTTTGACAAATAAATTCCAAAAACACAAAACAATGTCAATAACTAAAACCTTTATTCCATTAAATTAGTAGAGACTATATAATTTATTTGCATCAAAAATTCATATATATGGTACAATTATGTACTTAAGAAAGACCTATACCAGAAATCTGTTACTGTATTGAATAAATATGTTGGTGGTTAAATTCTTACAAGGAGTAATTGTTTGTCTAAAAAAATATTGCCTTTTCATGTTTTTTATTTGTTTGTCCTTTAGACCCAATATTACACCAAACAACCCCTAAGCTAGCACACAATCTTATATTACTACTACGTGAAAACACCATTTCTATTTAGAGACAGAATAAAGGCAGGCAGTTCAAGAGTATGAAAGTTTTGTGTTGGGAGTTATAAAGAAGGTGTAATTCATTTCACCATACCATCCTGAAGAAATTTAAAACATAATCCAGTTGATGGAATCACATCTCTCTCAATAACTTTCTCTCTCTCTAACTTTCTCTCTCTACAACATTTATGTCTTTCCTTCCCCTCCATAAATGTTATTACACCCTCTCAATACGCTCTGCAATAACTCCCCTTCGCTGCCACATCCTCTCCCACCTGTTAATTCATACCCCTCTCTCTCCATCCCTTGCCTCTCTCTCTCTCATCGTCTTCAATGCTCTCTCTCTCTCAGTCTCTTGATTTTATATATCGCCTCTTTTTCCTGGTCCGTTTCTTTATAATCTCTCTATCATCTTCAACAACGCAGTTTTCTTAAAGTACGGCCAATTCCCAATCACAACAACTCCTTCCATGTCCATAAAAAACTGGTTTTTCCAGTGACCCACTTCAGATCTTAATCCAAACTCCAAACCCTTTTCATCTTTTGGGTTTATATGGTAGATTGGATTTAGTTTATAGTGTGTCAAAGTCCTTCACACACACTGTTTGTCAACTCTTTCTTTTTTATTTGGGGGTCTAAATCTAGTCTTTTGTCACATAATTAAGAGTTGAAAAAGGTTGAAGACCTTTCTAGACCTACCATAAGTCTTTTCTGCTCGTTTGAAACTTGTAATCATCTAATTAGCTTTGTGCTGAGAGACCTCTGACTTTACCCACAGAATCTTACAATCAACCCCTAATAAAACCAAACCCCACAATACTTATGAAGAAATGAGGCAAAAGAGACCAAGAGGAAAAGTTGGCCTTGGTCATTAGGGTTTGTAAGTTTGCGGAATTCGATACCTGCAGGAGAAAAATGGTTCCGGCAACTGATCAAATGGCAAAGAGATAGCTCTTACTTTCAATATTCAGGTAAGTCTTCTTATTTTGTTATATAATGAAAGAAGATTCCCATTCTAAATTTCTTGCTGATCAAGGATTACTGAATACTATTTCATTGTGGGAATTCTCTTTTTCTTTTTTTTCTTTCTCATTTTGTTTATTTATTTTAATTTACGATATATATATATATATATATTTTATTTTTATCTTGTCTAGAGTGTTGAATTAAGTTTGACTTACACTTTCTTTTTTTCTTTTCTTTTTTTCTCTTTGGTAGATTGGGAAAACAATAAGAGAGAAAAGCACTCAAAATTTTAGAGACTTGTGAGGATGTTTCAGCCAAACATGTTTGAGTTTGAAACTCATCACCATCAACTACTTGATATGTCGTCCCAAAGAACATCCTCAGACAGTGACTTAGGAAAAGTACGAGACGATGATTATGAGACCAAATCAGGTACTGAAACCATGGAACCTCCTTCCGGTGATGACGATCAAGATCTAAACCAACGATCCAAAAGAAAACGCTACCACCGCCATTCCCAACTTCAAATCCAAGAAATGGAAGCGTAAGCCTAACACTAACCTACCAAACCCTTATAAATACTATTTGTATTGTGTTTTGAACATTTTGGTTTTTTGTTTTGTTTTTTCAGTTTCTTCAAAGAGTGTCCTCACCCAGATGACAAACAAAGGAAAGAGTTGAGCCGCGAGTTAGGGTTAGAGCCTTTACAAGTCAAATTTTGGTTCCAAAACAAGCGTACCCAAATGAAGGTATTTATTATTTAGCTACAAATCACTACTTATATAAGACTTTTGGTTATTCCATGTTGCACTTAATTTTTGTTCAGTTGTGAATGACCAGCTGTTATTTATGCTAATAGGCTCAGCATGAACGACATGAGAATTCTATTTTGAAATCTGATAATGAAAAACTTCGCCTTGAGAACAATCGGTATAAGGAAGCTCTAAGTAATGCATCATGCCCTAACTGCGGTGGCCCCGCTGCTCTTGGTGAAATGTCGTTTGATGAACAACATTTGAGGATTGAGAATGCTCGTTTAAGAGAAGAGGTACTCACAAAGATTTGGTTCAAGTACTACATATGTGATTAGAATTATATATACCTCTTGTTAATTTGTACTTCTATATATTGAACTAATTAATAATGTATTAACTTAGACCTACTATAAATGCAGATTGATAGGATTTCAGGAATTGCAGCCAAATATGTTGGAAAGCCTTTGAGTACTTCAGCCTATTCACACCTTTCATCTCATGTGCCTTCGCGTTCTCTTGATCTTGGGGTTAGTAATTTTGGGGCACAATCAGGCCTTGTAGGGGAGATGTATGGAGGTGGGGATCTTCTTAGATCAATTCAAGGTCCTACTGAAGCTGACAAACCCATTATTGTTGAGCTAGCTGTTGCTGCAATGGAGGAATTAACAAGGTTGGCCCAAGCTGGAGAGCCCTTATGGATTCCCATTGAGAATTCAACAGAGATTCTTAATGAAGATGAATATGTGGAGACTTTCCCTAGAGGAATAGGTCCAAAACCATTGGGTTTTAGATCTGAAGCTTCAAGAGAAACAGTGGTTGTTATTATGAATCATGTTAACCTTGTTGAAATTCTAATGGATGTGGTAGGTGTTCAATTCCAATAACGTAACTAATTTGGTACTAAATATTGATTCCTTAAGTAGAATTTGATCATAGAAATTGTTGTGAACTATATATATATGTGTGTGTGTGTCATTTTTAATCCAATCAATGTTTTTTTTTTTTTTTTTCAGAATCAATGGTCAAGTGTGTTTTGTGGTATTGTTTCAAGAGCATTTGACATTAGAAGTCCTATCAACTGGAGTGGCAGGGAACTATAACGGAGCCCTGCAAGTGGTATATATACTAATCAGACCATTTTATTTTTTAAATTGTACTTGTTGATATTAACACATCATCTTTCAAGGGGGTCAATGAAAAATGAACAGAGTATTAATTAGTATGCAATTTAATTTATCTAGTTATTCTCTTAATTTCAGATGACAGCTGAGTTCCAGGTCCCTTCACCACTTGTTCCTACTCGTGAGAACTATTTTGTAAGGTACTGCAAACAGCATGCTGATGGAACATGGGCAGTTGTTGATGTTTCCTTAGATAACCTGCGACCTAGTCCAATTTCGAGGAATCGAAGAAGGCCTTCTGGTTGTTTGATTCAAGAAATGCCCAATGGTTACTCAAAGGTGAAATCTTCAACTTCATTAATCTTCTTTAGTTTGTCGACAATCTAAAGCTTTATTGATTAATTTGTTTCCTTCTATTATGCTTCCTTAGGTTACATGGATTGAACATGTAGAAGTGGATGATAGATCTGTGCACAATATTTATAGGCCTCTAGTTAATTCTGGGCTTGCTTTTGGAGCTAGAAGATGGGTGGTTACACTAGATAGACAATGTGAACGTCTAGCAAGTTTAATGGCCAACAATATCCCAGCAGGAGACCTTTGTGGTAATTAAATGAACACCTGATCTTTTCTTTTTAACTCTTGAAGATTGAGTGTTGATTTCACTTCTTATAATTACAGTGATTACCGGTACAGACGGAAGGAAGAGTATGCTGAAGTTGGCAGAGAGAATGGTGATGAGCTTTTGTACCGGAGTTGGTGCTTCTACTGCACATGCCTGGACAACACTTTCAGCAACAGGTTCAGATGATGTTAGAGTCATGACAAGGAAGAGTATGGATGATCCAGGCAGACCACCTGGTATTGTTCTCAGTGCTGCAACTTCATTCTGGCTTCCAGTTTCCTCCAAAGAGGGTTTTTAATTTCCTTCGAGATGAGAACTCAAGGAATGAGGTATGAACCATTCCCTATGGTCAATGATGATGATGAAGGATGATAATTCAGTACAGTGTCTTTTACTCAACAGATGTTATTAATTTGCCTCATTGCTCAAGTGATGCAATTGCTTCGGTTCAATTGTATTGCTTACAATATTCCTTGAATTTACAGTGGGACATCCTTTCAAATGGGGGTTTAGTTCAAGAAATGGCACACATAGCTAATGGCCGCGACCCCGGCAATTGTGTCTCCTTACTACGTGTGAATGTAAGTTGCTGATGCATCCTATGGAGTTATATTTCTCTGGATTCTTAAATTTTACTGCTAATTAACTGAAAATGTCTGTTTGTCGAACAAATTTTAGAGTGCGAATACCAGCCAAAGCAACATGCTGATACTTCAAGAGAGTCGCACTGACTCTACAGGCTCATATGTTATATATGCTCCAGTTGACATCGTTGCCATGAATGTAGTCCTAAGTGGTGGAGACCCAGATTATGTTGCCCTACTCCCATCAGGTTTTGCTATACTTCCAGATGGTCCTGGACCAAATGGAGGACCAATTCTTGATGTTGGGACTGGGGGTTCTCTGTTGACTGTGGCATTTCAGATCTTAGTTGATTCAGTTCCAACAGCAAAACTCTCTCTAGGATCAGTGGCTACTGTTAACAGCTTGATTAAGTGCACTGTTGAAAGAATCAAAGCAGCAGTTATGTGTGACTCTTAAATGACGATATGGTAAGCAAATCAAAACTTTAGACTGGATGCATGCTTACAGTTTGAGTTAAGTAATTCATTGGATAGTTTACATTACTGTTGGGTTTCAATTCAAATTAATGTCCTCTGATTTGCTCTTCCAAATGCAGGCTAAGTCAAGCTTCAAAAAAAAGAGTAATGGAATTTATTAGTATATAAATGAGAAAATTTTAAAACAAGAAGAAAAACAACCACCATGTTTGCCTCCAACACATCCTTACTTGTCCTAGTTATTACTCTAATTGGTAAATCAGAAATTTACAGTATCTTTCCCCTTCTTTATGCAGTTCAAGAGGGAAGAAGTCAAGAACGCACCTTAAGAATATCCTTGCCTTGTGGTGTTAGACAGGCTGTGATGCTGCAAGAAAGGCCTATCACCACCCTGCAAGGGTAATAGGTTCGGGTATTGACTTTCTATAATGGAAGCCGAAGTAATCCTATACCTTTATGTATAAGAATAAGACCTCCAAATTTACCTTCTGTTTTGTTTAGGATTTAGAACTTTAGAACTTTTAGAACTTTGCTGCTGTTGTAGTGTTAAACTTAAGTTATCCTAGTTTTCCTTTTCAAGTGTATGTGTTTTGCTAAGAGGTAGTAATTGGACTTTTGGAGCTCAAATTTTCTAAGAAATCGTTTAGCATCCAGAATTCATAGGCTCTTATGTGCTGACTGGGGACAAGCATTTTATTATGATCAAGGTTGGGACACCAACTTGTTCAAACTTCGAAGTAGAGGTTAAATTTCAAACTCCAACTGGTTATCAACAAACTTTTTCCCTTTATAAACTATTGAAGTAGGTATCAAACTGCAGGAGTGGATTTTCCTTCAGTAGCTCTTAAAATCCTAGGCTTAGGGTTATAAAATTATTACTTCATAATTAATCTCAACCTTCATGCCTGGAACTGAATAGGTGCTGCTGTCAAGCATTGTCCCAAAAAGACTAATTTAGGTCTCAAAACCTAATCTCCCCCCACATTTGAGATTTCAAAGAATTGCAAGAGGAACAAAAGCAGCTTGTGGACGGTAAACAAGAGGAAATGCCATTGCTTTTAACAGCAAAATGAAGAACTGTAATAAACTTCACTGATGGATCTCCAAGCTGCACAATCCACTAGCCAAACAGATAACCAAAAATTTCAAAGTTCAATTGAATTGAAAGACAGTTGATAATGTAGGGCCATAACATGTAAGTCACAAAAAAAAAAACTTCGTAGTTATTTTGTACTGTAAAATTATGTATGACCACAACTTATGACTGGAACCAAAGGGAAAATTTGAAGATTGTTACAATTGGTTGGTGAAACCAATCAATATAAGGACCTAAATTGGGTGGTATTCATATTGCTATCCAGTAACCAGTAGTACTGATGTTCAGAGGTGTGGCTCTTATGTGCTAGCAGAATATGAAAGGGAATAAACTTCTGCAGCTATTAGGCAAATTTAAAATCTGTGCTCAAATATTAAAATATGTAGCAGCTACTTTTATCTAACTTTTTACTACTTTGGGACGGTTTCCATTCAGTTTATTCCTTTCCTTATCACCAGTATAAAATCCATCACTTTCATTTATTTACGTCCCCATACCATGTAAACCTTGATGTTAGAGAGGACATTGATAATGGCAGGTTACACTGGGAAACGTTATTTTCAACTGTGCCTAAAATAAAGGACCTGGACAAAGTGTGAAACTCTAGCAATTACCACCCCCCCCCCCCCCCCCCCCCCTCCCTCCTTTTTTTTTGGTTAAAGCAATTACCCCTTTATGTCTGCTGAAGATGCAAAGTTTCTAACTAACATATGTCCCAAAAACATAAAAATTATCAGAAGTATCATTCTTCATCATGCTTATGACGGCCATGCAGAGGACAGAGGTACAATAGCTTGACACAGCTACAGTTTGAATTAAAATGGATTGTTGTGAATCTCAGTAGGCATTCATTTGCCAAAGAAAATTAACACCATTTTTGGTGACTTGTAGGATAAAACAGAGTACATGTATTTAATACTACTATTAAGCATGAGAATCAGTATAAGAGGATTAGAAGAACCCATTATGCATTTAAAGCCTTAGCAGTAATATTTGACAATAGAAGCTTCAGGAAACAGTAATTTTCAGTATTACTTACTGCTTTAGCTTCTGATTCTTGTTCAGCCTCCTTGATTTCTTCTTCTATCTTCTTGTTGCTCTGCCATTTTGTACAAGACCAATGGCAGAGATGGTAGTTGCTGATTCCGTTGGGCTATTACTGAATTCATGCCAGAACTGTAGCTGGTGAAGGTTTTACTATGCTTTTAATAGGCTATGGATGATGATATCTTGATGAGTGGTTCAAACTTGCAGTTCATTAATTTTGATGATGGTAGCTGAAATCTAAATGCAACAAGCTTTTGGTCCAGTATTGTAAATTGGGCTTTTGGAAAGTTTCTGTAGATCACAAAGCCAGAGCTATCCAATTAGCCCTTTTTCTTTTGGTGGGATTATGTAGAACATCGGTACAAAGAAAGAGAAGAGCACATTATAGAGACTGGGCTTATCCAGTAACATACAAATCCCTTATTCTCAAAGGACCCAAAAGAAAGAAAAAAGAAATCCGCAACTAACTTCTGCCTCTTATTTTTAGGGAAAAATAGAAAAAGGTATACATTAATTTGTTGACAAAGCTAATAGTTCACAGCCTAATTTTTTTTGATGGACATTTGTTAATCCTCAATAACATCTGCCTCTTATTTTTAAGGAAAAATAGAAAAAGGTACACATTAATTTGTTGACAAAGTTAATAGTTCACACAGCCTAATTTTTTTTTTATGGACATTTGTTAATCATCAATTGGAATTCTGGGTCTACCTAAAGCCTTCAACGGTAAAGACAAGTATACTGTGTGTGTGTGTCTAAGAGACGCAGAAGTGAAACGTTATGAAATATTAGAAAAACTAAAATAACTTCATTACTAATATCCAAATTGAGGTTACAGTAGCACAACAGAAGAGAAGGATCGTAAAAAAATGAAGGGCAATTTATGTTGACTACAATTGCGTACTTCTGCTTCTATCAACTCGTCAACTGATAGTTCCTCAAACAAGATCTTCTGGAGATACTGTATTCTGTGGATGCCCTGGAAGAGCAACAGCAGCAATAAAATAACAGAGTAGAATGCCCAAAGTTCACAATTTGAAATGTTGATCCAAATACCAATACTTCCAATCTTGCTGTTCTGCTCTACAAAAGCCCCCCACTTCCCCAGGGAAAAAAAAAAAAAAAAAAAAAAAGTAGTAACAAGCAAAATTAAGTTTTAACACCACTATAAGAGAAGAATTAATAACAAGGAACTGCGAGATAAAATGGAAACTTTCGCCGGCTATTAAAATTCCAACTATACATGTATGTGATTATAGCGCAAAGCCATGGTACTGCAAGCTTCGACATTACTGTAAAAATAAAAAAGAGCATACCACCTAAATTGAACCTCATTTAAGTTACAGATGACAAAAAACTGGTAAATTTAAGTTAATTACGCATTCGTTTTCTTTGACTACCCTCTTCAGTGGTACCCTGCAGAACAGAAAAATTAAAAGTAAATGACAGTTTGTAGCACATGCCAAAAAGATCCCGAGCACACAAATCAATAAAAAGCTAGTTATCATGGCAATCTAATTGAATATTATATAATTTAGGCTGGCATATGAATTACAATGACTGGACATATGATTATCATGTAACATAATCTTATCCAGATTTATGAGCACAACATAAATTGAAATTTTCATATATCAGTTTTGTTAGCAAAGTGACTGTCTTCCAACAATTCATCTTTTGATTGTGGCCATGAACTATCACAATTGGGGAAGAAAAATTCAAAGAGGATTTGTTAAACTCATCCAATTAATTACTAGAATGAGAAAAACATACCCCTTCATATTGTCCAAAATCGTCAGGGGTGACCTCACTAGGCTCTGACCTGCATTTAGCATGAACAATGGGACCTAACTGTGATCTATCCATGCCTGCCATTGATCCTTTGGGCGCATTCAAGTAGACAGCTTCTTTATACATCCATTCCTCTGTTTCATCGCTGTAAAATTCATCAAAAGGTTCTCCACATAGTGCACATACATTCTGATCCTCATCAGCAGGTACAGCCACCTCTTCATCATCCTTCTTTTCCTCTACTGCCTCAGTAGCCAAAAACCCAGGGGCAGCATCAGTTCCCAGTGCCTCTGCACCACTAAGCCACATACTTTTACTTACAAACCACTTGCGAGGAGGCTTCTGCTTACGGTTTTTAGACATCCGATTCCTAGTCACGTGCCAATCCATATGGCTTCTATGCTCCTCTTGGCACTTGAATCGTAAGCCACAAGTCGTGCATTGTCTTGGGAGATCAGTATATAAAGAAGTAATTGCAGACTCACGACGAAGCTTAAGCGCATCTGGATTTAAATCGATTCCAACAGAATCCTAGAGAATAAATAACTATATTGAGATAAATTTTATGGTTTTCAACAATATGAATCATTGAACAAAAAAGAAAAAGAAACATAAACTCAATGAGATACCTGAAGAGGGGTTTGTTTTGTCAGTGATATTAAACCTTGAGCCATGAGAGAACTAATCAAACCAGTATATGTGCCACCAGAGTGTTGGTTGGAGACAACTGGACTAGCATTTTGACGAGGTATCATTTGTGACAAAGGAGGAGGGGGACCTCGAGGTAAAGGCGGCAAGGATCCCCCCTTAAAATGGAATGAGTTATTAGCAATGTTTGGGATTGTTAGTGGGAATTGTACAACAGGTAATGAATTTGTCATGGCTGTACTTATTGAAGCACCATGCCCTTGGGAAGCTGGCCCTTGAGTAAAGTGTGTTGATGAAACTGGTACAGATTCGCGTACATCCCAAGGGAAAAATTGCGGCTGTGATGCAGTGACATGTCCACGGTTTTGCAGGGTTGAAGAAATAAACCCAGCATGCTGATAAGACAACTGTGGCTGCTTGTTCATACTCAGATCTTTGTTTTCAAAACTATCCAACTGCTGCTCAGGCATAAATAAAGATTTATTTGGACCTTCATTCACAGTGGTAGTATTAGCATTTATTGACTCAAACTGATTCCTAATATGTTTTTGGAATGGATAAATAGGGTTTGAAATGGGGGGATGAGTAGCATGCACATTTACAGGAGGCCTTATCCCAAATGATGCAGGTGCAACAGATGGACGGGCATCTATATTAATAGACTCAAGACCAGAAGAACCCATTCCCGAGGCAACAGTTGAGACCGAGAGACCATAAGGTTTTACATCAGCACTGGGAAGGTTGTCAATAGCAGGAGATACCCGGAGATTCCTTGCTCTCCCCCTAGAGCTAAAGTGGTGTTGGAAAGATCTAGACAGATGATGAGGCACATTCCAGGGATCATGGGAATAATGGGAGCTTAGAGCCTCATTGTGAAACCCAGAAGCCTTAACAACTGATCCATGACCCAACTGCAGGTTACAATATTTAAACTATCAGTACACATTCAAGATGGCACCTAATTTCTACATAAACTATATGATAAGTTCCTATTGCTTAAAACTGAGGAAATTCAAGAATCCAGCAGTAACAGGAAAACATGACAGAAAGCTCTTAGCCATGCCTGGTTGATGGCTAAATGTCAAGAAAATCAGTTATAGATATTTAGTGAAACACAAAAAAAATGAAGAAGGTATGGTTCTTGGGTCTATGCAAGACAACAAAAGGAAAGTGATGGAGGGCATCTCAATAGATGCAATTCAATGCTTTGGAATAGAAACTGGGCTTCATAAATCTTCTAAGATCCTCAAAAGGGAATAGCAAACAATCTCCACCACCAGAAAAATTTTGTTACATGCATCAATAGTGTCTAATTACAAAAGAAAAAGTAAGAACAGAAAGGGCTTCTCCACAAAAAGCTATCACCCAGGAAAAAGATACTCATTCCATACAGATTCCAGTAGTGAATGATGTACCAAATTACCAACTATATATTCAAGAAAGAACAAAAATGAAAGCCATAACTCCTATAATGATATGCTTTTAGAAAGATCAAAATAAATTTAAAAATAGGGCAAAAAATTCAATTCAGATCAGAAACCATGAAGAAGTAATAATTGCAGCATCCTATGTTGCAGAACTCATACACTAGGTTGCACAGTTTCTGGGGTGAATCAATGTTATATAGATTATTAGACACAAAAACTATAGCTGATGTAATCACTACATTCCACATACGTATGCATTATAAAGTTTTTCTTTTTTGTTAGTAGCATTCATTAAAGAAGGGTCCACTGTAAACCCATGTGCAATAGGAGTATACAAGTGTTGCAAAAAGAAAAAAAAAAGTTCACTTGTAAGATCACGAGAGTCAATTAAACAGAATACTTTAAAATCAGATTTAAACAGAAATTAGAATGTCAGATAAGTTGAGAAAACATACACCCAAAGAGGTGACTGCATCTTCAGCAGCAACAGAAGAATCACCTAGTAAAGGTAGCTGGGCCTGACTAGCCAAACACCTGCTGGTACTTGCCCTAGCACTCAGAATAGGGACAGACGAGGGCAAGAAATCATTATTCCTACTTTGATCTAATAGTGTTGGACTCATATCTTCCCAATCAAACTCTTCCTCTTCAGTATTCTGCCATGAGGTTGGAGGTACCTTGTTGTCTATAACATTTATATCAGGGCGTTCAACCAACAAATGCTTATTGCTTGAAGTTCCTTTGCTTTTGTCACTTCCATATGCATCAATCAAAGCCCTTAGATTTTGACGATCATGACCATTACCGAGGCTATGTATAGTCGAACTTTCAAAATGGTTCCGACTATCATCAGAATACGGTTTTCTCTGCCATTCAGTCAAATCCTTTCTGCCAATTGCTTTACCAACTCCAAAATCAAATGCAGCATGGGATGGAGACTCCCTATCAACAACCCTAATATTAGAGCTTTCCACTGCATATTCATCAACTGATGATGATAAAGACCTCTCAAGTCCTATTCTTGAAGGTGACATGGGTCTTTCATGCCTGACAGTTGAAGATCGATGGACATTACTAGCCACAAAACCCAAACTTGTATGACCTGCACTAGTTAATGAGTTCAATCTTTCTGCTCCAACCTGCAAGATTTACCCACAACGACCAGTTTCAGATTTTTGAGCAAATAAGGAAGTTTCTAACCCAATGTGGAATCTTCTGCAGTAATCATTTCATAGCAGGGAAAGGGTATAGATTCTAGCTCACTCTTAAGTCATTAGACAGGGGATTATGGGAAGGAATAAGATAATTTTCAAAATACAGACAGAGGAATGAAATATGAATAAGAGATCAACGTTCTATGAAAATTGTCTAGTAGAATCCATAATTTTTCTGTTGATTGTACTAACAGAGAGCCAATTTCTCTTTTCATTTTACCCGTGTATAGCTGTATTTCAATATACTCGTTGATAGATCTACAAGCTTCAGGCAGGGTAGATAACAAAGGCCAGAATCGTATACGCTACAGATCCATCTTCAGCCCAAAAAAGGTCATGAATTAGAAGGCCTTTCAAATTACCCATCATCAAATATGTAATCAAGATTACGATATGGATATCAACGCATTCCACTTATTTCTAAAAACATAGACATTTAGATTAGTAACTTACACATATTGATATGATTTCACTTTATGTAAATAGAGGAAGAGAGTTATTCTACAAAAATGCTTACATTATCCACTGAACGGTCCAGCTGACGCACATATTTTGGATTAACGTGTATGCCGTGAGTTGGTCGAGGAGATTCTGAAGACCTCAATGGATTCAATCCAGATGACTGTTGATTGACAGCTTGAGAAAAGTGCAGCTGTGTTTCAATCTTGCGTAGAACGGAAGTTGGAAACACTGCTGACCAAGTGCCAAAGAGATGACGCATAGCCTGATGCAAATTAGGCTGAACCTGCCAGTACGCCTCACAGAAAACCTAGCCAGACAATAAAATTGCAAGCTAAATTTCAGAATAAGGTAATTTGCAAACAAAATGATAATGCACTTGAGAGGAGAACAAAATGCACCAAACAAAGTAATTAACTTACTTCAGGCAGACAGAAAGAGAAGTATCGACCATAATCCCGGCTTATATTCTTGACAATACTGTCCAATAGATACAGGAAAGGAAGTTTTTGCTCAGCTGAGACCTGCAAAAGGACAGCTCAAAACAATGAAATAGCATATAGAGTATATAAACTCTCCCACAATCCTACATTCATGCAGGAGAAATTGGGTTATGATGTAGGCAAACATAAGGAATTATGCAAGCCTTGGAATATACAGGAAAATATCAACTCCGTCTTTTAAAAACACGGAGTCAAAAATTTATCACAGGCTTGAGGAAGGATGAACATCTAGAGTTTTTCTTCCTCCCGAATAAGTCATATATTATGGTAAATGTCATAGATTTAGTCCTAAAGGATTTAAGAGACAAATATAAAGCATTGACAATTTCAATATACCATTTGGCTGCTTTACAGTTTGATTAGAAACAGGATGAAAACCTTCAGTTGATATTTATTCATCTCATACCAAAATAATATCACAAATCATCAATACTACATGATATCACATCATTTAGAGAATCATTTTGTGATCTCAACTCAAGACTATCCTTCTAGCATTAGTAAACTTAAAACTCAACATAGCAGCAAGCTAGGAAGTAAGTTGTGAGGAAATTAAAAATTAAGGCCAAACATAGAGTTTGTTGGAAATGGACGATTATATGAATACTTCCAATAAAAAACAAAAATAAGCTTCGAATATAACTTCTTGTGGGTTGCCAGATATAACAAACAAACAAACATCTAGGCTATGTAATCCTGCCATATCTATTGTGGAAGTTCTTCTGTCATCGCAATTTATTCAGTTTAAATTAAGTTCTCGTACTGGCTGCATAGCAGCTTGAAAGGAAAAAGAAAAAGAAAAACTTCAAGGTTAATCCTTTGATAGGGTCCTCTGTACTTATTATCAAGTACTACTCCCTCCTGCCAGGACCATATCTACCAAACTCTTTCATAGAAAAGTTATCTTTTCACAGTTACTAGATTTTTCTGATAAATAATTATAAGCAAAATAACGGAACTTTCTTATATTTTATCAACCAGACAGAGGTTGAAGATAGATGTGCGGAGAAAATTATGTAGTTCGAAAGCTCTTTCATCACATTGATCATCTGCAGGTGGTAAATTGCAATGCTCTACATCCTTCACGTATTTGCAATCAAACAGACAAAGATAGATGAACTCTGATACTTGAAGTTGCAAAATTTAAACCAAAACTCAGGAATACCTTCACCCAGAGGAACAAAGCACTTAAGAATCACAAAAAATACAAAGTCCGTAGCATCCCTTTCATTCCATCACATTTAAGAGTACAAAAGGAATACTTCAGAAGAAAAAAAAAAAAAAAAAACTTTCCGGAACTACCAATACAGACCTCGAGAATCCTAGCACAAATTGCATCAGCAATGCCCTTGGCGTGCTCCTTCTGCTCCCCGGCAATGATGGTAAGATCCGTAATAATGGGCTTCGAATTGAAGGTGAGTTCCGAGAGTAGAACCTCATAAAGTTGCACAATTTCTTCGGTGCTAGGCGGTGGCACATCTTCATCATCCAAAACCCTCAGCTCATCTTCCCTTTGCTTCAACAAAGCCTTGAACTTATCTAGTATTGGAGATGCTGTCTTCTGGCCAACCTCATTGATCACAGATTTCGTGGTGGTCGACGCAGAGCCTACGCGCCCACCAGGGAACGCTAGGATTCTAGGGTCTCGGGTGTGAGACAATTTTTCCGAGTCCATAAAAGTTAAACAATCCAGAGAGTACAAATCACAGTTAGGGTTAGGGTTTTTCCCAACCTTAATTGGGTTAGAATTATATAACGATTTTTCTCTACCACCATGGAAGGAGTTAGAGAGAGAAACCGGCGACACGACCGCCAGACAAAGAGAGAGAGAAACAAATCGTCTGTACTTTCGACTTTTTTGATTGGGTGTTTCATTAAATTTGCAGAGACACTGTTTGATGAATTTCTACTACTTGGGATGCGTGAAAATGAAAGATCTCAATCAGACGGTTGAAAAAAATCCAACTATACTTTACGTGGACCCCACAGAATCCCCACGTTTATAACTAACGGTAATCGTACCAAATATGGAAACAAAGCTACTGACGTGGACTCTGATTAAACCCACTTGTACCTTTTTATTTTTGTGAGCGACCACACAGAATAAAGTTTCACCAATCAGTCGGCAACTTTTAGATTTTCTGAAAGTCCAAACGGTGCGTTTTACAAAGCTTGGGTGAGTGATTGTTTCGATTAGGGCATTCTAACTCCCATTCTGTGTCTCTCTCACTGACCTTTGACCCAACGAGTTATTGACGGAGAACCATACCAGCTAAGAAGCCTCCAGCGACTGCGCTCTTACTTCGTACCTCCTTTTTGGGTTTTCAGGTTACGTCTCTTTCTCTTTTTTATTTCTTCAAATTAACTTCTTCTTTTTTTATGTAATTCAGTTTGATCACTTCCAAGCTTCATACTAATTCTGGATGCTAATTAAACTTATAAACGAATTTTTTTGGCGGAACCCATTTTCATAGGCCAATAACTTGTATACTGTGAGCTTCTGTATTGGACGTTTACTGCTTATTGTCTATTCGATTGACATTTTTTAAACGTTGGTTGGATAGGATTTGCAGAAACTCACAACTGAGGATTGCTTTACTTATCCTCTATAATATTTTATATATCTTTCGTTTTTCCTTTTCTTTTTTAACCCTTTAAGCAATTTTTTATCTTTTTCACTTTTTTTCACACTCAAACTAAAATTCATTACTTATGTAGTTATGTTTGAGCGTTTGATAGTAGTTCATAACAATCGTATTGGTTATTAAACTTAAGATAATATGTCTGTTTTCTTGTGGTGTTATCTGATTTTGAACACTAGTTTTAGTTTTTTTTAAAACCCGGGTTAATATAGACCTGGTATGTTTTGATAATAGTAGTTTCTGTATGAGAAATATATATTTAGAGCAATAAGGAATACATCGAGGTCTTAGAAAAAGGTTTGTACTTGAGTCCCACTAGCTTATGTATGAAATGTAATGGACTTTTTGAGGATGGAGTTGTAAGGGACCAAGAGTCTTGCTGGAAATATGATTGTCGTGGGTGGTGTTACTGTTTAAATTTTGAAAACCACCCATAATGCACTACTAGCACTCTGAGCTGATAAGTGAATTATCAACTCATGAGTCATCTTTTGATTGGGTAAAAGCTAACTATGAGTGGAATATTAGCAAGTTCATCTCTGTTTGTGTCCAAAAGGAGGAGAGAAGGAAGAGGAAGGCTGAGAGTGCATTTGAATAATAATTTCTCACAACTATGAGATTTTGTACTGATAGTCTCTGCAGTATTGCCTTTATTTTCTCCATGCAGATGAAGGAGAAAAGGAAAAACCCTGTTGCTAACACTATTGCTGCTGTTGATTTGAAGTCTATGATTCATCAACATTCTCTGTTCTTTGACAAGTTGATTGAGCACGTCCCAGCTAAGTTCTACCTACCGATTGATGATGAGGATAAGCCATGGTTTCAGGGTCTTAGCGAGGCTGAAAAGGTTTTGACAAGGAAGGAAACAAAGGAAAATATCAAGCAGGCTCGAAAAGATCGTTTAGATCCTGAAAAGTCTACTGCAACAACACTTGATCTGCTGAAGCAACGGTTGGAAAAAGAAAACTTGAACATAAGTGATAACAAGGAAATGGAGATGAAACCTCAGATGTCTGGTCCAGAAGAAGATAATAGGTCAGTGACATATGAAGAACTTCGGCAACGGCTTCACCACAAGATCGAAGAGTTTCGGGCTAGTCGTAATTGTGGAAACTCAGAGAAATCAAAGTGGAATGTAAAAGGTGAGAAGGAGGGAATTCAGCAGAAGAAACGCAAGAGAGATGATGGATCTACGGAAAATAAACTTCAATCTGGTGACTCATCGGATAAAGCAGAGAAAGATGCAGCAGAGGCTTCAAAAGGACTCATGTTTAGTCATGTCAAACTTGATAATGGAGAAACACATGGGAAGAAAAAGAGGAAATTTTCTAAGTTTAAGGAGCTTGAAAGGGCCAAGAAATTGGAAGACGCTAAGAAAGATCCAGAAAAAGGTGACTTTGTTGCAGAAAAGCTTGCATGGAAATCAGCAATGAGTAGGGCTTCTGGGAGTAAGGTTCATGATGACCCTAAGCTGTTGCAGAAAAGTATAAAGAAGCAGAAAAGGAGGCAACAGAAGAATGCTCAGAAATGGAAGGAAAGAATTGAAAATAGGGAGCGTATGAGAGCAGATAAACAGAAAAAAAGGTCAGAAAATATAGCAGAGAGGATTCACCAGAAGAAGATGCATCGAATTGCAAAAAGAGAGAAAAAGCTTATGATGCGTCCTGGGTTTGAAGGTCGAAAGGAAGGTTATATTAATGAAGGTTCTGCATAACATGGCTGAAAAATTATGTTAATTTTCATCTCACTCTTTTATTTTTTTATTGCTCAAAAATAATTGCCATGAACAATATACCAATTTTCAAGGAAAAGCTCTATCTCGCACTGTATGTGTGTATTTGAGAATAAAATGTTGTTATAAAATAGACTTGAGCTTGATTTTATGCAGATGTGCATGGCCTTTATTTTCTTTTTCACCATAGAAGCTAGATGGTAGAATAACAACATGGAGTGACATCAAAGGATTATGAAGCAGCTCAGAGTTCCTTCATCACGGCCTCTACCGGAAAATTTATTTTTAACCTCCTGGGATGCAGGATTAACAGTTTCATATTCGGATTTTTCCCTTGCTGGAATCTAAGGTCTCCCCTGCTTTACTCTTCTTGGTTGTATCATACTCTCTTTGGCTTTCTCATTAGCCAGCTTTGTTGCTCCAATGTCTCTTCCTGCTTCTGCTTGCTTTCTTCTGCTGCCTCCTCAACTTCTTCTGCCTTTTGAGAAGCCTTCTTCTTTGCCTCATTATTTTTAATGAATTATTAAATTTATTGATATTAATGAAAATAAAATATAAAATTCAAAATTTTTAAATGTAAAGATATTTACTGTAAAAGCTCAATGTCTATTGGATCAGTACTCAAGAGGTCTTATAATCCCTGAGAATTTAGAAGATTTAGATTTAGAGGATCCATAACTGAAGAGGTAATATAATCCACGTGCAATGTCTTCTTCTACCTCTACAGAGTCAATAAGAGCACACGCCTCACTTTGGAAACAATTCCACTCCAGCACCAAAGACACTCAAGAGCTCGTTTAGCTCCGGCTCAGGTACCAGTGAACAGGTCTTATCTCTATCTCTTTTTGTCTCTCTAATGACTATTTCTTTTTGTCTCTCAAATGTTGATCATAACCTGCGATTACAGATAACCATGAAAAATCTTGGACACAACTGGAAAAAATTGTTTTTTCTCTTTCAATGCCACTATTATTGTATGAATGTTACCTTTTTTCACGTATTTGAGGGAGAACTTTGGTGAATCAATTTTTCACACCCTCATTCAGGTGCATTCATCCTTCTGGAAATGTATGAATAATCGTGCAAGTATTGACTCTTGGTACTGGCATCATATTCTAAGTTGTAGGAAACAAAATATGGTGGTAGAAAAATATGGTACAAGCATTTCAGGGTGTTTATATTAGGTAGATATGCAATGTGATTGGAGAGTTTTGCTGTTTTAAGCTTTTATTTTGTTTATGCTTAGGAGGACTTTTTGTACTCCCGAACTTTAACAATGGCCATTTATCTTTGTGTGAAATGCATTCTGATTTCTGTGATGACAGTGCTTTGAAATTTAAACAAGTAATGAACTCCTTTAGTCACGTCTTAAGCAATTTAAAATGTTGAGAAGGGCTGGACTGTCTCAAGATTAGGAATAAAATGTTGCAGTCTGTATTTACAGTTTAGTTTCCTTTTGGGCTGGAGCTCATTTTTATCTGGGTCTTTGCATCTCATGTTTCATTCATAAGTATGCTGCTACACCCTTCAGTAGATTTTTTATTATATCAGACTGAGCAATCCTTATAGCCCATGGATAACAAGGTATGTGGTATTCCAATCAGAAAGGCAGAAACAAAATGAAGAGCTAGACAGTGATAGGGGCAGTAAATCCGTAGATGACATACCTGATGATATTCCCCTATGCGTTGTCTCGTTTCTCCCAATGAAGGATGCCGTTAGAACTAGCATACTATCAAAAAGTGGGAATACATATGGACATCCAATCCTGTCCTTGATTTTAGAGAAGAGGTACCTGGAAATGGGAAGTGTTTTATGAGCTTTATCAAAAGAGCACTTGTACTTTGCAGCTCCTCTGCTATAGACAAATTTTCTCTTAAATGTAATGTGCTAGGTGATTCATCTCCTGTCAAATCATGGATCACTGCTGTAGTGAGGCGTAATGTTCATTGTTGTAGTATCATGCTTGATGAGATCCCAGACTCATTTTCGTTGCCTTATAGCTTGTCTACTAGTGCAACAATGAATGAATTATTTCTTGAAATGCAATGTGTTCTCAGTCTTCCTCCTAAAATTAATTTCTCAAGTCTGGAAATCTTGACTCTTCAAGATGTTACATTTGTGGAGAGCCATTCAACTCAGCTAATATTCTCAAGTTGCTCAGTCCTTAGGGAGCTATTTTTAGACGAATGTAATTGGGTGAATCCAAAGGTCATGACTCTTCCTCACTAGAATATGGACTGTGTATAGTGTTGGATTTAAGGTATATTTTCTACCCTATTTAAATTCCAAGTTTTCTATCAATTAATTAGTGCATCAACAATTATTAAGGTTTATTCCATTATTCTATGTCATGTTTGATTTCTTTACGTTGTTGCTCTCAGAATTTTGCCGATACACCAGAGCTCCTGGATCATATGCGAATATTCAATTTTATGACCCATTTGCTATTTAATAAGGGGGAATTACAATTTGATTGTGTAGGAGTTCTGAAGATGCTCCACAACTATCCTGGTCTTCAAGTTCTTGAATTTTATGAGGTAACTTCACATATTTCCTATTATTGGCTTCTGCTGCAAATAAAAAAGAACAGCTAGCAGTTGACCCATATGATAACTATGTAGGGAGTTGTTCGCTCCTTGGGAATGGGATATTGGCCAGTCAAACCTCAAGGACATTTCAGTCTACGAGTTTAATGAATATCCTCGTCAATTACATGCAATAACGGTATTACTGAAGAAAGCCTTAGTCTTGAACAAGATGATTATAAACTGTGATGGCCTAACTCTGAGCCAGTTATAACGGCGTCAAAGTTTTATCAAGAGTTATTCAAGGTCGCCAAAGTGGACAATTGTGAAATCAAACTTGTCTGAGCCTTCAAAATGTTATCTCCAGTTGAGCCATTTGAAAGTATGAGTTTACATTATGTACATAGCTTCTCGAAATTGTTTAATCTTCTGTTAAGGCCATTAGTTTTTGTGGCTAACTGGTTACTGTCTACTGAGTACTGAGTCATTCCCCCTTAAGATGAATTGGTTTTACCCAAGAAAGAATGAAACATAGAAATGATTATGTTTTGACAATTTTTCACAATGATCAACTTTAATGCTCAGCAGACTGAAGCTCCATTTGCGTCACTTGTGATTTTGTTAAGTTAGGTGATTTTCCCTGGTGAGATACCACTGCGCAGATAGAATTTATGGATTTGAGTGATTGAAATTGTCATTCTTAAGTGCATCCTCTCTACAATAACAAGTATTGCAGAGACTTATATATTTGGATTATATGCATGTCTTCTTAATCAGACGTGACTAACTGCATATTTACGTGTTGAATGTCAGTTAAGTTCCATGTTACACTAAAAATGTGCAGAGGATCCTAGTCATCAAGAAGGTACTCTCCCTTCATTAACTTTATGGGCTCGAATCTCACAGGGAGGCCCTCGTAAGCTGATGCTGACTGCAAAAAAAACAAATATGAAAAAAAAATGTGCACGGCAGTTTTCATCCACCACTAAAAATTGGATATCTTCTTAAAAGTCTTTAATTTTATTCTTGAAATCGCAGCATTCTTCGAGCTAATTGTTTTTCATCTCCGACTTGTATTGTTTCACACAAGGCACAAGCTATATATGTTTTAGTTAATTATATTAGATCCCAATTATTATACCAAAAAATCATTATACTCAGCATTTCATTAAATAGTTTAATTTTATTCTTCATTCTATTAATATATTATGACCAAATCTAATAATACGGTAAAAATTAATAAAAATACAAAGCTTGATTTTTATCATTCAATATGAGCACACACTCCACTTTGGAATTTTCCACTCCGGCACCGGCAATAAAACAAAAGCTCTTTTAGCTCCGGCAGCGGCAAAACAGGTCTTTATCTCTATCTCTTGTTTTCCTCATCATAACCCTCTCATTGCCTTGAAAAATCTGGAAAACGTTTTTTTCTCATTCAATTTCACCGGGAAACAGTATATGGAGTTTTCAACAGTGGCCATTTATCTTTGTGATTGCAAAGTTTGATTTTTTTTTTTTTTTTTTCACATTCAATTTCACCAGGAAACAATAAATGGAGTTTTTAATAGTGGCCATTTATCTTTGTGTGAAATTTGTTCCTATTTCTGTGATGACTTTAACAGTCTTTGAAATTTAAACAAGTACTGAATTCATGTAGGACTGTCATTATCCATTTGTTTACCCTGTTTTTCTCAGCAAAAGGTTTATCCATGTTTTGATTGATTTCCTTACCCTGTTGTTTCTCAGAATTTTTCCGGTGCACCAGAGCTCCTGGATCGTAAGCCAATGTTTAAATTCAACACCTCCATGTTTCCCGTCACACCTCAAGACATCGTTAGTTTTCAGTTCCAACTTTTGAAACATTCAAAGTATATATATTATGTACATTCCTTGTTGGTCAAGACATCATTAGTTTTTTTTGTGGCTAACTGGTTACAGAGTTAGAGTTATTCCCCTTTTAAAGTAATTGATTTTACCAGAAAAATATTGAAACATAGAAGTGATAATATTTCGACAATTTTTCATGATCAACTTTAATGCTACCTGCTGAGCTCTGATTGCATTACATGAAATTGTCAGTCATAAGCATGTCTTCTTAATCAGATGGGAGTAACTGCATATTTACAATTTTGAAATGTTAGTAAAGTTAGAGTTACACTAAAGATATGCACGAAAAAAATAAAAATATTTATTTTTAATTAAGAAAAAATAAAATGTAGATAGAATACTTTGCATATTTTCGTATAAAACATTGTGTTCACAAAACTATTATTATTTTTTAAAAGAATCTCACTTATGTCGGAGTCAAATAAATTCTTTCGATATTTATCACGAGCATGCATAGGATCGTAAATTTACTTTATCAACGGATGTCAATGAAGGAGAATTTTTGTTTGTGTGTGACAATAGTCTTATCTCGGCACTTAGGAAATCAACTAGGCATATAGATACAATGAAATAGTAAAACCCCCAACCCCATGATGAAAAGGCCCCCTGATGTTGCCTTATGGCCACCAACCCAGTTGATACCCTATTTCAAATGCAAACAAGAAGCAATGTTATTATCAATCACAACTTGAACCACTTATATTTCACATGTTGCAATGCACTAGCTGTCTATTTATATATATATACTTTGAATTTGGAAAAGAAAAGCAAAAATCTCCACCCGTCCAAAACAAAAAAATGTGAAAAACCAAGAATTTGCAGTGAGAAAAATGTGCAAATGATTCACAAACTAAGTGCAGGTGCCTGTCTTTCTCAATGAGATTTTGAAATTTTTCTGCTTGTTGCTCTCAAATCAATCAATAAGCTCAACTGGGTTATTGTCGTTTTGTAAAGATAGAGCCATTTCAGGTTTCGAAGTTGTTGCAAGGAATTTGCGGTGAAGAATTGGTAGCAGCAAAAGGTTGAGCAAAACTATTTGTACATATTTGTAATAAGGGAGGCAGAGACCATAATGTGGGGTTGAAATTTGAAGGGAAATATCAAACTAGAATTGTTCGTCTATTTGACGGCTGAGAATCAACCAACCAAGTGGAGAATAAAAACAAATATTGATCATTTTCCCATGGTTTATTGGAACAAATAATTTGAAAACTTGATTAGTGCTTCTTTTTACAAATTGGCCTACAATTGTTTAAAAAAGCTTAAGAATAATTCCAAGAAGAGTTTTAATGATAAGAATTCAATTTTTCTATTAATTTTTTCTTAATAAGAATTCATAACAAAAAGACTTGATTTTTTCTTGAGCTTGGCTCAAATTGACTAGTTCGTGTCTATGAACCGAGCTCGATCAAATAAAAAATATCTCAAATTTAAATTAAACTTAGTCGAACATTTTCGATATTAATTTGTGTTTAGTCATTTTCTTATGTCGATAAGATGTGTTTTTTACTCATTTTCGTTAATATAATTTATTTTGTAACTCTTTTTATACTTAAAAGAAAAATATATATATATCAAATTGTAACCCTATTTACTCTTTGCTTTTGAGATTTGAAAATATTATTTAATATTTCTATCTTAAGATAAGAATATCTTTAAAATTAAAATTACAAATCAATTATTACTGAAAAGTTATGATATTCATCGAAGGGGCATTTCAATAATTTCCTAAAAAATCTAAGTGGTTAGTTGTCACCAGCTCGCTTTCCTCAATGCATCAATACAACTATAAATCCCTCTGCTGCACTCTCTGTTTCCTTAGGAAAAGCCGTTTCCCACTTCTCTACCTCTGCGATCCCAAAGTTTCGATTTTCTCACCAGCCCTTCTCTGCAACTTCACCAGCCTCTCTTCTCTTACTAGCCCCCTCATTGTTAAACCCACTGACCCTTCTCGTGACCATCGTTGAAATCCTCCACATTGTGAAACTTCCAACAAACAACCACCACCTTAATCAACCCAGAGGGAAATCCCATCAATATTGGCAGACCATTTGAGCTATTTTCTTCTGTGACTTACAATTTAGGTTAACTTTGACAGCCATTTTGGTCTGCTACGAAGCTAAGCATCATGATCTCTTCAGTCAAGTATATGACATCCTCTCTAACCTGCTCTGCTTTCACAAAGCCGAAAGCTTTCTGGTCCCAGGTCTGAGTTTTATACATTACCCTCTATTCAGAATGCTCAACAAAGCATGGATCACTCACCCTCTTTCCAGAAGCTTCTTTATATTTCGTCGACTGAGAATTTTGTGCTGAATAAACCCACAAAGAGGGTTACAGAATGTAAGGCCTATGAGGCTGATAGGTCACGCCCATTAGAGATTAATATTGAGCTTCCTGACGAACATACTCAGTTCGAGGCTGCTCAAAGATTCAAAATTGGTTTGTATTTTGCAACCTGGTGGGCTTTGAATGTGGTGTTCAACATATACAACAAGAAGGTTTTGAATGCTTTTCCTTATCCGTGCCTTACTTCGACTCTGTCGCTCGCAACTGGGTCACTCATGATGTTGATATCATGGGCCACAAGGATTGCCGATGCACCTAAAACCGATTTGGAGTTCTGGAAGACGTTGTTCCCCGTAAGTTAATCTTTGTTTTGCTTTTTGTATACATAATTTTACTAAATCATTTGGAATTTCGGAGGAAAGATTTTGAATTATAAGGGGATTTAGAGAAAAAAGTTTCCCAGTTTGAGTTGTAATTGAAGCAAAAAAATCTGAAGACGTGAAGGTTTATTTCTTGCTCTTTCCTGTGTATTCCATGGTGGCCAAACAGAAGGTTTAGAGTATGAAACTGCATATGATACTAAATGACGAAATTTGTTTCTATAGGTTGCGGTGGCTCACACAATTGGACATGTAGCAGCGACTGTGAGTATGTCAAAAGTTGCCGTTTCGTTCACTCACATCATTAAGAGTGGAGAGCCTGCTTTCAGTGTCCTGGTTTCAAGGTTTTTACTGGGAGAATCATTCCCTTTGCCGGTTTACCTCTCACTCCTGCCAATTATTGGTGGTTGTGCACTTTCTGCATTCACTGAACTTAACTTCAACATAACTGGTATGAACATTCACTGAATGAAACAGTTGAGTTAACAATGTTAGGATGCTGAAACTTCAGTGCTCGTTATGTACTTTCTTGTGGGTGTAGTCATCAAGACGTTGAATTATGCTGCTATATGTTTCAGGTTTCATGGGGGCTATGATATCAAATTTGGCGTTTGTTTTCCGGAATATATTCTCAAAGAAAGGAATGAAGGGGAAGTCTGTTAGCGGAATGAACTACTATGCTTGTCTTTCTATCTTGTCTCTATTGATTCTCACACCCTTTGCCATTGCTGTGGAAGGCCCAAAGATGTGGGCTGCTGGCTGGCAAAATGCTTTGTCTCAGATTGGTCCTAATTTTGTTTGGTAAACACAGCAACCTAGAATCTCATTGAATTGTTATCCTTTTTACCAACCTACATTAGTAGCATTATATTTTTCTACTAGTCTATATAGTTGGATACATATGGATGATCCTTCTGTCTAATAATATATGGAACCTAATTCAGATGTTATATAAGTTGAATATTTGGGTTTGCATTTTATAATAAACAGCAGTGTAATTGATCACTTTTTAGCTCAAATGTTTGATGTGCAAATATAGCTTCAATCTAACGGTGAACCTTCTCTGAAAAGTACTTGTGTCACTCAGCATTTCTTTTACCGTTGACTACTTTATATTCTTGAGGACAAGATGATCTCACTTTCCAAGTAAATCTCCATGGGCATCTTTCCTAGTAAGCTGGCAGAGATCAATTTTGTTGAAGTCTATTGAATGGTGGTTCATCATATGCTGATCGGTGAAATACTTCTAACACATCTGAAATATTAGATATCAATTGAATCTATTTAACATGAACCATTTAGTGAAAGCCAGGATTCCTGGTTTGATGTGTGAATGAATCTGGCTTTTCCTAGACTTCTATATTGGTCTTCTGATTTTCACTGATGGTGTTGATACATTTGTAGGTTTTAGCATTTTTCCTGTACATGTTCAAGCACTAAAAGTTTGGCCCTTAATTTTTACAGGTGGGTAGTGGCTCAAAGTGTCTTCTACCACTTGTATAATCAGGTTTCGTACATGTCTCTCGATCAGATTTCTCCCTTAACATTTAGTATTGGAAACACAATGAAGAGGATTTCTGTCATAGTCTCTTCCATCATCATCTTCCACACGCCCATACAACCCATCAACGCCCTGGGGGCTGCCATTGCAATTTTTGGTACCTTCCTTTATTCACAGGTACAATCTGACCTCCTCACGAATTAAGTTTTTTGCTTATGTTTTAAAATTGTTTTGAGAGCAAAGTTCTTTCTGTTTGCATTTATTACGTACGACTTGTTTGTCTTTTTCATCTTGAACGTAATTATTAAGGCATATTCATGAGCTATGAAACTGAGAACGACTAACACCTCTGAAAATGTGGATGATTCACTCGTTTCTTCTCTGATGTAAGTTGAACTGTAAAATAACAGGGTTCGAAATGATTTTCCTATAGACCTTCATGGTCTGCATGCTTGAATTCTTTTAATTAATTATCAATGAATTAGCAGTTTAGTGGATGTTAAGTAATATGGCTTTCTTTTGTAAATCTTTGATCAGGCCAAGCAGTAAGGAACTATGGATGATGGTTTTGGAGCTGCCATATTACTCACTTATCACCAATGATAAAGAGAAACACATGAGATAACTTATGCCTGGAGTTCAAGTATCAATAGTTAGCAAGAGAGAATTGTGATCATCAGGACTGAAGGTAATTCTACTTCAAGAGCATAGCTATAGCATTTCCTGCCATTGTTGCGGCTGGTCGACATCAGATTGTACCATTTCCTTCCCATATCGAGGTTGAGAAAAATGTAACCTAGTACATATGAATAATCTGTGAGACTATTATATGTTGAGGCAGAAATTACATAGTAGACTTTTCATAATCTCTTGTATAAAATTAAGTTTGGCTTTATCTCACTCCCTCCTGCATTGTGCCCTTCCCATATTGGGGGTGTTGTGTGTTCATTTGGTGTGTATTGATCATATTGAAAAATTTAAACCTTTACATACAAAATGAGAAAATGTTTCATTTATGTATCCTACTGCTGAAGAAAGGAACTCAAATATTTTTGTTCACAAATTGGTGATAATTTTTGGTTTGTGGGTCATTATTTGGTGATGGGTAATGCTATGTGTACAACAACTAATGGTTCCAATTTTATTGAAAAGCTTCACAATGTATTATTTTTAAAATAATTCACTCTTTGTGCACCTAGCAATTTTAGGCAGTGTACACTAACAACATTACAACACCCTTTGTAATTAGATATAATTTCCAACATGGATCTCTTTGTTTCTAAGTACCCCACAAGCAAGAGGGCTGCATGAAGCAGCCTTCTTACTCCCCCTCCTGAATATCTTAATATCTGGTCAACTAAATATTTCTTTGTGCTTCATAGGTTCCAATGCACACCTATTTTCCTTCTATTTTTAAAGTGAACAATATGAACAATGAAATGAAAGTGTAATTCAATTTAATTCTATTTCATTCCTAAGAATTATGTATTTCATTCTACTATGTTTCATTCAGCCTCTAAAATCCACCCCTTTTGGCGATCATCTCTTGTAGAAAAGTTGAAAACCAAAAAACACACTCATATTCGTTTTTAGCATAATTTTTAGATTTTAGATTTTCTTTTGTTTGTATAAATTTTTCTACTTTTTGTTTGACTACTTTTTTTCCTTTTCAAACAACTTAGACAACAAAAGGATCCACATATCAATGTCTTCCCAATAAAGAAAGGATCTCTCTCTCTCCTCTCCCTCTCCCTCTCCCTCTCCCCTCCTGACTCTTTCTCTCTCTCTAAACTATAATTGCTTAATAACATAACATTGGAATTGAGACCAGCAACAGATTCAAGCAAAGCAATGGGATTTTCATTTTCAACATGTCACAAAGTTCTCATTCTTTTGGGGATCTTCTTATCACCTATCCTCATATCAGGTGATCTCAAAACTTTCTCAAACTCAAAAAGATTGGAATTGGATCAATCTTCATTTTGCAGCAACTTTCTATTTGGGGCTGCTTCATCTGCTTACCAGGTTTGCCCCCATCAACATGCTTTCAGTTTTTTGCCTAATATTCATAAATGAATTCCCATCACTGTTTTCATTTTAAAATTTTACAGTATGAAGGTGCTCACTTGGGTGATGGCAAAGGCCTCAACAACTGGGATGTCTACACTCACAAACCAGGTAACAATGATATCTTCCTTTTGAAATCCACTGACATGTTCTGTGCACGAAAACCTCTCATAAAAAAATACATCTTATGTGGTGATCCACTTGTTCTTGCGAGAGAAATCTCGTGCATCAAGCAATTTTATATTTCAAAGACTGAAAATTCTCTTATTTTGAAGTTTACATAGTTAGATACAAACATTTTGCAGGTAATATAATTGATGGAAGTAATGGAGATATTGCTGCGGATCAATATCACCAGTTATCTGGTACTATTTTTTTTTTTTTTTTTATAATTAAATTTGTTTTTCTTTCCTTTGATTAAATGGTTTAGGGTCCATGCATTTGCATTTTTTATATATAGTAATACAACTATCCTTTTTAAAGGTTATTGAAATTGTCGTCCTGTACACTATTTTATCTACTCTCTGTTATCAAGTACCTAGACTCAAGTAGCCGTCCCATAAATTTAATCATAAACCATTAAACAATTAAACCAATAATTCACATTTATTAAACAAGCCACCCAATCTCAAAAGATTCGGATCCATCACATGAAAAAAAGATACAAACACCGATGATTTATAATATATATTTTGAAATAAAGAAATATTCCAACCAATTCCAACCAGCTTAAACACATATAAATACTAGCTGCACGTTCATTTACTGAATGACTTTTTTAACAAGTTTAAAATTATTATTTTAAATTTTTTAGTTATATTAAAGAAAAAATAAGAGTTAACATGTAAAAAAGTAATATGAATAGTTATTAAGAGATAAATTTAGCATGAGTAAAAATGATATAAATAGTTATTAAGGGATAAAATATAAAAAATTATAATTGATATGTGAGTGTTTGAGATAATGAATAGTTATTAGAATAGAAAAACTAATTCTTAAAATTATTTTTAGTTCACTTAATTTACAATATTATAAACTAAGAGGCCAGTCTTCTGACTTTTAAATAATATATAAAGAATTCACCCGGTGCACAAAGTGCAGAGAGTAGACACACATGTACGCAACTTTTTCCTTACATTTTTACAAAAAGACTGTTTCCACGCCTCGAACCCGTGACATACAAATTACCAAAAGAACAACTTACCATTGCGCCAAGGCTCGCCCTCTTTTAAAATAATATATATATGTATATATTTCAATATTTAATCTAGCTTTAACTCAAGCAATGAAACATCTCAGATTATAAGGTGTTGGATTTTGCATCAATGAAGGAGGTAATAGAAGGAATAGTAGAGTGGAAAGTATTTGAAATCTTGAGATTTATTTATTGTCTCATTGTCAAATTTTTACCATACAGAACCTAATCTATTTGAGTTTAATTGGGTTTTAGCTGTTAAAATACCCTAATAATCATAAAACGTTGAAAGCAAGCACCATTGAGTCATAAACACAACATCTGATCTACAAATCTTCAACGTTGATATGTATTAAAACAGGAGGACATTGATCTAATGGAAGGGATGGGATTGAGCAGCTATCGATTCTCAATTTCATGGGCTAGAATTCTACCAAGTATGTATTCCTAAAAAGTCACAAATGGTTGTATTCCTAAAAAGTTAAAAAAGTCCATGAAAGTTTCAATATGCTTTTGAACAGAAGGAGGATTTGAAGAAGTCAATTTTGCTGGTATTGCCTACTATAACAGACTCATTGATGCTCTGCTACTCAAAGGTTTACTTCCATGTGCCACCTAATTGAAAAATACTAAAACTTTGTAACTAAGCAGGACACTGGGTTTAGTTCTTTGACATGGGCTGTTTTTCCTCTATTGCACAACTCTTTAGGAATACAACCATTTGTGACAATAACTCACTTCGACAACCCTCAAGAACTTGATGACAGATATGACGGTTGGCTAAGTTCAGAATCACAGTAAGTATTTGTCTCCTTTTCATCTGCATATTCAACACATAAAGAGGTGTGGACTATGCTCTAGATATAATGCAGAAGTAAGACATCAATATGTTTTGCAGGAAAGATTATGCATATTTTGCTGACCTCTGTTTCAAGTCATTTGGGGACAGAGTGAAGTACTGGGTCACATTCAATGAGCCAAATCTCCATGCCACATATGGCTACCGTTCAGGCAAAATCCCACCAGCTCGTTGCTCAAGGACATTTGGGAACTGCACTCGAGGAAATTCAGAGAAGGAACCCTTTCTAGCAGCTCATAATATGATCCTATCACATGCAGCTGCAGTTGATATTTATAGAACAATATACCAGGTAACTTAGAAACGGAACACTATCTTTTAAGACCAGAATAAACAAAACCTCATCATATACGAGACAGAAACTGGAGTTTGCATCTTTCACTATGTTCAAAACTAATTTGCCAAGATATAGCATGCAACTATGCAAGGCTCGTATTCTAGTTTGTTAACTTTCTATATCAAGAAATCCAGAAAGAACAAAAGGGTAGCATTGGGATCGTCTTACAAGCTACCTGGTTTGAACCCATCAGCAATTCCACAGCAGACAGATTGGCTGCTGAAAGAGCTCAATCGTTCACCATGAACTGGTAAAACTTACTCAAACTTGATAATAAATCTTTATTTTCTCATTCAACATAATAAAATACACTGGGTATGATCATACAATAACATAATAACACATTAATTAGTATAATGCAGGTTCTTGGACCCAATAATACATGGTAAATATCCTGCGGAGATGGAAACAATTCTAGGAACAATTTTACCTAAATTTTCAAGCAAAGACAAGACAACACTGAATAAGGCATTAGATTTCATCGGCATCAATCACTATACAGGTTACTATGTCCAGGACTGCAGGTTTTCTGCATGTGAACCAGGACCTGGGATCACCAGGACAGAGGGATATTACCAGACAAGTTCTCAGAAAAATGGAGTCCCGATGGGAGAAATTGTATGTAGCCTCATTTCATCCTCTCAAATTTCCTTTGCATAACCAACCATCTTCTGAAACTTTTGGATCATGCAGGCAGCACTTGAAATGAATGTTTATCCAGAAGGCATGGAGAAAATGGTTATCTATGTAAAAGAGAGATACAATAACACGCCCATGTTCATAACAGAAAATGGTAAGCACAAACTACAAACTCGCTTTCATGGAGTTTTGCAGGTTTCTGACAGGAATCAAATTTCTATTGTAGGATATGGTGAGTCAACTAATCTAAATTGCAAGAAGGAAGAATGCCTGTATGATTTCAAAAGAATGGAGTACATGCATAGCTACTTAGATAGCCTGTTGAGAGCAGTGAGGTAAGAATAAAATGTTGGTATCAATAATGTCCAGCTATAACTAACAACTTATGAATCTTCCGACCCATGACTCCAAAAGACAGTAAAATATAGCGTGAAGCTTCTCTTTTAACTCAACTATTTATTTTATAAGATAAGTAATTTTAACCCAATTATTTCTCTATTCATGTAGTTGATGAGACTAATAAAATTCTAAGGCACTTAGTATTTTCTTCTTTCTTCACTATTTCATCAGGAAAGGAGCAGATGTGAGGGGATACTTTGCCTGGTCCTTGCTTGACAACTTTGAGTGGTTAAAAGGGTACACAATAGGGTTTGGACTCCACCATGTTGATTATGCCACACTGAAGAGAGCTCCAAAACTATCAGCAAGTTGGTACAAGAAGTTCATTGCAAAGCATAAGACAAACACCCTTGTGCAGAAAAACAACAGGCAAAAGGAAAATTGGTACAAACAATGGATCACAAAAGCTAAGCTCAAGACCTTGTTGCAGGGATCTAGTCAGCAACACTTTCATCTTCCAGAAAAATAGACTAAAAGACAGTGTCATTGATTATTGATCAGAAATTTGTTTACCTCTAGGAAGCTATTACATGCAAGATCTTCTTCTACCTGTATCACGCCCAGTTCTCTGCCACCAAATCCAAACTTCCCCACAGTTGATTGTGATGAAAAAGATGTCTTCATAGTCACTCATAATAACAGAATTTAACCACAGGGTTTCTCTCACCCTCTTTTTTTCTTAAATGTTATCATCTTTTTATTTTTCTTCCTTTCCTTTTCATATTCTCTCTTTTTTTTTTTTTTTTTTTTTTTTTTTTGGGGGTTGAGACTAGCTACATTTCATAGCTCCTTACTACCTAAAAAGAAAATTTTCCCTATAGGATGAGCAATCAGCATAACATGGGAATTCCGTCCTCCTTAAGAGATTTCTGCTTTGAAGAACTATACCTGCGTATTAAAGGCCTACATTTCAGGAAAGAATTCATAGACAAATAATCTGAAAGAAACGTCATTACTGACTCCGGACCTTTTAATCAGAATGGCAGTGCTCTCTTTTCGATTTAAGTCAAAATACATGACCTTACTGCTGATCTTTATCCTCAGGTACTCATTCTAAACTTCTTTGCATCTCCACCAAGGAGATCCAGCTTCATAAATCTGCTCACCATCATCCCATGAAATCTGCCTTGCCTGAAGCCCAATGGCAACACTTGGTTCTTTTCCATGTCGTGAGATCCAGTTCATAACAGCCTTTTCTTTTTCATCCTCGCTAGTATAGTCTTTCTTGTAGTTTCCAAATGGATTAACCCCAGGGCTGTCTATTTCAGCAATTGCAGCTGGCATGTACATAGAGTCACCAACTAATGGAGCCTTACAGGCAGCTAATTGTGCTCGAATCTGCATCATAAATCTAGTTACTTCAAGAAATAAAATTTAGTTTCCACTTTCCACTAGTTTTGTAACAGAGAGATAATAAAGCTTTCTTGATTATAATATGTGTCTCCCTTCACTTGCATAATGCATCTAATAACAAAATGGAGCTGACTGTGAATAGATCTGAGCCATGAAGTTCTTGCCAGTTGCTTCATCTTTCAGTCCAGAAAACCAAAGTTGAAGGATTTGATACCAAACTCTGCTATTTCAAAAGGCTCAAAAAGATATTGCAAAATTTGATATTGTTCTTCCATGCCTATATCCTTCCCAGTAAATAGCCTACATTTCCTATAATACTATGCTTTCAAGGTATAGTAAATTTGTAATTATCTACAACACTGAATCCTTCGAGGTACTATACTATGTTTTTGCCAATTGCCTCAGCTTTCAGTTGAATGTTGCTTTGGGCTAAACCATATTCCTATTTTAAACTTTTAATGCTTAGATGCAAGCAACAAATAAACGTAAGGAAGCTGACCTGATGAGTTTTTCCAGTGAGAAGGTTGATTTTACACTCGTATGCATAATCTTCCATGAACCACCCGCAGTCTTCAATACAATACTTCTTTTGAACAACAGCATTTGGCCAGGGAACCTTCCTGCACTCAATGACCTCAAGTTGACACATATGCCATCCTTTGATAAATTCTGCATGCCATATAAAAGTTCAAACCCAATTAGACAATGGACAATCTCATCTCGACTTCATTTATCTCTCGCGCTCTCCCTCTTCCTCTGACTCCCTTTCTTATCTCACAGAGTTGCAACTTGCAACAAGGATTTAAAACTGAATTGCAAAGGTCATGTCTGAGTTAAGGCTCTGATCATGTCGCTGAATGTAAAGCAATGAGTAAACTTACAAATGGCAAATGTTATCTGATAAAGTAATCAAATAGGATTGTCAGACATTAAAGAAAATTCATTCAATGTAATGAATATTTTGGCCAACAGATGATTTACATCACCAAAAGTCTATGGTAAGAAGTGTTTTCCCAATTTCTACTGACTAATCCAATATATCATTCTTCAACCTTTGGCTAAAGTCTTGACATACTTTTGTACATGTTATTAGAACATAATTTTGTCCCCTTTTTCCCCTTCTCTTTTGGGAGAAGGGGAGGATATGTTGGGGAGAAATAAAAGATTTAAAACAAAATAACACAGTAGAATGACTTGTAGCTTCTATCTTTCACTTTAGCTGGTCTGTGGTATGTCAGTAGAGACAAGCATAACGAAAATATTTAAAAATATTTATATATATAAGAAAAAAAAGTACTACCAGCATTGGTGGCTCAATCTAAGCTAATGAGCATAATGACAAAAGGAAAAAAAAAATTAAAATAAAAGAAGTTCTTCATGAGTGTGGCTATTCAAGCTAAGCTAATGAGCAGGCCCACAATGGCCCTTTGCTGGCCTGTTGGGAAGTACAAGATGAACACTAATTGAAAAGCACACTTATCTATAAGCATCTATCACTTGAAAATATATGATTTGTTCAAAGATCTAAAACAAACTTAACAGTGCACTGGATTAGTTACCTTCAGAAATTAGCCTTGGAGCCATGTTAATTGGACGCATATAGTGAGTAAGAACTCCAATTGGAACAGGAGCCGTGGAAAGAGATAGGTACAGCTTATTCACCTTTTTCTCCTGATGAAAAGAAAAACCATACAGCTTAAAGTTGAAAGTAAAGGCACTTGCAGAGTTAAGCTCAACATAATACAAAAACAAAAGCACATTATACAGGTATCTTGTGAGTTTTTCCACATAAGTATAACCACACATGGGGAAGGGGCACTTTTCAGGAGGGAGACCCTGCAACTTCTGCAGTACAGGAGTGCTTCTTTCTCATTTACAACAAACTCAGTTTAGTGCATGTCAAGAAAAGAAATCATGAACTTACCCTGATTTTACCATGAAAGACTGAGCAATATTCCTTGGTCCTAGCAAACACAACACTGCACATAAATTAACAGCTATTACTATTTAAAATAGTAAAATCAACCTAAAGAGAAAAAACGAATTCTTTAAAATTGTAATACCAGCCTTCCGTGCAATTGTCAATCTGATGGGTAGTCCTTAAAGGGGTTGTTAATCCCAATGCACGAGTGGAGAATGTAGCGCAACTTTCCTCAATGTTGTCTGTAGTGCCTCCCACCTAACCAAAATTCAGAAAGACCCAAAGTAATGATATAATCATAGAAACATATTAGGCACCAGTAAAACCAGTTACATATTAATATTACAGTAAGTAAGGATATCTTAAGTGTTCATTTCAAAATAATTTATTGCTAAACTCCAGTGGAAGCTATGCCTATAAAATACAGCCCATTAAAAGAAAACACAGCACACACTTAATCTTTTTTGGTAAAAAGCATGCATTTAAAGTTGATTCCTATGAATCCAGGAATTTCATTCACCAGATTTAACTTCTATTACCAATTTTCAAAAAGGAATAAAACCAATCTTTACAATTTCTTTATCAATTTTTTAATAGCCTTTGACAAAGCAATTGTCAAATGCTATTTGCTTCTTAGGAAAAACTACATTAAGATAGCACTCAAGCTTGGGTCAGGAGATGCAGGATTTGGGTGGTTATGGCAGATCCTTTATATCTTTTACGAATCGGGAGAGAGAGAGAGAGAGTAAAAACTAGACTACTGATCTAGACTCTAGTGCAATCATGGTATAGTCAAATCATTAAAGCAAATACAAATGAAGGGAATTTGGAATCAAATATTCTAGTAATCTGCATATATCATATATCATATATCATATATCATGATCATCTGTTAGGTAGACAAATGATCGAGAAACATAATTATACTTTAAATAACATTTTTTCCTTAATTATTGCAGAAAAACAAACTATGCACAATCTAGCAAACAATTCGTTTGAGATTGGTTAACATCGATATTATTGAGAGATTAAGGGATTAATTACACACGGATGTACCGGCAGGTTTGTCCAAAACCACATAGGATTCAGCCACAGATATGATTCTTGATTTCCAGTCAATTTCATAGCACCTAACAAAGTTTTAGAGTCAATAATATCATGGATCTAAAATCAAGTTTACTCCGTGAGATATAGTATTGTACCTGTGAAAACGTTTTGGGTGTACATGCACTCTTAAATATGTACCCACTTCGACAAACTGATCCACAGAAGTTATACGGAATGTCTTCTGTGCCTCTCGTGTCGTTTTCCCTTTGATTGAAGTTCTTCTCCACAGAACTGATGGTTCTGTTACTTCTTTAAATATCATCATTTGCTCTGGGGTGGCAGTAGGAGGAGGCTGAGGACACACAAGAGCATAATAAACAGCTCCAAAGTGAACGAGATCTGTAACAAACCTTCAAAGAAGAAAATTTTCTATTTATCACTTCGTCCTGATTATGCAAAGATATCTCAACTCAACAATAGTGTGAAATACCATAAATTGTGAAACATTTCAGAGAAAAATAGAAGCACTCACAGAGGAGGAAGATCCAGAGCTTTGCAAATATATTCCAGAACAGGTCCTCCCTCTGAAACAACTAAGTGTTCCACTCTTGGTGGAAGATTTTGTGGTGGACAAGGAAGCAAGCGTTGATAATCAGGGTAGCTTAAACAAAATTAAGCCTCAGTAGCAAGAATAAAAGAGTAGGTATTCATAATTAACTTCACAAACCAAGTATAAATGTCATGTCAATTAACAGTATAAGTGAAAAAGATCAGATTAACGTACTTCCATAAGTACAAAAAAGCTAATTGTATCAGTGCTTGACTTGACCCTCAAGCATGAGATGTCGAAAACAACAATGTGTATAGGGAATTTCCCATTTTTGGCGGTTGTTATATTAAAATAGGCTTTAGAATTACATTTCCACCAGCAAGCAGCAAATTGAACAACATTTCAAGAAAGTCCCAAAGGTTTAACATAGTAATCCACAACTGAATAATCCCGTGAGTTCTAAAACAAAAACGAAATTTCAGAACTTCTGTCAACTAAAACTATGGATAAAGAATGCAGGCCAATAACATAATAAAGTCAAGGATTTTATAGCAACTTCATTTCAGCTCATTGCTGCTTATTTCATCGCTTCTCTTATGCAGATTATTGTGAACAAAATTCAGAACAGTTACCTAATATATCTTTCTCAAACAACAATATAATACAAACTAAAAGAAACCCAGAAAAGCATAACCTATAATAAAGGGATAGATAGCTCAAGTACCCGCTAACAGGAGAAATACTGGTTGTATGGGTAACTTCTGTGTTTGAAGATTCACAGTTAAGTGCACTGCTATATGAACTCCGACAACAGCAAGCCGCCACACGCTTCTTACAGTGCCTGTTAACAGCTTCATGGGTGATTGCTAAAGTGCGCACCAGAGCCACAGGCACTCCAAAGCTCCGACAGCCACTCGCCAGAATTGAAGCGAAAGTCACTGACCCCATCTTGGTTTTCTTAAGTTTGCATTCCGGATTACTGTCTTCCACTCTTCTACGAGAGACACTCGGGTTTGGGTCGGGTTTGAAATAGCAATGCATAACTAACTTGGGCCTTGAACTTGGATTACGTTTATCACATTTGGAGTCTAGATTTTGTAATTTACATTACTGGCAACCCAAGGAAAGGCCTAAATCTACTAAATATATATATATTGAAAAATAAAATAAAAGTTTATTTACTATTTTGCTTCATAGATTACATCATTTTTTTTAAATTTTTTTTTGTTTTGATCCTCCATGATTTAATTTTTTTCAAAATCAAAATTTTCTCAATCCATAATTATTAAATTTAGATATAACACAACATATTAATTGATATGATTAAAATATAATTTATGAAAATAAAAATTCGGTTGTAATATTTAAATTTAAGTAGAAAATTTTATTTAATAATTGAACCAATATTCATATAATTTTTATTTTTTCAGTATCTCCTAAAAAATATATTATTTAATTTTGTTGAATTTTATATCAATTTAATAATTTCTACTTGAATAAGAACTTAATCAAAAAAAATAAAATTATGAAATTAATAATTCCTTCTAAAGACACCATTTACGCTAGAATTATGAAATTAATAGAGTCCAAGTATCTTCCACGTCATATATCTGCTTCACAGCCACTAAGCGTCACGGATTTTTTCCTGAAAGAGCAACGTGACCACCAAATTGCGCCCATCACAAATAAAGAAGGTCATCTATTTTATAAATCCAGATCATTTTAGTGCCGTACCAATATGAGCTTGTCCCTCTTACCGTCAGACTGGGCCATAAGAGTAAAATCATACCCGACACATAATCAAATTGTGACAGATCTAGATACATCTCCTGCACCCAACGTCCACAGACCAACATGAGTAAATACTAAATATTGAAAATGAAATATACAAACTAATTTTATTTCTTTATGCATTTGCAAATAAGAAATGATAATTTAATCTGTTGGTTCCACTTGGATATAATCAGTCTAATTAAATGAGATTATTATTTTATTAAATAAGTTAATCAGATTTTTGTATTTAATTGCTTTGCTTATCGATTTTAACTTGTATTGCATCATATATGCCCCATTGATTCAAGTTCCTTCAAACTAAATTAACTGTATCTCAGAATAAATCAAGTTTTACTAATATTATGACTTCGTAAACTTAATATCGTACAAATTAAGTATTTGATATAAGGTGTGAAATCTAGTTATAAAATAGTAAATACATAAATAAAATAATTAAATAATAATATATGAGAATTTGTTATAAACCAACAACTTAGTATATATTTCAAAATTTTACGTATAACCTTATATTTTATAGTACAGAAAATCTTAACAGGCAAAATTTAATTAATTAAATAAATGATACACGTATATGTTAAGATTTAATTTACACTACAAAATCTTTATACTTTGGCCACTTTTGATTTTTATTTTATTGTCACTTTTTTCTTTTCTCTTTATTTTTCTTCTTTCCCCACCGCCTTCGTCTTCTTGCCTTTCTCTTTCAATCCAAATTTCTGTCCTTCTCTCCCCTGTTCTCGAATCTTTCAGCTTCCTTTTCTTCTTGCTGGACGGTGGTGCTTCCAATTTCCAACTAGTTGCTTGAGCTCTCTTGTACCTAAGCTTGGCTGAATTTGAACCTTCCATGGGTTACTGCTCTGCTTAGAGCTGTCATGGCCGAGTCCTCTTTTGTTTTCTTCATTTCTGGCCGTGAGTCTCACAAATTTGGTGGCCAGGCTTAAGCTTTTAAGTTATTGGTTGATAAAAGTCAGAAAAATGATTTTATTTTTGAAATTACGATCCAGATATATTTATGATATTCTGATTTTAAATCTCAAAAAATTATGATAAATGTTGAGTATTTAGCCCTCATGGATTATGTACGAATATTAATTTGTTGTGCTAGCGTGTAAATGCTTAGCAAGAAGTGATATTATTGTGCGGGACTGTGTTACTCATTGACCTTTTGATGAATTTATGATAATTACAATATATACGTGTAATGTGAATTAAGAGATAAATATTATTACATTGTGTTAATATATATGTTATATACTTGTGTTGGGTGATGCTATTATCATTTGGCTACGATTTTTCACTCACGGAGTCTATAGGATCCACGTCTCTATTGTAATTTTTTTTTTAGTAACATGAGTCCGATACATGGCGTTGCCAAGCTTGTGACTTGCCGATTGAGTATGTCAATATATTTTCAGGATTTTAGACTTGCAATCAATAATGAAAGTTTACATTCACACTAGAACTGAGAGGTGTCAAATTTTGGTGTGAGGTAAAAATTTATGTGTGAAATCATGAACCTATGTAGGTGTATTTGGAGACATGTTTCACATTATTGGGAACTTCTACTGAATTTTTTTTTCAGTTGTTGTTAATTGTTTTAGAAAATAAAATTTTACAGTGAACTTCTATTTTATAAGAGTCATGTTTATTATTTTATTTAAAATAATGATTACGGAGATTTAGTTATCAAAATTTCTGACTTAATCATACTTTCGTGAAGGGTGTGATAATTAAATTCATATTAAATAAATTTTAATTTTAAATTAAGTTAGTTTATATATAATCTAATTCATTAATTATCAAATAATATATAATTTTTTAACAAGTGCTCATAAGACACTTGTTAAAGTGATAAATATTAAAATTGAGTATTATTAATTATTGTTATTTTTTAATTTATTTTAAAATATTTTAAATTCTATAATTTATATTTATTATACCTGTCTTTTAGACACTAATTAAAAAAAATAAATAATATCAACCAAGTGAATAAATATATGTAGCATTCTGTATATACAGAACACACCATTAATACTATGACACATTTTTCCAACTGTAGCAACCGTGGCAAATTCATACTACTTTAGTAAATGTAATTAATGTTTTGCAGATACAATTCTGAACTAATCAACCAACTCCTAGCTGCCCATAGCTATTGTAGCTATCTCCATAAATACAACTTTAACATATTGACATATATTCAAATAGATTGCACCGCTCATTTGATGTCTCAATTTCAATTTTATCATTGAAAATTTGTCATGTCATTAAAAATTGTATATAATAAATTAACTCTAATAATTCTTTAAAATTTATTTATTGAAACAGAGTTAACATCATTAGTTTACAATATAAAATTTTTAATGAGAAAACTAATTTTTATCGTGGAATAGGAATTAAAACATCAAAATAAACAAGAAACCTCCATCTATCCAAATAATTACCAAATTCCTCTATTTTGGTTAATTCATCCTAACAATTTGCCAATACATCAATCACTCACCCCAGTCATTACCCACAAAAATTTAACTCACTGGCCAATCGGTATCAATATTAATTTCACCTTACCAACTTATTCAATACCCTCAATTAACTTTAAGGCAATTACTAGCCCAAACTTTTGCTATAAAAAAACCTTTCTGCCCCTTACCACCATGCTCAAGTACACAAACATGGAGTTGGTAGATATTCTACTTCTCTTCTTAGCTTTCATTATTCTCCGGTTATGGTGGCGGTACTGGTCGGTCACCGGCGGTGGTCCTAACAACCTACCGCCAGGTCCGCCTGGTTGGCCACTCGTCGGAAACTTATTCCAAGTCATCCTCCAACGTCGTCCATTCATCTTTGTCGTGCGTGATTTACGTAAAAAATATGGTCCAATCTTCACCATGCAAATGGGACAACGTACTTTGGTTATAGTCACAAGCTCTGAACTCATCCATGAAGGTTTAGTTCAACGTGGCCAAATGTTTGCAAGCCGTCCAGCCGATTCACCTATTCGGCTTATTTTTAGTGTAGGAAAATGCGCTATCAACTCGGCCGAGTATGGCCCAGTTTGGCGTACACTGCGCCGGAACTTCGTCACCGAGTTGATAAACCCTACGAGAATTAAGCAATGCAGTTGGATTAGAAAATGGGCCATGGAACACCACATGAAGAGGCTTCAAAGTCAAGCTTTTGAAACTGGGTTTGTTGAGGTTATGAGTAACTGTCGGTTAACGATATGTAGTGTTCTTATATGTCTTTGTTTCGGAGCAAAAATCTCGGAGGATCGAATTAATGAAATTGAAAGTGTGTTAAAAGCTGTTATGTTGATGACAACTCCAAAGCTGCCGGATTTTTTGCCGGTGTTGACTCCGTTGTTTCGGAGACAAGTGAGTGAAGCTAAAGAGTTGAGAAAGAAGCAGTTGGAGTGTTTGGTTCCTTTGATAAGGAACCGGAAAGCTTATGTTGAAAACGGCGGAGATTCCAAGTTTGGTGGACCGGAAATGGTGAGTCCAGTGGGTGCTGCTTATGTGGACTCATTGTTTGGTTTGGAAGTTCCCGGTCGAGGCCGGTTAGGGGAGGAGGAGATTGTTACTCTTTGTTCGGAGATTATTAATGCTGGTACGGACACCAGTGCTACGACGGCTGAGTGGGCCCTACTTCACCTGGTGATGAATCAAGAGATTCAAGAGAAGTTGTATAAGGAGATTGTTGGTTGTGTGGGAGGAAATGGTGTGGTGACTGAGAATGATGTGGAGAAAATGAGTTATTTGAGTGCGGTGGTTAAAGAGACTTTCCGGCGACACCCGCCTAGCCATTTCGTGCTATCCCACGCCGCCACAAGTGAGACGGAGCTTGGTGGTTATACTATACCGGCAGATGTGAGTGTGGAGTTCTACACAGCATGGGTGACTGAGGATCCGGATATGTGGAAGGATCCGGGTGAGTTCCGACCCGAAAGGTTTTTGAATGGTGATGGTGTTGATGTGGATGTGACAGGGACAAAGGGGGTGAAGATGGTGCCTTTTGGAGCAGGGAGGCGGATCTGTCCGGCGTGGACACTCGGTACGTTGCATATAAATTTGTTGCTAGCGAAAATGGTGCAGGCTTTCAAGTGGTTGCCGGTTCCAGATAACCCACCCGACCCGACTGAGACCTTTGCTTTCACTGTTGTGATGAAAAACCCTCTCAAGGCTGTCATTTTGCGTAGGTGAAAGGAAAAGTCCATTTTGAAGGTCCACTTAATTAATAGTAGTGATTAATTAGTGCGTTGCATACTATGGATTAACTAGTTTATTTTTAAGGTTTTATGTACTTGAGTAAGTTTTACGTACTTAGTGTGGGAGTGACAAAACATATACATACATATATATATATAGTATTGAATTCGAAGCATAAGATTTCTTCTTATAAGTTTTATGATCATTATGAGAATAAAGTTACTGAAATAATGTTTTATAATTTTGGTAACAAACTAATTGAGAAAATTAAACTTGAAAATTAGTATCGTACTGGTATGCATAATGCAGCTTACCTATTATAATTATCACATAATGAAATAAATCCATATAGTTATGGTTGTTCCATATCAATAAGACAAAGATACTAATTATTATGGGAACGATTGAAATCTCTTGTTCTAAATTCATATGCATGTCTTACTCTTTATCCACTTTCAATTAGATACAGTTGTTATTTGATTTTATCTAATTATAAAGAAGAAACTACATTAGTAAGTATTTATAAGATTATGAAATAAAGTCTACCAACAACATATTCAATTATACTAGCTACTTGATAATTTGCCACATTAATAGTAATAGCAGCTGGTTCAGTTCTTAAAATTTGATAGTTGGCTAGTTAGTAATTGATCATTTCATTCATACGAAATTATAAATTTTGATAAAGAGTTTATTATTTATCTTAATTAATAGCCAACCTGGTTTACATTTATTTTTTCAAATTTATATGTTCTTTACTCCTTGACCAAGATGACTTTGATGAAGAAGGCTTACATACTTACATTTGCTGCAATAACACATGATGCTTGTTGGTTGTTGCACATTTACACGAAAAGTTATTCTATAGCTATCTATATATGTCTCTTCCCTTATTACAGTCCCATTGGGGACAACACATGTCGAACGAAATGTAGTTGTGAAGTCTTTCCCTGTAGAGGCCTATAATTATCAATAAAGGAATCAGGCTAAGATAGTGCGTATTGCTGTCTCCAAAAACTTTAAAGTTGTCAATGAATTTTCTATTGACAAGGCATGGTGATAAATCTGTCTATGCATCATAGTCGATTCATGACACTTGAATTATGGTTCAATTCTTGAGTTGCATTTGGACTAAATGCAACTATAGTTTAAGTTGTTGAGGTCTACGTGCAAGTTAAGTTATATGAGCAGCTTGTGTAGTTGTGTGTAAGTTAATAAATTAATTTGAATAGCACTTTGAATAATTTAGTGTATAATGTAAAAACTATCAAACTAAACCATATATTGTGTTTGGTAATATTTACATCCGCTTATATTGGTCATTACTTTCATTTGATGAGCAAAATGAAAAACTAAATATGATATACTCCACAATTCACATTCTCCGATAAAAATTATTAAATCAACATCCATCATCAATTTTTATTAAAAAGTTTTCATTGCACCTATGACAAAGATAAAGTCTAGAATTATTATAAGTGCGACTATAATCATTTATAAAAATATAAATTTACTATCAACTACAAGTTGTGATTATTCATACTCAAATTATTAATCTCTTATAAAAGTTTTTTGAGTTTCATTTTTGTTAAATCAACGCATACATTGATCACAACTTGTATAACTAATATTATCTAATGAATTTTACAAGCTTATAATATCATTCAATTTCATATTATTTGTAGTCTATTTTATCTCACTACTAATTAGCTTATATTCTTATTAGCTTGGGGTAAAATTTATTACACTAGCTTGATAATATAATATAAAATTATTAAATTAATTCTTATTTTATGTTTGTTAAAAACAGGACAAGTAATAAATATTGTCATATCAAAAAAAATTATAATTTTTAATATGATTTGTCAAAGCCAAATTTGACCTAGTATTTATTGGAAATCTGGGGATTGACTGGTGAGGACTGAGACCAACGCGTCAATGACACAAATGGGTTGTTGAAGCAATCAATACTAAGATTTAATGTAGGAATTATGGTATCTGAAAACTCCACAGATTCCAATAAACTGCATTAAATATGTGAAACAAGTGGGACCCCTTTTTTTATTGTTTGGTTCCATGACAAGACATGTGCCAGACTGCGACCAGATTAAATGTATTCTTATTTTTATATTTTTGGAATATGTTTCGGATTGGGCTTGTTGATCAGGATCAAATATGGGCTTCAGCCCATAATCTAAATTAATAAGAATCGGGCTATTTGATTAGTCTTATTCCATTCCAAGCGTACTGGGCCCAGGAGATCTTTAGTCCTTGAAATTGATTTTCATGATAGTACTGGGCCCAGGAATCGGGCTTTTTGATCTGTCTTATTTCATGAACTAGTTTAATTACATTAAATTTAATTTTAATGCATTTCTCTTTGATTAATAAACTTAATATTTAAAATTTTCAATATATTAGTAGTTTAAGTTTTATTCAGCTTTTATTTTTTGATTTGAAAGTTTAGAGTGTAAAAAGGTTTATTATCCAATGTGTAAGTTAGTTAAATGATGAAATTTCTTTATGTAATATTAATTTTTGTAGATTGGATGTTAAATGTTATGTTCATTCAAAATAAATAAGTTATGATTGATTCATGTCAATGATTGCTTAAGATTTTCTATATGAGAGTCATACTTATGTAGATGGGCTAGCCAAAATTGGAGTATAGTTATTCTTAGAGTTCGATATTAATTATGTATGGATATATTATTTATGTACTTGATCTCATTCCTAATTTATTTATTAACTTTCACTTATTATTTTTATGAATTATTTTTAGTTGTGAATTATCCTATTCACCAATTTATTTTTTTATTATATATCCCATAAATTTATAATTTATTCAATTAAAACATTGGCATGATGATGAAGAAGACTTGTTTATTTCATTAACTTCTTGAGTTAAAATCTCATAAAGAATGTTTCAAGAGTAAATTTCATATAAATTTTCTAAACCTAGCATGGATGGCTTGAATTAATGAAGATATGTTCGTTCGATCACATACATGGATGGCTTGAATTAATTAAGATATGAGTTTGAACACTATGTGATCGTTAAATCAAAAAAACGAAAATCAGTAAACTACTCTTATATATATTAACATAATTGCCTATTTCATCTATTTCTTTAGTATAGATGAATGCGTGAGAATAAATTTAACAAGAACTATAAGATGGCAAAAAAAAAGAAAATACGAGACTTATTTATTGTTTTGGACGTTGACTAATATATTTATTTTTATTGTGGTTCTTATTTTTAATTAGATTCTCTAATATTCAAATTTTCTAGTTTTGTTCTCCATAATTTAATTATTTTACTTTAATTTTTAATCCATTTAAAAATATTAAATTATAATAAAAACTAACGAAATTAGCTAACGTATAAAAAAAAAAAAGGTGAAAAAATAATAATACTATCAATAATAATAAACAAGAAGACTTGAGATTTAAAACATCCACGAAAGTCAAATGTGAGAAATGGAAAGTTAAGGAGTAACTTGTGATAAGACATTATCCAAAAAGTAGAAAGAAATTTTTTTGCCATTTTCCGGCTGTCTCTGTCCCGAGTTCAGACCCTGTCTCGTTCACCTTTCTTTTCCGAACGAACCTCTCGTCTCTGTAGTCAATGCTCCAAATACAAGCAGTACTGAGAACAGAGAAAGAGATGGAGTGGTGGCTGTCAATGCCAAAGGTGGAATTGCACGCTCACCTCAATGGATCTATCAGAGACTCCACACTACTGTAAGCGCTTTTTTTTCTTTCGGAATCTACGGCTAAAGTCTGTTGCTTTGTCTTCATGCTTCAGAATATGTGGTTTGATTTGAGTTTCTTCCTCATACAGTGAAGTTGCTAGAACTTTGGGGGAGAAGGGTATCATAGATTTCTCAGATGTGGAGCATGTTATCATGAAAAGTATGCCCAGTTTCCTTTTTCCTGTTAATTTCTCTGCTGGGTTACTGTAAAAACGTGAAAAGTAAAAGAATTTAACTATGCAGTCTTAAGATTTTCATAGTCCCCTTGTTTTCCATGGTTAGGTCGTTTCAACCCATATTTGCTGTGATCATGTTTGAATTTTGTTGTTTGTTAATGTTCTAAATTTAGATGATCGTTCTTTACGGGAAGTATTCAAGTTATTCGACCTAATTCACATTCTTACAACTGATCATGCCACTGTTACCAGAATTGCCAAAGAAGTAAGGTTACTTCCCAGTACAGTTTATAGCTATTATAACTAGTTTATTACCTTAGTACTGATATGCAATTCTCTTTCCGGAATAGGTTATTGAAGATTTTGCTGCCGAGAATGTTGTCTATCTTGAGTTAAGGACTACTCCAAAGGTATTTAAAAGAAGTTCTTCGAGTATTTTGGGGTGAATTTTTTTGATTAAGAGGAATTATTGAATGGAGAAGTGGGTTGATTTTATACAGAGAAATGATTCTATAGGAATGAGCAAACGGTCTTACATGGAAGCAGTACTGAAAGGTCTAAAAGCTGTCAGCTCAGTTGATATTGCTTTCATACCGTATAATGAGGATGCTACAAGCCTCATAAGGTCTCTACCTACAAATGTTGAATGCAATGGAGCAACTAGAAAAAAGATATATGTTAGGCTACTTTTGAGCATTGACCGTCGGGAAACAACTACGGCTGCAATGGAAACCGTATGTTATATGAGACTATGTGGCTTTTCCAAGCTTGCTTACATTATTCTGTTAATGTGTTCAACTTGCTTCTCTTTTTATGCAGGTCATGCTTGCACTGGAAATGAGGCATTTAGGAGTAGTTGGAATTGACCTCTCTGGAAATCCTGTTGTTGGTGAATGGTACATACTTGTCTAATTTAGTGATGAATCTTTATGCGTTAAATAGTAAATGGATGTGACAAGCCAAGATTCTGTTTTTATATAATGTAGGATCACATATTTGCCAGCCTTAAAATTTGCCAAAGAACAAGGTCTCTGTGTGACCCTTCACTGTGGAGAGGTGCGTTAACATTAATTACCTGTGTTGTAGCCATTTATGAGTTTGCCATGCCTGGTTTACTTTTCAAACTTAGTACTTGTTTGTAGGTACCTAACCCAAAGGAGATACAGGAGATGCTTGACTTTCTTCCTCAGAGGATTGGCCATGCTTGTTACTTTCAGAAGGAGGACTGGGAAAAGTTGAAATCCTCTAATATTCCGGTTAGAATTTTTTAGAACAATCATTCCCTTGACATAACGTAACCAATAGATTAATTACATATTTTCCATGTTATGATTTCTTTGGGGTGGCTGGCAAATAGAAAGAGACAATAGGATTTTCTAATTAATTCAATTGTCTAATCTGAGAATTTCCTGATACATAATTGAGTAGAAGATTTTTTAAATTTGTCCTTTTGATTGTCCGTTGTATTGAATTTTGCACTAGGGATTGTGAAGCATTTGCTAAGATTTGATACTTCAGATATATAAACATTGTCTGCATAGTTGTTCACGACCTGATAAATGATATATTCTGTTCGTATTCATGTTCAGGTTGAAATTTGCTTGACATCAAACATCAGGACGGCCTCTATTCAATCAATAGAGGTTCACCATTTCGGTTAGATTCTTTTGTTTACATTTTGACTCGACTCAATTTATCTGTAAACAAAACTATTAATATACACTCAATTGTAGTGTTAAATAATTTCTTATGTTGGAGTTTACATATTTGCTTTCCAAGGATCAAGGTTATGGTGACTCTTTAACAGCATGCACTTATAATGCAGTTGATCTTTACAAGGAAAAACATCCTCTAGTCTTGTGCACTGATGACTCGGGGGTATTCTCTACCAGTCTTTCCAAGGAGTACAAATATGCTGCCTCTTCATTTGGTAAGTGTCGTGTTATTTGCTTAGACAATTTATTTAGAGTTTAAGCTGAATAGCTAATTGTTGCTGACTAGTCTAATTTTGCAATCACCTAGGTCTTGGAAAGATGGAAATGTTTGAACTGGCCAAAAACGCAATCGAATATATATTTGCAGATGGTAGTGTAAAGAATGACTTGAGAGCAATATTTGCTTCAGAGACAAAGAAGCTAAACCTATAAGTACAATTTCATGTAAGAACACCTTGCATCCTGGTAGTTGACTGTTGCGAGGCATTGCAATTCGGGGACTCTATTTTAAGATGCAAAGAATTTCATATTTGTAGATTGAGACCAAACTAATTGTGTTACCTAATGATTCCACATGTGCCTTAGCTTGGTCTCAAACTCTCAAGACTTGGTAAACATTCTGCCTCCTTAACTGTTTGATGATTCTGAAGTTTGTTAGTCTAAATTAGCTGGCAGGGGGTATAAGTAGTAAATTGTCTATTAGGCCATGAATATGCAATTGCAGATGATCAAAGTAATTAATGGAGAGAGATCTTTTACTATTTACTCCCGATTCTTTACTTGTCGCAGTTTCTGCTGATAACTCTGATTTTTCATTTTTCATTTTTGGTCAGTATAAAGGTTGGATAGTCAGCTGCTAAGATCATTCTACTTGTAGTCCAAAATCGCAGTCAGGAAACCAAGGTGTCACCTCTCAGCAAAACTTTTAACTGCATAATCTGGTAAACTCAGAGCCTGTTTGAGTTCTGCATATTGGGATGTAATTAATTTCCAGGGCAATACTCATAGGTTCGTCATCTGTGCTAAATAAGAAATCTCATTACTTATGAATCTTTCCAGTTCCTTTTCTTGCTCTCGCCTTTCCCTAAATCCAAACAGAAGCTTATATTATTTTAACATTGAGAGCCGGATTTGTGAAATGCACTGTGGACACATTTCTTTGTCTAACTTATAAAAGGCCACTTGAAGAGGATGAGGAAGACAGAGACACTTTTTTCTCCGACAAAAACAATTGCCGTAAAGAGTCAAAGTCAGTGAATTTTTCATCTGTTTCTGCAAAAGAGAAAGATTAGTCATCCTAATTGCCAACCAAATTTTTTTATTTAAGAAAAAGAAATGTGGGTTCTGTCCTTTATGTATTTTTTTGTTTTTTCTTCTATAGATGAACCAGTTCCTTTCTACCAAACTAGCATGTATGATAGTGTGGAGAGCAACTGGGCCATGGAAGGTTCTAGTTTCTTCTTTTCTACAACCAAAACTTGTGATAGTTTACCATGTTAAAACCCTAACGTAAATAATATTTCAACTTAAAAACTGAAAGAATTAAGAGTGTATTTGGGAGTTTGAGGGAAGAAATGAGAGGAAAGTAAATAGTTTGGGAGGAAAGGAGAGGAGAAGAATGGAGAAGGCATTTTTCTTATTTGAGAGTTGGGGAGAAAGTAGAGGAAGGATAAAATATGAGTCATATTTTTATGATTTTGTCTTTATAATGTTTTAATTAAGTATTAGTAGATATTTAATAAAAATAATAGTAGTATATTTGGTATTATCGTAAAAAGTTTTAAAATATTTATTATTTATTTTTAATTTTTTCAATTTGGAGGGATTAAAATTTTGAAATTGATACATGCATCTTTTATTTTCTTCTCTCTAGAAAAAAAAACCCTCAAACAAAAAATATACATTATACTCTCATCTCTTTTCTATTCTCTTCATCCAAATAGATTTTTAAAATAAATAAATAAATAAAGTTAAAAGATTAAATGAATTAATATATTGGTTAGCATAAATAAAAATGATAAACTGAAAAAAAAATAATAATAATAAATCAAATCTATAGAAATACTTAATAAAATGCTTGAAGAGAAATAATTTTCTCATGCATATTTCCTAAGATTCATAGAACTTGAATCTTGGTGCATCTGCACAATATTTTCGAAAACACTTAATTTGTTAATAAAAGTAAAAAGTACTCATTAAAATATTTTTAAGGTAAAAATAAATATAGAAATTATATAGGAACAAGTAATATTAGGCCGACTGTCAGCTTAATGACCGACGACGTGTAAATCGCCACCGCAAATATGAAACAACGGACCATTAAAAAAAAGAAAAAAAAAAAGAAAAAGAAAAACTGAATATCATGGACAACAGCTTCGTTTTCCTTCAGTTTCACCTCTCTCTTCCTTCTTCTCTGTAAACTTCACCACATTCTCTCTCCCAATCACCATTTTAATCCCATTTTCTCTCTATAAACCCTAATTCCCAATTCCATTCTTCGTTTTGTCTTAAATTTCAATTACTTTGATCCACAACCAAGATCAAATCGTTGTGAAAAACCAAATGTTACTTCCATTGACAATTCAGTCAGATTCTTGCCTATCTTGGATACTGAACTGATCACAATGTCTTGGGGATTGGGTTGGAAGAGACCCTCTGAGGTCTTCCATCTCACTCTCAACTACGGGAACGATGAGCCTGCGGAAAATCTTGGACGTTCGTCTTCATCATCGCGTACGTCAACTTCATCGTCATCTTCATCGTCGTATACATCTGTATTATCACAGGATCAAGAACTGGGCTTTCGAGTTGAATTGGATTGGTCTGCTGGGGATGATGAGGATCAGGTGGCGTTAAGGCTTCAGTCTCAGCTCATGGTGGCTCTGCCTTTGCCTCAAGATTGGGTTGTGGTAGAATTGAGGCCTGATGATGACGCAAATGTGGGTGTGGATATGAAGGTGATTAAGAGGAGGGAGCCTCTGAGGGCTGTGATGATGTACAAAGGCGGCCGGCTCTGGGCAGCAGAACGATGGAACTTGGGGTTTTGACACGCTTGTTGCGGTCAAATGTAGTTCCACCGACGCCTGGAGGTTGGCGAAGGGGTGGTAGGTTGTGGTGAACATTGGAAGAGCGTTACTGTGCTTAGTCTGTGTGGTTGTGGCTTGTTGGTGAGTTTTTCACGTATGAGCTTCTTTTTCCTTATTGGTGCAATTTGGGTTCTTGTTGCGCTTTGAAACCTTCTTTTAAGTGGTTGATTGTAATGTATGTTTGAAGGATAATCTATAGATATATTCTATTTTTTTATACGTTGTTTTGATTAAAAGGTGGGGATTTCTTGGAGAGTAATAACTCTTTTGAGTTTATTTGGCTGAATAGGATTTTTTTTTTCTTTCTAAATATATAGAGGAAAATAAGTAATAGTTTTAAGTACAACAAATTGATTTTGGAAAGAACTGTTTGAAATTTACATGAAAACATTTTTGTCTACATTCCCTATAATATTATGGTGACAAGACTCAACCTTGTTGTACGTGCGTCTCCTTTTGATTCATGTTTGGTTGGAAGTGAGACTTAGTTGAGTAATCACTTGAATGAAGTATTTAATTTCATATTCTTTGCATGCTATTGACAGGTATTACCAGTAGAGCTCACTCGGTTGCCACATCTTGAGAAACTCTACCTTGATAACAACAAGCTATCACTTTTGCCACCTGAGCTTGGTGATCTGAAAACCTTAAAAGTGCTTGGGGTTGACTACAACATGCTTGTGTCAGTACCTTGTAAGAATTTTATCTCCAATTAAATACCTAGTAAAAATGGTATTATGTATCTTATAATATGAGCTTCTTTTAATAACTGGTTAACCATACAATTCGCAAAGAACTAAGAAAACTCTTCTCAACATAAAGAAGCCATGCTATTGGTATTACTTGCAATGTATACATTTGTCTGATTTTCTTTCATTTTGCACAGTTGAACTGAGACAGTGTGTTGAGTTGGTGGAATTGTCATTAGAACACAACAAGCTTGTTCGACCCCTTCTTGACTTCAGGTCATTTTACCAGACAATCTCATATTTGACTGGTCCAGAGTCCACAAGTTGCTCTATTTTAAGAAAGTGTACATACCTTGGGATATCTTTTAGTTTAAATGTTAGATGTTGTTCATGGCAGGGCTATGGCTGAGTTACAAGTTCTTAGGCTATTTGGAAATCCTCTTGAATTCCTTCCTGAAATTTTGCCCCTGCACAATCTTCGCCATTTGTCTCTTGCAAATATCAGGATTGTGGCAGATGAAAATTTAAGATCAGTGAATGTGCAAATTGAGGTTGTATTAATTTGGCCACATGAGCTTTTTTTTCTTTCTTTCAAAATAAACTACATATTAAAGCAAATATATGTTTCTGGTAATTGCAGATGGAGAATAGTTCATATTTTGTTGCATCTAGACATAAGCTAAGTGCCTTCTTCTCTCTTATATTCCGTTTTTCCTCCTGTCATCACCCTTTACTAGCATCTGCACTAGCAAAGATAATGCAAGACCAAGGAAATCGAGTAGTTGTTGGTAAGGATGAGAATGCAGTGCGGCAGCTTATAAGTATGATAAGTAGTGACAACCGTCATGTGGTATGTTCTGATAATTCTGACCATCACTAATAAAGCTTAATTATTCTTAGGCTGGATGTGGTTATTATAGTGCTTGATTTTTTTTGACAGGTTGAACAAGCCTGTTCTGCTCTTTCATCTCTTGCTGCAGATGTTTCTCTGGCAATGCAGTTGGTTAAAGCTGACATAATGCAGCCTATTGAAACAGTGCTGAAATCTATTGCTCGGGATGAGATAATATCTGTATTGCAAGTTGTGGTGAAGTTGGCTTTTGCATCTGATACTGTGGCTCAGAAGATGTTGACCAAGGATGTGCTGAGATCATTAAAATGGTTGTGTGCCCATAAAGACCCTGAGGCAAGTTGGATGCTTTCTTTTTATAGCATAATGGTTTTGTTGCTATCTTTTTGTTGCATGGTCTTCTAATTTTAGAAGTTTTATCTTTCTATAGGTACAAAGACTAGCTTTGTTAGCTGTTGGAAATTTGGCCTTTTGTCTAGAGAATCGTCGTGTTCTGGTTACTTCTGAAAATTTGCGAGACCTTCTCTTGCGCTTGACTGTTGCACCTGAGCCACGTGTCAATAAAGCTGCAGCACGTGCTTTGGCAATTCTTGGTCTGTCTCTTGGATACAATTTACCTCTTGTTTTGAGATCCCTTAACATCTTTACTAACAGGTGTCTTTATCTTGTGCTTTTCTAGGTGAAAATGAAAGTCTGCGGCGTGCAATAAAAGGGAGACAAGTGGCCAAGCAAGGATTACGTATACTCTCAATGGATGGAGGTGGCATGAAAGGTCTAGCAACTGTGCAAATTCTTAAAGAAATTGAAAAGGGAACAGGAAAGCGGATACATGAGCTATTTGATCTAATATGTGGCACATCAACGGGTGGAATGCTAGCTGTTGCCCTTGGTATAAAGTTGATGACGTTGGAAGAGTGTGAAGAAATATACAAAAATCTTGGTGTGCATGCTGCATTAGGAATCTTTTCTACTGTGTTTTATTCATTGACGAATTTTGTTCATCCAACATTGGTCAACTTATTCTTTACCATTATGAAATATTCTCAGGGAAACTTGTCTTTGCTGAACCCGTGCCAAAGGACAATGAAGCTGCAAGTTGGAGAGAAAAGTTGGATCAACTTTATAAAAGTTCATCCCAGAGTTTTAGAGTTGTTGTTCATGGATCGAAAGTATGGATGGTCTTTTCTTTATATGATATGTTTTACAAAAAATTCCCCATTTCCTCGTCATTTTATTGCTATTTTTGTAATCTAGAATTTTGGCTTAATAAAATGATATAGTTTACAAGAATTTCTTTTGCTTTTCTGCAAGATCTTTTCCTTTGAATACAAAAAGAGCTAAATGGGATTTTCCCAGTTTAATTGAGTAAGTGGGAAATTCTACAGATATATCTATATCCCCTATGCACTAAAAGGAGACATTATAACTTTTCTTGCAGCACAGTGCAGACCAATTTGAGAGATTGTTGAAAGAAATGTGTGCTGATGAGGATGGAGATTTGTTGATAGAGTCAGCTGTGAAAAATGTACCAAAAGTGGTTGTTGTATCAACCCTGGTCAGTGTGATGCCAGCACAGCCTTTCGTGTTCCGCAATTATCAGGTTTTGAGAGCAAGATTTCTATTTTGTGTTTGTATGGAGACTTTGCCACTAATGGTAGTGTGGTATCTTGTTATGTGGATGTGGACTAGTTGATTTGTTGGTAGTTGTTTGAATATTGTTGTTTGAGAGTCTTTCTTTTTCTCCTCACCCCCTCTCATTCTATTTCCTCTATTGCAGTACCCCGCTGGAACACCAGAGGTGCATCTTACAACTTCAGAAATTTCAGGAGGTACTGTGCTAGGATCACCTACTGCAGGTTCTCAAGTTGGCTATAGGCGCAGTGCTTTCATTGGAAGTTGTAAGCATCAAGTGTGGCAGGCTATAAGAGCCTCATCTGCTGCTCCTTATTATCTTGATGATTTCTCAGATGGTACTGTGCACTTATGCTTCTCTAAATGACTCATTACTTTGCGATTTTTGGAACAATTTCTTAGTTAATCATGTTCGGCGTTTGATCTCTTCTAGTATTCTTGTTTTCTAAGTTTTCTAAGTTTTTTATATACTTATATTCATCGTATAACATTCCTCTAGATGCAAACCGCTGGCAAGATGGTGCAATAGTGGCTAACAATCCTACAATCTTTGCCAGTAAGAGAAGCTCAACTTCTATGGCCAGATACAAGAATTGACTGCTTAGTTTCAATAGGGTGTGGTTCTGTTCCAACAAAGGTAATTATTTATCTGCATGTTTAATTGAAAAAAAATCATAAAGTAGGGTCTGCTTCTGTTTCAGGTAAAAGTAATTACTTATCATATATTTCTGTTCTAGTAAAATAATAAAGAAAATTTGTGAAGAATCTAATATTTTTAACTCGTATGTTTTTGTCACTTGCTTCTTTAGTTATGTCAATGTTCAAATAACAACAAACACTGTTATTTAAATTTTGATGTCTGGCAATTTGTTCTTGATCATTCAAATAGTTTCACTTGATTAAGAGTGCAAGCTCTGTTGATTGGGTAGAGGAAACTTGTATGTTTTGTCTCTTGCTTTTTATGCTGTAGGTGCGGAAAGGTGGTTGGCGTTATCTAGATACTGGGCAAGTGTTGATTGAGAGTGCATGCTCCGTTGATCGGGTAGAGGAAGGTTTAAGTACGTTGCTTCCCATGCTTCCTGAGATACAGTATTTCCGGTTTAATCCAGGTAGTGTTTTTGACATTGGATAATGTGGGTTGTAAAAGGTTTTCTTTTTTCTAAATGAGTCAGCTTTAACAAAAACTATCGGGTTGCTTTATCTTCAAATTTTAACTTACTTTGGTTTTTTTTTTTTTTTTTTTTCTTTCCTTATCATATAGGGAGTAATCCATAACAAGTAGATTTTCATGGAAAGAACTTCTAATTCTCTATCAGTGTTCTGTGGTTTGCCCTCGCAGTTGATGAGCGTTGTGATATGGAACTTGATGAGACTGATCCAACGGTCTGGCTGAAGTTAGAAGGTGCAGTTGATGAATACGTTCAGAAAAATCATCTGTCCTTTAAGAATGCCTGTGAGAGACTGCTTTTGCCTTACCAACTTGATGAGAAATGGTCCGAGAATCTAAGATCCCAATTTCCCAAGGCGAAGGACTCAAATCCTGGTATTGCTTTTGCATTTTTGTTTTGGTATTCAGCTTTCGGTGTGATTTTAGATTTGCGTATTCCTTGTTTAGAACTTAAATTCCTTTGGCATTCTGCTGCACCAGATGCAAAGGGCCCCACTCTAGGTTGGAGGCGTAATGTAATTCTTGTTGAAGCTTCACATAGTCCAGATTCAGGAAGAGCGGTGCACCATGCTCGGGCACTGGAATCATTTTGTGCCCGTAAAGCGATACGATTATCTCTTATTCAAGGTTTATCTGGGATTGTTAAGACAGATCCGGCAACAAAGTTTCCAACACCATTTACATCACCATTGTTCACTGGAAGCTTCCCATCAAGTCCACCTGTGTTTAGTCCTGATGTTGGTCCTCAGAGGGTTGTCCGGATTGACATGGTCCCACCCTTAAGTTTAGATGGTCAACTAGGAAAAACAGTTGCGTCACCACCAATGTCTCCTCGAGTACATAGACAATTATCACTACCTGCAAAATCATTGCATGAAAAATTACTGAATTCTCCACAATTGGGCGTTATACATTTGGCACTTCAAAATGACTCAGAAGGCTTAATAGTGAGGTAATTGCTCTTCTTTGCTTTTTTTTACGTCCTTGTGGATGGGGAGGATTAGTATTTTTACATAGCATTGTTGGTCATTATTTTTCAGTTGGCACAATGATGTATTTGTGGTTGCTGAACCTGGAGAGCTTGCAGAGAAGTTTCTACAAAGTGTTAAACTTAGTTTGTTGTCGGTGATGAGGAAGCAACCGCAGAAAGGGTGCATCTGTTCTTGCCAATATCTCAACTATTTCTGATTTGGTTGCATGTAAACCATATTTCCAAATTGGAGGCATTGTCCACCGTTATCTAGGCCGTCAGACCCTAGTATGCCTTCCCCTTCTACTTTGTCTTTAACCTGAATCAATATTGGAACTAAAAATTATTAATATCTTAGTTCCTTATATTTTCTGAAGGTTATGGAAGATGACCAAGAGATTGGATCATATATGTTCCGTAGGACAGTTCCTTCTTTGCACTTAACAACTGATGATGTTCGTTGGATGGTATGTGCCTGGCTCCCATTTGATCTCCTTATTTTCCATTTTCGTATAAACCTTTTGGAGCTTTACTCGAAAAGATGGTTGAACTTTGACTGTTTTCTTCCATCCTGCTTTCCATATCTTTCTTCTTTATTTCTTCCCTCGGTTCATCTTTATCTCTAGGGTAAAGATGTGCAAGGAGCAAATTTCACGGGTGGGTCACGCATGGGACCCACCTTCTTCTTTATTAGAAGGCACATAGCCCCACCATATCTCTATTGAGTATGGTGACTTAAAACGTATAAAAGTGGCGGGATGATAAGCATTGTATTCAAAGGAAGACACTCCCATACTTTTGTCAAAAAAATGTAGTAGATATCTGAGACATGAGACTCATATTTTACAAGGCCAAACCTTTTTAGGGCTTATTCTCAAGGTAAGTGGTTGGACGTCTATCTTAGGAACATTCATCAGCATGATCAGTAGAGTTCTAAAATTAAGAACTCTATATGTATTGGTATTACCAGAATATGGAAACTGGAGTGAGAAAGAGTTGCAACTTTACAAAACTTAGTTAAATGTAAATAATAATTTTATAAATTTGGAGAAGTCCTGCTCTATCTCATAAATATAGAAATATTTGACTCTGTTTTGTTTTCACTTTTATTGATGTCTTGAGTAGGTTGGAGCTTGGAGGGATAGGATCATAATATGCACAGGAATATATGGACCTACCCCAGCTCTTATTAAGGCCTTTCTAGACTCTGGTGCCAAAGCTGTCATATGCTCCTCAGCTGAACCCCCAGAATCTCAGTTGACATCTTTTCATGGATCTGGGGAGCTCAATGTTTTGGAAAATGTTCAAGTTTGAGATTGGAGAGGAAGAGGCAGAAGATGAAGAGGCAGAACCTGTCAGTCCAGTAAGTGACTGGGAAGACAGCGATCCTGAGAAAAACGGGAACCAGTGTACATCTTTTTGGGATGATGAAGAGGAGGAGCTTTCACAATTTGTCTGCCATTTGTATGAGTCATTATTGTGTGAGGGCGCAAGCGTCAGTGTTGCTCTACAAGAGGCACTTGCCTCACATAGAAAGTTGAGGTATTCATGTCATCTACCCGGTATACAGTAATTTGTTCAGCAAATCTTACCCAAAAATATTTAGAATGACAGTGACTAAAAGAGAAACAAAAGAAAAGAGATAGAAAAGAAATGACAGGAGGGAAAGAATAAGAAAGTATGTATTTTCAAAGGAAAGAAAGGTATATCCGATTTTGAGGCGTTCAAAAATGTCTGTTGTCTGTTATTCATGTCATCTACCAGTATACAGTAACTTGTGGTTTTGTGCCATATATAGATAAAATCACTCTTTGGAATGCTAAGGCTCTTATGCCCCACTCCCAAAACATATGCTAAGGAATATGTTTTTCTACTTTGGTAAGGGCAGTGCTGTTACTTAAGGATTATATTTTTCTTAATAAAAGGAAGTATAGCTACAATTTTATTTCCTTCCTCACTTTCTTTATAGATTAAATTAGAATCTGTGCCTTTGCATTTATTTAACTATTACAGGTTCTGCTAGTGTTGGCATCCTACCCTTTCTAATCTCCTTGCTTTGTTATCAGTTCAATTGTAGAACAAACACTATTGTTCTACATGGTAAAAGTTGATGGGGACTAAGTAGGCGTAGGGTGCATAGTAACTTGTTCGAACCAACCTTTTGCAAGTTGAAACCCGTGAATTAACGGAGAAAACTCAAGAACAGGACAAGGCTTAGACTAAGTATAACTGTATAAGGACACTTATCTGTTAGGGCAGTATGAAACTATGTGAGAGGAGGTGGTTTTGGCTGTTTTTGTATTCGTTTCATCTCAAACCTTCTTTTCTTGAAAACTTGTTTTATTGTACCAGAAAAGAAAAACTAGCATATCCCGTGATAAAGTTCAAGCTTATAAAATAACTTAGTGGACAAAAAACTACTCAATTTAATAGTTATCCTGTGAGCAACCTATTCCACTATCTGCTAAAGAGATTGAATTGGGTCACTAGGCTGAATGAGTAGACAATCAATTGCAAGCCTGAACAAAGCTCGTCTTCATACAAATATTGTTCCACTACCAAATACCATAGAATTAATATAGTGGATTTAAAAGAAATAGACCATGATTAGAGCACAAGAAGCATAATCAGCAACAATGAGACCCCATATCTAAAAAGCACTCAAGCAAGAGAATGAAAAGGCCACCCCTCTTTCCTTTAGACAAGGCATGATAGATGGAAAAGAAGTCTGACATAATAGAAGTAATAAGTAAACCATAAGAACTTGTGGAATTTCAACTTTAGGCCATATAGTAATTAGCACAGAATTGAAATTTTGTACAGAGCCAATTTCTTTTTTACCATGATGAATTTGATAGCAGAACAGGGTAGCAAAGAATCACATCGTCTGAGAAGTCCAAATAGGAAATTATATATCCGGCAATAACAATGGCCAACCAATTACAAGTTCAACTAGAAAAGATATCGGGACACTGGCCAACTATTACAAGTTCAACTAGAAAAAATATCGGGGTTAAACGCACGAAAATTCTAACTCATCCGGGATAGCTTATTCTGTTTTACCCTAGGTACAAAAAGAATTAGGTATTCAAAAATTAGGCAAAACTCTCATTGCATACACAAGGAGCATATGATGCTAATGTCCTAATTTAACTTTTCAATCATGCAAAATCCCATGCTTTTCATAAAGCATATTATAGTAAATATAAAGTTCAAAAACAAAGATGCTTCATGCCCACCTTGACAAAAGCCCAGGGCCACCACTTTCTTCACCCAGAAGCAACTCTTACCATTAACATTATGCAGTATAAAAACAGCACCTCAACCACCAAATCCTTAGAGAAAATGGCTGCTATTGCTCCTGTTGCAATAGGAACACGGGGCACTGTAGGATCTCTTGTTAGGAAGGAAATTGAATACTTCAGCAAGCTTGAATTAGATCGACGAGGAAGTTCACAGAAACCACAGGAACAATTTGCAGACATGGTTTCTAGCAGAGAATATTCCAGGTCCTGGTTTCTGGTTCTTCCCTATGTCCTGGAAAAGGAAGAAGGGAAGAGGCACAAGTGGGTTCCTCCCTAGCATATGTAATGTTATGGAAGTTGCAGGAAGCAATAAACTAAACAGAATTCCTGGTTACAGTTATAGGATCCTCAATAATGACATCAACAACTTCCAGGTCTAGCTGATGCTTTCAAACTTTCTGAGTCAGTTCTGTTGTTGATTTTTCGATCAATTTCATCCTGAAACATGTTTAGATGTTCCTTTTCACAGCGTTGCCAGAGTTTGGCAACAGTTAAAGTCTGTGTTGTGTTCAATTACTCTGGTACAAGTTGGCTTGGAATTTGAAACTAAGAAATTTACTTGCATGGTTCTTGAAATAACTGTTCTGGTTTATCTTCGAAATATTTGCTAAACAATCTTTTATTGCTGATCTAGCCTGGCCATCTAGGCTTTCTTCCACCTTGTTGCGAGTAATGTGCCCCGTTAAATAACCACTGACTTATCTATTCCCATTGTTTGGCAGAAAAAAACTTAAGCATAATTACCCACTACTAACTGGCTCTCAGATTGGAAAAAGCTTCTCAATTTTCAACTGCTTGTTGTATGATTACATACTGATGTCCAAACAGACTACTCTTGAACTGAGAAGAATTTCCAAATTGCAACATATAAGAGAATGGTTTTATCTTTGTACTACAATTCTAGCTTTTGTTTGATTTTCAAGTGCTTGTCGTCTTTCCCTTGAGGGTGATCGAGGCCTTGATGCTACACCTCTCGATCACCATGGAAGCTTCGACCTTTCACAGTGTCAACATGTAAGCTACTACTTTTACTGTCTCCTGTGCAACCTTTTGCATCATCTTTATTGCTAGTGAGATGCTCAAGAGCAGTTACAACATCAGCTATCAAAGGTCGAGTTTCAGCTTCCTCTTGAAGACACATTGCTGCAACAGCGAGAGCTTGAAAATGACACTTTACAGGGAACTTATTTTCAAGCAAAGGGGCAGCCATCATTGTAAACATATTTCTGTCCTTAAATAGAGGCTGTGCCTGCAAATTGTAGAGGAGGAAAAATTAACTACATTATAAGAAGAGCTAATCCCAATTACTCATTGAAGATAGATAAATTTAGTAGGTGAAAAAGAAAACATTCCTTGACAGTTATTCTATCCAAGAAGGATTTGCTTTAAGTTTAACATGTAGAATGCTTTGAATTTTGAATCAATAAAACTTATTCCTCTGGAGAAACAGTGTTCAAAAAAAAGTTTAAACAAATGCAAAGATAAGTCATTGCTGATTCAAGATAAAATTATGAACATACCCAGTTAATTAAGTTCTGCTCTGCTGTTGGTCTTGCAGTATCAATTACTCTCCTACCTGTGATTAATTCAAGGAACACAACACCAAAACTATACACATCTGACTTTGTTGTTAGCTGACCCATTAAAGCATACTCTGGTGCACAGTAGCCATAGGTTCCCATCACCCTTGTAGAAACATGATCTTTACCTCCTGTTGGCCCTAACTTAGCAAGGCCAAAATCAGAGAGCTTTGGATTAAATTCATCATCTAATAATATGTTAGATGCTTTAAAGTCACGATAAATCATTGTCGGATTGGAAACATCATGCAAATATTCAAGTCCTCTAGCTGCTCCCTCAGATATTTTCATCCTGGTATTCCATTTCAATGGCTCCTTATTTGGAGGTAAGTCTGAAATTAAGAAACTTTAATTAGTACTACAGAAATTAAGTCCATATATTCCATTGAAGCAATTTCAAAATTATGTTAGACTCAAATCTAGAAGGTGGTTTTCCAAAGTTCCATTGGCCATGAACTCATAAACTAAAATTCTTTGATCACCCTCTGCACAATACCCAATCAGCTTCACAAGGTTTGGGTGATCAACCAGACTTAACATGACAACCTCTGCAACAAATTCTCGACTTCCTTGCAGAAAAGTTGCTTGACAGCCACAACCTGAACACAAAGATTAAACATGAAATTTCTACAACCAAGTGAAATAGCCATAGAAGAATGGGTTAGGGAAAGAATGAAAAAGAGAGGGACCTGATCAATGCTTTCTAGGTATCCTTTGTACACCTCCCCAAATCCACCTTCGACAACCATCTTTTCTGCATTAAAATTGCCAGTTGCAGCAGAAATCTCTTGAAATGTGAAAACTGTAAGAGGGTTTTTGGCATTGCCAAGTTTTTGTATCTCTGCATTTATGTTTCTCCTCCTGCTGCGACCTGCAAATTGTGACATCGTTATATAGGATTATTCACCAAATTTCCTTTTGGATTCCTTGGTAGAAAACTTTGGGAGGGTTTTTTCCATTGCCAAGTTTTGTTTTTCTTTGCAAAAAAAGCTAAAAGAATTGGAAGACAAAAAAAACTGGGATTTTTATGATAAAAGTCATATAAATACCAAGCCTTCTATTGATCAAATATAGATGTCAAGGATGAATTCTGTTACAAAGTTAAAGAAAAGACAACCAGATGAATTGCATCCATTGGCTGCATTAGCTTATATCAAAGACTAACTTGATGTCTATCTGCACATTCAAATTCACCTGTTTTAAGTGACATAGTCTCGACAATGGATGCAAATGTTTTCCTGCCATGTCAATGGAAGTGGAACTCCTTGTTGCTCTTATGATATGAAGAGCCTTCAGCTTCATTGTTGCAACAGGAGAAGCAGCTCATTTCCTCTTCACCCTTTTGGTTCCCAAAACTATTGCACTCTTTGATACAAATTCAACCAAATTTCTTAATCACCCTTAAAAAAAAAAAATAGCAACAAAAGGGTATAGAAAACTGAAAAAGCGGTTTATAGGAAAAGAGAAGACTTTCTGGTTTGTTGAAAAACAGAAACAATTGTTAGTTTTACACTTTTACTCTGTTTCACAGATGTGGAAATTATATTGACTTTATCTTAGATAATCTTGGCTGGGTTTATCTATATTTTAGAGAGGTTTAGAGCTTGCTTTTCTGGCAAATGATAAAAAGGAAGCAGACACAAGCTTTGCTTAACTAACTATAACCAATTTTTTTTACTTTATTTTCCATTGCATGGTATATACCATTTTTACACCTATACAAAGTTTGTAAATTTATTTTTAGAAGAATGTACGAGCTTCGTTCACTCAGCTCGTCTAATAAAAAATAAGCCTCATTTAGAATACAATTTTATTTTGTCATGCACCTTTTGCTTATCTATTCTTATAGTTTAGGCTGTTTTGTAACTTGTTAATAAAGATGGTCGGGGACTTTTTTTTGTAACCTCTTCCTTTTTATTATGGTAAAATTATATGAATGTTTCTCTCTGCTTTTAAAATTTATACTTATTTCTTCAGGAAAAAAAAAAAATTATATGTAATTCAAATTCCAATTAATTTTACGAATTTAAGAGTTAATAAAAGAAAAGAATGTAATACATATATCTTCAATTAGTTGATGTAACAAAATATTAACTGATATAAATTATGTGTCATCATATTATTCTATTACATACCATTGATAGATATAATTTTTATTTTTGTTTAAAAAGAAAAAATTACATATTTGATTTTGAGGAGAGAAAAAAAAAAGGCTTTATATGTAAAACGACTCTGCGTTTTATGAGAAGCAATGGTGAGGAATTGTAACGGCTGCAAAAGGTCAAAGATGAATGAACGTGTCACTATGATAGATGACGAAGCAGACCTTGCCATTTCCTGACAACGGAGCAAAGGACGTGTCATCGTCCCACGACGCCCAAAACCCTGCAGAAACCTAATTTCAGTTCCAGTCTCTCGGTTATACGAATTTCTCATCCATAGCTCAAACTATGCTTCAATAATGGTGGTCTTCAGGTCCATTAAAGCTTTAACAAAAAACAATAACAGCAAGTCTCGAACTTTCCTCACCACCACAACCGTCTCAATCCCACCATTTTATGCACCTATTGCTAACCCACTATTTCGTTTACCTTCCAATAGTGGTTCTTATAGATTACTCCACCCTCTATCCAAATGGATCTTCCCCTTCAATCAAGGTCCTCTCTTTCTCTCTTGCACACCATGGAAGCTCTCTCAGTCTGCCACTCCTCTCTACCTCCGAGGCAACGGTGTCGTTTTACGGAAGGTTGAAGCATTGAACTTGAACCTCAATTTGCTTCGGAGTAGAACCAGATTCCCTCTCAAATTGTTGGATCGGGTTGATTCGAATTCGAAGGAGTCAGATGATAATTTGGTTCAGAGCTTTGTGAATTTTCCCAATTTGATATCCATCAGTAGATTAATTTCCGGTCCTGTACTTGGATGGTATGTTTTGTTTTTCAAGTTTCTTGTTCCTTTTTATTTAACCAATTTATTTACAAATTCTGTTTAGTTACTGCGTTACTGGAAATATGTAAGTATAGAAAAACAAAATTGAACTTTATTCCAATTTGTAGATCAAAGAGAGAGAGAAAAAAAGAGAGAGAGAGAGAGAGAGAGGAGGATTTATTAGTTAAAAGGACTACACTCAATAAAACTCCTTCCCCTTGTTTTTCTTCTTTTGGGGTAGTACAAGTAACCATTATGTTATAACAACTTTGTACAGGATGATCACAAACGAGTGGTATTCTTCTGCAATGGTCGGGTTGGTCATCTCTGGGGCAACTGACTGGGTAGGCTGCATTGTGATTTAACTTTTTTGTAAGAAATTTAGACTTCACATGTTTGACTTATTATATATCTGTTTTTTTTCTTACATAATGTAGCTAGATGGATACGTGGCAAGGAAGATGAAAATTAATTCTGTAGTGGGTTCCTACCTTGACCCCCTTGCTGACAAGGTATAACTCCTAATATGTTCTTGACCAATTGCTTGCAGAATGTATGTAGTTCATGGAATGTGCCTGTGGACTGAATTCTATTTAATCTGTCTTCTATTCATGTTTAGGTTCTTATTGGATGTGTTGCTCTTGCTATGGTATATAAGGATCTATTGCACCGTAAGTTGTCCTGGAAATTCTGTTTTGTTTTCATTTTGCTACATTATCCATGCTGCAATAACTGCTGATGCATGTGGTAATTAAAAAAAAAAAAAGTGTGTGTTTCTATTCCTCTTAACATAGTCTTCAGCCTTTTCAGCAAAATTTGAAACAAGAAATCAAATCTAGGATCATCGAAATCTGCTCTATCTCTCTCTTCATATACTACAGATGTTAATTTATACGGATGGTCACACAATGTGCTAAACTTATACACATATTGTGAAGTAGCAGAGAGAGATCTGTAAGTCTGATAATAAGCTTAAGTTTTGATACAATTTTATGCTGGGCTACTTAGACTTCTATAAGTACTTTTTGTTATGGTAATATCAAGGATGTCACCCTATTCTTTTTTCCTGCCAGAAACTCCAAGTTTTCTATAGCAGATTTTGGCATGGGTTCTGACATTGTATTGTAGTATCCCCTAAGTAGATATTGCTTGGATGTAGTTGTTCTAGTCACAGGGTGAGTATGGCACATATTGACTCACATAAGCTTGTTGTATTGTTGAGCACACAAAGACCACCTTGTACTATAAAAATGTTGCGAAAACCAATTCATTTTATTTTCTGGATTGTGAAGCTGGACTTGTTGGGCTTGTTGTCTCCCGAGATGTCTTCCTCGTTGGAGGAGCTGTTTATCAAAGAGCAAGTAGCTTGGGTTGGAAGGTAAGAGAAAAATGAGGCCTCCAGCTTTTTTTTCTTTCTTTTTAATTTTTTTTTATTTAATATCTTTTTTCTTTCCTTTCACAAGACATTTTTCAGTTGTAAAATGAGGCCTTTAATTTCCATTTTTCTTTTCAGTGGAAAAGCTGGTCTGATTTTGTAAATCTTGATGGGACCTCTCCGCAAAAGGTTGAGCCACTCCTTATTAGCAAGGTAAGCTACATCTGTTTAACTTAAGCATATGGTGCAGTGCACGATTTAGTCTTGTATCACTTTTATGTACAGTAGTCAGTAGCTGCATTACCTGTCCATCATGTTACACTCATTGATGAGTGTTAGAACGAGGATTAGGATATATCAGAAAAGCCCATGGAAATAGTTGAACCCTTTGAGGAGTTAATAATTAATTTATCAAACTGGAAGACTGTCCTAATTCTTTAAAAGCTGATATGTTCCATTCTGTCTCGTTTTACTTTTCTTTTTGGGGGAGGGGTATACAATTTCAGGCTAGCTTAAACTATACGCATCCTTAACTTTGCTGTGTCGCCATTGAGCTGCCAACGGACTCATTCTCTGTACATGAATTTTGATCATTCATTCTCAATGTTGGGCCCTTCCCAACTTGTTCCTGATCTTAGAGATTATTAAAGTGGAACATTTACAAGTGACAAAGATCTTGTGATTAGTTTTTATTCTCGTAAACCATCGTCCCTTAATAAGTTTATGAGGAGGATACAAACATTTACAGGTTAATACAGTATTCCAGTTAGTATTAGTTGCTGCTGCTCTTCTTCAACCGGAGTTTGGAACACAAGACACTCAACCATACATTACTTATCTGAGGTGACTGCCACCGTTTTTGGTCGTTCTATGGCAAGTTTTCTATTTGTTCTCCCTTTGTAAAGCTTTTTCTTTGGTGCAGTTGGTTAGTGGCTTTAACAACAGTCGCTTCCACAGCAGCATATGGTGCACAATATGTAAGTAAAGGTTCTGCATCCTTGATGAGGGGGACATCCTAATCGAGGCTCCACTGGACTGTTAATGCCATGAAAATGTCACGCCTGGAGATGATTTCCGTCAGTGCAGTTGCCAGTTTGGCATACGAAGGAGAAACCAGCTATTAGGCCGAGGCAAAGTTGAGAGGACTTGGTTGAAGACGGTGGTGGAGTACAAGGTAACGGTTAGGTGAAATAAGATTGTCTTCAAAAGTTGGAAATGAAGTGCGCTGTGCATGTAAAAGAAATGTAATTTAAACTCTATCCAAGTTTCTGGCTGAAAAGCAATAGAAACGGAAAAGAAAGAAATGGTCCATCCACATTCTTAATACAGACTCTGGTCTTTCTTTTTGCTGAATATTTTGGGTAAAAGTTTTGTAAATTTTGACTTCCCTCATCTCGTATGCATCAGTGCATGCTCATTCCGTAATGATAATTCAGTGACTACAATGTTCAATTCTCACGTGTACATGTCCTTGACGCGCAGAAATGACACCTCGCCCTCAGTTGCCACGACCTTATAATTAAAGCTATTAAATATACAGTAGAATAGAATGAGATCAAGAATACTAATTCAATCAAGCCTCGCAGAAGATACAATTTGCTAATTACAGCAACCATATGTACCAAATGAAAAACAACACTTCATGTTGTTTCACAGGATGTAAACTAACACAACAGGCCTTGTAATGGGTGCCCAGAAAATTCTTTCCGTTGCCTTTACTGATCTAAAAACAAAACTACAAATATGCATGGGAGATTAGCTATTCTGAAAACAAGTTAACCTTTGTTTCCAGCAAAAGAGACAACTGTCACTTTACAGTCTACCCCAACCCTCACAGAAATGAGACCAATTGACAAAAATTTCTCAACATGAAAACTAGGTCCATGATTCAACAAACAAAATTATACATGGAAAAATGACATCCCAAACAAGAGTCCTCTGATAATCAATGTAACTTTAAATTTCCCATCTAATTGATAAAAAGAACATACCATCTACTCTTCCTTACTAGGCAATGCAGATTCAATCTCATCCCACTGCTCAGTATTTTTCGTCACCTTCTCCTTGATTTGCTTAATAAGCTCCTTAGCCAATTCAACCTTCAAAATGCTAGCAAGCCCATCTACAAGCGTCTTCATTGTGGAGAAATTTGGAACCCAACCCTTTGCCATACTCTCCTTACAAATCCGTAGGGCAGTCTCAAAGTCCCCTCCTTGGCACAAGAAGTATACCAAAGTAAAATAACAATCACTATCTGGTTGAATACCCCTATTGACCATGTTCTTGAACAGACTCTTTGCTTCATCCAATTTACCTTCTTTACAAAACCCATGAATTAAATGGCAAAAAGTAACCGAATTTGGCTTCATACCCCTAGACAACATCCCATCAAGCAAAGTCCTTTGCCTCCATAGACCTCTTCAATTTGCATAAACTTTGAATCCTAATGTTATAGATGCTAAGCCCTGGATAAGTCCCATACTTCTCCATCAATTTCAACACCTTCCCAACATCTTCAAACTTGGCCTCCTTATAACATCCAGCAAGAAAAGTTCCAAAAGTAGTCGAATTTGGCTTCACACCCTTCCTATCCATCTCAGCCAATATTGAATACACAGAACTAGAAGAACCCGGATTCACAAAACTGCCTTAATTACTGTATTATACGTATCAAGATTCGGTTCAATCCCATGACTTTTTGGGAATTCCAGAAAAATTCGGTTTACCTGCTTATAGTCCTTGGCCAGAATGCAAGCAAAAAGCAAAGCATTAAGTGATTTCACTGAACGAGGAATACCTAATTCATCCATTTGCTTGAAACTACGAATGGCATGATCAATCATGTTGGCCTGGCCATAGAGAACAATCGCATGAGACGCAAATCTCTCCGTCTTAAGGTCAGGGCGAGTCTTCAAATCATCGATGAATTGGCGAATACCCTCGAAGTGTTTGAACTCAGAGAGCTTAGAAATGGCGACAGAGAATGCAACGCGATCCAGATGAGTATCGGGAGTGAGAGAAACGGCGCGACAAATTTCGAGGATTTTTTCAGGGTTTTTCTCGGACTTGATGAGGGAAAGGGCGGCCCTAGTTTTTTCCTTTGATGTGAGAGGCGTTGATGAGTTTGGGGACAAGATTGTGGAGAAATGGCGGTTGTGGTAAGCTACGCGAAGTCGAGAGAGAATAGACATGGTTGAAGATTGAGTGAGGTGCTAGGGTTTTAAGATAGAAGAAGAACAACAAGAAGATGGAGACAAAACCAGTGAGGTGACCAGTGTTGATGAATGGATTCAGTAAACGGACACCGTTTAGTTCTGTAAACCAAAAAACAGAGTAAACCGGGAGTAATGGGGATTGAACCCGACGTGAATCGAACACGCAACCTTCTGATCTGGAGTCAGACGCGCTACCATTGCGCCACGGATCCGGTTGTTATTATTAGCAATATAATTATATTATAATTTTAATGTTTCCAGTTATTTTATTGTCTTGATTGCCAAGATCAACAAATATCTACAGTTGTTTCCCAATTAGTTCAAACAATTTGAATAAATATTATTATTAAATTATAAATTTTAACTATTAAATATTTTTTAAATTTTTTATAAGTATTTTCACATTTCTTTGAGATAGGATATGAATCTAATATTATTCGGAGTTTGAGATTCGTCACTATTCTCTCTTACAAATATTTTTACTAATCTAAACCTCTAAAATGGTAAAATTCTTTAAACCACTTATGTGAAACACAGTGAAATATTTAAGTATCAAAGTATAGCTAATACAATCGTTGTACAAAATAAAAATATTCTTGACTCTCACACTACATTCCTTTACACAATATTCTATTTCTCATTTTTCACTTTTACTTTTATAGTCATGCATTAAATTGTCCGCCTATAATCTTCGATGTTGTTAAATTACTCAAAACAAATAAATAAATAAAATAAAAAAATTTCAAAGCCAACTCAAACACATACCACCTCATGGCCTAAAACGATAAAACAAGGACACACCGCTCTCTCTCTCTCTCTACGGGAGCTGCAGCTTTGTTTCTTACTTTGTTGCCTTGGAGCTTAAAGTTTCTTGGAGGAGCTTGACGACTAAGCATTGGAAAATATCAGAACGCCACTGAGCTTGATGCCTATGGACGATAGCAACGAGTCGACTCGGTGGTAGATAGCATTTCTACACACTCTCCGTCGCTTATGCTTTAGTCTCCTCTATACCTCTGTTCCGTACGTCTCTCTCCCATTCTCTAAGCATTTGAACTTTCATCTATATGTTTGTCTATATCACTAGCTGCTTTTACATACATTTGAGTAGGATTCTGGGGTCCCAGGACTGAAATTTTTCATTTGCCTTAAACTTGCGGTAGTTGGGATACAAAATTTTTTTGTTAAATTTGAAATATTTTTTATGTGTGTTTGGGGGTTAGTGTTTTGGATTTCAAAAGAATCATGAACTTTTGTATCCTTTTGCAGATTCAATTAATAAGAATTAAATTAAGAGTTCCTGAATATTGTTGGACAACACATAAAGTTTTCCACCTCATGAACTTTATTGTTAATGCAGGTAACAGTCAGAGCCATGGTGCTTATAGAATCTTGGGTATTATTACATTGTTGTTTGAGACTTTTGAGTATGGCTTTTCATGTTGCAGTACGTGCAACTGTCTTTGGATTTCACAAGCAAGTGATTCTTTTGCATCCGAAGGTTAGTTTTGACAAAGTATTAAAGCGACCCTTATCATTCTTCTGGCTTATAACTAGGGGAAAGCTTATGTTGCACTTTCCAAATGCTTAGGTTCATATAAATCTTCAATTATGCGTGGAGAGAATAGGAAGTACCATAACTTAGTCTTGCTTGGGAGGTGACACTGACATTTTATGCTTGCAAATGACCAGAAGAGAGTAGCGTGCACTAGAAATGCTACCATACAAATTATTTGTTACCTCATTATAATTATTGTAGTTTGTATTTGTATCATTATGATAAATAACATTGGTGTGCCCTGAATTATTGTCTACGTATTCTGTCTAGTCGACTAGATAACAGGTAAAGTCAACTGTAGGATTTTCGTATGCAAAACCTTTGTAATGGACTACTTTAAGTGGAGCGTATTTGATCAAAATTGTAAGAATTTTATGCTGACATAGAGTGGCTTTATCATGAATTAGGGGGTGATTTTGATGTTACTGGATCTGCCATGGCTTCTTTTTTTCTCTACATATACACTTCTAGTCCTTTCCTGGGTGGAAATATATCACCAGGTAAGTGAAATTCTTCAATTTTCTTTTTTAGTTACTGCTTTATATACAAAAATTGTTGCCTCGCTCTTGTGAGATAAACAAGTCCTAGTTGTAATATTGAATTTGTCACTGACAAGGATTTTAAGTTTTAGTTCCTACTAACGAGCAGGCAAAAAGTTTACCAACTGATAAGCTCCGGACAGCTTATGTTGCAACAAATGTTGCAGTGTATTTTATACGGGTATCCTCCTATACTCTCTTCTGATGTACTAGTTGCAGAGAATGTTATATGTTACGTGGCCAGTACTGCGGGATCTCAGGGATAAACTATTGTACTTGTAGTATTTTGGTTTAATTTATTTTACTTTTCATTTCATTTAGATTCTGTGAAGTCATACCTAATTCTTCTCCTCTGGTGGAGGACTAGGAGGGGGAATCTTTACTAACCGTTTGTTCTCAATCTTGTGAATTCTTATTCCTTGCATGGTGTATAGTTTTAGTTTGTACTTTCTACCAATAATTCCACTCCATTTTGATGATTTGGTGTTGGACCAAATACCATTATGCCTCAGCTTCTCATTTAGTAAGTTATGACCTATGTCAGCAGCCAGGCTTACCTCTAAAATTTCCTGCTATGCTAATTTTGCGTACCCAATATTATACTATTAGTTCCAACCCTCCTAAACCATCGGAAGAAGGAAAAGGTAGTGGGTTAAGGGTGTTAAAAACTTGAAATTAACATTCAGATAAAGTCACGAATTTTGCCTGATGAATTTCTGAATCATTTTGGCACATTCAATTCCTTAGGATAGAAGAGACCCATAACTCTGGTTTGTCCAACTTTCAACCATGGTATATGTACCTGCACATTTAATATGTGCATTTCATCTCTATTTTGAGTGACAATTCTAGTTGCCACATGATTCATGCTAAGCTAGACAGAATTTGCTCCATGATGCCTAGAAAAAGAAGGCTTAACTGAAACTGTCAAGGGTCTCTGAAGATTGAAGAAACATCATCTTAAATTTATGATTTTAATATATTTTTACTAAAGTGAGACTTTTCCTTCAGGTTTGTATCTGGGTATACATTTGGATAGACAATAACAGTGTGGCAGGTTAGGCTTTGTATTGAACAGTGCTTTAAGTTTCATTATGACTACCTGAGGAAATTGAGAACTAATTTGCTTATTCCAACTAAAGTATTCTATCATGCACACCCATTTTCAATGATATATCTTTATTTATTTTTCCAGCCGTGTCATTCATAGCTCCATTAGGCTTTTTGTTATATGGAGGAAGGTGAGTGTTCTGCATTCTATTTTAACATAGTATATACGGAGTATTAATTTGAGCTGTCTTGGTTCCGTTTACTGATTGGCATTTCTTGATTCTTGTGGGTGGGTTTGCTATTGTCTCCTATGGATTGACATATCAAATGCTTCTAGATTATTTTTCATGCTGATAAATTTCCCTCTCAAAACTAAAGCAAAAAAAGAAGCTTCACAAGGTATGTGCCTTCCTTTCACATTGTTTTTTTCTATTTGATTAAGATTGATATTTGATTAGGTAACAGACATTCACTAAATCAGATAACTTGAATGCTCAACTTTTTGCTCTGATTTTTCTTTGTTCAGTATGCATACATGTGCTATGATAGATGTTCTTTCCCTCTAACCGCATTTAAGTTTAGCTTCTAGTTGATCAAGTATGAGACATTGATGAAAATGCACCTTGTAGTCAATTTGAGTATGCTTTAATTTCAACCTATAGATACTATCTGTTTGACTTATTCAAAAGTATCCTCTTCTTCCATTCAATGGTCATATCCATTTACTAGTAAGTTTTGCTAATTACCTTAAGCATGGGGTTCATAATTTGGTAATAAGCAATCATTGACTCAATTTAGGTATACCGTGGTTCATAATTTGGTAATATACCCTAAAATCTTAAATATTACCTAAGGGACCGTAACCATTTTCATGGAAAATGGCCCCTGAATCTAAGTTGTTGCTACTCAGTCAAAGATTATATGAAGAACAGAACCCGCTGTGTTTTCAGGCAATGTTATGCAGTCATTCATGCAACCAAATGCCATAGATTTACTCATCCTCTAATTCTAAATTCTAAATCATAATCTGAAACTTTCTTTACATTTCTCTTTTTTTTGTTTGAATGGGGATTCTGTTTGCTAGAACTAGCTGTATTTGACTATTAAATTCATTCTATTGCAGGTTGGATCTGTCACTGCAATATGTTTCACATGTTTTCTCGTAAGATGCTTTGTGGTAAGTTTTAGACTATATTAATCGCACATTGTTATTTTTGAGGAAACATTTTCTCAAGATTGTAAAAGAATATGAAATTAATTTAATCTTAAGGCATGATTATTCTCTGTATCTGTCTTGTGCGCATCATCCTGTATCTAGGCTGTGTGCTTATCTATTGCTGTTTGGCCATCACCCTAGGCTGTAATATATTGCATTATGTAGTGATGGCAGACATCATTTTTCTCCCTGTCTGTCTAGTAAGATGTGTTTCTGTGGGTGCAATAATTAAAAGTATGTCCTAGATGGAGTTGAATTATAGAGAAAACCGGAGGGAGATCGAAGCCTATTATCGTGTTCTTTGAATTATAATGTAGGATCATGGTGAGGCTGCAACTCATTGTGGAGTTCCTAGTTGTAGCATGAGTTTTAGCAAGCACAGCAGTAAGATAAACTGATATAAAGCAGAAAATTATGCTAATAAGTTACTTTTTGCTTCTTTGTTCAGCATGTAATTGATTTGTTACTCATCCTTTAACTAGATGTTGAAATGCAGGTTGTACTATCTGCGTTTGATTTCGATGCATCTCTTGATGTTTTAGATCATCCAGTTTTACACCTGGTAATCTACTGAGCATCACTTTTTTAATTTACTATTTAGATTTGTTTATTTTCCTCCATGTTGGAATTTGTTTCTCAAACTACAATTGGTAGAGATCCTCTCTTCAGCTCTAGTCCTCTACATTCTGCGTAAGTTGCCACCCAAAAGGGTATCTGCCAAATATAATCCTATCCGTTAGGCAGAGTATATTTTGGATGTCAACTTTCCTTTTTCCCATGGAAGATGATTTTAATTATGTCTGGAGTTTTTGAGCAGGAGAAGCAGAGCCAAATTACAATCCAGATGTGGTATTCTGGTATAACTATTTAATTGAATAGACTTTTAATATGTATTACTATTCATGAAAAGGCTAAGGGTATATAAAATGATGATGAGAATACATATAGAAATTAGAGGAATTTAATCACGGATTAAATGGGAGGAATTGATAACTTAGGTGCTTGAATCGAAATTCAAAAATACCACATGTACTTAGGTCTTATAGTGAAATTTACCCTCTAAATCAACCGGTTTATAAATATTACACCTATGAAACATAAATAGTACTCTCATATATATTATCTACAGATCAATTATTATTATTATTATATATATATATAATATTAGCTTTTACGACAAGTGCTTATATGTTAAGTTGAAACAATGTATGAATTCTTTTAAATCATGTCATACAATTTCCTTTACAAATTTAGTTAAACTTAGCATCTTGCCTACAAACTTTATGCGCCACAACAGTGAGCTCCATACATCTCAGATTCAACTGCTCTAACTTATACATCTCAGGGCATATATTTACATGTCATTGTTGTATTTGTTTGTAATACATAATGAAAAAAAAAACATAACAATGTTTGATATCATATAAAAACAAAAAGTAAATTAAACCTTAAAAAATATGAGTAATAGAAATAAATTGTTTATAGGAAGGATCCATTGGGTCAGTAAAATAATACAAAATTTATCATCACTGATAGTAAAAAAGATGTAATAGAAATTAAACGAAAAAGACCTGAAAAAAATAAAATAATAACTAACTATTACATAGGATATCTGATCAAAATAATGATACAAAGTTATATCAGGTTGGATATGAAATGAATGAAATAACTAGCAATTAACAAGAAAAAATAACAAAAAACTTGAAATTAAACTTAATTATTATCAAACAATGAAACACTTGACCAATTCACTCTATATAATGTCATATTTCTTAATAAAGTGTATATATGATGTCAAAAAAAAAAAAAAAAGAGATGTAACATGCAATATAAACATGTTAGTTATTTATACAATATATCGATCTAATAAGTGTTAAAAAAAATAAATTATATGATAACATAAATTTGTTCAATGATATATAATACTGATCTTAATTATCAACACAATCAATTATTTCGAAAAAGCTACAAACTTCAAAATATATGGGAGCTCAAATGCATCAACAATGACATACTTCTATTTAAGGACATCAATTTTTCTCATTTATTTATCCTTTTATGCAATTTTGTTATCGGATGATTCCTGATGTTATTAATTAATTATAGTTATTTATTGGGACCTAAGATGAATACCACATGTCATGGACTTCACAAAAAAAATAAAAATTAAAAACATCAAATTCATTATTATTAAATAAAAAATCTGTTAAAATTTTTTTTGGTACTAACAAAAATGTAAAAATATTAATAAAATTATATCATTCATTACTATCAAAATTATATTAAACTAAAAAGATCTAAGTACTAATAAAATTCATTAAAGTATTGTCAAAAATATTATATTTAATAAAACTTAATAACAATCAAAATCTATTACTACTAATACTCTATTAAACTAAAATGAATTCAATACTAATAAAATTAGTTATTACTATTATTATTATTTAAAATAATAAATTATTATTATTTAAAACTAAAAAATTATAAAATATTTAAGAAGGTGAAAATATTTTCCATATATAACTATAAATACAATAATATTTTAATTAATTAATTTAACGGCACTATACAGTAAATCCATCATAACTTTTTAAAAATGATGACCTCACATTAATCATATCCAAAAATCATATCCAAACCCAAGTACAACAGTCAGTATTTCAGATAGAATTCGGGACTACATTATTCAAATTCAAATTCAAATATTATTCAAAATGATTTCAAACCTGATTTCAATTCGATTCCAAGACAAATATATTATTAAAATAATATTTAAATCAGACTTAATATTTTTTTTTTTGTTAAAATATTTTAAAATTTTATTCAAATTGGAATTGAATCAAAATTACATTCGAATTTTTCGAGAAAATTATAGAATTCGAATTACAGTAGACATAATTGTACTATAGACAAAGAGAAGGCCATGTGAGAAATTTCCTCGGCCGACCTGCTGGCCTGGTGAACCCCACAAGGCTCAATTGGAGGAAGCTCTTACAGCATATCCTCTCATGACTCTCACGCTCACTCATACACACACTCCCTGTTGGACCGTCTGGTAGGCTCATGTGTGTGTGTGTGTGTGTCTCTCTCTCTCTCTCTCTCTTCCGGTCTTTCTCTCTCTACGGAAGCTGCAGCTTAGTTTCTTAGTTCGTTGCTTTTCAGTTAATTTGGCCTCGGAGGTTAGAGCGTCACGACGGAGCATAACAAAATGACCAGAATGCCATTGAGCTTGACGCCTATGGTAGAAGCCGGAACTCTCTTCTACAACTGGTGGGACGAGATCAACGAGTCGACCCGGTGGCAGGATGGCATCTTTTACGCACTCTGTGCTGCTTATGCTCTAGTCTCCTCTGTAGCTTTGGTTCGTCTATCTCTCTTCCACTCTCTATGCATTTGAACTTCCACCTGTATGTTTACCTACATCACTAGCTGATTTTAATAAATTTGATTAGTACTTTGGGGCTGAAGGACTGAAATTTTCATTTGCCCTTCAGCTTCTGACCCTTCTTATTGTTGGGTTACACAGTTTTTTGTTTAATTTGAACTATTTTGAGATAGTAGGTCTATATTTACATTCGAATTTCACTCATCATAATGAAAATCTATCAATTATTTCGAAATTCTTGAACTTGTCTATTAAATTTCATGACTTTTGTGTATCATATGCAGATTCAATTAATAAGGATTGAATTAAGAGTGCCTGAATATGGTTGGACAACACAAAAAGTTTTCCATCTCATGAACTTCATTGTTAATGGAGGTAACATTCAGAACTTTGGTGCTTTCAGAATCTAGGGTATTATTACTTCTGTTATTTGGATATTAATATCTTGAGTGTTTCTTTTCATGTTGTAGTACGTGCAATTGTCTTTGGATTTCACAAGCAAGTATTTCTTTTGCACCCAAAGGTTAGTTATCACAAAGGATTAAAACTGTCCTCTTTACCTGGTGTGGCACCTGCATATAGATGTATATATACATTTTTTTTTACTTAAAAAGGATTGTAACTGGGGGGAAATTATGTTGCACTGCCTAAATGTTTAGTTTATTCATCAAAGCTCCATATAAATATTTAAATATGAGGGGAAGGGAAAGTATAGGAAGTAACCAAACCTTTTTCTTGCTTGGGAGGAGACACTGACATTTTATGCTTGTGAACGACTGGAAGTGGGGGCACCGGAAATGCTGCCATGCAAATTATTTACTACCTGATATTATTTAGTTTAGTTTGTATTTGTATCATTATAATAAATAACATTGTTGTGCTTTGGTTTATTCTCTAAGTATTCCGTCTAGTCTACTGGGTAACTGGCAAAGTCAAACTGCAGGATTTTCCTGTACAAAATCTTTGCAAATGATAACTTCAATTGTATCATATTTGATCAAAATGCTAAGAATTGTATGCTAACATAGAGTGGCTTCATTGTGAACCAGGTGGTGGTTTTGGTGTTACTGGAACTACCGGGGCTTCTTTTTTTCTCTACATATACGCTTCTGGTCCTTTTCTGGGCAGAAATATATCACCAGGCAATTGAAAATTCTTCATTTCCTTTTTGGTTACCTTGCTCTTGTGAGATAAACAACTCCTTAGTGTAATATTCAATTTGTCACCAGTAAGGATTTAAAACTTTAATTCTTACTAATGAGCAGGCAAGAAGTTTACCGACTGATAAGCTCAGGATAGCTTATATTTCAACAAATGTTGCAGTGTATTTTATACAGGTATCCACTTGCACTCTCTTCTGATGCACTAGTTGCAAAGAATATTATATAGTAGGTGGTCAGCACTGTGGAATCTCTGGGATAAATGATTATACGTGTACTATTTTGGTTTAATTTGTTTAGTTTTCATTTCATTTAGATTCTGTGAAGTCATACCTAACTCTTCCCATCTGGTCTGGTGTTGGAGGAGGAATGTTTGCTAATCGTTTGTTATATATTTTCTATATCTTGTGAATGTTATTCCTTGCAGTGTATAGTTTTTAGTTTGTACTTCTTACAGAAAAATCCACATCCACTCCATTCTGATGATTTGGGGTTAGACCAAATGCTACGATGCCTCAGCTTCTCATCTTGCAAATTATGACCTATGCCAGTAGCAGGCTTAACTCTAAATGTTCCTGCTGGGCTAATTTTATGTACTCAATCTTATAGTTTTTAGTTCCATTCCTCCTAAACCAACAGAAGAAGGACAAAGTAGCACTAGTGGGTTGAGGTTGTTGAAAACTTGAAATTGACTCTCAGATTAAGTCATGAATTTTTCCTGATGAAGTTCTGAAATCATTTTGGTACATTAAAGTCCTTAGGACAGAAGAGGCCCTGTCTAACTTTCAACCATGGTATAAGTACCTGCACATGTAATATGTTCATTTTTATTTTTTTGTATTGAATATAATATGTACATTCAATCTTCACTTTGGGTGACAATTGTAGTTGCCACAAGATGCATGCTAAGCTAGATAGAAATTACTCCATGGTTCCTAGAGAAAGAAGGCCTATTGAAACTGTCAAGGGTCTCTGAAGAAACATTATCTTAAATTTATGATTTTTAGTTTATTTTTAAGACTTTTTCTTCAGGTTTGTATCTGGGTATACCTTTGGATAGATAATAACAGTGTGGCAGAGTTCATTGGGAAGATATTTATTGCAGGTTAGGCTTTGTATTAGGAAATTGAGAATTAATTTTACTTATACAAACTAAGTATTCTATCACGCATGCTCATTTCAATGATCTTTCTAACCTTCTTTCTTTTTCCAGCTGTGTCATTCATAGCTGCATTTGGCTTTTTGTTATATGGAGGAAGGTGAGTGTTCTGCATTCTATTTGAACACATTATATGGAGTTTTTGAGCTGTCTTGGTTCCGTTAACTAATTCTAATTGGCATTTCTTGATTCTTGTGACTGGGTTTGTTATTGTCTCCTATGGATTGACATATCAAATGCTTCTAGATTATTTTGCATGCTGAGACGTTTCCCTATCGAATCTAAAGGGAGAAGGAAGAAGCTTAACGAGGTATGTGCCTTCCTTTCACAATGTTTCTATTTTCTATTTGATTAATATTGATATTTGAAGAGGGAATAGAAACATTCACTAAATTGGATAACATGAGTGCTCAACTTTTTGCTCTGGTTTCTCTTTGTCGAGAATGCATACATGTCCTATGATAGAGGTTTTTTGCCCTCTTACTGCCTTAAATTTTAGTTTCTATTTGACTTGCTTGGAGACATTGGTGACAATTCTCTTGGTAGTCCATTTGAGTATGCTTCAATTCCAACCTATAGATACTAGCTGTTGGACTTGTTCAGGACTGTCCTCTTTTTCATTCAATGGTCATATCCCCTTACTAGCAGGTTTTGCTAGTTGGTAGTTACCCTAAGCATGGGATATTTAATTATGGTAATAAGCAATCATTGAACTCAATTTTTGTACACTAGGGATGACCAAGTTAATGAATGAGGGGTCATTAACCCCCTGGCAAACCAAAAAAAGAAAGAAAGAAAAAAGTATTTGAAACCTTAAATATTGACTCCTAGTCTAATAATAATATACAGTTGCCATCTGCAAAAAATGTAAATATTACCTAAGGCATCTGTGAAGAACTGACCCATTGCTGCTGCTCTGTTGAAGATTGTACAAAGAACTGACCCTTTGTGTTTTCAGGAACTGTTAGACTGTCATTTGTGTAACAAATTGCCAACAATTTACTTGTTCCCTAATTCTAAATTCCAAATTTTTACTTTTTGTTGGGGGTCCTGTTTGCTAGAACTAGTTGTATTTGATAATATCTGTTCATTTTATTGCAGGTCGGATCTGTCACAGCAATATGTTTCACTTGTTTTCTTGTAAGATGCTTTGTGGTAAGGTTTCCTCAAGCTTGTAGAAGAATATGTAAAATAATTGTCTTTTTAAATTCTCTTTACCTGTCAAGGCTGTGCATATCTGCTGCTGTTCTGCCATCACTTTTGGCTGTACTACAATGCAGTATTTAGTATGTAGTGATGGAAGACATCAATTTTCTCCCCCCCCCCCCCCCCCCATCCTGTAATGAATGCACCATTTTATAAATAACTATACTGTATCCCCTGCCTACCTGTCTGGCTACGCTATTCACAATAATTGAAAGCTAAGGGTGGCATTTTTTATTTTTTTTTCAATAAGTGATTCTTGTTAGATGCATTTGTTCAGTTGCCATAATGAAAAGTATGTTCTAGATGGAGTTGAATTATAGAGAAAACCAGAGGGAACGCTTACAGTGTTATTTTATATAGAACGAACAATCATGGTGAGGCTTCTCCTCATTGAGTTCCTAGGTGTAGCATGAGTTTCATCAATCACAGAAATATGCTAAACTGGTATATCCATTGGATTTTTTGTTTGACAAGCAGAAAAATATACTAATGCTTCATGATATATTGCTTCTTTATTCAGCTTGTAATTGATTTGTTACCCATATTTTAAGTAGATGTTTAAATGTAGGTTGTTCTGTCTGCTTTTGATTTGGATGCATCTCTGGAAGTTTTGGATCATCCGATTTTGGACTTGATCTACTACATGGTATTCTACTGAGCATCACCTGTTGTAATTATCTTCTTCTTTTTTTATGAATCCTTGTTTGTAATTATTATTATATTTGTCCATTTACTTACAACCTTGTCTCAAACTATAGCTCGTCGAGATCCTCCCTTCAGCTCTAGTCCTCTACATCCTGCGGAAGTTGCCGCCCAAAAGGATATCTGCTCAATATCACCCTATCCGTTAGCCAGAGTGGCGAAATTTTCTTTTTCCCCATGGAAGATGGTTTTAATGATTCTGTAGTTAGATGCTGGAGTTGAGCATGACAAACAGAGCCAAATTACCATCCAGATGTAGTATTCTGGTATGGCATGATGCCGGCTATTCTTTTTGCATTGAAGTTATGTAGCTATTTGCAGCTTGGTGAGTAGGTATGGAACTTTATGAGTTGCTTAAGTGAAAATATTAAAAACAAAATAGAAGGATGGTGGACTTAGAAGTTTTAATGTGATTTTAGGCGTTGTATGTGTCTCTTCTATTATTTATTTTATTCTTTATGGGACATGGCCTGTGTACTGGAACATTTAGTGGATTGATAATATTCATTTGCAATTTGTTTCCCGCGCAAACTTTTCGTAAGACATATATTTGTTGGAGACTGACACAAGTCATTGTTGAGGTTACTAACGAATAAAACGTTTTATTTCTGTTTGTTGTTCCATTCACTCTGATTATTTGATAGTGCTTGTTGGAAGAGAAATTTAAGCAATGAGAATATGGGTGGGTGACTTTTGAGTTAAAAAAACAAAACAAAATCATCAAAAAATAAGGTAATCAAGTTTAAGCTTGTTTTGAAGTAGCCTTAACCCACCCCCCTCATATTCTTCAATTGGTTTATAGTCTAAAACCACGTGCTTCTCCATTTTGGCCAAAAAGTCAAATCAATTAAAGGGAGTCTAATATCAGAAACTAAAACTTACATTCGATAAGGAACTGAGACCAATATAAGAAATCATCACACTTATAATATCAGATGAAGGAAGACTATGTTACCAAAATGAGGTTAAAAAGAGCAAATATATTTTTCTCATTTCATTTAAAGCTTTGAGAGTGGGCATACTTGACATCAAATATAACAATGCACAAGAATTTAGCAATCAGAGTATATCTATTATGTTACAAGGTCAACCATCCTACCCGTAGGTTCTCAAAAGTCATGATGCATGATCAAAATAAACGCCATCCTCCAATAGTTTGGTTTCTCAGACCTCATCTAATCTTGGTGAACTTCTTCAGCTGGTGGGGGAGCAAATCTCACATTGGCAGGCCGTGCCACAACAACAGCCTCATCTGCAAATAGTGCTTTAATAAATGATGGGGTTCTTAGAGGCCTGCGACCAGTCATCCGGGGATATACATCTTCAAGAAAATAGTAGGCATGACCGGCAATCATTCCCTGAACCACATAACACTTAGAAATTAGAATAAGTAACTTTAAGTCTCAATATTGCGTTCTTTGAACAAAGGCATACCAGTAGATCCACCCAACCACTTGCACCGACAAGAACAGAAAATCCCAAAAGAACCTGGATGTAAAAAGCTTCACATCAGGGTGCCTATATTTCAAGGAGATATTGTCTCAACAAGATAAAGACAGTGTAGTCTACACACCCATGGAAGGTAAGCTGCTGTGAAAGTGAAAAGGCCCAAGAAACTCATGTGGATGAAAGGATTTTGTTTGCTCCACACATAAACCTGTTAAATTCAGAGAAGTAAGCAGGCTTCCAAAACAGTTCTTAGACATCAAGCCTGAACAGCATAACATTTATATTAAACATTGACAAAGTAACTAACCATCATGAATGTCAATGAGTTGCTAAGGAATATAATTTTAGCAAATGACTCCGATAAATAAGGTATCATCCCGCCAACAAGAACGATTCCAGGTCAAAACAGAGGCACCAAATAAAAGCATATAAAAGAAATCAGCAGTCCTTCCCCTGAAAGAGTTCTCTTCAAGAAGCTTGCAGTATCGAGCAAGAAAGAACATGTGAAACATGAAATCCAAGTCTGCCATTTTGTAACAGAAAATACAATGTCAAAAATAATAAACATCTGTAATTGACCAACACGATTCGGATAGTAATTCAAACATGTGCAGCAGGAGCCTTAAGAGATTAATTAGAAAATTCATATTACAAAGAATTGTAGTTGGTAACCATCCATTGGACTACAATTCATGGAATAATTTCTCTTCTTTTCTGGGTTTTTTACGTGCTGGAGATTGTGTTCATTGTAATTCGGAAATATCACGGGGGTAATTGAAGATAGGACCAGATTAAGATAGCTCAATGTATGAAGCTTATTCTGATATTTGTGTGCTATCTATTTAGCGTTTCTATCAGTGAGTCTTGTTTTAAATATTTATGTAAAATGAGGAGAAAAAAGAGCCATCTTCACAGTTCACACAAATCTGTTTCTAACTACTTAGTCGGTTCATATGAATGCTAAAAATGGTCTTTGGGATTGGTTGTATGCTAGTCTACTCCAGTCCTACGTGAATTTTTAAGGGATGGGCTTTCTCCAATCAGTATGATTCCCTTGGCTTGTTGGAGGAAATATAAATGGTCTAGCTAGTGTTGCAGAAAGGCAAGGTTCAAGAGCAATACTTATCTATTGTTGTGTTCGGTTCCAGAAAAATATTAATCACATAGGTTTCAAGATTTTGGATTCTCAGGTCCAATTGCACGGATACTGCTAATGCATTAATTGTAAATGAAAATTAGGACAGAGCCCTTGCCAATACTACATGGAAGCAGGACATTTACAGACTGTATGTAAGAGAATATCATTCAAAAATGTTAATCCTTTTGAACAAACCCAGAAAAGCTTATGACTCGTAGGCATCAAGCATTCACTAAGAGAGAATAAACTTATATTCACCCTACTTGACATATGAATCAACAACAAAGGACATTGAAAAACAAATGCTATCTGCAATGCTTAAACTATCTGACTTCTCCGGTTCTTCCCTACTCCTTTTCTTTCATGTGCTAACTCCTAACAAATGTAGGATTCTTTTCTTGCACTAGCTCCTAAGCAAAATAATAATGATCTTTATCTTCATCGTTGCATTCAATTATCTATGAATAAATCAAAGATCAGTGAGTAAAATTGGGACGGTTTGCTTCAATATCAAAACACCCCCAATTTACCATCAGCTGCCTATTTAGAATCACTTGATTATTCATACATTTGAACTCGAAAACATGATTATACAGAAAGTAGATGATCTTTTTGACACCTGGAGGAGAGAGAGACAAGTGTGCACCCATTTTCTTTTCTGTTTCCTTCTTCTGGGACGGTACATGAGATGACCGCGCAACAGAAGTTAACAACAATCAAAGATTATTGCAACATTAACATCAAATATAATTCTAAGGAATAAAGTTGAATTTTGACACTTACCCATTTTCCTGAAATACAAGAAATTAGTAACAAGACGCCAGAATTGATACTGCTTCACCACAAGTTTGGGGTTTAGGTACAAATTATACGGAGAAATTATCTGCAAAATTTTAAACCAAATTTTAGAAAAGCCCAGATCGTAATCAGAAAAATCAATTAATCCAATTTCACCCAAAACGATTACTAATACTTAAATCAACAAATAAAGCAAGAAGCAAGAAAAAAAAAAAAAAAGGACTAAAATTTATAACTGAGAGATCAAAAGACATACATCAAGGGAGCAACCGATGGTGGTGACAACCGCGGCGGTGAGATATGAGCGTGTAATGATGGGCATCTGCTTGTACCATTCTTCAACTGCTTGAGCCATTATATTCCCCTAAATTCCTTTGTTTTCTTCAAGATTAGATTAGAGCCCACAAAAAGCTTCGCTAATATTTCAAGATTGAAAAAATCAGTATCCGAAAGAGAGTCGGAACAAAACTGGATTTTGAAATTCGGGTACAGTTGGAGACAAAGCGAGAGAGACCGAGTCAGGAAGAGAAGGAGATACCGAAGAAAACCCAGAACCTTACCGGGAGATACGAGACAGCCAGCTATGGACTTCCTTAACATAGTCTCCGCTACGAATGACAAACCAATACGAATCATAGAGCGCGTGGAAATCACTGCCAATAATTTCTTTTTATGTTTATTCCCTTGTAACTAAATCCTTTTACTTTGGCATATTTATTATTTTGGGCCTTAAAATTACATTAATTTTCAATTCAGCCATTTAAAAATTTTGTTAGCCAATTTTACCTTTCAAAATTCAAATTTCTCAATCAAGTTTTATTTTTTCATTTAAATATTATAAATTAACTAATACATTTGATATAAAGATAATGAGATACTTAACTGTATTTGTGTCTTACAAAACTTTTTATTGTATTTTATTGATAGATTACATAGAATTATTTTATTTATATATAATATGAGAATGAGCATGCAACTTAATTAAAAAAAATTAACTGAAAATATTTTAAATGTCTAAATTAAAAATTAAGACAATTCTAAATGATTAAAATAAAATTAATCATTTTTCTGATAATTTTATAGTTCTAATGGCTGAATTTTATAAATTAAAAATTTATAATAATTATTCATGATTTTAATATTATTTAATATATAAAAATTGGTACTTTTATTAAATAGGTATAATACAAATTTGTAAGCAAATACTTGCATTGTGATTGACATTAGTTGTAGGTAAATAAAGTAAATAACTTATCATCTCTGTGCAAATGTGTCAAATTTAATAAATAAAGTATTTTGATTTATTTTAAGGATATAAGATTAAATTATACATTCCTTAAGGATGATAATGCAAAATTGAATGGTTGTAGTCTACTTATTTTAAACGTTCATTAAGAACTAATTTTAAAACTCAATATGAAAACATTCATTAAGAAATAATATCAAAACTCAATATGAATGTATGAATGTACGATCAATGTTTAAATGTTATAATGTATGATTTGTCAATGGATTAATATGCCAACAAAACACAAGGTCCAGATATTTTTCATTTTAAGAAAATAAATATACTATCATATGTCCAATGAACATATAATAAATCAATCCTATAATAAAATATGACTATTTAAGTATTTCATTTATATTGATGACTAATTATGAAAAATAATATATTATGATCATATTTTTCAGTAAGATAAACTCATATCAGGATAAATTCAATTTAATAAAATCATCAAAATCTTATTATTAACTTTCATTATATATAAATTATTACATGGTATGTGACTACCAACACAATTATAATAACGTATATGTATATGATCGTTCCACTATATACTTTTTTCGAATCACCAAATGTTGAACATTATAATTAAGAATCTCTCCCATCCTTATTAGTAGAAAAAACGTTAATTTCAAACATGCCATAACAAGTTTTAATATATTTATTATTATTGTTTCTCAATAACGTAGTACTTCTCGATAATATAGTATTGATAGTATTATTCATTTGTTTAAATATAAAATTAATGTCACAAACTGAAAAAATAAATTATAAAAGTGAACCCCAAATCGTGAAAAGTAAGATATACAATGCCATTTTTAGAAATGGAGGAGATGTGTCTCCCCTATGTAGTGGGCAGCTTGTAACATGTGAAAAACTTGAGAAGATGATTTTGTGGATGTAATCATTAAGACCAAGACTTGCAATGAAAATAAAGTAATAATCCCTGAATTATTTGATGTGCCCAAACAAAGCGTAATATTCCTTGGCGCTCGCTGGTCCCTTCACCTCCATCATTTGCCCGCTTTTTCTTCTCCGATTTCAAATTCAAAACCCACCTCACCCTCTTTCAGTTTCATACAAAGATTTCAAAAACCCTGCAAGAAAATTTTCAACTTCAACGTTTTCTTACACAAATTTAATAAATTCAAGCTAAAACTTGAAAAAGATGGACGCCGAAGAACCACCCTGTCCTTCTCCGTATCCACCATCTGCTTCTCTTCTCAAAGATATATCAAATTTCAAAACCCCAAAGCGTCCCTCTCAGATCCCTAATTTCCAATCCCTTTCCCCACAATTCTTCACCGCTTCTAAAAAAATACATGGTTCTTCGTCATTTCGTCGCCGGCCTTCTCTTGCTCCGCCATCTTCTGCGCGTTCCAAAAAGTCAGCTGCAGCCGCCCGGAAACTCAAAGCATTCGAACTCGAGCAGTCTCAGTCATCAAGGAAGGTGCAAATAAAGAAAGAGCAATCGCTTAAATCACTAGCCAAGTCTCTCACTGTTTGGCTCAATTTTTTGTTCGAAAATCCGGGATTTTGCGGGTGTGATTTGTCGCTCGGTGGAGACCGGGTTGGGGATGTGGGGTCTACAATTCCGGCGGCCAAGGGGAAAAGGGATGGCTGTGTGGGAGCTGTTATTGGGACAGATTTAGCGTGGCGTATCCCGAAGCGGCAGAGGAACTTGTGGTGGCGCAATGAGGGCAGTCATGATAAGGAGAATGGAGGGATTGAATTCCCCAATTCGATGTTTTCGTACCTGAGGACTTCTCTGGAGGATGTTTGCAGTTTTGATGATCTGAAACAGCGAATGGGGGTTTATCTGAGCTCGGGAAGTTGTAAGGAGATCTTTAAAGTGATGAATCAAGTGACAAAGGTTTGATTTTCCACAGACGAGGCTTTTTGTTTTCTTTTTCTTGTGGCGGCGTTTTGTCCTTTTAATGGCTGAGGAAACTCGGGAGGAAATGTGTCAATCACAAATTTAGGTGTTTCCATTTTGAAAGATGAAATTATCACTAATATTGATCCCTGAAAGAGTTCTATTTTGTTAGATGAGTAGAATGGACCGATGAGTAATTTGAGGTACACTAATCTTTTAAATCCTTTCTTTAGTTTGGTTCTTCTGTTTCGTTATCTCAGTAAGCAACTATCTTGACGGGCCAGGTAGATAATCACACTAAGTAGGTCTAAGAAGCGAACTTTACATTGTTAATCATAGCAGGTCATGTTTGAATGCATATAACTGCAATGAGAGAGGTCTTGTTGCGTTGTACAAGTTTAGGTTAGGAGTTTCATGTTGTTGTTTACAGTTATATATGAAGCTTTCCTTTCACTGACTGAGTTTGCGTCATTTTATTATTCAGAATATTGATGATGGAAGGTTAAAAATGAAGCCCCATTGCCCAATAGTTACAGATGTTCGACTGAAGGAAAAGGCGACGAGAATCCTACTGTGTTATAATCCAATTTGGCTTAGAATCGGATTATACATAATCTTTGGTGGTGACTCTTTGGTGCCAAAGGAGGATGTTGATTCTGAGCAAGAATTCATATTTTTGAAAATGATTATCGAGAAGCAATTTTTCTCTCATGCAGGTCTAGCAAAGGCTTATGCTTATAACAAAATGGTTGAGGGCATGTATAGACCTGGTTACTATGAAAGTTTGGGGAAGGTTATATTGAAGAGAATTTTGTTTCTTGTGGTTTTCCTGGATAGGGCCAAATGTCAGAGTTGTCTTCCACTTAAGTATGGTATTGATGGACTAGATGGGGGTTCTACCTTTATTGTTCAAGGGAGAATCGTGTATAAAATCAAGTAGTCAAGTGGTCCATGGTAAACTTTCATTTATGTGCACTTCTAATTTTGTTGATAGTTTCATAACATAATTTTCTCCGTTGTAGGTTGACTTTTCTCTCTTTTTGGTTGGAATATAGAATTCCTGTCATCAGATGTAATGCATGGAGAAGGAAATGTTCTGGCACATCTGGTGATTGTTGGGTACAAAGTATCTCATCAACAGGTAGGTGATTCATTCCATGTGCTATGCTCATCTGGTTGCATGCTTATGTAGGAACTCGAGAGCATGTCTTTTTGCACTCGAATGTTTAGCCCTAACTGATTGATGGTGAAAAAGAAACTACACCAAAACATGAATGAAGGAAATACTTCATTACTTTGCTGATTTTCCATAAAATGTTTTCGTTGTGCAGGGGCCTCTTGTTGAGTATGACTTTACAGTTAGAGATTTATTTGTAGATCTTCAAGATGGATTGAGGTTGTGTAGAGCTATTCAACTCTTGCAACATGATTCTTCTATCCTAACAGTGGGTTTATAACTTATAATGTTCTGTAACTTCTAATTGCCATCTTTTAGGTCAATTCTAAAAACTAGTTATGTATTTGTGGAATTGTTGTATGTGCAGAAAATGGTAGTTCCCTCAGATACTCCTAAGAAGAATTTGACAAATTGTGGGGTTGCCCTACATTTTCTTACGAAAGCTGGTGTATCACTATATGATGAAGATAAAATGATGATCGCGGGGGATGATGTTGCTAATGGAGATAAAGAACTCACTCTCTCATTGTTATGGAACATGTTTGTTTGCTTGCAGGTCCCAATTTCGTAACTGCACTGATGGTTTTTTCGTGTTTAATTTTCCTTTCAGTTTATATCCAAAAACAATTTAACTTTCTTTTGTCATTGAATCTGCAGCTACCTCTTTTGGTTGACAAAATAAGTTTAGCTGAGGAAACTTCTAAAATTCATGGATTTAGTCTGGTATGTCTCCTTTTGGATGAGTTTCCTTTCCTTTCCTTTATTATTAAATGAAGAGGATAATTAATTAAATTAATACTTTTTTTTTTGACTTTCAATGATCAATTTAATATCAAATTAGATGACAGTGGTTAAATCTTCAATTCCTTCCTTTTATGTTATTTTATCTCTTTTTCTCAGTATATTCTATGCCCAATTCTGAAATTTATATTATACCTAGTTTGAGGTTTTCTTCCTTTTCACAGGATCATTTAAATAATGCAAATTCCACTCCTCTGGAAATGCTTTTGATTTGGATCCAGGTACTGTATGCAGATAATTTCTTTATGTCTTAGAGAAACAACTTTTATCTTGTTGTAGTTGTTAACTTGCATGCTAAATCTGTCTTCATGTTTGAATGATTTGTCTGACTGCGATGTACAAAATGCTAAATTTTAGACCACTTCAAGCTTCTAATTGTGTAATGTGAGAACTAACAATTAACTTATTAATGTGATAATTGTGTTTCATCTCCAACAGTTCTGATCAGTCTTCTTTTTGTTAACTCTGTGTTGCACTCATGATTCATTATATCTTGCTCATTTGTAATGTTGGTGTCGTAAAATAATACCATTGATACTGTCTTTTCTTTTTATTTATGCATTTCCATCTTGTTCTTCATTATTGTTTTAATTTTTCCAGGGAGTTTGTAAAAGTTATGACTGTGAGCTCCGGGATTTCTATTCGCTAGTTGATGGCAAAGCTATATGGTGTTTACTTGACTATTACTTTAGAAAGGAGCTTCATTGCTCTTGTTCTTTGAAGGTCTTAAATGAACATTCTTGATTATCTTTATGTTTGCATATTATATATTCCCTTTAGCTTTATATCCATTCAATTTTTTACAGGATCCTAATAGGACAACTGGAGAAGAATCAATTATGTCAGTTGCTGACTATCCAGATGCAGTGCACAATTTTATATTATCTCAGAAGTTGACTACGTTATTAGGAAAGTTTCCCGAGGTAAATGCAATGTATGTGTAAATGTACATTTTCAACATGCTTAACATGTTTCGAAGAAATGTTCTTAGTTTTGGATGCATCAGGTGACATCCTAGAAACACATTAAGGCTAATCCTTATAATATGCAATCATGATAGCGCCATTCTGGATAGAATAAAAATGAGTTTGTCCATTATTGCAGTACAATGTTTCATTCTCTATGTACTGGTATATCTAGATCTAATTTGAAGTACACCGATTTAAACATGGTTGTATTTCAAATTGGACAGCTGGGAATAATGTTCATCTAAAATGCGTGCACACAGTAGTCACTTTTCTTGTATAATTTTTCGCAGGTCCTACAAATCAGTGATCTACTTGAACATAAAGGTGCCTGTAATGATCAGAGTGTGGTGATGTTGTTGGTTTTCCTTGCAAACCAATTATTTGTCAAGAAAAATGTGGTAATGCTGTGAAAGATGATAATTGGATTATAGTTACCTGCCATGCTTGGGATTGATATTAAGTTTTATGCCTTTCTTTCCTTTCAGGATCAATTAAATTTCCATAAACTCCTTGGCTGCAATTGTCAGTGTCCAGAAAGAAGACATTTAAGCACAGGACAGTGCCTTTTAAGTTCTGAAGTAGCACAAAAGTCAGAAATTTCATGATGGGAATATCACCGAAGGTTTTACTGTTTATTCAATAGTCCTTTGACTTTTAGTTAGTTATGCTTTTCATTTAGGTTTCTTGCCTTCGATATGTCTTATTGTATTTGGTTTTCATACTCTCAATAATTTTGCATTTATGAAGGCCACTATTATATTCTGCATGTGATTTGTTTACATCACTAACATACTGCTTTACTTATGAGCACTTCATTGCAATACTGATTTTCTTTTTTAGTTAAGAATTTCACTTTCAGATGGATTCACATCTTATATAATTAAGCATAAGCCATACCTGGAAATGAAACAAGAAAAGATGCTACAACAATTGATACTAAAGTTTGATTTTTGGATTTATATCGTTAAGGACAAAATCAGGGACAAAATATTTGGTGCACCTTTCATGCAAAGAATCAATACTTGCATCTAGCTCATAAAATATCTCTTCAATGAAGGATGACATGACCTTGGGTTCTTGAATAGAAAACTATAAGCCATCTTTCTTGCTTGTTGTCTTACAGCTTTGTCAGTTAGGCAGTTTTTGCTTTTCTGTTTGTTAGGAGTGTCCTGGAATAATTTATGGATTTTATTTTAAAATATGGATGAGAAATTTGGTATTATTTGCACAAAACTTGAAATTTGAGGTGACCTAAATAACTATTACATCCAGGCAGTGACTGTTAACCTTTCCTTTTGTCCTAATTCTTTTACTAATATAAACATCTACTAAGACAGATGCTGCAAGAAAATTCAAAGCCATCCATGCTTGGTGGCGAGATATGACAGAGAAAAACAAAAAATCTGTTACCAAACCTGCTGCTCCTAAGTTGTTGCACACGGCAAACAATTGCAACATTCATATTCAAAAAGGTAATTGGTACATCCTTGAGGAGTCCATTTTGTTGTTATGTTGTCATATATTTAAGTTTCATCAGTTGCAAACTTACTGTTCTCTTCACTTGCTCACCAAGTTCTGTCTTTAGAATTCATGTAATACATAATATTTGGTAACTATTTCTTGTTTCCTTCTTTGTGAGACCAAATCTAAAAGATGCACCAGTAATATTATTCTTTTTCCTGATTTTACATTTTTCTTTTCTTATGACACAGAAAACTCTGCTGCCATCATTGTTCAGAAATTTGTTCGTGGATGGATAGCAAGGTCTAGGTATGTCCATGGAGTTGACCACAGAGAAACAGCTTCAAAATTGTCCCAACAAAATGTCCCACTTGGTCTTAAAATACAAGCAGCTTTCAAGATTCAGCATCACTTTTCTGCAACTAAAATTCAAAGCTATTTCCGCAGCTGGCTGTTGAGAAAAAAATTTGTAGATCAGGTCCGAGCAATTATAAAAATCCAAAGTGTTTTTCGAATGTTCAGATGTCTGAAGGCTTATAGACATCATCAAGCAGCCGTTAAGATTCAGCATCACTTTTCTGCAACTAAAATTCAAAGCTATTTCCGCAGCTGGCTGTTGAGAAAAAAATTTCTAGATCAGGTCCGAGCAATTATAAAAGTCCAAAGTGTATTTCGAATGTTCAGATGTTTGAAAGCTTATAGACATTATCAAGCAGCCGTAAAGATTCAGCATCACTTTTCTGCAAAAAAAATTCAAAGATATTTCCGCAGCTGGCTGTTGAGAAAAAAATTTCTAGATCAGGTCCGAGCAATTATAAAAGTCCAAAGTGTTTTTCGAATGTTCAGATGTTTGAAGGCATATAGACATTATCAAGCAGCCGTGAAGATTCAGCATCACCTTTCTGCAACTAAAATTCAAAGCTATTTCCGCAGCTGGCTGTTGAGAAAAAAATTTATAGATCAGATCCGAGTAATTATAAAAATCCAAAGTGTTTTTCGAAAGTTCATATGTTTGAAGACTTATAGACATTATCAAATTACTACAAAGTCAGCCACTCTGATTCAATCTTTTGTACGTGGATGGATTGTGCGAAGAGAAGCTTGTTCACACAGAAATTTCATTGTTGCAATTCAAGTATGAAGTCCTATAACATTTTCTTTTTATACCTATTTGGTTTCAATTTTCATCTGTTTTTTTGAGCTTCCCTCTGGCCACTTTCAAATTTCTCATGCATTTTTTTCTTCTTTCTCTCCAATCTTGCTTTTTAGTTTTCTCATGGCTTTCGACATTTCTATCTCAAGTTGGTAGATTATTGTAGTGTTTATCATATGTGGCTGCATATATTCTGGTTTAATAGTGAAAGTGGAAACAGCTTTTTTTATGGCTATCAGTTATGCATTTTAGAGATATTGCCTTGTCGTGGCAGGTTTTCTATTTTGTGTCTCTATGCATACATATCCGAGTCTCACGTAATATGATGCAAAATGGATCTTTCTGGAATTACCTTTCTATATTTTGTGAAAATGCCTTACATTTTTTTAAGTTTTACTTCTATCATTGAATGATCATCATTTTGCTTGAGTGAACCCAGAGACATTGCCGTGGTTGGCTGGTGAGAAGGGACTTCTTGTTCCAAAGAGATGCTGCAATAAATATCCAAAGTGTCATCCGAAGCTTGAAAAGGCAGAAGACTTTCAACTGTGAGAAAGAGGCTGCCAAAGAAATTCAACGATTTGTTAGGGGGCATATAATCCGTAATAGGCTAATAGGTATAAAATTCATATCAAAACCCATTTATTTTGTCAACATGCTATTAGGTTATTATTAGCTTCGTATCAGATGAATATTCATCGTGTTTGCTTGTTGCAGGAGCTTCCCGCCTACATGCAGCCATTCCTACTGGTTGCATTTTAAAGAGACCAACAGACTGTTATTGCTTTCAATTGAAATTGTTCTTATATTCAGTTCTGAAACTGCAAAGGTGGTGGAGGGGTGTTCTTTTGTTCAAGTTAAGATCAAAGTGTGCCCTCACTATTCAGTCTCATATTCGTGGCTGGATAGCTAGGCAAAAGGCCATTAGAGACAGGCACCACATTGCTGTGATCCAAGTATAGTATCATTGCTGTCTTGATTTACTCAACTATACTTCCATCTTTTGTTGTTTGATGCAGCTCTTCCAGGGACATTCACACAAACACACATGGTAGCTTGGGTTACTTTTAGATACTCAGTAAAAAAAAAAAAATTCCATAGTTTTGGGTTGACTTGAATCCATGCAAAATTATTATTATTATTTTCTACATTTCTATTTGTAGAGGAAGTCAGATTTCAGAATAATTTTGCTGCCCATCCCTTGAAAATGGGGATGGTCATTCTACGATTCATGAAACCCGAACTACTCAGCGAAGGAACTCTTGGTCATGTTTTCTAAATTTGCTCTATCAAGGCAGTTATTCAGAGGGTTTTGATTATTTCAAGGATGGTTTTATAATTATTAGTGATAAAATTTAAGAGATAATTGAACCTTGGATGTTGGTTGACTTGAGTTTTCTGCATAATCTAGTTTATCAGAAGACGTATAGATACTTTGGAAGCTTAAATTTGAATACCTCATATATACAATGTGACAAAAGATTAAAACACACTATGAAATCCTATCAGAAAATAAGACGGAATGAGATTCATGTTCTAGGAATGATTTTACTTCATTTTATCACTAATCCAATAAAAATTTTCTTGTAAGAGTAATTAGTTATCAATCTATAATTTTATTGTTTCCTAATTTTGCTTCCTTTGTAACCTTTCAATATGGATACCTGATAGTCCCACTGGAAAGGTTACCTTGTAAGGAAAGAATCAAGAGGGCTGCTACTGGATTTACGTTTGAGAATGCAGAAGTCTGCCCAAAATGTGGATGATGGCAGGCGTATTATAAACAGACTCCTAGCAGCACTTTCAGAACTGCTTAACATGAAAAGTGTCAGTGTGACCCTTCATACTTGTGCTACATTAGGTGAGAGCTACTGGTTTTTTTTGGCTAATATATCTTTTACAGCTTTTTTGTTGATTTTTGAAATGTAAAACATCGATTTATTTGTTCTTTGTTTTATAATGCATATTGCTTCCCAATAGCGAACTTAAGTTTCTTTAAGCAAGTTTCCTGTAACATGCAATGAGCTAAAGAATGTAAATATTTAAGTCACTTTTTTTTTTACAGACATGACTACAAGACATTCTCAGAGATGTTGTGAAGAACTTGTGGGTGCAGGTGCAATTGGCACCTTGCTACAGCTCATTCGCTCTGTCAGCCGGAGTATACCTGATCAAGAAGTCTCAAAACATGCTCTATCAACTCTCAGAAACCTTTGTCGCTACCCTCATCTACTTGAAATGCTAATTGACAGTCATGGTTCTGTAGAAATAATTCTTTGGGAATTGCTAAGGTGTCTATATTAGTAATATTGAAAGTTGACAGAATTAGTTTTTTACTTTTGATTAATTCCTACCCTTTTTACAACTCTTTTCAGGAACAAGGAGGATGGATACTTCGTTGCTTCTGAAATTCTGAAGAAGATATGTTCAAATCGTAAAGGTTTTGAAGCTATACGGAAGTTGCCTGCCCTTTTAAAACGATTGAGCACTCTTGTTGACGAGCTTACAAGGAAGACAATCAATGAGAAAAGGTCAGACTTTGTCAAAAGGGATTTTATTTTTCCCAATATAAATTCAGATGAACATCTTAAGTTATATTTTGTCTCCTGTAATTTGCCTTTAGTTAAATATTCATTGCGGCATTGCAGGAATCCTAGAGGCCTTGGTCCAGCAATCAGGGAACATACAGAGAGACGATTGAAGGATGCTGCTGAGCTTCTGAGACTTGCAACAAGTTCCTAATTCTGTTATTAAATCCAAATGCAATCTGCAAAGATAAACAATGTGACTTGATCATACTTTCCTAGGGAGAATTTATAGAGTAACATTTAGATGGTAATGTTTCATGGTTGGTATTCATATTTTGATACGCCTCATATCTAATGGAAAAAGGAGCAAAGTGACACCCTCCGCTTGCTTCACTTGGTTATCATTGTCTCTCTTCTTTCTTAAAATAATCCATATACTTATTCGATATACAATAATATACAGTGACTGCCGTCTCTTCTCTCGAGAACCAACAGGTTCAGATTCTGCCGCTATAAAGATCAAGCCACCGCCTTATCTATCTAGGAATCCTTAATTCCCATTAGTTAATCTCTTCTTCCAATGGCTTTCTTTCTTTTGAAGGATTCTTCTCCCAAAGGTGTAATCATCTGTGACTCAATTGTTTTGGCATTAGAGTAATAAATTAATTAAATACTCAGAAGTCATGGTCAGATTTTTCTGCAGGTAAAATAATTTCATTTACGCTAGCCCACAAGGAGAAAAAGAAAGGAGAGTGAAATCACAAAATTCATGCTATAATCAAAGTAATTAATTCATTTTGAAGCTTTTGGATGCAAATTTCTTTCACATCATATCAGAGATAGGCTATTATTTTGATTATTAATACCACTTATCGAAAAAACATCGACGGAATTGAAATCAGAAGCTTCTTTTGTACATATGAATCATAAAGCTAAAATCTTTCAAATCTAGCAGAAGCATACGGAGAATGTTTTATAAGTTTCTAAGAATCTAGAAACAAATATTAGCAACTAACTATGATTTTTCTAGTACTTCAGGGACTCAGGCAGCTCTTGCAAGAGTTTCTAGTCGGTCTGGAACATCAGCAGGATCAATAAAGAAAGCTCTTCTCCTAAAAGAACTTGGAACTGTAACTGTTAAAACTCCATCTTCATACCCAGCAGAGATTCCATCTATATCAATCATACCCGGCAGCCTGAACTTCCTCGTGAACCTCCGAGCAGGCTCTGTGGATTCATTGACTGCCTCTGTTCGGATTATGAGGTACCTTGAGTCCTCAAGTTCTACCTTTATTTCCTCTTTCCTCACACCTGCCATAACCAGCAAAAATAACCAAACCCAATTCATGTGTGAAACATAAAACAAGGACAAAGATTTTAACTATTATTGGCAGGTAAGAAAGTTTCTGAAAAAATCAAAACTTTACCTGGTATGTCAGCCGAGAAAATATGTGAACCTGGGGTTTCTGTCCAGTGCACATAGTTTTCTGGTGTGTAATGGTAGGGAAAGAGGAGGTGGGGAGGTAAGAGGTATTGCAAGGAAACAGGGTGATGTGCTGGGAGCTCCATTGGTTATGGGAGAAATTCAGAAAATTAAGTTGTAACTGGATATGAAAGATGGTTGGCTTACCTTTATATAGGGCAAGTGGGCAACTTGGTGTAATAAGCTCAGAGTTTTGAGGTCTGTTTGGCTTTATTTGAACTTTTACAGAACTTCATTTTTGATAGTTTGCCAAAATGGGAAGGGCTGAAAGCCAATGAATCAGTTGGATTATTGGAAGAAAATAGGCAAAATAACTGAGGATGATTGGCGTATCAAGTTGGCAAACTGCCAGGCCAGATTGTTACTCAAACATAGTCTTTATCATTCTTTTTGGAGTTTTGGAATTCCAGTTTTCCTTTATAATTTTTTTTATTTGGGACTATTTGCACGGAACAATTTTCCCAAGCACATAGAAGTCCTTTTATTTTTCTAAAGATTCAAGGCTCTGGGATATAGCATAAAGGAAACAACAGCTGCACATGATTCCCTTCCTTGAAGAAAACCTTAGTCCTGGGTATATTTTATTTATATTAAGACAAAGACGTTGAAAATTATAGGGCTAAACTAATACCTGATAATGAATAATCAAAAGGAAATGCTTATCATTGTGATAGATGGGTCAAGTAGTCACCAGGAGGATTGATCATAGAGCAACAAAGCCAGGAGAAGCAAACCTGAAATAAAACATTATCATAGTATCATATACTTCTTATCACAAGAATCTATGATTTTCTTTTCATTTAATTCATTCATGTTTTTCATTTTTCACCGTTTCTCTATTTTGGATAGGCAACTGGATATTATTTCCACAGCAGAAAACACAAGGTGGTTGGTCTAAGAAACAGCAAGTGTTCACATCATTTCTGCAATCTGCACTGGATTGAGCATTTAGAGCGAAAGAGTTTCCTTGTAATAATGAACAGACCTTCAAGAAGCAGAATAGAATAGAGAAAACAATAGAATAGAATCATATGATACAAGAAGCAGAAAGTTCAAATTTAAAGGATCAACAAAAAGCAAAATTTGAGCAGAAATAATATTCATAATTCAACAGAAAATGACATGTCAAACACAATAATCATTGACTTTTAACTTATGTGTTTAGTCTAACATCAGCAGATCACTGGCATCAACCTCTGGAAGCCTGGGAGCAAAGAACTTCATGATAGAAACTCAATCTGGATTTTCAAGGCTGCAACTTATGTATTAACCCCAAACACAAAACCATTGCTATATGAAGGAAGATTGCTAGAACACCCATGATTCTTTACGGGCGACCGGAAAGGATTTGGTGTCACAGGATGTGTGATATGCAGACCAGCATTACGAAGAACATGTTTAGCATTTGCACAAAAAATTTCAGATTTCTCAGTCAAGAAGGTGGGCACGCCCATGGATTTGATCAAATCAAGAGCTCCCTCCCAACTAGGATAGCTGTCCAATCCACAGTTTAGTGCAATGACAACATGGGGGGAAGGCAGGTAAGTGGCTTCCACCTGGTAAGAACCTCTGACAAGATTTACCCTCATTCTGCTACCAATTCCTGAAGTTGTCCCTGAAAGATTTGTTGGAACTTCTGGCCCCACCATTACTATTTGCACATTACCCAATCCATTGAGTAAATGACCAACTTCTGCAAATGCGGTCATCCAATCCAACTCCCCTTCAGGCCCTAGGTAGTGCACAATCACCTCCTTCCCTTTCAAGAGAAGGTTCTTTGAACTTATATTGAGAGTTGTTAATATGTAATAAACTGTCAATGGATGTGAGAGAATGTCTGCAACAGGACTTGACAAAGGAAGTGAACGAAGGTTATAGTATTCTGACCAACCAGAGAGAAGGAATGGGCCTGCAATAAAGTGATCTTGAAAAGGCGAGTCATGAGGATACTCTAAGTCATCAAGACCACCCCAGAGATCCTGCATCCCACCTTTAACAGGAAGGAGACCAAAAGGGAAGTGAGAGTAGCAATTGCACTTTCTCCTCCACATGCCCTTCTGATGGATACCTAATGATTCAAGCCATTTACAAGGCTGATCAGCAGAACAGGGAAACATGAAAATTTTCACAGCTAGCTCTTCTTCTCTTTCCATCATGGCTTTGTGAAGACCACACATGTTTTTATGTGTATCCTTCCAGTGTTGTTTCTGACAGATAGAACTGCAGTAAACAACTGCTCGACACCGTCCACAACAGAGAGACTGTTCTCCATGCACTTCTTTTTCACACATTGCACACTGTCTGAAGCCACCATTTGAGTATAATTCCATATCAATAAAAGTCTCTACCCCAGATGGTTCTGCATATTTGGTAGGGGTTGAGCTGGAACTCAAGGTAGCCTTCTCTTCATATGTCCGGCCAGGTGGATGTGACACAGTAACTGCAACAATATCATGACCACCCTTGGCCATTTCTGGTGGCCACTGAACATCAACAGTCTCAATAAAAGGTTCAAAATACACTAAAGTTGAATACTTGGGACCACTTTCATTGTCTTCGTTTAGCAACGGGTGCACCAAAGAAATGGCTTTCATAAATGCATACACGAACCTGAGCTCTTCGAGGGTTGGATTTCTAAAACGAAGAGCACCAGAAGACATGCAACGAGCAACATCAATTACAGGAAAGCGATCAGTTCCTGATGCTTCCAGCGACAAAGACTTAATCATTTTGCGATTTGAAGGGAACATCAAAGACTCAATTTCATATGTGACCCTTAAAAGCTCAACATTTGGAACCTGAATAGTCTCCCTAGATCCTGTCATTTTCTTAGCATCATTTTCTGATCGATACATATGAAACCCAATATCCCCTCCATCTCCTCCAAGGAATTGGACACATGGGAAAGGCTGTTTCTTGCCAGACCAGTCCGAATCCTTCCCAACCCGGATACCAAATAGATGCCCTGGACGCAATCTTTTCCATGGACCGGTTCGATAAAGAGCTGCTGCAGCTCTATATATAGAGTTAACAAAACTAGGACTATTGGCCTCTACTCTCATTAGGCATGTCCCAGATCCAGGACCAAGCCCAGGACCAGACCCAAATTGCTCCTGGAATCTACCAAAGAGGTTCTTCAAATGCAAATCCATTCTAAGCACCTTTTATCAGATCTGGAAGCTCAAAATCCCACTATTCTAGTGAACCTATATTAAAGCAAAACCCTCTGTATATGCCAAATCCTACACTTCAAATAACACACCAAAAATCCAGCAAGTACTAAACTTGTCAGACTAAATGCATTTTCCCTATACATTCGCTTCCCAAACACAAAAATACAGTAACAACTAAACTTGCCAAACTATAAGCAATTGCTTATTTCAACCACGTAAGGATTACACACTACAAACGCCAGAAATGCCTAAATTACATCCTGGGTATTCTGACATTTCAGTAAGGAAAAAAGATTTATATAGAAACTTAATAAAACTATGAAGATCAAGTAGATTGCTTCAAGAAATAAGTGAATTTAGTGCATCATACCAAGTTTGAGAGTCAAAATAACGATTCCCTGAGTCTCAGACGCAGTAGAGCAAAGTTTAGCAGTGAGTGAGTCCTGAGCTAGGAGATCCGATGCATTTCAGACACAGAGCAAACGTAACCTTTAGTAATCACTTGCAAAGTGAAAAAAAAAAAAAAAAAAAAAAAGACAAGACCGGGTTGACAGACATAACATTTAATGATTCTGAAATGAGGGGCGGTCCCACATCCCATATGTTTTTTTGTAAGCAACTGCCATTTGATCCAATTTGCTAAAGACGGGACCCACCAAATCAGACGGTGATAATTTAAATCATAAATCAATGGTCATAAGTACAAGATACTATACATGATAACAAATCACACACATACTATTAAACCTATTATAGACATGCCACGCGCGAAGAATACGTGGCCGTTGATTGAAAGTTGAAAACACAACCCAGTCGGCTATTCCCAAATCCGGAATGGGAAGCTCAAAAAAAAAATAAAAAAAAAATAAAAAAAAAATCTAATTCTATCCTTCCTACGCTCCTTTCCTTTTAGGGTTTGCTGGTTAGGGTTTGAGTCTCTGGGTCCATTTTCTTCTCTTTCTTACTCTCCCACTGAAAAATTCAGATTCGTTGCCAAACATGATGCAGCCTGGACCTGGTATGGCTACACAAACAATGGGTCAACAACCAGTTCAGCAATATCAACAGCAGCAGCAACAACCTTACATGATGATGCCGCCACAGCCTCAGGTGCCACAGATGTGGGGTTCCACGGCCCAACCACCACCGCAGCAGGCTCAGTCAGTTCAACCGACAAGTGCAGATGAGGTCCGTACCCTTTGGATTGGTGATTTGCAGTACTGGATGGATGAGGGTTATCTCTACAATTGTTTTGCTCATACTGGAGAGGTAAAAGTTGTTAACTTTCCTTCTTCTTTTTTACCACACTTTGATATTAATGGGAATTATACTGTGAAGGTATTGTGGATGTCGAGATTGATATCATAAGTTGGAATGAGCACATTGTTTTGGGAGTAAAATTTATACAAGGAGAAATGGGGATGCTGTCTGCCCCACGACTTGATGAGATTGTAATAAAGGCGTTGTCCATTGTTTTTTTAAGCAAAAAATTTCAGTCATGAAATAAATACATCCATCTCTTGATTTGATATTCACATTGCGCCACCACCAATATTTGCATTGCTCTCGAATTCTCTTTCCAGCTTGAATTTATTGGGTTTCACTCTTGTCATACTGAGAGGTTTTGCACGTCACTAGTAATTCACCCTGACCAATATAATGATTTTTTGAACTTACGTTCATTGTTTATTTTGATCATACACACACTCTGTAGTCTGTGGCAGAGGTATATATGTCAATTTTTTTTCTATCATTGAAGGTGAAGATGGGTGGTTTGGTAGTTTTCTTGATCTAATATGAGCATGTTTCTCCCTGAGTCAGAATAAATGTTTTCAAACCCTCTCTTTAAAATTAAAAATATTTGTTCCCGCGAATCTCAGCAACCACTTGGGCTTGCAGGTAGCTTCTGTTAAAGTCATTCGAAATAAGCAGACTAATCAACCAGAGGGTTATGGGTTTATTGAGTTTCTTACTCGTGCTGGTGCTGAAAGGGTTCTTCAAACATTTAATGGTACCATTATGCCAAATGGTGGGAAGAGCTTCAGATTGAACTGGGCAACCTTTAGCGCTGGTGAGAAGCGTCATGATGATACTCCTGATTACACAATATTTGTGGGGGACTTGGCTGCAGATGTTACAGATTACATGCTGCAAGATGTATTTAGGGCTCACTACCCTTCTCTCAAGGGTGCAAAGGTTGTGATTGACAGGCTCACTGGGCGATCAAAAGGTTATGGTTTTGTCAGGTTTGGTGATGAGGGTGAACAAATGAGGGCGATGACTGAGATGAATGGAGTTGTCTGTTCCACAAGGCCAATGCGAATTGGAGCAGCTGCCAACAAGAACGCTGGTGGTCAGCAACAGTCAAAAGGTATGTTTCTTTGCTGCATTGTTTTTCTATGGCCAGTTATGGTAAACTTTGTTTGGTATGTTGCATAAAGATTCTTCTCCCAATTACAACTCACCAGTTTTTCCTTTGTTCTATTAAGTGTTTGTGGTTTGGGTAGATCATTATAACTATAGTGGTAGCATTTTATTTGTCTAATTATTATTTGATTTTGCTTATGCTAAAAGTTATTAAGTTTGTCTCTTTTCAGTTGCACTCTTGAAAATATACAGCAATTGCCAAGTCATTTCCTTCCTGTACTTTCCTTTAAAATTTGGGCTAAGTAAATCTTTCAAAATCATAAAAATCTTATAGAACTCCTGTTGTCTCAAAGCAGGGCGTCAAGAGGCTCTGTCATCTAGGAGCCTGGAACTGATTTCAGCTGAAATGGTTACCATTTTAGTGCATGGCCTTGCCTAGGTCAGTTTCCAGTTTATGTCTTGCCCATTAATTTGGCGGCATTTTTTGTACTACGTTTTCAAACTGTTCTTTTAGTTCTTCCCGTTGGTTGAGCTTTTAGCCAAGTTTACATCGTGTGACTGTACTGATTACATATAAATTATCCACATTTTGGTTACTGGTGGAGAAGCCCTTTCCCTTTCCTAGTTTCTGAATTTTATTTTATTTTTCCAAATAATTTTCCAGAGTAAATACTAATTTGAATTTTTTATTTATTATTTCCTTATTCCACATCACTTTTTTTTAGATTTTGAAGTTTCCTCTCCCATTCTTTTGTGTGATGCTATATTGTTATTCTTAGTTTTCAGTCCGTAGGAGAAAGATTCTATGAACATGTGCGCAAACCTGGATCTGCCAAAAACTGCAAATTGCAGCCTGGTTTTCCTTGTTTATACATCTTATTTCATTTTGTCTTATTTATCTGGGGCACTTCTGTCTCTCCTGTGTTCTCAACAAGTTGCCATGCAATTGAAGCTGTGGTTTACTTTTTGGTTTATATTCCTCTGTGCCATTTTGGTCTTTGTAGTTCACATTTTAAAGATAATAGCATAAACTAGTTTCATAACGTAGCTTGTCAAGTTCTCTTGCTTGCAGATCCTTAAAACAATTGCTAGTGTTTCTTCCTCCAGTTCCACTTTCATACTCCCTTCTTTATTCTATATGGTCAAACTGTAATTTAATCATATTTTGAAACTGTTAAGGTGAAGCCAAAACAAATTCTCCCCCCAACTGTGGAGAGGAGGATGATTTATTCTGATATGTTGACTACAGGTTCCACCCATCCTGAATCTGGAAACTTCATTGTCGTTGAGATGATGCATGTTTTAGGTTTCTTCTCACTTATGTGGTACCTATAGTTACCAACTGAAATTGTTCCTAATTTTAAGTAAATTACGTTTAATCAGTTAACATGAAAAGGAAACCAAATTGTCAAATTGGGAGGGAAGAGGATACAGGCTTCGTGCATCTGGTTAAATACTCAAAACTATTTTAGCAACACTGATACTGTGCTGTTGTTATTGTTATTGTCTACGATTCCACATCTTTTACTTGTTCTGTAATACATGTTACTTCACTTTCATGTTCAATCTGCAGCTTCTTATCAGAATCCTCAAGGGACACAGAGTGAGAATGATCCTAATAATACAACTGTGAGTAATTTTTTGCAATATGGGAATTATTGTCCTTCTGCCTTCTGCTTTCTGCTTCTGCCTTTATTTTCTAAACAAGTTTTTTTCGTTGTAGATATTTGTTGGTAATTTGGATTCTAGTGTTACGGATGAGCATTTGAGACAACTGTTCAGCCAATATGGGGAGTTAATACATGTGAAGATACCAACAGGAAAGCGATGTGGGTTTGTTCAATTTGCTGATAGGTAATGAAATATGATGGATTTTATCTTGTGTGACATCTCGTCAGTATTCTTATTGTGTAGTTATGCACTTGCATGTATCAGAAGCTGTGCTGAAGAAGCATTACGTGTGTTAAATGGAACTGTGCTGGGTGGACAAAATGTGAGACTTTCATGGGGACGCAGTCCTTCAAACAAACAGGTCTTTTATGTCTCTGATTGTATTAAATTCAATTTGGGTATTGTTGATGTGTGACTGACTTAAAGTGATGTATCCCATATCTTGATTGGTTTTCAGACGCAACCAGATCCAAACCAGTGGAACGGTGGATATTATGGATATGGTCAAGGATATGAAAACTATGGATACCCCCCTGTTGCACAGGATCCTAATGCCTATGTTGGATACACTCAGTATGCAAATTACCAGCCGCCACAACAGATGCAACAGCAGCACCAGCAGCAACAGCAGCAGCAAGTGGGATATAGTTAGAGAAGTTTCTACTGCTGTTTTGCCTGTCACCTTTTATAATCTGAAGACAATTTACGTTTTAGCTATTCCCATCCTTTCTTGAACGAATTAATTTGGCTCTGTTTCTTCTTTTTCCTTTCCCCTGTATTAGATGCTAATAACGTAGGGATTTTCTATGGTCGTGCTGTATTTCACAACCTCCTGCTTATTTTTATGTGTTCGTTGTGTACCAATGTTACATTTAAATTTGATTAAAACTTCTGATTTCTTGATCGAGTTAGTAGGTGTTATCTAAACTATGCTGGTAGCACACAGGTCGTTGTTACACAATGCTTTCATTAACCGTACACAAAAACTAGGCAAGACCAATGTTTAGTTTTTGAGGCAAAATGGAAAGAAAAAAAATGCTAATTATCCTCGAGTGTAGTTGAAGCAGATACAAAAAATAGGAAAGACAAAAATACGAAAAAGAAACAACAAAATTTCCCAGATCACTGTCTAATATTTTCAGCTGGTTTCAAGGATCAGGTTATGCCTGATAAAAACCAAAGGAGACATGCTCGACTGATGCCCAGATTCGTGCATGTTCGACATTTTATCAGATATCTCAAATATAATATGTAAGCTACATACCGACCAGGTTAGTTTGAGGAAATGCTAACAGAAGAGTCTATATTTTGAGCAGAAAAATATCCGAACTGATTTCAGCGAAATGGTGTGTGACATAAAAGTTCACACACTTATTCCGATTGACATTGTCAACTAAGCAACAATTGAGATCAGAAAACCGATACTAGAATTACTTTCTTAAAATGTCTACCAAATAGTCATAACCAGCATAGATGACTGGTATTTCTGGTCTATTCCTACGCCTAGACTCCATTTATTCCACATGCCTGACCATCCTCCTTCAGTTTTCATTTTCTAGAGTTGTGATCCAAACGGGTTATTAAATTCGACATGATTGATTAGGTGGAATGGTGTCTTGATTATCTGAATCAACATTTGCAGTGCCACCAAATGAACTGCAGATCCCGGATTCACTTATTCCCACAGGAGCAGATCCTTCAGTAACTAGCTTGGATTCAGATAGAAAAGCCTCTCCCGCATGCGGTTGGCTTATCTTTAAAGCTGAGTCTGGTCCGTAGCCATCAACAGTAGATTTTCCATTTAAGTAGGAGGACTGAACTCCACTTGAAGTCTCAATAGCAAGCTTTGCCTTTGTCTCTTCTGCTATATCTGCTTCTGGAGAAACCATTTTTTCTTTAGAACCATCAACTGGTTTGCTAATCTGTTCAGAGGACATGGATTCAGGTTTAGCAGATACTGGGGTTAGGTTGAGTTCAATATTTGAGTTCTTCAGCTCATCATGAACTATTTCATTCATCTTAAGGACAGAAACCACAGTCTGATGTTCAATTACATGTTCCTTACTGTTTGCAGTGCCCAAAAGTACATGATCAGGTGTGGGTTCTGCTTTTAAATCTCTAGTCCCACCAACAACAGTATCAGGTCCTTTCATCAGTGAAGGGGCTTCCAAGTCATGCAGCACCTCATGCTGCTTAACATCTTTATCACACACTACTTGTGACATAATAGAGGCAGAAAGGCTTTCATGCCCTGGATCTGAAGTTTTATTTTCCTTCATGGGTACCATAAGAGAGACAGGTTTGTTGTCAGTGGCAGAATGAAGCTCAGACGACAAAGGTTGGTCTTGATTTTCATGAAGGGCTGACACCTGGGATTTCAGCTCACCAGGTTGCTTATCAGTTTGCCCTGATGAAGGAACAGAACCATTGGTCTGAGTTTGTGGATCAAAGAGTGGGATGGGAATCTCTTTCCTTTCAACCATCCTGACATGTGGAGCCACATCATTCTCTGGGGTAATTGGAGTAAATCGCCCAGGTAGAAATATAGCTCCCTTCAGTTGAGTGTCGGTGCCAGGTACCTTAACATGAAGAAGATATCCATCACCAAATGAACCTTCAATGACACAAGAAACAGCCTGACCCACCCTGAGATTATCGCCATCATTACCCATCATTTGAGATATTCCCATCACATTATGTTCAATTATTGCAGGAATAGTGGGCATTGCAGGCACACTCTCCCCCTGAACAACACTCTCATCCTTGCGGGGACGGCCACGTTTTCTCTTCAATGGAGCATCCTGATGTAGGTAAAGAGCTTGGGTCTTGATTCTTTTGGTCCATTTTGCAAACTGACAGATATGAATAAGTCTGATGTCTCTTAAAAATCTTCAGGTGATATCCTTAGGCACTATTGCCTGCACCTGCAAACAGCTTAAATTGATAGACTAATATACAGCTTAAACAATTACAAGGAGACGCTTGCTCAAAATTTAAAAATGCACAGATGATAGACATTATTTACAATCAAAATCACTTATCCCTGGTAAATAAAGGGAATACTGGCTATTTAGGTTTGGACATCACTTCCAGAGACATCTTCCATAACAAGTGATTGACTGCTTTATAACATTTCTTATCTTACTATAGTGGTTGGAATTAGGAAAAAAATTTCCAGAATGGCAGAAAGTTTTAATGACAGGAGTAATGATGTTGATGATGATAATATACCAAAAGCATACAAGTTTTCTTCATTTCTTTTCTTTAAACAGCAACGAAGTTCAATGGTTTTCTTATTTTGTTGATAAATCGCATACTCTACCCAGTGAGTTCAGAACTCAGTTTCACCCCTGACCCCACCAAGGTCCATCAACCCAAAGATCATTGAGTTGTAAAAAAACAGTATCCTGCAATAAGTTAAAATTAAACCAATGCTGAAAATCAAATTCTTATAACTCCAGAACAGTATTTTTATTTTGTATTTTTTTAATAGGTGGTAATATAATGAGAAGGCACCAAGGGAGCCGGGCCCATGTACACTAAGACACTCCAGAACTGTTTTGACAAATAGATCCATTTTTATCAGAAAAACCAACAACAAACAGCAAGTGAATAAGGTACATACAAACTGGATTCTTAGATTGGTAATAGACTAAGACTCCTACAAATGGAAATACAGTAAACTGCCAGTGGATGAACCCAAACAACCGTCAATATTCAGAACTAGTAAAGCAAGGAGGACCAAGAAGAATCTAGTTTTGAAAGATAGTATCCATAAAGGGATGAGGCAGCTTGAAAACAAACCAAATTAAGAAATATACATATATAGTTTGTCATAGAGCTCTGTAAAAACTTAAAAAACAGAACTTTGTTTATATGGGGGGAAATGACAAACAAAAACCATATCTTTCTTGTACTAATCTTAAAATCCAAATATCAATGAATAACCTTAATAAAACCATAGAACCCATAAAGCACCAAAGTCAAGTTACTTTATCAAGATAATTTTGTTCCTAATATCGAATGTGAACCTTTCAATTTCATAGTATTCTATAGGAATAGATTTTAGCACAAATCCTCAATACCACCCACCCCAGACACACACATACACAGAATTTATAATTTCCTTTGGGTGGTGGTGTTGGAGGTGGAGGGGTGCATATCATAGAGTATGGACAATGTACTTGATAATGTAAAAGAATAAGTTAAAATTATAAACCAATAAATCAACCAAATCTTTGAAAGATCTGTTTATATTTATTTATTGTGGAACCAAATTTTCACGATACAAATTGAAAAAGCCAAATGAGAGCTCCTTAATACCTAAGTCAGATCCACAAATATTTAATCAAAATTACCAGTAACATCTAGACCAATACATCAGATCATCAATAGTCCTAATGCGGTAGGTATGATCTCAAAGGGAAGAAAGAAAAAAGAATTCAAACTTCTTACCAGATCTAATGGTTGAGAAAGAAATAGAGCTTCAGCAATGAATCTTAGTGGCTTTCAAATGATCTTCATCATTCATAGGCTATCAAAAACAAGAGATTCATGCCAATTTCTAGTCGGATTATGAAATGGGGAAAGCAAGGAGGTGGCGATGCAAGAAGCCCTATTTATACTAAGGCAAGGCTTAAGGCTAGGAGAAAAAAAAAAACCCACTAGAGCGCTATAACTAAGAATAGTCCCATGAAATACCGTGGACCACAGGGAGCAAAATGGGGAGTATGTGCAGGCCAAACAAAATTTAAGCCTATTAATTTGTCCAATAGTAACCCATTCGAAGCTTAATATTGCTTAGCCCATTTCATCATAAGATACAACAAGGAGAGGCTCAGCCCTGGACAATTATAATCGGGTCGGGATATAACATTTCTCAGGACATAAATGTATCAGAGTTTTTACTTATAAAATGTAATCAACTAGCATTCTGATAATCAAGGATGAAAGCCGTATGTGTGTCTCCGAGAGTTTGATAATGTGTATCCGAGTGAACCATAAAGGAAAAAAACAAGATTTGGCAATTTGGGTCAAATATCACATTTTTTTATCGCTTCCCTATCTCCTTCATCCTCTTGCAATTTTAACAATTTGATAAAGTAAAAATACCATAATTGACACTTCTTAACAATAAAATCCTTAAAAGCCACAAAAGTATAACAGATTATAATAAACTTCTGTTGGTAACCCATGTGGACATATCCATACAAATTTTATTAAAATAAAACTATGTTGACCAAATTTTGAGGGGACAAAAACAACCAATCATTTTTAAATTGCTTTAAACTCTCTCAGCGTGCCTGTGTGTCTGTGTCCGTGGATTATAATTGGAATCTATAGACAATTCCACCTCCCCTTTCAAACAATAAGCAAGCCTAACTTCTAGTAGCTGCAGAATAAATCATATGCTCATTGCAAGCATAAACCCTATATAAGGAAAAGCATTGACTAATATGATATATAGAAAATCAAATTACATTACAAACACTAGAATTTAATAATTGTATCTCGCTTAATTTTGATAAAGTATGTTGGGTAATCCAATATTTCAACCATGTAAATTTATTGATACCTCCTTTATCCTTGTCATTGCAATGTTTTTCCCTCCATCTTCCTCTTTGAAATTCCCCTTCTTGAGTTGAATGCCTACGAGAAATCAACCAGTTCAGTTCCTCAGCCACATCTAGGGCAGGGAAAAAGCGACAATCTAAATCTGCATGAGTGGAACACACCATTCAGAAATTCTAAGAATAATATGCTCATTAACGGACAGGAGGAGACTGTGAGGAGAAGCTCTCATGAACTCCTCTTCTGTCATGCTCTTCCGAAAGTTCAAGTCTCCAACTATAGAAGAGAATTTAACAATAGAATTCCATTTTCAGCCGCAAACACAATTTAGGAAACAAAAGGATGCACAACAATACATCATAAATCAACATCAATAGAGAAGTGGCCTTAATGGATTAAATTCCAACATATAGTCACAGTGATGTTTGTTATGACATAAAACAAGTGGGACTTTTCAAGAACCATAATTTCTTTAACAATATCTATCAATTGCTAAAAATGAAACATATTGAAGCATCAATTGCTTCAAATACTCTTAGAATGGGGGTTCAGTTATTTGCCAAAGGTCAACGCTGAAAACCAAATTGGAAATATCAATACATTGCTTTACTCACTTTAAAGGAACCAATTACCATGACTAAAAACTGTAGCTCTATTTAGTGCCAGCTTCTCCATCCAACTTCGTATTGAAGTCGTATAAATGTAACCCTTAAATAAAGATGCCAATAGTAAATTGTGTGCGCCTGTTTTCTTTAGCTAAATATTGACCCTAATCGCCATTGTTAAGCAAAAGGAGAGAAACCGGCCCTTCTCTTTGATGCTTTAACTCTTCCATTGTGATCAGGGTCTAAATTACCAAATTCAGTTAATCCCATGTTTTATTTCTACTCTTTCTACTATAAGCACTCTACTGCATGTTCCATGGACATAAAAATTCTTCCTTGAGACACCGGCTTCTGTTTTGAACCAATGATAAAGGAAGAACATAGAAAACAGCATTTGAGAAAAGACAAACACAATAACAAACATAAAAATGAACAATGAAACTAAGGAACACTCATAGAAGATACGAAATCACAAACATAAATATTTACGATAAAAAGCATAACAGAATTCTCTAACCCATGCCATTCACGAACTGGAATCGTCGTGTTCCGGGATCATAAAATAATTTCCGTAAGGAAGGGTATAAAGAAATTTCCATACCTGATCTATTCGGCGAAGGAGAAGCAACCGGAAATTGCTGAAACTGTCGCCGGAAAAGAGATCGAAATAATAAAAATAGGTAGCTTGGCGCCGGGTCCTACTATATGAGCATTGAGCATGTTTTCCTCTTTTCTTTGGTATTCCATTCCATGGGCCGATTTTTTGGGCCTTGTGTGATGGGCTCTTCCTCAGCTAGGCCGGGTCTACTAGTTAGTATAGAAAGGGAAGGAAAGGGAGGGAAAGTCAAATTGGTTTTTTATGTGTCAAAAGGAGGGGAGGAAATGGGCTTTTTCATATTTGGTTGTTATAAAGGAAGGGAAAGGAAAAGAAGAATGGGCTTTTTCTTACTTTGCATGAAATAAGAGAGCATATTTATTGTAGTGAAATAGTTTCCGAGAGACACAGTGTGACCTAGTTAGGAAATAAATAGTGAGGATAATTTACAGTGCAATGTTTATCTAACACGATCTGTAAATTTATAAGATTTATCTAAAATATCTATCTAACACATAAATAGACAGAACTTAACACAATTAAAGTAAAATATATGTTTAACACATAAATCATCCAACTTTTAGACTATTTCATAAATTGTCATATTTTAAATGATTTAATATGAAATGTTTATCTAACACATAAATATAGACTTATAGGGGATTCATCATGAAATGTCTATCTAACACATAAATCGATAGATTTAAAACAACTTATGTTTATATATCTATATTTGCATGTCCATCTAAAATACAAATCGTTATAAATTAAGACTGTTTAAAATTAATAACCATCTAGCAGATAAATCATAAGATTGATAGCGGATTTAATATGAAATATCAATCCAACACATCATTAATCTAGCAAATAAATTGTAAGCATGGTAGCCCATTTAATATGAAATATCAATTTAACACACAAATCATCATAGTCTAGATTTATTATTTCTATCTAAGACATGAATTGACAAGACAATTCACTATGAAATGCCTATCTAACATAAATCGTCAAGTTTAAGTTGTTCACAGTGAAATATCTATCTAACACTTAATCATCATATATTAAGCCAATTTACTTTGAAATGTCAATCTAACACATAAATAGACAGATAGTAAAACAATTTATAGTGAAATGCCTATTTAACACATAAATTGTCTAAGTTTCCACTGTTTATAGTGAAATATCTATCCAATAACTGAATTGGTATATAATAAGACAATTTACATGTCAATCTAACACTTAAATTGCCAAATTATAAGACAATTTATAGTTAAAATGTCTAAATAGCATATTGATCTTCAAAGTTTAAACTGTTTTATATATAATAAAAAAATAGATATCAAGAACATAAATCATCATAATTTATAAGACTGTTTACTATGAAATATTATATATCTAACACATAAATTATCAGATGTTAAAACTATTTACATTGAAATATCTATCTAAACATAGATACCTTTAGGCGATTTAGTGTGAAATAGATACCAATTAAATTTACTATCAAAACATTAATCATCATGAAATTAAATAATTTACAGTTATAGATGTTACATCTAACACATGTATGATACAACACATAAACACCACCTCACATGGGATTTACTCGAAAATATTATAAAGCATTAATCACCATGAAGGAGTTGCACATTTACTTCTATGAATCATTAATTAACACTAATTGCTAGAGAGAAGAGGCAAAATCTGGCGGCCAACCACTCAAAGGCCAACTTATATGTCTGGTCTGATCGATGTCTTTGAAATAAAGAAAAGTTCTTATTACTGAATTTCAAAGATCATTCAATTATTGTCTATTTTATATATGACATGCCTCATGCTTCCAACTTTGACTTTTGGAACTCATCTCACAAGCGATCACTGGCCCGCGAAAATGAAATGAATGACCTCTCAGCCTAACATGGTACCACACTACACAATTCACACACAGCTAGACCATACCACATTATAATGAACTTAATCTACTACGAATTATTATTAATTTTAATTATTATATGATCAAAGTATATACACCTGATATAACATAATTTGTCCAACTAATCTTGTGACACGTGATAGTTAATGATCTGTATTTAACTAAAAATACTTACTTTTGGATCATTAAAAAATGAATGACACGTTTTACTTTTTATTGACACTTGACCATTATAACTTTAATATATCAATATTGTTTCTGTATTGCCTTCTAACTTTAGTATTGGAGTTATCTCGGGACTTAGTTATGGATTTTTGATTTTATATATCGTGCATATATTCTTTGAATCTGACTGACGAGAAAAATACGTAGTCCAATCGGCACTAGACACGTAGAGCGGACTTAGTTTGCTCTAACAACAGTACTTGTACCAAGCAGTCCGGCCTGTGTATTTATATATCATAATCCAGCTTAGTCAAACCAACATGACCAGCCAAATTAATACTCCTAACTTAATCAGCCAATATTATTTCTTGTTTCTCTTTGATCCTAAATATATGGCTAGGATGATTTGTTACTATGTAATTCACCAATCAATTGCCAAAATAAATAAATATAAATGTAGCTAATGTCATCAACTTTGTCACGTGCTAATTGCAGTAATTAAAATTAAAAATGGATTAGATAACTCATATCTGTCATTGACCACTTATTACTACAACATGCAATGATTTTGTTAAATCACACCTGGGTATATTATATATTGTGATTTGGTTGATATATATATAATATAAGGCCATTAATAAATGTATCGAACTGTACATTCATGCAAGTTATGAACTTGGGAAGCAATGAACTTAACAACTTTTCTTAATGTATACTTTATTCATCCCACTTGAAATGTCAGTTACTAACTTTACTTAAAGTATAAGAAATATAAAACTAGACAACGTGAATTGTGAATTATGTATCTCTCTTTTCTCATAAACTCTCATCTCTTTATTATAAAATTTCAAATTTTTAATAAGAGTTACAGTTTTTTTGGACTAGGTAAAGAGATCTTCGGTGCATCAGAGAAAAGTAAACAAGTATTTTAGTTTTTCATATGTAAGGCCGGTTCAGTGACTGTCAGTCAGCTTCATTATTTTTCTTACCAAACACTGTTTCACATGCTCTGCTTCATCACCATATGATCACCTCCTTATGTGACCCCCCCCACCATATATTCTAATCTGCATAATACACTATAAATATAACTTTCAACACCCAAGTCAGCTTGTATATTACTGCTCCCAATCTCTTCTATTTAGCTCTCTTTCTCTGTATCTTCTTTTAGACTATCTATCTTCCCAATCATTAGAGGAAGATGGATCTGGGTAGGAGGCCATATGCATATTCAAAGATGGATATGGAAGACCCAGAAGAGAAAATCCATAGGAGAGCACAGTTTTTGATCTACAAAGTATTGGAGCAAGCAGATTCACGAAGAAAACCATCATTCTTAGGAATTAAAGTGTCTAAGTTGAAGGTTAAGATTGGGAAGAGATTAAAAAGGTTGAGGAAGAAAATGTTGTCAGGTATTTCTGCAGCTAGAGTTGGTGTTTACAAACAAGTTATTAGTCAGTTAAAAGCATGGAAGAGATTGTTTAGTCATGGAGATACCATTGTCAACCAGCTTCCTCATTTGTTCATCAAATGATTTATGTCAAGAATAGAGGGGCAATTGGCATGGCGTGTTTCTGGTTATAATCATATTCTTCTGGTTTCTTTCACATATATATTTTCTGGGCAATTCTTTGTTTTTTCTTTGGAATGGAATGAAAATTGTAGTCTTTTGCTTAAAGCATTTGTCATTGCTTTGTTTTTCTATATATAAAGAAAGCAATAGTAGTAGCTTGTATAATTTCAAAACTACACTAGGACCGTAAATTAATAATAGAACAATTACATAAGACTTGTTATCTAAATAATGTGGAATTTAACACTCAACATAACTTAATAAAATATACTCTAACACTCTTCCTCAAGCTAGAGCATATATATGCTCAAGCTTGTGCAAGTATAATCCTAAATATCAAAACTCTCAACACTCCTTTATAACAAAAAATTACATCAAGTTTACTTGACTCGCTCTGTGCCTAAGAGAACAAAAACGAGAACAACACAAACAACATGTGTCTAAAAGAAAATGACACAAACAACATATGTCTCAAACAGAATTGTTGGTTCACAACTAACGTAAAATGTCAAATTGGCAACAACTTCCACCGAGAACTTCTCTAGTCGGAAACCAAGATAAGACATCTTTCGGAATCAGTGATAACGAGCAACGAATGTTGAAAACTCTTCAATCTGGGTTGTGTCAAAGTACTAAACAACCAACAAGACGAACTTCTACAAAAATTTCAAAACTAACAGCATCAAAAGCTTCAAAACTATTTGCGACTGTTGCCAAAGAAGAGAGGCGACAGCCCCAAGATTAAAATTGAGTTTTTATCAAACCCGCTCTAATACTATGTAAAATAAATATAGAAAAAGAAATAGTAATAACTTGAATAATTTCAAGACTACATCAGGACTTTAAATTTATAATAGAGTAATTACATAAGACTTGCTAATCTAAATAATATGAGACTTAACACTCAATATAACTTAATATTAAACATATTCTAACACAATTGATACTCCTAATATTTAAAAAACAGGTAGCACAAAATTATGCTTTAGTTTTAGGCCATCATTTTGTTTCAGAATAGATGCTTTCTTCAATCTGGCTATGGGTTTTTGTGGCCAGTATTGTAGCTGAAGCAATAAATGCTACAGAACAAGTTGAACGCTTAGACAATGATTTACTCTAGCCCAAGCCAACACATACACGAGCAGGTTAACCACTGATAATGAAAGAAGAAGCTTTTTGATGCCATTTTCAATGTAAAACATCAAATTGGGGACTGGTAATGAAAGAAGAAGCTTTCTAATTTTAATGGAAATCACTGATAATTCAGTTAAAAGGAAAATAAAAGAAAGTAAAAAGGAAAACTGTATATCTATTCAGTGTCGACAATGGATCTGAGATTTGTGTTTTATTGCTCTGTTTTTATCAACTGGGAATAAACACAAACATATGGAGGGCATAGCTGGAGTGATGTCAATAGTCCATTAAATCAGTAGCTACAACTGACTAAGCTATAGTCTATAGACCCACTAAGCCCCCAAGCTGTGGCTTCAAGATTTATGAAATTCATATTAATATACTACATAATTACTTTACTCGGTGAAGGAGTCAACTCTTCCAACACACTCAGTACACAATTTCTTTCCCCATGATGCCGTACTGTCCTATCTGTCATGCCTCAAGATTTGATTACTTCTCACTGGTAGTGGGCATAGCCAGCAAGCCCTTTGCTTGAGATAGATATACAAATAATTCTTCTTTTTTCCTCAACAATATATCTCAGAGAACAATTATTGTTTGCCTAGGATCCTTCCTAATTGATACTAATATTGATTTCTGAGAGTCATGCATGCAGAGTTCAGTCATGGCAGGGCATGCCATTCCCTCAAACCCACAAACTCTTTCATTCAGCTCACCATGATAAATCGGTTGCGTTCACGTTGGGTCCTTGGCCCCGTACCAAATCAGAGTCAACTATGTGGCCTCTGCCCTGCAATCCTGCAAGGGTCATGATGATCACAACTATGTTTTGATTATTTTTTACTTAAGGTAAAAGGTAAAAACAGCTTTCTTACGGCGAGTAACTTCAAGAGTTAAAACCCTCCGACAGTTACCGGGTAATAACTCATGTTGGGTTGCTGAACTAACAACTGCAACTGATTGATAATACAACTATTTATGTTATTATGACGATATGTTACACCTATTTAACTAACACAATAAGAGGCATAATCTTGTAACTTGTTAGCTAGTAGAACAAAAAGGGACGTATTAAAAGACTACATCAAAATGTTGATTTCATAAAGTAACATTTTTCTGGTACAAAAACAAAGAAGATTGTCACCACAAGATTACATGTTAATCTCTATGTTCATAGTTACACTATAACCTACTTTCCCTAAATTTCCTTTACAAAAAACTTATTATACAAGCAAACAAGAATTATGAATCAATAGGATTAGTAACCCATACTGGGTTTCACCGCTGGCAACATTCTCTCCTCTGAAACAATTGTCTACTACTGAAAGGGATAAGACTGGGATGACAATAAACCTTCTTTGAATAACTACCACCCAATAATCCTTGTTTTTTAAGGATTAACAAGGTTGCATTGTGAAAGGAAAAACTTCTCAAAATCACAAGAGCATCATGAGGACCATGGAGAGAGCAAGGAGGAGAAAAATCATCACATTATCACTGTAAAGGCCTGCAGAAAATGGAAAAGCCAAACATTATGATCAAAAAATAAGATCATCTCATAGAAATCTTACTCTGCCTGTTTATAACATGCACATGTCTATAGATCACATGACTAGTTACTTGCTTTAACCATCTTGATAACATTCTAACGAAAGGAAAAAAAAAAAGAAATTTAATCACCTGCTAAGCAAGATTTCCTCCTATTAATTCAATAATCATAGAAATCATATTCTGCCTGCTTATAGCTTTGCAAAGGTCTTGCAGAAAGCATTGAATGCTTGAAACAATTTACTTGCATTAACCATCTTGACAATACTAACCAAAGTACAAGTAAAAAAGACGGATTTAAATCATCTGTTAAACAAGATTTTCTACTATTTATTCAGTAATCAAGATTTCTGCTAACCTAATATATCTGGTTTGTGTTTTATTTAAGGATACTTACACTTCATAAATCATAAGAGATCTTCTGGGATCAAATTTGATATCATAGAATATTTAAATTAAGCATCTGTTTAGGGTGAGCACACATGGGGACTTCGCTTAAATGATTACTAACATTGGGGATATAAAGGGAGAAAAGGAATCAAATTAACAAGGTATTCTTACAACTTTGAACAGATGCTGCTGCAGGCAGAGCAGGAATATTGATAGCTGCAGTTCCAACAAAGTAGAATTATTAGTACAAGACAAACTTCCAGTTAATCAACAAGACACAATTCTGAATTAAAAATGAGCAACCAATTGAAATATCCCCTATAATATATGAAGACTTTTAATAAGAACATACATTTGTTGCATGATGAAGATGCCACTTGAGATGTAGAGGGCCAGGGAGCTGCAATGTTGTCATTAAGATCGCAAACAAAACTGATCCCTGAAGTCACGTCCAATGTTGCATCTGAAGGCAAACTTGGTAATAGACATCCAACCTCTGTTCATGAAATCACATTAGATACAACATGTTAATGAGGAAAATTAAATATCAAGCAGTCCACTGGTATATACATTAGATGCAAAGGGTTGTTAAATCACTCATTTACAAAGAAAAGCAATTCTTTCGGAGTAGAGTATATACAGACTACATGTTACCTTCATTTCCAACTGAAGAATTTGGATTGCCAATCCCCATGTCATGTTGAAGTAGGCATATAGCAAAAACGATCGTGCATTAGAATCAGGTTTGAAATGGATATTCAACTCTTCTTGCTTATTAACCATGAATTGAGAAGCTAAACTAACCTTGGAGGGAGAAATCTCTAAGGCTTATATGACAGAGACTATAAACATCTTGTGTAATATTTGATCTTTTTAGTTTCATTGCTAACTTTGCAGCACAATCCAGAGCTTGCAGATTTGTTATGAAGCTCTGCTTTTGCAAGTGAGACACATAGCTTTCCATGGCATCACAGCAGGCTGTCTTGTTACTTATCCCATTCCCACAACCCTTGCTAACGTGCCTCATATTAGGGAAAACCAGTGGGCAAACTGACGGGAATAACAGAGGAGAAAATCAAAGCAGAGAAGTACAATATGGACAATCGCTATACATGCGTATAACCGAAGCTGTAAACTATATGTATACGAAATATAAAAAAATATATATGGTAGTGTGTAATTGTGTATGTGTGTGCATGCTTAGACTGTAATGTTTCAATAAATATTCACGGCAAATGATCTTGGAGCCCCTTCAAAAATAAGCCCCCAAATCTTGATCCATTGAATTTTTATTTGGAACACATAAATACTGAGGTCGTGCTCGGACCCACCTTTATTGATATTGCAGTTCGATAGACCTCTAAGAACCTTTTTAGCATGAGAAGGATCAAATTTACTTGCAAGCCACCGCATGACAATACTTTTACAATCATCAATCCTAGTTGAGTGCTCAGGTAGGATATTTGGCCCATCCAAGCTCAAAAGATCAGAACCTTTTGATGCAAGTTTTGTAGCAGCTTCGGATATGGCATTCTGACAAGTTTGCTCACAGCATTCTTTAACAGGATCAATCTTCTCACATGCAGCAAGCACCTTAGGAGTATCCACTGTGCTCAGAAACTCATTTACACCTTTGACTGGGCAAGATGCCTCAGTGAGATTTGAAGACCGTATTGCGCATATCTGCCTCAGAGTATTACTGGCACCCTGGCCCACCAAAATCTGCTCAACATCTGAGAGGCAATCTTTGGCAAGGGTCCCATTTAAGGCAAGCACATCTGTATACTTACTGGTCTGACCAATGAGAATTGTGAGTGTGGCTTCCAACTGTGGACAACAAATTACATTGGCTAGTAACGGTGCAAAAGTTGACCAGCAATCAATTGATGTCACACTCATCAAACTTTCTGCAGCAGTGAAGTTTAACGTGCAGAGTCCTGTGAGAGGGAGAGAGAACATCAAACAAAAAATGAAGTCATGCATCTGAATCCAAAGGCTTTTGGAATCTGACATAACCAGATTAATCATTTAGAAAAGGACCTGATAATTTTGGGACAGAGGCATTGGTGAATGGAGCCAATGGTGAAGGTGCAAGAAGAGGGAGAAATGGCTGAGGAGCACCTATAGGTGAGATCTTAGGGAGGAAAGCATCAGCTTGTTTATCCACGAGAAGAGGACCTCCAAGATTATTCATATCAATACTACATGATTCATGGACACCTATAGAAAACATATGAGGAAGAATGAACCATCATGTGCAAGTTAGGCCACCAAGAAATTAATAATGCCAATTATAATTCTTTTAATCAGAAAACCTAATTGTAGTCCTTCTATTATGTTACAAAACAAGTTCAAAATCTTCAACTTAATTAGGATGTTGCAACAAATAGATGTCTACAACTAAAATAAGAGAGAAAACAAGGAGCAAGGCCACCAAAGAATTCAACCTTGACTCCCCTCGAGAATCCACCTGCAGTAGCAGCTGGATTGTAAAGACAAATAACCAGCGGGCCATGTATGCCTTCAAGCCACCCTTTCTCACATACATTGTGAAATAGAAGCTATTTAGCATATGCAACATATCTTCAACTTCACTTAAACCATACAGACCAATAAGAGTTTGTTAATTACCAATCCATATTCTGTTTTTCATTTTCCCTTACGTGCCAGTGGTGTGAACCTGGTCAAATTTTTTTGAGTTCTATGCATAATAAATATGATATAAATAGTAGGTAAGGCAATCCTCAAATGCAATGCATAGTTCACAATCACATACAGAACCTAACTCAACTATAAAGGGAAAATTAACCGATGTAAAAGACAGCTAAATGAAGACTCTGCATTACATAGTTAAAGCTTTCATCATCTGAACACATAACTTGTAAGCAAACATGAAGCAGGGGGCCAACTTAAACTAATACAAATCGAAAAGAAATGGTAACGGCCACTGGGAAACAAGATACTTTGTCTTCAACTCATGGATCCAGCTATATCAAGAATTATTTTGTTTCAATAATATGCAAATGAGAAATTCTTATAGACAATGCCATATAACTAAAACCTCCCCTATTCATATTGTGTATCAACAAACAATTATTCCAGATGTTCTGTACTAATTGGTGTCTGCCCCAACACCATTTTTACAATTCAACTTTGCCAGAGCTTATTTAATGTCATTCAGTCCCGGTGACCCAGAGCATAGTGCTTTTCAGTAGGTAAATATGTGACTTTTCTGTGGCAACAATTGCAACAAGAGTGTAGTCAAAACTCAACAGTTCAAATCAAGAGATGACAAAGTAATTTAACACAAATTTGAAATAAACTACTCGTATACCAAGTAATTCCAAAACCCTAACCCTGGCCATAGTTAGGAACAGACCCACATCATTTAACGTTGGTAGTAAATCAAATAAGTTAATATTAAACAATACATCAGAAAGAAAGTAAGCAGTTATGATAATGCAAGCTCGAAAAAGTCCAAGTACAAGTCTACCATGTCCCTATTTAGAAGATACAGCTTAAAACTCACAACCCTCTTACATTTGCCCCAAATTACCAACCTAGCAATGAATCATCAATCTACAAAATTAAATAAAACCCAGATGAAGAATTAGCAGTTAAGAGCTGAATACTCACATAGGGATAGCATAAACACTTGCAAAAGACTGATATTGACAGTGAGCTTGAAAAACACCCTTTCCTTCATGTCCTCGCCTTTCGTACACCCAAATAGAAAAACCTTCAAACAATAAATAGGTTTGTGCAAACAAAGCAAAAGGTAGTGGAAAAAACTGGCTAAAGGGTATTCAGCCTTGGAGTTCGAAGAACAGTCAGTAATGGGTATGTGAATAAACGAAAGAAGAGAAAAAAGAAAGAGACAGAGAATAGAGAAGCCATGAATGATATTCTAAGTGTGTGGGGACTTAGGCAGTATCAGTAATAGCTGTACTCTTTGAGAGAGAGAAGATGAGACCCCACCATGAGAAATAAACTTCAGATAAAACAGCACTACCGCATTAACGCCATCAATTTCCTTTTCTCAACCCCTCCATTCAGTTTGTGCACCAGTGGCTTCGCACGCGTGACATGCCTCAAGTGACTCTCGGGGCAAGCCTTTTACACGAGTGAAGGCTAAAAAGTACGTGTAAATGGCATATGACAGTTGGTTGTTCGGATAATAATGGCGGCCATTGGTCCATGGTTAGTGCCTATTCTTTTTCCTGTGTTCCCGTTTCTATTCCCATTCTCATTTTTGTTTTTCCAGCTTTTTTATTCTTTCTTTTCTCATTCCATGGATACTATTTTTTTATTTATTTTCTACTTTTATAATATATTTCACTTTAATAACTTTAATATATCAGTTATTTCAACTGATAAAATTTTATTATATAATGACTTGAAATTCAATGTTATGTCTTTTCAGGAATGAAGATTAAATTAGAGAACAAACTTTGCATATTTTACTTGTTCTTACTAAGATAATACCACAATCAACATGAAATATATAAAAAGGGTTAAAAAAAATTAGATATAATAATTGAAAGAGTAAATTATTCTCATTATCTTGAGATTTATTAAAATGATACTATTTTTTTTTAGAATTAATAAAAAATATAAAAAGAATTGGGACAAAGAAATAATACCCATTTGTATGTATTTTTATTTTTATGTATATGCAAAAGAAATAGTTAGTTATTGTTAATTTTAATGATATAACAATATTTCTTATATTTTCTATATGTTTCTCTTGTTGCTATTGGTCAAATTTCATTATACTCCATCTTTCATTACAAAACAAAAACTTGTTTCTTTTTTTTTTTCTTTATATGTACGTCATCAATTAAAATTTCAAATGGTAGGTCGTTGGAGTGTGCGTAATGAAGAATGCAAATATAAAGCCCAAAATATAGGAAATTGGACAGCTTCCATAAATTTGGGCACATGGGCAAGGAAAAGAAGTGCTAATGGTTCCAAATCTTTTAAAAAAAGTTTAAATTGATTGCAAAATAATTAGTTAATGTGCACGATTAAATTGTTTTAACACACTTAATCACTAAATTAATAAATATAAAATAAAATATTTCTACTCAAAATGTCAAATTAATTTAAATTTTTATATGTCAATCTCGCATATTTAAATGAGACTTATTTGTTTGAGATTCAGATTCTATAATGTTCCAGTTGAAAGAAAATTTATTTATGAGAGAGAGATAGAGTACTCGAGAATTTTCTCCAAAGTGTAAACATGTTATTAAATTAAATATACTTTTAAGCACTAATTTGTGAGGAGTGAATATAATGTCATCCTATATAGTCTAGTCACATCTTTGTCAAAAAAATTTGTAGTGTAACAAACCAAAAAACATTATAAAGAATAGAAACATTTGATGTGGATTTTATTTTGAGTAAATGATAGACTACAAAAATTTATGTTTGTATTTTACCACAAATGACCTAACAATTTATTTGGTTTCATGCACAGCATATATGTTAGAAGATGAATAGGAGTAAGTAAATTTTGTAATATATATAAATAAATAAAAACAAGTCTATTGTTTTCTATTAATATTCCAACATAATATGAGTAACTGTTTGGAAGCACATTCACTTTAAAGTTTTAATCATTTAGGGACAACTTCTGAAACCATGAATGCTAGTACTAACTAGATATGATAAAAGGCATAGAATTGAGAATGAAAATTGTCAAGCCAAAGAGACAGAATTATGAAAAGATTCAATCAAAGGAATAAATAAAAAACTTTTGACTTAAAAAGTAAATTAAACTATTATATAATATTCCATCAAATTAACTAGAAGGAGTAAACAAAGGGAAGTTGCTTAGAATTTAATCAACTGCCCCTTTAATATAGAAAGAATTGGTCGTGTTGTAACTTGTAAGCCTTAATAAACTTTAAGTACAATTTACATAATTTTTATCTTATAAAATAGACTAACAAACCTTTTTTAAACATGTATATTGCTAATATAAATCAACAATGTATATTCTAATAAAGCTCATTGTAACACATATATTGTCAACACAATTCCCATACATATGCACCTCTGATGATTCAATAATAAAATTTTTATAATATTTGACGATTAAAATTAATTTACATTGTTGACAATTTGCTTAACTAGATTTTGCAAACATGCTTATCATCTAGGTTGATTTTTTGATAAGCTTCAGTAATTTTACTAGCAAAGCTTTTTTTACTTTTTTTTAGAAGAGGACATAAACTTTACCCAAAATACAGACCTATAAAATTAAGAAACTACAATAAATGGGAAGGCTCTTTCTTTTACATTAAACACAAAACATAAACTAGGGAGATTCACCCTAATACCTCAAGGAGGACGGAAAGTACATACACCTAATCACCCCAACTCGAAAACAGACTTGCAGTCCCCGGCAAAAGAGTTCAAAGGGTTCAATCACTTCACACAAAACCTAATTGAGACAGTATGGTTGATTGTGGTAAATAAGTTGTATCTAGTACTGTGTGAGTTAATTTAATAGTCAAGACGTGTGCTCCTTCATCTTAAAATCAATGAATTTGTGTGAATAAGAGAGACTCGTCTATTTATATGTATTGTGAAAATCTTTCCATGTTAGCAATAGGGGAGTTACCGTATTGACATTCACTAACACGAAATGTAAGTAAAATTAAATTGGTTAGTGTATATATAATATATTTAAAGCATTAAACTTAATTTATTGATAATATTTTGGATCCAAGTAATCATTATATATACAGAAATTTAACCAACTAATTACAAGTTTGAAAATTGTGAGGAAAAAAAATGGCTAAAAGGCTTCTTCCAAGTATAATTAGTAATTAGAATCGTTACATGGATAATCATGATCAACTAATTAACCTCTGGGATTGTCTGAAGAACTGGTTTCCACGATCGTTGATATTGATCATGATGATCATGATATCCATCTGTTGCGTTTATTAAACAAGCTAGGATTTGTTCTACAGACAAACCTTGATGATTTCCCACTAACTTCTCCAAATCTTTCTTTGATATCTTTATCTTAACCTCTCCATTTTTATTACTATTTAAAATGGAAGACGAAGTAGAAGAAGTTGATGATGATCTTGTTAATTCACCAAGCAACAACCTTTCCTTCTCCAAATCGTTTTCGTCGAAAATTCGAGTCTTCCGGCTGTTACTCTTTGATGTCAAAGAGCCCCAATCGTCACCGGCCCATTCATTAGACGACGGCGAACTCATTGGATGTCTACAAGAGTTTCCCATGATCTTAAATATTAATCACACAAACTCTTTGAATATATATGTAAACTTTGTGAAAATGGAACATGAAAAATGGAAAATGATTGAGAGAGATTTGTGAAGTGGGTGAGGTTTTGATATTTATACTAGTTTGATGATTTGAATTTCAAAGAATTGAGGAAGCTGTTAAGTGGGTGTCGGGGGTATTGACTTTGTGATTAATGTGAATTAAGAATTTTAATATTGTAATGGGTGGTGGCGTTAGATTTGGTCGTGTCCTACTCTTTCATGCCAATGAGACAGACACGGTTGGTTATTGTTGACCAAATAAGATCTCATATTAAGTATTATAGATTAAAGTAAATTATGTTAACTTTTAGTTTCTATAATTTAATTGATAATTCAGTTTTTTCCTTATATTCAGTCAAAATCTCATCTTATAGTTTCAAAAATCATATAATATAATCTTTGCCATTACTTTTTGTCAAATTTAACTTAATGAGAGGTAAAAACGGATAACATGTCAACGGACATCATAATATGTGGGTAAGTCACATAAGATACTGTTTGTCATATTACATTTCATTAAGTTAAATTTGATAGAAGATGACGACATGTATCATATTGCGTGATTTTAGAAAGTACAAAATAATATTTAACTTTCTTATGTATAGGGGTAAAATCGAATCCTTAATAAAATTGTAAGATATAAAATGTAATTAAATTATTATTTTAATATCACCTTGAGCATAACATAATAGTAGCTAATTTAAGGTTCTTTCCTATTCCATTTTTCGGGTTTAACACCATGTCTTTTCTCCATTTACCAAAAAAAAAAAATTATTTCAAATATATGATAGTGGTGATATAAATATAAAAAATTTAATTTCAAAAGTATAGGATAGTAAACCTATATATTTATTTTTACTTATAAAAAAATAAAAGTAAAAAATATATGTGAAAGGAATTAGTAAGTAGCATCTTTAGGATTTAGACGAGTAAGTGTGAACAGAGAATTGCTAATGGAATCTTGGACTTGTGATTAGATTAACTAAAATTTTATTATTAGTACGTAGTATACATTCATCTTTATCCTTCATCATCTTATCTTAATCTAAAGAGTTTTTCTTTCTTTCTTTTTGTCAATAAAAAAACAAATTGAGGTAATAGATCTTTCCATGAGTATTTCGAAATTCAATAACGATGGACAACAAGAACTAAATGGTGGTGTGTTTGTGGTGATAATTTAATTATTATATTTTGTTTCCAAAATTAAAATAATATATATAACAATATTATAGAATATCCAAGGAAATTAAAGAATAATAAAAGTGGCTTCTAGAAGGGTAAAAGACAAAGATCAAATAGTATTTGTTTTGCTCGTTAACGTAATCATTATTGATGCTTGTACGAGTTTTTCGGAAGAAATCACGTGAGAGAACTTCAACCATATATACGATCATGCACGTGAAATTTACTAAGATAATTCACAAATTAAGACAAGAAAAAGGTAGAAACTTTGGTGGTTGGCAGTTCAACTCAATAACGTATGCATGCAATAAAAATATGACTATCCAGATTATATTCGATGATTAAATAATTTACACTAATATTGAATTGAAAGTTCTTATCTTTTAAAAAAAAAAATTCATTCTAATGTTTTTTTTTTTTAAACTCATGTTTCTTTATGTTTTAATTATATATATATATATATTGACTTTTAGATATATGAGCTGTAGGACGAGAAATATGATTTTTTTTTTTTACCATAAGTCATATTCTTGGTAAATATAGAATTTAATCATAGATTCTCAAAATGATACTAAGAAACTTTTATTAATTAAACTAAGTGATATATTTGTGTGCCCTTTAATGTAATATCCATCTAACATTCGTTCAAATATGTAATTGAAAAAAAATATTTAATGAGTTTAATCTAATCCAGTTGATGGATAAAACTTGAAAAAAAAAAAAAGAGTGGTGACAATCTATATTTGGAAAGTTTCTTTTATTATACAAGCAAGTTAACTATTATTTTGGATAAACATCACCGAGTCAATGACCCAAAAAGTTTCCTAATTTGCTTCTTTCTTCAATTCCTACATTAATAATTTTCTTATTTTACTAGAAGAAAAAGAACAAGATATATTTTTTATTTTGTAATTGATTTGCTTTTGCTTGGAAATTTCTAGTGGACCAAATCAATGAATCCTGATATAGGTTCATAGGATACTTGATTGGAACCCCTTGAGTCACAAAAACTGAGGCCCAAGGCAGTGGGCTTATGAGTCTTTTACTTTTTCTTTTCTTTTTTATTCTTTTCCTCTAATGACTTCTGGTTATGAAGTTTGTGCCAAGATAAACATGGTTACGGGTGTAAATAATTCGAGTTTTGACATAACTAGTTTTATCTCGTTATATTGGATATTTTAACTTTGTTTTAACACTAATTTTTAAACTATTGTGGTAAAATTTATAATAAGAATGACTTACTAAATAGTTCACAAACAATTTCACTTCATTTTTATTTTAATTAATTAAAATTAATCAACACATTAGAATTAATTTTTTTTGAAGAACACTATTTCTAATCAAAAGTATAATTAGTTTTACTCATTGTTTTGCGGGTCTCATCTATTTTATATGGGAGTGGAAGTAATGCTTCTTTTTTGGCATCTTCAAGACTTTGTTGACCAAGCAATAAGCCTCCACCCAAGGCCATCGCATAAACACAAAAAGTACCTTACATTTTTTTTTTGCACAACATAACATGAAAATACAGCTTGCCTGCCCATATAGAAAGTCCTTTCAACAAATTGAAATTTACCCACTTATGTAAGAATATTTATTAACATTATAGATAAAAATTATAATATTTATTATTATAATTGATATAATTTTTATATTATTTAATATATAAATTTATATTTTAAAATAAATACTTTAGAACATTCATTAAAACAACCATTATTATATATAAAACTTTGCCTTATTTATTCATATTCCTTTTGATAATGGGTAAGACAGTTAAGTCCCTTTTGGAATTTCCTAATATTTTATTTTATGAATTACAAATAATTATAATATTATAAATTAACATGGAATATTATTTTTTTTTTTAACTATAATTTTATAATATGTATATCTATTATTGATAAACATATATATTATATGCATGATTCATATTTAACACATGTGTTATGAAAGTTAGTTGCTATAAATTTTGATTCTCATTTTTCAATCTCTTTCTTAAGTCTAAAGAAATTTCTATACTATGCTTGGCAATATATACATATATTCCAAATATTAATAGTGTGTAATGTATTCTCTTGTGGATTTAGAAAAAAATATATTTTGAATTAGCATAAATATACTATCCTGAAAAAGGAAAAAAGAATGTGCTGACTGCTGACCAATTAATTATAGTTTTTGCTAATTAAAAATTGAAAGAATTTTTTCATTTATAAAATAACTGAAATTATTGCACTTATTTATTATTGTCTCCTATTTATCTTATAATTATGGTAACGAATTCATAACAGTGACACGTGATACAATCTTATTGACAACTATACGATGTGATTAAATCTTAGAAAGATAAATCAGGTTCTTTTGTAAAACTTATACTCTTTTTAATAACCTTTTAGCTTATTTCTCTGAATATATATGACATTTGAGTCCAATTAAAAAAATACACATACTAAAACAAAAACAATAAAAAAAAATAAAAAGGGAAATTCATGCAAATTAGTGTATGTCACTGGACTCCCGACAACATTTGCGAAATTGTTCCTTCCTCTCTTAGCTGTTTCCTACTTGCTTTGGGAGCTCTTCCAAGCTGTCTTCTGGTGTCCACTCCAGGATGAACCGAATGAACGTCTCTGGTGGGCCCAATAGTCCGGCGAATCCCCATCGCCGGAAGCTTAGGAATAAAAGCTTCGTCGATGTCCTGCGTCGGAAGTATGGAATTCCCACAATTCCTCTGTTACAATGGAAGCTCCATGAAAACCACTCTCCAGTCTCCAGAATAATTAGTTCTCCGGTGAACTTTCGAGAAGGCTTCAGCAGAAATAAGGTCTCCGCCAGGAAACTCGCTGCTGGACTCTGGCAAATGCGGTTTACGGAGGCTTCAGGTGGTGGCGGTGAACCTTTGGAACGTGGGTCGTTTGAAGTACGTAAATTTGGTTGATGCGAAAAAGTTACAAAATGCTAGTCTTTTTAGGTATTTGTTTTAATGCTTTGCTGAGAGTCAAGGGAATTGTCTACTATTAACCAGTGTCTGGTATGTGTATCAGAATTTGGATTCCTTGGTTGATGCGAAAAAGTTACAAAATGCGAGTCATTTTAATATTTGTTTTAATGCTTAGCTGAGAGTTAAGGGAATTGTCTACGATTAACCAGTGTCTAGTATCAGAATTTGGATTAAGAATTATACTTATAATTTATCCCAAGAAACATAACAACTAGTGGTAAAAACAAAGGACAGAGAAACAAAAAATTAAACTTCAATATAGTTAGATTCGTGAATTAGCTTCTTCCACTCAACACATAGAAATAGAATGTAATTGCCATTATGCTTTCTTTTTGTTATAGGTCATCATTAGCACGAATACAAGTTAATTATGTCATGTTAACATATTTTTCATGCACATTCCTTCAGCTAGTTAATGGGAATGTAACAATCATGTTACCCCATAATCGTAACACTAGATATTACTGTCTAAAGACAATAGATCTGTTATGCTGATGCTTGTCCATCTCTCATTCCAAAAATGGAATTCTATGTAAGGTAGCGTTTGATTTGATGCAACTGTTTAAACTGTTTACCGACCTTCTGGGAAATGAAGACCACTTGAATATCAGATGAGGAAGACATGGAGTTCTCCTCCAGCTTGACCTTCATGTAATTAGCCCAGATCTTTCACCAGTTGACTCGAAAAGTTCAATCCCTTTATGTATTTAACCAATCCAAGCTTGATATCTTGGGTTAAGGTTCAATATCTTTTGACTATAGATGATCAACTTAAATACAGAAACTAGTGTATCTGTTTTTTTTTTCTCAGGGATGTCGTGATAATGCAAATAACCTTATTGTATAAGTTCCTTACCTACTTTTATTGAAATTCGACTTTTTAATTAACTCAATTGTCATCCAATCTCTCTTTCCCCGCAGGGTTTCTTTTCTGATCAGGTTGGATCTTCTGTGTTAATTTCTAAATGTTCAATGGAAGGGGCAACAAAGTGGGATCCTCGACATTATGAAGCATCCAATGAGATTACTCGTGTTTATAGAAAGAAGAAGCTTCTCCATAATGGGAAACAGCTGCCTGACTCTGTTGTTTCTACTCTGCAAGCAGAACTAGTGCAGGCTCAAATTTGCACCAGCAAGCATGAAGCCGGACAGTTTTACTCTAAGAAACAAGTTGAAGACTTCCTGCGGAAGCTTGAAGAGGAAAAGATCTATTGGAAGAGCAGAGAACGCCTGAAAAATCGAGCAATTGTCCATGACTTAAAGGATGCATTGGGCAGGGAAAGGAAAAATCGAGAGAAGTTGGGAATACTTAATGGAAAATTGATCAATGAGCTAGCCAATGCCAAACTATCTGCAAAAAAATTCCTGCAAAGTTACGAGGAAGAAATGAAATGCAGAAAACTAACGCAGGAGGTGTGTAATGAATTAGCTAAGAAAATAGGAGAAGACACGGCCAAAGTTGAGGTTGTAAAGAGGGAATTGGTGAAATTTAGTATGGAAGTGGAAGAAGAGAGGAGAATGTTGCAAATGGCTGAGTTATTGCGCGAAGAACGGGTTCAAATGAAGTTGCTTGATGCAAAACTTGCTCTTGAAGATAAATATTATCAGATGAACCTGCTGATAGCAGATACACAGAGTTTCCTAAGGTCGAGAAGTGGCAACCTGGATATGACAGACATAAGAAAAGTTAAGTTGATCCAACAGGCAGCTGAGTTAGTAAATATTCATAATATTAAGGAACTCTCATATGATCCCTCAAAATCAGGTGCTGTAATTTCTATGTTGCAGGGGTTCATAGATGGCAAAGCTAATGAGGAGATTGAACCATTCTCTCATCATATTCCTGCTAGTCATAGTTCTAGAATTGACATTTTAAATCATAAAGAAGATGGTTTGAAAAATAACCCTGTGCTGGATCAGTCAAATCTCTCTGTTGATAACATTGGTTCAGAAAATAACAGAACCTGGGAGACAGGCAGCAGTGTTGAAGATCAGGATTCTGTTTTTTCACTTGGAAGGAATGACACTGCTGTCTACATGAATTGCCAACGAAAAACTGTTTCAGGGAGCAGAATGGAACATGATGAAAATGCAGGTCTAGACTACCCATATGCAGGAGTTAGTGAGGTCTGTTCTGTATCATCAAGGCAACCGAAGGAGAAGGGTTCCTCTATGTCTAAGTTTAGGTCATGTCCAAGTCATGGAACAATAACTAATGTTGGCGCGACTTCTCAATATAGAAGGTCAGATGATGGTGTTCTCAGATGCCAGGATTATGCGCCACCAAAAAGCTCACCAGAGGTTTTGTCTGACAAGTCCAACCGGAGTAGTGTCAGGATGATTTATCCTAATAAAGGTTCAGGTGCTGGTGGCTTCAGACGCTGGGGTGCAGTGGCACGGCGAAGCTCACCAGACTCTGTAAATCCACACATAACTCGTGGGATCAAAGGATACATAGAATGGCCACGAGGCATCACAAAAAGTAGTTTGAGGGCCAATAATTTGGAATCAAGGGTGGGAAGTCAGAAATCTCAGTTGCACCACATCAGAAGACTTAGCTTTTTAGGTGGAACCACATCCTAATAATTCGAGTAAGCTTGGAAAAACAAGAATGTTCTCCTTTGTTTCTCCAGCTCTGTCCTAGATGGCCCCAGCTGGAACCTCAATGCAGCTGCTTCCTTTCTGGTAACCTACTCAACCAATTTTTAGCCCTATGAAGAGTAACTTATATCATCTATACTTACGAAGTATGGTCCGTTTTTAATAGTACACCAGTAACACCATCTTCTTAACATCAACGGTTTGGGGGCCATGTTATACTTATACAAAGTATCTTCCAATATATATTTGATTACTTACTACTGGTTATTAAACAATTTTCCTTTCTAATTTAACATATCAAAACTATATTTAAAAATTTTAGGATGACTAGTTGCCGTGTTATGTGAACTCAATTGACTTCATTTCTAGGCAGCTTCTGTCACAGCATATTCCCTTCTCGTAAAGAGATGATCAAGATTTTAAAGAAACGGCAGACTTCAAAGAGGGGAATAAGAATAAGAACAAACAGAAAATGATACCCGGGGGGAATGGGAACAAAGATAACAAGTAAACAATAAAGGAACGTGACTGAGGACCAATAGAGAAACAGAAATAGTCATACTTTGTATTTTCAAAGATGCTCCAATCTGGATGGTGTAAAATTAGTTTAGGAAATCACATTGTTTGCATCATAGATGGCTGCATTGAGCTCAAAGATTGATGCAGACCGAAGAATTGGGGTCCTTTATCTTAGCTTGAAGATTAAGAGTGAGTTTGTTTGAGATTCAATGGGCCTCATAAAATTCCCAACTTTATGCTCTCTGGGCTACATCATAGGCAGCTGTGTGGCCATATCTAGTTATCTACCTTTGGACCTTGGACCACCTTTTCTTTGATTCTGCATATTATAAGCTAGTGAGGGCCTGTTCTAACTGTGGCGTAGGCATCTACTAGACTACAAGAAAGCTGAGAGGTCTCAAGTTCTTGAGTTTGGAATAGAAAGAAAGATCAATACTCAATTCAAGAATATGAAATAAAAACTTATAAACTTTCAAATAACTATTCTAAATTCTCAACATAACTGATATTTCAGGACCATTTGCAACCACACAGGTGCAAAGCTACTAGTACTGAGTTATATTAAGGTCCAACTTTTGGATTCTAACAAGAAAGATTCTTACTAGTTTGGTCTCTGCATTTGAGAAATCCCCTCCCCCACTGTAAGTATTTTGGGCTCAACTTTCAATTAATGCATGCTTTGAACAAGGTACACTCTAGAAAATACTTCATGGCTTATGAAAACAGTTAATATTATAGAATCGAATTGAATAGTTTTGCATATTCTATTAGTTGTATTTGTATTTGAATTAAAATATCGAATTCTAATTTAAATTCGAATATCTTTTCAAAATTAAAATGATATTTGAATTTGACGAATATTCAAATATTGGAATTTTTATTGCATAAAATTTTATGTTTAAAATTGAAAATTATAAATATATAAAATAAAACTAAGTAATTTAAAATTCAAATGTGAATATTCAAATTACATAATTATTATAAAAAAAGGTAAGTACTACAGTTATCGTAAAAATGAAATAGAGAAAAAGAAAAAAAAAATCCAAGTAGTCCAAGACACAAATTATGACATCATACTAAGCTTAAGCCTAACTCTAAGTGCAAGCCTAAACCTAACCCTAAGCCTAACTCTAAGTGTAAGCCTAATTCTAAACCTAACCTTAATGCTAATCCCAATATATCCCTAACTCTAATTCTAATTCTAATCACAATTTTATTAAGATATATTTTTAAATAGTTTTTAACAAAAATTAAGAGAATTCTAATTAGTAGAATGGCTAAAATTATGAGAGGATCCAAATTCAAAGTAAAAATAGTAAAAGTAATATCTTTTTAAAAAATTTAAATAAATAAAAATAATTATATACAATTTATAATTATTTTTTAAGTAAATATCAATTAGTTACTTAATCAAATAGTTAATCAAATACTTAATCAAACACTTTAATTAAATATCAAATCGAATACTACATTATTTGAATTTGATTTGAATTTAAATTCAAACTCTAGAAAACATTTTTATTTAACATTGAATTCATATTCAAATTAGACCTCAAATTCAAATAATTAATCAAATTTAAATTAAATATCGAATTAGTATAATTTAAATTTCAGTACTAGGTATAATATAATTGAGAATCTTTCTTTGCAAACATAATTAGGGATGTACTGGTGAATGTCTGCATCATCTTCTAGAAGCCGTAGTCAATAATATAGTTTAGAGAAAACTGCCACTAGTTAACTACCACTTAAGATTCTGATTTGATTTGTATTTGGGGACCTAACAAGTAGTGACACATAAAAATCAAAATCAATAATGAGATGCCAATCAAAAGCCAAAGTGCAGGCTACTACACTTAAATGATTGTAGAAAACAAGACCCCACCTGAGCAATAGACTTTCCACAAGCGCAATAAGGCTTAGAGCCACTTGTCTTGGCATTACATTATGCAAGTGGAAGGTGCACTTGTGACTTGACCACTTAACCCGCATCCAAGATATACTGAATTCTTTAAATAATAGCTTAAATTATTGGGTTGAGTATATCTTTGACAAATAATTACTACATACTACAATTGTAGAGACTACCAAAAATCCTAGCTCCTCATTAATTAGCCCAGTCTTGTATGTGCAATTATCACACTAAGTTTGGAGAAGGTTATTGTAGATTATCTTAATCAAGCAGTGGAATAGAAAAGGTTATGCTTGTTAGTATGATTGCACTTGATATTGACAAAAGTATTTGACATGTATGTCCCATAAGAATTTAAGAACTTGCAGTGACTAAATAAATGTAAAAGAGTGGGCAGAGATGTGAATGCATGCATGGAAATTAATAATTAAAACCTACTTTCATGTTTTGAGGGGAAAGATTCCCTTGAATTATTTTATGTCATTTTCAGTACTAGAATGATTAAATTCAGAGAGAAACCATTGTTGAAATTACAAATACATTAATGCTAAAAGGGAATTTCTCATTAGATTAAGCAAATGGAAATTATTTGAGTTTAGAATCAATAATTTCATTTCATTTGGTTCATATAATAGAGTATAAAAACAATACAGGTTGCCATCTTTGCTCATTCTCTAATTGAATAAAATTCATTGTCTATTTTGGCACCATCTAGTCCTTGTGAAGGATGAGATAGCTAGGGCACATGATACAAACTTATGAAAGTTCCAATTCTTATCGCTGAAGGTAACAATCCAAAAGAGGAAATGATAGTGATAATTGCTGTTAAACTAGTTACCCCAAAGGTAGAAAGGGTATATAGTACTATTTGATCAAACTAGCCAGTTGCCACAACTAGCTAATTTTCTTAACAACTTGGACTTAAAAGTTGGTGTGGACTTGTGGTGGATCAGTCTCTCCTGAGTTATTTCATCAAGTTGTCAACAATCTTGACATGACATGTTTTAAATCTGTACACGAACTCTATAATTCACACTACAACAATCACTCACATTATTCAGCTGTTGATCACGTACATCAAATTGCAAATAAAATATAACCATCAAGATTTTATATTTAATTACAAAGAATATTATAGTACATCAACAATCTACATTAGTCACAAATATAAAACCAACCTATCTGTAAACCATGAGATCACATGGAAAACACTACGAGGTTCCATTAATTAATTTTAGGTGGTTTCTATGCAGCAGCTGGTGAGAGATTCTGATACTAAAATAAAATAAAATTGAGGAATCCAAATCTTCATATTTTATTTCTAAGTTATTTACTACAATAAATATAATCAATAGTGTAATTATTTTCAATTATAGCTTCTAACAAATCCTGTGCATGCCACAATCAAGTTTAGGGGCTATAATGGTGCCAATAAATCATTTCAATTTCACATTCTAGAGTAAAATTATTGTTCTTTTTGTGAGTTTCTCATTCTAAAAATCTTAAATCTTAAAAATAGTACTAAAAAATTTACCAATTGAGTCTATCAAAATTTTCAAACAGCAATACACTTTTATTGGTTGAATTTGGTATACTCGTTTATTATTATTGTTTCCATTGGATGAAATGGAATCTGAGCATAGGATACTTGATTGCAATTATGAATTCAACTCTAGACAGGGTCCGACCCGGACCCACTTAGGATTTAATCAAATCATGCCTAGTGGGTCCCATATCCGACAACTGTAAAAATTGTGAATTTCATGGCCCACTTACTGACTGGGCACACCACAATCTAAGGCCCATATAAAAGAGAAAGGTCCAAATTGATTCTATTGTACACCTAACGTCATCTTTGGATTTTTGAGCAAAGGTTTCAGGCTTTCAGCCATCTATTGGGCCTACTGGGCCTATTGATGTGGAAATCTTTGATTATGAATGGAGATAAGTTTTTTTGTTTTCCTAAAACGACAGTGTTTAATATGGGGTCCCACATTGCCCGCCAATATTTTCTACACCGTCCAATTTGCTTTTCTGTAACTCATCCATTACCGTAGATTTGCGAGTGCGATTAATTAGTTTAATCCTCAATCAATATCTTGTTAGTGAGGGACTAAGTAATCCTAAAATTAGGTTAGGTTTTGACATAGAGTTAAGGTTAGGCTTAGATCTAAATTTAGTCATAAGTTTAGAGTTAGGGCTAAGATTAATAATGGAAATATGATAAATTTTATAATATAATATTTACTTTATTAATTAATTAAATTTAAAAATAAAAATTTGAAATTTAACAATTTTCATAATTAGAATTTTAACAATTTTAATATAAATTAAAACACCATAAGTTTGTGCCCACGTGGAATGTGGAGCCTTGATTGGATGCATTAGACGTAGTCAATCAAAGATAGAATGTGGTGTGGGGCCCTTTAAACTCAATTATTCCTTTTGGATTGATTAAGGTAATTTACACTTTTATTTGATAATAAATCATAATAACAAGTCATAATGCAAGAAGCCTCACAAGAGAGACATATATGTAACACGTTTATAGCTTTAAAAGTTTGGCTCAATGTCAAGGTTATTTTAAAACCAACTATGCTATGGAACTAAATCGAGTTTAATAACTAATAAGTGTTAGGTGTAGTGGTAAGCAAGTTATATTCTCGTATTAAGAATACAAGTTAGAACAATGAAATAAGTAATTATTAGAAAAGTCATCCTAGTCGCTATAAAGACAAAAAGATTAGTCTCACAGTATTGTCATTAAAAAAAAAATCGAGGTTTCATAGAAAGTTTAATTTAAAATGATTTTATAATTATAGAGTAATTTGTAAAAAATTTGATATGTGAAATTAGTTAATGAAAAGAGTAATCAATCTTGATTTAACCTATTAAATCATGATGATTTAGTTTCATACTTCATCCATACCCTAAACAAAATGATTCAAAAATATGTACAATTGATTTGGAAACCTCAATTATCATTATGAAAAAACTTCATTTACAACGTACTTGTTGGCTAAAAAGAGAACTTAGGTACTATATAAGTACTAACCAAATAGCGAGTGTCCAGCACGCGTTGTACTGCATGGCGTAACATTGATGAGAATGGAGAACCTATTTGTTTGTTTGTTGTTTGGTTAAGTTTGTTGGTTTTATTAATTACAGATTAGCGACTGTCTTGGCGTCTTTTATTTTCACCCTATTTTGACGAAATGCAGACAAAATGAACTTCAAAATTCACATGAAATTTAAATGGGAGACTTTCTGAATTGAAATGCCTATATATACGTATACCCTCCTTCCAAGATGGCTTATGTTCAATTTTAGAGCCCAAGTAATGGCTTCGCAGTAAATACAATTGAGGTTGTTGCCTCTGATTTTTTTTCTTCCCCTCTAAGTGGGTCGCCGGAAAATTCCAATTCCGTTAATCCGGAGATACCAAATGGCAAAGGGTCGGAAATTGACGACAAGCCGGAGTGAACGATTGCTGGGAAGTTATAGCTACGGTCACAGCCAGGAATCCAGTGTCATGGACACATCGGAGCTTGCGGAAGAAGATGTATGGTCGATGGTCGATGAGATGGTGGACCGGGAAGATCGCACAGTGAATAATTCTCAGAGCGAGTTTAGTTCACGCGCAACGGTTGACAGCAACGGTAGCCAATCAATTCGAAGCCGACGGAGGATCACCCGGGAAGTTAGACAAGGAAGTGGTGGTCTGTCTTCGGCTTTTGAAGATTCTGGGATGTCTACGACGTCGTCTAGGATTCTGCACCAACTTTGTGGACATGACAGCGTGGCATCACCTCGTGAGCACCATATGGCCACGTCAGCACCTGTTAATGTGCCTGACTGGAGCAAGATACTCCGAGTCGATTCGGTGGAATCGATGCATGACATGGAGGATGGTTTGGATGACATGGAATCGGAGATGGTTCCTCCACACGAGTACTTGGTGCTTAACCAGAAAATGGCGGCAACATCGGTTTTTGAGGGAGTGGGCCGTACGTTGAAAGGTCGCGACATGAGACGGGTTCGAGATGCTGTTTGGAGTCAGACCGGGTTTAATGGGTAACTTAATTAATGATTTAGAAATTGGTATAAATCGGTTCATAAAAATCGATTCATGATTGATTATTGAACACAGATAGAAGTTAACTGGACCGTGATTCTATCGAGAGGACTCGGTTGAGGCGAGTCAACTCAACTCAATGAAGAGTGAGATTGAGAATGATTTGATATTTTCATTGAGATCCCTCTTGCTCTTCTATTTCTGAAAGAAGGCATAAACAAAAAACAAAAAAAATTGTAATTCGCCACTAGTAAATCAAGGTTATGTCACACTGGATTTTAGCTTTAAAAATGCTTCATTTCATTTGATTAACTCTAGAACTAAAATATTTTGATATGAGAGACCTCTGATTTTTATTTTATTTTGTTTATTGAATGGGAAATAAAAGAAAACAAGACAAAACTATGTGTTCGGAATAGTAATCCTACGGTGCCATGTAACTCATACACTATTAGTTTCAAAAATAAGACGAAATGAATGTGGAACTTGTAACTAATACACATCATAATTAATATTGTCCAACGTTATATTTGCCAGCTTGTCTGCCACTTTGTTACCCTTCCTGTGAATATGGCTGATATTGACTTCCCAATCCCTCTCATTCAAGTTATCTATGCCTGTATGATTGGACATAAAAAAAGAGTCACATATTATGTGATAATGATTCGAGCTAACTTGTTAAAAGCGATTTATGTGATAATGATTCGAGCTAACTTGTTAAAAGCGATTAGATCGAATTATGCTTCTTTCTAACAAAACAGATTTAAGTTTTATTTTAAACTCATTTAGTAAAATAATTCGAACTTAATCTTCCAAAGACTCGACTTTTAATTTTTGAGCTGGCTTATTTAATATGTATTTTATTATTTACATATAAATTAATTATTATAAATTTGATTTGGTAATAAATTACTCAAATAAATTTTTATAAATCTTAGGTTCAATCAATGTTTTAAAAAGTAAACCAGATCGATAGGTCAGACCATCACTCAAGTGATAATCGGATTGGGTTAAATCAAAAAACCAATCTAGTAGTTGGATCGTTTAAAAACGGTAAAAATCGTTAGAACCAATGTCAGGTTTATTGAACCCTAAAAAAAAACTTGATTATTTGTATTAAGAATTAGTGAAATATTTAGATTTTATATTAAAATTAGTTAAACAATTATATTTTATACTAATAATTCCTTTATTATTTTGATGCATAATAAATCAATTAGCTTTCATATTAATTATTAACAACTATATTTTATAATTTGTGATGTGATTTTCTTATTATTTAATAAATATTAAATTATTATTTTTTGTTTTCTTGTATATTTAGTATTTATAATTAATAGAAACTTTATATAATATGTATAATATTTAAAATATATATTAAATATATTTATAACGTTATCCCGTCCAATCATTAAGTTCGATTTCGGTTGAACCAATAACTCGAAATCTGACAAATTTTTCTAGACGATCACCGACCCAGATTTAAAATATTAAGTTCAATTATCTTTGACTACAATATTTTTTTAATAAAAAAAATCATTTAACCTTGAACGAATCGAGCTCGAATTTAAGAAAAACCTTGATCAACACGAGTGAGCTCGTTGCCACCACTACGTACTACAATATGAGTACAAACTAGAAAATGACACAGAATTTCCTATAATGGACCATAAACAAAAACTTCTTTCATAAAATTAAAAATTACGTATATAAGATTGTAAGTGTATAAATGCCCTTTTAATTATTTAATTGATGCGGGCTACTTTCTATAAAGACAACAATCGTATTGAGTTTTCAAGGCAGTATCATTTTATTTATAATAATAATTAAAACAAAAATAAAATCACTTATTAAGAACAATAAATATATAACAACTAAAACAATTCACTTAATTTGTATATAATAAAAAAATGCCATTTTATTTTTCCCGCCTTACTTAGGTGAACCTAAATGACAAACTGAGATATAGTTCATGTTATACAGTATTAATCATAGTTTCAATGGCTACAATAATTGATAATAAAAGCGTTAAATGTAAATGAATCATAATCAATTAACATAAATTCATTTAAATATGAATATATCTAATGGGTGTCCTAAACGCACTTGATAAGCATAATAAATATGATTGTTAAAATTTAAAACAATAAATCATTTATTACTTCGCATTGAAATAAATAATACAAAATTTGTATAAGATTTTCTAACAAATGCATTAAGAGCATTGGTCGAGATTTTATAAATAGAAAGTTTGTTGTATTTATTAAGTTAATTAATATGATTGTAGTATTATTTAATGTATACATTACTATTTTTTTAAAATTTCAATTTTCAAACAATATATTGATTACAACTTAACAAGGTTCAATTTTCAAACAATTACAACTTAACAAAGGATCTTATGGCACCCGTTAAAGAAAAACTCATTTGTATATTTATCTCTATAATAAATGTCTTAAGACACGTAGTTGGACTAATCCATTTTAAACTCACTAACAAAGAAGGTGGATTACAATTAAGTTTTCAATATTTATTTAAGAAACTAGTGGTCCAATCCAAGAGAGAGAGAGTAACCAATTGCTTTTAAGGGAAAGGTGATTGATGGTATCATGGAATTGGCACAAATTAAGAGAGGTCCAAAGAGGGAGTAAGCAATATTAGGGGACTATAATGCTCACCTTTTTCATGAAAAGGAGACAACTCATTTGTGTTGTTGAACTCACAACTACAAAGCCTTGAGGACCATTGGTTTTTCACTCCGTGTCAATTATATTTGTAAGCTTTTGCTTTGTTGATATATAAATAGGAATAGAATTGGTCCATACATCATCATCACCATCACCAAATCACAATCATACTCTTAAAGATTCCCATTTGATATGACTTGTTTCTGTGGGAAGTATGTATTTGGTTTCAATAAACATATAAAACTTGTAATGTGATATTTTATACAAATGTTAAGAAGTTTTTCAAAGTGTTTGAGTGGGAGGAAGCACATTATAAAAGACAATCCTTTGTAACTATTTTAGATGTAATTTTATTACTTTTTATTTTAAAGGCGATTTTAAAATTAGTAGTGGAAAGTAAAGTTTTAGATAAAATACAAGTGTTCTCAATTAGATAATTTTATAAATATATATAGTTAAATTGTTTCGTGCATTCATCACTCTTAATAAAAATAAATCCCATATAAAGCTTTATTATTTATGTCTTTGGTTGCCTTCCTTTTACTTACTAAACAATATAGTCTAATTTACTAACAAAAATTATTGATCCCATGTAGAACTCATATTTTGTTAAGTGAAGATAAGTACACAGAACAATTTATAATCACTACCCTATTTGAATTGAAACATGTGTATGCAATAACCTGTAATAACTTGTAGCAAAAAAAAAAAAACAAAAAACCTTCAGTAATTTTTTTAAAATATTTGATTTTTTATGTCTATCATAATTTATTTAATAAAATCATTTAAAATGTGAAAATGTTCATCCTTTAGTAGAAAAAATTCAGGGTTAGGTTATGTTTTGGAGTTGGGTTTGTTCTTGTTATTTGGGCCTCAAATGTTTGGGCTTGAGCTTTTCAAAATGGGTTTACTTACTATTTCATAACTCAGCAATTTTGGCTTGGGACTTGGATAAATGGGCCTAGGTTGATCGGGCATGGTACCATTTATATTGGTCTACTTCTGTGTCACATTTCATGCAAACACTGAATTGATCACCATAGTCGTTGAAGCCCGAAGGAAACTGGACATAGACATTCAATCCTAATCATCACTCAAATTTAGTAAAACACATGCTATTTATGCAAAATTTTATTTTTGATGATTTTTAACAAAAAGAGTTACATCTACAAAATTAATAAAAATATTACATATTCTTAACCACGAAATAAATTCTTTAATATTATTTCGTCAACCTTTTTTTATTGGTCAAAGAGATATTGGACATCATATTACTCCAACTCCTTAGAGTCTTAGACACCCTCGGGCTCATGAAGACTCACCTCATCACATAGATAAGATGGGTTATCCATCAAAGTCAAAAAGGGTTTTTATCTTTATTTTCTCTCTCTAAACCTCTTTCAAATTTATTAGCTTACTGGCTTAAATTTCGGAAAAAATCTCGAGACATTAGCAAGATTTTTTTGTTTCTTGTAAATATCTTAGCATCTTAACAAAGACAAAAACATGTACGATCACTTTTCATAGCAGCTTGCATGCTCAATTTGAATCGAAACCACTAAAGCTTCTCGATTTTCATACCATTTTTGGCTGTTGGCCTCAGTCACAACATGGACAATTGAGGGAAATCTTACATACATAAGGTGTAGGGTATAAAATCTGAACCTTTTTATTTAAGTATTTTTTATTTTAATTAATTGAATTAAAACCTCATAAGTTAAGATCATAATGTTAAATGTTGGGTACCACACACTTGTGTTACAGTTCTCTCTCCTTTTCTTTGTAACATAGAATTCTTGTTAATATTTTAATAATATTTAATAATTAATCATAATAAATTTTTTTAATAAATGTATTTAGAACACTTATTTAAATAATAAATATAAAAATTGTATATTATTTATTATAATTATAGACCATAATTTTATAATTATATAATAAGTAATTTTTTTTAATATTTTAAATTTCAAAAATTGTACCATAAGTGGCTTTAGTGTATTAGTTAAATTTATAATTATAATGTTATTTAATTAATAAATTATATTTTTAAAAAATTTAAATTTAAATATTATATTTATTAAAATTTAATAACTATTTTTAAGACCTCCATCTCTATCTCAAATTGCGTATTCCTCACCAAAACCAATTCCTCGAAAAAGTCTAGCAGACTGCATTTCTTACAGGGTATTCGTCAATTCCATTCAGTCGAATTTTCTTTTGTCAATTTTTCTTTTCCTCCTGTCCCGCATCTCACGAAGGTTTATTCCTTTTGATCAAATCCCCAAACATTCTAGTCCAAAGTGGGGATCTTTGTTGTTGTCAAAAAAAAAAAATGTTGGGATCTTTATGATTCATCGCCATATTTTAATACTACAAGAAATGGGTTGTCATGCTAGCAAAGAGAATGAGTCAAGGCGAGGTGATAATGGTGATGGATTAAACTCAGGTGGTGTTAGACACCATCAAAATTACCAAATCCTTCAGCCCCACAAAGACTCTGGTGCACAGACTCATACACCAGCATCCAGGCTACATCCTCACCCACACTCACAGGCGCCTCCATTAAAACCTGCAACCCGAAATGCTGGAGCTGTGAGAAAGCCAGATACTATACTGGGAAAACATTTTGAAGATATCAAGAAGTATTATACACTTGGAAAAGAATTGGGCAGGGGCCATTTTGGAATTACTTATTTATGTACTGAGAATTCTACTGGCCGTAATTATGCTTGCAAATCCATTTTGAAGAGAAAACTTTTTTCTAAAGATGACAAGGAGGATATTAAGAGAGAGATTCAAATTATGCAGCATTTATCTGGGCAGCCGAATATTGTAGAATTCAGGGGTGCTTTTGAGGACAGGTGCTCAGTGCACCTTGTGATGGAACTCTGTGCTGGTGGGGAGCTCTTTGATCGACTGATTGCAGAGGGACAGTATTCAGAGAGAGCTGCGGCCACTATTTGCAGAGACATAGTGAATATTGTGCACATTTGTCTTTTTATGGGTGTGATGCATCGCGATCTCAAGCCTGAGAATTTCTTGCTGTCAAGCATGGATGAAACAGCAGCACTGAAGGCAACTGATTTCGGACTCTCTGTCTTCATTGAGGAAGGTGAATTCTTTTTCTTGTAGTAGTAAAAATCTGGGGTAGATAATTATCAGTTTGCTGAGCATATATTCAGACTTTCAGCAATATGTTATGCCAATTTGATTAACTCCTGATAAAATCTTAGTTATGCAACTTTAGATTTCCCTGTTGCACAAAATCATGGAAGTGTTCATAGTTTTATTATAAAAAATAGGCATCAAGGTATGACCATTTAACAATGAGACAATGACATGGTTAAATTTACCTTTTTCCCTCTTCAAAAAGTTGTTAGTTACTATTACTATGCACATGAAGAATTACATCATTGGGATGCTCCTTTGGCTTTAGTGAGGAGAAAAGAGATGATTGTAATGACTGCCAGATGTGCTCGATTTAGTTCCTACATCTAGATCTGAAAATTAGAAGATGATGCTAATTCCTGCTTGTGCAGTATTACTTGTAGACTCGGTCTCTTATTTTCTTTTTTCATTTTTCGCTTCAAATGGCCTAATAAGAATCCTGATTGTGGCTTGTGGACTGTGGATATTCTTTTAATGCATATTGACACACGTTTGAGTTATCACTACTTCGATAAGGCTGGCAAGTTACATAAAATTATGCTAATACAGGATTTAATTATTATCCTTAAAGTTAATTGGTTCTTCATAAAAGGTATTTTGGGAAACTAAAAATGGTTCAAATAATTCTGAAACTGCCTTTCTTAGCCCTAGGCTTCTCTGAGAGTCAAAAGACTCCTCTAGTCCTTTTGAAGAGGCTTAGCCTCAAAATTGCTTCCTCTCTTCCTCTATTTCTATCAATATTACAGAAAAAGAATGACCCTACACTTATTTGTACCCTGGATTATAATTTTTTTTTGAAATGACCCCCGTGACAGAACAAAAATTGTTATTTGCTGGAGGAAGAGGGAGCATAACTTATATAAACTTCACGATGACATTCTATTTTTATATAAATTCATCACTGACTAATGATCCTCTATTGTGATTACTAATTTCGTTTTTAGTTTGGGAAGCATTTGATTGGTCTTCAGCAGAATTTAAGGTTAGTATATTGATTTTAACACTATTTATTGGTCATAATAATATGTAATGCAGTTGGCGCACTTCTTTTCACTGCTAACAATCTGTTTTGTCCTTTGCTGATTCTCTTTAGTTCACATTTGGTTGATTTTTGCAACTTATGATTCTTTTAGGAATGCAAAATGCTACTTATGTGCTCATTACTTCTAACATTTTTCTTCTCAGGGAAAGTGTACCGTGATATAGTAGGCAGTTCTTACTATGTTGCTCCTGAGGTATTGCAGCATAGTTATGGAAAGGAAATTGATATTTGGAGTGCTGGAGTGATGTTGTATATCCTACTGAGTGGTGGACCTCCTTTTTGGGCTGGTAAAAACAAAACCACAGTTGCTCTAAAGTCCTTATCTAACCCTTCAAGCAACAATGCTGATAAAGAGATTTTACTAAATTTTATATTGCAGAAAATGAAAAGGGAATATTTGAATCTGTACTAAACGATGAAATTGACTTCGAGACTCAACCATGGCCATCCATATCAGAGGGTGCTAAAGATCTAGTCAAGAAGATGCTGACACGGGATCCAAAAAAGCGGATTACTTCCACACAAGTTCTTGGTACTATGGCCTTGCCTTCTACTCTAGCTTAAATAGAAGTTATATCTGAGTAATACTTGGCCCTTCTTTAATTTCTCACTTTAATTTAATTGTTGTTAAGAACATGCTTTTCATAACTGTCTAAATTGTGACTTTATCTGTTTTGCTCTTCCAAATTGTGTAATGTATAGAATAACTGTTGCTAAAAAGGAGGAAATCTGAAAAAATACCAAATAAGCTTTCAGAAAAACACAGAAAGGTGAAAAAGCTGAAGATTATGATTTTTAGTCGTCAGTCCTTGATTAAAATAATTTTTCACCATTTAATTGCGCTGCACCTAGTACTGGTGTTTATCTTGAACATGTGTGGTCCGACTCTTTGACTAACATTTGATTTTATGTATAAGAGCACCCATGGATTAGAGAGGATGGAGAGGCGCCAGATAAGCCTATTGATAGTGCAGTTCTCTCTAGAATGAAGCAATTCAGGGCAATGAATAAGCTCAAGAGGCTTGCTATGAGGGTATGTTATCAACCTGTGATTAGAAGAACCATTCTCAGTTGATAAGAATTTTGAATATTTAGTCTATAATTCTGTAAGGACTATCATTTTCTCTTAGGTCTCAGTATTTCAAATCTTTGTTTAGAAGCACCTACAATGGGCTATAGAAATGGGGATAAATTCATTTTTGTGGTTGGTAACAGACTCTTCATTGTTCTTAGAATGATGTCAGAACTCCAATTTGGTGGCATTCACATGAAACAACTCTTAAAAACAGTGATAATTAGGTTACCCTTCTTTTCTTTTTTTGCTGGAATCTATCCTTACTGTTTATCAAGTAGATGGAGTTATCCTAAGTAAGCTTTCAAGATAACTAAGGATTACCAATTGTCCTCAAAGCTTAGGCTGATAGGAAATATGCCAACTATGTATAACAAGATCACAACACTAAAGGTACACATGATTTTCTTTCAATTCTTTCTCTTCTAAATTGGCAAATTCTGGAAATTTCCCTAGGTTATTGCTGAAAATCTATCAGAAGAAGAAATTAAAGGTCTTAAAGCAATGTTTACAAATGTGGACACTGACAATAGTGGCACAATCACCTATGAAGAACTGAAGATAGGTTTGACTCGAATTGGGTCACGGCTGTCAGAGGCAGAAGTCAAGCAACTCATGGAAGCTGTAAGTATTTGCAGATTACCAATATCTCAATCCATTTGACAGCTATTTATACCATGAAAAAATCAACTGGCATTCATGTTACTCTGATGTAATAAATGTCAGGCTGATGTGGATGGGAATGGAACAATTGATTATATAGAATTCATCTCTGCAACAATGCATAGGCACAGACTGGAAAAAGATGAGCATCTATACAAAGCATTTCAGTATTTTGATAAGGATAATAGTGGGTGAGTACACAATATTTTTATTGTATTTTAGTGCTACTGGTCATAATTTTTTGGACCTCTTCTGATTTTCTTTCTTTTCATAAGTTGATTTTTTTAAAAGAATGTCCCTGGTGGGTTTTGAACTGTGTTTTTTTCTACACCATTGTCAAGTATTTCTTTCTGAATTTCCTTTCCAAGTTTGCAACTTCTAAATTCATTTCTGTCTGCTGTTATGACAAATTCTATAATACATTTGTTCTAGCATTTTCAAGCAGTTGAATTTTTCAAGTAACTTCTCTTGATTCTTTTCCAATGGTTTCCAATGGCCTTCTGGTATTGGAATTAAATTATGTGACTCAAAATGGAAAGTTCATGAGAAGCCTGACCTCTGTAGATTTTGAAATTATTGGTTAGAAATCTCTGAGAAACTTCGTTTCTTTGAATTTATGCAGCTATATTACAAGAGATGAATTACAGACTGCTCTGAGACAGTATGGGATGGGTGATGAAGCAACTATTAGAGATATAATTTCTGAGGTGGATTCGGATAATGTAAGTTTGATTTCAATTTTAACACTGGAACACTCTTGTATAGTTATGATTGCTACTGATGCTATCTAAACTAATAGGATGGGAGGATAAACTATGAGGAGTTCTGCAAAATGATGAGAAGTGGAACACAGCAACAAGGACAACTGTTCTAACTGATGGGAGTTTTAAGGTTTTACAAACGCAGGTGAATGATCAAGCATACAGCTGGTTCAGTCACAGTGTGTTGGCAAAAAGCCACATTATTGCATCAGGATGTACGAGAAGTCAGTTTTTTTCTTTGAATCGTTCACCATCCTAACATCACAAGGCAGTTTCTGTATACAGGGCATAGAGCTCTGATTGCTTGGGTTGAAGTGCTGTTTTCTGCATATCTAATTTCCAGTTATTACCTTTTACAAATGTTTTCAGCCAACCTCAACTTTTACAGTAACATTTTTACCAAATGGTATCCTATGAAGTACTACTATTCTAAGTCTTTAACTACTTTAGTCAAATAAGTTGTTCTCCATCCCTGCCTGCCTCTTTTTTTTTTTTTTGTTGGTTTAAGCCTGCCCTGCCCTTTTCAAGCTAACATAGAATTAGGCAAGCATTCATGTGTGGCTAATCAATATTAAATGTGTGAAGTATGACTAGGCTTAATCTTATTAAACACACTTCACAAGGTAAAATACTAGAAAATATGACAATCCCCTTCCTCTTTCCCACTGGTTTTCTTTTGTCCCCCAAAGTTCCTATAGAATATCATATATAGCATGTCAAAAACAAGAAAGCCAGCGAATTCAGGGGGTGGGTGTGTGCATTCATCATAGGACACCTCTTTTCCTCTTAACTCACCGTCAATTTTCCATTGATGATACCAATGATACTAATTAAGGTTTCAATATTCTTTTTTTGGTCCACCATCCAATTTATTTTTTGTGCAACCCTCCAAATAACTTGACCACAGTACCACACTGCTCAGATCAAATTATTCTAGGCCTAATACAAAAGGGCTAATTTTTCATCTCCCTGCTAGACTAGTATGGGGTGCTCCCTTTGGGGAGGAAATAGAAGTGCCCAGTTGTTGATGGACTAGTTTAAAATAAATACGATGGTATCCAAAGTTTTAGCTTCATATTCCCCTGACACAAATTGCATTAGGAGACAACTAATTAAGTTACTGTTGCACGTGAGGTTGTTTTTTATATTGTGTACTTTGTACCCCACTAAGTATATTATATGCACGTGTGCACACATTGTTTAATACATGCTTGGGAAAAGGGTTATCAGACTCTCTCCCCAGTCAAGACAGACACACAACAAATTTCTATCTTTACCTTCCAATAATCATAACTCCCCTAATCACTCAGTCTTGCAGTGCTATTTGAAAAAAGAGAAAGAAAATGGGTGCAAGCAGTAGTTCTTATAATCTGTGACTTTCAAACTCAATTTTTGTACTCAAATATCTAGGAAGAGGTATCAAATTCATTTACTCCTATGTATTATGTATCCTAATGGGTCAGTAGGAAGGGTAAGATTTAACATTCTCCTACTTCTTTTTTCTGTTTGTTCCTATTTTAAACTTGGCAAGATCTCATATTTTTCATCTCCAGCTATCTCTAGATTTACATAACAATAATATATTAGCAGTGCCTTGGATGCTCCTTACTTGCTGATAAAAAGGACAGCAGCCTCAAATTTGCAAAACAAGACAATGCAATTGTTATTAAAATAGGATAATGAGTTGTCATTAGTAAACAAGAAGATTAATGATGACCCTTCTTTGAAACTATGGTAAAGAGTCATATTCCTAAACTAAAAGGGTGGCAGAAAAAGTTAAAAAAATTATTCTATCTATTATGATTTTTTTTTAATGTGTACAAAGCTTTTTTTTGGTTTAGAGTTTATACCCATGATTGAACTATTGAAGCTGGAATATTTTAAAAAGAATGCAGGAAACAAAAAAAGAAAAAGAAATTATCCATAAATAAAATAAAAATTCTAAGGAAGAATCTAATAATATTTTCCTTTCTCCCAAAACTCATGAATTAAAAAAAAAAATAAAAAAATTGAGGAGGGTAGAAACAAAAACAAATTGAATTTTGAAGGGCCTGTGGAAAAATATTACTATTCCTTTTTGTTTCCTTTAATGGAAGAGCTACTATTCGTTGGGTTTGGAAATAGAAAAATGGAGCTCCGAATCCAAAGAAAGAGGCGCACGTGGTAATGCATGTCTCTCGCCGTTTTCTTTTTCATTCACAGAATAAAGCTCCTTAGATTCCGTTCACAGTCATCTGCGTCTGAATTATCATTGAGTAGAAAGAGACGTCTTCTTCTTGTCTTCTTGTTCTACCATGAACCATTTCTTCTTTTCTATGTTGCTCTCATTTCCAACTGTTTGATTTGCACTCCACCAACAATGCATTTCACTCCCTTTGTCATTCAAAACAGTTCTTTTTCTACTGATTAACTAAAAATCACATTCCCTTTTGATATTGAGTTTGTTTTGATAAGGGTATCCGTCATTTGGTTCAAATTTATAATCTTAAGGATTTGGGTTCTGGTGTTTTCCAATGGTAGAGCTTCAATCTTGTTTAAATGCTTCAGCATTGTGTGCCATAGAGCAAGAAATGAAGGGAGAGAATGTGAATATCATTGCTGAGATTTCAGCTGAGTTACATAGGGAAAGACAAAAGAATGCTGATTTGATGGAGAGAATATCAACTCTTGAAGCTCAGATACAGGAAAAAGACAAGGACTCTCTGGTTCCAGATGGACAAGTACTATTACCCACCTCTTGTTTGTGTTTTTGCCTACGGTTTCTACTCTATCATTTTCTATGGTAACTCGTAATCCATTATTTTCATGGGTTTTTTTATAGCATTGAATAAGATGTATTATTCTGCTAGATTCTTTTAACAATCATGTCCTGTGAGTATGTCATATGCAAGTCTAAAAACACTTGTTTTTGATTGATATTTGTAATAATTTTACAAGTTTCTTTTTGGTATGATCAGTACTTTAATTTTTGCAGTATTGAGGAATATATAGATTTAGGAGCTGCTAAAGCAGGGCCAAGATTAATTTTTATGGTAATTCGATATTTGGTTTTTCCAAAACTAGAGAAAATGTTGTTGCTGGATTACTTGTTACCCCCTGGATTAATGTTTTCTTGATAAAGTTTGAGGGACTTCGATCAATGCTCCTATGTCTGTTATGGATAGATTTTAATTACAGGAAGTGCATGGCTTCGTTTTCAAGTAACTAGAGAAAATTCTTTTTATGGAAACAATTAATTGACATCCTGCAAAATTATCTTGGTCGTCTCTCTACCTTTATATTTTTTCTTGTCAGAGCATTTAAGAATTTAAGAATTACGCTGTTAAAGGAAATACTTTGTTTTGCTCTCAGGGAAGTTATCTGCCTGCAGTTGCAAAAAAGTTCAAGAAATTCAAAAGACGGAAAATAGAAAAGATAAGTGATGAAATAGAGAACGGAGATATTATCAAAAGTGCTATGGCCATAGAGAACAATCATGATTCTGGATGCATGGGCCCTGAGGAGATAAATGCAGCCGGCCACTTAGTTAATTGGATGAGCATGGATGATATCCAAGTTTTGCATCTTGAGAATTTGAAAGACAATGACTGTGTTGCTGATTTTGATGATACAGATGACAGTGATGATGAATATGACGACACTTATGATGATGACGATATGAATAATGCTCATAAAGATGGAGAACTTAACGAGATTCCGAAAACTGTTTGTGAACTAAAAGATCAACTTCCCGAAGGTATTGATGAGGGATCATGTATACTGTATATTGAAAGCAATTCTGGTGTTCAGAGTGAGACAATTGCTAATTTGAGACAAGAGATGCATGAAGATCAGAAGAATAGCTGCATATTACCCCATGCACCTAACGAGAGAGAACTCAACATACACGAAAAGAAAGAAATCAATAAGACCAGGGGCTATGAGGCGTCACTGGAGGTTCCCACTATTGGAAAAGAGGTCTTTACTGCAGGATCTGGAAGCACGTCACTGCATAAAAAGCCTCTGAAGGTGGCCTTCTGTCCAAAAGAAGTTAAGAGGATAATTGAGTCTGAAGCTCTACTACAGAAAAATGCTCAGTCCCACACAATAAGGAAAATCATAGTTTTTGCATCTCTTGGCATAAGGCATGGGTGTGAAGATATGTACGAGTTAGACTTTAACCACTTTAGCATTTTGAAGAAGGGAGAACCATACATGTCTCCAAATAATCCTGGGGTGAGCAAGTTAATATCTGACCATTTAGTATTTAGATTGTGTAATTTTAAAATGAAGGTTTTGGCTGCAATACACAATAGTATCACCTAATTATTCTGAGTTGAGTAGTGAGCTAAAATGGCCATGTAATATAGTTGTCACAGGAAGCTCATAACCATCCATTAGCTGTTTCATACTATTTTGTGTAATCCTCTTCCTCTAATATACTTTTGTTCTTAATATGCGATAAATCCATTGCAAAGCAGGAGCATGTTCTATATGAGAATCCTGGTGTTCGGAGGAAAATCTTCTATCCAAATCAACAGAACCAAAAATTATGTCCTGTTCAGATACTCGAGGAAGAGAAGGCCATGCGTCCATCTGATGCTAGTTGTCCATCATGCTTATTTCTGTGCATTAAATATGGTGGCAGGACAAGGAATCTTCCCCAAAATGAGTAAGTTTTGACCAAATGATGGATGCAGACTTGAAACTTCTATGCTTTGTGGCTATCTCTTCAGAAGAATGGTTTTCTTGTTTGCTAATTTTCTGAAACATGTTCTTTATTAAGAAAGGTTTTAGCAATTTCTCTCTATATATGCCTTCTAAAAATCTTCTTGCTGTCTAATATGGAGGTATATGTCATATGTGGGTTGAATTATTCCAGATATGTTAGACAGCGGATGGGAAGAAACAAGCTGAAGTCTTTTGGGCCACTTATGTGTCGTATGGCAATGCTAGTTCATATTCGCAGTGGGAGCTTTTTCTTCAAAGCCTTGGGCATTACACTTCTATTTATGGCAGGTTTTCCTGATGATCTAGTTCAGAGAGAAACCAAATACCGAAACTTAGATTTGCTTCAGAAGTATTACAGGTTTGTCATACTACAAATACTAATTTATGAATGAAAAAATAGACATGAATTACATGAATATCTAGTCATATGGCTGATATATATCCTTCATAGCGTGATCTTCTAACCAGTGTTATTATAGATATCGTAATTTACATTTTCAACAGCTCTGAATTGTAAAAAATTAATTCTAAAGCAAGGCATTTCCACTTTCTACTAGCCAATTTTTCTTTTTCTTTGTTGGGTCCAAGAATCTTGAATTTAACTTGCCTAAAATGTTTTGTCATGATATTTTTAGAGACTCTTCAATGCAGCCCGTAGGGTGAGAATGTTTTTTCACTTACATGCCCAATCTTCTATTTCAGGACAGACGAGGATGCTGAAGGGGAGGAGCTGTTTCTTCCACATCCAATACCTTGTGACACTGTAAGATCAGAACTCCCATATAATGTGCTTGACTATTTCGCATTAGTTATTACCCTGTTGTTCTGATTCTATTATATCGACCACTCTTAGACACTTCTATTTAGATAAGCTTCAACTCAATCTAAACCAAGATTTATGAAATTGACTACTGAAGTGGTTGTCAATAGTCAATAATGGAGTTAATATCACACAAATAACAATCAACAAAACTTGCTTGTGTTTTGTTCTTGATTATATTTTACTGTGATTGAGCAATGGAATATGAGCTCAGGAAAATAAGCATATCGGACCTTCCAATGATCATGCATGTAGAATTTTTAAAGCATAGATAGGATGTATGATACTTCTTCCATGAGGTGCTAAGTAAGCTGCTTCTTTGTAATAATATTATTTTGATGCAAAGCTAGTTCATGTTGTGATAATGTTTAATTCGAGTCCAAATTTTTGGTCTTCAAGTTAGCTTCTGATCAGTCTGCTATTCTGATCAATGTTCTAGCAGATTAGTCCCGAGCCTCATCATGTAATCAGGAAATCAATTTCAAACAAAACGAGGGGGAGAAAACATACAAACTCCATCAGTAAGTCTCCTAATTTGGCCAGACCCTTAGTAGAGCAATCAACACCTTCAAGCTCAACGCCTCCTACTCAATTTGGGTTAACAGGCTATCCCTCTATTGACACCCATGCAATGGCAACATTTCAACCCGTACAATCTCAGGTCTTGACAGATGCACCTCAAATGTCAAATCCAGTACTTGCCAATTCTGGTACTCAAGTCTCCCATAATCACAACTTATATCATATGTTCCAACCACGGCCAGCAAATGCTTTTATGCCTATGATGTATTGGCCTCCACCAACTGCATTTCCTCCAGCACCTTATCCGTCTACATATGGATATCAATCTTTTCCTTCTACTGGAAATTACATATCATTCCATCCATGGCCTTATTACGGCCATCCCTCCTGCAGTTCTTCCATACCAAACTTGTTAGAAGGCAGTGGGAAGAACAAAGTGACCGGAGAAGAAACTGTTAGCGAGTCTGATAACAGTTCAAGCAGTTCCAAGCAAAAGCAGAAACCTGCAACTTGCAAGTAATAGAATTGTAGCTAAATCCATCTCATGGATAGTATAAATGGAATACCATCATTGTAAAGGTATGAACAATGTAATGCATTTTGGGCTTTTCTGTGCAGCTTGTAACTCACATTTCATTGTTATATACTTGATTTTAGTTCATTAGTCCATGGTGGAGAGATGGTCCCAGGTTTCTTGCAATTTTATCCCTGCATCTAACATGTGTACATGAAAGTTGTATTCTTAGCAGAAGAAGGAAAAATGAAAAAGTTGTCTTATTTTCAGAAAAATCAAATATCGGAAAATATAGTTGTATCTTAAATATCAGTATTCTACGAAACCAAGTGACCCCTAGTACCACTATCCAGTTTGACAAAGTTTCATATTCATAGCCTCTTTCATCCAAAACAATTTTGAGATTAAACGGCTTCGCTTCTTCAGTTGGTTAAAAGCTGTGTTTTCCATACCCATTTCCATTCCTGGACTGCTGAGTGAATTGGTGAGCATTATTTTAATAATGCAAATAGACTTTGTCGACAGTGACTTTATTGTGCAGGTATAATAAGGATGGGCCAACCAGACCTACTGTAGCTGCCCTATAACGGAGAAACTTTTGTGTTACGTCTTGCAGTGACATTCTTCTAGTGGGACACAGCATAAAATATATAGATCCACTAGCAAAAAGCTTCCTGAATTGTTCTCCAAATAATTTACACAATCGCTATTTCTTAACCCAGAAGATTAAATTTCTAAAGCTTTTACATGCTTCAATGTGTGACTTTGCCTTTTTTGTATTTAAGAAATAGATAGAGGCCCACTTCCTTGTTCTTGGCTTCACGAGTTTGTCTGGACTCCATGTATGGTCTATACTCTATTTCTTTCCTTTTGTCTGGAGTAAATACTCATCACTGTACCCACCAACAAGTTATTAATGGGAAGTGTCTGCTGGCATACCTTATCCTTTCCATCCCTTATTATACTGTCAATGACTGAATAATTTGAAATTCTTATATATATATATATATATTTGACTCTACGATATCAGCATTCAGTAATTTCTGATCCACAGATGCAATCTTGTTCATTTTTTAACTAAAAAAATATAATTCAGTCATGTTCATTATGTTTTAATTTTAAAAAGAGTAGATGTATGCATGAATCATCAATAAATATTATCATTGCCATCCATGCATCATACACCATCACCACCTTCCATACATCCATACATACATTACAACATCCAACATGCCTTACCTCCCCAACTGCACTATTACTGAAACAAGAAAAGAAAAAACCCAAATAAAAAACAGAGCACTGATCCAATCCCCCATGGGAACCTCAAACTTGCATAGCACTGGCTAGCATTAGTCACTGCTCGTTAACAAACAAAGCTATTAAAAAGAACCATCTTATTCTGCAGAGCTTACCCTCTTCTTCCCCATACATACAAGGAAAGAAAAGTTAAGCTAAGAATTTAAAATATAACAATTAAGGCTCCTCATGGTGCTTGTTAGCAACATTGCACTGCTTTCTGATCTCTCCCTCTGTTCCAGTGAGAGGGTTGTTTTCAGAAAGTATGGTTATAGCTCTTGAAAATTCTTTGAAGAAGTAGTCCTGACTCTTAGCCATTTTCTTCACATAAGGCTTTGTCCTCTTGTCTGTGGCTAGTTGGTGGTCCACTATCAACAAGCCCTTGTTGTCTAATATGTTTCTGTAATAGTTGTTGTCTAGAACCATAGGAGTGCCGCGGTCGTTTCTGACATACTGGACAGCCTTGGGGTCTGGAATGGAATCAGGACACTTGTGTAGCATGTGCTCAACATGGTCTGGGTTGAGCACTGGATCAACCTCTGGATATAGACGGTGCACCAACTTCACACAATGGGTTCGACCAACACTGTGGGATCCTGTTAAAGACAAGAAATTTTGTCACCCATCAAAACTTTAAGCCACTCAAAGCATCCCATGCATGTATGTAACCACGAAGTCCTACATGCATGCAAGGGCATGATGGGTCATGTTAGGTGTGATGGGAGTTTATACATACCAAGCAAGGCAACCAACCCAGGGGTGTCAATTCCTATGTCGGCAAACCTCTCAAGAACTACAGAGATGCTCTCGTTGTGGTCTGGGAGGTACTTCTCGACCACATCTGCTCTGCTCCTTCTGCCATCTCTTCTACCAGTTTTCAGAGGGATGTAGGGGCCTCCTAGCTGAAGAAATGTAAATCCCAAAATAAGAATTTGTATGCAAGAAAAATCAACCCGCCTTTGAATACTAAACAAAATTACAGACAAAGGAAAACCTTTTCTTTATCTTGCTATGAAGGAAACTTCGTTAAAAATAGAATACAGGTGGTTAGTCAAGGGAAAACAAGAACTTTCTTCTTCTAGAATGGTAATCTGTTGGTGTACAAGACAGAAGATGCCCCTCGCTGTCACTGAACCTAATGGTTGAGATTCATACTTGCACTTGAAAAATGAAGTTAAATGCTTGTTTATCCAGCACACGTGTCATGCAAGAAATACAGGGAATAAGCAAAAGACTGAAATTAGAAAGCAGAATAAGAAGGAAAAAGAAATTATTACCGAAGCAATGCCTTCTCTAGCAGACAATGCTAGGATATCAGAGCATGAAACAACTCCAGGGCATTCCCTCTCTACAGCTTCTTTGATGGTTTCAATGTACCTGAAGTTTCTCAACCCAAAGCTCCTGTCTGTTTCCTTCTCAGACAAGGACCTTCTTGTAGAGTCCAGTAGCAGTGAAGCATCACATCTCTAATTAACCCACAAAACCCAAACAGGATTGGAAACCAGAAAGTCTTGAAAAGAAAAGGGAAACAGAAAAGCAAAATTTTGAGCTTACCTGAACACCACAATCATGGAAAAGGTTTCTGAGCCATGAGAATGCAGTGTTCTTGTGGCGCTTGTAGAGAAGCTTAACTTGTTCTTTAATGATGTCTTCAGCCTGAGGACATGTATCCTTGTAAAAGTTCATAACAAGACCCAGGTCTTCCTCATTCTCTGCAAAAGCAGGACTGAAGGACACTGCTGAAAAGGATAACAAAGCAAAAAAGAAGAGAGCTTTGGGTGCCATCTTTCTGTTTCTCAATGAAGGTCAGTGACCTGCTTGGTTTGGTTCTCTTGGTTACTTCTTAAATAAAGGAAAGCAAGATGGAATCATAATTTTTCAAATAAAAGAAAAGGAAAAAGAAAAAGAAAAAGAACAATAAATAAATTTAGACAGTCTTTGATCATTGGGGTTGGGACTTTTGGTGCTTTTGATCCTTTAGTAAACACCACTAGCAGACACTGAAGCATTCTGTTACCGCTAAAACTGACTCACATAAAGTTGGGGAAGGTAAAATCGATTACGATTAATCGAGTTCGGGTAAACTGTTGTCTTTAATTTGTACATTTATCTCTACATTCAAAAAATTAAAATAAAAAATTGGTAGTTATACTTATCTACAACACAAAAGTGAATAAGATATTTTAGTTGATCACAATGTTCGTGCATGTGAAAAGATGTTAGATTTAGATATAAAATAAGTCTTAATTCATATAGTGGGATAATATTTTAATTATTTATTTATTTATTTATAAAATTCAAGATTCAAGATTTAAGTATTTGAGAATGATTTGTATTTATAAATGATGAACTAATATTATTTTAAAAAAACATTAATTGTATGAATAAATATTTAAATTGTGCATGTTGAAAAATCTGCCATATCCTTGATGATCATTGTTCCAATATATTTGGATGACAAAGTTGCAGGCAGGGAGAGTGACCTTTAAAGATTTTTACTATTCCAGGTAGTATCAAGTATGTACTATGTAGGTGTTAATCTGTTGCCAAATAAGGCAATTTTTCTGTTTTTTTCCCCACTTTAGCTGATTTTCCTCCTAGTTTTCTAGCTTTAACATTAACAATTATAAAAGAGGAAGGATTTAAGAATTCTTCAAGATTGAATTTCTTCTTTCAAAAAAAATAAATTTATAAACAATAAGAAAATTATCTATTTATCTTGATCAATTTGTTAAAACATTACCCATTTTCACTCTCTACACTCATTTCCTTTCCATTATTTTTAGTTTTTCAAGTTTCAGAAAAAAATTATACTCTTAAACTCTATCACTGATTAGGATAATTTTTTTAACAATTACATAAATTCAAATTTACTAGTTGAGAGTGCGGTTCACTTTTTAACATACCAAACTATTGTTGGTCTAGCCATAATAATCTTTCAGTGAAACACTATTCAGTTGGTAATAAAATAGTAATAATTAGGAAGTTAACTTATACACTACTTCATTGACCTTAATTATTTCCATTTTGTTTCCCCAAATCAGATCTGAAGATGGGCATGCATTTACTCAAAACATGAGAAAGAGAGCACTTGAGACATAAATATGACAGTAAATAGTATCTAGTTTTCTTTGTTCACACGCAAATGTCCATTTATGTATCTCTACCGGATGTCTTAAATACAATTTTTTAATTTATAAAATATTAATAATTATTCTTAAAATATTTGTTAGAAAAATTTTAAATTTATTTAGTTCAAAAATATTTAGAAAATTACTCAAAAAATAATTTATGACTATTGAATAAGTGAATTAGACACCACATCCACTCAAAATTTGACATATCAAATTGTGTCATGGACATTAAAATTGTTGGCAAAACCTGAATACGATACAAGAAAAATTAAAAAGGGCATGTCATTGTCAAGGTTTGGTTGTTAAAATGTCCCAAGTTCAAGAATTGTACAAATGGCACAAAGAGGATGCTATCATGTGGGATCTTTCACTTTCAAGTGGTAGTATTCTAACCTTTGCATTATTGATGACTTTCAATGAATGAATAGTTTTATTCAACTTATACAAATTCAATGATATTAAATAATTAAGATAAGGGCATAAAAGTAAATAAGTGCTCTAATTGCTAACCATAGGAAGCAACAAAAAAGCTTTTAAAAATTGGTGATTTAACCCTTTAATTGCTTTGTTGTCTTCGAGGACCACGAAATGATGTACACAAGGCCAAGTTTTTCAAAATGGGTTGCGTGGCAAGAAATATATAATATTTGCCAATAGGAAGCACTTGTCTATAAAATTAGTGTTGTCACCTTCTTTAAAGCCAATTTACAAAACTTTAATCATTTCAAGGATTTTGTATTTTAATTAAACAATGACAAAGTTGGAAAGCACCCCAATGGACCCATCTTTTTGTCTTGTAAATAAAAGAAAACTAAATGCACATAAGCTCCTTACTATTAATTTCATTAAAATAAAATTTAATTTTATAAAACCTTTTAATGAAGAAATGACAATGCAAGAGTTTTTATTTATTTATCATTTTTTATAAAGAAAATCGTATTCAATAAATAAATAAATAATATTGTATATATGTTAGCAACACTAATGAGAAGTGAGCTCCAAAGAAGACTTTTAAAAAAAAATAATAATTTAGTACATTTATAATCCCAACATTTTTTATATAGTGCTTTAATAGTGTATTACAATACTAATAATATGATTTGAAATTAATTTAATAATCAAGAAAATATATAATATTTTTTAATTTTTTAATTTCAAATTTATTTAAAAAATTATAAAGATTAAATATTATAATCTTAACATAAATGAATTTCTTACAAGAAAATTTAATGATTCATTTGGATGAATGTATATGCAAAATTAATTTGAAAAATTAGTTGAGAAGTCCAGATAAAAAATTAAAGTACTCATCAACGTGGCTGAAGGCGGCCAGCTGTCACCATCTCACGCTCAGCCTATGTGACCACCGACAGTTTCTGAGTTATAGCCCCACAATTTTTCACCATAAACAAATATAATGGCGGAGCCCAAGAGCTATGACTGACACATAACAAATTCACGAGGGCAGACCAGGACCAGAGATATTTTGAATTATTGTCTTTAATTCTTTAACCATGGTTGCCTCCTACTGACCTAACCATGGTCACATGACAGGGAAGAAAACAAAATATGGGTTAACATTATTCTTTTATAAAAATAATTAACATATAACACTTTCATAATAATACTAAAACTTAGCATCTACAAGAAAATACTTAGGAAAATAAACAATTATAAATTTTAAATAATATTAAATTCACACTAAAGAATATAAAAATATTTTTTAAAAAAAGAAAGAAAGATAAGTAGTCGGGAATTATCTATCACATTACACCCGTTTTAAACCTTGGTTTAATACGATGGAGTTTATATGAAACAAATTAAGGGAGAAAATAAATTATGGATTAACATTATATTTTTGAAAAATAATTAAAGTATGTAGTGTTGATCAAATTAGAGAATTGACTAATCGAGATTTGTTGGACTGGTATTGAAGTAGTGGATACCGTGTTATTTATTTAGTTACATGTCAACCTTTTTTTTACCTTTTTTTTTTATTTTTTTATTTTGTATTTTGTGTTAGTATACATGTTTGTTCGGTAGTCTTTAAATACTTAGAGATGTAGAATCTGAGAAGTGTATATATTAAATATTTGAATACAAAAGTATAAACTCCTGGCATTTCCTAGCAAAGAATCTCTGGTATTCATTTTTATTTTTTGACCATACCAATCTATAATAATCTCAAGTTCACCCTAGTTATAGTTTGTGATTTGTTTAATACATAGTATTAAGAAAATAAAAATATAAAATTATTTATTTACTATTTTGTAGGATAAAGAATAACACAATTGTATAACTAATATTGTTTAATCAAATACAATTCACTAAACAATCCCTAATGTATAATTTTCTTGCGTGTTACAGGTTCTTTAAGTCCAAGTTGTAGTGTTGCCCATGGAAGAGATGGGAAAGTAGCTGCATGAAACGGACCAACTTGGAGAACCTTCAATCCAATTGAATCATAGCATAGTTTCTTCAATTGCCATGGCAAAGGCATTCACAGGGTGTACAGCAGCAAAAAGAATGACAAAAATAAAACGTAAGGATTCTATCTAACAAAGTTTATGGCAAAGGTCAGTTTCAACTTGTTTCTTTTTCAAAAGATTCCATGATTCCAGATTTGTGTCTTAAGAGGTCGACATCTCTACAGACTGTTACAACATCTTACATTCAAAAACAGTAACTAGATTAAGATTATCTCATGTTCAAATACCAATAGAATTTGGACGTACGAGAGATACAGTAAAAACAAAATTTATTTTCAAAATTTGAATATGTTTTTGAATTAAATACACTTTTGGAGAGAAAATGGTGTCCCTATTACTAGAACAGACTCATGTACAACATGAGAGAATCCAAATCTGTAAACTTCCACAGTTCATGACACCTTTCTCCCCTCTATAATGTGTAACCAAACCAGCCAGTTCGAACTGAGTGACCCCTTGGACAGATTCCCAATTTGGAGCAGTGTTAGAATCAAATCCATCCTTTCGAGAAGGAAGTAAGGAATTATCAAGATTTATGACAATGATAATCAGATATGGGATTGATGCATGGATGGTAATACTAAATTCCCAGTTATATTCTTGGTATGCAAGGAAAGCCAGCCTCTTAACCTCAACATTCTGGTTCAATAGCTAGCCCTGGGTCTGCCTGCACTCTGCATCTAACATCTGCAAAAAAGATGGTGGACGTGCAACACATCAAGTGTCACCAAGTTAAAAACAGTACCTCCAGATATATAGCAATTTCATGTATTGACTTCAGTAGGTATTCAGTCCACTGAAACTCTTCTGAGTCCTTGGCATTCCATGCACATTAAGATCCCACCCTCCTTCCTGAAATTTCGGTATCACAAATGACAGAAGATCATCAATTAAGTAGCGACTCAGGAATGAATCAGACCAAAGAATTAAAAGAACTACAACTTGGCAGAAGATTTTCTATGGAAGCTTTTATTACCATTTATAGGTTGATACATACAAAACATAGTTGCAAATTCCAGATGTAAACCATAACTTAATTACCAATTTAAATTCTCTGAAGGCAACATGACAACTAATTCAACTACAAGGATGAATAAAACCTTAATTCAAGTTATGTTAAAGAGTTTTTAATGGAAAAATAAACTTTATTCGTTATTACAACAGAAAAGAAGTACACCAGGAAGGACAAGAAGTCCTCCTAAGAACAGTGAAGAAAACAATTGTATCCTAGAAAAGATGCCGTTGATGAAGTAAGCAATATATTGCAGGACCCTAGAGCCACACTGATTTCAACGTGCCCCAAGTTCCAAAAGAAAAGCAAACACTGAGATTTTTATTTAAAAATTAAAACCAGAAGAACAGAAGAGCACCAAAAAAATCGTGTTCTTTAAGTGAGGAGGATATTACAGCTGCTTGTCCGGATGCTAAATCAAGAATGCAATGAAAACATAAAAGGGTTGGCAAATTCAATGTTTCTGTCACTCAGAAATTTAACATGTCCTAGAGGGTTAATGGTTCTCAAACTATAAAGTAACATTGATTGTAGATAATGCTGAAAGAATGATAAATCAAAAGAACCGCGGCAATTACTTTAAAGCTCTCACAGCTGTGAGCCAACTACAATCACTTGATAGAAGGCGACCAAGACAGACTCGATCAGCCAACCCCTGCATGCAAACAATCAAGATGAATAAAATAAAAGAATATTTCCTTGTGCATATTTGACTGTTATCATGATCACTGGCAAGTGAAGCTGGCAGATGTAAGCAGAACTCTGTTCAGAGATAACAAGGATTATCTTGATACTGTCAGACATTGGGAGACAAAAACATTTTATTCCATCTAAGGTTGATAAAACCATGGTAATTATTTTAAGTACATACGTGGTTCTCCAAGATTAAATTGTAAGATACGAACAACAATCATTATAGTATAATTGGGAACTATAACTAAAAAGAATATGGAATGATACAAAGGAGAAATTTGAGAATGTAACTATACTAGAAAGTAGAAACAAATAGTAAAGGGAATTATTCTCTATAAATAGAACAGCAAAATAAACCTTTTTTGTAAATCACAAGGAAAACTTGAAGAGGCATCGCAAATCATAAATTTGACATCTCCAAATGTCCTTACATATATAAGTAACAGCAATACCTTAAAAAATGGCACCTTTGATAATCTGTGGAAAGGAATTTATTTTCTCTTCTTTCTTTTGGATCCTAGAAAATGATTATTATCAGTGCAGTTACAATAATGTACTGATGTATTTAGACTGAAGATCAGTTTATTAGATCATTTTTGAGTTTAGACCTTAGGGAGCCCATTCAAGTAAGAACAGAGGACCACATGTCAATTCAGTTTAATTTAACCAAAGAGTAACACAAATTTCTGAACTTTCTCATGGGCTCAGGAGGAATCAGAATTTCACAAATCTCAGCACCTAGCATCTTTTATATTTTTAAACCAGCACCATATAACTGTCAACTAATAATTATACCAATCAGCATATTTAAGTGAAATAAGAATATTTGTGGATGAAAAAATATAGTGTTGGTTCATACTTTGGGGGCCGTAACTCTAGTAACTCCTTCAAGTATGACACAACGGTTGCTGACAAAATTTGATTGCAGATTGAGCCGGAGTGCCTCTACAGCACCGGGATTCCATTCACAAGCACAAACCAGTTTTGCCTTGGCCCTGCTCAACATTATTTAGTGAAAATATTAACAAATATAGCTGATTAACCAAAAAACAAGTTCAACAATAAAACTCTAATATAGAACGAATAGGCCAAGGAATTGCTGGCGAAATATTAATATTACTAGAATGTTTCAGAGTTACAGACTCTTAGCACCCATGATTGAGTTCAATCCAGGAGGCATACACCAATGTTGGCCACCTTATGTGTGCATTCTCAAAGTCTCATATTAATAAGACGAAAAATTGATCTGAAATCTAATACGTTTCAATATTGTCGGATATTCATGACATCATACATCAAAAAATGAATCTATCACTTGCACTTTAACAGCATAAACATAATCCCATGGGCTGATAAAAGCAATTTTTTTTTTTTTTTTTGTAACTAATAAAAGAACAGCCTTGAGGAAGGCAGAATAATTTAAGATCAGGCAATAATACAAATCAATTCCTTTCACTTAAGCTGCATAGACATAGTAACAAAGGCCGATAAAACCATTTCTGTGACTACCAAAGCTGCCTTGAGAACGACAGGAAATAATTGAGATTAGGCAATAATTCATAACCTTGTCAATGTCACTATCATAAATTACCTGACAAGAAATGGAAGAACAAAAAATCCAACCCAGCAAACAGATCTACCCAACGAGAACATGCACCCAGCAAACAGATCTACCCCACGAGAACATGCACCCAGCAAACAGATCTACCCAACGAGAACATGCACCCAGCAAACAGATCTACCCCACGAGAACATGCACTTTGTATCTACAAAAGAATATAGGATTCCATTTTCCCCATGATCAACCCATTCATTCTCTCTAACAAGAATCTGCAATGTACTGTCTCTTGTACCAGTTGGTGCAACCTGGCCCTAGAAAAGCCAACTGCAAATCAAGTAAAGCCAGCTCTTGGAATTGTTGTCTGACTGGACAACCACCAACAACTCCAAGATAATTTTTGTAGACAAACATTGAGGGGGAGAATCTAGAATGTGGGTTTCTTGGTGCGGTATTTCCTTCTTCCATTGACATGTGAGTATATCAAAACTATACATGTCTCCCAGTTCTTTCTCTCCATTGTATCCCCCAAACATGAATACCTGGGAACCATATGCCACCATGGCATGTGAATGGTGAGCACATGGCCAATCACCACAAACTGGTAATTCTTTCCATTGTGACTTAGACATGCAACGATGAAGAGATAGTGTTACTATTAAGTCCACCAAATACATAAATATCTGAACCCACAAGGCCACAACCGCAGCAGCATGCTGATGCCTGTTCAAAACGCCCATGGACGTATTACCAAATCCATATGTAGGAAATTCTATCACTAAATCACCATGTAATGAAAATACAAGCATCTATGATATGAAATCTGCAATTGCCATTTTCCACCAAAACACATCATATAAGGGGGGGAAAAAAACTTTTTTCCTACACATTGCTTACATGTTTGAAAAACTACTCTTTCAGATGAAATAAGTTTTAAAATGGGTTGCACAGAATATGATGCTCTAAAAGAGTTGTCAACCGACTCAACTTTTAAAGTCGTGAAGGATAACAAACATGCAATCTCATCATCTATGATCAACCCATTTATTCTCTCCAATAATTCCACTAAAATGAGTCCCGAAATCCTAGTTTATTAGAAAAAATAGAAGCAAAATAATTGCACAACATCGAGGCAGAAAAACTTACAAAATAAAACAATAATTCACAAACATGAAAGATATCATCCATCCATATTAGAACCTCATCATCTATGATCTATCGAAATTACCTGAATGGGCTTTTTCGTCTCTCTATTCCAACTGATCATCATCATCTTCACCACCCATCTCTCATACACCTGCAACGCCGGCTGACTACATGCGTAGAATTTCCACTGTTTGACGTGCTTCTTCAAGATTGCCTTTAGTGTCCTAATCATCGCTTGTGTGGGGCCATCAGAGCATATGTGGCATCCTATGTGGTGGCCCGCACTGCCTCCCATGATACGGTCTTGTGTTCTGTCCCAAATATTGGCCCGTGTTTTGGCCCGCCCTGCTGTGCCCATGTGACGGCCCGTGACACAATACACTCAGATATGCTCGACGCTGCGTTTTGGCTTATTTCCTCTATTCACTTATCTCTCGCCAATTCCCTCACTTTCCTCTATTCCCATCTGGTTTCCTTCGTCACTGCCTTCGAGTCCGAGAGATCAATCGCCGACCAAAGCTAGGCAATCGTCGTTGTTGACCCCCAACAGTCGCCGGAGGATTTCTCTGGGTTCAACACTTCAAATTCAAGCTCTGGTTTCATCTGAAAACCCCTTTCGGCCTCGTTCAACACCGACGGATAAGCCAATATTAGCTTGTCCTGTACCTCTGGTTAGTAAATGATATTCTGAGTCTCTGACTGGATGTGTCTCTTCACCTTGCAAATTTTCCAATATTAGCTTGTTTTTTTCCATGTTTTGTTTGTGGGTCAAGCGCATATTTAACATTATGGATCAAGTGTAGAAATTGGGTCAAAACTTTGTAGGTTTTAAAAGAGAAAGTAGATTTTGACAACTAAAATGACGAGCATAAATGGTAATGATAAATGCTGAGCATAAAACGCTTCTATCTTCAATATGGATATAGTTGTTGTAGACCCCTTTAGACTCATTTACCTGCATTAAGGTAATTTTTGTGCTCTAAAAGAATCTGTTAGAAACCTTATTTTCTCGTGATATTGATTTGGCTTGTAATTGTGAAGACGTAAGAATGAGAAGAGACTGGTATATCTGTTGTACCTGTATATTTTTCTTGCACATATGGTATTATGGCAGAGAACATGTTGGCATAAAAAGAAATAACCTTTATGGAGTCATTGGTTGTGTTCTGCAACATGCATGCCTTTTAAAATATGTATATCTTTTTATATATATAATAAAATTTAAAATGATTTAATTCAATGTATCCTCGACGTATCTTATCTTAGTTTTTTAGAAATCTTTGTATCGCCATATCATATGCTTCACAAGAGGAGATTGATCCTAGTGCATTTGGTTATAGTCATATTAATTCCGCCTCCGTCTTATGTACTAAGTTATTCAAAGTAAAAATTAGTTGATAAGCATTGACCTCGATTTATTTGGAATTTGGATAGTCTTTCATGTATCCTTATTCTCTAGCTTTTTTCTTTGCCTCAAGAAGTGTGCTGATCAAAATGTTAACATTTTCTATTTAGATGTGATCATGCATGCCTATATGCTGGACCACTGTTCATCTTTTGTCGTGAAAATTTTATTGATCCAGCTCTCTGCTGTTGTTCAGAACAAGTGGTGCTTCGACTGTCATCTTATGGGACATCGTCCTGTTAAAACTTCTAGAGGTCTAGCAAGGTCTTAAGCATCAACTGAAATCACATATTGGTTGTTAGAAATGTCGTCATGTTCAAATACACAACCAGCCAAACTTGGTGATGTCAATCATCAAAATACATTCCCTTCTACTGAATTTCATGAAAGTTCTGTGAGACGCAAGGAGAATGGGGTGGAGGTGGAGGTGGAAGAGGAGGAGGAGGACGATGCAGATTTTAATCCTTTTTTAAAGGAAATCCCTTCACAAGAAGCTTCTTCAAGTTTGAGCTCTGAAGTTGATGGTTTGGATGGTGATGTTGTTGACAGTGGGGTATCTGTTGGAAAAAAACTATCCAAGCGACCCGGTGAGGTGAGAATTTGTAATGTTGGAGGTTCTGAGCATGGTGAGGAGGAAATTCTTATGCAAGCAACAAATGGAACATCTGAAAAAGAATTGAAAAAGAAAGCTTCCTTTAATAAAAAAAAAAGAAAAGCAGCTTTGATCTCTCAACCAGAAGTTGAAAATAATCAAGAGAGGTACAATGGCTTAAGTAGTGAAATCGATAATAATGATGTTATTGTAGGAGAATTGAGCGATTCAACAAAATTCCGGAAGCCAATAGTGGAAACGGACAATGAGGATGCTATTTGCACACGCACCAGGGCTCGCTATTCACTCTCTAGTTTCACACTTGATGAGCTTGAAACTTTTCTTCAAGAAACTGACGATGATGATGACCTTCAAAATGTTGACGATGAAGAAGAGTACAAGAAATTTCTTGCAGCTGTTTTACTGGATGGAGATGGTGATTGTCATTCAATTCAAGACAATGAAAATGTTGATGATGAAGATGAGGATAATGATGCAGACTTTGAAATAGAACTGGAAGAGCTGTTGGAGAGTGAACCTGATGAAAATGCAGCCATAAGCCGAAAAGTGCATGATAGATTTGGACGACGACCAGAGACCAGGCAAAATAGGCGCCAGAAAGTCTCTTCGCAATGTGAAAATAAGCTTTTAGGACTGGTTAAGAGGCCACTGCGTCCCCTTTTGCCAAGCTTGCCAAATGGGCCAATTGTGCCTCGGAAAACTTTGATGCCTGAGACTGCTACGAGCTGTCTGTCTTCCACAACAGGCTATGGTCTCATAAACGGATTCACTCCCCAACAAATTGCCCAGCTGCATATTTTGATCCATGAGCATGTGCAGCTCCTCATTCAGGTATTTTCTCTGTGCATTCTTGATCCTTCTCGGCAACACGTTGCTTCCCAGGTTCAGGGATTGATTTTTGAGATGGTTCGCAGACGCGACGAATTATTAGCATCAAAGACTGTGCCATATCCTAGTATTTGCTTCTCTCCTTCATATGTGTGCTCATCAGTCTCAGATGGAGCCTCCAAATTCATCGCAGCTCAGTGCAATATAGAATCGGCACCTACATCTGATGCACAGAGAGTGTGCTTTCCTCCGCCCAATCAGAGCCATACTAAAGGAAGATGTGATCATGCTTCTAACAGGCAGCAAAGTTCTTTCCAAAACGTTGATGGTTCTTTCTGGTTGCCTTATATAAGAGGCCCCGTACTATCTATTCTGGATGTTGCCCCACTTAATTTAGTTGGAAGATTTGTAGATGATGTTTATACTGGTATGTCATATGAAGGTTGTAACTTTTCTTAATGCTTTGCCATTATATTCTGCTTCCAAAGGTTGACCTTTGTGTACTTTGGGATTGCTTTTTGGAATCCTTTTGACAGCTGTGCTGGAGCGTCGGCAGCGCTATATGGAATCTAGTTCTGATACTTGCTTTGAAAAGGAACCTCTCTTCCCCCTTCCTTCATCGCCACCTGAAGCTAATTGTGAAGGTTCAACTACTGTTGCTACAGCTGTTAATGTGGTGTCAACTTCACCCTGTCAACAACAACCTAAAAAAACTTTGGCTGCTGTGCTCGTTGAGAATACCAAGAAGCAGTCTATTGCTTTAGTACCAAAGGAAATTGCAAAGTTAGCTCAGATTTTTTTTCCTTTATTTAGTCCTGTACTATTTCCACGTAAGCCACCCCCTGCAGCCGTTGTTAATAGGATACTTTTCACCGATTCAGAGGATGAGTAAGTTGCATGCTTCCTTCTACATTTATTAACGAACTGTATTTTAATGCTTTTACTTAATTGATGTTTCATCACTTTCTTGACCACAGATATATTATGTCTAGGTGCAACTCATCATAAACCAATTTATACATGTTTTAGAACTAAAAAGCACAGAATATGAACATCACAATTATTATTTAATGTTAAAATTTGAAATGCTATTAAAGCTTTGACGAGAATAATGGTAATTGATGGGATTTGCATTATACTTTAGGTCTTCTTCAGCTGATCATATAGCTCCATATTGTCCAATGGCCTATTAACCTCTGTGACCATTAAGTGCCTTAGCTTTTATTATTTTTTGTTGTTTCAGCTTCACCTTTTGGAGCTATATTTCTTTGCTTAAAGAATAATCTGTAAATGACGGTTCCTGCAGTAGCCTTTTTGTTTTTTCATTTTTTAGATTCTTTACTTGATGATGGCCGTTTTTGCTTTTTTTGCTGGATTTCACTATTGGGTTTTGATAGTATTCTATAGTTGATGATGTTATTCTTCTGTAATTTTGACGGGGAGCTTTAACTGTAGGTTACTTGCCTTAGGTTTGATGGAATACAATACTGATTGGAAGGCAATTCAACAACGTTTTCTCCCATGCAAGTCTAAGCATCAGGTAATTAAAATTATAGAATACGAATGTAAAGACGGCTCTTATGTGTACAGAGTTCTAGAAAAATTTGATATCACCCAATGAAATATTATCAGTCATGCTGTTTGTGTTAATGTTACTCGTCTTATCAAGAAATAGAGGGAATACATGAGTCAAAGCTCACCAATCGTCATTTATGTCTTCACTCTAACTTTTGAAATATTCTTGAAAAGTTGGAACTTTTCTAACCTGAATCAAATTATCGCCCTCTTTATTGGCCATGTTAAATGTACTTGAGATGATTGCAATTGATAAATCATGTGACAGACCGATTATTGGATGTTCTAACATGCTGGAGATGTTTACTTTCTGACGATGCACTTGATGAAATTCATATAGAAACTATAAGCTTTCTGGACATGTAAATGGATTTATAGTTTTCTTTTAATCCATTGGTATAGTTTATGTTTTTGAATATTTATCTGGGGAATTTGTTGAATTTAGTTTAGATTTAAGAGAGAGCTTGTAAATTAAATATTAGTTCAGTGTTGGTCCTCTATTCTTTAGCGTGCAGTGTTTTATGTCGTTTGAAGTGTTATGAATCTTATGATAATAGTATATTGCAGTCGCACTCTTGTTCTTTTTTTTTTTTCTTTTTGTAGTATCAAAGGTTTCTCAATTTGAATATCATGTTGACTTGAATAATAAGTTTACGCGCATCACTGTAGTGAGTAAGTATAGTAACCCATTTTCATTTGACATGTGATGGTTCTGCTTCAGATTTTTGTTAGGCAGAAAAACCGTTGCTCATCTAAAGCGCCAGAAAATCCCATAAAGGTATGTTAATTCTCTCCACCTCTAGTCTATAATAAATTTGTACTGATGCATCTATGCTTATTCCTTTTTCTATACATTTTAATACCCAAACCAGTATATAGAATATATATATTTCATGATTGCAGCGTTATGGCCTGGAATTATTTCACTCTTCATGCAGGCAGTTCGAAGAATGAAAACTTCCCCCTTGACTGAAGAGGAGCTAGCACGCATTCAAGAGGTAATCTTAATCAAGAGTCTTTAGAACTAGAAATTTCTAAGAATGTAATCTTTGACTGGTAGCTGTATGATTTGTTTACTTTATGTCCTAAAATTTTCAGGGGCTTAAGGTGTATAACTTTGATTGGAAGTCCGTATGGCAATTTATTGTCCCACATAGAGATATTTCCTTACTCCAGCGGCAGTGGCGTATTGCCCTTGGAACTCAAAGGTCATACAAGAATGATGCAGTGCAAAAGGAGAAACGACGAATATATGAATCAAAAAGACGAAAGTGCAGGTCTACAGTTTTGGGAAGTTGGGAAACTGTATCCAGGAAAGAGGTTTGTTATCATCCGAAGCTGGAAGTATGGTTTTTTACATCTTGCGTCTGCTCTTTCATATTGTAGAATTCTCTAATTGTTTTGTGAAATGTAACATTAAGATGGCTTCGTGGAAGGCTTATAATAAGTAAAATGCAGATTCAATCTGTCATTAAATTCTTTTGGACTGACATAGTCTCTACAGTTTAATGCATTGACGGCTAACACACTCATGTTGTGTTGCTTTATGCTTCCATGCTTTAGTATTTAGTATAATTCTCTAAGATACTATCCCGATACATTATTAACGTAATTTGAAATCATTCTAAATGGTTAACTTGTGCTTGTCTGGATATAATATGAAACTGTGGAACACTTGGTTTCTATACCATATTAATTTGTAGCTAGGCTGTTGAAGGGTAGTTTGTGTCTGACCTGTGCAAGACCACCTTGTTATTATTCAGTTCTTAAAGTTAAAAAATAAAAAATAAAAAAATGTTGGATTTAGTCTATGCTATGCTTGTGGTAGAGGTAGGGGTAGAAGTGAAAGCGGGTGAGCTTTGTCTTGATAGATTCTCCATTTTCACTGTAGGTCTATCTTTATCAAGGATAGCTTCAGGGTCTGGTTTCATGGATGATGGATTTATCTTTATGATCTTTTGGAATTGACTGCAGGACTATCAGGCTGAAATTGCCAGTCGAGGGATTAATGTTGGAGATAATTGCATACAGAACCTAGGTGTTGCTTATGTCCACCAGGGGTTTCTAGCAGATTGGAGGCCGGTTACCTCGACTTGCCCTTCTTCTGAACTTCCTTGCCCAGATTCCAGACAAGAAAACCTTCACAACAGTACTCTTCCAGAAGAGGGTATTCATCTTAGGGAACAAAACGAGGTTTCTGGACAAATTAAACCTCAGACTGGTAACCAGCATGCTGTGTTATCACTATCTAAGCATACCCAGCATCCTTATGCTTCATCTAATATTACAAGTGATAGACACAGTGCTCCAAATGCTACAGAACCTAGACATCCAGTTTCTGGTTTGAATTCACATGCTTCCAATTCTAAATACTACTGCCGGCCATATCGGGGTCGAAGGGTAAATAACAGCCACTACGTGAAATTAGCACCAGACCTCCCTCCTGTGAATCTTCCTCCATCTGTCCGTGTAGTCTCTCAGGAAGCATTTAGAAACAATCAGTGTGGAACATCCACTAAGAATTACACTGCTGGAACTGGTGTTACAGATGCTAGAAAAGATAATTTTGTTTCTCAAATTCCTCATGCTGAGAAGTTGGGAATCATACATTCAGGAAAAGATACTGGAAATGGACTGAAAGACAAAGTTACAAGTTCTCGACCAGAATCTGGATCTCATAGGGACAGATGTGCAGTGGCAGAAAGAGGCAATGCTTCTGATCTCCAGATGCATCCTTTATTGTTCCAGGCTTCTGAAGATGGAAATATTTCCTATTATCCATTGAGATTAAGTACCAACACTCCTAATTCCTTCAGTTTCTTTTCTGGAACTCAACCTCGATTAAATTTAACTCTCTTCCACAATCCTTACCAAGAAAACCATGTTGATTATCATAACAAATCTTTGAAGTCAAAAGGCTCCACTCCAATGTCCTTTGGCATTGACTTCCATCCTCTCCTGCAGAAGTCTAATGATGGTCAATTTCAAACTAGTTTTGAATCTATCCAGACGGATGGTCTTCTGGCTATGGCCACTAAATCCTCTAGCCCTAATGAGAAATCTAATGAACTGGACTTGGAAATGCACCTAAGTGCTACATCCAGAAGGAGAAAATCTAGGACAGTTAAAGATTTAAATGCATGTGATGCAGTGGGGTCAACATTGACCGTTACAAAATCTAAAACAGCAGTGGAAAGTCAAAACAGTAGCATTCCATGTTATCAGAGGGGTGAGACCTTTCCCTTGGTCAGTAGTAGGAAGCTTGCTTCAGGTGGGCATGAATCAGTCATTCCAATTGATAACAGCAGATGCAACATGGATGATATTGGCGACCAGTCTCATCCTGAGATTGTGATGGAACAAGAAGAATTGAGTGACTCTGAAGAGGATTTTGAAGAAAATGTGGAATTTGAGTGTGAGGAGATGGCTGATTCTGAAGGAGAGGATGGTTCTGAGTGCGGGCAAATTCTTGATGTACAAAACAAGGTAACTTGCCCTTTGTTTTTCAGCTGATTTTAAGTCGCGAGTGGCATGATAAATTGCACATGCACTTGAAGTGGAGTCTTACATCCCAATTTTTGCGCGTCAAAAAATCATACTTTTAATTGTCATACTGCCTTGCAGCCCTGCACTGTGTATGTCTTTTTGTTCTTCTGAGATTGACTCAATTATGCCAAGTTTTCCATTTTTGTTTCTTTGATCCCCTCCACACCAATACAATCCTTTTTGGTCATTTTCATCGCATCCGGAGGTATATACTATATAATACTACCCTTTTCCAATCAATGAAAGATTGAGACATAAGGCTTACCCAAGTATGTTCAGCTATGTAGTTCCTTACCCCCTGCGTTGATACGCTGTTTTTTAATTGTACTATAGTACCTCTAATTTTATTTATTTATTTTTTTTCCGTTCTTTTGTTGTATGAAATTCTATTTTGTTTTACCTAGAGCTATAACAAAAATTGTATGGTTAAGCTATTCACTATTTTTTGTTAGTTGTTCATCACCAGCTTACGTGATAGAGGGACGTACAGATTTTTTTTTTTAATTTTTATTACGTCATGTGGTATGTTCTTGTTGGTTTATAATCCCATTTCCTTGTCTTAACAAATTATTACCTTGTTTGAAATTGAAGCTAAATATGTTCTTGTTGGTTCATAATCCCGTTTCCTTCTCTAATAAATTATTGGCTAGTTTGGAATTGAAGCTAAATACTTTCTTCAGCTAATTGTCTAGAACCTTTTTATATTATTATTGGTTTATTATCGGTTTTTGTATCTATGTTGATAGCAGGTCCCAGATTCTACAACGGAAAAAGCTGCAAAACATGCTGCCAGTAGTGAATTACAATGTGAAGCAGGGGACCACTGTGATCCTCATGTTGATGTTAGTATCCCAGAGAATGACATCAGTCATTCAATGAATTTGGGTTTAAGAAATCAAGTAAAGGATGACACTAGCAGTTCGTGGTTAAGTTTAGATTCATGTGCACCAGAGCATTCTTCGCTCTCAAAGAGCAAGCATGATGGGGATACAGAGAATAGACATGCTATAGACATGGAACAACAGCTTAGTATGGGTCCTTCTGCTTTTGTCATGCCGAGAAAATCTAGCAACCGTTTAGGTAGATCTACTACAAGTTTGAACAAAGTTACAACTGTTCGAAGTTCCAGCCACGATGATGATAAACACTAAGGTTGGTTATTGATGCCCAATCTGAGCTAACCGGGTTTATTTGCTTTATTCATCCGTATTGGGCAAATAAGTAGAGGGACTGGGAAAGTTGCGGTTCCAGGGTAGCTTGGTATTCCCCTATGTACATATATTGTCAAGTCACAAGGGTGCTATAACAGTCCTCTGTTTTCCCTTTTCCTCTCCCCACTCCATCCCTCTTTTTACTTTGTAAATATGCTTCTTAGATGGAATTCACAAAGTAAATATTGCAATCAGTCGTTCATTGAGTATCATTTGAAAATATTTTTGCTTTGTATTTCCATTGCTGTTCTAGCTGAGTTTTCCTTCATTATTGTGCTGAGTCTGCTAGTACATAGCTTTTGCTATATTACACCAGTTTAAATTCTTTTCACATTGCGAGAGGATAGCGGAATTGCCCATCATGCTTGGCCCAAATAGAACCTGAATGATTGGATAAAGTATAAGGAAAAGAGCAAATGGAATTAGCAAGTGCCTCAGGTGCACCAAAATGTGCAAAATGCCAGGTTCTCAATAACCGAATGTGTTAATCTCTCTTTGCCACAACAATCAAAAAAGCTTTGTAGGGTTGTACATTGAACACGAGAAAAGGAGAGAAACGTGAGAGTTGAGACAGACCAGAGATGACATGAAACAGCATCCTTACTTGGGGCCGGGCTAGGTCGGTTGGTCGAGTACATAGACGAGGTGGCCTCTTGCCAATGAAAGCCCATTCCATTGGTATCACCCGCATAAGACTTCTCTTTTATTTGTAGTTGCGCCGGCGGCCAACTGTTCTTGATCCTTATTTGTTGCAAAAGCTTGAGAAACAAAGCAGGCCAAGCTTCGTTCCCGTTGAAAGCAAGTTTCTGACGTCGACGAGTTCGTAAAAAGAAAGACTTTTTCTGCAGACATAAGTTGAACGGAAGCTCAAGAGGTAATACTTCATACTACCCATTTATTATTCTCAGCATTCTATGCTTTGCTTTGCTCGAAATTGACCTTTATAGAGTTTTGCTTTTTCAACCATGTGGGTGTTTATTTTTCCTCACCTATTGGCTTTTATTGCAGTGAATTAGCGATTGTATGGTTCCAAGCTTTCTATGTTTCTAAGCTTGTTTCTATCCAAAGGAAGAGTTTTGTTGTCCAGAGGTTTTCACGTTGGTAAGCAGTTCTCAAACCCCAATACTGAAGATATTGTTTTTAAAGCCCTTTGTGTTAATCTGAAACAGAGGAGATGGAAATTCTTGGAGCAAATATCACCAAATCTCACGAGTTCATTAGTAGACCGAGTCATTTGCAAGTTCCAGAACTCTCCAAATTTAGCTCTAGAATTTTACAACTGGGTTGGGGAGAGAGTTTTCACACTCGTTGGAACCCTGTTATTGTATAATTCATGTGTTGGTCAAGTCAAGGAGATTCGATGATGCCTTATATCTTATGGGAAGCTTGATTTTTGAGAAGGGAACTTCTCCTTTGGAGGTGTTGGAAGGATTAGTTATTAGTTATGAGATGTTTGACTCCAGTCCTGCAGTTTTTAATGCATTGGTGAGGGCTTGTACTCAAGCTGGGGTTACTGAAGGTGCTTATGATGTGATCAACAAGCTCAGAAATGAGGGTTTTTGGGTTACAATTCACGCTTGTAATAACTTCCTTAATCACCTGTTGAAGTTAAATGAAATTGGTAGATTTTGGAACCTATATGAGGATATGGTTTCATATGGATATATGGAAAATGTGAATACTTTCAATTTGGTTATTTATGCTCTTTGTAAGGAACACAGATTAATGGAAGCTATTTCAGTATTGTATTGAATGTTGAAGGGCGGAAATTACCCAAATGTTGTTTCTTTCAACATGGTCGTTGATGGGGGTTGCAAGAGCAGTGATTTGGATCTTGCGGTGAAGCTTATTAAGAAGATGAGAATAATGTCAGGGGGTTCTGCTCGGCCCAATTCTGTTACTTACAACCGTATCATTAATGGGTTCTGCAAAGAATAGTTTTTGCAGAAGAGATACGTAATGAAATTATTAAGGCAGGGATTGAACCGAATATGAGGACATATGCTACTCTAATAGATGGTTATGCCAAAGGAGGAAGCGTTTGGGTTGTGTGATGCAATGGTGGAAAGAGGCTTGCTTCCTAACACTGTAGTGTATAATTCAATTGTACAGTGGCTTTATAGGGAAGGTGATACAGAGGCGGCATCTTTGTTATTCTCTGACATGATTGATAGGCATATATACCCTGATCAATACACATACTCAATCATTGTAAAAGGGCTCTGCAGTAATGGTTTTGCAATTGAGGCTTCACAACCATATTTTGGAACATAATCTCATGGAAGATACGTTTTCTTTCAACATTCTCATCAACTATATATGCAGAAGCAAACATTTCTCGGGAGCAAAGCAACTACTCGGCAGCATGTACACGCGAGGTTTAATTCCTGACACTGTTACATATGGTACTCTGATTGATGGGTACTGCAAGCAAGGGAACACAGGAAGTGCAGTTCAAATTTATGAAGGAATGGTAAAGGTGAATGAAAAACCAAATTTGATGATATATAATTCTGTTCTTTATGGTTTATGCAAGGAGGAACTATTGAATGTTGCAAAGCTTTTAGTAAATGCATTGCAAAGGATGCAAATATTTGATGCCATAAGTAACCTTCAAATACATTGATAAATGGATACTGTGCCAGTGGGCAGATTGATGCGGCATTTGCTTCAATTTCAGAAATGAAGAGGTTTGGTATTTCTTTGAACAGAGTCAACTACAACACATTGATTAACTCCTTGTGCAAGTCTGGGTGTATCCAAGAAGCAAAGGAACTGATGAAGATGATGATTACACAGGGCATCCTCCCCGATTCTAGTACATACACAACTCTTGTTACCCATTTCAGAAAATATTGTGACTCTGAGGAAGTAGTTTCATTGCATGACTTCATGTTGCTTAAGGGAGTAATTCCTGACCGGCGAACATACAAGGCCATTGTTAGCCCATTAATTTAGAAGAAAGTGAGACTTCAGTATAATATGGTGTTTACAGACTATGTAGATCAATCTCCTTAAGTTATAGTCTAAAGTGATTTTTGAGAAAAATTGTGAAGAGTATGGTGCTTGATGGGAAGAAAATAATCATGAGACTAAAATTTATCCTCTAAAAAGATAGAGAGCTCAGTATAAATAATTTTGTAAGACATGCGCCAAACCTATTGAAGAGTGAGTTAGTTATAATTACACAATGAAAATAAAAATATGAGTAGTTAGTAAACAATTGGCAAAGTCCTTGACAAATTACATATTAAAATATAATTTAAAATATTTAGTATGTATATAGTTAAAATTGTTGACAAATTTCATCACAAATGCGAAAAAAAAGTAGTTAGCAAGTGAATAGCTAAAGGACTGACGATTTACGCCTAAAACACAAATAACGGTAGTTTGCAAGTAAATAGCTAAAGTAACAGGCTATTTACGTCTAAACCAAAAATAAATGTAATTAGAATTAAGTGCAGAAAGAATCCCAATTACACAGTAGTATACACCTTTCAGAGATTTGTGAATCTGTCAAGCACTTAGATTAAGCCACGTCAGATAGGACCCACTGGAGTTAATTAAAAAAAAAATTTCTAAACAGGTATTCATAAGATATTTATTAATTATAATAAATATTTTAATGTAAAATTAAAATTTTTGTATGAATACTAATATTGGTAATAGGTAGTAATGAAATGAAATAATGATTAATTATTATAATAAATATTATCTAATTGTTTATTATATAAAAATTAATAAAATCTAAATCTAAAAAAAAAAACAAATTCCAGTCCAGAGTAATCTCCTACGGTCAAAATCCTTATCCCCAAACCTCATCCGATTCGCCCCTCTCTTTCCCTCCACTCGTTTCCAGTCCTTCCTTCTGTTCCAAGGCTACGAAAATTTCAGAAAGAAAAACCATCATAAGAAATCAAACCCACATTGCAAACCCTTTTACACTCTGCCATAATTTGTCTCATACAGACCTCAAATCCCATCAAAGCCATGTCTTGCTCGAATTTGACAAGGTGGGTGTCCTCAAAACCTTCTCTTTCTGACGCCAATTCACTCTTTTGTATGCCCTTTTCAGCTTCCTTCCCAAAATTCATCTGCTTCCAACCCCTCCCAGTAACCCTGGTTCAGTGTGGTCTCCGAGATATTCGAGACCGTATTGATTCAGTGAAAAATACCCAAAAAATTACTGAAGCAATGAAGCTTGTTGCCGCTGCTAAAGTCAGAAGAGCATCAAGAAGCTGTTGTTAATGGAAGACCCTTTTCAGAAACCCTTGTGGAAGTCCTTTACAGCATCAACGAGCATCTCCAAACAGAAGATATAGATGCTCCTCTTACCAATATTAGGCCTGTCAAGAAGGCCGCTTTGGTGGTCGTCACTGGAGATCGAGGTCTTTGTGGTGGATTCAATAATCCAATTATCAAGAAAGCGGAGGCCAGGATTTCTCAATTGAAAGATCTTGGTCTTGATTATACTGTAATTAGTGTAGGTAAAAAGGGTAACAAAGTATTTCATTCGCCGACCTTAAATTCCTGTGGATAAGTTTCTGGAAGCAGGTAACCTCCCTACAGCTAAAGACCCTCAAGCAATTGCTGATGATGTTTTCTCACTCTTTATTAGTGAAGAAGTTGATAAAGTGGAGCTCTTGTACACCAAATTTGTGTCACTAGTTAGGTCTGAACCAGTGATTCATACCTTGCTTCCACTCTCTCTAAAAGGAGAGATTTGTGATATAAATGGGAATTGTGTGGATGCTGCTGAGGATGAGTTCTTTAGGTTGACAACTAAGGAAGGGAAACTGACAGTGGAAAGAGATGTTGTGAGAACTCAGACAGTTGAATTCTCACCTATTTTGCAATTTGAGCAGGACCCAGTTCAGATTCTTGATACTTTGTTGCCTCTACCTCAACAGTCAGATATTGAGGTCATTGCAAGAGTCATTGGCCAATGAGCTTGCTGCTAGGATGACTGCCGTGAGCAATGCAACTGATAATGCAGTGGAATTGAAGAAGACCTTGTCAAGAGTCTACAACAGACAGCGCCAGGCCAAAATCACAGGCGAGATATTGGAAATTGTTGCTGGTGCCGATGCTCTAACATGGTCAATTACTGTTTTGTGCTCCTCTGTATAGGTATTAAACGGGTGCTTCATTTTTCATATGCTTAAGCACTTCACATTTTTTTTAAAATTGCAATTCTCACCTGAGCAACATCTTTTGCAACATGAGAACTTCAATGTAATTCGGAACAGAAGAGCATTCTATCTGTCTTTGCCTGTCAAACTTCAAATTTTCTCAATATATACGTAATAATACTGATATTTAAAGCTCTGATCACAAAGGTCTCTGTTGATATATATGTTGTGCAACTATGCTTTTCTTATTTGCCTAAACAATACATTTGATTTTCTTAAAAAGAATGATACTGAACTGGCATGTGATGAAGAAACAGAAACTACATGGGATATGCTGCATACTTCTAAGCTACCAAGTACACACCCAAGAATCTAGATAAAATGATATCGTGCAAAAGAAAATAGTTAAAACGAATAAAGGCAGAAGTCTGAAGGGTATATTATAAAAAAGGCAAGAAACCAGGTAAAACACATGCAAAATTCCTTGATCTGAAGCAACCTAGTCAATCTACCACATGGGGTTGGAAAACCATGAATCAATATTAAACAACAACCGAAAATGTTAAAAGTCATAGATATCTCATTTAACGAAGCAACCTCATGCATGAAATCACATTGATCTAACTCTCTAAATCAAAAGGAGAATCAACATCGATAACCGAATAAGGAGAACCACTGAAGTCTGATAATTCACTGTTAAATTAGAATGTCAGTATACTAATTCTCTTTCTTGGCCAAATACATATACTCCTTAGAAGAACTGAGCCATGGATGATACATCCAGACTCCATATGAAAATATATTCACCAGAAGAGGGACTTGCTGCAGCTACAGTAATAGAATGAGAAGGAAAAGAAGGAAAAGTAGAAGAATATGTGGAAATTTTAAAATGAAAGAAAAGGTTATGTCCAATTTAAAATTACTGCTAACGTGAAAAGCATTGCAGTATGATACAATTGACGATACATTATATTATCAAGAACTGAAAACGTCTAATGCATGAAGATGCTACTCATAAACCAGAGAATCAATCACGTATTATACAGCAGGAAATGAGAAATCATAGTTGGAAATATAAATGTACAAATTCAAAGAGACACAGAGGTATAGAAGTACAGAACTAATTAAGTTTATAAGGATACAAACAGATGAATTAAACAGAAAAAGTATCAGGAAGTATGGATCAAGAAAGGGAACAGAAATGGAAGAGAAATCAAGAGGCCGCAAGTCTCTCTCAATTTCTAGTATAGCCAAGGAACTAAAATTCGTCTCGAGGTACTGTTTCGAAAAGCCCAGAAACGGAAACAATTCGAGAAACAGTATGGAAACTCTATTTTTTGTGAAAAAGCATGAAAATGTATAATAAAATATATGTTATAATAATTATAAGTATCCAACATTATTAATTTAATACATAAAATACTATTAAATACATAACAAAGTAAAATTATAAACATAGACATACAAATTAGAGAAAATATCAAATTACAATCACATCCAACTAACAATGGAGTGGCTAGCAGATGCTCAACCCATATTTAATAAATTTTTTTTAATTTGAACCAATATATATGTCTTAAATTTTAATATTATTCATCACTAAGTTAAACTAAATTAATACAAAGTATTTGTATAAAAATAAATAAATAAATAAAAGACCAAAAAACCAAACATGAGCGAAATCCTAAAAAGAATTATCTTCGCTAAATTATACCATTTGAATATGCATCAAATAAGATTAAAAAAAATTGAAATCCTAAAATATGAAGAGAACTAGAGCCAAAACTATAGATTTGTAATTCTGAAAATGTCACGTTTTTGTCGACCTGTTTCGTATAAAAAAAATGAAAACGACCCTGTTTCGTGTGGAAATGCTCATGTTTCGTGTGAAAACGCTCCCGTTTCGTGTAGAAACACTCCCGTTTCGTATGGAAACAGTGGTTGAGTTTCTATAAGTGAGTTTCGTTTCGGGTAGTGTGGAAACGAAGACGTTTATCACGTTTCGACAAGAATTTTCAAACCTTGATTATTGCATAATTCATAAAGAGTTATTATTATTAAAAATTATTAATATAAATAGAATTAATAATTTTAATATTATTACTATTAAAATAGAAAAAAAAATAGAAAAAGAATCCTATTATCATTCAAAATTAGAAGTTGAACTAAAAAGGAATATATAATAATGAAAATTAATTTATTATAAATAATATTTTTTTAAAACAAAAAAATTTCTTCTTTTAAGTTACTTTTTTATATATAGTATAATATATATGGTACAATATGAAGCCTTATATTTACAAAATGTGATAATATTAGTAATAGTTTAATTATTCTTTGTAATGTCTCGAACTTGTAAAAAAATATTTTATGACAAATGATAGACACAAATCCTGAAAGATATTAGACTCACCTCAAAAGGTGTGGGTTTGGGAATATTTGTTAAAAAATTATCTCTATGTGATTCTTGCGTGCAAATAGTTGTCATGCTTATAAACAATTGCTAATCACATTGATAAAGAGAAAGAAAAAGAAAATAACACGTGGTATTATAATTATTAATACACGATAAGAGAAAGCATGTGTGATATGCTAAACACAATTTACACTTTTTTTTCCAATACTATATATATATATATATTATATAATAATGTACATCCTTATATGTTACATATTGTTATTTTCTTAAAATATTCATGCATTGTTAACAAAATGTGATATTAGTACACGATATGGTACAATATTGTTATTCTTAAAATAATATTTTAAAAAAACAAAAAAATTTCTTCTTTTAAGTTACTTTTTTATATATAGTATAATATATATGGTACAATATGAAGCCTTATATTTACACAATGTGATAATATTAGTAATAGTTTAATTATTCTTTGTAATGTCTCGAATTTGTAAAAAAATATTTTATGGTAAAAGATAGACATAAATCCTGACAGATATTAGACTCATTTCAAAAGGTGTAGGTTTGGGGTGTGGAAATACTTGTCTAAAAAAATTATCTCTATGTGATTCTTGCGTGCAAATAGTTGTCATGCTTATAAACAATTGCTAATCACATTGATAAAGAGAAAAAAAAAGAAAAAGAAAATGACAGGTGGTATTATAATTATTAATACACGAAAGCATGTGTGATATGCTAAACACAATTTACACTTTTTTTTTCAAATACTATATATATATATATATTATATAATAATGTACATCCTTATATGTTACAAATTGTTATTTTCTTAAACTATTCATGCATTGTTAACAACTAAAGACATTATGAAAGATTTTTTTATTTTTTTAATTATAAAAGTACTAATAGAAAATTTCAATAAAATATATATAGTACTGACTAACATGAGTATATATAAAAAATTTATATAGTACAGATTGGCATGAAGGTATAAAGCAAATTTGTATTCTTTGAAACTTTGGATGTTGATACTTTGGAAGCACTTGACAGCAATTGAAAGAAATATATGTACTTATATATTATTTTCATATATGTTAATTTCTTAGTATTATATTTAAAAAAAAATTAAAAAAACTAATTTGAATATAGCTTAAGCAGAATGATATTTTGAGTTTAAAGCTCTTTCATGACTCCAATCTCAATGTTGGGTCAATTTTGTTGATTAACCTTTCTTGATGTACTAGAGTTTGAATTTGTATGTCACATTGGTTAATTAGAGATGAAAGGGTAAATTGAAGGTCTATATATAAGTTATAGTGAAATTCTGTGAACTATTATTTAGAAAAACAAGTAATAGTGATAATTTGTAGATCACATCAGGTATGAATGAAAGGTCTATAAACTTTGTGATATACTTCAGTAAGTTATGAAATCTTCTATGATCTATTATTTACAAGAACAACAAATAAGAATGATAAATTTATAGCATAAAGTATTAACCTATAATTAAGAATTTTAGTAGTTAACTTATACAATTCGTTGAAAAAAAAATTTTTATAAAAGTAAATAAATGAATAGAAGAAAATCAGTAGTTGTCTCTATTTGAGAGATGTTATAATACTTAATTAGGGTTTTGAAGGTAAAAAATATCACATTATAAGCATCTTAGAAATGAATCCTAGTAAATAGTAAAATTTAAAAAATATTTATCAATTAAAATAATAATTTATTAACTAATAATCATCATCGGAGACTTAAAACTTTGATGAAATGTAATTTTTTTTGTGGTTCAAATTTATGATCGTTAAAAAAAGATTGAATGATTAGAGTGTATTGTACTGAAAACTAACTTAATAAGACTTAATAGAGCTGGTCTATATCTCCACCATAGTTGAATTGAATATTACTCTTCTTGGTGATTATTATGAATGTTTTTGTCTTGTTTTTGTTTAGTGTAATCTTTCCATTTGACTCCAGTCTCATATTTCTTAAAAAAATAAATAAAACCAAATGGATACTGGAATAAACCTCATTCTCAAGTTTTCCCTCACGTGGCATTGTTCCATTTGATGTAGCAATTCTTGGCTGATTCTCAATGACATCAGCATTTTATCAATGTGTCAACCTCACAAAAATCAAGCAACTTAAAAAGTTTTTAAATTTCCAAAAAAATCTCAAAAGAGGCTAAGCCAAACCCTACCCCACAGTAACAATCCAGACAAAGTTGTCTCTGCCGTATGATTTTCTAACACTATACCATCATTTTGATGATCAACGGCCAAGATTTTCCATCAAAAATATTTCAGTGGATTTGTTAGTAGGTGACAAAAATACACAGGTAAGGCTCTTAGATGGTAGGACTCTTTTCGGCTGTTATCGGCGAAGAGAAACATTAGTTCAAGTACAATTCCTTTTCTCTCATTTTTTTTTTTTTTCATTTTCTAAATATTTTCTTATTGTTTCGATTTGGGTAGAATTCCAAAGTCAGATTGAATTCTGGATCTATCAGAAGCATGTCTTGCTGATCATTGCGTAGCACAGTCAAGAAGAAGAAACCTTAGTTTTTCAAAGCAGCCATGGAGGTGTCTTTGCAAGTACAAGGGTCACTCAGCTGTAGAACTGTGTTGAGCGAGAGAAGGCGTTTGAAGCTCAAGCCATTTAATGGGGTTTCCCCTCATGGAATTTCTACACCAACCCACCAAGTAATTACTTTGATTTTCACTCTACCGGTATTACATATGGATGAAATATGGTATTTCTTCTCCGTTTCAAATTTCAGTGAGTTGTTTGAAGCACGTTTAATTGTTCCGTATCATACCCATATAGAACTAATTTTTGGATTTAGGATTGTAAATGGAATGTAATTTGTTGTTTCAGTGTTCTACTAAGAACAATTTGAGTGTTAATAAATGTATTTTGTTTGTTGGGCAAGTTTATTTGCGTTTTAGTTATTGTGATTTTTTGTCAGAGTAAAGCATCACTTACAAAGTTCATATGTTTACTCAATTGGCATTACAAAATAATTTGATTTACAATGTAACCAGGAGAACTAATGTCCTATAATTAGTTGGAATGATAGAAAAACTGCCTTAATACTTGGAAGATCTTTTCACCAACCAGGAGAACTGATGTCCTGTAATTATGTAATTGTCGTACTAAAATCTATTGAGTTAATTAATAGTTCTTTAGTATTCCTCATGGCAGAAAGATTTCCGGGCAGGCTGGGTTTCATATTGTATCAGTGCGGGCGCAGGTCAGTTAGCCATCATTGTTCTATTTTCAATTGAAGTTACAATCTGACCTGGTTCCTTTTTTTTTATTTTTTTATTTTTTTGGTTCTTTGACTCATTTTGTTAGATTTCTCACGAAGGAGACCAAAGAAAATGTCAACTGCAAGGCCTAAGGGCCCTGGTTCAAAGGGGTTCCAGCCAAAAGTACCTGTGGGAACAAGCACCCAGAAGAGGGACCAAAGAAATATTGTACAGGAAGGGGATTCCTTTCCTCCATCTAGTGAGCTTTCGGGGTCCCATGAGAAAACAGTTGAAATGGAAGTTGTTATTGAGGAAGAAGGATTGGCAATTGAACATTCTGAGGAGGAGAAATTTGACAAAGACATGACTAATGAAATTGTGGGGGAAGTCAGTAAAATGTCACTCTTAAGTGAGCCACTGGATATTGCTACAAGCAACCAGGGAGGGGAAAATGGAAGCAGTCATAGAATTGATGAGGATCCCATAACGTTGGAGAAGAAAGAAACTGCTAATGTGAGTGATACTTGGAATTTTGAAGATAAATCAACTTCAGAAGGACAACATTTGGATCGCACAAAGAGTGATGAAAGGATAGAATATACAAGTATTGAAACGGATTTGAAAATAACTGAAGAAGCTTCTCGGCAGTTAAAGTTAGAGATGGAGGCAAATTTCTACAAACAGGAAATAGAGAGACTTGCAGAGGAAAACTTCTCAAGAGGGGACAGGCTGTTTGTTTTTCCTCCTTCGGTACAACCTGATCAAGATATAGAAGTGTTCCTTAATAGGAGTCTTTCCACTCTTAATAATGAGCCTGACATTCTGATCATGGGAGCATTTAATGATTGGAGATGGAAATCATTTACCCGAAGGTTGAATAAAACGCATCTCAAAGGGGACTGGTGGTCCTGCCAGCTACATGTTCCAAAGGAAGCCTATAAGGTGGACTTTGTGTTCTTCAATGGCCAAAATGTTTATGACAACAATGACAAAAATGATTTCTCTATACTTGTTGATGGTGGAATGGATGTTTTTGCATTTGAAGATTTCTTGCTGGAGGAAAAACGTAAAGAATTAGAAAAGCTTGCTAAGGAGCAAGCTGAAAGGGAAAGACAGGCAGAAGAGCAGAGGCGAAAAGAAGAAGAGAAAGCAGCAATTGAAGCTGACAGGGTAGAGGCAAAGGTGGAAACTGAAAGGAGGCGAGAAATGTTGCAAAAGGTGATGAAAAAGGCTGTAAATTCCATTGATGATGTTTGGTATCTTAAGCCTAGTGACTTTAAAGATGAGGACTTGGTTAGGTTATTTTATAACAAAAGCTCAGGTCCTCTTGCACAATCTAAGGAGGTTTGGATACATATGGGGTACAATAATTGGAAGGATGGGGTATCCATTGTTGAAAGGCTTGTCAAATCCAAATTGTATGATGGTGACTGGTGGCATGCAGATGGTATGCTTTATTTTTCTTTTCTCTCGCTCTCTTTTTCTAGTCCATATCTTGAATATTATTTATTTTGTTGTTAATATGCTTAATTAGACATAACAAGAACGTTGTAGAAGTTGAGTGAAAAATATGCTGTAATAATAATACTATTTGAAATATGTGGATGCTTGCTCTTCTCTTTCTGAAGATAATCTAAAAGTGCAAAGTATCACTGTTCATATAACTTGATATATGATAAAATTTAGGCCTTTTCTTAGTGAGATGTAGTGGAGTGAAAAGTAAATGATGTGGGTAAAATCGTACAAGTTATTGTCAGAAGTTTAGGATGTAGATCATAGTTGCTTTTGGAAAAATTATAGTGTTCTTACACTTTAATTCAATTATTCAAAGATGAATCAAACTTACAACTTTAGGGGCCAGAAATAAATATCTTGGGTTGTAGACTTCATTTATTGACTACTTAATCTTTAGAAGTTACTTGAGAATTCCTGCTTGTCGTTTGAGATTTGTATCTGGATTAATTGCATAGCCTTTAAGGGAGGGAGGGAGGGAGGAGAGAGATGAAAGAACTTAAATTTCGTTTTATAATAGTGGAATCAAACCTAACCTTCTGATTCTATGGTATAACAAGTAAGCTATAACATTTATTTGACCTTTTCTTTTGTGCAGTCATTGTGCCTGATCGAGCCCTTGTCCTGGATTGGGTTTTTGCTGATGGTCTGCCTCAAAATGCTGTTGTTTATGATAACAACCATCGCCAAGACTTCCATGCTACTGTCCCAAAACAAATTCCTGAAGAACTGTATTGGGTTGAGGAAGAACACCTGATATACAAGAAGATCCAGAAGGAGAGGAGGTTACGAGAGGAAGCTATACGGGCCAAGGTCATTCTAGCATATATCATATCTGGAATAGTTTCATTGAGCCTCTATTTTAATTTGCAAAAGCATTCTTGGTTGTCTGCTTCCATTACAATGAACTTCTGTATAACAAAATATATATGAAAAGTACTTGTCTAGTCTTGTGATGATCGTGTCCACATTCTGAGGATAGATATCATTTCTTGACTTGGTTGTGGAAAACAGCATTTTTTATTGGATCTTTATGTGTTATAGCATTCTAGAATCTAGATTTTGAATTTTTTCTTACTTGAGTGCAGGCTGAACACATTCATATTGTTTTGTTGAAGAATTATTAGATTTTTGTATTTATTTGTCTTTGGTGTTCGCTTCGGCTCGTTTCTTGTTACAGGCTGAAAAGACTGCACGTATAAAAGCTGAAACAAAAGAAAGAACTTTGAAAACTTTCTTGTTATCTCAAAAGCATATAGTCTACACTGAGCCTCTTGATGTTCAAGCTGGAAGCGAAGCAACTGTATTTTATAACCCTGCCAACACAAATCTGAATGGAAAACATGAAGTTTGGTTTAGATGTTCATTTAATCGTTGGACTCACCGGAAAGGCCCATTGCCACCACAAAGAATGTTGCCTGCTGACAATGGTACTCGTGTCAAAACTTCTGGTGAGTTTCAATATCGAGACAATTCTCTTTGTCTTTTTTGATTGTTCTCATATGTCTTCTTTTTTACTTCTTTTTTTGGCTGAGAGTTCTCAAATTGCAAATGTAAAAGATAGAAAGAACTTAGTCAATTTGGCAATTAGCAATATCATAATTGTAACGGATTGGTGTCTTCGTAATTGAAATATCAAATTCAGCGAAAGGATGCATATTGCTAAATATCATCAGGTCGCAGCTATTTAACTTCATGAATTTTGATTCAGTCATATGTAATGTACTATGACGCACTCTTGTTCTCCTACTTCTACGATGCTTGTTCTACTCCTTAGCTTCCCAGAAATTTTAAAATTTAGGCTGGCTGTTGATCTGAATTTGGGTGCTATTCATAATGAACTCCATGAACAAGTCTATTGGTTATATATTATGCATTAGTTAGGATAGTATTCAGATAGAGTGAACCTAGGAATACTAACTTTTTTACAAAATTTCTCTTAATAAATGATGTTGCATACCGATGAGCCAGTAGTAGTACTAATGGTAGTGTGCTCCATACCCCAGATACATGGGATGTAAGTGAATGTGATACTCGTGGTACCAGGTTGATTGCCACATCATTTTGTAAGACTTTTAGTATTATTGTATTTTCAATCAGATATGATAGATTAGTTATCTTGAAGCAAATTCAGATATTTGCAGGATGATGCCAAATCATGGTATTTCTTGTGGCTAGAGGCAAGAGACATAATAAGGACTGATTATTTATGTATTTGTTCTTGTGTCCTTTGCCAGTTAAGGTTCCATTGGATGCCTATGTGATGGACTTTGTGTTTTCTGAGAGGGAAGACGGTGGGGTATTCGACAATAAGAATGGAATGGACTACCACATACCTGTTTTTGGAAGTATTGTAAAGGAACCACCAATGCACATAGTGCATATTGCTGTTGAAATGGCTCCTATTGCGAAGGTAATTTACCTTATTGAAGTCTCTCTTTTTTTCTTTTTTTTTAATATATATATATATACATATATATATATAATTCATTAAGAAAGAAAGGAGTATATGAGAGGACAAGAAGTCCTCTTAAACAGAAACAGAAATGATAATTAAAATGTAAGCTTAAAACAATAATGCTAGTCAATTTCATTGCATATCTACTAAAGAAACACCCTGAAAAGCTCTTGAAGCAGAAGACCAAAGAGAAGCAAAAAGACAGTTTTATCCCAAAGAAGATGCCACAGAATACGAAGAGCACGGAAAACCCTTGCATTAAGTTCTAATCAAACTCCCTAAATCACTGCAAAGAAGGCACATCTCCACAAACACTTTACCTCTTTTTTCATGGTTGCAAGATCATATCCTATTTTAATAGAAGGTGCTATTCTATGAAATTGATACAATTTCTTTGGGAAAAACAATAAAAAAAGGGGTTCAATTCAATGAAATTGATACAATTTCTTTGGGAAACTTTTCTTTCTTTTTCCCCTCCTTTATTATTGGAAAGACTATTAGAATTGTCGGAAGGTTGTTTACTGCTTATTCTGAAAAATCTGTATATTTATGATATTTGTCTAGTTTAGATTGTTCTTCAGTTTTAGAGTGTCTATATGTTGACTCTCCTTATTCACCTTTTTCAATGTGTGATTTTGTATGTTAATACTTTTATTCTTTTTACACACTTATGTCATCATTGTTCTACTCCTTACCCTCAAAGATAAATATAAGAAATATTACAATGAATGAAGAGATGTTTCTAAACTGTTTATATTCATGTGGTTGAGTGATAGAGGTTGGAAGAGAGATAAAGCAGGAGAGAAAATCATGAATATGGGAGTGTAGGCAATGAGTTTTATCTTGATACAGACATAGCTATGTCATTTTTGAAGGATGACTTCATACATTCTTCCATTTTTTCACATGTTTATATAAATTGTCAGTGATTCCATTTAGAGGTTTCGTATTTACTGTTACCTTTACCTATTTTTCCATATTTATATCTGTTGCAGGTTGGAGGCCTGGGTGATGTCGTCACCAGTTTATCCCGTGCTGTCCAAGATTTAAACCACAATGTGGACATCATTCTTCCCAAGTATGACTGTTTGAACCTTAGCAATGTAAGCTATACTTTTGTTGCTTTGTTGCATATCTTATGTCTTATATTTTGGCATTAATATTTAATGTCTACTTTTGTATTCCTTCATGCTGGAATTTTCTGGCTTGTCTTATCAAAAAAGATCATGAGGCCCTAGTATCTTAGGTGGCTCAATTGAAGGAGGTTCACTTCTGGCTGAAACATTTAGTCATCCCTTTTATTGAGTATGACATCATATGATGAACTTCACCAAAAGAAAATAAATAAGAAGAATGATGAACTTCATGCTTGCCACTTTTTTTCTTTCCACTCTCTGGATCATTTACAATTATGTATGACAATTGTTTAGAAATTTCTTAATATATCGCTGGAACTTTTGTTGTTTCCAGCTAACTTGCTATTCTTGCATGCTAAGTTACTTTTGCTTATTTAACTTCAGATTTGTGATACATCTTTAATATTAAAGCTACTTGTATGTTTTCTGATGTAGGTAAAGGACTTCCAATATCAGAAAAACTACTTCTGGGGTGGGACTGAAATAAAAGTTTGGAATGGGAAGGTGGAAGGCCTCTCTGTCTACTTTTTGGAGCCTCAAAATGGGTAATGCCTTTTTGCTTCTACATCCTATAGGTTTTTTTAATCTAGTTTTCTTCTTGTTCTCATGGTGCAACCATACCAACTGCATTTGACGGTTTCTGAGTGGATTAAGCTCCTTTGAACTATATCTGCAAAATGATTCCTTATTAATCTTAGTAACATAAGAAATCATTATTGTTCTTAAATGATCAAATGACGGGAAAGTGTATTGAATCTATTCTATTTTGGTATTCCCTAGAAGTGGTGTAACCTTTTAATTTCCCACCCATATAAAGTTATTTCTGAATTTAAATGTTGCATTTGGGATACAAGATTCTTTTCCCCTATTTAATATATCTGGTGACAACCTCCTCATATTTTGCTTTTTCAATTGGAGCCACAATTTTCCATCTTTTTTAAAATGTTAATGCTTTTCATCATCACTTCTCCGTTGTCATTAGCTGACTATAGAAACTTCAAATCCTTAATGAATCAAAATGTGCTTGACAAGATAGATATTCCTCCTTGCAGGTTCTTTTGGGCTGGTTGCATATACGGTTGTAAGAATGATGCTGAGAGATTTGGTTTCTTTTGCCATGCTGCACTTGAGTTTCTACACCAATTTGGATATCATCCTGTAAGATATAAGCTCATTATTTGAGTTGTTCAGCAATAATTCCATACCTAGCATGAGAATGCAACTAAAATTTGTTTTATTTTCTAACTCAAAACATTTCGTTATCATCGTATAGGCTATAGTCAGTTATCATATTTGATCTGATTCCAGGAGAATAGTTTCTTTTTTCCCCTTTTAATCAGTTTAAAGTACCTTTTTTCTCCATTCTATTATGCATCTTTCTTTTAAAAAAATCTTTTTTTGAATTTGATTGTTTGGTTTCAAGAATATTCTCTGATTGCTGCTAACAACGGCCAGGATGTCATCCATTGCCATGATTGGTCAAGTGCACCAGTTGCGTGGTTGTTTAAAGATCATTATACGCATTATGGTCTTAGTAAAACACGGATTGTCTTCACCATTCATAATCTTGAATTTGGGGTGCACTCCATTGCGAAAGCTATGGCATGCTCACACAAGGCTACAACTGTAAGTACTCGTGGTATTCTTAATTTGTTCTATTTCCCTAAAATTATGTCTTAATATTTGGATGTTTCTTCTGAGTTTCTCGGGGATAGTTGGCCTTCAACTTTGTTAGAAGTTATTATGACACGCTCGTCTGTGTTTCCACTGTTAAAGTTACACCCAAGCCCTCTATCAACTGGGCGCCTGCCTTCGATTTCGGGTGTCTTTCCTCACTGGGGTTTTAAACTACAAGTTGATGTCAGTATCATTAGATGGTGACTGCTGTGAAGTATTATGCTGGAACTAAGATCTCACATTTAATATAAGTAGATTTAAGCGGGAAGAAAAATTAATTTGACCATGGCCAATGTGGTAATAAAAAATTACAAGACCCCTTGTCTACATTTGGTTAGAGTTCCCAATAATCCAACCAGATTTAGCTAACATATTCATCCTCAAACTATCTATCCTATTTCTAACAGGATCCCTATGGCCTGTACTTCTCTCACAGTTATTATTGCATGAATTTCTTGGTTGTCTGAAAGAATTGCTTATGTTGATAAAGGGGGAACTGGTCCATTTTAATAAGAAAAAAAAATCTACTAAGAGAAACTAATGTACAGTGAGGAGAACAAAACACCCCTAGGCAAAACAATGGAAAAGGGTAAAAAGGTGCAAGTTAAGAAAGAGTGCTCGGGATCCACATTGCATAACAATCAAAGTGATACCCTGGAAAGCACCTGAAGCGGGGCACAAAAGAGAAGCCAAAAGAACAATCTTTTCCCAAATGAGATGCATAGGGAGATACGCATCCTGAATAAATTCTCGCATTATGCTCTAACCTAACACGCCAAGAAAGCACAGCACCACAAAGACTTAGGATCCTTATTTCTTCCAAAACAGAAAACTCAAAAAATGTCAAAGACCTTATACCAAGGAGTCTATATCACTGAACAATGAATGAAGAGATGACCATTAGACTCACCACTCCCGAAACACAATCACACAAATATCTAAATACTGTATTTCTGTTTATTTTGACGGATCTCACTCATACCTGTTGACATTGGCAGGTCTCCCCTACCTACTCAAAAGAGATTGCAGGAAATCCTGCAATTGCTCCTCATCTCCAAAAATTCCATGGCATTATAAATGGAATTGACCCTGATATATGGGATCCTTATGAGGATAAGTTCATCCCTGTAAGTACTTAATTTTCTTCATTCTCATCTTCCTTTTTTTCTCCTACTCGTCTAGACTTCGAAATTACTTTTAAATTTGCATCTGCTTGCTAAATTCCCTTTATTTTTATTTATCTGCACAAGCTACGGTTGCAATGTATGCTATCAAGCATAGATTGAGTGCCAGATGAAGAAAAGAGATGTCACCATTTCTACCTCTAGCTTTGGTGGGCTTGATGAACTTCCCGTGGAGAAACTTTATACGATTATTACACCTCATCATCATCAGTTTTTCTTAGCCACTTCCATCTACAATGTGACTTATGTATTTTTCCTTATGTAACTGTTAGTGAAGAGTTTGAGTTTGAGATTGAAAATTTATGTTTCTTACACCTTGTTTTTCTAAAGTCATCCTCACAAGAATTTCATATTGAGTTCTACACTTCTTCAAATGCAATTCTGGTTGATAATACATGATACAATTTATTCCAGGTGTCTTACACTTCAGAAAACGTTGTCGAGGGCAAAAGAGCTGCCAAGGAAGCCTTGCAACAAAGGCTTGGCTTGAAAAAAGCCGATCTCCCTTTAGTAGGAGTTATTACTCGCTTAACTCATCAGAAAGGAATCCATCTAATCAAGCATGCCATTTGGAAAACCTTAGAACGCAATGGACAGGTCTACCCTTCAATTTTCTCTTACATCAATCTATAACAACAGTAGTATATGAATGTGGATTGCAACAGGCCTGATTTTTCCTCTTTGTATGTCGACACGGATAGGATTAATTACAAGACTTTTAACAACTTCACTACCATTTTGTATTAACAGTTCCTTGTCTTCACTGATGTAACATGGGAATGCAGGTTGTACTACTTGGCTCAGCTCCAGATCCTCGTATCCAAAATGATTTTGTGAATTTGGCCAATCAGTTGCATTCTACTCATGCTGATCGTGCTCGACTTTGTCTCACATATGATGAGCCTCTTTCACACTTGGTATCTCTTACAAAATTCAAAAGCCTTTTCATATTCAGCATAAGCCCTGACATTACTGACTCAGTTGGACTTTTCCTATAGATATACGCTGGAGCAGATTTCATACTAGTCCCTTCAATTTTTGAACCATGTGGACTGACCCAACTCACAGCGATGAGATATGGTTCAATCCCTGTTGTTCGAAAAACTGGAGGTTTGTGCATCTTTCAACCTTTTATAGTGTCTTGGGGCAGTGGTCGTAGCAATATGGTTGAGACATGAGACATTCTGATTATACATTTTCACATAATTTTCTAATTTTCTATCTAATTGAGTTAGATGGAGTGTTACATCTAGATTACCCATATATGTTTTCCTATTGATTGCTTTCTTGACAAATGAATTCCTGTATTTAGGGGTTTGTGATCACCTTCCTTCTCAGACCCAACAATTTTCTTACATTTTAACTTTACATCTTTGCAGGACTTTACGACACTGTATTTGATGTTGATCATGATAAGGAGAGAGCAGAGGCACAAGGTCTTGAACCAAATGGATTTAATTTTGACGGAGCAGATGCTGCAGGTGTTGATCATGCTCTCAATAGGTGAGTTCATTGTGTATATAAACTAAGGATATATATATATATAGTTTTCTTAAGGTTATTGGAATGTCAACACAAGAAAAACCCTTGATACCCAGTGGCTGAACTCCAAATATGAGTAGGCAACTTGCACAAAGAACTCAATGTAATACCATTTCTTTGCTAGTAATCTCCATTGTATTGCCTCTACAGAGGTTCAAGCTTTTAGGGAACAGGCCCAACCTTTTATTTCGTGGCTGAGCAGACATAATTTTAGTCTTGCGCATAAAAAATAGTTATTATCTGATGTGTTCTTGCATAACCAAATGCCTGACACCTGTGCTGTATAAGAATGGGCCAGGATTGTATATCACTTAAACACTACTAATTTAGTTCAATATATTTAGTACTGGGGACTTTGTAGTTTGATTGTATTGTAGGTTTCTGTTGAAACTTGTATACTATTTTATTATCTCTCTCTATTAAGCTCTTGCATACACACAGATGTCTAAATTTCTAGATTCTAACTTGCTTCCATTACAATATTCATCTAAAAATGGATTTTTCAGGGCAATATCTGCTTGGTACGACAGCCGTGATTGGTTTAACTCCTTATGCAAGACTGTGATGGAGCAAGACTGGTCTTGGAATCGACCTGCTCTTGACTATATGGAGCTTTACCATGCAGCCCGCAAGTGAGTGTAAGAATTTGTAGGCAGGGAAAGTGAGAATCTCAGCCAACTCGATATCATCCTATGCTTGTACAGGTTTACTGGTATCATTCCTTTCAAACTTTCTTTATCTGAAAGCTGAAATGATTGACATAGTTAATCCTAGAAGAAATAAATGTGAGATGATTCAGTGGAAAACTTGACAATGATCTGCTTCAAAATTATATAGCAGTCTCTTGTGCTATTGATCATAATCAGATCGTGTCTTTACAAATGTGGCAGTTTAGTGATAGGAATGTAGAATACATGGAAATTGAAGTTCTTTAATACTTCAGAGAATGAAGGAATAAAGCTAGTTTTCTTTTATTCATTTGGGTTATACGAATGTCTATTGGGATTCACTAATGCTTGGTTTAGGTTCAATATGCAGTCACTAAATTGAAGTTGTCCATAAGTGGCAAATAGTTCTTGCAGTATAATTCCTATTCAGCTCCTTTCTGGCTTTACCATATTGAACTGCATGAGACTGCAGCTGGAAGCAAAAGCACCATACTGATACAAGCCAACTGTTTTCAGTATTAGGATACCCTATTCTGTTCTCATGGTAGGATAACAACCTCAGCTTTTCAATCTTTAATTATTCTTTCGAATTTGAAAGATACATTAAAAAAGTTTGGATGGACATGATAATGATGAATGTAATGGCAGTGGTTTTTATTATACATATTCAACTAAAATTAGCATGGCCAAAAATGACAAACAAAATCACCAACAAAAACAAGTATTCAAAATATATCCTCTATCTAAAGATAGGGAAATGATAGGTATTTCTTAAGATGTCACATTTGGAATTTGTCAGTCTGAGTCATCTCAATTATGAAAAGGGTCACAACCTGGGAGTCTATCTCGCCCAAATTACACACCAAAGCTGCTTCATCATTAGAGGACATTGAAGCGACCGATACTCGTGGAAATGATAGATGTGTGATTGTTATATGCTTTTAGGAGGAGAAAGAAAAAGGGGTATATGTTAATTGAGGTAGGTAGGGAACTAGTGTGAAGAGCAAACTTAACGGAGAGGGTTTTATATTTTGTATTGGATTTCAACTTTCAACTTTGAAGATCCCACTTTCTTTCTTTTTTCCATTCTTCTTTTTGTTAAGGTATACCCTACTTTATGCCCTTCTTTTTATAAAAGGCCAGTACTGAAATTTTTTGACAAAAAAAAAGGAAAGAAGAGCTAGTGCTAAAAATTAACTTTCAACAAACAAAACATTTCTAAAAAAAAAATCATAATTAGTTTATCTTTCAATTAAAAAAAATATATCATTCATGTCAAAGTAAAAATTTACGAAAATTGTAATTAATACTATCCATTAAATAGATCCAAATTTATACCATCAAAACCATTAAACTAAACTTTTTAAGATGTAAATAAAGTATTGTAATTCTTATAAATTTTCACTGTATTATTTTTACAACTGAAGTAGACTTTACTTTAAGCATAACATTATGAACTTTTTATATGAACAATTTTTTTATTAAAGACTCAAATTAAAGACATAGCTTGTTGGTGAGAACTTTACTTTTTTTTTTCTTCAATTGATAACTATTAAATTATCCGGTTATTTTCATAAAAGTTTGATTGAAGTCCTTGTAATGAATGAAGTTGTGCCTCCCAAGTGTTTGTCTTAATATTTCAAGAGTTCAATTGTTTTAATTACAAGTGTGTAAATTTCATCTTAACCACGAAAAAAGAAACTATACACTGAAATGGACTACTTATAAAACTATGATTTCTTGAAAGAACATTTTGTACTTAATTATGTCTTGAAGAGTCGTAAGATAAGTAAATTATGATTCAAAAAAAGAAAAAGAAAAAAGAGAGAGACAAAATACCCTGCGGTGATCACAAAATCAACTAGTGATGAACTATTAAGTAATGAAGTAGCTTAACTATAAGGGTCCCATTTCATCCCATTTCATTTAATAGAAATATTGATTTTCTAAGAAAATTGCACGTAGCCAATTCATTCATATTTACAGATAGACCTCAGTGCGTAGCCAAGAGAATTGCACATAAAACCAGAAACATGACAGTTTGGGCTGATAAATAATGTGAAACAGAGGACGTTTCTGTGTAAGAACTGAAAAATGAAAATGAAAAAAAGCGTTGACCCACATAATATTATACATTATACTTGTTTAGGTCATTATCCAACAGACCCCTCCTGATGGTATTTGTTTGTTTGTGATGATTCTTGACCTTCAAACAGCTGGGGCCCTGACCTATACTTCTCTATCTCTTCCTCTGCAATAATCCCAAAACCCAGGAAAGCATTGAAGAATGAAGGCGGAAGTACTCATAGCTTATAGCTGTAGAAAAGTCCAGTCATAGTTAAAAATCCATCGTCATCCAAAACCCACCACAAATTTCAATGTAATCTCACTCACTCATTCAATCAATTCAATTCAACCCCCTCTTACTTCTAAAGAAACACCCTCTCCTAGGCAAACCATAATAAAAGTTGATTAGGCTCACACTTTCACAGAGGGAAAGTGAGTGAGCTTTCACTCACTGAAGCTTTTTTCTCTCTGGCCTCTGGATATCGCCGAATTAGAGTTATTGGTGAGTTGGAGATTAAGATCAGTGAGGTTTTGGTCAGACCAATCGTCCATTACCACCTCTGTCAATCAAATGCAGGCTTTTCAGGAACCCGAGTTTTAAATAGAAAAAAAAATATATATATCATTTTTACAAATAAAAATTGAAAAAAAAGGATCAATGTACTATTCTGCTACCCCTATTAACAAATCTTCCACCACCAAGTGTTTACTGTTGTTGTTAAAAATGCTATGATGGGACTTGTATTTTGGATTTTCTCAATGCTGCAATCCCCTCTTTATCCTACTCCTTCTTCTGGCCCCTTTCTGTGGGCTCTTGGATTCTTGTAATAAACCCATCTTACCCATCATTTCTAGGTAATAAGTTAGAAAATAGTGATGAACTGAGATTCTCATCAAAACCCATCATTTTTCTTCTTGCTTTATTTTCCAAATTTGGTTCTTTTCTTTTTATAGGCCATTAATGCAACTCCTTTTCTGATATATCTGTGTTTTGTTGTCTTTTTCTTTCCTCTCTTTGTTTTATTTTTTGCAGGTGCCATTCTGAGTCTTAGAGTCCCTTGAAATCTGTGATCTTCTTTGGAGGTATTGACTATTGAGGCCAAAGTTAAGGGCTTTCAGAGCTTCTTCCTTTGTCCTGGTTGGTTTTGGGGGATTACGTAGAGTTCCTATTTGAGATTCCTGATATTATTCTCTTACACCTTTCTACTTTATGATTCCCAAGAAAATAAAATCTGTTTCCCCATTCTCTTTAGCTGCCAACCACAAATTTTTCTTTTTGGGTTTATAAAATCACTTGTATATATACTGAAATGAGTATAACACTGCTGTTACTCGGTTTTTTTTCCTCTTTCTTTGTTCTTTTGCTCTCAAGCACCACGCCCTTTTAAATTTCTTGGTGTTACACAGGAAATAGCTATGGCAGATTGGCATGCTTTTGGCGGTTCTTCAATGAGAGATGAGGATTTTGATGAAGAAGATGTGTGGGAAGTTGTCGAGGAGAGGGATGATTCAATCTCAAAAATGAGGAAATCTAAGGAATTTTCAGGATCTGCTTCTGCATGGCACGTCCCCACTGCCCCGAGAATGATCCCAAGGGCTAATATTCAACCAACAAGCCATGAAGCCAAAGTGGTTCAACAATCTTCAGCTCCTTCTTGACATTCCTGATTGGTCAAAAATTTATGGGAGAGATGCAAACAAGGGGTTAAGGTATGGTTTATGGGTTGCTGATGGGAATGGTATTAGTAATGGTGCTAATTTATACAATGATGGAGATTATCATGGTGGTGATGGTGATGGTGATGGTGATGGTGATGGTGATGGTGATGGTGATGGTGATGATTATGATGAAGATAACATGATTCCTCCACATGAATGGATTGCTAGAAAGCTTGCTAGGAGCCAGATTTCATCTTTCTCTGTTTGTGAAGGGATTGGGAGGACACTCAAAGGGAGAGATCTCAGCAAAGTGAGAAATTCAGTTTTGACAAAAACTGGTTTCATAGAGTAGTAACTGTGCCTTCACCTCCACCTCCACCTCCACCATGCCTCCTCCTCTCATCATCAGTCTCCTAGCTATTCATCAGTTATCATCAATTCATCATCATATTTTTGGCATAATCTGATCATTGATAGACATGGGAGTGCAATCTTTGATCTTTTTGCTTAATTGTTCGTATAACATATAGTATGTATGTAATGTGATGCATGGTGTTAGGCTGTTTGGCGGAACTAGAATAGTCTCTATATGAGAAGTCAGAGACTCAGAGCTGCCATTTTTGGTATCATTTGTTTTTCTTTAAAATTTAGGGAGATTAAGGAAAGAAAAAGAAAATTTTTTGGCAGCCTCTGAGATTATCTGATAGTCTGATTGATTATGTGGTTTTGGTGGCACTCGTTAAATGAAAGAGATTTAATTAACTCTTTTGGATCTGTGCTGCTGATCTGGGCTTTATCTTTTACTCACCTTCACTTCATCATATCCTAGTATTATGAAAAGAGATTTAATTAACTTAAAATTCTTTTGGATCTGTGCTGCTGATCTGGGCTTTATCTTTTACTAACCTTCAATCTTCATCATATCCTAGTATTATGATTGAGACATGCATTCTCTTATTTTTTTCTTTTTTTTCTTGTTTTCTTATTCAATCTCCACTCATTCCTTTACACATTCAATTTTCATTTTCTTTTGCTTGAAAATATAGAATTTGGATTCACTGAAAAAGACAGAACATAACATCATCAAATGTACTAGTTCTTTTATTTTACTCCTCTCCCATTCATTCCTTTACACATTATTTTGCTTGAACATATAGAATTTGTATAACTATTGACTCAAAAAGACAAAACATAACATCATCAAATGTACCACTTCTTTTATTTTACTCCTCTCAACATTACTTCTCTAAAAGAAATTCATAATAATCCATAGTAGCATTTTCCCCTTAAATATGTATTGACTGTTATAATGGAGATACAGATATAGGACTATGTATATTATGGATGTCCCATTTATTTGGGATATATTTATAAGTATTTGTGCACGAATAGAGCAGTGTAAAGAAATTTTTATTTTTATTTTTTCTGTGTCATATCTCTATGTACACACATAGCTTCCCTTAATTTATCGGGCCGAACTTTCCTTGAATTATTGCTCCTTCGTTTAACTCAACTCTCGGATTCGTATTCTCCTGATAATATTATTCTCAATTTAAAGTTCATTCAAGCTTCATGCCAATTTCGCTGTTTCATACTTGTGTTATCAGTCAGTTCTTTTCTATCTAATTCTATTCACTTTGAAATTTGGAAGGTTAAACCTAACATCATTCCCTTCATGTCTCGATTTAAATAACAAAACCCCAAGAATTTCAAATTCATCTAACACCCATGTTCATTTAATCATGGGCCAATGGTATGTTGTAGTTGAATAAAGTTAAAGAGCAAGATTCTAAGAACTTCAAGGCCTAGAAATTAAGCAGCAAAGCTCAGTACAGGTACTCCCTTTAAGGGAACAGAAGCTGGGAATCCATTATCACTTTGAAAAGAAAGAGATATTCTTAATGGGCAAAAATGGTGGGCAACCTCTTCTTCAATAAGCAAAAAGGAATAAAATATCCTTCTTCTCCACCAAAATGATCCCTTGCAACCTTTTGCTGATACGAATAACAATTACTTTTATGAAGAAGAAGAGGTTCGAGACTTGAAAATTTTCATACTTTTTCTTTCAGTCCCAAGTACACCTTTCACCTGTTAAGCATCTGAATGACACTAATCAAAGATTTATGAACCTCCTAAATTAAGTTCTTCTTACTTGCATGTAGCCTGTTTTCTTAATTGTTCCATAAATTTCTCACCATTTCAGAACATTCCTATAAATTTCTTGTTAACAATTGTTCTGTAACTAACCAGTAGGCCCTGAAAGTCAGTGGTGTCTAGTCATGTCCCTCAAAATGAGTCTCAAATGCAAATGACTTCTTATTCCATGGTCCCCAAGCCTTGTGTAACGCCTTCTTTTTTCTGAAAAGAACATTTTGTGGTTTAAGTGTGAATAAAGAAACAAGAGAAAGGAGGACAGTCGTTATGCTGGAGTAATGAAAGGTTTTTGATCAAAAGCTTCATTGTATCATTTGTCTGCATCCTTAGCTATTAGTCCCCATCTTGATGGTAAATATTTTATTGGTCAACCCTTGTCTTATAAATCAAACATTAAGCGTCTGAAAATTAAAATTTGAATTTGTAAATTTTTTATAAATTTTTTAGTTTAAAAAAAAAAAAAGATTTTTAAAAATTTATTAAGTTATTAAAACAAAATATATTTCATGTTTAGATTACTTAATACATGATTGAATTACATTAAATAACAAGCACAATTACGGGGTTGAAAGTTGAAAGTAAACCTTTGACCCAATTTGACTTTACATTAATTAAACTGCTTATTTGTTGTATGCATTGTTATAACTGTTACCTTAATGACATTCTCAATCTGAACAAAAACAAATTCAACTGCTTACTTGTATGAAAAAACTCTTATGGACATATTGACCTTCTCAAACTGAACAGAATCAAGAAAGGCAAGAAATTAGTTAACCAGTTTTTTCATAGAAACTGTTAGCTGTTAGTTTCTGTAAAATAAATATTTCCGTAGGTTTCCTTAATCGTAATAACTGTCGGTAATAAGGACGGTTTTGTAATACTAGAATATTAAGAGGGCAGGTAGTGGATAGTCATTTCGTAATTGGCAGCAGCTGTATTGCCCCTGCAAGAGGAGAATGTGTCTGAAACAGAAACTGTAAAGTGGTGCACTGCCTCTGCCACCCATATCTGTTTCTCCGTTTGTCTAGTTCTGCATTCTCTCAATTCTTTGATCCTTCACTTCCCTTTGTCTTTTGGATTGAGCTTATTAGTGATAGAGAGGGGAACAATGTTTGTGAAGAGTAGGGGAGGAGCTGGAGAAGTGGGTAGTATAAGGAGTGTTATACATAGGAAGTGGGTCTTTTTCCTTTGCTTGGGAAGCTTCTGTGCTGGAATGTTCTTCACCAACAGGTAATCTAACTTGTGGGTTTATGTTTTTAAGCATCAATTAGCGATCTTTGGTTACTTTAGTGGTTGATTTCACTAAACTATCCAATTTCGGCGACGTGGGTATTAGTAAAGTTAATGGATTTGGAAGGTTTTGTATAAAGCCAGAAGATTTGTCTGGTGTCTACGTCTTAACTGGTTAGTGACGCATGTTCTAGTGAATTGGATAACTGTTGCGAGTTGGCGAAGTGCATTGGGGCCAATTCAGTTACTTTTGGCTTATCAGGGCTTATATTCTAATAATGTTTTATGTCTGGCTTATCTTGGTTATATGTGACTTATCATCCCACAAAGAAGAGGGGTGGGAACAAGTTGCTCATTTTACTATCTTTATGAACATTTTGTTAGAATTTGCGCAGGGCCCATACAGTCTGAGTATTTACTAAAATTTGATTTAGTCTTTAATCAAGTGAAATTGTTGGGTTAGGTTCACTTGACTGCAGGTATTTAGTACTTCTGGTCCAATACAACTTGATATTTCAAACTGAAAACTAATTGATGTTATTTTCTGTCATTTAATATTTATGTTCGTTTGATATGAACATAGGTCTCCATCAATTAAGCACAAGCTTCTTTTATGATTGAAAACAAGCGTAGAAATACTCTCTTTTGTCAATCTATTTTCTTTGAGAAGTTAGATGTCAATTTCTCTCTAGTATGTGCTGCAATCTAACCAAGAATTTTTCATCAGGATGTGGACGATACCTGAATCTAAAGGTATTTCAAGAACATCTGAGGAAGATGAACGCATAAAATTAAATTCTGATGGTTGTAATCTAAACCTTGTAAGTGTATTGATCACACTTCCATATCAAAGTCAAATTTCAAGCCACGAGTCCATTATGCATTATCCCTGTCCCCGTGTTATTTGACCTTTTGCAGAATTTCTATCAAAGTTAAAACATGAATGTACATTTCCTTCCATGACGAGATAACAAAGCAAATAAACACCAGAGCGAATATGAAATGTTCTTTTGATAAAGCTTTTGTCTTGTCAGTTTATCATACATGTGACTCATAATCAAAAATTGGTGGGTGGAAAATGTATTAGTAATTATTTTATTCTTTCTGTCCAGTGGGTCTTTCTTTGTAATTTATGTATCCAACACTGAAGATTTACAGTAAATATTGCCTTAGCAAGTTAGAATTTACATTTTTCTCTATTTAATATCTATTTTCTTTGGGGTGTGTGCTTGTAAGAGACAACAAGAGAGGTAAAGTGAATGGGAGGATGAGATGAGGGAATATCAGGTCTCTGGTATCTGCCCCTTTAAGCAGCATCGCAGTGCTCAATAATATTGTATGCACCTATTTTATATGTTTCAAAAATTATCACCAGGAGTGTCAGATTCTTCACTCTAGTGGCTTCTTGATATAACTTTTACCATCCAAGCCGAGCCTTCTATGCATCACATTTAATATTTTAACTTAATCTTGACTTGCATCTGCTATTATCATGATAGTTACTTTGTTCTTTGTGTTTACCTTTGACTGAAGGTTGTAAAGTCTAACTCCAATTACAGTCAAGGTGGAGTCTCAAAGACACAGAATGATGTTGAGTAAGATGGCCTTCTGCTTTTGTCTGTGTTTTCCATATATGCCTCTCTAGTAATCCCTATGTGAAGCTTATTGCTATATATGAACTTCAGGACACTGGGTAAGAAGACAACATCTACTTCAGAGATGAAAGTAACATTTACCAGGACAGCACATGAATCTATGCTGAATAGTACTGCCATGTTAGGAAACGAAAAGACTGTTCAATCAACTTCTAGAAGAAAATATTTAATGGTTATAGGGATCAATACAGCTTTTAGTAGCCGGAAACGAAGAGATTCTGTTCGGGCGACTTGGATGCCAGAATGTACATTATAGGATTTTATAGTTCTTTCTATCTCTCTCTTTTGTCTCTTCCTTTCTTCTTATGTTTAATGACTCTTGTGCTGTTTCATTTTCTTATGGTATCTGATATATGACTAATGGGTGGTAATGGATACATTCATTAGTTGAGAAAAGGAAGAGGTTGGAAGAAGAGAAGGGCATAATCATACGCTTTGTTATCGGTCACAGGTCAGATTCAGAATGCATCCTTCACAGTTTGTCTCATTTAGTGGAAAATTATGTGTTTCTAATTATTCTTCTACTGTGTAGATCTCATTTATAAGATTTTAAACTTTATGGCATTAAAAATAAATCCCATAACATTAGTAACCGTTTTCCCTCTCTCTTCTAGAAATAAGCTTAGGATTAATTTGGATCTAACATATTCATCATAGCTAGATTCTGCTTTTATAATGACTTTCTTTGGATTCATTATACTTGGTATAATCTGGGGTGGGGAGAATCTGTACAAATTTTAAGTTTCTTGTCCAGGTCATAAGTAGGAGTGCAGCTTTATCATACAACTATCAAACATCTACAAGTAGCTCCACTGACCACTCTTAAAAAACATTTTAATCGTTGGATCTCTTTATTAGAGTTGCCTATGAACATTTTGGTGCAGTTTTTTTAGACATTTCTCTGTCTTTTAATAAGCTAGCTGTTCGCTAATAATCTGTAACAGGGTCCTTCAGACTTTTCACTAGATGAAATTTTTTAATTTCTCATGCATGGTGATGAACTCTGATTGTTCAATTTTATATGTTCCTTATGGTGTGTTTATGCCTATTTTTGTTGTAACATGTGAATGGAAGGAGCGAACTTTAATAAATTGTTTGTCTGCTTTTTAGTTCAACATCTGGTGGCATTCTTGATAAGGCTATCGAGGCAGAGGAGAAGCTGCATGGTGACTTCTTGAGGCTGGTGATGTTTCTGTCTTGTCCCTTCTAATTCAACTGAATGTTCGAATTCTACCTATCTTTTCGTTTAGTAATTTTTATAGATGACATGATATGCCTTGACTTCACATTCTTTGTTTACCAGAACCATGTTGAGGGCTACCTGGAATTATCCGCCAAGACAAAGACTTATTTTGCGACTGCTGTTGCCTTGTGGGATGCAGAATTTTATGTCAAAGTTGATGATGACGTTCATGTAAATTTAGGTAAATCATTGGAGTTCCTGGTTATTTCTCTGTTTATCATATATAAATACTGAAAATATGACTGCAATGTTATTATTTAAGAACTTGTATAAAGATCTAAAATCTTGGACAAAGTATCTATGATACACTGAACTGATATGGTCGCAATAATGGTTGGTCGGTTACTGCTTAATTGCTTGCATATGAAGAAAATCTACCTGCCAATACTAAAATAAATAAACTGAAAGTAAATGAATTAAGAAGGTAGTGAATAGCTTTAGGCTACAGTTTGCTTGATTCAATAGCTTTAGCTTAAGTACAAGTTTCACAGAATGAAAGGGTTAAGTACTAATTGATCACTTTGGCAGAATTTTGAAGTATAAGCTAGAATTGAATGAGACAGTTGTAGTTATATGTATGACCTTTAATATGACTATATTTAGTTTACAGAGTTCTTCCCTCATTGAGTTCATCTTTCCTTTTCTTCTCAGCTACACTAGGGCTTACTCTGGCTAGACACCGTAAAAAACCTCTGGTTTATATTGGCTGCATGAAGTCTGGTCCAGTCCTTGCTCAGAAGTAAGAAGATTTATGTTTTATATTTCAGTTAGCTATTGGTAAAATTTGTTTTTCACTGTAACCTTTTCATAGAACAGGGGAGTGAGGTACCATGAACCAGAATTCTGGAAGTTCGGGGAGGCGGGAAACAAGTATTTTCGTCATGCCACAGGGCAATTGTATGCCATCTCAAAAGATCTGGCCATTTATATATCAAAAAACCAGTAAGTACAGAGCTGTCTTTTCTATCGGTCAGAAATCAATATAAAAGTTTTCCTGTTGTGATTAAATTGCTGGTTCAATTGCTGAAATAGTGATTTAATCACGAAATTCTTGTTCAACCAAAAAAAAAAAATCACAATTTTCTTGAGTCTTTGGACCTCATTTTCCATTATTTGTAACTTTTATATATTTAATATTAAAGATGGTCTACATAGCCTTTGATCTTCTGATGCTAGTGGTGTTTGAATAATTCTAGGGATATGCTGCATCAATACGCCAATGAAGATGTTTCGCTAGGATCTTGGTTTATTGGTTTAAATGTGTATCATATTGATGATCGGAGATTGTGTTGCGGTACCCCTCCTGGTATGTTGTTTCAATATATATTGTCATCTATATTTGTCTATTCTGAACACCATACTTTGTTATTTATAAAATATTTTTTCAAAATCAGTCTATAATTGTAAATAACTTGTAAAGACTTGAAGTCTCAGTTTTTTGGCCTGCAAAGTGTAATTTCTTTGAGACAGATGCTAATTTCTCATGTCAGTGTTTTAAAGTCCATTTGACAAGGTTTCTGTGAAGCTTAATATATGATCATTTTTCCCGAGTTTTTCTTAACAGAAAAACAAGTGACAGGGACGGACAAACTGATCTGTCTTTGGCATGTGGTAGCAACTCTATACTCTATAGTGCTACTGCTGCTTTGCCATCTATTTCTTCAGATAATATATTTTTTAGGAAAACAAAATGGTGCTGATTACTTGTCTTATAGATTTGAATGTCATTTGTTCCTGCAGACTGTGAGTGGAAGGCTCAGGCAGGTCACACATGTGTTGCTTCATTTGATTGGAAATGCAGTGGGATTTGCAGGTCCGTTGAGAGGATCATGGAGGTTCACCAGCAGTGTGGAGAGGACGAGAATGCTATATGGACTGAAAGCTTTTTAGATACAGGCAACTCATCTTCCTAACTCAAGGAGGATGTTCAAATGCTTATGCAGGTATGGCAGATGTTGTAGTATGAAAATGTAGAATTTGGTATAGAAAGAGAAATAAAGTGCTACTTGAGAGCTTCTGCATTTTAGCCGAGGATATAACCCCTGATTGCGGCCAAAAGAATGAAGAGAATATAGTTAAAACTTACAACCATTCTTTGAAGTAGTTGGAGGGCTCAATTTTTGTTCTCCACTATGGCTACCAAGCTTCATAATTAGTTATATTTGCAGTTTTCTTTTTCTGCCTTCTGTTCAAACTTGAACATTTAATTAATTAATACATATATAACTCCCATTCGTAGTATTGAGTTTTGATGTTCCCTTGTTCCTTTCATTTTTCTCTTCTCCCATCACAATGCTTCTTACTTCCTAGATTAAGCTCTATTGTGTACAATAATGAGAGTGATCGAAACATATTGACATTATAAGAAATCAGTTTCACCACCAATTTAATAATAACCCATAATAGCCCCACCACTCCCAAAATTATATGACTTTCAAATTTAATAGTTACACTTGACTTCTTTTTTTGTGATTTTGTATGATTCTGTAAACAAAAGTTATGTCATCACTATGAAACTTGTATGCGTGCTTAATACTCATAGACATCTGAACTTAGCAGAAATTTCACCCATGAACCCTATACATGAGGATAAGAAGAAAGGGATACCAACTTGGTATATCTGATCCACATTACTGAGGTCTTCAAAACAAGAAATCATTGAATGGAGCAACTATTTTGGATCTATCTGGGGATGCCTATTACCAGAAAAGTAAGGCATAGAGAGTTAACTTTAAATGAATAGATTTATAGAAGAAGCCACTCGGTTATTGGTGTTACCAAAGATGATTATGTTAATGCATTAATTCTGTGGGAAAAGTGACCCTATAAAAAGTACCTTTAATGATCGGAACATCAAGAAAGATAGAATCTTGCTGTTACCTACTATCCCACATTGTCAAAAAGATGTGGACTTTTAAGTAGAAACAAATTAAAAGAAAAGAGAGATCTTTACTTTCCTAAACTTGCCCCTACCCACTACTCAATGCAACTCATTGATAGTAGTGGCTATACATGAATGAACCTCACTTCTTGGACACAAGAAAATTTCCAACAAGATAGGCACCACATGGTGAAACAGAGTCACTGGCTCACTGCTACATAGCTAGATGAGGATGTTGCAGAACGTGCAGAAGAAATAACTCAAAATTGGTTGTAACCCTGTTTAGTTAAACACTATTTGGTTCTGCTACTGTCCATGAAGATCACAAATCACAATGCCAAGACAACTAAAGCATTGAACTACTTTTAAGTGTCAAAGAGGCAAAGAGCTATTGAATGTGATATTGGTCAAAGAAGAAGAAGGCCAACACGATAGCCACCACATAGTGAAACAGAGTCACTGCTAAAATAGCTAGATGAAGATGTTGCAGAACCTGCAGAATAAAAAACTCAAAATTGCTACTACCCCTGTTAGTGAAACACTATTTTCTATCCATGAAGGTCACAATGCCAAGACAACTAACGCATTAAAAAACCTTTGAAGTGTCAAAGAGCAATTTAATGTGATATTGGCACGGCTCAATCAAATAACAGAGCTCCAATATTAAAGCACTGCCTTCTGATTGAACCGTACCAACATCTCATGCTCTTATTATGGATACTGGGCTTGTGAAGAAATAACAACACAAGGAAGTGGTTAATGAAACACCTACATGTAGTTATAGCCTCACCTCAGAGTACTTTAGGATGGAAGAACCAGAACAGGCATAGAGGTAGAGCTTTATGAACAACAGCTATATCTTGAAGGATGTGTAAGAGAAAACATAGTGATAAAGAAGGTGGCATGGCATGTTTCCCTGGAGATGACCATATGATTTCTTCTGAGATTCTCATAATTTAATGAGAGACAGAGAGAGATGGAAGATGCTATGTGGGCCTTGAAGATGCTCGCATTGAATTAGCCAACAACCCAACAACAGAAAGGAGGTGGGTATATTTAATTTAAAGCTGTAGAAACAATTCTAAAGGTCGTTTAGGCAAGCGATTGAGTTGAGCTTTCAATTTGTAAGCAGTGTATTTATAAGATTGAAGAGGGCAAAGCTAGTGTGGTGCCAACCGCATTTAAAATTCAAAAACTTGTGGGAAAAGTCATTGGTTGGTGACCTGAATTCGTTTGCTTAATTGGCTTGTGTTTGGTTGATTCTTCAAGCAACCAACTTTTGGAAGCAAATTTGGTTTCTACATATGGACAGTGGAGGAGGCATATGTGGAACCTTTTTTTAGCTCAATTGATTGTCACACCTTTTCTCCAAAGAAAACTATCCTGTTTAGTCCTGGCAAACGTTTTTTTACTTCCCATCTTCAAATAATTAATAGGTCAACAATATCTTTTTTTCTGTCAAGGGTTAGAAAAAGGGATTAAGAAAGATAAATTGGGGAGAATAAACTCCGGTAAGTATCCCGAGATTCAATCTTGGGTGGACAACAAGAATTAAATGGTATTTTTTTCATTGAGTTGAGCTTGTGGTGACAATTAGGTCGTGTATATCACAAATGTGAGAGGAACAAATCCAATAACCTAATAAGTTTTCATTTACATTTTACTTCACTCCTTCAATAAATAGATAAATAAACCTACATTCACATGGCAAACTATACCAGTTAAGCTTGCATAGGTCAAACTATCAGATATGAACAAATAAGTTAGACCAGAAGTGGGTTTAAGACAAAATTCAATATTTTTGCAGTTTACTGGGTAATCCCTACGTTTTGTCCTCACATTTGTTTTCTTCTACGAATACTCCTATTCTTAGGAGTCTTTATTCACAACAGTAATGCATGAAGCACTTAAACCTCAAGAGGGCCTACACTTACCAGGGTAACATCCTATCCTAAACAGATAAAATTACCGTGCAGTCAGACCAAAAATTCGAGTTCCTTTGAACTTTCCTTATTGATCAATGACCTCAAAATGTGATATGGTAGAAGCACTATACATTCTACTGCAAATCAAATGGTTATTTTCCTTGAGAATGTGATGCAAAATGACCTCTTCTAATCTTGAATATTCTAATGTTTCCTCCCCTTTAAGCTTTAGCAAGAGGGTTTAGTACTGAAAATCCTAAACACATTCTGTAATGCTGTCTTCACAAATGAATGCAGTTAATGCTTGTTGAGATTGCATTATACAGGAAAAAAAAAAAAAAAAGTTGACAGCTTCCCCTACCTGTCCTTCTGTTATCTTATGTACAACCACGATTTATTACTGTCAGAACTCCATGTTTCTGACACACTATTGCTTCAGCCTTCCTCCCCTTATATATTTAGTGATTTATGGGGGAGGACAGTTGAATGAATGATCTTATGCAGTTGTAGCTGATGCAACTACTAGGAGGCAGAGTTGGATAATCATCAACTCTAAATCCTTATTAATTGTTGGCTACTACTTCATAGTTAAGGGAGCAATAGTGCATGCGTTACTTCTTGATACTGCATATACAGGATTCAAAGTTGGAAATTTTTTTATTCATTTTTTGTTTTGTTTTCTTAGATATCATGTCTCAAGCCCGGATGAAGGATGATGGTTGTTGTGGTAGCTAGGTTGACAGTCATACGTAAAATTTTGTCAAAAACTCATGATTAAGTGTCTTGATGCGGTTTGTGTTTAAGTATGTTGTTGGCTATTGCAAAGTTAATTGTAAGAGAAAAAACATTAATATTAGCTAAAATTTATAAGCTAATCTATTATATAGGACAAAAAGATGTATAGTAGCAAGAAGAGTATGCAAATAGGCAAAATTCATATTCTTCACCAGGTCATATACCGAAAAGACTTCTACTTATGGTCATGAACTGTCCCTTTCCCCATGTGAAACAATGTCTGCTCTATCACTTTCTTTTACACTAGAAAACAATTTCGTTTTGTAATTGACTGTTTTCACGTGAAAACTCTGCAATTCACTGCAACAAATATATGGCATCAGCAGCAGCTCCTTTACATTTCTATCCTTCAACTACAGTATTAATCTGAGATAATGTTCAAAACCTGTTAACTGAGCCTTTAAATAAAATGCATAATTAAGCAACTCCATGAAGGCAGTACAGCAACATAGTCATAGTGTTAATCATTCTCGTACTTTTGCCAGCATAATAACATAATAATGCACCTCCATAGTATGTAGAATCTAGACCTTTGTTCCTTAGCCCTGACCAGACATCTCTTCTTCAAGCTTGAAATCTCCTCATCTTTATGATGAATCCTTGTTGTGTTGGAGGATTATTAGAGTAACACTGACCCATGATTGTTAATATTTCTTGGTGTCGTGTCCTACAAAAGTTGTAGAAATCTTTGTGATGCAGAACAAATGGCTGTGAATTTTGAGAGAGAAATTTAAAGAGAGAAGGGGTGGATTGAGATGGGAGTAGGTGAATTGATCTTGAGGAATTTATGAAGTTATGTAGGTCTATGGTCCACTAACCTTGTGATCCTGACTCCTGAGTGGTAGTGGTATCTCAATCTGTCTGTCCTCTAAAACTATGGGTTGGCCCGTCAATAATTAAGGTTTTCCTCTCTCTCATACGCAAAGGTGTTTTTATTTGCCTACAACCGAAGGAAGATTACTCAAGTTGTTTCATCCATGGAGTGGGATAGGATCCGGGAAGAGTTCGTTTAACGTATCATATATATATATATATATATAGTATATGTTTCTTACATACTATAGTTATACATTGAATTGTTATTACTTTTTGTGTATGTATATATTATCATGTTGTTACAAATAATATATGATATATTTAACAATGGAAAACTGTTTGCTGAAATAAATTAAACAAGCCATAATTTCTCTTGTTAATGACAGCTATAGATAAAATAAAGCACTTGTTATTATTGTTTTAAAGATGACTTCATTACTGGAAATGTTCTAAGGTGTATGAACTATGAACAGAGGGAATAATATCTGTAATTCTCTGGAGCAGTGCAGCTACTACTGTCTCCTGAGGAATTTTTTTCATAGTAGTGTTTGATTATGAAATTGGAGGAGGAGGAGGAATTATGGAGGATCTGGTTTGATTTTTATGTCTGGTAAAAAAATTGGCTGAGATTAGGTGAAAGTATATACTTGCTGTGTTGGTGTAGATGGTTGTGGATTTGTGGGTGAAATTTGGGTTTAGATTTTGAATACGGTCGACTGCAGCGAAGATGGGAAATGGAGAAAGAAAATAATTTATTTTTTTAACTATTAAATTTTTTTTTTTTTTCTTTCATTTTTTACAATTTTTATTAAAAAAATAATAATGTGACAACTGTTTATTAGTTTACCATACCCACAAGGATGCCACATGGGAAACCAAATAGGATCCTATTTGTCCTGTCCACTTGGTCCTCCATTAGTACACGTAAGATGAATTGTTACAATAATAGGGATTACTGTGACATTTTCTTGAAATTATGTAAAAAAAATGTAAAAAATTTAAATTAAAAGGACTAGAATATAATTTATCCTTTTATTCATGTCACCTTTTCTTTTCTGTATATAAGTGCCGCCGGAAATTTAAAATCGAAGCCCTAATCTCTGAAACTCTATTTCTCTGTGTTTCTAGTGTCAGGGAGAATGCACGCAAAGTCGGACTCGGAGGTGACGATTGATGTGGACCATTCGTCGCAGGACCGCTCGCCTCGTCGGACCCTTTACTACGTTCAGAGCCCCTCGAGCCACGATGTCGAGAGAACGTCGTACCGGTCAAGTCCATTGGCTTCGCCCCACCATTATTATTACCACTGGTCTTCAAGTCATCATTCGCACGAGTCGTCCACGAACCCTAGGAATCCCGCTGCGTGGAAGAAACTTCACAATCAACTAGGGACTGAGGATGACGATGACGATGAAAAAGATGACGGTGAAAGTGAAGACTCCGGTCACAATGTCAAACTGTGCGTTTACTTCTTTTTGCTGTTTGTGGCTCTTTTTTCAGTGTTCTCGTTGATTTTGTGGGGTGCTAGCAGGACTTACAAGCCTAAAGTCTTCCTCAAGGTCAGATTCTCGTTTGCTTTTCGATTCGATTAATTCGTTCTTAATGACTAATGTGTGTGTGTGGTGTTGGTTTTGTTGGGTTTGGCAGAACATAGTATTCGAGGACTTGAATATACAAGCGGGGAGTGATGCAACCGGTGTACCAACAGAATTGCTGTCGCTTAATTCAACGGTGAAGATTTTTTACAGAAATCCTGCCACATTCTTCGGTGTCCATGTCACTTCCACCCCTCTCCAACTTTACTTTTACCAGCTTCCAATTGCTTCGGGACAGGTAATATTATACATTTTGTTTGTTTATTCATGTCTCATGCTTGTTTACCGTTTTTTTTTGTTTATTCATGTCTCGTTAGACAAATGTATATCCCAAGAAATTGCTTCTAGTTCTAGTTCTAGTTCTGGAATTGGTTATCAGCTAAACAAATCATTGTTTTGGCAATCATTTGCTTCATTGAGTTCTTCAACTTTTGCACATTCAACAAATTTCTCACAAACACTTTGATGTTATTGTCTGACTATTTATTTATTTATTTATTTTTAAATGAATGAAAATAGATTCAGAAGTTTTATCAATCGAGGAAGAGTCAGCGGAAGCTAACGGTAGTGGTACAAGCATACCAAGTCCCACTCTATGGTGCAGTGTCAGCTATTGGGGATGCTAGAGGAGAGCGGAAGGAGAAAGTAGTAATGCCATTGAACCTGACATTGGTCGTGAGGTCTAGTGCCCACATTCTGGGAAGCTTGGTTAAGTCCAAATTCTATCGAACAATTAGCTGCTCCATTTCTTTACGAGGCAACAAACTGGGAAAACCCCTTAATTTGACAGATTCATGTCTCTACAATTGACTGACTACTATAGTGAAACACTCGTTGTGAGAGAATAATATCTGTAATTCTCTGGAGCAGTGCAGCTACTACTGTAGTTCTCGAGTTAAAAAAATTGTGCTCAACTCTATGCTAAACAATTGAATAATTTACTCTTTTCAGTTTCAGTAATTAATATTTGGTGCAACTGTCTTATATGGACAACAACAAAATTGTTAGTTTTTTTTGTTTTAGTAGTATCATTTACTCCAAAAGGTATTTATGTTTATGGATGGTGGGACCCAGCAAGCTTCAAATATCTGCTTTTGATTTACAATGTAAATTTTCTTCATTTATCCTGCTGAATGAAAGCAAGATTTATTTGCTATTGTTAGGTTTGGTTGGTTTAACGACACTTCATGTCAAAACCTATTCATGATAAAAAAAAAGATTATGTAAAAAAACTAAGAGAACAGTAAGAAGTTTTTATGTCTCATTTACAAACACCGTTGGAGTTTCAGAGCGAACAAAGCTGAATAAAGAAGCCCAACTGTCCAACTGGCAAATACCCAACACAAATTAAAAAATTAAAAACGCAGCGTTTCGCTGACGCGAACACAGCTCAGTTTACTTGTAATGGAGGCAAACAAAATAAAAAGGCCCGGCAGATGGAAAACAAGCATAATTAGGATTCGAGGTTTCGTGTTCGAGTCAGATACCGACCCTAACAAGTTTCTTCCCTAAAGAACTCTGTATACCCAATTAATTCTGCAATCGAAATAGTCTATTTCGTCTCTGATTTTGATTTCCCCAATCTTTGGGTTCAAAAAAAACCCTAATTATCTACCTTTGTGTTTTCTTATTCGGTATGTTAATTTTCCAAAGGGTATAAATTAAAATGTGTTTGTATAAATCATTGTTCTTGTTATCATTCTTTTACTATTCTCTTTGTTTTGGGTTTTCTGAGTTGGGTCTGATCGAGTTTTTGTGGGGTTTGTGATGTTCAGCTGTTTGAAATTTTCAGAGGGCAAGCGATCATGGCTAAAAGTTCCTTCAAAATTGAACATCCATTGGGTTTGTTCCAGTTTCTAATTATATCTTGTATTTTTGTAGCCCTTGTAATTGTTGTAATTGATTTTGTGTTTTCTGGTTCTTTTGTTGATTGTTTCTGATGGAATTTTGATATACAATCTGTTTCTCGCGTTGTTGAGAATTTGGGTAGTATTAGTTTCTAAAAAAGTTGCAATTTTTTGTTGGAATCATTTTGTTGATTGAATTAATTTTGCAGATTTATTTATTTGTTGCAGCAAGTTTTTGGTTGGGAAAAAACTTTGGTTTAGTTAAAATCATTGGGGTTAATGCTCACAATCCAACATTCTTTCTTATTTTTCCATAAAGAACTTCACCTTGTGTTTCTTCTCCTTCCTGAGTTTTGACATATTAGTTAGCACTCTGCCTCATTCGTGTGGTGAATTATTTGGTTTCCTTGGACATGGATTAGACAGATAATGTTGGAATTGACTAATTGCTTTAGTGGTTGGGACTGCGAGCAAGGAGGACAAGCAGATATTAATATATGGTCATGGTTGTTAAGGCTCTGTCGAATTGTATTTTGTTTCCAGAGCGTGTTTTTATGTGGTTACACATGTAGCACTTCTCTAGTACCAGCTTTAGCTACATGTAGAGCTTAAACTGAGCTGGGATCCAACTGATTGGAGAGGGTTGCATGAAGCCCTTGCCATCAAGTTTTATAAGGCAGCATACTTAATTTTAAGAAGCATTTTGGTTTCTTTAGATTTTCTGTACTGATTCAAAACTTTTGTTCTACTATATGTCAGGAAGAAGGCAGGCAGAAGCTTCCCGCATTAGAGAGAAGTATCCTGATAGAATACCCGTAAGAATTTTTTTTAATATAAATTGTGTTTGTTTTGAATTTTCTTAAACTATTCATGTTGTGAATTGTGATATGGAATTATCATGCAGGTGATTGTGGAGAAAGCTGAAAGGAGTGACATTCCTGACATTGATAAGAAGAAGTTAGTATATATATCACTTATGTTCACTATTATATATATATATTTTGGTTTAAGTCTTTGGAAGCACCTTTATGTGTTTAATCTTTATGCAGTAGAGTATTGGTTTTCATACTTCCTGATATAATATAATGCATAATGGAAGATGTCCTAGCATATCACTTCAACTGATTATCGAAATTTGAAAGACAAATTCGCTATTATGATATTATCATTATTGTCTTTCTTATATTTTTTCTACATTAACACATGATCATGAGGATATACTCTGTGTCTTGATTTTTTACACTACTGGATCCTGACTTGGTTCTCTTTCTCTCGTTTGGTATGATCAGATACCTTGTGCCTGCTGATTTGACTGTTGGTCAGTTTGTTTATGTTGTCCGTAAAAGGATCAAGCTTAGCGCGGAGAAGGCTATATTTGTTTTCATCAATAACACTCTACCTCCAACTGGTGAGTGGTGATGGTTTATGTTGAATGTAGCGGCCAGCATTTTTCATTTTCCTGCTAGTGTTTTTAACTTATACGTTTAAATCTGTCGTTGCAGCTGCCTTGATGTCTGCAATTTATGAAGAAAACAAGGATGATGATGGCTTTCTTTACATGACTTACAGTGGAGAAAACACCTTTGGATCCCTCTAGTGCAATTTATGAAAATCTCTGTAAATAAACTATGAAAGGTGTAAATTCCCAAGTTGATCTTTTGATCTTTGACATGGTTTATTTTTTTACGTTAATCAGAATGCATTAATCTTTATGATAGAAGCACCCTGTGTTTATACTATGTCCTTCTGGGGTTTGGATGGATAAAATCTGAGTTCAATGATTTCGCAGTAGATTTTTTGTTTTCCTGTTGATTAAAGACGGATCGCTTTGACATTTGCAGGGTTTCAGCAGCAACTGAAGAACTTAAAAATGTTAATTTCCATGTGTCAAAGTGGATGGAAATGAACAGATTGGTTGTGCTGGGTTTTTCCATCTACCTTCGGTGCAGAACATTGTCAATAGTTTAATAGTGATTGGAGTGAACCTGTCATACTTACTGTAAAGAAATTGAGGGAGAACGAGTCCTAGCATGAATATTAGAGACCTAGTTGTCCCAAAGAGGGTCTGTGGACAAGTTGCTCGAAATTCAAGATAAATAAATGATTTTTCATAAGCCTATCTGGGATACAAAATTGTAGCCAGCAAATACAAATAGTGGTGCTAATTTTCATACAAATTATTTCATTCACTTCGATGCACTTTTTTTCTGACAGTGATTTTTGATCCATTTGATACCATTGGAAGTCCCGCTTTTAATCTTTTGGGCGCCGACCAATGCAACTGTTTTGGCTTTGAACAAGCCAGCCTTTGCATCTCCCTTCTTCTTGTCACCACCGTCCTTTTGTGTTTTAGTTTTGTCATCTTCTTCAATCGCACCAATACCTCCGGCACCCCATTGATCAGCCCAGCTTGGTCCTTCGGCGGCCATTGTTTTCTGTAAATTTTAAAGAATATGTTAAGCTTTAGAATATTTAACAATGTACACATGCTCTTCCATCTGACTGTCAAGAAGTTGCAGCCGCAGCTGCCATAGCCCCAAGATAAGTTAGTATTTCAATTCACATTCCAAAATTTGGCATAGAATTCCCAAGCAGGACTTCTGTCTAATCTGGAAGATCATGGTCCTTGGGCTTTGAGCTTTAATGTGCACGCACACACATATATATGGGGAAAGGAAGCTTACAGGTAATACCAAAAACCAGAAGATTCAGATTGCAAACAAAGTGATGCTGATAATTTACTTATAAATCAGCATAAACTCTGACAATTTAATTTAAGCACTGCAATGTTGGATGCATGTGCTGCAGGTTCTACTTGGAGGGGTTGATGAGTTTTTCTAATTTAGCTGCTCATTCAAGAAAACTAAACACTCTGACATTACATATACCATTAATATGCTCATAGCTAATACTAATATTCCAACTCATGCAAAGGGGAGTTGATAATGAAAACAAAAAAATAAAATAAACTTCAAAATCAGCTTTTCAGATGAACCATAATTCATATCATAAATTTCTAAAATTATATGAAACATTGATGATTGAGAAATTTAACTAAGAAACTTTGAGAAACAGATCAAGATGCTCTCAAAGGGAGTTGTTGTTGAGAGAAAGTACCTTGTGATGAATAACCAGGGAGCTGGAAATGATGGATTTCAGAGGCTTGACAGAGGAGTTAAATGAAACAGAATGGGAGGTGGATGAACTTGAAGCTAAATAAAGAAAGGGCCACATGTTGATGGGCTGTCTTTTACCTCCTTCAGTTGTCTAGTGCTTTTTCTTTTTTGTTTCTCTAAAGGACTTGCCAACTCATTGATTTCCATCTAGCTAAGCAACCTTTGTTTTGTTGAGCAGCTTCTTTTTTTTATTGTATTTTAGTACTCACACTTATCATTTATACTAAATGATTCCCTTCAACTAGGCTCCTGAACCTTCGGATTGACTCCTCTCACCAGCCCATAATAAATCTGATTTCTGCCCCAATTGGGTGGCAATTAATGAGCTATAACTCTAGCAATTAGCAAATGCAAATGCGTTAAATTTTTTTTGCACTATTACTATATTAGTCACATGCATGTGAGGCTTCTGTGACAGTTGTAGCAGAATCTTTATTATCTTAACTAGCTGTTGTGAAGCTCTGTTTCTGCCTAATGAGGTTGATTATTCCCCATAATTTGAAACAAAACAAAACAGTAGCATTGGATTTTAAGCATCCCAATTTTGTATATAAATATAAACATATATATATATATATATATTATGTAGAGTATATTGAAATGTATATTTATCAACTAATTGCTAGTTAAATTTACAAAAGATATATCTCCTAGTCCTCCTCATACCAACTTTAATACTGTTCTTCCCTTTAAACCAGGATTGAATATATTAAATTTTGTGGATAAAATTGATAAAAAGGATGAAAGTTTGTGAAGTATTTACTATTTGTGATCCATGTTTTCGGCTCAAAACTCAGGGAACTACAGGCCCACAAAGAACCCTATAATATGGGATATCTAATTTATGTGTTCTAGGGTCATAGCCCATAGGCCTAAGAAAAAGGAAAGCAAAACCACCCATCAACCTCTTTTATTTGTTAAATTAAGTACTAATGCTTTTAATTAGTTCCATTGTTTTATTCAGTTTTTTATTTGAGTATTAATTAATGGTCCTATTTTTCTATTTCAATAGAAACTAGTCCATTTTCTCACCTAACACCAAAATTGTAATATACAAGGAGCTAATGAGTAGTCCATGGAAACCAAACTATATAATAAGTTTGAGGAAAAATTTGACCAACACAAAATCTTTGTAGTTGGTAGATAGAGATGATTGCATGGGCATTAGAATCATCTCATCCTATATATAACTATTTTAATTATTCAAAATTGCAATAATAAGTTTTCTTTCATCCCACTTAAAATTATTTTATTTTCTAAATGTGTGTCAATAAAATATAATTAGAAACTTCCCGATCTGTGGAGAAATTTTTTATAAAAATAAGCAACGAGCTTCAAAATAGGAAAAGTGTTAGAAACAATAATTATTAAACAATCCATTTTACAATAATTTTCTTTTTCTTTTTTTAAATCAAAATCTCCAACTAAAAAGTTGCAGCTTTTATCCATCTTTAAAATGAATCGACTATTTTTTGTTATTGTTGCTATTAATTACTCCAAGTAACCCTGATTCCTAACCGACACTCAATAAATATCCTATTATAGTACTTATATTCAATTAAACTCCATATAGGTTGTCATTCTAAAGTAATCCTATCCTTCAACTAAACAATTATAATTTGATTTTTAAACATTCATAATTTTTTAGTTATTTTTTAATAATTAAACCGTATTATTTTTATTAATATATATAATACTAATGACTTTTCCTTAATTAAATATGTCTAATAATTGAACTGAAATCCCACCCTAAGTTATGAAATATGAAAAATAATTTTTGTTAACAACTTCTATTTGCAGACCATATTACCTTAAAAGATTTGACCAAGTCACACATTGGTAGGAAAGGAGAGTTGTCATAAGTGCATACCAGGAAACCACACTTGCAACATCTGAGTTTTTCACCTAAATTTTCAGACTGTTTTGGACTTTAGGCCATTTCTCCGTTCACTTACACAAGCCACCAGTCTGCACGCAAACCCGGCATTTGTTTTCTCTCATCTCTACCTATCCATTTTTCACTCTGTAGTCTATACGATTAACTTTACACCAACTCCCTAATCTCTTACAGTCTAAGAAAACGTGTAGCCAACATTCTGCTCACCTACCTTCTTCTTTCTCTTGGGTTCTCCTCGTTTCTCCGGTTACATACTGGGTTGGTCTTATTTATATTACCCAAAACATCGTCTCACCTCGCTCACTTCACCCACATTTCATACACAGGATTTTCATGTTGTGGGGTCCAAAATCCCAACCCCACCATCGTTATCAACTTATCATCCATCTGCTTGACAATGTGGAACTGGGGATCACCAAAATTCACCTACAAAACCTTCACCAACTACAAGCTTTCTGATGGGTATGGACTTTTCTGATACTCTATCATCTGGCTTCAGGTATTGGGTTCTTTGATGGCTTTGAAAGGTGGATCCTTTCGGGGTTGTACCAAAACTTCCCCTCATTTGGGTGTCACAAAATTTGGGGCTGGAGATTTTAAGCTAATTGTGAATTTGAGATACGATCTTGAGAGAAGTCGCAAATGGAAATGTTGTTGTTTGGGTCTGTTGGCTCAGAGAGCTGCAACTCCTGTTGGAGAGGAGAAGCCGAATGTGCCTGGAATTGAGTCTTCTGGGGCAATTGATCAGGTCCGGGACAAGGAGTCCAAGGGGTTTCATAAGGATTTGAATCTTCTTCCTAGTGAGTTAAATTCACACTCCTCGGAATCATCCTTTTTTTTGTTTGTTAATTATTATACTTTTTATTGGTTTTTGGATATTAATCATATATTGAATGCTAGTTGTTTCCCCCCTATATAAACTATTGTGAATGTGTTCTATAAAAAAGTTCAGTTGAAGAGCGGAATTACCTTAAAATGACAACCTATGCGATGTTTAACCAATTGTGTTATCTTGCCGTGTGCTTCTCATTTACTTTATGTATAGTGTTATTAATGTGAAGTAATAATTCAGTACCAAACTTCCCACCTCAGTGCCTGACTATAATAAATGGTTTTGAAATTAGGAATATTCTATGAAGATCTAATTTTCAGTGTAGAATTCCATGTTCATTTGGATGGTGTTAACGTGCGTGCATAATTTATAGGTTTACATGGCTTACGTTGATAGGTCTCTGCACATATATGGTTGGTGTTTTGATTGATCTCATAAAGATTGCTTTCTTGAAATTAGATAGTCTAATCTGGAGCTCAATGGTGATATTCCATGGGGTGGTGTCCAGTAGTGATTTGAAATTCACTACAAAACCATGCATCCTCACATGCACATACGCAGTTTGACACACCAAAGGAAAAGGCAGAACTTCACATATCATATGTATATAATATGGATGAAAACCTAGTTTTTCTTGTACAAGTGACCTGTGATTTCATTTCCTGTCCTTTCATGCTGTTGGCATGATTAATGATTATATAAATAAATTGCAGAACCATTATCTGCGACTGACCTTTCTTGTTCTCCAAGTGATGGCTCGAAAGTACGGGTTGCATATCAGGTAGAGCCTTTGATATTCCTGTTTCCAGTGGCAGTAAGTACCCATGGCATTGATGTTATTCCTAACTAGTCAGATGCCTGTATAGGGATTACCAGGTGCATATAGTGAAGACGCAGCTTTAAAAGTGTATCCAAAATGTGAGACCGTACCTTGCGAGGAATTTGAAGTTGCTTTTAAGGTTTAAAAACTTGCTTCTTGCTAATTTTTTATTTTTTTTCAATGTGCTAACTAACCAATTTTATCATTACTTATAAAAATAAAAAAAATAAAAAGCTAACCAATGTTAACTTGATAATGTATTTGTGTTTTAGGCAGTTGAGTTGTGGTTGGTGGATAAAGCAGTTCTCCCCATTGAAAATTCTGTTGGAGGAAGCATCCACCGTAACTATGATTTGCTCCTGCGCCATAGGCTGCACATTGTCGGGGAAGTGCGGTATCCAGCTAACCACTGCCTTTTAGGATTGCCTGGTGTGAGAAAGGAGGACCTCAAAAGTGTAGTGAGCCATCCTCAGGTGGGTCATCACATTTACTTCCTATCATCTTCTTTTTGTCAAAGAGAAAAGGAGTTAACTTGTTATGTCTTCTCTTAGTGGATTAGTGAATGCACAAACTTTACAAAATGAAGCTGAAGCTCTTCTAATGATATTCTTATTTACAGGCTCTTGATCATTGTGAGCTGACACTGAGCAGTTTAGGTGTTCTTAGAATTAATGCAGATGATACAGCTGGTGCTGCTCAGGTTTATTATCAAAATTTTCATTTCTCCATAATAAGTGAATATGGACTAGATTATATTCTGTATGTCTTAAGGATTAGAACACTGTTGACAGATGGTGGCCACAAAAGGAGTAAGAGATGTTGGAGCTATTGCAAGTGCCAGAGCTGCAACAATCTATGGCCTTGACATTCTTGCAGAAAGAATCCAGGTGAGACGACATTTCAGCTTTTTTGCTGGACTTAGTTGTTTGTCTGCATTCAAAGTGTTCTTCTAGTTATAGGTTGCCTTTGCCTAAAGTAATCTTTCCTTACAGCATATTTTTGAATGTCCATGTTTGTTTTTCTATTTGTTATTAGGATCCAACAATGTATAATTATTATTTTATCTTTTGTGTCTCTTCACTTATAGTAAATCTTTAAATGAGTTAAAATAGCAGTTCTTATTTGAAATGAGTAAAACTCTTTGGGTTAGTGTTTGTGTGTTTTCTTTCTAATAATAAAAGAGAAGAAATATAATGTGGTAGACTGTTGCCTCTTGGTAACAACATTGATATATGAAAGTATAGGAACAATTTCTAACATTTTAAATGAGCTGATATATTTACAGATTTATTCAGTAATCATGCTTCTGAACTTTTTCTTTTTCTTTTTGGATCATTCATGCTAGCCTATGTTTGTCTAATGAAATCAAAATGTCCATGAAAGAGTACCTCATGTATCACTTTGGGCTATATGAAGGGAGATTGGAGAGCTCTTCTCTAGTAGGCGTTTTGCTTTTAACTTTTTTTTTTTTTTTTCATTTTAAGGTCTCCCCTATTGTATTCTGTCCCTTCTTTCCAGTATGATTTCCGTTTCTATAAAAAGAAAATGTCATTGTGGGCTTAGTGTTGATATGAATCAGATCATCCCCAAAGGAATACATATCATGATATCACAGCAGTGCTTAGGAATAAGTTATGAATTATACTATGTTTGTATCCTACAATAGGTTATGATTGACCAATAATCATGATGTAGACAAGTGCAGGTAAAAGAAATAAATTGTTTTATGTTTGAACGTGGAACCTATAAACTTGATTGTTAATTTTTTTTTTTTTATCTGTTTAAGATAATAATATGCCTTTCAGAGCCTTTTGAGTTACTTTTATAAATCTTGCTCACTTGACAATCTCAAATTTCAGATTTTCTTTTCATTTTTTTCCTTGTTTCTGCAATCAAATTGAGGTTCTTGATGGACATAGAGAGAATATTTTAGAAGTTGTGTTAGTTATACTAAGTTCTTGACAAGAGAATACCACAAGTTACCCCAAACTGCATGGGAAAATACTTTACCATTCAGGGAGGTTCATTATTGTATTACTACTTATTTCTTTACTTCTTTGAAAGAATGTTCAAAATTCTTAAGAAAGCTATAAGGAGCTCCTTGTTAATTGAGCAGTAATTGACAATTCCATGGTGCAATATGGAAGAATGCTGTTAAAAATGCATGTATTTATGTACTATAAGAAACATATGGGTCATTTGAACTTATAACTGTCTTATTTACTACATTCCATTTTTATTATTTTTGAGGAGCATGTTAGTTATTACAAATTATGTCAAACACGAGTTTACCTAATTGGTTTCCCCCTGGTACTGCTAGGACGATGATGATAATGTTACTCGTTTTCTGATACTTGCAAGAGAACCTATAATTCCTGGAACTGACAGACCCTATAAGGTATGATGTTTCCTCAGTAAGTTATATATATTTATAAAGTATGCTGAATAACTAGTTCAACTTTCCACCCAGACGAGCATTGTTTTCACTCTAGAAGAAGGTCCTGGCGTACTATTCAAAGCCTTGGCCGTGTTTGCATTGCGGAATATCAATTTGACAAAGGTTACCCATAATAAGAATTTGGTTTATTATCTTATATTTGTAAGTACACATTGATTAATACCTTTTCCTTACATGTAATTGCAGATAGAGAGTCGGCCACAAAAGCAGCGCCCGTTAAGGGTTGTCGATGATTCAAATGAAGGGAGTGCCAAGTGAGTAGCTTTATCTCTTGGGTTAAGACTTTCCATGGTTGAACTGTAGAATTAGATATGTAAGTTATTATTGAGGTCATATGTATGTAGATTGATAGGTTGTTGATTTCATGGAAGCTGTATATCATAGTTTATGAAGATCAAACAGGGTTGAAGATGGACCATTTAACTACTTCTTGAGATATTTACCAGAAATGGGGGTTTAGGGAAGGATAAAATCTATATCTACGTCTATTCAGATGTCAACATAGTAAAATATATAGATAAACTAAAAAAACTTTCTGTAATGAATAGAAATTATCGTCTAAGTTGAAAATATAATATGAATATGATTTTGCTTAAAAGAATCTGATAGAACTGGTATTTTAAGATCGAACTATATCTTGATATCTTCCCTGACAAACTGAATATGCTTTCTGGTGGCAGGTATTTTGACTACCTCTTCTACATTGATTTTGAAGCTTCTATGGCAGAGGTTCACGCGCAATATGCATTGGGACATCTGCAGGTAACTCTATCATACTTCATTGCTGGTGACGTTGAAAGTTCCTTTTGGTTTCTATATGCATACTCATAGAGTCATACATACTATACTACATTTTCGGAGCTGACTTTGCACAAAGGGAATCAGGAATTCTTTTTGCTCCTTTCAGGAATTTGCAAGATTTATTCGTGTTCTTGGTTGCTATCCAATGGATACAACTTCATAGAAGTCAATCCCCTTCCTTTGGAGACATTTTACCTTTGGAACATGCCCCTAGAAGAAACAGTTCAAAGATCCATGTTATTACATTTTGACTGATCCTTCAGAAGCCTTTGCTGGAAGAGATCACAGCACCCTTCTTATGTCAGTTAGAACTATAAGTTCACAGGAATTTCCATTGAAAAGATCTTTTGTTTCTCCTTTATTATCATTCTCATCTCCAAAGGGGGTGGTTTTTGATGTCATGATATTTTGTTATTACAGTCTTACAGATGGTGTATATGTACTTAAGCAGGAATCCTTCTTTTATTGTTTAAATTAGCTCTTAAGTAGAGAAGATCTGTGTTTTGGTTCGTTTACTATTCTCACCATTCTTCCCCTCCCTCTTAACTCCAAATTAGCAACAAAAAAATGCTGTAGCTTGGTTTGGATAACTAGGCTATTTCAAGTGTGAGCTTTCTGATAAAGGTTCTAGACTTTGGTCAGTATAAGCAACCTTAATACCAAAGAAAATGAGCAGTACTTTTGATTTATATTTTTGGACCTTCTAGCGTGCACCATATGAGTTGGAAGAAATTGTAGAAAAAGTTGCAAATACTTTATTTGATAAAAAAGAAATCTCAAAAATTTGTTCTGGATTGTCCATGTATTAAGTCCACAAACTGTTCATTCCTGAATCCGCCATTATTGTGCATTGTCACAACCTGCAGACCCTGCTCAAGTTAATGTTTCTGAAGTGGATGAAAAACACTTATTTTATTAGTCAACCAAATATAACCTTTGTCAAAAGAAATTGGAAAAGAAGAACAAGAAAAATATGGCTTGTAAAGTAGGGGAAATGCTCATATTCCTCTATCTTGACCACTGGAGCAGAGTCTATGGCTCGACCGCCTCAACATTCAACCAGTAGCTGCAAGATACTTGGCATCTAAATCACATCAAGCAGCAATACCAAGTACTGGTACAGCCATATGTTCATTGACCAATGCTAAATAACTTAATTATTCATACAAAAGATCTTATGTACTTAAGAGTATCCACAAGATTATGGAATTATGCTTCACTTTTCAGCTTCCTCAGGAAATCGTCATTGTCGACAAGGACCTACAAATTCATTGAATGATATTAGCATACGCTTAACAACGTCAGTCATATAACCTCGGTTAAAAAAACAAATATAATATGTTTGAATCGATGCTCATGATACTTTCCAATCACTCTAATATCTTAGGCTAAAGTTTTTATGTAGTCCGTTTTGAAAGATAGTACCTTAATTAACATTCATGGGGGAATGCACTCATGATAAAAGAAGAAGAAGAAACGTAGAAATAAACATTTTTAATTGAAAAAATTAAAATATATCATCATTCATTATAGCCCTCAAACTCTGTCTTCTCCTATCCTATGGCACAATTTGATACCCAGTTGGCTGTTGCAATAATAAAGCACGAGAGTAAACAGCATAATGAGGAATAAAGTGACAAGAGGAAGGAGTTAATATTTAACTGCAAACATTAATAAACGTGAATGTACCAATTAGAGGAACTGGCTTCATGTTATGTTATCCCATGTTCAGCAGAACTGGCTTCAGAATATTAAAAATTGAACATTTTATGATATCCCATGTTAAAACTAGAGGGCCTTACAGTTTTCCAGCCATCTGGATCTACGAAAGAGACAATTTTGGTGTTAATCCCAGGAATTGGCCCTGGTTGTTGAGTAATCTTCCCTCCAAGCTCTTGGGTAACAAGGTTCGCAACCTCACCACTCTTGTATACATCATCAGTAACAATAACAAGCTGAGAAAGATCCCAAAAAAGTTCTTCGTAAATATGTATGGAGAACTGAAGAAAATCCAATTCCACGTCGAGAAGGTAAGAGAACCTATAAACTAACCTGTACATATGCATTTCCCTTAGTATACTCAGTCACACCATGGTTATAAGTCAACTCCAGAACTGTTGTTTCATGTTCCTCTGCATACCCAACCATAGCTACAGTAGACTGTAGAATGTATTCAACAAAAATAAAGTGAAACTCATAAGCCTTTGGCATGTCAACAATGAAAAATATGCACCCAGTAACAGATTGAACTTAATAATCTTGAAAAGACAGTTTACGTTTAATCGAGGTCTGTAAACCAACGTCAGGAGCCTCATCCCCAAGGCCTGCAAAGATGTTATCCCAAGGAAAAAAGGAATGTAATTTTATGAAGATAATACATAACACGGCTGAAAATTCTATACTACAAACTCAAACTCAAATAAGTGTGAAATTTTGGTGCTACAGGAATCACCAAGACATTTTAATAAAACAACGGAGAACTAGAATGCTAAAAACTACTAATCCTCTAGCTTCATAGGTCGTAAATGAAAAAAGTTTCTGACTAGACCATCAAATCGTGAGCTGATGAATTCTAAATAGCCCCTCAAAGGATATGAAACAATTTCTTTAACAGCATGGCCATTGAGAACAAATCAAATCATATGATTCTATTTCTCAATCTTTTCGACCTGGGTTCCATAGGATAAATTTAAATCTACTGTACGAAAGCATAAATTCCACACACCCACACAAAGTATAAGGCCATATATGGAACGGGCTTCTCATTCAACTGTATGTAAACTGAAAACCAAATACCCACCCCTCTTCCAACAACTTTCAGTCAAAACCATTACTAAATACATTTTTTTTCTTTGGAGAGTTAACAACTATTTAAAAAATATGGCAACAGAATGTTACTGATACAGCATAACCATGACTTAGAATACCTTTTCATAGAACTTAATTGAGCGATCCAGATCACCAACTCGAAGCATTACTTGACACAGTGGCTCTGGAGTTGGACCTCTTTCGATGAGCTCAAAGGAGTAACCATCAGGATCCTTGACAAAAGCAAAGACAGACGGATTGTATCTGGCATGGTCATTGCCTGGCTGCCAAGTAACTCTACCACCCAGTCCTTCCTTGTTCCATATGTCCATACACATTTCAAAAACCTAATAGTACAAGGGACGCGATAATTAAACTCTAGGGCAAAGACTAAGGCATCCTCAAACCTAAAAGTAGATCCATACTTACATCTGGAGTTACAATTGCAAAATGCCCAAAACCAGTTCCAACATCATATGATGTCACCCCATAATCTGTGGATTAAATCACATAGTAAATAGTAAGAAGAAATAACAAAATTCATTATTATGTCCTTAGAATTATAATTGAATCAAACAATAACCAGATGTTAAGGAAATCCAAGATATGGATCAAGCGAACAAGAAAGCTATATTCAGATGACTACAGATGGAACTACATTTATGTATACATAAGTGACTTGCCCAAAATTTAAGGAACCCATCACAAGCTGAATATTTCATTCAACTTATCAACAAAAACTCAAATAACGAAGAACATACTGCATGTCAATTCCACAACAAAATTAGTTTCTTCAGGTCCAAATCCAAGAAAGGCATTGGAGTAATTCTCCTCTGGAACGTCTCTTCTCCTCAAGAGCTTCATCCCAAAACATTCAGTGTAAAACCTGTGAAAACTTAACACAGTGAGAAAGGGAAAAACTTCCGAGAATCCATATGCAAATTGTACAATAACAATTATATTAATGTCAAGAGACGTACCTGATGCTGCGGTCAAGATCACCAACACAATACATGACACGAAGAAATCGGCGCTTATCCTTCTTTGGCCATTCCAACAACTCAGCATTAGGATCAACAACTGCAGCCTCCGTCATTTTCAGAGTGGATATAATAATTCTGTCTCCATTCACAAAGAAGTGAATACATGCCAGTGGTAGTACTTACATTACATACGTAAACTTCCATGGAGTGTATTGTTTTCTTCAAAACATATAAAGGAAACCAACTTGTTAATTTAAAATTTTCTCCAAAGAAAGAAAGAAACTATGTTACTAAAAAAACAGTCCCTAGTACCCATCAGTGCCATCACGGCAGTGACATCGGAGTCATTAAAGAAGAAAAGAGTAGATATATATATATATATATATATATTAATCCTAGGTTCAAATCAAAACACGAATCAACCTTACTCAATTAAACCTTAAATACCAAACCTAGTAGGGTCAGCTAAAACCAATTCTTGAAAGGAATACAAAAAATGGGTGAGAGCTCAATTAATTTATTATGTTCTACACCAAACAAAGATTATTTATTTCCAAGAAAAACAAGGCAGAATTTTAAGATGATGGCTCCAAATCACAGATATAAGCAATAAATGTCACCTATTATTACAACGATCAACAACGTTCCTGTATCTATATGTACAGTACCAATCAAAGATCATTCATTTCCAAGCAAACCAAATTATCTCAGCTCACATACAAACCAGGATAAACTTGTTCGAGAAACAATCAATCATCAATGTGTGCACTGTGTATTATGTCTGAGTGAGAATAATAAGTCTCTAATTGCAGAGAGAAGGTCAAGAGAGAGAGGACTAACCAGAGACTTAAGAGAGGAAGAGTGTGATTGTTTCCCTAGAAATGATCTCAGAAAATTGAGCTAAGGAGGGAGTATATATAGGAAATGTACAATTGGCATCGTAAATGACCTGGATGATTGTCACGTCACAATCAAATTACGACAGTAAACACATTTTCTTTTTTGTGTGATAGATAAGGGAAAATAACGGTGGGTGTAATTGGGCCATTATCATTAATTGCCGTTTTAATTTTTATAGTCCCAAGAAATTTTTTATATAGATCATAAACTTCTTCGTTAGAAAGATTATTAAGTCTCAATAAATATAATTTTTTATTTTTAAATTAGTTTATAATGAATCATCTACTTGGCTCGTTTTGTTTTTAGTTTTTAGTTTTTAGTTTTTTTTTTTTTTAAGTTTGAGCTATGATTGGTATTTTTGGACGAACCATATGAGGTGGAAATTGGAAAAGGCCATTGTAGAAATACCTGCAACTACTGTTCATTCCTGAATCCACCATTACTGTGCCTTGGCACAAGCACAACCAGCATAGACCCCGCTTAGGTCAATGTTTCTGGAGTTGATGAAAAACACTTATTTTTTACTAATTAACTACTAAATAATTTCATGTTTTTGACATCGATCTTTGTCAAAAAATTGGAAAAGAAGCACAACAACAATATGGCAAGAAAAGTATGGGCAATGCTCATATTACTTTTATCTTAAACCATTGGAGCAGAATACATGGCTCAACCGCCTCAACATTCAACCAGTAGCTGCAAGATACTTAACATCCCAACCTCATCAAGCAGCTGCAAGATACTTAGCATCCAAACCTCATCAAGCTGCAATACTAAATGCTGGTACAAACTTATGTTCATTGTCTAATGCTAAACAACTTATTCATACAAAAGATCTTATTATACTTGTGTCCTTAGAGTATCCATAACATTATGGAATTATGCTTCACTTCAGCTCCCTCAGGAAATCTTCATTGTCGACAAGGACCTACAAATTCATTGAAAAATAATAGCATATGCATATCAACTTATTCAAATAACCTCAGGTAAGAAAACAAATATAATACATTCTTGGACCGATACCCATGATATTTTGCACTCATGCTCCTCTCTTAGGCTGAAATTTATATGCAGTTAATTTTAAAATATAGAACCTTAGTTAACATTCATGGGGCATGCACTCGTGATAAAAGGGAAAAAAACAACAGAGAAATAAACTTTTCTATTTGAAAAACTTGAAATAATGTCATCATTAATTTTCTAAAACTATGTCTTCTCCTATTCTAAAAAATAATTATGTTATTCCCACACTTAGAACTGAAGGAACTTACAGTTTTCCAGCCATCTGGATCTAAGAAAGAGGTAATCTTGGTGTTAATCCCAGGAATCGGCCCTGGTTGTCTAGTAATCTTTCCTCCAAGCTCTTGGGTAACCAGGTTGACAACCTCACCACTCTTGTAAACATCATCAGTACTAATAGCAACCTGAGAAAGATCCACAAAAGTTCATCAAAAAGTTGTAAGGAGGACTGAAGAAAATCCATTTCGGCTTCCAGAAGGTAAAGAATCTATTAACTGACCTGTGCATATGCATTTCCCTTGGTATATTCGGTCACACCATAGTTATAAGTCAATTCCAGAACAGTTGTCTCATGTTCCTCTGCATACCCAACCATAGCTACAGTATACTGTAGAATGTATTCAACATTCAACAAGAAGAAACCCATAAGCCTTTTGCAGATCAACAATGAAAAATATGCTCCCAGTAACAGAATGAATTTAATCCTGTTAAGTTTACCTTGTATTCAGGCCTATCAACCTTCTTCAGAAGCCTCATCCCCAAGGCCTGCGAAGATGTGATCCCAAGTAAAAAAGGAACTTAGTTTAGTGGATACTCTTCAGATCATTACACAGGAAGACACACAGCTCTGTATACTGATAATACATGACTCGGCAGAAAATTCTAACCATCAAACCCACATAAAAAGTGTGAAACTTTGTGCTAAACTAATCAACAAGACATTTTTGGAAAATAACATACAAACTTAATTATAAAACTACAAATCCTCTAGCTTTATAGGTCGTAAATGCAAAAAGTTCTGACTACACCATCAAATCATGAGCTAATATATTCTAAATAACCCCTTAAAGCAATGAAACAATTTCTTTAACCATTTTTCGACATGGACCAAAGTTTTAGCAAAATTTAACTGAGTGTACAAAAACATAAAATTATATCCAGAGACCCACACAAAATAGCAGGCCATATATGGAACAGGTTTCTCATTCAACTGTAAGTAAACTGAAAACCAATACGCACCCCATTCCCACCCTCCCCCCACTTCCAACTCTTTCCAGTAACTTTCGAACAAAAGAAATGAGTAAATACACTCTTTTCTTTGGAGAATGGAGAGTGAACATTTATTTAAAAAATGTGGCAACAGAATGGTGCTGATACAGCATCACCAGTCCCTTTTCCCTCATTATTCCAACGCATAGTCTGCCGGATTCTACCTTAATTTGGGATATTCAATTAGTACTTACCATGCACAACTATAAGAATATGATAGAAGTATGATATCACATGTAGAGTTTCACTCGTTTTAGTTCTAGGGAGGTCTGATTACAAAGTAACCATGGCATGCTATTAGCAGAAAGAAAGCTTTCATACATGGAAAAAATTAAGACTTAGATTACCTTTTCATAGAACTTAATTGAGCGATCTAGATCGCCAACTCGAAGCATTACTTGACAGAGCGGCTCTGGAGTTGGACCTCTTTGGATGAGCTCAAAGGTGTAGCCATCAGGATCCTTCACAAAAGCAATGACAGACGAACCACCTTTGACAGGACCTGGCTCCCTGGTAATGTTACCACCCTTGGCCCGGATGTCTTCAACCAATTTGTAAACCTAATAGTAAAAGGGAGGTGCAGTTCAAATTCCAGCGCAAAGACAAAATCATGCTCAAACCTTTTCGTAGACTCATACTTACATCTGGACTTGCAATTGCAAAATGCCCAAAACCAGTTCCAATATCATATGACGACACCCCATAATCTGTGTATTATATCACATACCAAATAGTAATAAGAACTACAAAACACATTATTACGTCCTTAGAATTATAATTCAATCAAATAATAACCAGATGTTAAGGAAAACCATGAAGAAATGGGTTGAGCAAACAAGGTAACTATAGTCAGATGATTACAAATGGAACTACATGTACGTATTGTAAGCTACTTCCCAAAATATAAGGAACCCATCAATAGCTGGATATTTCAATGTAGCAACAAAAACTCAATAACGAAGAACATACTGTATGTCAATTCCACAACAAAATTAGTTTCTTCAGGGCCAAAACCCAGAAAGGCATTGGAGTATTTCTCCTCTGGAACGTCTCTTTTCCTCAGGAGCTTCATCCCAAAACTTTCAGTGTAAAACCTGAGAAAACTTAACACAGTGAGAAAATTCTGAGCAACCATACGAAAATTGTACAAAAACAATGATATTAATGTCAAGAGGCATACTTGATGGTGCGATCAAGATCACCAACACGATACACAACATGAAGAAATCGTCGCTTATCCTTCTTTGGCCATTCCAACAACTCAGCATTAGGAGCAACTGGTGCAGCCTCAGCCATATTCAGAGTGGGTATAACTATTCTGTTTCAATTCACAAAGAAGTGAATACAAGCCAGAGGAGCTACTTACTAACATACACTTCCATGGAATGTATCGTTTTCATCAAAACATATAACAAAATCAACTTGTTAATGAAAAAATTTTCTTCAAAGAAAGAAAAGAAATTATGTAACTAAAGAAACCAATCCCCAGTACCCATCAGGGCCGTGAACAGAGTAAAATACATAATTAAGTGTCATTTGAAGAAAGAATCAATATATACTGCCTTCTTATCTCATTAGCTATTAAAAATCTCTTCTTTCGTCGAATAATTTCCAATAAAGCACCAAAAATCTAAAACGAAATCAAATATGGACACGGCCTCAAACAAAAAACGAATGAATACAAAAAAATTGGTGAGTTCAATTAATTTGTTATGGTCTACTCCAAACAAAATTATTCATTTACAAGCAAAAAACCAACAGAATTTTAAGATGATGCCCACCAAAGCACAAATATAAGCAATAAATCTCGCAAATAATTACAGCGATCGGCAACATTTATGTATCTATATGGACAATAACAAACAAAGATCATTCACAATCAATCATCAGTGTGTGTATTTGTCCAAGTGAGAATAAGAGTGTCTAAATGTAGAGAGAAGATAAACAGAGAGGGCTAACCAGAGAGGTACGAGTGACGAAGACTGTGATTGTTTCCCGAGAATTGATCTCAGAAAATTGAGCTAAAGAGTGAGTAGATATTCATCTATTTTGATTGAGATATTTTAGCGTAACTGTCTGTCACTGGAAATGTGTAACTGCCATCGAGATTGACAACACGTCACAACCAAAACCTAAAACACGTATGAACATAGCCATGTTATCGTCTTTTGTGAGAGACGAGGACACAATAGGTAATTACTAATTAGCCCATTAGCATTAATTACCGTATTTATTTTATTTTTTTCTTAAAATAAATTTTAAAACTCTTGAAATAAATAGCACTCTCATTTATTACAAATAATAATAATACCACTAATAAATTTTTTTATGCTTTTGACCACATTAAAAATAAATTAATAAAAATACACAAAGTTATAATAGCTAAACTTAAAAAGAAAGAAAATAACACTGTAAAAAATTTCAGAGTTGACACAATCATTAAAGAGATTTGCTCAATTTTATACCTTGGGAGTTGGTAAAATTTTTATAATATATATTTAATTAATTATAAAATTAAATTAAAAAAAACACTTTCAATTGCATACTCATTATATGATGAAAATCATTTGATTCTAGTCTAGCTCTAAAAGAATGTACTTGATGGCTAAATTAAAAATAAATAAATAGCAGTATGACATCACCTAATCATTCGTAAGTACAAAATGAAAAATATTTTCTTTAAGGAGTATTCTTAAAAATTATGAGACTTGTTAAAATGTTTTATTTAAAAATTATTTTTTATTCATTAATTGATGTCACTGAATTCTTGCATTTGGAGTGTATGAAAAAAATGACTACTAGGAATCCCTTTGAAGCGCAACATAGAAATGGATTTGGCTTTCAGCTTTTAGTTTCCTGACATTGCAGTTGGGCCTTAAAGATTACAAGGCTATCTCCCAAATTTGGGCCTAATAGTATAGGATCTATTCTCACGTAGGCCCAATACTTTAACCCATATAACTTCTTAGAAGATTATTTAATTATGTGCATATGAAAAACGGGCTTAAAGCCCAAACTATACTTTAAAAAAAATATATCAACGAGACCATGGCGCAGAAAACCATTTTGTCATGGTGTGGACCCATAATTTTCTTTCATGAATACTCATCAAATAAAATAATTATTTTAGAATCTACAAGTGTGTATGCAAAATAAAATATCTCCATGCATGAGCATCATCTATTATAATGTGGGTCTAATGTACTTAATTTTGTATTAGTACGTGTGAAAACACCACTTTTTTTTTTTTTTGTTGGTGCATAACAAATCATGGTGAAATTATTGGGCAAACAGATGATTTTATAAATATATTTAATTTAATATTTATATAAAATATAGTATAATTATGTCTACAAGAATTCTATTAAGAACTTTGAAAAACAAAAATAAATTAGTTAAATATAATCACATGTAAAATATTATATCTTAATTAGTATAATATGTTTTAAAAATTTTATTAAGTTTTTTGGTAGAGCTAAATGCATATTTGTATGACTCACCAAACTATTAAAAAATCAATTCAATTGCATTTATATATAATTAATAAAAATTAAAAAATCAATTTCGAGTAGTCTAATTTTCTTGGTTTTTTAATTTTTATAAATTTTTTGTGATCCGATAAAACACTTTTATGATTTAATCAATTTGATCTGTCATTCGAATAACAGTTAACCGATTAAATTATGTAGATTGGAACAATTTTTGAAATATTAGATCTAAGTTCTTGCAAGGATGCCCAAAAATTTGAATCATCTAATATATTCCAAAAAACACCACCTTCTTTTAAAAGGAAAATGTGTGGAATTTGCAATTTGTAATTTTGGGTATCTGCTACGTTGTGGTTTCCTTCTATAGGTGCCACTTACTGCATTCCACCAACAAAGGCCAAAAGTGGTAGTCAATTCATTAATTTAATTAATAGACAAAAATCTTCATTGCATACATATAATATACCCCACCCCACATTTCTAAGGTCAGCATCAACAATTTGCAAATTATATATTATCCAATTTAATGGAGTAGGAGAAGTAGAAACCTTTTAGATTCTTATTATTCATTGCCTTAGATCACGCATGTCATTGTCAAAAGCTACTTTAGTGCCTTCAATAATTCTATTTTGGATTATTTTGGACCAAATCATTTTTACATGATTAAGAGACTACTCCAATTTAGTTTCTTTTTTACCACATTTCTAGTTTTTTTTTTTTTTTTTTCTGTGCATCTCTCTCATTACATATATGTTTGTACAATCAATAAAATTAAAAAAATTAATCAAATACAATTAATTCTAAAAATAAACTTTAGAGGCAAGAAAATTATTCACTTATTTTTCTTTGTCATTCTTTCTCTTATTTACAAGAAGCTTGTTTGACTTTGGTTTGTATTAGCACTAATTATATTAAGTATAAATTTTAAGTAGAAGAAATAATTTTTTTTTTCTTTTGTTGGCTTAGAAAGTTTAAGGTCTGTTTGGACTATGTACTGCTATCAAAAGATGTGATTTGTAACCATGGTCTTGTGTAATAAAGATAAAAAATATTTATTTTTAATGTGTTTGAGTTGTTCAAAAAATTTATTAGTAGACGGGTCAAAAAATAAATAAAACAAAAAGATAAAGGACATCAAAAAAAAGTATATTCGTGTCCAAGAAACACTCCTTAAGCACATTTCTTGAACACTCAAAATCTGCAGCACTCAAAAATTTAGGATTGGCTTAGACAGACATTCTTTATGTATATCCAATAAATTGAAGTAAAACTCCAAAATACATATGTACTTCAATAGCCTATTGCAACCACACGCCAATTGAAACACAACCAATCACACAATTTAGTGAAGGGGAAGGATTAATAAATTACAACAACACAATAAAAATGAAAAATAATGAATGGTCTTTTAGAGTTTAGGCTTGTGGCTGGCAATTTGGCTTGAGACCACAAACTTATACGTCTCATTTGCAAATGCGCAGGGGGCCAAAGATATAAGGTATCAATTGATGTAAAGAACATGCCTCTACCCATGAATAGTTGTAGTTATAAGATTTTAAGTCTTTATTTTGTCTCGGTTAAGATATTATTTTGATAAACGAGGCGTGTTTTAGATAATAAGACATGTTTGAATTAACAGTAAAGAAATATCTATAATTTTAGAGAGTTTAAGACTATAAAAAATTACTTGTAAGAATATTAGTAGAAAATAAAAAAAATAATATTTGTCAAAAATTTTATTTTATCATTTTATGTAAACGATGTCATAGACTTTATCAATTAAACTAAGCGACAAATCTTATTATTATTGTCAATAATTTTAATAAATATTAAGAAAACTATTGTTTAAAAAACAATTTGAAAAGATTAAACTTCAGATTAGAAAATTTTATTTTCAAAAGAATAATGTGCAGACTAAAAATAACAAAAAAGTACACCAATGTAATATTATTTTTATTTTTTTTAAATAATAAATAAATGGATTTAGGAGAACATCACATGACCGGGAAGATTCTGAGAAATTGACTACGGGAAATGATTCTTTCTTAAACTCCAATACGACTACATTTTAATTGGCCTGGCGACTTGACGTAAGCCATGAACCACGAGTTATTCTCCAACCATTAATATTACGCCACGTAAGCAAACCCCTGGATGATTAAATCGAATGGATTTGCGTCCAGGTTCAATGAACCTAGTTGGCCTCCGCTTAATGAGGTTCTTTATATAATCAACCTTTTATTTTTGACGACGACGAACAAATCCAACACACAAGATTAGAGAGGAAGTTTCAAGAGAAACTTTTCAATGGCGTTGGCTGTTACTTCTTCTTCTTCAACCACAATTTCTGGTTCCAATTTCTCATGCCTCAGTCCTTCCTCTGAGCTTAAAGGTAATATATTTGTTCTTGAATTACTCCTTGACTCTGAAATCCCAGAATTGATAAAAAAAATTAGAACCTGAATTTTGTTTCCTAAAATCGTAAATGGGTTTTATTTATTTATCACTATTTTGGAATTTGGAGCTGTAATTTGACAAATTTTGATATTGATTGTGTTGTTTTAGTCTAATGTATGAATTTGTATATTCAGCTCCACAAATTGGTTCATTTCGGCTTTTGGATCGTTCCCATGGCTCATGCGCATCTATATGTTTATCTCAAAGAAGGTCCTTGGTAAAGCCCATAAATGCTGAACCTAAACGGAAAGATTCAGTTGTCCCTCTTGCAGCAACCATCGTTGCTCCTGGTACAGTTTTTTGTTTTATTTATTTATTTATTTATTATTATTAAATGAAACAATAAAATGGTGGTCATTTCTTATGATTAAGAGTGGGAAAATATTAGTGGATGTGTTAATGATGGTCTGTGTATAGTATTTGCAGAGGCTGCTGAGAAAGACGAGGTGGAAGACTATGCTCAATTAGCAAGAGACCTTGAAAATGCTTCCCCGCTTGAGATTATGGATAAAGCCTTAGAGAAGTTTGGTAACGACATAGCTATTGCCTTCAGGTTGATTTTCTTGATCATTCAAATTGATGAGTATAAAGAATTGAGTAATGTGAAAGATCAACTATTTGTTCCTTCATGCTTGGATGCTTTAATTGTTGCTGATTGTGAAATTTGATATTTTATCTTGGTGTTATGAATATTATGTGATCCTGTACACAAGTTGTCTATACAATCGTCTTTGGTGATGACATAGTAGCCATATTAGAGGGTCAATTTTCGAATATGCCATTGTTGTAGCGAATATCCCTTGCTAGTGAAGGATCTTTGTTATAATGAGTAGCTGCTAAATTAGACGACAATGAGATGATTTGTAATTCATGTTGGATGACCTGTTATTTTACATGGTGCTATTCCTATGAATGGCTTTCCTTTAATGGTGATAATGTTTACAAACAAACTTTAGTGATCAAGATAACAGAGAGAAAACAATTTGGACAAAGAAAATGCAATTTGATTGTTCCTGACTTGTAGGTTTTGTTTAACGTTTTTTTGTACAGAAGTTTATCAAGTACTAAATTAGAATGAAGTGGTATTCTTGGGGAACAAGGAATCCAAAATCATACCGATGGTTAAAAGTGGTGATCTCAATCAGTCTAGTATAATTGTTTGATCATTATTAATTATAAGCAAGACTAATAAAACAGAGGAGTTTTATGTTGAGAAATCAGAGGTGTGTTAATTTCACGAGGGGTTCTGGTAAATTGCACTGAAAGCATTGGCTAAAGGTATTTCTGGAAAATTGATTTAAGCATTACCTAACGCATCTGAAATATAAATCTTGTTCTGCTGATCCTAACACTAGTTATGATTGTCAGGTTCTGATGTTCTCTATCTTAACTGGAATCCCTCTTGTATTTCACTGAGTACAAGTCTCTGCAGTATTTCAGTAGACCAGTGTTTTGGGGTATTTATAGTTGTGGCCCAACTGACTGCTAATTTTTGTTCTCATGACATGACATGCTTACGGGTTAAATGTTATGTAGCTTTATTTCTATCTGATTTGTAATATCTAATTATGCCTTTGCAGTGGTGCTGAAGATGTAGCTCTAATTGAGTATGCACGGCTAACTGGCCGGCCTTTTAGAGTGTTCAGCCTGGACACTGGGAGGTTGAACCCAGAAACATATAAACTCTTTGATACAGTTGAGAAGCAATATGGTATCCACATTGAGTACATGTTCCCAGATGCAGTTGAAGTTCAGGCATTAGTAAGAAGTAAGGGGTTGTTCTCTTTCTATGAGGACGGACACCAGGAGTGCTGCCGGGTGAGGAAGGTTAGACCCCTCAGGAGGGCCCTCAAGGGCCTTCGAGCCTGGATTACTGGACAAAGGAAAGATCAATCTCCAGGTACCAGATCCGAAATTCCCATTGTCCAGGTGGATCCCGTTTTTGAGGGATTGGATGGTGGGGTTGGCAGTTTGGTGAAGTGGAACCCAGTGGCAAATGTTGATGGTCGAGATATATGGAACTTCCTCAGGGCTATGAATGTGCCTGTGAATTCATTGCATGCACAAGGATATATCTCAATTGGCTGTGAGCCATGCACAAGGCCAGTCTTACCTGGTCAACATGAGAGAGAGGGAAGGTGGTGGTGGGAGGATGCCAAAGCTAAGGAGTGTGGTCTTCACAAAGGAAATATTAAACAGGAAGATACAGCTCAACTTAATGGTAATGGAAATGGCTCTGCCACAGTTGCTGACATTTTCAATACCCAGAGTGTGGTCAAGTTGAGCAGGACTGGTATAGAGAATTTGGCGAGATTGGAAAACCGAAAGGAACCATGGATTGTTGTGCTCTATGCACCATGGTGCCGCTTCTGCCAGGTAAATAATGTTGCCTGTGTTATATCAAAAAAAGAAAAGAAAAGAAAAGAAAAGAAAGAAATGTTGCCTAGCATGTTAATTAATCTTCTGTTGCTTCAATGAGTTTTATTTTGGAGTTTCAATCTCTAATTAGTTTTGTCAATTTTTGAACAGGCAATGGAAGGGTCATATATTGAATTGGCAGAGAAGTTGGAAGGGTCAGGGGTGAAGGTTGGAAAGTTCCAAGCGGATGGAGAGCAAAAGGAATTTGCCAAGCGTGAACTGGAGCTTGGAAGCTTCCCCACCATACTGTTTTTCCCTAAGCATTCTTCTAGGTCAATTAAGTTCCCCTCGGAGAATAGAGATGTTGATTCATTGATGGCCTTTGTGAATGCTCTCCGGTGATGGGTAGTTTGGAATTGGTGACCAATTGGTTTGGACTCGTACACAAGTCGTTGCCTCTTGGTGTGTTCATCAACAGTTTGTTGATTCATACTAGTGGGTAATGCGGTTTTGATTACGTAAGGTTTGATATTTTCTGAAGATTAGCAATCAAGATCATTAGATTTTAGCTGGGTTGGTAGGTATCCATGTATATTTGTTAGAAAGTACCTGGATAATTTGTTTATAAATGGATTCCGCATCTCTTTCCAATATGAAGTTTGTCTTGTTTGTCTAGTGCATTAATTCAAGAAATTGAAAGCTATCAAATTCTTCCACGTGGAGTTCATTCACAGTTTTCAATTCTGTAAACAGTGAAATTCATAATTGCCAGCATGCATGCCAGGTTTTGTCATTGAAGTTACATCATTTTCCATATACATCCATGATCAGAAAACTCCAAAGAAATTTCGCAGTTGTATGTAAAGGAGCTTTTTATCACCTTGTTTGAGGGCAGATACCCAAAATCGTTCCTTCCCAAGCTCATCCTCGAAGATTCGACGGTTAATTACTGAAATACATAAATAATAATTGTATACCAGTTACAGTGGTTATGGGAAAGGGAAAACTGCCATTCAATACTAATGGTAAATCATGCTGGAGGAATTAGCAATTCTAGTCTTAGCTACTTAGGATTCAATTTATGATTGCTAAACATTGCAGCCCTTCTTTCTTTTAACTTAATCGATCAAACCAGGTGCACATTGTTCAATTGCAGCTTCAACAGTAACAATTACATTATCCGAGGCTTAAGCATACGTACTGGTTGACATGCTTGCTTGCAGTTGAGCAACCCACTATGGTGGTTCTGGTTCAGCATCATAATTTTCACTGTTAAAGTTTTACATAACACCGACCTTTACTTTATTCGTAAAGATTGAAACAGTCGTCTCAGTGTTCCCCCTTTCCCCTTTTCCCCTTTTCCCCTTTTACCCCTTTACAAGCTGTAAGCAAACATAAGAACTATCACTCTTTTACTAGCTAATTGTTGCACTTATCATAGACTCTTTTTTTTATTTTCCCCCTTCATAAGAAAGGGGGTTAGCTTTTAAAGCACAAGTAATGGGTAGAGCAATCACAAGAATTGTACCCAACAGCAAATCAACTTGTTTAAGGCCAATTAGGTGGACTAGGCATGAAGAAGAGGAAATATCAACTCCACCATTAACTGTCCTATTTGCAAGCCAATCTGCATGTAATTGCTTTAATTTGAGTCACATGGTGAATCTCTGATTCTAACTTCTTGTTGTAGATATTCTGTTTTCTATATATTCTGATGAATTTGATGACCCTCGTGATTGTGTCATAGTGATGCTATACAGATGTTCAAATATTTGCTCGTGACTAGTTGGCTGGTTATAGCAAGGAAGATAGCTAGTTAGGCGGGTTCAGTTGTCTGCTTAAAAAGGAGCAACAGAGTTTTGTTCCTCCTGTTGTTCCTTTTCTCTATGCCTTGTTGATATGTTGCTGTCTTGATTCCAGAGTCTCCACACTTCGCATTACAACAGTACTACTCAGCTCATGATTTAAAAAAATATAAAAGATTTTACAGTATTTAAGTGTCAAATTGGGTTATTACGTTGAGGTTATTCGATTAAAATGTAGGGTGCTAGAATTTAATAGTCTCAAATTTGAGTTTTATTAGTATAATAACTAATTTGTAAAAGATGAATACAACGAAAGTAATAAAAAATACAGGTATGCAAATTTTAGCATTGAAACAAAACGATCTTACCCTTTATATTTGGGTAAAATTACTCGAGAAATTAATAGTAAATTTTCCCTCACTTGGTGTAATTTATGAAGCTGCAAACTACAGATAGAAAAAAGGCCTTTGATGTTAGTGTCGGCTTATGTAATAATTAGTTGCAATTATAAAAGGTTGATTTTTTATTTTTTTTGGGTGAATTACAAAAGGTTATTTTAGAGAGTTCAATGGTAAAGAAAATGGTTGAACTTTTGAGGAATAAAAATGCAGGGAACGTCGAAACACATGGGATTCGAAATCACGAGGTGTCTTGTTTCCTGTTCACACTGTAGATGTCTTGCGAGTTGGGAGGCAGTGACCAAAACCCAGAAAACTGAACCACTTCTATGAATTATTAGTAATAATTTCAAAAACGAAGGCATTCAGAAGATAATGCAAGGATCTGTAGCCGAGCCAGAAACAGAGGATGAGGAAGTGAAGCTCAAACCCACATTCAATGGCAGACTCTAAGCTCAACTTTCCGATACCTACGTTCTTCTTCTTGTTCTTTGTCTTCACTGAACTTTCCACTTTATCACAAGGTAAAATGCATTGCCCATTTGATTGATTCGCTAAAAAAATGAACGAAAGCTTTCAAACTTGCTTCCTTTTTCTTTGTCTTTCTGAGAATTTCTTCGATGGGCTTGCAGCTAAATCTTCACCTGTAGTTACTGAGATTAAACGGCAAAAGCAAAACGAAGATAGTGAGCCATTCGTGGGTGTGAACATTGGTACTGACGTTTCGAATCTGCAATCGCCATCAGACTTGGTTTCGTTCCTTCAAGTGCAAAAGATAACCCACATCCGTCTTTACGATGCGGACCCTGACATTCTCAAAGCCTTGTCTCGGACTAAGATTCGGGTCATTATCAGCGTCCCCAACAATCAACTCCTTGCAATTGGGTCCTCCAACACCACGGCTGCCTCCTGGATCGGTCGAAATGTCGTCGCTTACTACCCAGATACGCTCATCACCGCTATTTCTGTCGGCGACGAGGTCTTAACTACTGTACCCTCTTCAGCTCCTCTACTTCTTCCTGCTGTTGAGTCACTCTACAGTGCTCTGGTTGCTGCAAATCTTCATACTCAGATCAAGATTTCGACCCCTCATGCTGCATCAATAATTCTCGATCCCTTTCCTCCATCTCAAGCTTTCTTTAACGAAAGCCTGACTTCTGTTATTCTGCCTTTGCTTCAGTTCCTTTCAAAAAGTGGGTCTCCCTTGATGATGAATCTTTATCCGTACTATGTGTTTATGCAAAATAAAGGTGTGGTTCCTCTTGATAATTCCTTGTTTAAGCCATTGACGCCTTCCAAAGAAATGGTCGACCCCAATACTTTGCTTCATTACACGAATGTACTAGATGCTATGATTGATGCTGCGTACTTTTCCATGAAGAATCTCAACGTCACTGATGTTGTGGTTCTAGTTACAGAAACTGGGTGGCCTTCAAAGGGTGATTCCAAAGAGCCATATGCTACTATTGACAATGCGGATACATACAATTCAAATTTAATTAAGCATGTTCTTGACCGTAGTGGAACCCCTTTGCACCCTGAAACCACTTCAAGTGTATATGTGTACGAATTGTTAAATGAGGACTTAAGGTCTCCTCCGGTATCAGAGGCCAATTGGGGTCTATTTTATGGGAATTCAACTCCAGTCTACTTGCTTCATGTATCAGGAAGTGGGACTTTTTTGGCTAACGATAGTACAAATCAGACATACTGCATTGCCATGGATGGTGTTGATTTTAAGACATTGCAGACAGCATTGGATTGGGCATGTGGACCGGGGCGAGCAAATTGCTCAGAGATTCAACCAGGGGAGAATTGCTATCAACCTAATAATGTGAAAAACCATGCTTCTTATGCGTTTGATAGCTATTATCAGAAAGAAGGGAGGGCTGCTGGGTCTTGTGACTTCAAGGGTATGGCTATGATCACCACTACTGATCCAAGTAAGTGATTCAGATCTTTTGATTATGAAAAATTGGAACTTTGTTCCTATAAAAAAAATAAAATGGAACTTTGAATTTTGTTCTTCCCAATTCAATTGAATGACTTAACCTTGTTCTTCGATCAAAATTTAGTTTTTTGCTATGCAGCGGAATAGAATAAAACTTCTATCAAAAAAATAAACAAAATTTGTTCGTTGCTGCTAAATTTGAAATCTGGGTATTCAAATTAGAGACCCATTTGGTCAGTCACTACAGGGGAAACCAGAACATTGCTTGCTCTATTCCTTTTGTCATTTGCGGCTAATACGTCATTCCCAAGTTTAGTTAGACCTTTAAGATTAGTTTTCATTGTCTAATTGGGTATTTCTATGATAATTTTATAGAAAGTGAGAATGATAGATATGGCCTGTTCAGAGTAGTGGTGGAACTCTCATGACTTCTGTGAATGAATTGTGTGTGGTACCCACATTGCAGAGGCATTTTGGCCCTTCCCTGTTGTTTTGAGTGTTCAAAAACACAGAAACTGCCATTTGCTTTCTCTCATTGAATGAGTGAACCATGACTTCTGAGCCTAGAGAAAGAAAAAAAAAGTGAACCATAACTTTTCTCTGAAAAAATTGGTTATTTGGTGGAGGACCTACTATTTCCATATGCCTCCAAAGATTCTAGACCATGTTTTTAGATTATCTGCATATTGAAGTTACTTTCTTACAATATTCTTGCTAGAAAATTTCTATTACAGTGTGTATATACACATTTCCCCAGCATCTATTTAAGATTGCATGTATGCAAAATGGGCTCCGCATGTTTTGTGTATTGTAATTGTAACTTGCTTTTGCACACCAGGTATAAAGATAGATAATAATTTTTACCTGTGGGGAATAATTGTGCAGGTCACGGGAGCTGTATTTTTCCTGGAAGGTGAGAAGGACTCTAATAATTTCTTCTGTTTTCAGTAGCATACTCCTATAATTAGCACTTTTATTGTCCTTATTCTGCGATCCTGTCTTCTCCTGGAAAATTGGCAAATAAGCTTAATATGGAAACTGCATTTGTTAATTAATCAACTTGTATCATGTTCTTACGAATTTGTGTTTCTTCTTGGGTGCAGTAAGAAAATAAGCAACAAGACAAAGCAGTTGGTGAACACAACTCAAACAAGCAGTGCTGCAGAAAGATTAAGATTTAACACCTTTAGAAGCATCAGAATTAGTGCAATTGGCAACGTTTTGCATATTTTCATGGCTCTAGTTTTCTCAATCTTGATACCATTCCTTTTGTGATGCCACTCTGAGGTGAAAAGTTAATTCAAGTTTTTGTAAGATGTGGTTTTATTATGAATTCCTTCAAGTAAAAGGGAAACACACAAAAAAAATTAATTCGTAGATGATGCGGGCGATGCACCGAGTGCTTGTACCATCTTGCTTTCATATTAAGAAAGTAGGTTGAATAATTGTGGTAGGCTGCTTGTAATTAACATATGAATTTCTTGGAATTATATTTGTCAATGAATTCATGTAGTACATTCTCCAATGTACAATAATAAGCATGGTGGAGTTGAAAAGGGGAATGAATTTGTGCAGTTCTCATAACTCATGAATCAGTGCATGTCAATCTTTTCATGTTCCAACTTCCTTTCTTTACACTATTTAGCTATGATATGAATCAAGAATTGCTCTGATATTCAATTAAGATTGTCCATCCATCATTCCATTTGTTGGCAATGGAAGGTAACCCTCCTTCCCTAAAATTCTTTGTTTAAGAATCCAGTATGGTCTATTTTTGCATTCACCCTGCTGCATGTCTTTATTAGGCTACTAAACATGAAAACTACTGTACGTTTTTGCTCAGAACTTTTAACAAACAACCAAAACTTTCTCACAAGCTCGTTTGCTATATGAGATTGTTTTGCAGTTTCCATGAGGCTCTGTAGTTCCCATTTACTCCCATAATCTGTAAATTTTTTAATTTGGGTGTGAAAGAAAGTGAGCCTCCTTACACACGTTGAGGAAAGCAAATTTTCTGTCGTGTCGTTTGGGTTAAAAACGACGAAATATTTGCTGTCGTTTTAAGAAGGTAAAAATGGTGTAACCAACAATGTGCTTGACTCAATGGCACCAAAAGCGGCAAAAGTTTAAAATGGGACTGTTGGGTTCTTTGGGTTTCCCCTCACTGTACGCACCGTCGAACCCTAAGAAAGTCCTTTGCAATCTCTACGTTCCAATGTCATGGGCTTGCAAAAAATGCACCTTTCTCAACTCCCCAGCTCAGGGATCGACCTGCCAAATCTGTTTATCATCGTCTTCTTCATCCCCACCTCCGTCTTCTTCTTCTTCTTCCTCGCCGTTAGTATCAAAATGGTCATGCAAGGCCTGCACTTTCTTGAACCCCTATAAGAACACTAATTGTGAGGTCTGTGGCACAAGGTCTTCCCTTTCGTCGTTATCGAGCTTTCAGGACTTGAATGACACCCAGTGTGATGGAGATTTGGATTCGTCTGTGGGATCTGTGTTCCTGCCTCTTCGTTCCTGCAAGAGGAAAGTTAGGGATCCAATTCAGATTGACGATGATTGTGTCCAACTGGGTGCGTTTCGTGGAGTTCAGGCATCCAATAAGGCGATCAATGTCAAAGGTGACTTTTTTTTCTTTTTCTTTTTTTTTTATTCGAAGAAAATATATATTTCTCGGTTGGGATTTTCTGGAGCTAATGGGTTTGTTCTTTAACTCAACCCAGTCTGAATTAGGATAATCTTTTACCGATAAATCATTAATGTACGTCCATTCTGGGTAAATTACAGATCATGTTGTCAGGTGTTATCGTTCCTTGTTTGTTTATAATGTTTTGCACTCCCTATATCTCGCCCTTGAGAAACAGAAAGGGTTTTGGGTTACAATTACATATTATATTAAATAGTGATGAGTGATGCAACTAAATATGCCGCAGAAGACATGGATTCAGGAAAAGCTTTAAGTTCTATTAAGATTTTGAGTTACAATGTTTGGTTCCGGGAGGACCTGGAAGTGCATATGAGGATGAAAGCAATTGGCGATCTTATCCAATTGCATTCACCAGATTTCATCTGTTTTCAGGTTTTTTAATCTCTTATTTTAATATTCCATTTTTAATGCTGTATAGACATGGTCTTTTACATGATTTCATTTAACAATACACACCTTTCTTTTGCAGGAGGTTACTCCAAATATATACGCAATTTTCAGGCAATCTAGCTGGTGGAAGACATATAATTGCACAATTTCAAAGGAGATGGCTGATAGAAGAGCATATTTTTGCATGGTGGTAAGGTTTAATTGCCTGTACTTAGCTCCATGAAATATAATTGCCAACAGAAAACTTTCCTCACTTTTTTTTTTTGTGTTGGGTATTGGGATTACTATTGAATGGTGGTATTAACTTTTTTTTTTTCAGATAATTGCGTGCTTGGTTAGTTATTTAATTTGTTGCTATACCAATCCATCAATCAGTTATTATCTGAGTGCTTGTCAAGTCTTGCCAAGCATAGTTTTTGGCTCTATATTATATGGACGGTATTTAGCTGATCCAGTCATCCTCTTTCAAAGAAATGTGTTCACTTGCTTTGATAATATAATTGATTTGGCTCTGCTTATTCCAATGAGCACTCTATTTTGTGTTTAATTTTTCAAAAAAAAAAAGAACTATGGATATGATGACCTGCATGATTTTCTTACATGACTGCCACATTGTTTGCAGCTAAGCAAACTGCCTGTGAAATCCTTCAGCACTAAACCCTTTCGCAATTCTATGATGGGAAGAGAACTCAGTGCTGCTGAGGTTGAAGTTTTTAATGGTAAGCCCTTGGTTATTGCTACAAGCCATCTTGAGAGTCCCTGCCCAGCTCCTCCAAAATGGGATCAGATGTACAGCAAAGAACGCGTAGAGCAAGCTAAGGAGGCTATCAATTTTCTCAAGAAGAACCCAAATGTTATCTTTGGAGGTGACATGAACTGGAATGACAAGTTAGATGGTCAGTTTCCTTTGGAAGATGGATGGGTTGATCCCTGGGCTCAGATAATGCCTGGGGAAAGTGGATGGACATATGACACCAAATCAAATGAAATGTTGTCAGGTAATCGTACCCTCCAAAAGCGGCTAGACCGGTTTTCCTGCCATTTGCGTGATTTCAAGATAAGTGGAATTGAAATGATTGGAATGGATCCAATACCTGGTCTATCATATGTCAAGGAGAAGAAAGTGAGAAAAGAGACAAAAAACTTGGTGCTGCCTGTTTTGCCTAGCGATCATTATGGATTACTTTTGACAATAGCTAACAAGTAATGTCATTAGTGAAGTAAATAGTTATGCCAAGTGAAGCAGTAGTTCATTTTCTGCAATATTCTTGTGCAGCTTTGTATAAATTACAGATGAAACATACTGGACGAGCACTGTGCTTCACATATTCTATCAAACCTTTTGGATGCATTCTCTATTTTATCCTGGATTTTCTGATTGATTTGACATTTGGTGAAATTGATCAACACGTTGAAACTTAAAAGTTAAATCCAACTGTTGGTTTCATGAAAACTGTTTCTCACAAAATGATATTGATGGGTGTTATTAGAATCCTTTAAAAATAGAGAGAGATGCTGAGGTCGGTATGTTGATGCAGTGACATTAATAGGTGAACAGCAAAACTTGAATTTTTTACTGAAAGGTGGCGAAAACAGGGCAAATGGTGTTCTTCCTTTAATTTATTGTTTCAACTGATCCGGTTTCTATGAATTTGCTGCAGCTTCTAATCTTATGTAATCATAGAGAACTCCACAGACCGAATCTCCATCTCTAGCTTGTGTAAGAAATATGGAATTGTCTCCCGCCAAAAGCAGTGACGAGGAAATGTTAACACTAAAGAGCCGGTACAGTCCATGTATTCCATGTCGACAAACTGCATTATCTGTCCCCAAATTCATCACTTGGAACACCAGGTGATCAGTATCCATATAATTGATATTGACCTGCCCCACGATATCAAGGAATCAAAAGTTTGATTATTTTTTTTAACTAATAAATATCTCATTCATAAAAAACACCATTAATGAAACAGCTTAGACAGACAGGGTTCTTTAAGAGTAAAGTTTGAATCTTTACCTTGAGATCAGAACGTGTTGCTGAAGCAATAGCCAATCTTAGCTTGTATGTTCCACTGGTTACTGCAGTGAGATTAAATTCTACTTTCCACGTTGATGGAAGATACTTACCATCTGGCCCCCTCCTGAAAATTTAGTCTTGTTAGGACTTATTTTCTTTGAACTGAATTTAAAGAAAAGCATCATCGCAGAGAAGAAGAAACCTGTCTACATGAGCGAAGAACCAGTCTTTCTTTGGATCACTGACACCTACCGTAAAAACTTGATCAACTTCAGGATGTATATCAGTGTATCTGTCCCACAAGCCATATTGCCTGTACCTGTATATAGTCAGTGGAATTTTTGCATGTTAAGATCAAATCTCTACATGCCAACACTGGTAATGAAGTAATACTAATAGAAAGTGAAACTCTGCTTACTTCTCAGGGCTATTCAGGAACAGCTTGTTAACATACATCATATTCACATCAGGAATGAAGTAAGTAATTGCTGTACGATCAGGGAAACCAATCTCCCACACAGTAGGGCCATCTCTTAGGGGGACAAATGTCAGATTGCCAAGTTGTGTTTCTGATCCTGTTCAAAATTTATGTTATTAGTCTGACAGAACAGTGTCATATGTTATTAAATCAAATCTATTATTCTTCAAGTGATCTGCAGTGTAGTGCATGTATTGGCTGCAAATAACCAATGTTTTGCAGTATATTTCTAGTGGATGAGAGTGCCAGAGGTTAATAGAACTCATGCTAAAAAGAAGTCAAGTAGTTGTTTCCTACTAAAGAGAGATAAAATATAATACCTGCGGAGATGCTAACCGGCTCTTTGTCAAGGTAATCACCAATGAAACCAGGAACCCAGCCATGGAGTCCATAGACCCCAGGGATAACATCTTTTATGGTGAAATTTCCATTTGAATCTGTTTGAACCCAGAACTGGTATTCCTACATGAATGTGAAACCCCAACTTTCATATATCTTAGTAGCAACTTCGTATCTAAGTTGAAATGATTGTTAATGAAGGGTGTGGATTTGAGAAAGATGATTTATCCATTACCTTGCTTTCTGTTTGCCAAGTCCCCTCAGTTCTTGCAGCTGATAGACCGACATATGCATTCTTAGCAGGAATGAGAGAACCAGAAACATACCTGTGGTGAATGTTTAATGTGAATGATAAGCAGGATAAACCTAGGGTTGAAATCAGTGATAGAGATTCAATGTAAGGAATCATGGAAGTATTGCCCATTTTCCCTTGTCTATTTCCTGTTGCAGATTATGCATTTTATGAAGGCTATTACTTATCTTTACTACTTTGCATGCCACCATTTCCATTTTCTATTTTCTTAATGATTTGGAATGAAAAACATGGAACATTGAAATGCTCTTGAGCAGTTCTATACACGAAAATGGAAATAAAACAGAACAGTAGTTACTGGAGTGTACAAATTGTTACCTGTCTTGGACAAACAATCTTCCCGAAGTTGAACCACGTTCATTAGCAGTAAGATAATATGGTGACGAAACAAAATTGTACGGCCAGGCTGATTCTTCAAGCAGTCTCTAGGATGAGGCAAGCATGAAAAAAGTTACATTAATACTGGCTGCATGATTATAGTTCAAAGTAATCTCTACAGAAAGCAACCTCAACATGTTCATTAATTCAGTGAAACCAAGTTTGAATTTTAGCATGGCTACAACATACCTGCCTTTTTGCATCACTCCATAAGTTGGAAGCATTTGATACATTTGGGGTTGAATTCAGGTACACAAAGAATGGGCCAAACACTTTCCTCCATGTTTCTCCCTCTCCAAAATGAGCCAATATATCATTCCCGATATAATGGGTTCCATGAAACATCTGTTACATGCACAATAAATCCATGAACTCTAGATTAAACCTTATAACAATAGCATATCTTTTTCTAATACAGTTTTTATTCATTGTTTTTTGATACTTTTATGTTTTCCTCCACAGGTGACTCAATAAAATTAATGAACTTTCTATGTCCTGCAAGAAAAAGAATTACTGCAAGGCAGGCTGGACCGGTGTGGGCTGTGAGATTTTGCTTGGTTGGTCCACCATTGCGGAACTCATGGCTGGGGAAGATGACCCAGAACCCTATTATGGGGCCAGAACTTATCCATCCATGGAGTCCACCATCTTTGTTGTCCATTGAATACTGGTACTTATCATCAACCTATATCAGCTTTCGTCACTTGAAACATTCTAGTATCATGTTGATTAATGTGGCGTTGAGAACAACGAATCATTATGTTTATATGATACACCACATAGTTTTTGTTGTACTCACCTCTCCTTTGAGATCTGGATTAATGGGATTTACTAGCAAAACAGATTCAGGTACAATCAGTTGTTTGCCTCTAGGTGGAAGTATATCTTCTGGCATTGGCATTATTCTTTGCTTCGCATCTGTGATTGCCATGTAGTGGAACCTATTCAAATTTCATAAAGACAGAATGAAGATAATTATAAACAAGCAACTCAGTTGGACATCTGAATAGCTAAACTGAAAGATATCCACTTCTCTCTTCTCAGTTTGAACACCATCCTTGTCTGTGCAAGATCAATAGCACGACATCCAGTAGGACGCTCATATATTGCATAGCAGTAGAAGCCTGAGATACCGCTCTTCAATATGTACCTGCAAAGGTAAAATTATATAAGAGAACTTAAAAACATGAAGGGTCTTTATAAGGAGGAAAAGTTAATTGAAACCAAGAACTCGACAAGGAAACACCACCTTATGTCAACACTAAGCGGCAATCTGGTCCCGGGAGTTGAAGGAGCATAGGTACTTCTAAAGGAAACCTCTGAATAGTCATTGCTCTGGTGAATCACACTGTATTCTGCTCCTTTGACTCTGTGCACAAGGAATCAAAATTTAGTTCTCTATGACATATAAAAGGATTTGTTTAAACTTCATATTTAAGTGAACAAAAGCATACACTTGATATCTGTCCTGACCCCCAGGTAAACTCCAGTTTATATCCCAATATCTGCAAATCTCAGACAAGTATCAAACAAAAGCCAAACTTCATTTTTAACACTTCATGAGGTAGGATTTCTGATACCATCTGAGCATTTATCTTGGATTTTCATACTATATCTTTTGACATATCGGTATGACACAATTTGGACATTACCCTCTATTGGATTCACTTGAACTAAGATCTAAAAGATTGTCCATTCCTCCATACTGAATTCCAGTTAAATATCCTTGAGGATTCAATATGGTAAGTTTTACCAACCCATTGTTCAGCATAACCTGCATCAAACACCAGAAGTGAAACGAAAGCATGAGGTGTGGCACAGTTTATATTTGAGGTGTAAGAAAGAGAGAGTTTTATTGGGGTGTAAGAATACTTCTCACATAAGTGCCTTGGGTGCTCAATCTGACATTCTTCTTTGCCATAACAGTAATCAGCTTCTTTAAGTCTGTAAATGATGGACATGTCTGGTGAGTTATATATTGAAGAACAGCTGGTCGTTGCTTCCTATGGAACTGTGTGAGCTCTGTCTGATCAAAATTCTTCTTCTTGTCTTGTTATGAATTATGATGCTTCTACGCAGTCAGATGTTCTTGTTAATGTCAACTATGGGTGACTCACAAATTGAATGTTCATGCCGAGAAGATCAAAACCCATGTTTGATTGATGATTAATTCTATTGGCCAAAAATTTGCTCAGTGAGCATTTTGCTTTCCAGGAAACACTCAACAAGCAAATATTACAATTAAAAGAGCAAACTATTAAAACGGAAAAAAATGCGGTGAGCGTGGATCGAACACGCGACCTTCAGATCTTCAGTCTGACGCTCTCCCAACTGAGCTATCCCTGCATTATTTGCTCACGCTCTGGTAACAATTTAATATAACAAAATACGATATGAAAAATACAAAAAAATGGTCCTCTTGGAATTTTTTTTATACAATTTTTATTTTTATTTTTATACCATTCCATTTTTACAATGTAGGCAACGGTTTCAACTAGGTAAACGAAGGGAAAGATTGCTTTATTGTGTGCCAAACCAATCCACATGCTAATAATTGCATGAATTAATACACATAATAAAAAGTATAGAAAATAATAGATTCTACTAAATTCAATTAAATCTTAAATATTAAACTAATTATATTCAGTTATATTAATCATTTTCTTCAACTTACATTATTCAGATACTGAATATTAGATCAATCATATCATTTTCAAAAATTTCTCTTTATGTCATTCTTGGTTGGTCTCATTCTATCTTGTCTAAGTCTATTAACTTGCACCAAGTCATATTTCTTAGTTATGACTTCCATCGATTTTTATTGGATATGTTTAAATTACTGTAAATTTTATTTTATTTTTAAATTTTCTCTTCAATAGAAACAACCTTCAACGTTTTACATATCTTCTCGTTTCGTTTTTTTTTTTTTTTTTGTATGTCATGTCATTTATCTCAACATTTACAACTCAATCACACTTATTTTATACAAATATTATTTCTTAAATGGCCAACATTTAAAACTATGCAATATAATCAATCTCACAAATATATTATAAATTTTTTTTTTCAACTTATTTAAAATTTTAAAATAACATAAAACACCTTAAATATTTCATCTTTCGTCTACATGCCTCAATAATACATTTACTTGTCAGTTTAAGTGACAAATGCATCAAACTTCCATCCAATATGAGTAAATTTCAATAATGAAGATGTGATATTATTCCAACAACCACTCTTTCTTATATCCTCTACTAAAAATAAATTTACAAATGTCAACTAGGAAAATACTCAAAAGTGCAGCATGATCTAGAACTAGATCATGCCCATGCTCCGCCGTCACACCAAATTAAATGGACCGGAGGCAGTAAAAAGTGAAAGGGATCCAAGAAGAATATTGCATTTAAGTCCCTCTTTATACAAAATTCAATATTCACGTGATAGGGGTAAATCAGTAACTTCAATTTTAATTTTCTTTTTCACTTTTCCTTCCTAATCTGGAAATTGAAGTCAATATAAATATCTAATTCCTACAATGAATCAAAATTACAATTGGGACAAAAGTCACTCAGAGACCGTGTAAATTTCTCAGCCACGTGATCCCAATGATCCATGATCGCATGATGGGAATAGGCTGTCAAACACAATAGATTTCACACACAGCTGAAGCTACTGACATCTCACATGCCCATTTTCCCTCTTCCTGGCTTACATACGAAACTGAGCTCTGCTCCCTTCTCATCAGAAGCACTCACTGCACAAAAAAGATATAGTATAAAATTAAAGAAGGAGACAAACTAATACACAGATTGAGAAAGAAGAGAGGGATACTGAGACCCATATATGTAATATGTAGATCATGAAGAATGGTGGCTAAAAGATAAAATATTTGTTCTAGTTTTGCAGATCTACTATTTCTTCATTCTTTGGAAAAGTTCTGGTTGGTTTTTGGTAGAAAGAAGAAAGTACAAGCAAAATGAGAGATTTCAATGTTCTTTCTTCTCTAATTGCTTTGCTTTTATTTCTTGTTCATGGCGTTAATTGTGAAGACCCGTATAGGTTCTTTACCTGGAAAGTCACCTATGGTGACATCTACCCTCTTGGTGTTAAGCAACAGGTATTCAATCTTCTGTGCCTGGTGCATTGCTCTGTTTCATTGTCTAAGTTATAGTTGAAAAGTTCACATTTTGTTTATTGAATCCCCTTATTTTAGATTCTGTAAGCGAGCAAAAAAGGTACATTTTATCTTTCCAGCTATAATTAAAATTTTCTGGATTAAATGTGGTATCTTGGTGAATATTGTAGGCGATCTTGATCAATGGGCAATTTCCAGGGCCTCAGATTGATGCTATTACAAACGACAACTTGATTATCAGTGTGTATAACTACCTCAGGGAACCGTTCCTCATTTCTTGGTAATTGCTTGTATTTTTCTTTTCCTTAAATGAACAGTGCTTTATGCAAAAAGAGCTACAAAAGCAATGTGTTTATTCTGTTAATTACTATTTGGGTCAGAAGGAAAAAATTTATGCTTTATGTTCGCCTCAACCAGATCTTTCGTTGTTAACTTTCTCTGAGTAGAAAGTTGAAGTTATTCCTTCCCTAAGAGAACCCATTACAATGGAAAGTGTGCTTCCGGATTAATGTGGATATCTGAACTAATCTTAGTGACTGTCAAGGTAGGGTAGTATGCTTGCTTCATTTTATTTTATTTTATTTTATTTTTTTGCCACTTTGGTGGAAGTGGATCTTTGTTTTTGGTTAACAACTTTCAGACATCCATTTGGAAATTTAACACTGGTTAGAATGATGCTTGAATAGCCAAATCTCAGTTATAAAGTAACAATTCTTTAATTCTCATTGACTGGCTGCTGCGTAGACCATGGTTATAATAATATTCTGCGAGAGCAGCTGGCAAATTATGGTGGAACTCACCCACCACATGCTAGATCTCCTGATCTCCAGCATTACATTGATACTAAATTAATGAATCACGAGCAACGAATTATAATTTTAAATTTATTTCGGGGATTGCCCGTAGCCTCTCACACACAGAGAGGTGCTCATGTGGGGCATACTCACCTCCTTATAAGGAGCTTCTTGCACGGAGCAATTTGTTCCGTTAACTTAAGGGGCTCCTTGGTCATCTTGAATATACACGGATGTAATTATCTTTCATTTGAGATGTGCTACTTATATAAGGGTTTTTGAGAAATCAACATTCTCCTTACCATTATTTTCTTGGATCAGATTCATGGTCTTAATCTTTTACTCACATCTGAGCTTATCCATATAAGAAAAGTGTCAATAAGGACAACAGAGAAAGTTGGACATAGGCACCAGATATGGAGTTGCAGAACACTATTTTGTGGAACCATGTCTTGTTTTTGGAGTAAACCTTTCACATGCATATCAAGAAAATGAATAGAAATTCTGCAGAACCTGTGAAAACGTCCCCATTGTCTTCTTCCTGTTCTTTATAGTTACTTTGTTTTTGGCAATGACTACTTGGGGTAATATCACCTGATTCTGGAAAACGTTTTCAAGCAAGAACTTTTTAAATTTACTAGAGAGGTTTTGAATAGTTTTTTGAGTGTTTAATTCATGTAAAATGGTCACTTTTGTTTGTGACATCACTCCTGAATTGGTGGTTTTCCTTTGTTCAAATGTCTGTCCATCCAAGTACAATCAGGTTTTGATAGTAATGATATATTTAAGCCTAGGACCATATGATAACTACTGTCTATGTGAAATTTAAAGGTCTTAAGGTAGATTCTTCTATAGGAATGGCATACAGCAGAGGAGGAACTCATGGCAGGATGGAGTTTATGGCACTAATTGTCCAATTCTACCTGGAAGGAACTTTACTTATGTCCTCCAGGTGAAGGACCAGATTGGGAGCTATTTCTACTTCCCATCACTTGGACTCCATAAAGCTGCTGGAGGATTTGGTGGCATCAGAATCTGGAGCCGTCCCCGGATTCCTGTCCCTTTCCCTCCTCCTGCTCGTGATTTCACAGTGCTTGCTGGAGACTGGTTCAAAACAGATCACCATGTAAAACCAAAATGGTCTTCTTTACCTTCTTCCTTTCCATATATTTACCTCTCAATACTTACTCCTTGTCTTTCTTGGGTAAGATAGGTTCTGAGGCGCAGGCTGGAGAATGGCCATAGTCTTCCCTTTCCTGATGGGCTTCTTATCAATGGTCGTGGATGGAATGGATACACATTCACTGTTGATCAAGGTGGATGCTAATTTATATGTTTTCCTCCAATTCTAACCATAAAAGAACTTCCAAATTATCTGCTTTAAGCATATAGCTATGAAGTTGTTTTAATGAAGACACCTCAAATTCTTAATTTTGTGCTAGTCATTACCTCGTTCTGTATCTCTGTTGCAGGCAAAACATATAGGTTCAGAATATCAAATGTGGGGCTTGCAACGTCCATCAATTTCAGGATCCAGGGGCACAAGTTAAAACTGGTGGAGGTAGAAGGATCACATACCCTCCAGAACATCTATACTTCTCTTGACATTCATCTTGGACAGTCCTATTCGGTCTTAGTCACAGCTGATCAGCCTTCCCAGGATTACTACATAGTTGTCTCTTCACGATTCACCCGTCAGGTACTCGCAACAACAGCCATTCTTCATTACAGCAATTCACATAAGGGGGTCTCAGGTCCCATTCCTGCTGGGCCTACCACTAATATTGTTTCCTCACTCTACCAGGCCAGAACTATCCGGTACTTAACTTTTGTTCCATTATGCTCTTAGAAGTCTATCATTACTGGAAGTTTAATGAGCTTGTTATGTCAAACTGTGGATACTTTATGATGCTGGTTAGGTTTTTGATTTTGATTGACTTCACTTCAAGTTTTAGTTCCATTACATATTGAGAACAACAGTTGTTCTGTTGGGCTTTGGTGTTCAGTCACATGCGTGAAACAGTTAAGACATTTATATTCTTCTTATATAGGATACATACATACAGACTTTTGTCATACATAAGCTGTCAGTGGTCACTTGACAAACCTGAGGGAATTCAGTTTTGAAACAGAACCAGTTTTCCTTGACAAACCTGATAAATTGTCTCATGTATCTTGTTTTTGTGCTCTACAAAACCAGTTCGAATCTGACAGCAAGTGGGCCAAGACCGAATCCCCAGGGCTCTTACCATTATGGAATGATCAAGCCCAGCAGAACAATCATGCTTGCAAATTCTGCTCCTTATATCAATGGCAAGCAGAGGTATGCTGTCAACAGTGTCTCATACCTCCCACCAGATACTCCATTAAAACTTGCCGATTATTTCAATATCCCTGGAGTTTTCTATGTTGGAAGCATGCCTAGCTACCCCAGCGGGGGAAATGCCTACCTCCAAACCTCCGTCTTGGGTGCTAATTTCCGAGAGTTTGTTGAGATTGTGTTCCAAAATTGGGAGAACACTGTGCAGTCTTGGCACATTGATGGCCATTCCTTTTTTGTTGTAGGGTAAGTGCATTTACAAGAAATTCACCATGTTTATGATTTTTCCTTGTATGTGTCTAACATTGCAATTATGATTAGGATGAATGGGGGACAGTGGACTCCTGGAAGCAGAGCAGGATACAATCTGAGAGATACTGTTGCACGATGCACCACTCAGGTATGAAAGAGAATAAGATGTTCTGTTAAATGGTAAAAGCTATAGGTGCAACTCTACCTTAGTTTGGTGATGTTTCTCAACTGAACTCAGGTGTATCCAAGGTCATGGACAGCAATCTACATGGCACTGGACAATGTAGGAATGTGGAACATAAGGTCTGAAAATTGGGAAAGACAGTACTTGGGACTGCAATTCTACCTCAGGGTGTATAGCTCTTCAAATTCATGGAGAGATGAATATCCAGTCCCAAGGAATGCTCTACTTTGTGGCAGAGCAAGAGGTCGTCACACAAGGCCTCTCTAAATTAGGTAGACACATGCATTTGTCACGAGAGGGTGACATATATTGTTTATTAGTCTGAGGATAACATCTGCGGGAAATATTGCAATCAGCTCATCTTGAGCTTAGAGTTATATATTTATGTCATTGTTTAGAGGATACAGTATCTGTATTTGTAACTCCCATTGCCAGGCATATATAATTGAATAACGCTCATTTTTAGTGAACTGAATTTGCTTCTTGCTTTTGCGGACGTTGTCCAAAAACATCATTAATTATGAGAGTTATATCCTCATTAAAATGAAAGTACTCAAATGTCTTCTGTCACCACCAATGACTTTGCCATAATAATCAGGGAAATTGTTCGTTACAATGGTTGTAGTGGATTAGGCTGGGCAATCAAACTCATGATCCCTTAGTCAAATTAACAAGTCAAAAGCTTAAACTGTGAAGTCAGCAATAGAGTTGGTTAATGACCAGAAATTCTCAATACCCATCAAAATCTGTAGCCAACTGCATCTCATCAAGGGAAAGAAGAGTTTGGTTTTTGTTTTTTTTTTATAATAATAATAATAATAAAAAGAACACAAAACAAATATAGTATGAGATTCTTATGGGTCATTGGTTTTATATAGACAATTTAATTAACAGATGATTGGTTGTATCCGTAATAGTCTCACATTAGTTATATGGACAACATATGGACAACTTAATATGGATTTATAAAGAGATGAATATCTACTTTCCAATAATTAATTTGTAGGAGTGAGTTCTCCTCTAATCCTTAACAACAGAGCTTAACAACGAAGTTTGTAATTAGTTCACATATACTTACCGAAGACCTAATCAACAGGTAACTAAACGGATGCCAACAGCTTTGGCTGGTTCTGAAGTATGAGGGTTCCCTGATCAGAGACAAGTTTCAATTTTTCCTCACTATTTTTTTTTCCAAATTGAAACCCCCTTTATTCCTTCTCTGTCTCTCTTAGACTCTGGCTTTTGCTTACGAAACCATGAAACACATGTCCATGCTCTGAAAAATGCAGACCATCCCGGAGTATATTCCCTAAATTCGAAACCGACTCTTACTGCATTCTCCAACCTCTCTGTCATCATGGGCCAATGAAGGTCACGTCCCGACACCCATATCTGGTTCCAGCTGTTTTGGCTCTGTTCCAATGAAAAAAAAAAAAAAAAACCCAAACTTCACGCTAATTACATAACCATCAATGGCGACTTCCAGTGACGTTTAATGTTGCCTATGTGTTCTTGTGGGAGGAAATTCCTACATGCAAAGCATGTCTATGTGGCAATATGTATTGTTTGATTATTGGTGTTGATTTAAGAAGTTTAATGTGAATGTCTGTGTTTGAGTGAAAAAAAGTCATCGACCGGAATATGGGGGAATTTTTGGTCTCTGGTGCGTAATGAACAAGGTTTGAATTTAAGTGGAGAATCTTGGTCAGTTTCCTATAAGACATGCAATTTGCTTATGTCATGTTTTATTCTTTAAACGTCTCTGCTGAGTTTTGTTTGTTCATTTCATCATTTGTCAACCACCTTTTCTTTTTTCTTCTTCTTTACTAAAAAGAAAGTAAAGGAGTAGCTCTCTATTCACGTAACGTTTGATTTTGGTGATCAATTTAACCGCTCATAGTAAAAATTTGACTTGGAAATAATTGATACAACAGTTTTGAGAAATTGACATCTTCTATGGTGAAATCAGTGTTTTGGGACGATGAGGAAACAAGTTTTGGGATAAAATTGATAAAGGGGTGAACTTCAATGAACAACATTATTCAAGATGAGAATTAGGTCTAGAATTAATGAATGAGAAGCATTACTTATTATTTACAATTTGAATTGAGAAGGAAAAAGCTAGATAAGTAAATTCAGGGATCGGATTACACCTTAACACACTACAGCTCATCCCTTTTCCTCAGTATTTTGGAGAAAAAGAATGTTTGCAGAAGCTGGGCCAAAGGAATGTCTAAAGAGAAATTGATATCATCAAGAAAGTTTTTCTGATTGAATTAAGCTACAGCTTTTTCACCTCTTTAACCTTTCATTTTCACCCAATCATGAAGACTATTTTGAAAAAACCAAAGCCTGAAATTCTGTGTCCCAATTTTCTTTCCTTTTTACAATCGAAACACTACAGGACTAAAACTGACCCAGCTAAGAGTAGTAAAAGCTGCACAAAAGGACAAACTTTTGCAACAGATTCTTACTTAGTATTTATTATCTTCTTTTCTCTGTTTCTTGACAAACCATCTCTCTCTCTTTCTCCTTCTCTCAGCTAAAAAGCTTCAATGAAGAGTAGTGTTGAAGTTCAGAGCTCACTTAAAGGTTCTCCTTCTTCTTCTATTAGAAGTGGTGTCAATAATACTTCAGAATCATCATCTACTATGAGGGTCAGTCACCGGCGGTTCAATAATCAATTGGAAGCTGAGATAAGCTTGAAAACACATGTGATTAGACCTTATGTTAGATCAAAAATGCCCAGGCTTCGGTGGACACCTGATCTTCACCAATGTTTTGTGCATGCAGTGGAAAGGCTTGGTGGAGAAGACAGTAAGCAAGCTCATCTACATCTCTATGCCCCCCCATATGATCAAAGTTTACTGTCAAAATTAGACCTTTCTTTCCCTTAACTTTCCCATTCAATTATACAGAGAAAGAAAAATTATATACTTTGAGTCCAACTTATGGGTTTCAATTCATAGGGGCTACACCAAAGATGGTTTTAGAGCTAATGGATGTGAAGGGGCTTACTATATCTCATGTAAAGAGCCATCTACAGGTAATTCATCTCCTTTAAGCTATGATGAAAATGCATTACTTTTTGTCCTCCTTGATGCATAGTGATCTAACATTCAGGTTTCCTGTGGACAGATGTACAGGAGCATGAAGCATGAGCAGATGGTTCAAGGTACAAGTAGTATCAGTTACTCGTGCGCATGCCTCATGGCACAGACACATGTAGTGTAGATGAGTTTTTCAAATGGAGGAAGAAATTCAACATCTACTGTCTCAAGAAAATTCTGAGTGAATCAAAATTCCAAGTTTTTTTTTTTTTTTAAAGAAAATTAAACCATATGTATCATTCTGAAAATTCATGAATTTTGATCCATTCCTCCTACTTTCATCAAATTAGAGGTGATAATTTGAAAGCTATTTTGTTGCAGAAGCAGCTATAGCATCAAAGAGGAATCACAGGGGACAGGATTTTCTACACTCAGCTTACTTCTCAAGCTTTGACCCAATCTGTAGCCAACAGAATCATCTCAAAGACAACGAAGGATCCATAAACTACATTAATGGACATAACTGCGCAACCCATTACAATGAAGAGCAGATTCAAACCCAATCAACACAATGGTCTGTCTTAATTAGTCTCTATGTTCACCATTTTAGTTAATTAATTGGAATTTTTTTTTTAATCATAACTTGCATATATGGTCTCAAAAGGTAATTTTCATGGTATGGGTGCACACCCTTTATATATACATGTTCCATCATTAGGTAAATTTCCTGTCTTTCCAGCTACAGCTAACAGACAAGAATATGATCAGCTTTCTCCATATATGGGCATTTAACATGATCAGTATGTAATATTGCAGGAATAATAAGCAGGAACAGTTGTGGATTGGAAATGGAGGGAGTGAATCAGCATTTTACCAGGAAGCAGCAAGTACACCAGAAAAAGAGCAGCAGAAACCACATTCCTACATCATCTTCAAGGACCTTCTTGAAAGCCATAGTGTCCAAGTGATTTCACTATCTCTCTCTGTCCCTCCTCTGCACATTCCACAAACATGTAGTATGCCTAGTTAATTGACAGTTTATGCCATTTTTTTCTTTCAGGAGAGAAATGAGGCTGAAAAAGCGCCCCTAGGAGCTGCTGATTATGAAATAAATCATCAAAGATTCGAAGATATAGCTGGGATAGGAAAGAGAGTACTGGGTACTGACAATATGTCTTTGTCAATGAACTCAAGCTTGGGTTCTCAGCCTTTGGCTGAACTGAACAAGTATATTCCTTATGCGAATGATGTCTCTCTTGAGCTCACTCTTGCTTAAAAGTCAAATATTTTAATGGTACGAAAATATTTGGAACCTAACAAGTTTTCACCCTTCTATGATGTGCATATCTATTAAACTACAATGACACCATCATCAAATTACAGTGCCATGATAATGATAAGCCGAATTACTGATTCAAACACCATCCAACTCGTTATTAAATTAAAAAACTTAACTTTGAAAGATAATAATTCAGACTTATATCATAAAAAACATCACGAGTTCGAATTCTTCTATAAAACTTTGGTATTCATATTATATTGATGTACTGATTTTGAAGAAATAAATCCTTCTACAAATCTTTCATCAAAATTTAAACTTTGACTTCCTATTCTGAAATCCATTCACACCCCAAGAAAGGAAAGATGTAGATTAACCAGCCTCACCAAAGAATTGGGTTCAGATTCACAAGACATCATAGTGGGGTCCACATAGATCCAGTCTATCCAAGATTTCAATCTGAGAATTGGGTCCATGACCTGTCCAGCATTACAGGCACAGAACACTATTATGGGCCTTTCTCAATCTTTATGGGATATCCTTTACAGAGCTATAGTACATTCTTGGACAAGCAGAAGTAACCCATTAAAACATGGCCCGATATTGTCTTGTTAATTATTATTTTTTTACTCTCTTGCCCAAAACTCTGAAAATATTAATTGCAGACCAAGGTAGAAAAAAAATTAAAGATATCATATTTTTCTTCACTAGCTCATTCTTTGATACAACCCAAGAAATATGGAAATACATTAGATTTTAGTGAGAAAAAAATAGGATTTTTATTTTTATAAAATACATAAATATATATACAATTATATGTATATGATTTTTGATGATGGCCAGCAGGTTTACAGGCTGAACTCCATTACCTTGATATGTCAAAATCTTCTGGAACAGAATATATTGATGACTGGCATGCCAAATTCCATCATCTTCTCAAAGTAAACCTCTTCTTTATTTATATATATATATATTGTGGTTTTCTTTGTAGAATAGAATGTTTCCCAATTGATCATGCTGCTAGCTATTTTACATTGGGTTTTTTTTTTAGACGTCAGTGTTATCGTTGCAACTAGCTTATGCACATATCAATCAATTAATATCTTTTTTATTCAATTAAATATAGATTATTTATGTCGGGACTCGGGACTAAAACATTTTATGAGGATTTTATTCCTCACAGCTTCTTCCAAACAGATTTTAGTTATGGAAATAAATATAAGAATCATATATTTTTACCACTTGAGTGCACCCCTTAATTTTATTTTTTTCCAAACGAATTAACATGTGATATATTATTTGCTCCTTGGGAGTGTAGCTTGCTTATCTCAATCCTTATTAGTATAATATATTTAATTTGTATATTATCAATAAATAAAAAAGTGACATATCTCATTATTACTTTTCATCACCATTGATTTTAGTTATTTTAGTCTAACAAACTGATGACAATGTATAAATTTACATACTATCATAGTGGGATGAAATATTGTACTCTATTCAGTAATAAGTTTGCAGGGAATGAAAAGATGACTAATTAATATCATATTGTTCACGTTTCACTGTCAATATCGTTTACACATTGGCAATACCTCCATTAGCCAAAAAGAAGAAAGAAAAAAAGTAGCTTAGTAGTTTTGAAATTCTGAAACTTCAAAAAACAAGATCATAGAATTAATGAGTAGACTCCACTATGAAGGTAGATTAATCATAAACTATTATTGCACTAATTCATTAAAGTATACAATTTTAATACAACTCTTACTTTGCTGAAGTGGAGTAGTTAATACTTGATGATCTTTTAAGCACAAAAAGACAATATTGGGAAAAGGATAAGTCTTTGAAAGGCTTACCACTATGAAGATATGATCACTAACAAGATTTTATACTAGTTTTTATAGCTTCGTCCCTCATGTGCTGCTTTCTTGTTGTTTCCCAAAATGTGGCAAGAATGAAGAATACTAGTAATATAATTGGAGTTGTTATTTGATTGGGTGGTTATATATAGATTTATATATTTTCGAAAAATATGATTTTAATACATCGATTTATTTAATTAAAATTATGAGTGTTAGTTAATGTTAATGGCGCGTGAGTTTTCTTAGTATGGATCAAATATTAATGAAAGATGGAAGCAATAATTAAGTTTCAGTTCACTTAATGAAATAGATTCTATTAATGTTAGGTGAACTTTCACCCATGAGTTGTGACTTGTGAGCTCTTGCATTTTTTCAAACAAAGACCAAAAAGAAATCATCAACTAATGAATGCAAAAGAAGTAATAAATCTATTCTATATTATATTACTATACTAAAAAATTAAATACCCTGGTGTTCTCTTAAGTTTCAACTAATTTTTTTAGCTAAAAATACATATAATAATCATGTATTCAGTTTTTTATTTTATTTTTTATATTGAGATCTTTTGATTTCATTTTATAACAAAATTCAATTTAAGAAAAAAATAATTACCCACTACTTACACAATTCTATTCCTAAAAAATGCTAAATTTTTTCTTAATTCAGTTACCCAATTTTATAGTCCCTCTTCCTCATACATCTGCATATTTTATCTTTAAAATGTTAGAAAAATCATATAAGTATGTGCGAGGATGCTAGTATACATATATATATATATATATACCCAATTATTCATAAACCATTAAATTAACTTTGTAATTATTCGCGACTCCTTTGATATCTATTGATATAGTTAGTGTTGTGGTCCTCCTACTACATGTCCGTAGTTGCTGATGTTAATTGGAAATCAAGGATATTGTTGATATTGCTAGCTAGGCATGTGTTTGTATGTATTTTGTTAGGACTAAACTTCAAGTGTCTAGAACTAGCTAGACACCTCTACACCAAACCACAACTAAAAGATTGTGGAGAAAGAAACATTAACTAAAAAGAATCCATAATATATTTTAACCAAAAAACAATACTTTTATTTTACACCAAATTGGTCACATGGCATGCACAACCATATACCAAGCTTAACTAAAATTCCCCGTCTCTGATATTTCAAGAAAATATATACAATATACCTCCTACTCCACTACTTCCTACAATTGATTTATTAATTATAAATATAGTGCAATAATTCTTTTGCTACAATTAGTGACATTTTTAAGGGAAATTAGCTAGTGCTGTATGCAGATTTTTGTTCACGTGTAGTGCACATATACAAAAGGTAAAATTTGTTAATAATTAATATTTTCTTGAAGAAATTTTCATATGATAATGTATGTATCTTGTAGGGTTGTAGTTATGCCAAGGAAAATAGTCAACATCAAATTAAAATTTGTTAATAATTTTATATTTTTTGATTGTAAATTGTAATGCTGCTGAGATTAGAGAGACGTAAAAGAAGTTTTTTTGTATAATCATCTCCCGCCAATTTCACTTACTTTTGAGCGCAGACATGGACCAGTGATATTTACATTATTTTAATGGATGCGGGTGCTTATATATAGTGATGAAATTTGAGACAGGAAGGCCAATCAAGTGGGGTTTGAATACTGAGTACACAGAGCCAGCTTGTTTGGGGAGAGAGAAAGAGCCATGGGGGCTACTCCTAAGTTGTTTTACGTGGCTCTACTACTTTGTGCTTTAACTGGTATTGTTGAAGGCAGTGATGTTGATGAAAGCGGTGGCTATGGTGATCCAAGTCGGTGGAGGTTTGGCGGAGATGATAATGATAATGACGACGGAGAGAATTGTTTGAGAAACTGGCGGAGTTGTGGGAGTTTCTTTGGAGGAGGTGGCAGAGGTTCAAGTGGTGGAGGAGGTGGAGGTGGTGGAGGAGGAGGGGGTGGTGGTGCAACAAATGGTGGGTCTGGCCATGGAGAAGGGTTTGGGGCTGGTGCTGGTGTAGGTCATAATGGAGGTGGTGTTGGTGGAGGAGGTGGGGAAGGTGGTGGAAGTGGTACTGGTGAAGGGTCTGGACATGGTGCTGGTAGTGGAGGAGGAGCAGGTACAGGTGCAGGTGGTGGTGGTGGTGGTGGTGGTGGTGGTGGAGGTGGAGGTGGAGGAGAGGGTGAGGGGAAGGGCAACGGTGGAGGATCCGGTCATGGTAGTGGTTATGGTATGGGGGTTGGTATTGGAAGTGGTGTGGGAGCTGGTGGTGGTGGGGGTGGAGGTGGCGGTGGGGACAGTAATGGAGGTGGTCCAGGGCATGGGAGTGGTTTTGGCGCTGGTGTGGGCATAGGTAATAATGGAGGTGGTGGAGGTGGGGGTGGGGGTGGAGGTGCTTCTAATGAAGGGCATGGTCAAGGCAGTGGTTTTGGGGGAGGGGTTGGTATAGGTGGAGCAGCAGGTGGAGGAGGAGGAGGTGGAGGTGGGGGTGGAGGTGGCGGGGGTGGAGTTGACGGCCCAAATGGAGGTTATGGCCATGGTAGTGGCTACGGTGCAGGTTTTGGAATAGGTGGGGTCGGCGGAGGAGGTGTCGGTGGAGGAGGAGGAGGAAGGGGTGGGGGTAATGGGGAAGGATATGGTCATGGGGAGGGTGCTGGGTTTGGAGGTGGTGTGGGCAGCATAGGTGGTGGAAGCGGTAAAGGTGTAGGAACAGGCCAAGGGGGTGGCAAAAATGGCATTGGCATAGGGTTGGGCATGGGCATGGGCATTGGGTTTGGGTTTGGAAACAATGAGGGGAAATGATGCCAATGATAGTGATGCCAGTCAACCCTAGAGCTAGAAAAACTTTTGCACAAACAATTATGCCAAGGCTTTAAAATTTCGAACTACCTATATCAATATTTGATACTCGCAATAAACTAAGTCACAAATATGATTAACAATTTTAAGAGCTTATTCTTTGTAACAAAGAGAAATATGATACTCCATGTTGATTTTGTGTTATCTATGCACCATATATTCTCATCTCTCTAATACTTAGCATTGAGTTTTGATTAAAAACAAATGTTCCCTAATAATTCTAGTAATATTTATTTTTCGTTAAATGCAGGCACGATTATACTTAGAAAAATGTTAGAGCTTAGTAGGCTTTTATTTTTTTTTAGCGAAGGTAGTATCCCAAATCTATCTTGACTAATTCAGCTCTTGAAGTCTTTTAAAAATTAATTCCTTATATTAAAATAAAAATATCGTATCTGCTCTTCCTAAATTTTGTTGTTAGGGATAGTAATTTCATTCAATCTGCCTTGCAAGTATTTTACCGGTCTCGTCTCATCATGTATAATTATTCTATACCTATCGAGAGTATGAAATGGTTAAAGGTTCAATCCGTAGGCCTTACTCGCCCTGTCCTGCCTTGAACTCTTATTATATATATTTTTTATTATATTTATTTGTAAGAGTAAATAAATAAAAACAAAATAAGTTTTAACCTTGATTAAGTTATGCTTTTATTTCAATTAAATTTGAAAATGATTAATTAGATTATTTTTTTGTGTTGCTATCGTAAATAAATCAAGGATTATATTGTTTTATCTAAATTAATTCGATCCTAATTAAGTACAAGCCGTTCGATATTTCAAGTGCACAGTAAGGAAGTATGAGAGAGAAGGAAATGGGTAACTCCTCGTCTTGAAGAAACTATAAACCAGGAGACTGAGTTGAAGGAACAAGTTAGTGACATCCAAGATTCTCCTCCAAGTGACGTGTTTCAGAGAAATTTCTTCATACACTGAATGAATTTTTCTAACCAATGTTCTAAAAATATTTAATTTCATAATAATACATATAGAAAAGTTTATAAAGAATAGCAATTTCTTTAATGTATACACTAAATAAGAATGGGTTTTTTTTAGCTGATTTTTCAGGATATTTATTAAGATTATAAAATATTTATTATGGTTGATTATAATTTTAATGTAATATGGAGTTAATGAAATATTATTTTTGTATATTATAATTTTAATAGCTGCAATTATTACACCACATTCGATAGAAAAAGTATATGTAAATTTGAAGAAAAACTTATAACACTATTAGCATAGTTATAGATGAAGAGCAAGTAGGATATGAATTTAGCCAAACACGCTCCAAATCCTGTCATATTATTATATCCAACTTACAATGAATTGAATAAAAAATTAATTCCTAAACCATAATTTGGATTGGTGCTTTATAATAATGTTAATTTTTTTTATAATTTCATAATTTAATACTAACTTAAATACAAATCGACTAATCCACTTCATTCATTCCATCCAATAAAATACATGTCATGGTGGATTAAATTGCCTTTTTCAGTTTTCTGACAACAGACTCACTCACTGAGTTTGATCCTACGAACTCGGCCAGCTCGCTTCCCAATAAGAAAAGTGGGTCCCCTTTTTGCAAATAACCTCGGATAGAATTAGTGACAAAGATTGACTCGTCACAGGTTCTGCCTCGTACAAACCGTTCGATATTTCGAGTGCACAGTAAGAAAGTATGAGAGGGAAGCACTTGAATAATGACAGAGACGGAAATGGGTAACTCCTCGTCTTGTAGTGCTTCTGCCACTCACTAACGATGGGGTATTCTTGGCTCTCTCTCTCGATTAGGCAGAGGAACTCTTTTCCTCGTAGCCACTAAATCCCTCTTATTTTTACGTAATTATTTTCTTTCTTTATGTGCAATAGATAAATATTCGTATAATATCCTACACATAAATATAAGACAAGGTTATCTATCAGATTCAAAGATGCTCTTTCGGGCTCTCAGTTTTGCTTCTATGTGAAGAACAGCGGGCAAACAAAGAAAACGTGCCTCTGTAAGGGTCTCTGTCTATTTTTCTTTCAAGTAATTGAGTTTTTCAATCTGGGATTTATTTGATTTTGTGTTACATATAAGGATTTCTATGATTGATTGCTTGTTTAGGATGGTTGTGGAAATACAGTTTTGGATCTTGTCTCTAGACGATTGATTGAGATTCAAGCACTGAATAGATTGTCTTATCTATTAGTGGACTTATTAAATGTGTAGATTACAATGGCATTTCGATATAATGTGAATGACATGATACTTTATTATGCAAAACATATTATTGTGTTCTATGTTTCTTGGGAAGAATTTTTTTTTTTAATGAGATTTTATGGGAGTCTGGCGATTCATATGTGTCATTGAAGTTAGTTTTACTAGTTGAGTATATGAAATGAGCTACTCTTGATCTTAAGACCATTGAAAATGGAAATACTACTTCTAGTAGAGCACACAAAAGTGAACTTGTTTAGATTTTACCATTTTGGAGATTATGACAATGTTTTACTGAAATGCCACCTTATAGGCTGTTTGATTTCTTCATGGTAGGCAGACCTCCTAAATTTTCGACCCTTTTAGGGAGAGTAAGAACTTAGTTCTTGATACTGTTTGTTAAACCAGAAATGACTACCCACCTTATTCAGATAATTTTTTCAAAAGTTATGGCTATCAGTGATGTCTTTATAAGCATTTAGCACAAATTTTTCTATATCTGGGTAGTTTATTTTCTATGAAAAAAATTCAATTTTTCTGTGGTATCCAAGTATTCCACCGTGTTTGTCAGATATATTCCTGAGAAAATGAGAGGCGGCTTGTGGCAACTTGGGCAGTCAATCACCCGTCGTCTTTCCCATGGTGATAAGAAGGCTGTGGCTCGTCGATACTTTGCTTCTGAAGCTGAGCTGAAAAAGACAGCTCTTTACGACTTCCATGTTGCCAATGGTGGGAAGATGGTGCCATTTGCTGGATGGAGCATGCCAATCCAGTACAAGGACTCAATAATAGATTCGACCATTAACTGTAGGGAGAATGGTAGCCTCTTTGATGTCGCTCATATGTGTGGGCTGAGCCTAAAGGGGAAGGATTCTGCCCCTTTCCTAGAAAAGCTTGTTGTTGCTGATGTCGCTGCCCTTGCCCCTGGAACTGGAACACTAACTGTCTTTACAAATGAAAAGGGAGGGGCTATTGATGATTCAGTGATTACCAAGGTGAAGGATGATCACATATACTTGGTTGTGAATGCTGGATGCAGGGATAAAGATCTGGCTCACATTGAGGAGCATATGAAGGCATTCAAGGCCAAAGGTGGTGACGTTTCTTGGCACATACATGATGAGAGATCTCTTCTAGCTCTTCAGGTCATTCATCTACATAGTCGTCTTGCTAGATTTAAATTCTCACATTGGATTTTACCGTTTGCTTATCATTTGAAAATAAATAAAAACCTATCTCCTGCTGAAACTTAGAGGATTTTACATCTTTTGTTCGTAATGTCATTCTAGTTAAGATCTATGTTATGTGGTAGGCAGTAATTTACGAAGTCTAAGTCATTCTTATGGGATAGTTTTGTCTTGTGACGCTTATTGGTTGTTCTTCCTTCTTTTCCTGCATGAAAAACTTCAATACAGATACTGACCCAAGTTAAATGGGATAAAGAAATGGTAGAGTTTCTTTGGTTGGTAAAATATCCTTATAGTGACATTCTAATGGAAGTGTCTTGATTTATTTGGAGCAGGGTCCTCTTGCTGCCCCTGTTCTTCAACACTTGACAAAAGAGGATCTCAGCAAGCTATACTTTGGCGAGTTCCGTGTGTTGGATATTAACGGCTCACAATGTTTTCTCACCAGGACAGGGTATATTTACCTTAACCTTTGTCCCCTTTTGGCTAAAAGTAGCAATTCACTCGTGGACAGTCAACCTAAATCAATTCTTCTCTCTGAAGTCTCAGCCTGTAACGTTGTTGATACTATTGATGTAGTGCTTTAGCTCTAGCTGGTTGAAAAGCTGTGTTTCTTCGCCCATATGCTTTAGTCTATCCGCTGAAAACATAAATGACTCAATAGACGGATTTCTGTTTAACCTCGTCTATCAGCAGATTAGAAATATATCTCCAGCTCATATTGTATTAACTTAATGCTTAAAATATGATTTTCTATTTCCTTCCTCCTAGACACGCTTGTCATCTTATACTCGAGCTACAATGTATAAGCTCAATTTTTGCGGTTAAAAGCTTTAAAGAAAGATAGTTGATTACTTCTTTTGCTTTTCTGAGATTCTCAGGTACACTGGAGAAGATGGATTTGAGATTTCAGTGCCTTCAGAAAATGCTGTTGATCTTGCTAAAGCAATCTTGGAGAAATCTGAGGGGAAAGTTAGGTTGACTGGGCTTGGTGCCAGAGATAGTCTAAGACTTGAAGCTGGGTTGTGTTTATATGGCAATGACTTGGAACAACACATAACACCTATAGAGGCAGGACTCACATGGGCCATAGGGAAGAGAAGAAGGGCAGAAGGTGGCTTTCTAGGAGCTGAGGTAATACTGAAACAACTTGCAGATGGTCCATCAATCAGGCGTGTTGGTTTCTTCTCCTCAGGGCCACCTCCTAGGAGTCACAGTGAGATTCAGAATGAAGGCGGCAAAAACATTGGGGAAGTCACCAGTGGAGGATTCAGCCCTTGCCTGAAGAAGAATATATCAATTGGGTATGTGAAATCTGGATCACACAAGGCAGGCACCAACGTCAAATTTGTGATTCGAGGGAAATCCTATGATGGAGTTGTCACAAAAATGCCTTTTGTCCCGACAAAATACTATAAGCCATCATGATTCATTGTCTGATGTTTCAGCTTAATCATTTTCTGATCTCTTCCTTTGTTGACATGTTTTCTAATAAATTTGAGAGCTGCGATCAATTGTAATGTCCTTTTATTCTCTGCATCAACTCGAAGGTGAATGTCTTGGCTTTGTTAATATATTTTTCTTAGTGTATTGAGGTTAAAACTCGTGACTTTACTGGTTAAACTAACAATATTGACAATCTAATACAGAATGAATAATCTTATACGCATGGTATCTGCAACAATGGTATCTTAATTTATAAAATTTCCTTTCCATATCAGTTGATTATACGTACAGTAAAAGAAAGAATGAAAGAATCTGTTTGTCAAAAGGAATTGTACATATCAAAAAATGATTAAATTAGAAGAGCTTGCTAGCAAATTCATCTATGGCAAATCCTTCTATACGGGAAGAAGTTGATTTTGTGGCCAATTCTCGGAGCTGTGACAAGCTTCTACCCAGTTGCACGGCCACCTTCATTTCAAACAACTCCCCATTTTCTCTTCTCTCCAAATCATTTTCTTCGAGTGTGGCTTCAATGTCATTTTCTATTAGCTGGAAGAATCCACCACAGTACCTGTACATTTCAAACACCATTCCAACTTGACCACCATGTTCAAAAGCATTGATGGCTGTTGCCAGCGCTCCAGCCATAACAGGCACTATGGCTGCCCAAGACCCATTACCCACAAAAGCAGAGCCCATTGCAGCAATACCAGTAAGTAAGGGGCCAGAAATAGCCAAAATCTTGTTAATCTTCAAAACCAAGTTGCCTAATCTCTCATAGTCCTCAAAGTCTTTATTCTTTACCACTTCAATCACTTCCCTCAACTCCATTTCCAATTCCTCACTCCACCCGTTAGTCTTCTTGCTGTATTGCATTACTTTTCGATCACTCATTTTCTTTTGGAAGAGAGTTGAAGGCCACCAAGCAGCAGGCTCATATTTAGAAGGGAATTTATCAAGCATTGCACCCAATAATGGAAGTGGGTATGCTTTGTCAAGTGCCAAAACCTTCTCCATTGCATCCTTCACATCAACTTGTGTTGGATTACGTAGAGCAATTGCGGTTTTGATTTGGGTTTGGAGCTGTTTGAACAATCTTGTAGCATTACGTTGCTCCTCAGCAAGTTGTGAGGGCTGAATTTTGTTCATCACAAGTGACAACCCAGTGGCAGCAGAAAACAGAACTGCAGCTGATAATTTTAGAACCAGAAGAGAATCATCTGCACCACTAGTAACGGCTGCAATGCCAGCCATGGTTGTAGCAGTAAGAGTGATCATGTTGGTGGAGTTTAAGAGAAGGGTGTTCCAATTTTGACGTTGTTGGCCAATGTTGTCGTGCATTTCAATTCTGTCAGCTACAGCTTCTAAAACTGCATAGAGCTGAATTGTTGCCTTGGAAGTAGTACTAGAATTGTATGACTCGTCAAATATTTTTTTGGTTGAGTCATTTTTGTCTATTGGAATGATGGGTGTTGTGAATCCATTCAGTTCTTCAATTACAAGTTTTCTTGTGGTTGGTATCTTTGGAAGTGAGAAAGGAATTAATTTAGGGACATGGACAGCAGCATTGATTCTGCTTGAAGAAGAACAAGATGAAGAAAGACAAGTTGAAGATTGTAAGGAAGCCATTATTTTGAAGCTTGATTTTGAATGAATTTGCAAGGAGGGAATGAGGGTGGTATTTATATTAACCAACCTGAAACAAAAGAGAGGAAGGAGTCAGATGAAGGAATATTGAATTTGACTGCCTGATTGGGTTGACTTGGCCTATTAATTGAGCGGTGGCTTGAGTTGCTGACCCTGACGGATTCCCAGTTTAGATATTTCTTCAATTTAATTCAAAATGTCATACCTTGCGGCCTTTGGCTTTTACAATTTAACAAAGCCTGCGTATGTCAATTGTATTACTATGATATGTGCTACGTACACATCATTGGGAAAAAGAGAAATGCTACATTTTTTTTTTTCCTCTTTTTTTCTAATCCTTTTTAGAATAGATAAAAAATAGAACTAAAAATGGACGGTTAAAAAAAAATCGAAAGTAGCTAGAACATAATATTTTTGTTCTATACATATAAATCTTAACCAAGAATGAGAAGAGAAAAGAAAAAAGAAGGAATAAATCATTCATTTATTAAGTTACTATTTTTTTAATTTTTTAATTTTTTTATTTTTTTATGAATGAATAAACTTTGTACTAATAATCCAAGTTAGAGGCAAAGTCAAAAAATTTATTAAGCAATTAAAATGTAAAAAAGTCCAAGTTATATCCACTTGTTCATTTTCTTTTGCTTTTTATTTGTCATCCTAAGAATTATTTGTGGGAAATATAAAAGATTGAACTAAGATGAGAACAACACTTTTGTATACTATCCACAACTATTTCAGATATTTTTCTTTAAAATATTTTATTCAATATTAAACTCTAAAAATTCATTCTAAAATAAGAATTTAATGAAAATTTGATTTGATAGTAATTTAAGAAATTATACTAGTATTAAAAGAATAGTTTTTTTAACAAGTATTCCTACAATTATTGTTAATGTATAATAAATACAATTATTAAAAGTTATGTTTTTTAAATTTAATAATTTATTAATAAATAATACTAACATTATGATTAAGTACCGTAATAAATTTTATAAACTTATCAATATATTATCTCAACAAGTATTTATAAAACAGTCGTTAAAAATCACGAGTTCATCTTCTTAATCTGAATTCAAGATATCACTTGTATAATATTTGATTTCATAAACCTTAGACTCAGTTTTGAAGAATTTAAGGTATCATTTGTATAATGTTTGATTTCATTAACTGTAGACTCATTTTTGTTTGGTTAGGGGAAAGTGAAGGGAAGAGAAGGGAAAAGGAGTAATCGACAATTTCTCTCTTATCTTGGGAAACAAAATAAAAAATAACAAATTCGCTCTTATTCTTCTCTTCTCCTCACTTCCCTCCTATCAATCAAAAAACAAAGGGCCGATGGGGTTTAATGGGATAGGTGGATCAAGGTTGTTGTCAACTACCAAAATTTGACAAACTAAATCCAGCCTTTTGTTCGGGTCAAGTGCATGATCCAACGGATCCCGGACCAAACAAAGGAAAGAGAATATATTAACAAATCTTGTCCAGGAAAAGAAAACGAAGTATGACTCAGACACACAGCAGAAGGATTCCGAGTCAAAACTCAGTAGGGAGAAGATACCATGGGATCTATAGCAAAGAAGGGACTGCAAAATTACTTGTCACAGCTACAGAAACATCCATTTGAGAACTAAGGTTCATCTCACTTCATGTTTCTGTACCTCATTCAATTCCATTTTTTATGGGTTTTCCTGGTTTTGCATCCATTCCCGTTGTTTCTTTTTCTTGATGAATGTTGACATCCTGTTTGGCTTGTTGAGAACGAGAAAGAAAGTTGATTTTTTTACTTTATTGGGTATTTCTTCTCTTGGGTCCCGTAATCTGGGTCCAATTCATGAAATATGTCTCACATGGATTAACCCATTTGTTATCAATTACTGTCTGAAATTACTTTCTTCTAATTTTTCTTCTGTTAATACCAGGCAATCACAGCGGGGGTGTTGTCAGCAATAAGCGACATAGTATCCCAGAAGCTCACTGGGATTCAAAAGCTTCAATTGAGACGCCTTCTTCTCAAAGTGGTAAGCTGCTTTAGCTTCTTTCTCTACTCATTCTCTTCCATTTCCTGATTAGAAATACTTATGGGTGATATCTGTTTCCTGTCATCCTCCTTTCTCTTAAAAGTATGGGTGGATTCACTGAAAGTGAAAAAACTTGAAAATAAAGTATCAACTTTTCTGGGTACACTTAATGTTAAACGTAGACTTCAGTGTATAGATGTAATGGATGCCATGTGGATTCGCACCAAACTTTTAGTTATTCGGGTAAATCATTAGGAAAATAGAGAATTCAAGTGGCTAAGTGGTATCAAATTAAGTTGGATTGTGTAAAGTGGATGACTTGGTCTTCCTTGTGAACTAATTATGTAATTGTAAGCCCCTATCTGAATGGACTATGATCTGTAGCAAATAAGCATGGAAATACATAACCTGTCTCATTCATCTTATGATTGTAGAACCTCATACTGACATCAACGGGCCAAGATCAGTCATCAATTTCCTGCATGGTATTATGTATATGCTGAGAGAGAGAACAATTTCCATATCTTTCATGTACAATGTGGAACTTGTAATCTTAAATGGAGAATATTATATTCTTCATTACCTTGTGTATTAGTTTCTGTTTGTGTTTTCAGTCACTTACGGTTCCAGCATGTCTCTTAAAGTCGAAAAACTGGATGACATTTAGAATCATTTATGATCATGGTGGATGAACATAATTCAGTCCTCTAGCTTGTTTGGTCTTGGTATCTGGTTTTCTACATGGAGAGACTAAAGTCTGCTACTACATGCATACTTTTGAACTGATTTCATGCGAAGTTTTGTGTTTTATTATGTATACTGTTATACATCTCAAATCATATAACATTAAAATTCTTCATTGCACGCAGCTTCTTGGAGCTGCTTATCTTGGACCATTTGGGCATTTCCTGTATATTATACTGGATAAAATTTTCAAGGGGAAAAAGGATACAAAAACCGTAGCCAAGAAGGTAGACCACTAACCATCATCCTTTTGTTATTTCTGAGAGTGCCTGGATGTAGTAATTTTGGATTTTGGTAACCATTTGTGTCCTTAGCATCCATTAGTCTGTCTTTTTCTGTCCTTTAAGATGAATAAACTTGCTTTCCTATCTGTCCAGTGGTTCTGAGATTCAATCAAGTATTGGTTAATCTGTAGTAGCTATACTATGTTGCTGTACTTTAAGCGTAAATAATCGCCAACTCAACCAACCCTGAAGAACTTAAAAAATTATTATTACTGTAATTTTTTTTCTAAAAGAGGCTTAGTTATTTCCAGGTGGTTCTGGAGCAGTTGACAGCTTCTCCTTGGAATAACTTTGTTTTCATGGTTTACTATGGGATGGTTATTGAAGGTAAGTCCGTATCTCAGAATGTAAATCTTGTATCTAAATTGCAGGCATTTCGAAATACTTGTGGAGCAAGGGAATGCATATAAATTAATTCATAGGAAAAGTAGTGAGAATTAGGCTACTAACAGTCACAGGGTATCCTGGTCAAAGCTTAAGAAAATAATAGCATAAAAAATTACACCAAATAAAAATAAAACAGCATGAAAGAATCATTTCAGCTTCTAGACTGGATATTAAATTAAAGATAGTTTCTAACAGGGTTGACTAGCAAAATAAAAGCTTTTCTGAGGTGATTTTTTTAATGAACAAGTAAAATGCAGGGAGACCCTGGACGCATGTGAAAGCTAAAATCAAGAAAGATTATCCATCGGTGCAGGTCACATCATGGACGGTAGTCTTCTCCTCTTGGAAATAATTGTAAATTTTTTCCTGAAGCCATAGAATTTGCTAATGTTAGAACCTGAATGAATAAAATGCAGTTCTGGCCTGTTGTTGGGTGGATAAATCACCAATATGTGCCCCTGCAGCTCCGGGTCATTTTCCACAGCTTAGTTGCATTTGGCTGGTATGTGTTTTGTATTTTTTTTAATTTTTTTTTCCTGCATTCTGTGTGTGTATTGACTTTGTATATATTGTTTCTTTGAATAAGTAATAAGAAATTGAGGCTGTGATTCAGGGGAATATTTCTGAATCTACAAGCAAGATCTATGGCATTGACCAAAAGCTGAAGTGAATAGGCTTAAATGGATAAGAATAACGTCTGCAGGTTTTGGACAAATGCTGATCCTGTTATCAACAAGGTCTTGATCTGTGGCATTTACCAAACATTCAATTGCATTATATTATTGTAATGTTTTAGTCTGTAAGTTCAATTATATTTGAGAATGAGTGTTGTACTGTTACTGAAAATACAGTGTTTCCCAATTCGAGTTGCATTTTGTTGCTTTGCTACTCAGACTTGAGTGTTCGTCCTTTGATGCAAATTTGCAAATGTAATACACAGGCCTGGCATTGGCTGGCTGTGTTCGAGTTTCATTCATGAATCCGTTCACTGGTTTCAGAATTGGAGAGCCATTCTTATTAGTTATTACCGTTTTCTGCTTTTCTTTCCCCATTATGGGCACTGAACAAAATGTTCCAATGGATATGTTTCCCATGCCCCAGCCAGAACACAACACAACCATTTGAGAAAAAGTGGAGGATCAATTAGCCTTTAGGGCTAATATATATATAAAAAAAAAAACACGAGAATGAGTGTTGCAAAAAACATTGACTTTTGATAAAAAAATAAAAAAAACACGGGTTATTACCTGTCTCAAACAAACATGAGTTATTAAGTGAAATTTTAAGAGTAAATTCTAATGTCTTATTACCTATCTCAAGGTAAGATGTGTTTATAGTATTTTTTCTTAAAAGATTACAAAGTATAATTTGTGACTTAGACATCACTTACCCGGTTTATGTATGTATTGCATATGTTTTTTCACATGCACAAATTGTACAATTGCATCAATTGCCATTGTACATAACAACTCCCACTCTGAAAGATTCCGTCCGTAGTGGCTGGTATCATCATCCACACTGCTTCTGTATCTTACCATCTGTTAGTGTGGGAATTTGTTGCCTGCTGTTAATTGAATTCATATTTGAGGAATGTATGTCTGGAATGTTGGTCAGAATATCAAACTGCTTGGAAAATGTGATGAATATTTTCTTACTATTTATTAAAATTTCAAACTCTGTCTTCTGAAAATCCGCGGCTCTTTGTTTTCATCGAGGAAAAACAATATGAACCACGTGGAAAATTGAATAAAAATTTATATGCACTGTCATGCCTTGGTAAACAATTGCATGTGACTTTATATTTATAATGCATTGGTAGGATTGAATTAGATGGTATAAGCAGTACAAAATGGTCCAATACACAAAGGAATTTGTTTATTCGTGTTTGTTAGTTTCAACGCTCCATTTTCATTCTATTCAAAATTAAATTACTTTTGTTGGTTTAAAGGGCTTACTCGTTGTGGGCGTTGAAACTCCAAAGTCAGCAAAGGAGGGAGTGAACGAGTGGGAGATTTCCGTAGTTCAATGACCAAAAAGCCGAACTGAAATACAGACTACAAAGTACAAACACATACTCCCAACATTTTGGTGTTGGTCTAATTTGTTTACCTTATGCCAATTTTTTCAACCTTCTCCTTGTTATATAAATGCCACCATATTGGGTAAGACATTCAAACCAATTTACTCCTTTAACACCTTCACAAATAGCCTCGTTCAACAACAAGGAAGCAATTAGTAAATAGACCAGAAGCATTTAGGAGGAATTCATGGCAACCCTTCAAGTTTCTGTTAACTTGGCTTCTAAAGGAACAATTAGTGCAACAATCAATGTGCCTAAGATCCGGGTGAGCCATGTCTCTATTCCACAGCTCCCATTTAGAGGTTTGGTGGAGGAATTGGACAACAGAAATAATCAAACAGTTGATAAGACAACCCTTATAAAAGAAGATGCTTACTACTCTAGCAGCATTGGTACCAACATTTTTACAGCTCACAGCATAAATAATAATTCTGATCCTTTGGTGATTTCTAAGCTTCATTCAATCATGGAAGCTATCGCAGATAGAGTGGAAATGCACAAGAATATTGGAGTACAGCGTGACAATTGGAACCATCTTCTATTGACATCAGTTAATGCAATTACTCTTGCTGCTGCAACCATGACTGGCATTGCAGCCATTAGCACGACCTTGGAGCCTGTTGTAGCACTTAAGGTGTCCTCTACTTTGCTTTATTTGGCAGCCACTGCAATCCTAGTGGTGATGAACAAGATTCAGCCATCCCAACTGGCAGAAGAACAGAGAAACGCCGCTAGATTGTTCAAGCAGCTTCATGGAGAAATTGAAACAAAACTGGCTCTCTGCAAGCCTACTATAAATGATGTGAATGAAGCAATGGACAGAGTCTTGGCATTGGACAGGGCATACCCACTTCCTCTATTAGGTGTAATGCTTGAAAAATTCCCACAAATTGTTGAACCAGCAGTGTGGTGGCCAAAAGGAAATCAAAGACAAATAGAAGGGCTTGGTGAGAAAGTGAAAGGAAATGGGTGGGATACAAAGTTGGAAGAGGAAATGAGAGAGATTGTTGAGGTTTTGCAGAGGAAGGATATTCCAGAGTACTTGAGGTTGAGTGAAAAAGCCTTAAACTTTAATAGGTTCTTAGCAATTTCTGGTCCATTGCTAACAGGAATTGCAGCTCTGGGGTCAGCTTTTGTGGGTAATACTAATGGAGTATGGGCTGAGATACTTGGAGTCATGGGTGGAGCTTTGGCAAGTGTGGTTAACACATTGGAGCATGGTGGGCAAGTGGGAATGGTGTTTGAGATGTATAGGGGTAATGCAGGTTTTTTTAAGCTCATGAAAGAGACAATAGAATCAAATATAAGGGAAAAAGATACTGAAAAAAGAGAAAATGGGGAGTTGCTTAAAATGAAAGTTGCTCTACAGCTGGGTAGGAGTCTATCAGAACTGAAGCATATTGCTGTATTATCTTCAGAAAATAAGGCTTCCAAAATTGAGGAGTTTGCTAGTAAGCTTTTCTAATTAGTGCATAGACTAGTGTGATGTATTTTTGTACATATGAAACAGCTTTAGCCATCTGTTAACTCAGATCAATTGCTAAATGTTATTACTTAGAAGATGTAGCTATTAGAACTGAAATAACCCATTGTCTTTGTTCTGTATACTTCAAACAGAGTAGTGGAGAATAGTAGAAGCACCATGTACTAATAATTTCTAATCAAGGATATCAATACTAATCAAGAATATTGATACATACTCAGAGTCAAAGTGTTCTATATGCTCAAATATAAAAAAAAAAGTAAATCTTAAGTGGAGCTCACTCATATTAAAGAAGTTAAATGAATGAATCATTTTGCACCGTACACTTAAACTCTCCCTAATCAATTGCTAATTTTATGTTGATGTGATGACACCGTGTCGTATCCGCCAATGCTAATAAATTAACCATGAAGAAAAATGGGAAAGCTTTATCTAAGATTAGTTAATTCCTGGCTATCATATGTAGATAAAAAGGAAACTAAAAGAACCATGTGATGACACCATTGTATTCACCAACTCTAATGATTTTCCTCATCAAAACCGCTATAATAGACAGTGGTTGTGGTGTAATTGCTTGAGAGCAAAGGCTACTTAATGCCCATCTTCTGTGTCAGTTTTAGGACATCCCAACTACACAATTTCTTAGGTGAACTACCAGCTGTAAGTGGCTTTAAAACATTTTGGCATGAAATGGGTGAAGCAAGGAGCTCATGCTTCATATATAAAGTCAGTTTTTCTGATCTAGTTTCAATTTCAAAATTAGTTTAAGCTTATAATGAAAAAAACATCAAATGGCACAAAAGTTGAGATGGTATTGTTTATTTAGTAAAATTGAATCATCTGTCCCTCACTTCCCTTGTCTCTTTGCATCATTGCATGGTTGAGCAACATCAAGGGTTTCTTGCCTAATATGGCTAACAAGGTTGTATATTTTAATTATTGATCATATGGTCCACATGGTTACTAATTTCTTGGACATTATACTTGAACTACTTCTTTACACAAAGTCAAGTAATATAAATCAATATACTAATGTTGTTCTTCCAATTAAGCTTCCTCTCAAGTTGCAATTTGTTTCTACATTGCTTTTTGTTGCATTGCATTTTTTTTTTTGTTGACATTCATAAATTTCCAGATTTAATCTATCTTTAAAAAAAAAAAAAAATTTAATTTTATGTATTTACAAGAATTTGTAACCAAAATTTGAAGGGCAAATAGTTTAGATGTTAATTTTGATTTTATTTTTCTTACTTGGAACTCATAATCTTCACTTAGTAGTGCTATACTTAGTAACACACCCTAAACATTACCTATAAAAAGAAGAAAAAGAAGATGGATATTAAGCCCATAAAGAATAGCACACAATTACTTGCCAAGGAAAAAGTATGGTGGTCCTAAAGTCATGATAATTTAATTGCATTTACTACTTGAGAGAAAGGATAAAATAGTAAAGGAGGGGTTTTTAAAATTAATAAAATCAAAGCCCTTCATTGGAAATTAATGAAATTTGGAGGACTCTTTACAGAAACAAATGCAAATATTTTTGAAGAAGAAAGCAGCAGAGGCACGATGATGACGAGAATTGGAAACCCATTCTCTCTGCCTTTCTCTGCACTTTCTTTCTTCTACTCTGAAAAAGACTCTGAGGTCACACCCATTTCATCTTCCATAGATTTTTATCCAATGTTCTCCCTCTTATGCTATTGAATTGTATTGTACCCTCCTTTTGGGCTTCCTATCAATCCAATTCAATCTCAACCTCAAAGATCTGAAAGGTTTTGACTTTCTTGTATGAAAGATGATTCATCTATTGTTCACGGTGGTTTTTTCAGAAATGGCTTTGGTATTGTTGATGCTATTCAAAACCCCTTTAAGGAAGCTGGTGATAATGGGTTTGGATCGGTTAAAGCGAGGCCGTGGACCGGTAATGGTGAAGACCGTGGCGGGTACGGTTTTTGTGGTGTTAATGTCCAGTGTGTACAGCATGGTGAAGATTAAGAAGCGTGGGATTGACGATGGTGCTCTCAGTCCTACCGATCAGGTTCTCATGGCCAAGCATCTCCTTGAAGCTACTCTCATGGGTATTTCTTTGTTTTTATTTTTCCATAAAATTTCGTTTATTCTCGAAATTCAATTTATTGTTCTCATGAGGAAGGTGGATATGATTGGCTTGATAGTTCTACATGATTCATGTGCTAAATTAGCTCTCTGCACAATGGTATAGGGAAACGATTTGTCTATTTGCTTCTGCTAAATGCGGATATAGTTTACAAATTATATCTGAAACCAATTTTGCATTGTGGATGTCTTCCAGGTTTTTGTAGAAACCGTTTTTATTCTAAGTTGTCCTTTAGTGTATTTTTCTAAGGTCTGATCAGCAATTAATGGCTTTAGTTCAATTTATTTGTCTATTCTTCTAGGATTAAGTAGTCTTCACTTGTGTATCTAGAGTTATGCCGCCGCTGGTTATTGGTACTGGTTATTTATGGGCTGAGCTATGTATGTTCTTCAAACTTGAAATGGTAGCGACAGCTAGCTTAGAGGCTAGGTGGGGGGAGGGGAACCAATTATGAGCAGTCTAAAGTGGTGTAGTTGGGAGAAAAGAAACTTATATCTGCTTTGAGTATATTGGTCATTATGCATTCTTGTTAGTTCCTCTACTATTTCTGCAAAACCAATTAGTTCTCCTATAGCTTAATATATCATACTCGTTTGCTTCCAACTGTTGATTGTGTCTTTCTAACATATAGTGTTAGTAATCTGATAAAATGTATCTTAACCTTTACATGATTGTTTTCATTATCTTCTGGCTAATAACTTGAAAAGTTATATATATCAAGTCTTCAAGTGCATAATTGCTACAGTTTTTTTTCTGTGATTTATGGATGCCTCCCTCGTACATGTCTTTTGAATGGAATATGTGACTTGCACCAAATATCTCCTTCTTTCTTGTTGTCTTGCCGAAGACTTTTGGGTCATGCCCCGTCCCCTTCAAAAGCAGGGGTGCATGGAGAAAAATTGGGGTCTTTGATTACCTGTAAAAGATGAACTCGTCATTGAGTTTCACTACTAATTATTTTCGTAGAGTCCTGCCCTTCTTCAGAGACTTTGTTGGCAATTCAACCTTTCTTAAGCTTGACTTATTCTTTTCAGGGGCTGTCCTTTTTCTTGCACTTATGATAGACAGACTGCACCACTATATTAGAGAACTTAGTATACGGAGGAAGAGTATGGAGGCTGCCAAGAAACAAAACCGAGTGTCTGAGGAAGGGAAAGTGGGAATTTCCCAGGAAATCAGAGCCTTGGAGGGAGAAACAGCTGCATTGCGGGAAAAAGTCAAGAAGCTGGAATCTGAACTCGAGTCTAAAAGAAAAGACATAAGTGTTGCTGAATCCAATACAGTTGCTCTAAGGAAGCAATCTGAAGGCTTCCTTCTTGAGTATGATCGTTTACTTGGGGAAAACCAAAACCTTCGGAACCAACTACAATCTTTGGACCAGAGATTGTCACGTTCAGGTAGCAAGAAGAATATGTAAGGAACATTGCAGCTGGAAAACGGTTTGTTCATCTTTTACTTGTCGAGAGTTCCAAGGTGTTGGTAAAGGCTAGGAACCCCAGTAAACATGTTGCAAGATATAGAATTTTTACTTTGTGAGCTTCAGTTACGCAATAGGGTGAATGGATCAGTTTTGTCATGAAAAACCGTTATGAATTCTTTTATGGTACTATAGAGAAATTATACTTCTGATTTCTTCACTTTTGTGTATGAGTATTTTATGACGTTTTGATAACATAGAACAGTTACTGCAAATGGTGCTTTAAGATTGTAGATGGTGTTGCAGTGAAGTATCTGGACTTTTAGTCTGTCTTATTGTTCTCCTGCAAGCCTAGAGCACAGCCCAATTATCTAAATGGTGCTTGGGTTGGCATGATTTTCTTTGCTAGTTCTAACGAAGGATTGAACACAACCCGAACTGGCGGTTTGCACTCTAATTCACCCATTAGTAAAGTATTAGGATCAAGTGGTTTTGGGTACAACTGGAACTGAGTATATAATATCTGTCACATTTGGGTACTTAAACGGTGCCAAGTATGGGTCAGACTCAGAGGTAACTTAATTTCAGAGTGACTAGTACCTCCTCTAGTGATATATGAGTTCATAATGATAACAGGTTTTACCTTCACATTAGGATTATCATCTTTTTCTATTTTGGCTCCTTCTCTGTTTAATTTGGTGTACTCCAATAGTCCAACCAATCCCAAGCTTATTTGTTGTAGTAGTCCACTTCATATACTTCCTCTCTTTCATCCAAATGGGTATATTATACTAAAGTTATAGATGTGTATTGTATATACTATGCGATATTTCAGGCCGTGAGACGGCCGCTACTCAGCTGAAATGGCCATTATAAGGATTAAAGAGATTCTCCATGTACAAAGAACTTTTTAGGGCTATTGATTCTAGGCTGAGCATTGTGCTACGCTTTTAACGTTCTCAAATCAAAGATCATTTGGAAAAAGGAATAAATAATAATTAAGGAATAGCTTAAGTGGGAACTGGTGTTAGAATTCCACTATAACGTTGTTGAAGGTATTAGAATAGCTTGATCATTAAGCAAAGTACACATTTTGAATTGCAGGATAGTGGTTAATTACGAGCATTAGTTAGGTATAAGTGTTGGTATACACAAAGGTTATTTCTCAGATGGATAAACAGATTCCTCTTTTTTGGTTTGTTTACTTGCTTTATTCCCTGCTCCTTTGGGTACAGGGGAAGGCGGTTGCATAGTGACAGGGGAAGACAGCTCACAAATGCAGGCATGAGAAGCACCTTGTGTAGGATGGAGAAAAAGGTTGAGTTAACTACCTAAATCCTAATAATATTGTATATGTGAATCAAACCAATTGAACCCGACAATGTAAACCTTGGGTTGAGAAATATTGTATGACTGAACACTAAGTCATTAATCAGTACCAGTCACATTTTCAATTAACAGCAGCATCCCAAAATCATAGTTATGTGTGTGAAGGCCAAACCAACTTGATTCTTAAACTAAAAACAGAGTTGAACATGGATTGGCCAAAAATTATGTTTGTACCCTTATCCCCAAATGCTAATTTAGTGGCAACAAAACTGGAACCTTGGTGAAATTGCCCCCCAACACAACCCTTGTAGCTGTAATTGGTGGGTCAGAGACACAGACACTATCAAAAGAAAAAGAAAAGAAAAAAGTAGCAGATCATTCATCAAAACAATTTCCTTGGCTTCAAAATCAAGTGTTCTGTTAGGAACATTCTGTTTACATGGACAACATACAATTAAGTCTTTCCCTCTGTTATTACCATAATTGTAGTTGCCGCAGCTATTACTACTATTACTAGCAATGTTTGCAGTACTACTATTACTCAAGCCAATGGTTTTTGTGGTTGTGTTTTCATTCAAAAACTATCAAACCATTGTCATGTGTAACACATTCAGTGTCTGCCCCACTAGTCTCTGCGTGTTCATTGGCATTGAACTTTGGCTTGTTAAGATCCTGGCTGCCACTGAAGCTGTCTAACTCATGAATCCCATTGCTTCTCACTGTGACCCAGTTGTCATCCCATTGCCAATTGGGGTGACCCCCAAACACTTGCTGGAGTCTGTCTAGGGGAGAATAAGAAGAACAAGTATGGGTCGGATTCTGAATTGTCTCTAGCTTCTCCATTGAGCCCCAAATGCCTTGGTCCAATATACTAGTTGGAGTGTCCATATTGTAACCATTAATTTCCTTCATAACCAAATTGGTTTCCTCAACAAACCCATGCTTCAGTAGTTCACCCACTGACCATCTTTCTTTTGGGTCTCTTTCCAAACACTTGCTCAAAAAATCCCTCCCTTGCTTTGACATAAAACTTGGTATCTCCGGCACCTCCCCCGATAACCCGATCCAATAAAGTGCAGAAACCGGGTCAGAAACATCAGGCCAGGGGGCTTGCCCGGTTACCATTTCTACCACGGTACATCCCAGAGCCCACACATCAGCAGGGAATCCTTGTTGTTCCCCACGCGCCACCTCAGGAGCCATAAATACCGGCGTACCAGCAATTGACCAATCAGAATTTGACACCTCGTCAACCCTCCTAGCACAACCCAAGTCAGCAATCTTGACTCCTTCATTAGTGACCAAAACATTTTGGCCCTTTATATCACAATGCACTATTCCATTTGAGTGAAGGTATTGAAGCCCAAGTAAAATTTGCCTTGCATAAGTTCTGGCAATTGTCTCTTCTAGCCCACCATTGCACTTCCGAATTGCATCGGAAAACCGTGCCAAGAGGTGCATATTCCATGAACAAATTGTACAAGATGGTACCATTTTCTGTTGTAAAGTCACAACCTTTGTATGCCACAATTTGGTGACACTTCAATGTGGAAAGAATTCTTTGTTCCCTTTTGAGGAATTCCGATTGAGCAAGCTCAGCCGACTTGACAGCAAAGACTTGACCGGACCCCTTAGCAGTGGCAATTGAGACGGTGGCGGTGGATCCCCGCCCGACGGTCTGCCCTCTAGTCCAGTCCATTGAGAAATGAAGATGGTAGAGAATGAAGGTTTTGCAAGTTTGGTATGTGACTTGTTTTGTTTTGTTAGTTAGAGAGGTTTTTATGTATTTATATATGCACAGAATAAAAAAATTGGCATTTTGGCATATTGGCAAAGCAAGAAGCTAATGGTTTGAAAAAACTTCAATTTTCTTTGTGACCAATGGACGGCCGCCGTCTGTTTTTCTCACTCTCTTTTGTTATGAGGGATCCACGTGGCAAAAGGAGAATAGCAAAGGGGGAAACTTGTATTGGCCGGCAGTTCATTTCACTTGGCTAGTTCACAGTTGCACATGGTGGCACGTGATCACGTGCAATGAGTGCGGTGCCAGGCATGCAAATTGGTATGCTTCATGAGGTAATGAAATTGAAGAAGGCATACAAGTACAATGGACTGGTACATTGTATGGGATATTCTAATGGTTTAGTTTTTGAACTAAGATTGGGGGAAAGGGTTCAATTTATTTTAAGGGATTGACTTTAATCAAGTCTATGATGCTCTTCTAAATTTCAAAAGTAAACCTTGAGTTATATTAAATGGATTTCACCTTGAGTGTGTTACCTACCATCAATTATACTAAGAGTTTGTTTGGATTGGCAATAAGGTGATCTAGAATTATGGTTTCTGTCTCATCATATTTGTAGTGTGTTTGGACTGTATTATAATTTGTGACTATAATTTGAAAAGTTGATTTGTGTGAAAAATATATAAAAAATAATAATAATTTATTTTTAATGTATTTGGATTGTTTAAAAGTTGAGTCATTGAAAAATAAAATAAAATAAAACTAAAAGATATAAAGCAACAATAAAAAGAAAAATGGGTGAGCCTGCATCTGGGGATGCTTGACATTGAAGCGCCCTAGAGATGCTGGATGCGGTACGGCCGCGCTGCCTCAAACCAAACAGGCTTTAAGTGAGTTTTTAAAAGATGACATTTTAAAGAAGTTTAGATAGAAGAAATTGCTTCATTTTCTCTCTCTTCAAATTGGTGTTAAAAGCTGCTTATCCACATCAAATGTCAAAAGGGCAACTCTAATTCCCTTAGTATTCTACTTATTGATCATTAGTATTTCTAGGCTGTTTAGGTTTTATAATCCATTAAGAGCTCAATGGCTATATTAGTCTATACTAGTTGGATTTTAAGTAAAGCAAAGGCAAAGAGGAAAAGGTTAAAAAGGAGTGAGCAAGAGCTAGCTTTGTGACTGCAAACAGCTCAAGAAAGCCCAAACTCTCTCTCTCTGTCTCTTTTAAAATATGATGACAGTCGGAGAATAAATAGTTACCACCAATTTTTTTTATGCTGCTATGAGGGCTGGACGGCGTTTGACTCTGTGTGTGTGTATGTGTTTGAGGGCTCATGAATTTGTGGTGTGGCATCAGTGATGCGTCCCTTTGAAGCAACCCAATCATTAAAGTCTGCAGCCTCACATGCCGCCCACCAATGCCTTCCCTTTTATATTCCCTCTCCTTTCTATCTCATGTGTTAGCTTTCGGTAGAGTTTTGCTCTATGGTTCTCAAGCTTGATCCCCCTTTTGCTTTTCAAACGAGGAAAATAAAATGTAATTAATGCTTAAAGTATGTTTATTGAGATTCAAATTATAACATCTAATGTTGTTTAAGGCGCTAATACCATTTTTTATTGTGAATAGGGTCATTGTATCAAAATTGATATTACAGATTGGAATCTTTTGACTCATTACAAGTAAAATATTTGATTCATGAATCAACTTCTGAAATAAACAGCTAAAACAGATGTAATCCACAAATAATTGTAGAAAATTCTGGATTTAATATACTCATTATTAGTCATCAATATGTTATTTTGGACAATGCTTGTTCAATTAATAACTTATGTGTGAATACTTCCATTTAAGAAGGGTACAATGCTTATTCCCCTTCCCACACTCGCCCTCTTATCTATCAGCTAAAAAATAAATTACTAACTATAACATCCTTACTTTCAGAGGCTACCAGCATAGTTCTGCTTGACAAACTTAAACAGAGCCTAGTTAATAGGAAATGGAATGGAATTAATAGTATTTTTATTCAGATCCACACCGACAGTTGTTTCCCAACTAGCCTAGATGGAGATGAACTGGAGACTGCACACGGTACATGAAGAGCAAATGGCATCAAGCATCCACACAACTTTCAAACACAAAAGCATATATAGGGGGCAAGTATGTTATAACATATGCTGAACAATAGTTCTCCATGTTGACTAAAAGGGGAGGATGGCAGATACGAACGATATATACAAGCTATATTATAAGCTCCTTATGATTGCAAGAGTACACAAAGTAGTCAATAGTTACGCTCATTTGGAGAGCTACCTACAAAAGTACATTCTTTATGCTGCCTCGGCAAATCCAACTCTCAGATTACCATAATCAAAGACTGTGTGATAGCGACCCATGAAGACGTCCCCAAGAATCCTGCAAATGTGCACATATACCCTTAGGTGAGACAAAAAAAAAAAGATTCTAAGTTGGTCACAAGGTAGTTAAGTGAGTGACTTACCAAAGAGGTCCACGTGGAGGAGGAATATCCAAAGCAGTAAACCCACTAATGCATTGAGCAGCAGGACCCTCCCCAACCTTCAGTATGTACTGAACACCCAGAAATATGACGAGGTTAACAAAGAACATAACTCCCACAACAACTACTCACATGCCAAAGTTTCCAATACTGCTACTATTAGAAGGAGACAAAAGTCTAGCAACTTAAATGCAGAATTTAAAATTTTGAATTTTCCTTTTTTTCTGTGTGTGGAATTCACGAGGGGAAGGTGAACAAATGATTGAGAAAACTCAAAGAAATCTCGACAAAACAATGACCCTGATCCCTGACATGAGAGTTCCTTCATTATGTATCTCCTATTTTCTTACTTCCATAGTGACAGATAAAGGAAGCAGAAGCATCAGTGTAAAGAAAGGAAAAAAAATAGTATAAGGAACAATTAATTCCTTGAGATATATAAAGGATCTCACATCAGAGTTTCCCCTTTTGCTTTTTGAGTCAGAGAGCAACTGGTAAACGGATATTAGAGCAAGAACTCCACAGAACAGGAGAAAAACGATTAGTGTTTATGGTGCATCTTTCTTTTTGGTACTCCTCGACGGTTTTGAGGTTGGGTACTCCTCGACGGTTTTGAGGTTGGGTTAAGTTAAAGTGGTGACCAACCAAACCAACAAACCACGAGTAGAAACTTTATTGTGCATCTTTCATTCTCCTTTTCATCTGCCCTAAAAATACTATAGTTTACTTTTTCAACTAGTGGTGTAAACTTTCCAGCTAACAAATCATTCTAAGTGTTCTGACTTTTAAAAGAATTCTGATTCTAAATAATCAAAACCAAATCATAAATAAACCTAAATTTCAATAAACAAATGTAGTTTTTTCCAGGTACAAATTATTCTCAGTGCCCTAACTCCGAAAAGAATTCAGAAAAAATCCCTTCCCACAAAATAAAAAAGACAACTACATCTAAAATTTATATCAACATTATTCCTGTAACAGAGTTTTCAGAATCAATAATTATATGCAACTAGACAAGGATAATGATCTAAACAGCATAATAGATATAAGAACATCAAATAAATTTCAGCAATAGTAGTTAAGGATGTTTGGAGCATACCTCCTCTGCAGAAAGGTGAAACACCCTTCCACCTATAGAGAAGGAAACATGAGGCAAGGAAGAAAGTTTTCCACAATCAACAGCTGATTCTCCCATTGGGCTTGGCATTTTATCACAAAGCTGCAGCATTACCCAAGGCAGGACTCAGCAACAGCATTTTCAAGAAGGAGATTAATTACCAAAATTAAGTCTATCTCACCTCATTGATATAGTTGAATATTCGATCTTGTGTCTGATTCTGCTTCAGCTGGTTCTGCATCCACACGACTGTCATCTCACAAACAGAGCATGTAGCATCGTGGTGAGCACCAGATGATTTTCCGCCATTCTCATCCACCACGCTCTCAATGCCAATACTACACACACGTTACAAGAAACAATAAGTTAAACCAACCTAAGAATCGAGGTAAACCAAACTCTTTCAGAAAGACAACTAAATGGAGAAGGAAAAACATTAAGGTCTCTCAGGTAAAGAGACAATTATTCTGCAGGAAAAAACGTAAAGCCTTTTATAGAAATGGAAAATGCCCATGGATAATGAGGGCATCTTGGGTCTGACCTAACACCATGAGTCCCATCAAAGGTGCACAACCCAATTTGGGAGCAAATCTTCTTTGGTTGAGCCTGTTGATACAAAGGGGGAAAAGCAGAAATTAATTTATTGTGGAAGATGAGTAGATCCTTCTCACATCTTCACATATGATCAGCCAATACATTCCGTCAAATATTTTATGGAAGTATTAGAAACTAATCATAAATGAACAATTATCTTACCTCAACCAACAGCAAATCCATAATTGCTTGTCCATACTGTGAAACAACTGCTTTGCATTCCTGGCTAACAACTCCTGAGGCTCCAATGGCATGGTTTATCATGGTAATCACAGTCTACAAGAAAAGCACCGCATATTTAATGACGAGCACAAAACAATTCATAGCGTTTTCCAGAGTTGTTTCCATTTGTTAAAGTTATATGCTATGTATCAAATCTATTTATAACTATTTAGTAATCATCCAAAAGAGAGAGAGAGAAAAAAAAAAAAACTACTTTCCAATGTTCCCACGATTCACATCAGAGAAATCCACCAGTAGTGGATAACGAGTACAATCTTTACAGCAATCATGTGAAGAAAAAAAAGAAAAAGAAAAAAGGATAAAAGAGCAGAAGCATAATTGTTGTCTACATAAGCATGTGATGCATTTAATAATCAGATCTCAATTCAGATTAATTGCCACAAGAAAATGAATTAGTTAGCAAGTCATATAGCAAGAGAGAGAAATTTAATACATTGTTTTCAGACAATGAAGTTAGTTCTCATTTGCACTTCTGTTCTTAGTTGGCTTTACTAAAAAAGAAAGATATTAAATTCCATGTCAGACTCATGAAGATTATGAATTATGATAACTTCCACAATAACTGCTACTCCAGAGAAAAATGATTTGGCTCAGTCTTGTATCCATGAGTCCAGCAAATTCGTAAAGGAACTAAAACCTAAATTAGAATCATAAATTAGATGCCTAAAAAATTAGAAGCATATATACATACCGTTGGACCTGCCAACAAAGAAGTCCCGGAATCTGCAATTGCTGAGCAGCCACCAGCACAATATCCTAAATAACAATATGCTTATATCATTTGAAAATATCATATTAATCGAGACTATATTTGACTGCAGTATCTTTCTTCTCATAAGGAAAAAAAAAAATAGTTAAAATGTCTTCCAGTCCTCCACAGGTACCAGTTGGTTTCTCATCAATAAGTACATCGCCCATGTCGAACTGCCAATGCACAAAAACTAAATGAGCGGTTGATAGGGAATACAATAAACACTAATAAATAAAACTTTATGACCAACCTGCCAATAGCCCTTATGTGTTACAGGAACATATGTGTGCTTGCCCTTGTAGTGATTTGGATCAACTCCACCAAAAACAATTTCACCCCCTTCCTCTTCCTCTGGATTACGGTTCAGCCAAAATGAAAATACTGGTTCCTTAATAAGGCCTTGTTCAATCATGTTGTACCTGAACACAAGCAAGTTCCTCATCTCCTCAAGAAAATTTAATCAAACCTTTAGCTAACAATGAATCACAAATTTGAGAAGCACATTCGTACCACACTGGAACAGCATGTCCAACTGAAATCTCTTGAAACCCAAGTCCTAGTAAACCATCAAACTTGGCCACCAAAAACGTAATACCAGGCTCTCTAGTCGCTTCTATAAATTCCTGATACAGATTGAGTACTTTACACCCACTACCCCTCCCAAAAAAATACAAGCAAAAGGGAAAGAAGTGATAGCTACCTGCTTCTTCACAACTATGTCACCAAGTTTGACATTGTCATAGCTAAAGAAACCAGAAATTGCTCCAGTACCATAGTGAATAGCAGCAGATGTTCCTGCATATCAGTGGCAATACAATAATTTAACATTAGACCAAAAAGCAAAAATTAAGGAGCTTGAAGCATTTGTTCAAAATTGCCCAAACATTCACAGTGAACTGTGGTTTTCCATGAAGCTATATGTTATTTAAAGACACAAACTAATGTATACTGAGTTCTAGCATCAATCTGGCTTCCAAATAAATCAGAAACCAACATCTTTCAATTGAGTTTGTACTGACATACTGAAGTCCTGTTCTGATTCCCATGCCCTTTGGGTTGACTGAGTGTCAAGTTTAACCATTTCATTTGGTAAAGGTCTCAAGTCTACAATGCACCACTATCACTTTGACTGCTAGAAGATGGTATTAGGAGTTCCTAATAAAGACTTCATAGCAGACTGACAAATCAAAGTACAGTTATACAGTTGCACAAAAAATATTTTTATCCAGGAGAAAATTCAAATGACTCTTACGTTGAGGTAATGTTCAAATAATAAAAGGTTGTTCCTGGACATCTTTTTTCCGGCAAAGAAAAAGTGATTTTCTAGACTGGTTGTCACTTTTAAAGCTTTTGAGAACACTTGCAAGTACTACTTTGACCATTTAAAAGAGTGAAAAACTAAAACCCTTTATACCAACAGTTCTTCAAAACCTTCTCTTTTTTTTTCTTTTCTTTTTTTCTTTTTTTTCAGCAGCAGCAACCAGAGGTTAAAACTCTACACAGGAATTATAAAAGTAACAAATAACAATGTAATTATGACCGAAAGAGAGATGGGCTTGGAACCCATCATGGGTAGGGTACAAATGACAAACCATTTTTCTTATAGGTGCTAGACTTTCTCGCCTTGTACTTGGCATGGACATAACAAGAAACCTGTATCCAAATGCAAATTGCAAAATAACATAATTATTATTTTTTTCTCAAAGTTGGAACATAATACAAATTCATAATAGACATGCATGTCGAAGCTCACCGAGAAATAGCACTGAGATGATGGCACCCAAAGATTTGAGCTTCCCGTGTCAAAAATTACAGTGAACTTCTGAGGAGGGGTACCAATGGAAATTTCTCCATAATATTGAGCATCCAAGTAATTCTTTAACGCAACAATATCGGTGTCCGGGCCATCTCCGAGATTACCATGTAGATGATACTTCCTATTATAAGCTCTCAATGATTCCCCATCCCTTGCCTCAAGCCGAGCAGCAAGTCGGTTATTTGGGTCCAATCTAATCTTTCTCAGTCCAATCCTTCGCAAACCATCATTTTGTGCAGAGGAGGCCAGAGAAAGCAACAGAGTTGATAGGAGCAAAGACAATACAATAGCATTGAAGTTGGTTCCCATTTTGGCCTATTATTCCAAATAAAAATTCAAGTGCGGATGAGCTTTTTTATAACGCAGAACCAACAAACATGAAACAGGCAAGATGCTAATATCATAGTTCCGGACAACATTTGCAATATATAAATCAGAAGACTAAAATGGCAACAGATGTTTGCTTCTTGCAAAATCGTAGCAGTATATACATCAGAAAACTAAAATTGTAAGAGCATGTTTGTTTCTTACAACATGGTAGCGGTTATCCATCAGAAAACTAAAATGACAACAGTGTGTTTTCTTCATAGATATATCTAAAAGGAGTGAAAATACTCTAGCTGAAAAAGTACAACAAGGAACCAACTAAAAGAAACATGAATATTTAGCATGGCAGAATTTTTGCCCAAAATGCTACGATCCCAGAAAACAACATGCAAGTAAATTTTCCCTGATTTTCCTGCGTTTTCTAATGAAACAAACAACGCATGATAGCTAAAAGATCAAAATAAAAAACTGAAACTGAACAACAAAAACACCATAAACCCTGTTACAAATGGAATTGCTCCAGAAAAAAATAAAAAAATAAATTCATAAACCCTACTAAAATTATAGCCTGAAAAATCCAACAATTGATTCAAAATCTGAAACTTAAAAAAGGAACATCAGCAAAATTAACAACCAGATAAAATCTTAAAGCATCTTAGGCAAGCAAAAGAGAAAATATTACTCACCAAGATCTTCGAAGCAAGCTTCGGAGAGAAGAGGAACAGGTTGGATAAGAAAGATCGGAGCAAACGATGAGAGAGAATTTAAAAGGACTAGAACACTACTCCTACCGTCTTATTCGGTTCCATCTTCCCGCTTTTTAAAGCGCATGAGGTGTAAACTTCAGATCTCAACCGTCCGTTTATTTGTAAGAGTCAGAATCAACCGTCAATAATTGAAAAAAGAAAACGATGACGCCCAAAATATTCACAATGCAATGGTTTTTTTTCTGAAAAGCGCGTCCGTATTATCAGTAAAGCAGCTTCATTGAATCAGAACCGTTGATGAGAGAATTAACGGTGGATTAGTCTACTAGATGAGATTGTTTGTTGGGCAGGAAAAGGACGCGGAATAAAAGGAATGGCGTTGTAACCGAAAGCTTACGTGTCTGGAACATATGCGACCTTGGGTTTCCTTGTACGCGACACCTCCTTTGCTTTTGCCTCCTCACCAGGTTTGGTGGTTTCTAGGGGGAGAGTGTGTGTATATGGCTTCATGGGCCCAAATGGAAATTATGCAAACTGGCTCAGTGAGCCCATTAGGCCCAAGAGATATTCAAATTGTGATTTTGTTAGTAAAACAATTTGATCCATCTGGTCTTATCAAATCGGTGTTTATAGTTCAATCCAACCCGATTAATCTCATCAAACCACACTAATTCGATATGGTTGGTTCAAATTTATTGTTGGACTGAATTGGTTCATGATTTCTAAGATCAATGACCCGACAGTAATCTAAATCCAATTGAATGATATTACAACTGTTTTATAAATAAATAATATATTATTACAAATTAAATTTTCCTCGAACTCATCACTCATAAACTCAATAGATAAAACATAGACCTTAGAGTATGGGAATTTGACAATCCCACTTCTATTAATAAATACCTTGATTGAGCTTAACCTAATCAACTTAATCTCATTTAACTTGAGACTCATAAATTAGAGTGGATTAGTTTCAAGTCTTCAATAGATTGGATTTTAAAATATTAAAATACAAATCGTATTCAAATTAAATTTTACATATTTAAATTAATGTTAATAAATTTGGATTGAATCAATTTTTAATCAAATGAGATTTAAACCTAATTTAATCTTTTATAGGTAGCTTGTAGCCTGATACCATTTAATAGTGACCTCACGTGCAACCATGTGGACTTTATTACACATGAAGACTTTTTTATTTCTTTCTACTTTTATATCTATATATATCTTAATAAATAAATCCACGGACATATGGATCGAGTTGGAAGACTATAGAAAGACCAATTTGTACGGTGCGACCCGGAAACAAAGTTTACTCTTTACACGTTCGGTTTAATACACTCGCATAGTCGCATTATTGGTTTAAAGACGTTATTGCCTGGAAAGTCCAAAAAATATCCCACTACAACCAATTAGAACCTTCCACGTCAGAACGATCCCCCACCTAACCCCTTATTCTATTAGGTTGACCATCTTATTATTAATTCATATATACGTAGTTGCCCGGAAGTCTATCCAATTTTCCACCATTTACGTGTGTGTCGAATAGTCATTGCCGTATTTTTTGACCAATCAATTAAGTTCGAACGTGTTTTGAAAAATATAGAGGTTGTTTGAATTTGAAAGAGTAGAAGACAACATAAGAATGATGATGAAGCCAAATAATTTTTCTTTTTCTTTTTTTTTTTCCTTCTGTTATTGAAAATGAAATAATAAGATTTTGGTTTACAAGAGTAAAACTTCAAATCTATATGAACATTCAAATCTCTTCCATGAAAGGAACAAAAATACAAAATAAACTATATGAACATTTCAATTCACCCTCATCTTCCTAAAAAGTACTAGTTAATGAACATTGAAGCTATGAGTTCTAATTAATTCTCTTTGCTGTTGGCATTGTTGCTTGGGTAACCACCACCACCAATGATGGTTGAGATTGCAGCTGCAAGTGCTGCCGTGAAATTTGGATCAGCCGTGATGGCGGCGGTAGCAGCACTGACAGCTATAGAAGGCTGCTGCGGGTGGGTTTGATTTATTGTTGGTTGATGTGGAGCCATATTTTGGGACAATTGAAGGCCAGAGAATTTAGATTGATTATAGAGTGCTTGTCCAAAAGGTTGAGGTAATTGAGTTTGTGTATTTTCCCCAGGTTGGCCAGTTGGGAAGGTTAACTGAAATGGGGAAGCTGAATAATTTCTTTGGAACTGTAATGGGTCTGATGGGTTCTGAGTAAGGTCCAAAGTGACAGTAGGAAATGGAGCTGAAGCTGAAATTGTTGCCATAGTACTTGATGAGCAAGGAAGAATAGCTCTGGCTAACAAATTTGGGTTCATTATCCCATCTACGCTTGACATTGACCCTGAAAGTAACATACTAGCAGCTGCTGCTGTGGTTGATGCCATAGCCATTGCAGCGGGTGGCAGTGGATGGTTATGGTTTCCTTCATATGTCGTAATCAAAATTGTCCTGTCTTCCGCGCAACGTTGAACCTATCGATTAATCATAACCAGCCAACAATCATTAGCACAATAATTCAAGTATAAAAATGTAAGATGGAGATTCAAATTTCTTTCACAGGAACATACTTGTTTGCGAACCGGGCAACCAACAGCCATGGTGCACCTATAATATGCACGAGGACATGGGTTTCCTTTAGCCATTTTTTGTCCATATTTTCGCCATTGGCAACCATCACTAATCTGCAAAGAATCACAGTATATTAATATTAAGATGATCAATACAATTACTCCTTTTAATCAAAATTTTACAGATTTTGGATATAATTTAATTAGTGCTCACCATGGGAGCTTCTGATCGAGCACGAACCGATACACGGGCTTTCCTCATGGTAGCTTCAGTGGACTGATCGATAGCCTTTTGAGCATTCAATTTCTGAGCCTTACTAGAAACCCAACCTTGTGTTTCCGATTCCGGGCTTTCTTCTCTACCAGTCTCACTTTTACCATTACTTTTTGATGCAGCAACCTCAGTAGTAGTATTATTGTTATGAGGTGTGCTTGAACGTGTCCTTTCATCCGATGAAGAATTAGACACCTCCAGTTCCATCTGATCAGCTGCTCCACTAGGCCCTAAATCAATAAATTGTCTTGCTCTTGCCAATACTGCTCCATGATCAACCCCATGTTTTTTCTCTTGATCATTAGATTTTCTTTCAACAACTAGTGGAGCTGCTTGGACTTTCTTTTCTTGTTGTTGCTGCGTTAATGCAACAAGATGCATTTGCAAGGAGGTGTAGTTATTGCCCACTTGACTAAGCATCTCTTTTAGCCTTTGGTTTTCACCATTCATACGTTGAAGCTCTATTTGTAATTGTGCAAGCTGAATTTTTTTCAAAACCCATATGAAAAATAAGTAAAAAAAATTTTGTGGGCAATACATAAAATTCCAAAAAAAATAAAATTAAAAATAATTTGTTCTATAAATACCTCAGTATTCTTGACTCGTTTATCTTCATTGTCTGATGAAATCCCATCATCCACCGTTGATTGATCGCTCCTAGTATTTGCAGTGAGAAGCTGTAAACCAGTCTATATTATCCCAACAACAAAAAAATAATTATTACCCATGATTAAATTTACAAAATTTGTAATAATTATAATAAAAATAAATAAATTGGAGCTTGCTAACTTACATTTACATCCAAATGATCAGACTTGAGAGCAGCTTGATCATCAAGAGATTTCTCCTTCTTGATACTACCGGAGAAAAAGTCGACCTCACTTACAATCGCCGGATGATGGTGATCGGACGGTGACCGTGTAGTCTGCTCGTGATCTCGGCGATTAAATTTGACTGGAAATTCCACACCTGGAAACATTCTTTGATCCTGGCTGAGCTTTGGAAATGAATTGATGATTGTAGGCTGATTGGTTGGAAAGAATCCAATACTAGATTTGTTATTAGAATCAAGAGTGAGACCCCATCCTTTGTCCATATAAAATCAGATTAAAGAGAAAATTAGGAAAGAAAAATTCAGTAATCGGAGCTGATACCTTGAAGGCGTATGGTATGTGTTTGTGAAAATGTCTGTGAAAGATTGACGGAAGAGGGAGGGTTGGTTGGACTATCTGAAGTCTGGAAACGGTGCAATGGGATCGGCTATAAAAAGGGTTTGGACTTGGAGGAAACGTAGACCAAATAAGATTTAGATTTTTATGAGAAATTGATAAAAATGTCAAAAACGTCAGACGGTGCGTCAGATTGGCTACCAGATGGCAGTGGGTCCCTTATTCGTTTCTTCGGTGTGGAAAAGCCCCAGCGTTTGTCAATTCAGTCCTACTGACTACATTATTACAACTTTTCAACTGGTAATCGGATTATTTGCCCTAGTATCACGACAACGAATCGGGTCGGTGTTGGATCTTAAATAACTTTTACCTTAATTTCAAAATCAATCTGATCAATTTAGAATTATTTTGAAAATTTTCTTAGTCTTCTCTGCTTTTTTTTTTTCCCTCAAATTGACCCGACTTAGATTCAATTTAAACATAATGAATCATGATTTACATTAAAAGAATTAATTAAAATTTTACTTTCATGGCTCTCAATATATATTAATTTTTACTTACAACTCAAGTTAATTATTTAACATACTTAATTAGTTGCTAATTCAACTGGTAAAACATCGAGAGAAAAAAGACCAATTCATTATTCAATATAATTTATCAATTGCTAATTCAAGTTAGTTACTCAACATAGTTAAAAATAAGATCCATCACTTAATATATCATTTATCCTTCTCCTTTTCGTTTTGAAAGTATCATAAGATACTCATAAATTCATATCAAAAAATAATTATTAATCAACATAGTTAATCAGTTGTTATTTTAACAACAGTAAGTTAAGTAAAAAACAAAGTCACATTCTCAGTATATCATTTTCCCAATCACTTTGCCCTAAAAGTAATATATCATTATAAGGTGAAAGGCATCTAGCTTTTAACAAATATAGAACATAGACTTTTTAGAATGTCAATTTCGAATTTTAACTTTTCTTATATGTCAAGGATTCTTGTTTTGTTGAGAGAAAAAAGGACAAAGTAAAGATAACTCTTGCTTTGCCAAAGAAAAAAAAAAAGGGCAAAGCAAAGATTGGATAGTCATAATTTCATATAACAAAAAAAATGCTTACCACATTTAAGAAAAAAAACATAAGAGATAAGGCAAAAGAAAAGAAAAGGTTGAAAGTTGGAAACCAAGGTGAAATATTAGCCGAAACTTGACCCGAAGGGGAAAAAAAGAAAAGAGAGAGAGTGAAGAAATGAATCCACCGGCCCGAATGATGCGGCGCCTTGCACGTGACGAAAATGAAATTCAGAGAGAGAAAATAAAAAGCAAACAAAGTCAACGAATTTGACGGCCCGGCTCTCTCCTTTCTCTCGTCAGTGAAGACCGGGTGAGAAAGTAGACTAGTCTTCGGTGGGCCCCACGTAGCATGACATTAGAAACCACGTTTCAGATCTGCCCGGTAACCATGTTGACTGTTTACCGGTGGGACCGAGTCATTTGCTTTGACTTTTTTGAACTACCGTTTCTACAAGATCTCCACCCCTTTATCTTCCTAAACCCTACTTCCCTATTTTATTTAGTTTTTCCTGGTGTAAATACTACCTTGAATATAGATGGATTTTTTTTTTCCCCCCTATACAATTAAAATTTCATTTATAATACTTTGATACTTTCCTTGCTTCTTTTGTACAAATTTATTGCGATGACTTTAGTAGTAGCAGTCCCTTTAATATCCTTTAATGCTTCTTTGAAAATGGTTCAAGCTTGTAAGAAAAAGTAGTCCTTTGTAATTATAACCCAACATAGCAAGTTAACTAGCAATACCCTTTCTTGAGAGTGAAACTTCAACATCGATCTAAAACCTATGAACATCTTCTTTAGAAAAGAGCAACAATATTCAGGCCCAACTATATTGACTGCTTGGTACGTACAATGAATAGACTTGATGCCCTTATATAATTTTAGGTAATGTCCATGTGCACGAGAAAGAAGATTAACGTTGAGGTATGTTGGTCTAGTGGTAAAAGAGTTTTAAGTACTTTCAAAAAGGTTGAGAGTTTGAGTCTTATGTTTAGAAATCTTAAGTTTTAGGTCTCGACATAAATGTAATGAAATTCTTTTAAATAAAAGATAGTGGTGTGAGTGTAATGTTTCATATAAAAAGTGAGTAGTCTATTTATTTTTTATTTTTTGATTAAAAAAATATTCAGATTATATTGTATTAGATAATACTCTCATATACACGAAACATATCATTCCCCTAATTTTATAGTAATACTATTATTTTGGTATACGTCCAAGCTTCTATTTAGTAAGATATTAATGTTATTTGTCTAATATTATTGTAATATTCAACTAAAAACTCATGTGTTGGACTTAGACTATATTATAATCTATATCAAAACCAAAGACATAAAGTTCCCCGTGCATGGGGGCTTAATTAATTTGTTGTCTTGGTGAAAAGTTTCCCAGATATTAAGAAAAAATAAATCAAATAGGTTTCTGTTTAACTCATATTCAAACTTGAAACATACGGCGCCCAAAGAAAAGGAAAAGAAACCGAAGGTTCAAAAGTTGCAGTCTCAATATTTCCTAATATAAACACAAGCACTTTTGAATAACGTATGGAAAAAAGTTGCGTTTTATATTCATCATTCTTAATCTTCAAAACGCAGCTTTGGAACGTGGTTTTTAAATTTCAAGTGTACGCTAGCTCTACCTAAACTGAGAAAGCACAACCTCTTCAAACCATGTCACATTTGAATAGTTGTGGAATAATTTATATTAAAGTTTTTTTTTTTAATTTTGAGAAATCATTTATGTTTAATAATTAATGATGACCATATATATATTAAAATATATATTTTTAATAAAATGTAAAGGGGTTGAGCCATGAGCTTGTATTAAAATTTTCATACCAAATAGAAAAAAAAATCAGAAGACTTTGACTGAGATTTATGTTGACCGTGTGTGATTTGGCCCCGACATGGCTTTCTGAATGACATAGAAATTTGGTATGAGGGTAGGTTTGTACAGTCAGGATTGTAGAAATTAAGTAACGGCGTTATCACACTTTCGCTTTCCTTGAATAATAATTCATTCTATGTGTAAGCACTAAAATTATAGTTACAATATGTGGTTTAATTAGTAATTAAAACTCTTTTAAGCTCGAAGAAACTAGAATCCAATGTCGTTTTTAATAAAAATAGAAATACATTTTTCTTTAAAAGTAAAAAGTAATTCTTCTTGCCTAAATCATCAGAGTGAAATCCTAATTTACTCACTTTAAATTGGATATAAATTATGGATTGAAATTCCGAACTACTCCAAATATATTTAACGAATTTCTTTATCATAAAATTAAAAAGAATATTTTTTTTCTTTTACAATTAGATATTTATTTATAATTTTAGTGGCCTTGTGAATTTCTTGCATGATAATTTTAGCTGGTTGTTTTCATGCTTCTACTATTAGAAACTCGTATTGATTGGATTTGTTTTTTTTTTTTTTTTTCAACAACCATATCTTTGTTTCTTTACGCGAAATTTCAAACCCATTTAAGACCGACAAATCAATGATATAAGTTTTGCATATAACAAGAAGTTTTAGGGGCTATTTTCCGTTTTCTTCCTTGATAAATAATAAATACTAATTAGACATCAAACTAGCTCGATCACTTTAGTGTAATCCTATAGGGAAATTATCGTATGATGCAAATTTATTAATGATTAAAGTTTGATCTAAGTGTAAAGTTAAAGAAAAATTAAGGTATGATGCTTCATTTTTGTATATATTGAGTGCTTTTATAAGAATCAATGTATGTTGCCCACTTTTCAGTTAAAAAATGAATATAAGTGAGTTAATTGGTAATTGTGTCAATATCAGGTAATAAAGTGAAAGTTCGGATACTACATTATTATTATCTTATTTTGTCGTATTTTTGAATTTTTTTCCCTACCTCTAAATTTATTTTAAGGGTAATGTGTAAATGTGAAAATTTAGTCAATTTGAGTTGTTGGCTTAAAGCATTGAACTTTGAAGGTCAAAACTAATACAAAAGATGCTATCGCTAGCTCCCCTTCCATTCGTATTGTGACGCCCACAAGACGCAGCCAGTTGTTGATGAATGCATGCACGTAGCTCCTGTTCTGTAAATGGTGGCCTGTTTGGACTGTCAAAATTAAACAACATATTCAAGAACAGCTTTTGAACTTTTCCTGGACATTTTGACAAAGTTATATACGGTGGCATAGACAGACAGATTTGAATATGTTTTTTGAAGAAAAAGCCAGCCAGACAGACAGAAGTTAAGAAAATGGCATGCATGGGCCATGCATTCATATTTAATACATTTTATACTGATTTCTTGTAATTGGTCTGAAACGTCAAATTTATTCCATCACCTTGTCTTATGGTGGGATTTAATTCCAAAGTTTACGCAGAATCTTCTACCAAACAATGGAGAACAGCTACATATGACAGATATATCCAGATAAATAATTGTTGGCAGTTAGCCAGCCTCAAAGCTTAATTCTAATTTTGTAGACATTCAACGATCTCATACAAAACCCATTCCAACTTGTTTGTCAATCTCAACCAAACTTCCTTCACTTTCCTATTCACAAGCTACTCGTTAAGGATTGGCTAACAAAACTCAACTAGTTTAATATAATTTAATAATATTATTATATCAATCTATAAATCAATTTATTATTTTTCTTAGCCATAGAAAAATACTTGATTAACTATTTATCTTATCTTAAATTTTGACTCTTTCTTGTATTTTGTGATTAAAACTAATGAAAATTTCTTAGGTAATTAAACAATAGAGATTCATATATATTTCAATAAAATTTAATGTTTTAAAAATAAGACCGGTTTTGACTTGAAAAATTTGTTGAATCTCGGGTTATTGATAATTTTCCAAGTCAGACTGATACTCAGACTGAGTAATGTAATAACAATATTTAATTTAATGTTTAATAATATCGAACTTGCAATTATTATATTTGATGTCATATATCTTATATGTTTTTTAATTCCATTCTCAATCATTATTCTAATATTTTTCAATCATCAACAAAAGTTTATTATAAATAAATAAATAAACAAGATCACTAGTATATACAATATAACTATCTCATTTTAATCTATTTGTTTGGAAATGAAAATGATAGATAAAAAAAATAAAATATGGGTGAAATAATAAATTTTATTAAAACATAAATAAATAAATAAAAGAAGAAGAAAAATTAGAAAAATTTTACCTTACAAATACATATAATACCAAACAAACTAACACAAATATAATTAGCTTAGTGGTTGAGACCTTGTGTTTCAACACCAAGGTATTGGGTTTAACTCTCCTATTTATGGTGAATTTCGTGTGTAAGAGTAAAAATTGACCCTGAATATGCCTAATCATTAAATAAATAAAACAATAACAACAATTAATATTGGGCCCAACATTTGCATGTTTATTGGACCTGTATGGGCCAGCCTTTTGAAATCAGAAAGGAAAAGACAAGAAAACAAATGAAAGATTTTAAAAACACACTAAGGGCTAGTTTGATAAGTAGAAATTATTTTTGTTGAATTGGAATGGGAATAAAATATAAATAGAATAGAATGATCATTCTCTTCTATTGTTAGGTAGTGCTTGTAAGGAATAATCATTTCATTCTATTTATTAATTTTCTATTCAATTTTTAGAAATGAAATAATATCAAAATTATGATAAAAGGCTAAAAATATCTTTCTATAGATAAAGTAATTAAAATTAAACATAATTTATGAAATATATATTTCTTAATTTTTTTTAAATATTATATTATTATTTATTATTATTACTTATAATTATTTTATTATTTATTAATATTAATATTTTAGTTTAAAATTACTTAACTAATTTATTTATTTAACATTAATTATTTATTTATAATTATATTATTTATAATGATATGAAAGGGTATTTTTGTCATTTCACTAAAATAATTGATTTATTATTATTTTTATATACAAAATTTTTATTTTTTTAATTTTATATGATTTTATATTTTTTTTTTAATATGAATGATACTTTTGTCATTTTACTAAATTAAATAATAAAGATTTTTTTTTTAATTATGAATAATAATATTATTTTATCAATATTCAACTTTTTTATTTTATGTGATATAATAATTTTTTTGTCATTTAATTGAACTAAATCAATTCCATAGAAATAGGAATGAATAATCTAACTCGTAAGTTTGAGGATTCCTACCGCTATGGAATAAAATAACTAAAATAGAATGAGTACTCTGAGACTAAAAACGTACCAAATAAAAAAAAATATTCATTCCCATAAAATCATACAAAGAATAGAACTAACTATTCTCACTTACCAAACTATCCCTAATTCTCATTTCTTTAAACTAAAGAACCGTCTAATTCTCCATAATCTCTCTGATGGATTCTCTTCTCACCCACATGCCCATTGCTCCATTTCTTTTCCTAATTATTCTCCTACTTTCGCTTTTATTTCTCAGCTTTGCAGCAGCTCAATCCAGCAATTGCAGAACCTCTAGTGGTAACATACCCATCATTTACCCATTTGGCATTTGATGATGGCTGTGGAAGCCCACATTGCAGACACATTCTTGCCTGCTCAGATTCGGGAAAACTTGAGTTCAGAAGCCCTTCAGGGAGATACGCAGTCCGTAATGTGAGCTATTCTGATCCCCAAATTTTAGTCCCAATCCTTTCATGTGGAATTGTCAGGATGGTGATCAATTTCGTCCAACAAGGCCATTTAGCCTCGAGACAACCACACATTTTTTCACTTTCCTCTCAAAACGAGTACCTGTTCTTCAATTGAAGTGAAGAGAATGTGATAAATAATTGAGCCAAAGCCCTTGTTTTGTGATCACTTTCCTGAACGTTGTGACTCTTGATCTTGTGGTAGTGCTAGTTATCTCTGTGGGAACTTCCCAGAATGGGCCTCTGCTTTAGGAACCAGTTCTTGTTTTCTTATTATCCTAAGGCTTCTGAGTCTTTAAGGTTGATGTTGAAGTACTATACGTGCTAATTATACTAGTGTCTATTGGAGAAATGTTGGTGCTAATTATACTAGTGTCTATTGGAGGAACGTTGGTGCTCCTCAACCGTGTATGATCAAGTGCCTGAATATGGATCAAGGGTTGATTTTGGTATTCCTGTCACTAGTTGTCTTCAATTTCAGGGACAGTATGAACGGAGGAGGGACATGTGGCTTTGACACAGAAACACTCCTGAATTTTTTGTGCCTGTGTAAGGAAGGGAATGTCACAACCTATTGTCCAGGTATGCCAGAATCATTTGGTACAGTCTCTCTGTTGTGTAATTTGCAATTCCCGTGACTTGGGTATAATCTTGCAGATCATGATTCGAAGCACAGTAGGAAAGTCCATGCTATTGCAGGTGATAAATTAATTGAATTTTGATGAAGAGCTTCAAATTTCAGAAAGCATTGATTCTGGGTTATGCTTGTGTGATTTTTTTGGCTTTTGTACTGTTGTAGGGACCATTACTGCTGTTTCAGCTGCAGGGGCATTTGGAATTGGAGTTGGTATTTGGTACTTGAGGAAAGTGAGAGCAAAAGCACCAGTACATGTGGAGTTCAAAGCAATGAGAATATGCTTTTCTGAAACAGTCAGACAAATTAAGTGAGCTATATACCTTCTTTCTTTCATTTTGTTATCTTATTTGCTATTTTGTTTGTTTATTACCGACACCAAAAAGAGCCCATATTATTGCTTTACAGTGGTGTTTCTCAATTTTGCCATACTCCATGCAATAGCATTTTGTATGTTATATGGATTCTATCTAATATACTAAATGGTAATGTCTGAAAAATTGGAACTGAGAGACACCCATTTTATATTCAACTTGTTCAAAGCTAATGATTTCTTTGTTATGTTCAAGCAAAAATTTCAAATATTTGTTCTGTTTTGACGGTATATTTGTAGGAATGTATCTGCATGCAGTAGTGTTAGACTGTACTTTCTTTGAACTGATAGGTGTTTGTTACAAAAATACATATTAAATGTCTTCCTAGAAGTCAAATATGGCACTTATTCAAAAAGCAAGCATAGAAAATGAAAAAATAAAAAGGTAAAAATGGGCAACAGTAGGCCAAACTAACAAGCTTTTCCAGCAACACAACTCAGAGGACCTGCATTGGAAGTTAATGCAGGCACAATGGACCCTGGAGCAACCAAGAAATATTGAGCTACTGAGTAAAGTGGAGCACAACTTCCATACCCAGATGGAACAAAACGAGCACCATTTTGAAATACATCCTTGGAAGATCTCCATTTCCAATTTCTCCATTGTATGTTGTTCCTTGACCTCTCTCTTAGTTACCTGTCATTGAATAAACTGTATATTCTTAATGTCTGTAATATGTTGCTATATTGGGACCCTTCATACACTATACTGAAGAAAGAATGTGGTTTTGATTAACTACCTCTTTTGAATTGGGATTGTTTGGAGCTATGAAGTAGTTTGCTTCACTTAATATGGTAGGGTTAGCACTGCCACCAATAGCATACATCTGCCATTGATCATATCTATTGTTGACCACATGGGCATAGCCAAATCTCACCCTGCATTTCATCATAAAGTAATTAAATATGATTATTAATTGTATTATAGTACCAAATGTGTTAAGTAACTAAGGAAATCTTCCTTCACACTGACATATTTATTCTGATATGTAAGTTAACACGGTCATCTTCAATACTTGTGGAAGAAGCAAATGCTTGAAACTTTAGCATTTTATCGGGTTCTTAATCTCAGATTGCCTAGAAAGCATTATAGATACTCGGAATTAAATCTAAAATGGTTGCTTATATACCTGCCAGAGCTTAGCTCAATTGGCATGGTACCAGCCTTACGTCTCTCTCCCCCTCTCTCCCCACCCCCATGATCGAGGGTTCAAATCCCAACCTCGTTATGTACCAAAAAAAAAGATGTATTTTGGAGAATAGGGAATCTTCGGAATCGCAAGCATCCTCAATTCTAAAAAAAGAAAAGAAAAAAACACTCCTACCTTGGCATCCTTTCGATTAGGCCAGAACCAAACTGGTTAAAAACTATTGTCACTCTCATAATTTTATCTGCATGTATATCCATCATTGTGTCCAAGCAACATCACCTGCATTAACAGGAAATCAGATATTTGAATTCCCAAGTTGAAACCACTATAGGGCTTCAAATTATGAACGCAAAAAATTCTTTTAATCCTATGTATATATGCCAGCAATATGTCGAAGAAAGAAGGAAAATGAGAAATATGCATGTTCTGCTCACTTTGTCATGCTCGGTGAAGTAGTTGTTAGAGATCGTAATAGAAGTTGAGGCATGAATAATATCAATTAGACCATCAGTGCAACGAGCAAGAAAGCAATGATCAATCCAAATATTTGAGGAAGCAAATATGCTAATACCATCACCATCAGAGCCTTGACGATGGCCAATATGGTCAGTACTACTCCTAACAAGACCAGCCTTTCCTGGTTTACAATCATGAATACTAATCCCATGAATAATAATATGGCTAACACCTTGAATTGTTAAGCATGCCCGGTTTGCAATTTCCACCTTAGCACCTCTCCCATCAATGGTCTTGTAGCTATTCATAATAAGCTCATTTTTAAGTGTAATTACCATGTTTTTGGCAAAAATTATCCAAAGAGGTTGTGTTTGGATTACACCATACCGAAGCGTGCCGGGTTTAGGGTTAGCCGGGTCATCCGATGGATCATTTACTGTGTAAAGTTTCCCATACTTGCCACCAATTGCGCCTTTGCCAAAGCCTACGGCGCAATCAGCCAAGGCGTGGCGGTTTAGTGCCCAACTTGGTTTAGTCCGCCAGCATGAGTCTATCAAATTCAAGACATTCTTAGGAGTAGTGGGTGGAACGTAGCTTGAAATGGGTTTGGGTGGGTAGTAGTATTGTGTTGGATTTGCATGCAAAGTTGAAGCAAATTGTGTTAGTATTATGCATAATGTGATCAAGAATAAGTGAGGGGCTAAGCAGGCCATGACTAGCTTGTGGGGTTGAGAAAATGAACAAGAGGGATTTAATTAAATAGGAGATGAAAGAGAAGGTGGTGCACACGATTAATTAGGCGTGCATATATATGACTTTCAAATTGTTTTTGATTTGTAATTAGTTATTTTAGTAAGATTTTTGAGACTTGATTAAACGTGAGTGCACATTTGCACAAGCTTGGGTATAGCTAGATTGACTTGAACATTTTATTTTAGAAAAAAATTGAGATTATAATACAAATAATAAGTCAAAATGAGATCAGCTTAACTATTGTTTTAGTTGGCCCTCAAGATTATTTCAGTTTTTAATATAGTCCCCCAAAAATATTTTTCAATCAATTTTATCCTCTCTATGATTCAAATTTTTTCAATCAAATTACATTTTTTTAGTCTCATGTTATGTATAAATAAAATAATTTTACATAATTTAATTATAAAATAACCAAAAAAGTAGTGCAAGATATAAAAAGAACTTATGTACATTATTATTTTATGTCAAGTGTAGTTATTTCCTTAATTCATAAAATGTAAAGAAAAAAAGGGAACTTGATTGACATATTTTGAATCTTAAAAGATAAAAATGATTGAAAAAATTCTTGGAGAACCAAACTAAAAACTGATATAAGTCTGAATGATCAAAACAGTAAATAAGCCGAACAGTAAATAAGCCGAAAGCATTTTATTTTCATACAGAACAAACACAACTTATTAACCCGGGCCCAAATCAAGTACAATCATCGAAAATAGGTTCGATTACACAAATTATTGAAAGAAATTCCATATTGGAGTCCCTTTGATGGCCATTAGTTTGCATAGCTGCACATCCCATACACACAAGCACTCCCTTTGTTACACTTATAGCCACAGCTTCCACAATTGTTCTTGTTAAACATAAGATTCACACACTTGCCTTTGCAGCATACCTCGGAGTACTTACATTTCTTCTCACATTTACCACAATTGAGTCTGTTTGAGGACAAATCCACACATTTCTTCTTGCAGCAATCCGGCCCCGGGCTGCCCTTGGCACTGCAAACACTAGGGTATTTATCACAAGTTATTGTGACACGGTCGGGTACTTTATAGGCAAGGAACCGGCCTTGTCCTCTCAGAGAGGTTTGTTTTTCGTTGTAGCTATCATCATTGGTACTGGACAATTCTTCTTTGGAAGAAGTTGCTGAAAGAGTAATGTTGGCGAAAGCCATTAGCATAGCTAAAAGGAAGATTAAATTCAAGGAATTCATGTTTGTGTACGTCAATGTGGAAGAGAGAGCTAGAAATTAGATTGAATGAATGGGAAATTAAGACTTTGTTTGATGGACAATAATGAGAGGTGATAGAGGTATTTATAGAGCTAATTAAGGAGCAAATTTATATAGCATGCATGCATATATGGGGCTTATAATTACTTGTGCTACATATTTTCTTTGTTGCAAATTTGCAATAGTGGGGTGTCTAATTCAAACTTCCAAGTATCAATTCTTTGGGTAAAGAAAGGTAGGCTTGTGGTAGAGAATTGGGTTATTGAACATCAAATTAGGCCAAAGTGAAGAAAGATACATAGGTTTAGCCTTTGCTTGTTCAATAGTCTCCATGAAAACCGTTACCAAAGCACTGCCTTCATGCCCTTCCCTTAATTTCCATATTGACTTGTATAAGTTTTAAATTTCTCTTATTCATAATGTAAGTCGGTGTATCAAGTAGGAGAAAATAATCTTATATGGGGCCTACTATATATTTTTAATTAGAATATTATCGTGTACAAAATATTTTCTTTTTATAGATATAAAAGATCTTAAGTTAATAATATACAATGATCACACTTTCTTTATAAATAAATTCTCATTTGATTGAACATTTTTGTTTTCCCATATGACTTAATACCATTATTAAGATTAGCTAGCTACTAATTGAGTAACAAAGCTACAATTAACACTGCATTTAGGTAGGAAAGGGAGAGGAAGGCAGGGGATATGAATTAGGAAAGCCCATAGCCCACGTTTTCTTGTTCTACCAACTTAGAAATTTGTATGAATCTGTTACAGAACCACTTTTTTAGATACTTACTACTTTACGCCTTCTTCTATTTTGCTTTTGACTTTCAGTTATGGTTACCAAAATCATCAATCAACTTTTAAGGAAGAAAAAACTTTTATGTCACTCGTTTCCATTGTTTTGTAGATCATATAGAGTACTTAACTAGGAAAAGATCCAAACAATTAGAAATTAGAGACATTCATTACTATATATTAAGTTTGTGAAGGAACATTTCCCAAGTGTTCAACAATGCAACTGAGATTGTGAAGATGAGCCTCTCATTGAATTTTTTAAAATTTTTTTTTTAGAGCATATTTCAGTTTTCAAATACACATTATGAGGTAAAAAAATTATTAAGAGTTTTTTTGAAGAATTAAATGACAAAAAACCTCGATACTGTGTACCTTCCCTAAGCACATGCTTGGTTTGACTCTGTAAGCTTTAACATGTGATATCAAATCACTTGTATCACACTATAGAAGTTTTTATTATAAAATAAATAAAAGAGAATACGACATTATGCTATTGATCTAGTGAAAAAATTCACGAGAGTAGAAATAATAATACATTACTATAAGAAGTGATAAACGGAATGTATATATTTGCTTTTCCAAAAATAATAGGAGACATTTCTTTGAGTTTTGGAAATGGAATTTGTGATAAATATTTACGTACCCGATATACACTCAAAAAATAGAACTTAATAAATAATAAATATTAACATTTTTTTTGTTAGCTAACAACTTATTGACAAGAAAACAAATACTTACATAACTAAATATTGTAAAAGAAAGCCTCTTTATTACGAGTACTCTTTTTTGACAATTGTTTCAAAACCTCTCCAAAGCCAATGTCATTATATATATAGTGATGTTAATGTTATCTATGTCCAACTTTTCAACACATGGGCTTATAAGAATATTCATCTTTAGACCAATTGAGTAGGATTCCCTGAGTTTGATTTCCACAAAAGAATGAAGAAAGTAGTAAACACCAAAATTTGGATATATATGCATGGTAATTACACAATTAAACAACAATTATATATTGGAATACTATATATATATATATATGCTTGGCATGCTCTTGGACCATACCAAGTGAAGTTACAAAATTATGCTGAGTTTTACATTATTATTTTTTTCCTCTCTGTATGCCCTTATCAATAAGCAAAATGTAAAACATAGTTGCAAGTAGCTTTGAAGTAAGCTTGAAGTATTACAAAAGAATTAATTAGTACATTATATGTACTCATAATTCATGCATAATTGCACATACCATAAACTCAAAACTCCCCTTTCTTGCACTTCTTATTGCACCCACCACAATGTCTTTTGTCAAAGGATGCATTCACACATTTTCCTTTGCAACAAATTTCAGTATACTTGCACTTATAACCACACATTCCACAGTTCAAGCGATCAGTCTTCACATTAACACATTTCTTCTTGCAGCAATCTTGTCCCAGGGCTGTTCTTCAATCGACAAACTCGAGGAAACTTGTCACATGTATAGTTAGCAGGCAAGTTCTGTTGCGCAAGGAGGCGATTCAATCCTCTTAAAGAAGTAATTGTGTCTTGGATTTCAGACAATGCAATGTGATCATTTGGGACATCCTAGTGTTCTTCATAATCATCTGAGTTTGAAGCATCAGCAGCTGCAACAATGGCTATTAGTGCAAAAAGTGCAAAGAATGTGATTAGCCACTTCATGGTTGAGAAAGAATATTTCAGCTCTGTGGCTGTATGTGAATTTTAGCAGGACATGCATGGGGTTTTTATACAGACAAGTTTAGGTGAATGGTTGACAATAAGAAACTGAATGTACAAGTCTTGCTTTTTCTATGTGGTCTATATTCATAAAACTACTTAGAAATTACTGAATTGTTGTGAAGAAGAAATCGTTTGATTGCACATCAAGGAAAGTTGGCCTCCCACTGTATCCCCAATTGTAAATTAAGTTAAAGGACATATAAATAAAAAATAAAATCATAGAAAATATTAGTGACTAAATCAGGAAAAGACCCTTGTGTTCTGTAATTAAGTCATAGTTGAGCACTAAACTTGAATTTCAAGCTACAATTTATTTTTTACTTATTTATTGTTTTGATTTCTGAAAATTACTTTATTTTTCAGTTTTGTTTTTGAGAATTTTTTTTTTTAATCGGGTACTCTTTCATATTTCAATTTTTTTTGTTTCTTTTCTAATTAGGTCATTAAATATTCAAGAAAAAATAAAACATAATATAATCTGCAGCATCGAAATAGTAATTTAGCCCAAAAGCGGCAATGCGGTTTGAGATATACAAAAACGGCACGACGCTCATAGTCCTTGGGTTAAAACGGGAAAATAGTCTATGAAAGTGTTGCTTGGAAATGTCCGTCGTCGTTTTGAGGATCTTACTGTGTCATCTAGCAAGAGTTATGAACAGGTTGAAACCGCCTTTCTTGAACGCCGGGAAACCATTTTCACCGTCGCAACCAGCAGCTCAGCAAACTACCAAGTCATATAATGCCATAATCAACTGTCTCTCATCGGATGGTGCTCACCGTGAAGTTCTTCCCACTATGCATCTATGCTTAAAGACCAATATCCCTCAAGACAACTCCACCTTCCCTAGTCTGCTCAAAGCTTGCACCTTTCTTAATCTGTTCTCCTCGTCCTTTCATTCCATCAATTGGTTGTTGCTAATGGTTACTTCTTTGATGCTTACACTGGGTCCTTATTGATTAACTTGTATGTCAAATTTGGGTATGCCAATATTGTGGTGACTTAGACACTGCCCAGAAGTGTTTTCAATGGGATGCCATGGTGGGATCTTGTCTCATGGGGTGCCATCATTGAAGGATATAGATGTCACGGGAAGGGGGAGGCTGCATTGATGAGGTTATATTATGAGTTTCTGCAGACTGGGATTAAACCAAACCATGTCATTTTCCTTTCTGTTCTCTCTTCCTGTAGTCATAATGGGCTTATCAATAAGGGTTTGAAAATTTATCTATCACTGACTGTAGATTTTGGGGTTGTACCAAATCTTGAACACTCGTGCTTGTGTCGTCCACATTTTTCACAGATCACAATCCACACTCTCAACACTAAAGATATTAAGAAATGAAATGGTTAAAAAAGTGGAAATCCAAGCAATGAGCAACAATTTTGAATCCATCCAAATTCATGATATATCCTGGAAAGTGTTCTAGAAGGGTATTTATTTTACTGAAAACTGTTACAATATTATTTACAAAATAAATAGGAGTACTAATTATTAATTTACTCCACTAAATTTGTATCTTTAAAAGGAAAATAAAATTGATACGACGTCGTTGCAACCTGATAATTATCCACTAATCCATTTCAGGGTCTTTGAAAAACGATATCTATCTGGGCGGTTTTCTCGTGTAGATACACAAGTCGGAAAACCTATTTCTCAGTCATCATCCTCCTCTCCAGCTCCAGTTTACTGCCTGACACAAAAGAAGAAACTTCAAAGTAAAAGAGATGAATAGGAGGCAGCAGAAGGCGTTGAAAATGGGTATGGGGATGATGGGTTTGTGTCTAGCTGGTTACATAGTTGGCCCACCGTTGTATTGGCAACTCGGCGAGGCCATTGCCGACGGTCTCCGCCACACCTCCTCTTCTTCTTGTCCTCCTTGCTTCTGCGATTGCTCGTCCGAACCCCTTCTCTCTATTCCAGATGGTAATGCTTCTCCCTTTTCTGTCATTTGATGAAATGTAGAAATAGAAAACTGAGGTGTCATCTGGGGTTATAGTTTTTTTTTTCCTCAATTTGCATTTCATTGCTTAGAGAAGGCGTCCTCTTTAATTCAGAGTAACATAAATGTAATTTGGATTTCGTGCCAACAGGGTTCATTAGGATTTGTAGCAACTTAATCTTGGCATGAATAAGAAGTATCAGGAGTAATAAATCCAGTCTAAACTATATTACAGTCTATGCCCAATTACTTCCTAGTACTGAAAGTTGATTTTTTTCAGCTCCCCTTAGTGGGTTGGGGGGTGAGGTGTTGAAATTTGTAGTTTTGAAGTGATAGAATTTTGGCATTTACAGGAACAAGAAACAGGTAATTTACTTAAACATTTTCTTACATGTTTTATGTGACCAGAAATCTGGTCAAGAGATACACTTTTGCAATAACCACTCAACTTAAAAGCTTAAGTCGTTAGATGAGTCTCGTGACTGATTTGTTAATCTCTATGACATAGAAGACACAAACTTGATGGGGTACTCTTTCCAAAAGAGGCAGCAGGTTTTGCATGTTCTGCCCACTGTGCTCTTACAAGTTCAAGTTGAGAATTTCTTTTGGCTCTGTGAATGTTATATGCTGAACTAAGCCATTAGTTGGTAGATTTTCAGTCATCTTTGAAAGCTGGGATGTCAACTGTTAATTGTGTGCTTCTACCTTTTTTTTGACTGCAGGTTTGAGCAACAACTCCTTTATAGGTTAGATTTTCTTTCCATATTACATTTAGAGAAAGGTCAGGTGTATACTCATCTGTTATGATGCCTACTGTTATGATGCCTACTTCTGTATATTTTCTGTATTGATATTTTGGCCTTGTAAATAGAGATCAGAAGCTTGGAGTAGGATAAGTAATATCTGCAGCATCCATATATGAAGTAAATCCTGGCACGCTCTTACCTTAAACATACACTTGATAAATATTTGAAATAAACTATATTGTAGAGGAACCTGCTGATTCTTATACTTTCTAAATCAGCCGCTGGTACTGCCCTTTAATTGGTGCTGACCCAATAAAAGAAATTGGACTGTAATAACAATATAATAAGATTTGATTAAGTTCAAGTAATCCTTACATCAAGGAGATTTCTGCAATCTAGATTACTTTACCTGGGTGACTGAAGTTGACCACTGATTCTCTCAGCTCCATTGTAACAACAGGGAATTAATTCACCGATACATTAAAACTTGAAACACTAACCCGAATTTATGATGGCATTTGACAATCAGAAGATTCATGAATCACCAAGATTTCCTAGTGGTCCGTAATCATGCCAGGAAGATATGTCCAGTGGGCTTGTGTATATATGGTTGAATATGTTTCAAAGTAGTCTTACTTCAAATATGATATCATACTTCACGTTCGTCTGGTATAAAAGGAATTATGATATGTTTACTCGGTAGTGCACAAATTTATACTTAATAGTTTATTTATCCTTCATCCATGAATAATCCCGCAAATTTGGTGTATTTGTAGACTGTATGAAGCACGACCCTGTTGTGAGCGAAGAAATGGAGAATAGTTTTACGGATCTGTTATCTGAAGAAGTGAAGCTAAGGGAAGTTGAAGCTCTGGACAATCAGCACCGTGCTGACATGGCGCTTTTAGAGGCTAAGAAAATGGCATCACAGTATCAGAAGGAGGCTGACAAGTGCAATTCAGGGATGGAGACATGTGAGGAGGCTAGGGAAAAGGCAGAAGCATCACTTGAAGCACAACGAAAGTTAACTGCATTATGGGAGCTCAGGGCTCGGCAGAAAGGATGGAAAGATGGTGCCACTAAGTCTCATGCTTAGTTTGAATGACACAATCCCTGTTAATATGTAGAAGCGTGTCATTTAACACACTGATCAAATTCAAGTCGTTAATTTATTCATTCTTATATTTGTTGATTTGTTTGGTTGGTTGATATTGTTTACTTCAATGGCAGTTCAAAGTCATCCTTTCTGCAACAGTTTGCTACTTTACCGAGCTAGTCACTTTCTGAATCTTTAGCAGCTTGAAACTCAACTGTTTTTTATGTCCATTAATTCTTGAATTTCCATCAGTTAAACTTTCCTAACCTTTGCAGTAAGAAGAGGATGCCACAAAAGCACTTATATTTGCTTTTACTATTAGAATGCTGCCTGTTTCTACATGGCATCTTTCTAGTTTCTAGCCTAGAATTGCTTTGCTTTATTCGACCCTGCCTCAAAGGACAAGTGGTGCATATATAAAAATGCATCCTCATAAACAAGCACTTGACAGTAATTAGAAAAGTAGTTGCTTGTTGGCAAGTTAGGACTTGTCTGCGTTCAAATTAATGTCAAATTTTTTTTTTCTAAGCCACATGCATCTGTACACACGGTAGCTGCATGACCAATTTTATTAGAAGCAACAAACTTGGAAGCTTTTATTAACTGAGTAGGGCATGAATTGCATTTCCCAGGGCGGCATACTATGAAGAAACAGCTTGGGAGCCTTCAACGCTAAATATATCATTATGCTCACAGAAATTCATATGGACAGATGTGTTGTTAACTTGTCATTCTTTTTTATCTCAGATTTCCAAATGAATGTAAAGCAGTACTTATTTAATGAAAGGCGGCCATCATAAATAAACTTGCGTAATGGGCCTACATTCAGCTATTTATTTGCTCAATCAACTTCCTGACATAAAGCACAACCACTTGTTTCCAAGAAAGGAAAGATCTCTTCTTTATGAACATGTTATCCGAACTTGAATTATGGCACCAACCTTAAGTAAATTGTCTCCCATCTTCTGTTTCTCAGTTGTCACTGATCAGAGTAAGGCTGTAATGTTTTTATTATTTGGCCTATGGAGGTAGTTAATGTTACCACTTGAATGAACCAGTACCTTTGAGGTTATTCTCTCAAATAACCAAATCTTATATATAAAGTTTCATTCCTCTCTTGGACTACAACTCATGTTCCTGCCGCGAACGCATTCGAGAGAGAGAGAATGGGTAGGTTTTTTCTGCTAACTCTGTTAGCCATAGTGTTTATGGTGGTGCCACTTGCATTTGGAATTCGAAAATCCCAACTTGCATACGACTACTACAAGTTTTCATGCCCAAATTTGATACCAATAGTAAAGAGAGAAATGCTAAGTATTTTCTTAACTGATGTTTCTGCACCAGCAGCCTTTCTCAGGCTCATGTTTCATGATTGCCAAGTTCAGGTAATTGCTTGTGACTTTCAAATATAACATTTCCTAATGGTTAATACTTAATACTCTCATTTCTTTCCTCTAGCTGCTTGTGCATACATATTCACATTTGGAGGTTTGATTATCATACAGGGATGTGATGCATCAATTCTGTTAGATTCCAGTTACCAGACAGTAAACTCTGAAATGGTTTCTCCTAGAAACTTTGGCATCAGAAAGAGGGAAACGATTGGTCATATAAAATCAATTTTGGAAGATGAATGTCCTGGGCAGGTGTCTTGTGCTGATATAATTATTTTAGCTGCTAAGGAATCAGTATTCTTTACTGGAGGACCCCAAATTGAGATTCCTCTGGGAAGAAAAGACTCTACTACTTGCAGTTTCTTGGAGGCTGATGCTAAGCTTCCTGCACCATCAATAACGGTTGATGAATTATTCGCCACCTTCATTTCTACAGGAATGAACATTGAAGAATCAGTTGCCATCATGGGTAATAGATTATTAACATAAACATGTTTACTTTATACCCCCTTTTTGTATCAATATTATAAAAACAAAAAAACAATGACATAAAAATTATTTTCTTTTTGTTTATGGCAGGAGCGCACACACTGGGTGCCGGACACTGCATAAACATTGTTAGCAGACTGTATGAACCACAACCTGGGGACAGAATGAATTTTGGGTTTGAAACATTGCTAAGACTTGCATGCCCAACTAAAATCCCCCTAACAAATGTAACATTTGTGCACAATGATGTGACGCCTTTGATTTTTGATATCCACTATTACAGGGATGTTCTAATGGGTAGGGGCTTGTTTAGTATTGACTCAAGAATCTCAAGAGATCCTCGCACTGCACCTGTCGTTAACCGGTTTGCTATTGATCAGAACTACTTCTTCCAGGTCTTCTCTTCTGCATTTGTTAAGCTTTCCTCTGCAAATGTTCTAACCAAAGGGCAGGGTGAGGTGCGGAGGCAATGCAACTGTGTGAACTAACAAATTGCAAAAGCTCCTTTAGGTGATGGCAAAGGTGCAAGTACTTGTTCATCATAAATATATTGTAGTCACAGACGATTATACTTCTTGATGCTTGTCAAACTTCTTGTAAGAGACTCTTTCTGCAACCAGATTAGGCTTCAGAAGAACCTCCACCACTGTCCATAAGCATATTGCAACTACGCACCCAAAGTTTAATATATTCCATGTATCAGATTTTACTTTCTTACACACAAAATATAAGGTTGCGCCTCACACTACCAACTTGTCTGCATTTCAACAAAATAAAAAACTACTGGCATTCTGAAAGATCATTACAATAGTGTAATGCTTTTACAAAGTATAACATTATTAAATAATGAAGGAAGCAGATCGCAAGGCTACAATCATAAGTACTATACAAGGTGATAAGACCACTCACTATATATTTATGCCAGATGGAATATTACAACCTCATCTTGCTACTCATCTTCCTAATTAACTAATTCTGCCGCACTACATTCTTTTGGTCTTCAAAACCTGGTGTGTATAGTATGTCATATCTTTGAACTTGTGGCGGTTTCCACTTTCAGTGAGAAGTACACTTTTTTAGGTGGGTCAGTTTGTGGTCAAAGAGCAATAACAACAGAGCATGAGTCATGGGGGCGCATCTAATAAAGCCGCAGTATCAAAGCGGCCAACTACTCCCTCGCTCAGAAGGCGCATAGCAGCTCCCAGAGAGAATTTCCTTGCAAACAGAAAACAGGGAACAGATGTTGAATTGGAACGGCACCATTCTGCTCTGGACTCAGCCGCATAGTATACATGGTTGATGTCCTGATACATGGAGCAATAAAAATCAAACACCAAAACTAACAGTAGGAGGAAAAGAGATTTACACAAAAACCATGCATTATGCTATTGAAGCTAACAGAGCGAGAGCATTTTATGGTCAAGGAAACACCTGGTCATGGACAACATTTGTGTTGCACAACTTAATAGTGACATAGCACAAAAAAAAGAATTGTGAGGATCAAAATAATGTTTTCCAAAGGAGTAAAAAACGGGCAATCTTCTTCTCCATCATCTTCACTTTACATTTTATTCATGTGTTACAACAAAATAGAATTTCAATATAAATCAAGTGAGTCTGTATAATGATATAACCTTTATTTTCTTGATATTTCGTGGGCCAGCATTCCCATAAGTGAATGTAAGGGGATGCCAGCCTTTATTCTCCATTTTAGTTGCAGACTGGTTCCACAAGGTATAAGTCAACGTTCTTCTTTCAAGTTCACCTTCAAGGCCATGCATCTAAGGACAAAGCACAATAAACGGGAAAAATTATCAGAATTTCTGTTGGAACGCACCATATTGATAGCCAATCCACAGAGAACTATAGCTATAGATACTTCGATCAATATTAGTAGTACACAAAGTAAAAAGGAGAAAGACTATTAGTTTGGACTGGCTAAAAGTTTAATATCTGTTCTCACAAACTGAAGGAGATAATAGGGGGAAATAACATGAGCAATAACTTACCACAAGCAATGTCGGCATGTAGTGTTCATCTGGGATACAATTGTGCTGCTTCTGAAGTTTCTACACTTGTAGGCCAAATCAGACCACCTTATTGCTCATATAAAGAGATATAAAATATATTCTTTGATCATAAGTTGACCATATTATCAAAGATAGTAACCAAAGTAAGAAACTCCGATATAACATGTTCGTGCACATACATCGGTTTATTCAAAGGAGCACATAGCATGACTCCAAAAAGAAATTGAAAAAGATACATAAAAAGGGGATAGAGAAGACCCACTCACCCAGTATAGAACCTTTAGTAAATGAACGCATTAAAAGCATGTTTTAAAAAAAATTCCCATGATAAACCCCTCACAGCAAGTGTGCTTGAACCCCTGATCTTATAATACTCCACCTTTGTTCTTAAGGGGAAAGGAGGTGATATTGCACTAATTCATTGGCTAATAATAACAACGAGGATATACAGAAAATAAACTACCTATTTTAGCATTGCAGCCGTACATTTGCTACAAGTTTATGCCAAGAACAAATTTTCGCTATATGCTACATAGATAATGATATCTGCATACATGGAAATATATACATATAGTCAGGAAAGTTTCTTAACTCCGCCAGAGTTCACTCTGCCGGTCCCAAGCCCAGAAAAAAGGAGGAGAGTTATGATAGGTTGACGACCAGCATAAAACTAGTTAAATCCTATGAAGATGAATCCTACCGAATATTCATCGGGGCATAACTCTCTTAGCAACGCGCTGCATCAAACCCCGGATGTAGTAAGAAATGAGCAAATGTTAGGTCGTCACATCCTTGGTGGTGCACACCCGATGCCCGAGGGTGGTGCAAAATGAGTAAGGGTTCTCGCATCGATAGCAAGTGCGGGTAAAGAAACTAGTCCAAGAAAAGATTCGTATAGCTACTTGAAACATAGAGACTCTTACTAGTAAATTGAGAGAACTAGTAGATACTATGTGTAGAAGGAGGATTAGTATTGTTTGCTTGCAAGAAACTAAGTGGGTAGGAGAAACGGCTAGAGATACAGAAAGAATGGAATTCAAGTTATGGTACACCGGTAAGAATAGAAATAAGAATGGAGTTATGATTATTGTAAATGAAAATTTAAAAGACGATGTGGTGAGACTCAAGAAGGCATTTTAGGATGACTTAGACAAGGTAGTCCAAGAAGTACCGTAGGAGATAAACTTTTTATTGGAGGAGATTTGAACGACCATGTAGGATATACTAATGAAGGTTTTGAAAGAGTGCATGGCAGTTTTGGTTATGGAGATAGGAATGAAGGTGGAGAGTCCATTCTAGATTTAATGATTGCGTACGACTTGATTATAACCAGCACATTCTTTAAGAAACGAGAGTCGCATTTAGTCACCTTTAGTAGCGGGCCTAATAAGAGTCAAATAGATTTTGTTCTGACAAGTAAGGTTGATAGAGTGTTGTGTAAGGATTGTAAGGTCATACCCGGTGAGTGTTTAGTATCTTAGCACAAACTTTTGGTGATGGAAGTTGGCATTAAGTGCTGGAAGAAAACGCATAGAAGAAATAAATGTAGTAGGACTAGATGGTGGAATTTGAATGGAGGGAAGATAGCTATTTTTAAAGAAAAGATGTTACATGGTGATCCATGAATTATGGATGGCGAGCCTAATATGATTTAGGATAGGATGGCGAGTCATATTAAGAATATGGCTAGAGAGGTGTTATGAGAAAGTAAAGGATGTGGACCACCAACTAAGGAGATATGGTGATGGAATGAAGAAGAATCAACAAGCTATTAAATTTAAAAAAGAGTGTATAAAAGATTACACCAATGTAGAAATGAAGATAACTATAAATGTTTTCAACAAACTAGAAAATATGCTAAGAAAGCAGTTAGAGAAGCTAGAGGTAAAGCTTGTGAATGACTTTATCAAAAGTTAGAGACAAATGATGGAGAAAATGATATTTATAATATTTCTAAACAAAGGGAAAGAAGAACTAGAGACTTAAATCGTATTAAGTGTATTAAGGATGAGGAGGACAAGATTTTAGTTAAGGGAGACGAGATTAATGAGAGATAACGAACTTATTTCGATAACTTATTTAATGAAAATTCAAGGGTTGATGTTGGAGAATTAGACGACGCCTTCGATGATACGAACCATAGATTTGTTTGTCAGATTAGAGCTCAGGAGGTTAAAGAAATTATTCATAAGATGAAGAATGGTAAGGCAATGGGTCTGGATAATATCCCTATAGAAGTTTGGTGATGCCTAGGAGATATTGGCTTAAATTGGCTCACAAATCTTTTTAACAAGATTTTAGTGACCAAGAATATGCCTGATGAATGGAGAAAGAATACGTTGATCCCTAAGAATAAAGGAGGCATTCAAAGATGAACGAACTATCGAGGAATAAAACTTATAAGTCATACAATTAAGCTGTGGGAAAGAGTGATTGAGCGTAGGCATAGAAATGAGACTCTAGTTTCTAAGAATCAATTTTGCTTTATGCCGGGAAGATCCACAATGGAAGTTATTTCTTACTTAGGAGACTAATGAAAAAATATAGAGAAAAGAAAAAGAATCTTCATATGATCTTTATTGATCTAGAAAAAGTGTATGATAAATTGCCAAGACAAGTTTTGTGGTGGGTTTTAGAAAAGAAGAAAGTTTCAACTAAATATGTAGAAGTTATTAAAGATATGCATGAGAGTAATGACTTAGGTGCAGACCGTAAATAGTCTGACTGGAGAGTTTTCGATTATGATAGGTGTTCATTAAGGTTCATCTATAAGCCTTTACCTATTTGTTTTAGTCATAGATGAACTTACATATGCTATTCAAGATAGGGCTCCGTAGTGTATGTTATTTGCTGACGATATCGTGTTGGTAGACAAAACTAGAGAAGGTTTAAATTCCAAATTAGAATTGTGAATAAACGCGTTAGAATCTAAAGATCTTAGGTTAAGTCGAACAAAAACCGAGTATCTAGAACGCGATTTCAGTGACGCTAGAGAAGCCGACTGAAATAAATTTGGATGGTTAGGTAATTCCTACAAATGATGTGTTTAAGTATTTAAGTTCATTTATACAAAAAGATAGAGCGATTGAGCATAATTTGAACTATAGGATCTAAGTAAGGTGGGTGAAATAACGAAGTGCTTCGAGTGTTTTATGTGATCTAAAATCCCAAATAGGTTGAAAGAAAAATTTTATAAGACGGCAATAAGACCGATTGTGTTTTATGGTATTGAATATTTGGTAGCTGAGAAATAACATTCACATAAGATGGGAGTAACCGAAATGATAATGTTGAGATGGATGACTGGACATACTAGGAATGATAGAATACGAAATATGGAGATTCGTAAGAAGTGGAGGGTAACACTTATTGAGGAGAAAATAAGAGAAAATCACCTACGTTGGTTTAGACATATCCAATGTTGGCCTATAAACGCCGTAATTAAGAAATGTGATTTAGTACAGGTGGTCAATGCTAAACATGGTAGAAAGATACCAAAACTTACTTAGAGGAAGTCATTGAAAAAAGATTCATATAACCGACCTTAACAAGTTTAGAATTTAAGACTTAGTTGAGTTAAATTAAGTCAGGAAAATTTCTTTATTTTTCTTTTCGTAAAGAAAAAGGGATGAAAGATCACTTACAATATTAAGCTTTCCTTTGCTAGCATCTACTGGTGGACGTCTCTGCAAAAATGAGGAGCAACTAAGATTGATTTTGTTTCGATAATCACATTACAGACTTGAACATAGTCCTATCCTGTACAAGTGTATGATGTAATATTGGATTATGAACTCACTAGGATAAAGAGAAAAGGGCGAAAAAGAAAAAGGCAAAACACTAATGTCTATGAAGGTTATATGAGTTTGGAATATAACCTACTTACCAAAACGATGATATAGTTAATTCAAGGACCAAAAAAGAGATGAAATGAAAAATAGCACATAAACTAATTGGTCTACCTTGCAAAATCTCTTAAAAATTGAAAGGAAAACCTCATCATCTACAATGACTTCTGCATGGCTACGAACTAAGGTGATCCACTGAAATTGCCAATAAATTCAAGATCAGTGTCAAATTCAATACTTTTAGTAATCACTGATGAAAATAATCTCCATTGACATACTCATACAACACAACCAAGCAATAGACAGAACCATAGACAAACATAAAATTATGAAAGAAATTATGGAGATCATAAGGAGAATAACATTAAATGCATCAAAAGGAATCAAAGATAATATAAATAACCTGTGAACCTTTACGCCATTTTTTCCTTGCTATTTTCGGTGACATTTTTGGATTGTAGCGGCCTTCTTTCACATCAAGAAAGCTGCCATAAAAACTACTACATGGATCACAGGCCTTACAACTTCAATTTACTCAAGGGTCAATACATAATGGCTAATGCAATTATAAATTTCTTATTAAGAAAGCGATTTTTAGTAAGATGAAAATGGAAATGAAATTTTAGGGAGGGCGTGATAATGGGTAATGTATCAAAAATAAATGCATGTCTTGATACATTACACACTTCTACTCCATTTTCACATCCGTCAAGCATAACCTAAGAGTGAGACATGTATAAAAAATCAGTACTAAGAACATCAATTAAAGCCCTCATATACCTGTCAACAAAACTCCTTTGGGAAGCCATCACATAGTTGTATATGTAGCTGAAGTTGTATAGAGGAACACAACTGCAATAGAGGAAGGAAGAAACTGAGATTTTTTAAAGGACAAAAGAAAAGCAAAGAGAATAGCTTGTAGGCAAAAACCTAAGAGAAACTCAGTTTCAAAATGCAAGAATTCCTATTATTGTCAATTAAAAGGCAAAAATGGTAATTGTAATGGAAAAGAAAATTTTATGTTTCAAAGAATACCAAAGCAGAACAAGAAAAAACTTTAAGTCAGATAAATCTTTTGAATCTTTGAAATCTCAATACAAAGGGAAACTCATTAATTGCAGTACTATTGTCAAATAGAAGGAAAATAAATAAATCATTCACAATGGCAACAACACAAACCTGTCCGAGAGGAGAACAAATCTTTGATTTGCGGGTTCTTCTAAAGCTGCTGTGAGTAACAACCTCTCTGCCTCAATCATACTTGATTCTCCCCATAAAACCTAAAATATTCAACCACTCAACTCACAATCACATACAGAACAATAACATAACAAAAAAAGCGGCAGGACATTAGGGTAAACATAATCAGCAGAACTCAAACTCATGGAAAATATTAAAGAAAACAGCAGGAAAATCAAAAAAAAAAATTTCCCTTATCTAGGTTGACTCCCAATTGATCCTCATACTTCTGTTTAGTTATAATGGTTTAGATAAGCATATAGTTAGATTTTTCTTCCAAACAGTTAACATTTCAACCCACTAACTAATTGAACTTTCGAGTTTCACTGGTTGTCAAGAAATATAGGATAGTGGAAATTTTTAAACTTAGATTAGAAATTCACACAAATTAGCACCAGCCACCAACAAATACAATCATTAAACTCTACTCTCGTCCGAATTTTTAGCTTTCTTATTGCTTCAACTTCTACGGTAAAGTTACCAATATCCTTTTGTTTTTTAGCTTCCAAAAAGTAAAGTTGTTGGCTTTGATGATAATCACCTGAATGCTATTGCTCAATTGTCGACCATAAAAGAAATGCGACCTCGTTGTAGACTCATCGAACACAAACCCAGGCGCCGAATGAATATAAATCGAGAAATTCGCCACGTCAGCATTCTGAAAACCCCATTTTAAATTTTAAACATCAACAACCATCAATTTTTCCTGGGAAAGTCGGAGAAAATTAAGACAAAATAAACGAACCTCGAAGAAGCTTCCCCAGAGAAAATCGAGAGGGAGGTTGCGACAGGCGAGAAACAGGAAAGCGATCTTGGCACGACCATGAAATTCCTCATGTGAATATCTTATGCGCGTCAATGGAGTTGAGAAGGAAAGGTCGGCGGGTTGGTAATGAAACCTGAAGAGAGCAAAGACGCAGAGAGATGCAGAGAAGGTGATGACAAGCTTCCAGCTGAACCAGATGACGTGGCGTCCTACTATTGGTGACGGTTTCTTCGTCATGGCTCTTCCTACCATTGCCAACAATTCCTATTTATTATTATAAGCAAAGAATTTAGGGGTAAAAATGAAAAGATAAATACATTGAAGAGCAAGGACTGGCGGCCATTGAATTTCTGGTCTGAATAGGAAGGAGGCTCAGCGTGTGCCTGCGCGTGGTTGTTTACCTTCTTCCTAAAACGGGGAAGCTGCTGAGGTTTAAGAAAAAGAAAAACACAGAAGGAGGGATTTACAGAATTATGCATCTTCAATACGTCGTCGTACTTTATGTGCTTTTCCGCCTCCCAAGCTTCGTGGCATGTATAGAAACCTGTGTCTAAGCCCTTTAAATATAAGATTATTTTTTTAAAATAATTTGAGAAAATTATTTTTACAATATTAAAGTAAATCAATCCAAAATATGCTAGTTGTTTCAATTTGTAAAAGGATCTATGATACAATGTGACTATCATCTTAAATGACATCAATAAGATTAGTTATTTGCACGCATATATTTGTATATTTTGTATATATTTTGTAATTAATTTAATTTGATAAAAATATATTTGTAAATTAAAAGGATGAGAGAATGAGAGAACTAGACAGAGTTGGGAGAGTAAAATAGCAGAGAGATTATTATTTAGTAATTATAAAGTGATTAAATGAATTTTATTAATTGAATTAATTTTTTTAAATAATTTAAATACTTAAAGATATGTATACTATGTAGTAGAAAACCATAAGAATCTTCTTCCTTTTTTTAATAATATAGATAAAAAAGTTACTCCTAATTACGTAATTCATAAATTAAACAAACTTTCAACAAAACAAAAACTAATTAAATATATCTTACGTAAATCCGTCTATACACTATTTTTTTACACAATCATAATTGATTAATGCTACCACTCAACTTGATTTTGTGGTGGTTGTTGCAGCCAGTTAATTCTCAAATGCTAAAGCAATGAGAGGAAGATCAGGTCATGTTAGCAATGATAAATGACAAGCATAAGCATTGTATGCACTTAGTTTTAATGTTCGATGCTCTAGTCCAAGCTTTTTATTTATTGAAACCTTGCTTGAATTTATAAATAATGTAAATTAGTTACGTGCACATATTTTGTATAAATTATATATATATATATTTATTTATTTAATAAAATATATTTTTATAAGTAAGAAAGTTATAAGATTATTATTTTGTGTGTATAAGGAATGAGATATTTTTTCAATTACAATAAATAATAATTGTTAAGTGATGAGCCGTAATTTAGTTATTAGATTTATTTTTTAAATAATTTAAATAGATATATATCTAGTAAGAGACCATAGTAAAGAGGATAAATATTTTACTTTTATTAGCATTGGTAATTGCTATATAGTTAATACTCTAATCAGCCCCTCGGCTGTCAAGACCAACAACGTACAGGAGTCCCCTTGAACTAATTACAATGATTTGGATCATTTTGCCAGCTGTAGTATCCAGTTGAAGCATACTCCGAGCTAATCAAAGCCCAGGTTTGATACCAAGGTTCTTAAATCTTTAACTGTTTGGTCAACTGCATACACTATCATTTTCTTAATCTGTTTCATCAAAGATCACCAAATATTAATATTAAAGCAATCATCACAGTGAAGAGAGAAAATCAATAAAATAAAATGAAGAAGCACATATATAGCAATAGACAGAACATGTCACCTCAAGTTTGTCTTCTCTGGCCTTATGGTTCTTAGGAAGCTGCCTGAACTCATCAGTTAGACGCAGGCACTCACGGACATTTTCAGGGGATACAAAGTCCACAGCCACTTTTGTACATGACTATAAATACAAATTGCAATATGGTAAGCAAAAATCTCTACAAAAAAATAAAAATAAAGGATGCAATCCCATTTCAAGATGTGTACGACAACTATTACCTTGAGATTCCTAACTTGGTGTGGGCATCCAGCTGGAATAAATACTGCCTCTCCAAGTCTTTGTTCAAATGTCCACGGCTCTACACCTAAAAGTTAACATCTTTTTCACTTTTTTTTCCTTGTAAATATCTAACTAATGGGCATTGGAAGTAAAAGGTTATAAATTCCAGTTTTACTAACCAAATTCCTCTTTCAGTTTCTTCTTGTGCTCTGAAGTCAAGTAGAAAGACTGGTCATGGATAGGATGGACAACCTAAACAAGCACAATAGACTTTTAAGCAATGAAACAATAATAGTAGGATAACTAAAACTTCTGCTTGGTACAATACCTTTTCAACTTTACAGCAAAAGGTATGCCTAAATTCTCTCGAGTGCTTTCTTAGATATGCTTCTAGTTTAGGGGTATCTTCTCTCCGGAAAATGTCCCAAAGAGCACCACATGTTTCCCTTGTTTGTGATTCTGTACAAATACCAGGAAAAGGAACTTCATTTGAGAAGTGCTCCTCCATATCTCTGATGGCTAATACTTCTATCTCTTCGTTATATTCTTTGGCGTTTTCACAAGGTTCTTCAGTCAGATACTCTAAATTATTCTTTTGGTTTAGAGACTCTCTCTCCTCTTGGGCCTTGTGCACTCTCTTCAACTTTGAAATTGCAGAACGCTGCTCGTCACTTAAAATGCCTTCAGCTGTATGCATCAAGATATTTACCTATAGCAATTAATGCAAAACATCAGGAAATTTCCACATAAGAAGCAGAAAATGGCATAATCCAAATTAGCCACCAATTACAACAAATAAATAAATAGAAGATCCATTAACCATGTTGGAAATCCAACTTTTATATTGTTACATACTGCAAAACAAACATTTAAATAAATCAGAGCTCACTTACCTAACCATGTAAAGCTTTAATCAATATGTTCATGAAGATGTGGACTAATTTCTACTTACTACATCATGGATGTTTATCTCTTAAAATCCACAAAATTCCAAATCAGTTAAATTGTTGACATCAGTTGCATGTGTAATCCAACTAAAATGTACGTTCTCAAACATTATTCTTGGTACACTGCAGAAAAGGCATACCGCATCTGACATATCACAGTGAAGCTTTGTTACAGAGTCCCCTCTTCCAAGTTCTTCTTTAATGCCATAAGCAATATAAGTTTTAGGACCCATGTCTGGTTTCAGGACATCTGGCGGCAATTTAACAGCAAGGTTCAGGATTCCAACCTGAGGATCAGTGTACTCTTGAAATGGCAAGGCTCGAACAAATTCATCACAGTGACGGGGCAAAAGATCTTCAAACTTGTCTGAGGGAGGCCAGTCCTTTAGCTTAAGCATCTCTGGCCAGAGATTACCATATGCCCTCCCTTCAGTATAACCTTTAAAAAATTTACGAGTATTAATTTCTACCTGCACTTGTCAACAAATTCAAAATCTGTCAGAACTTAGGCAAGCAGTATTCTGAAAGGAAAAAAAAAAGCAAACAAAAAGCATACTTCAGCACTTGAGAAATTTATGCAACCAATTGAAAAATATATCATATATGAAATATTAAGGATGTGATGATTGGATATTGGTGGACAATCCATGTCTCTTCCACTAAAGAGATCACAACCTCCAGCTAAAATTCTACGCCTTTTGGCAACATATTTGAGAGTTGAGACAGATCATTTTAGAATGTAATGGACAGAATTGTGTGCCATGCTTATTTATAAAATTAGCAATCATGTCTGATAGTGATACCAGAAAAGTCCAACACGAATCAGATAAACATATAGATCCATATACCACCCACAAGTGCAGCCAAGTGATTCGTCCTCTCCACACTTGTGACCATGACCATTACCATTCAATTATAACTTCCCACTGTCACAAGGAAAATATTGGGTTCAACCCACAAGGGAGGAGGAACATGGAAGGGGGAAGCCTATAATCATTGCACATGCAGTCAGACTGTTCTAACGCATATTTTGTGGCTAAATGCCTAACAGAGTGTCAAATGTAACAGAGGAATCAAACCTCACAACCAGCCAGGCAATCAATGGCCTTCACTTCCGACATTTTTGAGCAGATCTCTGAATCAACATTTTCACATAAAGCCCGCCACATCACCATAGGTTCCCAGCTCAAACCAGTTGCCTGTTCAAGAACAGTTGCGAACTATAATTGGTTCACCATTAACCCAGTGCTTTTGGAAAACATCTTCTAGAATCTCCTTCGAAGTTGGACAGTATAAGTTGTTGTCATCAGGCATCATCCCTAGAAGCTGCTTTTCTCAAGAACTCCTTTCTTCCTACTGCGCTTTTCTGAGGAACAATTTTTTGTTCAGTTGTGCAGATTTGTAATAGCTCACTACCTTTCACTTGCAGGTCTGATATCCACCCCTGTGGAAGGATGCGCTTGAGCTGCAACACTGAAACACCACAACCCCCTATTTCTATTGGAGCACAAGTAACACTTCCATCAGAATTGGCATTCCACTCAATATTAAACTCAATATGATCGTTTGAAGTCTCCAAATGACAAGATCCTGGTAATGGGTCTCCACCATGCATGTAATCAAATCCCCTGTTTATGTATTGGAACTTCAATTCTGCATGGCCTGAAATGCTTCCCTTACGAATCTCATTGCAACAAGTGAGGCAAAGTTCATAGGAACAATTAGGGCAGCTTTGATGAAGGTCAACTATTGATGTTGCACAACGGTCGCTGCACCAAGATCAAAAAGAAAACATACTACATAAAACCTCATAGAACATGACAAGAATTATATAAGAAGGTCTCTTCAGCAAAGGTACACCTACCAGTAGACACGCTCATCATTGCCACACAAAGCCTGTGGTATTTCAATGTCAGAAGATGATTTCCCTAACATACAGGTTCATAATTAGCAATGTCTTCAAAGGAAAAACTCAAACCCAAAGCTGAAAATTATGAACCTTGAATATTAGCTTCAATCTCCACCTCCAGAGCATGTTCTTCACTAATTTGTTTCAAAAAAGGAAGGAGTAAGTGGAGTAAATACTGCATATACTGAACCTTCTTGCAATCATCAATGTCCTTGATAGATGTCTGAAGGTGGATAAAAAAGAGAAGGCAGGATAATGTCAAAACAATATTAATTTCAAATCGTGTCCCGAGTTCTTCATTAGAGAAAGTAATTCCAAGATTATTTACAGGAAGTCATAGTAAAGTAAACCTCAATCATTTCATTTGAACGCAAACACGCATTGCAATTGCAGTTTCTACAACAAAATGGGCACTTTGTTGCAATTTGTTCTTCTGACATGCAAGGATACCTATAAAGGCACCCAAAAAATTATTATTAATTTCGAAAGGTATTTGAGTATCTACTAGTAGGGGAGAAAAAGACAAAACTGTTGACAGAAACATACCATTGCTTGATACACTGGATGCAATACAGTTTCTCTTTACACATGGTGCAAGGAATAGCCGTTCTTTTCTTCATACATTGATGACATTTCAAGAAAGCCAATGATGAACACAAACTAGTATTTCTTGAGTCAAATGTTTTCTCTCTTGCATCCTCTGAATTTCTTTCATCCATCATATTACCCAATCTTCTAGTTCTGCTCCGTGATTTTGTCTTCAAGAGAAACATCATTTCCCCCTCTTCATCTTCTTCTATTTTCTCGATTGCATCTTCTTCAAAGTTTCTTTTCCTGTTTGAGGCAGTACGGCGCTTCTTTGGAATTCTTGGACCATTAAAATATTCATTGTCTCTACTTTCATATCCTCTATTAGATGAATGTTTCGCTTCTCCTCCTTGAAAATTCTGAATGGTCTTCATCCTCTTCTGATACAGGTTCTTTATTTCTGTGCTGCAGAACTTCCCGAGCTTTTCTCTTCTTAGATTCCTTAGAAACCTTTGAGAATTTCGACATTCCCTGCAATTTATTGGTGCCGGTGGTATAATATTGGTTTTGTTGTTGCCGTGCAATTAAAACTTCCATTCTCACTGCATGTTAAACAAAAAGATTGTTCAGTTGAACACTGGCACTCTTAACTTTTTCTAATACAGCAGTAACAGGGTCACCAGACATTTAACAATCCAAAAACCTGCCTACATTATCAATGGCAGCATAGGAAATAAATATTATCACATCAATAGGGACAGCAAAGGCAACTGATAGTCAATTCAAAAATATTCCAAGTGTTTCAGTGGCACACAATTTTAATTCAAATACAAGTATTTGATGGGAAACTGCACTGTAATGCAGTGACACCAATATGCTCAAATCAATAGCACTTGAGTAAAGGAACTCCCAGTTGTATATGCAAATTATTATTCAACCCCGCAAAAAAAGAAGTTTATACACAGCCAATTTGACCAATAACGTGCCATAACCTGTACATATTAACTCAATTCAAAAGAAATATATCAAAATAAGCAGAATCCCTTGACTATATCACCGAGCTAAACAATGACCACAGGGCAAAAAGGTAGAGGAATTTAAGCATCCCAGAAATCCAAACGAGCTGGGTTGACTCCAAGTCAACTTAACAACATTACAATATCTAATAATAGTGCAACCAAAAGAAAATCGAATGAAAATTAAAAATTTCAAAACACCCAGATTTTGATCGGCCTGGAATCTGAATAACAACGTTCAAGACTTGTAGTTTACCTCAACATTGAAAGGGAGGGGGAAAATCAACAAAATCACCTGGAGGCTGGAGCTGACCTGATTATTGCAATATAAAGAAGACCCAGATAGCATATACTGATTTAGCTCGAAACAGATAGTGCTGGCATTGACGCAGATTATAAATTGAATTGGGTCGGAGTCGAAATAGCAAGAAAACGATTGTCGATCGCGACGCTGGAATCGAGAATGACAAGCAGTATATCAGAAGAATTTTAGGTAATTAGGCGAAGAAGAAAGATGGATCAGAAGGGAAAATTTTTGACAAAATAGGAAAAATCGGGAAAATATTAAATACGAATTATCCGTGACGAGGCTTCGCTTTGTTTGGGAAACAAGAAAATAGATAGAAATTAACCACACCTCCCACTGTTTCCCCCAAACTAGGTGGGTTTTCAGTTCCCACGTTTTTTATCAGTTTCTGAATATTTCTGACTTGATTATTTCTGACTGGTACTAAATTGTTACGCTTTAAGGTAAGCCACGTGCTCTTAGTGCATTAGCCACAACCTAGCACGTGCTTTTCGTTGTATACTAATTGCACTTCAGTCCATCAAAATATCACCCAATTTATAATCTCCATCAGTTTTTTATTAAATTGAACACATTAATTTCAAAAGATAAATACCAGATTACTAACCCAATTATTTTTATATTTTTTGTTTTGTACATTTAGATAATAATCTAGTAATTGATTCTATAAATTGATAGAGTTTTCTCTTTTTATTTTATTTATTTTTAATCTTATTATTAAACAATAATTTTGCACTCTCTCATAAATTATAGATACTAATTAAGTATTTTTTTTTATACTAATGATTAATTGATAATTGTTGATCCTAAAATTATTTAAAATATTAAATTATAAATTGAAATAGATAACTAGCAATAAATAAAATTGTTAATGTTATTTTTTGTTATAACTGAGTACTTTATACTTTTTAGTATAATTTTAATTTCGTTTAATTTTATAATTATCTCTCTCATAAATATTTTTTAACTAATATTGTAAAGTCCCTTCCAACAAAACTGTTATTAACAAAAAAAATAATAACAAATATTTTTATTAATATTTATAAAATATTTGAAAAAAATAAATATTTTTATACGTGTAAAAAAGACAAATTGGACCGAAAAATTTCGGTCAAAAAATTATGAGTGGGCCCACATGCCAGGCCTTCGTGTTCTGTTCCAAGACTCCAAAGGGGTAAACAGATTCCTAGCCGAGACTGAAGTATCTTTTCAACAAGTTAGATCCTGTGGGGACCACCCGTTATTTTCCGAGGAGTATGATGAATTCCGGACAATTTTGTTTGTACATAGTTTTTTTTTTTTTTTTGGGTGCAAATATCACGTGCAATGTCAGCTGTTTTTTTAGCGATTTAATGTCGTATTCAGAATTAACCCTCGACCAATCTATAATCGTTTGTTTAAATTAATATAAACACACCTGTTAATGATTTTTTTCATATTTTTCATTTGGGTTAATTTATTATATTAAGACTAAGTTATGTAATTCAATTAAAAAAATTTTTAATTAAGAAATTTATGATAATTTTATTTTTACTTCCTTCACAATTTTGAATTAAAAATATTAATGAATATTTTTTTATAATTTTAAATTATTAACAATGAGATAAAAATGAAATTTAAGAATGATTTTTAGATTTTAATATAGTAAAATTTATTTTTATTTTTTTCCAATTTTTCACAATAACCAGGAAACCAGATCCTTAAGGTCAGAGCACAATAAGATATCAAATGTAATTTAAAATTTTGAAAAATCAAACAAGAGGATAACATAAATTACCTCAAGATTGATCATGGAAATGATTTGAAAGATCACTATTTTTATTTTTTTTATTTTTCTTCTACTGCTTAACCTTTGTATGCATTTTCACCTTTTACCTGGCTTCTTCAATTTCTCCAGATGAAAGAAATATTTCAATTGAGTTTATAAGAGAAATAAAACATGCATTTATGACATTTTAATTGGTGCCTCCTGTTCTGTCAAACTGGATGTGTAAGAAAACACACCACCCATGCACGTCTCTGACATTTGTTACTGACCATGCATGTATGTGCATCTGACATTTGTTACTAACCATGAATGCCACATGCATAAAGAAAACAGTGTATGAAGCATGCTTATCTTTGGTACAGAGGTGCAAATCACACACGGCAATCATCACTGACTAACAAACTAAATTTGAAAGTGAAGTCATACAGATGTGCCATGAAGAAGAGGTTGAACTGATGGACGAGAAGAAAACACCAAAAATTAACTTGCAAAAGTGGTTTTACAATGGCAATGAACCATGATCTCAGAAAATTTACAATGTAAAACTACGACTAACATGAATAGAAAGAAGATGTAGTAATTTACAACATTTCAACTAACATATTGTAATGCAATTTCTGTATACCATATCACACTTTTTGACAGTGCTGCCAACCACCATATCACAAACATTCAGAACAAAAAATCTCTACCATATTTCAGCCCTTATCCTGATAAAAGTGAGTTCCCTTCCATTCCCAGTCACAAAATCCAAAACTAGCTTCTGCTTTTCTGGAAGCTCTCAAAATGGAAACCCTTGGATATGCACGAGACCATGAGTGCCTTTGTATCTGTACTTCTCCACCACTTAATTTATACTGCCTTCATCTGTTGGTTGACAGACTCAAAGACTGATGTTAATGTAATATACAGAGAATTAACCTCATGCCGGTTGATTTAAGGCTCTGGATGATGATCATTAACAGTTTCAGGCAGAGATGGAGATGATGCACCACTAACTCTGCTGGGTAGTGGTGTATTTCTTCGGGACTGGCGTTTTGTGGGCACAAGCACACTCTCGCTTTCCCATTTTTCAGAAACTACATCATCCTCGTCATCGTCACCATCTTTAAAAACTGGATGGATATATGCGTTTTGAAGGAAACCTTTCAGATTGAAGTTTGGTTCTGTAGCTCGTTCTAGAGTATCTTTCATCATTGCTTCCTGAATCCACAACACAATTATTTTTTATGTATCATATCATCCATCAAAATGAAAAAAAGTCGGGATTGATGACATTAGGGATTACTATATGGCAGACTAGGCTCCGAAAGTCAAAATCTGTATCGACAGTTATTAAAAGGCAGATTAGCAGCAATAATGTGGTTGCGATGCTATATCCAATCAATCATACTGCATTTTGCTAAAGACAAACTCATACACATGCACAGACATCTTGTGCAATTTAAGCCAGAACATTAATTGACTACACTCAAGCAAGACATCAGCAACGTAAAAGCAAACAACTGCTGCTAGTTTTATACACATGTTGCAATTACTTGGATCTTTTACTAACCATACAAATTGTGAATCATAACGTACCTGTAAGGGATGTCTAACAAATGCAGGTTCAAAACGGCCTTTGCAGTACCTATAGAACCATATGGTGACTACAACCAGTACAATGAGAAATGGGGTCGACTGAGCAGCATGTTTGGTACTCAATAACCCCAGCAGAAGTACTTGTGAAATTATCAATGCAATCACAATCCGTCCGTGGACATTGGGCCAGAATGCTGCACCACTTTCATACTGCTGATTGTAAACATTAATTATCTGCATAAATATAATATGAACATAACATCAGCTTGTATGGATAAAAGGAAGAAATTTATTTCACAATTGGGCCAAACATTAGTATGATACAAACATGCAAACTGGAACTGATGTTTCTTTCTGGTTTATGTTACACTTTAAATAAGTATAGCTGGATAACTTTCCAATTCAATCTTGGGCAACTCCTAAAATGACATCGTCGCAGAGCATGATTGTTTCCAAAGACACAGTATCAAGTCAAGTAACCCCTTTTTGAATAAGTATTTCAATACTATATTTTTTTTGTTTGTTATGTGCAAATCAGGTTCACATAAGCCAGGGTTACTGCATTAGGTTAACAAGCAGAGATGGGCCTGTTCATAGTATTCAGACACTTAGCACTCATACCACAAATGTATGGAAAAGTTTTCTTAAAGATAGGTATTGCCAAGAAAGAAATGGAGATCCCACAAACTAGTAACAGAGTTATCAAACAAAAGATAAGTAATGTGATTATGTTCCCACCAACAAGCATAGATGGGCCTGTTCCTAGGATTCAGACGCTTAGCACTCATACCACAAATGTATGGAAAAGTTTTCTTAAAGATACGTATTGACAAGAAAGAAATGGAGATCCCACCTACTAGTAACAGAGTTCAAACAAAAGATAAGTAATGAGATTATGTTCCCACCAACAAGCAAGTATTGTTACCTGGTGACGGAACACAATATAGGCCAGCGCAAAGAAAACAATTATGAAAGGAAGAAGAGCAGGCGACACTGGTGCATAGACGAGACCCAGCAAAAAGTAGAGCTGTATGCGAGGCTCTCCAGTGTTGAAACCAAGACTCCCAGGATTCATTGCCTCCTCCCTATCCTTTTCTGTTTTAACCAATAAGAAATTCTTCAAGTGGTAGAAAATAAGTGGTTTCAACATCAAAATCTCTCCAGCTATACCAGCCCATCCATCAACCATTATGTAAGTAATGAAGAAAGTTGCTTTCAAGGGAATTGCAACACCAAGCGTTTTGGGAATGCTGCCAAGAAATAACAAAAACTTGTTAATTTTATGGCGCGGTGCTAAAACAAAGCAACTTATGCAATAAATTTGAAAGTTATTTTAGTAAATATTATTGAAAAGCTCCCATGGAAATTTTTTACATACATACATTATATGTAGTAATCTAATTGACAAGCAGTTGCAAGTTTAACTATTTAAATCCACTTGCATACACTATAAGCACATCAGTAAACAGTAAATACATGCACCTAATACCATAGACATGTGATTGCTAATGATGAACATTGAATACTGAGGAGAAAAACTAATCTTCAGTGACATACTCGCTTGCTGACTGGTGAATAAAAGAGTTTAGCTGTTCAAATGCAGCTCCAGCAATTATGTTCCCCAAGAATACATTCACAAGAATGAAGAGATAATATCTAGATGCCGATCTTCTTTCTAGAGATGATAGAGATGAAAAGCCTTCAAATTTTGACATGATCATCAGTACCATGGGCAGGAAGATGAGAAAGAGCTTCAATGCTATACTGGGAAGAAAACCTTGTATGAAAGATTTAATGAAGGGGCTGCACAATAAATCAGATTACTGTAAGTTACACATAGTGCAAGCTGACACTAAAACAAGAGGTCCAACAAGAAGAGTTAACTCACACTTCAATGACAGATTTAAGCCATGGTGCTGCTTTCTCAATTCCCTCAATACTCGCAAGAGATTGTACAATTGCAATTGGTATCATAAAAAAGAACGTGAGGAAAAAGAATGCAACAGCTATAATCAGCCTCCTGACAGTGAGCTGAACATATGGAATTGCCAGATTTGGCCAATACACATCACGTGGCTCTGGAGCCCAATCTGTTAACCAAAGAGTTGGATTTCTGGTTTGCTGAGTCTGTGCACATACAGCAGCACCCCATCGAGTTTTGAAGGAAACAAAAGCTGCTGGCATGACGGAGTTGGGATCCTTAGCAATCCTTTTCCTCTCAGCGGCTATCTGCATAATTTATACGAAATTAACTCAACCATGAATGATCCAAAATTAGACACAGTAGTGGAAAAAAAAAGTATCATTATAATCTTCTAGGAATTGCTTATGAGTTCAATTTTACAGTCCTAATTTATTTTTCTTTGAGAGGTAAATCTTTTATGAAACCCTGAATCTGTAGTTGATTGTCACCAATTCCAAATGAGCAATCAGAACATTTCCTTTCACAATATATTAGAATGAAATCTGCCATGAAGTTTCATGGTGAGTTGCTGACCTCAACTGCCACCAATAAAATCATGAAGAAAGCAGCACATTAATAAACAAGTAAATGAGATGTTATACTTACTTCTTCTGAAAGCTTCTCAATTTCAGAAGTGTGATGATTAATAGCATCCACTTTGTTTCCCCAAAGCCCAAGGAAACCGGTCTGGTGGAGAACACATCAAAAAGAGAAGTTGTAGTAAATCTGAAAACATTGATATGATGCTTTTAAAAGCAATAACATGTTAAATCTAAGTACCTTCATGTTGGGCCTCTCAGAACGATTTCTTGAATATTTAATTTGGTAATAGTCAAGCCAGTTCAGCATCTTTTTCTTCTTCTTGACCAATTTTGCAAGTTTGTTTGCATTGTAAACCACCTGCATTATAAATGTGGTTAATATGGCGATTTATAAGTCTTCTTAATCTTAACATCAAGAAGAAAAAAGTCACTAAATGAAAAGGCAAGATGACTTCATATAGGTCAACAAATCTGAAAATTTTGAAATGATGCTACTTCAGGACAAAAGGAAAAGAGAGAGATAACTATTTTGTCTAATCCATGATAATGTCTATATTCTGTTGTTTTATCAGACAATTAGTATATAAGCATGACCTGAATATTAAAAAATATAGAAAATTAGAATAAACATATATGAACAAAAATATAAAATAAAAAAAATTTAAATTTCTATGAGTTATATGATTTTTCTGCTTATTGATGATTTTGTCAAAACAGTATTAGAGTTTTTCATGTAATCTAATATTGTACCAAACAGTTGAGAAAAATAATTCAGTCATATTTTGCATTTTATCTAATCATGCACCAAACACATGATAATTGCTAATCTTTATAGGATATGTTATCTTATCTTATCATATCCATACGAACAATAGTGTTAAGGTTTAAGTTTAAATAAATTGTGGCATGTAATTATGAATTAGTCTATCCTGGCAAGGAAAAAAAATCTTTGGTTGCTAAAACCATCTTGAGAAAATAATTTAGCCCATTCTTTATTTAGTAATACAATGTTAGCTGGTGGCCTCTTGGCCCAGCGGCACCTATCTATCCAAGAGATCCAAAGGTCAACTCTCCTGTAATCCTACATGAGAATCTCCCTTCCCCCTCACGATATAGAAGAAAAAAAAAAGAAGTACAATGTTAAATTAAATCAAACACGGGGGATCCTTCAAAATAAAAATAGAAAAGTTAAGTTCTTGAAATAATATGTAGAAAGAAGCCTGTCTATACTTCTACTCATTGTGGAAGACTCAAATTTAAATTCTCAATCTAATTGTCCTAAAATAAGTAATATTAAGGTCACACAATTCCCCTTCCTCTAATCAGAAAAATTAGAAAATTAAGCACAAAATCTGCTTTGCCCCTTATAACATGGATAACATCAATGAGATGATCAGCAAACTGAATGTTATGGCAATATTAGTATATAAAGTAGGAACCAACCTGGTGAGTAAGATAATGATCTGGATGATTCACCAGAAAAAAATGTTCCACGAGCTCACTCACAGATTCATCCGGGTCTGGTGGAACATTTCGGGTAAGCACCTGAAACAAGGAAATTCTATAAGCAAGTTTCATATAACAATTGTAATAAGTATTTAACTACTTTTCTAGCTAGCATATTACAAAGCTGATCTACATATGACTTTAAGCTGTCATGAGTATATCAATCATCATATAAAAAATACTGCAAAGAAGTTCATTATATTATATTTGTTTTCTCTTCACATAATAAGTTGATAGTTTCTGCCAAGATACTAGTATGCTTATTAAGCTAGTAAACATGCACCTATGCGCTTCCAAACTTTTCTTTCTCATGTATAAGTACTAAAAATTATGCCACTGTGGAGATCCCCACAGTACACATGAGGACTAAATCATTAATTATTCAAATACAAAAGTAGAAGGAGACTAATTCCTTCTTATAAATAAGGGCAAAAAATGAAATGTACCGTAAATTGATCAGGACGACGTCTTTCTGATGCAAGAAATTGCAATCGCATTGAGGCAACTTTCTCATACTCCTTTAGCAAAATGTAGCAAGTCCAAAAGGTAATGGCATAAGTTACTGCTATATGACTCCAAAGCCTGTATTATAGTACGAAAAATGAATATAACACTCCAGTTCTCAAAGAAAGATGGAGGAGAGGGCAGCAACCATACTCTATAGTAATAACTTGAAATGAAAAAATAAACTATGTTGATCCCAGACATAGAAATTGGGATTAGGCAGAAGAAAAAGTACTGAATAAAGATTGCATCACAGAATATGTGCAGAGTCTAGATGAAGTTACAGGCAGATGTTGAAGGAGATTTACTAAGATGGGAGATATTACGATAAGAATGCTCAACCACAGTATTAAGCCTAATCCCAATAGAATTAAATTATCTGGTCTCACCAAAAAAAAAGATTATCAGTTCAAGAATATGTAAATTCAGCTTGATGCAGTTTCAAAAATGTCAAAAGCTCACAAATGATGTCGAGGAAGAAAATTGATCCTGAAAATGTAGAACAGATTAGCAAGGGGTGAAGAAGATTTTGAAACCTTTGTGATCCAAAAGCAATGTTTGAAATTGAGAGTTTATCAATGTCGCTAGAAGTAACATTGTGATTCCTTTCCTGCAATAAGCCATCATCTGTCCAATTGACAGGTACCAGAACAGCCCATGTTATAAATGCTATAGGAGCAAAGATCTTAAGTCTGCACGATAACAACAGAAAGATCATCATGATTAGGCCTTCCATTTTGGCAAGACATTATCTTAATGCAGTATTGGCGTCAGTTGCAGCCTACCCTATCAAATAAATCCTCAGGTAAACCGCAGAGTCCAATCCAGCATGGTCAATAAGCTCCAGTTCTGGCATTCGAAGAGCATCTGGCATCCAATTCAAAAACCCAAGATATGCCTTGAAGTCCAAATTGACAAACTTACTAACAAATGCTCCCCTATGTGTTGGACTGCTCCTTAAACCCTTCAGGTACCATTTTGGAAAGTATACCCTATCATTAAAAGGCTGAAGCCTTAAGATAGCGAATGCCAGAAGGAAAATTAATGCGCTGAGAATATTAATAGCAGCTGCAAGGCCGATATCTCCAAGTGTAGCCATTTATTCTTTTTAAAGCAACCTGTAAGGAGTAAGAAGCGATGCAGAAAGGGTTACATCCAGAGGAACCACCAACTTACAGGCAAAATCTTAAAAAGAAAAAAAATTACAAATCAGGTCTTTCCAACAAGTGTAGATAAGTAACGGAGCTATTTACACAATGTACCATCAAAGTTAAAATTAGAGGCGTTTTTATGAAATCTTCAGAAAAATCAATACCTTCAGTTCTTAAGATGAGCTACTATTTCATCAATATATTCTTTTAAAGATACATTCTTTAGGATAAATTGGGACTCATATCAATATTCAGAGGAAAAAACCAAATCAGAGTGAAATCCAATTGAATGGAAATTCGCTAACAAGTTCCCACCAAGATCATATGGGACGTGATCTGCAATCAAACTATTATTAAACCAGGAAGAACATAGTTTATCATGTCTCTTGCTCGCTCACGTTAACACAAAAGAATAGAAGCTCAAAAGTTTCTATTTTTAGAAGAAAAACGGAAACTACAGCCCAAATCAGTAACATCCAGAAACAGCTCTCACAACCACTTAATCAACTACCACTACATATAGCTAATTGCATCCTGAGCTAACAGAGAAAATAATCTGAAAAATACTGAGCAAAAGAAAGGTTGAAAACAAGACAAAAAAACTTTCTGCTTTACTCACAATTCAGCTGAACAAAACGTCAAAACCCACGTATAAAATCTTCCAATGACAGAAAACTAGAGATGGAGATGATCCAAAGTTCAATTAGAGAGAGTTTGGATAGCTTTGCAACACAACAAAGCCAGATGATTCCTTTACCTTCTTTCCAGGAAAACCAACGTACAAAACACGCTACTGGCTCACCCTTTTCTTCTTACATACAACAATGAAAAAGAACTCGGTCCAGAAAAGGGAATAAGTAATGCAAACACTGAAATTTCCGGACAAACAGGAGAATCCACGGTGAAATCTGTTTGTTTGGATAGAAACGAAAGGAAAACAAATGAAACAGGAGGAAATGAAGAAGACCGGAACCCGTTGGATTTTGGTTGCTTTGTTTGTGACGATTGGAGCCGTTCTAGAGTGTACCTGTTTTTGTTGAAATGAAAGATTTATATATTAAAATAATCAATCTTTTTAGTTTTTATAATGTAATAATCAGATCGTGGACGACGTAGTTTCTTAAACTTGTAAGTAGTAAATTAAGCAAACGATGTCGGCAATGTGCCACATGGAGTGTTCAACGGCTACTTTTATCGCTTTCTGGACATTACGCTAAAAATACACGCTCTGGTACGAAGCGTGCGGAACACTGACGTATTAATTTTGGTTTAATATGTGCTGTCGAGTTGCTGAGGTGGCAACAGCGAAAGCTTAATGCATGACGCGTGGATATAGCGTTGGTTGCGTGTGAGGGACCCAAGTGAAAGGACAGACACTTTTGAAGATATTGTAAAAAATATTGTAGGCATGAAATTTTGATGGTACGTTGTAATAAAATCTTAAAAGAACATACCGTCGATATCATTATTATTTTTTACTTAAAATTTTTTTCAACAAATCTTAATTATTTTAGAAAATATTTATCAAGTATTTGATTGTTAAATCAATCAGTTGTTAATAAATTTTAATAATTTAATTTATAAACTTAAACAAAAAAGAAGTCTCAAAAGTAAACCTAAGATAAGATAAAGACAACATTATGTCCATTTATATGTCAAAATTATAGATTTGGGACAAAATTATAAGGATAAGTGAATATTACTATTATGGTAGTGGGCATTATTGACAAGGACTTGGGTATAAATAGAGTTTGGTAAGTTGGGGACGATGTTGTAACTGAACAATGATATAATTGAGATATCTTCTCAATTAATATGATATGGACTTGACGGCAAAAAAATAGGATAGGGACTTGTAATGAAAACTAGATTTCTTCTGTTCATTAATTTGATTGTACCTTCAAATGAGGACAAGTAAAAAAGTGGATGGTACATATATCAAAAGTAATGATCCGTTTCAAATCTTCAACTTTTGAAATAGAACTAATATTTAAAAAATATTAATAATAATTCAACATATATTAATTATTAAAAAAATAGATATAATTCTTAATAATTAATAACATAATTAATAAATTTTGTTTTGTGTTACAATTGTCAAATTTCAACTCATGTATTAAAATAATAATAATATAAAATATAAATATTTCAATAAACTTTAACACAATTTCATAAAAAAATCAAAACATGAAAACAAACATTTTACGTTTTAGTTTGTACTTTTTTTTGTTTTCAAGTTGGGCTTGAAAAATACCTAACTTATTTTTGTCTAAATACAAAATAATTCTGTTATACAAAATTGTTACTAGTTGTATTAATTCTCTCTAATTTTATGATTTTTTTTAATTCTTAACGATGCAATTCCTAAAACGAATTTTATATCTAACTTAATTCATTTTGTGGTGATGGTCCAATACAACGATCTCATCCAGGTTTTTAAAAATTTGAATAAAATATGTGCCAGAGAATATTCCACTAGTACTGATCCTGCAACATTTTATTCCAATAGTGCTAACCCTACTTCGCCAAAAGGTTTTTAATTTACCATATCTAATGGAATGTAGAAGTTTCAAACCCAAATCATATAATTTTATCTTCTTTCTTTCTCTTTTTTTTAAATACCCATGCATGAAACCAGATGGAGTTAATATTCGACTTTGACTTAAAGTTAATTTAAGAGATATTATCAATGTTTGACATTGCTTACATAATACTGCAAACATGATGGGTCAGGAGATATTATGCAATAGCAGCATGCCAGTAAATAGTAAAGGAATAGAGCATCTTCATCATTTTTAATGCGACAAGATATGTCTTTATTTTCTTTTGCTAAGTAGACAGTATAACTGTCTAATTCGACCAAATTTGTATTAGAATATACTCATCTTCTACAACAAACAGTAAATTTGACTTGTTCCATTGTTTGTCCTCTAGCCTATAAAAAGCCAAATTAGTAAGATAATTCGATGCCCTTGTGACCTTGTCTGTCTGTCTGTAATGTGTTTTACATCAAGACAAAGAGGAAAAAAAAAATTAAAAATCAGAGTGCAACACAGTTCAAGTTGGCGGCATTGTAGATTCTGCAAAGAATTGTTAGAAAGAATTTGGAAGGTAGTTAAGATAATGTATAGATTGGAATGTAAAAGCAATTGATTTTCTTGGTTATAGATGCATCTCCTAATGATATCTACAGCAAGTGAGAATAAAAGAACACTATTCTGGATTTGATCATTCAAAGAAATGAACTATGTTCTGGTTAAACAGACAACAAAAGGATTATACTACTTTACAAATTCACAGATGATATGGCAAATTCAGGACTTTATCTTCCTAAGAAATTTGATATGGGCATACCAGACAACATGCATGCTACCTTCCTGACATGAGATTTACTAAAGCTTGGTTTTCATAAAAGGAACCGACATCCCAATCGTCAGTTGGAGATGAAAGCGTCATTAATGCAACTACAATTGATCTCATGCTTGGTCTAAGTTGAGGATTTTCTTGTGTGCAAGCTTTGGCAAGATGAGACATCTGCAATTAGAATTTCCAAGATAGCCTATTAGTTTAAACCATTAATTGTCTTACTTTGTATTTAATAGGACCAGATACCACCTTAAGTACTGAATCGACAGGGTAGTTGTCGCCAAGTCTACGGTCAACAAGTTTACACAAATCTTCTCTTGGATCTGGCTGACTAAGAACATCTTCAAACTGCATTTCATTAGTATGTAAATATAAGCAAGATGTATAAATCCTTTCAGTGCAATTATTGTTTAGTAATTAGCAGGGGAGGGGCTGGAGAAACAACCAAAGCAACAAGTGCTGTTGATTCAGTGACAATATCGTTTGCCTTGACAATAGCCGCCTTAGCAGAGACAAGTTCGTAGAGGACAACTCCAAAAGCATATACATCTATCTTGGGGGAAACCTCACCATATTGAGCATACCTGCATGCAAATGCTGCATTCAGTTGAATTCGTTTGATAATATTGAGGAAACTTGGAAACACATAACTTGTCAAGTTCTTTAGTATGTGGTCTCCAATATATGCTATATACCCACAACACGTTCAGAATCAAACTTAGTAGTGGAAGCCTAAAAATGAACCCAGAACCGTGGTTTTTGTAACTGCTAACACCAGATCTTCTTATAGTTTGTACCATATTTACAGGTTGTAGGAATTGCAGAAATAATAAAAGAAGTCTGAAACTCTTAATCCTAATCATAAGCTATCATGAACCAAACCTAAATATATGCCACTTAGATCTAGATTTCATGACCATGATTTACAACTCCATACTGAATAGTATATAGATTTACATTAAAGAACCCCCTCTTTCAGCCTCCCTTGCTACCACTCTCCCGCTCTCCTGCTCTCCTGCTTACAGTTAAAAAATAAAAACAATACATTCTTTCTCCTCACATATCCACAAAACAATGCAATTTATTTTTGTCTCAAACAATCATAGACTTGATAGTGAAGGATAAAACTCACTTTTAGAGGGACAGTAGTCACATTTGAGATCCCAGACAGCATCAGTTTATCTCAAATTATCAAAACCCTCATGGACATACTACCACTACAAATATTGGGTACCAGTTTAAAGAGATGCTAAAGCATTTGAGACTAGAGATGACAATTTTTATTTTTTATTTTTTTAATCAAAAATACAAAATAAAAAAGGAGCTTCTAAAACAGAACAACTTATAATGAAACTTGGGAAAAAGAAGTAATACTCTGGAGCCATATATCCAAATGTCCCCACCAGACGTGTTTGCAATGAAGAACTTGCATATTCAGTAAGCTTTGTAAGACCAAAATCTGCAACCTGCGGGAAAAGTTAGAACTTGAAAAAGAAAAAAGAAGACATGTAAAAGTCTTCAATCTGGGTCAGCTTTTGAAACCTTTCCACGAAAGTTTTTGTCAATCAAAATGTTTGCAGATTTAATATCACGATGGATATAGACAGGAACAGTGTGCTCATGGATATATTCTAGTCCTCTTGCTGAGTCCAAGGCAATTTGAACTCTAGTTGACCACGGTAATGGATCTCTTCCTATAAGGAACAAAAAGATATAGTTTATAAATCAAAATGTTGCCAAGAGACAAGAAATTCAATGTCTACATGGTATATGCAGTATCTTTCTACCTGAGCCACATAAATGTTGGCTTAAGTTGCCATTCTCAATGTGCTCGTAAACCAAAAACAAGGAGCTCTCAACACAATAGCCTATTAAGCGTACCTGCACCGAACTCAAATGCAAGGACATATTATTGTAGGACCATTAAAATACACTTCATGGATCATCTGAAGATAAATAAATACCGCACCCGTTACATAAGAAAATTACAAAATTCAGAAAAAATACTCCTTGTCATGTGCACAATCAGTATACCATTGCATATCAAGTAGTTATTTATTTTTAAGCTCATCATATATATCCTCAATATCTAGATTAGTAGGAAAGCTTCATACCAGGTTTAAGTGATGGACATGTGTTAGAACATTCAGCTCAGCAAGAAATTCTTTTGATGCCTGCATATCCATCTTCTTGATTGCAGCTTTCTGCATGATTATTGGAGGAAACAGTCAACCATTTATTTCCTCCACAAGCAATAGAATGAGTGAGAAGCTCCTGATAAAGGCCCCCCTGCTCAAAATAATTATCCTCTTGACAAAAGCTCAAACATTTAAAATAAAAATACTATGTTCATTCAAACTAGTTGTGACAGGGATAGAGTTCAAGTTTTGCCCTAAATAATGGTAGTGTTATTTCTGTATTGAAACCTATGAATGGGTAAAGATGGACTTTTGATAATAATAAAACTTTGGCCGTCTACAATCAACTAACATACCAAAATGGAATAAGGAAAACTATTTTCGGGCAGACTGGTGCATGTCTACTAACACTGATTACAGAGTACAAACCTCTCCTCGAAGCTCTGCATAGTAAACAGTCCCAAAGCCACCTTGCCCAATCTTATTAGCCAAACTGAAGCCATCAGTAGCTTTGGAAAGCTCTTCATATGAGAATTCCACCGACTTGTCTACTGTAATACCTGTAAGACCTGGTGAAGCACCACCAACTGATTCTGATGTCTTCTCCAAGCTGCTTCCGGAACCTAAATCCACAAAAGGAAAAATCAAGCACATAAAATTGACATATTATAACTTCAAAATTGACAAGTCAACAAAAACTAAGATTATAACTACAAGAAAGATAATATCAGCCTGCACATATTCTTTAGTCCAAGGACAAGCTCTAACGAGACCTAGTTCAGCTTTTATGTGCCTTTCCATCTAATTCTTTAATCAACTTGAGGTATAGGAGGAAAGTAGGTCCGGTGACATAAACCAAATCTAAAATAATATTTGGCTAATCAGAGCCTCAGAGGGCTCCTGGACCTTGGGTTACACAATAGGGGTTAGTCCAGACTCCGTCCTTATTTCCAAAAACTCCGAAGACGCATTCCTTGTGCTGGGTATATTTACTTTGCAAGGTGGCAATCCTAGGACAAGCTCCAAAAAGAGCAAGTGACTCTTCATCTGAGCCAATTAGCCAAAGCTCAAGAGTAAATAAAACAAAAAACAATTACTGCCAACTGTAGCCTTACCTTTTCTAACAAAAGCACTAACTTGATCAGGTCCAGCGTGAGAAGTTTTAGTCAGTAAGAAAACAAAGTCAAATAAACATGAACTACTTATGTTAAACTTAAAAATGATTGTGTACATAATATGGAATATTGAATATGCTTTCAGTTTGATACGAGATGTCCATAACAGGAAATAACAAACAACATATCCTAATAAACAGAGCAAATAATTAACCCTGCGATATCTTTGCTTCCAATTGTCACACAATTTCTTCCCTAGAAAAATCACCTCTATTGATTGAAATTGAAAATAAACAGTAAAGGATCCTTCATTGGGAATAGCTGCTAAAACATAATACAAAAATAAAAATTGAATTACCATGTCCAAGTTGAGTATACGGGTCTACAGGTGCACCTGGAAGACAGGATACCTCCACCACCTTCTTCCTTCTATAAATCCCAACATATAAAACAATGGCCAACACTAGGGCCCCAGCGACTCCTCCAACAGATATGCCAGTAATGGCTCTGCCCGAGATTCCTGTTTAAAATGCCATCACAATAAAAGCATAAGATAACATTGTTGCCCACTTTAGTGTTTCATATTGGACTTCACATAACAAAAGTTGTAATTACTAAGCTGCACTGTAGAAATGCATACAGAAGAATCAATGACCTGAGCTGCAAAAGGAAAAATAAAAAACATAAATGTAGGCAAATTGAAACATTGTAATTTCTCTAATAGTTAAAGTAATGTAACTTTGAACTCAAATTGCATGCATATAAAGGTACTATAACTAAAATTTACCTTAACTTCATTGGTGGGTGGTTTCCATATTCATCTGCGAGACAGAAACCATTGATAAGAAAACACTTCGGGAACTTCTATCAAGGGTATGCAGTGAAACATGGATTCTTATTATGTAAATGTGGCTCCATGGGCTCCGGCTCTAACCGGCTACTCTTTGCGATTCTTTAGAAGAAGGGCAGCGAGCTGACACGGAAAGGATGGAATAGAAGAAATGGGCCGAATCCTGGTAATTTTTATGGGCCCACTTATCAAGGCATTTTACTTGTAGGTCGGGTCCCCAATTTATTTCATTATTGGGGCCCAACCAGCACCACAGATAGAATGTGAGCCCAATCATTATTATTATTATTATTTATCTTTATCCATTTGAAAATTGAAAAAGACAATTACATTTTAACTTGTAAAAAAAATAAAAAAGAAGGAAAAACAACATCTATTGCAAAACACGTGTGGCATTAAATATCTTTCTTCTCTTTTTATTTTTTATACGCACACATTATCAAAAATATTATATTTTATGACAAGTTAATAATTTTTATTTCAATTACGGAGAAAGATATTACAAACATTTTGAAAACTGTAAGATGAAACTAGCCATAAAAAAAAAAATTTAAACGAAAATAATAAAAATATAATATTGTAAAAATAATATTTGTAATTCAATCAAATAAAAAATTTATCATCATATATGTCTGCAAACATCATGGCCATATGCACCTTAAGAAGACCTTGTAAAAGTGCATGAAAAGGACCACCAAAAAATATTTTTGAAATAAAGGGCATTTTTTTTTTTAAGAAAAAAGAATTGATTATTAGCTTCCATATCATTGATCAAGGAATGTCTCTTAATCAATTAAAATACTGCATTAATAATTAGTTAAATAATCATCTGACCTATGTTAAATTGTTTGATTCCAAGATGGTTTATCTTAAATTAAATAACTTTCATTTCAAATGCTTCCAAATTTTTTTCTAATTCTTTAATTAATAGCCGTCCTTTTTAATGTTTCTATTAGGAAATGGAATATGCCAAGACAAAAGGTAGAATAGTCATAATATGAGCCCGAATTTTCCTTCGGAATTTCTTTGTAGTTACAAGAGAAAGGTTTTTCATTTTTTAGCCGAAAAGATATGTGATTATGAAATAGAAATTTCATTGAGACTGATTTTTATTTGTATATCGTTATTCTATATTTTATGAAATTCTTATTTTGTAGCTATAGCCGATCCAAAAATATGAGATAATGAGTGTAATCCAAAGTAAGATTCATAAGTGATTGTTAATGAAGTTGAAGTTACCAACTAGTATTATGGTGTATAGACCGAAATTCAATTATATAAAGAAAAAAAAGAGTTCATATAGGCACTGAATAAATTGATTTATACGCAAAAGTTCTCACATTTAACGACTTTACGTTTTATACTCAGAAACAATATATTGTAATTTAAAAGAAGTAAATAATAAGAATATCGTATTGTTATTATAAAAATAAAAATAAAAATAACCAACCTGTAGACGGCACAAAGACTAATCCACTGCCAGCACTAAAATTGGCCCCGGTGTTGTACCTCTCTAGCAGCTCCGCCGGAACGGCAGACTCGTCCGCCACATATGACAAATTCTCGCCAGGGCGGAGTGGATATGTCACAAACAATCCGTAATCTTTTGACACGTGTTCATCACCGCATGAGCAATTAACCGTGACATTAATTAAAACATTTGTTGGTATTCTAGTAGCTTCATAATCATTAACGCTATGGACCCAATCCTCAGTAGTAAGGTTAGAGAAAGCAATTTCAGCAATTTTTGCGTAAGTATCACCAAATTGGGTAATATAAGAGAAAGTATGGCCTAAAAATTCACCATTCAAGCAATCACATGAGAAAGGTACATTAAGTCTTGCAAAACTAGGGACATAATCTGGGTTTGGAACTTTGGGATTGTATTTTAGAATATCAGAAATTTGTTGGCCAAAGATGTTGCTAATGTAAGAAAGATTTGAGCCTTCCCAAACATAATATGAAGCTATAGCAAGCTTACACCCAGACCTGCACTTGGCTTGGGTTTTTAAGAAGAGGAAGAAGAAGAAAACTTGAAAGGCTAAGAATACAACTGGGTTTTTCCTATTTGGGTATTTGGTCATTTTTTGGAAGAAGTAGGAGGAGAATCAAAAGGGTTGGAAGCTAATGAGTTTAGAAATCATTTGCAGAATGAAGGTAGAAGGGTAGAAAGGATTTTGAAGGTTTTGGCATTGTGCAATTAGATGTATATATATTATATATATTACTAGTACAAATCAAAAGTAGTTAATTAATTAAACTCCTAGTGGTCATACTTTGTCCTTGATTAATTTAATTTGTAGAATTTTGAACCATTCTTCAAATTACTTTGTATACAAGATAATGTCAATTCTCAATAATTGTGGAGAGAAGACTTCAAAGCTTGATATGGGACTTAATTATTATAAATGATTCTTCTTGTTGAATATGGTAGGTACAAATGGCAAGCCATCCTTGTCTCGTTCTCTCAATTTTTTTTTCTATGAACTTCATATTGATTCTAGTCTACACCTAAAATATGAACACAAGTTTATATTCACCAAATTGTTTCGTGCATAATAATCTCGCACAGATGGGTAATGAGTCTTTAGAATAAATCAATATTCATTGATGTTCCGATTTTATTCTTTAAACATAATAATACATAGATGCTTGTTCATAAAATTTTTGTTGAGTTTATAAACTACATAATAAAAAATAATTCTCTCTCTTTCAATAAAACTTCCATTACAGGTAAATATAAAATTTGATCCCAATCTTTATTATTTGGCAGAGAGAGTTTATGGGTTGAACTAAATATCACATTCATAGTTTACCAAAACAAATAAAATATCACATTCATAATATATGCATGCTAATCTATTTTAAGTGTGTAAATATCATTAGCCAATCACAACCTTTCACGTGTCAAATATCCAGTGATGGTTATTACATTTCCAAGTTGGCTCTGGATATTTTTTTTTGGAAGGAACAAGACAACTTCAGGCAGGTCTTTGGCCGAAAATGTAATCTACTTCACAGACACTCACACTGAAAAGAAGGAACTACTGAGTAATCAGTACCTATTTCAATGGAATCCTCTGCATTTCTCACACTTTCTTATCTCCCTTCAGTTCATCCCTCAAAACATAGAAACAGAGTTTACCCTTTTATGCCATGCAAGCATAGGAGCTCTAAATCTAGTCGCATACACTGCCAAAAGATGTATGTGCCTGGTGAGTTTATACTCTTCTCACACTTTCTTGGAAGACTTTCGTGGAAAGTGTTTCTGTGTGTTTTGTAAATCTGCATTGAGTATGGTTTACATGTATAAATATTGTTTTGCAGGATTTGGAGAAGCATCACCTGAAGCAAAGGCTGCTAAGAATCTCCACAATTTCTTCACTTATGTCGCTGTTAGAATCGTCACTGCACAGCTTGAGGTTCTTCCTTCCCTATTTTGCTCTTTCAAGATTGAACTTGTGGCCTTTGCCATGCTAGCTGCCAGAGTTCTCTATTTGTTCTGTATTGATTGATTAATACTTAGTTATTTGGCAGAACAGAGCTATAATACTGAAGCATATGAAGAATTAATGGAATTTTTGGATAGGCACTCGTTGAATGATGGGGACAAGTTCTGTGCTAGTTTGATGCGAGAATCATCAAGGCATAAAACTTTAGGTATGACATTTCAGAGAATTTACAGTTTTAGGTAAAACTTAACTGCTGAGTGACGACATTTTAATTATCATCGATAGAAAATATGTCGTCGCTGATATGACAAACTGAATGACAGTGATTCTTGAGACTTACATGATATATATTATTAGTGACTAAATCTGAGTTTGTTCTTACATTATTCTTGATTCAATTCTTTATAACACTGCATGTGTTCTCTACTTTGGCATATGAATGATCAGCCATGCGCATATTAGAGGTCAGTATATTATTTGCTTACTGTTTGATTTTCGGTTATTAACGTGTTAATCGGTTGCGATTAATATTATGCCTCAAAATTAATTTAGGTTCGATCAGCATACTGTAAAAACGACTTTGAATGGGACAACTTGAAGAGACTAGCAGTTAAAGTCAGTGATCCTAAACCTATACTATTTGCTCTCATTTGGTATTGAAAGTCATTCATTTCTAATTTGGGATTTTAATATCCTTTGCCTTGCAGATGGTCGATGAATCTAACACGAGGCTTATGAGAGATTATGTCTCGGAAACCAGTTCTGTAGAAAAGGAGAAGTAACACTGTCTTCCGCAGTTTGCAGGGACTTCAGGGAATGTAATATAAATTTTAGCTTATGAACTGGAAAGAGCTAAACTATATGTCTAGATCAGAACACCATATTGTAATCCGCAGCCAGCAACCTAGATAAGCAGACTGCCTAATGCGGATGTGAAAAATGTAAACTGTTTCTGAAGGGAAATTCAGAGTCTTGAAGCATTATTTATTAATGTCAAAAAATGCTCCAAACCAAGAAACGGAAGAAGCTAAAAAAGAACATAGCAATTTTGGGTTCAAGGAACATTTTCAATTATGATTTTCTCCACTTTGTGATATCTGCTGTGGTAGTTAACATATAGAATACCAAAGCAGTAGCCAGTAACCTACTTGGGGAACAAAAGCCATTGAATTGTTTTTATTAACATTGCGTTTTTCTATTTTACAAGTAGGGTTTGTTCTCAGCATATAACCAGGAACTTGTAATCTTTAGAAGCTGATTGTCCCAACAAAACTATCAGAGAAATGATTCACTGTTTTTATGCATAATCTATTGTATAGCTTGTATGTACAGTATAGACATTTTCCTTAATTACTTTTCAGAGTAAGGAGAGATTGCTACCCTATTGGACCAAATAAACCTGGGAACTTACTGGATCTTTCTTTGATCATATTTTATCAAATGATTAAAGATGAGCCAACACTGCCCTCTTTTACTCTATACAGACATGTGACTTTTATAGATGTAAGTTACCACTTTCATCAACTCACTAGGAACAAAATTTTGCTTTCCTGCTCTACACAGAGGAGGTTATAAGTTGTAACTTGAAGTCCTTCAATTGCTGCATATCAAATAAAGGAAAAAGAAAGAGATAAGGAAACGGCTTATAATGGAAGTGAGGTTCCTTGCCCTCAGTCTGAGTTTGTCTATGCACGGGCACTCTCATCCTTGCACGTAGGCTTACCAACATGTTGCAAGTTTGCTTGACATCAAAGCATGATTGTGCATTAATGCATGTTATTACCTCAGCATAGAATATGACTGAGCATATTCTTCTAATTTCTCCAGCATGCAATTTGGTGTTCAATGTTTTCAGATTTCAGTGTTGTTCAAGGAATTGAAATATGGGTCAGTCTATCAGTTTAACTTTTATGAGATAAACAAAGAAATTTCATAAAAAATGATTACCTGTAAACATTGTTCACCACGATGCCTCCACTTTGAGAAATTAAAGGGCTTTTTTTCTGATCAGTCTGGAATCCAATTTATTCTTTCAACCATCTGTTCCACATACGAGGAATTTTGACATGTTATTCAAAAGCTAGTTGTTAAATTGAGGAATGACCCCCACTAAGTTTTGGATAGAGAATACAAATTCTTTAGTTCCTAAAAAAATGAATGACCCCAATTACATATGACAGAGAAAAACGTCATAGCCATATATGGAGTAAAAACAAGTAAAAGGTTGCATTACATACTGCTCCATTTTGCAAGTGAAAATTTGCAACAGAATCAAGAGCTTTTCCTCTTCTCTCCTCTCGTATAAGGTACCTATAGTCCTAAAATACAACAATATTTTCAATTGCAATTTAGCATGCATTAACCGTGTAAGTTGTATGCAAAACTTCAATGATGTTGTTTCCATAATGTCTAATCTTTTCTCCTGGATAAATTGTCTACTGTACCTGGCACAAAGTCTCATATTGAAAGCAGTTCTGCATAATTGGTCAACCTAAAGTTTGTTGAAGTCATCAAGTTCAGCATTACTTCCATGCCATTTTTTCCATTGACAATATATTTGCAACTCAAATTGATATTAGTCACACGAAACACGGGCAACACAATAGCATTGCAACAAACAAATTATTCTCATGTGTTACAGACAGTAGTACATACTCATCACTTGGAAGCTCAGGTCTAAGATATTGTTTGATCAGTTCATCAACTTGTGCCCTATTGAGAACATACTCTCTGGCAAGAACTAGGAGCAATTTTTGGCAGGTTTCAAGAGAAAGGCTAAAATAACCCTACATGACTATCATATCATGAGAATAACTAAAAGATCTCATCTAATACAAGTTTAAATCTACCTCAGAAAAATTATTAAGTACAGCATCTAGAACTTCTGTTTTGTTCATTGACAAGGTTGAGTGCATTATATCATCAATCACGTACAAGCTCGAATTCCCTAGACAGTAAGTACATAAATACAAAAAGGGATTGGATTCAACACAAGGGGTGAGGTCAAAATTCGAAATTTTAAAGTGTGTATGAAATTTAGGAACCTCTCAGTGTTTCCTTGAGAATTGGGTTCCATTTGATTCACCTCGTTTTGCTATCGAAAAAGAAATCCAAGTCGCAAATATATCCCATTGAAACTAAATTCATGGATAAATTATGAAATTTAGGATAAAATGGAAAAACAACGAAGTTTGAGTTATAACATAGAAATTCCAATTCAATGGAAATTGTATTCAATTTCTGTGGAAACAAACGCTGCAGTAGAAAAGTTCAGTTAGAAATAGCCTTGAATTTGATACTGCTTACAGTGAGAGGGGAAAGAGAAAGTTTGCTCTTGCTGGGATCGTCTTCGTTTTCATTCTAGCGCGCATCAAAATGGCCAAACCAGCAAATTCAAGCTTTCACTTGATTTCTTTATTTCCTTGTCGCTTACATATTTTCTGGACCATGGGCTAGGTTGGAGTCTTGGAGCTGCAGCAGACTGTGACATTCTATATTTGAGATCCAGTTCAGGTTTGGGCCATCATATTCCAAAATATCCACATATTGGGCACTAGTCGAATAATACCACCGACAACCACCTCAATTCTGGTTGTTTGATATTCTCTTTCCAAAATATCATGTACTTGTGAAGGGTTGAGCTGTTTTTGATAAGATTGAATAAGTGATTAACAGAGAAATGTGTGTATACGTAGTTCAATCATACTTAATCATTAAATAAATAAAGAATTATAGAGGGCATAGAAAATTAATACAAATGAGATGTGACAACAGTTCAAATCCTAGATTTTGCTATTGAGGCTGGCCGAACTTATTAGTAAGTCAATTTCTCAATTGACCTATTTTGCATATCTTGAATAGTTATAGGTCATGTGAGGTAGAAGTATTATATAATATTTTATATATTAGGACAGCAACCACATATGTAGCCAGCTCTCTTACTCAATTTGTTCTCAGTCTTGACTAACAATAATGATTTTATGGGTGTCATGTGGAGTGGTACTGTGCTACTGCATGGATCTTCTAATTACTTATAATTCAAGAAAATGACAAAAGAAAGTGGATACATGACATGACAACTGGGTGCACTACCTGATTCTTTGCTTAATATGCTTCCAATTCTAATCAGAATATTACACACTTATTAGTTCTTTCTTCCCCCCATATATTGATATAATATATATATATATATCATATGTGCAGTTTTAATTCCTTCCTCGAAAATGGTGCACGTCATGGTGTGTATGAGACTGAGTACTGATCACTATATGTAACCTTTTCTGAGCCTAGCTCCACTTCTATCTCTGATCTATTAATTGCAAATTTTGTTTGCTTAAGCCATAATTTTAGATTTTGTCTTGCTTGTTGAATGAAAATTTTGGACTCAATACATTTGGCACACCTTTCAATCCTATGTATGAATATGAATATATAATATATAAATCACATAGAGAGATCACAAGTCTTGAGTAGTTTAATCTCACCTAATTAATTTATGGAAAAATAAAACAAAATGTTTACAAACATATATAGGATCTGTGGTTCTTGTGTAGGTTCATAATGAATGTTGAAACTCAAAACAATGAGATCTTATAAATAAAATTTATAGTTAACTACCATGGCAGAAAATTAACTAACACATGGGTCCTCACAATCATTAATCTTTGATAGTTGATAGTTAACTAAAATCAGTGACAAAATGGCTTTTTTAAGGACATGAAACGTTGAAACTTGAAACTTGAAACTTGAAACTTGAAACTTGAAACTTGAAACTTGAAACTTGAAACTGGAACCAAATGAAGGTAGGGCCTTGTTCCACATTTGCATCACATATTTTATTGTCTTCACGTTCAGCTTTTATGGTATCCAACTTTTGCGTTAATATCGGGTGTTTAAGAAAATAGCTAGTAGGGTAAAGCTAGGAGGTCATCACAGGCTTTCAAAAGTCTAAGAAAAGAGTTAACCTGTTACCACTCCTCACAACTGGACATAATAGTCATTTTCACTAAATTCCTAAAAGCTAGATTCCCTATCTGTCTACCAGGTTCACCCAGGTCTGAGTCAGACGTCTAATTGCCCTTCCCATAAAGGCCAGAAGCCCTGAACCATTGGGTCCATCACAGAAACTGGAGGGTCAATGACATAACAGTAATAAGATTTCACAACCAGGGGTAATAAGGTCTCGACATTGTTCACTTTTTCTCTCCACGTCTCTGACTCTCTGCATTATTTTTTAGGGGTAAAAATGAGAAAAAGAAAACTACTGACTTAAATATTTGGGCAGAAAGTGTAAAATAGGAAAGTGGAAAATCTAAAAACCCCGTAAAGGGCAAAGGCAGAGACCCACCTGAAAAGCATCATACATGCTTGCCTTCTTCAAAACCAGCCTTCCCCTGTTTCGGGTTTCCATTAATTTATTTATTTTGGTTTAACTCTCTCTCCTATTTTCGACAAAACAGGTACACTTGCTGCCTTTTTATTTCTCTCTCTTCATTACTCCAAGCTTCGAATCTCTATCTCACTCTGAGTCCCTTGCTTTAATGGCGATGCTTCAGACAACTGATCATAATTTCATTTTCCAAACTCTTCTTTTTTTTGGTCATTTTCGCGTTCATTTTGTTCTTGCATGAGCTCCACTCCTCCTCACCTGAAACCCACCACCTCTAAACTCCGCTAACAACGACAATGGCTCACAAAGGTGTATCTTTTTCTCTCTTCGTCATTGGGTTTGTGTCAATAGCTTCGATCTTTGCTGCTCTGCCTCTTGTCTCAGCCAACACTGACTCTTCCAATGGTATTTTTTTTCCTCTTTCAGTTTATATACATTTCTAGTATGATCAAACAATAGGATCTTTTGCTTTTCTCCTGAGGTGTTGTCGATTGAATTAGGAACTATTTGATCGAGAATGTGTCGTTAGATTTCTTGAGTTTGGAAAGCTTAAATTTTGAATTGAGATGTAAGTAGGTTGAAGCAGAGCAGGAGCATTGACATTTTGGACTGACTTTGATTTTCTTGCTTCTTTGTAAGCTCAGCTCTATTTCAGTAAAATGTCAAAAATAAAAGTTTTAGTCTTTATGCTAAATATTGTTTATTATTATCTGGAAATTAAGGAATTCCCCCACTTTGGTTAAGGTCGAGCTGGAACCAGGTCTGCAATGATGACAATCTAATCTCCAAAATTACATATATTTCTCTTATAATATTTCATGTTAAACAGAATGAGGATTTTATCTTACTCGTTTTTATGAAAACAAGAGAAATGCATCCTCTAGCTAATTGGTTTTGGGTTTTGATTGTTGTTCTTCTTGCTACAGTTCAAGCACTTCAAGTCATGTACAGCTCATTAAACAGTCCACCTCAGCTAACTAACTGGAAAAGCAGTGGGGGTGATCCATGTGGAGAGTCATGGAAAGGTGTAACATGTGAGGGTTCAGCAGTTGTTTCCATGTATGAGATTATACATCAGACATGACATTTTCCTGGATTATTCTCTACAGTAACAAGTTTCTGATTGAGTTAGTTAATGACCCTTTTTTGTTGTTAATCAGCGAGGTCTCAGGTTTAGGACTCAGCGGGACTATGGGTTACCAGCTTTCAGACCTCACTTCACTGAGGAAACTGTGAGAAAAATTGTACTTTGGTCCTCTGCACTGTATGTATATTTAGCATTTTTGGTAGAATGAGCAAGTTCTTGATATTTGGTTTCCTTTTGTTTCTTCAGTGACTTAAGTAACAACAATATTCACGACACGATTCCCTATCAGTTACCACCGAATCTTACAAGCCTGTAACGTTCAACACCTTGCTATCTGTTATTATTATTTGCCTTCTTAATTAAGCTGTCTCATTGAGTATTTTTCTTATTTCTCCTTTATTTGTGGCAATGCATTGATAATACGATCTAGGAATCTCGCGAGCAACAACTTTAGTGGAAATCTTCCTTATTCCATTTCTTCCATGGTTTCTCTCAATTATCTGTGAGTACCTCTTGAGGAGTTTCATTATGTAATTTGCAAAGAACTTCTATGTTGGAGCCGCTCCTCATTGCCTATTTCTGCTTGGTTTTAGGAATATTAGCCATAATACACTCTCGCAGTCAGTGGGGGACATTTTTGCAAAGCTTGCTGATCTCGGTACTCTGTAAGATACCTTGCATTTAGAATTGTTTATCTCAGTATATATATATTTTTTCCTTCAATATTTTCTGGTCATGATAAACTCTCACTCTCAGGAGCCTGGAAAATTGCTTCAAGGATGCTTTATCCAATTGTAGTTATAGCATCTATCCATTATTTTCCAAAAAAAATAAAATTGTTGCGTTTGATTGACATTTGATGTTGTGTTACTTGTGATTGCAGAGATCTGTCTTTCAATAACTTCTCTGGGGAACTTCCTAATGCATTTAGTTCTTTATCCAATCTTTCTTCTCTGTGAGTATTTTGGACTGATACTAGGTGGCTGGTTGCAAATATTTTTGCAGTCCAAAATTAACTTAATCTTGTATCTGATATTTTTGGCAGCTATTTACAAAGCAACCAATTGATGGGGACTCTTAATGTTCTTACCAGTCTGCCCTTGACAACTCTGTAAGTTTAGTTTTTGGCCATGACAAGTCTGAGTTTAATCGTCCTTGTATCAAGGCTTGAATCATTTATATCTTTGGCTGGCCGTATCTTGCTCTGCATTGTTTACAGAAATGTTACGAACAACCATTTTAAGTGGATGGATACCTGCTGAGCTTAATTCAATCCATAATTTCATGTAAGAGTTTATCAATATGTGTATGTGTGATTATCAATCTTTTCTGTAATTCTCGACCCTTGTAATATATTTAATATAGCTCTTGGAATATGGAACAGTTATGATGGAAATTCTTTTGACAATGGTCCAGCTCCTCCACCACCACCATTTACACTGCCTCCACCCAGAAGATCTCGCAATAACCATAACCATCCTGGATCTGGCAAACGTACACCACTGCAGGATTCTGATGGTGAATCTTCCCGTGAAGATAAGGGTTTGTCAGTTGGGGCTGTTGTAGGCATTATTTTGGGTTCAGTTTCTGTGGCTCTTATTGTGGTACTTCCTCTTGCCTTCTGTATTCGAAAGAATAAACAGAAGGCAGGTGGTGCTTCAGCTTCTGGGGGAAGTTTCCCAGTTAATGGTGAATTCACTTTCTTCTCCCTTTTATTATTATTTTTTCCTGTAATTTAGCTGCTTAATTACAAATCCTAGTGTAGGATGTGAATTTATATAGGTCAATAATTCTTCGAATTCAACCTTTTGTTCTAAAGCAATTCTCAAGAACATTTTACACAGTTTGGGTGCATAGAGGTGGGATTTTGGTTTTAGAACTGGACGCACATGAATGGTTTTATGGACCCTTATTCTGAATACATGAAAAATGCCTAAGCCGTGTTTTCCAAACAAAGAATTAGATTTTGTCCCCTTATTTTTCAAAATAAGTCTGTTTTTGTCTTAGAAACTAAAATGACCTTTCTTGTATTTTTTTTTAATTAAATTCTTCCACATAAATTATCTGAAGATGTTAATATTCGATAAAATATGAGATTCTCCTTGGAAAAAGGCTTACTTTCATAGTTGTTTAAGTTTGAAACTGAAGGTTCTTATGTAAGCATCTTAGCACAATGCCAACCTCATCCTGGACTGTACTTGCAGTAACTTCAGAGATGCAAGAGCAGAGGTTGAGAAGTGCTGCTGTTGTTACAGATCTGAAACCCTCTCCTGCAGAAAAATTGATGGTTGAAAGGGTAAATGCAGAAAATGGATCTGTAAGGAGGATGAAGTCCCCTGTAACTGCTACTTCATATACTGTTGCTTCTCTCCAAAGTGCAACTAACAGCTTTAGTCAAGAATTTATTATTGGTGAAGGTTCCCTTGGTCGAGTTTACAAAGCAGAATTCCCTAATGGAAAGGTAATATTTTGCATAAAGAATTGTACCAGTAGTTTGTGTTCTTTACTGGTTGGGTAAATGAGACAAAGATATCTATTAGGACATGGTCCAAAGCTGCTCCTAGACAAGCTAGGAGTTGAACTGCAATAAACCTACACTGGTTCTGGATCGCAGTGCATCCTTTCAGTTTTCTCACTATACAGCCACATGCACTTGCTGTGTGCATATCCCTTTCCTCACAAGTCACAACACACACTGTTTCCTCAAAATAACAGAAGTGCACAGTTAGCTTAATCAATGCAATTGATGGTGCTTCATTGTTTCTATTCTCAAAATATTATTCATTTGCTTGATTCTCCACCCTTTCCCATTCCCCCAAAATCTTATGATCTATATTATCAAAAAAGGATACTTTTTCATTTGGCAGAATAAGCTAATAAGTATTAGAATGATGTGATACTACCATAGATTCATAGTACCGTGTAAAACTTGGCAGTTCACCTGTAGCTTTAATATTGTATATGCTCCCTTACACACTGGGTAGGCCCGTTGGAGTACAGTTTGAGTTTCTCAATTCTTCAACTGCTTGCATTAGTATTATTTAATATGCTGACATAGTGTTATAAGACATAATTTTGACAACTCTCACACTAAGATCTCATCTTGCTTTTTATTTGTATATTTTTTGCTGGTACTTCTGCTTTCATGATACCACTGATTCTGAATGCTAAATTTATTTAAGACAACCACTTAATGTTTTCTTTTTCCCCACATATTTACTGATTTAAGTCATAACAACTCGGGTTTTATTTTGTTTTGTTCAGATAATGGCCATTAAGAAGATCGACAATGCAGCACTCTCATTGCAGGAGGAAGATAACTTTGTTGAAGCTGTTTCAAATATGTCGCGCTTGCGGCATCCAAACATCGTTACACTGGCTGGGTACTGTGCAGAGCATGGCCAGCGTCTTTTAGTATATGAGTTTATAGTAAATGGGAACTTACATGATATGCTCCATTTTACGGCGGACTAGCAGTAAGGCTTTGTCTTGGAATGCCCGTGTACGGATAGCACTTGGCACTGCTCGAGCTTTAGAGTATGTTTTATGTGTACGACATACTAAGTGTCCCTCCTCCTTTTCTCTCTCTCTCTCCTCTCTAATATGCCTGCTTTTCAGTGGGTGAATCACACGTTTTCCCTATGTTTTGGATTAATGGTTGGGGTGGGTTAGCTACCAGAGTTTCCTCTCTTAACTGTGACTATGTCTATCAGGTATTTGCATGAAGTTTGCTTGCCATCTGTTGTACATAGAAACTTCAAGTCAGCAAACATATTACTTGATGAAGAGGTCAATCCTCACTTGTCTGACTGTGGTTTAGCAGCTCTGACACCAAACACAGAGAGGCAGGTTGGTGAAGATGCTTGCATTTTTTTTCTTTCATGTTTCAAGGTTTGTGGATGTGTCTGTACTTTCTCCTTGTATTCTGTCTTGGTAAAACTTGTGTACTACATATTCCCAGGTTTCAACTCAGATGGTTGGTTCCTTTGGTTATAGTGCTCCAGAGTTTGCATTGTCAGGAATATACACTGTAAAAAGTGATGTTTACAGCTTTGGAGTGGTAATGTTGGAGCTGTTGACTGGTCGGAAGCCACTTGACAGGTATATCTATGCTACATGATAGAAAGTTATCTTCATGCTTTTATCACTTAATGCTCTTTGCGGTTTCCCTTTACTTCACTATCTTGTATCTTTATCTACATGGCTCTTCTGTTCATTTTATTTTCCTATGTTTAGTTCAAGGGTCAGATCAGAGCAATCACTTGTGAGATGGGCTACACCCCAGCTCCATGATATAGATGCATTGGCCAAAATGGTTGATCCTGCCCTGAATGGCATGTATCCTGCAAAGTCTCTGTCACGCTTTGCTGACATTATTGCCCTCTGTGTTCAGGTAAACTTCTTGACTGATACTATAAGATGTTAACGATAAGTCCATAAGTTCAAGTTCTTTTTTTTTTTTTTTTTCCCTTTCCCTAAAGGAGTCGTCTTGGCCTTTCATTTGTTATTAAAGAAGGAAAATTCATGTATGTGACCTGCATATTATGTGACCTAATCTAAATTTGGGTTTTCTGTTTTTTCCTTTCTATGATTTTTCAGCTAATTTTGTTTTTGAAGTGTCACAACTCAGAACACTCTTATATATCATGCTGTGATGAGATTACCTGGGGGGCTCAGTTCCAAATTATCAAATTTAAACATGAAAAATACCTTGTACTTTGCAGCAATATCATGAATAGCCACACGATCGAATTTAACTATCTAGTTTTGCTTACCATTGTTTGGTTTCTTCACAGCCAGAACCTGAATTTCGGCCGCCCATGTCTGAAGTTGTGCAAGCATTGGTGCGGCTAGTGCAAAGAGCAAGCGTAGTCAAAAGGCAGACCAGTGATGAATCTGGTTTTGCTTACAAGACCCCAGATCATGAGGCTATGGACATGTCATATTAAATATCCCAGCCTTGTGAACTCCCATAACCCTTTCCACAATTTTGTATACAACAACGCAATGGTCAGGGACGACTAAATAACACAAGATGAGAAGTACAAAAACAACAGATCCATCAAAATCAGATCCAAAAAAAATGTAATTATCTATCACAGTTTTCTGTTTCCATTTACTATCTCATTGCAAATTCACGTGTATATTTAACTTTCCATGCATTTATATATTGCAGTCAGAACCCTTGATTTCTTGATGCTTCACAGAATTTCTGTTTATTGCAACTGTTATAGAACTCATTGAACAACTAAGTGCTGTAATGGACAATCTCTTATATTACTTCTGTTAGACTATGGTATGTTTTTTACCTTAACTGTGATATGAATCTTTACCTAAAACCACCAACCACCGCAACCAACATTTTTCAAGTGCCAGTTTAAAACACAATGTCCAGATATTGCCTAGCTTTACAAATTTTGATAAAAAAAAAAAAAGGAGTACTGTCGAGATTTGCAAATTTTGAGAAAAAAAATGTACAAGAAAAAAGTCAGTTCTGTACATTACATTCAAGGCCAACTTTTGCTGAAATTCATAAAAACTCCAAAAGAAAGAGACAGTGGTATAACTGAAGGGAATAAAAGTTAAAACCGCTAATTATTTCTCGGATTTTGAATTTCACCAAATTTAACGGCGAGTAATTGCCGGAATTCAGACAGGCCCAAAGTTGATGCATTCCATTTTAAGTAACTCTCGCACTTTATAGATTTCAATAGAATCAGTTGGCGCTTTCCGTTTGCTCTGGTTGTCCAAAAAACGACAGGAAAATTTCAAATCATCCAACCGTTGCCTTCTTTGGTTTAAGATTGAATCCGAACCCCAAGCATGGCATACACCTCTGATCCCTTCAATGCCATTGGTGAATCTTTTTACTAGCTACATAACCTCCATGAAAGGTCGTACCAAGAAGACGGACCCCACATCGTCCTAGATCGGTCTGAGCTTATCAATGTCCGGTCCAACTCGTTCACCGCCCTTTCAAGCTCCCCCACATCACGGAGCCGTCAAGCATCTCCTGAAACTCGGCCCGAGTCGGCTCACGAGTTCTCGTAGATCCCTTTCTCAATATTCATCGTCTTCTATTGGGTTGAAAGTTTGGAGCTTTTTGTGGAAATGGAAGAAGAAGCCGCAGCAGCAGAGGACGAAGACAAAGGTGAGAAGGGTGTGGTCTCATAGCAATCGAGTGAAATGGCTCCTGACTCTTACTGGATTGCTGGGTTTATTTTTATTCGTAAATTGCTTCATGCTTTCACGGCTACAAGATGATGGGGTCAATCTTATAGCTGGGTTGTCTGATAATTCGTCTGCGGCTTCAATTTCGGTTTCAGTTCAGGTATGTGCTGCGTGCTGGTGTTGATATTGAATATCGGAATTATATCTTACAGTAAGGTTGTGATTGTTTTAAAATGGTTGTTTCACTTGTTGTGTTAGTAATGGAATGGAGCTAGATGTTTCATGAAATTATAAGGGATGAAGATTAATTTCCGAGTAAAAGAATGATGCTTTAAAGCCAATTCAATTTGTAATTACTGAAGAGAATCTAGTTACCCCATTAAAGCTATGTGTAAATGACAGTACTCAGAATTTCGGAAATTGCAACAGTAGAGCACTTTTTGATTTAGATTTAGAATATATATATATATATAGTTCGAAATTTCATAAACTTGGGAAATTTTGAATGTAAATGTGCAACTAAAGCAGTTTCAGTTTCTAAGGAAGGACGGTCTATCTTATAAATATTGTTCACAGAAGTTTGGAACTATTTTACCAATTCCAAAACGTATGAATCAAAATGTAAAGTGAAATGTGTTTATAACTTCTGAAAAGTCCAGTTTGTTATTGATTAGTGTAGGCTTGCCCCATCTGGACATCTAGAAGTTAAGACACTGGAAATGTAATAAAAAACCCTTTGCGGAAAACAATTGCCGTTCGATAGGAGCAACGATGTTCTTTTAAATGCCTAAGATTGCAAACTTCTGGAAGAACCACGAGATCGACAAATTTCATGGTACCAAGACCCTAAAAAGTATTGTTCTTGTTCTTTGTGCCAAGGTAAGATTACTGAGTTACTGTGCATTTGACATTTACAGGAAAAATTTGTGAAGTTTGGAAGTTTACAGGCGAAATTAAGGAAGTTTGGAAAGCAAAAAAGGCCAGTGAAAGGAAATTATGAAAGGCTACTGTCCTTGGCTGCCCACACTTTGGCAGAGGTATAAGAATCTATTGCTAGTTGTACAGTAACTGTTAATCAAGTAAACAATTTATTTTCTTTTATGTTCTATAGTCAACCTCCCTTCGCTTTTGGTGCAAGTTTTCAGTAGGTCTCACTTGTGGCAAAACAGGGACAAAATAAACGTGAACCAAAAGATCTGTGGAAGGAGCCAGTGGTTCCTGCTTCTGCATGGAAACCTTGTGCTGATCAACATAACTGGGAACCTAGTGGTATTTAGGTGTTTGTAAATTAATAAGTTTGTCTATTTCTATATGTGAATAAGGAGATGCTCACATCTGTTTCTCTTAATTAATACTTCAATATAGGGAAACAATGGATACATTTTGGTTACTGCAAATGGCGGGATGAATCAACAGCGAGTAGCTGTAAGTAATGCTAAGGACACTAATTCATACTTCTGTGAAAACTCTTAATACCTCTGACATGTATGATTTTAATTGATTTTCAAGGAAAAGAAATTGATGTTAAATGACTATCCTGTCATAAAAATATGTGTTGCCTTAATATATATGTGTATATTTTAATTTTCAACAGGTTTGCAATTCTGTCGTTGTTGCACGACTACTCAATTCAACTTTGGTTATTCCCAAGTTTATGTACAGTGATGTATGAAAAGATGTGAGGTGAGGTTCTCTCTCTCTCTCCCCTCAATTTTCTCAAATTTTTTTCTTTATTTTTTTATGCCCTTGAATGTAAGATAAAAGCCTACTTTATTTGCTGGATTACATGTACAATATAGATTCTACTTATTGGAAGGATGTTGTAATGAATGTCAGTAGGTGAGTGACTTTTTTATATATCATAGTTAATAACATTTTCAAGTGAAATCTGTTCTTTCATGACTATTTATGGAAGATGGATGGCACATACAAACAAATTGGTCTATTAGTATCTTTTCTCATTTGTGTGATGGGGAAGGCATCCAATATTTCCCTTCAATGCTTTTATTGTCTACTGTTGAGTGTTGATCATTTGTATATAACTTGGTGATTTTAATTTATGATTGATGAGTTACTACTTTCTGCTATGTGTATATACCATTTCAATGCCACCTAGTGAAGCCTACGGTTTTCTTAGTGACATGATTTTATCAAAATCTGTTATATTTACTTAGATGAGAAAGTGATGATATTAAATTGTATTATATATAGTCAATTCAGCGATATCTTTCAGGAGGCGCATTTTATTAACTACTTGACTCCTGATATTCGGATAGTGAAGGAACTTCCAAAGGAGCTACAGTCATTAGACCTGGAGGCAATTGGCAGTGTTGTAAGTTATTCTTCTTCCACAGAGCAAATAAATTCAGACAATTAGTTCTATTTATATAAAAATTGTCAAAATCCTTTTCCAGGTTACATATGTTGACATTGGGAAAGAGGCCAAGCCAAGTTTTTACTTGAAAAACATTCTACCTATTCTACTAAAAAATAAAGTTGTCCATTTCTTAGGATATGGGAATTGCTTGGAGTTTGACCTGATTCCATTTGAGTTGCAGGTAATTCATTAGCCTTTGATGCTAAATTTATTTCAGGTTTCTGGTAAATGTTCAATCTAATTTGATGGTTATTCAATTTCCTTAGTATCATTTCACCTCATGTCCTTACTCTTCCTAATTGGGAAACTTCATCCAGAGACTTCGATGCAGATGTAACTTCCACGCACTGCAATTTGTTCCCAGAATACAAGAAACTGGTGTTTTGCTTCTCCAGAGGTTGCGACTTCATGTTGGTCTTATTGGACAATTGGACCGTTATCTTGTTGGTCCACTTCCAGATGCAAATTTGAAGGAAAATGGGAGTCATGCCAAGAAAGCATCCAAATATCTAGCTTTACATCTTAGGTTTGAAATTGATATGGTAGCTCATTCTTTATGTGAATTTGGGGGAGGTGAAGAAGAGAAACAAGAGTTGGAAGCATACCGTGAAATCCATTTCCCTGCACTGACCCTTCTGAAGAAGACCAGAAAGTATTCATCTCATTTCAATTTTCTATGCATAGATGCACATTTGCTTGCATTCTGGCTTGTACTTGTGATTGAATTTTCTTGACTGTAGATTGCCGTCTCCTTCTGAACTCAAGTCTGAAGGTCTATGTCCTTTGACAACTGAGGAAGCAGTCCTTATGCTTGCTGCTCTTGGTTTTAACCGCAAGACACATATATTTGTAGCTGGTTCACAATTATATGGAGGGCAATCGCAGGTTTGCTGCTTTGACCAACTTGTACCCTAATTTAGTAACTAAAGAGAACTTGCTTTCACCAAAAGAACTGGAACCATTTGTGAATTATTCCTCTCAGGTAACAATTTTGCTTATCATTGTTTTTGTGTTCTGCCTAGGGAGGGTTTCGTGTGCTTAATTGTTATAAGCAATGTGATGATGTCAGAATTTTCCATTTCATATAGTGTAGCTCATAGTTGTGTTTCGTCCACTGCAATGTCAGGAGACCTATACTTCTTTGGTTGAAAAAGATTGGTGAATATGCTTTTTTGCTTTTGACAACTGTGATTTGGTTTCTGGAAAAAAAAATGATATAGAAAGGTTATTTGTCTAGAATCCAGATAGCCCAAAGGTTCTTTTATTAGCTCTGAGTGTTAAAGAAACATACCGACTAGTTAAGTGGAAATCCAATTTTCATCAAAAGCATGTTGGGCTGTGTTAGACACAAAATACTTCGCAGACTTGGTTACATTACCAGCATATCTGAACTTTTATTATCTGAATGATGAGTTTATTTGTTTTGTAGTTAGCAGCACTGGACTTCATAGGCTGCACGGCTGCTGATGCATTTGCCATGACTGATTCTGGGAGTCAGTTGTCATCTTTAGTATCTGGTTATCGAATATACTATGGCGAAGGGAGAATGCCAACAATTCGGCCAAATAATCGCAGGCTCGCAAGTATCTTTCTGAAGAACTCCACTATAGAATGGCGTGTCTTTGAACAGAGAATGAGGAAGGCAGTTAGACAAACTAAACATGTCCAGACAAGGCCCAAAGCAAGAAGTGTATACAGGTATCCTAGATGTAAAGAGTGTATGTGCAGGACAGATTAATTTACTGACATCAGCTGGCATATTTTTGGCTATTGTAATTTTTGTAACATTAATTTGTTGCTTGTAAGTTCCAGTGCAATCCCCTTTTGCCAATTAGACTCAAGTCCATGCTGTAGTTTCCTTCTAAATCTTTCTTCTTAGTTAGGCTTCGCAATGGATCGGATCATATCAAGATTCTACTTGACCCGAAGTTAACCCGACTTGAATTTGTAAAAAATGATGGGATTCAAAATATCAAAAGTTCAATTTGAATTAAAGGATTATTGACTCATCCAAATTCAATATGATTTGTAAATTATATAGATGCACAACAAATTTTATTTGATTAGACCGAATATATGATAAAATAACGTCTTTATGATATTACTCCAATCTGATCACAAGGTTGTCCAATAAAGGAGGAAAACGTTGGGAGCCAAAATTAGACTGTGATGCATATATATTTGTATAACCTAACACAGGAGATAAACCCTCTAAATCTATTACAACTTACAAGCCTCTTCCTTTACCTTTAGCCAAAAATTCAGCTTCTCTTCCACGTTTTGTCGTTTTCTTTTACTTTCCAATACCTCAAGACCACGCTATTCCGTGATTCCGACGAGCCCCACCTTAGATAAATCATCACTCACTCGCCGCCGGCCGGCGACTGATCCTCCGCCATCTCTTCCAAGATGTCTTCTTCCGCTACCAGTATTCATATCACCGCTTTGGACGGGATCGTAAACGTGAACTCCCTTTTCACACTAGCAGTCTTCATCGGCTTAGCCTGGAACCCCACTGATCCCAACAACTCTCTCAACCCAGATCCGACATGCAATCCTAGTTCTTCTGTCACCGAGGACCTGGTCACGTTCCATGTCTACTCTTTCAGCTCCTTCCTCTTCTCCAGTCTCATCGCCTTGGGACTCAAACAGGCCATTCGACTCTCTCGAAACTCCTCCTTCCACCACCCATTCGAGTTCTTGGTCCACGTTAACAAATCGGCTCTTCGGGTGGGGATGCTGGTATCCGGTGTGGGTTCTGTTAGCGGATGCGGGTTTCTGATGTTGGCATTGGTGAATGTGGTTCAAATCAAGCTTGGGACGCTGTCTTGTGGGAGCTCGCATAGCTTGGCTGCGGTGGTTCCGCTTGTGATCCTGGTTCCTATTGCTCTTTTGATATATATTTCTGTTGTTCTGTACGCTTTTACTCGCTAGGCTTTGTTTGGTATACATTATCTTCTAAAACTTCACTACCTTTTGTTGGGTTATTGATGGTGTTTACTATGTTGTATTGTATGATTCAGGTGGAAATACATGAAAATGAGAAGAAGAAAAAAATTGTTCTTTTAGCCTTGTTTGCTTGTTGTGAAATTTCAAGTTTTAAACTTTTAATTTGATTCTTAGTGCAAGATCTGTTTCCTTACGGTGTTCCTCCAAATTGATCAGCACCAGGGTCCAGGACAAGAAAGGAAGAGTATATTAGTTTCTGACCCATGTTATTGAAATATTGTAGTTGTGTCTATATCCAATCACCGGAGGTAATAAACCCTCTAAGGTGTGGCTTGCAATTAGCAAATGTAGCCAGAGTAAGGATTCATGTTCAGATTGCTGATACTGGCAAAACAGACAAGGGTATTCTCACAATGTGATTCAAACTTCCTGTGAGGACAACTTCACCAAAGCTGAAGACATCCATTGCTTTGGTCACATCGAATTTTATCTCTAGACATTGTGATCCCTGAGGATTTATACTAAACCAAGATGGATATAGGTTGACTGTAGTCCCATTTGGTGGTAATACAGAGCATAAGTATGTCTCTGGCTTCATCCCGACATTCTTGAAAATCCTTCTCACTGAGATCGATCCATTCAGTGCTGTTAATGTTACTGAAGGTAGGTTTAGATCAGATGGATGTGCAAGAGAATTATTGCAAAGTTCTTCTGTTGCAGCTCTTATGGTAGCCGGATCAATGCCAGGCAAAGAGCACAAGAAGCTGATGTAATCTTCATAATCTGTTTTATGGCAATGGGGAAAAACTGAACAGTTCAAGCACAGTTTTCTCTGCTCTATTGATATAATGAAAAACATGTATACCTGTTGGTAGGACCAAGCCCGGATCAATGGCACGGCTAGGGTTCACAAGGCCACCCCCAAAACCAAAAGGAGCAGAATTATACAAGCTGTCGATTTTGAACCCTTCTGCCATTATAAGCTCCCCGTAGTTATCATACTTGGTGGCAGTTGTGGAGATGGCAGATGCAATCATAGATGGAGTCCACAATGGATTATATTGCTTGATAAGTGCTGCAATTCCTGCAACATGAGGTGTTGCCATGCTGCTACCTGACATTAGTGCAAAGCTGTCTCCTATATATGTAAGTAGCTAAATGTAATGATTCAGTCCTTTGTACAGAACAAATTTTACAGAACAAATTTTAAAATACAAATATAATTAATTTATTAGCCATGATGATAATTCTTTGAAATGACGGAATTTTTAATCAGTTACCTGTCAGCATGGGCTCTAAGGCACTTAAAGGGCTCCAAGCTGCCCAAATTTGGTAACCTGGTGCAAGAATATCAGGCTTAAGTACATCAGCAGGTTTCAAATTAATGTCAATGATGTCTGGCCCCCTTGACGAAAATCTACTGACAATAGGTGCTCGCCCTGCAAACAGAGCAACTCTTCCTTCTCCTATGGCTGCTCTGGCACAAAATTTAGCTACAGATCCTCTCTCATCCCTTTCATTTTGTTTTTCATAATATTGTGATATAACCTACATAATAGCATATATTTCCTAAGATTGAGCTATGACGTGCAGAGTGCAGAGCCTAATTATTGTTTTACAAGTATATACCTGGGCCTCAGCTACATAAGGGATAATAATACCAGAAACAGCAAAGGGAATTGGCTGTGCAATGAAATCACCATAGTTTGGGTTTGCAATCTGAACAAAACCCACGAGTCCTAGAGTTTTTGCTGTGTCAATGATGGCAGTGAGAGTAGAGGTCCCATTATAGAAGCCTGCAGAGAAAGTGCAGATAACAATGCTGCCTTGCACTACATTAAAGTCGAAAGCTTCTGGATATTGACACTCTTCTATGTATTGAGGAGTTCTTGGGAATGTCCCATTTACTTTTACTGCATCCTTAGCTAACACAAAGCTTATACATAAATAACCCATTCCCAAAAGTTGGCCCTGTAAAATAACAAATATTATATCTTTCAAGGGATCAGTATGGACAATGGATGGGAATTCAATATGAGATCAACTTATAATCATATTGAGTTAGAAATAAATTGCCTGCCTGATAATCCTACACCACTAAGTTTTTGGCCATTTCCAAGGACAAGAGAGCCAGGGTAGGTTCTGTCTGTGCTGGATGCAGCTACACCCACAGCCCAAGGGCTGAATGAGACTACAGTAAAAGGTCCTGGCCCTTTATTCCCTGCTGCTTGCACAACAAAAACTCCAGCTCGTCGTGCAAATAACAAGCAAATATCATAAACATTTAAGAAGGTAATTGCGTCTTCTGGTGGTTCATCTGGTCCAACAGAGAGTGTTAAGATGTCCACCCCATCTAGTATAGCCTGCCATAGCAGTGCCACAGAAGGAAGCTTAGGGCATGTTTTGCAAAAGAGAGAGGAGAAAATAAAGTGCTTACTAGATGAGTACGTACTTGATCAATTGCTGCAACTACATCGGTTAGAGTTCCCACAGTTGGATAGATAGCCTTATAAACAGCAATTCTGTGAATAAGCAATCAAGCTACTTAGAAAATTAGTACTTCTAGATTATCTAATTCTAGTTGTTCCACGAGAGAACTTAATTAAATTACCTTGCACGAGGTGCCATCCCACTGGCTCTCCCATAAAAGAAGCCATTAACAACAACTGGAACCCCAGCATTTCCAGCTGCAATTGATGCCACATGACTGTAGGACAAGAGTGCACATTTATATATAAATCAATTTCAGTGACTTGTAACATTTCCATGCAAGAATCAAGGGTAGATGCGTAATCAAGATTTTTGGGCATAGGATGGACACAACTCGTATCAAGATTTTTATGTTTCGTATAAAAATTGAAAATTTAAACCTAATTGGGTGAGTATAAAATGCCCTTTTATCTAGACATGATGCATGGGAGTTGTCTCACATCCTCAATACTCTATCATATGTGGATATATCAATTATCAACGTTTTTCAATAATATCAAGAATGTTCTAACATCTCACATCCTGAGTAAATATGTAAATATGTCTTAGATGCCAAAAAATTTCAATATATATGACCTAAAAACAATCCAATTTAAGTGCTACTTTTAAATTGTAATACCTGCCGTGTCCAACTGCGTCAAAGGGCGAGAGAAAATCCACTGAAGCGTTAAGTGTGGCAACAGTTTGAGCCCCAGCTGAGAAGAACCTTGCTGAGACTATCTTTCCATTACAAGAACTGGCCAGAAATCTCGGACCAGGTTCACAAGCACCACAAAAATGAGAGAGATTAGATGTGAAAGGCTTCAATGGATCGTAAGCAAAACTGGGATGTAGAGGATTTATGCCACTGTCAACAAAACCAATAACAACTCCTTCACCTGCATTTCTATCTCCTCCTTCGTCTGTCCATATACCTTTTGGCAACCCTAGAAACTCAGGAGTGTATGTTGTCATCAACTTGGCTCCTCTATCTTTCTCTACCAACTTAACTCCTGGACAATCTTTCAGTCTTCTAGCCTGAAATTAATGCTCATAACCAAAACTTTGCAAGAGCTTAATTAATGAAGAAGTTAAAAAACAAAATGCTTGACCGTTTAATGCCTCGTTAGTATAGACTTATATTTACTCTCATACTATAATGTAGGATTAATATAGACTTATAATCGCTCTCATACTATAGTAAAATTATTTAATAAATGATTTTATGTTTGATCGTTTAATGCCTCGTAAGAGGATAACGGGTTAGTATAGACTTATATTTACTCTCATACTATAATGTAAGATTAATATAGACTTATAATCGCTCTCATACTATAGTAAAATTATTTAATAAATGATTTTGTGGGAAATCACGTAATACTATCTAATATATATTTAATATAATGTATAATTAATATTATATTAATTAATTAATCTTATGTGATGTGTCAATTATCTAATATATATCTAATATAGTGTATAATTAATATTATATTAATTAATCTTATATGATGTGTCAAATGAGTCGAAAAGGGCATGGAGAGACCTGAGATGGTGTGGTGTAGACAGAAAAGCCATTAATGACGTGTTTGAAGCTGTGGAGCTTGTTGTAGCTTCCAGTCTCTAGAGTAGTTTGAAGAAGTTGATCATGAGACTCCACCACGTGCTTTGCATGAGCCTTGGAAACTTCACTAACCCACCATGCAAAAGTTATAATTAGGTTCAGTTACGAGCTAAAATGACCCAATAAACAAAACAAACAACTGAAGAACTTTTCAAACAAATTTTTATAAACAGAACCTCACCATTCATTATTAACCTACCCTATCGATCTACATATATAGTAATGAAAAAGATTAGGAGGTTGGGGCTGGTGAAGTTCTTGTCTATTGTGAAAGTAAAAAAATCAAATTATTATATATCTTCCATTGTTAACCTGTTTGGGTCAATTTTCCCTTCATCCTCACTATGCGAACCTCCATGGAATGCAGCTGGTTCTCCTTCTAGTAACACCAAATATATTGCTCGTTCTTCTGCTAAACAAGTTGCATAAATGGCGATCATGAAGACGAAAACCAGTACATATGGCCGTAAAACCAAGGCCATATAGTCTCGTTCTTCCACAATAATTTGCATCAAAGGAATGAGTGAGACAGGTACATTTTGCTCTAGCGATGAAGAAGAGCTCTTGTATATATATGTAAACCATGCAAGAAGACAAATGAGCAACCGTACTCTTAACGTGAACAATGTGCCATTAAGGCTTTTTAAGGAAAAAGTTAGCTTTCTTAAGACTAGCCGTTACTATCCTTCTTTTACATCAAGAAGCATGGTATTACTTGCCATCTCAGAATCTCACGCCAAACAACCACAAAGGTGTATTAATTTATTTTAATATTTTCCTTTTCTGCCCTTGAAATGGAGTTTTGGGCCAAACGACCTTCAAGTAACAAATTGTATGATTCAAATGTGTAAAGAAATAGTATACAATGCTTTCTCTTGATAGATCAACTTTTGAGGGACTTAATTTGATCCAAAAATCCAATTCCAGTTCGCTGTTTGATTCAAAAATCCTTTTACAGTGTGGCTGTACTATTAAGTACAGAATCAAATATTCTTAATTTTAGTCAATTATTTACTAAACTAATTGATTGAGGGCTTATGGAGGTAATCAATTTTCCTTAATGTTGGAAAAATTAATGTCAAGACTTCAATAATAAAATTGGCCACCCAATTTCCATCCTTTCCAAATCCAAGGTTTGACACCCAAAAGCAAAAATATACAGCTCGTGCATAAAACTTACAGAGAACAATTTCTTTCTGCTCCACTATTCTCAGAAGCTGACACTTGAAAACTGAGTTCTCTTCCTAGACAGAAAGAAAAGTTACAGATCTATATCCTAATCTAGCAGATACATACATAGCATGAGTCAAATTCAAAAGTCTTTGGCCTCTGGGATAAGCTGTACAAACAACATTTACCATATGGCCAAATCCAGCTGGAGTCATGTCTTCGTACATTAAGATACCATCATGGTCCTCTCTTCCTGCGCTTAGGTTCCGCCTGCAGATCAGATCATGACTTGAACAATCACATCAATTATAAGAGTAGTCAAGAAACATTATGCAGGCAATGGGAATTAAAGTCTGCACCTCCCTTTCCTATTTAAGCAGGGTTTTTGTGTCAAGCAACTACTTTCTAACCTCTATAAGCACATAGTATAGAGCATAGGACAAAAAGGCTAAATATCACGTCTGCTAGGTAAAACACAGAACAAATAATTGATTGAATGCGCATGTGGTGATACCCAAAAATAACTAATCATTTATTCCTGCACTGAAGAACATTGAGTGTGAGGAATACAATCTGCGTGGCATCCATCTTCTCAATCAAACACCACTTGAAGTGGGCTATTTACACAACATAAAGCCTATATAGTCTAAAAGAGTAATTAGATATAAGAAATTATCTGAATCCGAAACTTTGGAAAAAACACTACATTGATGAATGGAGATTATACATCCTAACTATACAGCATGCCTTTATCTGACACTACCCCAACAAGACTAGAGACTGTTGCAATGCATCAGAAGGGAACAAGAGGAAGCTAAAGTTGCCCCAGTTTACACTTCTAGTAGAAGAGAATGAATAGAAACTGTATTTTACAAAATGGTACTGACATCTAATAATGCAGTAGAACAAACTTTCAGATGTAAAAGCCTGATTTCAGAAGAACCTTGAAGAAAAAGGCCTAGGATTATATGGACCAACACTTTCACATATATTGCCTCTCATCCGCTTTGAACAACTTACTGATGATGAAGAATAAGAGGCAGATCGAGAGAGATTGCACTTTGTGCTACTGAAATTTCCAACTTACTGATGATTTTGCATGTTTGTATAGTATATCATCATAATTTTCAGAAATTATTTCAAATTTGTCAATTTTCTGAAACTACTTCATCTCTTGTCTGTAGAATCCTCATTTCATAATTCATAGCAACCTTGAACTGAATTGCAATTAACCCTACAAGTTTTATCTCATTTAAGAGGTCGCTAAATTGCTAGCATATTCAGCATTGAGAGATACATTTATAAACGTAAACTTGTAGACTCTGTGTTTAGTCTTTCACTCTTTCTTTAAAGTCAGCCAGAACTAAATTTAAGGGATGAATGATGTCATAATTATGGGAATTGCATAGCAGATAACGAATTACAATGGTATATCACATTAATTTAGGCATGTATATAACAGCTTGAAATTGCAAAAATAAACATGCAAAGTGAACAAGTATATCAAGCATAACAAATGAAAGTGAAGCCACTCAAGATCCATCATATATCCAGCAAATCTGATTCTAATTAACAGCTAAGGGAGGACTATGATTATCGTGCAAGAGACATCAGCTAATGAAATTGAAAACACATGAAAAGTACATTCCATTCCAAGTTAGACAAGCATAACTAGGCATCCCAACCTTGGTTAACTCACATTATCTATCAGAAAGTGCATTCAACCAAAACAACAATTCCGAAAGTGTTACAGACCAGAGAAAAGCATTCACAAAATACTGTAAGAATGCACTAGACAAGGTTACTTTTCTATGCCAGAGAAGCACAAACTTCTGACATCACCATCTGCTGAAAAGATGTTCCATGTCAATTTTAACATATATTATGTAAGCAAATGCAGTGTCCATGTGTAGGCTAGCTCAGGTATCTTTCTCCAAGTAATTAAACTGCTGCTCAAAAATAAATATGATTGTAGTTTTCACTTTCTAGATGGGAAAAATCTTTCAAAAGAGCAGTTGCAGAAACTGCCAGATTTATGTTTTCCCTTTTAGAATCACTTTTGCACTAAGAATTTTAGTTAATAACACTTTCCATTTTTCAACCTCCAAATGCTAAACCATCCCAAACCCCTCCCCAACCAAAAAGAATGTATTTTTTCCTTTCTTTATAGCGGGAAAATAAACTTCCACACATAACTAAGGATAAGAAAATAAAGTATGTCTAAAATTATCAAAGACTGGATAGCAAGTACTCATACCTTGGCATCAGATGCAGGTGACGCTGAAAATCTATTCTGAGGTTTTTTCATATTATCATCCAATGAACATTCAGAGCACATAAAGTGATCCAGTTTCTTTGCATCTTCAATAGTCATGCCCACACAAGCAGGATGGTACCTACAAGGCACTCACAAAGATTAGCACATGTATAATATCCTATACACACCAAGTCACAAGAAACTAAAAACAAGAATAAATGTATAATACAATTTGTGAAAACTTAAGAAATTTAAAACTTAATGCGAGAGATAAAGCTCTAATGCACCAATAAGGTCAGAGCTGATGGATACCTAAATACTCACAGAGAAACCCAACATGGAATTAAACAGCCGGAACTCAAGCACCAGTTTCACCAATTACATGAGGAATACACCTCTCTAAATGCAATGTAATCAGTCGAGAAAACAATGACTCTAAACTCAGAATCATGATAAGAAGCTAAGAAAAGACTGGTCTGGTTTAACTCTAACTAGAAGTCTTATTATTTATAGACAGAATTTATCAATATTTGCATTTCTTTTATAGGCTGTGCACATGTAAAAAATGTATATTCATGTATTTTCTCTTCCTTCTCTATTCCTTTCCTTTTTGACATATAAATAAGTAGAGTAAATTGCTTCCTTCGTACCAATTGCCAGACATGTTTATTGGCTCAGATAAAGATCGAAGAAAACAATAACATGATTCAAGGAGAAAAAGCCTGGTAGATTCAATGTAACATTCTTTAGAGGGCGTGGTTGAGTGACATCAAACTCCATCTCTTGAATTCACCCCCTTATTTTATTTTTTCCATTTAGGGCCAATTTTGACCTTACAAGTCTTCATCGTGCTTTAGCAAATTCCACAAATTATGCAAACATTTAATTACTTCTACAGAGTAAAGTAACACATTTGAAGAAATCAAGAGAATTCAACATCTGAAAAACAAATGCAAATGTGATGGTAGTCAGCCAAGTGAAATAACAATGCAATGCAATTACCAGTCCTTGCAGCCCTCACATTGAACCATCAGGTCGTCTGGGTTATAGGGCATCTCGCATTTGCAATACCTTCAACACATAACCAAAAATGAGTCAATTCCAGTAACCAAACACCACATTTCAAACAAAGAACTACATGCAAAACTCACACAGCAACCCGGTCGGGCGTGAAAGCTCCAGTAGCAGCCTTATACTCAAATCTACTATAGTAATCCTCGGCCCCAACATTCTCAAGCTTAGTATAGTTCTTGAAAGAGTGCACAATACACTTCCCTTCAATGGTGTGAGCACTCTGGACGTCATAGTGATCTGACAAGAACAGTTCTTTAGCTCCATGGAATTGCCTCCGTCCTCCAATCGACTCTTCCGGCCGATAATACCACCTCACTCGAACTTTGATGTTGTTTCTATTGTCCGCTTCGATCTTCTCTACACGCGCCACGTAAGGATGCTTACTGGTGTCGGATGGGCGCATCAGTACACAATCTCCAGCTGAAAACCCACCACACAGACACTCGTTACGATCAAAATCGACATTTTTTTCAAACATTTATTCTCATTCAGCAAGGAAAACAACAAAAGCAACAATTTTTATCATGCATATACATAAACGAGATCCAGAAAGCTAGACCCAGTACCTCGGACGATCTTGTTGGTGCCTCTGATGGTATAAGAGTCCAAGTCTTTTCTACCTGGTCTAGTTTTAGCCATGAGTACGGACAGTTAATGGCTCTGACCTCCGCTATGAAGAAATGGGCTTTGTCCGATAGTTGCAGAGATTGAAAATGTGGGGGCTTCTGGATGTTTCAATGGCAAGATTGTGTGATTTCAAGCCCTAATGTCTCTCACTCTCTCCTTCTTCCTCTCCCTCTTGGAGAGAAAGTGACCGTGACGCTTCACCTGAGTTACTTCTTTTTTCTTTGTTTCCGCAAAACCAGAATATTAATTACCTTTTATCTAATAATATTAATAGCATGCGGTGCTCAGACTTTTTTATTTTTTATTTTTACATATAATAAGTATTAGTAATGACAGTATCTGCCTTTTTTTAATATATTTTTAACTAATAAAAATTTAAAAAAGTAAATTATGCCAATTTAATTATTAAATTCTTTTAGATAAAATTTCGTCTTCGTTTAGAAAAAGAAACAAATTTCTATAACTAGTAAATTTAAATCAGTCCTTATGAATAAAAAGTTTTATTATATATGTGAAAATATACATTTTATAGTAAATTATTTATATCTCAATTTATCAAAAAGTTTTAGTGTTTTCATCAATTTATGTAAGAGTAAATAGTTCTTAAACGATCTATTTTTCAAAGCAGAAGAAAAATGTCGATTTACTTTTCAAATATTGGAAGCACAAAAATCAACTAAAATTTTGAACGTTTACTTGGAAAACAATCATACAAGGAAATTCAGTAGAACATTTACTTGTTTTTAAGTCAATTACTTAAACGGGCTGGTGCCTAAACCTTATATAGATACCTTTATGTTTGGATCCATTTTGTCAAAGGGTTTTGCCCATTTTTAGGCATTTATGGGCTTCTTCTAAAAAGCTTTCTTCAACTTTCTCCTTTTGGGCCAAGGAAAATGGGCTTAAACTTGCATATGATAGAATCAAAAAGATTACTTCTGAAAATAGCCCCTTTTTTCTTTCAAATATCAAATTAAAAGAAAATCAATATTTAAAGAAAAAACAAAAACCAAAAAGCACCATCTCCATTCTCACATAATTAAACCCATCAGTGTTGAGCTTAACCCACTACATTCATGGTAAACACTTCCCCAACCATTTTCAGTAAATATTTTTCAAAGTATTGTAATGAAAGTTACAAATAGAATTGCATCTAAATAATCAAAATCTAAGAAAACAAAATGCTCATGCATGATCATGAAGCACAAACTAAAACACCACCTAATCTTCAAGACTGTCACTAAAATTTGTATCTATAACCACATTTCACACTCACTTACAGTGTATCAATGTCAAGAGCAGCACTTCAAACAAATGTAAGAAAAATAATATTGTAATCCAAGATTACATAAATAATTATTATAAGTGCATCTTAATTATACATTACAACAAAGGTTTTAAGTTAGACTATAGGAGTTTAACTGAGGATAATATAGTTGCAATTTTTAACAAAACATAATCATTAATGTAACATCATAATCATCACAGTAATGTGGGAGATAAATCCATAGGAAATGGATTGCCCAAAACATTCTCCATGTAATAATGTGGATGTGTTGCATCCATCAGCACAAATTGCATGTCCTCTGAAGGCTTCCAGTGTCTTTTCCTTTGATTAATAAACCAGTTGTTTATTTGTTTCTGATCCAGACCAGTTGATTCCGCAAGAGCCAGCTTCTGTGATTCCTGTTCAAGCACGAAAAAATCAAATGTACCATGTATTAAAACCCCCCAAAAATTAGTATTGTCATGCTCATAATTCAAGTCCGGGACAGGATTATCGATACAACATACAGAAGGATAAGGCCATTTGTAATGTCTGCTCCACCAATCCAGTAATTGCTGCCTTGCTTCTTTAGGCAGCTTGCCTTTCTTCCTCTTCTTCATGAATTCTTGCTTAAGACTGCCTAAATATCCACTGTACTTTCGCAAAAGCTGACCTTTTAATTCCCGGTCTTCAGCCTGGGGATCTATAAAGTGGTTATCAACATCAACATCCTCTTCAGATGATCCATTCCTATCAGTAGCCTCAATACAAGCTGATGATAGCATGAATTAATAATGGTAAGCAGTAGCATATATTCAAACCTACTTTTCTTAATTATATTGATACTAAATCAAAAACTAAAAATGCTTCAAATTAGACCAGTCAAATGTAAAGATCCAATCTTTCACAAAGTATGTCAAAAGCTATTTCAGCCACAAGAAAATATCAAACAGACCTCAGGTAATGTTACTTTAATCTATGCCCAAGTTAATAGTTCACGTACATATGTAAGCAAATTACTGTTTACATCCCAATGATTAAGAGCAATGTCATTTTTTGAGCAGATAAAGACTAACTATAAGTACAAGACCTAATCATTAGAAAAGAATTGGTTTACACATTGAAAGTCATTCAAAACCATGTATTGGCTAAAAGAGTCTGATGTCTATAAAGCCTATTCCTGATAGAACATAGTGGCTCTTTCTAGACCCTTAGACACTCTTTTCTCCTAGCCCAACAAATAATAAAGGTATGCTCTTCATCCATGTAGCCCAACTTTAATCCATATAGGCCACATGTCATAGCCTATAAGGAACTGCTTTTTAAGCACAATTAAATCTAACAAAAGAAGAAGTTTTTCATTTAATTAAGTTGCCCTGAAAGACTCAGAATCTCAGTACCAGGAAAGTAGCATTGAAATTACTCAGAATCTACAGCAAGCTACATAAAATGGATTAATCCTCATACAGAAACTTGATAACTCAATTATCACAGAATGAAAAACTGGTTTCCTAACCCTAGTTCTGTTTATGACCCTTCTGCCATAACACAGCTTTGCAATAATATCTATCCTGATCACTCCAAAATCCAGTTATTCCATTACTTTATTATGCAACTATGGAAGATTACTGTAGTGTATAATGTGCATGAATTACAATGTTAGTCTATTTCATAGAGTATTGGTGACTGGTGATATCAGATGTGACACAACTTGTTTGATTAAATTCCCATGTGAAAAAGACAGAATTATATATATTTCTATGGAAAGTTTGAAACTTGATAGATCAATGCTTATGATTCATGAAGTATATATATCAATCTAAAATGATTTTCTTCCTTCTTTACTCCACTTACTCCCAAATGGTTACAGCACTCTGAATCCATTCTTTTCTAGTGCATTTCCCAATTATAGAAGCCCTCAAAAAGCTTACAAGTCTAACCCAACCTAGCAACTGGCATTCCTGAGGAATCAAGGCTGATTGAAAGAAACCCTAGATTGGTTCAAACCCTAAATTCTTAAACCCAGTCCAATTGCCACTTTCTATACTTTCATCACTGTGCTTGGACCTCTAGTTATATATTCAGATACAGAACCAAAAAACCTGAATGACAGAGTGAAGTATAAATGAAGGAAATTACCCAGAAAAGCAATTTAATTAGTAAAACATTATATATATTTTTCTAAAAATAGCTGCAAATAATTACATGCCCATATCAACTCACACAGGAAATGCATAGAATTTGTGAGAAACCAACAAAACCTATTCAATGCACAAACAACGAGAAGAGAATCAAAGGCAAAGGAATATGTACCTCTTCTCCCTACTTCCATCTATGTCTTGACAGAAATAAACACCTTTTGCGTATGAATACTCTTAACTATTACAGCTATCTACTATCTTTAACAGTCTCATACATAGTACAAAAAAGGAAAAACATGAATGAACCAACCTATCAAATAAGCACTCCAAAGAGGACATTGTAAAAACAACATTCATAAATATGCATGACTAGTCATTTAATTAATATCATAGCAAAGTAAAATATAAGCAAGTAATAAAAAGAAAAACAGGTTTAACCTCTAATTGAAGATCAGAGAGGGAAGAACTATCACCAGAATCAGAAGAAATTGTGAGGGTTTTGAATTGGCACTCAATTCTTTGAAGGAAGAGCATGGCTTCTTTAAAGGGTTTTGAGAGCTCTTGCTCATATTTGGTCAGCATCTCACAGTAGGCTTCCATGAACTGATCTAAAGCTGGATCTTCACCAATAAAGCCAGTGCCCGCAGTGTGATCACCCACTGTGCCTGCAGATGCACATGCTTGTTCTAACCTGGCCACCACTTCAGGAGGTGCTCCAACCTGTTAGTAAGCATCCTAATTAGGTCAAAAATCCTCTAGTAAGCATCTAACCTGTTAGTAAGCTCCAACCAGTTAGTAAGCATCTAACCTGGCCACCACTTCAAGATGAAATGTAAAAGGTGTGTCATACATGAAGCATACATGAAGAACAAGCAAGCTAGACAGCTGTCTTCATTTTTGCTTCGAAGTTCAAAAGGCTTTTGGGTTTTAAGGATTGACAGATCCATTTTTATAAAAGAAATTAAGTATTCAAGGAAGTGAAAATTTTGAGGGTTGGTTAACAAAAACCCAAAGCATCAATTTTCAATTTTTTTGGCTTAGATTCTCACCTTTTGGCAACTGACATAAGCAGACAAGAGGCGGTGGTAGTGTGGATGAGCCATGATCTTGGCCTTCACAGATGAAGAACTGGAAGAGCTACCATGATGTATGCTGTTGTTGATGTTGTTATCCATGAAATAACCCAATCCACCAGTGTTACTATTATTGCTGTTATTATAGTGGTGGATATTAGTGGAACTGGAAGGTAGAGGAAGGAGGAAGAGACTGTTAGTATGATCTCCTACAGTATTATCATTTGGAGTTGTATTATTGTTAGGATGATGAGAATGAGCATGATCATGATGATGTTGATGTTGATGTTGATGTTGATGTTGATGTTGATAATTATAACCATGATGAGAAGTCATCAAAGGCATCATCATCATCATTGGTGACTAGTTCTGCTCCTCCACCACTACTACTATTGTTCTGATCTCCAAAACCCATCATACATGAAGTAGTCCCATTAGAAATAGAACCACCACCCTCCATTCTCTTTAAAACACTCATGCACTATATATCTTATCCTGTTTGTTTATTGCCTTTGCTTTGTTCTATGCAGCAAAGCACAAACCTTCCCTCTCTCTTTTCCTTCTCTAAAGAAAGATGGGTTGGTCTGTCTAGCTCCTCCCGGGTTTTATGCTACAAGTTCCAGACTTTTTACTGGAAAATCCTAAATAGTGATAGTGGTAAATAGTAGAAGTAGCAGTGGGAACTGGGTCGTTTTCTCTCTTAGCTTTTGTCTGGCAAAACCTGCTCAGGTTTCCTTTGGAAAATGGGTGTTGTCTATAAATCTGAAATATCCAATAGCATTAATCACTCACACACACAAACTCTGTCTAAGGCTGAGAGCGCGCGCGGGAAGTAACAGAGAAAGATTAAGATTATAACTTTGAAGAAATAAGAGGGCTGTGGCCTGTGGTGGAAGAAGCTTAAATCTTTTGTGTCGTTTTGAGGAGATGAGGGACACTGGTTGGTTGGAAGAAAGCCTTAGATTTTACCTTCCCAATGAAAACTCTCGCCCTCTTTTCTTGCACTGCCACTGATGCACTGCCATTACTGCCAAAGAAATAAGACTACTATAGCTACCCGAGGAGTGTGAAGTGAATGAATGAATACTAAGAGAGAGTAGAGGAACGATCAAATCGAGGAAGAGCCAAGAAGTCACCTACTAATGCTGATGATGGATTTGGACTGAGAGGGGAAGAAAAAGGTTTTTGGGGGCACGGAATCACCTCTCTCTATCTCTGTACTCTTCTCCTTTTCTTGTTGCCCCTGGTGTTTGATGGCAATCTATCCACTCATTTAATATTCCTACTTTTGTTGTCCTGTTCTGCCTCCCACCCCACAACTCATTACCACAGTTTATGACTAAATTTAATTTTTTTTTAAACTATGCCAAATAAAAAAATTATATAATCACTTATTATCAACATGATTTAGATAAAATTAGGTTTAGGCCTAGTCTTGAGTTTGTGAGAATCTTTAGTATTTTTTTACAGATTTAAAATTTTAATATTTAATTATTAATTTTAAACATATTTTATTATTTAAATTACGCTAAATAATTAGATCAAAATTATGAGTTTAGATATTTGAGTCAAATTTGACCAAAATCATAAAGCCCAAACAAATATCCTAGAAAAAGTAAAAAAGTACAAATTTCATTTGCTTTTTTATCCGTTTGGCAACAAAGAAAAAGAAAAAAAAATTACATAGTGTTTCTTTTTCTGTTTAGTTATTAATCTTTTGTTAGATTGATTTGATAATTAAAAAAATATTTATTTTTTAAATTCAAATTCTATTAGAAAATATCATTTATTTATTATTGAAGTCATTCGACAGTATTTAATTGGATAAAAATATAATTAACTGAAATAGTAAGATTAAAAAAAAATATCCGATATCTATCGATGCAAAAAAGTGGGTATTACAATTTAGGTATAAGTAAAAGCTGGTAAAGTTAGTGGGACAGTCCGAATGTCTTATAATTTCTCTGTCTATCTCTCTCTCTCTTTCTATCTCCTTCTTTCATTCATTTCGTAATAATAAAGGTTGTCGCTCTACATTCTACAATACAGAGCTATACAAGATTACAAGGAGGGCTATACTCCTTCAATTTTATTTTAATTGTTATAATATTAAAAATATTTGAAATCTAAGAGACAAATATCAACCAGAACCGTTTAATTAAATATAATTATTTAATTATTATGCTGAAAATTAGTAAGAGTAACATTGATTGTTAATTTATTTTAAATGTTTCTCACAAGCAAAATTGCATGAATAATTTAAACTAAGTTTAATTATTATTTTAATCTGTCAAAATCATTTTTTATTTTTAATTTAAAATATTTGTCAATTAATTTTATTATATAATTTATAATTTCTTAATAAAATTATATTATATTTATTCTTATATTATGTATAAATAAATTAATATATATAATTTAATAATAAAATAATCAAAAAATATATTACAATACATAAAAATAATTTAAACATAGTATTTTTTATCAAGTATACTCATTTTATTAATTCATAAAATCTAACAAATAATGGAATTTGATTAAAATTTTAAATCTTAAAGAATTGAATTAAAAGTTAATATAATTGAGAATCAAAACAGTAAATAGGTATTTAAAATAAAACAATCCTATTAATACAGTAACTTATAATTATATATTCTTTATAAATGAATCTTTTTATTATCTTCAACTATTGATGAATAGAGTCATGAAGGACCAGATGACAACGCTTATTTAATGTCAAACTAGCTAGTTGATAATAAAACATGGTTAAATCCTAATTATTTGGGGGGTTTAAAACCCTGAAAATTAATGCAAATATCAATGATCATTATGCAAAACTCAAAGCTAGCAAGATATGGCAATAGTTTTACCTTGGCGCACACATTATATATATTATAATAATATATTCATATTCAAACCCTAGCTATCTATCAATATGATGAGTCTAATCAGTGGGTCCTAAATCTCCTGATCAGGATTCTGTTCTCCCCAACATACATAATACCAAAAATATTATAAATCAGCAAACCCATTTTTTATAAGATTATGGATTAGACTCTTATTCCAAATTCATCAACTACTTTAATGTCTCAATGAGTAGGAGAGCTTGGGAGCTTCCCTTCTTACTAGTCCTCCAACCTTTTGGTTTTGACATGAAATTTTAATTAGAGAAATTTTACTTTTACAACAAATAAAAAGTACATGCAGTAATTTTGAGTTGAAGAATATTAAAATAACTGCGAACCTTTTATGCATATGAAAGATTTAAAGAATTTATTTATACAAGAGATTGAAAAACTCTCTTTTGTTAAATTAACATGGTCTAAAGTTTGAAAAAATAAGAACTCTTTAGGTTTAGGGTTGGTGACTTAATTGGGTGTTATTGTTAGGGCTGGTACTTGAAGATATGAGACAAGTGAATATGTGATAATGTGAGAGGAAGAGGCCGTCACAACAGCTAGCGTAAGAATAAAAAAGCAAATCAAAAGGTTGAGATACGTCACTGGTGTAAAGTGTGAAGAGGAAGTGAGGGTAGAGTCAGCTGGGACTTTTTTTTTTTTTTTTGTCTGAATTTAGCTGGGACTGGGAGGGGGGGGGGGGGACAGAAACCCTATTTATATAGGCCCTGAGCCCTCTAGGTTCTAGGCTCTAGCAACTAATGCTTAGCTTTTCCTCCTTAGTTACTTTACGTCATGTCCATCCACAGTTTACATGACTGATGGAATAAAATTAATTAATTTAACCAAAGAGATTTATTATTTTTATTTTTTAGCGAATGTCTTCAATATATTTATTAAGTTAATAATAATATTATAACTTTATTACAATATTTCATCATAATTGTAATAAGATTTAATATATCAATTATTAAAAAATAAAAAAATTATATTTATTATAATTTGACAACTATATTTACTAATAATTTTTTTTATATTTCTACGTTCATGTGAAAAAAATAAATAAATAATAAAATAAAATTGATCCATTAAAGTGAGCTATATACACTACATGAAAATGGAACTTGGAAGTAAAACTAATTAATTATGTCAAAGAAATATACAGTTGTTAACCTTTCTTAACAAAGTACTTATGATGGCAAAAATCAATGATTATTCTTTACACAAAGTTTTAAGCTAGCTTATCTTTAACTTGGTCTTGTTTCTAAAGTAAATTTACCTTTATAATTAGTTCAGATTTGTTTGACAGGGGCTTGTACGTGCACCGCATTAATCCTTGTTGATTATCTTAATGTACAATTCATTTTTATGACTAATAATCAATAATTCTTGATTGGGAAATAAAAGTTAACATTCTCACTTTAATGTTAACAACTATAACAATTTATTCATTCAATTCTTTATCTAGTTAATTTATCAAACGAAAAAGAGAAACTACAATTTATAGAGAACAATAGCTTGGTTGATTTTTTTCCCTTTTTCACATAAGCTAATATTAGAAATTTGACACTAATCTCACAATCTTTAAAAATTGTTATAGAACAAATTATTTTATGTATAAGTAGCTATTCATAACTAGTTTGTCTCGTTGTACCTGAAAAAATTAAATTACTACCCTACACACTCACAAATCTTGCACCTAAAAAGAATAGAACGGAGTTTTGATGATTAATATTGTTTGGTGTTGTCTCTTTATTTATGCCTAGTTTGTTCTTTTTCTTTTTCTTTTTTCTTTTCAAATAAATAAATACATAAATATTGAAGAACCTAATTTTTTTCTTTTAATTAATTGGAGGTTTATGAAGAAATTAGGTCTTTTCATTTCTCACAAGTCCTAGTTCTAGTAAAACACCCATGGACTAAGTTGACTACCTTATTCAAATTACTTGCATATATATTCATATAAAACAATTAAATAACTATCATGTATATTTGTCATTTAGTGTAAGGCCCGTTTGGAAACGCCGCTTTTGATCATTCGAGTCACTACTATTCGCATCTCACGTTGTGAGTCTGAGAAGTACCCTCTCTCTTCTATGTTGAGCGTCTGAGAAATACTCTCTTGCTCCTCAATCGCTATTTTTGAGACGCGGTCTCACCTCTCTCTCTTTCTTTTATGTCAATTTATTTTTTATTTTTCTACTAACTAAAATTTTAGGTAACTCAAATATATTAAAAATAAATATATTTTTTGTAGTTTACACATAAATTAGTGTCACCATCATAATTTTTGAACAACTTAATTAAAAATACGACAAAACAAAAATATCCTAGCCTAACCGGAAATTCAAACATACCCTAATATTCACCTCATCAAATTTAATAACTAATTTTTTGTTTATTCACTTAAATCACAAAACTCAGTTAAGATTGAGAATCAAAATATTTAATTGTGGTGGGACCTAACATCCCTTGCCAAACTATATGTGCACCACATGAAGAGTCCCCACATATTTAGCATCCTCCACCAATGTGAGTGTTCTTCTTACCATTAATTAATCTCACTTAAGAAGTTGGATGCCCACAACAAAGTTGAAAGGTGAGTTTGAAATAATTGATGTTTCAACTTTCACACATTGATTCACAATTTTCCAACAGAAAGTAAGTGATGTTTTTTCATGGCATAACATAGCTTATCCTTTAAGGCATGCCATTAGAGGGTGACTTCTTTATATTATTTTAGGTTTTTTTTTTTTTTTTTTTAAATTAATATTATGATACAATTATTAAAATTTAAAATATTTTAAAAGTAATAGTTTATTAATTATATTACATTAAAATTATTGGCATTCATTAAGAAAAGTTTGTTTTATCTTTAATTATGATACCAAAATAATATTCTTGGAGGGACTTGGAACTGACCTCAATGTTGGACATTTAGGTGCTGGAATACTTGCACATGAGCATTCATAGTTTTTTTGGGCGACAAACAATGCTTTTTCTTGTCTAATCCATGCCACTAGGGGATGGTGGTGATGAACCATTTTCAAAGTGACATGCCTCACTAGTTCATATTCCAGGCTCAACCTTTAGCATGAAGGAAGAATAAGCATGCAAAAGATTTCAGGAATATAGATGAGAACCACTGTTCAATCGCAATTCCTGTTTTTGTGTAATGTTATACTTGATCTAAAATTGATTTCGCACAACTTGATCATCCAAATATTTATTTTCATATCTAGAAGAACAATTACAAGCTCAACTGACTGCTTTTCAGAAGCAGTTCAAGGTTTGACAGATATTAAACAATTTCTTTACAGTCTTAAGTGGTCATAATTCCCAGCTAACAGAAAGATTTAAGTATTAATTCTATTTCACAAATTTGCTCTATGGAACATAAAAAGTAGAGCATAATCTACAGGAATAACCAATAGTTCATGAAACTCGGGTTAATAGGTTGAAAGGTTAGCAATGTTCAAAACCACTCAACAAATGTGCCCCATACAACACAGCCAAGCCTATATGCAAATAGAACTGGTCCATCTAGTAAATACAGTCCCAAATTAATGACCAAAAAGCAACAGACTCCAAGCAGTTTGCTAGAATTTTTGGATGACAACTGAATTAGCTAACGCCGCCTGCTCTATTGTCTGAGTTTCATCTGTGAGAAGCTTTGGGGGGAAACCCATCATCTGAAGCTGATAATTTCCAGCACCCCCAGGTCTAGATGATTCAATGAAAGCACGGATGTGGCTCACTGTGTGGTGATAATTAAAATGTGCTATCATGCGGGTCCCATCAGCCAACCTAAGCTGAATCGAGGTTGATGGTAATGATTCATCCACAACCAGGCCCAACGAAGGGTTTGGAGCAGTGCTGAGAGGAGTGGAAGAAACAGTCTCAGATGCTGCAGAAGTAGAGCTACTTCCAAGTGTTCTACCCACGCCCTGAAATGGGGTATGGAACTTCTCAGGTTCCTGTAAGAACCATAGCAAAAAAATTAAAAAGAGCTGATGAAGTCTAACATCAGTAATTTTACATATCAAACGCATTTCAAAATCATTTGTAGAACATTAAAATGATTTTGAAATGCAAATCAAACAATTTTATCTTGGTCATATATCAAGATGGAAATTGAAAGGTAAATGTAAAGAGAGAACTCACAGGATACTTCTCGTTCCTCCTAATGAGATTGACATGAACAGAGGACCTCCTATCAGCAGGTTCAAGCTCTTTTGGACACTCCGACTTTTTGATGCTCTGCATTGAGACACAACAATGTAACACTGTAAAAGCAAGCAACAGAGTAAAACCAAGTAACGATTGCAGCACAAGAAATTCTGAAATGAACAACAGTTTTTTATTTTCTTTAAACATCTGAGGCATGCAAAATACAGAAAGACAAAATGGTGAAACATCTATTCTGTTCATGATGTAATTTCCTGTTCTTAAATCAATGAAATATTACAAGGAGAAAGCACAAAAATGGATGAGTTTCTGGAAAATGTTCCCTGAACAATTTCAGAAACGAAGTTTGATTCAAAGAAGTATCAGGGTGCTGTTTTCAGAGTTTCCTTCTTCAGTTTAGGACAGGAAAGATTATTGGATAAAACTTGATGCCAAAATTTTGTATTGTTTCCTGAAAAATGCTTATTGTCTATCACATCGCATTTTTCATACAAAGGGAAGCTTATCAGATAATTTTCTGTTCCTTTTTAATTCATGGAGCTAAAACCTAAAACACTATTACCTCTAGGAAAGATGCATTTTCAGGATCATCCAACATCCTCAAAGGGCCATCATTTACAGTGAAACCATTACTCCAGAAAACAATGTTGTGAACAGTGGCCTCAGGCTGTTGAGAAGCAGACTGCACAGTTTCCCCGGAAAGTAATCTACCAGTTCCAGTAAAGCTTGTTGACCTTGGTGGCTCTTGAAGCTGATCAAGAGGCCTTTCTACAGCTCCAAGTTCCCTTGCTTGATTGAAAATAGCATCCACATCGTTACCCTTTGAAGGATCTTGGACAAGCATTCCACTGCAGATTGTAGATATCCATTAAATTTCAATACCATAAAATATACTCAGACGTGGCAGTAAATCTGTTTAGTAAGAGGTAGCTCACATGAAAATAAATCCTGATGAAAATACTAAAAGCAATCAGGGATATGTAGCCAACAAATGTATTATCTTCATCATAAATGCGATGTGACAATCAATGCTTCAATTTCTCTGGGCTTCTATTGGAATAACAATGCATGCTCTAATCATGTCAGCCAGTAGGGGAAGAATATTAGAAGCTATGATGTTACTCAATTGCAAATAGGCATGCCAAACAGAACCTACACTCTACTGAGTCCTTCCTACACGGCCAAGTCATACTTTTCAATGCCCCTAAGACTCACCATTAGTTCCTTCCATGACAGATAGTTTCTCTCCACTACTTCACACCTCAGGTTTTGACTGTAAGTTCAGCCATGATATGAACCATGGCGTTCAGATATCCTAGTCGCATCTAACCTCCATAACATATCCAACTCACATCCTACTTTCCCAAATCTTAAGATACCCAACTTATGTGTCACTTTCCCAATCATGAACCATTTCCATGAGATATCCAACTCACATCCTACTTCCCCAATCCATCAACTGCCACCTTAAAAAGTTAAGATACACCCAACTTATGTGTTACTTTCCCAATCATAAACCATTTCCATAAGATATCCAACTCACATCCTACTTCCCCAATCCATCAACTGCCACCTTAAGAAGTTAAGATATCCAACCTACATCCCACTTTTATAATTCATGACCCATCACCTTAATACAATTCCACTTTCCCAATCCAATTTCTTAGAGCTGCATAACTCTTCACCAAAGTGAACCCAAATAAAAATATTTCTTAAAAAAGAGAATCCATAAAGAAATGCCAAAGGAGGGTGAAAGCATGTATATGACGGATGTACAAAGGCAGGCCACCTAGCGGGAATATGGAGAAAGAATTAGATGAAAAAAAGAAAGAGAAATTTCAAATATCAGCTGGAAAAGTAATAGAGAAAGTCTAGAAACTAGCAAGACAAATCAAAAGAAGCATGAGAAGGTTCCAGCAGAAAAAGCAACAAAAGAACTCTCATCAAACCTAACCCAATACTGAAAATTTCTTCAACATACCATATCTTATTTAGGTGTAGAAATTCCAGTCAGCCAGCTTTACATCTAAGGATTATAGCATTGTCCAACAATGGCACAGCTGCTGATTAACATAATTCACTATTCATGGAAAACTTCATATGATTAGATACTAAACTATACTTCCCCAGCACATTGCCTGTGCAAATAATCAATAGCCCCATTTCTTTCTCTCTCCCGTACTCTTTTTTTCCTCTTTAAATTCACTCCACTCATAAACCATTTCAATTAAAGAACTTACTATCATTTCTGACTGCAATGTCGCTCAAACAAAAACAGTAGTTTCTCGGAAACATGACCTGCTTTCATCGCAAAGATGGAAACTTGGAACTTGTTCCTGCTATGTTCCTCAATTTCTTAGCAACTAAACAGACTATTAAACATTAAAGGTGGAAATAATCTATTAACTTGTACAAAATCCGACAAAAAAAGAGACTGTTGGAATCTCAATAAAACTATACAATATACAGAATACAGTCACATATATAGGCAAGAAAATTCAAAATCAATAAAACAAGAATACGATAGAAAAATTTAAGGAATTCACTAGAAACCAGGAAAATGTATGACTGGCGAAAGTACCTCTTCTCACCACCGGTATAATACTCTTGTGGCCCATCAGAGTCGCTGTCTGAGTCGGCAGAGGGCCTATTCAGATCAGAGAGCGTTCGAATACCGCCGGCTCGACTGCTCGAGGGCTTTGAAGCTTTCTTGTCCCGCGAAGCCATTGATTTCTGCGTCCAAACTGAGGAAGGAGGTCAACAGAGTAAGATTCTTGGCTTGCTTGCTTTCCGAATTTTAATATATTTCAAGCGCGTCAAAAGCGCGTCGACCAATAAATGAGCGTAAGAGTGTACGTATATTTACATAATAAAGCATTATCGCGACAACTGTTGAATAAATTATTAACTTTAGCCCAATATAGTGCGGTAAGAATTCTTTTAAATATATAATGATAGTTATTTAAGTGTACAATTCTCTATCAAGATGTGTATAATATTCAGCCTGTCTTTTTATTTGTTCGAATGAAAAAATAAAATTAAGATAAGGGTTTTATCTTGATAAATTACGTATTTTTTTACTAAGTCCATAAATAATTGAATTAAGCATATAACTCTTTTATTTGAATCATAATTAACAAATAACTACTGTTCATCTAATAAGTCACTAAAACAAAACAAATTAAATTTCCTTTGTTATAAGTTATTTTTCTACCTCTTCTTTTTATATCTAGTTCTTTTCATTTTGATCTATTAAACTAAACTCTTTATATTGATTTAAGTTTAGAATACATAAATATTATTTGAATCATTCATAACTTTTTTTCATATTATTTAATTATTAAAATATTTACTAATATTATTTTTCTCATTTATAAAAATTATTCAAATTGTTGTTTCACTTTGTATTTTAATATAATATTTTCATCAAAAAATTTATTTTCTTATTATTGTATCACATATTAAAAAATATACTAAACTAGATAAATATAGATATTTTGATTGCTAGTAAAAGAAAAAATAGAAGAAGAAACAAGAGATAAAAAGTGAAAGACATTGAAAAAGAAAAACTTAAAATAAGTATAATTTAGTCTTTTTTCAATTTATTTGTTTTTTTTTTTTTTTTTGATAGAATATTTATAAATTTTATGACTAATTTGGATGATTAAAAATTATTTATTAATTATAACTCAAATAAAGATTATGTGTTTAACTTAATAATTTATTAAAATTATTACAAAATAAATAATAATATATGAAATAAAGTACAATTGACCCTTAATATAATTATGTGATTGCATAAAACGAAAACAAAAAAAACTGAATGTGATTCTATATAAACATCTCTCTTTTTAGTACAAATAATTTATACACTATAGTCAACAGACATCTAACTGAGGTTTCTTCTTATGAGAATCAAACTTTGTAACCGTTTGGTCTGCAATACCAAGTAAGGCCTTCCGCCTGTTCATGGCGCTGTCAATATATTCTTGCAGCGGTGGAAGACACCCTTGTTCTCCGTCTTTAGATGCTTGTCCTCGAATTATCTATCCAACACCATAAACATAAGAAGCAACACTACAGAAGATATTGGACATGAATGAGCGAAGTCGTTACCTTTGACGCCCAGGATCTTTCAGCTTGTTGACAAACATCTCTAATGTCCCTTCCTGACATTCTGAAATAGAGAAAACCAATTAAAAAAATGAGCAACATTATTCATATCAGGTATAAACTATGTCTTAATTGAAGTAAATAATGATTTTATAAAACCCCATTCCTAGAACGATCAACAAAAAATGGTTTATGTAATCTAACATGAGATTTTAAAACATACTCTTCTGTAGCTCTTGCAAATTCATCTAATTCAGATTTTGACAGGTGCTTTGCATATTGAGCTGCTATTTCCTGACGGTTTTGATGATCAGGTAACCCAAATGTGATCATTGAATCAAACCGACTGAGGCAGCATACAGAAAACAACAATTAGGATATAATCCCACTGGCTATGGATAATATACTACTCTAGAAAGAGAATCCTGGACCAACTCACCTAATCAAAGCAGGATCAAGGTCTTGCTTTCTATTTGTGGCAGCAATTACAACCACTTTCTTATCCTGCTCGAAACCATCTATCTGCACAAATTTTGCTACGTAGTTAAAATGCATCATAATTTAAAACTTTGGCAAATCTACTGCTTTTTTTCCTTTCTTTCTATATGTTACATGACTAGGTATTATAAATCAGTGGGAACACCTGTCTCAATAAAACTGACAAGATTCTACGTGTAGCTTCATGCATTTCACTATCACGAGCGATTGCAAAAGAATCAACCTGTATTTTGGAAAAGAACACAAACATTTGCATCAGGAAGAATAATGAACAGTAGCAGGAAATACAATATGCTAACAGCCCACTGAAGCACAAAGTATAACAATAACGAAGATAAATAACTTTCCCAAAGTAATGCAAGCCTATAAGTAATAAGCTTCAAATACCTCATCTAGAAAAATTATAGCACCATTTGGGAACTCATTTGCAAGCGAAAAAACTTTTCCTAATAAGCGTTCACTTTCACCATAGTATTTGGACATGACAACCTCCAGTGGCACATATAGCAAAGGTACACCCTGCCAAATCAAGCCACATGCTCATTTTCAATGCATAGAGTATTTGAGTATTAAGACAAAAAGAAAAAAATATTGCCAGATATACAAAAGACAGAAAACCTTTATATTTTTCAAACCCTACAATATCAAAGCTCATGCCATGCAAATGTGTCACCATGACTTCACCCGTAATCATTGTCAAAATTTCAGATGCAGATAAGTGAACTCTGTTGCATTTGCTGCTTGTATGATGCAGTTCGCATATTTTGGAAGAACTTAATCACATTATGGGTGTCTCAGATAGACGAAAATCACCTAGCTTGTTTCAGCAAGCAAGCAAGTGGGGCTGGGATGTGGCAGTGTGTATCCATGATATGAACATACATATGTCTACTTGTATTTCTTTATGCACATGAGTTTTTCTTTGAATGCTTATGCGCATTAGACACAAAACCATGAGCATAAATAGTGGAATACCCCATTTAAGGACTAAAAGACTCTAAAAGAAGACCAGCAATGTCAATTACTAATTACAGTCAACAAATAATGCAGTTTTCCCAAGCCACGAGTGATGGAAACTCAATTTACAGGAAATTGGAAGGTACGGGGAATTCAATTAGAAATGTGAAAAAAAGAAGAAGAAAAACTACATGGTTGCATCATTATTTACTATGCCAATTATGTTAATTAAATTACTGATAAACTGTTTATTTTTTAAAAAGAGACAGAAACAGACACAGAGAAGAAACAACTTACCGCTTGATTAGCAATAACACGAGCACAAGAAGTCTTCCCTGTCCCTGAAAACAATCAGGCTAATGGAATCAGTGAGCCAAAACTCTACTACAAAGTCCAGGAAGCAAACCTATATGCATTGCCATGATTCTCATTGTGACATAACCAGATTTTTCTAGGAAAAAGAAGAATTATATAACCAAATTTGATGCAATTGAACTAAGTATTAATTACTTCATACCAATAGGTGATTCTTCCCACTAGCCTAAATAGACTGAAATATTCTGTCTAGGAGAAGGAGGAAAAAACTGTTGAGTCCAGACCTCCAGGACTATCAGGCATATGAGTTGAATGCCTTTCAACAACAAGTCATGCAAGAATTCGAGAACAAATTGCTTTAAAAAAATTTGGGTATTCTAGATTACTAAATAAATGCAGAAAGGCTAACGCACACCTGGTGGACCTTCAAACAGCACAGCTCGAGGCCTATTTGACTCAAACTTGCGCCGAGTCCCACGAGCAATTTCATCATATACTTCAGGACTATGCAAAGCCAATAGGACTGTATCTTCTATTTCTCTACAGAATGAGTTGTTTTAAATAAGTACACACTGAGAACCATGATGCAGGCTTGTATACATCCAGACTTGAGCACACATGTAAACAGACAAACAGAAAGGATTATATCTAACAAGTACAAAGAGATCATGGTCAGGAATTACAAATGACGAAATCTGTCAAAAGCTCTAAACTTGATGAAATCTATATTCCTATTCAAAGAGATAGCAGAGGTTCATACTTAATCCTTGAATTATTGCAAAGGCAAGATATAGTTTTCAAGCCTCATAGAGAAGCAAATTATGCATTCATAATGCACCATACATCATTCAAAATTTCAAATAGACAGCACAAGTTCATACTTAATCCTTGAATTATTCCATGCCTCAGAAAGAAGAGAATTATGAATTCATAATCCACCATACATTATTAAAATATAATTTATACTGTTAATAAGTAATAACACATCACTGAACAGGCAGGGCCCATGTCAGCAGAAATACTTAAGTCCCCTCCGTAATAACATTCAGAAAAATTAACTACTCAGGAATGAAGTTGAAGCAGCAAGACAGGCAATGGATCCTACTCCTTTACATACCGCTTTTGTTGATCATACCCCGCAACATTTTCCCATGATATCTCATTCTTTGGTAAATTAATCTGGGGTTCATCAAGTCCATATATTCTCACTCCCATGGACTCCAGACCAGATATTAATTTATCTGCAGATGGCAACCTTTCAGTATCTTCCCTTGGCTTTCTTTCAGAGATCTTAGGTTGCCCCAACTTCCCACCAGCTAATTCCAAAACAGAAACCAAAGCATCAAGCTCTTCAGGACTCAAGCTCCCCTGCTTTATGAATTCAATTTCCTGAAATTTACACAAGGCAACATTGAGTTCTAATAAACCACAAACTTCATTTCTGATGCACAAAAGTTGCTACAAAGAAAAGAAAAAGTTTTACACTCTACAATAGCAAAATACTTACAGCTTTTTCTGAGCTGATGAGTGAATGAAATATGAGTATGCATAGATCTCCATCATTCATATCTGTCGATCGCTCATGATTCCCTCGATTATCCTTTTGATTTATGGGACGAGTAATTGTAAGTTGCCAGGCAACTTTGCTGGAAAAACCTTGCAAGAAAGAAAATAAAGCATTTAAATATATAATTGATGCTACCGACTAGCAAAGACACAACATAAAGGAGATGACTTCAATAATACAACACAAGTATGCTCATCATGCATAGACATGGACGCATGCACGTGAAACTCAACAGAAAAAATTTTAAAAAAAGAAGAAGAAACGAAGGGAAAACTGACTAAACCTGTCCCAGGCACGCAAAAACATATCAGCACCACCACCACGCTCTTCAACCTTCAGTCCAAGATTTGAAGCAAGGTTTGCAATAAGTTTTGATACTTCACACCCAGGAGGAATTTGGAACTTGATGGTGACCTACAGAGGACACATGCTACCATCACATATACTTTGGACTACATGAAAAATGTAGGTGAAGTTCCTAAAGAAATATCTGTAATTTTATCTTGTAATCAGGCCTGACACTGGACTAAAAAAATGTTAAAGTACTTAATGACAAGTTTGAAGTACTTAGGCAGCCTGTAACAACTATGGTAGTTAATAATCAAGATCCATTAGTATGAATATCAGCAATACTAATCTTACTACAATCTTGGAAAAACCATCTAGTTAATTCAGTAAAATTTCTCAAAGAAAGGCATCCACTTAACCTAAGCCTCCTCTTCCCGACTCACTTTGAGTGTAATGACCATAAAAAAGAAGCGAAATTAAAACCAGTAAAGCAGCCATATCCATTGAAGATAATTTCCATTACCTTTTGGCCCTTAACAGCAACAATGAAGCGAGGGTAAGAACCATATCGCATCCCTTTACTTCTAATTAACTCTTGAATTCTCTCTCGTTCTTTCTTGGCAATTCCCTCCAGATCCCCATAGCTTGGAGGAGATCCAGATGGCAAAGGAGGCTTAGCATCATGCTGGATAACACTATATTATAGTCAAATCATTCTAACTACATCTTTCAGAGGACAAGTACTCACAAAATATACACAAACCTCACTAGCATCTGCATAAGCTACTTCTAGCAATCCAAATCCAAAAATACCAGTCAAAACAGCTGGTAACAAAGCATATGGTCCAGAAGGTTCAGGCATTGATCTAGAATGTGGAACCTTAGATACATTGTACACAAAAGAACCTGCAAAATTCAATTTTTTTCATAACTAATATTCATTCTCTTCGATTTTCATAGATACAAGGAAACCAATTCACCAATTAAACGGTACTAAGAGTAATTCAATAAAGCTTTTTTAGCATTAAAAAAAATAGAAAACGAAAACCATGAAAAATTTCAAAAGTAAAGGATGAAGTTTAAAGAAAGAGAGATACAGTGATGGAAATAGCCAGGACAATGACGAGACCAAGCAGGTGAAGAATTTAGGGTTTTAGATGAAATTATGGTACGCCATGCCCGAGCTGTTCGAGCCAGTCGCTCCAAAATCGCCATAACTGTCTTCAGCGTTCAAGATGAACAGCGTGACCGCTATTTTGCCATTGAGTTACTCCCACTCACGTGCGTTAAGCTCTCATATCACGTGGCATTGCTTCAAGTCGGTGGACTCTAATTTTAAAAGGCGAAATTGAAAAGACCAGGGGGCTCAAAGCCCGTTTGGCAAAATGGGTTCTGGCTTTGAGCCTGTTTGGTGTCTTAGAAGGGATCCACAAGTACTACAAATGAGAGAAACAAACAAACATGGAGCCTCTGTTGCAATCTTGTGCACTTGTCTTGTAACTGCTTACTTGAACAGAGTAATCAAAGACAACCTCATTCATGGGAAGCCACCTGTACTCTAGAAATTCCGGCAGTGGTACCACTCAATATTTCAGCAGTTGAAAACTCTCATGAAAAGTAAAAAAATTGCGAATTCCTCCCTTTGGCAATAGAAAGAGTAATCACTTTTTTTTACCCTTTATTCATGGGGAGAAGGGAGGGAGAATAAACCCCATGTAGGAGTTTAAGAAAGTCGATTCTTGGATCTTCTTATCAAAGAAGGAAAAATATGTGCCGGGCCAAGAGGCTACCGGCAAAAAAGTACTCACTAAATACTTAAGCTCATATATAAGAATAATTAAGAAAATCATGAAATTCAAAAATCGATGAGATGTAAATTTGTTATGCTTATGCATTTTCTAAGACTTGGGATCAACAAAATTAACAATATTACAAAAGTTCTTTTCCAACATATCACACACTTATACTTAAATCAAAGCTCTTAAAACTGTCAAAGTATACAGTCAGAATATGCTTTCACATGCTTTCACATGACTCTTGGACAGTACGTTAAACATACAAGAGAAATGGAAGGTCGGGCCATATAACACATGGATGTCCATGTCATCGTTCAGGGGGTGACAAGTACGCAATGATATGTAAATTAGCTTGCTTAATTGACTAGTAAACGACGTAGCTTTGCTTATTTATTTACAACAAAACAAATTGCTAAGCCCACTTCATTTTTTGAAGCCCACTTGTCACTTGATTCTAAATAAGTAGAACCTAGTTCAGACTTGACATCATCAGACGCACCCTCTTCTTTTCTTTTTATTTATTTATTTATTTAAAAAAAAAGAAAAAAGAAAAAACCAGAAGCATATCATAAAGAAGCTGAACAAGTTCGTTGGTATGCCCAAGCCTTAATGGCTTTGAAATAAAAGAGGCGCGTACTTGCTACTTTCAAGGTTCATACACCTTTCTCTGCCAATGTTCTGAACAAGACATCAATACTTGATGCATCTAAATTTGACATTGGATTTCATTTTATTAATTTAAAAATATGAAATTGGCCTTATTCTTTTTCCAAAAGCAAATTTGATAAGAAGAATTTCCATGAATATGAAAGAACATAAATAAAAATTAAAAAAGCAGAGGAATCTCAACAACATTAAAACAGAGGAATCTCCTTCTAACTTCTAATATGTAAGTCAGAAAGCTACTTTCTCTTTTTTGGTTACAACATATGGAGTAAAACTAAAGCCACTACATAACTTTCTTTACAAAAAAAAAAGTAAAATAAAATAATTACTTGTAGTATATAATATATAATACAGTAATTGAAATTTGAAAAAAAATAAAACTACTAATGAGAAGTTAATACACTCTTTTTAGTGAAGAGGCTGCGGAGGTTGAAAAGATTACCACCACCGCTTCCCACATTACCAAGGCCACCTTCACCACCGTTGTCACGGCTGTTGCAGCTTCTACCCTTGCCGTCACTACTGCCACTGACACCAATAGCACTTTTTGCGTCACTTTTACAACCCAAATGGTGTCTATAATTAATGCACATCGGAACATTCAAATTCAACACCCTGGCTTTTGAACTGCCGTTGCCGACTAGGGTGCTGGAGCCCGCTTTTCTCCGGCGAGTATCGGGGGCTTCCCTTTTGAACCCCTTTTCAGCATTTTTAACCAAATGGTCTGAGTTCTTCGATCCGGAGCCTCCACGACGGACTTGCAACACTGGGCTGCCCCGTGCTAAATGGACTCCGGGTCGACCTGGACTGCTGGGCCATTTCTTTGATTTGGACTCTCCCGCTGAGTTACTCCTTGAACAAGGAGCGCTGTTAACCTTACGGGTCCCCGGAGCTCCGGAGAATAATTTGGGTCTGGTCACCTCATTTCCGGCAGATCTACTCCTTGAAAACGGCCATATATTGATATTCAACTCAGCTGAACTCGCTCCGCTTCCACTCTTCCTCTCTTTCTTCTTCTCTTTATCCTTCTCCTTCTCTTCCTCTTGGGTATTGTTGTTTGCGGCGTTTTTCTTGTCGCTCTTCTTAAAAATGTCTTTCCACCGCTTTGACGCAGAGACTCCGGTTGCAGACTCTGTCACAGCAGATGTTAACTCGGGTCCTAGTCCAAGTTCCGAGTCAGGGTCCGAAACATTTGGTTCTGTGTTGGGAATTTCTGATTCTGGTTCTGGAGATTGGTCAGGTGGTGGGTCGCCAGTGTTGTTGTGGAAAGGTAGAAGCTGGAGAGGCAGGAGAACACCATCGACGATAAGTTCATCAGCAGAAAGTAGATTTCCTTGTGGGCAAGATGGGTTTCGGACCATCCAGAATTCGAATTCGGGTGAATTAGATCTTCTTCCGCTGGGACTTGGTGACAGAATTTGGGGCTCCAGGTTGAGCCTATGGGTATCCATGGAGATTGGGTAGAGAGAGAGAGAGAGAGAGAGAGAGAGAGGAGTGGTGGTTGCTGGTGTAGTTTTTGCAGAAGAGGGTTAGAGGTGGGGGAATTTTGGTTAGCTAAGAATGGAGAATGTGAGGAATAAAAGAAGACATGGAGATATTTAAGAGAAGGTTAGTATTCATTTCATGGGTCCATGATCCATGGAAGAAAGCATAGAAAAAATAATACTAATATACCATTGGTTCATTAATCTTAAAAGGATAATGCTACTTACTATATGGGGTTTATTTTTTATTTTTTATAAAACTAACTTTATTTTTTTTTTAATCATGGGTTTGTTTAGCAAGAAAAAAACAAATACAAGAGGTTAGTATTGGGTTGTGGGCACATGCAAATTTTAAAAAAAAATTAGGAGTCACTATCCTCTAATTTAAATTTCACCAATTTATCTAGGATTATGAGTTTTGTAAATTTTAAATCTAATCTCAATAAAAGATTAATATTATCAACATTGTTTAACATGATGATTATGACATTTGTACATCTTAAATCTAAATCTTACTAACATGATGATTATGACATTTGTACATCTTATATTGTATGTATATGTGTATCTCAATACTCAATAATTCTTTGTATAAAAGAAAAGTGCTACATTATATGCTAAATGAATGCTTATAATTAATGTATGACATTTTCAATGACTTTCATTCATCAAACATGTGTATTATGAATAGATTGTACAATAATTTAATCATGATTGACCTTCTTTATTTTTTTCATTTATATTGATTATATTGTTATGTCTTCTATAAATATAGTGAGAATTTATTGTATTTAAATTTGATATTATAAAATTAAAATAGTTTTAGATTTTAGCACTATAATGATTTTTATATTTAAAACTTTGGTATAGAGTAGAATCTTCATTATATTTGAATCTATGTCATATCATGGAGGTATATGGTCTATGAATATCAATTTTTTTTAGAGAATATGGGGAGGAATAGAATTTTTCTAATTTTCTAATTTCAATTTGAATTACTTTCTTTTATTTAAATTGAATAAAAATTAATTGAAATGTGCTTACCAAACACACCATGCTATTTACAAATTAGTTATACACCAAGCTTGTTAGCAATTTTATAAAACTTGCAGTTGTGACTTTGTGACCATTGACATCCAACTTTTAAGCAAACTCCACTTGATGGTTGACATTGACTTTGGTTTACTCCATGTGGTCAACTGTACAATTTTATTTTTTCCAAATGGTATTGTCGGGTCAATATGTTAATCGAATTAATTAAGAAAAATAAAAGAGAGAGACATATATTTTGCATTGATTTTGCTGCATGTGATGGCCACAAACGATGAGATCTAACGGCCGAGAATAATGTAAATATCTAAAGCGGGTCCATACCAGTTGGGAACAAAAGTGATCGTGCTTCGGAATCTATTAGAGAGATAGAGGGGCATGAAAAGTTAGGAAAGATTTTCCATTTTGTTAATGGCGTTTGTTTGGTGGCAAAATGACGAGTCAAGTGTGAGCAAAAACAACATAATTCATTGATGAAAATGATCCCTTTCCAAACACACCCTTGTTGATAGCAATTGCCTCTATAGGTATCTAACGTTGGTTAACAAATGCTACTGTTAATAGATGTGATTTAATGTAAGTTAACGAGATTAAATAAGATAGATAAAAATAAAATTATATAAAAAAGGTCGTGATATAATTATTTTTAATATTACTAACAATAATATATTGGATCAATAAAATCAAAATAAAATTATGTAATTATCTCTAACTAGTTTAGAATTAAAAATTTGATCATTCAGTTGAATTACATGCAAAGTTTACTCTAATTAAATTTAGTAATCAAAAGAAATTAAGGAAAAACAAAATAATTAAGTTTTACTCAAATTATTGAATGTGAAATTTATGATTTGAGAGGTTTTAATTAATAATCAAATTTGAGATTACTCTCTCATACTAGAATTTGAACAAATTTTGCTTAGAATTGAGATTTTTAACTTTAAATTTTAAGTTTTCATTCTCTTTTTACGTTTATTGTTTACAACTTATCTTAATACAAGTGACATATTTTAGCTTTGAAGTGTTTTGAATTCAAAGAATGTCTTTTCTCATGCCTTACAGGTCCGACTTAAATTACGGGAAATGACATCACAAATTCGAACTTAAAAGTTGTCTGAATAACATCTTTTAACTCAATAACAAATTAATTATTTGTTCTGAAGAAACCAAAAGGGCAGAGCCTTAATGGTTATAGGACAGGACATCCTAGATATGGGTTTGGACCACATGGCTCATAGCACTAGACCTTAGACTCATCATTCAATTTTGCTTTGATTCTTCCAATTTCTTCTTCTTCTTCATACCAACCAACCATTAATGACTACTTATATTCCTTCCTTTCAACATGTTTTCAAATCCTCAATCACTGAAATAGGTGTCTCTTTCCAAATGTCTTTTCTAGATTTAATGATGTGAATGTGATACACATCCACCAATTTAATGACCTCTTTAAAATTTCAACCACTAATGAGTAGTATCTTTTAATTTAGCTAGGGTAATCATAATCATTTCCATCATAAACTCCAATCCTTTTTTGGTTTGAGGATTTTGAGATTAAAATTTATTTTAGTTCTAATATATAGAAGTTCCTACAATCTTTTGATTATTAAAAATCTAATTTTTAACTATTTGTTTAAAAACTATTAATTATCAACATGATAACATTAAGTATATTGAACAATTAATGCACAAATCTGAGAAAGAAAAAATTATTATTTCAATAAAAAATATTAAAATTTTTTAATGCTTAGCAAAATATACTTAATGATCGTGATCATACATGATTATATTAACTCATGATAAAATTCATAATTTTGAACTTATATTAAGTATCACAGAATTTTATATAATATAAAATGATAGTAATATGAATGTGCTATTTTATGCTTGAATATATATAATAGCCTATCTATTATTTTATTTTTTGAATCAAAAAAATAAAACTAAACTCTTAACGGGATTTAACGAGTTTAATGATAATCGTAAAACTTAAAAATACTTTTTGTATTGATATACTTAAATATATGGAAGGCATCTAGTATAAGACTCATTTTACAATGCCGGTCGTATTACGAGTAATCAACCAAGTAGAAAGGAAAAAAGAATTAGAATAAATTGCTAAAAGGAAGAAAATAAGAAGAAACACATGCAATCACAAGGATGGTGTTGCATTACGAGCCAAAAAGAAGATTACAAAGCTAAATACACAGGGCATGTGAGTTGAATAAGGTTAATTTGCATCAAAAGGAAAAAAGAAAAGTGGCTCTGCTTTTTGGTTTGCATCAAAGTGAGAGTAGATTATATTGCACACAACACAAAAAGCCAATTTGGTACAAAAAAGTAATGGAGCAAAGCAAAAAAGCTAAATTGTATGATAGTGCTTTGTTTTATTCACTTAGTTGGCCATCATTATGTAATCTATAATAATGCAGACTAGTTTATGTCATTATGGACTCCACCTCTCATCTTGATGACTCATAATTCATGTCATGTGGTTCAATAATATAGCTGCAATGTGTATAATTAATGTTCAACTAAAATTCATAGATATTTTTAAAGTTGCTTGACTTCCTGTAGCCCATCATGCAACCTTTATGTGCCTCATTGTCAACTCCATTTTTTGGTAATATACAGAGGATTTATATAGCATAAATCAAACTGCTCAAGGATGTCTTGGCAGGTACAGATATTGATCATGATGCAAATAGAAGAAAGTTCAATACAATGAATATAATAAAACAGTAAGGGCAACTTGAACAGAAGCTTTCTTCTGAAGCTGCCTAAAGGTAGTGACTAGTCCATTCTACATAGATCATTATATGTAATTCGTGTAAATATAACATAAATGTTAGATTTTACGATTTATGTCTTATTACAAATTTGTTTGTAAATAGCCATTCAATTTACCAATTTTGTATGTATAAATATTATTAAAAAGTGAAAATCATAAATGAAGAATGTCTTATTTGCCATGATATTGAGTAACTTGACTTTAGATATAAATTAACATATGACACATATAAATTTTATATTCTATATAAAATTGTATAGTAATAAACTCAATTTATAAAGGATAAAATTATATATCTCTAACCAATGTGCTTATTATTATTATTATTTTATGGATAACTCTTTAATATTTTCCAAACACACACAAAAAAAAAAAAAAAGGTCAAAAAATTATGCTAATTTGTTAGATACTTGGCTTAACAATTCTTTAACTCTAAAAACACTTGGATCACAATTTGGAACAATAAAAAAAAAGAATTTTGAAGTAATGGAAATTATTGTAGAAATAGAGACAAGTTTAGTACTAAATGAAGAATTTTCCCTTGGCCTACATAAATTTGAATCCTCTCATGTACCGAAACAGATTTTGTTCTTGTTTGATGATTCTCAATTTCTCTTCTCAAACTGTAGTTTAATAAAAAAATAAAAATTTTCATTTGGATCTAGAACAAATTATTCTCCTATTCTCGAAAATAAAAGAGATCTTGAAGAACAAAAAGGATCCGTATCGGGCGTACACAATATAGCTACAAGGTGAATAATGTTCAACTAAAAGCCATAGACTAGTGGTTGCTTGACTTAATGTCCCTAATCACATTATATGTTCCTCATTGTCTCTTATTATATAACATAAAAGCAAAGTGCTCAAGATATAAATAAAACAGTAAGGGCAGCTTGGAGACAAGTCCCCTTTGAAAATGACATCGTGTCTGCTGAAGTAAACGTTGATTAATGAAATACTAATTACACAAATAAACGGAACATTGGTAGTATAAGAGTAATGGTCAAGACTGACATTTTCAACTTTAACCATGGAATTATTTACCAGGCAATAGTTTTACAGCTCAAAAAGAAAAAATATGCCAACTAGGTCTTCGTCACAGGGCACATGATTCTGACTATTAGGAAACTAAAACATAAGAACATTCCATAATCACAACAAAACTTACAAAGTAGGGGAGAAAAACCCGTGGAATTTAGCATAGGACTCGGGGAATTTGCATATGAGAATCTTCCAAATCAATTCCACTAATTGATGGCGGATCAACTATCTAATGGATCAGATTCGAGAATCCAAAATGACAGCACAACACAAGCAATTCATATATAAATGACAAAAATCCAATGCATAACTGTTTTCTAGAGTCCAGAATTCAGATACAATCAAAGATTTGCACTTTTTTGGTTAAATATATCAGCTGGCCAACTCACAACAAAAGCCTAAGCTTGAGCTCCAAGTTCCAAGACTAAAGTGTGACTAATTGCATCTGATCCAGGGCCACTAAATTGAATTGGACCTGAAAAAAATGGACATGACAAACACAAGTTACAATTAGCTAGATGAGCCACACTTCGAGCAATAAAATAAAGTTATGTAATAATCAATTACCACACTTCCATCTAGTCAAAATGTAAATCTAAATAGAGGTGGTGGGCTGAAGGACAAGGCTCCACATTGACCAAGAAAATTGAGAGACTAAGGAAAGCAGGTGAGGGACTCGTATATATAAAGTTCATAACCAACCTGGACTAATGTATCGATTCTTCAGAGCCCACTCGTCCCGCAAGGATGCAAACTTCTTGAATGGCCCACCTGCAATTCAATGTCAAAAAGAAAAGGCTGCTCAGTTGTTTATTGGTTCAAGAATTCTTGGTACGTGAAATGGTGTCGTTATTGCTTATGAAACTGCAACTGGCAAACCAAATGCATCAGTGCCACAAGTTAGGGTTGGTATTCTAAATTGGTGAAGAGAAAGAAAACAAAAGCTACTCTACAATTTCCATTCCAACTACGTGAATACTTGCACGAATCTTTTTTCTTGTTCTTTCATCCTTCCCCATCTCTTCTAACAAGATGGAAGAATATCCTCCCTTTAATTTCTTTCATCCCTACTCCAATTTTAACTTTTAGCAAGCAGAGTTTAAATGCAAAAGTAAAACAAAATATTTCCCGAATGTTTTTTACCTTCAAGCTCTACCATTGCCTTCTTTATCACAGGCTTGAACTTACCTGTAAAGAAAAACAGACATTCATGAGCAGCATATATATAATTTAGGCAGGAACTTCAGACAGGACCGACCAAGTAACTTTGTCATGAGGCCATTTAAAACACATTTTCTTTGTCATGAGAGAACAAATCCTCGTTAAGTATTAAACATTTACCATCATAGAGAGACAGACAGACACAAGTTGTACAAAAGCCACAAAGTAGTGAACGTTACATGTATATCTCACCAGGTAACAGCACTAGGGAGTGAACATTACATGTATATCTTACCAGGTAACAGCACTTGGGAGAAGAGAAAAAACTTCCATAATTCAAGTTATTAAAGATATGTACCATGTCTCCTCTCTACATCCATTAATGAGGTCAAAGGTGTTCCGCCAACAGTCCACGCTTCAACTGGAGCGCCCAAATTCCCCACCTGATGGGTATCAATACATATGAAAAATTAGGCATGCTATGTCACTGTTTAAAGTGGAGTAGGTGGGGAGTTAGAGCAGATTTTAATCAGCAAAACATACCAAAAGCAACCTAGAAGAAACTGATGAACTAATATGAGATTAAATGTTGGTAAAAAAGGAAGCAAGAAAGTAGAAGCACAAACTGATGATATTAATCCAGTCCTTCCACAATGGAGGAGAGCTCCTGCAGCATAGCCCAATGCATAGCAATAGGTGGCATCAAAGTTAGTTGGCAAACCGCATCTGCCTTCGTAACTGCATAGTGAAAATAACAAGGGGGCAACTGGATGAGTCAATTGATTGTCATCTAGTTTGACAATATGTGGTCAAAAAAATTAATCCAAATTAGGCAAACATATCACAACATGGCTTCCTCAATACAAAGCACTATATCATATGTTATTAGAACCATTGGATTAATATAAATTGCCGGAGAAAGTAAGGTACCCGAAAAAGTGAGACTGTCCTTTGAATTGGCCTTTATAAGCACCTTCCTGCTTCCTCTTCTCTAATTCGGTTTCAGCCATTTGAATGAGCATTTTCTCTGTTTCTATCTTGGCAACCTAGGGAGGCAAACCAGCATGAACACATTGGTCCCAAGTCAAATTGCACATAATGAAAATAAACACACAAGAGTAGCACAGCACTAGTTGATACCTGCACATTTCCATGTGGATCTCTTTCAAGCATCAATTGTTCTTGAATTGCTTGAGGTAAAAAGTCAAAAAGACATAAAGATTGATCAGTAAGTTTCTTTTTCCATATGCCACCCTCATCAACAGTATCATGGGCCAGAATCTCATTCAGTTCTGCAATAAGCTGCTGCACCTGCAAATGACATGATAACATATAAATTCCTATCAACTGAAAAGATATTCCCGTTCCAAGAATGAGAACATGCACAAACATTCCGTGCATTCCTAAGAGCATGGAAAACAAGAAGGGAACACTGACTAAATAAACTCAGTTATGGAAAACAATACCTCAGGAATGAAATCAATTAGACCTTCGGGAATAAGAATGACACCGTAGTTATAACCAAGTTCAGATCGTTTACAGATCACATCCACAATGTAGTCTGTGACATTCTTCAGTGTCAGCTTCTTTGCAGCAACCTGCAGTGAGATATCTCCTGGTTAATCCTATATTATCACGGCCTTTCTAATAACTGATAGACTACAATACTTTGAACAATGATATAGTATAATATCTAATTATCTTTTTCTTTTTATAAGTAGCATATCTAATTACATAAAAACTTTGACCAGTTTACAGTCTTGATTCTAGGTAAATAAAAGGTGTACAAGGTGATGCTGTCTGTTGGATAACTTAGTACCCAGCAACCTATTTCTAACTTAGTATAGCCTCATAAATTGAGGAAGGTAAGTACCAAACTCCAACTTAGATTAGATGATCTACAAATTGCTAGTGAATACAAAATGTGCATCAGAAAAATAAAATTACGAACAGTTACCTCTTCTCCAACAATGGTAATGTTTGGATGTGTTTGCAATGCACACTCTAGTGTTATGTGTGAAGCTGCACGGCCCATAAGACGTACAACTGCATACAGAGGGCCAAGAATGTTATGGGAAACAAGAAGATCTATGGGAAGATATGCACAAAGGAAAGACTGAAGATATTGAATAAATGGTTAGAGACAACATATAAATATGTTGGCATTAAAGAATAAGGACTGCAAATGAAATGAAGTGTAAAGTATGATGTTTGTCCTTGTGCATCTATAAAATGTCTCAAGGCTCCAATTATCATGAAGATTTTAAACATCTCCCCATTTTGGGGAAAAAGCTCAGTCAGACTCTACTACATTTCATTATTGAAAACAAAAAGACCTTTTTGAGAATAAAACGTGTATACTTACAGTGGTAATATTTTCCAGTTGATCGTGCATCAATCATGACATTGCCTATCATTTCAGCATATATCTGCATGACATTAACAAAAGATAGACTAAAATTTTTGCACGATGAAAGTCATGAAATTATTAACTTAAGTGTGAAAAGCCCAACAACTAGAATGAATGAAGCATGAAAATTGGAAAAAGACATTTCAAAGTGATAATAGCATCTTAAGTAAGATGACAAGCAATTCCATCAAAAATCTCAAGAAGATTCACAATATAAAATATTGTTCTTTAAAGAGATACTTAACACGTCTTAATGTTCATCTAATTTTTTATCAAGTTATGAAGTCAATAAAGTAGTCCAATGTTCTAAAAATATTTCATTTTAAACTTTCTCTCTTAGCAAGTACCATCAAGGCAAATATTCTAATAGAAATCAAGTCATGTCACAAATTTTACTCAGCCGCAGGAGTAAAAAGTTGCAAGGTGGATGTGTACTGAAACATGTGAGTTCAGCACCGACAATGGCAGGTTAGCATAAATCTTTTATATGATAAGAAATGTAATATAAGAGCAATAAAAATTAAGGGAAAAAACTGAAAACATAATCTTATTCACCTTGCATGCAGTATCAAACCCAAAACTTGTGGGGACCTCTTTGCATTTTAGATCACCATCAATTGTTTTAGGGCAACCAAGCACTTGGGATTTCAAATTTTTGCTCCTGAATCGATCCAAACAACACTAATAAGATAGCTGAAATGTTCATGAACTGGAAAGTAGCTGCAATGTAGCATCAGGGTACAGTGAGGTCCAATTGATGGATGTGGTTGCCCTGTCTAAACGTTCCCTAATTAGAGCCAACCCAAAACGAAAGTTGGACTATGTGTACATGCTGCCAGAGAATCCTAAGTCAATCAGACCATTAGTGAACAATCATTTTCATCTTTCTCTAACTGATGACGAGCCTGTTTGTAATCTCATCTTTATGTTAATAAATTCCAACTCAATAATCAATGTATAAACGACTAACAAACGACATGCAAAGGCAACCACATGTGCTAATCTTCCTACAACATAAAGTAATCATCAACAAAAAAAACTCCTTGTAGCAGACCTGAAGTACTCAGCAAGAAGGCATGCATTTGTGTTTGAGTCATCTCCACCAATAACAACAAGCCCATCCAAGTCCAGCTTCAGTGCTGTTTCTTCAGCTTGTTTAAACTAAAATCATGTTTATGTAAACTTAAAATTCTTAGATTTACAAGATATATATATTGTTCAAATGAACTACTCACATATTCTTATAAGAAGAAACAGAATAATCTCACCTGCTCCGGAGTTTCAATCTTGTCTCTGCCACTGGCAATCATGTCAAAGCCACCCTGCCGAAAGAAAAGGATTCGTATTTATGATTATTACCTAATGAACATTATGTGTCTTATACATTGCTAAGATTGTTGATATTTTTTTTTTACTTTAGGAATTTCACTGTGGATGTTGCAAGCAGCAGGCATGCCAAATCCATCTGATTTAGCAGCATTAAGAGTAAAATAAGCATTTACTATATACTTGGTGCATGGTTAAATACCCAAGTAACATATCAGCATCAACAACCTATAGGAAAACAGCAAAATTCTCTCCCTATAATCATTAGGTTATAGTCTAATATGCTATCAAGCGAAGCTTTACAGCTTTGATTTACAGGAAATTCTCATAGGAAATATGTAAAACAGCACCAATAATCTGTTGTAAAGTATCTTTAGCACTGAACCTTATGAGAAGTTGAGGTCCTTTTTGTTTATTGATAGGAACACATAGTCACATACAGGAAACAGGATATCACACTCTTTTCCAACAAGAGGTTCAGCTTCCTATTCTATTATATTAAGGAGTCTATTCCACACTCTCCTAGCACAACATGAATGCTAGGAAAAAAGGCCCATGTTCGTGGAAACTTGAAGGTTTACATATTTGGAGAAACACAGAAAGAAAAAAAGTAAACCTGATTTCTATATGGATAAATATAGTCCGAGTTCAATTCGGTGTATTTGCACTTCATGATACCAGCAGGACCACCCCTGAAACCATACAGTATGCTTCCTTTTGCGCGATCTTGCAGATAATCTAAAACCAGAATACGGATCATAATTCAACCAAGTAAATGGAACTACTAGATATGAAATCGTTCATCTAATCCAGAAACGATGATCCTCACCAAATATTCCAGAAATCACGTTGTGACCTCCAGGAGCTTGACCTCCTGACAAAACCACACCAATCTTCAACTTCTTATCTGGCAGGCCTGAATCTGAATCGGTTGGCACCAAAATTGCAGAAGGTTGCCCAAACAAACTTGGGAAAAGTTTAGCAATCTCATCTGTAACAACCATTACAAGTCCAAATCCGCAAAAAGAAAATAAATCAATAACAAAATTAAAATCTCCATTCTCACACCTAACATTGAGAAACTAACTTCAAATGAACTCAGCCAAGCACAAGTGTTCAACTCCAATTGAGCTAAGCTTTCCATTTAGCTTAAAAATAATAAACGCAAAAAAAAAAATAAAAATTCTGAAAGTTTGTCTTTCCTACCATTTTACCAGGAACCAAACGAGAACTAAAGTTTCAATCACAGATCGAACAGTACCAACACAAATTGATTAACAAACAACACTCGTCTGCATTCAGAATAAGAAAAATGACCTGGATTTCCAGCAGCAGAGCTTTGGGGACCATCGACGATCTTGAAGCTTTTATGAGAACAGAAGGAAGAGGAAGCACGTGGTCAATACGACTTGTTTGAACTTGACTGTACACCGAGGCGATTCGGCCGGTGATTGGTGCCGGAAGCTGATCCGACGGAGGCGAAGTCACCGTTAGGTACGAAAGACATTGTTGAACTAACACTCTTACTCAGCAGCTTCACAGTGGGACGGATTTGTCAAGTGAGTGCGAGAGAAACGCGCGTCTCAAACACTTGTTCTGTAGTCGAACAGGGGTATATACCCAAAGGCCGAAAAGGGCAATACGGTATATTTTGAACTTCGCAGAATCCGTCCAGAAATATAGCTTATTGGATTCGAAGGACGAAGGTTAGTTCTGGAAATATCGTTAAGACTAGGGATACCCTTTGTTTGGGGGGGAAAAAAAGGTATATTCGTAATTTTATGATTTTGTCCTCTAAATTTGTTTGAAATTATTTGAACTATTGAAACATGCAGAAAAGTGAGTTTTAGACTGATAATGGATTGGATCAGATTAATATGAGTATCCATTTGAATTTGATTTAATTATAATTTATTAAAATTTAATATGAATCTGGTTCAATCAAAATTAAAATTTATTACATAATTTTTAAAAAATTATTTGATTTGTATTTCTTTGGTCGATTAATTCCAATCAGTGATTCAATATGACTAACAGATAGCTTTGACAAACAAAAATAATAAATTAATTGACTCTAATATTTAACCTGATGGATTAAGTTATTATTTTAAAAATTTATCATATTTATTATGTAATTGTCTGTGCAAAATAAAATATTCCTAATACAATAAACTCCTCATTTTCTTTTTCTTTTTGGGATTTACATAAAAAAAAATATATATTCTAATGAGTAGCCATAATTTATAATTTTCTTATTATATTTATGAAATGTTATCATTTGTTATAAATTATAATTATTTCACTAGTACAAATCTTTCTGTAATTTCTCAAAACAAAGGAAACGTAATTGCATTCAATAGAACATGAAATAATTCGAGATTTTTTGGAAGCGCCAAATATTTTAGGCATTTTATGGGCCTCTTTCTTCACTGACTGGAGCTCTTGTATGACAACCAAGACATGTCATTTTTTGTCACAGCTAGATCTTTTTGTGAACTAGGTAGCCCATTGGGCTTACACAGCCTAATGGCCTTGGTAGCCCATTGTATTTTTTTTGGTTAAATTATATTCAATCATTATAATTTGGTGAAAATGTCATTAGTCCTTATAATTCAAAACCATAAAATATCATCTTATAGTTTGCAAAATTCAACAATTTAATATCTACCATCCAATTTAACTAGATAGAAGGTAATGTGACTAACAGAGTCATATGTGAATATCATCTATTTTTACTTGTTATGTCATTTATTATCATATTTGATATATTTAAATTAGACGACATGTATTATAGTGTTGTATTTGGAAAACTATAAGAATAACATTTTATGGTTTTGAAGACTAAACTGATATTTTTTCTTTAATAAAAAAAAATTGGTATTTTTGCCAAACTATGACTAAAAGTTATTTTAATCACTTTTTTATTTTTTTCTTCAAAATAAAGCAGAAGTTTAGGGGCAGTCTTTCCAGTGTTTTATGATTAGCCTATATGTATTAAATTCATTGGTTTCCAAAAAGATGGGGTGCCTTTAGTAAACTATCATCATAGCAACATGTGCTTTGTAGGCATGTTGCAACAACTTGGTACTACTATAAAATTAATGAATTGCTAATACAGAAACGAGGATGATATTCATAATATACAAACCAAACTATCCGTAATCCATTCTACAAACTGAAAAAAACCAATGATTATCACATGCTAATCACCCAGTTCTTCTATCTTGTTCTGTGTACCTCTTTTACTTCTTTGTGTGTGAGATACACAAAGTGGAATATCCATAAAGAGATTCTTAACCAGCTGTCTGTATCTTTGTGGGATTTTCTTCATAATTTGGTAAGACAACCTGAAGCACCAAACAAATTCTTATAAATTCAATGAATAAACAGAAAATTATAGAATGGAATCCATAAATAAAACCCATTCAATTCATCTAGTACTCCTCAAGTTAGAAATGTCTACTCTAAAATAAAAGATTTATTTCTTTACAAGATAACATTCCTTTAATAAAATATGTAGAGTATTCATATTATTTTAATTAGCATCAAAACGATTAGTCGAAAGAAATAAATAAAAAAAGCATTAGAAGAAATTGACAATCAACTTAAAATTCTCATCATTATGTTCTTCTCCTTCTCATGCATGAAACCAACAAATCCACAAGGCATGTCACATGCATCAAATCAACCATAATTTTCTTTGTCACCCCTTTCCCTTTTAATTCAACAAGTCATTCTCTAAAGTAACCCCCTTTCCCTACTTTCCATATAAGCAAACTTTCCAAAGCATGCCACTAAATACTATCCTACAAAAGGAATTGAAATTAATCAAACACCTACTTAAACATCATGATTACTGGCTCAAAAATGCCCCCTCTTACCTTTCAAACTACCACATAACACGTTTAGAATCTTCTAAACACAAGACATAATCATGATTAAGATAACCCACTTCTCATTTGCGCATAAGTGATTATTTTAGCACAAATTTTCCTTCAAAGCTTGTTGTTAATGTCAAAGACTTAATGAGAGCCTCTAGGCAACACAAGAAGCAACAGCTTCAACAGAGAGGATGCAGGGCCTTTTGTTGCAACTGCAGGATTAGTGTATCTTCCTCAGAGGAAGCAGAGAGCTCAAGTTCTGATCGGTACGCCTCCATTTCAAGTCTAGCGCATGCCATGGTTCAAGAGAGACTTGACCAAATGATCAGAGAGAGGCAGGAGGCTAGGCATTTAGAGAGAAGGCGGCAGCAAAGAAGAGAAGAAACAAAGTTTATTGTAATGGTAGCCAAGGAGAAATGTTCTTATGATCCACGAGAGGATTTTAGAGAGTCCATAGTAGAGATGATCCTGGCAAACCGCCTTGAAGACCCCAAAGATCTTCGTAGCCTCCTCAACTATTATGTTTCAATGAATTCAGAAGAATACCAGTGTCTTATACTTGAAGTTTTTCATGAGGTTTGCACAAACTTATTCCTGTATTGTAGATACCATTGATTGCAAAAGTGAAATTCTTCAGAAATTTCAATATTTGATAAATTAAGCAAGCAGATGAGGATTATAATTTGGTGTTTTTTATTTGTTTCCCTTTCCACTACTAATACAAGAATAAAATCGTTGCCTGTGCTTATAAACACACAGCTGTAAGCATTACACTATGAGAAAGGGAGTTGTTGCAAATGCAGTCTTCATTATAACAAAATCTTCTTCATATCAAGGACAACTACCAATTTAAAGAATACATTGGATGATATTAAATTTGTGTTCCTTGGATTATTAGATATATGATATATCTCAGCCCAGAAAAAGCAGCATTCTACTTGATAATCTAGTCAAAGAAAGATCCATAGACAAGAGTTTGTTAAGTTGTCAACAGGGAGCTGCCTTCCTTGATGAGAACATACACATTGCCAGCATCGCTCTTTGAAATACGAAGTTCTACGTCTAGGTATGTAGTCAGTAACCATGATTCAGCATTGCTGTTGTTGATTGAGAACTTGAAAGGTGGTTGACTTGAAATCCTCTTTGCAACTGATGAGGCGGTATCTTGGACAGAGGTGATTAAGCCTTTAAAAGGTGTGAAATCGATCTTTTGCCCCAAGAATTCTACATTTTCTGGTATCACTATTGAGTCTGTCAGCTGAGGAGTCCCAATGATGCCTTCCTCAAACTTGATCTGAATAAACATTAAAATGGACAAGAAGACGCTTAGAGCAATAAGATGAAAACCTTAAACAAAATAATCATATGCATACACAATCAAAAGCATTCCAAAAATATCATTAACGAATTCAATCATTTACGTTGAATACAGATTTCAACTTATCATAATGTGATTAGACAAACCTGCACACGTTTGGGACTTCGAACTTCAAATTTGGCATTGGTACTAATGGAGGTGGTAGCCAATGGACCAGTAAACTGCACAGAGTTTTGAACAGTGAAATTCTCTGAGTCAATAGTCTGTGAAATTTCTGCCACCTTAACCAATGGCAGGGTTCCCCTTGACAACAATGGAAACAAACCTGCAAAGGATGTATACCTGCAGTACCACAAATAACATTCCTTCACCATGTTATAGTACTTATGAAAGCTCTACAAGTTCATGACCTTTATCAGGCAGTCACTTTTAATGATGATAAGCACTTAAACCAAATAAGGCTTCCTAAGGAGAAACACAAGCAAATAAGAAAATGAAAATGAAATGGGAAGCGCTCCTTTAATATCTTAGCTTGAATGCAAAAGAAAAACCATTTGAAACAAGAGAATGAATAAAAACCATTAAGTATCAATATACACTGCAGTCATATATATATGACTGGAATAGATTCTGTTAATTGGATAGTACAGATAAGGGTGCCTTCTGAAATGCAAATCAATATTTCTTCAACATGTCTATTACCAGAATTATCATATTATTGAGTAAATCAACCATAAGCATGGTTAATCACTTGGGAGGTAAAAATTATACAACTTCATGCTGCTATATACTTTTTTGGACTACCTAATGCCACATTAGGAAATATCTCAGTTCTGAAAGCAACTAGACAGAGACAGTTCAAATCTCCCCATAGAACACGTATTTAAATTTAGGAACAATGATGCAAGTCTAAGATTGCAATAGATGAAGTATAGTTTAAAATTACTTCCAGAATATAAATATAAAAGAGTTCCAGATTCTGGGTTTAATTATTATGACCCTTCTTTAGCAGAAGTATGCATCTGGGTAAAGTAGTTTGACAGTGTGAACTCGCCCTTAGGTAGATATATCTAGCTTTTAGAAATGAAATGGCATAGCCCCACTAAGTTTTTAAAGGACAAAAGCACATGACAATGTTGGCTACTTTCAGTTATTACAATTTACAAGCAGCACACCGTGTCAAGCATTTAGATCTCTATTTTACTAAAAGTACAGATTATAAAGCTTTTCCACATTGAATTATTGTACTATCTGTAATGTCTAGCCAAAACTGAAGTAAACTTTAGTGCTCAGTGCAACTGCAACTACAAGCTTTGGTGGCACATTTGAAACTAAGTTGGGCATGTGAGCACAGTTTGGCTACACCAGAAGTATTATTTTCAAATCAATATCTGAGTATTAGAGTAATGCTTATTGGTCATCTCTTTGAGCATATCTCTGGCAAAATCGATTTATTATTCCCAAATACTATATAATATATATGCATGGAAAACGTTTCATTTTGTTTTCCTTTCACAAATCCAAACAACAATAATAAAAACAAAGAAAAAGAAAGAAAAAAAATAATACTTACGCCAAAATCCATTTGCCATTGAGCAAAGACAAGGCCTCAGTAGGCGCCGGTGTCGGATTCTTGGCCTCAAGCTGGGTGATAAGCTCAACAATCTCCGCCCTCGTCTCACTGCTTGCTTTCAATCCACGATCAGTCCCATAAAACGAATCCACCAAAGCTTTCTTCAACTTCTCAGTCTCCGTCGGCTCTTCCAGTTCCTCGGCCACAGCAACAGCCGAACCCTTCCCGTATGGCTCCTCCTTTTCAGGACCCCATTCATAATCGTTGTTCACAGCTCGAACCCAGAACACAGGGCGGGGAACTCCGGCAGAAATCCCATATTTTCCGAATGATTTCCCCAATACACCCACCGAATTCAGCTGCAAAATTGATGGTTTGGAGGTGAACTGAGAGTTGGGTGGAGTCACCAAAAGGGTCTTGCAGGGTAATTGGTTGAGCTTTGATACAAAAGCCATTGTTTTTTATTTCTGGGTGTGTTTGATTTGGAGGTTTTCGCAGAATAAAACAAAGATTCAGTAAAACAGGTGACTAGGCGATGGGACAGCGACCCAAATATAGTGTCAGTTTTGGGCATTTTGGACAACAAAGCTAAAGAAAAGACAACTACCACGTGTCCTAAATTGTTAGCCACCTTGTCCTTAACATACCAAGACAGCATAACACTATTACGGAAAGGGTAATCTAGTCATTTCAAGGAAGATGGAATTGTAAAAGTTTTTAAAGGCCAAAATCAAGTGGGCCACGTATTAGTCTCTACAAATTTTGACAAGTGGATGCCTATTTGGAAAAACAGCTTGTTACTTATAGGCTCCTCAATGCAATTAAGTAATTGGGTGGTTTACAGCAGACCTTTTTTTTCTTCCTAAAATATCAAGAATCATCCTTCTTCTTTTTAAATTAGAAAAAAAAATTCCATATAATAAATTCAAAACTTATAGGATAAGTATTGCCATATATATATTATAGAATAAGTAACAATTGCACTAACATCCTTAAATTTTAAAATGTTTAAACTTTTCTAAGGATTATCATTAATATATTTTTTTTATTTAACGTGTTCAGCTTAATTTATGCATTATCTCTATTAATTATGTTTTTGATTTGGTTAAAAAGCAGGTCACCTGTGATGGGATTAAAACATTGATAAGAATTCTATTTTCATAACTCTAAAAAAAAATTTAAACTCACAAAATCAGTTAAAAAAAAATACCTCATTGATCATAAGTCCATTGTCATAAGATTTCGTTACCACTTTTTAATATAATATAAATAGAGGGGATTTTTTATTATTAATTAATAATGATTTTAAGGTAATATAATTATTAGAATCAAATATTTTAATTTCAAATAAAGAAATTTATTAGACTTTAGTAAATATATTTAAGAGGCATATTTAAAAAAAAAAAAAAAAACTTAACGAGTGCATTTAATATATAAATTAATATATATTTTTTAATTTAATTTTAAAAATAATATTTATTATAATTAATAAATATTTTAAAGACGTTTGTTTAAACAACTCTTTAAAAATATCATTGTCTACGTCAAATGAATTGTTATTGGCTGGACTCCATTGACTAATCAATACCAATTATTGATCATGAAGTATAATAACAGTAATATACAAAATAAAATTATGCTTCCAAGTTAACAATTTGACAAAGCATATCATAGTGAATCAAAACTTTAACAGTTGACAATTATTTTTTGGGTGCAAATCGGGGCCTAAGCCTAAAGAGAAGAAAGTCTGGGCCTAACAAGCCCAAGTAAAGAGTTTACATTTTCATCAAATAATAACTTTGAGATTCAATTATATCAGTGTAAAATTAATTTTTCCTAGGTTGAGTTTCAGCTTCTACTATAATTTTTCTTTCTTTTTTTAATTTTAATTTATTATCTAATATTAAATTATAAATTTTTTTTAACGAATATCTTAAAGACACTTGTTAAGATATAATAAATATTATTTTAGAAATTAAAAATTTTTAAAAATAATAATTTATGTATTAAATATCACTTAAATCATGATCAATTATCTTAATTAATATTACTAATTTTATATTTATATAATCTTATCAAGTGACTAAAAACACTTGTTTAAAAAACACTTAACTATATATGTACATAAAATATTTATAATTATATATTAACAATATTTTTTAATTATGACATTATTGAGTCGATTATGCTATTAAATCGATATTTTTGACAATCGAGACCCTGACACGTTTTCAAGTCATCTTCTTAACCAAGTTTTAAAACACTAATTTTAATCAATGGGTGAGGTTTAAGATAAACTTAGTCTAAAAAAAAAGTTATTAACAATATAAAATTGAGTTACATTGAATGAATATATAAACCTTACGAAAGTTTATAAAATATATAAGGCTTTAATCGCGGTGGTGAATTTATGATTAATATAATGATGACGGTAACATGGACTGCTTTATTTAGTTGTTTAACGAACGGATCATAGCAGCAAAGCAAAAGTATTGGGGCCCACCCTGCCAAAATCACAATTCACGTTTCGGGATTTTTCTTCCGCTGTCCTCTCAAGCTTAAACCAGACAAATAGAAAAGGCTAATAATCATTGCTAATTTTACAGCCTATAATTTAATTTTTTATAGTTATTTTTGAGGTCAGTTTTTCATTTTAAGCGCAATCAGTGCAATAATTTGCATGTTGCAGGAAAAAGGTGGTGTCCTGGATGGAAGAATGGCTAATGATAGTAATTATGAAATTAAATTTCAACATTTTTTAATAGTTTAATCGAAATAATAAGAAGATATGTGTGCTACCTAACTATTAAAAATAATAATTGAAGTGATTTAAAAAAAATAAGATAGATATTATACACTTCCAAACCTACCTTACCTAAGGTTAATAATTAGCACAATTGCATCACCTAACATTTTGTTAAAATTATAAGAAAGTTAACAAAAACAGTTCTAGTGCTAAAATTATATAAATCCTTTAAAAGTAGGGTGAGATTAAATGTTCTTCATTAACAAAAAATAAATAAAAAGGGAATGTTGAAATAATAAAGAATAATAATAATATTTTATTTTCTTGCTTTAATCATGCCCGTGATTGAATTAATTTAATATTTATCAATATGCTTTCAAGTATTTAGATTTTTAATATAAGTTCAAGAAGCGCTTTTCATAATTGAGAGTTCGAGTACTTTTCTTTACAACATGTATTTATTTGTAAATTTACATTCTTATGAATGATGTTAACTACTCTCACAATGATCATAAACTTCGATATTGATATAAATAAATAAATAAATAAATATATATATATATATGCAATTAGATACTTCTAAATATAAAAAGGGTGTGACATTATCATAATGCCTATTTCGGAGGAATTGTAGAGTAGCCTATCTATATTTTCATTTTTTTAGTAAATAAAATTTTATAGTTTGAAATAAATTAAGGAAATACATGACTAATTAAAAAAATAGCTAATAATATATCTTATATCTTATACATATTTGAAACAATTTAATATCAAGAAAATACAACTGTTAGACCTCAACTCAATAAAATCTTACAATTTAAATTAGTTAGGATCAGTTAAAAAGTATATATAACAAGATAACTTTTTAGAAGATCACCTGTCTTACTACTAATTTTGCTCTAATACATTTAACTTCAGAGTTTTAACAAGATGAATACATTAGTGTTGGTTAATAATTACACCCATAAATATCCTAAGGAATTAAGATTTATTCCTCTTTCTGTTAGAAAATAACAAGATTGTTACTTAAAAGAATTATAAAGAAAAAAGAAAAGAAATCTCACATAAAATAATTTTTGCCTTTACTAATAAAGTATTAATTTTTTTAACTAGGGATTAGGGAAAGAAATTATCTAGAACACAATTCTTCCTCCAATAAAAGGTAACAAGAGCCACCTGGCAACTCCCTCGGTCGACGTGCCGGCTTCAATGGCTTTTGACTTCGTTGAGGCCGTCGAGCAAACACCTTATGTTCAAAGAACAAAGGCTTGTATAAATTTATGATAATGGTTTTTAAATCAAACTAATACCATTTTTTAATAGTGACACGAAAGAAGAATAAAGGTTTCAGCAAATTTTTGCTTCCGTGACTCAAAGTCCAAGATAAACCAAGAAACCCCCATTTCTTCTTCTTCCTTTTGTTTTCTTCTTCCTCTTCTAATTTGTCCTTTGTATATAGGTTTCTAATGACGGAGTTGGCTATGTGCTCACACGCTCATACCCAGTATTTCATTAGCCTTCCATCTTTGCCATTTTCCGTTGTTTGGAACTGGACCCATTTGTTTTCTAGCTGGTTCCGTCATTTTCGCCTCCCTCAATTAAACAGGAGGAGGTGCTTGGTGGGGTTTATTAATATTCTTCAAGAAACTCACGGGATTTCTGTTGCCTTTGAAATACCACCATTTTTCCTTTGATTCATCTAAAAAATTGAAACTTGTACGTCTTCTTTAATATTCCTCTCAATCTTTATCTGATTCTGTGTTTCTTTGAGTTTGTATTCCTTTTTGGGCTTCTAGATATGAGTCAACTCGGTGTCATGTTGCAGGGATCGGTACAGAGAGAAAGGGAAACAACGACGCTTTTGGGTTTACTGAGGGAGCAAATGGACGGTGTAGATACAGAGAGGAGGAGGAGGAGCCTCAAAGAACGGCTGGGATTTAAGGGAATGGGATGTTGTGGGGCCACCTGGGGTTTCAGACCTGCAACTATAGGCGTGAGGCATGACGAAGACGAAGAAGAAGAGCAACCACCAGCAGAGGAAACAAATCCGGGTCAGACGTCGAATATACCGGACCCGGAATGCGTAAGTCCGATTCCAGCGGCTTCGGGTATGAATTTGGCGGCAGCTTTGGCTGCAGAGCGTCAGTTTCGAGCATCGCACGAACCGGATGGAAGCAATGAAACCGTACCGGGAACGCCGCTAAGGGTATCGTTGATGAGACTGCTTGAAGAAACGGACGGTGGAGATGATGGACAGAGAACAGAAACAGACAAAGGAGGAGGAGGTGGAGTGTTGGGAAATGATACGATGTGCTGCGTGTGTATGGTAAGAAAAAAAGGTGCAGCTTTCATCCCATGTGGTCACACTTTTTGCAGAGTGTGTTCAAGGGAGCTGTGGCTAAATCGAGGCTCTTGTCCCCTCTGTAACCGTTCGATCCTTCGAGATTCTGGACATATTCTAAAATTCACCAGCTTGGTTAATTGGGATTCGGGAACCGTGACAGATTGTTTTCATTGGACGGTGATGATTGATTTGCCGTTTGAAACTGGTAAATTTATTTTTAAATTTCATGCTAGGCTGGCTAATAGAAAACAAGAACCTGGTTTGTATTTGTTTTCAACAATTGTTTATGTCGTGCTGCTACCAAATAATCAATGTCAAAGATAATTACCAAAATTAAAGTAATTTGGTGTGCATTTTCTGGTAGTCCACCCTCCACAGCATGCGAGAGATTTGGATTCAATTTTATTGGTAGGAACAAAGTATAAGAGTAACTTTCTTATCTTTTCTTTTCTGTAATTTGTTAAACTGGCTTAAAGTCAACAGTATATTTGAGGTTTCAGAGTTTTCTAGTTGGCTCCCTCCCAATGGTTGGTGGTATGGCAATTTGGGGATATTTTCATTACCATGACAATGGATCAATAATCCAATATGAAGTTGTCAAAATCCGACCCGATCAAAAATGGCTCGATCCGAAATAAGAAAAATTTCGATTCATTCTGGATTCAACATATTCAGAGGCCCAAACAAGATTTATCACCCGTTGAGTAGGCCGAATGACACCTAAAATGAACAGATTCAAGTGTGGAAATGGGTTCTTTCTTGTGTATAACTTTAGTACCACTTATTTCACTGTGCAAACTTCATACTTGAGGCAACTGTTTGTTGTATACTAAATGATATGATATGGGGGGAAAAGATTAAAAAAAGAAACAAAAGTATAATTATTCATTGACTCGTATATATATATATATATATATATATATTAGATGTTCATGGTCATACATATCTGAAACAATCTAGGCCCCAATACATGTTGATCATAAACTATGGGTGTTAGTGTACTGCTTTCCAGATATTTATTTAGACATCCTCACTCCTTTCAGCATTACTGAAGTCTGCAAATAACATAAAATGGAACATGTTAATTATGAAAATTGAGAAAATAGGGAGTAGAAATTTACACCCAAAACAGGATTGCAATTTGCAAGTATTGGACAATTGAGAGATAGAGACTTACGTGCTAGTTGCATAAGATATTGGGGTCCAGGGGAACTGGAAGGCTGATCTTGCAAAGTTGAGGGAGATTTTTAACTCTCTCCTGCTTGATATTAGGAACTGCAGGGGATGATGCTGTTGCATTTTTGAGGCAGTCACATAGAGCCCTACGGGTTTCGGGGTTGGTTGCCTTCTGAGAGAAGTCCTGCGCACCTGTGCAGCATGAAGCAGTAGGTTGTTGTTCTGGGCCAGAACCCTCCAAGAAGGGCACGCAGGGTGCCAGACTCCTTATGGCCTCATTGCATGTTATGGCATCTGCATGCCCTCCACTGATGACCAATAGCATCAACCAACAAGACAGTGCAAACCAATCCCATCATTTTCTTTGCCTCCATGTTTTTAGATTATGGACTATTGCTTGGCTACAAAACGAAACCTGCTCTGGAGATTAAGGTGTAACTTTTATTTATAGTAGAAGGATGTAGAAGAAGAGGTTGATTGGCATAATCATCCTGCAAAATTTATGGTTTAGACGTGACCTAAGAGTTGGGTGGAGTCACCAAAATGGTCTTGCAGGGTAATTGGTTGAGCTTTGATACAAAAGCCATTGTTAATTTGGAGGTGTACTGAGAGTTGGGTGGAGTCACCAAAATGGTGTCTTGCAGGGTAATTGGTTCAGCTTTGATACAAAAGCCATTGGTTGGAGGTGAACTGAGAGTTGGGTGGAGTCACCAAAAGGGTCATGCAGGGTAATTGGACACATCTTACTTGAGCTAGTAACTGATTAAATTGTCATCCCTAAAATTAACATCCACTAATTCATATTTCCGGTTAGACATGTCAAAGTTAGTGTGATTAGCCATGGCTTTCATATGCTTAATTAGTATATGGACTGAGAACCAAGTTGGGCCTAAGCAGCAGATATACCTAACCCTTACTGAGCTTAGGATTTGGGCTTATGCTTCTTCTGATGAACGCTAATTAAAGCCCAATGGGTTTACCTTTTTCTTTTTTTTTTTCTCGAAAAAGAACACAATTATATATCTAGTGGATTCTAGTGGACAAGACATTATACAGTTTATAAAAGATACCTAAGAGGCTAAGAGCAATGCGGATTCCCATAAAAAGAAAAAGAACAAAAAGCAATACTAATCCTTTGTAATAGTAAATCTTGAGATTGCTGCTTGAAAAGCATTAAAGTTATGATTGTAAATTGCAATGCTACTCCTAGTTGTTATATAATTGCCTAACTAGATAAAAGAATAAAAAGTTGGGGAAGAAAGGGACTTTGTTCATTGTGAAGAGTACATGCAACCATAAGCACGAGCTTCCTAAAGAAAATGTGCATGGCATTATGGCACTATGGCACTATGGCACTATGGCATTATGATAATAATGAAGGAAGTATATGATTCTGTGTTTGAGCATGAAGAAGATATGCTTTTCTGTTTCGTGCAAGGCATGTAATGTCTTTATTTTGATCAAAAAAGCTGTAACTCTTTCGTTCATCTATGAGTTAGTGGGTTAAGATATCAAATCTGCAATTGAAGTTCAACTTTTTTTCTGTAGTATAGCACTTCTTATAGGTAGCTAGCTAGCTGTTTGTTCCAATTATGTGGTCTCCTGCAGTGTGAGTGTCATTTTCTCATTCTCTCTCTCATACTCAATCATGATAAGTACCTAGAAACCCTGAAACTGGTCTACTTTGCACTACGTTTTAATTTTATCGCATTTTGCTTAAAGCTTCTAAAACTTTTTAATACTGTACTAAGAATTGGTTCTTAATTTACAGACAACGACCACACACATATATATATTGCATGCATGCATGCATGCATGCATTTGGTTTCAATTTATAATTTTGATCATTATGCTAAAATCATTAATAATCCATTGTTAATTATACCTTAATTTTTATTCGGCCATGTATCAAAGAAATTAATAATCATTGTTCTAAACTTAAATTTTATATATTCCCAAATGACTAGTGCTTGATAGCATAAACCATATGTATATATTCTTTTATATTATTGTTTAGTTACAACAGCATATGATTCACTTGTCTTAAGGGTATATATATATGTATATTTATGAAAGATATCACATGCTTTTCAAAAAATAATCATGATTAATTTAGAATTTAACTATAAAATAAAAACAAATCATTCTTTAATTAAGTGTTCGAATATATTGATCAAAATATTAACTAAAACACTATCCACTTAAGAAGGTACTTAGAAACACTAGATCCTAAAAGATCTATCGATCTTTTCCTCCTTAGATCTTATCCTACAAAGATTATAATTAAGATTCATCATTCATATATATATATATATTAAGTTACACAACATGACACATTATAGTCCTTTATAGTAGGACTCTGAATCTAGAAATCGATAGATTTTGTGTTAAAGGTCTTAAATTTCATTCATTGAATGTTCCATATATATATACATTTATATTTTTGAAAAAATGAGGATAATTTTTCTTTTTTTGGATCGAAAATGATGATCATATAAAGATGGAGGTACATATATAAATAAGAAGGCTTTGATTAATTATAAATGGGATCCACAAGCTTGTCAGCTTATGGCATGGTGAGGCCAACTGATCAATCTGTCATGTGCTGATGTGCAGATGGTATCCATCAGCCATCTTTCCCAATATTTGGTATAATTTTCTTAGTGACCAAACAGTACTACTAGCTATCCACAGAGCATGCCACATTTTATTCTATTAAAAGAATCTGGACAAAGTCAATGAGTACCTCTAATTGGTTAATTATATTGCTATCATGTTCCTGAAGTTTGTAACTTTCTTGACGATCCCAGAATCTTGATGCATGAACAAATGAAACTTGAACATCAAGATACAAATAGGTTATATAGAACAAGAAACGAATATGTATACGTATGCATATATATAATTAATCGAATTACATGTTAATTGATCTAGATACATTGATCATTAAATAAAAAAATTAAATTAATTTATAGAATTCAGAGCATGGATACGTACAAAAGTAACAAAGTGAAAACACGTTAAAATATCTTTCTAATACACTGTACCTGAAACTATTCATATGTAGTAATAATTGAATATATTATTATTAGGTAAGCAGAATCTTAGATGTCTATCTGAACTCACAGTTCTTTACTTTGAACATATAGATTTTATGATTGAGATGTGAGTCATTTCTAAAGATTTTAAATTTGTTCGTATAATGTAAACTCAATAAGTTGTTTATCTTGGACTGTACTCCAGTCTTTTCTTGAATCACTAACAACTTTTCATGTTTAATAGGAAAGTTGTTCCAAGTATATATTCAACATCTAAGACCAAAGAATAGAATAAATCCTTGTCTGGTAGACATGGTCCATTTTCTCTCTCTCTCTTTGTTTTTTAATGTTCTTTTTTTCTTCCTTTAAAAGGTCTATTAGCCTTGTGTTAGATAGCATACATTAATTACTCTTCAATTCTTATTTATTCTTTAATTATCTCAATTAGAAATTAAGTATTGAGTTTTAATTAACAATGGCAATATCAAGGGATAAGGGACGGGTAATGGTATAAAATTTTATATTCACCGTGGATAAGGGTTTAGTCAAAACCATAGGGTATCTTCCTTGCATCTTATTATATATTTATGAAAAATAAAAAAAAGAGAAAAAAAATTAGATTTTTAAGCTTGACTAAGTTATGCTTTTATTTTAATTGAATATGAAAATGATTAATTAAATAATTTTATTTGTATTGTACAAATAAATCATGAATTATAATGTTTTATCTAATTTTATTCGACCCTAATTAGAAGTTAAAGGTCGGGTAAGAGTTTAAAAAAAAAAAAATTCCTGCAGATAAGATACACCTACCCCATTGTCATCTCTATCTCATAGAGATATGATAATATTAAAGTCAAAACTCATGATCCTTCTTACAAGTTTGAATTTTTAGATAATGTGATTTTTATTTTATCATGGTAACAAAGAAAGACAACCGACTTCATTCATTTGATCTTCTCTTTCTGCATTCATATAGACACTGCTTGAAAAATAAATTTCACTAAACTTTGATATAAAAAAAATATTAAAAATAAAATCAAATATATAATCATAGATAATAACATCAAACTTCATTTTTAGCCAATCCATTTGTACAAGTGATATTACAATAAATGTGAATTAGTTTCTCCTCACAGAAGATTAAAAAAAAAAAAAAAAAAAAAACATTGCACGAGCCTATAAGGAAATCAATATACAAATAAAAACCACAACCTTTGATGAGATGCAAAACATTGCTAGCTAAACAATTGATAGAATCCACTTTAAATTTATCGATATGCATATTATTTCCCATGTCAATTAATTTTGAATAGTTTTATTGAGATCATAAATAAATTGTGCAAAAGCTTCTAATTCTGCGAATTGCACCAATTTCAATAATGTCAAACTCCTGTTATAAATTCTCCAAAATTTGGAAAATTGCTTTAATATGAAAGACCAACAAGTTGATTTAACATCCAATAGCATATCAAAGCTCTAAACATAGAGAACTCAGGCATTTCTGGCATATAAATAAATAAAGGACTTAAAAGTTAAAAGACAAAAATATCTGGCACTGCATTAATTATGTAAAACAACATTGCACGTGGATGAAGACCGAAAGCTGTTGTTAGTTATTAAAGTCCGTCCAATTCTCTAGTCAAACAAAATCTGACACCCATGCTTCCTCTTTGGTTCACAGATTAAAGCCCATTGTTTTTTGATTTTTCACTTTTGTCCTTTTCAATTTGGTATAAATTTAAAGAGGCAGCCCATTGTTTTGCAACACGCATTTACAAATTAACAACATTACCAGCCAGAGCCAGTATATACACCAATTACAAGGTTAAATATACAGGCTAGCTCCAATCATTCTAGTAGTGCATGAAAGTTGATATAACAAAATTGATCCTAACTAATCATTGAAAGACACGTGGCATAACATTTTTATTATAACTCACAAATGCCATCATGTCCTATTATAATTGTAACATCTCCAAAATTATGTGTTCAATATCATATCAATCATATTCTATCTCGATATAAAGGGGATTTAGCCTCCTAGAAAAAAAAAACCTTGTACATTATCTAATTTTCTTTTTCAATATATTACATGTATCACGTAAATAACATGTAAAGCGGACAATTCATGTTTTAAATCAGTATAACTTTATATCTTCTTGTTGAATAATTCAAATGAAGAAAAGTAAAATTGTTTCGAATAAATCTTTGAAAATTGTATATTGAGGAGGAGATCGAATCTTAGTAAGTAATTTTTTAAAACTTATTTCATTGTTGCTATTAAAACTTGAAACGGTGACTTGTCAACTAAGTTAACAATTGATTGTAATTTAATAATTAATATGCTTAATTATATGACTTCAACTTTAGATCTCTAGATTTCTAAATTCAAGAAATAATTACCACTTCTGTTAAATTTACTTTAAAACAAAAATGTCTTTTAAATATTAATTCTCATGTTAATTTTAAAAAATATATTCATTAATATCTAATAATCCTAATTTTTTTTATTATGTACATTTAGAATATAATATTTCTTAATTTTATAGTTGAATCCCTGGTTGAATTTCTCACATTTGAATATATATATTTTTGGATTGTTAGCTGGTCTGAGTTTGAAAACATTGGAAATACTATATACTTGGCCAAATCATATATATAACACATGATTAATTGGCAATTATATATAGACATTATTGTGTATATCTTTTAATTAGCATATTATAATATAATTATTTGGCCAAACCATAACTAGCTTCATTAATTAACCAAGAATTTTCAATATGAAATAATATTATAATGTTTTACGTGTAAATTTATCCTTTTACCACAAAACAAATTAAAGCAATCACAAAATCTATGTTAAAGTCATATTGATTATATATGCTATGTACCTACACCAAAAATCTTCACATTCTCACTATACATATATAACAAATATTCATTGCCTGAATATGATAGATCTTTTATTTTATGTTAAATTGGCAATAATCAAGGGCCGCCCAAATTTGTTCACAAGCGGCTGCTCCTACATTTCTTTGTTATTTTTCCATTGTCTATATTAGCATATATATATAATATATTTGATATGTTTTCAGATTATTGTAGTCATTGGTCAATTTTGTTTATGTATTTTAATTGTATATATCCCTAAACTATTTCAATATTAATATGTCTTCACATCTATATATGCTTTTACAATGGACATGCAAAATATATCGCCTTCATTAAATTTTGTCTTTTTTTTCCTTTTGGTATTATGATGAGCCTCTTAATTTATTTAATTAACTTACCCTTGTTTCTATTAGTTTGAAATTCCAATAGCCGGATTTATTAAAGACTACTCTTGAACATGTAATATTCAACTGAAACAAAGCACAAATCAGATCATTCATGGCCATATCCTCAATGATAAAAGATGAGATGGAATTGTTAGGGGTCACATATAGATGTGAACACATGCATGCATGCCCCACGAGTCCATTTTTTTTATTTTTTTTTTAAATTTATGAGATAATTAGTTGGTTCGCCATTATTTTTCAATATCTTTTTCAGAGAATGAAGTTTCCCATCAAACCTCTTAGTTTATTTATTTATTAACTTATTTTCATTTATAATGGTAGTATAGGTACAGGCTGAAAGCACCCTATTTTCTTCTTTGAGCTTTCCTCTAAAATGGATTCTTGTAATCACATATAATTTTAACATCTTTAAATGCAATTATCATAAGTTCAATAATATTATTAATGTTTAATATTTTTTTTTTATTGTCGAGTTATAACGAGTTTATCATTAACCAATACCAAATTGATAATTCTCGTTCATTTGTTTCTTATCTACTTAATGTTCAAATGCTTGTCATCAAAGAAATTTTATATACATTCTTAATTTTCAGTCCAAGTCTAATTATGAGTATTCTTTCTTATATAAAACTTCAAGTGCATTATTAATTATTCGTTAATTTTCATATCTATGGCTAGACGCATGTGTTTTAATTTTTGTAGAAAATTCGATGTCAAAATAGGAGAATCGAGGTTGTGGAAAAGCCAACTTTGTTGTAACCTTTCTCTTTTTTAAATAACTTATTTACCTTCTTTGCCGTTCCTTGAGCGCCTATAAATTCCACCTCAAGCCCCACCCTCTTCACAGATTATCAAAGTGAGAAAGTAAGCAAGAAAGAGAGAAATCATTCACCAAAAAATGGAGGTCTTCCCAGTTGTTGACATGGAGAAACTTAATGGTGAAGAGAGAGGAGCAACCATGGAGATGATAAAAGATGCCTGTGAAAACTGGGGCTTCTTTGAGGTACCAAATTTGGCCATCCCTTTTCAATTTGAATCTGTTTATTTTTAAAAAGCTTTGGTATTTTGATAACCATCTGATCATTTTGTTCTGTTTCCTCTGTTTTTCTTCAAGTTGGTGAACCATGGGATAGCCATTGAGCTAATGGACACAGTGGAAAAGATGACAAAAGAGCACTACAAGAAGTGTATGGAGCAAAGGTTCAAAGAAATGGTGGCAAGCAAAGGCCTTGAAGCTGTTCAGTCCGAAATCGATGACTTGGACTGGGAAAGCACCTTCTACTTGCGCCACCTTCCCGTCTCTAACATTTCTGAAGTTCCTGATCTTGATGAAGATTACAGGTATGAAATCATTGTTAAACTCATAAGCTATATATATATATATATATATTTATGCTATTATGTCTGTCAAAGGCCATTCTTCTGCCAACTTTAAATTAGCCATGCACGTTGTATGTTTTGGTACATGGCTGCCACTAGTACAAAATCAAATTTGTATTCTTTTGGGAACATTTCAGGAAGGAAATGAGGGAATTTGCTCTGAGATTGGAAAAACTGGCTGAGCAACTTCTTGACTTGCTGTGTGAGAATCTTGGGTTGGAGAAAGGGTACCTTAAGAATGCTTTCTATGGTTCTAATGGTCCAAATTTTGGTACCAAGGTTAGCAATTACCCTCCTTGCCCCAAACCAGAACTGATCCAAGGCCTTAGAGCACACACCGATGCTGGTGGCGTCATCCTACTCTTTCAAGATGACAAAGTTAGTGGCCTTCAGCTCCTCAAGGATGGAGAATGGATTGATGTCCCGCCAATGCGCCACTCCATTGTTATCAACCTTGGTGATCAACTTGAGGTACATCCACTTAATCTTTTCATAGTCACTTTTGATTGTGTATTTTACATAACCATAACATTCTTTTTCATGTTTAGGTTATTACTAATGGCAAATACAAGAGTGTGCTGCACCGTGTTATTGCTCAATCAGATGGTACCAGAATGTCCATAGCATCATTCTACAACCCTGGCAATGACGCTGTCATCTATCCAGCACTGGCACTGGTGAAGGCAGATGAAACAAGCCAAGTCTATCCTAAATTTGTGTTTGATGATTACATGAAGCTGTATGCAGGGCTTAAGTTCCAAGCCAAAGAGCCAAGGTTTGAAATCATGAAAGAAATGGAGTCCAATGTTACTCTGGATCCTACTGCAACAGTTTGAGTCCTGCAGTCTCTTTCTGTTACTTATGTGCTATAGAATACTAAACAGTGTTGCAGTTATAATTGGTACTTGGAGTTGTTTGTCTAGTTTTAAAACTTTCTAGTTGAAGGAAGTTGTAAGTTTGGGACTAAGTTTGAGTGTGGTGTCTGTGTGAAGGTCAATTTAGTGTGTAATGTACTGTTTTAGAAAGTATAATAAAATCTTACCTACTTGATAAGAAACTGGCTTATACTCCTCTTTGTCTTATTATGCTTTAAATTTACAAATAATACCCAATAGAAAAAAGGGTTTTGTTTATATAGAGTATCAGACAGACAAAAGACCACCCATAAAGGGAATATAGTTCATGGTTTAAAGTGGTCTGCAGTGCCAGTGGCTTAATTAGATTACCCCTGCTCAATAATTCATTGCCAATATATACTGTCCACACTTAAGATTATTATAATTTCTTTACAATGGCCATGTTGATGCTTAGAAATTTAGAGGTGGAAAAGTAAGGTTATAATTATAAGATATTGAAATAGCTAGGAGGGGAACAAAAGGGAGGAGGGTTCTCTTTTAATGAAGAATAAATACTTACTTTTCTTGGTGGGAAAATCTTTTTATACTTAAGCTCCACAAATTTTACTTAGAAAAACTTAACTTTCTGCAAGTGGAGCTATTTTTTTCATTCCATAGACTGCTAAGCAATAGCCGCAATGCAAGTGTTTGCATTTCACTCTGTATGTGGCAGCGATGGGTGGCAAGCAAACAACTTTCTTTTTTTCCCCGCTAAAGAGCATCTATTTTACTTTTGATTATACATAACATGGATCCCATTAATATAACAATTTCTTTCATCACCAAATCTATGGCTCAAAACCTAAATTTTGTGAAAATTCCTGGTATTAGATAGTTGGAACATAAAGGCAAACAAATGTTGATTCCATTTCTTTCTTTGCATTCACTAACTTCAAAATTTATAATATAGTTTATATGTAGTGTGTTCTGATGGGTTATGATGATGTTGACACTTTGTAAAGGATGAGATAATGATCTACTTTTAGTAATTAAATAATTCTTTTAAATTGCCAATTCCCTTTTCAGCAACAGAGATTTAATATTAGTAACCCCTTCACATACGACAGGAACCAACCTAAGAATTCTGATAATGTTAAGAATTCAGAGTCGGCAAGAAATCAAATCAGCTTGGATGCAGTTGAAAACCTGATCTCAGGGGCTGCTAGTAACCCCAAGAAGCAGATAAAAAGAGTAGGTCAGCTGAGGTGACAATCTATAAGTATGTCTTGTAATCCTAAAGCACAATGGAGAGGATGGTGAAGAACCAGAATGACCCTCCATTCTATAACAATACAGGCTAACATACAGATCCAAATAAGTATGATGTACAAAATATTCTACCAAAAGAATAGGTGCAGCTCTGCAGTCTAGAGTGAGAACAGTATGATTCATAGCCACATATTGGAGGTCAAGATTTTCTTTTTCTTTTAGCCAAGGGGAGTTAAGCGCTTAAAGCTGAAATAACACAACAAATAACATCAAAAGCATTTCCACTATGACACCAATGAAAAATAACAAGTTTTAAGTCAAAAAGCATTTGAGCAAGTAATTAACAGTACGTAAGGTCCTCAAGAAAGTGGAAAGGCAAAAGTAGGATTCACATAGGCGAGTAGGAGAGCAACTTGGGGAGGTTCCTCCAATATAATAATTTTCTCATATATCAATTTCCTCCGATATAAGTCATATGTCGGTGCTAGCACATAGTCTATATGGATCTGTAACGGCCAATTAGAGTTTGGATTGAAGGGAAAAGTACCATGAAGTTACTAACCTGGTGATATTTCTTTGAAAGAGAGGCAAGTCTTTCTGCAAAAGTCACAGACATCAAGCACAAGTTGGGGCTTTTGAGACTGATGATTACTTTACGTGGAAATGCTTAAGGTTAGCAAAGTCTCTATATAACACCTCCTAGGATAACATACTTTGGAGGTATCAAAACAGGTGATAGCTATAAGATAACTTCTGAATAAGATATGCATACTTTTAAGCAAGCTACATACAAACATCAGTCCCCATTATAACAAAACCTAGTTTAATGTATTAAATGACAAGCAAATCCTATTCCATTGTTTGAAATCTTATAGTTCCGATTTAGAAGCAATCCATCACAAGATCATTAGCTTCAGTCCCGCTGGAAAAATGGGAACTCAGTGCGGGTAACACAAGTAATGCCTGCATTCTGCCACATAATTTAACAAGTGTTGCCCTCATATAATTACCACCCTATTATCATGAATGTGAAAGAAAGCATTGAACACCGCAAAAGCTTCATAACTAAAAGCACTTAAAGAAAGCCCATCATCTCCTTGCAACACCAATAGAATATACAGGAGATAAGCATTTTTCAAGATGAACCTCTTATCAGGGAAAAAGAAAAATCTTTCGAGAGGAATAATGCATTCAACAAAAATAACACCACACCACTTGCCAATGGCAGCAACTTGAAAATCTGATAGTGAGCAATTAAACTTAATTATCAAAATCTCATGAGCAGCGCGAATAATGTTTAGCAATTGTCACCTTTACGACCAAGAACTTGTGGGGGAAAAGAACCAAAAATTTTTACTACAGAACAGTCTAATGTAGGAACCAAAGATTAAAAAAATCCAACTCTCGTGGAGGAAAAAAATAAAATCAGAATTCCACCATTGAGCACAGAACTTGAGCGGCAAGTTCTTGTCCAGACTCTACAATTAGGAACAAGACAAGGATAACTCATTGAAGCCATCATTGACAAACATCAGAGACATATCAGCCTATTTCATTTATCACATACTTGAATTGCTTCACTATTCTTATCTGCCGCGCCAATCACCTCAGTGTTTTTATTTTTTACCTTCCTCTCATCTCCTTCTACTGCATCTCCATTGGAGCCATGATTCTTCAGAACCATTGAAATGTCTGCCTCAGAAGCTCCAGCAAGTTTAAAGCGTTCAACAGCAGCATCCAGATTTTTCTTCCAATCGCCCGTCCCTAATTTGCATTCAACTTGGGAACGTTCAAAAAGCATATTACCCCAGAAGAGATGTATCTGGGATCTCATTACAGTTGCTTGTTCTGCAGCTTCATCTGCAGACATATCACCCTGAAAACCATTGCTGGACGACTCGCCTTCAGCAGCACTCCCTTGTTTCTTTCTTCTTTTCAATAATTCTTCCTTCTTGCTTGCAGTTGGATCCTTTAGCTCTTTTGCCCTCTGCTCCTCCAGCTTCTCCCACATCTCAGTTGCAGCTTTCATCTTCTCCTCTGCATTGTCAAAAAGTCGAAGAGTCTCAGTCGAGTCCCAGCCAGAGAGATCTATCTTCTTAGCAAGTGCAAATGACCAATGAAGTTTGGCCATTTCAAATTGCTGCTGCCCCAGAGCTAACAATCCCTCATAAAAGTTTGGTTTGATCAGGAGTGCCTCCTCATACTTCTTTCTTGCCAAAGAATATCTGTCCTTAACCCAGTCATAAGCCACTTGAAGCTGTGCTGCCACTACCTCCTTTCCAGCTGACTCATCTAAGGGTATCCGTTTCCTGGCAGCACACATATGAACATTCCCCCAATTGAAGAAAGCCAATGCGGCCACCTCCTGGAACTTGAAGGCAGCCTTATCAAAGAGACCTTGAGCTTCTTCACTTGTCACAGTTTCCTCAAGTGCTTCTGAGCAGAGCTCCATCCCAAGCTCATGCAGGTCAATATGGGCATCTTGATCAATACCAACATGTGAGCGGAAGAGCTGCGCAAACTCAAACAGCCAGTCATCCATCTCCACCTCCTTGCATTCAGGATCTTCTGTTGCTCCTGTCTTTTCCTTCTGAGCTTCTTTCTCCAACTTATCAACCTCAGTATCAGGAGCTTCTAAGACAGAATCACTAAGGGAAGAACGAGACCAACTCTCGTCTCCCTTATTTCCTTCGCTATCAACAGGCTTCTCTTCCTCTTCTTCCAATAAAGGTGGCTCCTGGTCAGGGCTCACTTCAACAATATGCAGCCGCAACATCCCAACTGAATCACTTTTATCTGTTTCCGGTTCTTTTAGAAGATAACTATCCACACAAGACTCAGCCAATCTGAGTTCACCAGTGCAGGTAATAGTCACCAAATCACCATCATTATCTTTATACTTGATAAGAATGGATTTTGATGATGGAAACCTTTTGCTTACTACTTCCCTTAGTATTCTGAAACTGCAATTCACTGGCATCTGGGCAAGCCTAATGTCCTGATCATAAACAAGCTTCAAGTGGTCTGAATTGAACAGCAGCCTCTGGATGCTTCCCAGATGACTGCTTCTTCTGGTTTTCTTTATTCAGATTAAGAGATTTGAAAGAATCACTTGAAGACTTCGACACAAGTTTTGGGAATTGGCTTTTGGATTCAGGACCATTTTCAGTAGGTAAAACTGCTCGGGGCTTTTCTAGCTTATTATTAGGTTCAACAATTGATCCACCTGCTAAATTTGTACCCTTCTTTGGGGCAGGCCGGGCTGGTAAACATGGCCCTAAACCAGCAATAGGGGCACCGCGAACTGCAGAAGCCCCAAGAGCAGCAGGGGAGGGGCGGCTCTGGAGGTCCTGTTGTGCCTCCTGGCGAGGTCCCAAAGCTGTTCTCAATCTCCGGGCAATCTCCAAAGCATCCCGGTGATTTGGGTCAGCCCCCAATAGGACTTGGACATCCTGCACAGCCATTTCATACTTTCCTGTAGCCTCTAATGCCCGAGCCCTCCGAAGTAGAGCCCTCAAAAATCGGGGTTGCACCTGAAGGGCCATAGAACACTCAGCAATCACAGTTTCATAATCAATGGGCTTCATTTGCATCAAACAAGCGGCTCTATTACTGTGGAAAACCGCTCGGTCTGGATGAGTCTTTGGGGTAAGTCGAAGAGCGTTGTCATATTGCTCAAGAGCACCCGCATAATCCTTACTCTGAAATCTCCTGTTCCCTTCTTCTTTGAGCTCATGGGCTCTTTTCAAAAAGATTGAAGAATCCAAGTCAACACCACCATTAGCACTTGGAGTGGAATTATCACCAGAAACTTGGTTTGAGCCACCCTTCTTCTTTCTCCCTCCAGATTTCCCCATATAATTCTCTCTCACACTCAAACAACAAACACAAGGACGCAGACACCTTCAATTATAATACAGAAAATTGTAGCATAAACCTATATCAATTTCAAAGTCGCAAACTTGAAGCGGCAGCCTTTCTAAAAATACTTTCTACCAATGAAGTACAGGCCAGAGAGAGATAGAGGGACGTACTTACAATTGATAAGCTCAAAGCCTGAATTAGTCCTTCCAAAATTTGATCTTTGTGTGCAAAATTGTCCGCCCAGGTCAAGAATTGAACTTCAGAAGAAAATACAGATTGGAATATGTGAAGAACACGTTGGCAACATAGGCTATGACTATTTTGTTTTGGTCTTTTGGAATGGAAGCTCACTGGGTTTGAAACCCTAGATAGTTGGATCAGTTTCTAACTTTCTTATGAGATTTCAGCAACCTAACATGGGCCCTACTGTTCAATCATCCTGCACCGTTTGATCTGATGAATCTTGACACCTCGGTTTGACTTTTCAAAACTTACAATTGGATAATGATCCCATCAAGCATGTGACACACGGTAGAAGAATTTCCCTCTTAAGGGCAATTTTCGTAAATAAAATCTAAGAGGGTGGCTAGGGTTAAAACATTTAAAGCAATGAATTAGGCCACTATATAAGGAGGCGTTTGCATCTCCTTCACAACATGCTATTCAGATTTCACGGTTGCGGCGATTGGTGAGGAATGTGGTGGATTGTTGAAGTTAGGGTTCTGTTTGGGTGATTTGTGTGTTTATCTTTGATTCCATGCGACAAGGACTTTTTTCTTTTTTTTCAGAAAGATTTCTTTTGAATTCGAAGATTGTTTGAAAATCTTACGTGGGTTTTGGGAATCAAAGATTTTGATGATTCAATGGCTATAAAGATTGAATTTTTTAGCAAATTTCCTTTGGAATCAAAGATTTTACATGAAAATTAGGCCTCTGTTCTGTATAAGAATGAAGGGACTGTTAATGTCTCTGCATCAAAGAAGAACATGAAGGCATAACAATGGGCGAGTCATCGTTTCGGTCGTCATTTCTCTGATTGGCGATACGATTGTTTCTCGTCTACATTCTTTTTTATTTCTTTTTCTATTCAAATTTCCAATGAGATTTAATTGATTGTGCAAATGATGTGGAAAATCCAATTTATTTCTTCACTTTGAGCCGATTGGATAGCTCATATCCATGCGGATTATGTTTTCATCTGATGCACACTTGTTACTTTTTTCTTAAGTTATTTCGAAAGTCATTACGTTTTCAGGTAAACAAGTTATGAAATTCATTGTTATGTAATTAGGCCCAAGTATAATGACTGTAAATGGTAATGATTTGGCTGGCTTTGTTTGTAGACACCATCCTTAATTCAAGGAACTAATCGAAGTGTTTAGCCAAAAACCAAAACTAAGATTAGTGACTTTAAAGGAACATGCTGTCAAGACTTAAGAATCAATTTACATTACCTGGTATCATTGCTATTTTGAAGAAGATAATTCTGCACCCTAAAATAAAAGCAAACGAGACTGAAAGAAGGAAACCAGGATATTAGTAATTTAGTATGCTATACTTAGATTACATAGTAAAGTAATTCCAACAACAATCTAGCGATCTCAACTCTCTTTCTGAAGTGCTCCATAGATGGTAGTTGTCACTTTCTAAAATATTGCCAGCATTTTTATCTACTTGAGCATGAAAATGACAAAAGACATGGTGCTTTAGGCTAGAAATATCGAATTACTCCGTGAATCTCTGATCTGAAACTCTACCTTTGGCAGCAGCAAAGGTTTGGGACTCATCACGGATGACAGGCACCATCTTTGCAATCTCCTTAAACAACAAACAAGACAACCAGTGCGATGATGCACCAATGACTGGAATACTACTAACTTAAGACTTCGAGAGATGCCGTGAAGGATATGGATATCGTATTCAGTACCTTCCCTAAGTAGTGAATAATGCGTCTCCATGAACATCTAGTGTTCGTTAAACCAATGACTACTTTCAGTGCTTCACGAATTGTCACCTGGAATGTTTACAAATGGTTCATGCTAAGAAAACATTTAATCCGTGTACAGAACAGACAATCCATTTAGATTTTTATTCATCTGTCTGTAACAACATACCAGAGAACTCATTTCTAAAGTTACCTTGAAATATGTAATAGCTCTTTAGTATATTAATCTTCTTCTTAGTCTTACCATTTAGGGTTGGAAAGGGGAAATGAGGGTGGTATGCATTATCTGCTAAACTTCTAGACACTATTCTATATCTTCCCAGTATCCCCTAATTTTGTTGCCTTCAACAACTCTGTAATGACATTCACCCTAGTTGAATAGAGATTATTTCTTTACAGTTCTCTATTAGAAAAACAGACATCTTCATGAATGTCCATCTCAAGAAACATCGCAGAGAATATCTTTGGCACAAGAACTTCCCATCTATGTAAGAGTGATCAATAAACTTTTCAGCGTTAGGAAGAAAGCTTAGGGTGCAGGTGAATGATTTTCTTTAAGCTGAATTCAGAAAATCAGGACTTCAGGTGTTAGCTTGGTTATAAAAAATCAAGTGAAAACCAGGGATGAGCTCATCTTGTCTGCTGAAGAAATGAAAAGAGTGGAAAAGACAGTTTCAATTTCAACATTCTCATGCAATTGCAACCATGAAAACCAACTAACGGCCACCATAATTAGGTAATTATTGCTACCTCTGGCGAAGCCTGCTATATGGTTGCTGATCAAGGTGGAACCATTTTAAAAAAGGAGAAGCCGAAGGAGAAATAGCACATAACAGTAAAGGAGAAAGTTTTTTACATAAGTAGAACTGCAACATTATACTTCTCTGAAGCTTATGGTTAACTTATGTCTCAGCCTCCCAGATAGTAGCTTTTAAGTTCTTTGAGGATGTTCAAACACAATTTAAGCAAAACAATTTACATATCAGACTAAGTTTTCGGTTTATAACAGATCAATTTGCCAAGGGTAGATACCTAATAAATAATATAAGATGGACATTTCCATTATTAATTCAATAACATCTATACACCAGCACCAGAGTTTTGGTAATTCGAAGTTTCAGAGGTGTTCCATTTTTGCAACAACCTATCCAAATCAAATAATTGATATGAAGTTTAGGTGGACCAAATGGAGACCTAAAAGATTATTCTTGGACAGCTTTTATGGTGCAGCCATTTAGAATATTAATGGCTCAAAACTTCAAGCGACTCAAATTTGGTTGGCGTATCTCAGCCAGTGTCTGGTTGATCCTAACTTGGGTGAATAAACTTGTAGCATTTGGAGTAGGTAAGCCATCTAAGCAATACTCTCGGATTTCTTCATTGGCAGCTTTACACTCAATTATTTCGTGACTTCATTTTATTATAGCATTAAGACCAGACTAAATGTGGCATGCAAAATAGACAAAAACTGTATACACCCACAAAATGATCCAAGTATGATAGTTTATGCACATCAGAAACTTAAATTACACATGGACATGTTGATGCGATACAGCAAAGCAATGGAATGTGTCATCATGAAAAGTCATCTCTATTGCAGAAAAGTTAACGGAGTGACTGACCATGCAATTTGGATATTGCACGCTCCCTCTGGAAAAACTTCTCTCTCTCTAACTAGATTTCACAAGAAGGATGACCATCACCTGAAATGCTGTTTCCATCTGACTAGTTTCTGTCCTAGTGTCCTTCTGTCTGTCTTAGCCATATATTTTCATATCCATTTCCTAGTCCAGAAATTCAAATAATTTCCTCAATTACTGGACAAATTAATGTATCCATGGATACCAATTGACAAAAACATAAAAAGAACAAGAGAATCACTTACCATGAGCATTTCAGACTAATAATGGTAATTAAGAGCAACAAATAAAACAAAACCTTACCATTAATGAAATTACGGATAAGAAAAAAAAAAGTTTTAACTTACATAATGGAAACTAGACGAAGGGATTTGAGGAAGCCGAAGTTAGCAGAATCTGGAAAACCAGACCTGAAAATCCTATTATCAACCATAGCAAAGTTCAGCGGAGGTACTAATTATATATCTCTTCCCCATTTGCATGAGACTTTAGCTGCATTGAAATATTGCCGGACAACGGCAAAGCTTCGTTGGCTGTACAAATAACTCCGTTCATGTTATCAACTTTCATAGCTTTGGCGCCAAATTTTCTAATACAGGAAAAAGGGACGAGGACTGTACTTGGTAGACAGACTCGGAGAGAAAGAAAGTAAAAAGAGTGAATATTTGAGGTTGGTAAGTTGCAAAGCAAAAACCCAATGTTCAGTGGCCAATCCAACTCAGTCAAGTGGAAAGTGCTTTTATTTGCTTTTTATTTAGGTTAATGTTGTTGTTTTGATTGTAAAAGAGGGTTAAAGTTGTCAAAATTGAGCAGTTTAGCTAAAAGAATGTGAGCTTGAATTGGAACTTGACTTACCAACCCACATGCAGAGGGATACATACGAGCTGATAAGGCAATGGCGTACACCAAGCATGAGCAGGAGGAGCATATAAATTACCAAAATTTTCTTACTCGTATGAGAAAAAACTAAGTACTCGTTTTGATGAAAAAACTACTGGTTACTTGTATATTTTCTTCTTCTGATGTATCATCTCTGTGTATACATGTGTCACTATCTACGAACTCTAGCTATACCCCATTTTGTCATGTCTTACTATTGCTTATCTGGGACAGATGCAACAGATTTCTTTATACAATCTACAATTCCTTCACAATCTGCTTGAAGGGCACAGACTGAGTCATCTTCAAAGGCATCCTCTGAATATGAATGAGGGAGAGCGGAGGTTCCCATGAGTTTGACAGGCCTTCATTGTCTTACAATGTTCTGCTTCATCTTCTCTAATATTCAGGAACACGTTGTACAGATTTTCTGTAGGGGACAAAAGAAAATTAACTATAATTGCTCATTTAATCATCACATTGACAAACTCCACCACATAAGAAAAGACTAAGGCTAGGAAATGGTTTGTTCCCTGCAATCAATTGATCTAACTCTTAAGTTCCAACTCAATATCCACATCTAATTGTGCATCAAATCAAGGTTCAATGCATACCTATTTTAGGCCTTCGAGTATTAGGTACTCTGGAAGTTTGAAATTCATCTGAGTAAAACGACAGTAGGAAGTGTTAAAAGTCTGGATTTATCTTCAACCAACAGAACCATATGTCCATATGCCTTAACACGAGAACTTACCAAACAAATACAAGTCACCTCCAGTGTAATAATTTACAGCAACCTCTGGTGCTGGCATTTTTTTCAAGTCCTCTAAAAGAAATTGAAGGAATATACCATGTCAATATGTCAGAGTTATTGAATTAGCAGAAAAAAGCAAACTACTACATAATTATCGTTGAATATGCATGACTCTAAATACATTCAGAAAAGTGAACACCTATATTTCCAATCTCACAAAAGCATGAAAATCTCCATCTTACCTCCTTGGGCCTTGAGAAACTTGTCATATGTTTCAAGTGCATGGCTCTCCACACATTCAGAAAAGTGATATGCAAAAGTGAAAAAAGACACACATAATGTGAACATTGGAAGAACCATGCAGATATGTGGGTTACGTATTTAATTACATTTTCATGTATCATTACTGCTGATAATACCAAGTATATAACAGTAATATTTATAGAATTATGTAGGCTTCTTCTCTATCTTCTATCCAATTGTGCCAAATTTTTCCATGTGCGCGTATGCTGGACTTTCTCCAACTTTTTGACTCTTCTATGCTTAAATTAATTTGACATACAACTTCACATGCCTTTTGCAAGAATTCTTGTCCTTAGTATTTCTAATGAAAATTGGAATAGCCAGCCGCTAGAATATTGCAGGATCACTATGCAAAAAATAAAAAAAATAAAAAAAAGGAACAAAGAAATTGATAAGAATTGTAATGCAACAAAGAAACAAATATGTTATACTTACATGCCATTCTTGGGCTTAATGCATACATAAGAACTGTCATGATGTAATAGAATATTGCAATGTGTTGAGCAAGGAAGCGGTCAAACCACCAAGCATTTCCCCCCAATTCCTGCAATCAGATGCCCAAGCTATTAAAACATTGATAGAACTACAAAAATAATCTACAGTACTTGATATTTGGGCATGCTTGTACATGTCTGTCTGCATAAGTGGATGCATCATAGACAGAGCAGGGTCAAGTGAAAAGAGCCTTCCCAGACAGTATGGCAATTTTATTATTGTTTTTCCCCACTTCTCTTTGTTCCTAAATTTTCTATGATCTTTTCATGCCAGAATTTTATTAACGTCATCTTCTAATACTGAACTATTCAAGGATATAACAAGTGGTAAAATTTACAAGATGCAACATGTTTTTAGGAGAGGACCAAACGCAATGATTTATGAGTCGCCTTAATGGAATCAAGATGTCGAGGTGCTGCAAAAATGAGGATGGTAACAAATGTTAAAGAACTTTCCTCCATAATGAGTAAATGGTGCATCTCATTCCAGCTCTCAGCAAAATGCACTTTCAAATAGTCTGCCCTTCTCCACCAACCAAAACTCTCGTACATGTGGAGAACTGACATAAAGGCTGCCATGAAAAAGTAATGCACAAGTTACAACTTACAAACAGCAATCAAAAAGGGCTATTTAGAGTTACAACTTATGCAATCTTCTCCGTCCTTCATTTTTTTAAATATAAGAAGGATTAATATTAGGGGAAATACTCGAGAGTTTAACTTCTTTAACAGCAACATGAGATAGTCAAGTTAACCAGTATCCGTCTCAAAATTATAAAAGAATGAAAGAAAACGAACATAGCACTCGCCAAAGTAAGGAACTCTGGCAATAGTTTCCAGCACAAAGAATCTTGCATAATCACGATCATGATAGAATGCATCAAGTATCTTTATCACTGAATCCTGCAATTATTAAAAACACAATATTATGTATTATATATAAAAGGACGTATGCAACCATGGAAATCAATTCAAGAGCTATCTTATATTCTTAAGTCAGTGTGAAAGAGACCTTCCTAAGAAAATATCAGATAGAAGTATAGATCCTTATACTCTATACTGTAAGATTTTAGTCGACTACAGGTCATTGCTTGTATAAGTTAAATTAAATCATAAGAAAAGGCTATTGGCAATATCAGCAGTATAATTAGTATGTCAAAGTGAATTCAACATAATAATATATGTCAACTAGTGTTAATTTCTTCTTAGCATTACCGAAGAGAGTCAAGAGAAGTAACAGTTAGTGGACAAGCTGCTAAAAAAGCATGTAGGAGAGTACATCCATCTTTCTAATAGCAACTCATGAATGAGCTACAGAAAAATGTTACTCATTTTCTTCAAACAACCAGAATCAAGGTTGGAGTAACTTCGAGCCAACATTTCCTAGATGCGAGATTCTAGTAAAATTGTGTCACAGTTAAGAGAAAGAACAATCAACGGAAAAAAGACACAACTAGCAACAAGCATATTCTGCAAATTTGCAATATAAGTAGACATTTGCACAAATGTACACTAGCACTTAAGCACTAATTCAAATGAGTCATGGCTAGTCATCAAGATGAAGAGATTGACATGGAAATAAAGTTTACCGTGAGAAAGATATTCACAGATTGTTCAATCTTGATAACCCAATTCTCCAACGAACTTTCCAGTGGCTTCCCACTGCTTCCTATGTCAGTGTCATTAGGAAAACTATTGGGTTGGAAAGACTCCTCTACTACCACGGTTTCCTCTGTCATCTTGCAAAAGAGTTGCTTGGACTCTATAGAATTCCTAGACATATACAATGAAGTTCTATCAGAGACAAGGGAGAGGAACTGGGGAGGAGGTTACAGCTTAAAAACATTCAACATAAGGGGTAAATATGATGACCAGAGATTATTATAAAAGAAACGTCCTCAATCAGGTCCATGCAAAAAGGTTATAATTACAATGCATAAAATCAAGCTCAATATTCAAACTACGTTTAAATTTTGTCCAAATATTACTATTTTTCTAAGAAAAAGGAGTAAATATAAACTTTCCATCTTAAGCAAACAATTGACGGAGCTCAGCTGAGTCTGAAACTTCTGGGCTTCACAGCCTCCAAAGTATCTAAAAATAAGCCAAAACCCATCACTGAAATATCTTTGATCTTCATACTCTCGCCAACATACATCTAGAGCTAAAAATAAACAAAGGTCTTGCAAACCTGTGCGTTAGAAAATCTAAGCTTACAAACCTGGTAATTGGTCGACTAATTGAGAGAGGATTATTGTAAAGGAAATGGCTTTGTGACTGTAAGGAAGCTAAGTTCTTTAAATTCCTTGTTTTGAAGGATGAAGAGTACGAGACAGAAATCCAAATCGCCGTAGATGAAAAAATGGTTGCCATTTTCACTCTCCCTCTGCCAGGTTGAGAAATTGAAATCAAAGCTTAGAAACAAGGGAAGTGCAACTTGCCAAGAGCCCCAATACACGAGGGGCTGGCAGTTTGTGAAGAAGGTAGCAAACTTGATTCCTTTCAAAGCAGAGTTTTGTCGTTTCCTGAGTTTCGCAAGTAAGGCGGCTTAAGTTGGCGCAGATTCCGTTTGCTCAACATTTCAACAAAACATATTCATGCGTATCGCACCTTGGAAAATCAAATTGAATAGGGTCGTTGCCGTTTGACTCACCAATGCCATGGGGACATGATGGGATGAAGTACGTTTTTTCGCCTTGAAATACGTTGCTAAAAAGACACCGTCATCTTTGTCGTTTACCAATCTAAAGAACCATGTCTTGTCTTTTATATGGCCGGTTAAGCTTTACAGCTACCAGTAATCCCTTCCAGTTTCAACTGCTGTCGAAAGCGGAACATGGATTGTGAGAGGCTTTATTAATTAGTAACGTTGCTATTTCCAGCTAACCGATAGCCAATCCTACAATGGTGCATGTTTAAGCCATCACTGTCGTTTAATCAAAGGCAGTAGCAAGCAGTGGTTGCCAGATTGATTTGTGCTGCTTCTGGAGAATGCTGAATGGTTGATTCCTATCAACCTCAAAAGCATTCACGCGTCATGAGACCTCAAAAAGTCTTAAACCCACCAAGCCACTAACCCAGTCATCCCCTTTGAAATGATATTTCGTATAATCATCTTGCAGCTCCAACATTGACTCAAATGATTATCATATTATAAACACTAAAAAATTTCTTTTGGGTTAGCTTGACAAAGCAAAGAAGCAAAATGGCAAAACTTTAGGTAAGGGTGAATTAAAACAACTAAATCCGAATTAAATAGGTTGCGCATAAAATTTAACAAGAAAAGAAATCCGAGTGGGATGCTATGTAAGAAAGAATACGTTTTTGCTTAAAAAAGTTAAATTGGGCTATGCACAAAACCATGAAAACTTGATTAAAACTCAAGAGAGACTAATTTAACAGTAAAAATAAAATTGATCAACAATAAAGATCAAATTTTACAAGTGGCAGAAACTGGATTATCATGGTAGGCACCTTGATTCTACTTGTTTATGCTTCTAAAGGGTCCACAAACGGATTTTGAAATATTTTTAGGCACATACAACTTGTGAGTCTTTTTCTCTCTCTCAGTACTTTCTGGTTCAAACACACCTCTTAGGCTTAGCCTCTGCCATTTTCATGTATCCCTCTGATTTTCTTGTTCTGGGTCTTGCAAATTTCCGAAGAATATGGAAGGCGAAACAGAAGCTTTCATATCAAATAACAAGGGGGTTTCAGGGTACTTAACCCATGATGGAATTGAATTGAGGAGTTTTAGATCATTTCTCAAAGGGGTTTGTGTGGATCAATCTAATTTATGGAGAGCTGGTCTCTCATGGTCTATATTCTTTGTCTTAAGTGTTGGTGTACCAATTCTATCGCACTTTCTCCTATTATGTCCGACCTGCGATGAAAACCATAGCCGGCCATATCATGTGGTGGTTCAATCATATATTTCTGTATTTGCAACACTCTCATTTATAAGTCTCTCTCGCTGGTACCGTGAATATGGTCTGAGGAGGTTTCTATTCCTTAATAAGGTAAGTGATGCAAGTGATAAGGTTCAAAGAGGATATGCAGAAGAGCTCCAGGTAATTTTCCTTCTATAGTTTTATTCAATTAGAAACAGAATGCAAATGAATCTCCTATTCAATTTATTATAAAGATTCAATTCAAGGGATCCAAAACCCTTTTTTTGGAAGAAATTCGATGATAAACATTTGGAAAACACATGTTTTCGCAATTCATATTTTGTTTAAAATAAAATTGTGCTGCAAATGTGATTATTAACTGTCAAGAACAGACTGGAGTGTGATGGAAAAGTATTAACTTTGGGGTTCAAATACATGGAATGTCAAACACCAGGGCACCCCTTTCCCTAAGTAATCGTTCCTAATACTAATTGAGCTAAGCCCACAGCCTCTAGTTCTCTTTGTTTTAAGAATACAAATGGCAATTAGGGTTTGGATTAGAATCCAACTCAAACTATCGTACAGAAGTAATCTGTATAATATATAATATAATAGAACACATAAAAGTCTTGAATTTTCTTGTATTTGCAGAGGTCAATGAAGCTCATATTTCTATTTGGGCTCCCCTGTTCTGTTGCTGAATGTGTCTATAAGTATGGTGGTATGTATCAGGAGCAAATGAAATACCATATTATGGTAATAAGTACCTGAGCAGCAGCATTTTGTGCGCATTGGAGATATGTTCTTGGGTTTACCGAACTTCGGTTTTCTTCCTAGTATGTGTTCTCTTTCGACTTATCTGCCATCTACAAATACTCAAATTAGAAGACTTTGCTCAAGTATTTCTGAAAGAAACTGAAGTGGAATCAATCTTAGTGGACCACCTAAGATTAAGAAGGACTTTTAAGATTATTAGCCACCGTTTCCGAGCATTCATTTTGCTGTCTCTAATTTTTGTCACTGCAAGCCAGCTCAATTCTCTGCTAATGATTTTAAGGTCTGGTGCTAATGTCAATATCTTCAAGGCTGGAGAGCTCACAGTAGGCCTGCTTTCCCCTATGCTACCAAATGATGTTTCTGTTGATTGGTTAAAGTACTATGCATTAATACATTCATCCTTTCTGATAATGCTTGCAGTTATGCTCTATAAACCTGTTGACTGGGCTATACATACTTTTGCGTAGTGCAACAAAGGTCACACATAAAGCACATTCTATTACTGGCCTTGCTGCAAAATGGCATGTTTGTGCGACTATAAACTCTTTTGATGCAGATGTAGAAACACCAAGGGAACAGTTCAATGCAGATCAAGTTTTTGCTGCCAATTGCGGATCAGAAGATGAGGAAGGAGATGGAGATGATGAATTGGATAACACCAAGATGGTGCCAATTTATGTACACACCATATCAACTCAAAAGAGGCAAGCTCTAGGTTAGTGGGAATTTATTGTTGGTGTTCAATTTATTAAATCATGTATCCTATTGCAGAAAGTAATGAAATGAATGACTTTTGTTGCAGTAACATATATGGAGCATAACAGAGCAGGGATTACTGTATTTGGTTTCATGCTTGACAGAACATCGCTCCGCTCCATTTTTGCCATTGAACTACCTATTTTTCTTTGGCTACTTAACAAGACAATTGGTATTTCTTAATCTTCTTTGTCCTTTTTCATCCTTTGGGTTTTTAGTATTAACAAAATAGCTTTTTTTGCTCTATCTCGTGTATTAACGATATAAGTAGTATAATCTTGTCATAAATTTGTACAATTCATTTGTATTTTTCCAAACTACAATCCAAGAATTGGAACTGTTGATTCTACCACATGTTGAGTAGGCCAAACCTCAAATGACACCTAAAAAATGAACAGATTGAAGTGTGGAAATGGGTTCTTTCTTGTGTATAACTTTAGTACCACTTATTTCACTCTTACTGGAGATCGTAAGACTATCCTTAATCTGCAAACTTCAATTCATTGCCATCTACCATTCAAATGATCATTTATCGGTTGTGATACTTGAAGCAAAACTGTTTGTTGTGTACTAAATGATATGATATGAGGGGAAAAGGTTAAAAAAAGAAACAAAAGCAGTTGCTAGTTTCAGAAACAAAAGTATAATTATTTTTTGATCCATATGTTAGATGTTCATACATATCTGAAACAAACTAGGCCTCAATACATCTTCATAAACTATCAGTGCTATTGTACTGCTTTCGAAATATTTATTTAGACATCCTCACTTCTTTCAGCATTTCTGAATTCTGCAAATAACATACAATGGAACATAGTAATTATGAAAATTGAGAAAATAGGTAGTAGAAATTTACACCCAAAACAGGATTGCAATTTGCAATTATTAGACAATTGAGAGATAGAGAATTACGTGCTGCAGTTAATATTGGGGTCAATGGGAACTGGAAGGTTGATCTTGCAAAGTTGAGGGAGAAGTTTAGCTCTCTCCTGCTTGATAAGAAGTTGGGCTGCTGCATTTTTTAGGCAGTCACATAGAGCCCTACGGGTTTCAGGGGTGGTAGCCTTCTTAAACAAGTCCTGTGCACCTGTGCTGCATGAAACGGTAGGTTGTTCTGGGCCAGAACCCTCCAAGAAGGGCACGCAGGGTGCCAGACTCCTTATGGCCTCCTTGCATGTTATGGCACTGATGACCAATAGCAACAACCAACAAGCCAGTGCAAACCAACCCATCATTGTCTTAGCCTCCATGTTTTTAGATTATGGACTATTGCTTGGCTACAAAACGAAACCTGCTCTGGAGATTTAGATGTAAGCTTTATTTATAGTCAAGTGCCTCAATTCTCACTGGCAACTCACTGATATTGGCTAATTACTGCTAGTCAAATTTTTGGATACAGACTGAGTTATTATCTCCCAAATGTGATTATCATATGACTGGTTTTTTCCATTTAAGTCTGATCAATAATAATAATCAATGCCACTTTACCTCAGAATATGATTCTATAAGCAATGATATCGTGAAAAAAAGAAGTAATAAGTGTAGAGTACTTGATTAGGTGTTTGTAGTCATATTCTCCAATTGATAAATGGCACAAGTAATATGTTCTTTACCTCATCGAGAATGCTCTATTTGGAAGAGGTGTAAGTGAAAGCAATAATTTAGAGAGGAAACAGCATGACTTTATGGGATAGTTAGGCCTTGTTCTATTTATCATCTCTAGCTTTGCCAAGTCTGCATGTCACTGAGTTAAGGCTATTTTCACCGGTGATGGATAATTAGGTTGTGCCTTCAATTAGAATTTTCATCTAATGGTTTAATTTTGTACTGTAGACATTAAAAAAGGACGATTAATATCATACACCTGTTGATATTCTTAGAAGAAACTCTTGATAAATTAGGATTTGATATACTGACAAGAAAGATGATGCTGCAGAGAACAGGACAAAACTCAATTCAAGGCAGTCTTGGGGGCATTCCATTGCTAGATGACAAAGACATTGTTGCTTAAAGTCTAAAAGAGAGTTTTCCATAGGAAAGAATGAGAACCTTGTAACCATCGAACATTTGTTGCCAATTGTCAGAGTCCAAATTAGCTAATTCTTATGCTGCAGTCTATCTAGTTTTCAAATTCTTCCTCTGCTTCTGCTAGTGCTTGAAGGTTTTCTCTACAAAAATCAGAAACAACAGTCACTCTCTTAATTAATGGCTGTAAGTGTTCTTATCAGTTACTGCTATTGTAATAAGCTTTTGATGAATGCCACTAGATTTGGTATTAAGCTAGTGTTTTTGTTCTCAATTGTCGGGGGTAAAAAACCATTCTAACCTGGTATTCTATTTATAAGGTTCTTGCTTTTTTGTTTATGAATCCTTGCATGTATTGGTTCCTTTTCTGGCTTAACACCTTATACACAAAATGCCTCTTGAACTTTTTTGTTTGTTTGGTTCAAGCTGTGATAGGCTCGGGATAAGATGTATAACTCACCAATCACTGCCAAACTTATTGACATCCCAAAAAAATTGGGTCATAATTGATATGATTCTAGTTGCCTACATATATATTACATGTGATTATGAATTCCAGTATAATTGATTACGTATAATTCTCAATTTGATTGAAGTTTTCAATTATATTTGGTAACATTGTTTTGTCATTAAATTATTACCAAAAGAAAAATCTGTTAAAGTTCAAATGGAGTCTCAAATATGGCAAGAAATCTTATGGTATCTCTCTCTTCCCTTGGCACCCAAGAAATTGCAGCATATATACACCCAAACAACCCCCTGCTTTCTATTAAAGTTAGGTCTGTGTGTGAGTTTGTCATTGTAGCCGCATCCAAACCTAAATCATTTTATTTTCTTCTTTTGCAAAATGGCATCTCCTTCTCCACAATGGAAGCGTTCCCATGTCCCAAAATTTGGCGCTTGGGACAGTGACAATATCCCTTACACTACTTACTTTGAAAATGCACGCAAAGAGAAAACAAGGGTGAAGATGAACCCAAACGACCCAGAGGAAAATCCATTGGCCTTCATGATGTCCATGAATGGTGCTGGTGCAAGTGCTGGTGGTGATCATGGCCATGAGATTCACACAGGTCATGTCCATGCTGATAATAAGACTACCCATCCTATTAATTCCCATGAACCAAAAAACCGCGATGGAAGACGTCACCACCATGCCAGGCCCCCTTCAAATCAAAGGAGCACTACATCTGAATCTGGCAGTGAGAAAAGCAATTCTGATTTTTCTCTATTGCCTCCAAGCCAGCACCGTGCAAAATCATATGAAAAGAAAAACATGACTAGTGAAGGAAGTATGAGTAGTAGTAGTACTAATAGCTTTTCTTCATCAACAAAAGGTGGACATGCTAAACAGAAGAAAACTGGAAGTCATCCCCACACTGTAAACAATGTAAGTTTCTCAATATTTTTTCTATTCTTTTTGTTCATATTATTGAATATGAGATTCCCAATTTCATGTTTTTGTTTCTGGGTTAGTTTCTGAATATTATGGTGTGTGTGTACTTGTATGCGTGCCATAGCACCATAGAACTCTATCAGTGCTGCCCAAGTTTGGTGATTGGGATGAGAAAGACTCTAGGTCTGGGGAAGGATTTACTGTCATTTTTGACAGAGTGAAACAGGAAAAAGCAAATGCTGCTGCAAGTTTGCCTATTCCACCACCAATATTCAGAGTAAACAAGGAAGATCTTCCTCCTCTGGATCCAAGGTATATTCTTTGATCTTCTCTGTTTTTTTTTTTTCCTTCTAATTTCTTGCCCACTAATTGATATCAGTCTGTAGTCTACCACATTCACATATGTTCTTGCTTCTTACTTATGCAGTTCTGTTGCTGTTTGTTTCCAAGCACAAGCGAGTGACTATGGGCTTATTGCTTGGTCTATTTAGAGACTTGCAGGACTGGAGGCATTGTTTTATTGTTGCCTTTGATTATTTAGTTTACTCAAATTATTTATGTTTTGAATGTGGAGCACAATGGATTTGTAGCTAAATTTTAAAACTATTTATGAATATTTCTTATCTTTCAAACTGAATATGGTAAATGTTTTTATTGTTATGCAATTATATATTGATGAGGAATTTTTTATTTATTTACTTTGTTGTTGCTGGAACTTTAGGTCTTGTCTTATTTCTCTGGATACCCTAACAGTTTGATTAGTGTTAGAAAACAAGATAATTTTTTGATTATTTTTTTTTTTGGGTACATTTGAAGTGCTCAAAGTTCAGCCGGGGACATTTACCAACCGCATGATCTAGCTCTTAGTTGTATTAGGAATTGTTTGTGATTAGTTTCCTAGCCTAATTAAGGGTTGGGTATTTACATGTAATTCTTCTGAGATTCTATAGGTCTTGTTTGAATTGTAAGAATATATATAGTTTTTTCAATATAGAAGAAACCTGAGAGTAAATAGGATGTTCCGTTTCCCATACCAGGACATTATGTAAGCTATGCTTCTGTGTGTCTTTTATCACCTTAAAACTAAATCCTACTTAACAATGTCAAAGGAAACTCAAATTTTTTGCTGAAGTTTTCATTCTCAACCTGAATCCTAAATCTCGACATGATGAAGTCTTTTTTTTTTTTTTTTTTTTTTTTTCAATTTATGGAGCAATATTTGAGACAAATTCCACTCATACAATATTAATCAAGTTTTTTCTTCATAATGCCTAGTAGAGGAGCGAAGTAATTGAGGTAATTATCCTGAAAAATAAATAAAAATAAATAAAAGAGAGGCAAAGTACCTGGACCTGCCTTGTGGTTTAACCGGTTGGCGGGTTTTACCGTTAATAAAACCTTACCGTATAATTGCGGGAAAGTCCCTGTTATATAGGGATATTTGGTAAAACCCCTAAATATATAAAAGTCCATTCTTACTCACAAGCTTCTTGTCGTTTTAAAGAAAACCTGTTTGGCTTCTCACAAAATTTCAGCTCCGACTGTGTGAAAATGGAGAAGAGCAAGATCGGGAAGAGATTTCAAGGTAAGGTAGCAATTGTTACTGCTTCAACTCAGGGCATCGGATTCGGCATAGCCGAAAGGCTCGGTTTGGAAGGTGCATCTGTCGTGATCTCATCCCGCAGGCAGGTTAGTTAAAACCCCTTCAGCTTTTGATTTTTTTCATTAAGTAAAGAGTTTAAACTCGATTTCATCTGGGTTTGGTGAAACAGATTTGAATTTTGAAGTCATAGCCTCTGTTCTGGAAAATGAATATCTCGGATATCGTTCGTTTTATGTATTTTGGTTTTGGGTTCTAAGAAATGGGTTAATTTTTCATTTGGTTAAGTTGGATTTTTTGTTCAATACTTCATAGGAAGCTGAAGAAAAGGTGACAAAAGTGATAATTGGGATATGACTTACCCAAATGAAATCAATAAGACGAATTTTGTTTTATGTTTAACTAAATTGTTGCAGAAAAATGTTGATGAGGCAGTAGAAAAACTCAAAGCTCGTGGGATTGAAGTATTGGGAGTTGTTTGCCATGTGTCAAATGCCCAACAAAGGAAAGATCTTGTTGACAGAACCGTCCAGGTGAGAAAAGTTTCGTTCTGTTGTCATCTTGTTGCAAAATGACCCAGAAAGGGAAACTATATCAGTAAATTAGTGTTGATTGAGGGATTAATTTGTAAATGGGATTGCTTAAATTGATCATGTAATTGGATGATTTCCTTTTCAAATGATAAGATATTGTCCTCATTTCCTGCATATTGCAGCTGGCCTCTTCCTTACCATACTTATATGATTTCCTTCTTTATGGTTCCGTCTCTCTATTCGGAGGTTGTGGCTAGATGTTGATTTCAGTCCGGCAGTTTGTCTTTAAGGGCATTGATTCATGACTTATAAAATAGTCTTACTGGTACTTAATTCTGGTTCTGGGATGTAACTGAAACTGTATGTTTCTTGCAGAAGTATGGAAAGATAGATGTCTTGGTGTCTAATGCTGCTGTAAATCCATCTGTTGAAACAATTTTACAAACCCAAGAGTCTGCCCTTGACAAGCTCTGGGAAGTAAATGTCAAAGCTGCTATACTTCTTCTCCAGGTAATTTAATTAGCAGAAGTTCTTCCATAAAGAACTTAAGATGAAATATGCATTTAGTGATATGCCATCTGCAATTTCTGTCTGCTGATACTTGAAACTGAAGTATGGTGTAAAATTAACTTCATTATTTCTACAGGATGCAGCTCCTCACTTTCAGAAGGGTTCTTCTGTTGTTTTCATTTCCTCTATTACTGCTTACCAACCTCCATCCTCTTTAGCTATGTATGGAGTGACTAAAACAGCCCTTCTTGGGCTTACCAAAGTATGTACTTGGCTCGCATTCTCTTCTTTCATAGCAGTTTTGATTCCTTCTGATATTTCACAACTGTGAGCATCTTCTTTGTGTTTACTCAATTTGGTCTTTTGCTTAGGCCCTGGCTGCTGAGTTGGCTCCAGATACTCGTGTAAACTGCGTTGCTCCCGGTTTTGTGCCAACTCACTTTGCCGAATTCCTAGTGAAAAATGATGCTATTGTGAGTATATTTTGATCTAAATTGTTGCTCTAACTTGCTGAAAGTCTAGGATGAGACCTTTGCCATTTGCTAAGATTTATCTGTACCATTGCAGAGGGAAGAGAACGAAGGGAAGACTCTACTCAAAAGGCTTGGTACCACTGACGACATGGCTGCAGCAACAGCATTTCTTGCATCTGATGATGCTTCGTATATAACAGGAGAAACTCTTGTGGTCGCTGGAGGAATGCCTTCCAAACTCTAGCTTCCTATCATTTTATGTTGTCTCATTGCTACCCTCATGGAAGAAGGATATAATCAAGAGCTCTTCTCTTCTGTCTTGTAAAACCCATCTTTCTGCTGATCCTCAAGTGGAAGACTTAATCTTTGCGCATCAAAATTTCTCGACTTTTATGCACTTGGTAAAGCAATCCAATGTATTGTGGTTGTAGAACACCAACCACCTATCGATGTGCTGCTGACACAATAAGATGTTAAAAGACATAGTAACAACAGAATTTGTCAATAAATATTTTATGTCAAGGAAACAATGTCATAATAAGAACCATGTAAAAATGGTTGAATGGAAGTGAAACATAATTTTTTTACAGCATAATATGATTAAGAGCCTTAAATCTATACAACTTGCTAACGTACACTGATACTCACAAGACATTCACATTATCAACCGAAGAATACCAACGAACACGGACCCAAAAAATACATATTTATCGGAAATGCTAAATCCAGGCTCGTATCAAGAGTAACACAACAAAGCGAGCATTTCTGAACCCCTTTGGGCTCCTCTACTTGTGTACGTAATCTCAAGGAAAACCTAACGTGCAGCTTGCGGGATATAACATTTTAGGTTTCTTGCAAGGGAATCCTTTGATCTGACGGATTTCCATTAGCATCCTTACATGATATTAACCATTACTGCAGTTCCAGATTATATCTTCACTATACTGCTCTGCATCTTCTTGTAAGCCAATTTACACAATAAAAGTCTGGGAAGGAAAAAGCTGGTGATCCTGCGGGGTATTTTCTCTCCGGTTCTGCCATGGAATATCCTGACACTGATTTCCAAACAAAATGCAAAGTTTCTAGACAGGAACCACATCAGCATTTTGATTATCATCACATGTCAAAATAAGACCTTCCGCATACACTGGTAGGAGGCAACGGATCCACTGACAACCTGTTGAGACAGGTTCAGGTGATGGAACAATCATGATCACATTATCTTGACGCCGAACAACCCCCATCACACTTACAGTGCTCCCTTCTTTAATGTAGCTGGCAATCACAAAATAAACATAGATATCATACTGTATAAGAAAATAAGAAGATACATGTCATAAAGGAATAAGGAAATGGTAGCAACTCAAAAAGAGACGAATGACACACCCTTCTTTGAGACGCATTATACGGTCATCGCAAGAGAGTTTACGATCTGCAAGCCAGTGTAAAAAATTTGGAGACAACTCTCTCTTCTCCTTTGTTACATCAACTACAGTTGCTGGTTCCACAAATGGAGCAACCTTAGCTCCATTGCCTGCTTTAACTAATGCTCTTAACCCAGATTGGAAGTCTGATAGGTAAAAGTCTGCCACATATTTCTGCTCATAATAAACAATAAACTTGTTATTAAACAGACCAAGACACACTCTCAACAAACAATAAACTGCTCATATTATATATTATGACACATTAATATTCCCAAAGTTTGCCGATGCTGCCTCTTCTGAAAACCTTATAACCCTTGATAAATAGGAGATTAACTTCAGATAAAAACCTTGTTTTGTACTAAATAGCATGTGCTCATGATATAAAAAACAATTTAACTTGTCAATGGCGAAGTTAATATTTCTGATCAGCTCCCGAATCTAACATGAAATTTATACTTCCACCAATTCTATCGTAGACAGAAGTGGAAAATACAGAAAAGACAAGTTAAACAAAGACTGTTTGAAACTTAATGCCAGCAGAAGAGAGGCCCACATAAAACACATCTACTCACCCTTATTCAGCTGTTCAGCAGTCATGGTTTGATCTGCCATTGCCACTCCTAAATCATACACCTTCAGGAACACTACTGCTTTCTTATAGTTAATGTTCCAGTAGAAACAAGGGTGTACCATTTCACCTTATTAATTGGCAATGAATCAGACCAACTACTCCAAACTCAATGAGCTTACAGAAGAGGCTTTTTCAGCCTATATTGGATCTAAGGCTATTTAAATTTTCGGCTTCTCTAAAAGAAACTTGAGAAGAAAGTTTATGTTTGCAGGTTAGCTTTTAACATTTATGGAAAGGGTAACAAACACAAGCATGAAGACCAATATGTAGTTCTGTTACTAGTCTGCAACCCAATTCTCTGCAGGCAGCAAACACTGCATGCTTAAAATGCTAATCTCATCCTTGGTCTTCCAATCTATCAGATGGTATCTTCACAAACAATCTAGTTACTCCTCAAGTTCCACAATCATAGGATGTCTAATGTAGTCATTCAATCAATGCAGTTTTTCCTATAATAGAAAACATCTGTAGAGGTTTGGTTTCTAACCAGTATACAAGAAGCAATAAGAAAGTTGTTACACCAAACTAACCTCTGAATGTCTACATCCCCAAGAGAAGCAACGGTGTTTTGGATTTGCTGATTTTCCTCCCCATCCTTTATATTCATATAATTCTGTTGAAACATACACGCACCTAGGTACCCTTTGGTAGGATGATTCTAGAGGAATACTGCCGCAAGTTACAACCTACAGGAGTATATACACATGAAACATACTCTGATAAGAACAAGTATTAAAGGAAGAGTAGTGGAAATATTACAGAGTTAACTTTTCTCTATTTTGAGCTCACAGACTACATTATAGAATTCAAATAAATTTTAAATTTTATTAAATAAGATGAGTGAGTTTTGTTACATAAAATTGCAAAATCAGTTTACTGGATACAACAAGGAAATATAGGTCTACAAAAACAAGTTTTCATACAAAACCACAGAAAAGCCAATACCATTTCACTGCATCAGATTGCATAGAAAGAAAATAAAATAAAATCGACCAACATTAAAGATTGACTGGTGAATCTGTTAAAAGACTGTAGCATGCAGGAGGCGTGTAAGAGATCAAAACAATTTCATGTTGCACCACCTAATAGTTTAAGCTTGTGCGTTGTTTGATCTTTTCACAACTTGAAAGCATTAGACTACCAGCTAGTTCCCTATTATTTTCAAAGTTATTGCCATCAGATAAATGCTCCATTGTAATTTTCTTCTTTACAGAGATAATATATGATAGTGACCCTAAAAATTCTTCCAAAACTGTGAGAAATACTTCAAGAAATGACAATATGCTAAGAAGACTCTCTCACTGATATTCACATATTTTATATAAAACCATTTCCTGGATGGTTAATGCTTTAAGACTACTGCTTCCATTAACGAACATAGTGCAGAATATCAACCTTCTTAGAAGACATATCTCTTCGGCTATTCTAATGAGTTCTTTCATTTTCCATCCCCCAACAACAACAACCGACCAACCATTTGCTTTGGGTTGCTTTCTAGAAGCGGGAACGCATTTATAGGAAGGAAATATTGCTGTTAAGAAGTGACCAGCTTCCCACATTTCTATTTTTGGTCAACATGAGAACAAAATTAATGTAAAAAATACTAATAGAAAATTTACAACTAACAAATATAGTGCAAATAAATCCAACAACTCAACAAGTATTCACAAGCCATGAATAAAAACGATAATAATTGAGACCGAATAGAAAATTGAAAGAATAAAGTAGGTAAGAATACTATGGCCAAAAGAATAAGAAATTACCCCGGTAACCTTCACGTACTGTCCATCAATGGCGCCTCTCAGCTCTGCATCAGGGTATCTCTTTACAAACCCTAAAAGCCCTCTTCTTCTCAAAGCACAATTCCAAAGAGTCAAAACCACTACAGGCACAATAACAGCAGCTACCGCCACCAAAATCACCGCCTTCTTTACCGCCACCATCAGAAACACCCCAACTAGCAAACCCATAGCTACTACGACCAAAAACACCCACACTGCACCCTTAGAAACCCTGAACCCGACCTTTACTTCATCATCCAAACTCGTCACAGACGAACCGTAGACCATTTTCCCAGTGGAAACAGTCTGTTCCAGATGACCAGACCTCCTCCCAATCCCACCCGAATATCCAAGCGGGCCAGATCCTATCGGACCCGACGTGATGAGCCCGGTGGGTTGTAGCGGCATCGGTCCGGACGACTTCTTTGGAATCGGACCTGAGCTGCTGTGTTTTCCAAGTGGACCCGAATTAGGCCCGGATCGCACCGATCCACTATTGTGCTGAGAAGAGGAGGATGGGCGCGAAGGCTTGGAGGATGGAGGGCCGTCGGATTTTGGATCAAGAACTGGGATGTCAAACATTTTACCCAGCTCCCCTGATTTCTTAACGTCACCTCCGGTGTAAATAACAGCGCGTGACGCCATTGTAGGTTGGCGCTCCTTGAGCTGCTCCGGTCGTCCTGAGACGTAGAGCCCACTACTGAGCTGATGAGAAGGGATTCGAGTCCCCATTCTGAGAAACAGATTGAGGAAGGTGGAGATGGAGAGCAGTTGCAGAAGAGAGAGAGAGTGAGTGTGTGAGTGATGGAGGTGGATGGTGATGGTGGAAGTAGCAGAGGTAAGAAGATGGATAGTTAGACGGAAATTGCGAAAAAGGGGCTGAGGTTTTATGATAATGACGTTCGTATCCTTGTCTCTTGAAATGGCAGTAACCGTGACCTGTCCGAGATACCCTACAGCTGATTAATTAGTTTCTAATTGACTGTCCATTTTACCTTTTTACCCTTTTCACTAAATTGATCAACTCTTTCTTTGACTCTATATGACAAGCTAGTGTAATTTTTGCCATTTCATCAACTATTCCTTCCTTTTAATTAATTTGTTACCAAAATTAATATGCTTTTCTATAATAACAATCCATTTAATGTTTAAATTGACCCTAAAGATACATAATTGATGTTTATTGATTCTCAAATGTCATAAGTTTTATATTTTATTTTTATATTTTACTTTTTCTAGGCAAGAGTTTATTGTATCTTTAATTTGAAATCTTGTGAATGAAAATTATATAAGTAGTGCCTAGATATATTATATATTTATTTTTATATTGTTGTTTCATATAACAAAGTGTTTATTCACATTTTATTGTCTTCTTAAAAATTTACTTAAATTCAATTGAAATAGGTGATGCTTAATTGTTTTTAATTTTTTATAAAAAAGAAGAAAATTTATCTATCAAGTAGATGAGACATGATGAGATATACTAGGAAGAATGCAAGACTGTCAATTTTGCGAGTATAGACCTATGCTTGAATAGGCTCGACCTAGATGGGTCTTACCTTTACCCATTTGGGATGGGTAAAAACATAGTGCCTAAGTATTTCTATTTTCGTACTTATTTGAACTCGGGCACGCCTAAAAGACCAACGTACTCCCACACCTCTTCATCATTAGTTATGCTTCCGTTTTCAGAATCCTCCAATTCTTTACTGTAGGTACCATCACGATGTTACGAGAATAAAATGAAATATGAAGCTTAACGTTTTAAGGAATTGTCAATACACAATGTTTCATTAATCTAAGTCACCATTTACTTCAAAAGTTCACAATTTGAGAAGGAGTGAAGCAAAATGACAACATAGTTTCGAATGAAGTCGCTGGGAATTTATTAGAAGTTTGCACATCTACTGCCAACTGGGGGAGCTTAGTCAACTGGGAATTGGGTTGTGCGAGATTTCAAGGAGTAGCTGTTTAAATAAAGTAAGGGAGCTCTTATGCAAGGTATCCATAAAATGAATGAGAATTATAGCTTAGCTTAGATTAGATGGTTTTTCTCTTAGATTTCCTAGCTAGTGCTTGTTATCCGAGAAAGTTTCATTTTCAAATTTTGGAACCTATCATAATGTTAATGTGGTAAATCTCACATTACTAAGTTTAGATATAGCTTCGTATTCTTTATAAGTAAATGAACCTCTCATCTTATAATCAATTGATTAGTTTTCAATAAGTGAGATTTTAATATAATATCAAATATTTGGTTTCACACCCAATTCCATTATGCCCACACCAAACTATTAATCTTGAGCTGCCATGACTACTGGGCTTCATCTCATATTTTTGAATCTCTACATTTCACGTGATGAGAAAATAGGCCTATCCCACACACGACGAGTTCTCCATCTACAAAAATTGTGTTGATGAGCTGCAGCCTCATTGATTTTTGTGTCCCAAACCTCCACATGTATAATTTAAACTCATCGGACTTAAAAGGCAACTCCTAAACCTGGCAAAAGACATATTATGTAAAAGAGTTTTATTAAATTCATATCATTGTTAATAATTAACGCCTTATTTATTTGTAATATAGCGTTAAATAATATATAATGACTAATTTAACATATTATGTAAAAATAATATAACAAATTTTATACATACAAATCCATCCTATTGTAAAGAGGTATATGATAATATAATGGTTTAAATTGATAATATCTTATTATCACCAAACACTATAAAATTCAACCGATTAATTTTATATTTTGATTTTCTATCAAAAGAACACTTAAAGAGACTCAACGGTAGTAGGCCTCCAGGCTACAATCCCCATCAATAACCCACAAGTGGAATGTAAGGACAGGCTGGACCCCACGGTTTGTATTATTAAAAAGAACGTATCAGATATTGGTGAGACCCACAATACAGTGGGTCCAATTTCAACAAATCTGACGGCTGTGAATACTTCAGATTGTAATCAGTAAGCGTTGGAATATTTAGATCAACTTGGAGGGCAAGACAGTAAATCTGATTGTTTATCAAGTCGGTGGAGGAACTTATGCCGCAACGAGGCCGTATAAGGACGAAAATATCCTTTGTACAGCGTACCCGAAAACAGTTTAAAAACAGACAATAATGCGGTTAACTTTTTGGGGGACTGACAACTAAGGAAGCGCGCGTGATAACTACCTCTGAGCCTTTCATCCTAATTTAATTTAGGATCTTTGCATTCTCCAAAAAAAAAAAAAAATTTGAATAATTTCCTTCTATTTTTTTCTTTTGACAAAATACTCTCTCAATCAAAAAATAATAGAAAAATAGTTATGCTATTGCTAAAAAAAAAAATGATAATATATTCTCGATCAATAACTAAAAGATAAAATTATAACATTTCTTTTTAAATAATGATAATGAAATATTAAGTACTCACAAGTAAATATAACTCAAGTATACAATTTAGAGAATTTTAACGAGACAATTTCAATAAAATATCTAGTTTGTTTACATCAAGTATTCTACCATGTCTTTCATTTTATGGAAAGTACTGTTAGGTGGTGATTTTATACTTGAGATTATTTACATGGTATACACATGTGAAATAAATTTTTGGAATATCATGAAAATTATTATGTCCTATAACTAATTAATCTCAAAGCAAATAAAGTATATATTAACATAAAATATGTACTTTATTTATTAATTTTATGTGCTTCGAATTTTGAGAGATTATAAGGATAAAATTCTCATAAATTCTTTAATTCTGAAATAAATAATTTATTATTAATTAAATCAAAAAAGTGAGATAATCGTAAACATCATGAACACTTAAAAAATAAAAAATAGAAAGATTGAGTGTAAAACTTGATGAAATGCTACGAATAGTTCTCATCTTAACTATCAAGAGTCATGATTAGTTTAGTAATGCATTGTTAGAAAATTCTTTTCAATATAGAAAAAAGAAAAAAAAAAAACATTTGCTTAAAGTGAATTGGATGTATAAATAATGTGATAGTTTATATGGTTATTAAAAGCAACCCAATGTTTAGAATTGTTTAACAAGGGAGCTAAAACAGCAAATGACATAAAAATTTGTTTAGATCCTATTAAGGAAACACTTTGATTAATGATTATATAAGTGTATGAAACCCCATTATGAATTGCTTTTTGGATTTTTTAGAAGTTAATTCCCATCGCTTTCGGATTTTTTGTAGGAAGCAATGTGGGTGATCTCTTTTGCTTTCTTAAGCAAATCACGCATACACAAAGCCTTGGAAATTACGCTTACGCATGCTAATCTTATATTATTAATTAACTACATATATAGTTTAAACTTCTCATGCTTAATGAGTTATGTTCTCAAGTAGATGTACGTACTAATCAACTTATTATAATTTATACAATAACTAATTAATTATATAGTAGTGAACATTATATTATTTGACGTGTTCTATATATATATTCATATATTCTTACAAATCTTAACGTAAATAATATTCTATAATAGAATATGAAATTTAACAAAATCGAGGTTCAAACCTTATTAGTTGATTTACATATTGATCTATATTATCATTGTTCTCTCATTGCTTAAACACCTAATTTTTTTCAGTTGGAAGAAATCTAAGACGAATTATATAAGCTAGAAATACATATATATACTTTAAAAGCAAGAACAATCTTATAAACAAAGGAAAGGAACATATTTTATATATGCAATAAATTTGCCTGAGGAGTTTTTTATTACAAGTATTCTAGCTAGCACGTTCAAACCATTTTAATTAGTCTAATTTCTCCTGTATCGTGCTTAATTTTCAAGAAAGAAGAAAGTATTTCTTGTGAATGGGGAGACATTGGAGCCTGAGAGTCCACATGAAGAATGATTTCTTTACCTGAGGAAGTTTTGTATATACGCTTTCTGCGTCACATTGAATACAGTTCAAATTTGGGCCCAAGTTGTTTCTCCATAGCCCAACTAGTAGGCAGATTTCTCTTGTTATGGAATCTAAAATCTCAAGGCCAGAAGGCCCACAACAAGCTTCAAAGAAAGAGGCAGTGCATCAGAGAAAAAGAGAGTTTATTAACAATTTTACATAGCTATTTGGTCTGTGGGGTTGGGTCCGGATCCTCATGTGTTCTTCAAGAACAAGAGAAAAATTTATTCTAGATCCAAATGCTAAATCTTTTTTACAATGAAATTTATTTTGTACATTTTGCAAGGGAAAATTAAGAACAGTTGGATGGGAATAGGATCCTCTCTGGATCCAAATTGATAGGATTTGTAATAGGGGGAAGATCCATTCTTTGGTAAAGGAGCTGCTTAATTGGTTGGTTTTGCCTTCATTCCCTTGCATGTGTCACAAAGAGAACAGAGACTTGGAGAGAAAATATGTACCAAACTTCTGACTTGAGAGAGATTGGTGAGGGTATTGTCTATTGCGCACTTGCAATTCTTTATTCAAATACTTGTTCTTTAATCTGATTCCACACTTCAAAAGCTATCTGTACTTTTGAGAGACGTTAGAACCCAAAATATATGAGAATTTCAAATGGATTCCTTGATCCTAAACTGCAGAACATCTTTCTTCTACCAGTTTTCAATACTAAACTGCAATTTCCTTGTTGAATTTCGAATAAAGGCTTTTCAGCTTGAACAAGTTTATATTTTTTTAATAAGAATGTTATTATGTATATGAAACAATTTGCTATTTATAATATTTATATAACAATTTATTTTGTACACAAAAGCTCGTCTGAATGAAGCTAAAAATTTGTTAGGTGTCAACTTTTTATTATCTAAAAAAATTGTTAATTTCTGTCACTTGGAACGGTTCTTGATTTGCCACTTGCCAAACTTCTTTTTCTATTTTCCATGTCTATATGCCACTTTTTATTTTACGACTCAAAAGAGTTCATAAAAATGTAGCATTACCGTTGAAGGATGGGATATATCCTAAAGCCTGATAGGACTGCAAAGGGCTATGCTTCGTGCATTCTTTCTTTTTTTTCTTTTTGGGTAGAATTACTTCATGTCTTCTTCATCTATTTATGGACTATGAAAAGCATTTGCCATCACTTTTGCATTGATGATACGAAAAAGGAAACCCAAACAGAAGCAGGGAAAGCAGCATTCAATAGGAAAAAAAAGGAACCTTTATCTCTCTCGCTATAACTAATCCACTTTTGAACCAAGCAATCACGGGACACCCCTGAGATTTCTGCATTTGAATTCATCTTTCTACTGCTAAACGACCTAATCCTCCTGACCCTGTTACAAGAAAGCGTGAAAAACTGAGTCTACGTCTCTCTTTCTCTGGAAAATTTTCATTTTGATGAAATTTCTCTGCATTTGGTTCCAATCCTTAAACCATGAAATCCCTATATTCCTCTTTGTATGTGTCTCTTGTTCATTTGTATCACCAGCTTTTCCGCGAAGCTTCAATGCTCTCATCACTACTTTGATATAGGAGTGTAATTGTTTTTCCATGGAAAGCTTTTGTTTGGTTTATCTCCGATAAGTTAAATGGGCGTTCTTTGATTTCGTTATTGATTTTATTTTGTTGATTCATGAAAACCCATATATGTTTTTCATTTCCTGTTGGAACCCATGTTTCTGAATCAGTTCATGCACTTCCTGAAATCAATTCACACTTTCAGAAGGAAAAATCCTATTGATTCTCTGTTTTGCTAGAAGACTGTGTACGATTTTATAAACCCACTTCCCTTTTGAGGGTTTAAGACCTTAATCAGAGGTCCAATGGCAACCTCATGTTTCCAAGCGCTTCGCCTTCGAAAGCCAAAGAATAAACCTTTACCAGTTCCTTCTTCATCCAGTGCCCAGTTGGATTCTGATAGGGAGAATATGGAAAGGAAGAGATTTGATAGCTTGGAATCATGGTCCATGATATTGGACTCTGAGAATGTGGAGACATGGGAGGTGTCAAAGGAGGATCAGGAGGAATGGACAGCTGACCTTTCGCAGCTTTTTATCGGTAACAAGTTTGCATCTGGAGCTCACAGTCGGATTTATCGTGGGATTTACAAGCAGAGAGCCGTTGCTGTGAAAATGGTGAGAATTCCAAACCAGAAGGAGGAGACTAAAGCCTTACTTGAGAAGCAATTCAAGTCTGAAGTAGCTTTACTTTCACGTCTTTTTCATCCTAACATAGTTCAGGTAAGGTTTTATACGCATTCTTCTTAGTAGTTCACACTAGTATAGATAAGGCTTATAGTTATTTTATTTTGGGGGGTGCGGAAGGAGAAGGTGATTATTTGGAAACTTATACATCTTTTATACTTACGCTGTCAACTTGTCTTATTATGTGCTTCCTAGTCTTCCAGCACAGACTTTTCGCCACATCAATCAGATAGTCCTCTCCAACTGTATCAAGTTAAATAATTAATAAGGAATTTGGTTGTCTGGATGCAGTTTTCATTCCTTGTGTCAAATTTGGGGGGATGAATTTGCGAAGTTGTGGTTTGATAAATTGTTAGCCACAGATACAGTAACTGAACCAACATCCTTTCTTTGTGTCTAATGTTTGTTTATTTGTTTTAAACTTTAGCCTGGAGTTGTGTTTCAAGCATTTTAGATGAGTATTTCACATGGTTTGATTCTTAAATGACACTTAATTTACAGTTTATTGCAGCTTGTAAAAAACCCCCCGTGTACTGTATCATAACAGAATACATGTCACAAGGAACTCTGAGGATGTATCTTAACAAGAAAGAACCATACTCTCTATCCACAGAAACAATACTGAGGTTAGCCCTTGACATATCTCGGGGTATGGAGTACCTTCATTCACAAGGTGTGATTCACAGAGACCTCAAGTCAAATAACTTGCTTCTTAATGATGATATGAGGGTTAAGGTAGCAGATTTTGGTACTTCATGTCTTGAAACGAGGTGCCACGAAACCAAAGGAAACATGGGAACTTATCGTTGGATGGCACCAGAGATGATTAAGGAGAAACCTTATACTCGGAAAGTTGATGTGTACAGTTTTGGAATTGTGCTTTGGGAGCTCACAACAGCTTTACTTCCCTTTCAAGGAATGACCCCTGTTCAAGCTGCTTTTGCAGTGTCTGAGAAGGTTAGATAGCAATATCTGTTCGCTCTTTAAAATTTTATTTGCTAACTAATATATGGCTGCAGAGAAGTTGCAGAGGACTTCTCTGTTTAAAAATGTCTAATATCTTTATCCAACTACTCTCTTTTCTTTCTGGATATCTGAAACATGGACTACGAAGCTTCTGTCCTGGTTGCATGGTTTTCACATACTGTAGTTTGCCACTAGCAAATTTATTCTTCCTCGACTGTGGTCTACACATCAAATTTATCTTTGCATATGTGCCGAGTTGTAACGTTATGAACATAAATCAGTTGATAAAGCAATGACTCTGTCCTAAGCAACAATGTACCCATTGTCTCTGCCATGAGCATCTCTTCCAGTGAATTATCTTTTACACTAATTTCCTGAATAATTTCTGAAATTTAAAGTCTAGTTCAAAATGTTCGGCAGACTTAGACATCTAATACACCTAAGGTTCAACTATGGACAACATGTTATGACCTAGGAAGAAGCCCGGGAACCACCTGGGTTGGGATCATCAATGATCAACCTGCACCACCAATGAGGAAGCAATCAACAATATTTTAGATCTATATAGAAACTTGTCAACCTTGATTGATGACTCTTATAATTTTATAGAAGTTGAAATGTAGGGAAGTTCTTTGTTCATGCTTTTTCAGTTTTTGGGCTGTGGTACTTGGAGTTTCTTGTCATTTAGTGTTCACTCTGTAAGTATCGTGGCCTATTACTGCTGTACTCTATTTTTATAATCCAAGTATGGAGCAGCTTCTCGCTCACATCTCTCTGTGCAATCTTAAATTCGAGATGAAGAGACAGCATTTGCTATTGCTACCTTAGGGTTTTGATTAGAGAATTGAAATGGCATATGACTATCATTGCTCTGGTCACTACACTTCCACTGGAAGCCTTCTGCGAAAATAGATTGCTTAGTATAGGCTCTAATCTGTTGTTTAAACATGATCTCCGCCCGTTTAAATAGTCATGTAACTACCTGGTTGCGAGTAAACTTATTTAAAATATATGAATGATCATAATTGTTAATGTTCTGCAAAACCATTCTAATTAGCATGCAAACTAGTAGTTATTTGAGCTCTGAAGCTTGTTACTATTTTATGTGTTAGTCAATCTCAGAACCAGGGATTGGCATTTCTATTTTCTGCAGTAAACAGGAAAAATCATTCATGAACCATATTGTCTGAGGTGTCCTGGGTCAGTGTTCTTGCTGAAATCCTTTAGCAGCATGACATACATAGGCCTCTTCTGTGTTGCAATCTTAATTAATGGGATCTATGGACATTTGGGTCTTGAGAGATCTTCTCCTACCATAGTTACATGCAAATTTGGAAATAGCATTAGAAGCATAATAGTATGTAGATAAATCTAATAAAATGTTCTTTTTCTTGCACAGCTTCTCTTCTGTTTGCTGAATATTATATAGCACCAGAAAAGCTTAATCACTATCTAGCATAATGAAAAGGTTGATGCTAGCTTCCTTCTATTTATCTTTTTGGCGACTCTTGCAGAATGAAAGGCCTCCAATGCCAGCCAGTTGTCAGCCTGCACTTGCACATCTGATTAAGCGTTGCTGGGCCGCAAACCCCTCTAAGCGGCCGGATTTCTGTGACATTGTATCTGCTTTAGAGAAGTATGATGAGTGTGTTAAGGAGGGCCTTCCTCTGACTCACCACTCAGGGCTGGTCAGCCGAAATGTCATCCTTGAACGCTTGAAAGGCTGTGTGTCCATGAGCTCATCTATACCTGTACATGCCTGATTCATTACAAGGTATTGTTGTTTACTAGAGTATAAAGTCAATTATAATTTGTACATACTTGATGTTCTTTTCAACTGTCTTGTATAACTGTCTTACCGTACATCAGAATTTTAAGGGTACTCTGCTGTTGCATATGAATGTATAAAATCCGTGCCACACCATACTGAAGTGATGCTTTCAAAGAATAGTAATTCAAATTCTTTCATCTTATACGGTACCAAAAAAAAGATAATTATAGTTTAATCACTTTGTTGGCTAGCTGCATAATCATTCTTCATTTTTCATCTTTGGCATTTTGAAACTCTAGGCTATTGTAAATGGATTTTACTTCTATGATTATACCGAGTCAAACACGTCGGGTTGATATTCAAAGAGCTATCAGTCACTATCACATTCGTAACGTTAGACCATTAGAGATTGAAAACTAGTAAATGTTTAATTCAAGTTTATAAAACACAACTGATTTGAATTCTGGACGAGCTTTTGTCATTGTTTGAGGATGTTGACGTGATGATGCATAAACGCTGGAAATTCTTGACGGTTGACACTAGACTCATTCCTACCACAAATACTTAGAAACTTAGCATCATAGGCTTATTTCTCTTTGTTTTCCTCTTTCAATTCAAACCTTCAGTCCAAACACATTCATAGCCCCCAAATGCTAGGCCCACAACTAAATGAGAAGTTGTGTAATTTTCAACTTTTCAAGGAGTGGCTGCTTAAAATTTCTTAATTGTAGTGTGACCCACTAAATCCAACTAACCTTCAATTATTGAACTATTGAAGTTCATTTTTTTAACCCTTTTTCCCTTAAGCTCCAACCACTAATCTTTTTATACTCTCGAGTTTTTGTATAATAAAAAATTTAATTCGAAAAATAGATATTACACTTGGTCGAAAATTATAAAAGTATAAATTATGGGCTTCCACGTGTATGAAGATTAGGTGGTGGAAGATAGAGTTATAGGTGTACGTAGGAAGATTTGTGTAGTGTGAAGTGTGGACTACGGTGAGAGGGGAGAGGCATAGAATATATGCTCCTTAGGTTTATCGAGACTTGGACCAATTTGTCCCCTCTTTATGTATTCATTGGCCAACAAAAAGTAAGCAGTAGACGCGCATTCCAAAGATACCCCTACATTGGGTTTCAATTTCATTATTGAACACTATATTATATTAATTAATGTAAAGTAAAAGAATCCTAATGAATTTATAAATCAATGGGACTACTATTAATAGAAGATGACATAAATATAATTAATTTTTAGGTTTCAAAAATAAAGTCACCCAGAAGAATCCTTCAACAGCATGCATTATTTGAATTTGCTCAACATAGAATCTGACTTTCCTGTCAATTGTCCAAAACCAATCCCACCTCCTCATAAAAAAAAAAATATATATATATATACCCATTTAATAAAAAGTAAAGTGGAATTAATTTTAATAGCTTTTTTTTTTTTTTTGGAAGTGAGAAATGTACAAAAATAAAATTTTGTTTAATGTAAAATTAATCAAATCATGTAAGTAAAGAATGACCTTATAAACCTACCATTGTTGATCTTGAGGCAAAAAGTTAAAAATAAAAAAATCTTTGTTATACTTTTAGAGCAACTTCCAAAATTTCAGTAAGCGGCTTGTACTGAATATTTGATAGTGGGAACATATAATGACCAAGTGTTTAGATGTGGGTCGCATGAATAGGTAAATGAGGTTAAAAGTTAGAAAAGGAAGTTTGTGCTCACAAGAATTTAGGTGCACTCCCAATTTTTATATTGTTAAAGTTAAAAGTTGGTTTGGTTTAGGCAACATCACATGCATCTTAGTGGAAATGTAGACTAGACATTTGAACAAATCCTTTTTACCTTATCTTGTATCAAAAATAGAGCAAAAAAAATCTTCAATCTAGATTCTATAATCATTTTTTAAAATTTATTTTAATAAGAAATAGCATGATTGCAAAATTTATTTAAATGGATACTTGTTATGAAAAATTGTGTTAAGTGTTCTAATATGATATAGGTAATTTTTTTTAAGTTGTAGTACTCTCCAAGATCTCTCTTAAGACATTTGAACCAAAGATGCTAATAAAGGAAGAACACATTTTTATTCATCACGTAACCCGTTGGATCTAGCTATTAATAATTACATAATATAGTAATAATATACTTATTATGTTAACAATTTTTGAACATTTCTTTGTAGATTGCCAATGAAAATTCTGACGTAATCTAATACATATATTTTTTTGTTGGTTATGACAGATTGAGAGAAATTCAATTAGTTTTGAGAACAAAGGTTTAAGAAATTAATTTCTCATCTTATATTCACCGCAATTAACTTTAACTCAAAATTTCGATCTTTTATAAAAAATTAACTAACAATAGAAAGACAATAAAGCTACTTTGGACAATAAAAATTTGAGAAAAAAAAAAAAATGCAACTTGAACAATTTAACAACTTCAAAGTTTCATCATATCATATAATAACACTCAAGTTGGCCATGCATCAATCATCCCATCACTGTCAAATCTATAATACCCAAATTATATGGATGGATTTTATGAATTCGCAGTGAGATTTGTGTGATTTTTAATGCGTATGACAAGAGTTTGTTGAAGATTGAAGTAAAAAATTAATGAATAACAATATATATGATAATAAATCTTATTCATGTTCGTTGTTATATACATTAGTTTTTATTTATCGATTTCTTTATTATTAAATTATAAATTATGATAATATGAATTGTTATCAAAATCGTGATACACTTGTTATTTTTAATTTAAGAAGTTCATGAGTCGACTATTTTTTAAGAAAAGATATAAAGTGGTTACAATTCCGCAATATTCATTGAAAGAATAGATGCGTCTTGGAGAACAAGAGATTTGGAATCGCTAGTGGGACTTTCTTTTGCAATCTCTTGGCTTTAATCAGAGCCTTACTTTTGCCGACCTCGTTCATGGCTACATCATAACCCATTAAATCTTTTTTTCTTTTCCGCCAAAAGAATGTTGTCCTAAATTTGACTGGATTCAGGCATTATATAATTTAAGCAATTGTTTCTTTTTACTCAAATTTGAGCAACTAAAATGGAAAAAGAAATACTCAATTTTGATGACTAATAGTGAAAATTTCATGCACTTTCAACTATAAGAATTAACCTTCCTAATACTTTCAACTATAAGTATTACTAGAAGAAAAACACAGGAATAAATTTACAATGATGGTTGATTAATTAACAAAAGAAAACTAATGAACTTTGGTTGATCAATATCAATCAAACTATCCATTTTTTCATCATTGTGAAAAGGGAAATTAATGTACAAAAATGAGGCGAATATTAAAAAGAAAATATATAGATTATAGCAAGAACGAATTAACCAACCTGTTAATTTTTTCCTGAAGCCTAATTTATTTTCTTTTCCAAATTCACTGGCTCCAAACACCCCATATCCTTTCCCCAATAAAATTTACTAACTTTCTAACCGACCCTTTCTCCTCCCCTTCACCACCACAATCCCCAACAGCACCACCACCATCGCTAACGCTACAGCCACCGCCACCACCACCACCACCACCACCACTACTATTGCTACTCTCTCCCACCGATTTGGATTCACTCAACTCGTCCTTCCCTGAACTCACTAACACGGGAGTGTTACTAGCATTAGTATGAGACCCTCTTTTATTCCTCCTATCTTTCCGACTATTGCTGTTCTTTCCAGCAGCGCCACCTTTATTGCTCTGGGCTAACCAATCCTCAAAAGCATCGATGATTTCATGAATAAGTTGTCGATTCGGTGACTCGTCCCATCTGACCCAGTAACTCATATAACACCTGAAACAATTACAATTAAACAGAGGAGGGTGGTCTGCACATCCCCCACCACCAATAACCTTTACGACGACGTTTTTATTGTTGGAGCGACGTGGGTTGCCGGAGAAATTGTTGAAGGGAGTGTTAGAAGAAGAACAAAAGATGAGATAAGCTAAAACTTCCCTATCTTCAGGTGAGAGAGCCGCCGTGAGAGTCAGAATGGTGGCTGGAAGGAAGGACAGGTGGTCGGATATGATTGGCGGTGAGGGATGAACCTGTACCTTTACGGTATAGCTTTTTCATGGTGATTGAATCTTCAGAGCAAGAAAAACAGAGGAGGTTGTAAGAGTAAGAGAAGTTTTGAGACTTTGAAAGGTTGATGAGATTTTATTGTCAATTTGTCAGATAAGAGGGACTGGTCATTAGGGTTAGTGACGTGTTTTGTGGGTTCATTGGGATTGTTCCCATGCAACGCGGGATTTTTATAAATGTTGTACAAACCATTTGATTGTGGGACCCATATGAATGATCAGTTCTTGTCTTTCTGTATTCTGTTTTCACACTCTCATGAGTCATTCATGTGTTTGGTGGGATTGGTCGGACTTTTGATCAACTTTTGGCCTATTTCGAGTGCTTAAAGGTAGTGCAAACGTATATATATTCGTTTAAATAATGGACATGATGATTGGAGTATTTATATCAAAATAAGAAATTTGTTAGAGATTTCTCACCTAATGCCATTGGAACTCAAAAAAATAACAAACTAAATACGCATAATTTTCTTAAATTAAAATATTATATTTTTACCATTGTAACTTAATACTTTAAATTATCTCTTATCATATTTATTTATTATTTTTTCATCTCATTAACATTTATTATTATTATTATATATAATTATTTTATATATTCTCTTTTCGTTTCCAGTTTTTCACTCTCTCATTTACATCTCTTACTATTTTTCCCACTTTCCTTCTCTTCTAGTAATTCTTTGATTTTTTTCTTTTATATTTCAAATCAATGAAAACTCAGAAAAAAAATTTAAAATTTTGATAATTTAAATGTAGATTTTGTATTTTTTAATAGTTGAAGAAAAAAAATTATTTCTTGTATTTTTCCTACGTTCATTTTATCGATATTTTAATATAGTTTTTCAATAAAAAAAGAAGAAGAGATAGTAAGTTTGTTTCATCTAATAGGTTTTTTTTTTTTTTTTTCTCAATTTTTTTATATCAAAAAATTAATTTTTTCGTTATGTTTACTTATTTCATTAATGGTATTTTTTATGAATTTATTTGTATTGGAAACTATTAGAGATATGCATATTAGAAAGGAAGATGATGAAGAACATATATTGTGATAGATAAAATATTAAAACTTAAAAGAAAGACAAAATAAAAGTAATTTAAGAATATAAAATTCAATATTCGTGATTAATAATTAAAGATTAATGTGAGAAATTAGTTAACTAATATGGTAAAAGATGATTTAAAGTATTTTATACAAAAGAAGAATATGACATGACATTTATATGAATTTTTTTTGTAAAATATGTGTGTATGTAGCATTGCTCTATATAAACATGATTTATTATAATTTATCAAGAACATAGCTCAATTGACATGATAAAAAGAAAGATGATAAAATATCAATTATCCTAGCGTGGCTGATAATCATCACTTTACTTAGTGTTAAATCATGTATCTTTCTCTTAATATAAGTTATTCATAATCCTACTAAATCCTTACTTCTAATTAACAAGTTGTATCAATGAGATACTTACCCCCTTTTTTTTTTTGTAGTTCAAAAAATTACGGATAACGTTTGAGAACTTTACTAGTCCTTTTACAGTAAATCAAGTATTAACTTATGATCTTATTTAAAGTTAAAACAACATCTGAAAGTTGACAGATTTTTATCAATTTAATAAAAAAGAAAAGAAAAGGAAACAGTAGTACAGGAAAAAGGATCTGGAGATTTATGGCCTTCAGATAACACCTGGAGGATAGGATCAAACGTAGCATATTGAAGCAACTCTTAACCAATCTCAATTATGGATTGTATTTTTTAATTAAAAAAATATAAGTAATTGTGGTACATGTATTAAAGTAAATCTCAATAACACAAAGAAGCTAGGAATTAAGCTTATTTACTATTTTGATATTTCATGATTATATTAGCTTTCAGTTTAGTTTCGAAGAATTTTTTCAGCCAATTTTATCCTTGAAGATTCAAAATTTCTCAATTAAAGCCAATTCATCTGTTACATGATATAAATTCATGAAATAACTGCACTTGATATAAAGTTAATAATGTATATAAATTATTTTTAAATTTTTTTAAATTATTTTATCATTAAATTATGTAAAATTATTTTATTCATACATAACATATAAGAGAATATAACTTGATTGAAAAATTCTGAATCCTAGAGAATGAAATTGACCGAAAACACTCTTAGAAGACTAAATTAAAAACTGAGCTAATTCTGAAAGATTAAAGCAATAGTTAAGCCTATGAATTAATAGGAGGAATAGGATTAACAGTAGCAAATTGGAGCAACTCTTGATTTAGTAGGAATGCTTTCATTTCTTCCTCCCTGAAATGCACCAAAGCTTCAACTCCACCCACCTCTTTAGCATCCAACAAATATATGGTATTTGCCATTAATATTCTAGGTGTGTTAGTCACCCAAGCTGGCTTCCCCCAACCAAAATCAATCTCATTCAAAGGAAAATTACAAAAACTTGACGAAATATAATGAGAAAAATCCTTTGAGTTCTTGCAAAGACTTTCCATTTCTTTCATAGACTCACCAATTATTGCTTCAACAACTTGTTGAGGATCATAAACTTGGAATTTCTTCTTCAAATTATTAGCCCACATTTTAAAAGCTAACAACTTGTTAACAAATTCATGTAATTCCATGTCACTTTCTTTCTCCGCCATCATTGGAAATAGTATAACCAAGTTTCCAGTACAAGATTCCGGTAATGGTGGATTGGTTCGGGTTCGGATATTGGCTGCATGCATCAATAATGTTTGTCTAAACGATGTTGTAGCCAAAGCACATTTCCAAATGAGTGCAATCACCACATCCACACGGGAAACAGAAATTCCATCATCTTCTTTTTCGAGTTTACTCAGTTCGTTGGTAACTTCGGCCTTAAGTTGTTTGATTTTGGAAGCACTGAAAATTAACCTTTTCGAAATGAATTTCCTATTGTTGCTGCCTGGAAGCAAGAAATTTCTAGTGGCAGATGCTTGTGGAATAAGTACCTCATTTGTAGGGTCCACGTTTGGAACAATTTGACCAATTAAATTGAAATTTGCCGGCCGAATAGAGCCACCAGCAGGTCCACCGCTACCACAACCACGAGATAAAGAACTCCAACAATGGAGAAGAGTTATAAAGGTTGCTAAATCGGCAATCTTGTGGGATATTGATATGGATATGGAGGTGCTGCCACAAGCAAACAAGGTAAACTTGATGAGTAGCATAGAACCATTATAATTCGGGTCGGTAGCATCGGGGACTAGGTGATCGCGTATAACCACAAGCAGATCAGGGTGGGCAAGGAATTCAGGGAGATTTGTCTCAGTTTTTGCTTCGATAAAGAAGACACCATCATCGTTGCAAATGATTGTGTTGTCGTTATGGAATCGACCTGCAAAAGGGTAGAAGCTTATGAGTGTTGATGCCAATGAATTTTGAATAACTTTGGATTGAACTGAAAAATTGGTAGCAGAATCCAGAGAGTAGAAGAAGGTGAAGTTGAAATGGACATCAGGAGATTGATGGTGATGATTAGTGAGTTTCAATGTTTTAAGGTGGGAAGGAGTTGGTGAAGATGGTTTGATGCAGTTCATGGATATGACATCTATCTTCATGGCAAAGATGTGTTTACTTCCAGGGATTTAGATGGAATTCAGAGAAGTGATTGATACTTTTTAGTTGATAAGGATAAGAGAGGAATTCAATCAGAGAAGAAGATAAAGAAATAGAAAAAAGAGGAAGAACAGGGAGAAATAAGGAGTGGCCCCCCCCTGTTATGATATTTAATAATAAGAGGCAAGGGATTTTTTAATTTTTCTATGTACACCAACAGTGCATAACACGACGAGACATATTTATTAATTTAATCAGAGTGGGGAATTTGCATCAAGAAGTTGTGCAACCATGAGGACAACGTGGAATCTGCTCTGGAACAAGCAGCATATGCCGTTGAACAGCTATTGTCAGGTAGCAAGAGGTAACAATACAAGTAGGAAATTTGAGATTCTACCATGGAAGGAGTACATATCTATATATATGTACCTTATGCTACTTATGCACCTTCAAACTGCTCCGTGAAATTCATTTACAGTCTGTTTCATTTCATCCAACTGTGAAACAACATATTCCAGTTTCTTGCAACAGATTTCGTTAGCTATTCTTGAGCTGTAGTCACACTTCTCAAATGGACGATAGTCACAAGCACTTTTGATTTCATCCCGCAATGCCACTTGGATGTCCTGGAAAGAAAGAAAACTTTCCAATTATAATGTTCAAAATTAAATGGAATTTGAAAGATGGTTAACGGGAAATCCCTAAGGATTGGAAGCTACTATATATTATAAGATTCAAACTGATGAACCATATCCAGAGCTTAGACTCGTCACAGAAGACTAACACATGCACAACACAGTACAAGCACACAATTTCATTCAACAATTATTTTTATTTCTACTATCCAGTTTTACAGGAACTCATTCTTCACACGATGATGGATCATACAATTGACAATCAAAAAGCCATATTATCAATTTACATTTGATTAGTGGTATCAAAAGATTTATTTATTGAAGATGTTCAGACTTTAGAGTTGGACAGTCAACAGGAAAAGAACATGAGCAAAAGGCTCCCTTAGTTAGGATAAAAGATGCTATAGGCTAATAGCCAAAATGAACAAATAAATATGACTCTAATCTATAAGAGTAAGAAAGCCACGTTATGGTAGCAGACAATCCTAGAAATAAGCAGCTAGTTCCCAATATAGCAATCATTGCCCAAAATAATTGTAAAAAGTCTTCATTGAGGTTCCTATAAAATTCAAAATCAAATTGTTTCCAGTCTCCTAATTAAATCACGTAACAAAAAGCACACTGAAAGTCTAAACTAGGTTTTGAGTTGGACCTTAATTAATTGCATAAACTCAAGGCAGTGGTTGTTGACCAGATCTTTCCTAGGTCCAGTAGAGTTGGAAAGCTCATCCATGACTCCTCCAGCAAGCTCCAAAACCCTAACAATTCTCTGTATTGAAACAAGTCATTCAACATTAATTTCTTCAGATATTTGATTTTGACACCTAACATTTGAAAGACGCATTCTTTTTAAAAAATAGAATAGAATTAAGATTGTATTTATTCATAAATTACCTTCTCAGCATTCTGAAGCCGCTGCATTGAAGTGGTCTGGCCCAATGAATCCATGGATACTGATTTACTGAGCTTCCAGCAGGTTCACCTGTGCATGAGTATAAGCACAACAATGAAAAAGACATTGCTACAAAGTTCATGTTCCACCATTTCATAAATTGAAGTCAGTAGCTTGCTGGGGATATTCCATATTTAAGGTGTATAAGTTGGCTGGAGAATTCTAAATTGGCCATTTGGTTCACATAGAATGAGATATTGATGTGTAATTTTCCAACATGGGATCTTATTACATGCAGTAGAAACCTAAGGTAAGATAAACAATCTGAATAAAACTTAAAGACGTTCACTTCATTTTGTTTAAGCAAATGCACTTTCTTCCAAATCCAACATAATTTTCACTATTGTGAACTAATAGAAACCAGAAATAAACATCAATAGTATACATTAAGTTCCAAAAATCAGTCTTCATACAAAAGATATCAGCTTTATAATAAACATCAGCAACAATAAAAGAATTTCACCAGATCCCTTTCATCATCCAAGTGAAACCAGAACAACTAGTACAAACCTTGCATAAAATAAGAGTTATTACAAATAAAAGATTAACACAACCAAAAGGCATGAACTATCTAGTATCTAAATACTGCATTGCAATTAAAAAAAAAAAAAAACCAACACAGTTCATCAGAGAGAAAACGAAGAAGAGGAGAGAGAGAGATGAGAGTTAGCTTTCCTTTATCAAATATAATGACCAAAACTCCCCACAATTAATTCTTGAAGCCAATAAAACACCCGCATCAAAACCCAATTAACAAAATGGGTATCCATGAACGAAATTGAGATCTCACCGAAAGGTTTGCAAGGTGCTGGAGTGTAACTGCGGAGCCAATGAACTGCTAACGATGGTGGATTTGCTGGTTATCCCAGCTAAAGATGCAAGCTTTATGCAGATAATAACCAAATTGACTTGGGTTTGTGGAAAGAAGCGGCACAGGGAATGAATTGGGAGGTTCAATAGAAGAAAGTGCCATTTACAGCAGCGTATTTGATCCCAGGGTTAATAAAACTACCAAAACCGATTTCTTTGAAACAGTTTAACAAAAGTCCAAATCTTTGACTAACAGGTGGCGTAATTCTACTTGCGTTAGCGTGGACCTTGCTGTTGATTAGATAATTGCCTTTTTTCTGCAGTGGCCATCACCAAACCAATTTAGACCAGACCAGGCTCAGCTTGAAAAAGAGAGAATCATGGCTGCTTCGAAGCTCTAAGCGCTATGGAACCACCTGCTGGGCCTAAAACCAGTGAGTTGACTCGCTTATTCTTCTATTCCTGCTATCAAAGTTCTATTATACGCTCACATTTCTGTAAATAATATTTATTTCATTTTCTCTAATTTGATACCTTGCTCTCCACTTTCACCGATTGGCACAATCTCGTTTGGGCGTGAATAATAATTTTTGTAACAAGTTTGGTTATATTCAAATTCCAGATTTGTTGAAGGTCAGTTATAGTATTTAGTTCTTTGACTTCATATTCATATGTCTCTGTGTTTGTTTATGTATGTCGGCTTCATATATATATGTTGTTTGAGAAAATTTATGGTCTTTCTTTGATACCCAAATCGTAATATGCGACGGGCAATTTATTTACTTTTAGAATAAGTTTTCATCATCCCATTCGTCGCCCAAGATTTATAGCCAAATCAAGAAAGAACATATGTATACCCTTTGTTTTGTTCTCCTATAACGTTAAACTTTTAAAGCCAAGGCCCTTTTTTTTAATGTATTTCTGCCAAAATTCAGCTAGGCGTTAAAGCAAAGTTTATATTGGCCCTATCAGGGTTGTGAGTGGTCCCCAAATTTTGATCAGGCGTGCAGAATTGTTGGGGTAGGATTCAACTATCTATTCTTTATGATCACTGACTTCTTGGGTGATATTTTTGTCCAAGGTTAATTTATTCTTAGAAACGATTGCTATATGTCTTGACTCTTGAAGGGAAGGTTAGGTCCACTGTCAAATCTAATACTTGAAGAAGGAATGAAATGTTGGAAGGAGTTACATCTGTGGGAGAAAAAAAGGTTGTAAAGAAACAAATTTGGGAGGTAGAAACTAGTTAAGATGGATTTTCAGATGCAACTAAATGAACTAATCATATTTTGTATCATCTTACTTAAAGCTAGATCAATGCTTTAAGATATAACATGATTGCCAATAAACTAAAATTTTCATAATGGCCTTGGATATATCCAAACTGTGGAAATGGGATTTATGGATAACCTCAAATACTTGTCATGCTGCTTTATCAGTAAGGTTCAATTTATTCTTTCACTGTTTGCACTCCCATAATAGCTGCTCAGTCTTGTTCTTGGATTGAAAGTTCAAATAACATTCTTACCTTCATGTTTGAATCTTGCATTCCAATTTACTTATTCTTACTCACCCCCCCCCCCCCCCCCCCCCCCAACCCGTCACGAAAAAGGTCTATATATATTATACCCCACCTATAACTAGTCTAATAATTCTTCTTTACCGTTGTCTCTGCAATAAAGTTATCTGAAGCTCAGTGGATGAGTTTATCTTCCTTTTTACGTATTCAGAGTTACAAAATTATCTTATATCAGTCTGTTACCATTTTGCTCTCCATTAGATAGAATTATGTAGGCCCTTTAGATTTGAGAGTCTTATAACTTTGAACCAGATTAAAAAGTGTCATGTTAATCTTGTATTTGAGATTTTTTTTATACATATGAGATTTAGGTCTTCCCTGGACTGGGTTAGCCATCCTTAACATTGGTTGGCTAAGGTTAACCTTATCCTTACCTTGTGGGAGGACTGGAATCAAAACCAATCAATCGCTAGACAAACCCTGGAACATGTAGATGATCACCATAGCCCAGAGAGAAGAGGGAAGATAAATGGAAAGATTTACTGAGAAAGCAATAAAAAAGTTTATATGTCATATTTTGGTTAAGTGGGCCCTGACTGAAGTAAGAACATATTTCTCTTCTTAGTGCTTTGAATACTGCCCAACTATGGTGATTTGGTCTTTGTAAGGTTCTTGGGTAAAACTTGAAGAATGATGCTGGTACAGGTTTTTGTAATGTGGTTTATAGGATGGATTGGGTCTGGGTCAGGAATTTGGTTTTTCAAATGTGGCAGGAAACTAAAAGGATAAGATTGTAAGTCTTGTATTCTCTCTCAGCAGCTATAAGAATCTAGTTGTCTTATTACTAAAATATATCGCATTCTCTATGCAATACTTGCTTAAAACATCATCCTTCTTTTCTTCTCTTCTCTTCTCTTCTCTGGGAAGCTTAACAGTTAAAATATCAATATCTGGAAGTGCATATTGAGTATGTAGGACAGCTGAATAGTATTTTTGTTTGTGAAAGTACATAGCTTATTCTGATGATCTAATTCGTTACACCACTCAGTCTCAAGACTCTCAACACTATGACTGTCTGCCTTTACTAATTGCAAAAATGAACTACTCTACTCGATCTTTGCAGTTCACTTTTGGGCACCAACTTTTAAGTGGAGCATCAGCATAGCCAATATTGTGGACTTCGCTAAACCACCTGAGAAAATTTCATATCCTCAGCAAATAGGTATGCATTTCTCACAATTATTTTGGCATATATCAGTGCACAACTAGTTCTATTAATCTTATATATTTGCTAACTCCCTTTATATTGTACCCAGCGGTTACATGGTCTGGAGTCATCTGGTCGCGTTACAGCACTGTAATCACTCCAGTAAGTCTGATCTTTTTTACAACCTGCTTTTAAAAGGTATGTAGAAAAATGATGATGTATCCTGTGCCCACTTAGGTAATGAATAGCCTTATGGAAGACAAGTAGTATAGTGGTTTACTTACCTTCTTGACATGATGTGTATATAGTTCTTGTTTGTGCTTGCATCATCGATTTTCTTGTTCAGTGTGAATCTATGATCAAACTTGATTTGTGGGCTGTATGATATTCATTATTTAATTAGCCTATTGGACAAAGGTTTAGAATGGGTCATGACTCATGACTCGCATGGTGATCTATTATACCAGTCTTTAGTCAATTGGCGACCTCTCTTTTCTTGATAGTGTCACTTGATGAATAGTGAATAGATCTCTTCAATCATACTTTCTTCTGTCCTGAACTGTAGTGTGTTTCCAATCTTTTTCCTTACCTTATTCCAGACACACCCCATCTCTCCCTGCATGTGTGCTCATGCTTGTGCGTGTAGTGTGGCAACAAATGCATCTGCCTTTACCATTCTACACATTGATAGACTGTGCAGTGAAATTTGGAACCATAGAGAAATCTAGTTGCTAAGATAATCCAGGGCTGTTAATTATTAATTTTCTTTGTAGCCAAGAAATCAGTGTATCATGCATATGCACTGTTATTGATAAAAAGAAGTTCCCAACAGGAATAAAGTGACAGCATCATGATAATAAAGGGATTTAGAGAATAGGACCTTTGTACTAGAATCAAATAAAATAGGAAACTGCAGAGTATGTAAAGGAGAAAATGCACCTGGGCCAGGATATTCGGAACTACTTGCTTTATTTTGAAGGAACTTTTTCTGTCCCACTTCTTTGTATTCTTTATTGGAAATTTTTGGTGGTTGAATTCATAAATAATGTTCCTTTTATTCTATATATCGCAGGAAAATTGGAATCTACTTAGTGTCAGCGTTGCGATGGCAGGGACCTGGCATTTACCAACTTACACGCAAAGTAAAGTAAGTTTTTCTTTTGAATTATATCTCTTTATATGTAGAATCAGGTACAGTGCCACTTCTGTTTCTTGAGCATATTATTAGTTCCAAGTTTAACTGGGCAGCCATTTTCTGACTAAGAAATGTTGGTAATAGGAGTGCCTTCAGTGGGGAGGGGGGAGTAACAATATTATGAGAATTTTCTTTAATACATGACGACAGGTGGTTGACTCACAAATTTTATGACATTAACATGATATATTGCCTTCCTAGTATTTTTAATTTTATCATTGCTATTTCCTACTAAACATTGTGAAATTGCTATTTCCCAGGCATGATTATTTCGCAGATCCAGAAGCTGAAGCAGCTATTGCTAAAGAATGATGACGAAAATCTTCCAAACGCATACTAGAGTAAAGAGGCAGTATTGCCAATTTTACTTCTTAATGCACGTATTTAGACAAGTAACTGGCTATGGCATTTTTCAAAAGTCATTATATTTTCAAACCCCAGGTCTAGAAGTCGTAACTCTGTTTTATATTTGTCAGCGTGGTAATAAACAACTTGAAGCTATTGATCTTAGAGTCCTGTGAATTTCACTATGTATTCAGAACTGTCTACACCTTGCCTCACAAGTTTGTAAAAGAGATAATTCGGATGTTTGAAGCTTTTGTGACTTTCCTTTCTCGCCTAAATTAAATGTTGAATTTGCCACATGAGGAAAATAGCATATCTTGCACATAATAGGTGCGCAAGTGTTTGTAACTGAATATTTCAGTTCTGTTAAAACTCTGCAACTGTTCACTTCCATTCACTTATCATTCAGTTATCCATAATTGAGCAAATTATAAAGAATAAGTTCACTGGCTGCATTCTTAGTTATAGCTTATACACGAGCTATCTGTATCATAATCTGGACTAATATCTAACAGAAAGTATTCATCAATATATATATATATAATTTTATTTTTTTTATGGAAATATCATAATAAAAGAGAAGTACACCATTAAAATCTGACAGTAAATGTATTCTGTTGGTACTAATATGACTTGAATGAAACAATCAACAATCAATATTAAGAAGGAATTCAGGGAGATTTATGTCGGTTTTTGCTTCGATAAAGAAGACACCATCATCATTGCAAATGATTGTGTCGTCATTATGTAATCGACCTGCAAAAGGGTAAAAGCTTGTGAGTGTTGATGCCTATGAATTTTGAATAACTTTGGATTGAGCTGAAAAATTGGTAGCAGAATCTGGAGGGTAGAAGAAGGTGAAGTTGAAATGGACATCGGCAGATTGCTGGTGATGATTAGTGAGTTTCAAGGTTTTAAGGTGGTAAGGAGTTGGTGAAGATGGTTTAATGCAGTTCATGGATATGACATCTATCTTCATGGCAGAGAGATGTGTTTACTTCCAGGGATTTAGATGGAATTAGAGAAGTGATTGATACTTTTTAGTTTATAAGGATAAGAAAGGAATTTAATCAGAGAAGAAGATAAAGAAATAGAAAAAAGAGGAAGAACAGGGAGAAATAAGGAGTGGGAAGGAATAGAGCATAACACTAGACACCTCATATCAGTATGTGCTCTTACAAGTCACTCCCTTATATAAATTGGTACCTACACTCTTATGAAATTTAATAATAAGAGGGAAGGGATTTTTTAATTTTTCTTTTATATACACCAACAGTGCATAACACGAGGAGACATATTTATTAATTTAATCAGTGTGGGAATTCGCATCAAGAAGTTGTGCAACCATGAGGACAACGTGGAATCTGCTCTAGAACAAAGCAGCATATGCTGTTGAACAGCTACTGTCAGGTACCAAGAGGTAACAATACAAGAAGGAAATTTGAGATTCTACCATGGAAGGAGCACATATCTCTATATATGTACCTTATGCTACTTATGCACCTTCAAACTGCTCCGTGAAATTCATTTACAGTCTGTTTCATTTCATCCAACTGTGAAACAACATATTCCAGTTTCTTGCAACAGATTTTGTTAGCTATTCTTGAGCTGTAGTCACACTTCTCAAATGGACGATAGTCGCAAGCACTTTTGATTTCATCCCGCAATGCCACTTGGATGTCCTGGAAAGAAAGAAAACTTTCCAATTATAATGTTCAAACTTAAATGGAATTTGAAAGATGGTTAACGGGAAATCTCTAAGGATTGGAAGCTACTATATATTATAAGATTCAAAATGATGAACCATATCCAGAGGTTAGACTCGTTCTTCACACAAAGATGGATCATACAATTGACAATCAAAAAACCATATTATCACTTTACAATTGATTAGTGGCATTAAAAGATTTATTTATTGAAGATGTTCATACATTAGAGTTGGACAGTCAACAGGAAAAGAACATGAGCAAAAGGTTCCCTTAGTTAGGATAAAAAGTTGTTATAGGCTAATAGCCAAACTGCCAAAATGAACAAATAAATATGACTCTAATCTATAAGAGTAAGAAAGCCACGTTATGGTAGCAGACAATCCTAGAAATAAGCTGCTAGTTCCCAATATAGCAATCATTGCCTAAAATAATTATAAAAAATCTTCATTGAGGTTCCTATAAAATTCAAAATCAAATTGTTTCCAGTCTCCTAATTAAATCACGTAACAAAAAGCAGACAGAAAGTCTAAACTAGGTTTTGAGTTGGACCTTAATTAATTGCATAAACTCAAGGCAGTGGTTGTTGACCAGATCTTTCCTAGGTCCAGTAGAGTTGGAAAGCTCATCCATGACTCCTCCAGCAAGCTCCAAAACCCTAACAATTCTCTGTATTGAAACAAGTCATTCAACATTAATTTCTTCAGATATTTGATTTTGACACCTAACATTTGAAAGACGCATTCTTTTTAAAAAATAGAATAGAATTAAGATAGAATTTATTCATAAATTACCTTCTCAACATTCTGAAGCCGCTGCATTGAAGTGGTCTGGCCCTGTGAATCCATTGATACTGATTTACTGGGCTTCCAGCAGGTTCACCTGTGCATGAGTGTAAACACAACAATGAAAATGACATTGTTACAAAATTCATGTTCCACCATTTCATAAATTGAAGTGAGTAGCTTGCTGGGGATATTCCAAATCTAAGGTGTATAAGTTGGCTGGAGTTTTCTCAATTGGCTAGAAGCCCCATTTGGTTCACATGGAATGTGATATTTATGTGTAATTTTCCAACATGGGACTCACTTCATTTTGTTTAAGCAAATGCACCTTCTTACAAATCCAACATAATTTCACTATTGTGAACTAATAGAAACCAGAAGTAAACATCAATAGTATATATTAAGTTCCAAAAATCAGTCTTCATACAAAAGAGATCAGCTTTATAATAAACATCAGCAACAATAAAAGAATTTCACCAGATCCCTCTCATCATCCAATTGAAACCAGAAGAACTAGCACAAACCTTGCATAATTGAGAGTTACGACAAATAAAAGATTAGCACAACCAAAGGGCATGAACCATCTAGTATCTAAATACTGCATTGCAATTAAAATAGTAATAATTAAAAAAGAAAAAAAACCAACACAGTTCATCAGACAGAAAACGAAGAAGAGGAGAGAGAGATGACAGTTAGCTTTCCTTTATCAAATGTAATGGCCAAAGCTCCCCACAATTAATTCTTGAAGCCAATAAAACACCCACAACAAAACCCAATTAACAAAATGGGTATCCATGAACGAAATTGAAATCTCACCGAAAGGTTTGCAAGGTGCTGGAGTGTAACTGCGGAGCCAATGAACTCTGAATGATGGTGGATTTGCTGGTTATCCCAGAAGATGCAAGCTTTATGCAGATACTGACCAAATTGATTTGGGTTTGGGAAAGAAGCGGCACAGGGAATTGTATTGGGAGTTTCAATAGAAGAAACCGCTACTTACAGCAGCGTATCTGGTCTCCAGGGTTAACAAAACTACCAAAACCAATTTCTTTGATACGGTTTTAGAAAAGTCTAAATCTATGACTGACAGGTGGCGTAATTCTACTTGCGTTAGCGTGGACCTTGCTGTTGATTATATATTTGCCTCCTTCTGTAGCGGCCGTCACCAAACCATTTTAGAGCAGACCAGACTCAGCTTGATAGAGAGAGAAATCATGGCTGCTTCGAAGCTCCAAGCGCTATGGAACCACCCTGCTGGGCCTAAAACCAGTGAGTTGACTCGCTTATTATTTTATTCCTGCTATCAAAGTTCTGTTATATTCTCACATTTCTGTAAATAAAATTTATTTCATTTTCTCAAATTCCAGATTTGTTGAAAGTCAATTATAGTATTTAGTTGTCTGACTTCATAGTCATATGTCTCTGTCTGTTTATGTATGTCGGCTTCATATATACACGTTGATTGAGAAATTTTATGGTCTTTCTTTGATACCCAAATCGTATTATGCCAACATCGGGCAATTTATTTACTTTTAGAATAAGTTTTCATCATCCCATTCGTCGCCCAAGATTTATAGCCAAATCAACAGAGGGAACATATGTATACCCTTTGTTCTGTTCTCCTATAATGTTAAACTTTTAAAAGCCAAGGCCTTTTTTTTTATTGTATTTCTGCCAAAATTCAGCTAGGCTTTAAAGCAAAGTTTATATTGGCCCTATCGGGGTTGTGAGTGGTCCCCAAATTTTGATCAGGCGTGCAGAATTGTTGGGGTTGGATTCAACTATCTATTCTTTATGATCACTGATTTCTTCAGTGATATTTTTGTCCAAGGATAATTTATTCTTAGAAACGAATGCTATATGTCTTGACTCTTGAAGGGAAGGTTGGGTACTCTGTCAAATCTAATACTTGAAGAAGGAATGAAATATTGGAAGGAGTTACATCCGTGGGAGAAAAAAAGGTTGTAAAGAAACAAATTTGGGAGGTAGAAGCTAGTTAAGATGGATTTGTGAGATGCAACTACATGAACTAATCATATTTGGTATGGTCTTACTTAAAGCTAGATCAATGCTTTAAGATATAACATGATTACCAATAAACTAATATTTTGATGATGGCCTTAGATATTTCCAAACTGTGGAAATGGGATTCATGGATAACCTCAAATACTTTTCAATGCTGCTTTTTCAGTAAGGTCCAATTTATTCTTTCACTGTTTGCACTGCCTTAGTAGCTGCTCAGTCTTGCTCTTGGATTGAAACTTCAAATAACATTCTTACCTTCAGTCTGTTACCATTTTGCTCTCCATTGGATCATATAACTTTGAACCTGATTAAAAAGTGTCATGTTAATCAAGTATTTGAGATTTGTTTTATACACGAGATTTAGGTCCTCCCTGGACTGGGTTAGCATCCTTAACCTTGGTTGGCCAAGGTTAACCTTATCCTAAGCCTGTGGGAGGACTGGAGTCAAAACCAATCAATCGCTAGACAAACCCTGGAACATGTGGATGATCACCATAGCCCAGAGAGAAGAGGGAAGATAAATGGAAAGATTTACTGAGAAAGCAATAAAAAGTTTAAAGGTCATATTTTGGTTAAATGGGGTCTGACTGAAGTAAGAACATATTTCTCTTTTAGTGCTTTGGATACTGCCCAACTATGGCTATTTGGTCTTTGTAAGGTTCTCGGGTAAACCTTGAAGAATGATGCTGGTACTGGTTTTTGTTATGTGGTTTATAGGATGGATTGGTTCAGGAGTTTGGTTTTTCAAATGTGGCTGGAAACTAAAAAGATATGAAGTACTAGTAAGTCTTGTCTTTTCTCTCAGTAACTATAAGAATCCAATTGTCTAATTACTAAAATATATTGCATTCTCTATGCAACGCTTGCTTAAAACATCATCTTTCTTTTCTTTACTTCTCTTCTCTTCTCTGGGAAGCTTAAAAGTTAAAGCATCAATATCTGGAAGTGCATACTGAGTAAGTAGGACAGCTGAATAGATATTCTGATGATCTAATTCGTTACACCACTCAGTCTCAAGACTCTCAACACTATGACTGTCAACCTTTACTAATTGCAAAAATTAACTACTCGACCTTTGCAGTTCACTTTTGGGCACCAACTTTTAAGTGGGGCATCAGCATAGCCAATATTGCGGACTTCGCTAAACCACCTGAGAAAATTTCATATCCTCAGCAAATAGGTATGCATTTCTCACAATTATTTTGGCATATATCACTGCACAACTAGTTCTATTAATCTTATATATTTGCTAACTTCCTTTATCTTGTACTCAGCGGTTACATGTACTGGAGTCATCTGGTCACGTTACAGCACTGTAATCACTCCAGTAAGTCTGATTTTTTTAAGATGGCCAGCTTTTACAAAGATAGGTAGAAAATGATGATGTACCCTGTGCCCACTTAGGTAATGTGTAGCCTCGTGGAAGACAATTAGTATAGTGGTTTCCTTACCTTCTTGACATGATGTGTATATAGTTCTTGTTTGTGCTTGCATCATCGATTTTCTTGTTCAGTGTGAATCTATGATCAAACTTGATTTGTGGGCTGTATGATGTTCATTATTTAATTAGCCTATTGAACAAAGGTTTAGAATGGGTCATGACTCATGACTCGCATGGTGATCTATTATACCAGTCTTTAGTCAATTGAGCGACCTCTCTTTTCTTGATAGTATCACTGGATGAAAAATGAATAGATCTCTTCTATCATACTTTCTTCTGTCCTGAACTGTAGTGTGTTTCCAATCATTTTCCTTACCTTATTTCTTATTCCAGATACTCCTCATCTCTCCATCTGTGTGCTCATGTTTGTGCGTGTATGCGTGTGCAACAAATGCATCTGCCTTTACCATTTCACACACTGGTAGACTGTGCAGTGAAACTTGGAACCATAGAGAAATCTAGTTTCTCAGATAATCCAAGGCTGTTAAGTATTAATTTTCTTTGTATCCAAGAAACCAGTGTTTCATGCATATGCATTGTTATTGACAAAAAAAAGTTCCCAACAGGAATAAAGTGACAACACCATAATAGTAAATGGATTTTGAGAATAGGTCCTTTGTCCTTTGTACTAGAATCAAAGAAAATAGGAAATTGCAGAGTATGTAAAGGAGAAAATGCACCTGGCCAGGACATAAGGGACTGCTTGCTTTATATTGAAGAACTTTTTCTGTCTCCACTTCTTTGTATGCTTTATTGGAAATTTTTAGCAGTTGAATTCATAATATGCCTTTTATTCTATATATCGCAGAAAAATTGGAATCTATTTAGTGTCAACGTTGCGATGGCAGGGACCGGCATTTACCAACTTACACGCAAAGTAAAGTAAGTTTTTCTTTTGAATTATATCTCTTTATATGTAGAATCAGGTACAGTGCCACTTCTGTTTCTTGAGCATATTATTAGTTCCAAGTTTAACTGGGCAGCCATTTTCTGACTAAGAAATGTTGGTAATAGGAGTGCCTTCAGAGAGGAGGGGGGTTGACTCACAAATTTTATGACATAAGCATGATATATTGCCTTCCTAGTATTTTTCAATTTTATCATTGCTATTCCGACTAAACAATGTGAAATTGTTATTTCCCAGGCATGATTATTTCGCAAATCCAGAAGCTGAAGCAGCCATTGCTAAAGAATGATGACGAAAATCTTCCAAAATCCTACCGGGATAAAGAGGCAGTATTGCCAGTTTAACTTCTCAATGCACGTATTTAGACAAGTAATTGACTATGGCATTTTTCAAAAGGCACTATTTTTAAACACCAGGTCTAGAAGTTGTAACTCTTGTTTTATACTTGTCAGCGTGCTAATAAACAACTTGAAGCAATTGATCTCAGAGTCCTTTGAATTTAGCTGTGAATTACATGCAGAACTGTCTAAATCTAGAACTTTCTAGTTTAATGGTAATTCTAGAATTTTGACTAACTACAAAATGTTTTAAATGTTTTCTATTTTTACCAATTAAGTCCACAATTCTAGATTTTTCAAGATAACTCTATTTTCAACAAAAATTCCTGGTTCAGGGAAGAATGCATATTTGGTTACTCAGCAGAAGACTAGTAACAAGAAACAGGTCGTTTAATTAAAGTAGAAAGTACAAAACAGTGATGAGTACTTCTGATGTTTGACTTTAAACAGAGATACAAAATAAGCTGGAATGTTGCCACCCTCCCCGTAACGAAGATAGAATATCCTGTGTTCAAGCGCGTTTAACACGAAATATGTCCATTTTATGGCGAAAAGCAAAATAATCTATTGATTGTATCTGTAGATGCCCAAGTACTATCAATTGGACAATTGGACAAAAAAATTATTACCCTCGTTTTTTTTTTAATCAATTCACTGTCTCTCTAGTTTTAAAAAACATAAAAAATGTTTTTTAGCCAAAGTCAATTTGAGGTTGAGGCATAATTTATATTGGCCCTCTCGGTCTCTCCTCCGTACTTCTCTATCTACTATGTGACTCTTTTACTCTTATTAAGATGATAAATAAAAAAAATTTGTATCATTAATTATAATAGTTAACCATAATTTTAATGTTGCATAATAAACAATTTTCTATTTTTAGAATGTTTCAAATTCTAAATCTCATGTTTATTGTACCTTATTAAATACCTTTTAAGTACTCGTTAGAAAAATTCTTCTTTTATTTGTTTGGTTTATTGAGTTACCTTGGAAAAAAATTAGGGCCAAATACTCAACAATTCTTCATAATTAAGACAATACAATGCACAAAATGTAAATTTTATTAAAAGCAAAAAAAATTGAAGTACATGAAATATATTTATAATTGGCATCAAAATATCAGACAGAGAACCCTAGATTAGCCTAATGTTCTTGATTCGTTCTTTATCATTCTTATTTCCTTCAATTAAGATGTGATTTCATCAAGATCTTGTTTAAGGAGTTGACGTGCAGCTACAGAAGGAGAAAGAGTGTTATGGTTATGGCTTAGACTAGTGTATTCATCCCATATACTTGACACTCCACCTGCCAAGCCTTGGGTATTCACTACAGGAAAATTGAAATTTTTTACCCGACCCGTAATTGTTTTACAAATGCACAAATCCACTTTAAAAACCTGTTTCCAAATATTTACGACTTATTTTCCGCAAGATGTGTATAGTTTTGAATTGTGTTATTGAAAGTTCTTCCATTTTGTGGTTATTCGCAAGATAAGACATAAAAGCTATATCCAGTAAGCTTGGGCAAAGGCACAAATTCTTCTATCACTTGTATTCACATTTTCTCACCAATTGCAGAGAATGAATTGGCCACCGTAATGTATTAGTAGCTAAATTTCCTAACTCAGCAACCCTATAATTGTCAACAATAATAAAAGGATTTCCACTCTCCCAATTATAAAATTGACTTAATATATTAACATTGTCATTTGCTTTAATTCCAATAACTATCCTTTGAGGATGTTCAAGGTTTTGGAACGCTGTACCTTGAGTGAAAAATTCAGGATTGGAATATATTTGATGGTGGTATTGTGGATTGAGCTCTCAGAATAAGTTCATATTGTGCTTTTTGATAGCTGAAGTGCAGATTGATTCCCTTGTATGGTTGATATAATTGTCAAGTCCAGCTCATAGAATAGTAAATCTGAAATATCAAGTCCATTCCATCTATTAATTAATCATAATCTTCATCCAGTATGTAAAACTGTTTGATGTAAAATTGTTTGGTTGGCCAGCATGTACAAACTGAATAAACACAGAGATTAATCAGGTACAAGGTACTAAAATGTCCAAAATATCAAAAATTTATGAAAATTTATCTTCTAATGAGATTCCAACCTAAAAAATTAATAACCTAAAAATTTATGATATTTCATGGGTTTTTATATTATATATTTTGGAATGTGAGCTTAATTTCTATCCTATCCCCGATCTTTTATCACTAGTGGCTGTTACTCCTACAAATGCATTGCAAACTATATTTCTAAGCTCAGTAGACTTTATAATTTTCAACAATATTAAAACAGTCATCATTCACCCAATGATAAGATAAAATTAAGTTAATATATTAGCATTACCGTGATTGAATTTCGTACCAATAACTCTCAGCATTGTAACGACAGATGATTGAATATCATTTATGTATAACTGTAAGAACAAAAAAAATAAAAATTGTATTATTGTTATGAGAAGGATCATACATTTTTTTTGAACTTTCTTTTTACTTTGTTTACTTGCACAACTAGACAACTCCATGTATTTATAATGGGTGGAGGAAATCTCTAGACTATAGATATTTTTTACTAATTAAAAAATATCTAGATATTACTGACTTTTACTATTTTAACCCAAATCTAGAACTTTATAGTGTAATGCTATTCGAGAATTTTGACTAACTGCAAATATTTTAAATATTTTCGAAGATGATTTGATCAGTGCCACCCTCCCCCTATTCAAGATGGAATATCCTGAGAATTCTCTTCACATTCTTGAGAATTTCCAAATTGCTTTTTTAAAAAGATTCAAGTGTCATCCCACATTGAATACCTTCTATGATGCCTAACTCCTAGGCTTTAGCTAGTAGTAGACTTATCCCTTCGCCAACAATGTTCAATAAGAGTGAAGATAAAGAGTTGCCTTGACGTAATCTTGTTTTTCATTTGGAACTGCTTTGTTGGAGAGCCATCCACTAATAGAGCGGAATACATTATCACTTATCAGTACAAAACCTTTCATCCATTTTCTCCACTTTTCTGTGAATCCCATCTATTTGAGCAGGAAATCTAAGAAATCTTTATCAATATTATCATCAGCAGAGTCCCATTTTTGTTTCCTAGATCAGTTAAAAAAAAATAGGTTTATGGTCCTAGAGAATCTTCTCACCTCCCTAAACCCCTCACATTATAACTTAATAACATAAATATACCAATGGACAAATCCTTTAACAACCTGTTTCCAAATCTTTATGCCTCTGTATTTTCCCCAAAATATGTATAATTTTGAATGGTGTTTTTGTTGTTTAATATTATGACTATAACCTGATACGGGTAGGATTGGGAAAAGGGTAATTTTGTATTTTGATGTCAATTAATTAGCCTATAAAAGTTGTGTTAGGTATTGTATTGGATTTTATCTGGAATATGAATGAAAATTGGCTGAAGCCATTGTTTCTCTCTACGTTTTCTTTCTATCTTCCTCTCTCTCTGTAAGTCTGAGAACTCTCTTCTCAGGGAAGAGGTTCGCCAAAACCAAGAAGCTTGGCTTGAGTTTTCAGAATTACCCTTTGTTACAAAATCATCCTTATCAAGTGGTATGTAACAAAATCATCCTTATCAAGTGGTATCAGAGCATCTTTCTTGACACTGTGATGGTGGAAGTCAAGACGCTTGCATCAATAGAATCTCGAAAGGAATCAGTGGAACCAAGAATGGATAACATGGAAGCAAGATTCATTGGGTTGGATTCATCACTGTAGGATTACAAAGCTAGTATGGACTTATCATTTCAGAAATTGAAGCTTGATATGGATTCAAAGTTCCAAACTTTGATGGAAGCAATAGTTTCACTCAGGGCATCAAGGATGGAGATGCACACAGGGCCTGATATGAAGTTGCAGGCAACACGTGAGAGTTTCATATTACCCAGGACAGAAGAAAGAAATCAGGATTCTGCTCTGCCAAATCTGTCAACCTCTCTGAATGAAGGGGATGATGAAATCTTGAAACAAAATGAATATGTTCTATCCCATTTCACTGGGAATCACCAAAATTCACCCATGATTCCTCAACCTCCAACTCTAACGGCAGAGGTGGACGAAATCAAAATTGTGACTCCACCAAGAACTCCAAGGAAAGAAGCAATCTTGCAAGAAATTCAGAGTTCAGAAGAGTTTGATCATGATAAACAAGAAATTGAATTCAAGAATATAGGAAAGTAGGTTCTTGTAACTGTAAAAAGTAATGATTCCACAAGGTTGATGAAGAAGCTCAAATCCAATAGATGTTTGCCTAATCCTCAACTGATGCAATTTAGTGGGAGAAACTCCATGGCAGCAGAAACAAATGGAAGATAATAGTTGGTATGATGATAGGTCACCTGATGTTGGGGTTCAGGCCATAATGTTGTGGATGGTTGCTATGAGACATGAAGATCAATAGAAATGCATTGAAGTTGCTGAGATGAGGACTCTGAATTTCTACACAGGGCAAGAAATTCAAGAGCTCATCTTCAAGAAAAACTACTGCATGCTCTAATGGCTTCCTGCTGTCATGAGTCTTCAGCTAATCCTTGAGGACAAGGATTATTTGAAGAAGTGGGATTTGGTAAGGGTAGGATTGGGGAAAAGGGTAATTTTGTATTTTGATGTCAATTAATTAGCCTATAAAAGTTATATTAGGTATTGTATTGGATTTTATCTGGAATATGAATGAAAATTGGCTGAAGCCATTGCTCCTCTCTACGTTTTCTTTCTATCTTCCTCCCCCTCTATAAGTCTGAGAACTCTCTTCTCAGGGAAGAGGTTCGCCAAAGCCAAGAAGCTTGGCTTGAGTTTTCAAAATTACCCTTTGTTACAAAATCATTCCTTATCATAACCCAGTCTTAGCCTATCTGCTTTATATCATGATCATTGTTATTTTTCTTTCAAAAAAAATAAAAAATGATTGTTATTATTTAAGCAAAATATTTATTTCTCAGCATTTAACACTCTAATCATCATCTTTCTTTGAAGTATGATCCTTCTTGATGTTATTGTCATTCTTAAACACAAATACCGGTCTAAATTAGTTGAAAAGAAGTTAACATTCACTAATATGCCAATCAGTTGCTTGTCAATGTTCCGTGTTTTTGAAAATTTGGACTCTAGAAAAACACTTGAACTTTAAGAACTTGGAACATGATGCAAAGATACAAGAGTTTTTGGGCTCAAAACTATTTGATTACAGAAGCCAAAAATTGTAAATTTATGCTCATCAATATCTTCGGAATATGCCCACTTTTTTTTTTTTTTTTCCAACACCCAACTGTAGAGATACAACTTCTACTAAGTGTTATTACTATTCTCCATAATTTCGATGATTTTGAGTTAATAGTTGCAAAACCTAACTTTTTCTGTGGCTAATTTCTGCTTTGCATGAATTGAGGTGCACATTTGTGGCTTTTGGTTTATATTTTGCATCATGAAAGAAACAACAAGGACGTAGGATCGATTTCAAGTAATTTCGTAGTCAAATTACAGACTTCCAAGAATTATGTACTGATTGATAATTCACAACGGCCTTAAAAAGATTTTAGCTTTAAAAAAAAAAAAAAAAAAGGCTCAAATTTGAGATTGACAATTATGTTGGGACAACATCTATGTAGCCTTTATATTCTTAATACCAAGCATCTAAGGTAACTCTAGTGATTGGAATATAGGAAAATACAATTACATATATGATTGGAAAAAACAGTAAAAAGCTTAGATTAATGTGTAACTAAAATTATCAGATGCATCCAATAATTAAATCACTTTTGAAGAAGGAAGGAAGAGGAAAAGCAACAACAAACAATACTAATATTTAAAAGAACACGTGGAGCAGTCTCTCCTTTCACAGTACAAATATGTGTTGATATCTGCAGCCTTGTGATGGACCTCGTCATTCCGCCACTCCAATGCTTTTATTCTCCTAGGAAATCCGAGAAATGGATTACAGATATCTTTCTCATTAAAAAAATGAGCATGTCGAGTGTCAAAGTAAATGAGGCTCTTTAGCTCATCAAAAATAATTGACATGGCATCAACCGTCACAGAACAACCAATGATCGCCAAATGCCTCAGTTGAGGAAAAAAGGTAGCAATCAAAGATGCTCTATTCTTTCCTATACGTCCAAACAGACTCAATGAATGAATCTTGTCACACCGCTTACACAATTCTTCCAGCATCTCAGTACAACAATAAACTTCTTCCAAATGAGGCCAATGAGATGCCAGATTTGTGATATCAGAAAAGCTTATACGATGCTCACAAAAAAAGAGTACACCCAGTTTCCAAGGAAATACAAATGTCTTCAGTGAAGGCAACCTGCAATATCCATCTTTAAAATCAAGAAGCAGATAACCTCTTCTTTCATATAACAACATTGCATTACAATGATTCGAAATCAGTTTTAACTGACTCAATAGGACCTGACTCCATAGATCTATGTTAACATAACAAACTAGTCATACATAATATTAAGTGTGGGGAAAGTCTATGTATGCAAAAGTGTGATTATATAGAAATGATTGTTTGCACCTTTCACCAATGTACTGGTAGGCCTCTTTCTTGAAGAGGGATTCAGCCAAGAAAAGCTTGGTTTACTGGGTTGGTGGACGGCGATCCCGCACAAGCTTAAGGTAATGGCGAAACCTAATACGCAAGTATTCCTCCTCCTTCACGTTGGGGATTGAATCAATGAGCCGTAGATCCAGTACATCTCCCGGTGGAAACAATGAATCCAGTAACGCTGAGAGCCACGATTTACACACATAGCAAACAGTTATGAACAACTCCTTCCTTGGCAACAACTTCATTGTGCTCACCATTATTTCATGGTTCATTTCATCCCACTTTCTATTATTTATTTTTTCCTCCTCTAATGCATTTGTTTTTTCCTCCTCTAATGCATTTATTTTTTTCTCCTCTGATACAACCTGCATTATTTGCTTCCTTTTTTCCTTGCCTAGACAACCTGTCCGGTTGTTGTTTTGGTCGTTTTTGAGATCTTCCCCTTGGTGGAAATTCCATCACTTGAAAGAGCTATGCAAATTAAGAATAAACTCTTGTTACATTCTAATAACAAGACTTTGATGTCTTCAATAATATTTGTCAAGCTCCCCTTTGCAAAGCACAATTTTTTTCCACCTACGTCGGTAGGGAGTTTGAACCTAACACCTACTAGTGTTTGAATAATTAGCATTAAATTAAGTTATAATTTATGTTAATTTTTGACATATATAATAAATATATTTATTATATTATATATAAATAATATTAAAAGAGTATGCTCGTTTTTAAAAAATTATGCTCTAATAATTTTACTAAAAAAGTTCAAAATCAAATCATTTAGTAAAATAGTTGAGTTTATTCAAAACCTTGAAGGAGCAGCTCATTACCAACCCTAAAATGAATGAAAAAAAATGACGAGGAAAAAATACATTACTTGCAGATGCTGCTGGGGTACGGAGATATGCAGAGGCCGACGGCTTGTGGCTTTTGTGAATTTTGATGGTAGGGCAAGTTATGTATTTAAGTAGATACAGTTACGGGCCTGAATTGAAAAGAAAGCGGCCCAGTGATACATGTGAGAGATGTCAAAACAGAATTATCTTACCGACCCAAAAAAAAAAAAATGAATTATCTCATTTTTACTATTTTTCTTATGCCTTTTTCTAAATAAGAGGAGAGTTTCTTTTCTCACATATCATGTTAACTTGTAAAATAACATCAGGAGAAAATACTGCCCAAAAGAGTTGGATTTGGCCCTTTGGGTTGCATTTGAAGGAAATGAAAACTTTGCCGTTGATTCTATGGCTTCAGAGTAAAATTTGTTTCTTCAGAGCTAATTTTTTTTTTTTTTGGCAATAAATACTATCAGGATCAATAAAGAATATTTTGACTAATTCACATTTAAGATATCAAATTAGTTATCCAAGTCAATCTCGGAGTGATTCTTATCTCATCTTTACTCCACACAGAATGAATCTCTACTATCAGAACCATATGTTCAACCTTTTAACTTAATTATCTTGTCTTTCAAAGCTTTGGTTAATCTTATTACTCCTACACTCCAAAAGTTTTAAAATTTGGAAAAGAAAAAGTTAACTACCAACAATTTTATTTAAAAAAAAAAAAAAAAACCGACAGTATCTTTCCTACATTTAATCAGTACAAACTACAATGAGCTCAGCATGGATGCATGAAGACAAAGTACAAGCATATGTCTTGGATAGAAAACTTTGCCATGAGACCACCAGCGGCTAACATAAAGCCATGAGAAAATTTCCATTTCTAAAATCAGACACAAACATATAGGGTGCTGCTTTTAATGTCCCAGAATCCAGAGAACCACATAATGCCTCCAATCACCCATTCATGCCATATAACAGAGTTGACTGCATTACTCACTTTATCTGATCTGATTAGCTTTTGAACCAGAATCATGAGCATCGTCATGAGCCATCAACCCTAAACTCAAATCCAGGGTGCTGTCATTCAGATCGTGGCATACTTTCCGACTATTATCCTGAGACTGAAATGAAAAGTGATGTCAGGTTAAGATGTAATATTAAAGCAACACATGGATCAAAAAGTTTGTAAGTGTTGTTGGCTTGATCTTAAGCCAGTGGGAGGTAAATTAGAAAATGTACAAAGTCATCTTCATAGCTCACAAGAAATAGAAAGAAGCTAGCCATAACATCTCCTATGAAATCACAGTAGGCATCAAGTGAATAACCTCTAAAAGGACTCTACAGGAAGGTAATAGATCACCCTCAATTTCACTGCACATAACCATCTATATAATTCACTGAAAAAAATGTGAACATCAATCAGTTCCAATAAGCTTCTAATAGACATTGCAACCAGAAGCACTGGTTACCTTGGAGAAATTACTTTCAACAAGAACTAGACAGAACGATTTATTTTGAAACAAGCATCTAGAACAGAGCAACTAGTTTACCTGACTTTCTTCCATCGGGGCATCATTAATGTCAGGTTTTTCACACAAAACCTCCCCTTTGGGAGTTGTTGGTTCTGCTTCACTATGTTCAACATCAATTAGTTCAACTTCATCTTCAACTTTTTCGGCAGACTCATCATCTGCACCCTCATTTTTCTGCTCCTCTAGCACAGAAATCTAAAATATCAAAAAGCCCTATGACCATGAATTAAAGATCCCAATAAAAATAAACAAAAACATATATCAAAATTATTATCATCTATTTTGATTATAACACAATCCAAGAACACAAATGAGGATCAGAATACATAGCAAAGTAACTAATATTAAAAGCTTGTTGTCCGATTAATTGTTTTAATACACACAAACATATCCTGGCATAAATAATATCTTTGGGCCAATCCATGCATACATAATGAAATAACATGAATGGCACCAAATCTAAATTCAGGAACTGTGCACATGGAAGGTGTCTTTTAGCAAGAGAACGCAGTTTTTTTAACAGTGCCATATCTATACTCTAGTTAGAACTTGAATGCTTGAAAAATAAATTGTATCTTTGCTGGCCCATCAACAATTAAATGAACGAAAAAACAAGATTCCTTTATGATAAATTGCAATTTTCAATTTTCAATTTCTGATTAGTTGGAAAGAAATCTAAATAAAATAGTTTGTTAAAATATATATTAAAGACACACATTGATTGGGGTCGAATGCAAGAAGTACTTTGCTACACTAGTCATATGTAGGTCTGATTTCAAAGAGCAATGATGGGAATGGTGATTTAGTGACTTATTTCAGAAAATCCTCAGTGCTGCCTATCTGAACGTCATGAGCAACTCAGCAGGCAGGCCAAACATTAAGGCTTTAAGCTTAGCTGCATTAATTATAATCATTAAGTAGTATATTTCCAAGCATTGTTCTAACTTCCAATCAATGCTTGATGGTCATGGTACCCCAATATGCATATGAGAATAGAGATTCACAAGGTTCAAATTAATCTTGAAAGCAGCAGTTTACAGTTTACACTTTACAGCTTCCAAAATTAAAAACTAAATTCGCTATAAATTATTAAAAAGTTCCATCTCGACCATAGTTCTTCATGTGATTTCAGAACTCAATGGAATCAACTAATGGCTAATGCCAGTTAATTTTAGTTTTTCTTTACCTCTCCTCGTAATTCTTCAATGGTCAATTGACCACACGAGTTCAACCACCAAAAACCCAGACAAAAACATGCAAATTCATCCTTCATAACACAACTTCTTTCTAAGAATAGTAAAGATAATATCCCAACTGTCTACTGAATTCTCCCATATGCTCAGCTACCAGATCAGCTCATCTCAAAAAATTTCTACAATGGAAATACATTAAAACATTCACGCTTAGGCACTTAGTTCTTTAACAATTTAATCTACTCTTGCTTCTCCAACTCTATCCAGGAAAAGATAAGCCACTGCCACTGTTAAACCCAAAAATCACAGACCAAGTCAACCTAGGCAAAAGAGCTCAATTCATCAGTAACCCGGCAAAGACCAAATCTTTCAACAAACTCAAGCCCAGTTCATCTCAACCTAACCACACAACCAACCCCACAACCAACCCAGTAAAGGAATCACACCATGTAACCAGAAAACGAAACCTAAGAACAATAAATAAATAACACAATAATGAGTCCATAGACATTGAATTACCGGAATGTATTTGAATTTACGCTGAGGCGGCTCTTCGAGTAAAGCCACCGTTGTCTCCTCTTTGCCGGAGTTGTTTTCACCGTTATTGTTGTTCTGGCTTTGGGTAATTGGGGTCCACTTGTAAAGCAAGAGATGGGATTGGGACCCGTTATTGCCCTTTGTCGTACCATTGTGAATCTGAGAGCGATTGTTGTTGGAAGCAGGGCTAGAAGTTGGTAAGTGTACCCACCTCTTCTTCCACTTCCTCACCGGTCCATTGAATACCGTAGCCGGTCCATACCGAGTCGAGGACCGCCCGAGCCGGGCCCCAACCCCCTCCATGAATTGGTTGCAGATCTGTGGTGGCAACTCGGTTGCGACTCGCTACGCGTCCGATCCTCTGAAAGAATTAAAAAAAAAATTGTTGAAATTTGATAATAATAATAAATAAATAAACTGAATTTTCGTCTCTCCCTTTCTTTCTCTGAAATATTTCCTTTCCATTATATAGTTTTCAATTTTAGAGTTGGATTGGATACTTTTACTATGTAAAAAATAATAAATTGGAGTTTGAACTATACGACAACGTTTTGGGTTTCAAGCACTTCTCTTTCTCCGCGTCTGCCGCTTCCCCAGCCGCCTTTTTCTGCTGGGTACTGTGCTTCTTCCTTGTCCTAATTCTCCCCAGTGACGGAATTTGATTTTTGTGGTGTTGTGGTTTTCGTAGGTTACAGAAATCTTCGCACATGAATCATGCTGCAACTTTATTGGTTTTTAGTTTCTTAAATTTATTCACCAAGTTCTTCCATTTTCTGAATTATTTAACAATTTTTAGGGCATAAAGTTTCAAACTTTCCATGGAAGCTCAAAACGTTTGTACTGGGCTGTGTTTGGAATCAGCAATCCCATCAATTAAAATTGTGAAAAATTCAATCTTTGCTAGATTATCTCCTCCTCCTTCTTCATGTGTTTTCCTTAGATCCCAAAAATGGGTTTTCTATAGAGCAAGTTATTCTATTTCGAATAGAGTGTGGCCTAGGAAGAGAATAGAATGTAGAAGTATGGCAGAACAAGTAGAGGTTGTTGGCTTCGATGGGGAGGAGATTAGAGCTGAGGTTAGACGGAAAAAGCTAGCTATTTTTGTCTCTGGTGGAGGGTCGAACTTCAGGTCAATACATGAAGCAACTATTCAAGGATCAATTCATGGAGACGTTGTTGTGTTGGTTGCAAGTAAAAGCGGTATGCTTTCCCATCCCTATTTAGTAAGGCACCTAGTAACCTCTAACTTGTGGATTTTATTTACTTGATTACCAGACCTGTTGTTATCCTTTTCAAAAAAATTATTTTTAAGAAGTGAAATATGAAATTAGCTTTCTATTCATAATTTAAGCCTGCTAACAACTTGTCTGGCTGTTAGTCCGTTGCTAGTTTTTAGTATCAGTAGTGTATGAACAAACAAGTTGTCGTTAGACAAGGCTTCTTTTTCTTTTCTTGCCTCATTTTTAGTTCACGATAGTCAGTACTTAATAGCATCCAAATGAGATAGTACGAATAGCTGAGGTGCCGGTAAGTCTGGTGCTTTTAATGGTCAGTTTTACGTTCACCCTTATATTAATCTGTCCCCTCACTAAATGGGTAATTGAATTAATTGCCTACTATATATGAATGCAAGTTGTCTACTTGCTTTGTATGGTTTTTATGTAAACATCCTTGATGGGTGCTTAGCCTTAGTTTATACTTTTTCTAAAAAGGTATTTCCATCTATTTTAGAGTTGATAAGCGCTGGCTTGAATAACGTCAGACCCAGATCTTAATCACATTATCTTACAAGGGAAAATGCTTCTTGCACCCCTGGAAACCATGCTGTTAATTGTGCTGATTTGGAACACTTAGTAACTTGCAAACAATAGAACTATAATGTACTTATATTTCATTCTGCTCTTTGCATACTGAATTGCAAGCTCTTTATGGCAGGTTGTGGAGGTGCAGAGTATGCAAAGAATACTGGCATACAAGTTATCTTGTTCCCCAAAACAAAAGATGAACCTGATGGACTATCTCCAAGTGGTCTTGTTGATACACTGAGGTTAGAGTTGTCTTAGTATTTTTATTAATTCCGTTATACCTTTAATTAGGTCTTCTTTCTAAATTTATTTACTAATAAGAAGGTCTCTTTGTTTTTCTTACTTAGCCTAGACATTCTGAAGTGCATGACCTTCAATAACTGTTGCCATCAAATTTTACTGTACAGACACATGCAAAATCAATTGGATCTCATTTAGGTCCTGAATTTGCTATTTATCAAATTAATAAACTTAGTCTTGCATTGGTGGAAAATTATTCTAAATGATTATCTTTTCGTTCTAGTGTCATGGAAATATGAACAATATTACATGGAGTTTATAAAGTTTAGGCAATCTATATATGGGGATGTAGATTTAGAATGCCATTTTCAGTATGAATACTTAGGATTGCCTGCTTCTTAGTTAATTTTTGTTTTTTGTGTTATAACCCTAGAAAATTTAGTAAAAGGAGGATTATATACTGTATAAAACAATACAAGCTCATTTACACTAAAAAGCAAAAGAGAGAATTGAACAAATTTTATAGAAAAGGTGACAATTACAAACAGGATATGAACAAGAACACAAAACATGCTCACAGAATATTATTTGATTTATTGGACTATTAGCTTATGATGTGTTATTAACTTTATCAGGAGACTCAAGGTTGATTTTATTCTTCTTGCTGGATATCTCAAACTTATACCAGTGGAGTTGATCCGAGCTTATCCAAGATCCATAGTAAATATCCATCCATCACTTCTTCCATCTTTCGGAGGAAAAGGCTATTATGGTAGGAAGGTGCATAAAGCAGTGATTGCTTCTGGAGCAAGGTATATTTCACAATTCACGCTGGATTTCTTAATATATATTTCACATGTAGTTACTTATTTTTCATGTTTTGTTTCACCTCTTTTTGCTTGGTTAGATATTCGGGGCCTACAATTCATTTTGTTGATGAACACTATGACACAGGGCGTATCCTTGCTCAGCGTGTTGTCCCTGTGCTTGCTAATGATAGCGTAGATGATTTGGCTGCAAGGGTCCTTCAGGAGGTAATAGCATTTCAATTCATATCACCCCTCCCCTGGAAAGAAAGAAAAGTGGCACTTTTTTAACCATTAGTTTGCTTCATCCTCAATCAAATTGAACTAATATTTTAGTTGTAAGAGAATGGTGTGAACTACTTTATGAGACTGGGTTTTGGTAGTTAAGTTCAGCTTAACATGACTTCTGTTTGATACTTTTTATTTTTAACTTTTAGGAGCATCGATTATATGTGGTGGTGGCAGCAGCATTATGTGAAGAGCGGATAATTTGGAGGGAAGATGGTGTTCCTCTCATCAGAGGCAGAGAGAACCCCGATGAGTTATTCTGATAAAACTTTAGACGGTTTTGTTTCTGATAAGGTCTGGAGATCATTTCCATAATCTCTAAACATCACTTGCATTCTCAAATGTAGAAAGTTAGAAACCAAAGAATAGAAATCCCTCCCGCAAAAGGAGTGGCTTTTTAAAGCCACAACTAGCAATTCCTATTTGCAAAATTTTGATTTCTTCATGTATGACTAAAGTAGGAGGGCGAGCATGAGTTTGAGTATTTGAGTGGTTGACCCTTTTATAAATCCTTATAATCCCAACTCAGGCGTTTCCCTCATTCCCTGCTTATATACTTAACCGCTCACATCAACCTAGGATGATGATTTTAGTTAATTGGACATATGTAATCCTTGGGTAAAAGGATACAGGTTGTTGTGTATGGAATTTGTATGGAATTTGTATGGAATTTGTAGTGTGCATTTTACTGTAACTCGGTGACAATGATATCTCTTTGACTTAAGTTAATCTTCATTAATCTTCCATTTTTCAAACAAGACTATAATAATTGTTATTACCATGCTTGCAATTATTGCAAGCACCCACTAAAAATACGCCAAAAATTGGAAATAGCAAAGTTATAATAATAACTTAAATGTTTGTGACTCAAATTGTACCAAATATTTGGACAAGCACTTCCTCTCGAAAAAATGGTCAAGATACTATGTGAAGTATATAACTCTTTTATACAAGTCATGTGGTATTTGGTGTATAAATTGTTGACAAAAAAATGTTATTAGTGAGGAAAAAGGAAAAAAAAAGGGTATAATTCCACATTATATTAATCATAATTTTAGACATTGCTGCAATAATTAACCAATGAACATTATACAATTTTGGTGACCAAAAAAAAAAAAAACTAATCAGCAAGTTATGGTCTTTGAAGTCTGTTGATTCTGTTCTAGAGATGAACGGCTATGATTAATGTTTACTCTACCCTAGTTCGTGAGTGTCACTGAGACTACAAATATAAAGTCCAGATGCTAGGCTTTGAAAACTCTAGACACCTGCGCCTCTGTTTATTACATAGCTGCCGAAGGACTTTCTCTTTTGCACAAAGTTTTCAAATTTCATTACTTTCAGTTTCTGATTTTCTGTTCTTGAATCTTTAATTTTGTTGGGTAAGGCTGCATGTACCAAGAGAAGGGTAAAAACAAAAATCTGTACCCTTGATCTTGAATTTGCCATAGTGGCTGTAGCCAAATCAAACGGCTAAGAGAAGTTTACTGGCCGGTCGTCGTTGAGATCTTTGATATTTGTTGACAAATCTGCTTACCGAGCTTCTCATATTCTGTGTCTTTCTTGGGCTTTTTTGTTTATGTTATTTGTGAAGAGAAGGGGGGAAGAGGGAAATGGCATAGGATTTAGCCTTTTTAAGAGACCCTTCTCTAACATCAAACTTTTTTGTTTTTACAAAAATGGTCAACTTCCAGGCAACCTGCTTTGGTTCCCAGCAGTTTGCGTCTATTGGAGCCTACAGATTTTTGTATTTTTTTTTTTTTCTTTTGGTTATTGTTGAAATTAAAAGTTTTCTGAACCTATTCAAGATTGTGAAAGGTAAATTCACAATCATCTGACTAATTAGAAATGAAATTCTGCTTAAATTAGTATTATGATTGAAAAATAACAAAGTGATGCTCTTGCTGATATTCACCTACTCTGTTGTGCTCTGTGAAGCATGTTAAAAAACAAATGAGGAATGAGGATGACAACTTTATCCAGGAATTGTAATTAAGATGTTAAATTCTATAATATTAAGTACAGAATCCTGATGAGTTTTTACAATCGACTAATGAGTTTTGCTTGGAGTAGCTTAATATTGTGGGCTAGAACCAAAAATTCATCCTACAATTGAAAATCATTTGAAAGATAAATGGGTTTTAAAATATGCATACTGCTTAAAAAATTTCCTCTTTAACCAAAAAGTGAATTTCATCTCTATCTTAAAGCTTATCATAGGCATCCATGGTGGGGTATGAAGTGGGTGAGGGGCTGAGGGAGAATAACAATTAGGCGCCCAAGATATGCAAAAAACGATCTTTTATTCATTAACTGCAACTTAATTCACAGGCTATATCTAAATTCTTTACTTTATATAAATATTTTTCAAAAATAATATAAATCTGGAGGCAAGTTGAACATGCTTCCAATCATCCCAAATACAGAGGCAAAAATAGGCCACAAGAGCATATATTTTTTGACGGGCTTCTCGTGACAGTGTCTAACGCACTAAATCCAATCACTTCTCAACAACTAGAAAGGCTGACACTACACCCACCCACCAAAAACAAAAAGAATCAATCTCTAACACTCATATTTTTTCTATACACCAACAGGAATAATATGCTACAGAATATCCTACTATAATTGCATGCCAATTCCGCTGGCACCAAGTGCAGCAGTCAAAAGACCAACTTTGAAGCCATTTTTGCTCCCATAAGCATCCCTGCAGTTGTAAGCTTTCGCTGGCAGCGCCTCAAAGTCAAAACCAACTGACCTTTTAGCAGAAAAGGCATCAGCAGACAACCCTGTTGCCTTTGATCTTGTCGAAACTTCATTGATTGTTCGCTTATAAGAACTAAACCACTTTGCTTGCATGTAACTGTTTCTCCTCCATGGAGGTACATACAAGTCCGCACTTTTCATGGATTCTTTAATTGCATTGCACATCAGCCTCACAACTTGCTTCAACAGAGCTACTTTACCAACAAAAATCATAGGAAAAACATCGAGTAAAGATGAATATTGAGTTGTGGGACGCGCTATTTCAAATTCTAGAGCAAGAGAAACTTCAACAATGTAGCGTTTTCCAGAAAAATTTACATCAACATATTCATAATCACCAGCTGGGAATCTCCCAGTTTTTTCCCACTTGGATTTGCAAAGGCCTGCACAAGAGGTTTCAAATGAATTCAGTAATAAAGCTATATGTAGCAGTTCATATGCATCTAGGATAAGAAACAATTGGTCCAAGCACATATAATAGCACTTGTGTTTGATAATGTTTGCTTATCTTGCTGTTTCCTATTCCAATTAGAACTGGCCTATGGTACTAGCAGTAGCAAGCAAAAGTCTTAATTAGCACTTATAATTTTTCCAATGAAAAAAAAAAATTATTACAGATGGTGACATGAAGCTAATGGCTCAAAATCCTAACTTTCTGTGTCAAAAAAAGCATATTATTGATATTCCAGATAAGATTCCAATCATCGTGGACAACTTTTTTGTTCTAGATCAATCTCTAAAGCCTGTCAGCATTCTATTCGTAATTCTTCAATATTACATTAAACTAAGTGCACTACAGGATTACTATTAATTAGAAATAACTCTAGGATTAGGATCATTGCTTCAGAATTTAATTTGCATCCAATCCAAATTAAATTATAGTAAACGAATTGAATCTTGTTTGGTTTATGGGAAAAACAGAAGGAAAGTGAAATGTAAATTAAGCAGGACTCACCAGCATCAAGACCTCTTTCTCGCAAATGGGTCATCAACCTGCGTTTAAATCCCTGAGAAGACATGTCTCCAACAATCCCATATGCAATTTCAACTTCTGCACGAATTTTTTCCTTTACATTCTGATCATTTTCATCTTCATCAGCTTGATCATTAACATAACTGACCAATCCAAATAAAGTTTGCAACTTTTCCTTCTTATCTGAACCAGACCATTCATCCCTCTCTGCAGAATCCTCTTCATGGTTTTCTCCTTCCTTTTCATAATTATTAGTACCAACATCTTCCACTTCATCTCTGTAATTCTTTTCCATAAACGATTTCACAAGATCAGACAAATCAGTCGAGCTTTCCGGCGAGTGCTCGCTCCCACTGCTTTCACAGAGCCTCACACGTGCTACATCAGCGTCAAACGCCGCCGCTACCCTCTGAAACCTCACCGGAATTCTTCCCATATTTTATATTACAAAGATACCCTTTTGTCTATCTCCCTGTTTCCTACACTTTCTTTTCTGAGGGAGTGACTGAAAATGAGGAAAGGTTGTACCTTTATTGTAGGCTTTATAAAGAGAGATATCAAAGATGGTGAAATGGTGTTGACATAAGAGGATAATTGGGAGATGAGGATGATGACAAAATGGAGTAACTGTGAAAGATTTGGAAACGGCGTCGTATTTATACAAGATGTATGACTGTTTTTAGTTTGTGAAGGTTTGGTTAAATTGAAGGATGTATTTAGGCCAAATTACAACAAATTTGAGTGAACCTACCCTGTTTTCAATCCAGATTCAACTCTTTGTATTATAGTTGGAGTGAGATACATTTGGATTATGTGAGCTATATAGTGCAGCTTACGAGGATTGGGCCCAATCAAAATAAAGAAATGTTGTGTTCTCTCTTTGGGGAGGATAGAAAGTCAATATGATGAAACATAATTACAAAGAATGAATTCTATTTCTATCAATTTGGCAGCTAAAGTTTCAAATCAATAATTCATTTTTGTCTTGATGTGCAAAATAAGAAATTTCCTTGCAAGTGCAACTTAATTAATGAAAATTTTATAACGTTATTCTACATATTTTTATCAAATATAATATTAATGACATAATATGATATGATTGTTAACATATTAGTAGAGAATTATTATTTCAACTATCAAAACATGTTAAGAATTATTATTTCAACTATCAAAACATGTTATTACTCGTTTAAATTTTTATTAAGAGTTGAGTTATGAAATGTTTATTAGAAAATATTATTTCACAAAATATTTTTCTTCCAAAGCCGTAAGAGTATGTCAAATCCTTTTATTATTATTAATTTTTAGTTATTTTACATAACTATTGTATTTTACATGCTTACGAATTTATTTACAATTGAGTAAGAATTTCAGAATTTATAAGTGGAAACAAGTTTTGTTTTTATTTCTTGTATGCATCAAATATTCATAATAGATAATGCAGGTGGGTAAAAGTTTGTGAGAAACCTCTAGATATCTTTTTGTTTTCAATTTTTTTAAATATTTTGTGAAAATCATCTTCAAAATCAAATGAAACATTGATGTACAATCTAAACAACAAAAGTGAGCTTATCAACAAAAAAAAAAAATGAAAAAAAAAGAAAGAAAAAAAGAGAGGAAGTTTTGCTAATTTTAAGAACCGTACAAGTATTAATATGTGTCATGAGTACGAGACTAACGTGTGGGCCATATCCCATTGTCTCATAGCCACGTGGCTCAATATGCCACGTCCACTGCTTCTCTTTATTCGTTTTACCATCTTATCCTGCGGTATTATTAAGATGAAATGTGCAGAATAGACGGTGTTATGAGCTTCTCATGCAAAGATAGTATTATTGATATCGAATGATGGCTAGGTTCAATGAATCTAATTTTGTGTCCCGATACACTGAATTTTAATTTTTCTCGATACCCAGCCTGTTAGTAAAAGTCTCCATGCATGTGCGTGATTTACATACACTGTATTTTACCAGTTACAACCACAATTGAAAAGCATGCACGTTTTAAGAAACTTATGTGACTTCTCCTCCTCTATTTCTTTTAAGTAAATTTTAGTGAATTAATCACGTTTTTCATATTAGTACAACATTGCTTATGACCTTTTTCAAATTATATACACAAATTGAATATGTTCATTTAAGTTTTATATTACTTAGGGTTTACATAAGTTATAAAAAGAAATTATAGCATTTTCAAATTAATTTTACATGTATAAAAATATTTTTTTTAAAGTTCATTTCACATTAAATATCCTCATTTAGCCTGCAAGTAGCTCATTTTGAATATTTCCTTAATTAGAATTCTATAATAAAGCAACAAATAATAATTACTAATAATAATTATTTAGTGATTGTTGTTTAACTATACGTAACAACATAATTCAGATTGATCAACTGTCATTAAATATATATAACATTACAATAATAAAATGACTATTTTTATTGTCACCGTGATCTTAACATGCACTATAATCTTACAAAGTTTATTTAGAGTATGTGCTCTCACAGAACAATTTCCTTTTGTATTATCTAAAAATAATATGAATGCTATTATATGTAAATATATTGACCCTTAGAATAGTGTAATGTGATATTGACATTTCAACTAAGCTAACAAATAAATAAATAAATATATATATATATATATGACAATTTTCTACTTGCTAATATATATAACTCAAATTATGGGATTAGGGTTGTTTGTTGTTTCCCAAAATGGGTATATTCCGAATAATGTTGTGATTATTCTAAACCCAAAACAGTAAAAAGGAAAGACATCAGCTGACAAATATGACGTGAGATTTTGGAAAGATAGAACCCTGTCACCATGTAGATGCAAGTGACCCTTATTATGACTGGATACAATATGTTTTGTTTGCGGAATTTTGGACAAAAGGGTCCAAGTTTCTAAAAAAATTTAGTCAAAATAGTAAATTTTTTACCATAATAGTCCAAAAGGGGGTAAATGTTGAAACCGTGTTTTCAAAACACGGTTTCATGGTCCGACCTGGCGTGCCAGGTCGGACCATCGCACAGGTCACGCACTCGCGCGTGACGCGCGAGTGCAGGATGAAACCGGCTTTTGAAAAGCCGGTTTCATCCATAAATTTGTCCCCCACTACAGCCACGCGGGGGACAAATTTTGCAGGCTACCCTGCAGCACTGCAGGGTAGCCTGCATTCCTATTTCCCAGCCCCCCTCCCCCCTCCCGCACACCCCCCAAATAATTTCTCTCCCTCTCCCATTAATATATTAATTATATTAATATATTAATTAAATTACAATATACAAATATCATAAATAATTTGTTTTACTTCACACCATAATTAATTTGTTTTACTTCACGTAACAATTCAATTAAAACATATAAATCTTAAAAAAATTTCATTACCTTACTAAAAATTGATGAATTTTCATAAAAATTTATGAGTTCTTAAAATTTTTCTTAAAATATATAATAATAATCATATTAATTAATAAATTAGCTTATTTTATTTTACATAATAATTATATTAAAACATACAAACCTTCAAATATTTTTTTTCATGACCTTTGTAAAAGTTTAATGAGTTTTTAAATTTTTATTGTAAATATTCGGCAAATTTTTAATTTTAATGTTTTATTATATGATATTTTTGAAATTTAAAATATATATTAATTTTTTAATTTATATTAAAATATTTTATAAATTTAAGATATATGATAATTTTAAAATTTTAGAATTTAAGATTTTATCATACATTTTAATTTATCATAAATATTTTTAAAATTCATGATATCTTTTAAATATAAAGTATATGTTAATTTATATATTTATAGTTTAAAATGTTCCATGAAATTTTAAAGTGTATAATAATTATATGAAATTAAAAATATATGAAAATTTTTAAATTTATAGTGTATGACAGTTTTTAAATTTATAAATTTTGTATTTTTACAATTTAAGATTTTTGTTAATTTTTTAATTCTATAATGTATGATAAATTTTTTTACTAAAGTTTATGATATATTTTTACTAAAGTTTATTATTACATGCTTTATTATAAATTTTAATTTACAAGTATAACTAAATTAAAACATAAACCAGGAAGACTTTTCCTATTACAAGTAACAAACACAAAAATTAAAAATTAAAAAACTTATATAAGGATTTCGAGAAATACTGATCTACAAAAAATGACCTCCTATACCACATGGGCGTGATTTTCTCCTCCTTGCCGGGTTTCGCCTAGCTGGTACATCAGCCCTGTCACCAAGATCGTCTGAGGGAGGTATGTCATCAACACCGCTAAATCCTTCCTCAGCTTGCACACCTGAACCCATACCCGGGTCATATGATGCAAGTGTATTACCATACTGAAAGTATGGCACCTGCGGTATGGGAGAGTTAAAAACCTCGTTTGATTGCAGTGCAAAGTCCGGCATAAGCTGATGATACATAGATGAACTACTGGCCATATAAGGAGGTGGAGGAGGTGGAGACATATGTGCCGGAGATGGAATATACACATCTGATGGTCGGACATCAGCATCAACACGTCCATAAGAAACCGACGGTCCAGGGACATCAGTTCTACTGCGTCTGCGACGTTGTGATGACAATGATGATGATGACGTCGAATGAGTAGAATGGGAAGGAGCTGGATCAGCATGGATAAGACCAACTCGTGTAAGATATCTCCTACTGATACGTCTATACCACTCATTGTACTCTGTTGTATGAGCAGCATGACCATGTGCAACTCCCAGAACATCACCTATCTGGACCAGATTGTATCTCATGCCCCAAATGGCTATGTGGTTAGCATGTAGCCAACGGTAGTCAGTGACGCCCCGTCCCCGAAGATCAAATTTGTGCAAGGTTTGATCGACCTCAATGTCAGTAGGGTTTTCTGGTATAGGTTGTTGATATCCAAACTGATGCATTACCCTATCCACTTTCTGATACTCAACAATATGAAAACATATTAAGGGTACTTTAGCACCCCAAATATGCTGGTCTCGATAACAATAATCTGGTATCAGGTGTCTCACCCCATCATCAATGTAGGGTAATGATATGAACTGCAATCCAAAAACTGTGTCAATGTTTTAATAAATAAAACCTTGAAACATGTCATTGTTAAATAACTTGTTGATATAAGATACACTTGTAATTACCTGGTCTGATGACATCCTGTCCAGCATCTCTCTATACCAAGACACCACATTATGGCCGATTTGAGTTACTTTGAACTTTACTCTCCACCTGGAAGTAATTAAAAATGTTAATTACAAGTCATTTACGTACCACACATCCTAGTAGCCAAATGCATAAAACTAATAATTTTACAAACCTCGCGCCTAAAGGACAAAGATTATCCCACGGAATGTCTGTCTCCCTCCTCGGTGCGAGAAATGGTAGTCGCTCCCATGCCCATACCTGGAGTAATATCAAAGGTCCAGCAATTTCAGAAGCATCAAGGTGAGTGGCATGACACATCTCCCTGTACAACCATGCTAGGGAGGCACTCCCCCAGCTGTACTGTCCTGCGACATATAGGTTTTCCAACAGAGATAAGAAACAAATGTGCACATGTGTACTCGTCTTACTGGTGAACAACAATCCACCCATCAGCTGTAATATATAAGCTCGTGCATATCTCTGCGCTGTAATGTCATCACCATCGGCTGGAAAATTCTGAAATGTCAATCCTAACCAGCTCATTTTCAATGTGTTACCCTTAACAGCTGTAGCAGGGGGCACAACTCCCAATAATCGCTCGCACTCAGTTGCGACGTCAGCACCAACTAGGCCAGAGACAGGCTCACCGTCAACAGGTAAACCGAACAGAATACTAACATCCTGTAGTGTGATGGTGGCTTCACCGTGCGGCAGATGAAATGTGTGAGTCTCTGGCCTCCATCGCTCTACTAAAGCTGTCACAAGGTGCCAATCAAGCGAAATAAACCCCACCCTGATCACACCGCCAAAACCTGCCATGGTCATGTACTCCAATACTCGAGGATTAATATTATTAATATTATTAAGAAGTTCTCGGCCGAACACCGCCTCCCTCAGACGGCATCTGAGGACATAGGTCTCGCTCTAAATTTTTAAAAACATATTAGTAAGAACATTTTCGCTAATAAAATTAAATTGAAAAATTATTTATAGTAATTTGATTTGTTAATTACAAACCTCGTGATCCGCGAAAACTCTAACGGATCGATGGCTATCGTGTAATCTAAGGACTGAAACATCTACTGGGGCAACGGGATCCATGAATCTGCATAACAAAAGACAAACAGTCTATAATGTTAATATGCATACACGACAATAATGTTTATTAATGTCAAAATAATTTTACATGACATGTGGGGGACATAATACCTAATATCTACATAATAAAAAAGTAGAAACAAATACATAAATAGGAAAACTCTTACATTAAAGTAAAGAGTGCGATAATGGAACTTGTCTTTTAATATCGTGTAATGTTAGGACAATTTTTACGATTGTGTCCTTCCTGCCTACATAAACCACACCTAAGTTGCCTCGAGGACTCTGTAATGTCCATCTCATTATGAATTCGATGTGTTTTCGGCCTACCCTTCTTTCGCAATTTGGACATGTCAGGAACCACATGGGGGAACTGGAATTCTGGCCAATAGTCATCGTGCATCACTGGGTTGAATTGTGGAGTGTATACAAGCTCCTGATTTCTCAGTTTATACCACTCCCCAATAAAGTCGGTATAGTTCAGATGCATGCTTGCACAAGCTGCTATAACATGTGAGCATGGGAGAATGTATTGCTGGGGTTTATTGCATGTGCACGTTCTTTCATTTAAACGCACAGTATGCTGGTTGCCGCCCTTTCGGGCTTGCCATCCACGAAATTGAGTCTTTATTTCAATTATCCCCAAACCGGTATGAAATTGTCTCAACTCGTGTCCACCTGCTCTCTCTGCCCAATTTTGGATTTTTTTTATAGTGTCGGTTGTGTATTGATTGCCAGCACCAAGTTGAGCATTAATGTACGCCCGATGTTCCACAAAATATTTGACACACCGGTAAAATGTCAACCGCACCAGTGCAGTGATTGGGACTTGTCGCGCTCCCTTCAAGACATTGTTCATACACTCCCCCAAGTTTGTGGTCATGAAGTCAAAGCGGTGACCTCCATCATGTGCCAATGCCCACTGCACCAAAGGAATTCTACCAATTCATGCAGCATACTCAGAGTCCAACTGAACAAACTTTTTGAAATATTTATCAAATTTGCGTTTTTGAGTTTGACTCGCAGTGTGAATGAGGAGATTTTTTTCTTTCATATTCTTGTGGGTCTTATGAAAGTTGCTTGCAATATGCCTAACACAAAAACGGTTGTTACCATCAACACCAGTTGCAATGCATGCGAATCAAACTTAAAAACCATCCCCAACTATCTGTGTTCTCCTTCTCAACAACTGCAAATGCAACTGGAACTAAACTGTTGTTACCATCAACACCAGTTGCAACCAACAATTTGCTCGTGTACTTTCCACATAGGAATGTGCCGTCAATCTGAAGAACTGGTCTACAATGATGGAAGGCCTCGATAGATGGCCCAAAAGCCCAGAATACTCGTTGAAAAATAACTTGTCCAGGATGATTAGTTGGGTTCACTTTCCATTCGAAACGCGTGCCGGGATTAGTGACACAAAGTGCATTTAAATATCTAGGAAGCTCATTGTAGGATTCCTCTCAATTACCAAACACAAGATTTATTGCTTTCTTCTTCGCTTTGAATATTTTGCTCAAACTTGGACTATAATGGAAGTGATCTTTTATCATTGTAAGCAACACAGCTCCTGGTGTAGTTGGGTCTTCATTGATAGTATTTTTGATATATTCAGCAATGATCCCCTTGTCCAGATTATAATGATCCTGAGTCATTCCGCTGTAAACACAGCTGTGAACGACATCCAATTTCGTAATCTGAAACTTTTCAAATTTTTTACTAAAATGTCCTCGCAACCTCCACTTGCATCCCTGTTCGTGGAGCTTACACCTGATATCCCATGTGTCCTTTTTGGACTCAACGACTACAAAAGCCACGTGGTTCATAATGTGCCAGTATTTAATAGTATTTTTTAACTCGGCCTTCGTGCTGAACAACATGCCATTGTAAAATTCATTATGCAACTCCCATTGTGCATTTAGAACAATAACAGGATTTACGGCACGTGCCCCGGCAATGTTCACGTCCGTGTAAAAGGGATTCAGCACATATTCGGCAAATAAATCTTCTTCAGGAGCCTCGATAATATCATCATCATCCACTTCAATGTTAAAATGCGGATCAACGTTCAAATCAGGGATATCTTCTCCATCGCCAATATCTTCTCCAGGCGCTTCTGAGTCAGTAATCGGTGAATACGACCTAAGAGATGCTGATGCCTCTCCTGCAACATGAGAACTGAGCTGATCGTATTGGCGCCTACTGGTGGGAGATTCCATGAATATGTTTTCAGGAATCGAGTCAAGTGTGTTGTGACTCTGAACACGAGACAGAGACTCATCATGAAGTGCGTGCCTATGTAAATAAATCTCTAAAATAAATCCAGGGCCTTGCGCACTGGCATGCTGTAACATGCTGTACAAGTCCTCATCATCAGCTACTGCAACCGGGACTATAGTGGGTTGAATTATTTATAATACTCGGGACATCGACAAATTATAGTCAGGTACTCTCTTCTTCTATCAACCTTTAAGGACTTGCATAAACGAGCATGAAACTCTGCATACTTGATACGCTTGGGTACACGAATGCACTTAACGGGACCTGAATCGTATTCAAGCCCGTTCGAACCAGTACGCATCTCACCATTAATGTAACACATAATTCCAATTTCTTCCATTATCAAACTTGCACCTTCAAAAATCTTTAAAATATTATAAAATTTCCTCATTATATTGTTAATGAATTCACAGTATTTTCATAGATTAACTATAGACAACTACTAATAGTAAATGATTCAAATTATAATACTCATATTATAATTTACTATTATAATACACAAATTATAAAATAAAATTACTATTTCTTACAAAATAATAAAATCACTTTTTATCATAGGTGTATTACTTACCATAATTATAACATAAATATATTACTTAACATAATTAATTATATTCAAATATATTTATAAAAAATCTCATTACATATTAAAACATAAATATAATATCTATAAATTATAAATATCAAATCATACAAATAGTCAAATTATATATTTATCATAAATATATTACTATAAATTTCCCCAAAAAAAATTTATTTATAAATTAGTCACAAATTTTTAAATAAAATTACGAATACTAACACAATAATAAAATCACTTTTTATCATAGATATATTACTTACCAAAATTATTATGAATTAAATAATTTATATTTTCGTTTAAAATATATTAATTAATTTAAAACTATCAAAATTACTAACTAATTTAAAATTATCAAAATTACTAATAAATATATTAATTACATTAAAACATGCAAATACAAAAATTATTATTTATTTCAAAACTCATTAAATTATTATTTTAAGGCAAACAAAATTACTAATTAATTTAAACGTCACAAAATTACTAATTTAATTAAGTGTCATATAATTACTATTTTAAACTTATAAATATTATTTATTAATATGTGAATTAAAAAGTTAATAATTTATCATGTCATAAATATACTAATTATTACAATTATCATAAAAATTACAATTACAACAAATTTTTAATTATAACAAATAATAAAAATTAATATTTCAACAATTATAATATAAAACTACTGTAAATATAGATACATGCATATAATAATAATAAACATAACTTTCTATAAAATAAATATAACTTTATGACTTACCAGGTAAGAAGCAAATGAGCAAAAAGTACCAACACCGGCAACGTGATTTCAACAATAATCCTAAACAAAACATAAATAAATTTAGAATAACAAAACATATATATCGTGTAACATTAAATAATTTATATAATTTATATTTATATTTTATTTTTAAAATTTTAATAATATACGTAATTTAAATAATTAATAAGTAAATATCACTATTTAATAATAATATAAATTAAATGTATAGTAATAAAGTTTCCATAGAAATAATTTAATTTAATTAATAAAAATAAATTTTTTAAATAAAATTTGTTAACTTCCAGATTGTAATCGAAGAAGATGAGTGGTGAAATGAAGGTGGTGATGAGGAGAAGACGTGTGGAGTCTTCTCTCTTGCTCGCCTGTATTTATAGAGAGAAAGGTGGGGGGTGGAGACTGGGTTAGAGAGGGGGGGGTCGCGGAATTGTGGGGGGGGGGGGGGGGGTGGAGATGGAGTTAATTTGGGGGGGGGGTGGGGGGGGGGGGGGGGGGTCGGGTCGACCCCTGCATGCGCGACGCGAGGGGGGGGGAAGGGTAGCCCTGCAGGCTACCCTGCAGCCGTCAGGGGTGGCCTGCAAAGGTAGGGCGTCTGAAACCGGCTTTTCAAAAGCCGGTTTCAGACTTATTTTTGCCCCCCACAGGGCCGACCAGCGTGCCCCGCGGGGGACAAATACTGGGCTGCACTCGCGCGTCACGCGCGAGTGCGTGACCTGTGCGATGGTCCGACCTGGCATGCCAGGTCGGACCCTGAAACCGTGTTTTGAAAACACGGTTTCAACATTTACCCCCTTTTAGCTATTATGGTAAAAAATTTACCATTTTGACCAAATTTTTTGGGACTTAGACCCTTTTGTCCAAAAGTCCTTTTGTTTGCTATGTTAGCTTTAGCAGGGACCCTTTCTGGCCCTCCCTTGGTTCCCTCTTTGATGTGTACTCTATAAAATTATTATATTGGTTCAAGCCTTTCGACGTGGGTAAAGTAAACATATTCATGTACATCAAGAAGTAAAACATGCTTTATGTTTACACTTGGCTTGAACAGGAATACCCTTCCATGTATATATATGCCTGGCCTTAGTTAATAGTAGCATATCTGACCATATTATATCTATGTTGTAGGCTATGAAAATAAATCCATGTGGGTTTGAATTTATTCTTTCTTATATGCATTCGGGGTTTCTAAAATTAATTTTTTATACATATTAAGATTCAAAAATAAACACTTAAATCTCTTCTCTAATAACATCAAGTCTTACTTAAAATTTAATTTTTTCACTATAAATAAAAGAAGTTACGTGCCTGAAGTAAAAATACTTCATGCACTTAACATTCTTCCTACCAAATTAATTTTGTTTTTAAACTCATAAAATATAGTTAAAATGATAAGACATATTTGAACTTACAAGTTGATGTGCTTCTACAATATTAGGGATTTGAGCCCACATAAAAATACTTGTAGAGAAGGACAGCCATGAATCTTGAACGAGATTACGTTCATACTTAAATAGTGTGGATACTTGTGAGATAAAAAAAATAAAAATTTTCTACCCTAATTTTTCGAACAATTTAACTAAATAGATCACATGATAGGTTGGGCCTGAGGGTAAGCTTTGGTGATGCTGCTAAATCTAGCCAACTGACAATATCCTCTCAATTGTAACAAATGGGCCATGGGTTGGTAGAAAAGGAACCCATTAAATCAAGTCCAAATATATTTATATTAGACGACACCGTTTCTATACTCCAAAATTTTAACATTTTAATAATAAAATTTAGAATACTCGGAATCGAAATCTGGTGTACGGCGTTGTTCCCCTTGATAGAAGCGGCGCCACAGCAACCTCTCCCTAGTTTAGATCTCTCGATGTTATCCGGCGATTATATAAAGCAATTGGTTTTATCCTAGAAACCTATTTTTCTCCTCCTTCACCGAATGAAATCAGTTATGGAAATCTCTTTTTGCCGTTAATTTTTTCCATTCCGGGACGCGGCAGAACCACGGTGGAGAATCCGACTGTTTCACAGAGGCCTTTGTGCACTCCAGTAACCATTGTTTTCTGGATACAAGAAACATAAAGACGTGTGATTGGATCTTATGAACAATTTTGGTGGAATTGGTGTCTGATATGGTAAGTTTGCTGATTTGGTGAGTGCTTACTCGTATTTATGAAACTAATGGTGCTTCTTTAATCTAAGCAAGAAATTCTTACGTGGGCTTTTCTTAATTCCTATCTTAGACTATGGTTGTCATTTCTAGACCCATATGGTGGAATTACATTGTTAATGAGTGATTGGTGCTGTTGATGGGAAATTCTGGTTTTTGAGTGCTGAATATTGTGGGTTACTGAATTCCATATGCTGGACGCAGTCTAAAAAGCTAGAATTCTGGGTCTGGGTAGTTTGTTTGGCTGCTGAGAATTACGCCATTTTTTTTCTATTTTTCAAAAGCTTTTTGATCATTTCTGTTCAGATTAATGCATAATATATGGACACATAGCATGTCTATGTCCTCCTTCCTTGAGCATGTAACCTGCAAGTGCCTAACAAATGAAATATGTTTTACTAGTAAAATCTTTCCTCGGGTGACGGGTCTAGATATTTGTTATCTAGTTGAAAGTTATTCTTGTTGACTTCCTATTTGGAAGCTCAGAAGTTTTGAAGATTGCCTGTCTGTCTTGCTATTAATTTATATTTTTATGCCATATCAACTGATTGACCCAAATTTCAATTTGCTCTATCTTAGAGTGCCCTACTGGTTATCTAGTATCAGTGTATGATGTCTCTGACTCTGTACTTTATCAATGTTTGTGTTATAGACATACATACCACGTCATTTAGTGCCAAAGTTCATTTTAGAAAATTCTCTTCATTTTTCAGTTTTTTTATATATAACTTTGTTGATGCTATTTTTTAATTTCTTTCAGTCTCTTTGATTAAATTTTTAACTACTAATATATTGGCACATATTATGTGGTCAAATGTTTGGCAGGTTTTCTGAAGTCTGCAGCTTCCTTAGAGTCAGAAATTAGTTAAACAATTACTCTTCATAGAAAGGAGAATGGCAGATGGAATATCCAGTTTCTGGGGTCCTGTCACGTCCACTATTGAGTGTTGTGAGAAGAACTATGCATACTCATCTTATATTGCAGAATTTTATAACACTATATCAAACATCCCATCCATTCTTTTGGCACTCATTGGTCTGATAAATGCCTTGAGGCAACGGTTTGAGAAGAGATTTAGCGTCCTTCACATATCAAATATGACACTTGCTATTGGAAGCATGCTATACCATGCCACCCTGCAACGCATGTTAGTACTGATCTTCATCATACTGTTAGATGTCTGAAATGAATTTGCAATTGGTTGGTTCCATGTTACTCTTTAGTTACTTTTCAGTATTCAGTGTAAATATCTTGGCATGTCGGTAGAGATATTTAATTTTTGATAGTATAATTTATAACTTATGGCATTCTCAAAGCTTAAAAAAAAAATATAGTACAATGAACAAGTAGGAAGGTGATGCAAGGAAGCTTTTAACAGGACAATTGAAATGAACACTTGTTTTACACTGTTAATGCTCTTACAAGGCATGCTTCCAGATATGGATGACTTCTTTTAGTAGGTTAATCAGCATTTCAAGAAGTTGTCAATTTCATGATTTACAAGCTGTATTTTTTGGATAATTATTTATTCTTCAGATATTTGCAATCTAATTTAGGCAACAGCAGAGTGATGAAACCCCTATGGTATGGGAGATGCTGCTATACATGTACATCCTCCACTCACCTGATTGGCATTACCGTAGTACAATGCCCACCTTCCTCTTCCTCTACGGTGCTGTTTTTGCAGTTGTTCATTCTGTGATCCGTTTTGGTGTTGGCTTCAAAGTGCATTATGTCATCCTCTGTCTCCTCTGCGTTCCTAGAATGTACAAGTATTACATATACACTCAAGATGTGTCTGCTAAGCGACTTGCTAAGCTTTATGTAGCAACTCTTGTATTAGGAAGTTTTTGTTGGTTCTGCGATCGTGTGTTCTGCAAGGAGATATCCCGCTGGCCTATCAACCCACAGGGTCATGCTCTGTGGCATGTCTTCATGGGTTTCAATTCCTACTTTGCAAACACGTTCCTGATGTTTTGTCGTGCTCAGCAGCGGGGATGGACCCCAAAAATTGTTCACGTTCTGGGGGTCTTGCCCTATGTTAAGATTGAGAAACCAAAAACCCAATGACAGAAATTCAAGGAAGAAGATGAAAGCTTTATCCATCATTAGACATTTGGCAACCGTGGGAAGTTAGAAAACCAAGTCTTTTTTGTTTTCCTTTTATTTTTGTTTTAGATTTGGCTTAAATGATTATTGATTGTTACATCAGTAGTTTTGATCATGCTGAAACTTTCGTTGTAGAAGTAGAACATGTACCATATTGATATGCCTTCGTTTGTGGTAACATGTCAGATTGTTTCTCATCACTTTTCCCACGTCTTATTATAACTGTGGTTGCTGGATGAATTTTGTTAGCTGTCAATCAAGTTATGATCCCCAAGTCTTGCAAGCAAGACATTTGTATTTGATGGAGTTTTGGACAGAAGGGTTCAAAATATATGGTTTTTGGCAGAATAGTAATTTTTTTAGTTTAATAGCCAGAATAGGGTAAAGTCTGAAACCGTATTTTTAAAACACGACTTTTAAGAACCGACCTGACATACCAACTCACCCCATTGGCCAAATCAAGCACTCGCGCATGGTACGTGAGTGATAGATAAAACTGACTTTTGAAAAGTCGGTTTCATTCGTATTTTTGTCCCCACGCGGGAGACAAAAATTTGTAGACCCAAAAAAAAGAAGAGAATACTATAGAGGCATGATATTCTATTTGTATGCTTCTTTTTGACTTTGTTTTGTTTAGTTTCTTCATAGAATGTTCTCTCCCTACTTGGTAGTGATGTTTCTGTCCATTTCAGGGTGCTGCAGGGTAGCCTAGCACGTCCAGGGCCCCCCCCCCTCTCGCTGCCTAGCACGTCCAGCCCCCCTCCCCCTCCCCCTCCCCTGTCAATAATTCCTTTTCCCTCTCCCATTAATATATTAATATATATATTAATTACATTAAACCATATGAATACAATAATTAACTTGTTTTATTGTACATAATAATCATATTAAAACATAAAAACTTGCAAATTTTTTTTTTCATGAGTTTTGTAAAAAATTTATGAGTTTTTGAATTTTCTTTTTAAATATATGATAATTTAGAAGTGAGTTTTGGTGAAATATATGATAATTTTTAAATTTAAATTTTTATTACATGATATTTTTAAAATTTAAAATATATAGTAAGTTTTTAATTTATATTATAATATTTTATAAATTTAAAGTATATGATAATTTTAAAACTTTAGAATTTTGAATTTTTGAAATTTTTTTAATTTTATCAAAAATATTTGTAAAATTCATGATATCTTTTAAATATAAAGTATATGTTAATTTATATATTTATAGTTTATGATTTATTTAAATTTTAAAATGTATGATAAATTTTAAAGTGTATAATAATAATATGAAATTAGAAATATATGATAAATTTTAAATTTATAGTGTATGACAGTTTTTAGATTTTTAAATTTGGTATGTTTAGAATTTAAGATTTTTGATAATTTTTTAATTCTATAGTGTATCATAAATTTTTTTATTAAAGTTGATGATATTTTAAAATTTTAAAATTCATGATACTGCATATTATTAAATTTTACTATATTTTTTTAATTTAAAATATATAATTGTTTTACTAAAAATAAATTTTTTTAAAGTATATAAAAATTTGAAAGAATTTAGTAAAAATTTGACCATAGCCACCGACAAACTTTAATAAACTTTAATAAAAATTCAAAAACTCATAAAATTTTTACAAAACTCATGAAAAAAAAAAATTGAAAGTTTTTATGTTTTAATATGATTATTATGTACAATAAAACAAGTTAATTATTGTATTTATATGATTTAATGTAATTAATATATGTATTAATATATTAATGGGAGAGGGAGAAGGGCTGCCTAGCAATACAGGCTACCCTGCAACACTGCAGGGTAGCTTGCAAATTTTTGTCCCCCGCGTGGGGACAAAAATACAAATGAAACCGACTTTTTAAAAATCGATTTCATCTGTCACTCGCGTACCACGCGCGAGTGCTTGATCTGGCCAATGGGGTGAGTTGGCATGTCAGGTCGGACCCAGAAACCGTGTTTTGAAAACACGGTTTCAGACTTTACCCTATTCTGGCTATTAAACTAAAAAAATTAACATTATGTCCAAAAACCATATATTTTGGACCCTTATGTCCAAAAATCTTGTATTTGATCTGAAATTTATCCAATTGTAAATTTTATTATAAATTTTTAGAACACATCAAATAGCTTTTATTATCAGCTCATTCCTTAGAATTTCATGGATTCTGGGAGTTGGCTAGGTCGGTGTTACGTTCCTGCCAATATATAAACTTACATGACAGAGTTTCATTCTTTAATGATTTTGGATTTCATTTCTGATTTATTGTGTTTCCATCTTATCTGATTTCAAATTTTCATTCGGCAGTTTCAATGCATTCTTACAACCTCTTGTTTGAGAACTGGTGCAGGCGTGTAGCAATTAGCAAGGCTCATGTTTTGTCAATAAAAGAAAGTAAAGTAGTATGTGCAATCTGTGTTGAAATTCAGATTTCAAATTAGAGTTGGGTCAGCAACAATTATCAGTTCTTAGTGAAATTGAGTATCAAACAGTCCAACCCTACCAAGTTACATTGTCCAAAATGATTAGTCTAACTTACTAATATTTAAGTACGTTGTTGACAATCACACATTTACTGTTCATCCTTGTCAAAGCCCAATACATAGGAAAGACATAATGAAAAATCTCCTTGTTTAAATATAATATAAATGAGAAATAAGAAATCGTCAAATCAGTCACTCGCCCAGAGAAACAAAAGGGTCAGTTATTTCTGCTTACAATTATAAAATCAAACCATAAGAGGTTATCAAAATTTTACATATGGCAACATCATACCATGCTTGTGCATATCAAGGCCATCATAGAAAAAATTAAATTGCTAAAATACACTATACACATCTGCGGACAGAGCATCCGCCCAAATGGTTAAATCTGTTTAACTACGAAAATAGGAGGGCACATATACAAAAAAACACTGGGAACCCTGTTGTGCCAGGTAAAGGAGGAATTCTGGACTGAGTTGATTTTAAATCTGTATCTAAAATGAATCTAAGACCGTCGTCCATGGAACCCCTCTTGCAACATTTGCCCAAGCCTGCTGTATAAAGCTTGCTGTTCTTCAAATGTTAGGTTCATCAATATCTGAGAGTAACATGAGCAAAAGTATTGTCAATATATCAATTTAAAATAAATACAAAGTAATATGCATAATAAAATAAACGTCATACCTGGTCCAATATCATTTCGACTGAGAAACTTTGTGTCACCACAAAGGACTGATGATAGATGTATGCAAATACAGCCATCACCATCTACAAATGGAAATAAATGTACAGTCAGATCTAGTATAAAGTAACCAACTAAACGGCCTAATGAAGATTAACTTGGAGCTTCATGCACGTTCTTATAATAGTAGCCTAAATGTATCATGAGAATTTAAATTTTTTCATCTTTTATATTTAATCTAAGCATTTTTCTTTTCATGATGGTAGGTACGTATTTCGTGACCCAAAAAATAAAGAGAGCGGAAAACTGATGGTGACAATGATATTTATATAACATAAAACATGAAAATGTAGAACTAAAAGTAGTATCATAATTTCCAAGTTGAAAGTACCATCACATCCACTAAAACATCCATCAGCAATTGTAAATCTAGTTTTTGATTAAAAAGTTTATGGTTAGAAAGAATTGCTGAGGGAAAATGTGTATCCAGAATTCTCTTTCTACGTAGTTTTCAGCAAGTATAATTGAGGACCTTACCTGGCAATCCATTCTATCTGTAATTCCACCATGTCCTGGAATACTATCGCCAAAGTCCTGCAGAAAATGGGAATATTGAGCAGACACTATCAGAACCAGTGAACTAAACTGAGAATTCTGCTTAATCACATAAAAACAGTGGACCTTTATTTTAAAAGCTCTTTTGAAACCACTAGCAAAGAATCCTCCAAAGGGTGCAATAATCGAAGCAAACAATCCAAGACACAGAGAATGCCATTGAACTGGTAGAATTGAAACCTCTTTCCAATGAAACTGCATATCAGTATGAGAAGATCGTAAACAATGGGATATAGACCACATATGAACACACACGGTAAGGTTTTAACACTTCGAGGCAATTTGCTTCAGACAAGTAATAATACATTAGCACAAAATAAAATAGTGTCCGATCTCAATACAGAGTACTTAAATATGGTAAAGCATCAAAACTTTTTGTAGTAATTAACAGATTCTGGCAATCAAGTCTGGATGTATAGGAATGTCATTTTACTCACCCAACGGAAAATCCATCCCGGTAAAGTGTAAGACTCTGGCTTAAACAGTGGACCAGGATCACAGTGAAGCCAACCAGTAGATAAATCCTGGATGAGTTATCCTCCATAAATATGAATGTAAGTTACTAACAAGTGAAATAAAAAACTATTGAATAATAATCTGTCAATTACATTACCTTCCTCGGACATGTTAGCCACTCAAAACGACCCATGATATTCGCTAGCTGCATGAAAGAACATGTACAGGGATTGTCAAAGCAGCAAGGGAGACAATTCTGAATTCAGGCCACTTCTATAAGTTCTGTAACATAAACACCATAACATACAGCAACAAGAAAAGTACCTATGGATTCTAGCTTGAAACATAATAAGCTAACTAAATGCAAACTTCAGGGACTTGGATGTGAATGAAGGTGTGTATTAAAGAAGGGTACAGACAGAGATGGTTAGAATTCTTATAAATGCCAAGAGTCTAGGGAGGGGAAGAGAGGGAGAGAGGGAAGGAGAGAGAACACATCTCCGTCAAGAGAGTACAAGTTTTGCTCACCAAAAACGCAGAGATGATGGTAGTGACAGATGCCCCAATAAAACCCTCCCAAGTTTTCTTTGGAGATAGCTTGATCAAAGGGGTTCTTCCAAAGAAGAAACCAAAGAAATAAGCAGCAATGTCATTTATAACAATAAGTGTGGCTGGAAGAAGAAACCTGCATCAATAAGGCCATATGTCAGAGTACATCTGGTTTAACTTAAAGCTAAACTATACATAAGGAAGTGAACAAGAACTCTTTACCCTCCTTCCATTTTCCAAAACAAACAAAGATTCTGGTAAGTAAAAAAACAGAACATAAATGAGTTACCCTCATCGAAGCAAAGGAGGGAAAAAAAATTGGATGGCAAGGTGGAGCAAATAGTAAATATAAACTCTGTCAGCTTTTTATTTGAACTTATGGGAAGATAAAACTCATAGTAGTTTTCTCCTTTGTTCTTTGCATAAAGCAAAGAGTCTTAACAAGTTAACAACCAGTTGTTCTACTTGCTTCTGTTTCTGTCTGATAATAATCCCATCGGCTGGTGGTAACCACATTTTCTGGAAACAAAAACTACTGTCAACGCGGCCAATCTGAAAAAATCACAAGTTTGGCTGTTGAAGCAAATTCATTTCTTGTAATTATGCACACAAATTTATATACCGTGTAATATCACTAAATCACAACCTCGACACGGACAACATACCCTTCTAATCGTGGACAATTCTCCATGGAAAACCCTGTCACGGGAACTACCAAGCCAAGGGTGATCTTGTTCAAACCAGTGATGAACTATTCTCCTTTGCCACAAAAAATCCGAGTTTTGAATCTCTTGATGAACTTAGGATATCCCCAAATCGCAATCTGAGACACGAGAGCTACCTCCCACTACAAACCGGTATTTCCAGGAAAACCAGTTATGACACTAATTACTGTCAATGAAGATGAAGTATCTCTCTTCCTTTTCAATTCAAAGATTTCATAACTCTCCTTCAGCAAACTTTGGACAAAAATTTGGAAGTATACTTGAGCTCTCTTTCTATTCAGTTGACTATGGTCTCCTTAGTAAGTTTAAACTTTGTGTAGAGTCCAAAATCTGACACCCTACACAATGCAGTTCTGCTGTGGAAATACATAATCCTATGCACTCTTGGGTACATGGGAGAATGTGACAAGTTGTCAGGGCAACTAGTCACCACCCATTAAGTGCCTTCATTAAAGCCTCACAAAGTCTTTTTAATAAAGAAGTAATCCGCCAATTTCCAGGAAATTTCTTATGAAATTCATAAAGAAGAAAAAAGCTAAGAAAAAAAATCAGAGCAAAAAACTATAACAAGTGGCTCAAACAAAAGCAAGAAAAATAGGGCTAAGAAGTCCTCAACATGAATAGTAAAGGAAGTGCATTAAAGGCTCAAGATGGCAAGATGTAGCATAAACTGAAAAGTCTATTAACAAGATATGGCTTTTTTCATAATTGCATTAGTTGAAGTACCAAAAAATTCCTTCAAAGATGTTTGCAACGGTGAAGGATGACTGTGTAAACACAACAATCAGAATCATGTGTGTCCAAGCATACTGGCCAAATTGATACTTGTACATCTTCTTCTTAAGTGTCAGAATGAACCACATAAATCCTGAAAACCAGCCACAAGAAAGGAAGTTATAGTGCCAGCATCCACATAGAGGAGAAAATGTCAAGGAGAAGTGCAACCCAGAAAACAATCAATACCAAGAAATTCATCATGCATTAAATACATATGAAAAGAGAATCATGCATAATTAAAAGCTAACCATTCCTAGTATTTGAGACATTGTAAGTTAGCTTGATAAACATATTCATCCGACATGTACATCCAAAGACATATGAAATACATCTAACCTACCTGCTGTGTACAAGGAATAACAGATAACCATCTGATACTTGATAAGTCCGCTCACAAGCTGATATAAGAACTGGTCTGAAGTTACAGTATTGACAAGCCGTTGACTGAGAAGGCGTCCATAAACAAATAGCATTGCAGTAAAGAAAAAGTGCCTGATCACAGTTTGACAATGAAAGTACCCTTAAAAACTGAAATAAATAACAAGCAAATAGCAAGTTGTCCAACAATAATATCAGGAGAACAAAGAACAATTGACAAAAGGAAAATGAATCTCGTATTTTACCAATTTAATAGCCTGAACCCTGGTAGATGCCTATCTTCATGAGCTTTCCTTAGTAGACTGAAGAGTTCTTTTGCCATATAGATTTGGATAACTACCACCATGGCCGTAATATAGAGGTGACCCATATAGATGGTCAATGCAAATCCCCCAATCATCCAAATAGATGAGTATGCACGGATCAACATGGATTTGTACTTGTTATTATCATTAACAAGTAGATGACCTCCATTTGCTCTGCTGACCTCTGGAATAACCTGATAGTCCAAGTGTTTAAAAGGGAATTTAGAGTATGTCAAGAAATTGACTCTCTAAAGATTGTTCATCATAATTTTATCTTAAAGATGATCAAAGATGGTTTCCAAAATGACCAACTTGGTGTTAAAATCACCTTAATCTAGAGAACAAAAAGGCAACTAACACGAAAAACCCAATTATTTTGACAATAAACCCCTAAATTGAAGTTTTGTTTTCCTCGATTAGTAATCGAAAGCACGTTCCATCCTCCCTCCAATCTTTGCTAATGCAGAGCTAATTTGGCAGGAACTTACACTCCATAAAATATAATAAGTAAAACATAAGTAACCAACCTCATTTGAGCGCCTGCGATGCCGAACCCTACCAGTGGGGGTTGATGGGGCGCTGGCACTACTATCCTTTTGCATGGCTCCTCAGTTCAGTATTTAATTGCAGACCAATGTAAAGATATGTAACGTAGAAAACTTTCCACTTGCAAAGGAGAGAACATAATACAATACTTAGCATGCAATCCAAAATTGTATCACAGCTGGATTAAAGTACTAGAAGCAGAACTGAAAATACGCCATAGCATGCATATAGAGGACATATTTGTATTAAATTGGCACTTCGCCCCATTAAAGAAAGCACCAGTAACGAATTAGTCAATTCATATGGAAAAAGGACCAAAGGCTGACTTAAAAATTTCATATGGCATATAGAACATATAGAACATATTTTACCAGTTCTTCCGTCTGCACAAATTACACCTGGCCCAGGCGTACAAGTGAAACTTCAATAAAATGCATACAACAGATAGAAACGCAAAATTGCAAAGTACTTCAAGATTGTTTCAGTGACAAATCTCACAGAAGCAAACCACATTTACAGTAAAAAAAAAGAAAAAAACTAGATTTAAAATCAGACTCAACTCCTTCCAGTTAAATTGCTCAAATTGAAGCAGAATACTTCAACTTTGAGATTAAGATCCCGAGCCAAAAATAAACACATAAATATACATAGACAAACCCAAACTCAAACTCAGATACATATCTAAAAGCAAGCAGGTTAGAGAGAGAGAGAGTCAGAGATTGAAAGAATGAAACCTGGTTCGCTTTTGCTCAGAGTCCAGAGCAGAAATGGAACCTCCAAAACGAAGAAGAAAGGAAGCGAATACGAATAATTCGAGAGAAATGGGAGGAACCAGAGCAGAAGGAGAAAGTCCCTTCTGTCTCCTTCGTTACTAATTTTCTGGAATGAAATAAAATTATTAATAAATTAGAAAACAACACGAAAATAATTGAAGAGAATATATTCGACTTTTTATTATTTATATATTTTTCTTTTCTTCAGAGCTAAAATAACATGTCGGTCAGCTTTACGATTGATGCTTAAACCTGACGTGGAAGCTAAGTGGGGCTACCACGTAAAAATACTTGGCTTTCTTATTAGGCTAAAGCCCTTGAGATGGCAAACCTAATTTCCTTTTTGACCCCTGAAGTTTACAAATTTCAATAGACTCCCAGGTTGTTTCCTTATTTAAGTGGATAAGATTTTAGATTTTTTTTTTATATGATTTTTAGATTTTTAGATTATATTCAAATGATTGAGTTCTCCAAGGCCTCTAACTGTTATGGCTATCTAATTAATTTGAAGAATAAAAAAAATCAATTTTATATATGAGATATTAGTTCTCAAACGTCTTGTCTAAAGTAATTATGGAAGAAAGAAAAATATCTAAATTAGTGAGAAAGAGAAATAGAACATTAAATAATAGTCAAATTCATATAATTATATTGTTGCAATTTTGTTCTTTATTAATTTAAGTGTAAGAAACACAGTTTAATTATTTGATTTGCTTAATTAGTTAAAAAAAATATTAATAATTTAAATAAAAATGATATCACTACAAATGCTAAGAGACAATAATAATTAGAAAAATTAAAAATTAAACAGTATTTAAATGTCAAATAGGCACTTGGCTATCATATTGTTCCACTAAAACTATTTCAATTAAATTTAGCAACTAAAGACTTCTAATTTCTTTTATATATTTATTTTTATTTCTCTAAATATAGTTGTTGTTCTTCGGTTTACAATGCTTTTTGTTTTTTTTTTTTTTTTTTTTTTTAATTACTAATTTTTATTTATATAAATTAAACAATCTAATAAGTGAATCCAAACGAAGGTTTTATGCTCTCTCTTAAAAATATATTTATTTATAAAAAATATTAAATATTAAATATATTTTTCTATTATTTTTTGTAAAATATTAAATTTAAAACAAATTATTTTATTATTATTATTTTTTAAAATGAGAAAATCAGAATCCGAAAGCTGGACTGAATCTTGTAAGGAATCCCAATATTTTGTGGTTTTAAATTTTGTAGAGAGTGACACCATGTGCTGTTGGTAAGACATTTGCAAATTTGGTTTTTAAGACAAGGTACTTTTAATACCGTGTTTGGTGCATTGGTCACAATCGCACTCTAGCTGCTATAACAATTTTTGGACTTTTGGACAAAAGGGTCCAAGTCTCAAAAAATTTGGTCAAAATGGTATTTTTTTTTTATCATAATAGCCAAAAGGGGGTAATTTTTTTATCATGGCACGCTAGGTCGGACCCTGAAACCGTGTTTTCAAAACACGATTTCATCATTTACCCCCTTTTGGCTATTATGATAAAAAATTTATCATTTTGACCAAATTTTTTGGGACTTGGACCCTTTTGTCCAAAAGTCCAACAATTTTTGAAGCTACTGAGGTGGCGTCCAAACTATGATTAATAGGACGGTTCAATCAAAATTGATCACCTAGTTTTTCAAAGAATTATTAGCAGCCCAAAGTAGTGCAATAAGTTTCAAATTACAACTGGTTTTCTCCAAAAAGTTGTACAATAAGAAGGTAATAACTATCAAATTGGTAGAAAGATAAGCTCATAGACCAATATATAATTAAACTAGGCATTTTAATTAGCCTAAAGAATGAATTCCTAGACTTCCTTTACCTGATGAATAAGAATTTGAATGTTAATTCAATTCGTCATCTAATTTGATTTTGAATTTTAGAAGTAATTTTAAACCTGCAAGATATCCTCTAATCCAGGTTTTTAGTTTGATTCTAACATCACGAATCTAATATTTTTACAATGAGATATATTTTTAATACATCTTACAAAAATATTTCTAATATTTGTCCTTAAATCGTTATTCTCGTTACCTAATTAGAACTATTGATTAATACATGGTTTGATAGTATGACGACTTATGTGTTAATATACATATAATGATAACTTGTGAGTTATTAACAAATTCAAAGTAAAGTGGCACACTGTTTGACGATTTATATATTGTTAGACGACTATTTGTATTTTCTGATGAATTACATTTTAATAGTTATTATTTGTAAAATTGTTTATTTTCTAACTATTTACATGTGAATAGTTAAACCATATCAAAGCCTCAATTTTAAAGCCAGATCCTAGAATTCTCATGTGCAAGAAGAGCTGATGCCTCTAGTGGTTTTCTCTTCTGCAATTCCAATGAAAACTGGAAGATTCTTTTGTGAGCTGTGCTCTAATACACACAACAAGTCAACAAAAAGTTTTGAACTAAATTGCACATTAGCAACAAAGAAGAGGGAGAACTAATTGACCCACACACAAAGACCAGTGAAATACCATCTCATCCCATGAATATGGAACTTCTTATTCTGTCTTTTACTAATACCCCTCCATTGTTTCAATCACCCAAATTTGTGTCAAACTAGGATTCCAACTTCACAGCTAAAACTTTGTCCCACCAAGAGGATGGATAGGCCAAAATCTGTCAAATTTATGAGAAAATTGGGACCAACATGTATGCTGTAACTTGTAAGGCGTTGATTAAATACATGCACAAGAATGATATTAACTAGGCTGTCCTATTGTTCATGAATATCCTTTGCTCTAGATCTCTCCGTCCAAGAATCCATTTATAATTCTCTCAAAGATACAGATACCATTCATTCATTTTCCTTGATTCCTTCCAGTGAGACAAATCTAATGGGTGCTAAGCTTTGCACTCTCAGGCACTTAAACAGAGGTAGGAAGCCAATTCCAGGGACTTCAAGTTCAATGATCATGGACTTGATGAAACCATGTTGTTTGAAAACAGGGGATTCAACAAGACCCAGAGGAAGAAAAACAGAGAATTCAAAGAGAAAAACACAATTGCAGTCACCGGAGAAGAAAATCACCAAGGTGAAGAAAATAAGTTTAGAGGAATGGTTGTCAGCTTCTCCAGGGAAAAAACCTGATCGTTTCAGAGGAGGTGAACTTCATGTATTCAAACATTCTTCAAAAACCAGGAGGGTGCACCCATCTTCACGTAAAGTTCATACTTTTACATCTAATTTAATATGTGAAGCCAGAGACAGTATCACATTGGACAGACCTCAGAATCATGATGGTGAAAAGGGTAAGAAAAACTTGGAGAGTTCTTGTATAAGAAGAAGCCAAAGTGGGAAATCAAAGAAGGTGAGCTTTAGATTACCAGAAGAAGCTGACATTATAACATTTTATTCACCACCAGAGGGTGCTTATTATAATAAAGATGAAGACTCTTCCTGAGCTTTGCTATCTCTAAGTGTTGTGATTGAGGGTAGCATTTCTCGGAAAATATGCCTAAAAGGGTGTCAAACCCAAAACCAAAAGCCTAAAAGGTGGATTCTAAATTCCAACTGTGCGAAACGGTGTTTTTTAAAACCGGGTGTTTCAAACACCCAGTTTCTCCTTTACATATCAGTTCCTCGTGCCACGTGGACGCCATGCAGAGCCCAGTTAGAACCTAAAACTGGGTCTTGAAAACTCAGCTTTGACTGTGACAGTGAGCGGTGAGATGATATGAGAGGAAAAACTAGGTGTTCAACACTTGGTTTTATGAAATACTCGTTTCCTACAATTTGATTTTAGAATCCACCTTTCCATCTTTTAGTTTTGGGTTTTGACACCGGCAGATTTCCAGCATTTTTCTTGATTGTGTATCTGGGTGATGGCCATGTGATTCATATTTATGCTTCTATGTGACAGTTACAGTGTGCTCTATGTATTTGAATTATTATCTAATACCATAAATCATCCAAAAACATTCAAAATATGGTTCATTTGGATAGAAAGAAATGGAAAAAAAAAGGGAAATATATAATGTATATTTCCAGAGTTTTTTTGAAATGGGGATGAAATGTAAGCTAAAGATATATATATCTCTCTAAAATTTTTCAAACTGTATTTTTTTAATTCTCCCAAATTTGAAAAATTTGTAAAGGAAAATAAGTTACATTATAATTTTTTAATGTGATGAAAAATATGCATCTTTCTGTTGGAAACATAAACAGGTACTTCAAAATGTATGTAGTATCTGTATCAATTACGCACCGGATACTTATACTCTGTTGATACACCTTGGTGTGTAGCGCATAAGTACCAATTTTTTTACCTAAATTCAAGCACAACTTATTTAGTATATTGGGTCTTTAGCTATAATTAAAGAAACCTTATATATATAATAACAAATAAATAAAAAATTACATTCAAGAAAAACTAGTTTTGGTGGAATGTTTTTTCTAATTACATGTATATATTTATTAATTTTCTCTATTTACTTACTCTTTAATATTTTTTGTATCTAGTGAGTTTTGTTATATTAGTAAACTTTTAAATGTCTTCTCATATATAAAATATATATTTTATTCATTTAATTTAGTGTACTCTCTAGTGCCTATAGTGTAATATTTTAGAAACTAACAACTCTACTTACCCATATCATACTGTACCATACAAAATACCAGTATCGATTATCCATATCATTTTTATTAAATACCTTACCTCGTCTTTTCAATTTTTTAATATTTTTCAAGTCAAATGAGATAATTAATAAATATTATTTTTTATCTAAGACTATCTCCATCTATACCCTCCCCTCTCCTCTCCCTTCAAACTCCCAGCCTCTTCTCTCCTTTCTCCCTCCAAACTCCGAAACACTTAAACATAAATTGTCATAGTTCTATAGTGATTAGTTATCAGTCACATATCCGCCTCTTTTTTTTCTCCTTAAGAATGACACTTAGACACTTCTAGCTACTGTGTTAATTAATTCTAATCCGTTTATACAAAAAAAATAAAATAAAAATAGTCTCATATAATTTATCTGTCTATAATGCAAGTGGACTAAAGAAATATTTTTTCATAATAAAGAAGAATTAATATAAAGAGTTATAGACACGAAGTTCATAGATTTCAGGGCATGGTATATAAAATTAAATTTTAGGCAGCCTCTACATTTACAAAAATAAAAAATAAAAATTGAAGTTTTTTTTTTTTTTTTTTTGCTAAACCAACAATTGAAGATAGTAGTTAATCTTGGTTCCCTCGAGGTATGGACTAACCGTTCCTATCGTTGTGCAGTAACTCGTGGAAAATGCTTCATTAATTGTTTTTTATTGGTAAAGAATCAATAGATGCAGGCGCCCCATTCAAAGTAAAGAATCAATATGATGCCTTCATCTTTATATGCAATTAATTTAATAAAAAGTCATTCACTTTTTATTTTTATTTTTTGGTTTAAAAATATCCCCATTTATAATAACCCTTTGCCACAATTATTTTTCTACAAATTCGAACTTCTAACATATAAAAGTAATTCAACTATTGAGCTCAAACATGTCTTACCATTTGAACCATGTATTTGTAAATAAATTTTGTTTTTTTTTTAAAGGAAACAAATACTAGAATTCTACAATGAGACTATATAAATATAATTTTAATTTTAATCTTTATGCCAAGTCTCTCTAAACATACAACAATATCTTTCTAATGAAACTCATTTTTTTCTTAAATTTGTTGTCTAAAAGAATAGAAAACATTCATGTAGGCAGGACTTCATATGGAGCTTCAATGTTTTTTCTTGGTATATTATCATTTTTTTGGGCCCTTATTGCAATATATTTTTTTTTTGTTTTCATTTTCCCGAACTTCTTCAACAATTCTTCATTTAAGAAGATAGTGTAAGCGGGATCAAAATTTTACTCTTTACGTCGTCTTCAAAAAGTAATTCGATTTTAGTAATTTAATAAATATAACATAGCCTCAACTTTATTTTTTATAAAGTTAACACTTCAAAATAGTATGTGAATATAGCCCTTTAACACAAAACACATACACACGTAACATTTTATAAAATAAATAGAAAATTAATGTTTTCTTAATCTCCAAGAGTTTTTGAATTATCTATGACATGTTTTATCTTGTTAGTATCTATATTTCATGACTGGCCTTTGATGTATCTGACTTCACAGAAATAAGGTTTCCTTCTGCACTCCTAATGATATTTGTGACCCCTTGAGGTCCTGCATTCCTAGAGCTCTCGAATTTCATACCATTGTAGGAAATAATAAAGCTAAGATGCACCCCAGAACCATCACTATTATTTGGACCCCTCCAGATGTTAATTGGCTTAAACTCAATATTGATGGGATATCAAAGAATAATCTAGGTATTGATGGGGTTGGAGGTCTCATCTGTAACTCCAATGGCGACTGGGTGAAAGGTTTCTCTAGAGTGTTGGGGTCTGAGGGATGATTTGAAATTAGCTTCTGACATGAATATTCAAAACCCGAAAATTGAAACTGATTCACAAATTGTGGCGGGTCTTGTAAATGGTACTGATTGTAATAACTAAATGATATGTGCTATTACTTGTGATTGCAGGTCCTCCTAATGAACTTCACTCAGACGAAACTTAGACATGTCTCTCGAGAAACAAACAGTTATACCGATGTCCTGGCTAATTTTGGTTGTAGCATGGATAGTGCTTTGAACACCAACTTTGTTGTTTTTGATATTCCCCCCAGAGAAGTTTGTAATATTTGCTATTTGATGCCTCTGGTGTAGGCAAAACTCGTTGTATTGGTTAGTTATTTTTATTGCATTTCCCTTTCCAACAAAAGAGAAAAAAAAAGTTTTATTAATATTAAGTATATGATAAAATTAAATTTGAATTTAAAGTATAGGTTGTCAACTTCTTTTTTCATTTTTTGAAATGACGTTGTTGTTAGACAAATCAGAAGATTCAAAACAGGAAAAAATATGTACTAGTGGGACCATCGAAGATTGGCCCAAGGATAGAAGAGTAATTGGCGCATTCCACAGATAAAGCAAACAAACCTGATTGGTGAGCTGTGACTGATATGTGTACAGAGGTGAGGCAGTTTCCCGTTCTCACCTACAAGTCCTTTGCTTTTCATGTAAGCTTTGACAGGAAGTTGCGTGGAAAGTGTTCCTTCCGAATCTAAAAAGGAAACGCTTCTTTGCTTTCTTTCTTACATTTTCCCTGCTCACTCTTTCAACAGTTACTCTTTTTGGGGGTTTTGGAAAATTGAAAATGGCTGGGTTCAATAAGATGATGATTCTTGCTCTGGTTATTATCTCAGCGAGCTCCGATGCCAAGTGGGTCACAGCCCAAGTTCACCATGTGGTCGGAGGAGACCGTGGATGGGACCAATCTTCCGACCTCGATTCCTGGTCGTCCGGGAGAGTCTTCACCGTCGGAGACAAAATCTGTAAGCCCTCTCTCTCTCTGTGACTGTTTTTATCGCCAACAGTTCATCAACCAAGCAGGAGTAGTAATTTATTTTGTTTCCAGCGACTTTTTTCCCAGTAAGCAAACAGTGGAAATGGGTACAATACCTTAATATCCAATAACAACTTGCCAGCTGTCCCAAAATAACTTGTACATGTTTTGCAGAGTTCCAATGGTTTATTATTCTCTCTCATGAATCCAACATAGTAGAAAAGATAAGACAGTGTTTGATTGCGAAACTGCTTTAGAAAATAGTATGTACAATCTGTGCTCTATTTCAAAGATTTATAGCATCGTAATATGACCCTATATTCAAAATCTTTAGCAGCCAAACACAGCTTTGGTCTTAGATTTTTATTTTTTTTGTTTTGCAATATTTTTGCTTGCTCCATTGATCTTAATCACAAGGGTATTTCTGGGATTTGAAATGGGCAGGGTTTACCTACTCCGCAGCGCAAGAGAAGATAGCTGAGGTCAAAAGCAAGGAAGAGTATGAGTCGTGTGATATGAGCAATCCTATCAAGATGTATACGGACGGTTTGGATTCTATCCCCCTAGTGGGAGAAGGGATTCGGTACTTCCTGAGCGGTGAGCTCGAGCACTGCAAGAGTGGGTTGAAGTTGCATGTGGAGGTGCAGCCCAAGCCTAAACCCAATGCTCCAAAAGTTCAAGAATTGGTGGGCTCTAAATCGGTAGTGGCTGCTGATGGGCCTTCAAGTCCTTCTGGATCGGCTCATCATGGTGGAAACACAGTTCTGATTTTATTGGGATTCCTATACTTTATACTGCATCTTGCTTATTAGAGGCAAGGTAATCTTGTTTTAGGTACTTTTGGAATTTTATCTTTAAGATACTTGCATTTTTATGTGCTAATTCTGAATTACTAAGGAGCTTTGCATTTTTCTTGTTTTATGGAGAATGGAGAAAAGCTTGGACTTCTACTTGCACCATGTATTGTTAATTATTATTATTATTAGCTTAGTTTGAAACTTGCACATATCTTAGCTGCTGAACAATCAACTCTACTAAATTTCGAAATGAAGAACAAATTGAAAAAATCACTTCAAATTTTTTTGTACAATCCTCAAATTGAATTGTTTGGAATTTAAAAATAAGGAACAGTTTATCTATTAATAGTAAACAAATTGATGTATTATCAAATCACTTGCTTATTGTCACAGTTATATATGTCTTAAGGATTATCTATGATTTGATTTTTTATTTATTTAATAAATATTAAATTATTTTTTATTTAATATTTATAATTAAGAGAAAATTTTATATAATATTTAAAATATATAATTCAATATATTTATGATATTATATGATCCAATTCAATTAAATCAATGACTAGCCGCATAATAAATTTTTACGTTGATCTGATTTTTAAAACACTATTTGAGCCCACAAATTAAAGAGAAGAAAGGGCCTAAAGTCTAGTAGCCAAGTGAGCTAAGTTATGCTTGGTTCACTATTTGATTTTTAGACAGTATGAAGAGAATTTTATAAGTTGAACTAATTTGACATATTTATTAAACTAAATTTGATAGACTTCATTAAATAAATAAAAGTAATAAGTGGACCTAGTGTAAAAAATGTTTACTTTCAATTCATTAATTTTATGAATTTGAATTTTTAGAAAGGCAGGAACAAAAATTTTGACATGAATGATATATATTTTTATGGCTGAATAGAGATTTTTTATTTTTTATTTTTTAAGATAGTTGAACTCTCACCTAACCACTCTGTATCAAATGAAGAACTGATGCCAACGCTTTTGAAGGATCGGTGGCTATCTACCTAATCTCATGAATGATGATCAGGCCCGTTTATCCCAGCTACGGCAATGTCTATAATCGTGATCAGACGTACCTAATTATATTTTTTATTTATTAAAAAAAATTAAATAAAAATCTAATATGCATAAAGAGAATGACCCTCAGCCGTCCGATCCTCTCTCCGACTCCTGCAAATAATCAAATATCCGTTTCTTTAATCTTTGTCTTTCATTGCTGAACACTCTGCTTCACTGCTTGACTCATCTAGCTTCAAGCACTACTACGATACCGTTTTGGTTTAACCATGGCACTGAAATCTTTCATCGAAGTCCGCCCTGACTCTCACTTCCCTATTCAGAACCTTCCCTACGGTGTCTTCAAGCCAGAAACGGTTTCATCGCCTCGCCCAGGCGTGGCTATCGGTGACTTTGTTTTGGATCTATCTGAAATAGCCTCAGCCGGTCTTTTTGACGGTCCAATCCTCAAGAGCTCCGATTGTTTCCTCCAGGTTTGTCAATTCTGTACCTTACTCTGTAAATTCATCTTCATATGCAGTAAGCCAGTAATGCAGATTTTTATGTTACTAAACGATTTCGTTTTTGTTGTCGTCGAGTTAATTGAGTGTCAGAAACTGTTTTCAAGTAAATGTCGTTTTTGTTTGAGCCTGTGTTTGGAGAATTTTGTAATGACAACCTTTTTTTTTTTGGTTGGTGGCAGCCTAATCTTAATAAGTTTGTAGCTCTGGGAAAGCCAGCCTGGAAGGAAGCTCGTGCTACGCTTCAAAAGCTATTATCAGGTAAACCTATAATTGTTATTTTCGGTTTGCTTATTCTTCAATTTCATTTGGTATCAGAAAATTGTGAGGAAAAATATATACCAAATATTGTTACAGAAGAAGGACATAATTTAGATGAATTAGAAGAAATTACAAATACTTTTTGTGATTTTTGGGTGCAGCCACTGAACCAACCTTGAGGGACAATGCGAATTTGAGGCAGAAATCACTTTTACCAGTGGTATTACACATTGTAGTACTGAATATTTGCTTTAGATGAACATGTTTGTTGTTTGGAATGCTTATTTTGTGTTCAAATGTTCAGGACAAGGTACAATTTCTTGTTCCGGTTGCCATTGGGGATTATACAGACTTCTTTTCATCAATGCACCATACAAAAAATTGTGGGATCATATTTCGGGGCACACAAAATCCAATATTGCAAAATTGGTGCGTTAATTTTCATAATTGCAAATTGGATGTGGAAGTTATACTTTGAAGTTAAGAAGTGTAAAATTGGATGCGAGTTTAACCTTTTCATTTCTCTTTTTTTCCCCTCTAACCTACAGGTTCCACCTTCCTGTTGCATATCATGGGCGAGCATCATCTATTGTTATCTCCGGTACAGATATTATTCGACCAAGGTCAGAAACTTCTAATTTCCTGTTTAAAGTAAATAAAGAGTATGTGCTAAAATTTGAACCACCAATCTCAACATTAAGTATTACAACGTTTTTTTGTTATTTCAAACAGTAATTAACTAACAAGTAGACTCTATGCCAGTTCAGTTTTCTGGATTTAAAAATATATCCATCATTGCTGACACTAAAAAAGAAAATAGGATGAGTGTGTAAATTTATTGTGTATGTGTGTAGTGTGCTCAGATATAGTAGCTATAGATGTGTGTTTCTTCTAATTATGTTATTTAGTGCATTGCTAATCTTGTGTGCCTTATGCATGATAAGACGAGGAACATTAATTGAAATACCACGGACTGCACCTCTAATTCAGCACCTTTTGCAATTATTTGCTTTATTTTGCATCCTTTGGTTAGTTTGTGCATGCCATCTTCCCAGCATAAGTATATATTATATAATGATTCAGGACCAATACTGGATATAGCAGAAATGGCTTATTTGATGGGGTTTAATCTTTCCTTTGAAATGTCTCCATTCTTAGTTTATTACTTGTACTTTTGTGCACTGTAGCTTACATATTTTATGTTTTTTGTTTTTAATGTAGAGGTCAAGGTCATCCAACTGGAAACTCTCCACCATATTTTGGTCCTTCATTGAAGCTAGACTTTGAGTTGGAAATGGTCAGCTCTTTTTTCGTTTAGAGCTCCTCTTGGAAAACACAAACACTCACATATATTTTAAATAATCAGTACCTCAAGATTATATTCATGCAAAATATCAGCATTGTAACTTACTTCATTGTTCTTTCTTTTCTTTTCTTTTTTTTTTTCTTTTTTTTTTTAATTTTATGTCTTCTTAATTTTCTACTGCTGCCAGGCTACTATTGTAGGACCTGGAAATGAGTTGGGAAAACCTATTGATATTAATGAGGCAGCAGATCATATCTTTGGACTTGTTTTGATGAATGACTGGAGTGGTATGCATCCTTTTCAGCATCTCATTTGATGTAATTGCTTTGTTCAATGTTTGGTGCTCTATTGAGTTAGAGTTAATGTTGGCAGCTCGGGATATTCAGGCATGGGAATATGTTCCTCTTGGGCCCTTTCTTGGCAAGAGTTTTGGTAAGAACCCAAGTTTTATTGATCCATTTCTTTATGTGTTCAGTATGGAACTAATATTACTTTTTGCTGTTTCATCATCTAGGTACTACTGTATCACCTTGGATTGTGACACTAGAAGCACTAGAACCTTTTGCTGTTGATGCTCCAAAGCAGGTGGGTATCTCAATTTGTGGATCATGACATGATTGACATTTTGTAATTTGACCTCTTGCATAAATTTCATCTTGTATGTCTGGATGCTACCTGATGCGTCCTTTAAACTGCAGGATCCTCCACCACTGCCATATTTGGCTGAAAAAGTACCCAGAAACTATGATGTATCATTGGAGGTAGTATCGCAGCTTATGTGCATATGTTCTTCATTATTCTTTTCTTTCATTTGTGGTTAAGGCTGATATTTCAAAATAGTGATGAAACTGCCTTCCTACTGCAAGGTCCGCATTAAACCTGCTGAGCACACGGATTCATGCGTGGTCACCAGGAGTAATTTGAAACACCTGTAAGGATATTGTTTTGAACTTTAATCAATGCTTTGGAGTTCAATTTGAAATTAGTGTTTTTCTTGAATGCCATCTTTAGGGTCAGTGAAGTTGCTGTAAAGCTTGCATTATCTGTAGTGACTGACTGATCAGTATTCACTATTCAGTAATCACAGTCCCATGTTACTGTTAGTTATGTACCTAGTCACTCCCAACAAAGAATTTTTGCATAACTTTTCTTATACTGATTATCCATCACATGAATTTTAATTTTATAATCTTTTTGTGCTGATAAATTCCTTGATTTTGTTTGCAGATATTGGACATTGACTCAACAGCTTGCTCACCACACAATCAATGGTTGTAACCTAAGGCCAGGCGATCTCCTTGGAACTGGGACAATAAGTGGACCTGTATGGTTCTGTCATCTTAGAAGAACATACTGCTAGATTGCTGCCTTTTCTTTTTGCTTTTAACTAATTCTCTATTTATTAAACAAGAGGTATATAATTCTTTATTGTTCAATCAAACCATTATTTCCCATTGCAGGAGCCAGAATCTCGTGGATGCTTGCTAGAACTAACCTGGAATGGACAAGAACCACTGTCACTGAATGGGGCAACTCGAAAATTTTTAGAAGATGGAGATGAAGTCATCTTTTCTGGTAGTTGCAAGGTTATAATCATTCACTTTCTCTCTGCTCAATTTTGCTGAAGTTATTGTTGTTGTATTTCCTCCCTGCATTCTGATTACTCTTCTAATGTATCTATTTTCCTTTTGCAAGTTTTCCATTATAAAAACTTATCATCCATTATTTCAAAATTCAACTGTTATATTTATTTACCCGGTTGTGGCCAAGAAGGAAATTTAAAATGTTATATTAGAACAAGACTCTTTTTTTTCTTCTTTCAGTTGAAGTTTATTGGTTCATAAGTAGGAGTTGTAGTTTTTGAGAATAATTTGAATACTCTGCTTTCTTATATATGCTTGGTCCTGGACTTGCACTACGTAATTGGAGTTTATATTAGTTGTTGCTGCTATATTTCCCTGGGATGTACTTGATTTTCATCAATTTTCCTGGCAACATATCGGTTATTATTGCTGCGTTGCCATTTTATTTTCCTCACAATCGATGACTGCCCATCTAGAAAAGGATATTGTTCTCAAACTAAAAGATGCCTGAAGGATGCTACTTCTTTTGAACTGTGGCAATGGGTGTGAATTTGAAGGAATTATACTTTATCGTAACTCTGAACCTATGGCATGACTAAAAAAAAATTAGACTATGGAAGAGCTAAATCTGGTGTTTAGACCTTCTTGGTTGTATGAATATTCTCCTCCCATGAGCGACAGGAGTATTTATTCATTTGCAAGCAGAAGTTCAGAAATTGATGACTTATTGTCTTTCTTTTGGTATGTTTTTCTGCATGTAATACGGAATTTTTATAGGTCACACTATTCTATAATAGATCAGTTTATGGTTTTTTTTGGGTCTTCAAAACTTTCTATATTAGCACATTTTTCATTGAAACCATATAAATGGTAACAAAGTGAATGAAATTCTAAATTTTTGCAGGGTAATGGTTACAATATTGGATTTGGTACTTGCTCGGGCAAGATTGTTCCATCACCTCCATGAAGACGTTCTCGGTCATATCCAGGTTCCATGGGGTTCGGTGAAACTGTAAAAGTTGGAATCTGGTGTTCTCTTCATCGCTGCTTGATAAATTTTACATTTTTAGTGTAGTTAAACTCGATGCTAGATGAAGGGAGGGACTGTTTAATAAAGCTATCTTATGTAGGTCAGAGTTTAAGATTTTCACTTCTCTCGAGACCATGCTTGGTAGATGTGAAAGTCGATTGCCTAGGAATTGAAACTTTGAAAGATTGTAGAGTGAAATATGAGTTTTATTTACTTAAAAAATAGTAAAGACTAATAATCTCCCTGCACAAGATAGTGATAATTTTGAGTTGTAAAAGATATGCATGTCAGCATATGGGCCTAAATTATAGTATCTATCCGTTATTTTGCATTTTTGTATGGGATATGCATTATGCATGTGCGAAAAGCAATTCAGTCGTTGAGAAAGAACAACATGGGTCCCATTTCAAACGGACAGTGCTCGTGACACCTACCCTTATTACGCGCCAAAAGCATTCAAGGTACGTCCCACCAGGGCCACCACCGAGTCATACAAAGTGATCGGTTCGGGCGTTTTCCGGATCGGACCCAACTCATTCTCACTCTATCGGACTCACTCTCTGCTCTTAAACTTCACTGTCCCTTTCCTTCAATCTCTCACTATCTGAGCTTCTCAGACATGAAACCCTCTCGCAAACTCAGCTTCTTCTCCTCTTCCTCAACCACAGTCACCTACACCTACCACAATGACCAAATCCCAACCCAACAACCTATTTCCACTCAAATCCCCATCCAGTCCTCGCCTTCCTCCGACACTCCAATTCCCATAACTGTCCGTCTTCCTCCACAATCCCAATCCAAAGCCGCCATGAAAATCCAATCTGCTTATCGGAGCCACATGATCCGCACCCTATATAAAAAAATCGCCGCCGTCAATTCCGAAGCCAATCAGCTAGAGAGGTTAATTCAACGGCAGGACACAGTCGATGCTATTCGAAGCAAAGAGAAAGAGAAGCTGAGAATGAACGAAGCCTTGATGGGTTTGTTGCTGAAGCTTGATTCAGTGCCCGGATTTGATCTGACGGTGAGGGAAGCAAGGAGGAAAGTCAGCCGTCGGATCGTCGGGTTGCAGGAAATACTGGATGCAATTACACAAGCAAAGGTGGAGAATGATGATTGGTGGGGTTATGGGTTAACGAAGAATTGGGATGACATTGTTGCAGAGATGGAGGAAAATATTTGTAGGGAAAGAGGTGGTGAAGAAATGGAAAAGTTCTGTGCTCAGCATTTGGGTTTTCGTTGCTTACAGAGGTTTCTTCGTGAGCCTTAATCCTCAAGGTGCAATCAAATTTTACAGTTTTCTGTAACTGATTAAAAATTAATGGCTATCTACCTTGTATATTTAGCACGAAAACTTATGGTTATAGCAAATTGAAAAAAAGGAAAATTTATGTAATGGGTAACTCTCTTCTCTGAAGTGATTGAATTTGAATTGCTTAGACAAAGAAAGTGGCAAAATATATAAAGCAGAGAGGATTACTAGTGAAATTATAGCTAAGCATTTTGATTTTGAAGTACTTCTAAGAAATACAGCTGCACTTGCACCTAGACATGCATCTTTTGCAATCAGAGAGTGTTGGGTATCCATTGCGACCATTGCAATCACATTTTTTGACACACCTGGGTTTTGAACTGCCATCCCACAAGCACCGTGCCATACAGTGTAAAATCGGTCCACATGGCGGACAATCGTGCTTCATCTGGTTTAGAATGCAATCTCTGCATGTTCTGCCATCAGGTGGGCATCCCTCTACCGGAAAAACCACCAACCATAACATCAGCAGAGTAAGTGATACATGAGCTATTGTGAACTGCTTGTTCACCTCCATTGTTTCCAAGCAAATATTGGTTTGCAAATGGTCTTCTTAGTAAGGTAATTTATAGACCCTGTAGTAACCATTTTTCAGTGAGATTGCATTTATATGTTGTTGGACTAAGCCTTCACATTAATTTTCATTAAATGTCTGCCTATCTATATCTTGGTTTGCACAATAGTCTGTCTCATCGTTTATCTCTATCTAGGTAGCTGGATAACATATTACCAACTACCACAGTATCATTCTAGGGCACCGCTTCATGAGACCACACCATGTAAATAGCCTGCCGTTAACGTTCAGTCTTCAGATTACATGACAAATTTATAGCTACTGTTTTGGACGAATATAGTGGTAGTATTTCCTCTCTATGGGAAGTGCATTGCCCCAAATATAAAATAACCTGTAAATGCAGATAAGTGAATCAATCAACAAAAGAAAAGATATTAACAAAGAAAACACAGAGAGAGAGAGAGAGAGATTAGTCTGCATCAAAAGAGCAAGGTGAATTTCACATCACATTAATTGATTTTGTTATGAGGGTACAATGAAATCATCAATTTAACTGCCAACCATATTGGTACTCCCTTGTCCCATATGGGAACTTAAATGCTTTTCCCCAATTATAGATACCCTGAAAATGCTTGGAAGTGAATCAATTGACAAAGAAAACAAACATTAGAAAGAGATTAGTCTGCATATCAAAAGAGCAAGATGAAAATAGAGGATGTATCAAAAAACCCTATGATGAATCCAACAGTAGTACTCATAGTTTCATTAGGTTATTGTTATTCCTTGGTCACAAAGATCCCAAAAGGCGGATTAAGGGTCATATCTCTATTACCCATATTCTATTTCTTCTCCATCCTTCCATGGTATTTTTCATCTGCTATTCTCAGAGGTCTATCATCCTTCTTCGTTACTTGGATTACTTCCTTCAAGCTCCTTCTTTTCTCTTTTGACAGAGGTCCTCTACTCATCACCAACAAACGTGATAGTAATTTCATTGATTTTATAGTTATTGCTCTTTTCCCATTCAAAATCAAAGGCAACTTGCCTGATCCTAATTCTTCAGGTCCTTCTATGGGCTCAAAATCTGTACCACGAGTACTGTTTGTAGTCATTTTCCCAATACTTCTTTATTTATATAAGAAAGAAGAAAATTACCCTCCAAATATTTTATTAATTTTACACTCTGTTTCATTTATTTCTGGGTTCTATCTGGTTTGGAAATATGGTGGCAATTTGGTGCAAGCCACTGGAAGATATGAGCTAGTCCCACTATTCAACCAACCTTATTTGGCCACTTCTTTGTAAGACTTTTGGGGGAGAAGGTGGAATCGTATGTCTTCAAACATTTTAAGGCTCACTATCAATGACCCGACCCGGGAGACACTGACTGGTCTAATTGGAATTGAACCGGCAAAAGTGGTGGCCAGGATCACCACCCTAGTGGTATCTGGAATTATGCGTGAGCTTGTCTTCTACTACATCACCTGCGGAATGAGACCTAGTTGGGAGGTCACCTGGTTCTTTGTATTGCATGGATTGTGTATGGTCTTTGAAGCTGTATTAACCAAGATCTTGGCTCGGGTCAAGGGTTTCACTCCGGTTCATCCAGCTTTATCCATAACTTTGACACTTGGGTTTGTCTTGATTACTTGTTATTGGTTGCTGATCCTTCCAGTTTGGAGGAATGGACAAGAAAATTGCAGCATGGGTTAGAAAAACCTTTTATTAATTAGTATATGAAGAATTACGTTGTGTTATGAGTTCAATTTGCAAAACACACCGAGTTATGTTCATGAAAATTTCGACCCTTGAAATGATTGTTGGAGATTTGTTCCTCTAACCCTTGAAGTGTCTTATTCATATTGACATTCATAAAGCGTAAAATGATCCACAAAATTCAATAACTCTACCAATCAAATAAGTCGTGCTTTATTTATTAACCGAGATTGTGTTTGGCAGCACTGATAAAATAAAATAGGTGCAGACAAACATACTTCAAAGCCTCATAAACATTCGTTAAGAACTCAACAAAAGCAATGGACTCTATACGTGCCTTCTCATCCGCTTTACACCATACTAATGACGGCAGAAACCACCGCACCCCGGTGGATAGCACGAATACCACCGTCAGCGGCCTTGAAACAATAGGTGGCAACCACCATTTACTACCTTTTAGAGCCTTCTTGATTGCAACTTCAATAGCCAAACACACCCCATGGAATGAGAAGAACCACATGAGCTCCCCCGTGGGCTTCTCTCTTCCAAGATAATAAAAAATCAGCTCGTGCATCACGCCGGAGACAAAAAACGTTGTTAACATTGCTGGAATTGGGGCCCACTTCCTGCCCACCACAGCACTGGATCTGGTTAGGACAGGGTTGTATACTGTCGGTCGTAGGATATTACTAACCATGAGATTCCATCTTCTTCCCCAGAAATCTTGCAGTGAAGTTGAAAGGTAAGGCTCATCAAATTGTGGCTCTAGCTCTACTCCTAGAAGGGCTCGAGCCCCTGCCGCAACCAAGGCCATGGCGATTTCCAAACCAATATAGACATGGAAGCTATAAAGTAGCAAAATGAGTTTTGGATGAACATTTCCTCTGTTTTCATAAATTGGTACAAAAGCAGCCAAAATTAGAGCCTTTGTAGCATAGTTTAGAGGTGATTTTCGACCCTTTTTGAAAAAATGAAGAGATGGGTTTTCTTTATTTCCATTTTGGGATAATGGGTTTTCTTTGTTTCCAATTTGGGATAATGGGTTTTGTTGAATTTTAATGGGGAGGCAAGCTATGGGTATGAAATGTCTCAAAGACAGAGATGGGTTGGTTGACAAGGGACCTGAATCAAAGGCAAAGAGGAGGAGCTTAAAAATTGAAAGCCAACCAAGGAAGAAACAAGTTGGGCCACCAAGATGGATAGAGTATAGTCTGAGAGGGAGAAATAGGAATAGGATTATGATTGGAAGGAGAGCTAGGAGTCTGGATGTACCTTTGGGAATCAGTTTACCAATGGTGTGACAGTAACAGAGTGATACCACTGCTATGCTCCAAACCAGGATGAAGTTGTTTATTTCACCTTCTACCTTCATTCTCCTTTCCTCTGTTTGAGCTTCAGGAAAGAGTAGATCCGCTTTTAGCAGAAATCAAAAGCAAAAGGCAAAACTTTGTGAGAGGAGCAGAGGTACATGTGGTGCTTATTAATAGACAGTGACCCCTTAAAAGAAAATATTGCTGTAAAAGAACTAAGGAATAGAAAATTCTGGTCCTCCGTTGGAAATCACGGGAGGACAGAATAGATGGCAATTAATAATACAATCATCTGAATTTCTTATTTTGGTCATTCAACAAACCATTTGACAAATATGAGAATAGAATGGAATAGATACTTTGAATTTCAAAGCCTTTAATAATTCTGTGCAATTGGTTGCTGAGAATTAAAAGAATGGAAAAAAGGGTTCTAGAAATCATTTAGAATATAAAAGGGAAACAGGAAAGAAAGAGAGAATATTAAAGATGAAACAAACATTTTCAATTGGAATTGAAAATTCGTTAAAGCTGTTTAAAGTCATGGTTTGTACTTTATACAACTCATAGCCAGGAAACCGGCAACGATGAAATTACTGAATTGTACAGTAGTTTACTTCTAACCTTATTCAATATCTATAAGGTCGTCCTTTACACTCAATTGAGAGGTAATAGTGTTACTAACTGGTATTTGTGTTTTCAAAACTTTGTATTTGCTGTCAATTATACAATAATCTCATTAGCCAAACAATTGGTTGTTTACATTACTTGCTTTTCTTATGGCTAACCAGCTAGTCAAGGGTAATGGGGTAAAAGAAAAGGAAGGAGAATTGGGGTGGGGAAATCGTGTTGGAATCATGACCTAGAAAGCATACTTGGATAAAGAAAGCAGAAAGTTACATGTGGACTTCTTGGGCAACAACCTGAGAAAATAAAAATAGTTGTAGCTTTTTTTGGGAGGATGATTATATCAGAAAGTGCCGAGAAGTTTGCTTAGTCTACCAGATGATAACTGTACTCTATGCTCAATCCACATCAACAATATTCTTGTAAGATAGCAGGATGTATCAGAACCAGCTATAAGTTCTGATTTCTCATGTTTTGATGAACCTCAACCCAGAAGTTTACTTGATAAAACCGCAGTAACAACAAAAGGGCTCAACTAACAAACAGTTGAAGAATGCCAGACCAACTGACCAAGACAAGTTACACATCTTTATCAAACACTTAAACGTAAAAGTACAGCTGAATGTAATCAGGCACATGGAAGATAACATCTCACAAAATTTTGCACTTCTAAATAACATGCAAGGGCGTTCAATAGGCTGACACTGGACAGCAATCAATTCAGCTCAAACTAAAGAAGCAAAGATAAATCAAGTAATAGAGATAACCCATATTTCAGGGTACAACTCAAGATCATGATCTTCAGATCTACATCACTTAATAGGCAACTGTATAATAGCATACAATGAATCATATGATTAAACTTCTTTCTGGGGAATATAATACATCTGTACTTTTAACCTCAGACAAGTTAATATAAAAAGTTTTCTGCTGCATATGACAGATAATTTCGGACAAAATCAGAAAAGTCATCTCTCTAGCTGACTGCCTAAACCAACCTCATTAAGCCAAGGAAGCTGCAGAAGAACAAATTTGGCACACAAAAGGCCAAATATTAATCTCTTAAACATATATTAACTATAATGGCACTGTGACTAATGCTCGAAACAAGGAGACTGTAGACAATGGGATGTTACTGGTGCTGCTCATATATCTGCATATAAGCCTCTGAGAGTGCAACCATTTGAGGAAGTGTTTCTGAAACATGAAGATCCTGCATCTCGTACCTAAACACATCAAAGTGAGAACCAAGTAAGTTGCATATCAATCAAGATTTAAGCATGTAATTGAGGAAATAGTATTTACCATAATTCTTCTGACTTCCGCTGCACAAATACCCTATAAAACCCTTCACCAGGTTTACCATCATGAACTATATTGGCAATCAGATCATACTTAGAACGGAATCTCTCATTCTCTTTGGGTGCTGGCAAGGGAATATAATCTTTCAATTCCAGGTTCTTCACAGGAAAGTTGACTGAAACACATTTTGTCTAAAATTAGGGTGAGTATAAAAATAAGCATTGCAAAGTTCAACTTAACAATACAGCCATATAATCATAATTCAATCTCACCCAAAGTAGGATTCTTTTCCACAAAAAAGTTGTTCTTTGTAAATCGACGCATGTGGAGAATCAGATACGGTGGCAATCTAGTAACACAATATCTCATCCGTGCAATATGAGGACGCACCACCTCTGTGATAGTCTTGCCGTCAAACTTATTAAGTATGTTAAAGAGAGGAACCTGAAAACAAAATGATACCTTGCATTGGTACATAAAGATAACAACTAGGAGTGAATACAGACTTGGTAAAGTTAGAAAAAGAGTACATCCCCAATTTGTAGGAATCCTAGTACTTATTATTAAATCCATAGCTCCAGACGGACAATAAGAAATCAGAATACATGGTAGCTGCCATCCATTTACAACCTGAGCTAAACAGCCAAGAGTCCATTATAGATCCTTTTTCTAACCTAGAGGCTAGAAGCTATACTATTCTATACCATACATGATACAAGAAATTAAAGTTAACATCTCAGATAGCTTTCAACATATCTACCAGACAGCCATAAGCAAAGTATGGCAACAATTGGGGAGGATTTGAATATGGGTTATGATAAAAAAAATAAAAATAAAAAGTTGTGGACTCAGAATGACATAATCTTGTTTCTATGATGAAAACCTCTACATCTGCCCATCAAGTAATTACCCATTACCTTTTTTGGTACTCATAAGCCGTAACCTAACAGCAGGTAATGCTACATTTAGTTAATTAATGTTGGTGTCTTTATACCCTTCTTGGCATTTATTTGAAAAAGAAAATTACTATATTTTAAGCAAGCTTCAATAAAATTAAAGCCAGCATCACACCTTCCAGAAAGTACCGCATTTTATAAATTATATGCAAGCTAATAGTAAGTGCAACAGTACCTGCGGTATTATATTTTTCTCCATCACATCTTTAAAAAGAGGAGGTGGCGGCAAATCCAATCCTAGCATTAGAAACGGCATCCTGGAAGTTTCTGTGACAACAGCTCCATGCTCTGTTCCACCATCTGCAACCTTCTCTGTGGACTTCTGATCATTGCTGGTTTCTTTCTTCTCGGTTATAACTTTGTTGGGAATTTCTTTTACAACTTCCAGTTCCCCCTACAAACACATTAGATTTTGTATAAGCAACTCTAAACTGGATGATTGCAGCTAGCAACAATTTAATAAACTGATAGAGAACCCATGGACGAGAGAAAACCTGAAAGCACTTGTAGATTATGCTTCTATTATTCTTTGAAGTTCTAAGATCTGCATGCAGTGTATTAAGAAGCCATGACATGAATTCAACTGGGTCAGATTGAGCACCTATTCTAAATCGTTTTTTACTGGCTTTCATCACTGCCTGCAGAAATTCATGTGGGCTCACCTGTAGAAATAAAGTTAAAGAATAAGTAGTTGAATACAAGAACTATGTCAGCTACATGAGTAACAATAGAACCAAACCTGTCCTTTAAAGTTCCGTGCATGCCAAATCTTTCTAGTGAGTTCTCCAAATCGATGAACAAGAGGAGATTTGCAGTGCTTGTAGTTTTCCGGAATAAGGAAAAAATTCCTCAATGGAGTGACTCTCATTAAAGATTGAATGGTCACATTTACAAAATCTGTCTCTTTAATGTTATTAAGCCCCACCTGAAAATTTTCCAAATAACAAATGTTTTTGCAAATAAGCCACAAAAACATTTAATGATAAATCCTACAGAAAAAAACACTACATTTCTATAACCATGAATAATGAAGCTATACCATTCCAGGAAGGTAATCAGAACCATCAAGTGCCCTAGACCATTGCTTGTTTTTGTCAAGCTGTTCAACTTGTTCCCTAGTAACCCTGCACAGAGTATCACATACATGAATTGAGATGTACTCAAGATAATTGCAGGCAATGAAAATAGTAAAATCTACAACCTATTACAGTAAAATCCCTCAAAAATATGATTTCTATGACCCAGCAGATCACAGCACTCCACACATATGTATGCATGAAGGAGGAAAAAGAGATGCAAATAAGATCAACAGACGTGTCAAAGAAAAGGCAAGAAAAAAAATACTGGCAAATACAATATAGACAAACCAAATACAATATAGACAGACCTTGGGTTTAGAACATGTCGAATGTCATCTAAAGATGGATCATTAATTTCATAGCCATCAGGAAGGCAGTAAACTTTTTCAGTTCGAAGATTGATATAGACATGGTGTCCTGCTTCAAGGCTATGAGTATAAGCATGAGAGTTCTTCCCTCTTCCTTGGAAATATTTTCCACAGACCAAACATGCATAGACATTCAAATTTGACAGAGAGACAGAACAAAACTTCTCAAAATCAAAATCCAAAACCTGCAAAGCATCAAGAAATTAGGAAAGAAATAGAAAGTTCACAGCTCTATGTAACAAGTTAAAAGAAAAAGTTTACAAACTCTACACTTGATGCATCTAGGGACATATAAGATATCGTACATACATGCACATATATCAGCACAGCACTATGTCTTTGTCCATAGATGAGCTAAATACCTGTCGGTTAACGGTATCAAGATAAGGACAGTCCCGCCGGACTTCCATTTGACGGTTGTGCCTTCCTTGACCAAATGGTTGTTCATTGTCATCACTATCAGACAGTTCCGTTTGCTCATTTTTCTCTACGAGCCCATGCCCATTTTGCTGGTTCCTATCAACTTCATCTCTTTCTCTACCATTATCCAATTCCCTTCTCTCATCATCTTCCTCTTCATCATCGTCACCATAATTATTTGCTAACCCAGAAAGTGGATTTGCAATGGAAACTGGAGGAGGAGATGGGGATGACTCCTCAAGCAATTTTTGCCGTTTCGAGTTTGGATTAAACTCTTCCTCCTCCATCCCATCGTTGGCTTCTCTCTTTGATGTCATATTCTCTAGCTAAGACTCGAGTGGAAGCTTTTCAAATCTACAACCGAGCAAAACCTATATCAAATGCCAGAACCTAATACAACTATAAGATCTAATTGTATATAGATAGATAGTAAAGCTTTTGCTACTTAAACTTTCAAGAAGCTAAAAATGCATAAAATTATAAGATACCCTGAATTTCTTTTCTTTCCGTTTCCTACAGATTCTGGGCAGCCAAACGATGGACCAGAATCCTCAAAGTTTCACTCAAAAACACTAGTGCAGAAATCTACATATAGAAAAACCAAAAACAAAATAATTCAACAAGTTAACTCAGAAATCTACCTGATGTCGATGACTCAGTTTCACTCGCAGTCGTAACTCAGAACTGTCCATTCACAGCTGGAGCTTCCAGAGTTTCCTCTTAGTCACCATGTATTGAAGAAGATGCAATATCAAGGACAGCTTCTGTTTATATTGAGGACAAAATGGGAATTTCGGTAGTTCGTTTCCGGATCCTCCACTGCTCCACACTCAATTAGGGTTTGGGCCTTTTAGGCCATGGATCGGATACATGCTTTTCTATGCCTTGGTTATTTTACTTTTTAGTCTCCCTAAATATTAAATGTTTGAAATTTCTTTTTAGTAAGATCAACTTTAACAATATTATCCCTCGTTTTTCTCAATCTATGGGGTCCAATTGGTTACAGTGAAGCCAAAAATTAGTACATGTATAGTCATTTTTTCAATATGGAAGCATGCTCATGACTCTCTCACTTTTTTTAAACTTTAAATCCATAAAATTTTAAAATGATATTCAAGATTTTACTCTATCAGTTTTCTATTTTCAAATTATTATATCTTCTTCTTCAATTTATTATTCAATCAAACAAATTTCAAGGCCAACGACTTTTCATTCGAAGGGACCAGGGCTATTTACTGGATGCAAATTTTTCTTACACCACCAGAAAAAGATATCAACATGAAATAAATGTTGGAATAGTTAAGTTCATTTTCTAGTGTATTAGATATCCATTGAGTTTGTAATTTGTAGGATGCATAATCTTTGTCAGCTCTCCCGTTGTGCCTCTCCAAGCCTAGTAAATAGTTTAAGTAACCAATTCAATGTTACTAAGTTGTGAGTTACCTTTGTGAATATAATTCTCAACGGACACGAACAAACATAAACGAAGCTTAACTTTATTCACAATGCATTCAAACAGGCAAAACTTAATTTATTGACAAACCAAGTACCAAATGAATACTCAAATTTTTCTCTTTAATTCCTCTATTCATTGTTTAGATGGCTAGTCTCGAGAGGATGGCAAGCAAATAAAGATAGTGGAAAAAGAAACAAGTGAATGCTGAAGCAGATTTCAGCTTCTAACAATAACTGAGGACTAAACAGTATCACTGAAGGGGAAAGTCTCAGTTTAAACCGGCAGCCAGTCTTTCCGGATATCAAAGGTGTAATTGATCTCCAAGTAGCACTTGTTGTCATCATCAACAAACTGAAAACGGAAACAATAAAATGTAAGGTTAAATATTCTTGACAACACAAAAAGCTTTTGCAAGAGTTAGATGAGTCTAAGAGTGTGTTTGGTAGAGTAAGGGGAGGGGAGCCAAGGGGATGCGGCTCATTTATCTCACTCTACTCCTCCTTCCCTTCACCCTATTAAAACGTTCAAACAAGGAGAACGATATTCCCTCCCTTCCCATCCCCTCAAAACGCCCAAACATAGCCTATACATTGGATGACCCAAAAATTTAAATTTCAAAAGGTGTGTCATGCACATGAAGCCTGTCAACAAATTTATTGGGACGTTTATTATACTGATTGATGCAATACTGGTAGTAACTTAGGTTCATTTCATTTACAGAAACAAGTTATTATACGGCACTGATATTGACCTCATTTATCTTTTTTATTCTTATACTCAGAAATATAGCTCATATGGTGGACCATTAAGCTAGTTGATCAATATAAGCAAGTGATTCCTTCAAGCTTTTCTGTGTTACTTTTATGATGGGTTAAAGATTCAGAGTGGTTGTCTATATACTGAAACTAGCAATTTTTATGCCTATGTATTGGTATTGACACAATTTTCTCTACGAAATTGTATGCAGTGTGAAATAATAATTAAACCGATCAAAGGCTCGGGAAAAACACCATTTTCTAAACTTACCTTACTTCTAGCCGAATATGAACCTCTAGCAAAAAGACCAGATGGTGTTGTCTCCTCAGGCATCTCATGTGTGTAAGGTTCTGCTTGGGGACTGAATGTTCCAAGCATCTCCTTTGCGCTATCAACTGTAACAAGGATTCATTAAGATGGAAATTACCAAATCTGAGAGTATGAGACAATTTGGCATCAGACAAAAGATTGGGAGAGAGAGATATACCTTTGACACCAGTTTTCCACACTGTATTAGTGTATTTGAGACCAACAACAATGTTATTGCTGACCTGGAAACTGAACTGCAGGCTGTAACGGCTACCTTCTTTCAAAGTAAACCACAAACCCTTGGGTTTTCCACCCTCTGGTATCGGGAGAACAATATCAGCTCTACCAGCAGATTTAATTGCAAGGCTCAGGATCTTAACTTCTGGGTCCGCAGTTTCTATATTGTTCAGGAAAAAATACAAAAGGATACATATGTCAGAAGTAATAAGGAAATTTTGAATAGATATTTCATTTCTTTAAGCTGCAAGAAGGAAAGAAAACGGTGGTGTAATAGTGGAGGCATTCAGTGATTCAGTTGCTTATGACAATATAAGGAAGTACACAGGTACAATGCTGATGTTCCATAACATAGGAATAAATTATCAAATAGCTGAGTTTAAAACAAAAATAAGCAATATAGGGAGGAGGGGATGAATCTTTCAAATTCTAATGGTAGCAATCTGAAATTGGAAATGAAATTTAGTCATTACAAAGAAAACTCAAAAGTATATGCACCGATTTGAATAATAAGCATCCGATATTATTAACTCAAGTTGGACAAAATAATTTAACCAAATGATCTATTTGGTCATTTATGGTGTCTTTTAAGTCTTAGATCACTTTCTGATTCATAGACAGCTTATGACAATAGAAATTAACTGTTAAAATGATTATGTCAAAACTCAAATTTTTTCAACTAGAAAATCACGCGACCACCATTTTTCAGTTATTTTCAAGTTCTACTGATTTTTCAGTTATCTTCTTGAAACAGTCCAGAACATGCACAATTGCGAATAATGAACTTGGTAAGTAAATTACCTCCAACAGAGTTAATATCCACACTCCCAAGAAGCTGCTCCTTCCACCTCCTCAAGCTCTCATCATCCTAATGCCTCAAAGATCACCATTGAGCAGACAAGATTATAGCATAAATGAGTGGAAAAGGGTCTAAAAGCATTGATTTAATCAATAATGAACATAAATACAGACAAACCTTGTCCTTCTCAAGCTGTTCTTTCAGTGTGTACTGAGGACCCAATTCAATTTTCCTTCCCTCTTCATCCTCCATCTCATCCTCCGTTGCACAGATGGAACTCTCACTCATTTTTCTACTCAAACTCAACCCATGTTCGTCACCACTTTCTTCATCACTAGCCGCTTTTCCTGTATTCTTCACTTCAGAAGCTTCAGCATTTTTTCCTCCATCCTCTTTGTCTTTGTCATCAAAACCCATGATTTTTGGAATTTGAAACTACTCAAATGGCCAACCAAATCAACAATCCATCAACAGTGACAAAAAGACAAGAGGCAGAGTGACTAGAAGGACTCGGAGACACACCACCAAATACAAAGGGAACAAGACAAACAAGAACCCCGAAAGCCTAAACACAAAGAGAAGCCTAGTAGCAAGGAAAGGTGGAAACTTTAATGAAAACAAGAATAATTTCAGGATGGGTTTGAAAGACAGAATCAGTCAAAAGAATCCCAGAAAGGAAAATAGAATACAAAATCAGATTACCCACAAAGGATAGCCCTTGCAGCAAGAAATGACACCACGAGAAAAAGAAGGTAAGAGAGAGGGAGAAAGAGAAAATGAAGGGTTGATTGGTAAAGTTCAACCAGATAAGGAAATGGTCATGTGGTGATCCGAAATTCAGACTTTCTCAATTGAGAAATATGAGAGAGGTGAAAGGAGGAGACGGGGAAGGTGGCAAGATCGTGAAGGCCACTCTTCTAGCACTAGACTCCACGAAGACCAAGAATCGAGGAAGGCTTTTTCTATAGTTCAAACAACGATACATAAACACACGAGAGATGAGACAGCCTAGCCTAGGATTGAGGATTGGGTGGACCTAAAGATGCCCTTTGACCCCTTCTTTTGGTTGGAATTTGGAAAATCAGCTGATAAAGAAATCTGGAATCATATCAAGCTCTTTTATCTCCTCTTTTGTAGCAATCACTACCAATCTTCCTAATCTTAATTTGGTAATGACTAACCACTCTGAATATAATGGCACTTAATTATGTGTTTCAATTAGATCATTCATAATTCTCGTTCCTCAAGAATCACAAAGTAGCATGATTGAAATATGTCTCTTGGTAATAAATGAGAGAATCAAGGAATGATTGTTGCACTGAGGATTTTCTTTGCCACCTACCCAATTACGATTTCCATGAACAAATATTTTAAATTGATTAAAGATTGACCTTTTGGTTAATAATTGCCAAAAAAATAAAACATTGTTACACGTATCTCCACCATTGGAATCCACATAATCATTTTGCAGGAATTGTTAGTACCTCCAATCGAAATTTGTTGGTTAGTCATTTAGTTTGGGATTAAATCCAAGTTGAGTTCAGCAATTACAAGCTTTCCAAAATTTTCTTCCATTTTCTCTCTCAAGGGGATAGAAGTATTGAACATTCAAGCATCTTTCACAAGTATGCTTAGAACTTTAACAAATTCAGGCAATTCAATAATATTTGGTATTCTGGTTACTTAAGAAAACCAGGTGCCTGATAGGCTAATAGAGACAGCCATAAACCATAAAGGCAATACAACAGAGGAAGTCAATGTAGGGAGGCAGAGAATGCCATAAATGATCATTTTATGAAACACAGCTCAGATGATTGAGAAATGAATCAATAATTGAAAGAGCTATCATCCCACATGAAAGAATGGTATCCAACAGTTAAGACCTAGTGTCCAAGCATATTGATGAAATAAAATTACAGAGAAGAAGCTGTGATTAGTAGCTATAACAATATGCTTTCAGAAACTGAACGCACAGGGCCTTTCAACAAGAAAGTATAAACAACGTTTTGGATGTTAAAACCTCACACAAAAGCTCCAGTCAAAATGATAAATGCCGCAGAAAAAATATAGATAAATATAATCCTCTGTTATTCATTCTTGAACTTCCATGGCATCCCATCAAAAAACAAAACAAAAGGAAGAAACTTCCATGCCATTATCAGACAACATAGCTGATCACGAATCATGAGGAAATAAAAATTGTAAAAAAATTAAATAAAAGAAGGAAATTCACTGACATTCAAAATGGCCCAATATTTAAACCAGTATTTACAAGAATGAGTAAAATTGTTTTAATTGGGAACATAGATGTTAAATGACAATCCAGACTTGTAAAGTGAAACAATTACATGGAGTTTCCATGGGATCAAAATAAGAATAACAATTAAGGATCTCAATTATAGATGAGCTTCTATCTGTTTTCTTGAGGTTACTGTGATTCCCAAGAGCTTGTGGGAAGAACAACACTCATTCAGTACCAAAAAAGCTTACATCAAACCCCCCAACACACTTCAATAGGTAGGAACAAGATTCCAAATACATTCCAAGTTTGTGGAGCAAGAATTCAGTTACATACAATGTTGGATGCTAATTGATTTACTCAAAAAGAGAAAGAAAAAAGGGGGATACACAATTACAGCAAATTCATATGCAAAAAACCTTGGAGTACTATAGCAATTACTGCCAAGCTAATAACACAAGGAGAAACAAAGTAATGTCAAACTTGTAACAAAATTTTCACTCACTTCCCCATTTTCTTAGAACACTCTCTTTTGCAGAGATGCGATTATTGTGGTCTTCCTTCCTTATACTATCAAATTCAGCATGACTATCAGCAGAAGTTTTTTTCATAACTTTTGATGTTATGAAAGTAAATCCATTTCTTGTTCCTCGTAATGCATACAACAATGGATTGAATATAACGGCTAACATCACTTCACCTTTTGCAACAATGAGATACTGTAAACATAGAACAAGAGAAAAAGGGACAGACTTTAAATGCTTAACATTACTTATGTGTTTTGACCGAATAAGAAAATGAAAATAACAAAAAAAAAGCTCTCACCATGAGAATTATTCCAATCACCGTAAGACTAGTTTGTTGTGCCTCTTGCCAAAAATGGTCACCGTTAGACCAACCAAACCGTCCACCCCACCCAAACCAACCTCCACCACTGGCATCACCTCCGCCACCCATCTCCTCTCTCCTTTTAATTTCTTTGTCCCACTTCTTGAATTCATTTTTCTTTCCACTAAGTGCACCTTCTAATGCTTTTCTAGCTCGTTCCTGTAAAGTTTTATGGAGTGAATTTAGCTTCGCATAATGTATAGTTTTACCCAATAAGGCAATATAATTTGGACGAATTACAGCTTCAACTTCACCAACAAATCCTAACAAAAACTGTACCTAAAACATCATCCTAATAAACCTATAAAACCTCTTGTCTTTGGCAGACAGCCAAAGCAATCAAGACTCAAGGAGAACTGGAAACCAATCCAAAAAGGCGTGGCAAAATTGATCTTCCTCAAATTTGCAAATATGAGTTCATACTAATCATTGAGACTTACTTTTTGGCTTCACAATTTGAAGAACATAATTTCAAGATATACACACACAAGCATAGGATGGTATTCTCAATCTCAAATGCATATTTCAGAAGAAAATTCTTGATTCATCCTTCAAATGCATTAATTGGGGAAGCTAATTTATGAACAGAGTAGACAAGAAGCATAGGATGGTATTCTCAATTCTCCTTGACACCTGAAGTCACAACTCACAAGATAAAGAATTCCAATTTAGAAAGATAAATTCAAAGCCTATTAGCTCACTTTTTACCATTTGGCATTCTTCCCTTTCCAATTCAAGATTTCAATGGGTTCTAAGCAGGAAGGTGGCCCCCGTAAATCAATAAGAAATAAAGAATTGGTTTGATTGAAGGGAACTAATACCATTTATTAGCGTGATAATGAGCTACGTAATTGGTCACAATCCACCTAGCCTAAGCTTGAAAAAGTACAACTTTTTGGCACATGAATCCGGTTAATAACTTAATTACTACCAAATGTGGTTTTCTCAATAATTATGACATGGTATCAGTTAACTTTTGGTAAATACAAAGTTGGAAAAACTCTACCAATGTTCACTTCTGGGGCATCCAAGCAGCACTATGTCAAATATAATTCACTTAATCCCCCATTTTCTCAAACATAGGTCACTTTAAAGGATCCTTCTCCAACCAAAGAGAAAGCTAGCAGGCAAGCTGTAGGCAATACATATCGGTAACATACCAAGCTCCGCTGGAACAAACTTTCACAAAAAAAAAAATTCAACTTTTCACAAAAAATCTCCGATTTCAGAAGAATCTACAAAGTTCTTATAGATCATGAGCTTACATTGAATATTGTTCAGTAAGCTTTCCAATGAGCGAATCTACAGACTTGTAATTATAACTTAAGCATCTAGCATTTCTCTATAACCACAGACGACACATGGTAGCAGCTCATGCAAGATTTACACTAACAGAAAATGGGATATTCCTTAATATTCAAAACAACCCACCTAAACTCTAAGCTCGAAGACCTCACTCACTGTGACACTATTCTTTAATATTACTGCATTCCTCCATAGATATGTAACACTAGAAATATGCAATACATAATATGCCAACCTAACAATTCAAGCAAAGCAATCACTTTTTGCAAAAAAAATTCTTAGCTACTACATGTAATTTCTTTGCTTAAACGTTAAAGAAGCACATAGTGTGTTTTTATCTTATCTTCATTCCTAAAAATCACAACTGTCCAGCACGCCAAAACAGAAATTTTAGTACTTAATTCACAATCTCCATTCAAAACTATAAGAGAGACTATCTGGGTCTGATGTAAATTGTATCAGATTGAAGTACCTGTCTTTGATTGTCTGAGAAAAAACAAATGAATCTTCCATTGCACTTGAGTTTGTGCTGCAAAGATGTCCAGCTTTGGTTTGTATAGTGATAATTACTATTTGAAGGGCTTAATCGGGAACGAGATAATTTGGGGCAGCACGAGATGCAGAGATTTGGGGTTGGCTGGTTTAGGTTTAGAATTTGCGCCATGGTTTTGGCATCCCAGTTTGTCACTTCACGCGCCTGTTGGCCTGGGTACGGTATTAAGCATGACAATACTTGTTTTTTTTTTGGCTGAATATAAAACGTACAAATTTTGGCTCTCTTTAGTTTCTCTAATATTTCTAGATGGCTTGATGTAGTTGAGTTTGATCATGGATTCCATTGTATTAATTAATCATTGATATAAATGTAGAGTTATAAATATATAAACATAAGCACTCTTTTATAATTCACAGAAAAACATTTTCAGATAAAATAAAATCCACTACATTAAGTGGATGCTAATTAACAAAGAGATAATTATGCAAGCAACACATTCATCTAGAAAATTTTATCCACTAAATCTATCCCTTATGAATTTCAAACTTGTCCCTTAAGGCTCATTTAGACGGAGAGAAAATGAGAAAATGAGAGAAGAGAAGATAAGAGTGCCTATTTTTCTTGTTTGAGAGTTTTTTTTAAACAACAGGGAATAAATGAAATGTTGTGCTTCCAAATTGTTTTAAAACTCATTTATTTAATTTTTTAAAATTTGGAGGTTTTAAACAGAGAATAAGATATATTAGCCCTGTTTGATTAAGGTGTGTATAAAAGTGTTGTCGTATAAAAATATTTTTCAAGTAGAGATGTTTAAAAATACTTTATAAAAGTTAAGAAAAATGTTTTGATTAGTTGACGGTAAAAGTACTGCGAGATAAAAAAAATTGTTTGATTTTATTTTTTAAAAATGAATACTTGAGTATTAAAATTATTAAAAAGACTAATTTGATAAATATTATGGATATTTTATCTAAAATAAATAATTATTAAAACAAAATTGAGCTTCCTTTGCTTTCTATTTAGAAAATTTTCTTTTTTTAGCTTCAGTTTTTAGCACTTTAAAAAGTCTAAAAATATTTTTCTTTAAAGCATAAAAAATAAAACTTCTATTACCAAACAGCTTAGGAAAAAAAACTTAAACTTAGAAACTGTTTTAAAAGTTAAACCAAACAGAGGGATTATAATTTTTGTCTACTAAAATACTCTTATTCTTTCCACTTTTAGTAATGCTACATACACACTTTTTCCACACAACTTCTCACATAAGTGCTACATCATATTCTTAATATTGTAACCAAACACTTCTTCTACAATATTTGTCTACTAATTTCTCTCACCTCATTAAAATTACTTATTACTAGATATAATTATTTTAATAATTTTTCATTAAAATTAATGATTACTCTAAATCACCTTTTATCTTTATTTTGTTTTTATCTTTTTACTTTTAATATTTTGTCTATCACCTTAAATATTTCTCATCATCTTCATTTTCTACTCATACATATATATCTAATGGTTTCCAATACAAATAGATTCATAAAAATTACTAGTAAAAAAATTAAGTAAAAAAAAAAGATAATAAATTAATCTTTGATATTAAAGATTTGAGAAAAAAATCATAAGATAAAACTAACTTATTGTCTTTATTATTATTTTTAATTGAAGAAACATATTGGAATATTAACAAAATGGAGGTATGGAAAAACACAAGAAATAATAATTTTTCTTTTCTATTTCTTTTTTTTTCTTTAACCAAGTAAACAATACAAAAGCTACATTAAAAAATAAGATAAAAATTACCTAAAATTTTAATCATTTTGTTAGTTTTCGTTGATATGAAAAAATTAAAAGTCATAGGGGAGAAGAAATAATAAGAGATGTAAGTGACAAAAAGAGAAAAATGAAAAAATAAAATAAAATAATTATTTTTAGTAATAATGAATTTTAATGAGATGAGATAAATTAGTTGACTGATATAATAAAAAGTAGGTTTAGAGTATTTAATTACAAGAAAAAAAAATATGATATAGCACTTGTACGAGAAAGTTGTGTGTATGTAGTAATATTTTTTCTCTTTATATGGATGCAAATGCTAAGTCCTTTTCATCTTTGAAACAGACAATGCAGGAGTTGTTTAGCAACATAGAATTGCTATTATGGACCAATAAAGTTCTTCTCTTTGTTGTTGTTATCTTTTCTTTCCTTCTTAATCCCAAAAAAATAAAAATAACACTCTTATTTTTTCTATCAAATACTTAATACCAAAATAAAAAATTGTAATGGTGTAATTATAAAATTATGTAACAACATATCATCTCTTCTCTTAATTCAAATTAAAAAAAATCTTATCATCTAATTTCCTCTTCCTTTAATTATTTTTAAAGATAAGCAATAACCCTCACGTCTCCTCTCCTTCAAAACTTTCAAATAAACCTTAAAGAGTTAGGTGTGAACTTATTCTTCACATCTTATGAAAACAACAAAATAAAATAAAATTAGAGATTGTAACACATCCTCAAGTAGTTAACCAAACTCCACTAATCCTTATCAACCGGTGCCAAGTCAAGACCATAAATTCAATGCATTGACTTGTATGCCCCCATTTTGTAATTCACAATATCCCACTTTACCTCCTTGATCTTTATTCTCACGTTTTTATCCCCGACCCTTTAATTCAAAAGTACCCCCATTTCTTGCATGTCCTTAATGGAAATAGAAGGAGATTTCTGTGGTACTTTGGTCATTGTATTGGGAAGAGGTAGAGGCAGAGACGAGACCTTTACCAAATTACTTTTAGACCCTGCAAGTTGTTTCACAAAATTGTGGACGAGGATAGGGTATTATTGTCATTTGAGTAAGTACTCAAATTTTGAATAGCACTAAGGGGTATTTTCGTGATTTCGACAAAATATAAAATGAGAGATAGGGACAGACAGTCACACAGAGGAAGAGAGAGAAAGACAGAAAATGGTGTGAGAGAGACAGAGTGAGATATTGAGAGTCGTTTGCGTTCGTTTTTTCAGTTAATATATGAAGGTGAAGCAATGGTGTCGGACCAAGAAATAGCGAAAGGGGTGGAGAATGTGCTCCGTCAGTCCGACCCAAACTCCGTCACATCCTTAAACGCTGTCGTTCAACAGCTCGAAGCTAAGCTAGGGTTAGACCTCTCCCACAAGGCCGGTTTTATCAGAGACCAAATAAATTTTCTTCTCCGGGCACACCCGCTGACCCATCCTACTCCTCCTCCTCCTCCATCCAGGGACCATTTTGTCCTCCAGCATCACCAACTATACCCAACCACCCACGCCCAACAATTTTCTACCCATTTTGCCCTCCAGCCTCACCATCCGTTTTGATGAGTTTAACTTCCGGCAGCCACAGCCACCTCCGTCTTCGATTCCACCTCCACAGACAAGGCAACTGCAGAGGCAGGTTCAGCCGAAACCCCCGGCGACTGAAGGCGAGGTCTTTGAACAGAATGCTGCTGCTGTCCCCCCTAAAGCGTCAAAGGAAAGGTTGGGGTTTTTTTTTTTTTTTTCTTCTTCTTTATCTGGGGTTTGTTCTTTAAGGTTTTACCTGGGTTTTGGGTTTCTACTATGTCAGAAATGTGGTCGTTAGGCTTTCATTTGCTTAGGAATCGGTCCCCCTGAAAACTAAAAGATTCCCGAGCTCTTGCCTATTAGATAGCTTGGCTTTTTGTTTGAATGAGATTTTTTGGTTTCATATTTTAGTTTTCTCTTGCGTATCCGAAAGCTGGATGTGGTTGTTGAGTGCTGCTGCTGAATCTGGAGGAAGAAAACTATGTTATCCGTACTTAAACTAAAATTTCACCATTTCCGGTTATTATAACAACATGCTTGCTGTGATCATATTTTACAAAAAAGAATCATAACAATTTCATTTAATGAGATGTTTTCTATAATATCCTTATCATGCACTTTTGTTCTTGTTGAGTTGTTGCTATCTACTAGTACTACTACTACTTGTTCTACTAGCTGAGAATTGCTAATTGCTATAGTCTGAATTGCCTTTTTAGATAAACAGAACTATACATATTTAATATCAACGGAAACTGGTATTGTATTTGTACTTGAAGTAATTGACTATTTCACTGTTGTTTGTCTGTGTCATATATATTTTGTAGTGCTCCTGCCAAAGGCAAAAGAAGAGGTGGCCCTGGTGGTCTAAATAAAGTTTGTGGTGTCTCGCCTGAACTTCAGGCAGTTGTTGGTGAGCCAGCAATGCCAAGAACAGAGGTTTGTTCTTTCCATACTAACCAATATCCTCATTTTCATTCTCATCCAGTATGTTCATTCATGAAGTTTGATATTTCTCATTTAGATGCTTAGTGTAAATATGCTTTAAGCCCACTGTATTGCTTATTTCAGATTGTGAAGCAGCTGTGGGCATACATAAGGAAAAACAACCTCCAAGATCCTAGTAACAAAAGAAAGATTATTTGTGATGACACCCTGCGCTTGGTATTTGAGACAGACTGCACTGACATGTTCAAGATGAATAAGCTGCTAGCTAAACACATTATTCCTCTTGGACCAACAAGTATGTGATGCAGCTTATGAATAGTTACATAGAATATTTCTTCTGTATTTTTTTTCCATTTTGAGGATTCTTGGTTTGACTTAAATTTTGGTTTTTATTTTTTATTTTATTCTTGTACCAACAGAAGAGTCTGGCCAAGTGAAACGAATGAAAGTAGATGCTGAAGCTACAACAGGAAGTTCTGAGCCTGGTTCATCTCCTGTAATAATATCTGAAGCACTTGCCAAGTTTTTGGGCATTGAAGGAAGGGAGATGCTCCAGTCTGAGGCAATAAAACTTGTCTGGGAGTATATTAATGTTAACCATTTGGAGGTGGGTAGTAAGGTCCACAATTTTATTTTTTTCCAGCCACCCCTCCAAGCTTTTGCTGCTTGGTTACTGTGTTGTACAGTTCCAGATTCCAGCACATTTAATAAATTATTATTTTTAGATTGTTCTATTTCAACCTTACGTGATTTGGTTTGACTCCTTTTAAATTAACGAGTTACTGTCCTTTATCATTTTTATGCTCAAAAGTTGTTTGGCTTGCTTGATGGATGTCTTGTTATTGTAATTTCAAGGTGTATCTTGCAATTGAATTTCATCAATGTGGTCTTATTCTTGTAGGATCCTTTAAATTCAATGGTGATAATATGTGATGCAAAGCTTCAGGAGCTACTTGGATGTGAAAGCATTTCTGCAATAGGAATACCAGAGATGTTAGCACGCCATCATTTATTCAAACAAGCATGATAACTGTTAGTGCTGCCGGTCAGTATGAGGGTCATCTTCTTACTTTCTCAAATTGATTTAGTTATGTGTTAAAATTTTGAGCTTTCCTTTTGAGATCCACTTTTCCAACTAGCATCCAAAATAATGTTCCGCCTCTTGATTTCTCCTTTTAGTTCTTTTCCCCTTAAAAGATAGAAAAATATTGATGTTTCTGCAAATAACCATTTCACATCTTTGGTGCCCATATCTTTCCATCATCCAGGTTAGAACGAAAGATTGGGTTAAAGGGACATCATCATGTAAATAACTATCTCCGTTGTAGCTTGGGATGTGTTGTGGGCTTGACTACAACCATCTTGCTTGCTGTTTATTACTTTATTCTTTACAACCTCAGCTACTTATCTTTCATGCTTGATTTGCTTTCTTTCCAACTGTTTTTTCTTGAACATTTTTCAATCAGTGTCATTTCTTAGTGTTTTTGTGATTGTTTCTATCAATCAAGGAGCCTCTTGTATCTGGTTATGGCCACGTATGTAAATTTCAACTGACAAATGGCTCTTTCTTTCTTCTGCAGGTGCATGGGGGTCTTTGTCATCTGCCCCTTCTGTAGATTCTGTTGCTAGAACAGATAATTAGGAGATATTTTCTTCTTTTTTCTGTTTTCTTTTTGTGCACATTGTCATGAGTAGGATGCATGTTTGAAGCAGTGTTTGGTTGTTTATGATCTAGAATGACAATGTACCATGGGCTTACAAAACGCTTCTTTTGTATCTATGCTACTGCTGATTTAGGTTCCATGTGAATTTATATGGATCTCTGTCCTTGATGACTGACCTTAATTGATAGAAGACTACTGAGCTTCAGATTCTTTGTATATTGAGAATCTCATAGTTTGTTAAATTGTATCTGAAGAAAGCACTTGGTTAAAATGCATGCATTCGCTGCAGTCTTGCTCTGCCATAATTTTGATGGACTACTTTCAGATTTCCAAAGTCACCTACTACAACTCATTTGTTTCCAATATCAGTTTGCATCTAATAGTGCCAACAATTGAAATAAATAACCATGGCCTACAACCTAGCTTATGGCATGGGTCTGTAAGAAGTGATTCTCAAGAAGATCAACAAGGCCGCTATTAGTAACAGAACAAGCAAAATGCTTAGAACCCTTGCTGCCTTGTTATTTGATACCACGTACGAATTCGTTTTGTACAAAATGGTGGTCAGGTAAGCCATCATTTTCTGCAGCAAAAATGGAAAAAACTACAAAAGAATATCAAAAGTGATGCACCAGATCAAACTCCCACTGGTACAGCTTTATATCAAAATTTCAAACATTAGATGGCATACCAGTCTAATGGGTTCAAAGTGAAGAAGTGGCTCCATGAACATCTCCATATTCCTGAGTTAGACATTAAAATGTATCAAAAAGAAAAAGGGTGCATTGAATGTATGAGATTCCATCAAGGTGACATTTCTATACTCACCTTATGACTACCCTTCCATGATAAGTTTGGCATATGTGGAAACTGAAACCCTTTCCCGAAGGCACATGTATCTTGCTCCATTCTGCATACAAATCAAACATTACCTGTCTTGAGAGAAAAGGTTTCAAATAGTTTCTCATGATAAGGGAAAGGGAATTTAATACCTAATTTCCAATGAACACCAACATTCATGCCATCATGCAATGTTGGTTGCACAACAATTTGAATACGATTTCCCAAGCTTTTTATTAGATAAGAGAAGAATTCCATCACTTGCTGCAACAAAGAAAGACCAGGAAATAATGAATTGAAGTGGACTAAACATAATTTAATTACTCACTAATTACAAAGGTAAATAATACCTAAGTACCTTTTTCCCTTGAAAGGCTTGGAAGAATGAAAAGAAATTGCACTCACACCGGCACTCGTCTCCGATTATATCAGATAATCCACTGATGTTCTTGTTCTTGATGGCAGAGTAAAACTTGAGGACTGCATCTAGAGCTTGCTTATCTTCCTCTCCTGATGATCCTGAGGTTTTGGTATCAGAGGCAATTAACAACCTTAAGCCTCTTTGTCTCTTTGAACACACATTTGTATGAATCAAGGATTTGTATGTACATGGTGAAGAAAAATCACCAAACAGATTGCAAGTTCTATGTGGTTTTCTTGAGAGATGAAGGTTGCTAGAATAAGATTTTAGAGAGATGAACTGGAAGGGAATGTGAGGTAACTCTACTGTGTGCAATTGTGGTGGGGTAAGGGGTCAAAGCCATTGAAATATGGGAAAATAGAAATCACTGAAAAAGAGAGTTCAATGGAGCTATCCAAAGCTTGAAGGGGAAAGAAATAGGAGTATATATAATGAAAATTTCTAGGACAAAGGGGAAAATTAAGCACATATATGAATAAGAATGAGGCAATGAGGCAACTGGACTTATGCATCAACTGCAAGCTAGGTATCTTCTCTTAAAAGTTGTAAAATCTTTACTGCAAGGTGGCTTCATGAATTGTTTAGATTCTGTTTGGTATGCTGGATTGTTAGATAGGTAAGACAACTTATATTCTTTCTAAAGCTTCAATTTAGTTTGTGAAAAACATGTTTTCTTATGGAGTATATCCTAACATGTGACTCCTTCTCTTAACAATACCCATAGTAGGAATACTGAAGAAGATGAGAAAATGAGTCATCTTCGTTACCTAACTAAAAAATAGAGAATTGTTTCGTGCACTTAAAACTTCTCTGAATCCATTCACCCTGCATTGAAGTCTCATTAAACTATGAAATAATTATAATATTCTTTTGTCCCTAGGAAAAAGAAAATAAGCATGTCTCAACATTTGTTCTAAATTTGTTTGAAGTTTTGCTTGAATTTCCCCTTTTCTTTTTCAAAGAATTTTCCTTTAAAAATAATATAAATATGTGTCAACTGAATAAATCTATATGATCTTCTTCGACATACAAATATTATATAAGTCCAATGAAATTTTATCATGATATGTCGTCCTTTTTTTTTTTTTTTTTTATGTAGTGCCAAACAACTCCTAAATTTTACCAAACAGGAATCAGAGTACGGCCTTAGCTTTGTGCGATTCAGATCCATCGACGATGCAAGCTCGTAAGTTATAAAGACTAAAAACTCCTTACTATTTTTTCTTAATGACTCACAAGTCCTTATTGCCTTCGCCAAATCAAAAAACAGACGACAAGTTCGACGAGAAGTTGCCTGTGGGAGTTAGAGCAAAGCAAAGAAGCAATGGCGGAAGATCTAGTGCTAGATACAGCGATCAGAGATTGGGTCCTAATCCCACTCTCCGTGGTTATGGTTCTCATTGGAGTACTTCGTTACTTCGTTTCAAAGCTTATGCGGACTTCCCAAGTTCCCGATGCCAAAATCGTCACGGAAGGGTAGGTCAAAACCTTAACCTGACAATTAGTTTTGTAACTATGCTTATCTTTGAAATTGATGGATAAGTGTTCGTGGTGGTGATCATGTTCCAGGCAAGTGGTTGTCAGAGCTCGCAATTTACGTACCAGTGCTAATTTTATTCCTTCCAAGTCATTTCGTGCCCGCAGGATTTACTTCAATAACGAGGTTTGTTTGTGTATCTTTTATTTCATTTTTTCAATGGAAAAAGGTTGAAAGAATTCATGGTGGAATTACTTTCATATTACTGCTCTGAAATAAAATCATAAGTTTGAAATTATCTTTCCTTTTTTACCTTCAAAAGTATTTGATGTGTTATATGTTAACAAGATGTAGTTTCCATATCTGGTTTGTGATTTATTTTCATTCATAAGGGGATGGAATTTATCTCCCCTGGATGTACTTGCCTGGTAGGTTAAAATATTTATGATTGAAGCAGTTGGTAGAGGGTGAAGTTTATTCAAACTTGCTGCTGTTGTAAATATTTTGGAGATAGCATACTCATATTGGAGGTTTGTGAATTAGCTTTCATATTACTGTTCTGAAATAAGTCATAAGTTTGAAAATATCTTTCCTTTTCTTTAAAAGTATTTTTCGTGTTATATTTTAACAAGATGTAGTTTTCCACATCTGGTTTGTGATTTTTTTTCTTTCATAAGGGGTGGAATTTATCTCCCCTTGCCTTTTTATGTTCCCCAATTTTGATAAGCTGATAAGTTGAAATATTTATGATTGAAGCAGTTGGTAGAGGGTACGTTTGTTCAAACTTGCTGCTGTTGTAAATATTTTGGAGGTAGCATACTCATATTGGATGTTTATTTTTGTGTTGTAGGAAAATGGTTTATTACATGTCCCCAAGGGCCAAGCCCAAAATGCACAAGCACAAATGTTCTCTGATCCCAACATGGCTATGGATATGATGAAGAAAAACCTTTCAATGATCATACCTCAGGTATCAATATTATCTTGTTTCTCATTGTTCTCTGGCATAATGTCACACGTTATAGAAATAGAACTGACTTTATGTCTCTTTGATTGTTCTTACAATCTTTTTCCTTGTTTGGCAGACTCTTACATTTGCGTGGGTCAACTTTTTCTTTTCTGGTTTTGTAGCAGGTCTGTTTCTATACCACTGATTCTATTCTGAATGCTAGTTGTGCTTTATTCTTCATGTGTATTCATGTTTTCCATGTTGTGTCAATTTATGTTCATCGTACTGAGATGTTGGGAAAGTAGCCCTTTCTCTTTCCTGTCATAGACCTACCCTTTTTTTGTTTATATTATATGTACTGGTATGGTGATCCAGAATGCATATTTAGACTCACTAGTTTTTTCTTATTCACCTTTTTGATTACGGTAATATACTCATGTTATCATGTGATAATTGTTGGAATGCCTTTTTTACTTCTCCTGCAGCCAAAATTCCCTTTCCACTGACACAGAGATTTAGGTCAATGTTACAGAATGGGATTGACTTAAGTACTGTTGATGTTAGCTATGTCAGTAGTCGCTCCTGGTAATCTTCAATATCAACTTTAGTCACAATCTCAGCTCTGGTTTTATTCTCTAACATTTGACCACTTATTTGGGCTAATTATCTAATAATTTGTAATCATATTCCAGGTACTTTCTCAATCTGTTTGGATTAAGAGGATTATTTAGTCTCATTTTGGGAGAAGAAAATGGTTAGTGATGGTTTATACTTTATACGCATATTGCAATGCTTGATGTTTGTCATTTAATTACATCATCATTGTAAATTGTAATTACCTCTTAAGTTTGAAGACCACACTGATTTGTTGTTTCTCTAAAGCTGGATTTGGTTAACCATTGATTGTAGCTTATGATGTGATATTCCTGATACAGCCGTGGATGATACTCAACGAATGATGCAAATGAGTGGGTTTGGTTTTGATCCTTCAAAGGTAAAATTTATATGTGATTTTCTAGTGGCCATTTTATGCTTAGGAGGTTGTGTTCTCTTCTAGCTGACCATTTTATGCTTAGGAGGTTGTATTCTCTTCTAGTTGGCCATTTTATGCTTAGGAGGTTGTATTCTCTTCTAGCTGTCAACATTTGATTTACAAATTATGTTCTTTGTGTTGTTGGTCCAGTGTTTGTTTCTCTCCGTACACTTATTAACTTCTCAATCATAGTTCAAGGAAATCTTTTGGTGTCTGTAGTTATTCACCATAGAAAGGCACCATATATCCAATTTGATCTTTCCTACCAGCGCTTTAAGGTTTTTTTGCTATTCGGTGTAAACATCCTGTATTTAGTGATGGAAAAAGGGCTCAGAGAATGTCTTGCACAGCTCACACATTTGTGGTGATTTATGCCAATTTAGATGAAATTATGATAAAATTTGGTAGGAGTAGCAATATTGATTTGTTTCGAGGCCAACTTATGTTTAGTATGTAACTTTTTTTTTGGCATCTACTTTAATATGTGAGTTTTATGATGCATGTGTACTTTTGAGATGATGTAGACATAAAGTGTCAATGCATGGAGTAGTCAGAGTCAGATCCGCCTCCCAGCAACACTCACTAGGCATGATTTTTTATTTTTTATTTTTTAAACTTCAGTCACTAGCCCAGCAACTTTTAAGTCAGCCATAGGTCATGTTGCTAAGGCCCGTCATTGAAAAGCTTTAACTCACTTGTACTTGTTTAGTCTACCCTGCAGCCTGCTATTGGGAGCTTTAGTATAGGGAGGAAAATCTGCTTTTACACGTGTAAAAATGCATTATGGATTTTTACATTTAGACTTGAATGTTAGTGGGTGATACCAGTACCATGGTCAGGGATGTGGCAGGATGTGAATTTGGCGTCAATATAAATGGTAGCACCCGTTTTTTTGCTTGGCCCTTGACTACACCCACTGGTGCATGTAGGCCCTCATTAATTTCTCATAAGTTTTACTTCTCCAACATGTAACCATAATTTGTTTGCGATATTCTTCCTAAGCAGATGAGTCTTGTTTTCTCTTCATGACTATAAAAGACCTTTTTGCTTTAAGATTGAGAAGCTTTGTGTGCTTCTGATCAATACTCATATGGTACCACCATTCTTTCTTTTTGTGATTGCAAATAAATGTTGCAGATCTAATATCAGCAAAGTTTCATTTAGACCTAGAATTTTTTCTCAGTTATGAAGAGAACATTATTGGTTAGGAAATGCCTCAACAGCATCATAGCATGAAATGTTAATCAAGCAAGAAGCTATCATTACTGTACTTGCTAAATGACTACCCAAGCTAATAGCAGAGCAACAATGACATACAATTTTATGGATTTTGCTTTTTCCTTTCAGAATTTAGGTGCTGAGAAGGATAATCTTGACATAGTTCAGCATGAGTGGGCCTTGCCGAAATTTGAGCAGCGTGCAGAAGCTGTATTGAGAAAAGTCGTCAGCTAAACAGATTGGCTGCTTAACGAGTATGCACAATACCATCTACCCAATGTTTCTACTATGAGCATTGGAGCGTTAATGTCACTTGCTGAAGTCAAGCAGAGCTTTAGATTATTTTAGATTGTTGAAATTATTTGATGTAATTTTAAGCTATATGCTGAGATTTTAGCTATCATTGCAGGAAACTAATTAACATTGTTCGCGGTATGGTATGGATTGACAGAAAAACGAAATGATTAATCATAAATTTTGAAATTTTTTATATTTATCAGATGTTATTCCTGTCTATTGTTGGAACTTTTAAGTATTAATAGACAGAAAAGAGAGGGAAACATTAACTCCATCAAATGTTGTTGGGACTTTTAAGGATTCATAGACATAGAAGAGAGGGTAACATTACCTCAAATGTTGTTGAGACTTCTAAGGATTCAGAGACAGAAGTTTCAACTCATCTTTTTCAATGACCGAAACTTGCGATACTTAGAACCATCCTTTACATCTTCAACGAAAGCCCCACTTGAGCTTTCAAATGGACCAGGTTGGCTGCTTAATTTGAATTGAAAAAGATGAAAGGTCTTAGGCAACAAAGTTAAAGCGAAAATATCATCATAAAAGAAAAATCGATATTCGGACATTCTATAACAAAAATATGCCTCCTAAAAGTAATTTGTAATTTCTGATGATTTATATGAAGCGTAGACTATAATATATCATTTATTCGAAATCTTAGTTAAATATTATATTTATAATCTCATGTTTACTTTTATTATTAATTAAAAGAATTTTTTCGATAGATACTCTTAAAACACTTTTATATATATATATATTTATATCATATTAGTATTTGATGGTTGATTAAGAGTGTAAAATTGAGGTCTAAGATTCAAATTCTAGTAAACAATAGTTGAAACTCAACTTTTTTATAAGTCTTTCCCAAGCACTAACTCAAGTTGTTAGAACTCTGAGTTGAGTCACTAATTCACTTGTGAGGTGAACAATTATTACTTGCTCGTCCACACCATCAAAACTGTAGTGATTCAGCTGCTTGACAACTCACTCTCAAACACAAACAGAAGATTGATTGATGAATATATATAGTGGGCAGAGGGAGAGGGAATTAAATCGATCACGTCTATGTCTACTAGTGATGTGCAATGTGCAAGAATGCGACCCAACCAAGTAGACCAAAGACATTAATCAGAGTCATTAGTGTTTGTATCTAGTAAGCATTACACGTATTATGCTTCTATTGTTGGGATTAAAGATCAGAAAGATGAGTAGATCAGACGTGGCACATCAAGTGGTCCCTGGTCACGGGAGTACGATGTGGAAAGCATGGGGACGTGGGCCCCAGAAGGGCGGTTCCCAAAGGCCAAGGCTTTTCTTTAATGTGGGCCCACGTGGAGAGGGTGGGGTCAATCCACCTCAAGCAGACAGGCACCGGCCATGCCACAATTGTTGGCTCTTGTCTGCCTCCTCCCATATTTGAACTCCAAATTTCAAAAAAAGTTTCCAAAATCTGATTCAGATGAAACCTTAGAATTGGTATCTAACTTAGACCATATCAGTGAAAACCACATTAACTGTGTTTTCTGTAAACAATTATGTCTAAGGCACAATCAATGCCAAAGTTCCTTTAAATATAATTATGTTGGAAGTTTGCTAATCTTAATTTCATTTTCATAATCATATTTTAATGCATCCTATGTTTCGTTTTACAGATATTAACTATACTTCACTTATGTCACCCATTTAACCTGTTGTGTTATAAAATAAGTACCACTGCAATTTAATAAAACTTCATGCACTACATTTTAAAAAACGAAATTTGTACCTTAGGCATTAAAGTGTTTAGTGCGAAATGGTAATTAGTGAGGCAGAGCATGTGATAAAAGGTACAACTTTTTATTCCATTTTCTTAAAATTGGTTCTTTCTGGTTGTATTACTCTTTATTTTATTTATTTTTGAATAATTGATATAAGTTATATAGGTTTTGTGTGGGGTAGAATTTACAATTTAGTTAACATCTGGATAGCCAAAACCAAGAGCAAATCCTATAGAACATGAATGCATGATAGTCACCCCCACTTAAAAGCAGGATATGATGCTGATAAGAGAAATGGAGTCCACCATTTGGCAATGCAAATATTTAATAGTAGGAGTATACAAAACCAATTATAATTCATATTAATAAAATCTTATCTAAAAAATACTTTTATTTTTTTATAGTTAGATTAGGAGAAAAAAAATAGAGAAAAAACATTTACAACTAGACATGGTGATGTCCTTTGATTACTGTCATTGACATGTGGTGTCTAATTGGAAAAGATTCTTCCCCGAGTGCTCCTTCTCTCTTCAAGTTCCTACTTTCTTAGTATTAATTTCAGGCTCTTTCCCCTCTATATATAGCTCTCTCACTTTGATCAGCTCCTCACCTCTTTCAAAACCACTCCTTCTCCCTCCTCCTACACTTAGCTAGTACCTTCTCTCAGTTCTGTTACAAGTTCCTTTTCTTTCCAAATGGCCAGTGTTGAGGTAACTCAAGCCATAGTTTCTGTTTCTAAGTTCATCCCACCATGCATGATGCACAACTGGTGGAAACTAATCTAAATGTTCATAAGACAACTGAGAAACTGACTCTTATTAACTGCTTGTTTGTATATTACTTGTTTTTCATTTCTATTTATTGATTCAGGCTCAAATGGTATATCACTTTGATGTTTCTGATGTGTGATCTTATATCTATTTATAAGTTTGCAGCAGTTATCTTAGCTGACCAAATCCAATAGGTTTTACTTTCTTCCATAACAATCAACATACAAATCAATCAGATTCTTTTTTTTTTTTTTTTTTTGCTCCTTCTATTTTCTCTTGATCACGGAGATCAACTATGCCTTGTATGGATGAGCATATATCCACTATAAGATTCAATTCATCATGGAATTTGCAAACCACTTAACTCTTTGAGTGAATCAACTCCTAAAGGTTGGGAAAACGTGATGTTACCAACATGATTTGCTTATTGGAATCCCATTTTGTTGTTCTAAGTTATATAATTAAGTTGCAGCCAAGTAGGGATCATGTAATCACAATTCAGTCTAGTTATGTCAAACAACCCTTTCCCCATTTTTTTTTAAAACTTACTAGCATTTTCATCCTATATGATCATCTTCTTAATGTATTATACAGATCAGGCTTTGATAAATCCATGTGCAAGTTTTGAGTATCACTACTATTATGTACTAGTATATTATTATCTTCCCCACACAAATTTCAGTTACTGCAATCAGAATCTGTTGGTTAAGTAAAACTGGCTCTTGCAGGTTGAACATGCACCTGCAGCATTGACGGAGAATCAAGTAGCTGAGGTGACCAAGGAAACAACCCCTGAAGATACAGTTGTTGCGGCCCCTTCCACAGAGCCAGTTGCTGATGAACCAACGGAAGCAGTAACAGAATCCCCTGCTACAGAGCCACCAGTTGCCCCAGAAACCGAAGCTCCAACTGCAGAGCAACCAGCTGCTCCAGAATCTGAAGCCCCAGCTGCAGAGAAACCAGCTGCTGCAGCACCAGAAGCCCCAATTGAAGTTCAAACCAAGGCAGGTGACAGTTGACGTTAAACCTGAGGCAGAGGAGCCAGCAGCAGAGAAAACAGAGGAAAAGGCACAGGAGGTGAAAGATGAGCCAGTTGTTGAGGAGACTAAAGTAGAAACAATTGAAACAGAATCAGCACCAGCAGCCCCCACTGAGGAGGAGAAGCCAGTTAAGGAAAACAAACCAGAAGAAGTAGCAGAGGATACTACTACTGCCAACGCACAAGTCTCCATTGAGAAGGTTGAAGAGTGAAGACTAGTCTTATAAATGAAAATTTAGAAGAAAGTATTTTGAGGGAATCAGGTCTTCCTTTTTGTTATGTTAAAGTTGGTAAGCTTTCTAGTAGTTTTTCTTTTGTTCATTTATTATGATGACGGTGTTAAGTCTTCGGTTGGTTGGGGTTTGCATATTGGATGCCACACCTACATGCAAGCACTTGGATCCACATCAGCATACTTGCCAAGTGGTTGATATATAAATTGGATCTATATGGAGGAAACTATATGAAGCATATAAGGAAAGAGTGTGATTTCTAGCTACTGGGGTTTGTGGGTGCTGGTTCAAGGAGGGTTAAATGAGTTTGGTCATGTGTAATGCTTTCTCCATGGATTTGAATAAAAATTAGCATCATTTACAATTTTTTTTTTTTTTTTTTTTTTTTTGTGTGTTGATAATAATGCTATATATATGCTTTTTACCTTGTACCCTCTCTCCCTTTATACATATTAACTTGACAAACAATATTGTTCCATAAACTGGATCGCCAGATTATGATGATGCAGTATTAAAGTAACAGATACTGATGGAAGCCTAATAAGGAATTGGACAGAGAATAGTAGCAATTCTACAGCCAAACCATAGATTGAGATAAAGAGACGCTGATAGAAGCCAAGAAAGGAATGTGATTGTCTGATTAGCTCCTATATGCTACCTCTTTACAAATTGATAGAAATTTCTTTTCGAGCAAATCAATGTGAAATTGTGAATTGATATTAAGCTGAGTGACCGACCTCTGCAAGTGATTAGTGTGTACATGAGCCCAGCTCTGATCCCCTTTCCAGCCTCACATAAGAGTCAAACACAACCTACCAAATGCAAACCTGCCCACGACCTGACTTACAAACATAAAATACACAATCATTTTATAGTCATAATTTTGGCATAGTTCCAGACTGGTCTATGAGACCAATACTTGATGATGAGTCAGAAATTCATCAGAGATGACAGCTAAAGAAATTATTAACAAGACTGGTCTAATTTGTCAAAAATGGATGGGAACTATTCATGTTTGTCCCGTTTTCTATTTATTATTTGTGTAAGAGAGCAGTCATGAGACCACACCTGAGGATGAGTGAGAAATCCATCAGGGATGAAGTCTGTAAAATATTAGAGAACGGATAAATAACAACATATAACTTCATGCCTTACAAGATAATAAAAAGCTATTTATTGTTATTAGCTAATACACTTTCTCCATGAAGCAGCAGAAATACGAGACTTATCAAAGAGTTCCCTCAGGTTCCTTCCCAAAAAGAAGCAATCATGTTCACCAGAAACAGAATTCAATCACGTGACAAATCTGCAAAGTTTCAGAGAAAATGAACTTGGCAAGTTTCAAATATCTTTTAGACCATAAGATTATAATGGAAGGGAGATTGTATAAACTTGTATGTCATTGCATAATCTGTGTACATGACAAAAAAAAACAAAAAAACAACAACAATAACAGCGACAATAACTAGAAAGGAAGTCCATGGAAGCATAGAAATTTCGTACCCCTGCCCCTGTTTTATTTATACCATACCTATATAAATATTTGATCAAACGTGAAATGACATTGCAACCTTCAATTGATCGAACATCTGAACACGAGAACCTCCTCACATTATCCATTCCAAAGATGCAATTATCCTACATTTTGTACAAAGTTGAGTACTAATATTTCTATGTGCAGACAAAACCACTTAAAGCCTGGTGTTTTTCACCAAGTACCAAAGCTGCAGCCAACATGTTCTTGGGTGATGATACGAAGACGATCTTGCATGACAGTCATAGATGGATAAGGTGGGAAACAGAGCCGGTAAAAGCATGTGTGTGACGAAGGAAGGTGGTCAAGAAGCTCTGGGGACCTGTAAATGTACAGACGGGAAGCCAAACCACGAAAGCCTTCAACTGGTAAGTACTTCACAGATGTCCAGAAAAAGAGAAGAACCCTCCTCTGTTCTTCTGACATTCCCCCAACAATCTGCACAGTTTTTAAATAGGAAATAGTTTAATATCTAATAAATGAGTAATATCTCAAAGGAACATAGTTCGCATTTGTTTAAAAATAAAGTTCCAGAAACAATTGTTTCAAAAATGCTGTTTGCTACAAGAACTGGATCATAAGGTGAGGTTTGAGTTACTAGAGTATACAACCCACTACAGGCTCTAGATAAGTTCATAAGAAAAACAGAACCAATCAGAGATATCACGTCATAAAAAATTTTATGAAAACCTATCAGCATGTAATCTGATTCTGAATCTGAAGGTAAAATCAACAGAATTTTCAAGGTCCGATAGTTCAATGCCCAGTTAGAGGTTTCACAAAACACGCTGAATGGTTGAATGACATCAGATTGAGGACTTTACAAACAATTTTGAATCTTAGTTTGAGAAAAGGGAGAAGTGGCAGCAATATTGTTCTTCTCTTAAGCATGGTATCCTGTTTTGGAGGTATCAGTGCAGGGAGATTTTCACAACAATGACTGAGCATTTTAAATAAAAGACCCCACCAAGCCTGGAACAAGGAAAAATAACAAGTTCTGCACATAATAAACTTGGAGTGGTCTCTGGCCATGTGCAAACAAATGGATTACAAAAGTGGCTTCTGAGACATTACAAAATAGTAAAAGAAATTTTCATTTTTGGAGATTAGAAAAATATAAAATAGCCAAGATTGATCGTGTCTTTCAACAAGCAAAAGAAGGGATATGACTTCACCAATTAAAGTACAAGCACATAAGAGACAGCCTCATAAGGCACTATATGGTGTCTAGCAACTAGATTCTTCCCAAAGGGAATCCTGCCTAAAATCCAATACAAATACAAAACAACAAAATTAGTCTAAACTGCAATTATTTAGAAGATATGGAACATGTGAATAAAGAATGAAGTGAAAACTAGTTAGATTTGAAAGAGAAGTAAACAAAACCAATACCCCACAACTGCAACATACCTCCCAGAACCAAAATATCTGAGGATCAGTTTCTTTGTAGCCATTATACTCAGTATGTGCCTTCCAATCTTCAACACAAATGATATTCTCACTTCCATGGAGCATCCAATCAAGATCCTCAAGCTCCAAACTCTGAAAAAAGAACTTCTGTTGACTTGAGTTACAAAGAATATCTGCAAAACCTTGGGCAAAATGTGACAACTGCTCAGAGATAGACGTGACAAAGTGATGCTGTATTAGAAGATCAACATACTTCTCCCTGTTCTTGCTGTTCACAACAGTGGTTTTCCCATCAGGGCAAAGCTCCACAATCTTCCTGTATCCCAGTTCATCCACTTCCCGAACAAATGTTAGTCCTAAGGCATCTGAATCAATGAACTCAGCATCCATCTCTAATATCTGCTTGCAGCTACTATATAAGCAAGGATCAGCTTCCCTTATATCTTCCAAAGAAATATAATTTCCAGCCAATTGTGAGAAAAATACTTGATCAAAAACAACTCCCACTTGCACCTTATGCATCAAAGCTAATGCAATAACCCGACCAGAGAAGTTGAAATACTCAAGGTGAAGGGGATCTACCTTGGATGCTGCAGAATAAGGGAAAAAATCGGATAAGCTTACCTCATTATCCAATGGTCAATTAAACTGTCCATTGAAAGTCTGAAACTAGATAAAAGCGGTTTAGTGACCTTGACATTGCATTCACAGCATATCCAAGATCAGATGGCCTTTCATTTTGCGGACAAGACATAAAGACTTGACAGTGAAACAGTTATGAACTGAATACGTAGATTACATGCAAGTAACAATTGAGCTATGGTTTAACAGAACTACAAATTTGGTGGGCCCACCTAACACATGTTCAATTATTGCACAACCTGAAATCCATCCTTACCTCCACTTAAATTGTTAAATTGGACAACATTATGAACCCCCACCCACATGCAGTAAACAAACTTCCATGGTTAAAGGTAGAGCTGTCTGCAAGAGTTAATCAACCTCAACTTTCTAAGTGACACGAACAACTTATTGGTGAATATCATGTTTTACTGCCTTTTTCAATCATTATGCACAAGAACAATACCTCAATGAAACACACCAGGTCAACCAGATATGATCTATCATGATTTGCTTCACCCTTTTAATATTCTGGAAGCTAATTGGGTGATGGCAGGGGAATTGGTCAAGACATAAGATGGTTCAAACATGATACTGGACATCACCCAAACATCCCCAAAAAGAGCCCAAATACCAACTCCCACAAGGTTCTAACAATCAGATGGTGGATAAACAAATACTAATGCCTGAATAAGTTTTCTTAGTGGAAATTTTGGTCATAAGCTTGCCAATTCACATAAACTGATGCAGCTTGAGAAACGGATTGAATAGCTCTCCAATGAAGAATGCTTCCTAGAGTTAGTTTTCTATACTGTGGGGCCCTCCATTCATGTCCAATGCAGACGAGTCTCATATAGATTGGATGGTCAGGAGTTGTCTAGGTTCAAAATAACATTTTTTACTAGTCATTACTTTACAATATATTCTTAATAATGATACAGGCAGATTTGAATTTTAAGATATTCCATGATGAATATCATTTCTAGGACTGTTCAGGTATTAAATAAACTCAACTCAACTAAGCCTTAAATCCCAAACTTAAGGTATTAAATAACTAATGATAAAAAAAGTGTTTCTTATAATACACTTATTAAACAGATTTTGAACATCTAGAAAGTGATATTCCCAGAGTTTTATTCTCTATTGCAACTGGAAGAAAGTTACATGGATCTGTGAACATCTTTTTCTTTTAGTTTCAATTTTATTTTCTATTGCATATTAATCCTACCAAATCATCAGTGCAGATTGATACTAAACACTTGACAATCAGCAAAGCAATGTAGGGTTGATTCAACCATTACACATCTGCAACAATAACTTGAATAAAGAAGGAAAGACAGGCAATGCTTACCTGGATTGGGAAAAAACCTTCTTCTGTCATTTGGGCATGCCACAAACAGAGCATTTTGTGGATTAAATATAGCTTGGCATACCAAGAAAAACCACTCCCGAAGTACACCAGGGCCTGTAGCTTCCTCATTTTTAAACTCCATAAATAGACCTCCATGCAGAGATTCTTGGTCAGCACGTGCTATGTACTCGAACGATTCAGCCAACAGTTGAGACCTGTCAATGAGCATCTCATGCAGTTCCTCATAGTCTTCTTTTACCTCAGGGAACATCATCATAGCCAAATGCCTCCTAGACTGAAAATCAGTGACATCCTTGTGCGCAAGAATCCACTGGTGATTGTTACTTCTCTTAGCATATTTCATGATTAATAGACACAGTGAACGTCTTCTACTGCCTCAAAACTGTCCAAAGTTCTAATTCAGCACCTTGATAGAGTTTAGAGATGTTATTCAACTCCTTCAGAATAGAAAGATACTGAGACCATGCAGAATAAACAACATCACCTTCCTTAACCGCCATTACTTCCATTTCATTGAGACAGTCATCCATCTTTTGCAACAACTTACAGAAAATGACATGAAGAATTTCAATTTCTTCCGAACATAAGGGATGCTTATGAGATTTACCATCTGATGGAACAGAAATGGGACCCATAGAAGCCACCTTTTCACCAATTGCAGTCCGCAAAGGTTGTAAGAATGCAGAAAAGTCACGAACATCACTCAGCATCAGTCCCACACCAGAGGGCGATTTCATGCTCAAATCTAAACCCGCCAACAACCTCTTTGCTAGCTCACGAACAAATGGGAAAATTTCTTGCATGAAAACCAATCTCTTCACATTCTCAGACCCACGCAAAACACCAGCATTCTCTAACAAGAACCCAAGAGTACTCCGACAAGCAAGATACAAAAGGTCTTCACAAGCAACTCTTCTAAGCAATTTACAGAATTCCAACACTATAAGCGCACACTGATTATGCAATGTTTTAGACAACATACGACTTGAATTCAAAAAATGCCTAATCGAATAATCAGCACACTCTTTGTTACCTTTGAAGGGCGACATGTAAAGCATGATTAACACTGCCGGAGCTGACGAAGACATAAAAATCTGGAAATAATCCGAGGCTTTATTGTTGTCAGCTCTATTGTTGTCAGCTCCAGGACTCGTGTTCAAGTAACTTGTCATTAAACCCTTGATTGTTTTCAAAGCATCAGGGTCCATTTCGCCTCTACAGAGGCGGCATATCAGGGCAACCATATCGTTGACAACCTGCCAAGCTTGAGGGTGGTCAGTGCTGCGCATACGACCAACCAATTGGAGATTAGCATCATTCTGAATCGAACACTCAGCTAGAGACTGCTCCCACCGGAGCTGCTTCCCTCTATATATCAACCGCTGCTCAAAAACTGGAATACCCGTAATCGATTGAATACGCTCATGAAGCGATTTCACGGTATCATCTGCATATGCATGAATGACCATAGCATTACCCTCGGACATCATTCTAATAAAGAACTGCAACATTGACGATGACCCAGCCGACTCGGACAGCGTCGAACAGGAACAAAAAGCCGATCGTGCGTCAGAAACCCTAGTGGTGTCGATGTGTGAAACGGAGCCGTTGACGGCACGAGAGTAGTGCTGCCGATGAGGAATTGACGGCGTTAGGTTCATCTTTCCTCATTCTGACGGAGACTAAATCCGATAAATTAGCATACCCATCATCGTCGTCAAATGTGGGACCATATTCCTCCAACTTGCGCTTCGACGGGAGACGGTGGTGATCCGAGACGATTCCGCTACCGCTGCGCTGGTGAACGCAATCGACGGTGGAGTTTACGACGATAGACATTTACAGGGGATCCCAGCAGGTGAATTCTCAAACTTCTGTCGGAAATGAACGCATATAAGCAAAAACCACTCCTTTTCCAAATGGGTCGTGGAGAAGAGAGTTACAAGTGATCGGAGCTCTCCTCTTTTTTGTTTCTACCTCAGCCGTCATCACAGAAACTGTAAGTCTGTAATCTTTACGCTATCACATGGAGCAGTAATATTTTATATACTTCTTATGAAAAACGAAATTCCCCTATTTTCTAATTAATGTCTTGTCAAATTACTAAAATGTCCTGCTGAAGGTTATTTTGGATGCAATTTGAATATACGAAATTTTCATTGTCTCGTATTTAGAAAGTGATAATGAACCGAGATATCTTGTGAACAATTTGTAAATTACTCGTTAAAAACTCAGATCAAGCTCGGCTCATTTTTTAAATGAGCTAATCTTGAACTTTATTTTAAACTCATTTAGTAAAATAAATCGAACTCAATTTTTATAAAACTCGGTTCGTGAGCTAGCTCGTTTAATACTATTTAATAAATTTATTATTATTTATATATATATTTATAATAAATCTATTTATATACAAAAAATTAACATAAATTATTACTTAATTTAGTGATAATTTACACAAATACTTATTAAGTAATCTTAGATTTAACTTGTTTTGTCTACAAAACTATTTTAAAATTTTAAAAAAATCTTCAAAAAAATCTTATATGCTTTGGTTGAGGGATTATACAGGACGATGTCATTGTTGCTGGGAGTCCTAGATATGCAAATAAGACCATTGCATGAACCACAGAATCTAAATTTATCAATTGCCCACCATGAGGGGTGGAACTACTCTTTTGGCTTCACTCAACTCTTTGATCTACGAAGAAGAAGCCTGTGTTGGCTGAAACTGGATACAACATAAGAATGAGATTGTTATGGATAACAAGGCTGAGGTGTTTTTTTGTGAAGCTTGGGGAGCTAAGAAGAGCAAACATGGACTTTGAAACACACTTGAATCTGATGAGAGACTTGATGGAAAGTCTGCAGAGGATATCTGTGAGAATATCAACAAGGAGTTTTGCTGAGGTTGAAATAGCAGAGGATTTGACACTCCAGAGGCTTGCCATTTACTTTGAATTGGAGGGTTGCACCAGTTATGTGATGGTGAACAAAAGGTAAGGGACTTTATAGGCATGGTGGAGGAGACTGGATGTGCGCAATGAGGCTTACTAAAGTAATAGAAGGGAATGCATCTGGCTCTAATATCACAACAATCTGAACTAATCCATCTAATTAAATGAAGGATATCTAAGCAGATTACAATTCAATGGTGGAGTTGGATTTGTGCCTTATGTGTTATTAATGAGAACATTATGAGTATCGGATTGCATATATTTTGGAAAATTCCCAAATTTAATATTCCAATGCCGTTACCTACCCCTAAAGTGGTACTTCCTTACCAGAGTACCAGCCATAGTTTAGCAAAATGGTAGGCAGAGGTACTGGAAAAATAAATGTTGCTACCATAGGATGATCCTATTCCTTTTCAAATCTCTGAGGATTTTCCATTATCCCATTACACTCAGATATAACTAGCATGCAATTCTTATCTAGGACTAATTTTTACTTTCCTTTAATAGATATAATTCATAGTCTCTTACACCTCTGAAAGCAATTTGAGATATACAAAATACATAATTAAACTGGACATAAAGTATAAGACAGATATTATTCTCAATTAACCTTCTTACGTGATATCAAACAACAAGAAAAACATAGTGAAACTAGATATCAACAATTCAACCCCAACCTGAAACCTTCTAGATCTAACATGCAGGAAAAAAAGAGGATAGGGTGTTAGACATTCCGATGGTATGGAATATGGATACATGAGGCAGGTGAGAGGACTGAAAAAAACCTGAGCCCTTAATCCCTATCCTGTACCCCTAGTACCTAAAAAAGAAATGCTAGAAAGGCTCTCTGAAGAGGAAACAACCCATCTCAAAACCAAAGGCTTTTTCATTTTCTCTCAACATGCCAATATTCATTTTCTTCTCAGTGCCAAGAATATAGCATTTTGTTAAGGAAGAAAATGCATATCCTACTTACGCAAATTGAAAGGAATAACACAACACTATGTTTCGAATATATAAAGCTTCTGTCATAAGTAAAATTGTACAATATGTTGAGACTCTATGTCACTCCTCTTCCATCTTCTCCAAGAAAACCAAGTAACGTCTATTAGTTATAAACACTAATTTTTTTCTTTTCAAATTGCATCATTGTCGTCAATGCAAGCAATTGCTACCTTTTCATTTTATTCCTCCTCTATTACGCTAGAGTAAAGCCAAATCTTTACTGTCCTTCAAAAACCCTCAGTAACTAGATTATTGATCTTTTTTATGCACCCTACACCTGGGAGTCTTTCATAACCCAGAAAATTCAGACACCCGGAAATTTGTAATTGTAACCCGACCCAATTCCAGGTAAACATTATGTTTTCCATTTTTCAGATCAGAAATGGGCTGGGCGAAATGATTTTGATCAGCCAGAAAGTTCTAAAGATTGAGAAACTGGAGTCAACCCACTTCAGTAAATCAAGTTAATATCTTTAAGCTTGGTAAAGACTAAGGGGAAGAAAAAAAACTATAAATGTATAGCCTATTCAGTTTCTCTGCAAATTGTGTTAGTCAAGCTGACAAGAAAGTCTTCCATATAATTTAGAAGAGAAAAATCGTGCATTGAACAATATAACAGTGCCATGGTAAGAAACAAGTTTAATTTTTTTAAAACTTCTATTATGCAAAGCAAGATTAGCCTTATTACCATTTACCAATATAATAATATACTGCTCAAAGTAAATGGAAGAAATCTGACGCACCAAATTGTGATGGTAAGCTAATTGTAATCATTCAAGTATACGAACTAAGCTTGCATCAAGATCAAATTTGAATTTTACTAAATCAGTAAAATAAAATTCAACTATTCAATTTACCTCTTTTTCCCTTTCCTTATTTTATGTTTCTTCCATACCCTCTCTGGCTGCTGCAACCCATTAATTCCAGAGGTTCAACAAGCAAGAGTGCCTTTGTCAAACCCGTTTAACAACTTGGGGGATTAGGGTTAGCTCAAAAAGATTAGGTTTTGGGAGCTCAACTCTAGTACTGTGCGTTTACTTGCACGCTGCAGTGAAATGACACGGAGCATTTGGGGATGGCAATGGATCGAATCGGGTATCGGGTTGGATATTCGACTCGATCCAAAGCATTTGAATCAGATATTTTTTTAAAAGTTTGATATATAAGTCGGATCGGGTCGGACAAAAACCGATCCAAAACATATTTCAGGTTCCACACTTTGTTAATTGACGAAAGAATTCTCCGGCCTTCACCAATTGCTCACCACCGATTGCTCAGTCTTGAAGATTCCTGTTTGTTGTTGTCTGGATTGAAGCTCTCCAAGTATGGCTTTGTCTATCCCTCAGTGTATTCTTCTTCTCCTACCCCTCTGCGACACCCCCTCTTGTGAATCCTTTTCTGCCAATCATCTTTTTTTAACTTAAAAGAGTTTTGAGTTTGTTTTCAAAACAAGAAAATTTCTGAAATTGGGATTTTCTTTTAGTCTCTAGGATGAAGGGGTTGTTCTGTTCTTTTAGTCTCTGATATGGATTAAACAAATTGGGCTTGCCCAAGTACTTATGGTTTTGGGTTTTAAATAGGAGTTATTGTCTTTATGATTAAACGCTGCGTTTAGTTGGTTATGATTGTTTTAGCTTTAGCAGATAGTTGGAGCGTGCGTTGCTTTCTGTTTTAGCTTTCTGTTATAACTACACAGGAGCCTCAGTTGTAATTCATTCAAAGATTTTATCAGTTAAGTCAGTTATATTTTCTCTCTCGATTCTTCTTCTTCTGCCTTCCTATTTCTGTTTTTCTTGAGATCCACCTCTGAGTAGAAGGGTTAGCCATAGCTGAGACAGCTTTGGATCTCTGAGAATTACCTTTATCAGTCTCTAGGATGTAGGGGTTGTTCTATTCTTTTAGTCTCTAGGACGAATCAATGCCAGATCTCACTGGGTTAGGTTAATATCTCAGATCTGTTTGCATTGGATATCACTGCCGTTGTCCCCTCAGTCCAATGAAGGTCACCCTCCAATCAACGTAAATGACGTATTCCCTTACTTTGCCGGGAAGGTTTACAATCGGATATCTCGACCATCTTCTTCAGTTGCGGCGCCCACTTGTGAGGCGAAATGAGAACGGTCCCTTACCCATTATTTTCCCCCAATATATATGCAGTAAAATCTGAAATTTTCAATATTTGTATAGGAAAAAACAGAAAAAGAAAAAAAAGGGTCTATAGGGAAATAATGGAAATCATTGGCCTTTGGGGTTCTTTTTTGTCTTCTTCTTCTATCCCTCCGCCTTCTTCCTCCATAAACGCCTTCACAACCTGTTGCAGAAAACCTTCCGAATGATCCATTTTTCGTTAAATTTTCCTCGTTTTTTAACTTGAGCATATTCGCATCTACTTTCTCCAGTTTCTTTCTTTATTTATTTATTCCAACCCAACCCTTAAATTGTATATATATATATATGGTTTCTTAATCCTTTTTTGGTATTTTACTGCTGCTATCTGGTGTTTCTTTCCTATTGTTTTCTCAGTGACTCTGATATTGTTTGTTTCGGCTGACTGTACAGGACTATCAGAGCCCGCTTTCCTCTATGGGAAAGACCACATATTATACATTGATATATTTTCTCATCTCTGTAAAGACTCAAATATATATTGTACATGTTGAAGTCAATTCATTTGATTTTGTTCTACTCTGAGAATGGTTGAAGTTAGCAGATCTGCAAACTGTTGCAGTGTCTCTCATATTATCAAGGAGGCAAAAGAAATGCAAGTATACATCATGCGTAATTTTCTGAAGTTACCAGTTCGTTGTTGACAAGTTTGGATCTGAAGTTTGAAATGGATATATCTTAACAATAGAAGAGCCTCTTGACAAACCCACAATACCAATTTTTATTTTTATTTTTGTTAGCAATAAGCAATTATTATAAAGGAAAAAAAAGCATGGGTCGGGTCTGGATCAGGTCCGGGTCAAAGGCCTAAGATTCATGAATCAAAAATATTGGATCGGGCTCTATCCAAAAACCTTTGGATCACATATTAGATAGGTCGGTCGGTCGGGTCGGACCCGATCCGGTCCATTGCCATCCATAGGAGCATTAGAGACGGAAGGCTGCCAAGGTTTTGCTTGTCTGAACTCTGAACGACGTTTTTCAATTGAAAACTACTGTCATTTACTATAGATGACAGTCGTATAACAGAAGCAACTTAAGAAGCAATGACAAAGAACGACACCAAGGCGTGAAAACGAATTATACTTCTTTATTATATATTTATTTTATTTATTAACTATTATCTTTAATTATGATGATATTTTCTTAGTAGTATGGGTATGTATTTTTAATATTTTAATATATGAAGTTATAATAAATATATTTTCATATAAAATAATATTTTGGCTTGATCATATGGTAATCTGGTAAATAATTTATTGTTTTTAGAGAATATATGACATTTTAGTTTTATTTTAAATTTTAAAAAACATCCTACAATAATTTTTAGACAACAGTAAGAGAAGGATAGTGGACGCAAATTAACTAAATACCTCTATAATCTAATAAAAAAATAATCTAACAAATTTATCACCACCAACTCTAAAAAAAGAGCTTGATTGTGATCATTTTATTTGTTGTTTTTCACTTGCCTTGCTCACACCTTTTACAGCAAATCTTGCATATTGTTTGATTTTCTATATCACATGAGTTTCGGAAATATTATTTGTAAAAATTTTGGGGAGCTGCTAAATATTCTAATTCACATTAGGAAGTAAAACAATCTGTCACAAAATTCATAATTAACACATTCCACTAATCCGAATTAATAAAGTGCTAACCAAGACTCAAATCCTTCAAAGATATGTCGTTTTTTAAATATATAACTATATATATTATATAAATAATTTAAATAAAATTTTAGACTAAGACGCACATATATAACATTTTAGACCCTCTGGAGAAATAAAACTAAAGGAAAGAAGCACTCTGGAAGACAGTTCAAAGTTCAGAATTTTTTTTATTTTTTTTCATTCTATTTAGGAGGTAATAGGTCAGTGGACTAAAGAATTCATTCAAATTTATTTTCTGAACCTCTCAAGAGTTTAAAATATAAAAATCAATGAAAGAATCATCCATTTTTAATCACCAGACTAATCCATTAAGAAACCACACAATTTGCTTATTTTATAGTTTTGATACTCTATCTAAAGACATGAATCCATAGAGGTAGATGCAGAAGAAATTGCAAGGTTGCCCAAAATAATTGTATTTCATAGAACTCCTATGAAAAATAATGAACCATGCTTAATAAAGAACCAGCCAAACCAATCCCAGACTCATTCTTTATATTAAGCCTTAAAAGCAATTTACCAGCATATCAAATCATGAAAAATGCTTATCATATTATCAGATTATTAATAAATAGATACCTGATTCAAGCCAGACTAATTCCATGTTTTTATACTGAAATGAAGAACACCACAGAAGCCACACAACAAAGATATGTTCAGTATAACTGTAGATATGTCCCGAAAACCTAAATCTTTGAACAATTTGAATGTAAGCTAGTATTTATTTACTCAAAGCAAAATTAACTTCATGTCTTACTATTGTCATTTTCTTTTTCACCTTTCCAGGATGCACAAAAAGTTGAAGAGAAGCTGAGCAGCCAAATCTAACTAAAATGTGCAACCAATGTTATTGTTTTCCTTGAAATTTTTTATGAACTAATTCAGCATATACTCATAAAAATAAAAAAATAATAATAAAAAAAAAATCCTTCATCTGAGCTCCATGCCAACAAAATTATAACATGCTTATGCAACTAAAATTTGGGATGAGTACACACTAGCAATATAATCCAGACAACTATTTGATACTTTGATATAACCAAAGATGCAACAACAGATTCCTGAAAAAGTACATGTCACGAGACAAGGTGTTTCACAACAACCATATATGTGTAGGTGACGCTAAGCACAACAGAAAAATATTATTTTCCAAACATCCTGCAGAAAGCATAATAGCTAATACTTTCCATAATATCACAAGTAACATTTTACCATACTACCAAGTGTCATGGATGCAGTCTTACAACTTAAGAAAGAGTAGTAAAAGAAAAAAGAAATGGAAGAGTATCAACCACATCAAAAAGCATTCTCCAACATGGAATTCCTTCCTTCTGCACCAGGTAAAGCCTACCCAAGCAAAACCTGATAAAGATTAAAAAAAAAAAAGCTATTACGTATATGATGCAACATATGCTAATAGGTGAATTTTCATAATATCACCAACACAAACTCTGAATTCTTCAAAAAAGAATCAGGTGAGAATCATGAAATTACCTCTGTTCATCCACTTTTCTAGCTATACTTCACAAATTCTTCACAGGACCAGTTTGAACCCCTGCAACAGGAATTCATGCCTGACAATGCCAAAAACACACATCAGAGTTTTATCAAAATGGGCAACATATTATTCCCCGCTTGCTCAAACACAGAAAGATAGTGAGAAGTCCAAATTGACTCTAGCCATTGCATTGTGAGTCAAGTAAGAAAAGGCTAAGAAAATAAACAACACTATACAAAAACTGTTAATCACTTAGTCCCAAATATAAACCAAAACATGTCCACAACAAATAATATTTAGCGGTATAACAGTTCCAAAACCAACAAGTGTTTCTGAGAAAATGCAGATTTGCATTATTAGTGATATAATTCGTAATACATAAACCAGCAACTGTAAATATACATCCAATCATCTCATGTAAACAACCAATTCTGTACTTTTAAGAATAGAATAGTGTGAAACTCAAGCGTGGTAAGAACTTTACATCCCAGTACGGAAAATTTGATAGCATTACCCTCTGGAAAATCAAATATACTGATTACTGATATGTTCATCAAATTATATAGAATGCAGGTAATGCACCAAATGTTAAGCTAAAACACAAAAATTACCAAAGTTGCATCTGTAAAATGATTACTATAAAAAGGTCAACAAATTTTACCTGTTCTTCCTTTTTCCCTGTTCCTTCTTAACTGCTCTCTCTGGATGCTTCTTCTCACCAGTTCCCCTGTTGTCATCAAGCTTAACAAGGCTATCCACACAAATCTTAGACTGAAATACTTCTGGAACTCCAAAAACTTGAGCATTTATCACTGTCTTTTTCTCTAAGTCATACCACAGAAAATTTTTATCATCTTGGCCTAAAAACAGTTCTTCACCATTCATTGAATAAGCTAAAGGAACAATGTAATCAAAACCCCGTTCAAGTTGTGTTTCTGCCAAAGAATACATTTTAACCCAAGATTCTTTTACCCCGTACTGCTTCATAACCCACACATCAATTTTTTCATGAGCACCATAAATACAGAGCAAACAAAGACAACCCTCAAACTCACGCAACTTCAAGAGAAAATAATCAGAAATGTTTGGCAGCGGCATCTGTCGATATTTCTCGACACTGATATCGAAAGCCACAATTAATTGCAGAATGTTAATATGTTGTTCACTAAGCAACCAATGCAAATTCCCGTTAGCATATGTACCCCATTGATAACCCCAGTAAAGGAAATATGGAAAGTCGGGAGCCCTTTTCCATGCATTTGATTTCAAACTAAAAACCTCGACTATCTTCTCATGATTGTCATTGATATCATAAAACTGAAGCATCCTAACCACCTTGTAATCTTCATTACCAGAATCATAACCAAACCCATAAGCTACATTAAAATCTTGATCGCAATTCGCATAAAAGGTAAAATTGTCAGGATACATAATAGGGTTATCAGGCACCTGACGGCGTTCTCTGGTAGCAACATTCCACAAAACAACTTCATTATCAACATTTGACAAACAAAGCAAGCCATCGCATGAACCTACCATGCGCAAACTGCAATCCCGAGCATTAGGTAGTTGAGCTAGTTTGTTAACATGATTAGGTGAACTCAGGTCCATAGTATAGAAGGAATCGTCCAAGAGAATGAGGCTATGGTTGGTTTTCGACTCCAATGAGTGTTTGAGATGAAGTTGGATAAAATATTGACTGTCGATCACTGAACAAAATGGTTTCGAAACGGATTTGAAGCGCAGGAGTGACTTCACGGGTAATCGGCATAGTATATTCAAAACAATATCAGACGGTATGTTTGACATTGTAAAATTGGGGTTAGGGTTAGGGTTTTTCATGGAAATTGAAAAGGCGAAGCTGCAGTGTGTACTTGCATGGAGGGAGACTAGAAAATGGAGGAGGAGGAGGGGTTGGTTGAGAAACGAAATAGAGTCTTGCACATTTGAAATCTCTATTCCATAAATATCCTTGTCACTGAGCCGGGCACGGTCCAAAACTTTAGGGTTAGTTTGGTCATTTGGTTATCCCTCAAATAGTCTGCTAATAAAATGGGCCCACCAAATCCAAATTGCAGGGCCTGCTCATGGGACCATTCTTTCATTTTATCTCTTTTTCTTTTTGTAAAACAAGGATGGACATTTGACATGGTGATTGAAGTGTTATATTTGTGCACAAAAAATAAAAAGTGAAATATCCTTACCTTATGTTTAAATTTTGAGAGGCTGTGAATATTAAAATAGTTGAGGTGTGACATTATATAAAGATACGTAATGAGTAAAATTCTTAATGAGTTGCTCGTGAGTTATTGATAACTTAATTCTATTCGTATTTGTTTAATTAAAAAATAAATATATGGCATTATAGTATTCAATTCTCTGAACAGGATGAAGAATTGAGGATAATTAATATAGAATTATATTAAATGATGAAATGCCATGCATATATAACCACAGAGATCAAAGACAGAGAGTGTACTGTAAAACAGTCTTGAGTAACAAACAATTAACTACATCATTTTTCTTTTCTTTTTCTCTTTTAGTTTATTTTTTCTTTCCCTTTTCCCATTTATGGTTTTTCTTCTTATTAACTCATCAAGCCTAATCAGGCTACCCACACAAATTTCAGAATTATATGAAGATGAAAATCCATGAACCTGAACATCTTTCACTCTATTTTTTTCTCAGGTCATAACACAAGTTGTTTCCATTTTGACATTAAACACCATCCCTAGCTCTTGAGTGAGCTAAACAGATAACCAAATTCAAAATAGTTTATTCATTTTTAAGTCATAATAAATCGATATAAATCTTCATTAGTTCTAATAATTTATTTGTTAGTATACACTACTGCACTATAAATCATCAGACTCTATGTATATTAGTTAACTACACTCAAATCGTTAGATACTCTTGCGATTGATAGGTTACTTAATTTCCACAGCAGAAACCCAGTTCCTTATCACAGAATCAGGCAGGACTCCTCCTCTAGTTACACCAATTGATTCCTTACTGTTAAACCACTGAAAGTGACTGTTTCCTCTAGTTACACCAAGTGATTGCTTATTGTTAAACCACTGAAAGTGACTGTTTGCAGAAAGTATCAAAGTCTCATATATCTTTTTATCACAATGTTTAAAGACATTCTCATATTGCTGTGACACTAAAAAACCACATAGCCACGACTCTTTTATCCCATGACTTCATAACCCACACGCATCACCACAGATACCAAAGTAACTAGACGACTTTTCAACACACATTCAAATGAAACAGAATATTTCAAATAACACATTCAAAAACTAGAAATAATGTTGGGGGATTTAAGCAAGAGTGAATAATTTATATTATCCTAGTCATTTAGAGAAATTCATATCATCTGATTCTTAGTCACTGAATATCATTTTATACAAACTGTTTGCTAATGCTTGCAATATAGAACTTAGCCCAGCAAATTCTTTTTGGACAAAGATTCATTCATATAAGTGAAGGTTGGTTATGTTTACAAAATAGAACTTAAGCCTATCAAATTCCTTCTGAAAAGATATCCCTTCATGGTCCGCTACTGAAAGTTTGAAACTCCAATTCCTACAAAAAGCCCCGCATAAATCAAGATTATGACAGACAGAATATCATCAGACAATAAGTTTATGAGGTCTCTTACATTATAGAAAGCACAAAACAGAAAAAAGAGAGGAGAAGAAACATAAGCATTTGTTTACCTCTTTCCATTTATTGCATAGCTTGTTTCTCCTATTGGTTTATAGTTTTAGTTTGAACCCCGTTGATAGGAAATCATCCCTGATGAACAAATTGACCAATAAGTGAATAATCAATCACGGCAAAATCTAATTGAATACAATATGTCAAACACTATGTATAAGTTGAACTTTCGGTGGGCATCAAGAGATAACAAAGAAAACTGCAACAGAAGCATTACTAAAACAAGGAATTCCCAAAATCATCAAGAAGAAAAGAAAATGAGGGCATGTCAAATTAATCAACAATAGATATAATGCCATGTAAAAAAACAAAAGCATCATAAGAAGACAGATGTATTTTACCTCTTCTTTTTGTTCTTTTCTGCAGGTTTCTGATTAGAAGGTTGCTTCTTTCTGTTGCTTCCATCACCAACATTTAGGGAAACCAAACTCCTATGACATACATGTACATCAAAATCACTCTCAGTACCACGGATTCTCACATCCTCAAGGTTTTTGCTTCTCAAATCATACCAAGCAAGCTTCTTACTGTTAAGTTCCAACAGAATTTTCTCACCATTCTTAGAATATAATAAAGGCCTAAAGCGTGGACGCCATATTCTAGTACAACAGAAAAAAAAATTGTCCAAGAATCCTGCACCCCATATTTCTCCATCACCCACATATCAACTTTATCATTGTAAATACCCTCCATATATCCGCACATTATGCAGAGTTTCCCATCCAGTAATCCTACATTTATATTGTAATCCTTATGATCCTCAATCCCATATTCAGGTTGTGGCACATAAATAAACTCTTCAACCCTCAGATCAAACCCAACAACCAAACTTCGCTTCTCCATACCGGACTGTACATTGACCGCCCAGTTCAAAGTGCCATCAACATATGGCCCATAACCTAGTTTATAAGAATGACTATTGTTAGGCTCGTTCAAAAAACCAACAAAATCGGACACAAAATACACCATGTTCCAAGAATTTTTCTTCAAGCTATAAACTTTCGTCTCAGAGTAGACTCTGTCATAATCAATTGATGGGTTCTATCTTTGATTAGTATATCATTGATCACATCTAGTGGAAAACTAGCCATCGCCATTATTGTGAAGTGTCTGAGAGGTTCTTTCTGATTTTCTTGGGCGACTCAGTTTGGTTGGTGTCTGTCATATTGAAAAAGAAAAAGGAGGACTTGGAAAGAAGACTTTTTGCCGACAAAGACACGTCTGTAATATGGATTATTGGTTTAGAGATAGAGACGATAAAGGGTTGTTAACTGCACTAAAATCAAGGATTTCGTGTGTTTCGTGTTCAAGACATTGATTACTTAAATTACTCCACTTTATCAAGGCAGTCGTTGTCTCCCACATATGCGGAGGCAAAGTTTGCAATTTTCATTCATCCCCAAATATTTTGCTCTGAAATATGAATTTAAACCGTCATTCCTTCACTTTGCACCAAACAACTCTATTCCAACTATCCGTCAAAGCCCTCTTCTGTTTCAACTTCGAGTCTGTATCTAAGACAAGGTGACTACTTGACAGTATTATTTCATCAAACCCAATTCAATATTTCAGACTAGATCGGCTCCGACCTAAACCAACTCTCAAGCCATGTTCTACAGGGAAAGGGTGTGTCAACCTTACTTGCACTGTTGAAAAGACAGCTAAAATGATTGTTTTCCCAAGCAGAGTCAATTCATTTTCTGACCAAACTCGTCAGTTCGAAGGCATGTTCCATGGACAAAACAGGCCCATTTGCAGTATGACCTAAAGAGATGGACTTGGCTGTTGACTTTCTTAAATATTCACCGAGTATCCACGTTTTGACATATGGATCTCTAAACTAAGGATTAAAATATCATTTTTATAATATTAATCAGTTTAGAAATAAAAATATATCAACGATATTATAAAAATAGATACAATCATGAAAACATAAAAATTTATATATAATAATATAAGTGTTCTCTAATATATATAATTATTAATTATGTACATTTAAAAGAAAGATTTGATTTGTCACTTCACATAATTTATATATATATTTTTATATGTTTTATCTCAATCATTAAATAAATTAAACATAATATAACTAATACATATTAAATAAATCAAATAATTAAGTTTATAATACTTACACTTAACTATATTTATTTTCTTATCATTTATCTAGCTTCCATATAATAGTTTTTTTTTTACATAACTTATGTTATGCTTATAAAATTTAATTGTATAATTTATAAATTTAATTTAATTTATATAACTTAATTAATCATAATTAAATATTAATATGTAAAAAAAAAAATAACAAATTTTATTAATTATAATTTTTAATTTTAAAAAATATGAACTCTTAGTAAATATTAAAAACAAACATTTATAAAAAATATTAGTTAATATAAAATTAATTTTTTTATGAGTTAAAAACTACTTATCACTAAATATTTAGTTGTTAATTCTTAACATTAATCTCCATTATTACTTCTTTATTTTATTAACATTTAAAAAATATTAAAAAATTAAAATTTGTAGAATACTATAATAACTAGAAATATCAAACATATCTGACCGTATTCTAGAATACAACTAGATACCAATAAATATCCATATATACATTTGAATATCAATAATAAATAATAATTTTATATCCGTAATTCAAGATACAGATAAATTTTGCACGTAAAAAAATAAAATAATAACACATTTAATTCCTTGCTTCAAACACACAAGATTATCATATTTCTTTCATCCTTAACAACTATGCAGACACAACGGACAGGGGGAAACAAAGGATTTAAAGTGCAATTGCATCTCTTCTCATAAATATATCCACCATTTCTATCACAAAATTCAACAATCCATCAGCAGATTGTCTCAACTCAAAAAATTTCCAAATACAAGTTAAGGACTGAGGTTGCTGTATTGCTTGGCTACATAACCTCCTTACCGATCTAAAAGTGCACAACATAAGAAAAAATTCATCCTTCTAACTTATATATCCCGTTCTTCAATCCAAGGAACAAAAAGTAACCACATCAGAATTGACAGAGTAGCCTCTTTGCAGCAAACACAGCCCTTGTGGCAAACAATTGATTTGAAAGTTTGACGCTATTTGGAAACAACTGAATATATTCAGGGTGTAAAAACAAAGTTCGTACAGAAATTTGTAAGGGTAACCAAAACATTCATGAAGCACACATTTATTACATTCACAATAAGAGACAGGTAATTTCTTTCCCAGGTTAGTCAAGCATAAGTTCGTACAAAGTCATTAGTAGTGGACCCTTTTTCTTGAGTCGCCCCTTGTTTGATCTTCAAGATGCTGAACTTTAGCCTTTCCATTCAGTTTCTGTTCCTCCCTGAGAAAGTGAAACTGTAATTATGAGGGAATCAGCTGGAAAAAGAGAAAGAGACAAAAGAAAAAGAAGCCCTTCAAACATGAAATCAATAATAAGTAGAACTCTTCAATTTGTTAATGACGAGTGCAACCCTTTATCGCATGAGATGAGATGACCAATTTCAAAGTAAAAGATAGAACAAAATTCTTGATACCACATACTCCTCCTTGGTTGCCTATAAGACCAATTTGAACCCCTTGGATAGGAAGTCATCCCTGAAAAAAGACAGGTCATATCGAAATAAGAGAAAGAAGACACATTATAAAGGAAGGATACAATAAATGAATGTAGCTATTAAAATGTCATTCAGATTTCAGCTGACCCAGGTCAACCAAAGTCTTTCAAAGCAACATCCATCGTTGTTTGTAATGTATATATTATATCCGGTATATCACAATTCGTAAGAGACGGAAAACCAATTTATTAGAACTTGAGATTAAGATGCCTATTATCTGAAGCTGCAGAGTGACATTCGAAATTTCAGAGGAAACTTCCAACTCCAAATTTCCAATAGTCAATTACCTCTTCTTCTTCTTGTTTTCCTCTTCCAATTTTTGCTGTTCCCTGTCCATTTTTCGTTCCAAAGTTACTGGGACAAGACTTCCTAGAGAAATTCCAGCTTCAAAAGAAACGGGTATTCCAGAGATTTTGATACTACTAGCGCGTTTACTTTTCAGATCATACCAACAAAGCTTTTTATGGTCTTGTTCCAATAGAACCTTATCTCCATCCTTTGAATAACAAAGAGGCCTCAAATATTTAAAAGATCGAATCACATCTGGTTGTGCTACTGTAAATAGTTTAGACCAAGATCTCCCACAACCATATTCCTCCATCACCCAAACATCAACTTGTACATCATGGTAATTTGCAACCATACAAAGAGATCCTCCCAATACATCCACATCCATTGAAAAATTGGTACTTGCGATTTCAGGTAGTGGAACCTCTCGGAAATTCTCAAACCTCAGATCAAAAGCAACAACTAAATCTGGCTCACTGGGTTCGAGCTTCCTGGTTACAACCCAGTGTAAAGCATTACTAGCCAGAACACCCATCTTTCGTGCATAACAAAGAGCAAAAGGCATACTTTCAACGCTTCTCCAAGCATTTGTTCTTAAACTGTAGACCTTAATCTCAGAATCGTAACCACGACTATCAAGATTAATAAACTGTGAAATCTTCACCAATTTATAATCAACGCCTAAGGTATCGTAGCCAAACCCATAAACGCGAGCACCAAAGAGGCTCTTCCCAGATTCGCGCCGGCGCTCCGTATGTAAAAAAGGCAAAATCCGATGCCTTCTGGTTGATGGATTCCACAAAGCGATGTCATCTGCGATATTAGAGATACAGAGTAAGCCTTTACAAAAACCCAATACCTTGATTCGATTACTGTAACACATCAACGGGTGATTGAGCTCCACGGCTTTATCGATCTTATCAAAATCAACGGCATAAAGGTCAGAATCCTGCCTGAGGATTATGCAGATGTTGGAATTTGTTTCGGTGGATTTTCTGAGATGCAAATCATTAAATTCTGTGCTATCAATTATCAAACGCCATGATTTGGATGTGCATCTGCAGCGAAGGAGGGTCTTCACTGGTAAACGGCAAAGTATGTCGATGATTACCTCCAGCGGAAGGTCCGCCATGGTTGATTGGCTTTCGCAGCCGATAGGTACTCTGCATCTACGGATTTCTTGGGCTTCCAGATTCTCTTCTAAGTTCTAACCTCACCTTCTGCTAGGGTTTCCGATTGCATTTTTGGGAACATGGAAGTTATGGTGGAAATGGTTAAATTTTGGAGATAATAGGGAGTGAGTTGGAATTTCAAGTCTCCGGATTCACCAAATTCGAGAAAGGGACAGAACAATAGGGGACTCCTATTTGTCCTTCCATTTCGAAATTTACTACGGTTGGTTTGGAAAATCGGAATTAGAATTGGGAATTAGACCTCTCAATTCTGAATTTTTTGTTTGCCATATATTTTAGAATTAAAATTAAAAAATTTAACTTAATTCTCAAAAATTAAAAAACAACGACAAACATCATCTTTATTTCTTATTGATAAATTCTAAAATTTATCATTTTTGTGTATGTGATATTCTTGATAATCACTTATTTAAAACGCGCATCGTCATAATATCATTTACTATCACCAATCTTTGCTACCCTCCACCAGCTTTTACCAGTCGACAACTTCGTCTATCTGCTATTAGCAATGTCACTTTTACATACAAGATTGACAACAGTTAAAATTCATAAAAAATGACAACAACCACTATCAAGATAATAAAAAATTATGTCAATTGCTATTAGAAACTAATGGAACAATGACAATTATCATCGGAACTCACTGGGATGACAACAACCACCGTTAAATATGACAAAACTACTATCAAAAGACGTTGAAGACTACGACAAACAACCACTATTGGAAGTCACTAAAGACGTAGACAACATTCTATCAAGTATTTGATGCATAATATCCGGTTTTAATTTTATATGTGGTCCAAACGGATATATTATAATTATAACCAATTCTACTCTAGTATAACTCAAATTGGTTTTACAATTATAATTTAATGGATCCAAATGCATTTTTAGCGCAAAAAAAGGGATCCAAATGCAACCTAAAAATAAGCAAAGCTCAATTTTTATTTTATTTAGAGACAATCTTCACCAATAATATATTTTAGTCAAAGACATGTTATTTAAACTAGTATTAACAAATTTATTAACAAATTTATAAAATTTTACTGTCCAATAATATTCAAACCCAAAAAATAATTAAAAAACACATATTTTAAAAAAATTTATAAAATTTTACAGTCCAATAATATTCAAACTCATAAAATAATTAAAAAACACATATTTTTTATTATTAAGCCAATCCCATAGAGTGTTTTTAATTACTTTATCCAAGTAAGTTTTAATTTCTTACTCTTTTTTATTTCTCTTCTAAAATTTTATATCAAAATTTTTATATTTGTATCAATTGATCTAAGATTAATATCTCCAAAAAATTATAATTTATTACTTATCATAAAAATAATTTCTTTTAGTTAATATTTTGACATGACAAAGTATCACATAGAAAATAACAAATTAAATATAATTTAATAATTAAAAATTAAATCTATCCAAAATTGAGTTTAATTTTTTTACATCATTTTGTATTTTTTTTAAACTCGAATCAAGCCAAATTTAACTGATCCAATTAATCATCTTATTATTTATTAATTTTTTACAAAAAAGTGATGGTAACAAAAAAAATAGAAAAATGAATGATAAAAATTGCCTTTTAACAATTTTTTTTTTCTTGTTAGTTGAGTGGGGACGTGGTTGTTCGTGACTTTCAACCAATTTTCGAAATTGGGTCCCTCCAGAGCAGTTGCGCTTTTTTCTGCAGGATCCACGCGTTTTAGCAAACCAATATTGAAAGAACATTAAGGTACGTTTGCAGTAAATTTTGGAATTGAGAATTGAAAACATTATTTTCAATTTTTATAAATAAATCTTAAAATTTATAATATTTATATATGTATTATTTAATCATCGAAATTTTTTTTTACTCACTGACAATTTCATCGCTTCATCATTGACAGATACTACTGACCATTGTCACCGTCGAATACAATATAGATCATAATTGATACTAGTACAAAATAGTGATAATTTTAGTTAATTTATTGTTACAAATAAAACTAACCATAATTACTATTAAATTAATTGAAACGATAACAATTATAGTCAAAATCTATTAGACAGTAAGATAATCATCGTTTGAACTTGTTAAAGATAACTAAAATCACTACCAAAAATTGTCTAAGATGACATAAATTATCATACAAAATAATCTAGAATAGAACAACCACTACCAAATATTTAAAACATAATTGTGATTATAACTTTTTTTTATGTAATTCAAATTTCTATACTATAATTTTAACCAAATTTATTTTAATATCATTAAATTAATTTTATAATTTATTAATAATAATTTAAAAATACTCGAACTCGGAAATAATAGAGAAATAACAATTAATTCAATTAAATTCTAGATGATGGTTTTACAATTTTAATTTAATAAATCAAACGCAACCTAAAAGTGCTGAAAACGTAATGGGGGAAAACGTAATACATGTGTGACGTTTGCCACTTACCTACCACCTATTTACGTTTCAGGTACCCTAAGCTACATCAATTTCTTTTAAATTAATATTCACTCCCCATCTGAATGTAATTGTGTAATACGTGTCATCAAAAATAATACTTGTCCCCAAAATAACATATGGTCAGCATTAAATATAATATATAATTTTTTTTTTTCCACCATGAGATCATAACAAGTTGATAATATATTCAAGATAATTGTATATTTTCAATGGACCATTTGAATTATTAGTGGTCCATGTTAAAAGCTTTATTAATGGCGAGATAAATGGGAGAAAGAATACCCTTTTATATTGTTTCCTTATATCTTAATTTTTTAAATTGACCCGAATTCAATTGTAATCTTATATTTTTAAAAATTAAATTATTATTTATATAATTTTAAAAATTACATAATATGATTTCTGATATTACCTTCTATCAAATTTATCTTAACAAAAAATAACAAGATAAATAATATCTTATTCAATTTATTAACGTGTCATGATATTCATTTGACACATCATCATCATTTATCTCCAAGTTAAATTTGATAGAATATAACGATTACATTATATAATTTTTAAATCTATAAAATAATATTTTGAGCAAAACTGAATTATCAATCAAATTATAACAAGTAAAAATATAATATAATTTTTTATTATTTATTATTTTGGGACTAACTCATTTTATATAATGACAAATAGTCAATGAAGCGAGATCATAAGCCAAAATGGGGTCATTCCTTATTTAGAATAAAGTCACCACTTATGGGGTATAGACTGATTGGGTTACAATCCCATACTAACAAAACCCAAAACGGCAATTCATCTTCTTAACGAAATAAAATTGTACCATTTCATAATATACACATACATTCTTTAAAGTTTTCTAAAATTTGAAAATAAGCTATAACTTAATTAAAATTCTAAAAAATTATCATAAATATGTAGAATACCTTATTATATTATTATTAAGAGACATTTATTATTTTAAATTTATTACATTATTTAATAATTATTTAACTTAAAATAAGATACAAGTTATAATTAAATAATATTCTTAAAAAAAGAATTTATCTAAGCGATAAAAAGTTTAAAAATGCACTTTCTAGATTTGAAAAAAAAAATAGTAATTTAAAATATTTTTTTTAATTAATTTATTATATATATTTATATATTTATACCATTCTAGAAATAATTGTGTTCCTACTTATTTATATTTTATTTTAAATTGAATAATTTTATGTTATCATTAAATTTATTTATTAATACTAAAAAATATTTTTATCTTTAACTAAAAAATAAAGAGTATTTTAAGTATTTTAACTCACTTTTTTAAGGTTTGAATTAAATTATTTTAAGAACTGTCTGCATAGATTTTAGAAATAAAAAATTGATTAAGAAAAATAAGGAATCTCATCCCATAACATGTAGTCTACAAAGAATGGTGCATTTCACACTACTTTTGTAAGTTATTAAAACCTTTATTCAAAATTACCAATAAGTTTTGTGAATACAAGGTATTTTCAAATTTACCCTTTACTTTTCATCAAAAATTGGGCTGGATGCCATGTGTATGTGTGAATCATTGGGCTGGTCCAGTGGGCGTTCATCGTTTCGAAACTTTTAGTTAGCACATCACATCAAGATTTTTTCTTTTCTTTATGTCTTTTTATTTTTTATTTTTTTTGGATGCAATGAGAATAGTAAAATTAAAAATCAATATAAGATCTTGGGGTACATGCATTTAAAGTATCAAAAATAATTACAAAACTAGAAAAAAGTGATACAGTATTAAGTATAGTAAAGTTTTGTGTTATGGTGTATACCTTCTTGTACAATATATTAGCTGCTTGATTCTCCTCGCGATAACTATGGACTATCTTTATAAAAGAAAATTCCTTTATCAAATATTTGAAATCATCAATAAGAGATCCCAAAAGGATGGGATGAAGTATCAGCTGAACTAATAAGGTTAGTTATAAGCTTAGCATCAATTTCAGTTTTTAAATTGATGATTCTCATATCTAAAGTCAAGTTTAATCCATCCCTCAATGCCTATAATTTAACTTCTATACTTGTATTGAATCTAATATTCTTAATAAAACCAGAAAACCCATCTAATCAAACCCTCTCCAGCAGCCCTCCTAGGAATTTTCAAAGAACAGCCATCAGTGTTCAATTTGAAAAAACCTGATTTAGGAGGCTACCATTTAACATGAACTAAAACTCTATTTCTAAACTTTGTGTTTTGTACTAGAGCAACAAATGCATAAGATGATTCACGAAATTGAGTAAATTTTGTGAATTTATTTATTTTTGAGTAAAATAATTTAATGAAATTAATTAGCGATTGATATTGTATATCAACCTCCACAAATAACTTTTAATGATCAAATATAAAATCTTAATCTAAATTTCATCTATACTTGACATTAACAAATACTTTAAAAACACAATAATGAGTTATCATTTAAAATTATTTTCAAACATAATGATAATAGTAATTATATTTATTTCATAATTTTAAGTTTATACTAAATATATATGTGATTAATTTAAATATCATGAAAAATATATTTTTAAATTTTTTTTCTTTGCAAGCATTTGGGTCCACTTTGTTGTCTTTCTCCACTCAATATATATATTACCAGCTTTAATATATTTTATTGCAATCTATTCATCATGTTGTCTAGCTAGAATTGTTCTTTAATTCACAGGAATTCTCTTTCGAGTGAACTTTATTCATGTGGTTTAGTTGAGATAAGATTTATACTTTTATATGAAAAATAAAGAAAGAGAGATAAAGAAAAAGTAAACAAGAAAGTCTAAAATATATCAAAGAGACACTGCTCTTTAGAGAAAAACATTTTATTTTATTTTTATTTTTCTAATAAAAGCATGTTAAGTTGAGATTTGTAGAAAAGAGATAGTTGGGCTTAAACATCTCCATATATTGTTTTTAGCTAAGAGAAAGGTTGGTAGTTGTTGTTTTATAACTTTCTCCACCCGGCCAGTCTTATTTTATGGTCTATCACAAGCCCAAGCCCAAGCCCAAGCCCAAGCTTAATGGACTTATGATCTGAAAATAGTTCATTCATTTCTTCATCTCATTTTAAATTTTAAATTTAGATTCGTTAAACAAATTCTAAAACAATTTGTAGCGTGTTATTTCAAAACAACTTGCATCAATATCAATTAAAGATTTCTTCCATGTTTATCTATTCTCACATAAAAATTTCATTAGAATTAAATATTTATTGTACGAAAACATACTTATCCTTACATATATGTGCATTATTTTTCTGATGATTCCAACTTTATCCATCTTATTTTGAATCAAAGATGGTGAGCATTAAATAACATACTTAACCACGTAAATTTAACATTATTTATTATTTACATCTATTTTATGAACAAGGCTAGCCTTGGTGATAGATATGTAAACAATATTATTTGTTTTGGTCGAGGGTGAGAGATACATAAAACAGAGATAGAGAAATGCTGAGTAGATAGATGAGAGAAAAAAAAAAAAAAGGAAAAAATTATATTAAAAAGCCTTGTCTTAGGTGACGATGCATGGGTCCAAATTCCAAATCCAAGCAAATATAATAAGACTATACAATTCAATTTCTTAACATGAATGCTAACAAAACAAAATTAGACCATTTCATAGTAAAGTAAAAGAAAAGAAAAAACACATCAATCTTAAATGGCAAATTTGGATTTGGATTTGGATTTAGATTATGAGCCGCCTTTGGACCAAAACCCAATATAACTTGGTCTTATTGACTCTTCGTTTTTGGACTTTGTCTGCGGGAGTCATTAGCAAATTTGTTAACACCTTAATCATTTCTTCTCTTTATGTTTAGTGTTTGCCATTCCCAAAAGGCACTTCACTTCCACATTATAATTATTTTTATTTATGTTAGTTTAATGGTAAGGTGATGTCTATACACAATTTAATACATATCTCCAGTTCGATTAAAAATATGCAATCTAGTCTGAAATAAAAATAAATTTGTGAGAATTTACTTACACAGTTACTAATATGGAGATTCGAACCCAAAAAAAATTAAAAGAAGAAAGCAACTCATCTTTGACCATCAAACAATCCTTGACGTTTTTATTTAATTATTCAAACTTGTAAATTAAGAAAAATTTTCTTTCTCAATATTCAAAATTTAATATTGATCACATGTTAAAGTTGGGCTGGGCATTTTCAATTTACCCTTTCACTTCATCAAAAAAAGTGGGCTAGAGTCCAATGCGTTTAATGTTAATAATTTAGTTAAACTAATTAATTATCGAAAGTTTAACTTGCTTTCATTTGTATTACTAAAATACAAATGGACAAAGACAATTATTAAACTTTAAATCCATTTGCCGGCTATAATCTTAACAAATAATTCTAATAATTTATTGTTTATGACGTATATTATCCAAAGTTCATCTAAGCTTGACAATAATAAATACTTTTGATAACAAAATAATGAGTTACTGTTTAAATTATCTCAAGATAAAATGGCAATGGTAATTACATTTTATTTCATAATCTTATGTTCAAATTCATTGTCTATATATATATATTTATTATTTTATTTTTCAAAATTAGTTGTTATGTGTTCGGGCCAACTTATTATCATATCGACTAATTAGTTATGTTTAGTAAAGAATATGGTATTTGCACAAGAATTAGAGAATTTATAAAAAAAATAAAAATTACTTATACGACCTCCTTTATAGAAATTTAAACCCATAAAATTATAAAAGAAAGCACACCTTCTTCCCCAAAAAAATCTAATGAATATTAAGACTTTATTTATAATGACTTTTTTACTACAAGATGTGGTTTAAGTGATAAGATATATCTAAGTTTAACAGTTAAAAATTCACTATAATGTCATGAGTTTAAGTTTGTAATAACATTTATGGGGAGAAGCAATCATGAATGATATTAGGCTCATATCCAAATAGTGTAGAGATACTCGTGAAAGAAAAAAAAAAGTAATAATTTTTTTAACGAGTGTCCTAAAACACTTGTTAAGCTTTTATAAATAAGAAATTTGTAATATTCAATATGGTAATTAATCATTATTTAAGTATTATGAAATACATATATTTAATTTAAAATAATTATTTTTATTATAATTTAACAAATCTTTTTAGAACACCCATTAAAAAAAAATTTATGTAAACCAAATTATTATAATTTCAATTTTTTATTCGCAATCATTTAGGTCCATCGTGTTTTCTTTTCACCACACAATCATCGCTTATGCTAATCCATAAATTATGTAACGAGTGTCCTAAAATACTTGTTAAGCTTATATAAATAAGAAATTTATAATATTGAATACAATAATTAATCATAATTTAAGTATTAAGAAATACATAAATTATTATTTTTTAAAAATATTTAATTTAAAAATAATTATTTTTATTATAATTTAACAAATCTAACACTCATTAAAAAAAAAATTATGTAAACCAAAATTATTATAATTTCAATTTTTTATTCGCAATCATTTAGGTCCATTGTGTTTTCTTTTCACCACACAATCATCGCTTATGCTAATCCATTGATTGTATATGTCTAGAATGGTCCTCGTCTTATTATTATCCACCTGTCTCGATTAGTGGATATGACCCCACAGTTTTGGAGTCAATAACAATAATCTCATTAAATTATTGTGAAATGCACAATAATTTAATTTTAGCTTATATTTAATTGGCTAAATCTATCCAATAATTAATGAATAAACTGTTCAAATAATAATTACTAAATAAAAAACTCAAAAAATTGTGGTAAATAAAAATAGAAAGCAAATTGTTACACAACTTCCGTCCTCATCACTCAGAAATAAAAGCCCAACACTCAACCTCCATTTCCTCCCAAATTCCCTACCTTCAAATACCCACACAAACCCACTGCAAAAGCCACCATTTTGTCTCTCTCTCTCTCTCTCTCTTCTTTCTCTCCAAAATGACTGGAAATCATACTCCGCCACCATCCTCCGACGACAACCTTAAAACCCCACTTCTTCCACTCCATGATTTAAATATCCAACGGTCACGATCCCTCTCTCACTCCCTCAGTCTTAGATCAATCCTGACCCTGAAAAATTTCTATGTAATTCTTGGACCCTTATTGTCCACCATTATCTGTCTCTTTGTGAAATTTGATGAAACACCCACAAAAAGTAACAGTAGCAGGAATATGTTAGCAGTGATTGCTTGGGTTTTTGCTTGGTGGGTAACAGAAGCTGTACCTCTTCCAATTACATCTATGTGTCCTCTGTTTCTAGTTCCTCTGTTTGGGATTAGTTCAGCTGATAGTGTTGCTCACTCTTATATGGATGATGTCATTACTCTTGTTTTGGGAAGCTTCATTCTTGCTCTTGCTGTTGAAAGATACAATGTTCATAGAAGATTAGCCTTGAATGTGAGTCACCCTCTACTTTTTCTCAAAAACTATTTTTTAATTTCCTTATATCTAAAATAATAATAATAATCATATTTTATTATACAATAGAAAGAGCAATTTTCTTTTTCCTATCTCATTTATTAATTTATTTGTTTGTGTATAAATAAATTGTCATTGAAAAGAATAATAGTTATTAAAAAGAAACAGAGAAGAAGTAGAAGAAGAAGAAAGTAGGAATATTCCTTTTTATAAACTGGGCCATTGAATTATTTTCGAATGGATAGTGATATGGGAAGTTGCTGTGGGCCCATATACAGGTGACGATGTTATTTTGTGGTGAGCCTCTGAATCCACCTATGTTGTTGTTCGGTTTATGTGCCACGACATTCTTTGTCAGCATGTGGTTGCACAACGTGGCATCAGCGGTGATGATGATGCCGGTGGCGACGGGGATCCTACAAAGACTGCCACCTCGCGAGGAGCAATCCGACGTCGTTAATAAGTTTTGTCGGGCGGTGGTTTTATCAGTGGTATTTGCAACACCAATTGGAGGATTAAGTACATTGACGGGTACAGGTGTCAATCTGATATTGGTTGGGATGTGGAAGAGTTATGAACCTGGAGCTAAGCCAATCAGCTTTAACACGTGGTTCTTCTTTGGTTTTCCTGTGGCCCTTCTTATCTTGGTTGCGTTTTGGTGTATCCTTTGCCTCATGTATTGCTCCAAAGGCTCAAGTAGGGATTTGTCTGCTTATTTGGATAAAGCCCATTTGAAGAGGGACCTTGAAGCTTTAGGTAAGTTTCCTTTGTCTTCTTCCTTCTATCTAAGTAGAGCTAGCAACAAATTATATAAATAAAATATACTTTTTTTTTTCTTTCCAATTTTCATAATAAAAAAGAAAAATAATTTAAAAGGTTATCCGTGAAAGAAATAAGATAAAACTCTCGACACTCACACATAGATTGAATTAGCAACTGTACTTATTCATCAAAAAATTTAGTGTGAAAAAGATTCATTGATCTTTGAGTTATATAATAAAAGATAAATTTTTTTCCTTTTTGTAAACATTACGTTACATGTGAGACAAAATTTGATCATAACGTCTTAATATAAAACACCGTAAAAAATTTATCGGTTGAATCAATTTACATTACCAACTTCTGTGTTTGTTGTGTCGTTGGTTAGGTCAATGGACCAAGGCCATTAGCTAATACTTTTTCATTATCTTGGTCTTTTTGTGCGTGGCCATTTTGTCAACCTTAGCGATCGCAATCACCACGTTAAGTGGACCCATTTATATTAAATGATGAAGAAAGATGTAGTATGATTTGGAATAGGTCTCTGGTACATGTGATGGTTTTGTTTTTACATAAACATGTTCATTGCACACAAAAAAACGTTTAATTAATATGACAAGTGATTTGAAAAAGAGGTAAGTGAATTTATATTAGAGAAGTGTGCACTTATAAGAATATTTAAAAGTCAATTTGATTTTTTGTTGTTTTTTTTTTTTTTTTTCCAAAATGAGCTAATGAAATTGTACATTTATTCGTGCAGGTCCAATGGCTTTTGCAGAGAAGATGGTGTTGTCTGTGTTTGGGGTATGTTTCCCAGCTCCCAAGTACAAATATCTTGATTTTTTGTGTACTAGTTAATGCTCAAGATCTCAATTATGTTATGGTTATTTTAGCTACCAACTAATAGCCAGCATAGTAAATGCAGTTGCTGATTGTCTTGTGGATGACAAGAAGAATCACAGATGATATTCCTGGCTGGGGATCTCTGTTCCATGGCCTTGTTGGTGATGGAAGTGTCAGTGTAAGTTCTTCTTACTAAATTCCCCTGCATATCTCACAAGAAACAAGCATATACGGTGGACAATTTGACCGATCACGTCAAATTTTATGAACTCACTAATCGTATTTATTTCAGATCAGATCAATGATCCATTAAATTTGGGTCAGATTGAATTTTGGTATATAAATATGCAAATCATATAGAGACTTGAGAAAAACGGGACGAGAGCCTAGTTTAGATTTGATATGATCTATTGTCATGTCAACAAGTATAAATATACTACACAGTTTCACACTATTTTCTTTCCAAATGCAGGTTATGGTGGCAATTTTATTGTTCATAATTCCAAACAAAAAACAAGAGGGCGAGAAACTAATGGATTGGAATGAATGCAAGAGGTTACCATGGAGTCTAATTTTGCTTCTAGGAGCTGGTTTTGCCATAGCTGATGGAGTTCAATCTAGTGGGCTAGCAGATGTATTATCAAGAACATTGGATTTCTTAGAAGATGCACCCTATTTAGCAATTGCTCCTGCTGTTAGTCTAATGAGCAGCATTATTACTGAATTCATAACCTCCAATGATGCTACTGCTACACTTCTTCTCCCACTTTTGTATCATATAGCAAAGACTATGCATGTCCACCCACTTCTTCTTATGATTCCAGGAGCAATTTCAACAGAGTTTGCTTTCTGGTTACCAACTTCAACTCCATCAAATGTTGTTGGGTTCGCTACTGGCCAGATTGAAATCAAAGATATGATTAAGATTGGTGTGCCTCTTAAGATTGCTGGAATTGCTGTGCTTTCATTTATGATGCCAACATTAGGTAATGTCATTACCCATTTCTTTTCAAGTGTTTGATATTGATGATCATATTCTCTAATGGCTTAAATTTTGTTTTTACAGGAGCTTTAATTTTTGGGACAGATGATGACACTCAATGGATAACAAATTCTCGTTAACTTCATTCGTTAAAAAAGATGAAGATATTGGGCAAGTGTTTGTTTTGCAGGATCTTAACATTTTTTGGTGAAAGAATAAGAAATTTCTGTGTGCTAGGGAGCCTACTACGCGCTGTTTGAATACTCTGTACAGTTATGTTAATAGAAGCCAATGAATCACCAAGAAAACGGCAAAGATTTTGGGTGCATGTATTTTTATTTTATTTTATTCATTTTCTGAGGGGAAAAACTAAAAAGTTTCCCAACATTCTTTGTTTTTGTTGTTGTAATGGGAATTAAAATTTGTTACAGATGAATGTCATAAATAGGTTGAGATTCTACTTATTGAAGGAGCCTTGTATACCTAGTGATAGATGCATTTTACGGGCTACACTATTGTGGCTTGTAACCCAATTACGGATTCATCGACCCAAATGTAAACTTCAACTATTGTGGGTCTTTGTTATGGCTCATCTACAATTTTAAGTAATGTATTACAATTACATGTGTATTATTAGCTGATGAAAATTTATTTTAATTAAACAGTTACACATATCAAGATATTTTAATTTAAGATCAAATCTCATCATTTACCGATAATATCTCTTCAAACAATCGAGAAATGTTATTGGAGATGCTTTCTATATTATTGTATTTACCGTGTAATGCTTATGTTACGTTTTCTTAGTAACTTATGGTTTATGTATTCATCAACATCTTCAATTGGTACACTCTTTCGAAAATTGACCTTCCTTTCCAAAATGAGGATTTGAATTCCCAAATCTAACATTAAAAGTTAAAATCTTATCTTATCAAAAAAAAAACATCAGAAGTCAAAACCCATCCCCTCGACCATATCTACAAACTTACTTTTGGGGCATGTTAAAGTTGTTGTCTAATAAAAAATATTATACACGTATTACATGCCATTGTATCCAACTCATCAAATCCAACGGCTATTATTCCCTCGTCACTTCCACGTGGACTCCAACTCCTCTACGTCGGCACACTTGTTTCCCGCCGCGTACCCTGCATTAACAAATGGTATGCACATGTAATTTCGTGAATTTTGAAGGGCAAAGTTATATTTTCAAATTTCACCATCTTTCTTCTTCTACGCTATAAATTCCACCATTTCTTCGCTCACACACTACTCAAAAACTGGAAATCAACGGTTACGATGAGGCCTCACTTCCTTCTTCTCCTTCTTCTCTCTCTTGGGATTCTTCCTCTTTGCAGTTTCGCCGTTAGCCGGAGAGGAGCTTTGGTCGGCGGTTGGAAGCCAATTAAGGACCCTCAAGACCCTCACGTCATAGAGATCGCACAATTTGCAGTGTCAGAGTACGACAAGAAATCGGGGGCAGACTTACGGTTCGCGAGCGTGATAAAGGGTGAGATTCAGGTGGTTTCGGGAACCAACTACCGGTTAGTGGTGGCGGCGAAAGATGGATCGGCGACTAAAAATTTCGAAGCTGTTGTGTGGGAAAAGCCATGGGAGAGTTACAGGAACCTTACCTCTTTTAAGCCTTTCGGAGGTTAATGTTTAATTACAGTACAGAGTACGTATCTTTTGTACCGCAAAAGATGAAGAGATTGAGAAATTAGAATATCATAGAAGGCATTGATTCAATAAAATTATCATTCCCAATATCTGATAACAATAATTTTTCAACATTATATAATAATTATTGTGATATGAATTAATGTAAAATTGGGTTTCAGATTTTTATAATTATTGTTATTAATTTATAATAATTAATTTAGAGGAAAATTAATGTAAAAAGGGGAGGATATGATATGAATTAAAACATTTATTTTAGTTAAATTGTATAACTGTACTAAATATGTTATTTGAAAATTATTATTTTAAAAAAATTATACATTAAATAATATTCAAATTTTAATTAATTATTTTAATAAATATTTTAAATATGACAGTTAATAACTATCTCTTAAAAACATTTTAAAAATAAAATACTCATATTTTTTTTCTTCTTATTTTGTATCTATTTGTAATTAAAAAATTGATAGTCGTAGAAATTAAGAAATTGTGATATGGTAATTTTTTAACACATTATTATTGTCTTGTACATAGTATTTTTCAAAATCTTTCTAATTATTTTCTAAAATTCTTTAAAATGTATATTAATGAACAACTAATGACATTAATTTTATTTTTCTTTCATTTCGTTTTGACATTTACCTTATTATATTTTTAAAAGATCAACCTTTCATAAAATACGCAATCATGTCTCATAGTCAGTTAATAAATCCTGAAATAAAAATATAAAAAAAAACATCTAGGTAAGAGAGAAGAAATTAATGATATGTAAAAAAAATTGTAATGTCTTTATATTTTAGCGATTGTTCTCAATAATTTTTTGTAGATGTCTCAGATAATTTATAAAAAAAAAAAAAGTCTACTTTATAAATAATTTATAGGTTAAAATTTTCAAATAATAATTAATTATTTGGTAAGTAATTAATGACAACAATTTTTTTTTTATATTATTTGTAAAGATATGGGATTTCTGCCAATAGCCACTTTTGTCCCCAGTATTATTTGTAAAGTTTTTATATTTTAGATGATAAAGACAGATTCACAGTCACTTCTATCACAAGAAAAAGAAAGATGGATAAGTAATATGAGGTGTAAGTGCCTTGCTGCCTTAGAAAGTAATAAAGATATTGAAGGTTTTTTCAGTTTAATTATTGGTTATATGTTGTTCGGGTTAGTTTAATTTATTTTTTATGATTCAATTAAAAATAAGCTGGCTATTCATCTTCTGACATGAAAATTAATTTATTATATAAATATGAAAATAAACATATAATTTGTTGTAGTAGTTATTATAGGTATGTGTGGAGACTAAGATTTTTAGCAAGACAAAATTCAAAGTTATTTTTGGTAATTAATTGGGTATACTCTAAAAAAATATTATTTTGAAAAAACTAATTAGTAATATATATGCTAACAGATTTATACAAATAATATTTATTTAGGAAATTTTTTGTAGGATATTAGTAATTTTCTTTTCTAAATCTAAACTTATAATCACAATCACAATTGATGAAACCAAAAATAAGTTCAAATTTTTTTTGAGAGAAATTGCAGTCATGCATGTTTAATATTGAACTGTTTTAACAGTAGTTGTTAAAATTTTATAATATTTATTTTAGATGTTAATTATGATTTTAGTTTTATTTAATATATAAATTATTATTTAAAAAATATATATAAATTTATTACATTATAACAAATATTTATTATGATACATGTTAAAAATTTTGTTTAATATTTTTTTTTTTGATTTCCCTCATTAATTTGTTTAGACAAATGAAAAAATAATTACGCGGGTAATGATTTTGGCCGAAAATATATGGAAAAAGAAAATGTTGGACCTCCACGTTCTTACTCTAAATTGCAACGGAAAATACAGAACAGAAACCCACAGAAAGAGAAAGTGGACGACAATTTGGGGGTTCTGTACCAACAATAGGAGTGTGTGGGTTAAAGCCAAGTGAGGTTCCTAGAGCCTCGTTGGCGGTGCAGATCCTTTCAAAGTCGGCAGAGCTTGCTTCAGAGGATTCACAATCGAAGAGGATGAAGGGACTCTTCAAGTCTAAACCCCGCACACCCGTCGATATTGTTCGACAAACACGGGATCTTCTCATATATGCCCAACGCAATCCAGATGCGCGGGAAACCAAGCGCGAAGAGAAGGTCTTGAATTTTGGTTTTCCGTTTCTCTATTTTCACTCTCTTTCCATTCACTTACATATTGATTGAGCTGGTTTAGATCGGATTCTATGCTGCCCATTACATGTTTTTTTATTTCTGCTTAATTTTTGTTATCTGGCTATTTCGAGGAAATGCAAAGATAAACAAGATTTAGAGTTTTGCTGTTCATAATTAGGATTTTAGCTCAAGGAAGCTGGGGGTTACTGTTTACTCTCTCACTTAGTTGTTTCCCCACCCCCTCCCTGGTTCTTCACGTGGAATTGCTCCAGCAATGTGCTAACTTGTAGCTTTGGTTTCTAGATAACAATAAGCTGGTAGGTGCCCAGTTTTAGATTGGGGTAATGCAGGAGATAAGTAAAAGTTTTGGGGCAGTTGATTGCATTTTCTATAAATTGATTGTTGTGGCACCCGAGGTCCTTAATTACATGCATTCTGTATAGAAACTGGTCCTGATTTTTATTGTTCCACATCAATACGCATTCAAAACTTATTATATTCACTATGGTCGGTGGATTTTGAGTAATCAATGTTGTGGCTTCTTGTAAAATTGATGATTGCTTAATTTATATACTTTTAATTATGACTGTCTTGAAGTATTCTTAATTGACTTGGAGAGTCACTTCTGTTAGCCCTTCTACTGCTGATTTTATATACTTGATCCTTCAGAGGAATTCCTGTTACTAGTAATATGAGCTTTAAACTTGAATATTATTGTCAAATGTAATTGTAGATTATTTGTCATCATTTGGATTGCGCAGGGCTGAAGTTTCTTATTTTGATGTTTTTGATAAAAGTGCACTTGTTATTTGCACCATGGACACTTTCCTTCTTATCTCTTTATCTCACCTCAGTTGCATGTTTCAGCCGCATAACCCATTTGTGTTTCGTACTGTGTAGTATTTACTTTTTTGTTTAATTCATTTGACAACAGATGTCTGAGTTATATAAAAATATAAGGGAGTTAAAGTCAATTCTATATGGAAATAGTGAATCTGAGCCTGTCTCAGAAGCTTGTGCACAGCTCACGGCAGAGTTTTTCAGGGAGAACACCCTGCGCCTCCTTGTGTTGTGCCTTCCAAAATTGAAGTTAGAGGTAAGAAGGAATTCTTTTCACGAGACTTTCATATCTGGACTATAATCTAAAATTTCTTTCAGTGCTATTCTTCTGGTTCTTTGGGTTTGGTTGCTATTTAGAGATCTGCAGTTTGCAACATCTCTAAAAGGATCCAGGAATGGATTTCCTCTTGTCAAAGTGACAGTTCAGTAGTTACCTATCATGATTAGGGATCACCTTTTGCAGGCTCGGAAAGATGCAACACAAGTTGTTGCAAATTTACAGAGGCAACAGGTTAATTCCAAGTTGATTGCATCAGATTACTTGGAGGGTAATAAAGATCTTTTGGACATTTTGATCGCTGGGTAAGGCACTGATGAATGAATTTTGACAGCTTCATGTTTGCTTGAGTTTTCGTTTGTCTGGGTTGCCAATTTCCTTCACTTGGCTGGCTATTTCCCTATTCTTCCAGTTTATTGGTATTTCATGTTTTCATTCTTTTATTTTTCTTAACATTTGAGGCTTGAAGCCCGGGTCTACTGACCCTTTGGTTTATACATAATGATGTAGCTTGAGTCACCTACCTTGGTCGCTAGATTCATATTGATCTGACTGGTTTTCTTTTTTTGCTTTCCCGTGCTTGACCCATAGATCACAATGGCTTGCACAGATTACACTTTCTATGCCTTTTCTGTAACACTATTAGATCGGCCTCTGGATGCAATTATCTTCTATGAAAATTTTTCAGTGAGTGGTCTTTGGAAATTGATTTGAGTTGTTAATTTTGATTTAATTTTTTTGGGTTTGTTAGAATTTAGATACTCTGCTGAAGTTGTTGTCAAACTATTATTTTCTGTGATATCAATTGTACTTATTCTTATGGACTAAGTTTTTTTTTTTTTCCTTTTCTTTTCAGTTATGGAAACACAGACATGGCTTTACACTATGGTGCAATGTTGAGGGAGTGCATAAGACATCAGTGTGTTGCCAGGTGAGGGAAAAGAACCACAATAGTTTATTAACTTTGTACCTTGATTAATTTTCATCTTGGGCAGTGTTGCGATTTATATAAGTTAGAAATGCAATCCTCTGTGATCAGGGAGTCATTTTTATGGCAGTAACTTTCTTAACCAGTATAGCAATTTGTTTAAGTTAAGATCAAATTTAGGGATTTTGCAAACGACAGATAAAGTTTCTGTACATTGTGGCAAATTCAAAACAGTATAAAACATGTATTCTCGTAAATTTTATTAATTCCTATCTGCAATCAGCTGATAACCCTCCAGCATATTTTTATGTAGTTCTAAATCCTTATGGTTCGGTTCCATCACAGGTATGTTCTGGAATCACAGCATATGAAGAAGTTTTTTGATTATATACAACTTCCAAATTTTGACATTGCTGCAGATGCTGCTGCAACTTTTAAGGTAGATTTCATAACGTTGTTGCTTCATGTTTCATTGTCTATGTCGTGCATCTTTGCAATTTGGGTTTGTTTTATTTTATTATATCATATCTTTTCAGGAACTCTTGACAAGACATAAATCTACTGTAGCTGAATTTCTTTCCAAGAATTATGATTGGGCAAGTCTTTTTCTTTTACTTCCATTGAAAGTGCAACTCCCTTATTTAGTTGCCACCTTCTAAAGAAGGTGCTTGGGTGGGACACCATTACACTTGTTGCCTTCTAATATTGCTCATGGTTCAGTTTTTTGCAGAGTACAACTCTAAGCTGTTGGAATCTTCCAATTATATTACTAGGCGGCAAGCTATCAAGGTGTGAATTAAGTTTGACAATTATATTTTTCATAAGATTATCAAATTAATTATGCAAACATCTATACTTATAATATGAAGCCTTTCAGGAAAATCTGAAACTAGATGGGGTTTACTATTTTGATTCATATTGTCATCCTTGCACCTGTTAAGTGCTACTTTTAGAATTGAATATAAGATCATAAGCTCATTTCCCATTTGAATTGTATTGTATTGGTATATATATGTATGAATATATATAACACAATGTTTGTTGCTTCTATCCTTCTACAGTTATTGGGAGATATGTTACTGGATCGTTCAAATTCTGGTGTTATGACACGTTATGTGAGCTCAAGGGACAACTTGAGGATTCTGATGAATCTTTTGAGGGTATGTCTAAATTGCTTGATTTTGATGTCTCGTGGCTCTTTTTCCCATTTTTTGTATGTACACACTTTTTTATTTATTTAAACAGCCAAGAATGAAACAAAACTATAACAGAAAATACAACTACATTTATTTGACTGATCCACAAACGGTGAAAATCTTTTTTTTTGTTTGTCTCTATCCCAATGAGCCTTAATTTTAAACATGTTAAAGATTTTTTTTTTTAATAGAAAAATAAATTTTATTAATAGAAGGGAGCATGTTAAAGATATGCTTTTTCATCGATTGTGCGAGTTTCCATGTGTACGCGTTATTTTTATCCTTAGCACTTGAAAGTGAACCTCAGAAATGTTATTTTCAATTCCACCCAAAAAAGAAAACCCAGCATTTTTACCCTGTTATTATCCTCCTTTATATGTTAAGCTTCAGGACTGACATATTCTTTCTGACGTTCTAATGACCATAAGTAGATGACTGGGAAATAAAGTTGGGAATTTACAAATTTGTTTCAAATGGAAGTTGATGAGTTTCTGGTAAATTCTCATTACAGGAATCAAGCAAGAGCATTCAGATAGAAGCATTTCATGTTTTTAAGGTACCATATTCATAGTAAGATGTTATGTTTGAAGTAGTAGCATAAAGTTGTTCTCTTTGGTTTCTGCTTTGGTTCATTAGACTTATGTACATTTGAATTTACAGCTTTTTGCTGCTAATCAAAATAAACCACCCGACATCATTGGCATACTTGTTGCAAATAGAAGCAAACTTCAACGGCTGTTTGCCGATTTCAAAACTTATAAAGGTAGAAAGCATCCCGTTCTTAACAATTACTTGGTAGTGGTTGGCAGAGCACCATGTTTACAATTTTAGATTGACTTTTGCAGAAGATGAACGGTTTGAGGCCGACAAGGCTCAAGTCGTCAAGGAAATTGCTGCCCTTGAACCCAGAGACCGCCATTGAGAGTACTGTTTATTTTAAATTAAATATACTTAATTGAATTGTGCACTTGGCTCATTTAGTCTGCAACAAGATGCAACTTGCTGTTTGGCTAATTTCAGTACTTTCATCCTGTAATTTGTATCACAGTTCTGTAAAAAAATGTAGATAAATAAATCGATGAGATATCTGCATTACGTGGGTGGGAAGAGATTCCTTTAGCAGTCTTGTAATTATAAATTTTATGAGGTCACGGATTAACTTAAAGTAACTCAAAATTGTTTCATTAGCATTTCCTATGTACTAACCTCATGCGTGCTCATTTATTTAATCTACCTGCCTATCTTTTGTTTTCTGTGTTGTTGGCTTTTGAAGGAAGAACTTTGCTCTATTATTATATTGAGGCTATCAACATGACAGAAGTTGTAAATTCAAAATTTCAAATTATGGTTTGTAACTGTCGTTACAGCAATCTTATTCCGCCAAAGTGCTAGACAAATTGCCTTCGTGCTCTAGCTTCAGTTGCAAGAGAAATTAAGCTTTTTCTTTCTTGGCTGGTATTCTTATCCGTATCATCATATGGACCTATGTTTTGAAAGCAAAATCGTAGTATCAAAAAGGAGATTCTTGGGCATAATGGCATACAATATATATTTATTAATTATAGAAAAATATTATGAAAAAGAACTTTGTAATTTTCTGTTCATAATGGACAATCGTGAAGATATTAGTCTGGTATAATTTTCAGTTCCGTACGTCAAAATTTAAAGAATTGTTTTATTTGAAAAAAAAAAAAAAAAAAACTAATCCCATAGAAGTTGTAAAAGGATTGATTTAAAGAAAATAATATAAATATTAACTATGATAAATATAATTATTAAAAATTAAAATTATTTACAAAAATCAAGATTAATATTACAAATTTTTTATTTAGAAAGCTCTTAACAGGTTCTAATAGCAAAGGCCTTAATCGTATCACCCCGTCTCATTTTCCTACTAGTTCTTTCTCTTTCTTTTATCAAGCTCTGATACGTGAAAATGGCCGATTCTGATAGGACCCCATCAACTTCTTTGCCTTCCTTTCGCTTTTTTTCTTCTTACTTTGATTTGGGATTCTAAGTTTCTTTCACTTATTTGGTTTCCATTGGAAATTCATTGAATTTAGATTCACTCTCAGAATTCCTCGCCTCTCCAGTCGATGCTGCAAAGAAAGCTGGTGAGGTAAGTTAATTAATTCCTTTTCTTGTTATTTAGTTTTCAACATTTATCTCAATTTCTTCATGGTTTGTCCAATTAACTTTCAAATGTAAATTATTTGAAGACAATTCGTAAATGGTTCTACCAGACCAAAAACGTGGTGCACAAAGGCGAGGTAGGTGCTTCATTGTGTTGGTATAGATGGCCTTATAGTCTCTGAAATCTTATGTTCTTCCTCAAACATCAGTCATTATTATAATTACATCTTATGACTCGTTCATTGCTTGTGGGTTTGGATTGATAATTGATGCAATGCTGGTATACGATACTAGATGATGAATCTTTTGGGTAAATCCAATGCCATAGGCATGTTTCGGGATTAATAGAGAACTTTTAGAGGACATGTAATAGGCAATGATTGCTTTTACTATGCATAATTATGGCTGACTATGTGATAACAACTTTGAAATTAAACTTAGATGGGATAGATATGAAAATGACAGTGGCGGGTGGGTTATTTGAGATTTTGTTACACTGCCTCTCTTGTTTGGTGAAGCTTATCTTTGGGGTAAGGAAAAGAGTGGAGAGTAGAAATACTGGAGTATAATGAGAGCATTAATAGAGATAAATGATAACAAAATATAATACTCTATTATCATTCTTTTCTCATTATGTTCTACTTTTGTTATGGTGAATAGGTCGATTTGGTCACAGAAACTGATAAAGCGTGTGAAGATCTCATCTTTAATCTTCTCAAGCAGCATTTCCCCACACATAAGGTTAACTGATATCTCCTTCTCCAATTCTATGTACTACTTGGTGGTTGTGTATAGTTTTAAATCGGAATGATTTAGTTACAAACCCCTAAACTTAATCTCGAATTCTGTCATTTTAGTTCATTGGGGAAGAAACTGCTGCTGCTGGACGTGCTGCAGATCTTACTGAGGAGCCTACGTGGATAGTAGATCCTTTGGATGGAACCACTAACTTCGTGCATGGGTAAGTATCTGTTATTAATTCTTGTGTTTTGGTCGATTCTTTTTATTTTATTTTTATGATCATATTCATTATTCTTGTGATAAAAATATTACATTTTTGTAGGTTTCCTTTTGTTTGTGTCTCTATTGGTCTTACGATTGGAAAGATTGCTACAGTTGGTGTTGTTTACAACCCAATAATTAATGAGGTGAGAATTTATTACTGTAATTTTTAATGCCAAAAAAAAAAAATCAACTGTAAAATCCCCATAACAGGATTCCCAAAATAAATAGATAAAAAATTTATTAAATGTTGAACACAATTATTTGTTTAATGGCCTGAGCATTCCCCAGGGTATGGTTCTTCATGTGTAATCCCATGCATATACTTTTCTATATTTACCACTTTCTGTATGTAAAGATTGGGAAGCACTTTAATAAGTAAAGAAAAAGAAAAAATTGAGCAGTTATCATCTTTTCTTATCCGTTGGATGTTAGAGAATTGATGATTAACTTATGATAGTATCACATTTTTTTTTTAATGAGAATTACTACTCTAGCCAATTGTAAATTTGGGATTGTGATATGTAGCTTTTCACTGGTATCCGTTCTTAATCTTAGATTGTTCATTAGTTAACTTGAAATTAGTTGTTTTTTGCTTATCATTTGGAATTGTGCAGTATCTTCTCAAACTGAGCTAGTGAAGTCTCTCCTGGCGACTGAGGTATGTATTATCTGTTAGAGTTGGGTAGATGATGACTACTTCTTCATCTGGAAGCAGGGAACATAACATAAAGCAAGTATTGAAATTGTATTCACACATCAAGCAAGAGTGAGGGAGTGGCGGTTTCAAGCTATTCTTGCAGTTATATTGACACATCACACAAGTATTGAAATTGTGTCAACTTCAACAACAGAATCAAAACAAGAAAAGTATACATAACAGACAAATAAAATAGTCAAGATTTCTTTATGTTAATCATATTGGAACACAAATAACCTCTAGCCTTTTCTTCTCCAAAATTTTTTGCTCTTCCATTTTGCATCTCCGCTGCCTGCATTCTTCTCCGTGTCCACCCTTATCATTCTTATCATTTTTAAATATGGCATCATGTATTTAGTTGAGGTTAGATTTTTTTTTTTATCTGTCTATCAATCGAGTAAGTAGGCTGTAGGAGATCACCTTTATAACTTGAATGTCTTGTTGAACACATCTCTGCTGTTTGCATCCTCTGTTATATCGCCTTTCAATTCTTTTGGTTACTAGTCATGCATATAATCTCTTGTCAAAACTGAAGCTTTACATGTTGTTTTCAACTAAGTAACTAGCATTTTAGATCATCACCTTCCGATTCATATGCCCACTAATTGATTGTTTCTGTGTGAGTAACTGCAACTATCCATAGTACCGTATAGCCATATCTGAAGAGCATCTGTTTCCAGAATACCAAATAGCATTTTTCTTTCTTGGAAAGTTATGCCCTACTTGATTCAATGTGCAACAAATCAAAAAACACTTGGCAGTTCAACTTGCATTACTTATATATAAAGACTTTCTTACACTGTTATCTAAAATTTGTGTGTAGACCTATACATGTGTCATACTATATTTGACAAGAGCATATTACTATATCATATTACGGTGGTAGTAGTAGTATTCTGACTAATCACATATCTAGCATCTCTAGTAATGATAAATTTGATAGCATTATGACATAAGACTCCAGTCTTTTCATGAACCCCTGTAATATTTAATTTTCAGAAGATATGGATAGGCAAACCATATGAATAAAGCTATGCTCTCCCTTTCTGTTTGCATCTCTAATTTTTTGGCAGTTAAGCCAGTGTCCTATTTCCAGTTTTATATTCTCTGTAATAGATTAGTTTACCATCCAAATTTAAACATTTTAGCCAGCGAAAGGTTCTTTATTAAGGCTTCTATTAAGTCCGAGTCTGAAAACATTGTTTTATCCAGCATGTTAGTACTAAATTTTATTTATAGTTTTTAACTCCGTAATAGATCAGTTTACCATCCAAATCTTGTTTTGTTCCGATGTGCTGCTCTCTATATTATTGAAAATTTGAAATCCTACTTTTGACTCAATATAACCTTGAAGAATGAATTAATACTTGGATATCCACATTTGTTTATAGAATTTATAGCTTGTAATAAGATGAGATGAAAACCTGACCAAATCCTTTCCTTCTGAAAGAGCAGGTTGGAACAAAACGTGACAAGTTAACTATAGATTCCTCTACAAACAGAATTAATAGCTTGCTTTTCAAGGTAAGATCAGGACTTTACATACAAACAAATTGATTTCATAATCCTTTACTGCCATAATATTGTGTTTGTGGGCTCAGGTACGGTCCCTTCAAATGAGTGGCTCATGTGCTTTGGACCTCTGTGGAATTGCATGTGGAAGGGTGGATCTATTCTACCTAACTGGCTATGGTGGTCCTTGGTATAAACTTTTATTTTTGCAGTGAAAGTTTCACACTGTTCTTGTTTGATATTTGTTTGACATTTTCTCTGCTCCTTTCCTCAGGGATGTGGCAGGTGGTGCTGTCATTATCACCGAAGCTGGAGGACTTGTGTATGATCCGTAAGTGGCAAACTTTGAGATCCATTATTTTTCTTTTCTTAGAGTGGGGAATATGTTAGGTTCTAAAGGTGTTTGGCATCCTTCTATTGTACCGTTTGACAGGGTAGGTAAGTAGTCAACTTGCATTGATCTTCATATTCGTGCAATTATGTGCCATGTGGTCAGTTGGACATGCACTGTGGCAGTTTTTCTATCCGCGCTGGCTGGCCATGATATCAATATATAAACTACAAATGAAAACATTCATGGGGTTTGTTTACAGTGATATCTCACTTAGACAAGATCTGATGGTTATTTTCTATCAGGTCTGGTAAAGATTTTGACATCACATCTCCGCGAATAGCAGCTTCAAATCCTCACCTCAAGGATTCATTTGTCGAGGCTTTACAGCAATGAGAATGAGAAAGCACCGGTTCATCCATAATAATGGAAGTTTTCTATAGTCGTTTGTTTCCTTTGCTCTAATATACATCAAGCACTGGGAAGAACCTTAACAATTATTGTAATTTCCTGATGGCCTTAAGTGGTTCCAACAAAATTTGTAGAGACATCTCGCATTGTTGGAAAAGCAAATTTAATTTGGATTCTTCCATATTTGAGCTTTTGAAATGTTTCCTCGAATCTGGTTTTTGATATGTTGATTATGTTAAACCTATTGGTTTTCCATTTTTTTGGGTGGTAACCGGGAAGTTTGTACAGAAGTGATGACATTTAAAAGTAGGAAAAGGCAAGACCAATGATATGGTACAGGAAAATTTTCAGAATTTGAACTTTTACCACAAAATCAGTAAAACAGCGACCAGCTTGAAAGATTATAAAATGACATTGGTAACTAATTTGAATAAGCAGCGCATGCAGGGTATCAAAAAAATTCGGGGAGTATGGTGTATCAGACGAATCCAAATCCCTTCGGTCACAAGCTGCATTTTGCCAATTGTCTGAACAAGATATCATCAAAATTTACATTACCCAGAGTAAGATTTAAACTCCAAGCTGTTGTTGCCTTCCCAAAAAGAAAGATGAAGATGAATGATTCAAACTTGAAAGGAACATTACTAAATCAGATGAAAATGGTCTAGTTGTCAAGAGAATAAAGTGTAATAATAAATATATAATACAAACATAAAACAACAAATCCAAAGTATTCTCTCCAATGGCATGTAGAAAACACGCCCTCCCACAACTCCCTATATCTACTCTGAAAGAATTACCCCAACCTGAAGGTCCTGAACTCCCTCAGCTATTAGGGTATCCTAACTACCCTCAGTTCATACAATAAATACAAAAGTGTGCGACAACAAAAAGCAAATAAAATAGAGCAAGATATACAAAATAACCAAACCCAATATCTCTCTGATACCCTAATCTTATGCCCTTGCACCATATCCATTAACCCCATTTGCTCCATTTGTGTTGGGCAACTTTTCTGTTTTCCTTCTCTTCAAGACTATGATCCATGTGTAAGCTTCCAAGAAGACAGCAATGCCACCCAAAGCTGCAATGATGCCAATGTATGCATGCTTCCACTTGTCATCTGGTTGCAATATGTCAAACCCCTTGAATACGTTAATGATGCTAATGATAATAACTGAGTATCCAATCAAGTGGTGGTAGATATTCCAGTGAAATCTGAATTTATGATCCTTGTTGGGCCTTAAAAGCAAAGCAAACACCTATATAAAATTCAAAATTTTGTAATTAGTACCATCTTAACAAGAACCAAATATGCAGAAGAACACGTCAATGTGACCATGATTGTATGAGAAATCAAATTTAAAAGTACCTGAAGGGTTCCAAAGCAGAAAAGGATGATCCCAAGAGTTCTGTGAGTATTATATTTAACACCAACAGAATCACTACCTAGTTTGAGTCCAGTTCCCCATCCGGCAACACCAACTATATAAGCTGCGGCTTGGCAAGTGATATGAAGGTAAAACCAAGCAGGGTCTGCTGATTTAAACACCCTCAAGTACCTTGCAAAGAGAGCACCTATAGGCAATAGGACACCCCAGCTGACTGCATTTAGCACTCCATGAATCTGAAATTTCAAATTTTAAACGCTATAAGAATTTATGTTGAAAATGCTTCCACTCAAAAATTAAGTAACTTCAAACCTTAACCAAATTTGATAACCCCCTAATTTCAAAAAGAAGAAAAAATTGGCACAATGAAATCCTATTCCAGACTAAACATTAAAGAAAACAAAACCAAATTGATAAGTGAAACTCAATAGGAAACATGGATATCTGAAACTAGAAATCATTAATGATTTTGATTTGATATTGATGTTTGGAATCAAAGTACTTACGTTTCTCTTTCTGAGTCTGGAGTTCCCACTAGTAGATTGAGACACACCCGAAAGAAGATCCAAGTTCCCCTTTGAATTAAGATTAGCACTGTTAGTAGTACTATGTGCCTGAGGAGTATTACCAGAGAGAGGCCCTTCTTGCCAAACATGGAGCACAGAGGCAGTATTGATTGGAAGTACCACAGTAGCAAATATGATTATCTCATTGTTCTGAAAAGTTGAGGTCAAACCAGAAACATTGTACTGGAGAGTACCCTGTTCCAACTGTGTAGAATAGCCAGGAATTGGAGATGTGTAAGCTGTAGTGGTTCCATTTGATTGTAATATAGAAACAAGTGCCTGAGCACTAGGCATAGCACTGTTCAAGTTATTATTGGGATTGATAGCCCATGAAACCCATCTACCAGGTTGATGTAATTCCGGTGTGCCTGTAAGCAAGTTGGAGAACCCCAGAAGTCTGAGAGTAATTCCAATGGAGGAAAGAGTTCAATTGAGAAAGATCAGCACAGGTAGCAAAAACCCTGTTGTCAGAGAAGGAATAGCTCTTGCATGTTTGAGCAGAAGATGTGAAAAACAGAGACAATAAAACAGAGCAGGCTAACACAAGCCGTAACAACCCGGCCATGGTGATCTAACAAGATTATTCCTTTTCCTTTCTTCAACCAAATATTGGCAAAAGGGTCTTCAAATTCTGTATTGGGTTTGCTCAATCAACCAAAAGAAAGAGATCAATTGATAGAAAGATGGAATTTTTTCTCTCTCTCTTTCTTTGCTTGTAATAATCCTAGAAACACTCAAGTTCAATGAAATGAAAGAGCCAAAGAGGTACTTGGCAAGAAGATGGTGTTGGATAGCAGGGAGATCAAAGGGTTATTATACGAGTTGGTGGAGTTTAGGTTGTTGAGTAGTCTTCCATTGGAGGAAGGTTCCATGTATGAGAAAGTAGTTTGATTTTTTCTACAAAATATTAGAAATATAGTTCCCATTTGCATATATTTTTCTACAAAATATTCCTTTTCACACTTGCCTGTAGCCCAACTTTGACTTCTCCTACAAAAAACTTTAGCATTTTTTTATAGTATTAAAAGTAAATGTGTAGGATCAGAAATTAGTTGAACCATTCTAACCAAGTTATATTTCATTACATGACACATGTAGCTTCATTTTTTTTTTGCTTGGCTTGGGTCTTAGAATAGAATGTGTAAGCCTTTGCTTAGGGACCACGGGATTGAAAGTTCTATCATACTTTTTCTGCATGGTTGTTTGTATTATTTCTATACAAATAAGAACAACTACATTTTTCCATTCAAAACAAAAGAAATTCATGGTGTTTCTTATGTTTGAAGCAAGTCTACAAAATAAAATGCTAACCAAGGTGAGCAAGAGTTTTAATCATATCATATGTCAAAATAATAAAAATATCTTCGAGAACTGCACAAGTTAAAATAAGATAAAACTCCATAATTTATATATAGATCGATTTTTTTTATGAATTTATATTTAATATATTTATTTAAATAAGTGACAATGAACATATAATTTTTAAATCATAAATACTAAATTAAAAATCACAAAATCACATGGACTAAGTTAAGGACTAAACTTAGAATTAAACATTATTTATATCCATACTACTTTTTTTTTTCTTTTTTTTTTTCCCTGAATTTTGAATTAGAGTCAAAATGATGATGAGGTGTAACGTTTATTCCTTCCAAGGACTTTAACCTTCAAAATAAGACCCAAACAAAACCAGGCTGGAGTCAAGGAATAGTGAAAACGAATCGTTTTAACGTTGGACCAATAAAAAGAGGACAGGTTGTGGTTAGGTTTCGCCGGTAAACGGTATACAACTACTACCGCGTTAAACTGAATAGTACAAACTGGGACGTACTATCACTAAAGTCTACAGCGTCAAACTGGTACCGCCACCGCCGTGTGATATCGTTTGTTTGTTAAAATAAACACCACTTCAAACCGTTGACCATGTCGTTTATTGGAATGGGGCCCACACTTTTGCACTGCCCGATACTAGCTCCAACGCAAACATTTGTCTTAGTAAGCTGTTGCTGTGCTTTGTCGTTTTGTTACCATTGTCCTACAACTGAAACATCTTCCGTGTATAAACCAATAACTTATGACTTGGTTGTCTAAATTAATAGTTTATGACTTGGATGTTTAAATTAGTACATTTAACAGTTAATACAATAATCAAGAAAGATTGTATTTATAAGACTTCAAATTCTCTTGATAATTGAACATTTTCTAAATATAAGTTAAAAGTGTATTTATAAGATTTCAAATTCTCTTTATAGTTGTGTGGGATAAATTTAAGTTTCACGGTGAAATTTTTTTAAATATAAGTTAAAAGTGGTATTTGTAAAATGTTCTCTATTTGAAACATAAATATATTTATTTATTTTTTTATTTGTTTGTATATGATTTTATAAAATTTTGTTAATATATCTAATATTTTTTAATTGAATTTATTAATGAGTATCTAAAAAATACTTGTTAAGTTATAATAAATACAATTATTGAAAATCAAAATTTTTTACAAGTAATAATTTATGTAATAAATAATATTAAAATCATAATCAATCACTATAATAAATATTATTAATTTTTATGCATAAAAAACTTATGACTTGGATGTTTAAATTGGTACTTTTAACAGTTAAGATAATAATTAAGAAAGATTCTATTTATAAGAGTTCGAATTTTCTTGATAGTTTTGTTAAAGATAAATTTAAGTTTCACGGTGAAAGTTTTGTAAATATAAGTTAAAATTGGTATTCGTAGAATGTTCTCTATTGAAACGTTAATATATTTATTTATTTATTTGTTTGTATATGATTTGATAAAACTCTGCTAATATATCTAATATTTTTATTATATTTTTGTAATTAGTATAAAAAAGACACACTTATAATAAATATAGTTATTAAAAATTAAAATTATTTGTTATAAATAATAATTTATATAATAAATAATACTAAAATCATAATCGTAATAAATATTATAAATTTTTTATTTATAAAAACTTATCAAGTATTATTTAAATATTTGTCAAATAAATCTTTTTTTATTTTTAATTATATAGCTAATATTCGGTACACCGTCCAAAGCAATAATTGAATGGTTAAATATTGAAAACGGAAAATTTTTATTCATCTTCACGTTATAAGTGCCTCATATTTGTTTATTTAATGCCAGAGGGTACAGAAGCACATTTTAATATTTTCTTTGTTAAGAGTCCAGGTTTCGATGATTCTTTTAAGTTAATGTTGAAAGAAAATAAATTGATAATTCAAATAGAATATTTTCTCTGTCAATTTATTATGTTTAATAAAAAAAAAACTATGGGCTTACTTAAAGATTAATTAATCAATCATTGGATTTTGATGTCTTTGATAAAATAATTAACACAAATGATGTTGACAAAAGAATATTCATTTATTTTCAAGTTTCCATAAATTAATCAAATTACATATATTATATAATTATTTTATCTTTAAGATTGAGAGTTGAAGCTACAATTAAATGTAATTGGTGGAAGTTAATTTATATAATGATCAAATCTACTTTAGGATGAATCTTAAATTTCGGCTTCATTGTAAAAATTAAGAGTTTTTCTATATATAAGGTGCTATATAATGTTTTATTGCCAATAAATATTGGGTAGATTACTTACTTTTTTTTTTTTTTTTTTCCAACAAATATATTTATGTTTTGATTAATAATAATTTATTATTTTTCTATATTATATTGGATTTGAATTTGTGAAGTTCAAACCAAAAATTAATTAAACCTGAATATCATTTTACGTACTGAACTAACATTAACAAAATCAAAGTTAGCTCTGCAACAAGGGTTTTTTTTTTTTCTCTTTTTTAAGTTTTCTATTATACGTTCAAGCATTATTATGTCACAATTAAGTAGTAGATAAGCAGGCACATTATTTAGGTCACAACTAAGATCTTTGTATTAATTCATAAACTAACTTAAAAATTAAATTAAGTGGCAGACCTAGTTCAATTAAATTATTATGAATATGGTGATGAAAACATGACGTAAGGGAATAAATTGTTTTATTTCTTTTTCTCCAGCTCATTTTAAAGAAAACTCCTTTTTCCCAATACCTGTTTAGCAAGTCATTTTAACTATTGCCACCATACCTTGGCCTATATGCCTGGATTATACCGTTATAATATTGTATTAATTATATTTCATGATAGAAACATGTGCTTTAGTTATATATAAGAATAACTTTAATTAATTTATAATAAAAACCAGAATCGTACTTATTTAGATAGGTGACAAGATACAAGTTTTGATAAAATAATTCGATTAATCTGTTAATTTTTAGATAAATTTAAGTCTGACTCGTGTTTGTTAAAATGTTGTGATCATAAGTTAATTAAAAACTAATGAACCTTAACCTAAACTTGAGCTTGACTGGTTAAATTTCTTTACCGATTTGATAATCAAGAGTTGAACTCAAAATTATAAAAAAATTATTTGAATAACTTACTATAAAATAAAATTATAATATTAAACTAGCCGCTCAAGAATTTACGAATTTATACTTATTACCCCTATTATACGGCAAACATGTGATAACTCTCATATAAAATTGATTATTTTTTCTTTTAGATCTTTATGCACGAAGCAAAATGTCATGTGACGTGTAGTGTAGTTTCATATTTATTTACTTTTGATTTTTTAATAAATAAAAGAGAAGAAAAGCAAATCAAAACAGAAGCTCATGTCTGCTCACGTCATCAAGCCTAAATATCATGTTGTGCCAAAAAAATAAAATAAATAAAAGAATGAAATAAATATTGACCATTAAAGGAATTGTGTGGAAGAAGCTGGTTGCAGAGCTTCCACAACAACTTGGCAAAAGAAACCAAAGTCTTTTCTATCTTATTGTACACGTATGGCCTGACCAATTATGGAAGAAACGTGTGTGGTCATTAAATATTTTATCAAAGTTAAGATGTCAGTTTGTCCAGGAGTTGTTGAGATTATTATATAATCACCAATTAATTAAGTTTTCTAAATTTCAAAATTATTTAGTGCTCAAAGCTTTTGTTAAAGCTAGTTAGGTTATTCTTCATTTTATACGTAATGGTAGGCCATCTGTAGTCACACGTTGACCTAATTTACTGGGTTTTTCTTATTATGACGAAGTTTAACCTTCAATTATATAACATTAGTTCAAACTTTACAACTACCATTTCTCTGCCACATCTAATCTCATTTTTATTCTATACTTTACTCCAATATTCAATGACTCAACAGAATATATTTTTCACCCAAAACCAAGACTTTAAGATAAATAATATTATTTTCATGTCACGATTTAAGAAATAGATTCTCAATTACGTATTATTGACTCTATAAAAATATATTACAATTAAGACTCTAAAGCTACTTATATAGACCCGCAACACAAGCACAGGCTTAAAACTAGTGAGTAAAGTTGATTTAAATTCGATATACATCTTAAGTACGATTTTTGTTTTAATTTGATAATGGTCCATCCATATTAAAGCTTATTAAGAGCTTGATTAGTTTGGTATGTACGTAGGATGAAACGTGAAACTGAAAATGTCACATAAAGATTCTCTTGACATGTGCTACCATTCTCAAGCTTAAAGCTAAAGCAAGGTGGGAAAATTTTCCTGTATAGATCCTCTCTCTTTAGTATTTATCAATGTTTTGAAAATTGGATCAATTTGATCCGTCGGACAGGTTGGACCGTTGTTTGAGTTACAAATTAGACTTGATTAAACTAAAAAAATTGTTTTAGTGATTAGATCGATTAAAATTGATAAAAAAAACATAAAAACTAAAAAAATCGATAGAATCAATGTTCGGCTGATCGATTCTTAACCGGTTTTATTTATAAAAAATTATTATTTGTATTAAGGATTAGTGAATATTTGTATTTTATATTAAAAATTAGTTAAATAATTATAATTTATATAGATATTATATTTATTATTTTGATTCATTAGTTGAAATTTGAATATTATGATACACAATAAACAATCAGTTGTCGTATTAATTATTAATAACTATAGTTGTGATATAAAGTAATGAATTTTTTTTCTTGTGCATTTAGTATTTATAATTAATTAAAAATTATATAATATTGAAAATATGTAATCAAATATATTTATGATGTCATCCAATTAGATTCCAGTTAAAACAATGATCCAAGGTGAGATAAATTTGTTGAGCCGATCTCCAGTCCTATTTATAAAACATTGGTAGTTACAAAAGTTATGCAATGCTCTAATGGAGTCGCACAAAACAAAATGGGAGATTGAAAAGTTATACAGGCTTAGTTTTGGGCTTGCTTATTGCTATATATTTGGGCCTAAAGCAACTCCACATATGAGCCCACATTGATCCAATAGACTAGAAAGAGGCAGCCTAATTTAGACAAAGTGGGCCGGCCTGGTGGACCCATGCCAGCTTTGAGAATTAAGTTCATTCCAGATTCCACACAAAGAAAGCATAATGACCAAGTTTGGACATGCTTCCTTATGCTTAAAGGTAACTAATTTGCAACCATGGAAATATGGAATTGGAGGTGTTTGATTCTTGCAGATGCAAAGAACTGTGGGTTGTTCAATACCAAATAGAGTGGCCCAGCTGCCCTCTCAAAGGTCTCTGTCTATTAGTCCCACATCCATTAATATTATTCAATCATTTTTTTATCTTTGAAAAAACATGGCTTTACAAAAGTTTGTAAACCCATCACTAGTCACACTCACTGCCCCCACTATAATATATATATGTGTGTGGATGAGGTATAAAGCCACAAATACATAGTTTTACCTTAGGTTAATTAGGACCATGTTTTTGTTTGTGGGGTTGCAGATTTTGCTTTGCTTTGCATTGCATGTGTTTGTTGTTCTTCTCTTTTTAACTTTATACAATGCCCATGTGAAAGTTAACAACATAAGTTAATACTATATTATTAATATTAAACATTATATAACAATAGATTGAATACTCATTCATATATACATATTTAGTTAGACTTGTATGAAAATTTGATTTCTGATTAATTATTATAATTTTAACGAGTTAGTTAGGTACTTATGCGAATTAAATTAATAAGTTAATGACATAAAGGATAATTTAATTTGGAAGCATTATGAGATTTAAATAATAATGTAAGGTCCAGCAAGTGAACAACTTGATTGTCCATTTCACAAAAAAAAAAAAAAAAAAAAAGTAACAAATCACATCCATAAATTTTGAATTCATGTTATTAGATCAAGTCAAGCCAAAGTATTTAATAAAGATTCCAGACCAAAGATTGGTTATTTCTAAAAAGTCCATTTAAGTGGTTTGACATCAATTTTTAATTTATTGTTAAATGCCTGGCCAAAAAATAAAAATAAAAATTGTTAATGGATCTTATATATGCAACAAAATTTGTTGGCAGCCACAAGCATCATACACACCATTTCTGCTTTGCCGACCACAAGCATCATAATTCATAGCTACCATTTTTTGCCTCAAAAGGTGACCATAAATTCCACGAGTCCACGAAATCATCATTAGCCTCATAACATGAAAATCAAACCTTAAAAAATGTTATCAAAATAAATAAAGTAAACCTTCAAAAGTAACTAAGTAAGATTTAAAATCAATCTTTCTTACTTAATCATCATCTCCCACTCTAATTAGTGATCTTAATCTTATCTACAAAAAAAGAAAAAGAAAAAAAAAAAAGGTGTTATTATTACGTCCAGATTCCATGTTTTGATTCGAGCTCAAGCAACACTACACCAATACATACCAAATTGATAGTGGAATATGTTTGCACATGTCTGCCAATTAGCTACATAAATTGACATAACACCATTTGCATTATAATAATAAAATGGCCATTAACATAGATACTCTATATACAATCCACCTACTAGGCATGCATGCAAGATGTTGGTCTGCATTCTAATAATCCAATTTATTTATTTTTTAATTATTTATTATCAAGTATATCATACACAAACCATTCAACCAACCTCACCCAAAAAAACTGCTAAATAAGAACATATCCATTTTATTTTTATTTTTTATCTATTTCAGATTGTGGTTAGGGTTGTAAACAACTCAGCAGCTTGCATCATTCAATAACAAATAAATTAATGTTACAATATTTTTTTCTGCAACATGTAATGTCAAATGCTTACTATAACCAGTCAATTACAAGCTTAATTTTTTTATTCGATAAATAAATATTCATGCACATGTATATATATGATACGTGAAAATGATATTAATTTTATAATAATCGAAGTAAGCAAATCAAAAAGTGTAGGTACGTGAACAGTATAGATGTAAAAGTGCTGGCAACACGTGTCATCCAATTCAGTAACTGACTCTTGTCGTAAACACCAAAAGGCAGAATCTTTCAAACTCACCCACCTGTTACATTTTTTTAACAAGGACTTTTAAGTAATTCCACTAAAAATTGAAAAAGTTCAGGATAATCGCCGACGGTCCCATTTAAGATTTCCAACAGTTAATGTTCTTTCCCACTGGGGCTGTGATCTTTGTCACATCAACCCACCCTTGCCAGCCGTTGATTTAATGTACTACCTGCCCAATAGTGGGCCCATCTGGCAGAACCTGAGCTGACCATTAATAGTATATACGTGACTGTGACGAAAAATGTTACAGCATATTTGTTGTTTTAGCTTTACCCAAATACCAGAGCCTCCAGCCTATTTATATATCTATTTGTTCATGTCCCTCATCCTCTTCTTCAACCTTCATTCGCAATGAAATTCTCTTAAAAGGAATCAAAATCTTACAGATTTTTTACGTTTTCAAGTCTCTCTGTGATCCAAAGCTCTAAAATTTGGTGTCTTTTTCAAAAATGGTTTCTTTGGAGGATTCTCATTCCAATTCCAATCGATTCCCTTTAGTTCAAAACTGTTACAGTCCATTTTCTACTTCTTCCTCAAAAATTAGCCGGCATATTGGCCGTTCCATGCGAACAATTCGCTCTAGTGTCTTCCAAGACGACCATAGCTGCTCTTTCACAACTGCCACCGAAAAATCAACTTGCGTGTCGGAAATTTTAACCGATTCTGTCATTGACATGAGACTGGGTGAACTCGCTAAGCTAAGCAACAAATCGGCGAAGTCTTCCAGTACGGACGAGGAGTTCCTTGATTTTTCTCAAGCTTTCAGCGATTTCTCTGCTTGTAGTAGTGATATTTCCGGTGAGTTGCACAGGCTTGCGAGTTTACCAACCTCAGAAAATGTGCAGAAGAATGGTGGCGGTGAAGTTCAGCAGGACCCGGAACCGGAGCCATGCCTAGGATTTCTACAAAGGGAGAATTTTTCCACTGAGATTATTGAGAGTATTTCACCGGAAGATCTTCAACCCACTGTGAAGATCTGTATCGACGGTCTTCAGTCGTCGTCGGTAGCTGTGAAGCGGTCCGCTGCAGCTAAGCTTAGACTTTTGGCGAAGAATCGAGCTGATAATCGATTTCTAATTGGTGAGTGTGGTGCAGTACCTGCTTTAATTCCTTTGCTTCGGTGCAGTGATCCATGGACGCAGGAACACGCGGTCACGGCTTTACTTAATCTCTCACTGCATGAAGACAACAAGATGTTGATAACAAACGCTGGAGCTATAAAGTCACTGGTGTATGTGCTAAAAACTGGGACAGAGACGTCAAAGCAGAACGCTGCCTGTGCTCTGCTAAGTCTTGCGTTGATAGAAGAAAACAAGAGCTCAATTGGGGCTTGTGGGGCGATTCCTCCACTGGTTTCCTTGCTATTGAGTGGTTCGATTAGGGGAAAGAAGGACGCACTTACAACGTTGTATAAGTTGTGTTCTATAAAGCCGAACAAGGAGAGGGCAGTGAGTGCTGGAGCGATAAAGCCATTAGTGGTGCTTGTGGTAGAGCAAGGAACTGGTTTGACAGAGAAGGCGATGGTTGTACTGAATAGCTTGGCGGGGATTCAGGAAGGGAAGGATGCAATTGTTGAAGAAGGTGGAATTGTAGCTCTGGTGGAGACTATTGAAGATGGGCCGATGAGGGGAAAGGAATTTGCTGTTTTGACACTTCTGCAACTTTGTGCTGACAGCGTGAGAAATAGAGGGTTATTGGTGAGAGAGGGTGCAATACCTCCTTTAGTTGCCCTTTCCCAGAACGGGAGTGTTCGAGCTAAGCACAAGGTGAGTTGCTAATGATCTGAATTGATTGCTTATAAAGTTAAAAGAATTATCGCCATGTGCAGTTAATCATGCTCTGGTCGTATGGAAATTAATCATATATATTTAGTATGATCTTGTTAGTTAGTTTTGATTGCTTATGAGTATGGTAATGAAGCTCAAATCTGAGTTTTCTATTGCCCATTTATGAAGATAATAATTAAACAATTGAGATAGCTTTCTAAAAGCTTATGCTTATAGAAGTAAAATAACTGAGTCTGCTTTAGGTTGGAGTTGGCAGATCCAAGGACCTTTGGATTAGATAAAGTGATTTATTTAAGGACCTAGGTATGGAAACTTTAAAAGACTTGTTAATGGTGGAAAAATCATTGAATCGATTTAACAATAAAGGGACGAAACAAATGTAATACTTACGAAGTTGAAATCATTTGACCTTGATTCATGTCCCTGAGCATTATGCATGCGGTCTAAAATGAATCTACTGCTTGAGTGCCCATGTTATAATCAGTATGTCAAATATTTTCTAGAGTGCGACCAGCTCAAGTACCACAAATTTATATATGTGTGTTCTAACAAGATCTGATTGGTCTTGCAGGCTGAAACGCTACTTGGATATTTGAGAGAACCAAGACAAGAAGCATCCAGCTCCTCAAGTCCTTAGTGAAGTAATAGCCTTACTACTTAGGAGGTAATTATAGGAAGCAATTAGTTTTGATGTATAGTGTCTCTGATGGTTTGTACAGTCTGTTTGAGAGTTGGTCAAATGTTTGTAGAAGTGAGATAATTAGGAGAAGCTAGTGAAAAATAGACTGACTCTTAGATGTATAATTAGAATAGGATTTAGGGGGTTTTCTTCCCTTCTATATTCAATTTGTTTATGTCTTGAGGAGGTTGAATGCTATGTTTGCTTTTGGGTTATGGGTTGATTAGTTTTGGTTAATCTTTTGATGTTTTGTTTGGAGCTTTGGGTGCCCTAATTTTTGTGAAAAAGGGTTACTGATTTGTCTGAATTTTCCTAGAGAAGGTACAGAGTTGTACTAGTTTGAACATGTTAGTTTGATTTGACTGTTTCCTCCTATACAGTCCTCCACCAGCACACATAGTTTTATACTTTTCTTGGTACCCGGAAGTCTTTTACCTCATGCAATCATACCTTGCTTGAATGCCAGGGAAAGGTTAAGAAATGAGAGTTTGCTCTGGTAAATGATGAAGTACGTCTAGTTATTTAACTCAAAAGTCTATACATAAGTTGTGCTATTTTACCAAAAAAAAATAGATAAGTTGTGCCATACTCATAGTCCTAAAGACTATTCAACAAGCATTTGCTTATTAAATGCAGGGTTAGGTTATATATTGTAGCATAGTCAAAGAATGAAAGAGGGTCATATATATGTATGATGAGATGGTAGGCCCCTGGACCTTCTCATATTCGGTGTAAAGTGGCTCATACTCATATATATGCTATGTCAGTGTGCTCCTATCACCACCTGTCCTAGTTGCATGTGTATGGGAAGCAAAGCCCACCATCATGCAGATCAACCCCACCACAGATTTTTTTACAGTTTCTTCTTCTTCTTCTCCTCCCTTTGATTTCTATTTTCAAATCTCTTATTCTTGTCGATTATGATCATGAATTAGCTGGCAGAGCAGGTACGTTTTAGTCTGGCTGCTTGTTGGATTTCAAATCAAAGTCTGACATATTTACTTGAAGTTAGTAGTTTTTAACGACGAAGTGTCGGTGCCACTGTTCTATCCACTTAATTATACTGTTCGTTACATTGTGGAGTATGCTTTGAAGTTTGAACAGGAGGTGGAACTGGTTGATTAGGAAGTATTATAAATATATATATTTTTTAATTAATAATTATATCATAATTTTTTTTAATTTTATTAATCAACATATATTTTTTTTAAATATGGTCAAAGTGGTAACAAAGTATTTTAGTTTATAAGACTTGAATGAAATTTTAAAATTGACTATTTGTCTAATAAAGTTATGATAACAATTTATAGATTTTAGTGATATTTATAATCTATTTTTGTTTTTAAATTTTTTATTTTTTACTTATTTATCTTTTTATATTATTTTAAAAGTTAAAATTACGTGATATTTTTGACTATCAGTATATTTAATAAAAGAAAACTAACTAAAAAAAAATCTCTTTTGCTAACTTCTTAATTCTTATCTATTTTTTACTTTTTGTCTATAAATAAATAAAAACTCACATCTATCCATAACATATAAAAAGATTTTAAAAATTAACTAATTAAAAATTCATTCATTCACAATAACTTATTAAAAATAGTTACTTACTAATTAAAACAATTGATATATTTAGTTCTAAAAATAAAAGTAATATAATATACTAATAGTAGGAGAAAAAAAAAGTTAGAAAAAGTTAAATATGATTTATTAGTACTATTCAAACTTAGTTCGATTTATAAATGTGTCAATTTTTTAAAATTTTGAACCTTAGCCTTATTTCAGTAAATTTCAACAGAGGGTAGTGTAATTTACTCTTTCTCATCTTATGAACTTCATGAAAGATTGAACAGCAAAGCACAATGACTTGTTCACATGTTTGGAGCTTGCTTAAGAAAAGCTTTTGATCTAGTTTGAAGAATCTTCTTTCCCACGCAATGCTTTGGGTTTGTAGCCTTTCTTAAGCAGCTTCTCAACCTCTTCAAATTGAAGACCTTTGGTTTCAGGAACCAGAAAGTAGATGGCAATAAGGCCAATGGTGGAGAAGCCAGCAAATAGAAGAAATGTGCCTGAAGAACCAACAGCATTTGTTAAGGTTAAGAATGTCTCGCTCACTATGAGATTTGAACACCAGTTAGCCACTGCAGCCATTCCTCCACCAACGCCTCTGAATCTCAGTGGGTATATCTCAGAGTTCACAATCCATGGGACAGTTCCCATACCAGGTGAGTACATAATGATGTACAATCCAAGGAGTAGAATTGCCAAGAACCCGACTCTGCTCGGACATCCCTCTGAGAACCATACACGCTGTTCTCCACGACATGCGCCTCTGATATCCTTGTTTGATGCCAAGCATGCTCCTGGATGAAACTGATTATAGCAAAACATTAATGTCAACAACATTGGTAATTCATACATATGTTTTTTGTTTTTGAAAGCTGGCGATCTTTAAACTTACTTCACTTGCTCCATTGGCACAGAAGGCACATCCTGCTTTTAAACATTTCATGCAGTTCCATGCTGATGAATCTGGGGCTGACAAATAAGTTGGGCAGGTAGAGTTATTCCCGAAGTGAAGGGATTCCTGGTTACTAATAGCTGGAGCATGTGTAGCTGCCTGGTAGAAAACACCAGACAACACTACGAGGCAAGTGATGATTCCGATCATGGAAATGATCATCAGCCTCCTCCTTCCATATCTGTCAACAAAACACATACTAACAATTGAGCCAATAGCATTGAGACCAGAGGTGACCAAAGAAAGGGCTAGTGCTGTTGAGTTGTTGGCAAATCCAGCAAATTGAACAATGGTGGGACTGTAATACATGACTGTATTAATACCAACAAACTGCTGTGCAACTTGAACAGTGATACCGGCATAGAGACCCCTTCGGACTACATCGTTTTTCAATGCTGCTCTAACTTTTTCCAACACACTATCCCCAATTGCACCTTCCTCAGCCTTTTCATGCTCGATAGAATCATGCAGGGCTTTTATCTCATCTTCAACTTCATTAGCAGGATAAATTTTCTTCAAGATTGCTCTTGCCTCATCTACCTTGTTCTGTTAAACAGCCATAAAAACAAACATAATTAAACTTGTCATTAAGTTGGAACAGAGATGACCTAACAATCATATGCAGGGTAAAGTAATTATGTTTGAATTAAGCACAAACCGCTCTGTAAAGCCATCTGGGAGACTCAGGGAGGGAAAGCATCAATACGAACTGAAGAACGGCTGGCAATCCTGCTACACCAAGCATCCAACGCCATGTACCAGGTACCTGTAATAGATTTAATACAAATTATAGTTTGACAAGACACCATGCTTTTTGAATCAACCAACTTTAAATTATTCAAAAGTTTTGAACTTCAACTACTATCGGAGTAATTTATAAATAATATACCCTGGTGAATGCCAAGTTGATAAGATATGATAAAAATTGCCCTCCTGTGATTAGCAGACCATTGGTACTAACAAGAGCACCTCTAATCCTATGAGGGGAAGCTTCTGAAATGTATAGTGGTGCTGTCATGGATGCCATGCCAACACCCAAACCAACTAATATCCTTCCAATGATGATAACCCCGGGGACTGGAGCTCCAGCCATTACAAGTGCACCCATAAAGAATATAACATCAGCAACTAAGATTGATTTTTTTCTGCCAAATTTGTCATTCATCCAACCACCTACAGCGGCACCAATAATAGCTCCTGCTACTGCCATACTCACAATGGTTTCCTGCAGATCAAAGGGTAAAATGATTAATCCTCTGAGAAGTGCATTTTGTGATTTAAAAAAAAAATCCTTGTTTAAACTCACTTGAAGCCATGTTTTCTGCTCTACATCATGAAAGTCCTCTTTTATGTACAACAAGGCTCCAGAAATCACACCTATATAAAAAATGATAAAAAGATACATTTAATTTAGTATGCTTTGGTAGTACAACAACACCCTAATAGAAAAATCAATATATTTTTCTCTCTGTTACCTGTATCATAGCCAAAGAGAAGCCCTCCAATGCCGGCAGAAAGAGCAAGCCGCATAATGTAAGGCGTTTTCCATGTTGTCCTCCAGCACTCTGTGAACTCAGTCTTGTCTGTGGATGAATGTCCCCCCTCCATCTGATCAACTTTTCAATAAAAACTTACACCTAATGTAAATGTCCCTTTAAAGAAAAAAAAAACAGGGAAATGGAAGCTACATATATATATATAGATACAGGTTGAATCTGCAGGCAGAGAACGTTGATGAAAATTAGTAGTAGTAGAAAAGGGGTTAAACTTCAAAATGATATGATTTCCAAGAACGTAATCAGACAAGTATTGCAATGTCTTTCTGGAGGAAAACACTGTACAGATCCTCCTCTAATTCAAATTGCTAGCTACTGGCATAAAACGAATGAATTTTTCCACTCCAAAAAATACATTAACAGTGGAAAGATATATATGAAATTATTGGGATTTTTATGGCTGTATATGTATAAGAATCCAGGTAAATCCAAGTTGCTAAAATAGAGGCTCACCACCCTTTTCTCTATCTGTTCCAATTTTTTACCGTACAATATATGTTACACATAAGATGGTCCAGATAGGCAGATAGTAATCAAAAACTTGGTTGGAACTGACAAAAGATTGAACCAAAATAATTCCAAAAATAGAAGAGCCAAATTGAAGGATAAACTACAATTTGTAATCAAACAGAATTGGATATATATATATATATATATATTGAAGTTTTCAAAGTTTTATCTTTTAGATAAAGGGACCAGCTTTAGTTTAATATATAAGTCCCGCACATTCACTTTTGGTCTACCATTGCAAACAAGAAGAAGCTCAACTACATTAGTTTCACTTTTGAAACATAATAATGTATAAATATTTATTCTTATTTCTTTAGCATAAAAGAAATTATTCTCAATATATTTCCCCTTTAGAAGAAAATAAAATTATACTCTTTCCATATAAATATATATTGGAAAATTATATGTCTTGACATATATATGATAATTAATATTCCACGTACTCTCAAGTAGGTAATGCTTATAAATTGGTAATAGGGACTGACCTGAACAGTAATGGTGTTGAGACTGGACTTGGGCTCTAAGGCCTAGAAACTACAAAAGCAACAGAGATATATTTTTCTTGGACCCTTAGGCCATCTTCATGAGGAGAAGATAATTGTTTTTTGTGTTTAAAACAAAGAAAACAGTTATATGGAGCTTACATTACTTACCAACAAAAAAAAATAATAAATAATTATGGAACTTACCTTGAAAAGAGAGTCAATAACCCAAGAGGAGGTTTTTGAAGAAAAGGGAGTCAAGAATTTTCTGAGTTTTTACATTTTCTTTATGTGAATAGATTTGAAATTTTTTTTATTTTTATTTTATTTTTACTTCTTGAATGCAACAAAAAGAAGAACAAATCTACATCAATGCCAAAACACAAAAAAAGCTGAATATTTATTTTATTTTAATTATCTGCATTTCTTACTAGTACCTATGCAGGCTTATCATATTTTATCCAAATGCACTTTCAGGTGAAATATTAATTTTATTTAATTATTGGATATTACTCTTACAAAACTCGTTCCTTTTTTTTGGCCCCTTATCTCTGGTTTAAATTTTAATCTATGTTTGATGTTTTTAATTAACTCATATGATGGTCAAAATAATGATAGAAAACTTTGCCCCCACAAACTTGGATAGAAAAGAAAAACTTCCACAAACTCAATAATTCTTACCTTCGAGGTTTTTTTTACTTGATTCTTGACTCATGTATTACATAATATGAGGCAATTCTCTCTTTTTTTTTTAATCACCTCAATCTTAGGTGAAGATGTTTAATCCCATGTGCTTAATAGACAACATCAAAATATTTTATTAGTTGGTACAACTGATTCATTTTATTATTTTTGTTACAATAACTAATCCCATCATATATTTGCTTATAATTGTGGCGTGAAAGGGAGAGAAAACCGGTATGGTTTAAAAAATGTTTAGTGCTACTTATTAAGAAGGGCAGAAAATATTATGCGAGTGGGAGTGAAAGCTAGTAGTTATTAGAAGTGTGTAAATATTTTTGAAATTAATTTTTCTTCTTTTTCTTAATTAATTGAAACTGATAAAATATATTTAATAGACCTATTTAATATAATAAATATTATATAGTCGGTCTCTCAAAATAGTATATATATACTTCATCCAAATGTATTCTCTAACCAAAAGAAATAAAATTGAAATCACAGGTCTAGTCACAAGAGTTGGCTTTGAGCGAACTTCATTTCTATCGTATGTCTAAATTATAAGTAGCAAGATTCATTTTTTATATGGAAGCCTGTGAGGCAATTAGTAATGCTCTAATTATGTATTTCTTTGGAAACATCTGATTAAATTGGAATAGTAATGCTCAAAATGAATTGTTCACATTGAATGTCAGATACCAACGAATCAATAAGCTTAGGCAAGCTGCATTAGTCACCACATGATACTTCAATTTTAGATGGAACCCAGATGGGCATTCGCTGAGGTATCACTCTGATTTTCAATCAGACATTTCTTATAGTCTGTTGATAATCAAAACCATGGCAAGTAGTCCAAGAGAAACTGATAAGTTAATCCAGACATAAAGACAATGAAGAGGAAAAGAAAGTGGAAGAACATGGTCTGCGTGTTTATGTATTGCTTTGTCACCAGATGCATGATACAGTATTTCTGATATACTCCAGAAACTGATTGTACATCTCAATCAAATTCCAAGAAGAAAACCTACACCTATAACTCAAGCTCAAACATTACATAAAATCCCTTGTAAGTTCTGTCTATTTTTTGTAATTTCTTCAAGGCAAACCAATTAGCTCTATTCAAATCTTATATGAACTGAAGTACCTTAATAAAGAAAATTTTGATTTATCAAATGTGGGTCACCAGCTTCGCCATATAGACTCCAGCTAGAATAACCGTTGATCCTCCATCCACATCACCTTCCTAGGCAGCGATTCCTGAAGCACATCGATAAATGTATAAGCATTGCATTGCCGCTAAAATTCTGATTCAAATATAAAAAAGAGATATTTCAGTAGTATTAATAGTGTGCATTTTAACGTCACTCGCAGATGGAAGCAACATATAAGCAAGTAATATAAGTTTGATGTTTCCTATTGACAATTTAAAACATAATAGATAAAATTCAGCAGGCAAACTTGATAAAGTTTGAAAATATATTTTCTCAATCTAACGCACATGTTCTAGCAGACAAACAACTGAACTACGATTTAAACCACAATGGTAAACCTTGTGAATTCTTGCTGGAGGAGGAAAAGTATCACCTAACTGAACCAGGAATCATCCCAAATGGCTACTTTTCGAACAAAGCCCAAATATGAAAATAAGTTTGTACAACAATCTAGTGAACACTACAGATGATGGTATAGGTAATATTTCCTAGTTTAGTACTTCTTCTAAACATTAACTTTCCAACACGAAGGAAACTTCAAAAGGACAATGAGTATCTTTTACTCCAAGTTAGGAGTGAAAGAAACACAAAATACAAAGGAAAAACCTCTTACCACTGTTTGATTGTCTATTGGCAACACCATAAGCCCCAATATAGCCAACAGAATTTTTGGCCGTGAAATCAGAAGCTGCATTTCCAAGCCCATAGCCAAGTGAACCAGAATCCTCTACTTCAGAAGGTGATGATCGCCAAGTGGAATCCCCATAAAATGACCCAGCTTCATAATTATCAGCATATGCCCCACCATAACTACCATTTGATGCAGCAAATGACGACAGTGGTGCAGCAGTGGCTCCACTGTTTCTTCCATAACTCAGCACCCCTGATCCAAAATTCACATCTTTATTGTTATTGCCATAACTAAGATGACCACTAGTGTATGTAGAACCAGCACCTCCAACTTGACCTGTACCACGGGACAAACTCCAAAGTCCCCCAATAGTTCCAAAGGAACCCAGGCTTGAATTCTCAGTTCCATACCCCGCAAAAGCATTGGAGTTTGTAGAGCTCATAGCATGGTTCAGACTCCCATTCCCCCACAAATTGTGACTGGTTAAACTTATGTCTGAATTATTGGCTCCAATAAACCCTCCATACCCAATAGCATTACTGTACCTGTTTGAGTTTCCACTGTATGGAGTGTTCAATGCCCTGAGGTTGGCATTTCCACCTTGACTTGACGCTGGCACAAAATTGAGTCCTGTCCCATAACTAGGACTGATTGGAGTATATGCACTCCGCCCAACAGCACCAGGACTAAATCTGCCATCCATTTTAAGCCCATGGCCTCCAATCAAGCTTGGACTATAACCCTGAATATAACCATCAAGAAAGCTACTAACTCTACTCGGAGAACTGTTATATCCACCTAATTGGCCCCGACTTGGCCCTGAAGATAATTCCTTTGGGACGGCCCGCTTAACCTCAACCATTTTACCATTAAGTTCATGAAAGGTTTTATAAAGAACTTGCTCTACTGCTTCCTCTGAATCATAAGTAATGAATCCAAAACCTCTAGGCCTTTGAGTATTGTGGTCATACATCACCACCACATCTGTAATCGTTCCAAATTGATCGAAGTAGTTCTTAAAATCATTCTCCGTGACAGTGGATGCTAAACCTCCTACAAATATCTTCTTTGTTTGCCCAGGACATGGTGACCCTTGAACACTACTGTTACTTCTGGTCAGAGTGTTCTGGTCATCTCTAGGAACAGCCTTCTTTGCTTCAACCTGAGAATGGAAAGCTTGGTGGTGAAGATATAATTGAACAAAATTACAAGTAAGAAGGACAGAATGCATGAATGAAATAAGTTCTGTTAAAATTTATGGTTCACGCATTCTGGAATAAGATCTAAGTTAGAAAGGTGTGAAATATGGAACCATAGGATTTTCGTTAACAGCAGATAAAGCGAGTAACATAAAATTTTCAGTGTTCTTCTTTTTGTTCTTCCTCCAGATGCCAACGTGACATTTTCATTACCCATGATTCACGCTTTAATTTGCATGAAAAACTAAAGAAATATTTTCAGAGACTTGCCTATCTTTATTTCAAAAAATCTCTGAATTCAATTATTATGCCCGTGTATTTATATTTCAAAGAATGATTCAGTAACATATGAATATCGGGAAGAGATTTGAATAAGCAGTCACATTGCATCAGTTAGTTACATTCAAGTGTCTCATGGTCTGAATTTAGGCAAGATATTCTCATGCTTTAATTTGCATGAAAAACTAAAGAAATATTTTCAGAGACTTACCTATCTTTATTTCAAAAAATCTATAAATTCAATTACTACGCCCATGTATTTATATTTCAAAGAATGATTCAGCAACTTACGAATATCGGGAAGAGATTTGAATAAGCATTCACATTGAATCAGTTAGTTACAGTCAAGTGTCTCATGGTCTGAATTTAGGCAAGATATTCTTCTTCATATTTCCAACATATCACCCTTTGTAAAGGTTATTGTCACAGAACCAAGATGTATAAAATTATTGACGACACTTGATTCTCATAAATCTTAGATAATTGGCTTTGCAAATGAATTGACACCCTATGGATTCCACTAACAGCTCTTGGTACCAATTCCTCTCTTCTAAATCTGCTCCTTGTTTGAAGTTTTGAAGAAGTTTAAGTTTTACAGTATCAATTAATACAGAATTCATGAAGGTTATTGGCATGAGCAATGTTCAGCAGTGTAATTACTATCATAATCTTTCACCTAAATCTCGATTATATCATAATCGAATAAGATTACTATGATATACCCCTTAACCTTAAATGATAAACTTGCTTACCTAAATTTCTACAGGAAATTATAGTTCATTACAATACAACAGGGTACCATATAAATTGAAACTGAATGTGTCCAAGAAACTAAAAAGAAAGGCACATATAAAAGTCATGTATGTGAACTTACAGCTCTCCCATCTATGATATGCTTTTCCTTAACAACTAATTCTGCAATAGCAGGGTCAGCAAAAACAATAAAACCAAAACCACGGGCACGCCCAGTGCCCCGATCCTTCATTATCACAGCTTCCACTACGTCCCCAAAAGTCTGGAAATACTGTCTGAGTCGATCTTCATTTGTGTCCCAAGAAATCCCACCAATGAAAAGCTTGCCAGATTCCATTTCCATTCTGCACATCCACAGGCTGCCATTAATTAAGTTTCCAATTATATGAAAACAAGGAATTTATAGTTATACAGATAAGTTAATCAATAAAAAATCAATTCTTCAACACCAATAAACCATTCAAGCAATAGAAATAGCAAAGTGGAAAAGCAGACGGATCCGACCACAGTAACTCATAATTGGATGATAGAGATACAAACACAATTGCATATTTCTTTCCAAGACTCGTGGAATACAATGGAACATCAAGAGAAAAGCATCAGGTAAAGACCACCATAATGTGGATTGACCCATCAGGAAAAAAAATTCAACCTTTTGACAGAATTCAGACAAAACTTGGATGTTATTGTTCTTGGATAAGAACCGATTTACAAAGATTCAATCCAGGAAGATTGAACCTTTATTAGATCAATTTCCAATCAACCCGCAATCCAAAATTCTGAAACTGAAGCAAAGTGAATCCAAATTTAACATAGAATAAGTACAGCACGAAACTCAGAAAAAGTATTTGACAGGTATAGAGAAGGAAAGCATTCAGAGAGAAAGCTCACCAAATGAAGACAACCCAGATGGAAAATTGGTTGAATCTAAGATCTGAGAGGAAGCATAATAAGCTGAGAGGGCGAGAGGCCCTCTTTTTTTCCTCTTTTTATTTTGCCTTCCAATTACGGTTGATTCAATGAGATAAATATATATAATTGAATGAAAGCTATGTATCACACAGAGCAAGAAATATGTAGGATGAAAAAAAAAGAATTTGCGCCTGGGCATATATATACTGAGAGAGAAAGAGAGGCTTGGCTTGGCTATCCTCTCGTGTAAGAAAGTTACAAGCCAGAGAAGATGGTGACTTCCCAAGTTTGAGCTCCATTTCAAAAATAAAAATAAATGAGATCCAGTTTTGTAAATTTGACTATTTCTAGTTACCTCCCTCTGGTTTTAGAATTTTATACTTCTTCACTGAATGTAGAGCACAACATTTATAATTACAAATGCTCCAATTTCATTTCTAATACAATCAATTAAACTTATGTTTTCTGTAATTATTTTAGATTTTTCTTCTGTTATAGAAAACTATGTTAAAAGATATTATATTATATAAACATATTTAATAAGTTTAATTTTTGAACCAATTTTTATTTTTTGATTTTTGATTTTTAAAAAGTTAAGCCACGCCATGATTACCAATTTCGAGTTTCAAACTCAAGCATAAGATAATTAATTTTTAAATATAAAAAATAAATTTAATAAGCCAATGATGGCTAGAGACCAAGTTTCATTGTTCTGAATAATTAGATGAAGTCAATGGTATGTTTTAGAAATATCATGAGTTTAGAGGCAAACAAGCGAAATCAAGTTAACAATTGGTTGACTATAAATATTGATGTGTATGAGCTTGTCACTAAGAAATCTCTTTTATTAACTTTGAATATAAAATTGAAATAAAGTGAAGATATATGTGAAAGACAGAAGGGATTGCTTGTGCACCCACTCACCCAAAAGAATACAACAGGTAGATTCATTCAACAGCATACATTTGTTTGTACAGTGCACAAGCCACAAGCAACATTACATACCTTTGTTGTACAATGCACATGAGTACATACATGTTTTTGATTATTCTTTTTTAGTTGCAGTAATCATTTCTAATTTAAAATTGACTCTCAACCTTTTCAATTATTATTCTCATTACCAGAATAGGGAATTTGACATAATTATTTGTAAATTACTCCACTGTTTATATGTGTTGTGGAAGATATATTGGTGTTAAGTCTACATCTAGTTGGTATTTAAGATAAATAAAAATACCCTCTTGTTCCTTAGCAAGAAAATTTAAAATCCTTTCTGTTATTGTTAAATTATATAGGGGTAACCTAATTTAAATTTAGCTTAACATAGGTTACCCCTATGTTAAGCTAAATTTAATTGAATCTAATATTTGAATAATTAATTAATATGTGAGATGATAATAATAGGATAGAGTTCGGACGTCTAATTGATTCTATTTTTGTGATAAAATTAAAATTTAATTAATCTAAACAAGAAGGGAGAATTATAAATGAAATAAATATAAAATAAAATAGTCACAATGTAGACAAAATATAACGTATAAATGTTAGGAAACAACAAGAAGCCAACTAATTAGATGTATGACAATGCATAATGCACCACCTAAACGCCTATGCTATGTTGTAGATAAGTGTGACTTTTCATATTAAAAAACAATAAAATAATTAATCAATTGTCAAATGATTCTCTCTTTTGTTTGTCTTATCTCGTTAATAGGATAAATTTATTTAAAATATTAAGACTTACAAGTTTAGATATGTATAATAATTTTATATCCAAAAAAAAAATATAAATATAATATATATATATATATAACCATTTGTGTAACTCATCAAATTTCAACAAGTTAAAAATCAAATTCTAAGGTGACACAAGGAAAATAAACCCTAGTTTTCTTTTGATTTTATTGTTCTAGAAATAAAAAAAGTTTGTATTATTTATTTATTTTTATTTTTTGCTTGAGAATAATTAGGGAAGAATGTCTAGACTCAGCTTTCCCCCCAAATGCCATAACCCCTCGTAGTATTCGAAAAATATGTAGCAAGATATGAAAAATATTTGGAGGATGTAGTCCATCACAAACCCAACAATTTCAGCCTTCTCTCCTCGTCTTCCCCAAAACCCAAATTGCTACTTTTAGCTACTAAATCCATGATCTCCAATAACCCAACTCACAAAAACCCCATTTTTCTGCACCCAGTCTCAGTATTTGCTATATTCAAAATCCAAGTTTACAAATGGAGGCCGCTCTGCCTCCTCCAGAGGACCCGATGAGTATCACGGATAGTTGGTCCAGTATTTGCGGGTAAAACCACCACGCTTCTTCGCCGGATTCAATCTGAAAAGCAATAATGGCAGGTGAACTTCTCTGTTCTTTTTTAACTTTTTTTTTGGCTGAGTTTGTGATTAGGTTCTCTGCTTCAGATACTTGTTGCTCGTACTAAATTCAGTTTGAAAATTTCAAATTCGGAAGATCTGATGTCCCCTTAATGTGGATGGTGTTATTGTGTCTATATATTAAGGTTTTAGTGTGGAGTGGTTCTTTCATGTCCCCTTCATGTTGGCTGCAGCTTTGGTACTTGATAAAAACACTACACTAGGGTATAAGTTGTTTAGAATGCACAGAGAAATATTTGTACTCAGCGTTGTAAAGAATATAGATTACTTGCATCTGTTTTGTCGGATATTTATATAGTTTTAGTATGTGTACAGGGAATTGGAGCCAATCAGGCAGTCACATACTCACATTCCTTGTTTGGCTTCTATCAGAATCTCTTTCTCTCATTCTATGTTTTGGCTTTAGAAGTCCTACCATTCGCTTTCCATTTAGGCTTCCATCAGTAATCTGTTACTCTAATATTGCATCATAATAATCTGGTGATTCATTTCTATAAACTGTATTCATAAATACCAGAGGTTCAAATGTTAAATTTTGTACATGCAACTAACATATAATATACCCAGTTGAATGATGCTATTTATTTATTCAAATCCCCGGAGAAAGCACAACACATTACCAAACTCATGTAACCCTCCTCGAACCAGCAACTACAAACCCCAGTAGCTAGCATGCTCTCTCTTTTCTTATATGGCTCATATTGACCCAATTTGTACATCAACCACTTGGCAAGTATACTGATATAAAGCCAAGTTCTTACATGTAGGAGTAGCATCCAACCAATCAACCAAAGACTTAATATCATCAATTCATAATAACAAGTAAACAAAACAAAAACTACTAGAAAGCTTACCAACTTTAACATAACAAAAACGAAGATCTGATTTACTCAAAATACTGTCTGAGTCTCAATTGTCATTCACAACTCATAAGCCTAGTCTTCACTCTTCAACCTTCTCAATGGGGACTTCAGTGCTGGCAGTGGTATCCTCAGCTACTTCATCTGGTTTGTCTTCCTTAACTGGCTTCTCTTCCTCAGTAGGGGCTGGTGGTGTGGATTCTGTTTCAATTGTTTTTACTGTGGTTTCCTCAAAAACTTGCTCATCTATCACTTCCTCTGTCTTTTCTTCTGTATTCTCTGTTGCTGGCTCCTCTGCATCAACCTTGACATCTTCTTTCACCTCCTTGGTTTGAACGTCAGCTGGGGCTTCTGGTTCTGCAACTGGGGCTTCGGATTCTGGAGCTGCAGGTTGCTCTGCAGCTGGAGCTTCAGATTCTGGAGCAACTGGGGCTTCGGCTTCTGGAACAACTGGTTGCTCTGCTGCTGGGGCTTCAGTTACTGCTTTAGTTGGTTCATCAGCTACTGGTGTCTCTGTGGTAGGGGCAGTAACAACTGTTTCTGCTGGGGTTGTTTCCTTGGCGTTGGTCACCTCAGCTACTTCATTCTCTTTCAATGTTACTGTTATTTGTTCAACCTGCAAGAGCCAATTTTACTAAACAAATATTCTAATTGCAATCTAAATATAAGTGAAATTTGATGGGGAAGATAATGATATAATAGTAGTGATACTGAAAACTTGCACATGGATGTATCAATCTTTCTTAGCTTTCCTACATTAACGAGATGATCTTCAAGGATTAAAATACTACTAAGTCCACAGAAAAGCGTGGGAAAGGTTGTTTGACATAATTAGACTGAGTTATAGATTACATGATCTGTACTTGGATGCTACTAGGTTTCCATCAAGTTTTCCCAACCTTTAGGAGTTGATCCACTCAAAGAGTTAAGCAAATTCCATGATGAATTGAATCTTGCAGTGGATTTATGCTCATCCATACAAGGCATAGTTGATCTCTGTGATCAAGAGAAAATAGAAGGAGAACAAAAAAACAAAAAGAACCTGATTGATTTGTACGTTGATTGTTATGGAAGAAAGTACAACCTATTCGATTTGGTCAGCTAAGAAAACTGCTACAAACTTATAAATAGATATAAGATCACACATCAGAAACATCTAAGTAATACACCATTGGAGCCTTAATCAATAAACAGAAATGAAAAGCAAGTAATATACAAACAAACAGTTAATAAGAGTCAGTTTCTCAGTTGTCTTATGAACATTTTGATTAGTTTCCACCTGTTGAATCATGCATGGTGGGATGAACTTAGAAACAGAAACTATAGCTCGAGTTACCTCAACACTGGCCATTTGGAAAGAAAAGGAACTTGCAACAGAACTGAGAGAAGGTGTTAGCTAAGTGTAGGAGGAGGAAGAAGGAGTGGTTTTGAAAGAGTTGAGGAGCTGATCAAAGTGAGAGAGCTATATATAGAGGGGAAAGAGCCTCAAAATTAATACTAAGAAAATAGGAACTTGAAGAGAGAAGGAGCACTTGGGGAAGAATCTTTTCCAATTAGACACCACATGTCAATGACAGTAATCAAAGGACATCAGCATGTCTAGTTGTAAATGTTTTTTCTCTAATTTTTTTTTTCTTCTAATCTAACTATAAAAAAATAAAAGTATATTTTAGATAGATTTCATTAATATGAATTATAATTGGTTTTGTATACTCCTACTATTAAATATTTGCATTGCCAAATGGTGGACTCCATTTCCCATATCAGCATCATATCCTGCTTTTAAGTGGGGGTGACTATCATGCATTCATGTTCTATAGGATTTGCTCTTGGTTTTGCCTATCCAGATGTTTACTAAATAGTAAATTGTACCCCACACAAAGCCTATATTACTTACATCAAGCATTCAAAAATATATCAAATTATGAGCAAATACAACCGGAAAGCACCAATTTTATGGAAATTGAAATAAAAAGTAGGACCTTTAATTACATGCTCTGCTTCACTAATTTGTAATTACCCTTTTGCACTAAAGACTTTAATGCATAAGGTACAAATTTTGTTTTTAAAATGTAGTGCATGAAGTTTTATTAAATTGCAATGGTACTTATTTTATAACACTACAGGTTAAATAGTTGACACAAGGGAAGAATAATATCTGTAAAACAAAACATAGGATGCATTAAAATATGATTATGAAAATGAAATTAAGATTAGCAAACTTCCAGCATAATTATATTTAAAGGAACTTTGGTCATTAATTGTGACTTAGAGATAATTGTTTATAGAAACATAGTTAATGTGGTTTTCACTAATATTGTCTAAATTAGATACCAATTCTAAGGTTTCATCTGAATCACTTTTTGTAAACCTTTTTTGAAATTGGGAGTCAAAATATGAGGCAAGGCAGACAAGAGCCAACAATTATGGAATTAGGACGGTGCTTGAGGTGGACTGACCCCACATCAAAAGAACCCCACCCTCTCCACATGGGCCAACATTAAAGAAAGCATTTCAGTCCATCCTGGTATTATGGCTTCGCCCTTTTGAGAACCGCCCTTCCCAAAAAAGGACGATGAAATTAAGAAACAACAAAACACTCCAAGGGCCCCACGCCACCAAGCTTTCCACATCGTACTCCCGTGACCAGGGACCCACTTGATGTGCCACGTCAAATCATACTCATCTTTCCGCTCTTGTCCTCTAAAGTTAAATTACATACACTAAATTTCATATCCGTTTCAATTTTGTTTACTTTATAAATTATTTATTTTAATAGTATTAATGAAATATCATTGCACCCAAAAAATAAATAAAAATCTAAAACATTTTGTTTAATATAAAATTTAGTGTATGTGATTTACATAACAATAAGAGTCAAAAAAAATTATTAATAATGAAATAATCTTATATTGAGGATAACATACCGAGCCGATCTTGATATATACTAAATATCACCTAATTATCTTAAAATAGGTAGTAACAAACTCAAGTTACTCAACCATTATTTATGTTATTCTTTTTCATTATTGTTATGGTTACTTGTCATGTTTCATTTGTCAATCAAATTGAGTGAAAGGAAAGTGTGATTGAAGGAATGGCTTCACCATATATGGTACGTATTCCTCTGTAAAGTTCGAATGTTTTGGTGAAAAGATTGGACGATTTGGATGGAGGATTGTCCCACCTTCAATGGGGCCTAAAAAATTAAACTAGTTTTGAATTTAGTGTGATCAAATGTTAATCCCACCAATAGAAGCATGGCACATGTAATGCTTACTAGATATAATTAAACCCTAATGAATATGACAAAATTAATGTGTTTGGTTAACTTAATTGGGTCGTGGTGGCATTCTATTCTTACAACTTGCACATTAGTGACATGATTGAATTCCTCCTCCCTCTCATCTTCATCATTTGTGTTTGAGTCTGAGTGAGTGGTCAATCAACTGAATCATTATGGGTTTAATGATTTTTACCTATAATTAATTGTTGGCTTCTTATTAGATTGGTGCTGGATTAGTGGTCGAACTAACCTTAGTAAAAAATCACGAGTTCGAACTACGTTAATTAGTTACTTAGTGATATTTCGAGTTTCAACTATGAACATTTTATTACTAAAATTCTGAATCTTAAATTTTGGTTTTACGAGTTTTAATAAACCATCAAATATCAATGTAAACACATAGCTTTGATTAAGGCACTCTCGCGCTTCAGCGTTGAACTTCTGGAATTAATGGGCTGCAGCAGCCTGAGAGGGTAGGGAGATAAATTGAATATAGGTTGACATTTTTTTCTTACTGATTTGGTCTAATTCTTCTTCAAAATCCACTGCTTTCTAATTTGTTCATCTTGGGCCAGTGAGGATTATAGTGATACAAGTTTCACGGATAAAGAGTTGGAGTTACCAAAGTCAATGTATACTATATGTTAATTGACAATATTGAATTGTGCAAATTCAATCATATTATTATATGGTAAAGTATAACGATTTAATTCGAATAGTAACTAACGCAATAATTATCTCTCCTGACTTATTTTTTTACTAATCGCTTATTCTCCATATTATACTGACTCAATCGTTAGGAGTTTTTAAAAAAATCATAATCTCTCGGATTCATATAAAGTACACCTCAACTGGTGAAATCCAGATTGATAATAATTAATAAGCTCGGTGTGCATATGAGAGTTTAAGGTCATAGCTAGATAGATTGATGATCCATATCGTCGGTTGACACCAGATATAGTCACTTACAACAGCCTGATAAACAGTCTATACTATGCAAGACCTGGAAAAGCTCGGGAGCTGGCTTTTAATCTTTTTGACAGACTAAAATCTGAAGGCATTTGTCCGGGTGCCATTATTTATAACACTTTGATCAATTGGCACTGCAAAGAGGGTATGTTCAGCAATGCCTGTTTACTATTCTAGTCTCCTGCTATATATAATGGTCAGCAACTTGGTGAAAAAAAGAGACAAGGAGAGCAATAGGTTCTTCTTCTGATCGAGCTCAGACTTTCTATTGATTTTAATAAAGCTATGGTCCTGAAAAGTAACATTTGTTTGCCTTCTTGGTTTGTTTATTTTCTTTCACAGAAACTGCCCTTCCTGTTTACAGTCAGCTCATCTTTCTTGAAAACCATGGTGGCAGTTAGCATTTTGTTGTGTAAGTTACTTAGGTTTTAACAGTTATGCAGATGAAACATTGTAGAAGACTTGTATTGAAGTCGACCTATTTTGTTTGTTTTAGAGTAATGTCAGTACATGAATGAACTTCTCAAGAATGGAGGCAAGCATCAATACCATTTAATCTGTATATTATATAGATTTTCTTTTCTCTAATTATGTCCGTGGTCATGACGATGTTTTCCTTTATAATCTGAGATTTCCATGATAGAAGAGAGTGAATGAATTTTTTTCAGGAGGTAGAGATTAATGGTGGAAGACAAGAAAAGCAATACAAACAACAAGTGCTTTCTTCAAATATAAATCATTAACAATATTTGTTGCTATTTACTCTTCTTCTCTCTCATTAGTCATGTACAAATTGTTTCAACAAAATATAGTTGCCACACCAGATATAGTAATCACTTCTTTCTTTTAAAAAACGAACACATTTTCGAGCTGCAACTTCTCACTGAAGGGAAAAGAAAGATTGCTGTCTGAAAACAAAGTGCAGGAAAAAGTAAATAATTTTGCTTTCATTGAGAGTTGAACTCAAGACCTCCCGCTTACTAAACAGGGTGCTCTAACCAACTGAGCTATGAAGCTTCATGCTATAGCTTAGTGAAAAAATTATTATCTATAACTAAATTTGTAAAAATAACCACAATTTTTTTTATCTATAAACAACCTACCTCTAAAGAAATGGTGTCCACATTGGTTGGTCATTACCAAAAATATCGATAATATAACCTGAAGTTGTTGAACTATTAACAAATAGATTATTTCGGTTTTTCTCAATACATGGGCTTATTTTGGGTTGCCCAATTAGACGACGAAGTTCCATCTCAAATATAAATCCAAACGAAAAGGCAGAAGAAAATTTCTTAATCATGAACTTGGCAGAGCGTTAAGAAACAAGAGAGAAAAGGCAAGGTCCCAATTTTGAGTATCTGACACCTACAATGAAAAAATGACTGATTGTTTTTTTTTTTTTCTTCTTAAAAGATAATTTTTTTTTTTAAAAGACTGATTTTTATCTGACTGCAAGTACAGACACTATAACAAAGTCTATGCTATAATATATCAGATTTGCTTTCTATCATTTCAGGAGACATTTACATCGAAATTTGTGGTTTACCTTCCATTGATGGGAGTTTTGGATTAGAGCTAAATCAAAGGTTCCAAGAAAAACTACAGACAACACTGAGTCATACTCTATGAGTTCAAAAAGAAAATTTACGGACTGAGGCAACCAGTTTCAGCACCAAGCAGAAGAGGTGGCCAAAGCTCTGTTCATCCAGCCAAGATATAGAGCTCCATCCCTCTGTTCAAGCCTATAATTCTCATGATACTCCTTCAATAGATTTCTGATTGCATCAGTCACTGAGGAACTCAAAGGGTATGGCCTAAATCCAGCCATAGAAAATCTTATTCTCCACTTCCCTAAAAGTTCATGTCTTTCCACCCTCTCAGCCCCTTCACAAGCTATCATGTTGACTATATCACGAGCTACACAATGCTGCTCTGCACTAATCCGCTGCTTATCATCTCTGGCACGGGTCACATCTATCGATTCAAATGTGGCTGTATAATAATCCAATGTCTCTAGAAACCTTGAAAAGAATGAGGAAGTGTTGGTGTTAGATTCTTGCTCAACAAGCGTCACAACCTTGGGTGACAAGCTCTTCACCAACCTCAACAGCCTATCTCTGTGATTATGTGTGCTCACGCTCTCATCTGGCATGTGATGCAACACGTATGGGAAATTTACCGCCACAGCTTCACCAGACCGAATCCCAAGATTTTGAAGTTCAACCTCACAGCCAGACATAGCAGCACTATGGAACTCAAATGGAACTCCACATGACTCGGCTACCTTTGACAACCGTTTCCCTACAATATCAAGTCCTCCTCCACGAGCATGAAAAGACTGGGAGTCATCAATTCCGGTGATACGGATGAATGGAGGGCCACCAGGCCGACCTGCAAGATCCTGGATAAGGGACACCCACTGAGACCCCTGAGCAATCTGGAAGTCAATGACGTGAATTCTTGACTCATGTACCATTGCTTCCCGAATGACATCATTTGCAGACACGTAAGCAAACTTCCAGTATGGGCAGATCAGATAGAGGATATGCATGTATGTCATTAGTTCTGAGCTTGTCGGTTCTTTGCACTTCAAGGACTTGTAGATTAAACTCCCCGATGATTCTAACCTTGCTCTAAGCCCTTCCAACAAGTAAGCACCCAACCTCTGGATTGGGTTCCCAGAAACTGATACCATCCGTCCCAATACATCCATTAAACCTACTGCAGTAGGTATGTCTTCCTCGGATACTGCATGTGCACAGGTAAGAAGCACTTGCTTCAAGTCTAACTTGGGGATCATTTCTACCATTTTATCCCAATCCCATCTTGCCACGGAAGCAGTTTGGCGGTACCCACCCTTGAAGCAGCAATAACGGCTGTCGACTATATCTGATTCTGGGCCCAGCAATGAAATTTCTAGTTCTCTAAGTTTGTTCTTCAATTCATTGCTATCATCAGCGCTGGAGGGACCACTGATTGGTGATCCACAGGTGTTCTCAGAGGAATGATGCTGATCTGACAAGCATGACTGAGAATCTTGCGGTGAAAAGGGACTCCTGTTAGATGAGACACTGGCAACAGAGGGGGAATCACAGACAACGAGACTAGCAGTTGCCGGACACGATTCCAGGGTAAAGTACTGCTCCTTGTAGGTTCCAAAAGAAACACTGGTCCCCTGACTGCTAATATCCTGGCATACATTGTTTTCTAATATTTGGAAATGAGACAAATGGTAGGGGTCAATGTCTTGCACAGCATGGTGGTAGAACCCTTGTACACCACCCGAACTTTCGATGTTTTTGTGACTTTTGCATCTAAACTGAAACAATATGCTAACTCAACCTCAAAAATAACAAAGAATTACTAGTGCTACTTCTTCTTTTATTGTGAAGAAGCTTCAAAACTTTGCCGAGTTAACTTTTTCAAATGAAAATTACTCATTCACTGAGTTCCGATACAGTCTGTTCCATTCTGGTAATAGCTAGACGATTTTGTACATCAGCAAGAATCCCCGTCATCATCAACCTTTGCAATTCCCACTAATGTATTCAAGAAACATAACCTGAACCATTGAATCAAAATTATTAATACAACTTCAATGTTGATTTGAAAAGACAAAAAATAAAATGAAATTAAAGAGCAGAGTAAGACTAGTAACTGAAAAATGTAAGATACTTAAAAAAGGCCTTGAGGAGATAAAGAGGTCTGAAATTATTGAAACAACCATCACAGAACCCTTAAAAACCAGGAATTATGAGACAGCCTAGGACAAAACAATCATCTAAAGAGCAAAACTGCAACAGCGCTTTGTTTCCAAGCAACATTACAAGCAAAACATTATGCCTAAATTTGTAGATTCATGCCATCTTCACCTATCCCAGGATTTTTGGGAGTCAAAACCGAATAATCGAATCCATAAACTAACTGGAACCCATTCTTATTAACAAAACAAAAAAATCTGGCCAGTTTTGTCGGTATGAATTGGTGTCTAGTTTACAGTTACAGAGCCAAAAGCTACAGCATACTTCACTACAGAAATCTTTGGTATCATTTATCATATTCATATGAAAGTACATAAAGCCTCCATCACCAGCTAGGCACGATAAAAACCAGTATTTTTTGTAGGGGAAAATTGCCCAAGGAAGAGACCAGATAAGATATTTAACACAGGCAGTCTCCATGACCATTAAAGCAAATCATAAATTCAACAAAATACCCGCCACAGATTTCCAATTTTAGAACAGAAAATTTTCAGATAAGCAACCATAAACACTCCCCAGAGCTATCAAAAGTTCTATGATACAGGCCTATAAGAATTAAAATCTCCTAACCCCATGAAATGGTAAAAGAACAAAGGGATTATTAGTAATAAATTAAACTCCAGTTTCACATGACAAATCAGAAACCAAATCAAAATTTTACAAAAGAAAATCCACCTTACAGTAGAATCTAACACAAACCCTTATTTCCAAACCATTAAATCATCACCAGTAAAAAGTCCAACTTTGGATATAAACACAAATCAAAGAAGGTCCAGAAATTCAGTAACGTCCACAACAACAGAAAAACAACATTTGACCCACTAGAACAATCCCTTCGAACCCATGATTGAAACTGAAACGATGTACCTTATTCACAGCAATTCAAGCTGGTTCACTTTCTTGTCACAGATTCTTCTTCAGGGTCTTTCCAGAGCAGAGGCAAAGAATCTAGCAGACCAGGCTGTCTTCTCCGAACTCCTAAAACGATGCATCGCTGAGCTTTGTTAAAATATTTATAACTGCAATTGTCCACAAATGCCCTTGAAGGTCGTACTATTTACAATTACCCCTTTCTGTATTCTGTTACGTGTATACGTGTCATTTTATCATTGGTTTACTCGTTTCGAAGATGTAGCCTGCAGCAACCATTTTCTACTACAACGTGTACGTGGAATATTCTTTCTTGTCAAAGTCTACTGTCTGTAGTAAATTAGTAATCCAGGTACGAGGAAATGAAAATAAATAAATTTTTTTCTAAAACAAATTATTATTTTTCTGGTTACAGAATTTTTTTTTTTTGGGTACTAAAAATTAAGGGAAGATCTATGTACACAACAGTTTTGCATACTCATATCTAAATTAAGAATTATTGTAAAATGATAATGATTTAAAAAAAATACATGAATTATTAAATAAAAATTGCAAGAATATAATAATCTTGTGACTTTGAGAGTGTGTTTGACATCATAAAAATTATAAAATTTAATTTATTTTAAATAAATTTTGATTAAAATCTTGTATTTGATATCTATATTTCATAGAAATTTAATTCATTTTAAATCATGCTTTTATAACATTTTTTTTATTTTAAATTCTCATCAAAATTGATATAATTTGTTAAGAATTCAATTCAATTAAATTAAAAATACATATACACTCTTTTTTTTCTTCTTTTTTTTTCCACCTCTTCTCATATCTACATCTCAAAAACCACAACCCTCATGCTTCTTTCAATCCAATTGCTTATCTCAACTCATTTCTTCCCTTATTTCTTTCCTCTATCCTTCCCCTCATTTCTCTTCTCTCCTTATAATGTATTAGATCTGTACTAATGATTTAAGTTACTTTTGTAAGATTTTTTTAATTAAATGATTTTAAAATAATTATTAAAGAAGGTTATTACTAGATATTTTTTACATTTAACACAATAGTTAAAAGTAATTTTGGTAATTCATAATTAATGACTTTTATGTTTTTTAATGATCTTCAATTCATCATGGAGCTTTCTGGTGAATAATTTAAATTATTAATTAGTTTAAAATTTAAACTCATGTAATTAATTATTTAGTTCATCATGGAGCTCTCAGTTGAAAATTTTCACTATCAATGTGATTATTTTCTCTCTATAGTTCCTTCATTTTAGTTAGGTCTTATGAAGTTGTAATATTAATGAATTGAGAATTTTTTTTTTTATAATATGATATTCAATTGAAGTAAAAATAAATAGATAAAAAAATTAGGAATTAGCATGTAGGTAGGGAATAAGTTTGAAAACTAAGCTTGATTTGGTAATGCTCTTTTGGATGGTGCTTATGAGGAGTATAAGTTAAATTTTTTTTTTAATGTTTACTAAAAAAAATAAAAGTTGAGGTGATTTTTCTTTTACTTTAAAAACCATGGTAAAAGCACTCATTGAGGTATTTTTAAAATATGACTTTTGTTATCAAAAATTTAAAAACATAAAACAAAAAAAATAATCATATTATTATCAAACCAATCCTAATTTTACGATTTTTACCTATTGAAAACAATTTTTACATTGTTTTATTAAACTCTACTATTATGACTTTTTAAAAATAGTTTTAAAGGAACTAGAAGAGCACAACACTTCTAAAAAATGTACAATATTATTAACTAAATCTAGTTATTGTATTTTTTTAATATATGTTTATAAATAAGTTGCCAAGTTGATAAAATCCACTTTGATGGCTTAAGTCTTGACTACCTAAAAAAAAAAAAAAAGACTATATACATATAGTCTTCTTAATTTATTAATTTTTTCTCTTCCACAAGAGAATATGAAATAAAACTCAAATTTCCTAATACAAAAATCAATGGTGGCATATAAGACCTATTGAAAAGAAAATTATATTTAATTAAGTTTGATAAAATTAGTTTCAAGGATTATTGGTATCCAATTTATCTACAAATTCGTGATCTTATATTAAAGAAGAAAGAAAATACGACTCCATTAAATAAATCAAAAAGTTTGTCGGTTAAATTAATAGGAAGAAACACCAAACATATCCCTAAACTTCTCGATGATCACAACTCCATGAATTTAACATGTCGGTTAAATTAATACAACTCCATGAATGAGCAAAATGGAGGTTGCATTAATGATAAAGATCTCTGGGGAAACCGCTAAAAAAAGATTGAACATGTGGGAGGATCCGAACGTATTCTGTTTTCATTTTCACCGTATGGAGCACTAACTCCGACGGTAACAAATGAAACCATGTGCCCGGGGGGCTGGGAACCCACACCCACAAACGAATACGGTGAGAGTCAAATGGTATTTCCGTAAATTGCTGGATACATCATGTCCTCTAAGTAGATTCGCGTCTTCTTGGAAGTTGGAAGGTTGCCATCCCCACTCGTTTGCTTCAAGTAACATCACTCGTTATCTTTATCTTTTTTATTCACAATTATCAGCCTAATAATATTAAATAAATAAATAAAATAAATATTAGTATTTATTCAAAATAATAATCTAAGATAACTTAATAACTGATTGATTTAACAACAATATTTAGATTTTAAATATGTAATTGATGGGCATCAAATTATCAAATATTATGAGAATTGACGTAACTTAACTGTTATCTTATTAATATTTATGTCTCAATGAAAATTTTAAGTAACATAATATTTAATTTTGAGTTTTTATTTTAACTTTTTAGATGGGAATTGTAAGTACATAAGCTATACGTTGATGTGGATGGGAAAGAATGTAAGAAAAGGAGAATCTTGGTCCTTTCCTTTCGTTTATGCTTTTAAATTAAAAGAAAGGGCAAGATATGACCCACTTCCTTATCTCCAATACATAAGCATTAGCATAAAGTTGGAGAAACGATTACCCGAGTTACACACCACAAAGATAAAGTAGCTAATTACAATTGCCATTCACAATTTTTTAATTTATTTACTTTTTGCTAAATTCATTCCCATTCACTTTAACCCATAGATAGTGTCACAAATTTTTGAATAAAAATGAAATAAATTATTATTTTATTTTTTTGGGGCTAAGATAGAGAGAACAATCTTTGGATAATACAAATTCAAATAAAAAATAAATATGTTATAAATTATCTTAAATTTTGATATTCATTTGGTTTTATTTTTTTTAGTGCTGTAGCTAAAAATTCACTAGCTTGAATGTACAACTTTTAACATTGTTTCAAATGAAACTAGTTCCTATGGGCAATTTGTCGGCGACAACAAATCAGAATCCGAATCCTTATGATTAGATAATAATATTTCACACCGTCCAACCAAGTTTAGGAGAAAAAGAAATACTAGTGGGGCTCTAATGCTACTCCGCACGTAACATTCCTCATATTGGTGCTAAAATTCTAATTTCAATTCACAATTGACAAGTAAAATCAAATGAAAGAACAAAAAAAAGAAATTCGTAGAAAGAGAAATAAATTGACATGTAAAACTTATTCATATGATGTTTCTTGCAGAAACACTCAATTATGTAAGACAAGTTAAGATGGTGATGAAACAAAGATGGAACTGAAAAATTAAGCATTGGATTTCTGATCTTAATCACTGTTTCACCAACCAAAATAGTTATGCCTGTTTATAAAATATTCATCGTCATCAACAAGATATATATGAATTGTCACCATGCAGGGTCGACCAGATCAACATTGTTGACTGATCTATAAATTAGTAAAAAGAATACAATTAACAAAGATAATTATCACCAATCAAAGATTTGTCCTCATCTTCCCAACTTAATAAAGAGAAATTTTTCCCATTTTTCAAGGTCTTATTGTTGTCTCAAGTATCCAAACTTTAAAACTTTAGTGCCTTTTTCTGTGTACGTGTGTTGAATTGACCAACCTTTATGCCAAAGATCAAAACAAAACAAGCAAAGCTTCAAACACAACCTGGTGGCATGAGGTCACCTCTGCCCTTTCCACCTCCCTCCCTTAACTTCCTTTTTCCCTTTTAAGAAGTAACAGTGTAAAAGTTGTGAAAAAAACAAAAAGAAAATACACCCACTTAGCACAAAACGAGTAATCATTTTTCTATTTCTTCCACAAATCCATTCTTTCTATTGTTCCCACTTTTGGATCCTTTAAACCATTTTATCCTCCCAATTTACCAAATCTTCAACACACGGTCAAGCATTATCCAGCAACTCTTAAAGATGTTAACTGCATATGTTTTAGCATCTCTTACCTGCACTATTTTATTTATTTTGCACCAACAAAAGCATGATCTTACCGTCCAAAGTAGCTCAGATGCAATGACTAATTGACTACACAGTAACACAGCGACAATACATGGATTAGTGACATTACGGTTCTGCATAAAACAGTTTTAACAAAGTTCTAATGGTTTTGACTACAACAAAGTTCCTCAAAAGCCAATTGCAGTTTCTTGTCCAAAGCACGGAAGAGATCGATCCCACAGTTAATATCCATTGCAAGGAAGGAAAGATTAAACAATCATAAGAAGAACACAGTGAAAATATTACAGTTACTCTTTATTAGCAGACAATCCCAGTAACTACAGGAGTCCTCTCCATATGGCAGATCTTAGTTTCCTAAGGGCGGCAGTTACATTGTGGAGGGGCCAACTCATTTGTCATTGTTTGTCATATATAACCTGTTAACAAATGTAGTCTACCATTCGGCTCTTTGATATCAGGGGCTATGGGCAATTCAAAGACTAAAGTCACTAAACCCTCTACACTCCCCCTCCCCCTCCCCCACCAACCCAACCAACTCGCCCTGCATACACACAAAATCAGTTCCAAGTGCATAATCTTCTTGGTCTTTATGATTATAAAGCACATACAACTGTACAAGTTACTAACAATTCTTTTATGATTTTGAATAAAATAGTCAAAACTTATGCCTTTTATTTCCCTGCTTGTCATCGCCTGGATATGCAAACAGATATATGCCCTAGTTATATCAGTGCCAAGGTTATTATCTATCAATTCTACACCAGCTGCAACTTCTTCAATCATCAACAATCGCTTCTATTGTCACTTTACTGATGGAAGTCAAATATTTCAGTCATTATATCAAGACTTCTACTTAAACTATAAATGCAATTTCATATCAAGACTTATGTTACCTATAAAAGGCAATGGCAGAGCTATTGGCATATCTTACAACTTCAACATTTATCACACGATCACAGGGGATATGATCTTTTAATCACATTATTTGTTCTCTTAGTAATAGGAAAAACAGATACCTGATCATCCATATGCTAATTCAACAAACTACTGAATTTATTTCCTAAGATATTTACATATGGATGAGAAACTGATCTTGAATAATCTAATCACAGAATTTGGAAAATGGAAACCATAAATGAAGCTCAACCCCTCGTCACACTCTTAGAGGCAATGACACTTATAAAAGGAGTAACACAAATAGATCCCCCATCTCATCTTTCTCCTTAGAAGAAGTATGTCAAGTATTAAATGGGGACTCGACAACTTTGAATAATAATTATATGGAAACATAATGAAACTGCAAACTGATATCACAGTTAGAGTAAATAGCATATAAAATCAGCTGATAAACCATTTGTTACGACCTATTAACACGAAAATGAAGCAAAAATTGTCAGAGAAGTATAATGCCATAAAAAAGAAGTTTAGCACCACAATCACAAGAAATGAACACGCATCAAATTGACAATCCCATAATTGAAATTCACCAGAATATCTAAAGTAGAGACTAGGATTCAATAACAACAAACAAATAAAATAAAAAACAAATTGTGCAAATTCCTCATTTCTTGTAACGAGGACCTCATTGTTGTTGGGAAAGAAACCCATAATTCGACCGGCCGAGTTCTGGTACGCGTAGATGAATCTACCCATCAGCCCAATCAGACCTCCCGTCACCATTGATGGTCCCTTAATTCCAGGTTTAATCCCTAAACAAAGCCCATTTCCATATTAGCAAAATGTCAAGCAAATCAGCAAATTAAAATTTTAAAAGTATAGAAAAAGATTCCAAGAAGGAGAGAGAGATATACCGGCGAGCTAGCCAAAAGTGACTGAAACTCCGGTTATGGTAACAAAGCGTACGTAGTCGAGGGTGCTGAAGTTACCAACAACTGTGGTAAAAGGAGGGTTCCGATCTATCACCGGATACTCTGGCTTCGTCGACGCAGTGATATCTGTATTCATTTTGAATCACTCTCTCTCTCTCCACTGTTACACTGTGCTTGCGCATTAGGGCTGGATACCAGCCGAGTGGAGCAGGGTAATGAGATACTCCACTTCGGCTCTAACAAAAAAATTCAAATTCCCTTGAGCTGAAAATGGAGCCTTATTCTAAATTTGTGCTCGGCTCGAGTTCATTACTCTAGTATTCAACTCGGCTCAAGCTAATTACCAAGCTCGGGTATTTAATTAAAAATTATTATTATTATTATATTATAAATTAAATTTAAAAAAATTCAAAACTTATAAATTTATATAATTATTATATTTTTAATATAAATATTATATATTTAACATAATTAATATATTTTAATTAAAAAAATAAAATATATATTCAATATAATTAATATTTAAAAATACTAAAATATAAAAATTAAACTAATAATTCAATGAGCTTTTAAGTCGAGTATTTCAATTTAATATTCGACTTGAAAATTTTAACAAACACTTTAAGTTTGGCTCTTCTTATTTTAAATAAAATATAAAGTCAAGTAATTAACGAGTTAAGTCTCAAACTAATCTACACAGTTCCAACCTTAGTTGCGCAACCATCAGCTTGCTAGCCGAGATTCTCTTTCCTCTGCTGGTCTTCATGTTCAACGGTGGAGCTCCAATGGTGAAGATGGGCTTGTGAGATTGGGCCTTGTTCTTATGAGCTTTTGTTTGGTCTCGCTCTTATGGACTTACTTGGAGATGATAATTTGATTCACTGAATATTGGACTCAATCTCATCATATTTTGTGAATTGTATTAAATTTGACTGTTCATAAATAAATAAAATATAATATAAATTCATATGAAAGACTTGAAGTCCAAGATGGTTTAGCCAATGGTTTATTCCTCCAATGGGGAAGCTACCTCGATGGTTTTTTTACATGGAGGCGTACACAGCCGCAAATAATAAACATACGGGAAAAAGTAAAACAAAACGAAGTTTCTTTTGGGTTCTATTAACAAGAAACAACGAATCTACCATCTCCTAATGTGTAACTTGTCAGTTCTACGCAGATTAAGTTGAATGCTGATGCTACTGTTGGACAAGATGGATAGGCGTGATAAGGGGATTATGTTGGGTAATTGGGATAAGAAAACTGAGAAGAAGCAATTGTATGGGCCATGGAGTTAGCTTATCAAAAGGCTGGAAAACAATAGCGGTGGAAGGAGACTCTCACGTAACAGTTAGACATGCACAGTAGTGGAGGTCTCAGCATTTGTTTCAAATTAGGAGATTCATTTTAGAAAAGAATTCTACTTTGACTTGTAATATAGTAGCTCATTCTTTGTGTAAATGGGCTAGTTTAAATTACTATAATGATCCAATAGAATTTGCTGTAACTCCCTTTGCAGTTCAGCATGCAAGGACTTTTGATTTGTCAAATAATATATGAGATGATTTCCTAGCAAAAAAATAAATAAAACTTATCGGTTCTACACTTTCTAGAAATATAATTAGTAACTCTTGTATCATAATTTGTATTTAATAAAATAATTACTTCATTAAAAATTAATTATTTAATTCTCAAACAATTAATCTTTTTAAGCTAGATATTCATTTCTATTTTTCATAAATATTTGCTTAACTAGTTAAATGAATTTAAATTGTAGTCACATATCACCCAAGAATTTTTAATTTTTCTTACAACTTATTCTATGCCCATTCGACACATGATGAAGAATATTTATTATATTGTAAAATGTGTAAAATGTCCGTTAAACAATAAGAAGCATTTATGATATTGCAATATTTTTAACTTCAGCTTTTAATTATATTTAAAAATGTAATAATTATATGCCTTTTTACACTCACTTGCTATTTTCACTAACTTTTCACTTTTACCAAACCAAATGTCTTTTATTTTGTACGCCTATTTTATATGCATGAACACTTTTTAAATTACTCCATGAGAAACCTTAAATTACTAATGTTTGCAGAACTGCACTTTTTGGAACCATGGTACATACGTTGGCCTATATGTAAAACAAATGCAACAACAAAAATGGGTAGAGGGATCCAAGCTATGGAAACGAAACAAGACTTTCAAAATAACAAGAAATAATAAAAAGACATAAAGTAATTATATTTGCCAACTGCTTTATTATTATTAATCATTGAGCAATTATGAGCCCGCCCTGCCAAAACTCCACCGACTCGCCAACTGCTGACGTAAATGATTCAACTGTCAAACTAACTGCCCACAACTTCAAAGTTTAGGGCTAACAAAGAATACAATACTGTTGGAAATTGCACTACAATTTATTTTCCAGTTTCCACTAGAACGCGTAAATCTCCTCATATAAATAGCAGCCTTCTCGTCTTTTATCTTCAACCATCTCATCAACTAGCATTTGTTTCATAAAAAATTAGTGTTGGACTGTCTCTACTATATCTCTATCAGCATCATTTTCTGAGGCTTTCTTCTCTCCACATGCACGTCCATTAACAAACAACTCAGTCTTACTCCGTCTGAGACTTTACAATTTTTATCAAGCCTGATTACATATATATTACTCAAACCAGTGGAGCAATAATGTCAAGTTCAACTTCAGATCATATTGCAGACCTTGAGTCTCAGCAAATAGAGTTATTCACTGCAAGTAACCCTTCAATTACCCAAAAGGGTATCAGTTGGCGTACAATTTTTTGTATACTACGAGTGTGTCTGTTTCTCATTTCCCGTGTAGATAAAGCCAATAAGGATCATGGAAGTTCTTCCTACAGTGTCCACAGCGCTGACAGTGCTGGAGCTGCAGTAAGTTCAAGTATCATTCACGTTTAATAAATCAATGCATCATTCTTTTTTGGCATAAAATCAAATTACGTTTTTATCTAATTGCTATATCATAGGACACAGCATCTGCTGAAACATCTGTACCATCAACTCATGCTTCCCTCACTGTTCCTCGGGGTGCCAAGGATGACAGCTTTCTTGATGATGAAGAACTCCAGAGTGCCAATATTTCCAAAATCATTAAGACAAAGGACTTCGATTCCCTTCAGAACTTTGGAGGTGTGATAGGGATTGCAGAGGCTCTTGGTGCAGATTTAAAGAACGGAATTTCTGGTAATGAGGAAGACCTTTGTTATCAGTACAGAAGCAGAGAACTCACCACAACACAAGATCCTGTTAGAGGCTTCATCCCGTTTCTCAAAAAATCTTCCAACAACTATGTGATTCTCCTTCTTTTCATCTCAGCTGTCCTGTCAATTGGTTTTGGGATCAAGCAGGAAGGCCTAGACACTGGTTGGTATGATGGGGTCATCATAATTATTGCCATCATCATACTTGTTCTTCTTCCCTCGATATGGGACTTCAGATTACAAAATTCAAAAAGAAGGCCTTCAACAAATCCAAAAGAAGATAAGATAGTAGATGTCTTCAGAAACGGAGCCATACATAAAGTACCAGTCTCCAATGTTCTGGTTGGAGACATAGCATGCTTCAAAAGGGGTCATTTAGTCCCTGCTGATGGCTTGTTCGTATCTGGTGAATTCTTAAAATTGGATAGCGGGTCAGAATCAATCATCAATGAGAAGAACCCATTTCTGTTCTATGGTGCGAAGGTTACTAATGGAAATGGTCGAATGCTGGTCACATCTGTGGGCATGCAGACAGAATGGGGTAAGATGAAGAATCGAGTTACTCATGCTCCCCACAAGATCCCGTTACCAGCTCAACTTGATAAGCTGAGCACGAGAACACAAATTATTGCTCTTTTGATCTCTATCCTCATCATCACAGTGTTGTTCCTTCGTTATCAGCTTGGAAAGGAAGATGGTGGCTCAGGTTTGCCAGACCTTAAAGGGAAACCAACTTCGAGCAAGGAGATAATAGATGCTATCAAGAGAATTCTTATAAAACCATATGGAAGAATTAGTACCTTAACAACTTCCCTTACTGTGTTGCTGGTAGGAATAATGGAGGGCATTCCTTTTGTTATCGCGCTTGGGATCACTTATTGGAATAAGAAAGTGCTGCATGACAAGGCCTCAGCTCAAGAATTGCTGGCTTGTGTCACTATGGGCCTGGCCACAACCATATGCACTGATAAAACAGGAGAGCTTACACTGAACCCACAGGAAGTTGACATGTTCTGGATTGGCGAAGAATTCATTACTGAAGACTCTTTCGTTGCCACAGATGTCCTTGAAGCTCTATGTGATGGAATTGGCCTACTAGCACTGCTGCCACCACCAACTCCTGGTTGCTCGACAGAAGATCCACTTCTTTCATGGGCAGCCTCAGAGTTGGGCTTGAATATAGAATTGTTGAAGCAAAGTTGCAGCATTGTTGAGATGAAAAGATTAAACTCCAATGAGGAAGGTAGTGGAGTATTGATCAGTAAGAACAGTCGCTACGAAAATGAATTGTGGTTGCACTGGAACGGGCCTGCAGAAAAAATATTATCCATGTGTTCGTTCTATTGTGACACCAAAGGGACAACAAAGAAAATGGATGAGCAGAAAACTTTATCAATTCAACATATCATTGAGCATATGCAGTCCAAACATCTGGAAACCATTGCCTTCGCCTACAAGCAGATGGGAGTTGAAACACTTGATGGAAACAACTTAGTTTTGATAGGACTGCTAGGTCTGAAGCATAGATGTTGGATAGAGACAGCAAAATCAATGGAGGCCTGCAGAAATGCAGGAGTTAGCATCAAACTAGTCTCAGAAGATAAAACATCAGTGCTGGAAACCATAGCTGCTAAGTGCGGAATGCATCCAACTTAGACAACCTGGTGCTTGATGGTGAAAGCTTTCGAAATTGCTCAGATGATGAAAGGATGGCTTTGGTAGATAAAATATTCGTCATGGGTAATTCCCTTCCCTCTGACAGGCTCCTTCTGATGCAATGTTTAAAAGATAAAGGTCACATAGTAGCAACCGTAGGTGTCAAAACAAGTGAAACTCCTCTGCTAAAAGAAGCTGATGTGGGTATTGCAATGGGAACTAGGAGCAGTGGAATGATTAAAGAGATTTCTGACATCAACATTTGGGAATTCAGTTTCGGTCTCCTGGTTGGCATCATTAGGATAGGAAGATGTATTTACAGTAACATCCAGAAGTACATCCAACTTGAGGTGACCATGAATATTTCTGGACTACTGATAACTTTTGTCACAAAAGTTTCTTTTGGATATTCCCCAATAACAGGCATCCAGTTGATCTGGTCAAACGTAATTGTTACCTTCTTTGGTGGCCTTGCATTGTTGACAGAGCCACCTACAGAGGAACTGCTGGAGCTCCCATTAGTGAGAAGAAATGAGCCACTGATTACCAAGACCATGTGGAGAAACATAATCAGTCAAGCTTTATATCAGGCCGCTACCTTAGTGACCTTTCAATTTAAGGGAAAAGCTATCCTAGGGATAAGCAATGAGGTAAGTAAAACCATCATCTTCAATAGTTTTATTATCTGCCAGGTATTTAATCAAGTTAGTGCAAGGGAGCTGAAGCAGAAAAATGTGTTTACAAGAAATTTTCTACACCTATGGTTTTGGGTGGCTGTGGCTGCTATTATGGTCCTACAGGTGGCATTTCAAGAGTTTGCCAATAAACTTGCTGGTAATGTAAGGTTAAATTGGATGCAATGGGGAGTCTGTTTCATTATTGGGGTGGTATCATGGGCAATCGATTGGGTTACCAAGTGTGCGTCAGATTTCCACAATGAGTGGTTCACTAGTCAGTGTAGTTCCATATTGGTAGCACTAGTATGACAGCATCTGCACCTCCAGAGTTATCTTCTATTTCAGAGCTTCCTCTTATCAATGGGAATACTACATCACACCCAACTTAAAACAAAACACTTAACAACCAAATACTCATTTAGAAATTGTTATTTGCTAATCACAAATAGAAAACCAATTCTTTACTTTTGAAAAAAATTCATACTTTTGGTCTTTACTGCTTTTTCTAGAGCTTTTTGGTCTTATCATGCTTAAATATCTGCTGGATAAGATTGAATAATTGTTAGATTCGAAATCCGTAGTTGTTTAGCATCGAATTGCCAAATGTTCTGAAAGTTGACGCAGCCTAACTATTATCTTTTTAATATTTATCCCTCCACTAAAAATTTAAGCAACATATTATTCTACATTTGAGTTTTTTATTTTTACTTTTTGGATGGGGATTTTAAGTACACAAGCTATACGTTGAATTGGATGGGAAAGAATGTAAGAAAAGGAGAATCTTGGTCCTTTCCTTTCCTTCACTCTTTTAAATTAAAAGAAAGAGCAAGTGATGACCCACTTCCTTATTTTCAATACATAAGCATAAGAATAAAGTTGGGGAAAAGATTACCCATGTTACATACTACAAAGATAAAGTAGCTAATTACAATTGATTTTTAATTTATTTACTTTTTGCTAAATTCATTCTCATTCTCTTTAGCCCATAGATAGCGTCACTAAAATTTTCAGATGAAAATGATATAAGTTATTTATAGAGAGAACAATCTTCCCATAATGCAAATTCAAATAAAAATTAAAATATTTTATAAATTATCTTAAAATTTGATATTCTTTTTCCTTTCTTTTTTTCTATTGCTGTAGCTAAAAATTCACAAGCTTAAATGTACAACTTTTAACATTGTTTCGTTTGAAACTAGTTTCTATGGGCAATTTGTCGGCGACAGTAAATCAGAATCCGAAACCTACGATTTGATAATAATATCTCAGAGAGTCCATTGAGTTTAGGAGAAAAAGAAGCATTAGCGGGGCTCTAATGCAACTCCGCACGTAACATTTCTCATATTGGTGCTAAAATTCTAATTTTAATTCACAATTGACAGGTAAAATCAAATGAAAGAACACAAAAAGAAATTCGTAGAAAGAGAAATAAATTGACATGTAAAACTTTTTCATATGAAGTTTCTTGCAGAAACAATTATGTAAGACTGGTGATGATACAAAGATGGAAATGAAAACTTAAGCATTGCATTTCACCAACCAAAATAGTTAAGCCTGTTCATAAAATATTCATCATCATCAACATGGTATCTAAGAATTGTCACCATGCAGGGTCGACCAGATCAACATTGTTGACTGATCTAGAAATTAGTAAAAATAATACAATTAACAAAGATAATTATCACTAATCAAAGATTTGTCCTCATCTTCCCAACATAATAAAGAGAAAATTTCCCATTTTTCAAGGTCTTATTGTTGTCTCAAGTATCCAAACTTTAAACTTTAGTGGCTTTTTCTGTGTACGCGTGTAGAATTGACCTACTTTTATGCTAAATATCAAAACAAAACAAGCAAAGCTTCAAACGCAACCTGGTGGCATGAGGTCACCTCCTCCCTTTCCACCTCCCTCCCATAACTTCCTTTTTCCCTTTTAAGAAGTAACAGTGTAAAAGTTGTGAAAAAAAGAAAAAGAAAAAGAAAAAACACCTACTTAGCACAAAACAAACAATCATTTTTATATTTATTCCACAAATCCATTCTTTCTATTGCTCCCACTTTTTCATCCCTTATACCATTTTATCCTCCCAATTACCAAATCTTCAACACATGTTCAAGCATTATCCAGCAACCCTTAAAGATGCAGGTTAACTGCATATGTTTTAGCACCTCTTACCTGCACTGTTTTACTTATTTTGCACCAACAAAAGCATGATCTTACCGTCCAAAGTAGCTCAGATGCAATGACTAATTGACTACACAGTAACACATGCGACAAGACATGGATTAGTGACATTACGGTTCTGCATAAAACAAATTTATCAAAGGTCTAATGGTTTTAAGTACAACAAAGTTCCTCAAAAGCCGATTGCAGTTTCTTGTCCAAAGCAGTGACAGATCAATCCCACAGTTAATATCCATTGCAAGGAAGGAAAGATTAAACAATCACAAGAAGAACACAGTGAAAATATTACAGTTACCCTTTATCAGCAACAATTCCAGTAACTACAGGAGTCCTCTCCATCCGGCAGATCTTAGTAGTTTCCTAAGGGAGGCAGTTACATTGTGAGGGGGTGAACTCATTTGCCATTATTTGTCATATATAACAACATGTTAACAAATGTAGTCTACCATTCTGATTTTTGATATCAGGGGCTATGAGCAATTCAAAGACTAAACCCTCTACCCTCCCCCTCCCCCACCAACCCAACCAACTCGCACTGCATACACACAAAATCAGTTCCAAGTGCATAATCTTCTTGGTCTTTACGATTATAAGCACATACAAGTTACTTACAATTCTTTTACGATGTTGTCCAAAACTGTCAAGAGCTTATGCCTTTTATTTCCGTCTTGCCATTGTGGATATGCAAACAGATATAGGCCCTAGTTATATTAGTGCCAAGATTATTATCTATCAATTCTACACCAGCTGCAACTTCTTCAATCATCAACAATCACTTGTATTGTCACTTCACTGATGGAAGTCAAATATTTTAGTCATTATATCAAGACTTCTACCTATAAATGCAATCTCATACCAACTTATGTTACATATAAAAGGCAATAGCAGAACTATTGGCATATCTAGCAACTTCAACATTTATCACACGATCTCGGGGGATATGATCTTCTAATCACACCATTTGTTCTCTTAGTAATAGGAGAAACAGAAACCAATCATCCGTATGCTAATTCAACAAACTACTGAATTTGTTTCCTAAGATATTTACATATGGTTGAGAAACTGATCTTGAATAATCTAATCACAGAATTCGGAAACCATAAATGAAGCTCAACCCCTCGCCACACTCTTAGAGGCAATGAAACTTAAAGAGGAGTAAAAAAAACTAAATCCCTCATCTCCTCTTTCTCCCTAGAAGAAGTATGTCAAGTATTAAATGGGACTCGACAACTTTTGAATAATAATTATATGGAAACTTAATGAAACTACAAACTGATATCACAGTTAGAGTAAATAGCATATAAAATCAGCTGATAAACCATTTGTTAGGACCTATTAACACGAAAATGAAACAAAATTTGTCAGAGAAATATAATGCCATAAAAATGAAGTTTGACACCACAATCACAAGAAATGAACACGCATCAAATTGACAATCCCATTATTGAAATTCACCAGAATATCTAAAGTAGAGACTACGATTCGATAACAACAAACAAATAAAAATAAAAAATAAAAAAAATTGTGCAATTTCCTCATTTCTTGTAACGAGCTACCTCATCGTCGTTGGGAAAGAAACCCATAATTCGACCGGCCGAGTTCTGGTACGCGTACATGAACCCACCCATCAGCCCAATCAGACCCCCTGTCACCATTGATGGTCCTTTAATTCCAGGTTTAATCCCTAAAAAAAGGCCATTTCCATATTAGCAAAATGTCAAGAAATCAGCAAATTAAAACTTTAAAAGTATAGAAAGAGATTCCGAGAAGGAGAGAGAGATATACCGGAGAGGTAGCCAACAGTGACTGAAACTCCAGTTATGGTAACAAAGCGTAGGTAGTCGAGGGTGCTGAAGTTACCAACGACTGTGGTAAAAGGAGGGTTCCGATCTATCACCGGATACTCTGGCTTCGTCGACGCAGTGATATCTGTATTCATTTTCTCCTTCCTCTACCTGTTACTGAATCACTGTCTCTCTCTCTCCACTAATACAGTGTGGTTGCGCTACCTTCAGCTTGCTAGCTGAGCTTCTATTTCCTCCGCTGGTCTTCCCGGTTCACCAGTTCGGCTCCAATGGTGAAGTTGGGCTTATGAGATTGGGCCTTGTTCTTATCAGCTTTTGTTTGGTCTCGTTCTTATGGACTCAATCTGATCATATTTTGTGATCACATTGATCACTTTGGTTGCAATCAATCCATTCTATAAATTTATATAAAAGATTGACAAAAATTACAAAAGAATTCTAAACTTGTATTTAATTTAGTTACTTGTTTAGTAGATCAAATAAGAAAAATTGGATATTTATATTTTATGCGATTTAATTAGATGATTGGTGGTGTCTGTTATAAAATATAATTGAAAAATCTGAAATTATTATTAGTCATTGTAATGAATATTATATATATAAGCTTAATAAGGTATTTTAAAAAGATTCATTAGGAAAGTATGAGATCTAATTCAATCTATTAATGTAAAGATATTAAAACCAGGAGATTTCACTGTTCAAAGTCTCTCATACTATTGAAAGTGATGATAAGTTTAGATTGAAGATGATTCATTGGTTATCCTTAAATGTGATAAAGTTTATTGCGTATAACTCCTATGTTTTGCCAATAATTTATTCCTCCAATAGAGAAGCTACCTAGATGGCTCTTTGTATGCAGGCGTCCACGGCCACAAATAATAAACAGAATGGAAAAAGAAAAACAAAACAAAAGTTTCTTTTCAGGCCATATTAACAAGAAACGACCAGTCATTGTCAACCACTCCCATCTCTTAATGTGTAAAGGGTGGGTTCTACACTAGTATGTAATGGTTAGTAACTCTTGCATCATTAGTATTTAATAAAATAATTAATTCATTAAAATTTAATATTTAATTCTCAGACAATTAGTCTTTTGAAGCTTGATATTCAGTTCTACTCTCCATAAATAGTTAAATGAATTTGAATTTTGAATTTTGGATTTATTGATAAAACTATTTTTATTGAATGTTCATAAACTACCATGTGAGTTTTGATCACACCAATAAAAATTAACTAAATTAACATTTAGTTTCACTTTTTTACTTTGATGAAATTTAGAAGCTAATAGTGACCATTTTTATTAATTTAAATTCAAGTTATAGTCACATATCATCTAAGAATTTTCTTAATTTTCTTACAACGTATATAAAAGTATTGCTTTTAAGTTAATGAGATTTCAAGTTTTTTGAATCTTATAATCAAAATAATTTCTTTTATTTAACGTGTGAATTTAGTGAATATAATGTCAGAATTGTTTTGATATTATTGAGTTGAGATTACACGTTATATTGTGACATGTGAATGAGAGGTAGTTTGAAGATTCTCTAAGCTGCTTTATTATTCATCATTTGGCATTTATGAGTCTGCCATGCCAAAACGCCGCCGACTCTAACTGATGACGCGTCAAGAAACGCCTTCAACTATCAACTAACTTCCGCCCACAAAACCTCAAAATTTAGGACTAAAAAAGATAAGATTACAAAACTGTCAGAAATTGCACTACACTTTCTTTTCCAGTTTCCACAAAACGCGTAAAAACCTCCTTATAAATAACAGTCTTCTCGTCTTTTATCTTCACCCTTCTTATCAACTTGCATTTTGTTTTATAAAATATAGTGTTACTCTGAGGCTTTCTTCTCTCCACATGCACTTCCATTAACTACAACTCGTCTTACTTGTTTGAGACTTTCCAATTTTTATCAAGCCTGATTACATAATATTACTCAAACCAGTGGCGCTATAATGTCAAGTTCAACTTCAGATCATATTGCAGACCTTGAGTCTCAGCAAATAGTGTTATTCATTGCAAGTAACCCTTCAATTACCCAAAGGCGTATCAGTTGGCGTACAATTTTTTGTATACTACGAGTGCGTCTGTTTCTCATCTCCCGTGTAGATAAAGCCAACGAGGATCATAATAAGGATCATGGAGATTCTTCCTACAGTGTCCTCAGCGCTGACAGCGCTGGAGCTGCAGTAAGTTCAAGTATCATTCATGTTTAATCATTCAATGCATCATTCTTTTTTTTGTTTGCATAAATCAAATTATCTTTTTATCTAATTGCTATATCATAGGACACAAATATCACAGCATCTGCTGGAACATCTGTACCGTCACCTCATGCTTCCCCCACTGTTCCTCTGGATGCCAAGGACGACAACTTCTGGATGACGAAGAGCTCCAGAGTGCCAACATTTCCAAAATCATGAAGACAAGGGACTTCAATTCCCTTCAGAACTTTGGAGGTGTGATAGGGATTGCAGAGGCTCTTGGTGCAGATTTAGAGAACGGAATTTCTAGTAATGAGGAAGACCTTTGTTATCAGTGCAGAAGCAGAGAATTCACCACAACACAAGATCCTGTTAGAGGCTTCATCCCGTTTCTCAAAAAATCTTCCAACAACTATGTGATTCTCCTTCTTTTCATCTCAGCTGTCTTGTCAATTGGTTTTGGGATCAAGCAGGAAGGCCTAGACACTGGTTGGTATGATGGGGTCATCATAATTATTGCCATCATCTTACTTGTTCTTCTTCCCTCGATATGGGACTCCAGACTACAAAATTCAAAGAGGGCTTCAAAAAATCCAAAAGAAGATAAGATAGTAGATGTCTTCAGAAACGGAGCCATACATAAAGTACCAGTCTCCCATATTCTGATTGGAGACATAGCATGCTTAAAAAGGGGACATTTAGTCCCTGCTGATGGCTTGTTCGTATCTGGTGAATTCATAAAATTGGATAGCGGGTCAGAATCAATCATCAATGAGAAGAACCCATTTCTGTTCTATGGTGCGAAGGTTACTAATGGAAATGGTCGAATGCTGGTCACATCTGTGGGCATGCGGACAGAATGGGGTAAGATGATGAACCGAGTTACTCATGCTCCCCATAAGATCCCTGTTACCAACTCAACTTGATAAGCTGAGCATGGGAACACAAATTATTGCTCTTTTGATCTCTATCCTCATCATCACAGTGTTGTTCCTTCGTTATCAGTTTGGAAAGGAAGATGGTGGCTCAGGTTTGCCAGACCTTAAAGGGAAACAAACTTCGAGCAAGGAGATAATAGATGCTATCAAGAGAATTGTTATAAAACCGTATGGAAGAATTAGCACCTTAACAACGTCCCTTACTGTGTTGCTGGTAGGAATAATGGAGGGCATTCCTTTTGTTATCGCGCTTGGGATCACTTATTGGAATAAGAAAGTGCTGCATGACAAGGTCTCAGCTCAAGAATTGCTGGCTTGTGTCACTATGGGCTTGGCCACAACCATATGCACTGATAAAACAGGAGAGCTTACACTGAACCCACAGGAGGTTGACATGTTCTGGATTGGCGAAGAATTCATTACTGAAGACTCTTTCGTTGCCACAGATGTCCTTGAAGCTCTATGTGATGGAATTGGCCTACTAGCACTGCTGCCACCACCAACTTCTGGTTGCTCGACAGAAGATCCACTTCTTTCATGGGCAGCCTCAGAGTTGGGCTTGAATATAGAATTGTTGAAGCAAAGTTGCAGCATTGTTGAGATGAAAAGATTAAACTCCAACGAGGAAGGTAGTGGAGTATTGATCAATAAGAACAGTCGCTACGAAAATGAATTGTGGTTGCACTGGAACGGGCCTGCAGAAAAAATATTATCCATGTGTTCGTTCTATTGTGATTCCAAAGGGACAACAAAGAACATGGATGAGCAGAAAACTTTATCATTTCAACATATCATTGAGCATATGCAGTCCAAACATCTGGAAACCATTGCCTTCGCCTACAAGCAGATGGGAGTTGAAACACTTGATGGAAACAACTTAGTTTTGATAGGACTGCTAGGTCTGAAGCATAGATGTTGGATAGAGACAACAAAATCAATGGAGGCCTGCAGAAATGCCGGAGTTAGCCATCATACTAGTCTCAGAAGATAAAACATCAGTGCTGGAAACCATAGCTGCTAAGTGCGGAATGCATTCCAACTTAGACAACTTGGTGCTTGATGGTGAAAGCTTTCGAAATTGCTCAGATGATGAAAGGATGGCTATGATAGATAAAATATTCGTCATGGGTAATTCCCTTCCCTCTGACAGGCTCCTTCTGATGCAATGTTTGAAAGATAAAGGCCACATAGTAGCAACCGTTGGAGTCAAAACAAGTGAAACTCCTCAGCTAAAAGAAGCTGATGTGGGTATTGCAATGGGAACTAGGAGCAGTGGAATGATTAAAGAGATTTCTGACATCATCATTTGGGAATTCAGTTTCAGTCTCTTGGTTGACATCATTAGGATAGGAAGATGTATTTACAGTAACATCCAGAAGTACATCCAACTTCAGGTGACCATGAATATTTCCGGACTGCTGATAACTTTTGTCACAAAAGTATCTTTTGGATATTCCCCAATAACAGGCATCCAGTTGATCTGGTCAAACGTAATTGTGACCTTCTTTGGTGGCCTCGCATTGTTGACAGAGCCACCTACAGAGAAACTGATGGAGCACCCATCAGTGAGAAGAAATGAGCCACTGATTACCAAGACCATGTGGAGAAACATAATCAGTCAAGCTTTATATCAGGCTGCTACCTTAGTGACCTTTCAATTTAAGGGAAAAGCTATCCTAGGGATAAGCAATGAGGTAAGTAAAACCATCATCTTCAATAGTTTTATTATCTGCCAGGTATTTAATCAAGTTAGTGCAAGGGAGCTGAAGCAGAAAAATGTGTTTACAAGAAATTTTCTACACCTATGGTTTTGGGTGGCTGTGGCTGCTATTATGGTCCTACAGGTGGCTTTTCAAGAGTTTGCCAATAAACTTGCTGGTAATGTAAGGTTAAATTGGATGCAATGGGGAGTCTGTTTCATTATTGGGGTGGTATCATGGGCAATCGATTGGGTTACCAAGTGTGCGTCAGATTTCCACAATGAGTGGTTCACTAGTCAGTGTAGTTCCCATATTGGTAGCACTAGTATGACAGCATCTACACCTCCAGAGTTATCTTCTATTTCAGAGATTCCTCTTATCAATGGGAATTCTACATCACTCCCAATTTAAATTGAAATAACTTCTAGAGCTAGAAAGGATATGCATGTACAGGGAGGCTTCAATATGGAAGGCCTCTAAGTTCAAATAACATTTCAATATAAATGTTTAGGGAAGTTATATAATTTGGTTTTGCTTTACACTCACATAATAACTATGTACAATTTTCTCTTTTCCACATGAAGTAGAGGAGGTTAGCTGATTCCCTTTCAGAAAAATTATCAATTATTCAATAAGATTCATAAGAAGAAAATTATCAATTAGCCATATCCTACAAATAATAATAGTTGAAACACTTGACTTGAAGTCTGGCGACATTCCTAAGTCAAAAAAATTCAGCTGAGGTTTTTCAACAGAAGAAGAGTTTCAACAAATAATTGGCAGATAAACCTATTTTCTATGAAGAAATTTAACAAGTAAACCAATCTTCCATAGAAAAAAGTACGCAACTTAGCATAAAGAACCTATTACATTCAGAGAGATGTATTACCTCAGATTTCTCCATGAAGTTGGAATGACAAAGATGAGAAAGGCAACTTTCTTGAGGCACTATTAAAAGCTTGAAGAAGACATTCTAAGAAAGTCAAAGCCTATCCTTGTCAGTCTTCATTCTAATATAAACACAACAATTGGATATTGCCCTTGTTTTCCAAGTTCTTTAATTGGTTATGCGTCGAATATTAGATAAGTAGTGATTTGGAAACAGAGATCAGCTAGACACAGAATTGTTTTATAGCCATTTAGATAGTGGTTCCAAATTCATGTTCACCAGTAGTCCTTACAAGAGCGTGACCTCTGGTCAAAATGGTGAAAACAATTTCAGTCCCTGGCAGTAAGAAATAAATTTGATGGTCAAATGGCTATTTTTGCATACCTGAATATTTTACTCTGTCAAGCACTTCAGCTAACATTTGATATATCTCTTCAGATTTTGGGTGTGATTTTTCCCCGGAAAGAAACTCATAAACTGCATTATTAACTTCAATTGAGCTGCTTCCTGGAACCTTTTGAATACTTAAATTCTTCAACATCATCCTCATGTTCACAACCCTATCCCACTTCTTTGCTTAGAAATATATATTTGACACTAGCACAAAATTCCCATCCTTATAAGGTTCGAATTGCAGAAGATTTATAATAGCTTCCTCCGCTATTTCGACATTCTTGTGTATTCTACAAGATCCAAGAAGGCCCCCGCACACAATTGCATCTGGTGCAAATGGCATACTAGTAGCAAGTTCCCTTGCCTCATGAAGTATCCCTACTCAGCCCAAATGTCAACCATGCACCCATAATATCCAATTTTGGGCATAACACCATAAATACTACTCATCGATTTGAAGGATGTCCGTCCCTTATCAACTAGTCCAGTATGACTGCATACACTTAATACAGCTACAAAAAAATATTGTAGAGTGAGTTTCCAAATCCATAGTTTGCAAGCCCCATGATCAAGATTGTGACCTAAGTTTTCAGGGGGGGGGAACTCTGAAAATTGTGACCTTATCAGGCACAAAGAGCCTCAATGCCTCATCATATTACTGTCTTTTCTCACTGCTTAGTCATGCCATAATGTCATGGGTTACCACCACATCAGTAAGTGATGCATACCATGAATCATGGTATTCCATGAAACCAAGTCTCTCTCAGGCATCCTGTCGAACAACTCATGTGCTTATTTAATCTCCCGAACTCTAATATATCATGCCTAAAAAAACATTATAGGAAACTAAGTCATGGTTATTTTATATAATTCAAAACCTTTCCTGAATCCTCTATACAATTACATCTCAATAAGTACAGATTAAACGAACAAATCAGGATCAAACCCAAGTTTCACCACATGGGTATGCATCCTTCTACCATTTTCACAATCAAATAACTTCCCACATAGCCGGAAGAACCAAAAATGACTAAACCTATAAATTAAAACGCCATTTAGAAGAAAAAGGGTAACAGATTCTATGAGCTTTTGAGCACTCAAGTAACCGGGAATCATGGTATTCCAAGTGAAGGATTCAGACAAAGAAATGGAATCATAGAACAAGCTTCGTGTAAAGTCAATAGAGTAGAATGACCGTTTGTTCTTTTTTGTGGAATCAGAAACTTGCACTGAAAAAGGCGTGGTAAGAACTTTCGTTTCCGTTCAGGTTGTAACTTGCCGACTGCTGAGGCCCGCAAACTCCCGAAGGACCTAACGGTCAAAACCAACTTGGTCGTTACACTTCCAACTTACCATAGTCACACTGTTAGGTCAAAACTCAGTCTCGTTTTGGGAGCCAAAGGCTCGAGAACATATAGAAGTTCGATCATCTCGTTATGGGCTCTTTGAATTTTTTTTTAAAAATTTTTGTTAAAGAGTGATTTGAATAATTTATTATCAAATTGAAGTATTATTTATGATATTTTTATATTTAAATAAAACAAATTATATATAATAATATATTAATAATATTAAACTAGTCAATTTACGAGTTTATGAACTTAATTTTAAAAATATTAAGTTCAACTCGTTTTATTAAACGAACTTAATAAACTTTAAAATCAACTTATTTTCTAAATTAATCGAATAGATTCGAGTACTTAACAAATAACTTACGTACTAACTTCATTTATTATAACCCTTAATAATCACAGTAAAAATTAAGTCTTACAATTTTTGAGTTTTATTACACCACGTTATGATTAAATGTAATTATAATAAAATGTGTGATCAATTTTAATTGATATGATTAGAAACTATGTAACTTTTCTTATTACAAATTGTGTAGAGAGTTCAATTAAAAACAAAACACGTACCCAATGCTCATATTGTAATTGTCATTTTCTAACCACAAATAGAGAATCAATTTTTTGCTTGAAAAAAATTCACACCTTTTGGTCTTTACTGTTTTTTACTAGGGCTTTTTGGTCTTATCATGCTTAAATATCATGCTGGATAAGATTGAGCATTAAAATGTGTAATTATCAGTAACCAAAACCAAAAAAAGGTGTAATTATCAATTTTATGGGACTCAATGGCCAATGAAACTTTTTATTAGAATAGGAATTTCTATTGCACGCCTTGTCTATCTACAAGTCTATATGTCATCTCAATCAGCCAACATGGCTTTCAAACTTCAAAGTTCTAAAAGAAAGAAAATAATGGAAGAGGAGCGTTTATGTTGTGTTGCACAAAAGAAGCATCAACTCCAGGATTAGTGGCATCTGCAGCTTTCATTTCTTCATGCCATTCAAATCCAAAAACTTGAAGACAAAAGCATAGATAGAGAAAGAGAAAGAATGTTGGTATGTTTGTCTTTGTCATACATAATTGTTCAATCAAACCATAATGACCTCCCAAGATTATTCCTTCTTCTTTGCTTTGTCTTTTTCCTCTCACACTGCCCCCCAAATCCACCACCTTCTCCTTCTACCAACAAACAGAAAAAGTTAGAGAGGATTTGAAAGAAGAATGGAAAGTTTTTCAAAGTAAATCACAAAAAATAATAATATTACCATCAAATCCAACCAAAGCCCTCCAAAAAAGTCTCCACCATCTCCAAAGCTAAAAGGGGACATGTTGGCAGAGCATCACCCAACTTATTATTCCACCAAACACACCCTTCCATTTGCTACTTTCAACATTCCCTTGGACTATCCTACAAACCCTTTACTACTTTAGCAATGCCTTTGCCTCTCCCTCCTCAAACACTAAGCAAAGAGCCTCCTTTAGATTGGACAACAAGCTTCTTCTTTTTGGACTTAGCAGCTTAGCTGCCGATTCTCATTCCTTTTTGAATCAATTAGAATTTCATCGAAATACTACTACATTTGCTTTGAATACATTAAGAAAATCTTAACCACCATCCCACTACCCTATATATATACACAAACACACGTAGAGCAATTCAAAGCCTCTTAGAGCTCCCTGATAGATACTATACGTAGTTACCCAAGATGGGTAGGGAAAGCCAAGACCCAACTGTGATTCATTCATCAATTTATTTGTTGCAGGAGAGATTTAAGCAATTGCAGAGAGTGAAGGAGATGAGAGAAGAAAGAGAGCTTTTGAAATTGCTTACTGAATCTAAACAATTCAATTTCAATTCTTCCATGAATTATGAGCCAAAAAGATTGTATTTTCCCCCTGAAATGATAATCACACCCCCACCTAAGTCATCTCCTCCTCAAGTTTCTCTCTCCCTTTGGCCTACATCACCCCTCAAGCAAGAAAACAACTACAAAGGTTTTGAGCCCTCATTAGCAATAAAATCATCATGCCCAACATGTCAAAATCACTCTGTGGAGGTTTCATGGAAAAAGATGGATGATTTTTGTGACTCTGACTCTGATTCTGGCGTTGACACCTCTCTTCATCTGTAAAAGGTTATATATAGCCTAATATATACTACTTTCTGATAATGTCCAAGAGATTATTAGTATGTGTATTTGCATGATCACAACCAGTGCTGCTTGTAATTATAAATGAAAGGCTGGCTGCCTTTATAGTAGGCTGCTGAGAAATTTTTGTATTAACATTGCATTATTGCTGTTCTTGGTTTATCAATCTAAAGTTCTGATATTTTAGTTTTACTAATTATGAGTTAGCAGCAATTTTTAGTTCCAAATTTTAAATCTTGTTAAAAAAATAGTGCTCAAGTTATACAAAAATCAAATCTTTAACAATGTGCTCAATTCAACTTTTGGGAAATGATAATTCACATCATATTCTTAATTTGATGTGCTTAGACAACCTCCTCAGATGCAGCTACCACCACCATCTTTTATTAGATTATTAGATTACCAGACTACTGCTGGTTAGGTTCTGAGTGACTACCAGAGAAGAAAACCGCATGATAATGGATCCCCCAGACTAATTGATTGGCAGTTCCTTTTAACTATATGATACATTATCATACTCAATTACTGCATCTATTCCATGACACTTGATGACAGAGTTTACGCAAATATTACGTTCAGTAACTTGTGCATTATTAACAAAGAAATCACCTCTCCCACCATTGTGGATCCTAATCATCCTGTCAGAGAAATCTGAAGGAACTACGGTCCCAGTTGGAAAATGTGCCAAGTCACTGAAATGTAGAGGCATTGGAATTGAATGGCTTAGCAAAAAATCCCCTAGATGGTTAGCTGAAATGGAGGATTCTGACAATTTTCTGTCATTTGGCATAAAGAAAGTCAAATCCGAGTTTGCTAGTGATGTCTCATTCAGCATTTGCAGCAGAATTGTAAATCCATAATAAGCTTTTGATCTCATGTCCACTATTGCTGCTTGTAAATCAGTGTGGTTGAAAGTGTGAGCAGTGGATTGTGATTCTGTGACTCTGAAGAGAAAAAGAAGGATAAACAAAAAGTAGAGACCCATTGGGAAAATAGAAAAAGAGAGACTGTTCCGAAAACTGATGGATGAAAATGGTGATGGAGGTATTTGAATAAATAGGGGAATAGTGAGGAATTGTGCAAGGTCTTTGTACCTGCAGGTAGGGATCAAAATCATGTGGGACTCATAAAATTGAGTAAGTTTAAGGTAGGTTGTACATGAGGAAGTACACTCTTGGAAATTTGACTGCTTAACTTAAAATATGCATGCAAAGCTTGGTCCCATTTTGCTTTACACCTTTTGTAGGTTTAGAACAGTTTGCCTCACCAATTTAAGCCTTTCTGTTTGTGCTAACTCGTCTACCTAATCCAACACATATCAGTATAGTAATTACTAAATGATAAAAAGCAGTTCAGAAAAGAAAATAAATTTGCAATTCCTAAAGGTAATATTTTGCTTTGTGTTATTTAGTTTCCTTGGCAAACGGGTCTTCTTGATTCTCTCATTGCAAAAGGTGTTTATGATGGACCTACAGGCATGCAACACACCTTGAGTACTTGTGCAAAAGACCAATATGAACAGAATCTTCACCAAAACAAGTAAAATGACATACAAAAGACTTCACTGCCTAATAACAAAAATTATAGTCCCTCTGAAATTTCAAGGATGACTAGGATGTTTTTGAATATCTGTGGCATATGATACAACAAAGCATAACAGCTAGCAACAATGCTGCAGAACACAAACAAGCCAGCAAAGGTCCTCATCGAAAGCAAAATAATGAATAGAACAAAGAATCGCAATATTTTACTTCCACCTCAGTTGATCAAACCTTCAAGAATGGAAAATAAATTCTAATAGCAGCCAAGAGATTCTGTTATGAGCTAAACTTCTTGCAAACTGAATTCTGGAATTTGACTTAAAAAGGGTGATATAATTATTATACGTATACAGATGTTCTCACTTAAAAACTTAAAAGTTAATCATATGATTGTTAGCAAGGACAAAAGAAAAAGAAAGAAAGAAGGGTAATCAAGAACAGTGACAGGATAATAAGGGCATTCTGGAGAGAATTAACTCTTTAAGTTATGTAACATTGAAAGAATGCATTTAGAGATGTAGATTGGTTGTTGCACTATCCAAAAGATGAGAATCTCTGTTAATTATGGATCATAACACTTATATAAGTTACTTTCCATCCATGATATGAATGTTCAATTCCATTTTATACTGAGATAGCTCCAAAAGAACCATGTCTTCTTCTCTGCTAAGAATTATGATTGCTCAGCTACTTTTGATACTCTCTGTCCAAATATCTGGTAAAATCAACATTACAATCACTTGTGTTTAGTGTTCAAGTGTCATTATTTAAATTCATTGTGCTTTACCTACGTGCAAGGATTTATAAATAGTTACAATTAGTGACAATGTTGAGAGAACCATGGTTTAAAAAAATGTTGGACTCAAACAAAGTTCATTTTCGTCTCATTATTATGTAACAAGTTATTCGAATTATAACTTTTCATGTAATTCAAGCAGGGCAATTTCAAGAGTGGTGCATAGCTGATGAGCAGACCCTCGATGACGAGCTTCAGGCAGGGCTGGATTGCAGCAAGATACAAATAAACCAGCCTTGTTATCTCCCAAATACTGTGAGGGACCATGCGTCTTATGCCTTCGAACTACTACTATGAGAAACTGAAACACAAAGGAGCTTCTTGCTACTTCAATTCTGCTGCAATAATTAGATAAAATCTAATTTTTACAAGAAAGAGAATCATGATTCCACATCTCTTTTCTGGTAATAGAAATATTAGACACATCATTTGGGAAGTCAGGCAAAGAGGATTACTGTTTGTCTGTGACTTTCTCATTTGCCTTAAGTTGCAGTATGAAATTTACTTTTGAAGTACTCGAATCTGGATATTGATTAGGAGTAGGAAACTAAAATGTTACTTCTTTTCTGTGACAAATTTGTAACTTACACTCTTTCTGTAATGACAGACCACAAATTCGGGAGTGATAAAGTGTGCACACTTGCGGTGCTCGGTTCTGCTTTCAAGTTGGAAAAAGAATTGCCATGTGACAGTCTGTTGTGTACACAATTTTTTTTTTTTCAATTTAAAACCCATGTGCTACATTTATTACAATAAGTTTGTATCAAAACCATAATTAAACCGGTCACAAGTCGTTTTATTGGCCTATGACAATTTAGTATATAAAGTGTTTTACTCTCTACTATGTTGTATTCTTTTCATACCAAAATAGTGGTACGAGAAACCTCAGGAGAATAAGAATAGTGTTATGGAAAGTGACTGGGAGCAAATTAAACAGTGCCTTCATTCGTATTTAAGAAAATGTTCTCGTTAGTCAAATATTTAGATCAACCAATTGTTATCTCAAATGATAAATGCATCTTATATTTGTTATCCATTGTGATTCAAATTAGGAGAGTGCTTACCGGAGATATTTCTCCTAAACCTTTCCCCGAAACACAAGTTTCTCTCCAACTTCAGCAAAAATAAAAATTAAAAGAAAATTCACATCTAATTTTAGGATAAACTCACCAAATTAATTTTTATGATATATTATATCTCTACTTGTAGAGAAAACTCGACAGCCTTCCATGAAAATAAGAAAAAAGAATGACTTATTCAGTTGGATCCCAACCAATACCATGTCCATCTTTTAAACTAGTATCCAGTTTCACTTCCAAATAAGAGGCAGGCCAATGTTCAATGGAGCCCTGTCCTACCTGGCAAGCAGAAAGACATTGATTGTGGGGTTCTGCCCGGAAATGCAGAGAGTTATTATCAATTATCATATGCCACTGTGTAATACATTAACAAGGCCAAATACCAATAGTTGATATGAAGCACCGCGAGCATAATTTGAGTGAAATGATACCAAATCTTAAATTCTCCCTTGCCTCCCATCCCAAATTCGACCCCATACTTATCTCTATCTAAGGATAAAAAAAAAAAAAAAAAAAAAAAAAAAAACAGAGAGTGATACATTTAACTTCCATTATGGATAGCAATAGTTGCTATCTCTGTCGACCCAACATGCCTTCCAGCCCCAAGAAAAATGAAAGAAAGAACATAGAGCAGTGTCATAGACACATGGGATACAAGAGGGCAGCTAATACAGTGACCACCGTAATATACTAATCTCGCTTGTGCTTATTTGCACTCTCGCTTGTACATATTCCATTATTTGTAATAGGTGTTATGCACCAGTCTTCAAAAGGTACAAATATCATTTTCTCCTAGTCTTGTTTTCCAAAGACAGAGTTTACATGCATTCACACATATAAAGATTTTCTTAGAAAAGAAAAGAGCAACAGAACAAGTGCCCTGTGTCCTAATTAGTGGAATCAAGTGGTTGAACTTGGTAGTGGGTAATTACTCATCAAATATGGATACACATGATTCATCTTCATTAATCTAATGATGCAGGGTTGCAATAAACCCTCCTTTACATAATTTATTTGCCCTTAACGTGTGAACACAAATACAATGGCATCCCACATATGGTCGACCAGCTAGTCACCAAAACTACCTTCTCTTAATCATTTAACTGTCACTTCTGTCCCCCCAATTTGCTTTTGTTTCAGCTTTTCAACAACCCAAATTTCTATACTAGGCCAAAAAAGATAAAACAAAAACCCTCCAATTTTAATCTTTCATAGCACATTTTCATTAAACAATTTCTCCAAACTCCCCAAGAACTCTCTTTTAACTTCTGTTTGGCATGGTCCAAGAAAAGAGAAATGGGGCATAATAAATTGGGCCACATCTTGCTTTAATTACAGAAATTAAGACACTCCTTACCTTATCTTGGCCCTTCCTTGGGACAAGAAACTACTGGCTCTTCCTAGAAATGATAAAGCAGGCTCTAAGAACCTCATTTGCCTTATTATTTTTTTGCTGCAAACTTCTTTTGCTTTTCATTTAGTAGTTCATAAATGCAGAAGAAGAGGTGAAAGCAGGCCCCATTTATTACCCCCCATAAGTGTGTTAGGGTAAGGTGCCCTTTTTTTGTTGGGAGCCTGCAAGTTGCAACCGTACAGCCTCTAGCTTTGACCACTTGGCAGGCTGTCGTGACCTGCAGCTAAGTTCCATCACCACTACTATTTTGGAATTTCACATCACAGAATTAAAAATTTCCCATCTATTTAAGTAGTGGAATGCTTGTGTCTTTGTCTCTGTGAGGGTTTGAGGGTTGTTTTTACTTGCCTTCTGTGTATCTTTCTTGTTTTTGAGTGTTGGCCTTACCCTTCTGAAAGGATGAGTTATCTGGGTGTAGGTGTTAGTCCTGGGACTGTCCCAGTATATCACAGCACAAATATAAAGGTGTTAGATAGGAGGGTTAAAATAGCAGAGTTGGGATTAAGGTGCGTGATCTGTGGTCTAGGAGTTCTTGCAGCTGTTCTTGTGGGGACTGATACCCAGGTCAAAGAGATCTTCACAATCCAGAAGAAGGCTAAATTTACAGACATGAAAGCTTTAGTGTAAGATCTCTAATCTTCTCCATCTAAACTATCTCCTTGACATTGTTCAATCTTTGGTACTGTTTCCATATATTTTTTACACTAGTTTTAATAAAACTAGCTTTGTCAGTCAGTATTTGATTGTCCTAATTCTCCAGGTTCTTGGTGATAGCCAATGGGTTAGCTGCAGCCTACTCTTTATTCCAAGTGTTGCGTTTTGTTGTGAGCATGGTCAGAGGAAATGTTCTCTTCAGCAAGCCCTTAGCTTGGGCTATTTTCTCTGGTGACCAGGTACTTTCAAGTATAAAAACCACCCGAATTCCTGTTTCATTTGTTGTATTTGCATGCGTACTGCTTAGTCCAATAACCTATGCCCAAAATTAGGCATATTATTTGTTGTGTTTTGTCTTAGTGGCTGTTAGGCCAATTTTGTTCTGTTAGTCGCAGAGCTTTTACTCTGTTTATCTTGCTCTGTTTTTCCCGTTGACGAAATTATGATTTTAGAAATGCATACAAGTAAGTCTACAAAATGACAGTTAATTAGTTCATTTATATTTATCACTTATTCAGTACTTCTACTCTAGTTATGTTGCAAGCCATTTGCTTGATGATGTATGGTGCTATGTCCTTTTTTGCATGCAAACCAAGTGGCAGAGTAGCGAAGTGTTGGGCAGTTGTCGTAGATAAATATCAGCTTAATGTAGCACGAGGTAATAATAATTATAGGTAATGTCCCATAATGGCTTGGTGTTTTTCTGTGTAAAAGTAGGGGTTAGAGTGATGCTATGTGCAACAGACCTCTGTTTTTATGTGAATCGTACATTTGATACCTCTTGGTGGGAGAAGGTCATTTACAATTTATCACAATGAACTCAGACAATAAATGTCCTTTTGCTGTTGGAAATTTTTAAAGAAATTGGTTAGGATAGTTGCAGCAACATTTTATTTGCCAGACGGGCATATAAATGCACTAAGCTTCTGTGTTTTTGTCTTGAAGAAGATAGTCCTCATTTTCTCTCAAATGGGTGACAACTTTCACTAGAAGATTTCACTATCCCCAATTGATTGTTTGTACAAATCTAATAGTTGACTACATGTTAAAATGAAAGTCCTCTCCCTCAAATTTAAGTTGTTACAATATGTAAGACACTGGCATGACTATATAAGCTTATTTATGCAGGTGATGGCATATATGACAGTGGCAGCAGCGGCAGCAGCAGCACAATCAGCAGCCTTTGCTAAGTTAGGGCAGCCAGAACTGCAATGGATGAAGATATGCAACATGTATGGGAAATTTTGCAACCAAGTTGGAGAAGGGTTAGCTAGTGCAGTGGTGGTTAGCCTTAGTATGGTGGTTTTGTCTTGTATATCTGCTTTTAGTCTATTTCGGTTGTATGGGTGTAACAAAGGCAAGAACAGCTCAAGGTGGTAAAGGTTCAGGGACAGAAACTGTAGTATTGTAACTTGATCCAACTGTTTATCACATGGTTCTGTAATTTACACATCCAGTTATAAAATAGGTGATGTAATGGATGAGGTGAAGTAATATCAGAGACTTGGAATTTGTGTTCAATAATAATCAAGTTTGATTGGATTAATATGCATATTTTAAAAAAATAAAAATTCTATTTATATTAATCAATTTCCTAATATTTTTAGTTTTCATTTAAGAAAACTAAAATAATCCTTAAACATATCCATGTCAAGAAGAGAGAAATAGGAACACGTGGATAACACGGGCTACCACGGGCTACCACGGGCTGGTATTTAAATAGAATACGCGCGGGCTCAGTGATTGAGAAAACAAGTTATTATCTGATTGGATAGCTTTAAGCCAAGTCAAAGTCATATAATTTCTTTGACCTTTCTCAACTCAGATACCAAGTTTTCATTGGTCCATAGAAAAGAGTACTGGACCCTACATTATTACTTATTTCGGAGTCACCCTTCTTTCTGGTAAATTAACCGCCTTTCACGGACTTACTCTTTTCTTTGGCTCCAATTTTCTCTAGCATTGTGTGAATATCCAAACCCTAAATTTGGAATTCAATAAAATCTTCCATTTCTGGATTAACAATCAGACGCAGAGTGCTAGAGCTCGTGGAGATGTCAGAGAAATTCTCGGCAACTGTTCGAATTGGAGATCTCAGCGATTTTATAGCGCCGTCTCAGGCTTGTATAGTCTCTCTCAAGGGGTTAAAAGCAAATTCTACGAGGCCTGATAAAGCTGAGGTATTTCTTCAAATTTCATTTCACATATATTGGGATACTGGGTTCTCACTCTCCTTGTTTTTACTTTATTTAGAACTAAAAAAGTTTTGATTTTTATGCTTATTAGTCGTTTGATTTTAGAAAAAAAAAATTAAAATTCCGAGTAGTGATTACTTATTTGGGAAATATTAGGGTTCAAGAGAAAAATAATAGTCAGTTAATTGAGTTTGAATTTGAATGAAACTTCACTCATTCTTTTTATTGATTTTTTTTTTCCATATGATGAAGGTTTCTACATCTAAAAAGGAAGTGCAATTAGAGCCAGTTAAAATTTCACTCAAGGATTGTTTAGCATGCAGGTAAGTCACCACTCTCTCTTCCTCTCCTCCAACACACCCACACTATCACGCAGTCACAGATACTGGGATTGTTTATCCATTTATTTGATCATGTGGGATGCTCTCGAGGCTCATTTGTAGGGAAATCTTAAAAAAAAAACACTTCAAATTGGATATACTTATCACGATGTCATATGAATTGATTACACACCAAAATGTCACTTACATTTTCACCCAGATAATTTCATCTGATTATACAGTGGATGCGTCACATCAGCAGAGACAGTTATGCTAGAGAAACAAAGTTTGGATGAGTTTCTGTCTAATATTGATAAAGGGAAGACTGTTATTGTTTCGTTGTCTCCACAGTCAAGAGCTTCACTTGCAGTTCATTTTGGCATAACTCCAATTCAGGTTAACAATTGGATTTTCTTTTATTAGTTTTGATCCATGATTTACTGGGCTCTTTCTTTTGCCTATGACGGGAGTACCTTGCTGTTTGATAATGTTCTTAATCTTTTCCTCTCTCTCTCCTGCCCCCCCTGCATTTCAGCCATATTGGTTCGAATCCTCCTTTTTTTTAATCTTTTTTATCTTTGCCCTCATTTCTTTATCTATGTGAATTAGATGTTAGAAGACATTTTGATGTTTTATTCACTTAACTGTAAGAAGCAATTGCAATTTCAGGTCTTAAAAAAGATCACAACATTTTTTAAGTTCTTGGGAGTAAAGGCAGTTTTTGATACAAGCTGTAGCAGAGATCTAACCCTCCTTGAATCTTGTAATGAGTTCATCACGAGGTACCAACAGAGCCAGTCAATTGACGACAAGAGTTCTAAATTGCCCTTACCCATGGTTGCCTCTGCGTGCCCAGGTATAAATTGTCTATCTATTATAACTTTAGTAATTGCATTATGTAGAGGGAGGGGGAGTTAGAGGGAAGTGAGTATGAGGAAGTAAAAGTAATCAGTTTTTTTAAGTATTAATGGGAGTAATACCGATCAATTTTATCTTTTCTTGTTGCTGATGGGTTAATTTCTCTTCAGGTTGGATATGCTATGCTGAAAAACAACTTGGATCCTTTGTTCTGCCTTATATATCCTCAGTGAAGAGTCCTCAGCAAACAATTGGAGCTATTGTCAAGCATCATGTATGCCAAAGCTTGGGTCTCAGGTAACATGTTGAATTGAAACTTATAAACATTCTTCTTTTTTTCAGTATTTTGCAATTTTTTGATAAAAGAGTTCTAAAACAATTTGGTGTTATTCTTTTGACGAGTTTAGCCTGTAATACTTAGCATGTGATGACTACATCTACACTCTAACCAGATCAAGAACATCTTTGTGTATGCTTGGTAATATATTCAATTAATATTTCAGGAAAGAAGATGTCTACCATGTAACTGTGATGCCCTGTTATGATAAGAAGCTTGAAGCTTCTAGGGATGACTTTGTTTCAGTCGAGTCCCAAGGTGAAAACCACATGAAAGTAACAGAGGTAGATTCAGTGTTGACATCTGGGGAGGTTTTGGAGTTGATACAGGTGCAAGAAACTTCTAGTTGCTCTCTCTTTTTTGAAAATTAGTTTGGATATAGGTTTATGTATGTATATATTAATATTTGTTTGGGTTCAACGGTTGCAGTTAAAAGCAGTAGATTTTAAAGCCTTGGAGGAGGCTCCTCCAGATAGATTGTAAGAACCGGTTCATCATCTGAGGTTTCATTCATGTCCCAGAAAAGCGATGTTTATATAAACAGCATGCTTTATGCAGGCTAACAAATTTTAATGAAGAGGGATATCTGTATGGGGTCCATGGAAGCTCTGGGGGTTATGCAGGAACAATATTTAGACATGCGGCTAAGATTCTCTTTGGGAGAGAAGTTGATGGCCCTTTGAACTTCAAAAATATTAGACACTCTGATTTCCAAGAAGTTACTCTGGAGGCAAGTCCTTTTAAAAATTTCTCTGTAATTTTTACACGAGCTAGGTTCTTTTACCAGAAACAAACATCTTCCAGCCACTGGCAGTGTATTACTCATGCGTAATCTACATGAGACTATTAAGGAGCCAATAGCCTTAGTAGTTATCGTAATGTTAGTCTGCATAACTGCAATTTGATTCACCGAAGCAGAGTGGGATTCTTCTCATTTATGATGTTCCAACTTCTAACAGATTTTTTATTGTGCAATATATCTGTTTTTATTTAATTTCTTATTTTTTGTCTGGGGTTACTGTTCATACAAGATTAGAAAGCCACAATTAACCATTTTCATCCCTTCTGCATCTCTGCATGCAGTCAATAAGTTTAGCACATAAAACTGTTTTGGAAGGCAATTTTTTTCAATAATTTCTTATTTGTATACTGCAGTTTGTTCTTTTTGTCCTTTGTGTAACCTCATACCATATATTAATGTAGATGGAGGGAAAAACTGTGTTAAGATTTGCTCTGTGTTATGGCTTCCGCAACCTGCAAAACATTGTCAGGAAACTTAAAGTTGGAAAATGTGATTATCATTTCCTGGAAATTATGGCATGTCCTTCAGGTTCTTTTTTTGCTACTTTTTACTTGCAGTTCATGTGGCTGTTCCATTTCAATATCAAGCTGAAGTTTTAGTAGGTATTGACCTGAAAATATTATGGTTAAGCAGGTTGCTTGAATGGTGGAGGTCAGATCAAACCAAAGCCTGGGCAATCTCCAAAGGATTTGATTCAGTTATTAGAAACTGCATATATGGAAAATGTGAGTTCTAATCTCATACTATCTTGCACTGTTAGTTTCGGAGCGTCCTTTATAGGTTTTGTTATGTCCTTAAACCGAACCTTCGAGTTCCTTAGATTTACTAAAACTTTATGAAATGTGAAGATTTTGTGAAATTGGATTTTCTGTTCTCATCTATACAAGTGATGAATGGATGATTGATTTGTACTACTTGTTTTTTAGTCTGATATTCTTTTCACTATATGTTTTTATGTCTTTTCTGATCTTTTTTGGTCATAGTTTTATGGATCTAAATCCTTTACTTTGCCCGACAGTGATTTATATCTAATTTATTGTATTGTACCTGCTAGGTTTTGGTTGCTGAACCATTTGAAAATCCTATTGTGAAAGGCTTATATGATAAGTGGCTTAATCATCCCGGCTCAGAGAAAGCGAAGAGACACTTGCACACAGAATATCATCCTGTTGTGAAAAGCATTACTTCTCAGTTGCACGATTGGTGAAAAGTATTTTATAGATTAAAGCTTTGATATTATCTCCTCAATTCCATTATACAAGGTAATCTTGCAGCCTCTACTATGATACCCCACCAGTCCTGTGGTCTTGGCTCCTTATTAATAGATTAGCATCTCTGGTGTCATCCAATTTTGGTAGATAACAGCGGACAGAATCTTGCCCCAGTAATGTACATATGCTTTATCAGAAACCGGTTTGACAGAAGAAGGAATCACACGCTTGTAAGCCACAATCTCTTTAGTTTTTCAGGCCTTTTCCCCTATTATAATTTTAGTTTCTGGGGTTAGGACCTGAATAAAGTTTCCTTCATCAATTCATTTTTCTATTTGGATATGTATTTGTGACTGAGTAGGTGGAGAGGATGATAATGCGATGTTCTTGGAACGTAACTTTAGCCATTTCATGTATCGGTCCCAGTCAAATTAAGAAAACAACATTGAGATAGAAATTTTTCTTCATCGTAATCATAGCAATATTTTCTTTAAGCTGTAGTGGAATCTCTATTTTGGTTTATTGTTATTTTTGGACATTATTTTGAACTTCTTTATATGTAATGCATGGATACTCATGTTTCAATATGCGCATTCATTATATAAAAATTGAGCCGTAGGTTATGTTTGGCCATTACTTTTAACATTCATAAGTTCTACTACATTTAGAAAGCAAGTTGTAAGATCATAAGAAAGAACAATTTTTAAATTTTTCTTTAAAAAAAAGAAGCATAATTCAACCTGAAAGTATAAACTGGATGCTATACCATCCAAAGCTGAACTATCTTTCCTTTTTTTATCTTTTTTTTCAAAGCTGAAATTATTTATGTACCCATATTTGGTATTTTTCTACTGTTTTGGAAACAAAATCTCTCTCAGTCCCTACCAAAAAATAAAATAAAAATCTATTTCCAGTTTTTGTTTCGCGGAATAGAATACATGTTGTCATCCAGAGGTTGATCTTTTTGTTTTAAATTGGATTCGATCATAGTTAGGTTGTCCCAGTTGGCTTGTGGTTTCCCGTGGGATTCTTTTGCATGAGACTAGAAGAAGTGCTATGATCGGGTCTATCACTATTCTCTTGCTCATGAGACTCTCGTTGTCTAGGACTATTGTGTGAAGCTGCCATTACCGACCTGTAAGTGGTGTATTATAGGTGCCGGGCTCTGTAAGCTCCTGTTGATGTTCAATTGAGTTGAGTGCCGTCTGCTTGATCCTTTCCCATGCTGCCTGATCAGTGCTCCTAGTGTGTCTCTCCACATCCAGCTCGGGTTTGGTTGTTGCAGAAGAAGTGCAGGACCAGTGATTGTTAAAAGCATTTCTCCTGAATGGGAAATAGATCTTAGGTCTAGATGTACGGCGTTGCTGGTGAGAAATTGGCCTGGAGGGTGAAATCCCTTTATTAGTGGAGTTATCTGAGTCTCGATCATTACAATGCTCTGGTAGTCCATTCTGTTGATGTTGCAGAGGTGAGGATAGGGGTCGGTTGAGGTCCAGGGGTATGGCGTGTTTGGTTGTGTTGCGTTGGGGGTTTCTCCTGGCTCTGGTCGAATAACACTTGTTCAATCAGGTATTGCCTCCATCCCTACTTACCAAATGATAGTTGAATCATTCCGCGTGAAAGTTTGTAATGAAATTAATCGCTTTACTAGGAATTTCAGTTGGGGAACAACCGATGAAAAAAAGAAGGTGCATTGGGTAGGATGGAAGGACATAACCCACCCCAAATGGGAAGGAGGCCTTGACCTCCGAACCCATAAACTTTGCTCTTCTTACCAATCTGTCTTGACGATTTATCCACTACATACTAAATCCGATTTCTAGGACTGAATTTGGAAATTGAATTTACCTCCTAGAACTCAGGCCTTTGTTTGGCACTGTAAGACTGAAGCCCTTGCAACCTATGCCAATCTTGCACGGAGGGGTTGTAATATTGATTCCATGTGTCTTCGTTGTCTACGAGAGCCTGAGACAATAACACACTCCCTTCGCAACTGCTAGGATAGTGTTGCCTTTTGGAATAAGCTAGGAATCCCCGCGGATGTTCTCTGCTCCTTTACATATGATCTTAATGCCTGGCTCTGGCAAAACTGTAACTCTTCTCTTTCCCACCACCTCCATAATCTCCCCTGGTCTACGGTTTTCTCATTTGGGCTTTGGAGCATCTGGCTTCATAGAAACAAAGTGGTCGATCGCAACCCCGATAATCTTTGTGATCCTTTCAAAGCCTAAATCCCTCTGGCTCTTGAATTTCACACCATCAAGGGTGGTCCTAAATCTAGGACTAACACTAAAGCAATCCTTGTTAATTGGTGCCCCAGATCTCGGCTAGTTCAAACTTAATACTGACGGTGCCTCCAAGCACAACTCGAGGATGGCAGGGGCTAGTGGTTTGATCCGGGACGGTGCCCGGGTCAAAGGTTTTGCTAGAAGAATTGGGATGTCATGGCTGAGTTTTGGAGTCTAAGGGATGGCCTACAACTAGCTTCTAATTTAGGAATTATTAACATGGAAATTGAACTTGATTCAACAGTTGTTGTAGGACTAGTTAATGGTACTGACTATGATAACTATATGCTTTCCCCTATCATTTGTGATTGTAGGTCCCTCCTGATGAACTTCAATCAGATGAGGATTAAACATGTCTACAGAGAAGCAAATGTTTGTGCTGATATTTTAGCTAATTTAGGATGTAATTTGGATCGTGACTTGCATGCCAATTTTGTTGTTTTTGGAGATGGGTCTGTAATGAACTATCTTTGGATGCCATTGGTATGGCTAGAACTCGTTGTATCTCTTAGGTTGTTTTAATGCATTCCCCTCTCACCAAAAAAAAAAAAAAAAAAAGAGAGAGAGAGAGAGGGATATGATTACATTTAGTGTGACAAAAAAAAGGATTGACTTCCCTGAGATTCTCAACCAAGAGACAAAAATTGTATACCAAAATAAGAAACGGTCTGATATTTATCCAATTTTTATTATACTAAAACTTAAAAAACCAGGGGTGGGTACAAATAACAAGATCAAAGGCTTTTCTCTGAAAACAACACTCAGCTCTTCATTTTTTTCTTAGCCAAAAAGGGTTTTGCAATCTGCTTACAAATAATGGTAAAACTGCTCTGCCTTTCTCTAATTCTTGAATTTATAGATTTTTTTTCTGCTTGAAGTTTCCTCTGGTTTTGATGAATAGGTGAGTTAGTGCTGGCCAAAAAAAAGAATATGTGATTTAGCGACATATAATTTGTAGTCTTGCCTAGAAAATTCATTTGATTCTTTTCACTGTCAATTTTGAATAATGGGTTCCTTGTTGTTAGTCCATCTGATCAGAAAATTAAAAAAATATATATATTTGTTTCAACCTTTTTCTTTTTTCCTAGAGGAAGGAGGTGGAGTTTGTGATTTTGCAGCTCATTTTTGTTTATTGCTATGCTTTGGAATATCTGCATGCTTCTGCTGTTAGTTATATCGGGCAAGTCATTGATCACTGATCTGTATAGAGTTGGGTAATGCCTTTATGAGTCAATGCAAATTGAATTTTTTTCCTCACAAATTAACTATCAATAATGTTTCAATAAAAAACAGAGAACTATCCAATTCTGTTGCTGAATGCTAACCAATGCTTTATAGTTAATTTTTTAAAATTTATAAGAAGCCCTCTTAGTGGATTTTAATGTTAAAAGAAAAATAACATTTTCTTTTCTTGTTTTCTTTTCGTGTTCAGAAAGCTTTTTCAAGCATAGACTTTCAAAACCAAACACTGCCAAATGGAGATAATCTAGTTTTAGACCTCCTCCCCGTTTTTCTCATTTTGTGTGGGCAACTGGGCATGGTGCCTGCCACTGGTTGGTAAGATGGCATCTGAAAATAATTTTCTCTTGGAATGATGCTAAAGTACTTACTTTTACATGCAGCTCTCAGAAGTGAAGAACTGTCTTTCTGCACTCTAGTGGCTAGACCTTTGCCATTAGTATGTCATAACCATCCTCATGGTTAATCTTGTTTACTGAGATTGTCAACCCCACCTTTCCACATCCCAAATAACGACCGTGTCTATGATATTTTGTTATCTGTTTGTTATAATTTTTGCCATCTGTGCTTATTTTATTTGACTTACAGAATAAGATTTCTATTCCATTCTGTTATTATTGCTTATTTGTTTAGTGATGGATGAGGGAATTGTTTGTTCACTACATGTGTCGTAACTGTTTTATTCTACAGAAGTTGAATTTTATGTTGGATGCACATCAATTGTGGTTTAGAAGTATGTAGCAGTGCCTGTTGTTGTCTCCTTCATTCAGTTTAATTTTGAAATTTAGTCTAGATTATATGCTTGTGCCGCTTCTGTGTTTTAATACCTACAAAGTGCTAAATCAGAGCAACTGGATCACCCTTAGTTAGATGCTGCACTCATTGTAATTTGCGTAAGATTAGATTACTTCACAGTGCTTACCAGAGAGGAAAGTTGCCAAATTTCAGAAGAACATCACAGATTGTGAGCTCTTTTCTATTAAGGTTATGACCATTGTTTTGTTCTTTGGCAGCTCTATGTCAGATCATTAGGATGGCTACAAGTGGTGGGAAGGCTTAAGGAAATGAGAAATGAAGTGTTAATAAGAAAAAAAGGTATTTGGAACTATACCATGGTTAATGTAGCTGTTTCTACTAAAAAGTGAAATTATGATGTTTTTTACTTATCTAATATAATAAATCAATATTGTTTCTCAAATTGTTGCTGAGTGCCTTGCATTTTTGTTTTCTTTTAACCCTCTTCATGGATACAATTTGTTCTCATAGTAAAGATGCTATACCCTAAATTTTATTTTCCTTGGAGCCATGCTAAAACAAGTAAGACATCAATAGAGGATATGTTTCCTCATCAAAATGCCGTGATATCCAATAAACAAAAACATCCTTGACCATGAAGTATCTGATATTGATACCTCTCATTATCACCTTACAAGTTACAAAAATCAAATTAAACAAGCTGGTGGCAGAAGACAACTCAATGATCACATCCCATCGTTCTCTGCCACCCCACCCCTACTGCCTCCTGCATCAAGCAAAATCTGACATCTTAAAGGTCTAGTCCTGCATAATACTCCTTTCATATACTCTGGCAGCTTGCATATAGAATTTAAGAATTTTGTAATTTATTCACTTGTTTATGTGCACCATGTACCACAAGGAATAGTTTGAAATCCACAAGTTTTTAAGGCACAATCTCTCTGCGGAAAGCAATAACTTGAAATCAGAAGATAGCATATCAGACACTGACCAAAACTGTGCTTCGTACAATCAGAAAGATGGCGACCAAAAGAACCAAAGATAAGAAAGCTCAAGAAATTATCGTTTGGGATGATTTAAAAATGCTCATCAGATCTTCGACTTGCTTTGCTGATGATGCTTCATGTGCTTTTGTTTTGGCAACAACAATCAGAACTTCTTGACAACTTCCGACTATAGGAGTTAAAACCGATCTCACTGCACATTTGGATACCACTTCCAGATAAACTTCCATTTTGCGGGTAGTCAAGTTCCTGCAAGAATTCTACTGATCAAGCTTCTCATTTCAGAATAAAAGGCAACAACCTCATAAAAGAATTACACTGGTTACACAAATCCAAACAACTTAGAAAAAGGATGGCAAACTTAATTACTCTCAATCTTGTCTTGGTGCTATATGGTGTTAAACATGGATTTAGATCCTTCACAAACAAGTCATCTGGACTGCCTGGGTTTGTCAGATCCTCAGAGCTGAATTCCTGTATGAATAGTTTAACATATCATTATCCAAATATTTATTAGGTGCAAATTGCTTTTGATACCGTGCATTTCTACAGAAAACAGGACCCTCGTAGAAAATAGTTGAATAAGATGTCCTAAATCATATGAAGTGTCAACTAATATTTAGTTCTAAGTTTTAACCAGAAAACATATAACATAATTCCAGCAACAAGTAATGACCAAGAAATCTTGTAACTTTCCACTAGTTGGCTCCTATTATCCATCAACTATCAATCTTGATTTCAAATTTATACTAACGCTGCCGGCTTACCAAAGAATTAGAAGCATCATCTTGGGAATATCTTGGTGTCCCTGGAGTACTGCCATTGTGTTGGAGACATGCCATTCCAGAGTACTTGTCAGCCTTGACCTGCAGAAGCAATATCAGATTAGCAAACCAGATTCCACTATCATACAATTCCAAAATTAAGATTCTACTGAAATTGGAAATTCTTCTCCATGAGAAATATGCATGTATTTTCTGAAAATCTGTACCAATTCAATCACTTCATGAAGCAATGGGTAATTATAACCATAGGTATTCCTGTTGTTTATGTAAATCAAGCATATACAGGCAAGAAGACCAATCAATGGAAAAAAATTTAAAAAGGAAAGCACACTATATTATTTTGAAATTGAATGCTTCACATAGAGATGTAAGTTATACCTCGGCAAGATCCTCTGCAAGGCTTTGGAGTTGACCAGTGAGAGAAGTGACCTGCCTTTGTAGAGTTGGGATGACTTGTTTTGCTTGCGTAAGCTCTGAACCCTGCTTCTCCAGAAGTTCATGAAGCTGAGAATTCATTACATCTGGGAATAGGATTGCACTTTTCAGTGACTTGATTTCTTCTCTTTGATTCAAGCACATATCTTTCAACTTCTCCACCTGAAATTCAACTCTTTTTTATCAATAAATAAGCAAACACAAATTTAATTGACAGGAAAATAAAATGTGATTTGATTGTCTAATGAGTTGGATCTAATTGGGCACCTCCAACTCCCAATGTTATTGGAAGAAATCACTTGAAAAAAATTTCTTTTCAATTGTAAGTATACTAGGAAAATTTTATACGTAGAGATCTCAAATTTCAAATCTTTCACACTTTACAGTAGAGAAAATTAGAACAACAACTGAGTCAAACAATAGATCCCATTGTTTTAGCAATCAAACAGGAATCTGATAAACTAAAAGCGTAAATTCTTTGTTGTGTGAATTAGCTGTTATTTGTTATCTGAAACCCAATTTCTCTTACGCATACTCCTCCTTTCAACCTAAACATAAATAGAAAATCACTTACTTCTCTGTTCTTTTCCTCAAGCAACATCTTGAGCTCAGAAATCTCCATCTCCTGCTCCTTATTCATACTCAATAACTCCCTCTCACTCCTCAGCACCATAGCAAGAGTCCTCGTATTCCCTTTCACTTCCGTCAAAGCCTTCACCTGCTTCTTCTCTTTCTCTGAACTTGCCTTCCCAAACAGCTTCTTCTGCAAAGACGTAAACCCATTAGCCTTCCTTGCATTCTTCTTCAAATCCTCAGCAATCAAGTCCGACGCAATCACCAATCCAGCTGGATGACCCGCCTTGGGTTTTATCGACGATTTCTTCTCGATGAATTTCTTCACCATTGTTGTCAAATTGGGTTCCACCTTACCCTTCGTCCTGGTCTGAGCTAGATCCAATGGTTTAGATTTGACGATTGCACGAGAAGAACAGGATTTCGTGGGTACAGAGGATTTGTGCTTAAACTCAGAGGAAGAAGATGGGTCCGAGAAATGAGAGGAAGTTGAGGACCGTAAATCGTAGGAACTGTAACGCGAAGATGGTTTACCACCAGAAGCCATGTTTGAAGATAATTTGTCGGAGATATTAACGTTGTGAGTTCAGAACAAGGGAGGAACACAGGGCTAGATTGTAGGGTTTCCGTTTTTGTTTTTTGAAGACGAAGAGCGAGATAGAGGCTTAAGATTCGTGTCTGACTTAGGACACGTGTCGATCGATTATGTGATTCTGTGCTTTTGCCGCTGTCTAAAATCTGAATTCAAATTTTCCCCTGACTGGCGCGGGCTTGTTCCTCTTTTTTTGAAATTACAAATATGTGATACGATGACAAAAAAAAAGGGTTGATTAATTTATAGTGTTTTATGACATTTTTTTAACTAATATATCTATATAATTTTTTTTATATAATTATAATTTTAGTAGCATATATTACAATGAATACTTTTCTTAAATAATTTCACCCTTATCCATTCAATGATCACATTTGTAATTTTTTTGTCCCTTCAACAATTTTAAAAAAATATAACTTTATTCCTCCTACTCTTTGAATCCTATTTTTATATTTTATTTTTTGTAATTGCAGTTTGAGGATTGTTTATATTTATGTGTTTTAGTTTGTAATTGAAATTATCCTGAGCAGCCCCAAATACATGTACGCGTGTCCTGGTTGGTTGCCCAAACCACCAAACGGGCTCTAAGTAACGTTAGCTACCATTACATTTTTCTTTTTTCTTTTTTTAACATATCAATTATATTATGACGGGACTGTCTAATTTAACAATTATTAAAAAATTATGTAATAGTAGAAATACTAACTCAGAGAAAATACCCCAGAGATCCCATTACATTCATCCCCTTTATAAGAACCCCAAATCCCAAATTCTCAGAAGGATGCAAAGAATCTTGCAAATTTGTAAAAATCTGAGCTTCCCCATTGTTACCCATTTTGGAACTCATTAAAAACCTTCCATTTATTCACTGTCTCAGAATTCTGGTATCAGAGCAAGCTTAGATCAAAGGGAAATAGCAGTGCTAGTGTGCTACCAACAATCATGGAGGACTCAAGTGAAGAGGCAATACGTATGAACAATAATGGAGGAATTCAAGATTCAAGATTCGAGAGTTTCAGTGAAGGTGAAATTCTTCAAACTATTACCCTGCATATTCTCTTCTAATTCCTTTGCTTTACACACCAATCCCAATTCTTGTTCTTACCCATATCAACCTTCATACCAGAATCCCCATCCCTATAACCAGCCTCAACCCAAGTTACTTACTCAAATTCTTCAATTTAACGAACCCATAACCCAAATCCTTTTCTTTTCTTTATCACCCTGATTATGGAGGTGGCTCCCAAAATCTTGGACAACAACCATATCAAAACTTCCCCAATTATCAGTATCCCAATTCCTATGTCCAACCTTCAAACTTAGCCACTCACTCCTATGCTTTTCACCCTCCTATGCTTCTCACCCTTAAGTTCCGATTTCTGGTTTTTCTCTTACTGGTTATCAAAACATTACTAATCTTCAAGATTCCTTGATATAAAGTCTCAGACTGAGTGTGGTTCCTTGAATCCCATAACCACTGTACAACAAAGCTCAGAAAATCAAGAATCAAGGTTTATCAAGAGCAATGGAATCAGGATCAGAACTTTCTGGGCTATTACCGGACCCAACTGGATTTAATTTGTTGTGCACAGACAGTGAAAGCTATGCCAGAGTTGCTGCAAGCTGGAACACCTGGGTTTAACAGCAGTAAAAATGGAGTCCAAGGGTCAAGAATATATGGGTCAAGTAGTACATGCTCTTGGCTGAAACAAAGAACCATGGAAGAAGACGACTGTAGAGAAATTCCAGGATTATTAGCTCCTCAGGTTTCAGATGATTCTTCAGTTGCTGCTCACAAGACGACCGTTTCTTGCTTCCATATTGAGAATCTTGCAGGTAGGAAGGAAGAACAAGAGTTGGAGTCTGCTCCTCAATCAACCCAATGTAGTTTGATAACAGGTGGACTGCAATGTCGACACAGCTGCCTCTTCTGTCCTCTCATCTTCACTGGGATCAAACTTCAACAGCCACCCATTCTTGCCAAAAATCAGTTCTGATTTATTCCAATCACCCCCTGCAGCCAGAGATTAAGTCATTCCTATTAAAAAAAATTAGTTTCTGAAAGCAGATCAGTGATGGAGGAGATTCAACACTCCAGAGTTAGGTGTTGGTTTGAGTAAGAATGATCCAGTAGTTGCTTTGGCGAGTTTGCTGAAATGGAAGAAAAGGATCAAGATTTATGGAAGTATGCTCAGAAAATCGGGGAAGCAATCCATGGAGCATATGAATCCATAATTTGGAGTCTTCCACCTTGTCACAAGGGATTCAAGAATGATTTGAATCCTGGAATTATTTTGAAAGTTCAAGCTCAGTTTATGAAATGGGCTGAGTCAGGATTTCTCTGCATAGGTTTCCAAGCTCTGATGGCAAGAGTTTATTTCATTAGTAGAGAGGATCTAGTTTCACACTCTTGAGGACAAGGGTGTTTTCAAGGGGAAAATAATGTTACGAACCCATTTTGGGTACAAGGGTAATAGGAAATTTAGGTGGGAAATTTGCCTATAAATGAGGTGTCAGAACCCTGTAATTCCTGATCAATTGGATAATGAGAATTTGGTTTGTTTGTTAGGAGTAGTTATAGATTGTTAGCTTCCTTTTTCCCCCTCAATCTCTCACTGTCCCTCCCTCTCAATTCCCTCTTCCTTTGTGATTCTAGTTTTTACTTCCATCTATATATACCAGTCTCGTCTTCCCTCTTGCTTGCTTGTGCCTTTTACACAAACAACAATTACAAAAATACGCAGGTGCTGGTGAGCTAGCTGAACTTAAGAATTTTCACGCTGGTGAGGACCCCACTCAAAGGTTTGATTTTTCCCAACTACAATCTCTTATGCTATTAACTTAGGTTTCAATTTATTGTTAAAATTTAAGTTACACCATGCTTGCATGTTACGGTTATAGTTTTACTTCTACAGAACTTTGTTTTGGTGGGTTATGTAATTTGCTGTTTGTGTTTTTCCGTGTCCTGTTTTGGGGTTAGTTTAAACTGCATAATGCTATGTGGTATACTGCATAATCTATGTAATCAGGGGCCTTAATGGTATGCAGTATACTCCTTTTCTAGTTTGAGGATGCTGCCATAACGTCCACAAGAGCCTACATTATTTTGATCCATCAATTTGTCTTAATTCCTCTTAGTTCGTAGAATCCTACAGTACTATGTGGAAAATCTTCTTAAAATTACTGAATCACACTCTGATTAGTCACAAAAGTTATAGAGTGGATATAATGTTCAACTGAGCATTTTTTCTGTTCTGGGAAGCAAACAGAATGTGTTTTTGGACCAATTATTATTCATTTTAACAAATTAAGCATTGCCATTTACAATTTATTTATTTTTATTTAAAATCATTGTTCTGATCAATTCTTCCCTTTCTCCCCTCTCCATATGAGATTCTTCTACTGTCTTTTCTTTTCCTCGACATAATATCCAGTTACCTCAACCTGTTCTCTATATTAAAGCAACTTATTTCTTCCCCCCCCCCCCCCCCCCCCCCCGGGGGAAACTGGAATGAACTTGGTAAGGGCTAAAATAGAGGAGGAAAGGAAGAGATTTAACCCCCTGTCTATAAAGATTATAAGTTGAAGAAATGTTCCACGGTACAAATTCCACTGACTGCTCATTCTTGGCTGTGCAGATCAAGGAGGAAAAAGAATGCCTCCACTGGAGAAATTTCAGAATCTGCAGCTGCTGGTAATTTGATCAACTACTTTTGAAATTTATTTTTTGATGACCCACTTAAACACACACACATAGAAAAAACTATTATTATTGAAGACTTTTATTTTATTTATTTATTTATTTTGCGAGTCAGGTCAAGGATCTGGTGAAGGGAAAAGAGCTTTATACCATTGCAACTATTGCAATAAAGACATTACAGGGAAGATCCATATAAAATGTGTGCTATGCCCTGATTTTGACCTATGCATAGAGTGCTTTTCTGTCGGTGCTGAGGTGACACCCCATAAAAGCAGTCACCCTTATAGGGTTTTGGTGAGTATTATAATTAATAGAGTTATCTTTTTTATTTTGCTACCCTGACGAGTTTTTAGTAGAAAATGGTCTAAAATTTTCTAGAGAAGCATGATTTGGTACTTCTTGTAACATGGAAAAGAGTTTGCTATTATTCCAGTACTTCTTAATAATCAACATTGTGATGAAAATCCCTGATTGATATTTTAGTGTCATTCATGAGCTTAAATAAATTTGTCATGTCAGTAAAAAAGAATTTCAAATTTACTTAACTTTTCCACCTAGGTGAACAAATTTGTTAAGCCTTTCTTTTTCATTATTATTTTTAATTTGGCCTCTTGTAGTGCTTACTTCTTATGCAATTTCTTTTTGACAGGATAATTTATCTTTCCCTCTTATCTGCCTGGACTGGAATGCAGATGATGAAATACTGCTTCTAGAGGTATTCCTTTTCAACTTGTCTCTTGGATTAGTGAGTAGAATTTCTGTATTTGTGAGCTCAGTGCTTGGTGTGTGAGCACGAATACTAATCTAAGCTTGATCTTTCACTGATCTCAATTTGATGTTTATACTTTGGACTTTAGGGTATTGAAATGTATGGCTTGGGCAACTGGGCAGAAGTTGCTGAGCACGTGGGGACAAAAACTAAGGAACAATGTATAGATCACTACACAAATATATATCTGGACACCCCATACTTTCCTCTTCCGGTAAGTTATTTCATACAAAGACATATACAATTTTCCTGTCTGTTTTGAATCTAATAAATGTAATTTTAAAGTCTTGAGCATATTCATTTCTAGGACATGTCCAGTGTGGTTGGGAGAAACAGAACGGAGCTTCTTGCTTTGGCCAAAGTACATGGCAAAGACAAGAAAGGTTGGTGATAAGATATAACATTCTCGTTTATTTCTATAGGTTTTCAATATTTTTTCTATTTCCTTTAGAAAAAAGTAGTTTATTGCATACCGATATGTTTGCACCAGTTAAGCATGAAGTGAAGTTTTATCACATTTTTCTGGATAGATCCCTATATAGCTACTTTTGGCACATCAAAGCCTTATACTTAAAACACCACTTTCATACAGAATACATCTTGTAATGTCAAACTATTTATCTCGACATGACTGCTATAGCTCAGCTTAGAAAAGATCAAAATTTATAGTATTTAGAAGGGAACCATGAATTGGTGGTTAATATGTGGTTTCTACTCATGTTGCCTAATTCTACTTCATTTTATGCTTTTTGATGGTGATACTTATTATATCATTGCCTGTGATTGGAGCAGGGATTTCCACAGGGGATCTCACTTTGAAGGAAGAAACTCCCTTTTCTTCTTCAAGAGTCAAGTAAGGCAATCATTCTTCCTCTTTAGATGATATATCTCTAGTTGTATGCTATATACCATATTTTCTGACTTTCATTCATTAACTCAGAGTTGAAGATTCACAAAAAATGGGTTCCTCTAGCTGTTTATCATCCAGCTTCAATTCAGGTAAAGTGATCTATATAATTTGTGTAACCTAGTTGTTATATACAAAATACCAAACATGTTCATAAATAAACTTATTTTGTTTCTCTATCATATTTTCTTATATTTCAGAGGGAGGAGCAGGCCCCTCTAGTAGCAAAAATATGGCAGCATCAACTGCTAACGAAAAAGCATCTGGTGTTGGCAGGGGTGAAGATGGTCCTGGAGTTAAATTTCAAGGTGCAGTTTTTTAACACTCTTTTATAGATTTCAAAGATTGACAATAGATATTTCAAAGACCAATGATCTTTTATATGATGACATGGGCATTAGTTACTCATTCTGCTGGCCAAATTAATGTCACCTTTGTCACTAGCAGATCCTCAAGTGGATAGGACCTATGGTGGGAATGAACCAAGTTCTTCAGGAAATGAAGGTCTTTCTTTGGTTGAGCTCAGTGGTTATAATCCCAAAAGACAGGAGTTTGATCCTGAATATGATAATGATGCTGAACAACTACTTGCTGAAATGGAATTCAAGGATACAGACACTGAGGAAGAACGAGAGCTGCAGCTGCGTGTGTTGCAGATTTATTCAAAAAGGTATACAAGAAATTGACTTGATTGAGTATTTAGATTCTGTGATGGCGTTGACAGTACTAGTGGGAACAGAATATTAATAGAGTCTTCGTCCCTCCTTTCCTCCCTCTCTCTCTTCCTCACTTTGAAACTTGTTCACAGGCTTGATGAGAGAAATCATAGAAAGGATTTCATTCTCGAAAGGAGTCTTCTATACCCAAACCCTTTTGAGGAGGATTTAACATCTGAAGAGAGAGCAATATGCAGGCGTTATGATGTGTTCATGCGTTTTCATTCCAAGGAAGAGCATAACGAGTTGCTGCAAATTGTTATTGGAGAACACAGAACTCTTAAAAGAATTCAAGAGCTAGAGGTAGGATGCTTGGCTAGGTTTGAATGAGCCTTTATCTTCCATGGTCTCTTTCTTTTCTAAGAAACAAAGAATTTTTAATGGCTTTATAAGATTATATTAAGAACATACATCCTAATACTTGGTCCTTTAGCATACCAGAATATATGGTGAAAATGGGCATATACGAGGCATGTTTCTCCTAATATCACACAAAGGCTACGAAATATCTTGTTTTGAGCAGTCTAGTTGGCCCTTTCTTGTGTTGTGCACTTTGTTCCCTTAGATAATTGATTGTGCAATGTCCATGCAAATCAAATAGATGACAATTTTGCTCTGCATTGTTGACTTGATAATGCAGGAAGCCCGTGCTGCTGGTTGTCGTACATCTGCTGAAGCAGATAGATACTGGGAACTGAAGAGGAAAAGGGAAGCTGAAAAAAGTGCTTGTATGGCAAAAGAAACTCCTCAGGTTGGCCCAAGCAATCAGTGGGCAGGGGCACCAAATGCATTCATGACTTCCCAGTCTGCTGGCATGGACTCAAGTACAAGAGCTACAAGGCAAGCTGCTTCTGGCTCTGTCAACGAAATGGATATAACTAGATATTATGGGGCAGATTTGCTGTCTGAAGCTGTAAGTCTGCAATTTCTCTCCATTGCTTACCACCTAGAACAGTTCCTTATTTCTTTATTTTCCATAAGCAGCAATGGTAATTGAATCTCGGTTCATTTTATTGAAATGTTAAAGTTTCTTGGATGTGGCCTTAAGTTCTCTGTGGAGAACAGCTGTGCCCCCAAGTCCTTGGGGAAATATATTGGCATTAATATCAGTTGATAGAAAAAATGAATGTTTCTGGGCCTATGGTGCATCCATCTGACAAGCTGGCAACTTTGTTGATATAGTTATCATTGTGGGTACCTTGGAAGTGATCCTGGATATTTAGAATGTCTTGGTGGATGATACATAGTACTGAATGTATCCTACTGCATTATGCTCTGTCTTAGCTAACGTTTAAGTTCAAGTTGATGTGGTCATTCGTCTTCTTTTTTGAAACAATCTAGCTTTGAATGTTTTGGCAGGAGAAAAGACTATGCTGCGAGATAAGGTTGCACCCACCCATTTATCTTAAGATGCTAGAGGTCATGTCAGTACATATTTTCAAAGGCAACGTCACTTCAAAATCGGATGCACATCCCTTATTCAAGATGGAACCAAGCAAGATTGACAAAGTTTATGATATGCTCGTGAAAAAAGGGATTGCTCCACCTTGATACATAACTTGTTTCTTCCTCTTGTCTAGCCATTATAGCTGCATATTGCTGTCATTTTGTAACCCCTCCAAAGAAAGAATGTGTCAATTGTCTAGTTGAGGTCTAGTTTAGAAATTCATTACCAATCAGTATATTCACAGATATTTTGATTATATGTATCAATTTTGGCTTTGGTAGAGTCAGTTTAAATAATGAGATCTACCTGCTCTAATTTCCTTCACTCCACTCCCTAACCTTTTGAATAGTAGATACATTCTTTTAAAACTCCTTAAACTTGGTGGCAATTAATGCACTTGAACTCGGCTGGAATTCTCCTTTAATCTTTGGCTAGTTTTAACCCACACTTAAAAATGCTTCCAAATCAACATTATATGCTTTTGCCACAAGTCTACATTTGGATCGATGCAAGCAATTTTTACTTCATTTTAATGGCTTCTTTAGGTTCATTGCTGCAATTCAACCTGCAGTTTGGTGCCCCAGTTTTCCTTCTAACCTCACAAATGGACTTAGTTTCCATCCAATATAAAATACAACCTTCCAACATTTACAGTCAACCTTAGAAAATTCTTATCCAAAAAGAATTTGGCAATTCTATAAGCATCCAGTTAATAGCATTCAAAAGCGCATTGAGCAACTATATGACCAAAACATGGATCCTAAAATTTCTTTAAAAGATTTTGATCCCATTAAGACCCTTCAACCTAGCACAGCTAGCTATACGCTGCCAATTCTCCTGGAGAAATAAAATTTTATAATTTTCCTCCTAATATATCACTAATCTAATGCCTCTGTCTTCTTATATACGAGAAGCCACCGTCAGCATTCATCAATTGGAAGCAAAAATTTCGCCAATTTAGCTCTACTATTCATATAACTTCTATTGCTTCTGTTGTGATATTGCAGCATCAAAATTTTCCTCCATCAAAAAAACTTCCCTCACTGTCAACAGCCTCATCAACTGCTGTCATTTTCATTGTCATCCTCGTTGCCATCATCATCACTGCCACAAACAGAGTTAATATGTTCCTCTTCATCAATCATTTGCAGTTTCTTCTGCAAATTGTTATCACCATCTTTCATGACTTCATCATTACTGCCAATAACAGAGCCGTTATTTTCCTCTGCCTCAAGCATTTGGAGTCTCTTGTGTAAGTTGACCCCCTTCAAACTTTCCAGGTCATAAGATGCATCTACACCAGATAATTTTGACTCATCCTTTTGATCAGCTTCAACTCTGGGACTTTTGCGAACTTTATGTTCCAAAGTTGCAGAGCCACTGGACCTGGATCCGTCTGCCATGGTAGAACAAGTTGACAGCTTGATGCTGGAACCAACATTTGAAGATAAAAAACAGACTATGTCAGGCTTCGCCATTATACCAACCCATCTATAACCAACCCAATCTCGAGAAACCCTTACATTCTTTTTCTCAACTGTCAGGAACCTATCCTCACCTGAGCATAGAAAAATCAAAACATTTATCATGATAAGTAATGTGTGTAAGACAAAGTAAACATCGTTCACCCAGATTATGGAGTTAAGATCAGTGAGCCGTGCACCATCATGAAACATAATAAGATATTAAATATGATAAAAATGGATAATGCATTCATTAGATAGCATACCAGAGGAAAAAACTTGCAAGGTACCAATTACAGAGACATTGACTCCAATTACAATACCTTCCCACCAGCCATCACTCCACCATGCATCAACTGGAGCTCCAATCTCATAAGTGCAGTCTGTAGAATCTATAGGAGGGCAAGGTCTTACAGTCAGACGGCCTGAGCATCTAATACCCAGTTTATCAGGAGCTGCCTCTCTAGATGCAGGGACCCATTCCTGCATATTTAACATCACTAGTGTCATACTCTTTCCTTGGCTAGCTTCTCTACCGAAATGCTTAAGAATTACAATCACATTAATTCAGCCAATAAGCATATCACAGAACAACAACTATAACATAAGATAATTAGCAAAAAAAAAGAGAGAAAATGAACAAAACCAAAAGAATAAATCAACAAATGAAATTGCACACCTCTAACATCCCAGGCCCATCAACATCCTGCACATCATCATATTGAACTTTAAGATGCTTTGGGGATGTATTCAAGATTTTACACCTAAACCAGCATCCTCTAATGCCACTATCTTGACAGAGAAGTTCTATCTTCTCACCAACCTTGAAAGACAGAGTATAGTGTGGATCAGGTCCAACAAATTTAGTGCCCTTTGTTTTTCTTGATAGCCTCAATTTCAACTTTGGATATCTTGGTTCACATTTTGTCATCTGGTTTCCAGAGGCACAATTTCGTACACCAGAAAAATCATCTTCAAGTTCTTGATATTTTGTACAACTTCTATTCCTCTTAATGCCAGGCCTCAAAAGATCAACTTCAGTTAAGTCTTCCTCATCCATGTCAGGAAATTTATAGCACTTGATCCTTTTCTTGGGGAGAATAGGACCATCCAAACAGGAAAGTACTCTCTGATTATAGTATCCACGCAACTTAGTAAGAGTGAAGGGCTTGAGCTTGTTGTTTTTAAACTGCCTAAAGCACATATGGAACCGAGATGAAGAAGTATATGGGGCAGCAGGCAAGCATTTCTCATAATGATTAGGAGTCAACACTGTTGTAGGACCATTGACACACTCAGCACTGATAACCTGAACATGAGGTGTAATGAAAACTTCCCTGGGGTGTGGATTCAGTTGTGGAACAACACCCTTAACTTCCTGACTGAGTTGAAACCACCTTACTTTCACCATCTTCTGCCCCTTCTTGTCTTCATGCATATCTTCCAAGTAACCAAGGTAGTGACTTTCTTCTTCAGACATAATATATACGAATGAATGAACCTAAATAATGAAAGGAAGAAAACCAAGAAAATCAGTTTTTTCACTAAAACAAAAAATAAGTCGATCAACAGCAAGAACAAGAACAAGATTGCCACTTAACCAAGATATAATAACCAACGAATCAATTCACCAAGATATAATAACCAATGAATCAATTCTTACAGATATGATGGTCCCATTCCTACAAAAAGCTGAGTAGTGAGTAAGCTGTTTAGCACAGAACCAGGCAATGCCAGACCATTCAATATCTGAACTTAAATATTTCAATTTCCTTATAACCTGGAGTACAATGTAGGAAATGGTTAGTCACTAGAACTAGTAAAGGGAAAGAAAGCAGATGTATCAAACTGTAATAATTGAATACCATTTGATCTGGCAGACAAGCTTGATTGACACTCATCCCAGAAATGGATATGTCAAGAGGCTCTACATCTTCCCTTGAGTCATTCATCTTTAAATCTGTCACAAAACACTGAGATTTCTCAGAATTAATCTGCTCCAAGTGTATGTGAAAAAACTTCCATTTAAATAGGACTCATGAACATTATTGAGCCTTCATCTCAAACTATAGGGATTAAATGTTATTGGATGATGGTTATAGGACCATATGCACATCCAGCCTTCAGGAGTAAGGAGTTCAACATTTAGTTTGGGAACACCCAAAACAGCGAATGCCGTAGCACATCTCAATTCTCAAAAAATAACGGACGAAACTATGGTTGCATTTCCTCGATCAACAGGATCAGGAAGCAATAACACTGCAGCCACTATTATGGCATACTGTGGGCAAACTTGAGAAGGAGACATTAATCATAACGCCAAATAGAACAATATTGATTGTATTATTCCCAAACCTACAAACAAAATAATGAGATCCAAGGGGCTCGAGGTATGCCTCGAGACACCTGTTGTCCTGCTCACTGTTTTCACATTTCTTAAAATGATGCATCATGTCAAGAAGGATCCTGAAGAAGTATGATGTTTACAGATGACAATGGACAAAAGCCAGCAAGCAGTTGATCAAGGAATTGAAAACATTGAGCATTACTTCAACAATATTGAGTAAAACAAAGAAATTAATCGCAGTAAAGTGGAATTTTGTGCGTTGTATGAGACAGATATTTTTAGACATATACTATACTAGATAGACATCATAGCACAAGATGGGCATGCTGGCAACGTGTAAGACTGAGATAAAGGATGCTATTGCAGCCTGGAAACCCAACAAAAGCAACATGAAGTCCTATTTGGTTTGTTATAAGTTTTCAACTAGTTATAAAGAGATTGCTTCTGATTCATTGTGCAAGGAACTTTGCCCACTCAAGAACAAACTTTCCATCAATATCCTTTCTGCTAAGTTAGCACCCCTCAGGTGCCACACACACAAGAGGGAAAGCACCGTTTTTCCAACCATAAATGGAAATGTAGATTGAGAAGAATCAATTATATATTATTATTCCAGTTGCAAGTTGATAACAAATCTATAGAAACTGTCAATTGAATCCTGATAAATAAGCACACACAAAACTAATTTCTGCTAGAGGTAGATTTGGAATATCAATATATTTCTGTGAAGTGTAAACTATATAGTTGTTATTACACTTTCAAACTAAAGTTACCAGATAGAATCAACATATACATCCATGGAGAAGTTTACAGAATACGCATCTGACTACACCTGAAATGCAATCGAAGAAGGCTACTGGATGCAACAGGTCAAAGATTCACATACCTATATATTTGACAGCATTAGCGTATATGCTTTTGTCCTAGTACCATACACAAACTTTTTAAACTGCTTCATTTACTGGCTTGTCCACGAGTTCCCTAAAATTCATTTCCAGAAACAGATTTTAAAAAGACTGGACTTCTGTAAACATGTAAGATTTTAAAAATTTTGTTTCTCAAATATGAGCTGGAAATATCAAAAACAACTTTTGCTGTTCTAAGAAATCAAGATTTTTTTTTTTCCCTAAAAATTGTTCAAAGAACAGTTTCAGAAGCTCCTCCAGTTTCATGTTTTTGCAGTAATTTCTGTGTTGTTTGTTTGTAATTTCTAATAGATGATAAAAGAACCGAAACAGTCCCAAAACAACCAATCTTGAAGGTCTCAACTAAGTAAAAAATGTATCTTTTCCAGCTTCAGGGAGGAAGAGGAGATTTATGTGTTCTACCTACAACAATGTCTCGCTTAGATATCTAAGCATGTCTTATCTGACAATTCGTTGGGTTGTGAAAGCTGATTTTACCATATGAATATATGATACCTAGGTATTCACCTTATAAAACTAATGCAGGTGCTAGATCACATAACCTGTCAATCAGCTAACATAATTACATCAAGATTTACATTGTAAGAGGCAAAAAAATAGTAAATTCATTATCCAAATGGATCTGTAACAAATCACATGAAAAACAAAGCAATGAAGTGAATCAAAAAAAATTAGGGAACAAAAATGCAAATTAGACAGTACCCATTCTCTTAGGGCAGTCTAAAACCTTGTCGATGTACTCAGAAATCCTTTTTCTCTCCCCACTCCCTACCCTGGATGAGATACAACAGCTTTGAAAATAACGAAGAAGAAGATAAGCCTGCTTAGCATAAAAGTAATGTTTTCTTTTAAGGAAATTAGAGATGACTTGCAATATCTGTACAATATAATGAATCGACGCGTGTACATGCAGAAAAGGTAAAAGTTAAGAAACTGCCATCCACTTCTCCTAGCAAAAAGTTGTTGGCAATTTCTTTAAGGGACCAATCGACAAGAAATTCAACATAGAAAATTTTCACCAGGAACAAAAATCTTTTTCTTTTTACAAGTTTTTAATGTACAAATAAAAATTCACCCCTCATCAAAGAGATTTTATGTAGAAATTCTAGCATAGAGCTTTTAAATGCAAGAAGAGTAGTTCATTCAAGGAAAACTTTTAAAATGGTTAGTAATTGTAATTCTTTGCTTTCTCTAGTTAGAAAAAAAATAAAATTGAAGTTTTAGTTGTAGAAAATACATGCAGGATTACCACCAAAAAGCTATCTATATTTTCTAAGAGAACCAACAATACTGCAATAGGAGCAAAGTTATGACATAAATTTTCTATATTCTTTTTAATGAATGACATAACTCTCCAGTTCAGAAAGCCCAGATTCGATTAGTTTACTTTTATGGAAGCACAAATTCAACTCAAAAGTTTCTATCAGCATTACAACTCTAAGGCTATTTTTGGATTCCCTGACTGTAACAAACTGTTAAACATGAGCTGGCCACAGAATTGGATTATTAACAACTTGGTTTCTGAATCCTGCTACAAGCATGAATCTAAAACCTAGAGGACCCCTGTTATTTTTAAGACACCAACCTAGATTCCCATTATAATAACAAAATGAAGGAGACGAAAAACAACAGTACTCCCAAACACATTCCTCATACTCCCAGAAAAAAGAAAAAAGAAAAAAAAAAAAAAAAGAAAGAAAAAAGAAAGAAAAGGGAATGGGATTAACCCTGTCATCCTGATATTGTAAGCTACGAAAGGAATGTGATACCCACTCCTACATTCCGATTCCCCAGTCCAACTAAGATTTATATTTGCAAAACATAATGCCTTGATGTAGTTGATTATTCTATGATATACAACTTTCCACTTCCACAACCATATCTCATCCTCCAAGAAGGCTAATGCAACAAGTGAGCCTCCCATGATTACTCAAAAACCTGGTTACTAACCATGAATGAAACAAGTATCCAAACTAATAAACTTCTTTAAAGGCATTCTTTAATAAGATATTTTCTTCTAATTCAAATAAAATTTCCATAAATGTCACTGTAATGCCACTTAAATCTCATAAACCACAAATTTGCAGGTTTTGTCATAAAAAAAGAAGAAGCAAAGTAACAATTATAGATCCAATAGGCAACTATGTTCCGAGTTTTCATGTTATCAAGAAATTGAGATCCATTGCCATACACAAAAGTTACAAGCTACTGTTAACCTGGTTTCTATATGGCCAGCAGGGGAATGGGAGTAGAGTGAACTTTATGATAAGTGTTTATGCATAAGGGAGAACAGCATGAGGTTACTTCACTTAAACTAATGCAATGACACTGACACATGAAGTGTCCAATTAACAGTAAGTTCTCCAACTTGTGATAAATGGCTCCCCCTCCCCCATCAATGTAGAATAATCATATTATGATCTCAAATGAGATAATCAGATTCCAGTCAATGCCTCAATAGTTCAAACCATGAATCAAATACCATATAAATATCAAATATATTACTCCTACTAATTCTAATAAATGGAAATTTCCAAACGAGCAATATATCAAAATACATACGTTTGCCCAAGTATAGCAGATTATGCCTCGAAACCATAGATGTGAGCCAGACTACCACCTCTCTTCTAGCTCGCCATTTGCATACAGTAACTGATCCTTTGGACCCATACGCTTGCAAAAATTCGTCTGAAACAACATACATCATATGCCTTATACTCCTCTCTGTTCCTATAACAGCAAGGACTGAATTCCCTGATGCATCCTTCAAGTAAAAGTGAATTACACGGTTCCCCTTTTCATGACATATAATATGCTCTTCCCACTCCACAAAAGCAGAATTACTAACGGACATTCTGATTAGGAGCCCCTTTATCACATCAGTTGAAAATCCCCAATACAAACGATAATGATTTGTTGCTGAAGACCAGGCAGTTGCCTAATCACACAACAATTGTAGCCATTAAAGCCCTAATGTGGTACTTCGGTTCTCAGATAGTTCAAACCCACAAAAGATGAACAGAAGGGTATACAAGTTAGACCGAAACCAATGTAAGATAAACCCAACGGTGCTCCTTAAACACGAAAAAGTGGAAAAGACGCAAACTGTATTCGCAAACTGTGCAAAGAAGTGGGACTCAGGCAAAAAGAATAGGCCTTGTGCAAGTTTCAAAGACAACAAGACCTCAAAATTTTCTTCGGTCCAATTGAACAAAACTTCAGGTCAGGGTCGCAGAGTTATGGGACTGAGCAGCCCAGAACAACCAGTGCCTGTTGGAAGAGAGAGCAAAAACGAAATTATGAAAATTGTTAAGGGATATTCATGTACTTTAAATTCGTTTGTAAGCTTATGTTACTCGTGTACACGTGGCGAAACAGAGCCTTCTTTACTAAATTTTGGAAAGTGGTATAGGATCCATCCGAATCCGACTTTTTTCATGCACCATTTTATATATGCTCCAAAAAGATGAGATTTTTTTTTTTTTTTATAACAAATGGAGATAAGGTACTATTAAGCCCAAAACCAGCTATAGATAGTAGGTACTGCACAGTTTTTGTTGAGGTTAGAGGAAGAATCAGAGAAATGAAAACCATTAACCTCAGATCCAAATTCTACCTCCTAAGGTCGTCCAATTCCATAAAGACACCATTGTTTCTCAACCCCATCAAAACAACATCGTATCAGAATCAATCCAAACATCACCCAAAATCACTTGTGCCTTCAAAATTTTCCGTCATCCCAAAACAAAATTCTGTAAGTTCCAATCATATAGACAATGATTTGGTTGTAGAATCCACACCCAGATGCCAGCTGAAAGCCTCAAAGAAGCTTACAGTTTCCCCAAATGGGTATTCGAGGTTTGTAGTTTTGGGAGCTGTTTCTGTAGGATTTGTGCTGCTTATTATGGGTATTGATGACCAAAAGGCTTTGGCTTTGGGACCTGAAGGTCCATTAATGGAAGAGTTTTGGGACAATGTGAGAAGATATGCACTTTATGCTCTCACAGTGAGTACAGGTGCTATTTACACCATTTTGCAGCCTATAGTGGAATTGTTGAAGAACCCGATTTCTGCAATTCTAGTTCTAGCTATTCTAGGAGGCAGTTTCTACATTGTTTCCCAAGTGCTTTCTGTTATGCTTGGTGTTACTGATTTTGCTTATGATTATGGATATTAGATTGATGGGACTCATCTGAAGAGCGGGCTTCTTTGTTCAGTACAGGAATCTCTCTTTTTCATTTAAGCTTAACATTGCTTACTACATCATTAGCAGGACCAAGTTGTGGACAATATGAATTGTTTACCTTATCTTCTTTATAATATTTTTGGGTCTTAATTTCCTCCTCTCTTTAAGTTAAATTTGGCATGTTATTGGACCATCTAGTTTAGGCTTAGCCTCATAGTTGCAGTTAAGACCTAATGAGCCTGTAAGACCCAATAGAGACTACTACATCAGATTTTCATAAAGAAACATGATAAACCAAAAAAGGTGGCCTCTAGAAAAAGTCCCTGCTTTAGCCTTTTAACAAAAGCTTACTGCTTCACAATTTGTGACAAAATTGGTACACAATGGTTATAGATTCCACATACAGTTACCATAGGCAAGAAAGTTAGTAACATATTCGCATTAATGTGACCTGCATCTGCAAGCAACACATGAAACTGACAGAGGGTAACAAATAGTGATGGCATATTGGAAAGAGAGGGTTTCTCCGGGGCTGAGAGCCTCCCTGTTGTTGACAAGGCAATCATCAAAGTCAATTTGCCTAAACGCTTGGATTTACTAACGAGCTGAGCTGAACCATCCACAGCGAAAGTGAATATTGGCAATGCTGCAGAGGCACAATTCAAGATTTGAACTGTGATGATGGGATTCCACTTGGAAGATGAGATGTTTGGCCTTGATATATCAGAATGTTGTCTTTGGAGCATACATCGGCAATTCAGTTCGCGTCCCCATCATCTGAAATTGTAAATGACACACAATTTTGAGTTAACTATTATTTTGAGGCACTAAACCTTGACCCAACTCTCAACATAGGGACTAAACTATATTTTGAATCAAATAAGGCATCTTTTTACATGTCAGCAAAAAGAAATAACTCTCTCTCCTTTCACCCATCTTTTTTCCCACAATTCATGAACAACCATTTACTGAAACCAAACAATTAATTGTTTGACAGCCCAGAAAATGCAAGAAAACAGAGTAGGAAGAGCTAACAATTAACAAATATAGGAAGGAAAAAAAAAGAAAAAGAAATACCTTGAATAACATACCAAATGTGCCAAGGATTAATTAAAAAGATTATTGTTTTAAGATAACAAGATAAAAGAATGGGTAAGATGTGAGAAAAAAAAAATTAAAAAGATTATTGATTTCAAAAACTAATTGTCATAAACTAAATCTTTTCTTAAATAGTAAGAGTTTGACTCATAAATTTTTTTTTTCTTTTTAGCCCATAAGAAATTCACCAAATCTAAAAACTATACATGCAAGTGTTGTATGTAAAAGTGTTGTTTGATTAAGTTATATACTTTTTTTGATACACTTTTTTATTTTTTGCAAAGTTTAAAAAATAAAATTCCTATTACCAAATAACCTTACAAAAAATCTTAAATTCAAAAACTAATTTAAAATTAAACCAAACATAAAAAAAAATACATGAAAAGAAATTGTCCTTAACTGAGTATATGACTCATAATCTTCACGACACACAAATTAATTAAAAAAAATTATTTCGAGTAACCTCGCCATATATATTGAAGGAAACCAACTTAGCAAAATAATGAGATGAACGTGACAACGTATTCAAAATAAATGTGATAAAATAATTTCAAATAATTTTTATTTATTTATATTTTGAAGTTAATCAATAAATACACTGATGAAGTCGAGTCACTTGTTCTTAACCGTGTTACAAACGGCCTGTACAGTGACAACTAGAAACTTCAGAGAATCTCTTCTTTCTACCTTTGCACCTTTCTAACAGCATCTTTCATTCCATTCTTTACGTTCTATAATTAATTCCAAACAAAGAAATTGACTGACTTTGGTTTAGTGCAATACTATCCCCGTTACTATTTGGAAAATTCTCATTTTCCTGCCTTATCTCATACTCTATGCGAGGCTATTTTGGTAAAACTCTTCATTTCCCATCAAACAAGGCAATTTTAAGGCTACTATAAATAGAGATGAGTTGAGTATTCACACCAGACATGAGACAACAAAGAGAAACAAAGACACTCCCATTTTTCTTCCAAGGCCATCCCTTCCAATCCTGATTATATTACTCAGAAAAGCAATACCAAAAATTTTACAGCCAAAAGCACAAATCACCAAAGATGAATCACAATGAGATCCAGAAGCTCCAAACTGCTGACAAGTTCAAAAAGTACTCCCAGTTCTTGAAAAGAAATTTGCAGTTTTTTATCTCAATCTCTCTATTCTCTTTGCTGTTTTGGTATTCCTCAGGATTTTCTTTCTGTCCTCACTTGTTCAATGCCTACTTCTCCACATATTTGCTCTCAGTATTCACTCACACATTTGAAAGAAAGTACATGTTCCTCATTTGTAATGGCATCCTTGCTTTTCTAACAAAAACCTCTGTTTTCTCTGCACCATATGGCAGTGGAATTCCAGTTTCAGATAAATCTGATATAAATAAGGCACCAGAGTCTAGAGAAACAGTCCCTGTCAAAAGTTTTGGGTCGTCAGAGAATGTTCCTTCTATAGCTGAAGAAGAAGAAGTAGAAGACTACAATTATAAAGGAGAAGAAGTATCAGCAGAATCTGAAGACCACCAAGAAGATAGTACCTCATGTATGGAAACAGAAAGAGAAAATGAAGCTCCTATTGTAGAAAAAGAAGATGATGATGTTATGGTGAAACAAGGGGATGAAGTGGGAACACAAGTTACGGCAAATGAAGAATTAGCTAATACAGATGAATTGAACAGAAAAATTGAAGAGTTTATAAGGAAAATGAAGGAGGAAATTACAATTGAAGCTCAAACGCAGCTCATTGCTGTCTAATTTATTATCTTGAGAGATAGAGAGGAGTCTGCAAAAGTGCTTTGGTCTGGTTTTAGTTAAATGGCTAAGCTCTCAATGTTTCTTTGCCAATCTTTTTTCCTTCTTGTTATTTGCATGTTTGGCTCCTCTCAGTTTGTTAACCTTTATAGCGTTTTAGTGTAGTGTCTTGGGTTGTTGTCTGTGTTATTTTCTTGTTCTTCTAACTTTCATCATGTAAGGCAAATCAGCAAACAAATTCAGCTTCTTCTTCTTTTTTCGCTCTGTAAGCACCATCCTCATATGCCTTAACTTCTTGTTCTCTTTTATGTTTGGCAGAACAGAAAATTGAGTATGAATTTGTGAAAAAGTTTCAGTCTAAACCTTCCTAAAAGAGGGAAGAAAGAGAAAATAACAAGATTAAGAAAACAAAACAAAAAAGAAATTAGGACACTACAACAACTGAAAGAACAGCATGGAATACGCTATTCTGGTTGTAACTGGAAAATGCTAGAAAGGACAGGTCTTCGTAGGAAGTTTGGACAAGAATTAATAAAAGAGAAGAAATAATTTAGTGATTACTCCTACACTGTTTGCATTGATCAACTGTATGAAATCTCACTTATTTTTGGAGTTGGGGAGGGTTTTATTGACTTATTTTTTCCATTGTCTGTCATTGTCCCTGTTGCTATTGACCACAACTACTGTTAACACTATCAAACAGAAATATAAGGGTTTGTCTAAAACATCACCATGCATGAAGCCTTCATTGAAATGTTATTTTCTTCATGTATCCTATCTATTTCATGAATGAATCTGAATCTAGTTCATGAATTTCTCTTGAAAAGACCTAACTATGATATGGTCCTTGCAATTCTGAAATGAAATCAAAATGAAACTAAAATCCACGGTCTTAAATTTGTTTGGAGAAGACCAATACCATGGGACACGAGTAAATACCTTTTTACTGATGGGATTTTGATTACCATTTGATGTCTTCTCCTCCACAATCTAAATCCACAAAGAAAAGATTCCAATTACTAGCAGATTTCCCTAGGTACAAAAATGACATTAATAACCACATAATCCATCCTTTGATACACTCAAATTAGACATAAAAAGAATTACTTTCCACGTGCTTCCCTTTCCTTTCTTAATTATGGCCATCATTAAGCACATATTAAGGCTAATAATATCACCTTCTACAAAGATGTAGGTCCTTCCCAAATTATATACCCAGGAAAAAATAAAATTAAAAAATACACCCTTTCAACTACAAGAGAACTAGCTACAGTTTTAAACCGACCAGACAGTAGTAGTTGATATTTATTTGAATTATTGTATAAAACTGTAGTACTTAACTTATTTGTCATCAAGTGGTTTTTCGATAATACAGAAAATCAATCACTGAATGAGGGCCCTCTTTCTGAATGAAGATTCAAATTAAAAAAACTATGTCAAATTCTTACCTACATCCGCTAATCAGTCTTTGAAGGAGAAATCTAGAAGAAGCACTGCAACTTGGAAACACATATAAGTTATCTGTCTGCATGTTGGGACAAATATGTGGGTGCCAAATAATCTTCAATAATTGTAGTCAGAACAGTATAACAGTCATGCTATGAGAACAGTACAAATGCTTCAGATTTTCTTGTCCAAGAGGAATTTAAAAGAAACATAGCATCAGATATAATTCAGGTCATATGGATACAATCAACTTGAAGGGGAAGAATATGAGGAAACTGGCTCAGAATCAATCTTGTCTGCTTAAGTTCCTTATCAATTTGTGATTGTTCTAAGAGTGTTACCAAATTTTTAATGTTGATGAAGATAAAAGGAAGAATAACCATAAGTTCAACTTTAAAACTTCAACCAAGAAAACATTTTACAACTAGTTTAACAAGGAAACTTCAATTGAGAAAGCATGTTACTGAAGAAAGAAAAATCATTTTTGTTTTGTATATCATTTTTATACAGATAGATTTGGCTTGTGAAAAGTGAAAACCATCAGTTTTTCAGTATTCAATTTGTGCAGCCATGCTTGCTGTTCTTATCCTTCTAATTCTGCTATTGGCGAATGAGATTTTCATTCATCAAGAAAGAAAGCATGCCACTAGAAAAATATCTATAAATAATGTCTAAGACATGGTGGCAGGAGATTATTCATGAGTTTTGTGTCAATTGTAATAGATGTGGAAGACATGGTTTCTTTACAGCACATTTAAGGTGTAAACCAGTTGAAAGGAATGTGGCATAATTGAACATATTAAAATCTAAATAGACAAAAGCTGAGAAGTTATCTTAGTATGTGAAGAAAATACCAGTCCAAGGCTTTGGGGGCTGGCAATACCTGAGGAAAGATCATGCATTAGAATTGCCACTTAAGCAACTATTTCCACTTTAATCTTTTACACAGTTCAATCAAATAATTGGCTGTGATGCAGTAAACCCACTCAACATCATTCTTATATAGGTGTATAATGAATAGAGAAAACATCAGACAGGATGGAAATCAAACGAGTTTCTTTTCCAAATAAAACTTGTCACATAATATATCATACAACGTCTTTACACAGTCCACTTTGGCCTCATATAGAATGCAGCCTGATTAGATATCCAGCAGAACATAAGCTAGTGCCACTCGAGCAACTAACAGCATTTCAATGTAGACTTCTGTCCCTCTCAATTAAGATCTTCTACTTGAAAGTTGACAATATGAAAGCCTTATCATCATGACTCTTCATCACCTCTGTTTGTACATTCATTCTTTCTGTTAAATGTTTCCATTGAGTCAGGTACCAGGGGTTGCCATTAGTACCAAACATGAGAGTTTACCAATTTTAAATCAATCGGTTGGTGTAAATGTTAAATCCATGGTGACTCCATCAGTCTCAGGCAGATTTCTTACCTCACTAAGAATCCTAGTGAGTTCTTTTGACAGTTCCCTATGAACATAATCAGATCGCTCCTTTGTTGTTGCTGACTCTGTAAATAATGTTTCAGTGAGGGAGTGGTATTCTTGAAACCACTCATCATCAATACTTTGAGTATTATGATCATCATCAAGAAGAAAACTGATTTCCCGTCGCCACCTACTTATATAATATTTGTCAGGTAGCTGAAAATAGTTCTTTACCACAAATACACGAAGAGCATGTCTGCACAATATTCCCGACGATTCGAATTCCTTGCAAGAGCAGTGTATATGTTCTTCAGGTATCCATATCACAAGGCGTTCACCATCGATCTTCTTGAAGTGGCGCACAACATATGATCCATTGGGCATCTCAGATGTAGCATACTGCATAGCCAGCAATAATTCACGTTGAAAAGCTTCAAAAGCAAAAGGTGTAAGAATACTTCGTGCATGCTCTTCAATAGGTATGCAAGTTTTAAGATGTATGCCCTGCATCTCCTGATGCACTTGATTTTGGAAATTTGCAGAGATACCAACCTACAACAGAGTCAACCAAAACAAAGAACATCACTACAAGGACTGGTATGCAAATATAGGTCCAACGATAAAACTCTTACTAACATACCTGCTCAAAAAAGCTACGTAAGCATGTTTGTGCGCTGAACACCCCTTTTAAGAATGCATCTACAGATTTGGAGTAAGCTGTCGTAGCCATGCTTGCCAGAAAGCACCCTCTCACATAGGATAATGCCCAAGACGTCCGCAAAGAAAATAGAAGACCGATGTGCTTATCTGTACTTAGTCCAAACATGGAAACCATTTGATTCCATCGAAGATCAAATTCCTCTGCACTTTCCACATGATATAAGGCATCAAACTCAGATTTAAATTCTGCATAGCGAGATCCAGCAGGAAGAGAGAACCAACTGGGTACCTTGGACAGAATATTCCATATTGAAATGACATGTCTAGTTCCAGGTAATTCACTTCTTATAGCATCTCTAAGCCCAGGCTCAAGATCTGTTAAAATTATTTGAGGAAATCTTCCGCTCATGAAACGAACAAATGTTTGTAAAGCCCATGAGAAGGTTCTAGGCATTTCATCCTGCAACAAAACACAACCAAAGAAAATGGTTCTACCATGGTTGTCAATGCCTAGCCATGCTCCAAAGAGCAAGCCATATGTGAGTGATCGATAAGTAGTGTCAAAATAAACTACATCACCAAACATATTGTATGCATGAACTGAGTTGCTATAGGACCAAGCAATATTTTCAATTTTATCATTCTCAACAACTGTAAAATCATAAACAAAATTTTCATCCGCCTCTTTTGTGACTTTGCATGCCTCAAGAAGGTCTAATGTATCATTTTCTCTTTTTTCAGTGAGTAATGCATCATTTTCTTGAACAACCTTTTTACGATTTTGAACAAAATTCCGGACATCCCTCTCCAAGAAAGGCAATTGTCCACCTTGAATTCCCTTTTCCAGCTCCAGCATCTTCACTATCCGATGTATTGGAAACCCAGCTTTGGAAAGTAAAAGTATGCGCTCTTGATCAGCCTCATGAATTTTACGATATGCTGGAAGAAGGCGCACCAGGTCATCTTCCAAAAGTTCATGATTATGAACATTACTGAATTGTACAACAAACCATTGAGAAACTCCATCTACTACCTCCTTTGACAAATACATTTTAGCATCACATCCACAACGTACCGATTTCCTATCCCTATGGTGTTCTCCAGTAGACTTTTTCTTCACCGGGGCAAACCCAGAACGGTAACAAACAAAGTCACGTTTGTAAACGCCCAACTGTGGGCTAAGTCTTGATCTTTCTTTTCTAATTGAGAACCCATTTTTCCTAGCAAAATTTCCGTAATACTCAAATGCATCCTCATCACTCTTAAATACCATTCCAACATAAGGGGCAACCATAGAATCTGACGCGGCCTTTTCTGTCTTTACTAATTCAGCTGCTGAGGATGTCTCCTCAGCATCACCCTCATATGTAACATAACATTTCCAATCCCCACATGGGCATTGTTGGCGCCGAATCCATAAGTTTTTTGATGGTATTGATGTCATTAATTTCACTTGACCTGAGTATGTACTGCAATTGAAGCGACCCGAAAATAAAAGAACAAAATTTGAAAAGGGAAAACAGAAAAGTCTTACTCGAACAAGAGCCAAATAGCATAAACACACCCCACTATGCTTATCTAAAATTGGTATAAAAAAAAATGGGTTTGGAACTGCCAAAAGCTGGAAACTTTGGTATAATAAAATAGAATTCTTAAACCCAGACGATGAGCAGAAAATGCTTCTATAAAAATGAAGAAGTAAAGGAATCTCGAGGAAGACGAAAACCAGTAGTGGAGCTGAAAAAACGTACCGTAGACGGAGTGATAGCAAAGCTTAAACCCTTGTCCTGTGAGTCGTCGTCTTGCACAACTCCCTTGCTGTTACTTTTTCCCTCTACTCTCGGCAGTTTTATAAACAACCCAATCTTCACATCAGCTAGTTGGGCTTGTTTACATTATATCGGGCCCTTAGAATTGCCATATTTGTGCAGGACTCGGACCCAGATTTGGCGGGCTCGGAGCCCCGGCATGAATAGCAGCATACTGATTTGGTTTTCTATCGGTGCTTCTTTGACCAGTGGGAAGCAGAAGAGAGACTGCTGGGTTGCTTCTAAATGACAGAAAGTAGGACCTCTTTTAAGGGAAGAGTGTCATTCTAGGATCCTACTTATATTTTTGGATTGTTGTGTAGGAGATTCAAAATTGTAAAGAATCAATTTATTTCTCCTGCTGTTGAGTTACCATAAATAACTTTCTCAGGTCAGACAAAATTTTCATGTTTTAGTGCTCTCTTCCTTTTATTCTTTTTTGAGAGAGAGTGCTCCCTCATAAACTTAATCTACAAGTTATTATGCTTCCTTCAACACTTTTTGTCTGCCTGTCAATCTTTAGCAATCTTCTGTCTTTAATTCATATGGGTTGAGGGAGATGTTTAGCATATAAATTTCAAAGATATTTTACTAATTTTCCTATTAGAAACAAAACCGTATTGATGCTTCCTGAAGAGCATTATTCTACATTAAGGGAAAAACAGAAAGCGGATTCATTGTAGATCTTAACAACAATAGTGATTTCTGTTTGTTCTTTTTAGTGTTCAAATGGACATATTGAATACTAGTGGATTTCACACGATCTTCATTTAAATGGAGTCAATCTAAGTGATTTTGAGTTTCAGACAAGTGTTAATGTTGTTGGCTACCTACGTAGTTGGAGGCACCTTATGTTTCTTCCTTGTCAGGAATCTGTCCGAAAAACAAATGGGTCTCTTGATTCCATTTACTCGTGTTGTGATTATGACTGGTGTTGAATATGGGAATCTTGTGCCCAGTAACATATTGGCAAAGCTTCTTCCTGCATTTATGTCTTTACTGGTATGGCTCTTGGGAGCTTGACTCTTAGCAAGGCAGCAGATTACGTAGTACAAAAGCAGGAAATCATATTGATTAAAGGCTTAGAGCCTTACACTTGAGTGAAAACCAGTTGAGCTTCTCAAAGAGGTGAAACCCATAAAATGAAGTACAAATTCTCAGATCGTAATCATGATAAAGTTGTTACGAAAGAAAAAATAAAATAGATCCACCTACTAATCATGCTTATGTTCAATCTCATACACAGGCACAAAGCCTCAAATTCAGTATGTTGCCAATATTCTTTTCATGTGTGTGACAATTTGTTGTCCATCATTGGTGGCTCCTATTTTTGGCTGAAACCTGATTTCCATAATTCTTATCTGCACTATTGGTTACTCACACTGCTGCAGAGTTCACTGTATATAAGATGAAGGAACGGAAGGTCAGCGAGGAAGATATACCAGTTGTGATGGGAGGTTTAAGAAAGTCAGTTATGACCACTGGGGAACTTTGACATAATCTGATCTCAAATTTTCTGAATCATCAAAAGCACAGAGCTAACTACAACAAAAAGGTAAAAAGGTAAATTAAGTGAACCAACTCAATTTTTTGTTAGTATATTGTCAGCTAAAAAGATGTTGAGAGTTACACTTGGTGATCCTATATTCTATGTATTAGTAAATGAAATCCTAAATATCCACGTCCTAGTTTTGTCAAAGTGCTAAAAGAAAAACTGAGTGCCAAATCTAAACTTTTCTACGATGACATTCTCTTGTCTTTCATAAAGAGCTAAGTGATGACTTTGGGAGCTCTTGATGCATTAGGTCACAGCAAACTCTGATTTAGGAGTTATGTATATTTTAGTAGTATGACTTAGAGACAGGACAGATAAAGGCTTAGTAAATCATATATCAATCTAAAAAACGTTTGTAATAGAAAGTAGTTTGGAAGAAGAAAAGCAGGATATAATCGTGAAATATTGAGAAAGAACCAACTTGTAATCTAGTAGCAATAATTGTTAGGTCCACACAAGAAAGTGGATTGTTTTTTTAAGTATAGCACCATTTGATCGGATAGCTGGTGCCCAAATTTTTTTCTTTGTTGTTGCTATGGACGGGGAGCTATAATTAATTGAGAACTGTGGTTAGATTTAGACATCAATGCTTTGTTATGTTCCAGTAAAACATTATTTTACATGCCAACTTTATCCGCTTCCAAAAGGCTTCAATTTAACTTGGGAGATTGATGCTGTTCTCGCCCCTTTTGCTGAACTTTTCATCGAGTCCATGTGTGAGTTGTCTTATTCTGTATAAAGTTCATTGACATAAGTTCTTCAAATAGGAGATTGTGGTGCCCATTGTTTCATAGCCATTTAACATATTATAACTTCTTTTCTGGCTAAACCAACCTTTCATGTACAGGTCAAATATTGTTTAACTTCAATACAATAGCAAACCACTCCTAAGTACACAAAAAGAAACCAGGGAACCCAAAAGAACAATCAAAATCTTAAGAAATAATTCAATGTTTTTTTTTTTTTTTAAAAGAAAATATTTTATATATTAATAGAAATATCGCAAGTCCTTGCTCGATGAACAACAGCCGATATTACAACCAACTCAGTTGGATCAACATAGTTATTAACACTAGCCCATTTGCATAACAAATGAGCTACTTCATTACATTCTCTAGGTATCCAATTACGCCTCCAAGTAGGATTTTGCTGCAATAAATACATGCCAAGCTGGAATAGATGTTGAGTTCTCCAAGGCCAAGAAGTATCACCGTGCAACTGACGAATGATTGATTGAACATCTCCTTCTACCACAATTTGAGTCCAGTCTCTCTGCTTTGCCAACTCTAATGCCCAGACTAATGCTTCTACTTCAGCATCTGTTGCATCAGTATACATACTAATCTTAACCCAACAAGCCAAAATTGCACCCTTACAATTCCTAGACACTACTCCAATCCAAAAGCCTAACTTTCCTACTGTGGCATCAACATTAAGTTTTACTTTTGGAGGGTCAGGAGGTTTCCATGATTGGTACAATGGTTGTCTTGTAGGTGCATCATGAACCGGTGAACAATAACTCAGAAATTCAACATACCTGAGCTTGATTTTGTGTATTACTTCTTCTGGTTTTATAACCCCATGAACTTCACTATGATAGCATTTATTTCTCAAGTTCCAAAGTTCTTCACAAGTAATTGTTGCAAATAGTGTGAATTTTTGTTTCCAATCACCAGTCCAAATGGGATTTAACGACAAAATTAATAACCCAGTCATGTATGCTCTCAATCAGCAAATTATCAATCCTTAAACACCATGAATTGCAATGCCAAACTAACCTTGCCAAGGGACATTCCAAAAAGATGTGGCAGAGATTTGAAAGTCAATGTTAGATATGCCTGAAAATATTCCAAATATGGATATTATTTGTTAAATAAGGTCTTAAAATTAGTAAATCTTCAGACTGAAAACCAAAGATTAGAAAAAAACATAATGGTTAGAATAAGCTCTTTATTTGTTCATCCAGGATGTCAGATCCATTTACAGAGAACTCAAGAAAGTAACGAAATTTTTACATTTAATTGTTTCTGGAATTTACATTATCATTGTCATTGAAGTTGCTTTCACATTCACTAAACACCATATAACTCTCATATATGCATCAATATGGGCAGGGAGGATATAGCATCATTGCTTGATCATCAACTTTAGACATTGAAATTGTTCTAAAGCCTATCCAGTTCAGGAAGCTTGAAACTATTTTCATCATGATCCCTTCACTCGAAGTTCTGATGCTCCTCGGTGTGTTCTGGCCTCCCAGCTGCTACATAATCTAAGAGTCTTTTACCTGCTTTTTCACCATGAGTTTCAGTTGAGAGTTGAGCAACGCCACCAAAGACTATTATTGCTATCAAGAATACAGTCGTCGAGGCAAAGAGAGGCCAGAAGTAGGCCAGGATGGTAACAATCCGAGGAGCTGAATATAACAGTAAGGAAAAGAAAAGTGGAACTGCAACTGCTATGGTTAATTGATATCTATACTGCAGAAACTTTTTTGGGATATCCATGTCCTCCTGAATTAGAACTAAAATTCCAGAGAAGATAGAGAGAGAGAGAGAGAGAGAGAGAGAGAGAGAGAGAGAGAGAGAGGGAGAAGGTTATATCTCCATTAGTGAGGTTTCCTGTTGGAGTGTATTATATATCTGATAAGATTCTCTTTTGAAAATGATGAATTCAATAAATTTTCAAAGCTTGCTTGGCCCATCTGCTACTTATTTTCTTATAGCCATTGTTTCTCTCCCAAACTATCCACCTTCCCATTGTAAATTAATTACAGAAATACCCTGTTCTTACATGATCACATGAGCAAACAGATGCATTATGCATACACATTACCTTCCTGTCAATTACTATTACGTGATCAGTATGGTGAAGGGCATATTAGTCATTAATCTTAACTGATGGAATGTTTTGGGTATAGATTCTTTGTCACCTTCCTTAACTGGTCGGTTACTTTGTCCCTTTTCAGGTGGCTCCATTTTTTATAGGGATGAAGATTAGTGTCTGCATAGGAAAGGCACAGCATCTTTTTCTTCTTCATGATAATGGGTATCAAGAATGGATAGTTAATCAAAGGAGAAATGAGGATCAGGTAGGCTAAGTTTATTCTTCCTTTGGCTCTAAGGTTTCTATAAACTAGACAATTTTCTCTTCCACTTGGGAATTCTAAGCCTTTTGAATCATTATTGAGTGAAAATCTTTTAGCATAAGTTTGACTGTCTAAAATGAAAGCAGGAGATTTTGTTAATAAAATTGTATCTTGAATTTTATGTTTTTTTTTTTTTTTTTTTGGATGATAGGATAATGTAATAATAGTTGTAATCTACAGGATTGTTATAATAAGTTATCATTTTTATTCTAAAAAAAAAATGTTAGTGACTCAACTTACATTTTCATCCCCCACGATTAAGGTAAGAGGTAATGTTCAACTCATGAAGGAGATGACCATTTTCACTTTAGGAGATTAAGGATTACTATTTTTTCACATTATTGATGTGTAATCTTTTAATAAATTAAGGAAAATACTGTTCATAGACGGTTGGCCCAAGAACCTTACCTAATTAGATTTGAGATTAGGTTTCTGTACTTTTAGCCAACCAAAACCTCTGTTCATGGATGATGGCCCATGATCCTAAGGGTGAGGATTGGGTACTACTGTAGTAGTTGGCTATGCAACCAGACTTGGGCTAATTGAAACCAGACACATCTTAACTCTTGGGTATTTGTTTAAATATATATATATATATATATATATCAATTTTTCATGAATATTCCCAAACTTAATGTATAGTTCCTTAATCTAAGTACGGAGTTCGTTCTTTCGGGCTCAAACCTCTAATATTACAGAGACCTCTCATTAACAGCTAAGCTCAAATGTATTTTATCACTCAAATCATAACTGTTAAATCATATTTATATATTTTGAAACAATTTGATTTAGCAAATAAAATTAATTTGTCACCCACAACTTTGCAATTACATTCAAATTTTATATAAAAATATCAACACATAGCTTAGAGTTAACTTTATATAAGATATCATTGAGATTTTAAGAACAAATACTATTTGTATACTTTAGATTATGCTTATAATATATTCTTGATTTACCAACTAAAAATAAATAAATAAATACACACCATAAAAAGAACATACCCTAATCTTAACTTGACCCCACATCTGCATCACAATCAAAATTATCAAAGCTTGGTTAGAAAACACAAAAATTCAATGAAGAAATAATTAACCCAAAAAACACTTGACATGCTAAGTTTTTTATTAATCAAAATCCTCGTTGACTATTTTAGTGGTGTTAGTTTATTTAGGGTTTGGTCGTGGCTTCTCTACAATTTAAAAGAGTATTTGGTGTTGGTGGAAGCTAGCTAGGTAGTGAAATCTTCCCTTTGTCGCCTAACTTTATCGTATATACCTGCAGGCTAAGAATTGCCATTTGGCTAAGTGTCAAAAAACAGCTGGAGTTACATACATTTGTCTTTTTTTCTAATTAATTTTACTTTTAAGCAATGATGAGAAGTACTCTAAAATTAATGTGAATAAATTTGTTCTTTGAAGCCACTTTTAGTTTGTCACTTTCACTTTTGAGTCATGAGTACCTCATTTTCTTGGTTATTATCCAAAACCCTTTTGAGTAACTTCCACTAAGTGGAAAAACATGATTTAAGGACTAGTTTAGCGCTTAAGCAATTGAATTAGATCAAGACAAGGTTAAGAAAAATAAATTTTTTAATGAATTAAGCTATCTTTTTTTATTTGATCATATAGTTTAAATCTTTGAAACAAATTCATGATAATATATTTATTGGAGAAAAATGAAAAAGAAAGTAACCGTTATTGTCAGGAAGGAAGAGGAGTAGCTAAACCAGCCGGCTTGGCCGGCTTGTGATTTATGCATTTAGAATTTGCTGCTTCACTATAAAAGCTAATAATCCCTCTCTTCGCAGTCAATTCTTAGACAAATGGACTTTCTCTCTTAGCTTCTGTCACTAAACCCTGTTACATCCAATCCACACAATAAAAACCCCAGCTTTGATTGCTGTTGAATTAAGTGTACCTTGAACATATTTTCCAGCACCAAAAAAGGCAAACCAAAAGAAAATGGTGGGCTACGAGGAACAACATAGTGGGGAAAATATTTCACTTGCTCAACCTGACCCAGTTGTTTTGGAGCTCAATCGTTTGCAAAACCTAGTCAAAGGTTCATCTTTCTGTTTCATTCCTCTGTCTGTTTCAGTATCTCTGTCTCTCCACCCACCCCTTTTGTTTCTTGACCTTATGATCAAAATCAAGTTCCTGCATTTGTGAACAAATGAGCTTGATGTGAATTAAATTCCAGAAAATGTGTTTGAAAGCTTTTCATTTTCTTTTCTTCTTGAGAATTATAGTCTCTGGGTGGCAGGGGAAGGAATAGGGAGCATGTTGTGTATTCCACCCTCTGTTCATTTGACCTTAATAGCTTCAAATTTTCAGTGGGCTATTTGATTTTAGTATGTATAATTGCTCTTGAGAAGTTGTTTGAATGTGTATTGGAGTCTCAATCACTCATTTTGGCTAATCGTTCTCACTCTCTTACTTGGATATTGATTCAGAGTTTTGTTTCAGTGATTACCAATAATATTTGCTTCTTGTGGAGTGAAATTCTTAGAAATGTGGATGATATTTTTTTTTACTTTCTAAGTACAAGTAATAGCTCAAGTTAAAATCGTTGTAGAAAAGGATAAGGAACTAGGAGTTTCTCATGGTGAAATCAAGGCTTTAAGGGCAACTGAGGCTCTAAAGGACAAGGCCATAGAGGAGGTAACCATTATGTGTAAATGTTACATTCTGTACAATTTACATCAACAGTGGAAAACATAATTTATATTTGTCATCGACTAAGATAATCTGCAATTTTCTTATGCCAATTACAGCTCAGAAGTGAAGCTAGTAAATTGGATGATAAAAATAGAATGGCTGAGAATCTTCTTGAGCAGAAGGTCTGTTGAACTTGTACCAAGATTTATTACAACCTGGTTTAACTAAGCCAGATTTTCACCTATCCATTTTGTGCAAATATGTTTAAAATATGCAGAATCTTGAAATCAAGAAATTGACAGAAGAAAAGAAAGATGCAGTGGCTGCACTTTATGCTGCAGAAGCAGCTCTCAGAAGGGTGCATGCTAATCAAAAGGATGATGATTCTCTTCCACTTGCATCTATCATTGCTCCTCTTGAGGCTGAGATTAAATTATATAAGAATGAGGTACATATACAGTATATTAACATAGTTATAATTTGTTCAAGTTGATAACACTAACCTCTGTTCGGTCTTTAGATTGCAACATTGCAGGAAGACAAGAAAGCTTTGGAACGTCTTACAAAGTCAAAAGAGGCAGCTTTGCTTGAAGCAGAGAGGATTTTAAAAAGTGCATTGGAGCGTGCTTTAATTGTTGAAGAAGTTCAAAACCAGAACTTTGACTTAAGGAGACAGATTGAAATCTTACAGGCATTACTCTCATCATATATATATCCTTTTACATTTGGTTTCGATTCAGGAGTATGAAAATGACCCAATTTAAGTTTACCAAAAACAGGAGGAGAACAGAATCTTAGAGAAAACCAATCGCCAAAAGGTTTCAGAAGTTGAGAAACTTAGCCAAACCATTCAAGAACTTGAGGAGGTCATTCTAGCTAGTGGAGCTGCTGCCAATGCTGTTCGTGACTATCAGCGACAGATATCTCAGCTACAAGTAGGCATTTCCTATAGATACTGATGTCCATGACTGCAGATTGATCTAGTTACTAACCAGGGTTTAGTGCTAACTTTCAGGAGGAGAAGAGGACTCTAGTGAGGGAGCTAGCAAGGATAAAAGTTTCTGCTAACCGGGTTGCAACTGTGGTGGCTAATGAGTGGAAGGATGAAAATGACAAAGTTATGCCTGTCAAGCAATGGCTTGAAGAGAGAAGGCTCTTGCAGGTATATATCTTTCCCTTATAGTCTCCTTCAAAACTCAAACTTATTCCACTATTTTCTCTAGCCTAAATTTTAATTTCTGACTCAGATAATTATTAGAGAAATATATAAAAAAAAAAAAAAAAAACTTTTTAAGGACAAATATGGGAAGCCAATAAAAGGTCATATCTAGATCGATCAAAAATCTAGATGAAGACAAATCTAAAGGCTTGTTTCTCCCAAAACATGGTTAAGAAGTCATAGGGAATAATATGACAATTTTCTCTATGACTAAGCATCTCCTTGCATATGCAGGCAGAGATGCAACGTTTGAGAGACAAGCTAGCTGTATCAGATAGAACAGCTAAGGCAGAAGCACAGCTGAAAGTAAACATCTAACTCCTTATAATCCAACTACTTAGTTCCTCCAAATGCTTTTTATGTATAATGGATTTCAATTGCTCCTTCCTTTCAGGAGAAACTGAAGCTGAGGTTGAAGACTCTGGAAGAAGGTTTAAAGAATGTGCCGAGTAACTCAGTCATTCCCAACACATTTTGTGGGTCGCCAAAAGCAGAGAAACCTATTATCTTAAGTTTCTTGACAGCCAATGGTAGGTCAAGAAAGAGATCCACATCACAGCCGAGGGCATCCAGTACCAGAAGCTCTTTCTTGCAGCTGCAAAATGCCAAAAATGACAGTCTTGTTGGTGTGGACATAAAACAAGGGAGCAGCTTCAAAATGAAATATCCTTCTGGAGAAAATATGGTGAAAAAAGGTCTCTGGGCATCAAGAAATAAAGTTGTTGATAGTGGTGAAAAGGAGAATGAAATGCAGTCAAACTCAGACATGAACGTAAATAACTGCCACGATGAAAAAATAGCAGAAGAAGTCAAAACCAGAGGCAGTTTGAATGAAGAGTCCAGAGATAAGAGCAGTAATGTTTCTCGTACCGATGATATCGTCTCAGGTTTTCTGTATGATAGACTTCAAAAAGAGGTCATTAATTTGAGGAAGTACTGTGAAAGTAAAGAAAGTAGTCTGCATGCTAAAGATGAAGAAATAAAGGTGAAAGTTCTGGCAGCATTTCCTCTCCACACCCCTACCGTTCAATCTTTCCCCCACATACAGAACACCAAGAACTAAATGCATGTAACAATTTTAATCGCAGTTGCTCATGAAGAAAGTTGATGCACTAACAAAATCCATTGAAGTAGAGTCAAAGAAATCAAAAAGAGAAGCAGCTGCTAGAGAGAAGGAAGCTGCTTCAACCAAAGCAGAAGATAACAGGAAAATCAGAATCACAAACTCCTCTAAAAGGTTTTCGGAATATTTTTCTACACAGTTACTCCCTTACCATTAACCTCTTTTCTAATTTTTTTTATTTTTTATTTTGCGTGCGACTTCTGCAGGGTGACAAAAGCATAATGGGGATTCTTTATAATGGAGAAAGCTTAGTGTGATTACTTTATCAATGGTTTCTTGTGATTTTTCATTGTAAATATGAAAGATGAAATTGCTATGGTTGTTGGTCAAAATAACGTTTCCAATTGGGAGAGGGACTTTAGAGATCTGACTTTGTACATGCTGGAGTTGTTTTGTATGTTTGCATAAATGATATTCAATAAGACTTTTCTTTTATGCCAAAAAAAAGCAGGCAAACCTCTCTGGTTTCCAAAGCACAACCTTTACTTCCCTTGCCTTTTAAGTTTTTGGTGCCCGGGTGTATTGAGAAATAAGCAAGGGTTGGGTCGTCACATTCTTAGTGGCACGCCACATCGGCGCCTAGGTGTTGATGCGAATTGAGGAAAATGATTCATATAGCCGACTCTAACTAGTTTGGGATTTAAGGCTTAGTTGAGTTGAGTTGAGTTGAAGCAAAGGTCTAGCAGGTTGTGTTAGCTACATAGTGCACCTTCCTGGATTGTACTTTGTAGCCGGGTGGTACACTGGTACTGTGGATGAGGCTTGGTGCTGTGGCATTCCAGCTAGGCAGTTTCCCAATGTGAATGATTTAAAATGTATTAATATCATCAATATATAGTGAGCAGTGGCCAAGTTCACGTTCAGCGCAGTTTAACATGCAAGCCATCACACTGCTTCTTTATCTAATTTTTTAGTTCGTTCAGTGGGTTTCTTTAGCAAGACAAGTCAATATGCACCCGTAAGGAGGACTCCAAAATCCAAAAATTTCTATAATATTATACTGAACAAAACTCGGAAGCCTTTAACATGTAAGTTGTTCATTATACAAAGCAGGAAAGGACACAGTTTTATTCTACAAAAAAGTCAAGTCCATAATAGAAATAATGGGGTTGAGATCGAGATCAACCAGATCATTAACATCAGACAACACGTTTATCACATTATTATCACATTTGGATTCATTTTGCAACTGCAGGAAATCTATCCATCACACTTTAATTAATTCTATAAGATGTCAAGAGGACAAAATAGGAAAAAAGACATTACTGTCTGAATCTACTGGTACTAAGTGTATTTCTCAAAGATATAAAGGAAAGGCATCATCGGGCACATACCATTCCCAGGAGCTACATTATTGACAATGAAGACTCGTTCTTGGAACATTAAGCACTTGTGAGAACTATGATGAAACAGCAACTGATTCAGATGAACTCCTAGACTCCAACCATGTCTTGGCTGCAACGTTTGTCGTCAAAAACCAACCAGCCTTATCTGGAGCTTCATGGAATGGAGCGTCAAGTTCCTTCAAATGTGATTCAAAAACACCTGCCAAACCTTTGTCTGAATACTTATGTTTTCCATGGCCAGTATTGATCCCAAGCAATGGTGGAAGTTCCTCTCCCGATTCCAAAGACCTCGACAAGTCATTCATCCAAACATGTAGTGCAGTCAGAGCAGCTCCAAGTGAGAGGCTCTTTACATGTAGAGACCACTGGGTTTGGGACCTTGATTGTATGTCTGTGTATATGTTAAGTGTAAGCCCCAAGTCCAGTAGCTCACATGCTCTCTCCAACAGATTCAGATTGACACAGAGACCAATTAGACAATTGCAAAAGGCCTTCTTTACATCAGGACCAATTGAATCAAAGAGCTCCGATGCTTCCTTTTTGAAATTTCCATCCCCATCTGGGTCCTCCACTAAAAGTCTTACCACAGAACCAAGCTTTGCATTGGCCTTCTCAATGCAATCTGTCAGCTTACCAAGTTCTTCTTTCTGTGTTTGGGTCATAACATTCAGAAGACAACCACAGAAGCGGTCATCTGGATTAATGCCCAACTCTAACAGTCGATTAAATGTCTTCACAACATCATCAGTACGCTTGGCTTTTCCATAGCACTGGATAAGTGATGTCAAAACAAAAATATTAGGCTCAAAACCAGCTTCAATCATCTCATTCAACACAGCTTCTGCCTCTGAAGCTTTCCCACTGCATGAGTATATGGTAATCAAGGATGAAAATGTCCAACTATCAGGCAAGCAGGTTCCAGAAGTTTTCATGTCTTTAAAAATTTCAATAGCTTCATCCGTGTAGCCAACATCAGCACACATAGATAAAATGGTATTGTAGAGAATTACATTCAGCTCCATTCCCTTTTCCTTCATTGCCTTATAAACACTGAGCGCATCTTCACTATATCGTGCTCTACCATAGGCTCGTAAAAGAGATGCATGGGTTACCCAATTTGGTGAAAATCCATTGTTAGTCATCTCTTTATAAATGGTTTTGGCATGCCAGGGCCTTTTAGCTCTCCCCATGGCGTCCAACAGAGTGTTATATATGACCATGTTAGGCTTAGCACCAAGAGCCTTCATTTCCTCATAGACATTTAAGCACCCATCAAAATTTCCTGCCATTCCATACATTTTAATCAATGTTGAAAATGTCACAGTATCGATCCTCCATTTCTCTGTTCGAGCACGGTCATATAAGTTCAAAGCCATATCAACATTGCCTGCCCTCCCATAGGCATCTATCATAGCCGAATATGTGACATCATCCGGATCACACCCAAAGCTAGGCATCTTTTCAAACCATTCCACGGCCTTATTTGGCAAAGATGACATCCTAGCGCAGCTAATTATAGTTGAAAATGTAATATTATCAGGTTTGACTCCTCTGTTAAGCATTTCACCAAACAGCTTCTCTGCTCTATCAAAATCTTTACACTTTCTAAAAACCTTCATAGTCACATTGTACAGAATCACTTCCCTATTTGGTTTCAGCTTCTGCTGAAAGTATTTAAGAGCAAGAGGTGCAGTGTCGGGATTCAGCATATTATTTATAATAATCACAGCATCTTGCTCCAATATCTTATCACCAACACCTCTCAAAATTTCAAAGACCTCTTCCTCATTTGGATTGCAAGAATCCAAAGACTCAGCTACTTTAGAAAGAAAATTGTACCTGGAATGGTAAGATTTTTCCCGAAGCTGTGTAGCTCTGGGGCTTCTAGGATTGACCCATATGTAGCTTTTAGATGGAGTTGCAGATTTTCCATCTAGGTAATCAGAATCTTCTCCATCTCGTTGTAAATTCTGTTTCTCAGTTACTTCTTGTGTAATGGGTACTTGCAAAGAAACTTGGCTTGCTTGGAGAGAGGTTCTGGTTTCGGGCAAGAGATAATTGATTTTATACGCGTAGGTGAAATTTCGTCCTCTAAGCTTTGGAAAAGAAGACAGAGAGTTGCAGAGAGGTTGGCGTTCATGGAAGAGACAGGAAGAGGAAGAGCAGATATGGTAAGCCATCCCCTCTTGCGATGTCTGCGAACCTAAGAGAGGAAGAGTGTAACGCCTTATCGAGGAAGATAGAGATACCGAATATCGTTGTAGTATCTTAGTACAGGGATAACATTTTCTTTAACGGCTCAACTTCAACAAATTTGGCGCGCCACATCTTCCAAGCACGACCACAAATATCTATTGCAAGTTTGCAACATAACGAAAATATTTTTTTATTTTTTAATACAACCATTTTAGTGATATTCTCGATCAACAAAAATTAAGTACATGAAAAAACAAGCTGCATTTATATATTTTCAATTTGAAGTAAATAATTAATAAAAAAGTGTCTCAATCACGACAAAATTCGATAAATTTTAAATTTATAACAATATTTATGAAAAAACCTGAAAAACTTACAAAATAAAATAAAATCTCAACTCATCATTTTTCATGTTCAACAAAAAAAATAGCATTCTTTGACATTTAAAATAAAAATAAAAATGAGTATAGCTTTCATCTAAAACTAAAAATTGAGTAATTTACTTCTTGTCATATAATCTACAATTCTAAAGTCAATAAAAATAAAATTAAAATGGAATGTGTTAACTAATTTATATTTAACTAGATTATTGAGGTATGAAACTTGAGAAAGTTTCTCTTAAATTATAGAGTATTTTAATAATAAGTACTATAAATTTTCAAAATTGTGTTGTTTTGATGTTGTCAATGTCATGTTTGAATTCTGGTCTTCATATCGCATTCTTATTCGTAATTTTATTTGATACTCCTAGTAGATTTGTTTTTCCTTTTTGTAATTTCTGTTGAGTTTTAATTTGACAAAAATGGCAATTATGCTCTTTGATAATTTTATTAAATGATTTTTTATAAATTATCTTCATATTTAATTAATCTATAAATCATTAAAATTTTAACTGATTTATCAATAAATTATTTTCATATATAAATAATATTTAAATCAATATGATTTTAGATAGCTTGCTTACTACTTATTATTACTTGTGACGAAGTTGTAAATTCATATTTTTTTTGTCAATTTATTGAAAAGAATTATTCACATTCACAAATAATATGTAAATCATTAGTATTCTAACAAATTTGCTCACAAATTATTTTTATATGCAATTAATATTTGAATCACTATAATTTTTGTTAATTTCTTCACAAATTATTTTCTTACGTAATAAATTAATTAAAAAAATTGATTTATTTGTAATCAATTTGTTCATAGATTTTCTTATATGTAATTAACACGAAATTGATTTACTCACATACTATTCTGCTGAGTAAATAACATGTAAATCTACATATTATCTAACAAGTTTTAATCAATTTGTCGATAACTTTAATCAATTTGTTCACGAATTACGTACTCTCATATTCTTATATAAAGCTAACAAGTAAATTGCCTTAGTTGTGACAATTTTTGTCCACAAAATATTAATAATTAACAATTAAGTTCGACAAGATTAAAACCAAATTATTCACAAATTATTCTTATATAATTAACATTGAGTTTTCATCATTTTAAATTATTGACAATTACTAGTCATTATTACTTAAAATCATGACAAATTAAAATAATTTGTTTAAATGCTAAAAACATAGCTGTTGATCATAATCCACTAAAAGGTAATCGAATTTTATATTAAACAAAATAACAAATTATTTTTAACATACCAAAAAATAATGTAAAAGCAACATTTATTTCATTTTTTTTTTATTGTCTCTTTAATTTTTAGGGTACCATGACATCATTAATAAAAGAACAAAACAAGATTTGATGTAAATAGGTCGGCAACCATCAGATGATGACAATTTGTGTGTATGGCTTATGTGTAAGCAGCAGTGGCATCACAATGACATATACGGCGTCGTTTTCCTTCACATTATTGTGCATCCTGATTGATTTTCTTCGCTCAAATAATCATCATAGCGGCTCACATTATAGGGCCGGGCCCCACCATAACTATCGTATACAGGCCTTGAGTAATAACCTTCATAACATTGGGGTGGCCCACCATAACCATGACAATGTTGCCCACTTTCACGGCCGTCATAATATGGCCCACAGTACATTGCAATTGGGTTAACCGGTGGTGGATATCCGGTTACCGGGTTAGGAGCCACGGCTGCTTTCGGCCCGTCGGCAGTCTTTCCTGGAGGCTTATCAGCCCCGGTTTTTGGTTTTTCGTCTTGTTTCTTTTTCTCAGGCGTGTCCTTTTTCTCTTCTTTCTTCTCAGCCTCCTTTTTCGTCTCAGGCTCTTTCTTTTTCTCAGGCTCAGCTGACTTGGGCTTCTCTGCCTCTTTCTTAGGCTCAGCAGGTTTTGGTTTATCTGGGATTTCAATGCTTTTAATTGAACCACCACCTTTGTAACAAATCTTATCTCTGATTTTTTCTGGGCTACAGCAAACCACTTTGATTATCACCTGGTTGTTCTTCTCGTCATACATCTGGTCTCGTATTTCTCTTGTTCACAAAATCAACACCCATATACAAGAAATTCAACTAAGTTTAATTCTTATTAATTCCAATTAAAGAGAAAAAATTCAGTGAATTTTGAGTGTTAGAGACTCACGAGGGAATTTACAGAGAACTTTCTTCACCTTCTTGTAGCATTTCTCACATTGAAGGTCTACATTCAGTCTCATCACTGTGACCTGAATGAGTTCAAGATGTAATATATATATATAATTAAAAAAGTTAGAATCTTTAACATATTTTATAGAATAGAAGCATCAGGCTCTGACAATGAAGAATGAGTATCTGAGTATGTGACAAATTCAACAAGAATAAGCCAAAAAGAGAGCAACATTTCTGAGAAAAAGATAAAGAACACAAATACTATGTACTAACTTGTAAATGGGTTTTATTAAAAAGAGTGAAAAGATTCATGTACGTACCTTTTCAGTCATGGCTGTGATCTGGAACTCAGATCTGAAGCTGGGATTGAGGAATAACTCTGAGAACTAAAACAGAGGAGACAGGGGAAGGAGCAGTGTGTTTACACTTGAGAGATCACAAAGGGTAATAAATTTAGAGCAAATCTCGCCTTAAGAAGGCGTAAGAGAAATGAATTTTTCTTTCTTTTTTGGATACAGGCAGGACGTTGAATTTCATGCCATCAGTAATATTGTCATTATAAAAAACAAACGGTAGATGGCTAATGCATTAGTGCATGTGCCATTGTGCTGTCTTTGATTAACACACCTCACCCTCCACCTTCACCTTCCAAATAGTACATATTGAGAAATTCTTGTGTGGAGCCCAATGACTGATCTGGCCATTTTCAATCTTGCAATGACATGAAAAGAAATTAGTGACGAAATAAAATTGAATATTTTTTTATATTGTCCGAAATTTATAACTGCCTCGCGCTAGCTCTCACATAAATTGTTATCAGAAAAAACTCTAACTCCAATTGTCAATCTCATATTGATTACTAATTAATAATTAAACCAAAATTGTAATATAAGGTTCATTATATTAATTGATCACGCACTAACAAGGAAACCATACACGTGTCCCTAGCACGTTGACAAAAATATTATTATTGATTAGTTAGGATCTACCTGGTGAAGTGACTAAAATGGACCTAACTAAAGTAGTTTTCTGCTTTTTCCTAACTGAAGTGGTTTTAAAATGGTGGAATTGATTAATCCAACCACCTTTATGGACTTGTGGTTCTATGGTGTGGATGCACTGAGAATGGTCCAAAACTGTGTGCTACATATGGTTTCTGTGTGTTTCTGCAAGAGGTATGAAGATGAGTGCTAAGCATTTATAAAATTAGTTTCCAAATTATTTTTTTATTACTCTAATAAATGTTAGGCATTATTATTTATTAATTCACTTTAGTAGAGTTTACTCTAATAACTGTTAAGTATTATTCTCATATGTAATTAACACATAAGTCATTAGAATTTTAATTAATTGAATCATAAATTATTCTCATATTCAATGAACATATAAATCATTATAAGTGAGTTTATTTATTCACAAATTATTCTAATAGGTAATTAACATGTAAATTATCAGGACTATTCGTAATATTTTTAATGAATTATTCTCATATATAATTACATGTAAATCATTCAGTACTTAACTAATTTGTTCTTAAATTTTTCTCATATCTATTTAAAACTAAATTTTTTTATTATTTTATTAAAAAAATAATGAAAAGTTATTCTATATTTTTTGGTTTAACTGATAGTATTTGAATATGCTTACGTAAGCATATACTCCTTCACATATTTAAAATAATCAAGATCAAAGGCATAGGAATATATTAAATTCATAAAAAGGGAATATATAGGCTTTGATTCAAAAGTCAAAACTAAAAGAATCTGGCAAATAGCACCACTGGGCCTGAACTGCTTAGTAGGCCTTTAATGCTGTGGTGGTCTGGTCTACAATAAAAATCACACTGAAGGCCCAAGGAATGTGATAAAATGTCATTATCTTTTAATAGAGGACTGATTATCTTTATCAGAAGTTAAAAATGTGATTAGTGAGACATTTACAAATTTTATTTTTTATTATCTAACTAAACAAAATTCAAATTCAATTTTTTTTCTTAAAAAAGAAGAAGATAATCACACAGTAAAAATTAAAAGTTTAACATAAATGTAATTTTTAATTTCTATTTAAACCCTAGAGTGAATAAAAAAACACATATTTCCAATTGAAATCTCAAATCAATAGAAATAAAGTGTGTAGTCTAAGGGTATATTTAGATGGAGGGGAATAGAGAGAGAAGAAAGGAGAGTAGAGAGGAATGTACATTTTCCCTTGTTTGAGAGTTTTTTTTAATAGAAGGAGAAGAAATTAAGAGATACATGTATCCCTTCAAATCCTTAAAGACCTTAAATTTTTAATTCCTTCAAATTAAGAGGATTTGGAAGAAAATGATAAGTACTGCCAAATATACCCTATCATTTTTATTAAATATCTACTAATACTCAATTAAAATATTATAAGGACAAAATCTTAAAAATATGAATATTTTACACTCTCCTCTCTTTTCTATCCAACTTTCAAATAAGAAATATATATTATCCTTTACTCTCTCTTCCTTTCATTTTTTTAACTGATAAGTATCAATTTTTCTCTCCTCTTCTCTTTCTCCATTTACTTTCTTCTAATTTCTCCTCAAACTCCCAAATAGACCCTAAGACTTAAAATGAAGAGCTTATTATTCATAGTGTTCGTGATATGCTTGCCATTATGAGCGGAGGGCAGTCGCCCCCTTGGAATACAACAAAATTCACCTGATTAGCCAAAAATATTTGTTCCTTGGTGGTGGTCTATTCCAGGCTACAATTTTCCTCAAATCCCACAGCTCCCAACATTTCCACCACTCCCACAATTGCTACCATTTTCATGGCAGCCACCACCAATTCCACACTTTCCACCATTCCCTTGGCAGTCACCGCCACCGCAAACTAAGTTCCTGCCTGAGGATACACCAATTATGCCACCACAACCTGAGTCGCCTCCAAGTTTCTCACCACCATCTAATGGTAATTCACATGGTTGTTGGTCAGCTTCCTCTTCTTCAACCATCATGTAAGAGACAAATGGAAGCATTTTTAGCTGGTGACATTGATGAAATCAACATTGTTTGTTGCATTACCATTGTGAAAACGGGGTGCAGAATGTGATGGTGGCAAGCCTCGTGAATACCGCAGAGTCCAAAAGCATTGCTCTACTCACAAGTTTCCCCCTGCCAATGCTTGATTTAATTCAAACAAACATTGGTTGCTTGGAATTTAAGCTTTTTTTAGGGTACGTGAGACCACCTTAGTATCATTGCAATAATTTTTTCTTTCTTATAGGCTTTATTTGATGCAATAAAATTATACTTTATTTTTATGTTTTGTTCCTATATAAATTATAGTATAAACCAAAATCTCTAAATTATAGTTAATAGCAAGAGGACTGGGAAATCAAACATATAATATTAACAATCAAGAAATTATAAATAATGATAATCAAAAAACTCGTCAAGTGATTATCAGTTACCGTGTTAAATTGATCAAAATTTTAATGATTTAGAGAATAAATTTCAATTGTGACTACATAATTTTATCTACCAAATCTTTTATCTGTCCAGCCTTAGTTACATAAATGAAGTAGCTACGAATATTCAATTAAGTTCAAAATTTACGAGCATGATTAATATATTTTATATCTAAAACTTAATTAAAAACCTAACAATATGGGTTACATATGTAAATCGAATCTAATGAAAAGTTATTGAATGAGGAATGAATGTTATTCATATTATTGATATGATCAATAGTTTTGGAGGCCAATCACATAATATGTTCTTCGTTTTTGCTTTTTGTTTTGGTACATTGAGTATTTCTTTTGTTTATTAATTATATTGGTTCACAAAATAAAAAAAATTGGTATTTCAGTAATTAGATTTGAAATCGAAAACCTAAATAATCAATAACCCTGTCTCTATTGAGAAGTGAAAAACATGTAGTTGATAGTTTGGAAATACTTTTTGCATGATACCAAGATCATTCATATTTAATGATTTTGGACATGATAAAATCTACTTTTATACACAATTTGATAGATTATTTGAACTATTGGAGGTACACAAAAAAATAATAATTAAATAATAAATAGTTTAACAATACAAACTTTATATTTTTAATTTCTAATTGAGATATGGGAGTAAACTATTTATCTGACAAGGGAGATCTTGAGGAAAATAAAAAAAGTTGAGCTATTTTATCTGATAACGTTTTTTAGTTAATAAGAATTCTATTTAATTATCTTTTCACTATTTATTGAATATATACTATTTGATTATCTTTATATTATTGATCAAGAATGTGAGTGAAAGTTATGTCGACCAATTAATAACTATTTTTCAAGCCGAGCCGAATTATTAATGGTTAATATGTCCTGATCTCGAAAAATCTAACATCTAAATTATAATTTTTGGGTTCCTATGCATGGACCACCTTTAGAAATTACATGTTGTCGTAATTGTCATGACTTTTGCTTTCAATATTTTTATATCACATTTCAGTGTCACCTTTTTTGAAAACTTCAATCTAATGCTTGGTTGAGATACTCAAGCCAAAAATGCTGAGGTGCTACAAAATTACTTGTTACAGTGATTGAAAGAAAAAAAAAAAAAAATCATGCATATCCCACTAAAATTGGAAATTATATATCTTTCAGCTTTTTTGGTAGTTTAGCAAATTTGTATAGAGCCTTCAATTTATTATAATTATGTTAAATTGATCTGTTGAATGTAAATTCTTATATGATTGGATTATTTTTATATCTAATTTATTCATAAACTTAATTAAATGTTAAATTAGTCCAAATCAATTCACTTATAGAAAAAAAATGTAAAAAGACTTTAGTAAAAAAATACAAGATAATATAATTTGGTTCAAATTAGTTTCTATCTACTTTATATTCGAGGATTATTTTCAAATTAAATAAAAAAACGAATTTGTATCTGTTCAGGTCACGATCTTAGTTATTATTATAATCTCATATTTAAGCAAAAAAAAAAAGGCTAGAAATTTGAAAAAATGAAGTAAATTTTCATTCATCCAAGATCTCTTTCATTGTGAGTCAATTTGTTCATGTTTAAGTAAAATAAATATGAAGCAAACAAAAAAGACACGTTGTTTACTTAAGGACAAAAATCAATCACCTTTTGTCCATTCCCTTAGAGACTAGAAGACGAAAATGCTTATCGCTATACGTGTAGTCCATTGAATGGTTGCGAATCTCACGGGCCCCATAATTTTTCTTCCCAATGAGAGAGATACTGATAGGCTTCAAAAAACCGACCATAAGTTGGGTTTTCGTATGACTTTGGGCTTGGAATCCAAAAAACCGTGGGCTCCATACCTTATTTATTCTATATTCACACATTCCTAGTGATGCTTCAAGCATCTCACATTTCACACACACAAACATAAGCAAAATACAATATCCCCCATAAATTTATTATTTGAAAATAGGTAAAGCAAGAAAAAGCACTTTTTATTTCCTCGTAGATATACAAAAGCCACCCATAGAGTTATTTTTAACTTAGTTATATAATATGACATTATGGTATTTACCGACTAAATAATCAGAAATTCGATCATTTAATATAGAGAGCTGACATTATAGAAATGATAAGACAAAAAAAAAAACCTCATTATTGAACTTACAAAAGTTCGTGTTAGATAAGTATAATTTTGCAACATTGGAATTTTACTTAGAATTTGGAAATACAACATCTTAATTCAAAGTTCAAATTACAACTGAATTGTTTCAATAATATCTGGTACGTACTATGTAGGATATGGCCCACAAGGTTATTAAATAAGAAACTGAAGGTTACTAGTCACGTAGATGCTCAGTCAGCCATGGGACCTATGTATATTATGCATTAAATAATTCAGATTTGCAGAATCTGCACCATACTTAAGCGTTCTTCTTCCCCACACCACATTTACTCACAAAGATAGAGAGAGAGAGAGAGAGAGAAGAGAGAGAGAGTTGCTTTGCTTGGTTGCTCCACATATAATATAATCTGCCTTTGCCAATAATATTTCTGAAGCAGATCAGTTGCATTGTGATCAAGTACCAAAAGAAATGGGTGAAGTAAGAGTTCTTTCATGCACATTCAATTTTTATTTATTTATTTATTAGTTTTCTTTGTCTGCCTTTTCTTTAATTATTTAATTGATTAATTAATTTCTCCTATTTATTATTGATATTTGTGTTTCATTTTTGTTGTTTGTGTTTCATTAAGGAGAAGAAAGTAGAAGAAGAAAAGAAAGAAGAGAAAAAAGATGAAAAAAAGGAAGAGCAAGTTCCAGAGATTGTACTCAAGGTTGATATGCATTGTGAGGCTTGTGCAAGAAAAGTTGCAAGAGCATTGAAAGGATTTGAAGGTCATTTGATTTTTCTTTACCCATCTATTAACTCTAATACCGATTTTTTTTTTTTTTTTTAAGATTCTCAGTATAATATATAATCTCTGTCTCTTTTCTGTAATCTCATATTTGAATTTGAAAATTTTCCTTTATTTTATTTACAAATAAAATTGATTAAAATTATTTAATAGTTAATACCCATCCCATGTTTATTAATTTATTTATTCATAGACTAAATAGTTATTGTTCACCCATGCTAGAATTCGAGCACTCCCACTATATAAAAAAAAGAGAAAGGAAAAAAAAAAAAAAACTATTGGTTCACATGTTAATTCATATATTATGTATTATATGTTCATTGTCTTCCTTAATCAATGGATTTATAAAAAGTTAAATGGGTGGTGGAAAGGTTGGATTTAAAAGCATTTTGTTTATTTTATTTTTGTTGTTGTGTGAGACAGGAGTGGATGAGGTTACCACAGACAGCAAGACCAGCAAGGTTGTGGTGAAAGGAAAGGCAGCAGACCCTATAAAGGTGTGTGAAAGGTTACAAAAGAAGAGTGGTAGAAAAGTTGAGCTAATTTCACCTTTGCCTATACCAGCTCAAGATAAAAAAGGAGAAACTGAGGCACCCAAGGAGGAGGTGAAAAAAGAAGAGGTAATAATTATGCTTAATTCATTCTTAATTGTCACCTTTTTTTTTTCTTTATTGAGTAGTGACTTTTAATAAATTAAAATAAAATTGTGATGTGTTTTTAGCTTGAGGTTAGATAAGGATAAGATGTGTGAAATTTTGAACTGGTGTTTAAATGCTGACATGAAAGTAACGACACACAACCAGCCATTAAAATGGGCACATATTGCAAGACAGAAATAGTGACAATTAAGAGGGTTTGACCCCAAAACTTTCACAACTAGGATACTGCAACTATAGCTACTTTGTGGTTAAAACTACAGGTGCCTTAGTTTGTAAACCAACCAGGTGGAAAATAATTAGTAAGTTATGAAGTTAGAGTAATTAAGGGAATTTATGTTTCCTGCATGGAAATTCTTTTTTATTGGTAAAGTTTATCTCTCTGAATTTACTATTTTGTGAGAAAGAGTTTCGTACACGAAACAATGTAACAATTCTTGTACTGAATATCAATCATATAGATAGTTAAATGTCAAGTATTAACATAAATGTTGTCTCTGCCTAATAGTTGGTTTAATTGCTTGTCAGCCCCCTGCTGTTGTAACAATCGTCTTAAAAATTCGAATGCATTGTGAAGCATGTGCTCAAGCTTTACAGAAGCGAATCCGAAAGATTCAAGGTATATATTACAAAATAATAATAATGTGTTAGTCGAGATATACTTAAACTATTCAGATTTTAGACCGTGCTAATCTTTTAAAAAATAAGAGAATACTGTATTGCAGGTCTATCTATGAGATGCTCATTAGTTTGTGTATTAACTAAATTGCAGGTGTAGAATCAGTGGAAACAGACCTGGGAAATGATCAGGTGATAGTAAAAGGTGTGATTGATCCAGCAAAGCTGGTTGATTATGTGTACAAGAGGACCAAAAAACAAGCTTCCATTGTGAAGGATGAAGAAAAGAAGAAAGAAGAGGAAAAGAAAGAAGAAAAACCAGAAGAAAAGAAAGATGGAGAAGAAACCAAGGAAGAGGATGCCAACAAGCTTGATATCAAGCTAAGTGAATTTTGGCCATCTAGACCACACGTTGTTGAGTATGCTAATGGTTATGCCCCTCAGATTTTCAGTGATGAGAACCCAAATGCTTGTTCTGTTATGTAATGTGACCATCAATTTTCGATGTGTATTTAGATTTTATATGTAATAACATATGCTATGAACATGAATCCAGGGTTTATGCCATCCTCGGCATCTTAAATCTGTACACCTACCAATCAAAATCCATGTTGTAATAAGTTGTGTTGGCTTAGTTTTGGTACCTATGTCAGTTTTTCCTAGAAAATCTTTCTTCATATATATCGGCCATGATCTTGATACATTACTGGATCTTCTTATAATGATTAATTGATCGAACATTTAAATATCTCGGCTCCTCTCTGCTCGAGAATCAGTACATCCCTTATCAATATATATGAACAACTTTTTTGCTTTGAGAAATTCAGGTAATAGTTTAGTAACGGATTCAGACTGTTATTATCAATGTGATTCAGAGTTTGATTAATCAAAACATTGTGTTTATCATAAAGCTCCCCTTGGCTCCAAATTCTTATGCATCAACTAGTTGCTAACATTTGAAGTCTTCAGGTTTCTATAAAAAACTAGAACTTGAACATACTAGTTTAATTTCTCTCTTTGGTATTGAGGACAGTGCCAACTGGTCTTTCAATTTCTTTTCAACTCAAAATCATTCCAGTTGGGCTAACAATATGTTGGCCAATTTTGTTATAGTCCTAGACTCCTTGTTAGATTCACCAAAGATGTTTATTTTTCAAGTGTTTGTCAGAGATCAATGTTGGGATTTGATGAAATATGCAAATGTGTTTTTCGAGGGAGATTGACTTCAAACTATGAAGATTTTCTGTCCCATGCATGGTACCACTCAAGTCCTGCATTTTCCACTAATGGTGTGCACTATATATGCAAACCATATATTTGACAGAATCTGGATAGTTTAGAATGTGTGGTGTGTGCTTCTGATAATCCAACATGCAGCTTAAGCCACTCATATATAAGATGCATATGGTCCATACCAATTTTTATCAAGACAGAGAGATATGTACCTCCCTCCACTTCTCATCAAGTATCAAACTTCAAAAGGAAAATGATGCCTTAGCTTTGCTTCTTAGTGACTTGTAAGGCTGTTCAGAACCGGTAACTCAATATGAAGTTCGATCATGCTCTTGGTCGGTACTGGTAAGATTTTACTTGTGGTTTAATAGTATAGTGGAACTAAGAGTGTGTTTGGCCTAACAATGCTAAAAGAATCTGGTCCGAATTATATGCTTAAAGATTTGAGTAGGTATTGTTGGACCACAAGGCAACTGTTAGGTTTCACATAGATGTTTAAGCTTTGGCCAAACATTCGCAAACAGAGGAAAAGATGAAGTCTATCCTGGTTGGTTAATGGTTTAGTCGTATTCATTGCGATATTGGTGCAGTGGTACCAGAACGCATGAGAATTGCAGAAAGTAGGCTTCATTTCTGTGCTCTCTTCTCTCTGTCCCATCCTAACTATATGGGTATAGCCTTTGAGAGAAAGAACCCTTGTGTCTTGTCAAACTGAACTCTCTGCCAAACAAGGGTGCATGCCCACAATCCTAATTTCTAGTGCAGAGTGATACCAGGGATGACATGGGTTACCCCTTTGGGGATCTTTGAATTACATTTACCAATTCATTAGTCTGTCAATGTGTGACTTTTAATTTCTACCAACCAACACATTTCTTTGTTTTTGGAAGTTTTTAATAGAGTTTGAACTCTAACTTTCATTAATGAATCAAGATTTATGGCACATGATGCACTAATGACTAATGTCAGTATATATATATATATCTTTTAGAAGGTTGCTTTTGGCCTTATTTGAGTTCAAGTTCTTAACAAAGTTGAAAGCAATGGGTTTTGGTAAAAGGGGTGGAGGATATAGTACTTATGTGATTCAAATTCTGATAAATAACAAATTCATAATATGCTTTTATGAATTGAACTAATAACGAATTGATTGTTGATTGTATTCTCTTAATACATGCCCAATAATATATTTTGAAAAAAAAAAAAGAAAAAACAATAATGGTGATAGTGGAATTGAAAACTGAAGTTGTTTTCTCTTAATGCCGTATTATCTCTATTATGATATTAAAAATATTCCGGGAATTTAGCCTTTTGATTTTCCTAAGGTTGGGAAGGTAATAGCTCCATTAACAATAACAAGAAAGTATCAACAATTTCCACTAATAATTCAGAGTGGGAAAAGAAACTGTAACAGGACTAAACTTCTATAGAAAAACGTTTTTTTGAGTATGGGGGGTATATCTGTAAGGGGCTGCTCATGCTTCTATTGCAAGTTAAAACCGATTTGTTATTTTGTTTTACTTTTATTTCTGTAAAAAATAAATTCATGATTTTTTTTATTGCCCTTTAATTGAGGAACATAAACATGTATATATAAAAGAGGAAGAGCACAATCACAAACTACTTAAATTATTCATACTATCAAATAGAAGGACAATTACCACGTGACATGCTCTTAATGTATATCATTATATTATATTATATTAACACTTTTATTTCTGTAAAAAATAAATTAATGATTTTAAAACTCAACAAAGGGAAAGATATCTTGCTAATTTATATGGGTCACATAACCAAATTATGCTGCAACTTAGAATAGAGCCATATATAAAATTCCAACAAGTGGACACGCACACTCACATCAATGTGACTTTGTATGGGTCTTATTCTGAGTGTTTGTTTTCTAAAAATTTAGAAAGAATACAAGAAGTTAAGGAATTGTAATTTAATATGTATGTATTACTTGTATTTGATCAATTCTTATTATTAAGCAAACTGAAAGATATATACAATTAAATGACCCCTGAGGCTGAGGCAGACATATATAATTGAGGCCCACCATCTTGTTTCGTGTGGTATAGATGCAAGGTCATATATGAGTTGGATTTCTTTGTCCTGATAAGATTATTCTTATGACATTTAGTGTGAATTTGTTGAAATTTTCCTAAATTCCTATCCATACACATACAATCAAATTATCTGGGGAAGCATCCTGCAAAGTGTTTTTGTTTATCTGTCTTTTACGGATAATGAAACCTTAAAACTTAACACAGGTTGTCATCACTACTTTAACAAATCAGATGGAATCCTTCCCTGAAGGATTGACTCAAACTCGAAACAAATGGTGCCTCACAAAGCAAGTAGGAGGAATTAATTATAAGAGATAATATTTAAGGAATAATGTAAAGAATATGTAAATTTTTAAACTCATACAAAATGTTTGTTAAATAATCATTAAGTCAACTTGTTGTTATTCATAAAATCATATTTATTTGTACTCCTAATTCACACACTTTTATTTTAATCCAATACCTCCACTATAATGAGTCCACAACCCCCACATTCCATGGTTTACAATTTGCATATTGATCCTGCCACGTGGCCTTATAGACTTGTATTGGCAAAGTGACAGCAATGAAATTTTGTTTGAGATTTTTATTAGTTGATAAAGAGTGATTGTCAAGTGGGGCCTACATTGAGAGCATCAAGAAAAGATCATCCACGTGTACGGTAAACAAGTCGAATCCAATCCAACGAGAAATAGGAAGTACTGAAACCAGTGAACATGCTGCTAATCCAGTCAACGCTACCGGAACTCCCAAAATTCAACTTGTGGGACCCACTACTTTCATTGTAAACTATCAGTTTTAAAAGCAGCCATCAGTCCACTTCAATGTGACTCCCCGCACTAGTGAACTCTACCACAGTCTATTGTAGACCCCACCGTATGCGAAAAGTTATTCCAAATCTTCATCGCATCTTTTTAACACCTCTCCTATCACTAGTTCATCAAATTCTCCACTTCACGTTAATGTTTTTTTTTTCTAAATACAACAATTTTGTCTTGCCAATTTCTTTGAATTATCTTTCCTTTTTCTTCAAGGAACATCAATACAATTAATTATTGATGATAAAGAATATATGGAACCATTGTTAAATTAATTAATATAAAAAAACTTTTTTTTAAATATATTTAATTTTTTTTATAAATCAATTCAGTAATAAATGATAAATAAATTACGTTTTATCTTTCTCGCAATATCAAATTTAACTCATAAAATTCTTATAAATCGTTTCTTCCACCAATATATATCTTAGATAATAACTTAATTATAATAACCAGTAATATATAAAAAAAATTAAAAATAATTGTGTTTAGAATTTTCATTGTAGTTAATTTAAAGTCTTAAAGTTATTAGTAAGAAGCATAAATAGGTTGTGAAATGTATGAAATTTTTTAGTGGTGAAACGACATCAAGATCAACTTATACATATATTAATTTATTGATTTTTATTTTTTTTTCAAAAAAATTAAAATATATGTAACACCTATATATTATGACAAGAAATATTACACCTATATTACCTAGAATATTACGCCACATCACTATCATCTTATATTTGAAACAATCTTATTGTACTTATGTCTTATATTTGATAGAATCTTATTATACTTATGTCATGCTTAAATTAAATATTTTTTAAAAATAATCACAATCATGTGTGAAAATATATATTTATCTTTAATAATGATTGTTAAGAGAACTCGAATTCTCAACTTATTTGAAAAAAAAATAAAATTAAGTAATGTCTTGATCGCTAGACTAACTCGTTATTAATATTAATTTATTTTTTTATCCAACTAAACACACGATAATCTATTGTTATAAAAAAAAATATAATTCATATATGAATGTAACAAAATTAGTGAAAGTAACTTTCCTATTTCTTATACTAACCTATATTTGAGATAACTATTAAAGGTACCTTTTTTTTTTTTTTTTTGGTGTGATTGGTTCAACATATATTAAAGGTACTTTATGTGCGCTAGGCTTTGACGTATGAAAAATCTACAACACGCACTTGTTCCTCAAATCATTGTGGTTTATAGTTTGTAGTTGCACACCACTGTTTTCCCGTGAAAGTGAGCAAGGCTCGGGGTTCTTTTGTTACACGTGGGATCTACGTGTCCTTACAAACAGCCAATCGTTAGGGATAACGGAACTTCAGCAGCTCGTTGAGGGGCGTTGACTTCCCGTCAGCTTCCACTTGGAAAAGTACGTAGCATTAGTGGATCATCTCATCTGACGTGGAGAGAAACGACACGTACTAAACCCAAAACGGCATTCGTTCTTAATGGGGAAAAGTGTGTCCTACGTTTTAGAACACGTGAAATTCACGAGTTTGACCAAATTAGCCTTCCATTATTTGCTTTAATTCATTGAAAGACTCGTTAAATACGAATAACATTCTCGTATTCTATTATCTCTCTTATATTTGATATATTTTAAACCTAAATTTTTATGATAATAACTTCTCAAATGTTAATATCGTAGATGATGATTGGTTTAGGATAATTTTTATATATGGAATATAATTGATGACATTTTTAAATTTTAATGGTGATTTTTTAAAAAATAATTATTTAATGATGTTATGTTAATTTTAAACACCAAGTATAATTAGATGTGATCTTTCTACCTATACACATAAAACATAAAACATATATTCTCTGTGAATATCGATCTTAACTAATATATAGATGTAATGGTAAAGAATAAAGTGTGTAAAATAATGAATTAATTGATCATTTATGTTATTATTAAAAAAAATTAATTTCTTAAAATGAGTGGCCACTTTTAGGCTTTATAGCTTATAAGAAGGTCAACTTTTTACAGTAAAATTGTGATACCAAAAGACAACATGTCGTATAAGTTTCATCATCAAGCGCATTTGTTACTTTTTAATAATAGTAAGAATCATGCAAAATCTATATATAATCTATGTTTTATTTGACTAAAACACTTCAAATGGTGATGAACCTATTCTCCATCAACTTTAATTTTTGGCAAAAAATATTCATATAAAAAATAATAACTTTCATACTTTAAAATATCTAGTTTTTTTTTTCCTTGTTTTTTTATATGCATTGTGAGTTAATTCTTGATTCTGTAGTAATTAGAATAATCTCACCAATAATTATCTATTTCAAAATTTGAACTTGTGTTCTAAATATAATTGGCTAAACACATAGTGTTTATATATTCACCAATAAAGTTCTAATTAACAAATTATTACATAATTAATTTTTTTAATTCATTATTAAAAAAAGATAAATATTCAATCATGTAATGATTTGTGTATGAAAAATAGAAACTTCCATTTTTTTCACTAAATTAAAGAAAAAGAGGAAAAGAAAAACCAGATTTCCACTTCAATTATGTCCTAATTAATGTTGAATTCCACGTAGGTTTTGATTAGTAAACTTTGCTTCATTAAATTATTACATAATTAAAATTTTTTAATTCATTATTAAAAAAGATAAATATTCAATCATGTAATGATTTGTGGAAATTAGAAACTTCCTTCTTCTTTTTTTCACTAAATTAAAGAAAAACCAGATTTCCACTTCAATTATGTCCTAATTAATGTTGCACTCCACGTAGGTTTTGATTAGTAAACTTTGCTTCCACGTGGACTTCTATATCATGAGGAGCACACAAGCTCTCCAACTCTAAACACGTGATAATCTCAAACCTTGGTGGAGAAGACTTATAATGACCACCCCTAATCCCTTCATTGCCTTTTCAACTCATAATTAAGAAAGAAGGGGTATTCTTTTTATTAAATTTTTACGTTAAAATATATTAAGAGTTTAAATTCAAATAATTCATCAATATATGTAATATCTGGCTCAAACACAAAATAGGAAGAAAAAAAAAATACTGGAATCGACCTCCTCCTGTGAGACAAATATTATTTACATCTACAAACATGTTTAACATTCCCCAAACATGTTTGTACGTAGAAATGCCAGATTAGTTTATTGATAAAATTAATGATTTAATATAGTACAAAACAAATTAATGATTTAATTAAGATTTGTAATTATTAACACCAATAATAATAATAATACAATTATATAATCTAGTAAATCACTCTTTCCAAAATGAATGAATGATGAGTCATTGTGCCTATTGATCAAGTGGCAGCAGTCAAAGACTAATAACACGTTATACAAGACTGCAGAGAGACTCTGACAGCAGAGCAGAATCACTCCAACAACCAAACCCTCTTGTAAAAACAACACTTATATAGGGATAGTTTTGGCATATTACATTATTTCTCATGCCCTCTTTATAAGCCACCTCTTGGAAATCCCTTTCAGTCAATTCTTATTACTAATAAATTTTCACCAATAATTTGCATATAAACAGAAAATAGAGGAAGTTTCAGAAACAGCCACTGTTTGTTTCTTTCTTTATTTGCATTTTTTATTATCTTTTTTAGTTTCTTCAGAGCTTGACAAATCCAACTCCAATGGCGTCCAGGAATAGTACGGAAACGGAAAAGACAAATGGGGAGGCATCGGAGGATAGATGCTCAGTGGAGGAGGTGGCTCTGGTGGTGCCGGAGACTGATGACCCATCACTTCCTGTAATGACTTTCCGGGCATGGTTTCTGGGTTTAACCTCATGCATCATCTTAATCTTCCTCAACACTTTCTTCACTTACCGTACACAACCCCTCATCATCTCTGGCATTCTTATGCAAATTGCAGCTTTACCCATCGGAAAGTTCATGGCTTCAATACTACCCAAGAAAGAACACAATCTTTTGGGTTGGAAATTCAGCTTGAATCCTGGGCCTTTCAATATGAAGGAGCATGTTATAATTACTATTTTTGCAAATTGTGGTGTGTCTTATGGTGGGGGCGATGCTTACTCTATTGGTGCCATTACAGTTATGAAAGCTTATTATAAACAGAGCTTGAGCTTTCTTTGTGGGCTCCTCCTCGTCTTGACCACTCAGGTTCAGAAAATTTTCAACTTGGGTTTCTCTTCTGCATTTTGTGCCTTTCTATTTCCATTATTTTATTTCAATTCCATTCGTTCTACTAAAGAAACGTATTCTTTTTCATATAAAAAGAAAAAAAAAAAAGTGTTTACTAATTCTTTCTTGTTCATAAAAAATTCTATTTTTTTTTTCATTTATATAATTAGTCAGGGAGTTTACTTCTTATTCTTCTTGTATGTGTTCTTTTAGTTAATTCAATGAAGTTATTGTTTTGATTATTATTATTTTTCATTGTTTTGCAGTTGATTGGATATGGATGGGCTGGAATTCTTAGGAGGTATCTGGTTGACCCAGTTGAAATGTGGTGGCCATCAAACCTTGCTCAGGTTTCTTTGTTTAGGTTTGTCTTCCCTATGCTTCTTGTTAGTTGTTCCCTTTTAATATTCTGCTTAATTACTTTGGGGTTGAAAGCACCGAGATTTCCATTGAAATATGGCTGTTTTAGCTGATGAACTTGAATTTGTCTCTTTGATTTGACTCTACTACTATCAGTTAATGAAAAGAACGCTCCCATAGATAAGTAGTAGTTATACTTGTTTTGAAAATAATCTAAAGGAAAATAGAATTTACGTAAATAGATTTGGATATAAAACTTCAGGAGTGCAATTAAGAAAAGATGCAGCAGACCAAGTGAATCAGAGACCATGGTTGCATAGAGCTTTTGTTAGAATCTTTATAGAGAAAGTTTCTTTCTTTTTACACTTCAGATGAAGTGCATGTTCACTGGTTGAGATTTTTCTTTCATTGCTGGATTGATGTAGTATTTTTCTTTCATTGCTGGATTGATGTAATATTCTCTGAGGACAAAGCACAACTCTAAGGCTTGAAAATGATGTCAAGTGGAATATAAATTAGCCTGTCTTTTACTGGCAATGGAGAATTTGCATATGGGCAAAGATTAAGTAATCTTTTCTAAAAGAACTTGTATCAGTCTAGAGCAGAAATGAATATTTCCTTGGATTTAATCAACAACTTATTGTTACAGGGCACTCCATGAAAAGGACCATAAATCAAAAGGTCTTACTAGGATGCAGTTTTTCCTCATTGCCATGGCAGCAAGCTTCATCTATTATGCATTCCCTGGCTATCTGTTCCCAATCTTAACATTCTTCTCATGGGTATGCTGGGCATGGCCACGCAGCATCACAGCACAGCAAATTGGCTCAGGTTACCATGGACTTGGTATCGGTGCCTTCACGCTTGATTGGGCTGGGATTTCTGCTTATCATGGCAGCCCTCTTGTGACTCCTTGGACTTCAATTCTTAATGTTGGGGTTGGATTTATTATGTTTATCTACATAATTGTACCACTATGTTACTGGAAGTATAACACTTTCGATGCTCGAAAGTTCCCCATATTTTCTAACCAGTTATTCACATCCAGTGGTCATAAGTATGATACCACCAAGATCTTGACCCATGACTATGATCTTAATATTGCTGCTTATAATAGTTACAGCAAGCTATACCTTAGCCCTCTGTTCGCATTATCTGTTGGATCAGGATTTGCTAGATTCACGGCAACCCTCACTCATGTGGCACTATTTCATGGCAGGTAGGCTGCTTTCAAGCTTATGTTCTATTTTTTGTTTCCCTTAATGTGCTTGTTACCAACTTACTGTTATGTGATAGATATCAAACATTAAATGCTTAGTTTTCTGAGAAATTATCTGCCCTGGAATGTCTAGCTTACTGGTAATCCTTTTGTGTAAGTTTTCTATCATGGGATTGTTGGTTGTTGAAACTAAATTAGTTTCCCTTATCCAGAGATATTCTGAAGCAGAGTAGATCGGCAATGAGTAATGTTAGATTGGACATCCATGCAAGACTTATGAAAAGTTATAAGCAAGTACCAGAATGGTGGTTCCTCATTTTATTAATAGGGAGCATTGTCCTATCCCTATTAATGTCTTTTGTATGGAAAAGGGATGTGCAGCTGCAATGGTGGGGAATGCTCTTTGCTTTCGGCTTAGCTTTTATTGTTACCCTCCCAATTGGGATTATTCAAGCCACTACTAACCAGGTAATGGTTCCTAAAATCCTGATATATCTATGGCCTGTTTCTTTTTTGTCCTCACAAAGGTTCTAACTTCTGAATGTTGTTGGGGTTACCATGCAGCAACCTGGATATGACATAATAGCACAGTTCATAATTGGGTATGTGCTACCTGGAAAACCAATTGCAAACTTGATCTTTAAGATTTATGGGAGGATCAGCACTATCCATGCTCTTTCTTTCTTGTCTGATCTTAAACTCGGTCATTACATGAAAATTCCTCCACGGTGCATGTATGTTGCTCAGGTATCTGCAGCTTAAAGTCTCATTCTCTGACATTTGAAATTAGCTTTATGAGTACCAAATACTGAGATTCTGAAACTTTATGCGTTCCTCTTTTTCACTTGTTTTATGTTATTCTTCCATCCAGCTGGTGGGGACTCTAGTTGCTGGTGTAGTTAACCTTGCAGTTGCTTGGTGGATGTTGGAGAGCATCGATGACATTTGTGATGTTGAGGGACTTCATCCTGACAGTCCCTGGACTTGCCCTAAATACCGAGTAACCTTCGATGCTTCTGTTATATGGGGATTAATTGGACCAGAGCGCCTGTTTGGTCCTGGTGGAATGTACAGAAACCTGGTATGGTTATTCCTCATTGGAGCTGTCTTGCCAGTTCCAGTTTGGGTATTGAGCAAAATCTTTCCAGAAAAGAAATGGATTCCTTTGATCAATATACCAGTTATATCTTATGGCTTTGCCGGGATGCCACCAGCTACTCCCACCAACATTGCAAGCTGGCTCATCACCGGAACCATCTTTAACTACTTTGTGTTCCGGTACCACAAACGCTGGTGGCAGAAATATAATTATGTACTATCTGCAGCACTGGATGCCGGGACAGCATTTATGGGTGTTCTTATCTTCTTCGCTCTGCAAAATGAGGGTGTAGAACTGAAATGGTGGGGAACTAAGCTAGACCACTGTCCTTTAGCTTCATGCCCAACTGCATCCTGGAATTGTAGTTGATGGATGTCCAGTATTCAAATAGCTACTTAGTTATGTAAGGATGAAAGGGGCCTTTGAATGTTCAATACGTAAGTGTGTTGTGTAGCTTTAGAGGGGAAGATAGAGAGGCTGGGGGTTATACTTCCACGGTGAGTTGAATAGCCAGTTGCTTTGTAATTTTGTACATCATTGCTTATTGTTATTGAAGGTTAATGAGAGTATATTCCAGTTTATTGCTGACAGCACATATGTCTTATTAATTTCCAATTTGTCCATGATTACTTATTGTCATTGAAGGTGAATGAGAGGATCTTCCAATTTATGACTAACACCAGAGATATTCCAGTTCAAATGCTGCCAGCGACTGGCAGAATTTTTATGCAATCTCTTAAAGGGTGATCTAGAGAATATTGTAGAAGTGCAGGTAGTGGAAGGATACGGAATTAACAAAGTAGTTGCTGGGAATCAATTCCGAAAGAAACACCATGAATAAAAGAAGTGAAAAGGAAAAGAATATAAGCAAAGAAGTTAAAAAGGTTAACTCAAGTTTTGGTATATTCTCTGAAGTGTGTTTCACACTTTCACTAGATTTTCCGAAGCAGGCAACCAAAGACAGATCCTCGAACTTTGTTCAATGAAGTGCTAATAAATAATAACAATAGTAACTAAAAAAAACAAAACATTAAAAGTAACCTTTTTACGCTCACAATAATAAAAAGAAAAAACTGCATTCATTCTGAAAATGTGAAATGGATGCCCAGAAATTGTTAGGAATAAAATTCTTTTCACATACAATCTAATCCCATTTGGCTTTTAGTGGCTCCTCAACTAACTGTCAAGTGTTCAGCACCAAATGTGTAACACTCATAAACTGCGTACTTTCAGTTGTCAGAAAGTGTAAATGTTCTGATCTATCATCTACCACAACAGGATCAACAGTTCACAGGGTTTACAGACATTTAAAATCCAAATCATTCCCCAACTGTAAGTCTGTAACACATGTGATGCTCAGGAAAGAAACAAAACAGAAAAGAAAAGCAAAAACCCAAAAAAAATGAAAAATTCCCAGAGAATAAGAAAAAGCATGTCAACGCATGAAGGTTGTCAAATAGATGTACCCAAGAAATTTGCTCTTTCAGCTTTTTATTGATAAAAGAAGAATTGACAAGATAGATTCACTGTTTCTTTTCTTTCTCAAAATTCCGAGGATAAGGCATTGATATCAAAAATGGAGGACTTGTAAAGTAAATTGTCCATCAACCAATTGCATTGAATTAAGCTACAAGCTTTAGTTTCATCTAGTGATCCTTCTCGCTGAGCTTATGAATTACCTCCTATAATTATATTTGATTAAATATGACAATGAAAGGCTACAAGGTCCCTATCACTTAGGTTTACCTCTGCAAGGACTTGTACAGCACCACAGTAACATATTTGGCTACAAACCGATGAGTAGTACCAAGCGCAACCACTGAGGGGCCACTCTTCCCTCTCTGCATGTATAGATGATTAAGCACCACATGTTGAGGTCTCGACAGAGGTGGAGGAATTTCCATGTTTGATGAAGGCATATTGAGCAGTGTCATTTGCAAGTGTGGAGGAACCAATGGGGGATCTTTTGAGTAATCTTCAGATACAAGTTGCAAATTATTATAACTAGACTCAGGAGACTGCGGAGGTTCAAAGCCAGAAATGCTTTCAATATCCTCTGGAACATAGTCCTGCAAATAATAAAAATAGTCAGTCTCAATTTGGTTATCAATATCCTCAGACGAGCAACCATTATCTGGCTATGTATAAGAGATGTAGAATGATCCAAAAAATTGCCCTACTCTTGTATTATGGCTAGGGGAAGAAAGAGTCGCCGGCACACATGTATATATGTCGCAATAACACCACTTGAACAACTTTTTCTAAAATTATGGAATTCCAGCAGCAAGAATAATCATTAAGTACTGAATATTGTTAGAAAAAAGAAATCAGTATACTAATTGAATAAGTACTTCCATCCATCCCCACACCACATCTCCTCTTTCTATTTTCTTAGTAAAAAAAAGAAAAAAATCTGATAATTTAGACATTCATTGACTGGATAAAGTTTTTAATAAAACGAGCCTAGATTATCCAGTCAAACAACTATAGTTTTCTTTTCACAAGTTGTTTTCAACTATTCGTATCGAGTTCTTGTGGCTGATGTGGATGCTGCTGAAAAGCAAGATCTTTTAACCAATGTAAAATCAAATACAGAAAAGGAGAGCAAATATTACAAGTACACAGTCTATTTGAACCGAGAAACATTATAATTCCAAATACAAGGAAAATACAAACTGAAATTTGGAAATTTTCCAAAAGTCACTAGCTAATCCTTATATAGCTTTAAAATTACATTTAAAATACATAAAATACTTTTAATATTGCAAAAATAAATGAAATTAATAGTAGTATTAAACTCTAAAGGATCAAATTGATTGTAACTTGTCCTAAGCTATAAGTCAATGAAATTGGCATTTTGATCAAGGGATCAGGGGACAGGATTGGCTACCCATCCTCCCCCGTTCCTAGGCACCTGACTTCCTATGGATAAATGATATAAAACCAGAGAATATAAGTGATCACATCCACGAAAAGATATTAAAAGAAAGTTACGACCGTAAGCATGTCCCTGAAATCTTCATCCATATACATTTGAAAATAGAAGTTTGGATATATGGAGACTAGAGAGAAATATGGTCCAAGTAGATGACAAAATATCAAAACAAAAGCAAAAGGGAAACTAATTGCAAAGCCCAAGCAGACCCAGTTGAAAGAAAAGTACCTGCAAGTCCAAAACATTGTAAGCATTGCCAGCATCATCTTGGGCCCGTGGCAAGTCAGGAGCATACCTCCACTGACCATCAACAATAAACCTGTACTGGTAAACGCCAGATGGCAGTACTTTCATTATAGTGAAGTCTTTTCCTGATCTCTGCAGTGGCATTCTAATCAATAAGGAACATCAGAAATCTACTAGCAGTTACAGAAGTGCAGGAAGGAAAAATTGAAAAGGATATTTGGCTTTTGAACCTTGTTTTCCAATTATCCCATGATCCCTCCACAGCAACATCCTTGCCATCGTAGCTCCATGTAATCATTGTAGGAATTCCTTGCTCATTGCATATATCTTCATATCCCGAATTAGTTTGCATCCACGAATGACTTGCGATGTGCATCTCGTCAGGTCTTTGGAGTGGAACCACAGGGACCTTGAAAAAGAGAAGGAAGGGAGAGAGAGGTTGAGTATTGATGAAAATCGTGGTGTCTAGTGAATAATGCATACAAGCAAACCAGTCATCGAAATGAACAAGAAGCAAGCACATGTACTTAATATCAGGATCTTTTATGTAAAAACTGGGATTTTTAAAAGAGAAGAAGTATTTATTCAAGAATCAACAGGTTGGGCAGTAGTGATAGTCCAAGGAATCTCAAAATGACTTCACACAAGAAGTAAAAGCGCTAAAGCATACCACTTACAGCAATAATTTGCAGTACTAAATATTCCAACTGGTAATTCCCCGGGACCCTTCCTTCCACCATCAAAAAATAAATAAACAAATAGGAGGAAGCAAAAGGCTTAAAAAGGGGAGAAAACAATTACTGCTGGATTTGGACTAAATTGCTAAGAATAATACCATCCAGGCAATCTGGATGCCAATAGGAAGTTGCTTCTAACACCCAGAAAAAGTAAAGTTCAGCTTGGTTCCACATAAAGACAGAACACTGCGAAACTTTGGAGTTTGGATTAGTGACCATATGGTTTCAATATCCGCTCTACATCTCAATGATCCGAACCACCAGTGCATCACAGAGAAGACATCCAGTAAACAGACAGTGAGGGTATTACATAATCAAAGCCCAATGGAACTTCTCTATCCACATACTCTGTAATAATTCACAATTCATGAAACCTTTCAAAAACCATTCTTGATTTCCCAAACACAAACATAATAATTTTCTAATTAAAACCTATGAAACCTTCAATAACTAATTTCGCATACTCCACGATTAGAACAAAGGAAGGCGCAAATTTCAACCTCAGATGTAAAATCTAAACCCATTTAGTAAAAGATTAAAACTTGCAAGAGGAGTAAGATAGGAAACTCACTTGTGGAGCGAACATCAATGGAGATTGGGTGGCTCTAGGGCTATGAGGCGGGGATTGACCCATCAACTCAGAAGAGGCACGATGCGCATGGTATCCGATTTGCTGATCAACCACATCTGGTGCAACCATGCCCTCCTGCACACTACTAACACCTTCTTCCTCAGCTGCAGATGTGCTACCATCCCCATCTTCCCTCCCATTAACATTCCCCATCGTTAATACTGCTCCACTGAGGAAAATAAAAACGGAAAAGACAAAGAAAATAAAATAAAAACCCACTTATAAAAACCACAAATTTGATTCCCCCAATAATATTTAGTATTTACCCTACTGTAAATTTCAGAAATTGGAAAGGAAAATCCAGAGCTACACACACAACAAAGAGAAGCCCCTAGATGCCCATTTGGGAGAAATTCTATTCTAAGAAATTAAGCACTATAAAAAAGGAAAATATATTTATTAAATAAAAAATAAAAAATTCAAAGTTTTTAACTTTAAGAAGCACTTAGCAGCACTATATGGAGAAATAAAAGTGCAGGTTAATTATGTTATTCTCCGACGAGTTTGGAAGATCGAATGGTGGGCCGATGATGTTGTATAATGGGGATGATGGTCGTCACGTCATCATGTTTGACAAAGTCTTTTCCTTGCTTTCATTCTTTTTCAAGATGTCGTTTGATGCGTTTCACAGTCTCGTACTCTTTTCCCTTCAACCAAGGATATGTGGTGACTGGGGAAGTATCTTTGGTTTGAGCCTATGTAACTCTCAACGAAATGGTGATCACATCAGAAGGCTCGCACACTAAAAAAAAAAATCACTTATTTAAACTAGTATTATTTGAAATTGAAATCATGAGATTTTATGTTCAGATTATAAAAAAAAAAGAAAATTGTCTCCCATGTATCACCTATGCATACAATTATTGAATTGAAATTAATATATTATATTATGATGAATTGATGCACAATTGTTTTGAGTTTTAAAAAAATAAAGAAGAGGGGAAAAAATAAGATATATTTTTTATATGAGAGGTGAGAGAGAAAAAAAGGGAGAGAGAATATGATATTATTATAAAGTTTTATTATTACTTTTTAAAAATATTTTATTTAAATATTTAATAGAAATAATGAAGGTATATTAATTAAATATATAAAAATTATAATTTATATTCTTTTCTCTCTCTAAATCTTCCTAATTGAAAAGAATTAAAAAAAATGAATCTTGGAAGGATTTGAACATCTACCCCCTTAAAAAAGAACTTCCAAACTAAGGAAAATATAAGCTTCTCCCCCTCCTTTCATCTCCCTCTCATCCTTATAATTTGAAGAGGGTACATATTATTTTCCTTTGTCTAAAAGTTTTTTAAAGAATAAATAAAGGGTATATGTATCATTCAAATGCTTGCATTCCAGTTTTTTTAATTCCTTCAAATCAAAATTAGAGAGAGAATAAAGTATGCTATAATTTTTGTCTGTTGTGATTAATATATGTGTCATTTTTTTCTCTTATCTTCTTCCATTTACTCTCTTCTTATCTCCCTCCAAACTCCCCCGAATAGCCTCTTAATCTTAACAAACAAAAATGATTTAGAAGTGATTCTCAAGAGTCTTTGACATCCTCTTGGGCAATATAACAAACACGTGACTCGCCATTGCATCTGTTACTATATCATCCCAAATTCTTAGCCAGCGGCCAACCTCGTGAGTGCCCATTTCCTGTGCTTGCTTATTTATTTTGACCTTCTTGCTACTTATTCAACGTTATATGCTTGTATATATTTTGTTATCGTTGATGATTTGGGTAGTTCTTTTGTTGTCTTATAGTTTGCAGATGAAATGCTTGTAACATGGTGCAAGTGTGCAATGCTATTGCAAAGTTCATATTACATTTGGAGAACCCCTTTTAGTCTGTTTGGTTCATACTTTTCATTGCAGCAGAATGTTTTAATTTTTTATACTTTTCTGGGTGTGTTATGAGTGACTCATATCAGGGTGGCTGCACAACTAGTTGGTCAGGTCCAAAATGCAAAAAAAATCACTATGTAGAACTGATAGGTTTCATCATTTTAATTGATTTGGCTCAATTGGGTATAGTGACAACATAAGGAAACGATAGACATTTGTACCACATGAATAACTAGGAGCTTCTTGGAAGTTTCCCTTGATATGATGTGCTTACAGTTTTTGATGCCAACCACAAATGTTGGTTTGCTTACTATGAGAGAAAAAAACCTCTATTCCTACTAGTAATATATATCTACTGTGTTTGACAATGGTAAACAAGTCAGTGCTCAAGATTACTATCCAAAATTTGGTCTGTCTTACAAGTTAGCTAGAATTAATATATACTTCTCAACCAATTGTTGCTTGAATGTCTTTCTCTGCTCTCATCCATAAGTGAAATTTGCATACTTCCTACTGTATCCATTTATTTTATATAGCAAGTAGTAACTACTTAAAAGAAGTTCAGTGTTTTGAATGAGAGCATGAAGGGAGGGATCCCTTCTTCCCCCTCCAACTCTGTTAAGATACACATTCTCTGTTATTTGATTTGTGTTCATTGACTTGAAAGTGTTTGGTTGATTTACAGATTTCTTGAAAATGCAAAGCATCAGAAATTCCATCTTGAGTTATGTGAAGTTGAGAAGGCCAACTGAAAGATTTTTGTTCAACAGTGATGAGAAAGCGCGCATGCAATTGAGTCAGTGGATGTGCTCATCGACTGGTAGGGATCAGAATCAGATAACCAAGCGAGTGGTTGGACTGGTTAAGAAGTTTGATAAAATTGATGCTTCTAAGGTATATTGTTGATTGTTATTATTTAAAATTTTCCATTTTGTCTATCAGTGTTTATATTGCTAGATTGCAACGATGGACATCCATTTACGTTGTTTCTACTATCAGCAAACGATGATCACTCCTTCTTGCTTGGGAATTTGATGCTAATTTTATTTGACCCTTATTGGACAGGTTACTGAAACTGCTCATTTTCAGAAAGACTTAAGCCTTGACAGCCTAGACAGGGTTGAGCTCGTTATGGCTTTTGAGGAAGAATTCTCCATTGAAATCCCTGAGGAGAAAGCTGATAAGCTCACTTGCTGTGCCGAGGTTGCAAAATTCATTGTTTCGGGAGCTGAGCAAAAGAATATGGAGAAGTCCTGACTTCCTTAGCGTTATATGTTTGGGATGTGTCGATGTTTTTCGCGGTGGTTGTGAGTCTCTTCCTTTTTAGTTCTTCTTTTGTCAAGTCAGCTAGCTGCAAATAATGGATTTTGGTGGACCTTGAGGTTGCTTAAGAAATTTAGAGGTCAATCAAAGCTTATGTAAAAATTTCATCTTAAACATAATTCTGAGTGAAGCGACATCTCATACATAATTTTCTGTATTAACTATAACAAGTACTACTACATATATGACACCTTCACACTCACACCATTCTCACATCACTGTACTGTTTACAAATTGAAAGACTGAAAAACACCCGGTAGGAGGATTTACAACCATTGAAACGCCATGTGGTGACTGTAGCGCCATCTCACACTCATAATTTTCTGTATAACTATGACAAGTACTACGTGCTATATACATATATGATACAATCTCAGATTCACACCAATCTCACATCACAATGTTTACAAACTGAAAGACTGCAAAACACCTGGTAGGAGGGTTTGCAACCATTGAAACTCCATGTGGTGACTGTAGCACCATCTTGGTGAGCCATGGTATATATGTAACTCAGTCTGCTTATTAACTTGGTATCTACAGCATATCCTTGTTGCCACTTCTTTTCCTTGTGCATATATGCAATGGTTTGGATGTCAAATGCAGGAACTTGAAGCTTGCACTGTAAGTGCGGATTCCATTCACAAAGGATGATAGTTTAATTCCTTTGTGTCTCCTTCCATGATTAGTTGGCTTGCAAAGGGACTTGTTTGGTATCCGAAGAACTCTAACTGAACATAATTTTTCTAAATTGGGAATTGCATGAAGGTGGGAAGGAAGATCAATGATAAAATCTCCAAATTCATCTGTCAAACCTTGTGCTACACTTGATTTGCTTTTCTTCCTGCTAGCATGGCAGTTGACAACAACCAATGCCCCTGCATAGGATTTTGGAATGAATTAACCAAAGTTTAGTGATGATAACTAAGTTAAGGATACTATTGTAACAAGACAGAAACTAAGTCAAAGACAAACAAAATAGTAAATTCAGAAATAATATTATGATCAAAATAATTTTAAAAACCTGGTATAGGCCATGCATGACGTTGATCATCTTCACCTTGCAAACAAGCTTCACAATGAACTGAACCGGTGATTAGGACCGTAGATAGCTTCTGCTCTCCATAACCAGCCATTTGCACAAATTCTTCTCTGCTGGACAATTCAAACAATGGATTGTCCTGGTGTCCGGTGGCCGGAGATCCGAGGAAGAAGATGAAGCAAAGCAGTAATAGCATGGTCATGACAAGATTGTGGCAGCCACAAAAGTAGCTCATCTTTTTTCTGCCTATTCCTTTTATCCAATGTTGTTAGTTTTACGTAACATATTTGAACCAATAGACAATTGAAGAAGCATAGCATATGGTTTTATAATTTATTACCCTCTTGGATGACGACTAGGATTATCATTGTAATTACAACTTTGACCACCCATTATTAATATTTAATTAATACTATGTTATTTTCTTTTGACATGAATACATGGTTTAATTTGATAAAATATTAAAATAAAAATGGAAAATGAAGGGCAAATCTGTACTTGAATTTATATTATATATTCACGAGGTACAAAGAAGTTGGAATGGAAAGGGAAGTTGAATGTAGGTAGGTAGCCTACTCTTATCGTCTATGTATTCCCTTTTTTTTAAATCAGACAAGTTTTTTATTTTTTAAGCGGAACACAAACCGTTTACCACATACACCTCATAGCTATTTTCAAGCCTGTCCCAACAATCCCCATCTGCACAGTTCTAGTTAAACCTTCTTCAAGATAGAAGATTATAATAATTGAAATTCAATATCTATACAAGAGGTAAAAGATTTTAATAAACACATATACTTTATGTTATTTATATAAAATGAATCTAGTCTATTCTCTACTCTTAATAGAAAAAAAAAAAAAAAAAAGGGTAGGAAACTATAACCAAAAAGAAGAGTACTCTTTTAACTACAATTTCATTTTTATCTCATTGTTGATGCTCGAGCCTAAAATCTTATTTCTTTTTACAACAAATGTTTTATCAATTGAACTAGCTAGCAAATAATCAATATATATATATATATATAATTTATGTTTTGGACATTAAGCAACACAATGAATCTAAAAGTAGATTTATTTATAATCTCTTATACATCATCCCATGCGTAAAAATCATGACACCTTAACATATTAAAAACCTTTTTTTTTTAATCAATTGTAACATGCATTTTTGAAAATTCTTTTGTTAAGTTGAATTAAAGGAATTAAAAAGAGATTCTCTCGATTTGTATAATAAATTTATTAGAAAAAATAAAAAAATAAAACAAATTATTGACATAAAAGCATATGTAATTATTTTAGTGGTTTTGAAATCATGTCTTTTTTTTTTTTAAATAAAAATTTCTGCACCAAAAGGATCATTACCCCTTTAATATTATAAATTAGCTAAAATATACTTACAATTGATTTGTGCCACATAAATGTATTATTTGCCTTCAATGCTGGAACAATCATTTCGGATTAAGACATGAAAATATATTACCCCATTATATACAATTAATGCGAATGATAATTAGGTGAACATGGACATTGACTTTTAAATGTGTGGGATGATCCCAATACATAGTTAGTGGTGGCAATGGCCTTTCAAATATTATCTAATAAAGAAAAAAAAATCAAACTGGTTCATTAGTAATTTTTGACTTATATCAAAAGCATTTAGATTGAATTTGAATCGCTTTTGAAATTTATTAAGTATTCAGATCAATCAAGTTCAATTCATATTATAAACAAGTCAATTTTATACTATATTTTATTAATTTTTAAATTTTAATTTTTAATATTACATATATAAATTCACGAGCTTGCTCATTTAGTATTATTTAAATACTTATAATAAATACATTAACAAATAAAAATTAATATAAGTAAATAACTTAGTTCAGTGTAATTCACTGGTTAATTTTGGATTCAAATCTCTTGATAAAATTAATTTGAAAAAATCCTTCAAACACATAGGAGATTGTCATATGAAAGATTAGGTGTTAAGAAAGTTTGATGTCAAATGATTTGCACGACTAATGAAAATCATTTTTATAAGTAGGAGTATTATATTACAAGTTTGAGTAGTAATTATTTTTATATAAATAAATCATTAGTGCCAAAATTTTATTTATGAGTCTAAGCTAGTTATTAAATTATTTAACAACATATCCAAATAATTTGATTTGCTTTTGGATTTTGTGATTTCGAATTTCTTGTACTATTGGGTCCTTAATGTCTAGCCCAACATAAACTTCTTGGTGGGCCTATTGGGCCTGATGGCCTGGTGGACTGGGCCTACTTCATTAAAAAAAAAATGTAGAAATTTTTTCCATTTAATGGTGTGTTTAACAAGCACACTTAACGCACTGACCTTTGAATCTTTGACTATGAGGGAAAGAAGAAAGAAAAAATGCGGCAAAGTGGAACCCACATTATTAATAATCAAACATTCCACGTGGCTAGAAAGTGGAGGATTTCTTGCCATCTAATCAATCAAAAATCATAAATTGTTGGGCAATCAAGTAAAATAGTGCCGTTCGATTTAATTACCAATAGTCCTTTGACAAACGCACACAGCAATTGGTTTCATGGTCCCACACACATAATCAAAGGGTCATCATCTTTCGTAACGATGACGAGATTAAAACCCACTGGCTTATAGAGAAAGCCGCGACAACAAAGCCGCGATCCTTAAATTGAAGGAAAAAAAAATTTTATTTTTTAAATATTATATTGTGTTTATTTAGTTTTTTTCTAATAATATTTTCAATGATTCTATTTTTGATCAAACAGATCATTTAAATGAAAAATTAATTAAATTAACCATTTAGAAAATAATTCAGATTATAAAAGAAAATTTATATTTTGAAAACAAAAAATTATTGATATTCATGCTATTAGTTCTTTGCACATATTGATATTTTATTTTTAATTATTTTGTCTTTATCTATTTCAAATTCGAAAACAGGGAATGGATTGAAAATTTTAATCATCAAGAATTTAGATAAAAAAAAATTGATTTTTAAGATATTATTAAAAATATTAATTGTCAAAGAAAAAATTAGACTAAATTATGTATAATAATTATTTGCACTTACAACTCAATTTTATAAATAATGTAGTGTTCGAACTTGACACCTAAATAATGGTGAAATAAGTACTAAGTTCTATAATATATGTCAGCATAATTGTCCTTTTTTTATTTTTTTTGGTGAAAATAACTACTTCAAAGAAAAAATTAGAAAGAGTAAAAGAAAAGTACAGCTTGGAGCTTTCCATAAGCCGAGCCATAAGACAGACAACAGAGGCCTCGATCACTTGTATTATACTAAAAAAAACTCAAATCAAGATGGGGTTACGAATCAACGGTCAATAACACTCATACGCGTTAATGGCTCTCCCCCTATGCGAAGTGTCCCATAAGCTGTCCATATGTCGCAATCACACAGGTCAATCTTACTTATTTAATCACCAAAAAATTTCTCCAACTATTTAAAGTTTGACATAATAATTAAGAAGGTATAAAAATAATTTTTTATTTTATTTTAGTGTTTATGACATAATTACAATCAAATTAGAAAAAATTAATATTATATTAAAGTTTTTATACTTATACTTAATAAATACGAACTTACACGTATATTTTATCTCAAGATAAATAAGATGATGTGTTAGTATATAGAATATTAATTCATTAAAAAATTATATTAGTGAAAATATGCATAAGATGATGGCTATACTACCCAACTGCTATACGAAAAAGAGGCACAAAGTTTTCTCTTTAATTTATTTACTATCAGTGTCACTTAGACAATTAAACCCAATTATATAAATATAAATATATATATATATATATACCACACCACAAGAAGAAGAAAAAGAAGAAGAAGAAGAAGAAGAAGTACTAGTGCTAGCTATAGTGGCAGTGGTAGTGCTAGGTCCATACAACAAAAATCAAGTAGTTGATCAAGTGAGTGATGGCTGAGTCAGACAACGAGTCAGGAGGTCAAACGGGAAACACAGGTGGTGATCAATTTTCTGTAACAGGGTGTAGAGAACAAGACAGGTTTCTACCAATAGCAAACGTGAGTAGGATCATGAAGAAGGCGTTACCTGCTAATGCTAAGATCTCAAAAGAAGCAAAGGAAACAGTTACAAGAGTGTGTATCAGAGTTCATAAGCTTCATCACTGGAGAAGCTTCTGATAAGTGTTCAAAAGAGAAGAGAAAGACAATCAACGGTGATGATCTTTTGTGGGCCATGACAACACTGGGTTTTGAAGAATATGTTGAACCTCTGAAGATTTATTTGCTTAAGTATAGAGAGATGGAAGGAGACAAGATTGCTATGATGGGAGGAGGAGGAGGAGGAGGAGGAAGACAACAACAACAAGGTACCACTACTACTGATCAGAATAGTAATGGTGGTGATGATCATCAGGGTGGGGTTGTAAATATTAGTAATTCTGGGGTTAATTATGGTCATGCTGGTGGAGTTCATCAATCCACTATGATGATGATGATGGGCCATCATCGTCATCATCAATCTACTGGTCGCATGTATGGATCTGGAAGTGGAGGCAGCTCTTCTGGAAGGACTAGGTAGATTTTTTTTTTTATTGTTATGTTTCTCAAGTTTCAATTCTCAAAGGGTGCATGTTACACATGTTTATGTTTTATTTTAAAAGTACCCCAGTTTGTTTGTTTTTTTTTTTTAATAGAAAAACAATAAGTTTAGTTTGTATTGTTCTTAATTAGCTAGCTACTTGTGCATGTGTTCAAATTCCAAATTAGTTTTAGGATGCTTTCTAAAAGAAAAAAAAAAAATTTCTGAGTTATATAAGATCATTTTAATTGGTTGAATATTGCTAATTTGGGTTGGAATCCACATCTTTTGAATTTAAATCTTGTTGTAAAATATTGAATCTCTCTCGTTTTATTAATTCACTAGAATTATGCACTTTTTGGGTTTCAGTTTCAAATTGATACACTTTAGTTCCCTAAATTGGCAATAATTGATACATTTAATGTTTGTTAATTAGTAGTTGAATTCATAGCACTTGGCAGAATATGGTCCAATCCTTTAGAATTTGAGCTGCTGTGGCCAAACACAACAGGGTGAGAAAAAGGATTCCAATTTCAGTTGCTTTGTATGAATTTGAGATTATTCTATATTTGGCTGCTTTCAACTTCCCATCTTTTTCTCCACGTATGTACATACATGATACTAATTTAATGTCTGTCTCTATGCATAGCTATCTTGTTATCACATTCATGTATGTTTTTTATTTGTTGCCTTTGGTTTCAAAATGTCCAATTATATATAGAGGTTGATGACTCACTCATTTAGTACCATCAATTGGAGAATTTCGTAGTAATGAGTCATGTTTGTCACCACTTTTTATTTTATTAAAAAAAATATATTTTTTTTCTTTCTAAAACAAGCCATGTTGTGTCATTTTTGAGTAATTTTCATAACGACCAAAGGTCACAAACCCAAATAGATTTACCTCTTGGTCCTTCTTTATGGTTATGTTCTTATAAGTAATTTAATAAGGAATAGTTGTAGTAAAACAGAAAAAGGACAGTGGTAGCTTATGACTTTCACCGAAAGCAAGAACTTCGTTTTCTAATTAATGATCCTTTCAACTCTTCATGAAGGCAACTAAAAAGTCTAGCAAAGCTGGCCAAAGCAAGCATAATAGCTACTAGCTAGCTAGGCATCTCAAAGATCATAGCTGAATTCTATCAAAAATAGTAAAAAAGCTAGTATATCGGTCTACTCATTCACATTTCTTGTGTGATATATATAAAAGATATCTCGAGAATTCTTTAATAAAATAATAAATTTTAAATAAAATTCACTTTTGTTAAATAAAATTTACTTTTTCTTTATTAGACATTTCAGGTGTACCAAACGTTCACTTAACCTCTGAGAAAATATATTGATTGTTCGTGTTTGGTTAAGAAAAATGATAATTCGTATTTTTTACTCTTCGTAATCATTTGATCTAGTACATTTTTTTTCTGACCAAACACAATCATATGTTCAACAGATTGTGACAGACCAGCAAGACCATAGGCAACACTATTCCCCTGTCTTCTAACTTGTGGACATTTAAAGATGAGAAGGATTTGGCCTGAACACACCCTAAGCAATTTACTTGATGAATTTCATTTTAAGTCCTTTGCTTTGTCAATTTCAATTATAAACATAAACAATCAGATGAATACAAATTAAAATTTTGGTATAAAATAACCTTAGCAACTCATTCTAAGGATTACAAACCCTTCAGGCCCCTATCGTTCAAGTACAAATTATGCTTCTCCTCAGAAAAGCTTGACGATATAGGTACAGGAGAAAATCCACTATATTCTCCATCGATCCTTGTCAAGCATATATCGGCTATGTACTTTGAAAGCTCATAATTTTGGACAAATGGCTGAGCTGCATATTCCTCAAATGGCATCCACTGCAGGCAATCAATCATTAGATTGTTGGAATAATTACAAGGAATAATACATGCCTTGGCCTACTGTTTTAGGTTACTTCCTCTTGATCTTTTGTCAAATGTACTTAAAAAATTAATTGCTTTACTTGTATAGATTTTCAGCACTAATTCTGAAAAATATAAACATGTAAGCACTCTTTAATTCTGTAAAATTAGGAGAATGAACTACAGTTACCCCCTAAGGGAAATGTACCTCTGCAGCCTCTATCTCTGCCTCCTGCTTTTGGACGTCAAAAGAGAGAGGACGCAACATGCACACAAAGAATAAGTCTGACTTCTCAAAGAATTCCTCGTGACTCTGTCTGTTGATTAGTGAGAAAATTTTTAGCTCTTAGTGACAAGGATGAATGAACAAACTTTTGAGTTAAAGAATAACAATTATATCATTGTTTTCAAGAAAGGGGCATCAGTACATGCTAAACACATACAAATGCGAAGCATATGACTTCTCAAAAAGACCATGGTCTGGTTATCAGTGCATATAGCAAAATGTCAAGTCAAGTTCCAAAATTCTAATATGAGCAACCTAGTGAGGAGCCTGTTGTTTCGTATATACATGGAAATGCCATATTTTCAGCAAACATCTCACCTGAATGCTAATACTTCCACAAACTCTGAGTCAATCTGAAAATACAGAAAAATCGAAATGTTAAGACAATTACATTGACAAACCCACCCATGCTTGGTCATATAACACACTAGAGGAGTAGCCCTCATTTGATTGAATATAATGAGAATACTACTTACTCCTGTTTCTTCTTTCACCTCTCTCACTGCCGCTGCACAAATATCCTCTCCCTGGAGACAACGAAGTTTGATAACTGGATTTTACAGACAGTGTATCATATTCCATTATGTTGAGAAGAAAACATGAACCCATACCTCTTCAACAACTCCAGTAGGGATTTTCCATATTCCTGTTCCTTGAAATTTTCCCCTCCTTTCTTGGACCACTAGAACCTAAGGTTATTGTAAACGACAGATATTGAAACATGCAGGAGATAGCTGACTTGTTAAAAGTTAATTACTCAAGAATTCCTAGCAGTAAGTAACACGCATACTTTTTTCAATGAACAAGTGCTAATCGTAATCAGAGAAAAAGTGGGATTTTTCCATCCTCCACCTGCATGCATGGAGGAAAGAGAGGTTTGACAAAACCATGAAGTTGAGGTACAAATGATAACAAAGACAAAACGTTTAGGATGCCATGAGCTGGTGACTTTTTTATTTCAATTACTTAGATAATCTGAAAACATTAGCACCGAGTTCTAGGATGAATTTGGCAAAACGGTAATAACCTTCCAACCAGACATTTCCATGGAAAGAAAAAGAGAAGAAAGGGGCAATGAACAGTTTATCATTCTGTACTAGTACTAGCTTAAATAAGGTAACCTAAACTCAATAATTAAGCACAATATAACTAAAAAGGGATTACAATTAAGTGCATATTAAATAGACAAAGTGAAGAGCAAAACAATTGACAATGAGATTGAGAAGAACATGCTGGAACAAAAATTTGTAAACCGTGGGAAGAAGAAAAGTGACTAGTGATAAGTATTTGGGGAAACTTCATAAAGAATCAAAGATGGTCTAGTACTCAGAATAATCTCATGTGGTTATATTTAGATCTGTTACCAGTTACTAACAGTCAATACTTGACGATATTAGCATCATACAAATATTAGCATTGACTTTTATGTCTTATAGAAGAAAGGACTTCACAAAAGGTTGAAGCAGGATAATTTAGAACGATCAGTTATCTTCCTAATAATTCATAATAAGCACAGGCTACAAAAGAAATATAGTAACATATAAGCAAGAGAAAAAAAAAAATTTGGTTAAACATATAAGCAAGCTTTCACTGAAGCTTTAGTAGTATAAATCTTTCCACTTTTAAGTTTTAAAGCCTACTGTAAGTTAAAACTGGGTATCCCTTTTAAACCAGAGCCCCCAGCCCCAACATCTTGTATTAGATGACTATTCATATTTGGTGTTTTTGTTTTTAATAAAAAACCAGTGACTGTAGTCAAGGTCATCCCCAGGTGTTGAGGGTAATATTTTTATGACAGAGGAATATATAAATATTGGTTGCGACCGTCTGATTGTGTGGGTGTGATTGCTCCCATTTTAAGGGGAAGCTTCTTCATTCAACAGTAGCCACGAAGACATACTTTATCGTGATTAACTTGGGAAGCTACCTCTCTTTTGTCATTCATGACAAATGCACCAATACCCACTCGATGTGTAGCATTTGCAGGAAGAGTATTTGCACCTTCAGGAATCCAATAGACAAGCATTAAATATTTGGGTTCAGCATGATGGTACCAAAAACCTTCCTGCAAAAGGTGCCAATTGCCAAATAACTACAGTTAATGGAGAAAAGATGGCGCAGCAACTTAGTAAAAGGCACAAACACACGAGTTCTTCTCAATAGGAGCCTTCAGGACTTAGTGTTGCTAATAGAAAATGACAATAATGTCACCTTAACTGCAGCTTCAACAAGATTGACTAGATGAATAGGTAACTTAATCCAAACGCCCCTCTTTTCCTGCAAGACATTTTTGCATCATTAAGTATATAAAACAAATAGTAATATGACTCTACACAGATATCAAATTAACAAGGCCTAAAAGGAAGAAAACTACAATCTACAGGTGTGTGTGATAGAAAAACTACCAGCTGTCTCCATTGAGAAATTGAAGCTCTCAAAATCGAGACAAAGGCAGTAGAATCCATAGGCTGATCCATTTCCACAATCACACCGCCATGGTCATCATGGGTTGCAGTTAGTAGTTTAACCTGCTGCTCTTCACCCTCTGTATCCACTTGCTCCTCACTTGGTGATGAACTTACTGAAGCCGACATGGATTGAATAACAAAAGGGGTCACCACTTTACCTTGAATGCCAAGGAAACACTTCAAATAGTACCCATTAGACGCTGTAGTCTAACCAGAAGACTAGTTTAACTTTGATGATCCAAAATTCAACTTTGACCAAAAGGGAGCACAACCCAGTATGAAAGGCTCTAAATTGACACCCAACAGATTGAAACGATTGAAGAAGCTAAAATCGGCTCATAAACATTTAATTTCATCAATCAAACGAAAAGGGTATGAAAATGAATGAATCATTCTCGTTAACTAAATAAAAAAAAATGACAAAAGCTGACATTGTTTGCTTGTACCTTTTGCAGATGTTCTTCTTGCTCTTCTTGTTAAATATATGAACAACCGGTGATTACTTGCAAGACAACAGTAATTTAAAGCAGTTCTCAAACAGAGCAACGATGGTTTTGTAAGTGATCTGAGGATTATTATGCCCGAAATTTCATTGACATGAACACATGATGATTCATGGCCAAATAGGAATGCTGGCTGGTGGCAACAGACCACTGGCCAATGAATGGACACGTAAGCATAGGGACAGCGTTGTAGATAATGAGAATCTAAAGGAGAAATTCGTAAATGTGATTATCTATTTTATTTTTACCGATTTTTACTCCCGTTTACTAACCTCATTTCACCTATCTCAAAACCCTCGCGCCGCAAAATTTTACCATCCGCCACCGTCTGTTTATGGACATCTTCACCGGCGATGACTTCCCTGACCACGTGGCTCCATTTCCTGACACCACTGATTTCCTTTACAATCATTCAACGACTCTGATTCACTCTCCGGAGATCATTACTCAAAGACCAAACGTGCCGCCTCAGAAGCTTCGTCCAATCAGGTGCAACGGTAGGTCTCCGGGGAGTTCTCAGGCGGGTGAGTTGCCTGAGAATGGAGGTAACGTCGAAAGTCTAGAAAGGTGCCGGAACATAGAGTCTACGGATGTAGAGTTTCTCAGTAATCAGCTGTATGCCTTTAATGGGGAGTCAAGTGAGTACTTTGACTCGCTGCAGAAGCAAGTAGAAGCTAGCAAGGTGTCAAGGAAAGACGGTTGCGACGATATTGCTGAAAATGGTTGCCTTGGAGTGGAGGATCCGGCAGGGTCCGGGTCGGGTGTCGAGGTGGATATTTGGGACCCGAACGTTGAGGAATGTCTGTTGGGTAAAGAGTCAAGGTGAAGTTCTGGCTTTTTTGTTTGTCACTAAAATCCCAAGTTATTGAATTTAATTCGTTTCTTATTGCGCTTTACATTTTTTTTTGTTCAATCTATCATGGGTTTGGCTTTATTTATGTTGGCTTTAACTAATAGCATACTTTTATTTTATTTTTGTGAAAAGAGAAGGGAAAAGAAATCTATTTTTCATGAAATTCAACCAAAAAAATATTTTTTTTTTAGTTAAATATCCTTGGTCTGCTCTTATAGTTTTGTTTGGTATCTCTCTGTCTCTGTGTACAAAAAAAGAGGCGTGCAGGTACCATTTTCTTGAGGTTTACAGAATTGTTTTTCTCTGAATCACTTGGTTTATTTTATTTTATTTTATGGAGAATTAAATATTGCACATTGTGTTATAAATATATGTTATGATTTACTAAAATGAACCTGGGAATTTGTATTTTGTATGATATCTTTCACATTATAGACATACTAGCCCACTTAATAAGCATGTTCATAAAATGTAGGATGTTACTGGGGAAAAGCAAATTATAGGCTATTGTGTAGTATTGAGAACAAAAAGGGTAGTCCTGTTAGCTGTTAAACTGGTGCTGAAGTATGCAAGGGGCTTAGTGGGTGATAACATGGTAATCCATGCTTTGCAGAAAATGGCGACTATGAAATATTCTAGTGAAAAGATATAATGCTATTGTTCACAGTTGGCTAAACTTTCCTTTTACATATAATGTTTCGTAACCTGTGGGATGGACATCACCTACAAATCAAATCCTATGTGAATCCTAATATTAGTCTAAGTTGTTCTCTAATTTGAGGTACTCTTCTCTGGTTTCAGCTCAGATGATGGTGATGATTCATCTGCAAACACTAAACAACCAAGTAATGGGAAGAGGAGGAAAAAGCTTGAGACTTTCCTACAAAATTTGGTAATGAAGGTAATGGAAAAGCAAGAGAAGATGCACAAACAGTTAATAGAGATGATAGAAAGGAAGGAAAAAGAAATAATTCTAAGAGAAGAAGACTGGAAGCAGAGGGAGTGTGAAAGAATTAAAAAGGAGGAGGAAGTCAGAGAGCAAGAGAAATCACGTAATTTAGCCCTGATATCCTTCATCCAAAGCTTGTTAGGCTTTGAAATTCAAGTTTCCCAGCCAGTGGGAAGCCCGTGCATGGAACTGAATGGATGCGAAGCTGATGTTCCAAAAAATTATATGAGTGACTCATGTAACAATAGGTGGCCAGTAGCTGAAGTACAAGCCCTAATAACTCTTCGCACTGCTTTAGAACGCAAGTTTCGTCTTAACGGATCCAAAGGATCCATATGGGAGGAAATATCTGGTGCAATGAATAACATGGGCTACAACCGGAGTTCAAAGAAGTGTAAGGAGAAATGGGAAAACATCAACAAGTACTACAGAAGGACAATGGGAAGTGGAAAGAAGCGTCGTCTCAATAGTAAGGCATGCTCTTACTTCAATGAGTTGGACATCCTATATAGAAATGGACTGCTGAATCCTGGAGATGCCTTCAGCGAGACAGACTCTGTTCCGAAAATTGAAAAAGAATGAAATCAAGAGTTGAACATGGCATTCTTAAATTTTGCTTTTCACCTGTAGCCCTTGATATCCTTTTATTGAGATTGTTCTCTTGAATTCTAGTCCAAACTTTTCCATATCATCTTTTAACTTTATAATTATAATTATTCAGTTGTCTTTGAATGGATGAGTTTTGTGCAGTCTTGATTAACTTGAAACAGATACAGAAACACACTTAGACTGAAAAGGCAGCATTGCCCTGAGGTTGTTATTCTCAGTTTCTCATTTGCTCCTTCCTCTTTTCTGTCTTGTTACCCATGGCAGACTACTAGCTAATATTCTACTTGATATCACTACATTCTGTAAAGATTTCTACTGCTATTTCTGAGTGGGTTTTACTTTCATGAATTCTCTTTGAATTGTTAGGAGATGGTACCTGCTGAGGTAATTGCTTTTCTCAAACTCAAAGTGGTAAATATACTGTTAGCATGAAATCATCCATTGTCTGCGAAAGGTGAATATATGTAGGATTCACTCACCTCTTCTAGGGAGAACTTCTATGTGCACATAAGACTCCCAAATTCAATTACAAATAGAATAAAGGATGTGCAATCAAGGTAAAGCTCTGGAACATGCATCAATATAATTTGTTATACGCAGAAAAGTAGTAGAAGAAAGCATGAAAATGAAAGTTCATGCCACATGAATCGAGAGGTGAATATCACAATTTATTAAAGCATGAAAAGCTTGGGCAAATTAAGGGTGCCACATATACTAATACTACTACTCCCTTCATCTTCCACAATCCAATACATTATTTTGAAACCAACAAACATCATCACAACATATAATCATAACAAATTGTACAGACAAAGTCCATGCAGTTATATACAAGACATGGATGATTGATAAGTACTTGAAGAATCACATGGATGCTTGAATAATAAAAATGAGGATGGCGGCCAAAACCACCGGGAAGACGAGAAGGAGGAAACCAGTTGGTGGTTGCACCGCACCCATCCCTAATGGAACAAATAGTAGAATTGCGGCAACCACCAAAAACAACAACACCGAACCACTGCCACATACTTGAGGCTCCATTTTCTTCTTCAACTATTCAAACTAACCCGAATCCGAGAAGAACAATAATCAAATTTATCTGTAACTATCTGTATGTTAATGTGTATGTCTTAAAGGATTACACAGAAATGTAATCAGGCATCCTCTTCTTATAAACTGAATGGTGCTGTCTTTTGGTGAAGGAGGGTCACAACGGTCAGCAACCGTTTTTTTAAAAATCCCGCTGTTATTATATGGGATAGACGTCCTAATGGCCCAAACTCAGGGCCCAGGAAACTTCTTTAGACACGGGCCCACACAAACAATTTCTTAACTGTTTTTTTTTTCCTTATATGCATCAAGAACAAATTACAACTTTAGGATTAATTTCTTCTGATTTCCATTAAAAATCTCTGTAAGAAATGCATAACGTAAAAATCTCAAAATCTACAAGAAATGAGGGTATCAGCGACAGACCGTGTCCGTCTCTGATGCTTAAAAATCTCTTTACACAACAAAAAGTAACGAAACTGATTTCATTGTGTTCTTTTCTCCACCTTAAGTTAGCTGTTTCCTCTGCAACTAAAATTTCAGCTCATGCTTGGCATCACTTTTTATTGCTCTGGTAAATTTACCATACAAAAATTGCTAGAAATAGAAAATAGAGGAAAGTAACCAAAGGGATGAGTGAGAACCAAATGAGTAATCTAATAGGTGGCTCTGGCTGCATATAGTATGGAAATATCATAGCGGCTAAAGAAATGAGCAATATCATGAGAAACACAGCTACAATTTTATTAACACCGTCACCAGGCTCACCGTTACAGCTACCACAAACACAACTACAATTGCAATTAGACATTCTAATTTTCCAGACAATAAAGAAATTCCGACTCTTCTCCTTTTTTTTTGGTATATATATGTATTGGAGATCAGGAGGAAGAATATTGTGAATATGTTTATATATAAGCCTATATAAAACTCATTAATTAACGGTTTTGTACAAGGAAATTCAGTGGTTAATTAATCGTTAACACTGATAGAATATTTTCAGTTTATAAAGTTACCAGTTTCAGATTAGGTTCTAAATACAATGTATATACTATTTAACTACACCAAGTTCATTGTATTAGTATTATTAACTGTGATTCTCAAATTCAGACATTTATTATCATTTATCAGGAGGATTTTGCAATTAAATCTACCCTATAGAAATCAAAATTTTGAACTTGTACAGGATAGCATATATATGGGCTCAATAGAGAGAAAAATAAATAAATTAATGTTTGAATGGTTCTCTTTTTATTTTACTGCTTTGGGTTGTATGCTTAGTGGTTGTTTCTGAAATTAGTGATGTGGTATTTGAAGCTTGATATGTTTCACAGAACAGTGAGGAAAAGAGTTTTTAGACTTTTTCACTGTATGAAAGATATATGAAGAGAATATCTTAATGAACAAAGTAATTTTTCTCCATTCATATTCTAATAATTAAAAATTGACTTCAACTTTAAAATTTAACTTTTTTAAATAATTACTTTGTACAAATCAAGGTTCTGTAAAAATAAAATTAACACTGTCATATGTATGTGTCTAAGAGGATGCAGATACAAGTATAAATGTTGCACAAATCAGTTAACTAGTAAGAATGTTTTCATTTTCACAATTAAATCGACACCAACTGCAACCATGGCCGTTGCTAACCACACTTGATTGTTCAAAATCGTTTTGCTACTCGAATCCATATAATATAATAACAAGAACAAAATCAAATCAAGCTTTTTCGTTAACCAAAACCCTTTCAGATTTTATATTTGCATGAAATGATAGACGCAAGCCAAAAAATTTAAGTAGGACCTGCACCTGCACATAGAAATTGCTTTTCTTTAACACAAATGACAGAACCCTCATTATAATTCAAAGTCTCAGACTAATATATATTCATTTAAAAATAAACACACTTTGAAATACATGCATAAACACACAGCAATGATCAACTGCATGGATCATAATATAAAAAAAAATGAAAATAAAAGAGAAGTCCCCCTGATAAAAGGGTTTCACTTTCAATTACATGTTTATATATATATATATAAATTGATATATTTATTTATTTATTTATTTATTTTTACTAATGCATAAATAATGTGAGGTTGTAGACCAGGGTTAATTCCTGGCTAACACGACTAGCAGTATCAGAACCACTGCTATCACCACTGGAAACCCAGAAAGTAGTGTTGGAGTAGGAGGTCCGACCTGTCCCATCCTCAACGGACCAAATAACAAAATCGCCGCCACGATCAGAAAAGCCAGAATTGAGAAAGGCCCGCACACAGTAGCAAAATTATCAATATCTTCAATTCTAGCCATGTTACTGATAATGTGAAACAAAGCCAAACTAGGAAGAAACTAATGTCGTATGGATCAATTACTAGGTTTTCTGAGTGCCTTGAATCCATGAAACATACACGCCTTATATATATATATATGTAGTGTTATTGTTTCTCAAAGAAGTTAAAACTTGTGTGAAGAAAAAAACTAGAGGAAAATACGTATATGAGGAAAAAGTAATAAAAAAGATAAACTTTACTTTTAAAAGAAATAAAATGTGTTATCATATTTTCAGAAGATCAATAAGTTTTATTTTGAAAAAATAAATAAATCTTCCAATTATGTCCTTTTAATTTGTTATATTACATTTTGTTATTGTTCAATTTTCTCTTATTTATTAACTATATAATACTTAAAGTTAGTTTATTAATGAAGAACACAGTATCATTAACTAAAAATAAAAATCATACATATACTTTTCAATTTTTTAAGAAAAAATTAAAATTCTTTTATTTCTGTCTAATTTTCTATCACTATATATATGTAAAAGGTATAATGTAAAAACTCAAGAAATATGAAGTCTAAAATTAAATAAATAATATAACACAAAAATTTGGTTTTAAAAATTAAAAAACAATGGGCAACATAAACATAAAAAAAAGAAAGTAAATATTTAGGATATAATTGGGATCAACATATTTAAAGTATGACTTCTGGATCTTCAAAAAATATATGACAAAACTTTTTGATATAATTATTACTTTTCCTTCTCTAGAATGACCCCATCTTTAATAAACAGATGCCTTAACTTCTCTTGCAAGGAAATTTTTTGAGGTAAAAAGTTGAAAATTGAGTGTAAAAGTTGGGTAACATAGTGTGAAACCATTTAACCAGCAAGAACTTGAGGAGTCATGTATAAAGAGAAGACTCGACAAAAAAAATTTCAAAACTTGATTAAACTTGTTTTTGTATTAAATACGTTTATGGAAGGTAGGAATGTTCATTTTTTTCTTCAATGTTACACATAAAAGGATCCAAATCCGGTTTGTCGTGTTTCTGTTTCTAACTTTTGATTTCCAACTGAATTATATTAACTAATTTTTTGCAATATTGGTCTTCTTGGCCGTAATTATTTTTATACACCCTGCAGCTTGCTTGCTTATTCTAATGCATTAATGGGTTCTGGGTAACATATTTTTCTTTTCTCAAATTACGTACAAGCACATTTTTATCCGTAGGAAACGTTAGGCACAATGGGAATGCATGGTTGTTGGAAGCAATGGTGAAAGACTGAAAATGACATGCCTATTTATGCAAGTAATAGTAAGACTACAATATCGTTGTTCTGCCAGTATGAAAACTGCCAGATTGAGGTGCCGAAGTTGGACCAAGTCACCAAGACAACATTTTTATGCAGATGAGGTACTTGCACCTGCAGGGTATAATATACTATATCCTAGCCATGTAATGAAGTGGAGCCCCAATATGGAATAAGAATTAGGTGGAATGAAGTCAGTTTTGCTTTTAAGCCATTTTTAGTTGTTCAGTTACAGTATCATGAAATCTCACGCTCAAGTTTCATATGTGGTTATATGTGATCCTTTTTGTGAGTTGTATTTGACTTTGTGCTTTATAATTGTGATGATATTGATGAGTTGAGATAAAAAATTTCATTAATTTATCAGTGACTTCTGTGAATTGTTATAGGTTGTCCTTTATATTTATATATTGTAAATATTAAGTACGAACTCAATTTTTATTGTTTCTTTACCTACAACATGACAATGGATCGACTTGGTCCAACATGACTTGCAAGTGTCCCAATCTGAGTCTAACAAGACCTATACAAGCCATAAATGATTCGATACAAAGTAGACAAAATTCAATTCATCATCTTAAGATTAACTTGCATTTATAATATTTAGTCTTCTATATGTTTTTTTTGGACATTTGCAAATCAATCTACCCAGTCTATTCCACACAAATCTAAAAGGATCATAATCCAATACAGGTTTAATGCCATTGGCTAATCACTTAGCCAAGAAAATGAAAAAAACAATTGGATAGACCTACCAATCTGACTTGATTGATCCAATTATCATCCCTAATAATTTAAGAATTCAAGTTTTTTCTACCTCATACTTGATCAATGACCTTTTGAATTTTCTAAGAAGACTTTTTAGATTTAAATATACTTAAAAGGATCAACACCTCCAGTAGTTTCTATTAATTGAATTAAAATATACAATCTTTCCCTACCTTGCATCTCCTTTAGAATTTGCAGTTCAGAAAAAAAATTCAACCATTGCATTCAATCATTTATATATACTTATTTGTAAGTATTTACTCATTAGTGTGTTGAATATACGGTTCATTTGGGTACTTTGATTAAAAAGAAAAAAAGGGAAGTGAAAATAGAGTTGGAGAAAAACTGGGGAATCTGTTTTTCTCAGTAAAATGAATATGAAACTGATTAGTGATTAGTAATTAAAAGAACAAAATCACTACATTAAGATTAATATTTTCCATTTCCATCATCAAGTAAAAGGATCTCAAAATACTTAATAACATAAGGGAACTGATTTTCTTTGTCTTTCTTTTCTACTAATACAATATGTCATGACAGCTTGTTATGGCTGTCCTAGATTTACCATACAAAAACTGCTAGAAATAGCGAATAGAGGAAGGTAACTAGAGGGATGAGTGAGAACCAAATGAGTAATTTTACAGGAGGCTCTGGTTCCATGTGATATGGAAATATAACAACTGCTGATGAAATTAGCAATGTCAAGAGAAGCACTGTCACAATTGTATTATCACCGCGATTAGTCTCACCATTACAACAAATACAACCGCAATTGCATTTGCAATTTGCCATTCTAATTTTTCAAGAAATGCGAGTGCTCTAAATTTTTTATTTTTTTTTGGTATATCCGAAAGGAGAAGAATGTGAATATGTTATATATATTTTAAAAAAAAAAATCATTAATGGGTTTGTATGGAAGATAAATAGAACATGAACATGGAAATTCAATGGTTAATTAACAGAGATGGAATATTTTCCGTTTGTTGAGTTACCAATTGTAGATTTGGTTCTAAATACAATGTATACTCCACCAAGTTCATTGTATTAATATTATTAATTGTGATTCTCAAAATCAGACATTATTTTTATCATTTATAAGGGTAGGATTTGGCAATTGAAACTACCCCTTTATAGAAATCAAAATTTTGAAATTAGATAACAAAATTAAAATTGATAATTTTAAACTTTAAGATATTATTAACTGTCATCTGCTAAATTTTTTTTTTATAAGAAGATGGGCAGCTGGATAAGCACCTATGCAAATACGACCCAATACAATCTGGTACTTATAAGCCTATGACTAGTATAGTGTATTAATCTCCCAAACCTGCACTAAGATCTATCTGTTCCTTGCAAATATATACAACCAAATCCGACACTGTGGAAATCATAATTACTATAATTTATTTATTTATTACTTTCCTAATTAATTTTCCAATAAGAATTCAGTGTACTAGGTTACTTTTAAACAACAAAACCTTATACATATTTAAATCAATCAATTTAATTTTACGATATAACACACAAACATATAAATAGAAAATAAAGTGCTCGATTACGATTCTTTTTAACATTAAAATATGTATGTTTTTTGTGAGTGAATGGAGTCAATAACATACATATTTTCTATTCATGCAAATAGATATTTAGTCATAACAAGACCCGTACAAGCCATAAGTGATTCTATACAAAGTAGACAAAATTCAATTCATCATCTTAAGATTAACTTGCATTTATAATATTTAGTCTTCTATATGACTTGCAAGTGTCCCAATCCGAGTCTAACAAGACCCGTACAAGCCATAAGTGATTCTATACAAAGTAGACAAAATTCAATTCATAATCTTAAGATTAACTGCATTTATAATATTTAGTCTTGTAGGGAACTTTGTTTTCCACACATAAACCATGGCTGCCGCTTTTGTTCAAAATCAATTTTCTACTCGATACATAATAACAGGAACAAACTCAAATCAACATAAACTCCGTTCACCAAACCTCTTCCAAATTTTCTATTTGCATGAAATGATAAACGAATCCAGATCTCATGTTTCTTTGGAACAAGAAAAGGTTCTTTTCGAATTTCTCTTTTCAAAGACTAGTTTTTTTTGCGTAAAACTCTTAGAGGAATAAAAACTTCTCACGTTAATTTCTTAAAGAAGAGAAATATGAGAGGATCCAAAACCGATGATTGACAGACGCAAGCACAAAAATTTGCATAAAGGACCATAGATCATTGTTTTTCTTCTTCAATGATTTCAACCATGACTATATTGCAGACAACATTGACCAACTACATAGATCATAATTTTAAAAAATAAATAAAAGGGTTACAATTACATGGTGGATACATAAACATTATTAACATACACCATATTTTTATTTCACAAACAATATTTTTTTAATACTGCATGTCCGAATACTAAAAGAAAATGGGTGGTTGTTGACCTGGTCTCCTGGATAACAATATTAGCAGTAACAGAATCACTGCTAAGACCACCGGAAACAACCAAAGTATTTCTTGAGTAGGAGGTCGGACAGGTCCCATGAACAACGGAAAAAAGAACAGAATCGCTGCCACTATCATGAAAGCCAGAATCGAAAACGGACCGCCAACACGACGTCGAAAATTGTCAATGTCTTCAATCCTCTCCATATAGTATACTGATCGATCTCCAACGAAAACAAAACCAAATGTACAAAACAAAGAGATGACTAACGTACTTAATTACTAGGTTTTGTGAATGCCTTGAATCTATGAGACAAACACGGCCTATATATATATATATATATATATACTATTAGAGGGTGTGTGCATTGCAATGTGTCGTTTTGGACAAAAAGACTCGCCGCTACACGCAAGTCGCAACGTTTGGCAATTTTGAAATCTCCGATGATGTTGTTTAATTTAACCCTAACAGCGCTAACAATTTAGAGGGGGTAATGTTTGTCTGCGGGTAGAAGCATCGTTATATGATATGTCATGTGTGTGATTAAGTGGGGTCCGGTTATGAACCGTAAGGGGATGTTTGGTTGGTTTTGTACAATACCGGGACTGACCATTGATCAAAGCTGGGTTTCTTGTTTATATCGCCTTGTGCTGACACGTGGCCTGCAATTTTGATTACTATAAATTTTGTCATTTGCCAAGTAATTGCTATTCACTAGCTAGTTTAATTTTCTTCAAACTCTTCTCAGATCATTTTTAGAGAGAGATGGAAAGTGGTGGCTTTCATGGTTTTAGGAAGGTCCCTAACACAAACTCAGGTAAATTAAAGAAAAAACAAATAGTTTGCTCTTTTATTAGTGTATATATATATGTTTTTCTGATCAGCAAGAAATTATAGGTTTTATTTATTTTTCTCAGAAGGTTTTGATAAGTGAGGATGGGTTTTTTTTTTCTTTCTCTTGATAAAAAATCAAACCTTTCTTTTCTTCCATTCATGATTAAAGACAAGAGGGTATTTTTGTATGAGAATGTAGTACTCATTATATTTCCAGTCATTTCAATTCGTTGCATGTAATTTTCCAGGAAAAGAAATGAAGAAAAACTAAAACAATAGGGTAGTCTATCTCTTTTAGTATTTTCGGTGTTGTTTTGATGATCTGATTAATCAGTCATTGCAAGATTAGATTCTAGCTCTTTCAGAGTGTATCTCACCGATGACTCCGGTTCCTTTGGAAATATATTTAAGTCCACTCGAGTCTCTGTGATCTGATCTTCTGGTTCCTCTTCCCTCTTCATTTTTTTTTCATTTTGCAGCAGAACATTTTGCTAGATTAATGGCTTCACTGAAACCGTCAGCTAAGCTATTGGGTTTAGTGAAGAAAATGATAATGAAAAGGAAATGGGTGACGAAATTTTGAATTGAGATTATGTGCGTTAAGAACATTTTGGGGATTGATTAACAAGTGGCAAGCATGCATGCATGCATTTTATGGCCCCACTACAACATGTGGCATCCATGCAATTACAGCATCCATCATGAGGACTACAATGGCATCTGTCTCCCACACTCCCCCTCCATTATCATGGTTTTTTCTGCTTCTTTGTCAATTACTTTTTCTCTTCATTTCCTCAAACCTGCATTTTATGCTTTATTCGAATTTGTTTAAGAGATTAGAGGCTAGCTGAAACCATTTTCAGATCATATTCGTTTTCTTGTGTAAATTGTTAAAACATGTCTATGTTTTTCAATTTTTTATTGTTTTGTTCCTGGTTTTTTCTAGAGGCTTGGACCACCGTGTTGGTCAGTTTCAGAGCTATTTTCCACGTCCCAAAGTACATGCTGCCAAAAACCATAAAATGGACCGTTTTTCTTTGTTTGTCCTTTTCTGTTCAATTTTCTTCAGACTTTTCTTTAACTTTTGTACTGGCCCTCACATGGTTTCTCACTATCAAGCCACGTAAGCTTATTGTGGGCCTCACTATTCCTAGTAAAAGTCTTCTTAAACATAGTTGATTTTCTCACAGGGTTGAAACTAACAGACATGAAAATGAGAGTCCAGGCAGCAGCTCAGATGAAACAAAGCCAACACCACCACCAACAACAACAGCAACAACCACCACCACCACTCAACCACCACAGACGATGAGTGCACCGTCCGGGAGCAAGACCGGTTCATGCCGATCGCCAATGTTATCCGAATAATGCGCAAGATTCTACCTCCACATGCCAAAATCTCAGACGATGCTAAAGAAACAATTCAAGAATGTGTGTCTGAATACATCAGTTTCATAACTGGTGAAGCCAATGAACGTTGCCAACGTGAGCAACGAAAGACAATCACGGCTGAGGATGTTTTGTGGGCCATGAGTAAGCTTGGTTTTGATGATTACATTGAACCTTTGACAATGTATCTTCACCGTTACCGTGAGATGGAAGGTGATCGTGGATGGATCCTCCATCAGAGGTGAAACACTTGGGAAGAGAACGGTTGAGTATGGGACACCAACGTTGGGTCCGCCACCGCAAGTTACTGGGTTTGGACCAGCAGTTTCACATTGGCCACCTTCCTAATGGTTTTTTTGGTGCGGCTGCAGCTATGGGTGGGTACATGAGGGATGGTGCACACGCACCAGCCAATGCAAGTTCGTCGCAGGGTGGTTTTACTAATGCTGATCAACCAAATGGTCAGTACAAATGACCAAAAATGACCCACTTATTTATCAGAAGTAACTCTTAACTGTGAGGTTAATTTGGTCCTAATTTGAATGCTATGTAATGGAAGAACATGTTTAGTTTAATTTAGTTATGTTTCTTTAAATTAAATCAGGACTTTATGATCTAATGTCTTGATGCTGTTTTCAGCTTTTGCAATTTAATCAAAGCATTTGCTTTCTTCAAATAAGTTTTTTGGGTTTTTTTTTTAACGATGTCGAAAAAGACATTTATTATAATAGCAGTAAATATAATTTTTCCTAGTTGAATAACTCATTAATTATATAAAATTGAGATTATAATATATAATTGCAATAAATGCTAAAACAAATCATTTATTATCTTAATATGTGCCATTCATAAAAATCATTGATTACTTTTGGACACGGAGTTTAGAAGGTTGACCCATTTAAAAATGAGGTGTATAAAAAAATCATTTTTTGTCAATACATTTGAGCCTTTTTCAGGTTGATGTTCTAGCCATATCTGAAAACATAGGAAAAAAAACAGGAAAGAGAAAAAAACATGTTGATTATTATAGCAGACGACCAAAATAGGAAAAATAGAGAAACTGGCGTCCAAACCTTGAAAAACATCGTGACTAGATTTTCATTCAGGTCTATCCGCAATATTGAAATTACGATAGTTTATCCAGCGTAGTTTGATAAACAAACCACTGAACAGAAATGCCAAAGATCCATTATGTCACGAAGGTCCTTAATTTCTTCATGCAAGACGCAATGACCTTATGGGGAACCAGTTACAAGATGAAGCATTAGCCTACATGGTACCTTCGCTTAACAGACCACATTGAAATGCAAAAAAGCTAATTCTGCTATCAGATATGGAGAATGCATATGTGAAACTCTAACTTATAAATTTCAGTATATTGCTTTTCCAAGAGTATATTGTGTCCTAAAAATAGGTTTCACTAGCAAAGCAAAGGTTAAACAGTGCCACAGCAACGTTTTAGGCCAGTAACTTCTAACTATCATGACGGGGCTTCAACACAGTTCTTTTTACTTGGAAACTGGTCCTCTTTATCTGCATTTTCTTCCTCTTCAGTCACTCCTAGGTTTTCTTCTGCATCGCCTTGGCTTCTTTTCCTTTGAGGAATAACTTGGAAGAAAGATGCTCTCCAGTCTCTCGACTCCAAGAATTTGAGTAGTATCTCTAGTACTTGATTAACAGTTAGGACCTGCCTCAGATGAACAATGAGTTAAGATATATATAGATGAAATTTGAATATATTTGGTAGAAAAAGAACTGTTAGACTGTCACTATGAGCACACTCTTTCTGCCAACTGAGCAATAAGGTTACTGTTAATAACTTTACATGCAACTTTAGAGATGAGAATTTGACCTCCACCAAGCTGGTGGGAACTTATGGCACTCAATGGGGAATCTCATCATTTACAGTAGTATACTAGCTTCATATGATGACAGCAGTGCAATGCAGATGCATTCTTGGACACAAGCACATGACAGACGAGCTATTTTTACCAAATGTCCTTCCCTGCTACATGGGCTGGACAAAGAACTTGTCTTAAAAAAGGTTAGGCTGCCAATGGAATTTCTTTGAAGAGGACAGCATAACACACACTTCCTAAGCTTGTATTTGGATAATAATAAGCAAAATGACCATTACTGTCAATTTGAGAGAAGAAAGAAGTAAGGATTAAGACCAATAATACCTGAGAACTCGACATCTTCAGGTAATTCCCAATTGGGAGTTTAGCAGTCTGGATTCCCTGCTCTTCCGCCTTCTTCATAGTTATTCCTTTCCACCGGTTTCGATCCACTAACCCACCAATAATATATATCTTCTTTAGATCAAGTTCATGCAGCACAGTCTCTGCATCCGCTGTGAGATATACCAAATTTTCCTTCTGATCTTGCAAGGCTACAATGTAAGACTGATTTTCCTTCTCCATCATCCACTTATCAAATCCTGGGAGCCTTTTTAGTTGGTTATCCATTTCTCCCTTGCATCCAGTCAACCAGAGATGAGCAGGGGAAGTACATCGTCCATTTACTGCATAACAGTACATAATCTGCAGGTTTCATTGATAACTAAGGGAAGATCCAAAAAATAGCAAGGAAACAATGATTAAGATGTTCCCCAAGAAAAATAAAAGTAGAGTCAACAGAATGTATTGAACTAGAACTACAATTGATTTTTTGATAAATAACTAGAACCGCAATAGATATCAATGCCAAGGACTTCTTTTACTTTTCTATCTTCATTGGTTGAGGGGAGTTCTCCTGCCACTATATCTAGATACAGCAGAGGGAGTCAATGAGAATCAATTGGAAAAGATCCTAACTTAAATGAATTCTTACACTTCTTTTTGCTGAAAAGAAAAAGAAAGAAGATACATAAAGAAGCATATTCCACAACTATGTGATAACATCAAACAGTAATCAATCCTGAAATAATTTATGTCACAATAACAAGCTGTTAGTTGAAGTTTATTATCCATTGACAAGCAAGAGAATTAGTACTGTGTAATAATCCACCAATCACAGACCTCGACCTTATTTCTGATACCAATGTTTCACCAACAATAAAGCAAAACATTGATTGTCTAAAACATAAAATTCAATCTCATCCAACACTTGAACTCAGGAATCCTCGAATGTGTGCCTAAATGCAACTTCCGAAACCAGATGACCAACTTATCAATACATTCTAGAAGTTTCTAGTGAGTACATAAAGAAACTTCTCAATCGACTAACCAGACACACTACAACTAATGGTCACAACCTATGGGTTGCCTGAAGTCTGTATCTAACCTCACCTAGTCTCCTTTCTTTACAGTTTTCTGGTTTCTATAAATGCCATAATTATTGGCCCATTGACCCATACCCATGTCATGAAGAAATTGGAGGCAAGTTATGAAATGTTACTTGCCTCTACATCAACTTGAATAGCTCATCTACCTTATAAGGGCCAGTCACATTTCTTCTACTCCCTCGTGCTCTCTTTCTTCCCCTCCTTACAACCATGTCATGTTCTTCTCTCAGGCAAGGTGAATCTCCATTCTGGAATAATCACCTCTCTTTCCTTACTGCTAATATGCATTTGCCCACCAGCAACTATACTTTTTAAGTATCAACAAACCGATTTTCACATTCAGCCTACCTTACTAGTAAAGTTTGTATTTTTAATTTCACAACAAAACAGTCACAGAGAAAATAGCCATTTCCATTTCCCACGTAGCTTAATTGTAACATTGTCAAAATTTAATCTTTCAGTGTTGGCAAGAACAAAAATACAAATGGGAATACCTGTTGAACGAGACTGTTGATCTCAGTAGGCGTCATAAGGTGAGAAAATTCAAGATCAATAACAATCTTCTGTCCACATTCTTTTGCTTTTGTTAGCCTCTCCATCTTCTTATCTTTCTCCTCTGACCTTTTCTCCATCCTCTCTTTCCTCAAATTCTTTCGCGACTCGATCAACTTCAATCTCTCCTCTTCTGTTAGACTTGCCAAGGTTTCCTCCCATTCCTTCCGTTTTCTCTCCGCCTCTTTCTTTTTCAGCTCTTTCATTTGTGCCTTCTTCTCAGCCTTCTTTGCTTCGAATCTCTGTTGTTTCAGTAGCTTCTTCTGGGCAGTCTTGGAGAGGGTTTCTTCAGGACGAGGCGGACTTGGTTCGGCATCGTTAACGTTCTCGGCGGCGTTTTGATCATTTCCTACGGCCTCCATTGCATGCGGAGGCTCCGTCGTTACAGTGGGTGCTTGGAGTTGGACTGGTTATGTTAGGGCTTTGTTTGGGGAGGAATGCAATGTAACCGAACGACCGGGCCCGAACATATAAAAACGCAATGAAAACCTGTGTCGTTTACCATACTAAATTTGAAATCAAAAGCAAACAAACAAGTAATAATGGGTGAAATGGCACTTTAAGTGTTCAACTGCTAAATTTTTCTAGGAATATACCATCGCTGAGTCTCGTAATGCTTTTTAAAATTGTGTTTTGAATTATAAAAATTATAACACCAAAATATTATTTAGTTAATATTTTTAGATGTGCTTCTTTTACTTTTTTTAATAATTATGATTACTTTTAGAAGCATCCTAGATAATGTTTTTAAAAATTAGTTGTAATTTTTTAAAATTAAAAATATAAAGTTAACTTATTAATTTTAAAAAATTACTAAATTTATCTTTAATTAATTTATAAATTATTAAATTCTATTCCTAAATATACTTTAATTAATTATATCTATTTTTGTCATTTATATCTGTTTATGATTTGTTTTACGTTTTTACTATCCATGACAATTTTTATAAAAAATTTAACAAACAAGATTGCTGTGATTTTTTTATAACTAATTTTTCACAACATGAAAGTTACAGTAATTTTTAAAAGTAATTGCATTACCAAACTAAGCCTAAACGTTCATAATTAATTTATATTTTAATCGACAATAATGTTTATAAAAATGAAAAGAAAGTGTCACAAGTCCTTCAACACAAAGAAAAAAATAATACCACCTGAAAAAGATTCTATAAATTAAGGTTTATATCAATATATAGAAAATAAAGAATGTTATTGACCTTGACGTATTTAAGGGATGGCCTAGTTGTCAAAAAAATTTGCTATCTATTACTCTACTTCCTGGTACGAATATTTTTTTTTTTTTTTTTGAGATATCATAGAGGTAAATGTAATAAATTATCTAATTTCAACATAAATGTATTTTTTTCTTTAACTGAATTGAATAAAGGAATTACTTATGTTAAAGCTTATTATACAGTATGTAACCACCACAAAAAAAAAAAACAAAAAAAAAATAAATTCAAAATTCAATCCATTTAGAAGAGTACCCCGAATGTCAAACATACTAACACAAGTTGGCAAATAAATGAAAGGTGAATAACACGTGAATTGTGATAAACTATGGCGATTTACTATAACATTATATTAATTCTATTTACAACAAAATGTGTACAAAAAAATAGTAATAGTTAATATAACAGTCAATGCATTTTGTTATATTTATGAGAAATAGTTAATATAAGAGTCAATAAGTTTTTTTAATATTTATATTCTCAATATCATAATACTTTCACTTAAAAAAACAAGTTATTGATTTATAATTTAATGTATATTAACATACATGCCTGCAAATAAAGTAACATTTTATGAGAAAATTATAAGGCTAACAGAAAAATCAATATAATATAAGGCTATTTGTAATAAAAAATATACTAAAAAACAAAAATAGCTATACCTATTGATGATTCAATGTGATTTGTTCTATCACACACATATTGCTAAAAATAATTATGTGCTAAGAAACAAATTGGACAAAGTTATAACTATTTATAATTAAATATATACAAACAAATAATAATAGTTGATAGCTACTAATTTATTATATTTTTCAAATAAATCTCTAGAATGATAACTGATCAATTAACTATAAATTAATGTATTCACACATCAATTGTTAATGCTACTATTATTGTAAGTAGTTATTATACTCGTTTGAAATATATTTTAGAATATTGGCCATAATTATAGGTTAATATATTGTACTTTTTATCTTCTTTAAAAGAAAAAAAAAATGGTGTTTTGTAATAACTAAAATATTGAAAAATCAAACAGCACCATTCATTTAGTGTAATGAAAATGAGTTGCAAACAAAATCACCATAAATCTTAATATTTTATACCAAATATTATAATCTAAGCCACTAAAAAAAATTATGGTTTAGGGAAAATAAATTAAAGAGTTGAAGAAATGTAATTCCACTTTTGAACATAATTAAAATATCTTGTTCTGCAAAGGAAAAAATTAATTGGGCAGTTTGTTCACTGACTACAGCTGCAACTGAAGTCAATAAATTTGTGAAAGACATAAATATTAAAGATGCAGGGGGCATCAAAGCAAAATACTAATTTTTAGAAATTAATTAAATTATATTGACTTCACATTAAATTTAGAGCGCATCTAGCTCTGTTGTTCGAAGGTTGCAAGCCTCTGCAAACACAAAGAAAACGAAAAAAACCCTCTTCGTTTCTCTGCTCTGCTCAACACGACTAGCCCTTTTGAAGTTCATGTAACCTTGAAACAACACCGTGCTCTCAACGAAGAATATGGCTCAAACGCTTCAGCAGCAGCTGAAGGAGGTGGGATCGAAATTGGAGACTCCTCCTTCCACTAAAGACGCTCTCATAAAGCTCTTAAAGGTATGCATTCGTTTCAATTTCTCAGGAAATTCAATTTTTTTGAGCTTCTTTGGAGACCGGGCTTGAAGTTTAATGTTTGTTTTTCGTGAAAATTTACACGTTGTTGGGTTGGTTATATCTTATACTTTATGTTTGGCTGCTGAGAATATTTAGTGAACAAAACTAAGAAAAAGTGAGAATATCCTGTATGATATTGATTTGGATTTCAGAATTCAGCTCAAGTATTTCAGGTAGTTTTTATTTTGGGTTAGTTATGCAAATTTTATCTCTTTTAGAGGGGACGGTTAATTTAAGATGTAATTTTCTATTTATAAATTTTAGGTGCAATTGAATAGAACACTTTTGGAGAATTAGTATGTTTCAGGTTCAAAGCTTATTATTATGAAGCAAGATTGTAAAGTATTTGGTCAAATTTGGATCAATTTGTTAGCTGCTTTAAACGGCTTGGTTCCTGGATATTTTATTCAACAATTTTTTGGGAAGTTTGTTTGGTTGAGTTAGAGGTTGTTCCCCTTGTTTTATAGTCTACAAGCGATAAAAAGGAAATTGGAGAACATAATAGAAAATAAAGTAAAAAGAAAAAGTGACAATGTAATGAACATTGTGATGCTAGTTTGGTCTTTAGAATTAAGCTTAACTATATGTAGTTTTTACTGGGGTCAGTTGAGTGAATTTTATCTCTTCCTCCAGGGAGGTGGGCTTAGAATGGAAATTCAATATATAACGTTCTATTTATTAAACGTTGATGCAATTGGATATAATTCGGAGAATTAGTATTTTTGGGGTTCAGAGCTTATTATTTTGAGCTAGGTTGTGAAGATTTTGTCAAATCAGGATTAATTTTTTAGCTGCTTTGAAGGGCTTGATTCCTGAATAGTTGTATTCAATGATCTTTTAGGAGGTCTGTTCATTGTTCTAGTTAGTCTGGATAGTTCACATTATTCTATTATTTACTAAGCTATACGAAGGATTATTGGAGAACATAAAGCAAAAGTAACAATGTAATGAACTTTATGAATCTCCTTTTCCTATTTTTATAAGCCCGAGAAAGGAGGAGTGGAAACAGAGTGTGGTCTGCAGAAAAGAAAATCTCATAGCCACAGCTTTCTTTCCTCTTGCTTGTTTTTACTTTTGTATAGAAAAGAATTTATGTTAAGATAGAAAAGAAATATGAGTACGAGAAGGAGGATGAGTAATTCTCCTAATTGGGAAAGAAAATATAAGAAAGAACAACATTGAAACAATACTTGTAAATAACAAACTGAGAAGTTCTCTCCAACCCTTCAAAAATTAAAATATCCGAAGCAAATTTTTTCCTATACACGCTACAGCATAAATAATCGTTCCTTGAAAATCCTGAACTTGTGCACCAAGAGAAGACACAGATGACCATATGCATGGAATAGCTCCAAAGAACCTTACCTCTGCCTTCCTTGAAATCCATGAATGTAGTCAGTGGCATTTCCTTCAAACTCCGGATAAATCCAAACATCATCAAACTTACCGAATGGTGCCTAATACTCCAAGCCACAAGGAAATGTAAATGACAGAACAACTACCCAAACACATACCGTTTACTTTACAAATGTTATTTTTATGATAAATGGATATACAACTTCCCTCAAAGAAGACTAGCTAGCTATAATACATGGCAGTCAGTTAACTTGAAGGAAAAACACTCAAGACTTTGAGATTATTGTAATTGTTGTTATCGTCATCATTGTCTTCATTACTTTTGGTTGCACTGGTTAACCGATTGAGATTACAAGTCATGGCATTGATGATAGCATATCTATTTAATCAGGGGTGCATTTCCAAATGAGGTTGAGGATGGATAAGAGGGTTTACTTGAGTTTTAGTTATTTTGATTATTATGCCCTTACTCAGCCTATTTGAATTGCACTAACTACGACAAGTTTGTTGTAGTGAATGCATTGCACAGTTTGTATTTGGGCCTAATGTTATCCATTTTCTACACCTTATGTGCCAATGTATGTGTCGGTAAGGCTGAGTAGTCGGTTGGGTTGGTTGGTTTTGAGCCTTTTGTCAGCGGACCTGACTATGTCAGTTCTTTGAAACTTCCGACCGAATGAACAATCGACATAGTTATTTTTTAACAGATATCATCAGCCTCTAATTTAATCAATTGCTGTCGGTTATCAATTTTTTATTTTCCACACACAAATCCTTAAATTCAATTGCCAAATTTGAAGGAAGAAGAAAGAAGAGAGCCAGGTCTCAGTAATTAAAAAAATACAATATATACAAAGTAATTTTTTTTTCGAAAAAAGAAACTGAAATTGGTCAAATTTCTTCCAATCGAAACTGATGAATGTCATATGACAAACCCTGGGGTAGATTTGTCTAAGCCTTACCGTCAGTGCCCTTCCAATCTCCAATTAATTTGTTGCTAGATAGCATCCTTTACATAGCCAAATTAGAAAACAATTGATATGTGGGTTGATGTTTATGAATTAGAGAAGAAAATCAGTGAGCATTGTCTACATGTGCCTTGAAAAGTTAAGGAATAAGTTCATGCCTTCGTCCACTTTTTCTTTGCGGAAAGCCCATGGATGCTCTTTCCTCACATGTTAAGATCTTGTGAGCAAGAGAGTAAAGGAAGGGGCCGCTTGATTCCATTACCAGAGAGAAAGAAAGCGGCCGCAAGGGAATTTGTAGTCTGCAGAATTGTTTAAGGATAATTGTAGGATATGTTGTTATGGTTTTGTTGAGTTTCACTTGTAATTGTGCTGTACCTTGGTAGGATGGTTTATTTTTAGTTGGGCCAGAGAGCTTGGGCTTCTTATCCGAGGAATAAAAATAGGTTTTTAAAAATAAACATAATATTTCGGCTGGGTCGTTTAATTGGCCCTTGTTTTTTTGGAGGCCCAAAAAATGGACTCGGCCTATTAAAAGTGCAAACAATTAGCCCGAATTCAAAACTTTAATTTTTGGGTTAGGTTGGTTACGGGTTGTTTTGGTCTGGTTTAGGCCGGCTCTTCAGTTTTTCTGGCTTTATGCTCATCCCTATGCGTCAGTTTTACAATGTAGTGAATAAAAATGACTTGTCTGAGTATCTATTATGTGTTATCCACCCATAGTTCCTGCTGCTATCATGGTTATCTTTGAAATATCCAATAATCCCCTTAAGGGTGCATACATGTAGCTAAGGGGCTCCAAATGTGCAACACTTATGCTGGATTGTCAGCCTCGCGCCCTCGCCTTAAAAAAATTGTGGCTCAATTATGCTCTTACTAAGTACTAACATCTTGAGGATATATATATATATATATATATATATCCCTGTTGATTAAGCAGTCAGTTGTTTGAACAGGAATGATATTACAGGGCTGTGGATATAGGGCATTTTTAGGGTTTCCTTAAATCGATCAGATAATGTTAATTGGTTTCCCAGATGGATACTAATTTCTTGAAATGATTTGACTGTGAAAAATTGTTGGGGTTTTAATTGTAGTCTTTGCAGATAACTATACAATGTTTTTCCATTCAAAATTACACACAAGTGATTGAAAAAAACTGACTTCATTTGTGAACCTGGCTGGTTTGCGATTGTCCTCTTGCAAAATAATTTCCAGGAAACACGAGAGCTAAAATAAAAGAGTACATTATGAGTTTATGGTTTGCTATTGATGCCAGGATGTACATTGCCAGCTGTGGAAAAATCTTGAATATGTGTTGTTGTTTTCAGTTAACTATGAAATATATTCAATTGGTGCTACTCTCCTGATCCATGTTTGATGCAGAATTATGAAATCTTTTTAAGTTGAATGATATTTTTGGCACTTGTGAACTTTTCTCAGATAGTTTGTTTAACAACCTGCAGCAAGCTGTTTCATGCCTTTCTGAGTTGGATCAATCTCCATCAACTTCAATATTGGAGTCAATGAAGCCTTTTCTTAATGCAATTGTCAAGCCAGAATTGCTGACGCATCAAGATAGAGATGTCAAGCTTTTAGTTGCGACGTGCGTGTGTGAGATTACTCGGATTACTGCACCTGAAGCTCCTTACAGTGACGATGTTTTAAAGGTGCATTTTGTTTATGACAGTTATCCGTTTAATGAAGTTTGGATAAATTCAACCTACAGCTATCTCAACTGCTTGTGATCATGTTACCTTTTAATATGTTAGCCATATATTTTGGTATTGTCCACTTCCTAATCTTTGTTAAATACCCTTGCAGGATATCTTTCAGTTAATTGTGGGCACTTTTGGTGGTTTAAGTGATACCAATGGTCCATCATTTGGTCGAAGAGTTGTCATATTGGAAACTCTTGCGAAATATAGATCTTGTGTTGTAATGTTGGATCTTGAGTGTGATGATCTGGTTAATGAGATGTTCGGTACATTTTTATCAGTGGCCAGGTTTGCATATTCCAAAATTTTTTTACTTCTATGATTATGTGTTTCTGATATTAGTAATAAATATTTGTTTCTTTGAAGTTTACTCCTCTAGACTCCCTAAGATGTCAAGCCTGATGTTTTGATGGTGTATATTTTTTTTTACTGCTTATATTCTTTTAATTCATAAAAAATACTAAGTGAATGAAGGTCACCAGAAAAGCTATGCATCCATGTATACAATAAAAATTGGAAAGGAGATTTTTTTTTTTTTTTTTGGACAGAAGAAAAAAGAAGGAAGGAGATGTTTTAGTTAGGAAAGTCATTTCATGATAGATTACTCTGTTTCATGCTCCTCTCTCTCTCTCTCTTCCCCTCTCCCCCTCTTGCTCCCTCACCCCAACTTTCCCTCGTTCCACCTCCTTGCTTTTCTTATCTATTAGAATTCGCACATTCTATACATAATGTGGAAACGCAGAATAAGAAATTATGCATTTTATTTACTGATGTTTTGACTCCATCATTGATTGGTCAAAACACAAGTTTATTTCCTCTTAATATTTGCTACATGTTTCAATCAGCCATTTTTCCTCTTAAAGAGTGACTTGAGCTAGAAGTTTAAGCTAATACATGAGGCCCCCCGGATGGTTTTTTTTTTTTTTTTTTTTTTTCATACTATTATTGCTAAACTATTGAACTGCAATGATGACATCAGTGGGCTGTTCTGGGTTGAAGAATTCTGGGCAGATTTGAGCTAGCTATCAGGAAATAATTTTTTCTTGATTATAGAAGTTTCCTGCAGATTTAATGAGTATAATTTGAATTATTTGTCTATTATGCAGAGATTATCATCCAGAAAGTGTTCTGTCATCGATGCAAAAAATAATGGTTGTTCTTTTAGAAGAGAGCGAGGATGTCCAAGAGGATCTCTTATCTACTATATTTTCTGCATTAGGTCGTAATAAAAACGTAAGTGGTCTTATGTTTGCTTTTTATTAAGAGTCATTGTATTTTAATGCTTCAATTTTTATGTCAGAAACATTACTGTGCGGACTTTAAATTCCAGGATATTGCTATGGCTGCCAGGAGGCTTGCTATGAATGTTATACAGCAGTGTGCAGCAAAACTTGAAATCAGCATTAAACAGTTTCTATTATCATCAATGTCAGGAGATAGCAAGTCTTTGAACAACCAAATCCAATACCATGAAGTTATCTATGATTTGTATTGCTGTGCTCCTCAGATCCTGTCTGGAGTTGCCCCATATTTGACAGGAGAGCTATTGGTAATTAATGATTAGTAGCTTGTCTAGCTTATCTCTCCGCTGTATGTGGTATCCAATGATAATAAATTTTCTGACATTTGTTTTTACCTGAATGGCTCAATTATTGTTTCAGCTGAAGAATGGGATGTTGTCACAAATAGTTGCTATTTCTATTTGTAATGCTCTTGTCAGTTGGAATATGTGACCAGTTAGGTTGCTATTTCTGAATTTCTAATCACTTCTGCATGTATATTCCTTTTGGATTAGTTGATCTTTTATAAGCCTGGTTGCTACATTATGAGTTGGACACTTGTGAGTTGTGAGAAGCTTGAGGTTTATTATCAAAATTCTATTTTGTTTATCATAGGAATTTGATAAATGGCTTGTTTGCTATATTTTTGAAAATGTGCAGACTGATCAGCTAGAAACCCGTTTGAAAGCAGTGAATTTGGTTGGAGACATATTTTCTCTGCCTGGCTCTGCTATTATTGAAGCATTTCAGCCAATCTTTGCAGAGTTTTTGAAGAGATTGACTGATAGAGATGTTGGAGTCCGCATGTCTGTCCTTGAACATGTTAAGAGCTGTCTGCTGTCAAATCCTTTTAGACCTGAAGCTCCTCAAATAATTTGTAAGTGCATATTGTTAAATATATATGCTGAGAAATTTATATTCCTTGACTCGTAACTGCTAAGAAAGAACTGGGTCAATACATTTTAGCTGCTCTTTGTGATCGGTTGCTGGATTATGATGAAAATGTTCGTAAACAAGTTGTGGCTGTTATCTGTGATGTTGCATGCCGTGAACTAAATGCCATCTCTCTTGAAACTGTAAAACTTGTTGCAGAACGTCTTCGAGATAAATCTGTATGTACACTTCCCTATTTATATCTGTTTCTACCTTTTCTCTTGGATTGGCTGGTGATGTCATGCTTAGTAACTCCAATACCTTGTTATATTTTGAATGTTTCAGCTACTTGTTAAGAAGTATGCCATGGAGAGATTGGGTGAGATATACAGAGTTTATTGTGAGAAGAGCTCTGACAGCTCAATCAATCCCAATGAGTATGAGTGGCTTCCTGGGAAGATTTTGAGATGCCTTTATGACAGAGATTTCAGGTGAACCACTTAAGTATTTTATACTGCCTTTGATGGAATTATGTTGTTATCATTAAGCACTATTTCTGCATTGGATCTTGCCTTCACATAGTATAAAAAAAGCAAACAAGAGAAAGCCTATATGTATTTTGGCATGTCAATAATTATGAATAAAGTTAGGAGGGGCACTGTTTTCCATATTCCAAATATGAAGGCTGTATTACTTATTTATTAAGAAATTAACTATTTGTGTTAAAATATAAATCCTCATTTGATTCAGCTATATCTACATATTTACTTTGTATTTAATTTCTTGGATAAAAGGACCCGGTAGTCTATGGAGATGTGGAAGTATTTGTGCTTTAACATTTTTCTAATGACACGCTCTCACCAAATTGCTCTCTCTTTTCTTCCTGAAACTGGTCTATAGGAATGTTATATTATTGGTTTTAAATTTCAGGATTATATCTTATGCTATTACGTTAGAATGGAGAAAATGATTCTTATAGCCTACCCTAACAAGTTTGGGATTAAAGACTTAGTTGAGTTGAGTTGAGTTAAAGAAAATGGGGTACGGTGTCCAATTTTCTCGTATGGCTTTAAGAGAATTGGCATATTTGTATTGAGTATCAGGATCTTAAGAAGTAATGATGTTTAATGTATGGTCTGTATGGTCCCCGTGTTAGATTGGGATCTGGATTATTCATAACTATCTTCACTAAAAGAAAAAATTCTTTCTGAAAGGTAGATCTGAAGTTGATGAGGGGTTTGTGTTTGTGAAATGGTTTTTTCATAACCTCAGGGCCAGCTTTATAGAGGGCCACATCTCCACGTAGTAACCCTTTACTCTTTTGGCCTGATCTGTTTGGCTTTTTATCCTTATTTCTAGTTTCCAATTGTAGTTTTTGGTCTAAAAATGAGCTAGAACTTTGGTTGTAATTGTCATTGCAATGAACTGTTTCCATGAGTTCTGTTTCTTTTATTTTTTATTTTTTGGGGCCCGGGGGGAGGGGGGGTGTTGTGTGGAGTATGTTTGGTAAGTGGTAGTAACTAATGTTTATTCCCTTGAACCATGCAGATTAGATATAATCGAATCTCTCCTAAGTGAGTCCCTGTTCCCAGCTCAGTTCTCAGTTGAAGATAAAGTTAAGCATTGGGTTGGTATCTTCTCTAGATTTGATAAAGTGGAGGTAAAGGCTCTTGAGAAGATACTGGAGCAGAAACAAAGGTATGCTTTGGATGCATGATTTTGACAACAGTAATTAAATTTGCAATTCTATAAAGCTCAATATTGTCTGGATATTGATAATTTATTGATTGTTCACAGCTTTCCTGATATTTCTTCTTTGGTTGCAGATTACAGCAAGAGATGCAGAGGTATCTGTCTCTCAGGCACATGAATCAGGTTTGAAAATTATGGATACTAGAAAACTTGAGCTGTTAAAGGAAACATGAGTAGAAAAAGAGATTGATTCTCTTTTAAATGCAGGAAAAAGACGTTCCTGAGGTCCAAAAAAAAATTCAGTTCTGCTTTCGAGTAATGTCTCGATCATTTGCTGATCCTATAAAAGCTGAAGAAAATTTTCAGATTCTCGATCAATTAAAAGATGCTAATATCTGGAAGATTTTGACAAATCTTGTTGATCCGAACACTGGCTGCAATCAAACGCATACACTCCGGGTAGATAATCATTACTGATGCTTATTAATTTGGAAAATTTTCTTTTGGGACTGACTTTAAGATGGCATTGGATAAAAGACCCTTTTTGTTTTGTGTGTTTTTTCCCCAAGTCTAACCACTTGAGTGGAAGATATAAGAATCTCGTCAGTGTAAATGAGATGATTTCTTTATCATTATCCCTTTTCATAACTATCACAATTATCACACCACCACCCGGTTACTAATCATAGACTGAAGTGGGTTCTCAGAGGCATTACCTAAACTATGAAATTATTTTCCTGGCCGCCGTTGCAAAGCATCATTAATAATTTGTAATCGCCACTGCCATCAGAATCTATTACCATGCACGTGATAAATCTGAAAATGGACCAAATTGTTAAGACATGTATAACATTATATTTCTCCTGTTATTTTTACTATCAAATGGTGATTCCTGGCATCAATTTCATGACCTTTCCAAACCCTAGCCATCATATTTACTTTTATTCATCATAGTCGTATGGATGTTAAAGGGGGCACATGTTTATTCATTCTTAACTGCCGCATCTACTATCAGCTTCAACGACTTTCAATACCAATGTAATTGCTGGTTCTGTGATTCGCTTCAACTACCATTAACATAACCACTATTCTATGCTAGCCTTCAAATATGAAGATACCTCCACAGGCTGGTGCTCTTCTGTCTGTTGACATTCACACTAAGCACCAATGACTACTTCACAAACTTATTACTGTTTATACAATGAAGCTTGTAGTACTTATGAGATGGATGATGAAATATTTTCCTATATGCAGGTTGATTTGCTTAATATACTTGGCGAGAAACATAGGCTATATGATTTTCTGAACACATTCTCCTTAAAGTGTTCTCATTTGCTTTTCAACAAGGAGCATGTAAAAGCAATTCTTTTGGAGACCTCCATACAAAAGGCTGCTGGAAATGGTCAATCTACTCTATCATGCATGAATCTGCTGGTGGTAAAAACAAGTCATTACTACAGTTTTGGCACTTTATGTTTGATTCTGAAGTAATTTTATCTTAGTAGTGTTTGGTGGTGATATTCTACATTTTTCTGGGTTTAGAATTAGGATTGCACTCTGTTGAAACATTTTGAATTTTTATCATGCCTTTCTTCTATTTTGTCGATGACATTTGCCTTCTTCTAAACTTTGCTTGTGCCAATTATATAATAAACTCTATTAAGCTTTTTCTTACTGGTAATTGAGAGTTTGTGGCATTATGGCCGTTGTAATTACCAATTCTATCTTTTTTCTTATTTTACAAAGACCAGTTTTAGTTTACCATTTTCTTGTGATAAATTACAGATTCTTGCGTGCTTCAGTCCATTGCTTCTTGTTGGAAGTGAAGAAGAGCTGGTAAATTTACTCAAAGACGACGATGATATAATTAAAGAAGGTGTTTTGCATGTTTTAGCAATGGCTGGTGCTACCATACGGGAACAACTGGCAGTGTCATCAAGGTGACACTATTGAAGTAGTTGACTCATTAGGTGTATTTCTTTGAATACTTTTTTCTAACCTTGTTGTCTACATGCAGTTCCATAGACCTTATGTTGGAAAGGTCATGTTTAGAAGGCAGTCGAAGGCAGGCCAAGTATGCTGTACATGCGCTGGCCTCAATAACAAAGGACGATGGCCTTAAGTCTCTCTCTGTTCTATACAAGGTGAAGTTATATAATTTCTTGCATTATTGTTGAGCTCAGTTGCAGTTTCTCTTATCATAAAAAGATTGTTGTTATCATTAGAAATGTTATTATATGTTGCAGAAGCTGATGATTCTCACCTTATTTGCAGAGACTTGTAGATATGCTGGAGGAGAGAACACATTTGCCTGCAGTACTACAGTCTCTGGGGTGCATAGCTCAGACTGCAATGCCTATTTTTGAAACTAGGGAGAATGAAATTGAAGAATTTATAATAAACAAGATTCTGAAATGTCATAGTGTATGCTTTTGAAGATCCATTGGACTCATGCACTTGTTTATGATATGTAAACGGAGGTTTTGAATTTCCATTTATAAACATGCTTGTTTGTTTCAGAAACCAGGTGACACAAAATTGTCTTGGGATGATAGAAGTGATCTTTGCATGCTGAAGGTTGGTTATTTAAAGCAGAATGGACATTCTGTTTTTTTTTTTTTTTTTTTTTTTTCTTGTGTGTGTTTGGTGGGGTCTTCTCTGTTTGAAAATAATAGGGATATGTCAGTGATTCCTGTTGTTTTTTCTCCTCTTCTCCCCTCTCCTCCTCCTTTCCTCATTTGTTTTCTTGTCTTTTTGTTGCAGATATATGGCATAAAGACTTTAGTTAAGAGCTATTTGCCTGTCAAAGATGCTCATATTCGGCCTGGTATTGATGGTCTTCTAGATATCATTAAAAACATACTTTCTTTTGGAGAAATATCTAAAGATGTTGAATCAAGGTAATATCAGCTGCAGGAAAGTGTTGCTTAATAATATATTTAGGAAGTCTGTATTGCTTTTCATTTCTCTGTGAGATTTAGTTTAAACTGTTTCTCAAGAGTTCAAATTTTAAGTACTCCTTACAGTTCGGTAGATAAGGTCCATCTGAGGCTTGCTTCTGCAAAGGCAGTGCTTCGTATGTCAAGACAATGGGATCATAAGATACCTATTGATATCTTCCACTTAACTTTGAGGACATCAGAGGTGGGGTCCTTTATTCTAATAACTTCCCCTATGAGACTTTATAACTTCTTTGTTATGGTGTTCTGAGATAGAAAACTGCTTTTGTTCTCATATTCACACAAGCATGTTGGTGAGTTTTGATTTATGTACCAAGTAACTGCTTGTTTCTTATCTTGGATTTTGCAGATTGGTTTCCCTCAAGTAAAGAAGATTCTGCTTAGCAAAATTTATCAGTATATAAAGGATCGGCTATTGGATGGAAAATATGCTTGTGCCTTCTTGATTAACATATTTGGATCCAAACAGGATGAATTTGCAGAGGTTTGCTTTGATCCTTATTCTGTGTTGCAGTCTAGCTCAAATTATGTTTTCTCAGAATTTATGGTCTTCTGTTCACTCCTATTCGATTATGCAGCATAAACAGGACCTTGCTGACATTATCCTAATGCATCACCAACATAAGGCAAGACAACTTTCTTTGCAATCTGATGCAAATTCCTCAACAGCCTTTCCTGAATGTATCCTCCCATACTTAGTTCACATGCTCGCTCACAGTTCATGTCCCAATGTTGATGACTGCAAGGATGTTAAAGCATTTGATCATATATACCGGTATGAATAGTCATGCATTTATTTACTTCTCTATAGTGGTGTTTCATGTTTTACAGCTTTGTGTATTATAGGGACTAAAATTTGTTTAGTGAAAGCTTTTCTTTGCTATTCCACTCTTCAAGAATGTCAATTTCCTTATTGGTGCATAATTGATGCAAGTTTCCCTATCTGTGAAGATTGCAAAGCTGAAAATGGTACATTTCTAAGTATTCTTTATGGGTTTGAACATGTTCTCACATGAAATCTTTCAGGTTCATAATTTTGATCATATTATAGTCTTCCCACCGGTCTGATATATGAAATTGGCACCTTGAGGATACAGTAGATATAAAAAAGGAAGGTGTAATATGGTGTTTTATACTTTTTTCTTTTCATTTTGGTTCCACATTATGGGATAGCCCTCCTCAAATTCCAGTCACCCATAAACAGAATCTACCTCTTGATGGCCAAGTGTTATTTCTTGGACGAGAAAAGCTGGGAAAAAGCTGATTATATCCCTCATGTCAAAATTTTTCCAAGTAAACACCCTGTTAAATAAAATAGAATAAGGAAAAAAGAGTGTGTGCTTAATTGATATCTCAAAGCATACACCTATAAGCTTTATTTATAGTAAACAATAAAACATAGGTTTTCACATCTAAGCAATGTGGGACTACACAATACATTAATATTATATTTCTAACACTTCCCTTCAAGATGGAGCATATAATGCTCAATCTTGTATAAATAAAACTCAATTATCAATCTCAACACTCTCCTCACTTACAATAACTTAAGAACAATAGGTTAAGTTTCAATCTGTTTGATGAAAGTATTAGTACCTGTGAACAATAGTCGTGTTGGCTGGAAAGAGGCATGACTAGATTTGTCGGAAAAATAAAAAAGAACCATTGAAGAAAGGCAGATCGGGATTTTTCAAAAAAATGAAAGGAGCACCGCTGAAAAGAGAAGCAGTGGGAAAGTTCACGAAGGTACTGTTGAACTGTCAAACCCTAAAACAAAAGAGACATAAAAAGAAAAGGGGTTGAGAATAGATAACGAGGGATAGGGAAAAGAGGAAATAGTTAGGCTTGAATGGAGGAAATAACTAGGCTTAATGATGGTTGGCTGCAAAGCCCCTTTTTTTTTTCTTCATGTGGTGGCTTAAGAAAAAGAAAAAGAGGATTAGGATTTTTGGAAATCGGGCTAAGACCGGTCTCAGGTTTCAAACCTGCTTTCATACCATGTTAAATAAAATAGAATGAGAAAAAAAGATTGTGGGCTTGATTGATATCTCAAAGCCTACTCCTGTAAGCTTTATTTATTATAAACAATAAAATATAGATTTTCACATTTAAGCAATGTGGGACTATACAATACATTAATATTATATTACTAACAAAATGCTTGATATGACTAAGTCTAAAAGTTTAAATCACTGAGGCCTAGAAAGAATTATGATGGGTGTAATATGGACCAAACAAGTTTGTTGGTAGATGTAGCTTTTTCTATTGGCACAAAGGTGAAAAAGCTTCAGTCTTGTCTCTAGCAACTATCCTGCCATCTGTAACAAGAGGACTGATATTCTTTTATATATTTATAAGGTAATATTATGATGCATAAGTCAATGCAAACCACTTCCAGGGGTCCATTTACTAATTTGTCTGCTGCTCCGTGTCAACTGGGCTCGTTTACGAGTGTTGTACAAGTATCCAGGTCTGACACAGTTACGATTGGTATCTTGCAAGTTTTTCCTTATATAGAGAAATATACCCTAGTAGCCTTGTCCATTTAAGTTGTCCATTAAGTGTAGGACACCCATATGTTGAGGTAAAGTGAAAAGCCCGGGTAACAGAGCTGCTTCTAAACTAGTGTTACCAATAATTAGTTTTAACACAATTTTTTCCAATTGATTTTCTGTAAACTGTTGTATTGTAAGAGACACATATGTAACATCCTCCTGCATTTAATTTTGGTAAGAGTGGTTGTCTTCTGAGTCTGTTCTACATCATATATCAGTCACTGTTATCAGTATAAAAAAGATGCTCAAATTTTCTGTTATTTCATAATCGCTCTGATTCATGTATATGTATGGAATTCTTATGCATTGTGACTTCTTGATCTTATTCTGGATTTTCAGGCAATTGCACCTAGTATTATCCATGCTGATGCATAGAGATGAGGATGTCAAGTCAGAAGAAACTGTCAACAAAGAAGAGGAGAGTATATCTGCTATAATTTCTATCTTTCAAAGTATCAAGAACTCTGAAGATATAGTTGACAGAACAAAGTCTAAGGTTAAACATACTTAATACTTTTTTGTATTTGTTAGCATTGAAATGAAGGATTTTCCCCTTTCTTTTGAAAAGAAAAGTTAAGATCTGAACACGTGCATAAAATACAAACTTACCATGTGATCCTTGAAATTCCAGAACTCTCATGCAATTTCTGACCTTGGCTTATCAATCACCAAGTTTTTAGTGCAAAAGGAAGTTGATCTACAAGGATTGACTCAATCAGTCTCTCTGCCATCTATGCTATACAAAGCATATGAGAAGAAGGAAGGGGATGATTCTATGGTAACTAATGCTTGGAATTCTATTACCTTACTTTATTTAAGCTTCTTCATACTGGTCAGAAGACTTTGAAGCCTGAACATCTTGGGGAAAAAAATATGAAAAAAATATAAAAAAATATAAAAAAATAGAAGACTTGTTGATTCTTGCCATGTTTTTGGTGAGAGTTGATCATTTTTGTTTTAATGTCACGCACTACCTTGGTATTACATGATGTGGAATTATGTTGAGAGTTTTTGTGGCAATTATTGTATAACTTTGATTTAGACATTAGGGTTGGGTGGCTACCTACGTCTCTTGTTTACTTGAAATTCTCACGACGGTTTACTGTCCTTTTTCTTTTGCAGAAAAGTACCACCTGAAAGGGGTGAATTTTTTCATGGTCATTTTGACTTCATACTAATTAACTGATGCTTTTAATTTATCAAATTATTGTGCTTTTGCTCCAATTTAGAAGTTCACTCAATTTATCAAGTGAAGCTATTTCCCTGCAATTAATCTGCACTAGTAACCCCCTCCCTTGTCTTCCATTGCATGAGGCCTGTAATGAGGTAGAATTTGTGATGGTCTTTCTTATCCACTGGGCGTGAATTTGGGTTTATTGTCATTGTTTTTCTTTTGAAGAATGGCCGATAATTATATTCAGAGATATGACATCACCCCTGTTGAAATGTGAATTATCTAGACTGATTTATTCTTGACTTGATTCTGGCAAAGTTATTTAGAGATATGACACCATTTACTGACATGTAAATAATCCAGATTAATCAATTCTTAACCTGATTCTGAAAAAGCCAAAAGAAATTTCAACCTAATGTAGTTTGTATTGAACTCATTGAAGATGACTGCATAATTCTTTGCTTAACCATTTAAAATTGCATCGATCATTTCCAGTTATATAGCATGCCTTAATAGCATTACATGCATATTTCGGCAGGGAAGTGAAGGGGAAAACTGGTTGACTGATGAAAGTGCCCTGGCTCACTTTGAATCCCTTGAACTGGAACCGGTATGTTTGCCGCATATCTGACATTCACATGATCATTTTTGGTGCATTTTGATTCTCAAAATAAGTCTTAATGTTTCTTTTGCACATCAGGTTCTCTCGGAATCTGCTGAGGGTAAGGTTCTAAAGGACAATGAAAAAGAGGGGAATGATTTGCCTCTAAAGAACATGATAAAAAGCATAAAATCTCAGGGAACCAAGCGCAAAAAGGTTAAGAGAAACAAGTCTGTACCAGCTGAAAATAAAAAGGCTGAAAATGATGTTGATATCTTGAAAATGGTGAGGGAAATTAATTTAAATAACTTGCGGATGTCTCCTAAGTTTGAAGCAAACAATGGTCATGAATATTCTCCGAAAAAGAATACAAAACTGGATTCGGTGGGTACATCAATTAGAAAAAGAAAAGCTGCAGAAGAAACACCTGTTCCAGTGCCTAAACGTCGAAGGTCTTCATTTTCCCATAGCGGTCTCAGATCGCCAAGTAGCAATTCAAAGTCTTCTCAGGGTGTTTCAGAGGATGATTTCCTTCAAGTCAAGGTTTGTTTGCTTCAATTCAATAAGTTGGGTAAAGAACCTTTTCCTGAAGTAAAAGATAAAATATCTATACTGAAAAAAATATCTATGCAGAAAAAAAGGTTAAAAAGTGCTGAGTCAGACCTGTTGGTATTCTCATTAAAGCAGAAAGCCAAAGGCTCCAACAGGGGTCATAATGTGGAGGGAAACAAAGTTGGAGATGCAAATAAGTGTGATTTGGTGGTAAAGTTTCGATGTTTTATTTGCTATCCAAGTTCTATTACAATATTACATATTAGTCTATAAAATTATTAATATCATACATGTATTTCTACCAGTCTTGGCATGGCTGAAAGAAATTACAGTTCTATTTACTTTCAGAGTTCCATACATGTTTGTCTGTAACGTATTAGTGTTGTATATTCTTCTTATTTTCTACATGTCTTGTAGGAGCCTGATGTTCTAATAGAAACTGATAAGTCTATCAGTAGTAATGTGAAGTCTTCCACTGATCCAATTCGAAAGCGCAAAAGAAAAAGCATTGCACGATTGGCAAAGGTTAGCTCTTAGTATCTTTCTTTGTCAATGCGAAGTGATTGTCTTAATGTGAGTTTCTATATTATATATTTGTATTAAACGGGACACTCATAATAGGTACTCAAGATTAATGTTAACATGCTTTAATAGTTGCTTTTGTTGTTGCATTTTCTCTCCTTTTGTACTTCATTTATTTCCTATGCTCATTTGCTGTGTGTCATTTCTAAGTTTGACTAACTTTTCCCCCTAATTGTTCAAAGCTCTGACTGTCTTTTGCTGCTAAAAAGTGTCAAAAGCACTCAAACTAATTTGATCTGTTATGAGTAAATTAGATTTGCAAAATATTTTTGATATGGCACTTAGTTTGGTTAAGTTTATTTTTGGGTGTCATAATTCTTATGTCCTGCTATTGCTTTTCCTTTTCTTTCCAGAGTGTAATATACGCATTGTTAACATATTTTGATAAAATTCCCTTTTTTTAATTCTTCTTTTTATACTCAACTCAACTAAGCCTTAAAATCCCAAACTAGTTGGGGTCAGCATAAGAATATTTTTCCTCCCTTCGCATCGATCCAATTCTTCTTTTTATACTGATAAATTTTTCCTTTTTCTCCTTTTCCATTCTGATTTTCCGCTTCCTGTCTTACAACCTTTAGATGTTCAGGTTCTATTCCAATTTTGGATGAAACTATGATGTTATCTTTACTGTGTTTAGGTAGAAATTTTCGTGGTCAACTGTGTACTCACTATCTCTTCTCAGAAACCATGCTTTTGCTTCAGTTCGTATATGTAACTTATACCAAGGAATTATCTGAACTTCCTAAACACTCGAACTACTGATTTTTGTCCACCATCACCTTACACCAGAAAAAAGAAGAAGCACAATTTATGTGTAGATTTTGTACTAAATACAGAACTTCAGGTTGCTTGATGATGAGTTTACACTTATTTTAGAAGCTTCAGCTGTTAAAGCTTGGATGTATGTAGTTACTTAACTTGGTCCTCATGAGGACGTTTTGTCCTTGTTCCTTAATGATTTGTTTGACATTTTTCGTTTGCTATGTGTTTTCAAAGAGACCTTCTAATTCTTAATTAATTAATGTATTGGCAGGTAGAGTGATGGTGTCTAATGATTTATGATTTCCATCAACTTCCTTAGACTTATATTTATTTTCTTTGTCTCCACACAGTGCACATCAAAGGAAGGTCAAATAGATATTGCAGACTTGATTGGTTGCCGAATAAAAATTTGGTGGCCTATGGATAAGGAGTAAGTACCCTTTTGGCATATTAACTGGGCAGGTGCAGAAGCAAAAGAATTTTCTCTTTTTGGTCATTTTTTTCTTTCAAAAGATTAAGCAAATTTTAAGGTGCTGTTCATTTGTCATCTACCTTGTCAAGGCCCAAAATAATTATCTGTCAAGCTGTTTTTAGAATTGCCAAGTTCTAATTTAACAACCTTTTCTTCAAGAATGAGGAGGCTTCACTAGAAAAACTGAAAAGAACCTTTTTATCCATATGGTTTCAATGGATGTCTATTCACCCTTCTTTTCACTCCGTTGAGTCTCTTGTGGATTTCTTCAGAGTTTGAATTGTACTTAGTAGTGTTTCTTTGTGGCCTTTGGCAGCTTGTGTACAAAAAACTTTCCTTTTTAATAAAATCTTTTTACTTATAAAAAAAAAGTGGAAATGCTTGTTCTGGCAATTTGGCATGGAGACTTCTTGCCCGGTTGTTTCTTCTCATATATAAAATAACGTGTGTTTGAGTTTTCATGACAGTACTCTCTCTGAAGTTCTCACCTAGAATCCATTAATAATCTAATCATTTATTCGTATTGACAGAACAATCATATCCAAACTTATTGAAGACAGCTATGTCAAATATTTCAGAAATTTTTTCCAGCTCAATACCAATTTGTACAATTGCAGTCAATGGCATTTGGTTCTGTTTGAAGCATCATTACCACTTCCCATGAACAAATCCATTCAAGAGTTTTGCTGTTCTTACTCCCCTTCTTTATCATACTCTTCCTGTTAATTGCTTTGTAATGTTGTAGTATCATCTGGTGGTGACTCTATTTCTGTGGCATATCTGGATGCCTTGCTTCAATTCTAGAGGCTGTATTCTACAAGTTTATTGTTTCTAGTGCATTTTCAATTTAACTCGTAGAACTTTTGATTACATTTGGTGCTTCCTTGATGTATCTTATTGCTATGATTTATAGGTTTTATGAAGGCACGGTTAAGTCTTACGACCCTGTCAAAAGGAAGCATGTGGTAAGTTGGACTTTGTTGCACTCTTCCTTTCTCTAGGAATTTTGAAATATTCAATTTTATCCAGATATCTAGCTAGTATTTAGAAATGATTTGGTTTGATTTTGTATGTGGAAGATATTATATGACGATGGTGATGTAGAAATACTTCGTTTAGAAAAGGAGCGCTGGGAGCTTGTTGACAAGGGTCGGAGGGCTACAAAGGTTTAAGATTTTCATCAATATTCTTTCTCTATCTTATCCAATTCATTTTCTTCTGTAGAATAATTAATATATTTAAATGCTACTTTTTATGAACTTTCCAGAATTTAAAATCATCCAAGAGTCCCTCTACTCTGGAAAAGTAAGTCTTGCTTTCAAGTACAGTTTATAGATTTGTCTGTCAATTTCTGTGTGTGTGTGTGTGTGTTATCTAGAAAAATATGGAAATAGTTATTGTATTTGGTGTGGTGTATTTTTGTCTGTCTGCTTGCTCCATGTTTTTTATGTCTATCTTTACCAGCTTTTTGGCATACTGCTTGCATATTTCCCTCCTTGACTTTTTTGTCTTACTTTTCCGCCTTCGTAATTGTTGTTTAGGTCATCTGGGCTGAGAAATAAAAATTCCAGTGGTTCAAAGCATAAAAAGCCAGCTAAGACGTGAGTAAAAAAAATAAATAAATAATTCTGGCATTGTTACTGCACATCTATATTTCATTTCTATTCTAAGGATTTAATTTGGATGATTGTTTTATAGTGTTAATGGAAAACGAACTCCAAAAAAAAGTGTGAAACGTGGACAAAAAGGTGCATCAAGAATTAGGTTTCTCGAAGGGGTTGGCAAAGAGAGTTCTGAAATATCAAATCTCGAAGAGGCAGTGACATCTAAAGTTGGTGAAATGAATTCAGGTGATCTAATTTTACAGAATTCATATTGATGTGGACTTGCTTTACCTTCATCTTGGTCATGTCGCTCATCATATATGGTATATACACATGTAGATGTGTGTGTGTACTGTGAGAGGAAAAATCCAATTCATTGATCTTCACCTTGAGTGACTCTTTTACAAGGTATGAGGGTCTCTTTAACCAAGTGGTCCACAGTTCGAATCCTGGACTCTCCTGTTTTATATGTCAAGCTAGGTTTTGTAGATCTGTCTCTGTCCATGCTTTCATGTTCATTGGACTTGTGTTTCTCCACATTTTTTAGCAAACTTTATGTAAGGTGTTTGAAGAGTTTGTATCCTGCTTGAGCATGTCTGTTTTGTGTGCATACTTACTAATTTATTTTTCTTGAATACTTTATGGAATTTGGGTTCTAGGATCTGAGTGTGTACTGTCCAAGTGTTCATTTAGTATATCAATTAAAGGTGCTGAAGTCAGTTAGACTGTTGATTTCAGAATTTCATTCACTTTAGACGGGGAAGGCTGAGGGTTAAAGTCTGGCTGCATATGCATGTGCCAAGCAGCCAGTGAGAGACAATTGTCTGATAAACACACATTCATACAGCCATGTGCAGGCAACATAAGATTAGTGGGAATGTGATATATGTCCCTATGGAAAAAAAAAAAAATGAAAGAATTGTATATTTTCATGAGGCTTGATTATTAATGTAAGTACAATTGAGGCAATGGAAGAAAAAAGATGTTAAAAAATCTGGAGGAGCCTATTGTCGTTTTGCCTGCATAGAGAAATTCCATTCAGCAAGAATAATTGCATGAAGAAGGGTTGAAATAAAAAAGATGTCTAGGTAGATAGAGTAGGATGCATCTATCAAACATGCATAGAGAAGTTTAATTTTGTGACAATCAGGCTGAAAAGGGTTGTCTCATAAAACATGGCATGTCTGTTGCATGGGTACTCTTCGAATTGTTCACTGATGATGGAATGAGAAAACGCTAGATGCTTACTGAAATTCTGAGTGCAGTGTTCTAAATTCTAATATCACTGATGTGGCATTAGTTTTTCTTGGGTTCAACCAGCTAATCCTTTGACTTGTCAATCTTTAAAAATGCCAGTGTTTTTTTTAAATGATTACACAAAATAATCCTTATTTATGTACCATCCTTCTACTATGTGTCTGTTTAAAAATGCCAGTGTTTCTTTTAAATGATTACACAAAATAATCCTTATTTATGTACCATCCTTCTACTAGGTGTCTGTTTGAAACTTATTGGATGGCTACAGGGATGTGGATGATCATTATTAATGGGGAACTTACTTCAGGGTTGAAACAGAGAATTTTATTGAGTCCTTTTTTATATGTTTGTTTCTCATCATCTAAATAATACTAGATAGAACTTTATAAAGCTTTTCTTTGCATAAAACGTCATCATCAATTTGTTTTATATTTTTCACAGGCGATTCTGAAGGGGAACAATCTGAGAAGTTAAATGACATTCTAATAGATGATGAAGATTCTGGCAAGAAAGCCGATACCTGTTTCCAGAGGAAAGCAGCTAAAGAATACAGAGAAGCGCCAGAGTCATACGGAAGAATCAGATAAAGATAGTCAGGAATATGGAGGAAGACATTCTGAAGATACAGAGAATGTGCCGCCAGATGCTCAAAATGGCGATGAAGAGAGATCTGGTTCTAAAGAGAAAGATTTAGATAAATCAAATGGGAGAGAGGAGGATAAAACAGAAGATAAATCAGTTTCTGAAGGAAATGTAGACAATAATGGTGTTGAAAGTAGTTCCACTGAACTGGAAAGGTCTCATGGAGAGACTTCGTATCCTTCTTTTGTCAAGGATGCTGAAATTTCTGATGATGAGCCTCTTGTACTTAACCAAGCTTTTGCAGCTAGATTTGAATTTTATCATGTTGGTGCATATTCTAAATATTATTATTTTGACCAATGCAGAGCAAATGGAAGAGCCGAACAGGGAAAAAGCACTCAAGATAATTACTGTAAGCCATTTAGCGAACTAAAGCAGTTGCCTTGGAAGGTTGCACAAGGCACCGTGATGCGGTGGCAGGTTTTAGTCCTCTGATCCTAGTTTAGGCCTCAAGGATGAAGATGAATATTGTTCGGGTATGTTAACACGCTAATAAATGTGCTGAGCATATTTTGTGCAGCCAATCTGTAGACTGTAAAATAAGAGTAGCCTTTCACACGTTTAGGCAAAGTATTAGGGTGTGTAGATTATTAGAATGATGATCTAGCCAAATGACCTTGTATTATGGTAGATAGGTTTAGCATATTATTCATGGTCCTGTGGTTGATATGTGATTGATGGAACTGACCGGGGTAACATGTACAGTTATAGATGGAGGCCTGTGTATTTGAGCAGATTACATTTAGAATTTTGACATTTGTGAAAGTGATAATTTTACTGCCTACTTTGTGGAGTGAATATCTTTGTAGAAAAACAGAATGTTCTATTTGACACATCCATTTGAACCCTGCATGGTTTATAGCTGCAAGACTAAATCCCCAAATGTAGAGAATTTCGATGCCCCGTACTCCTCTAAACACTGTTAGTTATTGAGAAATAAGGTTTCAGGCATTATATCTTTATATTATACACACAAATATATACCCACAAAAAAATATATTTTATTAGTCACATGCACTTGAATGATCTTTTTAAAAAAATATAAAATTATCAATTCAAGTTTTTAAGATTTCATTTAAAAGGGGAAAAAAAAATTAGTGTGTAAATTAAAAAAATAATAATTTTTTATGTATAAACATCTGTCTAATAAAAGAACTGACCTCTTACTAAGTAGTTTACTTAATTTAAGGGTGCAAACTAGTTGAGTTTCAATTAAATTTTGATAAGGTCAGGCACAAATTTGTAACATATTTGAGTTCGATTAAAACTTAGAACATAAACTAGTCGAGAGCCTTGGAGCTTAATTTAATGCTTGAACTTCGCTTTTTAATGGCTTGTGTGACATATCAAAGATGGTGACATAAAAGCCTCGATTTTTTTTAACATGGCTGGTACTATTTCAGTTAATTATAAGAACTGTCTAGAAATATAATAATCTAAAATATTTAACAACTGAAACATCTTTTAATTTTCTTTTTATATATGTATATATATATATATAAAAACATGTATATTAAATTAGATGAGTTCAAGATATATGTCATATACCAAGCTCGCCTTAAGCTTGATTTTGATTTGATCCAAGTAAGGGAGACTCTGACCTGGTTTGGTCAACAGGTAAGACAACGCGCGCCAGTTCCCTTCATTCCTACACAGGACCAATAAGGAAGTGACACACCCTGGACGACTGTAGCTGCTGGTGGACGAAGATATTTCCACTATTATCAAATCTGTCAATTGGCATTGTGGAATACATTTCCGAATCCCAGAAGCATTCTCATCGGTAAGTTTTTTTCTTGTTTGGGTTTTTCATTTCTTGCTTTTTTCTGTTGGTAAAAATAGCTTAGATGCTGAAACGGACTTTACCACTTTGGTAAACTGATTTTTTAAGTTTGAAATTGCTTGCTTTCACCTAGCAACGCATATGGTTTCCACTTTCCAGGAAGTTACATGCTAGCTTGAATAATTTGGATTTTCTGTTCTGGGTCATCACTGCTTTGTCACTTATCTTCTCCAAGTTTGTTTGCGTTATTAATGAAAATGCTCAACTTCTTGTTGAACTTTTTGTGGGGCTGCTAAATTATCTCTTTGCTAGCATCTGCAAGTTCGTATCTTTTCGTTTTCATCTGAATCTGTAAGACTGAATCATTTTGGTGATTTTAGTTCTTCTTCCTGCATATCGCACCGCCTTCAAGAAGGCCATTGTCTCTCATGCCTACTATTTGTAGTTATGCTGATGTGTGCAGAATTTCTCTTCGTTATATTAAAATGGGTTCGAGGAAATTTTTCTCTGTTTTACTCTTGTTTCTTCCCTTGCAGGCAGCCGTCCTGATGACATTTTGTTGTTAAATTTATTATTTTCTTTATGAAGAATATGAGTAGTTGTTTATTCTTTATGCCTATGGATTTTATTGTATTTTCTTGTCTATATTTAATTTCCAATAATCCACTTGAAAAAACCCATTAATTTGTTGTTTGAACTTAGAACTACTCAAGACGAGTTTTTTGGATGATGTGTTTGTTTATTTTGTCTAGCAGCTGTCTAAATTGTTTTGGCTTTACTTCAATTTGTAACGTTCTCAAAGATACCTTTGCTCTTTTGTAGTCTTATGTGGTAGAACTCATAGTTATTTGTAATGTTGATGCGCCTATTGGTTATTTTTGCCTCTATGATTGGACTAATTCAAATAATTTGATTCTTTTTTTTTTTTGTTCTTTTCTCTTTTGCCATATCATCCTGCACTGTTTTTTAACCGTTACGCTTAAGATCTGCCTATATAATAGTATTGGTTGATGAGTCTTCCATCTGGTTTAGTGAATTAATATTCTCAGCCAAAATGTGAACTGTTTTAGACTGTTGCCTTGTTTGTCCCCTTTATTTTCATTTGTTTACTTGAGTAAATATGGGCAGCACAGTGCACGAGGCTCCCAATAGACATTTTGATTTCATGCTTTCTTGCAGACTGACAGTTAAGTTGCTTAATGTAGTTCATCAGCTTTTAGAAGCAAACAATGGGTGAACAATTGGGACTGCTAAAAGTTATAGTTGTTCAAGGGAAAAATTTGGTGATCCGGGATTTCAAGAGTAGTGATCCTTATGTTGTAGTCAAGGTGGGAAATCAGGTGAGTCTAGATCTGCTAGTCTTTTTCATCTTCTTATATGTTCGCCTAGTGTTAATCAACTCAGTTGAACTCAAGATATTCTTGATCTAATAGGATCACCTATTGGATATTGTCAATATCGATAAGAGTCACAAGACTGTCATACTTATTTATTTTAATTTTTTAATTTTTTAGAAAATGGTGATGGTGTTACCCCTGATTTTGTTTAACAAACAAAGAAAATTACACCACTGTAGGGGACATTAAACCTTTCCCCATTACAGCTTCTTCCTTCTTATAAGAAAGTTTTGGTGATTCTTAATATATGACAGAAGAATTATAGTATATGTGTTTACCTTTTGCATAAACAGCTTTTCAATTGTTTCTAGAGATGCCTGCTGCAAGTCTTGACTGGTATCATTTAGTTGTTGTTTCTGATATCTTTATACAGTGTCCTTTGCTTCACATTTGGTAATTAAAGTTCAAATCACTGATTTTTCTTTAGCCCATATATGTTGTGATGCATCAACTAAATGATAATATTAATGAGGATAAAAGGGAAACTAAGGTTAATAGATTTGTTAAAATCATTTTGTAAGTATCATTTCTGCCCCTGGATACTCACTGGTGATGGCATCACTTATACAAATAGAACTGAACATTTGCCATTTCTAAATATCAATTTAAGAACCTCTCTTGATCACGTGAAATTGGTTAGGGCACAGATTTTGTTATGACTTAATATGAACTACTATTAAGTTCTTTTTTAACTCCCAAATAGTGAAGTGACTTGTTTATCTGCACCAGACAGCTAAGACCAAGGTCATTAATAGCTGCTTGAATCCTATTTGGAATGAAGAGCTAAGTTTCAATCTGACAGAACCTGTTGATCTTCTACAGTTGGTAAGTTTCTAAATATCTTATTATAAAATAAACAAAGTTTGCTTCCCTGAGATATTATCTTTGGAAAAGTTTGCCCGTTTTCAAACCTTCCTGAAAACTTCTTCAGATTTTTCCTTATCAAGTACGAAGTTGATTGAATGGCATATTCCATAAGGGTGCTACTGTACCTGATCATCTATCCAGAATAGGTAACATCTTTGCAAGTTGCTAACCTTATCATGCATCCATCTGTCATTATATACAAATCGTCATTCTTAGTGTCTTGGATCTACCAGCTATGTCAGGTCTAGTCAATTCCTCCGCTTTGCACAATCTAATATTCTAAATTGGCCTTGTTAACTTGATTTTGTGGATGAACCGATTGTTGTCTGACATACTCCTTCTCATAGAAAATTGCCTCAATTGCTGGTCTGTAGCTTTTGTGTTTGCCAACACATTGTGTTGGTGTTTATTCCATGCTCGTCTTCCTTCTAATATCTAAATCCTGTTATTTTAACCAGACTCTCACAATTGGTATAGTTTCTCCCCCTTCTTTTGCTAGTCCTTGGACGAGGCATGCTTCCGTTAATGATTAGATAGGTTGCAACATATAAATTGCTGCCAAAATTTTATACTGCTACTTAGGAGCATGCATCAGAAGCGGCCGATTTCAGCATCTTCATTCAAATGTGACTCTTCTACTGCTTTTATATTTGAAAAATATTTTACAGGAAATGTTGGATCTTTATGTTACGAATGCTTTCAGATTCTTTCCAAAGGAAAGTGGCAAAGTTTTCCGTTTATCTACAAACTGTTATGTTGAATATGAAAATAATTGCAAGATTCACTGACAAAATATGTTGGTCCTTAGCACTTCATTTTTTTTTTTCTGCAAGCTGAATTCTGGATTCCCCATTACTCTTCCATTTTTCTTATTAAGGATGAAGTTACTAATCCATTTTCCATATACAAAATATATGACATCAACCATTGTTTAATTTACAATTCACTTTAAGAAGTCTATGCAATTTTACTCCAATAGTGTGATAATACATTAATTACTTATCAGATGAGTTCTTGAAATGGTGATTAGCTACTTTAAAAAAAAATATATATCTTATGTTTTCATGATGTGTAATCAAGGTTTTTTTGGATAGGAAGTGTTCGATAAAGACCTTCTAAAAACTGATGACAAGATGGGGCGTGCTCACCTCAATCTTCAACCTGCAGTTTCTGCTTGTAGATTGAGGAACATTTTACGGGTTTCCTCTGGTGAGACAACATTAAGGAAGGTCATTCCAGATAGTGACAACGGTCTTGTCAGGGAAAGCTGTATCGATTGTGTTAATGGTGATGTGGTGCAGAATGTCTGGTTAAGGCTTCGGGAGGTAGAGTCTGGAGAGATAGAACTGACAATCAAGTTAATCAGCCCTCCTGTTGCCCCAATGTAGTCCAGAATTTGCAGGTGGCCTTGGCACAGATTTCTTACAAGGAGATTATTTGTATATCTCTAGTTTAATCTTCATCCGATGTAACTTCCCTCAGGGATTCTTATTTCAGTGTAGTTTAGCATAAACTTGGTAGCGGCTGCCTCATTTCTTCTATCTTTATGTGTGTACTATATCTTTTTTACTTTGAAAAGATCATGTAAACATCTTTAAGACTATCATAAAACTCAACCAAAAAAAGACTCATAAAATTGGTTTTGCAGATGTGTCATGGACGGAGTCATTAGAATTGTTTTCTATTTTCAAGCAATGAGAGCTTGGTTTATTATGTCTCTTTAACGGACAAACAATTTGATTGCATATTGGCTTTAAGGTGAAACATAGCTGAAGGTAGAAGTTTGTTTAACTACTAAATTTTGTGTCATCCAATTACTCGAGATCCAACATCATGAATGAAGAAACTTACATCAAGTTTCTTGGTGGGGTCTCAAGGATTTGTGATCTAATCAAGTCTTCATATATCTTGTGATCTAACTCATAGAACGAACAAACCTAAAATCTAAAAAGATAATAACTTGAATAAGATCAAAGTCAGTAACCAAATTACAGTTTCAAAAAGGCTGAGAACTAAATATACCACTGAAATTAAATTATATGCAGAATTATTGTTCAATGTACACAAAACATACAACATAAATATAAAATAAAATTATAAAACAGTTGGTCTAAGGAAAAGAAAATTGTACTATTATTGAAAAAGCGTTTACTAAAATCTCGATTTGTGCTCACTTTTAAAACATTTTATATTTTTCAGAAAGGAAACGCGTTGTTAAAGCCGCTTCAGTTAATGGCGGTGTGTGCAAGCGTAAATTTATAGACATTGGTTGGCGCGTAAATCGAAGTGGCTGTTGGCTGTTGGTGACGATGAGTCTGCTGAAGTTTAAGGCGGTCTCTGAACCGGCGAACTCTAACCCTAATGACGGTGCGAAGAGGAAGATACTGGATTTCGGAAACGGAAGCGATGTTATATACATTCAGAGATTCCTACCTCTCGATCAGTCATGGAAATGGTTCGATTACCTCGACAAGGAGATTCCATGGACAAGACCTACCATTCGTGTCTTCGGACGATCTTGCGTTCAGGTTTTCTCTCTCCAACAGTCCACAAGCATGTCTTATTGCTGTACAGTCTCAATTTCTGATGTGTTGGTCAAGGGAATTGAAAAGAAAATGTGGATTTTATATTACTTCCTGTTGTTGTTTGTCTTGAACTATGTTTTTCCAATTAATCAGAACAACCCCTTTTCTACAGCATAGCAAAAATTTGCAGTTTGATAGACAACTTTTTATTGTGTTATTAATGAGAAAAAAATATGCTTTGTTGTGATGTATGGGCTGTGAAGTTGAAATTTAAGATCTTGTTGTATAGTGTTGATTATAGACTTTGACATTTGATGTTAGGAAGGGTGCCTAATTGGTTATTATTGTCATGATCAGTTGATTGAGTGAGAATTTTACACAAGTAGTACTGTACTAGGATTTTTAAATTGGAGAGGCAGAGTTGGTCAGAATTAGCTCCTTTTGTTGTTTAAGTACTACATTATATGTTTGATACACCCAAGAAGTTACTGGCAGATGTATGGTAAGTGATTGATTTGATAAGGATATTTGCAATATATAGAATTCATTATAGCTAGGGTTGTCTACGTCTCCACCTTGGGATTGTCACCTGGATCTTTAACTAACTTTGCATGTTCTGTGGTTTGTTCAAAGATGTTTTGCTTCTTAAGATCAACAAATTCATTCATTGTAATCTGGTCTAGTCTTCTCAATCAGTTAGGTTAATCTTGATTCTATGTGATGAAAAAAAAAATCTGCTTATATTGATGCTTTGTGGCAACCAGTTGCTTTCTTTATCAGGTTAATTTCTATTTTATAAGCAATGGGATTTGAGGACATCCATGTATTGTCTGAGTTATTTGTTTTACCACATTTGAATTTGCATTATCAGGAGTACTTAGTTTGGAGTATTAATTGATAACCTGGAAGTAATGATCTTTATTCTTGTAATATTCTTTTGCTCATGAAGCAGTTAAATTTATATTTGGCCGTCCATCCTAAATTGCATTTGTATTTATTCATCTGCAGCCACGAGACATGTGTTATGTTGCGAGTCCAGGATTGCCAGAATTGATGTACAGTGGATACCAGCCACATGCTTATTCTTGGGATGATTATCCCTCACTTAGAGACATCTTGGATGCAGTATAGATAAACTTCTCTTCATTATTACTGCTCATGATTTGTTTATTGGTTGTTGGCACCTAATGTATTTACTTATTTCTGATTCTGAAGGTTCACAAGGCTCTTCCCGGGAGTAGTTTTAATAGCTTACTGTTAAATAGGTATAAAGGTGGTAATGACTATGTGAGTTGGCATTCTGACGATGAGAAGCTTTATGGACCAACCCCGGAAATTGCTTCAGTATCCTTTGGATGTGAACGTGAGTTCATTTTGAAGAAGAAACCAAGTAAAACATCCAGGGGTATGCTAGAATTCTCTCACTTTCCAAGTGATTCATCTATCTGAAAGGACTTGATGAAAATTTCACCTTAGCACCTCTATTATGTGCTTTTGTTTGCGTTTGTGGGTTTTTTGTTTGGTCTACTTTTTCCTTAAGGAACTTCCACAGTTTCACCACTTTCAAATTTTCTTTTCCAAGTAAAGGCAATTAAACTGATACTGCTTTATTAGCAGTGTGACTATATCGGATTTTTAGATTTATATTGAATAGATCTCTACTGTTCTTGCGTTTTCTTGTCAAAATTTTCAAAGAGTTATATTAACTTATGTTGGTCGATCACTAATTTACTGTTTTCTTTTGGTGCCCTCTTCCAGAAAAAAATGGTGAACCTGTTGGCAAGCGATTGAAGCAGAACATTTGCACTGATCAGCACTCATTCACACTTAAGCACGGGTCACTTTTGGTGATGAGAGGCTATACACAACGAGATTGGCTTCACTCTGTGCCTAAGAGAGCAAAACCTGAGACAACCCGTATCAATCTTACCTTTAGGCATGTGTTCTTATAGGCCACTGCTTTATTTATCTGGATATACTAGTTATACAAGAATTGTGATTAGCGCCTGTATCAACCATCACGGGGAAGAAGACGTGGGTTTTTTTTTTAATCATTGGTTAGGTTGATATTGGAATTGAAAGGTCTTAGCTTTTTGTTAACTTGTAACTTTGTATCTAAGAGACATCAGAGTTCAGTGAGCTTTTCTATTTCCTTGTACAAATGTTGCATAATCCTTGGATTCAACACTGTTTGATAATGTTGCTGCTATTTCTTGCTGCTCAACGTTCTCTCATTATGTTGATGTGAGTTCCAATTTCAACTCTATTAACGTCTTCGTAGCCAAAAAGAGAACCACTTTCAACGTTAAACAACAAACGGCTTGTTCTCTTGGGACGCAACAGAAGGAAATTTGTCATTTAATTTGAGCACAACAAACACGACGAAATCCCTCGTTGACCTCGTTAAGGAAGTGTGCAATGTTCAATTACAAAGTGATGAAGTTGCCGGAAGCTCTAGAGTGGATATGGCCGCTAAACGACACATTTGTCAACAGAAGGACCAAAATAATTGCAAGCAGACAAAAACTGGATGGATTGGGTGCTGATGTGTAGGTGGGTCCGTTACGATCTGGCGGATTACGCTTTTAAACGTAAAATGTATTAATAAAAAATGAATTTAGTGATTTTTTTTCTTTTGACTATTATTATTTTTCTATGAATGTCTTAAGGATTTAAAGTAGTATAGCTATAATTTTAAAAATTAAAATTTTACAAAAATAGTAATTAATTATTGTCAACCATGATGATAAATACTAAATGTGTAACTTTAACAATGATTGGAGTATTATTTAATTAATTTTTTTAAAGAGTCTACTTATACTTAAAATACAGATTTTTTGATTTTTTTTTTTTTTTTTCAGATGCAATCCAATTTATGAGTTTGATTTGTAGTGAGTACATTTATTTGTATTAATAAATAACTTGTGCCACCTTTAGAAAAAAAAAAATGTAGATTCTTGTAACAATAATAGAATAGTATAAAATTATATAATTTATTTTTATATAATAATAAAATAATATAAATTTATATTATTAACTTATTCTTATATTATATCTAATAACATAAAATTATATAATAAAAAAATAATAATAATATAATAATTATAAAATTGTATAACTTAATATATTATATTATACAATATTTTACTTATACACCAAACAAGCCATTAATGGATTACATCATATCCTTGTTTCTGTAACAAAGATTTCTGGACCCTTGAAGTGAATCACTCGCGGTTACCTGAAAGTTTGAAACGGAAGCTCCTGGCCCTTCTATCTCTACTGTTCGTTATTAGTGAGTTTTCTTTCTGATTTCTGAAATTTCATGTATCTATCTTTGTGTTGGACTTTTTTTTAATATAATTATAATTCGAGTTTCATTAATTCTTCCTTGTAAGAAAGAGTACTACTACTCATCGGACTAGCCTTGTTTTGCCAAGTTTTTTTTTGTTGTCAAAAAAGGTTGGGGGTTGTTCCGGTTAGAAGACCTTTTTAGCACTTTCCCATGGCTGCTATAGAACCTCGAGGTATTTTTGATAATTGTTGAAATTTGTTACTTTTAATTTCTGAACTATTGCTGGTTTATTGCCCATTACAATTTATGAACTGGGATGTTCTGTTTAACAACAAGCTTATAACTTTATTGTACTAAATCGTCTCAATGGTTTATTTCTGTAAAGTTATTATATGGATCAGGAGTTTCTGTGTTCTAAAATTAGTGGGTTAAAGTATTATGTTTTTATGCTTGGATCAGTTATACTCTTGTGGGTTTTATTTGGAACAGATGTTTGTATTGTCGGTGTTGCACGCACGCCAATGGGTGGTTTCCTTGGCACCCTCTCATCTCTTTCAGCCATCGAGCTTGGTTCAATTGCTATCCAAGGTAAAACGCTGATAATAATCGCCATTTTCTTCCTCCTTTGTTTTTTAATTTTGAAATTTTTTTTTTTTTTTTTTGTAGTAGTAGTTAGTAGTAGTAGTAGCAGTAGTAGTGTTTGTTGTTGTTATCGAGATCGATATCCTTTTTATTCAACTGTGATTACTGCTGTTAATACTCCTTTTCCGTTCCTTCTTCTTAAGTTGTAATTTAGTAAATTTGCAGCTGCCCTGAAGAGGGCGACTGTTGATGCATCACTTGTGCAAGAGGTATTCTTTGGGAATGTTCTCAGTGCCAATTTAGGGCAAAATCCTGCTAGACAGGCAGCTTTAGGTGCAGGAATACCTAATTCTGTAATCTGCACCACTATCAACAAGGTGTGTTCATCAGGGATGAAAGGTGAGATCTCTTGATATTGGTTTAGAAGAGCTTTCTCACGTTTGGTCAAGAGTCTGAGTTTCTAGTGGATGAGTGGTGAATACATGCTCTTATTCTTCTTTATTTCAGCTACAATGATTGCGGCACAAACTGTCCAGTTGGGTATCAATGACATTGTAGTGGTTGGTGGCATGGAAAGCATGTCTAATGCACCCAAGTATATAACAGAAGCAAGGTTTTTTTTTTTTTCATTACTCACTTACACATGATATTGTGTCCCCATTTATCAACTTCAAAGAAGGACAACTATGCTTTTGAAAGTGTAGACTATTTTTAGCATAATCAGAGGGTTTAGTTTTGCTGCTGCTTGGTCATGTTAGTAGTGGTTTTTTGGTATAAATAGAATAGTCTTATTCAGACTTTCATCCTGACCATTTTTATTTGGTTACCTACATTATATGTTCTCATTTTAAACATTTGACATAGCCTTCTGCTGTTAGTACCTACTCAGTAAATTGGTCAACAATTCCATTTTTACTGCTGTTTTCCTTTTACTATCGTTGCACCTGCTGTGTTGTTAAAATAAATATCAATCTCTTATGTTTGGGTTATTATAACAAGCAGGAAGGGTTCACGACTGGGACATGATACTATTATTGATGGTATGCTTAAAGATGGTCTCTGGGATGTCTATAATGACATTGGGATGGGAGCTTGTGCTGAACTATGCGCTGATCAATATAGCATAACACGGGAAGAACAGGTAGTATTCTTTGGTGGTCTGCTGCATTAAAATCTCACGTGTTTCATTCAAACATTGTTCATTAATCATTACTTGAATAACTTCTTACTAAATTATGTCAAGTGCATCAGTTATCCTAAATTAGAATTGTCTTCCTCTTTTCAATTTCTGTTGAAATTGCTGCTTTTATTGACCTGAAGCATCTCATGTAACCATGGTAGAATAATATTGCTAGGCTGATTTATCTTGTAACTTCAATTGTAATAATCCTATTACACAACTTCTCGTTGTTTCTACTGTATTATCTTTTTATATATGCTGCCTTTCCAGGATGCTTATGCTATTCGGAGCTTTCAGAGAGGAATTTCAGCAAAAAATGCTGGTATCTTTTCTTGGGAGATAATTCCGGTGTGTTTTGTAGTTCCTGTCTAAGTGAGTGACCAGATAGCTTATCAAAGTATGCATATAATAAGATACTCCAATTTCGCCTATGTAGGTTGAAGTTTCTGGTGGAAGAGGGAAGCTCTCGACATTAGTTGATAAAGATGAAGGTCTGGGAAAGGTAAATAGATTAAATGGGCACGTGTATCAACTAAACTTGGTAGAAGAAAACAAAAAGATTTTCTTTGTAAAATTCCATGCAATTTTTCTCCGGGTCTGGTGTAGTTGTTCCTGACTTTTTTCTTTCATCATTTACTAAGTTGGTTACTGTTAGATATAGGATTCATGATATACATGTAGGCTCTGATACAATACTATTATTAGCCATTGGATTTTTGAAAGTACAGCAATCTCTCTGTAGCGGCAATAATGTTTCAACCAGTTCCTTTAGAACCTTTGGAAAGATAAATAGTGGCATATGCAACGTAGCCTATGCACTTCATGTTTTCTCGAATGTGCTGGTGGTTCCTTTTTGATGGCTCAACTGTATGCTACATTATTTTTTGTTCTAAATGATATTTTGAGTGCAAAGAGCCAAATGGAGTAAATATAAGAAATACTGTTACTGTTCATGTCAAGTTATGCTTCCAGTCAAGGAAAATTTTTAACTCAAAAGTATTTTTTTAAATTGGAATTCTTAAATGCATTATTTGATGTGTGCAATTTTGTTTAGTAATGTAACTAGGTTGAATATTTTGCTTTTATTCCTTTTTATATATACATTGCTAGTTCGATGCTGGGAAACTAAGGAAGCTTAGACCAAGTTTCAAGGAGAAAGGTGGTTCTGTTACTGCTGGCAATGCTTCTATCATAAGGTTCTCTCTCTATCTTTTGTCTGCATAAACGTTACATCCATGTGTATTTGTATGTTTACTGTTGCTTATTTTTTGTTGTGTGACTGTCCCTGTGTATGTAAGGATGAATGTTGTCTTGTGCTATGCTCGGGATATAAAAAAATTTCAGACCAAAGCTCTGGGTTTGACGATTATTTTTCATTTTGTTTCCTCACTGAGGTCAACGAAATAGGGTTTTAGGTAAATCTGAGACATAAAAAGGTGATGCCATGCTTGAATTGTAATATGGTAACCATATTGTTCTAAAGCACATGCCCTGTGGCTTGGTGTATTGAATTGGCCAGTGATGGTGCTGCTGCATTAGTGCTGGTGAGTGGAGAGAAGGCACTTCAGCTTCGCTTGCAAGTAATAGCAAAGATTAAAGGATATGCTGATGCAGCTCAGGTTGTGAAAAACATATGTTATGTTTATTTCTTATTTTCCATGTTTAAGTTGAGCATACTTGAGCTGAAACAAGATTGTACTGGCAGGCCCCCGAATTATTTCCGACTGCCCCTGCACTTGCAATACCAAAAGCTATATCAAGATGCCGGCTTGGATGCTTCCCAAATAGATTACTACGAAATAAATGAAGCTTTTTCTGTATGAACATATGCTTTCGTTCTTTGATGTGTCATCTTTTGCTCATTGAGAACCCATATATTAACATCTTTTCTGCAGGTTGTGGTTCTTGCCAATCAAAAGCTTCTTAGTCTTAATCCTGTGAGTATTATTGGATGAAACTCTCACTTCTCAATTCTTGTCTTTCATGGTTTTCTTTTGGCTACTTCTGTATTTCAGTTTGTGCCTTCATGCCCCAGTATAATGGCTCAATACTTAGATAATTCCATGTCTTTCGTAATCAAATGTAGGAAAAAGTTAATGTGCATGGTGGAGCAGTATCTCTGGGTCACCCGCTAGGTTGCAGTGGAGCTCGCATCTTGGTTACATTATTAGGGGTAATTTGTAAAAATAAAAAAATAAAATCTTGTGGCTCAGCTAAACTGTTGCAAAACTCACTAAATCTCCTCTCTACCCTTAGAACTTCTCTAATGGTACATCATGGGGTTGCTGAGTTATCTTGACACTTCTCTGTTTATAGCCATTTGGAAAATGATAATAAAAATGAAGAATTTAGTATCACCATTTCTATTATCTTCTGGTAGTAACTTAGGCAACTGCTTTGCAGGTATTGAGGCAGAAGAATGGAAAGTATGGGGTTGCTGGAATCTGCAATGGGGGAGGAGGTGCATCTGCCCTTGTTTTTGAACTATTGTAAGCCTTTTCTATTTGGTAAAGGGTATATACTCAATGTTATTACTGCAGAATTTGGAATCCTGTTGACTCCTAAACTCCTTTGGGGTTTTATCTTCTGGAATAACTTTGAGGTTAGAATTCTTCTTGTTGGTGAACTAGTCAAATAAGAGGAGTTAAATGTATGATGCAACTAGATGTTATTAAACTTTGTTTAGCTTTTTTACTTGGTAACCTGATAAAAGTTTACTTTTTCCCTGGATGATTGAAAATCACTTTTCTGCCCTCTAATTGACCCTTAGAACATGGTAAGAATATTGAAGATAGTGAGAAAATAGTCAAGGAAAATGTGTATATCATCATCCAAACTATCAAAAAGATTGAAAATCTCCATTTGGTAGACACTAGACAGTTCCCTACCCTTTAGGCCTCTATCAAGAGGTAGCATGACTGCAGATGATGAAAGCCTGTTTCATGGTCTTCTAATTAATTGTTCCGGGCATGGAACTGATGCAACATGTTTGAAATGTTGTCATAATTTCTTATTTCCATCTCTATATTTTAGTTGAGTTAGTATTGCTGAAGGATTCTTGTCTAGGTTCCGATCTTTCTTGCTGTGTTATAGTATCTTCTTATGAAAGTAACAGTGAATTGTTATTCCATCATCAGCAATATTCTAAAATTGAGCACGTATTACTTTCCTTTTATTAGCAGAACACGGTTCATATAAGGTTTTGCATCTTGCAGGCCAGCTGCTAGGGTGCTGCGGTCTTCATTATGAGCAAATGATCTTCTCCACAAATCATACTCTCACACAATTTTACAAAATAATTTTGTATCAGTTTGTGTAATGTGCTTGTATACATAGCATTCTTATTTCTTGAATTGTTGTCTTGCAACACCCTAAAATGGCTCAACATCCTCTGTTGTAATAACAGTTTGGGCAATATCAGCAAATAAAAATTCCTAGTTCAGATTATTTTTATAATTAGTGCATTGTGGAGCTGATTTTTCTGGAACACAACTGAACTTGTTTTGTTCAGTCTTTTCTGAAACAATGTGAACAATATAGATCCGCAAAGGATTTCATTTTGTTCGGAGTATACGCTGAAAGCAGAACTGCAAAAAGCTCGTTTTGCCTCTTAGTATTTTAAAGTTTCTACTTTCTAGCATAGAGCTAGTGATCAGGCAGAAGAAAGAATGATAGTGACTGATATTTTACAGTGGCATGTAATCTGACGGTTGCCCTCCTGAAAGAAGAGACCTTTGTTAACATAAACACGAAGATTGATAGAAACCAGCACACCACAGAATTGTTTACACAAAAATGAATCTGGAAACCAGATTCTGAAAACTTGTAAACACCCTCTTATTTATCCTGAGGGGAAAACGAATGCAATAAGCATGTGTTTCCCTGTTTCACTATGTTGCATAGCCCCAATTAATATCCATCTTCTGGTTGTGATGTAAAGGACTGTCTCTGTCAACCACAAGGGCTTCAGAATGTTTAGTCAAAGAAGCCAAAGAAGTGGGAGCAGAGTTTCAGCTAAACATCCACAAAATTTCTGTATCATTCCACCAACCTCTCAATTGACACAGATTCTAGGAGATCATATCCATGATTGGTGAAGTTATGACAAGGCATAGAATTTGTAGAACAGATTAGCAAGCTATTTCAATAATTATGCAAAACAAATATTCATAAACCTGCTGACTATAGCAGAATTTTAACTATCAGTTATCAAAAAGACAATGAGGATTCACATGACTGGCTTTGGGGGATAATACCCCGGAAAACACCCCAAGATTCGAATCTCCAAAGCTTGGGGGGTAGCAGATTAACAAGGTGTCTTTGCTAGTTGAGTTAACAACTTATTGGCGGCTGAGAATTAATCACGAAAACCTGAATAGAGAAGTTTTGGTTGAAAATTATACATGTTATATCTAGTGATGTTTTTGATTGGTATAAATATATAGGAAGGCGTCATTCTAAGAACTAGGAAGGTGCTATTTTTACGTTAAAACATGATTGTTTTTCATGCTGCCTATGTCTTACGACTTACGGGGTCCTTTAATGGTTATTTTTCTATGCACCCAAAAAAAAATGGTTTATAGTGACCAATTCCTTAAAACCTTAGGGAGCATATCCCAGCAACTTGAAAAGGTCAGCATTGTCTTTAAAAACGTTGGATGGTTAGCATTTACAGTTGGAATCACCACAAACCTCTCTGTCTTTCCCGTTAAAATAGAACCCCTGAATCTAAAAACCAAAGACTTGAACCAATCTTAATTTTGGGTTGTTTTTGTTTGCAAAAAAAGCAAAGTATAATTTAAAGATAAAACAAAGTCAGAATTAAAAGCAGCCTGGCTTTTCCTTTTGGATCCTGTTGAATTCCATATCTTTTTGTGTTTACTTTCTGTAAATCCAACACCAGTGGTTTCTAGCATTTCATGTGAAGAGGGACTCTCTCTTTGTGCTTCATATTTGTTTCTTCTTAATTCTTGAAAGCTCATACATTTTTTTTCAGAGGGGAACTTTCTCGTCTCCAAGAAACACAATATATCAAAGGTAAGACGTGGGATTGATTGCTTTTTTGGCAATGCTTTTCATGAATATGCCCTATAATTGGGGGAGGCATGTATTGTTAGATTAAAGTGTCACCAAGAGCAAACAGTTTGTCTATACATTGTTTATTACATTGTGAAAATTTTCACTTGTCAGGATGATTAGATGGGAGCAATTTCTGCTACATCATCCAAAAATCTCAGAACCGAATAAGAACTTTGGAGATTGTATTACATAACAGTTGATTAAGAGAGTGATCAATTATTGTTGGTAGCAAGATATGAATTGCTATGCATACATTTAGTTTCGGGTTTTGATGCTAATTGAAATTTATTTTGCAGACATTGTTTTAGAAAATAACAAAAATGGTAAGCATCAGAAAGATAGAAGAGCAAAAAGGTTTGGATTCTCCAAGGGCAGAGGTTGGAGTGATTGACACCAGGGCACCATTTGAATCTGTCAAAGCTGCTGTTAGTTTATTTGGTGCAGTGGTCTCTAGGAAACGTTCTAACTCTATCAAGAGAAGACTTTCTTCAGAGGTATGTTCATCTATGATTTTCCTAGTTAACATTATCAATAGCATCAGAACAATGTTTTTGCAAGTTTGATTTTGGGGGTCAGAATCATTTTCCTGTTATGCAAACATAGGTCAACTACCATGAATGACCATTAGCACCTTGATGGAAATGTTAGGCTTTAGGCATGACCCATGATGGTAGAAATTTGAAATATAGGTGCTAATATAAGGAAGTAGTTCTGTCATGCTAAAGTTCTTCACTGTTGGCCTAATCAATCAAAATGATCAATGTTGTCCATTGCATTTAATTGAACAAGCAGATTGTGATCTTTTTTCATGTTTCTGTCAGAATTGATTTGCATTGAATCGTGGGGTTCTATAAAATGGGATTGTTTTAGTGTTTCATGTTAAAGTGAACATACAGGTAAAGAAACTGATACAGAATTTGTAACTTTATCCTGATTTGCAGAATGTACTGGAGAAGGAGACACAGCTTCTCTTGGCGGAGAGAGAACTAAACAAAATTAAGAAACAGCTAGAGAGTGCTGAGACTATAAAAGCTCGAGCATTTTCTGAGCTGGAGAAAGCTAAGAGAACACTGAATGATTTAAACACCAAGCTCAAAGCTGTTTGTGAGTCCAAGCAATCAGCAATTGAAGATGCAGAAGATGTGAAGAATCAGGCAAAGCAACTTGAAATGGAAAAATCCCAAAAAGAAATAGGATCTGAAGCTGGGAAAGGGGAATTGGACCACGCAAGAGAGGAGTATGCAACCACGGTAGCTGAACTAGATGCTGTAAAGCAAGAACTCACCAAAATCAGACAGGATTTTGATGCAGCTTTAGAAGCAAAACAGGTTGCATTTCAAACTGCAGCAGAAGCTCAGCGTTCTGCAAATGTTAACACACAGAAGACCAGTAACCTCTCAAAGGAAATTGAAGCCATGAATGCATCAAAGGAACATCTAAAACTTGCATATACACAAGACCAAGAAGAGAAGGCAAAGATCATTGCAGAAAAAGATGCCCACCTACAAGCTTACATAACTCAGAAGGAAGAAGCAGAGAAAAAGTTGATGTCTTTAAAGGAGGAATGTGACCCTGAACTAACCCAAAATCTAGAGGACAAACTTGCTGAAACAAGTGTAGAAATTGAGGTTCTACAAAAGGAGATTGAAAAGGCCCGTGCTTCTGAAATGGATAACTTGAAAGTTGTTACCTCGGAGCTCAATGAAGCCACAAGGACCCTGCAAGAACTTGCAGAAGAAGAAATATCTCTTCGAAAATTGGTGATCTCCCTTAGGCTGGAATTGGAGAATGTGGGGATGGAGCAAGCTGAATTGAAGGAAAGAGAGGCTCAAACAGAAGCTCTTGCTGCTAAGCTCCAATCTGAACTCCAGAAAATTAAAGGTGAGGCTATGGCAGACATTGAACCAGCTCTTGCAGAAGAATGGGAAGCTGACCACTCTGATGAGCAAAATATGAAACTTAGGCAACTATCATCAGAAACTGAAGATGCTAGAAAGGAAGCAGAAGACATAAATAAAAATGCTGCAGAACTGAAGCAAGAAGCTGAAACGTCCTGGAATGTGGCTGAAGAAAAAGAAAAAAAGCTGCAGCTTGTTCAAAGAGAGGCTGAAGAAGCAAAAGCAGCAGAGCGAAGAGCCCTAGAAGATATGAAAATTCTATCTGAAGGGCAGGAAAATTCTCTGACATTAACTTCACAATCTAGTTCCCACATTAAATTGACAATTGATGAGTTTGAGGCTTTGAGTAGAAAAGTTCAGGAATGTGATGATTTGATCGAAAAGACAGAGGCAACTACCATGGAAGAAGTGGAAGCAATGAACACACGAAAGATTGAAGCAGACAAGAAGTTAGAAGCCAATTTGAAGGCAATTGAAGAAATCAAGGTTGCAACAGAGATGGCTTTGAAGAATGCAGAGACGGCAGAGTCTGCAAAAATGATGGTTGAAGGTGAACTCAGCAGGTGGCATCAACAAGAACAGAATGTTACTACTTCTGACTGATTATGAAAGGTTCTTCCAAAACTTCTTGTCCTTCTAGGATTCTGAAGTGTAATCTGCTAGAGATTTCTGATGTGATTTACAAGATAAGCTAGGATGCATCTTTTTACACAGGTCACATTTGCTTATTCTCAGGGACACTTTGCTTGTAAGCCATGTGTTCAAATGTAAATTGTGAAACCGAGTTTTGTAAATATATACCCACTGAGAAAGTTGTTTTCGCCTCTCCTCATTAGACTTACCAGAAAAGTTTAAAAGCATAATAAATTTGAGATGCAGATCATTCATCTTTATTTGACCATAATGTACGCAATTGCAAAACCTAAGAAGATTGAAACTAGTAAAGAGTAGCAGACACAAATGTTTCAGCAACCTAATCAGAGCCAACATGTGCTTAAAGTACCTGATAACTAGCTTTTTCCAGCTATATCTAGGTGTTCCATTTATGGTAATGCAATATAATCAGTCTGAAGCCAATAAACTCAACTTTAAAAAAGAAGAAGATGAACATAAAATTCAATAGAAGTCAGTAATCAGGACTCATCCAGCAAGATCCAGAGTCCCGCCGTAAGGGATTCAGTGAATAATTGATCATTGATCCAAGCATTAAAGTGGTCGTGGCTGAATTACATATCTATGTGCAACTCATTAGCTTAATAGATAATACCATGAGATTGAAATCTACAATTCTTTGCTGCATTCCTACACCGTGTAAAGCCGGGGACTGCCTTTATTCCGATTGCCCAGCAAAGTACACCGTGTTAACTAGTTGAGTTCATGTAGAAATAACAGACTCCTACTTATAATCTGTTGCTACTGCTTAAGTAAACTCGCAGGAACAGCAAGACCACACGGCCAAACACCATCAGCTAATCATAGTTCATCCTTGCAAGTCCTGGAAGACTTTTAGATCCATAGTTTCAATAATCACTGATTTTGAGGCCATGTAGTGAGTTAGAAACGCCATTCCCATTCCCAAACTTGTGCAACTCTGATTCTATTGTCTGGGCAATATCTGTTTCCTGCTCAGGAGGCTTGGGAAACTTTACATGAAAAGACCCCTGTTTGATGGGTACAACAGGTTCACGGATCAAGGATTGCTGCTCGATGTAGTTGTAGAGCTGCTGATGAAAGGGATGGTCCAAGGAAAAGCAATTCTCAGTTCCATTTTGTGAATGCAGAGATGATCCAGAGCCTTCTGTTCTAGAGAAATGTGGGAGAGAAGCGTAGTCCATAATCTACAGAAGCAAAGTCTTAGTTGTTTGAATGGACAATACAGGAGTAGGCAGAGCATAGGAAATAACAAGCCATCCGATAGAATATTTCACACATAAGCACACCACCACACCCTTATCAACTATTATCCAAGAAGGTTAACCACGCTGATTGTACAAGCTGCCAAACATTTGAAAAGCTACTGTACAATTACTGAAAATACTTCTCTGCAAGAAGGGATAGGGGTGGAATTTATGGGATTTATGTTTTTTCCTTTTCGGACATTTTATTGAATTGTGTAGAAACCAGACCACTGACCCCAGAAATGATCATATCATTTGATTGAACAGATGGTACTCCTATACTATGGTTAGTGCACTGAATAGACAAGAACTCGGAGGTTGAAGGAAAAAGCTTCCAAAAGTAATGTCAACTATGACAAAGAAGATTGAGTAAGATGCACGAAATTCAATATTTCAAGACACCACCCCCCCCCCCCCCCCCAAACAAATATAAGAATAACCATCTTACCTTCAACAGCTCATCTCGCCCACAACCTGGCAACACCTGCACCTTTCTTCTTGTCCTCTCCTGTAAAAGAGGCTTCACAACCTGGTAATGGTAACAGCATTACAGTAAGTCCACGTAAGGTACAGTTTCCAGTATACTGAGATATCAACAGGTGCACAACTTGAACCAATACATCAAGGACAAGCTTGATATGGGGCATCAAGACATTAAATCTCAAGGACCAGTGGTGTAGAGACTTACCTTCCAACAAGCTGAAAATATGTATGGGGCATTTACAATGTAATAAGTATTTGTCCTCTCAGGGTAGTTCATGTCATCGATGGTTGATATAATTGTCAATAACTGCATCAGCATAAAAAACATAACTACTGTTGCATAAATTGATCAAATTAAAAATCTTTAAGGGAAGGATGAAAAAAGCCGTCCACGTTTATTGTATTCTTTGAAATGCATTGGTTAGCCTAATTGAAACTCATATACGCATATTTGCCTATCAAAATGAAATTCATTTCAAATACTTCTTTTAGAAATAGTACAGTTCTTTTTTTCCCCTAAACATGTAATTTACTGTATTATTTATTTACGTGGATGTACACACACACACATATCAGCCTGTCAAATTTTTATAAATATGATGATCTACCATTAAGTATCATGATCGTGTTTCAAGTTTTCTTTGGTTAATATTATTTCTACAGTGCACATTCACAGTATCAAGTTTTTACAACAATGTTTGCATTTATGATAAAGTCTAATAATCATGTTTCATGTTATAAATAGGTCATCAACACATCCAGTCCAAGCGGTCCTAGTATCTCCAGAGAATGAAATATACCTTTATCTGACTCAGAGCTGAGAACTTCAGGCCAGTCATATCTAATACCTTCACGCAAGTGGTAATAGGTCGCTTATACTTCTTTGATGCAGAAGGCTAGAAGAAAGTATATGAGTCAAAACAAGAGAACCATGGAGGATGAACAAAGAAAAATAATTGTAAACAACTAGAAGAATGTATAAGACTCCAAATATAACACACCAATAGTACAAGATCCCTATATTCATTCATTTGAATGTGAGACTGCACATAATAGTGGACCTGCAACCAAGAATGAGAAAGATAAATAAATACATAATAATTCAAAGCATTGAGATAAACATTAAAGATGATGAAATTACTCATCAGAATCAAGAGAAACATGAACAAGTCTTTCGCTGCTTTTTTCAGTTCCCCCCCCCCCCCCCCCCCTAATCATCACACTTACAGAAGCCTTGTCAAATGTGCTGAGCCCTACACCAATAGCAAAGACAGGCAAACCCTGAAAGGGAATGGGAAACGAAAAGTTCAGGAAACAAAAGAATACAGCACACTATTACAATAGTTGATAAGAATGAATATGAAAGACTGTGTGCTCGGCATTGATGCTTAGAAGCAAGCAACATTTGCAGTGTAAAAATACATAATATTTGTGAAAATAAAACGACCAACTGGGCCAAAAAAGTTATGTTTCAGAATGAGCACCTCTTTAGAGTAGCCCGACAGCCCTATGAGTTGCGAATCACGCACTGCTCTATATAGGTCAGTGGGAACTATAGGTTTCTGTATAGAAAAAAGAAAAGAAAACACCATCCACATCAAAAACATTATCATTAAGTCTTCTTTCAGGAGATAAACATTAATACCACATTGGCACAAATAGGGAAAAGAAAAGCATGAAATTGTAAGGAAAAAATGAAACAGTTACTGTTAATCTATTGTTTCTGTTCTCTTTGTCAAACACACATGCACAGATATACACACAGGAAAGAGAGAGAGGGAAAGAGATTTGGGACAACAAGCAAGAGCCAAGAGATAGAATACCATTAACAAATGAGTACGATAAGAAATGTTATGGTACAATGAATTCTAGTTTCTAGTCATATTTGCTTAAACTGATGGTTGCTTTGCAATGTACAGATCTTGCTGCAAAATTTAGGTTGCTGACTTCCAATAATGCTTCTTATATAATGTGTTAAATTATTTACTTTTAGTGATTATTATCCACTCATTCGATTCTGTCTCTGTTTTCATTTACAAATAATAACAACTAAGAAAACAGGTGTAGTCACGTATCTCATGCCTACTAATCTTTAGTACAGGGTATAAAATTTATGAATCCAGAATAGAATTTAGCAACAAGCAAAAAAGGGATCATCAAATTGAGTCTCTCAATTATGGTTCATGGACAAGCATCTTATAAAATAAATTTTAGAAGAGAATCAGTTAGTATAAGATATGATGCAAAGATTCAGTAAAACGCAAACTTACTGATAATATGTTGTCAATCTCATTTTGTACCCTCCAGTTTAAACAATCAACCAACTGAAACATCATAACGGCATCATTTTGTAAGTAAAGGGTTTTGATAGCATATATTAAATGACTTGCAGATTAGAGAAGATGCCGATGGAAAGGTAATTCCACAGCAGAACATCTAACCATTTTATGGGCCTTGGTAACATTGCACTCTCTTGCTTTCAGAAACCGCTCCAAAGTTTCAGTTAGGTATCCTTGATGAACATTCTGCAAATTACAAACAACTGCATTGGTGAATCCCAATAGAAGACACAATGAACAACAAAACATTTGAATTGTACTCAACAATCTGAAATGATCCAGTAAAGCTCAAGTCAAGCATATTGACAACTTTAAGTTTATTTTCCCAATATTTTGAATGTCAGTATTCCGTTACACCAGAACCTACAACAAGGGATAGTTAAACCTCAAATTGGCCTTTGGAAGCAAGAGTTCTAAAAGTACCATCCGGCAAGACTTTTTAATTAAGCTTTTGAAGTGCTGACAAAATACTATTGACATGTGGCAGTGACATTCTACAACCAAACAAGTTGACGGCAGTGAGCCTTTGTTCCATAGAGCAGCTTAAACAGTGCCTAATAGCCACAATCTCACCTGAGGTATATAGAGGGTTCTACCACACTTTCCAAGAATAAACTTCCAAAATAAATAGCTTTTTACAAGCCAACATCCGTGCAATTCTACTAACATCACATTGATTATTATTCATGCCACCTCTTCTACTATAATTTTTACCAAGTTTATGGGTATAGGCAGTCTTTTAACAGCCATCGATGGCAAGTTTGATATTGCAGCAATTCATTAAAAAAGACAATTACAGTGCGTCAGAATTTTAGGTGCCAAAGAGTCAGACTATCTGTTTTCTTTACATTTTCCCCCTAGACCACTTACAGTTATAATTGAGATTGATCTAAGTAATCATTCAATCAACAGAAATGCATAATTCCCCAAAATTACCGGACCCCATGATATGCAGAGAGACGAAAACGTTTGTGCATTTTTGTAATGTTTACAACACTGGATAAACAGAAAACCCATATTTCAATTTTCAAGACCTAAGACAACATGGAAGATGAAAACATTAGCAAGAAATGCAATCCTTCAAACTATTTGATAAAGGAAAACAACATCCCTCTAAGATAACCAATTACGCAAATTGAAAATTTATTACACGCTCAATACTAAATCTCCACAGAATCTAAAAAGTTTCATCCCAGATCTCACAAATTGCAAATTTACCAAAATGATAATTGAAAACGCGCGTACAAATTTTCAAGCTGTAAATCTACTAAGTAAACTTCAGAGAATCTCAAACTTTCACCCCAAAAAGGAAAGAAATAAATACAAACAAAATCATATGAGAGAAATTCACTTGAAGACTTTTGACTTTCTGACTCATGTTGAAATCGGATCAGACTCAATGATGAAAAAAAAAATTGAAATACTTAACAAAAATAGACAAAATCTAACCTCAAATGTTCTCTGCAGTGGCTCCTCAACTTCCATTATTGTTATTCAACATCAAAATGGAAAAAGAAATATCAAGTCAGGGCTTTGTCAAAGAAAAACCAAAACCCAGAAAAAAGTAAGAAAAATATCGATCAGATAAAGTAGAAGCAGACCTTGATCCATCAATGCCCTTAACTGGTTGATCGCTTCCCGAGAAACGATCCCCATTTTCTTCAACCTTTCAGAAAATCTCTGAAACCCAACAAAAATTCGAGTAATGCACAACCCAGAATTTACAGCCTTTTTTTTTTAGCTTTCACTTTTTGACTCTATTCTTCTTCACCGTTACTGTAAAAGAAAATTTGGCAAAGACAAAACACAGCAAAACACGGACAATATATAGACTTTGAGAGAGCAAAAGGGTGAGGTCAAGATTCAAAAAAGGCGGGCCTACGAGCAAGTCATCCCACCTCCACTTCCCCACCTTGAAAATGAAGCTCTCAAAGCCTACTCTTTCTCTCTCTCTCTCCCTAGACTGTAAATTTCACATTCAAAACGATGACACAAAAGTTTGGTTTTTGTTGTTTGCATTCACAAATTACAATTTATATAAATAAAAAAGAAAACAAAAATGGAAGCTTCAGAATCTCAAGGCACACACCCATACACACAAACACAACTTTTCAAAAAGTGAGAGTGAAAACCAAAACCAAATTTTCTTTCTTTTTCGGTTTATGTTAACTAACTTGATTAATATTCACCAAATGGATTTGAACCATTGATTCGGTAGATCTATTTCTCACCGTTGGATATGGCTTCTTGTTTGGTCAGTGAGGATGGACTCAACAAAAATTAGAGAAAAACTGAAAATTGCGTATTTTATTTGAGGACTTGCATATTATTATGATTGATGGATCAAGATGGACCATTTACGGGCCCACGTAGGCCCATCAAAGGTCTATAGTTGTTAGTCCTTTCAACGTAGCATGCCATATTTATAAAAATAATGAATTTCACAACTGCAATAATTATTATAATTTTTTTAATGAATCTTGTAAGGATATTTTAAATTATAATAAATATTACAAAAATTTTATTTATAAAATAAATATTTATAAAAAAATTTATTATTATTTTATTTATATAAATAGAATATTATCTTTTTTTTTTACTATATATAAAAATTAAACTTTCTAGTGTGTGTCCTGAGATATTTGTAAGTTGTTATAAATAAAAAATTATAATATTTAATAATAATTTTTAATATTATTTAATAAATAATTATTATATAGAAAATTTTACTTTTTTATTTATATTTTAATAAATATTCTGATGCACTCATTTAAAAAATTATAAAAATTAATAGAATAGTTAATTATATATATTTATTTTCTTTCTGAACATCACATCATACCATTCTGTACAAAATTGTTTTCTGTCGTTTTCTTTACTGGCAGACAATAAAAGTCAAAGTATGGCCAATTTTCTGTTCAATCTCTGAATTTTATTTTATTTTACTTAAAATAATATAAATATGAAACAAGATGAAAAATATCTACGTTCTTACATGAGTTGTACGTTTGACTCATTTTGAGGCCATCTTGTCAAACGTACAATATAATTCAGCTGGGCATACAGAATTACAGAGACATAGACACTCTTTTAGTCTTAGTTTTCTGCACCTCACAGAGACAATTCTCTTGTTTCTCAAACCACAAGACCCAGGAGTCATTTGAGATCCAATTCATCAACCCACGAAAATGTCGTTGGCAACGTTAACAGAGACATCACAAAGCTTGCAACTTTTTACTTCTACTAATGGTTATGGCAGCGGCGTGAGCGAGATAGAGGAAGAGATTTCATCAAACCAAGTGTCTGAGACAAACGTTAACCGTGTGATGGAGACAATTAGTGAAGAATACGAGGACAATTTGATGTCTTTTGATGTTGATCATAGAGGGGAAGATTGTGTTTATGTAGCAGTTGGGAAGAGTGAATCAAGTATGGAAGCTCTGTCATGGACATTGAAGCATGTTGTTACTTCTTCCACCATGGTTTATCTTATACATATTTTCCCAGAAATTAAGCACATTCCAAGCCCATGTAAGCTATAGCTATGATCTCAATTATTTTCCCTTCTGATAATTTTCTCTGTTTCCGTGATTTTCATCTGCCTCTATGCTAGAGTCAAACCCAGTGCCTTGACAAACTGGGCCATGTTAGGGCTTAAAGTCTTAATTAATCATCACTTTCTTTAAGACTAAAATTATTAGAATTAAATTGTTCTATCTTTTTAGAGAAGTCTTTGCTTGGCTATAGTTAAAGGTTGAAAAGGTAGAAAAATGAGCTTCTTGTTATTTAAGGTGGCAAAAAGGTATCCATCCATCTGCTACTGATCGAAAAGTTTTCTGCTTGTGCAATTAGTAATTACCATATTTTTCTTTCTGGGTTGCCCCAGTTTAGCCTTTGGGTAAGTTTTAACGGGTGTAAAATGAGGTGGAGCCAATAATTGGTTGTTAATGGTGGACCTCTCAAACTGTGGGTTTAGGTCTTTAAATTGCACCACAAACAACAATTAGGCCTTCCTGTCTAGACTCTAGCGTCTAGACCCTTGCTCAGATAGGCTCAAGGAGTCTGGTTGAATTATAGAGACAGTTGATGATCATTAAGGTCAACAAACAGAGTTTGAAATTTTCAGATTCCTTGGTATTTAATTACTAATCAAGCCTTTTGTGTGTATTTGTTGCTACTGTGAATTTGTGATGACAGTGGGAAGGCTTCCAAAGAATCAAGTGAGTGCTGAGCAGGTGGAGAGCTACATGGCCCAAGAAAGAGGCAAGAGAAGAGATCTCCTTCAGAAATTCATTGACTCATGCTTTGCTTCTAAGGTAGCTAAAAACTAAAATGAATGAGTACTAATTTGTTTATTTTTCAAATTGAAGAATACCCTTTTTCCAGTTTCATTAAAAAAGAGAAGGTACTGAAAGTATTATACAGGTTAAGGTGGATACCATCCTTATTGAGAGTGACCTTAGTTGCAAAGGCTCTTCTTGACCTTATACCTATTCTCCAAATGAGAAAATTAGTGGTTGGAACTGCCAAATCTAATCTAAGGTACAATGCCCTACTATGTTATAGGAAGACAACTAAATTGAGGGATCAATTTCAATTTTAACCCCACTTTACATTTTACGTATTTTGGATGAGCAGGAGACTGAAGTCCAGGAAAGGAAATGGAATAGCTGATCAGTTACTTCAGAATGCACCTGAAAGTTGTGAGGTGAAAATAGTAAGTGAAGGTAAAGAAGTGAATGAACATATGATTGGATCACCCTCGCCAAGCACCAGTTGTGATGATACTTCTTCAAAATATCCAAAGACAGAAGATCAACAAAATGATTCATTTTCATGTATGTGTTTTAAACCCAAGTTTATGAAGCCAACATAAGTGTAAAACTGCAGCAAACTGTCCCAAACCTCATTTGGGATAGCATTTGACTGACAAAGTATTTTTTTTTTTTTTTTTGCTTATTAACGCAAAAAGTATACTGGTGTACATGAGTAAGTAATGTGTTTAAATACAACAAGGAGGAAGAAGATGTGAACACCCTGCAATAGAAATGCACAAAGTTTGGGATTCTATTTTGTCAATTTTTATCATATGCTCTGGCATGTTCTACGTATATAAAATATCTAAGTTGTACATTCATCAAGTTACAAAATACTGCAAGCTAAGAAACTTCCTCTTCCTATCAGTAGTATTGCCAGTCTGCAACTTTGTGGTCCTTTTCTTGTCGTAAATTTCAAACACCTCCAATTGGACTAGAACTTGGGAGGTCTAACTATCCTCTTGTTTCTAATTTTTGCCTCTGCACCTCTGTAGATGCCAAAATGTGTGCCTAACCAGTGAGTTTATTATTATGGCATCCGCCAACCTGTTTATAGTCTATATTGCTACTTGAATAATGGCCTTAGACCATGACTCATCAACCACTTGATGACACCCCTAATATTCTGATAGAGGATTCAGAAACAATTAAACCAACTTCAAAAATGCAATGAGTTTGCAACATAGACATGCCTACAGAAGTTAGCTCAAGGCATTGGCTTGAAGCTGTGAAAGTCCATGCTCAAGTTTTTCCACTGTTTTTCGTTCTAACTAAGCTTTTCTATGAAAGTTAAGTTTCTGAAATATAATTCAGTTTTCATTTGTTAACTTTTTGTTTGTTTGTTTTGTAAACCTAAAGTTTATATCATTACACTTGGTATTATAAAATAGCAAATAACTTTTTTTTTCCTGTTAGTTTCAAACGTTTTTGTCATGAAAGAAAACCCCAGCCTCTAAGTTGAATAAGATAGAGATAACATAAATATATAATTTGACTTTGGATTTCTTGTTTATAATGGCTGCAATGAGCATAACCAAATGGTATATTCTGTATATTCTCTTCTCATTTTAGTAAACTTTGAAAAAAAAATAAGTTTGATATGTAATCAGCTAAATATGTGACATTCACATGATTTAAGTATTTTTGAGGTTTTTGGTACTCATTTCTTTTCAATGAACCAAAATCCTTATGTTTCCATTTCGACCTAATTTCTTAGTACTTTTAGGAAAAGGTTTTTGGGAAGCAAACACCGCATGAAAAAATTCAGATGTTTTTGCCTAAATAGCTATAAATTATATTACATGAACACCTTAATATTGTTAATTTTGTTAATTTATGGGAGAGTAGAATAAGAAAGTGTTTTCTTTAATATCAACAAAAAGAAAATCCTCTAATTTTGGAGGGCATGGATGCCTTTGACTTGACTGAAAATATAATTAGTCGAGATATGTATAAGCTAGTACATAACGTTAAATTGTTAAATATAAAAATGAAAAAAATAAAAAAAAAAAAACAGAATACTATATGTAGAATAATATAAATCAGCTGTACTTATCACCTTATTTAATGCAATGTAGCTGGGGTCAAACTTACACAAATTATATTATCATTATACCAAAATTAAAATGATTTATGTCATTTTCTCTCATAGGAACAGCCTCTGAAAATGTCAAATTAAGCACAAATGAACTTAATCAAATAAAAAGATCTCCCTTGCTTGGTTATTTCCACTAATTTCTGAGCAATTTCATGCTTCACAATTGACTTCATTCTAAAGTCTCTGCCGTGTAATATCTGCCTTAATTCTCAAAACATGAAAATCTAACCCAAAAAAAAAAAACAAGCTAAGTATATACAAAAAAGGGATGTCAGAAGCTTCAAGAGAGACAAGGCTGGAGTGTCTGAATAATTATGATTCTGATGAAGGGACCAGCAGCTGCTCATGGAATTTTATTGGGTTCAAGAAAAACCAAGTTTTTGATTATAATTCTAGCAGCAGCAGTGACAACAGCGAGATTATGGCAGGAAGAGCATATTAATGCTGAAGAGCTGTTTGAGATTAATCTTCGTTTGCCTTTGAATACTATAAGAGAAGACTGTGAAAGAGAAGAGTGTGAGAGCAGCTTGTTCTCTTATGATTTCCACGGTGAAGAGGATTGTGTTTATGTAGCAGTTGGGATTGGGAATAGTGAGTCAAGCATGGAGGCCTTGTTATGGACATTGCTGCATGCTGTTAGTCCCTCCACCACTGTGTATCTCATACACGTCTTCCCTGAGGTCAGACTTATTCCAAGTCCAAGTAAGCTGTCTGAAATTTACCCAATTTGTCTTTTTTCATTCTTTGTTTATTTTCTAAGTCTCTGGTGGATGGTAATGGTAAAATAAGTTCCATTGCAACAAGGACCATGTGCAGCAGCTATTGTCTGAGTTCCTAACTCTTAGGCCTTAATCATTAAGTGGTGGTAAACTTGATCCTTAGCTACTCAATATTGTTCTGCTAATTAATGGATTACAAACCTGAGCTTGAAACTATCTATCAAAATTGCAATCTGATAAACAAAACTTTCTAGTGGGTATTTTAGTGATATAATTTACACCCATGGTTAATTTCCTCTGTTTGATGCCACGGTGGTAATAGTTAATTCAGCAATGTGGATGTGTGTTTCTAATGTGGATTTGTGATGGCAGTGGGAAGGCTTCCAAGGAATCATGTAAATCCTGAGTTTGTGGAGAACTACTTGGCCCAAGAAAAAGGCAAGAGGAGGCTGCTCCTTCAAAAATTCATCAATTCATGCTCTGCTTCCAAGGTAAATGCAGCACTGAGAGATTTATTTTTGTTAGTCAAGTAGAACAAAAAACAGTTTTCCTTTGAAATGTGGAGATGGAAATGATAGCACTATGCAGGTTAAGGTGGAGATCTTGCTTATTGAGGGTGATGATGTTGCAAAGGCTATCATCAAGCTTATTACCAATCTCAACATAAGAAAATTAGCAGTTGGAACTACCAAATCTAATTTAAGGTACTCTACAATGTAGAATTTTCACTTTAGAGATTCATAACAGAAGCAACTTTTCTAATCCATTAATGTTTTTTTTGGAAAAATCCTATTTCCACGGGAGATATGCTGCTTTGATGCAGCCCTCTTTTTTGTAGGACGTAAATGTAAGTTCTACATGCAAGAGAGAGAGAGCTGCGTGAAAACAAACATATCTTCCGTAGAAAGAGGACTCCTTTTCTTTTTGGGTTTTGGATGAGTAGTAAAGTTGGCTCTAGAAGGCGAAATGTTATAGCTAAACAGATACTGAAGAATGCACCAGAGAGTTGTGATGTTAAAGTCGTATGTGAGGGAACAGAAGTGATAGACCAGATACTTTGGTCAGTCTCACCACGTACCAGCAATGCTAGCAACATAAAGTCTACACAGGAAGAAGATGAGCGTTACAAAGTTGTTCCATATAAGCTTTTCAGACCCAAAATGATTTGGTTATTTAGACCCTGGTTCCTGTAAACAATGTGATGTAAATTGCAGGAAATCTGAATACATAACATTGTTACTTTTTGCCACATTATTATTATTTTTTATTTTTTCTTACTCTCTTGTCTAACTTCTCAGTACACAATACTGTCAGTTTGGGCCTGGTATTGTCAACTTCAGCAAAATCTAAGCTAGGACGCATGCTATTACAAAGCACTAACTATAATCTGAGGCAACCCACCAACTTTAGCTTCTGCAACCTTGTTAGCTGTCTTCACTGGTTATGCAAGCTGATTTTCAGCCCTGTATAGATTATCCTGTGATTAAATCCTCCCCTCCCCCCCCCCCCCCCCCCCCCCCCCCCCCCCCCCCCCCACAACAAAAAAAAGGGCTAGGCAGCCCAAATTCCTGATAGTTAAGTAGGAAACATATTTAGAAGCCTTTGGGATGACAGAGAGAAGCCATGATATAATGATCCCATTCAAATTTGAAACTGTAAACAGGCAATAAGAAAAAAGGTACAATTCCTGAAAATTGTCCAAAAAAGTTCCTCCTCTCTTAACAGAATTTGCAATCAATATTGTTTATCACTAGAAGAAATCAAACTCAAGATAATTATTGGAACCTTTCTGATCAGGAAGGGACTTATGGTTGACAGCTTTTTCACTAGTTGATGAGGGTGGGGTAGACATCTTGTCAATCTCAACGGGCTTTGGGATATCAGGCGGGGTAGCACAGCGGATCAACGCCCAATTCACACCTTCAAAGAAGGGATGTTGCTTAATCTCAGTAGCTCCTCGTTTATATGCCAATCTGTGCTGTGGTTCCTTTACAAGCAAACCCCTTATAAGATCCCTTGCTGCAAAGCTAACAATTGGTGATTCTGGAAACCTGAGAGGCTGACCAACAACATTAAACAATGTAGCTCGGTTTCCAGATCCCTTAAATGGGGTTTTACCAAACAACAGCTCATATAGGAAGATTCCAAAAGTCCACCAATCAACCGCGCTTCCATGACCTTCACCCTTAATGATCTCAGGTGCCAGGTATTCATGGGTTCCAACAAATGACATTGACCTAGCATCAGTTGGCTCTGCCATGAGCTCAGGTAATGGAGTGACTTGGTTGCCAATTTCAGTTTTGGGTTTCTGGTTCTTCTTGGATTTGCTGGAAAAGAGCCGGGGTGAAAAGCATGTGGTAGGAGCAACACAGGATGGCTGGATACAGGAAGGTTCAATACAAGCAGGCTGCATGCAATAAGCAGGATTCTTTCTTAAAGGCTCAGATTCCATAGATGATGTTTTTACAAGAGTTGGGCTAACAGCACAACGAAGGGAAAGGTCAAAGTCTGAGAGCATTATATGTCCATCATCCCTCACAAGAACATTTTCTGGCTTGAGGTCACGGTAGACAATCCCAAGCATGTGGAGATACTCTAAAGAAAGGAGAACTTCTGCTACGTAAAATCTGCAATTGAATGAGAAAGCAGCAGATGTTACCGTAAATTTCAACAAACTAGATGAATAGGTTTTAAAGTGTAAGGGTCAATAATCTCGCCTGTAGCTATTGTTACATTTCAAAGTAAATTAAGAAATCTGAAAATGCTCAAGAGGTCATGGAATTGATGTAAATATTCCAGTAAAGAAGACAACAAATGTTCTAGAGTAGACTCCAAATTGTATCAACTTTTCAACATAATTAACATATTATGCTGAAATTGTTTTCTACATACACCTGTCCAACACCTGGCTTCCTGAAATTGCATAAAAAAAATATTACCATTTGCAGACTACAGTTGCTGCCCACCTTAGCACATCTTTTTTTTCTTTTTTCTTTTTTTATTTCACTTTGTCTTCCGAAAAACACTCTGTAGGATTAGGAGCTTTTCAAAAGTAAGGACAAAATACTTTCTACTTAGTTTTTATAGGAATTCATTGAAATTACAAAGTTCATGCTGTCTTTAAGTCTAGTTAACTTTTAGCCTTTAGGACATTTAGAAGAAAGGAAAAGGTAAAATCATAACTTGGAGGGGGGATATGATAATTAGACATTGTCCAAATACATAAGATTGGACCTGATATAAGCATAAATAAAAAATAAAATAAAAGCCCTGATATGCATGCATATATGGTAGAAACTATGCAGGTTTAAAACCATGGGCATAGAACTTGTCATCTCACCCTCCATGCTTATTCTTAAAGTAGGGAACATAAGGAAGCCATAGGCTGTAGCACATACCAAGCCCCTACATAGGTTTAGTGATATAAAAAGATTACCAGTTTTATCACATATTTCAAAAATTCAGAGAAGTAATTGGGAAATTGAAAAGAAAAATGCAGAAATACAAAAAAACACATTCACATGTCATAAAGATTCAAGTAGGTTGATAACATTTTTTAATGCGAAATATCCTAAGGCGTGCTCAAGAGGCAAGATACTCCCTCGGTCCCAAAACTATTGTGCTCTTTGAAAAATCTCAAAAACTAAGAAAATTATATGCAATTCATTCAAACTAATTATGGTTAGCACGGTATTCAAGAGGTGAACAAGCACGTGTTATACTTATACCACTAGTATATAGTCACTAGCAAGGTAAACATACTTTACTGCCTGCTCAGGAAAATGCTTCCCTGGCTGCCTCTGCCTGAGAGTGTGCAAATCTCCCCCTGGGCAGAATTCCATTACCAAGCATGAGAACTTCTCTGTCTCAAAGTGGGTGTATAATGTTGGAAGGAAGGGATGGTCCAGAGATTGCAGTATTTCCCTTTCTGTCTGGGCACGAAGCAGCTTCTTGCGGCCTTCTAGAGAACCTTTGTCCATTACCTTCATTGCGAAATAACATTTAGTTCCACTCAACTCAGAGAGATATACACTCCCAATATCCCCACAACCCAACCTCTTCAGCAGCCTAAAGTGACCTAAACCTAAACCCCCATCTTTAGCTCGGACAGCTTGGATAGCTTCCCACCTCACGTCATTTGCTTTGTGAGGCTTGCTGATACTGCTACTGAAGCTGCTGCAAGTGCTCTCATCGCTCACATCAGTGCTTGTGCTTCCTCTACATATGCTGCTCTTCCCACTCTCTACAAAATCAGCTCGATCACTAATCTTTGCACTTCCACTGGTCTTGGCAAGACTGCTAGCACCATCACTAACTTTTGCAGAGAAAGAACTGTTCTTCACACTTCCATACTCTGATGTCTTCTTTTCTTGATCAATGGAACTTTCCTGCGAACCTCTAGTCCCATTAACAGCAGATTCCACTAGTTCAGCTGCTTGCTCAAGAACAAATGAGGAAACACAAGAATCGAATTCGCTTATTGAAGAATTGGCAGGTGGCCCCTTTTGATTAGAATTTGGTGGCTTCTTATTTTCATAAGTTTCTACCTGCTTTGATGTGTTTTGTACATATTTTGGTAACTCTTCATGAATAGTCAGCTCGGTAATGTTTGTTTCTGAAACCTGCAATGGAAGGGACCTTACGTCTTTTGCCTCTACTGTATGAACACCAGCTGTTTTCTGATGAGATTTTGGGGCCGCTCTTGCACTGTTCTTTGAGTCCATCAGAGATTAAAGTGAGTCACAAAAAGATCAAATTGGTGAAACCCATTGGTGAACACCCATTATCAATAGCACCACATCTTCCATCAGCAACCCAAAGTAAATTATATTGCAAGTGGAAAGTCCTTCAATAGAAGAATAAATAACCTAGCAAAGGCATCACTGGGAAGTTATAAGTAATTTTACGGGAGTGGATTTGAAAACATATATGCAATAAAAAAGTTATTTGATTCTTGATAAGAAATGGATATAGAAACCATGTAATCAAATAGATCAAACAATTAGAACAGACAGCACCACCTAAATAAATCACATATATACTATACAATAGATCAGATATATAAAGATGATTAGCTGACTGGTCCTCCAAGGTATGTGTGATATGCTAACAGTAATAAACCTAAAGTTTAATTTAGTAAAGTGACATTTTCCCAGTAAATAAGAAAGCTTGAGCTTGGGAGCTGCATGCAGGCCCTCATCAGATGAGTAAAGCCTGACAGTCATGGCTAATAACAATACATGCAATCTCTTCCAGATCCCCTCCCCCTCGCCCCCATATGGAAATCGGGGGAAATAGAGAGAGGGTGAAAGATTCTGAAAACGAATGGAAAAAATTTGAAGTATTTAGAGCAAATATAGAGGATTCAAGAACCACAGAAAAGAAAAGTATCAGACCAATTTAGTCATCAATTAGATAATGCATTTTCTACACAGATTATAAACAATCTGAGATAGAGATAAAAACACCCATAATCAACTACATGGAGACAATCATGGGTCAATTAGATGAAAACCTAATTCTGATCACAAAACCATGGCTTTCAGTCAAACCCAGACACAGATCGGATTATAGATGGAAACCCCAGATACAAAAAACCAAGCTTGGAGCCTTTGAGATACACACCCATCAAGAGGAATGCAAAATAACTGAGAAATGAAACAACGATAAGCCCGAAAAAGTACCTAATTTCAAAGTGTCAGAACTAGGCAGCCTTGCTTTGGCAATGGAAAAGGAAGAGCACTGTAAAAAGAGAATTTCTGGTAGCTTAAGACCCAACTTAAGAGTGAGAAAGAAGCTGGAGAGAGTAAAAAAAAAAAACAGACTGGACCTCCTCCGCTTGTGGTGGACTATAAGGCGGAGAGAGAGGACGGGTCAAAGCAAAAGTAAAGCTTTTTTTTTTTCTCATTCAATAATTTCATTGGGTTTTTTTGTCCCTAAACTAAAGGTGTCCAAATCACCAAACAGGTCTGAGGTCCCGCACATGTCTGTCATGCCTTTGGCCAACTATGAGTGAAACCATTTCTTTCTAGCTCCATTTCCGATAATTTACTCTAGCAGTCTTTTGATCATGTTTTTATTTTGAACTGTTCTAGTTTTGATTGAGAATGATGGTAACATTGAGCTGACTTAAAAAGAATATGAACATTGACTTCCAATCCAAGAAGAATGAAACAACTTATTTATTTATTTATTTGGCTAAGAAATCAGCACATTAATGTAGAAAATATATGGTTAGCACACCAGGTTCAATAGATAAACACTGTTTAATGTATATATGATAAAATTGTTTTATGCGCAGATAATGTTATACAAGGCTAAAATATATTTATCTCGAATAAAATTAAAGTATGTAAAACTAAATCGTTCAATTTCACAATATATAGTTGTTATGGTTAACTTTTGGTGGTCCATTCCTTATATAACAAGATTGAAATTGCATTGAAGAATTTGATTGCAAGGTAGGAATCATTCATTTAAGTTTTACTTTTCAAAATGCCACATTAATTCTTGAAAACACCTCAATTATTCTGTCTGCTGCTGCAACACACAAGCCAAGCAGGTCCCAAAATTCTAAATGCCAAAGAGTTTTGATGGGACAAATCATAACATATTGTTCACTCAAACCCAATTAAGGTGTCTGAATTAATTTCTTTCTCACGCATAAACTCAAAATTAGATTATATGGTCTATAGGTTTGTTTTTACAACATACAAATATAATTAGGAAGGTCTTTTAGACAACCGTACGAGGTCCCAGGTGGCCATGAAATCTCATTAATAAATAACAGTCAAAAGTGGCTGCAATTCTTTCTTTCTTTCTTGCAAGAAAAAAATTGCATACTTATCTTCCCAGAAATCATTCAAATCTCTTCCTTTTGCTTGTCACAATAACTTTCATTTTCATTTGATAACTGAGATATGCATGTAATATAAGATAGAGCCAAATATAGTTTTGTTTAGGTCAAAATATGAATTGTAAACAACTTACATATGTTTGAACTGAAGACTTCAATTCCAACTTATTTGAATAAAGTGAAATGTACAATTCAAAATCCCACTTTATTTTACACCACAAAACATTTTTCTTATATTACTTCAACATCAATAAAATAATAGTATAAGTTCTTTTTATTAAGAAAGGAAGAGATAATTTAAAATATATATATACTAAAATTTGAATTTTGAATCTCAACAATTTTGCTGAATTTATTTGGCTGTCGATATATCGTATTTGAACTAAAATATTAGCAAAATGTTTGATGAATTTCTTTTTTCTATTTTTCTTTGTTTTAAAAAAAAAAATTATACATATATCAGGTATGTAAATATATTATAAGCACAAGTGTCAAAACTGAGGAGTGACAATTCCTTCATGTGTCTTGGACAACTTTGTTGGTTCAAGTCAAAATCTAGGGTCCTCAGCACCCATAAATACTTGGGCCTCGCAAGTTGTGACCATAGAATTTGAGGCTAAAATTAGGTTTAATGGATTTTAAATTGACTCCACTCTACAAATGTGTACTATCCTTCGTTTGTTCCTTTGTTTGTTTGGTTCAATATTTGACAAAAGTTAGATTTTCCAATTTTTTTTACTTAAATAGTTATGTAATTCGATATATTGAAGACTATATATATAAAAGGATTGAGTTGATAAATAATTGTTAATTGTATATTGATTTAACAATAAATAAACTTGATCAAGAAGCTCTCTTCAACAAATTGAGAATTCAAATACTCTTATGATATAATGATCATAAATTTATATTATTCGAATTATTATAAGTATTACTCTTAGAAAAAATAAATTAATTAATGAGATGAATAATTAATTATGGCAGGCACTAATTGATGTGTGAAAAAACAAATTAAAGGCTATGTATATACATCTCTATGCATGGAGGTGCGAGCTACTTACACCATGGCCACATGCAAATCTCCATATTTGTTTTCAATATAAACAGCTACCATTTTTAAATTCATCATTAATACATATATATATATGTATACACATAGTAGTCACTGCAAATGAGATGTTGGCACGTGGTTTGCATGTGACTTTTGGGCCCTCGTTATTAATTTTATCACTGTCTTGTTTATTTTATAATTTCATTAAAAAAAAATTGAACATTTTGTTTGTTTCATGGAGTTATTAGGGAGTATATTCTTTTAGCTATAGGCCGGGGTGGGATGCATGTTTCAACTATTTGATATCATTAAAAAATTCGTCAACCGTTATAGAGACGGTAATATTATTAGAGACGGACATATTATTAAAAAAATATATTGGCACGAAAAATATCAAATTGGTCTATTTTAAAAAATTATGAGTATTCAATTGAACAAAAAAAATTATTCTATAAATGAAAATTATGATTTTTTAAATGAAATTATGCTATTACAAATTTAATTTAATTTTTTTTCTCTGATTTCCCGAACATTTTAAAAACTTTTGGTCATGCTATACATAATATCTTTCACTAATGGGCTGGATCCAATTTTTTCCCAAAAGACCTACGAGGAGATTTTTATTTAGGCCCCAATAAAATGTTTAAAATATCATTTTGCCCCAGTACACAAAGCCTCAATATCAAACTGCATATAGGCATATAGCCCAACTCTTAAAAAAAAATAAATAAATAAAAAAAACTGCTCAAGTACTTCATACTTGAATAATAAACCTAAGTTAGTCTCATGATGGAACCCACATATATTTTTTTTGTGTGTGCACATAAAATCATTTTAACTCTATGTACATATCAATTATTTTTTGAAATTCTCTAATATGGATCTTTGAATGAGGAGATATAATCCTAATTCTAATTAAATTTAGAATTGTAATGTAGTATTGATACAACTTTATATCCAAATCATTGTAGTTGTATAATACATAATCGAACTCAAATTGCAGGGATATTGCCACGAGACATAATCCTAATTCATATTAAACTTGGCATTGTAATGTAATATTGATATAACTTTATATCCAAATCATTTTAGTTATATAATACATAATATTCCAACTCAAATTGGGATTGCCACATTAATTTGTCTATATAATAACCATGAATTAAGTCATTAAGTTAATACCTTCCTCTCATAACTCGTTCTCTATTAGCACACAAATATCAAAAAATATGGAGACTTCTAAATTTAAGTTTGATAATGAGCTACATGCTCCTTGTATGATCATGGATCAAAGTCTTGATGATAAAAATGGGGTTGCTCTTTTGAGTTCAAACCAATATCATATTTGTGATCATGAACACGATCATGGTGATCAACATACAAAATATTCAACTAGCAATAAAGAGATAGTAGAAGAATTCTTCGATGCTGATTTTTCTAGGCCTAGTCTTTCTTTGGAAGAGACTAAACCTAAAGAAGGGAAAGTATATGATTGGTTTGATGAGTTCTTGTATGCTGATTTTTTCAAACCAATGACTATTGGAGTCTTTTTAGAGACTATGATCAAGAAAATTAAGGTAGATGAGAAAAAAGATGGAGGGCTTGAAGAACCATGTATGCAAAATAGAGGTGGCTCAACTTCAACCTAACTACTTCAAGATTTAATGGAATATGTTTTAATTATAAAGGAACTTCTTCTTCTTCTTCTTTTTTGTCATTTTATTTTACTATAATTAGATGCTTGCTACTTTATTTTTATAACTAATAAATACTTGTATTTTTGCTCACCCTAAAGTAGATTTAATTTATCAATCAGCAATGTAATTATTTTCTTCTCTTTTTATCTCTGGGAATAGGATAGGATATTTATCATGTCATATAAATAAAAAATTATTTTCATGTTTTAAATAGTTCTTACAATTTCTTAAGTGTAACATAGTTCACTATTATAGATAACAATTTAATATGCAGAAATTAATTAATTGTTGCAAAACGACGCACCAAAAGGCTGATACAATTTGTCGTTTAGTAACAAACCACGTGAAACTCAAGTAAATTAAATAAATCAAAAGATTGAAACACTCACTCGCTCCTACTTATATGTTATGCAAAGCACAACCGTCTGATTGATGATTGACGACAACAGTAGGTCAAAGTCAACGAATGTTTTGATTTTGTAATTCAAATAGATGGCTGAGATGAGAGATGGTCCAAATCTTAACTTTGCATTGAGATGTACCCAATGAAATCCCAACAACCTTGTGTACAACGAGGTGAGTGCATGGGATGTCGCTGTCACTCGACGATAGAGGATCAATCAAAGACTAATCTCAGCAGAACCTTCCAATAAAGAGATGACACGTGTCTTGTGATTTTCCAGTTTCTGTTTCTCAGTCCTCTCACTCACTCTGAAGTCTGATACAAACACGAGCTAAACGGGTTGGTCACTCTGCCCCACATCTCACATCTTTCTCTCTTCCTATAAAATGGTCATTTTAACGAGAATTGTTGTGTCCTTGCCCCCTCCTTCTCTCCATTTCTCTCCAAGCTCTGTGTCAATGGCGGATCTGAAGTCTACATTTTTGAAAGTATACACGGTTCTGAAATCTGAACTCCTTGAAGATCCTGCTTTCGAATTCACCGATGATTCTCGTCAATGGGTTGAGCGGGTAATGCCCAATTTCTTAGTTTGTGGAATTGTTCCTGTTTTGCTGTGCTTCAATCATTTGATCTCTATTATGAGGATACAAATACTCTGTTTGATTTAATTCATTGCTTTCATGATATGGGACCATATAACTGATTTGAGTTTGTTTTAAACAAAGTTATTCTGAAGTAATTTTCTTAGAATTTCATTGATGGATATGTTTCTAATGATGTAAAGCTGGACATGCTGTTTCTCTTATGCTAATATATGCTGCAACCGCAACAACAAAAAAAATAAAAAAAAAAATAATAATAATCCCTAAGAGAAAGTTGGTTTAACTGTAAGTTGTCTTAAAAATGTGTGAGATTAGATTAGGGGGAGGTTAATGTGATGTGATTTTGTAGGGTAGCTATAAAGAAATTTAAGCAGAGATTAAATGATTGCCAAGGTTATCATACACAGTAGCATACAGCTTAGGGAAGAGATACCTTGAATTGATACATTATGTGAATGTAGTAGTACCCAGTAAAAGGAAAGAGTATGACTGAGTTTATCATGGTGAGAGGACAACTTTCTCTTGGTGCTCTTTCTCATGGGGACGCCATCCTCACCCTGTTGAAGGTGTTGTATCTTCAACTCCACATTTCCTGAAATTTGGTAGCAATAGCTAGAACACCAAGTTGTCTGCTAGCTTCTTTGTAATTATGAGGAAAAGTAAGTTTGAAATAGTTAATTCTACCTGGATTCCAAAATTTCAGCCACGATAATTCAAGTGAAAATTTTCCTTCAGAATTCTCAACTTCAATATGGAGATTCAGCACTAAAAGTGGTTCTCACTTTGTGCTTCTAAGGAGAGGACATGATCTGCAAACAATATAGGCCATATGCATTGGAATATTACTTACCTAGACAATAGAATATTCTTGTAATCAGAGGTTATTTAAACAAATGACTGCTCAATTGAAAATTTCCTTCCTGGCATTTTTATAATTCTACTACTGTAGAGCACTAGTACAGGCTTACACTTGTACTTTCGGATCTCAGAAACTTTCATGAGGTTTTATAAACTGTTTAATGCTTTTTTGTATTGTTGTTAGTTCCTAAGCATAGTACCCTAATCTCGATGTGTGTGTTTTCACTTTGTGGCTTGATGCACATAAGGGCACAAGTGTACTAGTGCCAATGCAGTGTCTATTTCATCCGTATATGCGGATTTTTTTATTTTGTCCTGAATGTAAGTTTTCACTTTGATTAATTACAGATGCTGGATTACAACGTGCCTGGAGGTAGGACTTGAGCATTTATTTCTATTTGTGATAAGTATCAGTTTCAATTTATCAGTTCTTTCTTGTATTTATTCCAGAAAGGACAGAGAAAAAAGGTATATTCAGAGAGCATTTCTCTTGACTAAACAAGCCTCATTGACATATAGGTGGCTCTTATTTGCATTGCAGGAAAGCTCAATCGTGGTCTGTCAGTTATTGATAGTTACAAATTGTTAAAAGAAGGAAAGGAATTAAGTGAAGATGAAATTTTCCTTGCCAGTGCACTTGGTTGGTGTATTGAATGGGTATGACTGTATGGCGATAGAGACTAATACTTTTCCCATTTGAACATTTAGATTCTTTTTGTGGAAATACTTGGTCTTACACTCAAACCTTATGATGATTACGTTTCTCAGCTTCAAGCATATTTTCTTGTTCTTGATGATATTATGGATAACTCGCACACACGGCGTGGTCAACCATGCTGGTTTAGGGTACCCAAGGTTTGTGTCAAAAGTAAAAATGTTTCACTTTCCTCCAGTTTATTTTTATTTCATTAAGTTAGATTACAAACAGAGCAAATAACATATGCATATTGCATAATAAAGGTTGGCATTATTGCTGCAAATGATGGGGTTCTACTACGAAACCATATTCCCAGGATCCTTAGGAAGCACTTCAGAGGAAAGCCATACTATGTTGATCTGCTAGATTTGTTCAATGAGGTGGTACACTTGGCTTGGCTTGGCTTAATTCCCTTTCATCTTAATAATATACTAAAAGTTGATTATATTATCTTTCAATAGGTGGAATTTCAGACTGCTTCTGGACAGATGATAGATTTGATCACTACACTTGAAGGAGAAAAAGACCTATCTAAATACACGTTATCACTGTGAGTGCAAAAATCTAAACCCATACTGTAGTAAGTATTTTCAGTGAACGTTCTTGTATCTAGCTGAAGTACAGGACAATATCAATATCCTTTGCATCTGTGCAAAAACAATTCTGCATCCATAAAGAGAACTTGTTATTTTCCCCTCTGTAGAACTTCCAAGTCGTATGCGTTTCATAAAATTGATTTTGTAAAGGCTGACATCCTCAGAGGGATGGATTAGTTGCTTTGTCATTGTGTATCTGCCTTTACATAGGCAGACGAACAATACTTGTTTTAATGATATTGCTTGTCTGAATCCACTTAGATCTGATCTTCAAATAACAGCATGGGATTATGTGCTCTGTGAAGAGTTTGTTATAAAATTGGCATGCTTCTCCCTCCCCCTCCCCCCCCCCCCCCTCCTGCTATTTCACAATGTAGTTTATGTGCCCAAGTTCCCATAGCTCATATGTGACATCTTTCTAGCGCTGGAATTGTGTAGTAACTGCTGAATTGTGTCCTATTGTGCAGTCACCGTCGTATTGTTCAGTACAAGACTGCCTATTACTCATTTTACCTTCCAGTGAGTAAATTTCCTTTTTATGCTCTCAAAGAATATCACTGTTTCTTTTTATGGAGTAATTCTCTCAAGTAATACACATGTCATGGTGTTTCTCTACCAGTAATGTTTCATCATTGTCTGTCTGTCTATCCATTTGCTTCTGGACATTCAAAGTTTGTACATTCTGCTCATTATTTACTATTCATATTTATATTCCTACTCAGGTTGCATGCGCATTGCTAATGGCTGGTGAGAATCTGGACAACCACATTGAGGTCCAAAACACTCTCGTTGAGATGGGCACCTACTTCCAAGTACAGGTAACCCTTATACCTCATACAGGGACCTAAAAATTTGTCTCTTTGAAGCATACAAAGTCCAGAGTCCCAAACTCCCAGTATATATTTACTCTGGATCTTATTCAGCTTATCTAAAAAGTTGTGCTTGCGGGATAGGTGTAGTAGTTGTACCTTGATGATAGGCGATATTGATTGTATTACAAATTTCAATGAAACATCAAATAATTTTATGAAATGCATTTATTTGCATCAAGGGCTAACTAAAATCCTATGGAATTGTGTAACTGAATTTCCAACATATATACACTTCTGTTATCCTCTTTTTTCATGAATTTTGATTTTCAAGATATAAAATTCAATTTCCCTTTGGTCTGAAATCATCCCAATATATCTAATTTTAGCACTTCAAATTATGTCCAAGGAAAATATATTTGCTCAATGGACTTCTGTGAAAAAAACTATAATTTGTGTTTTCTTTTTGTTTTATAGGATGATTATTTGGACTGCTTTGGCAATCCTGAAACTATTGGAAAGGTGAGAGCTTGTGATTAATCAAAATAATCAATTTCTGGTCTTCCTTTTAGATGAGAGTTTGCTGAACTTCTATTTGCTATCAGATAGGAACAGATATAGAAGATTTTAAGTGTTCTTGGGTGGTGGTGAAAGCGTTGGAATTTAGCAATGAAGACCAAAAGAAAGTGTTATACGTAAGGAGCATTGTTCTTGGTATCTTTTGTTATCTATCATGCTTAGCATGGCATAGAGTTGCTCGTTAATTATGGTAATTTGCAGGAGAACTATGGGAAGCCAGATCCAGCCAATGTTGCCAAAGTAAAGGCCCTGTATAATGAGCTTAATCTTCAGGTTTGTGCTTCATGCAATAGTAAGATGTTAAAGTGATGCTGCTTTGACAGCTGAAAATCTTGCATTTCTGATATCAAATGATTCTGAGAAATTATGAGTTTTTTGTCATTGCAAGTTTAGCAGCTGCTATGGTAACTGAAAATCTTGCATTTCTTTATCGATTATTCACAGGCTGTATTTGCGGAGTATGAGAGCAAGAGCTACGAAAATCTTGTAAACTCCATTGAAGCTCATCCTAGCAAAGCAGTTCAAGCAGTGTTGAAGTCTTTCTTGGCTAAAATATACAAGAGGCATAAATAGGGAATCAATGTGGAGAACAAGGACCGGCAAAGATTGCAGCTGTGGGATTAAGGCCTTGTTCTTCTTGTTGTAAGAAGAAAACTGTACATCTTGTCGTATTTTATTTTTTATGAACACTTTGGTGGCACAAGTTTTGCCTAGTTTGGCTTTGAAATAAAGATTGATGATTCTTCGTTATAAGTTTTGCTTATTCTATAGCTTGTCTTTCTGCTTCCCCTTAAACCTAAACTTACAATTCAAGTAATTATACATGTGATGGTGAAATGATATCCTGCTCTATTGCGAGGATGAGTACATATGGTGTTTACTCGTATTACTTGTTATCTGGCAACATGCATGGAAGGATCCTGTAATCAATATTTTTTTAATTGACTTGTATTTGTGTGGTCAAGACTCAAGAGGCTACACGTAATCAGGAAATTTCTTTTGAGATTGCGGAAGAGACAATTACATTTATTGGAGTTGTGAGGTCTATGAGTCTTGATTATGAGTTCCAATATGCATTAAATATCAGGAAGCAACAAAGTATGGATCAATTTTATTTTTATTTTTGGTAAAAGCATCATGGTCCACCTCTTTATATTCATCAATACGAGAGAATTTTTGATGGAGTGAAAAAAAATCATTTTTATTATATTTATTTAAGAGTGACATTTAGTCGTAAACAATTCATTAACTAAATTTAAATCTAAATGAGTTGATTTTGAATTATATTTTTGAGTTCATTCTATTAATAAAACAAATCGTGTTCCAATTTTTATTTTTTTTTAAAATTCAAATTATAAATTTACGAGTTAACTAGTTTAATATTATTTAATATATTTTATTATTTATATTAAAAATAACATGATAAGCGACTGCTCAATTAAAATTTATAATAGGTATTAAGTCCAACTTTTCTTCTACTATAATAGTACTTTAATTTCTTTAAAAATATGAATTTACGCTTGAGTTTAAGCTCCTGAGTTTTAAAGAAACTTAAACTCTTACACTCGTGACTTCTGGTGGTCAAGAGCCGAGCTTGAACTTCATAAAAACTAAAGATCTGAATCAAATTTTGACAAATACTCACATCAAACTTAATTAACTCGTTGTCACCAATAATTTCCCCATTTACCATGTTTCAAATGAATTTTCTTTGTATAGATAATTCTCATGCTTCAAATTATGATTTGAATGAAGTTATAATAAAAAGGATTTTCATTAAAATCATAATTAAAAAATAATTAGTTTAATTGGTAAAAATTCTTAGTCAAAATATATCTCCTATAACTCATAGATATAGTGTACTTGCTACAGATAAAACAGAAAATAATTTTATAAATTTGGTTCTTATAATCATTATTTATTTCCTAAAAAAATATCTTGATATATACACATCTTAATAAAAATAAATAAATATTTAAAATACTTTTACATTTGCGACCTGCTTGGCAGTTAGAATACATAACTCCCAAAAAAAAGAAGAAGTGTTAATAAATAATAATTTCAGCAAAAAAGAAAAAGAAAAAAGTGTTTTAATAATAATAAGAGTAGTAAGAAAGTCCAAAACTAACGCGGTGGCTTATTGAAGAATTCAGGAAAAGAAGAAAAGTCTTTTAACTTTGAAGTTCAACCTTATTATCCGTCTCTTTCCAACTTTCCATGTTTGGATAATCTAATAATTTCTCTAAATTCCATTTTTTCCCTGAAAAATCTATCAATTGCTGATTCTAGGGTTTTTGGGTTCAATTTCTCAATCTCTTTCTCCCTCCAGTTATCTTATTTTCGTAATACATATTATCCTCCATTGTTATTTTATCCCCTTCTTCCGTCCCAATCATAGTTGTTTATTATTTCTCAGTTTGTCGTTTGGTAGCATCATTATAGATTAAGTTGAGGTAAAACCAATTTTATTTGTAAAAAATATATATAATTTCTCAGATCAGTGATTTTCCCGACCTTTTTGATACTTGTATTGGATTTTTGGATTTTATCATTACCCGAGTTCTGCGCTTGAGCTATGTTCATCAATATCTTCTTGTCAATTGTGTATTTATGCTCTTGATTATCCCAATTTATCACACTGATCACTGTATTTTGTTTTCTTTTTTCAAAGACTGTGACAAATTTATTATGTAATTGTTTTTTCTTCTGGGTTCCTGTTCAAATCTCGTTTGGAAGCTCAGGGTCATTGTTTTACGTCAAGATACTGGTGGGTTTTGAGTAAAGGTTCATTCTTTACAAAAATGAAGCTTGTTGTTCGTGTGATTGAGGCTCGAAATTTGCCAGCAATGGATCTCAATGGACTTAGTGATCCCTATGTCCGGTTACAGTTGGGAAAGCAGAGGTTCAGAAGCAAAGTGGTGAAGAAGAACTTAAATCCGCAGTGGGAAGAAGAATTCAGTTTTCGAGTGGACGACCTCAAGGAACAACTGGTTATCTCTGTTATGGATGAAGATAAGTACTTCAATGATGATTTCATGGGCCGGCTTAAAGTGCCGGTTTCACTAGTTTTTGATTCAGAAACTAAATCTCTTGGTCCTACTTGGTATTCTCTGAGACCCAAAAAAAAGAAGCCCAAGAGCAAGAATTGTGGTATGTTATAACTGTATAACTTTCTTGTACCTATTTACAATTTCAGTATATAAAAACTTCCTCCTTCTCTTGTACGTTTTCTGTTATTAGTTTGTTTGTTCTTTATTATATAGGTGCCATGGAGATGTTGGTTTTTATTCTTTTGTACTAAAATCTAGACGACTGATAATAGGGCCTAAGTTGCATTACCTAGATGATGCCTATGGATTTTAGATCCCAAATGACCAAGCCAATGTGATTCTACTATCATTGACGTTGTCTACAAATTTGTCTTCTGAAATTGTAAAAAAAAATTTCCTCTCTGACAGGTGAAATTCATTTGATTATATATTTTTCCCCAAAAAAATCAGTTATGGAGATGAATTCTAATGGCGATCAAGTATCATATTTAAGGAAACAAGCTGATGTAACTGTTGAATCACCTTCAAGGTCGTTCTCTGGCTTGTCAAACTCAGCTTCTCCTTTAAGAGAAGAGATTTTATCCTCTAAGGAAGACAAGTCTTGTGCACAAAAAACATTCGCTGACCGCTTTGCTCAGATGTTTAATAAAATTTCTGACCCCTCCTCAACTTACTCTGACAGAAGCATTGACTTGTCAGAGCAACCTGAAACTGCTAAACTGTTGGTTGAAGAGAACAAACCTGAGGATTTGTCCTCGTCTGATTCTTTTGAAGAAGCAATGAGAAAAATTGAGTCAAGAGATGAAGGAAGTGAAAATCCAAGCAATTTACCAGGAGGGGTGCTTCTAGATCAGTTATATGTCATTGCACCACCGGGTTTGAACACTTTACTTTTTTCACCTGATTCAAGTTTCTTCAAATCACTGGCAGATTTGCAAGGAACTACAGAACTGCAAATAGGACCTTGGAGATTTGAGAATGGTGGTGAGATCTTGAAAAGGTCTATTTCCTACATTAAGGCTCCTACTAAATTAATAAAGGCTGTCAAAGGCTTTGAGGATCAACAATATATGAAAGCTGATGGGAAAAACTTCGCAGTTCTAGCCACTGTAAGCACTCCAGAGATTATGTATGGGAGCACCTTTAGGATAGAATTGCTCTACTGCATTACACCTGGACCAGAGCTTCCATCAGGAGAGCAGTCTTCACGGCTGGTAGTATCGTGGCGAGCGAATTTTTTACAGAGCACTATGATGAAAGGAATGATAGAAAATGGAGCGCGGCAAGGTATTAAGGAAAGCTTGAACCAATACTCGAGTTTTTTATCTCAGAATGTTAAGCCTGTTGATTCAGAGGATCTTGGTTCCAGTAAGGAACAAGTTTTGGCATCATTGCAACCGGAAAGCCCAGTCAGATTGGAATTTGGGACTGCAGTATTTTGCTAATTTTACTGTACTTTCAACTATCTTTTTGGGATTGTATGTGGCTTTTCACATTTGGATAGCTGCACCCAGCACTATTCAAGGGCTTGAGTTTGTTGGGCTTGACTTGCCTGATTCAATTGGTGAATTTATTGTCTGTGGTGTCCTGGTTCTTCAAGGCGAACGGGTGTTCGAGTTAATTTCACGCTTCTTGAAGGCCAGAGTACAAAAAGGTAATAGTATAATTGCTCTTTCTAGTTTGTGTCATGCAGCTTAGTTCGTTTGTATCATCTGATTGTATCCAAGATCAGGGAATTCCTTTTACTTATATGGGACATAGTCCTATGACTTTGGCATTGGAATCAGGAGATGGACTTTTAATGCTTTCGTGAATAATTTGGAATCAGGACAACTTGTTATCTTTAGTGGGCAACCATGATTTTCATTTCCATGTTGCATCTTATTTGCTGATGGTTTATTTACCCAATTTAGTACATGTGTGTATGTCTTGGCTTATACATTGTTTCTGACTTCATTTATATTGTTTGGAACTCTTTAGGCAGTGACCATGGAGTCAGAGCACAAGGAGATGGATGGTTGCTAACCATTGCCTTGATTGAAGGAAGCAATTTAGCAGCAGTTGATTCATCTGGATTCTCTGATCCATATGTGGTGTTAACTTGCAACGGGAAGACAAGAACTAGCTCAATCAAGTTCCAGAAATCTGATCCTCAATGGAATGGTATGTTATTGTTTATTAGTTATTTCGTGTAAAACTCAAAATCTGAACTGCTATTGCTGTGACTAAAAGATCCATGACTGTTTTTACAGAAATTTTTGAATTTGATGCTATGGATGAGCCTCCATCTGTCCTGGATGTGGAAGTTTATGATTTTGATGGACCATTTGATGAAGCAACTTCTCTTGGACATGCTGAAATCAATTTTCTGAAAAGCAACATCTCTGATCTTGCTGATATATGGGTTCCTCTTGAAGGGAAGTTGGCTCTGGCATGCCAATCTAAGCTGCACTTGAGAATTTTCTTGGATAATACAAGAGGTGGCAATGTTGTACAGGAATATTTGAGTAAGATGGAGAAAGAGGTGGGAAAGAAGGTATATGCTCTAATGCTCAACTTATATCTTTCTTTCTCCGGAAGTTGCTTCTGGTTGTTATTTTCCTGTGGTCTTCTGCTCTTTTTTTGACCTTTCTCTGTTTTTTCCTTGCATAAATTTCTAGATTAATTTGCGGTCTCCTCAAACAAATTCAGCCTTTCAGAAACTATTTGGGCTTCCTCCAGAGGAATTTCTCATAAATGATTTCACCTGTCAATTGAAAAGAAAAATGCCTCTGCAGGTGTGACTGGTGACATCCTATTGTATTCAAATATGTGGATATAATTGATGCTGTGTATAAGGGGTACATGTTTCTTCAGTTCTATCTCATCAAGTTGCAATTGTTTTTTTGCAGGGTCGCCTATTTATGTCAGCAAGAATAATTGGGTTTTTTGCAAATTTATTTGGACACAAGACAAAATTCTTTTTTGTATGGGAGGACATTGATGACATTCAAGTTATTCCTCCTACTTTGTCATCAATGGGCAGTCCAATAGTTGTTATAACTCTTCGACAAGGCAGAGGTCTGGATGCAAGGCATGGTGCAAAAACACAAGATGAGGAAGGCAGACTGAAGTTCCATTTCCAGTCCTTCGTATCTTTCAATGTTGCACATAGGTACTTAATGGAAATTATGATATCACATGCACTTGTTTCATTTGTAGATGTCTGACAACTTTTACGGAACTTCATTTTCTTTTTACATTTGATTAATCTTTACTCCCCCATCTTTTAAGTCTATAATTAGACCCATATCAGTCTGTTTGCTTGATACCATTTCTTTTATCCTTTTAGCATTGTTATTGAATTTGTTTTGTTTAGGTCATTCCATTAGTGAGTTTAATGTTGAGGATGCCAATATGGCCAATCCACTATTTGTGGCTGTTTTGGTTGCCATTTAATCTTCATAACAGCCTTGTAACATGTCTGTCTATCCATCTGCTCTTCATGTCCTATCTATTCTTCATAATTATACCTTTCCTTAAGAATTAAAATCTTGTCTCCCGTATGTACTAGACTTGCTTATGCGTATCTTTCTTAGCTATTTCCAACTCATTCATTTCATCAATGAAATGGTAGTGGAATGCTTGGTTTTGACGGAATGATGGACATTCTCATCTTAGGAAGTTTGGCAGTTTCTCCTGCTACTTACATTTGACCATCTTATTGACTTCAGTGCTGTAATCATGTTTCTTGACACCATTGTTCTATGTAGTTTCTTGTTGGTCTTGGAGTATTTTAGCCATTAGCCAGCCAATTATTGCACCTTAAATTTTATAAGAGGATATCTTGATATACTGACATCTCAAATATCTGAGTAGATATTTTTCAAATATCTGATTTTGTTACAGTCACAAACTAGGATTGGAAAGGAATGTTCAAATCCTACAACTCAACTCAACTCAACTAAGCCTTAAATCTACGTGACTTCTAAAGTATTTATGGTACTGTTGCAGGACTATCATGGCTCTTTGGAAGGCCAAATCCTTGAGTCCTGAACAGAAGGTCCAAATTGTTGAAGAATCTGAAGCTAAAAGCCTTGTAACTGAAGAGAGTGGGTCATTCTTGGGCCTTGATGAAGTTAGCATGTCTGAGATTTATTCTTCTTCTCTTTCAATTCCTGTAAGCTCGCTCTCTCTCCTGAGCATACTTGTCCACACACTCACATGCACACATGATTCTCTCTCCTCAGATACGGCGAGAGCATATACACACTAGTGTTGTCAAGCTTTTGCATAGATGGTTCTGTGGTCCAGCGGCACCTAGCCTTCCCTGCTATCCAGGAGGTCCAAGGGTCGACTCTCCTGGATGCCTACTAGGGGTTTATTCCTCCCTTCCCCCTCCCCAATAAAAAAAATAAAAAAAATAAACTTCGCAAATGTCTATAACTTATTATCAATTATATTCTGCTGGCTTTTTAGACAAGTTTCTTCATGGAGCTGTTCAGTGGGGGTGATGTGGACCGTAGGGTCATGGAGAAAGCTGGTTGTGTTAATTATTCCAACACCCCCTGGGTAACAGAGAATGGTGAAGTCTTTGAGAGGCAGGTGTATTACAGTTTTGATAAGCGTATATTGCGTTATAGAGGAGAGGTGACGAGTACCCAACAACGATCTCCCCTTTCGGGCAGAAATGGCTGGCTTGTAGAAGAGGTTATGGCCCTTCATGGAGTTCCTCTCGGCGACTATCTCAATGTATGTATGTCTGATTTAGTTTTTTGGTATTTTTTGTGTAAATATATTTTGTCTGAATTGTTTACCTGTTTTTCTTCATTTTTCATTTATATTGTTCACGTTCTGCAGCTTCATCTCCAATATCAAATTGAGGATATACCATCAAAAGCAAAGCAATGTCAAGTGCAGGTATTCTTTGGAATTGAATGGCTGAAAATGCACTAAGCATCAGAAAAGGATAACCAAGAATATCATTAAAAATCTGCTAGACCGTTTGAAGGTTATGTTAAGTGCAATTGAAAAGGAATATGCAATAGGGTAGTGAATGGTGTTATAGTATTGGCCTGGCGATGAGCTTTGGAAATGACTGGAGAAGCTGATATGTCTGCAGCACCATTTTACATTGCTGTCAGTACAAATGTTTTCTCCGTTTGTCAGCATAATCTTACTTAGTTTATGGTTTATCGGAGTTAAGATCCATCAAATCGTCTCCTCGGGTCATTGTTTATCATTGCTTTCTTTGGAACGAAGTGGGACAAAGTGCTGGCAGTCATCAGCTAATGGAACTTCTGATCACAAAAGTAGTAGATGTTACTTCTGTTTGTTTCCATTCATTATGATCATAACTGGTGCAAGGCTGAAACCTGTGGGGAATGTTTACTACCAGAGCTTGTCCTTTGATCTGAACTCTGATATAGAAATTACCTTGCTGCTCCCTTTGGACAAGTTTGTCAGGCACAGGCTGAGATATTGAGATTCATTGATTAAATTTTCTAAATCCCAAGTTTGGGTTAGTTGCGCAGTTACTGCTGGGATGTTGTTACACTCATAATTTATCTTCAGCAGGCTGTGTGTCGAACAAAATTTTGTAGAGTCAAAGAAAGTTGTAACATGTCTCTGATGAACTAAAAAAGATTATACCACAATCTGACTAGGACTGATAAATGTGAAATATTATCAGAATCAAGTTTTTTTTTATTCCACTAAATCATTTCCAATACGTTACAAAATTTTCTGAGAGAAAAATGATAGGTACACTCAGTTAATTAGGATTTCTCAAATCTAACGTGCTCGAATCTTCCTAATCTTCCTATAAAAAAGGAGAGATATTTTTATAATAAGATTTTTGTATTTTTGGAAAAAATTTACGGGCTCGAAATAATTTTATGAAGTTTAAATTTCAACAATCTAAATAATTTAATTTTAATTTTTATTATTTGGTTTATCTATTATTTTGTTCTTTTAAGATTATATTAATTTTTAGTTCGGTCTTTTAAGATTTAAAAATTTTCAGTTAAGTTCAACTTTTTCAGTTACATATTCATGAAATAACTATATTTGACATAAAATTAATAATGTATATAAGTTGTTTTTATAATTTACAATTTTTTTTAGTTATTGTATCATTAAATTATGTAAAAATTATTTTATTTATGCATAACATGAGAATAATATAATATAACTTGAATGAAAAGAGAATAATAAAATATAACTTTATTGAAAATTTTTGAATTCTTAAGGTAGGATGAAATTGACCTAAAATATTCTTGAAGAACTAAATTAAAAACTAAACTAATCTTGAAGGACTAAAACAGTAATTAATTTTTATTATTTTATTTAATTAATATATTCAATATTATATTAAAATATATCTTATTTGTATTTTAAATCCTAATCTAACACTAATTCTAATCTTAACCTAATCATAACTCTAACCATGATTCTAATTCTAATTTTAATTTTAATCATAAATTATTTAGGTGGTTAGAATTTAAACATATAATATGAATGATTAAAATGAAAAGAATCCTAGGAATTCTACTAATATCAAATTCTAAAGATCCAAATCCATGATTATGTAGAGGGATGAAACACATAATTCAGTTTCAAGGATACAATTGGGATAATTTTTAAATAGAAGGAGATAATGGTAACAAAATAATTATAAAGGGTAAAATTAAATAATAAAAATATATTTTAGCAACTTTGTCTGAGACCCCAAGCTCCTAGCTTTTCCCAACCCATCTCGGAAAGTTCCATCGGCCTCGGCTTCGCTACTAACTGGGCTCCTTCCCAATCAAAACTGACGCTTCTCTCTGCAGAGGCCATACCTTGAGAAACCCTAACTGGTAAAATTGTTTAACTTTCCTGACGATCAACAACTCTATTTGTTCACTTTCTGCCCTTTTGTTTGCTTGTACTTAATTATTTTATCCTAATTTGTTGATTTATTCACTTTTCATGCTTTCCATTATTGAGTTTTGTGAATAAATTTGGATGCTACAGAAATAAGAAATAGTGAGAAAGATTATAGAATGAATTACTCTTTAATTTGCATTTGGGTTTATGATGGTATATCTGTTAGATTATTGAATGAGTCATTTTTATTTTTTTTTGGATTTTGGGTTAGTGATTACTTGTTTACCCAATATATTTATCGGTCTCATTGTTTGATTTGAAGCTAAGTTTTTATGCAATTTTGTTTTGAACTTCTTAGGGTCTCTGAAATAAGAGTTTTGTAGCATGAACTTGAAGATTAGTCTTTGGACTGGATTCGGAAATGATTGAAGAGCTCCTTGTTTGTATAATGTGATTATCCCATTTTGATGAAAGTTACCCTTCAGCTCATAATAATAAGGGAGCTCATTGATTCATTGGACTTTAAGAATGTATGGAAGAGCAGGACTTGATAGATTTAAGAAAGCTCAAACTTTGGAACCATTCTCAGTTAATGCCAATTCAGCTTCCAAAACCTGGTACCCAGCCTGTTCATAAAGTGGTTAACCATTCCTCTATTAAGCCTTCGCAATCTCAAAATTTGCACCAACAAACCCAATGTCAGCAGCAAGAGCTATCACAACAGCATGTTTCTCAGAAGGCTGTGGGAATGGAGGCAGCACCATTGGTGGGGCAGAATCAGCAGACAGCAGTTGGAGGGGGCCAATCAACTTGGCAGCCACCAGATTGGGCAATTGAACCTCGCCCAGGTGTTTATTATCTTGATGTTTTAAAGGATGGTCAGGTGCTTGACCGGATTAATCTGGATAAACGGAGGAGTATATTTGGGAGACAAATCCAAACTTGTGATTATGTTCTTGATCATCAATCTGTCTCTCGCCAGCATGCTGCAGTCATTCCTCACAAAAATGGGAGGTTAGATAATTGCTGATTCACCTTGATATCATTTGAATGGTTACGTTATTATTATGTCACTGCCGTTACTTCTTTGATGCAACATTATCTTAATTTATCAACCAAACTTTATTTCATCCTAATTTATGAACTTCTGGCTGTCAATTCAACAAAAAAAAAAAAAAAGAACAGTAGCACACCATGGTATGTGTACTACCAATTAGAGATGTGCCCACAGAATATGCATGTTATTGAATTTGAGATCTGATCACTGTCAGTGTCAGTTTGACAGCCACTACTTACATACTGAATTATTTTATTTATTATATTTTTTTTCTGCATATGATTCCATTGTCGGAAGTAGAAAAGCTCTTTTGTAATTTACACGTCATTCACTTGCTTTTGTTTCTTCAACAGCGTTTATGTAATTGATTTGGGATCTGCCCATGGGACCTTTGTTGCAAATGAGCGATTGACTAAGGATTCGCCAGTTGAACTTGAAGTGGGGCAGTCTTTGAGGTTTGCTGCATCCACTAGAGTTTACATACTGAGAAAAAATGATGCAGCTCTTTTTCCTCATCCTCCACTGCCCACAGAAATTGATCTACCACCTCCTCCTGATCTTGCTGATGAAGAAGCTGTTGTCGCATATAACACACTTCTAAATCGTTATGGTATTACTAAGCCTAATCTTCTGTCCAAATCTAGTGAGTCTGTTAGATCTGCAAGTGAAAAGGATGACAGCCACCATATAGAGAGAGCTGCTAAGAGAATAAGGAAGACAAGAGTTGCCTTTAGGGATCAAGTTGGGGGAGAACTGGTTGAGGTTGTTGGGGTTTCAGATGGTGCTGATGTAGAAACAGAACCTGGTCCAGTTGGTGTGAAAGAGGGAAGTCTTGTTGGACAATATGAATCCCTTGTACAGATTACAGTTATACCCAAGGGAAAGGAACAGTCATCTGTGAAGGAAGCCGATACATCCCAAAAAGGAGTGACTGATAAACTACTAGAAGTCTTGAATAAGGTCAAAACCACACCAAAAAGCGGGATCTATGATGACCTGTATGGAGAATCATTGTCTACCAAAGTTGGCTCTTCCTGGGCATATTCATCTGTCACTACTAGCAAACCAGCTTCTCCAACTAAAGATGCAGTAGGCAATGCATTAAGAGCAAAACCTGACAGTAATCCAAGCAATGTGGATGATGAAGATGATGATGATTTGTTTGGCGACTAATTGAACTCTGCAAAACAGCTATGGAAGTATCTTACTTCTCTCCTGATTTTGAGTTTGATATTTGTTTGGACGTTGAAACAATGCACTGAGAATTCTATGGTGTTGCTTCCTTTATTAACTGGGAAAATATTTTTGTAATGAATCAGAAACTTTTGTTTTACAAGGCATGTTCTACAAAGTGTTATTATGACCTCCTAGTTGATTACATACTGAGACTATGAAACCATGTTAATTCTCCAATAGCTCCAATTAGCAACAGCTTCAAGAAAACAAATTACTTAAAAATTATAACATCATTCACTCAACACTCCAGCATGAAAAAAAATAATATAGATATTCAAGAATTTAAGTAAATACACATGTTAGAAGAACTGTATTATCTCTCATAATGGAAAACGAAAAAAGAAAAAAGAAAAAAAGAAAAGAAACTGATTACATTATAACTAAACAAGGAAAAAAAGAGAGTATCCCTAGAATAATATATTTATACAAAAGCCAGTAAGTTAGTAACTGGTTGGAAGATTCAAATCAGATGTGGAGAATGATCTTCTTAACCTACTTAACTTTCCTTGGGGTCTGGAGCCTGGATAAACTTGCTTGCTATACTGAGTAAACTGCAGAGATTTGAGATACAATGATGTTGAAAGGATATAAAATAGAAGGATTTTTTTTAGAATATAAGAAACAACATTTAACTGGAGAACCTTCTCTACAAATAAATTCTCCATCTTTAGATTAAAAACTTTTTCCTCTAGTTGACGAATTTAGCCTAACGAAATAAATCAAAGAAAAAAAAAATCAGTTTAACTAAAGTTTTAGAGGGAAATTTTTAAAAATAAAATAAAATAAATAAAAAAAACCTAGCTGAAGACTTTTAAAAAAGAAATTAATTAGTGGAAATTTTCAGTTAAATACAAGCATTGGTTGCTATCTTAGATGGCATAAGATACTAACCTGGTTATTTTCAACTGATTTCCTGGCTGACAATAGGTTTTTGAGTTTAGTTTCTTCTTTAAAATTTTTAATGCATTCTGCAGAACCTATGAAGGACGGATACGGATATGAATACGAGAATCCGAAACGATACGTTTCCGACACTGAAATACACAAATTTCTTAAAAACAATGATACAATATATTAAAGATATGTTTAATTAAATAATTTTAAATTCATAACATAAAATTATCTAAAAAGCACAAATTGAACAAATTCATCATATAATAGTTATCAAACAAGTACAATTCGTAAAATACTGGTCCAACAAACTACAATTCATCACATTAAATTTTTCTCTAATTAAAATTAAAAGAAAGTCCAAAAAAAATAAAAGAGAATCAAAAAATTTATGCAACAGTAATGGATTCAATGCATAACTCCATCATATATTTCCACATATGCAAACTTTATAAAAACTTATACAAAAGCAACAAAAGAAACAAACATAGGCTAGAACACAAGGAGAATAACTTCATAAGCTAATATGGAATAAAAAAAAACAATAAACAGTTCACATCAATCCTCATAAACAGTAAAAGAGCCAACAACAAGAAGTTTTGCAGCCAACAACTCAGATTCTGCATTAGTGCCAACGCAAAGTCCATAACACCATTTTTTTGACAAAGAGAAGGGGAAGTGAAAGAGAGAGATAAAAAGTGGAGGATTACTCACTGGAAAGGAAGCTTTGGAGGCCTCAACAGTGATTGTTGTGAATTGGACTGTCAGAGGCAATGGAGAGGATGAATAACCTGAGAACTTTGAAGCTTCGACAAGCAGTGAAGATGAAGAATAGTTTGAAAATCAGAATAAGCTTCAAACCCAAGAATGGACTAATCAAAAGCTGCTTCAACAATACCAATCCGATGAATGGGCAATTGTTAATGGAGAACAAAAGACGCAAAGGAAATGAACTTACAAAGAAAAGAAGGAAAAATGAACAAAACGCAATGTTTTGGTGTTAGCAAAAAATATGGCCCCCGTATCCAGTCAATTTAGAGACGTGTCTCGTAATATCCGAGTCGTGTCTTGCCATATCCTTGCCGTGTCCTGTCGTATTGTATTCGAGCAGTGTCAAGCCGTATCTAAGTCCTATCAAATTCAAAAAAATATATAATATATAAAAAAATAATTATGGATACAAATTTGATACGTATACAGGAGTATAGGGGTCATATCCGTGTCGAGTATGGATACGACCCCTAATCTAAAATATCAGTGCTTCAGAGTACAAAACCCTTGGCTCTTCTCTTTCTTCTAACCCAACTCACTTTATTTTGTGAAGCAACTTCAAGTTCAACTTCAACTTGTGGTTGAGCAACATCAATGGCTTCTCCCGCATCCATTGTTTGATTCTCACCGACCGGATGATCATCAAGTATTTGGCTGGAACCTTCAAAGGAAACATTCAAACCCATTACATTATCTTTGTAATCTATGGAATTAGAATCATCATGGATGATTGGCCCCCAATAATCAAAGCCATCCTTGCACAAACTAAGAAACACATTGTCATCCATAACATCAATGTCACTGAGACTCATTGTCACACTTGGCACAAATCGGATTTCAATTACAAGCTAAGTTAAATAAACAAAAATGAAGAATCAAGGTTGGGGATGTTAAGGTTTATGTAGTGTTTCACACAAGTAATGCCTCTTGTACAAGGAAAATTACTAAGAATTAGAAAATAAAGCTCTACATAACATTGTTGTTGCCCTTGTAGTACTCTGCTTCCCTTATACGAACTATTCCCATCAAAGTTATTTGTTCTTTCCACTCTCGGCTGGAATTTGTATATGAAATGAAAGTATGGAAAAGTTCCTACTCAGGCACAGATCCATACTGAAAGTGTTTGAAAAGCCCACTTGAACAAACGATATGTTTTCTCAGCACATTCACTGGGGGCCCTTTCAGCAATTTGCTTACCCAAACTTGCACAACAAAAAGTATGTATGCATATGCATACTTTAAAATTCATTGATAACAATATTTTAACGAGCTATATATGTACATATATTAACTGGTCAAGGTAAATATAAATATGTTTTCATCTCTTACACACATTTTCTTGTTAGTAAAAAATACATATATTTAGATTAAATTTTATTTTATACTAAAATTTAGTTATGAGAACGAGTGACAAAAAAACGTATTTTATAATGATATAGATACTAGCTATGATATCATATATATAATGTCAAAAAATTATTTTATCTAAAAATTAAAACTTTTATGTTAGACCATTGAATAAATTTTGATTCCTAGAGAAAGAAAAAAAAAAAAAATATCACGTTCATAATTTGGTGTCTCCAAACTAATCAAACTGACAGCTTTTTATGAGGATGAGGATGAAGAATTGTGGAAACTATAGTAGGTCCATTATAATGGAGTACAGATTGACTACTACCATTATATAGAAGCTCTAGGGTTTCCAATTAGCTATACAATTATGACTCAAACTGCACTGTGTAGCTAGAGGTTGACATTACTTGTACTCAAATGTCATACTATATATTATTGTTTACAAGATTTTCTTTTCCTCTTCAGCATGCCGTAGAGAAACATTTCTTACAAAGAAAAAATATATAAATTAAATTTCTTTATTTTTTTTTTATGTATGAGAGATTTCACGTGAGACAAACAACTCAAATAATAAAAAAATTAATTTGCTAAGACAGAGGTGCTAGAACTAAGATCAATTCTCAGGTTCAAGTTCTACCATCGACAAATGTGTGGTTCATTTTTTCATATTTGTGAAGTTATTTGTCTCATCTTATGTGAAATTATAAGTAAGATTGATTGATTGTTTCAAAAAAAAAAAAATTTTATTTGTTGAATTTGAAGACCTTATTGTATATATACTATCTCTCTAAAAGAAAAAAGGTATGCTTTGTTTTTTAATTTTTTTAATAACATGTGAATATTTAAAGTTATAATAATAATTAATTGGTAAATTGAAAAACGTTGATTTTTTTGAAGAAAAGATTATGTGTTATAAAATTTTCATAAATTCTTTATAATGCTAATATATGTGACATGTTTTTAATTAAATTAAAGAAATAAATTAATAAAGATACGTGTAATCTTATGCGAAAATCATATGTGATCTTACCACTAAACTTAAAAAAAAGTTTAAGGAAAAGTCCACTTTCTTATGAAAAGGGACATGGTTGCCTTTTTTCAAAGATTAGTTTTGATACTACACAATGATAACAAAATCTAATATAATAAACCTTATTAATAATGTCAAATAATGATAACCATGATGATGTATCATGATCATCATCATGGCTACCATCATCACCTTAATTAGTCTTAATATAATAGGATTAATTAGGGTGTAAATACATTAAGAAAATAATGACATAAAAATCATGTGGGACATCAATTGTAGGCAAAAGTGCAAAACGATTAACACACGTGTAAGTGCTTCACACGTATGGAATATTGGGCAAAGAGAAAAGAGAAATACTTGTCTGTGTTTGGCCTCCAAAACAACCAACATAGAGGTCAAGAGCAATCACATCAGTGTGATGTAACCAACGGCAGATGACAATGCAAGTAGTTAGTCTTAATTTCACTAGGCTATATCTCTTTGAGAATATTGTTTAATTAGGTATCTAATTTTGAATATTTTTTCTTTTTGAGATTTACATATTAAGAGATGTTATGAAAATTAAAATTCTCATAATTTTTTAATTTTTTTTTGTATATAAGACTTATATTTTTGTAAGATTTTCTCTCCTATATACTTTGAATCCTCATTCTCATTATTAAAAGTAGAAAGTAGTACATTAATTATATGCACAATTTCTTAACATTTAATAATTTCAATACAATTGTTTTTTTTTTATATGTAAATATTAGTAACATGACTTCTATAAACACTTATTTATATATATATATATTCTCACTAGCTATTAAAGAAGTTACTTATTTTAGATTTTGTAGAATTTTAATAAAGTAGCCCTATTTTTTTATTTTTTTGCATAGACGATCCCCACAAACCATTTTTTTTAAGAGAAGGGAGAGACAAGACTCAAATCCTGAACCTAAACTTAAAAGAGGAGAAAATGTCACTAGACCACAAAAGTCCTGACCCTTGTAAGCTATTGTATCGTGAGATTTTTTGGGCTTAATAAGTGATATAATTATTGATTATATTCAAATAGGCGCCTCCAAGATTCAAATTTTTAGGCCTCCTCCTGAAGTTGCAATTTGCAACCAACCACCTTTGAATTTATTTATTTATTTTGTATTCTTTTAGATATCTATTCAATCTATGTTCTATTTGTTGAGTTATTTAGTGTTTTATAATTTAATGACACATGCCTTTGATTATTTAATTTTTCTTAGAAGTTCTGCTTGAGCTTATGAATTACAAATAATTAAAGATAATTCTCTCTTTTTTTATTTTATAAATATGCCATTGTTAATAAATGTGGAATTAAATCCCACATCTTTAGGAACTCTTATTAATTTTTGCAAATATCAATAATCAAATCAATGATAGAAGAAGAATATACCAAAACTTAGTGGGGGGAAAGCATGATGAGCGATGCATAACAGGATCTTTCATTCATATAGAGAATTGGACCAATTGGTCCCACATTCCCACATATATACATATATGCTTCTTTCAGAGCACTCCCAATATCCAACCCACTTGCATTGCATGCCTTTTGGAAATCAATCATAGAGCACCAATTTTCAAGCTGTTGAGAGAAAGAAAGTAAAGAAGAAGAGACTGCTCCTTTTTCTTTATTTTAAGTTTTTTTTTTCCCTTGTATTTCCTATTCAAGGAATTTATCATAACTTGGTTTTGATACATTACCATATTGACTAATCCCAACCAACCACTCTCTCTCTCGTTTTATCTCTCCGTCTCTTTTGCCCCACAACAGTCTTGGTGAGGAGACATTTTGGTGCTCATTTTTCTTCCAGTTGGTGTGTTTCACTGGCTGTATTTAATAGAAACCCATTACCTATAGCACCTATATCTCCCTCTCCCTTCTCTGTCTCCCTCTCTCTCTGAGGATTATTTGCATGAAATATCTAAAGTATTTGTTTTGTGTCCCATATATGCATCACATGCTTATGTACGTTGATGCATATATATTTGTTTCTCATTTTACGCCTCCTAAGTGTTGGTTAAAAATCCAGAACCAAAAACTGGTTCTTCAACTTTCTCTAGCTTCCAAAGTTGCTTGGGATTTGAAGCTCTAAAATTCTGCAGCTTTTTCCAACTGTGAATGCTTCTGCCTTCTGGGTATCAAGTAACATCAATCATATATATGAGATGTAAGTTTTTTCTTTCTCTTTTTTGCATTATTTTGAATTCTTTACACATTTTCTCACTGAGGATAGGGTTAGTTCTGTTAGTATATGGGAGTATGATAGTGGGGTTATTTGATATTGTCAGAACTCTGCTTGGCTTGTTGTTTCTGTATCCCACTCAATACCCAAGAAAAAGCTTGAGATGCTTTTTCATTCTGTTATACAGACGAAGAAACTGCCACACTTTGCTAAAGGATAAAAGATGAGTGGAAAAGAAACTATACTGTAGGCTCTGTATAAAAAATTCCAATAGTATAGGGACAAAAAGATAATAATAATAAGAAAAATAATCAGAAAAGCTTCTTGGGGTGGGATATTGAAAGGTTTGAGGGTACTTGTAGAGAACTTCTTTATCAATTTCAAAAGGGAATGTCAACATAATTGGCTAAATACCTTATCAAATGGCATCCAATTATCAAACTTGGGAGGGCAATTCTGATTCTTCATTGAGCTGCAAAGCTATATATTTGCTGACATAAGCTCTCTATACACTTTCCTGAGTTTTGATAATGTTCATGGAGTTGGGATATTGTACAGTTGCCTTTAAGAAAAAGTTGGCTTCTGAGAGGCTTCTGTTATATTCCTGTAAAGCTGTTTGGGAGAAAATTTTGGAGGGCTTTTCTCTCGTCTGTTTAAAAGTAATGGGTTTTGTGCCTCAAATAAAGAGTTTCAATTGCTTTACCAACATTGTCTGTGAAAGTATAGATCACACTATGTGAGATTTCAACCAATGAATGGTGGGAAAGCTCCGGGACCAACATCCACTATCACAGTATCATTGCCAAGATCAGATGATTCTAATTTCAATCATCTACTATTAGTGATCATGATCAGTGTTGTTAACAACAGAAATTGTATAGCAGATGCAGGCTCATCTTTTACTTTCCCTTTCCATTTTTCCTCAAAAAATTTATGTGGGACAAAGGTTTATAGCGTTTGATAGGCGTAAAATATGTCAGCAGACAAGAATCCAAATTTTGAGGTTCTTCAGTTTCTTGTTACATATGTCGGGCATTGGCAAGGAAGGCATAAAAACTGAAGGCCAATGTAAGTCAGTGAGAGTGCCTCGTATTCACATTTTATACTTTTTATGAACATTGAACCACTTTTAAGCAACTTCCCAATGATACTACAGACAAATTTGCATGGCATCTAGCAAAGGTCTCAGAGCAGTTTCTCTTCTGAGCTATCCTCATCTTCTTCAGTGCTTGACAGTATAAACTGGAATTTATTGCTTTTTCTCAATTTTTAATTGGTTTTTTCTAACGGTTGTCCCAAAACACTAGTTCAATTATAATTAATATAATTTTTGAAAATTAAAACTTTCCAAAATTAACAATTTATGCATTTGATAACACTGAAATCAAATCAATTATCATAATAAATACTTTAAATTTTATAAAATCTTAATAAATAAACCCGTTAGAAAACTCCTTTTTAATTTTATGCCGTGAGGGCTTTCCACCTGCTATAAATTGAAGAGTTTCTTGGGTCCTAAACAGATAGCAATAAGGATGATAGTGCCCTTTGTTGGATGGACAGTGAGGTATGGCCTACTTCCTGATTTCAGTTTCTTAGTACAATTTTTATGTTCTGCGTATCAACAAAAAGTGTTATGGTGTTTTTCTTCTTTTTTTTCTATTTCCTTCCTCCTTTTTCTCTAAATATTTGTTAGTTTAAAACACACTCATTGAAGCATGTTAATCAATCTGCTGCAGATATTAGATGACCCCTTTGGTTCTGCTATCTTCATCTGTAAGAATCTCCTGAGCAATCCGTTTAATTTTCTACTTCAGATATTCTCTTGGTAGTGTTCTTTCAGAGACGGTTGAATGACAAAAGTCACTTTACCAGATTATTATTAGTTGTAAAATTTAAAAGAACTAGTCCTTCCAATCAGCAACTTTTATGAATATTCCTCGTGTGCGTTACTGTCCAGATAATTTTATTCATTGACTAAGAACTGGAGCTTTGATTTAACTTTATCTTTGGATAGTTTTAGACATGAGTGCTTAAAATGCATGAATTAGTGAATGTATTAATGGTCAAGTAAATTTTTCTCAGAGTTTATTTTCTCAGTTAAACTACTGAATGAAACAGTACTCATTGACATTCTGGGTCCTTTCAGAAATATCTGGGAAGGGCAATTCACTGTTGTGAAGTATAGGCTCTTACTGACTAACGGGCATCAAACAGAGGAAAAATGAAGTTTATGAAAATTGGGACAAGGCCGGACACCTTCTATACCGAAGAAGCTACAAGGTAATGAGAAACGGGATAAGCTACTTCTTTAGAAAAGCCCAAGCCTATGTATGACTAATGTATTTTGTACCAATTAACAGTTTGTGTTCTGACAATGCAGGAGTTTGATTTCAGATATACCTACTGACCTTGTTATACATATTAAAAACATCAATTATTTGCTCCATAAGGTATGAATTAGTAAGGAATACTATTGATGACCTGTTACTATGATAAAAGAAGATGCAGATAATAATCTTAGATCATCATTAATTCTGTTTTTCCTAGCTGCAGTTTCCGCTTCTTCCAAAATGTGGCCTCCTACAGCGGCTTTGTTCAGATTTTAGTGATTCTGAGAATGTTACAATAGAACTTCATGATATACCCGGTGGGGAAGATGCTTTTGAGCTGTGTGCTAAGTTCTGCTATGGAATTACAATTAACCTTAGTGCCCATAATTTTGTACCTGCATTTTGTGCTGCTAAGTTCCTCCGAATGACTGACTCGGTTGAGAAGGGAAATTTTATTGCAAAACTTGAGGCATTCTTCAATTCATGCATTCTTGAAGGTTGGAAGGACTCCATTGCCACATTACAGACCACTGCAAAATTACCTGACTGGTCTGAGAATCTTGGTATAGTCAGAAAGTGCATTGATTCAATTATTGAGAAAACTCTTACACCACCAGCTCAGGTCAATAAATTTAGAGCTATCTCACTTCCAGTTACTAAATTTTTACTTTTAGATAATTTGTGCTCAAGAATGATGATGCCATGCAGGTCAAATGGTCCTATACTTATACTAGACCTGGTTATTCCAAAAAACACCACCATTCTGTCCCGAAGGATTGGTGGACGGAGGATCTGTCTGACCTTGACATAGACCTCTTTCGATGCATAATTATGGCCATCAGGTCAACGTATATGCTTCCACCACAGCTTATTGGTGAAGCTTTGCATGTCTATGCCTGTCGGTGGCTACCAGACACCACAAAGCTTAGGCTTGCAGAGGGTTCAACATCTCAAACTGAAGAGGCTATCCAAAATAATAAAAAAATTCTTGAAAACATTGTCAGTATGATCCCTGCAGATAGAGGATCAGTTTCTTTTGGCTTCTTGTTAAGACTTCTCTGTATAGCAAATTATCTTGGAGTATCACCAATGACAAAGACAGAACTAATAAGGAGAGCTAGCCTACAATTTGATGAGGCAACGGTGGGTGACCTGCTTTATCCTTCAACCTCAACCACTGACCAGCACTTCTATGATATAGACTTAGTTCAGGCAGTGCTTGAAAGTTTCTTGGCACTGTGTAAAAGAATGCCCCCTTCTGCTGCAGAGACCAGCCAGTTCATGAGATCAATTAGAAATACTGGGAAGCTCATTGATTCTTATCTTCAAGGGGTTGCAAGAGATGATAATATGCCAGTGTCGAAATTGATATCTCTTGCTGAAGCTGTACCAGATATTGCACGACCAGAACACGATGATCTTTACAAAGCAATCAACATTTATCTTAAGGTGAAGTAGTCATATTACACCTCCATCCTAACTATTCAAAATGTACGAAATTTTTTAGGGCCCTGAGGTGAGTATTAACAGCAAATGCCCATGAAAACAACCACATATATTCAGCTTTCTTTATAAGACCTTGATATATTAATTCTCAAGATAGAATTTGACATAATTTACCACCCAAAACAGTTTACTTTTGTTTATATCGTAGTGCTTGTGTGTTGTTTAATTCATATGCAGGGGCATGATGATTTGTGCAAAGCAGATAAGAAGCGCCTCTGCCGGATTCTAGACTGCCAAAAATTGTCCCCAGAAGTACGCACTCATGCAGTTAAAAACGAGCGCCTGCCTTTGAGAACTGTTGTGCAAGTCCTCTACTATGAACAAGAGAAAAGCTCCAAGGTCACCGCTAGTCATAAGCCAACACCACCTCAGGAGCTAAATTTCGGAGCAAAACTGACACCAACTACTACTAGAGACAATCAGGGCAAGCAATGGTCAGGTCCAGAAGAAGAACTCAGCAAAGAGGAAACCACAAGAAGAACCATCCTTCCCGAAACCAAAGAAAGAGACAAACATAAACTGAAAAGATCAGATGACAAGTTGCCATTAGAACTGGAAAGGAAGGCAGTATTAAGAGGAGAGTTAGTGGGGGTGGAATCAGATAAGGGAAAGGAAGTTAGAGAAGAAAATTTGCCAGGTATCAAGCTGGATGCAAAGAAGATCACTACAAGGGCAAGTAGTAAAGGCAGAGAAAGATAGCAATTAAGATGAGAAATTCATCCTCTTTTGCATTTCTGCAATTTTAGTTTTCTATGTCATTTTTTGTTGTGTTTGTAGAATGTTCAAGTTCAACTAGGATAGCATTATAGCCTACAACCAGTTGATGAGTCCTTTTCATTTTCTGTGTAGGTGTAACTATGATCAGTTGGGAATGTCAATTAACTGACGTATATGTCAAGTAGGAGATATGCCAGAAATGCAACTGCACTCTATTTGACTTGTACAAAGTTTCAGTTTCATGGGACTTCTAACTTTCTCATGTAGGACAGTGGAAGAAATTAAATTAAACCCATTAAAAGTGTAAGAAGAAGATGAACAAAGTTAGAATTGGCTGGCTCATGATGCTGGCCACCTGGTATTAGAAAAAATTGCCTCACCTTGTTTAGTGTATTATAAATTTTTTATAATTGTCATTTAGTATCCGAATTAATTTATGTATACTTATATTATTATAATTTTTTAATTTGATCAAAGTTATATCATTCACCTCGAAACTAAAAAATTTATGAAAGTATTACCCACACTATCTTTTAATAAAATTCAAATACATTAATTCAATAAATAACACATATTTTAACCATTAGACCCACTAATAAATACTAAAACTACTAGAGAAAAAAAAGAAAAGGAAAAACTGAAATGGGAATGAAGTGTGCTCAAACTCAATTTATGAAGAATGTGAACTTTCATCAGCAATGGGTTTGCTTTCAAAATTTAGCTATGTGTAGGAATTTTCCACTGTAGTCATTCTTATTTTCTTTTATGCTTGATTTTTCTAAAGGGCCAAATGGGCCAGGGTCCATCCCACTGACGTGAAACTATATTTTATTTGCATCAAAATATATATATATTTTTAAAAATTCATGAAGTAAAAAAAAAAAAAAAAAAAAAAGGAAAAGAAAAATCAGAATCTCTAATCTCCTGTGTCATCATCACCTTCCTACTACCAATTATTCGCATATAGAACAGAAGTGGCGCCACAGCCCCTCTTTCTTTCGATCTCTCTAATTTTTCCGGCGATTCCAAATGACCATTTGATTGTCATCTCCGGTACTGATCAAATTAGACATGGGAATTTCTTCTAATTAACTATGGAAAGGTTGATTTTTCCTGTCATAAAACGCGGCCGTAGCACGATTGGTAATGACGGTTCCAGTTCCAAACTAGCAGGGCGTTAGTGGTCTCTGGTAACTTTTGTGCAATTGGAAATTAAACGTTTATAATTAAATTCTTTTATATTTATTTTGCCGGCAATAATGTTGGTGGTATCTGACTAATTTACATCTGATATCCCATTAACGATGCACTAGTTCACTGGGAGATTAATTTTTTTGGTAGATTTCAATAGGATGAAATTACTGACATCTATTTTCTGGGTCTTAATTGTTTGATTTATTTGAGGGAATTTGGGTGGATATATACAATTGGGTATTGGAGTAGATTGCACTGCATGAATTGTAATTATTTTCTGTTTAGAGGGTTTAAAAAAGCATTTTTCTTTTGAAAATGGCATGGTATTATAGGCTATGATGATCAGTTGAATATATGTAGTGTTAGTAGTTCGTTAACAATGCATGCATGGAACGTATCTTCACGAATTGTCACCACTGATAGCATATTTGATTGGTTTGTCACCTAGAAGACTGAAATGTGTACACTTACTCGAGCTACAGCAAAGATTGCGGTTGGATCTGTTTCATCGGTTATTAAAGTGATATATCAGTTATGGTGTTGACCATGCTATTTATGTTAGCCGTTTCACCATGCATATGCATTTAGATTCATCAATTGTAGGGACACTTTTAGTATTACTCTAACTCTTTTTATAATCACATCTCGAGTGTGTGGGCGGCAAACTGACTTTCTGCTGCAGTTGAGAAAGGATTTGTGTTTTTAAATTCTGTTGATGATACATGACGTTTCTTCTCCCACTAAATGACAAGTTCAGACTCACTGATTGCGTGGTGGAACTGCCGGTCAAACAAAATTTTGAATTCTATAAACATATTAGATGATTGAATTGTAAATGGGCAACAATTAATTCTTGGCTCATTCACAATATTCTTTGTGGAATCATCCTAATCACATGCCCTTTGCCACTTGTTGCATGGTGTACCTATAGGCACTTATGTACCTGAATGTACTGAACTAATGAGGGTACTGCCAGATATGTGCCTAGCATAATGGAGTGCCTGGATTTCTGTCCTGTTTTAGTTGCCTTTGTATTAGGGAAATGCCACCTGATGTTCTCTCTTAATTGAATTTTGTGGGCACCCATGTCCTTTCCCCCTCTGGTATCAATAAATATTCCAATATATGCAGTGTTTGGAAAGTTATCTTATTTGTTGCTGAAACTGTATTATGAATCAACATTGAATCCAATCCAGAAATAGAAACTTGTATAGAGGCTGGACTAATTGCTATGCAATTTGTATTGTTTGTAGTACTTCTTTTGTTTTTCTATCACTTTTTATCCGGAAAAGATGCCTGCTTGAGCTATCCCTAACATAAAATAGCACATAATATCACATGATGTGACACTTACATGGATGTGTGCATGCTATTGGGATTATCATTGATGTGACACCCCACCAACTCACACATATAGAGATATCATATACCTACATAACTTTTTTGGTCAAGATATATAAATGGTTTGGTTTGGGTCAGTTAACAAATTGAATTATTCTTATAAACCAATTACTTGATTCCGGAGTTTTCTAACTGAGGAATTTTAAAAACTTTTTCTTGTGTACAGGTATGGAGGTGTGTTTTGTCACTTGGAAATGATCATGGTGCACTGCCTAGACGGATTAAAGCATTTTTGTGCTACAGTGGTAAACTGTTGCGATGCTGATTCATGTAAGCAACCCAAGGGTTTAGAAGATCCAGAAGCTCTTGCAAGGGAGACAGTCTGTATGTTGTCTTTTCTTTTCATCTTCCAGTGTGTGATGTTAGGATGTGAAGCAGATAGGTTGTTCATTATTTTTTCCACTGTTTTGCACTTTACTTAGAGTTAGATTACATGCTTTAATACATGTAATGTTACATCCTTTTATTTCTACTGCTCTTACCAAGAACTGCATATTATACCTGTTTGTTTCTGTAACTAATTAGAAGAGTAAGGCTCATTGTTTGAAGTTTATTTATCTTCTCTTTCTTCACTGTTTCTTAATGTCCAATTCCTGTTTTATCAATACTTGATTTAGTCATTGACACTTGACTCAAAGCTCAAGAAGGATAATAAACCTTTAGCTCTTTTCTACAATGCAAAATATTCCTCCTTCAGAAGTTGCCAGTTCGTTTCAAATCAAAATCAACTACAGAGCAGGAGAATACTCTTTTTTAACTTCATGGTGTGACAATATCCTTGGGTGCCTCACACAATGATGTGATTAACTTTTGACATTTTAAGTGATTCTTGAGTTCAACTTAGTAAATTGTTTTAACGCTTTTGCGTTTACTTACTAGTTTCACCTCTGAGCTGCCAGTGCATATAAATTTTCTGCATCATTTTATGTAGTTTATCCTTTATTACTTTTAATGCAGTTAGTGTAAGTGAGATAGAAGCGCTTTATGAATTGTTTAAGAAGATCAGCAGTGCGGTGATTGATGATGGGCTGATTAATAAGGTAATATTTCGTATTCCTTTTTCCTATTCAAATTAGACTTAGGGTTATTGTGTTTTATAAATTATTTAGGATCTGCTTTGAATTTATTTCCCTTAATAATCACTTATATCTTATTTCATTAGAACCTATTTTCTATTGTCTATTGGACTATTATTGTGCATGTAAAAACTTAATGTACTTAATGGGTTCTCTTAATTTTAAATTGCAGGAAGAATTTCAATTGGCATTATTCAAGACAAACAAGAAGGAGAGCTTATTTGCAGATAGGGTGAGTAAACTTTTCCATTTGGTGGTTTCTTTGCAAGGTTGGTTTTTATGAGCGTTGTTTTGTGCTAGCTATATTCTACCTTTTTATAGTTTATACATTATATCGTACTTCACCTATTTGGTGTTAAAATTGCAGATCCTATAATATGTAGGGATATATGCAATCATCTATTTGATTAGCTCGGCAGATTTGGGATTAATCGACCTTCATCCATTGGTTGACTTGTAATTATGATATATGGGCCTTTAGCTATGTATTCTTACTGTTCATGCTATACTTCTGTTCAAAATTCTCTAGGTATTTGACTTATTTGACACAAAGCATAAAGGGATACTAGATTTTGAGGAATTTGCACGTTCTCTCTCAGTCTTTCATCCTAATGCACCTATTGAAGATAAGATGGAGTGTAAGTGCTCTAATATTCACAAGAGAGTAATCTCAGCCTATGTTAAGGGTAGAAGGAGTTGGGGGGGGGGGGGGGGGGGGGGGGTGGTGTTATTGATGAGAGAGGGAGCTTGTTTGAATTGCTTTTGCACTTCTGTTGTTCTATGTGTTTATATCTCTTACTCTCCTAGTGATTGAATCGTAATGCATATGTATGTTGGGGTTTCCTACTTCTTGCAGTTTCCTTCCAATTGTACGATCTCAAACAGCAAGGCTTTATTGAGCGGCAGGAGGTAATTTCTTTACTATTATGTGGATTATTAAATCAAGATTTAACTTTCTCAGGGTTGATGATGTCTATGTATGTAATTCTGTTGTGTCCCAAATCCTGAGGTGTATTTGTGTAATTCCTGCGTGCCAAATAGAGGTCAAAACCATGTGAGATTATTGAAATAGTAACCACCCTGAGAAGCTTGCAGGACGTACAAGGAATGAGTAGTAATATTAGAATTAAATATCTATAGCATGAGATTGGAAGACTGAAGGCATTTACCAATGATATTACTAGCATCAACAATGATCAATTTTCCAGAAGGAATATTCTAGATTTTACATTGGAAGCCCCAGGTTCTCAAAAGCTTCAAACTACTCCTGTTAACTCTAAATAGGTTCTGCAAATATTGTGAATTCAGCTTCACAAGTATTATGGTATTGTTCTAAACATCACTGCCCATCCTAGAATTGTCTCATCTTTAGTTTCTTTCAAGTTTTGGCCTTTTTATCTTGTTCTATTTTCAGGCATATGTGTGTGATGTCTTAACTATCCATTGCTTTTATTTAGGTAAAGCAAATGGTGGTGGCTACTCTAGCTGAATCCGGTATGAATCTTTCCGATGACGTGATAGAAAGTATCATTGGCAAGGTGTTTCCTTTATCTGATAAACTCAATTTGCTTTTCTAGTCTAAAAATCTTAAGTTATTGGTATACATAACCTTGAAGCATTCAATCAGGTGTTAATGTTTGACTAACTGAGAGTTTCTTCAACTTTGTACTAGTTAAAGGATGGCATTTAAGTTCTCTTGTTTCATTAAATGAAAGGATTAATTAGCCTTCATTAGTATGTAGCTATACCGATTGCTCGAATCTGCCTTTGATTTATTAAAATTGCCATGCTCTTATCATGATAAAGACTTAATTAACACCCTCAGGCTGCAACTTATTTAGAGTGAAAATGACACTTGAGTCTTGCAAGTTTTTTTTTTTTTTTTTTTCACTTTTCAAAGTTTACTTGTTTTTAAGGAGTTTGTTAACCATCTTGTGCACTTTCGGTGTAGAATCTTGAACCTTCCGTTTAGGAAGTTTCTTTAACATGCTGAATAATTTAGGATTTTTTCCAAGGTGGAGCCTAAAAGGACTCATGCACATGATGACTAGATTCCTTTTTTTATTTTATTTTAAGGGTCAATGCTAGTACCTTATAGATTTTCTCATCATATTTTCGGGATTAAATAAATGTCCTCTAGTTAAGTTTTCAAGAAAACTGTCTTAAGCTAATTGTTGTTTGTGAATACTTGACATTGTTTTTGCTTTGTAATTTATATCACCTGGAATTTATTTTTTTTCCTTTCTAAAAGCAGAAATGTATTACTGCTCTGAATTCGTATGCTTGGCATTCTGAACTAAAACATGAAAATGCTGTGACAAAGCATCTCTCAACAAATTTTCATCTTAGCATGATGGCTTGCTACTGTGAGATGTAAAACCGTTCTTGACACTCTTCTCATTGGATTTGTCATTATTCTTTTTGTTTTAGACATTTGAGGAAGCTGATACGAAACATGATGGGAGGATCGACAAGGAAGAGTGGCGAAGCCTTGTCTTGCGACACCAATCCCTTTTAAAGAACATGACTCTTCAATATCTCAAGTGAGTTACTTGTAGTTGCTTTACATTACCATCATTATGAAAATCATTTCATTTATATATGTACATATTTATGCAAACTATTTGGGCTGCACTATTGCCATCAAGCTGGAAGTATATAAAAAAAAAAAAAAAAGTTTCAATAATATGAATATGTGGAAATGACAATAATAACTTTGATCACAGTTTTATCTTGCTTAGAGACCAAGTAAAACTCTACTCTTGATCACAGTTTTGTCTTCTTCGTTTTTCCTTTTTAATATCCAAGGCTAGGGCATCTTACAGCTGTTCTTTTCTTTGCAGAGATATCACCACCACATTCCCAAGCTTTGTGTTTCACTCGCAAGTTAATGATACTTGATTCTGACCAACATCAAATTCAGTGGTCTGTACCGAAGATGATTTATGTTTTGTATATAAACGATGGGGCTTTTTGATTGCAGAGGTTCAGAGTTAGGGTGAATATGGAAGTAGTTTATATGTTCATTCATACAACTTTGCCTCCCTTTTGCGTAGTTGAGGCTTTGTAGGTTGAACAAATGGGGGAATTTATTTGCCTGAAGGACTTTGTTAAATGGCTTCAACAAGCTGGAAACACCTTTTCACCTTGGCTTCTCTAATCCCCCAAAAAAAGTACTCTATTTGTTGTCGTGGATATTATGCATCATATAAGTGAAACTATTTTTTTATTTTTTTTATAATAAAAAGGATAGAAATCTCTGGTCTCATTTTAGTGTGTTAATTTTTATCCCACCAATATAAATTAATCATATTATTACAAATTTTACGTGATAAACAAATTATGTTAAATTTAACAGCTTTTCATCTCATTCTTCAAGCCCAAAAGCATGAAAAATTGAATGATAATGTCACCAAAAAATGTTTTTAAGATGTTGAGAGTTTGAGTTTTATTTCTTATAATTTGTAATTTATGATAAATTTATGTTTTTGTGAATGATCATTGTCACTTATTTTTAGAGAAACCTTAAAATTCGATGCTAACATAGGTGTAGTAGTATTCCTTTTAAGTACAAAATAATGATGATGTAAATTTAATATTTTTATTAGAAAATATTGGTATCTTACATACCCTTTCATTTACAATGAGTTAAATGCAAGTCCTTGAGTTTGCTAACTAACCGACATATTAAAATGACTAGAAAGAAATTGTAAAAAGTTTAAACTAACATTTTAATTTATTTTATTAAAATTATTTAATATTTTAATAAGGAGATAATGAGTTAGTAATCTATAAAGTAGGTGAGTACTGAGTAGTAGAAGAGAATGTTGATAGTTATTACTTATTACAAGATTAAAATATATTTAATATTATATGGTAGGAGACCCTATAGATAAATAATTTAACAATTGCATTGGTTATCTGATAATCAAACCATTTTGTTTATGATTATTTTAATATTACTATATAACATTAAAATTATTATGAAGCAGAATAATAAATTATAAAAATAATAAAGATTACCCTAATATTATTTTAAAAGCACTCAGTTAGCAATATTTTAAATTAAAAAAATTATAAAGATTCCAGAAGACGTAAATGCCCACGCTCTGATTGCAGACAGCCCTTTTCTGCAATTGGGTAGCATCGTCATATTGCGAGAAAAAACATAAAAAGGGCTTGATCAAACCAGAAAGGGCACAGAGAGGGCTTCCGGGGTAACATTCTTCTTCGGTCTTCTCCGTCCGGACTCTCTCCTCCGGTGGCTTCTCAGCTAATTTATTGGGTGAGCTTGACCTTTCTTTGGTATTCTACTATGTCTTTGCATTATTCCTGAAATAAACAAATGGGAAAGTTAAAGTTTTCTTTTTTACTTAGAAAATTGGAATACTACCAATGTGAATTCTCCAACAGTCTTTCACATGACGGATTTGAGTATTAGTTGTATGTACATTGATCCATACTTGTATTTTGTAGGCAGAAGTCTATATCAGTGATGTCTGAAAAAGGAGGAAAAGGGTTTTCACTGTTAAACAAAGGAGGTAAGTTTAACTCAACTCCTAAGAAGGAGGCTTTCCCTTGTCTGTTTACTTTCGCTGCTTTGCTTTTTGGGTGTAGTGATAGATGATTGTTCTCATGTATCTAATTTGAAATTTGTTCATTCATCTGATTAATTGTTTGGCAAAAGCTGGTGTCTTTTCTATTTTTTACTTGTTTGTTTCGCATCATTAATGAGTTAGAAATATTTGGTGCTGGGTTCTTTCTTTTTGTTGGTTGTTTATAATGCTAAAGCTATTGGAGAAACCCAGGGGATGAATCTTCTCCTCCATGCTAATTAGCTAGAGGACCATTGCTTGAGCACATTTTGACCCGTTATGCTTCTTGTCATGGGTGGCCTGTGATTAAGAGCTAATTTTCTCTACAAAACCCATGGTTTACCAATTATAATTGTTGTAGATATGTGAGTTTAAGGAATGCTGGCTGCTGCTACTAAGCATAATTCCTTAGCAACTAGAATTTGTGCTACCTAATTTTGTTATTTGCTACAGAAGTTGCTTGGTTCCTATATATTAAGTGAGACACGTAACCAGGAGCCTGCTGATATAGAGTTCTTTGATTTAACTTACTTGCCTCTGCTACTGCTAGTCTGCTGTGCCCACCTGTTATTTGTTCACTTTAAATTTGGTGTCCTTATAAAGGTATAGATACAGTTATTTTAACTCACCAATCAGTGGTGTTACACTCATCAATAAGTGGTTTGGGTGTGAACGTTTAACTTATTCCTTGTTTTGAAATTCTACCTTTCCATTACAGGGTCCTTGAAAGGAAAGGATGACAATGCACCAAAGTCAACAAAGGGAAGGAAAGTTCAATTTAGTTATGAAGGTTAACATCTTACCGTACTGGAATATGCCAGCAATGAATTTGTGGTTGAGCAGTTGTCTTAGTAATAGTTTTCTTGTTCATGGTGAGTTTAACAATACAACCTCCTTTTCTGAATACGATTTTTTTATACTTTATAGGTTCCAATGAATCCAGAACGGGTTTGTCATCAAAATCTGGTGGGAAGGTTGAAACTGCAATTCCTAAAGGTATATTTGTGTAACTTCCCACTTTGGTACCTTATATTCTCAAAACTGATCCAGTCATTCATAAATTGATTTTCTTTAGTTGTTACCTCTGTTGTTTTTCATTCTCTGCACTATTTATGATTTTCAAGGTGATTGGAGCAAAGGGGGAAAAGGAGACAAGGTTGCATATGGTGGAAAGAGTCCTGTGTCAAAAGAAAAGCGACCATTGGAGCTTAAAATTGAGCAGGGTGGGTACTTTTCTTAATTATGTTTTGGATTTTATGGTATGGGCATTTATTTTCCAGATCTCTTAGTTACTTAGTTGATATATAGACTATCATTGTTTGAAGGAAACTTATCTTCTGTGGATATGGGATAAATATATTCTGTAATGGAACTTGATTGTTTCATAATGAATCAAGTCATGGATTCATAAGAGGATTTATTTATTTTTCTTTTCTGGGTAAATCTAGTGAACTGAGCTATTGACTTGAAAATTAGTGACTTTGCTCTAATTCCTTCAATTGCAAGGCAAGTGGATAAAATTACAAGTGAGGACCTGCCAATTTTAAAAACATATCTGCAGTTTTGACAAAGAAAGAAGTGAAGGTTCCAGTCATTTCGTTCCAAGAATAACATATAATATATTTATACCTGACGATAAAGGCATAAAGCTAAGAAAGATTATTCTTTAAATCTGCTGTCCTAATCTCTTGGTGGTACATGCAGAACTTCCTACAAATGCCAAATGCATGTTCGACTGTGAGGCTACACACATTTTAGAAGGAATTCAAGAGCAGATGGTCGTATTATCTAAAGATCCAACAATCAAAATCCCTGTGTGAGGAGGATTTTACTTATTTTGTTGTTCAAAACGATGGTTGGATTATTTGATTCATATTGGTTAACATCTCAAGGTTTTTCTGTTCCATTTAGATCATTTGACAGGGGACTGCAGTATGCCAAAAGCACTAGTCATTTCAAAAATCCTCTGGCTGTTAGACCAATACTTGAGTATCCTTTTAAAAAAATAAAAAAGGAATTGGTGCTTTTACAGGGCAGGGCTATGCATGTACTTCGATATGTTTGCACATATATTCACTGTCTTCTTTGCATTCTCTCTTTCTCCCCTTCCTCGTTCTCCGTTAAATTTGTATCTTCTGTTTTACTCTTAACTCAAAATGTCTCAAATATTAGGTTTCTCACAGATTTTGGTGTCTCTGATGGGGAGGTTTGATTCTGAACCCGACTTTCATGATTCTGACTAATTATACATAACCCCTGATATCTTTATTCTTATAACTCTTTATTTTGCTGCAGATATGTCTAATTTCTAATATGTGTCCAGAGACTATTGATGAAGCTTTCGCTCTAGTCCCATCATTGAAGGTATTGCATGCCCAAATCTTCATCATTATGGACACACTGTATCCCCCCCCCCCCCTTCTATTTAAACGTCAAAGAGGGAACATGTGGTTGCTTGGTGGAAGTTTTCTATGTGAGGTATGAATATGAAGAATGATATTTCAACTGTTGGTTTATTTCTTTTTTTTTTTCTTTTTTGTAAGTATTTCAACTGTTGTTTTCTTATGAACTGAGTTAGTAATTGAAATATAATACCGTGATTTTCTTTCCCTTTCTTTCTTAGTAATTGCATAGTTATTTAGAAACTTTTCTCTTTTTTTCCTTCTTATTTTTGTTTTGTGCTTAGGAGTGCTCATTATCTTCCTTGTATCCCTTCACATTTTTTCTCTTAATAAAATTTCTTCTCTTGCATTAGAAAAGGAAACGATAGTTGTTCCTTGTTTCCACTAGAGTGTTTCTTTTTCAGTAGTAAATACTTGTTATCCATGGCTGGATTGTTTTAGAATGCTAATGTCAATATCACACTGACTTCCTTGGATATGATCCAGTATTTGAGATTTTATCACTTGCCAAAATTGAAAGGTAGAATATTTATCTGAAGATGCTTACATATAATATATACTTCTTCCAGGATAAGAGAATCTTAGTAGCCGTTCCCCTCAAAGATGCACTTAGCGAGCTTTCAAAGCTCAAGCAGTCAAAGTAAAGCCTCGGACTGGAAAGTTCCCTTGTTAGGTATCCATGGTATGCTTGAGCTCAAATGCCTTTGATTTTCTTTGCGTAGTTTTAGTTTTAGTTGTCTTTCCTGATATTTGAATGCTGGTGACCTGACATTGGCAGCTTGGTAGATCTGGATGCTACAATGGTTATGGACTTTTGTTTTTAAGGGAGAAGCTTGTGCAGACTTTTACCTTTGAGGATGGCTGTAACCACTGTTAAATGTGGTATATGGAAATTACTTTTATCAGGCACTATGTAACCACTTTGTTAAATCAGACTCCTTGAGATTATACTGTCTTTATAATGTAGATAGCAGGATATTTTAGCAAGACAGACACAAGTACTTACAATTGATCTCAACTAATTTGAGACTTGAGGTTGAGTTGAGTTGAGTTGTACAGACACAATTACTTACAGGGAGAGGGAGGCTGAGATCATTAATGGTCAAGAACATGGTACCATATCAAATATTCAAATATATGTTCCTTTCTAAAAACAAAGAATCTTCAATGATGGACTCAGTTTATCTGAATAAAATGATACCTATTAACTGAAAGCACTTTGTTTTGATTAGGAAAATTACGCTTAAAAGAAATTCAAACTGATATAATATGCAGTTTTGATAGGACTTCATTTGTTTTAACCAAATCTATTATGGTGATATTAAGGGTTATTTTGGCTTGATAGTTTTGAATAATTGATTTTGTTGGCAGAGATTCTAGAACAATTGATTTTAACATAATATGTTTTGCATTTGATTAGTTATTTAAAGAAGTGATTTTGTATTATAAGAAGATTAAAAAAAAAGTTAGGATGTTTTTGTCAAAAAATAATATAAAAACAGTATTTTGTATGTTGTTATAAATGTGTTTTGAAAAAGTTATACGAATAACTTTTTAAAAATGAGGTAAAACTATATTGTGAAATAATATTTAATACTTAATAATGAATATTATCAATATCTAATACTTAATAACTAATATTTAATAATTAATATTTCATATTATGTAATATTTTTTAATACGTAAATACTAATTAGTAAATACATGTGTTGATATTTACTAAATTATTAATAGAATTATTAAATAATAAATAAGTACAAGGGCATTTTGGTCATTTCACACAAATAATTACTATTTCATATTATGCAATACTTTTTAATAAGTAATAGTAATTGGTAAATATATTTTTGATATAAATACATGTGCTAAATCATTAATAATATTTTTAAATAATAAATAACTACAAGGGCATTTCGGTCATTTCACACAAACAATTAATGATATTTCATATTATGTAATACTTTCTAATACATAACATTAATTAGTAAATATATTTTTGATATTTGCTAAATAATTAATAATATTTTTAAATAATAAATATTAGTACAGGAGCATTTTGGTCATTTCACACAAAAGGGAAAAACTCACCAAAATGTCTACAAAACCTAATTTCAACCATCCCGAAGGACATGAAGGGGTAAAACCGTCATTGACCTTCCTCAAATTCAATCCCTTGCTCTTCACTAGTTATTTATTATTTAATAGTATTATTAATTATTTACTAAATCAGATTTTAATAATATTCATCATTTAAAAATTAATATTTATTAAAATAAAATAAAATATTTGAAAGTATCAATTATTGAACAATATCTAACATTAAATAATGAAGGCTGATATGTACACGAATTGAAGTTGATAGGGGAACGATAATGGCCCTGTTCACCAGTTAACTCTATAAAAAAAATTAAATTTTATATTTATTTTTGTTTACTAGGTCAAACTATTAAAGTAACCATATTGTAATAAATAAAAAAAGAAGAAGTTAAATCCAACCCCTCTCTCCTTAAACTCTCTCTCTCTCTCTCTACACTAGAAAAACACCATCTCATCCCCTACCGTCTCCCATCTCCCTCCACAAATCACCCCTCCTCCCCCACTAATGCTCAAAAGCATCGTTGATTTTGTTTATGGGCTGTTGATTCGTTGACTTATGTCATATGACCCAGTAACTCATACTTGAAATCGCTATAATAAATAGGAAACGTGATACTCAAGTTTATTTTATTTTGATGAAGTTCTTCCTTCAAAATAGTATGGACAGAGAATTAAGACCCATAATTGTGAAACTTACATATTTGTCACCTAAATATTTTACCTAAAATTATGCAATTTCTTCTCTTACCTAAAAATCTTCTCATTCAAAAGGAAAATTTAATGTTCTTTTAAAATGGGGATACCTATTTGGAGCCTAAAGCCCTAAATCATGTGTGAGAATTCCATTATTCTCATTGGATTCCTCAATTCATTTCAACTCTAACTAGTTCAATCAATTGGAACAGCTTAGCATATGCATAATCCAAATTAAAGCCATGTATATATAAGCTCCTCTTGTGATTTTATTGGATCTGTATCAACTAGAGAGATTGAGTTTTCTAATGATTATACAGTGTAATTTCTAAATATGGAGGTGGTGTGTTTCGGGTTGGGAAGGGGACAAAGGTGGGGAAGTAGGGACCGATGATTTTTGGTGGAAGAGAGAGGAGACAAAGCAAGAAGGTGGTGGTTTTCTTATGGAGAGAGAGAGTTTAGAAGGAGATGGGTTGGGCATTGATGAGTAGGACATGAGTTAAGTTTACTTGGGAATATGGTTAGTTTCATAATTAGTTAGACCTATTAAATAGAAATAAATATGAAACTCTGAATTTTTTCTTTTCTTTATAACGTGAGCTGGTGAGCGAGGCCCATTATAGTTCACCTATAAACTTCAGTTTGTGTACATATCAATCCCCTAAAAAAATATATATTGATAAAATTTCAACATTTTTTATATTTTATAAAAAATTTAACGTAATTGAAAATTTTCAAAACATGAATGGTTTAATACTATGACGATTTACGTTAAAAATTTACTAAAACGTGAATTGTGTTAAAATTTTACTAATATTTATTAATATATATTATTTAATATTAGATATTATTCAATAATTATTACTTTCAAATATTTTATTTTAATAAATATTAATTATTAAACAATATTTAATACTTAATACTTAATAATGAATATTATTAATATCTAATATTTAATAATTAATATTTTATATTATGTAATATTTTTTAATACGTAATACTAATTAGTAAATACATGTGTTGAAATTCACTAAATGATTAATAGTATTATTAAATGATAAATAACTATAAAGATATTTTGGTATTTTAACACAAATAATTAATAATATTATTAAATAATTACTATTTCATATTATGCAATAATGGACATCTCCAGAAAAGCGCGGTGTCGTTTAAAATTCAGAAGATTAAATACTCTGTTTTGGAACCTACACATGTTCATACGGTTAACAAGATAGGAAACGACACAAAAGGGGCACCTTTAGTAGGAATGAAGTGTCGTTTTGGAAAGACGTGGTTCCATTTTCCAATTGGTCCCTTTTGACTGTGAAAGAATTTCCGATGTGATAGCAATGGAAGTTCATCAGTAAAACTTTACTTCTGTATCGGAACTCGAAGTGAAATCAAATGGGTCGAGAAGGCGATGAAGAAGAAAGAGAATCAAAGGAAGAAGACGAAGACGATTTCCACACGGTTGACGATGATGAAGAAGAAGAAGATGATGATGACGAGGAGTTGGAGACAGAAGCTGTAAAATCAGAGAAATGGAAGAAATACTACTCGTCTAAGCAGAGAATACTGTTGGTTGGAGAAGGGGACTTTTCCTTCTCGCTTTGTTTGGCCAGAGCTTTTGGTTCTGCCCATAATTTGGTTGCCACTTCCCTTGATTACCAGGGTGAGTGAAAACTGAAAACCCATTTCAAAAGTTTAAAGTTTTTACATTAATGCCGTTTGGTTTTTGATTTGGTCCCATTTGAGAAGGGAAAAGCGACCCCTTTAATTTATTATGGTCAAATTTGTGGCAGAACACATTGCAAAGAAGTACAGCAATGGAATTGGGAATGTGAGGGAGCTTGAAGAAAGGGGATGCCTGGTGCTTTATGGAGTGGATGCAAAGGAAATGAGCCAACACTTTTTCCTCAGGACTCAGAGGTTTGATCGCATAGTCTACAACTTCCCTCATGTTGGGTTTCTGTTCCGAGAGAATAGCTACTGCCAAATCCAGTTATGTACCTTACCCACCACCCCCATTTCCTTACTTCTTTGGTTGACATTAGAAAATCCCCTCCTCCCCCCTTACCCTTCTCTTTAACCTTCTGAACTTTGAAGAAAGTGGAATTTTCTTTTTTATATTTGTATGCTTCTTTTACATCATTTTGTTAAAGAAAGTTAGCAAATGCTCGACAAAGCTGTGGTTATAATTGTTTTCCAAGTCCTAATAAGATTTTTCTTTAGTATTTATGTTAGGTGCCCATTGAGTATGAAAGCTCCACTTAAATCTTTATGATGATGATGGAAATTATATGATGTATACATGGTTGTCATAAACTTCCTTGGGTTGCATATGGAAATTTTTATAGATTCTAGTAAGACTTTTCTTGTGTTATATATATATGTGTGTGTGTGTGTGTGTGTGTAAACAAACTGATGGACCTGAATTTGGTGACACTCAAATAGGCTGAACAAGAGACTGGTAAAGGGCTTTCTGAAGAATGCCAAAGTTTTATTAAGGAAAGAAGGAGGTGAGATTCATGTGACACATAAGGAAGGTGACCCCTACAACAAATGGGAATTAGTGAAGAAAGCAGAGAAGATAGGGCTTGTCTTGCATCAAGTAATGCCCTTCCGCAAGAATGACTATCCGGGTTATGACAACAAGAGAGCCCATGGTAACCTTTCTGATGCTTCCTTCCCCCTAGGGGATTCCTAGTACTTACAAGTTCAGGCTAAAGACCTCTACTTAGCGTGCATAGATTGGGTGTGAAGTTCAAGTTGCAAATGTCGAATAATATTTGGGATATCAAAGTATTTATATATTCAGATGTGTAAAAATTCCAGTTATTTTTTCTTGGATTTGTCTATTGAGAAAATTTCGACCCCAATGTTATGGGATTTAGACTCGTTGTATCTTGAGGAAATACTGATTCTCTGTCAAACCTGATGTTGGCTTATTACAGTGGAATTTTCAAATGAATGCTTCAGTTAATTTTTCATAGCAACTTAGAACTAGTAAGTCATTGTGTGCTCGCCAGTTGTTGGTCTTAAATAATAATATTGTAGTAGGACCATTTTCCTTTGCGTAACTGCAAGGAGCACATGAATATGGGTTCAGACTCAAGTTAGTTATAAGGAGTTTAGGGAAAGAGATTGGGATCCTCTCTCCTTCGGAAAAGTATCTGTTCCGATCTTAAAAGTTCAATATTTCCCTTTCAAAAGTGTATAAGAAAAACAAAAACAGAAACAAAATTTGGTTCTTGAATTTAGAAGCAATTATTCTTTTATTCTTAAGAATTTAAATTCTCCAGAAGGGAAGGTTTATCCTTTCCTCCTTTGTGTAGCCTACTTAGTAACCTTCTTGTACTCAAATATCATTTTCTTTTGACATTGTTTGTGAATATGTTATGGGAGGAAAGAAAGTGGAAAGAAATAAAAATTAGGAGGAGAATGATAGGTATTAAGACATAATGAAGGAGAGAAAATGAAAGGAAAGAAAAATAAATATTGATCAAAATCACGTAATACTTTCACGATAGCCCTCCCAAATAAACTATTAGTAGGGATGCCCACAACTAACAAGTGGAGAGGAAAAGAAATAAAAACAATTCTTTGACATTGTTTGTGAATATGTTATGGGAGGAAAGAAAGTGGAAAGAAATAAAAATTAGAAGGAGAATGATAAGTATTAAGACATAATGAAGGAGAGAAAATGAAAGGAAAGAAAATTAAATCTTGATAAAAATAACAGAATATTTCATGATACCCCTCCCAAATAAACTATTAGTAGGATGCCCACAACTAACAAGTGGAGAGAAAAAGTTTTATGGCCCCAATTTCAAATTTTCTCCCCTATACTGTTATGTTCCTCTTATTTTTCACTTGCTTTTCAAATGGAAGAAAATAACTTATCCTCCTTTTTTTTCTCACTACTTTTCTTCCATTTTCATCTCCCAAATAAAATGTTTCTTCTCATTTCTAACAATTTCTCAACCACATATGTCTATTGGGCTCAATTCTTTTTTTGATTGCACAAATGAGAACCACTTTAATTTTCCACGTAACATTTTCGACATCAACACTATGCAAACTAGACAATCTTCTGTCTTAAATAGTAAAATGATTCGATGTTATTGAATGATACTTTACATAATGAGAACAATATATTGGCTTAATCCTTGTTTTATACCTAAATCAATCCATCATATTCTGATTTTCTTCAAACGTAACTAGACAAAAAGATTTTCTTTATAGATATAGATGTTAATAAAAAATAAAAAACTTAACAATTATTTATATGCTCTAAAAACAACATGCCGTTTTCTCAATAACTTAGTTTGAGCTCGTTTTCTAAAGACAACAAAAAGAAGAAAATTTCCTTATGATATATGCTAGGTAATTTCCTTACTATTAGAGAAGACCAGGCATCAATTTAAAACTCCTTTTATTTCTTGTTTACTTTTAAATAAACATGTACTTCTATTATATACACTACTGACAACAACACTCTACTAATTTTTCATTCTTAATGCTTGCATGAAAGCAATCTTGAAAGAAATCATAAATGGGTGATGTATGGTTCTATATGCTAATTTCTTCAACTATGTTGGATTTAATTTAGTTTTCCTTTCACACTCAAGAATTCTTGTCTGTCTGACTTTGTTAAATTTTAAATGCCTTTGGTTGTAAGAAACACCTTCTGCGGAGGACCTGGTACCTGGTTTCTGATAATATATTAAGTCAATCCTAGAACTCAAGAACAGTTTTTTCTTGGTAGTTATAAATTGTTTTTTTATTTTCAATTTGTCTTTGGTGGGAATGTCATTTCTTTTTTAATCCCTTATATGCAGGTAGTTGCAGACAGCGAAGATGATTTCCAAGTAAGTTCCTAATGAGTAGTTTTTGGTGGCTGTTTATGAATCTGTTGTTGACTTGAGAGGTATTTCCATGACAGTCAGTAATCAGTTTCATTATGTTTCCATTCCTCTAGCTATGTTACTTCATCAAATTCAGGTTCTCCACGTTAGCTTTTATGCTGATTGATTCTGTCTTTTTATGTTTTGTTAATGATAGCAGTGATCTTATCAATTACCTAAACTTTTCTCTCTGTTTCTGTAGGATTTCTAATTTATCTGTGGATTTATGTTGTTAGGTAATCTGGAGCATTTTTCGGTTTATTTTTAAGTTTCATTTCCTCATCTGTGTTTGCTTGTTTCTCAAGCATCATTTTGCTTGCTTTTTATGCACCATATTGTGTTTAATTTAGTGTAATTGCTATAGTTGCTTATCAATTGAGTTTGATTACCGAAGCAGTCAGATAACCTAATTTATTTCATTCTATTCTGCAAGATTTCTGTGTACTATGAACATCAGCTTTGTGCTTAATTGAGTCTAACAATGTTCTCTAGGATATCCCTTCATGGTTGTCCAATTTGCTTAAAAATAGGACTTGAGAAGTATTATTTATTTGCTGTTGGAGGAACATGATGAAAAACTTAGTTAAATGTGCAGATTCAGCAGACGTAGGAAACTTTTATCAAGTTAAGCATCTGCTTGAAAGGAGGAAATTATCAAAGTTGTAAAGAATTTGGAAACTCGGAGCCAATATGGGAGGCAAACCATCCAGACCCCACAATGGCTACAGCAATCATTCACATGCTTCCTCATCAAACTCCAACTCTTCTTCTATGGGAAGAGGCACGCCTCTGTCAACGTCAAGGTATACAAGAATTGGCGATGATTACCACTCCTTGGATCAGGTACTATTTTGCTTCAACTATGGTTCTGGAAATCTAATACATGCTATGCAACAAGCATACAACTCAGTGCTCAATCAATTCTACACTGTAGGTGACACAAGCTCTTTCCCAAGCTGGTCTGGAATCTTCCAATCTCATTATAGGTGTTGATTTCACAAAGAGTAACGAATGGACTGGTGCACATTCTTTCCATCGCAGAAGCCTACACCACCTGGGGGAGATTTTAAATCCTTATGAACAGGCGATATTTATCATTGGAAGGACACTTTCAGCTTTTGATGAAGACAACCTCATTCCTTGTTATGGCTTTGGAGATGGTAAATACTAAATAAGTTTCAAAGACAACATTCTAGTTGGATATGGAACTATGCATTATACATGTGAGGTCTCCGTGGTCATATATGTATCGATTTAGGGAAGGTGAATGTTAATATATTTCATCCTTGTTATGATTTTGCAGCAACCACTCATGATCAAGAAGTTTTTAGCTTTTTTCCAGATGAAAAGCCATGCAATGGCTTTGAAGAAGTACTTGCTCGTTACAGGGCACTAGTTCCACATGTACGCTTAGCAGGTTAGTTTTAGTCTTTTAGATAGCTTTCCTGCCTTCTCTCATTCTTCCATTACTTTTCTGTTAACCTGAGTAATGTTAGTTTTATATTGCTTGTATAATTCTTATATACAGGTCCAACATCTTTTGCTCCAATTATTGAAACTGCTATTGGCATCGTGGACAACAGTGGTGGCCAGTATCATGTCCTTGTGATCATTGCTGATGGACAGGTCAGTTACATAAGTATCATGATCTAAACTGATGCTCTTCTGCTATGTTTTAATTAAACTAATGTTCTTTATCATAACATGATATGCCAGGTCACAAGAAGTGTAGACACAGGTTCTGGGAACCTGAGTCCTCAAGAGCACAATACTGTCAATGCTATCGTAAGAGCGAGGTTGTTATAACTTATACTACAAGCAAATGCTTCTGTATCAGCTTGTTCCCTTTCCGGCAGCTTCTGAAAGAAGCTAGTTTTCTTTTGTAGTGAATACCCTTTGTCAATAGTTTTAGTTGGAGTTGGGGATGGACCGTGGGATATGATGCACAAATTCGATGACAACATTCCTTCTAGAGCTTTTGATAATTTACAGGTCTTCAAATTGAACTTGGGAATACATGACCAATTTCTCCTAATCTGAGTTTCACTTTTCACTGTGGTTGATTGTTCTATGCAGTTTGTGAATTTTACAGATATCATGTCAAAGAACACGCCTAAATCCATGAAGGAGGCGGAGTTTGCTTTGGCTGCATTAATGGAAATACCATCCCAATACAAAGCAACACTAGCACTGCAACTTTTAGGGTATTTACTAGCATTCATTTCCACATTCATGACTTGAATACATGTTAAAGAAAATTCTTGCGTATAGAATGCTCACTTTATAGCCATTACTTGCAGTTGTAGGAGAGGAACTTTTGGAAGATATCCTCTCCCTCCTCCGGTAGGGAACATTCCAGAGAATTCTCAGAGCAATAATCACATAACTAGATATGCTCCATCTCCTCCTCCTGAAAGTTCTTCACACAACAGGGTAAGTGTAATTTGTATACCAGAGAGATAGTTTGTTTTGTGACAGTAAAACATTGAACTTTGATAACACAAATTTCCATACTTATATTAAGTATATACAAATTTCTTGATATTCTTATTATGCCTTACAGAATTGTCCCGTATGTTTATGGACAACAAAAGATCTTGCATTTGGATGTGGCCATCAGGTATCAATTTGCAATAGCATTTGTATTTATATATATATATATATATTATTTTCTGGCTTCTTCTAACACTGTAACATCTTACAGACTTGCTATGAATGTGGAAGAGAACTGACTTGTTGCCCAATATGTCGTACCCACATAACCATTAGAATAAGGCTGTATGAGTAATGCATCTAAGGCATGACCAACCAGTTTAAAGAGGAAGAAAGTGTTTTTGGATTGTCTTTTTTTTTTTTTTATTTCCTGTCAATTTTTTGTTGAGAAAGTTCCCAAGTTTCTTATGTGTACACTTCTGTTTTTGACTAAAAGGTGATGATTTCTTATATCTCAATCAAATGACTCCATCATTTCCGTTGTAAATGAATTGTTCCAAGTGATCCAAGGAGAGGTGTAAGATCTCAATTTTTACGTACAGTAAACGAGCAAAGGCAAGACCCGTGTGTATATACTTCAATACATAAGGTTTTTATATCAATTTCTTGTATGATACAATCTCAGAATCACAGCCAGGTACAATAGCAAGGTGTGGCTAACAATTTTTCTAATATTAACTGACAATACTTTATCACCTATTCTACTTCCAATACCAATAGTTTCAGAAGAGGGGCAATGAAAAAACCACTTATGAAACTTTTCTTTTTTTCCCTTTCAGAATACAAATGAACAAATCCCCTGTATAATAAAGAACAATACTTTAACCCACCAATGGTACCCGTGATATCTTGAAGATGAAGCTGAGGTCTTATCTGTAACACCAACAAGAAACCGGCAATCACCAACTGAAGGGTCCCTGAAAGTAACCATACCAAGCCCATCAAAATCACAGCTTCGTTCATCTTGCATTTTTAACTGATAGTAACTGTTGAAAGCATATGAGACATTTCCCTTCGCTCCAATTTCATTGCAAGATCCCCCGTAGTTTAGTGTTGTGCAATCTGCAATACTACAGGCAATTTGAATGTGGTTTGCCACCGTATTCATATTGCTGGAGGGGTTTGCTATACACCACCTAGATGGGAGATACTGGACATTCTTTGCATTCTTTAGTAACTTGTTTCCCAGGCCAAGGTTCAGTGCATATTTAGCCTGCCCATCAAAAGAAAAAATCCCCCAGTGTCTTTCAAAGTTTCCTGGAAGTACACTCTTCGCACCTTCATCCAGTAGACTGAAGAGAAAAATATCCATTGGCGGGATACCCGGCCTCAAAGGGGTCCCTTTGTTACTCAGAGCATGATTTATGAGACCTTGGTTGAAAACCCTTGCGGCAGTTAGGTTTGCACCAATAGCTCCATCGGAGGGCCAGCCAATCTCCCCAATAACTATGGGCATCTGGCCATACCCAAGTTTTGTGAGCGCTGCAACTAAAGTGTCAAAGTTTCCATCAAATGCATTGGTATAAACATTAGGACCGTCTGTGACAGAATGGCTCGTCCCCTCAAAGAATGCGTAGTCTTGGGGAAAATCAGAGTTCCCATAGAGGCTTAAAAATGGGTAGATATTAACCACAAAGGGGGAACCATTTGAGTTGAGGAATGAAACAAGTTGGGTCATTATCTGGGTCAATTCTGGTCGGAATGCCCCTTGAGAAGGAAGGGAGGACTCATATGCATCTGCATTGCAAGGAACCACCAATTTTACATAACCCGCAAGATTGGCTTTTGCCAATGACTGTTGTAGATTGAGCAAAGCAGGCATGACTAAGGACTGAAATTGACCAGAGTAACTAGCAAGGAAAGGCTCATTCCCAACAGCTACATACCTGTAATTACAGTGTAAAAGTTGAATAGCCTGTAAAACATCTAAAGTCTCCACAGAATATTAAAATTCTACTACATCTTCTAAAAGACAGATACCAAGAAAATAAGAATTCAATAGACGTTCTCAGTTAATTTTATATGCAGTAGAAAAGTATGAAAAATAGTTTCTGACCCTGCTGGTGTGAACCCCCTTCCAAAAATGAAGTGAATTGTAGAAACTCTGGTGCAGGTGCTGAGATCTATGTGGCACCAGTCAGAGTGACAGCATTTTTCAAAACTAGACTAAAATCAAGGGGAAATTGTGATACTTTTATCCTCCAGTTTTCTTATACAGCATTAATTACCTCCTTTCCCAATGAATTTAAATACATAACTTATTTATATGATATCTGACTAATAAATATCAGCAACATTCCAGTGTCAAACATAGACTCGTGATATTAGCATAAAAGGAGATAATATACCAAGTTTACAACACAAAGAACACAATAAGAGATCAAATCTCCCACTAGGCTCCCATTGGATGGAGAGAAATATTTCAAAGAAACATCTTTCTTTCTTTTCCAAATGGAAAAAACTATATATCACAAGACAGCGTTTCTGCCAGTAAAATGATAATACTAACCTCCAGAAACAAAGTTTTGACTGTAAGATTCTACTCATATAGCCAAAAATAAGAGAAAAAAATAAGCTAATTTAAAAATTTTCGTGTTAAGGATAGGATCAATTTCCAGAAGAAACTAGAGCTGGTTAAAAGCAGTTCTTCTGGAAATTGATTCTAAGATTGTTGTGACCTCTATGGAGGATAAAGATGGGGGAGCTAACCAACACAGCTCTTTACTCTACAAGATTGAAGATCTGCTCAAAAGGAATTGGGTTGTTAAGGTGAGACACGTTTACAGAGAAAGCAATGTCTGTGCAGATTGGTTAGCCTCTTATGCGGCTAAGGGCCTTCTGGACTCTACCCACTTAACCATTCCCCCTACTGGGTTAGAGCTCCTTCTGTTACATGACATGCTGGGTATTGCTACTCCCAGACTAGTGAGCTTGTAGTTTTTTTTTTCTAGGTTCTCTACCCTTTCTGGGCCCTTTCGAACAAAAAAGAGAAAAAAGATAATGGTTTGAAGCAAACTGAACCTAACATAATTATTTTGCATAATTAAGTAGAGCAGACCATTCAATTAGCGTAAACAGCCGCAACTTGAGAAAGAAAGTTACAGAATTTATTTACTTTTCAACCATTCTCAGCAACCAAACGACCCAATAAAGGGAATATAGGGGGAAAAGATAAAAAGCAAGAGAGAGCATTAACAAAAGTGAAGAAGCATGAATGAGAAGAGACTAACCTGATATCAACACCACCTTTAACCATATATCTGGAAACATTCTGGCGAACCCACAAATCTGAGATATCAGTGGATGAACTCATGACTGCCAACATCTCATTGGGTATCCCAACCATAACCTGAATCCTACTCCCCATGAGAGCTGTAAGAACATCTGGGTCTGCATCAAAAATCTTAACTTTTTGGATCTTGTTATCTTTCAAGAGATCCACCACCGTGGAGGGCTTCAATCTATGGAATGAGACAGCACCCCAGTTCACCCCAATGGCTGATTCTGCTACTAAAGCTGAGCTCCATAGTGCTACCAAAAATAGCAGAGCAGCTGTGCATCTGGGCTCCAACATTCTAGCTAGTCTTTTCTGCTAGATTCTCCTGTGTGTTCCAAAATCACTGACTTACCCATTCATTAGGGTTTTGTTAATTTGATGGGACTAATAAGCTGTGTAATTCATTGTGTAAATGCACTACGCAGAAGGTGAGAGAAGCAGAAAGAGAGCTAAGCACAGCACAACACAACACTGTCGTGCATAACCGCTATTAGGGTAAAACAGAAGAACCTAATGGGCCAGATATTTATAAAGAGCTGATAATTAAGAAATGACGTAAATACCCACATGTAAATTTCTTTGCTAAAAACAAATAAATCATATACAATCGTTAAAATTAAGATCAACCAGAATGTATGGATTAATTTCACAGTTTTATAATTATTATAATTTGATCATATTCAATGACATTATTGATATAATTATTATGTAACTTTTGATAATTAAAAAATTAAAATATTTATTCTCAAATTTATAATATTGTTAAAATGGCAATAAAAATTATTATTATTTACTTGAAAAGAAATTGACATATAATTGAATTATAAGAAGCAATGGGTAAAAAAAAAAAATTAATAAAATAGTATAGTAATATCAATGATAAATTTATCTAACAAAAAATGAATTTAAAAATATTGTCAACGCTCGAGATTTTAAAACTTCTTACTGTAAATGATCATAACCATCCATTCCACCTTTTCATTTTCTAAATTTCGAAAGAAAAAAAAATTGGTATGGTAATACTCTATAGTTTTATGCAGGATGTGACATAGGAATCTTGAAGACCGTTTACCTTTCTCGAAAACCAATATAGCTGCCAAAAGATAAAGAAGGGCAAAATGGTAAAATGAGGTGCCTGAAAAATCCAAAATCAGTTTAGTAGATTGTCTTTGGCGAGACAAATAAGCGGATAATTTATGTTTGGGTTATAACTTATAACCGACTTCCATGTAAAAACGAGCTTTTCACACGCGTCCAATACGCAGTTGCCGACAGGCCGACCTACGTTATAATATTAATTAATTATAAATTTTTGAAATTTATTCTCAGCAATAAAACAATTACTTATTTATAATTTTTTTTTAACTAATAGGTAATGTCTGAATCATTTTAAAGATATTTTAGTTCATTAATTTCTTAATAATACATTCATTCAAGTCGAACTGATAAAATTTCTTCTTTATACTCTTCTTTCATAAGTTTCGTATACATAATAAAAAAACAATCTTATTAACCAGCAACCTCTTAAATTAAAATGTTTTTTAGTAATAAGTATTTCCTCTCCTAAAAAATAATTATCTGTAGGAAAATGTTCTCCACAATTTCTTTTCAGTGATTCTTCAAAGCAGAGTTTGTTCATTTTGGTAAGGTTTATAAAAAACTAGCTAATAATTATCTGAAGTACTATGTAAAATAATATCTAATTGGTATTGAAAAAACAAAAGTACTTTTCTGAGCAAACATGGGTAGCAATAACAGCTGATTGAGATTGCTTCATACATTTCTAAAGAGTTAAAAATCCATAAAGTACATGACATGATTAGAATATAATCATAAGGGTAAAACTGTAGCAGCATGTACTTAATTAAAATATTAACTTACACCTTCTACTCAATAGAAAGACAAATCTAGATCTTTCATCACTCATCATCCCATTTCCATTTCAACCAGTCAAGTCACTTTCAGTTTCACTATCTTCTCCAGGAACTTTTCCTCTAATTGACCCAAAACAATTCAAAATTACAAGGCTAATTTGTATAGAAACTCTCTTTGTTCAGTTTTGGTTTGACACCATTAATCTTTATCGTTGTTGAGCAGTTTGTTTTCTTACTTTCTCAACACGTCCATCCATTGCAGCCACTAAGCTGACAAAAACTCTCTACTACTAATAACTTCGTCCAAATAAACCACTTCCACAGGAGTCAATTTCCATTTTCTCAGACAAACCAAATTTTGTTGTAGCATTGTACCTAGAAAAGCAGAGAGAATATGGTCATGAGCCAATTTCCTACATGTGGGGATGGATCAAATCACTTTTTCTATATTCATACTTACTTATAGCTTTTGAATAATTCTGAAAGCAGACACGTTACTTTTGAAAGCCACGTATAAACCCAGATTTGATACTCACAACCATACTCAAAAGGCAGGAAGCAGTTGGTTCTATTATCTTCATACATTCTTTATAAAAGTCAGCTTGACAGGCACAATTATAGGATTTCCTCATACTGCAAATACAATTGGTGATTCCTAAACAAAGAAACCTAGTCTTCTTTTCTTCTACTTTATCTTTCTTTCCACTTGTATGGAATCAAAAATTTAATTGGACTGCTCAGCATAGAATATATAAGACTTCTTTAAGACTCATTTTTGAGTACCCATGTGTCCCACCGCAGCAAAAGAGGGAATGGAGGAATGAAAAAGCAAACAAAGGGCTAGTTGCCATGTCAATGCACATGCTTATCGCTTCCTTTGCTGATTTGGCACCAATGGTACCCGCACTAGTGATTTTTTCCTTCTACCAAAGATTAAGAAAAGCAGAAGATATCCATGGCCCAAGGATCCATCCATGTCTAAGTTTTCTCTCTCTCTCTTGGAAATGGAGTAGAATAGCATTACATGTCTAGAGGGACTTGATTGAAATAATTTTGGATGGTCAAACAATTTTATAAAAGATGTGTTTAAGTATGTAGATTTATTTATACAAAAAAATAACACAATTAAACATGATGTGAACCATATAATCAAGGCAGGGGTGGTGAAGTGATAAAGTGCTTCACGAATATGTAATCCTAAAATCCTGAATACGTTAAAAATAATATTTTATAAGACAGCTATGATACCGACTATACTGTATAATTCTGAATATTAAGCAGTTAAGAAACTACACTCATATAAGATGACAGTAAGCAGAAATGCGAATGTTAAGATGGATAATAGGACATACAAGAAATGATAGAATACGTAATCAGGAAATCCATATGAAGGTAGAGGTAGCATCTATCGAAAAGAAAATAGAGAAAAATCGCTTACGTGAGACATATTCAATATCGGCCAATAGATACTGTTGATAGAAAAGGTGACTTGGTGCAAATAATAAGTGTTAGACGTAGTAGAGGAAAGACTAAAATTTACATGAAAAACAGTCATTGAGAATAATATAATTACTTTATGCATTACTAAAAATAATTCCTTAAATCGATGCAAATAAAGAAAAATAATTTATATAACCAACCCTAACTAATTTGAGATTTAATACAGTTTGAGTAACAACAAAACAATATTGCCATTGACAATTGTTACTTGGTTCCTACTTTAGGCAATACATTGAGGATTCAACCCTCTGGTCCTGTCTAAATTGTGCATGGGAAGAATGTTCAGAGAACTTGAGGTATGACATAGTTTCTGATCATATTTATATATCGCCAACATAAACCTACCATGCAAACATGTAGGGCAGGGTAAATAAGCATCCAACTTCCAACACGGGAAGAATATTCATATCATAGCAAGTAAAAGATCATAACAGACTGGATGACATTCTAAGAGAACATGCATCATACATGTTTGCTCATAATTTGAGTTTCTTTGTTCCACAAATAAACCCGCTGCTTGATGGGAACCAATTCATCATTATTTTACATAAACTCTTCTATAGTTGAATTCAAGATCACAAACTCTATTTGAAGAGCTCCACTGAAGTTGCACCATTCAAATGTTTAGCTCCTTATGAAATCAGGCTGATTGGTCACAGATCTGACCCATGCCCATCTATGATCCCTTGTATTCACCTCGTTTTTAGCCTGTGCCACTTCATCCAGTGGAATGTAAGCATAGATTCCATTGATAGGACCAGCAACAAATCCAGTGTACCCTGCCATAATCCCATGAATGGCAGAGTGTGCTAGAAGTGTACAATACGAGTTATCAGTAGCATTCGCAGATATTGCACGAATCATGTATGTGGGATCTATGTACTTCACTGTAAACAATTCATCTGGATGATACCTCTCCCACCACTTCTTTAGCTCTGATTTCAACCATCCACCCACGTCCAAGAAGACCAGGTTTCCAGATTCATCCCTTTCTTCCTTCTGAGCATCACTTCTTGGTATGATTTCCTGGCCAGCACCCTCAGCAACTACAAGCACTGCATGCCCGTTTTCCTTCAGTTGCTGTTCGAGCAAATTCAAACAGCCCTCCTTTTCCTTCCAAAAAGAAGTCAATTTCAGGAATTAAGCAACAGTCAACATCCCGGCTGCTCAGTGTTGCATGAAGAGCAATGTGTCCCGTGCTTCGACCCATTAGCTTCACCAGACCTATACCATTAACTGCACTCTCAGCCTCCACATGAGCTGCACTGATTGCTTGCTGGGCCATTTCTACTGCTGTCTGGAATCCAAATGATCTGTCAATGATTCCCACATCATTGTCCACAGTTTTGGGAATACCAACAATTGCAACATTCAGTTTGCGTCGTCGAATTTCATCAAATATCTTGACAGCTCCACGCAGAGTTCCATCTCCACCTACAATGTAGACCTGTTCATATATGTATAAGATGAGCACGTAAAGAACCAAACTAGCAATACTAATTAGAAAATACATTATAGTTACCACAACCTGTCCAAGGTGTTCCTCAAAAACCAACTTAACGACATAGCTGTCAAACCTCAAACGACATCTAATAGAATTAAAATGGTACAAGTCAAACATAGGGGGAACTAGCAGTTCCATTTAGTTGTGAAATAAATAGTTAACAAATGGCAATGCTTATAATTGGAATTCTGGTGAATATATCATTGGTGTCGACCTCTGTCAAAACCCAACCAAAAACCTCCTTTAGGTATTTTCTCTAAAATACTCTATTAACTCTTAAGCACGCTCATTTGATTTCAGAAATAACCATCTCCATCTTCCACTATACATAAAATAAGTGTGAAGTACTAAAAACGTTTATACTACATGTATGACTAGTATCTCCCAGATACATCCTTGGGAGGATAAGTCTCCCAATTGATAAGATACAACCCATAAATTGTTAAAATGGAAAACCCTATAGAGCAAATGACATTCAATCCTGTGTTTCGTTCTTCTTTATTTTCTCTTTTTTACCCTTTTCTTAAAGATGTCTATTGAAAGTCTATTCATGAGAAAGATTGATGTTCCACTTCTAGATAATCCTTATAAATAACTCTAGGGTTCTTTCTTATCAAAAAATAACTCTAGGGTTCTTTCCTCCTTACAGATAGATCAATCACAATGTAGCAGCATACTATAAGACAAGACTGCATAAACACCTCTTCATAAATGAGGTTATGTCTTGTTGGAAACATCAAAAGAAAAGGGATATAGGAAAGAAAAATTTGTACTAAAAAAACACCTTTGCTCTCTAGTTGATAAAGGAACCTCAAGATATCATAGTTTACATGCAAAGGTGAAAAATTGGCATTATACTAATCCTTGATGTCAAGTAGCATATGCACCCAAAAAGCAACAAATTAGAAAACAAGATGACATATAAATATCCGAAATATGGTCTCAATCTTCAACTTTCATAGTGTATTTAGAAGAATCACTGGTTTCTCATCCCATATCTAGTGCTCAATACACAGGTTAGCACTTGTATGTGCAATTGTGCATTAAAGACATTATATGGATATATAAACAAGTTCCGGAATTATACAAACTAAAGAAAGCTAAAACATGACTCAGATTACTACATTATAAACTGTAAAGTGTAATAACAAAGTAACAAGCACAAAGAGGTCTCCACGATCATTAATAATTAACTTCTACTATGACATCTTTGTCGGCCTAAATAAAAGCAAACTAATTAACATCATTATCACAGTAGTTGCTTCAAAGAGAATTCAAGGATTAAAGCGCAAAAAGAACAAAAACTGAGAGAAATGTAAAACCCTCTTTGCCCAAAAGAAGAGAAAAGAAAAGAACAAACCTGATTGAAACCACGATCTTGAATAGCATCAACAATCTTAGTGAGATCAAAACCACCTCTGGAAGTCTCAAGGGCTGTACCACCCCTCTTGTGCCACCCATCAACAAGCTTTGGATTTAGCTGTAATGGCTCCCTAGAGTAAAATCCCCTGTACCCGGCTGTGATACCTAAAATTTGACGGACCCCATAAAGCTCCCACAACCCCACCACAAGCTCCCTAATGACAGGTGTTAAGTCCAGGGCAGAGTCCACCACAGGTGACAATCGCTGCTCGGACACTGGAGGCGTCAAAGTAGATATCTTTGCGTGGACCAGCCCTATGGTATGCGAAGCGAGGCGAGGAAGACGAAAAGTCGTAATTAATTTGACGTAGTACGACGTCGGATCGGGTCAAGTAGAACTCTTCAGAAGGGTGAAAGTATCGGTTTTTATCTAATGGGTTTGGGCGGGTTTGTAGGTCCATTAGGTAGTCGGTCAAGTGGGGAAGCTCTTTGAGGCTAATGGGTTCGAATAAGAAGGTGTTTTTGTTGTTGTTGTGGGTAAGGTCGGTGGCTTCTTCAGAAGAAACGGCCATGGCGGATTTCTTTTTGCAGCGAAACAGAGCAAAAGGGAAAGGAGCAGGAAATAGTAAGCAAACAGAACAGAGAGAGCAAATTGAAATGTAATATTGACGAAGACACGTGGCAATTCTTTTGAGTGGACACGTGGGAGAATGAGAACGTAGTTTTGGACGTTTTAGAGAACAGGTCTCGGACACGAGGGCGAGTAGGGACAAATTTGTAAAATGGAAAGTGGAAAAGTGCTAAATAGTAAATACGGAAAGAGACTGCAGGCTTATTGGGCTAAACTGAGCCTCACAAATAGAAAAGAGTTAAGTTAACAACTTTAGCCCAAAATGACTTCTTGGGCCCAACTAGCAAAGACATGCTTCATATTTTTTTTTATAAATTATTTTGATTAATTCCAATTTCCAAACCACCTACCAAACTTAGGACTAACTTAGGAGTTTGGGGAGAAAAAAGAGAAAATAGAAGTGAACAAAGAAAATACCATTTTCCAACCAACCTGTTGTTACTTCAACCGTTAAACGTTCTAGGCTTTAAACCAATAAAATTTTAACACAGTATGAATCATTTTGTGGAAATAAGTGTTGGGGATTTTAGATTCCCAACACTTTCCCATATAACTTTCATAATATATACAAACATAATTTATATATAAATAAGCAAAGATCTTAGTAATTAGTTATATATGAATAATTTATCAACAAAGCAACCAACATCAAAAGTATTTATGTATTAGTTACAAATAATAATTTCTTATAAACAAATCAATCATAATCTAAAAGATTTATATGTTAGTTATAGATAATAATAATAATTTATAAATAAATCCATTAATGATCTTCTTATACTATATATTCTAATTAATAAGTAAATCATCAAATATATCATCAAGATTCTATTCTTATACTTTATATTATATATTTATATATAAAAGTATTTTTAAAATCAATATTAATAGTAAATTGAATATGAAAAAAAGTCTTCAATATTTACGAGTTAGTTTATATATTAACACTAAATGTCATTAGTATATTTGTTGATTTATGTCTTAGTATGCATTTTAGTATAAATTTTCAATCCATGTACCAACTTTAATGAAAATTGGCTACTAACGATTTACAGAGAAATATATATTATGACATTAATCGATTGAGCTACCAATGATTTACAACATTTATCTTAAACTAAATTTCTACAACTTCTTAATAAAGAAGTTGTCTTTCTTCAAATCAACAAGAGAAATAAAAAAACTGAACAAAGGACTAAGGATCATTATTTATGAGTTGGCAATTGGTAATGCTCTCTGTCTATTTGTCCTTAACCTCTGATAAACTGATGATATCTGCATAGCCAACCTTCTTCCTTAAACTGCCAGCCAAATTGGCAGCATCCACTCCTTCCCCAATCACCACCAATTGATCTTTGTCCCCTCCTTCTATGCCCACAAATTCCACACCTACATATATAATTATGACATATATATATATATATGATATATGGAATATTCTTTAAATTTCTCACCAAAAGAGAAATGGAAATCCAAGAAAATTGAAAGGGCAGGAATTGAACAATGAACAAAACTAATTAGTCATACTAATTACCATATGATCCAGCAGCAATCTTGAGAACATTTTTCCTGCACTTCTGGCAATTGATTTGAACCTTCATCACAATCTTTTTCTGCAAATTCATAATTATATGAAAAAGTGGGTCAGCCCAGAAATCATATGGGTTTATAATCAATTAGAATCTATATGTGTAGCCTGAAGAAACAGAGACCTTCATTTTTGATATTGATGAAGAAGACTGAAAGTCTGAAACAGATTATTTACTGGCTAGTACCCACCACTTTAAGGCTTATTGTTTCTTAAAGAGGTTAAAGCTTTTGTGAAGGAAAACAAAAAACTGAACTAGACGAAAATATATACAAGGGCCCCTCTTCAGAGGCCTTAACTTTTCTTGCAAGGAAACTTTTTGAGGTAAAAATTGGAAATATGGTGAAGGTTGAAGAAAGTCATCACCTACATGTTTTGGTAATGACTTTGGTTTTCCATATTTCTACTTCTATCTACTTCGTTTTTTTTCTTTACAAATGAAGAATGTCTCTGACATTAACTAATCTTTGATGGATAAAAATGCAAGCTTTTGCCTTTAAATGTCCTCTTTTGCAATATTGGTCTTCTTTGTCTAATTGTTTTTAGAGCTAGCCTTGTCCACAACGTGTGAAAAACACCTTGAAGAATGGGTTCTGGGTCTTTTTCTTTTTACAAGTGACTTATACAAGCACATTTTGCCCATAGGAGACGTTATGCAACATCAATGATTGTTATGAGAAAGAGAGAATATGATGGAAATCTGAAAATGACATTCCTATTCAAATTTGTTTTATCATTACCCATTCGGTACCAAAAATGCCCGGTTGAGACGCTGAAGTTAGACCAAGACCTTATTTTAAGCATAATAGGTGCACTTACTGGGTGGCTCTATATCTCCTAACCATGGTATAATGAAGCAGAGCCCCCTTTTTTTCAGTGCAAAATTTAGAACTAGGATGAATTAGAAAAGGGAAACTCAACATCTAAGTTTGAGATGCATATAAGAATGTAATAAGGTATAACACCTTGTCTTTGTGCAAATTAGTTATTCTAGAGACATGTGTCACATACTCAATAACCTAATGATAAATCTTCAACTTTTTTTCTGTGTAGCTGGACTTTTGAACTGATTCCATTACTGATAGAGAAAGCATAATAGAGCAGAAGGCAGATTAAACCAAGCTGAGACAGCCCCATCAGAACCAACTACAGAAACTCAAGCAATTAGGTGGTATTGGTAAGGGCATGCATCCCCAGCCAAACACATTTGGGTCACAAACGTTACCTTTGGGATTGTCTAATTAGACATTTTTAGTTTAAAATATCATAGAAAAGGGTCAACACCTGCAATAGTTTCTATAGAATGCACATCTTTGTCTCCCGTGTCCTTTAGCGTTGTCTCTACTCTCTACCTTAGAAGGTCAAACTTGACAACCCCAGTTGGTTTCAACTAGTGGTTTTATAAATTATAAATGAGTATGACAGATACATGTATACTAGTTAACAAATAATTGACTAGTTAAATGATTTGCAGTATTCAATAGTTTCACTTTTGGGGTAGATGGGAAAGATGAGAACCCTGAAACACCCAACAGTTACAAATGGAATCACTGTCCAGAAAGAAGCAGTGTCTATCAGAGAAAAAAGAAAGAAATTATATAAAAATCCTCCATGACAAGCATATCATATCATCAGCCATTTATATCCAAGCTTGCTGCATTATCCATATGCACCTGCAGGCATTAAAATTGAAGCATAAGAAGTATAAATGTGGGATATACAATAAACTATAGGATTAGGATTTTGATGTGCAAACAAATTAAAAGAAAAAAGAAAAAGATGCATATCCTGATAAGGTATGAAGGGCTGAAATATTGATGGGAAAAGGCCTTTTGGTTTAGACTTGAATCATTTAAAACCAATGTTTTATTGAGCGGCCTGCATGACTCCCCTCATGCCAAGTAAGAAGGTTGCCAACACTCTTTGACAAGCTTCTTATATGGCATTCAGGGAGCCAGGCAAGCACATCACCACAAATAATCATTAGTAAACAAGAGGAGACACTCCACCAAGTCTTCAGTTTAAACAAAACCTGCATAATTAAGTTCACCAAGTTATCAAAATATACATGAAAAACACCCAGACATAAAGAATCAACGACATTAGCTTAATACATTCTTCACCTTCTACAATAAAATTTCCAAATTAAAAAAATGAAAAAAAACTTTCCAGTATTAGATTCTAGAGAAAAATGGTGAATACCTACGACCACCATTTCATTTCAACAGAGTAAATGCTTGATTAGCTTATAAAGCTCATGAATAAGAATGAGAAACATTATCAATATTTTCCCAATTAATCATCTATTCTTCAATGAAAATAGCCATATAAGTAACCCATTTGGAATAATTGAAAAGTAAATGCTACTTACTGCAAAAACCCAAAGAGATAAGAGTTAGAGAAAACAGGGGAATCTGTTTTCCTCTGCTTTTACTTGTGTAACTTCAATGAGCTCTCAAAGAAGCAGAAGGGATTATAAGGAGATTTGGAATCAGAAAGGAGAGAAGGGAAAGACAATAGAAAGTCCATGAAGAGGAGGAAGAAGATTGACTAAGGAGGCGGCAGCCAAGGCCTTCATTTGTAACAAATAGTTCCATAGATAGAGCCAAAGCTGTCTGGGTTTTACAGGTAAACTTTTTTGGAATTTACTCTCTTGGAAAAGGTGGCCCTCCATTACTTTTCAAATTTTCAATCCAATTCTTCCATATTTTCTTTGTTGAAAATTACAACCTTTAGAAATCTATTAGATAACTTCAATTTTTTATTATAAAAGGGGTTAACGGCTTATTATGGCCTCCAGACGAGGCCAAAACCAGTCAATAAGACAAGGCCAGAGTTGCAGGGGACGTTAGCCTAGTTTGAAGCAGAGGTTGGTTCCTCAACAATGAAGTTGGATCAAATATGGACAAATATAATCAATAAAACTCTAATCACCATCAAACAATTTAATAGAATTTGGGATCCCTCTTTGTTTATTGCCTATTAAATGGACTAAAACTAGTTTGTGAAAATGTTAGTTTTAATCTCTAATTTAGAGTCCCTCCCCTGCCTTTTTATCAAACAGAGCAAAGTATGTTTCATTCATCAAATCAAATAATTAATTTCGACATTGAGATTGACGTTTGATTACTGCCAATTGGTGAAAGTTTTTGTTGACTTCTACGTAGAAAAGTATTGGTACCTTTTCTTTACTTTTTTTTGTGTCAATTATTTCTATCATTTCCTAGATAAAGAAAATTAAGAAACGAAGCAGTTGCAATCAACATTCTGATTAGTCCAAGTGGGTTAGAGGGTGAGTCTCACGGCCTTCATGTCCACTCATTTATGAGAGAAGTTTCTGTGCACGCAGTATAAACATAGAATTACCTTATTTATTTGAATTATTAGTCTGAAGCTCATCTTGAACTAAAATTTTTTTCATAGAAAAATTGAGGTATTTTGTCTTTGCCTGTGATTACAGTAAGTTATAAATGTAATGGGCGTTTTGGAGGTGGGAGGGGTGTTGGATGATAATTTTTTATCCTGCTTAAGGAACTTTGTTTTGTCTTTTCAATGGGACTAATGCAAAGCTGTGAAGTTGCCAGCAAAGATGTGACTTAGTGAGTTTCTGATGTCCATTTGTTCTAATCCCATGGATTCTTGTTTCTATTTCTTCTATTTTACCATTGTGTCATACATCGGGAAGGTCAATTATATATTACTGTGGTTTTTGTTTTTCTGAGTCATATCTTTTAAATTAGAATAAGAGATCAAATCTCGCTTAACTTTGATGGTTATTTTACATAGGGGGTGTTTATACCGAGGTGAGACCAAAATCATAATTCGAAAGGTCAAAGTTTAAAAATGATGGATAAGCCCATGATCAAAAATGTTTGAGGTGATTATATTTTAAAAATATTGTATTAAATAAATTAATATTTATTAAAATAAAATATTTAAAATTATTAATTATTAATATTAAATAATATATATTGATAAATATTAGTAAAATCTCTAACGATTCACGTTTTTGTAAAATTTCAACGTAAATCTTCATAGTCTCTAACGATTTACGTTTTGGTAAAATTTCAACATGAATCTTTAGAAACTGTGACGATTTATGTTGAAATTTTACTAAAACGTGAATCGTTGACGATTTACATTGAAATTTTATTAATATATATTATTTAATGTTAGATATTATTCAATAATGAATATTTTCAAATATTTTATTTTAATTTAATAAATATTAATTGTTAAATAATATTTAATACTTAATAATTAATATTTAGTAAATAATTAATAATATTATTAAATAATTAATAATATTTATTGGGACGTGGTAGATGTCGAAAAGTTAGGCGGAATGAAATATTTAGTTAATATATTTATATTTACTAATTAATATTACCTATTAACATATAATATGAAATATTAATAAATATTAAATATTAGTTATTAAGTATTGGATATTAATAATATTCATTATTAAGTATTAAATAAATTAATATTTATCAAAATAAAATATTTGAAAGTATTAATTATTGATATTAAATGATATATAAGTAAAATCTCTAACGATCCATGTTTTAGTAAAATTTTAATGTAAATCGTCAGAATCTCCAACGATTCACATTTTGGTGAAATTTCAATATGAATCGTCAAATATTGTAATGATTTACGTTGAAATTTTACTAAAACATGAATCGTTGACTATTTACATTGAAATTTTATCAATATATATTATTCAATGTTAGATATTATTCAATAATAATATTTTCAAATATTTTATTTTAATTTAATAAATATTAATTGTTAAATAATATTTAATACTTAATAATGAATATTATTAATAATTAATATTTAGTAAATAATTAATAATATTTATTGGGACGTGTTAGATGTCGAAAAGTTAGGCGGAATGAATTAGGTTTTGTCAACATTAGGTGAGTTTTAACTTTTTTCGGCTGTCGGTAAATGAATTAGGTTTTGTTCAACATTTAGGTGAGTTTAACTTTTTGTTGTGAAATGAACCAAAATGCCTTGTAGTATAATGGTTTGAGACCATTGTTTTGTGTAAAAATTACTAAAATGATATTTATGTGCTGAATTAAAAAAAAATTAAACATTTTATATTGAATAGGTTTTTGATTTTTAATTAAAGTTATAATTAATTCATTTATTATTTTTAATTTAATTTAAAGTAATTTTTAATTATTTTTGTTTTTTAATTTATGTTAAAGTAATTATTAATTCACAAACAAATTAAACTAACTATTTTAAACACAAACAAATTTAATTAAAAAATCAAAATTGAATTAAAAAAAAAACAAAAAATACAAATACAAATACTAATTAAAAAATTTTAAATTACAAAAATAAAACACATACTAAAAATACAACCAAAAAAAAAAGTTTTAATATGACCGTTGGGCAACAAAGATCACTTTGTTTGAAAATGGGGGAGGGGCACGGTTCGTATAAACGAAAATAGGGAGGTTATTTTTGTAATTTAGGGACTAGGATATGGTGGAAATTAAGGAGAAAGGGTGAGGGCAAAATGGGTGTAAAATTTTCTTCCACGGCACAGTTTAAAAAACTTGCTTAGAGCAGCATTCTGGCCACGGCCCTTAGGCCGCTGGTGTTGCTGGACGCAACAGTCCAAAAGGGCCGAGGGGCATATTTAGAGTAAAAAATTTCACATAACTCTAGTATGATGACACTCAATAAGACATCTCACCAAATAATAACATTAAAATGGACCTACGCAGTGGCAGTCTGGCTGTGCAGAGGATCTAGAGGCCCCATACTCAGACTAGGAAAGTCCCCCCTAATCTCCTAGCTTACAGCCCACGAGACCATAACTAGGCCTGGTTTGTACTCATTCCAGTCTGCTTCAATGCCCCTTGTACGTTTGAATTCAAATTTCTTGCTTCTTAGCAAAATCAAGTCTTCAACTATAGTGCAAGGTTTCTCTTGGCCAATGCCTGCAAGACCCAGGTCTAGTCTAGATCTTTTTCACTATAGACTACCCGAAATTTCAGTCCACAATTAGCTAGAAAAAAGAAGGCTATAATGCATTTCTTTCTTTCCTAGGTGATATAAAAGAGGCCAACAAAGTTGAGCTTCAAGCACATACAAGTTCATGTTGATGTATCCAATGTGGTAAATGACATAATCCAATTCAAGGTTTCTAAAAGTTAGATTGTGTGGCAATTGACAATCAGGTTTGGTAATGTGTTTGGAAGACTATCATTATCATGCAAGAGAAATAGCCAAGGAGTGACTTACTATTATAATGAAATGAAGGCAAACAAAAACATGTACATGTGATTGCTCTTCTAAAACAAGGCCCTCAAACAATAACTAAAAGTAATTAATTCAGAATAATATGATTTAATTGGATTATCATCTGATTTTGTTATAGCCCAAATTAACCATATTAATGTGCTTTGTTTGGACAAAATTAATTGACAACATATGCTTAAATTGTTATGAGAATTTAAGCTCATCCCCATTGTTATTGCCCATAATCCAAGTTCAAACATGAGGAATTCTATCTATCCATGGACAAAAGAAAAGAAAAATAAAACAATTGACTTACTATAATACTTAAAAACTATTTTGTGAACTTTCATTTTCTGCTAGAACCCCTAACTCTGTTATTTTATTTTATTTCTTTGACATCTTTTGGGTGATGATTGAAACACTTCATAAAAGATGTTGGATTAAGTCCCATATCAATTCTACTAAGGTTGAGATCAATTAATTGAATGCATTATTATGTCATTCATTACAATCAATGAAAATCATTTGACATGATATGCCAATTATGTAGGGTTCTTGATGACTATAAAGTAAGCAAATGTCATGTTTGGATTATTTTAAGAAAGAAAAGGAGAAAACCAAAACACAAAAAGTGTGTTTTGAACACCAAAAAAATATATAATTAAGTTCATTCCAAATGAATTATACATATTTTATATTTGGAACAAATAAAACAATGTAGATTTTGAATGAAGTTCATTTGAAATTCATATTTTATTCAATTATAAATTCCACACCAAATAAGTTAGATTTTACTTTATGAAATTGATTTGAGATAAATTCTTATTTTTTCTACCTCAAATGATATTTATCCTAAATATTACATGTGCGTTTCACTTAACTTTTATTTAGATAGATCAATAAAGTGACACTATCACTTCATCTAAAATATTCATCTAACCTAACTATAAATTTTTCTTCTCAACTTGTCTTTTGTTCATTGAATAATAATTAATTTCCTCGTCTTCATATTTTTAGCTGATCAATTACACAAATTGAGGGTATTATAGAAACAATATTTAAACCAAAATAAATTCTTCATTTATTCCAAACAAGATAATTAGCCTGAATTTTATAAATGTAATTTTTATCTCAAGTATAAGAATTGATTTTAAAATAAATTAAATTGTATTATTCATTTACAATAAAATAATTTGTATTTTTATTTTATTCCAATCACACCCAAAAAGAACTCTTCGAGGTTTGTGCATGGGCATGGGTGCAATCATTGATCATATATACTCCTACTTAAAAGAGAAAAACCCCTTAATGAAAATTCATAGCTACAAATCAGGGGATTTTCTCTGTTTTTATACTAAATTTTGAACTCTATCCTCCGCTGTTATCTATTCTCAGTTAACAGATTGTTCATATCCATTTAACAACAACTACTAATCTTCAAAACAAAATAAATAAAATTATGTATATAATGAGAATTCTAGCAATAGAGCAATTGTTGTGAGCATAGGACTCTTCCTAATTGAAGATAGGTACCCACTTCAATTCATATATAAACATACACAATCCTTAAGAAACAGTTCTTTTTATCAGATCGGTGGGAAGAGTTGGTTCTCTTTATTATATCATTGCTTTAGTTAAAGAGCACAGAGTGTGTGTCTGTCACCTTCAAAGTATTTTTCTTTTTTGAGACCACTGTTAAAGCAGAATGTGGTCTCTAAAGCAATCAATTTTCCTCCTATCATTCATTCTTTTTTCTCTGTTTCAAACATTACCTGCTTTTGCAACCAAAAAAGTAAGCTTTCCTTATCTCTTTGATTCGTTTGAATTGGTTCATTGCACTTTCTCCTTTGTAAACAGAGGATTTTTCTCTGCTCTGTAATTGGTTTTAAACAAATGAGTATTTGATTTTTGTTGTTAATAAAAGTCTTATGTAGTTTACTTGGGAACACATGCACATGGACCAGAAGTTACAGGTGCTAAGCTTGATTCAGTTACTGATTATCATCATGAATTCCTTAGTTCCTTCTTGGGAAGGTAAATCTCTTTTTTCCTTTTCAATATAAGTGATCTTCTTCTTTGTTTCTCGTGCCTCACTTACAGTTATGCCAATTGCTGTTTCATGCAGTTATGAGGAAGCGAAAGATGCAATTATTTACTCTTACCAAAGGCATATCAATGGTTTTGCTGCCACCCTTGATGAGGAACAGGCGGCTGAAATTGCAAGTAATAAAACAGAGAGCTCTGTTATTTTCCCCAACAGAGTACCACCCTGTTCTTAAACAGAGTACTCTCTTATTAAAACATAACAAGAAAACAGAGTGCTCTGTCTTTTAGTACAGTATATTATTTTATATTTTTTGAGTAAAGCTCAGTTTACCAAAGAGATTATTGGCTGCGTAATGCAGGACATCCAAAAGTTGTGTCAGTTTTCTTAAACCAAGGAAGAAAATTACACACTACCCATTCATGGGAGTTCATGTTACTCGAAAAGGATGGTGTAATTCACCCAAGTTCCCTTTGGGAAAAGGCCAGATATGGTGAAGATACTATCATTGGGAATCTTGATACAGGTAATTCACCTTTTATTATATTCGGTTTGTTGTTACTACCACAGTGCCACTGTCACTTTGTTAATTTTCATAAGGGTGACCCTGTAGTTTACACAATATATATATATAAACCTTTGCCATACATCATTCACAATAAGTTTCTGTACATTTTATTATTCTTCATCATCGTTGTCCACTTGAAGTTTGTCCTTTCCTATCCTCCATCACCTTTTCTTTTTCCTCATATGGATCATTGCTTTCCTCTTTCAGCCATCCTCTCTGTTTCTCCTTGCCACCAAGAGCCTCAAACTTATTTACCTTGAACAGAGATGGATAATGTGAAATTATTCATATAAAAGCACCATTTTTTCTTTCTTGCAGCCGTGTAAATCACCAAGTTGGACACGTTTTACTGTTCTAATTAAAAATATTGTTTGTTTGTAGGTGTCTGGCCGGAAGCTGAGAGCTTTAGTGATAAAGGGATTGGACCCATTCCATCAAAGTGGAATGGAATCTGTCAGAATGATGATATCGACGGGGTCCGTTGTAATAGGTTAGCTTTGGTTTCTCTTTTGAGGCCACCAGAATTTTACATTTCCTATTGACTTATTTATACTGTCAGTTTGGTGTTTCTTTAGATAGAGTTCATACCCAAGACAGCTTATTTTTTTATCTACTTTTTGATTGCTCTTCTAACTTATAGTAATTTAAAATGCTTTTGTTGATGAATTAGTATCTTATAGCTGTCCATCTTCATTTGATGGACACTAAGGTATATGCATCTTTTATGCTGAGGATCATTAAGGTATCACTACATTGAATGACTTCAACCAAAAAGTTCTATATTTTGTTTAAGGACAATGAGAGATTGCTGCAAATTAGAACTTTTAAAAATTGTAGGTTCCAGCACTTAAGATTAAGTATGAAATGTAATTTTAAAAATATTATTTGTTATATCCTGTCCTGTTGGGGAGTTCACAATATGAATATCCTTCATGATGTAACTAGTTATTAATAGTTCCATAACATGTGTTTCATATGTGTTGAGAAAAAGAAAAAAAATACTAAACAAAAAGAAGTTAATTTCAGCTCCTACTAATTAAGTTGCAGTTATGTTCTAGTCTGAGCATACATAGTAATTGCAACTGTCTAACTATGACCTTCAATTTCCAATATGAGTAATTGAATTATGGAGTCAAGCAGTTACTACAATATGTTCTATATCAGGAGTGTTAATGTAGAAAACTCAGATGCATGAATGACCGGGGAGACATTGTAAATTGATTGTTCTTTATATATATGTTGTTGACTAATGCAGGAAGCTCATAGGAGCAAGGTACTTCAACAAAGGTTATGCTTCATATGTAGGATCACTGAATTCTTCATTTAACACTGCACGTGACCACGATGGGCATGGTTCCCACACGCTGTCAACAGCAGGTGGGAACTTTGTTCCTGGAGCTAATGTCTTTGGATTAGGCAATGGTACTGCTAAAGGTGGTTCTCCAAGAGCACGGCTTGCTGCTTACAAGGTCTGCTGGCCTCCAGTTAATGGCAGCGAATGCTTTGATGCTGATATTCTGGCAGCCTTTGATTTTGCAATACATGATGGGGTTGACGTGCTTTCAATTTCACTTGGTGGTGATCCTGCCGATTACTTTAATGATGGTGTTTCAATTGGGGCATTCCATGCTGTTAAGAATGGCATTGTTGTAGTATGCTCAGCTGGAAATTCTGGACCAAAAGCTGGAACTGTCTCAAATATTGCACCTTGGATCTTAACAGTTGGAGCAAGTACCTTGGACCGTGAGTTCCAAACTTTTGTTGAACTCCGGAATGGAAAGCGTTTGAAGGTTCAACTTTCATTTTATCATTGTCCAGCCCTTCCCCGCTCCCACTTTATGCCACATTAACTTATTTAACTCTTGACTTTATTTTTGTTTTCCCAACCTGTGAAATATCAGGGAACAAGTCTCTCCAAACCATTGCCAGATGCCAAATTTTACTCACTTATTAGTGCTGCACAGGCTAAAGCTGCTAACGCGTCTTTAGCAGATGCGTAAGGAATATTTTGTATCTGTTTTCTTTGAATTCATATATGGAGCTATAATTGAAGTTTGTTTAATGAATTTGTTATATAGAGCATATGGTAACATATTTCTTATGCAGTATTCTCTGTAAGGGTGGCACACTTGATCCTAAGAAGGTGAATGGTAAGATTTTGGTTTGTCTTAGAGGGGATATTGCAAGAGTGGAGAAGGGTCAGCATGCTGCTGAGGCTGGTGCAGTTGGGATGATTCTTTGCAATGATAAAAGCACCGGTAATGAGCTTATTGCTGATCCACACATACTGCCAGCATCACAAATCAATTATACAGACGGTCTTGCTGTGTTTGCTTACATCAATTCTACCGAGTATATTTATCTATCCTTCTCTCTCTCATGTGTGCTTGTTTTAGTTAATCACTTGCATTACTTTCTCAATATTTTAATTTTATTGTGTGATACAGCGATCCATTGGGATTTATAACGGACCCCACAGATCAAGTGGGCATAAAACCTGCACCATTCATGGCATCATTCTCCTCTAAAGGACCAAACACAATCACACCTGAGATCCTCAAGGTTGGCTTATAAGTCAAATATCTTTCTCAGGGTTTTTGTCTGTATAATTGTTGTTGATGATTTCTTATGCACAGAATAGAATTCCATTCCTTATCCTGTTGCCTGTTTATTGCCTATCCCAAGTAACATTTTCATATTGTTAGTGCAGGTGCTACATGTTAAAACTTCTAAGAAATATTTTGTTTTATGTAAATCCTCATCATGAATTCTTTTGTTCATGTTCAGCCTGATGTTACTGCTCCTGGTGTGAATATCATAGCTGCTTTCACTGGATCACGAAGTCCTACAGATGAAAATTTTGATACACGCAGGACTGCTTTTATCACTGAATCTGGAACCTCTATGTCTTGCCCTCATGTTTCTGGAGTTGCTGGTCTTCTCAAGACACTCCACCCTGACTGGAGTCCATCTGCAATCAGATCCGCAATCACAACAACTGGTGATACTTCAGCTACAAGTTTTCATGATCTTTTCTTCTTTAATTCTTGTGGCATATGTTTATAGTTAACAGAATTCATGCTAAATATTCTTCTGTCAATTACTTTGTTTACAGCCAGAACAAGGGACAACAGAGTCAATCCAATGGTCGATGGTTCCTATGTTAAGGCAACACCATTCAGCTATGGTACTGGCCATATTAGACCAAACCGTGCCATGGATCCCGGCTTGGTTTATGACTTAACAACCAAAGATTACCTTGACTTTCTCTGTGCCCTTGGTTATAACCAAACCATGGTTGATCTCTTCACTGAAGGTCCTCATCATTATCAATGTCCCGAGTCAGTCACTCTTCTGGACTTCAACTACCCTTCAATATCAGTTCCTAAACTCTCTGGCTCAGTTACCGTGTCCCGCAAAGTTAAAAATGTAGGTTCACCAGCCACTTATGCAGCACGCATTCGTGAACCAATTGGAGTTTCCATTTCTGTTGAACCTAATATCTTGAAATTTGACAACATTGGCCAAGAGAAGAGCTTCAAATTGACACTTGAAGCTAAGGGAGAAAGTTTGTCTTCTGACTATGTATTTGGAGGTCTAACTTGGACAGACGGCAAGCATTACGTGAGGAGCCCAATTGTAGTTGCTGCTTAGATGTCATCAACAGATATCTAACATAGGTTAGGATGAAAGTTTGCTTTATTACAAATTGGATTAATTTCAATTTCTTTCTATTTTTTCAAATTCTTTTGGCGTAATAAAAGGAGGATAATGAATATTTTTACTAGAGGATTGTTCATTTTTTTCACTATTCTGTTGAAGTCCTCCACATCACTCTGTGACTGTACTTATGCTAAGGCCTAAGAAGATGAATTCTAAGTAATATAGCTGGAAAGATTTATTCCCAACCATATATAAAAATATTGATATGCAGAATTTCAATAAAATCATTTAATATTACATGAATGAATGGCCTACAGGACCTTAATGTCAAAATTTACCTGGATTCTTAATTTTTATAGACATTAAAGTTGTAGAAAAGGCTTTATATATCTAAACCAGTACAATGAAAGTTTTATGTAGTCTACTTGGGATTACATGCACATGGCCCAGAAGTTACAGATTCCAAGCTTGATGCAGCTATTGATTTTCATCATGAATTCCTTGTATCATTCTTGGGAAGGTAAAGCTATATTTGCCTTTTCAATATCAATGATCTTCTTTCTTTTTCCTCAATTTCATATATGCCAATTGATGTTTCACGCAGTTATGGGGAAGCAAAAAGAGCCATTCTTTATTCTTACCAAAGGCATATCAGTGGCTTTGCTGCCACCCTGAACAGGCGGCTGGAATTGCATGTAAGAAAATAAGAAAACAGAGTAATCTGTCTTTCAATAAGGAATATTACTATGTAATTTGTGAGTAAACCTCAGTTTACCAAAGAGATTATTCTCAGAAATTTCATTTTCTTCTATTTTTTTCTCTTTTTTTTTTTTGGATTAAATTTTTTTTATTTGATTGGGAGTGGAGGAGAAAGAATTTGTATACTATGGGATAGTTATTTTCTTCAGTATTCTGCTGAAGGTAATGAATTCTAAGTAATAAAAGTATAAAGGATTTGTTTCCAACCATGTAAGAAATTCGATATGCAGAATTTTAATAAAATCATTAAAAAATTACATGAAGGAAGTTGCTACAGGAGCTTAATGTCAAATTTTACCTAGATTCTGGATTTCCATAGACATAAGTTGTAGAAAAGACATTACATATTGCCAAACCAGTACATAATTCAGTTGTAGTTGGAGGTTACAAGTTGTTCTGTTGGCAACTGGGGCCCATGAATTGGTCTTGTACTGATGTTAATGGTGAGGGCAAAAAAGTCATAGAAAATGAGAGGATATTTAACACTCTTAGAAGATTGGAATTGACATGCTAATGCACATATCCTATGTAAAATGTGGTCTGTATGCACAAGCTGATCTCAACATCTCTCTGCTATCAAGTTGGAACTAATTCACATCACACATCTTCCAGTGCTCTGTATTTTCATAGACTTACTCTTATTCCAACGGTCAAATTAAAATTCAAAGAGCTGTTAACTCAGATAGAACACTATGGTGGCAGTGACCACCAGCAGTATGATTCAGACCAGTATGTTTTCACATCCCATGGGGAGTCTGCAACTTGGTTCTTGCTTCTCCACATTCCTAACCTCAAGCCAGAGGGTCCTCTTACATGGGGGCAGACACCTCAGTCACTCATGGAGAAACTCTATGTTTCTCAATGCAAAGCCAGTTCTTAAAGATGGTACTCTGCGTTTTAATGGCAATGATGTATTAACAGAAGTACCCGAAAATGTCGTTGTGACCCCGTTGGTGGGGTCATCAGCTTTTGTAGGTGCCAGTTCAACTGAAGCGAGTTCCCGGCTTGTTTTCAAGCTTGGAGTAATCCAGTATGCAATTTCCTCCGCTTTTCTTCTTTTGAGTTGTTTTCTGTTTTTGCTTTCTTTATCTAATCTTATAATGTAAATAATGAAATGGTAATTCAGAAGACGCAAGTCACTTTCCTTTATTGGACAAAAAAAAAGAAGCAGTATTAAAAATTTATAAAGGAAATGGCCATTAGATTTTCATGTCCAAGTTACTCCCGATTCTCAATTTCATGCACTGCACTTTGAAGTTGAATTGTCAAGCACAAACCTCAATACAGATGGGCAGATTGCCCCATTCCTTTTTCTTTTGGCAGAAGTGGGGGGGAGGGGTTTTGAATGAGGAAACCACGAAGGTAAACATGAACTCCTAGAATACTTTTCTTTACTTCAGATAGCAAACAATGAAATAATTTGTTTCATGCCTGTAAGAAAGTCTCCAAGATAGCTTCCACAGCCGACCTTCCTGTACTCCTGTTTTCTGCTTATTCCCTTTGGAGCTTGTGATGTCCATTTTACTGATGTCCTACGCCCTTATCAGAGTTCTCTAAAACTGTCGGTTTCCTGCATGTTCTCCATGGGGAGAATTTAGGGACTGGTCTTAGTTCAACTTTCAGCATGTGTGCTTAGTGCACACTTATGTTCTTTCCATATCTGCGACAAGAAATTTCCCGCATGAACTAAATATTATTACTTTCAGCTCAGCAAATCAACTAAGGATAGAGGAACACAAATTTGTCCCATTCTTAATCTACAACATAAAACCAACTGAAGTTCTAATGGGAAAATTCATGTTGCATGCATGATGCAGGGATGTCAGACTATTGTGTCTATTTAGATTTAAACTCTGGTGGATGATACCACGAGTGGGGAACTCTGGAAGCGACATTCCTATTGAAACACAGATGTTGCTCTTGGAAGCAAAAGAAGGATCAGATCTTAATGCATCTAAGGAAGATACTTCATATATTATTTTCTTGCCTGTGTTGGATGGTGAATTCAGAAGCAGCTTGCAAGGAAACTCATCTAATGAACTCGAGTTTTGCGTTGAAAGTGGTAAGAGTTTACCATATGCAAATGGTACGAGTATATATACAATTGAATTAATTAATTAACAATACAGGTCAACATACACATTAGTTAATAGTATAGACCATGACACATACTTATCCATCTAGAAGTCCAGAGATACACCTATCTAGATGAGCTACCTTTCAAATTTTATGTCTTCAATTTCACTTCAACACTGATTAAACATGGGAGCAATCTGGTTTCAACTTCTTTACAATCTAGGCAGCAGGTACTTCAACTTAAGGACGTAGCTGGACCCTGAAAAAGTATTTTATGCTGGATATCCTGACCTAGCTGCTTGAAAGAAAAAAAAAAAAGGATCTTTCATGTGATAATATGATCAACTGGTTAAGTGCCTGCACTTTATATGAATTAGAGTGTTGTGCAGATGCAATCATATGTATGTCATAAGTATGACATGCACGAGAAAAATAGAATGCATAATTATAATGAAAACATGAGAACTCTTTTTTCCGAAGCTGTATTGCTGTATCCATGCAGCCAGCAGGTTTACGAGAAGGAGTGCTGTGTGGATGCAGCCAATGCATTAATTCACTAAAGCAATTTCTTGCTTTTCTTATTATTTTTTTCTAACAAAATGGTATGTTTTATTCATTTTGGTAGGTGACCCTTCTGTAGTTACCGCAGATTCTCTAAATGCAGTTTTTGTGAATTACGGAAACCATCCGTTTGATCTAATGAAGGAATCCATGAAGTAGGTCAGCTGTCTGAGAAAACTGATTTGAAGTTCAATTAAAATTCCTAAATTACTGCTTGCACTTATTCTGTTACCTTGTTGTAGAGCAGCTTAAATCTAATGTGGTTTTGAGATAAAAACTGAATATGAGTCACAGGAGACAAGGAAATCCAAGCTGCTAGCTAGTAGCTGGTTTACTATTTTATTAATACCGTCCCTGTAATTCAAACAATATGCAGGATTTTGGCAAAGCAGAGCGGCACGTTTGCACTAAGGGAAACAAAACAGGCAAGAGAGCTGCCCGCCTACATGGCCAAAAGAATTTAGACTCTGGATCTAAAGTTTAAAATGAAAAATTTTAACAAAAGATAATTAGCATTTCTTAACGTATTTCTGTGCAGTTGCCAGGAATGTTAGACTTTTTTGGTTGGTGCACCTGGGATGCCTTCTACCAAGAAGTTAATCCTCAAGGAATCAGAGATGGCCTCAAAAGGTTAATCTAGTTTCTTATATATGATTTCTCTAAACTCATACTTTCTAAAGAATCTCAGGAATAAAGAACTAAGTCATTAAATTGATAATCCACCTCATATCCATAATGAGGGATTTTTTGATATGTGGGTACCAAGAAAAGTTTTCCTACTTCCATTTTGTGAATGGGTTTTGCCTTTATACAGATGAAAATATTTCTTTTCCTACTTCCATTTCCCCTTTTATCTTTATGCTTTGTTGGCTTTTGGGAAAAATAATTTTTTTGTGAATCTGTCTTCTCAGTTTATCCCAGGGAGGGACTCCCGCAAAATTTTTGATAATAGATGATGGATGGCAGGATACAGTTAATGAGTTCCAAAAAGAAGGGGAGCCATACATTGAAGGGTCGCAGTAAGATTTTCTTTCTACTCTTCTTTTCACCTGCAAAATATGTCCGTCCTGAAACTGCAACTCCAAACTGCAGGTTTGGTGGAAGATTAGTTAGTATCAAAGAAAACAAGAAGTTCAAGACAACAGCAGATGAAGAAAAAAGTGGGGCACCAAGCGATCTAAAAGACTTTGTTTTAGATATTAAGAGCAATTTTGGCCTCAAGTAAGGCTCCTACTTCTTGTTTCACTTCTCTTTTGGTTTACAAGTTTGAAGTAATCTAAGGCAAGGAAACAACACAAAGTATATACCTTTGGAAAGTTAATCATAGTCTCCAAAATAAAATCACATATAAAATGACAGCAAGTGTCTATCTAATTTGTTTCCCAAAGAATAATCTGAAATTTCTTACATTCAGTTGCCACTTGCCACCAGCAACATATTCATTTTCTTTTCTTCATAATCTCAGGTATGTCTACGTATGGCATGCACTTCTGGGATACTGGGGAGGGCTTCTTCCGAATGCTCTTGGAACTAAGAAGTATGATCCAATATTAAAATATCCAATACAATCGCCAGGGAATTTGGCAAATATGAGGGATCTAGCAATGGATTGTATGGAGAAATATGGTGTTGGCACAATTGATCCAGCTAAAGCATCTCAGTTTTATGATGATCTACACAGCTATCTAGTTTCACAGGATGTTGATGGGGTTAAGGTTGATGTTCAAAACATACTGGAAACAATTTCAACCAACCTAGGAGGTCGAGTCTCTCTTACTAGACATTTCCAGCAAGCACTTGAGAAGTCCATAATCAGTAATTTCCAAGACAACAGCATAATCTGCTGCATGGGTCTGAGCACGGACTCCATCTACCAGTATATTCCTTATGCACTTCCACTCCTTGCAAAATGATTTTATAATAGCACATTCAGAAATCTAAAGTTTGCAGCTTTAAATGTTAGGAAATAACCAATGCATTGATTATATGCTAGTGATTTGGGCTCAAAGGTCTCCTCTGGCTAATTATTTGAATGTTCTTAGCAGTCCAGAAAGTCTATAAAACAATTTGAGACTAGATAAAGGATATCTTCATTTATTTAATCACATGTATTTCGCACAGAAGTTGTTTAGCATTGACTTAAATAGTGATTAGAAAAAAGAGGACCTAAACATGCTTGCAGTACGACCTTTCATCATTTTATAAGGATATCATCAAGCTCCCATTTCAGTAACACCTCGGCTTTTCCTGATGCACTTAATCCATTGATCTCCTGGGGTAGAGTATAGCCACCTAGGTTATCATATACCATGCACAGCATCTCATATATGATAATTTACAGGATTGTAATAAAAAAATTGTTCATGTACCATAATAATACTTTCTCCTTAAATGTCGTTGCAGTTCGAAGCAAAGTGCCATTACACGAGCATCTGATGACTACTACCCAGAAAACCCAAGAACACAGACACTACACATAGCTGCTGTATCTTTCAACAGCATATTTCTTGGTGAAGTTGTTGTCCCAGATTGGGACATGTTCTATGTATGATATGGCCTTCTAACTACTTTATCCAGTTTTCTTTATAATGTCCAGAACTCATTCACTTCATTAACAACTTCTGCAGAGCCTCCATGATGCAGCTGAGTTTCATGCAGTGGCTAGAGCTGTTGGAGGTTGTGGAGTATATGTCAGGTAAATTAGTATCCATGGAGATGCAGAAGCTTTCCGGAGATATATAAAAATAAAGCATGAAATGTTTTGTAGTTTTATTTTGTGAAAGGAAGAAAATCTTGACTAGTCATGAGTATATGACTATCTCCTACTATCATTTGGTCTGTTTTCTTGACAACTAATCAAGGTTCATGGGAATTCATGACTATAAATGGACCGTTCAGAGGTTGATTCTGTCTTTCTTCTTTCAACGTCATTCCTTAATGTTGAACAGTACAAGAAAAGTCAGTTAATTTCTCAACATGCCACTACTTCATGTGGCTAAATGCAAATGCCTTGTACTTGATTTACAGTACTGACATTTATCTTCAGATTTTCTTTTCTTCCTTTTCTCAAAGTGGTTAAGAAATAACTGATGTACAACATGCCTCCATAAATAACAGTGACAAGCCTGGCCAACATGATTTCAACATACTGAAAAAGCTTGTACTTCCCGATGGATCAGTGCTTAGAGCTAGATACCCTGGGAGACCATCACGTGATTGTCTATTCACCGACCCAGTTATGGACAGGAAGAGGTATATCAGTATATTTAAGTTATAAAAGAGCTTTATTTGCTTCTAATTTCTTACCACCTTTTGTGACGTCTGAAACTCCGATCACAGTCTTCTGAAGATATGGAACTTGAACAAATGTACTGGAGTTATAGGCATCTTTAACTGCCAAGGAGCAGGAACCTGGCCTTGTCTAAAACCTAATGTCGAGGAAGATGCGAGCTCAAAGGAAGATGTTAGTTTGGAGCTATCTGGCCAGGTCTCTCCTTCAGATATTGAGTATTTTGAAGAGGTTTCTGCAGGACCCTGGACCAAAGATTGTGCGGTTTTTTCCTTCAGCACAGGTATGGTTCTTTACGTCAGTATATTCAAGGAAACAATGTTATAGTGTTCCCTTCCAGCTTTCATCACTCTTCAATCTGTTTGACAGATTATTGTGTTTTCTGTGTATTATTTATTCTTTCAGGGTCTCTGACACGAATATCAAAGAAAGAGTCATTTGATGTTACATTAAAAGTTCTGCACTGTAATGTGTTTACTGTATCTCCCATAAAGGTTCGATTCTCTAACAAGGCTTAACAGTATTTATGATGTGCTAGTGCTAAATACCTATTGTGCTTTCTTCAGGTTTACGGGAAAGACATTCAGTTTGCACCAATTGGATTAATAAATATGTATAATTCTGGAGGAGCTGTTGAGTCAGTTGACTCTTTTAGTGACTCTTCAGGTTGTGAAATACACATTAGGGGGAGAGGAGCAGGTACTTTTGGAGCATACTCCAATTCAAATCCAAAATCTTGTTCTATAAACTTAAAAGAGGAGGAGTTCAAATTTAGAGTTGAAGATAATCTGTTGTCGATAGTAATTCCTACTAGATCCACCTCTTGGGAAATTACCATATCTTATTGAAGCCTTGTTATACAGCAAGCTTCACTCAGCTATGTGCTATATTAATATCAGTACAACGCATCCTTCAGAAAATCAACAACTGAAGCTTCAAACAAGAATGGAAAATCGTTGAACGAGGACAAGCTTCCCGAGATACCTTAATTGAGAACTTATACCTTGTGATCTTTCAAAGTTCAACTGATGTGAGAGCTACAGAAGAAAATTGGAGTATGCTAGTCAAACACTTTACTCATTTAGGAACGTAGAAGGGATCTGGTGCCACATGAAGAATACTAGGTGCTGCTAGTTGAAATCATTCTTCATGTCTGGTGCCACGTGAAGAATACTAGGTGCTTCTACAGTTGAAGTCATTCTTCATGTGATGACAATTGTTACTTTATTTATCATGGTTTAGATCTATTACTTTGGAAAGCCACTTTACTCATTTTAGCATTGCCTTCACTTCACAAACTGCAAATTTTCAGTTACAAGAGTTGAGTATTATTATTTTTCTATATTTCTAAATGATGGCCTAAGAACATCAATCTATGAACAATTCCTTATTTTTAGTATTTTACATTCTACCAGTTCTACAACTAGGCAGTACCAAAGACAACAATTCTTGTTGGATAAACCAAATTCTGATTTTCTGGCAATAGATGTGTCAGCTTTTAGACAGATATTATAGAGTATAGACCCATGTTGTTTTCATGACCCTAACCTTGGAGCTAGTAACCCCAATATCAAAACTTTCCACAAATTAACAAATCCCCACTTCAAATTTTGCCCTTTTCCACAAAACCCATATCAATCAATTATGGGGCAAAAAGAGAGACACGGAGAAAGATCGGAGCTTACCTGAGATGTGAGAATTGACGCCGGCAGAAGAATATCGCCGGTGAAGTTGAACATCCCAGTCTCCCAGAGTTGTTTTTTGTTCAGACGCGAAAATTGCACATCCACCGTCCATGGGCTTCGTTATTTCGCGGGAAACCTTTACCTGTTTTACTTTCTTTATTAAATATAAATTACTCAAGTTTTTCCTTATTAATTTTTACCAATTCCATCCTTACTACTATTATTTTTTTATTTTTTATAATTTCATTTTATTGATATCTATATGTCCACCATTATAAATACCGTTATAAACTGATAATAAATGTAAATGTAAGTCTATTCATAATTGTTTAATTAATTAAACCATAATCTAATCAATTATATAATTGGTTTTGGCCACCAATAATATAATTTAATTTGTTTGTAATTTATTTCGGTTAAAATTGAATGCCAACTTTGCCTCTCGTTCAATCTATTAGCCAATTTCACAAATATTATAAAATTAGTTTATTTTTACCAATTTTACAAGTTGATTAGTATGGCTCATTTATTGGCCAATGTTTTTAATATATTCACTTGTGTTAGTTTATTTTTGGCTACATTAGCAAATTCAGCCTTTAACCATTTTGGCTAAATTAAAATATGTTCACTGACCTTATCGTTGTCATTCTATTGTCAAGTCGATATTTTATACAACAAATAAAGCTGAAATATAAACGTTTATATAAATTATCATCTTTATTAACATAGATGTTTGGGAAACATTAATGACACATTTGTATCAATTAGAAAATTTACCAAACATACATCCCATAAAAGATGAAAAATAGTAGAGTTAGATATAGTTATTAGAGTTTTAAGTTTGTGAAAATGACTTAAGTTTGAATATGTTGTAATAATATTGAAATCTAAAATGACTCATTTGTAAAGGTGGCTCATAACCTTTATTTTTCTGCACGTTTAATTGATTAGTTTTGAACAATGTCCTAACACATTACGAATTTTGTGCCATTACCCGATTAGTGCTTAAAGAATACGAAATGAATCAATTATAGGTGTCTTATAATTCATAAGAATTAATTCTAATTATCCTTATAAAAAGAAAAAGAAAAAAGATTGAAGTGGTTTCAAGAATATAGGTAAAAATAATATTTTTATTTTATTATTTATAAAAGGTTCATAGTCCCTTACATTTATAAGTTATATAATAAGAAGTAGCTTTCTCTTTTTCTATATTTCCCATTCATTCCTAATAAAAATAAGATTAGATTCTTAATATTAAATAATGAAAAATATTACAGAGAGCCAAAATTTTATTAGAAGTGAAACTTACAAGTTACAACTCTAACTTATTTGAGATAATAATGAGAAATTTTTTATCATCTTCTACTTTAAAATTGTATTAATTTTAAAATAATATATATAAATTTTATTTTTGTTGGTAAGATAACGGGCCAAAAGGCCAATACAAAACAAAAGAAAATTAAACACAGATAGACTGAGGCAAAGCAACCCCAATTAAATCACCTATGACGAACTTGAACAATTCAGTTTTGAAGCATGAGTTTATGAATCCTTGCAACCAAAGCTCTGTAAATATTACTCTTAGTATGAATATCTTGAAGAATAGAAACCACCATCCTGAGAATTCACTTCAAGAATTATGTTCTTAAGCCCTATATCCCTGGCTAGACGAAGACCATAGTACACCGCCCAAATTTCCTCATTTAGAGCAGTGCAGCATCCTATATTAAAAGCAAACCCAGCAACCCAGTTACCAGCTAAATTTCTTATCAGACCTCCAGCTCCACTTGCACCCGGATATAGCATCCATCAGGAGGCATAGACCATCTTAAAAGCTTGAAAACTCTCTTCGTACCATTACCCAAGGCTTCATCATTTTTCAAAGTTCTTTCAATATCCCAGCCAAATTCAAAATAGACTCCACCGGATTATGTGGAATAGAGAAATTATCATCCAAAATAGTTTGGTTCCGCCACTTCCATAATTGCCAGCAAGCCACCCCAAAGATAACCTTCCATTCAACATTAAAAACTCCAATATCTTTATCCATATTAAAGTTAATCCAATCCATTAACGATTGTCCAAAGAAAAACTTCCTAGACTTACCCTTGATAAGTTGTAACCACACCCTTGTAGACACCACACAATCACGAATGCAATGCAACACAGTCTCTATTTGAGTACAACAGCGCCCACAACTTGGATCAGCAGCACAGGATGCTTTTAATCTTATTGCATATGATGTTGGGCAGACCTTCTTCCAAATGCTATTCCTGGTATCAGGACGAGTTGTTCTTATCCAGATTTTGATAAGTTGACCGGTTAAAAAATCGCCATTAGCATTTAGCTTCCAGGCAACAGTATCCCTTCCATCTTTATCCAACGGCGGCATATGATGTTGGGCAGCCTTTGGGTTAGGATACCCTAATTCCACTCCCCCTGCAAACAATAAAAGTCTACTATCTTGGAGATTTCCTCCTCTGGGATTTGGCTTGTCGTTTGGTAAATCAAAGGTTGCTCCATATCTACCCAAACATCCAGCCAAAACTGAACTTTTTTCCCATTTCCTAGACTCCATCGTACACTATTCATCAAGTTTCCCCAAGTGTTAACCAGTGCTTAATTGCAAAGATTAGAGTCAGTTCCTTGTTTTCAAATTGGATTCTCCAGACCAAGTGGTACAATGTATTTGTGGTTTAGTACTTCTTGCCCATAGACCACTCTGCTTTGAGATAATAACCCATCCAATTTTCATTAGGCAAGCATCATTCATCATATTTAGGCGTCTCAAACGGAGGCCACCAACATCTTTACTCATACAAAGAGTGTCCCAATTAATGAGATGCACCTTCCTCTCTGGTAGTATCACCCCATATAAAGTTCCTGCAAAGGCGTTCAATATCATGGCATATGCCTTGAGGAAGTTTATTAGTTTACATGATATAGCTTGGCATAGCCATTATGACTGATTGGGCTACGGTAATTCTACCTGCAAGAGATAAGTGCTCCACTTTCCAACTGGACAATCTACCCCGCACTCTGTTGACTACAAACTCAAAGCTCTTTTTTATCACCCGATCATGGTGGATGGGGAAACCCAAGTACATGTTTTGGTTCTTCGTTGCCTTGAAGCCACATGCCTCCGTAATATCCTTTTCAACCTGAGGCTTAACATTCTTTTAAAAAAACATATGAGTGTTTTTTGAATTTACTTTTTGCCCAGATGCTCCACAAAATATGTCAAGAGTGCTCTTAATAACTTTAATTTGATCCACTGATGCTTCCTCAAAGAGGATTAGATCATCCACAAACATAAGATGAGAAATAAGGGGACCTTGCCTACCAATCCAAATAGGTATCCAATTCTCGTCTTATACATGACTCTGGATGAGATGAGTTAAACACTCAAGACATAAAACAAAAAGATACGAGGATATCGGATCACCTTGTCGAACACCTCTTGAAGGCTTGAAGCTATCCATTTGGTTTCCATTCCAAAGTATTTGCATGGTATGGGAAGAAATACAATCTAAGATTACTCGGATCATATTTTGAGGAATCCCAAGAAGAGATAAAGTCTCTTCAATGAAGCTCCATGCCAAGTTGTCATAAGCTTTTTCCAAAATAATTTTTATTGCCCTAAAACCCCTTTTCCCCTTCATACCTTTCATGGAGTGAATCAAGTCTTGAGCCACAATAATATTATCCTGTATGTGTCCACCCGGAACAAAGCTTGTTTGGTTAGGAGAAACCACTATTGGGAGGATCTGCTTGATGCGATTCACAATTACTTTAGTAATCAACTTGTAAACTACATTACAAAGGCTAATCGGCCGAAAGTGAAAGTTTTCCAGGACATTCCACTTTTGGAATTAGAACAATGAGAGTTTGGTTTATCTCAGTTGTACTTTTTTCTCCACTAAAAACTTGCTTCACTAGGTCTACCAAAGAATTGTTCACATGTTTCCACTGTGACTGAAAAAATAGAGCTTGGAAACCATCTATTCCAGGAGCTTTAAAGGGTCCCATTTGAAAAAGAGCCTTCTTAACTTCCAAAAAATTTCACCTCTTTATCTAACCTTTCAATAATCTGAGCTTCAATTTTTGGAAAGGTGATATTGGTTTGCCGGTTGCAAGTACTACCCGTCCCTGCATATAACTCCTTGAAAAAAGTTTGGATCATCTGAATTATCTCCTCTTGATTGTGCACCCAATTGCCGAAATTATCTTTAAGCATCACTATTTTATTTCGTCTTCTTCGAATGATGGTTTTTGTATGGAAATACTTGGAGTTCTTGTCTCCAAATTTTATCAAATTGCACCTTGACTTTTGAAACCAAATCAACTCCTCCTGTTGTAGTATATCATAGTAGTCTTTCACGAGATCATTTTCTAGTTTGTCAAGAATATGATTTGATCTTATCTTCTTTGCTCTCTGAATTCCTCTCAGTCTAGCTAGAATTGTCTTCCTTTTTGTGAAAACATTACCAAAGACCACTCTATTCCACTCTTGAGCTTTTTCAGTGAAATTAGCCAAAGTCTGTGCCATATGTCTAGAATCAATCCAAGCATTCGTCATAAACTCTTTCCAGTTTCGATGAGAGAGCCAAGCTGCCATGAAATGAAAAGGGCGAGTCCCACCCGATATATAGCCTTTTCATCCATGAAGGGGGTGATGATCCGAAGCCACCCTGGAAAGGACCTGCACCAAAGCCTCAGGTAAAGAAATTCTCCATTCAGAGTCACACATTGCTCGATCCAATTTTTTCATCACTCTAGCTTGACCCATTCTTTTAGGCCCCCACCAAGTGTATTTTTGCCCCCCTGCACCCATGTCTATTAAGTAGCAGCTTTCAATACGTTCCTTAAACTTATCACACTTGTTAAAGTCCACTGGGCCACCTCCTATTTTCTCAGAGTTGTGAGCTATGTCATTGAAATCACCAGTCCTCATTGCTTTCCTTGATATGGAGATTAATTAGTTGAGCACTGGATCGCTCAACTATAACATCTCCCATTGTATGCTTCCATAACACCCAAATGCCACCCGAAAAACCTCTTGCCTCAACTCGGGTTGTGTGATCAAAGCCAAGCTTTCTAACAGCCTCATCTGCTTTCTGACCACTAATTCTTGTTTCAACTAGTATCAGCATACCAACTTTGTGTAACTGGACTAGGTCATGGCCGTGTGTAACGTGCGCATGTTGCCAGCACCAGGGCAATTCCAAATTAACAAATTTATCATTAAGAATCTTTCAGTAAGAGAAAGCACAAAGAGCTACTGTGAGATGGTCTCCACTAGAGGTGTGCACGGATCAGTTCGGTCTGGATAATGATAAATTTTTGAACCGAACCGAAATTTTGGGGTAATAAAATTTATGAACCGAACCGAACCGAAAATAATTATTACCCGAATTTACCCGAACCAAAAAAATATGACTAGTTCGGTTCGGGTATTCGGTTACTCGAAATTTATCAATATTTTACTAAAATTAATTTAAAATTATATATTTTTTGTTTTTGAACCTCATACTTTTTAAATTTATTAGTTATTATAAAAGAAAAATACAAAAAATATAATATATTAACATATTCAACACAAATAAAAATATAAAATTATAAATTAATACAACAATACATTAAAAATACAAAAAAAATTATATATTTTGATTTTCGGGTAACCACGGGTACCCGTTTACATTATACTCCACTACCCGTAACCGAACCAAAAATAACGGGTATTAAATTTAACTACCCGAACCGAACCGAATAAGAAAAATATCCGAATTTAACCGAACCGAATTACCGGTTCGGTTTAGGTATTCGATTTTCCGGGTTCCTTGCACAACACTAATCTTCACTCCTTCTTCAATAACCATGTCATTATTAATCATATAATCTTCTTGCAGGAGCGCTCCCTCGATATGCATTTGTTGTTGCCTGTGTTCATTTTCACGACAATTATAAATTTTGTTTACATAATTTCTTAAAAAAATAAAAAGAGCCCAAGTAGTTCCACATTGGGAATGGGCCTCGTCACGGTTACAATTAGGAGACTAGCCCAGTGATATGACGGTGGGGCCCCAAGCCCAAGGGGGTTATGGGTGGCATGTGGTATTTTGGTGAAGAAGGAAATGACAACGAGGACGGAGGAGTGACAGGGTTGGAAAAGGAGAGAAACGCAGAGCTTTGCTGGAACTGCTTTTAATTGCACTTGACTCTATCTGTCTCTCCCCCTTTCTCTCCAATTGCTTTCTATTCTCTCCCTTTCCTTTCCTTCCTCTATTTGCTTTGTTTCTTTGTTCTCTTCCGCTGTGTCTCTTCTCTTTGTAATAAACTTAAGAACCCAATCAAATTTCTGAGTTTTCTCTTAACATTTTTGATTTGAAAAGATCCAAAGGAATCAAAGAATGTCATACGCATACCTTTTCAAGTACATCATCATCGGTGATACCGGTAAATCCTCTTGTCTCTGTCTGTCTCTCAGTTCTTTAATTTCAATTGTTTTCAATGCTCTAAGAATACATAGGTTCGAGGTTTAATTTGATTCCCTGTTCAATTTACTCTACTTTGTTTGATCTGGGTTTGCGTAAGCACTACATATAATGACCCTTTTCATATCTGATTCAAAATTGTAACTTTATTTTCATATTTGCCTTTATATTTTACAATTCACGAAGAATCCCATAATTTTTAGCTTGCCCAGTTCACCTAGTGTATGAACTTGCCCAGCTTCGGTTCCCAATTGATTTTTTATTTTTTATTTTTATAATCCTTTACAAGTCAAAAGAATGATTTACTAATATCGATGATTGATGTTTTTTGCTATGCCAATCTCAGTTGTTCACCTTAACTAGACTTGAACAACATGGTCCAAACAACAGCTCTCTTCCTTATTGAATTAACCAGAATGTTCTTCTTCTTTTTTTTCTACTAAAGGAAAATTGAAGGTGTTACTAATTAAAATAGTCCATTCACTTGCTACTGCTCTAGTTTCTAGAGCTTTTACAGCTCTGCTTTATTCTCTCTCTTTTTTTGGTACATTCTTGCCTTGCTTTAGCTTTGCTTATAATTGGAGGAGTAGATCTTGCTGTGAGGATTATGGGTTCTGAATTCTGATTCTCTCTTCTTTTTTCCCTGTAGGAGTTGGAAAGTCATGTCTTTTACTCCAATTCACCGACAAGCGCTTTCAACCTGTGCATGACTTGACAATTGGTGTTGAATTTGGGGCCAGGATGATCACAATTGACAATAAACCAATTAAGCTGCAAATTTGGGATACGGTTTGTTCACTTTCCTTGAACTCGATTTTATTGTAAGGAAGTAAATCAAAGAAAAAGTTCTCTTAAGGCTTTAAGTTTTCATTTTCAAAGGTTCTAGTCTTAGAGATCATCACCCAATTTTCTATTCTATGAAAGGATGGTCTTCTTGCCCCGCCCAGAGGTTTTTATTTTTTTATTATACCATTCATCATTTTTTTCATGAAGTGCCTAGATGAAGAATTGATGTGCAACTATCCCTGAGGCCTTGCATCCAAACAATGGACCATTGTCAACTCAGAATATATCTATGACTATAAGAATAAAATTTTGGGGGTTGGGAGCTTGTTCTTAAAGTAAACACTTATTACAACTTTGATTTTTCTCCTAAATCCTAATTACTTGCTATTAGTCATTACATGTTACTATGTGTCTTACTTTTGTCCTGATACTTTTGAGCTTCATGCCATGTTTGTAGTAGAGAATATTATGCTAAAGGTGGTGTCTAGAGACTTGGTAGGTTAACCATTTTTCATTTTAGAACACCTTATTAGTTGGATATTTCATGAGGCAACTTAGAAGAGTTTGTATACCACTTCATGGATAAACAAGACTACAATAAGAAAAGAAAAGTTGGGTTTCTTGGTTTGAGATATTCAGTGAGTTAGTTTTACATTGGGAACATGTATTATGGGCTTTTTGTGCTTCCCTAAGGTAGTTGACATTCTTTACAAAGCCACTTAAGCTGATATTGAATTATCTTCCTTGAGAAAGATCCTTCTTGTTAATTTTTGCATTATATGTTAGTGTAGTGTGATAAAGAAACTAGTGTACCTTTGGTTACACTGCCTGGTGTAGCTACAATGCTTTTAATTTTTTAATTTTTTATGGTTCTTTGTTTGTGATAAATGTTTCACTTTCTGTAACAAAAAAGAAGATAAATGTTTCACTTGTGGTATACCGTAATACTTGTTAAACTGGAAGCTGTAGTTGCTTGCATTTACACCTACTGCTTTTAGATATTGAAGGTTTTCCCCGTAATATGGCAGGCTGGCCAAGAATCGTTCAGATCTATTACAAGATCTTACTATAGAGGGGCTGCCGGTGCATTACTTGTATATGATATCACCAGGTATGTAGGTTTGACTCATGATTTACTTGGACACAAGCCAGAGACATTTCCAAATTCATGCATTGGACTGGATTTTCATTTGGAACTTTTGAGGTAGATATGGCATGTTGTAGAAACATCCTAATGTCAAATATCATTCTTATGGACCTCTTTTATCATCTTCCAAATGCCAACTTTGGTTTGTCTAAATATTAAGATCTTCTGAATTGGCTTTTCACTAGTTCCCACAAATTAATGGTCTAATTGGGTGCTTTGTGGATTGTGCATCCTTAGACTCTTCGAATTAATGGGGCTGGGGGATGATGTACAGTTGTCTTTATACATGAATTCTTTTAGTTATTTTGCAATCCTTTTTTGTTGTTTAATGCAAAAAAGAAACTGGGAGTGATGGTGATGATTATTTTACTCATAGGAGGGAGACATTTAATCACTTGGCTAGCTGGTTGGAAGATGCAAGGCAGCATGCAAATGCAAATATGACAATTATGCTAATTGGTAATAAGAGTGATCTCGCTCACAGAAGAGCTGTGAGCACAGAAGAAGGTGAACAGTTTGCAAAGGAGCATGGCTTGATCTTCATGGAGGCTTCAGCAAAAACTGCTCAGAATGTTGAAGAGGTTACATTTACATCATGCAACATATGCGTCGTTATATCTTTCTTTTTTTTTTCTTTTTTTTTTCTCTCTCTCTCTCTAGTTGCAGAAGTTTAATAATTCTAATGTTGAGTTTATATTTCTACCATTATCATATCTCAGTTTCTGAAACATGTATAAAAAAAATTCTTGTGCAGGCATTTATAAAGACAGCTGCCACCATTTACAAGAAGATTCAGGATGGAGTTTTTGATGTATCTAATGAGGTTAGAATTTTTCTCCCTATGCAATCTGTCATGCTATTTTTGTCGTGTCTTCTGGAAATTATGATGCTCTATTAAAACATGTAGAAGACGTGCAAGTTACTTAATCTCAATGTATTTATTCTCTGGAAGAAATAAATAAATAACTCCTTGATTCTGCATTTTGATGACGCAGTGTGGAAATAATGGTCTTGAAGTGGTAAATGTACTCATTCTGATTCTATAAGTAGTTTTTATAATAATTATAACTTTACATATGGTTGCAGTCTTATGGAATAAAAGTTGGTTATGGTGGAATTCCGGGACCATCTGGAGGCAGTAATGGTTCTACTTCTCAAGCTGGAGGGTGTTGCAGTTGAAATTGAGATATTCAAATTGAACGCAGTCTTTTCGGTTCTTTGCAGACCTTCTATATTTCTCCTATGGTTCTTGACGTAAAGACAATTTCTTATATACGCATATTTACTAAATCATATAATAGTATAACGTTTGTTGATCCTTTTCCTTTGTCGTGTCTATATGATTGTATATTTCATCAGTTGTTTCATTCATCTTTAGCTGTTTGAATATAAATGCTATCTGCTGATTGTCAAGTACAAGTGGCCAATTTATCTTTTAATTTGATTTGATACTAGTATGATCTGTTAAATCGATATCTTTGTTGTTTTTAGTTATGGAATAAGGTCTCTCTGTTTATGTTTCCTTCAATTTTCACTATGGGCATGCTCACCAGAGTTCCGAGAAGATGCAATTTATTTATTTTCTCAAACATTGTCAGTATTGTATTAAATACAGATTCAAAGGGTCTTTATCTCAGCTTTTCAGTTGGTACTTTGTACAATATGTGAAGTCATAAATCACATATTGGATTAGATTACAGATTCAAAGGGTCTTTATCTCAGCTTTTCACTTGGTACTTTGTACAATATGTGAAGTCAAAAATCACATCTTAGATTCATGAAGTTTTTTTTTTTTTTTTCACATAAAATGAAGTGGGCAATCTTGGGTTTCAATTTTTATCAATTGAATTAATAATTAGTTAATTAACGAAAATAAAAAATATATATGTTATTTTGTTTTAAAAAAAAAATTAATAATTAAGGATTACTTTTCTCTCAAATTTTAATTTAAAAAATATTTGAATAATAATATACCCATACTGTCTTCTTGTCCTTCCCTGCTTCCCACTCTCCATTTGCTACGTCCATGCTTAAGGTGTCCCATTGCCGTCAATTACCCTTTCTCTTTTTCTATTTTGCTAAATAAAACTCAAAAACACTACGAAGCACTTTTTTGATTAATTTTCTGAGTCGTCGTCCTCCTGTTCTGGTCATAATATTGTATATTTGTATTGGGGAAGACGAAGACAAGAAAAGAAAAGAAATGGGTTGGCTTTTTAAGGATTTCTTTTAATATATACGATATGATTTTTTTATTACACTAATAGCGAACTTAAGAAGAAGAAGACAACGACATAGAAAGTAGCAGTGGAGGAAGACGAAGGCAAACCCAGTTTCAGATCTCAATTCACCATCGAGGGGATCCAAAACCTGTACTTTCTTCGTTTTTTGTATACCCAATTGCTTTTCTCTCTACGTAAGCTTGTAAATTTCTGTCATTTTTATGTTTGGTTCAATTAGTTTTCTCTAATGTTTGTTTTATATATATATTAATCGCTATAATCTTCATTATCAAAGGTGATAGTCTGTTATATGGCTTCCCCTGGGAATCTAAACCAGCAGCAGCAACAACAAGCTGGTCATTTTGATGGGCAACAGCTTTTCAAACCTTCTTCCAATTATACCAATCTCAATTCTTCTCCATCTTTTCCTGCTCCTTCTTCTTCCCCTCCTCCTCCTTCTTCTTATTTAACCCCTGCTTCTTCTTATCCCCCATCAACTGGTCCGTACCCATTTCACCCTCGCTACCTCCCATATCAAATTCAACATCAACAACAACAACCACCACTCCAAGAATACCCTCACATCCAACTCCACCACCAACAGCTTCCCCAAATGCACTCCCCACAAAGACCCATGTACACTTCTCCTTCTCCTTCCTCTCCCCATCTCCCTTCATCCCCTAATACTAATAACTCCAGTGGTGCCCGATTGATGGCTCTCTTGAGCTCCCAAAATCCTCCCTCCAATCTAGATAGGCCCCAATCCTCTGTCCCCTTCCCAGTATCATTGTCATCTCCCTCCCCAGCAGCCACGGTTTCTGAATTGGCAATGCCCGCAAGCCCTTCGGTGATGCCCACCACCCCTTCGGCACCTCCTGTCAATATGACATCCCCACAGCCAACTCCAGCGAGGTTGCTCAGTAGCAAACTACCAAAGGGTCGCCATTTAATTGGAGACAACATTGTTTACGACATTGTTGCTCGGTTACCTGGGGAAGTGCAACCCCAGCTCGAAGTCACTCCCATCACCAAGTATGCCTCTGATCCTGGGCTTGTGCTAGGCCGCCAGATTGCTGTTAATAGATCATATATATGCTATGGACTGAAATTGGGAGCCATCCGGGTCCTTAATATTAACACTGCTTTGAGATCCTTGCTTCGAGGTCACACCCAGGTTGGTAACAATTAAAATCAGATAAGTTCTTCTCTACAATGTTGATCTTGGTTGAACAGCTTTAAGTTAAAACTTTTAGTATGTGCTCATTTTAGCTGACAGTTTCATAATCTTATGAAATCGATACTTACATTGGAATAGTTCTGGTGGTGAAGCATTTTATCGTATAAACTGTCTACTGAGTCAAACAATTTGGCTCTTTTATATTTATATAGATTGATACTGTAGTCAGTAAGTTAGAGCAACCACACCTGTTCTCATAATTGGCCATTGTCATTAATATTGCAATATCAAGCTTTAAAATTCCCTTTGATTAATACTGTAGTCAGTAAGTTAGAGCAGCCACACCTGTTTCTATAGCTGGCCATTTCCATTAAAATTGCAATATCGAGCTTTACCCTTTCATAATAAAAATTTTGAGATCACTCCATTGCATTTAGACTATACTTCTTAAGTATTATTAATTTCAATTTTCTCACAATAACTAATCTGAGGGCCTGGCTAGAGCTTACTTCTGTAGTCCCTTAAGATGTATTTCTTGCTGAAAATAGAAATTGGTTTTCCACCACCAAATGGATCCTAAACTTTTGACTTTTCTTCATGTAGTTCCTCAGGGAAGTTTCACCCAGTGAACCAACAAACCTGTCTTGTGACTGTCTCTTGTAGCATTTCATCTGTATCTTTTGATTTGACATGGAAAATTTTGTCCATTTGCTTAAAAGTAATGAGACATGTAATATCAACGTACAAGTCTTTATGGAGCAAATGGGAATTGTTGCATCTAAGTTGTTTGTGCTATTGTTTCCTTTTATTCCTTTTTCCTATTTTTCTGGAGTCCTGTCATTGTGAACTTTAACTCCTCAAAGTTAGATTTAAAGGTATTCATGTAGCATCCCATTAACCCATATAATTATCTTGGTTGCTATCGTCCCTACAATGAATCATTCTTTGTAAATGCTTCTCCCTTTGATTGTGTTCATCTTTCTGTGTCTCTTGTGATGAGTACTTTATTGATACCAGTTAAGTTTTGTTATTTAAACATCTCTCTCACCCCCATCATTGACAATATCATCTTGTTATGTAGAGGGTAAGCGATATGGTTTTCTTTGCTGAGGATCTTCACCTCTTGGCCAGGTAGAATTTTCTTCTTCTATTCGTTTCCCCACATTCACCATTTTTTGCATGATGCTTATTTAATTATTTTATCTTGAATATAGTAACTTTCATATTCTTCAGTGCTAGCATTGACGGGAGGGTTTTCATATGGAAGATCAATGAGGGTCCGGACTGAGGAAGACAAACCTCAAATTACAGGGAAAATTATTACTTCCATTCAGATAGTGGGAGACGGTGAACCAGTTCATCCACGAGTTTGTTGGCATCCCCACAAACAAGTAATAAGAAGTTTTTACTTTAGGTTATCAAATACGTTATTCTCTTATCTACGTTTATTTCTTAATTTTACTAATCTTTGGGATTGATCATCTCTTACAGGAAATTTTAATGGTTGCAATTGGAAAATATATACTCAAAATTGACACAACGAAAGCTGGAAAAGGTGTAACCTTTTATGCCTGAGGAACCTCTTAAATGTCCCATTGATAAGTTGATTGATGGAGTCTACCATATTGGAAAACATGATGCTGATGTTACTGAGTTGTCAATGTGCCAATGGATGAAGAGCCGATTAGCTTCAGCATCAACTGATGGGATGGTTTGTATTTTATCTCTCTTTCGCCTGCCTGGTTCTGTTGCCTTGTACTGTCTATCTGCATTTTTACACAACAGTCTTCTGTAAAGGGGTAAACACCGTTGGGGTCATTCCCACCCACCCCCCACCCCCCACCCCCCCAAAAAATAAAAAACCACGCACGCATTTCTCTTTTTAAATGACTTCAGATGGCTATTGTTGCAGCAGGATGCCATGCCTATGTTATTAATGTTACTGTTTACAGGAAACACCTCTAAAAGAGTTCAGGAATCTAACTCCTACACCAGTTGTTCTTTTCTATTATGTGACAATGAATGGCAATAATGGAACACAAATTTCCTATCATTTGATTGAACAAAAAGATTCTTGACTTAATAAATTACTTAATCCGTGTCTTAGTTCAGTTTTCATGAGAGAAGTACACGTAATAAATTACATAATCTGTGTCTTAGTTATTACTGTAGTTGGAGTTCCTAATATATTTAATTATGAAAGATTATATCTATATTCTTGTTTTCTGTTTTTCACTCATCTCCTGCAACAGGTGAAGATATGGGAAGACCGCAAGGGGTTACCACTTGCTGTGCTAAGGCCATATGATGGTAGACCTGTCAATTCTGTAACATTCTTGACTGCCCCTCACCGCCCTGATCACATTGTTCTTATCACAGCGGTATATGCTCCTGGTCTTTCCCATAATTAGAATCATGGTATATGATTATGCTTTACTTTTAGGTGCTGTTGTAATGCAGATTGTCCTATACTTACCTTTAGTCAATGGCTATGCCACATCCAACGTCAATAGATTGTGCTACTGTTATCCATATCCATATACTGATTGCTATCTTACTTTATTCAGGGGCTGCTAAATCGAGAACTGAAGATATGGGTCTCTGCAAGTGAGGAGGGCTGGCTATTGCCTAGTGATGATGAGTCGTGGAACTGCACCCAGAGTTTGGATATAAGAAGTTCTTCTGAAGCTAAGGATGAGGATGAATTCTTTAATCAAGTTATAGCATTGCCCTTTGCAAGTCTATATCTGCTTGCAAACGCTAAGAAGAATGCTATATATGTTGTGCACATAGAGTATGGACCTAATCCAGCTGCAACCTGCATGGATTACATTTCTGAGTTCACGGTCACAATGCCCATTTTGAGTCTTACTGGAACTAGTGACCTTTTACACAATGGAGAACATATTGTACAGGTCTATTGTGTGCAAACACAAGCTATTCAGCAGTATGCACTTGACTTATCTCGGTGTTTGCCAGCACCCCTGGAAAATGTGGAGTTTGAGAAAACAGAACCCCCTCGTTCTCATGCTTTTGACACTTCTGATAGGTGGGCTCATTTAGAATCACCTACTGGATGTAGAACATCTGAGATGCCTGTCAGTAATGCAACTAGTATACCACCAGTTCTTTCTAGCAGCTCTGAAAGTGCCTCCATAGTAAGAACCCCTTCTTCAAATTTGGCCACTTTTGATGTTACTGGATTGCCAAAAGTTCCTAGTTCAGGTATTGAAACCAAACCAAATGATTTTCCATGTGATAATGGTGCTGATAATATCCACATTGTACCACCTCCTCTTAATTTGAGTCCAAGATTATCTAGAAAGGTTTCTGGTTTTGGAAGTTCACCAAAAATTTTGGATACTATCCCAACTATCAATCACAGCAGTGATCAAACACATGCGGCTGACCTCTGGATGGACTCTCAGAAAGATAACAAGGCTGTTCTGCCTTGCTCAGATGACAGTTTGAGGGAGAATGATAAAGTTGTTGTACCAAATGACATTTCTGTGGTTTCTAGTCCTCCCACAACGTTTAAACACCCCACTCATTTGGTAACTCCTTCAGAGATATTCTCTATAGCTGCTTTGTCTGCTGAGAGCTCTCAGATTTCTCAAGGTATGAATGTAGTAGAAGCTAATGGTCAAGATGTAGTTGTTAACAATGTCGCAGAAAACCCTGAACTGGAGGTTAAAGTTGTAGGTGAGACAGGACCCAATCAAAATAAATTTGACTGCCAGAGAGAATCTGATGCTACTCTTTCTGAGAAAAAGGAGAAATCATTCTATTCACAGGCTTCGAATCTGGGCATTAGGATGGCCAATATTGGGACTTGCGAACTGGAAGAAGTTCATCAGCCTGCTGATAGTAGTGTTACCGGTGCACAAGGCCTACCTCCTAATATTTCTGCGGAAGAGGTTCAAGACAAGACAAAAGATGTACCTGCAAATGTTAGTGAACTGGAAACTCCCCTAGTAGTCTCACAGTCTTCGACACCAGCTGTGAAAGGTAAAAGACAGAAAGGAAAAGGTTCTCAGGTGTCTGGTTCATCCTCTCCTTCCCAGAGTCCTTTTAACTCTACAGACTTACCAAATGATCAAGGTGGCAATTCAGGTGGCCCATCCACGGAAGCTGCTTTGCCCCAGTTGTTGACCATGCAGGAAATGCTGGGCCAGGTTCTTGATTTATCTCAAGCAGCTTGTTGTGCTGTTATTTAGATACATTTTAATGGGATGAAATGCAATGTAGATATGAATTGGATCAATTCAAAATTCTTGTTAGTCATATTATTCTTTCTGATCTGTAGTTAAAAAGTCTGCAGAGTACTATACTTATTATCATGCTTCTGAGAGAGATTTTTATTAGGTTCTCAATATTAGTTAGTTTAACTATAACTTAGACTTATCTCTTGTTCTTTGTAAGGATCAAACTTGACCTAAACTTTTTGGTTTGCCAGTGACTTTAAAGTATGTTACAGTATGCATTCAGGGGCAAATGAAATTGCTTTTTATGTCTAACAGGCTAGATCCGGACATTGATAGACCTGTAACATATGCAGGCGACGCATTGAGCACACGCATATGATATCACAATTTTATTTATTTTTTGTTTTCCCTTCTTACCAGCACCAGCTGTTTCATGATGTCACAATTGTGTAGAACCATGATCTGGATAACTCTTTTTTTTCGTTGTTGTAATTATATTAGTTTTGCTCAAAATTTGTAGATTCTTTAACCCTCTTCTGTAACAGTATTTCTTCAAATTATTTGATTCTCATCGTTTCTTATGTCAACTGATCATCACTGCTGTACTTGGTATGGTACAAATAGGCTGATTTTATCCCTCATTTTGCAGTTATTGAGCATGCAGAAAGAAATGCAGAAGCAGATGAATGTGATGGTTTCTGTCCAAGTTAGCAAAGAAGGTAGGAGATTAGAAGGATCCTTGGGTCGGAACTTGGAGAAAGTTTTCAAGGCAAACAGTGATGCATTATGGGCTCGTTTCCAAGAAGAAAATGCTAAACAGGAGAAGTTAGAACGAGATTGTACACAGCAGATTATAAATTTGATTTCCAATTACATAACCAAGGAGTTACCATCTTTATTGGAGAAGACCATTAAGAAGGAAATTTCATCTCTTGGACCAGCTGTTGCGCGTTCAATTAGTCAGATTGTAGAGAAAACCATATCATCAGTTGTCACAGAGTCATTTCAGGTTTAGATCTTTCTTAACATTTGAAAGTTTTTGGATGCTCTAATAGAATTGATATTCTTAACAACTCACTTTGCGTTCATACGTTTGGAGGAATCTACTGTTGTGAATCTGCCATCACATGAATTCAATGATCTTCATAGATTATAGAAAGTAACTGGGTTTCATGTCTTAGTAGCATTTACCATATCTTTCACTGATCTTATAGTTACCGTGAATTATAGTTGTTGGGTTGATTTTTTTTATTTTTTTTTTCAAAAGGCTTCATTCTATATAGTTAATTTACTGCTTCAAATGTATGGTAAAGAAACTCTGGTAATTAATTTTCTTAAGCTACTCAAATGTATCAAATTTTGTTTTGTGTTTGAGAGGCTTGTTGTTTCAAATTTATAGAAGGGAGTGGGAGAAAAGGCGCTCAACCAATTAGAGAAATCAGTTAGTTCAAAACTTGAAGCTACAGTGGCTAGGCAAATCCAAGTATTGTTTCAAACTTCTGGGAAGCAAGCTCTTCAGGTTAGCACAAATTCAACATAGATATTTTCTAAAGGAACCTTGCAAAACATTTTCATTTTCATTGTTTCACATGATAGTTCTCAAATAGTTTATTATGTCTGAACTGTCTTGTGTTTCTATGCACTGATGTTGAGCATGACTAGTACTTTTCTATTTTGATAAATAAAGAAATCTTTAAAGCACCAACAGCGGGGGTGAATTACTTCTCAAAAAGAAAGTGTGTTATCTCTTAAATGTATTGCTGAAATCAATATTATTAATTGTTAAAAACTTTTAACAATTGACAAACTTGCTATGTTCGATATGAGTTGTTTCAGGGAACTTTTATATCCTAGTGTCAAGTAATGCCATTTTTTCACCATACCTAGGATTTTTTAATCTAGTGAAGGAAAGTGGACGCTTTTTTATTTCATCTTTTTCTTGTTAACCTTAGAAATTAAGATCTCTCTTTAGCACTTGAGACAAAGGCCTCCGGAATCACAGTCTTGTTTCATTAATTCATCTGCAAAAGTGTTGTTTCACTTTATTTCTGTCTTTCTCTCTGATAATTAGTTTTATATTTTTTCTTCACGGCAGAGATTTGCTAGTTCACGCATGTTTGACATGCCATTTTACAGTAAAACATTTTGTTAAGCCTAAGTGTGGGCTCCAGTTTTATAGCACATGCTCTGTTGTGCTCTTGCATTCACATAATCTAATTCAGGGTTCCTACTAAGTACAGCCCTTCTTTCTCTAATTAGGTACACATTTAGTTTGAGTTGTGTCATATTGGGGACCTCTTAAAAGTTCATTCCCAACATCATTGGTTTTAACTCTATATAGTCTCTTTAGGTATAGTCATTTGATGTCTATTTCATCAAGCCTGCTATTGCTGACACCAAATTTATCTACTTCTCTGTCTATTTTTCTGTTTTCTCAAAGTGATCCATGTTGGATGGTTTATGCACATCTTTGTTCTCATTAGTAATTACTCATTCCTATTGATGGTCTGTTTCAGGTTGATTGAATATTTTGGTTTTTTTACTTTTGATTTCAGTGGCATAAATGTCATATGCTTTTCTTGTTGTGCAACATTGGTTCTGATGATTTTCATGATGTCTTTATTTTTATTATTTGTAGGATGCATTGAGGACTAGTTTGGAAGGTTCTATTATCCCGGCATTTGAGATGTCATGCAAAACTATGTTTGAGCAAATTGATTCTGCATTTCAGAAAGGGATTCTAAAGCATACAACTTCTGCTCAACAGCAGTTTGAGTCTACTCATACTCCTCTAATCCTTGCTTTAACGGTATGCCATTTGTGCATGATAGCGTTATTCTGAATTTGTTGAACTAGTATAAATATCTTCTTACTTCAATGCATTTCAAGTGTACATATATTTCATGTTGAGTTGAATTATTTTCAATAGTACTTTATATCTGTTGTATTAAGTAATGATCTAATACAGGTTATATATTAAATACACATGATAAAAGAACACTTGTCCCAAAATAAGAATCCAAAAAGCATAATAGGTTTCCGACAAACAAAAATAGCCAAAAAACAGAAGTTTAGTAATATACCTATTTGTATATGTTTATCAGAATCTTGAATTTAGATAAATGATTTCACTTAATCAACACCCAATACAATAATCAGGTATGCATTATGTGTACATATATCTTGACACAAACAGGCATGTGTATATGTATATCTATACGATGGATGTGATGTTCATAAATTCTATCAGTATCTGACCCAGAATTCAGTTGTTCCTTGTAATTTTCTTTTTGCATCCTTATCATATCCATAACGTAGGGTCTTTTCTAGGGCTGGAATTCAAACCGAACTATCCTAATTCGAATTTGAATTTTGCTTAATATTTGAATTTGAATTATACATTATTTGATTAGATATTTGATCAAATAATTCAAATTCAAAATAATAAAAAAAAGATATTAAAAACTGAAATAAAAAATTAATTTTTTTATCCACCCTTATAAATTCAAACATCGTATTCTAATTTGAATTTTAGTTTAGATTCAAATCAATATTCGAATTTGAATTCGAGTATTGGAATTCAAATAGTGCCCTATTTGAAACTATTCGATTCGATTTCCAGCTCTTAAGGCTTTTCTCCTCCAATACCAATTTCATGGGTAGTTTAAAAGGGGTATCTTAGTTTTAGCCAAAAAAGGCCTTGTTTTGTATGGCACTTTTGGTGATTCTATATGAGTGTAACTCAGGCTACTGGCATTCCTTTTTTTCCTAACTAACTGAGTGGTGCTACTAATATTGTAGTTTTCATGTTCCTCCCATTTTTATCAGCGGTCTACATATCCTACGTGTATAACCATGTTATAATTTTCACAGGACGCAATCAATTCAGTATCATCAATCAGTCAAACCTTGAGTGGAGAACTAGTTGATGGCCAACGTAAACTGTTAGCCATTGCAACTGCAGGTGCCAACCCCAAATTATCAAATTTACCACGAATAAGCAATGGTTTGCACGAGATGGTACTTGCCTCCTTCTCTGTTTTGGCCTCAGCAATTGTATATTTTAGGGTTTTCTTGAATTTTGACATTTGAAAAATCTTTTTTTATAATAGGCTGAGGCACATGTGGATCCTACTAAAGAACTGTCTACATTGATAGCCGAGGGAAAGTTTGAGGAAGCATTTGCTGGAGCCCTTCACAGAAGTGACGTCTCAATAGTTTCTTGGTTATGTTCTCAGGTATGGCTACCTTTAGTTGACTGAGCCCAACTGTATTTGCCACAAAACAGTGCTTACTAAGGACTAGGATATGTGTAAAATGTGTTTAGTATGGGAACCCTATGTCTTGAGGACTAACATACTTTTCACTAACCACTAGGTTTCATTTAGCTTAAATCTTTATAAACAAATTGCATTTGACTTGTATTGACTATCGAAATATTCAGGTTCAACTAATGACAACAAAACCCATACATTACCCCTCTCCCTCCCCGAATCAAGTAAGAATAATCAAGTATTTGGAAAACTGTTCTAGATTTCTACTGAAGCTATTTTCAGATTGTGCTGAAGAAAGCCGAATGTTAGGTAAAGACATTCAGTTACAGGGCCTTTTAGCATAAAATGCTTGGATGATTTTGTAGGTTCTTATGAAAAAAATTATGATTTTCTAGATATGCTTGCCTAGACTTGATATAATTTAAGTAAGTTGTCTGGTGTGTATAGCAGGTACCATGAATGGACCCAATTTGTTGTAGATGGAACTAAAAGAGTTCTTTGTGAGATGTGGGGCAGCCTTTCATATGTGACTAGGTTTGCCTAATAGTTAGACTGAATGATTATGATTTCCATAAAGTTGAAATTACTAGATCTCAGGGGTTACTGGTGGAGAATTAAGGAGATATACTTGGGAATTTCTGGGTAGAGGATGTTTCATGATTTGTGAGCTTAGGATTAGGGTTTTCCTTAGGTTTCAGAAGGCCTCTGAAAATGAATCACTTAATTTGGAATTTTAGATAAATGGCATGAATAAGGAGTGGTACATAGGAATTAATGAGAAAAGGGGAAAACTGAGATTTGGTTTGTTTGTGTTGGCAGTAACTGTAGAACAGTGTTCTTATTCAGTTTTTTTACGGAAATTGTTTATGGTTTTGCATGGTATAATGTTTAGGGTAGATAGATGTTAAAAGAAAACTGGTTATAGCTAGAACTTGAAAAAAAGGATGTAGAATCAAGATTCATGAATTCTCTGTGAGGTCTTCTTAGAGTCTCAAACTAGGGAGGTTAAATGGAGTCCCACCATCAAAGGAAAGCTGAAATTTATTTGGTGAAGATGTCTACTACTCTTTATGGGGCTTCCTTATGCGTGGATAAATTTTCTTACACAATGAGATAAGTGACAACTAACCCCAAGGTGCTAAAGAAAAACTAGTACACTTACCTAAAATGATTGTGGGCCTTTGGCTATTTTTCTTAAAAAAGATGAGAATAATGTATTAGACTGCTGACTAAACAAGTGAATGTCTAAAACCTAAATCTATCAAATACTAAAATAATCATGAGCATGTGAACTTGAGTTCTAGGCTTTTGGTTTTCTTTTTTATTGAATATGCTTTTAAGGACTGGTGTTAATCACTACATGCAGTGGTGTTAATTTGGTAACCCAATTTTATGACCCAAAACAAGAAAACAGTGTTTTAGTGAAGGAAGGGAGCAGCTTGTAAAAGAAGTCTAGATGATAGTCTGAGCTGATAAGATAGTCATTCGATCTGTAAGCAAGTTTGTTAGGACTGTTGCTCTGTAGGTAGTTAAATAGCTGATGCAGCCAGTGTATGAGAATCATCCAAGAACTCAGAAATGAAATGCGTAGCTTTAGCCTTAGGTTAGGCTGTTTTTTCTGTAATTTTCTAATTCATCTTTGTTTAGTCTGAAAATCCAGAATTCCTAGAAAAGGATCCTATCACCCAACCATAGTCTGTTTTCCGTCTTCGTGCTTGAATGCTGAAGCCACATCCCCCTCCCCTCCCAACAAAAAGCTCCACCTTCAACGGGAAAAAAAGATGATCAGATAATATCTTCCAGGGTTTCTTACTTTCTAATTGGCTAATGCATGAATTTAAACACCTATCCATGATTATAGTTAAACAAAGTCCAAACTTATATCTGATTCTATGCTTCTATGACTAGGTTGATCTACAGGGCATATTATCCGTGGTTCCACTATCACTTAGCCAAGGAGTTCTTTTGTCTCTGCTCCAACAGTTGTCTTGTGACATCAACACAGAAACACCTAGAAAGATGGTGTGGATGAGGGAGGTAGCTGCTGTCGTAAACCCGTCAGATCCAATGATTTCAGGGTACGTGCGGCCCATATTTCAACAGGTCTATCAGGTACTAGATCAACAACGGAACTTACTAAGTACCGCCCCCTCGGAAGCAAGCAGCATCCGCCTCCTTATGCATGTTATAAACTCCATATTAATGAGTTGTAAATGATTCCATCTTCAGCGTAGTGTAATCTATTCAGGAAGTGTAAGTACAACTTTGGTTTTTTTTTTTTTTTTTTCCTCCTTTTTTTTTTATAGAAAAACTAGGTTGTAGTGGGTGGGGGGAAGTAATAAGGTGCAAATTTTCTATGTAATTCAGTTGGTACACGTGTGAAATAACTCCAGATTCACAACTTGCATAAAAGTTGGGTCTTTGTAAATATTTTTAAAATGTATTCTTATTGTTAATATCAATTAAAATTTTTGTAATGATGGTAACCTGAATGCAGAGAATATGCAAGTGTTTAGATGGAAGATGGGAGGGACACTGGGATAGGAATAGAAGGTGAATGAATAGGCTAAGGATGGATCTTTTCTGATCGGGTAGGCTCCCCATTTTAGCACGCTTCCACTGAAAATTGTAATTACTTGACAAGCAGATAAGATACTTCCCTCGCCCCCTCCTCTACTGATTAGGACTGTCCTTTGATATCTGGAACAGATGGCATGGTTATAGCAAGTCGTTTGCACAACGACAAACCACTTTGTAGTTTGAGTTAATATGAAAGTACCAAAGAGAAATTCTTGTATGTTGTCAATCTGGGACCCATGCGCAGCCCATATCTGTAACTTGTTCTTATTAGAGGGCTGAGTCCTCTCCCATATAGACCCACCTAATGCACATGGCCAGTCCAGATTTTTGTAAGAACTTCTTTAGTACCACTGTCACAGCTCAAGGGATTTAAAAAAAAAAAAAAAACTGTTCAAGTACATAAATCTTAAATCTAACACAAGCATTAAATTGTTGTGTTTTGAAATTACTAGTGATGGACCCTATCAAAGTATCAATTTTATGCAATTACAAATTTGTCACAACATGAGGATATAACTACAGAATTCGACTTCTGGTAGAGAGCTCATGGTGAAATATCAGTATTATGATTACTTGAGTACTAAGTTAGGGCTATTAATAATAGAATTAATAAGTATTGTTATAAGTTTGTCTCAGTAGTCGTATTTCCTTTTTCATATTCTCTCTTCATTGCTATATCATAAACAGAGAATCAATATGAAAAATTACACTCTTGTTAAGTACATAACTCTTGCCTACTTTCTTACACAATGTATTTTTTTAATTTAAAATAATAAATTTATCACATATTTATCAATCATTTTACATAAATTTATTATCAAATTTACAAAAAAAAATTAGTAAAAAAAATCGATATCTTTAAATCAATTAATCGCCTAATATTATATATATCTTAATATACAAATATCGAAGTACAATATCAACATGGAGCACTTGTTTGTTTCTCAAGAAAATTTGTACCAAAATTATACAAACATAGGAGTCGGTCATGATAATGAGGTGGCAACATATTTCAGTGGTGTGAGAGAGAAGCAAAACATAATCAAACCCTCCTTCCCTTTGTTTCTCTTATATTTTTGTGGTCTTTCGGAAACTAAAAATAGAACCGCAAATTAAGGAACCAACTCCTCTCTCTCATTTCAATCTTGCTTAGGTACCATTGAGAGGAAAAATGGAAATTGAAAGGTGATGAAAATCGTGAGAGAAGAGTTTTTATGTGTCTGTCTTATGAGTGTTGTGGGTTGTTAGACGGTTTTAGCTTAAAACCACGTACCGTGTGAGCAAAATCTTTTATTCTAATCATTCTTTTTCAGCATACGTTACAAGCAACAGTTTCAAATATACGTACCTCAACTCCAATTGCTCTGCCTCTGTCTCAACTTGATCAGAAGGTACTAGTTTTCTTCTTCATTTTCATATTGAATTCCTAGAAATTTACTTTTAGTTGATGGGTTTTGTTCTTTCAGCACATCTGACAAATGGGTTATGTGCATGACAATGAATCTTGTTTGTTTTTGACAGAAAGGAAGGATTTTTACCATAAATGGAGCAGGAGAAGAATATGAAGAGAGAAAGGGAAGATGCAAATTATGATGAAAAACAGAGCACAAAGAAGCAAGATATTTATGGTCTCAATTTCAATATGAACATGGAAGAAGTAGTACAAGACAATGGTTCCAAGACTTGGGAATGGGATTCCACCCATTTGGCATTAGGGGTATTTGATTTTCCATGGCTGAAAGATGGTGTGGTGTCTAAATCAGAGGACTATAATTACTTGGATTTTGAAGATGAATTCTCAGCTGTCAAAGCTGCTGCTAGTATTGATTTTTCTGAGGAGGGCTACTGTTTGTCTGAGACCCCAGAAGCATCAATTGTGCATATTCCAGAGGAAGAGTTGGGTGAGAATGTATGGAAGCCATTTGAAAATAATGGATTGGAGTTAGAAACTGAAGGTTTGGATTGCATTTGGGCCTCCTTGCTCAATCAGCCACTTCAACAACACCAACAAAATGGGGGCACTAGAGTCTAAATGTTACATATATAGCTAAAAATTACAAACTTTTATGTCAGATCATGCAAATCACCCTGTTGAGGGATTGCACATTGGCATGCCAAATGTAGGTAAGGGATGTAGTTTTGGACAAATTTTCATGTAAAACTTATTTTTGATTCTTGTTTTCTTCTTTGTTTTTGTAATTTCCTCCTCCAAATTGCAACACCCTTGATTTGGGTATATTCCATAGCCAATTTTGTTTTCACTTTTTCTGTCTCAATTGTCAAGACTTAGAATTTGTGCAGCATTATAAATATATATATATATATATATATATATATATTCCATGTCAAGAATTGGAAATGCTATATGTCTCAGATGTAACTTTTGTATGTACATCCTAATGTTTTTCCTACGAGTTACATGGAGGAGACAGTGTTGATGCTCATGTGAACAACATTCAAGTCTTTTTTAAATTTAGAAGAAAAGTTAGTAATCGGACAAACATAAATACAATTTATGTGAAAGATTTAATTAATTTTGTGAGAATTTATGTAGTCGATTTTAAATTGAGATTTGTTTTGAATATGATATAACCAAATAAGTTTTTTTTAGATGGAGGGTGCCTTGTACTAACTAATGAAAGAGTAGTGATATACATGTTCATTTTTTCAAAAAAGATAGAACATGAATTTTTTTTATTTGATATTACTACGAGTATCGATGTGAGTCTAATCTCGTTCAGGAATATCAGAGAATTAAAGATTTATCCCTTTTTCTAAGTGGGGACTCGAGGGCTCGAATCTTTGATCTGTTCCTGGGATGAAACGTCTCTTATTATGCCATCCAACTAACTTTGGGTTAAATAGGGTTTATTCTAAGTAATTGGCTGACATACAAATTGGAGAATCAGTTTAAAGAGAATTAAGCATACGTGGAAGGGCCAGAAAGTACATGGGCTAAAGCCCTCTAGATAAGAGGACTGCAATTTGAGTCTATGGAACTTTGGGTAAACAACAATGGGCTTCCACTGCTCTACACTTGGTCAGCCCAAGGAGTTCAATTTTGGTTCCATAAAGTTGTATTGACATAATAACATTATTTTTTATAAAAAAAAAAAATTAACTCTACTCAACATTTTATTAAATAGATTTATTTTTATAGTTTTATTTCTTATTTTAACTTTAATTTTCATTAGTTTGACTTAAACAAATAACATGATAAAAACAATAAATCTAATGTTGTTGTTGCTTTTGTATGTAAATTTCCTTCTTCTTCTTTTTTTCAAGAGTTTTAAATTTTTGTATATATAATTTTTCTCTCAAATTACATAGACTTAATTCACTTAGTTTATTTGTTTCTCTAGGAAAATTATTTTATTATATAGTTTCACTGATTTATTTTCTTCATATTCAATTCACCTCTTAGTTTTATTATATTAGGTTGTAGGAAATTTAAAAAAAAAAAATTTGTTATCTCTTAATTTTTCTTGATACTAGCTATTTAATCATTTTTTTTAATCTATTTTAAAAGTTTAGATTATGTGTGTAATAATTTTTTCTATTGAAAATTATTTCATATTGAATTTATATTTTTTATGAGATTATTAGAATTATTAACATTAAAGGAAAGAATGCAAAATAGAAATAAAACTATAAAAGGTATGTCCAAATACCGAATAAGACTTTTTTAAAAATAAAAAATAAAAACTAATAAGATGGCATAATCTTGACCATTAATTTTTTTTTACTGTTTATATATATATGTTGAGAAATTTAAGAATTCTATAAAATTTAAAACTTTAGAGTATCCAAATCAAAAAGTACATTTGGGGTTTTATTTATTGGGAAAAATATGACTGATTAAAGAAAAATGTGTAGTAAAAGTGTAACTTATTCCCCCAAAAAAACTTTCACTAGAGATTTATATCATGTTGTTAATGTTTTTCCTATTTGTTTTTAATAGATTATCTAATATAAAAATAAAATAAAAACATCTTTTGAAGTCTTAGAAGTTATGGCTAAACTGAGGAATCCTTACGTGTCCACCCCACCCTAGTTGGACAGTGAATTGGTGAAGCTCTTGGTTTAAATAGCAAGACTCTTGTACAAATATAAGAAATAAATCCTTGTCTAGTGTTTGATTGCTTAATTGAATGTTCGGGAAAAAGTGAAAGCTTGTTACTTCATTACTTGAAAGGGAAGCTTAATAAATAAATAAATATATATATTTTTTGGTGCTAACAGCTACAATAATTAGTTGATTTTTTAAATAAAATATATGTCTTAATCCATAGTCCATACGTGTATCTCATTCAATTAAAATAAAATTTATTAATCGGTCTCTACACTAAGGGGATTTTTCTTCTATTTGAATTTTATAGGATTTAATTTTTCTTTTAAAAATAAATAAATCTAGACATATAAAATTAGAATTGAATAGCTTGAAATATAAATTTTATTTATTTATTTAGTAATTAATATGGTTGGATCAACTTATATGTATCTTGATATATTGATTAACCATCTTACAATTCGATAAAAAATAAGTTATTTATATCGAAATTATAAAATTTATAAAAATTTTACTCTCATTGAAAACCTTAACAAAATTGGACTATAAAAAATCAACTAAAAAAAAAAAACCACACATTTTTTACTAACTCACTTAAAATTGAAATAGAGATTTTTATCAACAAGAATAGTTGTTGAAGTATTAAGTTTGTCACTTTGCCTCCACGGTGGGTAGTTGCCCTTTTGCTTTTGCCGACACTACTTTCTAAAAGCAGTCCAAATTCAAGTTGTTCTAATCAAAATATGTTATTTTCATATGTCCAATCTGAAAATTAATTATATTATCAATAGTGATTAATTTAATTAATTTATTATTTATTAAAATCTAAATTTTACAAAAAATTTGCCTATATTTAAAAAAAAAGAAGAAGTAAATTTAGGAAAAATATAAAATATGAATTCTCTTAAAAGTTTATGGCCATAGGTATATATATATAAACAACACACATTACTCCGGCAATTAGCTAGTCAATGATAATTTCAATGACTCTTAACTAAGTACTGTCTACATCTATTAATTAATATGTGGAATAAAAGTTTAAATTACTCGTTTCAAAACCATCCACGTTAGTATTTAAAACAAATTAAATAAAAACTTAGTTTAAAAGATAAATTAAAAAGAAAAGATGCTGACATTTTATATCAAAATTTTAAATATCGATTGCTTTTTTTGTTAGCCAAAATTAATTTATTGGTATATATATAAAACGTGTCTAAGTGTCTTACACTCATATATCTAATATATAAAAAAAAGTGACATTTATTTTTACTTAAATCAAATGTCTGATTGCATAGCATAAAGATTTTATATTCATAGCTTTATCCAAATTGATGACTTTTCACTTTTGGTTTGTTAATGAATAATTAGTGACATTTATAGAATAATCAATTTGATGGCAGCTAAGTTTTGGTACTATGATAAGCTAAGGTCAAGTATGACTCACTGTCCATAAATCCAAAATCCAACAAAAAAGAAAAGAAAAGAGATTGAAAATCTTCAAGGAACAAAAACACTGCAAGTGCAAGTCCTAATTCCCCAACTACTAACTAATATATGTAACCAATTAGAATATTTATTTAGAATTATTTGTTTTTTTTCCTCTAAATAATACATTTTTGTTTGTAAGAAAGCTAACGATGAAAATTAAAACTTTTAATATTTCTGTTTTAATCCGTGAAACTAGAACCTAATTAATTCAAATAATTTTAAAATATAAATTTTTGTATTTTTCTAACTAAGTGCTGTAGGCATAATTATGAAGGTGTTATAAATATCTTAAAAGAAGTATTTATATATTGCATGCTAAAAGATGAAAAATCACTATATTAAATCATTTTTTTTTCCTAAATACATTACACAAACAACTGTTACAAGAGCATTCCAGTTGAATGTCTCTTAGCTTCAAAAAAAAAAAAAAAAAATAAATAAATAAAATATATATATATGAAAAAATAATAATAATTCAGCCAGTCAATTAATAAAATTTTTTTTTGGTTGGTGATAGTCAATTAATAATTTAATATGCACAAGTTGCTCAACCTCAATTTAATAATTTTCTAAGGCCAAAAATAAAAACTTAACTTTGCTACTAAGCAGCTGGCAGGGTAAAGTGGTAAATTCCGTAAGGCAAAAGAGCAGTTAATCACGCGTCTACTCAGCAAAATATTGTTGACTTTGCTTACGTGGCCACTTGCATCACTATATCAACCCTCGAGTGTAGTTTACGCGTCACAGACGCGCGGTTTATGACTTTCTTTGGTAAAAATTGCAAAACAATTTCTAATTCTAATTTTAATATTTTTTGTGAATTTTTCATCCCAACAAATATTATCTGGCAACTGGGTGTCTACACCTCTACTCAACTTGTTGAGGTTCTTTCCTTTTTTCTTTGTTTGGGTGATTTTTCATTTTAGAACACGTTTACACAGTCAAGGCATCTTTCTGTTTGGATCAGAGAATACTATTTTCTCTCTCTTTTTCACAAAGTTCCCCAAATGTGAGTGAATGCTTCTTGCTGAGCTGAAGCTTAGCTCTGAGAATTTTTCTTTGAAGTTTTCTGGCATACCCACAAGAAAATGAAAGTGGGTTTTCTTTTATTTTGAAAAAAGCTGGTTTCTTTTGGTTAATTTTTTATTATTAATTTTGTTGTTTTTGTCAGTGTCTCTGAGATAGAATCTTTGAGGTTGTAATAGACGCAAGGCTTTTCTCAAGAAAGTGACTGCATAGGCTCCTGTCTCTTGGAGTGGCGAAGCTTGGTTCTTTTTGCAAATTTCTTTTTTAGGAAGAAAATTATAATTGGTTGTGAAATTTTGGGATATAGGAGAAGAAGATGGTATTGACGAGGCAGGTTGTGCTGTTGATGCTTTGTGTTACGGTCATTACTCCGATTGTTCTCTATACGGAGCGACTTGGCACTTTCACAGCCCCCTCTTGTAAGTTTTCCCAAGAAAATTTAATTTTCTTATTAGTTCAATTCTTTGCTCTTTGTTTTTAGATAATCTGTCATTGGATTAATTTTTTGGATGCATTTGCAGCTAAAGAAGATTTTATCGAAGATGTTACTACTTTTGTAAGTGAAGTTCTTTAATGTAGTTTGGATCTCCAATTTTAATGATGAAGAAGATGGTTGAATCTATTTTTCTTGTTTACCCAGGCTCTGAATGCAGACTCTAGCCATTTAAATGTTCTTCCCCAGGTAAAATTTTGTCAAATGATTATGTTTTCCTTTTGGGTGCATATCTTTTAGTACTGAATTTTGTATCTTTCGATGTTGAAATTCTTCATTGTATTTATAGGAAACTTTGGCCCTCGAAGAACCAATTGGTGTGATATATTCAGACAACTCAACCAGCTCAAAGAATTCTACTCAAGGTAAATTCTTCTGGCATCTTTGATTATTCTGCGAGGATGACTTTCTTTTTCCATGGTGCTGTTCTTTCTGTCCCTGATTATCACCAATTTTCTAACATTTTTCTATTGAGTTAGATTTGCAAGTGGAGTCAAGAGACCATGTTTCTGCCAGAGTATTGTCAGCTACCGATGAGGAAGATCAAACTCAAAGAGAAAACCCCATCAAACAGGTGACAGACGGAGTTGAGCAAGGAAATCAGAGTAGCACCTCGGAGAAGGCTGATGCAGCTAGCGAAAATGACAGTGGGGAAGATGCAATTGATGCTGGCGATAATGATGGAAAACTTAGTGATTTAGAACACGTGTCTGATAATGCATCTCAAAATATGGTGAGTTGTAGTATATTTTTTTTTTCTCCTTGTTATGCTCTGCCTGGTTCTATGTTAGTTTTGTTGCTGTTGTATATTGATAGAAGTCTTTGTCAGAGAACTTTGGGTTTTCAGACTAATCAAGAAAAAAAAAAAAAAAACAGGGAAGTTTCTTTCAGGCTTTTAGTTGTGTTCAAAGATTATACATTTATTGATTTTTATCTATCTAATGGAGGAAAAAAAAATTGATATTGATTCCTAGATGGGTTTTTATCATCTGTTGTCCAATAAACTCTTCTGCTATGTGGTTAATGATTCTGGTGCTTTGTACCAAGAAGAAGAAAAGGATAGTTCCGGTGCTCTTATTAGGGTCTGACTAGCGTCATGGATAGCTCATCATATTTACAATTTGAAGATCTCTTTAATTGAGTTACACTTCCTTGTGATCAAGTCAAATGTTTACTGTATTCTATTCGAAACTATAATGCACAGGCTTACATGTCTCCATGTTGAATGAGGATTTTATTGGTTCATTTACACTAAAGTGTATGCATTAATAGAGTAAGATACTAGTCTCTTTTATTGTACAGGACATTTTACAGTTATTTCAGCCGTGATACAATTTAGACATGTTGACACGGTGTAATGATATTAGTTTGCCTTTTCTGATTTTTTTTAGCAGAGGAGAATTGTTCTAGTTGAAAAGTGAGAACTTTAATCTGATTACTGAATGAAATTTTTCTTTACATTTTCTTCATGGACATGCCTTCAGGAAGTTAAGCAGGAGCAAGACCCTACTGAAACATCCAAAGTTAATAATAAAGAACCAATACAACCTAAAACTGAGAAGCAGAATGATCAAACAGTGCCTTCTGATGCTCAGGTTCGCCAACTCAAAGATCAGCTCATTAGGGCAAAGGTTTATCTTTCCCTCCCAGCCACCAGAAACAACCCCCACCTTACACGGGAACTTCGCCTGCGGATAAAGGAAGTTCAGAGAACACTTGGAGATGCAAGCCGAGATTCAGAACTTCCCAGGAAGTAAGTTTGCCTTTTATATACTATTAGATTTGGGGGGTTTATGCTTTTACCCCTCAAGTTTGTTATTTTATCATTAAGGTTTGTGTTCAGCTTCCATACTATTTCAGTAGTTTCTGACTTGTGTGTTCTATGTTTTTGTTACTGTACTTCGTAATAATGCAGTGCAAATGAGCGAATGAAGGCAATGGAGCAAAGTTTGGTGAAAGGAAAGCAGATGCAAGACGATTGTGCTTCTGTGGTGAAGAAGCTTCGAGCTATGCTCCACTCAACAGAAGAGCAGCTCCGAGTTCATAAGAAGCAGGCTATGTTCTTAACACAATTAACAGCAAAAACACTGCCTAAGGGTCTTCATTGTCTTCCATTGCGTCTTACAACTGAGTACTATCAATTGAATTCTTCTCAGCAACAATTCCCCAATCAAGAGAAATTAGAAGACCCCCGGCTATACCATTATGCTATATTCTCTGATAACATCTTGGCAGCAGCTGTTGTTGTGAACTCTACTGTTACTCATGCTAAGGTAAATTATGCCCACCTGTAACTTAATTCACACTTCTGTTGCCAAAAATATTAAAAACTTTGGGAAGTTATGTTATGATGGCTGTTGTGGGGTTTCTTTTGTCCATTTTGATTAATACATAAATTGAACAGAAGTCTCTCCCTTTCGCAGGACCCATCAAAACATGTTTTCCACATTGTGACAGATAGGCTCAATTATGCTGCAATGAGGATGTGGTTTCTGGTAAATCTGCCAGGCAAGGCAACTATTCAAGTACAGAATGTTGAAGAATTTACATGGTTAAATTCGAGCTACAGTCCAGTTCTCAAGCAATTGGGTTCTCAATCCATGATAGATTATTATTTCAGAGCTCATCGGGCATCTTCTGATTCAAACTTGAAGTTCCGGAACCCGAAGTACTTATCTATCTTGAACCATCTCCGCTTTTACCTGCCAGAGATCTTCCCCAAGCTTAATAAAGTGCTCTTCTTGGATGATGATATAGTCGTCCAGAAGGATCTTACTGGCCTTTGGTCTCTTGATTTAAAGGGCAATGTAAATGGTGCCGTAGAGACTTGTGGAGAAAGTTTCCATCGCTTTGATCGATATCTCAACTTCTCAAATCCTCTTATTGCAAAGAATTTTGATCCTCGTGCTTGTGGATGGGCTTATGGCATGAATATTTTTGATTTGGTGGAATGGAAGAGGCAAAACATCACAGAGGTGTACCACAATTGGCAGAAGCTGGTAAGTGATTCAAATTATAGTGCATTTCTGAGAAGGTATTCCTCGCATGTGTATGCATGAATGTGGTTCACTATCTGCAAAACTAAAGGATTTGATCTAAAAACATGCAAGTGAAGTACCTCTTACATGGCTTTTTAAATTGCGTAACTATAATAATGTTTCACTAAATGTATATGTAATTTATTAGTTAGATGTCAGACATGGATGAATTTGTTTATTGTCTCCATGTGGAATTTGCATGAAATTTTTTTTAGTATCTCCTTACATCATAGTTGGGTTTCTATTGTGAATTGAATGTTCTTTTTCAATGTGAATTTCTTACAGAATCATGACAGACAGTTGTGGAAGTTGGGAACACTACCACCTGGTCTGATAACATTTTGGAAGCGCACTTTCCCTCTCAATCGATCTTGGCATGTTTTGGGTCTCGGCTACAACCCTAATGTCAATCGGAGAGATCTAGAACGGGCTGCAGTTATACACTATAATGGAAATATGAAACCATGGCTTGAGATTAGCATTCCCAAGTATAAAAGTTATTGGACAAAGCATGTTGATTTTGATCATACGTATATGAGAGAATGCAACATCAATCCCTAGAGGATTCAGCACGGTAAGTTCAATCAATTGAAGTTCCCTCTTCAGTACCTAAGTTGCAATGCAACACCATAGGTGTATGTTTCTTTATGTAGGGTTTTCTCTTTTTCGCTTTTGAGCATAATTCTTTTTGTATACATTTTTTCTTCTTTCCTTGTATTTTTTTTAATTGAACATATCAGAAGCCCAGATCACTTTATGAACTTGGCATGCTGGCTGCGTATCTGCAGAAACACCAAGTGTATTTGTACATAAAATGGAAGAGGCTAGATTTTTGTTGACTGACTCTTTGGATTCTCTCTTTTCCCCCTTGTTCTGTTTTTGACGTTCGTAGTCCCCACTATTTTCTGTGGCATCTGGTTTCATTGACCCTTTTGCATAGAGAAATTCTTTCACTACATGCAACCTACTTGTGCAATTCTGCAAAAATAAAAAATAAATAAAATTGTACAGGGTAATATGGCAAAAAACTTTTATCTTTAGATGAACTGAATAACGCCATTTTTCTACTTTTGGAGTTGTGGGTTTGGATGAGTTTGGTTGAGAATCGTAATACTGCTTTTTCAAAAGGAAGTGAACAATGGAAGAGCAGCTGACACTGTAGAACTTTGTATATTGAAGTTGACAAGAAAGGGGGTGAAACTTTGATTGCAAAGAAGGTAGATGAGGCACTATCTGCAGCACTGTCTTTTAGTCCCACCGACAGATTCCAGCCTTATCAAAGAAGTTTTTGGTATTTGTGGCTTCTCAGTTAAAATGAGTATTCAATAAAGGGAGAGTGAACCTTGAAGAGATTGTTTTGTGGTCCCTGTTTGCACATTGCATTAATCTACCACAACGACAGGAGGTTTAGAAAGACAATGTTGATCTTGTACTCACATGGTCCATGAAAACTTTTGTTTTTTCCTCTCATTTTTATGCCTAATATCCATGATTTTGGGCCCAATAGGGTCCCACAAAGGAATGGGGCTCACCTTGATGTGGGGCTCATAAAAGAGTATGAGTCACTAGGTTGGTCATTAGAGACTTCACGTGAAGAGTTATTTGTGGCCAATTGGGGACTTAGACACAATATGCAACTGCATTGGAATGGGGTTACTTCCCGTTAGCTCTAGTTTTTGATCTTTAGCTAAACAACTTTAAACAAAGGTTTATGCCAAGTTGACGAAGCTATTTCTGCTCAAAGCACATTAAAACTCTAATAGAGGAAACAATAGGTTTCTTTAGGTGGGGCAATCCCTGTTAGGAATAGCAGGAGTCAACTTACGCGAAACAAAATGTTTCATGCACTAAATAAATTGAGAATCTTTTAGTGTCTTTTGTCCCTAAACCTATGGAATGTTGCTATAAGCTTTCACCAAGTGTAGTTTCCACTTCTTCATTGGGACATTAACTTAAAAGAAAATGCTAAGGAGAAATTAAATAGAGATTAGAAGACAAAATTAGTTCTCCAGAATAGGGTAGCGTGTGAAGAATGCTAATACAAGTTGAGAGATGAACAAATATTGGGTATGCAGATATCACAGAATCCTTATAAGAAGCAGTGGGTAGTCCTATCTGTGTCGGCTTCATGACATTCATGTGATAGCTTGGTGAGATATGGCTACAAGTTTGGAAGGTGAAGAAGCTTCTCTACAGAACCAGAAACATGCTGTTGAAGAGTGTTGGAAAAACTCAAAATTAACTTCTGGTGGATATCTTGTTTAAATTTGCATCTTCCAAATCTGGAATAGACTTTTGCTAACTATTGTGTATCCCTTATATCAAGTGTTCGCAAATGCAACCTTTGCAGCCTTCTCTTCCTTGATCCCAGTTGTCAGATATGAACTATGAAGCACAGACAAGCGTGCCACTGAGTTGTCATTTATTGGATTTATATGGCAATCTGTAAGTCATATAGCAAGCATTATAATTGAGGATTAGTATTTTTGGTCAATTGTTTAGACTTTAGATCATGAAACATCTTTCCATCATACACTTTGCAATACCCTCATTTGAAATACAAAGACTATGCTTGATTTGTTTCATACAGTATACGCTATCATTCACTCCATTTTCATTTTCATTTTCATCTGTAACTCTTTCTGAGACAAAATCCCTCCTAGATTTGCAACTGCATGACATGCATCCTCATTAGGCAACTATGATCTGTTTCCCCAGGAATTAATGCAAATCTCAAACTTGTCTATGTATGCTTTCAAGTAGTCCCATCCTGCCATGATCAGCTGGTAAAATAGCTGGAGCTCTTGGCTACCTGTGGATGCACTGATACTGTGTAAGCGGAAAAGTACTTCGGGGTTGGAAGACTTCTCACTCTAAACCTTGAGAAGCTTTACCACCTGTTTTTCATTTTAATTTATGTGAATGCCTACTATAAAATCTGTCATAAAGCTAAATCTGTGTAGGCTTAGAAAGAAAAACAGGAAGTCTAGATGGAAGTTTTGCCAATAGTGATTATAGCAAGTAGACCTGGACTAATATGATTGTACAATAAAGAGGAAGATTTTGAATCCCCAAAAAAAAAAAAAGACACTAATTAATCTTACAGCTAGTCAAATAAACTTAGTTTGCTGCCAAAAGGGGTACGTGAACAAATCAAAGTTTCAGAAAGAGACTGCTTTCCTTACAATTTTTTCTTTTCAAGGAATTGACATCGGGAAAATGTTACTGATTCCAATATAATGCAAGAACATTAACCTTGAATCCGGCTGCAATTGGTGAGTGACAAGTATTAAGGACACACGATACACGTTTTAAGGTCACATGAAACACATCGTCACATCCCACGTGACAACTAAGGTCTCTCACTCTTTCCTTAATTACCTCAGCTTCAGTTTCACTTATTCACAAATAGTGATTAGCTATGTAGTATGAGCCATCTCTTCAGTTTTTGTGTCACAGAATTCCCAATAACTGCTTGTAAAAAATGGTTGCACATGGGTCTATCTACCTCCCTTTGTACTTGTTGGTTTTCTTCATCTTGGTACGCTCTTACTCTGCCTCTAACACTAACATAACACAACTGGTGGATGAGGTATGTAAAAAAACTTCCAACTACTCATTCTGTGTTGAGTCTCTTTACTCAGACCCACATACCCCAGATGCTGATCGTTATAGCCTAGCCTACGTGTCATTTTGCTTAGCATACCTCAATGCGACCAACACCAGAGACTACATAACAAAGCTGCTAAAGCATGCCAATTCAAGCCACCACCACTACCAGCAGGATCTTCAGCGGTGTGCTGGTGATTACAAGAAGGCAGTTTCAGCAATTGAAATGGCTTACAATGACTTGAACTCCGAAACCTTTTTTGAGTTGGCTGATTTGGCTGGTGTTGCTGCTCATTCTGCTGAAAACTGCCAAGCTAATTTTAAAGGAACTCATTCCTCACTTACTTCAAGGAATAAAGCTTTAAAGGGTCTTTGTGAAATTTGTGTAGTTGTCTCTAAACTTTTTACCTGATCCTAATTTGTAAAGATTACTCATCTATTAGTACACAAGAATACAAAATTACAAGTTTGGTGTACAATTTTTCTTTTTAAGTTCAATTTTTTTGGTGTAATCTTGGTATTGTTGCCTATAGGAAAAGTGAAGGGGCTGAAGAAGTTCAGAGGGCAATATAATAAATAAAAGAGCAAATTGTGGGCAATTGGGTATGGTTGGTTAGGTCTTTTTGTTGGATTATTGAATGCAGGCAATTGAAAAGTCTAGGAATTTTTCTTAGGTGCCAAAACTTGCAGGTCCAGTGGCCTAAATGCAGACAATATGGATAATAACAAGTGCAGGAAGGAGCCAATGTTTCAGCTTTGAGTGGTCCACCAATTACTTGATTAGGCCAGAGAAGAGAATGCTAAGTGCACACAACAATTCTCTTATATACAAACAAGCAGACTTGTTATCTTTAGAGGAGACTGAGTGCACAGAACAAAATGCTTCATGCACTTACCTCTTAACATATTTATATTTTATACTACTTACAATAATATTAATCAACTAAATTCTAACATGAAAAAATTCAACATCATATTCATGTAACTAGAAGATTTGATTTTTATCTCCATGGTTGCTCTTGTTTTGATCAATTTAATATAATCATTGAACATTATTGAATGAGTATAGAAGAATATGTTCTTTTCATATTACTTGATTTATTCTGTTATTTATTTTATTTTCTAGTCAATCTTTTTAAAATTTTTTTTTTTGTAAAAGTATGATATATACTAGTGACAGCCATTGAAAATTAATATTGATGCCAAATTAAAATTAGGAGGACAAAGTTGAACAAGGAAAAACACTTTGGGGATGAAACTGAAACTTGATAAAAGTGAAGGGATTAAATGGATTAAATGGATCAAGTATCAATTACTCTGTGAAGCCCAAAACGGCTATGATTGAAGGTTATGTGAAAGCTAGTCGCTTAGATGAGGCTCGTAAAGCGTATGATAAAATGGGTGAGAGAAAAGCATTCTTATGGACCCGTTTGATTACTGAGTATTTTAACAGAGGACAAATGGGGGAGGGTCTACGTTTTTAGATCAAATGGTTTATGCCTGACAAGAACATTGTAGCTTGGACGGTAATCATCAAGTCATATGTTGAAAATGACCATTTTGATGAGGCGTACAAGGTTTTCCATGAAATGCCTCAACCAAACCTATATTATTGAAACATCATGATTTCTTGTTGTTTAAGGGCTAATAGAGTAAATGAAGCTATTCAGATATTTGATTCAATGCCAAGTTGCCAACGGTATGTAGTTTCTTGGATAACCATGGCTATGGGTCTGCACAAATCAAGATGACTCAAAATGCAAGGAAGTTTTTTGATCAGATGCCTGAAAAAGATGTAGCTGCAAGAATTGCTATGATCACTGACACTGCCTGAAAAAAAATCTTGTCTTGGAACACAAATAAAGGGTATGCAAGAAATTAATGACACTGAACGAACCTTACAGCACGTCAAAATCCAGCATCATTTTATTACCGACCAACTATTGGTCGTTAATTTAGTCGGTAATTTGGAGGGATTGAATTTCATTTTGGCGCTTAATGTATCGACTTACTTCTTGAGTATTTTTTCTTACCGACTAATTTTGATTGGTCGGTAATAATTAATCCCCGATTTCAAAGTCTAAGTCCCTAAATCTTTCTCCCTCTGCAGCATGCTCTCTCTCTGGCTTCTCTGAGTTAGGCAACACAATATCCTCCCAAAATTAACCATTCCATCTCCGCCATCGCGCACCAACAAGCTCCATCAGCAGACTCTTCTCTTCTCTTTGATCTGCAAGCTAGTGTTTCATTTGCCATTTTCAGACTGAGAAGAATTTTAATCCTAGATAATTATGTTTTTGAGCATTACTGAACTGCCGAAATGGGATATAGATTAAGGGTTGGCTGAAATATTGGAATTTTTGAACTGGCTACAAGAGAAAGGGAACCATGTATGTAACAGTAGTACTCATCTCTTTTGACTTAATATTTGCAGCATAGGTTTCTTTCTTAATCTTGAATTCTTAAACTATTCCATGATGACTGTACTGACTTAATATTTTCAATAAAGATTTTATTAGTTTTTTAAGGACAAGATTCAAGAGTTAATCCTGTCTTACAAATTAAAAATTGAATGGTATTGATCTGGCACTTTGGGTTTTATTTGAGTTGGTTTGGTTGACAACAATAACTAGTACAAGATCAAAAAATGCCTAGTGTCATGCTTTGGTTGGGTTAAGTTTCCAAGCTTTTGATGTTGGTTTCATTAAAGCCAAACAAGTTTGCTAGGAGAACCATTTTTGGTGAGGGAGAGGAATGTAAGTCAAATAGTTAGGAGTACAAGTCAAGAGTCATGTATTTTTGGTTGTGGATAGATCTCATCCTCAGTTTCAAGAATTTTATGGCCTTATGCAAGAGAAACTTGTATACTTATGAATGTTTTTGTATATTGGAAGTGTATACAAATTTCTAATTACAATACACAGGATTTGCTTGATATAACTGAACCTCTTGTTTTTCTTCTAAATCAAAATTCTTTAAAGATGTTAAATCCCTTTGTCTCTTGGCACAAGTACCCCTTGTTCTGTAGGGATTTTTCCAGTTTGGAGGAGGGTACTATTCCTTTGTGTGGTCTATTCTCACTGTTTAAAGAAGAAATGCAACAAAGGAAAGCAAGGGGGAGTACTTTTCAAACTTCAAAAGAGTTCAAAGTAACCTGTTGCTAACAGTTTACTTCCATTGCCTAAAACAAGTTCAAAGTTAGTCAATGAATTTTTTCCTCATTCCAATTCAAAGTTAGTAAAAATTAAGCTTATTAAAGAGATGAGATAGGTCAGCCAAACTTATTAGAAAATTCCTAAACTTGATCAATTAACAACCTCCAGGAATCTTTATCAAACAGACACAACAGAAAGATTATTCATGAATAATAAAAGAAAGGAACAAATATACAACCAGAGACATCAAAAAGAAGAAGAAGATTAGACTAATAAGCTCATCATACATGATTTAATTTCAAAACCCTTTTAAAACTGGATTTGACTGGTCAAATCATCAACTTAAGCAAGCAATCAAACACATTTCTGCTTTGTAGGCCAGCTAGTAGCAACGTCCAAGACACCAGGAACCTTTCCTCTTTAATCTTTACCTTCTTTTCATGTGCAGAAGAGGATCACACATTCCTTTTCCACATGTCATTCAAAAATAGAGAGATTCCCTAAAGCTTTAACTACTGTCAATGCAATAGTTTCCTTTAGTGCATCCGTCCTTTTCTTAACTCTACTTGATTTTGATCATTTTTCATGCAGAACAATTAGTGGCAAGCCAGACTTTTGTATTAACAATAGCATGATTATGTTTAATGATTGATTTACATATGTAAAGATTATATTAAAGGATACTGACTTGTATCAATTGTATGGTTCTTTTTATCTTACATGAAGCTTATTACAGATTAAACACAGCTGGATTAACACCCTGAATAAATTATAAAGAGTGTAATAAAAAGATCGAAAACTCATTCTTTGGGTTTCATCTAATAGCTAACAATTTTGGGTTGATTAAAAATCTATGATGCTTGACTATGTTAAGAAAGTCATTTTGACTAAATGATCGAAAGTTCTTTTCTTGTCTTAATATTTCAACACGAGGTGTTACGGCCTTGTGAATGTAAAGAATATAACTCATTCTTGCAGTTATAATGGTTGATCAAGTTTAAAATCCAGGCATTGACATAGTAGTTGTATGGTGCACTTTTCTTTTTTTGCTTTTATATATAGGGATGCTTACACAGTTTATTCAAAATGGGTTAACTAGTGACAAAGTTCACAAAGAGGTAATTTGGGTTCCTCTGCTTTATGAATGGAAGATCAGTTTGGAAGACTACAAAAAGCAACAAAATGGAGCAAGGAACTTTAAAGATTTGCAAAACCATAGTTGTCTCAATCAAAAATGGGACATCTTATAATTTTCTCTTATATCAAAGGGAGGCAAAGCTACAAGCCTACAAAAGTACCCGTGGGGCTATTTCCAATAGTAATACCAAGTAATTCCCTTTTGACTTTTGAGTGAGCTGCCCTACTTTCATTCATAATATGCTCATAGATGATGAAAATCAATCACTTTAGAATGCAATTCAAACCCACATGAAAATTTAGATGACAGACACATAATTAATTGTGAGGCATTGGATTCAAATATAGGAGAAAGTGAAAGACCTTAATTACCCCAGAAAAAAGCTAAACATCTAGCTAACTTATATTGTTATGAATCAAACCCAAAATATGAACATAGATATGCTAATCTTGAATGTGACAAATGGAATGCAAGGGGTGCAAGAGAAGTGAAGTATTTTTGGCGCCAACCCATCAGTTGCCTTGCTTTGATCTGCCTGCCTTTGCATTATAATGCCTAGCAAGCTAAAAGAAAAGAAGAAAAGAAGAAAAGAGAAAAGCCAAAGACTGTAAGCTATCATAGAACATAGACTGTGATTTGCTAAACTTTCAAATTCAAACCTAACGGTCAATTTTTTTCCTCATACCTTATGATTTCTTTGCTTTTTCTTTCTCTACTTTGACCTACCTTTACCTTGTTTTTCTATTCAGCTAGCTAAATTTGGTCTCAAGGGTAATGATAGCATCCCAATTCATAATCCAATCTGAGAAATGAGAATGCTAGATATTAACAGTGCATGATGACTGCACAGATTTTGGTGAGACTCTTTGTTCCCATTCCCATGTACTGTTTTACTGCTCTTTACTGCTATATAAGATGTTTGGAGGATGGATGGGGATGATTGGATCAATGTGACAACTAAAATTTAAAGAATAAAGTAAAGTGCAAGGAGCATTTTACTTCTTACGAAGTAATTATTTAAAAGAAAATATCATGAAACTCATTTGTTAGAAATTAATGTGCAACTAATATTCTTTGATATAAAAATGAGAGTCAACATTAAAATTAAAATTAATCATTATTATCATGTTCCATCCACTACTTCTGCTTAAGGCTGAAAATGTCATGAGTATGCCTTCCTCATAAAATCAAATAGCTCTAAATTGCCAAATGTATAGTATTACACAAAGAAGAGGTATGCATACAAGCTGTTCCAAGGCAACAGAATAAGAAAGGTGCAGAACAATTAGAGTGATTCAAGTGGGCCACCTTTTTTCCTTCTCCTTTCATCAATTTTAAGTTTTAGCTTTTGACAATCTCCTCTTCTTTTTGTATTTTTCTTCTTGGTTGGTGCTATGCTCTTGCTAACAAGTCATTTTTGAGTTTTAATTGCATTTTATTTTAAAGCATTGAGATCATTACTTGTTTACATCTTGTAATTACTCTTAACTTCAAAATTAGGAATTAAACATGTCTGTGTAAATGTACTTGAAAAATTGTTAATCAACAAATAGCATAAAAAAGGGTAACTCTTAACCATGGGTTCCTTAAACCAAATTTCTTCCTAAATGACAACAACTAAGAATTCTTCAAATCAGTTAGTGCATAGAATTATCTGTTTTAGGGAAAATCTAAAGAAAAATTATACTCCAAACTTTAGTTTCATCATGCAATAAATGAGCACCCAATGAAGTTATTTAATGGGGAAGCCAGAAAAGAGACAGACAGAACCAAATAGGCAAATACTAATTAAAAAGAGAGTTTTATTTTTAAAATATTTTTATTTAAATCAATAGACTGTGGGTGGTGGCACACACCACATTTTATAATGCGTTGGGTGGCAGTCTGGCAGAGCAAGGAAGGAGACTGTATATAAAAGCGTGTGCATACTGCATAAGTGTGGTGTTGAAGAAAGAGAGAAGAATAATAATTAGTGACTGATAAAAGCAACGGCACGGCAGCAGCAGCTGGACCATCGCAGAAATTAGCAGAGCGCTTTGTCTGGCTGCCCCTGCTTCATTTGTGGCCTCTGGGTATATCCTTGAGGTAATAATCAGCACAGAAACGCAGAGATAGGAGGAGAAAAATGGGAGGAGGAAGAGAAAGGCGAGGAGCATCAAAATTAAGAGAAGCAGCAAGGAAGGTGGGAGTGGCTGCAGCATATGCATGTGGGTCCTTCTCTAGGAGAAAAGTTCTCGTGGATCCAGTTATGATTGACAGCTCTAGTAGTCTATCTGCCACTGTAAGCTTCTTTAAATCCTCATCCCCCAACTTAGGTTTGTTGGAATCCTGGTTTTCTAATTTCTTGGTTTCATTTCAAGGTTATGGATTCCCATTAGTGTCTCTGCAGCTCTCCTCGCTTCTGCTGTTCTAAAGCTGTAAACTTGATTTTCGTAACACAATGGGACTGCCAATTTGTCTTCACTCTTCTATAAATAATTGGTTTTTTAAACAGTTTTCTGACAAACTTATGTTGAAAGGAAATAAATAATTAAGAAAGATCAAATTTTTTTTCATTGGTCCATCTGTTCTTAATTTTGCCAATCTTATTTGTCTTTCTACAAATAGTCGAGTAATTTCTACCTTTTTCTCATAGAGGGCATTATTGGGTTTGGCTGATATTCTCTGAGCTGATCTGATTTTTAAGGTTCAGTAATTAATAGCTCTTTTTTTCCTATGAATTCATGTTTGTGGACATTTGCAGATCTTGGGTTCTTCAACTGTGTCCCCAATAACAACAATGAATAGCCAAGGAGAAGTTGTAGAAGGAACAGATTGCAGCACCACAACTGAGAATGACAACAATGACTTTCCTACTAAGGTAACTCATCTCACCCAACATTTGATTCCTTAGAACACCTCAAAAGTAATTCTCTTTTAATGAATTAATAAATAAAAGAGTTTATAATGAGAATCATTAAAGCCATTTTCCGTCTCAAAAGCCACATCTACCTTAATGGTGTTCCTTGACCGTTCTATTTGATGTTTGCATTTTTGTTCTGGGTTTGTATCTTTTCATGTCATCCAATAGCTTTTGAAGTTTAACCATTCCCATATGCATGCGTTTACTTCTTCATCTTTGCTTTACTTTTCAATAATTCTTCTGGGTAAGTTTATATTATCATCTTACATTCATATTCAAATAAATAGCTGAACTTCAGTGGGATTAATTTTCCACATTCATGTGGTTCTTAGCTTCATATATTGTTAGTATGTCCGTGAAAACATGGAGCCATCCTCACCTTCTATACATACATATGTACATATGAAGCCCATCAATAAAAGTAAACTAATATGTACATATGAAGCCCATCAATAAAAGTAAACTAAGCGCTTTATTTTCTAGAAGGGAAACTTTCACTCCATTAATTATTTTATTCCTAATTACCTAAAAGTCATCTATGGACCATCAACTATGGTCCCTTCAAATACTATTCTTTTGTTGTCAGTTTTGAGTTGATTTCATTTATGTGGTCCTTCATACCCAATAGCCATTTTCCTTACCATTAACACCTCTGCTTTTGTTTATTAATGTGCAGAACTTGTGTGCAATATGTTTAGATCCTCTGAGTTATAACTGCAAGGGTAGCAGTCCAGGCCAAGCTATATTCACTGCTCAATGCTCTCATGTTTTCCACTTTGCCTGCATCTCCTCCAATGTACGCCATGGTAGTGTTACTTGCCCCATTTGTCGTGCCCTTTGGACCCAGCTCCCTCGCAACCTGAATAACCCACATTGTGGGTCTTCCTCGTCTTGTAATCACAATGACCCTGTTATGCGGATCCTTGATGATTCCATTGCTACCTTCCGTGTACACCGCCGCACCTTGCTGCGGTCTGCTTGCTATGATGATGATGATCCTATAGAGCCTGATCACACGTCTGAATATTCCAGGCTGAGTCTTTCTCTAGTACCTTTCCCACCTAGTGCTCCAGCTAGCTTTCATCCATCCTTGCAAGTGAGTATGAATGATTCATGTCCATGCCATCCACCCTTTCATTCTTTGACCTGTGGCTCATCATCAGTATCACAATCTCCAACAAGGCAAATGCCTTATGCAATGTGCCCCTCCTCAAATAGAGCTTATCTTTCAGTAAAGTTGGCACATGGGCGAGCAGTAGACTTGGTTTTGGTTGCAAGCCCCAACGGACCACACCTTAGGCTTCTCAAGCAATCAATGGCGTTGGTGGTTTTCTCCCTCAGACACATTGATCGATTAGCCATTGTTACTTACTCCTCGGCTGCAGCTCGTGTCTTCCCTTTAAGACGCATGACATCCTATGGGAAACGAACTGCCCTGCAAGTCATTGACCGTCTATTCTACATGGGACAAGCAGATCCAATGGAGGGGATTAAAAAAGGAATCAAAATACTCAATGATCGGATGCACAAAAATCCAGAGTCCTCTATCCTGCATCTATCAGATAATCCAACACAACCATACCATGCCATAAGCATGGAAATGCCTACAACCCCTATCCATCGGTTTCACGTGGGATTTGGCTTTGGAACTTCAAATGGTTTCATCATGCATGAATTTGAGGAGTTTTTAGCTAAACTGCTGGGAGGTGTTGTTCAAGAGTTACAGTTGACAATTGGTGGAACAGGGGAGGAAGTTGGCAGCTGCAGGGTCCTAAGAATCGGAGAACTAAAAGGCGGAGAAGAGAGCAGAATTCTATTGGATTTAGGTGACTGTGAACATTTATTCGTAGGATATAGCTTTATTGAAGGTGAGGTTGATGAGTGTGTAAGAAGAACAGGGGAAGCTTGGGTTAGTATGGGGGAACACAAGAGTAGTCCTACAGATGCTGCAGAGGAGAGGGATATGAGCGGTGGCAGTAGGTCCAGCAGTGTTGAAAGTTGGGACTTTCATGACCCTTACATGGCTAGAAGATGGGCCAAGCATTTGCATGGCTATAGGCTTTGAATCAACCCCAATTGCCTAAACATGCAAACACTTTGAAGATAAACACATTGCTATTCTAATCACAAGGATTCTAAATTTAGGTGAAGCCGACTCCTATGCTCAAATGGCATCTAAAATGGTACAGAAGACACAAATATTTGTTTGAATGTACCCCCAAGGTTAGTATTACAGTAAAGGATTACATTAAGATTTATTAAAAAAACGCGTATAAGAACAATTCTTATGTTGTTACTTCAATTCAGCCATTTGTGGATTATATCCAACCAATTATTAATTATTTTTTTGTATAGTTTTGGCTAATAGGTTTGGTAAATAATACCAACAAGCACCCTTAATTGGTTTGAACCCTAATGAGCAACAATTTTACAATGTGCCTTTATCATTTTATCTAAGTATCTAAAGTTTACAAAGCAAATGTTCCCTTGAGAGTTCAAGCAGTAACCCATCCGAGATGATCCATAAGGCTTGCAAACTACTACTCATCACTATTATAACTTAAAGAATGTACATATAACACTTTCAGCCTTGTAAAAAGGGGAGTTATTATCTCTATTTTGTGGAGAACCCGAAGATTTTACTAATTCAATTCAAATACAAGTCAGACACTGGTATGCACCACAGACAGCACGTAAATTGTATCATTTGCTGTTTGTAACATCATTCTAGTAGAGATTGACCTTTAGTTTACTGTGCTGTAGCGTCGTCCATGGGCATCAGCAACTAATCGTGGTGATAATCATACTCTAAGAAGTCGGTATACAGCAGAGACCCATCCTCAGCTTCATGAAGGAGAGAAAAGCATTCATCACAAAAATAACCAGGGTTCTCCAGGCTCCACTTGTCATCCACTGTGACCCTTGTAGCTCTAAATATTTTACATACGCAGCATTTCTGAATGCGCAACTTGTGTTGAAAAGTGATTATTGGGTATGCAGCCTGATTACGTACGTCATCCGGATGAATTAACCTCATATCTCTTATTACTATGGTGTGATTGCAGTCTCCCTGAACCAGGAAAAGAAAAAAAAGAAAAAGAAAGAATTAGAATAGACACAACAGGTAAGAAAATAAAACAAAAAAGAATTCATAGCACCACTTCAACATGACATGAAGGACAATTATGTGCCCGTGCCAAATACAAATGTTTGACCTGAGGAAAAGCCCAATTTTCTTACAGCTATAGTTCTCACACTATGTAACATTTGCGTGAACAACTCAATCTTTACACTGCTTAGAATTGGATAACATGAATCATTACCTACATCATTTGGGGCCTGTCGCACAACTTTTTTACCATTCAGCTTATCTAGAGCTATTTCCTCCACCATATAGTTACCCCAAGTCATCATTGGCCTCCTAGGTTATAAAATCAATCATTGTGCATTCTGGAACCAACATACTTTACCTCGTTTTACATGGCTAAAGCATTTTACTCGTTTTTCCTGACTTCATTTTATCTACAGAAGTCATCCTTTTCTTTATGTTGGCAAGTTGCAGAGTCAAAAGGTTTAGAACTCAGTCACCTCCATTCCACCTTTAAAGACAGAGGAGGGTGCCATCTGACCTAGGCCAATTGACTCGGTCACAACACTTTCCTTCGTATATTAACTCATCTTTAATCATACAGTCACTGATCCACCTTAGCATTCTCATCATCACTTGAATCTCATTCTAGAACATCTTCTCTAACGAACCAACATTCTACATGAGGGTCATAGAGAAGTCTTGTGAATTTTTTCTCATTACCAGAAAGGAATTATACTCTAATACAACCACATAACCTAGCTACATTTAAACCAACAATATGTAATCTTGTGGACTATTGCTACGTACTCCTCAAAGAGCATAGGTAATAATAGGAAAGATAAAAGAATAATAAACCAACCTGGTGACAGTAGAGATATCCAGCACCAAGTCGAAATCTTAAGTCACAAAATCGTATCTTTTGCATGTCAACAGCTGTGAAATTAGGCAATTGCGTCACAGATACATCGCCCATAATTGCTTTCTGTTTCTGCTGTAATTCTCCAGTTATGATGCATTCCCATTTTCTAAGAGCCTCTTCTTTAGAGTTCTTGAGCCAATCAAGTATAGGTTTGCTGTAATCTATAGCAAATGGATCCCTCAAATCATTGTAGAAATTATCCTACATAGTATGTTTTCCATCAAAATTTAGTAAAGAGCAACAAATCATCCACCTCAGTCAGAGAATATGAAAAAAGAGGTTCTTACTTCAATGAGAAAATAACCAGAAGGATCATGCTGCCCAGCCTTTTGCATCACCTGGTCCATTGAGCAATAGATTTTGTCCCTTAAAGCAGTCAAGGTCTGTCGTCCTAGAACCAAGAACTCCTGGGTCTACAAACAATGCCATAAAACTGTCAATTATGATGTCATAGTGATTTGGGTACTTTTTTTTATACATGACCAACTGAATACTGTCACACTCTTGACACATCTGGCCACACAGTTGACAAGTAGAAATTGTTACCGAACCATATTTTTGCTAATAAAAGTAAGTCTGCTGAATACCTTTACCCACTTTCGAACATTATGATAAACCTCCACAGATAGAACAACTTCTGGATACATCACGGGTATGTATTCCTGAATGCTTAATGACTTCACCGGCTGAAGATAGAAAGCATAATGTAAGAATACTAATTAAGAAATTCAAAGTGGTATACAAAATCACATTCAGCCTATATTGAAGATGTAAAGGACCAGATCTTCTAGAAGTAAATTTCACAATAATAATCCAAAGTATTCCTACAAACTACAGTATCCCTATTTTTGTCTAGGCACTTACTCTTCTTGACAACAAGGAAAACTGTTAGATTGATGGTAATTAGGAGAAGAGTTATTCCATGATATGTCAACACTACTTGATTAAATGTGCTATACATTTGTTTTAGTTTACTCAATTTTTTAAACTACCAGATACATTTACTATATATTTGATCAAACTGAAGCAACTAAATGAGCAACAGAGGAGTTTGTTTACAGAGACAAATTTAGCGCCAATGCAGAATCCCAGAAAACATAAGGGTCGAAAACTTAAAACATCAGGAGGCCACTACATGAGTTCTAAAAGCATTACATGCTGGATCTCTGCAGATTCTTCGAAAAAGCATATAATTGAAAGCTTAAACAATAGGAGGCCAGCAATCAAAAAGTTCTTAAAGCACTATGATCTGGATCACAAACATTCTTTAAAATGCAAACAAAATTTGTTTTTGCAATAAATTTTCAGAAGTAAGAATTTAAAAGAAACCTTTCTAGCAGCAGATGTGCACCTGAGGGATCTCATCCTTTCAGTCCTTGCTAATGATTTGAGGGCAGATTCATTGGTTTTGCAACTAGGCCTAGAGAATAGTAAAAGAGGAGAAAGTCAAAACTCGGTCAGCTATGTAAAGTAGAAGAGTGAAGGGCGTGTAATAAAAAACAAACCCGAAGGAATGAAGTCTCACTGCCGCTTTTTCTTCATCCTGTTTTTGTTTGATTTTCACCAGCTGCTCCACTTTTTCCATACAACTATCCTGGATATTAAACAAGATGAATATAACTTGTAATATATGATTAATAATATGCAAGATATATCTTTTACTTTTCTGCAACCAAGTAAAAAACTCAACAAATTTTTTTCTTAGTCCACTGTCCAAACTTTCATGAAAATAACAGAATAATAAACCTAAGCAATGCACTATACCAATACGAGGATGATATATAAGCAGAAGACACAAACAGGCAACACATGAAGATTAAAAATTAACTGGTCAGTAGCGTACTTCAAGAGCAAAATTCTTTCTTCTGTCTCCGTTCCTAGAGTTGCTTCTCTTCACATTTTTGTTGCAACCAGATGTGGAAGGAGATCCATTTGAAGGCTCAACTGAAGTTGAAATGTTCTCTCCAGTTCTCCTCCTTTTTGAATGTGCAGAATTATTGCTTGAATTCCTGCAACCGTTTTCTATCCTGAATATAATTTGTACAAACAAAGAAGTTGATAGTCATAGTTATGAGCTGTAACCATCTTATATACAGTCAGGAACTAAATACTAGCTCTTCATATACAACAGAATGATAAGAAATTCTAAAAAGGCTTCTCAAGAAAGGAATAATTCACCTACAGTTGACGGCTTAAATCAGAATCTACCCGGATTTCTTTAATTTATTATTAGTACATTAAAGTAATTCATTTTGGCAGAAACCACACCTGAAAAGAGATTTGAGAAGAGGAAGGGAATAACTAAAGCTTAAGGACTAAGTGGAAAAATGAAACAGTAAAACAGAGAACTAATAGAAAAACATAGTTGAGAACAAGATGCTTGAGATTTTCTTTTGTTTATTATATCATTATGAACAATATAATTGGAATTAAAACATGAATGGATCAAAAATCCTGCAATCAAACCAGATTAACTAATTTAGGTCCAAATCCACGTTAAACAGTATAGACATAAAAATATTTTGAAATTTGCAACTCACCCTTCATTGGATTGATGTGAAAGTAGTAAAGAGTTTTCTTTGTTCTCCCCATCCTGAAAGAACATGCCCCTTAACAATGAGGATGGAGTCATTAAAAAAACATTCAAAGAATTATAAGAATTTCCTATTAAAAAAAGAACTATAAGAATTAATTGCACCACCTTAAATGCTTCCTTCATAGCCATATCCACTAATTCCTCCTCTGTAAATATTTTAAGTTCATCAACCCTGCATCGTTATTAACTAAACCAATCTGCAATAGCCAAATAAATAATATCTCAAAAGAAAAATATGATGAATACATACGAAATATCTTCATCACACAGTTCCAATGAATCTTGACCTATTTCAGCTTCAAGGTTCTGCATATAACCAATTTTTTAAAATTAAGTTAGACCAGCAATGGAAAATAAAAAAGCAGTATAAGAAAACCTTGCATAACGAATGTCGAAACATACCCAAAGTTCATGGACTACAGAAGCCTGAAACTCAGGAACCCTAGTGGAGGGACCCACCAGATTGGGAACATAAATTGGGCCACCCCTTGGAATTGAGAGATCATAGTCCTCTGCTTCTTGAACTTTAGATTCTATCATCTCCATTCTTCATTAAAATATAATTATGAAATTTAGATTGAATACTAAAACCTCAAGTAAAAAGATAAAAAAGAAAGAAATAATGAATGGCTAATTACTAAGGGGCTAATATGGGTTGTGGGTCACATACTCTTGACAAGTTGGAAGTCAGAACCTCTAAGTTCAAACCAAAAATTTAGGAAATTCAAAGGTCTATTCAGTCTAATCACTTCCAAACCATAACCAAAGCCTTATTCAGTAATTAAACTTGTAACATAAATCAGCCAAATATCTACCATTATTTTGTTATGCCATAATACTGTCTTCTACTAAAACCAATACATGTCTTTTTTACTTCAGCTACACCATACTGTACCACATAACACAATATCTAGAAAGCTGTGAAGCATCAATACAGATCAATATCCCATACTGCGATACGCCGATATCTAAAAAACTAGAATAGGATAAGATATGAACATAATATGTTAAATTAAATAATTTTAAATTTTATTTTATATATATATATATAGATATATTTTAAAAAAGGCATGCATGTTGCAGAACACAACCACTGACAGAAAAAAGGAAATTTCTTGTTATGCCTACATGCCCTCTACCATAATATCAGATGTGCAAGAAAAATATACAAATACAACAGGAATACCAGTCTCTTCTCATTCCTAAGTCTTTACACTTACAAGCCAAATTAATTTCCCGAGAAAATAAGGTTTCTAACAGATTCTTTTAGTGCACAACAATTACCTCAATGTAGGTAAATGAGTCTAAATGGGGTCTACAACAACTATATCTATATAGAAGATAGAAGCATTTTATGCTCAACAAATCAAAAGAACATCTTGTTTTATAATTCAGAGTATTAATCATAAAACCATTTATGCTCAACCTTTTAGCTGTCAAAATCTAATTTCTCTTTTAAAACCTAAAAAGTTTTGACCCAATTTTTGCACTAGACCCACAAACAAATCATGAAAAACACAAGCTTGCTAATATTGCCAAATTTGCAAGGTGAAAGGGAAAAGTGAAAGCAGGACATATCAAGTTAGAGACTCAGACTATCATGTACTAACCAGAGCTGCCGGACAATATAATACTCTCTGAATTCAGAGGTCTGAAAAAAATCCTTTGGAGTTGAACGAAGCTGAAAAGGGGTTTTCAGATGAAACAAGAGCTTGAAATTGAAGTGTTCAACCGAGAGAAACCACTAACCATAGCCTGAGCTTTCGAGCTATGGCTTGCTTCGCGATCGGCGACTGCTGGGTGTAACAAAGATTGCTAGCTATGACGGATATTTATCTCTCCGACTCGAGGTAGTGATGAATAGAGGAAATAAGCCAAAACGCAGCGTCGAAGTGTCTGTATGTATTGTGTCATGGGCTGCCAAATGGGCAGAGCATGGCAGGCCAATACACGGGTCGAAATATGGGCCAATGCTTGGGATGGCCACATCATGAGAGGCAATATGGGCCGCAACAATGTGCTTAGACCATAATTGAGCCCATATTTTAAACTCAAAAATTAAACATAAAAAAAAATTAATATATTGAGAATATTAAATATATGATTTATTGAGAAAATAAATTTATTTATAAGATTTATTATAAATGATAAAAGAAAATTATACCTTATTAAGTTTTTTTTTTTTTTCTTCATAGGTAACTTCAATGTACTTAATTCTGCCAAATTAAAAAATATACATTTGAATTTTATTTTTTTTTAATCAATGATTGATAGTTGTTTTACTTTTTAAAGCCCTGGTTCCAGGACTTAGTCCATTTCATCCCATTTTTAGACCAGGTTCAATTCCAAAAACTCCTAATATTAATCTAACAAGTAGCTATCTTTGTAAAATAATAATAATAATTGAATGGAAAATTGTGCAAACTCACATATTTAATTATAAGGGAAAGACAAAACACAAATAAGAATGGTTGGTTGTTATGAAACAGTGAAACAATGAGACACTAGTAGTTGGATAAAATGTGAGTAAAAAATAAATAATTCCAAATAAATTAGACACACCTATCATGCAAAGTTTGAAAAATGTGTTTGACTTCCATTTAAAAACAGCTTAATGTATAAAAAATATTGTAGAAGTTTCTTTGGGGGGGGAAAAAAAAAATTGATATTACAATTATGGAGCTGTTTTTAAGATAACATAAATTAATTTCTGAAATGATAGGGTATATTAGTTATTACAAATAAAATTGATAATGCATTTTATTATCTTTCTCTAAATACTTCTCATCTCATTTTTATTTTTATTTTTATTTTTAAATGTGACTTTTGATGGAGTACGCTAGTTTTTTTTTCTTTTTTATCTCAGCTGAGATTGTACTTTTTTTCTTTTTTTTTTTCTAGTGAGATAGAGGAATTGCCTGGGATCTCTTAAAATCTATATATATTTTTTAACTCCTTCACATTATAAGAATTTAAAAGGGAGAAAATAAGATATATTATAATTTGTGAATGTAATAACTAAAATATCCATACTTATATCTTTTATCAAATATTTATTAATATCAAAATAAAATATTTCAATAGTGTAATTATATATAACATATCATCTTCTTTATTTTCTAATCAATTCCTAAATAATAAATATACATTATGATCTTATTTTTTCATTCAATTAGAAAAATGATAAGTTTTATTTTCTCATATCTTGTACTCTCTCATCTTTTTTCTAAATTCTCAAATACATATCCGGAGAAAATGGAAAAGCAAGACAAAAAGAGACCCTAATTTTTTACTAAACTTATATTGCTTTTACTCTAATCAAAATTTTATCTTTATTCTAAAGATATCATATCACTTGAACTAACATTGACTAATCGTATAATATTTGTAATATTTAATTGAAATGTTGATTTTAGTTTGATTATAAATAAATAATAAGCATATTTTTTAATTGTTATTTTTTGGCCGAAACCAATCCATTACCGCCCATAGAAAGCGACTGAAAAAGAAAGGAGGGAAAATGGAACGAGAAAACGATAGGGGGTCAGAGAGGAACCAATTATTTGACAAAGCCACTGCGACTTCCTAAGACCAGAAAGGGACAAAATCTCAGAAAAGCGAGCTCTGACAATGCCAGTGTTGGTAGTACGGCGTTCATATTCACTTTTACTCTTTGCTTCTCTCTACTGTGATATGTGAAACGTCTATCTCATATTACGCTTTTCACTCACCCAGCTGTTCATTTACCACGCTGGGTTTCTATTTCTTCATCTTCTTTCTCCTTTAGGAAATGGGTGTTTAGGATCTGCTTTGTGTTCATCCTTCTCCTCAGAAGCTAATCAATTGTGGGTTTTTTTTTTGGAGTAGTTGGGTGGGATTTGGCAACCATAGAAGAGGGAAGAAGAAGAATGTTTCCGAGACTAATACAGCAACATGAAGGTATGGTGGGTCAGGAAGATATGCTTGGTGGTTCGAGCCTCAATCACAGGGGAGACCCGTGTCTTGTTTTGACTTCCGATCCAAAACCTCGTCTCCGTTGGACTGCTGACCTCCATGAACGATTTGTTGATGCTGTTACTCAGCTTGGCGGTGCCAGTAGTCAGTATTTATTTTCCTATCTGTTTGTTTCTATTTTTGCTCTTCCTTTGCCAGTCTGTTCTTTCTTTTATCTAAATTTTATGATTTATGCTCAAGCTTCGTTCTTTATGTAAAATGGGCAGACTTTTTTCTTTTGGCTGCATGATGCACCTTTTTGACAGGAAGGAGAAAAGAACCTTGTACTCGTAAATGGTTTATAAGGACTATTTGGATGTTTTCTGCATGTTTATTATATTAACTTTGCTAAATTTTGTCTCAATTTTGATTTGGGTATTATTGAATCCTAGTAGCTTGAATTGGACATTCGTAGACTTAATTACAATTGTAATTGTCTATGTAAGACTTGTGGTTGGAATTGAGTGAATGTTCTTTTTAGAGAACGGCAAGTAGGTGAAGACCATTTATGGCAGGAGACTCGTGCCTATATTTTAATTTGACTGCTGCATGATAAATTCTAACTAGAACCCAAGTTGATGAACTGGGTTTTCTGGATTTTTACGATCTGCAACTGACACCAAGGTATAAATTGTATTACACATGCTAGAAGACTGGATTTTTACGCATCCTGGAAGCAACAAAAACAAAACCCTTCCGTAAGGGCTGATGCTTTTGGGCTTTATACATCCCCTTCTATCCTTTCTTTTCATTTCTCCGCAATCTTTTAAACAGAGAATTTATAGATTTCTGAATGAGGAAAGTGATGAGTAATGGGCATGTGGCATTTATTGGAGACCCAGAGAGTAGTTTTATTGCTCAGTTTAAGTTACAAATGCCATTATAAATAACTTAGCATGCCCTAGTTTCTTCTTCAGCTTTTTGCTTATCGAGGCATACCCTGGTTTATTGTTTGCTAGAGATCAATAAGTTGCAGTATGTAGGAAATGCAATATTGGAAACCATAACCACCCTTTAAACAATGTTCATGAATGCATGAATGTGGAGTTACAAGGCTTATTGCACTTGCAACAATTGAGTGGATCAGATCATCTGCTTTAAATTTTGTAATTGTGTCTACATATTAAGTTGAGTTCATCTTTCTACCTTCTAGCTTTGAATATTTTGCCAGTCTTAAACCTTGCATTATATCTCCTCGTGTAGGACAGAATGTGCTAATCTGCCTATGTGGCTTTTTGACGGGCTGAGGACTCCAAAGTATGATTTTGAGGGTTTATAATGAAAGGAGGATGTGTATAGGGTTTGGAGATTGATTCTAGGATAACTCTACAATTTGAGGGAAAGGGCATATGGAACCAGAGGGAAAGGAAGAGAAAACAAAAGGCAACAAGGGATGTAAACAGTAACCTAAGTTACTGCAGGAGTGGAAGAAAGAAGGAGAAAAGGATAGGTGAGGAAAGTGAGGAACACAAACTACTCTACCTTACTCAACCAATCAATAATTTCATATCTGAAATGCTGAGTACAAGAGCTTTATTTATAAACCTAAAAAACTTTTAGGGAGTAACCTGAGTTACTTCTATGTGGAGGCCCGTGTTTTGTGTGGTGCTATCTTTCTCTTTTTTTTTTTTTTTTTTTTGTTGAACATATGTATATGATGACTACAGGAGAAAACTTTTGGTAGTGTATAGGCCTTAAGTTAGCTTTAATGTGTATCACTGAATCTTTTTTATTCTACATACCCAAAACTCGGGTTTTTAGACAGAAGGTTCCAAATTGTATAATTTTTATACAAAATGGTAAATTTTTTACATTAATAGCCAGAATATGGTAAATTCTGAAACCGTGTTTTCAAAAACCGGTTTCTGGGTCCGACTCACCATGCCATGTCATCAACGGACTCCACAACACACACCTCACGAGCCGAGCTGATAGAGACTGAAACCGTATTTTGTAAACACGGTTTCAAATCAGTTTTTGTCCCCACACGGGCCCGCTGGACGGGCCCAAAAAGGACAAACAATTGTCTGAAACCGGCTTTTGTAAAGCCTGTTTCAGATTGTAGGGAGGTCTGCAGCTACCCTGCAGCGTTGCATTTGCATTTGGCGAAGGAAAATGAAACAAAAGGGCATCTGCATTTGGCGTCTGATATTGGCTCCGAACATCAAAACGTGGTCCTAACTTCCTAATTATCCTCCCTAGATCTCTCTCACTAATATGCCCACGTGTTTTAATAATAGCATCATAACTAAGAAATTCTTAGTTCTTACACAAAGTTTACCAAAAGTCAAACGTTGGTCAGTATCAATTTAAACTAGGGAGAGAGGGAGATCCTGTGAGGTTAAGATCATTCAAACAATGTCACAACACCAATCAACAAATCACCATAACTACACTTTTTTAAAAGTAGAACCATTCTTGTATAAAATGATCCATGACTAAGATATATACATATATATATTTCAGGCTAATAAATTCTTATTTGCAATTATTTGTGGCCAGACTAATTAAAAATAGTTAATTTAACTTAATTACAATAAATTAATATTATTTGTTAATCACACTTTAATATGTTACAAGTTTTTAGTTTAGTATATGTGTCAGATACTCGAATTATAATACATTTGATAACTATCCTATAATATTAAAAGAAAAATAATAATTTGAGTATACTAGTGAATTGTCATTGTTTCTTTTATTACACTCTTACATATTATGATGCAAGTATTTCATCACTCAAATATGCATTTTATTACCATGATAAATTCTAATTTAGTGTATGTATTAATCGTCATATTAATTTTACAAGAATAATTAATAACAATAAATTTTCATGATGATCTCAAAAATAACAAGACGAATGTTTCAAATTAACTATTTTATTTAGTATTAACATTAAAAATATAATAATAAATAGTTTTATAAAACAATCCAATTTCTACTTGATGAATGAACCTAACTCTTGCTTTTGTAATCCTTACTTAAGAATTTTGTTATCACCTAATCACCAACATAAAAGTGTACAGAGAAATTTGAAGTGGGGTTCATAAGCTAAAGCTACCTTAGTTATGATGCTATTATTAAAACATGTGGGCATATTAGTGAGAGAGATCTAGGGAGGATAATTAGGAAGTTGGGACCACGTTTTGATGTTCGGAGCCAATATCAGACGCCAAATGCAGATGCCCTTTTGGCCTTTTGTTTCATTTTCCTTCGCCAGATGCAAATGCAAAGCTGCAGGCTACCCTGCAACACTGCAGACCTCCCTACAGTTTAAAACCGGCTTTACAAAAGCCAGTTTCAGACAATTGTTTGTCCCCATGGGCCCGTCCAGCGGGCTCACGTGGGGACAAAAACTGACTTGAAACCGTGTTTACAAAATACAGTTTCAGTCCCTATCAGCTCGGCTAGTGAGGTGTGTGCTGTGGGGTCCGTTGATGATATGGCAGGGTGAGTCGGACCCAGAAACCGGTTTTTGAAAACACGGTTTCAGAGTTTATCCTATTCTGGCTATTAAAGTAAAAAATTTACCATTTTGTACAAAAATTATACAATTTGGACCCTTCTGACCAAAAACCCCCCAAAACTCTGGGTCATTGTAGCTATGAGGAGGACTTACTGTTTTACCGCTTTATTTGTATTAGTTTCCGTTTAATCATTTACTGATTATGTTGCAGATATGGCTTTTATGGTGGTTATATGATGCTTTAATGGTGATTTGATAAACACAAAAAAACAAAATTATATATGGGGTATTGATGCTTTTCTTGCTTAATGGTAATATTCTTTGGGGAAGTTCCAATTATATTGTGGATTAATTGTACGCTTAGCATGTAAAGAAGATATTCAAGATTAGAGAACTAAGGAGATTTCAGCAAAGAAGGTGCATGTGGTCAATTACTCGATTTCATTTCTGTAGTGTTTGACTTTTACTTTAAACACAATACTTAAGTTCCTGATAGTTTCCTAGTTTTCATCACATAATTCTTACAAGTAATTTGGCTGTGTTGTAATCCAAATGGAGCTTCATGGCATCTAGTTCTGTTGAAATGTCTTCCACAGATCAGCTGGCAGGAGAAAAAGGCCATATACTTCTTTTTACTCACTATCAAGTCAAATTGCATATTCTGTTCCTCAATTGTTTATGATGCTAATTCCCTAATCAGAATGAGCTAATTTTGATCAAAATTTTGGTGAGAAATGAAGACTGAAAGGCTCAGAATATTTAGGCTCATGCATTTGATAAATATTAGTCGCCAAATTTTGCTAATCAGCCTATGCATTGTGTTTGAAGCAGCATCATCTCAATTTTCTAATTAACTGATAGATATTATTTTACAGAAGCTACACCAAAAGCAATCATGCGGACCATGAATGTGAAGGGTTTAACTCTCTTTCATTTGAAGAGTCATCTTCAGGTGTCTTTTCAAATTTTATTCTTGTTATAACATCATGATTTAGCTTGGAATTTGTGGTTAAAATGAGAAATTTATCAACATTTTGTTGTTTTGAACTTTTTTCCCTGCATTGCAGAAATACAGACTTGGTAAGCAATCAGGGAGGGATATAGGTGAGGTGGGCAAAGATGGTAGGTTTGTCTGTCCTCTCTCTATCCTTTCCAATTATGTTTCATCTGCTGAATTTCTAATTGTGGGACATCGTTTTAAAATTGGGTGTCTACACCAATATGAATCAATTTTCTTATTTACCTTTTAGGGTCTGTTTCTTGTTAAGCATTATTAGTGCTCTGCTTCTTTCTCCCCTCTCTTTCTCATAGAAAGGATAAATCTGGAGCCTTCAGTTATAAGTCAAGGACCCCGAAGGCAAAGAAACAAACACTGCCTACATTTGATAGTAATACACATTTTTGGGGGAAAACCCTCATAAACTCTGTGGTTATAGTTTTACTTTAATCTGACTCCTTGTTGCAAATTTATAAAAGGAATATCAGCTTCATACCTTTTAGAAAGCCCTGGTACTGATATCTCTTCTCCAAATGTGCCACCTTCCGATATCAGCGAGTAAGATATAATCCTTATCCTTTCTTGACAAATTGTTAGTTTGCTTGAATATCGCTTTGTTCTAAGTTAACAAACCGTGGGAGTGACTGAATGTAATATCTAGGGGTTATGAAGTCAAGGAGGCATTAAGAGCACAGATGGAAGTGCAAAGTAAATTGCATTTGCAAGTAGAGGTAAATTTTTGTTATAATCTTGAAATGGCATTCCTTCTTTTTGGTTTAAAGAAATCTAGACCAAATTGGTTTGTGTTTGGAGGTAATTTGGGTTTGTAAAGTGTGTGTCAATGCATGCGGACCTGTTGCTTTCTGTTAGTTGGCGACATGATCAACTAAATGGTGATTAAAAGTGCTTTACTTACTGATCCTTTGAACTATCATAATGCAGGCTGAGAAGCACTTGCAGATTCGCCAGGATGCAGAGCGGAGATACATGGCCATGCTCGAGAGAGCTTGTAAAATGCTGGCTGATCAATTTATTGGGGCTGCATCTATAGACACAGAAAACCAAAGATTTCAAGGACTGGAAAGCAAACCTCCAAGAAGTTCTGCACTCAGTCCAGTTGGATTTTACTCGTCACAGCCTGCTGAAGTGGCTGCAGTGCATGTTCCGGATGAGGAAGTTCCACCTAGTCTCCGACCCCTAATGGCTGATTGTTCCACTGAGAGTTGCCTAACATCGCACGAGACAGTGGGAGGGTTAACTTTGGAAGGGTCTCCTGGTGGGGGCAAAACACGAATGCTGAGCTTGGAGTCATTTGCTGGTCCGCTGATTTGGAGCGAAGCTAAGATGAGAAAACAAGACATTGGTTTTCCCCAAGGTAACCCTCATGGAATCACTGGATATGGAATGTAAGGAGAAAAAGTCTGCTTTTCAAAATCAAGATTTTAGGGTTTCTTTCCTTACTGTAGGATAAGTTCAGATATTCTGATCTTCTCCAAAAACTTGGTTGGTCCAGAGGTGGAAACCACTTATCCCAATCTGTAAATTCAAAAAACCAGTAACTGAAACATCAATTCTAGTTGGCACTGACCATGCAAAATCATGTGTTTTTGATTATTTTTGTGGATTCCGTTATGGCTTATTACATTTTGCTGAAATATAGTGATGAAGAGCCACTTTGGTTACTGATTAACTCTAGGATCCCTTGAGGTGATTTTGAGGGTTCCAGCTTCCAATAGCCTATACATTTCCTACCATGGCTACTTCATAGTTTAGTAGTGGTACTCTTTGCCTTCGTATGCCAAGGTAACGGGGCTTATCTTATCTAGAAGTTCATACTATAGTGACAATGCCCGTCAGTGGAAGAAATAAAACTCAGATTGAGATGTTAACTTCAACGTCATTGGGAGATTTATCTCATGAATATTGACTTGGTTGCAATAAAGATCCAATTTTTAAATTGGAATCTTTCAGAGACAAATATTATTGATACTCTTAACAATATAACTGTTTAGGTTGCTGAATTGTGGCCTTTTGTAAAAAAACTTGTTCTTTGTATGTTATCAAAGCTTAAGTATAGACTGTAGACAAACATATAAGTGTAAACAAATCATAAGGGAATGACCCTAATGAATCCACATGGAGGACAATTGTATATTTGGGTATCATTATTAGCTCATGTGAATCATACCAACTAGTTCTGTGAAAACTTATATAATAAATGATAATAATTTGAGATTAAGACTTATAACTGAATGTCATTGCTTTTATGTTGTGCGAATCTAACCTTTTTCATAGTTTTTCTCTTTGTATTATCTTCCTTATCATGTGCATATTACCACATAAGGATCAAAAGCTAAATGCAAGCATTCATCCATGGTATCATTTCATATTATAATTGTTTGCATATTTGATAAAAATATAATTGGTTTAAACTAGTTTAAGATCAACTTGAAATCTTAAAAAACAACTAGGAACTTCATTAGCTTTTCTAAACCAGTTTGAGTGTTTGACTCCAAGATAGAAAATGACATTGGATTATTCATAAGACTTATGAATAATTTATCAAACTATTATTTAAAAAAAAAAAAAATACCCCATTAGGTAGACTTTGAATATTTTTAAATATTTTTTAAAGTGACATCTTAAGAGTATTTGTTAAAATATAATAAATACAGTTTTTGAAAATTAAAATTTTATAAAATAACAAATTATGCATAATTATAGTTAACTATTATAATTAATAATATAAATTTTTAGTCATAAAACATTAATAAATATTCTAAAACACTCGTTAGAAAAATCTTATTTTTATTATATTCATCAAATATGACAAGCTTACTTCTAACTGAGTTCATCTTAATAAAATCATCAATATTAACTGATTTATATTATTTTTATATTTCTATATCAAATAAGATAAAATAATTTATTAATAGAGTTTTTACGAATAAAAATAAATTAAATTTGTTTAATTATTAATTTTGTTTGAACAAGAAACAGAATATTACTTGGTAGATTCCATTTTAGCTGGTCCCTAACTGACGTTAATGTCCATATCCAGAAGTCGGAACATAGCGAGGCTACAAACATCAATAAATATTCTTAAAACATCAATAAATACAATTTTTAGAATTAAAATATTTCAAAAATAATAACTCATTCATTATATAACATTCAATGACAAAGTATGTTACTTTTATAAATACTCTGCAGAATTACTAGTTATTATATAATTGTTAAAGTTTAAATTAATTTTAAAAATTACTTGTCAATATATAATTGTTTGTTTAAATTAATTTGATATATTACAATAAACTTTTATGTAATTTAAGATAGGATTTTTCTAACTAGTGTCCAAAAAATACTTGATAAATTTTAATAAATATAAGCTTTGAAATTTCAAAATATTTTTAAAATAAAAAATAATTTATTACACAACACTGAAATCATAATCAATCACTATCATTAATAATATAAATTTTTTTATATTTATCACTTTAACAAGTATATTATAGACACCAGTTAGAAAAATTATTTAAAAATATTAAAAAATTAAATTTTTATTTAAACTAACGAATTAATACTTATGAACACATAAATATACATTCTATTTATAGATTAAAAATATATAAAATTTTGTAATATTTTATTTATAATTATTGACAACAATTTATTACTAATTAATATTAAAATATTTTTGGGCCTAATCAATTCATGTCATTGGAGGTTGTAAGTGTATTTGAGCCAGAGGAGAGGACAGACAGAGCACCCGTTCCGGAATTGGAGGGAGAAGAAAAATTTTATGTGTTGGATTTCGTAGATCTGGGTACGTACGTTTCTCCTCCTTTATCATTATTTACTATTTGATATCAATCAATCTGTTTATTCATGCTTCTTTCTGTGTAACTCATTCCTTTAGACATTTGAGCTAAGAAGCTATGGGCTTTGCCCCATTTCCCCTTTTTATTTTTCTTTCTTTTTTATCTAATTTTATTTTTTTTCTTCTTATTTAACTTCTAAAGTTTACTGCTTGGTGTTTGAAGCCAGATAATTCTGAGAATTGGTCTTCAAAAATGAAAGTATCAGACTTTTATGGTCATCAAAGCATTTTGATCATCAGTAGACAAAAAACCCTAATTAATACTGTCAGTTTTGATGCCAAATGATGGATTATATATTGGGTTTCAATTATTTAAGCCATGTATAGTGTATTTATTCTCTCACAATAACTGATTCTGAGTGTATAACTTAATTTTTGAATTGAGAGGTATTAAGAAGATCAGAAGTTGTTACTTTGTCATTAGTTCACAATACATTAATATTTCATTAGTTTTCTGTTATAATTATCAACATTCCGCATATGGAAGGATGAAATAACCTCCACCTTTTTTTTTTTTTTCTTTTTTTTTTTGTGGTCTGCTTGTTGTCCTTCGAAGTATAAGAAGAAACACACTTGAGCTAATTCTTATTCTGTTCCAAAGATAATCCAAAAGTAGAAGAGAGAGGAACCTTGATAATGATTGCACTTTCTCAGGTTGTGCCTGTATGATTAAATGAGCCCTCACTCCTCAGGTAAAAGTGTGCTCATAGCAATGATTTTGAAGTAAGAAAAGTATGCTCATAGCAAAGATTTCGATGTAATTTCTTACTTTCTTCAAGTACGTTGCATGGGTACACCTCACACGTTAAATACAATGATTAGTTTATATACTTACCAATTTAGATTCTTCAATTATTGGAAGAAATAAATAATACTTCGAAAGGGCTATTATCCTATTATGGATACTCTTTTATTTTCGGATAGGGTATAAGAGTCCAACGGGTTTTACACAAGTGCCCACATATATATTGGTTACTGGTTACTAGATACTTAGAAAAGCAATCAAGAATTGTGGGATTGCAGAAGAAAAGCATCTAGAATGTTTGGGTTTCCAAGTCATGCACTGTAACACCTCAAGTCCAACTGGCCCAAATACCGATAAAAAGTCAATAACTCACACCACGTGATGGAAGGTACTTAGTAGTTGACCCTTGTGGGTTATATACACTTCACCCTTCTCTTTCCCAACCAATGTACGACTTAGGATATTATAATTACTCCACCCCTATAGAATCCTTGGCCCTACCCTGGCCCACACACCACCAAGAGTAAATGCTCTAATAACATAAAAGTACCTTTGAAAAGTCAACAACCTATACCACATGGGTTAAAATGCTAGCTGGAAGTTACTTTGTAATTGACCATTGTGGGTTTTATACACTTCACTCTCCTATTTCCTAACCAATGTGGGACTTGGAGTGTTACACCCCATGGCTGTTAGACTTGTCTACCTGTCTTCAAGCAATAGGATCGAAAAATGTTCCCTAATGTCTTTTTCAAAAAGTCCAATGCAAGCAAAATACAACCACCTAAGATTGATGGCTGAAAACTGAACTTGACAATTATATTATCCTAAGCTGGATCACAGTTAATGCTTTGCCTGGATTAACTAAGTATAAGTCATAAGTACCTCATTTACATGGATTAAAGGGCAGCGAAGGACCTAATTGACTCAGGTTGCAGTAGTTTGCTACTAGTGGGCATTGCTTTCATAGAACTTTGGTTGCTTTTGGAATTCATTCCAAAAAAGAAAGTAAAAAAGAGGGAAATATTGATTCAGATAAAGATGTTTCTTGCATTGAGATGAATGAGGCTTGTTGAGTTCTGAAAAAAAAGGTCTTTATATGTGTTCACTTATATTGTTATATTGCTGGAGTGATGTCAGGCCTGTGGGGAAGCTATAATGGGATTATTGAGGGTAGATGGTGTATAATTTGTTCAATGACCTTAGGATGCCTGGACTGATGTGTTACCATAATTTATTTGGAGGTCTGAAATCTGAATGGTGGATTGAGATTGTCAAGCTTATCTGTTTTACATAAATGCATGAGTTCCCCATAGAATGTAATCCCATAACTATAACAAAGCTGTGGAACTGATGCATTTGGGATCATATATGTCACCCGTCACATTCTGTCTGATACAAAGAACAAAACACATCTCTTTTATTTCGCTTTCTGAAAGCTTCCCCTATCTCGAGCATAAACACGTGTATGTAAGTACACATGCTTGCCTGTGTACATGTACTTTTTAGTTTCTTTTCCCCACCCTCTCTCACTCCCTTTATATTGAATTGCATTGAAGAAGTAATGAATTTTTTTCCTTCACTTGAATTACTAGTCATTTTTTTCGTTCACTTGAATTAAATGTCATTTTTTTCGTTCACTTGAATTAAATGTGATTTTTTTTCCTTCACTTGAATTAAATATCATTTTTTTTCCTTCACTTTATTCTCTCTTTTGCTGCACCCCTTCCCCAGCTGAAGTTTGGCAGGCAGCAACTCCTTAGTTCATGGTCAGCATTTAGATTGTGGTGGAATCACAATGGAATCTGAGAATGGAGGGAATAGTCTCAACAATAACCCCAATCTCACTTCAAAGCAACGTTTGCGCTGGACACATGAGCTTCATGAACGTTTTGTTGATGCAGTGGGACAACTTGGTGGGCCAGATCGTGAGTCTCTTATCATATCTCTGGTTAATTAGAATTCATTTTATTGTTTCCCCATTCTCTTCCAAATATAAGCAATGGATTTGTATGATTGGATGTGGCATCCAGGTAGTTCTTTAGCTAATCTAACATAAATGTACCAAGTCCTCATTAATTATACATTTTATAGTTTAGATTTTATACCTAAAAAAAGTTACAATGCCCCTCCTTTTTGTTGATGAAAGAATGTTCATGAAATAAAATAATGGAAGCATAGGAGAAACCAAGAGACTAGCAGCTCTCTGATAATGCTCCATCAATTCTTTTCATGTGAGTTTGAACTAATGGATATTTGCACAGATAATCCTTTCAAGAAGAAAATTAATATTAGACTAAAGCGGGTATCTGATAACTTGTTGCAGGGTCACGTGAGAGTACTTTTTATACATGAAGCTTGAGATTAATTATGTTGAAACTGTTTCAGTATCTGGATCAGATGCTTTGAATACTTTTGTTGACTGTATCTCCATAATGTTGATTGAGAAATTTATCAAGGTTCATACACAATATTAATATGCCATTAAAGGAGCTTTGTAATTGCTTAATACTTTTTCCAGGTGCCACACCTAAGGGCGTGCTCAGAGCAATGGGCGTACAAAGTTTAACAATTTACCATGTTAAAAGCCATTTACAGGTAAAGTGGGGTTCTAGGGGCTTGAAGCTTCCTTGGTTTTTGGTTTTTGGTTTTTCTTATCTTTAATTACTGTGGTTCTATGATGCATCCAGAAATATCGACTTGCAAAATATCTCCCAGATCCATCTTCTGATGGTAAGTGTATCTTAAATTTCATTGTTATTCTAAAGCTTCTGAAGTCTTTTACGTTTTATACGTTGGAAAGGTCAACAGGAAGTTTCCTTTATTTATGAAGTATAAACACAATAATAATGTATTATGATGCAATCCGCCCTTATATTTAGTGATACTGATGCCTTTCTTAAACATTGATGCAAGGGAAAAAACCTGACAAGAAAGAAACAGGGGACATGCTTTCCAATATGGATGGCTCATCGTGAGTACAGCTTCTCTTTTGCCTTTTGAGTTTTATCCATTTATATGTGGATTGATGAATCACAACTTTGTGAACATGCACTTGGAAGGTTATAATCTGAGTTGCTTACTCTTGGCGGTGACATGGATTCATCATGTGGTTACTCATAGGCATTTACGTAGATGCAAATTCAAATGGGAATTAATTTTACACCTTTGTTATGTAAAATGTGTCCTTTCTATTTGCAGCGGGATGCAAATTAATGAAGCACTGAAGCTGCAAATGGAGGTGCAGAAGCGACTGCATGAGCAATTAGAGGCATGTTTCTTGTTTTCAGTTTACTGAATACCACTACATTATCAGGTTTTTATTTGCATATTTTTTTTATATCCCTCTTGAATTTAAGCTTCATCTGGAATAAAGTTTGGTGAAAATATATCCAGGTTGCTAGATTAAGCTTCTGAAGATAGACTAACGTAGAAGGAAGAATGTACAATGTAGTTTTCCCCATCTAGATTTTATGAAATTATGGGTGAAACTATGATTTTGGTCCTTGTGTTTTCATAAATGTTTCAATGTGACCCTCAAACATTTGGATTGAGCAATGTGAACCTTGTAGTTAACTAGTTACCCGGATAATCAGTCACTCTCCTGTTACTGGCCCTTAATGAAGATGGATGGAAATATGATGTCAGCACCACATGTACAACTGATGGCTATGATTTATGTAATGGTGTCCGGTGAACTCTGATTAGGAAAAAGAATAAAAAGAAAAAATTAAACTGCACGACCTCAGTTATGATGGTTTGCCAGGGAAAATTGATGGAAAGGGGCATCAAGTGAAAGAAAAATTGATACCTGGCTATATGTAACTACAATTTTTCTATGTGAAACAGGTACAGAGACAGCTACAACTACGTATAGAAGCCCAAGGTAAATACTTGACGAAGATAATTGAAGAGCAACAACGGCTTAGTGGAGTTCTTTCAGAAGCACCTGGGTCTGAGGTTGCATCCCCTATGCCAGGCGATGTTTGCCCAGAAGACGAGACTGATCCAGCAACTCCCGCTCCAACCTCTGAGTGCCCCCTCCCAGACAAGGCTTCCAAAGAACGTGCTGCAGCAAAGAGCCTCTCAATTGATGAATCTTTCTCATCTCACCATGAACCACTGACACCAGATTCTGGCTGCCATGTTGATTCCCCTTCCGACAGCCCTAAAAGGGAGAGGTCTTTGAAGAAGCCCCGGGTGAGCATTGAAGCTGCATATGCTGCATCAGATATGTTGTTTCCACCTCAGATACTGGAGTCAAGCTTGAGCTCATCATACCAGCAAAGTCACTCCGTTTTCCTGACCAGAGAGCAGTTTGACCCTTCATCAGGGATGTCTACCAGGTGCGAAGATGAACTGAAGAAGGTTGGTGGCGACACTCTGTGATGACCATATAATGCAGCATGTGAGGACTAATTTTACCTTCCCTCGTATGTTTAGTTTACTGGGAGGTTATACATAGGACATGAACCCATCATAGATGTCCTCTGGTTATTAGGTTTCAGTTCAAAGGGTTAGTTTAATATACCGAAGGTTTAATTATATTTGGAGGCCTTGTGAAAGGCTTGGAGTCTTACATCTTGTGGTATTCTGCTCGACTCATTATAGATTCACCATTGGGATTCCAGTGACTCTTCAAGACACTGATCGATTATCTCAATCTTCATGGTCCAAAGAAAGCAAAACACTTCAGTGCAGTGCTGCTGCCATGGGGTATAATTTTTTGCCAGATTCTCATTAGCATGATTTACTAGGTCATGCTGGCATCTGTTACCCCTCCTTGAAAACTTACAAGCTTACAAGAAGAGGCTTTAAAGAAAAAAAAGAACGCAAATGATGAAACTTTTAAGTTTGTATTTGGTTGAATTATCATTGGACATTTCGATTGTGTTATGTGCCTGCCGATAAAAGGTACTCAATTCTTGGACAGCTTCAATGGCATCTTTTCATGCTGTTTCCTTTCTTCTCTTTTTTAGGTCTTCATCCACACGGTTGGATGCATTTCTTGCTTGATGTATCCCTTAGTTTTGTGACGATAATCAGTAACTCCCATTTCCCCTCCACCCCACCCCTGGAAAAAGATGTGGCTTTCACAACTTCGGGGTTTAGATCAGGATGTGCATAAACAAATGGCTTCCAACTTGAGACAGCAAATACTCATGACTCAGACACCAAAACAAGAGTAAACTAGATTGAAGGGGCATCTATAACCAGGCGTGTCAAATTTCATACACTTCCTACAACATAAAGGACAGAATACAAGGTTTATAGTATAAGAAGGCCATAAAATGGATTTTTTTTGCAGGCTAAAAGTAAGTACTTTTACAAGAACTCTACGCAAAGCAGAAGTCAAGAAGAGCCGTGTCTTCGATGGTTTACTCTCTTTAGAATGCAAAGCCGCACACGTTTGCTAAGGGCTTCCAACTTCTCAAATTTGTCACTTTTAGGCTTCCTCGGAACAGTCTCAGCTTTCTTGCTTTTCTTTTGCTCTTTCTTTGTGCTTGACGATTTTGCTTTCACACTTCGTAGAGGTGTTGCAAATGGCTCAAGTGTTTTCTAAAATCATTCACAATGAAAGAAAAGAAGGGAACTTAAGTATAGACTATCATAAATACGTAGATTTAGTATGCAGATATGCAAAGAGTGTCCAATTAAGTTGCAAACTGCGACATTCTATTGTCATTTCCCATATACCTCTCAATGTTGACTTCAATAAATCAAGGTAACTTTAAATGTCAATGCATGGAGAGTAGATCAACAGCCCCATTTAATGCAACAATCGCTAAAGACAGATTGACAGACCCACTTCACCCAAAAATGCTTGCCTCATCAAGACTAACACGGACTAGTAGCTTATTAATATATAGACATGGAATCTACAGAATGGAGTAACAACATGGACAAAATTATATGCTTCCTCCAACCCTTTTATAAAGTTTTCCATTAGCTTTGCTATATTTGTTCTCAACAAATGAGACATTCATCCGAAGCCTGAACTTTACCCCTACCCAAAATTGTGCTAAATCATGGTGATTAAAAATGATTTACCTTAAAAAAAAGATGATAATTAGGGAAAAGACAAGAAGCATGCATAAGAGAGACCTGAGGACAGTTGTCAGCAGCCTTGCAATCTGAAGAGAATTCTTCATCACTGCCTCCTAAAGAAGAACATCTTCCCCAACTTTCTCTGTTTGAGCTAGTATATGAGCAACATTCTTCATTCTGGCCATTCAACTTGTCCTGTAACACTTTAAGAACTTCCATTATAGCAATGTTGGTGAATTACTAAAGATTCAGTCTTAACTCCCTGCAGCTGTCAGTTTGGGTCCAAGAGACATCCCCAAAGCAATGTAAGACTTGAGACTTGTCAAGCTTAACAAAATAGGTGAGATTAGATTGAAGGGTAAATAAAACTTCACAATTCAATAAGGTGTTATACCACAACTATAGTGGGAGCTCACTTTTTTCTGGCCAAGGAAGCTATTTTTGATAAGAATTGGCAATATATCTATTGGGACTCAAGACGATGGTGTGATTATAGATATGAACAAATTCACTAATTACTAGAAGATAATTGATAAGATCACCTGTATATGTGAAGGCTTGTCACTGCCAAGTATATTATCTCTGTCTTCTCTAAGCACTGAGTCCTGCATTACCAATGATAGATTGATATTAGCATAAGAGTTCTATATAAAATAGTATACAAAAGAGGCATACTTACTTCTACAGTAGCTACTGGTGCAACCTCAGAAAGAAGATGACCAACTGATTTTGATGTAGAAATGCTTGGTGGAGCAGAAGATGAACTTGCAGCATCAGTATCCATGGAACGCAGACCAGCAATTATCTCATATAGCAAGCTCTAGAACAAAGAACGGAGAAATTAATTTATGTTGTGGATTTATTTCTGCCTGAATAACAAGACAAAATCATATTTCCCAATCCTATACATTTTGGTACATGGAATTGTGTATAGTCATGTTAATATAAGTGGCATCATAAAATTTCACAGGTCACAGCCAATGAAACGAAGAATGGTAATGCAGTGTAGCCACATAATAAAGAGCATCATGCCATGAGTGAGAAGCAAGAAATAATATGAGTGCTACACTTTTCAGTTGATTTTGATCGCCATTGCTGAACAACCAAGTGATATACTTTTTAAGTATTTACTATTCAGAAGCGACAATGCATTTCCCTTCAACAATTAAATCTAAACCTTCCTTTCATCCCAGATGTAATTCTTTTTCAGTAGGTGTACAGATCCAGAACATCATTCAGATGAAAATTAAAGTGAAGGAAGAAATCACAATCGGCTTGAAGATAGAATATAGAATTCCAACTTCTTACTCTGGAGTTCATCCTCCAAGCACCAACCACAAACTCAGGTATAGCTAATTGGTATGACAATACTTGAAACTAGTAGCAGGGCTTTCTAAAAGCATAAAGATATTTAGCTTTATCTGAATACAGAAAATATAAATCGAGCAAGCAACAGATAAAATGGGATTTCTACAGTAACAATCACAAGAATGATGCTTTATTTCAAAAAACTGAATGAACTTACCTCATCCATACCAGAGCCAACCTTCAAATCCCCCAAATCATAATATTTCTCAAGCTTATTTGTATGAGCATTTGAAATTTGAGGAGGACGGAGGACATTGTAGAAGAAAATGGAAACTGAATCGTAGTAGAACTGTGGTCGAGAAGAATTGTGATCACCATCAAATTTTAAGATATTTTTATCGCCCTACAGATTCAGAGTTAAATATTTCAAAAGGAGAAAAAAAATCTCATAATGCTTCTGACAGAAGTTGCAAGCAATAAAAGACTACCGCATAAGATTCAAAGATGAGATCAGAGTGGTGGGGTTGAATGAATTTGTCATCATTAGCATGTCCAAATAAAACAGGAATGAATGTCTTCGGTGCAGCCTGTAAAGTTTTAATAGCGTTAAAATGAAGCATAAAATGGAAAAGAAACAACCCTGCTAGATTTCACACATATTCAGCGAAAGGCTTAAGGTATCTTATCAGAATTTCTCATTTCAGATAGGAAAATATAATTGTATAGTTGAGTTAAAGATTAAAAGATACTTCCTTCATCCCACTTTATCTTTGCACCAAAAATACATGTAGACAATTTACTCTAGTAGGAAAAAAGTTTAAAATAAGAAAAAGATAATGGTGATTGTGACATTTGGATAGCAAGGTAACATGGGAAAGTTATGTATTTAATGTGTTTTCAATGACATTTTTACTGAGTGACTGAGATAAACCTAAGATAGAAAAGGACGCTTGAAGTGGAAGGGAGGAAGTACCAAACTATCGATAAAAAACCCTTACAAACGTACAAACCTGCAAACAATTAAGATGCATGATATCAAACTTGGCCTTCTTCCCAATTACTCGCCGCATGTACTGCACCGCCATTTTAACCTAATGGAGGGCAAATATAAAGAATCTCAAAGCATATAGACAAGATAGTAAAGACAATGGAAAACCAGTTCTCTAAAACACAGACCATTTGGGACATAAAAGTGATAGCAATGTATGAGACATGCCTAATTTCAACAGTCATTACTTGGGGAGTGGGAGGGAGATAAAGAGACAGGGTATACAGTGAACTTAGGGAGCCGGATCTTGTACACATCTACAAGTTCCATCATTAAATCATATAAATTTGAAAATGCACTATCCAACACCATTCCGGCAATGGAAGGGTCTTCAGCTCCATAAAGAAGGCTGCAATACATCGAAGCAAATGAATCGTTAGTTAAACCAAGGTCATTATTATTGTATATGTGCACACAAATAAAGGGAGGTTTCAGTCATCTCTTAATTTCAGCATCATTAACCAAAAAATAAATAAATTAAATACATAAATGATACCCTTCTAGTATTTATATTAGATAGGTTTAAGTACACATTTCCATATTGGCTGAGACATAAATGGGGTGAAACTTAGAAGTACAGACAGTAAACATATATTGATAATAGATAAAAATAGAATGTAATTAAAGGTTATACCTAGTAACAGCACCCATTGATCGTCCCCAGAGGCCTATACGTGATATTTGCTTGTTACTTCTTAAATATGTCACCACCATCTTTAGGTCATCTTTCTGACATATAAAAGAACAGAATATCTAAAATTTAAGAAAAGAATTGCAAAATTGACAGGAAACATCTTTAACTAAATGAACAGTAATATTATGGATGAAGAGACAACATACCTCATGCCAACCAAGGCTAACATAGTCTCCATCGGATAAGCCTGAACCCGCAAAATCAAGAGTAAAAACGGTAATATTTGAGGGAAGAAGAATTACAGCAGCCTCATTTGCATCTGCCCTACATCCACTGCAGCATTGTTCACGAGATCATACATGAGCAAGAAAGAAGAGGGGAACAGGAATTCCATTCTGAATAGACTTAATGGAAACATATAATCTTTATGATGAAATCACAGAACCATCAGATAAGCCTCGTATGTACCTGTTTCCATGGCAGTATATAACACAGGGAAGAGGTGTATCTTCGGGTAAAGGTGAAGGGAGGTAATGACTACACTTTAAGGTGTAGCCCCTTGCATTCTTGAGCTGCAAGAATAAAAGAAAAAGAAAAAAGATATTTAAACAACCATTATGAACATAGATGTAGTTGCAACACATAGAGCACAAATGAAGCAGGCAATGTGTTTCGTGTTTGATGTCCATACTTGCCTCCAAGTCCTGCCGTTTGTATGGTCTGCCTGCAAGGGTGAAATCTCTTTCCCATAGATACTGATCTGGGTTATAATCTGCCCTGTATATTTGAGAAAGAGGATATACATAAAGCCAGAGTCATAAATAATGATCAACTCATTAAGTAACAGTTGCGAGAACTCTCAGTTATTGTGTTACTTGAAATTTAATTGATACATGAGAAAACGAATTCCAACTATGGCTAGCATTGAGGTCAACAGAAAATTCTATCCAAAACAGTTCTACCAAGCTCAAGAAAGATATTACATGGAACGCACAAGTTCAATCAATTACTGTCTGAAATGAGCAGAAACTTGACCAAATGGAGTTTATATAGAATTTACTACTTGGACACTCGAACCACCCACCCCATAGTAAGTGATAAAATAAAGGATACAGCTTAATAGTACCAGTCAAAAGAGTTGAGAAGTTCAAAAATTCTAACCAAAAGTTTCAATTTTCAAGTAAAACTAGAACCAAGTTTATACAAGGTAAACAGATGAAGAAATAGAGACTGAACAAAATAAATGGGTGATTAGGCGGTTGAAGTAAAGCAACATTTTAAGGGTAAAAAAGAAAGTCAAAGAAAATTAAATACCTGGGAGGCCGAATCACAAAATTGATGAATTGCTCAATCATTTTACTTTGCTTCTACATGTAGCTCAGAGCAACTCAGCCTCATGAGAGTACACGTAAAGGACAGACAATCTAAGAATCTCAAAAATCAATTCTCCAGCATCTCAGAAATGGAAATTCATTGCAAGCTTAATCTTTAACCCCTCAGGAGATAGAACGAAGTTTCCTTGAATGAAAAGTACTTATGAATTTGGAAAGCCCCTCATTAGTCAGTGCATCTAAATACCAACATCAGCTTCTAATTTGCAATTCCTATAAGAAACAATGCCAAAAGCTTTCAGAAGAAGCAAACATGTATACCAAAAGAAAACAGTGAAGCCCACTACTACACAATTTTCTTGTTAAAACCAATGCCAACTCCCAAGTAATCATTACAGAAAGAAGGGGAAGAATCCCAATAAACTAAAGCATTCCCAGATCCAAATGCCATCAAAAGTAACTTATAAACCAAAATTCAACCACAGAAACTAAACATCAAATGGAATAATTTTCCTTAAAAAAAACGAAAATGTAAGAAAACTAATAAGCCCAACTTCACAATTAGATCCAAGACCAAAACTCCCACATTAGTACTCACTACGTACCTTAAAAGGAAAAAAGTGATGTCTCTATGAGTGCAATAACCTCTATAATTAAGCAAAACAGAGGGAAAAGAGAAAAAGAAAAGAAGAAAGAACTTTACCCGAACGAGAAAAGTAAGGTCTGAGTCTACAACCCAAAAAGCAACTCTTCCTCCAATTTGTAATGAAAAATCAAATAAGCATATAGCTTGAAGGCCGTAAAGGTTGTCCTCTTCTTCTCGTCCCCTGTTTTCTGAGTACGAGAAATGTTAGATGGGAAACAGTAATGGAAGAAAGACGCGGAGAGATGCAGAGAGCTGGGACAGAGAGTTGGAGCAGGAAGTTCAGCCAGTTGAGATTTTGCTTCTAAATCTAAATAATTAAAAGTTTTTATTTTTTTATTTTATTTTTTTCTAATGGCAGTTGCCAGTTGGCTAAACTTCTTTCTTGGCTCCAGGAAAAACACAAAAAACGAAAAAGGAAGTGTTACTGCAACTCGGCACGCACAAAGAGCCCGCGCGTACGAGGCCCGCCAGTACAACCTTGGGTTAAACAAAAGAATACAATTTTATATTAAAAATATATTATTTGAAAAATAAATAGCTTTTTAATGTTTGATATTCGAAAAAAATTGTTTAGCATTTATAATAGATTTCTAAAAATGGTGCACATATATAGGACAGTATATGTTCGTGTATGAAAAAAATAAAATAAAAAACATTTCTTTATGTAAAATTATGATGGCATCTAAGATTTCTAAGAGAGAAAAAAAATCTGAAGATAACTAGGTTGCAATAAATTGAGCTTTCGGATAAAATCATTTCTATAAACAGTTCATACTTGCTTTCAGATTTATAGATGCATGAGAGCTCCTTATGCTGGACACTTAAGCAACATGTACATTGAATGCTCATTAATAATGTATCAGTAATCTTAGTAACTGAGATGGGGAGTGAGCGACTCTGAATGAAGATCCAGTATTAAATATAGCATCAAACAACGTTGCAGGGTTTCAATTTTCAATGTCATATTACAAAGAAAACAATATGTTGGTTTGATATATGCATGCACCCGAGTTTATATCCGCAGTGAATCAAAGTCTAAAGAATCAGAACTGAGAAGTATAGAAATATAATTCAGTAGGTCTCAATTACAAACTTAAAATCAGAACTGGTAAAGTGTAGAAATATACATGCCAGAATGCACCAAGCACCGATACCCAAAGAATATCAAAGCAGATAATAATCTTTTCTGAAGCACATCAATTAGTCATAAATATTATCATTAATATCTAAACTACATGCCCTTGATAGCATGGATCATTTTCATGCAGACTTGCATGGCACAAAACATCACTTCTCCACGCACGCCAAGGTCTTCACTCCTGCATGCTTGCCTGGTTGTCTGTTATGTGCCGCTCAAAAACCATTACTGCACAGCACATCAAGGTTTGGACTCCAGCATCTCAGCCTTGACAATGCTTATGTCGACTATAATCTGATCTCCTTAAGAAAGCTGCATGAATAAAATGGATGTCCAACAGATAAGTATTAGTTTCCACCCAGCGTTGCAGAATGCTATGGAGGTGGTTGACTGCCCTGTTAACCATGGGTTCATATTTGAGGAAAAAATGATGGAGGAAATTCGAAAAGGAGGAAGTTGTCTAGCAACAAAGTGTAAAGTGTAAATAGCAGCCAAACATGGGAGACTCCTCTCTCCTCTCTTCCTCCCAAGTCTGTAGAAAATTCCACATAATCTACTAGCTAACTAGTTGGTGTCACTATCCCATGAAGTTTCCACCCACCAAATCCCGCTGAAGCAAATGCCTGCAAGGTGTAGGATATTGTGTTAGATTAATTTCACCACTTTTACTGAAGGAAAAGAACAGATAAACTTCCATGCCACTTAGTATGATAAAAGTGATCTCAAGCAGCTGATTGCATTTTACTTTTTGAAAGATTTTGCCCATTACAAGAATTTACAATTTATTCTGTCTTTTTTCCAGAAAAAGGTTACGTTATTACACAGTATCTCTCACCCTACAAAGATGTATACCTACAAATATTAACATTACGAACTCTTTTAATGTACATCCATATGCAAATCTAACCTACAATCTGACAATTGGAAGGCAACCAGCTACAAAGAGGTGATCTCCAAGAAGAGCTGGACATCAGTCTGATGATAACTAATTGAATATTACCTTAGTCTCTTCTCTATCTGTGTCCATCCTTCTTGGGCTATAATAGTTCTTTTCATGAAGATATGAAGAACTCTTAGCCTTAAACATACTTTTTTACCTTAATAATTAAATATAGGTCAATTTTACTGCCTGATTTCAAATGACAATCCAACAAAGGCAGAAGCATAAGCTTCATACTAATTTTTATGGAGGAAGTATTCCACAAATCAGAGGTTAAGACACCGCAAACTCAATATTCGGAGAGTATTCAAATTCTTCTTTGATATTTTAGAAGCCATGGTTGTATTCTTGGGCTTCCAATAGACTATAATCTCTCCAAACAAGCTAATCATATTCTGTGACTTTTAGTAAATGAACAATTAATCTACTTCAGAAAAGATAAAGTTGATAAAGGCTGTCACTTGATCAACTAGTTACTGACATTTCCTTGAAACAAAGGATTCACAATTATTAATTTTTTTTCTTTCTCTGATACTACTGAGTCAAGCAGCAGCCCAAATCACACCATAACCCTAACAAGAGGTTGCCCACTATCAAGCTCTGATTACTGCCTTAGGTGCTCTGGCTAGCATTAGACTTTAGAGATTTTAAATAACCCAGCTGCAGCCTGCAGCGTTTATTCATGAAGGTCATTCCTTTTACATTGCACTTTCTCACAAAAAGTGGGTTCACTCCAACTTCACATTCTCCCCTCTAGCTAAAAGTAAAATGAAACACCCATAAATAGAAGTTTGGGCACTGGGTCTTAAAATGATCTGTAGCTATCACATGGAAATACAATTTAAAGAGTACCCATAAGAGTTATATGTTCATAGAGAGAAAAAAAAAATTGTGAAAAAATAGGTCATAAGAATTTATAACATGTAGCACACATATATTACTCTCATAAAGTATATTGGGGCCCTTTCTTTGGTAAGGAAGGGGAAAAAAAACAAAAAAAACTAACCTCATCCCAAGATTTTCCAGTAGCTTCAAGCAGAGCAGCATTGCATGTCTTTAGTTCTAGAGAGGCACCAGAGAACATTGAAGCTGCCTCTTCCCACCCCCTATTATGTCCCATACACCTGTGCAATTACTTAATAATAAGATATCTATCTAAACTTCCTGATTTTATTTTTATTTTTTTTACCAAAAAGAAGTTTTATTAATAGAAGAAAGAAGGGATACATATCTAAACCTCTTGATTGCTTACTCAAAATGAATGGGGCATGAGTATTAGTATCATGTTTCAAAAATCGATACTCAAAATTTCAAAAGGAAAGCTTTGAGGTTCATTCTATGAAATCTCAAGTATCCTCTAAGGAAGATACTAAATAGGATTACCACCAGAGCAGTGGTCCAATGCATTTCAATCCACAGTTTAAAAGTTTTTGAAGCACTACTGATAGACTCAACTTAAAAATCATGGAATAATGACATCATCGTAAATGCAGTGCCAAAAGAGAATACCTTTCCTAAATCTCCATGAATTTCTATTTTGATATCAAGATATGATTCTCAATAATTGCAAATACATCTAATAATAGGGAAACAAGTGAATAGTTGGGAATAATCCCACTGCTTTTGTGACCATGAATTGTTTTGCAGTAATACGGAGGGATATCCTTACTTGACATTTTTAATTGAACACAAACCAGTGAACTCCACCCCTCACCCCTCCCATGGAAAAATGCAATGGACCTAAAATAAATAAGAAGATAGAAATTCGAAGATACTCACATGACCGTAAGGATCTCATCTCTTGAATAATTACAGATAACCTTTTGTAGATGCTCAGCAGTCTGTCCATCCATAGCCGCAATTGAATAAAAGCTCGAGATAAAACGAACCTCAGCTTCCAAAAACCCTCGCACCTGTTCTTGCATTATCTTCAGTGTCTCCTTAGTTCGTAGCGCATCACTGCACCAGACATGCAATATAGAACCTCAAAGCCCGAGGATTTGCAACCAATTCAACCAACTGATAAAAATTGAGCTCCATTATGAATCAAAATTCACATCAATGTGATACAACCACAGCTAAGAAAATCCAAACCTAGACAAAATAAGTTCAGGTATCCAACCCAACTGTTGCAGCTTGTGAGCAACTTTCACAGCATCCGCCTTTCCAGCTTTACTCAGAGGCCGGTCATGATCTACGAGAAAAAAGAAAAAGGACACATTTTTCTACTTAAAAATAATTAACCTTTCATATTAAATACTACAATGGAGGAGTTTCCAAAACAAAGCAACCCATTTTCAAAAAAAGCTTGAAAAACACAAAAACATGAAACAAGTTTGGAAATTGTATCTATATGTACCACGAAGTGAACGATTATCCAATGAACTCTTGGCATGTCGAAGCAAAATGAGGCGGCGAGAAACAGGTTTCGATTCTGATTGCGTGGGAGTTTCCTCGTCGGAAACCACTTGACCTTCCGGCGTCTCAATTACTAAGGAACCTTGAGTGCGTAAACGGCTAGGGTTCCGAAAACTCAGGCGAGTAGAAGCATAAAGCCGGTTGAATTGTGAAATGCCAGAATTGAAAATGGGAGTTTGATGCATATGACAGACTGTAGTAGTATTCATAGTCACACTGTTCTCTCTCTGTGTGAGAGAGAACTGGAAGCAGCTGAAGCTAACGGTGTTGAGAGCTCGAATTCTGGGTAGGGATGGATGACTCAAGCTTCTGTGGTCTAGCCTTTCGCCATTACCCTTCTGCTTCAGCCTTCAGGACCATTCCGGAAATACATTCTAGAAAGAAAAAAAAAAAAATTATCCAGACAAATGAATATTCTTTATATTGTATATAAATAATGAATATCATTTCAAAAACAAAATTAAATAGAAGAAAAAAGAATAAATTTATTTTTATATAAAAAAAATAAAATTTATGTCCTCTTATATTCTTCCTTTATAGAATTCTTATTAAATTTAGTAATCTTGACAATAAAATAATTCAAGTACAATTAGGTCATTGAAAATAGTTAATTTTAATTCTTAAACATATTCATCTTTTCATAATTTAAGTTTTTTTTATAAATATCTTATTTATCAATTATACTACGTGAAAGTAACATCATGTTAATTAATCATATTATTATTTATTAATTTTTGATAGAATAATATGGACGTATAAGAATGAAAATGAAAAAAAAATTAAATTATAAGGATGAAAATAATTGTTTCAAAAATTAAAATTAAAATTTTTATTATTTTTGAATTTTCTTTGATATAGCCCATGGGTTAATATGGCTCTCACCCATTTTGTTTTACCTCTAAAAGATTTTTTTGGGTATTGACTTGGGCTTTTTGTAGGGTTATATCCTATAATTAAGATCTACATCTACTACTTGACAATTATAAAAATAATAATAATATGTAAACGCACAGTGGCGCAAGCATTAATATCACGCTATATATGCCTGATAAGCTTCTTCGATTGCAGACTAGACGCAGATCAGGTCCTTATCACGAAAGATCCAACTGACGAAGGAGCTGCTCTGCCTTGGGTTTCTGATCAATTTCTCCTTCGACAACCCTAAATTTGTTAAACAAGAAATTGAAAAAGAAAAGGTCAGAATTTACATAACCCATCAAAAATTTATCGTTGTTCGCATAATTCGTTCAATTTAATTAGGTTTTACCGTCTCAATTTTTTAATTTTAGGTTTTTGGTATCTTTATGTTTTCTTTATGCAAGATTTTATTTTATTTTTTCTTTCAATTTTATCTCAATTAGGTTTCTGGGTTTTCAAGGATTTGATTAGTAGGAATCATTCTAATTCATTATCTTTTTGTTTGGTGTCAGAATATAGTTTCTGAATTTAGCATGGGCTTTCGCCTTTCTACATGCGGGAGGTCATTTCATATTTTGGAATTGTCCTATATTAATGCATCATTTTTCATGCTTTGCCTACCTGGGCTAACCTCCTAAATGGGATTTGTTTTAAATTGACGTAATCTGTGTGTTACACATGGTTTGTGGTTGGGGTTAGGTTTCAGTTTCATGTTCCCGCGTAGTATCTCAAACAAAATGCTGGCTTTACAAAAATTAACAAATGGGTTTTTATTGACATAACTTTAGGATTATTGACATACTGCTTCAGTTGAGTATATTTAATTGCAGTTTCCATGGCATCTCATGATGCACTTATTCCGATGTTGACACCTTATCTTTTTCACGGCAGGTAGAAACTGAGGAGGATAAAATGTCTCAGCACCAAGGGAATGAAATGGAGGATGCTGCAGATGATAATGAAATGGCAGAAGTAGAAGATGATGTATATTTCCGTGGAAGAGTATTTGGTGATTCAGAAACAGATGAAGACGACGATGATGAATATGACCCTTTGGTTTGTTCAAGTCATACTTCAACATATTTTTATTCTTATTTGATTGTTACTTGTTGCAAATGTTCTTCTTTTTTTCCTATTCCAGAGTTGTTATTATGATTGTCTTCACTCTTCATCATCATTGTCACTGATGTTACCTAGTTTTTGTTAGTCTTGCTTATCCTGATTCTAAGACGAGTAATATTATTCACTAGGATTTTCATTAACATAATATTTGACCTGTTCTCTTTACCCTTCACCTGCATTGTGGGGCGTTGGAATTGGGTTATGGGTTGTGTCTTGCAGGAAAATAGGATAACTGATACAACTGCTGCAGAAGCTAGGAGAGGAAAGGATATCCAAGGTATACCATGGGAGAGACTGAGCATCACTCGTGAGAAATATAGACAAACTAGATTAGAGCAATATAAGAACTATGAAAATATACCTCAATCAGGAGAAGGTTCTGAGAAGGTAAATGTATTTTTAGTTGAAGCTGTAGTATTATTTATTTTGACTAAAACTCTGTAAGGTGCTTTAATTTTATGCTTTTTTCTTGTTTCTTTTTTTGTCGTAGGAATGCAAGCCAACTGATAAAGGGGGGGTGTACTATGACTTCTGGCAAAACACTAGATCTGTGAAGTCAACAATCCTCCACTTTCAGGTACATCGATGTAGGCTTTTTGAAAGAAAATAATAGGAAGTCAATATCGTAGAAATGGTTTATTTCTGCTCCAATCATTGTGACATGGTCCCTGAACTTTTTTTCACCTGAGAAATAGATAAGGGAATTCCCAAACTAGTTCTTTTGAAAATGGAAGTAGCCATGTCTGAGAACATGCAATCCTGGTCAGCAGTATGCAAAATAGAAATTTTGAGATGTTGATTACAAGTTTAAAAATGTGAAAGGATCCAGCAGTTCAAGGTTTTCATGCAATGTAGCTGGAGCCGTCCTCATATTAAGTGTTAATTTTTATTTATTCACATTTCAAATTTATGGTTTATTTTCACTTCCTCTTCATTCAGCAGCTATGTAAGAGATTATTTAATTAGGATTGATGGGAAAACTATAATTTGTTGTTGCAGTTGAGGAACTTGGTTTGGTCAACATCAAAACATGATGTCTACCTTGTGTCACATTACTCAATTGTTCATTGGTCTTCATTAAGTTGCAAGAGATCAGAAGTTCTTAACGTTTCTGGGCATGTGGCCCCATGCGAGGTAAGTTATATTAATGATATGTTATCATTGGTGTATTTGCAGTGAAAAGTTTGCATCATTGCAACAATGATCTTTGAACAATTAAAAAGAAAATGGTTTTTTCTTTTGTTTGTTTTGAAATGAAACATTCAAGCTCATAAGTATGTTTTGCTAATAGAAACATCCTGGAAGCCTCCTGGAAGGATTTACCCAGACCCAAATTAGTACACTGGCTGTACGAGATAAGTTGCTGATTGCCGGCGGGTTTCAGGGAGAGCTTATTTGCAAGGTATTACTGTTATGCTTTTTTATTTTTATCAACATAATTGAAATTTTATTTAACAAATTATAGTACACTTGCATACTGTGTTAGCATGCTGCATGACGTAGAAAAGTTGTCAATGTACTTGTTCTCTCTGCAAAAAAAAATTTGGTACATAGTTGACTCGATATGTGGTTGTAAATTTATCTTCCTTCTGCAACCACCGTCATTTTCTGCTTTTTTAGGATGGCCAATATGATAAACCAGTAATTGTGATTTTGTTTTCATGCATCATGATAAGAGATTTCATGTGGTTTTTTTTATATTTTAATTTCCATGTTTTCGGGTTATGCTTGAGCTTGGTTTGCCTTCTTTTAAATTTAATATGATAATTCACTGTTGAACAAAATTATTTTAGTAGCTGAAAGCATAGTTACAGACTTACAGTTTGTCGTAATTTAGGAGATTCTTTTTCCTGGATGGACATGTTTGTTAATTACATTATTTCGTTACCGTGGAAAATGGCTCATGCATATTCTTCTCTGAGTGCAGTACTTAGATCGACCTGGAGTAAGCTTCTGTTCTAGAACAACTTATGATGATAATGCAATTACAAATGCTGTTGAGATTTATGAACATCCTAGGTATCTCTTTTCTTTATTTTATTCTTCTTTTTTCATTTCTTTTGGTTTTAGTTGTTGATTGTGCTAATAATTATTAGTTGCAAGTGCGATGCTTACTGAAATTGAACCATTCTCCCAGTGGCGCAGTTCATTTCATGGCTTCAAATAATGACTGTGGAGTCAGGGACTTCGATTTGGAGAGATTTCAGCTTGCCAAACATTTCACCTTTCCTTGGCCAGTAAATGTAAGTACCTCTAACTGGGTGCACGATTTGTATGCAGAAGTATAAACTGGATTTTGCTAGAATAAAGGTGGACTTTTGTGATTGACATATGAATGTGTGCGAGTGCCATAAGTTATAGCGCTAGTGTCTGTGTACTATGTTAGAGATATAAACATGGAGTGAGGATGTAGAGATAACAAAGTTACATGCTTTTTTTGTGGAAAAGATTTCTGATTGAGGCAAAAGAGTTTTATTGTCAAGCTAACGTTACTCCTGTCATTTTAAAGGATGTTTTTGTTCTATGTCAACTTTCTGTATACATTTTTTAGCTGGTTTTCCATCATATGGAGTCAGTTGGGTTAGTTTTGGAAAGAAGTTGCTTTTTATGGTTTTATTTTCATGTTTTTGCATCTGGAAGCTTGACTAAGTAAAATTTCAATGTTCTCTAAAATCATCCTTGTTTTCTAGTTATATTGTGAAAATGGATTTCTAGATGTTATTCAATTGGCGTATTTCTGCATTAGTTTCTGTTCCAATGATTGTGAGAATAGATTAATAATTTTCGTAAAAGAACCAAAAAAGATATCAGTTTCTTTCCGTGAATGACAAGCTTTCCTGTGATATTATCTATATGCAAGAATTACAGGCCAGCTAGCTGTCTGGCAGCTTTTGGACCTTGTATTTTTTTCTGGTTGTAGCCTAATTTGTTTATGCTAGTAGTAAGCATGTACTAGAATTTGTAGCCCTGTGAACATGGTTTGATTGATGCTACGAGTTTCCTGACAAATAACCAATGTGTGGATTTTCACTGTTAACTTGAGTCCTTTTGGCTGCAGCATACATCTTTGAGTCCTGATGCAAAACTTCTCGTCATTGTTGGTGACAACCCAGAAGGAATATTAGTGGATTCTCAAACAGGGAAGGTAGGAGCTAGTTATATTCATGGTTGCTTTTAATATACATATAAGAGAAATTAGTTTCTCTGCACTCGTCTTGAGCATGAAGAAAGATAAAGCATTTGAGCTGATTTTGACGCCCTTCTCTTTGTAGACTATCATGCCTTTATGTGGACACTTGGATTACTCATTTGCATCTGCCTGGCATCCGGATGGCCGCCTCTTTGCCACTGGAAACCAAGATAAGACTTGCCGTGTTTGGGATGTCCGGAATTTGTCAAAATCTGTTGCTGTACTCAAGGGCAACCTGGGAGCTATTCGTTCAATTCGTTTCACATCTGATGGAAGGTTCATGGCAACGGCTGAGCCAGCAGATTTTGTGCATGTTTATGACGTAATGAATGGGTTTGAGAAGGAACAGGAGATAGATTTTTTTGGGGAGATATCTGGTGTATCATTTAGCCCTGACACAGAATGCCTCTTTATTGGAGTCTGGGATCGCACCTATGGTAGCCTTCTTCAGTATAACCGCCGTAGGAACTACATGTATCTTGACTCTTTGTAAATTTGTAACTGTATACTTGTTTGTACCTACAACTATATCCATTTTTCTAGGAAGTTGAGTATGGTGGCTCTCAAAATTGTTATACTCATTGTTGATAACATGCCTCATCATAAAATGTAGCAGAGAAGGGGCTGAGGATGTTATCTGTTGTACTTGGCTTCTCAAAAAATATTGACTGCCAATCTAAAAATGTTTTTCTGTCTCTTTTCTTTTCTCTCCGTCTTAATATTATAAATTAATATATCTGTATGACGACATCACCAATCGGAATCCCTTAGCTGATTACTTGTGTTGAAAGGCAAACAATGATTTTTGTACAGGATCTTTCCTACAAAAGCTTCATGGAAGGCTAAGGCAATCTAGGTGGAGACTCATGCAATTTCCACCTTAAGATTTGAGAATTACAAATAAGAATAAAGTGGTGACCAGGTTCATGTACTTATTCTATTGTGCAGGGTGGAGTCAGCTCTCTGGATTCTATTTCCTTGGTGCTGCCTTCCTCTGAATTCTCCACAATTTTTTTGAGAATATTTTCTTCTTCAGCTTGGAGTTGTTGCATGCACTGTTCAAAGGCAGCCACCAATTCTGGACTGAACACAACATCCTCACTGCATTCATTTGAAGTTCCACAAGTTGGCAGAGAATAGCTACCGAATTTTGGGGTGATATAAGTTCCATAAGAGTATATACCACCTACAGGAAGCCGTTCCCTAAGACTCGCAATGGCTGGAAATTGAATGTGAGATGGGATTCTGAGTGATTCAAGTCTCTCTGAAATGATTTTTCTCTTGTTTCCCTTCTGAATGGCATTTCCACCTTGAGCAGCACTTTCTGAAACGTTTGATTCCTGACTGGGGATTACTTCCTGTTTTCCTGAACTTGAACTTGAACTTGATCCGTGGCTGTTAGGCCTTGGAATCCTTTCCTTTCTTTCTGGTTCTGAACACAAAATGCCAGTGTCTTTGATTACATGGTTCTCTTCTGCAGTATATTTATCCTTTAGACAAGACTGGTGCAATTCTTTGACCACAAACTGTTCTAAAGATTTGGAATCGAAAAGTTTCACACTGGTTTCTGAATCATCATCTTCATCATTGAATCCTTTTTGCTGCATATTGGAGGACTTGGAAAACCATATTTTGTTAACCAATGCATCATATTCTTCTACTGTGTGAAAACTCCTACTGCGTACCATACCCATACAACTCCATTCAGCTTTATCTTGTTTTAACTCATCTGAAGGACTACTTTCCAGTGAAAGGGAGGACACAACATTATCAGGAAACCAATGACAACTTTTAGACCTTTTTGCTAGATCAGTTTCAGCTTCTTTATTCTCTCCTTGATCTAGTCTTGCCAATAACTTGTTAATGGTCTCAGTATCGACAGACTCTATAGCTGGTTTTTTGTGTGTACTGGAGGAGAAACTCTGAGAATGCAGCTTGTTGGCCACCGTGTTAGCAGTGCAGACAAGAGCAAGGTAATGATCGCTGCCATTACCAGTGATGATTATATCTTCTAAAGAAGGAATAGGGTTAGTTGTCCTCTGCAAGCTTTGCCTTCTCTCTTCATGAAAGCTTATTGATCTGGACACAAATTTAGAAGAAATGCATCCCATTGTAAAATAGCTGAGACACACCTGCTACACACCTGCTAAGGCAAGGGAACATAAGTAAGAAGGAATTGATGCTACTGATCAGACATAGGCTTCATATATGAAAGTACAGGAATCCCACTATTCTTACCAATAATTGCTGCAAAAACTTCAAGAGCAATCAGGATCTCAAATCTGCAAATCAATCAGAAGTAGGAATAAGAAGCTGTGATCCCTGGACACACAAAAGTCAAATGCTTTTTGGATAGAATTCTATTGGCTATGAAACAGGTTCTAATTCTGAAACTGAAAAGAAAACGTTCCAGCTATTTGTTGAATGCTCAAAAGCTTAAAAGATTCAAATAGTGGGATTTCTGTGTTCATCAATCTCTCTGCAATTTTGTTTAGATACTTGGGTGGACATAAACATCAACTTCTAAACACAATTATTGGGAGTTGTTTGGGAATTTGGAACAACATGCACTTAGCAAGAGAAAATCTTAGTTGTCTCGTGCCAAATGTTCTTTACTCTATGTCTACTGCTTAAACATAATCCGGATTTCCCGGGAAAATTTTATTTTTTCAATGAAAAGTTAACAATAGATTAACTATATGCACTGCTTTTCATACACCATCATGGACTATGACATTATTTAATTCAAAATATTCCTGCTGCATACCTGTTCAATAAGATTATATATATATGCTTGTGTTGGGTTTTCATGATTCCCGAAGAATCTTGTATTATGTGAATGAATATGAATAATTAACCCACTGGAATCGAATGTATCCCTGCCTCACCTCACCTCCAATTCTTGCTCTGGTTCTGATTCAGTCTCAGATAGCAATTTATTCAAAGTTTGGAGCAGGTTAGTCTATGGAGGCTATGTGATGTAAATGATTAGTTTATCAAACACGGGCTGACTATTAGCAAGGAGTCAAAGTTCAAAGTTTGAAACTTGGGCACCTAAAGCTGTATTTAATAGATAATGACACCATATGATTATATAAGATTACCATTACCCCCCTTGCATGCAGAGTTGTGGCCAACCAATATGAACAACCCCATGATCTGCATTCACATCAGTTCCAGAAAAATAAATATGTTGAGTCACAAGTAATTTCACTTTGATTAAGAATAGGTCTAAGTTGATTCGGATATTTAACACAAAGAAAAAAGAACAAAAAACAAATAAACGGGTAAAAAAATTGAGTTACTCTTTTATGTTCTCATTCAGTTTCTGATGGATTGAAGTGGTGTGTCATTGACATCCCCAGGTGACTGGGGGGGGGGGGGGGGGGGGGGTTTATCTCTCAACTCTTCCCCAGGCAGTCCTCAAAGATGTTCTCCTCCTTTACATTGGATAAAAAAAAAGAGTGCTGTGTTATTGACTTATTGTGCGTGATTTGGTTTTCCTTTGAGCTGGTTTTAAACATTTTTCTTAAACAGCATATCTAGACATTTTAGGGCCAGTCTATAACTCAACAATTTTGGGCATAATGGAAACAAAGTAATTGGTTCAGAGTGCCCTTATGGTGTGGGGTATGAGGTAGCATGACAGATATTAAATGAAATTGTGAAAAGAACACATGTTTTGTTCTTTCTTTTTCCATTTTATTTAATTTTTTAATGACATGATCAAGAAAGATTTTATTCAAAGTAAGGTAGAGAATGGCAGTGTCAGAATTGGCAGGCTAGCAGCAAAATACAAATCCTGTTCAGAATAAAGCCACTCCGTACAGTGTGATTTATGAATAACTCATTGACAACATGATGGTTTCTGTGTAACTAAATGAGTATTTCCTGTTTCAAGTTGTTGGATTAGTATCAAATGATAAATCTTTATTATATATCATAATGTTGTCCATATTTTGAAGTGACAAATTTTAGTATAAATAGCATTTCCCTTAGAAAGAATGCTACAACAAGTTTCTCATGAGCATTCTGTTGTCTTTCTGTATGTACATTTGAGATGAAACACAAATGCACAAGTATGTGCAGGACAGGCTATATATCATTGTGAATTGTCATAGAGTTGCATAATAAACTTTAAATATTTCATCCAGCAGCACCAGCACCAGCACCAGCTTTATAAATTGTACTCCAAAGTTGCTGATCAGTTGCAGCCTCCAGCAGCAAATCCAATTCTTGAATTGGAAATGTCATAGGCCACATTAAATCTCTGTTGTTGAAAATTCCCAATAATGGCAATAGGATTGTCTGAGCTACCTGCAAAGGCCAAGCATGTAATTCCCTTCTCAGTTTCTAAGAGAACATTGTTAGCCTTGAGTAAGAGATTAGCTCCTCCAGGAAAATTCATTTGAATCTCAGGCACCACCAGCATATTCTTGGCACTTCCTTTGAAACAAGTATCCAGTATTGAATACCCTTCAACCTGTGCATACTTTTTGGACATGATCTTCACAAAAGCTTCTTTCAGTGCTGTGTAAAGAGATACAGGCAGGCGTGTAATTACCGTTCCTGAGTCTATAATTGTTGGGACTTTATAACTGGAAGCAGCCACTCCTAGTGGTTTACCAGCCACGGTAATAGTTGCTAAATTCAAATAGTATAAGCTGGGGTTCTTGGAATCCTTCATCATGGGAGTGAACTTGTAGGATGATGTTGCCAATGATGAGTTCCCAATGGATAAGAAACCTCCTGTACTAGTTGAAGCAGAAGCAGAAAAAGAAGTGGGAAGACAATAGGAGAAAACATAGCCATATTTGGTGGACAATTGGGCTAGCATGGAGAGCTTATCATGAGCTAGACCTATCATACCAGCTGTTCTTCCAAATAACCCTTCATTTTCTTGTCCACACCCATATACAAAGCCAGGAAGTGTCTGTGATTGACTTAAGGCCAGTGTGTCTTGACTCAAATAACCAATTGAGTAAGATGAATCACCATAGCTTGCTCTGTACACGCAAGTTTTAGAAGAAGTTTCACAAATTGGATCATTGAGGGTAGAATCCTTGAGTGAAGAGCACAGAGGGTTTAAACATGAAATTTTTTTGTAGGTCTTAGAATTTGAAGGATTGAATAAGGGATCTATCTGGGGATGACAGGAGACTACACAAGGCTGGCACTGGAGCCAGGAGAGAGAGCTGCCAGTGTCAACAACCATAGTATAGTACTTAACTGGTGTGCCAAGGCCTACTTTCACATAGTAATTACCTGTACCAATGGGCAAACCTGATTTCAATGGTATACCAACAACTTTTTCCCTTCCTTCAGAAGCATTGGGAGTAGTGCTCATAAACACATCACCGGCTAATTTGGAATAAAGAGCCTTGACACGCTCCTCGTCCTTCGCGAGCATGTCAGAGAAAAATGAAGATTTTGACATGAAAGAGGAGTGAAGCTCTTGCCCATGATATATGTTGAAGTGCAGGCCAGCCTGCTTGTGTTGTAGTTCATTTCCTGCAAAATGGACCATCTACAAGCTTAACAATCATGAATACAGATGTATACTTCATAAGAATACAATTTAATTTCACAAGTTATGATATTTAAGAAGGCAGAAAACATTACTGTCATATAAGGACACATTGCAGATACTATTCCTTCAGAAACTGAAGAAACTTGATGTTCATCAAATCAAGAAAGGCCTAAAGTAATTAAGCAAAGCTGCTATTAAACATATAAAATAAGTGATACATGCCTTGAAATTCTACAAGAGAAGATGCTATTAAGAACTGAGCAAAGAAAACCAGAAGCGAAAGAGATCCCATATCTTATACAGCTTAAACGATTGTGTTTAAATTGGGTTAATGGAACTTTGCTATTCTCTTTATATATGTGAAAAGAAGCACTAAAACAAGAAAAAGCAGAACTTTTTCCCTGTAATTGTGATAACTCCTAAAGGAGAATAAACAGTTGGTAGTTTATGATCACAGTCTGTTTAAATTGATGGCCTTTTCATTGAGTTGCGTTGATGTGTGAATTCTTTAACAATCCTCCTACCAGTCTTCTCCTTTACTATAGAACATCAAGCAATTAACTCTGAAAACAACCTTTGATGGAAGTGACATTTACCTTTGTAGTTCAACTACAGGAATATCTCATAGATTACTCTATTCTTAGATGTTAAACATCAAAAAATTGTTTTCACTTGCAGTGACAAGAGCAACTGGAATGTTAAAACAATATTTAATTAATGCTGTCATCCATTTACAAGTGAGTTTAAAAAAGAAAGAAAAAAAAAGGCAGTTTGGCTCCTATTCTGCTTTTAATTCACTCCCATCAATTTCTGTATATTAAACCCTTTATGTAATTAAGCTAAGTTTTAGCACCTAACTGAATGAACTCTAGGGCTAACAGCCTGCAATATGCAAATGGTGCATACCAGGTAGGGGGCCGGCCCTCTATTTCTGTTTAAGTCCTAACAGTCTGCAATATGCAACTGGTGCATACAGGTAGGGCGGCCGGCTCTCTATTTTTGTCAAGTCCCACTTGTAACAACTTAAGTGTGTGCTTGGAATATGTGCGATTTTATGTGTATAATCTAAAGTTGATTCGGGCTATATAAGTTGATTTAGCAAGTTCTAATTGTGATTGATAATTTGTTTATGAATCCCATTCCTTGAGTCGTGACATCACTCCATGATTCTTGTGGGTTTCTAAACTAAAACTTCCAACTTGAAAATCCCATTCTATCTACTACTAGTGTCATTTTCTAGACATTATTTTACTTGTTCTGTAGAAAATTAGACACAGCCAAAGCAAAATATTACTCAATTACACATAGATGTGTCGGCAGAGCATGCATATAACACAAGGAAGGTGAGGAGTTTGTATCACCTGGTCTTGTTGGTTTCCACATATTATTCAAGGCTGTAGCTTTTCATAGTGCATTATTGTATTGAAATAAGACACAGATATGTAACTGTAAGCCATACTATCACACATAGTATTCAAGGCTGTAGCTTTTCGTACAAAAAACTAGCTGGAAAGTCCAACAATATAGTGACTTGTGAAAAGTTGTAGGGACAATAACGAGACCAAATATTTAATGTGTCTATAAAACATCAAAAATATATTTATATAACGTCACCTAACATCTTAAATTTTTGAATTGAATAGTTATTTACAAAGTTTATGTCATCTATGCTGATAATAAATCTAACAAGAACTTGCATATACAAAAAGTGTTAGATATCAATAACTTATTTTTGGAGCACCGCATAATTAGCTTATGCTTTTGTATAAGCTGGTTGGTGAATAGTACCAAGTAATAAAGTATATTAGGTAAAGAATAGAATTCATCATAAATGAGAATTTTGAACTCAATGTAACATGTCTTGTTTCCTGCTTTTATTAGATAGAATTTCAAATCTCGTAAGTAATAAATTTTATATTTTGTCTGTCTTTTTTTTTTTTTTTTGGTTGAGAATAAGGGAGTGGTGGGGGCGTCCAAGTTTGAGTTTCTAACCTACTTGGAATTACCAAAAGAAATTAAACTCAGAAAGAAAAACAGATGATAGGCTGAGTTTGCTGGCCATATCTGCATCACTGTATGGAAGGGCATTAACAACCAAGTTTGATGGGACCAACATCGTGCTTCCTGTTCCATCCCAACTGTGCACTGGCAAGATTAAACAATGAAACGACATGTGAGAAAATGACTTTTCACCGCCAACTCAAACGGTACTCTTAACACAAGTAATTGCTAGAAAACTGAAGATATTGGAAAGTTGCAATAATACTATTTTTGCATCAATCTTGTACAAAAATTAGTAAAAAAAATTATTTTCTAATTTGTTAAAAATTAGATTTGACCGACGTCACTTGTTCTTTGACCGAGGTGAATTAGCCACTATCTTGGATGGACTTGGAAAAGGGTGAGGACTGAGGACTTGGAGTTTTTTTATTTTTTTATTTAGCAAAGTCAATAAGTTTCAGAGAGAAATTATAAAGAGTAATTAATGAGAACTACTAGTAAAAAAAAAAAAAAAATGTCCTTCCTTTTTTGTTTTCTTTTTGTAGATATTATTCTTGAACACCATTTTGAAGAACAATGATTTAACTTCCCCATGGAGTTACAAAGATAGGCAAACTTATGGCTAAATTAAGGTAGTAAAACAATGGCTTGAAAACTCCACAAACCAAACCTTATCATTTCTTGAAAGGTAGAGTCTTTTGATTAGAAACAAGTTGCATGACCTTGCCCTGAAAAGAATTGCATTAGAAGCTAAAACAATATTGTAATGACGATTGATCAATGATTATACATTTCCAATTCAAGTTACTAACACTCATATTGAGCAGAGTGATTGCAATAATTGGATTACTCAGTGTTCCCCCGTTCTGTCAGAGAAGCAACTGTTCAGCAGCTGGAATTGACCAAGTATATTTCCAGTTTTCACACTATCTATATATAAACAGCAAGGGTAATAGACACAGATATAGTGCATTTCAAAATCCCAACCGTGAGGGATCCATTGAGAATTGTGATTGTACTCCATTTTTTTACAAGATTGATATTCTTCAAATTTTCATAAAAGATTAATATAAGATTCAAGATTGGTACACGACACATATTACATGCAGAAAAGCATTGCCTAGGAAGTGAATCACCGCCGAAATGCAGTGCCTTCACCTGCTTCGGACCTACCCTGCAAATAATGTGTTCGGCAACGAACACTCTCTGCTATTGTTGAGCTGCCTCCCTTCTCAGCACCATATATACTTTTATGAGCAGCATCCAAAAAATTCTTGCCGCCAGAATTACTGCTGCGAGTAGCTTCCTTTGCATCATCTTCCTCAGCCTTCTTCAAAAGCTTCCCCCTTTGCTCTTCATGTAACTCAGCAGCCAATTGCATCTCTCGAAGCTTAGCAGCTCGCTCTTCTTCTGAAAGTTTAGGATCGACATACCTACGCCTATTGTGTGACTATGTCGAAGTGTTGTAACAGACGATCCATTAGAGCTTTCATGAAAGTTCCTGCTTTCCTTTTCCCTTTCTTTTTCTCTTTTACCAGTACCAAGATTTGTCTGACCTTCTGAAGGATATCTTTCTCGTTTGGACTTCTCATCAGCATCTTGATTAAAATGTTTCACGGTTTTCTGGCTTGAGAGGTCATAGGGTGACCGTTCCTTGTATTTGATGTCTTTGTGGTGATCATTCTTTCTTGGACTTTCTCTTGCACTTGATTCATGTATTGAATCTGATTTAGATCAGTGATAACGCTTATCATAATCTGAGCTACAGCGATTACCAGTCTTTCTTTTTCTCCCTTCAACAATGTCATCTTCAGAATCCAATCGTTGTCCCGATGGTGAATGCTTATCATACTTCGATCTACTACGATGGTGCTTCTTCTGACTTGCTTTTCTATCATGTGCCTTCTCCTTGTGTTTCTTTGTCTCAACCTATAAAAGATAATTTGTGACCACATACGTATAGTCAGTAACAACCATAATTTCAAAATAAAATCAAAGAGAGGGTGCTCTCAACCATAATACACTGTAACATTGGTAGAGACCTATGAAGTATCTTCCTACTTAGTTTGAACCTTGAAAGAAGAGAGAAACGAAACATGTTATGGCATGGCACAAACTGATATGGTTTTACAATATAAAACTGAGATCAGCTTCATAACATGGTTGGCTATAATAGATTGATTAACACTGTGGGGAAAATGTCAATTTAGGACTTTAACACCAATGCTTTCAGTAAACTTTGCATACTGGCAACAGAAAGGAAAGATTGCATCTTTCTCTCGTTAATTCCAATAGCAAAAAATGGAAAAATCTGATGCACCTTTGATTTCCAAAAGAATGGACTATTTGAATTTTGAATTACAGTGGATTAGGACTCATAAACTGAAAGAGAGGATCTTATTTCTACTGTCTTTAAGTTGGCCAGCCGTATCTAGCTCAAAAAGAATGCCAAGTGCTTACAAAACTTATAGCTCTAACGGAGATGCTGTTATGGAAAGTTACTGATGAAGTTGATATAAATAAGTGCTTGAAAGAGATCTACACTGTCTGGAAGTAAAATAGGGAGGGGATGAAAGAAAATGGAAGGAGTGGGAAAAAAAAAGAAGAGAAATCAATAAAGGAGAGATGAAACTGAGATCAGTGCAGTTTACATTTTATTTGTTTTATTTGTACGAGTGGAGAACATCATTTTTTTTTCTTGCTCTAATATGTTCTAGTTGATTGAAGAGAAAACAGAAAAAGGTATACATTCTGATCCCTCACAATCTTGGACACACCGATACTGCCTTGAGAGTTGAGAGACATCAATGATATCAAGCATAATTTCTTAATACTATCATTCATAGAAGCAGTGAAATATGTGATAAAACATTAATTTACTCAGTCATTCATATTACTGTTTTCCAATCCATAATACTATAAATATGTTAATATCATGAAAAGTTAAAACATTCTAAATTAGGAGTGCCCATGCAAAAATAAAAAGTTGAAGTTATAAGGAATAAGGGAACTTACAGATTTGTGAATCATTGGCCATCTGGACAGGATTGTTTTGGATTCGAGCTGTCGAGCACGAGCTTCCTGCTCACGTTGGCGAATCATAATGAAGTTTCCTCCAGGCATCATTGGCTGATTGAGTCTTATCCTCAAACAAAGCTCCAGGTACAGATGCCTGCTGCTGCTGCTGCTGCAGAAACAATATTCCCAATTAAATCAATTACAAAGAACAGATGCAACATTATGTTTGTAAAATTGGAAAAAAAAGGAAATCTAATCACCTTAGAGACAGAAGCAGATGCAGAATTAGAAGACAGGTGCATCTTTAGCATCTGTCTTTGGGACAGGCTCAAGGGCCTTAAATCCTTCGGAATTTCCAGCATTTCCAACAGATAACCCCGAATCGTACAGAAACTCCAATCTCTCGTGCTTGCTGCAATCAAAATCAGTAATTTTTGTTTTCCTCTTTAAGATAAGATAATCAATTTTAATACCCACTAAACCCTAAACCTAATTGCATACCCTTGATTTAATACCAAATTGAATTGAATGAGAAAATTAACTGTAAATCAAATAGAATGAGACATACGCAACAAGGCCAGCCTGCTGTTGAAGAAGACGAAACTCGTCTCGCTCTCTCTCCTACTGAATCTGCTTCTTGAGCTCCTCCAACTTCTTTTGCTCGGCATCATGCTTTTGCTCTGCCTTCCACACGTTCTCTGTGTTTTCAAAGCCATTTTTTGTTTCTTTCTCTAACACTAATCGTTCTTCGACCTTCGTCGTCAGAGAGCTAGCTAGCGGAAACCTCAGCTACAGATCAGATTTCGTAGAATCGTAGAAGAGGAAGAACCAACTACGAGTGATTTTCCCTTCTTCTCTTTCATGGCTCAACCAAACAGGCTCTTTATAATTTTGTAGGAAATGCTATTTCCACGCAAATTCGGTTTAATGAAATGGGTCCCAACTGAGAGCTTGGGCTCTGAGCTTCAAGGTACTTGACTCCTACGGTAAACTCTCACCTACTTGTTCTGACACAAAAATGATTAGTCAGCATGAAGTCCCTTCACAACAAATAGGAAAACATAAAAATCAAGGAATAAATAACTCTTCTTCAAGAAGGCAAGGACAGTATTGCAATTACTGCCAATGATCAGGCAGTAATGGTGTGAGTTGGAAAACAACTGAAACAATATAGTCTCGTGGATTTGATGAGAAGGCCACTTACGTATTCTATTTCTTAGAGAAAGCATATCGTCCATTGAACTATCAGGATTAAGTGACAATGGAGAAATCCCACGGATGAGGGATGCAACATCTAATGACTCCCAAAATGAAGTCTCATCCCTTCCGTCCTTGGATTTCTCAAAAAACCAATCCTAGGATGGGTTTCATCCACCAGCAAATGGAGAAGAGCTTAAATCATTGTTGACACCTTATGTAAGAAAATACATACAAACAAAATATAAAGATAGTAATTTTTTTTTCTTGAGGCAGTGGCAGATAATGCAAATGTAATTTCAATGTGTATTAAATCAAATAACAACCTGGGCTTGTAGAAGACCGAAAAAGTGTTCCAGTGGCAATGGCTGTGACTAGATATAGCTCTCCATTTTTTGGAACTGACAAAAACACTCCACCCAGTAGCAAGTACTTGCAGCTTAGGTTGCCCTGGAAACTAAACCATTTGATCAGAAGCTTCCTTAGTAGTAATTATTGACGGTTACTGGTCAGAAAAAGAAGATAAAGCAGAAAACAATGTGTAATGAAAGACCAATAATTGGGATGCAGAATTCTTAACAAACAGTATGAGTGCTACCTGCCTACAGAGAAGATCATTTCATTTTGTAACAAATAAAGTAAAAGAAGAAAATTAATTTGTTACGTCTCCACCATATTCAGTTTCTAAAATATAGTAAATCTAAATTGTCACAAGTTTACTGGCTTATATAGGAACCGAAGAGTTCCAACTCTGACAGTGGTTATTCAGTAGTGACAAAAGGAGAGAATGCAAGAACTATGGACCTCGAAAAATATGTCGAAAATGCCATTCATTCCCATGCAAATGAGACAACTAGCTCTTGCCTCGCTGGCTGCTTAGACATGTCCGGGAAAAACATGAGAATAAATGAGGCACGGGGGAAATAATTTTCCAAATGATGTCTAGAGAAGAAGAAAAACACTAACCAGGGGTGGCAGACAATCATCTGCATGTCTCCGAAGAACAGAAAAACCATGTGTGCTTGTGTCAGAAGCAGTGAGTGTTTTACAAAATGAATGCACCGTGCACCTTGGATGCTCTGGAAGAGGAGGATCTGGGCTCGTAACCTCACTTTGCTATAATCCATCAAAGCAGATAAAATAAAAATAGGATAAGCATAACGAGAAATTGAACAGACGGGAAGAAGTGCTGGCTATACTATATTTAAGAACTAGGAGAACTTGGTCAAAATCGGCTTAAAAAAATAGCATACATCTGGTTCAGGCAGCAAAGTTAATATCTAAAATTTCTAGAGTCATGTTCCAAATGAGATCCACACCTTTAGCCTCTGCAATATATGCATGAACACATTTAACCAAGTGGTAAGATTCCACGGATCTTTTGTTTTGCTAGAATAAGAGACCTAGATTGTGTAGTGAAAAAAAAGAAAAAAATGGGAGAAAGAAGGTAGTGTGTTTTATGGTTGGCAATGGATCAGATCGGGTTGAATATCCTGATCCAATCTAATGGTAATTGATTGAATATTATCCAAGTTGTTGAATCAACTTTTCAATTTGGATTGGATCATGATCCATGATCCGTATTTACTCACAAATAATTAAGATTGTTTACATTTGTTTACTTGATTGATTTTTGAAAAAAATAAAATAAAATAAAGATAGATCATATCTATCAATCATGATTAATGGACCAAATTTAATCCAATGTATATATTATTTTCGTAAAAAAAAATTTGGGTTAGCAATCACTTTTTCTAAGAAAAGAATTTTTTCTTTTTGAACCAAAAAATAAATAAATAAATAAAACAAAACAAAATGAGTCGGATCGGACTCAAAAACCTTGATCCATGGATCAAATAATGGTAAATCTGATCTAAGAATTTTTAGATCATATATTGAATCGAGTTAGTTGGAACCCAATCCAATCCATTGTCAACTTTAATGTGTTTCATACTTTCACTCAAAGATGATAAATTGACAGAAACAGAGAATAAAAAATAGAAATGTTTTTTGTCTTTTCACGAAAATGGATCCATCTCAGCTTCCTTATTTGCACCCTATATTTTGAGGCACCCCAAATCTTGCTTGAACTTTATATCGGAATAAATTAGCCTTGAACTTTGATCAGAGTTCCACAGATCAGATTAGAATTGTCATCCCTAGTTCAACCCACCAAGAGAAAATTAAATCCCATAAACAAATTCTAAGACTCCAATCCAACTTGTTTAAAAAAAAAATTAAAAAATCAACCTTGTGTGTGCCACCTAGGTTTTCTCGTACAATTTGTATTATCCAAACAGCTGCAAAATTATCTTCTTTCATATTTTTTTTCCAAAAAATAAAGCAAATTATCTTTTAAATTCAAATAAATACATTTTTTGATGTTAGATTATAAACAAAACAGAAAATAAAAGTCCAAATTTTAACATAATGCGCACCATTATTATGAAAGCCTGGCTCTAAAAATTAGATCAAAAGTGTTACGTAACTAATGTTCCACCTCATAAATGGAATAGACATTACTCATTTTAAATCTTGGGATGAAACAAATTCCGTAATGTCTACGTTGATTGCCTTCCTAGCCCGGTAAGAGATAGCAGTAGCCTTATACGATTTGCTCATCTGCAAAGCATTACATTATATAAATTATTTACAATCCATTACATCGATCGTATAAATAAGAAATATAGAAGCCGAAGGAGAAGGAAAAATGAAAACGCACAGCTACGTGACTACGTCTTAAAGTTTTTCTTTAAATTATTAATAAGTCATCTGAATTTGAAATTAATTTTCAGATCGTTCAATTTCTCATCTCTAAATTTGTCTTTATCAGTGTTATTAAAGGCACGTCTTAGGCACAAATCCCCTCTCCTCTGCACCTCTAAAGGCGGGCGCTAACACTAAGAGCCTAGGCGCATGCCTTTTTCATGTTTTGAGATGCTATGAGGCGCATTTAAGGCGTTGCAAGTTAATTTTTTTTGAAAAAACTCTTCAGTTTTTCAGTTTTCTCATAAATAGGAAAAGTCAAACATTGGGAAGAGTTCTAATAGAAACTTGAAAGTCCCTAAAACATATAAATAAAAAAATAAAAACCTAGCACATCAGCTAAACCAAAATCCTGATACTAAGCAGCCTACTGAGTCTGAGTTTCCATGGCCAAAAACAAAGCATAATTTCAGTGTAAGTCTGCCTATTATCTATCATATTTTTTAGTTACTAAGTCTTCTTTTTCATCTTCTGCTTAGTCTAATCTCTGCTATTGTATACAAAAAGCAAAGCATTTGTGTGACTTAAACTTTAACTATTTCTACCTTGTTTTGTACCTGAAAAACAGTGGATATTCAGCAATAATAATCAACATTAAATCTTAGCTATCTCTGCCATCTTTAATAAAGAAGTATAAATTCAATTTTTACTTGTTAGCTTAGTGGACTACCTGCTTGACATATTTACTTTACCTAGATCGTTTTTATCAACCTTTACTTTCTACTTGTTGGATTTCTTGTCTATGGATACTTTTTTCTATGTCATAACTTAATGGTGTTAGTTTTTACTTGTTGTAAGCTTGGAATTATTGTATGTAGATTTTTTTTTATGGTGTGTGCCAAACTTTGCTAAGGCGCGCGCCTGCACCCTGTGCCTTGCGCCTAGGCTTCAGGGACCCCTAACGCCTAGGTACATCTAGAGCCTTTGATAACACTGGTCTTTATAATATGACACTTCCACAAATACAAATAGGTTTAAAAGATAAATTCATATTAAAGTTACTTAGGAAAATAAACTATATTTAGTTTTTATTTTTATTTTAACAAAAAAAATGAAAGGAATATGATATAAGAAACAGAAAATATTGAAGGCCACACAAAGAAACAAACCACAGAATTTGATTATGTGGAATAATTAAATACATAAACATAAGACATGTACTACAAAACTAACCTTCATTTCCATCAGATAGTAATCTCTCCATAACATTTTGGTGATAAGTTGCAAGCGCTGATTCATACAAGTTTCGAGCATTCACAAGACCGTCTTTATCACCAACGCAATTTGATTCCAATTCAATGCAGTTTGTGTAGAAAGCAAGGTGAGTGTGCGGTAAATGAAGAAACCTGAAATATGTATATTGAGACTTACAGGTAAACAGCAAGCAATTAGAATTAAAAGTTGTTAATAAAGTTTTAGTACTGAGTTTTTATCAAAAGAGTAGGACGATCCATTTTCACTGCCACTATTTTTAAATAATAAAGTAGTAGACATCTCCACCAACTTGTCAAAATACTTCTTGTGACCTGCAAATAACTAGTATAGCCACACTATAATCTTTCTTTAGACTACTATACCCCACCCCGCAGGCACACAAATCAATAGACGGGAATTTACAAAAATTAGGTAATATTTGGTACTGTTGAGTACCAATATTAAGCATAGTTATATGTCATATTTTGCTGACTCGTTGCCTACATGACACCACTTAGGCAATGATTGTGAGGTTAGTGTGGCATACTCATAGAAATTCGTAGAGCATCCTAGAAGAATCCAGGAGATTCAAAAAAGTTCCAAAATATTCCAGAAGGGTTCGGATGGTTCTAGAATATAGAGGGTTCTAGAATATTCCAGAAGGTTCATGAATGCTCTAGAAAGTTCTAGAAGATTCAAGAAGGTTCTGGAAGGGTCCATAGAAGACTCTAAAACACTTTAGAAGGTTCTATTAGGTTGTTAAACATTCTTGAAAATCCTGGAAGATTCAAGAATGTGTAGAATGCTCTAAAATAATGTACATAATTCTTGGAGGTCTAGATATTTCTAGGAATTATATAAATATCTAGATATTTTGTAGAAGAGTTCTAGATGGCTAATGTGAGTCATTAGATATAATTGATCTCCACTATTGGTTGAGGAGGTGGAGTAGTATAAATAGGTATAGGAAATTTTTTTGGAAGCCATCCAAGCATTGTAAGCAATCTATGCAATCGAGCAATCCAAGCATTATAAAATGTAAGAGCCTTTAAGTATTCAATAAATAGTTTCTTTCTCGAAAGTTTATTGTGTGCTCTCTTTCTCGCTTGTCTTTCTATCGAGTTTGAGTAAAGCTTAGGCTGGCGAGTGTCTAAGTACTGCAAAGGAGTGTTGGATTTTTCCAAGACCGTGACATATAACACCGGAGGGGGTTGATACACATACTAGTCCATCACAAATACCCCGAATCACATAGTTTTGGTCTTTCCATCTTGGATTCTCTTCAAGACTGTGGTGGACTTGGACAACAATCGGAGGTGAACATTATAACTCAAGCATGCTTAGAACCGTGGGTGGTTCAACATCACTGTGGCTTCCACAGACGAGGACCTTGGGGTGGCATTACGCCACATTTCCAAATGACGTTTAATGAAATTCTCACCAGATATCAAAGAAAAGAAATTTTTGGAGACCGCTTTGAAATGGACCAAAGTTTTCACTGTAAAATGACGAAGATACTGAACAAAGTGTCATCCGGTAAGGATTTCGTTGGAGAAGTCATTGGGGTTTTCATGACGTTGAATAAACTAAGAAAATAGGCTATGACAAAATCTTCTAATTTCTTTCTATATTAAACGCGTAGTATTGGGTATTTTTGACTTTTCATTTATTGTGTGTAATAAATAAGTCTAAACTTGTAATAATATAAGAAGTAGATGTAATGGGGATTTTTTTGACAAAAAGGTCAAAGTTTCAAATTTTTTGGACTATATGGTAAGATTTTTATTTTAATAGCTAAAAAAGGATAATTGTTCTAAGTTCAACTCAGTACTCCATATCACCATACGTGCCTATTAGCACACACTCACGAGCCCACAACTAACTAAAGTTTGACTAGCAACAGGAAGCACTGAATCCGGATATTGAAAATTCAGTTTCAGTGTAGCTCTTATCCCCTCACAAGCCCCATTGGGAGAGGCCGACTAGCGCCGAAACCGGATTTTGAAAATCTGGTTTCAGCCTTGTCCTCTTCCCTGCTCCTTCACCCGTCTTCACGCCCCTGCCCCTACAACCCTCCCCCTCTTTTTTCCTTTTCCTCTTCATCTACTTACAATTTAGCATAAATTATTTGTGCATGTAAAAAGAAAACCAAGTTATAAATGTGTATTATATTGATATAATATCAGAAACCAAGTTATCAATGTGTATTATATTGATATAATATCGAGTTTAAGCCCAAAATATTTCAAGTCACTCGTAAGGAATTAACTGCTAATGTCTTAATTATCATATTATTTTCTTTCTCTAGTACTAATCGTTTTTCAACCTTTGTCGTCAGAGAGCTAACTAGCAGAAACGTCAGCTCCAGATTAGACTTCGTAGAATCGTAGAAGAGTAAGATCCAATTACGAGTGCTTTCCCCTTGGACTCTTTCATGGCTCAACCAAACATGCCCTTTACAATTCTTTTAGGAAATGCCATTTCCACGCATATTCAGTTGTTTAAGCATACTTTAGTCTCGTGAAATTATATTTCTTTCTTTTGTCTTGTCCGATGAATTTTCGTATAAATTTCACCCTATTGTGAAAGAAAACTCTTTATATTTTATTTTAAATAGTGAGTGTGATTATGGCAAAATTAAATATATCAAATCAATTTGTAGTTCCAAGTTTTGAAACCCATTTTCCAATAATGTGACCTTAACATGGAGACTACTAGGCAAAGAAAAATTGATATTACTTTTAGTCATTCTTCTATTTTTTTTTAGCAATTTTTCTGTTGTATAACTATTCTCTATTGATTCACATGAGATAAATAAATTCCTTGAAAACTTTATTGACAAGTGAGTGCAAGAAAACTTTATTTGTTTTTCTATTTTGTTTTGGTACATCGGAATATTTTGAAAACTTTGCATATTGGCTATAGCAAGGGGCAAGTGCTACTACCAACCTTTTATTTTCCATCTCTCTTGTCTTTCTGGTGATTCTAACATTCATAACCAACTTTTTGTATATCCCAGAATATAGTTATCTTCTCTGGCCCTGATTCAAATCTGTTATGTTTTTTCTTTTGTATTCACCCTCAAAACTTTGATTGTCCCATTACAATTCAAAAATCTCGGGGAGATAGCTTTGAGTTCTGGTAACCCTGCAGAACCATGCAGTGAAAAAACTGCAATGCAGTTGGATTTGACCCTGTAAGCCTCATTCTTCCAACTGCAATTGTCCCATTACAATTCAAAAATCTCGGGGAGTTAGCTTTGAGTTCTGGTAACCCTGCAGAACCATGCAGTGAAAAAACTGTAATGCAGTTGGATTAGCTGACCCTGTAAGCCTCATTCTTCCAACTGCATTGTTGCTCATTATTTCTTAGATCAATCCTTACGACAACTGCGATATAGTTGGATAAGCTGACCCCTTAAGCTGCATTCTTCCACCTGTGATCTGTATGTCTTGGACAATAAATCTCCACATTCTGCAACAATAACTCTTTCACCACTAACAACTCTCGCTAATTCTGAAATACAATTGTCTGTTTCTTCCCCCTGAATTTAACAAACTTTTATTAGTGGAATGCCTAAAATTAACATATATCTGAAAAGTTGAACTTGCAAATACTCTATGCTTAAAGCTTCCACAGAAAAAGTTTGCACAAGAGAACTGGGAGTTTGCAACATGGAATAGGTTCCTAATAAGGGCATTTGCAATGGTATAAAGGAAATGGCTCTCCTTTATCTTACCTTCAGTACAAATCTTTGAACATGGAGGGCAATTGTTTGCATAACCTTCATTGCTGAGTTCAGTGCCTCTTCCATCTCTCTTATATCAACCTGCAACATCTCATTAGTCAGTGCACCATATAGAAATCAAGACAAAAGTAACAAGGAAAATATTAATTTTAATGCACAGGTTATTAACTGAGAAAGAAGAGAAAAGAAAAATCACACCTTAATATTCCCACTGACTGGGAGTTGCAATGAGGCATTCAGCAGAGCCCCAATTACTTCAGTTAAGGAAACAGAATAATCCCCTTCCAAAGCAGACCATTGATCCAGGTAAGGAATCTAAAATAAGATCCAACAAGGTGCAAGTTATTGACAGAATTATAATATGATATGGATCTTGAAGATGGGGAGAAAAGATTGTGTCATCTAATTTTTTAAATGGATACAGTGATAAACCACATTTAGCAACAAACAGTGTCTGGAGGAGGAAATGACGGACAAAGTGTGATTCTTGATCTATTATTGGTTGAATAGAGCATGAAAATGCAACTCTTAAGATTTATTATGGAAGATAGATAAATGTTACTCCAGTTTTGAGTTTGACTTGTGTAATTACACCAGGGCAATGAATGTTGGCATAGAAAGATTTGCCAACTCAATGAACATGTCAGTTAAGCACAGGTAGGATCACATATTTTCTGCACAACTTAATCAATAAGCCAATCCTTACTTGAGCTTCAAGAATTGTTGATAGAGACTTTGCTCTTTGTAAAATGCCCAGTTCTATGCGTTTCCTCTTGACAGAATTGTACAGTTCTGATATCTTCACCCCAAGAGAATATAGTGCTCTCTACAAGGACAAACACAAGAGCAGAAGGGTGATTAAAGTGCATGACATAGAGAGAGAAGAGTAATGCACTTTTTAAGTGCTTTCTAAAATAACAGTAATCTTGATTCATCTAATTGAAAACTCATGGGGGAAAGTAAAGCTAATGTCGCATATGCATGTAAATATGAGTTTTTGCGTTACATCGAATATACAACACACTAATAACTTACTCAAATAATCCAGGAAACTGAAGCTTAAATGGCATAAACAGAGGTGTCATCACACCCAATACTATGCATTTCCATTGAACTAATCTGAATTGGGGGTGGGGGAGATATAAAAGTTCTGTTGGTTACAGATGATCTTCAATGTATTTTTTACATGCCGATCTTTCTTTTTGCTATAGTTTTCAATGAGTTCAATTGGAAAGACAAATAGTAGTGCTTTTGCAAACTACATCCTATAATTTAGTGATGGTATTGCCCTTTTGATTTGTTTAACTGAGACATACACCTGTGTTGCTCATGGCCAAATTAACTCTGACCAGATTTTCTGGTGTCACATTTCCTGCTAGCTGTATCTTCTAAGTTCTTACCAATCAAAAAGTTCCAATCATATTTAGACTTGCTTTACCACCAATAGATCATAACACCGTTACCCTGGTTCAAACGTGATATCTAACCGACATAATGGATTACAGTATCTATTGCTACCCAAACATGACAATAGGATATGTTAGAGGGAATATCCAGATTCAATGCTAGTAACTACTGAGGCTCTGAAATGTCAGTCAGTGTTGGAAAGTTCTGTTGCAACCAAAAGGCTTGGATAAATGAAAGGTGCCTAGATGTTCGCCAAACTGGACTTGGGATGAAAACTGGATTCCTTTGTTCTATAATACTAATGTAATGTTTCTGACTTATTTTTTCTAATTTTCACCAAATTTGTTATTAAGCAAAAGGGTTTAAGATGCTGACTAACCTCACTTTCTTTTTGCTTAGTTTGCATTGAGGACTCTGCTCTGGCATTGGCATATCTCCACTGCAGATAACGATTATGAAGCAATCTCAGAGAATGTACATCTTCCTGGTGACTGGAACCTTTCTTTCCCTTCCTTGAATCTATCCCCATCTTTGCACATGGCGGAACTGGAGGCAAACTAAGGCCCCCCATTTTGATAGAATTTGTACATGGCTTGGAGTGACCAGATACTGGTCTTTCAATTCCTTTGATTGAATTAAACAGTGATTGTTCATCACTTGATGATGAAAAATTAAGAGAACGGGAGCAAGGAGAAGCAGGGAATTTCAAGCAATCACCACTGCTATTCACATTACCCCTTTTGCCAATTTTGTCAGCTAACACTCTACTGGACACTGTTGGCACCATATCTCCCTCTGACATAGAAGAACGTAATTCAGGAAGTGACCGTGTGCTGCAGCTTATCACCGAATTGCGATTTTCATCATCACAACCCATCGAAGAATGATCAATTGAAACAGAAATGGCTTCTTTTTGAGGTGATCCCACATTGACCTTAAGCTGGTTTAAGCTGGAAGGGAGTGACATTCCACTCGATTGCAACAATTTTGTAGCAGCTGTGGCATTGTGACTGGCAAAGCATTGCTGGGATAGTCTAAATCTTGAAGGTATATTCACTGTGGGAGTGTCAGGCCTCGAGGGCGTGATAAAAGCACTATTGCCAATTCTCCCAGAGAAGGATTTTGACGGGTGTGGCTGCTGCTCAGCCCTGCCTCCTCCTCCTCCTCCTCCATTGTTCTCTTTGAGAAGCTTCACAGCACGGTGTTTCCTCGTGCTTACCGTGGCTTTGCATTGAGATGCCATCGGTAATGGGGATTCCGAATTGTTAATGGGTCTGTTCTCATCAGCACAGCATAAAGGATCGGGCTCTGATTGGTGTGGTCGGGATCTCCTTTGGACAGAGGAAACAGCCGGAGACATGAATCTAGAGCTGACCTCCCTGACCCTCGGCCGGCGATGATGAGAAGGAGTCGGAGGTGGAGGAGGGGGCGGAGGAGCAGGAGAAGTAGAAACCACAGCCTCCATCGTAGAATGAGTTCTCTGCAACTGTATCAGATAAACCCACCCTTGTAGGAGCTTGGCTGTACTATGCGATCAAGTTGAAGAAGAAAAGAAATAGAGCAGTGTTTGTCAAAAATGTAAAGAAAGAGGAACAAAAACTAGCCGTTGGTTGTGAGGATTACGTCGTTCGTAACGGTTCTATTTCAAATAAATAAATGAGATTTTTTACCATAGCAGTGGCCAGTGACCACACTAATCTGATCTAAGCTTCCACGTTTTACTACTTGTTCATTTTTTTACTAACCATTTGATTATCTAGTCAGGTTTCTCATGCTATTCTAAAATATTTGTTAAGATATAATAAATGTAGATATTAAAATTTAAAATATTCTATAAATAACAATTCATTAATTTTCTACTAAAAATATTATAAATTATTATAAATATTTAAAAAATTTATATATATCAATCACTATAAAAAGACACCTGTTAAAAAACCCAAGTAACAAAAAAATAAAAATAAAAAGATAAAAAGTTCATATTGAGAGAGGAACATCCCAAAATTTACAATCGGTCTAAAATTATTGCTAACATCCACCCAGCTTCTGTTTAAAAACTTCATTGAATTCTGTTCAGAATATCTCATTCTTTTTCCTTGTTAATATTGCACTAATCTAAAAAATATACTTCCAATAAAGTTACACGAATGCAGATCTCCATAATCAAACAAAATACTTATATATATGTGTATAGTTCTCTAGAAAGCAAAACAAATGAGGGATCTTCAGTCATTTTATTTTTTACCTCATCAAAACATAGACGAGGAATCACAGTTTAACAGTTAGTGTACACAACTGAGTAATCAAGATTATAAGAGAATTGAATACCTCATTTCTAAATATACTACATTTGTTCTGATCCAGTTTTTATGCCTCCAATATCGGGCAGAAAGAATACAATAAGTTGAACACAGTTAACTAATGACATTGCTAATGCTGCAGAAAGTCTGCTTTTTTTCTTTTCCCCTCTTTCTGGTCATACTGTATACCTAGCATGGGATTAACTAATGCACAATTTGAAAAGCAGGAACGTCGATTGTTGCATCTTTGCCACTTCCTCTAAGCTATCTCTGGGGGTGCAGTAATTCATATTATGTACAAAGTTGACTCTCATAGCGTTACACGTGTTCTCAGCAAACTATCAATATACTAATGGTCAAGGTAACCCCCTCTTCTAGAACTGGAACTAGGCAATAGCTCCTCTGTCATTCACCAAAAACATCATTTGTGTAAGTAAACTGTGACAATAAACTTGGAATTAACTAAGTTTGTAGGCAAAAAGTTAAAAAGATGAAGCCCTATTTAAAGATATTTTTATATTTAAAAGAAGATGATGATCCTAATTAAATATTCATGGAAAAAAAATAAAAAACAGCAGTAGAAGACCAATTATTTGCCTTGACAATAAGCTATTGGTTTAAAGTGTCTTGATCTGCTATAGTCACCGACACATTTAAACAAGGTCCATAGAGGACAAAAGGGACATCCTCGCCCCTTCTGCACCTTCTTATTAATTATAAACAAGTACAGTGCATTCCCAAGAACTTTTAACATAAAAAATAAAAAACTAGGAATCTAAATTTAGAAATATTAAAGAAGCCTAATTACAGCAAATACAGATTGGGATAAGGTACCAAAAAGTACACCTCTACCTAAATGAAATATTTTAACCAACATAGCTAGTCCAGTTATTTGAGAGATTACCAGAGGGGCATTAAAGCTCGGTCCATAGCTATACTAAATAAAATATTATACAGGCAGTTTACTGTGAGCTGTATACCATAGAGCATGTATCTAATGCAAGTGTGGTGTTTTTATTTACCCAAATCTACCTACTTCCATAATTTCTTAGTCATAGACTTCTGAGATATGTTTTTTAACTCAAAATTATGACCAATGTCATCTTACCATTATCTTCATCTCCATTTTGAATTGTAAAGAATGGGGTGAGGTAATTTCTATCTAGAGCTGTAAAAGATGCAGCGCTGCAAGAGAGAAGAAAATTCAAAGTAATTAAATAATCAGCAAGGTAAGACTTGATATAATCACCACAAATGATGAAATTATAATTTCACAATCATACCTCTTATGCAATTCCTTTAGTTTCATCTTGATTTTGCCCCCAGATGACGATTCCTCGTCATAGGAAGGAGCAATATAGCCATTGTTCTCCTCAAAAGTCTGTTCAGGAAAAAATAGTTAAAAAATAAAAGTAATATCAAATCAACTCAACTTAACTAAACTAAGAATTAAATCCAAACTAGTTGGGGTTGGATACAAGAATCATTTTCTTTCATTCGCCTCGATCCAAGGCGTCATTTTTGGTGACGCCTAGGGCAATCATATCATTCTTAAGAACACATAAAAGTAGATGAATTAAATTTACAGTTAATCCATCATCAGGACAGTTAGCCCTATTCCGGTGCATGTCATTTTGTTCTGGAAGTTAACAAACGTATGTAAATAAAAAAAAGATCCATTGAAGAGGAACTAACACTTGTCCACTGGATTGTCTATCCTTGACTTAGCCCAAACCCAGCCCATGACTAACTAATCATGCTTCTTTTATTCTTTAAAAAGAAAAATGATGTCATTTTGAATGCTTGTGAGAAGCATATTACCCCTAGCCATATATATAGGATGGCTACAAGGCTATAACTAAACAAATTAATAAATCAGTACACTGGTCTAAGTCTCCTTAACTATTGCCACCCTCAAGCAACCCTGTAGGCTGAGAACATAGCTGTCCATATCAAATGTCTAACCCATTATTTTTTTCTTTTCTTTTTACATATGATTAACCTCAAACATTCCATCATTTCAGGTCAATACATTAATTTACAGAAAAATAAGGCAGTGGCTGTGACATGTCATCACAGGTCTAATAGCATGCTTCATGGTTCTAATCCTTCTGTGCACCAATTATAGTTTTCAAATTTAAGGGTAGTAAAAGGGACATGGTATTCCCAGTAAAGTTAATTTTGCTTCATTGACAAAGAAGTTTGTTTGGCAATTGGCATTTCAGTAAGGTAGAGACCAGGATCCTTGTATTTTTCCCTGAATACATGCCCTAACATTTGGCGGATGCAATGTTTAGTGACATGCTTTTGGTGTTCAAGAAAGCACAAAAGCCTCATATTGCATGAGACAAAAGGTTGCAATTTGGTTTAAATATCCATGTTTGTATCAATTAATTTAGCTTCCCAACTTAAGAAATATAACAGATAAAATTCTTTTACACAATATACTGTACTAATAAAAGCTTGCAGTAGAAAATATCCAATATTGCAGTAATAAAAAAGAAAAAGAAATCACAAGTTTACCTTGAGTATCAAGTGCTCGTAAACTTACTTTAGACATTACTTCATTCGTACAAGCACTACAACATTGTTAAATCTTATTTGCATGATAACTTTTCTAAAAAACAAAGTTTCTTCTTTTTTTTCCTTTTCTTTGAAATAGTAGATAGACATAAGAGCAAGCTTCTGGGGAAAACAAGTGAAGCTCATATGACATATTGCCATTCATCTTTCATAATTTATTGGTAGGACAGAGTTGCAAATTTGCAGTGAAAAATATATAATTAGCTAGAAAAAATTTCTCGATCAGTATACATGACTAAACTAAATCATCAGTGGTGGAACTTACTTGATCTACAGAACTATCATGGTCGTGGCTATCACCTACAACTTGTAAGGCTTCCAGCATAGTGCCCGTTGAACCTCCAATCAATAAGACCTGAAACATAGTAAGTTACAAGAACACGAATATTGTATGCACTTCTATGAATGCAACCAGTAAAATAATCATAAATCTAGTTTACGTGAAACAGACTCTAAAAGTAAGCATTGTTAATCATATATGCAGCATGAAGTAGAAGCAAATTATTTCATCAAGTTCAAAATTTTATAATTCTTTTCAGAAGATATGTTTACACTTGACTTGATCAAACCATTGCAAGGGCATTCATTTGACCCAGGTTTGGAATAAGAAAAGGTAAATATGTTAGCTTGCAGATAAGTGTCTACTTCATGTGCCCTTGGCTGTCAGCTCAGATGGTAAAGGAGCAGATTTGGCTTCAATTATAGCAAGACATAAATGCAAGTATGTAAATTCATTTTAGTTTTATACAAGATACAAGATGCATATAGAACATAACTGGACCCTTTGCAACCTCTATTGTAATTCTTAGCCAAAGATAAATGATGCTTAATAGTAATTAATAATAAGTGCCGCCGAAAAGAGAAAAGAGACAAGAGATAAGACCTACTGTCAAAACAACTATTGCAGTGGTTGCAGTGAATATAGTCTGCCCAGTGTCCTTCTGGAAGTTCATGAACTGATTGCAGCGCAAGGGCAAAAGCCATTGCCCCTCGAAGTCCTATTTATGACCATAATCCACAGAATATAAGATATATCATCAAAGTGGAAATCAAATAGTAAGCTATTTGCTTTGCTTACCGCTATACCAAAGTGCTTTCTGATGTTTTGGAGGTATCTGCCGATGTGAAGGTCGGACCATATTGACCAAATATGCACAAGAAAAGACATTTGTTGCCCTGCATGAGGGGATTGGCTGAATCAGTACATAAGGAATATACTAAAGTATACTTGGATTTAAGTGCACTGATAGGCAATAAACAACTAGATGAAATGAAAGTTTCATTATAATTAAAGGCTTCTTAATGCTAGCAGATGCTACACGTACCTTGCAACCATAATGAATATCTGAAGTGGTCATAGAGAAAATTAAGGAACAGCAAGATTCGATAAACATAATATGTTAGACTTCAAAGTTTTAAATTATGGTGAAAGGATACAATTGAGAAAAAAATAAATCCAACATGTGACCAGCTATGCTGTTCCATAGCAATATCAAAGCCCATATATATAAACCTGCACATCAGAAGTAAAACAGATTTTAACTTTTAAGGTGTCACTTAGATAGAAATATCAGATTACTTAGTGGGACAATACAGAAAAAAGAATGCCACTTACACGAAGGTCTCCGCCAGTGATGATATCAAATGAAAAAATGCATGATGCAAATCTTTGAGAACTTTCTGACAAATTTGAATATGCGTAATGCTTCATGACCTAAAAGTGCAACACCATCATCGTCACCATGCTGTTAAGCATGAGTAGGACTAACACATAAAATATCAAATATTACTTACTATTCCTGTAAACAATATTGACACAATACCAGGACAAGCCAAGCCCTTCAGCAAGCATGTACCTAGAAAGAAGATAGTTTTAAATTTAATGTACCATATATCTTGCGATGAACTGGAAACAATTTCCACATGAATTAATGAAGAAACAGGCTAAGGATATTGCTTACGAGAAATAAGGGAAAAGAACAAAAAGGCAGCTCTCCAAGTTCTGAAGGCTGAACAGAGTCACAAAATTCTTTTAATCAGAAATTTTCAGTAGCAACGTAAATCACCACAATGTGCATAAAGAAAATAGATATTAAATACTTACTTGTCAATATCCAACCCTGCATACTTAAATAGGTACTGATAGTTAAGGTTTGACAATGCACCTAGATAGCCTTAAGTCTTTCAAGAGAATTATGTTACTAAAAAGTAGGAGAATGGTATGATAGAGTTAAAAGGATATCAAAGCCGATATAAATCCTACTCCAACACCTGCAGCTCCGTCAAAAGCATTGTAATTTCAGTAATCATGTAAATTTCACAGAAAACAAAAAATCAAGCTTATAAATGCACAAAAATCAAGTTTCTTAATAGGATCCTCTCTCACAAATAGATCTGAGAGGCATGCAATTTCCAAAAACTTTTGGACACTTTAGATTAGTATCTTGACTTGTAGAAAACAACAGAAAGAGAGAGATGAAGGCTAGAAGGCATTCCATGATAAAAGAAACCAACTTTTAAGTGTACAATAGGTAAGCTCAAGGGTGTATGTGCACAAATCATACATCCAGGTAGGTCCATATTTTACCCAACAATAGAATATGTTACATAATTAAGCAAGATTGTAAAAATGACCTGCAGACATTGAGCCGACAAAAGTCTCAAGAAATCTGACAATCACCATGAATAAATTTTGTCCAGACGATGCATGGCTCCTTACCAGTGACATTGTCCTGCATATTAAAACACTGCTTCAGTTAAAATTGAACTTCAGTGATACTTGGATTGGTACAATAAGCAAAAATGTAATGCAGAAGTCCACAGTACCTGTACAAGGAAATTGCCATCTAACAATTTGGAAACATCAAATGAAAAAAAAAAAAAAAAAAAAAAAAAAAAAAAAAAAGAGCAAAGGAAAAGGAAACAAGATCAGCAGCAAGCAGTCCCTTTCTGAACAAAAGATATACCCAACATTAGCATATGACATCAGCATCATAGTGAAAAAAACTTACCGCATCATTCAAAACAGATTCTCCAAACACCAAAGCATATAAGTTTGTGTCTGTTCCGAGTTCCTATAAATAAGGCAATCATACATGAATTACAAACACATTGATGCCAGAAAATGTATATAAAGAAGTAAAATGGTCAGCATATGGTCCCTTATTATAAGCATCTTCAAACAAAGACCAAGGTTCATTAAGATACGGCAAAGAGAACCTTCTCTTCTCTTTTTTCTTTAGTATATAAAATGAACAGAACAGCTGTCAGAATGGATCTACATAAAATTCGGAAGAACAGATGATGAAATTGTACGTCTTCTTATAATTTGTACAAGCACTCATTTATTCACATTTATTCTTTGATATGATAATTTGGACAAACTCAATAGGTAAAAAAAATGGAAACTACTATTTAGCACATGCACTTAGATATTAAGAATTGGTGCTAATGCTTGGAAGAATACAGGAGGGACCAAATGCTACAAATCCAAGTTGGGCACTTGGGCCGGCTAATCAAGAATGCCTTGGTACGCTAGACATAATTACCTTGGTAACAGATTAGGACTTCGAAGAGGGTGATTGAGGAAGTGAGATCATGAACATCTTTTCTTGCATTACTCAGCGGCTTGGCCTCTTTGGTGCAGACTCTTTAATGTTTTTGGTGTTATGTGGGTTTGCCGACAGTCCTTGCAAGACCTTTTGCAGATTTGGTTTCAAACATTTGGAGGAACATGAATGCTAAGGTTTTGTGGCATTGAGCTATGTTTGCAGTAATTTGGTATCTTTCATTGGAAAGGAATTCAAGGATCTTTAATGACGCCAAGCTGCCTATTCATCTTATTTGGAACAGGATATGTTTTCAGCCTTGCTTTGTGTTTTAGCAGCTGGGGTTTTGCATGGGATTTTTTTGTCTGATTGCAGCACGAATGGGATGTGCTTCTTTTTTTAGTTTCTCTCTTTGTACTTTTTTCTTTCTTAAGGATGACTAACTTTGACCATGTTGAGGTAGAATAGCAGTTAATGGGGAGGGAAGATGTTTGAAAGAGAGATTTACACCTCTTTTACTCCAATTAAGACCTTTTGTCTTTTCTGTTCCAGAGAAAATCTCACATATACCAAATCTTGTTTTATATTGACATTGTAGTCAGTTAGAGATGAAGTAGATCTTATGATCATTTATATAATCCAGAAAATGAGAAGAATTAACCAGGTGTTAGACAATAATAATAACACTAATTCTATATGCTTATTTTATCAGTCATGCAAATTGATTACGTCAAGTTTATGTACCATAACCTTAGAAAATGTATGATTGTAGCAGACTAAATGAAGATAAACAAAAACTAAAACATTTAATCACCTGAAATATGGACAAAACTGTGACAGGATCAGTTGCAGATATAAGAGCACCGAACATTAGACACTCGACAAATGGAAGTCTGTACATGAGGTATAACAGTCCACCAAGATAACTGCAAAAGATAAGAGATATACTAGGAAGGATCACACAAACCTTATTAAACCATCATAAAATTTTAGTTGCAGTGCATGATAAAAGCACTTACACTAAAACACCAGTTACAATTGAAGATATAAAGGTTCCAAATATAGAAAATGTCACGATAGCTCCAAAATTTGAAAAGAAAGGTTTCTGTAAAAACCACAAGAATGAGGTAAGTAAAAAACTGAAGCAATGAACTCCATATCTAAAGACAAAAGTATGGAGGACTTACAGGTGCGAGACTGAACCCTGACTGAGTAAACTCCACAGTCAAGAAACAACATAATGTTCTTCTAGGTAAGATTAATTGACCAACAATAAAATGTAAAAGAGGAAAATTTAAAAACAAAGTAAAAGACTTGCAGTAAGGATATAATATGATTGGAGGTAAAAGGAACAGGAAGAAGAATTCTTCATGAAAATTGAACCAAGACCTGAAAATAATGAGTCATGGCAACAAATAAACAATTAGCCTCAACAAATAAGGTTGGCACAATGGTTTTATAGTCCAAAGTCGTTGAAGCATAACAACATAAATAAATAAACGTAGTAAGAACCTGATATTATTTTCTGTGTGTGAGATGTTAGCTAGTCCGCCAACAATTAAACCTGCCAAAATGCACAAATTTTTAGAAAAAAATCAATGAATTATCTACTGGGTTGTTGTTGGGTAGCAACATTTGAACCAAAAAAACAATAATTAAAAAGAATTTATTGCAATCACCACGAAAGTACCTATAAGCAAAGAAGCACTGGCTTCAGGAATATAATAGATTTTATGACGACGAAGGACGTGACCAAGGACAAAAGACAAGACGAGCATCATGATCTGAAGAAGAATACCAACTCCGGCAGCTTGCTGCTCCTTGCCAGGAGGAGCACGACCATCGGCCGGAGAAATTAAATCCTCCATGGCCATCTCTCACAATTCTCCGGTAGCAGGTGCCTCCACTACCAAAAGGGAATGATGCGAAGTCAATCCTAGATCACTTCGCAATTACGATGAATTCCTGACCCACTCTTCCTTCCTCCCGCTATTTCTCAACTCTTTTGGGCCTTGGCCTCCAAATTCCAATACACTGTATATGCACGGAACTTAAAAAGAATAAAATTAAAACATTTTTTTTATTGGGCTTCGAAAACTCAAAATAAATATATGTTTCTTATTTAGAAAGCTTATAATTTCTGAATAAATTATGACTCGTTTGACACATAAATTAGACAGCATATAACTTTATATATTATAGTTAGGATTTTTTTAATGGATGTTCTAAATACTTTTGTTAAGTTATAACAAATATAATTGTTAAATATTAAAAATTTTTACAAGTAAAAATTTATACAATAATTAATATTAAAATTATAATCAATTACCGTATTAAATATTACAAAATTTTTACTTATAAAAACTTAATAAGTACTCTTAGGACATCTCTTAAATAAATTTATATAGTAATATTGTTAACTTATCATTTCTTTTTATAGTCTAGGCTCATTTGTTAACTTTTTTATTTCTCTTTATAGTATTGTACCATTTGGGTGCTTCGTATTAAAATAATATGATAATATAATATATTTAGTTGATTCTTATATAAAATTTGACAATAATAAAATAATATAAATTTATACTATTAATTTCCCTTTATATCATGCACTATAATATAAAGCTATATAATAAAAAAATAAAAAATTATTATTATAGTAAAAAATTATACAACATAATATATAATATAATCATATACGATATGTCAAACAAATCTTATTGTTAAGCATAATATAAGAGGATTAACATAATAAGTATGCACTATCATATTATTGCCAAACACTATATATAAGAGTTAATTAAATAATCTTATACTCATATTATTATTATATAATACGTCAAATAAACGCTTAGCTTATTATATATTATTATTAAGGTAAGTTTGAATGCATATAATTGAAATTGAAAATTATATTGTTCAATTACAATTTTTTGGTTTGACTTAAAATTTCAAACTAAAAGTATTCATTTAATTTATTTTAAAACACAATCTCCAAATTTTATGGGTATACCATAAAATCATAACTCTATATATTTTCTCGATATGACATCATTTGTAGCTACATGTTGCGATGATGATATATCATGTTAAAGTTAGTCACCAATAATCTACTAACTTCCTATACTCACTATTGACCATTACCCACTAAAAAGAAAAAAACTCAACCGTTATTTGTCCCCACCCACGCCACCCTCAAATTGTTGATGGCCACAACTATACTCAAAATTCGCTAAAAACATACAACAATGTTCTTTTAAAATTCATAAGAGAGGACAATAATAATACTTATAATTATAATTTGTCAAAATTAAACATATAATTATTATCGAAACTCACGAGAGACAAACACAAACAACATAAAAAATCTGTAAAAACTTTAATCACCTTGTATCCTAAATAACAAGTATCAAGTGTTAGAACATTTGAAAACTCAAAATAAAATGCAACTTTAACTTGTATAGAAATTAAATTAAAATTTTAATATTTTATATACTAAAAATATACTTCAACCTAATCTAATTATCCATGAATAATTCATGGTCAACTTGTTAATAACTTAATTTAAATTTGATTTGTTTCTTAAATGAAGTGAACACACTAGTCTAGTAAGAAGTCTCAATTTTAGAAAGTTTATTTCATTAACGAGATCAATTTGTTTAATATAATTTATATTTATTATTAAAATTTATAAATATTTATTTTATTTTTTAACTAAGATAGTACTGTTATATTGTTTTTATCTCTCTCTCTATCTATATTATTCTAAAAATAAAAAAATAACCATGATCTAGTACTTCATATAAACATAGATAAATTAATTTAAATTAATTAAAAAATATAATTTAATTAATAACTAGCCATTAGCCTAAACACTTACATAAATTAAATATTTTTTATTAACTTAAATTAATTATAACTACCCACTTAACTCATCTTTTATATTTTAAATAAAATTTAAAAACTTAAAATAACCACTTTGCACTTTAATTTTTTTTTTTGGCATATAATTTTTTAAAATTTTTGATATAATCATTTTCTTTTAGAAAACTATACATAGATTCATAATAATTTATTTATTTAAAAAAAAAAACATAAAAAGTATTTTGAATTTGTGTTAATGTGAAAATGATGGTATTTAATTTTGAGGAAATATAGCAATAACAAAAAAGTGTAATTACGGTTAGATTCAACGAGACTAAAGAGAGCAAGTTTGTCGCTTAGACTGATATTGCGATCTGGAAGGGCGAAGAAGCAAAAGAAAGAAATGGAGGGAGCGGGAACTCTTGACTGTTAATTCAGGATCAACTGTGGCGGGCAGCTCCGGTGAGTTTTTTTCTAGCACCCAAAGTTTGATATCTATGTCTTATTCACTGAAAAGCTTGATTTTGATATTTATTTTTGAGTTATGGTTGCTGAATTATCGTTTTTTATCAGTTTATAGGTTGAATTAAGGACAAGAATTTCGAGTAGTGTTCTGGGTTTTTACCAGTAATGGACAAGTCAAGCGCTTTGGAATACATCAACCAGATGTTCCCCAATGGTTACTGTCTCTCTCTCTCTCACACACAAACCCAGAAATCTATCTGTCTTTATTGCTCGTTTGATTATGTTTTGCTGATGGACACTCAGATAGAACGATCCCATTTCACCAACACTTCTATGCCAGCAATTTATGCTGACCAGTTTAGATGCCCTGGAATAATACTTATAATCTGGTTAATATTATGCTCACATTATGAAATGTGGTTAATATCCAGAGGCATCTCTATCTGGTGTGGAGCCACTTATGCAAAAGATACACAATGAGATTCGTCATGTAGATGCAGGAATATTAGCAGCCGTTCGCCAACAGGTTTGATTCTCTTTTCTGGTTATCATTCATGTTTCAGTTTTCGATTTTTATAAGATGCTAGTTAAGACATTGAATTCCATTTACTTTTCCTTGTTACCCCTAACTACCTGAAAGATATGTTTTTTCAAAATATTTAAGTTGTGCATTTCAAAGTTGAATTTTGAAAACATTATTTTAAACAATTTAAAAGTGGAAACTTAGATAAACAGCATTTAGGTAATCATATAAAATTGGGAAAAAGATCAGGTGCTCTTTACCAAGAGCCCAGGGGGAGAGGGTGTTTCTATGTAGCCTGCTTGTTCTTTTCTTGATGCCTTATTTGCGAATCTGCACTGCTTAAATTGATGGTCTAATGGAGCAAGTGTGATAACAATGAAACATATACTTACACTTATAAGATCCCATGCTTTGAAGTATCTGATGACTTGGATATTATGACTTCAGAGTAATTCAGGAACCAAAGCAAAGGAAGATCTTGCTGCTGCAACAAGTGCTGTGGAGGTTTGTTTTATAATTGTGCACATGCGTATTCATATTATCATTGAAGTCAGTTGTCCAGGTGAAACTTTGTCCACCAAAGGTCCAAAATTATTTGTCTTATTCCATTATCAAGCTTCTAAAACCTGCAAATCGCATGCATCTATTTTCTTGTGTTGATCTGCTTCATCCTCTCCCCATATTTTTCTCAAAGCTTTTTTGGTTTTCTTTTAAGCAGGAGCTTATGTACAAGATCAGAGAAATAAAAACCAAAGCTGTGCAAAGCGAAATGATGGTTCAGGAAATATGCCGTGACATTAAGAAGCTGGACTTTGCAAAGAAGCATATAACAACAACAATTACTGCTCTTCATCGTCTTAACATGCTTGGTAAGTCTTGATTTTTCATTTTGATTCTTTTCTTTTTCCTGATTGAGAAATATAATTGAAATTTGAAAGCACAAATAGATGCAACCCAAGTACACTAGTAAATATGCAAGTTTAACCATCTTTCATTTGTTTAGGACGAATGTATATGGTTGTTAAACTTGCTGGATTGTTCAGAAGTTGGATTTCAAATCAACTGAGTTGTTTAGATACATTATGGATTTCAGATCAGTCAAGTAGTGTGTGTGTTTAGGTATGTGCGTGTGCTTGTCAATTGGATAATAGAAGTAAAGAGTGTTTGTGGGTAGCTGGGAAGCCTATTATGAATGGACTTCTTGTGACCTTGCTGCTGTAAGAATAAATGGTTATTTGCATTGCCTTTCCTCTGTCCTCCTTTACATTGGTATATGCATTTCTTTGGGGGCCATTATCGGTCTTGGTTTTTAAGCAAGCAGAGAAAAAGTTCTGGCTTTCAGAACAAAGGTTGTAGTTGTAAATGTTTCCATGCCATGGCAGTCTCTGCTGTAGAGCAGCTTCAAGTGATGGCTTCAAAACGACAATATAAAGAGGCAGCAGCACAATTGGAGGTACCCAGTCTATCAGTAGATCCTTTATTCTGTAATAATTGCTGTTGTGTAAGAGTTACTTTACTATCCCTTACCCACCCTATATCCACTTCACTGGCGATGCATGGTTGAATATTTTTCGTCTTTTGTGGAATATAGCTCTATTACACTTTTGAATGTACTAGTTTCTAGTAGCTTCTTTATATTGAATTTGAGATGCAATGGTAGTGTGTTGGTTTTGCTCCCGGATATCAGCACTCATTGATTATAACACTTTAATATCCTGAGAAAAGTAATGGTTCACATGAAGAAGTAAGAATCATCTTATATACTTCTGCATATGCATGCATGAGTTCCTTGAGATATATAAGTATATTTATTTTGGTTACTATTGTTTATGACTCATTTCAGGCAGTGAACCAATTATGCAGTCACTTTGAAGCCTATAGGGATATTCCAAAGATCATAGAACTTCGTGAGAAGTTTAAAAATATCAAGCAAATACTCAAGTCACATGTTTCTTCTGATTTCTCAAGGTATGTTGCTGCTGTCTTTCAAATATATGTCCAGGTAGTCCAGCAGAATACTTCCTTGTTTTCTTGGGATAAACTTATCCTTTTATGAGTCTTATCGGATGTACATAAAATATATATAAAAAAATCACAGACTTAGAGTACTTTAAATCTAAGATGTGCTACCTGTGACTGGGATTCCCATTTCAGCTTAGGCACTGGAAAGGAGACTGAAGAGACTAATTTACTCCAGCAGTTGTCTGATGCTTGCTTGGTTGTTGACGCATTAGAAGCTTCTGTACGGGAAGAGTTAGTAAATTATTTGTGCAACAGGGAGCTTACTTCATATGAACAGATTTTTGAAGGATCTGGTATGCTTAATTAATTTATAAATTGTAATGTGTTGTTTCTATTTTGTCTTATGCAAAAAGAGTTTTTGCTAATTGTACTGACATCCACTTCTTAATCTATCAAACTTTCTAGAGCTAGCTAAGTTGGATAAGACCGAAAGAAGATATGCATGGATCAAACGTCGGATGAGGTCAAATGAAGAAATCTGGAAATCCTTTCCTCCTTCTTGGCATGTTCCTTATCGGCTTTGTATTCAATTTTGTAAGAAGACAAGGTATACTGTCTATTTCTGTTTAGCACCTAATCTTAATCTATTTTTACATTCTTACTTGCCAATTTATTGGTTGTAAATTGAAGCCATTGCTGGTGTTAAATGTTATCCGACCCTGTTAGTATGAAGATTTGAAGTAAGCCTTCCATATTATTAAATACGGAGAATACAAGCTTGGACATCATGTAAATGAAGTAAGAAAAATTTAAATAGTCACCTGAAGAAGAATTTCAAATATTTGCAACTCTCTGAGTATGCCAAATGCTGGTTCCTGTACTGTAACCTGGTTGAGCAGCTTGAGCTTATCATTAGTATTGCAGCTTGGTGGATAATTCATAACATTAAGATCAATGTTTTCCCTCTTTTTGGATATATTTTCTCATTGAATTTAGTTTAAGGATCAAAGCTTGTGTTTCTTTCTTCGCTCTCTCTCTCTCTCTTTTAAATAAAGAAGCTTTCTTCTGTAGTTAATAGGATTCAAACTAGTTTGTTCCAATAATTATACTGTCAGAAGAAGTACATTTGCAATGGTCTTCATTCTTGGATTATCTTGCACAAATGTTAGATAATATATGTTATTAACAAATTAATTCCTTACTGTGATTTTTATCTTTTCAGGAAACAACTTGAGGACATTCTTGAAAATCTGAAAGAAAATCCAGATGTTGGAACATTGTTATTGGTAATATTTTAACCAAGCTGCATCAAGTGGTGAACCATTCATATTGTTAATTTTCTTTTTAAGCTTTATTTTTTTGCATCTTTAAGTCTTGTTTCCTTTGTAGTAGATGATTTTCTTTCCCTAAACTTGGAAAGGCTTTTTTTTTTTTTTTTGGGTCTTGTTCTGTTTTTGTAAAGTAACCCTCTTCCTAGGTTTGGGTCAATAATGGTAATAATATGTGAACCGCCAATGTTCAGGTCCAATTAGCATTTGGATCTTTGTATGCCATTTCAGTGTCATCTGTTTATTTGTTGTAGGCACTGCAACGTACTTTAGAGTTTGAAGACGAATTGGCTGAAAAGTTTGGGGTAGGTGCTCAAAGCAGGGACCTTGTGAATGAAATTGAGGAAATTGGTAAAGGGGAAACCACTAGCCATAATGTTTCAGATATTCGAAAGAAGTATGAAAAAAGGCTTGCTGCACATCAGGAAAGTGGCAATGAAGTATGTGTTGTATGTTTGATGATTAATATGATAACAATTCTACAAATATAGTGCACTTTAAAATTGACATTGTAGCTTTTGTTTTGAATTGACAGGAAAAGGATGGACATAAAGATTTATCAGTGCCTGGAGCTGGGGTAGACTTTTATTCTTCAATTATTAGTTTTACATTTAACTAATTTATAGCTTGAGTGCATGTCTCTATTTTACATGCACCATTTCTGAAGTGTTGCCAAATTGGTATAATTGCCTGAATATTGGGTGTTAACCTCTTTAGTTTGCTGTTGATTTTTTTTCCTTTGCATTTCCTTATTAACTGGCAACTGATGGAGGCTTTTACAAAATAAGTTGGTGACATGATGTAGACATGATACCTAAAATATTCATCTTTTTTTCTTTAGCCTCTCATGCCCTTCACCGTCTCATAAACAAGGAAAAAGAATGTTCATATTTTGTTGATTCTTCTTTTTAATTGTTCAAAGTTATATGACCAAAACAAAGTTTTTCAAATTTTAGAATTTCTGGTAACTTCCCCCCTCCAAACAAAATGTAGAAGCTGCACTTTTGATTTTAAGTTCATTGGAATGTGATAATTGTCTGCAAACAGCTGTTTCGGCATTTTTTTTCTCCTTACGTATCAAAGAGCAAAAATAAAAAATAAAAGATACAAAAGATAAAAACAGAAAGAGAGAAAGAGATTGCGAGCCATATGTAAATTATGAAAGAGATACCAATCTGGAAGTGGATTATTTGCCCGTCAGTTTTGGCACTGTAACCCTGTTATGATTCTTTTGGGTATAGTTTTGGTATCTTCTAATGGTATCACTATCACATAAAATAGCTCTTGCTAATTATTAAACCTTTTGTTTTGGCAGTTCAACTTCCGTGGAATTATTTCATCGTGCTTTGAACCTCACTTGACAGTATACATAGAACTAGAAGAGAAGACACTAATGGAGAATCTGGAGAAACTTGTTCAGGTAATCTGCTTATCATCTTTTTCAGAAGTTTACTGTGATTTACTTGGGCTTTTTCTTGAATTACTATTTGTATACAACAGGAGGAAACATGGGATATCGAGGAGGGAAGTCAGAATAATGTTTTATCCAGTAGCATGCAGGTGAGTGGCTAAATCATTCGGCCCTGTAAGTGAAAAGTAAATGGATAGTCTTCCTCCTCCCTTACCCTTTCATGGGTAGTTTCATGTTTTTTTTCAGCTTTCCAAAATTAGAATGAGTGCCAAGAAAGATGACTACTTAATGGTAAATCTTGCTAAAACCATTTAATTTTTCACTTGGTGTTCTGATTAGATGAAGTACATTAAGTAAATGTTCCACACATATTCTTCTGTTTTTGTTGATGGCGTCATAAAGGCTTCTTATAGTAGGTATTTAATTAAATGATTTAAACCTGGCAACTTTTACATTTCTTTTAAATTCTTAAACCAAAAAACTATACTCTATTAAAGATCACATATTATGTGCTGTACTAAATAAATAGTTAAAAGAGAAACAATGATATAAAAGACATCTTTTGAATCCAATTTCAAGATGGAAGTCAGTCCTTGTGTTAACCAATATAACCATGAAATTGGTTTTAAGATGATAGAAATATTGGAACAATCTTTTGAAAAGAAAAGAAAAAGAAAAAGAAAAAGAAGTTATGTTGTTTAATTTCCTAAAAGTTCCATTATACTATTATCCTGAAGTTGTTGCAGGGGTTCCACCCTCCACTCCCTTGTCCCCTGTCTTCCCTTTGTGTTTCACATAACTCTATTCTGATAATTATTGTGGTGCAACTGGGTCTTAACTCTGCCTGCCAATTTCATTAACAACAAACTTAGCACCGGCTTTGGGTTGTGTGACACCAAATAAAAATTTCATTAAGAATAACAATTAGTGCTCAAATTATTAGAATTTTGTAGTATTTTGATCCCTTTCATAGAAATTATCATCCTAATACTTCTTTTAATGTCGTTTGTGCAATGCCTTTGTACGCAAGTTGGTATAGTGCCTTACAGTAACTGTGGTTGCTCTTGATTAAGAATAACAATTAGTGTTCAAATTATTAGAATTTTGTATGTATTTGGCCCCTTTCATAGAAATTAACATCTTAATACTTCTTTTAATGTCGTTTGTGTAATGTCTTTGTAAAGAAGTTGGTATAGTGCCTTACAGTAACATGGTTGCTCTTGATTGTCTCCTGCAGTTGTTTCTTATAATCAAGAGGAGCTTAAAGAGATGCACTGCTTTAACAAAGAACCAGACATTGTTTAATTTGTTCAAGGTGCACTTCTATACTTTATCTCTTGATATCCCTTTTATGGTATGTTAAGCAGTGCAGTGACATTCATTATGCACACTTCATGTACCTGTATTACTATTTTTATTTAAACTTTGTTTTGCTGTTTATAGAGATTAGAGAATTATATCAAAAGCTTAGTAGAAAGTTTCCCTTGATGAATCTCTATATGAAGGGACATCCTGATCCTTCTGGAAGTTAGGACATTGTTTTTTTTTTTTTTTTTCATCTTTGATTCTTTGTTCATTAAAATGTATAATTTTATCTATGTTCCTCTTTGGGAAAATATTGTTTTCCTCGGTTCCCTTTGGTACTCTGCTCCAGGAGTGTTTTAGTGTGTGTTCTTAGTTGACATGCAACATGATTGGCAAGCCATTTTGTATTAAGCTCGTCTCTTTCTTTTTCCTTTTTGTTTTTAATTAGGAGAACTTCTTGTCCTCTTTCTATATTTCTTTCTCTCTTAATAAAATTTCATATTCTATCAAAAAAATTAATTTTATTTGAGTCACTTTTTGTTAATAATTTACCCTCAACAAAGTCTGATGTTTAACTTTATGCTGGAAAATGGTCCCCTTCAGGGTCTGGATGAGTGGTCATAGTGAAAGTTCAGTGCTTCTTTCTTATGATGAGACATGCTAATGGCAACTGCTAATAGTTAAATCCGCCCCTTTAGAAAAGGAGGCCTTGGGCTCATTTATCCGGTGTAGCAGGTTAAGGAAGGATTAGTCTATCTAGACATCTAGTAGAAAAGAAAACTATGCTGAGAATGTTAGCTCATAGGTAAAGATGTCAGTGAAAAGTGGAATAAGGCAAGATGTTGCAACTAGGTTTGTAAGGTCACCAATTCTGTGTGCTCATTTTTGTAGTGCATCTTCCTGAAGCTCAATAGAACAAAAAGGTCTCTAGCATGAGATTATTTTCCACTACCTGCAGTAGTTGTCAACAATAACTGATCTTATGGTTGGTAGAATGTCATTACATAGTCAGTACTCAGTACGATGCACTAATATAGGGTTAACAATATTTGCAATGAAGATTGTTCTATTTCAACTTCAGGAACTTTCATTCTGACCTTTATGTAATGCTATCTTAAACAAAATTGAATTCTATGTCTGTATCAATGAGGTTCTAAAAGGAAAAATGGGAAATCCATTAGGTGCCGTGGTAAAGGTGATGGCGTTTAATTGCAAGAGAAATTGGATTTCATGCCTCTATTACTATGACGTAAATTTCTTCTCTTATAATGTATTATTGTGTGTCTTCAATTTTAGGTTTTCCAAAGAATTCTAAAAGCATATGCTACAAAGCTCTTTGGAAGATTACCCAAGGGGGGTACAGGAATTGTTGCAGCTGCGACAGGGATGGATGGGCAGATCAAGGTATCAACAGAATGTTTTCATTACCTTTATCATCTTTAAGCAAAAGTGCTCATGTTTTGTATGAGATACTAACTTTGCATTTGTACTTTTTGTTTTATCATATTTATAATAAGCAGACATCTGACAGGGATGAAAGGGTGATTTGTTACATTGTGAATTCTGCTGAATATTGTCATAAAACGGTCAGTCAGTTTCTTTAAAATCATTTATCCAGATATTGATGACTAATCTCCGGATTCAATAACTGGACTTTTTGAAATATTTGACAGGCTGGTGAGCTAGCTGAAAGTGTATCCAAAATAATAGATCCCCAATTTTCGGATGGGGTGGACATGTCAGAAGTGCAGGTAATAACTCTTTTTTCCATAAAACATGCCTTGACTATACAACTGTTTATTTCTTAATTAGCACCCAATTGTGCAGGATGAATTTTCAGTTGTTATAACAAAAGCTTTGGTGACCCTAGTGCATGGTCTGGAAACCAAATTTGATGTTGAGATGGCTGCGATGACACGTGTTCCATGGGGTACCCTTGAAAGTGTCGGTGACCAATCAGAGTAAGCTACAGTCCTTTTTTAAATTTCTGAACTTCAGATTTCAATTCCTGACAGGAATTTTCCCTTTTTAATTGAGTCCACTTTCTTGCAGGTATGTTAATGGCATAAATATGATTCTTACCACTAGCATTCCTGTACTTGGAAACCTTCTTTCATCTGTTTACTTCCAGTTCTTTTTGGACAAGGTGATTATAAGGAGGAAATGTTTTTGTATTGTTGTTTCCTACATAGATATTGGTTTCTTAAGCGGTTAAGCCCTTTTTTTGTTTTATTCTCTCCAAGTGTCACTTTTATTTCTTGTTGCAAACTGAATGTCAATTTTTTAGAAGTCAAAGCTTAATACATAATACCAACAATGCTCTTGTACATAACGATGGAAAAGAATAGCAAAAAGAAATTTAAAATTCATTGGGATTTGAAAACAGAAGGGAAGAATTGACAATTAATCTTATGGTGAAGTAACTTGTCAACTAAAATTTTATTGAACTCTTAAGTTTGTTGTCTATTCCATGGCTGAGGTCCTCCTTATTTGCTGCAGCTTGCATCCTCTCTTGGTCCACGCTTTTATTCAAACATCTTCAAATGCAAGCAGATATCAGAAACTGGAGCGCAACAGGTGGGACCACTCTCAGTTGTTAACTTTCATTTAATTTTATGAGTTACATCAAGAATTGTACTGTACATTTGATGGTTTTTTGGTTCATTACTTGGAAGTTTATGATAGAAATGAGAGATATTTGTCAAGTTTTTCCCTTTAAAATGTTGAAGACATTTCTCAAGGTATACTGTGGGCATGAGTCACACGAATCATGGTTTGTGTGTTGGAATTTTTCATATTTCCAAGTTATGTCCAATAAACTATTTTGCACACTGCACAGTTCTTTTGTTTATCCCTCCAATCTTTTCACAATTCCAAGTATAAATCACATGCATACACGCACGGCCCCACTGTTTTGGACTTTGCAATCCTGCCCTTGTTTAGGCAAGAGATTCCATTAGTATCCGAGGTTTACATTACTTTGATGGGTGCCCCCTTGGTATCTTTCAATGAACTGTTACAATTGAAAAATAAACATTTAGGTTAATTCAATAGCATCAAGCTTGCTATTACTCAAAATTCTTTCACCTAATATTCATTTAGAGCCTCTTGCCTACATTTTGATATTATTGATTGCCTACCTCTGTTTATGAATTTCTTAAGATTTTAAAACACCCACACAGCCCGCTGAACAGGTTTATGAATTTCTGTAAGTAATCTTATGATTGTGTCGTGTGTTTACTAAATTCTTGCTGCTTTTGCAGATGCTGTTGGATACCCAAGCTGTTAAAACAATCCTTCTAGACATTCCTTCTCTTGGTCGTCAGGTGAGACAGGAGATTAGAACACCTTGTTATAACTTCTTTGGTTGACTAAGAGGACAGTTTAAGCCATACTTTGCAAACTGTTTGTCACTGGTAGACACTATTTATCACCAAAGCATGCTAATTGCTATCTGAAATATATGCTACATATTTCATCAGATTGTTTTAAGTTTCTTTCTTCCAAGAATTGGTAATTTTTTTAGGAAGTTTAGAGCTTGTTACTGGACCTTTTGGCTCTTTTACTTCTATCATTTCCCTAATTTTGATTTTAAGTACTGTTTTTGGGTTTATTTCACTCATAGTATTCAGACTTTTTGGATTGAGTGGTTCTTTGACACCTCTTATACTTATTTCTTTTTCCAGAACTAGTATGGATTGCACAATCTTTATCCGATATTGATATTGTATTTAACTTTCACTAAATCCTATCATGGTAAGCAACTTTCTTGGAGAGCAAGCTATGATCCTGAATCACAGGCTTCACAAGTGGACCTAGTATCTTTGCTCTTACAATCCTTAAATTATTTTAAACATTTCTTGCTATGTAGTGTAGAAAAGACCTGTTTTTCAGATGATATTGATGCACAAGCTAACCTATCAAACGGGAAATTTGGTTGCTACTTGAATTTAGATTGCTCGTATTGGGTCTTACCAACTTGTTTTGCTGCAATGGTGTTGGACAAATCTCAGTTGATAAACGCCATCTTGAGCTACATTATTTATTCCAGTAGTTCTTACTTCCTTTCTTATTAGTTTCAGTTTTGTTTAAATGCTTTAATGGAAATGGAAGAAGTTAGAATAGTTAGGAGAAACTTGCTTACCTCATATTTATTGTTTTAGAAATATGTGCAGATTGAACACATAACATTTTGCACAGAAGTTTGCCATTAAATCAAACAATGACAGTGGAAAGCATATATAATCTTCATATGCAACTTGCAAGGCCTTTCTTATTCTTTCTGCATTACACTTGCAGACCTCTTAATTAGTTCATTTTCTTTGTCTTTCAACAGACATCTGGTGCTGCAAGTTATTCAAAATTTCTTAGCCGTGAGATGAGCAAAGCTGAAGCTCTTCTGAAGGTTTTTTTTTGCTATTTTTTGTGTTTTTGCTGTTTGAAAGTTCCACCCCACCAAAAAAGGGGGGAAAGAAGAAAAATATTTGACTTGACTTCTGTATCTTCAATATTCAGGTTATACTCTCACCAGTTGATTCTGTGGCGGATACCTATCGTGCATTGCTACCTGAGGGAACACCAATGGAGTTTCAGAGAATCCTGGAGCTTAAGGTTTATATTTGTTATTACTTGCTATCTCTTCCAATAAGTACATGAGTTGGTTAAACAATAATTTTGCATGACTGCTTAGCCCTGGCTGAAGGCCAATTCTGCAGTCTGAGACAGGCGACCTAATAAAAGCACTAGTATGCTAAGTAATGATCTTTGTCAGTAGTTTCAGGCTTTCAGCTCTTACATATTGGAATTGGATCTAACACGAACACCAAATGTTTTCTAGACTTGAACTGTCTACAAGTTGAACTTTGATGCCGCTCAGAGTTTGATGGAATTTGAATTGATTATATATTATTTCATTTGAACCTGAAGCAGACATACTTCTAAAAAGAATGCAATTGAGTTTGCATTTGGGTAGCTATCCAAAAGTCCAGATATCTGTTATCTAAATATCTGCAGTTGGATTCAAGGTTTAACTCGTTATTTTTATTTAAACATTAGCTCTTAAGGAGATGGGAAGCTAAAAATGCAATTTAAGTTATGCTTATATCTGGGATTAATTTCTTATTGCATACTGTCTTCAGGGTCTTAAAAAATCTGACCAGCAAAGTATACTGGATGACTTTAACAAACATGGGCCTGGGATTAAGCACCCTCCAATCACACTAGTTGTCCCAGCTGCCGCTGCAGCTCCTGTGGTGACCAGTCCTGCCTCGTTTGAACTTGTTACTTCACGAGAAGATGTGCTAACCAGAGCAGCTGCACTCGGACGAGGTGCTGCCACGACTGGGTTCAAAAGATTCCTTGCTTTAACTGAAGCTGCAAAAGACAGGAAGGATGGGCCTTTCAGAAAGCTCTTCAATGTCCTGAGGGAAAAAAATAAAATAAAATAAAAATAACAAAGGTGATATAACCCAATTTTTGTTGTCTGTCTTAGTCATATTCTTTTGCTTTCTTATTTTCATTCTTCATAATTTTTTACTGCTCTTGTAATAATTATATTCCCCCAACAAGTGGAAATTGATTTTGCAAATATAAAGTCCATAGAAATCAAAAATTGTTCTATCCCTATATAACACTTCAAAGTGTCATACCCATAGTCTCGTGGTTTTCACATTCCATGATATGGTGCTGCCAAGAGTCCTGATCATACATTAATTCTGTCTCTATGTATTTAGTAATTTGTATGAGGAACATCTCTGAAATTCATGATGCAACTTCTTCGAATGTTTCCGGTAACATAATCAACAGGATCCTTTCTCTCTCCCCTTTCACCCTGATGAGGGTGGGATGATTTTACTGGTGAACAAAATGAAGAGACTTCTCTTTCTCTGTTTTTGGCTCCCCAACTTTGACGATGGGGGCTCAAACCAGGAATGCAGTAGGAAAAGTGGTGTCATTTACGTGCAAGAATGTTAGTTTTGAGTCTTACTTTAAAGAACCATCCAAGTCAGCCTCATACATATCTACTTAAGAAATACATCTACAATGAAGTACTACTATAAATTGTTAAATGGGTGACAAGCTATTTACAACACAAGAATTTAACACATCTTTTTTACATCTCGAGTCTTTTAATTTATCTTCTTCTCTTTTCCTTAAGGTAATTACTACTGTTTAGATTTTTTGCTATCTCTTGTGAGAAGAATGTTATGGGTTTGGAATTCACTGAATTGAGTTGTATTTACATAACTTTCTATATAATGAAACTCACATAGGTTTCTGAGAGAGGATTTCATAAATTTAACTATTTTTTGCATAAATTTAGTGTATATATATATATATATAATCCTATAAAAATGTAGATTATTCATTACATTGTGACATTTTTGTTTTTAAAAGAAAAACATCATCGTTGTTATGTGACATTAAACTTTAAATAATGAGAAAAGAAAAGTCTAAACAAAATAAAGGACTCTGTTGTCTATTTCAAATATTTATTATTGTCTTTCTAAAATTTAATTATTTATTTCCATTACCTTGAATAAAAAATAGCAATATCTACTAGAAGGCAGAAGCTATATATTGACCACTTCAAGAGTCACTATCTTCTAGATAAGGTCAAATGGTCCAATATACTCTTATAATCCAATGGCCCAAATACATAATAAATATATATTGTTGGCCCTTGAAAAACTAAAATTTCCAAACTTCAATCCATTTCTAAATTTAACAGCTCCAAGATTGATACTATTAGTTATACTTTTGGTCAATGTCATTTTCAACGTTTTTTTTTTTCCTTTCTAATTGGATATTTTAGAATTTTTTTTTTTGGTTATAAGAATTTGGTTTTATTAATTAGGTATTTTAAATTAAAGTTTTTAATTGAAATTCATTTTTAGACTTTTTCAAATAGTACATGAAAATTGCATAAATTTAGTCTTTTCTTATGGACTTAATTTGATTAAAATCTATATTTTTTTATTGAATTGCACATAAGTTCAGTAATTCAAATATTGAATGATCACTTAAAATATTATAATTATAATTATAATTTTATTTAAAGGTCTTAATTAATTAAAATTATGAAAGATCCTATTGAATATAAAATCTCAAACACTAAATTAAATAATAGTATAATTTTATGAGAATCAAAACAATAATTAGGCTTGATTCAGGTAGGAAGTGGGTGGGAAGAGGCTTGGACCTCGTGGGCGGATTTTTCCAAATCTTATATGCCTTGTCTATTTCGTTTCTCTTTCTGTTTTTTTAAAGCTCACCACCCAAATAGAAAGAAAGAATATTATTCGAATTTGTATTAAGATTTTTCTACGGATTAGTAAAAAATATTTGTACAATTTTTATAGATAAAAAATTTATATATTTATTACTATTATTTTAGTATTATTTGATTTATAAGCATTTATCAACAGTAATTTTAGTAATAACACATACTTAAATTTTGTAATTAAAGAGAATTAGTAATGTTAAGAATTTACTTGCATCTCGTTAATCAAATCTCGAATTAAATTAGATTCATGATATTCATGAAAAATTAAAAGAAAATATATATATATATATATTATTGTGTTTAAAAAAGAATTTAAAAGATAATATCTATTATAACAATTATTAGAAAAATCTTTGTATTGTTATATATAAATTGGTACGGTATAAATAGTAAGTCACAGCTAATACTTCAAATAAAATAATTTTCCTTCCTTTAATAAAGAAATCATTGTTTGAAATTTGACAAAACAACATTCTTGGAAGCAAAGGTTTTGATTTTTGAAGAAAAAGAAAGGTGGGTGTTCGTTTTGGTTGTTGTTGTTGGTGTTGGTGGTCTTGTCCTGTGGGGACGAAAGTTGTATCTCTGTCAGAATTGTATCAAACGAAAGAACCAACCTTGCTCTCCTTTCAGCCGCAAACGGTCGGCGGTTTTACCTGACCGACCGGTAACAACTCCAACTCGTGTTCATCGGTGAAGTTGTTGTCTTTTTAAGGTACTACTCCATAGTTTTGGGAGAAAAGAGTTAAAAGTTAATTCCCAAGCCCTAGTTGTCTTAGCTTAGACCAGAATTTTTCTTTTTTATGAGTATGTTTATATGGGTTTGTTTGTTTGGTTTGCGTTGGTTGATTTATTAGCTCTGCTTATCTCTTCGATCTACTTCTTCTTTTTCTTTATTTTTTTTTCCTTTTCTTTCTATCTAGTAAGTTTTTGGGAGCTATTTTATATTTATTTTCTTTATCAAATTCAAAAGTTTATATTTTGTATTGCTCGATCTCAATTGTGTTCTGCTATGTGATTAGTGCTTATGAGCTTCTTTGTTTTCTCAGAAAAAACAAGTCTTTTGTTTATTTTAGAGTTGGGTTTCTTATACGAATTACAGGCATGAAGCCTTGTTAGCTTTTAAGGACCGTTGAACTGGTAGAATTTACTGAACTGAAAAATTAAATGACATGTTTGATGGATTTCATATTGAAATAGAAAGGATGTACAGGAGACCAATTACAATAAGATGCTTTCATAGTGCTCCTATTAGTTCCATTTTAATCCCTAAAACCTTTCTATATGAGAACTTTTTGGATATGCATACAAATCCTTGTAAAGGCTTGCATTAAATAACAATTAGCAAAAGATATGCTGCCACCATACCATATCAAATAAGGAACATCATTTCTATGAAAGAACTTAAGTATAGTTAATTTCTGGAGTAATGACTTGAGGCTTCCTGCCTTAGAATTTCAATAAACGTTTTGCTTATGTAACCTGCGAACTCTTACTAAGTTCCATGTATTATACATTAAATTTTGCTTTCTGATCTTGTCTTTTTGTTTAATCTCAAAGCATTCTGGCCTCTGGGGTCTCAATAATGATGCCAGACTCAGCTGAGGAGTTCAAAAAACATGCAAACTTAGTGCATCAATCGAGGGACAGCAGTGAGTATGTTAGACTGGTCATAGCCAATGAATCTAGGGCAGCTGAAACTGAAACCTTACAATTTCAAGCAGAAAGAAGGGTTAAACGTCTCAACTGGTGGATTAAAGCCTTTATATGGTGCTTTATCATTGTTATAGTCACTCTTATTTTTTTGAAATGGGGGGCGCCATTTCTTTTTGAGAAGGTACTTCCTTTTCCTTACAATGTTTTCAGTCTGACGGTTGCTTTTAGTGCATGTTTTTCCATCAAAGACATGTTATAGGGGTATGCCAGTCCTGTCCAAACAGCATATTTCAGTAACTGCAGATGTGCAGATTCTCCGGTGCCTTATATCTATTGTTGAAATATCTGTGCTATTCTAGAAAGGAAATTCTCTGGTGTGATGCAACACCTTTTCTATTTGCAGAAGATCTTTTGAAGATCACTAAACTTATAAACACTATAGATCTATATAATAAAAACCTATCTCAAAAAAAAAAAAAAAAAAAATTATAGACCTCTCATTTGAAACCACGTTTTCCAGTGAACCACAATGACCTCATGCAGTTATTTTCCTTCTCCAAGATCTCTCCTATTTTCAAATTTAGAGCTGGGTTCCATAAACCATGGTCTCATTCATGGGAAAAAGAACAAGTAATTGGAGAAAAAAAGAGAACTCAAAAGCAGACTTAAACTCTGGAAGCTTTACATTGTCATTTGCATCTGATTGAAGTACTGTGTTGTTGTTGCTGATAACCTAAAGGAGCTCACAACTTTCTGCTTTTTACCAATTAAAGTAACATCATCAAAGTAGTTCAAAATACACTATGCCTGGATTCATGTAGAGAAGTATCTGAACTTGACTCAACTGAATGTCTGATCTTACTAATATAAACTTTCAACATTATGTCATCTCTACTGACCAGAAATACAATAAGATATAGAATGTCTTCCTGACTGGTTGTTTGCTTGTAGTCCAGCAGGGCAAACTTTTTAATTTCAACCATGTAGCTATGAAGTTCTTATGAAAATTACCAGGGAACAATTCATGGTGATAAACTTAAAAGCCTTAAGAGACTAGTTGGAAAATGAAAATCTTGCAGGATGTCCATCCCAAGCTGATTGTGTAAGATGGAGAGATTGAAAATTGGTACATATTTGGACCTGTTGTTCTCTGGAAATTCTGATTTGACCCTTTTCCAGAAAAAAAACTTTCTTTTGGAATTAGAAGATTGCAAACATTGGACTGTTCCAATTGACAGATTAGATTCAAGAATCATATTTTATTTCAATGTAGATCAGATCTTTTCTCGGTTCCTATGTTGCTATCTTTGATAAGTATGCTGCAGATGCTGAGTTCATTTCCACGTTATGAGGCCAATTAGAAGGAATAACAAAAGGAAAAATCACACTTTTGGAATATTACAAAATGCCTATGTATTTGCTCACTTAAAAGCTTTTCATATTGTCCTCAGCCATTATCTATTTCACTGTAGGCTCTTATCCCACTCATGCAGTGGGAAGCCACTGCCTTTGGACGTCCCTGCTCTTGCCATTGTCCTTGTTGCTTCTCTGGCTTTGTTCCCTGTATTCTTAATCCCTTCTGGACCTTCGATGTGGTTAGCCGGAATGATATTTGGTTATGGCCTCGGCTTTGTTATAATTATGGTCGGAACAACTATTGGAATGGTGCTGCCTTACTTGATTGGTTTACTCTTGCGTGACCGCATTCATGTAAGTCATTTAATGGTTTGAAAAGACCATTTGAATAAATAATTTCCCTCGTGTCTGAACTTTTTTTTAATTGGGGGTGACAGAAGGCAGTGTTTTAGTTATGTGTTTATTGTCTTTGTTTCATATTTATTGTGCAGCAATGGTTAAAAAGATGGCCTCAGAAAGCTGCTATGCTTAGACTTGCAGGAGAAGGAAGCTGGTGGCATCAATTTCGAGTGGTTGCTATATTCAGGGTTTCACCATTTCCATACACTATTTTCAATTATGCAATTGTGGTTACAAGTATGAGGTTTTGGCCGTACTTATGGGGATCAATCGCTGGAATGGTACCAGAAGCTTTCATTTACATCTACAGGTCCTTTTTCAACTCTTCTAATGATTTCCTTTAGTTTTTTCTTTTTCCTCAACAGTCATGAAAGAAGGGGAGACTTAAATACATGTATCTCAAAATTTAAGAGTATATATCGCTCTTTTTTGTTGAACAGTTGAAGAGCAAATCATAGTCAAACCTTCTAAAGTTTTGATGTTAATCTACAGAGTACAGACCAATCACAAATCAAATATGGTTAGTGATGTAGCATCAAGAGAACAAAATAGAAAGAACAACTAGGGAAAAGTCTCAAATGTTATTGATTTAATAATAATGAAGTCTAACCACGAAACAGTTACAAATGGCCTACTCTCTGTAGGCAATCCAAATCCCTAAAGGACATTGGTAGAGTTGCCTCAAAGCAGCTACTCAACTCCCAAATTAAAAACCCTAATAAACCATATCCTTAATTAACAAAATAGCAGTAGCAGTAGCAGTCTACATCAGCTAGGCATCTAAACATGGGTAGTTTGCCTGGCAGAGCCTCCTTAGCAAACTACACTCACATATAATAGTGTATTAGATAGAACATCAGCTCTCTCTCTTTCTGATGCTTTCATACATGTTATCTGAGCCTCTTTTATTTGGTTTCTGCAGTGGTAGATTAATAAGAACCTTGGCAGATGCACAGTATGGGAACCTTCACTTGACTACAGTGGAAATAGTTTACAACGTTATCTCTTTCATCATTGCAATCATCACCACAATTGCTTTCACTGTTTATGCAAAAAGAGCTTTAGATGAACTCAAAATGGCAGAGGCTAATGGAGAACTTGCCCATGCTTCAGGCCTTGGCGGCAGTGAGATGGAAATGCTTCCAGTTGAAAGACCCAAGCAGCTTGGTTTCTCGTCAAAAGTTTCATCATAGCCTCACGCTGAGGAGTATAATAGTACATGTAAAATTTGGATTATTTAGAGAGGATTAGGATTAACTGGATCACTGATCAGTGTATTTTCTTTTTTCATTTTTGTTTTGGGGCCCTAGCTGCCCCCATTGTAGGTAGGTGGAATACAGGAAAATGAAAAGCAATCTTTGTATCTGTCTCTTCCCACAATCCACAGTGATGTATATTCCAGAAAGCTGTGCTGTTCAGTTCCTCCTCCATATCTTTTTAGTCGTATAGGGTGCCAGCACATTGGAGAATCTGCAATTGGCAGCAAGGAGGCCAATTGTTCAGCTTCTTTAATTAACTAATAATGGTGAAGAGATATCATATATGTCAGGATATCATGATAGCAAATTCAAGGTGACCATCATCAAAACCGCACAATTTTGTCCACATTGTCACTCAGTTGCTTTGAGAAAGTGAAAAATGTGGTATTTCTGGGAAAATCAGTGGTTGGAACCACGATCTCATGTACACAAATCTGCAGGCACAACTAGAAAAAGAAGAAAAAGAAAAAGAACTCAAGCTTGTAGTCTCATTGAGGAAAAAAGATTTGACTGACCATGGAAGGTTACTATAAGGCGTTAGATAATTGGTTGACAATAAATTATCAATTCTTATGTTTAAAGAATACAAGATTTACAAATACATATACTATCTATTTCTGGTCGCGACACACCTGGTCGAATATATATATATATATACTATCTATATCCACAAAATCAAACAAAAGAGGCGTTCTCAAGTACCAATTGTTAACTCTTGAATCCATTTTAAATCCTGATCCCACGACTGGTCCCAGCCCATATTTTTACTCTTGTCCGATTACTTCCATTTCTCCTTTCCTCATCTTTGAATCACCTTGGCCTTCAAGTTGATACAAATGCAGGAACTATAAACACACCTAAGTCATCCAGTGTATACTTGGTGGAAGAAAGATGAGGGGGGCTTATACAACATCTCACGGTTTCCATGGAGCTGGAGGAGGTGGGGGAGTTGGAAACAATGGAGGAACGGCATAGAAAATGTTGTTTTTGTCAATCCCTGTAGCTTTGTCACCTGACAAAGCCACAAGTGCTGCAACTAAACCTGCATTTCCAGCAAGGGTTGGCTCTGTATAATTATAGTTGGTACGAACATCATGGAAACCATCATGTCTATCAGGCCCAGCAACCATAGCTCCAACAAGTATATTTGGGTTTGGCTTCTTTGTGTCCCTCCATTTCCATCCTCCTTTACAGTTGTACTTGATCTTACTCCTTGGTATAGATGCACCTCGATGGTGAACATGTTTGGGGTAGTGATTACCAAAACCTACGATATAGCTCATTTTCCGCGGATTCTTCCCAAGGATGTAATCAATCTGCCAAAACACGAAGGAAAAAAGAAAGAGGCAAAAACATTAGTCAGAACTCTTTATGATCATTTACTATCTGAGTCAAACTGTTTATGACTCCTCCATGAACAAATTATTACACACCTGTGTCTTGGCGAACTCCCGGAGGACATCAGTTGAATAAAAGTTGGGACCACAATACCATCCAGGAGTATCAGCAGCATCAAGATAATCACTATATAGGGTAGCTAAAAAGGCTGCATTGACGGCGTATTGAAGAGGCTGAGGTGAACCATGGTTTAATTGAATCAAGCCTCCTGGTCGCCAAAATTAAAAAAACAGTACACATGTTAAAATACATTTTACGACCACAAGTCTGATTTTCAATTGAAAAGGTCATTGAAGTAGAAGATTATGTACCTTTTGTTCTGTTAAAGCTAGAGAACATCGGTAGGAATGAACACATGATTATGCTCGTCTGGTTGTGAAATGTTCTTAACATTTCTTCATATGGATATCCAGGACTCAAGAACAATCTCAAACGACTCAGAAGCACCTAAACACAAGATAACAAGATTAATTCACATATTAGAAGAACAGGGCACGGCCAAGGAGCTTCAGAAAAAGAACCATTGTTAAGCTTTTAAATTGAACTTGCTTTTAGTATCATAGAAAAATTCATTATTTAAGACAATCAACAAAGGCAATTTTCTCCATAGTTTCATTACCTCATCTCAATGGAAAGTTGATCACTTGATATGGCTATTTGACATTATGATTGTCATTTTAATCTTAAAAGGAAAATGCAATGATCTGGGTAAATACAACAGATAAAACCTATTCTCCATGTTTCTATACCATAACTCGTGTTAAGTTAAATAGTATATAAATTATGGCTTCCAAAGTAGAAGACAACTAGAAAGTAGCTCCAGAATATGCAAAAGATAATGAAAAATTTGATCATAATACAAGACAACATAAACTTAAAAACATACAAGAACCAATTGCAGTGATTGCCAATTATGCATACACCTAAATAGTCAAAGATATCACTGTGAAACTAATTTTGATTATTTCTAGGGATACACAAACACAGTATCAGAAATACAGTAAAATGACTCCTATGAAAGCATCTACTCAACTTCCACTACAGATAGAAGTGTTCTTGGGCATGAGAAATAATTGCATGGAAGCTCATTGCATCCCACTAGAATGAACCAAACTGCCATCTAGTTTAAGTTCAAATAAAAAATGTATACTCTCATAACAAATTGTAGTATGATCTCAATCTTAGAAAGTTACACTGAGGAATTAACTTCTAGAAACGTACCTGAGCACCAGCAAGCTTGTTGTCCCAGCTCAGGACACCATAATATGGGCCTCCCCAGAAGGCACCAGCATGTTTGGCCAGGCCAGGTGTAGTAGCAAGCTGGAGGTAGGAAGAATTTCCAGTGGCAAAGTACAACCAAGCCCCTCCCCAAATGAACTCATCCCAGTAGCTACTGGAATTATAGAACTTTGCAGCATCTGATCCACCTGCACTATATCTACCTCTCTGATCTCTTGAGAACTTGAAGAGTGTCCTGGCACCATGGACAAGTTTCTGAGAATAGGCCTTATTGTCTTTGAAAACAATGGATGCAGAAGCCAAAGCAGCAGACATTTCAGCAGCAAGATCTGAGCAACTGTGACATTCATATACAGGTCTTTCATAATCAATGTCCTCAGGACGCATCCAGCAGTAATGGTCATTTGGAGTTGTGCTCCCTCCGGAAGTATCTCCAACCCCAACCTGTCAAAAGGTGGAATACCACAGATCAGATGCATACCTCAGAGAAGATAAAGAGAGAACAGCTCAGTAATACTTTGGTGTAGTAATTACTTTAACAGCAGTATGTTCACACATTAGGAAACCTAACCAGGATAGCAAATACACTGGGTGGACACATTTTCTTAAGCATTTCTATATGAAATCAAAGTGTGTATCAAAAGTCCCTCCCTTTTTCTAGTATGATGGGGCTATTGTAAAACAATGAAGTCATAACAGTTGATTATGTACTGTATTATTCAGATCCGACCTGTCATGACATAATTTTTGGAGAGACCCGAATTAGGGTTTTTTTGTAGCCTGGTCTATGAAGGCATCCTTTGGGGTTTTGTTTTGATATATCTTTAGTACTGTTCTCTTCATCATTGATAATAAGATTCCAGCCGCTCTCGCCCGTGGATGTAGGTTTTCCTCATTGAAAGCTGAACCACATAAAATCCTTGCGTTCTTGTCATTTATGTTTGCTATTTCGTTTGCTAATTTCATTATTATCATAACAATAACTCTATTCTTCCCACACATGGGAGAAGCCAAGTACCTAGGATCCTAGCAATGGTCATATGTTGAGGAAAAAACGTTATTTTTCTTACATATGTGGGAGAATAACTAGTTCACAAGCAAACCACTAATTCATTTTTAGTGTTTACCTGTGCAGCAATCCTAGTCTATAGTATCAGCAGAATTATTGAAGGTCTTGAGCAGGTAATCAGTTCCCCATTTAATTGTCTCCATAACATGCTTGAGCTCCCCAGCAGCTTCATATTTTGCACTGTATTCAATTACACTCCAGCTCAACATAGTCATGGCAAAAGAAGCAGGGAAGTTGAACTTGATTGCATCTCCAGCATCGTAATAGCCCCCGACCAGATCTTTGATGACAGATGATGAATCAGACTTACCATCCTGGAGACAGGAATTTCCTCTCCACGACACATTGTTATGCTTTGGGAGTTTTCCGGCTGCAAGGAGAAGGAAGATGAAATACTAATAATTATACTAAATAATGAAATGCATCAAGTTCTGTTCTTTTTTTCCAACTTCTTTTCAGATTGATAGATATTGACAAGAGGGGTTGTGTCACTTAAATGAGAAGAGGTAGGCAGTCAAAAATATAGAAGAGGTACTCCTGTCTATGAAATTACTAGTTTTAATTTGTGGGAAATCACAAACAGATGATTCTCTAAGCACCTTCATGATAAGATAAATTCTCTCTCCACCTAATAGGAACTTCGAATTTGAGAGAAATAGAAGATTTGCAAGCAGAGATCAGAAAGAGAAGCATACAGAAGGATATCACCAGACTCCGACTAAATTTTATTTGATTAAAAAACATTATACATCCTTAATCAGACTAAAAAGCTCCATAAAAGGAAATACATTATGAGTCTTGGACCGCAATTTGCTATCTTCCAAAACCCGTACTCCGATTGTTAGTCAAACAGGAAAGATGGAATGGGAAAATCACAGAAAGAGCTTCTATAAAATGGAAATAGTAAGGCAGAAGCAAGAAGCTTACATTTTTGAACGTTGAAGAACATGAGGGCCTTGCGGAGGGCGAGGGTGTAGTTATCAGGAGGAGGGTGTCCGTGGTGGTGGCGTGGGACTGTCTTGACGATAAGGGTAATCAACCCAGCCAAAAGCCCAGCTACCAGAATAGTCCCAACAGTCCAAATAAAGATCTTTCGGCTGACAATAATGCAACCCAGATCCACATACCTCTTCTTCTTCTGCTCACCAGGTCCCAGCAGCCAGCTCTGTTGGGTCTCATCCAGTGGCCGAGACAGTGCAGCTCTATCAAAATCCTGCAAATTCCGGCTCCTATCATCGTCGGTGGCCGAGTCCGCAGTATTTATCTCTAGTGGCCCACCCCATGGATCCCTCCCATACATACTCATCTTGTATCCTTGCTTTGATCCTTAAATTTTCAGCTACCAGCAAACTGAAACAGACCCAGATCTAATGAGAGGTGGATGATGAAGAACGAAGAAGATAACTGCAAGTAATGTGAGAAAGCACAAAGCTTTAAGCTACAAACATACAATTGGTATACCCAACAAAGCAAACCATAAACAAATAATGCAGAGAATCTCCCTCTTTTCCCTTTAGGGGGATGGAAGTGGTTGTTTTTGAGAAGGAAAGGGGACTAAAGGTGGACTGTGGAGAAGGTAGGTTCTAGTAAAGACTCACTCCATTACACAAGCTTCGGATTATTGTTGTTATAATATTAAATTACTAATTTTTATTTGAAAATGAAATAAATAAAAGTGAAAACTTTCATTATTGGACATTAGGATGGATGTTAGTGACGGTGCTTAGTATTACTGGTAGATTCTATTCAACACAATCATATCATGTTATCATGTGGGTTGGGACTTTTGTTTGTTTTTCTCTTTCCTGAGAAAATCAGATTAATTGGGTTGACGACAGTGGCAATTCTACAAATCGATAAAGACAGTCCTGTCTAACATGCCCATATTTTTCTAACAATTTTTAGTTAGCTTATTTTATTTTATACTAATTTTTTAGTTAAGGAAAAAAATAAAGACGAAATCAAATCAGTTTTTACCAGTAAGCATCTACCCCAGCTGATTTTTTTATTATGTAATTTATTTGAAAAATGAAGTTTTACTAAAGTTTAATACTTTTTTATTGAGAAAATAATTACTTGTTGAATTTTAAGACATGGTTGACGTCATAAACCAAATTTGTTTCATAGAATTTCATGACATAAAATTTAATCTTGACCTCACAGTTTTCAGCCAAGTGTTTTTCTGTCTTGCTTTAACAACCAAATGTGCCGACACATTTATTTATTTATTTTGATATTATGTGCCGACACCTGTAGATATCAATTATCATCCACTCCCTTGATTTTCACTTTTCCACACTTTATTTTTAATTAAAAAAAGAACAAATATATTTTGCTTTTGTATGTTGAGCTCTCTTTTTTTTTTCTTTGTTCTCCTTTCAGTTGCAATACAGGAAACAATAGAAGATCAAATATGTAATTTGGAGCATGAAAATGAGGCCAGACCATTAAAAAATTGCTTGACAAAACACACATGGATCATGCATTATGTTAGAAAGAAAAACTGGTGCAGCATGTTTGTCTCAAAACACATACCAAAATAGAATATAGAATCTAAGAATTATGTTTTTTTTTTTTTTTTTCTGCATAGGGATTATGCAAAATAACCTAAAGATGGAAGAAAAGATGGAAAAGGCTGATGGCTTCTTCTTAAATTTCTGGACCTACAATGGCAACAATTGCCTGAAGACACAGTGGACCAGTGCACAATCAATAACATCATCATCATGGCTCCATTTATTTAGTACTCATTGATTCTGCAATATTAATAAACAAAACCAAACACTGTGGCATCTGGTATGAAAGCTTTGATTCAACATGACATACTCATATTTTGAATTTAAACTCCATCCATGTCAAAACTTTTATATTTACATTGACTTTAAATATCACTTACAAAAGATAATGAAAATTAAGATAAAGAACTACAAGCAAACAGTAATTGTACTTCCCAACAAAATTTGCAGACAAAAGATATGTAATGTATAGATATATTACAGTTATATATAGGACTGACATATTACATCAAATAGCAGCTTATCCTGTTTCCTGATTAAGATCAGGGATCCAGATTGCAGTTATTTACAGCAGGTATATAATTATAGACATTCTTACAAGCATACTTGCATATGTTTACTAATTGCAGATGCATGTCTAAGCTAGGATTCTATAAGCTAGATAATCAGTATAACATCTACAGAATAGTTACAGATCAAAACTATGGCTGTTAAAATGGAAGATGGGATGATGACGTTCTCTCCTTATATTCAGTAACCTGATTTCTTTTGCAACACTCGATTGAAGTGTTGGAGGACCGCAGACAATAACGCCTACATCTACATGGCCCCAACTTTCCGATATGGATCCAAAAATTTCTGCAGACAGAAAAAATGAAAAAAAATAATAAGCAAATATAGATATCAAGAATTGCAGCCTCAGTAATTAAAGAAATTGTAATATTTGTTGATGTATAAATCATTTTTTAGGAGCCACTACAGACCTACAGGACCAATTGCAAGGTAAACTTCTGTTGCACCTATCAAACTAGATCTGAGTATCCGAAAATTACTGATTTTTGAAAGTTTTCTTCTTGAGAAACATCTGACCTAGATAAATTCCACGATTATTTCAATAGCACAGACAATAGCTAGATTTCTTCAGAAAACAATTAAAGAAGCACTTATTTATGCAGGATAGATAGATCGTGAATGACATTTTGAAGCCTCCTTCCAAGTCATATATGGTAGCTGAGATTAATTCCAAATAAGCACTTACGTATGCATCTATTTATGTGTGCTTGAACATAAGAAATTGACTAGATGGTTCTTTTATGGTCAATATTTTTTTACCGATTCGAAATTCATGGAGTCATACCTGCAAAGTCCGGTCTTGAACCATAACGAACAATGGTTGATTTCACAAGACTTTCATTACTTGAATCCCTGTGAGCTGGAGTATTATTGTCCTCCATCTTATGAACGTTTATTTCACCGCATTTCTCCCTTGAAGAATTTTTCTGTTCACAAAGATGCCACAACCCAACCACAAGGCCCCCAAAAATAAAGACACTTGCAAGCATGCAGGCTACGAGAAGGAGGCCTTTGTACCACCATGATAATACGCTATATGGGTTAATGTAGAAAATATCCAACAAACTCACTAAAATAACAAATCCAATTGTAGACGAGATAACATATAATCCGGACCAAATATTATTTCCTGTACCAACCAAAACAGACATGCCATATTCACTGGACATAGGGCAGAGTGAAGGCTTTATAGCCTTGTGATTATATCCTTCTTCCTGCAGATACAAAATTCAAATACCTCTTTAACTGAAAGAAGGTATGTGTAAAAGAATCATAAGATAGCCATTTCTGGAAATAAAGTACAAGTACATAAGAATAAAGCTGTACTCACCAATGGAGGTTCTGATTCCCGAGTGACATAAATTTCAATCTGAAGATTTATTTTATCAGAAAACAGAGGACATATTGATTCCATGTCAATGGTCGAAAGCAGTGGTAGCTCATTTGATTTTTTCACAGCCCAAATAACTAATATATTTCTTGGTAGACAAGGTTTCCCTTCCCTTACACGGTGGAGAGTATCACTCAAGATAGCTAGAAATGGTGAAAGTCCAATACCACCAGCCACTAAGATAAGGTTTTCATACCTAAGAGAACAGAATGAAAAATTAGTTCACTACTAGATCAGAGTTTATTTTGTAGTTTACTAAAACTACAATGTATACTAGAATGAAAGTCAATGAAAACCAATCATCAACTGTATCAAGTTGATTTTTGCCTAATACATTGCATTCCAAGTTCAGGACCAATAGAAAGAGATGCATACATCAAATGATATGGTACTTCATGTCCGTAAGGTCCTTCAACTGAAGCTGTTATCCTAGTATTTGGCTGGACACCTAGCTCTTTTAGTAGTTCATCGTCAGAAATTTTTCCCTTAAGCTGTGCTGTCCATTCCCCAAGAACCTTTATGAGAACTGAAAGGTGATGTTTACCATCCAAAGGACTAGATGAAACACTGAAAGGATGCCATTGTAGCCAAGATAAGTCCCGAACTTGAAGGAAAATAAAACTGAGGGCATTGTATCGCAGATCTGCATTTTAAAAGGGAAATTGTCACATATATGGTCTTGGTGCAGAAAAATGGAAATGATAAGACGATGATGCAATGATTACTTCCAGGTTTTGACAGGACCAATTCCACAGTTCCACATGGAAGGCACTTGGCTGAAATTATATCAACTGTCCTACGCGATTGGCAGAATCTCAGAAAGCGGTCAAGCATAAAAAGGAATATTCCTCCAGCAGCCATGCTGAAAATGAAATCACCAACGTGCAATGCAAAAAAGATAACAAAGACTACATATAGTTGATGTGTGTAGAAGAACAACTCAAAATTCTTCTTTCTGACAGGAGGAAGGGATGTCACCCACATGAACAAACCAGCTAAAAGGCTGATAACTCCAGCAAGATTGGCAACACCGATATCTTTCCACTCTAATATCTGCAAGGAAAAACTAAAATAAATGTATAAACCAATAGATGTTTTGGCTGGGTTAAGCATATATTAAAGGAAAAACTGCAGATACTAAATTGTCTAGTTTGAAGGGAAACGTCAATAATATGAACCCATGTAGGTAATGTTCTCATTTCCAGGCTGACCAAATTGACAGCCTAGAATAAGATGACATTTGGTGTTTGCATCCGAAATGCAGTCTTCAGACTCCATGGAGAATAGCCCGAATAAAATTGCACTGGACATCAGCCTATCACAGATCAAGAAGCTACTCATCATGACAACATTGTAGATACCCTGCTTAGGTGAAGAAATCTGAAAAGCTAAGGAGAGATGTATGTATCCTGATATGGTCACACAATACTCTTCCAACACCCAAATTGCTATACATGGATATAGCCAATAGCAAGCTTGATAAGATTGTCATTTAATTTTCTGCCAATTATTCTATAAACATTACTTATGATCAGTTTGTCTTCTCTGTCTTCCTCACACAATAAAAAATCTCCCTAAGCTTTTAGTGAAACTGACTTTTACTCCTCACAATTGCAATTTAGCATTGCCCTCTTAAATGTTCAAGTAGACCATTTAGGCAAGTGGATCTTTGAAAATTTTAGGTTTACATATATATGATTCTACTACAAGAAACAAGAATTGAATAAATACAAGAAAAGGGGGGAAGGAGTGTTCAAGTGTCTAGAATGTCTTTGTTCAAGAATAAATGTCACTACATGCAAACAAACAAGAGGACTTACTTCTTCTAGGAGGCGGCCATCCATTGCCCATCCAATGACATAGAATAGTCCATGGAGGGTAAAGAGCAGCATTGTCAGGTGTCCCAGCCATACATGGTATCTTGTAGCATGCTCAAAAGGGATATCTATTAGACGGAGAAGAAAAGATCCCCTTGCAACTGGGAGAAACAGAAATGCCATGCAATATAATCCAATAGAACCAAAGCGAAGTCCCAGAAATTCCAACATTAATATGCTGAAAAGTTGAAGAAAAGTAAATTATTTCAGCTAATGATCAATATCAGCACTAAAGGAAAGCATCTTAGAATTACAGTATTATAAAAACTTTACATATGACTACAAGTCTCTGAACTAACTTGTTCTATGATGAAATTTCAATATGCACTCTTTTTGGCAGTGAAAATTGAGTAAAAGAGAAATCAAGTAAAAGGAGAGATATATATTACACAAAATGAAATATAGTATTCATTAGGCTCCACTCAATTATTATTCAAGCAATTACGTCAACTTATGTCTTTATTTGTTCAGTCAGTCTATCTGGTTACGTGATTTTCAATTCTAAAATGCCAAATGTCGGTTTAATGGTTAAAATGCAATTAACAAAAGAAGAGTCTTCAACGAAGCAATGAAGATTGAAGACCCTTATGGGGAAAGTAATAGAACACTATAAATTTTAAAAATGAAGGCATAATGGGTATATAATGTACAGTAAAAGGATGAAACTTGACTCAACCAAAGCCATATGGAAATGGTAATAGAAAAAAGGAACTCTATTGTTGTACCTTTTGTATTTGAAAGAAAACTGGTCAGACATAAAACTGAGGATGCTCATGGTATAAGCATAGACAGCCCAGATAACATACGCCAAAAAGAGGATAATTCCAATCAACTCAGTAGCAGAAACAACCCCAAATGGCCCGTCAACAAGAACAGGGAAAGTCCAAAGGCGAAAACTTGGATATATGGACGTCTTCTTTCTGTCAGACTAAAAGTCAGAACATAATAAGCAAATTTAAAATGCAGATTAAAAATTTCTACAAGTCACATACCCATGGAGCTCCTCTTCCCCAGAAATAATTATGTATGCTATGGAAAGGAATGCGATAATCAGAATTGGGCCGCTGAATATTAGGAATATGCTTCCTGCAGCATAGAAATTTAGAATGAAATTCTTAAGAGAACACAAAGAGAGAGGGGATGAGTAAATAAAATTGTTACCTGTAACTCCAAAAAGGGTTCCCCTGGTGGATTGGATCCATTTATGATACAAGTCATTCATAAATTCAGAAGGAAGCAGAAAGATAAACGCAGCCCATGCAAAGAAAATCACCCACATGACAAACTTGAGAATCCATTTCGCAGATGAGACAAACAAAGGCGTCTTCTTGGCATAACTAGTTCCAACATCTCGACGCAGAAGTGGGTTTTGAGCAGAGTGTTCATCCATGGATGACAATGGCAAGAAAAAGTATAATACTTTCAATTACCCTCAAATGTATACACTAATCCCAGATACCCAAAAACTTGTATATATACAAGGAAGCGAAAAAAAATCCAAAATTTGTGGACCCCATGGACATATGAACGAGGTATAATCAGAGTATGAGATAATACAGTTACACACTCTGAACCACTAATGCCGATTCCAAATACTATCTGAAATGAATGAATTATTTCCTCCAGATACATCATACTCAGAGTTTAGTAGAATCCATGAGTGTATCCATCATAATTAGGGACTCCAGACAAACATGAAACTGATTTGCTTGGTGGAAATTACTCGGTGTTGGACAAAGTTACAAACTTGCAAACATTTAAAGAGAATAATGACCACAAAAATGGGGAAAATAAAAATTTTATGGGTAAGAGAACAAATTGAGAGGTGATGTGTGAGTATCAATAGCATTAAAACAACTACGAAAGACGTTTTACCAAAAGAAAAAAGGAAAGCAAATAACATGTCATACTCATACAGGCAGTAAAAGTACCAGTTTGCAGGAATTGGCGGGGACTGGTGGAAAAGTAACAAAAAGAAGAAAATGGGCCAAAAAGGAATTCCCAAGGTTTTTTTTTTTTTTTTTTCCCTGTATTTTTGGGCTTATTTGTGCGTCGTATAAAAAATATAATAATATAAGATAATTAAATTCATTTTTATATAATATTTAACATTAATAGAATAATATAAATGTATATTATTAATTTTTTTATATTATATTTAATAATATAAATTTATATAATAAGATAATTATATAATAATATATTATAAAATTATATAAAATCTTCTACTATGTGTGCCAAATAAATTCTTAGTTTTTATGAGTGTAAAGAGATCCAAGTCTTGAAAGACCACACGGAAATTAAGAAAAGACCACATATTTATGTGTACCAAATTGCCTTAGGCTCTTAACCACTCCGATAGAAGTATGGAACAACTCAGCAGCAATGTTAGAACCTTATCTTTTGGCAAGTAAAGCTTTTAAATATTAGTATTAATCAAAAAAGTAAATGCTCAAAAAAAAAAAAAAAGTAATCAATTTTTTTTCTAACAAAAATGTAATCGATTATTGGTTGAATAGAAAAAGCACAGCACAGCACATTCTTCTCATGTTTGTGTTTGGGGGTGCAATTTTCCTAACAATTATATTATAAATATAACTTTTTAATTTTAATTTTAAATATGTAGATGTCTTTTCTATTTAAGCACAAAAAAAATTAAAAAGTAGCATTAATACTAGTGGATGACTTGATTTAAACATAAATTTATCAGAAAATTAGTTAAGAAATTAAATTAAATTTATTCATACCTGCTTGTAAAATATAAAAAGTGGAAGTAAGTTAATTATTTTTTGTTTAGGAAAATATTTTCTTTTATTTGTCACGAGTATTCACATACCTTTTGAGTATAAGCCTAATCTTATTCAAAATTCAGGGTTATCCTTCTCTACAAGTATTTTTCTGCAGCTCTAACTTATAAAAACTCCTTAACTGCAGAGTTCAAGTATGTCAAACTATTTGAATCACACCTTGCTGGGTGTTTAGGAAAATATTTTAAAAATTATCAAACAACTTTAAAATGAGAAAAATTACCTATAAAATTAAAAAAAATATATATGTAACAAATAGTAGAAAAATGATAATAGAAATTAAATTGAAAAAGTAAAAATTTATATTTTACATAATTAAGTTAAGAGATATGGGAGAGAATTAATGAGTGCTGTGATAAAATAATATAATTTAAAAAATATGAGAGAATTAAAATAATGTGATAATATTATATGTCAAAATATTAGATAAATATATTAATAATATGTAAATATTATATTCTATTATTCTCAAGTAGTAATTATATTGTATCTTATAAATATTCTTGTCTCCTAACTCTCCTAATTTAGAGAAACAAAAATTAAAGAATAATGGGTGGCCATAATTATAAAATAAAATAAAATAAAAATATTTATTATAATAATTTATCATAATTTTGATATTATGTAATATAATTTATTATTTTTTAAAATATTTTAAGTTATATTTATTTATTACATTTGTTTGTTCTTTCATTAAACCACCCTAAGGTTACCTTTCATTTATTCTCAGGAGTCTTCAAGAACAGTGTCCCATCGGATAAATGATGATGGCATGCTGACGTTAAACGCAGACACCCCCCACCGCAAGACATACACACTCCAGAACCAAAATTCGATTGACTCATCGGAGATTCTCGTATCTGGGACACTGTCCGCGTAATTATGGTATGCAAATTCGAACCCAAGCACCTCTCCTTCCAAATTACGATTTTAGTGAGAAAGATTGAAGCTTTTCACTTTGTACTCTTGTGGGTAATGGATGTGTTTGTGATTGTTTGATTAGACAACTGGAAGTAGTGAAAGGGAGGCTGCTACTAAGGAAAATAAGCTGATTCTGTATTCATATTGGAGGAGCTCTTGCTCTTATCGTGTCAGAATTGGCCTCAACTTGAAAGGTACAAAGAGACCCATTTCCCAAAAACTCTTGTAATTTTTATAGAATCCTTGGATTCGTCAATATTGACATATTTTTGCCAAATACAAGCCAATTGTGCTGGTGGGCTTTACTGTTTGTTCATATGTGCAGGCTTGAAATATGAGTACGCTTCGATCAACGTATTGAAGGGGGAGCAACGTGATCCTGGTTTGGTTTCATATTCAATTTCATTTAATTTGATATTTGTAATTGTTAGCTACAAATGCAAAAGTTTTCAAGTTAATCAAATTTAGTATGCCTGTAATAATTTGTGTGATATTGAAGTACTATGAGAATTCATAGCTTTAGCTGGTCTGTTGTATGTTATTCACTTTGCAATATATTAATCCTTAAAGTTATAGCATGTATCCCGATTACATATATTCTGATGTATTTTAGAAAACGGCTATACTAACAATTTCGAAAGTTACCCTTAAAGTCTTTATGATAAAACTTGTTCAATTTGATTTGCAAATCTAGTGTAAACTAAAGCATGAGATTTGCATTTGTCCCAAGAGGTACCACGTATTCTCTAGAATAAGTTATCTAAACCACAATTCTTTTTATCTGTGCAGAGTTTCTGAAGCTCAATCCTATTGGCTATATTCCCGTTCTTGTGGATGGGGACATAGTACTTGCTGACTCTTTTGCCATTCTCTTGGTGAAACTCATTTTCTGTTTCCCTCGGACATGCAACTTATAATAACAGCTTTTCATGTCTGTTGAAATTTGATCAGTGACATGCTTTGTATTTTTACTGTATTTGGAAGAAAAGTATCCTCAGCATCCTTTTCTACCTCATGATATTCATAAAAGAGCAATCAACTACCAGGTAATGCCGCATCTTTTTTAAGAACTATCTTGGTATACATGCCACATTTTACCCAATGGCTTCAAGAATTAACAGGATTTTAGAGCTTAGATATACCAAGAATATGTATGTTACAAGTTTAAGTTTCCTAACCTAATTGGATATTATTGAACTTTGTACAGCTACTTACTGTAGCTATTTTGGAGGTATGTTTCAACTTCTGATATATTTGTGTTCCCTTTTATGAAATCACGTGTAGGCTGCCAATATTGTTTCCTCAAGTATACAGCCTCTTCAAAACCTAGAAGTACTTGTATGTATGAGTGAGATTATCATTCTCCCATATTTTCCTCATCACTGATATTCAAAATTCAAAGATTATTTTGATGACATTGAGATTCATATATATTTACTTTATGGTGCATTTCCATTTACAGAAGTACATTGAGGACAAAGTTAGTCCTGATGAGAAACTTGCTTGGGCTAAATATCATATCAAAAAAGGCTTCACCGGTAACTTTGACAAAGCTAAACAATCCCCATATGCATTTATCCATGCATACATGCACCCACATTATATATGTATATATATTAATATGTGTGGAATCCATTCACAGAAGAAAATGCTAGTAGCTGTGGGCCTGTAGCTCATGAAATCAGACAACTTAAAAGGCAAATCTTTATTCTGCTGATCTTGGTCCAAAGATCCCAGTTATCTTTAAGTGAAGGAATGATTTTTGAATAACCTTTAGAAATGCTTAATCCCAACTCCGTTTTAATCTTCATTTTTGTCTCAAGTTATTAAGGGGATTAATATTTTCTTTGATTGCTTGCACATACAGAAGATTCTATCTTAATATGGTAATTTTGTTGGAGTAAGGGAAAAGATAGCTCAAATATTAGCTACAAGCAGAGCGTTCTGTTTTTCCAACAAATGTTTACGAGATACTCCTAATGAAAACCACCCAAATCTAATTGAATGCACTAGAAAACTTCTAACTTGCTTCTTAATCAGTATTTTATGATACTTAACATATTAACAAGGCATGTCCCTGATAAAGTTGGTAGCTATTGCCATTAGAACTCAATGCTTAAAGATATGTGCTTGTCATAATCTGAGAACTTGTTCATAATATCTATCAGAATAAGAATACTGGTTTAAGTCATACACGGTGGAAAATTGTTTAAATGGTCAGAAATACTAAAACTGTTGGAAAGAAGTCACTCAATAGTCTTGTCATTGATTGGAGATGCTAGAAGGTTTAAACTGTAACCTTTTGTAATTGAATTCTTTTCCCTGCTGGCAAATAAATATATTGCTACTTGCATGTGTATCAGCACTGGAAAAGCTTCTGAAAGACAATGCTGGGAGATATGCAACTGGGGATGAAGTCTTCCTGGTATGTTTCTCTGCTCCTATGGTTGTGTCTCTGGATTTTGTTTGCACTGTATTGCGTACTTTGAAAACCTAGGGTTTGGAAAGTCCATATATATTATAGAACTGAAACTTACAATGTGCTCAATGTGCATTTAATGAAGTCTATTCACTCTATCAATATAGATTATAGACAAAGTTTGATGTTTTCAAGTTGGCTATTATACTGAACATATGTGATACCCATCCTTGGACCTGATATTAGTTGGCTGTCTACACCTTTCTTACATATGACCAATATTTCTAGGGGCACTTCTGGGCAAACCATTCAATTGGAAGTTCCTAATCAGTATACTTTGCCTAAAATGAAAGTTTAAAAGTAAAAATTGAAAAAAAAATAGAATTCCTATGCTAGATTGGCGTGGCACGGAGATCATAGGTAGAGAGGACCAATCCTCCCTTTCAGGGTTAAGATACAATGTCAAATATCTAATAAACTCCCTAAACTTTAGGAGTACAATTTGAATTTGCTCCTTAACTGTGGAACTGAAGTCTGAGAAATAAAGTATCAACCAGAGCTTCAAGTATATAGGTTTTGCCATAAAAAGTTGTTAATTCTCATGTCAGCATAGAACTGATATTTCTGAGCTTTATATTGCACGTCATAGCTGCAGTTCCTAATAGGATAGATTATTATATTATATGGTACCAAGTTAATTAGCAATCATCTAACCTAGTGACTCTTGCTTTGCAGGCAGATTTATTTTTAGCACCTCAGTTTTCGGCGGCAACAAGGTTCCATGTTGACATGGTAGTGCTCGTGTTAGAATTTCATGTACCAGTTAATTTATATAATAAATGTATTATTTCTCTGTCCCTTGAAGCATCTTAACCAACACAAATGTGTGCATACTATACATATATATCAATATTTTCTTCAGATGCCAACGTTAACGGATGGTACTCCATGATGTTATCATATATACCTATGCTATTTTGGTGTTAAGGAATGGGACTCCATGTTTTTATCTTCTATGCCTATATTTTATCCTGTAAAACTTCTTTTTTTATCCACTCTACCTGCCTAATAATATGAAGATGCCATTTCTTGGATGTGGAGATTATATAGTGCGTAAGTTTACATTCCCTAATTGTGGTTTCAATGTGGTCAGATGTTTGTAGTTATGTACAACCGGATCCCCAAACTTCTTTTGACTGCCTAATGGTTATCATTTGTCCTCAAAATCTCAGATCCAATTGCCTCTGAATGCATCTGCTGACAATTTCTTCTCCTTCAATTTTCCTTGTAGGCAGATTTCCCTCATCTAGCAAGACTGAGTAAGGCATATAGTGAGGTACCAGCATTCCAAGATGCAATGCCAGAAAAGCAGCCAGATACTCCCTCTAGTGCACTAGTTACTCCATGATCAGAGATTTGCCGCAGATGATGCAAAAGTTAACAGTTAATTGTACTTGGAGAAATTAAACTCGTTGGCTGTTTCCACCGAATGTATGTCTGCAATCTGCAACCTGCATTTTCCTTCAAGTACAATTATGTTTGTCCTAAGAAAGTGTGAAATATCAATAAAGTATCACAGTGAAGGCTCAGGATTTCAGGTTTTAAGCTGGATTATTTTTTAATGATTATTTGGTTTTACTTGTCAATCTCATCTAGTTTAGGATTTCTAGTTTAGGATTTAAGACTAGTTGAGTTAATTTATTTTTACTTCTTAATTTCAAGCACGTTGAATGCTTGCTTTTCAATTGGTTGACTACAGAATTTGATCTAATATCATTTTGGATCTTCTGAAGTCTCTGCTTTGTTTTTGTACTGCAATCCAACTTTTACGGTATATTGAAGAGTTTAGAAGGAAATAAGTGGAGAGGAATTTATTTGAGACTTCAAAAAAAATTATAGGAAGTAAAAGAGAGTAGAAAATATATTTTTTATTTCAGAGTTGAGGGAAAAGAAAATAAAAAACATATGTAATTACATAATTGGACTATTACACTCTTAAAATGTTCCCATAGGACAGTGGAAAATGTAATAGCAAAATAGAACTGATAGTCAGTAACTTGGAGTATTTATTTGATCAATTTTGTCCTTGAATTTCAATTTTAACCATTACTAAATTTAGAAAATTGAACAACAACAGAAATAGATAATATATAAAATGCCTATCCACTACTGTCTACAAGCACAAAATTAAGAACAACAAAAACAAAAATAATGGACACAATTACTTAAATATATGTTAAATCATATAACTTTGACATGATGCCCAAACAATTTGTTCAAGAAGGCATACATGCTCTAAATGAGGACACAAAAATGCATTTTCAATAAGTCAATGGATTCAGGACTATTTCCCAATAGATGCTTTCTTCCTTTTTGTACCTCTCTTCTCTGTTTTCATCTTGCTAGCAGTTATAAGCTTGTAGTCAGAGCATGGCATTTCACTTAGCTTACCAAACCTTTTCTCATAGAAGTGCCATAGTTCTGACCTGTTCAGAGGGAAAATTACGCAAGGAAGTTGGCATGGATTAGCTGCATTGCAATATTAGATATTAAAGAATATCATAGTTGCTATAGAATTAGACAATTAGCTATCTTTTACTTACCAGTATGCCAGGAACTGATATGGAGCATAGTTTCCATAAATTTTCTCAACGTCTCTGTGAACTGTCCGAGTGGTGGATTTTTTTGCATGGAACTACATTAAGAAATAGATGTAAATTTCAAGAATATTAATCACATTTCAGTTCCAGATGGCATATGTGCAAACAAGAAAGAAACCTGTGCCAAATGTCTGATAGTCTCGGTATCAGTTGGAATGACATTGTAATATCCCATGCACATAAGCACATTGGCACAAGTAAAAGGGCCGAAGCCATCGATTTCCTTCAGCTGGTCTGCCAGCTTGTTGTAGCTGGATAAGCCAGAATCATTGGAAACCTCCTCAAGATGTCTTAGCTGAACCCCGCCTTGAACAATTTCTTAAGCAAGTTTCAGTATGCGATTTGCTCTGTAACCAAGTTTGCATCTTTCTGCCAGAAAATTTTCATCAAACTTTGCTAGTTCTCTTGGGCTCGGAAAATTTCCAATCTGTCCACTAGCATAACACCCTCTCCTATGAGAGAACTGCAGACATGAATCAGCTATGCAGTCTTCAGCAGTCTGAGAAGATTTGCAATCCTGACATGCATCACCATCTACATCAGTTGGTAAAAAGCTGCTACTCAAACTCGTACCTGTTGAAAAGACCTGGTCCATCTGCAAAGTCTCATCTTCTTCCAACTCTACTTTTCTCTCTGCAGAATTACAATTTGTGTAAACATAAGATACCTTAATGTCTCTCCTGGACTCTTTTTCAGCTGGTGTCTTTGGAATGAAATCGTCAGTCTCAGATTTTGGACTGTCAGCGACCGTGCTTACAACTTTAGCAACTGGGAAATGGGATGAATGACAATGCATTTCTAACTTGAGCTCACAGAGCGACTGAGCCATGCTCAAAGTCCTTGACCACCTGCAATTGTTTGGTGAGTCAACAACCTTTACCTACCGACAATATTGACAGAAAGATACATTAGACATACACATACTGATTTAGGAGCAGCTCCAGTTCATCATTATTAAATAGGCGTGCACAATGATAGTAAACTATTATGCACATAAATTACGATTACTGACTTTTCACTATGTGCATCCGTGAAAATTAAGCATCTGGTGCGTGCAGAGACCTGACCTCAGAAGCAACAGATGCATAGGATTTATTAAAAATGACAAAGGATGGGGCCAAGTCTGCAGCTTGAAACACTTTTCTCCCTTCCAGAATTTACCTTACCCTCATTGGAATTATGTCATGCAGTGTACAAGGTTTATTATAAGCTTCTAGGTGATCGAGATCATAAGACAGTTATAGGGAAAAAGCATTTGAATTGAAACAAGTATTAGTACTCACTGGCAGTTGCAGAGGAGAATACACTTAACCATATCCTCAAACAATGTGGGAGACCTAAAGACCCTTCCACTAAAGTTCCTTTCATCCTCATTATCACCATAGTTAAACATGTTAGACATCTTCTGAAACTCCTTCACAGCTCTCTCTTCTGTTTCTGACAAGCGCAGCATTCTGGACACCTGAGCCTAAGCAAATAGGAAAAAGAAACAGAATCAACTAAGAACTTAAACCCAAAATCGAATTCTGCAATCAAATCAACCCAACCCGGAAATTCAAACAATGAATCAACGAATTCATACCAGCAATGCGTGTTGTTGCAGGGAAGAGAGCGACTTTGTACCATGGACACGAACATTAAGCAAGTTCGGATGCTCTGGGGGTTGAGAAATGGTGACGAGGACCGACCCAGCTGAAGAAAAAGACGAATAATCATCATCAACCAGACTCAAACGCAATGGACGGGTGAGGGTTTTCGAAATAGGATCCCAATGATTAGGTGCCATCATGAACAAGCCATGGCTGCACACTGCCTTGTCCAGTCGAAAAGTCTCAGCTGCTTCCCCCAAGGGAAGCTCCAATTCGCACCATGGAAGAGTTGAGGTTCTTCTTCCTTCGTCTTCATCGTCTTCTTTACTGTGATCACATGGTTGTGTTTCTATTTCCTCCTCTTCCAAGCAATTGATTCCCATTTCTTTCGAATTCATTGCTTAAAGACTCAACTTTACAGCAAAGGTAGAACCTTTAAGCTACTTCTAAATTTTTTATTTTTTTTTTTCTTTACCTACTTCTAAATTAGCAACTCCTAAAAGGGTGGAAGGAATAGAAGTTGGATTTTTATTTTTATTTTAATAATAATTTTTATAAAAGTCATGTGACAAATTTATATTAGATAACAGACATAACAAATTAAATGAAAACTACTAGAGTTTAGCTCAAGTTGGTACCTGTCCTCAAAAAAAAAATAAAAAAATTCCTAGTCACATTATCGATAGGTGACTTTAAAATAATGATATTCACTTAATTTTAAAACCACAAGTCACCTATGACAACTTCTTAAATACATAAGTAATAATAAAAAGTTCAGAATCTTCTAAGATGGGAAAACATTGTTTAGAAAAATATGAAAGAAAGGAAAAGAAAAAAAATTGAAAATCCAGATTCATTAGATTTTGATCCAAATACTAAATTTTATTCTCAACAAGAAATAGATAAAATTAATCCGCAATTGAAGAAGAAGATAGAAAACCTACTGCTTCTACTTCAAATATAGAAACTCCTATGGCTACACCAATTCCTACAATCACCTAAAAAAAAGATTTAAATAAATAAAATGTAGCAATAAATGATATATTTTTAGATTTAACAAATATTAAAATAAAATATTATGAATAGACTATTGATGAATGGACACATCCTTGTCCATAGTTATAACTACTTATAAACAAGCTTGGTTTAAAGAAAAATTCTTGGATTTTATAGCTAGAACACTACAAGGAGACACTTTGCAATTTTTACGAAAATAGGAAAGTTATGTAAAAGGAATAGTCAGAAAACTGACTTATGTGCTAATTTTAACTCTTTTGATAAAATATTACAATAGTTTGTAGCAATTCTTAAACAAGAATTTTGTGATTATATGGATCCATATAAAATCAGTATATACTGACTAAAATAAAATTGTGACATTAAAGAACTTGAAGGGTTTTCAAAACAATTTCAAAAATATTATCTTAAACTTAATGAAGTTGAATCAAATTTTTAGCTTAACCAATATTTTCATAAATTACCACCTCCTTGGGACGAATTATGTAACAATACATATAAATCCTTTTTAGAAAGAACAAATAGACAAGCAAAAATTTAACTTAAGTCATATATATAATTTTAGCCTAGCTTTTAATACCCATGCTATCTAGCAAAGTTTTAGGACTAGGTACATCAAGACAGAGCTAGCCCTAAGTCTCAAAAGTCTTCTTGCATTATCTTTACTGGTGTAGCAAATTTAAAGAAAGATGTTTTTCTCCTTCCGTTTCCGTTTCCCTTTTTTTTTTTCGGGGATTTGGGGAGGGACAGAGAAACTAAGAGAGAGAGGGTATTAAAGCAAGGAAAATAGCTTTAAATTCCAAACTAGTTGGGATCGACTAGATGAATCATTTTTCTCCATTCACATCGATATGCTACAATATTTTCAGTAATTCCTAGAGCAGTCATATTTTTATTGATGACTGCCCTCATGTAAGTTTCAGTCTCCCCTTACCATGTCTAACACCTGACATCTGTACCAAGGCACATTTCTTAACTACTGCGTCTATTGGCCGACGTTAGATATGTCCAAACTAATGTAGGCGATTCTCCCTTATTTTCTCTTTAATAGGTGCTACTTTTACATTCTTACAGATCTCCATATTCCTTATTCTATCATTTCTTGTATGTCCACTCATCTATCTCAACATTCTCATCTCGGCTACTCCCATCTTATACGAGTGTTGCTTCTTAACTGCCCAACATTCGGTACCAAACATAGCTGGTCTCACTACCATCATATAAAATTTTCCTTTCAATCTATTCAGGATTTTAGGATCACATAAAACTCCTAAAGCACTTCACCACTTCACCACTTCACCACTTCACCAACCCTGCCTTGATCCTATAGTTTACATCATGCTTAATTGCGCTATCTTTTTGTATAAATGAACCTAAATACTTAAACACATCCTTTGTAGGGATTGTCTGACCGTCCAAAATTATTTCATTCGGGCCTCCTATAGTTTCACTGAAATTGCATTCTATATACTCAATCTAAGGCCTTTAGATTATAACGCGTTCCTCCATATTTCTAATTTGAAATTTAAACTTTCTCTAATTTCATCTATCAACATGATATCATCGACAAACAACACATACCATGGAGCCATATCTTGAGTATTATAGATAAGTTCGTCCATGACTAAAGCAAATAGGTAAGGGCTTAAGGATGAACCTTGGTGAACATTTATCGTGATCGGGAACTCTTTAGTCATACCATCTACGGTCCGCACCCTAGTCATTACTCCCTCATACATATGTTTAATAATTTCTACATACTTAGTTGGGACTTTTTTCTTCTTGAGTACCCACCACAAGACTTGTCTTGACACTTTATCATATGTTTTTTTCTAAATCAATAAAGGTCATGTGAATATCTTTTTTCTTTTTTCTATATTTCTCCATTAATTTTCTAAGTAAGAAAATAGCTTCTATTGTAGATCATCATGGCATAAAGACAAATTAATTTTTAGAAACTAGAGTCTCATTCTAAGCCTACGCTCAATCAATCTCTCCCACAGTTTCATTATATGACTTATAAGTTTTATTCCTTGATAATTCGTACAACTTTGAATATCTCATTTATTTTTATAAATAGGGATCAACGTACTCTTTCTCCACTCATCAGACATTTTCTTGGTTACTAAAATCTTGTTAAAAAGATTTGTAAGCCAAGTTACTCCAGTATATTCTAGGCATTCCCAAGTTTTTTTTCCTGTATTTTTGGGCTTTCTTGTGCATCGTATAAAAAATTATAATAATATAAGATAATTTAATTAATTTTTATATAATATTTAGCATTAATAAAATAAAATAAATTTATATTATTAATTTTTTATATTATATCTAATAATATAAATTTATATAATAAAAAAATAAAACAATAATATAATAAATATAAAATTATATAATTTAACATATTATAAAGTTATATACAATCTTCTACTATGTGCGCCAAACAAATTCTTAGTTTATATGAGTGGAAGGAGATCCAAATCTTGAAAGCTCAGCAGGTGACACGGAAGTTAAGAAAAGACCACATATTTATGTGTACCAAATTGCCTTAGTCTCTTAACCACTCCGATAAAAGTTTGGAACAACTCGGTAGCAATGTTAGAACTTTATCTTTTGGCAAGTAAAGCTTTTAAATATTAGTATTAATCAAAAAAGTAAATGCTCAAAAAAAAAAAAAAAAGTAATCAAATTTTTTTTTTTCTAACAAAAATGTAATCGATTATTGGTTGAATAGAAAAAGCACAGCACAGCACATTCTTCTCATGTTGTTTGTGTTTGTGGGTGCAATTTTCCTAATAATTATATTATAAATATAAATTTTTAATTTTAATTTTAAATATGTAGATGTCTTTTCTATTTAAGCACAAAAAAATTAAAAAAATAGCATTTATACTAGTTGATGACTTGATTTAAACATAAATTTATTCTTTTTTTTTTTCTCGTAATTATCATAAAATTAATCAATAAATTAAATTAAATTTATTCATTCGGTGCTTGTAAAATATAAAAAGTGAAAGTAAATTAATAATTTTTTGTTTAGAAAAATATATTTTGTTTATTTGTCATGAATATTCTTATACCTTTTGAGTGTAAGCCTAATCTCATTCGAAATTCGTGATTACCCCTCTCCACAAGTATTTTTCTATAGGCTCGAACTTGCAGAGGCCTCTAAACTGCTAAGTTCAAGTATGTCTTATTATTTGAATTACACATTGCTGGGTGTTTAAGAAAATATTTTAAAAATTATCAAACAACTTTAAAATGATAAAAATTACGGAAAAAAATAAAAAAAATTATATGTAACAAAATAGTAGAAAAAAGATAATAGAAATTATATTAAAAAATAATAATTTATATTTTACATAATTAAGTTAAGAGATATGGGAGAGAATTAGTGAGTGATGTGATAAAATAATATAATTTAAAAAAGATGAAAGAATTAATAAATGATGTGATAATATTATATGTCAAAATATTAAATAAATATATTAATAATATGTAAATATTATATTTTTTATTCTCCAAATATTAATATATTAATAATGGGTGCCCATAATTATAAAATATAAAAAATTATATATTTATTATAATAATTTAATGTTATGTAATTAATAATTTATCATTTTTTAAAATATTGTAAATTATATTTTTTTATTACATTTGTTTGTTCTTTCATTAAACCACCCAAAGGTTACCTTTCATTTCTTCTGAGGAGTCTTCAAGAACAGTGTCCCATCGGATAAATGATGATGGCATGCTGACGTTAAACGCAGACACCCCACACCGCAAGACATACACACTCCAGAACCAAAATTCGATTGACTCATCGGAGATTCTCGTATCTGGGACACTGTCCGCGTAATTATGGTATGCAAATTCGAACCCAAGCACCTCTCCTTCCAAATTACGATTTTAGTGAGAAAGATTGAAGCTTTTCACTTTGTACTCTTGTGGGTAATGGATGTGTTTGTGATTGTTTGATTAGGCAACTGGAAGTGGTGAAAGGGAGGCTGCTACTAAGGAAAATAAGCTGATTCTGTATTCATATTGGAGGAGCTCTTGCTCTTATCGTGTCAGAATTGGCCTCAACTTGAAAGGTACAAAGAGACCCATTTCCCAAAAACTCTTGTAATTTTTATAGAATCCTTGGATTCGTCAATATTGACATCTTTATTCCAAATACAAGCCAATTGTGCTGGTGGGCTTTACTGTTTGTTCATATGTGCAGGCTTGAAATATGAGTACAAAGCGATCAACTTATTGAAGGGGGAGCAACGTGATCCTGGTTTGGTTTCATATTCAATTTCATTTAATTTGATATTTGTAATTGTTAGCTACAAATGCAAAAGTTTTCAATTTAATCAAATTTAGTATGCCTGTAATAATTTGTGTGATATTGAAGTACTATGAGAATTCATAGCTTTAGCTGGTCTGTTGTATGTTATTCACTTTGCAATATATTAATCCTTAAAGTTATCGCATGTATCCCGATTCCATATATTCTGATGTATTTTAGAAAACGGCTATACTAACAATCTCGGAAGTTACCTTAAAGTCTTTATGATAAAACTTGTTCAATTTGATTTGCAAATCTAGTGTAAACTAAAGCATGAGATTTGCATTTGTCCCAAGAGGTACCACGTATTCTTTAGAATAAGTTATCTAAACCACAATTCTTTTTATCTGTGCAGAGTTTCTGAAGCTCAATCCTATTGGCTATATTCCCGTTCTTGTGGATGGGGACATAGTACTTGCTGACTCTTTTGCCATTCTCTTGGTGAAACTCATTTTCTGTTTCCCTTGGACATGCAACTTATAATAACACCTTTTCATGTCTGTTGAAATTTGATCAGTGACATGCTTTGTATTTTTACAGTATTTGGAAGAAAAGTATCCTCATCATCCTTTTCTGCCTCATGATATTCATAAAAGAGCAATCAACTACCAGGTAATGCCACATCTTTTTTAAGAACTATCTTGGTATACATGCCACATTATACCCAATGGCTTCAAGAATTAACAGGATTTTAGGGCTTAGATATACCAAGAATATGTATGTTACAAGTTTAAGTTTCCTAACCTAATTGGATATTATTGAACTTTGTACAGCTACTTACTGTAGCTATTTTGGAGGTATGTTTCAACTTCTGATATTATTGTGTTCCCTTTTATGAAATCTCGTGTAGGCTGCCAATATTGTTTCCTCAAGTATACAGCCTCTTCACAACCTAGAAGTACTTGTACGTATGAGTGAGATTATCGGTCTCCCATATTTTATTTATCACTGATATTCAAAATTCAAAGATTATTTTGATGACATTGAGATTCATATATATTTACTTTATGGTGCATTTCCATTTACAGAAGTACATTGAGGACAAAGTTAGTCCTGATGAGAAACTTGCTTGGGCTAAATATCATATCGAAAAGGGCTTCACCGGTAACTTTGACTAAGCTAAACAATCCCCATATGCATTTATCCTTGCATACATACACCCAGATTAATCCATTCACAGAAGAAAATGCTAGTAGCTGTGGGCCTGTAGCTCATGAAATCAGACAACTTAAAAGGCAAATCTTTATTATGCTGATCTTGGTCCAAAGATCCCAGTTATCTTTAAGTGAAGGAATGATTTTTGAATGACCTTTACAAATGCTTAAACCCAACTCCGTTTTAATCTTCATTTTTGTCTCAAGATATTAAGGGGGCCAATATTTTCTTTGATTGCTTTCACATACAGAAGATTCTATCTTAATATGGTAATTCTTATGTTGTAAGGGAAGAGATAGCTCAAATATTAGCTACAAGCAGAGTGTTCTGTTTTTTCAACAAAATGTTTACGAGATACTCCTAATGAAAACAACCCAAATCTAATTGAATGCACTAGAACACTTCTAACTTGCTTCTTAATCAGTATTTTATGATACTTAACATATTAACAAGGCATGTCCCTGATAAAGTTGGTAGCTATTGCCATTAGAACTCAATGCTTAAAGATATGTGCTTGTCATAATCTGAGAACTTTTTCATAATATCTATCAGAATAAGAATACTGGTTTAAGTCATACACGGTGGAAAATTGTTTAAATGGTCAGAAATACTAAAACTGTTGGAAAGAAGTCACTCAATAGTCTTGTCATTGATTGGAGATGCTAGAAGGTTTAAACTGTAACCTTTTGTAATTGAATTCTTTTCCTGCTGGCAAATAAATATATTGCTACTTGCATGTGTATCAGCACTGGAAAAGCTTCTGAAAGACCATGCTGGAAGATATGCAACTGGGGATGAAGTCTTCCTGGTATGTTTCTCTGCTCCTATGGTTGTGTCTCCGGATTTTGTTTGCACTGTATTGCGTACTTTGAAAACCTAGGGTTTGGAATGTCCATATATATTATAGAACTGAAACTTACAATGTGCTCAATGTGCATTTAATGAAGTCTATTCACTCTATCAATATAAATTATAGACAAAGTTTGATGTTATCAAGTTGGCTATTATACTGAACATATGTGATACCCATCCTTGGACCTGATATTAGTTGGCTGTCTACACCTTTCTTACATATGACCAATATTTCCAGGGGCTCTTCTGGGCAAACCATTCAATTGGAAGTTCCTAATCAGTATACTTTGCCTAAAATGAAAGTTTAAAAGTAAAAATTGAAAAAAACAATAGAATTCCTATGCTAGATTGGCATGGCACGGAGATCATAGGTAGAGAGGACCAATCCTCCCTTTCAGGGTTAAGATACAATGTCAAATATCTAATAAACTCCCTAAACTTTAGGAGTACAATTTGAATTTGCTCCTTAACTGTGGAACTGAAGTCTGAGAAATAAAGTATCAACCAGAGCTTCAAGTATATAGGTTTTGCCATAAAAAGTTGTTAATTCTCATGTCAGCATAGAATTGATATTTCTGAGCTTTATATTGCATGTCATAGCTGCAGTTCCTAATAGGATAGATTATTATATTATATGGTACCAAGTTAATTAGCAATCATCTAACCTAGTGACTCTTGCTTTGCAGGCAGATATATTTTTAGCACCTCAGTTTTCGGCGGCAACAAGGTTCCATGTTGACATGGTAGTGCTCGTGTTAGAATTTCATGTACCAGTTAATTTATATAATAAATGTATTATTTCTCTGTCCCTTGAAGCATCTTAACCAACACAAATGTGTGCATACCATACATATATACCAATATTTTCTTCAGATGCCAACGTTAATGGATGGTACTCCATGATGTTATCATATATACCTATGCTATTTTGGTGTTAAGGAATGGGACTCCATGTTTTTATCTTCTATACCTATATTTTCTCCTGTAAAACTTCTTTTTTTTTTCCACTCTACCTGCCTAATAATATGAAGATGCCATTTCTTGGATGTGGAGATTATATAGTGTTTATGTTTACATTCCCTAATTGTGGTTTCAGTGTGGTCAGATGTTTGTAGTTATGTACAACCGGATCCCCAAACTTCTTTTGACCGCCTAATGGTTATCATTTGTCCTCAAAATCTCAGATCAAATTGCCTCTGAATGTATCTGCTGACAATTTCTTCTCCTTCAATTTTCCTTGTAGGCAGATTTCCCTCTTCTAGCAAGACTGAGTAAGGCATATAGTGAGGTACCAGCATTCCAAGAAGCTATGCCAGAAAAGCAGCCAGATACTCCCTCTAGTGCACTAGTTACTCCATGATCAGAGATTTGCCGCAGATGATGCAAAAGTTAACAGTTAATTGTACTTGGAGAAATTAAACTCGTTGACTGTTTCCACCGAATGTATGTCTGCAATCTGCATTTTCCTTGAGTACAATTATGTTTGTCCTAAGAAAGTGTGAAATATCAATAAAGTGTCACAGTGAAGGCTCAGGATTTCATGTTATAAGCTGGATTATTTTTTAATGATTATTTGGTTTTACTTGTCAATCTCAACTAGTTTAAGATTTAAGACTAGTTGAGTTAATTTTTTTTTTATTTCTTAATTTCAAGCACGTTGAATGCTTTCTTTTCAATTGGTTAACTACACAATTTGATCTAATATCATTTTTGGATCTTCTGACGTCTCTGCTTTGACTTTTACGGTCTATTTAAGAGTGTAGAAGGAAAGAAGAGGAGAGGAATTTATTTGAGACTTTAAAAAAAATTTATAGGAAGTAAAAGAGAGTTGCGGGAAAAGAAAAAAAAAAAGCATATGTAATTACATATTTGTATGATTACACTCTTAAAATGTTCACAGGACAGTGGAAAATGTAATAGCAAAATAGAACTGATAATCAGTAACTTGGAGTATTCATTTGATCAATTTTGTCCTTGAATTTCATTTTTCTCCAATACTAAATTTAGAAAATTGAACAACAACAGAAATACATTATATATAAAATGCCTATCCACTACCATCTAAAAGCACAAAATTAAGAACAACAAAAACAAAAATAATGGACACAATTACTTAAATATATGTTAAATTATATAACTTTGACATGATGCCCAAACAATTTGTTCAAGAAGGCATACATGCTCTAAATTAGGACACAAAAATGCATTTTCAATAAGTCACATGGATTCAGGACTATTTCTCAATAGATGCTTTCTTCCTTTTTGTACCTCTCCTCTCAGTTTTCATCTTGCTAGCAGTTATAAGCTTGTAGCAGAGCATGGCATTTCACTTAGCTTACCAAACCTTTTCTCATAGAAGTGCCATAGTTCTGACCTGTTCAGAGGGAAAATTACGCAAGGAAGTTGGCATGGATTAGCTGCATTGCAATATTAGATATTAAAGAATATCATAGTTGCTATAGAATTAGACAATTAGCTATCTTTTACTTACCAGTATGCCAGGAACTGATATGGAGCATAGTTTCCATAAATTTTCTCAACGTCTCAGTGAACTGTCTGAGTGGTGGATTTTTTTGCATGGACCTACATGAAGAAATAGATGTAAATTTCAAGAATATAAATCACATTTCAGTTCCAGATGGTATGTGTGCAAACAAGAAAGAAACCTGTGCCAAATGTCTGATAGTCTCGGTATCAGTTGGAATGACATTGTAATATCCCATGCACATAAGCACATTGGTACAAGTAAAAGGGCCGAAGCCATCGATTTCCTTCAGCTGGATAAGCTAGAATCATTGGAAACTTCCTCAAGATGTCTTAGCTGAATCCCACCTTGAACAATTTCTTGAGCAAGTTTCAGTATGCGATTTGCTCTGTAACCAAGTTTGCATCTTTCTGCCAGAAAATTTTCATCAAACTTTGCTAGTTCTCTTGGGCTCGGAAAATTTCCAATCTGTCCATTAGCATAACACCCTCTCCTATGAGAGAACTGCAGACATGAATCAGCTACGCAGTCTTCAGCAGTCTGAGTAGATTTGCAATCCTGACATGCATCACCATCTACATCAGTTGGTAAAAAGCTGCTACTCAAACTCGTACTCGTTGAAAGGACCTGGTCCATCTGCAAAGTCTCATCTTCTTCCAACTCTACTTTTCTCTCTGCAGAATTACAATTTGTGTAAACATTAGATACCTTAACGTCTCTCCTGGACTCTTTTCCAGCTGGTGTCTTTGGAATGAAATCTTCAGTCTCAGATTTTGGACTGTCAGCGACCGTGCTTACAACTTTAGCAACTGGGAAATGGGATGAATGACAATGCATTTCTAACTTGAGCTCACAGAGCGACTGAGCCATGCTCAAAGTCCTTGACCACCTGCAATTGTTTGGTGAGTTAACAACCTTTACCTACCGAAAATATAGACAGAAAGATACATTAGACATACACATACTGATTTAGGAGCAGCTCCAGTTCATCATTATTAAATAGGCGTGCACAATGATAGTAAACTGTTATGCCCATAAATTACGATTACTGTCTTTCACTATGTGCATCCGTGAAAATTTAGGATCTGGTGCGTGCAGAGACCTGACCTCAGAAGCAACAGATGCATAGGATTTATTAAAAAATGACAAAGGATGGGGCCAAGTCTGCAGCTTGAAACACTTTTCTCCCTTCCAGAATTTACCTTACCCTCATTGGAATTATGTCATGCAGTGTACAAGGTTTATTATGAGCTTCTAGGTGAGCAAGATCATAAGACAGTTATAGGGAAAAAGCATTTGAATTGAAACAAGTATTAGTACTCACTGGCAGTTGCAGAGGAGAATACACTTAACCATATCCTCAAACAATGTGGGAGACCTAAAGACCCTTCCACTAAAGTTCCTTTCATCCTCATTATCACCATAGTTAAACATGTTATACATCTTCTGAAACTCCTTCACAGCTCTCTCTTCTGTTTCTGACAAGCGCAGCATTCTGGACACCTGAGCCTAAGCAAATAGGAAAAAAGAAACAGAATCAACTAAGAACTTAAACCCAAAATCGAATTCTGCAATCAAATCAACCCAACCCGGAAATTCAAACAATGAACCAACGAATTCATACCAGCAATGCGTGTTGTTGCTGGGAAGAGAGCGACTTTGTACCATGGACACGAACATTAAGCAAGTTCGGATGCTCTGGGGGTTGAGAAATGGTGACGAGGACCGACCCAGCTGAAGAAAAAGACGAATAATCATCATCAACCAGACTCAAACGCAATGGACGGGTGAGGGTTTTCGAAATAGGATCCCAATGATTAGGTGCCATCATGAACAAGCCATGGCTGCACACTGCCTTGTCCAGTCGAAAAGTCTCAGCTGCTTCCCCCAAGGGAAGCTCCAATTCGCACCATGGAAGAGTTGAGGTTCTTCTTCCTTCGTCTTCATCGTCTTCTTTACTGTGATCACATGGTTGTGTTTCTATTTCCTCCTCTTCCAAGCAATTGATTCCCATTTCTTTCGAATTCATTGCTTAAAGACTCAACTTTACAGCAAAGGTAGAACCTTTAAGCTACTTCTAAATTTTTTTTTTTTTTTTTTCTTTACCTACTTCTAAATTAGCAACTCCTAAAAGGGTGGAAGGAATAGAAGTTGGATTTTTATTTTTATTTTAATAATAATTTTTATAAAAGTTATGTGACAAATTTATATTAGATAACAGACACAACAAATTAAATGAAAACTACTAGAGTTTAGCTCAAGTTGGTACCTGTCCTGAAAAAAAAAATATTCCTAGTCACATTATCAATAGGTGACTGTAAAATAATGATATTCACTTAATTTTAAAACCACAAGTCACTATGACAACTTCTTAATTACATTAAGTAATAATAAAAAGTTCAGAATCTTCTAAAGATGAGAAAATATTGTTTAGAAAAATATGAAATAAAGGAAAAGAAAAAAAATTGAAAATCTAGATCCATGAAATTTTAATCCAAATACTAAAGTCTATTCTCAACAAAAAATAGATAAAATTAATTTGCAGAAGATAGAAAACCTACTGCTTCTACTTCAAATATAGAAACTCCTATGACTACCAATACCTACAATCACCTTAAAAGATGATTTAAATAAATAAAATATAGCAAATGATATATCTTTAGATTTAACAAATATTAAAATAAAAAATTATTAACAGACTATTGATGAATGGACACATTATTGTCCATAGTTATAACTACTTACAAACAAGCTTGGTCTAAAGAAAAATTCTTAAATTTTATAGCTAGAACATTACAAAGAGACACTTTGCAATTTTACGAAATTGAAAAAATCATGTAAAAGGAATAGCCAAAAAATTGACTTACGTGCTAATTTTAACTCTTTTGATAAAATATTACAACAATTTGTAGCAATTCTTAAAAAAGAATTTTATGATTATATGGATCCACATAAAGTCAATTATAATTATATACTGACTAAAATAAAATTGTGTGATATTAGAGAACTAGAAGGGTTTTCAAAACAATTTCAAAAATATTATCATAAACTTGATAAAGTTGAATCAAATTTTTGACTTAAACAATATTTTCATAAATTACTACCTCGTTGTGATGAATTTTATAACAATACATATAAATCCTTTTTAATAATAACCAATAGGCAAGCGAAAATATAACTTAGTCATATATGTCTTCTTGCATTATCTCTGCTGACGTAGCAAATTTGAAGAAAGATGTTTTTCTCCTTCCTTTTCCCTTCCCTTTTTTTTTTTTTTTGGGGGGGGGGGGGGGGGGGGGGGGGGAATTTGGGGAGGGACAGAGAAACTAAGAGAGAGAGGGTATTAAAGCAAGGAAAATAGATTGCTATAGTTGCCACCATCAGTATAAATCATAAATCTTTCTTTTTCTTTCAACTTGGCACAAAATAATCATCTCTGACCATCAATTGGACATGCCCGGCCTAGTTTTTTAAGGTTTTCAATGATCATAACCAGTTTTGTGTTAAGTCGATTTACAAAGCACTTAGGTAGCCATCCTGCAGGGTCTAACTGAAAAAGATAAAACAAAAGAATTTCTAGTTAGTTTTTGATTCAATAGCTCTATAGCATGTCCATAATGATAACAGATAAGTATTTAAAAATACTTTTTCTTGTTGATTTAATCTTAATCACCTGAACAACATATGTGACCATACATGCATGAACATCTTCTAGCTTCTCTACAACCCACCCTGATTGCAACAGTAGTCCACTGATTGCATTATTTTGCTTTGGATACAAACCTGCAGCCATCTCTTTTGGCAGTGAAGCAACTGCTACCACCTGTAAACCCAGTTCAAGTATTTTCAAAGATTTGAAGGACAGAAAGTTCCATTTGTAAAGCAAGTAACATGTGCAGTTTGTCTATTTACTTTTAACTACTAACCAATGTGCCATCTTCCATGGTTTCACGTCGCTCATAGACTATGAATTCCCTGTTCCTGAAGAAAGGCTTAGAGTTATCCCCGAACCTTAGACGAATTATGCTTAGGTTATCTTCAAGGTCTTTTATGTACCTTGCTTCCACCAGATCAGAGTCCCATTGCTGGCTTAATAGAAATGAGAGTTCCATAAACAATGTCAACGGTAATGTTTGGAACTTCAATGATTCATATGTGAAGGATTTCAGAAGAAAACAACTTTGCTCATAGGTATAACTTTAATTCCATAAGTAAGCAGATTCAACCATCCAAGAAACTGACTTGCTGCATCATTACCACCTAAAAATTCTAATAGCCTTCAATTGTCTTCCTCTAAGAATGAATACCATAAAGAAAGAAAAAGAAAAAGAAAAGCAATATTATTATGGAAAGTGCTAGAGACAAGTTTTCTTTTCAGAGTTCTGGACAGGAATCTCATTCTCTCCATGTCTCTCGTGTTTTGTTTTTCCAGTTTTTATTTCTACTCAGCTCCAAATGGAATAATTACTTTATTTTTTTCATCGTTTTATGCAGTGTTTGATATTCACCTTTGCAGTCTCAATGGCATTGGCAACAGTGATGAATTGTTGGGAAGAGACAGACCTAAGCAGCCAGCGACTAGGGAAGGTGTGAAGTGATTCAGACCTTCGTTTTGATATTTCTACCCCATTGTCAAGAGGGAGAACCTTCCAGCCATCATTGGCATTTCCAGCCCTCATTGGCATTTCCAGCCCTGTTGTAATCTGAAGCTGACAGTAACTCCTGTACGCAGCTCTCTCTTGCAAAATGCAGATACCTTCTAAGAGAGTTCTCACTAGTGGACCTTCAGACAACCAAAACAAGATTGTGATGAGAATTTGGTTCACAGTCAGGAAAATAAAAATTATAAATGAAACAGTGTTTGAAGGATTGATAAGTTTTAACGCTCACCAGGAACGGCTGTAAGGGGCAGGGCTGCTCACCTTAGGTGGTACTGGTATCAATTGCCTGCAGCTGCAAGTGTTGTGTTCACATTATGGAACTTAGCAAAAGCATATACATACAAGAGAGAACAAGGAGGTTGAGGTATATGATTGGTTTGAGGAGAAGCTGAGAAGTGCAAAAAAAAAAAAATGAAGTGGGGAGATGTGATTAATGCACATGGAATGCCAGAGGAACCTCCATGATTAGAAGAGGATCTCTTTTACTAGATAAAGGATAGATTCTTTTTCTTGCCTAAAAGCCGCAAGAACAAGGTATGGAAGATGATGCACATGTAGTGTTCGGTGGCTTTTGAATTTTGAAAAAATAAAAAATAAACAAATTAAACAGAGATTGACAATGAGAGAGCTAGATTAGGAAAAGCCTATAGCTAATAGCCAAACTAAGAAGTTCAAAATCACTATGCATTGTTTAAGCTAGGATGCTTAACTTCTAATGCACAAAAAGTATACTCAGAAGCCCTTCTCAGGCCCCAATCCACTTGCCATGGGAAGGCTGGAATGCCACACAAACAGGAAGGCATACACAACTGCCACTGGCCCCAATCAGCTGCTTTGAAACGGTTCTTGGGACTGTCCCTTGTGTCATGGTAGGTGTAGTATCAACTGAATGTTCAGTTCCATTTCATCAAATATATATATTTTCAATGAGGATACAGTTGAATATTCTTTCTGAATTTTAACCACTCCTCTGTGGAGTACAACATGCTTGTATTCATTAAAAATTTAGAATTAAGGACTTACAATGATGTCATAACAATTATAGATAAGTTAAATAGTAAGGACAAAAGGTCATACATACAAGAAAAAGTTACTTTCAGAAAGGATTATGAATGCAAAAGAAAGTGATTGATATTAACAAAGGGACAGACTTCGATTACATTCATAGTTACTTCGATCTAGTTAGATTAAGAAAACCTATTATTTCAGCCCAAGAAGAGGGGGAGAGGTGTGTAGAAGAGAAGGAATCTCTCTAAGACTGTGAATTTTGTTGCTTCAGGAACCCTTTAGCTGTAAGGCTTTCCATAGTGTCTCGTACGGCATCTTCAACTGGTGTGAAGACCAAACCCAGATTGAGTAGTCTTTTGGATGCACCTTTGCATGCCATCAGGCCAGGTTGCGTTTCATCAGGAAACCTGCAAAATTAAGAAATCAGTAAATGTAGAACATAAAAGATTAATAGACCAAATGTAAGAAGAACAATATTTAAACCTAAAGAGAATATCGAAGAACATTCAAAATAGTTTGCAGTAACAATTATGACTTCCAATTTGTTCTATTAGATATTACGTCTCTTCTATCACTTAGGATAAGGCCTCCAGGCTGTACTGTTTCCTCATGACATGCATTACCAACTGTCTTGATCTCACTTAATGAGAAAGACAAAATAGCCAGATTATCAATTAAATCATGGCCAAACAAATCATAGAACTTTTTCTTGAAACCAATTGACTCCCAAGAGGGAAATTTTTATAAACATGATATACTAAATTACTTATCACCAATGTTAAACAAAAGGTCTCCACTTCTAAGACATTGGCCTGCGAAAAGAAAAGAATGGCAATCACTAACATCAACTAACATCATTTTTGTTTTTATGTCACCGATGTTTTACAACTTTCAATAATTACAAGCAACAGAAGCCAAAAGCAATAAGATATTTTAATTCAAAATTTACCTTCTAATTTAGTCTCAATATATTGTCATTCAAATCAGAAGGTGAAGACTGAATAGACATTCCAGTTAACCTCGAAAGGCCACAGCAACTGCTACTTACTTTTCCAGAGTTCTCAGGGCACCAAATATATTAAATAAACTTTGCATCAACTGGCCAATTACATTACCATATCCCTTTCATAGACATGAACAGAAACTGGAACTTATGCCCTATGTGCTCGAAGGGAAAGGTGGGTCGATGGATTGAACAACAAAACAAATGATACATTTAAATTGATTAAAACACAAAAAGAGGAAGAGTAGTAGGTAGGACTTAGGAGGATGGATGATAGACTAATTTACTGAACCATAATATAATTCCTTTTTTCCAGTTTAATCTTCCCCTTCAACAACCTCAGTAAACCTCACTTCCACTTGAGGCTCAACTACCTACTCTATCAGGAGTTGTACCTGGCACTCTTCCCTCAAGGGGGAGCAACAACCATTTCAGCTAAGGTCAGTGATGAAGACTGAAGACAGTGAAGAGTGATATTAGTTCTAAATATCTATATGCTTCAACCTTTAATCACACATGTAATGAATTTTTTGTGTCTTAACACCTTCTCATCTCTATACATTTTCACCCCCTAATTATAACCAAAAAGCAGTTTCTGGGGTACATGGGCTAGCATATATAAAGTTACATAGCATCAAAAAGGCCAATTAGAAAGCATCTGATGTATATATTACATTTCCATCACAAAGGAGTACATAAATGTGGAATATGCCCCAGGAACCATAAGTCCTACTTATTCTCCATAGAATAAATGATGCACACTCAGTCCCGTGGAACCATTGGGTTAAGAAAGGTGGGGCTTGCTAAAGGAGACATCTTTGGACAGCAGCAACAGTAAGAGATACAATCGTAGGAGAACTATTATTGAAAAACCCAAATTCCAAATAACATAAAAAAGGTCACCTTGAAGTGGGAAAACCCACATAACTAAACAAATGATAAAGCAAACCAGGAATTAGTACAAAAAGAATATGGCAATAGAGAGCTCCAAACATATTAGATTTAGATTTGAACCCAAAAGTTGAAACTTCAAGTCCACCTGTATGCCCCATTACATGGTGCACCATTGATTATACTAGTTTTATACAGATATCACTCCCATCAATCATCAAGTATTAATCTTCAACCATCAATAACCAAAGTCATTGATCATGTTTTACAGTGTATCAATCAATACCCAAAACTCTGCTTTTGCAATCCAAAAGAATATTTTGAAAAGAAAAGACAAACCTGTGAATTGGGAATTCAGGGTACAATTTGGAAACCCTTTTAGCAAAATCAGCAAACTGATAAATGCCATTTGTGCATAGATATCTACCAGAAGCACTGGGCATCTGAAAGAGCAAGATTTGAGCCTTGGCCACATCCTCGATGTGCACAGCCCCCAACCAGTGATACTCCTGAGTATCTGGTGATCCCTGTAGCAATTGTAGCAACACAGCACAGCTCGCATTCAGCCCAGGCTGGAACATCCGGCCCAAACACGTCGCAGGAAGGATGGTCACCATGTCCACACCATTCTTCTCTGCAAACTCCCACGCAGCTTTCTCAGCCAGCGTCTTCGACACCGGGTACCATTTCTGACGAGCTTTACAATAATCGAGGTCGGTCCAAGAAGACTCATCAAAGGGTTTGTTAGTGGGCCAAGTGGGGTTTGGAACTAAAGCCGAAATGGAGGAAGTGAGCACCACGCGCCTCACCTTGAACCTCTTAGCTGCTTCTAGAACATTCAAAGTCCCCTGTACCGCCGGAAGCACAAGCTCCTTTTGTGGATCCACCGGATCTTCCAGTGAACATGGGGAAGCCACATGGAAAACTCCGTTACAACCGTCGACAGCCCTGCACACGGCGTCGGAGTCCAATACATTGGCCTCAAACACCTTAATTCGAGCTCTGGCTTCGGGGTGGAGAGTGAACAAATGGGTCGGGTCAGAACCAGGAAAAATGGCAGCGTGAATGAAAGTGTAACGAGGATTATCTAAAAGGGTTCGGACCACCCATGACCCAATGAACCCGTTTGCTCCAGTAACACACACCACATCGCCTACTTTGTTTGCCATTGATCTATTCAGCAATCGATGAAAATTAGAGAATGAGGGATTTCCCATCAAATTTATTTTTGATTTTTGGGATTTATAACTAACTTTAACCAATAACCTGTTTGCTTGAGAAAGTGAAGGCAGTTGAATAATTTTTGCTTTGGTTGTTAGTCTCATGATCTTGTGCAATCTTTTTGAGGTTTGAGAAGACTAGACAATACTAAATAGGATTCTTGGGGAGTTATAATTCAAAAGGTTGTATGTCATGTAACTCAAGTTCCTTATTTTCAGTCCCTTCATAGCCTTGTAGGCCTAATTCTAGTCCTTGTTTTAATAGTGGCAAGAGAAAAGTTAGCTTTAAAAAGGTGAATTGATGGAATTCCTCATCCTTTGGTTTCAATTTTGGCTACATTACCACTTTGCCCTTGCAGGAAAAGTTTCTGCTACTCCTAACAAATTCTCTTAACTCACTAAAATTTTACTAACAATTATATAAATATCGTAATCAATAAAATTATATTATGTGTTATATTATTAACAAGTTAGTTATAATAATAATTACAATTATAATATAATATAATGATATTTATTATAATATTAATTATAACAATTATAAATTATTCTGTTATATTTTAATGCGATCATATATAATAACTTTATTAAGTTAATATAACGTTATGTTGTCAATACTAATAGTACACAATGGTTGATAACCTTCTCTCTCTCCATAAATCTTTCCTTAAATTCAACCTCAAATATTTGTCCTCGACAATTATTTAAGATGGACAACAAGAAAGAGAGATATTTAGTACCGTAGATTTGTGGGCACTGTTCAACCATCATGACTTGGGCTTAGACTTGGCATGTTGTTGGGTCAACTATTGTGGAGGCGGAGACCGAAGATCTACAGACAGTTGAGAAGGTAACTATTAATTCTCCAAGAGGGACCACCGTCCAGTCCACAACAAAGATAAAGGTTAGAAATACAGGAAAAGGAAGGAACCCAGCTACAATTTGAGGCTGAGAGGGAGTCATTGTTGTCAAAATATCATTCACTAGTTCCAAAATTGGAGAAATTCTGAATTGTACATGGAAAGTTTCAGAAATCTGTAAGACTAAGATGGTTCAGATGGAGAACGACTTGTAAAGTTGTAATCTTTCATGTGAACCAATGGAAGTGGAATAGTATGAAGGAAGTATGAGAGTTGTGGGGGCCATGAAAACAGTTCCATCTTCTTCTTCATCACTGCTTATTCCCCTGACATGCCCTGGTTCAAGTAGCGGCGGTGGTAGTTGCTTTGCTTCTTGTACTTCTACTACTACTTCATACAAGATTGTTGCTGCCCGGAATAAGAAACAGCCTCAGACTTCCAAGGTTTCTTCCCTAAATTCCTTATTTTGATACTCATTATTCTATTTTTTCTTTCTTTGGCTTTCGTAATTGTACAATATGTCGTTAATCTGCTAGACATACTGTTTATCTTAATATTTAGTTCGTGCTATCAATCTTTCTCATTTCCTACCACATAATAATGCTAATGTTGTTTGAGGATAGATGTGTTCTGAAAAGTGAATGTTTTCATAACCCTTTGATAATTCCTTCCCCGAAAGAGAAAATTGCCTTCTTCTTTTTTAAACCAGAGTGAAGGCTATGGAGATATTGACTAATGACTATTATGGAATATCATCATAAGACAATCTAGCGCGAAGGTAGTACCTGAAAACAATAAGTAACATTGTTTTTCCATGGAAAAGAGCATAATTTTCCAAGTAGAGGCCTTTCTTGTTTCCATAAAACCATTGATCTTCACATTTTTGAAGTTGATAATTGATGTTTCAGGGTCTCATGAGATGTAATGAAATATTCTACTCTTCAAAAGTTTTGAAGTCCTCTTTACCTCCATTTTCCCCCCACTTTGACATTCCTATCGGTAAGAAGGTTCTTTACCTCTTCAATGTATACTATAGACCAAGCTTCTACCAGAAACTCTTGACCGTAGTTTTCTGGACGGTAATCAACTGTTACTGTTGATGTCCTACCTTACCAATTGTATAAGGTAGGACATTGAATGCTGTCTTTTAGAGTATGTACCTCATGATCATAAATCCGTTCAGAATGGGTTTAATGGCTCTTCCCATGTCCTTTAGGTTGTGTTGAAGCCTCTTCTGATATTAGAAGTAACAAAATTGCATCTCATGTATCCTCTTATGACTATTTTGGTAGACACTGATTGCTGTACATTTGTTTGTGCTGATATTCTTCCTTCTTTTTTCCAAAGTTTGGTGGCAACGATAGATTAAGAGTTGATGCATATATTTTATATCAGTTCTTTAGTTTCTACCTAGACTGCTGTTAAGTGCTAACAGGTTATCTCCAGTAGGGTTGTGAGCCAACTCCACCAAGAATCACATCCAATGTGAAGCAGAACCTGCAGTTCTTGAAGTTATGGAAGGTACGTTAAATATTTGTATATGCTAAATAAAATCCCTACCATTTTTTTCATTTGGTGGGGATCTTGTAGGAATTCCAAAGAAGAAAGTCTAGCACACCTAGGCCTTCTACTAGTTACCGCAGAAAGAAAGTGGACAAAGAGGATCTTCCAGAAGATACAGAGGTCTATCGTGATCCTACCATTACCCTCTACTAGTAATACCCTTTCCAGGTTTCTATCTTATTTCACCATTAAGTTTCCTGGAAGAGTATCTCTCCTTGTTTGCTAAATGCTTTTTACAGTACAAACCAGGGTATAGACAATGCAGTGCCTGTATTGCTTGTTGATGGTTATAATGTTTGTGGATATTGGATGAAGCTGAAGAAACACTTTATGAATGGAAGACTTGATATTGCTCGTCAAAAGCTAATTGATGAACTTGTAACTTTTAGCATGCTAAGAGGTTTGTACTCCACTTCTCATTACAAATGTGTGTGTGTGGGTGTGGGGGGAGTTGTAGCCCTTACATGGTATTATGTCTTTCTCTTAATAAACTTATATGCTTTTACAAAGTCCAAACGATTTCTTTCCTGCTTGGATGCAGAACACGGTGAAAGAGAATAGATGACCTAATCATTCTAATTGAATTCTCTTCCAAGACCCTTTTATATTTCATTTCTTTTTTAGTTTTTGCTGATTTCAATGTGTTGGGGAATAGGCTAAGTTTACACAACACAAAAGTTTTCTGTAAAGATAACTTTGCCTCTACTTGTTGGTTATCTCCACAAATATATATTTCCTTGCCTTCATAGTTAAGCTCCATCACATAATAAACAAATTAGTCACCTTATTAGGTAATCATCCTTGACATCTTAGGTTTGAGCTGTCTGTCATATCCACTTGTCAAACTTTTAAATCAGAGTGCAGTAGTATTATTATTCAATCTGGAAATTTAAACTCATTAGAAGTCCTAAGAGTTTTTTTCTGCGAATTTGCTGTCTATGATTGAGGCAGACTGTTCCTCTTCTTAGTTTCTTTAGAAAAAATAATGCTGCTTATTTGTGATTGGAGTGTCTTAGTGGGGTTTAGCTTCTTAATTCTATTTCACAATAGCCAATATATTTCAATATCAGTAGTCACATGACATAATTAGTGGCATGTTGACTCAGAAGTACTTCATATATACGAGAAAAATGAGAACTACATTAGTGAAAACTTTACTTCAATGCTATAATTTTTTTTCTTCCTAAAGATGTGAATGTTTCAAAAGCTTTAAAGTTGTATACTTTTGTTCATTGTATCTCATGGCCTTTTATAGTGAAACTTTTAACTTTGAGTCCAAAAGTTCTGTAAATATTCCAATCTAGTTTGTGTTCCATTTCTCAAACGTTGATACCTCAGTTTACTATTTCTGAAACATCTACAGAGGTGAAAGTGGTAGCTGTATTTGATGCCATGATGTCTGGCCTCCCTACACACAAGGAAACTTTCAATGGGTATTATATATTATCCATATCTACAATTAGCTCTTCTCAGCATTTATTGTTGATATGTGATTATTGTAGTGATAGTGCCTAGAGGGCCTTTTCTTCTCTAAACTTCTCTGATAATAGCCTTTGTTTGGGAACAAATTGAGAGAGCATATAACATGGTACACAAGAATGTGTAAAGAGAAAATGAGGGAAAACATTTTAATTTTCTCTCCTCTTGTTTGGGAACGAAAAAAGTAAAAGGAAAGAAACTGGAAGGGGAAAATTGTACTTCACAATATTTCTACAACTAAAAAATCAATTTTCTCTCTACTTGAGAGAGAATTTTTGTAGTCACACATTAAAATTTTCTAAAAAAGAAAAAGAAACTAGGAAAAGAAAAGAAAACAAGATCTACTTGATTAACTGCAAATTGAATGGTTGTCTATTTTCTGGATATAGTGGGATTGACTAAGACACTAAGTTCTTTTTTTGTTTTAGTATTCTAGTTAGTCTCACTCTTCCATGTAATGAAGTCATATTGATGTCCAGATTCTTCTCTTTGAGACTTCAGTTTCCTCTGATTGTGGATGAGAATTTATTGTTATAAAAACGAGTTATTTACCATTACTTAATAATCTGTTTTTGAAACTTCAATATGTTGCAGTGTCGATGTAGTCTTCTCTGCGGAATCATGCGCGGATACATGGATTGAAAAAGAGGTAGGATAGAACATCAAGTCATCAAGCTGATAGAATTTCTGTCATTTGGACCTGTACCTTTACTCAATTACTCTTAACTTGCATGGATGCACCCTCACTGTTCATTTAACATCACAAAATTTCCTTGTCATATGCTGTGAAAGAGGATATAATCTGTGATTAATATGGTATGATGATACATTTTATTACTTTCAGTTCATGCATCATGCCTTTTTGGCTCTCTTGTGTATGATTGTGGGAGTTGAATAGTGAGTAAAGTAGCAAGATTCCAAGTCACTTCAGAGCAACATTCTCTTCCACATATAGCCCATAATTTTCATATCTGGCCATTTTTAGTCATTGCTCATCAAGATTGTTGTAACCATTTGACTGGTTAGACTGATAACTGAAAACTTAAGAAGTGCCTCACTTATGTTCTTAATTCAAGGGTGACAGATTATAAAGACATTAATATGCTTTTTTTTTTTTTAAAAAAAAAAAAATTGAAAAAGAAAGATGATTTACTTGTCTCCATGAATCTCAGTTGTAATATGCAGCTGTTATTTTGCAGTAAGCTTTTTTTCCTTCTTGTACTGGCTCATGTTAGCATCCTTTTCTCTTAATGTTTCAGGTTGTAGCTCTGAGGGAGGATGGCTGCCCTAAAGTATGGGTTGTAACTTCTGATCATTGTCATCAGCATGCTGCACATGGAGCAGTATGCGTTCTTCTTATGGCTTAAGTGTTTTGGGCAGAGTTAGGAGATTTTTTGGTTCTCCAATAATGCATAAAAACTTGAGTATCTTGTCTTTAGTCAACCAGCCCACCAATTTTAATTAATTATTGACCTTGCTGCAGAAGTATAGTTGGGAAGTCTGACTACGAATAATATCCCCACTCTTTTTGGTTCTCCAACTCCTGCTAATACATACTTGAACTGTAGTTTTCTAACACCGGTTTCATAATGCTTTCTTACGTATTTGAAAGACTTACACGGTTTTAATATACTTGAGAAGTCTGACTACAAATAATACCACTCTTTGGTTCTCCAGCACATGCTAATACATACTTGAACCAACAGTTTTCTCACACTGGTTTAATAATGCTTTCTTACGTATATGGAAGACTTACATGGTTTTAACATACTTGAGAAGTCTGACTGCAAATAGGATCCCCACACTTTTTGGTTCTCCAACTCCTGCTAATACATCCTTGAACTGTAGTTTTCTAACACTGGTTTAATAATGCTTTCTTACGTATATGAAAGACTTACACAGTTTTAATATGTTTCAGGGAGCCTTTGTCTGGACTTGCAAGGCATTGGTTTCTGAGGTGAGGCATTAGGATCCGGGAATATTCAACTTTAACAAAGCTTTCACTTCTCTTTTTGAGAATTGATGTTTACTTAAGTGCTTATGTAATCTTGTTTATTTAAATGTTTGGGTATTAGATCAAGGCATCACATAAGGAGGTCGAGCAGATGCTTCAAGAGCAAAGGTTGTTCCCTGTGGGATAAATTCGATAAGTATATTATCTTAGCTCATGAAATAAGGATTTGACATAGGCCTTAATGAAATGATACATATATCAGTTACATGAGTAAAATGCAGAAACTGTTAATGGTTTCACAAAGTAAACATTGAGAAGGATAATAAATCACTAAAGCATATCTTTTTTCTCCCTTAAAGAACCACCAATCCCTGTCATTAGGGGGAAAAAGGAGAGAAATATAGTGATGATCTGCATATCCTGAATTGCATACCAATTAGTCAGCTTAACTTGCTTCTCCTTAGATGTTATACCTTCTAAGTGGAGTATAACTTTTTAATTTGCATTTGAATCAACCAATACTTTTGGCAGCTTAGTTATCATTCTTGACAGAATTACCATGTTCTGATGGCATTGTAATTGGTTTGCATATTTGTTCAGATCTACTTCTTTTCAGGGTAGATTGTTAAAGCACAATCTTGATTCAGAAGTTGTAGATGCTCTAAAAGATTTAAGACAGAAGCTATCTGAAAATGAGTCCTAGTAGCTGGCCCTGTTGAATATAAGATCAGACTCTTTACCTGGCAGCATGAATCTACATTACAATCTCAAATGTTCTTCAAATTCTAGAAGGGTGTTTGGCACGCTAATGACAGAAAGATGTATAAAATCTCATTTGCAGCCTTGACTAGGATATAGACTGATACATGTCTAACTGAACTATCCCATGTTAAATAGGGATCATTGATCTGTCATCTTCAAAGAAAATTGTATGATTAAAAGTATATGTACAGTATGATTTGTTATGGGAAGCAAAGTTCTATTGGAAGGCTGCAAAACAAAATCTTGCCCTTTTAAAGGCACGTCCCAAATGCTACCAGTAACTAAGATTCTGTTAAGACAGGATTTCCTAAATGTCCTAATTTTTGAACTTTGGGCACTGAAAGCTGGATACTGGATTAACCAAATTAGCAAATTTGACATACCTACAGGGAAGTGAAGCCAAAGCTGTTGATTTCAAGTTGCTGCTCAGATGGTAAGAAGACTATTAAAGCCTGCAAGCTTTGTAGATGTTCCAAGCAATGGCTGCCACTATTTTAGATTTTGTAAAACATAAGAAAGTTATAATTAACCAATCACATCTCCAGAAAAATGCTCATGTTTCATTCGTTAGGATTCCAAATCTAATCTTGTAAAATTGGAAGAACAAAATTCTAGCAGGCAGCTCTATTTCCTGCAAATATACAACTCTTCCTTCAGAATCTAAAGTTCTCATTGGAAATTCAATTTACAGTCACAGAAACAAGGTCAGGTTTGGGGTTCCAACCCACCAGTTTGAGAAATGTGCCACATCCCTACTCACACATGGGAACTTTCTATTGGGCCATAGTGATTTCCATTGCCAATTTCAGGTCTTTATGCTGTGGATTTTTTTACTTTTTTTTGTGTGTTTAAAACATGGCCACAAGGTCCAGTGTAGAAAACTAAGCTACTCCAATATATCTAGGTCAAGCAGCCCAAGCCATCACCTGGCTAAAAGTAACAAATCCAAACAAGTTGATGATTGTTGACATGTCCAACATCTTTTTCCTCATCGCCCGGAGAATCATATGAACTGAGCTACCATCTTGACACAATTATTAATTACACGTCAAATATTTATCAGGTCTTGAAACCCTTGACCTCTTGTGTAAAATAATAGAGATCGTGTCAACTGAATTAACAAATAGATGGTTACAAGAGTCCTTCTTTTAAAGGCATTAAAATACTGAATTGAAGATCACCGTCCCAATTATATAGGACGGACGTACCCAAAAGTCGAATTAAATATCACCGCTATCCAAAGTATTTATATTGGTCATCTGGCTGACAGACTGACAGGCAACTATAATTTCCAGTATCAGCATGTACTTGCTATTTGGCATTTCATTATTGTTTTACTCTATTTTTCTCATTTCTCTAATATTTGCTTAATATCCTTTTTATTACACTGCATTATTACTATAAACCCATGAATTATAAGCATGGAAAGGGGAAAGGGGAAAGGGGAAAGGGAGAGAGAAATCTATCACAGTAGATCTTTGTTGTATTTACCAACCAAAATTGAAAGTAAGTAAGAGTGAGAAACCAAGCAAAACAAAGTGACAGATCGAAGAAGCTTACACATAATTCATAATTGGTGTAAGAAAAAACATAGCAATCAGTCAGAGACTCAGAGCATATATAGGTAAGGCTTTATAAAGAAAGAATCACGAGATGCATGCATGCATGCCTTCGGATTAATTTGTACTATATGGAACAACACCAAAGGTACACACCTAGTCACAAAACCAAACGATAATGCCTTATTTTTTTTATTTTTTTTTACAATCAGTAATGTCGAATTTAATTTAATGATTAAGGATGTATAATCTTTTTATTAAAAAAGATGTGATAATAAAATTATTATAAATTTTGTAATTATGATATAAATGACATATTTTTAATTAAATTTAAAAAAAAAAATTAAACCAAAATACATCTAAAGTTACCCAGACATTCAATATACTGTTTTTAATTTCCTTTTGTCTATTAGGGTAGATTATAGTAATTATTGTGTTCTATAAAAGAATAATATCAATTTTTTTGTTATTAAATGGCACCCAACAATAAGTTAGTTTGGAAGTGTTTTTGGTAAGTTGAACCATAAATGTAAAGTCAGAGGGTCAATATTTGGTCAGGTCTCGGTCAGGGTCAGATGGCCAAATAGTCAAATGGTCAAATGCTTGACTCACGACTCTCATAAATTTAGATCTCCAATAAATGGATGAATTTAATCCAACGGTGATGGTGGACCAAGGCCTCCCTCTTGTGATATATATATATATATATATAACTCCTATAATCTTTTTATTAAGAAGATGCGATAATAAAAATATTTTATATTTTTTAATTTTAACCTCTAAAAACAAAATTAAACTAAAATACGTGTAAAGTTACCCAAACATTCAATATACAGTTTTTAATTTCCTTTTTTTTTTCTATTAAGGTAGAAATAATAATTATTGTGTTATATAAAAGAATAATTATCAATTTTTTAATTATTAAAGGGCACCCAACAATAATATAGTTTGGAAGTGTTTTTAATAAGTTGAAGGACTATAAATGTAAAGTCAGAAGGTCAATATTTGGTCAGGTCTTGTACAGGGTCAGATGGTCAAATAGTCAAATGCTTGACACACGAGTCTCATAAATTTAGATCAATTAAATGGATGAATTTAATCCAACGGTGATGGTGGACCATGGCCTCCCTCTTTCGGTTTTGATATATATATGTAACTACTATTTTCTACAATTTCTCACTTAAAAAATATCCTACCATTAAGAGTCGGTTTATTTATATTTTAAATAAAAAAAATTTCATTATTATCTTTAGTTTATTTGATAAGATGTAAAGTTTAAAATAAAAGTAATAATTTATTACAAAATATTAAAATTATAGTTAATCACCGTACTAAATAATATAAATTTTTTATATTTATTATTTTAACAAGTGTCTTAAAATATCAATTAAAAAAAATTATGAAAATACTTTATAAGAAACTAAAAGGAATAAAAGATACTTTTAATAAAAAAAACCCTTATGTTACACATGAAATTAAAAATTTTCAAATATCATTTCGCTTGAATTTGTTTACACCGATAAAAGTCTGAATATTGATAAATAAATTTGAGTCGATTCTAATGATTTGGGATGTCCAATACTAACTAAATACAGTGTAGTTCTGACTAGTCTTTGTGTGTGTATGACACTATATGGGAACGAAGGGTCAATATCTGAACTAGACTTGACCAAGACATGCACGCAAGGGTGAGCCTGGACGGGCTAATATGGTAGGGTTGAGATAAGGTGGTTGAGATTGTGATTGCCCCTCAAAGAGACAAAGAGTCTCTGGGTTAATTGTGGCCTTGTGGGTGCTGGCTGGCTATAATTGGTTATAGACTCAAAATTGTAGGACAGCTATGGCCATGCATGGTTACTAATTAAAACCTTGCACACATTAATTTATTACCCCATTATAATATCATTACCAAACTCACCGATCCCCGTTCTTCAATGAAATTAGAAGATTCTTAACTAGGAGAATCAAATTCATGCATTCATGGATATTATGTAAATTAAATTCTCTTTTGTAATTAAAAAACACGAAGAGTCTTGTTGGAAAAGAGAATAACATAATGTTTTTTTTAATTTATTCAATTGAAAGAATATTCATTCTACTATGATATGATCTGTAAAAAAATATATTAGTTCAGGTGTACTTATGCTAATTCAATCGCCAACTAACTATTAAATTACAAAAAAAAATAAAAAAAAAATATATATATCTTTCTCTCTCTAACAAACATCTTCACGTTTCAATTAAAAATAGAAGAAGATCTAAATCCAACATTTCATTCATTCCCCTCAAAAATCTCACAAATTTTATAGGAAGATCTAAATCCAACATTCTATTCATTCCTCTAAGAAATCTCATGAATTTTATTACATACGAATAGGATTATATGTAAGTGTAAAAAAAATGACAATTGGATCATAACGGAGTTTCTTCTCCTAATTTAAGATATTTTCTAGTTTAAATTACATAAATTGTCTTTAAATATCATTTATTTTATACTAAAAGTATATTTGCGATGAACAATTTCTAATTAAATCTTGTAAAACAATTTTTTTATCTCATTTTCTCATACCAAAACCCTTATATAGCTAAATGAATAGAAATTATTGATATGAATAAAATATCATTTTTACTACATATAATATAAAAAACAAATAAAAACCCCCTAAAAACTCTCTTCTTCCTCGAGCATCATCCTCGAAAGAGTAACTAAAAAAATGTGCAACATAGATTGTTGTCACTTAAACATATACTCACAAGGCATAGTTCAAGTATTAAAACAGGTTTGAGTTCAACGATTAAGGAGATTCTATAATATTAGGATTCGAGCTTACACAAAGACAGAAGAGACAGTCACGAACCTCAAATGATAATAGGATCATATTTAAAAAATGTGGATACTCTTGAAAACTAAATAAAAAAAATAAAATTGAGTATAACTAATTAATGGGCTATGTTTGGATTTGGGTTTTAATTTATTTAATGGACAAAAAATATCTAAATGACAAATTGAGCGTCCTTGTTAATTATACAAAGAGATTGGCTCGGTGGCTTAACTCCAAGCACCATGTGAGACGGATTACCCACTCACGTATATGGTCGGTGATTGGCCAAACACACCAACTTGTCTTCCCCCTTGTCCCATCCATTATCCATATGTGTGACATGCAAGCTTGAATATATACGTAAGGGTAACGATAATATAGATAAAATTAATACTAACTAGCTAAAAATTTTTAGATTTATATAGTGGTAAGGTGTAATGTCCAGGTTAATTCACGCATATCTTAATTAATTATATTGTTATTTTGATCAAAAACACCACATGATAATTAACTGAAAATATTGACATTTAATTCCTACATTTGAAATTTTACTTATAAAGATGTACGTCCAAGATCTTATTTTCTAACATGTATCAAATATTGATTTATATTAAATTATATTAGGCATTTTATACTATATCGATTTTAATATAAATTAGCTAGGTCAGTTACTTAATTTTTTATTTAATTACAATTTATTTTATTTTTATGTCACACTCGATTCATTAATTAGCATGATCATAATATATAGAAGAAGATGATGGATCAACTTGTATGGATATAAATATGTGTGACATGCAACCTTTGAATATGTAAGGGCAATTGGGGAATATAGATAAAAGTAGTAGCTTGATTTGCTAACTAGTTAAAATTTTAATAATTGTTTTAGTATATCCAGATCAACTCATGTGTATCTCAACTAATCAACTTTTCAATTCATTTAAAAATAAATCATCTACATGGTAATTAACCAAGAATATAAGCATTTAAATTTTACTTGTAAGGATATACATCCAAGATCTTATTTCTAATACTATCAAATATTATTTTATATTATGTCTTAATAGACAAATAAATATATAAGCACATCGATGATCATATATATATATATATTAAACTATATATTAGGTCAATTACTTAATTTATTATATTTAATTAAATATAATTTTATTTTTAATGAAAAAGTCATGTGTGATCAGAATAATTTACGAACATTAATAATTATTTTTTTGATCTTATCAAATTGGAGAAATTTAGAAGCTTTGATGTCACACTCAGTTCATTAATTAGCATCAACATAATATATAGAAGAAGATGATGGGTAAACTTGTTTGTACATGTCTATCTAGTCACACACTCTTAATTGTTTTGTCACATAGTGACATGCATGAACATAAGATAATCTATATATGTAGACTATGGTGAAAGGAGGCAATTACTGGCCAGGAGGGTTGACAGCCGCCAAAATGGTCCAAGCCACGAGCTTCTTGTGGATTTTGGTTGTGAAATAAGAATTTTAGAATTTAATGATACAACCCACAACTAACCCAATATATATATATCATATATGGGTCCATCTTTTTTCTTTAAGTGTGGCCCCATTTACCACCCATAGATATTGCAGTTGCAGGCCCAATACATATCAGATATTGCCAGCCGTTAAGCCTAAATAAACATCATAAATAATATATATATATATATATATATATATATATAATGTGATATTATTGTACACCGAGTTATGTGTACGGAATCTCTTCTCATTATTCTCATTAATAATATAATGAAACCATTCATTTTTCATTAATTAGAGGAACTGTATTATGGAATAAACTTACTTCATGAGCATAGATATATGTATATATATTTTTCACCAAGTTTATGGAATATGATAATCTATTAAATTGATAATTATCTTAATGTGATACTATAACCTGAGATCGAATATTGCCTTCATCTAAAATGAGTGAGTGTAAAAAGTTATAGAACTGTACATCCAGTTGTGTAGCTAATAAGCTTCACATATTTCTTAATAATTTTTTTTTTTGCAGAAGTAGGGTATATGATATATCATAATAATGAATTGATGATTGACGAGGTACTTTTAACTTTTAATATTGGGCTTTAGACCTTTATCTAGAAAGCAGATAGATTCGTAATCAATTATGTGACCCTTAACATATGCATTCTTATTACTCAATATCTCACTTCTTTTTTTTCACTTCTTTTTTCACTTTTTTTTTTTTTTTTTTGGGTAACAATAACCGAAGAGGGAAAAAAATAGTATCCAAACGTCCTTTACGTGAGCGAGACAAAATAAATTTTGACCCGGGCTAAAACCTACCCACCCCACCTAACAAAGACTCGAGCCCTCATCCTTTTAGGAGGATGCCAAAAGTCTATGAGTGTAAATGGTCTGAGCTAGAGCTGAGCTTTAACAAACTCGTTAGTTTTTAGTAGAGCTCAAAATTGACTCATGTTTATTAAAAACTCGCGAGTCTAGGCTCATTAAGGGATCATGAGCCTAAATTTTTGTTCAAAAATTTATTAAAAGATCGTGAACCTATTTTTTTTCTTTTTTAATTTAAAATTATTTTTAAATATAATATATTGGTACTATATATGGTACAATTAGTCTGATAAAACATTTATTCATTAACTCTACTTAAATAATTTTTAAAAAATAAATATTATTCTTAAATTATCTTATTTTATATATATATATTAAATGAATCAAACTCAGGAGCTTATAAGTTGAGTATTATAAAGTTTGAGCTTGGTTCATTTAGTAAACGAGCCTTAAAATAAAGCTTGAACTTAACTTGTTTAGAAAATGAACCAAGCTCCAACGAGCTTTTAACGAGTTGATTCACAAACGACTCTATTCATTTGCACCCCTACACAAAACTTACCACCCTTGCATGACATCCCTTTTATCACATTTTGTTGGCATCCTCGATGCACTCAACAATCTGTGTATTTTGCACTGTTGAAGATATTTGACACCAAAAAAAAGATTTTTCGTGCCAAACTTAAAAGAAAAGGAAAACAAATGGGAAAGATCTAGACGAGGTCATTGGTTATAAGAAGAATAATCTAGAATTTTCTAAGCTAAAAGACTACAAGTCGAACTTCACAAACAATAAAGTCAATATGGTGCAATATATATATTAGATTTGGAAGTGGGTGAAGATTGTAGGCTTAATAACTCATGCTTGTATTTAAATTACATCACCTAATTTAACTATAATTTGAAGACCAATATTATCACCAAAAATTTGGTAAACCAAATCTTATTAGGCACTGGAAATTATAGCTAGTTAGAGGTAATTAGTATTATTTTATGTATTAATTTGGAGATTTTCATGGACAAATGATTAGCTAGACATAGACTTTTTAATAATATATTCGATTTTTCGATGAAATCAAAGAATAGAGATTTACATTTGAAAAGAGTGCAAGACATCATAATCTATTTATAAAATATTGGAGATCACATAATTTTTATAATTAAATTGTAACATGAAGTATTATTTAAAAAAAAAAATTGTTGCATTGTCCATGCCAATAATTTTAGTGCAAAATAATGCATCATAAATAAAGATTTGAGATGAATTAATTATTTTACAACGAGGTTAATTACATCATGTTAGATGAAAGACCTTTAGAAACCCTCACTAACTTCTAATAATTAATTAAATTTTCAGCTTCTACCATAATCTCTTATCCCCTCCTTTTCTCTCACATACATAATTTTTTAACATATTAATTACATACTATATATAATAATTAATGATAAAATTAAGTTGTCATTGTCATTGAAAATTCTTACCCTATGAGTCTTGTCTATCATCTAATTTTCTATATTTTATGTATACATCCTCCCATGATGCACGAATCAAGTAATGATCTTTCTCGAATGCTTTTCTTTCAACCCTTTTAAGACTTCATAACTTAATAAAAAAGAATTATAACTAAAATTCTATATACATATATATGTATAACTCCAGTTTTACATAATTTTTTTCGTTTGTTAACTAGTAATTTTAAGTTATTATTTTATTTATCAAAAATTATTATCATTATCAGTTAACCGATTTCTGTTTGTAACTTCAGATTTTTTTATTTTTTTTCTTTCTTTTATTTCCTAAGGAGGACCCAGGTTTGCTGTGTTTGCTATTCTAATAGGACATGGTTTGGCTTTTACATAACAAAAGCAAAAAGAAGCTAAACATGGATGTATAATAGTGATTTGAGTGATCAACTAAATGCGTGAAAGAGAGAGAGATGATGATGGGACTGGAGGTGCAAATTTCTTAATTCTAATAAATTAAAGAAATAAAACATTATTAAAAGATTTGTGTAGTGTTTAAATTTACATTCAATCTAATTGAGTATGAAAATCTGATCAAATTTACGATTAAAAAAAAATTGTCCTAATTAAGGGAGTTAATAAGAGTTAAATTCAATAAAAGTTAGAAAACCAACCAACATTATATTATCACCAAGACAATTTTTTTTTTTCTTTCTATAAGTGTGTATATATACCAATACTAAGAAATATCATCAGTGATTAAGAAAAAATAATCTTATGGAATAAATATATTAACAACAAATTTTATTGAATTGAGTTTAAACCAAAGTATGATTACAATTATATTATTTATATTATATAATAAATTATATTAAACAAACTGGGTTATTGACTTTACAAATCATACTCTCAAATTTAGTTTTTGTAAAATTTGAACTCAATTCATTCAAAACACAAAATGAAGTCAGGTCTAGCCTTTAAGGAATATTCTACAAATTGTTTAAATTTTTATTTTTTGAATTTAATGGTTAAATGGTGTTGAAGCCATTTTATTCACATCATAACTAATTTATTTAGTCAGTCCAGCCAAAAATAGATTATTTACAACAGAATTAAAAAATTTATGAAGATTTTGTCCTCATGGCCTCTTTCAAAAGTTTCGAATTCAAGAAGTTAAAGAATAGAGCATACATCTTCAACCATGAGGTTAACATTTCGAGTTTACAAACAAATTTGAGTGATTGACACCCTCACATTTGAGCTGAAATAACTCAATGATAAAAGTGAAAATTAATTAATAAAATATAAAAAAATGATGGAATTTAGAAATATTGAGTGATCACGGGTTTTTCTTGACTCGTCCATATAAAAAACATGCGTATCTTGGCATGTTTCTATATAGCTACCTGGATCTGTCATGCTCAAGTTTCTAGTAAATATTTGCAAGTTTTTAATTCATTTTTCAAAATGTGTAATTAGAAATGAGCTAGTGCTTATTAATTAAGGAAATAATGCATTTAATGCTGTAAATAATTTTTTACTAAAAATATCATCGATTGATTCAACTGATAAATTATATTTACAAAATTTTAAATACTTAGAATTATCAAATTTAGTCTTCATTAGGTGTTGGCATGAATGCTTAATTATATATGGGGAAAAACTTAATAAAAACTGTACTGTATACCCCTATTAAGCATACTTAGCAATAAATTACAATAAAAAAATATGTAGCATGTTTAAAATATAAAAAATTAAATTTAAATAAGCAATATGTAATATTGTCTTTGTGTATTTGATTTTTTTTCCCTTTGGTTTGAAGGGAGATCAAGATTAAATCCATGACCTCGGGTATGTGAGAGTTTTAGGTTCTGTATCATGCCACTTGAGCTATGCTCGGATATGCATTCTATTTTTGTGTTAAAGATATAATAATATATAGATGGATAAGTAGTTGAAGTAATTTATAGTTAATTAATCATCAAACTTAGCATCACTCAATCTTATTAGGAAGGAAAAAGTGCCCTGACTATTTAATTTAGGTGACCAAAGATCCAAAGTCTACAATTTTTTTCTTATTTTTTATTTAGTAATTATATTTAATTTTATAATATTTTATTATGTTTTTACATAATTAATTTAGGGTAAGAATATTAAAGAAAGATCCAAGGGCACCGCTAATTAGGGCTGTGGCCACCCTGTCCTCTTCATGAAATGTCACTTTCTCTTCTCTTTTTTTAAAAACACCTTGACGTATTACTTCTCTCCATGTAGGGCCTTGAAAGCTATGTAGATCTTTCTATTAACTCCATTTTTCTTCTCTTTGCTTCTCTCTCTCTCTCCTATTTAGAGAGAGAGAGAAAATAGTACAAAAATTAAAGACTTAGTGACAGACATCAAAATCTTAACCATTTCTTATCTTTTTTGCGTATAAGAAAATTCGTACAAAATCACTATTACTCTCTTGTGGTATAAAGAGACTTGGCCAAACCAAAGAGTAGTTCATGACTTTGATTAATTTGTTGTTAGTTATTTCATGGAAATTGAAGCAAACTGACTTCTCGTCAACCATGAATCAAAACCAAGACGACGCGGCCATCACCACCAACACCACCACGAACAACAAAGCCAACAACGACAACAACAACAAGTCTTCTCGTGTTGATGATAACGATGATGATCATCATCAACACGATATGGTTATGCCTGGTTTTCGATTCCATCCGACCGAAGAAGAACTTGTTGAGTTCTACCTTCGCCGTAAGGTTGAGGGCAAGCGTTTCAACGTTGAACTCATTACTTTTCTTGATCTTTATCGCTATGACCCTTGGGAACTTCCAGGTATATATGCTTTCCCTCCTCTTCAAGGAATTATTATTACAAAGAACAATAAATAAATAAAAAGACTAACCCACTTTACCCTTTTTGTATATTCTATTCATCTATCCTTCAAAGCATACATATATGAAATTAAATGATTTTTTTTACTTGTTATTTATCTTTGTGTGATATATATGAATATGAGCAGCTTTGGCAGCAATTGGAGAGAAGGAATGGTTTTTCTATGTGCCTAGAGACAAGAAGTATAGGAATGGTGATCGTCCTAATCGGGTTACTACTTCTGGGTATTGGAAAGCAACTGGAGCTGATAGAATGATAAGAACTGAGAACTTTAGATCAATTGGTTTGAAGAAAACCCTAGTTTTTTATTCTGGGAAAGCTCCTAAAGGTATCCGAAGCAGTTGGATTATGAACGAATACCGGTTGCCTCAACATGAAACTGAACGATATCAAAAGGTACTAATTAATTATGTATATTATATAGTGGGGGAATAAGAGTATAGATATAAGAAACTAGCCTTGAAAATCTCTGTGGGTTTTTTTCCTTCTCTCTTGATTATACAACCTAGCTAGCTAGATTTTTCACTCTGTGTTGAACTCTACATAATTCCAATCTTCTGTTTTGTCTTTATATGATAAAACCCTAGTCTATATTCCTAAATCAACCAATATTTTCTAGTTAATGCCTAATAAATGGGTGTTTTCCAAGATTCATTCCCAAGACATGTCTAAATGAAGTACAAAACTAGCAATATATATATATAGAGAGAGAGAGAGAAGTAAAAGGTACCCATTTGAGCACTCAATTTGGTCTATTCACTAGCCCATTTGAGGATTCAATTTGCTTTTGTTAATAGACTAGTATATTTGATCTTTTTCTTCACTCATATAGTACTCACAAAAACTTTATGCATGAACTTTACATCAGTAATCCACAAATTTAACAAACCTTGTTCATTTGAATACTAAAATTATTTCTCATGTATAACATCAATTTTGTCTTCATTTTTATCCCCCAATTCTTCACTTCACTTCACTTGTTTCCTTTGGTTTTTTTGTTTTTCAGGCCGAAATCTCGCTTTGTCGTGTATACAAGAGAGCTGGAGTAGAAGACCATCCTTCACTCCCTCGTTGTCTTCTTTCTCGTGCATCTTCATCAAGATCAGGAGGAAATGGAACTCATCCTGATAAGAAAAAGCCACACAAAATTCACCAAAACATCACCTTTGGAGGACAACATCATCACCAGCAAGTTGATCACCAATTGATTGACAAAATGAGTGAAACAGATGGAAGCAGTGCTACCAGTTCAGATGCCACGACAGGTCTTGGTCTTTCCAAGCACAATTCTAATACTTATCATACAATTCCTTCAATTAGCACAACAATGGGAGGAGTAGTACCAAATCCAATGGATGATGAAGATGAAGGATTACTTATGCAACAATCAAAACAAGCTGCAGCTTGTGGTGCCGCATTCTTTACCGGATATTCTTCTAATTCTTCAGCCTCTGATCCTATTAATAACAATGCAGTAGTAGTGGTGGATGATCTTCATAGACTAGTGAATTTCCCACAACAACAACAGCAGCAACAATATTATCATTACAATGCTGACCATAACCATACTACCAACCAGTTCTCTAATTTGCTAATGCAACCTCAATTACCAGCGGCCCTCAACATGCTACCAAATTCGCTTCCAACTGCTGGTGCTGCTGCCTTCTCAGATAGACTGTGGGAATGGAATTCAATCCAAGAGGCAAACAGATCAGAGTACAACAATAATCCCTTCAAGTAATATGATCATATATCTATGAACTGCACATACATAGATATATCTATATAGATGCATCTTATAATTAATTAATCTGGAGTTAATTACTTGTGTAGGATCATATTGATTTCAATTACTCTAATTAATGTACGTTCCTAGATTTCAATCATATATATGACTAGTTTTGATCAATATGATTGATTGCTCAAGTAGGGTTTTAGCTTATAAGAGATTTCTTCAACCGATTCCTTTGCCTTTCCTTGGTGTCAAGAATAGGTTTTAATCTCTGCACACGAAGCCCATTGAATTTGTCAGCATGAAAAATGCATAGACTCTCCTCATACACTTGAATTTGGGGAAGTTACTAAGTGTTCCATGTGTTAAGCATTAGTGTGTTAGACTGCCTATAATAATATATAGATCACAGTACTGTTGCTTACAGCTCTAAAATTTGATGTGGTTAAGGTTCCAGATCCAATGTTGTCCTTGCTAATTATCTAAAGTACTTTGTATCAATATTAATATAGCTTATGTAAAAATAACTATCACTTTTAAGAGCAAAAATCATTCCTTCCTTTTAATTGATCATGCATGCATGCCAAAGAGTTCTGCAATGTCAAAGTATTTAATTTATAGTAAGTACACTGCAGAAAGCGTAAGATATATTGGACCCATCTTAGACAAGCCAACCATCTAGAAATGAGAGTAGGAAACACTGTCCCATTTTTGCTTCTTTGGTTGTTGAGGGGACTAACTAACCCCAGTAACTCCCAAATGAAATTTGTCTTTGTTTCTTGGTTTTTTAGACAAAGAGTGAAATATAAGTGAGACAAAATTCAGAGTCAGACCCATGTACTAATTAAGGCATATATAATACATTAATTCAATCTCTAGAACCAAGTATATATATATATATGTAACCCACCCATTTGACCAATACAACTCTCTGAATGTACTGTAGACAAGCAGATATATAGGGCATGGATGGATTTGTTATTGTAATACTACTAGCTAGCTTTAATTTTCATTGCGATCTGGTCTAAGTGTAGTAGCTGAAGTCTATGGCATATATGAGCTATAGCTGTGAGTAAGTCAGTTATGTCATAGTGTCATACAGATAACACGTTTTGCAGTGAAGCCAGGCGTGCGTGCATGCGTTAGCAGTGACTCTGCTGGTGGCTTTGTGTGGAGGTAGAGGGTGGGATTTGTTAGATAAATAGAGAGGTCCATGCAGTATATGCCAATGCCTACACTATGTACATGGAGTATATGGTTTAATGGTCCCTCAGCTACCTTCTTTTAATTCCTTAGCAGATTTAACTTCATTGCATTTAAAAAAAGGAAGGCAATGAATTAGACTTTTTTTGGTTGAAAAGTGGGGAATCATGAGAATCCTTTTCATATAAATGATGAAATTTTGTTTTGGACAAAAGACTTGGGTTACTATTGGTCTTCCCTTTTTGTCGTATTAGAACAACTGGAAACTTGAGCAAGTGACACTTTGTTAGACAAATCAACTTTGATTTATATTTTTTGTAGTGGGAGATTAGTTGACTGCAATATATTTTGTGTACTTTGAAGTTTCCATAGACCTTTTATGTAAAGGAAAAAAAACTCGTCTTCTTAAATTGAAGATTTTATGCTTTAAAATCTATTTATGATTTATGAGAAATTTAAAAAGTTACGTCTAAAAATCTTTGATAAACTCCAAAATAAAAATGAATTAAATTGCTTATGATTTTCGAGAGAAAATTTTGAAGGTAAAACTACATAAACCAACAACACTGTAAGGTTTAAAAAATGGAGAGAAAACTGAGTCGTTGATTGTTCATACTTCATATATATATATATAACATGATTTACAATATTACCCTTACTAACAACTTATTTCGAAGGGGTGTATAAGTAAAATTATGTTAATAACAGTTTTATTTCACTCTTTACACTTCATTTTTTCCAATTAATTACCAAGTACAAATACAACGTTCCCTTTCATTCTCTTTCTCTTCAATCATTCCTACCATTTTTTCCCTTCATTTGTTCCAAAAACATCCGTAGTGTTCCCAATTCGCTAACTTTTTTTTTTTTCCTTAGATAAGGGTAGAGGAGAGCCTTACGCTCTAAGTACCATTCCACTTGAGCTATGTTTGTGGTGATTTGTCAACTACTTTCAAGAGCAGCACTTTTAAATCACCTATAAATCTCCAAAGACCGAGGTCCTGGTTCAAATTTAAATCATGGTGACTGAATTCCAGGAGATTCTAACTAGCTTTTCTCCAGGAGATACCCTTTTTGAGTGAAATTTTGTTATTCAGTTAAGGCTTTTCTCGTCAGAGAAGAAGATCCTTTTAGCCATTCTACCAGTAGTTTGGCTGCTCTTGCTGCTGCCACCCACACTGTTAGGCAACAAATGTAGGTGGCCGGGCCTTCACCCGGGTGAAATAGTTATCTCTGGTTGGCCAGCTTGCCTGCTCATAACTGACCAAACCCAGGACATGGGAGGAAGAGACAGAGAGCTCTTTCCTGCCAAATTACATAATCTGCAAGGCTTGGAATACAGACTGTTTATGGAGAAGTACTGACCTTAAGAAACCAACTGTTAAAGACGAAATGTGAGCAATCTTAAACACCATTTTTCATATCTATCAATGACATGATGCAAGACAGTTATCCGGCCCCTTCCTTCCAGCTAAACTGAAACGAATACAACTGGTATTCCTGTTACCTGCTAATAATATCAAAAGTTAATATAAAATCACAATACAAACACAAGACAGAATTTGTTGGCTCAAATGTACTAAAACTATCATCAATTTTCAACATCAGAACCACCAGCCTAATCCCATGTAGTACTGTGTTAGACATTATCTCATGTATAGTAAAGAGGTAGTCATGGAAGTAATATGTTGATCTATATAGCAGTTTGAAGTGCTGCACTACATAGCTTAGGTTCTCTTAAAAGACAATTAATCAACACAATGATAAGGATCACCAAAAATGTGGTATTTGCACTCCTACTCCGCCATTAAGAAATTCTACCTGAAATTTTATTTCCAATTTTAGTGATTTTTTTTCTTTCTACTGAGTTACAACTTTAAACTAACTGCAATTTCTGTAGTCTTTGATTAGTTCTTCATCAAAGGGTAATGCTAACAGCCTAACATATACAATGCAGAATCTCTGTTTTACTTCTGATCTCATAATTTCTTCCTTTGAGAAAAGAATTACATTCTTGAATCAAACTCACAAAAAAAGAAAGAAAGAGGCACTGTAAGAAAATCTTAGGTGCACATGTTTGTGAGTTGACTTAAAACTGCATCAGATTATATTTGTCATCAAAAAATATTGTTGGTCAAGAATATTGTTTCCTCTTTCCTCCCTCCGGCTCCTCCCCTCTCTTTGACAGGAGCACAATGGATTGTGTGGTAAGCTAAGCTTATTCTAGCAGTCTGTTCTAAACAATTAAATGAAAATGACGGATTTTGCTTTAGTTTTTCAGAGTGGATAATATATCTATCTAAGAGGCACCTTTAACAATTCAGCATGCTGAGATATAAATTGGCAAAACTGGTGTATAATTGTCTGAATTTCTTGACAAACAACATCCAAAACCTTTAGAAGATTCATCTTGTTAACAATTACAACCAACCCACGGTCCTCTTCCAGTGCTTATCTCACTATAACTACTTCGTCATGCTTCATACCTTGTCTCTCATTTGCTATCTGATCATCAAAGACAGAATAAGCAAAATGAAAATCCCAGTGGACATAAAAAACACATTAACTCCTTTTTGCTGGATCACAAATTTCTCATCGTGAGGGCATTATGGATGCTTTACTTTCATTCACATGGAAGAGAGAAAAATAAAAAATAAAAAAATCAGTGGCTAAATATTGTAGTCATGCATCACTTTCATCAATATGGGTAGTATAACTTCAATCAAGGGATAACAACATATACTACTACTTCACCTAAGTGGAAGACTACTATATGAAGTAGAATACGATAACATGCTGCATATTTATCCTTTTTTAATAGAAAAGTAACTATTGTTGAGAGAAAACAGAAGAGAGTGCGAGAAGGATAAGCTTAATCCTTCTATCAAGAAGAAGAAAAAAAGAACTGACATTGAAACTTAACAAGTAATGAAATATAGCTCTCCAATGCCTCTGTATGTCAGACAACACTAATGAAAACAGGAATCAGAGACGGGCAAAATTCTTTTGGTTGTCTCTGATACCACCAAATTCTGTTTCTATTACTTATCAGAGATGGTACCCGTCTCTAAAAGTTGTTTTTAAATTTTCTAAAATTTAAGAAACGGAAACAGTTCTACTCTCAATTTCCGTCTCAGAAAGGGACTTTCAAAGACAAAAGTCTTCCTTCTCTGAAAAACAATTTTCTTTTAGTGCAAAGAGAGCCGTTCAAAAAATCTCCAACCAAAACACCGTAGAGAAGGCAAAAGAGATGCAGAGCCAACATATGATCCTGAATATTTTTGGCATAAGATTCCAACCACATACACCAACAACACAAAAAATCTTGCCTTCACATTCCTACCAAATCTTCCAACTGAATCAACAAGTCCTATGTGAAATATGAGGACAACCCATTGCTCATAGAAGATGCCATGTGAACATGGAATGTTTAATAATTGCAAAGCACTATGAACTATTTTTCATTTTTGTCATGTATCGAGAGGATGCTTCAGAAGGAATCCCTCCTGCAGTAGGAGATCAAATTTTCTCTTAATCAATAAATGATGGATAAAATAGGCATCCTTGCTAGAAGCAATCAAGATTTTATCTCAGGAGACCTATCTCATTGGAACTAACTCAAAAATGAAAAATCAACAATGCCAGAAAGCAAGACGTTGATATGTACCATTATATAATCCAAAAAAGGTTGTGATCACATCAACTGCCTAGAGAAACTAAGAAAGCATGCTTGAGCTTCCAATAGCATTAAGATTATCTTTATAGTGCTCCTTCAGAAATAAAAAAATCATAGAGCGTACAAAAATTCTCTATTACCCATAGGTTCCAATGATCATATGCATGTAAAAAAACTTTTATGAATGTCAACAGATTCTCATTAAGAAATTTTTTTTTTCAAAAGAAGTTTCCTTACCATTTAATAAATGAAGCATATATATAATTCTCCAGCACAGGCCTAAGAGACTGATACAGTTCACCCATACCCAGTCCACTCTCAGCTGATTTAGAAATGGGATCCCCAGATCCTAAGCTGTGCACTTCAGCAGCAGCTTCCATAAGAGCTCCACTACCATCTACAGGTAATTCACATTTGCTTATATAGGTTTGATTTCAGGCACGTGTCTGTGCATCCACCTTTCAACCTCCAGATCAAGTGGGTGAAGTCCAGCTCTAGTCACAAGAAAGGAACGGAATACTTAATTTGGGTGCAGAAGGGACAAAGAGAGAGAAAATTCCTAACACATTCTTCTATATATATATTACATTTATGAGATACAATCTTTTAGGGATGAAAATAGCCAAGATATGAATATGTCTACAGTCAGTGATGGATGGTGACCCCTTTAGAGCGAAAACTCAGAATTTTCAAATGGTCCATATACAATCACCCATCATTCTTGTTTTAGCACAAAAATCACATTTTTCTCTCCCGTGTTCGCTATCATTACCCCCCCCCCCCCCCAACCGACACAAACACAGTTCATGTGTTCATATCAAGATTAGTGCATGATACTTGCTAAAATTCATCTATGGAACTAAACCTCGCATCTGCAAGAAAGGTTGCAAACTGAGACCTTTATAACACAGTCCGGTCATTCCTGCTGTTCTATTAAGTATCGACCCTGAAGATGCTTATGTTTCTAAGCCTGCTGCGTCCAATACCCTAACTCTTAAATCACTCAACTTGGCAATCTCTTCTCTTATGTCCCAGGTAACATGATCATCCAGTGTGTTATACAAGTAACCGTCCAAACAAAAATGATAAATAGAGTTGACAATACTAGAGACCATAAATCTGAAGCACTATTTACCATACCAGTCTAGGGGGAATCAAGTTGAAGAGTGAGTCACCGGTTAAAAAATGCTGACTTCCCCACATTAGGGCGTCCAACAATCATGACTGTTGGGAGCCTCTTTATGAAATCCACAGGTTTTTTGTAATGATTTGAATCACTGTATGATTAAGGATCTACCCATTCACCTTCAGCTACAGTGCAAAATCTCCTGAAATCCACAATGACAAAAGGAGGTCTCAAGCTTGACAATATCATGCAGCAACCCAAAATTGGATATGCTGTTTGAATACTAAATATGGAGGCATGATTAAAGAATGATCCTGCAAAAAAGCAACAAAAAGATTTCAACTTTTTATTTCCAAATAAATTTTCTATAATTTATCACTTGTAGTTGGGAACTTACATTTTAAATATAAAAGTATAACAAAGAGATGATTGGTGACTTATCAAATGAAGTTGTGGGAGTACCACCATTGTCGCATATAGAATGGAAGGGATGTCTGGCAATCGAATTAATTGAGGAATTGTGTAAGCAGTCAGTGCTCGAACCCATAATAGAGACTAGCAAATATTAAGCTGCTCTAATGGAAACCAAGCCAATTACAGTTTCTTCATTATTTATGGTATCTGATTACCTGCATAATCCTAGTGAAGATCCTCGGAGTAGAAGAGGAAGACGCTAACAATCTCATCGTCCGAACAGGGGAGACTGTCATAACCTGTCAAGTCATTGCTTGCATAGACACCCATTTAGACGACATGAGTGGCATGGGGCCCATCTCCAAGTGGGGTAGGCTCATATGAGGCCCACTTATCAGTAATACAGGTTTTTTATTTTTTTTTTCTTTCTTCTTAAGGTTACAAGAAACATCTTGATGTATTTGATTCAGGAGGTGTCCAACCTTTCAATTTGATCCACTGATAAAATTCTTTGATATTAATATTAACAATTGAAGATCAGATTTCATTTTTATTTAGATGGAAGATTTACGAGACACGAGAGTGTTATCTTTTGTTGTGTAACTCATAGACTCAATGAGTCCCATTCGAATCAAATGAAATAAAAATTTAATGGATTCAATATGGTGTTTTTGATTTATAATTGAATATAAATAGTTATTTATAGATGTTTAATAAGTAATTTGAATCAGGTGATTTTTTTTAATTTTTTTTTCTAACCAAATAAGGGTGATTCGAAAAATAGTTATTTGTATAAGTTTAGTAAGGAATTGATAATTGTATAAATAAACAAAAAAAATTATTTGGCTTGATTAAGGCAAACGTGTTGGGACTATTAGGGCTGTGCAAGGAACCCAGAAAACTGAATACCCTAACCGTATCGGTAATTCGGTTCGGTTAAATTCGGATAATTTTCTTGTTCAGTTCGGGTAGTTAAATTTAATACCCGTTATTTTCGGTTCGGTTACGGGTAGTGGAGTATAATGCAAATGGGTACCCGTGGTTACCCAAAAATCAAAATATATAATTTTTTTTGTTATTTTTAATGTATTGTTGTATTAATTTATAATTTTATATTTTTATTTGTGTTGAATATGTTAATATATTATGTTTTTTTTATTTTTCTTTTATAATAACTAATGAATTTAAAAAGTATGAGGTTCAAAAACAAAAAATATATAATTTTTAAATTAATTTTAGTAAAATATTGATAAATTTTGGGTAACCGAATACCCGAACCGAACTAGTCATATTTTTTCGGTTCGGGTAAATTCGGGTAATAACTATTTTCGGTTCGGTTCATAAATTTTATTACCCGAAAATTTTGGTTCGGTTCAAAAATTTATCATTATCCGGACCGAACCGATCCGTACACACCCCTATGGAGTGTTATTATTTTATTTTATTTACTATTTCATTACGCTCCTTGGAGTTCTAATTAACTATCAATATAACCACTGACTAATTAATTTTATATTTGAAATCAGATTTATCGTATGTCCGTTTTATTTACAATTATCTTATTATAATTTATAATCAAATTTATTTCGCATATTATAATTTTTTATTTATTTGTTCAACTAAACAATTAGCCATACAACCATATACATTTGTAGTGATTTGGCCAGGGTCAAAATATGATTAATCTTTTGTTTGAGGCATGACACAGCTGTCATACCAACAAAAAAAAAAAATGTATCTATGTGCATGTTGAGTGTGAGAAAATTTGCAGTGCATTTCTATTTTTTTATTTTACGAGCATTTTATTATCACCAACAACATGTGTTTGGTTTTGAGTTATAGAACCATGAGTCTCAAAACTATATATTTTTATACTAGCTTGCATCTTATGGTAAACAATAACTTGAAGTGGAATATATAATTATCTCATTAAAAAAATTCTATAAGAGGAGCTATATAATTACACTGATTTATTTTTTTATTTGAAACAATAGATGAAAAAGATTGAGAAAAAAAATACAACTTTCTATTATCGTATTTAAAAATACGAGAAAGTGAAAAGGGTAAAAATTAAAGAAAAATTAAACAAAAAACAAGAAAAATCGATACGATGTGAAATAATAATTAAAAAAGTTAAAGAAAAATAAATTTGTTCGTGCACTCTAAATATGTGAAGCTCAAGAAGAAAGAACAAGAAACTCAATAAAGTAGAGGTCGAATATTATCTAAGTTATGGAAGATATATTAGTGATATTGTGATATTATTTTAAAAATAGTAGGGATATTATAACTTTTTATTTGGTCAAATCTAATTATAAGTAGAAAAGAATATGCATCAAATTCTTGCTTATTGTTTTCCAATTATAATCAAAAAAATTCATAAAAAATATATGATGATAATTTTTAAAAAAAAATTCTCTAACCAAACACTAATTATCTAGATTATTTGATTATAATCAAGTTTAATCATAAACTAAACTCACTAAACTAATAACATTCAAGGAACAAAATATTAAATTTTGACTTCTTGGTGGTCAAGAAGGTGTACCTTCAATATTAAGTCATACATTGCGAGATGCCAACAAAGACACAAAGTATTTAGTTTTTCATAGCAAAAAAAATAAAATAAAAAATAAAAAATTGAAGTATTTAGTTTTATAGGTGTTTCAAAGGCATTCAATCAGTAAGTGTTTCTTTTTTGGCTAGGAAAAAAGATGGATAGTCCAAAGAAAGAAATGAATGTGCAAAAAACTATATGCATGAACAGTTTGAGCAATTCTAAACAAATAACATTTATATGTACAAATAACTTCATAAACATACTCTCAAAGAAATCATAAACATAAACGAATAACATTTATAGTATGTGCAAAAAAACTATATGCATGAACATTTATATGTCATAGACTATATGTACAAATAACTTTTTCTTTTATATTAATTGGGCATTATATATTTATAGGAACATATTCAACTCTATTTTTTTCCCTAAAGCTTCTAGCAACATTTTATTATAAAAATGAGGTCGTAATTTTAAGATAAATTTATTATATCATCATTGTCTACGTCATCTTATTATAAATGTCATTGCGTAGTTAGAAAAAATCCATTTACGGTATACAAATACAAATTAAGAATAATGCATTTTTATTATAATTTTTTTTATTGAATTTATTATAAAATTTATTTTACCTATCCGTAAATTTATTATAACTTTTATTTGATTTAGTAGTAAGATGATGTAAATTTATTACGACTTTTGAATCATCATCGTTAATTTGTTCTGATTTTAATTTGATTTTGTGCTAAGATGATGTAAAATTTATTACGACTTTTGAATCATCATAAAATTGGAAAATTTTACTCAACATTTAAATATAAAATAAAAATAATTGCATCCTTTTTAATAAATTATACCACCCCAACCCTAATATTTGGCATAGAATATTGCAATAATGCTGTCTAAACTCCAAGGCCCTGTCCTAAAAATTCCAAATGGGTGTCCTGTTTCCAGGCTTCAAGTAGTTTATAAACCCAATATTGCATTTTGAGACTTATCCCCATTCCCAAAATATGACCAAATAGCAAATAACAATGGGAGAGAGAATTCTGCTTATTGTCAAATACTTCTAAATTTTTTTATTTTTTTTCCTTCACCCTCAGTTCTCCTCCTCTCATAACCTTCAATCCCTATTTTTGTCTTTGCATTATTTGTTTGTCAATTCAAGGAGACTTCATCTTTGTTTGCCTATTTATAATTGAATCTGAATTAGACAAGCAAAGCTTTTCTTCCCCAAATTGAATTAGATTGAACCAAAAGGGAAACGGAAAACCCTAGGCAGCAACTATTCAGGAAAAAAAAGCAAAGCAGAGAAAGCCCAATTAATCCCTTTTCCTGTCTAAGTTTGTTTCAGTGTTTTTATGTAATTGGGTATAAGCAGCATTTTGTTGTAATTGGAATTGAAGTTGAAATTTGGGATTTTGGGTAGTGATTAGAATTGAATTCAGAAATTGTTGGTCATTTTGCTGTTACAGAAAATGGAAGGTACACCGCACTCACAACCTCGATCAGTGGATGAAGTCTTCGCCGACTATAAGGGCAGACGTACCGGCTTGATTAAAGCTCTCACTGCTGGTTCTCTTTTTGCTCATGAGCTTATTGGGTTATCCTTGTTTTGTTTTTTTGCCCCCTAAATTGTTATGGCTGAAATTTTCTCGTGGTTTCGGTGTTTTGCAGATGTTCAAAAGTTTTACCAGCAGTGCGATCCTGGTGTGTTACTTTGACAAATTACATTTTCGTTTTATTTCTTGGTGAAACTTGTGCTTATATTCTTCAATTTTGTTTGTTTTTTTGTGCATACACTGATAGTAACTGTAGTGTTCATTTTTTGAATACAGTCTATGAATTTCAGTCCACATGGACCAAAAATGATCTCTGTACTGTAACTTGTATATGGGTAGAGACGTTATCAATTTCACTAGCTTTTAACTTTTTAAGTTTCATTATCTGTGAAAAAAGCTGCTAACTTTTCGTGTTTGGCATAATTTGGTATCGCTATTAACCGGTGTCACTATGTATCGTGTTACATACTTACATGATTACTTGTTATTAATGCATTCTATCATTTCAAGAGAAAAGAAAATTTGGTGTACTGCAAACTTACCGGTTTGGACATTTATCACATTGAGTTTCTCGCACATGTTGTTTGGCTTGGAGTGCGCTCACAATCATAGTAAGTTCATTAATTTGTGTACTGTTGGGGATGTGGAGATTGTTAATCCATTCCCTAGTAACATTTGCTTAGCCTTTTAATCAAAGAGTTGCAGGAATTTTAGGTACTGAAACATGTAAAGCCACCTATTTTGGCACATGATTTACTAATTATTAATGACATTTTATTTGATTTTCAATCAAGAATTTTAAGATCAAATTGACCCCTCTTGTTATCATCTTTTTGTATGTTGATGCCTTAGATTCTGCATTATGCTTTCTGAGTAGTTATAACTAGATAGTCCATACTCCTGCCACCTTCATGATGTTTGGAAGAACATGATTGTGACTATTTATTGAAGATAGTGTTGTGGTTGTTGATATATAACAATTCTTCTTACAGAAAAGGAGAACTTGTGTCTGTATGGATTTCCCAATGAAACATGGGAGGTTAATTTGCCTGTTGAGGAGGTTCCTCCTGAACTTCCTGAGCCAGCATTAGGCATAAATTTTGCCAGGGATGGGATGCAAGAGAAGGACTGGTTATCACTGGTTGCGGTTCACAGCGACTCATGGTTGCTTTCTGTTGCTTTCTATTTTGGTGCACGCTTTGGGTTTGGTAAGAATGAAAGGTATAAATTTTCCCTTCTGTTATAGCTATGTAAACTTAGTATTGCTTTTTGTTTTTTGTTTTTACATTAGGACTATTTATTTTGCCTCAACCTACTTCTTCCTTCGATTAGGTTTCAATCCATAAACCAAATTGAGGGCAACCTAATAGTTATTCTAGCTTCTCTGCCTGTCTCGTTTCCCACCCCCCCCCCCCCCCCCCCCCCCCCCCCCAAAAAAAAACTCATTGATTGGATGGAGTGTGTATTTTAGCAGTGTATCTCTTATGTTTTCTCTGCTCACACCATTACAATACATGGGGAAAATATATTTTATGGCAATCCTTGAGGTTCAGGTAGCTTTATGTCATGCAGAACTGCTATCTTAGTTCCATCGTAATGGTTGAATCCCATATAAACTCAAAGAACGTTTCTATGCAGGCAATTTTAACAATAGCATTACTATTACAGGCTCCATTACTCCACAACCCTCACCTCTGATCTTGAACCAAGTCCAGTTCAATCAATGGCTACCATATTATGACTTTCCGCTCTTCAATTTTCTGATGATTTAGTTTGCTCCTCTATGTCATGCATTTAATGATTCAACCTATAGAAGATTTTGGAGTTTAAATTGTTCTTTGTCTTTGAACTTAATTGTAAAAATATTTTTTTTGGGTGGAAATTGCAAAAAAATTTATTGTCAGTAATCAATATTATATGAAAAACTCGTACACTAATTCAGAGTTTCAAAAGGGTATTATTTTTCATCTAACACCAGGGAACTTTGATGAACTCAAAATTTTTTTTCATTAATTTTCACTGGTTGCTTGCAATGTCAACAATGTCAGTCTAATATGTTATCTTAATTTCTTAATAGTCATCTTGTGATGTCTTGGTCATTAGTTCTAACTGATGAATGGGAGATTGGAATCCCATGTGTTTCTTCTTATTTGATTGCCAGATAAACTTTCTAATGGCGCTTTTTATTTTTTTCCCATATCTCGTTCTCTCCTAAATACTCTTGTTACTAAATAGATGAAAGCTTGTCTCACATGCTAGAACCAGATACATATATATCAACTCTTATTTTGTCCTGATTCCAGGCTGATTTTGTGTTGGACACCTTGATGCTTCCTAGATGTGTTATGCCTTAGGGAATGGGAGCAAATTCTCCCCCCGATGATTGTTTCCCTATAGACTTGCAAAAAACGAATATGTCCTTAAGTGCTAACTTTTTTTTTCCTTTAATCTAATTTTTTATTACATTGTAATGCTAACTGCTCTTGCATTTTTCATCCAAACCTATGGATATTATATCCTGTTGTTTTTATATGGATGGAGAAGCAAAGTTGTTTTGTACTATGGGTGTTTTGTGTTACAGAATTAACTTTATAATAGAAGTTGTATGTTTGGTGCCATACTTGAAAATATATTACTTGTGAGCTTTCTGTTGTGAGACTTTTGGTATATTTCAGTTTCCTTAGTGGTGCTTTATAGTGAGTCATCTAAATACATTAAAGGGGTAAGGCTTGAAAGGTAAAACAACGTACTGATATGGAGTAAAAGACATGTCTACTATTAGTCTAACTTTGCTTCATATTGGGATTTACAGGAAACGTCTGTTTCAGATGATAAATGATCTCCCAACTATATTTGAAGTTGTGACAGGTAGCACTAAACAATCTAAGGATCAATCTGCCGCTCAGAACAATGGTAGCAAAAGCAAATCAAGTGGGAAGTTGGTAAGAGCTTTCCAGCCTATTTTGTTTTTGTTTCTATTACTGCTTGTTATATATGGACAGTTCTTAACCATGCTGTTGGAATGCTGCCTTTAAGCAGTCCCGCCAATCTGAGATTCAGGCCAAGGTAGTAAAGATCTCTCCACCACCCAAAGAAGAGGATGAAAGTGGGGAAGAGGATGGGGAAGATGATGAACAAGGTGCAACCTGCGGAGCATGTGGGGATAACTATGGCACTGATGAGTTCTGGATTTGCTGTGATGTTTGTGAGAGATGGTTCCATGGAAAATGTGTAAAGATTACTCCTGCGAAGGCTGAGCACATCAAGCAGTACAAGTGCCCAAGTTGCAGTAGCAAGAGGTCCAGAGTAAACTAGACTCTGAATCTGGGAGCAATTGCCAATCAAACAAAAGAAACAAGGTTCAGAATGTTTTTCATAACAATTTTAAGGTGGAATAGTGTCAGTTGCCTATTTCCGCCAATTAAGTTGAATAACTGCAGATGGGGTTCCAAGTTTTGTTACTCTTGACTGCTTTTTTTCTCTCATATCGGGAATAATGTTTCTAGTTTCTGAGTAGTCTTTGGCAACTACAGTTGTTATGTACTTATACTTTGTGCATTTTCTGGTTTGACCTTGATGCATCTTTAATGCTTGTCTGCATAACTCTACTCCTTTTCAATTGTCAAATCATAATTTGTATTGCACCATATTATATCATTCGATTATAATGCTAGAGGCACATTGAGCAGAGGTACAATAGCTCTACAGTCATCACGTTTAGCATTCTTGTTATTCATAAAACTGTTGTACCTCTAGCATTGTTTTATAGCATCGAATTCAACTGTATGGGGCATGGATAATCCCTATGTAAGCCATCTTTTTCGTTTCCCTTTTTTAAGATGATGGTTTTCTTTAACAGGTTTTCCAAGAAATTGTTCTGTTGGATGCTTTGCTTCAGTAAGAGGCTTCAAAGTTTGGGAATATATACTCAGGGATGCTCATAGTTTCAACCTCTTTCACTTGGATAATAGGACTAACCCTTTCTCTTTTCTTCTCTTCCTGTTAATAATTTTATTTTTTATTTTTTCTTTGTGGAGTTTATTGAAATTTGAATATATGGCCTCTTGTTTCACAATCCATGAGGCTTATTTTTTTGCACATTTTCTGCTTGCAGTATGCTTCTTGCCTATATTATTTACTATGATTTATGAAACTAGTCTGGTACAGTCTTCAATGCCTAAGACAAAAGCAGGTGAAGTAATCTGTACTGTACATGTCAATAGACAGGAAAATAAACATTTGAATTGAATTTAACACTGTTGATTGGGCAACAGGAGAGTTTTAAAGATTGGTTCATATTTGTTTCCTCATAGAGGTCTCATTGTGTCTTTGGGGAATTTGGGAAAGGAGTTGGAGAATATTGTCGACTCTTAATCAATAATCAGATGGAGAATTTTTCGAGAACTTACATGATTTTTTTTCTTGATTAAGTATAGTGCTACGAGAACAAACATAATTTTACGCAATAATCAAAAAAATTAAGCAGAGTAGTGGATCATAATTCATAGATTTTATCCAGTTACTGTCACGAGTTACTCATGAGCTCCTGCATTTGCTTGAGGAATTTTATTTAGCTCTATAATAACAATATTTTTTGTTTCATACCAAAAGCATTGACAAAACTTTGCCCTCATGTACTTTTCGTTGCTAAGGTTTCTCTCACTAATTTGTTAATAAACTTATGTCGTTGCGTACTGGAAGAATGTACTCAAATGATCAGATCTGTGTAGCTTTGTAATACTAATGATTTATAAGGGGGGAAAAAAGTAATGGAAGAAAAGTGTAAAAATAGGAAAAAGGAAAAAGGAAAAGAAAAGTTAGCCACATTTTCCTTTACTTGAGGTTTCGACCAAAAATAGCATGGCCATGTAACAACTCACAAGCTTGGGACATGCCAAAATTTCAGTTAGTTTGGGTTCTCCTATGTGCACAGCCATGTCAATAAATAAGAAAGTGCCACGTATTTTTAATATCAACCATTACCATTGTGTTAAGATCCTAATTACCGATAGTGTGTAATTTTGTACATAACACATCCAGTATTGAGCATTCCTCACACTGAAGTTGTTACAGACTAGTTGCTAACTCCATACTCTCTCTTCAATTTTTACAAAAAGCTGAATCACACTGTGGCTATACAAGCATACTCCTTTTCTCCTTATAAATACAAGTGGATCTTACTCAATTTCTCACAAACTCCTCTCTATCTTTCTTAATTGCTCCAATTTTTTTCCTAGTACTGAAGCATACAAGAGATGTCTCAGAACATTGTCTATACCATTGCCGGGGACAATGAGAACACAGGCAATATGAAGTGTGAGAATGGTGATCATGAATGCAGACATGTTACAGGGACTGTAGTGTTAATGAAGAAGAATGTGTTAGACTTGGTTGATTGTCTTTACGAGTTGTTCTACCAGAAGGTGTCTTTCCAACTGATCAGTGCTGTTAATGGAGACCCCGGTCAGTTATTTCCTCAACATATTAAACAAAAATATTCTTCTTGTTCTCATTATGATGATATTCAACTAATCATTTTGGTAATCATGCATAACATATATGACTTTCAGGGGTCTTGTAACTTGTATTTGTCATCTGAGTTTATGTGATTGAAGTGAATATGATCAGCAAAGATTCTCAATCAATATCCAAATCTAACATGGAAAGAATAATTATTAAACTCTTAACACATTGATGAATTATTTGATAAACAAGTCAGAGGCTTCTAAAAAAAATTTGTAACTACATATTATATTATATTAATAACTAAAATTCTGAGTCGATGCTGTTAATATTTGCACATCTGTAGGAAATGGGTGCAGGGGGAAAATTGGAGAGCCTGCGTATTTAGAAGACTGGATTACTACAGTCACATCCTTAAAAGCAGGAGAGTTTGCATACAAAGTTACCTTTGACTGGGATGAGGAGGTAGGAGTTCCAGGAGCATTTTTTGTGAGAAATAATCATCACACTGAGTTCTACCTCAAGACTCTTGCACTTGAAGGTGTTCCAGGCCAAGGTCGGATCCACTTTGTCTGTAACTCATGGGTTTACCCTGCAAGGAAATATAAAAAGGACCGTGTTTTCTTTGCAAACAAGGTAATCAGTTTACATGGTATGCACTATGCAGTGATAATATGTTCCCAAACATGAGTTTACCAGTAACTACTGCAGTTCACCGTGGATCTAGCTACCCATGAGTTTATTGAATTCACCATAGTTGAGTTTTTGTACCACAATGGCTTGAGTAAGATCTCTGCTATGACTTTCCGAGACATATATCTATATTGACCAAATCTCAAGAAGGAAAAGAAAACTCCTAAGGTTATCAAAGTGGAGGCAAAATGCAAGTCATGCCAGCCTTGTCACTTCCGAGAGCTAAATTTGAATAGTTGCTCATTTCATGGGGCATTTAATCAATTTCTTGTTTGCAATGAGCTACATGCTGTATAGTGAAATTGTGCCAAAGTATTGATTCTAACAAGTTAATGTATATATTGCAGACATATCTTCCTAGTGAAACACCAGTGCCACTTCTCAAGTACAGAGAAGAAGAGCTAGTGAACTTGAGAGGAGACGGAGAAGAGGAGCTCCAGGAATGGGACAGGGTCTATGACTATGCTTACTACAACGATTTGGGAAATCCAGATAAGGGTCCAACTTATGCTCGTCCTATTCTTGGAGGATCTAGTGAATACCCTTACCCTCGCAGGGGAAGAACAGGTCGATCACCAACAGTGACAGGTTTGTAATTCAAAGTTAATTTGAGGTCACTTGTTCTATTCCTCTTACTAAATGTCAGCCATAACAAGCAGGGTTCTGGAATAACTTTCTGGCATGGGACTAATAAAAGGGGAAAACTCATTTAGCAAATGATTAGACCTTACTTCAGATTTAACTTGGACATGTTAATGAAAATTAATATCATAAATGACATGTACATTAACATGAAAGTCCTCAAAGGTTTTTACTTTTGGCCTTGACGTTTAAGCATCTATGTGCATTTGTGTAAGCTTAATGAATACCATGTTCTGCATGTCACAGCTCCTTACCCAGCGAATAAATTTACATTCAAAGAGTTTAAACATTAAAATCTCTTCAGTTATTATTGTTGTTAATTTCTGCTACTATTATCTGCAGCAGATCCTAACAGTGAGAGCAGGCTGAACAACCTTAAAAGCTTAAACATTTATGTTCCAAGGGATGAACGATTTGGTCATCAGAAGATGTCAGACTTCATTGCTTATGCACTGAAATCCATAGCTCAAACTCTTAAACCTAACTTAGAAGTTCTCTTTGACCACCACAAAGAGTTTAACAGCTTTCAAGATGTACTTAAACTGTATGAAGGTGGATACAATATACCTGAAGATTTACTTGAATATATTAGGGAAAACATCCCTTCCGAGATGATTAGAGAAATTCTCCGAACTGATGGTGAACAACTATTCAGATTACCAATGCCTCAAGTAATTGCAGGTATTGTGCTATCTCCAATCAGCTACTTGTGTTTGCAAGACAGACAGGCACAAACAAGATTCACAGAAAATGGAAACCAAGATATTAATTATACTCAAGACCATATTGGTTTACTACTTCAATTCAATAGTGGTTTTGATGATTGAAGCAGAGGATAGGTTTGCATGGAGGACTGACGAAGAGTTTGCAAGAGAGATGCTGGCTGGTGTAAACCCTGTCATGATTCGGCGTCTCCAAGTAACCTTAAACTTCCATTTCTAATTGCGGAAAAATTACTTGAAGGAGAGGGGAAAAAATAAGTATAAAAAAATACAAAAACTATGAAATGTTGACCTCTTCATGGATGGAACCTACTTATCTTTGTCTTGATCTTCTTTTTTCTTTGCAGCAAAAGGGAGGATCCTTGTTCATTATTTCAACTCATACTAATTCTGGATTAACTGCAGGAGTTCCCACCAGCAAGCAAGCTAGATCCCAAAGTCTTTGGTGATCAAACCAGTAAAATAACCGAAGACCACATAAGGAACAACTTAGATGGGCTCACAGTAGAAGAGGTAATGACTAAGTAAATATATTTCGTGAAAGAATTCAGATGAATAAGTATGCAGAAGTTTTGCAGTCAAAGTTAACTGAATCTTAATCCACTTTGAAACACAATGGTTAATATGTATTTCCTTCAATAGGCAATCATAAAGAACAAGTTATTCATACTAGATTACCATGACGTATTGATGCCATACTTGAGACGGATAAACTCTACGGCCACAAAGACTTATGCCAGCAGGACACTCCTTTTCCTGAAAAATGATGGCACGTTGAAGCCCTTGGCCATTGAACTGATGCTGCCGCACTCTGAGGGAGATCAATATGGTGCCACTAGCAATGTATACACACCTGCAAAGCAAGGGGTTGAATGTTCTGTGTGGCAATTGGCCAAAGCTTATGTGGCAGTGAATGATTCTGGCTATCATCAAATTATCAGCCACTGGTATAATTCTTTCAGAAAGTGAAACAAGTAAATTTTATGTTTCTTTCTAATAAACTTTTCCAGGATTGTTATATTTGTCACAGGTTGAATACTCATGCAGTAATCGAGCCATTTGTGATAGCAACAAAGAGGCAGCTCAGTGTCCTTCACCCAATTTATAAACTCCTGCATCCTCATTTTCGTGACACCATGTACATCAATGCACTGGCCCGTCAGATCCTAATTGGTGCAAATAACATTCTGGAGTCCACAGTTTTTCCAGGAAAGTATGCTATGGAGATGTCATCTCTGGTATACAAGAACTGGGTTTTTCCTGAGCAAGCACTACCCCAGGATCTCATCAAGAGGTAGATTTCATAAAATAGATGATTAATTATTGATTTATAAATTAAATATGCACTAAAGGAACGAGAAACTTAACATGCACCATGAACATAACCATCAAAGAAACATTTAGGAAGGTTTCTAGATAGCTAAATTGTATACTAAAAAGTTTTACAAGATCGGATACAAGGCTGATCAAATTTAGGCTTATGACATGGGAAAAAGTCAATCCTATCTAAGTTGGTTAAGGAAAAAAACTAATTATGCTACATTCAGAGGATTGGCAGTTGAGGACCCAACTTCCCCAAATGGTCTCCTTCTACTGCTAGAGGATTACCCTTATGCTGTTGATGGACTTGAGATCTGGTCAGCAATAAAAACATGGGTCAGAGACTATTGCTCCTTCTACTACAAGGCTGATGACACTGTTAGGACAGACTCTGAACTCCAGTCCTGGTGGAAGGAGCTCAGAGAGGTCGGTCATGGGGACAAGAAAGATGAGCCCTGGTGGCCAAAGATGCAGACTCGTGAAGAGCTGATTGAAACCTGCATAATTATCATATGGATTGCTTCAGCTCTCCATGCAGCAGTCAATTTTGGCCAATATCCTTATGCAGGATACCTCCCCAACCGCCCAAGTCTAAGCCGCCAATTCATGCCTGAAAAAGGAACTCAAGAATATGAGGAGCTTATAGTAAACCCTGATAAGGCTTTCTTGAAAACAATCACTCCCCAGTGGCAAACTATTCTTGGCATATCAATTTTAGAGATCTTGTCAAGGCATTCTTCTGATGAGGTCTATCTAGGGAAGAGAGAGACTACTAATTGGACATCTGACACGAAACCTTTAGAGTTCTTTGAGGAATTTGGAAAGAGGCTGGCAATAATTGAGGAGAGAACTATAAAAATGAATAATGACAAGAATCTGAAAAACCGAGTTGGTCCAGTCAAGATGCCATACAGTTTACTCTATCCTACAAGTGAACACGGTCTTACAGGGAAGGGAATTCCCAACAGTGTCTCAATCTGAAGTTTCTGCACTAGGTTCTATGCCTGCATGCCTTAACTAGTTTATTTAGAATAAATCAATAAGCAGCATCAATGACTTGATACTCTGCAAAATCAGGGATTCAAAGTTTAACTTTGAGTTACTCATATGAATAACTCATTCCATATATTATTCACTAAACATGTTTCTCACTCTATTGAACAAGGATGTTATTGATGAGTCAGGTGTTCAGTTTTCTAACTCTTGTGCCTAATAAGCTTGCGGCCTTGCATCAAATCGTATGCACTTGTTACCAGTGATCTCTGCAAGAGCATAGCCCGTCTGTGAAATAGTGAAACTTGTTATTTTCCCTTACAACTACCTTCCTTCCCCTCAACTTATATATCATCTTAATAGCTGCATGGCAGTCCCAACATGCCCTTAAAATTATCACCACGGACCTAATTCTAATATCATATTAGAGTCACACTAATCAATTGACATTAAGGGTGTGAGCTATATTATTATACATTATGTTATAGCTCCACAACTAAGTAAGGTGGGAGATTACCACATTGAGAGGACATAGGTTTTAGTCAAATTTCAAGTCTAGATTTAGATTCGTGTATAAATCAAAATCCGAAATAATTCAATGAATGAATCTCACCTATTTCATTTCAGATAGTGGAAGGAATGATAGTGGTCATGACCAGTCCCCTACTAACAACCCTCACCTACATCCATTCTTATAAGTATATATGATATAAAAGCAGTCCAAAGACAAATGATATCAAACTTGATATGGCATATGATTTGTTTGCAAATGGCAAGGCTTGCATGTTCAGAGAATAAAGAATTAGCTTGGATAGAACCTAATCACAATGAAAATATGAAATGTAGAATATTGATATATCTACAAAGCCATATTTGACTAAGATATATGAGTCACATGACCAGAAGAAGATAGAGAGAGATTGATTAGTATAATCTATACATTACATACTTGTTCTCTTTGATTGAAAAGATGTCAAAAAAGAATTACTCAAAGATCTGTTGTTTGTGGCCAAGAGGGGAGGTGTGGAGGGAAGGATGCCTCTATCACATGCTTAGCTTTCAATTGATAAATGCAAATAGACAGATATAAAATGTTTGCAAACACCAATGCCCAATACATGTTTGTGTGCTAAGCCTCACTATCTGTCACAATCACTATTAATTGTTTTATGCCTACTTGGAAACATGCCAGATAGTGGTAGCTAGTTTATTTATTTTTTAAAACAAAAAAACTAAAGTAGATGGGTGAGAATAATCTCTGAGAGTTGTATGAAGGAGGATTAGGATAAGACTAGATAATCATTGTAAGCAATCATTTTTTTGATGGATTTAAATTTTGTTGGGGGTTAAATGATAAAAAGATACAACAAACCCAGTTGCTTATTCAACTAGACATTAGAGAGTTTTCAATAATACAAGTTTGTGATTTTTGTGTTCATGTCAATGCTAAATCATTTGTTAGCTTTGCTGATTTATTTGGACATGGATGATTCATGGTTAATTGTTAGAGTTCACGGCGATTTATGTGATATAATACATTTAATACTAAATTGTCTTAGTGTTTCACAATCTATTTCTTAGAAAACATAATTGTACAATAAAGTCGTTTAGTATTAATATAATTTACATATAAATAGATATTTAACAGTAACTTTTTGATATATCTAATAATTTATGTCTTGGAACTATAATCATTTTCAGTCAAGCCTGATATAGTAATAAGTCCTAATCAACTTCAATTATTTAGAATTATTTATTTATTTATTTATTTTTCAATTGGTGTGTCAACATCTTGTTCTTCCACTTAATTAATAACAGATTACATATTGTAATTTAAAATAAATTTTGATATCGAGAAAGGAATGGGATTCAGTTCATAATTTGTTGTTAAATAATTTCATTTGCTTTGTTAGTGCATATAACTATGCTATTATTGTAATGTAAACACTAAACATAGACAAGTCTTTTCTCCTAAATATGGAAAGAATGGAAGCATAATGAATCTGAATCATTTCCACAAGTAAACCTGATAATTGCATTCTTTCTTCTTCTTTTTTCTTTTTCTTTTTTTGTGGGACAATTAATGGAGACTTGTACTAGAGAATTATAGTCATAATGATAAAGCACAATTGGCCATTTCATCAATTGCCATTACACTGTAGTCAGTCAATGCCATGCCAACACATTAAACTGATCAAATTGAAATAACCAAGTGTATATATTCTATTGTCAATGTAAGAAGAAAACATTTCTCAATATTTTCAGTATGATTATACTAATCATTAATTTTCAATTTTTTTTTTAATTCAAGACAATTAATTTTTGTTTTTCTTTTTAATCATTATAACATGAGTAATTTGACCAGCCTAATGCATACAGTCATGATTTCGATTTCAATTTTATATGTACTTTATTTTTGTGTCCATAAGTAAAAGAGGGTTAATGAAAAACAATATATATAAACTATTATAAATTAAAAAAAAATATAAAATACTTACTAAAGTGTAGATAGTATTTATTTTTTTAGTAGCATTATTATTTATTTAATGTATAATTATTAATTTAATTTTTATTTTAATATAAATTAAATAATAAAGTGAATAACTTTTTACTTGTCTTTGTATAAATACATATTGAAAATATTAAGTATTTTTATTTTGTGAGAAATATATAAATTTTAGAATACTGAATTAGTCTTACAATAATATTCAAAAAACTTGAAATATTAAAAAGAAAATAAAAATTGTATGTATTGATTTTAAAAATAGTGCTCCAAATATTCTGAATAATGTGTCTGAAATGGAAAGAGAATCCCGGGCTCCCCGCGGGTGGAGGGAGCTTGTCTTCCATTTTTTGCACCTTGGATTGTCACCAAAACCAAAAACTTTAGAATCCCATAGACACACAGTGACACGGTGACAGATTCAAGAATTCCTTCGAGGCGCCAAATAAAACCCTAAGAATGAGGAGCCTGAGAGACTCGACAAAAAGAGACACCCTTTCCATTTTCATTTAAAGCCCTCTCATTGTCAGGTCACTGTGTTACCTGTCTATGTCAGATCTGCACCATTGCCCCTGAAACCATTTTCTTCTCTACCATTGTCTATTCGTTTCATCATTTCTTCAAAGAAGTTTTTATTTTTATTGTTTATATGTATACATTTTTGTTTTTGATCTATATTTTCATCAAATGGAAATGTGGGTCTTGTAAATAAATGTAAATGGGGCTTCATTCTATCTGGGTATTTGGTTCTGAAGCTGGATGAACTTTGTTCAGTTGTACCCAAGTAAGCATAAATGTCGGAAATGAGGATTTCTGATCCAAGCCAGCTCCACTTGAAGAAGGAGCTCACTCAAATTCGTAAGGCACGGGTATTAAGAGATCCTGGTACAACTTCTTCTTGGAAGTCGCCTCTTAGCTCCACAAGATCTGTAGCAGATGCTTCTGCTTGGAAGAACTTTGAGAATGAAAGTAAAAGATTTAGTGGGAATTCTCAACTCAATCCTCAGTACTCTTTGCCAAGTGGGAATTTTAATAACAATGGAAATGGGAAGAAGGTTTTCTTGTACAATTGGAAAAATCACAAATCGTCCAGTGAGAAAAGTGCAATGGCAAAAAATGATGCTGATGATGAAGACGACGAAGATGACGTTGGCAATGATGGTTCTTCTTCACTTCTGGGTAGTTTTGAGGATAGCTTGAGTGATGCTCGAAATGGTAGTGATGCAAAGTGCGATACTTACTTGGGGGGTGTGAGCCGTTCTTCCATCTTCAGATGTAGAGACGCAAATCTTGTTTCACTGGGCACTCCAACGGCCAAACGAACAATGGACGGTAAGAAAACAAGTAAGAAATCTAACACCCATTTAGATATTTTATCGAGATATCGACAAAGAGAAATCACTGTAGGTAGAAATTTAGTAAATTCAAAAACTTTGCTCAAGGGTCATCCTACAATGGCGTTAAGCCGGGACGACTCGGTTGAGCAATCCGAGGATACTGAAGATTACAGTAATTCTGAGGATTTAAGGCGAATTTCTGGTGCATCACCTTTGCTTTTGAAACTTAAGCATAAGAACTGGTCTCGCTCTTCCTCTAAGTTATTGATAAATAGCCTAAAAGGGGACGACTCTTATTGTTATAGTACTCCGGCATTGTCAACCAGTTCTTATAAGATGTATTTTCGCCGTAATCCAAGCACTATTGGATCTTGGGATGGCACTACAACTTCAATGAATGATGATGATGATGAGGTCGATGATCACTTGGATTTGCCAGGCAGCCAAGTATGTGGGATCCCTTGTTACTGGTCAAAGAGGATGCCAAAATATAGGGGCTCATGTGCGAGTTGTTATTCTCCATCACTTTCAGATACATTAAGGAGGAAAGGAAGTAGCATACTCTGTGGAAGTCAAACTATTTATCCTAGACACCGGCGATCGTCATCAGGCCCCAACACATGCAAAGTTGCTTCAAGAAGTGCTCAAGGTGTTCTTCCCTTGCTTAGTAGTGATGGGAGAGTAGGGTCATCTTTAGGAACTGGGAGAAGTGATGATGAGCTTTCTACAATTTTTGGAGAGCTTGATCTAGAGGCTTTAAGTCGGTTGGATGGAAGACGGTGGTCATCAAGCTGCCGGAGTCAAGAAGGACTGGAAATTGTAGCTTTCAGCGGGGAAGGGGATGAAGAAGGCACATCAGAAAATATTAGGAGCTTCAGCCAAAAGTATAAGCCCATGTTCTTCGGTGAACTGATTGGGCAGAATATTGTGGTCCAGTCACTTATAAATGCTATTTCTAGAGGTCGGATTGCCCCTGTTTATCTTTTCCAGGGTCCCCGTGGGACTGGAAAAACATCAACAGCCAGGATTTTTGCTGCTGCCCTGAATTGTCTAGCTCCAGATGAAAGTAGGCCTTGTGGCTACTGTAGGGAATGTACTGATTTTATTTCTGGAAAGAACAAGGATCTTTTAGAAGTTGATGGAACAAATAAGAAAGGGATTGATAGAGTCAGATATCTATTGAAAAAATTATCAACAGGCTCCTCATCTGCATCCTCAAGATACATGGTTTTCGTTATAGATGAGTGTCACTTGTTACCCTCCAAGACATGGCTGACATTTCTCAAGTTTCTTGAAGATCCACCACCACGAGTTGTGTTTAATTTCATAACAACTGATCTTGACAATGTGCCACGCACCATACAATCTCGAAGCCAAAAATACCTTTTTAACAAAATTAAAGATGCGGATATCATAGCCAGGTTGAGGAAAATATCTGCTGGTGAGAACCTCGATGTTGAATTGGGTGCACTTGATCTGATTGCTTTAAATGCAGATGGTTCACTTCGAGATGCAGAAACTATGTTAGAGCAATTAAGTTTGCTGGGTAAAAGAATTACCACATCTCTTGTCAATGAACTCGTGAGTGTCCTCTGCCAAATGTTCCTTGATATGCTCTGCTTAATTTTAATTTATTCTTACATATTTATGATATATAACTAGTAAATTCTTTTATTTACTTGAATGTGTTTTTTCGTATGTGAATCGTCTGAACTTACTTGTTTATCATTTACAACAGGTGGGGGTTGTTTCAGATGAAAAACTACTGGAACTTTTGGAGTTAGCAATGTCATCCAATACTGCAGAAACAGTGAAAAGAGCCAGAGAGTTGATGGACTCTGGAGTTGATCCAATGGTTTTGATGTCCCAATTAGCCAGCCTCATTATGGATATAATTGCTGGAACGTACAATGTCATTGATGCCAAACTTGATGACACATTCATTGGTGGACAAAGTTGTGAGTACATGCCTCTACTCTTGGTACATATTGATTGTTCAAAAGTTCAAATATCATGATTTCAGTAGACTGATGTGCTAATAACCCATGAGGAAAATTTGGAGAGAAAGAAAAGTTGACATTGATGTCGTGTAAACCAGTAAGGGTTCTGGTAACAACAATTGACAGATATTTGTGAGAAATTCTGGGGCCTTTATTTCTGTAAAGAACAATTCCAAACAATTAAGTGCATCATGCAGCCAAATCACATCTTTATGTGGTCATTTTTTATTGAATACTGTTTAGGAGTACTCGTTTTATACTTACCGGTTACCATCAGCAGGCTATGCCACTTAGAATTAAATGATGGCGAGTGTTGTATTCAGAATTAACATCAATCTTTCCTTAAGTATTGTTAACATCCCCAGCTTTTCCTTCCTATATCAATTTGTATTATTTTAAGTCGGACTTCAAATCAAACTTTGAAAATTGTTCACTTCCTGGATGCTAGACTACATTTCACATATTATTTTGTGGAAGGAAAACCTTGTCAATTAATTTCATTTTGATCTGATTTAAAATATTGACAATCTGAGATGCTATGAGATACAGAGAAAGTGATCACTGCTTACTGCATTCTCTTTATCTATGATCACCTCCACCCCCCCACCCCCCCCCCCCCCCCCCCTCCCCCAACTGGTTGGTTCTCCATGCGCTTGATGTCCCTTCTGACCTTCATTGTAAATTAGATTCCTGAAAAGTTTACAAAGTTGATACCTGATTAGTTACTGAGATGTATGTTGTTCATTCTCAGTGACTGAATCAGAACTGGAGAGATTAAAGCATGCTTTGAAGCTTCTCTCAGAGGCCGAGAAACAGTTACGGGCTTCAAGTGAACGGTCAACATGGTTTACAGCTACTCTGTTACAGCTTGGTTCAATGCCATCTCCAGATTTTAGTCATTCAGGAAGCAGCAGGAGGCAGAGCTTCAAGACAACTGATGATGATCCATCAAGTGCTTCGAGAGAAGCTTCTTCTTGCAAGCAGATGTCAGATGCTCGGTATGTCAATCTAAAATCAACTTCTCCAGCCTCCCTGCGGAAAGAAGTCAATGGTAATGCCAACCATCAAGCTGATCTGTTATCAAATTTTGATGTTTTGAGTTTGAGTTCCAAGCCTTTGAGTGTCCCACTTGCTGAAGGTGGGGCCTCAGCTGTCTCATGCGATGATATTTTGGTTGGAAATATGACCCTTAGATGCATTGATTCAGATAAGTTGTATAATATATGGGCACGTTGTATTGAGAGGTGCCACTCAAAGACATTGAGGCAGCTTCTACACACTCATGGAAAGCTTGTGTCCATATGTGAAGTTGAAGGTAAGCTGATAAGTTTTTCACCCAATTGATTTGCTTGTTGAAATGAATTTCAGAAGCTTGTATTCTGAACTCTGATAGTTCCAATTGTTACAAGTTGGTCCTTTTGGTTTTGTCTACCGTAATGATATTGTATACAAGTTTATCTAGTTTTTTAATGGCACCCATATCTATACCTTCACTTGATATACATTCCCTGTCATGATGTGTACTTGTTCCAATTAATTGTCTTTCGAGCAATCGCTTCTACACATCTAGAGTAAGATCTAATGGAGCTGCCAAATTATGTCTGGGACTTTGCTGTTCAGTGAATCTATACCTTTTTTTTAAAAAAAAAAAAAGTGGCGTTTGATTGAAGCTGACATGATTATGGTTGAAGTGAATTTTATAGTTAACTGATTTAAATTCCGATATAACTTGACCACTGCTTATTTAGCTGTAACAATTATGACTAATGATTAGTGTTATTGTTATTAAAAATTAATTGCTCACTCTTTAATACATGCATGACATGATAATACTATATCTATTCATATTGATGTAGTTCTTAACATGTACTTTTAATAGGATGAGTCTGCATATATATATAGATTGTCGCTCTGCTGTTGGGAGAAAATCGTTTTTTTCCACTTTAAACTGATCTGAAAACAACACTGAATGATTGTATCATTTATCTGACATAGAATGCTTAATTGGTGCACAAATATATTTTCTGACACCCCTACTCTATCAAATTTTCTTGTCCCAAATCCTTATTCCATACTTAATATAGACTGTTTTACATACCTATCAAAAAAATATATATACACTGTCCTTCCATTCTTTCGTTAATAAGTTTCTCTGTGCAGGTGTTCTGGTTGCATATGTTGCATTTATTAATGGAGACATTAAACTTAGGGTAGAAAGGTTTTTGAGCAGTATAACCAATTCAATGGAAATGGTCCTCAGACACAATGTGGAAGTTAGGATTATCCACTTGCCAGATGGTGAAGCTTCAGCAAATGGTGTAAATCCAGTCAACATACAAGAAGGTCTGAAGCATGCAGAATCAGCTATTGCAAGTGAAAAAGAGTTGAAGAGTGGTCATCCAAATGGAGCAGATGGTTGTTCCAATTTTTCCCCATTGCTGAATGGTAACTTTCAATCTGCCCCTGATTCATCAGATCTACTGGCTGAAGACACTGCTCAAACCAGTGGTGCAGGGGAGCAGAGACAGGAAATTCCAATGCTGAGAATAGAATCTGTTATTTGTGAGCAGAGGCTGGAAACTGCTTGGTTACAGGCTGTAGAAAAAGGCACCCCTGGATCCTTGAGTCATTTGAGACCAGAGAAGAATCAAGTCCTGCCTCAAGATAGTATCTATTGTAAAGATCAGATGGAATCCATAGACTCGACAAGGTTTTCCTCCCAGCACTGGGAAGATGAACTAAACAACGAACTCAAAGTTTTGAAGGTTAGCAATGGTGGAGTCCTAGAGAAGGACCAAATTGGTAGAAGGTTTGATAGCTGTCCCATGTCACCGAGTTTATTGCATGATAGCAGTTTAGCAGCTAATTCCAGCAAGGATAACGTGTAAGCCTTTCTTTGAGCTCGTAATGGATTTTTCCCAGTAATCTTCCCTTTAAATACACTAGGTGGACAAAGTAGCTCCTGAAATTCATAAGATTTATCTGAAAACTTAAGCTCAAATTCGTAAACCATTCTAATATTAATACCATTAATCTTTTTGACAAAAACTTTGAAAGATTCAATATGCTTCATGGTAGAGGAAACTCTGAAGCAGATGTTTCCTATCATGACCAAGAATCTGTACTGTTTTAAATTCCTTTGTTTCTGAAAATAATATGACATTGCTTATAAAATATGGAATTTGAGTGCTAGGTTCTTTTCACAGAAGCTAATGCCATTATTCAGCCAAAATGCTTTATATTATCATTCTCACATTGAACATTTAACTTAAAAGAGTTGCAGAAGAGTATTAAACTTGTTTCAAATGTTCCCTTTTTTAATAGTGTCAATTGCTGTATGCTTTGGTTCTTTTTATTCATTCTGGAATGTGCTTCTTGATGTAATCTGGAATGGGGCTGCTAATGGCCTTCATCACTTAATAGGTGTTTCCATGCACTGTGCACATATGGGGCCTTCATCCTCTGTGTAGCATATGCTTGGGATATGCCCTGCATATGATGCATAGCATGCGGCCATTAGAAACAGAGAATCAGTTCAGTCAAGCTGCTGGAACAGATACTGGCTAATTTCCATTCTGAAAAGCTAGAGTTATAGGGGATAATCACATATTAGCAATATACTTCTAGTAGTTTTCTGGATCCCTATTACCCTTGGAACTCATGATGGAATTCCTAATTCAAATAGTGGCATTTACATTTTAAATTGAGCTTTGATGTCAGAAGCCACTTAACAGACAAGTCACCTACAGTCAATACCAAGCATTAGCACATTCAAATTTATTATGTATATCTCTAAATTAGTTTTGAAATCAATTTCTTCTCTTACTACTACAATTTGAGAACTTTTTTTTATGTGATTTCTCGGAGCTTCATATCACTTGGGTGATTTATTGATTTGGGTACTTAGAAACATAAGAAATATTTGAAAATCCTTTTTCAAGACAAGAAGCAATGTTGACATGGACCTGTTGTACTAGCCTGATTCTTAATCTGGTGTTTCTGCAGGGTATATGAATCAGGGTCAGGAACTGGAGGTTGTAGTGGATTTTTGTGTTGGAATAATTCCAAGCCTATTAAAAGTGGAAAGGTAGGCTGTTGGTATACTTTTGTTGATATGTCCTCCATTTTTTGTTGGAAATACTTTTAGTTATGGAAAGACCTGATATATCTCTATTTGTAAACAGGTGAAGATAACCCCAGTTCGGCCGCGTAAAGGTGGACATTTTTTGTTGTTTGGTGAGTGTGGGAAGTCAGGAAAAAATGAAATCAGGTTGAGAAGATAAAGGAGAAGTTCCAAGCGTGGTGTTCTAGATGTACTCTTTTCTTTACATTAATTTCTGTATGTATTTCTCCATTTGAGCCATTCTTCAAGGATGCCAGCTAAGAAGGACAATATATAAATGAAAAAGGTTATCTGATTCAGCTTCTGCGTTCCTTTTGCTCAGTATCAAGTGATCAATAAAAGGTGGGACATTGAACGTCTATTGTTTCCTTTGTGTGCCTTACTATGTTTCAAAGGGTTCAAATAAACATACTTTTTTTTGTTAACCCAAGATCAGAGGGTAGTGTTATGATCTAGAAAAAGGCCTACATCAGTTGCAAAGTAAAATGAGGAAGTAACACAAGTGAATTGTGATATTGCACGTGCAAAGAATTTTTCTTTCTCACTTTATTGAATTTCAGCTTTTTATGCTTAATACAAAAGGATTGTAGAATCAAAAGTAATCTATCAAAGAAAAAAATACTAGTGAAACTTGAGAATATGGTTCTCTTCTCCTTTTCTTTCTTATCTTTCTCAAGTGAACAAAGAAAAAAGAAAAGGGGTTTATTTAGAGTCCTTTTCAGAGCGCATATTCAATATTCTCTCAGCCACTAATAAATCATCAGGGGTTGTAACCTGCAAAAAGATTTCTACATTACTTTCTTAATCCAAATAAAATAAGATTATCTAGTCATCCCATCTCATAGATTCAGCATTCAACTCTTAGAACAGAAAAAAATAATAATTTAAGAGTAGGAAGTTTCTCTACCTTGATGTTGGTGTAACATCCCTCAGTGATATAAACAGGATGTTTAAGATGCTCCACAATAGACACGTCATCAGTAACTTCAAGACCTTCACTATAGAGTAGGACAAGTTTCGCAAGAGATGAAGAGTTAGAATCTGAAAGATATATAAATAGCATCATAACAATAAACTTCTAATTAATACAGATAGCATTTCCCTAATAAAAGTGAATCATCCAATTCCTCAATATTTCACCAGCACAACTGCATGGTCTGTTGAACAGCATGAATGCATAATAGTATGATACACTACTGACTAAGGGCCCGCTTGGGTATGCGTCACGGGACTCGGGATGTGCATCCTGGCCAGCGCAGCCTGTTTGGGTTCCCGCAGCCCACATCTCGTGTGTTATAGGACATGGTCCCACATCTTTTTTTCTTTTCCTTATATGCCCTTTATTATCTATTTGTATTTTCTTTTTATCTATCCAAATATATCAACTTAAACCAACAAAATATACTCTAATTAGGACTGCATTTTTGATAATTTATACACAAATTTGCTTCTCAGACCATGGTCACTTTGACAACCCAAACACATCATAAAAATACAGCGAGGCGTAGACCATGATACTCGCCTCACCTCCAATGCAAACAAATCCCAAACAAAAGATTTTTCCAATAAGAAACAAGTTGTAACAATCAATTTATGCATATGAAATAGTAATTACCAGTTTACAAGCTCAAAACCTTTTCTCAGCAAGTCAGGCTTGATGATCTGTTATTAAAAAGTAATAATCAGCTAATTAGTCACCTCGGGTATATTCAACTTGGAGACTTAGAAATATATATTCTGCGTTTAACCAGTAAACCTGTGGGGTCTGCATTTCCCAGAGTGTTTTCCTATCCAGTGTTCTTATTACAAAAGATTCACTGTTTGCCTGCACAGATTAATACACAAGTTTCAGTGCCTTTTAGGAATTCTAAAGAAGGAATGCTGCAAAAAATTTTTGGAAAAGAAGCTAAAGCTTGTTAATCACATATAAATAGTAACTAGGAAAGTAACTTGCTCGACTCTAATATATACCTCTTTGATCGTAGCTTTTGCAGGGACACCAAGGACGGCAGCTCCGTTTAACAAACCATCTTTAAGAACCTAATAAAAGCAAAACAACTGACTTAGTTAGTCTAGTAAGTTTCTCATTTAAATAGCCAACTTTAGTTCCACACTTGTGTATGGTAAAGCTAGGCAAACATAAAAATATATATCGAGCTAACATAGCAAACTCTAGTGTAGAACTTATTAGTTTTCATATCCAGTTAGCCTCTTTTTTCCTCCCAAGTCCCAACATGTAATGGAAATTCATAAGCAAGCTTCTATTATGTTGAACTCCATAGCTAGCAACGCAATTTAAGTTGTCCGATGCAGTGACTAAAGTCATGTGTCATCCTGAAGTAGACTGAAAATCAGGTATGGAGTTAATGATGGAACCCATTAATGAGAGTCATAAAAGAAGAGACAATGTCCCTGTACTGCAGTTCTTAAACTGATATGCTCTGGATTTGCTTCCTCATAAAACACAAGTCCATGGAAAATGTTGCAGTATCACAACACGTGCAACAAATCGGTATATTGTTCCAATCATGATAATTCATTCCCTCAATGTCTCATCACTCAAAATAAGAAGTGGGAAGTATGAGTAATTTAAAACTGAATCACCATGCAAGGAGATAAATGATAAGTACAATGAAAAACAATCCTATATAAAAAATCCTTTATTTTGACACAACATCACCACTTTTATATTTCAGAATTAAATGTTAAGTGAAAAAAGAGTATGGTGATTGAGCAAAACGTATAGGATTCCTATTTCCTTCTGTAGATTCAATACCGAGACAAAATCCATGAACCTAGAGGTAGGTAAAGAACATATGGTTGATATTTTTAAATGGGATAAGAGAATACTAATAAAATTGGTATGTAGACTAATGAATGATGATGTCAATTTAATCATCAATTTAAAAACAACAAAACAACTAGCACATGAAATGTTTATTTAACCGAACCTTCTCTACATCTGCTGATGTTACCAGAGGTCTAGCAGAATCATGAATGCAAACAAGCTCAGAGTTCAGATCAACAGCCTGTAAGAAGAGGTAGCATTTAACAAAAGAGAGTATGTTACTAACTACTAAGTAACCATAAGCCTTAGGTTTTAGGGATTTAGCATCTAGTGTTTATTATTAAAGAGTGGCGGTAAGAGAGTATACTTCAATATCAAAATAAAAAATGCAAACACACACACACACACCTGAAGTCCACTGTAAACAGAATCCTGTCTTTCCTTCCCAGGCTCTGTGAATTTAAGTTCCACTTGAATCTTTTCTTTGGCATCTAAAGAAACAAACAGAAATAATTTGGAAATGTACTGTAGCATTTTAGCCATATAAAACATGCTCAAGAGGCACTACAAACATAAAAAAGGTGACCAAGAGGTAAATTTATGATGTGTCAAGGAAGACAAAGAAAAAGGAAATATGCACATTTAAGAGAGCAGGGGAGAGAGAGAGGGAGAGAAAGAGAGATTCAAAAAACCTTCAAAAATGTCCTTGTATGATGGATCACAAACAACAATGATTTCTTTCACTTCAACCATGTTAGAGAAAGTGTAAAAACTGCAAAAGGATCAGCAAATAAATTTATTGTGAACACATGAAATATTAGACAAGAAAACATAAGTGAAAAGAGAAACAAACAAACTCCATGCATGCAGAATAAGACATTATGTTTGTTGCAAGGCCTTTGTAACAAGATTTTTACGGACTTGTGTACATTATGTGAAAAAAACTTAATATTTCCAGCTAGAGAGCTTTTTGCATCCCTAACTGACTGATCACAGTAATTGCAAGCATAACTCTTTTCTTGAGATTAAAGCAACCATACAGCCCCAGGTACCATCATGAATGTGTTATGTAGTCCTACTCGAGCGTTCATATGTTGTTATGACAACCCATGGCTCACTAAAGTGACTTGTCATATTACAACAATTCATCTCATCCTGTTAACACTTGAATCATAAGAAAACAAGTGGGAAGTCCCAAGCTGGAGTGAAACTGTCGATAGCTTGAGCATTTATCCTTACCTATACAATGCAATCGGTTGACCTAAAAGTGGAAGATACTGCTTCGGCATGCTAGCCTGTCAAACATAAATAACTATCATTTAGCAAGTGAAAAGTCGATTAAGTATAAACAAAAAATAAAATTCAGCAACTATTAAATATATCCACAAATATCAACAGTAGCAACTATAACATTACAGGGGAATGAACTGGTAATATGGACACATTACTTCAGTAATAATAAAATAATAAAAACTGGGTAAGTTTACTTATCCAGAACACAAAGAAATTTCAAAATATTTATTGTTGAAGTGAATGATATCTGTGTCTCCATGAGAATAAAAAACAAATTTTGGTTTTACAGTGAAATTTGAAGGTGAATGAGGTGACAATGACATCATAGGATACATGACATGAAATTGGGATATCCTAGAATTTGAAGAATAGTTAATAAACAGATAAACTTACTCCCATCCTTTTGCCCTTCCCTCCAGCCAAAAGAATTACTGAGACACTTCTCTCTTTCACAGTGTGGGAACTCTGTAAAACAACTTCAGTATAATTAAGGGGTTCAAAAAAAATTAACCCGTTTATATTTACATATCACTTGAGAAGAACCATGTCTAATCACTTACTTGCTCACTTTGCAAGCAGAAAGTAACCCTTGATTTTGCAATTCTCGCATTTTTCTTGCAATCAATTTTATAACCTGACAACACTAACTCAAATAAGATGCTGGTAAGAATGAAGAGGGTGATAAAAGAAAAGGGCATAAGCTAGAAACAGTGGGGAGGAAACAGATTCCTCTAAATCTAATAGTTTCTCTTACCAACTATAATCTATTGCTGGTAAAAATGCAGAGTGTTCAATTACGATAATAAAATATTTAATTCCTTTTCCTATCCTTAATTTTCCAGGGAACCAAACAGTAGGCGAAAAGTGGAAACAATCCAAACCCAAGAATAAAAGAATAAGAAAGATGAAGGCATTGACTTACCTGGAAATTGGTTTCTGAAGTGCGAGCGAAGTGAAAGTGATTTAGCTGGAGCTCCATGATTACTGGGGAATAGTAATCTAGATGAAGTAGAAGAAGAAAAACCAATGCCCACTTGAGAAGGAGATTGAATCACCACCATCTCTCTCTCTGTCTCTCTGTCTCTCTGTCTCTCTGAAAGGTAGTTAAAGAGTCACTGAGTCAGACAAAGGCAGCCTTAGTACTTCAGAGAAATGGGCTGCATTTGGACAGACACGACAATTAAAAAAGCGTCAAGAAAGCACAAAGTTTTTGACGAGAAAATAATTTGTGGGAAACATTAACAAGTGCCTTAATAGCACTCTATAGAAAATTTGTTTAATTTAGGAGGACCAACTTGCAACATTTTAATATTTTAGAAGACAAAAATGAAATTAATTTAGTTTTTTTTTTTTTCTTATGGTATGCAGGCCCAGTACCATGCAGGCCCATTTTGGTACTGGGCCTGCCACTCCTTGCCCGAAACACAGAAAATAAAAAATCCCAATCATTTCGGAGAAGAAGAAGAAGCCAGATCAAGGGAAACAGTGAAGCAGGTGAAAATGGCGAATAAGCCTTTGGGACCCACAGGGGAGTTCTTCAGGAGGAGAGATGAATGGAGGAAGCATCCGATGCTGACGAATCAGCTTCGACACGCCACTCCTGGATTGGGTATCGCCCTTGTTGCCTTTGGCGTCTACCTCGTAGGTGAACAAGTCTATGATAGGCTCTACGCTTCCTCTCACTCCTCTGCTTCTTCGTCTCATGCTTCTCACTAACAATTGTGAATTTGGGTTGATTCGTTTTCCAGGTGGGTTGATTTCTCAAATCTCATCAAAATGTGGGTTTTTCTTCTCCTTTGTTGCAATTCATGTTTTCTTCAAAAGTTAGGGTTTTTACTTTGGTGTTAATAATCAGAATTTGATTTCACAATTCCCACATTGTATAATAATGACCCACTAATGTATCCAGTTGATCCACTTAAATTAGATGATTGAACAATATAAACAAATAAACAATGAATTGAGCCACCTGTGTAGCTCATCTGTTTCGGTTTAACAGGATACTATGAATCTGTATTTCATTCTTTTAAATATGAAGCTTTCTGAGAAGGTCCTAGCTTCATATGGGTTGAGAAATGGTGATGTGCCCTGAGTCATTAGTCAAACCAAGGTGTTTTGCTTTTCTTATTCCTGTAATGATGTCTTTGTATGAAGTTTTAGAATTTGGGTAATCTTTTGGATATTCCAAGTAAGTAAGTTTGAACCATGGGTGTGTTGGTTTGCTTTGAGACAATACCTCAACCATGGCATGAGATTCCTATCTTTGAAAACTGGTTGGAAGATGTATTGGAGGAACCGAGGAAGAGTACCAATAAGGTCGAGATTAGTTATTTAACCGAGAACCAAAAACAGTCAGTTAATAGTTGGTATAATTCAATCAGTTAAATGAGCATATAAAAGTTTCAATCAGTTAATTAGGCATTTAAGCATATAATGTTAAGTGTCTATCATTATGGTTTTTTGGCTTTTATATATGAAAATTTCAGGCTGATATCGAGCAAGATTAGAAGAACGGTATTAGATTGAGTTCTCTGCTACAAACAATGTTGTTATTGCCACAAGAATAATATGAGTAGACTAACTTGTCAAACACTGTCACCCTTTTATTGATCTACTTCATTTTTGTTGGTTTTCCCTTTTTCATTCACTTTCTCTATTTGGTTGAGTTGATATGCTCCAAATAATTGAGTTTTTCTCATTTCAAAGTTGCTTTGCAGTGAGGAATAAGAGGATATAAGTAATTTTAATGCATTAAGAATGTAAGGAAAAATAAGTGGTCTGTGCAAAAGCTGTTCCAGTTGTCATGCATGTAATTGTTTATTTGAGACGAAGACTACTAGACTGTCCATTAAGTATATGATAGTTCTGGAGGTGTTTGTATTACTATATTTTATAGTGTTTTGTGGTTCCTAATAACATGAATATATGAGAATGCATTCTCTTTACATGATTGTTGTTTGTTGGTGTGAAATGTGAGAGAAGCTTGGAGTACTTGAATTAATCTTAAGGTAGCTGATTGTCCCACAATATTAGAAGTGATCCTGTGTGTGTCCTAAGATGCAAAATATGATTAGTTCCTGGAACAAGCTGGTGAAATATTACACTTTCAGTTTTCCCCTGAAGTTCTTTAGAAATGTTTTTTAGTTGGTAAGATTGGAAAGATATATTGGGCTCTGTAAATTGCTAACAGATAACTGATCTTGCAGGTGCATATGCTTGGCAGAAGGAAAACTGCTAGGACATTGGCAGTCGTCTTTCTTATTTTTCTGCTTAATAATAAGCTTTCCATTGACATGGGACTCGAAGCTTTGAATGTAGAGGTGTCAAACTACTGTTTGCTTCGTACAATATCACTCCATCTGTGGATACATTGGATGACTCAATGTATTGCTTCCAGTAAAGATTTTTGTTGTCATTCTATGTTTGGTTGGTTTTCTGTCTGTAACAACAAATATAATTCCTCCTGTTATGGTATAAACTTATCAAAGGTGCTTTGCCCTGTTTATTTTCCTCCATGCCATAATGGAACTAACGATCTGCTGAGTTCTCTGCTTCTCTCCCTGAATACTGAGTTCCTTTGACATCCAACCAACTGCATCTTGTAGGTGATGAATCCCTGCAAGTATTTGTTGCTGGCAGAATAAAAGCTCTCACCTTTTGAGGTAAAATGAAACTAGTAAATATTGTTAATCTTTTCACCCCAAGATTATTGTAGGGTTCCATCTATTGTAGTTCCCCAAAATAGTAAAATAAAATTCCGTAACAAGTTCTTTGCAATTATGAGTTTTACAATTTAAGAATTAATTATTAGTATTAAAAATCTATTAAATTACAAATTTCAATAAGTCAATAAATTAGATTATCATCACATCTTTCTCTACAATTTATACGAATTGTTAAAATGGCTTAAATATCCGAATCATAACCTTAACTGCAATTCTAACTCAAATTGCAACCTTAACAGTACTAATTATAATAAACATAACTATAACTTTAATCCTATCCTTAACTAGAATTATAATCCGAACTGTAACTTTAAACCTAACCCTAATATTAACTCTAATCCTAATTATAACTGTAACCCAAACTGTAATCCAAACTATAACTCAAACTGTAACACGAATGTCAACCGAATTGGAACCTAAATCGTAATTAAACCAGAATTGAAATCTTAACCGGAACCCTAACTTAAACACTAACCAAACTGAAATAGGAATTGGAACTCTAACCTTAACTGGAACCTGAACTCTAACTATAACCTAAATCTTAGCCGTAACCGAACTAAAACCCGAACCAAAATCTTAATGAACCAAAATCCAAACTAAAATCATAACCGAAACTGGAATTCTAACCCTAACTAGGACATTAACCATAACCCCAGCCGTAATCCTAACTTGAATTGTAATACAAAATGTAACCTGAATTGTAATATGAATCGTAATTCGAACCATAACCGAACTAGAATCCAAACCAGAATCAGAATTAGAACCATAACTATAACCTGAACTGTAACTCTAAGCCTAACACTATCCTTAACCTTGAATAGGAACTCTAACCCTAATCCCTAAACCTTAACTGGAACCCTAACCCTAACCTTAATCAAAACCAAAATTGAAATCGAAAACTGAACTCTAACTCGAACCATAACCGAACTGGAACCCAAACCGAAATCAAAACTGATACTCTAACTGTAATCAGAATTGAAACCAAAATCGGAACTATAACCTTAACCCTAACCTAAACTTTAACCTAAAACCTAACCTGAACAATAACCTGAATCGAAATTCGAATCGAAATCCTAACCTTAACCGAAACCCTAAGGTAACCAGAACCCTAGCTCTAACCTTAATTGGAACCCTAACCCTAACTGGAATCCTAACCTTAACCCTAACCTTGACCCTAACTAGAACCTTAGAACCTTAAACCTAATTGGAACCCTAACCCTAACCCTAACCCTAACCTGAACCGTAACCAAATTTGAACCCTAACCTTAACTGTAAACCAGAACCCTAACCAGAATTGAAATCAGAACTCTAACCCTAACTCGAACTATAATCGACTCAGAATCAAAACCGGTACCCTAACAATAACCTGAACCATAATCGGAACCCTAATTGGAATGGGAACCCTAACCCTAACCCTAACCCTAACCCTAACTGGAACTATAACCTGAATTGGAATAGAACCATTACCTTAACCCTAACCGGAACTCAAACACTAATCATAGTCAGTACCCAAACCCTAATCATAACCCTAACCCTAACCTTGACAAGAACCAAACCCAAACCATAACCCAAATATGAACTGTAACTGAACCGAAATTGAAATCGAAACCCTAACCGTAACCTTAACCTTAACCCTAACTAGAACGTTAACCGAACTAGAACCGAAATCCTAATTAGAACCGAAACCTTAACCCTAACCCTAACTTGAACTATAACCGAATTGGAACCTTAACCTTAACTTGAATGGTAACCGAATTGGAACCTGATCCCGAACCAAAATTAGATCCAATAACTTAACCGTAATCGTAACTGTAACCAAACCAAAGCCCTAATCGAAACCGAAATTGGAACTTTAACCCTAACTCTATAACCTTAACCCTAGTTGTAACCTAAATAGGAACCAAACCGTATCCCACTCAAATCATAACCTAAATCGTAATTCAAATAATAACTCGAACTAAAACCAGAACCGTAACTGAATTGAAACTCGAATCGGAGTCAGAATCAAAACCTTATCCTTAATTGTAACATGAATCGTAACAGAACCAGAACCCTAACCGAAACCTTAATCATAACCATAACCTTAACCGGAACCCTAACCCTAACCCAAACTCAAATCTAAACTGAAATCGAACTAAAATTTGAATTGTAACTTGAATCATAACCGAATAAGAATTGGAACCGGAACCGTAACCCTAACTCCAACTAAAACTCAAACTAGAATCAAAACCAAAACTCACCTAAATCGAACCTGAACCAGAATCGAAACTATAACCGTAACCTTAATCTAATAGCCCAAATTGTAACCAAACTATAATAGAAATTGAAACCTTAATCCTAACCAAAATGTTAACCATAATCGAAACCCTAACCCTAACCGAAACACTAAACCCTAAACCTAACTCTACACCGAACTGGAATCCTAATCTTAACTCTAACCATAACCTTAATCTTATCCGAACTAGAACTCGAATCGATATCGGAATTGGAATCTTAACCCTAATCATAAGCTGAACAATAACCATATAAGAACCGGAACTAGAACCTTAACTCTAACTGAAATCGAAACCGACACCGGAATCGTAACTCTAACTTGAACCAAAACCTGAACCGTTATCAGAACTGAAACCCTAACCATAACCTGAACTGTAATCGAATAGGAATCTGAATCCTAACCCTAACCCTAACTTTAACTCGAACCAGAACCCTAACCTTAACCTTAACCTTAACCTGAACTTGAACCAAAATCGAAATCATAACCCAAACCACAACCGAAATGGAATCAAAACCAGAATTAAAACTAGAATCGAAACCCTAATCCTACCTGGAATCCTAATCCTAACTGAAACACTAAACTCTAACCCTAATCTTAACCTTAACTCAAACCATAAACCTAACCATAACTGATTCGGAATCTAAACCAATATCGGAATGGGAACCTTAACCCGAATTGTAACCAAGCAGGAATCAAAACCCTAATCATAATTCAAACTGGAACCCTAACCTTACCATAACCCTAAGCGTAACTCTAACTCAAACGGTAACCAAATTAGAACCTGAACCCAAATCGAAACTATAACCCTAACTCTAATCGTAACCTTACCTATAGCCGAACCAGAACCCTAACCCTAACCCAAGTAGAAAAACCTAAAGAACCTGGACCCTAACCAAAATCGGAACCCTAATCTTAACCCAAATGTCACCCGAACCGTAACCAAACCGATATCGAAACCTTAACCTTAACCCTTATCCAAATTGGAATCCTAATCCTTACTCTAACCATAACCTTAATCTTATTCGAACTAGAACCCAAATCGATATCATAATCAGAATCTTAACCTTAATAGTAAGCTAAACCGTAACCGTAACCGAACAAGAACTTTAACCCTAATTGAAATCAAAACCGACACCGGAACCATAACCCTAACTTGAACCGATATCAGAACCAAAACCCTAACCCTAACTTTAACCTAAACTGTAATCGAACCGGAACCGAAACCCTAAACCTAACATGAACCTGAACTAAAATCGAAACCATAACCCTAACTAGAATCCTAATAACCCGAACCATAACCAGAATTGGAATCGGAACCCTAATCCTAGCTGGAATCCTAATCCTAACCATAACCGGAACTCTAATCCTAACTGAAACACAAAACTCTAACCTTAACCCTAATCCTAATCCTAACCTTAACCTAACCCTAATCCTAACCCAAACCATGGCCCTAACCATAACTGATCCGGAATCTAAACCAATATCAGAACTGAAACCTTAACCCTAATTTTAATCGAACAAGAATTAAACTGGAACTCTAACCTTAACTTGAACCCTAAACCAAACCTTAACCCAAATGTCACTCGAATCGTAACCAAACCGATATTGAAATCTTAACCCTAAACATAACACATACCATAACCCTAATCCAAACCCTAACCATAACTTTTATCCATACCCTATATTGTAGGTTTCATTGATTGTTGTTCTCCAAAATAGAGAAAAATAAATCCGTAATAAGTTCTTTGTAATTATGAGTTATACAGTGAAATTAGCTTTTTCCTTTCTATAAATTCATATTTTTATTTACTCTTTGTAAACATGAATATAGTCTAAGTAATTACTCTGTGAGTATTATTTACAGTAAAAAAAAGTTTACGTTGATCTTTGTGCACTTCTGTTGTTTGTTACAAATGAATTGTTGAAGTTGAAGCATGAGAAGGTTGGGAACCTTTGACTTTTATCCAGAGATCTAATACTTCAACGAGGCTTTGGGGCTATTTAGGTGCGCAAATGTTACACGATTTGACAGTCAAGTAAATAAGTGGATTTATTTGAATCATATTATAATTTATGATTTTATTTGAACACGTGGCGTGATATTATTGGTCTTTGATAAATTATTTAATTTATTTTTTTTGTTGACATCGTAATTACATATGGCATGTTTTGATTAGTCACTAATGTCACATATCTCTTTTATGATTTGAGTTGAAGCTTTGATTTATGCACTCTGTATTTCATTTAAGGTGAATATGTGATTCCATTATAGGATTTTAGTATATAATGTGAGAGAGACTTTACTTCAAATTTTTTTATCATACTAAAAGAATTTTCTTCTCTTTTAAAACAGTAAACACATTAATACAATAATATAAACTTTGTGCTAATACATATCCACCACCTATTAAATATTGTAATTTATTAGAAACTTTGTTATTTTTTCCCCTAATGGAGGCAGAATTTACCAACATTTTTCCACATTCCTTATACAGAAAAAAAGAAAAAAGATCTTTATTTCCACGTGCTAATAAAAAAATAAGATCCAACAACTACACACCCCTTGTTTTCTCTTTGGACTTTCTTGGTCAACTGAACATTTATAATAAATTATTTTAAAATATTGTAAATAAACTTTGTGCTAATACACATCCACAACCTATTAAATATTGTAATTTATTAGAAACTTTGTTATTTTTTCCCCTAATGGAGGCAGAATTTACAAACTTATTTTTAATGACATTTTCCTTTTTCAATAGCTACCAACATTTTTCTGCATTCCTTATGCAGAAAAAAAGAAAAAAGATCTTTATTTCCACGTGCTAATAAACAAATAAGATCCAACCACTACACACCCCTTGTTTTCTCTTTGGATTTTCTTGGTCAACTGAACATTTATAATAAATTATTTTTAAAATATTTATTCACAAATATAATATTAATTTTCTAGTAATACTTCAACTGCACGCCAGCAATTACCTCCTTGTTTACCTCAGCGATTCCCCAAATAAATCTTCAATGTGTGAAAGCGAGACAGAGAACAAGAAAGCAAAAATGGCAGAAAACGGAGTGTTGGGTTCAGTGGAAGAATTTCTGAAGCAGTGTGAGCAGTCCGGTGATGCTGCCTACAGTGCCTTCCGGTCGGTGCTTGAACGCCTGGAGGATCCGAATACCCGTGTCCAAGCTCGGATCTTCCTTTCGGACTTACAGAAGCGGTTTGTCACCAAGGAATCCTGCGATAAATGCTTTGATGCTTACCATTTTCGGATCGAAGACATCTTCTTGGAGCAATATGAAGGTATTGATGTGTTTCCTTCCACATCTTCATCCCATTCTCTGCGTATTTGCTAATGGATTTAGTTTACCTGTTTGGTTACTTGGAAATTGGATTTGAGAAAATTAACGAAATTGTGCTGGAGCTAGAAGCAAAGTTTATACCATGCTAAGCTTGTGCGTTTGGCGTATAATTGAAATGCAGTGCGCAGTTCGTTTTTTTGTTTTTGTTTCCGTCAAAAGATTTTTTTTTGGATTGAAAATCTTTAATTTTGCATTGCTTTCTCAGTGACCAATCAGTGTTAAGAGAACTAACTTTTCTATTGTCGTTTGTGGTGGATCTGTTTGCCAAGAAAAGGAAATGATAATACTGGAAAAATAGTGATGGATAAGGACTTGGTTTCCGTTGATTTTGTCCTTTTCCTCAATCACAGTAACAACGGACTGTACGGCCTATTTACTCTTTCTACTTTTTCTTTCGTTTTCCATTTTCTTTTTTTTCTTTGGATCATCTTTAGATCAAACAGAAGACTACCGATTTTTAATCAACCCTGGTTAACCTTTCCTTCTTGTATTCCAAGCACACCTTTTTATATCAGAAAATCGGGATATTTCATTTGTGTATGATTTTATAGTTGAACAGAAACATATAGAACTGAGTAACAGTGTATTTCACGCTAAAAGAAGGGGAAACAAATTGAAAAGAAAAAAAAAGTTAATTTTTGTTAGGTTGAAGTAAAAGGAAAGACTCACATTGCCAGTGTTCAAAGAGCATAAGAAGAAAAGAAAACTTTTGGACCCATTCATGTAAAGCGTAATCATAATAAAAATACTAAAGCTAGTTACCTGTATAATTAATTTGGACTTTTATCACTGTATTTGGTTGTTTGTCTGTGCAAATACTATGCAGTTAGCTATTAGAAGTTCAATAGCATAGATGTTCCCGAAGATACCCTATCCTCAGTTCATATATCATACCGCTAAGTTAATTGAATTTCTATATATGTTATCATATCATCATCTTCTTCCAAAGCCTTTCTGCTGCTGTAAATGTAAGTAGTGGAGGATTTTTGAAATGATGTTGAGCTAGTGGAATTTCCAATCTCTCTCCAGCAGTGTAGAACTTGGAATACCTGTTTCTGTCCTCTTGTCTGTCAGCTCATGGGTGCCCGGCATGTTTATATCTTTTCATGAGCATACATCTGATTTAAGCCCTAATGGTTGGTTTATTTTTCTTAAGATAAATAATTATGCTTATGCTGGCACGCTTATTCTTTTTCACTATGTATTTATTCTTAAGTCATATTTATTTTACCCTCTTGTAGTACTAGTGTATATGATATTCCACTAGGTCTACTTGCAATGCTTAGTTGCTTATATTTTAGATGTGCCTATTGACTCAAAAGCTCTGGCCTTTGCTAAGTGCAGGCTACCAGGGTAAAAAGAAATTGACAATGATGGTGATCCCTAGTATTTTTGTCCCAGAAGACTGGTCTTTTACTTTTTATGAAGGAATTAATAGACATCCAGATTCCATCTTCAAGGACAGGACAGTTTCTGAGCTTGGTTGTGGAAATGGATGGATATCCATTGCCATTGCGGAGAAGTGGCTGCCTTCGAAGGTTTGTTTTTGTCCAGCAGGCTGAACTTTTCTTTACATCATTACATGTATTTCTGTCACTTCCTTAAGCTTTTTCTTTCTTCTTTTTTTTATAAAACAAGGATGCACATTGTTTGACGTCTCCTACAAGGTGCCTAATCTAATTTGTGCAGGTATATGGCCTTGATATCAACCCTAGAGCAGTGAAGGTTTCTTGGATAAACTTATACTTGAATGCTTTAGATGAAAAAGGTCAACTCATCTATGATAGCGAGAAGAAAACTTTGCTGGATCGAGTGGAGTTTCACGAATCTGATCTTCTATCTTATTGCAGAGACAATGACATCCAACTTGAACGAATTGTTGGTTGCATACCTCAGGTAATGTCCCAACTGTACTTAAAGGATGTCATCTAAAATATTGTACTTGTTGGAATCAATTTATCGTATGCATTTTGGTATGGATCATAATATTAACTATTACTTTGGTGTTGCTTGTATGTCTGTCCAGATTCTTAATCCAAACCCAGACGCAATGTCTAAGATTATTACCGAAAATGCTAGCGAGGAATTTCTGCACTCACTGAGTAATTATTGTGCACTTCAGGTAAAGGAGATTTATATGACATAATAAAAAATATCTTTGGTTGACTTGGATCTCTACATCTATGTGCAGCATGCTTATTTACATAAATTGTTCCAATGCATAGGGCTGTGGTTCTTTAAGCATCATCTATATATATATATATATATATTTATTTATTTTATTTTTTTTGCCCTATCTCAGCCTACTTTTTCTTTTCATGTTCTCTATTAGCCATAACTGCATGGACCCAGACAAATTATCATCAAGATACCACATGCTTCTGATTGATGCAACCATTGAGCTACTAGTATTAATGATCAGAAAGCTGCATTCTCGTGATATTTTTTTGGTCTTACTACTTCTTTAGATATTCTTTTTTTTTTTTACTCTATGTAGGGTTTTGTTGAGGATCAGTTTGGCCTAGGTCTGATTGCTAGGGCTGTTGAAGAGGGAATTGCAGTTATCAAACCTATGGGGATTATGATCTTCAATATGGGGGGTCGTCCAGGTCAAGCTGTTTGTAAACGCCTATTTGAACGCCGTGGTTTCCGTGTTTCAAAGCTTTGGCAGACTAAAATTATTCAGGCAAGTGAGCCTTTCTTTATGTGGACATCATTGTCTCGAGAAAGTACAATCCTATTGACATTCATTTTTACAGGCTTCTGACACAGATATTTCAGCCTTAGTTGAGATTGAGAAGAACAGCCCACACCGTTTTGAGTTCTTTATGGGACTTTCTGGGGATCAGCCTATCTGTGCTCGGACAGCTTCGGCTTATGGAAAGGCTGGTGGCCAGATTTCACATGCTTTATCAGTCTACAGTTGTCAACTTCGCCAACCTAATCAGGTCTTTACTTTGTCAAAGCTGCTAACTTTACACATTGGATATAATATATGTGTGTGTTGCACCCAATTGAGAAGGAAAGTATTTAGAATGATGGTTTTGATAAATTGACAGGTTAAGATTATTTTTGAGTTCCTCAAAAATGGGTTCCAAGAGGTCAGCAGTTCGTTAGATTTGTCTTTTGAAGACGATTCTGTTGCTGATGAGAAGATTCCCTTCCTTGCTTATCTTGCAAGTATTATGAAACCGAGTTCATTCTTTCCCTATGAACCACCTGCTGGAAGCAGACGATTTCGCAATCTCATTGCAGGCTTTATGAAAACCTATCACCATATTCCACTCAAGGCCGACGTAAGGATTATATTTTAGCCATGCTGTTGTCCAGTGTATATATGCTACTATATAATGATGTGTCTTGATGGGTTCTGTCTATTAAGTCTTTCGTAGATGCTAAGCTTGTTTTTTTTCTTTGGCCTGATGTTAGCCTTGGTTTAACATTTAAGTTAACCTTTTCTTTTAAGATCTCCTGTAAACCAAAGGGAAGTGTTTATGTTTTTTGGCCCAGCATAAATGTGGTTCTCTTTTTTTTCTTTTTTTTTTTCCCTGTTTAAGTCTATGTGTAAATATGGAAGTCTAGACGAATCTATTGTGTTTGTAGGTACCAATGACTATCACAATCCTTGTTGCATTTACTATTAGATAATCTGGCATATCAAATAAGTTCCCTTCCTGATTTTATTTCTGGTCTAAGCACCAAAAACTATTATGATTTGTCTGTGCTGACTGCTCCGAAGGTGTAGTCAGTATAATTTGCTTTAATTTATAAGAAGAAAGTTTTGTAATGAAAGAGAATGGAAAAAGTAGAGGATGAATCCTTCAAATATGAAAAAATATACCAGACAAAACTGATGTGAAACTAATATAATATATCTCTCCAATGCCGATAAATATCAGATAGAAAGGATTGTCTAATATAATATGTCTCTCTAAAGTAGACCACCAAATTGAAAGAACTATTATGTCCCAAAAAAGCTACAGCAGCTAAGGCTTGTCTTTAGAAAATTGAGTTATGAAGCTAGAAGGAAGAAGATGTTATGTTATTCAAACTAATTTTAAAAACAAAAAGGCATACAATGTCCCCTCTGTAGACTTGCCCCGTTTGGAGTCTTCCACCCCCTTCTCGTGTCTCTCTATGTCTGCATGTGTCCCTGTCTTTGCTAACTATTGAAATGAAACTATAAATGCCTGTATATGTTGGTGATATATATATATATATATATATATGTGTGTGTGTGTGTGTGTGTGTGTGTGTGTGTGAATGGATGACTTAATACACTATGTTGTATTTCATGGTTTGAGTACAGTATCCAGTGCAAATAGGTTCTTCATTTTTACCAAAATTGAGAAAGAAATTATATTTTATTAATTTCTAATTATTATGCTGCCCTATATGATGTTGGATGTATTTGGTGCCTTGAATTCCAAATTCCCAAAGAAAGGCATATCGAGTAATTTTTTTCTATTGACTTCCCCCTCAGCAGGAAATAAAAGTTCTTCAATTATATAACTTACATAATTCTAGGCAACCAGAATATTACCTCTTATAACAGCTTGGACAAGATGGAAACTTTTCATTGGTATTTGAGATCTTTATCAAGTTGTGGATCAGACTTGTCTTTCTTTAAGGTCCATTTCTAGAATACCTGTACATTTCTTCCAGGGGCTAGTATTTGGAACTGTGGACAGTGCATAATGATTTTTCCCATGTATATTTATTTTTTCTGGTGTATATATAATACTCACATTCCTGACTTTTCTCTCAACTTCTTCTCCAAGAATGTTGTCATCTTCCCTACAAGGACTGCAGCTATTGAGAATGCTCTTCGGTTGTTCTCACCACATCTTGTTGTTGTTGATGAACATCTGACAAGGCACCTACCTAGGGAATGGTTAACATCTTTAGCAATTGAGGTATGGTATACTTTTATGCTGTTCTTCCGCTTCCTTTCATATTCCTCAAGAGGTCAGAACATCTTGAACCTTGAGTTCTGCATTTTTCCTAGCATGCACATCATCTCAAACTAATGCCAGTAGACTTGTGAGCTTTCTATGCATCACATAATTTGTTGAAGTGACGGTGAGATGATTGTCTGAGTGTTATTATATAATAAATGATTTTCCAGTATAAGTTTTCTGCATCAGTTACCTATGTTATCACGGGTGATTCAATGTGAAAGAGCCTGATGGCTTTAATGAGCTGTGATGTGTTGCTGAGAGGCATTAAATTCAATTATCTTATAATTTTTTAATTTCATTATTGTTACTTGGAAAATCCATTTTTACGTTCCCATAACAATTCCATTTATCTACATTTGGACTAGAAAGAAAGAAGAGTTAATCCTCTGTAGACTTGGCTTTGCAAACTTAGTTGTTCTTACTAGTTACTATAACATTGTAACATAGCCTTGCAGAAGTTGATAATCATCCTAGACTCCTCATATCATAGACCTCAATGCATGGGTTTGAGGTACTTTCCTGAAAAAACTTCAGTTGAAGATTATTTTGATCTGAAATAACCATGCCAGACTAGAAACTTCTTGGCCGTGCCATCTATAGGTTTTTATTTTAGTTTTTAGTATTTCACAATCTGAATTAGGAAATAGTTGGATGATTAAATTTTTGGCTGTACTGCCGGAACTGAAGCTTATGCATGTATAGGTTACTATATGTGCTATATGACTCCATCATCTTCCATGGCTAATTGTACGTGTTAGCAAGCATTCTTCTTGATCTTTTGTTCTGAAAATCCATAGCTGTCTGTCTTAGTAGTTCCTATTGTCCTCACTCCTTCCTGTGATCATGTCTTTTTCTAGCTTAAAAATAATCCACATTTATTTGTGCTTCTCGTGTGATTTCTTGCAATCATCTTATAAAACCTTTCACCTTTTTGCTTTTATCTTCTGGAATATGTAATACTCCTTCTGTCCCAAATTAATGTGACTATCACAATCACTCAAACTTTAAGACACTATAATGCAACACTAGTACAATACTTTTCTTTACTTACCCCGTAGTTTTGACACTAGTTGCAATGAAATATGAACTCTAATCTCTTTTCTTGGATTGTTATAAGCAACATATTTTTGGAAGTATACTGCCAGAAAGTTTTGACTTCTAGGATGGTGACATTCAGTTTGGCACAAAAAAGAAAATAAGGAAAAGTGACAGAGTTTGGGATGGAGGGAGGCCTGGGGATCAAGGCACCATATAACATACAAAAATAAATTGTAAAAAGAAAGAAAGAAAACATACTTAGGGAGGTATAGATTACCCAGAAAAAAAGATTGTTTTAAGAAAATGAGGGATAAACTGAAACCCAAGCAAAACTAACTCTTCAGGAAATTCCTTTTAATCTTTAGGAATAACCCATTAATTCCATAGAAGGGAAAAAAACCATCTTCGACATCACACGTGTAACTTTTCAATGAAGAGAAGATGATGATTGTCCCTTTATTAGAGAAAAAGTGTCATCTTTGTTAATGTCTATGTTTCTATGTTGCTAGTTAATTGTTGCAGTTCTCTTTTATGGTAACTCACATTTTTAGGCTCCACACTCATCAATTAGGTGTCACCATTTGCTTCTCATAACATCAAAACAGTGTTATGCATGACATGGTGTTCTTTACCTTGTGAAACTTATGTTTAGTAAAGTCCTGATCTATTCCTTCAAATGCCAGTGAAAGATTGATGGAGTGATTATCTGTTTAACTATTTGATTTGGTTTTTGTATGTATAATAAGTAAATTTATTATCTCTTTGCAGAGTACAGGAACTGGTGATTGCCCAGAGGATGTAATTACTGTAATTGAAGCCCCTCGACAATCAGATTTGATGATAGAACTGATTAAAAAGTTGAAGCCACAGGTGGTGGTTACTGGGATTGCTCATTTTGAGTCTGTTACTAGTTCAGGCTTTGTGCATCTTTTAGATACCACAAGAGATATTGGTGCTCGTCTTTTCTTAGACATATCTGATCACTTTGAACTATCCAGCCTCCCAAGTTCCAATGGGGTCCTAAAATTTCTTGCAGGGACGACTCTGCCCTCTCATGCGGCAATCATATGTGGACTAGTAAAAAATCAGGTAATGTTTCTTCGACCGTATTGACTGCTTCACAACCTACCTCTACAGGAAGTGCCTTTCTGTCTAACAGCCATAAAATTGACCTTCATTTTCTGTCTAATTAAAAAAAAAATTAAAAAGATAAAATTAGCTTGCTTTTTTGCAACTTGGTTGACTGTACCTGAACACTCATTTCCCAGGTTTATTCAGATTTAGAAGTAGCTTTTGTAATTTCAGAAGAAGAGGCCATCTTTAAGGCCTTGTCCAAGACTGTGGAACTACTGGAAGGCCATACTGCGCTGATTAGTCAATATTATTATGGTTGTCTTTTCCATGAGCTCCTAGCTTTTCAGCTTGCTGACCGACATCCACCTGCAGAGGTTTGTGCGTATACTTTCTTCAGATCTTTCACTTTTAGAATAACATTTATATTGATCAGAAAAGTGTGCACCATATCTAATTAATTCATCAGTTTGGAATGCTTTTAGTATGTTTGGAACATGGAAAGAACTCAGGAAAATAAAAATGCAGAAAAAACTCAAAATGGAGCCCAAGTTCTTGAGAAAATTGTCTATTTTCACATCCTTTACTTTGCTTTTTGCTAAACCTGAAACCTTATGCTATTTATGGAAATGTAGCTTGATGTTTTGTTAAATGACAGCATGGTATGGGAAGGGTCTTCTCTTGTCTAAAATGCACACAAGAAAAACAAGAGCATCTGAGTATGTCATGATCTGGGTTAAGCATGGTCAATCTTGCCTTAATATTTCCAGGCCCATTTGGAGCGTTGGGACTGACCTGAGAATCAAATAATTAGGATAACATAATAAGATTGACAATTAAGAGAGGATTATTTAACCCCAAGCTTTTCTATGCTAGTATCAGCTCATTATTGTCCCCACCCCCTTCACAACATGATAATTCAAGATGCAGGTTTTATTTGTTGGTAATTTGCTGTGGTTCCCTAAAGTCTCCATGAACCTTCTCTTATATAACAATTGCTAGTCATAGAGTCGTACTAATTTCAATTTTTGATGCATCTCCTTCAGAGAAAATGTGAAAAGGTTAAATCAACGAAGATGATTGGGTTTTCTAGTTCTGCTATGACAGTCCTTAATAATGCTGAGCTATCAATTGATGAAATAAAAGATGCATCCCTTATTCACATGGATGTTGATCAAAGCTTCTTGCCCATACCATCTCCTGTCAAGGCTGCTATCTTTGAAAGTTTTGCAAGACAAAACATGACTGAGTCTGAAACTGATGTCACCACCAGCATCAAACAATTTATCAGGAGCAACTATGGGTTCCCAATAGATCGCAGCACAGAATTTATCTATGAAGAGAGTTCACAAGCTCTCTTTAATAAGATGGTCCTCTGCTGTATCCAGGAAGGCGGCACTCTGTGTTTTCCAGCTGGGTCAAATGGGAACTATGTTTCCGCTGCTAGATTTTTGAAAGCTAACGTTGTGACAATCCCTACCAAAACTGATGCAGGTTTTAAGCTGACAGAGGAGGTACTCTGTGGAGTACTCAAGACTGTGAAAAATCCATGGGTGTATGTTTCTGGTCCAACTATTAATCCAACTGGATTAGTTTATAGCAACAAAGAAATGGAAAAGATTTTAATCACTTGCTCTAAATTTGGGGCAAGAGTTGTGATTGATACTTCATTCTCAGGATTGGAATTTGACTATGAAGGTTGGGGTGGCTGGAATTTGGGAGATAGATTGTCAGAGCTGAATTCTTCTGGAAACCCATCATTTTGTGTGTCTCTGCTTGGAAGCTTGTCACTGAAGATGCTTGGGGCTCTCAGATTTGGTTTTCTGATTCTAAACCAGTCTGATTTGGTAGGCAAATTTTATAGCAATCCAGGATTATGCAAACCTCACAGCACTGTTAGATACGCAATAAAGAAATTGCTGGGGCTTATAGAGCAAAATGCAGTAGACCTTCTGGATCCTATTGGTGAACAGATAACGAATTTGAGAAGTAGATCTAAGCGCTTGAAAGAGGTATACATCTTTTCTACTAAAGTTTTTTATTTTCTTTTTTGTTGCTATAAATTAGTCTATTTCTCAACTTTGTCGTAGTCTATTTAATTTGCTACCACTCTCATCACAGCTCGATGTGCAAAGAAGAATAAATAAAATACCTTAACGGCTCTTGATAGTTGAAAGACAATTGAACTTAGTCAAATGTTGTTTTATGAGAATGATGATCATATGCTACTGGAGTTACTTGTCCCTCAATAAAGTTTTTTCGTATTCATCTTCAATTAGCACTTTTTGATGCCGTATGCATGGAACTTCTTTTTCTTTTTTCTGTTCTGCTACAACTACATTAATATTTTTTTGTCATATTTTGGATTGTAGACCCTTGAGAACAGTGGTTGGAATGTGCTTGAATCATGCGGTGGTGTTTCCATGGTGGCCAAACCCTCTGCCTATCTCAACAAGACTGTAAAGCTCAAGAATTTTGCTGAAGATGAGAGCAGCCCAGGAACTACGACTACTTGTGAAGTCAAACTCAATGACACTAACATCAGGGATACCATTCTTAAGGCCACTGGTTTAAGCATCAACAGTAGCTCCTGGACTGGAATTCCTGGCTACTGCCGGTTCACAATTGCTTTGGAGGAAAGTGAATTTAATAAGGCATTGGATTGCATTGCTAAGTTTAAAATCCTCACACTTAACTAATGCTCTCTGGCATTCTCATATGCTAGATGAATCTGATTGACTGTTGATGGCCATGGAAATGAGATAACAAATCGTGTTAACTATTCCACGAAAAGCAGATGGAGCTTCCGTCCAAATTTTTTCCTAGTGTCAAAGGTTTCCTTTTTCCATATCCAAGTCAATGATCAATGTTGTTTGTTGATTTCGCTGGGGTGTTTTGTAATGCATTGTCTCGTCAAAGATGCTTTTCTTTGTGAACAACTGAACATTCTTGGCAATGGCATTGTGTTTCTTTGTATAGATTTATTTTGCTATTGTGAGTTTCATACACCTACATACCATGCCTGTGTTGTTGACATAAAAGAAATGTCTGAACCCAAATTACAGTGCTTGTTAACTTAGTTGATTGATTATTGGACACAAGTTTGGAGTTTCTGAGCAGCACTATAAATACATTTATATCTTGAAATACAGCTTGAAGGAAATCTTTTCAAGGAACTGAAGTGAAACAACAAATTTTCAATTCCTGATTCTCCTAGGATAATTGTAAGTATAATCAGATCATATTCGAAATGTTTCTTTTTTAATATTAGATTCTGTTTTTTTTTTCTTCATATCTTTATTAAATTTTGAGGTGGGAGAATGAATTTTGGAATTTCCCATTTATTACTGGATTCAAATTATTAATCTGCATTTGCTTATTATTTGTTTTTCTTTTCTTCATACTTTTAATAAATTCTCATAGAACTAATTGTTGAAAACTGATTCTGATATTTGACACTGCCACACTAAGTTCGGTATCAGTCTTGAGATAAATTTGGACACTTCCAAGAACATGAGTTCTGCGTAGATAGAGAGATATATAATTTTTTTTCTCTCTCTAAAATGCATCTAAATTAAAGAATGAGTCTTTAAAGAGAGAAAATTTTGTCTGTGTTTTTCCTTTTCTAAGAGGCATTTCTCTAGAAAAATTCAATTTTTTAGTAAGAGAAAATTTTATGTTTTTGTTTTTTCCATGGAGTTTCTTATTACATTAATCCTTATATTTGCTCCAGTGCCACGTGTCAGTTACATGTTTTATGACACTTTCAAAGTGAGAAGCGTATTTCTTTTCAAGAAACATCCCGAAACTGGATCTTTCTGTCTCCACGTTACGCGATCGATCTCTCTCTATCTTTCTAGACCCTCCTAGACATCTTACTTCTCCACCACCAACTTTCCACGAAAATCTCAAGAACAATCCAGAAAGCCATACACCCATCAGCCCATTCTCTTATTTATATAAACCCAGTCCCCCTTTTCCTCTGAGAGGAAATCCTACAATTAACCCAACACCTGTAAGACACAAAAATCCAGTAAAGCACTCGACTTTCTCATTTTCTTCTTACTCTCTGTCATCTTCTCTGTTTGGTTGAGTCTCTGCTCTAAAATCCAAATGGGTTGCAAGCCTAGCCTCCTAATTTTCTTCATTTTTGTACTAACAACATTTCTGTTGTCAGCTCCCACCACCAATGCCTTAATTCCTTACGTAAGGTCTCTCTGGGACATGCCCATCCCATTTGATGACCCATTGAGAATTCTTGAACAAACCCCTCTGACAATTCCTAAAGGCATTGAAACACTGGCTCTAGCTCGTGCTGATTGGAAAGAAACAGCCTCTGCACACATAATAGCTTTAGATATTCCAGGCTTGAAGAAAAATGGCATTAAAATTGAAGTGGAAGAGAACAGGGTATTGAAGATCAGTGGTGAGAGGAAAGGTGAGCAAGAAATTGAAGGTGAAAAATGGCACAGAGCTGAGAGGACTAGTGGGAAATTCTGGAGGCAGTTTAGGTTGCCAGGGAATGCAGATTTGGATCAAATTAAGGCACATCTTGAAGATGGGGTGCTAAGGATTACTGTTCCAAAGTTTGCTGAGGAAAAGAAAAGGCAAGCTACAGTGATTAACATTGCTGAGGAAAAGTCTTCTGTAGAAGATATCAAGGCTACCAAGGCAGAAATATAAAAGACTACAAATATATTGGGTTTCTGGGTAATTGGGAAGTTTCATGTTTCCTTTGGTTGTGTGTGAGAAACAGAGAAATAAAGATGTTATAGTAGTGAAAGTTGAAGATGCAAGACAGAGTCTGTGTTTTCCCGTTGCAATTGATTTTGTATCTATGTAATTAGTGATAAATGTAATAAAAATATTTCAGTCTTTCCCTGCATAATAGAACTTTCCATGCAGTTGTAGAATGCTTTTGTTTTTCTTTTCTTTTAACAGGTAGTCCAGTGATCTTATTTCCTTATTTCCTCATATTCAGAAGCATCTCATACCGTAATTTTATGCTGATGGTGTTAGATAAAAATAATTACGTACGTCCCTCAGTAGTTTTTGATGCTATGATTTCTTGAGACTTAAGATTTGTGGGATGTAAGTGAGCTTCAAAGTTTAGAGTAATTAAGTGTTTATCACCTAAAAATACAGGGTTTTTAAATAGTTTATTTAATACATGTGTTTTTGAACAAAAAAAATTTCAGTAGATTCAGTCTAATTATTGAACATGTCTAAATAACAAAAAAGTCATGTTTTCTTAATTTTAGTAACATTAATCATCATTATATTTGTCATTTATTATTTTTATTAACCTTAATTATCATTTTTTTTATATTTATAATTAATAATAAAAAGAGGTCGGGAGAGTAATTAAATTAATTTATGTGTGTACTTAGTGTATTTTAAATTTATAGGTTTTGAGAATCATTAAATTAATTAAGATAAATATAATTTCAAAATTTGTTAATATTTAAAAAATATGTTTAGATTATATTAAAAATCTGAACTTTTTTTATTTTTTTAATAATTTTAAATATAAATATTACATTAAAAAGAGAATAATATTTTCGTTTAATTTTTTTAAAACTAAAATTTTATTATTTAATAGAAATTGTTAATTTACTCTCATAATTGAGAAAAAATTAATAAGAAATAAAAAATTTACATATTATTAATTTTTTTTTTAAATCTACTTCAAAATTTGTCTCTTATTTTGATTAATTATTAAGATTTAATTTTTTTATTTTTTTATTTTTTCATTTTGTTTCGTCAATAACTATAATTCTAATTATTGATTGCTTAGCAAAATTTTATTGAATGGAAAATATATTAATGAATTTTTTTAATATATTTGTAATTACTTTGAACTATGTTTAGTATAATGAATGAGATTAGTACAATAATTATATTTACAAAATTTGTGAAATTATAAATTTTTGTGAGATATGATCTAGATTTTTATGGGAGACAACATTGAAATTTTTTTCGCAATAAACGAAAGCTTGTTTTATGTTTACATTCAATTATATATGTCTTTTTCATTTCTTAATTTTTTTTAATACGTAAGTAAGCACGTGTTAGTGTATATAAATCTTTATTCTACATATAATTTAGTCTTTATTCCTTGTTTTAAGAGAAAAAAAAAAAAAAGGAAAAAAAAAAGTTTTCTTCCCCAAATGGATCCGGGCTAAGTCCAGTTTGTCCACACCAGAGTACGAGAGCCTTTCGCCGTTTGGTCTTCTTCGGCTCTTTTGAGCTTACATTCATTTTCTGGCGGTATTCCCTCTGTCTTTTCTCTCTGATTCCATAGCCCTAGCTCAACTCCATTGCCAATGGATGAAACCCTAGCTGCTCCATCAGAGAAACCAGCTGCTATTACTACTGGTACTGCATCTGAAGAGGTACAAAACATGAACAAGGAAGACGAACCCATGCCTGACACTGAACAAAATGATACATCCTCCGATTCCGATGAATCTGACTCTGATGACGAGGCCCAGCAAAACCTCCAGCTCCAAACCCTTGAGACGGAGCTTTCCACTAATCCTTCCAACTATGATGGTCATGTCCAAGTAAGTTCTCTTGCTCATTGAGATATCTATCTGTTTGAAGTTGATATGATATGTATTTGGTTTCCTAACTTAAGCAACTAGGGTAAATGCTATTACTTTTATGTTGCTCTAAAAAAGTTGAGAAGATAATGGGTTCCTGAGACTTCGGTTGATATGTTTTTTATGTTCCTTTTTTCTTATTTTCTGAGTTGGGCTTTCTTTGGATTTTTTTGTGTTTCAATATTCTGGCTTCTTTCTTTGCTATGGTCTCTCTTTTTTCCTGTACACGTTCCATTATTATTTCATATATCTTGTGTTTTGTGCACGTTGTCATATTTGTTTTGATGATCCTTTTTCAGTACATAAAGCTTTTAAGGAAAGCAGGTGACATTGAAAAACTGAGAAGGGCAAGGGAAGCTATGAGTGAGTTGTTTCCGCTCTCTCCCACAATGTGGCAGGAATGGACCAAAGATGAAGCTTCTCTTAACAAAGGGCAAGTCTCCTTTCTTCTTCCATTTTTTGTTATCTCAATTTTATTTTATTTTTGGGAACCTCCGCCCCAAGAGAAATGCTTACGTTATTCTTATTAGGGGAGAAAGGTTTTTAGCCAAAGTTTTGGATTGCTCCACCAAAAAAAATAAAAAAAAGTTATTGGATTCTTTTGTTTTTTGCATGGGTAGCTTCATTGTTGCTTTTTAATCTGATTGTTGTTCTTTTCTCTTACCATGCAGGCCTGATGCTTTTTCTGCAATCAAAAAACTTTATGAGCGAGGGGTGTTTGATTATCTGGTTGGTTATAATTTTAATTTGCAATTATCAACATGAAGAATCTCTTTTTTTATGCATATAGATATTTGGTATTCTGGTTTTTTGGCTATGCTAGAAGTAAAGATTCTCAATTTGGTTTAACGGGATTTGGATTTTGTGAAGTGGAGTCAGGACCTATGCTCCAGTATTGGAACAAAAAATTTTGATAGCTAGTTTTTTTTCCATATTTCTTGACAATTAAATTTTTTGTGGATTTCTTCATGACTTCAAACATTTTAGGTGAAGCTATAGGAAAACAAATTGTCAGTTTCTTAGAATGCTGATGAGCAAATTATTGCTTGGATTTGAATGTTAACATAATTAACACAGTCTTTTCTACTGCAGTCTGTATCTCTATGGTGTGACTACATTACGTTTGTTCTAGAATTTGATCCATCAATAAGGGAACTTTCACCTGCTGGGATTTCAATTGCAAGAGATCTATTTGAGCGTGCACTTACAGCAGCTGGATTGCATGTTGCTGAAGGCAATAAAATATGGAACACATACAGGGAATTTGAGCAAGCTATTTGTCTCACTATTGATGAGACTGACATACAGGTCAGAACATTTTTCAGTTAAATGCCATTGATCCTTTTTTTTCTTTTTTTAAATCTTAACTTGATCATTAGGTAATTACTGTGGCATTTCTTGACTGGGAAAAATATGTGAAGTGTGGTTGAATATGGCTTGCTAATTACTTTATGCAATTACTTATACATTGCTTTATAGGCCACATGTAAGAGTTGTTTCCTATTGTTGCAGGCAAAAGAAAGGCAGATCCAGCGCGTTCGATGTATATTCCACCGCCAGTTGTCTGTCCCACTTGTTGAGATGCAGTCAATGCTTTTGGCCTATAAGGCTTGGGAGGTGGAACAAGGCAATGTGCACGATTCTGAATCCAATGACCTGGATGGGATTTCTTCTCAAGTTGCCTCGGCATATAAGAAGGCGTTGGAGATGTATAATGCTCGTGTTCATCTTGAAGAGAAGATTGCTAGTCAGGATATATCTGACACAGAAAGACTACAACTGTACATGGTATTACTTCAAATATAAATAAAAGTACATGCAAGAGGAAGAAGATTTTTTATTTTGTTTTCTATTTATATTTGCATATGCTGCCCTTTTCATATGAAGGAAAAATTATGTTGTTGCAGAACTATTTGAAACTTGAACAGTCTTCCGCAACACCATCCCGTGTCCAAGTAGTATACGAGCGTGCTATTACTGAGTTACCTATATCATCTGATCTCTGGCTTGATTACACTCGCTATTTGGATAGAACATTGAAGGTTTTCTCTCTATTTGCTATTATAATGTTTGTGGGTAGCATAAACGTTCACCATGTATTTACCTAGATTTTCTTTTTCTTTTTTTGTTTTGCTTCCAGGTTGGGAATATTGTCAGCAGTGTCTATAGCAGGGCCACAAAGAATTGTCCCTGGATTGCAGAACTTTGGGTTCGATATTTACTTTCCTTGGAACGTGGCCATGCATCTGAAAAAGAGATAGCTGCTGTAAGTTTTTTGTCATTAGCGATCATTTTATTCTGTGCTAAAAATTAGTCTTTGATAGTAACATTGATAAGTGTTGGAAGCAAGTTTTTGATAGATTGGTTTATAAGAAAACATTGTAACTGCTGATTTAACTTTTTGTGGGTTGCTTGTTTTCAGATACTCCTATATTTTGGGTTATTAGTGATTTTACTTAACTCAAACAGAAATAATATGTAAATTTGCAGATGCTCAAAATTTGTGCACTGGCCTTCATTAACTATATATATAATATCTAATATGGTACTTCAAGAGCTACGACATAAATTTTATCCTGTTGTTTTTTCTGTTTAAGCTTCTTGAAAAAAGCACTTGTCATTTAATTTGTGAGTTAAGCATATTGGGATGTGTTCTCTGTCATACCTCAAAGTTGCCAACTGAAAAGTATATGAAGAAATAGGACTAACTTTGGCCCATTCCAATGTTCTTGTTCCAAAAAAAATTTGTATTTGACTTGCATATTCATTCTAATATGTTTGTTAATCACCTTTGGAATACCATTTAGTAGCATTTAAGTCCCAGTCCACCTGATCTTTTACCCTTCATTTTACAGTTTGCATTATTTTTCATTTAGTTTTTGGGTGGGGGTGGGGCTGTGACATTGCTTTTTTAATTTTTATTATAGCTAGTCCCATATCTGCTTCTTATGACCACTGTGGTCAGTTGTACATTTCAATTCTATGTAGCTGAAACAATATCCTTTGGTCTTTCCATGGTACATTAGACACTCAATTTGTAGGGTCTACAACTGCAGACAGGATAGAATAATTCTCTTGTCATAATTTCTGTGGCTGTCTTTCTGGAAGAATATATAAACCCATAAAAAATGCCCCCCCCCAACAACCTAATACCTGTCTCTTTCTGTGCTTGTGTGTGACCAATGTCTTTTTTGTGACATAAAGTTACTTCTTCAGTTGTGAAGGTTGATTTTTCCAACGAAAAAGGAAAAAAAAAAAAAAAAAAAATCCTTTTAAGCTATATAGACAATTTTGTTTGTTAATTTCAGGTCTTTGAGAAGTCTCTACTCTGCACTTTTTCAACCCTTGACGAGGTACGGATGATACAAAAGTTCATATGTATTGTTGTAGATATTTCTTTAGTTGTTTATGCTCTTAATAGTTTTGATCTTTATGGCCTTTCTCACAGTATCTGGATTTATTCCTCACTCGTGTTGATGGCTTAAGGCGGAGAATCTCATCCTCTGGTAAAATAGAGGATCAATTGAATAATCAAATGATAAGGGAAACCTTCAAGGTTGGCACCTTTTTTGGCATACTTTTTTGTTGATGTTTTTTTCCAATATAAAAAAAAGGAAAATAAATCAATGTCAAGTGGTAGTATTCCTTACTTCTGTTTGATCTCATCTCATTTATCTTTATAGTAAATCTCATGTGTGATTGTAGGATGGTCATTTCTCTAAAACTAATAGATGACTAGACAAGGAAGTAATTTTGGTGCAAAAAATTAGGCTTTGACTGATGAATTTGAACTATCTTTTCAATGGAGATATTAGAGAGGGACCAGCTCTTCTCTTTTAAAAGTTTGAAGTTAATAAAGTTGTGGTCAGACTGTTACGAGTTACATTGTCTTCTTCTTGTAATGATCTTATGTGCACTACGTAAGATCACACACAGCATGGATACTATTGGGTCAGAATGTTGAGTTGGATTCTTCGTCTTGTAATGATCTTATGTACACTAACTAAAGATCATATATAGCTAGGAAACAGATGTTACATTGCATTTAGCAGACTTGGGGAAGGATGTCACCATACCAGTTGTGAATCTTCAACCTTGATAATCCTTGTTTAAGCTATCTATTTTCCTATATTTGTCATCTAACTTCTATGTATGATCCTATTGTTTTTCAAGTTTGGTTAGTATGTCTTCGGTGAACCTAAGATAGGTAATTTAGAGAAAGTTATGGTTACAGGTGGTTTTAATGATTTATTCTCCTTTTCCTTGTATGGTAATTGTTTAGTAAAAGGCAAAAAATAGTTCGCTTTGTGCTTACCACACAGCTCCTTTCCTTGTATGGTATTTGTTTGTAACTAATATCTTGCTTTGAAAGTTTGAGTGATATTGCATCTCTTCATAGTTAGTCTATGAAGAAGTGATATCTACCTAATTTCCTTTCGGAATCTGGCAATTTTTGTGGGAATATAGTTTGCAATGATATGTTTTGTTTTGTAAGTAATGTTTTTATTAACAAGGAAGGAGTCATATCTTTGTACACAAGGCGGGTACAGACATAACCCACTGGGAGCTAAAGCAAAACTACTAATTTCCATTTATTCCATCTAAGAAATCTATAGAAGACCCAGTGGAGTGAAAAGAAGGCTGAATGGACATCCATTGGAACCTCGTAACATATACTAAAGTTTGTTAGCTTTTTGCATGACATGAAAAGTGATAACTGTTGTGCATATACTTGACTCCCAAGTACTTGCTGTTTACAGCATGCATCAGATTACCTGTCGCCACACTTGAAGAACACAGAGGGTTTATTGCGTTTGTATGACTATTGGGCCCATTTAGAGATAAAACTGGGAAAAGATTTATCTGCTGCTCGTGGGGTTTTCGAATCTCTTCTTAAAATCTGGTTTGGAATTCTCCATTCTTCCTTTTGTTCTATACAATATGTTGTAATTTATACTTTAAACAGTTCATTCATAGATTGCTCTTAATTGTTGTAGTGGTTCAATGTTTGAGGCATGGAAAAGTTATATAGCGATGGAAATTGAATTGGGTCATATAAACGAAGCTCGAGCTATATTTAAGCGATGCTACAGTAAAAGGTTTCCTGGAACTGGGTCAGAGGTATTTTTACTTTTTATTCCATCAAGCTTTCTACATGAGTTAGTTTAATCTATTTTAATAGCTTGATTCCAGTGCACTAGATGAAGGGATGTGCAAGGATTCAGTGGTTAATATTGCTAAGACTTTGTAAAACTGGACTAAAATAAAATAGAGAAGGAAGAAAATAACCTCAGATGCATCATAGGCTTCATAACTGCTTAATTTCTCTAAAGCATGTGCTTTATTGATTGTGAAATGTGAGATTTTTTGTCATATCAATCTAGCATAATTCTTACAATCAGAGAAAAAGAAAAGACTGTGAAATACCACATGTGAAGTACAATAACTCATGAAACACATACCATAATTGATCATAGAAGTAACACGAGGTCCTCAGTGTAAAATTGAAAAGACAAATTAACTAAACCATAAGCTTCTATTGCCAAGAAATATGAAATTGGAACTTCAAAAGAACGGAGCGAGCATTTGGAGAATCGTAATATGGCCCTTGATTGGAGAACTCTAGATTTAAGAGCTCTTTAGCCTCTGCTGTCTGATCCTTTTGGTGCTTAAATCAGCAACTTTGTGATAAGCTCTTGGATTTAGATCTTCATCCGATATTCTATGTTCCTTTTTGGATATTCTCTTATTTTTAGTTTTTTAACTTTATCTTGGGGAATCCTAATAGTGACTGCTTGAATAAGTTATTAGTGGCTGAGCTTGATGGCCATTATGTTGCTCACTTAATAGCTTTTTGTGTTGACTTGTATAATATGTATCTGAATCAGTGACAGTGTTATCCATATTTAAAGATCTTGGTCTTCTTTTTTCTTTTTGTTTTTAGTGACTCTATGTTTTGATTTTATGGTTTAAATTTTCATTTCCTTTTTTGGATTTTTTTTTCTTGTGTTTTCATTTGCTCTGAAGCTGGATAGGGTTTCATCTGTTTGACAAGTTTCTTTTAAAGGCTGAGATTGATGGGCCTTATTTTTCTCTAGCTATTTTATATTGACTTGTAAAATTCCACAGTATCACTAAAGCGTTTATTGTATGTTGATGCCATTGGTTTTTTACTCCTGAAGCTGAAATGTTGTTTGATGTTATTTTGGATGTGTGCATACTATAGGGTTTAGTTTACATGCTTTGTAACTACTATTTGAATTAGATGATACCTTCCCTTCCTAAAAAAACAGAATCATTCAGGACATATGCCATTCATGGTTGCGCTTTGAGAGGGAATTTGGCATGTTGGAAGATTTTGACCATGCTCTGCAGAAGGTACATTTCTTTCTGACACAGTTTTCGTATGGCTGTGTTCAAGTATTTCCATCTTTTGTTCTTATTGATGTATTTGATGCCTTTCCGTTGGTTGTCTTTTATGTATAAAAAATGATGGCTTTTGGTGGGTAATGGAAATTGTGTTAAAAAAGGAAACGAGTATCCATTATGTACGTGTTGGTTGTGTTTCCCATGGAATGTTGACATCCTCTGTACATTATTGAATAGGCTTTTTGATATTAAAAAAGTTTTCTTAATTAGTGCTAACCTGTAGAAAGTTATTAAGATGGAATGCAGCCCTGCTATGTCAACTTGTTTAACAGTGAGCAACTGCGGGTCAATGTTTTGGTATATTAACCTTTTGTTGGCCCCTTTTATTAGGTTACTCCTCGTCTGGAAGAGCTTCAGTTATTTAGGTTACAGCAGGAATCCAATTCAACAGAGGGGAGGGAAATTTCTCTTAAGAGGACTCCTCGCGAAAAAAGAAAGCCAGGTTCAGACATAACTGATGAGAAATCTGCAGCGAAGCGGCAGAAAGAAGCAGCTCAGAACCCAAAGAAAGTGCAGGGGAAGGATAAAGTTCAATTGCAGAACTCTTCTGAACCAATGAAAGTGGAAGAGAACCATGCCAAGGTTAATAAAACTGATAATACAACAGAAAAACAGTCTACCTCTGATAAAACCAGGGCATACTCTGACCAATGCACTGCTTTTATGTCAAATCTTAACCTTCAAGGCTAGTTATTCTCCTCTCTCTTTCTCCTGCACGTATTGAGCACAGCACCTTCTTTTTTTTATTTGGGTTGTGGAGACATGCAAGACTAATGGTATGTGGTTTTCCAGGCAAATTATGAACATATACGTAATTTCTTCGGTGATGCTGGTGGAGTTGTTGCTATCCGTATTCTCCATGACAAGTTCACAGGAAAATCTAGGGTCTAATCTCTATCTCTCATGCTTCCAGCGTTTTAGTCAGTTATCCTTTCATTTGTGTCGTCTTTCATTTTGTTCTTGCATTTCAAATGTGACGTTGCAAATTCACTGCAGACTTGAGCTGCCAAGTGCAATTTCAATCTGGTACTTCTGTTTAAGCCTGGCACTTGACATGATATTGTTGTGTATACATGAATAAGATGAATTGCATGTTGAAGCTGAAATGTACATACTCTTATAGGCCTCTATAATGAGCAAGCTAAACTTCTATCCTTGTTGATTGTGTCACGTATTCTGAAAAGTGAAGTGCATTAGTAAATCTATAATGTCATTTCTGATAGTTGTATTATATTAAGGTAATAGATCATTTCCTACGACTGCTAAATAAACATGGGAAACTAAAGCCTGCGAATTGTGGTGATAAATCTCCTTTTTTCCTCACCTTCTGGGGAGGTGGGATGAACTCGTTTCATGCTTTTTTCTTTCAACTTTTTAGTCCAAACTTGTTTAATGTTACTCCTTTCTTTATCTATGCAGGGTCTTGCATATGTAGATTTCTCAGATGAAGCACACCTTGCAGCAGCAGTAGGTAAGAACAAGCAGATGTTACAGGGTAAGAAGGGTAAGTATTACTCGGTCAGATCCAAAGCATGGCAAAAAGGAATCCTTTGGTAGCAGAACCTCGAAGGAACATTGTAAGTGACTTTATTTATGCTATACTGCATCTCCACTCTCGACATTTGTGCATGTAGCCTTTGGTCTCTCTTACCAGATCTACATTGCCAAATCTCATGTCAATTCTTTTATCCCTTCTGATTTTATTTATTATTATTTTTTTTTTTGGGAGGGGGGGGGGGGGGGGGGGGGGGTTGGGGAAGGTGTTGGGTGCCAGTAAAAAAGAAATATACCAATAATAGAGGGGGCAAAAAGAATTATGAGAAATTATTGAAATGTGTTTAAAGCTGAAACAAACTGTCTGGTTGAAGTGTGTTAGTGCTCGGCAGCTGCTATATGGCTTTTGCCAATATCTATTTCGAAACTTTGACACGCACAATTTCAATAGCAAAGAGACAGTACTCCTGCTTCACAGCCAGTTATTAATGCTGCTCCCTTGCTTAACTATAAACTATATATATCTCTTGATATGATTTTTCTCGTTTCTCTTCTGCAATTGATTGCAGCCTATGCAGCTGATCAATCTGGTGCAGCAGGGGGTTCTGCATCTAAAGAATCTGATGATACCTCCAAGGAGGCTGGCCAGGAGCCACAATCTGATACAAGGAAGCGTGGGGGTGATAACTTTCAGCTTAAGGGGAAAAACACATTTGCTATACCCAGAAACGTCAGAGCACTTGGTTGGAGTGCGAATAAACCAAAACTTGAGGAGGAAGATGAAAATCCAAAATCCAATGATGAGTTCAGAAAGATGTTCATAAAAAAATAGGTTTCTCTTGACTCAACTTCATAGACTGCAACTATCTTCCAAGTTTTTTTCCTACAGAAAGAAAAATGTCTTGTTTATTATGCTACAATTTTGTTAGGCTTCGTAGACTTATCACTCAGTGATAGTATTTCTATTAACAGTTCAGTAATAGTGTATCAACAATTGTTTTGTTGGTTATATGTTGATTACAGGTTTTTGTAGTATAGATTTTGTAACTTTGTCTTGTATTGCAATGTAATCATTGCTGGGAATGAAGGGTTTAAATAAGAGAAGCCTTAATAACTTGAGGAACTTAGGTACAACTTCAATTGTTATGTTGGACGCTTAAGTGGAAGATTTATGTGAAAAGGGAGAAACAATTCGTAGTTGTGTAGCTTAAAATCTTGTTTCAATTTTCTTAATGGGATTGGGAAGGATGCTAATCTTGATTGTCAGTATGTACTGGAATCTGTTAAATGGTGAAGATGAACTCCCCTGAATTTCTGAAATTGATTCTTATATTTTCTTTCTACTTAGGTAGGTCTTTTAAGCTGGCTTTGATGACTCCATTTGACAGAAATCTGGCACAGATTTGCATTCTTCCTGGATAACGTTGGACCATTAGAGAACTAAAACATAGTGTGGTGAGCAGACATGCCTGAAGTTGAGAATTGGGTGACCTGATAATAATAACATATACAGTGTCATGGTTTAAGGGAGCATATCCTGTGTTGAACCAAACACAAGAAATATGAACCCTCTGATGTAGTTCTAATTCAGAAGGGTAAGACCTTAGAGGTTATTTCTTTTTGTGTCTTATTGGGAGGTCTTGGATTACATAAAATCTTACATGTGTCAACCTATAATTTGAATGAGAATCCAAGTTTAAACTTCCCACTCTTCTAGGTTCCAACCTGAGCTCTCTCATGTAAGGTGAGTCAAATTTATCCTTCAAAGTGCACGTCACAATTTCCCCCATACTATTTTTACAGATGGATAACCTTTTTACATGGCTTATGCTATGCAGGATAATTAATATACACTATGCCCTTGATAACTTTCTGATAGCATGAAATCAGAACAGAACAAGTTAGTTTCTTTGGTTATGATAAGTAAGAAGCTTTAACTTTCACCCTATAACACTGCTCCTATGGAAGAACGCTAGGAAAAGCCACATTATACAAATCCCTAAACATGAAAAAGTAGAGTACCTGAGTTTTGCAGATGTAACTTTACTCTGTTTTTTACCCTCCATTTCATTTGGTTTATCTTACACGCTACCTCCCCAACAGTATCCCTCCAAATACTTACAAACCCTTAAGAAAAAAATGAGTAAATGGTTACACAAGAAACCCATGATGGTAACATTGCTGTCATGCATGCCCATACCAGCTTTAATTGGCCGAAAGGACACATGCATCACTATTGGCTACAAGGTTTTCTAACCTAGCTTGGCTTTCAGTTACAGCAATTTTCCCTTGCATTGAATTGTACAGATTACTTAAACACAAGGGGTGGGACTTGAAAAATGGGAAGCTTTTGTATTTTATATCATTCATGGAATGCCATTACTATCTGCAAAACTGCCTAGGATGTCATTTTCTGTGTGTATATATGGATATAGAATCCGCAACACTAGAGCAGAGCAGAGCCAGCAAGACATCAATAAATGAGCAAACAAATGAGGAACGTGTAAATGCATAATAGGCTGAGGAAGAAACCTATGGGCTATGGCTTTTCTGTGGCCTAATGGTTCGTTCGTTTGGCTTCTGCTTAATTACAATTCTGAGTACCATAAATCCTACATCTTTTGGTCTTATTCTAAACAATAGAGGTGATTTCTCTTTTTCATAAATTTCTTCCCTCCTTGTATGAAAATCTAAAGTTTTCGTAAGTGTGAGTTTCACGTGAAGTTTACTCATCGTACTATCTGAAGAGAGTACTTCCCATCTTTTAGAAAAATTTACAAATTGTTTGTGCACATAGGGAATCTCATTACATTATTGTACATATGTGCAATTCAAAACCAACAAAATACTTGTTCAACAGAAAGCAACGTTCAATTATTAGTGGAAAATTCACAATTAAAAGTGAATTTGGAGCTTAAGAACAGATATAACATATTTAAACAATATATCTTTATATGCAGTAATCATTTTTGTTTTTGGGCTTAAATGGTTAATACATCTCTTCAGATTGTATTTCCATATATAGAGAGTACTGCGTGCTATGAAATAAATTATTTTGTGTACAAATTTGTTTTCTAATACAAGATAAATTTAACATAAAACTCACGTTCACATCGTATAAAGTAATTATCCCGTGCTCATAATCATGTCTTAAAAGTGAGTAAAGACCACCAAATTCATTGTAAGCTGTACACACACTTGAAAAGGAAAAAAAGAAGGAAAAAGTATTACCAAGAAAAGTAAAAAAAAAAAAAAGGTGTGAAATGCAGAGGCATGGTGGTGAGCAGAGAGAGACACAAGCTTTTAACTTGCAGCTTGATCATGCCTGGTTTAGCATGCGTATGCTTCACTTTGTTGTCTGGGATCACGCCTTCACTGTCTCACTCCACTCTAAATTCCATATTTACAATTCTGATCACTCTTTTTTCATTTTTTTTTCTAATCATAAACCCCTATAATCATCACCATCAATTACATGCATTTTCTAAATATATGTTTTGGGTAAAAATAAATAATAAGTATTTTCTTATATCAGAGAAGCTGATAATTTAATAGTTTAGTAACTTTAACTTTTATCAACAAATTGAAAATTCGAGGCTTTTTTTTTTTAACACAGTCATCCCAATCCCATTTTAAGAAGAAAAAAAGAAGTTTAATGAACTTTAAAAAGAGAAGAAAACTTTAATTTATGTATGAGAAAATTAAATATAGATATTAAAGAAGAAAATGACTGCTGCTCTGAATTGATTCTTTTGCATACTAATAATTATCCACCTTGTTCATTGGGAGGTGAAAGAGATTGAGAGAATAATAAAAGAGAAAAGAGAGATCACGTAAAGGAAGTGATCTACTTTCATTCTTATTAAATGACTTCATATTTGTGTGTCAAGAATATTAGTCATGTTTTCTTTCATGGTATATATAATGAGATCTTTCAGTTATTGGAGTGTGAGCTGTATATATATATATATATATTTCTTAACGAGTTTTTAAAATACTTATTCAAGTTTTATAAATAAAAATTTTGTAATAATTATTCTAGTTAATAATAATTTAAGTATTATTTAATACATAAATTATTATTTTTAAATACAAACATTACATCTTAACAATTGTCCATAGAAAACCTGTTACAAAAAATCTTATATATATATATATATATGATCCACAACTGTATTAGCAATGTCACTATTTCTCGTTTTCTCTCTATCTTTCATGACTCTTGCTTATCATTTAATTTGGATAAGATAATTCTATCAATATTTTCTTCAAGATAACATATTCTCAATAACAAATATATGGACAGTATAAGGTTAATTTTAGGTCATTTGGTGTTATACATTGAAGTTTTTTTTTATATATTTATTATAATAATGCACAAATTCTTTTATTAACAGATAAAATGGAGTACGTGGACAATAATCCATATTTTTCGGAATAATTTAAACTTCAGAATAAGACATTTAACTAACATTTTAGACTAAATATATGATGATACACAATTAATAAATTATAATTGTTGCTTCTGAAATATATATTTATTTATTTATTATATGTTAACAAGCTTCCATGCATTAATTAACTTAATACTAATACTAAGTTAGAAACTTTAATACTAGTGCTAGCAACTTTAACTAATGATGGAAATATCCCAACTGCTTCAGTCATCCAATAGTACTATTTCATCCTTATTAATCAACAAGAAAAAGGTGCACTTTTAATTGAGTCAAGAAATTGAAGAAACTTCTTTTAATTTTACTCTTTCTATTAGTAATGAAATACTTGTGTATAAAAGAAGAAATGACTTAATTCTATATACAAATTAGTTAAAAATAAAAGAAAATATTATTTTTTTTCTTTTATTTCACTTATTAATAAATTCTCTATACTATTATGGGCAAATATATAGGTGGTGTTGTGGGTCAAAGAGAGTGGAGACCAAGATACCAACCAATTGTGTAAAAGCAAAGGGAGACCTCTCCTTTTATTTATTTATTTATATATTTTTTTTGTTCATAAGAATTTAATTGAGTTTATAAACTACACAATAAGAAATAACTATCTTCATTTCTACAAATTCTTTATCTCAATTGAAGTTAGAATTCGATCACATATTCTTAAATTAATATACAATATCAGAAAAACTTAACAAATTAAACTAATGAAACCTTCTATCAAAGTCTTTTTCTTAATTACTCTATTTCACTTTGAATCTCATGCCTTGCCAAATGCCAAAACTCTTGTGGAGAATGTTGGGTGGCCTTTTGGCTTTGGGTGTTACACACTTACTCCAGACAAAATTTAAAGTGGTGGGAATGTTCCCAACGGCTACTCTTTGCTTTATTTTTGTTTTGCAAACTTCAAAGTAAAACATAGAGATTCTATGATTCTATCATAAGGAGAGGACCCAAAAACACAGAAAGCAAACCCCACCCAATTTTGAAATCAATGGCATATATTACATGAAATAGACCTTTGAAAATTACTGCCATTTTCAATAAATAAGGAGATTCAATGGGGTTAATTTTCAAAGTTTTTCTTGTGAGTGTTGTTATATGTCCAAGCAAGCAATTTGTTCCGTGCATGAGAACTATTCTTAATTAATAAAAAATAAATTTTATACAAATTTTTCTTTTTATAAAGAATGTTTCCCTTGAAATAATAGAAGTTTTATCTCTTTTTATTTATTTATTCTTACAACCTAAACAAAATAAAGAAAAGTTGATTTCAACACAATGAGTTGAGCTGAAATGATAAGCCACTCTGTCAGTTTCAGATCCTAACAATGAAAGATAAAAAGTAGTTTGCTACATTCTGAGAAAATTTCAAGCTTAAGGAACCAACCCCATTGAAGAGATGCTCTGCTTCTAGAAAAAATGGAAATGATCTCTCTCTCTCTCTCTCTCTAAAAAAAAAGGTTGCTACATGAGTATAAATTTAGCAAGAATGATACACATGTAATGTGGTGGTCACCCTTGCCATGTTCTATTGAATTTGATTTTTGTTGCAGAGAACATGTTACTGTTTGAGTGCTTGTCAAATAAAGGGCTAAAAAGTCCATGACTTAAATTTGCAGGTATTTAATATTTCATATTGGGTTGATTCATTAAAAAGAGAAATATCAAGCTACAACAAATAATTGAAAATTGTTATTCATTATAAAATTTAATTTTTAAATAAGATCATAATTTTTTAAATTAAAATCATAAAATTCATCATGTATGATAAGAGAAATCACTCTAGGCACATGACAATTCTTTTTCTATTTACAACATCATAAACCCTGAAGTAGATACTTCAATGATATAACACATTGCTATCTCTAAATGTCAATGAATGAGTACACTTATTGATGTGATAATGACAAGCATGTCTCAGCCAAATAATCCAAATGAGGGAGCTACAAAGAATCCAAACTATGTAATTTGATTTGCTAATGGAAAATGATTGGCATATTAAAGGCAGCATTGGTTTCCTAAGACATGTCATCACAAAAAAGAGGTAGGTGGTAGGTTTGAGATTATTAGAAGAAAGTTAGTATCTTAAAAAGCAAAATGCAAGGTACACTTTGCTGATTAATTATGAGGATACAAATCTAGTTGACCTAGAATAATTTGCTTTTGTCTTTAATTTGTTGCTTTGGCCATTGAATAATTTGCTTTTAGCCTAGCAAAAAGTTAACACTTTTGTTTGAGAACATTTACTAGTTCTTTCATATCCTTAGCTAATTTCTTGTTTACTTACTAAAAGCAAAAATGTCATATCAATTAATCAACCAAAACAACAAAACTCTTGAATCATATATGTTCATATCATTCCAAATTTTAGACCATCCAAACATCCTTCTCTTTATGCATAATGTCCTATAGGATATTACCTAGCTTATACACTATATATATAACATAATTATAGTAATTTTGGGGAATTAATTAGGTCACAATTACTTATTTAAGTACAATTCATTGGAATGATTTGGTTTATCTTTAAAAAAGAAAAAAAAAATGGTAAAAATATCTCTGGGCTTATGTCTTCCTTAGTTCGGAAAACATATATACTTGCTTTTCTTTTTGGGTATAACTTTGGTATAATGTTAGGCTTATTTCAGCAAGATGCTAAACCTGACTTTAGCTCAAAATAGAAATTGGTGTTGGCCAGAAAAGGTAATTTATGCCCAAAATTATTTTTTTATTCGCATAAAGTTAATTGAATATATGAGGTAAGTAACTTATTGTTTTTATAAAAAGAATTATTAAGTTTTTTATCATAAATTTATTAGTGAATTCTTCAATCTTATTACTACTTCTTATGCTTCCTTCCTCTTTTCTTTTTTTTCTTTTTTTTTTTCCTAGTTTCTAACCTACTTTTGGTTTTGTTTTAATTGATGTGAAAATGTAAGAAGGCACCAACTATTGGTGGGAACAGAAGAATGGTGTAACTATTTGTCAATGGTACATCTTATCTTTTCATAAATCACTAAAGATGGGGAAGTGCGTAAGGAAGGGGTTCTGTTCAGCACTCAAAGCAATAATAGTGCAGAGAATTTGAGGTTGGCAGTGAATTGGATGGATGGATGCAACCCATGTGTTTTCCTCAATAAAGGGCATAAAATAATTTTGGGCTCTGAAACATCTTGAAAATTGTGATCAAGGGTCTGTCATCTGTCATCAACCCTATTTATTTTTGTGGACCCCTTCATCCACAGTACCATAATAAGTCTCTCACTAACTCTATGAAACTATAAAAATAAATTTAAATTTAAATTAATTACTAACTCCAAATAGTAACACTTTTTCTGCATTTGATATTGTAATATAGCCTAATTGTACAAGATCTACCCTTAAAAACTTCTCTCTTTTTAAAAAAAATAAAATAAATCTTAAATTTAATTAAACAATAAATTTAGAGGTTAAGAAGTTCTTGTAAATTATCAAAACTACAAAGAAAATTGAGAATAATTTCTTATATATCTCAAAAAGGATAAAGGAAAGCAACAAGGAAAAAAAAAAGTAGTAGTAATGGAGAATTACTAGAAGAAGAGACAACAAATAGATAAAAACAAAGAACTTAAAGATAGATAAAGTCTGCAAATGTGGTGTAGAGAGTAGAATAAAGGCAGTGATAATAAAAGAATAAAGAGATTTGGATAATCATAAATAAAATAAACAATAAAATTTAATAAAGGAAAACCTCATCAAATCCTTTTCCTCCTCCCAAGTAGTGTGTGAAAACATCAATTTTACACAACACCTTAAATTGACTTGGTAAATTAAGGTATAAAAAAAACAATTGAAGTTAGAGCTAATTGTGAATAGCCTTAAAAATATCTAAGAAATTTAAATACCTAAATTATTATCTTTGATATGTCAAGTAGAAAAAGAAACTTGGAAGTAATTTTGACTATAATTAACAAATACATGATTCTTGTCAAACCATTATTATCAAATAATCAATAATGTTGAAATATTTTCTTAAGTACTTCAGTCACTTATTCATCTGATAACTCTGAATGACATGAAATGCCATTGTGCATGTTCTTGGTATTCCAAGGGGACATCATTGACACCTTGAGTGTTTCTTTTTTGTTGACATAACATCACAAATAAATAACATAAAATAAAATGTTACCTATGATATTACAAAAATTGGCTATAAATAGAAAAAAGAAACTTGATATTTAATTCTTCCCCAGCTTTAGTACATGAAGGAAGAAATGCACTCACTAGTTTTCTGCTTTCTGCAAATCATGTTCAAGACACTTAGTTAAGCTAATTGGATGACATATAGTAAACAGTATTTTTACCAACAAGAAAATCTTAATATAAACTGAATACTCTTACTAAGAGAAAACCATATTTAAATGTTAAACCTAACATAAGCTCCCATAAGAGAATATTATACATTAATCTTACAAACAATTGAGTTTCAACATAATTTTTCATTAATTCTCTTTTTGGTTAGCTCCTCCCTCATTCTCTCTCTTGCTCTCTACTTGCCTTTGTTCTCTTATCTCTCTCATAGTCACACAATGCTCTCTAAATGGATTAAATGTGATGGCTGATAGTGCAAGCAAAGCAATTGCTAGCACCCCACTTTTTTTCAATGTCCTTCTCCTAATCTCTGTATATTCCTGTCTGTAAAAAAAAATAAAAATATTATACTTTTTTCTCACTCCTCTCTCCATTTTTGCCCCTCACTACTTCTATAAGCTCTTGTTTAGTGCTTCACTAGCAAAACCCACCTCCAAAACTCTCCCCCATATCTCTCTCCCTTGAACACCACTGCCTTAAGCCCTAATTCCAAACTCTTCTCTTTCTCTTTCCCTTCTAAGCCAAAACTTCCTATCTTTGCTTATAAACTTGTTTTATGCTACTGAAGGTGTTTAAGCTCATCAAGACTTGCCAAGAAAAATTTATGTGGGTATGTTGTTTTCAAATGCTATTCATTTCAGTTTCCTCCTTTCTCTCCATTTGCATTTCTAGTTCAAAAAAGAGCAAAGAGGGTTTATAACTTCTAGCTGCAATCTTCATCCATCATTTTTCTCACTTAGTGCCCGAGTGTTGACTTCTATCTCTTTCTCCATTCACTCTCCCTTTCAAGAGACAGAAAATGGTCAGAGAGGGAGAGTGTTTTGGTTTGCTTTAAAGGCTTTCTTCCCAATCCATCTCCTGTATACCCTATTTTTGAATTTTCTAGTCCTTACTTTTTCAATCTAAATTGACTTTAAGAGGTAATGAGATGGATACTCAAAACCAAGGTGGTCGAAAATGCTTCTTCTGTTTATTTTGTCAATTTGATCTAAAGCAACACTTAACTTGTAATAACTCTCCCCTACCTGGTGCCTAGTTTAGTACAGTTTAGACTCCTATCCATATCAACTGTGAATTTAAGTACCTGACAGCTCTAGCTAATTTTCTTAATTCATTTAAGAAACTCTCTCTTTTCTTTCAGAGTCTCCTAAGAAGGGTTTCAATTATTTTTTGTGTGTTGCTTCTAAAAGAGTGGACAATTGTCAAGAGAGCTCCTGGGAATTTCAAGGAAGTAGACACTTTTAATTACAATCATTTGGGCTCCTAATTTCCTCCTGACTTGTTATTTCTCTTTTGGTCTCCAAGCAAACAACAAAACCCAAAAAAATAATAGCCATAAAAAAGGAGAGATAAAAGGGTTGGAAAACTAGGAATGGAACTTTCTAATCAAGGAGGAGAGATCCCAATCCCATTAAACAGTACATATGGAGGGGGACATGGTCATGGGCATGGGCGCATGATCCATCATGACCCTCCACCCCACAACCACATCATGTCTTCCTCAGCACCCCAAATCCCTTCCAATGGCAACTCTATTCAAACAACCTTGGAGGAACATGGACCCTACAAGAGAGTTGTAAGGTACAGAGAATGCCTAAAGAACCATGCTGCAGCCATGGGAGGGAATGCCACTGATGGGTGTGGTGAGTTTATGCCCTGTGGCGAAGAAGGAACCATTGAAGCTCTCAACTGCTCTGCCTGCAATTGTCACAGAAACTTCCACAGAAAAGAAATAGAAGGTGAGCCCTCTTCATATGACTGTCATCATAGCTCACATTTCAACAGGGTTGGGAGGAAATTCATTTTAGGCCATCACAAGAATTTGTTAGCACCAGAGGCTTTGGGATACCCTACAGGTAATATTGTACCTTCAAGAACTGTACCACCCCATCAAATGATAATGCCTTACAACATAGGCTTCCTTCCTTCAGAGTCAGATGAACAAGAAGATGGTGGTGGTGGTGGTGGTGGGGTAGTGACTAGACCTTCTCATCAGCTAGTAAAGAAAAGGTTCAGGACAAAGTTCACCCAGGAACAGAAGGAAAAAATGCTCGACTTTGCTGAGAAAGTTGGTTGGAAGATTCAGAAGCAAGAAGAGTCAGTGGTGCAACAGTTCTGTCAAGAGATTGGTGTCAAAAGAAGAGTCCTCAAGGTTTGGATGCACAACAACAAGCATAATCTAGCAAAAAAAAACCCTCCCACTGCTTAAGATTACAAACCAAATTATAGTATATCTCTTTTAGTTTGTGCTTTAATTAACTCTATCTACTTGTTAGCTAAAGTATTTAACTTTCTTCCTTTTATTACACTATAATATCTTTTTAATTATTTTCTTAGTCTCTGAGTCTGTTTGGATCTCTTAATGATAATCATATAAGTGATATCTGCCAATGTAATGTAGATTAGTTAATTGGGTTTGGTGAAGTTTCAATTCTGAGTGATGTTTCTTTCTAATCCATTCAGTGCAGAAGTGGATTACTACACTGAGTTGGAGGATACCATATATGTATTAATAAAATCATAGGAGCTTCATATTCAGTGTAAAACAGCTTCTTTTTTTCCCTGTTTAAATGATTTATAAACTAAAGCATTTTACAAGTATATTTATTTCTAGCATTACAAACTTAAATATTAATGAATAAAAATAAACCAAATATTATGAAAAAAAATTTCCTCATTTCCAAAGCTTTGGATTCTGTCTAAAAACAGATACTTGTCTTACAGATTATATTTAGTGACTGGTGCAAAGAGTAATATAAATAATAAAAATCCTCCCGAACACTTGATATTTAGAGGTTGTCTACAAATTTAGAAACATGTTTAATTGATGCAGTGTTTGCCAACATGTTAATATGTTTGTCAAATGGTGCACACTGAAGTGCCTGTCTGATAATAGTGATTAATAATTATCTGATCAGCTAGGTCATGATTATGATATAATAATAGAGTCAATTTCATTAACCACAAGATTTAGTCTTAAAATAATACTACACTAATCATGCAAAGCTTAATAATTTAGCTACACATATTGCCACCAGTAACCCCACTATCCCTTCCAGAAAGAGACACACAGAGAGAGAAGAAAAGAAAAAAGATAAACACTTTTTTATTTGGATGCACTTTCTTTTATGCAAGAATGTTCTTTGGTTGGAGAAAAAAGCAACACAACCAAAAGAAAAGTTACTTCCAGCTGCAACTTTAAAATTTCATTCACAAATCCCAACAGTAAAACCGAATTTTGCATTCTAATGCAGATCAGATGGTATCTAAGTACCAGAGACTCCAGGAACTAAATAAATTCTTTTAATATGTTATGGCCAAGGGTGCAAATCGCTCTTTTTGTTGACTACAGCACTAAAGTATCTTTATCTTATAATTGCCTTGTATTAAAGCATATGCAATATCAATTGGCCTTGAAAGCTAAATAAAACATCAAATATTGGGGAAGGATTTTAAGGATAAAATCCCCATAAGTACTTTGAATAAAAAAAATTAAGACAGGCTTTTCACTTAAATTGTTAAATATGAGAATAGATTTGTCAAAAGATATAAGTTATTAGATGAAATCCTATGCAAGAAATATGAAGGAAAAAAAAAAAAAAGGGTCCAACCTGTTATACTTTAGACTGCTGTGTTGTTTCTTGGTTTTAAAAGCTGGTTGTACTTATCCTCACAATTCACAAAGGGTTTTTACTCATACCTCACTGTGAGGAAGGTCTAAGAAAAGGGCCCCAATATCGGTCTTTGGTTTGTCATAGCTATGTAGGTCTTCAGACTTCTACAAGCTAGTCAGAGAGCTACTGAGAAGGAATTCACCTAGCCTCTTAAATATAAATAACTAATTGCCTAACAATGGGGTAGACAAACTGTAATCTTCTTTAATTCCTCCCAGTAGCAGCAAGGTAGTCTGCTTCCTCAAAGTGAGTGGTAATTAAGAATTGTGAAAAAGCTGCCAAGGATTTCTACAAATATAATGTCATTGTTTTCTCCATCTACAGGAAGAAAACTACTAATTTCCTTTAAATAACAACTTCCTTTTTTCTCTTAGTCACAAATTAGATTAAGAAAAAAAAAAAACTAAATATTATTACATTTTTTTTTTCATATGATTAAAGTATGAATAAAGGTTGGTTTGATAGATTTTGAAGGAGAAGAGAGGAGCTGAAAATCAGGTGTTATTCCTTTGTTTGGATAGAAAGGAGTTGGAGAGGGATTCAAATTTTGATTTCATTGAGATTTGAGACCTACTATTTCTTTCTACAATTGGAAGGAAATGAAAGAAAGAGACCCAAGTCTTTTAGTATTCAACATTTTAGAGTGATGCTCCTTTCCATTCTAACAAACCAAACACCAAATGGTAATAAATATATTTCACCTCTTTCCTCACATTGTCAGCTTTTTCTTCCTCCAATTTTTTTTCTCTTTTCAAACCAAAAATAAGCATAAGCTGAACTTAACCCTTAATATTTACTCTTCTTTAATGGCTTACTATGAGGACAACAGCACTATCTCAGTTTTAACCATGTGCTTCCATAGCCTCAGCTAAATAACCTTCATATAGACTTTATCCATCCACAATGGACTTGACATCATCATAAATACTGCTGATATTTCCAACTACCATCTGAGAGTCTTTTTCTGTTTAGCCTAGGAGACTTGAAGGAGTGGAGGGGACCCCTAATTTGCAATTAGAGGTTTAATAAAATTCCAAATCCCCCTCGCCTTCCCCCTCAAAAAATAATAAATAAATAAATTCACAAAGTAGAGACTAGAGAGGCTTGTTAAACTTGAAGCGTGATCATCTGAATCATTTAATTTGGTTGAGGAGATATTCAATGTATCAGGCTGACACAAATGACAGAGGACCACATATATCTCATCAGTCCAGGAGTTTGTATGGTAACATATTCATCACAATACAGAGCTGTCTCATATACATGAATGGTTGGTAGAAAATAAATGCACCCTTTAACATACTAGGTTCTAATGCCAAATGATAAAGGAAAGCTGTTTTTTTTTCTCCATGCACGAAAACTCATATGGTAAAAGATTCGATAAACAATTAATAACTAAAGAACCCCTTCTTTAATGTGTTATGCAGAAAACACAGTAAAAAGGTAGAGCTAAACAAATTGCTTTATGGGAACACAGGAAAGAAGAGAGAAAAATCTAAACAAACAGATATTTTTTATCAATCCCTAAGCAAAGTGGCAGTGTAATACATTGCTGCTAGTTCACCCCAATGAAGTGAAGCATCTACATGTAAAATATTAAGCTTCCATATAGATAAAAGAGTTTCCCAATCATATCTTCCAACATCTGAGGGCACAGAAAATATTAAGCAGATGTTTTATCTATGATGCTTCTCATAAAAAGAACATGTACCCCTGCAGTTCAAGTGTGGATCTCAAAGCTCAATGAACCATTCACAAATTTCTATAATTTAAATCCATAATTGTGCAACAAGGCAACTTTCATTGATTTCACATGTACAAAGGTATTCTCCATAATTATCAACATGACTGAGATTGTAAAAAGAAGAAAAGAACCTACAAAACTGAAACTGGAAAAGTTGGAGTACAAGAGCAAACCACTCACTTCCTTCCTCTCCAAAAAGAAAATAAAACAAAATGTACGTATATGAACAAAACTGAAAAAAAAAAAAAAAAACAAATACTATGTATGATTACACTAGAACCTCATGCTAACAACTCATTCCTAGAACTCAACCTGTACCATGCCACCAATGCACAAACCCAGCAGAGAGCAAAGAAGCTCTATTAAGGCTTTGCTAATTGACTTTTAGAACTCTCAATGCATTCCAAGAACTTTGGAAAGTCAAAACCCAATGACAACCAGATGAGAACATGAACATTTCATCCCAATCACCCACTTTATATAACCCTAGCTCGACCAGGATTAAGAAGTGATTCTGACATTGCCCAACCCTGCAAAAGAAATAATTATATGAACTTGGCAGTGCAATGATCTGAACTGAAGAGAATATTCCCTGCTGTTATTGGAAACAACTTTCAAGCATATGTTGTACATCCAAGAAAACAGATCTGAGCTTGCAATCACAGTACTCAGTACCAAAAGAAGACCCCACTAATCAAATAATTGTTCAAATCTACTATGGTGAATTGGAATGTATTATTTAGTGAATAACTTAAGTATAAAAGTGCAACCACTGATTGGCTCAGGGGACCAAGCCCCTCTTTGGATATGAAGGAACCAAAAAAGAAAGTTACTCAATAAACGAACCCACAAAAAACCAGTTCAAGACACCTAAGCAGCAAGCTGGTAAGCATGTAAATGCAACTCAAAGCTGACAAAAAAACAGGATCCCAAACTTTAATGGAGCAAACAAGACTAGTGCAGCACCAAAAGCAGAATAGGGAGAGAGAGAGATGATGAAGAGCCAGGATAGAGAAACTAGAACGGATAAGCCTCTAGGGCAAACACTCAATAACTCAATATTCAACATAATCCAAGACAGAATACAAGACTACATAATATGCCTTTATATAGGCCACTCATAATCCTACTAATAAGCCTAATTAATCACAAAGTAATCATAATTGTGAGAAAACCAATAATATAATGATAATTGCTAAATAACCCCAAATTCCTAATTGATAACCCTAATCGCAAAGTTATAAAAGCCTAACCTTAAAATCAAAATCCCCAATTACAATTCATGATTATTAACTCTTCATGCACCATCCAGGACATAATGATAATTGACAATGTTGGGAAGCATAAAACTGATATGACTTACCTGCTCCCTAGCTTTATTCTTGAAAAGCCCGTAGGAGATTGCAACCATCTTGCATGTCTCAGCGATTCGAGCCTCAAGGTCAGCAACTGTAGGCACCAAGTTTAAATTACCATCTTCCTTCCAATTCTGAGAAGAAGCTGTACCCCCATTTGACGAATTTATCAAATGCAAAAGCACATGTGCCTGTAAAATAAGTTGATTTTACATCTAGTATAAATATCACATCAAAATATTTTGATCGCCAATATGAAAAGTATGTAACAGTAGATTCTCACATGGAATGCTGCCTTTAGAATGTCTTCTGACTTAGCCTGATCCTTCAGTAATGCATACACCTTAGACTTTGAAGGATTATATGTCACAATATACCTCTCTTTCTGACAGCAACCAAGAGAAGTAAAAAACACACCATGATGAAAAGATATTTCTGAGTTTTATTTTGAGATAGAGCTTAAAAGTAAAATTTTAAGTTTCAACTCTCTCCAAAAGGCACATACCTCAAATAGAGGCTCTACTGAAAGATACACACCCGGCTCCTGGAATGCATCCTTGAATCTTGATCCTGCAACAATTTGAAAAAACTTCAGTTTTAAGCTTTAAGAAGAACAAGGGCCAGAATTAGCAAGTAAAGATCTATTCATGCACATTCCTGTATATGTACCTAGAACAACAGGTCTATCTTTCAACCATGGAAAACTGAATATGTCTTCATTCATATTGCCCTCCTGCAATGAGGGTACTTGCCCTGAATGGGTAAAGCTTAGTTAGATAATGGTTAAAGCTTATAATGCAATAATATATTAAAACAAAATCTTTTCAGTGCAAATATGTACAGAATAATTTGATCAATAAAAATAGCATAGAACCACTATCTGACAATGTCACAAGAAAAGGAGGGGAGGGGAGAGAGATTCTATGGCATCTACAGTAAGACATTTACCTGTCTTCAGGAACGACTCTACTGCCACACTGAATCTTGCCAGGTTCAATGTGTGCAAAACTACAGATTTTACCTGGAAGAATATGTTGATGCAATTCAAGTAAAAGGACAAAAGAGGAGGAAAGTATAAAAATAAGTAATATTCTTTAGGGATGCACAATCACACCTCCTTATAAGAGCTGAAGATATATCCGCATGAAAGGAGGCCAAATGTTGTAATCAATGAAGGATTTCTTTTTGAGATCATTATGCTCAGCCCAGTTCCTAACTACAAAATGAATAAGGACAAGTCAAAGCTAAGCCAGTACATACCAAGATAATTTGGCAAAAAAAATGTAAATCATCAAGTATATCTCACATACCAAGGTTGTGGAAGAGGATACATATTTTCCTTCTTCTTTTTTTTCATTAATTTTTCAAGAAAGTCCAATTTAACAAGTTAATACTCTATTTTGGAAGCGTCAACGTTGGATATGCAGAGAACAGAAAGATATTGGTGTCAAACAAGGTTTTGAGCTCCCAAAGTTAGCCTAAAAACTCATTTAATTTTATAAATATATCTCAGTGTTTGTCTTACAAACTTACAGTACAAATTGCAGGAGAAGTTCATAAACATACCAGATCTGCAATGTTGCCTACACATTCTCCTTTAGCAGTGACATCCCCTATGTTTTCTCCTTTAGCAAATGCTTTGTAAATTGGAGTGCGAGTTGATGTTGATGTTACAGCTGCGACATTCTAATAGCATACAACAAAACTAGTGAGCCTGCAGAACACATGTGACAATGATTCATGGAATATAAGAAAGCTGGCCAACCTTTGCCACATTAGCAGCACAAGCCAAAGGAAGGAAAAGATGTGGCACTGCTGCAGTTGCCAATTCCACCCCGGCACCCAACTCCATGAGAAGATCACCTGCAAACCGCAGCTGTAACAATGATTTTCAGAAGGCATATTGTAGGATGAGTCCAGTTAACATGGTTTGTATAATTGGCCTTAACAAGAAGCTCTACCTGTTTGAGATCATAATCAAATTTCTTTCCTTGCCGGGCAAAAAGCATCTTTCCAACACGACCAGCACCGTCCTACATATATGCTTAACACTGTCAAAACTCAAAATCACTTAAATATTAACCAACTTAACAAAATATCCAATCACAGAAACAAAGGAGGGAGTCAAGGACCCCTTTTTCTTCTTTTCCCTTTCCTATTCCCCCCAGGCCCCTCTTCTGATAAGTAGATGGGAGTCGGAGAGTGTATGTAAGCAAATAATAAATTGAAAACTACTAATTAATACTATTTGATACTGGAGAACAAACTCCAAATGTGACTGCACCTAAGCTGTTCTAGATCTTACATCTTCAATAATAATGACATGAAGCTAGAAGTTTACTTCTATAATAGAAGCTAGTCATCCACATCTTGTCTGATCATGTAAATCCAAGAAAATAAGATGCACTGTTTTGCCTCAAGCAATAGAGGCTGGTCAAAGCCCAAAGAACCCCACCCAAGAAGGGAGGGAAACAGAATTTGAGAAATTTGAAGCTTTTATCATATTAAAGATGCTAGTATTATCACAAAATATCTTGATGAAAAGAAAAGATTGTAATGTACATATATACACTTGATTTCTACCTTGAGAATCCAGTTGATAGCAACAGCGCCTGGAGTAGTTCTGTTTCTGGAGACTCCAACTGAACTCAAAAGCGTTTGTGTAGTGAAAACACCCATGGCACCACCAAAAAAGTGCTAAAAACAAAAAGAAAAATTCATAATGCAGCACAATAAACTTATCCAAATAGCACTAAAGCAATATCAAGCTGCTTGTAATAATTAAAGGGATATGTGTATATTCCACAGCAGCAAATATAAGTTTCTATAGAAAACCCTTAAAAAACCTATCTTGGTTTTAGCACTATTCATTGAATCAAATACCTTTAGAGCTCTCCATGTCATGTATGGGACATATGAAGGGGACACGCTATCTGGAAAACCTTCCGGGACTACATAGGATCTTACAAATGACATTAGCTCCTGTACCACATAAACATATAGCAACTTACTTCACATGAAGGATCCGATCAAGCTATGCACTTTCCATTCAATATCAATATACAGTATTGAAAACACAATATTGGCTCAGTAGTTTATTGGTGCGTTCATCAACGAAACACTGATGTAAAAGTTTAAAAATATAAGCAAGTAACTAATCACGCTCCAGTAATGTCATCAACGTTTATTAGAGTAAAACATGTACAAAAGAAAAACTTTTGACAGTTCCCAATGGAAGGCAGTTATGGATAAAGAACATAACAGCTATACTCCAGTTGACATGTGAAAGTCAATTATCTGCGTAACATTCTTCAGTCTTACTTGGAAAGTGGTACAAGAAACAGAACAACTGACAAGAGAAACAAACAATACAGAGCACAAAATGAAACCCAGAAATAAGAAGCCGACTACAAGATCAGCAATCAGGTAACTTTGTTTGGGAAGCTGCTAAAAAGTGGTGGAGGAGCAAATTATGGTTGCACATTTACTAAGCTCAGATGCACTTTATCAGCTTCACTAGGAGGAAGGAACAAAGGCAACAGACCAACCAGGGATTGATCTGGAAACTTTTACAGCAATTGGGGAGTGGGGGGAGACAGTTTGAAATACTTCCCACAGTTGTAAGATGATTTACCCAAAATAAAAAATAGAAAAAAATCAGATCCCTGCATTCATTTCTGGTGTTACAATCAGCTACTATAATTGATGAAACCTTACTAAATCACCCAAATATCAAATTAGACAACAACCGAGAAATCAAAGTGATCAATTTGAATTATGCCACGTTTACATTTAGAAGATTCATGAAGATGAAATTGAGAGACGGGATAGAGAAAAAACCAACATCAAGAGGGGCTTGGGGGGTCTGCAAACTGAGGGCACGGAATGAACCCTTCTTGAAGCTTCCGGAACCATCATTCTCCGCCACATACTTCCATCTTCGGCCATCAATTTCCTCACAGCAAATCAATCTCAAGCTCGAATCAATGAACTCCTCCTCGCCAACAACAACCCCACCAATTCTCCCGCGACTCTCCGACCCAACCAATGACACCACCGAAGAAGAAGTAGGAACAGCCGCCGTTTCAATAGGAGGAGTAGCAATGGCTGGTGCAGATGCCAAATTGGCACTAATACGCAGAGTTTCCCGGACGAGCAAACGTGCATCCTGGGTTGACTTTATTGTCTGAGTAGTAGCAGAGGTCGAAGATTTATTCAATTTGATTGGAGACATTAGAAATTGAAAGAAACCCAACAAAGAAAATCGAATTCAAATGTATGGGAAGCAATGGATTTAGATTAAAAATTGAAACTGGTAACTGGGTTTGAAAGCTTTAGCTTTATAAAGGAAAAGAAACGAAGAAAAATGCTTTGGACATTGGTATCATCGAAGAATCAATGGGTTTTCCCGCATACAGGAATGTGAGGCAGGTGGCCTTCAATTAAGAACGGAGCAACTGAGGCTGGCTGGCACACTGAGAAAGAGAGAGAGAGAGAAGAAAGGAGAGAACTTTCTTGTTCCACTTGCATTGGCTGATAGAGATAGTAATTGCACACGGCAGCGTTTTCTGTACTCGTTGAACTGCACTACTCTGCACCGTCCATCTGTATTGGACCCACTTGATTTGGTCCAATTCTCATATTCTTGGCAGCTTTTGGATATCACTGTGTCAAATTAGAAAAAATGAAAAACTTTTCTATTTTTCTGCTTTTGGTTAATAGAAACTTTGAATTGAACTGAGAGAATATTGTAGAGGGCTAAGGAAAAAAAATTTATAGAGTGATTTCGCTTAAAGTAAACTAATAAATTTATTTTGTTAATAAATGAAACTATGTTATCAATCGAGTGATATTATATAAGGATTAAAGAGGATCTCACTGCTCAAATCTCAAAATTTTAATCTTGTTTATTTTGTTAATTATCTTCTTTTTTTTTTCAATACCTTTGTCAGTGATTTCTAATAGATAACTAGTCTGAATCATAATCAAAGTCTCCAACTAGGTCAACAACATACACTTCATGACAAAGTTGGGAGGAACCAAGCAACAATTAAGGCCGCCATCCCCTTTTGGCAGTTCACCGACACTTTCTGTCTTTCTCTCTAGTGTAAATATTTGGTGCAAAAACCCATTAAAAGAACATCTTCCAACCTGTCCCAAGTTTACAAAACCAAATTTGATTAAATGCTGACCATGGCATGCATAAGTGAACCATATCTATTATTTTGTATTACCCCACAAAAAAAATATCTATTATTTTGTAATACTACCACATTTTCCAACTAAACAAATGATCTAATTAAACTTATAATCTTCGTGTCTTCTTATGACCGAATCATCATAGAATTGGAGACAATACATGCAGCAAAGAGACCCAATCTATTTCCGTATTTGACTCGTTATAAAATACATTAATTTTATAATTTTATAATCAATTAGGCTATTAACATGTGTAATATTATAATTTCTCATATAAAAAATAAATAAAATTAAATTTCAATTTGAATAAATTAATAGACACTTAACATATATTCCAATTGAAAAACCAAATCTAACTTACTATTATGTAAAATTTTAAACAGGTGTGTAAAAAGGTTAGCTTTTAGGTTGTCCATCCTTTTGAATCGAATTTGTTGATTTTCTTTGGTTTATGCTCTCCCTTATAATTTTAAAACAATAATGTACAAAATGAAATATTTTGATAGTCATATTATAATAAAAAAAAACACATAATGTTCACTTTTTTATTAGATAGGGACCGAGCGGGAACAAAATATTTGATAAACTTAATTCACTATATTTTTATATATAATTATGTTGTCCTAACTTTCAAATTTTAAAAATTTAAGTATATAAAATTATTTGTATTAGTTAAGACGTGCATAAATTTCGTTGGAATTCACATGACTATCAAATAATAAAAAACAAATATGTCTCTATATCTCAATGTCCATGCTATTCTTGTCTCTCAAAGTATTTTTATTTTTTTTGGTAAGAAATTGTTTCATATTTTTTAAACTAATTTTTCTGAAGTTTAAAAATAAAATAAAAATAATTGAAGTGTTTCACGTGCCCACAGAATAAGCTGCTGGCCTCTTTAGTCGAATTGCCACTACCATTTCAGTCTCCTCTGTTTCTGTCACTCCATGTAGAAGAAGAGCAACAGAAAACATGTTTTCAATTCTAAGACGCACTAAGAAGACCGCCGCCATAGCCACCAGCATCAGCCAAATCACAACCAGAATAGTCAGTGTCTCTTTCTTCCATCATTATACTTCCTTCAAATTCACAAACCCTTTAGAACCTCACTCCAGCTCCTGTACAAAACTCAGAACCTTAGGGTTCTTCCAAGCTCAACACCGTCGCAAATGGGATGGAACCACCTCAGATGACCGGTACGATCACATTAGGGCTGTTGCCAATTGCCCCCGTTGCTCTGAACAAATGACCATCATTTTCTCTAACAGACCCTTATCAATTTCGGGTCGTGAACCTGGTGTTTATCAGGCTGTCAATCTCTGTCCCAATTGTAGAACGGCATTCTATTTTAGACCGTCCAAGTTGGCCCCTTTACAGGGGAGTTTCATCGAGATAGGTAGGGTTAAAGGATCTGAGAATTTGGAGGGAAATATTGAGAAAGATTGTGAGTCAAATGGAAAAGAAAGCGTTGGTGCTGACCCGCCTCTACAATCGGAAAATAATGCAGCTCCTTCATTCCACGGGGATGGTGGTGGTGGTGGGTGTTCTGGAGAGACTGATGGTGATGGATTAGGTGGGGCAAATACAAAAAGGAACTTGCCAACACCAAAGGAAATCAAGAAGATCCTGGACGAGTTTGTTATTGGGCAAGAAAAAGCAAAAAAGGTTACTAAGTTGATCAATTCATGATGCAAAAATAGAATTTAAGTATTACTTGTGTAGTTTTTTATGGGGTTGATGGGGGATTCTTACTTGTTCATGATCTAATTCCATGCATACTTTCAGTTTTTGCTAAGAGGTTATACGGCATGGAGTATGGACAGCTAAAAATAATTTTTATGAAAATAAAAGGAGAGTAACTTCAATTTGTGACCATTTTAAAGACAATAAAGAATGAAGTCAGTTCAACTAAGCTACTTAAGTTTTCCAAAGAAATGATGGATGTTAACAAATGATAAGGCAAGCAATTCTTGGTGTTACTGTGTTTGGAGGTTCTGTTAAATATCCTTATCCTTGGCTTTGGACAGAGCTCAAGAAATAAATAAATTTTGATTTTTGAACACACCTGCATAGTTTCTTTCATAGTAAGAAGCAACGATACTGCACCACAACTCAACCTAGCAGAATGTATGCCATTTACCAGTAGTGTGTCAGTGTTGTGTAGGACACTTGATGGGCCACTAAGTAGAAGCCCCTGTGCTATTCAACATTTCATATTCAAGTGTTAAAAACTCATACTGGTATGGAGACGGATGTAACAAATGATGAGAGGAACACAACTCTTGTGTTAGTGTTGGGTTCTGTTAAATGTACTATTTTTGGATGTGGGTGAGCTCAAGAAAGAAATGAAAATGGATCTCTGGATTCGGTGTATATTTTTCTTTCATGTTCTTAAGTGTGCAAACTTGTGTAAATTGAGTTTTGAGTTTTCTGTTTTCAAATTGTTAATTAGTCAGATTCCTAATTTTTTTTTTTCAATCAATTTCTAAAAGGTCATTTCATTTCCTGGAAGCAACTAAATATCAGTTGGATATAATATGATTGCATCTAGTTGCTGCGGCTTATATAGGTGAATCCATGGAGGGTCATCATTGACTAGTTTTTGAAATAGTCTTTTTTTTTAAGCTTAGCCCGTGCGCAATGTATAGAAGCTTTGTTGACCCTAAGGGGCTCATTCTCAGCAAGAGAGAGACTAAATGGTGCATACTATCAGTCCTTCTGCTGACAGCTACTTTTTTTGTGAAAGGTGCTTTCAGTAGCAGTTTACAACCACTACAACAGGATACTTCTTACCTCCTCAATGAAGAGATATCACATAAAACCAGGTAAAGTTGAAGTTGAAGTTGAAGCTGATGAAAATGATCATGTTGAGCCAGAGAAAAGCAATGTGTTGCTGATGGGTCCTACAGGCTCAGGTATTAGTAACTTTGTTTTGCTTGGGGATGAGGGTTTTGTTTTTCTATTAGGGGAGAGGTTATTTTGGCATCTTGTTATGCATTTGGACCTTGTTTGTGTGGATAGGGAAGACGCTGCTGGCAAAAACACTTGCCCGAATCGTGAATGTCCCATTTGCTATTGCCGATGCAACAACATTGACACAGGCAAGTTTATTGCATGATGTGGCTTTTTTATTTTATGTTCTTCATGATGAGGTGTTATTACTAAAGTTGTTTTAGTTGATGTGATGATGCATAAAAACTTGTCATTTCAGTATTGTTCAGTTTTCTAATTTCTTTTTAGCTACTAGTTGTTTGATGTTTGGATGAATGTGAACAATACATACCTATTATGCCTGTGGCAATTTTCCTGTTCCGGTTGTCCTGTATAGGTTTTACATTGGTTCAAAGGGCATGGTATTGAACGTCAAAGCAATTATTTATGTACTCCATATGGAGGGAAATCTCATTCAACACTAAAAATCTGACTGTAGTAATTAGTTATTGCAGGTGCTCCTTGTACCTAATTCTCCATATGCATAATTAATGTTTTCCTCCCCTAAGGAATTGAGTATATTATTTGTAATTGATAACTAATTTCTAATCAATATTGGGATCTTTGATAGTATGTTACACCAAAGCTAATCAGAATGTACTTATGTTATTTATCACTGTCTCTGTGTGTGTCTTTCTGTGTGCTTCCGAGCCCATCATTGCTAGGATCTGGAAGTTCTAATTGGATTTTGTATTTAAATATATACGTTTATAATGTAAGCAGTTTGAGTTTGTTCTTCACTTTCTTATTTATTTAGAACAGGTTCATTTCTTAGCTTAATTTTAATGATACATGCAGTTATACAACTAATTCTGCATCTCTCATTCTCTCTCTACCTCTCTTTTACTCACATTTCAGGCAGGTTATGTTGGTGAAGATGTAGAATCAATCCTGCATAAGTTGCTTATGGTACGCTGTATGTTATTTTAGGTGTCTGCTACTGACGTTGCAAATTCAACATTTTTTTATCATCATGAACACCTTATATTTGATAATTGTCGATCGATGATTATTATCCTCGCTGTAATGTTATTTCTCATATTGCATTCAGTTTTGATGTTTTAAAAAGTTGACATAGAATATATGCTTGACAATGTATATAAAAAAATAAAATTGGATGGAGTTATTAAAATTCATAGTCGTGTGAAATAAATAGACGTCTTGTTATCTGTACTCTGGTATGGGCATTCTGTGATTGTTTGTGGAGCTTAGACCATCTTGCTATATATTTGAGAAGTTTTGCAGTTAATATTCTACTTTATGAATTTTTTTAATGACTATAACTTTCTCAACAAATAGGTGATAACTTGTACTGGGTGATAATTCGTATGGCTTTCTCAGTGTGATAATATGCTTGTCTCGGGTAATTTTTTTTATCTTTCTTTCTAATTGATGTTTAGGAAGCTGATTTCAATGTGGAAGCAGCTCAGCATGGGATTGTCTACATTGATGAAGTTGATAAGATAACTAAGAAGGTTTTATCTTTTCTTAAAATTTCTAGGTAGAAAATATTGTTTCTGCAATTAGACATATCCATTGGTAGTTTTTGACATCCAGTAAAATATCTTCACAGGCAGAGAGTTTAAACATTGGCAGAGACGTATCTGGAGAGGGTGTTCAACAGGCATTGCTCAAAATGCTGGAAGGAACTGTAGGTGAATTATTTTAAGAGTTTTCTAAATTTTTCTTTTTCATTGTTGATAAAATTTTCTTCCAAAAAATAAAACAGGGAGAAAAGCTTCATGTTGCTTCCATCTATCTGATTATCATTATTCTAACAGCAGAAAATGCATAATTCTTTTTATTTCTAAACAACAGAACAAGCAGATTCCAAAAGAAATTGAATGCATTCTTCTTTTAGTTTTGTTTGGGTCACTTTCATCTTTTTTTCTGCACTACAATTTGCAAGTAATAAGCTGTATATATTGCATTTCGTAATTTGTACCTTTTTGATAACCGTGTTGTTTTTACACTCATACTTCAAGATTTTCAGAAAAAAGTTTGTTATCAGTCTTTTAAGTATAGTACCTGTTTGGTGAGATATAACTAGATGCTTTTTCTTCAGGTAGTTAGTATTCCCGATAAAGGAGCGCGCAAGCATCATCCTGCAGATAACATTCTGGTGTGTTGAGTTTAGAACCGTCTGCTTGTTCTTATGACACAGATATACTGATTTAATGAGATTATATGATGTGTATCACAAGGGGAAGTTCCCCAAAACTTATGATTTAAACGGGAGAATTTCTATTAAAGGGAAGATATATGCTTGTCTTCAATCAGAAGAAAGCTCCTACTGTTATTATTCTTATTGTGCCATATCATTATTCTTAATCTTATTGTCATTGTTAATATATATACATATATTTTTTGGTGAATATTGTAATTTTCATGAATAAATTTGTACAATTTGTCCGAGTGAGTTCTGAGAGAAAAATTGATTTAAAAAAAAATGGCAGTAATTGGAAATTTTAAAATAAAATTATGAAGGACATCCCTCATGCCTCCCATGTAAATAAGGATGAAAATTTGATGTCATGTAGTTTTCATTTCTTAGATATCACCAATATGCATTAATAGTTTTACTAGGAGCTCTGGAACTTGAATGACTAATTCCATTAATATTTTTCGTCGCCTGCGAGTTTCACTATTATCTTGTATTATCGATATTACATCACTTGTGCATCTTATGACCCTTTGTGATGATTGACAGGTAGATACAAAAAATATTCTTTTTATATGCGGTGGTGCTTTTGTTGATTTGGAGAAGACTATTTCAGAAAGGTGATGCCAACATATAAGTTATGTACCTCGGATAAAATTCTACACAGTTGTCTGCTTCTCACATAGATTGGATTTTTTTTAAAAAGAAACATTATTTTTGTAGACGTCAAGATTCTTCCATTGGCTTTGGAGCACCAGTGCGTGCAAACATGAGAAGTATTGGATTGACTGATGCTGTAGTGACATCATCGCTTCTAGAACATGTGAGAATCAAAACCCAAGACATGGACTCTGTTTGCTCATCCATTTCCTTTTCTCTTATTCTTATTTTTTAGGGTTGGGGAATATGGGGTGAGGGAGGGGCAGGAGTGATGTTTTGGGTTAGAATTTCTGTATATACTATATATATGTATTACTTGAGTTCTCTTTCTTTCAGGTAGAAAGTGGTGATCTTGTTGCATATGGGCTTATACCTGAATTTGTGGGGCGTTTTCCAGTTTTAGTGGGTTTGTCAGCTTTGGACGAGGACCAACTTGTTCAAGTAAGTCATACTGTTTATGATGTAATCACGTAATAACAATACTTATTCCATTTCTTCCTCTCATTGTTGTGCCAATTTGTGGGGTTTTCACTGCTCTTATGTGTATTGTTATAATGTCTTGCTGAAACTCTAAAGTATCATACATATGACTATATGACTGTATCGGAGAATTGGTATATTATGAGACAAATACAGTTGGTGGACATCAAGGAGGTTGTAAAACTTGAGATTGAAAATTATAATTTTTGTTTCACCAGAACAAAAGTAGTTCTTTTACCCCCTTTGTCTCATGAAATTGGACAATTTCTCATGTTATTGTTTTATGGGATAGGTCCTCACTGAACCAAAAAATGCCCTTGGTAAACAGTACAAAAAGATGTTCAGAATGAACAATGTAAGGTTTTAGCCTATTCCCTCTCTGCCTGGAAAGCCTCTTTGCTAGAGATCTCCAGCATTTGATGCCAGTGTAGTAGCCTGGGTGACATTTATGCGGTAATGATTTCAGGTTAATTTACAATTTACTGATAATGCTTTGAGATTGATTGCAAAGAAAGCCATGGCAAAGAACACTGGTGCCCGAGGTTTAAGAGCCATATTAGAAAATATTCTTACGGAAGCCATGTTTGAGGTAAATGTGATTGCAACTCCTATTTTCCATGTCTCTATATAAACACCCCCCACATAAAAAATAAAAAATAATAAAAAAAGATCCACAGAGAAAATAAGTTATTTTCGTCATTTTCTTTTCTATCATTTAGATGAAAATATATTATGCTTTTTCTTTGGTCATTCTATTGGCAGATTCCAGACAGTGCCGAGGGCATAAAAGGGGTCTTGGTTGATGAAGAAGCGGTTGGATCAATTGATGCTCATGGATGTGGAGCAAAAATTCTTTATGGAGATAATCCATTGGAACAATGCCACCAGAAGGTTAAGTTGAGGGATAATGTGGTACATCTCTCTTACTTGTCGCACCCCCCTCCGCACATCTTTTCATATTATGGACAAAATGAGGACTTTGTAAAACCAACCAACCAACTAGGATACATGTTTAACAACATATACCATGAACATGTTCTCATCCTTAGCATTGTAAGGTCAGTAACATAAGATCGACGAATGGAGGACTAGATGTTTACCTAGAAGGACATTAAAATATCTGATTCACAAGAAATTCCTTCTTGCACATGTTTTGAACTAAATAACCACACAATGGCATGGGATCTGACATGTGATGCCAGTATGGTTCATTATAACTATCCAAATATAGAGGGGCAAAACAGACAGTTACTCTACATTGCTGACTTTAACAATAGTAGTATGGTGCTAAGCCTTGTAAAATGAAACCCATGTGTCTCTGTTCAGTCTTTACTGGTGTAGTTGTTTTGTTATATGAGGTGTTTATTTTTGTGATATGCAATACCGGATTTTTTAGTGAAAATATCCGCATTTAGATTGCAGAAAACAAAATTCCTTCTAAGTATTTTTTGGCAGTGTGAACTGATTTAGTAACAGAAATTAACTTTCCTGCAGGTAAATGCCGGGCTTGCTGAGGACATGTTCTTAGCAGACAGAATGGAAAAACTGCAGCAACTTTGTAAATTGCATACAACTTAGCATGTGTACAGTCCCGCCCTTTTCTCTATTTTTGCTATTCCAACCCCCACCCTCTTCCCTTGGGTTGGTTTGTAGGGAGTTGACTTTTTTTAAATACTTAATTCTAAGTTCTCCCTTCCCTTGTTCTTTCATAGGGTCAAAGAATGGCTAATATGGTCCACCACCAAAATTGGCACCATGCTTGGCCTTTTATATTGTGTATGGATATGGATGGATGTATTGATCATGGAAACTAACAATGGAACAGAACTTCACATTCACTGTTCAGTTTATACTTCTATTGCCTGGAATACACTCAGGAAAAAGGATAATAACAAGTGAATTAATGTTACAATACTTAACACATCTTGGATACGTATATCCAATACCTCATTGAAAATGAAAAAAGGATAACAAGTGAATTATTAGAACCAACATAATTTTATTTTTTATTTTTTATCTGGCGCTTAGGTGTGTTTGGGGTAGCAGGCCTTGACTAATCACTTTTTTCATTTAGTTAAAAATAATTCATTTTTGTTGGGATTAGACAATTTATTGTTTTAATTCCAATGGCCTTTTCCAGATATTTGAATCTAGGAAATCAATGAGGTGAATTACACATTATTTATCATCAGGTTATTTTTTTCATTTTTAATGGATGAATACGCATACATTTTATTAGGAGAATCTAGTGATTTGGATTTACAAGTCACCAACGTTTTTGATGGACTAACTGATTTCTTGTGAAATTTCATTGTCAATGATATAATAACGGTGATATTTAACAGCGTGTACTTTTATTATATTGTGTGTAATTCTATTTGTCATTTGAGTTTTGTAATAAAAAATAATTTTCTAACGAATACTCGAAGTAATATTTGTTAGATTTATAAATATAAAATTTATAATATTTATTTAACTTATTTATATTAATTTTAGTATTATTTAATGTATAAATTATTACTTTTATAAAATTTTAATTTTCAAATATCATATTAATTATATATTAACAAATGCATTTAGAGCACCATTAGAAAAATTCTAATATAAAATTTACAAAAAATAGATGGTTTTATACGATTTACTCTAATGTTTTAAAATTAAATAGACATTGTATCACGTGATTTACTTTACAATAAAATTTGATAGGATTTGAATTGTTTAATTGATATATTACGGATTCTACTTAATTTTTCTTTTTTTAATTTTCTTTTTGATCTCTTATTAATCTATTTATGAGTAATGATTCTATATGATGTTAACCGTAAGCAACTAAAAAACAACATTGGAATGTGTATTAAGAGGACCACATTTTTTTTATACTAAAAATATATTTATTCTCTCTAAATGATTTTGGATAGGGATAAATTTAATATATGATATAACTTTTTTTTCTCTTTTTAGTGAACAACTTATTTTTCTCACTATATTATAGTAGTCATGCACGAATATTATGTACATGTTAAATATTTTTTTTTTAAACTTAGTTCACTTAGTATAGTATCAGGTTTTAGACTATTCCTCTTCTTGATATTGTAAATTTAAATTCTAACCTTTTGATGTATCAAAAATAATAATAATAAAAAATTAAGTATAAATTGGTATTTTAAATTTTTTACTATTATTTTAAAAAATAAATTAGTGTGTGAGTGGAGTCAATTGGTAATCATTAAGAAATTAAAAATTTTAACTAGTAATAAATATTTAGGGAAATTATTAAAAGAGAAAAGCTATGTTTTATATTTTTAAAATTAATTAAAATTAATTAATTCTCATTTATTCTAACGTAGAATACTATAAGAGTCCGAGTTTAACAACAATATGCCACAATTAATTAGTTATTGATATATTTAATACTAATTCATTGCATTTTTATTCTCAATTCTTTTGCTAGTTTTTAAGATTATTTTGCTAATTCAATTTTAATATTCTTTATAAAATTTTAAAGTTAGACTATTTAGGTAACAGGGATGGAATAGAGATTAAATAATTTTTTTTCTAACTATATCAATTATTTTAATATAGTGGTTAGGTGAATGTGATCCGAGACTTTAAAATTTATTAAAATGCAAACCCGTAAAGTTAATAAATAGAATACATCTTTTTTATCACCAAATAAACTCTTTGAAGTATTATTTATTTTTCGATAAGAGTTCATTATTTTTTAGGCTTCTATTTAATTTGAAAATTGTATTTATTATAAATAATCTACGATGGCATATTTTTCTCTCTTTGCATGCCTCTCTTTCTTTTAATAATAATGTACTTTAACCTAAAACTAAGTTATGCTTTTTTAATTATTGATTAATATTTTTTTATGAGTTTGAGTAACATTTAGTTTGAGCATGAAATAATTTTCGTTGTGTACCTCATAAACTAACTTGATGTGACTCATGTAAAAAAACTAAAAAATTAAACCTAAAAAAACTTTATTAGCAAGAAAAAAACTAAAAATCTTGGGTAGTAAGAAAATACTAAGCCACAAAATTTGTGGAAAATTAATGACCTTTTATATATATATATATATATATTTTTTTTTTTTCTAATGAGTAAATATAAATAAAGTACTGAAAATAAGATTTTTTTTTTAAAATTTTGTTCACACCTCAAATGTTTGTTTTCGTTTTAGTTTTGCGCAGTGGGAGAACTAGAACATATGCAGGGTTTTGGGCATTTCCCACGTATATAAATGGTTGTGTGATCCATGGGTCGCTGCAGAGTGAAGAAAACAATAGAGTGTATGAGAAGGAGCTCAAACTGAGAGCTCGTAGAACCTGCTTGCTACCTTTGCGATCCCTCTGTTCCTCCAAGTACTTTATCTGTGATATTCGTATTCACTTTTTTATTTTCTTTTGTTTAATTCGTCATTGTATTGGAGTTCCAGCTTTGATTGAATTCCTTTTTCTTTTGTCCTCAAATTTTTCATCTTGTAATCTCTTTTTTCCTGCTGGGTTTCGTAAACTTTAGCAATGCTTGTTTTTTGTATACAATTTGTAGGGATTCTGGGTTATCTATTAAGTTATGGTTCTCTAGGGTTTGATGATTAGACTTCTGATGATTGTTTTTATCTATGTATACATAAATGTCTGTATGAAATAGTGCACGGGCTTGGTTTAGAATGATCTGGGTTTTCTTCTTACAGTTTCCTTTTTTTTTTTTTTAGCTTTTCTGTATTTGTTTGGTAACAGGGCATCCGTGAATGAAGTTTTAGGGAACCCAATTTTAGAAAAAAGAAGACTTTTTGTAGCTGACACTTCCAACCCATCTCCCTTTAAAAAAAGCAAAGCAAAAAGGAGTATAATGTATGAGGCATTAAAATATTCATGATAGTTCTCATTGTTGTCTTTACCGTGTTCGGTGTACTGGTGTACTACTATTTTCATTTTAACATTTTATGAATTTGTAATGCTCTATATCTAGTCCTTGGGTTGTGATGGCAGATATTCAAATAAAATCATAATTGAACTCAAGTTTAGCTTATCCTCAAATTTATTTTGCCGTGATTTGTCATTTTTCGAACTTATCTTACATTTTACTTATCAGATATTATCATTTGGCAGGATTCTTGCATAAGAGGCTTCCCACATATACTTCTGAAAAGATGGCGAACTTAGGCATGACTGGCATACTTGAAAAGGTACAATCTTCTTTCAAGATTCTTATTTTCATGATCTACATGAAACGAAAAGTATTATATATAATATTTGCATATGAGTTTATGCATATATGTAGGCTGATAATGTGTTTTAGATATATCATGCCATTATATTTATGACTCCTGCTTTTATTTTTTATTTTTTCCTTCTCTCTCTTTGTGTCTTCTCATTTTCCTTATATTTCCTGCAGATAACTGGAAAAGATAAAGATTATAGATACATGGCAACTTCTGATTTGTTGAATGAATTAAATAAAGAAACATTTAAAGCTGATGCTGATCTGGAGATGAAGTTGACAAGTATCATTATACAACAACTTGATGATGCTGCTGGCGATGTTTCTGGATTGGCTGTAAAATGGTATGTGATTCTTCTTGAATGATTTATCTATTTATTTGCTGTGGTTTGAGATTCAATGCTTCTACTACTTGGGCACAGTGATGTCTGTCATAAAGCTGTCTTTATGGTAACCATTGTATTGCTATTGTTGGATATCTTTTCTTCTGGGTACGAAAATGTTGAGAATTAGTTAAAATTTTAAAAATATTGAGCTTTTGTTTACCTGTAACTTAGCCCAAGCATGTTAGAACATTTTCAAATGCGTTTGGAATTTTGACTTTGACCCCTTCCCCCCAGGCAGGTTTAAATCATTTGCTGTCATTGAACTATTAACTTATGTGAAAAACAAACGAGCCCATCAGAAGTCAGCTAAGTGAGAATGATTTGTTCACCGGTGTCAGTCCTCTTATGTTTTAATGTATTCAAGTAGGAGTAAATGGATAATTGAAATTCTGAGTTGCTAAATATTTGCCAGCTCTTTACTTTTGCCCTGATGTGGTATTGCAGTCTTGCTCCGCTTGTGAAGAAGGTAAGCGAAGCACGTGTTGTTGAAATGACTAGTAAACTGTGTGAAAAATTGCTGAATGGGAAGGAGCAGCATCGAGACATTGCTGGCATTGCTTTGAAGACGATTGTTGCTGAGATTTCCACTCAGTCACTTGCACAATCTATTATTCTGTCTCTCTCCCCGCAATTGATAAAAGGGATTACTGGCCCTGTAAGTTCTTAACCTTACTCGTAAGAACTTTTTTACAAGTATAGTTGAGACCAAATAGTGTTCATATTTGGTTAATTCCATCATCATTAATTCTTAATCCTTAAACTTAATATTTCCTCTGTCTCTGCAATCTTTATGTGACAACTGTTTATGTATCATAATGATTTACTTTACATTATGTAATGGAATCCCATGTGTTGAGATTCATGTTTATTGAATACTATTAGTTTTGATATTCTTGTTCATTTTCATGTCTATTGATATTCAATGGACTTTCATCTATCAATATAAGTTTTACATTCTTGCCGATATGGAAATCTTTCCAACTTATGAATTAGGAAAGTTTCCTTTTATTTACATTTTGCTAATAGCTGTCATGTTATTTATTTCATCTGACCATTTTAATTACTTTTATAAAAGGAAACATTGACAGCTTCCTATTATTATGTAGGAAATAAAATTTCTCTTGTGCATTTTACTATCATGCTCTTTTGTCCTTGGTACATAGCATATGGGCTATTCAACAGGGCTTAGCCATCTGCCTTCTCTTGATCACTAATACCTGGTGAAGGTGAAATGTGATCACAGAATCTTGGAACAGTGCCAACTTTGATTTAGTTTTCTATATGTGGTAGGGAAAAAAGGGAAAATTTGAGGAGAAAAAGTGTCTGAAAGGATGATAAACTTTGGACCATTCCTTTCATGTTGATTAATGGTAAAGAGACAAGATATTATGTTTTAGAGTTGTTTAGTTTAAATTACAATTTCAATTTAAATTAAACATAATAATAGTTGGAAACATTATTTGTGATGACATGAAATATTGTGTGATGTGTGCAAAGTATAATATAGTTCGCAGATCTAAATATGCTTAAGGGCAAAAATTGACCCTGAACATAAGTTTGTTGTATGTGCTTGTATAAGAAAATTTCTAAAAGAAACAAGGACTCGAAGTCTGACACGGATGTTACATATTTAGCCTACAAGTAAGAAAAGTTGTTTTCCTATGGTTTCTATTGTAAATCATGCACGAACCTGTTTTTGGGTGCTATTGTTTTTGTGGTTCAGTCCCCTTCCTGGTTTGCTTCAAATCCTGAACCAATTGTTCTAGTTGTTTCTACGTGAAAACTGGAAATTTCAATTCTTTTGTTTTTTTAGTATTATGTTTCTGTGTTAGTGCTAAACATTAATATCTTTTATTGCCATGCTTCTTTTTCCCAGGGAATGCTCACTGAGATAAAATGTGAATCTCTTGATATTCTGTGTGACGTCCTTCATAAATTTGGGAATCTAATGGCAGCTGACCATGGGCTGTTACTAAGTGCACTATTGTCTCAGTTGAGTTCCAATCATGCCAGCATAAGAAAGAAGACTGTGGCATGTATTGGTAAGGGGAGTTCTATTATATGAAGATTTCATGTCAGTTTCTGTATCTGCTTTATAAAGGAATCTCTTGAGTGTTTTGTCTTTCGAAACCTTGTTGTAAATGCTCATGTAGAGAATTATATTGTTCAGAGCAAAATTTGTCAATTCTTTTGCTAGCAAGAGTTCACCTTGTATATGAACTTACTCTTGTGAAAATCATTGGGTGTCTTTTTAAAAATAAAAAATAATATTGCTTTGTAATATCATATCGTTTATTGATTAGATAAACATCCACTAGAAGAGAGAGTGAATTAACCATAGACATTATCTCTAATGCCCAAACACTTCTGTCGACAAGTATACTGGAATTTTTGAGTCTTCACTCTTCTCCTATATTATACCTTCAGAAATGTGTCTTACTGTTTCCTATTTTTAAGCTGCACTGACCAGTATGATATTGTACTGATATCAATGTTTTATTAAAAGAAAGATAGTGATACACCGGGAAAAGAACTATTTTTTTTGTGAAATACCTATTTTACTTCTAGAGCAATTTTAAATATTCTACGAATGAATGCGGTTTTTAGAGGCTTGCCTTGTAGAACATATGAATTAGAATGGAATGAAACAGAAATTGATTTTGCTCCTTCACAAGTAATTCCTTTTTTAAATTTGAAATACTTGGAGGCAAGAAATTATCAATCTTGATATGTAAGTACTAATCGCATATTTTGGATGAAAATGTTGAGGGTGAAAACAATGTGGAGTATGCTAAACAAATACCTTTTCCTTTTCCAGCTTCTCTTTCTTCAAGCTTGTCTGATGATTTGTTGGCAAAGGCAACAGTTGAGGTTGTCAAAAACTTGAAAAATAAAGGTGCTAAGTCGGAAATGATTCGTACAAATATTCAGATGATTGGTGCTTTAAGGTGAGCAATGTCTTTTACTTGATTCTTTTTCTATTATTGATTTTATTTTCTATGGTAGTGAAGGTAGGGATGGTAGTGATTAGTGAGTGGAGTGAAATTGTAGTGACACATAGAAAAGAAAGAATACATACATTTTCAGTTCACTCCTCCAAGTTTCCCTCCTGATTAAGTTAACAATACTGACCAACCAGTGAGTGTCTGCTGACAGGGACATGCACTTCCTCCCCCACATACACAGTGAATGAGGGGGAGGGAGAGAGAATGTCAGACCAGCATAGCAGCAACATGCATTTGTTTCTCAATTTCATGAGTTCTCTTGTCTCTTTAATGCTTGATGAAGTTGATAAATGCATCTATTCTCGAGATATGGAGCACTTATGAAACAAACACAAATGGGGGAAGAATTTGAAAAAAATCTGGTCATCTCCTTAGAGAGTAATGCTTGATGCTTTCCCTGATCTACCTGTGATGGTTTATTGAAGTCACTTCCTCTGCATACTGCTAACTGTCATATATTGAATTTGTTATTATTTGCTCATTTACTGTTTAATGTGTTCTATTAGTATGCACCAACTTTTGTACGGTTAGCTGGAGGAGGAGAATGAAATTTATGGCATTCATGATTATTGATGAGTTTATTATGTGCATGCAGTTTGATGCATAATGGGTCAGACATCCTAAAAAGATAATATGGAGATTGTTTTTTGTTTAAAAGTCTGGCTGTTTTTTTTTCCCCTGTTCAGGGTTTCAGGAGTCTTTAATCCTATTGGTGCAGCAGTATATTCTACTTTTCTTATTGATTCCAATTGTTGATTCAGGTCAAAGTTTTTTGTCGCTGACATGTTATGATGTATTGGTATTTGTAGTCGTGCTGTTGGATACCGATTTGGACCACATCTGGGAGACACTGTTCCAGTGTTAATTAATTACTGCACTAGTGCATCAGAAAATGATGAAGAGCTTCGTGAATACAGTTTACAGGTACTATATACAGCCAATCATTTCCCTTTCTGGGAAGTCATATAGTCATGGTTCAAAGAACCATAAGACCATGTTGCTACTGATTTTTTCCCCTCATTCATCTTCTTCTCATTTATGTAAAAACTTCACCGCAGGCTTTGGAAAGCTTTCTCCTAAGATGTCCAAGGGATATTTCTTTCTATTGTGATGAAATTCTTCATCTTACGCTGGAATATCTTAGTTATGATCCAAATTTCACAGATAATATGGAGGAAGACACCGATGATGAGGGTCATGAGGAGGAGGAAGATGAGTATGTGCTTTTTGGTTTATCTGTGTGCCTATTCGTAAATTTGTTTTGCATGATAGACTTACTAATTATGCCTTGAAACTATATTATTTTGCAGTGAGAGTGCAAATGAATATACTGATGATGAGGATGTCAGCTGGAAAGTTCGAAGAGCAGCAGCTAAATGCTTAGCAGCAGTAATCGTTTCTCGTCCTGAGATTCTCTTGAAGCTCTATGAAGAGGTTCTTTTGCTATTGAGCATTGATATTAGCTATCTCTTTACTGATGTCGTTATGCATTTAGCCTCAGGGTAGTAATTTAATTCTTAATGGTTGAATTTGAGTATGAGCCCGAGGTTGTTGGGGGGGGGGGGGGGTAGGAGGAATCTGTTTGATTGGAAAAATGGATTGTTATATGTTGGCAACATTTTGAAGTATTCAATAATTTTATATAATAATATGGATTTCTAAACTTGGAGTTTTCTGTTGTGCAGGCTTGTCCAAAGTTAATTGATAGATTTAAGGAGAGGGAAGAAAATGTTAAGGTATACCTAATTGAGCTTTAATAATTTTATCACGAATTATATGGTTGCTTGTCTGATATAGCAATGTTGCAGATGGATATATTTAATACTTTCATTGAGCTCTTGCGTCAAACTGGAAATGTCACGAAAGGACAGATAGATATGAACGAGTTGAGGCAAGTCAATTTCATGTTCTTAAAGTGCCTTTGTACAAGTTGTTTTTACTTTTTCCTTGTTGCCTTTTAGAGCTCAATTCAGTGAGCTCCTGTGGATGCTTTCTTTCTTTTTTAGAACATTTGTTTAGTGATAAAAAAAAACTAATTCCAGTTTGTTTTGTAACTTCTAACATATTTGTGTAACCTTTAATAACATGTTGCTCAATTTCTAAACTTTCTTGAACACAAAATTGTTTATTCCAAGGAAATATGTGGACATGAGCATTATGTTGCTACATAACAATGAAATCTAGATCGAATCTGGTTGAAATGGTGGTACTTTTGTGGTAATATTTCTTTCGTTCATGTAGTGCATTACATTAGTGGTTTTGCAAACTTAATGGTTACAAGTCTTCTTCCTTCTAGATTAGGAGAGATTCCATTTGTATCTTTTTCATATCTTCTCTGTTGTATATCTACACAAAATGCAGACTTTAAAATCATTACAATTTACAATGAACAACACAATCCCCGCACCCTGACACCACTATCAATGCTTAATTGTTTATAATGCCCTTGATGTGTGTAATTTACTGTGTTTTGGTCTGTCAGACGCAGGAACTCATTTTGAGTATTATGGGTATTTCATGTAGTCCAACCTTAATTGTATTCATTAGCCTATGGTTATTTTGCTGATTAATATCAAGTTGAAAAATTGAGGTATGGTTCTCCTGCTTTTATTATAGGCACCAATAAATATTTGGTTTGAGGAGCTGCTCTGAGTTGAGCTTCATAAATAATATCCTTCCTAGATTTTATTGTTTGTCACATATGTGCTTAAGTTCAAATAATCAGGAGTAGAGAATACAGGTGACTCATTTAATTAGTTTCCGTGTCTTCTACCATTGCTTGGGATGCTTGGCATGTCAGGTGTCACCCATACTAGTTTGCAGAGGATTCCGTATGCTTGTTAAAAGTTCACAGTCAAGGGCCATACTTCCTTAGTTATATCAAATCAAAATAATGTAAATTGTTTTACCTTTGTACATTGTCAATAGATATTTCTTTTCTAGCGATGATAGGACTAAAGGAAATATTGTCATTGACTGCCAAATTATGATTCTTTAAAATGAAAAGAAGCTTCTTTCGTATGAAATTTAGTTCGGATACACACTTATGCACACACAACCTCTGCAATTTGACTTAGTGTCTTAGCCGTAAGCCGGTGTTGGCTATAAGTATCCATGTAAGAAGTTGTTGGGACATTTCTCATTAATTCCTGTTTTCTTCCATCACTATCCAAAACAAGATCCTGATTATGTCTCTTAGGACCATATCATATCTTTTCACTGAAACCTGTCAGTAGTGTTGTTGGTATGGGGATGCTAATGCTTTAATGATTGACATATTATGCAGTCCTCGATGGTTATTGAAGCAAGAAGTGCCTAGGATTGTCAAATCTATAAATAGGCAATTGCGTGAAAAATCTGTCAAGACAAAGGTAGGAATTGCCTAAAGTAATAAATGATGATTGGTTCCAGAATCTTGAGAAATTATAGCAGTTCTTCTGTTGGCAGGTTGGTGCATTTTCTGTTTTGAAAGAGCTTGTGGTTGTCTTGCCAGACTGTCTTGCTGACCACATTGGGTCACTCATCCCAGGAATTGAAAAAGCTTTAAGTGTAAGAAATTATCTCAAGTTGAAATTGTGTTATGTCTGATGTAGTTTTCTTGTATGCTGACTCCACTAAACTTTCTTATTACTCCTTTCCAGGACAAATCTTCTACCTCAAATTTGAAGATTGAAGCACTTACATTTACAAGATTGGTGTTGGCTTCACATTCTCCTTCTGTTTTCCACCCTTACATTAAGGTAGTAGCAATATTACCATATTACTATCTAAACATTGCTTTCTTGTACAATTAGTATTGCTAGAACATTATTTGTCCCAACCTTGAGCGTGTTGTTTCCCCATAAAGCGGATTTTGGGTTGGCAAACTGACTTGATGTTGAAATGAGAGACCTCCCATGATGTTGTTCTCTATTTCAATTACATATACTGGTGACATTATCCTTATCATTGATTTTGCTATGCATGTAACTGTTATTGTTGATTAGATTGTTTTTTATAGCAAAAAAGGAAAAAGTATATTGCTCATGTAAAGTCACCTTTATCATCTTCCATGGACTTATAGACTATCTTACATCGATTTAAGTCTTCAATTGAAGTCCTTGATGTTATGGATATCTTAATTTTTACATTTAGACATGTAGTTCTGAACACGTATGCTTGTGGTTGTAGATGAGAATTATTGGTTTCACTGTTCATATGAGTGATGCTGTTGCAGGCTCTTTCTAGTCCTGTTTTATCAGCTGTTGGTGAGCGTTACTACAAGGTCACAGCTGAGGCACTAAGGGTGTGTGGGGAGCTTGTTCGTGTTATACGGCCAAATAATGAGGTTTGTGTATTTATTCTTCTGCACTTCTAAATTCATGTTAGATATGTTCCTAATCAGCATGGCTCTTTGATGCAGGGGTTTGGTTTTGATTTTAGACCATATGTTCCTTCTATATATAATGCCATCATGTCACGTTTGACTAATCAAGATCAAGATCAGGTGAGTAGGACTTCTGATTGAACTTTAGATGGACTGTTTGTATATTTATTTTATGTGTAAGAATCTTTCCTCTACAGGAGGTCAAGGAGTGTGCCATCTCCTGCATGGGGCTTGTTGTGTCAACCTTTGGCGACCACCTTGCTGCTGAGTTACCTGCATGCCTTCCTGTACTTGTTGATAGGATGGGAAATGAGATAACGCGCCTTACTGCAGTGAAGGTTGGTCTGTCATATATCTTGTCCTTCTTTTTTGTTACCTTCTTGACAAGTTTTTTGCTTTCATGCATCTGCATTCATGATTGTTTCTTCTGATTTTTGATTCCTGAAATCTAGATCTAAGTGGGAAAAGATTTACTGAGAATTCATGCCTAGTACCGAGATTGCTTTACTGCATTACTTTCTTTCTATGTTAATTTAGTTTACCAACTTGGCCTTTATATACTTGTGTTTGTGGTGCCATACCTCCGTTTTCCAATCTAAAACCTAGGTCGAGATATAGCAGGTGTATCATCGTAGATGGCTATGATTGCAGGGTCCAACTTTATTAGTTGGTAATAACTAGAGTCTATAGTATGTTTTTGAAATGTCCTCAATTTCCTTAAATAACCAATATTTGTTATATACTTTCTTTTCCTTCAATTTCTTTAAATAACCAGTATTTGTTATATACTTTTTTGTGTGTGGTTATCTTGAACAAGAATTTTCATATTCAGGCATTTGCTGTTATTGCGTCTTCTCCACTACGGCTAGATCTTTCTTGCGTTCTGGAACATGTAATTGCAGAGCTGACTGCATTCCTGCGAAAGGTATTGAACTCTTTACTGAACATTCAGTTCATTTGTGATGATGAATTCTTCTGTTCTACCTGATGCTTTTATCAGGATTACTCAACGGGAGCGTATATAATCTCTAGTTTTTCTTGCTCTTTTGGAAAACAGGCTAATCGTGCTTTAAGGCAGGCAACATTGGGAACATTAAATTCTCTTATAGTTGCTTATGGTGATAAGATTGGCTCATCTTCTTATGAAGTTATTATCGTGGAACTTTCAAGCCTTATAAGGTTTTGGTTACTAATTCAGATTTTCTGGAGATCTTTATGAAGTTTTGCTCTGTTATTGGCAATTGTGTTTCCTTCTTGATACAAGTTTTCCTATCACCTTCATGGCAGTGATTCTGACTTGCATATGACGGCTCTTGCCTTGGAACTCTGCTGCACCTTGATGGCTGACAGGAGGTCAAGCCCAAATGTTGGTTTGGCAGTTAGAAACAAAGTTCTTCCTCAAGCTCGAACATTAATCAGAAGTTCGTTGGTGCAGGGACAAGCCCTTTTGGTACTTCATCTGCATATGGCTGGAGTCATCTATTTAATATGATATAAGATCTGGTGCATTTAGAAATGATTTATCTTGTTGCTGCAGGCTTTGCAGAGCTTTTTTGCTGCATTAGTCTATTCTGCAAACACAAGTTTTGATTCTTTACTGGGCTCTCTTCTTTCAAGTGCTAAGCCATCACCCCAGTCAGGTGGTATTGCCAAGCAAGCTTTGTATTCAATAGCTCAATGTGTGGCTGTTCTATGCCTTGCTGCTGGTGATCAGAAATGCTCTTCTACAGTGGAAATGCTTACGTCAATTCTCAAAGAGGACAGCAGCTCTAATTCGGTGAGGTTTTCTCTTATACTATTGAAATGAATATTTTGGGCGTCTCATTGCCTTGGTGTTTAGGAGTAAGTGGAGGCTTGTTTCTGTTTGGTATTCTATGTCTATATAAATGTATGTTTTGAATTTGATGATATCAGAAGCTCCCATTTTCAATTTGATTTCTTATCACTTGAGCAGTTTTCTGTTTCCATTTGTCTCTTTTTAAAAATTCTAATATTTTCTATTATTATTATTTTCAGGCTAAGCAGCACCTAGCCCTGCTATGCTTAGGGGAGATTGGTAGGCGGAAAGATCTAAGCTCTCATGCACATATAGAGAACATTGTTATTGAGTCCTTCCAGTCTCCTTTTGAGGAGATAAAATCTGCTGCCTCTTATGCTCTAGGTAATATTGCTGTCGGTAACCTTCCAAAGTACTTGCCCTTTATCTTGGACCAGATTGATAATCAGCAGAAGAAACAGTATCTCTTACTTCATTCGTTGAAGGAGGTATGTTCCCTTGAACTAATCTGTTAACAAATTGGATTCTTGATAGTGTCTAATCTGCATATTATTCTCTTGTTCATGCCTTCTAGGTTATTGTAAGGCAATCTGTGGACAAAGCTGAGTTTCAGGATTCTAGTGTTGAGAAAATACTTAATTTACTGTTTAACCACTGTGAAAGTGAGGAAGAGGGAGTCCGCAATGTAGTAGCCGAGTGTCTTGGTAAAGTCGCACTTATTGAACCTACAAAACTTGTTCCTGCACTTAAGGTATCTATCTTATCGGTGATCGTGTTCATGTATACGGATGCTGCTTATGACTTATCATTTATCCTTTGGGGTTATTTTCGTTTAATATACCTACTTTTCTGTAGGTAAGAACAACCAGCCCTGCTGCATTTACTAGAGCTACTGTTGTCATTGCTGTGAGATATTCTATAGTTGAGCGACCGGAGAAGATAGACGAGATCATATTTCCTGAGATATCATCATTTCTGATGCTTATAAAGGATCATGACCGGGTGAGTCTCACCTCTTACCTGATTAATAACTTGCATCTTGGGTTTGAATCTGCTTTCTGCAGTATGTTTGTGACTAAGTAGCTGGTGAGTTGTTGGTTTAACCTTCTATGTATTGATTTGATATGCAAATGCAGCATGTTAGACGAGCAGCTGTGTTGGCTTTGAGTACATTTGCTCATAATAAGCCAAACCTTGTCAAGGGCCTTCTTTCAGATTTGTTGCCTCTTCTTTATGATCAAACAATCGTGAAGGTGATTATGACATTGTCGTTCTGCTATGGATTTTGTTCGGTTATAACATATCAATATGTACAAATTATCTCTATTTTTACATGGTGATGTATTTTCAATGTATGCTGCCAACTTTATTTTGTTATAATGGCAAGTTGGCACCTCTGTCCCCCTTTAAAAAGAGACGGATCCCGTAGTATCAGATTTGGTCTGATATTTTTGTTAATTCCTGACAGAAAGAATTGATAAGGACAGTCGATCTTGGTCCTTTCAAGCACATTGTGGATGATGGGCTTGAATTGAGGAAGGCAGCTTTTGAATGTGTGGATACTCTACTGGATAGTTGCCTTGATCAAGTTCACCCTTCATCATTTATTGTTCCCTACCTTAAATCTGGTTTGGATGGTGAGTTTTTTGTATTGATCTCCCCTTTCTTTTTATCTCTTTGCTAATGTTTCCTATTAGTATAATTTTATTTGGTTTGGGGGGAGGGGAGAAGTTGATCTTGGTTCTTAACATTTTTATAAAATATGAATACTGTTATAACTTATAATTTATATTTGGGTAGACTTTCATGTGCTTTGTTCCTTTCTTGCAGGATAGGGTTAAGAGAGAAAATAACCCATTCATTAATTAATAATCTAGATGAACTATCAATTTCACAATAATACTTTAAATAGGCAATTCCGAATGTTTGTACAAGTAATTGTATCTTTAATAATTCTAAATGAACTACAAAATATAGCTTAACGATGATTCCAAATCCCTTATCACTAAATGTTATATTCTCAAATTATCTAAACCTAATAATTGAGTACCCTGCAATTAAGTCAGGTCCAACAATTCTATAGTTAAAACATAATCATTTCTTATGACATCTCATTATCCAGTTACTTTTGTTGTTAGCAATTCTATTGATAATCATGTATATTTATTTCTTTTTGGACTTGTATTACTTCTTTTACGGATACAAATTTTTGTTCTTCCAGATCACTATGATGTTAAAATGCCTTGTCACCTGATCCTCTCAAAACTTGCAGACAAATGTCCATCTGCTGTACTAGCAGGTTTGTCGTTGCACCTGGCTTTATTAACACTGTTATATACAATTGCATTGAAAACCTCTCATCTAAGCATAGATACTTGTATTTCCAGTGTTGGATTCATTGGTGGACCCTCTTCAAAAAACTATTAATTTTAAGCCAAAGCAAGATGCTGTCAAGCAAGAAGTAGATCGTAATGAAGACATGATTCGTAGTGCTCTTCGAGCAATTGCATCCTTGAACCGCATAAGGTTTGTTTTCTGTACTCTATGTAAATCAAACTGTAACAAGTATATTACATGTTCTCATTGGGTGTAGAGAACTGAAAGAAATAACACTGCTGATGTAGCTTGAAAGTTTGACGTTTTGTTTTCCCTGCTGTGGAAAATTTGATGAGGCTCACCTGCATCAGTTGACTCATCCTAATGAAGTTGTTTGGAACATTTTGTTGTTACAGTGTTAAAAACTATTTTAGAAAACAAAATTTACAGGATAAGGCCAGAGAGATGAATGAACATAGCCAATACTTCTCGTTAACTGAGCACATATTTGTACTGATCCTGCAGCTGATTAATCCTATACTTTATAACTTGCTACCTTCTCTAAAGTGATTAACACAGACATTTTTCATGGTTTCAGAAGTACATATTATTCATCTTTCAGTATTTTTTCTCCCCTGCTCAAGAAGATCTCTGTAGCCCATCATTCAGCTGAAATTTGCCTGGTTGTCCCCTCTATTTTGTTTCTCCAAGGAACTTGATAGAGATTGTTTTTAATAGAGATGCTAATTCCCAAAACTCTTAAATGGTGACAAAAGTGTCCCTTCTTTATCTGAATAATTTCATTCTTTTTACCATGTAGTTTGCATAGAGTTTGAAAGTCAAAGTAATTTGTGTGCTTTGTTCAAGTTATTGGGGGTAAAAAATCATTCTTTTACAACTTGCTTGGAAACTCGATGTTCTAGTAACACCTTTGCAGCCTTTTCATTGTTGTTTCTCTTTCTCTAGCTTGAAGATTTTGATGTTTCTAATCATGTTTGTGTGATAATTCCGGGGAAACCCATCTTTTGTATTATAGTGTAGGTGAAGCTGAAAAATCATAGTAATTTAATCAATAAAGGAGCTTCTTTCATCATATGATTTGTAGTTGTTGTCCTTTCCATTTTTATTTCATTTCCACAAGGCAAACGCTATTCAATATATGATTGTTTGAGTAGTTGTGCATATTTTCTATTTCCTTTTACCCCTTACAATTGTGCATTTGTGTAACAACAATAATCTTTTTATCATTTTTGTTACTCTGCAGTGGAGGAGATTGCAGCCTCAAGTTTAAGAGTCTCATGCATGAAATATCAAAATCGCCGACACTATGGGAAAAGTATTCTTCAATCCGGAATGAGTGACAAATATACTGACTTCCGGCCTTTGTGGTCTCAGAGTGCAGTTCTCCCAGAAGAAACAACCAAGATCAATCAAACATTTTTTTGGATGGGAGTAATAAATTGTTACCTTGTACGAAGGAAAAACCATTTAACATGATAAATGGCAATATCGTTGGTGATTTACTTGTATAGGATCAAATCCCTGCCTTTTCAATCAATGCATCTGTCATCTGGTTATATGGTTTGTTGATGATTACCGCCCCAATGTCCCACCTCGCCCCCCAGAAAAAGGAAAATGAAAAAAAGAAAGACATGTTGATGAATACTAAATATATTTTTTCAATTGAGATTTGACTTCCAAACTTAGATCAGATTAGTTTCAGTGCAGAAAGTTGATTCAGAATGTCTGGTAGATAATATTATTGCTAATCTTATGTTGTTAAAGCTTATAACTCCGTTTTTGGTTGAACCTATAATTTCCCTCTAGTTTCCCTACTCCCTACCTACTGAACTATATACTTGTGTGTACTGTAGAATAGGTGATGTAGCACAATATATCCAGAAGACTAGCACTGATCACCGACAACATAATTTGCGTTGTCAAGATTAGTTCTACATTCAGCTATGTCTGGTTATAGAGATTGTAGATGGTGAGTCTCTGATCAAACTGTGTATGATGATCTAGTCGTCAGTTTGATTGCATCTAACGGCCAAAACTTCATAGTTTACGAAAGCACCAAAAATTTCTTTCCAGTATCTGTCTTAACTTTTAAATGCTACAAATTTGCAAGATAATCTAAAAAGCATCCTGTAAGTTGATTGTAGGTTTCAATGGCTGGCGTGCATGGCAAGTAACTTCTGATATAAATTATGTTCACTGTTTCCATCATTTGTCTTCGAAATTTTTACAAATGATAAAAAAAGATTTTAACTTGGCAATGTCATGTACTGCTTATGTGTGTCTGAAATGTGAAGTTAAATTGATTCAGGCTTCATTTTGGTGCAAGATGGCAGAATTTTTTTAGTACATTGGGAGTGTTCGTTATTAGGGTATAAGTATTAACCGCTTGAATTAAGCTAGCTATCGGTGGTGTAGATTTTGCTTCACTTCCCCTGAACATTTTATGGCGAATTTTGGCTTCACTTCCCTTAAACATTTTATTTTAATGCTTGCAATTGCAATTTTCCATACTACACCTAAATTTATAAAGACCTAACAAGTATCACAAACAGAAGATCCATTAATGTTACAATCATAAACTCAAAAAGCACTATGCAATCAACTGGAGGGAAGGCATTAAGAATCTTGTGAATTTATTTAGCGAGAAACATAAGTAGAGGTGCCAATTTACTACAACAAACATATTATTATATAAATCGTTATAACTTATGCCGATTTATTACAACACATTGTCAGAATGTTTTGTTGATGTACTTAAGATCATATATTAGACATAAATAGTCAAAAACTACATTAATTTATAATAATTAAGCTTATAATCTCTATTCGAACATCACGCATATTAGCTCAAGTTAAAAGCTCAATTAAAAGTCAAAAGTCTTAGATAAATTTTACAATCAACAAAACGCCATAAAGTTGTTTCAAATATTTAAAGATCAATAATGTTAAAGATGTCAAATATTTTATTTCAAATGACTTTGTAGAACCAACTAAGTTATTGAAATTGATAAAGTTAAAATCTTATAATTTATTTTATTCAATAACTTAAAATTTAGTTATTGATTCTATATTTATCATACTTACCTATCATCATTATATTGAATGCAAAGTCAAATCTCATTGCTGCTTGAAACTTTGGTTTCTTCCAAGTGAATTATCATGTACAAGATCCCAAGAATGGGGCTCCTCCCCATGAGAAGTAACTTTCATAAGCAGAAGCCTTGTTAATCTTTTAGCCAACATTTTCATGTACACTTTTGTCAATGGTGTTAGGAGAAACAGAAATTTCACTAGTGAGATCTAGTTCAACAGTAAAAAATGTTTGAGACATGTTCCTTTTTAGAAAGGTACATGTATATATGATTGTCAAAAGGAACATGCATGAAAGTATAGCCACATATATATAATTAACAACTTCTCAACTCTCTCTCTCTCTCTCTCTCTACTTCAGAACCAAACAAATTCTCTTTTTGACTTTAAACATGGAGGTTTCATTATGTTTCATATGCTCAAGCATCACATCCATCATAGTGGTTGGATATGGATTCCTCTGAAAGCCCTCTTTCTTCAAGGGACAAAACACTACTCCACCACTTTCATTCCTATATATTAATTTCAGTCAGAAAAAAAATAAAAATATGTAGGTCCTAACCATGATCAATGAAGGACATTATTGATGCATACAATCTAGTTTATGGGTTGTACTCAAAATTCTTATTCATTCTTGATATCAAACTTCCAAAGTAGTAGTTGGGACCCCATAAAAGGTGCAGCTTTCTTTAATTCTTTACCGCTTAATAAATTTTACATACTAATGTCGGTAACTATTGAGTAATACATTAAGCTCCTGATCTCCAAGGTGCCCTGATGGCCTTTTGTCAGACTTCTGTACAAAAACTATCAGCCTCATTAATTATAGACTTCAGACACCATTTCTTAAGTTCATAATTCTACATAAACTTATAATACAAGATTAATGGTAATATATAAAGTATAGTACTCCTAACTAAGGAATATTTTCATCCCCAATCTTAGAGTTGAAGCCACTGTATCTGTATTCCTCTGCATTGTTACCATCTTGTGGTTTGCTTACTAGGGAGGGGATGTAAGAATACCATCTGGACCAAAAAAGATAGTTGAGGAAGTTGAGGAAGCTAAGAGCAGCTAGCAACCAATAAAAAAGGTCCAGCCTGTCTTTGTTCAGATTGTTGTCATGGAGCCAACCGCCATTTGAAGAATTTGCAGTGATCTTATTGAGCAAAGACACCAACAAGGAGCTTAAATAGAACCCAAAAGAGTATGAGCAATATGTCATGGCTGTTAAAAAGGACTGCATTCCTTTCAAGGACTGTTTGTAAAAGAACTCAATGAGGCCAACTGCTGTAAACATCTCTGATAATCCAAAGATTAAGAACTGTGGGGTAATCCAGAATATTGACAATGTTTTGCTGGAGTTTACTGCTCCATCCCTTCTCTTTTTCTCTGTAAGTGCAGCTGAAACCATAGAGAAAGTTACTAGAAAGAGACCAAAGCCTATTCTCTTTAAAGGAGAGATCCCAGACTCATGACCGGTGTTTTTTCTGGCAAAAGGGACGAAGAAAGTGTCATAAAGAGGGACTAAAAAGATGAGCAGTATGTAAGGGATGGCTTGAAGTGAAGCTGGAGGGATGTGAAAGGATTTGGTGAGTTGGGTGTCCATTGCTCTTCCTTGTTGGACAGAGAATGTTTGGAGTTGGGCCAAAATAGTGTTGAAAACAATGGTGCAAGAAAAAATTGGAACAACTGAGATCAATATCTTCACTTGTTCAACTTGGGCAACAGTACAGAGTCTCCATGGGCTTTCTTTTGTGTTACTCCCATCGTGGATTTTGATGCAAGCTTTGTCCAAGAACCTGCAAATGGTTTAGTCATAGTTTAGGGACTTATGGTAATTATGCTATATATTCTACTTGAAATCTTCGAAAAAACAAACTAAAAGAAAATGAAAGAATTAAGAAGACAAACACTTATAAATTGAACAATCTGAAGTGGATGAAGTTTTTTCCGTCTGGTGTAGCTCCAACCAACCCAAAATGAAATATAAAATGATTGAAGTACCTAAACTTTTTGGTGCGTTGAAGACTGCCTGTTGAATCAGAAGACAGGCCAGCAATTTCGGGGGCACAGCTTTGACTTCCATGAAGTATCTGTGGGTTAGATGGACAAGCTTGCTTTCTTTTCAATATTGCAGCTACAAAAACCTGATTAGGATGTGATAGGTCTAAGTGGATTAACACAAAGCCAATGTCCTAGAATTACCCATATGAGACATAAAGCTGAACTTTTCTGGTACCATGACTCAGCAGACAACACATATATATATTTTTTTACATGACCTTCTAGTATTAGACAACCCACGTTAGATTTTTGTTTTTTCTGGTTTACATAGATTAACGTAATAAGGAAAAAAGAAAAAGAAAGGTGGTAGAGTTACCCAGTTAGACCCATCATATCAAAAGTTTTATCTAAGAGGTTACAGTGTTTCCATCTGAGACTTAAAACATGTAATTGTATTCATACTCTACTTATAAGGCAAAAACTCTGTGCCTATTAGCATACATAAAAAGGGAGCTTATTAGCCTAGAGGATAAGAACAAATAAAGATATTTGAAGTTTACTTACTTGAGCAATAGGGGTGAAGATGCTGCCTTGTGGGGGCTTGTTCCTGTAATACAGAGTACCACAAACCATGCTTATCAATCCCATTGACATGGCAGCTGCTGAGACTCCAAAGCCTATGTCCATTCCAGAATGAGTTTGAACCCAGACAAGAACTGTCAGAGCAACAAGTTCACCCATTGAGAATGCAAAATAGGCAGCATTGAAGTAAGTCGAGAGCTTCTTTAATTGCTTGGGATTATCTTGAATGAACTGGTCAGCTCCATGAGCAATCATGTTAGGCTTAACACATCCACTCCCTAATGCCACCAAGTATAATGCTATAAAGAATATCAAAGCCTTGATGCCTTTTGCTTCTATGCACTGTTCTCCATCAGTTAACGTGTTGCATTTGGGCGGCTTTAATTGAGGAAGATGAGCTTGAACAGAGAGTAATATAAAACCCTGCAAAATTTGAACACAAAGTTCAGTTAATTCTATAATATTTCAATACAAGATTCAATTAACTGAAACCCCCCATGCACACATAAACTAGCTAGGTAGTATATACCATCCTTTAATTACAGAGGGTGGGAAATTATCCAATTTTTAAAAGAGTTTAAAACTTTTATAAATAAGTAGAATAAATTACTGATTATTCCTTCTCAACATTGGCTAAACTCTAAAATATCAAATTGAAAAGTATTGAAGGTCAGCTACTTGTGTGTTTGTGGGTTCAGAGGTTAGAGAGGGGCAAAAGGTGAGTAGAAAAAGGTGATGGAATTTAGAGAAAAAGGCTTACCGAAAGTTCCACAAAGCCAAAGATGAGCATTGTCCAGTAACTCCCCAGATAAGAGTCTGAAAGGTAGCCACCAAGGAGGGCCAGCAGAAAGACAGTGCCAACAAAGTTAGTCACAATGTTTGCAGACTTTGACAGAGAGAAATGCATCTCATTTATCACATATGTTATGAGGTTGTTCCCAACTGCTGCAATTGCCATTATCTCAAATGCTTGGAGCCCTGAAATTATTATTTCCAAAGTATAGAGAAACAAAAAATGATTGGATGAATAAACAATTAGTTCGGAGGGGAAGGCAGAGAGAGAACAATAAGAGATAATTCATAACAAGACTAACTTTTTAAATTTCTCTGTGTGTGTGATTGTCTTTACAGTCAAAGCATCAAACACATACTGTTCTACCCACTTCCAAGATTCAATTTTTATTTCCCTAAAGAAAGGATGAAGAGAAGGGTGTTATATAATATTCTTAACTAAAACGAAGAAACAATCCCAGCTCTAGCAGCCTAAAAATGGAACCTACAGAAGTAGTACTTCTGATCAATTGCATATAACTATAGGAGCTGGTTTCATATAGAAGAGCATGAAAGATTTCTAAACTATGGTTAATTCTCTATTTATCAAAAAGTTAGAAAAATGATATAAACAAAAAAGAAAGACACTTTTAACAAAAGAAAAAAAAAAGAAGAAGCTAGATTCTTTGCAGCTAGCTGTAGATATAATCAGATACCATCATACCAAGAACAAAAGCAGCAGCTCTCATTCCACCTTGCTTGTTAGGATTGGAAGGTTTGCCTCTCCAATCAACAGTGGTGTCTTCACCCTTTGCAGACATGTTCTCGTTCCCACCCTTGTGATCCATACTTTCCTTTTTCTCTTCTCCCTATAAAAGAAAAAAAGAGTGGGACTTGTTACAAAGTGTGAAGGCTGTTTTGTTGCGTTACTGATTACTCTTCATGCTGAATTTGAGCCAAGCAGGGAACGCGATATTTATATATACAGCACCGAGCATTCCCTCTCAAAGAATGGAGACCCAAAATCTCCACACTCATTATACGCACGTGCATTACACTTTCACCAAAGAAAATGGTGTGTTTGTAACCAATTTTACATTTTTGCGTTGGATAGAGTTGGCAATTGGCATGTCTGAGTGAGTTGCCATTTCGGCCCCTTCTTTGGTGGTCCACAATTCCATACCCCTTACTTGTTACATTTTTTTTTTTTTTCAAGCAAACTTGTTCATATAATCTATATTTGAATTTTTATAAGAATGGTCCATCATTCATTTTCTCACAGAATTATGTGAATTGTCGGTACAAGATCTTTTTTTTTTTAGTTTCTAAAGGGTGATAATTCTTCTATTTCCGAAAATAATTTTTATCCCTAATAAAATTTAGATTTAATCTAAGAAACAACACTGAAAATTTTTATTTTTTTATTTATTTATCGGTTAAGTATATTCGATCAGTTTATACAAGTATCTCGATTAATTATCTCTCTAATTCGGTTAAAAATAAATTATTCACAACAGGATTAAAAAATTATGAAGATTATACTTCTCACAATATTCTCTAACGAGTTTAAATTGAAGAAAACAAGAAAAATAGCACACCGGTTGAAATTAACATACTTTATACTTAATTTGTGCAAGCCTACAACAGGAAAATGCATGAATATTTATACAAGCAAATTGGCACAATGATTATTTGTTGATGTGATTGATATTTTTTCTATATTTATGAGTTAGTTCTCTATTTTTGTGTGGTGCTTAAAAATTATTTGTTAATTACTAAATTGTGAGGTCTTACTATAATATAATTGATTGATCTAAATAATATCTATATAAAAAAAAAATTGGCACAATGATTCCATGTATCTGATCAACACATATATTTCATTTGATTAGTTCACTTCCATGCATGGTTTATGCCAGCTTTTGTTTTTAAATCCTCCTCGTTAATTAGTAATTATGTAAATTAACTATAGATTGTTCACATTTAGGTCCAATCAAATAATTAATATTCCTATAAACATATATTATAGTATCTCCATGGGGTTAGGTGAAGAACAGCTTGTTGCCCTAACATGTGTATCACATTGACCCCGTTTTCATTAATTAATTTTCTTTATTATAATCATTTATATAATTCTTCTTTATTTTCTTATAAATAAGAAGCACCCATTATGTATAATATGAAAGTACAAAGAGAGTAAGTTAATTAATGGAATAATTAAACAATCAACATTTTTTTTTTTATCTCTAGATGGGTATGCCAACCCTTAAAACAAAGACTTATACTGTTGACTTAATTTATAGTATATTTGACAGTATAAAATAATATAGTAAAAAGAGAAATAATAAGATAACAATATAACAATATAATCTAATATATTATAATTATATATTATACAATCCAAAGCAATGCACCTAACGAGCCTAGTTATTAAATGAGATATTATAAATAAATGCAGTCACAAAAAATTAAAATATTGTAAGAATATATAATAATTCATTAATTGTTTAAGGGTAAAATATTTTCAATAATTATAATAAATGTTAATAATTTTATATATATATATATTCTGTGATGACACGAGATGTTTATTTTATATATTTTTTTTCTAAAGAAAAGAAAAAGAAAATATTTTATATCATAAATGTAGAATTTCCCTGTTATTTAAATTTATTCTGTTACTACTGAAACTTAAGATATCGTCTTACTCCTTCGGTTGTCGTACGGTTAATTTAACAACCGTTGGTTGGCCTTAAAAAAAACTAATTGGGAAAAGAACAGGGAAGGAGAATGGAAGTTGGTGTTTGCCTGTTTGGCACTTTGGATGATGAATTAATAATGAAAGGTTTAAATTAGCTTTAGCTTTTGACATCCATTCATAGTGCAACAGTGTTTAGTGTTTATTGTAATGTATTTTTGTGTGGGCAGAAGCAAAGACAAAGAGACCAAAGTCAAAAGGCTGTCGGTGTTTCTTTAAGAACAATATGATGTTCACATTTTTTAATTCATTGGCTAAATATCCATTTCTATTGGGATGTACAGTATTGGAAAATATACTTTAATTTATAATTAATTAGTAACAATATCACATAAGTCATGTAATTAATATGGATACATAAGAAAATTATTATACACAATAATTAGTTTGTACCAACTTGTTTGTAAATACAAAATTTATTTTTGTTCTTATCTAATATTTTTTTTAATTATTTTATAAATATTAGTATTTCAGAAATAAAAACTTTATATTTGTCCTACATCGATAATAATAGTAAGGTTTATGGTAAATAATTACAAGTTACTTAATATGAAAAGATAATAGAAATAGATGCCTCGCTATAATTAATATTTTCTTTTCATTTAAGTCTAAGTTTATTTGTGCCTATTTTTAGGTGGCATTAGCTCATTGGCCTGCCGGCATGAAAGTCCAATGTCCAATTACATGCCATCTTTAAAATAAAAATAAAAATAAAAAAAGTCCATCCTTAAAAAAAAAGAAAAAAAAAGAAAGAAATGAAAGAAAGAAAGATTGAATGAACCTAGCTACATGGTCTTAATTTTATTATATTTGATTTTCAAGTACAGGAAAAAAAAGATGTGTTGATGAGGACAAAGGGGGAGACAAAGTGGAGACATAACATATGAATCCTTAGAGGATTCCATAAACGCAAATAAATAATGGTATGCGTAGTACAAAAGGGGTCAAAATTTTAGACCACCAATTTGATGACTGCCACCACATCCACATCCACATCAATCAAATCTGGAATCTGTTTTCAATTTTTTCATTTGGTAAGATATCACTGTTTTCCTTTCTCATTAAAGTCCTATTGCTAGCACTCAAGCAATGGAGGAAAGTTATTTAGGACATGCTACCCTCCAATTTTGGGATCATATATGATATAGGAGTCAAAAGTAGTAGTCTAAAAACCAAATTATCAAACTCATTTCTTGGAAGAACTATATTGTCACAAAGATATGTCAAAAGGGAGCCATAGATCTTCAACAACTATTTGTGACAAAGATATGTCAAAGTGGGAGGGGGACATTTGATGAATGCTGATATGTGCCACATTAGTAAAAATTAAGTCTGATGAAGTTTGACATTTCAAGTGAGATAATATTAACTTTCAAATATACTATTATACATATATATATATATATACACGTTCTTAACTCAAATTATTTGATTTTTATTTATGTAAAGAAACTCATCAAATAAAATTTATTTTAAAATTTTTAAAGTTTTGTAAATTTTTTTTTTTGTCTTGTTAATTAATGCTCTAAACTCTGTATCGATACACTCAAATTATATATAACTAGCTCAAAGTTTTGTATTTATGAAGTATATTTCATTATATTCTATAGACCAATCTTACATTATTTATTGATTATTATTATTATTATTATTATTTTACTCCTAGCAAAGAATACTCTACCACATGATACAACTACTCAATGGTCTATATTTTGTTTCAAACTGTCCACTAAAATCACCACAATACATTCCTCTTTGAGTTGTCAACTAATCATCATTATTTGCAGGCTTGTGGGTGAACCTTTTGTGGCCAATAAAACTCAATTTCCAAGTGCTAAAGAAAGCACACAAAACTGAGACAGACACTTGTCATGCCAACACTATATCTATACATGCTTTTGTTTCAAACCCACCACATTTCTTTCCTCCTTTCCTTCAAATTTTATAATTATTCCAGCACTGAGCACCAATTACTGCAACAATATAGCACTAATTAAGACAACTACTAGAACTAGCTAGGGTCATCTTTTTCATCCTATGGAAACAACTTTAGGGAAAGAAAGTAACATAAAAATGAAAATTCAATCACATAAAATAATAAACAATTGATGGTGATATGTGGTCTTTAGTATTGGATAAAATCTAATCCAAAATCCACACTGCACACTTTAACAATATGTCTTCAAATTTGTATGCTTTTGACTTGCTAGAATAATGATTATATAGTTTGTATATTAATTGTACTTTCCAATGGACATATCTAAGTGCACAAGATACGTATCTTGTATTTTTTTAGCATATGTATTGCAATTTTTATAAGAAATAGCAAAAAATTCCATTGTTGTTGCAATTCCTAATTCTCATAATTAAATTTTAATACAAAATAAATATAAAGATTACGTGCATTTTCTATGATGACAAATGTGATAAATTTATTTATGCAAGACATGCAAAACAAAGACCAGAAACTCATTTAAAGTTAGCACTAAATAACTTAATCTTTTAAGTGAAATACTGATTTTTGACATTGAGATGAGTATAATTATTGAAGGTTGATAAGGTTATGATATGTATTGGATGATTTGTATAGATTGACCAATGTTTGGTTACGTGTGAACATACTGGCATACTGTTATATATGCCTTGGCTTGAAAGGAAATGGAGGGCTTGAATATGCTTTTGAAATCTGAAATTTTTGACTCATAAAGTAGTTGGTGGAAGAACTTAAAAGAGTCAGACCTCAGCTGCTACGCCTATGACTTTAGCCGGCTTAGCATGACAAAAGGGTGGGGAAATCTTATCCAAAAAATTTACCAAACTTAGTCGAAAGCTTAATATCCTAATCACAAGTCTAATACTGAAATTATAATATTATTTCATGGATACGAATACTTAACGCTCACTTAATATAGTAGTTGAGTCTCCTATTTTGAATATGAAGATATCATTTACTTTTAAACAAAAGAATTATTTAAAATTTGATATCAATATTCATTGCTAACTTCATTTAAACATAGATTTGGTATAGTTTTTTTTGTTTTGCCATCAATCACAAACATTAAATAAATCATTCAAAAAATTAATTTAATTTATAAAAGAGACAAATTAAATTAGAGTTATTGATATACATGTAAGGTAAATTATTATTTATAAATTATAAAAATTAAGAGTAAATTAAGAGTTTTTTAATTAGAAAAAAATATTTTAAAAAATACCAAGCTCTCCCTCTAACAAATAAGAGGAAGCAAGGAATATTACCCTATAATACAAGTTATTGATTAAAATCTTTGAAAATCTTGCCAAGGGTAAAAGCAGACGTACTAAACCAATGGAATTAGACTCATGATTAGTCTTCTGTTGTCAATAAATTTCCTCCACAGATTGGGTAGGCAAGCAATCGTGCAATACAAGATCATGCCAACAGATATGGATTATGACAAACAATTCTAAATGGTCTACGTCATTATCTTATTTTATTTTTAGTTAATGATTAAGTGTGTTCGGATCAACTTACACATATTTTCACTAATCACATCTGCAATCTGATCAATAACACGCCATTCATATCTAATTTTCAACAAAAATTAGTATTGTTTTACTCTTTCCTGATGTGGACTGTATTATGTGAGACATATACAAATTAAGATTATATTTTCAATGATATATTTGATTGAACATATATGCTGAAGTGCTTTAGCAAATCTGCAGATAAAAGACTTAGGTTTTATTATGGTATATCTCCTCTCCCCTCACAAGAGAAAAAGTCAATCATATTGTGCAGGTCAACGGGGAGAAAATTAAGGGCCAAGGTGGCACAAAAGTCAAGTATATTATTTTGGAGAGACCCATGATACATTATTGTTTTATGGTAATTCTATCCGTTTTTTTATAGAGTACCTGAAATGAAGAAACGTGAGTTCTTGATTTGAAAACTGATCCTATGGGTGTATAATTTTTACCTGCAACCAAACACTAAGAAGGGTAGCTAAAAAGCAATATAAGAGGCACAAAGAAACATTACCCTAGTACAAGTCATTGATTAAAATCTTTGAAAATCTTGAAAAGGGTGAAAGAAGTAAACCAATGGAGTTGAGCTCACTGGTGACTTTTTGAGGATTACTCTGTTGAAAATAACTTTCCTCCCGAGATTGGTTATGCAATCCTGCAATATCAGATCATACCAACATGAATTCTGATAAATATTCTTGAAAGGCATCAGGCAAATACCATTATCTGGTCTCCAACAAAATATAGTAAACCTACTCTTTCTGGTGTGGACTACATTATGTGTGAGAGAAAGATACAAAGAGTACTACGAAGGACTTTAACATTTCCAAAACACATCTTGAATTCAGTGAACATCAGTTGACTAATGCATTCAAATAAGTCAATAAGATTCTCGTAATGGAATTATATATATTACTATATAATGCTACCTACCAGAAGAAAGGAAGCTCTCTTGACCGTGGTCTAAATCTTTTCCCATAAACACTCACTAAAGAAGGAAGCACTGAAATGCTATCCCAACTTCCTCACCACTATCTTGACTTTACTAAATTTTCTTACTGCAACTGTCAATATCAAATCCTATTAGTTTTCACTAAATAAGTTTGACAATTAGTATCCCTTGCATGTAGAGTCATTAGCATTGCATTTTCTTGAAGCAAACATAGAAAAGAGAATAGATGGTAATGGTGCAATAACCCCACTTCATACCCCATTTTCTTATCATCTTATAGCTTGCCATAAAGCATGGTGATGTCTGCCATAGTTACCTCCCTTGGTGGCTCTTAGCTAGACCTTTTGGCCATGTAAGTTATGTCTAATGTCATCCATTCTCATACACTGCCTTCAAAGAAAAATTATTTATTCTTTGCAGGCTGGTAGAAGCATAAAACTGGTAAGTAATAGTAATAACTAATTAGAAAAATCATTTTAATCACATATTGCCAAGGTAACAGAGCTTACTTATTTATCAGTTGTTCATGCAGAGAGCAGAAGTGTTTATTTTTGGGGAAGGGGGTGTCTAGCAAGAGGAAAATGTTCAGTAGAAAGAATAAGATCAAAACATAATTGCAGCATGAAATAGCTAAGGAATGTAAAAAGAAGGCTAAAAAGTGTTAACCTAAAGGGCCTAGCCCTGGTGTTAAGGTTAATGTGTTAACGTAGCCATCAAGTGAAATAGCCATTCATTCCATTATAATCTTTGGAACGGAAAAATATCACAAGTTCTGTAGGTACTCTTGCCTACTGATTAATCAAATCAGAGAAGAAGCTAATACAGGGACCAACAACGGCCGATTTCTGTAAGTGGTTGACAAAGCACCAATGTATTGTTTAAACTACCATTGACATAAACTGACGAAATATGGGACTGGGGCACAACTGCCCCAATGCCAAGATAGAACAGGTGACAGGTAGAATGTGATATGATAGGACAAAAGAGGTATAGGACATGACAAGATAGGATGAGATAAAACAGGATAGGTCTTTTACATGACCAGATAAGAGATGGCAAGATATGATAGGATACAAAAAGCCAATGTAAGACAAGGATAGGACATAATAGGTACATGACAAGACAAGATAGAATATGACTTGACATGATAGGATAATAGAATTGGTGCACGACAGATAGGATGTATCACATGATAAGATAGGATTTAGGATAATACGGGATAGGACAAAATAGAATAAGATATGATAGGACATGATAAGACAAGGTATGACATAATAGGACATGATAAGACAAGGTATGATAGGACAAGAAATGACAGAGAAGGAATGATAAGATAGGGTAAGATAGCACATGACAAGGTAGATAAGATTAGATAGAAGTCATAGAACATGACATGACAAGACCAAGTATGATTCCATAGGATAGGGATAGGATTGGATAGATACAAGACATGACGTGATACGAGATGATTTGACAAAAGATAACACAAGATAGATAAAATAGGACATGATATGATAAGACATGATAAAGGACAAGATAGGATAGGAGTACACACGATAAAGTATGACATGATAAGACAAGATATTATATGACACATGGTAAGACAGGAAATGATACGATCAAATAAGACAAGACAAAATAGGATAAGATAGCATAGGACATATGATAAGACGGGACAAGATGAGATAGGATAGAACATGATGTTCGGATAGTATAGGACATGAAAGGACAAGACATGAAAGGCTAACAGAGGACACATGATACGACAGGACAAGATACAATAGGATAGGATAGGATAAGATTCCATGGTATAGGACAAGTACATGACAAGACAAAATAGGATATGACACGTGATAAGATAGGATAGGATGGGAAAAAATATGATAAGACAAGGTAGGATAGAGAGGATAGGATATAGCATAATAAAAGACAAGATAGAATACGATAGGATAAGAAGAGATATCTTCTTATAGAAATTGGATAAAAAATCACTATTTTCAATTTACAAAATTCACTTTGAACAATTTAGTCAGTGCTATATAACCACTAAATTTAGAAATGCAAAATAAGTCGTATGGTTCATGACACCTAGGAAGATTGAGTTTATCGAGAAACCCTACCATTTCATCCTATGACAAATTTACCCATTATCAACTACTTTACCCTGAAGTTACAAATGGCACTGATAAATTAATAAATTATTTTTCAAGAAGTAACTATTGCAATTTTACTTGTCCTTTTGTCTCAAGACTCAAGAGCTTGTGTTCAACGACGCAATTAGGTGAGTTTAAACTCATAGTGTTGAGATTTCAGTCTCTTAATATGAGCATCAATTTAACAAAACTGCCAATACACAGACCACAGTTCAATCTCTCGAGTCTCGACCAACACATAGGCAACTGTTTCCATGGTGGGTGTGAGAAAGAACTAAGCAACTCTATATATGCCTCCACAGAGACCACATGATTGATTGCAGAGAGATTTCTGTATGTAATATGTATATTTTTAGACTTCTTTTATGAACCTTCTAAGATACTGAGTTTCTCTCCTTTGATTCTCAATTTCTAATTACCATAACAAACTTCCTCTTCTAGGTAGAAACTACATTATAGCAACATCTAAATAGAGGTGCACATCAGTGAAAAGCATATCAAATAAGACACATAAAATTCATGTATTTATTGAAATCATTAGTCCAAGGAGTAACCAATGATAATCGAGAAATAAGGCTCCTCCTCCAAATCAGATATTGATATAGATAAGTATTCTTAATTATTAGTCATTGATAATTAGAACACTGTAAACATATAAATTGCACCTCGAATTCACTGCTCAGCTGTATTTTGTCTTCTTAAGTGATCCTAAGAATCAGCAACCTCCTTCGACAGCTGTTCTTGGAGTACCTGTTCATGCCCTTTTGAAGCAGCAAGTTCTTGTTCGACATATAAGAATTGATCAAGAAATTTCTTCCTCTCAGTTTCCATAACAACTGCAACTGTATTAATTAAACCATATCAAGAGGAATAATAGTACCCAAAGACAATGAAAAAAAAATGTTCAGTAATAATACCATTCGATAAACTTATCATATCATAAGATACAATACTATTTCATCCAGCAATGTGTTAGTTAAAAACATATGTCAAAGTTTGTAACCAAAATCAATTTATCTATATAAACATATACCAACAAACTTTGCACAAATCTCATTCACACAGTCTAGTTTAGCTTGATAATCATAAACTTTCTTCTCAGCGCTACACAAGGCATCAATAAAATCTGTTTTTGCTTGTAATAACAACAATATATATAGAAGTATGTCAGCTTGATAGATGCTAGGGGATTCAAAATTTTAAATAAGAAACAACGCAAGAAATGCAATGCCAATCAAGCAAATGAATCCTTATAAACATAAGATAAGCATTTCTACAGAAATTAAGCTGAATTAAGTAGAAAATTTCCATTCAAGCTTAATCCCTCCCTACACTAGAATTGTTACTGTTTTAGTCCTAAATTGCATCCGGAATTCAGTTAAACTTTTTGAAAAAGAGAATGAATCGGGAATGGGGAATCGGAAATCGGAAATCAAAGTCAAATTGACAAACCATTTGACGGAACTAGTTGAACGGGACGACTCCTGTGATGACTCCGGAAGGTCCTCACAAATCATGAGCTGGTTTTCCGTGCCGATCTGATGGCTCGGCTTCTAATCGGCGCGAGGCTTCTTCAATGGCTGAGCCGGAGGAGTTTTCAGTATCATCCAGGGTTTCTCTTGCTCCCTTTCCCTACTGTTTGTATGTGTCTGAAGGAGAGCAAAAGCTAATTTAAAAGCAAGGCGCCAAACCAAAAAATAAAAAATAAAAAAGAGAAATTTCAAGTTTTTGGGCAATTATCACTGTATGAGTCAAAATTACTTTTGGGCACTTTCTTTCATTTATTCTATTTAATAAAATAATAATAAATCAAATTAGCTTTTTTTTTTTTCTTTCTAGGTTTCTACTGTCTTTGCTATGCTATGAGACTAATCTTTCTATCACATGAAACTAATCTTTCAAACTCCCTTATAACTATAATGACTCTTTTCAAACTTATATTCGTACTGAGTATAACTCGCTTATTACTTGTCATTGTTAACTTAGCTCTCATTTAACTCGAAGTTAAAATTGTAAAAAATTAAATTTATTTTAAATCCAACCTAATAATCAGTTTATTAAAAAAAAATTAATTATTTATATTGAGTACACAATATTTATTATTTGATAAATAAATGAATAATAGAAAAACAAATTAATTATTTTTAATTCTAGTATTATAATTAATTTTTTTGATGAAAACTAAATTTTACTTTAAATTCAACCTAGTAATCAGTTTATTAAAAATAAAAATATTTTTAATTATTACATTGAGTACACAATATTTATTGTTTAATAAATAAATAAATAATATGAGAAACAATATTAATTATTTTTAATTCTAACTAAGCAGGAGTATTAGAATTAAATTTTTAGATGAAAACTAATTGTAGGGTTGAGAAAATATAAATATAAAAAGATTGAAATTAATTTCTTGATTTATTTATTTATTGTTCACGTGTAATTTTATATTTTAATAGTTTAATTTGTTAATAGTTTGAATTAATTTTAAGAAAAAAATAAATTAAATTATAAAAATAGGTAATAATATAATTATTGAATTTAAGATTCAAGCGATTCAAAAATATCAGGTATCACTTCGCCTGAGTTTTTTTTTTCACCTGCCGTAGATTGAGGCCTGAGGGAGTACTGGTCCAACCTGCTTTGGCTGAAGTATCATTTCCTGCTCTGTATTACTCTTTTGCTTAGCTTTTTCTCCAATTCACCAATGGCGGACGTAGTACAGTACAGAGTGGAGGCTATGGTCGATGAGTTCAAAGACCTTGAGCAACGTGGGCCGTTCACCAATCAACAAATCTAAGAGATTTCAAAACGGAGGGAGGTACAAGCTTCAGCGGTGAAAAAAGCTCTAAGAGGGATTACTTGGATTACATTGAATACGAGACTAAGCTTGATACATACAGACAATTCTGTAAGCATGAGTTGGAGAAGCAAGGTAACAAGAAGATGAAGATGTCCATATCAGACTTTGCTGGCGTTGATAGAATTAATGGGATTTATAAAAGACTACTTGCTCGTTTTAAAGGAGATATTGATCTCTGGTTTCTGATGCAGATTTATGACGAGGCTTCAAAAGTTGTGCTTTCAGCCACATGTTTAATTTGTATATGAAGTTCTGATGGATCTTATTTTGAATACAAAAAAAAGAGCCCTGACTATATCTTCCATCTTCCAAAGGTATTGTTAATACAAATATTAATACAGTCCAATAAGTCCAGGTCTCCCAAAGACCTTACAAATACAAGCTCTTATACTCTCAAAAAAGTTAACTCTCTCTAGCTCTCTCCTTATCTCTCTAGATAATAAAGACTTGAGCTTCAAAGTGTTGACAGGTCTCAGACCGCACTCCTGCAGGTCTCTAGCTCGGACAAGTAAAGACATTGAGGAGACCTCCAGCTCGAACACATCGAGAAGGCCTCCTCACCAGGTCTCCAGCTCGGGCAAATCCGACATTAACAGGTATTATACGAAAAAGCTAAAACAATGGCATAAGTTTGAAGTTTGACCACAAAGTATAAGTTTAGAACAACTAGAACTCAGTTTCCATGGATATTATGCCAAAAGTTTAACTTCAGATTTTATTTATTTTTTACAAAAGTAATTTCACACTTCTTTTTAAACTCAAACAAGGGTGGCACTAGCTTTTCCAATCTACACACTATGTTTCCAACTGAGTCTTTTTGCCTCCACAACTTTGCTAACTGTCAGTTGCATCTCTCCATTCACGCCAAACAACGACAACTGAAAATCAATTAATCAATTCAATTATATATAATTATTGTGCTTTATATAATTTAAACTAAATCATCAACAAACCGAGCTGATTTACTTTTAATTGTATATATTTAATATTTGAACTAAAATCGTCTTTATATAATTTCAACCAAAATAGTCGAACACTTGGTCAATTTTTCATACAATTGTGCATATTTATTTATCTTTAACTAAAATCATCACATATTCAATTGTGCATATGTTTATACATATATAAGTTGAACTAAAACTGTATAACTGTTTAATCGTCCAACGCTAAACTGATTTCCTTTGAATTTTCAATTATGCATGACTATTTAATTTCAACCAATATAGTCAAACATAGCTAATTGTCTTTCAATTCTGTATGTTTTAATGGCTTGAACTAAAGAGTAGAAGGTCAAAAAAATAAAAAACAGAGACAGAAGTAAAAGGAAGCTTATCTAAAGAGGGGGAGAAGTCACAGATGAGGAGAAGTCTGTCCGGGGAGTCTTCACGAATTTTTAAATATGAGTTTTGAATCGAATGGCTCTTAGGAGTTTGAGTCTTGATTGACTTTTAATTTTTCGTAATTTGAACTAAAATCAAATATGCAATCTATTTCTTTCCAATCGTGTAATGTTACTATAATTTCATCAATTTTGCATGAGCTTACATAATCTGAACTAAAATTGTTAAACAGTACTCTGCTGCTTAACTTTCAATTGTGAATATCTATATAATTTAAATTAAAATAATCAAACACTCAGCCAATTTTTTTTTTGTATATTTATATAATTTGAATTACAATTGTTATTTATATATATGATCAACCAATTTCATTATTTTTTCAGGTACATTGAAAATAAAACAAAATAACTAACGTTACCTTCAATTTTGTTTTGATTGGAAAAATAAATTACACTCTATAGCTAGTAAAACAAGTTTAATTGATTTTGTGACCATTGTCATTTTTTCTAAAGAGTAATTTGAATAGTTTTATACTATCAAATTTGATGGTATAATTAAAATTTTATTTTTATTTTAGGTATCACCTGTTTAAGAAATAAAATACATGTAGTAGATTGGAGTCAAAAAAAATTTTAATGATGGTTTGGGTCACAAAATTCATTGAACATCCACATCTATTATACTATTATAAAAATAAAAAGGTTCTTAAGATCTTTTACTATATAATATATTAAATATTTGAACAATAACAATAATCTCCTCGGCCAAAAAATAATAGCTAAATAATGACCTCTCCCTTTTTTCTCCTCTCTTTCAAACTCTCACTCCTATCATCTCCTACTATTTTAATATATATATATAAATATTTTTACCAAATTAAATTATATATAACGCGCGTGTATACAGGTCATATAATGGGCTTTATGATGTAATGGAGCCCAAGTAGGCTGTTGCAACTGGCTTAAAGGTGGGCCATGTATGACCTAATTGCATACTTTTGAGGTTATAAATATGAGAAAAGCCCGCCGTGCTTCAGTACTGTTTCTGTTTCTATATTGCTCTTTGCTTAGCTTGCTCCATGGAGGCCGAGGCCATGGTCGATGAGCTTGAAGATCTGGAGAAACGTGGCCTGTTCACCAATCGAGAAATCAAAGAAATTTCAAAACAGAGAGAGCGATTTGAGTACAAGCTTCTTCAGCCGGAAAAGAAGCCCGAGGACTACTTGGATTACATTGAATACGAGACTAATTTTGAAAAATACCTACAACTACGTAAGCGTGTGTTGGAGAAGTATTTTAAAAAGAAGATGAAGATGAAGATGAAGATTTCAATTTCAGATTTTGCTAGCGTTAATAGAATTACTGGGATTTATAAAAGACTACTTTCTCGTTTTGAAGGAGATATTGATCTCTGGTTTCGGTACCTTGAGTTTTGCAAAGCCCGAAGGAATGAGAAGACGAAGATGAATATGAAGGAGGTAAATATCATTCTCTCTAGTTCTACTAATTAATAAATATCTTTACACTTATTTTTAGAACTTTTATTGTTTAGTACAAAATTCAAATACAAATATTATTGATTAATCGGTGAGTGAAGGGATTGAGAGATTAAACACATTGCTTTATAGTTTCAAGTTTAGAACTTTTATTGTTACATTCAAATTGGCATGGCACATGGCACATGGGGACCCTTTCAGATCTCCATTGAAGAGTTGTCAATTCATAGTTACACACATTACTTCCTTGCTTAGTACATTTACAATTTGTTATGACAGTTGGAGTTTTTGTAAGAGGAATATATACTCTTTCTTAAATACCTTGAAACTACTACAGGCCCTGGTGAAGTGTGTAAGGCTTCATCCAAAGGTTCCTCGGTTTTGGATTTATGCTGCAAATTGGGAATTTGGCCATAACTTAAACATTGAAGCTGCCCGTGTCTTCATGTATTTTGGTCTGAGATTCTGCCCAACTTCTGAAGACCTTTGGATTGCATATCTTCGGATGGAACTTACCTACCTTAACAAATTAAAGGCTCCGAAGGTTGCTCCTGGCAAGAATGAGGGAACTCTAATCCGTTGTCGAATAATTACCGATGAAAAGCAATGGAGAGATGAAAACAAGGATTTATTAATGTTTCTCGATGATAACTCCGAAGTGTCAAAGAAGCAACTATACATGTTTACAGTTGCAGAGCGTGGTATGCCTTTTTTCCAAACAGTCTACAGGGATGCTGTTGAAGCACTCCCTTCCAGTTTTAGACTTAGGAAGCGTTTCGTTGAAATATTGGATGAGGGGTTGGCTAATTCTGAAGAAATGCATAAGAAGATAATCAAAGACATGAAAGGTGACTTCGCAACAAAGCCTGAATTTTGGGACTGGTTTGCAAGACTTGAATGTGATCTGCAAAATATACAAGAGACTCGTGAAGGAGTCATACTTCCTCAGGTGCAGAATGCAGTTCAGGTATGACATCATGGAAAACTACTTAGGGTGGATTTATTGTTAAATAGAGGTTTCTCCCATTATGATGTACAAGTCTAATTAAAACCTTGGGTTTTTTTTTCTTGTGCTGCAGATTTATGACGAGGCTTTAGAAGTTGTGCATTCAGTCACAATGTTTAATATGTCTGTGCAATTTCTGATGGATGTTATAGCTAAAACAAAAAGAGACTCTAATTATATCTTGGATCTTCTCAAGGTACAATATGGAAAGGCTGAAACTATGGGTTTTATCACTGGGGATCTTGATTGTCAGCACATATCGGAAAAAATTTGTAAGGGAAAGCTAACAGAATCAGCACAGTCATCAATTCCCAGTGATGCTGATCTGCTGGCCATCTTTGAACTTCTAGAAGGCATTTTGAAAAAATTGCCTATTTCAAAATCACTGAGCTTGTGGAAAATGGTATGTCATTCCAACTTGATTTTATGTTATCTTGTGGTTGTATATTATGGTTATGTTAATAAATGTGTCTCACTCTGCATTAAGTGTTTGGTCTTGAGCACTTTGATTTCTAGGTGAAATATGCTTTCATGCAAAGTTGTTACTTTTTGAGTCACCTCTGTCATTATAGTATAGGTTAAACAGAACCAAACTCTTGGTACATACTAGGGAAGATGAAATAAAAAACTAAGGTCTGGAATTCAAATTATAGTAAAATCCTAGATCTCAAAGTATAAGTTTAGAACATTTAGAACTCAGATTCCATGGATATTATGGCAAAAGTTTAACTTGAGATTTTTTTTTATTTTTTTATTTTACCATAAAACACTTATTTCTAAACTCAAACAAGGAGGCACTAGCTTTTCCAATCTAGACACTATGTTTCCAACTGAATCTTTTTGCCTCCATAATTTTCCTAACTGTCAGTTGCATCTCTCCATTCACACCAAACAATGACAACTGAAATTTTCTGCAATAAGGAAGGGCTGCTTGCTTGTACATGCACATCACTACTTTGCAATATAAAGTTTTTGACTTATAAACCTTTCTTTCAGCTTCTTTTGTTTTACCATTAACAGTAATTATGTGAACAATCTCCAAAATTGGTTTTATCTTTAGGGTCATTTTGTATTGCAGGCTCTTAAATTATTCGCAGGTCACAAGAAGTATTTTGACATGTTGGTGGAGATGTCTACCCATTTATTATCTAAAAATGGTGGCAGTGAAAATGGATCATCCCTGTCTTCTCTCATCGTAAATTTTGTTCTTCAAAAGTATGGAATTCAGCATGCAAGAAATATTTATAAGCGGCAAGTGACCATAGTATTTGGACACTTCTCTTTTGATAAAAACTTAGTACTGAAACTTTATTATCAAGTTATAATTCGAATTGCTTGCTGTTTTTACCTGGAAGTTCAATATATCATATTGCAGGTTTCTTCCTTTACCGCACCCTGGCCTCGCTTTCTACAAAAACTGCATTGACTTGGAATCGAATTGTGTTGGTGATAAAGATGGTCTTGCGAATGCTCGAAACTTATATGAATCTGCACTTGCAACTTATCACCAAAATGTCGACTTATGGAGAGATTACTATCTGATGGAAATGAAGGTTAGTTTTGCCTTATATATATATATATATATATATATATAATGTTATTTTTTATTATTTAAATTACATATTATGAAGATAAAATTAAAGATGAAACTGCACTTATTGATCATCTGAAAATTAATATCAGATTCAAATGACTTATTAATAATTTAAAGAAAAACTTCTTGAAGACATAGCTTTACTTTTTCTTATCTCCTTCAGCTTCTATATTTCTTATTTCCACTTAAGCTGTACGATGGATTGTAAATCATTTATATGATGTAATGCTTTGCAGATGAGCAAATCGGATAAGGCTACTGCTATTTCTTACCGTGCAAGGAAGGCACTTAACGTAGATATTATGCCTTGTAAAGAAATGGAGGTCTTGAATATGAATGTAAATTCTGAATTTTTTTAACTCTTAGGGTGTGTTTGGAGCCGGTATATTGAAAGAATTGAATTCATTCTATTAAATTTTTGTGTTTGGAATCAATTTTAATATAGAATTCTATTAGTTTAAATCTTATTTCATTAAAAAATTTCATTTTGAATTATTGTTAAAATTAGTATGATTTGGTAAGAATTTAATTCATTATTTCACCAAAAAACTGATTTAACTAATATAATCTCACCTTTTAATAATTATTACACCATCTTTCTTTTACCCTTATTCAAAATGAGAAAAAGAGAAAAAGCAGAGAAAAACGGAGAAAATGTATCCTCTATCTCTATCATATGATCCACTCCTTATGCTCCTCGATTGTTTGCTGCACTGTGCTCTCTTGCATTGATCTACTCTCCATCATCTTCTCCTCTCTACTTCTTGAGGTAAGACTTTGGTTCTAATTGGAGATTTAGATATTTAGTTATGAGTTTTTTTGGGGGTTTTTGTCTTATAGAATATTGATGAGTAAATCTTCTAAAATCATGTTTTTATTTTTATTTTCAATGAAACAAGAATCAAAGAATGAGTTGATTGGGCCTTATTATAGTATAATTGTTAAAAGGGTCTTCACTAGAATTCCCTACCGTTTTTTGATTTATGATTTATAATATTTTTACTATAATCACTGCATATAAATTGATATTAAGTGTATATGTTTGGCACACATGCGTGGAATCAAGCATGTTTATGCTGGTTAAGTCTTGTGGAATATTTTGTTTGAGTATTTTATTATTGTTTTTTCTCTATTTCTTTATAAATTTATGAATATGACAAATTGTCATTTCTATTGTGAACATGGAATCAAATATATTTCTTTTGAAGTCCTGTGACAAATTTTGTTTGAGTATTTTATTATGGTATTTTCTATGTATTCCTTTTATATTATGAATATAACTAATTGGCATCTCTATTGTGAGCATAGAATCAAATATGTTTATGCTGAAGTTTTGTAACAAATTTTGAGTATTTTAATATGATATTTTTTTCTGTATTCTTTTATAAATTTATGAATATTATTGATTGGCATTTCTAAAAAATAAAAAAGGTATATAACATCAAATTCAGTTTTCCTTACATTCTCTTATTCTTTAGAATATATTAGTATCAATAATCATAATCATTGTTTATGTTAGTTTTATTTATTGTCTAGATAATGAGAGATTTTGAATGAAATATCATTGATGCTGTAATAGCATATGTGGGTTGGTTACTGACCTTACTTCATATTTATCAATATGTAACTTGGATTGAGAGGCCAATTTATCCATGTAAAACTGAAACATGTGATACAAGAGTTAATGTAAAGAATACAAACGAGTGAAAGATTTCGTGACATTGTATAAATGGGACCTAATGCATTTGGCCATCTAATTAATATTTTAATAGGAATTGGTCTTCTTAGAAATACTCAATTAAAAATTATTTTCTTTTTATATATTAATTTAAAATAATTTTTATTTTATTTTTTAATATACTTCTTAATTAAATTTTTATACATGTGCGTGATTGTTTTTTACTGATAAACTATTTAACATAGACACGTTATTATTATCAATGTTAATTTAGATGATAATTGACCGTAAGAACTTAATTGTATTAAATTAAACTTGAAAGTGACTTATTAGTAATTGAAACTCAAAGGCTAAACTGAATTCTAAATTAAACTACAAGGAGTTAAAGTACAATTAAGCCAAACTTTAATGACTTATCACGTGAACAACCATAAAACATTTATTTATTACATTACTAAATAATGACAGTGAAAAAATACCCATTACCAGTCACTACCACATTTCCTGGCTTTCTCATCCTTTTCTTCCGCGATTCAACTTCTCTGAAAATTCCAGAGTATTCCGATGTCATCCTTACCGGAGAAAATTTCCCTGCCGGATGAAGATCTTCTAAACATTCTTTTTCGTTTACCTGTTAGAAGCCTGTTACGTTTCAAAGTTGTTTCTAGACACTGGCATTTTCTGATATCCTGTGAAAATTTTGAAAAATTGCTTTTCGAATTTTCTCGGGACACTACGCCCAAGATCTTCGTTCATGCCAAAGACGGGGACGACTACTGCGAAGGCGATGTAACTTCGGTTCTAAAGTTGCTTGAGTTATCAAGCTCATCTCCGTTTTCTGGATTCTTCCACATTGAAGAGATTCTAAGAGGGAAAGGCTCGGACTACGAGCTTAGGGGCAGTGGCGATGGAGTAGTGTGCTTTGCGAACGTCGTCGGTAAAATTCTTTACTCAACGTTGGTACTAGACAGTACCGGATTTGCAGAACTACGATTTCTAATATTGCATGGCCAGAGTTGTGTGCATGTGGAGTGGGTTACAATAGGGTAAAGAAGGATTTTAGTTTAGCTATACTACTTAGATGTGCTAATGTCAATGCTGATAGATTACATGTCAATTTGTGGGATGGTGGGGATATTTTGTCTGATGTTGGTGACGGTTTAGATATAGACTGCTTGGAGCCTGTGATTGATCTGTTGGAGAGTGAGTTGAAGCTAAAGGGTGAGGGTGAGAATTTAGGGTGGTCAGATTGGTTTGAGCAAGTGCGTGAGCATGAGCAGCTTAAGGGTGAGGGTGAGGGTGGCAGTGGCAGTGGAGGTGAGTATGAAGGTGGGAAGCACAGTCGGCTCATTGCAGTGTTTATTTGCCAACTGAAAAAAAATAGTTTGAAAAGGATTAGTGACTTCCCGTATTATATTCCACACTTCGCAGACCATTTCGCAGACCCTACGCTATCAGAATTATCAGTGTTTTTAAATGATGCATTACACTGGATTCTGAAGTCTGATCGTGAGGGGGGCAAGACAACTATTTTAGCTCTTCATTTGAACGAAGAGATATATTATGAGGTGCCGGAACCAAAGCTTCGGAAGGTTTCAGATTCCCCTTATGTATTCTTGACTATTTTGGGAGGAATGTTGTGTGTAACTGCAAACTACTCAAGTATGTGTGAGGCTGATGTTTGGGTGATGAGGATTTATGGGGCTGGGGATTCGTGGACCCAATTATGTGCTTTGCAGTTTAGTGAGATTTCCATAGTCGAACCTGTTTGTTACTCACTGTGTAGGAGGTTCATACTCTTCCAGCAAGACAAGACAAACCTGGTTTGGTATAAAATTGAAGGGGGAGAGAAAATGCGCGAGGTTCCTTTAGTGTCAGATTCTATCGAAGCTTCTATCCAAGCAGTGACGTGCCTTGAAAACCTTCTATCATTCTCTGGTTCCAATGAAGGAATGAGGTAAAGTTGGTTAACTTTTTTTGATCAAAACTATTTACGACTTCATATTTATATACTGTAGTCATTTATTGTTTAGTCTTAGGCTCTAATTAGTATTTCTGATGCTTTAGTATTTTCATCAAGATTAATTTTTAAAAGCATATTCATGTTAGCTCCCTCTTATTAAATGGATTTACTATCTTATCTAGTTATCTGAGAATATTTTATGGCATTGAAATTTAATGAGCTTCTACCTTCTGCAGTGAAATGCTTGTCCATGATCCTTCAAAGGGTAATGATGTGGATGAAATAAGCTTTGATGTAGCTGGTAGATTACTCCCGGCGGAAACTATGTAGCCCATTGTTTGTGACATTGTTTGCTGGAGTAATGGTTTCACTGTAAATGATGGTCATTTCAGGACATTGAGTGATCCTGAAAATGCATCTTTCCTAGAGGTAATAGAATTTTAGGTTTTAGCTCCATGAATTAAAAGGAACAGAAAATTATAGATGAGTTTGCCTTTGCGTGAAAAATGGAATAGAATAGATGATAAGCTATTTTTAGGAAACAATACCAAATTTTATCCAATAAACTTACCTCTTCTAAATTGAAGAAGGAAAATATGAAAAAAAACAAAAAAAGTGTTTTTGAGTTAAGCTTCAAAAACTCATCCATTTTGTGGTTTCTCTTCCTTGTATTGTAATACTTTCACTGTTTAAGAACAGGAAATTACATCATGAACAGAATATATGCTTCATCCATTTTGTCTTTCTGTATTTTGCATGCCTTAGCTGTTTTTAAAAATTAGTTGCTTGTTAATTTCAGAATTTCTTGGGCTTTAATCTCCGCTGTTGCTTGCTTATACTTTGTTACATAGTTGTGTCCATTTTGTCTTTCTGTATTTTGCATGCCTTAGCTGTTTTTAAAAATTAGTTGCCTGTTAATTTCAGAATTTCTTGGGCTTCAATCTCCATTGTTGCTTGCTTTTACATTGTTACATAGTTTTGTCTCAATGCAGATCATCAAAAATTCAAAGTGTCCAAAGGAGCTCCAACCAGCAGAAAGGGGGGCCTCTGTTGATTTCAACCTCATCCGGAGGAATGAGAAGTATCCTGTGAGTTCTCTCTTTATATTAACCTTACTTCATTTTTCTAATTGACTCGGTATATTATACACTAGAATAATGAAGTAATACGTGTTTAGTTTCTCCCTTTTAACCTTTATGATCACAATCTTCTTTGGAGTTGCTTTCCTTACGCAACTTCCTTTCTGTGTACATTTTTTTTTTTACTTTGGGCCGGGGAGGTTAAATTTGTGGGACAGTTTTTGATTTAAAAGAAAATTTGGTTCTTTCCTTATTTATGTAAATCTACTCTTACAACTAGTATTTGTATATAACCGACCCTAACTGATTTAAAATTTAAAATTTTAAGACTTAGTTGAGTTGAGTTGATTACTCTTACAACTATAGTTTAGGCCGTTTGTATCTGTAGGCCATCATAAATAAACTAAGTCAGGAGTTATTGATAATTCATCTGGGCATCTTTTTCATTATCATTGAACCTAACGCACTAGAATAATGAAGTAATACGTGTTTAATTTCTCCCTCTATATATATATATATTTTACTTTGGGGCAGGGGGTTAAATTTGTGTATATTTTTTTATGCAACTCTCCTTGTTTATGTAAATCTACTCTTTGTTTGCAGGTTGATCTGCTTAGAGGCCAGGAATCAGATAAAGTTAAGACGCCATGACAAGCGTTTTACTCGTAATACAAATCTAATACATTACAAAACAATATTCAGACACTCGATTTACTTTCAGTTGAACTAAAATTGTCTAAACACCCAATCTATCTCTTTCCAATTATGCCATGTTTGATTTCAACTGAAATAGTTAATCAAATACTTGTTGACTTTTCATTCAATTGTGTATGTTTATTTATTGTAAACTAAAACCGTAATTGTGCATGCCATTATATAATCTGAACTAAAATTGTCCAACAGTGCTCTGTCTCAGTTGCTTTACTTTCAAATATTAATATCTATATAATTTCAATTAAAATAATCAAATACTTAAGTCAATTTCTTTTCAAATTTGTATGTTTATATAATTTAAACTAAAATTGTTATATATGTATATATGAATAATCAATTTCATTCATTTTTAGGTACATTCAAAATAAAACAAAATAACTAACTCTCAGAACTAACACCAATCAATCAATAATGTATGTTAAAAGAATAGATTCAACAGGACTGAGAGGAGTCTCCCAAACTAAGTTTTTAACCTCATATTATGACCTTTCTTAATATAGAAATTTGTACAAAAAATAACTTCTCTATTAAGGCAAAAATTAGCTTAATTCTTTTTTTCATTATAATATATTATGAATTAAAATAGACACATATTCAGTCAATTAATACTTTCTGGTAAAATACAATATCAGAAGAGAAAGTTGTGTGATTTAATGAGTTTTATAAAGAGAAGAAGACTACGTGAAAGTCGTCATTACCCGTGGTGAAAAAATGCAAGTCCTATTACACATGGGAGAGATGGCAGGGGCAAGAAAGTAATTTAAAACTATTTTTTCATTTTTAGTTTGTATTTTTATAAACTCTAAAATAAAAAGGATATTCATTCCAAATTTTTGATACACAAACAAAGATAGAAAATATTTGCTAATTGAACCATTAAAATATTTAAATAATTACTAACACAACCTCTATGTTTTTAACAAAGTGACAATAATAATTGATTTTTTAAATTTATATATAAAACATTTATAATATTTTTTAAGAATTGAAATATTATTCAAAAAAAAAAAGTTCATTTTTAGAAATTATATTTTAACATACATTTAATAAAAAATTATATAATAATTTTAACTATTAAATGAAGTACCTAGTACGGAACCTGCAGCCATTTCAGGCCTCCGACAGTGCCAATTCCTCGTATTTACTTTGGACAGTGTAGAAGAAGCAACACAAATAAAATAATTTATTTTAATAAAAAAAAATGTAAAATACCGAAGGGAATGGGAAAATAGAGAACTGAAGGGGAGTTTGGCAGGGAATAATAGGGGTCGTGTCGGCTTCAACCAAACATCGGTTACTACAGAGTACAGACTGAGGAGAACATCTCGGAGGTACATTTAGCTGTCATTTTGAAGTCTTTTTTTTTTTTTTTTTGGGGTTTAAAAAGTTGTGTTGAAGCCTAAGAATTTGTTAATCGGATTTGATTTTCTTTTGGTGGGTTCTGGATTCTGAAAGATCCTGTTTGCTAGCTGAGAATTGAGCTGAAAGATACTGTGGTCATTTACTTTGATTGTTTCTGGTATTGGGTATGACCTGAAATATGTTTTCTGGGATTTAAGGTGGGCAGGAAGCTTAGAGATAGGAAATCACTCAACTTGTATGATATTTAAACTTCAAAACTAAAAACTGAAAATGGGATGAACTCTCTCATAGACTGACTTTACATGTTGTCAGAACTCTGGAACTATATGAAATGTGATCATTTGCAGTAGAGGGATATTTCCCCTTTTTTTACTCTGGAAAAAAGCTTGGGACATAATGGGCTTGTGAAAGATTCACACATTTTTCCTTTTCTTCACAAATTGCGTCATAAGACGCAAGTACCTAACGTCCATTGCATTATTTAAGGCAGAAACCAGAGGTGCACTGTCATACATAGACATAATTTAATAATGTACCTATTTTGAAGCTATTTACATTGATATGAAATTATAAATGTAAAATAATTGAAGGGTTTAGTTTTCTTGGTGAGAAAAATTAATGTCAATGTTCTCTGATTTATTAGAACAGAGTTGAAGTTTGACCCCAAGGCTCTCTTGGAGTGGGTGCTATCTTAAAGATTGTATGATTCTCTTATGGCTTCAAATCAGGCATCTGGTGGAAGCTGCGCAGGTTTAAGTCCCAATCTGTGCTTTTATTTTGGTGTTATCTACTTTTTGTTTTTCATTTTGGGAATGCATGGGTGCTGTCTATCTATACTTTGTGTAATCAGAAGGTTAAACTGCTTTTCGGTGATCAACCTAATAGGGTATCTCAGCAAATGCCTTATAATTCTAAAACCAGATATACATAATTTTTCTTTTTCTTCTTTCTGGGGTCTGGTTGGATGGGGCACTACCAGGTACGTTAATGCCTTATACAAATGCTTTTCACTGAAACCATCAGTTAGAGAATAGGATGAAGGACCTTCAAGTTTTGGTTCATGTAGGATGTCATGGAGAAAGAAAACTTGCACATTATTAAAGGACACTATGAGTATTGAGTTTAGATCCAGGGAGATGCTTCGTACTTTTTATCGTATAAAGGGGCTAATTTCTTAAGTCTATCACCTCAATATTGTCCATTGTTATGCACCGCCATCACCTTTATGTATTGTTTTACTGCAACTGCAACTAATATCACCCTCAACAACAATGCAGCTGTGCAATGATTGTTTTGCTGCCTTTTTAATTCTCACCATATAATATTGTTTCTACCACTTCTTATACCCCTACTCACACCTCCAGACACTATGCGAACTTGTGAGCTGTGAGTACTTAGCATTACAATTGATGTTGGGGAGCTATGAAGTGGTGGGTTGAGTGGCAAACTAGCAATACTCTTAAAACTATAGTTTGCAGCTGTAGGCCATCATAAATAACCCAAGGCAGTGCCAAAGTTATTGTTAAATCATCTTGGCTTCTTTTCCATTATCATTAAACCCCTACTATGACCCCGACCAAACCCAAGTGGATGTGGTGCTCCACGTTCTTTCCCTATTCTCTCTGTGCTTGTTAGCCTCCTTCCATTTTCGTTTTTCTTTTTTCTTTTTTTTCCTTCCTTTTTCTGGGGATATTGAACTGGTAATGTAAACTGTGAACTTTCTGCAAGGCTGAGCTTTCATTACCTTTCTTTCTATTCCACTTCTGATATGTAAAACTTTGACATCTTATAACTAATGTATAAGAACAATTATTTTAATTTTTATGTTTTCAAAATTCAATCGTATTGTGCATGCCACATAAAAAGTCAGATTTAGTTTTTGTTAACCTCTGTTTTCTTCTTTTAATTATTGGTTAGTCTTACTTTATGGTATTATGCTTTATAGGGGCAGCATCCAATGATGCTTTCTACAAGGAATTATGGCACGCCTGTGCTGGTCCCCTTGTCACTCTACCTCATGAAAAGGAGCGAGTTTATTACTTCCTGCAAGGTCACATGGAACAGGTATGTTTGTATTTATGAACAAGCATTTTTTTGGGGGGTTAACTGATGTTAATTGATCTGTTAGAAGACTTAAAGAGCTTTGTGCCACAATTTCTGTCATGTATTAAAATGATCAAGTTTTGCAATAGAGGCAAATTGTTTAAAACATTGCTTGATAGCAATTTTTTTTTCTTTATTCCAAGCTAATGTTCTTAAAGTACTGTCAATACTGCACAAATTATTTTATCAAAAGTTTAATGGCGTTAAACCAGGGATATCACAATAGCAAATACTGTTTTTGACAAGAAAATTACTAAGCACTGCAAGAATGGCTTAACCCATTTAAATAAGGAATACTTGAGCGTTTTTCTTTTCTTGGTTGAGGTCTTGTTATTGTTGGTTTTACCTGACCAGGTTTTTCATGAAGTTTTTTATTGTATATCAAGATGTTCTTTCTGGGTTGTACTGTATCAGCTTCTGTGGTGGTAACATCTCTTACATCTGAGTATTGTCTGGTTTCAATTTCCTGTCGATCATTAAGGTGATATGTACCTTCTTTTTCATTAATGGTCAGTCTCTCTTTAATCTTACTTGTACGTTTCTGTTTTACAGCTTGAAGCATCAATGCATCAGGGATTTGAGCAGCAAATGCCTTACTTCAACCTGCCATCCAAAATTCTTTGTAAAGTTGTCAATATTCAACTTCGGGTGAGCAGGGCTTCTGCACTTGGTCATAGTGGAGTTGTTGTTGCTGTTGTTTTTTTATTTTCCTTGTTTATCATAACCGTTTAACAAGTAGTTACCTTGTGGTGTAGGCGGAACCTGATACAGATGAAGTTTATGCACAGATAACTTTGCTGCCTGAACCAGATGTATGCTATTTATTTAAGCCAATTTTGGCCTAGCTCTTCTAGTTCTTAAATAAAGTATACCCAGCAGTACTCCCTGTCTGTTCAATTTCTTGTTATGCTTATCCTATTTTTATTTTATCTTCTTTGATTGATTAGCAAAGTGAGGTTACGAGCCCAGATCCTCCTCTTCCAGAACCTCCAAGGTGCACGGTTCATTCATTTTGTAAAACACTCACTGCTTCTGACACAAGCACACATGGAGGTTTTTCTGTTCTTCGGAGACATGCAGATGATTGTCTGCCACCCCTGGTTAGTGTTATTCTTCTAATCAAGACATCATTTGGAAAATTATTGCCTCCGTGCCTCATTTATTCCCATGTTTTTTCAGGACATGTCTCAGCTGCCACCATGGCAAGAACTAGTTGCAACTGATTTGCATGGGAATGAATGGCATTTTCGACATATTTTTCGAGGTCCGTAGTTCTTGCATTCTCTCCTTTTGTTACTACTGAATAACCACTGTCAGAGTTGGAGATCTTCGGTTCCTATATCAGTAAACTTGTGACAATCTAGATTTACTATTTTTTAGAAACTGAATATGGTGGAGACGTGACAATTGAATTTTCTTCTTTTGCTTAATTTGTTATAAAATGAAATGGTCTTCTGTGTAAGCAGTTATATATATATATATGTGTGTGTTTGTTGATGGTTCTTGTGGTCGGACAATCGTCAATATTTTCTACTAAGGAAGCTTCTGATCAAATGTTTTATTTTCCAGGGCAACCTAGGCGGCACTTACTTACTACTGGCTGGAGTGTTTTTGTCAGTTCCAAAAAATTAGTAGCCGGTGATGCATTTATATTTCTAAGGCAAGTTTGTTAGTATGAAATATTATCTTAGAAGAGAACACGAACAGCTAAGGAAAAAAAAAAAAAGTAGGCAGTCATTGAATTTTGTTTTGGTTACATGTAATATTCCAGAGGTGAAAATGGAGAGCTGCGTGTAGGAGTTAGGAGGCTTATGAGACAACTAAGCAGCATGCCATCTTCTGTTATATCTAGCCACAGCATGCACCTTGGTGTTCTGGCCACTGCATGTCATGCCATTGCCACTGGAACACTCTTTTCGGTCTTCTACAAGCCCAGGTTGTTATTTGATTTAGTACACATTGAAATTACGTTTGTATTATCTGCCTAAAAAAAATTACCATCTTTATGTTTTGCTTGTATGTAATTTTTTGGATTATTGTGTGGAATTGTTTGTGTGTACATTTACTTGCTGACTTAGGGCAATTAAGGAACAATTACTTTGTTGTAATAAGCTGGTGGCTTTGAGGCACATAAGGTGACATTAATGATTTAGGCTCTTCTCCATTTGCTGGTAAATGGATAAAGCCCATCCTGTTTCTAGGATTGGTTTTTTGAGAAATCCAAGGATGCAAGGGATGAGACTTCATTTTGGGAGTCATTAGATGTTGCATCCCTCATCCGTGGGATTTCTCCATTGTCACTTAATCCTGATAGTTAAATGGGCGATATGCTTCCACTAAGAAATAGAATATGTAAGTGCGCATCAAATCTACAAGACTATATTGTTTTCCAACTCACACCATGTTTACTGCCTGATCATTGGCAGTTTACTCTTTGAAGTTGATATTGGCATTCTGTACTTGTCTTCTTGAAGAAGAGTTATTTATTCCTTGATTGTTATGTTTTATTATTTGTTGTGAAGGGACTTCATGCTGACTAATCATTGTTTGTGTCAGAACAAGTCGGTCAGAGTTTATTGTAAGTGTCAACAAGTACCTTGAAGCTCAGAGCCACAAGCTTTCAGTTGGGATGAGGTTTAAGATGAGATTTGAGGGTGAGGAATTTCCTAAGAGAAGGTATATAATTCCTCTAAATTGACATTAGTGGCTTTGTGGGTAGTCAACATTGTAGGCTTGTAGCAAACAATAAGTTATATTGAAATGCAGGTTCAGTGGTACCATTGTTGGAGTGGGAGTTGGAGATAATAAATCACCTGGCTGGGAGGATTCTGAGTGGCGGTCATTGAAGGTTCAGATGCAATCTTTTCATTACGTACCAATGTTCATTTATCATGCTCCTATTTGATTTGAATTCAGCCCAAGACTTCATTGAGGATCTAGGTTCTAAGCACCAAATGGAACTGGCTTTACTGTTATATTATGGCTAAAGAGATAAACTTTTACTGGTCTCTATGAATAATGCCATGTTCAGTCACTTTCCTTTTGTTTATTCTATTATCGAATTCTACACCAATTAGAAAATTGATTTGTGACATCAAATTGTATGTCAATGCATTGGAGAGCTTTCACTCTCATGAGTTCAGTAGTAGGCCAACTGACAGAATATAAGCTCATAATTGAATATTATGCAATCTGTCTTTTATCCTTTAGGGTATGGTATGTTGTCAGCCTTCCATCTTTTCATTATTGTTATGCCACTGCAAGATGTCTTGTTTCTACTAATTTCATACTTCCTCATAATTGTTCAGAGTTGATCTGAGGCTAAAGGGCGGAGAACTTTTTGGGTGATAGTTTGTGTTTAAGTGGTTTCTATGTGATTTTATAGATGTCATTGCTTAAAGTTAATAACGAAAGTTAGCAGGAAAACATGACTGTAAATTCAGGATATTGAATCTGAACTTGTTGGTTTGGCCTCTTTTTTATCCGAGAAGTCCCACATTGTCAGATGCAAGTAGTAAGTCTAGAGCGTATTAGCAATTTCCCAGAATATTAGGAGTCTTCCCTTGTGCTTGCAATCCTGTGACGGCTGTCCTCAACTCGTATTGGCATTATTTATCTTATATGTTATACTGACAGTTCACATTCTTCCTCCATTTAAGTCTTTTCCATGATCTGCTTCTAGTTGAAATACTTATGTTTTGTACTATTTTTTTTCTTCATTTTAGAGATTTATCTGGATAATGACCACTAGCTTTAGGTGGTTACATTATTGACTTGCTTTGCATTTTCTTTTTCCAAATTATTTTAGATTATTTAAATTTTCTTCATCGAGTTTAATGCATCTCAGGTCCAATGGGATGAGCCCTCATCGATCTTGCGTCCAGATAGTGTCTCGTCATGGGAATTAGAGCCACTTGTGCCTACGAGTCTTCCAAACTCCCAACCTACACAACGAAACAAGCGGGCACGTCCTCCTGTTTTACCTTCATCAGTGTTGGATCCTTCTCTAAATGGTTAGATTGTCTTCTATACAAATTAATTTTTGTCAGTTCTGCCATTTATGTTGTTTTTCATGAACATTTCCTTTTATCTTGCACATTAGGTATGTGGAGATCACCAGTTGAACCTCCAGCTTTCTCTTATCAGGACCCACAACATGAACAAGAACCCTACCCATCAGCCAAGTTCACTGCTGCTGCAACTAACTTTCTTGGCTTTAGTCGGAACAACTCTCAGGGTGCTATTTCCAACAATTCAATATACTGGTCTAATAGGGGGGAAATCTGTACGGATTCTTTTTCACCGCTTGTTCACAAAGAATCTGGTGAAAAGAAGCAGGGCACTGGGAGTGGCTGCAGGCTCTTTGGGTTTCAGCTACTTGAGAATCCTAATGTAGAAATAGAATAAAATTTGCCAGTGGTTACAGTGTCAGGAAGAGAACGGGATGATCGGTCTGTTCCATCTTTTGATACTGAACCAGACCAGCATTCTGAACCATCAAATGTCAATCGATCTAACATTCCTTCAGTAAGTTGTGATGCTGAAAAGTCGTGCCTGAGATCTCCCCAGGAGTCACAAAGCAGGCAAATAAGGAGCTGCACTAAGGTAACTGAAGTTTCGTTCTTTTTACTCTGATCTTCACCCCTCCTACTTTGTAGTTTAAAATCTTACAGTGGGATAGCAATTGTCTGCTTGCAGATATGTTAGTTTGGACAAATTATTGATGATATACATTTTATCCTCTTTTTAAAATTTTGCTGTAGAATCTATCTGAAACCTATCTTTGTTGCACTTTCCTATAGGAGGCTTCAGGGCATTATTTGTTAGCATGCCTCACTTATTTTTCCAGAAGATATTTTGAAGGAATTTAGGAGAAAATCTTGTTGTATATACATAACAATTACAACCTATGATATATATAAACTCCTAAGAGTAAAGTACTGAAATATTCCCTATGTAACTAACTATTTACATCCAACACTCTCCCTCAAGATGGAGCATAGATATCTCTCATGCCCATTTTGCAAACAATAGGATGAAAATCACAGTTACCAAGACCTTTCGTGAAGACATCAGCTAATTGGTTCACAGACCTTACAAAAGGTATACAAAGGAGCTTAGAGTCTAATTTTTCCTTAATAAAATGTCTGTCAATCTCAATGTGTTTTGTACGGTCATGTTGAACTGGGTTATGAGCGATGTTGATAGCTGCGATGTTGTCACAATACAGCATAAGAGGTTTTTCTATGGTTAATCTAAGATCTTCCATTAACCTTTTAAGCCATAACAATTCACACGTCCTATGAGCCATCGCTCTATATTCTGCTTCAGCACTAGATCTAGCAACCACAGTCTGTTTCTTGCTTCTCCACGACACTAGATTCTCACCAACAAATATACAGTATCCTGAAGTAGATCTCCTATCATCAAGTGAACCAGCCCAATCTGCATCTGTATAAGCTTCCAACTTCAGGCTTTTATGTTTTTCAAAAAGGAGTCCCTTCCCAGCTACAGATTTCAAGTATCGCAATATGCGGTGAACTGCATCCAAATGAGCAGAATGAGGATCATGCATAAACTGGCTAACCACACTGACAGCATAGGCAATGTCTGGACGAGTGTGAGATAAATAAAGTAACTTTCCAACCAATCGTTGGTATCTCTCTCTATCAACACATTCTCCATCATCACTCTGTAACTTGTGGTTTGCTTCAATAGGTGTGTGCTGCAGGCCTGCATCCAAGCATACATGTCTCCTCTAGCAAATCAAGAACATACTTTCTTTGAGATAGGAAAATACCTTTTTCAGAATGAGCAACTTCGATTCCAAGGAAGTAACTAAGCTTCCCCAAATCCTTGATCTCAAATTCTCTGGCAAGATGATTTTTTAACTTGGATACCTCTATAGGATTATCTCCTGTCACTACTATATCATCAACATAGACAATAAGAATAGTAATCCTCCCATGACAATGCTTCACAAACATAGTGTGATCAGCATTGCTTTGTTGGTACCCAAAAGAAAGCATTGCTTTTCGGAATCTATCAAACCAGGCTCGGGGTGACTATTTGAGGCCATACAAGGACTTCTTCAACTTGCATACCTTCCCTTCAGTCTTTTGACAGGAGAAGCCTGGGGGAATCTCCATATAAACTTCCTCAGCAAGGTCTCCATGCAAGAAAGCATTCTTTACATCTAGTTGCTGCAAGTCCCAACCAAGATTTACTGCACAAGAAATAAGAACTCTGATCGAATTCATCTTGGCAACAGGAGCAAAGGTTTCTTGATAATCCACCCCATAAGTTTGAGTAAATCCTCTTGCAACAAGTCTAGCTTTGTATCTCTCAATTGTCCCATCAGCTTTCCTCTTAATAGTAAAGACCCATTTACAGCCAATAGCTCGTTTTCCATAAGGGAGACTAGCAAGTTCCCAAGTATCATTTTTAGATAAAGCTTTCATTTCTTCAACCATAGCATCCTCCCATTTAGGATCAGCAAGTGCTTCTTTCCAATCTTGTGGAATAGACACAGACAACAAAGAGGACACAAAAGCTCTATAGGATGGAGACAATGAATCATATGAGATATAGTTAGAGATAGGATGCTGAGTACATGCTCTAACTCCTTTTCTAGTTGCAATTGGAAGATTAATATCATCAATATTAGGAATATCACAAGGTAGATTTGAAGAGTAAGGAAGAGTAGGATCTGTACTCAAAGGAGTTTGTGTTGGTTTTGGAACTGAGTTCGGGATTGCCTCTTGGCTAGGTAAAGCACTTTCGATTGCTGTAACTTTATGTTTTCTTCGACTGTACGTAAGGAAATCATCATTCTCCTTCCTCATAAGACCCTTACTGCCATTAAGAGATTCACCATCATTCCTTTCTCAACCTCCATTACATTCTCCAGATTTACAGTCTCTTCATTTTCCGTCTCCATGTTATTTTCTTCTTCTTCCAAAGATGATATTCTCTCCCCCTGATTTCTATAAGTCAACTCCAAGGATGATATCCACTCTCCCCTGACCTCCATGAGTCAACTCTTCCTCACTATAGCTCTCCTCCTGAAGAGATGATGAAGAGAAGTAAGCCTCGGATTCTCGAAAGGTGACATCCATGCTGACATAAGTATTCCTGGTAGGTGGGTGGTAGCACTTATATCCCTTCTGAGTTGCAGTATACCCAATAAAGATACATTTAAGAGCTTCTCGGGTCAAGTTTACTGATATCCTTTTTGTGCTTATGCACAAAACAAACACAACCAAAAACTTTAGGAGGAACAGTGAATGGACAATTTCGGAGAAGAAGATCCAAAGGAGTCTTAAACTCAAGAGCTCGTAACGGCATTCGATTGATAAGATAAGCAGCAGAAAGAACTGCATCCCCTCAAAAAGTTTTTGGAACATTCATAGTAAACATCAATGATCTTGCTACCTCCTAATAGATGTCTATTTTTACGTTCTGCAACACCATTTTGAGCAGGTGTATTAACACAGCTAGTTTGATGAAGTATACCATGATCGCACAGATACTTTTGGAAGGATCCCTCACTATACTCAGTACCATTATCACTTCTCAAAACTTTAACTTTAGCATCAAATTGAGTGCAAATCAACTTGTGAAACATCTGAAAGCATTGAAACACTTCATTCTTTGTACGCATTAGATACACCCAGGTAGTTCGACTATAACAATCAATAAATGTAACAAACCACATGTAACCAGATACTGAGACAGCCCGGCTAGGACCCCAGACATCAGAATGTATAAGCACAAATGGAGAAGTACTCTTAATGTTCTGTGGAGGATAAGAAGAGCGTGTATGTTTTGCAAACTCACATGCGTCACAAGTCAAATTGCTCATAATACATTGCTTGATTAAATTAGGAAACATATTTCCCAACACCAAAAAAGATGGATGTCCCAAGCGACGATGCCACTGAACCAACTCTTGCTGAGAAGAAGTGGTAGAACTACTATGAAGAGCCTGACCACTAGTATTATCTTTAGACAAGATCTCAAGACCATATTCTAACAAATACAACCCATTGTGCTCTTTACCATAACCAAGTATTTTTTCCTTTCCCAATTCCTGAAATACACAAGAAGATGAATCTAAAAGTACTGTACAATTCAATTCTTTAGTGATAGTACTAATAGATAAAAGGTTCATGGAAAGCTTGGGAACATGAAGAACAGATGACAAGGTCAGCGAAGGAGTACAACAAATGGAACCTTTCCCTGAAATAGATGACAGGGAACCATCGGCTACTCGAACCTTTTCTTTACCAGAGCAAGGGAAATATGAAGAAAAACTACTAGAGGTACTCGTCATATGATCCGAAGCACCGGAGTCTATAATCCATGGGTTTGAATCAAAAGATGAATGTGCATGGAGAGCATCAGCAAAACCAGAAGATCTCCTATGAGAATTGTAACCTGATCTAGCCAACACGTTCTTAAGAAATTGCACTTCTTTTGTACTAAAAGGAGAGGAGTTTGTGTTTTCACATGACGAGAGTTCTCTTCCATTAAACTCCATAACAACAACTTGTCTTGTCCCCCTAACAATTATTCACACTCAGGCAGCTTAACCAACAAACAAATTTCAGCAAAAGGACTCTCCCTTTCAAAATCAGCCTTTAGGGCACTTTATCACTCAAATTATTTCTGAAAATAACCCAAGAGTGACAGATACCAGCTGAGAACAAGGAATGCAGTCCAGATCAACTTCAATCCGCAGCAAAAAAGGAATCACAACAAGGAAATAAGACAATCCACAGCCAAATCAGTCAACAAGGCACCCAATAAGCCCAGCAAAGTACTACCCACTGCCCACAAATGCAACCAACATGCAAAACTCTGCCAAATAGAACATAAAAAACGCAGCTACAGTACCCCGAATCACAACCCGTGAAGAACAAATCTCCCAAACAGGTTTCTCCTTCCCAACTCGACCTAAACGATCAACTTAACCACTCAAATCGAAGCCAATAAGGGCCAAGAAGTGGAAGAAAACAGCTGAAAACCTCCCAAATTGAAGAATTTCAGAAAAAACAAAACTAGGGCTACGAACTGAAAAACTCCAATTACTCCCTGATCTTAGGTCCTTTCTGAATGAAAGTTTGGGGGTTTTGGTCGCTCGAACGAGGCGATTCAGGATCTGTGGGTTGATTCCGGTGGGTCTCGCCGGAAAACACTGTTCACGGCGGCAGCGGCAGTGGCAGCGGAACAGTGGCAGTAATGGCTAATTTCAGGAGCTCTGATACCATGAAGGAATTTAGGAGAAAATCTTGTTGTATATACTATAACAATTACAACCTATGATATATATAAACTCCTAAGAGTAAAGTACTGAAATATCCCTATGTAACTAACTATTTACATCCAACATATTTTTATATTATGGATGGTCTACATCAGTGGCAACTGGCAAGTAAAAGAAATTTTAGCTGGGAGCAGGAAATAGAATGTAAAAAGAACTCTCTCTAATGTTGGAAAATTTTGTACATGGCAAATCCACATAAAACCGGAATGCCCAAATGGCTTGGCTTATATTTTCTTCTCTTTCATTAACAAAGGCATGCCTACTGGGTATGATTTTGTTGTGATCTTTAATGGAATATGTATGTCTTTTCCAGGTTCACATGCAAGGGATGGCTGTAGGGAGGGCTGTTGATCTGATGTGTTTTCACCAGTATGAGGATCTTCTAAATAAATTGGAGGAGATGTTTGACATCAAGGGTGAGCTCTGCGGATCCACCAAAAAATGGCAGGTTGTCTATACTGATAATGAAGACGATATGATGATGATTGGTGATGAACCATGGTGGTAAGTTCATTTGATGTAGTCCTTAATTTTCATCTAAATGCCTTTCTTTGTCCCCTGTGCTTCCCTTATTTTACCTTGTGCAAATCTTCACACCTCACATATGAGCCTTCAACTGAAGAATGGATTGTCAAGCTCATTCTGGCAATCTTTTAACTTTCGGAAATACCCTTTAACACGGTTCCCAACCACTGCTTAAAGATCTGACTCTTGAGGCATGACTGTCCTTTATAACTTTTGACAGGTCCAAGCTTCCTATATTTGTCAGTCATTCTATAGTCCACATATAGTGCCAATTATTCATTTGACTAAAATTCTTGTTTATCCAGTGACCCGTCACCCAAACTTTTTGGTTTATCTGTGTCTGTCATTCTCTCCACCTAGTCAGCTTTTTTCACTAGCATCGTCAAGGTAAACAGTAAATACAACAAGAACATAATATTTTTTATGTCAACACAAGGATTTTCTATTCCAATGGATAATGAAATCAAGTATGATCCATCAAGATGGGTTACTGTTACTCAAAAATGTCAACATGTAACAAAAGAACCCGTTATTGCATTGAAGATTTGAAACCAAACTTTCTTATTGGTGGGGAGGGGAGAGGAGGGGAGAGGAGGGGAGAGAGTTTGGGATTTTCATCTATTCAGTAATTGTTGACTGAAGTGATGATGAAGTGACTCATTATTCTTCTCTCTATTACTAGTCTAATATTGTTTTACTCTTACTATTGCCTGAATAGGTTTAAAATTAGGAGTGTAATATACTGAAACTAGATTTTTTCTTAATTTGTTGGGAATTCCTCTAACAGATCATTAATAAAATAAGAACATACCATAGTCAGGGCTTGTGTAATGCCTGTTTTATAAATTAACTGGTGTGTGTGGTATATACGCGTATGCAAATAGATTGCAAATCTTACCTCATGTTTGATACTTTGCAATTCTACTGCAGTGAGTTCTGTAATGTTGTGAGGAAAATCTCCATCTATACACCAGAGGAAGTGAAGAAGCTTTCACCCGAAGACCAGTCTTCCAGTTGATGAAGAGGCTAAACCAGGAAAGCTAGATTCTGAAACAACTGTAAACACTGATGACCAGTCATCTACTGTGGGGCCTGGGTGCTAACACTCCTTTGTCTCCCATTATGCCATAGTCAATTAATACGATAAATGTTGGAAAGCAGAGTTGGGAAAATTTAGTGAAAGGAACAAGATTGAACTTGAGAATCACTTCAGCTTGGCTTAATGGAGGAAGCCGCGGTTGTGTTAAGCACTTATACTGGAGTGGCTTCAGTTTGTGACATGCAGCATCAAGGAAGAATCAGTGACATGGAAGGCTGGCTTGGGTATATATGCGGTGTGATCTGCCTTAAAGATGAGATTTGAGTATAATAGTGGTTTTTCCTTCAGAGTCAGTTTTACCAAGTGATTATTGTTTTGCTTGCTCATCTTGATATATATAATATATCATTTATTCTTTTTCAAATTGTGTTTTTACCTTATGTGATACTTCTGTAATTTGTATATAAATTCCAATTGCCTTCCAAATTCTCTTCAATGTATATATCTAATTCTCTTCAAGCAACTACATGCAATTTTGCCATGTATGTTTGAAACAAATATCTGCGGCAAAGTTTTGAGATCATATGCAGTCTTTTTTTCTGACACATGATTATTCATGCGTACTTATAAATTTGGTAAGCTCGGTTTGTGTTACTTTTTTTCATGATATCAACTTCCTTATATACATGATGGGAATGTTAAGTAGCATTTTTTTATGTTTATTCAAGAATATAGCCGGCTGGAGTGGTCAAGGGATGGTTTCCAATGATTGTTGTCGAGCTTCCAAAAACCATTTGAATTTCAGTATGCATTTTAGTAGAAATAATGTCAATTTTATGTTTGCAGTTCGTAGTCAATGGTTGAAAAGGCGTTGAGGAGATGGATGAAAGCAGTTCAATGTGAATGAATTTGTAGTGATGGAATGTCTGATAATGGATGGTATGAGTAGGCGACAGCACTTTACAAAGAAAAAGAATGTGAAAAGTAGCTCACATGTATTAAATTCTTGGTTTTAAAGTATGTGGGGGACAGAGGCTACTAGATTTGCAACGGTCATAAACTTTTGAAAAAATAAGGAGCGGAAGTCTTGGAAGTGCATATACTTCGTATTTGCGATTACAAATCTAAGCCAGATCCTACATTTGCATCTCATCCAATGCTAACCCAGTTTGCAGTTCTACAAGTTAATCTTCCACCATGAAAAACATGTTAAAATCTATGAAGAAGCTCAAGCTATGGCCAAGAAAGAGAAAGAAAAAGAAGACTCATGAGCCTTACTATCCTCCACCACCATGTCATTGTTTCTGCTCTCACTCTTATGCTCCACCCTCAGCTCCACCCTTACCTCCATGGCTTGAAGCTGACCAGTCTTATGGGACATTCTTGGCACCGAGTAGTCAGTCTATCCCAGAAGCACCCTATTTAAATCAAGCTCATGTTCCCCAACCAGAAATTATTGTGGATGACACACCAATCTATCAGACATTGCCTGAAAGCAGCTTATCTTATCAGCAATATATGGTTCGACAACCTGTTTATGGGATGCCTGTTGCTCAGACAGCTAGAAGAGCGAGATCTGCAGGGGCTTTTGGCTGTATTGTCAATTTCGGTGTTCATGTTTTTCGCTGCTTATGTCCCTGTTTTCACATTAGAGAAGTAGTATGAAGCATAACCAACCATTTTTTGTGTGTAAAAAAAATTTGTTGTGGCTAGAGGAAAGTTCAGATAGCTTCTGAGAAAACCCAGAATCCAATAATCCTATCTTGCTTTTGTTTTTCTCATCCAAATAAGTATGTTGATTTCTTTGAGTAGTTCTCATTCACAAGGGACATTGGGGTTCTCAAGCTATAGGGTGTCGCTGGGGTTCTTGGAGGTATAGGGTGTCACAGTGCTTCTCAGTCCTCTTTCTTGTACTGTTGTTTGATCAAATTTATGAAGTCTTGAGTTTGTTAGAAATTCTGTTTTGCAGTGAACATAAAAAGTTTCATTTACTATCTCTTTTTCTAGTATGTCATTGACACATTGTTTAATGGTTAATGTCGTGCAAGCATGAAATGAATGCCAATTTGGATATGCAATTATCAGAATTCTGAGGGCTTTACACTGAGCTTTTCAGAATATCTGAAGCTCTTAATCTATTGCAAATAGACTGTATTTTTCTTGGGAAAGAAACATGAAAATTTAAACAACTCTTCAAATGAACCAACCAGATCACCTTGGTGGCATAGTTTTTTATAACTAAATAAATTACAATCAAAAGATGAAGACTATACTCTCACTAAATTACAATCATATCAACCGTTTGTTTAAATTCAAGGGTTTACAGTCAGTAACAGCACAAAATTGGTGGATGATCTCCAACCAGCAGACGAAGTAACTTGTGCAAACCACGATCACCGTCATCCACAGAGATTTTCCCTGTTCGTGGATTAGTTATCAAGTCTCTAGACAAATCGTTTTGCTTTCTTTGGATTTAATCTACCGGAGCCAGAGGTGCCATCAAGAATCTCAGTTTCCCCAGTAGACTTAGCTGCTTGTATAAGCTGCTGAAGAACTTCCTCCAGTCTCCTGATTGCCCTGATCAAGCTGCCTTCAAAAACCTGTGTAATTTCCATGATCTCATAGAATTTTGAGCCTTTTGCCCATGAATATACAGCTTCCATAATATCAGGTCGAAATTAACTTAAGAAACTCTCAATCAATCTGGACCTGTTTCTAAATTGAGAAAAAGAAAAAACACATTATATATGAATAATAAGTTAATGGCTAAAAAAGTGGAGTTACATACTAAAACCACGCAAACTGCTTAATAAGTTTACTTGTATATCACAGCTTTTGCCCTATTTTCGGATACCATAGTGAATATCTAATTTTTCTGGATTCAATACACTGGCCAACTGAACAAACATTGACATAGATGATAGACCAAGTCCTTGAAAGTTATTAGCATTCATAGTATTCATCAGTAAGCAGCATTGATACCCATCTATTTTAATAGTTGATATCACGAAGCAACATCTACCACTAGTTTGTCTCTGTTGAGTTCCAAGTACAAGTTCCAGTTGAGTCAAACACAATAAAAATTCCAAGATTTTCATGTCATTACCTTGCACTCAAGCTGGAGTTGGGCAACTCTCCGAGCTGCATCTTGTAACTGTGAGAACAGCAAATCGAGTTCTTCCCTTGGCTTTGCAGCATCATTAACTTTCTCCTGCCATACAAAAACAGAGAGGAGAGACACCATATCTTCCACCTTTATGTCCTTCAAAACACCAATGAACATGAGCTCTGTAAGGGTCAACTCATCTGCACTACTGATTTCACAAGCAACCTTCCCTTTCAATTTGACCAACATTGTCACTTGCAGCATATCTGCAATTAAATTTACCTCAAACATCAATATTACACTTCTCACCAGTAATGATAGAAGTTCATAATTTTCCATAGCATTTGACAGTGTCATAAGAAGAAGAATTCTACATTGTTTGCTTTCCAAAAGCAAATATTTCAATGAAATCAGAAGAGCAATTGTGCAGTTGAGTAAAGGTGGATGAAGGTAATGCAACTAAATATGATAGGAAAAATAATTATAAGATGGTAAACTCTAAAAACTCTATCCATGAAAGCCTGTGCTACTGTGAATGCAGTATATGGATGCTGCAGTGCAATGAAATGTCCAAATTTAGAGAGTCTATCTACAATGACCATGATAACAGATTGCCCTCAGACTTTGGCAATCCCACTATAAAATCCATAGAAATGGATTACCAGACTCCTTTAGGTATTGGTAATGGTTGCAGCATTCCTGGTAGTGCGATTGTCTCCCCTTTAAATCTTTGGCATACGTCACAATTTCTAATGAAGTTTCTTACACTTTTTGTAGTCCTTTCCAATGGAATGAGCTGCTGATTCTTTTAATTGTGACATGTACTCCAGAGTGGCCTCCTGAGCCACTTGTATGAAATAATTGCAACAACTCTTTTCTCAATTCCTCATTGTCTCCCACAACTAATTTTCCCTTTCTTCTTAGTTGTCCTTGGACCACTGTATAGTGCTTATGGCTGGCTTGCCTCTCTTCCACTTCTTTTTGAATTTTCTTTAGCTTGGCATCTTCACTGCAGCTTGTCACCACTCTTTGCACCAGGTCTGTAATGACAATAGACACTGCTAGGCTAGTAACTTCACTATCTGCATTTGTTGTCACTCTTGAAAGAGCATCAGCCACAATGTTTTCCTTTCCTTTGTTATATTGAATTTCATAATCCAACCCCGTTAGTTTAGTCAACCACTTATGTAATACTAGATTGCATTCTTTCTGTTCTAATAAGTGCTTCAATGCTTTATGATCTGTTTTAATAATAAAATGTCTTCCTGTCAAGTACTGTCTCCACCTGTTAATTGCATAGACAATTGCAATTAGTTCTTTCTCATAAGTAGACAGGCTCAAATGCTTGGGTCCCAATGTTTTACTCAAAAATGCCAATGGATGTCCTTTTTGCAACAAGACAGCCCCAATTCCAAAACCAGAAGCATCTGTTTCTATGATAAATGTATCAGTGTAATTTATTAGTACAAGGACTGGGGCTTGTGTCATCAAGATCTTGAGTCTGTTAAAGGCTTCATCAGCTGCTGGTCCCCACTCAAACCCATTCTTCCTTAACAGCATATTCAAACCCTTGCTCACCTGACCATAATCCCTTATAAACCTTCTGTAGTAGCCTGTCAGGCCTAGAAAACTCCTTAACTCCTTTACTGTGGTAGGTGTTGGCCATTCAGTCATTGCAGTGATCTTTTTTGGATCGGCAGCAATTCCTGCTTAGGAGATTATATGGCCTAAATAGTCTATGTGAGTACTTGCAAAAGTACATTTGCTTTTCTTAGTATAGAGCACATGTACCCTTAACAGTTGCAGCACTTGTCTTAGATGCTTCATGTGCTCCTTCTAAGATTTGCTATAGACTATTATGTCATCAAAGAAAACTAACACAAATTTTCTGAGTAAAGGCTTGAATATACAATTCATAAGCCTTTGGAATGTTGTAGGAGAGCATTTGTCAGCCCAAAGGGCATAACCACAAATTCATGGAGGCCTTCATGTGTTCCAAAGGCAGTCTTATGAATATCTTATGGTGCCATTCTGATTTGGTGATATCCACTCCTCAAGTCCAATTTAGAAAAAAAATTTGCACTATACAATTCATCAAGTAACTCCTCTATCAAAGGAATAGGAAACTTACTTTTAATTGTAAGCTAGTTGAGTTTCCTATAATCTATACAAAACCTTCATGTATCATCTTTTTTCTTCACTAATACTACAGGCGAAGCAGAGCAGCTGCCACCGGGTCTGATTACCCTATTGTCCTAACATTTCTTTGACTAATTTTTCAATAATGTCTTTTTGCAAAAGGCCATATATGTAAGGCCTAAGATTAAAGGTTTCTAAAACCTTTTTAAGAGCGATTTTATGGCCAAATGGTGTGGGGGTGGCAAAGCTTGTGGAATCTCAAGCACATCAATATATTCCTCCAGTAATGCAGATAGTTCAGTTGGATTTACCTCAGTTTTCACCTTAGCCCGAGAAAATGATAAAGAGAAGAATGTTGATGTTTCCTGTTATTGTCCCCTTGTTCCTTCTTGTACTCGGATCAACATACTGGTGGTACCTTTCTGTAACAACTTGACTGCTCCTTTTCTATTATCCAAGCTTACCACTGATCCTGTCTTCCCTTGCAACTTGACCCTTTTTCCTTTCCAGCCAAATTCCATGACTAATTCCTGGAAGTTCCATGTGATGTTTCCCAAAGAAACTAGCCACTGCTTAAGACCAAATCATAATGGCTTAAAGGCATCACTAGGAAGTCTGCACTAAACCTAGTTTGTGACATATTCCACTTCAGGTTGTAGCATAACGAAGAAATGGTAAGTTTAGAGCCACTAGCTACTAACATTTCCATATTCTTAGTTTGCCTCATTTTCAATCCCAACCTTCTTGTTAACACTGAGTCCACAAAATTGTGACTACTTCCACTGTCAATCAAGATGACTACCTCCTGCTTTTTCATAAACCCTTTAACCTTCATAGTCTGGAACCCTCTAAGTCCTTGACCTGCTACATTCCCTGTTAAAGCCTGCAGAGAAATAGCTATGCCCTCTTCACTAATCTGGAGTATAACCAGTCATATTCAAAACATCTTCTTATTCACCTTCCAACTCCTCTTCTTCCTCTACAGTGATTGTCATTAGAGACTTCTCATTTCTACATTTGTGGCCTGGAATGAATTTTTCATTACAATAAATGCATAGACCCTTCTTTCTTCTTTCCTCCATTTCTACTTTTGGCATTCAAAAGGATGGTTTCTTTAAGGTTATACTGTCTGTAGGTTTGTAGGGATTTCTCTGGAGTGGTTTGTCTTTAGAACTGAGATGGGAATTCTGGTTTGGTAATTGGGAAAACGTGGGTTATTGGGATTGTTTAGGTTAAATATGGGGGTGGGTACAGAATTAGGATGTGGTGATAGTTTACTGTAAGTCTGGTAAGGTTTTCTGTATATGGTGGACATTAATAGATTTTCTTGGGTTACTGCCAAGTTCATAGCATGGGATAAGGATTTTATTTCCACTAGATTGATTCCATGCACAATCTCCTCCTTAAGACCACCAAGATAATGATCTAACAATGCCTCCTTATCTATTGTGCATCTATTTTTCAACACCTCAAACTCATCATTGTAATCATCTACACTGCCTGTTTGTTTAAGCTTCTTTAATGCAATAAGAGGCCTAGACAGTAGCTTACCTTTAAACCTGATCTGCAACTCTTGCACAAATTCCTCCCATGACACCTTCTCCATCCTTCTTTCTTCCTTGAACCCCTGATACCATTCCACCACTTTTTCACCAAAATGCATACCAGCCAACCTAACCTTCAGGTCTTCTGAGGTCTCGTCAATTTCAAAGAACTCTTGACATTTAAACACCCAGCTTCTTAAATTGTCTCCTTCAAACCGTGGAAATTCCACTTGGGCAACCCTCTTAAGCAAATGATAATCTTTCAACCTTCAATTCTTGGTCTTCTTGTTGTCTGGCTTCTTTGACTGGAGGTATCTCCCTTACTGGTGGTACAAACTGATTAGTCTGGGGATCGACTCTTTGTTGGTGAGCAAAGTGTAAACCAGGAGGGCTAGGGAGTATTGGTGGTGTTTCTCCCTCATAAGGTGGTGGGTGACAGTTCTCCTTGTCCTTCTGTAGTGCACTCATGGCTGTTAGTACTTCTTGAAACCTTGCATTGTTGAGTTCCATCATTGCTTGGAATTTGGCTTCCGAATCAGCTTTTAATTCTTGAATGAATGAATCAATTCTTGAATCCATGTTCTCCATTTGAGATTCCAAAACTGTCAACTACATATCAATAGCGTTTGCATTCACGTTCACCATTTTAGAGCCAAGTTGAGCTCTGATACCATTTTGATATGGGTAAAACCAAGTTCCTAAGAATGGGCAACTAGCTTTACAGAGTTTGGGGAGAGAAGAGAAAGGAAATTAGAGAGAGAGAAGAAAAGCCTTAGCTAATTTGAGTAATGATTTTCAGATCATTTTACACTATTTATTTCGTCTTCTTTTATACAAGCTTGTTGACTGTTACACAATTTAACAGTTCTAACAGCTAGTTGCTAACAGACTAACAGCCTAACTAATTGCTAACTGTCTCATTTAGTTAAAAGCAATGTATTGGAGCCGCTAATAGTCAGGTTTAAGAGTTCTGATCCATTGATGACATAACCCTAAACCCATTTGCCATAACATTCGTATCAGGTCGTCGTCATCACCAATACAACCAAAACGGAATGAAAAGGAGGGAAGACCTTGTTGACGAAGTGGCACTACTATTGGGACTTTAAACAATGTCGCTTCAATATTTACAAAAAAAAAAAAAAAACTAATTGCACTTCTTTATTATTCATTCTCATCTTAGTAAGGAACATTGGAGCTGAGTTATTACTGTTAAAACTACATATCTATTTTTTCTTTTAGGGTGATATTGAGATAGTTTGTAGGCCCTTCTACTAATTGAACATCCAAAAACTACACATGATGTCTTCAAGTGATAAAGCCAATACAATCAACCAAAGAATTTGAATTAGAAATTGACTAAACTAGTCAATAACAACCCCATTCTAAGAGCGAAATTAATAAAATGAAAGTTTTCTTAAGAAATGTATCTGCATATACAAAAGGCCCAGATCAAATTGAGGAGAAACTGCTTCCATAGTCTAAAAGAGAATGAAATTAAAAAGATTTGAGCCCCAATAAAAACAACTCAGATTTGATTTGTGAGTATTGTTTGCCTTTAGTAGCACAACCAACAAATTAATCTAGTATGTTTAGGGAGGACAAATTAGCAAAGAAAGAATGATATGTTATAAAAGAGCATAGATATCTAATTCCTGGTCAAGTGGATAATTTGGAGGCCTTGTAGATTTTCTTTTGATCCTTTCAGTACTGCACGAGTCAGTTCCAAGAGTTTATAACTTGTAGAGTGAGTCATTAAATACTTGATTCACGCTTTGTACCCGCCAAAAAGGAAAACATTATAACACTTCCGACTGGGTTATTCATAAACATTTTGTGACTGGATAGAAGTATGTTCCTCTCAATTTTCCACTTGGAAACTTATATATCAGCTAGACTTGAATTGCTCGACTCATGGCTACCATGCAGACTCGTCAGTAATTACAAATCCCGGTTTGATTAAAGTACTTGCTTGAGATCTTGTAGAACAAATAGTCCCATCTTTGAATCCTTCCATATAATATTCTCAATCCAACTTCTACGGTTGCTTCCCGGTCTGGTAAAGGTTACAATTCATTTCTGGACCTTTGTAGGGGAGGGGGGCAAGGTCTCTGTCTCAGTCCCTGTCCAACCAGTCATCACTAGTATCGGTATTGTGAAACTTCTTCTTGCTATCCTCGTTATCATCTGAGAATTCAAAATATCTGTTCTGGTGTATCGAACTCTTGCCCAGTTTGCTACAATGGCTGTCTTTCAGCTCGTCCTTATCAGACCACTCTTCACAAGAGCCCCCCAGATCATCGAGATGTTCCAATTTCCTCAGGTGTTTTAAACTCTTCCTAGTGTGACGTTGATGTGCTTTTCTGTCCCTATCCTTCTCTGACTGGTCTCCATCAACTTCATGATATCTTTTCTCGCAGTCCCCATAACCGTCCTGAAAATCAGCTCTTCTCCTGTGTTTTGAGCTTTCCTTGGAGCTACTATGCTCTGGCTGTGACTCTCCATCTCTATTCAACAAGTCCCCATCATATTTAGCTTCACGCGTTATGCTCTTGTTGCCCTTGTTCTGGTGTGTTGAGCTTTTCCTTTTGCGGCTATGGCGTCTTTCCCTATCTCTCTCCCTGTCTGACCAATCCCCAACAGATCCAGCTTCATAACTTCTGTACTCACTTTCTCTGTTCCACTGCCTTGAGCTTGTCCCTGAAGGAGCATGGTGAGTTTCTCTGTCCTCATATACAATGGATAAATTCCCATCAGAATCAGAATCACGAGTTCTGCTCTTGTGGTCCTTGTTCCGGCTAATTGAGCTTTCCCTTGTGGGACTATGGTGTCTCTTTCTGCCTCTGTCCTTATCCAGCCAATCCCCATCAGTATCAGGAGTTCTGCTCTTCCTCCAGCTATTGTCTTTTTCTCTTGTGTTCTCTTTGCATATTTCCTCATCAAGAGATCTAATACTCCTACTGTCTCTACTAGAGTACCTTTGCTTGTGTTTACTCCTTCGGACAACATTCTCATGGTCATTTCTTCTACCAGAACCACCACTATTCAAGACATCCCTCTCTCTGGATCTTGATCTTCTTGAATGGTACCTGTGATGATAAGAAACTATGAAGAAACAGCAAGAAAACCCTGAGGGTAGACAAGGACTAATAATAAGCTGTGCTCCATATTCCTTCAACTTATGAATTAAATCATTTTGCAATCCGGAAACTATTAAAATCTTGGGCATGAAGTTCAATTCCGTGTTGTTAATAAGGTCCGACCAATTAACAAGATATGTATACCAAAAGATGCAAATATAAACCTTCAGTAGACACTAGACATACATTCTTCAACTAAACCAAATGTGATAGAGTGTGAAGTATGAACTTGAACTTCAAATTGCATAGAGAATGCACACAATGTTGTTTCTTTTTCTTTTGTAGTTGTTTACATTTGTTTATTTTTATTTTTCAATTTGGTGAGAATGCACTCCTTGTTGATAAAGCATGTAGAAAATAGTTCAGCTGCAATTTTGTATGAATTCATTACATGATTTACATCTAATGGTCTGAGGCTGCCTATGAGAAATACTATTCTTCCTAAAATGTATAAGAATGTAGAATCAATTTCCTGAATATGCAATTTTCTTGTTCATCTCCTTGACGAGGGATCATTCTATGTCTGACAGTATTCATGCCGCTTATAAGGGGCATGGACCTATATCAAATTCCACATTGAATGCAAATGTTCAAACTGCACTCCGTCTTGTTCCTCTCTTTGATGACCAATGTTCTATGTCAACAGCATTTATGCCACTTATAAGAAACATCAACCTATATCAAATTCCACATTGAATGTAAATGTTGAAAAAGGAATTGATCTTTCTAAGTAGACATATTATGGAGGAAGCTAATATGCAACACATTTGAAAATCTAGAACTAGTAGCATAGGATCAGAAAATACAAAGGTCAAAGGTTAATAAAGCAGACATTAAGAATAAAAGGAACTATATTCTTAATCTACTGCTCGAAGTAAGAGAGCACCTCTCAGAGTTCTTGCTAGAGCTCTTCATCAAACCCGCATTTTCTTGCTCCATCAGTTGCTCATATTCATCAGAATAACCAAATAGGGCAACCATCTTTTTCACCCAGTATTTTGGGGGTGGTTTGTCAAAATCAGCCCATTCATAATCTCTTCCAGGATTACGGAAACAGTGAATAAAATTGCAAGCAGTTCCACGAGAACACGTCTGTTAAAATGAAAAAGAAAAGACCAGAGTAGCATCAAAATCGCCTGTGTGACTCATGAAACCGTATTCTTTTATTACACCAATAGATTCTGTGACATCTTACTCTCTGTCTTTGTAGGAACTACAACAGAAATCAACTACAGCAAAAAGAGTATACCATTTGCGTAAACAAAATGAGAAAAAGCCATAGTCAATAACTGTACCTTGAAACCTGATTTCATATATTCCCCACATATGGCAACCTTCCATCTGGTCACGTTAACAAATTCACACGTTACCTGCCACGAACCATAAAAAGATAAATAACCTCAGCACCCCTACCTCCATGAAATGATCGGAAAAACTGAGGGAGTGCACAAATCAGGAAGGAAGTTCTACTGCTAGTTATGCATATCAGAATGACTCAACCAAAAGTTAACCCTATCATGAAAACCCTAAATTTATCCATCTTATAGTTTCAATCAAGATGAAGTTTTTCCAGCCTTACTCAAACTAAACTCACTCATAACTCTCTCTCCCTATATATATACCTCCAGTTGAGCCCTCATGGACCTCTCACCACTGTCTTACATCAAAAACTTCCTGGAGGTCTTCCAAGATATAGAAATCTGTTTCTTGAGAAAATCATAAATGCATCAAGCATCAAGCAATAGAATATACCCACTCAATCATCTCAAACTATTAAATAATTGGGGTTTTAAGAAGATATTAAATAAATGAATTTAGAGGTTATACATACATGCATCATATACATTTATATATAATATAGAGAGAGAATAAAACTTTCTAAAAACTGTTAAGTGACAGATCTCACAATGTTTCATGCTTGGCATATCAATAAAATGGTTCCTTGATTGCAAAACAGCCAACAGAAAATACTTGTTCTGATCTCTAAGGAAAGCAATACCTGTTTCCCAGCAAAGTAGCGACCATTGACTGAATGATAAGCAAGAAGAGCAGAATCCAATAATTTATACTCTATGTACACATTTCCTTTCAAGTGAAACGAACCATTTCTACACACCTGCCAGCACAATACAGTTACTAGTATAACATTGTGAGGAAACCTTAGCACAGAAAGGGAGAAATCAGGATGTGGGGGAAGGTGGAAGCACTCAAGACCTCTAAGACGTCGTTTTCATGATAAATGCTGTTGATTTTGTCTTTCTCAAAATACTTGCTCCCATATGTTTTCAAGCTAACATGTCAAAATTGCTTAATAAGCACAATAAGTTTGATTCTTTCATTTCCTTGACCTCTCTAAGAGCTATGTAAAGCCAAATCGCATGAGGTTATGTCAGCACATCTCAAAAGAACTGCTTTAGAGACACCCCCATCCCAAAGAAAAAAACTAAATGATAAACACAAATAAAATATTCATGTGGCAGGAGAGAACTTTGCCAAAAAGATAGATAAATATACATTCTTTTACTACCCTAAAAAAATTAAAAGCATGCAGAATATGATCATGGATGACAAGCATGCTATAGACAGACATCATTAGCAAGCATAAGGCACGGAAAGCAGATAAAAAAAGAACCTTAAAATTCACAATTTCCCCGAACTTGAGGAATTCTGTATGAACATCCTCATAAAATTCCTCATAAGAGTGTTCAACCTCTTCATCAGTGTACTGCATATATAGAAAACAAAATCAAACAGGAAATTCAAGCATCAACATCTGCCAATAAATTGAACAAATAACAAAATAGGTTATAGCATTATATAATTAAGCATGAAATGTGTTAGAGGGATGCTACGCTGTCTCCAGATAAATGAAAATGAAACAAAGAGTTCTATATTCTTGACACTCGGAAGTAGCCAGTGCAGGATTCATCAATCAGATAAAAGTATTCAGAAAGTGATGCTATAATATGTGCTAATCTAGTGAGGAAAGCACCGCAGAAAAAACATGCAAGCATGAAATGATTTTTAAAAAACCAATCTTCAACAAAGTTATGAAGCTAAAACCTAAGTAACCAAACTGGCCATCATAGCTTAAAATAATATGTGGGATGGCACAATTTTTAAACGGAGGATTATCCCCGACCTCCCCTGTTTTGCCAATGTCAGAATATGTTGGCACTGTTGATTGCCTTTATGTTCTTTTAGGTGTTGCTGCATGCACTCTCAAACCTTAGGTAGTAATAGCCACTAGTCAGCAATACACCCAGCAGCTCCAATACCCCAGGACTTGTATAGAGTCAAATAAACTTCAAGTTGTTAAGGAGGAAAAAAATTGTGGATTTCTAGTGCTTTCAAGGAAATTTTTGGTACAAAACAAATCTTATAAGTGAATTAAAGAAAGTATTTTTACGAAACCTATGCAAAGAAAAGTTATTGAAACATCATACAGAACAGTTACATCTTTCAATAATTCCTACAAAGTTGAGTATTATAGGCTTTATTGTGTCAGATAAATGATGCACAATTCATAAAGAAAACACCAAGAAAAGGAAGAGGACAAAGAAAGGGAAACAAAGCATGAACAGAGAGTCAGAGATAATAAATAGTGAAATAAAATGATAACAGAATAAGAATTAATAAGATTATGGTGACACATGAAAGCCATTCACAGGCTGAACGAGTAGGATACGAAATGGCTAAAATCTTTAACCTCAGGCAACAAAAGCCAAAACCACGGACCTCCATCAACGCAAATCTTCCAATGCATCTCTGATTTGTATCAAGTCAAAGAACCAAGGAAGATCTAGAAGTAAAAGAATTGAGATATATGCATTGCAGGACTACGATTTACATATAATATGAACTCAACTGCATAAAACATTATTAAGATGCACATAGACAGAAATGAACTCAATAATTAAACCACACCAACTTTCTTCGTAGCAATTCAGGGAGAGGGGAGTAATATTAAGGTGCATTAAACACCTGCTATTTTGTATCTCAGTTTTTAACCATATCCTTTCATATGCAGGTGGGCTTTTACTATCTATCTATCTATATATATATATAAAGCTCAAACAAACAAATTTCACAAAGAAAACTACTAGAGACAGGACTAGACATTAAAATTTCAATAAAAAGAAAAAAAATTCAAACCCTAAATCAGAGGCCTAAGCCACAAAATCCATTTTCTTGTTTAATTAAATGGGCTAATGTAGAAAACTATATAAAGAGCTTCGATCATAAAGCACTCATAGAATCATAGCATATTTTAGTGCAGTTCTACTTAATCTGTAAAAGTGCAGAAGATTTCCAGACTTTTTTTCAGGATACAAGAAACACATGAGAACAGCATTAACAGACCTCAAGCCCCTCATCTTGCTCCCAAGCAAGGCCAGGACCATTGTACATGTTTTTTATAAGAAGAGTGCATGATTTGTCAGGGATAGAAATGAACTCTGCTACAACGCTGTCCGAAACGACAAACTCCAGTTTTCAAATGGAAAGGACAATGAGCTTTATCCTGCCACATATACAAGCATGCAATTAAGAGTATCAAATATGGCTTAGGCATGTTTGCTGGACAAGAAGGAAATTAAGTAGAGATGTAAGGTTATTACAAGAAAAGCTGTAGCAACTAATCAGCACACACACAGAGAGAAAGAGAGAGAGAGAGAACAAACAGCAGATACCTGTTCAGTTCCAAAATTCGGTACTTGTTGAGCAACATTCTCTAATATCTGTTGGCTTGAATGAACTGATGAATTTGCATAATCAGCAAAAGCTTTTGATTGTGGAGGAAGAGGATTTGAAGTAGGCCTATCAGCATCCTGAAAAGCAAATGCAAAAACTAATGTTTAACATTTTGCACATTCAAGATTCAACATTTGGTAAAATACAAAAATCAAGTACTGCAAATAAGAAGTCCAAGTTGGTAACTAATGAAACATCACCTCTTCTTTATCATAGCCTGAAGCTTTCTTCGGAACCCTCACCCTTTTCTTTTTGAATATTATCTCGTTTCCTTGCCAGATAATTTCTGGAGGTCCTTCTTCCACATACTCCCAATCATCATCCTGATTCAACTCACTCTCCCTCTCATGCTGTAAAATATATTCAGACGATATAATTCAAGACAAATTCTCTAGCTCGTATATTCAAAATTCCATCTTTAGTACGAGAACATATTCCATAATTATTATATGTTTATCAATTTCAAGTTTCAAAAGAGAGAATCATCCATAACACAAACATGTCTTAGATAAGAAAGAACAATTATCCCCATCTATAAACTAACTGTTAACCACTACATGCATCACATTATTTGAGCATACACTCTGATGAGAAGAAACAACATACAATCCATAAGTTGACTTAAAATATATATATTCAACCTAAACAACAATTACAATTCCCCATATTTTTCCTGAACTTTCCCAGCAGCCAAATAGAGCTCTGTGCATAATATAATTAAAATTACCAAAAGTAATTGAAATCTCTCCAAACCTGTTGCTTAAGAGATTCTTCTAGAGCTTTCCTGCTCTCTTCTTCTGCTTCCTCTTCTGCCTCCTCCTTCTTCTTCAATTCCATTGCCTCGATCCACGCCCTCTCTCTCTCCTCAAACTCTTTCCTTTCTCTCTCAATCCTTTCGGCCTCTTCTTGCTCCATTAACTGTATCATTCTCTGCTCCTCTGGATCATTAAGCCGCGCCTCCTCCTCCTCTCGCTCCTTCTCAGCTATTTCCTTCCTTATATGTTTCCGCTTCGTCTTCTTCATCGCTTTCCTCTTCTCCTTCCGACTCAAATTCCCTAATAAAACCTCCATCTCTGGCTGCTTTTCCTCCGTACATGTTTCCCCTTCGTTTGTTACCGGCTCTCCCATCAACTTCTTAGCTACAAACTGTAGGGTGTTCACTGTTCAGTCCCTGAAAATTTTCCGGGAAAGGAAAAGTTTTCGTACGAAACAAACGGAGCCCTTTAAAAATACAAACCGAACTTTTGTCGCCCATTCATAGGGGGGTCTGGCTACTAGCCCAAAAGCCAACCAAGTGCAACAGTTGTATGTAGCCCACTTCCCCTAAGAGCCCAACCCTTTTCTTCCTACTTTGCACAATTATAAAATATAATATAAATTAAGTGATAAAATCTTAATATATTATCAATTAATTATTGTGATAATATAAGATATAAATTTATCGATTATTTTATAAAGATTTATAAATTAATCTATATGAAATTATAAAGTTGAGAGATTATTGGATATATGTAACATTATTTATCTATATGTATTATACTATTATAGAAGGGAGAAGTTCTTTTGCTCTCTTCCATTCTTAATATAAATAATTCATTTTAAAAAATAGAAGAAAAAAAAACCCACTGCCAAAATGAAAATAAACTCACCCTCTGATTCTTTCACTTTTCCTCTCTCATTCTATTTCACTATCTCTCTATGTATAAAAGTAAAAAATGTTGACTAAAAAGACTTTTAGTTTCTTAATAACTACTAGTCATTCATACATTCTCTCCCAACCACTTACAAACATCTCAATTAATTATCTCTCCGGTCCAATTAATAGAAAAAAATTATTTTTGATTATCAGATCAATCCTTTTAGGTACACAACTAATAATGGAGACAACCACAAATGAGATATTTTGACTTTATGAAACATTAAATTACATATTTATTATAAAAATTTACCTATATAACATTATAGTATACTAGTCTTATCGCAGTCCTTACAAGAGTGTTTAGAGATTTTTTATTTATTTTTTCAGTTGAAAATGTGTGAATAAATTTTTTTAATTATTTTGTAAGATAAGTAATTATTTAAAAATATTATAAATTTGGTTATAGTTTATTTTTATTATTAATTTTTTTTTTTTTTAAAGTAGCTTGAGATTTGCATTCGTGGGTTATCAATTTTTTTAATTAAAAATCTAAATGTTTTTATATATACGAGTAAAATAAGTTTAAGATAAAGTAATAAATTAATTTTTAAAAATAGTATAAATATAAATAAACGCTCCGCACTTCTAACATTAAAATCTTAGGAACTCCACTGCCGCATGCTTCAATCTTCTCTGACGCTACGTGCAACAAATGCTACTTTAAACTACCATTAAGTTACATCTGTAAAAGTTTCCAAAATTAAAATTCCATTGCAAAAGGAAATGATTGGTGTTTGAGGGGTAGGGGTGGATATCAACTAAAGGAGACACACACACAACATAAACCAACTGGAATTTATCCAAGAACAGCACATCATGAGTGTTTGGCCTTTTTCTTCTTCTTAGGTCTGGTGACATGGCTAGACTCTTCTTGAGTTTCTTGTGACAATTCTTCCTTAGAGCAAGAGTATAATATTGGTTCAGCCTCTACCTCTTTCTCGGTCTGGAACAAGTGTACTGATTCTTCTGGCTCAGCCTCTCTCTCATCATGTAACAGGTTCACAGCTTCTGCTGGTGGTAAGATTGATCTCTCCATCTCATTGTTACTATCTAGCATTTGTGTCATACCAACTGGCAGTGGGGCTACTGTCTCAAACTCTTTCTCGCCCTCGAAATGGTGTATTGGCTCTGCTGGTGATGTTGCCTCTACCTGATTGCAGTGTAATATGTTCCGATCCATATCATCAGTACGTTGTGGAGAAGTTCGAGCTGCTGCTGCCACAGACCGAGATGAACAGGATGATGTTGCAGTTCGGACGTGTGATGCAGCACCTCCTCTGCCTCTATTGTTGCCACTGCCTCTTCCTCTGCTTCTCCCTCTAACTGATGTTGCTTTGGCTGTTGCAGGTGGTGTTGTTTGTTGAGGTGCACTCCCTTCATGGTTGAGATGTAATTGCACATCCATATTATTTACATGTAAAGGAGATGACTGAACCACTGTGCTTGAATAACGTGGAATGGCTGCTGGTCTTGCATCAAGGTGCCGGGTCTCACCAATAATCTGCAAGACCCGGATGCAAAGGGTCTGAATATCTGTCAGTGCTTGCATAGCATTGTCACTTTCGAAAGCACTTAGAGTTGTAGTGCACTGGTCATAAATAGTTGTCAAGCTTTGGACCTGCCAATCCCGATGAAAAAACTCAGTCACAAATTTATTTATATTTTGAAAAAGAAAAGCAATGAAAGTAATGAGTATCAGCAATTCATACAAGTAGATGTGTTGTCCCACTTGATGGCTGAAATCGCATATGTGGTCTTTGAGTGAGAGGAGTGATCATACGACGAGTTATGCTACGGTACCACTTCATGTATGGATCATGATAATGCATTGGATGCTCTGTGGGCTCTCCTGTGGCAATAGTCTCGTCCCGAGCCTCCCATAATTGGATATATCGTCCATGATATAACTTCCAGTTATAGTGATGTCTTCCTCGCCTGTCTATTGCATGGAGTTTCACCTCTGTGTCACAATCCATTGGAATTCCTTGGCGAAGACCAAACTGGCGTAAAACACGATCAGGACGGTGCCACTCAATGGCATCATAGCAAATGAGTGGTGCAATTGTTCTCCAAACATGCTGATCCCTGAGACAAACATCTGGCAGTGATGCAACTCGCTCAGGAGTATATGGCTGCCATATCATCTGTATTCATACAGGATGTTAAATTTGGTATAATTGAGAGCACGTATAAAAGCATTTGCCACATGTAATCATTAGTGAGAAAAATGACATAAAAAATCACTCTTGATTCAAACCTGATCATCTGTCTGTTGATCAAGTTGGTCCCTGTAAAATATTAATGCCCTCTGAGGGTTGTCTCGACGAATGACAGGAGCCCTCCACCTATGATAAATGTAAACTATTTTAAATATAGTACATAGAACAATAATAGAAACCACATCTTAGTTCAATAACCAATACACACCTACATCCTAATGGTTCTTTCTGCAATTGTTCATCATCTACTCCTGCATCACCTACATCCAAGTCTGCTATGTCATCGTCCTCAGGTAAACCTGGATCCTGTGCTCGGCCACCCAGTTTCTCAGGACGACCAATAGATAATCGCTCCCATGCCCATAACTGTTGAATTAGTAAATTGATAAAAATAGTATGGAAAGTGCAAACTGATATCCACAATGCTGCATGATATGCATATACAATAACGTGCAAATAGTTTACCTGTAGTAATACAAGAGAACCGGCAATCTCACTGGCCCCATTTCTACAACCTCGACAGAGCTCTCGATACAAATGAGCTAGAACAGCACTTCCCCAGCTAAATTGAGGAACAAGAGCAAAATCTCTTAATAGAGGTAGAAATATTAACTGGACATCTGCGCCAGATTTGTCAGTGAAGAGAGCACTCCCTATCAAACCTAAGATATAAGCTCTGGCATAGCGTTGTAATGTTACGTCATCAGCATCTGATGGAGGATGCTGAAAATGAGTTCGTAACCAACTAAGCTTGAGAGCTGAACCATGTATAACAGTACGATCCGGTCTTAACCCTAACAGCTCCTCGCACAGATCATCCCACTGGAGATCGGCTTTGCCAGTAATAGCATGCCCTTGTATTTGAAGACCTAATAACACTGCCACATCTTGCAAAGTGACTGTACTTTCCCCCACAGCAAAATGAAAGGTGTGGGTCTCCTGCCGCCATCTCTCAACTAATGCTGTGATCAAGGGCCAATCAATTTGTATAAATCCAATTCTATGTACCCCATAAAACCCACACTGAATGACAAATCGACGAATGCGGTGATCTAATGGCCACTCCCTCATCATTGAAGCCAATCTCTGTCTGCATGTCAAAACACCAGGATCCTGAAATTTAATACAGTAAATTCGATACAGATTTTGTTCATTTAAAAGAAAGAAAACAGCAATATTCATTACAAGAACATTAAGGCTACATAGAGAGCTAAAAAAGACTAACCTCTCCTGCCCATATGGCTTCGGACCTGTGTTGATTTTGTAGCACAAGCACAGAATTGTCAACTGGTCCAGGATCTAACAAGTAGTCAACTTTGGCTTCTTGTTGGCACACCTGTACTGGTACCTACAAAACCCATAAACCAACGAGACAAATCAGTTAAAATGACAAATGAAACAGCAATACCCATCAGTCGAGAGAAGTAAAAAAAAAGATTGAAACTATTGCATCAAACAAATATTTTTCTTATCACCTGATTATCATCAATTTGAGTTGTCGTTGTGACATGTACTTTATTATCAGTGTGTATCTGTGAAGTGACATTCACTTGATTATCACTGTGGGTTGGTGCAGTGACATCCAGTTGGTCATCACCGTGGATCAGTGCAGTAATATTCACTCGATTATCATTGAGGACTGGTGCAGTGACGTTCACTTGAACATCATTGGGGACATGTACTTCATTATCAGTATGTATCTGTGTAGTGAAATTCACCTGATTATCATCAATTTGAGTTGTTGTTGAGACATGTACCTCATTACCATTATGTGTCTGTGTAGTGACATTCACTTGATTATCACTGTGGGTTGGTGCAGCGACATTTAGTTGATTGTCACTGTGGATCGGTGCAGTAATATTCACTCGATTATCATTCAGGACCGGTGCACCGATGTTCACTTGAACATCATTGGGGACAGGCTCTCTTTCTATATACAACTCCATACAATTTGTTCCAGGTTGTCGTGCCACATCAAACATGATATCTATGGACTCATCATCATCTATTGGCACAGATATGTATTCCCTACATGCTGGATACCTACAAATGATCTTCAGTTTAAACAGCTCCTTTTCATAACCAGTAACCCCATATATCTTATCCAGCAAATCATTGAGAGTTATTCCATAGTTGACCCTAATAGGCTTCGGCACAGCACCTTCATAAGAAATGCCATGCTGTCCAGTTATCATCCTTCCATTCCAATAACACATGAGTGTTACACCCTGTCTGGCCATGTTTTATCATTCACAAACTCCACAAAAAAAAAAAAAAAAACAAATTTAGAAAAAAGTTGTAAGTTGCACTTTCTTAGACAATCTCTACATATACACTCAGAACATAAATAAATTGAAGGAAAGAAAATGGGAGATGCTAAACAGAGAAAACCATATAACATGATGTACTCCATTTATTTTAGTGGGAAATAACCTTCAACAGTATATTTCTCCAGTTTTTGGTCTGTATGGTGAATGAAAAAGATTCCTAGTTATTCAAAAACAACTGAGAAAACGACTTATTCTTAAACATGGATAAAATATCGTTTTCTTAAAAAAGAAAACACTACATGCACCCCATCAACCCACCCCGTGTTCCAACCACCTCCTAATAGTCTGCAACTCTGTACTAACACTTTGTCAATTACCACAACTTCCAACGCAGCCACTTTTGTTAATCACAAACACCCACCATTGTCCATCTGCTTCAGCAGCTAGACAAATACTCATTTGCAAAGCAACCACCAAATATGTAGAAAAATAGACAGCAGAGAGGCTCAGAACTTTTAATAGTCTTGACTGAGCATTCAATTTTCATTCTATATGTGAAGAACTACACACACACTACTATACCAGTCTAGTATACAATCTAATAGAACAAGAATCACTGTGAACCACATGCCTAAACAAGTTTGAGATTCAAATATTATTTTCTTTTTAAAATTCTTTCTCCAATGAGACAATCCAACAAATAGGTAACGTGCAACATACAAAGCACCAACAATGAAAGAACCCAGAACGAAATACGAATGGAAACTATATTTAATATTCAGAAACATTACCTGAATGACAAATAAAAACCACCCTTTTCCCGTATTCGATCTACATCCAACATTAGAATTGCATCACCAAGAGAACCGCTGCGTGTAACTACGTATATCCGTTGGCCAAATTTAGCGTTATAACAAAAGGACTCGCCGATGTACTCTCAAACGGCACTGTGATGGCGGTTTCATAACTATCAGATCTCTCATAAGCCGCTGATTGAAATGGCAGTTTCATAAATAAAACCGGATAGAGACTACTTGACTAGGGGCAAATTCGGGTCGGTCTTACTTGAAAACTTTCCCCGAAACCAGTTGTTATCACTTACTCACTTGTTTGGCCTTTCAAAAAGCGGATATTTGGACCAAACCGGCTTAACTACGGATTATAAGTTTGACCCGTTTTACCCGGCCCACCTTTATACGGAACACATAGTTTCTTACGTGGCAAATTAGGCATAGGACACGTATACATATTAGCCTCCATTCACTCAAAAATGGTTTTCTTCTACAAATGCTTTGTCAGCGTGAGCCAAAATTGCCGGAGCTGTAGAGGGAGGGAAGCGGATGACGACGCCGCCCACGACGTCGTATAACGGAATGAACGTCGTTAGAAATGGAGGTGCGAGCTCTCGGACCGTATTGATAACAGGGGTGAGCAAAGGGATTGGAAGAGCGCTAGCCCTGGAATTGGCAAAGCGAGGTCATACTGTAATCGGGTGCTCCCGTACTCAGGATAAGCTTGATTCTCTCCAATCAGAACTCTCATCTACTGTTTCATCAGACGCCAATTCTTCTTCTTCCTCGAACAAACACTTGTTCCTCAACGCTGATGTGGTTTGCTTTTTTTTCTCTTTGATTCTCTCTATTGTTCATTTCTTTTTGAGTTGGGTTCTGTTTGTTGATTTGGAAAGCTAAAGAAGAAAGAGAAAATGGGGAGGAAAAAGAAAAGCTTGTGATGAGAAAAGTTTTGATTTTGAAAGTAATTACAAACTAGTTCAAAATATGTTATGCCTCATATATGTTTGTGGATATGTTTCTTTTAAAGGGCATTTGGAATTTGGAAGTGGGGTGTGGATATTTGAGTATAAATTCATCGAAAATGTGTTTTTGTAGAGGTCGAATAGTAGCGTGGAAGTGTTGGCGCGTCTTGTGGTGGAGAAAAATGGTGTTCCTGATATCATAGGTATTTGAATTCTGTTTAGTTATATCAAATGCTTTTTCAATCAGATATTATATATGCATACCGTTGTTGAATATATATTATACCTCTTGGTTAATCAAATATGTATTCCAAATTGTATCATGTAGCTTGTTGCCATATTAGAAGTTGTTGTTTGCAGCATTGTCTTGTTTTATTCAATAATGCAACTCTTGAAGAATTCTTCTTAGCCCAAAATTATATATAAGGAAAAAGATTTAAAATTTTTGGTTTGTGATTTCCAGAAATCAAAGCAACATGCAGCTTGTAATTTCCTTTTGGAGATCATCACTTCACTTGATAGTTGACCTTGGAGACTTTTAAGAAGAACATTGTTTGTATAAATAATGGCCAATTTGGTCAGTGGAACATTATCCGGATATTGTAGATCATGTATCAATTAAATTTTTCCACTTATAGAATGCTAACCATATAGAGGAAGAAAAATGTTACCCCTCATTCTATGATAATTCCTAATTATGCAATGTTTGTTTTATAACTGCTCAAAAAGAAAATGATTTTACAACCCTTAGACGATAGCATGATATACAGTATGCGCAATACTGGCTAAAAAGTGTAGCACATTGCTATTTTTGCACAAGTTAATCTTATGTATGTGTCTTCCTGTTATAGTCATACAGTTACTCTGCATTTTATGTCGTACTAAAATAAAAAGAAATGCCAGTAAACAATGCAGGAACCATTAACCGAAACAACAAGATTTGGGAGGTTCCAGTTGAAGAGTTTGATACTGTCATTGATACAAATGTAAAAGGTGTAGCCAATGTGTTGCGTCACTTCATCCCTCTGATGATTACAAAAAAGCAAGGAATCATTGTCAATATGTCTTCTGGGTGGGGAAGATCTGGTGCTGCACTGGTAAGTTGACCGCCAGATAGTAATCGCATTGTATTATATATGTTAATGTTTGTACCTGTGCGTGGGTCGAAAAATTGATATTGATTGGAATACAAATTCATGAATATGATGGAATTTTGCATAAGAATAATAAATGTTTGATATCAGCATAATTGTCATTTGTTTTATCATTCTAGGCAGTAAAAATTTGACAGTGTTAAAGTATTTAGGATGGACAATATGTAGAAACTTGAGCTTTGGTAAAACAAAGCTTTGAGGTTACTTTTACTATTTGAAGGAAACTAAGAAGTGTTATTCTTTACATCATCCAGTTCTTTTGTTTTAGATTTTGTGATGATCTATCTAGATATCCTGTATTTGAAGTCTCTGCTTTCTTCTGACTTTAGTATTTGAGACTCTTCCAGTTGCCAGAACCTGTTATTAAAATGTAAACATAATGCAACAGGTTGCACCATATTGTGCATCAAAATGGGCTATAGAAGGTTTAACCAGATCAGTGGCAAAGGAGTTGCCTGAAGGAATGGCAACTGTTGCTCTTAATCCAGGGGTGATCAACACTGATATGCTGGCATCATGCTTTGGTAATTCAGCTTCCTTGTACCAAGCACCTGAAGCATGGTATGTCAGTTTCTACTGTAGAAACTTTTCTGTTTCCTTTCTTGTGTTGGTTGTGCTTGTGCCTCATTTAGACTTGTAAAACAATATTCACCGTGTTCCACCTGAACAATTTTTTTTTACTATTATCATTATATCCATGACATACATTGCTTTTCTTTATCTGTGCTGTCCCACTTCAATTGCTCCCTCAAAGAGACAGGAAAAGAAAAAATTGCTACAAATTTCCCTTCCTATTTGTAGTAGAGAAAACAGTTCGAGGATGACCAAAGGAGTTGAAGTGTCTTGGGTTCCATGAAACATGATAACCAAGTTTATGTCTTCACTGCCATCTGCATCTTAAAGCTATTTCACTGGTTTAAATAGATCCAATTTGTTATTTGGTCTTTAGTAATCAACTCAGAGCTGAAACCCACAAATGAAGAATGTTTTTTTTGCTTTTAAAAACGATGCTTCTAAAATAGTTTCATAAAAACCCCATTTTTATGTACACAAATATTATCTCTTTTCGTTCCATCCTCATGTTGAGTAAACATTAACAACATTTCAGATTTTTAACTTGAAATGGTTTGCTTTCCCTGCTGCCTTGGGAAGGCAGTGTTTGAACTTTGAAGCTTAACCAGTCAAGAAATCTGGAAATGACCTGAGTCGGAAGACCTGTTGGTGGGGAGGGGGAATAAAAAACTTTAGAAAAAAGATTCAGAAGATAAATTAGATTAGATATTCAACATGGTGAATATAATCACATGATTATCTATTAGAAAATTGGGACAAAATTTACTTGACACTATCCATAGAATTTGGACAGAAAGTTGTTTCAATCATTTTAGGCGGTCATTCTAAGGTCGCAAATTATCAACTATTATGTAACAGTACTCACTTCTCGGTTAAAGTTAGATCTGCCATGGGCAACTGACATGAGTGCCTATCTTGCCACTTCGACTATTTACCTGCCTTGCTTTATCATCTATCCTTCTCCACCCAATTCCATCTGCTTATTAACAACTCTAGATCATCAGCTGACTGGCCTAGCCAGAAACAGATTATATTACAATGCCTGGATTCTTTGTACCTCTGATAAGCAAATTTAAGAATTTCTACCTCACTTTACCTGTTTGCCACAGTTGATATGACACGATATTCTTTCCACCTAGGACAGATGCTTTGTCTCCTTTTCTTTTTCACAATAAAAAAGGGCGGCTAACAGTAACAATTATATTCCGTTGCATGTGATGATTTTGTTTTTCTGGTTTCTAATTTGTTACCTTCATGATCTAGATTCTTATCCAATTCTTAATGTATCAGGGCTTTGAAGGCAGCTACTATGATACTCAATCTCACAGCAGCAGACAATGGTGCATCTCTCACTGTTTGAGCACTGACATTCGATTTTGTAGGTAGAATTTTGGAATTTTGCTGATACACAAGTATTAGATTTGATTATTCTACTCATTGTACCTTAGAACTTTGACCTTTAGATCAGAAGCATGTGGACCATTGACATTCTAATATTGACATCAAGAGATGGCAGTCGATAAACCACTATGTGAATTGTTATCTACTACAAAGTGAGCAGGAGTGAGAGGGATATACCTCATCTGAAATTGCTGTGAAGTGAGTACTTCTTTTGAGGTCGAAGATTTGTTATTTGTTGGTATTTTCTTGAGATTTCAAAATCTATAAAATAGATTTTTCGATGATTATCAACTTATAGTGGCATTTTATTTCTCCTGTATAGTTTTTCGGGGCACTATCAATGATTGAATTTTTTCTTTGTAATACTTTTATATTAAAATTAAAGTAATTGCAAATTGAATTTTTTTTTCCATCATATATTTCATTGAAGTGTTGTTTACAAGGACTTCATGGCAAGGAAAGTCTTGTTAATAGTACTGTTTGCTTGCTAAGGGGGAAAATCCAGGAGTACTTCTGAAATTGAAAAGAATGATTCAGGTTTTGGAAGTAAGATTAATGATGAGAAACACCATTCAAACATCTCTGAAGACATAGCAGAATCTGGACTTGTGATTCACAGCCATTGCACCTTCCATGCACTATAATCTCCAAGAACTGATGTTAATTTGAGGTTGCAAAATGGGGACAAGAATTAAATCAACGTCACAAAAACTTCATAACCATCATTTTTATTTTCTTCTGGGGAGAAGGAGACTATAAGATGGAGTTGTAGGGGATCAAAGTCTGGGCCGTTGTGTATGCCACTCAGGACATGAAGGGGTATAATCTCATCTTCTCACTACTCAGTCCAAAATCAACATCATTCTCACGAAATTATCAAGTTTTATAAACCATCACTATTAAGATATTAAAAAGATAAATAACTTGTTTCAAAATCAATGTGATTCTCATGAAATTATCGAGTTTTATAACCCATCAATATTAATAAGATAAATAACTTGTTCTCCTATGGAGATTGGATAAATAGGCATGGCAGAGCGATAAGGCTGTAAATTCTATTCTGAATTTAGAAACTTGTTCAAATTAAATCCTTTTGATGTCTACATTCTCAACAGTTTCAGTTTTTTCTCCTTTTAGAATGCAGGCCAAAATAGCCAGAAAAAAATTAACTAAAAATATTATTTTATAATGAGCAAATTTTGATGACATTTTCAAGCCTTAATTAACCATCAAACTTTAGTACAAATACAAAATACATAAAAAAAAAAAAAAAAAAAATGAGGAATAATTTCTCCCCAATTAATACTGGATGAATTGAAATCCAATAAAATAACTTGTTCCAAAAAAAAACTTCTTTTATGTTTTTAGTCTAAACCTTGTTATACTTTATCACTTTTTCGCTCACAGTGAAACCTCAATACATCAATTTTAGCACATATTTTATTTTTATATAAAAAAAAAATTCACAAAAAGAAATAAAATGTTGGAAATAAGTGATCTAAATTACAATAGAAAAAGATAAAATTAAAGACAACATCCAATTACAAAGAAAAAAGAAAACAATCAGGTTTAAGAGTTGCCACGTGGCAATATTTTGATCGTAGTTCCAGTGTTTCTCAATAGTGAGGCAACTTCCAGAGAGTGAAGCTGCGAAAGAAAGAGCTATTAGCTCTGGGAGGGGCCATGGCAGTAGCAATGAGCTGCTGCAAGCCTTCGCCATTTCTGGGCCGGAAATTCCCTTCTCAATCAGTAAGTTTGTGTCTTTCGTTTTTCTATTTGACTATGTGAAAAGGGCTAGCTTTTTTTACACAGTACTGTAGTAGTGCACAATATACAGACTGATGCTCAAAACTTATGCCAAGTGATTGTTTGGTTTGTTCTAGATCAAAAGTTTTGAAGAGGGGTTCTGGGTATTTTTTGCATAAACAAATCTTGATATACATCATACACTTTCTGTTTGTAACTTTTTCTCCCAGTATTTTTGTTTATGCTTATGTAATATGTTTGTATGATGCGGAGGTAGATAGAGATGTTGTAATCTAACAAAATAATTCAACAAATTATTTGGCTTTGTGGGTTGTGGTGGTGCACTCTTCATATGACCTTTGCTTATGTTTACGAAGATAATCCTTATCGACGTCAGAGGTGATTTTTTTATTCAGCTAATTTTAGAAGGTGTGGGAATTCCATTGAGGAGGTTATTCCTGATAGGATAGGAAACTTTTAGGAGTTAACATCATCCACAACCATATGTTATAGAATCAGGCTGAAAAACCATGTAACTAGGGTATTGAAGTATATTGAAAGATAAAACAATTGAAGTTCTCCCCCCTGTATGCATTTTGCATAAGTCTTCTAGGTGGATGGATTAATTCCACAACCATATGTTACCGAATCAGGCAGAAATGCCATGGAAATACGGTTCGAAGTATATTGAAACATAAAACAATTGAAGTTCTCTAGGCATCTTTTATAAGTTCTCTATGTGGATGGATCAATTGAAAGTGGCATTGTTTAATTGTAGGCAAAGTCACAATCTAAACAGATTGTTGAAAGTTCAGCTCAGGCAGCTAAAATCAGTGCACTGTTTTGGGGATCGAGGAAGTCTACAGAACCACAAGAAATGGTTTCTTCACTGGGGAATTTTACTTTGACTGGGTCAGACTCAGAGGTGTTCTCATTTGATGGTCCTTTCAAAAGTTTTAAATAATTTATGTTATATATTGCTCATGCTAATAGTATTGGGTTGATTCAGGACACAACATTAAACCTGGGGCATCCTAAAAGGATAAAAATTTCAGTTGTTTCTTCAATCTCAGAGGTTTCATCCAGTGATTGGGATGCTTGTGCTCAGGATGCCACAGGCCCCAAAAAATTCAACCCTTTTCTTACCCATGGTTTTCTTTCAAGCTTAGAAGATTCAGGTTCTGCAGTGAAGGTTTGGAATAATTGGTTCCTAGTTTCTACCCTATCCCCAACTTATACTGTTCATATTTCTAATATAAGTGAACCTGGTTATGATAAACATATTTCAGGAAACTGGGTGGACTCCATCCCACATCATTGCTAAGGATGAAGGTGACAATTTAGTAGGGGTTGTTCCACTTTATCTTAAAAGGTTTGGCATCTACTGCGTTATCTGCCCAGAAAGTTAGTTTTTAGTATCTCAGTTACCTTTTCAGTTTTCTTTAATCCTTTTTCCAGAAAGCTTCCTTTTTTTTTTTTTTCCTCTGCTTTCTCAAATGTTTTAATTTGTATTTGCAGCCATTCTTATGGTGAATTTGTTTTTGACCATTCCTGGGCGGATGCATATTATAATTTTGGGGCAAGAAGATATTATCCAAAGCTACAATGTTGTGTGCCCTTTACTCCTGTAACTGGTCCTAGGATTTTAATCCGTGATACCACATTTAAAGATCAAGTTTTTGACTTCATAGTCTCTGCATTAAAGGATCTGGCAGCTAAGGTATTGTGTTTATCATTGATGGTTTCTTCAAGTGGGCTGTTCTATTTTCTTCTATAAATGCCAGACCTTCTACATATCATTTATAAACCTTCTTCTCTGCCACTTTGGATTTATAAATAATAGTATGAAGAAGTGAGGAACATAATTGTCTACTATTGGATGATCAAAAACTGGAAAAACCATTCTAGTATTTAAATTCAAATCCATGCTGCTTACTGAAAGTCTATCTAGGGTTTTCTCCAACATTTGCTCCTCATACACTCATTTGTTTGATGCTGTATCATACATATAGAGTAGGAGGGGAAAAAGTTAATATTTTATAGTCAATATTATGAACAAGAAAACAATAAAACTGTGGAAGTGAGGTAAACAAGGAGTCCTTGTGTTTTGGGTATTTATACTGTTGACACTTGAGGCAGTTTTGCAGCCTTGAGCATAAAAAGATTCTTAAAAAATGGATTTCAGACTTCTCTGGGATTTTTTGATTAAAAAAAAAAAATTAAGGAAGAAGAGAAGTATGGGTAGGAGTTGTCCTCCTATACAGAAATATAAATACAAAACAAACGCAAGCCTAAAACAGAAGGGCTTTCCAGTCTCTTACATCTCCGTGATGGGAATACCCCAAAATGCACTCGAAACAGAACACTATAAAGAAGCGAGCAATAACCAAATGTTATTTTATTTATTTTACTACTTAAATATTCAAATAATTGAATGTAGTTAATTTTTCTCGTTCTTTATAGTAAGTCTCCCCTTTGTGAATTGTAGTAAGGTTAGATAAGATACCTTCCAAGAATCTTATATCATCAGTATTTCATAACACCAAGATTATTCTTTTTTCTGTTAATATTGATATATCTTGGCCACTTAATTTTGATTTTCTTTGGTATCGTCTGACAGTATCAGCTTTCATCACTACACATTACCTTTCCCTCTGAAAATGAGTGGCATAAACTCAGTGAAAAAGGTTTTCTGCAAAGGATTGGAATGCAGTACCACTGGAAAAATCGTGATTACAAAAAGTGAGTGATACACAACCAGCTTCTTAATCATGCTAGTAACCTGAATAATACAAAAAATCATTTGTTATTCTTACACGTATGTTTGTGTGTATGTGTATATATATTAATAAAGTTGCGGAATCTTTGTTTTTGACTTAGTAACATCCAACATTTTTTTGGTGTGCCTGATCATATTCATGGAAGGGGACCAACTTTCTTTGCTGGATTTATTTAGCTGTTGATGTTAGATGTCAGGAGTTTTTAGGTATAATATGATCAATATGATTCAGGGAAGCAAGTTCCTGAAGAGCCAAATTCCATAATTTGTTTGCCTCTCTGCATAAACATTTCTTTTTTAAAAAATTCTTGTATGTTTGTGCCGCAGTTTTGATGAGTTCTTAATGGACATGAAGCAAAGTAAGAGGAAAAATATACGTCAAGAGCGTAAAAAGGTTAGGGTGCTTCACATAAATAAAAGTCCATTGGTAATACTAAAGACAATCTTGACTTAATCATTTTTTTTTCCCAAGTTATTTGCTGATTTAATGCTAATCCAGGTAAAAGGCTTTTGTTTCACGAAAGAAATACTTCTCTCAATTACTACTCATCCTTTTCTTCATAGTACCATACTCCAATTGTTTGTTCTTGTTGTTTGGCTATTTGCATATATTTGGAATCTGTTAAATAAAATAGAATAAGAAAAAAAGATTGTGGTTTGATTGGTATCTCAAAGCTTACACCAATAAGTTTTATTTATAGTAAACAATAAAACATGGACTTCCACATCTAAGCAATGTGGGATTAGAGAATACATTAATATTATATTCCTAACATGATCTATTTTTTCCCTTATTTAGCCTGTGATGAAGTAATATGTTAATTGTGAATTATTGGAAACTTTCTTTCACTCTAAGTCGAATTATGTTGCGGGTGTTAAGTCATAAGTGGTATCAAATAAGTAGCTAGTTTGTTTTGGCATGTAAGGCATGCTGTACTAATTATGTGCAGATCTTGGCCCAGAACTTGACTATGAAAAGGCTCCGCGGTTATGAAATAAAGGTACTTAGATTTGATGCGTGCATTTTAGAGATATCTTAACATTTAGTTTAGTTAATTTGTTCAACTACCTTTCCACTGTTCTGTTTTATACATCATATTTGAGATTTGAATGCTATAACTTGATCCACAGTTGAATGCAATAATCTGACCCATCTGATATAGCATTCATAGTTGTGGTATTGGTGTGCTGGATTCATTTGGTGTGGACCTACCTCTAGCAATGCCTTTTTTTTTGCTCCATGATAGGAATGGAGATGCATAAAATCATACATACTAGTTTACTCGACAGGGAAGGCCGTACAGAGTACAGACACTGTAGAAGACATAATGAAATAATAATTACTCACTGCACCTTGTTCATGCCTGCCATATTATCCTTTCTGACATGCCAACATCTTTAAAATCATCACAACCATCAGTTACAGAATCCCAAAAATTAAATATAGGTTAATAGACTTCCTCCAGCAAAACAATATGGCAAAAGTAGCTTTACATCACACACACTACCAACACTAAGCTTTCGTGCCTGTGTAGTTTAATTCCTTTTCTCACATTTTGTGATAATTCTGTCACCAGGATTTCTCATATTTCAGGAGAATACAAATTCCTACTTCTTACTCCTATATACATTGTTATTTACTTCTATTTCATTACATTTTGGCAGGCTAGTCATTGGGATTCCTTCTATAAGTTCTACAGGAACACAACTGATAACAAGTTGGGTTACTACTATTATACCCTTCACTTCGTGCTAAGAAATTTGTTTAATTGTATGAGTACTTGATATATTGAAACTTAAACATGTTGTTGATTTGTTTATAGGTGGGGTAGTCCTTACTTGACAAGGGAATTCTTCCATGAGATGGGATCAAAGATGGGAGATCAGGTACTACTAGTTGTTGCTGAAGAAGGGGGTGAACTTGTTGCAGGAGCTCTTAATCTTATTGGAGGAGATACTATATATGGGCGCCTATGGGGATGTCATCCTCGAGCTTACTACCCAAGTTTACATTTTGAGGCATGCTATTACCAGGTCGGTCCCTGTGTGTTTTAATTGTTTCAGGGGATAGAGCACCCAAATTTCAAGCCACACTTGGTTACATTCAATCTCATCAAGGAACAATGTCAAAACTTGCTTGATGTTGGAACCAACAGCTAAACCTTAAGTCCTCATTTGTTAACCGTTTTATCTAACCATGAGCAACATATTCTTGAACCCTTACTTAGAGGCTTTTTTCACCCCATTTTTGGCTGAAAAGAATATTTCTTTTTCTTTTTACGCACTTAAATGATCAACAAGTACGAAGCACATTCTACCCATTTATTCATTTATGTAACCCCAAGCTCCTAGTTATTGATCTTATGCATGTCTTTTCTTTTGGAATGTAAAAAAATGGAAAAGAATGTTACTCGTAAACCCTTTCTTTTCTTTTTTCTTTTCTGGAACCTGCTGTGGATAGGTAGTATTTAAGAGTGATGTGAAAGTGCTGTTTGATTAACTTAATGAACACTCTAGATTTTTCTTTTTCTTTTTTCTATAACATCCGATGAATAGTTTATTTTTATTAGGTTAATGAATGATTTATTTTTGTTTGTTTTTTCAGTAACCTGACTATGTGTAGGTAGTATTTTTGCATGAAAGCCAATGAATGCTTTATTTTTGTCTGTTCTTTCAGGAACCTGACTATGTGCAGTTGGTATTTACTAAAGTGCTGTTTGTTTGTTTTTTTTTTTTTTTTCCCTTCCTTTTTTCAGTAGAAGCCTCTAACTTCTGATGATCAATTAAGAACTCATTTGTTGATCTCATATTGTGAAATGAGACATAAATAACATCTTCAAGTTTTGTTGTGACACTGCAGGCAATTGAAGCAGCTATTGAACTTGATCTTAAAACGGTAGAGGCAGGAGCGCAGGGTGAGCATAAGATTCAGCGAGGTTATATGCCTGTGACAACTTACAGCTGTCATTACCTTATAGACGAAGGATTTAGGAAAGCCATAGGAGACTTTCTAATACGCGAATCTTCTCAGGTAATAATGCTTGGTTAGTGCTAAAGATCCTGTTGATAAGAATTATATATTATCCATACTTAGATTATGAGAAGATGGAAGTAAAAAGGCATCAACTCAACTAAGCCTTAAATGAATAAATCCCAAACTAGGTAAATCCCTATGAGATGAATCCTACTGAATAAGTAAAAGGCATCGGATGGAAAAAGAAATATATCCCCAGTGCAGCATTGCTTGCTATGTTCGAATAGGAGATTGTCCTACATGGTCATCTAATGCTTGAATATTCTAATTACAAACTTGGCTTTCTACTTCTCTTACAGGTGAAGCTAGTTATAAAACTCTTGCATGAGTCTGGTCCATTTAAGGAAGGTATATAGTAGTCAGAGAATTACACCAGCATATTGATTGAAGAAATTTCAGCATATATTAGCGATTTGTTTGTAGGTTTATATATGATTAATCATATCATATTGTAATTATTATTAAATTTTGCTTTATCGTGTATGGTTAAAAACAACTGTTAACTTGGTGAATGATAATGAGCATTAAGATCTGTAGGCATTAACTGGCAAGGACAAGCAGCCCGATCGTACTGCCATTAATCATTCCTTCATTCCTTATGGTAGAATGATATGAGCATGTTTCTTGTTAAATGTGCAGGTTAAACTGCCTCCTTACAGGTGATGACACAAAAAATTTGCCAAATTTGTAGGCATTGAAAAATCTGTTCATAAATTCAATTGATAGCAGTTATGTGCATGGAGTGTTTTGCACATTTCACTCCATAGCTGGTTTTATAATAGGAACAGATTGACATTCACCTAGAAGTAAATTATTCATGTTTTTCAGAAAAATTGATAGATGTGGAAACTATCTTGTATAGGCTGTACTATTGTGAATTCTCAGCAGAAAATCAAATGTTCAGCTTGAAGTTTGGGCATAGGCAAAGATTATTGAGTTCCCTCATTACATGTGCGCTGGATTAATTCCTGACCTGCATGAACACTAGAGGCCGTGCTTGCTGTTTACTTCACTTGTCACAGGACAATCATATATTCATTCAATTTATAACCACAAGTTTTCCTGTCATTATTTGGAATTTAAATGCACTCATCCTACAGGGTTCCTAAATTTATTTTCATTTTTTCACCATTGAAAAGTTTGAAACCCCAAAAATAGAACATTTCGATTCTTCCCATATAATTCCCTGCAAAGTAGCGACTCGACTCATTTGTGAGTACAATTACTCTAATGATTACGCAGTAACTTGCTGTCAGGCTAAAACAAATTACATCTGGAGGTGAAAATTATTATTGGAAAATATAGTATTTTCCCGGCCCCACCGTCACGGTGAGCAAAAATAATATATTGGATGTATACCTCAAATTGTGACTGCAAGATTTATCTACACTCATAATCAGTATCTATTCTATTACTAAATATAGAAGCAGCATGAATGATGCAGAAACATTTTAGACAAAAATAACCCTACCGGGACAAATTTTAGGTCAAGAGAATTATGAATAGTAAAATTTTAACCCAATTTGAATTACCATAATGTTTCATTTTAATGATATTTTTCTTCAAGAATTTGTCTATGTAGACACGGCTCACGTGCAAAACACATGACAAGCAAGCTAACCAACTTCTAAACTAGTGTAGCACGCTGAGTATGGGAAGGCTCAATGAGGCAGGAGAATTCATCCATCCAACACGAATGCACGACCATATTACCAGTAGATAAAAAGCTTCATCTAATATCTAGAACCAGACGGTGGAGGTACAGGGGGCAACCGAGTTGGTGTCCGGCGGCTGGAGTTTGAACCTGAGCTTGCATCACCATTCTGAGCTGGGTCACTGTACCGTCGACTGTGACCATTGGACCCAAACCTAGATGGACTAACTGGTCCATTTGCAGCAGCATCAAATGCAGACCTCCAGTCATCACCTGCTCCAGCTCCCGAGCTTCTTGGACTGCTTTCTGTATAGATAAATTTGTAATGAGTTCAAATTAAATAATAAATGACCCCAAAAAAGTTCAGATTCCACAGGTACAAAAGAAAAACTTAGTATAGAAACTTCAAAAAACTTTGCTACCACACATTGAAGTGTACTGTATCTTTTCTAGAACCCTCCCCCCACCAAAAACAAAAAAGAAGAGAAGGATATCACTGAGCTTAATGATCCAAAAGAATGATGCTGGATTTTAAATACCAATTCTATTTCTTCCTTGGTGACAAGTTCACTGAGCTTAATGTTCGAAAAGAATGATGATCGATTTTAAATACCAATCCCGTTTCTTTCTTGGGGACAAGTTCAATTTGCTATCCACACATAACTTTCATCATTCTGTATTAGAATATATTCCTTAGATTGTAAACCAAATAAATAATTCATGGAGTTCAGTAACACAACAGGTATTCTTCTGCTTCCTATGACCAACATGCAGTATCAATCATTCATAGGAAGTTTTATACTTGAATAATAATGCAGAATAACATCCAAATTACAACTTAAAAGTTCAAATTCACCAAGCAGATGTAAACCAGTGATATGTAGAGGATACTATTTGGAATGATCAGATTAAAAGAACTCCAAAAAATAGGATAGAATTCTTCTCCACTTCACTCATCTAATTAAGGATTGACCACACACCTATAAACAGAAAATGTTACCAAAGTATGCAGATTGAATTACCTGCTACACTCCCTGCATTTGAAAAACTGGAGGCTGCAGCTGCTCTGTTATCATGGATGCTCAGTTGCCTAGTGAGTTTTGAAAGAAGGGAGGACTGTTTCTGGATGCGCTCCCTTCTACCCTTTACATTCTGATCCTCCATGAGCAGCTCTTCAATCCTTGCTGTGCTTTGGGCACTATCAACCACAGCATGAAAATCAAGCTACTAATTTTTCTATTAAGAATCAATTCTACAAGGGAAAAAAGAGAGGAAAGAAGAAAGAAATTTTAGGGGGGAAACCCAAGTGGAGTTGTTTGCAAGACAGATGCATCTCTCACACTTAACAAGTATTATATTAATAATTATCTAAAATGCCCAGTAGAGCATTACAATACAGTCAACCGTTAAAAAAAAGGGGGGGGACTTGGGGAAAAGTTAAAATACTGATACAACAAAAGCATACATTTTCAAAGAACAGAAGAACATCAAATTCATTCATATATAGGACCGTCAAAACAAAGCACCCGTTGGACACTAAGAATAAAGAGATGGCACTAACCTGACAGAACTATACAACTGATTCAGCATGTCTTCCTTGGCCTTCTCAACTTGGCAGAGTACAACTGCCTGCTCAGTCAAAACTATTAGATATTACAGAGGTACTAGTATAGCAGAAAATCCAAAAAAAAATTTGATATATGCAATTCAAGAAAATTAACTGACTTTGGGGACATTTGCAGCAAGGCTGTTAAGAACAGCTTCAACATAACCACGCACTTCTTGAGACATCCATCTGAGCTCCTCTTCAGGATCAGCAGGTCTTCTAGCCATTGTATCCTACAAAAGTTTCCACGTGAACAAACCTCCAGAGACACGCGAACAAAATTTAAATTATAGCATCAAATATCATGCTAGCTGGTAACTGAAAATTAAGGTAATATCTAATTCGCATGTGTTTTTTTGTCTAAAACTGCAATAGATAATGCCACAATAACAATCACCATGATCCAAAATTTGAAAAGAAGTTATAGTATTTAGTGTAAACACTAAAGGGGAAAAAGAACTTTCAATGCTAAACTGATGAATTCCAAATAGATCGAGGAAAATATGAAACCAAGGATTGAAAAATAAAAAGAAAGAGTAATTACATTGTGTAACTGAGAAGATAGAAAAGAACAGGTATAATCAGTAACTCACCAGAGAACCATCAGAAAGACTTTGCCGCATAGGAGGACCAGATTCACCACCCTTCACTTGACCTCCTTTAGCCAGTGCAACATTTCTTAACTTGTTTAACCACTCAACCTTATCTGCGATACTCTCAGCTTTTAACAAAACCGCACTATGAGCTGCAGAATCCATATTAAAACATATATTCACATGAATCCGACATGGGTGACAAAAAACTAAAAGTAAACTGCAAAAACTAAACGTGTAACTGTGTTGGGAAAGACTACCTTTCAGAACTGTCTTATAGGGAACCCTGCTCGTTATCTTAAAAACAAGATTTGATCCTTTTCCAGAATCTGGTCCATTGGCCTTTTTATCCTTGGAACTTTTTGAAGGGGCTTCTTCATCATCAGAAATTTCTTCAATAGTACATTCCTAACAAATGCAATCAAGGATTAGGTGGCAAAAGTAAAAGTTATAACATTCTCAAGGTCAGAAGTCAAGACCATAAAAAACTAGAGGAATAATTCATACCTCCAAAGTAATGACTCCGCGGAAATGCCTCTCTTCCTGTTTCTTGGTGTAACCAAGCTGCAATCAGAGTAAAATTATTCTCCATATATCAAATCATGGAAAATGATAAATATGACACTCAGAAGCAGAGATTTTGTGGCAGAGGCAATACACTCATAATTCTGAATATAGAGGGGCTGTTATAGTCTCAATGCACCTAACCACTATTATGTACAGATGCATAAAACAAGTGGTTTGCAACATAGAGGCATGATGCAAAGGTCCAACTAAATTCAAACGAAAAATGCTCCTAAACATAGCTAAAAATTTAAAAGCAATTATAAAATGGTTGGAAAAAATATTGGGGGTAGAGTTCATTGAGTTAAATCTCCATGAATTTTAACATCATTTAATGAAGATAACATGAAATGCAAATAGTTGTTATATGGTCTATTATAACCAGTACGGATACAGGACATAAACTTGTGAGTATCCAGTACTGATAAAGGACATAAACATGTGAGTTTTTTTCTTTTTTCCTCTTTTTGTGTGTGTGTGTGTGTGGGTGGGGGGGGGGGGGGGGGGGGGGGGGGGGGGGGGGTGGGTGTGGGTGTTGTTTGGAAATAAGCACAAGAACACTTCAATTGACCCTCACTTAAGTAGCAGTTGAAGATATGTTAGCTCAACTGAGCCTTCAAGCTGAATGCAGAATTAGGTGATTTTCTTATTAGGCATTTAGCAATATATAACTCATCATCATAAATATAATCTACTGCAGCCAATATTATGCCTCTCACTCTTTTTTCTTTTTCTTTTTTTAGATTTTCGATATTTTTACATAAACTACAATATATAGATTCCATATATGATATAATTGAAAAGAAAAATATGAAGATGACAAAGGGCCATTGTCTCAGCTGTCAAAGAAGTGACTACAAGAACGTGTCAAAATGCAACTTTATGCAATTCACTTTCACATGCTCATGAGTAGACAAAGTTGAGATTATTTTATTTTCCCCAAAAACCAAGAAAAACAAGTACTACACATCACTTCTATGCAGTTAAAAAGCTTCTATAATGGGGTCTAAGTACAGCAAAAGGTGCAGGCAATATCCAGCTACTCTCAAATAGATTATGTGGAATTGTGGATTATAATTTATTCTGACTCAGCATTTAACTATTTAATCTCACTAACCTTGCCACTCTTCTCATTTAAAACAAACCAGCGTCTGCTCCAGCCATTAGTTTTTCCACTTTTCTTCAATAAAAATCCTGCAGGCAAGGGCGCACATTAATGAAAAGGAGAAGTTAATTCAAAGTAATGCACTTCTCAACAAAAAATTAAGAATAGAAGTTCCTTGTACGCTTAAAGCACCAAAGTTGATAGTACCACTAGTTACTTCCATTCTCCCCATTATTCCATGAAATAAGGCAATATTTATAACCTTTAGGATCTGTAACAGCGAGTAGAATCTCAGGAAAAAATTGACTCCCAAGGAAAATGATTTATGGAAACTAAGTTTTCTTGCAAAGTTGTGGTGTCAACCAGAAGCTGAATATTGATAATTGGAATAAACAGCATTCTTGACTTCTCTTTGTTGTTCTTCTATAGGGGCCTTTCATTGTGTTTCCTTTTCGAATATGAAGCTATCTTTGAAGAAACTTTAGTATTAGTTTTCTTTCTATATTGCATTGTTTTCTTGTATTTTGGCTCTTAGGATGACTCCTTGTCTTCCAATCTCGTATTTCTCTCCAGTAATTATCAAAAACAAAAGAGAACCAAGAAACATGTAAAGAACCAAAAAGGAAGGTCAGTGATCAGCGGTGTTACTCAACAATCGTCAAGAGATGACCACCATTGCCAGTAGGTTGAATGAACATATTTTGTCAAGGATTGACAGGTGACTAAAGACAGTAAATGTTGGTTGGAGTGGGGACATAATGGCAGGCTTAGGATGTCCCATTTCTATCAGAAATGGTTCTCCAAATTTAAAAGTTGAGAAACATCAACCAAAATGGAGTTCAAGGTAAAAGAAATTCCAATTGAAATGAATATCCACATGTTAATAACCATGAACATCATTATCAACTAACTTGCACTTCAGAAAAAACCCGTTCATAAATTGCTCAAATAGGCAATAGCAAGTTCATAAGAAGAAAAACGGAATATTAATTAGACCAGAATGATTAAATATGCAAAAACCTGCTGTTATCTCGCCATCAGGCCCAGCGGTTTTCAGGGCAGGTCCCTCTTGTACATCCTTATCTGGCTTATCTTTCATTGATTTTAGGCTTCCTCCAGTTTGTTGACCTGTTTGAGGACTAGTTGCCTAAAATTGAAATAAGGGATAAATTTAGAGAAGCATCAAGCCTAAGGAGTTTCTGTAAGACATGCAATAGATGTCAAGCATCTATTATATTTTAAAGGAAGTATAATGTCACATACCCTATTTAGAATTGACTGTTCCGCATCAACTGCCTTTTTGGAGGATTTGTTCTTAATCTCTTCTTCGCGGCGTTGCCTATCCATTCTGATAATATAGATATTTAAGATAAGAGAACAGATAAATAATTTAAAAACACCAACAATAGAAGCTGGTAATTTATCATGAGTTTAATAGAGTAGAAGTTCTTGAGTTTGAATCCCAGCTTGTACCTATTATACCCGTTTAAAGAAAGAAACTACACATCTCGGCCCAACCCAATAGAGGTAAAAAAAAAAAAAAGACCCATAGATGAGGCAAAGTGCTAAATTATGTTGAATGCCTTTGCTCCCTAACATCTTAAGGCTTTGAAGTAGCTGAAAATAAACCAAACAATATCCAGAATGTCAAGAAAAACTATGGCGCTGGTTGTCTTCAGTAATACTTCTTTTTCTATTTTCTATACTTTAAAAAAGTGAGGATACTTTTTGTACAATTATAAAATTAAGTAAAAGTACAACCTTAAGACACATCAAGAGAGTTAGTTTTCACACAGATCACACGTCTATATAACAAATCCAGGTAACAACCAAGGCATTGTGATCTCTAAATCCACTTTGCATGCCTTGATCCCTTTTGTTCTTCACTAGCATGGGAATAGGAAGCTGTTTGTTTTAGAGAAGGGAAGCACATTGAAATTTACTTATTCTCTACAAGTTAAGAGAATCCAAGAGGTTGAAATTATAAACTATGAGTGGAGATTTACAACCTTTCCCCTCCTGCCCTCCCCCCCCCCCCCCCCCCCCCCCCCCCTCTCTGTGTGTGCACGCTTGTGTGTAAGGGGGGAGGGGTACGCAAAATTGCTGAACATGCAGGAAACTTGGAATAATTTCAGTTAGGTCTGGCTGGGTCTCTGTCTGAACAGTCAAAGGCCATTCCACATCATTCCATTATCCACCCTCCGTGAAGAATCTAATTAGCTGAAATCCTAGAGATTCCAGAAATGATCTTCCTAATCAATGACAGTACTTCTCCAATAACTAGTTTCATCAGAACAGAATATTTCCCTTGCTAACATCGTTTCCATTAGATATGTAGAGAATTGAGCTACAACCAATTCTTAGCAGTAATTTGAATTTAGTACACTATATAAAAAAATTCAGAAGTAGCAAACACATACATACTAATGTGTGCATGTGTGTGTGTAATGTTTACCAGAATTTCTCATTGAACATACCGCCTCTGCACCAAACGAATAAAATGTTGAGGTGGAACAAATGCACGCTCCATATCAACTAGGGCAACCACCATCTTTTTAGCTTCATTCTTGAATACATCAAGTGCAGCGGTTGCAATGGCAACAATCTAAACAAAGTTTTGAAACATCTGGGAATTATACTTCTAAGTAGTAGGTAGCTTATGAATTACGGCATAGTCTTATTACCTCTCTCTTGAAGGGAGGATACCTTCCAAGACCAGGCGTAGCACTGGCAGCAGCAGAAACTAGATCGACAAGTACACGATGCACCTGTTTTTTGAAGACAAAACTAAAAGCATTATAATCCAAATATCTACAGACACAATATGCAGCAACCATGTGATAATATCAATACCCAAACAAAACCTGGAAATAAAGAACATTATTATATAATTTACATGTTAAAGCATATACAATGCCCATACTAATAGGAAAAAGAATGATGTATCAGATGCATACCACCAATAAGGTTAGAGTCTGCCTATCAAGCGTAGAATTTATAAACTAAAAAAAAAAAAACTACCAGGTCTATAGTGTAAATGTTTTACATATATCCAAAGATAACAACTGCCAAGAGAAAGAAAAGTCTTTAACCCACATCCTTACATCAGTGCTTAATTGGAAGTCATCAACAAGCAACTGATGCACTATAAGATCTAACACTGGCATATTCATGTAATTTAACTTATTTCACAACAAGAGAATGCCAATCTCTCTAGCATCCTAGTGCTTGAGCTAACCATATTTTCTGGTCATAAGTTTAAATATTATTCTTTTTCAGAACTAGTTTAATTATCATTAAAAGACATCAATGGGAACAATATGCACAGAGGAGTGTGAACATTCAGTATCAAGATGAAGAGGTAAGATAGCTTTTCAGATAAAAAGAACAATCAATTAGAATTCATACCTCATCAACACAAAGACGTGATGGTTCCTTTGCCAGTTCTAGGACACCTTTAATTAAAGATCTCAACCCTTTCTCCGGAGAAATAAGATACGGTTGATATCCATCTGCTTCTAGGACAATCTGACAGAAATCCAAAGGGACATCTTAGCAAAGCATCTCAGAACAATACAAAAATTTCCAACTAAGATGAGAAGATCTACCCTTTTAACATTATTTATGTCAAAATGTCTGTCTAAAGGAAGCTGCTTAATCCTGCTGGGAAAATTGCCTTCAAAACTTGCAACAACTTTCCAACCAATACCCTGCAAAATGATGTGGAAGGATGAAGCTATATAATGACTAGAGAAAAAATTTCAATTGCAAATAAGCAGAGACAACCTCATTTCAGATATAGTAATTCATGACTTGACAAGAATACAGAAGAAGAAATACAGCCAAACTAAAAAAAATTGACAATCTCCTACACAACCAAAGAAAAAGTAGCAAATAAAATAATATTAAGCAGAAACAGCTAAGACAAAGGGATTGGAAACTGCTTCTCCAAAATTCAACTGCAAGGCTGGTAAACTCGTTATTTTCTTGCAATAACATATCTCAATTCTCAATATATTGAGCAAGCCAACACACGTTACATTGATACAACTATGGATTACTACAATGAACAGGAATTACCAGAGTGGTACAACTACAAGTACCTCACATATAAGTGACACATTCCTACCAACAACAGCAAACAGGGAATGGCTCGAAATAACTAAATTTCACCTAATTTGACCAACAGTTGCTATCTCTAGTGCTCGGTTTACTCAGGAAAAAAGGGGCTGACCAGGCCAGTTTTCATACTAGCAGAATGAAAATTACCAATTTTGCCAATCAGCATGAAGGGAAGTGGGGGAGAGTGGAAATGCAAGAAGCACATGCCTCTATTAACTGTAAAATGTTTTGGCCCTGCTTATGTCTCCTCAAACCCATTACTAAATCAATGAGTGCCATATAACTGAAGTACTAACCTCACCACCTGTAATATGCAGGAGAAATTTATCCTCAAATTCACGACATAGCTCCAAAGCTAGAGCTCTTGTACCTTCAGAACTATTCACCATTTGTTCTCCAAGCCTCACTAATTCGTCCTGAACTATTTGAGACTTCCCCTGAATACTGCAACAATTTAAATTAAAGGAGTATTAGAAATGCAAGGTATGTGAAAGGAAACTTTGAATCCACAGAAAAAGTAGACCTGTTTGCAATCCTTCATGATCTGGGATGAAGGGAACAATAATGAAGAAAGATCCACCAAGTAAGAAGCAAGAAAGAAATGGCAGTGATGCAACTGTACAACCAAAATTAATTCTTCAAAAGAAGTGTCTAGCTATCAGCCTTGACATGCTCAGAAAAAAAGATTCATGCTGACCTACTCACAGGCTCAAATCATTTCAGGTATTTCATAGGTTAGAGGCCAAGAAGCTATGCTAACTTCTCAACCTACATGGCTTAATCTTTGATAACAGATCATACATGATGTCATTTTTTAAGTCACAAATCTGCCATTTTATAATTACAATCCCCTTTGATTTTGGTATTCTGCCTGAGGATTACTTATAATTCATCACTTGTTACACCAAGAAACATGCCTAAGATGCTTTCTAGTATTCTCTAATACCTCCTACCTGGAGGAACAAATTGGTGATAATAAGAAGAAAAAGTCAAGGCCCTTCCTAAATCTACCAATTCTTAGTGTGAGAAACTTGCAATTCCTTTTTTGATAAGGGATAGGTATCAATTAGAATACCAAATACGGTATATCCTATGAACTCCCAGAACAGATAGAACGATTCTTAATAATCAACTTACAGAACAATCATAACTTTTTAATATTACCAAGCAAGAGATAACTTATTGAAAATAAAAGGTGATCAGTAGCTGGGAAAAATTAAATACCCAGAAAGGATATTTGGGAGCCTAAGTTTCATACGATTACGAATCTGGCCAGCAAGGGCCTCAACCAAAGCCACTCTACCAAGCTTGCTCTGAGGAGCTCCAGTCAATATTGATTTTAAACTTTCTGTTTCTGCTCGCCAAGCAGTTTCTAAAGAGCTCTCAGATCCAGACTGTGCAGATGCTATAGATACAGATTGACCAATTAAAGCGACCCATGGAATATCAGATGTTTTTGGTGGTCCCTGATTCAATAAGAGAGCCTGAACTGCTGCAAGCGCTTTTGACTCGGATGCTGCTTGATCGATTTTACTGATAACACCAACTGTTCTGGTAGCTACAATCCACATAAAAAAAGTTAAAATGGAGGATTGTTCTAAACAATGCAATGTGTGAATATAAATAAGAGAAGAGCTTTTGAGAGTAAAACAAAACTTTGCATGCATATTTTACAACAATAACACAAGAGGGCACAAGCTTGGCAGTAAACCCACATTCTGCATCGTATTCCTTGGCTATTCTGAGGGCCTTTGATGATGAAATTTCTGGTGCCTGAGTAGCAGGAACTATGACAAGCAAAATAGCATCATTGTGTTCAACATATTCACTAATCTGAAAGTAGAAGAGAAAGAAGACATTAGACTTCTCTCGAAAGATAGCACCTTAAAAATCAAATGTGCACCCAAGGCATTACAATAGAAATGAGCATGCCACTCACCATAAAAACACAAGTGGAACATGCCCAAAATAACCTAATCATGAAAAGCACACATCTACGAAACAAGCACACACCAACTCACCAATTTATCATCCACTATTCTCTGATCCAATCCAGGTAAGTCGATCAATTTCAGCGGTGGAGCTGGAGATATAAGAATAAAAAATAGAAAGAATAAGCTGTGTGATACACATGCATCAGTAGCCAACACACAACACATCCGGATGAAGATGCATGCATATGTTATCACACAACCTGGGCGTGTTAATATATTGCTATGAAGTTCCTGGCTCCAAATAAAAGCAGTTATCAAACATGGCACAAATCTTTTCTACACTTTCCAGGTTGACAACTACCTCGTAAGTATAATAATTCATGCAGATTAATTATCTCCCCAGACCAATAAGGATTTTGTTATGTTGATTACAAACATCATACTCAGAAGTTAAAGTTAGTTTATTTTTGGTGCACATAACTGATAGACACAAAATGTGTCTCTATAACAAAAAGTATTATTAACATTAACCAGGTAGGTAAAATAAGGTGAATATACAAGCATGGATCAACAGCACGTATCTGCATTTTATGAAATGAAATGATCCAGTCAACTATAGAGTACAAATAAGAAAAGACAGCGTCCAATTTAAGAATCCAGGGATAAGCCATATACTTTTTTTATAAGAAAATATATTATAAGGGTTAGTGATACGAAATACCAGAACAAAATTTTCTTTTATGAGAGAAGCATCGGAATAAAGTTGTTTTCTATTTCTCAAAACTCTGTTGAGTTGCTAATAAAGGATCAACCTGTACTGGTACGAAGTTTCAGATATATTTCATCACGACTCCTGCCAGATGAACCTTTGCTTAGCCTATCCTGTAATGAATGCCGGAGGGCACCTGTAAAAAGAAGAGCAAAACTGGGAACAATCAGAAACACTGTAAGAAGAATGCATAGCATCTATTCAAAATAATATCATCAAAAATCCGAAGTGCTGATGACACACATTAACTGTGCATGGCTGTGAACAGAAAGATGAACTATAAAGATAGCATGTTGGCCACAATTCTTACTTGCAGAAACCTGCTGAGATTTATTGTCAATTTGCAAGATGATTGATTTGCTGCTTATAGAACTATCCCTGTTTAGGTCAATGCTTATGGGTGCCCTGGTAGCACCATTTTCTCCAGTTGGCTGCCAATATTTTAGTTATGATGAAAATAAGCCACTTGTTTGAGGAGAAAAAATTGGAAGAAGTAACTGTATCAACAAGGGAAGAATTTTCAGATGAGTGTGAAATACTTTATGACTTACCAAAACTGGATGTCCGATTAAACTATTCAAGGCAGCAGATTTACCAGCACCCTGATCAATGTTTCCACAGAATTGGGAGATATTAATGCATATCATTGAATAAGTGGTTTATATGGTTTAAAGAGCTAAAGATATAAATAACCAGAATCTAAAGGCATGAAAATGTAAGTTAAGTATTTCATATGTCTACTCAAAAAACCAAAGAAGTACTTGAGAGGTTCCAACAGAGCATTAAAAGCACTCTTAATGTTTTCCATCTTTCCACGTGATTTAGTCTTCTTATTCCAGTTGCACCTCTAAGTTCTAACTATCTATATTTTGTTCCATAAATTATAACAAAATGCACTACAGTTATTAATGATATGCCCCATCTGTTAATAAATTATTCACTATTCTGATAATTTCAGATCAAGTCGAAAAATGAAGTGCTCATATCTGAAGCTACATGATCTGAGTCATATCTATGTGTCACTCACAATCATTTATAAGATCACAAGCGGAAACTAGTACTAGATCAAGCACACCTATACCCTCATACCGAATTGAAACTATGTTTCAACTATCACAATGGAACCAACATCGTATGACCTCTTTATTTTTTATCTATCTTTCACTCTCTTTTTTCGGGGGATAGTGGATGCCCAAGTTGCCCAGTTTATCAAAATTTGTTTTTTGTCTCACCGACTGTAACTTCTCCAGCTCAGCTTTCTATATTTGCAAACCCACATTTCTAATGAACCAAGATAGACTTCTAATCCTTAGATGCATCCATTATCATTCACAATCATCACTAAAAAACCACCGGATCCAAATTCCTGAGCTCTCATCTCACACAGAAACCTATAGATATGCAGGATAGAAGAACTTACGACATTCCCAAGAGCAACAACATTAAGGAAGGTAGAAGAACGTCTAGATGAAGACGATGTAGATGTCTCATCTACATCTTCATCAGCAAGAACAGCAGTGGCTTGGAGCATAGACTCCGAGAGCTGAACCAATTCTTCAATCGCTTCCATAGATTTACCAAACTATATTCCAACCAACCGACAGAGAGAGAAAACAAGAAGAACCGGCGAGATCGAAGCTTCTGAAGCAAAGCTTGGATTTCAATTCCTCAAAGATGGGAACGCAGGAAACCCTAAGAATGGAAGAAGGACATGGATCTTACAGTGAAGGGAAATCGAATAAGGTTTCCGGCGAAGAGAGAAGGCCGGAGATTCAAAAGAAATTGGAAATGAGGAGACGGTTTTTGTTGAATTTTCAAGTTTTAAACAAATTGAAAAAAAACAATGTCTCTCTGTATGAAATGCGAATTTATTTTTTTTTTGCTAAGAGAGGCCTCAATTTCGCGGTTTTTTCCTTTTTGAGCTATAGCATTTAGAGTAGAACGGTGGTTTGGATTTTAGCAACAAAAGCTTTATTTTATTATACCTAACAGTGATTATAGAGAAGATTAACAAATGTTTTAGATTAGTGATCAAAATAGGAAATTTTATATTTGAAAAACTTGTGTTAAAATTTTTTTTTTTCTATTAATGGTAGTATTGTACCTCTCAACATAGTTTTGAAAAGAAACCTCTAAGGTTCAAATTTAATATTTTGACAAGTGTCACATAAATATAACAAAAAAATTTGTAAAATTTGATATTACAACTTGTAGATTATTGTCACATTTATATAGTTGTTGAATTAATTTATATTTGAAATGTTTAATGATTGGCTGCATATATCATGACTAGCAAATATTTGGTCTCATTTAGAGTATCATATAAGAAAGATATGAATTTGTATCACCATGTAGTTGATTATTTTATTGTGTTTTGTAACAATAATATAATATAAACTTATATTATGTGTGATATTAATAAATTATATTATTATGAGGGGAAGAATAACATAATTATATAACGAATATTGTCTAATATATTGCATGAATTTCGTATTGAATTCTATATAATAATTAAATGAGTCGTTATAATCGTATTTTAAAAATATATTCAATTTTAGAATTTATCTCAGTTTTAAAAAATCTATCAATTTTTTTTATTAAATAAAATTGATCAATAATTTAGGTCACCAAACTTGATCTTTTGAGTGGGTCTATATGTTGGCGCTTATTTATGCATATAATTTTGACACGAAACACAAATATGTAAAATCTTATGGGATCAATTTAAATAAAACTTTATGATGTATAGAAAAATTCCAGTCTTCAATAGATTCAAAAAGCTAATTGTATAATTGAAATGCTATGATCATAAAAAATTAAATTGTCGAGTCAATTATTAAATGACTTTATTTTTGGTATATCTTTTAGTACATGATATCAATGTCTATGATGTCATTTATGCCTAAACTACAAAACTAAAAAATTATGAAAATTTTATTTCTCGTGATCTCTCCAATAATATTAAAATTTATGAAATTAATGAAGAAAGCATATGTTCTTATCCTCGATCAAAATTTCTTCAAGTTTCTATCTACTTTTTGGCTACTGTTTATTGAGTGAATTAAAATTTGTAATATCAGTTTTGTAAGATTGACAGACCATATTGACCATTAAACTGCTCATAATGCCAGTAACCTATCACCTTTCCAATAAAGTAGAAGCTCCAAGTTTACTTGTTTTATAAGTCTCAAAAAAATAAAAAAATAAAAACAGAATGAGAGCATGAAAAGTCATTGCCTACATGCCTCTTCTATGCTTGGCTTGAAATTCAACCACTCCAACAAAAGTGAACTTAGCATGAATAGACAGCTCCAACAAGCCTTCTACCTCTCCTCCCATAGATCACACACAAAAAATCTTTAGAAATAGAAAAAGTTTTGTACCGTGTGTTTGATTCAGCACAAAAACGCTAGTGGCTACTTGGTCCAGCGACGACATCAGTAACGTACATAGATTTATTCTCTCCTCCCTCTCCATAATATATATATATATATTAAAAAAATCAGCTCGAAGATCAATCCCAATCCATACAGTTGGGCTCAAGGCCTTTAAAGCCCTCATGGATACTGCAGCAGGAAAATATTGATGACTTGAAGAATCTCCAGATTTCAAACTTTATAGTCAAAGGCCTGTGGATCTCCTGATTGAAAAGAAAGCATGCAAATGGAAGAAGGACATGGAGAAATTCCCTATCAGACAAGGATAATGGCCATGATTCATGCATATACCATTGTTTATGCAGGTTTCTTATCCAATGTGTGCATTCCAAAACAGTTAGATATCAGAGAAAACAAAAGGTTTTCATTAGCAAACTTCATTAATTATGCTCTCTTTCTTGGAAATGCTGTTTATCAGTTAAAACAACTACCTGCTTCCAGGAAAAATATGAAAGAAACTATATAACTAGAATGATGGGATTCCTTCAGGGGTGTCCCCAAGTTGAAAATCGTGCAAATGCTCAAGGCTTCTTCCGGTGGGGGTCGAACTGCGGGTATAGTCCTAATATGTGCTCTGGCATCAAGTCGTGCCTCGTCAGGATTCCGACGATAGGAGGCCTCTGCAAAACAAGAAAATTGATACGTGAATCAAACTTGGAAGAGATTTCTTGGTTTTGTTATGCCAAGAATGAAAATCAGTAAGTAAAAGAATACTTGAACAATCTTGAGGTTCTTCCAATTAGAGGAATTATACATAACAAATCAAGGATACAATTGTATTATGCGTTATTCTGTTATAGGCTTCTATCTGATCACAAATCTGGGCAATCTGTTATCCTTATCCAACATTGTATCAGATTATGTTTAAAACTTCACTGGTTTGAGGTCAATGGGATGTTTTGTGGTCCATTGGTTGGCATAATATGAAATGCAACACATGCTTAACTGAGACAATTGAATTGAGCTTCTAGCAAGAAATGAAATTATGCAGGAGAGTGTGAGAGAAGAGAATATAGCCTTACTTCCAGTGTCTTTGGCACCACCAACAAGTGCCTGAGGCCAAGCTCTCTAAAGAGAATTGCAGCTTTTGCTAGAGACATCGTTTCCACTACTGTATGTGGCGATGTATTAGTAATTGGATGGAGATCAACATACATTTCCATCTCCTCTTCCTTAATGTCCAAATTCCCCAGCTGAATCCCCTTCCCTGATCCTGGCTTTGCAAAATCATTTGCTTTGAACCTCCTCATAATATCTGAGGCATCCCTCACTCTCTGCTTTGTGAACTTCTTACCCTTGAGTAGCACGAGCAGATGTGACCTCAAAACTAGGCCACATAACTGAGGAGCAGCTGAGAAAGGAGGCTCGTCAATCACAGGAAAACCATTATGCTTTGTTATCTTAAGAACTCGTAAGATATTCCCCACTTTTTCGACCCCGGAAAATGTAACCAATGGACCAGAAACAACATCACTTGCAACTAAGTTCCTCATGTATGGTTCTGCATGTGCTTCCAAATAAGGTAGCCCCTTCAATTTCACAATCTGATCATAGACACCCTTGTTGAAACAATCAGCTACAGTTTTTGAAATAAGTAGAACCAGCATCACCAATGGGAGCATCAAAAGATCATTTGTAAGTTCAAGAAGTATGACACAGATAGAAACAGTCATTCTCATGGTGCCACCAAGGAAGGACGCTGCTCCAAGGATGGCAAAGAGACCCGTATCAAGATAAGAGAATGAACCAAGGAAGGTTCCAACAAGGCGACCGTACGAGGCTCCAGCAAGTATGACAGGTATGAAGAGTCCAGAGGGAATTGCAATACCATAAGTGATAATTCCAAGGCCATATATAGCCACAAAGAATGTTAGAAGAGTCGTGAGTTGGAATTCCTTGTCAGAGCCAGAGCTAAATAGGTTCCGTATTGCATCATCATTAGTGGTGAGGAAAAGGGAGGCAAGGTCATTGTAATGGTTGGGTGGGCATAGGAAGTTCTTATAGTTTCCAGAGCGACCTACAGTGGGGCATGGATCCCCAAGGTCAGCAGGACAAGGAATGCACTGTGAAAGCCATGGAAGGCCATATGAACAACAAGAGGTTAAAAGGGAAATAGCAACGACGAGCACAATTTTGAGTATAGGACCCCTCCTGCAATTTTTTTCAATAATTAGCAACAGCAGAGAGACTTACACCATGCATATATATAGAACAAAATTGTAACATATATATCATCTCAATGAATTCGCAGACAAAGAAACTGCTAGAATTCTCATCAATTTAAGAGAAATTTTCAGGGCATACTCATTGATGATGCTATAAGTGCGAAGGACTTTGTCTACGAGATAATTGTAAAGGCTTCCAAAAATGCCTCCAATAACTCCAAGTAAAATCACTGCCAGTAGATCAGGAGTACTGTAAGTAGGCTTTGCTGAATTGACATCAAACATAATCAAACCTCCTTCCCCAAATAGTCCACATTTTCCACCGTGACAAAAGTCAATGAAACCTCTTAATACTACTGCTACTACAGCTGTTGTAAAGAAAGTCCGCCAAAGAAGAGCACTCCTCCACCTGAAACAGATGTAGCCCATACAAGTTACAACAAGAATAACCATGAGTTCAGTGCATGCAATGCAACAGATAACTGCATAAATATTGAGAAAGAGGAGTTGAGGGTTGGGACTTGGGAGAGGGGAAGATAACGCCATGAAACCATTGAACAGTTTATTTTATTACCAATTTTTCCCCAACATAATATAGTCCTAATTATGCAGGAATCTCATTTATTTACTAATATCTCTTCTTAAGACTTAACAGATTAAGAAGCTAAATTATGCAGCAGTAGTTGCTAAGCCAAAAAATTATACAAAGGTTGTAATTTATAGGCCAACTGCATTTTAGTGTGGCCAAATGACTGTAACTTGTGCATTATGAGTGGAGAGAGATAGAGAGCTACATAGAGATAAATAAAAAGACATGTGTACATACATACATACATATAAATATGTATACAAAAAAGATATGTGTCTTATGTGTGTATTATATACATAGATAGTTAGACAGAAAGAGAGAGAGACCATGAAGCTGCTTCTTCAAGTGCAAAGAGGACACCGCCCACTGGGGCACGGAAGGCAGCTGCTACTCCAGCAGCTGCACCACAGGTGATCAAATCCCGGCGATCCCGATCATTTTTAAAGTATCTGAGCCATTTCCAAGTGAGCCGGTACTTGCGAGATCCCCCCTGTCCAAGTAAGAAAGCTATACAAGAACCAGTGTGTACCATGGGTCCTTCCTTACCCACAACAAATCCACCAGCAACTCCAAAAATGGAACCAAATATCTGTGATTTTCAGATTATGTCAGTGTTTAAAAATATCCAGTCAAAGTTTCCTCTGGTAAGCTGTAGGCAGCTAACAAGAAACATGATTGAAAGTTTCCTTATAAAAGGAATTAGGCCGAAAAATATTTCAACTTGGTGGAACCTGGAGTGGCAGTTTAAGGATTTCCAAAGCCAAGAATTTATAGGATTGCCAATAATTTTCTTAATTTGATCAAAACTGTGGATTTTTGTACCGATGTATGAGAGGAAAATTGGTTCTGAATGCAAAGCTTATGGAGAGCAGCCTTCACCAATTATAAATTCAGAACTCGTGATATCTTCAAACTTGGATACGATACCGTAGTGAAAACAAGCAATTATCTGGGATATAGCAAGTCTGTAATTGAAATGTCAATGAAGTTCTTGCACCCATTAATAAGAACCTGTGCTCATCATGCCTAAGAAGAAAAGGGGAGAGGGAAACGAGAGAGACATACAAAAAGAGGCTACTTTTAGTGAAGAACTCACCTTAACAAAGAGGGTTTTTGGAGCCAATATGGAAGGAGCATCTACACCATTGAGGTATGCCTTCACCTCAGGTATACCAGACCCTGCCGCTGCAGGGGCAACATAGGCACAGAGGGCTGCAGCAGCAATGGCCAAGGCCATGTTACAACCAGCATAAGCAGCAAAGGCGTGGTAATACCTGCACTGAAATAAAGATTATCTCATAGTTGCTCCAAAGTATTACAGGTTTCTTTTCTTGTCCTTTGTTTTAGCTGAAACAAAAATATTACAAGTTAACAGTAATGACAAAACCCTAGGATAAGTCACTATGTTGCTAGGGTGAAGCTTAAACCTCAGGGATGGCATTTCCCGCGTCCGACAAGACAAGAATTGCACTACTTTGACAAGCTCTGTACACATTTATGTACATTTCTACAGTATGCAATGCTCATCTGACAGCATGCACAGTAATTGAAGTAATAACTGAATTGACTTCGTAAAAGATAAAAGTTAAAACATAAGCACATCTATTCTTCTCAGTGCTGAGTGTTCAAATTTTGGGTGGTTTCCTCAAATTTCAAATAGTGTACGATAATTCAGGCACAGGCACAGCACTTTTCTTAAAATTGTTTAGCGACCATAATGCTGCATCTTTCTTCCCCAGCTGCAGATTTAATTGTACTTCCATTTCAACAGATGTATCATCGTACATCAAAACGAGACTTTGAAGTTTTTGAATGCAAATATTTAAGATTAGTGGATTGTAAGTCTTCAAATTTCAATGACTTCATATATCACTTCACAAGACTACAAGCTGAGGGAGTTATCACAATGTAATACTCCAACACACCTATAAATGAAACAAACAATCTAGAGCCAATCCCCAATAAATAGAGAAGGGAGAGATGAATTTTTACAATGATTATGTCGTTTATTCTCTTCTTAACATTGCTGTTTTGAAATGCAATCCTAGAGTCAATTATATTTACTCAAACCCAACCCTACTGGACTGTCATACTCCCTAAAATTACTGTAAACTTGTTCTGCCTTTTTTTTTTGTGTGGTGATCAGAGTATGAACAAGAGCTGCAAGAAAACTAGGGACTAGGCTAGGATGAGTGTAGTATACAAATTACAACAGAAAATGACCACTAAAAAATAGCCTTGCGGTGCAAAAACTAGGAGCTGGTATTGAGCATCAAAGAAATACAATAAGTAGGTTATACTGAAAGAATCATATGCAACTTTTCTGGACACAAATAGCTAAATCTAAATTCACTTCAAATAAAATGGGAACTAATGATAAAGCAGGCAACACAAATTTGAAACAATAAATTCAGATAATATAAAGAAGGTAGAAGTTCTACATACTTTTCTCTCAGCATAAGACTATTGGTGAATAAAAGCTTAAAACCAGCAATATTCTCCACAGCAAGGTTATTGAAGAAACCAACAAGCCCTGTACCTAAACCAATAAGAAGTGCGAGTGTCCATTTAAGGACAACGTACTGGAATATCTCAACCTTTGTCCTAGATCTCCAGTCCTGCTTAAAAAGATCATTCTCAATGATCCTGAAAAGAGAAAAGAACAAAGTGAGCCAGCACTGACATAGTGGTTGACTACTCACTCACCTAGCATGTTCCACACCAGCAGCAGTCATGACTATGTTTTTCATTCATATTGGTGATCAATCTTAAAAGGTCTATCTTTAATAAAATAAAATAAAAAGTACTAATTTTGACACCCTGCTACTTGTCTCAAGGACAAAAATTTACATATGGGGTTCTCTAATAATTGTCCTAAGAGCACTTTAAGATGCAACAGATATAGTTGGCATTTAAAACATTTGAAAAATAGCAAATTGTTTATTTCATGTCACTGAGATCATGATCAAGCACTGTATTAAATGCAAATTAACTTTCTAAACCTTAACAATCATTTAAAGGGAAACAAAATAAAGTCCTTGGACTGAACTAACACAAATAGACAATCTGTTCTGGGTCATGACATCAAGAGACAAGAAGCACAGTCACCACCATTGTTGCACTGCACTGATCAAACAATAGGTAGTGACACCGGTGATGTGACCTAACCCAATTACTCAAATTAAAACAAATAACAATTCTTCTCTCCTAACAGGATATGATTTTGTTTTGGCAAACAAAGTACTAATTTAAACGGTGTGATAGAGCAAATGGTTGTTTTATCCTTTCTCGTAAATTTTATGACCAACCAAAAATGGAGTGAACAGAAAACAATACAATTATAGACCAAACTTAAATAAATGAGGAAATCAGTCGATTCATGATTCAAAATCCAGAATACTTTAATACCAAAAGATTCCAATTCAACAACCAACAACAACCTCCATAACCAAATAATATGAATGAAAATCCAACAAAGTAAAGCTCCTTTTTTTTTTATAAATGAGAAGAGGTGAAAATTTCACACGGACTACATACAAGCCACTTCAGAAAAATAATACACAGAATTAAAAAAATATATGATCTGCAACGATATTTCCCTCGTTTTTTTTTTCTGGGCAACCAAACAGATGGCAATACAAAAAAAGGATGTCAGATGGGTAATGGGTTAATAGCATATTACTCATAGTCGAGGCTCTCAATAGGGCAGACATTGGCACCAACGATAGCGAGCTGCGAAGTATTATTGGTCCTCATATTCTTCAACAGCGGTTGTCTCAATAAATCTTTGTCCTCAGCTGACCCTGATCTATACCTCTCCAAACTTTCCTCATTCGCAATAATCATCCCTTCTATCTCTATGTCCCTCTCATCCTCTTTCCCATCCATCATTTTCTTTCTCTCTGTTCTGGGTCTGTCTCAAAATCCCTTCTTTTCTCTGAAATCTTCCAAAAGAAACAAAAATCTGCCTTCGACCCTTCTCCAATTTATTATGTAAAATCAAACAAAACAGCTCATAAATGTTTTGCCTTTTAAGGCGAACTTCAGACAGGTTGGATTTACAATTTAATTGAAAATAAAATTCAAAACACCACCTTTTTGTTTTGGGAAATTACAATCCTGGAATTATTAGGATACGAGATTTAAATTCTAATTTTCGATGAGTTTGAAAATTTTTGTTTTGGAGAATTTATTTTTAGGGGGAGTTCCTGTTATCGGCGTACGAGCCAGACAACAAGGATTCCTCAATAAGAGCCACAATAATCTTAGTCCTACGTTGGATTTGATTGGCGTTGTGGGTCCAACGTCAGGATAGCTAGAAGACAAGATAAAAAATAAAAAACATTTATAATAAAAAAATTAATTTTGACTGGTATTGAAATATAATATTTAAAAATTAATTTTTCAAATAATAATTATTTTATATATTAAAAAAAACTAAAATTATAATTTATTATCATAATAAATATTTTATTTATAAAAATTTTGACAAGTTTTATTTTAATATTTATTAAAAAATTAATTTTTCTTGTAACTTTTTTTTTGTGGGTATTGATTTTGTTTATTATTATTAAAGTGACCATCATTGTCACATTAATCTCTCTTTTCTTTTCTTTTTCAGTCGAGGCACAATAATTGTGTTTTAGTCATTATTACTTACTCTGAAGCTTACTGTTTGTTTTGGTGCCGAAATATTATATTGGTTTTCGGTTAACAATTTTCCCCCCTCAATCTTATCATTCAATATTAAAATTTCTCAATTAAATTTTAATTTTTTATTTATATAATTGGCAAAATAATCATATTTTTTATAAAGATAATAATATATATAAATTATTATTATATATTACAAATTTTTTAATTATTTATTATTAAATTATATAAAATTATTTTAATCAAAAAATATAACTTGATTTAAAAAATTTAAACTTCATATAATTAAATTAACCAATAATATTAATAAATGATTAAATTAAAAATTAAAACAATCTTTACAAGTTAAAATAGTAGTTAACCTTTACAATTAAAATGGAGAATAAAAATTTCTCTGATTATTCTTTTATTTTGCAAATTTAAATTTTAACCGATAACTTATTATTTGTTAAAGTATAATAAATATGCTATTTATAAATTTTAACTTTCTAAAAATAGTAATTTATGAATTAAATAATATTGAAAATTATGGTAATAAAAACTATCAATATTTTATTTATAAAATCTTAATAAATATATTTAAGATGCTATTAAAAAAATCCACATTTAAATTATTGTTCCATATTCTGTTTTCTTTGCCTTCGTGTCATTTATAATTTGACCAAAAAACTTAGTTTCCTATTTTTATTTTATTTTGTTTTATTTTATTAGGAGAAGTGTTATATTAATCATTCTATACTTTTTCCAAATAATTTACCAAGTTAATAGTTCAACTATAACATAAATTAAATAAAACATCATTTTGTTTCAATGGTATAGAAGGAGATTCAGATAGATAAAGTGAGAATATATATTTTCAGTAATTTAAAGTGAACAATACAAACTGAACAGTATATTTCAGTCAATTATTAAGTTCATGTTAAAAAATTAAAACTACAACTAAATAATGTCAACAAAAATGTAAATTATAATCCTCTTTCAATCCAAACAATTTCTTATTGGGGGGAGCTACCCAAACAAATTTGGATGTATTTATAATAAAAATTGCCAAATTATTTTCTATACAAATTAATATGGATAGATAAGAACAAAAGAATTTTTTTCCTAGTAATAAAAAACTGATAAGTTAATTTCAGACACCATTTTAACATTAAAAAAAATAAAATTATGAGTATAGCATACAAAAATATATAAAAATCTAAAAATTAAAAATAATTCAAGTTTATTTTTAATATTATCAATATATGGGAGATCTTATTTAAAATAAATGTTTCTATGTTTTTCCTTCGAAAGTGTATTAAATTTTAAAATAAAATTTGTTCATATTGTATCACTATTTAAAAATATAATTCAATAATTAAAAAAAAATGAGGATTGGAAATGTAAAATTGAAATAATTGTGATGTCAGTATCTTCTAAATCAAAATCAAAATCCTAATCCTATGATTTTGTTCTTGTTGCCGGTAGGAGACGAAACTAGAAGATTGCAGTTAAAATCAACCGCCACCGCCCCACCCACCATCCCGTGGGCCAAGGGAGTCCCCGTGCTTGAAAAAAGCATGAGATCACTTTTGACGTGGCATTCAGTAAATGGTGGGAATCCATCTGACGTATGAATCCAGTACTTTGCAGATGATAGTGACTTCCACAGTTCCAAAACGATGTAATTGTAAAGTATGTGATCTTTGTTAGAGCTAGAATCCTCTACGGAAGAAACTACTCTCTCTTAGAACAACTTTGCTATTTAATTTTTTTCTATGGTGCACTAGCACTTTAATGTAATATAAATTTTAAGAATTAATTTTTTGTAAAAATAATAATTTATATATTAAATAAAATTAAAATTATGATTAATAACTGTAATAAAAATTACAAGTTATGAAATTTTAACAAGCATTCTTATGACGAGTACAAACAATTTATTTTATTTTGGTGTTTTAACTCATGTTTTACCAATACAAGTTAATCATGTGATTAAAAATTAACCACATAATAGATTAAAAGGTGTTAATTTTAACTTGTTTCATTGTTTTGATAAGTGGTAAAAGAGAGAAATGAACCAAGTGAAAACTAATAACGTTAATTTATTATATGATATTTATTATGATATCGTCAATTTGTATTGGTAGATTAGGAATAGATATCTATTCTCTTATAACACTTAAAAGAAACAAAAAAATCACTTTGATTTTATTAATTATAAAAAAATATTAATTTTCTAATTTTTTAAACAAAATAAATGATTCAATTGCTTTTGTATGAATATTTCTGTACAAAATTTTGATTTGTTATTCTTAAAAATTTCTTCACATTGACACTCAGGTTTTTCTGGAGACCATGCTTAAATAGTCTTTATGGGCATGCGGGCAACATGTAATTGAACAACATATAGAAGATTTGTCTAATGACTTGGGGGAGGGCACGGGTACATTAAGTCAATTTGGAATGATTTGGCTATGAAGATTGTGGCGATGATAGGTGGACGGTGGCAGCTATGAAGATTAGGAAATTACCTTTTTAATTTTCTTTTATTTCTTATATAATTTTATGTCATCTATGTGATAATAATTTATTTGTTGACTATTAGGTAATAATTCACAAATCTTATTTTAAGTGATAATAAAATATGTTTGAATGCAAGAATTTTACAATATTAAAAATTTGAACCTAATAAAATTATTTGTAAAAAGCATTAATCTCGAAACCAATCGAGATTAAGTGTAAGATGTCAGAATTTTTGGGTGAAACAAAATATATTATAGAATATTAGTCACGTCTCTGTTAAGTTGAGTTGGATGGAAGGTTAGGATAATGGACTTAGTTGGAATAATTTGAAAAATTATAGAGACTCAATTATAATATTGCATAATTAAAAAATTCAATTGTAATAAATTAAAAGATAAAAACGAAAGAGAATCAAACAACAGGGACTAAAATTGTAATTTTAGCCTTTTATTTTTGTCAAAAGCCAAATGCTTACATCCTCGACCATGTCACCGTCACAAACATATTTAGGGGTATTCTTAAAAAAAACAAAAGGACAGTTTCCATACTTCCAACTGTAATGGCAACAGAGAAAAGTCCAATTCATGCTCAGTAATTTTAATTCTTCTTCCACTCGGACTTTTGATTCTCCGCATACGCTGTCTGTTTATCTGCGATTCCAATCAAAATCATCAACCATCCTACTTCGGATCTCTCTCTCTCTATACTTCACTGGGGACTAAATTCGATTTGATTTCCAATTTATTTTAAGATTTAGTTTCCCTTCTATAATTCTTACCTCTGATCTAATTTATAGTGTCTCATAGATCCAATCCCATTGTCTCTCACTTGGAGATTTGAATTTCTCAACCTTCGATTCTGATTTCATCAAAGGGTTTCAGTTTTTTCGTCTCCAAACCAGCTAATTTGCAGTCAGCAATCTAGTGCTTTATGGGTTTTTTCCGTTATACTCTGTGGTTGAGGTTTGATCAATTACGCGGTGGGTTTACCTGAATCTTATGAAAAAATTGCATAAAGTACGAGTTTTTGTGAAAAGGAAAGATTTTTGATTTCTGGATATTGAAGATTCAATTTGATTGAAATTTGAACAAAAGGATGCGGAGGTGTAGGGGAGACAAAGATGATTCAGATAAGCTTGTGGGTTTGCTTAGATTGGCGCAGATTGTTTCATTCTTGGTTGTTTTTGTTGCGGGTGTGGTCATTGGATTAACTACAAGTTCTCATATTAATAGGCATTTTAATTCACATACCGATGTTTACACGTTAATCAATCGTGTTTCAAACAGTATTCCTGGTGTCAAGGAAGAGAATTGTACCATTGTACAAGGTTGTGAGGTAGACTGTTTCAGTGTGGAAAGGTTTCTGAATCCGAATCAGAAGAACTTGACTCATAGTTTGTCAGATGATGAACTTTTCTGGAGAGCTTCCTTTGTGCCAATTAAAAGAGAGCACCCGTATCACAGAGTGCCAAAGGTGGCTTTCATGTTTTTGACAAGGGGGCCATTGCCTATGTTGCCACTATGGGAAAGGTTCTTTAAGGGACATGAGGACTTGTTCTCCATATATGTGCATGCACCTCCAGGTTACAAGCTCAATGTGACCAACTCCTCTGTGTTTTATGCACGGCATATCCCAAGTCAGGTTTGGATCCTTATTCCTTACCCATGGATGATTTAATTTTGCTTTCTGATTTCCTATTTTCATCTTATTGGCATGCTTTGGTTTTACGTTTATTTGTAAGTTGTTTATTGGTGCTGTGTGTACTCGGCTGAATCACTTTCATATCAATGTTTTGAGGTGCTTGACTACCTAACTTTACATGGAGGAAAGATGGTCACTCTGATAGTGGAAAAGTTATCTGATGGAGTAGTTATTACTGATATTTTCACTTAGGATCTGCAAATTTTATTTCTTCTCAATAAAACGGCTTCCCTTAGCAACTCTCCAGATATGTTGCTCGTTAGTTTAGAATCACTTTGCTGCAATAAGATCCCTATAACACCACTGGAATTCATAAATCTGTTATAATCATAGGATTTTATTCTGTATAGTAAGGCAATGCCATAGGAAGCTTTTTTCTGTCACAGTTTCTGGTGTTTCAGATCGTTGTGAATTTCTATGTGAAGATTGGTATCTTCTTTTTGTAAGTTTGGTTGTTAACAATTTATAGACTATGCCTGTTTTTTGTTTTTAAATGAATGAAAAGTTTCATAAAAACCAGAATAAACTGCTCAAGAGAGTCTACAAGCAACCGGGAATTTACTCCCTATAAAAAAATTAACTTATTTAAAATCATAGGCTTATGTTTAGTTCTCAAGGGAAGATGACTGGAAAATTGAAAATACCATCAATTTCTGCTTTCTTTTTTGGAAAAGGTTTTTATGGCCAAATGAAAAACTTATGATGCAGATTATATTTATTGCAACTTTAATATGATAAAGCACTTGCCTAGAGAGAAAGAAAGAGGATTGAGGTGTAGAATTTAAGGTGCCAAGGAATGATGTGGTGAAAGGACTGAGCTGAAATGCAACATGTTTTGAACCAATTTAGATAACATTGTTAGGGAACATTGTACTGACCTTGCTAGCTTTAATAATAACGTCCTTGATGATCACTTTCTGGTTTCAAAATGCTTGTTGCCTATAGATCCATCTTGTTGAATTAACCTCCAATCTTCATGGAGAGGGTACAAAGTTAAAAGACTCCAATTTTAGTTCCAAATATGATGACTGGCACTGAGAATTCTTAATATGTTCATGCTGAAATGTGCTTTAATTTATTAGGCACGTGGCCTTTGTCCTCTCCCTCTCTCTCTCTCTCTCTCTCACTCTCACTCTCACTCTCACATACACACACAAGACAGACAAACACACGGGTGGCAACACATGCACATCAACACACAAAGGAAGGAAAACATGCAAGGACATATGAAGAGATGGATATAGCTGTTAAGTACAGGAAAAATCAGTTTACTACTATGCTTTCATATTTTGCAGCTTATAATGGATTGAGAAAAGTGCTTGATTTCTACTTTAGTTTTGATAACTTCTCATTCTAATAATAAACAGGTACAGTTTTCCTGTGGATATATATTTACAATTGTTCTAAGCTATCTACTATTTTAATTTTAGTATCAAGTGGTTCAAAAAAAATTACAGTATAGATGTCCTCTAGATTTTGTATGAACTGGTTTTCTTTATCTTCTTCAGGCTGTTTCATGGGGGACAGTATCTTTGGCTGATGCTGAGAGGCGCCTTTTAGCCAATGCACTACTTGACTTTTCAAATGAAAGATTTGTTCTTCTTTCTGAGAGCTGCATCCCAGTCTATAACTTTCCTACAGTTTACAAATATCTCACTGAATCTGACTACAGCTTTGTTGAGTCATATGATGATCCCTCCCGTTATGGTCGTGGTCGCTACAGCCGCAGAATGCTTCCTGATATTCAGCTCAAGCAATGGCGGAAAGGATCCCAATGGTTTGAACTCAACCGTGATCTAGCTGTTTATATAGTCTCAGACACCAAGTACTACAACCTCTTCAGGAAATACTGTAAGCCTGCTTGCTACCCAGATGAGCATTATATTCCTACATTCCTGAACATGTTTTATAGTGAACTGAACTCAAACAGAACAGTTACATGGGTTGACTGGTCGATGGGAGGTCCACACCCTGCAACATATGGGGAAGCTGATATAACGGATAGTTTTATACAGTCTATTAGGAATAATGGAACACTCTGTCCATATAATTCAGGGATTACATCTGTGTGTTATCTTTTTGCTCGGAAGTTTGCTCCTAGTGCTCTTGAGCCTTTGCTCAAACTTAGTTCAACAGTAATGGAATTCTGAAAGTTCTGATTTAGCAGAGATGAGATATTCAACAAATTTTTTGATGTTTCTAGATTTTTGGTAGGACAGGTATTTGATTTTGAAGGTTTTGTTGTGGTACAGTGTACAGGTGGTTTAGTTAGGAAGTTTTGGATCTTTACCATAGAATGTCTTGTTCTGTTGCAGAAATTCTATGAATGTCCTTCAAAGAAGGAAACCATCAATATAGAAATTTTTTGACATGGTAGTTAGTCTGCAACCTTCTTGTTTTATGTTAATGCAGCTGCTGATTCTCTTAGTTTTAGATTCTAATTTGAGGTGATCAATTGTTATCTTTCAAATCTTACGTAAAATTGACATTTGCATAAACTTACAACCTCAAAACTTACTCTTATTCAGCCATAAACTTGAAAAATAGATACAAAAATGACATTTGCATAAACTTACACCTCTCAAGAACTTGAAAAAAGAAACACATGGTTCTGATTTTTCAATGACTTTAATAGAAGTACCACAGCGAGTAGTGTCATCCTTAACAATAACTAAATTATTCTCAACAATCAGGCTAACTGGAACAATCAGGCTACCCATCAAACTAACTCTTTCTACAGGGAAAAGATGCACTACATGAGGTCATACCAATAAAGTTGGCCATTATCTTTCACTAAAACTCATTACCACTTTTTGAATAACATAATGGCATCAGCCTTGGTGTCCAATCTAGCCCTGTATATGAAAACTCAGTGGAGAACAATTTAGTCCAAGAGCTTTCACATTACACACCTTCATCACCCAAATGTCAACATAATGAGGCTTCCTTGGATAAAATACAAATCCACCAATACTTGCACAAACATCCTCCCAATATCCCCAACACTAATTGTGCAATTCCACAATAAATCATGGCCTTCCACTAATAATGGCACCATCTGGATCTCCTCAGCCGTTAAATCAAAAACCACGATAACATTGTTGCTAATTTGGTTAGGCCCATGTAAACTTCCATTAATGAAAACCTCTAGGTAGTTTTGATTGGTTCCAAACGATGCAAAGGAAAATCCGTAGCAAAGGAAAACCTCAAGGTCAATATTTCTCCACGTATTTCTTCCAAGACTATAAATTTTATTATAGTCTTGAAAACTTTGATTTCATCGTCTTGGAATGTTTGGACTTGATAAATTTGAACTTATAATCATCACTGATGGAATCATAACCAAATCCAAATGCTCTTATAATAAATATGGTATTCATAGGAGGAATTGGTTCAACCCCAATCGAAATCTAATGGTTATTTACTTTTATATCATTCTATGTGTTGGCAGGCTAGTCACTGGGATTCCTATAAGTTCTACAGGAACACAACTGGTAACAAGTGCTTCGTGCTAAGAACTTTTTATTTTTTTATTTTGATGTATGAGAATACTTGAAATGTTGGAACTTAAACATGTTCATTCGTTTATAGGTGGGGTAGTCCTTACATGAGATCTCAACCCGAGTTTATATTTGAGACATGTAATTACCAGTTTGTCCCTCATGTTTCATTTGTTTCAGTGGATAAAACACCCAAATTTCAAGCCCCACTTTGTCACCTTCAATCTCATCAGGCATTGGAACAATGAAAAAAATTGCTTGATGTTGCAACCACTGCAAAACCTCAGGTCCACGTATATAAACCTTTTTAGCTAACCATGAGCAGTATACTCATATTTGAACCCGATGATCAACCAAGAACTCATTCGTTGATCTCATCTAGAACTCATATTGTAAATGTGACATAAATGACAACTTCATGCTTTGTTGTGACACCACAGGCAATTGAAGCAGCTATTGAACTTAATCTTAAAATGGTAAGAGGCAAGGACGTAAGATACAACTAGGTTATCTGCGTGACAACTTAAAGCTGACATTACCTTCTCAGGTTATGAGAAGATGAATTTAGAAGACTTCACCTCAACTTAGTCTTAAATTCCAAACTAATTAAACCCCTATGAGATGAACTGTACTGAATAAGTAAAAGGCATCATATGGAAGAAAACATATATCCTCAACGCAAAATTACTTGCTACTTATATTTTTGGCAAGAAATTTAATGCCCACGACTAGCTAGTCAACTTCTGAAGTAGTGTAGCATAAATTTGGGAAGACTCAAATGAGGCAGGAGAGTTCATCCATCCAACACACCATATTACCAGAAGATAAAAAGCTTCATCTAATATCTAGAACCATACGGTGAAGGTGCAGGGGGCAACTGAGTTGGTGTCCCGTGACTGGAGTCTGAACCTGAGCTTGCATCACCATTCTGAGCTGGGTCACTCTGTGGACTGTCACCATTGGACCCAAACCTAGATGGACTAACTGGTCCATTTGCAGCAGCATCAAATGCAGACCTCCAGTCATCACCTGCTTCAGCTGTTGAGCTTCTTGGGCTGCTTTCTGTATAGATAAATTTATAATGAGTTCAAACAAGTTAAATAATGAACGACCACAAAAAGTTCAGATTCCACAGGTAAAAAAGTAAAACTTAGACTAGTATAGAAACTTCAAAAAACTTGGCTACCAAACATTGAAGTGTATACTGGATATTTTCAGACCCTAGTCCCCCCACCAAAAACAAAAAAGAAGAGAAGGATATCACTGAGCTTAATGTTCGAAAAGGAATGATTTGATTGATTTTAAATACAAATCCGTTTCTTTATTGGGGACAAGTTCAATTTGCTATCCCACACATAACTTTCATCATTCAGTATTTAGAATTCATTCCTTAGATTGTAAACCAATAAATAATTCATGGAGTTCAGAAACACAAACACAGTATTCTTCTGCTTGCTGTGACCAACATGCAGTATTCAATCATTCATAGGAAGTTTATGCTTGAATAATAATAGCAGCATAACATCCCAATAAAAAAGTTCAACTTTCACCAAGTCGAGATGTAAACCAGTTGATATGGTATAGGATACTATTTGGAATGATCAGATTAAAAACACTCCAAAATATAGGATTAAAATTCTTCTCCACTTCACTTGTCTAATTAAGGATTGACTACACACCTAAGTTTGCTGATTAAATTAGCTGCTACACTCACTGCATTTGAAAAACTGGAGGCTGCAGCTGCTCTGTTATCATGGATGCTCAGTTGCCTATTGAGTTTTGAAAGAAGGGAGGCATTGTTTCTGGATGCGCTCCCTTCTACGCTTTACATTCCGATTCTCCATGAGCAGCTCTTCAATCCTTGCTGTGCTTTGGGCACTATCAACCACGGCATGAAAATCAAGCTACTAATTTTTCTATTAAGAATCAATTCTACAAGGGAAAAAAAAAAAGAGAGGAAAGAAGAAAGAAATTTTAGTGGGGAAATCCTAGTGAATTTGTTTGTGTGACAGATGCATCTCTCAAACATAAAAGTAACATACTAAATAATTATCTAAAATGCCCATAAGCATACTTTTTCAAACTGAAGAATATCAAATCCATCCATATATAGGACCATCAAAAAAAGCACCTGTTGGACAATAAGAATAAGGAGATAGTACTAACCTGACAGAACTATACAACTGATTCAGCATGTCTTCTTTGGCTTTTTCAACTTGGCAGAGTACGACTGCCTGCTCAGTCAAAACAATTAGATACTACAGAGACACTAGTAGTATAGCAAGAAATCCATCTAATACAAGTAATACAAATTACCAGAGTGGTACAAGTGCCTCACATATTAGTGACACATTCCTAACTAACAAAAGCAAACAGGGACTCGCTTGAAATAACTCAATTTCACCTAATTTGACCAACAGTTGCTATTTCCAGTAGCTCAGTTTTCCCCAGAAAAAAGGGGTTGTTTGAACCAGGCCAGTTTTAATACTAGAAAAAAAAAAATGAAAATTCCGCTCAGCATGAAGGGAAGTGGGGGAGAGTGGGAATGCAACAAGCACATGCCTCCATCAACTGTAAAATGTTTTGGCTCGGCTTATTCTCCTCAAACCCATCTAATACAATGAGTGCCATATAATTGAAGTAATAACCTCACCAACTGTAATATGCTGGAGAAATTTATCCTCAAATTCACGGCATAACTTCAAAGCCAGAGCTCTTGTACTTTCAGAACTATTCACCATTTGTTCTCCAAGCCTGACTAATTCATCCTGAACTATTTGATACTTCCACTGAATACTGCAACAATTTAAATTAAAGGAGTATTAGAAATACAAGATATATGAAAGATAACTTACTAATGTACAGAAAAATTAGAACTGTTTGCAATCACTCATTATCTTGGATGAAGGGAACAATTTTGAAGGAAGATCCACCAACTAAGAGGCAAGAGGCAGTGATGCAACTACAAGCAAAATTAATTCATCACAAGAAGTGTCTCGCTATCAGCCTTGACATGCTAAGAAAAATAGATTCATTCTGACCTACTCACATACTCAAATCTCTTCAGGTATTTCATAGGTAAAAGGCCAAGAAGCTATGATAACTTCTCAACCTACATGGCTTAATCATTGAAAACAGATCATACTGATGTCATTTTCAAGTCAAAGAAATCTGGAAATTTTTAATTATAATGCCCTTTGATTTTGGCATTCTGAATCCTGACTATTTATAATTCATCACCAAGAAACATGCCTAAGGTGCTTCCTAGTATTATCTAATACCTTCTACCTGGAGAAACAAATTGGTGATAATAAGATGAAGAAGTCCAGGGATTTCCTAAATCTACCAATTGTTCGTTATGAGAAACTTGCAATTCCTTTTAGATAAAGGATATGTATCAATTTGAATTCGGTATTACCTATGACCTTGCAGAACAGATAGAACAATTTTCAATAATCAACTTACAGAACAGAGACATAACTTTTTATTATTACCAAGAAAGAGATAACTGATATATAAAAGCCTAATGTAACAGTGAGTTATATTATTAATTGCAACATTATTATTACCTTTAAAATTTATTTTTTGTAAATATACTATATATTATTTAAAATCATGATAATTTTACTATTGTTACCAAAATAGTAGCTTATGTTTTCAATTTCAACAATGTCATCATTTATATGATTTGTCGTCATTTTCTAATTTGAATGATCTAAAATCATGCGTGTTCACATTATATATACAATATAAGTCAACTTTAAATAGTATGTGTATCCACGTTAGTTATATATATATATATAGTACAAGTCAACTTTAAAAAAGACTGAAACTTTGTATGCTTATCACGTTTGACTTTGACATTGGAGTAATCACAGTTTACAGTAACTCCCTTCACATATCGAGGGAGACCTCAGCTTAGACATCCCTTTCAGCTCAGAAGGAGACCACAACTCTAACAAATCCTGCATCAACATATATCATCCAAACTCCAAGTGGTGATGGAAAGAAATGAAGTATAATTACTTGCAGAAACCTGTTGATCAGATTTATTGTCAATGTGCAAGATGATTGATATTGCTGCTTATAGAAACATCCCTGTTTAGATCAATGATTAGAGGAGCGCTGGTAGCAACATTTTCTCCAGTTGGCTTCCAATAAAATTTAAATATGATCCATGAAAATAAGCAACTTAATTAGTTAATTCAGGGGAGAAAACATTACAAGAATTTTCAGCAGAAATGTGAAATATTAATTCAAAAAGACTTACAAAAACCAGATGTCCAATTAAACTATTCAAGGCAGCAGATTTGCCAGCTCCCTGACCAATGTTTCCACAGAATTGGAATGATATTAAAGCATATCACTGGATACATGGTTTTATAATGCCAGCACCCTGACCAATGTTTCTAAGTACTGATATATAATTTGCTCAATTTTCTATATTTTGTAAACCCACATTTCTAATGAATAAAGATTGAAGAACTTAAGACAGGAAACATATGCGTGTGTGTATATATATATATATATATATATATATAGGCAGCATAGAAGAACTTACGACATTCCCAAGAGCAACAACATTAAGGAAGGTAGAACTAGACGATGTACATGTCTCATCCACATCTTCATCAGCAAGCACAGTAGTGGCTTGGAGCATAGACTCCGAGAGCTGGACTAATTCTTCAATGGCTTCCATAGATTTTAGGGAATTTAGTAGCTGGAATCTGAGGGAAGAAGAAGAAGGAAGGGATTGGACAGAGAGAGATTGGACAAAATACAGCTCATAGACTTAAGTAAGCCAGAAACACGTTTCTTGTGCCTTAGCTCTAACAAAATGTAATCTTGTTAGGAAGGAGAATTCAGAAAACGAGCCCAACTGATCAATTCCTAACGGTAACAAGAAGAAAAATAACAAAGCTGTCCTCACCTATGGCAAGCAAAAAGACCAAATTACCCTGACAATAGTAAAAATCCCACCCTCGAAAGAACACTTGTCCTTCAGTGTTTACTGGAAAATCTGGAAATTACTCCCTGTTGCATCTTCTGCGTAAGTACGAGTCCACTCAAACAGGATTTGGGTAGTTTTGGAGATTTATGATTTAATTAAAACCTAACATTTTAATGATAGCAGAAAGTTGAGCATAATTTGGCGATTTACAAAATAAATTTTATGTTCAATATAAGATGGTTCTTGTCGATTTTTGACTAAGATAATGTGACAGATTAATATAAGATGGTTTATTCCTTGTTGATTTGAGTAAGGTAAAGTGACAGATTGACTATCGTTTTACTGAGTAAAAATAAAGTTCAATGTAAAATTACAATTCGATTAAATACAATTCAATGAAAACTGACTGTTATTTGTCAAATTATCATAAAACTCTAAGGAACCAGCAAATCTTAGAGGAAGCACAAAATGATGTGAAACAAATATCGAAACATAAATATGGTAGAAGCTCTTAATTAAAAGTCATAATAATATTGCAGTTACAAAGTAAACATTACTGTCGAACTGATGTTCTTTGGTCCACTACTGCCCACCAATTCCAGTTTTGATTTCTCCTTTCTAAGCTAACATTTAAACTTTATTCCTGTGATACATATCTTATGAATTACTAAAAAATGTGTCTTCACAGCAATAAAAAAATGATGTAGCATTTCTTCTCCTAACTCTGACACGAGAATCGTCGTTCCAACAAAGACTAGACTTTTGAATACCAAACTACTTGTTCTTCCATTTGACGCAATTCTGATGGCTGATGATGTGATCCCTCCATTTGAGGAGGAGGTCCTGGTGGTGACTGATAGGGTCCTGCCATTTGAGAAGATCTTACTGACGTTGGAGAATATTGATGTGCCATTTGAGACAGGTTTCCAGGTGAAGAAAGAGAAGATCCTGCCACTGGAGGAGGGACCCCTTGAGGTGGATAATGCTGCCCTGCAAGTTGATTAGGGTGGCCCCATGGTGCTGGATGAGGTTGCTGTCCTGGCACTTGATGTGGGAGTCGTGACGGTGGGCGATGCTGTGCTGTAATTTCGGAGGCTAGCCCTGATGGGGGTGGATTAATACCTGAATTAGGATAATGGTGTCCAGCAATTTGATGAGAGGGTCCTGAATCTCCCGATGGTGTTTGATGAGGTTGTCGTCCTGGCATTTGAGGTGGGTTTCCTGTTGTCGAGTGATGCAGTCCAGTCATCTGAGGGGTTAGACCAGATGGAGATTGGTTAGGTCCTGACATTTGAGGAGGTAGTCCTGATGCAGGGTAATACTGTCCATCCATTTGAGGAGAAGACTCAGAAGCTGGCTGATGAGATCCTGCCATTTGAGAGGACAGTCCCCATGCAGGTTGATGAGTCCCTCTCATTTGAGCAGGCAGTGGGGGGCTGTGCTGTCCTGCCATTTGATGTGTTGATCCAGATGAAGGGTTATGGAATCCTGACATTTGAGGAGGAGATGTTGGTGGTGGGGGGTTATATGGTGGCCTTGATGGTGATTGACGATGAAAATTTCCCGTTCTATTCATATTTAGCAGTCTCTCAATCTCCTCACCCCTCTCAACTTTTCCAAAAGCATCAACTACAAATTCCCGCAATGCAGGAGTAAGCCCAACACCAGACCTCATAATCTGGTCCAGCAAATCACGGCTTTTGTCAAGCAAACCTTCATTGCAGAGTCCCTTAATTACAACCTCATACAAAATGGCGTCTGGTTTAGGATCATAGATAGCGAGATCTCGTTTATGATCCTTTTCACCCATTTTACTCAAAATCTGAGCACAATCAACTACTTTTCCATTCTTAATCAATTCATCAAATACCCTTTTGCCAAAACTAGCAACCACCCTCAAACCAACTTCCACCATTCTGTTAAATATCCCCAGAGCATCGTCAATCCTAACTGCTTTCAGATATGCATCGATTAATGTCTTATGAGTTGTTGCATCCATGCTCAATGCTTTTCCGCACAATTCTTGAAACATTGTTTCTGCCTCCGATAGCATCCCATGCTCACAATACCTAGCAATAATATTATTGAAGCCTGCAACATCCATAACAAAAGCCCTTGATTTAGGTTTTGTCCCTACTTTCCTAAAGGTTGCAAGTGCCCCTGAAAAATCTCCAAGCTTAAAACACTCATTTACCATTATATTGAATGTATCTGAGTTCACAGCGTGGAAATTTGGTGTAACGTGATTATCTAGCATTTGATCAAATAAAGCCCAAGCTTCCTTTTTCTTCCCATGCTTAAGCAAAACCTCCAATAGGACATTGCAAGTTGCTGGAACCATGTTAAACTGTCGATCTAGTAAAGACTTATATGACTCCATAGCCTCCTTATCTCTTCCCTTACTAAAGAACCACTCCATATACGTTGCATTTATAACACCATCATACACCACACATCTTTCCTTAAGCTCATCAAAGAATTCATTTGCTTTGTCCAAATTTTCTAACTTCAAAAACCCATCAATCAAATTGTTATAAACCAATGAATCTGCACCTTGCCCTTTATTCAACATTTCACGCAAAAGATCCACAGCTTCGGTGATCCGGCCAGCTTCAACCAACCCTTTGGTAAGATGTCGATAAGTAACCGCAGATGGACCAAATGGTGCATTGTCAAGCAAATCATGATAAACTTGAATACCCATATCAACACGACCCTCATCGCAGTGTGTAACAATCAGATAATTGTAAGAAACAACATTGGGGATTATATTATACTGGTGGAAGAAAAATTGGTGAAGAGCAGTGACATCATCATACCTTTTAGCTCGATACATGCCACCCATGATAGCGTTGCAGGTGAAAACAGTGGGACGAATTCTGGAGAACACGGAATGACGGGCTACGGCAGATGCAGAATCAAGATCACCAGCACGAATAAGGGATTGAACACGGTTGTGGAGGCTGAGTCGTGCGCCAACCAATTGGGAGGTGGAGTCTGGAAGTCTTCGAGCATTAGGGTCACGATCAGCATTTGAGGTCAGAGGTGTTCTAATAGCGTTCAGAGGAGGCTCAATACGGAGGCGGCGCTTACGGCGACGGCGCTCTGCAGCTGCTTCTTCAGCTGAGGAGAAGGCAAAAAAGCGATATGTGGGTCGGATTGGATTGGGGTAAGAATTGGTAGCTTGGGTATGATGTATAAGGCTTAAGGTAAGCGGTGGAGAAGGGTGGTTGTTGGAAGAGGAGCGACGAAGAGAGCGGAGGAGCACCCGGTACAGGGACATTATCTGATGCTGAGTTAAAAAACCTGAGGCTTTGGTTCTGGGAGCAGTGGGAGGAGCTCTCTGCTTAAACCCTAGCAGGACAAAGCTTTTTTTATAGTTTTAGGAAACGAAAGAACAATTAAAGTAACAAAAGTAAATTGGCAATACTAGTGCATATTTGTTTTTTTGTCTTCAACTTATTATTTTTAACTAACAATAGTAAAAGAGATTTTGACAAAATTAAGGAAAAACTTGCCAAAAATGCATATGAGATTTAACTAAAACTAAAATATATATATATATATATATATGTAAATGATCCAATTGAAAAAAAATTAAAATATGGTGACCTAGTTGAAAAAAGTTAAATTTTATGGACTAAAAATGCAATTTAATGATAGTAATATTAATACTAGTTTACTAACCGCTACAAAGTAGAAAGGGAAACTATGAGTAATACTGCATATTAAGTGATCATTAAATATGATAAATCGAATATAGTTTTATCAGTTAGTTTACACAAGTTTTGTTGTGCAAATATTTTTTTTATGAATGCAGCATCATTCAAAAACTGAATTAGCTGAAGAATGAATATTGAATATTTTCATCCCATAAGAAGCCTACTTACAATGAATTAATCAAAAGAAAAAGTATAGACAAATAGACAATTTAACACTTCCTGATGATGTCCTCTTTCTCATTTTCAAGATAAAAAACTATTCTAAACTTTTAACAGTTACGACAGGATGTAACGGAATAAATGATATAATCACATATATGGCCAAAAAGAACAAAACTATAATCACAAATGGAAGGCTGAACTGGTCATCCTATACATTATGCAGATAATATGCTACAGAACTCTACAATTCCCGAGCTCGAACTTGAATATCCCACAAGCAACTCTATCAAAAAATTGAAACTATTTGAAGTTAGTTGTTTTGGCAACTAGCATGATCAAAGAATTGAATGTAGGGTGGTGGATGTCGATTTCAGTGTATGGTGTATAAAATTGAGGTCACTTTGCCGTGGTTTTGCTTGATTGAGGCCTCACAGAATAAGCTAGTGACCAGTTTGGTTTGAATGTTGTTGATATGGATCAATCCAACACTTGTCCTCCTTTACTGCATCATTCCATCTTTTCTTAAAAATCTGCATTTCGATATATGACTGCATCCGAACCTGCATGCAGTATCTTGCTCAGAAACAATGCTCGCAATTAAAATGAATGGTGTAGATCATATACTAACATGAATGCTAATGTAATTGCACAAATGAAGGAATGTCTAGATGCTTACTTTAGATCTATCAGTAACTACTTGAGAATCCAAAGGTGCCTGCAATCCCAAACAAAGACACTCCTATTATTACTGATAAAAAGATAATCAGGTCTGTTGTAATTCAACCGAGTTTTACAAAAATGCACCGATGCTTCTGAGTTTGACTTGTCCTGTTTTTGAGGAGAAGGAGGAGCATTAGAGAACTGCATGAATGAGCAGGTCATACAAAGTAAGAGAAGATCTCCAAGACTAAAAGTGCAACATCAATACCATCAGCAGAGACATTGTCAACAAATTTGGCACAAGAATTTATTACTGATCTAAAATTATGCTACATATAGATATGAAAATTGGCTAATCACTTGCCTCACTGCCATGTGAGGCTCCAAGAGTAGGTAGACCCAGATGAACGATGTACTCAGAATCAATTACACCTACATTTTTCATTCGATCTCCCTGGGAAAAAATAGAGATCGAAATTTAAGTAATACACTTAAAGAGGGTTGGAGAATTGGCTAAACAAGGAAATTACCCGTGCACAGTAACCAAGTTGCATATCCAGTCCCCATGCATGGATCAAGTCATTCTGTAAAGTGAGAGAATTTATGAAACATAACAATAAAAGAAGAAGCAATACAGGAATGACAAGATGAAAAACCTTAGCAAATGAAGCATGACCAATTATGTATTAAATGAATTATAATACGCCCTACACTTCAAGAATGTTGTATATAGGTTATTCATATATTCTTCCACGATTCCACTTAGTTTAGTAATTTTCTTCCAAGGTGCTTAGCAGAATGAATTGGGTCTGAATAACAACTCAAACCTGGTTATAGAATTTGATCAATTTTCTCTACCATGGATGAAAAGGTTTGTAAAACCAACCTAATGTACTTGTGATATATTCTATAACATCTATTTGAGTAACCTTATCAAATATAATTTCAGATGAGAGTGAAACCCATACCTTGTTTGCCATCATATATAAATTATAATCCAAGCAATCATGATTTTCACAATATATATGACTCCCAAGTTTGATGGGGTTATTCTAGTTATTATACCTGGATCATATACCATATACATTGCCAAGCTTCTCTGGAGAACACAGGTGCCATCATCTCCACCCACCTGAAATAGGGATCAATACAGTATTACTAAAAATTCCATAAGATTGGTAAGAATGAAAATAAAAGTACACAAACCCATGACTTATATAATATGTTTATTTACCCTATGCAAGGAGGAGCAGTGCTATGTTCGTCACACCTTCCACTTCCCTTGAACTTATAAAACCTTCTGTTCAAGAGTAAGACAAAAATGTATGTTGATATTAGATAATATAAGCATATGAAAGGGCGTCATGATCATCAGGAAGTCTTATATTATCTGGATTCACATAATCTACTAGTTGCAGTGTCTTTCGACAAAGACTAATATTGATATTGAACATAGGCAACCAGCCACAACCTTTGAAATACATAGACAGGAATTGTAAATTCTATATGTAAGTGCATTAGATACAAGGCTCAAATCAATTTCACTAAAACTCAATAGCAGACCATGACTTAAGCAATGTGCAAGCAGTTCCAATAACAAGCTCCCTCGTCTTGACATGGGAGCTGAGCCAGTCTGATCGTGTTATCTAAACATAGAGAATCCATAACTTACGTATGAATAGTTTATTTTCATGATTTAGTGAAATCCCCAAAGGCACACATGCATGAAGGGACTATTAAGTGAAATGCAGTTCCCCGACGACAGGCCCTCTATCAACTTGATGATAAAGGAGAATATTTGTAGCACTACAATATTTTGTTTTTTTTTTTTTTTTTTTTGGTTATCTTGTGGTCAGAATCAACAAGACATGCATGTGCAATCCTTACTCTTTCTCACTCTCCTTTTTGTGGACATATAACCTACAATCTATGACTAGAGTAGATATTAGATTTGTTTGTCCCTTAATAAATTGTTGTTTTGGTCATAAGATAACTGGACTTCAGATCTAGTAATATAAAACCCTGTCCCAGAAAAAGCTAACCTGTGCACTTTTGATCTCCTTCTACGAACTGTTAGTGGATGATGCACCTCTGACTTAGCAGCATCAAGTGCCGGCTGTGATATCTCAAGTCCCTCTTCTTTAACAATAGATAGATACCTACAAGATATTCAATGATGTCATTATTTAAATAAAATCAACACGAGTTTTTCTAAAGCCAACTTCTACTGCACACTAGGACTACTAAATTCAAATTTATCATTATCATGAATTATTTGCTGACATTTGAGGAACAACTATTGGCCCAAAGGAGTAAAGGATAAAGAAAGAAGACCCTCCAATTTGTCTCTGAGAATTCATAAAGAAGTGCAACATAATAAATACTGCACTTGAAGAAACTTGTGTTGTCAACTATTACAGAAAGTGTTAGTGTGTGTGCCTCTGTTTCTTTATTTTTCTTTTGCCTCCTTTTGCGTGTGTCTGTTTCTTTCTTCTTCTTTTTACACATAGTATATGGTACTGTGCGAGCAAAAAGTTATGTATTAACAGTAATGCAGCCCTTGCTTACTGTTTTGGATCAAAATGCTCAACTCCAATGTCCTCATCCCAAAGAAATATGTAACTGTATTCAGCAACTATATCTGGATGCAAAAATCGTTTAGCAAACCACCTGTGCAATCATATATAGTTAATTAAATTAAAAAATATACATCTGAATTTAAACTTGTACTTATGACATCCATTTTTGAATGATACAAATCGATACTCTACCATTTTGTCTGATTCTTTGCAGACACATGTATAGCTCGGTCACTCCATGCAAAATCTTTCCATCCATCCACAACACCATCATAATGAAAAAGCATAACAATGAAATCACTTAAAGGGAACTGCAAAACAATGACAGATAGTCAATATTGATGATAAGGGGTTCTGACAGTAGGCAAAGGGCATATTTGGAGCACGCATCACCTTTCCTACAATTTGATTAACAATTTCTTTTTGCTTGATTCCAACTGCAATAGCTAACAAGTTCTTCGAGGATTTCAAAATTCTCTGTACCAAGAAAATGCAAAACAAGTGTTAAAGGACAAAGTGAAGATACACAATAAAAAGAGCACAGGATACGAGAATTGCAGTGCAGGCCGTATAGACATTAAGAGAAGCTAAAAAAAGTAGCACTATGTTAAGATGTGCAGAAGGTCATCACTTCTCCTTTGAATTAGTGATGCTTATATATACTGGAATATTCAAAACATAAAATGATTTTAGTTTTCAGTAGTCAATATAGACCATAATTGAATGACAACACAATTTCTTCTTGTGGTTTTCTAGTCTGCTCAGTTCAGTAGCAGCTACCAGTTTGATATCCAATTACAAAATGAATACAATTTTCTCTAAATTGTATAACTTCTATCCAGCATGCAATTTCAGTACTGGGAAGAACAAATAGTGATTTCCTTTAATGACATTATTGTGATAGATAATCATAACACTGGGCAAAGCATTAAAAAGACACATAAAGGAAGGTCTATGATTAGTTATAATACCAGAGTATCATCACTATTAAGAGTAACTCAACAATCTAATGGATAAACGTGAGCCCATCAGTAAACGGATATAGTAAATTAAGCTTTCCTGAATTGAGATTAATTCCAATCACAACGAGTTGAACTATAAAGAAGACAAGAAAACAATTCAAAAGCACTGGAGTATGCATCAGTTTTGTAATGTTTCATGCAAAAATTTATCATAATCTGCGTTCTAAGACACTAAGATTTAAGGAAAACTAGTAACATAGTAATATGGATGTCAATTTCACATACATTTTTCATGGTAGAACACCATAAGGGACGCATCTCCAAGTTAGATTCTTTGGCAACAATTCCTTCAGGTAATGTCTCACTGCCAGAAGGCCTGCATTGATTCTAAAAGGATACAAAGAAAAAAAAAGGAGGAAATTTTTTTAGAACTCATCAACTACTTTTACAAGTCAATGGAATGACTTTCTTTACTAAACAGGACAAACCTTGCAGGCACTAGATTTTGTGTTCTCTATCGGATGTATCAGTCCCCATCTTGTAAATTTCTGCATGTGTGAAGCCCAAATGTATTAACAAAAATGTTAGCAACTGATATTCAGACATGTTCTTTATACTAAAGGAAAAAAAAGTTCATTTTTGTGCAGATTTTCAAAACATAACGTCAAATGATTACCGAAGCAAAGACCACAATCCATTGGTTAACATGACTTGATTGGTAAATGATAGGACCAGAAACTAAACATTCATATCCAACCCATAAAATTCCATAAAAGACTATCCATCAGAAGAAGAAGGAGTCACCCTATCATTTGATAACAGGCAGAGAAAAAAGACACAAAATCCAAGCTAATGCAAGCAGCATCTGAAAGCTATTGTGTTTATTTTTCAGAGAAGCAATTTTCAGGAGTCCAGCCAATTATAAAATATAGAAAAGATGCAATGGTACAGTATAAATCAATATAAATAGAAATATATAAAAGGCAGAAAATTTAAAATGTAGGTCAATATCGAATCCAAAAACATATCAACTCCGATCTTAACACTTCTTGCTATATACTTTACTGAACAGGCAACGACCAGAGTATGACACCAAGAATGTCCTCATACAATCCCCATTTTTTGTGAAGCAAATTGTGTAAGAGACTGAGACAGAAAAACATACTTCTTTGTATTCCTTTGTGATAAATGCATTCCCAATGAAGTAAGCACCGCAAATCAAAGACACTGCAACGAAAAAACTGAAGAGGCACAGCCTATTCTTTGGATCCGACGGTAAAAAAACCTAAAAGACAAAGACCACAATAACTTGAAAAGTTATAGTCAAATCCAATTTCACACAATGATTTCTTTGAAAAGTTAATTAAATACAAAGAGAAAAGTAGGGAGGGAAAGAGAAAGGGAGAAAGGAAAAGAATGAGGCATCAAAATATGGTCTTGTGAACCTAAATTAATACAACATATAAACATTACAATAGTTATTGTCTTCTGCCACAAACAATACTTCTATGATTCATATAGTCCTTTCTCAGGTAATAACCTTCTTTAATGCATCTTATAGCAGCATATTTTATAAAATATATAACTGTGTTAAGGAACATTGAGCCATAATAGAAACTTGTAACAAAGACTGAGAGAGAAATATATCTAGAAATTTCGGATAAAAGACAGGACAGGAACTACATATACCAGCCTTTATCCAAATAAGGCTAAAAAGTTCAGACTCCATAAGTAACCTCTTCATAAAGGTTTCATATTTCATTATATAAATCTCCCAAACAATCTAATTAGAGAATTTCAAGTAAGTAACAAACAAGTGATTCTATGCCATTTACTCCTGCTCCAAAACTACAATTTGGAATTCTGCACAAAATCTTCAACAGCCAAGCAGCACCGTTAAGAAGACAAACAGCCAAAAAACTTACTACACTATCTTTATGGACAATAAGGTCTAGGGAACAACATAAACGGAGGGGAGCTCTTGACAATTGAACCATGCTACAAACCTACATCAATCGCCCAACTACCCACCCTGCGAAAAAAAATTAAGCAAACACAACTACTGTTATGCATAATCATCTTTCGTTCCTTGTCCTGAATTTAAGTTTCCCTATATTTTCCATATGTATCTAAACCGTAGGTAAGGGAAATATTGTAATTCAAATTCGAACAATGCATTAAAACATAGAACAAAGCCCCCACCTCACACACGCAAGAACAAACATTGATTGTCTATAATTGGAGCAATTTATTAGTCACTTAAATTCCAGAAGACAAATAATTTACTTGTGAACCAGTTTCCTGCGGCCTCAAACAGAGGCAGAGAACGTTTAATTTTCTTTTCAGTTTCCTCAGCAACCAAAAAGAAGAAAAACGAACATGTAAACTAAAACCCATCAACAATTAAGTCTAAAAAATAAACTTTCAAACCACATAATCTAAAATCGAAGTGTTCAGACCCATCTAGGGTGTGAAGGAGGGAGGGGAAAACTAATCTAACTTCACTTAACAACAAAAGGAATGCCACAGCGAAAAGCAGTAAAGTTGAACAACAGGATCATTAAAAAATAACTGATTTTCAGAAACCATACAGTATATAAGAACATACAGGTAAAGGGAAGAAGAAAGAGCTTACAGAATTGAAAGTTTTCATCTTTTTGTTTTGGGAGGCAAACCCAGAAAGCAGAACAAGTAAAGAAGAGTACCAAAAGGAGGGATCTTTTTTTTCAATTTACATGGAAGTCTAAAAGAAAAGAAAGGAATAAATTGGAGAGAAAGTTGTTTGGAGAAAGGGAAAGAATAAAAGAGAGTTAAAAAAGGAAATAGAGGAGGGAAAGGCATACAAAGGCAGAGAGACTTTCTCTGTCCTCTGGGACGTTTAAACGACACCTTGATAAAAGAAACAACCGAAGTCTGACCTTTTTCTTTAATAATCCGAGATGGGTCCAATTTGAAAAGCACTACCAACGATAGTTAATGAAGAAAACGAAAGCAGAAACAGAGAAGGAAATCGATAAGAAGCCATTTGAGGATTGGTTTTGTATAATTGTGTCTCTATTACTACTGGGATTTATTTAATGTTAAAACTTAAAGCCGCTAAATGATTACACGCACGAACAGGCAAGGGAGCGAAAGGAGCAGTGACTACCGAGTTACACGGAGGAATGTAAAATCCTCGGTGAAATTGTAATAATTGTTTTTTGTGTGGTTCACGCGTTCTTTATGGCACGTTTATTTTCAATAGTGTTCAGTTATATATTAAAAAAAAATTATTATTTCATTAATTAAATAAACAAGTAAATTTAATTAAAAATTTATAAATTCATAACATAAATTTATAAATTTTTTCTTTTAATTCTTATGATAGAACACAACCAAGGAGAACTGGTTTGTCTATAAATATGATATAAATTGAGTTTAAGCTATAACTATTTTTATAAATAGGATAAATGTATGTATAGATTCTTCTTTTTAAAAAAGAATAAGATAAAGTTTGTGTAATTTTATAAAATCAAAATAATTGACTCAAAAAAGTAATATTGAATCAATCATCTTGGATTCCCTATCGGATCCTAATTTACCCTTTCCAACAAAGAGTCAAAAACTCAAAATGATTGCTTATTGTTCACAATGCTTTAATGATTCTTATAAATTACATGATTTTCTAGTAAACCTTTTCTCCAAGCATCAAATCATATTTTTATTTGTATTTTTTATTTTTTTTTGTTCAAGCCCACTCAAACCATGTTTGTTGCTTTCTTTAAAAAAAAAAAAACATTTGTTATTAGTCACCCAATAATAAAGTCTCAATTAAGTTGGCTTGACAGTTAATAAAACAAGCTTTATAACCTGAACAACTGACTGCTAAAAAATAAAGAAAAATAGCACAATACTAATATGGTGTCTCAACTAAATGCACAACAATTTGTATTAATATGGTGGCTAAATCACCATACTAAATTACTAATATGCATGCATTGGATTAAAAGAAATATGTTTTAAATTATATTATCGATAGATGTGTTGTTAATTATGTATAAATATTAAAAACTTATAATATTGTTGAATTGAGAATTGTTGTGTATATAATTGATAGACAAAAATATCTATGTAAAAAAAGAAAACACTATACTAATATAGTGTCTCAATAAGATAAACAAACAAAAAGTAAACTAAGGAGATTTTTATTTTTTCTTCGTAACACCTTTTGTTAAAGAAAAAATAGTAAAAATTGAGTAAAAACAATATATATTATAAGAACAACACAAGAATACTAAATGATTAAAATTTTATTTTTTTCAGTCAATGACTCCAATATATTATAAAATTTTATTTTATCTCTATATTCCACAAAAACTTTATCAAATAAATGTACAAATAAAAAGAAATACAAAAAAAATTTCATATTTTGAAAAAATTATTAATTGGTTCGATAAAATCTCTCTACTCAGCGGGCCTGAAAGAACAATGTTGGTATGAAGTGTTGAATCTCCATGACTAGTTTGTGGGTTCATTTATTACTTCAATGGGCTAGGCTTGAACAAGAATAAATGAGTCCTGGCCATTTTCCTTGTTACTTTCATACTGGGCCGGTGTGGGTGTTCGGCACCATTTTCTGTAAACCGAGAAGCCCTCTTCTTCATGTCAATGTTCCTCTCTTTCCCTGTGCTCCAAAGGGACGACGGCCGGTAAAATTTGTACAAAGGGTCGCCTTGATTCAGAGTAAGACTCCCTGTTCTTCATCTATTACATATTTTATTGATTTCTGGTTTTCATGAGTCGGTAGAATGCGTTTTAGAAGTCATACCCACATCTTATAGCTTGATTTTTTATCTTGTTATGCCACCAATATATATTTGCATTCACATTTCAATGGGGATGTTGCCCTCATTCACATCAATGGGTACGAAAGTTGAAAATTTTTGATTATTTTGTATTTGGGTATGTAAAATTTTGGAACAATATGATCGACTTTAGTTTCGGATGTGTGTTATCCAAATGTTGGTTTTGTTTTTCTATTACTTGTAAAATGTATTTGAGAGAAGAGCCTGGACAAAAAATTATATTGATTGAGTTCTAGTAGCTTGTGGCAAATTGCAAAAAAGTATGATAAAACGTTAACTGCTATTTTCATTTCATCATAACAATAATTGAAAACATTTTATTTAAAATGAAATGTTTTAAATAGAGAAGAAAGTTAGGGAGCCAAGATTTACACAGGTTGTGTTCTCATTAGTTAGTATGTAATAAGTATCTTTTGAGTTGTAACTGCTGGGCTCTGTTCTGCTTGAATGAAATGGTAATTGACTAATGGTAGTAATACACCTGGTTAAGTGACGTCTTAAACTATCAGGTGGATTTCATAGAAGCTGCTGATGGATATTGTCAAAGCTTTTGTTATTGTTGCTTTGTCGAACATAAATTTTACTTACGAAAGTCAAAACTATGTAATCAATTCACAATTTACCCATTCTTTACATGTAATTCCCCCCTCTCTATATATAGATTTTAGTGGAGGAATGGGAGGATGGGTGAGAGAATCTCTGCACTTACAAGTTACTAGTCCATTTAATAAAATTTAAAGGGGAAATAGAGTATATAATGCAGCTCCAAAAATCAAATCTCTTCTGAGTTGAAGATTAATTCCATCTGCTATGCCCCAAATGTTCAAATACCAATTTTGAACATATACTTTGACATCTAATCGTGAGTGCATTGGCAATAACCTTGATTTCTTTATATCTTTTCCATTCAGGTGTGAAAGATCATAGAACCAACCGTCTTATTGAGGGTCAAACAATAATATATGTACCAGACTTGTGGGTATGAAATGTATGGTAAGTGGATTCTTGCTATATGATTTATGGTCTATGCACTTTTTAAAACGGTAAGAAGCTGATGAATCAAAACCTGCTACTTATTCTGATTGATTGCTGAAATTGGCCTGTTATAATATGAAGGATCATCGGGATGCATTCATGGGGATTTTTTACAAATTGCTAATTATTTTGTGCTTTCTTTTGCCTTTGTTTCTGTTGAAACTTGAAATAGCATGTAGAGAAATACTAATTTGAGTTGTGTTGTAATAGAAGCTTTGTTATCATCATCATTTTTTATTATGAATATATTTGTAATTTTCCTTCTTGTTTACCTCCTGCCTCTTATTAATTAAAACATGACATCCGCGACGATGCCTGTTATTGGACATGAGATAAATTGACGTTAGTTCCTTTTTTTTCCCATTGCTCTACTATTTATTTATTGTATTTTGCCAGCTAAGTTATTTTTCATTTCCTTTCTGTGCTATTTGGTGCATGGTCTTAGGTTGACCTTGAGTTGGTTATGCAGAAAGATTATAATGTCTGAAGAGGCTGGAGAAATGTTAGTGGTCTATGAGGATCCCTCAGATCAAAGATCTTTTTCTTTGGATGATACAAGCAGCACAGAGGAATCACCTGATGAAACAAGGTTCTCCTTGGAAACAACTAATGATGCAATTCCATATATTGGGCAAAGATTTGCTACTCATGATGCAGCTTATGAATTCTATAGTGAATTTGCTAAACGGTGTGGCTTCTCAATTCGACGTCATCGAACAGAGGGAAAAGATGGGGTTGGAAAAGGACTTACTAGACGCTACTTTGTTTGTCACCGTGCTGGCAATACCCCTGTCAAAATGTCAACGGAAAGTAAACCTCAGAGAAACCGAAAATCCTCTAGGTGTGGATGTCAAGCTTACATGAGGATAACCAAGACAACAGAATTAGGAGCACCAGAGTGGCGTGTTACTGGGTTTGCTAACCATCACAATCACGAGCTCCTAGAACCAAACCAAGTTCGTTTCCTTCCTGCATATCGGACTATTTCAGATGCAGACAAAAGCCGAATCCTGATGTTTGCCAAAACAGGGATTTCTGTACATCAAATGATGAGGCTTATGGAGCTTGAGAAATGTGTGGAACCAGGATATTTACCTTTCACAGAGAAGGATGTGAGGAACTTACTTCAGTCATTTAAGAAATTAGATCCAGAGGAGGAGAGTATAGACTTATTAAGAATGTGCAAAAACATTAAGGAGAAAGACCCCAACTTCAAATTTGAGTATACACTTGACTCAAATGATCGCTTAGAGAACATTGCCTGGTCATATGCCTCATCAATCCAGTTATACGAGATCTTTGGTGATGCAGTGGTGTTCGATACAACGCACCGCTTGACTGCATTTGACATGCCACTAGGGATATGGGTTGGAATGAATAATTATGGCATGCCTTGCTTCTTTGGCTGTGTACTTATACGAGAAGAAAATATGAGGTCGTTTTCATGGGCTTTGAAGGTAATAGAATGAAAAAATTGTTATTAATATTCATTCTTATATAACATTTTATTGCCTTTATGGTCTCATTAGATTGTTTTTTGAAACACTTAACCTTTTTGCTCTGCTGCATGACGGAAAAGGAGAGTAAAAAAGGGGAAACAATAATTTCAAAATTGAATAGCTATGAGAAATCTCAGAACTGGAACCATGAAAGTTCTTCCCAAGTGATTGATTGAGGGACTTTGAAAATGTATAAGAATATTAAAATGGTTAGGGAAGATTAATTATCTGTCTCATAACCTTGTGGTGGTATGATATAGAACCAGTGGTCAATGAGCTTGTGCTAATCATATTGTGGCAATCAGCTTGCAAGTAAATTAGACATCTTCCTCTGGTGAATGAATATAAGCACGTAATATGTGTGCTTGTTCGTCCATTTTTTCCGGTCTTTTGGAATAATATTAGATTTGAATGCTGCATATGGATCGCTCTTATGTAGATAAGTCTGTAGTGCATAACATATTTATCTAGAATCTACACCATAGTTTACTTTGTTGTTTATTTTGAGTTCTTTTTATTTATCTAATTATATTTACTTTTTTGTAATTGTATTCATGGAAGGCTTTCTTAGGGTTCATGAACGGCAATGCTCCACAGACAATATTAACTGACCAGAATATGTGTCTCAAAGAAGCACTAACCATGGAAATGCCTACAACCAAACATGCACTCTGCATATGGATGATTGTGGCAAAGTTTCCATCCTGGTTCAATGCTGTTTTGGGGGAACGTTACAATGAGTGGAAGGCTGAGTTCTATAGGCTTTATAATCTTGAATCAGTAGAGGATTTCGAACTTGGTTGGAGGGACATGGTAAATTCGTTTGGCCTGCATGCTAACAGGCACATCGTTAACTTGTATGGCTTGCGCTCGCTGTGGGCATTGCCATTCTTGAGAAGCCATTTTTTTGCAGGGATGACGACACCTAGCCTGTCAAAGTCGATTAATGCTTTCATTCAACGATTTCTGAGTGCCCAGACTCGACTTGCACACTTTGTAGAACAAGTTCAGTGTTCTCTTTTTTTTCTTTATCTTTTTTTGCTGTTAAATTAGATATAGTGAAATTGATGTAACTGAATCACGTTTGTGTGTGTGTATTGCATACATGTATTTTCCTTCTTTACGGGCAATCGCATATACTAAAGTTTCATTTCTTTTTTTGACTTGTGTTTGCTCAAGCAGGTAGCTGTTACTGTCGATTTTAAGGATCAAGCTGGAGAACAACAAACAATGCAACAGAATCTCCAAAACATATGCCTAAAAACAGGGGCCCCCATGGAATCTCATGCTGCCACTATCCTTACTCCTTTTGCTTTTTCCAAGCTTCAAGAACAACTTGTTTTGGCTGCCCATTATGCATCTTTTCCAATACAAGATGGCTACATTGTGAGGCACCACACAAAAGCTGAGGGAGGTCGGAAAGTGTATTGGGTCCCTCGGGAAGGAATAATCAGTTGCAGCTGCCACCAGTTTGAGTTCTCTGGAATTCTCTGTCGGCATACTCTTCGAGTTCTTTCAACAGAAAACTGCTTTCAGATCCCAGACAGGTATCTTCCCATTCGTTGGCGCCGGATCAGTATGCCTTCTTCCAAATATCTTCAGAGTACTCCGAGTGATCATACTGAAAGAGTACAATTATTACAAAATATGGTTTCTTCTCTGCTAACAGAATCTGCCAAGTCCACAGAGAGATTAGATATTGCAACAGAACAAGTGTCCGTCCTTCTATCTCGTATAAGGGAGCAGCCAGTTCCATTACAAGGTGTGAGAGATATCTCCTCCATCAATAGGAATCTTTGACCCGAGAACACACCTTATATTAAAATTGGCCCTGTGTCAGCAGGGGAACCCTTTATATATCGTAAGATGTGAACAAGTTGGTTGGGTTTGTGAAGCTACATTTGGAGAAAGAATACATATGCTCGAGGGTTAGCTATCTTGTAATATGTTATTTAGCATGCACATTTTTTCGTAGAATGTATATGAAAAAATGTTATCATACAAGGTGGCTGCCCTTCATAGAAAATCATCATGTGGTGGCTTGTTTTGACTATGACTCTGAAGTGTACAAATGTATAGAAAATTGCCTTTATGTTTATCTCCTTGTGTTCTTGTTCGGTTGACTACTGTCATTTTGAATTGCAGGGTGAAAGGAGAAAGCTGTAGATGGTGTCTATGATAAAGTCATTAATTTCATAGGCATCCCCCTTAATAATTGGTATTTTCATGCTGTACAATAGTCTATTGTCCTTCCTCTCCCATTCCTAATTCAAGTATTAGGGGCTGTTAAGGGAACTTGTCTACACTGAGTTTAGAATATATGCACAGGTTTTGATAGGAGCAGGCTAAGAGAAGAAAGAAAGAAGGGTTTGAATGGTTCTTTCTGGCAAACTCTAGACTTGTTTAAAGGAGGAAAAGCATGTAAACCAAAAAAAAATTAATAATAAATTGGAGGAAAAGCAATACTCAAAAACTCATGATGTAGCTCAAGACCACAACTTCAACTTCTAAAAGAGTTAGATGAAAAATTGTACTAGATTTGATGTTCTATTTATTTACTTATTTATAAATGGTAAATCTGTTGATCATCAAATGTTATATAACATTTTATTAATTTTGTTCCAAAATTATATTTTGAGTAAATTTTATTTTATATTTAGTTTTCTTATTCTAACACCTTTAATATTTTGAATAAAAATATATAATATGGCTTTGTCCCTAAAATATCATATTTTTCAATTTCATTCTAAAAATATTATTTTTATCAATTCTATCCTACAAAATATTTTGCTCTCTCAAGGGAATCTAAAAATATTTAATAATATTGTCAATCTAGTCAATTTGTTTCTTATTCATAAATCATAAAAAACTAAAAGATAGATAACTTTATTAATTATTTAAAATATTTAAATTTATAAATTTTTATAGAAATAATTAAGAAGAGAAGCGAGAGAAATAATGCATGAAAAATGTATTAGGTTTTACTCTCTTTTTTTTCCTTGTCAACTCATTGATATAGTAAAATTATTAAATTTTAAGATACTTAATAATTTTTCTCAACATACTAATTAATAATTATATTAGATTGAAGAAACATATTACAAGTATTTTAAAAATTATAGTAGAAATTGATGAACAGATATTATTATGACAAACTTAATAAATAAATAAAAATTTTGTGCAAAAAATATAATATTTTAAAAACAACCAAATATTTTGCCGACATTATCAAATATCAGAAAATAAAAAAGTAAAGAGAAACTCCGAAAATAAACATCTTATTGGCCGTCTTCTCCTTCGTAGTCTTTGCGTATATCGCAGTACTGTCGGCAGAGCCACCTCTTTCTTCAATCTCTCAGAAGTTTTCCGGCGACTTTTACAGCTTACTTATATCTCCGACAAACGATACTCTTCTCCCACACCGATCAAATCAGCCGTAGGAATTTATTTTCTCTGGCACGGTCTGGTTCGATCATTCAAGTTCGAAAATCGCAGTGGGTTAGTGGTTTCTGACAATTCTATTATTTACCCATTTGGTTTTGATACAATGGGGTTTCGCATTTCCTTCTAATGTTAGGTTTATATATTTTGTTCCTTTACTTCTTCATTCAGTGTTCTTTTTCTTTTGTATAAACATAACAACACCAATTGAGTTCTTAAATGAACAATATAAGTGAAAAGATAATATTTTTGGGTGTTTTGTGTGCTTGCAGGTTGATACAGATTGATTTGGTTGTAGGAAAATGCATCCTCCTTTAACTTTACACAAACACCCAATGTGTGCTGAGGTGAGTTTGATAATCTTATACCTTCCTTATTTGCAGTTTATGCATATTTATTAATGTTTTCTTCATCAATTAATATGCCCATTATTTTGCCCTGCTTATGATCGTGAAATGGATCACTTTAGCTCCTTGTTTTTTTTCTTCTTTTGTTTGTTTGATTATAATGAAATAAAATTTGGAGTAGACATGGTAAAGATGTTTCTTTTTTTTTCTTTTTTTTGGGGGTGGCGGGGGCGCATAATCATTGATTCTGAGGACCAGAAATCAAAATATCTGTGTTTTCTCTGGTTTGACGGAAATTTCATTGTCAACTTATTCTATGTGAATTACTTACATCACAGAACATAGATTAATTTATTTCTTTTGTTCTTCTGTTGTTAAAACAATCATCCCTGTTGTTATAATTATGATAATAATTTGTGGTTGGTACTTGCTAGAAGCATACTTTCAACGGAATAGACGGGTATGTAGCTTTAGTTTTTCTTTTTGCAGATTATTGGGGAGTTTCAAAAGTGTCATATAGATCATCCTGTTGCAAAATTCTTTGGTGAATGTACGGGTCTTAAAATAAAGCTTGATCGATGTTTCAGAGAGGAAGTAAGTGTTAGCAATGGCTTTCTTTTTCTCTTCTAGATTGGGAAATGGGAACCTTTAGCACTGCTACTACAATTAAATTTTCCACATGTTTTACAGAAAGCTTTGAAGCGAAAGGCTAATTTTGAGCAGAGCAAGAAGTTGAAGGAAAGGCTGCAAACTATTAGGAAGGAAGATGCTGCAAGCAGCACTGGACAGGAGACTTTTCTCCAATCTTAAAGCAAGTAATTTTGTAATATCTGAAGGTCAGGATGATAATGTAAATTCTAGGTAAATCAATGTTGCAGGAAATATGGTACATCATTGTACCAGCAAAGATCAAAGATCTGTTAGTATTTGATTGGTTCATGGATTTTGTCTCCTTAGTTCTTCACTACACTGAGCTTCAATCTACTATATTTAACAGTAGGATTCTTAGAATTTCTTTGATTCAAAGAGGAGAATTAATAAGTCTTGAATGCTCCAACTATATTCATTGACTCTGTTGTATGTTTTAATAATATCAATAGACTTTGTGGAATTCATTTGTCTTAGGGAGCAACTTCCATGATGTTGTGAACCCACTTTCTAAAGAGGGAAAAGGAAACCATGAACGGAAGAGTGCAAAATAAATTTATGTTATCAGTTGCTCATTATTCATATTTGTTAAATTTGTTAAAAATCTTCTAGACCAATTAAATTATCTTCATTATAGATTACTCGTCTTGAAGAAAAACATGATGAACCATCTTACTGGAAGGGATGCCATTATTGACAACCAATTTCTCATCTTCTTAGTTTTCCTTATTCCCTTCATTTTCACATAATTAGAAGGTTGAGAATTCTCCTTTTTCTTTGTATTTCATTTTTTTCTTTTACTGAGTACAGCTATTAATAGTCAGAAAATCTGTCCTTACTCTGATGATTATTGTTTCAGTTAAGCAACATTGACATACTGTCTTGTATGTAAAGTAATTAAGAAAACCTGTTTCTGCACGTGTATTTCGAAAGTCAAAAACAAATATACATCATCAAAATCCCTCAGGTCAGCTGAGAAAGGCAAAGTTCCTCTCATATCTGCAGCTCCCTACATAACGGCATGTTGATTGTATCCTAAAGTTATAAGCATCACAGTAATGTTGGTACTCTACCTAAAGTTTAAAATCACAAAAGTTGGAATTGCTTCAGCTACATCAGTCTCCAAAAACCTGTTGACAATTGACTTTCTTGACAAAATCTTTAACTTTCATTTACTTTTTCCTGCATGCTGGGGAAAACTTGGCGAAGAGCATCGACCAGAAAGATTGCCTCTTCTTCACTCTGACCTTTCTTCCACACCTTGAATTTAAAAGCATAAGCAGTAGTCTCGCTCCAACGTTTGAGCAATAACATTGACAAGGGTCCCCTTCTTTCACCATATGGACCCAAACAACGCCATATGCAGGAATTAGGGTCCTCCATTACCTGGTTTCCGACCTTATTTTCATCATTGTCGCTTAACTCAATATTGTCAGCAACTGACACACTTTGCTTTTCCTTAGTCATTAGGTCAACAGTTACGCTATGGTTCTGCATCCTGCCATCAATAATAGAATCAAAAATACACTGCCTTAGTGGAGAAACATCAGGCTCTTTTGACGCAGAACCGTCAAACAGTAACTTTTGTACTTCAACAGCCACATCATCTTGGTCTCTCTCTTCTTGGGTATCTAGGGCTGGGCAACAAAAATTAATCTAACTAGTTAAGGATTATGTTCAACCACTATTGGAGTATTGCAGATATTATTAGGTCAGCAATATGATAATAATAATATTCTGGAGGTGAAGTGGAACTTGATTGTAAAATAGCCAGTGACTTGCCTGTGTCCTGTGGAATTCTACGAATATGATTATTGGAGTACATCACAAAAACAATTTTCGAGAGTGAACAGGGGCAACCAAACGCAAAACAAAATGGGGTCATCACATATCAATATCATTTGGCATTAGCAGTGAAGATTCTATAGAAAACAACCATGAGGAGTAGGTACACGTGCAGATGAAACACAAACACAGACATCTTTGGCGGGGGAGGGGTGGAGTTGGAAGCATACAAACCTGCATCATCTTTCCCTTTATTCAGGTGGAAACTGGAGTTCATGCCTTTTGAGTAACTTCCAAGAGAATCAGAAGTCTCTCTGAGGGAATCCTCACACAAGATTTTGGGATTGTCTGCGTCAGCAATTACTTTTGGAACTTCATGTAGCAACCGTGATTGTTCTGATTGGCTCTGGAGCAGCATCTTTTGTTCCATGTACTCAAAGAGTGTATATAAATTTTACAAGTTAAGGCTCAGATTACCTATTATATACTTAGTGTTATAGGTTTTAAGTACCATATGTGAAAAAATAAATAAAAATTAATTAAAGTACTTGTTTATCCAGAATTTGATATAAGATGAAGTCTGGATAAACCATGTGCTGCTTAAGTTGAAAACATTTGTGCCACAATGGAATGTAACTTCAGATTGAGGAGTACCACACAGAATTGAAAATAAAAAGTTACAAAAAGAAGAGCATTATAAATTTATGCCAGGTATATGAAAATGCAAATGCACACAAGGTTTTATTCTCTGTGAGACTTGGGCAAACTCTGTATTGCTTAAATTGAAAAAGATATGCCACAACAGGAACGGAACTCCACAACACCCACCCCCCTCCCAAATCCTTGTCTATTTTATATCTTGTCAAGATCCAATGATGTAATATGCGATTAAAAAAAAGAAAAGAGGTCTTCATAAACAGCAGGCATATTGGCTGGAACAAGTGTTACCAGTTCACTACTGATAACTTGTCACAGGTTAAATTAGATCACTCCATATAGAAGTTCAAAACACTTCCCTGAGACTATTTCTGGAATTTAATATATAAAATGTTTATGGTAAAAGGATATTCTCTCCTCCATCCCTTTTCATTTGCCCGATCAATGCGAATTTGTAATAGTGTCAGCTGCCTCATAATCCACTGCCATATCATAAAGAAAATAATTTATAGAATAACACCAAAGATTAGATGGATATCAGCATACAGTACAGAAATATGATAAGTACAGAGTTTTTAAGAAGTCTCACAAACAAAACTGTTGCTTACTAATTTAGAATCCCATAGTTCGTAAACATTAAAATTTTATGTCATACAATTTAAAGATGTCGTAACAGTTTTCAAAATTACGTTTTGAAAAATAATAGGTTCAGGAACCTTCCTGTATGTGCTCAATCGGACTCAAGCACTAGGGGTTTTGGAAGAATAAGGTTCCAGGTATTTCAACATGCACAATTTCTTTTGAAGATAAAGTAAGAAAAGAAGGCCGTCAGTTTTTTGCTTTCCTCACTCTCTGCTTATGCATGGTATCTGATACCATTTCTTTACAACTGCATAATTATCAGACATCATTCAAGTGATAGACTCCAACAAACACACTGTTATTCATTTCCATTCTGCTCTGGAAAAAAAATTAAACAAACATACATGCTTCGTTATATCCTCGTGCAAACTTCTGGCCTTCTGTTCAAGCACGCCCTACAAAACAAAGTATAATGGTAAACATTCATTTTGTGTTATTCTACAACTCTCCAGTTTCTAATCAAAAGGATTATGGAAAATGAACCACATCACCACAACTATATGATCCAGAAGCAGATTATAAATAAATGATCTAAAATTAAAATAAGCACAATAAAGTGGCCTAAACATATCAACATAAATTATGGGAAAACTATATGAATATTGAATGTGTATTCAGTACAGTATGCTACTCTCCATAAGCATACAATCCTTCCAAGGATGTAAAATTCCTTTTCTTGATAAATGGAGAAATCCTTCCCAATAAACGAATGATTTCAAGTACTCAATTTGAGAATAACTTCTAAACCTTGCTGATAACAAGGTAATCTCTAATAAGCATTTCCTTAGCTCCTGTTCACTGTTTTAATAGAATATATCAGGCCAACCAGGATTTTAGCCCGCTCAAAAATGGCATAATAGGTAACTGCTACATTGCCAATTTATCTATATAGATATATATTATTTGCTAAGAACTTTCAAGAATATATATATATAACATTACAATCATACAAAATTATTAGGAAGACGAGAGGATCTGTATAGGACCATCAAATATGCTAGGAAAAAATTACTGAAGAGCAAGCATTACCAATTTCAAGGGAAAGAGAGAATCACTTTTACATGATAAAACTTACAACAGTAGGTTGTTGAAGCAAACCACAACTCATTCTATGACACAAATCTTTACATTCTTCCTGCAGAAAGTACCAAATGTTACATGTTTGAGTCTTAGGTTTTATAGGTTGAGAGAAAATAATTCATAACTAAATAATTATCTGCTGCTGGAATTAGTCACTGAATCAGGAGAACATTGTAAAGAGATAATCTTAATTTTCAAAAAAACCAATTGTGACTAAAACCCAATAACTCCAGTGGTAAAAGGAACAGCTCCTCCTTTCTTGATTATGGATCACCAGAAAGGCAGAAATCATATTAAGAAAACGAGAGAATGAACTGTGAACTACATAACCAATACTCATCTCTGTAACTTGTCCCTGAATATAAAATCATGACTCAAATCCAATGATTTATTCAAAATTTTATAATCTGAAATATTTCAATAAAATTTCACCATAAGTTTCTTTAGAAGAAAATTGATAAAGGAACAGTAATACCTTCCAAGTTCTGTAGTGTGGTTACCTCAGAAAAATCATCATCTGACAATTTGCAGATAGGTAAATCTCTTGGGAAATTACAAAGCTGAAGAAGAGTTTCTGAACTGCTTTCATTGTTTGAAGATCTTTTTGCACCTGTCATTATGTTCAAACAGAGAAGATTAACACATTAATAGAAGCAGAAGAGCACTCACTAAATAAAGTCCCCCACATTATTAATCTACTTCTATACCTAGGGCGGATGAGGATAAACTACAATTATAACTATAATTATCCAACATGATTAATTTTGTACATAAAATGCTCATAAATACATACCTCGGTAAAAATATTAACATAGACATACAAATTGAAGGTAAGATCAAATTACAATGACATCCAACCTTAACATTAGGAGCTTAGGAAGCTTATATAATATTTTTTAAATATATATACATATATATATATATATATATATATAAAATTATGTAAAACAAGACTTTTACTTAACAAGAAATTTATGTTATTTCCATCAAATTTTACTGAAATCAATCTGCTTCAAAGGAAAAACTGCACATTTCCCATGGAAACAATTCATCTGTTTCAATGGAAATAACACACCATTTTGATGGAAACGACTACTGTTTCCACCGAAATTTTATGATTCGTTTATGAGGGGGTGCTTCGCTTACATAATTGTCGAAACGGAAACAGTTCTCACATTTCGGTAGAAACGAAAACAAATTTTAGTTTCTTAGTTTTATGCAATAGTCTTTTTAAGACATTAGAAGTTTCATTTTGTTACTAACTAGATGCTAAATCCAATACCATATCTTTGAAACCACAAATCCAGAAGTTCATTCTATTTTTGTCCAAGGCTTAAAATTGACAAATCATCCAACCAGAACACTTTGCACAATAGCACTAGTTGTTGAGTGCTTCTGACCACTTAATCAGAACTGGTTGGTACTAGAAATGCAGCATCCATGCAAAATACACAGGGAAATCTTCTATTCTTACCACAATTCAACTATTGTTAATTATCTTTTTTTCCATATATTTACTTTCAATTTGTTCGGGCATTTTCTTTTGAACTCAAAATAAGAATATTGTACTGCATCGAAATAAGTAGTAATATAAACATTAAACCTGTGCTATAATTGCAACTGAAAATATAGCTAATAACTACATAACATTAGTTTAATGCCAATATAAAACATTAGTAATTATGTCGCATGGGATGATAACAATTTGCCTCAGAATGAAGCATTGCCACTAGAGATAATTCCTAGCTGATGATAATTTCTAGCTGTATTTACAGCCAGCACAATTAACTACAGTATCTCTTTCTCAACTAGAGAAAGTATACCGTAGAAATAACAAATGATCATTTGTAGCTGTCAATGATTTAATTACCTGTAACTTGCAGTAGTTGATGATAATTCTTTTGCAGATAGTCATTTGGGTCTGATTTGATTCTAACGAAACTTCCTATCAGTTTTCCATCAAAAGTTTCTGGTTGCTTCAAAAGCTCCTCCACTAAGCTCCTCTTTAAGTAAACAAGCTTAATATTTTCAGTAACAATGGATGCCAGACAGCTTTGTTGCACTTCTGGAACTAGTTCCTTATGATGTTTTTTACTTGAACTCAAAGCTTTTCTCCTTTCGTGGCCGACCGGAACAAGTTCACCCCTGTCATCTGAACTATACTCAACTTCATCTTCCTCCATTTGCTCAACGTTTTCAGCAAGGTGGGCTGTTAGAAGGTTAAATATACTATTCTTATTCACTGATTTCCTCCCAAAAAGAGACTGTAGCTGCTCATCACAAATTACTTTTCTCTTTTTCTCAGGATGAAAAAGCTTGTTTTCTTTGCAGTACCCAGTGATGATGGAATTAACATCATGTTGTGATAATTCTTTTCTAGTGTCTTTACCAATGAAGTTAAGAAATTCTATGAGAGTTCTAGATCCCCAGCCAATGAACTCCTTTTTCTTAGTATTAACTTTTCTCTTCAAAGAGTTTGGCTTTCTCGTGCATCTCTTCCTTTTCCTCGCAGGCTTGAGATCTGCTGTATCATTCAAGTCATCATAATCAGAAACTAAGGAGTTACTCTCCTCTCCAGTGTCGTCTTCTTCTTCATCTATTTCATTTAGATCAGAGTCACTGTAGTTTCTTCCTTTCTTCAATAACTTATTGGCAGACTGTATCTGTAGAGAATTTAACCCTTCTTTTTCCTTGATAATCTCATAATATTCCAAAAATAAGCCTTCATACGTCTCTCGATCTTTGAAGTCTATCTTATCCTGAAAATCCATAAGCATATGTAAGAAGAGTGCAAAATCAGACAAAACCAAAACTTTTATATTTGTATAGGTCAAGGGAAAGAGAGAATCTTCCCCTACATCCCAAGCTCAGCCAGGAAAAATAGAGAAGATAAAACTAGGAGTAGGTTCAGATTTAGTATTCAAAGTACTCGCTGACTTAAATTTTTGCTTCATTTTATCTGGCAAGCTAGCAATATTCTTACCCCATCAGAATCAGTATCAATATTTTCTTCGATAAGTAGTGCAAGCTTCAAACAGTGATTGCACAATCCTTTATTCCCTTTGATGCGTGCAAACTCATCACCACAGATGCGGCGTCCACATACTGCATTTGGGCAGCAAAAGCACCTAAATTTTGAATTTTTATGGCACACGAAGCAAGAATGCCAACCTGAAATTTAAATTTTATTATTTTACAGTAGATACATATTCTACGCACAAGAAGAATGGAAAGAAAACTGCAACAGAACCAAAAGGCTTTCTTTGTTTGACAGATGGAAAATATAAATACCAAAAGGTATCACAATAGTTCCCTGGTTCTGGTCTTATATCTAGTACTTATGCAAACACAGAAACACCATAGAAAAAACCATGTCAATATGATAACTACAGTATCTTCTTACATGTTATCAATGCCATTACCAAACTGGGTCTGACATGCTTTTACTACATTAAGAAATTATAGCATGCAGTAATACTTCATACTATTGAAGCTATAAATGACGCATCCAAATTTTAAGGATTTAGAGACAACTCAATGATATGACAGTCAGTCCACAGATAATGGGGAAGGGTAGGGAGAATTGGGGATTCAGGTAAATATTTCCCAAGATTATATAATGCAAGGCATTGCAATCCCAAAAAGTTTCATGCTTGACAGCAGGAAATGTAATGAAATGCTTTAACAATATTACTAGAGATACAATAGCTTACCACAAGTCCAACGACTGCCAGTCTCCACAAATGAATCATCTTTTCCAACACAAGTCGGATGATATGCTTTATTGCAATCCCTGACATATGAGATAATCATACAAATGAAAAATCCAAGGCAATCAAGGACTAAATAGTATATACACATATCATATATCATTGCCCCTGCAAACAAATATCATGATTATTCTTCTGATTCTGATGGCAAGCTTGGGTGAGCTAACAGGTGGAATTATACAAGTCAACCCCAATTATGTTAGTGCCGAAAAACACAGAATAAACCAGGCTTTTCCCTGATAACGTTACTCTAACAATTTAGTTTTAAGTTTACCATAGACAGCACTAGTAAGACATAAACATATAGTAGCCAGGCTGAAATGGAAGGCAATGCAGTGTAAAGCTATGATAAAGGATAAAAAAATTATTCCAACCATTCATTCAAATTAGGACTTTTCATGCTTTTGTTCAGATGATAGTCTCACCATTCGTCTCTCAAACTCTGACAATTGACAAGTAGTGGTATTATTGTTAGGAATGAGGGCCAAAGTTCATTTATTTAAAATTCTTCTCAAATTAAAATTATTGTCTGTTTTATAGCAGTTCAATGCAAAATGAATATCAAAATCTACCCCTCTTTTTCTTTTCCTCTTCTCTTCTGATATTTTATGTGAAATCATCCTTGACTTAATTAAACCCTGGGGATAAACGAGTGTACTAATTATATTGTTTCGTTGAAGCCCCACATGCAAATCTATGATAAACATTAGTAACTGCTTCATGTGGCATCATGCCTATGAATTCCACGTGCAACACAACCACTCATTATAAGGCAATTTAAGCATCCTTACATTACCATAAAAGTGAAAGGATAGAGATGTCCTTCTTTCCCTTAAATAGAACTACAAGGTTCAAGAAGAACAATGTTAACTATTAACGTTTCATAACTCACTTGTGCTCGCAGACCATGAGGAGTCCTCCATCCTTGCAAAGGAAGCACCAATCTTCAGCAACCTCTTCCTTCTTTATGCTATTCTTCTTTACCATCTTCTACAAAAAAACTTAGAGCAACTCTACTGCTTTTTCAGCAACCCCGTGATGGAAAAAGTAAACAGAAGAGAAACAAAAATCAAATCAAAGACCCATTTGCTAAAAAAATAAAATTTCTTGAGCAGAAAAAAGAAACCCAGGAAAACCAAAGGGCTTCTGAAAGACCTTGTTAGCAAATTATTTCATAAAAGTATCTCTCTTCAAGGTCACTCGAAACCGGGTTTATCACACTTTATATGTGAATTCAGTCATCATTATGATGGCCTTTATGGTGAACTTGCAGATACCCATTTGGAGAAAAAATAATGCTTACCTTCAATTCAAGCCAACCTTGAAATGCTGCTAATCAATGGTGATTTTGAGTCGTCCCGTTTGAGGGAATCAGCTGCGTTGGTCTTGACGCTTCAAAAGAAAAAAGCGATGGATGTTTTAACTAGGGACCGTGGGAGATGTGCTTAAAGTGTGGCTCTTGGTTGGTTGTTTCGGACTTCAGGTCAAGAGGTCAGAGAGTCCAGCCATAAATGTTCCTGAAAATTCTTCCTCTGTTCTTAATTAGGTGGACCCACGTGTAGTAAGCTATTCTAATTTTTATTTTTTGTAAAGAAAAATTAGCTAGAGATAAGAAATAAAATTCATTTTATTATAATAAATATTGCTCGTACAGTTACTCGAACCAAACCCGTGAGCGATGACTAAACAAGCTACTTATATGGAGCAGCTATTCTAATTTTTATTTTTATTTTAGTTTCTCACTAATATCCACCCACTTTGATGTTAGTTTAATTTCGTAATTGTCTTTCACAAGTTCTTTCCTCTAGACTATTCTAATTTTTGAGTAGAAAGAAAGAATTTTTTTTTCCCCACAAATTATGAATAATTAGTAAAAGACTGATTTTGGATTTTACTCAAATTAAATGTTTTAATAATAAATTAATATAAACCTTACAAGATTAGGGTTTTTCTTATGGTCCCTTAAAGCTTTGTTAGAACTAGTTTGTTCAACTATATTTATATAAATCATTTACATTGAACGAATACAAAATTATAATTTTTTTGTTCTCCATTCAAAATTTTTAAATCCATGAGTTTGGCAAGTCAGAATATATTATACACTTTTTTTATTTAAATTATCTCACAACTTTTTTGGTTAAGGAGATGGATAGGCAGGGTACCTATATATTCAACATAAAATATTGTACTCACATAATTATTATCTTATATTTAAAAAAATCTCACAACACCTATATCAAGGGTCGAAACTAAAAGTTGTTCATAATTTTTTTTTTCTAATTAATTTCTTTAGGATTTAATTGCTTTCTATTTTGGTCTTTTATGATTTAATTTATTTTAATCAAGTTAAAATTATTAAATTGGTATGAAATCTAACGAAATTAGTTAACATATATTTTACGAGATAATGAAAAAATAAATATTAATATATGAAAAAAAAAATATGAATATTTACTCAATAATTATATAAATTTGTTTACTCAATTTTAATTAATGTTACACTTAATTTTTTTTTCATAAGCAAAAATTTCATTCTTTTCATACATTTTTAACCATATCAACTAAGAATGTTATGTTTCATTTATATTTAACAGTTTTTGATTGGTTAAGAATTCGATTTAAAAAAAAAATAAAAATAGAAATAATTGAATCCTCAAGATATAATTAAAAATAGTAATTCATCAATGACCAAAATAAAAATATAACTTTCAAGAACTAAAATAATAAATAGGCATTAATCTTATAATCCGAAGCTATCTCATTTTACCTTCTTGTTAGAAAAAAAAAAATAATAAAAAAAAAATAATGGTTCTTAGTAATTGAGGCATCTGATCACAACGTACATTCCTAAGAATTGCAGTAATTGGATTTGAAAAATCATCCCAAGGAAGCTCTGCATGTAGTCATTCAGTAATTGTACATACCAGTGACCAAATTACAGCACCAAAATCAAGCCATTAATTAATTCCTTAAAACTGCAGCAGACATTGATAATGGTGTTCCACAAATACAGTTCCAAGAATTCACCAAACCTTCATTACCCTTCGAGTCTCTCTCCCCCCATGTTCATGAAGAAACTTCAGCCCTTGAAGAATTTATTTGGCACGCCAAATTTCTCTGCCATATCTGCCAAACTAGCCCTTCCATATACTCCATGAAAACATTGAATTCTTCTCGTCCCAAAACATTGGAGAACACAAGGGAATGAATTCAAATTCTGAATAATGTCATCATTAAGGCAGTGTTTGCATATCCATACACATATAGCTTGTTAGAGTGCTGGTAATGACAACTACAGGGGGATTTAAATTACAACAGTCACAATGAAAATATAGATTTGTATAGCTAAATAAAAGAACTTTAATATAACCATAGCAGTAATTAATGTCTGACTGCAAGAGGAACAATTTGATGTGTATACATAACACTTTTACCATCGATGCAAGTACATCGAAGAAAAACAGCACAAAACATTCAACATTCAAAAGAAACATTGTCAGAAATGTGATGGAATAAATGTTCCAAACCACAACAGCTTTCTTTCTTAGTTCGAGGAAATTTTCAATCAACACTAATGCATCAAGCTACACCTTTATCCTCTTCACTCTTGCAGCCACACTCAAAAGATCGGTATCTGCAAAATTAAACAATCTCATGTTACAATTTTTTCATTTTTTTTAATTTATATTGTTTGGGGCTTATTAAGTTGCTTATTTATATGAAAAGCAACAGTTGAAGTGAAAGTGAAAGTATTTTTTGTTTCAGATAATTTAGAGAAACCAAGCATACCTTCTTCTAGAGATTTGCCTTCTGTATTTTGTCGTGTTGATGACTTGTAGATCTTCTTCAAGCTTGAAGTTCCTGCAAAAAATTCAAATTGATATAACAAGAATCAGCAGTAAAATCTCATTTTCAACAACAATAATAATTATGAAAAAGAAATACCTTCGGGAGTTTCTTGTATCATTTCACATATTGTTGCATGAATTTCTCGAGCATTTTCTTTCACGTGCATTGTATGAATGCCTTATAATGAAAAAGAAATATTCATAAACAAAATTAGTTTATCTATTCAGTAATTTAAAAAACTTCTTAGTTTAATTTACTTTTCATTTAAGTGTATCTTCCACTCCCTATATATAAATTGTATAACCTGAGGCTGCAAATATGGATTGAAGCCACTTTTCATCCTCATTGGTTGGCCACGTCAATTGATTCCACCATTCTTGCTCACCTCTAATGAATCTCAGGTTGGTGGAGTTATCCTTGCTAAAAGGTAAGCTTCTCAGTTCAGGACACCCATGTACCTTTAGAACTTCCAAGGAGGGCCATGTCAAGGAGTTGTTTAAGCATACAGTTCTCAATTTGGGCACGTTAATTAGTACAAGTGTCTCAAGCTTTGACAGTACATGGAATTCTGTTTCAGTGCCTTCTGGTTCTGTGATCAACTCTTGTATCCCTGAACAGTCTTGAACTGTTAGTTTCTGCAGTCCTGAGAGTTGACGAATGGATCCATTGGATGAAAATCCTTTCCAAAATTGGACAATTGATGATTTCCAAAACTTGAAGTTTAGAGAGACTTCTAGGATGCATTGGACCCTCAAAAATGCATTTCAAATTCAGTAAACTTCTTAAATAGAGTTGCTCCAACTTAGGGAGAATGCTTCCCATGCTTGTATCACTCTCATCCACTTCATCGTCAATATCCATCATGTTGTCTAACAAAACGTTGTTGCTCTGTTGAATGAAATTTGCATCTACAATGGTTGACATTTTGTTGCAACTTTCAATTAGCCAGCCACGGATGCGTTCCAAGCTTGCAGCTCCCACAAAGTCTGATAGTTTACTTATGCTTTTGTGACAGATTAATTCAAAAGCATCTGTTTCAGCAAGCACCTCACCAATAATACAATTATCCTTCAATTTACCATTGCAATACTTCATGTAACGATTGATTTTGTATTCAAAGCACCCCAAGATATGAGGACGTTTTGAGTTTTGACATCCAACAAAAAATCGAAAGGAAGCCAATTTGTGCTCTCTCCATGATTTGCATTTTTCCATGAAATATTTAAGCCAAAAAGGATTTGGAAACGATAATCTGAGAGATCTTAAGTTTTCTAAGGAGGCAACTTGTTTTATGACTTCTTCAACCTCGTTGCACCAACGATCATACGAATCCACTTCAATGATTAACTCCTCCAGTTTTTGAAGCCTTGCAATTACATCACAATCAGTGTCCATATCTTGACTTTGACCATCTTCACTACTTTTCAAGTAGGAAATTCGTAGGCATCTCAGGTTAATCAAGCATCGAATATGAAATGAAATAAACTTCACTTTGCAGCCTCGAATGTCAAGCACCTCAAGATTTTGAAGTGATTCAATTTCAGGTGGCAACTCTTTCAAAAGCATGCAATCATTCAGATAGAGTCCCTTAAGACTTTTCAAATTTGATAAAGATGATGGTAGCTTATGAATTTTGGTACCATACAAGTCCAAAACTAAAAGACTACTCATACTTTCAAAGAAGGTTTGAGGAATGGATGCTAACTTTGAGTTCTTCTGCAACAACAATGTTAAAAGCATGTTGCAGTTCTGCTTTTCAGGTAAGTCACACACTTCGCTATCAATCATAGAGGCCCGGTTAGCATGCTGCCAAGTTACCAAATTTGTGGATTCTTCAGATTCCTCGTTGGTTTTCACATAAAAATTACAATCAGGATCCTCGGATGAGATATGTAAAGCAAGTTGTCTGATACAATTGTTCATCTTGACATATATCATTCTTTCCTCTTTCTCCAATAGTGACACATTGGTAAGGTGCTCTAGTACAGCATAACCTTTGTCACGAGCTTTCTGATATCTCCTTATGTCATTAATACTGCCAAGAAAGCCTTCAGATGCCCAGCACTCTACCAAATAATCAGTGTAAATTGTACTGTCCGCGGGATACAATGAACTATACAGAAAGCATTTTTGTTGCTTCTCATCTTTTAGCTCATCATAACAGAATTTTAAGAATGAGTACATCTCTTTTAGACCTTGATCTTCAAGTTTCGGCCATGGTTTAAGATCTTCGAGACCAGCTCTCCAACTAGAAGCAGTATATTTCACCTTGAAAGAGCTTGCTATTACTTTTATTAAAAGTGGAAGACGAGCACACCTGGTAGATACAAGTCGAGCAATTGGTTTGATATCTGGACGATCAATAACGTCAACAACTATGTTTTTGAACATCATCCATGCTTCACCAAGAGATAATTGATTTACTTTGATCATCCTGTCTACATTGCTCAACTTGCAAATATGAAAATATTTAGTTGCCAATATAACCTTGCTGCCATTTTTAGTATTCGGGATGCCCAGCAAATCCAAATTGATAGTAGTCCAGAACTTCATCCAAAATCAGCAAGTACTTCTTATTCTCTAACTCAGTATGAATCATTCTAGCAACCACATCATGGTCGTTGAAGCCTTCTGTGTCCAGCATTAGACGATTGGCAATTGCCTCTTGAAGTTTATCTTCACTCTGCTCCCTTGAAACTCTTAAGAAAATAACCATGTCAAATAGTTTAACAACTTCTTCATTGTTATTCAAATTTTGCAATATGGTAGTTTTGCCCACTCCTACCATCCCATAAACCCCAATAGTTTTGATATTGTTATTTTTCAGCAAAACTAGGATCTTTTCCAGAGAACCTTGAAGAGTGGGGAATCCCTTAATTGGTGGAGCATCTAACACCTTTAACACAGGTTCTGCTAGTTTATTCACCAGAAAACCTGTTGGAAATTGGCCTTCTTCACTAAGTTCCCAAACTTTTCTGAGCTTTTTTGCCATTTCTTCACTAAGACGTGAACGCCTTTGAAAACGCCATCGTGGTAGCTTTTTGCTTTCATATTTGAGTATCAATTTCTCCACTTCTGCAACAGTCTCTGATACCTTGTTTATCCATACACTGTAATTGCTGGTGATTTCTTTCTGTTTATGTCTCCAAACTTTCTTCTCATTATCTTCTTTTATTGCAACTAAGCTCCTCACATCCTGCCTTAACAGTTTGTAGTTCTCATCCAAGTCTTTTGAGGAAGCAACTTTGCCTCTTATGTGAGAATAGGATTCTGTAAACCCATGACCTACTACTTTTGCAGCTGCAGAAACAGCTAATCCTTCAACAATAATACTACCCATAGAGAATCTATGAGCTTACTTGGCTACAACATGAAATTGGAAAAAAGAAGAAGGAAAGTTACTAAAAGTGATAGAGACTGATTAAGAGCAATACATTTTGGGGGCATTAGTTCAAGTTATTACATGTTACCAAATCAAAATTGTTTAAAATTTTGAACATTAGCTTCAAAATAATTATCATTTATCCATTGATAGAAGAAGGCATACCTGTTGGAGAAACTGGCATAGATCTGTTGAGGTTTACCCTGTAGTTCTCAGGAAGGCTTCATGTTTGTGATGATTGTTGAGGAAGGAGAGAGCTCCAAAATGGTCTAGCAGAAAGTTAGGGTCAATGATTAGAGTGGACTTGCACTGAAATGTCTTCAATATTTCCAGTCCATTTTTCAATACATCCGCTTTAAGTCTTGACTCAATTGCTAAACCAAACTAAAGAATAGCCACAGCCATGACTTAAGGCATTGTTTGGTTCCAATAAATAGGGTGGAAGCGAAGGGACTGTTTGGTTTGACGTCTGAGAGGCTTACTGGTTGGGTGGAGAGACTGAATTTAATTTGTTTTAAAAGTTTTTTGAAATTCATTTTATTTTTTAAAATTAATTTAAAAAAAAAAAATGCTATACTAGAAGATTATAAGAAATCTCCCCATTTATAATATAAAAGATATGATAAGATTAAAATCACTACAAACAAATTAGTATATAATTAAGGTCGGATTGCATTAATTTTTTATTATTATAAAATATTTTTAAAATACTAATATATATTATTACCACTGTTTAGTTTTTTTTTCTTTTTCCGGCTACCCAACCTGATTCAACAAAAAGAAAAAATTTAACCCAAACTAAAAACATATTTTTAATCAAGTTGTTGAATTTCAACCGGGTTTGACCGGGTTGGTGAGTTGGGTTTCTAGGTAATTTGAACATTTACAAGTCTAAAAACATAAGGGTATAAAGGTAATTTAAATTGTTAAACCAATGGCCCCTCCCTCCCTTTCTTTCTACAGAACGAACCAATCAAGGTAAAGAAAAACTTTCGCCACTATTTTGTTTCTTTCCCTTCCCTTCTACTTCTACCAAACCAAACAAAGCATATTCGTTAGCTAAGTAGTCCCCTATTTACTCAATTTAATTTGATTTGCCCCACAAAATGAAAGACTTTTTTGCAAAGAAGAGAAGTCATCAAAATTTATGAGATTGTAAGCGTACGAACAAACTTGGAAAGAAAAGCAAAGAGGGTGGAACATTTTCGAGACAAAGCTTTTGCCTTGAATTAAAGATCAGGGCTTTTAAACCTTGGTACATAATTCTACCTTATTCTCCAATTTGTTTTTTTCCTGCTTATGTATTTACTTATTTTCTGCAGTTTGTTTCCCAGAAAGTGGGAGTTTCTATATCTGTTTATATCAGTTTGATGTGTTCTATGAGGTTAATACTTTGTCAGGTTGAACTTTCATTATTGATAATGAAGTGTTCCTGCTAGTAGGTGCAATTATTTCTCTTTTTTTCTGTGGCCTGTGCATCAGTATCAGATTATGGGTGTCCCTTATTCTCATTTCTAATAGGATTCCCTTGCTTTAATGCTTATGTTGATTCCTTACAACATCATAAGAGTGCTAGTAGCTTTTGTTATGTTCTGATGATAATATAAAAAGGAAATACTGAATTGATTTGATAATATGGGAGGAATTGTTTCAGTGATGTTTCTTGAGTTGTGTATCTAACATGATTCCTTACTTAATTCATAGGAAATTTAGAAAAAGGGTATTGTAAAGAAAAAGAATGAAAAAAGAAAGTTGCACCTGCACGTCTCAAGGTGGGTTAATTCTTCCAATTTCAAATATGCAGGTACAGCTTCTTGATATGGAAGATGCCGATGATTCATTATTGGGTTTCCAATTTAGTAGATCAGCTCTCACTGGTGAGAAATGGGATTCATTAGCCAGGGAGTCAGATGATTTCACACTCAGAAAAGCACTGTCAACATCAACTCTCACTAGCGAGCATGGGAGTTCATTAGCCACTTACAAACGCAGAAAAACAAAAAAGGAATATTGGGAAGGCAGCCATCTAGAATTCAAGCAACCCCAGAACTATGCACACCAGGACTTGGAGGAGTTGAATAAGAAATTGGAGGTCAGCATCCTGAAATTGAAAAGGAAAATGGAATCCCTGAACCTCATGCTATCATATCCTGCGGTATTGCTGGGAAAAGATAGATCAAAGGTATGGGTTAAGGATGTTCTAAAGGTTGTTTCTGATTTTAGAATGAGACGTATTCCACATAAGGAAAATGGCCAGTTACTTGCCAGAGCCGAGGACCTGATACGGCATTATGATCATCTTATTGAATCTTTTATCCCAGTAGACATAACTGAGAAGATGGACACAGTTGGGAAAATATTGAAGAGAGATATCAATTTACCAAGGCCTCAAACTGAAACTGAGTTTGGGCAGGCAGGTTTGGTACAAAGCCAACAAGCTGAACTGACTGACGGCGAAAAGCTCCATGTGCCACAGCCAATTCTCAAATTAGCCCTTGATCTTGCTGTCCAACAACTTCTACAGAATTTAGTTTGTGGAGATATGCACTACATTAGGGTTTCAGCAAGGAGTAATGGGAATATATTGAGGGATAAAATACAACAAGCCTTAAAAGGTGGAGGTAATTTGCCTGCAGGAACTTTTGTTGGAGTTGTATTTGTTGATGTCTCACAGTTTCCGAGTAATGCACAGGTCCAACAAGAACTTGCACAACTGATGCAACTTCAGTGTAATGAAAGAAGTGATAGTTTTCTACTGAAGACACGCATACAAGAAGAACTGAGGTCAAAAAGATACCTGGTAGTTCTTGACAATGCTGATGGATTGGACCTTCACAAAATAGGCATTCCAACAGAAAATTTTGCAGGAGTATTAGTCTGTATAACTGGCGCTCAGTACTCTGATATGACGATGGATCTTGAGATCAGGACAGAGGATCATCTGTTATCTTGGGAACTCTTTTGCAAGAATGTTGGCAGCAAACTTGTACATTCATCCTCTGATATTCAAAACATGGCAATTGGTATAGTTGAGGAGTGCTGCGGCCATTTACTTGCCATCCTCCTAATGGCAAGTTCCCTGAAAAATGTGGAAGATGTTAAATTTTGGGAGCTCGCACTGGAAAAACTGCAATGCATTAATCCTGTTATCACGCAGAAGATTGATGGTAGTCAGACAATTAGCAGAGTAATGATCAATGCATTAATGAATGTAGTCTGGGAGCATATGCACAATGATGCAAAGCATTGCCTTATGTGCTGCTTATTGCGGCCCAATGTTACAAAAATGATTGAAAGTGATGTTTTGATATCCAATTGGATTTACATAGGGTATGAAGGAAAGCATATTCTGGAGGAGCTATTAAATAGTTTTCTGTTGTTGGGATTAAACAGCAAGAAAAGTTTAATCCGGATGCCAGAAGAAACCTATGGTATATTAAAGTTACTAGATCGATCTGACTCTGGCTTGAGCCCATTATATCTAAAGCAAGCTGGGTTCAGATTGACTGAACCACCCAAAGGTGATCAATGGAATAGTGCTTCAGAAATTCACCTGATGGACAATAAATTTTCTGAGCTACCTGGTTCTCCATACTGCCCTGAGCTCAGAGTGTTGTTCTTGCAAGGCAATGCTGAGCTGGCTATGATTCCAACCTTTTTCTTTGACTACATGCCTGTTCTCCATGTCCTGGACTTATCCTATACTAGCATACGGTCTTTGCCAAAATCCATTTCAAAGTTGGTTGCACTTCGAGAATTTCTTTTAAGAGGTTGTGAGCTCTTCATGGAACTGCCGCCAGAAATTGGACAGCTCAAGAATCTTGAGAAGCTTGACCTTGATGGGACTCAAATCACAAATCTGCCAAGAGAGATTGAAAATTTGACCAATCTGAAAAGCCTGGCTCTATCCTTCTTTAGCTATGCTATTGGTCGTGGCATGCAGGGAATGCATTCCAATTCAATTATTTCTCCAGGGGTTATATTAAATCTTTTCGAGTTAATTGAATTGAGCATTGATGTGAGTCCAGATGATCAGCGGTGGAGTAACAACGTGGAAGTCGTTATAAGGGAAATATGTGGATTGAGGGATCTGAAAACTCTTAAATTGTACATCCCAGAAGTCCAACTTTTGCAAAGGTTATCAGAATGCAGTTCACTATTTCTTGAACGTACTCGCTTCCATTTTAGCTTCATTGTTGGTCATCATATGGAGCGGATCATATCACGTGTGCCTCCTGAAGTGGAAGCAGAATTTAAAACTTGGGATAAAAGCTTAAAATTCGTGAATGGTGTGAGTGTCCCAGGCGAAGTTAAGATGGTACTTAAACACGGCAATGCATTTTTCTTGGACCGCCATATGTCCATCACAAAGTTATCTGAATTCGGATTTGAAAATTTGAAATGGGTGAAGTTTTGCTTGTTGGCCGAATGTAATGAGATGCAAACCATATTTGATGGAGGAGACATCAATCAAGAGAGATTGGAATTTCCTGGTGCTCTTAGTAACCTGGAATATTTGAGAGTGTACTACATGAAGAGTTTAAAAAGCATCTGGGAAGGACCAATTGACAAATGTTCTCTACGCTATATAAGGTTATTAGCATTGCACACATGCCCTGAGTTAAGAACTATATTCACACCAGATGTCCTTGCTAACCTTCATGAATTGGAGGAGCTGATAGTCGAAGACTGTCCCAAACTGAGCAGCCTAGTAAGTACTGGATCCTTTGAACCCAAAGGAGAGGTTTTCCTTCCATGGTTAAAAACTGTATATCTTCTATATCTACCTGAGTTGGTCAGCATTTCCAATGGTGTGCTTATTGGGCCACAACTAGAAAGGATAGGCTTTTATAATTGCCCGAAACTTGAAAGACTTTCTACTGCAGAATTGTCAAGCAAGAAACTCAAGTTAATTAAGGGCGAAAAAGAGTGGTGGGAAGAACTCCAATGGAGTGAATCAGAATGGGGACAAGGTGGTTGCCCAGATAATCTAAAAGGCATCTTTTCTCCAATCGATGAGGAGGCTGATGTAATGACTCAATTTCAGATAGATAAAGTTTTAAGTGTTCAACCTTAAATCAGGTAATTTATTTTTTCTTTTGTTTCATGCGAGCTGCTGTCCTACCTACTAAGTCAAAGCTATGGAACCCTAATTTATAGTCATTGACTATTATTGTTGGAGGTTCAATCCAATCAGAATTTCAGTTTCTTGAGTTTTAACTGTTTGACATACATAAAACTTTGCATAACTGATTTTTAAAATATAACTACTTTCAACTTTCAAGTATTCTCTGATTTTTTTATAATTACAGTTAACTACTTAAGTTGTGTGCATACTCAAGTTGGTTGAGCCCATAGAAAAGGAATGTGAAGCTTTTCCAATGACACACTTATCCACTTAAGGATGCTCAGCACTGGAGAAGGACACTTGTATACGATGCCGATGAGCTTCTGTTGCAATGTTGCGGTGGCCAGTGGCTCTGATTTGTTGAAGAAATTGTGGTTTCAAAAGAAGCTTCTGTTTTCTTTTGTTGTTGTTGTTGTTGTATTTGACTCTTGCAATTGTTTGTTCTGTGTTTGTCCCTCAATTCCTAAGATGTAGAGGTATTCAGATGATATTATTTTGTTGCAAGTGTGGCCATGCTGCGTTATGATCAAATTTCATTGCTTTTCTTTCTGTGAGATACTCCTCATATGTAATATTGTATTTAAATTTATGATAACAGTCTAATGTATAGTGTCACGTTTTTACCATATCTATGAATCTAGCAATTATATTAATGAAACTTGCAACTAATTTGTAAAACGACAAAATTAATTAGAAGTTATGTTAGAGGGCATTGGAGAACTGCTGATTTAGGAGTTTCTCATATATATATTTCATTCTCCAAGTTGTGGATAATTATCCCTCAGGTATAACATATTGACTCTCAAAAATCCAGTTGCCAAGAAATCCCAACATCCTTTGACGATTTGGTTGGAAACTGAGGTATCTTATTACAGCGTGAAATTTTGGGAATTGCAGCCATTGGATTTGAAACCTCATCACCTGGAAGGAAGCCTGCAGCACTTAAATTATTGAACATCTCAGTGACCAAATTTATACTGCAAAATCATGCCATTCATTCCTTAAAACTGCAGGAGATATCCACAGTGGTGTTCCACAAACAGGAGTTCCAAGGATTCACCCCATTACCCTTAGTCCTTTCTTCACCCTCCTTGCACTTGCAAAATCTACCAATATGACAAGTCACAGATGAATAAAAAACCACATTCTTGCACTCTTTAACATCAAAATGAACAATCTGATGTTCAGGAAGAAACTTCAGTCCTTGAAGAACTTTTTTGGCATACAATATAACTACATGTTCATCTATGACCCATCAACTTTCTCTACCACATCTGCCAAACTTCCCTGCCATATACTCCAAGAAAACATTGAGATTGTCTGCAGCACTATTATCTGTCCTGAAAAATTGCACAACATAAGGAGACGAGTTCAAACTCTGTAGAATGCCAGCTTCATTCTTCAAACCCTCAATTCCATTTCTTTGAAGGCTACGTAGTTGTTAGAAAACATTTTCCATTACTAAATAGACAAGCAAAAGTTATAGGTAAAATATATGAAGTTTGTTTCATTAACTCCAGATTTATTTAATTGTAAATAAATGAAAAGGGAATCCATTAAGTAAAACAAGTGATTTATAAGATACAAGTACGAATGAGAGGGTAAATGAAACCATTTAAGTAAAACAGAGTTGCAGTCATAAAACACAAACAAATATTGTCCCAGTGCAGGAGATACAATTCAAAGTACACATAGAACACTAACATTTATACAAGAACATCCCAGGAAAGCACCCAACTCATTCAATACAATGGATACGGATTTCCATCATCATGACACTTCAAATAAATGTTTCCAAACAAAGGAACATTCTCCCTGGCAATACTTTATTAATGCATCACGGTACACTTCTATCATCTTCATCTTGGGAGTCACACTCAAAGAATCTGTATCTGCAAAATCAGATAGATTCACTTCTTTTCCAGATGCAACATAAATTCAAATTTTAGTTACTGTACATTGTATAGGGAATTCGTGATTTGAGGAATGTCAAGCTTAAGAAAAGAAGAATAAATCAACAACGGAATGAAAAGGTTCTCCTATTTGTTGAAATTTAATCAAAAGTACCTCGAAGATGTGTTCTAGACTTACAATATATCTATAACAAGTATATCAAATAAAAATCAAATGTCTCAAGCACATCAAAACATGTTAAGTTTGTACATTAGTTGTCTTTGACCTAATTACTTAAAGCATAAGAGATAAGATGCATTTGTTATTATCTGCATGTCAACATGTCCATTAATCATATTATACACTCACCTGAGGCACAAAAAATGATTGAAGCCAGTTTTTATCATCATCATCCGTTGTTGCCCAATCCATCTCATTCCACCACTCTTGCTCGCCTCTGATGAATCTCAAGCTGGTTGCATTCTTCTTCCTAAAAGGTAAGGATTTCAATTGTGGACACCTGGATATCTTTAGCACCTCCAAGGACGACGGACATGCCAATGACGAATTTATGCATATATTTTTCAAATTTGGCATGCCATCTAGTACAAGTGTCTCTAGTTTCGGAAGTACCAACTCTTCAATCCCTAAACAAACTTTAATGGTTAGCTTTTGGAGTCGTGAGAGTTGACAAATGGCTTCATTGTTGAAAATCCTTATCAAATTGGGGCAGTTCATTATCTCCAAAATTTGAAGTTTAGACAAACTTCTGGGTTGCATTGGACAATCAAAAGCACTTTCCAAATTCGGTAGGCTCTTTAGATACAGTTGCTCAAGATTTGGGAGAATGCTTCCATTACTTGCAGAACCATTGTAGTCCACATTATTACCAAGTGTTGTCATGTTGTTGCCGACAATGAGTTCCAACTCTCTATTAGCCAGCCACGGATGCGTTTCAAGCTTGCAGTCCCCAGGAAGTTTGATAGTTTTGTTACACTGTTATGGCAGATTAATTCAAAAGCATCCGTTTCTTTTGGTTACACTCAAAAGGCTTCTTTTCTCCAACTGATGAGGAGGCTGATATAATGACTCAATTTTAGATAGATGAAGTTTTAAGTGTTCAACCTTAAATCAGGTAATTTATTTTTTCTTTTGGTTCATGCGAGCTGCTGTCCTACCTACTAAGTCAAAGCTATGGAACCCTAATTTATTGTCTTTGTCTATTATTGTTGGAGGTTCAATCCAATCAGAATTTCAGTTTCTTGAGTTTTAATTGTTTGACATACATAAAGCTTTGCATAGCCGATTTGTAAAATATAACTACTTTCCACTTCCAAGTATTCTCTGATTTCTTTATAATTACAGTTAAGTTGTGTGTAAATTATGTTGATTGAACCCATGGAAAAGGAATGTGAAGCTTTTTCAATGACACGTTTATCCACTTAAGAATGCTCAGCACTGGAGAAGGACCCTTGTTATATGATGCCGATGAGCTTCTGTTGCAATTTTTCTGTGGCCAATGGCTCTGATTTGTTGAAGAAATTGTGGTTTCAAAGGAAGTTTCTGTTTTTTTTTTTTGGATGTATTCAGATGATGTTATTTGGTTGCAAGCGGCCATGCTGCATTATGATCAAATTTCATTGCTTTTCTTTCTGTGAGATACTTCTCAAATGCATATTGTATATATGAAAACAGTGTAATGTGTATAGTGTCACGTTTTTACCATATCTAGAATCTGGCAATTCTATTGACGAAACTTGCAACTAATTTGTAAAATGACAAATTTCAAGTTATGTTACAGGGCATTGGAGAACTGATTGATTTAGAAGATTTACCATATCTAGAATCTGGCAATTCTATTGATGAAACTTGCAATTAATTTGTAAAAACAAATTTCAAGTTATGTTAGAGGGCATTGGAGAACTGATTGATTTAGAAGATCTATATTATTATTAATTTTTTTCATTCTCCAAGTTGTGGAAAATCATCCCTTAGGCATAACATGATTGACTTTCAAAAATCCAGTTGCCAAGAAATCCTAACAATCCTTGGAGGATTTGGTTGGAAACTGAGGTATCTTATCACATCTTGCAATTTTGAGAATTGCAGCCATTGGATTTGAAACATCATCACCCGAAGGAAGCCTGCAGCATTGAAATTATTGAACATCTCAGTGACCAAATTTATGCTGCAAAATCAAGCCATTCATTCCTTTAAAACGACAGGATATATCCACAGTGGTGTTCCACAAACAGGGGTTCCAAGGATGCACCCCATTACCCTTAGTCCTTTCTTCATCCTCCTTGCACCTCCAAAATCTACCAATTTGGCAAGTCACAGATGAACCCAAAAGCACATTCTTGCTCTCTTTAACATCAAAATGAACAATCTCATGTTCATGAAGAAGCTTCACTCCTTGAAGAATTTCGTTGGCATATAATATAACTACCTGTTCATTTATGAACCAAATTTCTCTACCACAAACTATCCTGCCATATACTCCATGAAAACATGAAATTGTCTGCAGCACTATTATCTGTCCCAAAAGTTTGCACAACATAAGGACAGGAGTTCACTCTGTAGAACGCCAGCTTCATTCTTCAAACCCTCAATTCCATTTCTTTGAAGGCCACGTTTAGTTGTTAGAAAACATTTTCCATCACTAAATAGACAAGTAAAAGTTATAGCTATAATATATGAAGTTTGTTTCATTAACTGCAGACTTATTTAATTGTAAATAAATGAAAAGGAAAATCCATTAAGTAAAACAAGTCATTGACCTTCCCCAAATTCAATTCCTTGTTATTTATACTAGTTATGTAATATTTTTTAATACGTAATACTAATTATTAAATTCATGTTTGGTATTTACTAAATCTAAATCATCAACAATATTATTAGGTAATTAATAACCACAAGGGCATTTTGGTCATTTCACACAAATAATTAATATTTCCAGCCACGCGACATTTTTTAGCATGTAACAGTAATTGGTTAATATATTTTTGGTATAAATATATGCGCTAAATCATCAACAATATTTTTAAATAGTAAATAACCACCACAAGGGCATTTTCATCATTTCGCACAAATAATTACTAAATAATTAATATTTCCAATCACGCAATATTGTCTAATACGTAACAGTAATTGGTTAACATATTTTTTATTTAAATTTATTTGAAAAAGGATTAATAATATTATTAAATAATAAATATTAGTGCAGGGGCATTTTGGTCATTTCGCACAAAAGGACAAAACTCGCCCAAATGTCGAAAAAACCCGATTTCAACCAGTCCCGAGGCATCCCTACAGGCCTGGAGGGGTAAAAACGTCATTGACCTTCCCCAAATTCAATCCCTTGTTATTTATACTAGTTATTTACTACTTACTAGTATTAGCAACTATCTCCTAAATTGGATATTAATAATATTCATTATTAACTATTAAATACTATTTAACGATTAATATTTATTGAAATATTTGAAAGTATCAATTTTTGAACAATATCCAACATTAAATAATATATATTGATGAATATTGGTAAAATTTTGACACTTTTTCACGCTCTAGCCAAATTTCAACGTGAATCGTCACAGTCTCTGGCGATTCACGTCGAAGTATTCCTACAACTTCAATCGCTGGACACTCTGACGATTCACGTTGAAATCCTGCCAAAACGTGAACCGTTAGACACTTTGGCGATTTACGTTGAAATTGCACCCGAACGTGAATTGTGTTGAAATTTTACTAATATTCATTATTTAATATTAGATATTAATCGATAATTAATACTTTCAACTATTTTATTTTATTTTTATGAATGTTAATCGTGAAATAATATTCAATACTTAATAATGAGCATTATTAATATCCAATGCTTAATAACTAATATTTGATATTTAACAAGTAATATCTCATATTATGTAATATTTTTTAATACGTAATACTAATTATTAAATACATGTTTGGTATTTACTAAATCTAAATCATCAACAATATTATTAGATAATAAATAACCACAAGGGCATTTTGGTCATTTCACACGAATAATTAATATTTCCAGCCACGCGATATTTTCTTAGGATCTCGATGCATGGGATTAGGGTTCCATGCATGAGATTAGGGTTTGCATGACAACCAACTACATTGCACCCGTTATTTTATGTGATTTTTTTTCACGAATTTTTTATATTTATTTTTTTAATTTTATTATAACAGTATTGTATGCCTTCTTGATTACCATACAAAAAATGCATTCATTAACCACTCCAATTTCTTGAGATAATTCACCAAAATATGCCCAATCGCCATGAATTTCATGACTAACTAAGCAAATTGCACCTATAATTTTATGTGTTTTTTTCCCTGCATTTTTATTTTTATTTTATTATGATAGCCTTGCATTCCTTCTCGATGACCAAAGAAAAAATGAATTCATTCGCCACTCCGATTATTTGGAAAAAAATCACCAAAAAGTCGCCACTGGCAATGAATTCATCACAAACCAAGCACAGTGCACCTATAAATGATATATAATGTGCTGCTCTCTTTTTTACAATTTTGTCTAACTTGTTTTCCAACTTTCATGGGAGTTCGTAGAATATGTGGTGAGCTTTGAACTTACAAAATCATATATAAGTATTGTTCTTTTCTTTTCTGTCACTCTTAGTAACTACCCTTTTTCTCTGACTTTCTGTTGTAGCCTTCTAGCCTTGTAGATTCTCTGTGGAAGGATCAGCTGTTCCTGCCACTGCAATAGAAGGTCATGGGATTACAGAATCATATTCTCACAAAAGAGGCAAAGTTGCTTCTTCTAAAAACTTGGATGAGAACTACAAACAGTTAAGACATGATCTGCAGAGTTTACTTGCAATACAAGAAGATTATGAGAAGGAAATCCGGAGACAGAAACAAAAAGAAATCACCAGCAATCACATTGTATGGGTGAACAAGGTATCAGAAACTAGTGCAAAAGTGGAGAAATTGATCCTCAAATATGAAAGCAAAAAGGCTACCTCGATGGCGTTTTCTACAGCGTTCAAGTCTTAGTGAAGAAATGGCAAAAAAGAGGGATGAAGTTTGGGAACTTATTGAAGACTGTCAATTTCCCACAGGATTATTGGTGTACAGACAAGCCGAACCTGCCTCAACGGTGTCAAATGTTCCAGAAATTAAGGGATTCCCAACCCTTCAAAATTCGCTGGAAAAGATCTTGGGTTTGCTGAAAAATAACAATATCAAAACAATTTTGGTTTTCGGGATAATGGGAGTGGGAAAAACTACGATATTGCAAAATTTGAATAACCATGTAGAGGTTGCTAAACTATTTGACATTGTTATTTTCTTGAGAGTCTCAGCAGCTCATAATGATGACAAACTTCAAGAGGCAATTGCTAATCGTCTAATGCTGGACACAGAAGGCGTCAACGATCTTGGTGTGGTTGCTAGAATGATTCATACTGAGTTAGAGAATAAGAAGTACTTGCTGATTTTGGATGGAGATATGGAGTATATCAATTTGGATCTGCTCGTAATACCAAGTTCTAATGATGGCAGTAAAATTGTAATTGGCAACTAGATCTCTTCATGTTTGCAAATTGTACAAGATTGACAGGCTGATCAAGGCAGTACCATTATCTAGTGAAGAAGCATGGAAACTGCTCAGTGAAATAGTTGGTGACGTAATTGATTTCCCAGGTATCAGTACCAATTGCTCCACTAGTATCTAACAGGTGTGGTCGTCTTCCACTTCTAATAAAAGTGATGGCAAGCTCGTTTAAGGTGAAAAATACAGCTTACAGTTGGAGAGCTGGTCTTGATCATCTTAGAGCATAGGCCAGAACTTCAAGATCATGGTCTAAATGGGATGTACTCATTCATGAAGTTCTGTTACGATGAACTAGACGATAAAAAGCAACAATGTTTTTTGTATTGTTCATTGTACCCTGCAGAAAGCAACATTAACATTGATTATTTGTTGGAATGTTGGGCAGCTGAAGGCTTTCTTGATGATATTAATGATACAAGGAAATTTCAGGATGCACGTGCAGATGAAAGCTTTGATATTGATGTTGAGCATGCAAGGATAATTCCGGATGCACGTGTAGATGAAGGCTTTGTTATTGATGTTAATGATACAAGGAAATTTCAGGATGCACGTGATCGGGGTTATGACATATTGGAACACCTTATCAATGTATCACTGTTAGAGAAAGGGGAACAAACCATAAATGTGAGGATGAACAGTTTTATCAGACAATTTGCTTTGCATATTTCACCAGAAGATCCTGAATTTAACTCTTTCGTGGAAACTAGCGAAAAATCTGAAGAGCCTTTTACTTCAGACACTTGGAAAGAGGCAAAACGGGTCTCTATGATTGATAGTGGACTGCAGGTCTTACCTGGAAAGCCAACTTGCAACAATCTAACTACCCTGTTATTGCAGAAGAATTCAAATTTATATGCCATTCCATCGACTTTTTTTGAAAATATGAGTAGTCTTCTTGTTTTGGACTTGCAAGGTACCCAGATTCGGATTCTACCATCATCCCTATCAAACTTGACAAGTCTTAAGGCACTGTACCTGAACAATTGCATGCTTTTGACAGAATTGCCATCTGAGATAAAAGCACTCAAAATCTTCAGGTGCTTGACATTCGAGACTGCAAAGTGAAGTTTATTTCCTTTCATATCGGGTACTTGATTAACTTGAGATGCCTACGGATTTCCTACATGAAAAGTAGTTATGAAAGTCAAAATCAAGATATGGACACCAAATGTGAAGTAATTGCAATGCTTCAGAAATTGGAAGAGCTAATAATCGAGGTGGACTCATACAGTCGTTGGTGAAAAGAGATTGGAGAAGTCATAATACACGTTGCCTCCTTAAAAAATTTAAGAACTCTCATGTTATGCTTTCCTGATTCTGTTCGTCTTAAATATTTCATGGAAAGAAACAAATCATGGAGAAAGGAAATATTTGGTTCCTTTCGATTTTTTGTTGGATGCCAAAACTCAGACCATTCTCATATCCAGGAGTGTTTTGAATACAAAATCAGTACATACATGAAGTACTGCAGTGGTAAATTGGAGGACGACTCCACAATCGGGGAAGTACTTACCAAAACAATAGCTTTTGAACTGATCTCTCATCAGAGCATTCGTAAACTATCAGACTTTGTCAAAGCTGCAAACTTGAAATGCATCCGCGGCTGGCTGGTTGAGAGTTGCAACAAAATGTCAACTATTGTAGATCACACTCTCATTGCGAGCAATGAAAGCATTCTCCCGAATTTGGAGCAACTATATTTGAAGAATTTATTGAAGCTGAGAAGAATTTTTGAAGGTCCTTCACAATATCCAAGGGACCTGTCTAAACTTCAAATTTCAATATGAGCTTACCGGTTCAAGCTCTAATGCAAAGCACTATCAGAAAATATAGTATCCTGCGTCTGCTAATTAACTTCAGACTTTTTAATTGTAAATAAAGGAAAAGGAAATCTATTATGTAAAACAAGTGATTTATAATATATAAGTATGAATAAGAAGGTAAATGAAACCATTATGTAAAACAGAGTTGCAATCATAAAACACTAACCAATATTGTCTCAGGTGCAGAGATAAAATTCAAAGTACACATAAAACACATTTATACAAGAACATCCCAGGAAAACAGCCAACACATTCAAAAGTTTAACAGCAAAATAGATTACAAAGCACAAAATAGAGCTACCCTGAAACAGATACGGATAAGTAAATGTTTCCAAACATAGGAACATTCTCCTGGCAATACTTTACTAATGCATCAAGGTACACTTCTATCATCTTCATCTTGCAGCCACACTAAGAATCTATATCTGCAAAATCAGATAGATTCTCTTCTTTTCCAGATAAAACATAAATTAAAATATATAATTTGTTACTGTCACATTGTATCATGAATTCATGATTTGAGGAACGACAAGCACTAAGAAAAGAAGAATAAGTCAACAGTGGAAGGTTCTCAGATTTGTTGAAATTTAATTGAAAAGTACCTCATAGATGCGTTATAGACATAATAGTATATTCCTCCAAATAAACAAGGTCTTCTAAGTATTTGAAATAAAAATTAAGTGACTCAAGCACTTGAAAACATGCAAGTCTGTATATTAGTTGTCTTGACATAATAGGATAAAAAACATTATCTTTTTTTAGATAAGAGCATTTATTATTATCTGCATGTGAACATGTCCGTTAAATGAACTTCAGATTATAGACTCACATGAGGCACAAAAATAGATTGAAGCCACTTTATATCATCATCATCAGTTGTTGCCCAATCCATCTCATTCCACCAGTCTTGCTCTCCTCTGATGAATCTCAAGCTGGTTGCATTCTCCTTCCTAAAAGGTAAGGATTTCAATTGTGGACAACTGGATATCTTTAGCACCTCCAAGGACGACGGCCATGCCAATGACTTATTTATGCATATATTTTTCAATTTTGGCATGTCATTTAGTACAAGTGTCTCTAGTTTCGGAAGCACCAACTCTTCAATCTCAAAACAAACTTTAATTGTTAGCTTTTGGAGTCGTGAGAGTTGACAAATGGCTTCATTGTTGAAAATCCTTGTCAATTTGGGGCAGTTCATTATCTCCAAAATTTGAAGTTTAGACAGGCTTCTGGGTTGCATTGGACAATCAAAAATACTTTCCAAATTCAGTAGCCTCTTTAGATACAGTTGCTCCAAATTTGGGAGAATGCTTTCATTACTTGCAGAATCATTGTAGTCCATATTATTACCAAGTGTTGTCTTGTTGTTGCCCACAATGGAGTTGCTTAGTGGAACGAAACTGCTATCTATGATGGTTGACAATGAGTTGCAACTCTCTATTAGCCAGCCGCGGATTCGTTTCAAGCTTGCAGTCTCCAGGAAGTCTGATGGTTTTGTTATCCTGTTATGGCAGATTAATTCAAAAGCATCCGTTTCGGCAAGTACTTCCTTGATGGTACTGTCATCCTCTGATCTACCATTATAGTACTTCATGTAACGAGTGATTCTATGCTCAAAAATCTCAAGAATTCGAAGTTTTGAGTTTTTGCATCCAACATAAAATTGGAATGCATTGAATTTGTGATTTTTCCATTGTGATTAAGTCTGTAAGACTATTAGAATCAGGAAAGCAAAATTTAAGAGTGCTCAAATTTTCTAAAGAGGCTTTGATTATCTATTTAATTCAAATATGCAGTTTTCGAGGCGCAACGTCTACCTAAGAATCAAAATTCCCCTGACATGAAGAAACATGATTCATCTGAGGATCCGCTTCCTGTATCCATGCCCATTACCAAGGAAGCAAGTTCATCAATCACAGCCAGTAACAAGGCCTGGTCTTCTGCTATACAGGGGGTGGAAGTCACCAAAAGGCGCTCCCCGAGCCCGAAGATAAAGCAAGCCAGTGATCAGATATTCAAGAAAGGAGAGCTCTATGAGTTAGAGGTGAAAAAAGCCCAGCGGCTGTACAGGAGAAATAATTTTCTGAACCTAATCCTGTCATATCCTATGGAATTAGTAGACAGAGACAAAGCAAAATTTTGGGCCAGTCATGCTGGAAGAATTATTGCCAATATTAGAATGGAAAAAGCTGGTCCAGTCATAAAAGGTTCTGCCTGGAAAACAACTGATGTTTTGGATGCTGAAATTGCGACACTGCTAGAGGAATATGACGATATAATGGATGCTGTTATAGCACTTGTCCCAAAAGACATAACTGATAAGTTGTACCAAGGTGAAGAAAAAGCTATGAGAGTCTTCAATGCACCGAGGACAGAAACTGAAGGTTCATCTCCACAAGTGCACAAGGTCAAGAAGGTTGTAGAGATGGCAGCTGCACATGAAGTGAAGTTAGATCAGACTGCTACTGCAAGTAAAAATACTCCACTTAGACAAGTTGAAGTAACAGAAGAAGAAAACTTGCATGTACCAGAGGCAATTCTTGATTTAGCAATTGATCTTGCCATTGGACAATTTGAACAAAATTTATCAACTGGAGATCAGACAGATATTCATCATGTGAGGTTTATCACTAAAAGAAATGATATTGAGAGACGAGCTGTAATGGAAAAACTAATAGCCAGAGTTGCTAAAAATCAACAAATAGCAGTGTTAAACGTCTCAACATTTGAAAGCAAAGAAGAGGCTCAAGAAGAGATCACACAAATGCAACAATATTTGAGTTCTGATAATACATTTCCTGCAGAACAAAATATGATTTTTGTGATTCTCTTGGATGATAACCAAAAACTACTGGATATTCATGATGTGGCCATTCCAGAGACAAACTTTGGAGGAGTGGTTGTCGTGATAGGTAGTACCGGATCATCAGCAGTGTATGACGAGATTGTTGATTCAACATTATTGCCAGTGGATTTGGAAATCACAATAGGGGATCATCTCTTATCATGGGAACTCTTCTGCAGGAATAGTAATGTTGGAGTACAGCGTTCATCATCATTACCAATATCTACTGCTAGTACTGACTTCCGTGAAACAGCAGTCCAAATAGTTGAGCAGTGCCATGATCATCTATTGGCAGTCCTCCTAATGGCTAGATCCTTGCGGAATGTGGACGATGTCCTCATCTGGAACCTTTCCCTAAATAGACCGACTTCTTCAATCTATCCATATCAGCAATACTGCAATGACATAGCTAGCAGAGTGATGTTCAATGCCTCCACGTATGTTTGGGAACGTATGAACAATAGGATGAAGCATTGCCTTAGAGATTTGATCTGTGTCATAAAAGAAAAAGAATGGGTAAGGAAAAACACCTTGATAAGCCATTGGATTGATGGGGGACTAGTACACACGCCTGATGAAGGAGAGCATATTGTACAAGGTCTTACATCCGGTATTTTTGTCTTATTGGAGAAGGAAGATGATCTTGTCATACTGCCAAAAGAAACCAATGAGACACTGCTCTTTTTACTACAAAATGATCATTCCAAATTGTACCCACTGTATATGAAATGGGGTTAACTGAGCCACCCAAGGATGAAGAATGGGATGCAATGGAAGTCCACCTTGCGGATAATGAACTATCTGACCTACCAAATTCTCCGAGATGCCCCTCTCTTAAAGCATTGTTCTTAAATGGAAACTTCTATCTTACTGAGATTTCTTCCTCATTCTTCAATGGCATGCATCTTCTCCAAGTCCTCAATTTGTCATATACTAGTATCCAAGATCTGCCAGAATCCTTGTTCAACTTGGTAGAACTTCGAGAATTCATTTTAAGAGGATGCCAAAACTTCAATTTAGAACTGCCATAAAAAATTGGACAACTCCAGAAACTTGAGAAGCTTGATCTTGGTGGGACTGAGATCTTACATTTGCCAAAAGAAATTGCAGATTTGGTCCATTTGAGGCGTTTGGCTCTATCCTTCTGTTGGACTGGGTGTATGGCAGGAACCAAGGCTAGCAGTACTGTCAGAGGTAAAAGCAAATGCATAGAGGATGCTGAATCCTTATATAAAAACGAAAACTAGTACAATTCATTTCATTGCACTGCAATTACATTAGATAGTCTTCAACTTGCTAGGAACTCTTCTCTTCTAATCCTAATATAAGAAAAGTAAGAACAGTACTAAAGTTCTACATGTTTCCTTCATTCAAAAATTTTGAAAGTAATTTTTGGCGGCAACTTTAAATAATAGACCAAACTTTTGAAAGTATATTGCTCCTAGCTATTAATCCACACAAATCTATGTATATGTATAACCATCTTTGTCTCACAAATTAATTACTGGAGCTTGCTTTATCAGTTTCTCAATTAGCTGCTATTCTTGCACTTTCTCCATACATACACTTAACCTAATGGTGATAATATGTTTCTAATATGTGCATCACTTATTCAACAGAGACATTGCAGCTGAGCAGCACAGTGATTTCTCCTGGTGTATTATCAAATCTTCCTTGGTTGACTGAATTAAGCATTGATGTTTATCCAGAGGATCATCGTTGGGACACGAATGTGGAAGTCATTGTAAAGGAAATCTGCCAATTAACAAGGTTGGGAACTCTTGAACTCTACATCCCACAAGTCAATCATTTGGGTCCATTGATCCAATTCATGAGACGATTATCTCCAAAATCTTTGAGTTTTAAACTAGTTGTTGGCCATCACATGAAGCGCATAATATCCTGTGTACCACTTGAAGTTGAGGCAGAATTTCTGAAATGGGATAAATGTTTGAAGTTTGTTAAAGGTGTGGACATCCTTGATGAAGTTAAAGCGGCACTTAAATGTGCAACAGCACTTTATTTGGACCGCCATGTGACAGTTACAAGACTATCCAAGTTTTTTGGGATTGAAAATACGACCAAGTTGAAATTCTGCATAGTGGCAGAATGTCATGAGATGGAAACCATTGTTGATGGAGAAGAAATTTATGAAGAAGGAGTTGGTCCTATATATAATGGTTATAAAGAAAATAAAGATATATCAGACAAGGAATATCCCTCTTTTGGGTCTCTGCAGTGCTTGGAAATACACTACATGAAGAATTTAAGGTGCATTTGGAAAGGACCAATCCACGAGGGATGTCTACATTACTTGAAGTTGTTAGCACTACACACTTGCCCTGAACTAGAAACCATCTTTACTTTGGGCATGCTTTCTAAACTTTTCTACTTGGAGGAGTTAATAGTCAAAGACTGCCCCAAGGTGAACAGCCTGGTAAGTGATGAACCCTTGGATCCACAACCAGAGATAAATCTTCCAAACTTGAAAAAGATATCTCTTCTACACCTATTGAACCTGCTCAGCATTTCCCGTGGTTTATGCATTGGACCGCAGTTACAAAAAATAGGCTTTTACAATTGCCCAAAGCTTAAAAGCCTTTCAACTCCAGAATTGTCAAGCAACAAATTGAAGATGATTAAAGGAGAAAAGAAGTGGTGGGAAACACTCACGTGGAGTGAGACAGAGTGGGGACATCAGAAACATAAGCAGGACTATCTTCATAGCATATTTTCCCCTGTTAATAGAGAGGACGACATAATGACTCAATTATAGTCAGATGAAGATTCCAACATATAGTAAAAGACTTCTCAGCATCCAGGTGCATTACGAGCTTAATTCTTAGCAAGCTTAACACCTTATATAATCTATAACCTTCTCGGTAAGTTATGTGATTAATTCTTAGCAGCTCAAAACCTTTTACTTGTCAGCTAGAAAAACTAACAAAATGAAGATTGTGATCAGTACCATATTTCAAATTCAAACACATAGGAAAATAATATATAATTAAGCAAATAAATTATATTTCTTGTCAAGAGATGGAGAAGACCTGCATGGCTTGTAGCGACCAAACTGAACTCCATTGCTTGCCGGTCCTACTCTCATTAGGAACTCACTGAAGAGTCGTGAAAATAACTTTTTTTCCAATAATAAAAAAATGAAAAAAAAAAAAAAAAAAAACTATCTTGTGTATTTAGTCTCGTCCTAATTGTAAATTTGAGATTACATTCTAATTCTTATAATCTTCATAAATGAGTTTTTGCATTCAATGGACTTCATAATTAGGACTTAATTTTTGGCAGGCAAAACAGGCGACTATGCAAAGGAGTTCAGGCTGCAAAATGGTGCTTCAACACTTGATGTTTAGTGCCATTTATCTATGGCAGATCATGACAATAGGGATAGAGGATGCTCAAAAATGATGTTAGGGCACTTCCATCATGCATGCAAAAGGAGCAGAAGCTGTAACATTTGTGCTGCTTTCTCTGCCTCTACTGTCTTGAACAAAAAAATTGTGATCCCAAAACAACTGCTTGCTTTTCTAAATATTCTCTCGTGTGTTTAAAATTGTGATTTCAAAACAACTGCATGCTATTCTTAATTTTCTTTCATTTTATTGATTCTTTGTTTGTTGTGTGATAAAATGATTATGGATGGACGAGGATTGAGTTTTATTTTTATCTGATTCAGATCTTTTGTGATATCTCATTGCATGCTATAATGTTTTGTTATTGTTTGTGCCGACTTGGATTTCTACAATGATGTATTAGGAAATTATTTCAAGAGAAAGAATCAACTGATTGTAAATGGCTCAATACGAGCTACCGGATCAAGCTCTAATAAAAAACACTACCAGAAAATATAGTATCTGCATCTGCTAATTAACTTCAGACTTATTTAATTGTAAATAAAGGAAAAGGAAATCTATTATGTAAAACAAGTGATTTATAAGATACAAGTATGAATAAGAACGTAAATGAAACCATTATGTAAAACAGAGTTGCAATCATAAAACACAAACCAATATTGTCTCGGTGCAGAGATACAATTCAAAGTTCACATAAAACACATACATTTATACAAGAACATCCCAGGAAAACAGCCAACACATTCAAAAGTGTAACAGAAAAATAGATTACAAAGCACAAAATAGAGCCACCCTGAAACAGACGTTACAATGGATACGGATTTTTATCTTCATGTCACTTCAAGTAAATGTTTCTAAACATAGGAACATTCTCCCTGGCAATACTTTACTAATGCATCATGGTCAAGGTACACTTCTATCATCTTCATCTTGCAGCCCCACTCAAAGAATCTGTATCTGCAAAATCAGATAGATTCACTTCTTTTCCAGATACAACATAAATTCAAACTTATAATTTGTTACTGCCACATTGTATCGTGAATTCATGATTTGAGGAACGACAAGCATAAGAAAAGAATAATAAGTCAACAAGGGATAGAAAAGGTTCTCCGATTTGTTGAAATTTAATTGAAAAGTACCTCATAGATGTGTTATAGACTTATTAGTATATACCTACTAATAAACAAGGTCTTCTGAGTATTTGAAAAAAAATCAAGTGACTGAAGTACTTCAAAACAAGAAGTTTGTATATTAGTTGTCTTGACATAATTACTTTTAAGCATCAAAAAACATTATCTTTTTTAGATAAGAGCATTTATTATTATCTGCATGTGAACATGTCCGTTAAATGAACTTCAGATTATAGACTCACCTGAGGCACAAAAATTGATTGAAGCCACTTTATATCATCATCATCAGTTGTTGCCCAATCCATCTCATTCCACCAGTCTTGTTCTCCTCTGATGAATCTCAAGCTGGTTGCATTCTCCTTCCTAAAAGGTAAGGATTTCAATTGTGGACAACTGGATATCTTTAGCACCTCCAAGGACGACGGCCATGCCAATGACTTATTTATGCATATATTTTTCAATTTTGGCATGTCATTTAGTACAAGTGTCTCTAGTTTCGGAAGCACCAACTCTTCAATCTCAAAACAAACTTTAATTGTTAGCTTTTGGAGTCGTGAGAGTTGACAAATTGCTTCATCGTTGAAAATCCTTGTCAATTTGGGGCAGTTCATTATCTCCAAAATTTGAAGTTTAGACAGACTTCTGGGTTGCATTGGACAATCAAAAACACTTTCCAAATTCAGTAGCCTCTTTAGATACAGTTGCTCCAAATTTGGGAGAATGCTTCCATTACTTGCAGAATCATTGTAGTCTATATTATTACCAAGTGTTGTCATGTTGTTGCCCACAATGGAGTTGCTTAGTGGAACGAAACTGCTATCTATGATGGTTGACAATGAGTTGCAACTCTCTATTGACCAGCCGCGGATTCGTTTCAAGCTTGCAGCCTCCAGGAAGTCTGATAGTTTTGTTACACTGTTATGGCAGATTAATTCAAAAGCATCCGTTTCAGCAAGTACTTCCTTGATGGTACTGTCATCCTCTGATCTACCATTATAGTACTTCATGTAACGAGTGATTCTATGCTCAAAACTCTCAAGAATTCGAAGTTTTGAGTTTTTGCATCCAACAAAAAATTGGAACGCATTCAATTTCCGATTTTTCCATTGTGAGTTATTTGTGATGAAGTCTGTAAGACTATCAGAATCAGGAAAGCAAAATCTAAGAGTACTCAAATTTTTCAAGGAGGCTACCTGGTGTATGACATCAGCAATTCCATTGCACCAATGATTATATGAATCCACTTCAATGACAAGTTCCTCTAATTTTTGAAGCATTGCAATCACATTAGAGTCAGTCTTCTGACCTTGACTTTCAGTTCCATCACTATTTTTCACATACGAAATTCTCAGACATCTAAGGTTAACCAAATTCTGAATATGAAATGGTATAAACTTTACTGTGCTCCCTCGAATGTCAAGCACCTCCAGAAATTGAAGTGATGCTATTTCAGGTGGCAACAATGTCAAGAATTTGCACTCATTTAGATAGAGTCCTTTAAGGCTAGTCAACTTTGACAGAGACGATGGTAGTTTTCCAATTTCGGTACGATGCAAGTCCAAAACTAAAAGACCACTCATATGTTCAAAGAAATTTGGTGGAATTTTGGCCAAATTTGAATTCTTCTGCAATAACAGTGTGAAGAGATTGTTGCAACTTGGGTTTTCAGGTAAGACATGCAGTCCACTATGAATCATTGACACCCGCTTTGCCTGTTCCCAAGCTTGCGAAGTTGTAAGTTCTGCAGATTCTTCGCTATCCTTCACGAAAAAGTTACATTCTGGGTCTTCCGATGAAATATGTAACGCAAGTTCTCTAATAAAATTACTCATCCTCACATCCTTTATCCGTTTCCCTTTCTCTAACAATGAGACATTGATGAGGTGCTCCAAAATGGCATAACCTCTGTCACGAGCATTCTGGTACTTCCTTGTATCATTAACATCACCAAGAAATCCTTCAGCTGCCCAACACTCCACCAAATAATCTGTGAAAATTTTGCTGTCGGCAGGATATAAGGAACCATACAGAAAACATTTCTTTTGCTTCTCATCTTCAAGTTCATCATAACAAAACCTCAAGAATGAATACAATTCTTTTAGGCCTTGACTTTGAATTGCTGGCCAAAGCTTATTAAGATCTTCTATTCCATCCCTCCAACTTTCAGCTGTATCCTTCAATTTGAAAGAGCTTGCTATTACTTTTATCACGAGTGGAAGAGAAGAGCACTTACTAGATACCAACTGATGCATTTTCTTCAATATCAGGATAATCAATTACATCGCCGACTATGCCTTTGAACATCTTCACGCTTCATTTGGAGATAACTGCTTGACCTCAATCACTATGTTTACATTGCTTAGCTTGCAAACATAACGGAATCTTGTTGCCAAGACAACCTTACTGCCATTATCATTGTTTTGGATTCCCAGCTGGTTCAAATTGATATAATCCACAACCTCGTCCAAAATCAGCAAATACTTTTTATCCTTCAATTCTTCACTTATCAGTCCAGCAATCATATTATCATCATCGATGCCTTCGATATCAAGCAATAGTCTTTTTGCGATTGACTTTTGAAGTTTCTGATCTCTCTGCTCAGCCGAAACCTTTACAAAAATAACTATATCAAATAGTACTGCAACCTCTTTATTGTTATTCAAATTCTGCAGTATTGTTGTTTTCCCCACACCTGCAATTCCACAAACTCCAATCCCTCTTATTCTGTTTTTCCTTAGCAAACGCAGAATCATCTCCAAAGAACTTTTAAGTGTTGGGTATCCTTCAATGTCATGTGTGTGACGCACCTCTATGATGGCTTCTGCTAGTTTACCCTCGAGAAAACCTGTTGGTAAACGACCCTCCTCAGTAAGTTGAACAACTTTACTGCACATTTTCGCCATTTTTTCACTAAGACGAGAACGCTGCTGAATACGAAACCTTTGTAGCCTTTTTCTTTCATATTTTCCTGTTAACTGTTCCACTTCTGCAACAGTAGCTGATACTTTGTTTATCCAGATACTATAAACATAAGTGGTTCTTCTTTTCTGTCTGTGTGTTCTAGCTTCTGCATCAACGTATTCTTTTGTTGCAAGAAGACTCCTCTTTTCATTTATTAACTGTTTGTAGTTCTCATCCAAGTTTCTTGATGAAGCAAATTTGGCTCGTATATGAGAGTATGAATGTATTAGCCCATTGCTAACCACATTTCCAACAGCATTGACTGCTGCTCCCTCAAGAAAACCAGAAGCCATATATAAGCCTACAATAGAAAGTTAGGCCCAATTTAGAGCCATGGTTAAATTATCTATTTATTTTCATTTATCTATAAAATTGAAACTCTTAGATTGTTCAGGTTAGATAAAGTAATTTTTATTTTTTATTTTTATTATCATCTCCATGTTCATTGTGCAGGCAGGTTCTAATATGCAGGAAGATAAGCAAATGTGTATAAAGCAATAAGAGAAGGTACTTGGAACGAAGTATCTGAATCAGAAGGTAATGGCATACCTGTTGCTGTTGGGATGTTAAACCACAAACTTTGATCTTCTCCCCGCAACTGTATCAGTTGAAGTCATTCCCTGACTTGATAATTCCGGCACACCCTACTCTTTTCCATGTTTTGCCTCATAGTCAAAGTATTCATGTATTGGCTGGTGGTTGAGGGGTTCCATCACATTTTGTCTTATACAGATTATTGAGTCTGAAAGGTCCAAATTAATTTAATCATCTTTTTTTTTTATATTATTTGATTCCATGATAAATCTGGATTCAAAGTTATTGTATTTACGATGTGTAAGTTTTCTTCAAACAAATGTCATTAAAAGGATTTAAAATTTCCATGCTTTTTGAATACACAGAAAATGTAAAATTATTTTGAACAAAAATAATTAAGAAGATTTAAATTTTCTATCTAAATAAATAACTCATATTTTAGGATTAACCTACGTCATACACATTTTCTTGGAAACTTCCGGGGCCTAAAATAAGAAGAATAAATGAATTTAGATATTTAGAAACCAATAATGCAGAAGATTTAACATTCCAACTTCTTTTTTTTTTTTTTTTCTTATCTTTTTTTGGGGTGTTATATTATTGACAAAGATGTTTTGAAGAATGATAAAATATTTGGGTTGCAGATTGAATCCTTTTCCATCGTTCAAACCCACCCCCCAACCAACCCCAAAAACATGAATATTTGAGACTGGAATATGGAGATTTGAAGTGAAAGAACAACAGAAGGAATCTCTGATTGCTCCTTTGTCACTCTATCTCTCGACCATGGATTTCAAGCCCTTATTACTGATCAGAATCAAATTTATGGTGAATTGTCTCCAAAAGGTACGTCGCCATCTTTGTTCGATTCCTTTATATTTGAATAATGAAGCAAGAGATAATCAGAAATTTGTTCAAAACTTCAGCAGCCAGGCACTTTCACTTTCACTTTCACTTTAACTTTAACTTAGTTTTCCAACTTAATTTCTGTTGCAGGCTCAAAGCTTCCATTGAGGCAGAATATAAGCAGTGAGCTTTGAATTTACAAATCATATAGATTCTTTATGGATAGTGTTATTGGATTAGCTGTTTCTGCTGCTGGAAAAGTAGGCCATGGGTTAACACAGCCATATTCTCACGTGCGAGACATAGTTGCTTCTTCGAAAGGCTTGGATGGGAACCACGATTGTTTAAGACGGGATTTGGATACCTTAGTTTTTATAAAAGATCGTAATGATGTAGAAATCCGCAGATGCAAACAGTTTGTAATCCTCAACAGTTACAGTGTTTGGGTAACCAACGTATCAGAGACTGTTGCAGAAGTGGAAAAGTTAATGCTTGAATATAGAAGCAAAAGACGTGGTCTACGACGATGGCATCTTCAACGGCGTTCACGTCTTAGTGAAGAAATGGAAAAAAAGTTCATCGAAGTTCGCAAGCTTACTGAAAATGGAAAACTTCAAACCAGATTTCGGGTGGAACGTGTCTTAAAGGTGTCAAATGTTGTACAAATTAAGGGATTCCCAACGCTTCAAAGTTCCTTGGAAAATATTTTGGATAGTCTAAATGAAAGGGAAACAAGATTGGTTGGAGTTTGTGGGATGATGGGTGTGGGGAAAACAACAATTCTCCTGAACTTGAATAACAATCAAAAGATTGCTAATCTATTTGATATAGTTATTCTTGTAAGGGTCTCAGCAGTGCAGAGCAGTTATTGTCTGCAACAGGCAATTGCAAATCGACTAATGCTGGATGTAGGAGGCATCCATGATCATAACATGGTTGCTAATACTGATATTTGAAGAGCTGGAGAATAAGAAATACTTGCTAATAATGGATGGGGTTAGTGGACTATATCGATTTGAATGGACTGGGAATCCCGAATTGTAGTAACGGCAGTAAAATTGTATTGGCGAACCAGAAGTCTTCACATTTGCAACTTGTACAAGATAGACAAGCTGATCATGGTATCACTACTGTCCACTAGAGAAGCATGGAATATGTTCAGTGAGATGGTAGCTGATGTAATTGATTTTCCACGTATCAAACCAATTGCTCGAGAAGTATGTATGCGGTGTGCTGGTCTTCCACTTCTCATAAAAATAATTGCAAGCTCTTTCAAATTGAAAGATACAGCTGAAAGTTGGTGGACTGGACTGAATCATCTTATATCATTGACGGAAATTCGAAATCAAGGTATAGAAGAGCTTGTACTCATCCATAAAGTTCTGTTACGATGAACTAAACGATGAGAAGCTACAAAAATGCTTTTTGTATTGTTCGTTGTATCCTGCAGAAAGCATCATTGACATTGATTATTTGGTGGGATGTTGGGCAGCGGAAGGCTTTCTTGGTGATATTAATGACATAATGAAATATCAAAATGCACGTGATAAGGGTTATGCAATAGTGGAGCACCTTATCAACGTCTCATTGTTAGAGAAAGGAGAACGGATAATAAATGTGAGCATGAAGTAATTGTATCAGAGAACTTGCTTTACATATTTCATCAGAAGATTCTGAATGTAACTTTCATGTGAAAACTGGAAAAGAATTTGGAGAGCCTATACCTTTGCAAGCTTGGGAACAAGCGAAACGGGTCTCTATGATTAATAGTGGTCTCCGGGTCTTACCTGAAAAGCCAACTTGCAACAATATTTTCACCTTGTTATTGCAGCAAAATTCAGATTTGACCATAATTCCACAAGCTTTCTTTGAAAATATGAGTAGTCTTCTAGTTTTGGACTTGCATGGTACCAAAATTAGGAAGCTACCATCGTCTCTATCAGTGATGATAAATCTAAAGGCACTCTATCTGCATGAGTGTGAGTCCTTGACAGAATTGCCACCTGAAATAAAATCACTTCAACATCTTGAGGTGCTTGACATTCGAGATAGCAAAGTGAAGTTTATACCAGTTCATATTCAGCACTTGGTTAACCTCAAATGCCTGAGAATTTCGTGTATGGAATCTAGTTATGAAACTGAAAGTCGAGCTCTAGTGATGTATTCTAATGTTATTGCAAGTCTTCAAAAATTAGAGGAACTTATCATCGAAATGGGCCCAGACTTATCAATGGCAGTGGCCATGAGCAACATGGGCAGGAGAGAGTTTTATAATCTTTGGTCCAGTGGAAAGGTGTTTTTCATACAAGAAGTAGCCTCCTTAGAAAATTTGACGACTCTTAGAATTTGCTTCGCTGATTCATATAGTCTTGCACACTTCATTACAAATAACACATCATGGAAAAATCACAAATTCACTTCATTCCGATTTTTCGTCGGATGCCAATACTTAAAACATCCTCAAATTCTTGAGTGTCTCAAGTGCAAAATCACTCGTTACATGAAGTACAACAATGGTACGTTGAAAGATGACTCTCCAATCACAAAAGTACTTGCTGAAACAGATGCTTTTGAATTGATCTATCATCATGACATAAGTAAGCTATCTGATTTTGTTGAAGCTGCTAGCTTGAAATGCCTCCGCAGCTGGCTAATTCTGGGTTGCAACAAAATGTCAACTATTGTAGATTGTAATCTCACTCAACAGAGGGACAAATCTAATGTGATCGGTGAATGCATTCTCCCAAATTTGGAGCAACTATATTTGGTGAGTTTAGTGAATTTGAAAAGTATTTTTGAGGGTTCAATGCACCCTGGGAGCCTGTCTAAACTTCAAATTTTGGAAGTTATCAACTGTCCAATTTTGAAAAGTATTTTCACCAATGGAGTGATTCAGCAATTCTCAAGACTCCAGAAACTAACAGTTCAAGACTGTAATGAGATTGAAGACCTGTTCACAGAATCGGATGGCAGTGAAACAGAACTCCTTGAGCTTCCAGAATTAAAGACCCTTGTACTCATTAACTTGCCAAAATTGAGAACTTTATGTTTAGTTAACTACTTTGTATGGCCGTCTTTCGAAGTGCTAAAGATATATGGGTGTCCACAGTTAAAAGCCTTACCTTTTACCAAGGAGAATGCAATCAACTTGAGATCAATCGAAGGCCAGCTAGAATGGTGGATTGAAGTGCAGTGGGACAACCTATGGAGACAAGAAGTGGCTTCAATCCAAATTTGCAGCATCAGGTGAGTGAATCCAAAGTTTATCATGGTAATTCATATAATGGTGCCTACTTATTGACTATGTTCAAAACAGTATGTTTTATCTACATGTAAAACAGAGAAAATTTTGATTTTTAGTCTTAGGTGTACAATATCTAAGAATGCTTAACACTTCTGCAACACCGTGGAACCATTCTCAAACTGTCAGAAGGTTGTGAAATTATCATGCAATCCTAGAGTTGTCAATTTATCATTATTTTTATAGTTCTTTCGTTTCGTGTTATATTTCATTCCAAAAATTCACTAATTAAGAAGAATCAATAGTGAACTCTTCCAAGGGCATACCATGCCCGTCCCAAGCCCGGTAAAAGGGGGAGGGTTGTGATAGGTTGATGGCCAATGTAAAATTAGTCAAACCTTATGAGATGAATCCTACTGAAAGGTGAATGGAGGAAAATGAATCATATAGCCAATCTCAACTAGTTTGAGATTTAAGACTTAGTTAAATTGAGTTAAAGAACCAATAGTGCAGGCAGTAGTGCTTCCCCTTGCTAGTTGTAATTATGCAACTATATCAATGAGTAGGTAATCTCTTATAATGATATCTGATTATTAGAATTTTTAAGTGGAAGATCATCTGGATGATGTTAATGAAAATAAATATATCTATTTCAACAGTAGTTTTGATTCTGTGTTTTAATTTAAATATGCAGTTATCGAGCAGCATCTTAATCACGTGAGTGAAATTTCCCCTGATCTACGTTTTCAACAAATTGATACCAAGGAAGACGGGTCATCATTCACAGCCAGTAACAAGGCCTGGCCATCTGCTATACAGGAGATGGACATTATCAAAAGGCATCCATCGAGGCTGGAGATAAAGCAAGCTCCTGTTCAGATATTCAAGGAAGAAAATCTGTATGAATTAAAGGTGAAAAAAGCACAGCAGCTGTACAGGAGAAAGAATTTTCTGAACCTCATCCTGTCATATCCTATGGAATTTGTAGACAGAGACAAAGCAAAGGTTTGGGCCAAACATGCTGAAAGCATTATTGCCGATATTAGAATTAAAAGAGCTAGATCAGACTTTAAAGAATTTGTGGGGAGTCTGGCGGAAAAAGTTGGAAATTTGGATGATGCAATTGGGACACTCCTAGAGGAATATGATCATATAATGGATGCTGTTATAGCACTTACCCCAAAGGACATAGCTGATAAGATGTACCAAGGTGATGAAAAAAAAAAGAGAGTCTTCAATGCACCGAGGAGACGAACTGAAGGTTCATCTCCACAAGGCCACAAGGGCAAGAAGATTGTAGAAGTGGCAGCTACATATGAAGTGAAGTTAGATCAGACTGCTACTGCAAGTAAAACTACACTTAGAGAAGGTGAAGTGATGGAAGAAGAAAAGTTGCATGTACCAGAGGCAATTCTTGATTTAGCTATTGATCTTGCCATTGCTCAATTCGAACAAAATTTGTCAAGTGGAGATGATACAGATATTCACCACGTGAGGTTTATCACTAAAACAAATGATATTCAGAAAAGATCACTACTGGAAAAACTCAGAAGAGCCAGAGTTGCTAAAAATCAACCAATAGCAGTGTTAAATGTCTCAACATTTGAAAGCAAAGAAGAGGCTCAAGAAGAGATCACCCAAATGCTACAATATTTCAGTTCTGATCATACGCCTACTGCAGGACGAGTTATGAGTTTTGTGATTCTCTTGGATGATAACCAAGAGCTACTGGATATTCATGATTTGGCCATTCCCAAGACAAACTTTGGGGGAGTGGTGGTCGTGATAGGTAGTAATGGATCATCTGCAGTGTATGACGAGATTGCTGATCCAACAATATTTCCAGTTGATTTGGAAATCAGAATAGAGGATCATCTCTTATCATGGGAACTCTTCTGCTGGAATAGTAATGTTAGAGTGCAGGGTTCATCATCATCACCGATATCTATTGCTAGTACAGCCATCCAGGAAACAGCAGTTCATATAGTTGAGCAGTGCCATGGTCATTTACTGGCAGTCCTCCTAATGGCAAGGTCCTTGAGGAATGTGGATGAAATCACCATCTGGAACCTTGCCCTTGATAGACTGACTTCTTCAATCTATCCATATCAGCAATACTGCAATGATATAACCAGCAGAATCATGTTCAGTGCCTCCACATACGTCTGGGAACGTCTGAACAATATGATGAAGCATTGCCTTAGAGATTTCTGTGCTATAGAAGAAACGGAATGGTTAAGGAAAAATACATTGATAAGCCATTGGATTGACGGGGGACTAGTACACACGCACGATGAAGGGGAGCATATCATGGAAGGTCTTACATCCATGACAGCTGTCTTATTGGAGAAGAAAGATGATCTTGTCATACTGCCAAAAGAAACCAAGGAGACACTACTCTTTTTACTACAGAATGACCATTCCAAATTGTACCCACTGTATTTGAATAAAGATAGATCAGGGTTAACTGAGCCACCCAAGGATGAAGAATGGGATGCAATAGAAATCCACCTTGCAGATAATGAACTATTTGACCTACCAAATGCTCCAAGATGCCCCTCCCTTAAAGCATTGTTCTTAAATGGAAACTTTTATCTTACAGAGATTTCTTCCTCATTCTTCCACGGCATGCCTCTTCTCCAAGTACTGAATTTATCATATACTAGTATTCGGGATCTGCCCGAATCCTTTTTCAACTTGGTAGAACTTCGAGAATTCATTTTAAGAGGATGCCAGAACTTCAATTTAGAACTGCCTTCAAGAATTGGACAACTCCAGAAACTTGAGAAGCTTGATCTTGGTGGGACTGAGATCTTACATATGCCCAAAGAAATTGCAGCTTTGGTCCATCTGAGGCGTTTGGCTCTATCCTTCTGTTGGACTGGGTGTATTTCAGGAACCATGACTAGCTGTACCGTCAGAGGTAAACACAAATGCATAGAGGATGCTGAATGCCTGAATCTTTATATAGAGAAAAAAACCATTATAATTTATTTCAGTGCACTCTAATTACATTAGATAGTCTTCAACTAGCAAGGAGCACTTGTCTATTTAATCCTAATACAAAAGGAGTAACAACAGTAATAAAGTTTTACATGGTGCCTTCTTTCAGCAACTTCCAATAATAGACCAAATTGGCCCTAGGAGCACCAACTTACCGGATTCGTAGCCTTCAAAGGCTAACTCTAACCCCATTAGATTATCCTAACCATAGGCATATTATACCGGCATATTCTCTTGATCCTAGCTATCACAACCCCACAAAAATATATTCACATGTATAGCCTTGATCTTTGTCTCACAAATTAATATCAGGAGAACTTTCTGTATCTGTTTCTGTTTAGCTTCTACTCAAGCACTTTATACTTGTCCTAGTGATGATTATGTTTCTAAATGTGAATCAATTATTCAACAGAGACATTGCAGCAGAGCAGCACTGTCATTCCTCCTGGTGTATTATCAAATCTTTCTTGGCTGACTGAATTAAGCATTGATGTTAATCCAGAGGACCAGCGTTGGGCCACAAATGTGGAAGTCATTATAATGGAAGTATGCAGATTAATAAGATTGGAAACTCTCGAACTCTACATCCCCAAAGTCAAAGATTTGAGTCCATTGATCCAAGTCATTGGACAATTATTTCCCAAGTCTTTGAGTTTTAGACTCATCGTTGGTCATCACATGAAGCGCATCATATCCCGTGTACCACTTGAAGTTGAGGCAGAATTTTGGAAATGGGATAAATGTTTGAAGTTTGTTAATGGTGTGGACATCCCTGATGAAGTTAAAACAGTACTTACATATGCAACGGCACTTTATTTGGACCGCCAAGTGACAATTGCCAGGCTGTCCAAGATTTTTGGGATTCGAAGTCTGACAAAGTTGAAATTTTGCATCATTGCAGAATGTCATGAGATGAAAACCATTGTTGCTGGAGAAGATTTTTATGAAGAAGGAGATGGTGCTATGCAGTATGGTGATGATGGCAGTACCAACAATGAATCTCACTGACTATATGCTGGAAAATGAAGATCTGTCAGACATAGAAGATCCCTTTTTTGAGTCTCTGCAGTGCTTGGAAATACACTACATGAAGAATTTAAGGTGCATTTGGGAAGGACCAATCCGCAAGGGATGTCTACATTACTTGAAGTTGTTAGCATTGTGCACTTGCCCTGAACTAGAAACCATATTTACTTTGGGCATGCTTTCTAATCTTTTCTACTTGGAGGAATTAATAGTCAAAGACTGCCCCAAGTTGAACAGCCTTGTAAGTCATGAATCCTTGGATCCAAAACCAGAGATAATTTTTCTTCCAAACTTGAAAAAGATCTCTCTTCTTCACCTATTGAATCTGCTCAGCATTTCTCATGGTTTATGCATTGGACCACAGTTACAGAAAATAGGCTTTTACAATTGCCCAAAGCTTAAAAGCCTTTCAACTGCAGAATTGTCAAGCAACAATCTGAAGGAGATTAAAGGGGAAAAGAAGTGGTGGGAAACACTCACATGGAGTGAGACGGAGTGGGGACAACAAGGACATCAGCGGGATTATCTTCACAGCATATTTTCCGTGGTTAACAGAGAGGACGACATAATGACTCAGTTAGCATCAGGAGGAGATTCCAACAGATAGTAAAAGACTTCTCAGCAGCCAGTCAAGTTACAGGTTCAATTCTTACCAAACACCTTTTATAATCTATAATATTCTCATCAGCCAGGGAAGTTACAGGATTAATTCTTAGCAGCTCAATACCTTTTACAGGTTTGCTAGAAAAGCTAAGAAAATGGAGTTTGTGAGAGTTGAATCAATGGTGATTCCATATTCCTGTATGAATTGATTTGATATCTTGTAAACAAGAGGACAACCTATATGTAGGCCATACAACAGTTGACCTGCATTAGGTGGTTTACAATTAAGCAACCAATATAGCCTAGAATTAAGCCTAAGTGAGAGTTGACCTAACTAATCACATCACAGTTACAGAGCAAATTAAGGCCTAATTTTCTCTAACTGTGAGTACCATATTCAAATTCACACAAACACGCATTGTGTAGCACTAGTTTATAATCTTTCTAGTGTTGAGTGCATTTATAACTATAGTAATAAGAATTTTAACTTGATAGAAAGTAATACTTACCAGGATTGATTGGACTTTTCTCCCGAAATTATTACTCAATTTGTGATGTCTTTCATTTTCCATCAAATTAAGCACATTGGCATTTTATAGTTGAATCCGTTTTGCAGATAGCATAAACTATTGAGCAGCCTTATAGCGTCTTGAATCCTCCAGACATGAAGGAGGGATTTTTCTTCCGAAGTTGAGAAAGGTGTATTTTTTTTGTCTACCTAAATTGGTGAACTTATGGCCAAAACTTAAAAAGATAAGCTTCTATGATTGCTCCAAACTTGAAAGCCTTTCTACTCAAGAATTGTCAAGCAAGAGTCTCAAGGTAATAAAAGGCAAAAAGAAGTGGCGGGAAGCACTCCAATGCAGAGAATCAGAATGGGTAACGGGGAGATCGACCAGAAAATCTTCATAGCATCTTCTCTCCAATTGATAAGGGGAATGATATAATGACTGGATTGCAAGAAAGTTTAGTTTGAAGTGTTTAACCTTCAATCAGTCAAGTGCCTTATTCCTTCATTTCAAAAACAACTGCTGCAGAAGAAATGATTTTCATTATTTTTATTTTTGTGAAATATGTCTTTATGTATATTAGATTTTAATCTTCTATGATACTTCATGCTAGTATAATGATTTTCTGTATCCAGAAATTCCATGCAGGACTAAAATAGTTGACGGTTACCTTAAAGGCAATGGGGAGACTGGATGAAACAGAAGTGTTTTATATATATATATATATATATATCAGTCACTACTTCACTTTGTAAAAACTTTTCCTTCAAGCATTACATGAATGAAAAAATTTCCTTGTTTTATAACTGTTAAAGAAAAAGTCACCGAAACTTTGACCACCCAGTTCTCTCTACCTTCATAAGCTGTACATTCAAACCCATCTGCCTAAACTGTTTCCTCTATGCTCACATTTTCATCTATTCAGCCTGATCTAACAGTAATCCAATTTTCTGATGACCAAATTTCACTCCCTTCATGCTCCCAGCACCTTGCTGCTCCCTTACTATCACCAGAACACCTTGAGAGGGGGTTTCTAATTGGGACATGAATCTCATTAGGACTTTCTGATTCATTTGAATCATAACCATCCTCAAAAACTCCAAATTCTAGGACACTTGCCGGTGAGCCAATGACTTCTTTCTCCGAAGTTATTGATGAATTACATGAAATAAATGGATGGCTAAGTAAATTATCTGCTGTCCACCTCCTTTCAGGATCTCTCTGCAAACACTTTGCCAAGAAATCCAAACCCTCCTTTGAGAATTTAGTAGGAAACTGAGGCATCTCATCAGAAAGCGCTATCTTGAGAATTGCAGCCATTGGATTTGAAACATCATCACCCCAAGGAGGCCTTCCTGTAGCCATTTCAATAATTGTACATCCCAATGACCAAATATCTGCAGCAAAAAATAGTCCTTCATTCCTCAAAACTTCAGGAGCCATCCACAATGGTGTCCCTCCAATAGATTGCCAAGAATTCTCCACACCGCTCTTACCCATCAAGTCCTTCACCCTCTTCGCGCTACCAAAATCCGCCAATTTGATGTTTCCAGATAAACCCAGCAGCACATTGTTGGATTTAACATCACAATGCACAATCCCATGTTCGTGAAGAAACTTCAGCCCTTGAAGAATTTCTTTCGTATACAACCGAACCACCTCTTCATCAAGTGATCCACCAAATTTCTCTGCAACATCAGCCAAACTACCTCCTGCCATATACTCCATGAAAAAATTGAAATTGTCTGCTGCACTATTATCTGTCCCCAAAAATTGGACTACATAAGGGGATGAATTCAAACTCTGAAGAATGTCAGCCTCATTCTTCAAAGCCTTGAATCCAGCCCCTGACTGTGCTGATTTCACCACAAAAAGTCCTCCAGTGGTTTTGTTCATGGCCAAATGGACAGACCCAAAAGAACCTGCCCCAATTAATTTTCCCTTCACCCATTCACCAGGCTGAGGATTCACATATTGGCAATTTCCAGCCATGAACTCTCTCCTCTCCAATCAAAACTCAAAGGGGTATAAAAAAAAAATGGAAATGGGAACAAATTCCCAATTCCCAAATTATTGAAACCCCTTTCAGTTTATAAAGCTGTGATTTTTATAACACCCAGAACAACAAAATAGATTAAAGAATAAAATTTTTACATAGGATTTGAAAAAACCCACTAGAGAAAAAGAAAATTAGGTTGATCTAAAAACCATTTTTTTTCATTGTCCCCCTTTTAAAATGTCTAATAAGAAGGAAAAATAATCAATTTTTTAAGGATGAGAATTTCAGTAAGATGTAGAAAACAAATTAGTGTTTTATACACTAAAGTAATAGAAATCTTACTTTATAATAACTTGAAGAATTTGACAAGAAAAGAATGAGGAAATCCCAGGTTAGGAGCGGTTTCCCATGAACCGGAAAACCGCTCTGACCTTTTCAAGCAGTAGTTTATGTTCTTCTTTCTTTATGTTCGTACAGTTTTCTTTTCTTGAAGATGATATAAAGCACAGATATGGAACCTTATATATGGACAATGTTTGGAGGGAAAAAGAAACTTTTGGTGATCCTGTTCTTTTGGACCCCTTTCACTATGATTGGACCAAGGTCTAGGAGGGGTCTAATGGGTATCTGCCACGTGGCTCTCGTTTTTGTCCTTGTTGAGGGTTGTCTTAGACATTTCATGATGTTTTGTCCAATTTTGTTTTGACTTTCTTTATTGGCTTATTTATTGTTTTAGTTCTTGAGAATTATATTATTTTTATTTTGGTTCTTAAATAATTTTTATTTTTAATCAAATCCTTCAGAATTTAATTTTTTTATTTTGACCCTCCAAAATTTAGTTTTAAAAAAATCAAACTCTTAATTGAGTAAAAATATTAAATTTAGATGTAATACCATATAATTAGTTAAGATATAAAAAGAATTTAATGTCTTAAAAAAAACAAATTGTTTTTAAAAAGAAAATTTCAGGTTTTAAATATTAAATTGAGAAAATAAATTTCTCTAACAATAGAGTCAATTCAATATTCATGTGATTTTTCTTTTTATACATTACTTTTTATTTTTTATTATCTCCTAAAAAAACATTTACTTTTTATTTTTTTATCATCCCCTAAAAAACATGTAAACTAATTTTTTTTATGTTCTATTTCAATTTATTAATTTTGACTTAAATAAGAATTTAATTTAAAAACTTAGAGGATCAAAATATATATAAAAGAAAAACCATATAGTTTGATTTTCTGAATTTAGTATAATACGTTGCAACTCACAATTAATTTGATTTTCCTGGGTCCAAAATTAATAACAAATGTCATGGAGAAAGTGATTTGTTAGAGTTTCAACTCTAAATGTAAATCATTGTTATTAAAATTTTGAAAATTTTCTTATGTTAAGGAAGATGGGTAATTGTTGTTATGGTTATTGATAATTACAAAACTTGAATTTTTATGCTTTTCTTAATATTTTGGTGGGATTCTGAAGAAAAAAAAATGCCACTTCATTTTTCATTACTCATGGCAAATATTCCAAAACAGTAATTTTATCAAAAAAGAAAACCTACATTGTGCAAATTCTTTTCTTTTTCTTTTTTACCCTGGGCGTTTAGCCCCAATAATATGTACATAATGTACTCATGACAAAGACAAGCAATATTGAGTATTATTGATATATCAACAATGTTTGGCAAAGCAGCAGTTCAATTTACAAAAACCTGTTTTTTTTTTCTTTTGCAAGACAAGTATAACAATCTGATAGCAAAATCATCAAGACCAACATGAACCACCTATACAAAAATTTCAAATTACACTTCAAGTGTACAAGACAAGCAATCATGTGTTACACCCTCAACAACATCCTCTTGCAAGTGTAGTCATAAACAATCTGTAATAGGCTTTTGGGTGCTTCTTCGTCTGGCAGCTTTAGAAGGCGAGCAACTTTTAGGAAACCAGCATGATATCTAAACAAAGTATCTACCTTGACATCAGGTTCCTTCTGATGCTCAGTATATTTTGGTCTTGATAATGCCCACTGCATTGCCCATATGGCTAAAGGGCGCATGTAACAGAGGGATCTGTATTCATCTTTGGTGGTCCAGGCTTCAGGAGTTTGAAAAGCATAACTGTTGATAAAATAGAAATAACCTTAATGAGCTACCAGTATATATTTGGCGGTCCAATTTGAGTACCTCCACAGGATAGACCTCAACAGAAAACTGAAGAGTAACGGCAGCAAGTGATTGAGTTCAGTAGTTCCTCATATAAAATTATTGACTCTAGGGATGGACATCTCATCCTAAAGTTGAGCAGGTAAGCTCTTCTATAGGTAATATATACAAGAAAGGGATAAAAAAAGAACACTTACCCAAGTCCTTCTTTGGACCATGCAGCTTCATATATTCCACCAGCAGTTTGGAACCCCATATCAATCAAATCTTCCTGGATCATTGTTGCAGCTACTGCATATGTAACTCCAGACCATATTTCTCTTGATTGCATTGATGACATATCAACTTTTCCATCAGGAAACATCCCGTTTACAGCACCCCTTTTTCCGTCCTTCAGCTTCAAAACATTGTTATTGTAAACCATTTCTAGTGCACTTTTAGCTTTTCTTTCTTCGACAATCGGCAAAAGTCCACATGCTTTAGCATACCTGCAAAGTAGCAACCCTATAAGTTCTAATTCCATTTGTGATATCAAGAAGAATAAATAGCTAACTGTGCATTTCGGAATTGAACAAGCTACAGAAAAAGACCACGTGCTTCAGTTTCGTTCTTTTTGTTGTTATTCAATTTTCCATTTTTCATTGTCCCCTTTTTTTTATTGTTTCTTTGCACACAAAATCCCCCCTGCCTATTCCAACTGTACGCCGTTTGGATGTGGGTCTGTAGAGTTTAGTTTCGCCAATTATATAAATCATAAAATAGGAAGCCTCAGTCATGTTGCAGTTGCCACATTCAATTCAAAAGTGTATAGAACTAAACTCAGTACCACTGAGCTTTGATCCCAATTACTAGGTATCAACTAATTGGATCCTTAATTTTATCCCTGTCAAAAAAGCTCACACTTGTACATAAGCAAGCACAATATTTTGATGATTTAGTTCAGCTATATAATAAATTCTAACGTAACGGTGAATTATACTGACAAAACTTTAGCAGATGTTGGAGATGCTACTTCCTGACATTACTAAAAAGATAAATCATGGTGAGTTCTTTTTCCTTTGAAAGATAAATTAGGGGTCATCGGTGCTAACAATGCCAGGCAAGCACATAACTGAATGCAAGGATACACATACAAAAACAAATTTATTCAAATGGTATTAAATGATCTGGTAATTTTAAAAGATCTGAAAACATACCATTGTCCAGCTAATTGATCAGCTTGAATAGATAAACTTGAACTTCCACCACTACTGTCATAGTTAAAGTATGACCCATTCCATAACTTCTCATAAACAGTTTTTGCTTTCTGAAACTTGAACCAAAAATAATCTTCAGAACCCTTGTCACCTATTTCATGAGCCATTGCTGATGCTGCCTGCAGAGCTGCTACCCACAAACCACCACTGTATGCACTCACACCAGACACGGACCATGTATCATAAGTTTGATCAGGAAAGCCTTCATTCTCAATCATCCCATCACCGTCCTTGTCAAATTGGTCCATATAAGCAATTGCAATGTAAACAGAAGGCCAAACAGTTTTTGCAAACTTCTTGTCACCAGTAGCAACAAAGTCTCGGTAAACTTGGAGAACAAACTTTGGATTCAAGTCTTTCCACCTATCTGTGTTATAAAGATTATAAGCATTCACTTCAAACCATGGGTCATCAATGCCAATATCATGAGGAACAGCACCAAGAACCTTTCTTGAGACCCATTGTCCATCATCTAGAAGTTTAATCTTACTAGAATCATGCATCATTACTGCTGCAGCAAAGTCTCTTTGGATGCTTAATTCTAGTTTTGGAAATAACATGACTAGTGCAAAAGATGAGTAGAAATGCACATCATACGTATTCCACATGTGATATTCAATCCCTTCTAGATAAAGGAATTGACCAATGTTTTCTTCCCCATCTTGGAGCAGATTTGTCCCAAATGCAGAATTTGAAGCAAGTGGTGTGTTCATTTGCTCAAGTGCTGAACTAATCCTTTCAATAATGCTGATGGCAGTATCATTTTGTTCTGACAAATTATCATTATTCCTAAAATCGGATCTCAAACTATCCAGGGAAAACTTCCTTTCTCCAATGCTATTTAAACTATGAATGGGAGGTGATCCATCTGCCAACAAGTAACTAATGATGATGACGCCAATATATTATTGTGTTTTATAAAAAGAAGAAGAATAAAAACTGATATCAAGAGATAAATACAAGAGAAATCCAAAAGTCCATAAAGTACCTGTCCAAATCGTACCCCCAGAATTTAGATAGTAAAGCTCATTGAAAAGAGTGACAGAGTACCTGCAGATTGCAGAAAGCCTTTAGAAATTTTTAAGTTGATCCCTTGTGCTGGCATCTTGGCACCGGCATGTGAGATATCTAGTTGATCTTGATGCCAGTGGAAGATGCAGGGGTCTGCTAAACAGTATTTGGTAATGGGTAGGAGTTGGAAATTTGATTAAGGTATTTAATTCCCAGATAAAGATGAAAACCCATGCCCACCCAGAAGAGGAAAATTTAGTGACTACGTATAGTAGATCATTTTTTTAATACCAAGCACAAGACTCTTTGATGCCAGGTAACCTAATCCAGGGCCTATGATTCTCAGGAATCTCAAATGCCAAGGTGTCCTTAGCTCCACATATCAAGCTGCTCCTTAGAATGTGACCATAGATGCAGTCAGTAAATAACTCATCTCAACTTACCATTCAGGAAGCCTCTTGTCCTCAAGAACAGGTCTTTGCCATTCCTCTATCTGGGCCTCCCACTGTCCATGTTCTGTGAGCCAGGCAAGACAAAAACAAAAAAGAAAGTAAGGACTTGAATATAAATGATTCATAAAAGAAGTTTATAATGTCTTTAACATACCCTAATAAAATAATACATTAATGTATGTGCATCTGAGGTGGTGCAGAAAACTACATATTGACTATATTCCAGTCTTCCTCTAACTTTTTACACCCAGACATGCAAAATGAAATCATAAGTAATAAGTCCAGCAAAGAATCTTACCAAGGATAGCATCATGTGCAATATCTGCAGCAGCATCACCATTAGCACCATAAAATTTAGTATAGCGCCTGTTAAATCAAACTTCTTAGCATGTGTATGTTAGAAATTTAGTTATCTTACAAGTCTTCAAACACCAACCTGTGATAAGTCTTCCCACTCAAAAAATTTATTTCAGGGCAATCCCACGCCAAAGAAAATGTGACAGTCCCTTGTGCATTTGATGGAATTCGCAGAGTTGCAGCAATAGCTGCCCCAATAGATGATCTTGGTTCTGAAGGCTCTGGTGTTACAGTGGAATCAATGCGATCAAAGGATCCATGCTACAATAGTGAAAGCATTATTAAGTTTCACGGAATGATAATAGAATAAACATATGGGAGTCGCAGCAAAAAAATAAACAAACACATGGGGAATAGAGGTTCATACTCTAATCATGAGAAGAAATATAAAAGGAAAATCAGAGAATATATTTCCTGACGTTACTTTTATCTCATGATCAGTACATATGATGTCCATGTAAGTTTCAATTGAAGCACTGTTCACCTAACTTTATAAGAACATTACATTGTTAGAAATATAAATAATATTCAATCTTATTGATAAGTAATTCTTCAAGTTTATGATAATATGGATTTGAAATAGGAACAAACATATAATAAAATAAAATTCAGGAACGATGATTCAGTCACCAAAGACAGAAAACAACAAATCTTTACATTGCAAACATCTGGAAACAAGAATACATAGCCAGGGAAGACCAGAAGACTAAGTGACTTGTGAAAAAGATTAAATGAAGACACTGTGTGAAGCAACGATCTTTGGATAATTTCAAAAAGTAATATACAAAAATGCAACCCAACCTCTTTGATTTCACGCCACATGTCTTTTGCAGTGAAACCCTGGGAGTCACCAGATATGGCAAAGAAAGGGCATTCCGAAATATGAACATCGTCAGTCTCCTCTGCTGCAATTGCAAATGTGACAGGAGGCCGTCCATTTGCATTCCTGTATATAACGATGTTAGATGTTCAAATATATATATATATATATGAATCTATGGCATGACAAAACTGAGCCAAGCCGGAATTACTTTTCATCTGAATGTAGAATTAATATCAAGAAAAATGAAAGTAAAAGCAAAAAGAAAGAAAAAAAGTACTTGTGATGAAGAAGCACACCATGCACCCCATCCTTCATCCTAGAAGGGAAATATCATTAGGTTAGAAAAACTACAGGCATGGTATAAAAAAAAATATATGCAATTCAATTCGATCAACTGCAAGTAGGCAAAATAGTCAGAATCAACTTACGTCATTTTTGAATTACAGTGCTGACCTGTAAACTCTGAAAGCCCTCCGACAGAATTCTGGATGGGCACAAACAAAAATGATCAGAATGAGCAACAATTACCTCTCACATGCCCTTCCTTTCTCTTCTTTCAGGAATCTATATTATTGATGCATATTACCTCTATGCAAGGATGGAGCATTGCACCATAACCAATTATGACAGTAACAGAAAATAAAATGCATCAAGTAAAGAGTCATTGACATGGGATAAAAGATCACTTACTGCCCATGTGAAAAGCAAGGTGATCTCTGCAGCTGTTTTTCCAGAATTATGTAGCTGAAAAGAAAATAAAAACTGACTGCTTATTTCTTTAGTTAAATGTATCAAACTTTCAACGAAAATAAAACTAAGAGACCCTTGCCTACCGTGAAAGTAAAAACTGCAACAGGAAAGCTACTCTCCTTGTAATTATGGGGGATAATGGGTGAAATTTGACGACAAACTATTCTTAATGCTGGGTCAGGTTCTGCATGTGACATATAAGTTCTCCATCTATAAGGTAAATTATCCATAAAGTATCAAAATAGACTTGAAAGCAAGCCACTTAGTGCAGCTTACCCTCATATACCGTCCAAGCCCTTGGGAACAATGCATGATAAGTAGAACTGTGCCCACTCAGATTCCAGTCCCAAGATCCAATTCCTGAAACTGTACTCTCGCTGTTTATGCACATCAAATTCAGTAAATTAACTATTATGTTTACCCATATCCTATTTCTTCTCAAACAACGTCCAGTTTTACAAACCATAATTTCCAAGGTAATCAATAATGCCTTACTTGAGAACATCTGCCCTCCCTGGGCACAGCACACTTGAATATTTTTCACCATTTGAACGTGAAACAAAAACCTGCATGTAGTAGTCATATTATTGTCAGAAAATATAATGCTGACTCAAAAGATATGTCAATTGTGATTAATCCGTTCATTTCCTATCCTAACAAATTGCTGTTATGCTAGCATTAGTAGCCTAGTAGGACCTTTTATTAACTATCAACCATCTACTACATACAAAATCATCTGAATTATGTGGATATGAGGAGCTAAATGATAATATAGTAACAAACTAAAACATCCTAAAAGACAGAGTGGACAAGTTCATTATAGATCTTATTTTTGGTGCAAACAAGTTCATTATTGATGCTTCAAGATAAATATGATGGAGTCAAACATTTGTATATATTAAGCAGTTCCAGTATCCCAGGTGAGACATGCAAGTTCTATATGATTAAATTTTAGGAAGTTCTTAAGGATAGCAATAAAGAGTTGTTCCAGACTGCACGCATTGAACTTACAGAGAACTGATTTGCTAAAACTGGTTTCTCTTCGCATATTCTAGGGAATAGTTGCAAGCGCTGAAATTCACCTTGGTAACTTCTCCCAATGCTTCCTGCGCTGGAGATCAGTTTGTGATTACCCAAAAGTATGCCTAATTGATAATCAAAATTATGTATAAAATAATCCAACATAACGAATCAAGCAATATTGATTAGGAAATAAATTAAAATTCTTAACAGATATCTATCATGCCAATGAAATCAGAGAAATTATTTCAGCTGCATATTTTCTGAAATCTTCCCCAAGAATTGTATGAATATATGTGGAAAGAAGTTCCACACTTCCACTATAAAATGAATGCAGTAATATTGTCATATATCTCTTTTATTCAATGGAAGTGGTTCATTCAAAATTTATCCCAAAAAAAAACAACTACCATGTTGCTTCAGAAGATATCCTATAGTCCTATACCCCATCATGATATCTTTCTCAATTTATTTTGTACCTAACATGATGGATGCACTGGACACTAATCCATTCTAAAATTACATAGAAAAGGTAATGTCAAAATTCCCCATGATCTACACTCAGCTGTATTTCACAAGCATTCTACAGTGAGAATGACACAAAAGAAACAAAAGAACACACTTGCAGCATAAATGTTGACTGTATTAAACAGACATATAACTCGATTTCATAATATACTTAGTATAAGATGTACTGCAGAAAGTTGGAGCGTTTGAAGATAAAATTGATCAGGTAGACCTTATACTTATCTTTTAGCTTTATGGTGAAACAAAAAGAAGCTAGTAAAAAAGATTCACCTACCCAATACCACCTAGAGGAACACCATGAGAAGCTGTTATGTGATGCTTGGCAAAAGGATCAATAAATGCCCCCTGCAAGAAAAGACAGAAACATGCACTAGTGGTATGAACAAAAAAGAAATTAATGCAAACAGATGACAATGTATCATAAACAACAAACTGAAGATAAGATGAAATTTTTACAATAAGAGAAACTTACCCTTCCTCTGCAAACTTCTTCCCGGTTATGACGCCATAGCCGATAACCAATTGGAGCCTATCATAATGGATGCGGTTTAAAAATTAAAATAGATATCAAGAGAAGCAGAAATGATTTACTGCTTGTAGGCTATAAGCATGATATGAATTAAAGTTCCTCATGTTCCTAATATCACAAATACACCAAGTGACTGCATCTATATATCTAAATACTGAGTATTATCTATTTGGGAATATATGTTTATGCATATTCTAACTTGTAAATCGAGTTAGATGATATCCTTCAATAGGAAGGTGACTTTTGTAATAAGTCTTATAAGGAAAGGAGCAAAGGACACTGAAATTATGGGTTTGTGTATAAAATACTGAGCAGAAAGATATGTGTGCTGCTGCCAAAGTATTGCAGTCATGCCAAGCCTTTTTTATAGGAATCCTCAAATGGTGAGCATGACTACACTTTTAAGTCCATGCCAATCCCATCTGGACATGTATTATTCATATCAGTTTAGAGATGTTTTGAGTTGATAAGTACATTATGGAAGCAAGTATAGGCATACCATATGAACCATCTCTTTCAAACTTAATGTGAACTGCGACAGGGCACTTCCTTCACTATTTAATTTCCTCTGCCAGGTCAACATTGCAGGTTTTCCAGGGTCAACCTAACATATAAAAGATATTAGATTCAGAAAATCTCTTCAGCATTTGGAGCATTTTAAAAATATCAACACAATTAACTGCATCCATACAAAGGGTCCCTGGGATCACCATTCACCAGTTAAAGCTTCAAGCAGAAGTTGTATCAGAGTTTGCCCATTCCAAAATTAAATGATAATATCAATTATCTTTGCACCAAGGTTATAATTACAGTAAACATGTTTCTGATTAAAACAATGTCTTCAGGCAGCAAGAAATAATGGTTACCGCACATTTTTGAATTGTGTTAATCACAATCTGACAAAGTTCCTTGATTGAATACTTTCTTGAAAGAAGATGTCTCAAATACAGGACTTTTACTTTGATTCTCAAATGCTTGAAGTTTGAGGATGGAACAGTATGGTCAGATCAGAGTCGCCAGATGCTCGTTAAAAATGTCAACTTTCAACCGTAAAAAGGATGAGGATGGATATTATCTTTGCAGTCAGAAATATTGGGACAAAAGCACCTTTTGTCTTAAATTTTCGATGATCATAAAGATCCATGCTTTAGATTCACTGCATTGGCAGCCCTAATTTGACCAATCCATAGAATAACCAGTCAGGTTCAAAAGCCTAGAACCAGCTAATAATAACATCTAAAGAAACTCTGAGGATTACAAAACATCTTTAGATCTTGCAACAATTTAGCAGCGTGCAAAAAGTAGCCAAAAAAATATAAGCAGACAAAAGTTTAACTTTTCCATTCTTGACTCATATCAAGAAGCCAGGCCCTTCAAACGCTATATATTAGGTGATTATAATCCTGTCAATTAAAAATTCGAAGTTGCCAACTTCCCCAATGTGTATGGCCAAGTAACAACACCAATCTTACCTTAATAGTTGGAGACTTAGCTGTTTCACTGTCTTCTTCAACAAAACCATTTTCCAACATCTTTCTCTCATACATCTTCCCTGTATCAATAAGGCAAGTATATGAATTATAGTACCATTTTATGCTTACTACACATCAAAATCAAAATTAACTAAACAAAAAAGACACACTAATCACCAATATTATGTGAAACTAAAAGAAAACTTTCTGCTTTGGAAAAAAAAAGGAAAATGAAACCAAACACATCCTTACTAGGGACACCCAAAGAAAAAAAAAAACAAAAACCAGCCTCCCTTGTTCCAATATAACAGAGTTCAAGCCCAAGTTAACTCATCACGATACATAGATGAAAACATAAATGGGTTAGTGTGTGGATCCAAGTGAGTTTCCAAATAAATAGAATAATATATATACAGAAAAAAAGCGCGTGAATTGCAACTACACTAACAATTAATCCAGCAACTAATTTGCAGTTTTCTAATCGTTCAATGCAGAATACAAGTCAGAAGCATCATAATGAAAAGAAATAAGGAACTGGATTAATTGTAAAAATGTCAAACCTGAGGATGCTTGGCGTGGCAGGGAAAGACTAGCAATGGCGGGCACTTCTCTCCTTCTCCTTCTTGATCTAATTCTTGTAAGGCTTTTAAAAGTCAGATTTGGAAAAGGCTGTCCCAAAATTCTTCCAACAAACCAAAACAGAGTACAAATAAAAATAACCAATTAAATTTTACTTCTTTTTTTGTCACCAACCAAATAAAAATTACTTTTGTCTTTTTCTTTTTCTGCGTCTACTCGGCAATGGATGTTCCAGCCTACAGGGTGGTTGTTGAGAAACAACCCAAGTTATAGTTTTTTTTTTTTTTTTAGGGAGTCCAGAGCCCCAAGTCTATGAAGTTCTCATAAAGCCCCAAACTTCTAGGATTATCCCCCTAGTAGCATGAAATTCTACATGTTCTTTGTTTTATTTTTAGTATCCATATAGAAAAATTGTTTTAAGGGCACGATTAAAATAGGTAAATACACTGGGATATATTTACTTTAGATGTCTATGAGTATAAGATGTCTGATATTCATCTTATTTTGTATTTTTAAATTCCCTCAAATATCAACATCTTATACTGCCATTATAATATTCAAATTTATAGAATATAGCTTGTGAATTAAAATTTCTCCCTATTCTAATACGTAAAATAGCAAATAAATTTTTTTAGTAGTAATTTTATAATTTACATAATAAAAAAAAATCAAAACTAGTGAATCACAAAAATAATTGACTTTTTTACTCTAAAAACTAACTACCAAAGAAAATAAAATGCCAAATAATTTTACGATTTCTTTTATAAAACAACAAAATGCGTAAATTAGTGAAGTGTACATCTATTTAATTTATAACCCATCTAATGTAAAAAAGTTTAAATATTTACTTTAAAAAAATCTTCAATTTCAAAAAAATAAAACGATATACTATAAAAGAAAAAAAATAACAAATCTCATAATTTGAAAATTATTGACCGAATTACTCTAGAAACTATGAAAACAAATAAAATGTCAAGAAAATTTAATGGTTTATTTTTAAAGCCAACAAAGTTTACAGGTCAGAAAATTAATTGACTAGTAATTATTCCAAAAATTATCAAAGAAAATTGCCGATAATAAGAGTTTGACATTTTACTTTAAAAACCCACAAAACTAGTAAATCATCAAAATGATTGACCTTTTTACTCTTACAGGTATTGAACAAAACAAATCATATGCCAAAGAGTTTAGTGATTTATTTTATAAAAATAACGAAACTTGTAAATTGACGAAATACATGACAATTTAATTTAAAAAGTATCCAATATGAAAAAGTCTACTTTATTTTACAAATCAATAAAACGGATAAATCGGCAAAATAATTGATAATTGCTCTAATAACTCCCAACACATAAATAGCCAAGAACTCAGATGATTTGCTTTATTGGCACTCTAGCGGACAACTTATCCTATAAACCACATGAATTAGCATAGCTTATGACAATTTATGCATTAAACATTCGAATTTGTAAAACGCCCAAGACTTCGACGATTACGCATGGAAACAATAAAATGACAAAGCAATCAATTATTTACTCTAAAAAAGCTAAATTTTCAAAATATTCAACGATGTACTTTAAAAGAAAAAGTAACAAAACTTGTAATTTGAAACACTATTAACTGATTTACTTTAAAACAAATGAAATTCCAAAGATAATTGGACGGTTTATTTTAAAAACCAACAAAGATTGTAAGTCATAAAAGGGATTGACTAGCAGTTACTCCAAAAAAAATTAAAAAAAAAAAAATCGAAGATACAAAGAGTTTGACGATTTACTTTAAAAACCAACAAAACTAGTTAATAGTCAAAGTGATCCATCAAAACAAATCAAATGCCAAAAGATTAGGTGATTTATTTTATAAAAATAACGAAACTCATAAATGGCGAAAGATATGATGATTTAACTTAAAAACTATCAAATATGAAAAAGTTTGATGATTTCCTTTACATTACAAACCAACAAAACGGGTAAATCAGCAAAGTAATTGGCAATTGTTCTAGTGATTGCCAACACATGTAAATCATCAATGGCTCTGACGATTTATTTTGAAAAACAACACAGGTTGTAAATTGGCACAGCAACTAACAACTTATGACATAGCTTGTGATGATCGGCGCATTAAACATCCAAGCTAGTAAAACCCCCAGAGCTTTGACAATTGACGCATGGAAACAATAAAATGGCAAAACAATAGACTATTTACTCTAATTACTCTAAATTTTCGAAGAATGCATACATTGACGATTTAACATGAAAACTATCAAAGCAAAGCATTATAAATGCCAAAAAAAAATTGACGATTCCATTTAAAAACCCACAAAACTATTAAATCGTCAAAGTAAAGGACCTTTTTACTCTAAAAGCTTCCTATCAAAACAATTTGCCAAAAGTTTGATGATTTATTTTATAAAACGACAATTGGCCAAATGTATGATGATTTAATATAAAACTATCAAATATATAAAAGGTTAAAGATTTACTTTATGTTACAAACCAAGAGAACAAATAAATCGGCAAAGTAAATTGATAATTGCTCTAATAGCAATCACCACATGTAAATAATCAAGGACTTCAGTCGATTTGCTTCAAAAAATAACATAGGTAGTTAATCGTTGCAACTGACAACATATGCTATCAATCACATGAATTGGTATAGCTTTTAACGATTTACGCATTAAACATCCAAACTGGTAAACTGTCTAAAGCTTTGTCGATTTACAAATGGAAATGATAAAATAACAAATCAATCAACTATTTGCTCAAAAAAATTAATTAAACTTTAATAGAAATGAAAAGAAAAAAACAAAAATCAAAACTCAGTAATTTTAAAATTATTGAACTATTTACTCTAAAAATTATGAAAACAAATGAAATGTCAAAGATAATTCAAGAGTTTATTTTAAAACCATTAAATTTTGTATGTTAGAAAAGTGATTGAGTAGTAATTTCTCTAAAAATTATTAAAGAAAACTAATGATAAAAAAGTTTGACGTGTTATTTTATAAAACTATCAAAACAAATCAAATGTAATTCTTTTTTCATAATTTACTTTATATTATAAATCAATAAAACTAATAAATTGGTAAAATAATTAAATATCACTCTAGTAACTATCAAAGCAAGAAATTCATCAAAGACTTTGTAGGTTTACGCAATAGCAAATTGTGTCTAGTTTTTAGCACTCGGATAGCGAAGTCGATGAAATCTTAGTTCAATAGCTGAAATTGTAATATTATCACAATCTTAATTTAGGAAAGAAAGTAAAGAAAGAAACTGAGATACTTAATATTTATTGTTTAAATTAAGATAGAAAAACTTATGGGCTTTGTGTTTTTGAACAAGGCCCCATTACACCCAGCCCAATCACCGACTAAGCACTTGTTTTAACTGCGTTAAATAAATTTTTCTGAAAGTGACATGCTTCATGTGAGTCTGCATAGTGCATAGTATCGTCTTCCGATAAAACTCTTCTTCTGCATAAAGCCAGAGGTGGCGCCGCAGCTAACTCTTTCTTTGGATCTCTCTAATTTTTCCAGCGATTCTGACACCCAGACGCATATTTCGGAATTCTGATTGTCTTCTCCGGCATCGATCAAGTTGGTTCCTGGAATTTCTATTCATTCTCCCTCATAAACGTTGGTTTTTCCGTTCCAGTTCGAAAACCGCCGGAGTTAGCGAATTCGGGTAATTTTTTTTATCTCCCTTAGAAGCTCTTAATTGGATTTGGTGCTTCTTCTTTTTTTTTCTCCAAAATTTATGCTTTTGATAGTACTGATTAGCTATTCTTCTGATACAAATTAGGGCTTGAATTTATTTTTATTGTCTGAAAGTAGCTGATTTTTCTTTCTAAAGTTTTAATTTTTATAGTAGCATCTTTAACTTTCATATGGTTTCTATTCAGGGTTTGGTGCTGATTTGAGTATACTCTGCTTAATTGTATATTTGTATTGTATTTGTACCATATGTCTATATATGGGTCAGTGAAATATGTAGGATTGAAAATTACTATGTATTGGTTTGGAAAATCAGTGAAAAACCATTAATTGCAAGTACTGTGTATCTTTACTGAAGGCCCTTATTGGGTATTTTGAGCTAAACCGTGTCTTTCCTATATTAGATTGTTCAGTATCTTACTTTTCCTTTTGAGTTACAGATTTTATTTGTGAGTTCTGGCTAGAATCTTTACATATGTTTGGAAGTTATTTTGTTTGATATGTAAAATCCTATTGACTTTATGATTCATTTTTGACACAAACTTAATTTTGAATTGCTGTATTTATTCACGTGTTATTCCTTTATGTTAGCAATGATATAGTAGTGAGTTAAGTACAATAGTGAAATTTAATATGTTCTATGCTTCTCTTGTCAGCTTTCGAAATGGGAAAGAAGAAGTCAGAGGAGGCTGGTGCAGCTTCAAAGGTTAAACCGAGCAGCAAAGATGCTTCTAAGAAAGAAAAGTTTTCTGTCTCTGCCATGCTGGCAAGTATGGATGAGAAACCTGATAAACCCAAGAAAGTATCTTCTTCATCTGCTAAGCCTAAGGCAAAACCAGCTGCAAAATCTTCAGCTTACGCTGATATTGATCTTCCACCCTCTGATGACGAAGAAGAGGATGTTTTGGAAGAGGAGAAGAAGCAAATCAGTGCACTCAAGCGGTCCAATAAGCAGCAGAGACCTGACTCGAAGCCACTTGAAGTGTCTATAACAGACAAAGATGTAAAAAAGCGTGAGAAGAAGGATATTCTTGCTGCCCATGCTGCTGAGCAGGCAAAGAAGGAAGCCCTTAAGGATGACCATGATGCTTTCACTGTTGTCATTGGAAGCAAAGCTGCAGTGCTTGATGGAGAAGATGAAGGTGATGCGAATGTCAAAGATATAACAGTAGAAAATTTTTCTGTGTCGGCTAGGGGAAAGGAACTCTTGAAGAATGCATCAGTAAAGATATCACATGGGAAGAGGTATGGCTTGGTTGGACCAAATGGAAAAGGCAAGTCCACATTATTGAAGCTTCTTGCTTGGAGGAAGATACCTGTGCCTAAGAATATTGATGTGCTTTTAGTTGAACAGGAGGTAGTTGGTGATGATAAAACTGCACTTGAAGCAGTTGTTTCAGCTAATGAAGAACTTGTTAAACTCAGGCAAGAAGTTGCTTCTCTTCAGAACTTGGATTCTGTTGAAGGGGGTGTGGATAAAGACGATCATTATGAGGAAGATGATGCAGGGGAGAAGCTTGCTGAACTGTATGAGAGATTACAGTTTGTGGGGTCTGATGCTGCTGAAGCTCAGGCATCAAAGATTCTAGCCGGTTTGGGTTTCACAAAGGATATGCAGGGCCGTGCTACCAAATCATTTAGTGGTGGCTGGAGGATGAGAATTTCTTTAGCTAGGGCACTTTTTGTACAGCCAACTCTTTTACTGCTGGATGAACCCACAAATCATCTGGATCTAAGGGCTGTTCTCTGGTTGGAGGAATACTTGTGTCGTTGGAAGAAGACTTTAGTGGTTGTGTCACATGATAGAGATTTCCTCAACACGGTTTGCAGTGAGATTATTCATCTACATGATTTAAAACTCCACTTCTATCGTGGAAATTTTGATGATTTCGAAAGTGGGTATGAACAGCGGCGCAAAGAAATGAACAAGAAGTTTGAGATCTATGAGAAGCAAATGAAAGCTGCCAAAAGGAGTGGGAATCGTGCCCAGCAAGAAAAGGTCAAGGATCGAGCGAAGTTTGTAGCAGCCAAGGAAGCATCAAAGAACAAGGGAAAGGGCAAGGTTGATGAGGATGAAGCCCTACTTGAAGCCCCAACTAAGTGGAGAGATTACAGTGTTGAGTTCCACTTCCCTGAACCTACTGAGCTTACACCTCCACTCTTGCAGCTTATTGAGGTCAGCTTCAGCTATCCGAACAGGGAGGATTTTAGACTGTCAAATGTTGATGTTGGTATTGACATGGGAACTCGTGTTGCTATTGTTGGGCCTAATGGAGCTGGGAAGTCTACACTACTGAATCTTCTTGCCGGTGATTTGGTTCCTAGTGAGGGTGAAGTACGAAGGAGTCAGAAGTTGAGGATCGGAAGGTACTCCCAGCACTTTGTGGACCTTCTTACAATGGATGAAACTCCAGTGCAGTATATTCTTCGTCTCCATCCAGACCAGGAGGGACTTAGCAAGCAGGAGGCTGTCCGTGCAAAGCTTGGGAAATTTGGGCTTCCCAGCCATAATCATCTTTCCCCTATTGCAAAACTGTCAGGAGGACAGAAATCTCGGGTGGTCTTCACATCAATTTCCATGTCAAAGCCCCACATCCTGCTCTTGGACGAACCCACAAATCATTTAGATATGCAAAGTATTGATGCATTGGCTGATGCACTGGACGAATTCACTGGTGGGGTTGTCTTAGTCAGTCATGACTCCAGACTGATATCACGTGTCTGTGACGATGAAGAGAGGAGTGAAATCTGGGTAGTTGAGAATGGAACTGTGAACACTTTCCCGGGGACATTTGAGGATTACAAGGAAGAACTGCTGAAAGAAATTAAAGCTGAGGTTGATGATTGAGCTGACATATCTGATGGTGCTTGATTTTTTGCATCAACTAGCCAATCACATTTCCATGCATTGGCGTAATCTGTATTAGTAAACAGCACTTGCATCCTATGGATGCTAGTTTTCCTATTTTTCTTCTTCTCCCCCCACTTAAACGAATCATTTGAGTGTAATTATATCTGTTGCGGAGATATTTGATGTCTGTTGCTTATATGTGATTTTGGTTAAGATTAATAGTCTATCTCACCAAAAAAAATATATCCATTAAGCATTTTTTAAGAACAAATATAAAATCTTTTTGATTGTGGGGTGCACAAGGTCACTGTAATAAGGTGAAGTTTTATCTTGAGATTTTAAATAAATTTTATAATAAATTTCATGTCCTATCACTTATTTTTAAACTTTCTTTTCAAACAAGTTTTATATTTTATATTAACACATTTTATGTTATTTTTAGTCTTATTTTTTACTTTTTATTATTAAATTAATAATATTAATTAAGTAGATTAATTTTTAAAAAACATATTATTTAATTTAAAATTCATAATTTAATAATTATTAGAAGAATAAATCTTCTAAATATATATATATTTATATATCTTCATAATTAAATGTCAAATTTATATGTATGCCACTTGTTCTTTGTTAATTTTTTTTAAATGAATCTAGATTTATTTATTTTTATTTCTATGAAAAAAATTAATAATAATTCAATTTGTATTTGAAAATAATATTTTTTAAAAATATTTTTAAGAAAAATATGAAAGGAGGTAATGAAAACTTTCTATTAATTTTTTAGAAAATTTTCATTAATGATTATATAATAATTTTATTCTTCTACTAATTATTAATTAATAAATCTTAGTTTTTTTAAATTAAATAATTGTTTTTTCTTAAAAAAAAATTAGTCTATTAATTAATATTTCAAATTTAAGACTAAAAATAAAAAGTTAATGTGAAAATGATATAAAAAGTGTTAATATAAAACTTATGACTTATTTAAAAATACAAGTTATGAGAATAAGAATTTATTATAACATTTATTTGAAATCTTAAATAAGAAATAAAACTTATCCTTATTTTTCACATTTTTGAATTCCTGTGATTGTTCATCTTTGCTTATTTATTTATTTAGTCACGAATCTAGTCTATTCATACTCTAGCCTACTCATGAAAAAAGGATCTACCCTACCCTACCCTAGGAAAAGGAGAGGAGAAATCTGGAACCGAGAAAAGAGCGGACTCCATTATTAAATTTTCAGAATTGATGTTGGAACTTGGGACTTTTGTTACCCGTGAAATTAGCAACTGATTGATAGTTAGCCAGTGCATTGGATTAAACTCAAAAAATATGTTTTAATTCGTCAAGGATTGATAAGGTTATTTCTCAAGCCCATCAGAAAAGAAAACCCTACATGCTGCTTCTAAAAATGGATATATACGATTTACAGTCCCCAATGAGAGATAAACATCTGTTCTCTCTAATAGGTACAAACATGGCTGGTTTCCCCTTGGATATATGTTGTTGCTGACATATATTCCCAACTTCTTGTGAAGCCACGTTTTAGATGTGCATCAAAAGAGTTTTGTTCACAGCCCAAAGAATCTCAAGGTACAACTCTAAACTTCATCCTTGCTCTCCATAGCTTACAAAACAATTGGTCGACCTGCATTTCATATAATTCATTAGACATGGATAAGTTGAAGCAAATTGTTGAAACTCAGAAACCCTTTGAAGCCTAAAGAATATTCATTACATGGCAATGAGGTGTTGGGCTCATGCAATGTCTTGCTTTAGCATTGGAAGTTATGAAATAAGCCTGATATGGAATCCTTCAACTAGAAAGCATCAAAAGTTACCCCATGCACAAGATATCACCTTCGATTATAAGCAAATGCCAATACATAAAGCAGAATTTACTAAATGGGTGCATCGATTCGGGTATGATTCTGCTAACGACGATTACTAGGTAGTTTTGATAGCGACATAGAAGTTGTCCTCTGATATTACTATAACGATATAGCAGTTTACAGTCTAAAAAGAAATTTATGGAGAAAGGTTAAGTTTCAAGGTGAGGAGTTCTAGCTTTTGATCTCACGGATGAGGAGTTTCGGATTTTGCCTCTGATGGAAGTAGAAGAAAAAAGTTCATTGCATTTGGGGATATTCAAAGAATGTCTTTCTGCAACTACATGTACATATTACATGAACAATTTTGTTATATGGGTGATGAAAGAGTATGGGGTAAAAAGTTCATGGACTAAATTATTTTCGATTTCGGTAAGGAAGTTTTAATCACCAAAGAGTCAATCATTATATTAAGAAACCTCCAGTGAATGATTTAATCCTTCAAAGAGAAACAACTAATCTAATGACCAGCAGCCTCGTCCCAGTTAATACTAACAGATAACAAGTATACGGAGAGAGGAAGAGGAGGAAGACGACGAGGCAAATGGAAGTACTTCTATGTAATAGCTTTAGCAAACTATTCTCATTTTGTCCAGCCTCTTCAACTAGCTAGTTTCTGTTGCAAGGTAAAACATCAAGCAGGGTGAATTTATTCTTTTTTCTCTTAATTTTTTTTTTTTTTTTTTTTGATTCTATGGTGCTAAATGTTTTATAATTTACGGTATTGTCACTTTCTAGTTTCTGTTGTGTGTGGTCCAAGTAGATAGTTTTACAATCAGTTCTACAGATATATGGCCAGTGTTTTACAATCTGTTTTAAAAATATACTAGTCAGTTTCGTTTTTAGGTGACAAGATATGCTAGTCAGTCTAATCTGCCCAAGATTTACAATGTAAAAAAAAAGTTTGAGATTTTAATATATTCCTTGCAACAGACAAGAGGGGGGAATTTCTTGGATAGCTGATTTTTCTTTGAGAAACAGAGTGGCAAGGGATCGAGCTTGGAGCAGATATAAAATTAAAAGGAATAAAGGAAGACCCTTAGAGAACTTGTTCTAACCCAAGGATAGTTCTAAGGCTCGTTGAATGATAGAAAGCTTCATGAACTTTGCTTGAGTAGTTTGACTGCAGCCACTACAATCTCGGCTCTTATTTTGAAAGCTTGGAAAAAATAACACCAATAAGATTCTAGGAAAGCAAGCTCTCTGAAACTTTCACTAGTTTTTCAAAAATAAAAAAATATATATATTGTGATGAATTCCCATTTGATTTGTAAAATGAGATTCAAAATACATTTTCTACGGGAGAAACTTATTAATTAGTGGTCATTTCAATGGAATTGCAAGATAATTCATGTTTCTCCCACAAGTTTATTGCTCTGCTCCCATGACAGCAAGAGATGTAACCTGTCTACCTTCTGAGTCATGACAACCATCTAGCAACGGTTACAGATATAATATAGCAAAGCAAGGAAATAAATATGGACCACGAAATGAGTTTTAATCCGAGCAAGAATGTAGAGATATCAAATATTACCCCACTAGACAAAAATGTCAATGTGACATAAACTTAACCAACCACTTCAAGATGAGCCATCAAAACTGAGCAAGATAAACAACCAATTTGGACCCCAACAATTATACAAGACAATGCCGAGCACCCACCTATTCTTATCCATGATAAGTGATAACATAACTACATTTTAAGTATCTGGGAATTCAAAGTAAATGAAAAAAAGGTTTAGAAATGGTACAGATAAGAAAATTCTCACAACGAATTCCATCAAAGAAAAAAGATCTATATAAGATTAGGAAGCAAACAAGAAAAAGAAAAACCTTATTGAAGCACTAAACCCTTTACAATCAGTTTTCCTTTCCACAAAATTGAGATTCATCCAGAGTAATCAATTCCTAGCCTCCTTTTATGGTTCAAGAACTTGTGTAGAACGCATAGGCCAACCTAGATGCGGCGGCGACCCTGGTGGGGTAGCATGTCGGCTAGGAGAGAAGAGGCTGAGTTCCACATATGTGCCGGAGGAAGTCCCATCTCTTGCCAATGTCCGGAATGAAATTGATCCACGCTTTGCTGATGCATCAGAGTTCCTACCAAGGCTAGATCCAACATTATCTTCAGTATGGTCTTCCAGATGACTCTGGTTAGCTATAAGAGAAATAGATTCATTTCGGTCATCACTTATCCTTCTCCTAGCCTCTAATTCCTGTAGATTACCCAGCGCCAAAGAATCCGCAACAGGGTAATACACAAGCATGCACATACAAATGCCAGCACATAACAGAAGGGCAAGAAAAGCCAAGAAAGCAAAAACTTCAAACAGAAGATGCTCCGGTTTAGATAAAACAGTTATACCAAGGAAAATAACCCTCAATGGAAGGAAACTTGACACTGAGAATATCAATGTGTAAACTCTTTTCTGCAAACCCTTATTGATAACCAACTTCAGAATCCGCCTTCCAAGCCAAAAAAGGTAGGCACTTAAGATAAAGGCAAAAAGCCCAAGGATGATAGTACTGAGTAAAGGGTAAGTGCAGACAGTAACATCACTCTCCCTTGTCATCAAAGAGGTAGCAGCTGCACTTGTAAAATATCGAGGCAACCTTCTTGCAGCACTCTTGTTCTTGTCAATTTGGGGTCCTATCAAAATAACAAAGAGCTGAAGAACAAACACTGGGAGGCAGTAAAGAAGAACATAACCAACTGTTTTTCCGTTCCATTTCTGGCTCATGATTCCGGTCTCTATTTTCTGTAACGGTGCTCGGAGTAGAAACACAAGAGTGAGGAAGAAGCATGGTTCTGCAAACCCCATATTTGACACGATATAGCATTTGCAAACAGTTTCCTGCCATTTCAAGTTAAGGGCACGACTTAAGAAACTTAACCGAATAATCTCACCCAACCCCCACCAGATTGCAAATAGGATGAATGTGATTCTGATGACCCAAGGACCACTAAAATAACTGAGTTGAACAAAATCTTGATGTCGAATGCGAGAGCGGAAGTAACATGAGTAAACAATACAAAGAAAACCAAGAAGAATCAAGAGAACAACCAGGGCAATTGTCACCACACCGAATGCATCGGTAGCAAATCTCGTCAGGGGCATTACCCGAAGTACAGATTCCACGCATGCTATCTGCCAGCATGGATACAGAAAACCCTCAGCTAGCTTGTATGCCTTCTTTCAAGAATAAGAGAACTGAGGCAGCTCACAATATAAGAATGGAATATGCTGGTTAATCCAGATTTAAGTAGATAATCACTCATGATGATTACTCCTGATAGAATTCAAGTAGGACATTTCATCTACATATAAAGTTATTGATACCATGCATGTATCAAGAATGGACCATAAGCTCTGGTGTCAATATCCAACCCAACCACCTACAATAAGTAGAGGAAAATAAGCATTAGAGACAGACTGAGGTAAGAGATTCGAATTAACATTTATAAGTATACCCCTCCAGTAAACAAATTGAGATGTTCACACTTCATGGTTTAAATGGTCCAATCAAAAGGGTAAAAAGTTCATACATTTTAGAGTTTAAAAGTGCTTAAACTATATCAAAATGAAAGCTTACACCAAAACATCCTATAAACTCTTAACTCTGGCATGGGTTTTCAGAATTAATAAATCACTGAACAACCCATGGAGAGAGGAAAAAGAACAGCATAATCAAATCAAATGCTATTTGAAATAAATGAAATTACATGCAGGTTAATAGCGACTTTGCATGAACATAACATCATATCATGATAATTAAAGCTCGTACTGACGATTCTTAAATATAAATACAGTCTATTAAATCACCCAATTGTCATGTTGAGCTTAGCGCCATCTACCCAAAATATCACACCATATTTGATAACATTGTTTTACCAAAGCAGAATGATAACAACATGATGTAACTCAAGCAAAGAATTACAGTAAACAAAATCCATTGAAATCCCACTAGCATACGTTAAATAATCTATCCAGCATATAGACTGAATTGAAACCCTGCATATTTAGTTACAAAATAAAAAAGTCTCCATTAAATACTAATGGATGCATTGGTTGTACTGAAGTACAAATCCGGGAAAGAGGGAAAAAAGTTGTAAGTGGAATTGACATCCCAAGGTTGGTAAGAAGCCCATTGCAATTATCCCAAAGTCCAGTCTCAACTTATGAGTGTAAACCAGTAAGATACTTTAAAACAACTATCCACCTCTCAATGTAAAGTTGGGGAGATTACCCTCAATCCCCATACTTTATCTTAAACTATTTACTTATATTCTGCTAAACACAAATCTGTATTTACCACACCATGCAGCTAAGCTTCTTCAAAAACATGTAAAAGAAAATTAAGAAAACAAAACCACTACATAAAGACTTTGTATCAGTTGTTCTGAACACACCAAAAAAAACCCACATTAAGTGGCTCCCAAGCACATAACATAAGAATCTTGAAAATTTTAGTTTTCTATTCTTTTCCCACGCCTTCTAAGAAACCAAACAAAAGGTTTAACCCAATTTAAATTTAAATCTAGGCCTTTCAAACATAAATCTAAAACCCCCCAAAAAAAAAAAAAAAAGTATAAATAAAATTTTGAAAATTTACTAAAATTCATTACCATGAAAACATCATTAAATATCCAAACAAAATCACAGAAAATTAAAAAATGTAAAAGAGCTAAAAAAATTTACAAACATGCAGAGGAAAATAACCCTAATTTGAAGAATCAAATGGTTAAAAACAGCAACAAAATGAGGAAAATAATACATCAAACAAGAGCTTACAGTGTGAAGAATATTGATCTATCAAACTTAAGCAACGAATCCAAGAGCCCCAGAATAAGATCAGTGAACGAATTTGCAGACAGAGAAACAGAGATGGAGAGGAGACAGAGAGAAAGAGGGAAAGAGAAGAAGGCAGAGACCAAGAGAGAGAAAGAGAGAACGTAGTTAGGGGAATAGGTGAGTGGGACTTTGTTGGTGACAGGCTGTCTCCAGCTGTGTCGTCCGGACCTTTCGGCTCGTAAATCAACGGTGGTTCGGGTTTTATCGAACCTACGTGTCACTCAGATGGCGGCGTTTACGGTGTTTTCCTTTTTTTTTTTTCCTCTGTTCTAAATTATTTTCCAGTCCTGTTCGGCTTATGGAAATAAGATTGTTCTTCTCTTTGAATTTTTAATTTCTTTTTATAGAAAGAAGTTTTTTTTTTTTTTCTCCAAATTTAAAGGCATGTGTTTTAAGACAATTCACTCTTATTATCGTGTAATAATTCTGTCAATGAAATAAATAAAAATTATTAAATAGCAGTTGATCAATTATGAATTTTTTTAATGAGTATTCTAAAATTACTTATTAAAATTTTATAAATAAAAAATTTATAATATTTATTACAATAATTGACTATGAATCTAGTGTTATTTAATACATAAATTACTATTTTAGAAAATTTTAATTTTTAAATATTATATTTATTACAACTTAACAAGTATTCTTAAAAACACTTTAAAAAAAATACTAATTTTCAAAAACCATATTTATCGGATTTTAAGGACATCATCAGAAAAATAGTTTTGATATTCAAACATTATATTTATTACAAGCTTAACAAGTGGCATTAGAACACCTGTTAAAAAATTTTAATTTTCAAAAATCATATTTATTAGATTTTCACAAATGTTCTTAAGACACTATTTAGAAAAATCAATTAATTATATAGAACTAAGAATTTTCTAGCAAGTTAAGGAGTACTTTTTAAGAATCTATAAATATAAAGTCTGTAGTATCTATTATGAATGTTTATCATAATTTGAATATTATTTAATACATAAATTATTATTTTGATAAAATTTTAAACTTCAAAAATCATATTTATTGTAGCTTAACTAGTATTTTAGGAAACTCATTAAAATAAACTCAATTATAATTAATTATTAAAGTAAATACTAATAATTTTCTACAGGAATTCGCTACATTTAATTTTATTTTATTTTTGATTTAGTATCATATTTGATAACAATTTCAGTAATATGTAATAAATAATTTTTTTTATTACATTTAACAAGTATTTTTAAAAGTATTCATTAAGAAATAGCTTTTAAAATAAAATAAAAACTCAAGCATTTAGTCTTTTACAATAACAATTAAAGGAAATTGTTCTCATTACCATACTCTTGAACAATAAACGTGACTTAGTAAGAGTATTCATAATTAATTATCTAAAGATTATTTTTTTTAGATTTGTCCTCCTTATGATTGAAATTATATTTAAATAATATAATATTTAAAATAAATTAATCAATACTTTAGAAGAAACTTTCAATTCAAAGTCTTCTCATTGAGCAAAGGATGATATTTATGACTTTGATTTGTTGAGTCATAAAAGAAACTTCAAACTTGGATACAAATATATTATTTGACAATTAAAACAAACTCAATTTTTCTTTACCTTAATTCACAAATCTAGATAGGTAGCAAATATTTTGATTCAAACAAATAACAAGTCCTCTCCATTTACTAACAAATAAATATTATCCATTGCATGGCTAAAATGATTATGTGAAAAATTATAAAGCATTTATTACTATAAAGAATTATTTTTTATTATCAATTGTAATTTGAATTTAATTATCTTTATTTACTTACAAATTATTGAGAAAAATATTATAATCTCTTAAACATATTAGGTTTTATTGAATCCAACGCACTAAAGACTTATTTTTGTTCAAATAACATTAGATTATTTGTTATTTAACTCAAAAAATGTTAATTTCAAAGTTTATTTTTTATTGAATAATTCTTTGGTATAAATTAGAAATAAATATGAGGGGTGGGGAACGAATAGACAATATGTAATATATATATATATCTAGGTTTGTAATTTTTTTAAATAACAAAAATAAATAAATAATTTATCTAATATAAGTCAAATAGACCTCCAATATACTAACGAAAACTACTTAAAAATACAGTCAGCCGAGCTGATTAGGTCAGACTCAATATTCTTAAGTCTATAACAGAGGGCTTGTTTTAACATATTATCCTCTTTATGTAGGGGCCAGTGGCCATTGTGGCAAAGTGAGAATGTTAATAATAAATACAAGAGACGATGGAATCTTTTTTTTCTTTTTTTCTAGTCAACTAGTGCTAGCTTCATGCAATTGCTCTACACTACCATTCTAGTACAAGTAAGGATTAATACCTTATTGTATTTAAAGAATTGTTATATATTATATTTTAGAGTAATTAGAGTAAATAGTCCATTGTTTCCATGCGTAAATTGTGAAAGCCCTTGGGTTTTTACTAGCTTGGATGTTTAATGCCTATGTCGATTGGTTTGGTTTATAGCATAAGTCATCAGTTGGTATGCCAATTTACAACTTATGCTGTTTTTCTACATAAATCGTCCTAGCTCTTGACGATTTATATTTACCAATTACTTTACTGACTTACTTGTTTTGTTGGTTTGTAATATAAAGTAAATCATCAAACTTTCTCATATTTGATAATTTTTAGGTTAAATCATCATATCTTTCGCCATTATGAGTTTTGTTATTTTTATAAAATAAATCACCTAACTCTTTGGCATTTGATTTGTTTTGATGGATCACTTTGACTATTAACTAGTTTTATTTGTTTTTAAAGTAAATCATCAAACTTTTTTTATCGTTGGTTCTTTTTTTATATATAATGTTGGAGTAACTGCTAGTCAATCCCTCTTTTGACTTACAATCTTTGTTGGTTTTTAAATCCAATTATCTTTGAGATTTCATTTGAATAGAAAGTAAATCAGTCAATAGTGTTTCAAATTACGAGTTTTGTTATTTTTTCTTTCAAGTACATTGATGAATTTTTTGAAAATTTATCTTTTTTAGAGTAAATAGTTGATTGATTTGCCATTTTATTGTTTCCATGTGTAATCGTCGAAATCTAGGGCATTCTACAAGCTCGAATGTTTAAATCATAAATTAGTCACAATCTATGCTAATTCATGTGTTTTATAGCATAAGTCGTCCATTGGAGTGCCAATGCTTGTTTATTAAAGCAAATCGTCAGAATTCTTGACAATTTTCATATTGGGAGTTATTAGATTAATTGCCAATTTTACCGATTTACCATTTTATTGGTTTGTAAAATAAAGTAAACTTTTTCATATTTGATACTTTTTAAACTAAATCGTCATGTATTGCGTCAATTTACGAGTTTTGTTGTTTTTATAAAATAAATCACCAAACTCTTTCGCATATGATTTGTTTTGTTCAATACCTTTAAGAGTAAAAAGGTCAATCATTTTGATGATTTACTAGTTTTGTTGGTTTTTAAAGTAAATTATCAAACTCTTATTATCTTTCTTTGATAAACTTTGGAGTAATTACTAGTCAATTGGTTTTAGTTCAAATAACATTAGATTATTTATTACATAATTAAAAAAATGTTAATTTCAAAGTTTATTTTTTGTTGAATAATTCTTTGGTATAAATTTGAAATATATTTGAGGGGTGGAGAACAAATGATGGACAATATGTCATATATATCTGGGTTTGCAATTTTTAAAAATAACAAAAAATAAATAAATAATTTATCTAATATAATCCAAGTTGGTCTCCATTGGACTAACGAAAACTGTTGAAAAGTACTGTCAGCCGATTTGATTAGCCCATACTCAATATTCTTAAGTCCATAAGAGAGGGCCTTGTTTCAACACAGTGTCCTCTTTATAGGGCCCATTGTGGCAAAGTGGGAATGTTAATAATAAATACAAGAGAAGATGAATTTTTTATTTTTTATTTTTCCTAGTCAACCATTGCTAGCTTCGTCCAATTGCTCTACACAACCTAATTCTAGTACAAGTAAGGATTAATGCCTTATTGTATTTAAAGAATCATTATATATTATATTTTGTGAAGGATACGTGGTATATAATCTTTCTTCTATTTTTAATGTTTGACATTACATTAATAATTATCTATTAACGAATTATTTATTAATTTAACTTGACAAAAAATTATAAAAATCGGATGTTTCGTAAAAGTTTGAAATGTGAGATTGCTTATTGAGTGATTTATCCCACATATCTCTCTTTTCAAAACTCAAAATCATGTCCTCTCTATCATCTATTAAAAGAAAACAAACAATTTTTATAAATATATTAATTTACTAACAAATAAATAATACTCAATATCCTAAACATTGACATATAATCAAAGGAAAGTGAAATATTAAACACTAAGAGCTAGTTTAGTACGTAGGAATGATCATTTCATTTCATGTATGATTATGTGGAATGAACATTCTTTCATTTAGTACGTTTTTAGCTTTAAAATACTCATTTCATTATGGTCATTTTATTCCATAGAAGTAAGAATCCTTAAACCCACATAGGGGATAAGATTGCTCATTTATTTTTTGATTTATACCATTATATTAAATAAAATAAAAAGTTGAATATTAATAAAATAATATTATTATACATAAATAAATAAAAATATATTTATTATTTGATTTAGACAAATGACAAAATACTCTTAATATCATAGTAAATAATATAATTATAAATAAATAAATTAGTTAAGTAATTTTAAACTAAACTATTAATATTAATAAATAATGAATAATAAATAAGTAAGTAATGTAATTTTTTTTTAAAATAATAATGAAAAATTAAGAAATATATATATTTTATAAATTATGCTACTTTTTTATTACTTTATCTACTAAGAGATATTTTTATTATTTTAACATATTTTTTGTATTTTTGTTGATCTTGTTTGTAAAAATAAAATATTGGGTTAGAGGGTCTCATACACACCTCTAACTCTTTTCCCAATCTAATTTTATATTTATATTATTATAAACATCAGAAGACCCTTATAGTCTTTTAATATATAATATACACATATTTAAATTATTTAAAAAATAAATTCAATTAATAAAACTTATCAAAATACTTAATAACTACTAAACAATAACATTCTTCCTCTCCTACTTTCTCTCATCATCTATCTCTTCTACTTTTTCTCACTCTATTACCATTTGCCATTCTTTTAATATATAAATATTTTTTTATCTAATTAAATTAATTAAAAAAATTAAATTAAACTATAATATATACAACACGTATGTGCGTGTAAATCACTAGTAACTATATATGCCAAATGAAACAAATTAAATATTATATACATTTGAATTAAAATTCATGTCATATTTTTCTTATTTATCAAGATAGAATTGATAAGGAAAAAAAAAAAAACACTAGAAAAGAAAAAAAAAAATCCACATTGGAAAACACAAACAGTCCCTCACACACTTCCAACTGACAAAAACTGCGGTCGCAAATCTTAACATGTTTGGTGAGTGGTGAATTGTTTGTGAGTGATGACTGATGAGTTTCAGTCGGCTCTCTGCATTATAATGAAAGTGTAATCCCAAATCTTCCTTTCTCTATGAGAAGCTCTTCTCTTTGCCTAACACGTTATTGCATTGTTACATTACAGTGTGTCACGCCTTATACTTCTTCTCCCTCTCTTTCTCTCTGTCTAGCCAAAAACGGGGCAGGAGTTGGGTCAAGTTCATTCTCAGTTAAGGAGTTATGACCAGCTTCCTAAACCCAAATATTCATTGGCTAGTCGTATTTGTAGGATACCCAGATCCGAAATTTTCTCTGGAAATTTTCTCCCAATGTTTTCTCACTGTAGGACCTCTATGTGTCTTGTCTGTCACGTCTCATATTCCAAATTCAGAAAGGTAAAGATTTTTATTGTTTTTTGGTTAGTTTGTCTTTGCTTAGTTGGATGCCTGCTTCATTACTGGCTTTTAACACATTGATAGCAGAAAATATCGGAATTCTTCAAACCGTTTCTTTTTCATGATGGGTAGAATTCCTGTGTGACATTTGGTTCCTTTTGATTCGGTTTTGTGATCCTTGATGTTGAATTCATTAACCCAATTTTTGTTTTTTCCTCAACCTGGTTCAAAATACCAGCATTTTCATATTCTCCACCCCTGCTTCAAACTGGGGTCCTTTTGATCGAGTTATTCCCATTTGAGGATCTGGGTTCTGGGTGATGTATGGAATATGCTTCTGGTGATCTTAATGTAGATCGATTGTAGCTGTTTCTCCTGTTTTTATTCCTAATTGGGTTGTTCTGAATTATATGCTTTAGATTTTGAGATCAAATTTATTGTAAATTTCTCACGATAGGTTTTCGTCACCCACAATTGGAGCTACATTTGTTGATCTTTTGAGCCCCATTCATCTTTCATTGCTTCGGGGATCTGGGTTCTCTCTCATTTCCCTGAATTACAAAAGAATGCAGTTGAATAGCTTTTTACGTACACAAACTTCTAAGATATGATTTGAATAGGAGGTTGAACCAAAAAGGAAAAGTTGGAGGAGCAATATATTAGTTCAGGCATTCTGAATTTATTCAAGGGATGCTTGATAAATTTACGTGGTTGATACCAATGGAACTTGAGTTAGGAAAACTATATTTTCTCCTTGGAGTTTGAGGAAGTTAGTTACTTTGAAGTGGAGCTATGGGCTGTATATGTTCAAAAGGGTTTTTCTCAAGAAAACATGTTGCTGATAACCATGTCAACGACAAGGATAATAATTCTTCAAAGCGTTTAGCTATTGGAGTAAGGGGAGAGGAAGCCGTAGTAGAGACGGATGGTGCTGGAAATGATGCCACTGCACGATTAATAACTAATCCTCCAAAGGAGGGAAATGCAGGGTCCACCCCTATTTCCTCAGATGAAGGGGAGAAGAAGGCAGAAACTACTGGAAAACCTACAAAGCCACAGGTTCAAAGCTGTTCATCTATGGATGTTGGAGCAGTTGGAGGACATGGCCAACCTACTATATCTGGAATAACCAGTGTAACTAGAGGGGAAAGAGGAGCACAAGTTGTTGCTGGCTGGCCTTCTTGGCTCACTACAGTTGCAGGGGAAGCCATCAGTGGTTGGGTGCCCCGCACAGCAGACTCATTTGAGAAGTTGGACAAGGTCAGTTGAGTCTTATGGAGCAATGAATCATGCATGCATAGAATTCGTTCCACTGTTGCTCTTCTAAATTTACTATCATTCTTTATCATGAAGTCCATAATTTTAAGTCTTGCTATGATCATGACCCGAATGTTGATGGACATTTCTGATCATAAGTCGTTCAAAGACATATTTTTTAAATTATCTGCATACCTAATCAAAACCATTGTAATTCTTCTTCTTGAATTTTTATTCCTATGTGTACACCATTCTCTAATCCTATTCAGCTTTCTGCTTGAATTTCAAAGAAGTGAGCGCATAAATTCCACATTTATATTTTCTTATTGTCAAATTAATATTTTGGAAAAATTCAGATCGGGCAAGGAACTTACAGCAGTGTGTACAGAGCCCGTGATCTTGAGACAAACAATATAGTTGCACTGAAGAAAGTGCGATTTGCTAATATGGATCCAGAAAGTGTTCGCTTTATGGCAAGAGAAATTCTTGTCCTGCGCAGGCTTGATCATCCTAATGTGATGAAGCTTGAAGGCTTGATTACTTCAAGAGTTTCTGGGAGCATATACCTTATCTTTGAATACATGGAGCATGATCTCGCAGGGCTTGCAGCAACGCCTGGCATCCATTTCACTGAAGCACAGGTAATTTTTTGAACTTCTGTTGCTTGTGTCCTCACTAGGATCTCTGTTTCTTACGTGCAAGATATTCCAGTGCAGTCAAATGAATGTGATGGGGTACATTCTAAATTTCCAAATTGCATTGTGTCTTTTCGTTTGTGGTTAAGAGCTAGGTTTACCACTGACAATATAACAAACCATGTTTGATGGGGTACATTCTATATTTAGAAAGTGAAAGGAATTCGACAAGCAAAATACGAAACAATATGTTAAAGTCTCTTTTAACAACACTTGTATCCAATAAAACTTCAAAGGAGTCAAAGAGCACATTCCTTTTTTAGCTTTCTGGTAGTCTAGTATTTAAGGGCCACACTTCAATTTCATATTGGTGGGATACACCGTATTAATTATAAAGGCCCTTATTATTCCGTCCATAAGTTTTTTTTTTTTTTTCGTCTTTTATATCTGTCTTTGCAGCTCTAGGATTGAATTCAACGTTTTATTTCTGGTTTTACTATGGGTTACTTATCTGAAGTAGTTCCACAAACTGAATCTTTCATCAACTTGTGTTATTTGCAAGATGCCTCAAAAGAGAACCCTGATTACTTTCTGTCTTGTTTCATAGGGTACCCTACTTTAACCTAATTCATCAATTGGAGTATTGAACTTCAAAAGGCTAAAGAAATATATATATATAAAAATTAATAAATGGCATTCTTTGCACTGTCCAGAGGATATATATATATATATAAAAGTTTCCTTATGAATGGCATTCTTTGCACTGTCCAGAGGTCTTTTTATTATGAAAATTGTTCCGAACTTAAATTTTCTGTGGCAGCGATATTCATGTGTCAAACATTATGCTTCCAATGTGCAGATTAAATGTTATATGCAACAGCTACTTCGTGGTCTGGAGTATTGTCACAGTCATGGTGTTCTGCACCGTGACATCAAGGGCTCAAATCTTCTCATTGACAAAGATGGAAATCTAAAGATTGGTGACTTTGGATTAGCAACGTTTTTCCATCCCAGCCAGAAGCAACCTCTAACTAGTCGCGTGGTAACATTGTGGTACCGACCTCCTGAACTTTTGCTTGGAGCTACAAATTATGGAGTTTCTGTAGATTTGTGGAGTAGCGGTTGCATTCTTGCTGAATTGTTTTTTGGGAAGCCTATAATGCCTGGAAGAACAGAGGTATATTCCCATATTATTCTTGGATATGAGGCACAAAATTTTTACATTTATGGGCATAAATTTCTTATTATTAGTCAACTGTTGCAGGCTCTTTTATGTTCTATATAAGCATTACTAGACATAATAACTTCATGCTGCATGTGGTTGATGGAAGATGAAATACTCTTTGACTTAGTTATACCCTTTTGTCATACTTCAAAAGATGGTAGCAACTCATACATATTGTTGATCTGCATACAAAAATATAGCCCTCGAGTGGTTAGCTCCTGCGAGGAATTAGGCATAAAATCTGTCAACTCATCATGCTGTTATCACAAGTATCAAATATCTTAGCACAATAGAAGTTGAGCCTACCGTTCAACAGGTTACATTTATAATTTCTCAAATAATTATTATCATCTTGAGCAATAATAGAAGCATACAAACTACAATGGAGTCTACAAAAGTTTGTGCATGGCAGGAAGTCTTGAATATTTAATTTAATTATCTGATGGTCCAACATTACATGAGACCATTGGTAGGTGGACACAACTCTCCATCCTGTGCTTACTTGGCATGGAAACATGTAGATCTATTGTGTATTTAATTGGACTTCGTGCTTTTGTTATCTACCATTATAGGTGGAGCAACTTCATAAGATCTTCAAACTTTGTGGATCACCTTCTGAAGCGTACTGGAAGAAGTCAAAGCTGCAACATGCAACTATTTTCAAACCTCAACATCCTTACAAGCGCCGTGTTGCTGAGACATTCAAGGATTTTCCTTCATCAGCATTGGGCCTTCTGGAGGTCCTTCTTGCAATTGAACCCGAGGATCGTGGAACTGCTTCTTTAGCACTTCAGAGTGAGGTACTCATGAGTTATTTTCATTTAACAAAGTTCAGTCTACAAGTTATGCCTTATATCATATCCTTGGCATTTTAGGTCATAGTTATCCTTTATTAGAAACTAGCATATTTGTTAAATATTTACGTTGTTTTATCTCAGATTTACTTACTAAAAGTTTTCTTGTCCAGTTCTTCAGGACAAAACCTCTTCCTTGTGATCTATCCTCATTGCCGAAGTACCCACCAAGTAAAGAATTTGATGCCAAGCTTCGAGATGAGGAAGCTAAACGGTAATCTATCTCCTTCCAGTTCTGTTCTTAGCATAATATTGGAATGAAAGCAACTGTAACCATGCCACTGTTTTTGTTAAAGCATTTAGTTTCTTATAGTCTGTTGGTAAAATAAGCTCAAAAGACACCATTATCAACATGGTGAGCTAACTGAGTTTGAAGCAGAAGCAGATAAAGGCTCCTTTTTTCTTTGGCTTAATTTCTGAATATTGGTTTAATGAATAACTGGCTAATCAAAGAAGGGTTCTTTTTCTTTTCCTTTTTTTTTGGGGGGGGGGAGGGGGTTGTGGATGAACTGGGTTTTGGCTTAATTGTTTGCTCTTGATGGAAATGTTCTTTTTTGTCTTCTTCCCCCTCCCTTTTATCCTACTTATAACTCACACTATCCACTAGTTTATTTAAAAGCAGGCAAAAAACTGGTGCTGGCGCAGGACGAGATCAAGAATCAGTCAGAAGGTTTTCCAGAGAATCTAAAACCAGGCCTGCACCTGATTCTAATGCTGAGTTGCAGGCGTCAAAACAGGTAACCAGTACCTAAACGTATATGATGATGTGTCAATGTTTACAAATATCTATTTATCTATGTATAACTTTGGTCATTAGTTGTATCTGTTTCATTGCCTAATCCACATTCCAAACTGTTTTAACCAGAAGAGACAAGGGCAGGCTAACCCCAAAAGCGTCAGTGAGAGTTACAATCCTGGAGAGGATGGTGTTGCTGGCTTCCCAATTGAACCCAGAAAGGGAGCTGGACCCAACGTTTTCTCCCATTCTGGCCAGTCTATCCACCCAAGTGCATTTGGATCTACACGAAATATGAATCTGAACGAGGATGGTCCTGACCGAGTGGGTAGTTCAAGAAACGAAACTGAGTTGAGAAAACAGAGATCGTACATTCATCATGGAGCAACAGAACTCTCCAGATTTTCCAACTCAGTAGCAGTTCGAGGTGGTTCAAGGTTTGATATCGGTGGACACTCTAGTGTGAATCCACATTGGCCAGAGGAGCGTTTTAGTTCAAGATATAACCATCTGGCTGATGGTGATTCCTCAGAAAAGCATGAATGGTCTCACCATTTGCTGGAAAGACCCAAGTCTTCTCATAAGGAAGACAGACAGCTATCTGAGAAGGAGGCTGTCCCGGTAAAGGAATTAATGATGTAGAATAATTTGGTCTTCTGTTTTCTTTTGTTCACTTTTTTCTTATGCCATTGCAAATGAAAATAAATGCCTTTACATATCCATCACAAGCAGAGTTTTATTCTCTTCCATAAGAGTTTGCTCATGTGGGATTGTTTTTCTTAATGCTCCATGGATTAATGAAATCTTGTTTCAATCAATATTGGAAGCCCTCCTCCCATCCTTCCAAAAAGAAAACAGAAAGGAACCTGTACAATGATTCTCTACTCCTTTCTCCGTTCATTTGGAACCTGTAGCTAAATAGGTGGAGCATTAGCGTTGTGGGTTATCTAGTGCTTTTTGCTCAATATGATCATAAACTTATGAAGTAATTTTTTTTGTGGAGCCAGGGCTATACTCACAAAGACAGACGGATCCACCATTCAGGTCCATTAATCCCTCCTGGTGGAAATCTCGAGGAAATGCTGAAGGAGCATGAAAGAAAGATCCAAAATGCCGTTCGTAAAGCTCGTCTTGAAAAGATCAAGACCAATAAAACTTACAGTGAAAATGATCAAACTGAATCACTAGTACACCAGGTGAGAAGTGGCAGGTGACTCTCAAGATAGTAGCTGTGCTGCTTTAACTTTGAATTCAGAAGCTCAAGCAGAATACATGAGATCCTCATAATAGAAAGATACATATTACTTTTGGAGTGACCAGACCCTGATGCTGAAAGACAAATTCAGACTCGTGCAGCTTCTACGAGGTTCATTGTGTCAGATACTTTTGGTCACTACTTAAGGTATGACACAAAATTTTCACTAGCAACGCTTTTAGATAGAAAACATACCACCCTAAAAAGAAAATTGAAGTGAAGAGAAAAAGAAACCAAAAAATTGTTCAGATGATTACATAAGAAACAATAGTACAGTTTTACAACAAAAAAGCAATCTATGGCCATTGACTGTATGACATGCTTGTTTGTATTGGTTTTTGAAATTGACACTGGCAAATTCTTTCATTTCCAGATGGTGATGAGAAGGTCTCTTTGGCATTGTTCATTGCTGAAGATTTATTTGTACAGCTAAAGAACTCAGTTGGCTTTACCTCATTCAATGGAAAGGCTAATCAGATTTCCAAGTCTGATGGTCCGATCATCAGAGGTCACCATTTGATTCAGAGGACCAAGGAAGATGGTCTTGTTTCTCCAAATGTAGCTATTTCTTGGCGCATGTTTAGATTTGTTCATTGCTAGCAGATTAAGCCATTCACTATCTTTTGCCTTATTATTTTGTCAGAATCCATATTATAACTGCAAGAACATTGTTTTTAAGCTGCTAATGCACGAGGAAAGAGTAAGCATGTGAGATGGAAAATTGTTATGTAGTATCACTTGACTCCCTCTTTTGCTTTGTAAATATCTCACCTTTTCTGTCCCTCAAAATTTTAGTATTTTGTCTATTTCTTCTCCTTTAAATATGCATCTCTTTTTGCTATGATAAAGGATTTTTTTTTTTTTTTTTTTTTGTTCTACGTTTAGTTTCTTACCATTTTTGTTCAACTCTTCTATAGAAAAATAGAATAATAAGTGCATCTTTCAGAAGCTTCAATACTTTTAAGCTGCCTCAGACAAAGAAGTAGAAGAGAACAATGCTTTGAAGCTATCCAAGTGCACAAATTTAGTGACGTAGACATGCATTATTCTAGTTTATTGAAAATTATGTTTGCAAACTGGTGGAGAACAAAACTAGGAAAAGAAAATCCCAATTTTATTTTGGATTTCCATGGACATGCTACGAAGCTGGGTGTTGATTGAGCCTGCAAGTATCATTATCATTATCATTATGCATATCTAAGCCAGTTAGCTGATCAGCTACTCCAAATTCACAACAGCAGCAATCAGAAATCAAACCGTAAGTCTAAAACATATTATGGGACTTTCTTTCTTGCGTTAGTTTTTTCTTTTGTACTTTCCTTAGCACCCAAAAAAAAACACATTAAAGAAGTAACAAATAATTGTAAACATAGGACAAAAGAGAAACCCCACCAAACTATAGCAGATACACCCAACTATCATTTTGCTTCATCAAAAATCTTGGCAGCTCCATTGTCTTCATCAAGCATCAAATTGACCGGCTCTTCCCTTTATGTCCAAGCATAACACAATCAGCTATTGTCCTTCTGAACTGTACTACCTTCATTCCCCAACTTCCAACCAAAATATAAACTTGCTCTAAAGCCAGAAAACCTAGAGCTACATACACCATTTTTTTTCCCAAGTTTCATTGCCCTGGACAGCACCAAGAATATCAGTTCTCTATCTCTCTGAAAGTATGAGGCCTAAACCCCATCAAACCCTCAACTTTAAGCTCCTCCTTTTGGGAATCTTGTTTGCTTTTTTCCTTCTCTTTTTGCTAAGATCAAACTTCACAACTTCGAACCAAAACCCATCTCCTAATTCACAAATCTTTCGATCCAAAGCGACAAAAAAGGGGAAACTGACAAAAGATTGCTTACCAATGTGTAACAAAATTCCACCTTCTCTAGCTCAAACTCTCATCCATTACTCTACCTCAACAATTACTCCACAACAAACATCAAAAGAGATATCAGTGACAGCAAGAGTTTTGGACAAGAAATCACCCTGCAATTTTCTAGTCTTTGGCCTAGGCCATGACAGCCTCATGTGGAGTGCACTAAACTATGGTGGACGCACAATTTTCCTTGAAGAAGATGAGGCATGGATTGAACAAATCAGAAGGCAGTTTCCCATGTTGGAGTCATATCATGTTACATATGACAGCAAGGTGAACCAGGCTGAAAATCTTATGGATGTTGGTAAAGGCCCTGAGTGCACAGCAGTGGGAGATCCTAGATACTCTATGTGCCTACTTGCTTTAAAAGGTTTGCCAAGTGAAGTTTATGAAACAAAATGGGATTTGATCATGGTGGATGCACCTACCGGGTACCATGGGGAAGCACCGGGGAGGATGACGGCTATATACACAGCAGGGATGATGGCTAGGAACAGAGAAGATGGTGCAAAAACTGATATTTTTGTGCATGATGTGAATAGGGTGGTGGAAGATAAGTTCTCTAAGGCATTTCTGTGTGAGAAATATATGAAGAAACAAGAGGGAAGATTAAGGCACTTCACAATTCCTAGCCACAAGGATGGCTCAGGAAGGCCATTTTGCCCTGAGTGATTTTTGTTTTGAGTTCATTTACGCTTAAGTAAACCATGGAAAACCACATTAGTGATATGTAGCATAATTACTTGATATAATGCAAAGGCCACAACCGCCTGGTTTATGTGTTTGGTTACAGAAAACTATAAAGCAGTAGGCTAGTAGTCTAGACATTTCTTCTGATTTTCTGACCATGTGTCACTTGACAGTGCCCTGTTAAAACTTTTGTTGATAGTTACCCAAATAAAAACATGCCACGTGACACTTTTAAAAGATGTAATGTATATTTCATAATAATTGTTTGTTACACAGACATTTTTGTGTGAATTGATAATTGTCAAATGTGTAAAATTGTACATACTAAATGTAATTTAAAATACCAATTTTTATTTTTTTATTTTTTTATAATTTGGCTGTTAGTGGACAAATTATTGTCAATGTCTCTTTCTAGAAATCTCAGTACAAATAGTATATATTTCATTTTCAATTGTCAGCCCAACTAATTTTTATTACTTATTTCACTATAAATATTTTATATTTATGTGAATATTCCTATTTTACAAATTTGTAATTGTCAAAGTCTTTATCAACTTATATATTATTACATATTTGATATATTTGTTAATATCGACATAAATTTTGTCGATTTATGTGTTATTACACTTTCATTTCAAAATTTTAATCTATGCTGACATTTTGTTTGTAAACATTTTAAAATAAATTATTATAATTTATATAGTTATCAAAATCAATGAAAGTATTTGTACATATTTCATTAATTGTAATATATGTAAATTTATTTATTTGATCATTATTATGATAAATAACTATTCATACACTTACTGAGTTGTCAAAATCTTACCCAATTTTTATGTTATTCACTTCTATTTCATTGTAACTTGTAAATCATCGATAAATTAGAGAAAAAAATTAATCTACATTTTGCTGCAAATCATCACCATTTTTTACTGAATTGTACAAATTTATTTGCTATTATATATGCATTTTGCTCTAAATGATCAGCTTCTCTACTGAATCGCATTTCTAACAACTTTTCTCAATAAAATGTCAATTTCTTTGTGTATTTGAGTGTTGGCACGTTTCAGCCAAAGTCCTCAATTTTTTCCGTTATTTGAAATTAAGAAAAATATTAATTCAATCAAATGAGGGGCACCGCACGTTTTCTTTCCCCTCCTTTACTTTTCTCTCTCTCTCAAGAGGCAAAGCAAACCCGGAAGAAAACCTCAGCAACCATTTTCCTTATTCGATTCAAACATCACCAATCATGAGTAACGAGTAGTAAGTTATTTTCTTTTCTCTACAAACAATCTCTTTAAGTATTTTCTCTCACTTTCCCTCTATATAATCTGCTATACATTATAGGTTTGTCAATCAACAACACTAAAAATTGTAACTTTATTTTTTGCTCTCGTTTGGTTTAGTGATTATCTGTTCAAGCTTTTGTTAATTGGGGACTCATCCGTTGGAAAATCTTGCCTGCTTCTCAGATTTGCTGTGAGTTGACTTCGTTGGACTTTTGATGTTATTTTGTTATTTTAAGCAGTATTGGAACAAATGTTAGAGTCCCAGATTATTTTTTTAGTAATTAAGGCTGAAAGTTTTGTTCTTTTTTATACCAGGATGATTCGTATGTTGACAGCTACATAAGTACTATTGGAGTTGATTTTGTGAGCTCTTCTACCTATATGTGTGCGTGTGTTTATTATGTATGTGAGAATTGCTTTCACTTATCGCAAAAGCTTAACTTTCTGGCTGCTTTCAGAAAATCAGGACTGTAGAGCTAGATGGAAAAACAGTCAAGCTGCAGATTGTGAGTAGAAACTGCCTTGACCCCTTGAAATTATTGCACATACTTTTTTACTGGCAGATGATTTAGTCTACTGCTTTTTTTTTTCTTTTTGTGTGTGTGTGTGTGTGTGTGTGTGTGTGTGTGTGTGTGCGTGCGCGTGTGTGTGGTGTATTAGCGTATATTTAGTCTTATATTGAAATGTTAAGATTCTAATTCAATGAATGTCTACCGATTTAGTGAAATGTCAGATGTTTGTTGCTATCAATAACGAGGTCGACAAGCATTTTTCTCCTTAAGTAGGTTTATACCTTCTTGATAAGATATTAAGTAGAATAATTACTAAAGTTTATGGTTTCTCACAGGTTTCTTGAAAATATGGACAAGTTGGTGTAAGCACTCTTTCTCACAAATTGCAACATTTGGGTTGCTGTCTTTCAGTTGGATTAGCCTAGGTTGTCTAAATCTTTTGAGTTATAAAATTAAAGAACAAGAGGCGGCTTGGAGCTTTTCAAAATGTTAAATCTAATATAGATTAGCATGTTGAAGGGATACAGAGAAGCTTTGTTCTTTTAAATGAACTTTGTGTATGAAGAGATTTACATGAATAGTTGTTTAGTGTTACCTTTCTGTTATTATGTCATCAGTGATCAATACATTCTTGTTAAAAGAGTTTAGGTTTTTTGGTTATTGCTTTAAACCATGGATTCTAGCATGCTGCACACCTCACTTTTGATGCTACTAGTCATATGTGCCAGTTATATGAATTTAGTTTTTGTGATTTTTCTTTTTCTGTTATTTTTTCTCCTTTCTTTTGGTCTAAAAAGTTAATTATAGGCTTGCAAGTTTACAGTAATGCATATTCACCTTATCACATCCTATTGGAAGCTGAATTTTCACATGATCAGAGCTATTGATCATTTGAGGTCCAGTCAAGGCTCAAACCTAATTTTACATAATGATTCATGTGATTTTGTATTTTCTGTATGTTCAGTGGGATACTGCTGGACAGGAGCGGTTTAGGACTATAACAAGCAGTTACTACAGAGGAGCACATGGGATAATTGTAAGTGACTCTTTCCTGTCCTCTGATCCAGGTGATGTAGATTCATTACCATAGGTTTTTTTACCAACATTTTGTGACAAGGAAGATAAAGAATAGCCAGTTTTATAATTGATTTTATATATACTAATCCTGGGAACATAATTTGATGTTGTTTGTAAAGTAAATCTTAATTTTCCACTTATGTTCGTGAACAGCAGATTGTACTGAAGTAAACAAAAATTCTTATACATTTTGGCATTGCAACAGATTGTTTATGATGTTACTGAGATGGAAAGCTTCAACAATGTCAAGCAGTGGTTGAATGAGATTGATAGATATGCAAATGACAATGTATGCAAACTTCTAGTAGGCAATAAATGTGATTTAGTTGAAAACAAGGTCGTGGACACACAAACAGCAAAGGTAGTTTTTAATTTCCTGGATTTTTACTTTATAATTTAAGTTTTCTTCAAAAACCTTTAGTTCTGCAGTTTCTTCTTGACAAATTTATTTAATTTATGGGAAGTTGATATGCAGATGTGGGGCATCTGCTCACTAATGTATCAAACTAGTTCCATAATTTTATATCCCATACATGGGAAAAAGAAAATGTATATAATATGTCAACCTCAGCAAATTTCTTGTAATACTGCTCTGTTTGATGCCCTTTTGTTCATATAATGTTTCTATTTGTATATACATCCTTGCTTGTCTTTGCAAGAGCCACAAGATGAATGGATAACCCAACTTTATCTTATCCATTATCGCCAGATCACTTGAAACTTAACAAGCTGTATGGCTGGTGTCGTCCTGGGCCCCTGTTTTGAATTATGTGGATAGGAATTATAGAAGCCATCACTCCATGAAGATTATTGACTTGCATCTTGGATACCTGTGTTTGATTCATCAATTTGAAGAGAGAGGAAAATAAAACTTGCAATTTATTTTCTTTCTTTAAAAAAAAGAAAAAGAGAGAAAGAATTAGAAGATAGAAGAAATGAGAGCAAGAAAACAAGTTTTGACATTTGCTGGGTTTCCCATTTCTATTCTATCTCCAATTTTGTTATAGCTAGAATCTGTTGATTAGTCGGGTGATGTTTGGTAATGCATTTGCCATTTAGGTTATATGCTATTATGCTTCCATCGCTCAATTTCAATAGATAGTGAAATCTCCGCTCTTACATTTCTGCTCATATTAAGATGAAATCTCCGCTCTTACTGATAAATGATAATAGATTACTAAATATCAAGTATCACTCAAGTGTGTTTTTATTTATTTTTTTCTCTTGTCTCTCAGAATTATGCAAGCCTTATTTAAATTCATTTTCTTTTCTGGTATATTGTAGGCATTTGCTGATGAACTTGGTATTCCTTTTCTTGAGACAAGTGCTAAGGACTCCATCAATGTGGAGCAGGCTTTCCTAACAATGGCTGCTGAGATCAAGAAAAAGTATCATTCTCTATTTCTATATGGTGAAATATTAGTGAATTTGCAATTGCTAATTGTGATTGTGATACATTGTGGACAAATTTGCGAACACAGGTTTTTCAACTTGTTCAAAACTGAAAATATTAAACCAAAAGTAATGGTAAATAGCAGAATATATTACTTTTCATTTTTTTTCTAAACACAACCCTGATGATAACATGCGAATAGTTTTCATATGATTAATAGATGGATGTAAATAGTTGAATGGAAACTTTGTAATCTAGTCCATGGATTGTTGTCATTTCTTTTTTTTTGTTTGGGGGGGGGCGGGGAAATAAACCCCATGTAGGCAAGGACGGCAAGTTCCACTTACTACTCAAGGTCCTGTGGATGTGGCAGTTTTGTGATTTCTGATGATAATGCTTCCTATTTTCTTTTGAAATTGATCTCATTAGTTCATTGATTGCTATTATCAGCGTCAGATGTTTTGACTTCAAAACTTTTCTGCAGGATGGGTAACCAACCTACTGTTAACAAGTCCACTGGAACTGTTCAAATGAAGGGCCAGCCAATTGAGCAGAAGAGTAACTGTTGTGCTTAGCCATTGCATTTTAACATCTATTAAGAACAGCAAGAGTGCAACTTTGTAGACTTTGTAATGACATGGATCTTTCAAAACTGCTTCTTCTTTTTTCCGCTACTAATTCCCAAAAGCGGTAACTTAAAGGGCTTTCAAAACTGTTAAATATTGTGTACTTTAACCCTTCTCGGGCTAATGCTTTTCTGCTAACGTTTCAATTGCAAAATGTTATTCTGGCAACATCACTGGCATCTTGAATTCGCCTCTGAAGCATCAAGCACGCATTTACCTTGTTTTCGTCTTTTTTACTTTGTAACAAAAAGGTTTTCGTATTGTTATAGACAAAATAACATGCAGCATTGCAGCCCATTGTTGTACCAAACTGAGCAATAAGAAATATATATACATATTTTTTGATTCTTCGGAAAGTAAAAAGAAAAATATTCAGTTGACAGACTTATGCCCGTTCTTTTCTATTCGACCAAGAGACTCAATATATAATAATTCTACTTTGCAATTTATAACAGATTTTTCCAACAAAAGTAATCCATCTGATGCAAAATATCCTCAAGAAGAGACATGAATCTACATTGCTTGAACGACACTAGCTATTTGTCATCGAGCTTGACTATGACTAGAAGCTCTGTTATATTTCATTAAACTGCTAAACACGACCATTTAAAAAAATCATGTAAATACCGAAGACAAGTAAACAGGGCATGGTTCAACAATTAATAAACATGGCAAAGAAATTACCCGCGATAACTGAAAATGAGAAACAGAGAAAGAAAATTATACGAACTATTATTACACCTCAAGATGAGGAACAACAAGGCTTCTTAGTGTTGGCCTCTGATTCGCCAACTACTATAGTCTTTCCTTCTTTGATGCTGAAAGGTGCTGGCTCATCAGAAGAAAGTGGCTTCTTACTGATTATACGGTATATCTCAGAAAGAATTGTCTGGAAGGCCTTCTCGACATTTGTTGCTTCCAGAGCAGATGTTTCAATGAAAGAAAGGCCTTCATTCTCAGCATAACTTTGGGCATCCTCTGTGGCAACTGCTCGGAGATGCTTCAGATCAGTCTTGTTCCCAATCAACATAATCACAATATTGGCATCTGCATGGTCCCTCAGCTCCTTCAGCCACTGGCTCACATTTTCAAATGTTGTCGGTTTTGTCACATCATATACTAGAAGAGCTCCAAGGGCACCCCTGTAGTAGGCACTGGTTATTGCTCTGTAGCGCTCCTGACCAGCTGTATCCCATATCTGAGCTTTCACAGTTCTTCCCTCAACCTGGAAAAAACACAGCATTTTTTGTTGGATTCTATAGTGATATAGGAAGATCAATTTTCATAACCAGATAAGATCATCAATAACATGATAACTTTTGAAGATGAATAGAATATCCACCAAATTTAACTGAATTAATGCAGGTACACTTAAGTGAATCTAAAAAATGTAGGCTAATGACTGGCACCATCATATTCTGGGGATGATATTTTTAAAATTTTAACACTGGATCATCAATGGGGTATGAAATGATACTAGGCTCTAGAATAAATACACACTCATTAAGAAATAAGAAACATGTCAAAGATTTCAAATACTAAAATAATAAAAACAGCACAGGTTTATTTTTATTGAAAAACAAAATATCAAATACTTCATCTTCAATTATCAATAATAAAAAAAGACACATACCCCCACAATATCATCCAAACACCCTGTTAAGAGCCAGAATTTGAAAAGCTATAATATGCCTTAGACAATTGACATGAGGAGCTCATAAGCTCCTTTGATCCACTAAAAGTTTGAAACTGATTAATTAATACAACATAAAGATAACTCTATGCATTTGTATTGCATTCCTGCTTAGATAAAAAAATTTAAAAAAAACCCACTGTTTCAATTTCAATCCAAAACCATATCCAAAAACCAAAAATCAAACTTTACCCTGCTAGGCTGCTATAGCATCTGAATTCTAGACTTCTAGTACACTGATTAATCATCACAAGCAGATCAAGAACAGTTCCACTAAGAAATAAAACCCAATCCCAGATCCATAAAAGCACAAAGATATTTCTTTTACTTAACCCACATGCTCAAACATGGACCAAATATGAAATATCAACCATGGCCAGCCACTAGTAATGCTACACACACTTGGCACTACTTATATATCTTATGTATATATGAGTAAGTGAAAGTTGGAGCACCTGAAGAGTACGGGCGGCAAATTCAACGCCAATGGTGGATTTGGACTCCAAGCAGAATTCATTCCGAGTGAATCGGGAGAGGAGGTTCGATTTCCCAACGCCTGAATCCCCAATTAATACCACCTTGAACAAATAATCGTACTCCTCGTCCGGTCTCCTCGCCATCTTTTTTTTCCTTTTTTATAGAAAAAAGTTGCTCGAAAATAAAAAATAAAAATAAAAATAAAAATAAAAAAACAGAAAAAAACTGTGTTCGTGTCTTCCTGAGAAATCGGTAGCTTAAGAGAACGAAGCAGAAATTGTGAACTGGGATGCCATTTAGAATAAAAATCAAACGAAATACTATCTGAAGCAAATTTTATATTACCCAAAGTACCCTTTTTATTAAAGATGGAATGACTAAAATTTCCCTGTTATTCTTTTGGATCCCTATGTGGCTGCATCTTGAAACTTGTACAGTAGTGGGCAAAAGTAGCAAGACATGCTTCTCTCTCTATATTCTATGTATCTTGTTTCTTTTTAGCTAATTATTGACTTCATCCCTAAATTTTGTTTAAAGAGCTATTTTATCCCTAATCATTTATTTAAAATTCAATTATGTCCTTCTAATTGAGTACAATTTCATCATAATTCAAAATATTAAGAATTTGTTTAGCGCATCGTATAAAATTATATAATATATAATTATACAATATATTAAGTTATAAAATTTTATAGTTATTTTACTGTTATCTTATCTTTTATTTTTTATTATATAAATTTATATTATCAGCTAAATTATAAGATGATGTTAACATAATAAATTATATTATTTTATTGATACTAAACATTACATAAAAATAAATTAAATAATTTTATATTAATTTGGTATCGTTATATGATACGCGAAACAAACTTTACTAGTTCAGTGAGTCAATATAAGTGGAGTTTTATGTTGTGAAAGTGTGGAACAAAATATGTACCTACTAAAGTACTGTATCAGTATATAAAGGTGCAAATGCGGGACATATGTGTTTTAAAGAGTATTATATTTGAGAGGAAATTTTCTCCAACGCAGACATAATTTGAATTAAGATTCTTAAAAAAGATGTTAACTGATTGGCGGTCAGCTAAATAACAAGAACTAGCTGTCTCATTTTTTATAAATCTATCTCATTCTAAATGAAGAAGTGATTCCGATTATAGGTTGAGATTAAAAATTTTACCAGGTGCATCCATTAACACTTTTTAAATTTTATATTTAAATTCATAACTTCAATGTTAAATGGGCCATCAATCACTTCTTCGAACTCGGCCTGGCTTTTTATCACAAGTAGGACCCGACCCGTTAAAGCAATATCCAATATATTTCTTTGCCTTTCCGCTCTCTACTAAACCCTAGCTAGATTCGTTTGTGCTTCCCTGCCTCTTAGCCTGTCAGCAACACTTGCGCTTTCGGAAGAACGCTCACACTGTATGGTCCCTCTCTTTCTCTGCAAATTGGTTTTCAATTTGAAATCTGTTTGTTTCGTTGGAAAATTTTGAAGTCTATAGCAGAAAGTTTTTCTTTCGGTTTTCTAAACGAAGATAGTAAATGTGTGTGTGTTTTTTTTGTTTTTTTATCACCTATATTTGTAAGTAACTTGTGATTTCTTCTATGTGATCAGATCTGAACTAAGGGTGAAACGTTTTTCCGTGAAGCCTGAAGCCATGGCTCTGGTGAGTTGGATTAGATTCTTGATTCGTTTTACATTCAATGGTTAAATTAAACTCAAATTGAGGGGGGCGCTTATGTTTTTTGTGTATACATGTGAGAATTTTGCAGTAGATATAAATTTATAAGCTTAATGTGATAAAGGGTGAGAAATGAAGTTATAATCTGATAATATAAATCAATATTGTTTTGCGCGCTTGTTTTGGTGAAGTGTGAGCTGAATTTTCCATCTTTTTTGTATTGAAATATTGATAGGAATTGAATTGATGAATTCCTTGCCTCTCTAGTTATTAGTTATTACCTATGAGAATTTTCAGAAATATACTAATTGCAGATTGGCAGCGGACATAGAAATCCTATTTCTGTAAAAGATATTAGCTTTCAACCAATTTGGGATGTGTTGTGATCTTTTCCTACTTATGAGTTCTGCCTCTGGCTTGATTATGAAGGTGAAGAAGAAACATGATTGTTTAGTATAATTATTTTTTTTCTCGTTTTGTTTTGTTCATTTCTTGTCCCTCATTTTCTAGACCTTCATGTTAGAAGTCATCCTTGACTCTATTTTACTTGGAGGATCTGTGTGACATTTTGTATTATACGATGATCTGTATTTGGTTTATTTTTCTTCCGTTACTATGCAGTTGTTTGCTTTTGTTGATGTGGTTGTTTCTTCTTCTAGATCATGCATGCTGGCCACAAACAAAACAAAAATGCTTTCAAGGCATTTATTGCTGCAGAGTACAATGGTGTGCGAATTGAATGGGGCCCTGATCTTGAGATGGGTGTTACTAATAAAACTCCCGAGTTTCTCAAGATGAACCCTATTGGCAAGGTACATCTTTTGATCAGTAAGTCTGCATTAAACAATAGTTGAGTTGATTTAATCTTATAAAACACATCATCCTTCTAGGTTCCTGTGCTGGAAACACCAGATGGTCCAATTTTTGAGAGCAATGCCATCGCCCGCTATGGTATGTTTACAATTGAACATACATTTATTTATTTTTTGAATTGATATGACTACTGTAAGGATTTTTTTCATGTCTTCTGTTTGTTGCTGCAGTTGCCCGCTTGAAGGCTGATAGTTCTCTGTATGGATCTTCTCTGATTGATTATGTAAGATTTTCTTTATTATTTCTTTCTTTTTTTGTTCCCTTTATGTACATCGCAGTCAATGTGATGAGTTTTCACCTCCCAATTTACATGCTTACGTGCTCATATAAATTCTGTTTTGATGTTTCAGGGCCATATTGAACAATGGATTGATTTTTCATCTTTGGAGATTGATGCTAATATAGTGACCTGGTATAGACTAAGAGTTGGACGAGTCCCCATACTTTCCTCCTGTAAGTACTTATTTCATATTACTTGTTCACATTTATTTATTGGCCCACATTAGAAACTGTCAAACTTTGTTTGTTTGAATTTCATTTAATAATTTACTGCTTGATTTATGTTCACCTGTTGCGTTCATTTGATAAGCATTATAATCTCATATAAGATGTGTTTATATTTTCCCCTTGTACTGTTTTGGCATTGTATTAATGATTTTCTTGTCTGACCTATATATTTATGTATGTCAATGGAGGTTGAGGAAGCTGCAATTGCTGCATTGAAGAGAGCTTTGGGTGCTTTGAACACTTACCTTGCTTCTAATACATACCTGGTTGGGCATTCAGTGACTCTGGCTGACATTATTGTGACATGCAATTTGTTATGGGGATTCACTCATCTCATGACTAAAAGTTTCACTTCAGAGTTCCCTCATGTTGAGAGGTACTTCTGGACCTTGGTCAATCAACCAAAATTCCAAAAGATTTTGGGGGAGGTCAAGCAGATTGATTCTCTTCCACCTGTCCAAGCTGCAAAGAAGCCGTCTCAGCCAAAAGAATCAGCGAAACCCAAGCCCAAGGATGAACAAAAGAAAGAGGCCAAAAAAGAAGTGACAAAGCCCAAGGCTGAGGCTGGTGAGGAGGAGGAAGAAGCACCCAAGCCCAAACCCAAGAATCCTCTTGATTTGCTTCCGCCTAGTAAGATGATACTGGATGAGTGGAAACGACTCTACTCAAACACTAAGACTAACTTCCGTGAAGTTGCAATTAAAGGTATGTGGCAACTTAATTATATGATTTAAAAATTTTAGTGCTCTCCATTTTCTGAGTCTTATGTTTTATTTCTTAAAAGATTATTATTATACTACAATATATGTGCTCTAATGAAATCTCATTGATTCTGATTCTCATGATTTGGGGACTTGAATTGAAAATTTGACATAAACACTTGGAAATTAACAAATTTCAGAATGGTCTGTGGCAACTTTTTGATGTTTATCTTTGGTTTTAGCATCTTATAATTCATACTTGTTTTGTTCTTTTTCTAGGATTCTGGGACATGTATGACCCTGAGGGATACTCTCTTTGGTTCTGTGATTACAAGTACAATGATGAGAATACTGTTTCGTTTGTGACACTGAACAAGGTTGGTGGGTTTCTTCAGCGAATGGATTTGGCTCGAAAGTATGCTTTTGGGAAGATGCTTGTGATTGGGTCAGAGCCACCCTTTAAGGTGAAGGGGCTATGGCTTTTCCGTGGGCAAGAAGTCCCTCAATTTGTGATTAATGAATGCTATGACATGGAGCTATATGAATGGAAGAAGGTTGACATATCAGATGAAGCTCAAAAGGAGCGTGTCAGTCAGATGATTGAAGATGCTGAACCATTTGAAGGAGAGGCTCTCTTAGATGCCAAGTGCTTTAAGTGAAACCAATCCCTAGTGCCTATATAAAAGGGTATGTTTTTGTCTGTCCTCGTTTTTGGTAGAGTTTGTTTTGTTCCTGTTACAGTTAAAAGTGAATCCTTTAGCCTTCTGTGATGTGAACAACGTTATAAACTTAGAATGCTTGTTTCTGCTTACTCATTATTTAATATAATCCTGATACCAATAGGATTGCTCTTTGTTTTGTTCCCCTCTTTAGATGAAAGATTATGCAAGGTTTTGGTCTTTGGAAGCATGGGTTCCAAGGGTACAACCTTTTGTTTTTCTCACTTTCATTGCTCCCAAATTCTAAAGCTTCCGTATTATATTTCTTGTGAATTTTATTAGCAGCCTTTGAATAAGTTAAAGTTGTAACCTGTCAAAATTGAGATCTTTTAGTAGTTTAGTCTTTTACGTTTTTAATTTTGTACTCTTAAAATCACTTAAATATGTTGACTACCTCATGTCGTCCATTGAACATATGTGATATTAAGTTGAAAAAAAGAACTAAATTTCTATGGAGGATTGTGTAATTCTGAAGTGAAAAAAATTAAAATACTTGCATAACTTGTAATTGATATTATTAACAAGAGGTTACTTCAAATTATGCCAAAAGACTTATGGCCGATGATGTGGCAGCCAGGTGGCAAATTGAACCCAGAAAAATATATAGGAAGGTGGGCAGGCTACCTCTGACAAAGCTCACAAGACTAAAGACGACAACAGCTGGAAGATTCTTATTTTTATATGATTAAATAAAATAAAAAACCAGAAAAACTTTAGCGTTGTTCATCACGAAGTACGATTTCTCCATTGACGGAGAGAGATGAGTGAAATTTCAAGACGCAGATCGCTCAACTTCCTTCTATTCTTGGCTTCGACTTCACTACAATTCATTTTAGGTTTGTCACCCAGATCTCGCTCATTTCACCTTGCAATTTCTGTGAGTTTGTGATAATTTGTGCATATAATTTATTTTTCTTTTGGATCATTATAATTTAGGCTCATACAGGCGTGTTTCCAATCCATAATTTTCATATGCTATTTTAGAAAGAAAAGTTTGAAGCTTTTTCTTATTTTCGTTTTGGGAGGATAACCTGTTACATTGTTGTTCAGTTGCTAAAAAAATTAGTCAACCCTTCGTTTTTGGCTGCTAAAAAGTGAAATACCTGAAGTATATACGTAGAATGTGTAATGCTTTTGAATATGGGTTTTGTGTTCTTTGGTGTATAAGTTAAAACCCACCTCAAGTACGGAAAATGGTCCTGTTTTATAGGGTTAATTGTTGGTCTTTTCTTCCACACAATGCTGAACTTGGAACTAAATTTTGAATTATATGCTTTATTTGACGTTGATTAAGAATATGGTGAGAAGTAAGGGTACTCATGACACAACTCGGACATGGAAACTCAACATAGCCCAAGAAAATTTATACCATTTACAAATAGGTTGGAGTGTTTAACAGGTGACGGGCCACTTTTCTTGCTTTAAGCAGAACCTGGGCAGCCAATTACAAAAAAAAAGTTCATATATCTGAAATTTTCAAAATTTCACCCACTTGTATGGTGACTGCAGAAGCTAAAATCTTTAGGGTAATCTGCATTAAAAGTGATCCTTTTTCATAACAATAAGAACTGCATGTTTGGAATAAACTTATTGATGGTTTGGATTAATCATTGGAAAGTTGGAACTTTTCTCAGATATGGTCTTTGATCCCTTAATTATTTTCCCTTGCAGAAGGTGATAAACTTAGCTGATATAGATTGTCCTGAATTCAGACTCCTTTACTAATGCTAGCAAGCATGAATTTTCCCTTTTCGCTTGTTATGCTTACTTACCCAAAATCACATGCATTCTGTCTCATTCTCTTTGATTTGGGTGTTCTCAGGGTTTTCTGATAACTCATCAAGTTCCAAAGATGCTACTAAGGATGAGGCTCATGCTACTTCCAGCAGTAGCACTAGATCCACTGTAGTCATCATACTCCTTGTGGTTGTTGCGGTTATGCTGTTATCATTTTTCGTTTTCAAGTTCTGGCGTAAGAAGAAAAGAGAAGAGCAGTATGCCCGTCTTTTAAAGTTGTTTGAAGAGGATGATGAACTTGAGCTTGAGCTTGGTCTAAGGGTTTGACGTCACTTCGAAAGTTTGTGCTCATTATAATTGAGGTTTGTGTGCCATAATATGTTAGCTTTTTGTTTTCACTCGTTGGCCTTTTCTACTTCCTGTTTTATATCTTAAAGGTCTTTAGGGGAAGGAGTGAGATTACATATGGCATATGCTTCAAATGGATTTCTGGGTCTTTAGAAGTGATTCCTCCTCCATCACTTCTGCCCAGAATGGAAAAATGAAATCCTTTTTTCCTCTGATAGCAAGCTTAATGGAAACACTTGCTTATTTTATTCCTGTCCATTTCTTTGCGTAAAGTTATGCTTTATCTGTTTCTTTTTGAAATTAACTAGTGGTAGTCTTGAAACATTCATAATATATTGGACACAATATATGTAATGAATTAGCTATTTATCTCTTTCTCCTCCAAATCTAAACCCTAGAATGATAGCCATAATACAAAGTATATTAGAGCTTTAGGATTAGGCTATATAGTCTTCTCGGTGAATATTTTGCTTAAATACTTTTGTCATTGACCCTGAAGTGCGTACCATACTGGTATTTTCCTTCCACCCTCGGTTTCAAAATTTCATGTAGGGCTATTTATGTTTGTTCAGATTTTCGGTCCTTGATTTTCAAATTTCATGTGGTGGTTGTTTTATGAAAACAACTGACAATAATTGGTGTACTGAATCTGTCAACACGGCCACAAAAACGCTATATAAAATCTATTTTATGTTTTAGCAACATTATATATTTTGTCAGAGTTTCTCCCTGCACCGTCCATCCCTTCCAACCAGCAAGCATCCTCACTGATCAACGTCCAAACCCTGCCAGTTATAGGCTCCACAACCCACTCCCCCTCCTCCCTCTTCGAATTACCAGAAAAAGAAAAAGAAATTCAGTTTCTGCCCATCTCATGCCTTGGTTGCTGATAGTCACCAGAGTGAACCGTCAAGTGATGGAAAACAAAGGAAGCCTTAAATCTTTCCTCTGCTTGCTAAAGTCCCCAAAATTGATGGTCAAAAACCCTTTTGCTAAAAATTGGTACCTATAAATGTATTGGTCTGTTTCATACGAATAATAGTCCTGTCGAATGTCAATCTCTTCTCAATGACATAATTTGACTGTTTTTCTTTCCATAATCTTTTGAAGTTTTTTAATGCAGGTTTTTCCACTCTCATTATTGCAAAGCTTGCTCCTTTTATAGCCAAGATCAGATATGATGTCCTACAATGAGGTTAGGCATTTTTTTTCAATGATTGAAATGTTTGTAATAATATCACCAAATGGAATTTTTTTTTTTTTTCTTTCTGTTGGTTAAGAAGATGATATGATTTCTGTACAAAAATATTCGACAGTCCTTCAAAGTATGTAAAAGATCAACTCATATGCTTGTATAATGTACAAGTTTTGATGTGTTACAGGCTTACACTAGCTAATGCTTCTATGCATAAGATCCCTATTGCAATACTTTAAAGCAACCTTGAATATAGTTGCTTTCCATTAAATGTTGTGCACATGTAAACAGAATCCAGGGGAAACCTTCAGTAGTTTGTGGTCACTAAATGACATGTATTTGTGCATGCATGTTTCTTCATGAGTGCATTTTGAAGGAAGTAATGAACGATGTGGAGTTATACTGAAGATTAGTGATACGAATATGATAGATGGAATTAGTTCGTGCCTTCAAGGGGCACTTCTAAGTTAAACTTATCATGAAAGCCCCTATGGCCTACCACAACCAATGACTTGGTTTTCTTATCAAGCTAACTAATGCACCGCGTGCAAGTCTAGGATATTACATTTGTTCACCCTCTGCCTGATGCAGCCAGGAGAGTATTATACCTAACCCGAGACTGGAGACCATTTATTTTTATTTTTTTGAGATAATACAGATTTTTTTTAGCTGGTAAGAATCTGGATCAAAGAGCTGAATAAACTGGGTGAGTGAAGCTTATGCTGGATGAGGGAAGGTAAATTTAGGAGGACTGAACTCATTGACAGGGAGGAGTTTATCATTGTTGTATTCAGAAGTGTTCAAGTTTGCCTTATATCATTTGCTATTATTATAGGATGGTGCAATACGAGGGTGTATTCAGAATGGGTGTTCTTATATCCACTGGATACTCTAGTAATTAGCATTTGAAGATAGCAGTGTTGGATGTTGCTTGCTTACTTTTAGGAAGTAAGAATAGCTAGTGGAGGTGTACAGAAGTTGCCAAGTAGTAGTTATGGTGGTTCATGAAAATTGAAAATGATATCTAATTGTTTACAGGAAGTTATGTATAGCACAGCATACTTACTGAGATCCATCATTTCAAGCCAATCTGATCACCCAAAGCACCATGGAATGGAAGGATGCTATCACTTTGACTACTGAAACAATTTGAAAGCTATTACTAAAGCAAGGAACCAGAGGAGCATCTTTCTTTTATTTTTATTCATGATAAATCCTTTGGTACAAGGGCATATAAGAACATGAACATATTCCCTCCAGAGGTGTACGCGTTAAACTCACAATTGCACCATGAATGTCTAACTAGGCTTGATTTCAAAGTTTCATATTATGATATCAATACCAAGCTGACGATTATCGTCTTACAAATGAATATAACCAATCAAGCTTTATTGAGAATCTTTTGAGCTATTTGATCACAGGGCGTCAATATGCATGGGCCAAGACAGTGAGAATGGAAATTTTAAATACAATTTAAAGCTAAATTAAGCGTATAAAAGCACTCATACACCAAATAAAACATCAGTAATGTTTTCAGATACTTATTATTATTATTTAGAGATTGCAGTGTTGAAATATATTTTCCAATCATAAATGCTTGTTAAGATGAACTTTAATATGTAACAAGGCAAAATGCAAAAGCCACCATAGATGAATTAGTGCGAGTTACTTCCTTAAATGTAGCGTTCAGTTTTATTTCTATAATGTTCAATATAAAATCCCACAAATGAATATTCAACTCAGTTTACTGTGAAAGTGTACTAAAATGGATTGTAAAACGGAGAGGGTAATATGCATGGAACATTTTGTTCCGTTTATAAACCTCTTTTTTAATATCCGAGATGTACAATTCTTTATCTAGAAGTTGTATGCGGAACAAAATATCCCACGCACATAGCTCGTCCCAAGTAGATGAGTCAGGCTGATACCTGCTTAATACTGTTTAGCATTCAAGGCGCAAGGATTATAAGAATCAAAATATACAAGGCAAGCTCTCAATTTATACATTATAAACTATAAACATCTAGCATAATCACTTTCGAATAGGGAATTGGCTAAAATATTAAATAAGCTGGCTGTCAATTACATAATAACGAAGAAAAATATACTGAAAAATATTGATCTGGCAATACGTTCAACAATTATTCTACCATTTATTTTTGAAGTCAATAACATGCATATGTGCAAATACGCATGTAATGTAATAAATCTCACCAATGCAAAGAATATCCCAGTAAGTCATCAGCAAGGGTAAAGGAGTTACTATCACTAGTAATCTGACATGCTCAATGTTCTATGGGTTAATACATGAAAGAATAGGAGGGAAAGCATATCGAACATAACCAATTAAGTGAAGGCATGCCACACAATTAGCTCAGAACTCAGGAGTTCAACTGGCATACTTGAGTGTTCAGCCTCTGCGGCTAATTTTGGGGGATACTATCAGTAAGAAGGCCATGAGGACTGTTAAAAATTCTGGTATTGGTATCAGCTACCAAAAAGTTATTCACCGTCAACATATTGGGGTCATCTTACTGTCTTGGCTCGTTTCATTCCTGTACTGTTAAAAGGTGACATGCTTGGACTCATACTTGGACTCATGCTTGGGCTTTCTTCCCTTAAAGTACCATTTAGCATAGCCAACTCCCTCAGCTGTTGCTTCTTATAGTGGTCAAAAGATTCATCCTAAATGGAGAGAAGGAGGGAGAGAGGGATTAGGAGAACGTGGAAAGGAAGCAACATAACCATGGTACCAAAAGAAGAACTTCAATAACTGAAAACTAAGATTCTATGTGTTTATACCACAGGCTTCAAAAGGTTTTCTAGTATTGCAATTGCATGATCCACGCGGGCATCTATTATATCCTCCGGAAATTCGGCCTCCAGCAACACATGCAATGGCTCATTAAGGTGCTCATATCCAAGTTTATCTTTGAGCTTCTCTTCCTAAGAGGAAAAAGAAATAACATGAGATTTGGGGGAAAATGACACATGAGGAGTCAAACAACTATGATGCAAACCCTTTTACATGTAATGGAAACTGTGCGTGTGTGTACCTCACTTTCTTCCATTCATTGAGTCATATTATCTCCCCTCCATTGTCATTAAAAAAGTGTTTACAGTAAAGTGAATACTCATTCCATGGCTCAATACATTCATAGTGCTTGATCGAGGTATCAAGACAGTATAAAAAAAAAACCTAGTGTATCCAAACCAAAAGTGGTAAATACCTAAAAATCATAAAAAGGGGGGGAATACAAAATACGGCAAAATCAATAAGAGCTGCTAGTCTCCAACAAATTAAATGAAAACGCATATACAATGTATTATATTGATACCTCCTATACGCATCGGATGTGTGTTCTTTTCATTCCTTTTATATGTATGCATAAATTAAACATCAACAGCAATTACTTTATGATGTTATTCCATTTCTCAGCAACAAATAACCTGTCACAGATGTCATCCCCCACCCTCCCTCCTAATCCCAAACGAAAAAAGGAAAATACAGACTTAAATGTCCATGTATTACTTAACATAACCAAGTCCTTTGACCAGATTTTAAAAATCCAATAACAAGGAAACAAACATCATAGCCAGCAGCAAATGACCAGATTTTTCATTTAATATAAGGAACATATAAATAATATCCAAATTGAGAAATGGTGAGGTGAAACCATTGTTGCTCATGCGTTGGGATTGATTTGATTTTAGTCAGCCAATAACAAGGACACAACCACCAGTAGCCAGCATCAAATGGCAAATTTGTTCATTTAATAAAGAGAAAACAGAAAATCGCATTACCCATCTTCAATGTACAGGGATCTCTATTGTATACCACTCACCTATAAATCCATATATAAAATTTAGTAAGTGATTTTTTAATTACCTTTACAGAGTCCTTCACAGAGCCCCGGCCTCTAATGTACACCCTACATTCTGTCATGGCTTCAACCCTTTTCAATGAGTTTCCGCGAGGTCCCAAAATCCGCCCAACAAAATTATACTGCCAATATCAGTGTCAAAAACATTTCTAAAATAAAATTTAACAATGACACTGTGTTAGACAACAAAACATCAACTTACATTTGGATATTTGTCCACAGGGACATCAAGTCTAATAACCCTCTTTACACAAGGAGTAGTTGGGATTCCTTGTGCACCAGGCCAACCCATTGCAGGAGATTGAAAAGACGCCATTCTTTGTAGATGTCCATTTTCCTGCAGGAAGAAACTCGGAATTACAAAAAACACCCTTTTATATCAACACCTTCAGACTTCAAGTTATCTACTAGTATGTAGATTTTGATACACTTCTGTCCTTATCTTTTCCAAATAGGAAACTGACTACTATTTTAGAAACTCAGATCTGTATGATTCATAAAATATTGAAAAAAGAAAAGATGAAGCCGATAACATGAATTGTATTCTAAGCAGACAACATGACTGAGGATTCTTTTTGTAATCCTAAAGCACTAAACCTAATTCAAGCTATCCCAAATCATTTTATTTATTTTTTTAGGGAGGGAGAAGGGGGGAATAAACCGCATATATGCTTCCAAGAGAGTCGAACCTTAGACCTCATGGATAGCAGTGATTGTCAGGGGCAGCTTGGCCAGTACCCAAATCATTGAATGTTAAATATTATAAATCATCAGTTCAATGGAATTCTGAAAATATAGCAAAACATAAAAGAACTCTATACTTGCAGTGAAGGAGTAGAAGCTAGCATGCATATTGACAAAACGTTTGAAGCAAATCACTGATATTAGAGTAACTGACATCCATTATCAACACAAACTAGCATTACCTCCATTGGTACTGGAGGCCATCCCTCCAACTCCATTGGTCTAACATTTGGGGGTTTGGGGGGTTGACCTAAAGACCTAAATGGACTTTCAGACTCACGCCTTTCATGTTCTGGGAAACTTTGATTGAAGCCTGATACTCGCCTGATTTCTGCAGTAGCATGAAAGACAAAATTATTAGATGCAAATTCAAGCTGAAATTTAGAAACTTTTGATAATAAAGTCTGCACACAATTGAGTGTTTTCAAGAAAACTTGGCTTCTAATTGACAACATTGAAAAACTGGAATGATTTCACATACCACGAAATCCTAGTGACCTTTGGGTTCAACAAGCCCTTCTTCCCCTAATAGAGCCAGCCTAGCAGACCTGAATTCCTTTCTAACTGTCATTTGTTTTTTCCTCCAACAGATTTTAGAAGTAGAACTATGATATATCTTGCAAATTCAGATTTTTCTTCGCTGTTATTTAATGTTATCGAGGGATTACCATAATCATTAATCGGGATTAATTATGAGTATCTAAGCCAGTCAAGGGAACTTATCAATTCTTGCAAGTATTAATGAGTAGCATATCAACCAAAAGTCAATCAAAGAGTCAGCAGAAAGTCTATTATGTTCCAGAACTCAGAATACCTAACAAGGAGTAATGACAAATAATTTACGATTTCTACCCACAACTGTAAACTGATTCTGGTATACTTTTCCTGGATTTTGTTACCCACTTTAAGAGCAACGATGGAGGATACAATCATACAATCATACAATCTTACAAAAGTGTCAAACCCCATAGGTGTATGCATATGTGACTAACCACTTGGGAAAAGAAAAATATATTTTCAAGTGCCAAAAGAGAACTGCTTTTCTTGTTAGATGGTTAGCTGACTCCTGATATACATATAAGGGATTTCCAAACTGAATTAGTACTTGAGGGTGTATTATAAGGGAAGCTGTGTTGAAAGAATATGAATGGGAAACATAATCTTTTATTACAAAGGAACGAACAAGTAACAAATATAAACAACAAATGTGATCATGTATATTGTAAACAATTTTTCTCCCCTAATGCATCAAATCATAATACACAGAGTAAAAATTTTAAAAGATCCAATGATGCACATGGACGATCATAAAATATTAACTTATGTTGCATTAAGTATAGAGGAGGGAAGATTTTTAACCTTGATTCAAGAGCCTGGTACATTGGGGCAGAACTTGTGTAAATGGTACCAATTTTTGCCTCTCTGCCAGTAGTTCAGCCAAATATCTGCCAATTTTATAAGTTAATTTATGCATCCAATACATCAATACACTTGAGCACTAGCAGCATACTACTACACAATTGAGTTAGTCCGTATTATTCGATAATGGTGTCAGTTTCTTGGGTTTAATTAAAAAGCAAACACAAACAATTGTCATTCTTACGCATGAACTGACTGAGATGTGATTGCATTTGGAGGTGGGGGGGGGGGGGGGGGGGGTGTGGAATTCAAGAAGGCAATGAGAAGAGTTTGCAATGTTTTTCTTTTACTTGTTATCTGTATTGTAAGAGTCTAGACTTATCTTATTATATATGCTAGAACAGAAGAGTAAGGTCATAGAACATTTAGTATGATAGCCAAAACAAGAATATATGTACTAGGTGGAAAACTCTGTTTTTATTAAAGAGAAGACTAGGTGCAGCCAAACTTTTCGAAGACCTTGATCTCTAGATTAAGTGTATCTGCATCTTGAAGTACCGTTAGCAAAAACAAGAATTTTAAAATCTTCTGTTGCTTCTAAGGGTTCTTCATTGGAGTTCTGGGTGAGTTTAACTTCATTAGATAGTGTACTATTTTTCTTCTTCTTTTCTTGGGCATATTTCAATGGATATTACTCATAAAAAAATTTGTTTTTGAATGAGATACTCATAACATTAAGAACCCAATAACCAACACTGACCAGCATCCAAATATCAACTTTTCTAGCACAGCATATATCAATGAGATTCCACCCAAAAAAATAAAAGTAGATGATAAGTTTAAATATAGACTCACCTTTCTCGATCTGAATGAATAGGAGAAGACCTGATAGGGGAAGCAGGAATTCCAGAAGGAGGGTACTGGAAGTAACTCCCAGGTGGGATTCTCTCTCCCATCATAGATAGACTACTGTGCAGGTCAATACAAACACTACCCAGTAAGAGATAAAACCAATACCAAATGTTTTCAAAAACCCAATATGAAAACACCCGATAGACCAACAACACAGATAAAACCCATTGACAGAAAAACCAATTCATCCACAAAACAGGGTGAGGGCAATACCAATTACACCAATATATACAAGACAATCTAAAATAAATAAGCATACACACAGACATACATATGTACACAAATATTGATACACAACTCCCATACTCACGCCACACAGTCACTCACAGAGGCTTACTGTATAGAAGTGAGAAAGTTGATATGGGGCAGAGAGATTCACGTCTTCTGTCCCTTGTTGGCAGTGGAAGTGTGCAGACACTAAGCCCTACTGAACGAGGAAACTGGGGATCTTTTGCTTTGCTGCTTATATGACAGCCAAGTCACTGATTGAATCTATTCACCGCAATGTTGTATAATTTTAAAAATAAAAAAACATAAAAAATATAAATTTCCACCAAAAAGATAAATTAAAATAAATGCCCTTTATTGTTTTGTTCGTTTTTTACTAAAAAGATTAAACATTTGTGTTAATTTTGTGGTTCTATTTCATAATAAAAATATTAAGGATAATAGCCTAGCTCATTGAACTTCTAAAAACAATTTGGAAAATAAAATATTACATAAAGTAAAGCATATTGCCAATACAAAATTAATGTTTGGGCCCTTGTGCGTTTTCTTTTGAAAACATAAGAAAATGAATATTTGAATTGAACACTTTTCTACCTTCTTGATGTATGAGATGTTTCTTACATATTAAATAATTAAATTATCGAATCAAGCATGTCTAAGTATAAGTTTTAAAAAGCAATTTTCAATTAAAGATTTAGGATTTCTGAAATATTCAATTGACCTGCAGAAGTTACGTGATTGTTAGATTTGCATGAATTATGTTGTTTTTTTACTTCAACATATTTTCTTTTTTTGTAGTTCAATAAAATTTATCTATTTATAGTGGGTTATTTATGTCTTTTTAAGTTATGATGCGTTATTTAGTTTTTCTAAACTCATGCTATCTAGTGGTACACTGACAACGAGTATTGATCGATATTCCATCTAATTTATCTTATACATCATTTAATTTGTTAGTTATACACCTAAAAAAAATATTTATAGCAAAAATAAGTAAATCGTGATAGGTGATGAGTAAAATAGTAAATATACTTTAATTTTACAGTTTTACCTGTAAGCTGCAAGTGAGATTATTATGAAAATGTTGAACTTTGCATTAAGATGTATTGGTGATATATATTCAGTGTACTCATTTATTGTTAGAGCAATATTGGTAAAAAAATAATCTAGATGAACCAAAATGGCAAGTGAATAATTATTTTCATTTTATACATATATTTAAAAGATTACTATTCTTTTTGGGATGCACAAAACCAAAAGAGAAATGTTATTTATTTTGTGTACAATTTATCTATATCCTATTGTTATAAGTTTTTTTAAAAAGTATTTATTAAGGTAAAATAAAGATAAAAAAAATAATATTTTTAAAATGATAACTCATTAATTATATAATACTAAAATCATTGTCAATCATGATATTAAAAACTTTTCATATATATCGCGTTTAATAAGTGTTCTTTCAACACTTGTTGGAAAATAAGTTACATATTGTTTGAAAATTTTAATTTATAGCTCATTCTCAAAGTAGACATTTACATTTTTCTTCTATATCGTTTGGGGCACATACTTTTTTTTTTCATATCATTTGAGTCACTTTGCAAAAAACGGGTAAGTATAGTTATCGAAAAATGTTGACATGTCAACTTTTTACATATCATAATATATTTTTTCTCTCTTTATTCTCAATTATTTTTTTAAGTTTCAATATCTTTTTAGTTATTTATTAAAATTCTTAAAATTCATTATTGATAAACATCAAACTGCATCCTTTTTATTTTTTTTTTATTTTATTTTTTATCTTACCTTGATACTCGATTTTTTTTCAAAATTAAAATATATATTTAATAACATCAATGACATAATTGTTTTTCTTTTTCCTATTTTTTTAATATTTTTTTGTTATTATTCACCATAAAATAAAATTTTATGAATATATGAAAATATTTAATTATACACAAGATTCATAAGTTTTGTCTTATAATAGTTAATGATAAAAATAAATAAAAATAAAAAAATGTCATATTAGTTGATATTTTTTAATATTTATCTTAGGCATTTAATTAGTGGAATAGCCAGCTAAATACTAGAAAATAAAATATATATATATATTAAAAAAAATTGTCATGTCACAATTTTTCGGTGACTATACTTATTAGTTTTTGAATTGAGTATATTAGACAACATTAAAAAATATATATAGTACAGATTCTTAAAAGATTTTGAAAAAAATACTTAATTACTATTATAGTCATTGAAAATTACAATATTTTTTAATGATTATGTCCTTATAATCGGGATCATACAAGTTTTCTTTTCTTTTCTTTTTTTTCTATCAAAACATTTAGAATTCAATTCTTTCTTATAAGATTCTCAATCAAATCAAAAATTTGTAAAATTAATAACGAAACTAACTTGATCAGCTGATGTGTTTAATTGTATTTGAAGAAATTTGATGGTTTAACAAAACTTTGACATTATGAGAGATAAAATATTTTGTTTGGGAGGATCGACGTTTCAAAATTGAGATTCAACTAAAATCACTGTATTGATTAATTTAATATTCATACAATTTTCTTCCAAGCAGTGACATTCCATTTATTCATCTTTGTATTCCTCAAATTAATATACATATATTTTGATTAAAATTTAATTTTAAACAATCAGTCATAAATTTAATTGTAATAGGTTGGTTGGTCTAACTGTTAAGATAATTTTCAAAATTTTTTTTTTTTTTTTAAATGAGGTTGAACCTCAGGGTTACCGTACCTTTCCTTAGAAGGAAAAAAAGTGCAAAATGATGTAAATTTCAAGCACGATTAAGCCTTAGAAAAATGCGTGTATTACTAATTACATTGTACAAACAAATGCCAATCACCTTGATAAGGCCTAACAAGTATTTCTTATGGACCTCCCTTTCATAAGTCTAGTTCTGGCCTGCTAGGCCTGTAACAAGAGTTCGAACCAAGCTTAGTTTATTGTTGGTAAAATAATATCTATTATTTTTTAAGTATTATTATTTTATTAATTTTGCCAAGAAAATATATTTGCAGCTAATTTTTACTTTATAACTTTTAAGAAGTTTATAATATTTTTTTCTCAGCCTAATACCTTTATGTTTAGGGCTCATTTTTTGGATCACATAAAGATGATAAGATAATATAAAATTATTTATTTGACTATTTTACAATATTTAACATCAACAGGATAATATAAACTTATATTATTGATTATTTTTTATATTATATCTGGTAATATAAATCTATATAATGGAGAGAGGAATGATAAGACAACAGTGTAACAATAGTAAAACTATATAGCCTAATATGTTGTACAATTATATACTATACAATCTTATGCGATGTGTCAAACAAGTCTTTAATGTCATTTGTGTGCTGAGTTGGTAAAAAGAAATAAAATTTATTCTTAAAGTATCATTTTTTTTTCAATTATTTTCTAAAAATATACTGTTTTGTTAATTTTATTTGAAACTTTTTTTTTTTCAATTTAGTCCTAGAATCCAAATCAACATAATTGTAATTATAATTCTTAGAGATACGATGAAGATGAGTGAGAAAAAAGAATTTTACTTTTTACTTTACCAACTGAGTACTAATGTGATAAAAATATTATATTTAATTCACAATTATAATTTTCATCTTAATTATTAATGGTGTTAGGTTGAGTGAATATATTGTAAATTTTTTAATAGTTATGAGATAAAATTTATTCCAAATAACTATTTTTGGGCAAAATCGATAAAAATATAATAATATAATGATATTATATGTCATTTTAATAAGAAGGCTGGTATAATTAAGCGATTGAAGCTTAGATTTTATAAAACTTCGATGAAATAGTTCACAACTTCCTTTAATATATATATATATATTTATGAGATAAATAATATATTTTAATATTTAGTTTCTTAGATAAAAAATTGACTATAATTAATATCAAAATAAAGTTAAAATAGACTTAATCTTTGAGACTTTATATGAGACAATTTAAACTTTAATTTTTCAACAAAATGTCAATAAGTTTAGGCATGCAAATTTTAATTGACAACACACCAAGCTCGGAGTTTTTCTATTTAGTGGTTAGGTGTTGTTTAAATTAATTTTGTGCATCCTAATTTATGCACCTCTCCGTTAGATAGACATCTACGATGAGATTAGAAAATTTATGAAATTTTATTCCTTACGCCAATTATGGGGATTCAAACCCACAAAATTAATGAAGAAAGTATACCTTATTGACTATTAAGTAAACTCTTTGAGGCTAATAAAAAAAAAACTAATTTACACTTTTAGTTTATATAATTTGATCAAAAAATCAGTTTCGCTCTTATATTTTAAAATTTTAAAATGTCACTTTTATAGTTTTAAAAATTATGCAATATGATATAAGATGTCACTTGCTATCATATTTAATTTAACCGAAAGAAAATAAGAGTGTTATATTAAACGAATATTATGATATATAGATAAGTCAAGAAAAATGTTATTTATCACATCAACTCTTTAGTTAGATCTAATGAAAAGTGACAAATCACATAGCAAGAATTTTTAAATTATAAAATAATATTTTGACTCTTTAAAATATTAAAAAAATTGAATTCTGAATTAACTTATAAGAGCTAAAAATATTATTAAGCCAAAAAATATTATAGACAATGGTCAATCTATTGAGTCAACCGAATCGAAATGAAATTACTAGCACCCTTAAAAGAGGAAAAGGAAAATACAAAATTAATACGAGGAACAAAATGAGCACCTCGTATCGTGTATGCATATTGGTTGCGTAGTGCTTACAACACAAACAAAATCAGGGTCAGGGGAAGAGAGAGACCGTATATGGTTCCCTCACAAGTCACAACTGCCCCTTCCCTTTCGTTACTCTCTCTCTCAATATCTGTGGCTTTCTCTCTCTAGCTTCGATGCATGGCAATTTGGGGTTTATTGTGGAATTAGGGCTCAAATCGCACCTTGTTTAGAGATAGTGGTGAAGATGTAATCTAACGGAGCTTTTGGGAAACTGTCAAAATCGGTGGAACTTTTGGGCTGTTAGGTTTTCGTTTTGTGGGAGTGATTTTGCATATGAAGGGTACTTTGAATCGAACTAAGGTGGTGCTGCGGCACTTGCCGCCGGCGATTTCAAAGGCCACGCTTTTGGACATAATTGATGGCTCTTTTGCTGGACGTTACAAATGGGTCTCTTTTCGTCCTGGGAAGAACAGGTTTGGGTTTTTATGCTCACTTAAACTAGAACTTTGAGTTTTTTCTTTAAATATAGTACACCGGATTTTTTGGAAGGTGAAATTTCTAGTACTTACTTTTGAACCATCAAACAGGTGAAGGTCTCCTTAGAGGGAATGCGTGTTTCTTCATTGGGTTGATGACTCATGTTTCACTGCCCGTAGCTTGAATGTTTTTAAGTTATAACTTATAATAACTGAAAGTAAAATCCTAGCAGAAATTCTAGGAGAATTTCCAATTACCGCTTATTTAAATGGGTAGAAGGTAGAAGGTGGAAGGGAACACAGTGGGACAGAACATACTAGTTTAGAACGGTATAGAATAAAACTGATAGTATTTTTTTTTTGGGTTGTTCAATAAAAGAAATTAAGCAAATAAATTTATGCTATTATATACTTGTCTATTATATCACCATTATCTCCATAATTTAATTTTTTTTTTCTAACTGTAACGGGTAAATTGGAAGCTCATAAAGTTAATTTATAACTTTGTGTTCCTTCACATACCGACAATTTTTGAAGGAATAAAACACTGAAGAAAAAGGGGCGCTCAGGGACCTTTATTCTGATGTCATAAGTTTATTCTCCTTTTTTCTATTTATTCATATTTATTATGGGAAATCAGCAGATGGATGGAAGTGGTGAAACTGTAGAGGGCACAAATAGAGAGTATAGTATGTCAAGGACTATACCAGACTTTGATAACTGACCTTTCTGTTCCTGGGTAACGTCATACATTTTAGGATTATAGTTAGTTGCCAGTATAGGTCCATTGCCTTATTGGGCATATCATGTATTCTATGACATTTGTAGTATGGACTTCGGGTACTTACAGTTGGTAGTAGAACTGTTACTTTTTATTGGTAGCACCAGTCACTAGCATTGTAGACTATGCTGTTATTTATTTGCTTATCCGGTACAGAAAACTCATGTCTTCAATGCAAGTGGTAAATTCGTGCCGCAGTGGTATGTGAGGATTGACAAATTATATTTCTATGCCACTATTATTTCTTCATATATTTTTGAAAAGGAACCTATTTTGTATTTGATGATAACATATCAAACAGTGGCATGTTTCAGGTTCAATTTCATGCTCCATAACTTTTTGCTTATGTTCTGACTATGTGTTGCTTCATTCTATTTAAAATAATTATCGTATTGACTTATTTAGGGGGACATATCCAATTATGGTTATCTTTGTTTTCAAAGTTATGATGGGGAATTTGAATTGTTCACTACGATATACTGATTGGTTGTTTTATAGGAAACTCTACTTGGTTACATAGCATGTAAAGAAAGAGTCAGTGACACAGAAATGCATTCTTTAAGGCCTCAGACCCTATAATTTGATTTTTGATACATGATTAAAGATGTTTTAGTATTTATTCGTATAGAAGATTATGTGAAGGGAAGTTTTTAACTTCTTATTCTTATTTCTCTATTGAATATTGACTTTTCAGCCAGAAGAATCTATCTTATTCTAGAGCCTACATTGACTTCAAGAGGACAGCGGATGTTATAGAGTTCGCCCAGTTCTTTGATGGGCATGTTTTTGTAAATGAGAAGGGTAATCCAATACATTGATTATACACTTTGAGTGCTTTGATGGGCATGTTCTCTTGATAGATTATTGCTATATTTTTCATTCATACTGTGATGTTTTTTAAGAGATGACAGGCCCGATGCATCTTTCTTTCTGGTTGATGAATGCCGATGGGTAGTTTGATTTGATCGATTGATTGCTACACCTAGTGTAGGCTTCAGATTTTTTTTCCCCTTCAAAAGTCTTAATTTAGAAACTTAATTATTACACGGGTTTCTCCCTCCCCCTCTCACAGGAACTCAATTCAAAACCATTGTCGAGTACGCTCCTTCACAAAGAGTTCCAAGACCATGGTCCAAAACAGATGGTCGTGAAGGAACCATACATAAAGGTAATTCCTTTAAAAATATTTGAGTGTAAATTATGTTTTTCAAGTAGATTCATATATGCCATGATTTCCTTTTCCTAAACCCAAATGTTTTCTCGAGGAGTATTTAGATTCTGAGTATCTGGAGTTTCTTGAACTTCTTGCTAAGCCTGTCGAGAATCTTCCTAGTGCTGAGATACAATTGGAGAGAAGGGAAGCAGAACGATCTGGTTAGTTGATTAACACAAAATCTTGGAATAAGATTATTTTCTTTATTTTGTTAGTTATTTATAAACTATTTTTTTTGGTTTTTTAGCCATTGCTGCAAAAGACATTCCTATAGTTACACCATTGATGGACTTTGTGCGTCAGAGAAGAGCTGCCAAGGGCAGATCTCGGGTATATATTTATTTTTTGGTATATTGGAAAGATTGGGTATTTAGTAAATCCATCATAATGTAGTGTTACGAAATCTATTATATGGCTTATCAGTTCACTTGCTGCTTGATCCACTCTTCTGGTGTCTTAGACACCATTGTGTTTTTGTGTATTCGTGTGCTTGCAGTAATCCCTTGACAGATTGTTCATTTATGCCACATTTCAAGATCATGACTGGGTCCACTTTCTAGTTTTCTGTTGGTGACAAATTTGAATAGTTCATTGGTTGTTGTTTTGTAATAGAAAATTTCACAATTTTGCATTCTGAGTACTTCATATTTGATACCAGAGGTCATTGTCTAATGGGAAACTCAGCAGAAGAGCTGGCGGATCATCATCTGGAAGTCCTAGTTCTACCTCATCGAGACGAGGTGCTGAGAAGAGAAGGGTTTCCACCAGGATGGTATTAATGCTTTTTTATATTTTTTGTTACAAGGGAAAAAGGTGTATAAGATATATGATCACTAAGAATATTGATTTTTAGGTGGTTGGTTAGATGGCCATGTTTTCTCTATGTGATACTGTAAATGATAAATTAGCCATAAAAGTCCCCCATATCTTTAAACATGTCAGTGCAACAAGCATCTTGTTGATGCAGAGGTGTTAGAATAGAGGCATGTGTAAAAGGTTGGCAGCAATAAATCGGAGTTTAATGAGGTAGTTCTAGGCAGATTGCACATAAACAAAAACTAGGATTTTGTGGGTGATTCAGGTTGTCCTGCTATATGTACAGAAATAATGTTGATTCGGTTGTCCATATAAGACACTTATAGGTTTATTATATGATTGAGATTGTTTATTTACTACAATTCACAGGTCCCCATGTGTTAATTACCAACCTGAAAGAAAGAAAAATTGATGGGTTAATTCAAAACACACATTTTACGGTTGTCAATTTATTTCATCTCAGTGCATTGGATGTTGCTTAATGTGCACTGGCAGCTGACCGTATGTGGTCCCATACCTGATATGGTAATAAGGTGCTTCACGGTGACAGAAATTTGGAAAGTTTTTCTCTCTCCCCCTCAAATAAAACTTTTTACGTTTGAAGAGAGCAGTTCAAAGCTACTCTGGGTTGACACATTGTGCATTTGGTACTTACAAAATATTATTGTAGTGCTATTAAATATTTCATTTACCTTTCATACTCATAAAGAAAAGACTTGAATAACTAAATAAGATAAGCAAATGGTTGAAAAATATTTGTAAATCGTATCTACAATATATAATCCTCTATACTTGTAAATGGTAAGGATTTCATTCACTTTGTAAGTCTTCAGATATTGGTTCTTCTCCAGCCTGAACTTGTCATTTAGTCATGGTATCTAGAATATTTACTTTCAAAGTGCCCATGTTTTGATACTTGGTTTTGCCTTTTTATAGCTGTGTTTGAACATGTGGATATTTTGTCCTGTATGATGGGCAGTATGTTATAAGGGACACAGCAAATTGTGCTACTGCAAAAGACAAGTCAACAAATGTTCTTGTTCCCAAGAGAGATGATCAGCTCCTTTCAGGAACTGAAACATTTGAAGAGGAAAGTGGTACGTACAGGAAATTTAGTTCCGATTTATCTCTTACAAAAATCTGATATCTTCTGTTCTTATGCTTTTGATAAATGGAAGCACCATGCTAATGATATAAATGTGGTTAACTTCAATTACAAGTTTCTCTATATTATATTTCAGTTATGATTAGTCCTTTTTTCCTATTCTGCTCGAAGCCTATGGACCTTTCATTTTGATTCATTTATTAACAAAAGAATTTAAAGGCTCTGGTATTCATGTTGGTGGATAATTGCTAATGATGACTCTAAAATGATTTTTAAATTGAATGTGTATTCTTTCTTGATCACGAACACATAGTTGAGGTTGATATTTGGATTTTGGACACAAGATTGCCAAACTTTGAAGTCTTGTATCCCTAAGTAATGACCATATCTGTACCTATCTCTCTCCCTCTGCTCCCCTCTCTTTTTCTTTCATGTAGACCTATTTTTTTTTCTTCAGTTTCACATAGTTGTGTACCCACACCCTCTTTTTTTCTATTATTATGTACAATCTTTTAATTCAGGAGTTGCTGATATTAGTGATGCTGGGAAGAGGAAGATCTTGCTTTTGAAAGGGAAAGAAAGGGATATAACTAATGTAAGCCTTTCATTTCCTATTGACTAACCAATGAGCGATTCATCAAAGTTCATTTATATTGTTGATGGTAAACATGGAAGGGTTGATTTGATGCTCTGATTTAGGTCCAGAGGTCATAGTGGCAATATGAAAAGCTACAAATTTTTGAATATCTTAAAGCTACAATTTTCTCTACATTTTATAGACTGAAAACCGAAAGTTTGGTAATGTGAACAAATTGATGCATTTCTGGATAATATCTCTGACTTGTTTACAATTTGAGATTGCTGCCTATTGCTGCTCCCTTTCAGTCATGGATGCGCAACAATCTAGTGTCCTAGTCCTGTTTGGACCTTTTTTTTTTAATTTAAATTTTTTATCTACTGTATAGCTTGCCACATATTTGCTTTACAGTATAGAGACTTAAATATATGCAATTGGGTAGGGGTGGCATCGGAATCGAATAATTTAGATTCGATTCGAATTAAAATATGCTAATTTGAATTCGAATAGTACATAATTCGATTCGATATTTGACAAATAATTCGAATTAGTATTCGAAATAATATATTGTTTTTATTAAAAAGAATATTTTTTAGTGATTTTTTTTTATTACCAAAAAATTCCCCTAAATACTTGAATATTCGAATTTGAATTTGAATTTCAGATTAAGTTCGAATAAGTATTTGAATTCAAAGTCGAGTACTAGAATTCAAATAGTGCACTATTCAATACGAATTCCACCCCCTACAACTGGGTAAAAGTTGTTATATCATGTTTACCTCATGAGGTCTTTGTAACCATAGAACTGCTCATATTGTTGTATTGATTTATGCTATTACTTTTTATTCCTCATGTAGTTATCTGATGACGTGTCAAAGCCACAGACTGCAGCATCTTCAGCTAAAACTGTTCTTGGTTCAGCTTCTTCAAAGCAGAATCAGCGGTATGAAGGTAGTGGAAGGATAATCAAAAGTATACTCTTAAACAAGGATGCACGTCAAAATCAGTCTTCTAGGGTCCATTCTGATGAGCAAATCCAGATTTCAAATTTAGAAAAGGAGAAACGACCTCCTCGGCCACTACATGTACAATTGATTTTGAAGGGTGCAAATGGGGCTCTAGAAGATAAGGTTGTTGCATATGAGTTGCATGGTCCTAGTGAGAGGCAAGAAAAACATAAAAGTCATAAGGATAGACCTGATCGTGGTGTGTGGACCCATCGTTCCAAGGGATTACTAGCAGGTGTTGAGTCTTCATCGACATCTGCTGGTCAAACTCCACATATAGGTTCTTCAGAAGGTACAACTGTAATTTGACATACATCCAACTGTAATTTGAGATACATCCAATGGTTTTGGGTAATAATTATTACTCCATAATCAGGGGCAATTTTGAAAAATAAAGGAAGAAGTGGGAAATAGTTATTATCCTGTCTCCTATGCACAAAAACAAGAGATATGAATGAGCAAATCATTTCCTTCTCTTTGGGAAAGTTTGCTGTCTTTTTTCTTGTTACATCTTTTTCACTATCAGGAATTTAATTTATGTAATCTTCATATGATCTAGGAAGTCATGCACATAAGAAAATTGATATGTCAAATGCAAGGAATTCAGAGCTAAAAGCTTTTGGTGGTGGACGTGGTCATTCAGCATTAGATAATGGTTAGTTTATGGTCCTGGAAAAATGGGATTTTTGAATATTTCTATATATAGATGTGTTTCTTTTTTTGTGCTCTTACATTTATGATACATGTTATTGTCAGTATGCATGCATGAATCTACAATTTTCTGCCATTTATACCATTATTTCAGTGCTTGCTTGTTACAGGATCTCATAAACATATTAGTCGCCGTGGACCAGCACATGGTGCGAAGGATGTCGATGGGTATTTAGTTTCAAGTGAGGGGAAGCATTCAAGAAGAGGTGGTTCCTCTGCTTATGGTTCCCATGAGGTACCCACCTTAAATTTGATTGAAACTTGCTACTCATTATTTCACATCTTTCACTTTTGGTGTTGTAAGCAGTTAATACTTTTTCGCAATAATTTGCAGAAACAAGTGTGGGTTCAGAAAGCAAGTTCTGGTTAATAGTGATTTGATTCGGTAAGGATTATATTTCTTTTCATCCAAGCATGTGGTTCTTATGGATGTGCTTATTGGTGGGTTTTTGGTTCCCTTTCCAACCCACCGCCGTCCTCCAGGGAGAAAAAAGATAAAAATCCAAATAATATTTTGATTCCAGCTTTAGAAAAATTTTCTGTTGAACACAAGTAAGTGAAATTAATATATTCATTCTGTCTTCAGCTTGTATCGAAAATTTTTAATTCATTCCTCATGATTTTTCTTTCAAAATCATTGGATTATGATGATTTGGTGTTCGTATATTTCTGTATGTATTGGTAGTGTTCTGACTTATAGGCATGATGGATAACTAACAATGCTTGTTGCTGAAAGTCACTGATATATTGGTTTCTGTTAGGTATGTTGATTTTGCTTCATTTCTCCGTTCCACAGTTTTGCAGTAAAATGCTTCATCGCACAATTTTGGAGCATCTATGGAGGCTGTCTCCTTTTTGTTAGACAGATGATTAGAACTAAACAAAAGTTTTCATGGGGCAAAGTGTTCCTTTCCCGGTAATATAGGGGGGAATAGAGTTCGTATGAATGATGCAGATATTAATGTTTAATGCAAGTTAAGAAATCCAGATAATATACCTTCATCAGATATGACTCAGAAATGGGAAAAGAGAGAAAATATACATGTTCATGTTAACTTGTGGCACCAGAGTTTTCAGGCGTCCCTTTTTTACCTGCTGAATGCTTGCTCGCGGAATTATGCCTATACCGATCTGGTCTTTTTAAGCTGGCTTGGTATTTGGCATGTTCATGTTCCAAACTTGGGTAGCTTCCTGTAGTTAAGTGTAAATATAAAATCCAGGGCGTTGTCTATTGCCTGCCTCACATACGTATATAATCCCCTTTTGAGAAGTCTGTGATGTATAACTAGTGAGTTTTTGTTTAAAGCTTGAGATAATCTATGATATGATTGGTCCTGCATTATTAGAAAATCCAGGGAGCTTTTCTCCAGCTCGGCAAGGTTTGAGCCTTCCAACTGATAGTGCAGTGGCTTGGAGGGGGTCAGATATGGAAATATGGAATGTCAAAGTAGAAGCTGCAAGGACTGATGAGGTATTGTTTGACATTGTCATTCACCGTGGTTTGACTGATTATGGTTTGGCTCTATGTATCCTTGCACACAGATTATGGTGTTGCACTTCTCAGCAGAACATAGCTGTGTTACATTATTGGTCTACCATAAACTTTAGTCAATTTGATTGTGAAGATACTTTCTCAACTATTATTTGTGCCTTTTTTTTTGGATGTATATGCAAAATCTTCTCATGTAGTACATGGGGTTTTTTGGTTGGACAGAAAAGGATACAAAATCTTGTTTTTGAATTAAATACACTTTGGGGAGAGAAGGCATTGCGTCTTTTTCTCTCTAATAGAACCTTAATCCGGTTGTTATGTATGTGGATGGCTTCCTTTTACCTCAGGAGTGGAACTAGCAAATTTTGTACCTTTAACTATTTACAAGGTTGGTCTTTTTCTTTCAAAACTCACTCTTGAAAAATAGTAGGGAGTATTTCATCTATAGTATGTAACAAATTATTATTGTTTTTTTCCACTTGAAGAAATGAATTTGGGATTTTTTTATCAATTACTTTCTCGTATTGTTTAAGTGGAAAGTTTGTAGGCTATAATTTACAGAAGTAAGGTCAAAATAATGATGATGGGTTAAATAAAATTAACAAATATCTAGAACAGGTAGAGGTATACATGCTTTATAATTAAGACTAGTTTATAGCCCTGCAGTGTCTATGTTGCTTCATTAAATATTCGATTACTAATTGCTTGGAATTTTAAGGCGGAATTTGCGTAAGTTCTTGGGATGACAGTAAAAAGATTTTACTAATTAATCCAACTCATGATACATAGGAAAATGGGAGTTGTGCTATTCATAAATGGAAATCTATTCTCATACCTGATCCTTGTTCATTGACTGAAGTAGTATGATAGGTTTGAATATACAATATTCTGAGCATGTCTTAGTGTGACTACCTTTTGCCCCCAACTTTCAAATATGTATTGATGCATTCAATAATGCTGGTCTTTGTTTTCTGTGTTTTATTTTTTCTTACCTATGATTGATCTTTCAAAGTACTGATATGTTGGTTAGGTTTAAGGTATTGCTTTAAGAAATAGACCATTGTCATGAGCATGCTTGCACATGCATGTCCCCTCATCATCAAACAAAAATGTTTTTTTTTTTCCTTTTTGTACTTTGAATGAGAATCATACTTTGGTATAAGATGAAACTTTGAAATACCATATCTGAAGTAACAACTTCTTATAGACATACATAAACACTAAATGAATATTTAATCCATAAGAAACTAATTAGATGTGATAGGCAACAAGAAATAACAATAACATGTTTCTCTTATACAAAATCATTGGTGAAAATGAAATTAAATTTTGATCCATACTCATTTTAGATATGATTTTTCTAAGTTATAGAGTATAACAGAACTTTTATTAGATGGATTTTTTGTAAAGAAAAAGCCATGCTGAGTGAATGGTCCAACATCTAAATGTATTCTTTCTACTTTTCTAGCCATCAATTCTCTAATCTACTTTGACTTTTTAACTTTTGTTCCCTCTTTTTCGTTTCTTTTGGTTAGGACCACTGTTCTTTACATAGGGGTGCCCTACTAGGTTTTGAATTTTATGAAAACTGAGCATTGGAGAGCCATGTATTGCAGATGAAGGTCATTCAAATGGAGGACCTACTTATGCCCTAAATCTTGAAACGACACTTACAAGCTCTTTTTAAAGATTTACCCTAAACACATGAAGCATGCTAGAAGAGAAAAGCCACACTAAATGGGTCCCATTGCATATGCTTAGTATCTAATTGAGATAATGACCCTTATAACTCCCAAAGTTCAAATTTCAATCTTTCTAATAATTATATCTACAAAAAAAAGAAAAAAAAAGATATTTCGATCAAAAATAACTATTTAAGAACATAACATAAATTATATTTATTTTTATAATAACATGACATGACATGATGAATAATTATAATTTATTTTATATTAATATTTAATTTTGTGTGATATTTTAACAAAACTATGTGTACGATACTCCACTAATTAAAATTTTGGACAAATATAAATTATTTTGAAGTCAAAGAATAAGATAAACTGTATGAGACCAAGCATTTTATATTCTTTTTTGTTAATGGTCCATGCATATTATTTCAATATACGACTAAGTGATTGTATATATGTGCCCCTATAAGTTATGTTTTGTAGCATGCAATGATGTACTAAAAGAATTAACAACCACTCCTTAATTAATGAAACTTGAAAGAGCAACATGGCCATGCCTGTGGCCTGCTGCGGGTTCAGAATTAGCAGGTAACAGAAAGTTCAGATTTCAGCAGCAACACCATCATCATCACCATCATCCTCGTCATTATTATATTTCATAGCTAATTAACTTTCTTTAGGATGACACTAATTCATAATTATTTTCATTTTATGCGTGTAGTTTACTTTCTACACGAGGAATTCACTTATGAATGAATATTTAAAATAATTATAAATTTTATAGTCAATTAATATTAATCTTTCACTAAAATTCTTAAGTTACCAACTACTACTATATAAATTTATAATTTAATAGGCCTCAACATCAAGGTATTTTATTATTTTTACATATATTTAATTTGGTAAAGAAATTTTTGAATAGGTACAATTGTTAAGTTATAATAAATATATAGTTAATAAAAATTAAAATTATTTATAAATAGTAATTTATATAATAAATAATATTAAAATTATAATTAATTATCGTAATAAAAATTATAAATTTAGGATTTAAAAAATTTAATAATTACTATTTCAACAATAAATCTAGACTCCTAATTTTATTTTCTTCCATTATATAAAACTGTTCAAAGTTGAAAGTATATTGAAGGGATTAGACCCATTGGATATCATATATGTCAGAGAGCAGAGAGCAGAGAGAACATTTTTTGACAGAAAAAAGAAACAACAAGACGCTTCACTGTATCACAGCGAAAATTTAGAGGGAAAAAGCAAAAGAAACGGAAAACAGAAAAAGTGAAAAAAATTAAAAAATAGAAGAAAACAAAACGAGTTAATCCGATCGCGTATAACCAGTTCAGCCTGTCCGATCGAATATTTGATTTTGTATAAAGGAAATTATTCAGAGACGGGGAACAGAAATAAAAGAAAATGAACGATCTATTGGGTCGATTTATCTACGATTCTTTTACAGGTTAGTATCAAGAATGTGTTAGCGAAATGGTTGAATTTTTGAATTTGATGGGCTTTATTGCTTTTTTGTTTCGATTTTTTGATGTGATTCCTTTTGGGTATTCGCTGTTAATTTTGGTCATTTGAGAATCGATGAGCAATTGGGTTTTTTGTACATATTGTGAATTTTATTCAATTGGCTTTGAAGTTTTAGATCTGGGCATGTTTAAAAATGTAATCTTTTTTTTAAAAGGAAATTATTTGTTTTGTTCAAGTTTTAGTTTAGTTTACGATGATGGCTCGAACCCACAAGGACTTTATAATCTTTATTATTTTTCAGCTTCTCTCGTCGGAAATGTTTAATTAATTCTGCTAGAAAGGTAAGTGCTTGGATGAAATGGGAGGTGCATGTGCCAAAGTTGCAATAGGTTAGCAAATACTAGCATTTGCAATCCTTTAGTGGGTTATTTATGGCATCCGCTAGCCTTGGAAATGGAGGGGTGGGTAGTTCGAGGTCTGCTAATGGCTTCAGGGGTTCATCCAGTTCGGTGGACTGGCTGGGAAGAGAGATGCTTGAGATGAAATTGAGGGACAAGTTGGACCATGATGAAGACAGGGTAAGTTGCTGCATTTTTATTTTTTTTTCATTTTTTCATTTTGGGGATCCTTGAAGTCCTATGTCTATTTTTGGGCATTGAGCATTGGGGTTTTGGCTTCCATTGAAGTATCTCATCTTGTGAGTGATACCCGGCAAACTGGTGCTGAAATGGAAAAGACTTGTATCTAGAATTTTCTGAGCTTTTCCATGTTTTTGCTGTGCTTGGTTCGAGGTGTCACTATTTTGAAAATTTACAGGATAGTGAACCAGATATAATTGATGGTGTGGGCGCTGAAGCCGGACATGTACTAAGAACGAGTGTTGGTGGTAGGAATGGACAATCTAAGCAGGTTGGAAATATTTCTAATTGTTAAATATTGAGTTTCTAGTGCGTATATATATGATTGTCTCAGGTGAACAACAAACAGCTTCCTCAACTTATGTTTGTTTGTGTTGACAGAATGTCAGTTATATTGCGGAGCATGTGATTGGAACTGGCTCTTTTGGTGTTGTTTCCCAAGTGAGTATAACTATAGTCTATATAATATGCCTTTATACATGTTTTTCTGTTGAATTATCTGAATAACTTTTGAGTGCATTTTACAGGCGAAATGTAGAGAAACTGGAGAGATTGTTGCTATCAAGAAGGTTCTACAAGACAAGCGCTACAAGAATAGGGAGTTACAAATCATGCAAATGTTGGATCATCCAAACATTGTTTCCCTTAAGCATTGTTTCTTTTCTACGACGGACAAAGAGGAGCTTTACCTGAATCTTGTACTTGAATATGTTCCTGAAACTGTTTATCGTATTGCGAGGAACTATAGCAGGATTAACCAGAGAATGCCTATATTATATGTTAAACTCTATACCTATCAGGTATGCAATAACTTCTTCTTTTTTTCTTTTTTTTAATTGTTTCTTCCCATTGACAATAGTGTTGCATAGCTGTTGCCTACATGATTAGACCTTTATTGTTCTCTTGGCCACTCATCTGTTACCTTAAACTATTATTTTCCTTTTTTGTCTGCACTGTAGATCTGCAGGGCGCTTGCCTATATACATAATTGCATTGGTATATGTCATCGTGACATCAAGCCTCAGAATTTGCTGGTATGAAATTATCACGCATCATTGATTCTTTTGCTTACCTGAAATGTTTATGGAATGTTATTGTGTTATGAGTTGCTTGAATGCTTGATGCATGCAATAGTAATACTTCAGTGGGTTTCGGCCCATCATTCCACATAATTAAACAGTTGTTTTTAAATCATTTAAACACTCTCGACAGTTGTGTAGTTTAATCAAGGCATGATGAAGAGAAATATTACTCATGTGCAACAATAGGTCATAATAACATAACATTTATAACCATTACTTGCATAGTTTCTAGACTTCATATATTTAGGTTTTTTTCTTCTTCTTTTTTGTGCATGTGTGTTTCTAAATTGCATGTGTTTATGTATTCATGACAACTTGTTCAAATATAGTCTTATGCTAAAGTTTTGTTACTCTGAAGGAATGACAGTTCTTGGTCAAATAACCTGTTCCATTATTGTGTGGTTGGGATTAGAATATTGTGTCAATATTTTCTGCTATATAAGTTATTGAAGGAGATAAAGGATGCAAAGTCTGAATCTTATTCCTAGCCCATCCCAGAAGTATTGACTTTCAAGAAACCTTTTTTGATAAGAAAAGAATTTTAGGAAACTTAAAAGGTCTTTTGTAAACAGTTAAACATTTCACACTCTTACCTCTTTAGGCCTTAATGTGAACTTATTTTGTCAACTTATCTGTAAAGAAATGTGGTTAACTGCATTCATTTCTTGACAATTATATGTCCGGTTTGCAAATACTTGTGTCAGAACTTGTCATTCTTTGCCTTGCTGAAATGCCTATTACTTCTGTCAGGTGAATCCGCACACACATCAGCTAAAACTTTGCGATTTTGGGAGTGCAAAAGTGTTGGTAAGATTTTCAACCGACTGGTGGTTGATTGGTTTTTTGTTTTTTGTTTTCTGTTTTCTGTTTTGAGTTTTATCTGTATTCCATTTTATCAGGTGAAAGGGGAACCAAATGTTTCATACATATGTTCAAGATATTATCGTGCTCCAGAACTCATATTTGGTGCTACCGAATATACAACTGCAATAGATATATGGTCTACAGGTTGTGTGATGGCTGAACTACTTCTTGGGCAGGTATTTTGACTTTTGATGTTCAAATAATTTCAATATCATTTTTTCTGTCATCACTTCCTTGTATATCCTATTAATATAATTTTTCTCAACCCAATTTGTCCAGCCTTTGTTCCCTGGTGAAAGTGGTGTGGACCAACTAGTTGAGATCATTAAGGTACTTATATTAACAGTATTTTGCGTGTAGATTCTCTTTCAATTATCATATTTATTTTCTAGAAAAAATTGACTTGGTGACTGTTGAAATGTAAGTAAAACGCAAGCAAGCAGATAGGGAAAAAAAAAATGAAATAAAGGTGCTACTGTAAATGCAGTTGTTGCAGTTTATTTTTTCTAATTTTGTACCCCAGAACTAACACTACTTCTCACAAGCCACAAACTTATGCAGCACTCTACAACCTGATTTAGTAACATCTGACTGGAACGTCTATTCAGGTTCTAGGAACACCAACCAGGGAGGAGATAAAGTGCATGAACCCAAATTATACTGAATTTAAGTTTCCTCAGATAAAGCCTCATCCATGGCATAAGGTATGCTCTTTCCTTTTCTTGTGTGTAATGTTTACAGTTAGTGCCCTGTGAAGTTGATTTAAATCACTTTGCAATCTGTCTCCTAACAAGCTATAAGTTCATCCTACAATGTATAGTTATTAGTAGTATGCATCACCCTGTGGGGATGTTGGACTAACAACTCTCTAGAATTATACGCTTGGCTGCTGGTACATCTATAATTTTGTTTGATTAATGTTGAATATCTATATTATAGACATAATTTCAGCCTTCTAGGTTTGCTTTAGGGGAGGGATGCATCATAGAAAGCAAGCATGTTACCTGTTGGCAGTTATAATAGATAATGTAAACTGGCATTATTCAGTATAAAGGAATGGTGGTATTATAAAAGAGTAAGATCAATTGACAATAACAATCGTTTTGTTATTAATGTGTACATATCACCAAAATAATGTGGTTTAGATGATGGCGAATCATATAAGTCATGAAGGCATGAGACTGAGATATACAGCTTTCTTTTTTTTTGAGTTTCACTTGCCTGCCACTGGTGCTGCTTGACCTAATTAGTCATGTGACTTAACCATGAACAACCTACAGCATGTATGCAGTATCCTGAGTAGCTAATTCTAGATCGGTCTTGAATCTCTGGATTGTTATCTTCAAATGCCAAAGTTGATACAATAATGGAAAGGATGTAAATTAAGCTCAACACATTAACATACATTGCCCTTTTGACACTTGCTGGTTTACAGTGGCACAAAATATTTTGATCAGAGGAATATGCCCTTCGTCTGCATCAGTGGACCTAATTGTTTGCATGGGATATTCAATCTGATCTAATTCTTTCTTTTCATCTGATTAGGTCTTCCAAAAACGTTTACCCCCAGAAGCAGTGGACCTTGTTTGTAGGTTTTTCCAGTATTCCCCCAATTTGCGATGCACTGCTGTAAGTTTTACCTTCATGTTAGATTGTCTTGGATATTTGAGGTTATTATTCAACTCTTACCATTTCACTTTGGCGCTACTGCAGTTGGAGGCTTGCATTCACCCTTTCTTTGATGAATTGAGGGATCCAAACACCCGCCTTCCTAATGGCCGCCCTCTTCCTCCTCTGTTTAATTTTAAAGCTCAGGGTAATTCTCAGTATATGGTACCACCTCAGAACTACTGCATCTTTTTGGAACATTATAATAATAATAATATTTTCTGAAGTTGGTTGATGTTATCATGGAAATAAAAAGAGAAGGTTATATTGTGCTGTAGTAGTGCTGAATTTATTGGTCGTCCTTTAGTTGAGACGGTAAGCCAGTAAGAGTTTTCTAACAACATTCATGTGATTGAATAACTTGTATCAAATAGCTGGAAAAGGAGACCTAAGTCAACTTTTTTGGGTGAGCTACATAGAAGAAAATTGTAAGAAACAAACTTCAAGAAGCAAAATAATAGATGGAGGGAATGAAGGTGACCTTTTTCTTATATAGGTAAAAATTCACTAAAACACCACCAGAGGAGGCGAACCCTAGTACAGTAGTGATATATGAGGTCCGCCACCTAAAAACTAAAGAAACATGAAGATGACCTTATGCTTCCCGACTTCTCATTTTCATTCTACCAATCACTTTTTTTTTAATTTTTTTTTTATTTTTGGAATTTGTTATTGTCAGCACTGCCAGGCGCTGGCCCGGGTTTTACTTGTGAGAAAAATCACTGGGAAAATATTTAAAGTAAGGTGCAAAACTGCTAGTTGTATGAGTTGATATCTAACTATATATGGCTTGTTTCTGTTAGTAGATTATATGCTATATGTGACTTGGCAGAATCCCACGAGAAGATGACACTACTCATTTTTTTCTTTGTTTTAGCTACCTAGCTGGACAAAAGAAAATTCTACGGATAAATAATACTGTCAACCGTGTTGTGATATTGGAAACTAGGAATGACTACTTGTTATGAAACTAATGTTGGAATTTTCACTCTTTCCAGTCCTTCCTTATGCTTTTTTCTTGTTCATTTACAGAGCTCTCAGGTATACCACCTGATATTCTCAATCGGCTTATTCCAGAGCATGCTCGCAAGAAGAACTTGTTCATGGCTTTGCACACCTAGAAAGTATTGTAAATTTATCTTTTTCTCGATGCAGCAGGCTGTAAACTTTATCGTGTATCATTGCAAAAGGAATTCTAAGGAAATTATCGAAAGCTGAGGTTTTGAATTTGTTGTTTCCAATGAAGATGTAGCAGAGGGTGTTTTATATACTTACTCAGAAAGACACTGTATTTTCATGTATACTTATCCATGACCCCTTTACCAGGGATCTTATTTAAGATCAAATGTAAGAAGAATATATGTATATTCACGCACTCCTGATTGATTTTTGGCTCTTGGAAGATGTTTTATTTTCTCTCGCTTTCTTTGACAATATGATGAATCTTATCATATATTCTATGCCAGTTCAGGTGCTCCAGCTCCTTTTCTCCCGCCAGCATTAGAAAATTACAATTCAAAATTGCATGAATATGACAAAGTAGGAAGCCTTTTCTTTCCCATTAAAATTGGAAGCCTTTGTTTTTGAAAAAGCATTAGGAAGCATGCTGTTTTGATGGGTTTTTCTAATGAGTAGCTAAGATTAAGAATACTTGATGATATATAATAAATTTGACTTTTAAAATTTAAAAATATTTTAAAATAATAAATTGTTTATTATAAATTGTAGTTCATCACTAATAAATAATGTAATTTTTTATTTTTTTTATTTTAATGTTATTTTTAGGACACGGTTAATTTTTTTTATTTAGGTTTATAATAAAAGATTGTTATACCACCTTAGAAATATTCTCTTAATATATATATATTTCAGTCCGAACAAATAACCTTTTTTTTTCTTTGAGAATATAACTTTTGACATTCTAAAAAAAAATATATCATGATTATATTCATATATATTTTTTTTCTATATATATATTTTATAAGAAAGTAGTTATAAAACTTTAATCTTCCTTTTTTTGGTAAGTTCTAAAACTTTAATCTTCATCAAATTCTTTGATGAAAATTGATATAAGATTTAGTATTTAAAAAAAAGAAAAAAAGAAATACTAAATTCTTTTAAAGAACCGCCAAGTACACCTAAACCCCTCACAACATAAAACATTTAAACCTCCTCAGTCGTCGCTAGCCAGGTTTCTGAATAGAATGTCTTGCACTATTTGGAACCTCGGAGCCTCTGTGAAGCTTCACAGCAGCACCCACCATGGAATTTCCGATCCATTCAAGTCTAGAGGCCACTATGTTTTCCGGAAATCTTCAGCTTTTTCGTTGAAATCCTTAAATTTGAGCTCCACCAATGATTGGGCTACTCGGGATTTTGGTCAATTTGACGGCTCCCGGTCCTTCCATAGTGTTTTCAGGTGTGCTTCTGAGAAGTCTGAGCTATCAGTTTCAGTTGGTGCCCAGAAAAAGAGTGATTCTTGTAAGGACAATAAGAATTCTGAAGTTTTCATATCGACTTGGTTACCTGCCTTGTTTGTGGTTTGCACTTGCTAAGCCGTTAAAGTTTCTCTTTCATTTTTTTTTGTTGGGAAAAAAAAATTCCTTTTCCTAGACTGTGTTGGATCTCATTCTGATATTGAAAAACAGTAAGAAAAGAAAAATTGTAGCTTCAGATCAATTTCAAACTTGAACATGGTATCTTCTTTATATAATGGGTCATTTGGCATTGTTAGTTTACTTTGAAATGATGGAGCTGCGTTGTTTAAAATTTCCAAACTTTATTTCCAAGATTGAGAAAAATTTGAATTTCTTGGTGATCAAAGAGTTTTTCTTCTAAAAGATTTGAAGTAATTGGAAAGTTGCTATAATCATCATGAGTTCTTGTTAATGCAAATGAGCCGTTGATATTCTAATCTTAATATCTCTTTACTTCTAGATGGTAAGTATTTCATTGCTATGTGCTGAATTCTTACTAGTAAAAGTGGATATCTTTTGTATACACTATGTAAAATTTGCTTTGATTTTTTCTAATCATGATTTTAGACATCAAGTATTTATTTTATAATATAAATGGTTTCATATACCAATTACTGATTCAGTTTATTTGCTCATGTTGCAGAAGAAAGGGTGGTTGTGCTGGTCATTGGTGGAGGCAGACATGAACATGCACTTTGCTATGCCTTGCAGCGATCCCCCTCCTGCGATGCAGTCTTCTGTGCCCCTGGCAATGCAGGAATCTCCAGTTCATGGAATGCCACTTGCATTACAGACCTTGACATCTTTGATGGTGCAGCAGTAATCTCCTTTTGCCGCAAATGGGATGTGGGCCTAGTTGTTGTGGGACCAGAGGCTCCACTTGTTTCAGGGCTCGTAAATGATCTAGTTAAGGCTGCAATCCCAACTTTCGGCCCTTCTGCTGAGGCTGCTGCTTTGGAAGGTTCAAAGAATTTCATGAAGCATTTGTATGACAAGTATGAAATTCCTACCGCTAAGGTTTGTCATCTTGTTCTGATCTTAGTAACCAGAGGGAGACTTAATCCTTATTTTGATACAACTTATCCAATGCATATTACTTTTACCTATAAATAACTTGCTAAGAAAATTCATCAAGGTTCAACCCATTTTTACTTATTTTTAATCTTAGCCTTAAGGTAGAGGTTCTCAGCCAAGGAAAAGAGTAGGATTTTTGTCTTGTTCCTGTACCATCAATCACTAGATGACTAGAGGCCATGCTTTATGAGTCTTGTTGCTGATGACCCACAAGTTTCTTATTAATTGGTGCAGTATAAAACCTTCATGGACCCATCTGCTGCAAAGAAATATATTCAAGAGCAGGGTGCACCTCTTGTTATCAAAGCAGATGGACTTGCTGCTGGGAAAGGAGTTGTTGTTGCTATGCAGTGGAAGAGGCATATGAAGCTGTTGACTCGATGCTTGTGAAGGGCATTTTTGGTTCTGCAGGTTGTCGTGTCATTGTTGAGGAATTTCTAGAAGGAGAAGAAGTGTCATTTTTTGCACTGGTGTATGGAGAAGATGCTGTACCTCGGGAATCTGCTCAGGACCATAAGCGAGTTGGGGATGGTGATACAGGGCCAAATACTGGTGGAAGGGGAGCATACTCTTTGGCCCCTATCTTAACTGAGAAACTTCAGTCTCTAGTCATGAAATCTATTATTACCCCAACAGTAAAAGGAATGTCAGCAGAAGGTTGCAAATTTGTTGGGGTTTTGTTTGCTGGGCTTATGGTTGAGAAGAAGTCCGGTTTACCTAAGCTAATTGAGTATAATGTGCGCTTTGGAGACCCTGAGTGTCCGGTCAGTTAACTTACCTATCATAAATGTTTGTTTAAGATTTGTTTTCGAATTTTAAGTATCTTGACTTTCAAAATATACTACAATAGGACATATGGTATAAGTAATTCAACACAGCATCTGTTGATTTCATTTATGAAGGCAACTCTGTATCATGTACATGGCGTTGATAATTCGTATGGGCCAGTGCTATCATGAATCAGGAATTCAGTGTATGCACTTGGGGATTCAATCGTGTTCTCCTTTTTCATCTACCATATCTTTTGTATTCACATTTTTTGTCATCATATATATACTCCTGATGCCCCCGAACACTACAAATTAGCATCTGTTAGATAGAAAAAGATTATCTTCTGCGTTGTCGATATTATAATATTTTTCTGATAGAGATAATCATTCACCCTGGATACTCGTGCTATACTCTACATCCTTCCAAAGCTTTTTATTTTATTTTATCATTTTCTAAATTGATTGGTATTAAATATATCTGCTTTGAATCACTTCTACAGTTCTACTTACGTTTTTTATCATTCTAGTTATTTGACAAAAAACAGGGTAAGTCAGAACATTTGATCACAGATTGTGTCATTGATGGAACTGGTTTTGTAGTATTATTGGTGATGAAATCATTTTTGTACTTGATTTGGAACTTATTTTTCTGGTGTTCAATTTTGGAATTGAAAACAGGTGTTGATGGTTAGATTGGAGTCTGATTTGGCACAAGTTCTTCTTGCTGCTTGTAGAGGAGAACTCAGTGAGGTATCATTGAACTGGTCTCCTGGTTCTGCTATGGTGGTAGTAATGGCAAGTAAGGGATATCCTGGTGCCTATGAGAAGGTTTTAGTTATTCAAAACCTTGAACAAGCAGAGAATGTTGTTCCAAATGTAAAGATATTTCACGCTGGAACTGCCTTTGACTCCAAAGGCAACTTCATTGCCACTGGGGGGCATGTCCTTGGATTACTGCTAAAGTAAGTAATCTTCAAGAGGCACGGGATCAAGCCTATCAAGCTGTTGAAGAAATTAAATGGCATGGAGGCTTCTACAGGCGGGATATTGGTTGGAGATCCCTTCCTCAGAAATAACTTGGTACCAAAAAAGGTGAGGTGTCTGGAATAAGGAGCCCCATTGAAGACCACTACTGCCTTGCATTGGTAAATATTTGCGGAAATGGCACTTACACATAATGGCATTGCGTCCCTTGTTTGTCAACCTTGTAATTTTATTTGAACGGAGACATACTAATCTTCATATAGTTTTTGACGAAAAGAGGGTGAGATGGGAAGATGCAAGAATTCTTCATCTGATTTGAATCAAGAGATTTGACAAGGAAGCATTTGTTAGAATATGATACCGGAGATAGTTGCATGTGTTCATTATTGGATTAATTACTACAGAAGTGGAAGAATAAGTGGATCTTCTTCTTTTTTGAAGTACTGTTTATGCCTGTGAATTCTTCCGGGTCTTGTAATCTCCAACTATCTTGTGGCTGGCTTTATTCCCCTCCCCCAAAGGATCTTCATTTTTTTTTTAGAGGGAAGGGTACTTCAGGAGGAATCTTTTCCTCTTCTTTGTGTAACTTTTTTTCCTTTTTCTTTTTCTCTTCTCTTAGTGAAATTTATGATTTTGTTAAGAACAAGTATGGTTGTAATGAGCAAATTTTTTTTTTTGAATAAGGGGAGAATGACATGAATTGCCTTTTTTGACAAGCACAGTGGAAATTACGTTCTCATGTTCCAAGCACAGTGGCTAGTTATACTCATAGGAAAGCGGAAGAACTGGACATTAAAGAATCCGTGTCCTATAGTTGACTGATTTTTCCAAGGATGAACATGTCAACTGACTATGTGTAGGAATCTTTTGTGCCGTTCTGGACAGATGCAGTCTTCAACAGTTCAACAGTTCAACACTTCAACTAGTGATCTTAAAAAGTGTTGTTTGAGGATCTCACATGGAATGCCAGCCAGAAAACAGAGAGGTTATAGGATTTTCCTTCAAAACCTTTTCATTGAAGATGAAATATGTACAAGTACAATGTGCCAGTTTTCTATATACATGTCTGCAACATTGTCAAAAGAGTGGTATTTAGTATTTACATCTATCTTTCTCTTTCAGGTTCAACATCATGAAGTCTCACTAAAACCAGGAAACTGGGATTATACAACGAACTGTACACCAAACACCTTCAGCTTCTTTATTTCCAACTCCATATTCAGCAACTCCAGCACCTTAAGGATTTACTAGTCCCAAAGCCCAGTTGGTTTTTCTAGGACTCCGGGGAAGACTCTCTGTTCTGTCAATCCTACCACCCCCGTAGGCTCCACACTCATCATAGTAATATCCACAATTGTTGCCTCCAATCCCTCTCATATGTTGTTTGTTTGTCAGGTGGTAATGGTTGTATTCATTAACCATAAGACCCCTTCCAATATCTTCCCTACCCAATGATAAAGTCGGAACGAGCCTTTCAATTCCACTGATTTTTTGTGGATTTTGCAGCAGTCTGTTAGAATTGTAGCCACGGTGGCAGTGCTGCTGCTGCTGCTGGTTATGGTTGTAATAATGAGGGTATTGCTGAATGTTGTGATTACCACAACCATTGCTGTTGTTTTGGAGGTTGTTGAGGCAAATGCTGGGAGAGCTTAGCACTTTGTGCATTGATGAAAGCCGGCTACTATGAAATCCATTAAATGAGGCTGTATCATAGGTTATAGTCACAGCATCTATGTGGTCCTCTGGGGAATTGGATTTTGGTGAAGAACAAGCAGAGGAAATGCTGAGACCCTTACTAGGACTGAATCCTGGATTGGAGCTTGTCTGGATAACACCATTGATGGCATCAATATAGCGTTGCTCAAGTGCATGAGGTTCAAAGGGTACTGGTTGGTTCTCGAGTATGATTGGCTTTGAAGGAAACAAGAAAGCTCTAAGCATAGGAGCCCCTTCACTCTGATGACGATCATACTCAGCAAACATGTGCTTCAGATCCTCATCTGATCTAACTGAGACCAAGGCATCAAGATCTTCAGGGATAAACTGGTACTTGAGAACCATGTCGCCATCAATGTGAGCAGTAAGCTTCTTCATAAGTTCTGAAAGAACATAACAGGAATATAAGGAGCAAGTTCATTGAAATATTCATCTGTCATTAGCTCGGCTAACCAATAAGCCTATGATGTCTCCTAGACATTGTTAGTCTTCAAAGTCAACTATGGAAACATCCATTTCTTATTTGAAGATTTCATTCATGAATCAAGATTGAAGATCAATAACAACAAAGTGGGCATCATGATTCCAATATTAAACTCCCAGAAATCTTGTGGCAAATTCTTCTCTTTGGCAATTGAGCAAGTAACCAAAAAATAAATAAAAAATCATATGAGTTCTGATTCAATAAGCTTGAGAATGAAAGCTCAATTGGGGTTGGTAAATCCCTAAAAGCAGACAAAAATCTATGGCTTCTTTCCTGGACAATAAAAGAGACAGCATTTTCCACAGAAACAAACAAAGAGTACCTGAGAAAGTTATGTCACGATGAACGGCAATGACACGTATCTCGCCGCCAACATATTTGAGGTAAGCGTCAGATGGTCTGGGAAGAATCTTTCCGCCATGGCTGCACAAGAACTTAACTCTATTACTAGGAGACAACATTACTGTTTCTTCCACACCTTCTCCTGCCATTTTATGACTCGGTTTCAGAAACCCAGAAACAGAGAACCGGTTTCAAAAACCCAGTTCAGATTTGAAATTCTTACACAAGAAAATGTAAGAAAAAATAGGAAATTTTCCGTTTGTTTCTCGGGATTTTCTATTCCAGAACAACAAATACAGATACCCAGAAAACTTTTGAGGAAGAAATTCAACAGTGAATCACAATTGAATCCAAAAAAACTCAACTTTTGGACAGACGAAGAAGAAGAAGAATGAAAATGAAACAAATGAGAGAGATTATTGGGGTTGATTATATAGAACAAGGAAGGAGATTTTGTAGGGATTGAGAGGAACAATCCGAAAATAGGAAAAAAGAGATTGGGTTTTGGCCTCTTGGGGATGAAATAGGCTTTACTGTTTCCACGCCAACCACAGGTTTCTTCTATGGCTTTCGCTATTCCTCCGCCATTTTTTAATTTTCAGTTCAATTGTATTTCTTCCCACCAAATTCTCTTTCTAGCATAACAAACCCAACAGAATGAACGGTGATGACGTATACATGACAAGAGTCCTGGTAAATCCCATTTTCTTAGGTATATTTGGATAATAATGTGAAATTACCATTATATCAAATAAAATCCCCTCCACTTATTCATATTTTTTTTTTTTTTGGTTGATTTCTTTGATGAAATTAGTAATATAATACTAATAGTGGTTGAGCAGAAGGGCTAGTGACTCTTAGTAGAGAACCTAGATTTGAAACTAGAAATAGCACATTGAGAGGGGATTTTATTAAAAAAGAACCCGAATGTCAAAAAAAAATTATTAGTGTAATCTTTCAACTTTTGAGGAAATTCCTTCTACTAATTCATTTCTCTCTCTCCTTTTTTTTTTTTTTTTTGTGCATCTTTTTCATTTTTGCAAAAAATGAAAGCAAAAAAAAAGTTTTTTATTTTTTTATTTTTAATTTCTAACCATCTTCTAAAGGTAAATCTTTCTATTTTATTTTAATTTCTAGCCATCATCTATACATAAATTCTTTGAAAACTTTTATGATATGTCAAAATATATGGTTTTTGTTATCACATCTAGTATGAAGATTATGTGTCATTTTTTTTTCATGACTTGGCATAGCAGCATTGACTAATAAGAAATATGACTCTCAATGAGACTCACTTTTTTTTTTCGTTAGAAAATGATATTGCAATTTTGCTCTGCAAATTTAGTAAAGATTTTAAAACCTTGGATATTACAAATAACTTGTTCTTTTCTACTAAATAGGTGAATTAATCTTATCTTTCCTACTAAATAGGTGAATTAATCTTAGGATAGTCAATGCCTTGTTCTCAACAAAGAGGATTAGTCAATTCTATGTAGCTTAGTTCCTAAGAAAGGAATTTATATCTGATTTTGATGCTGAGATTCATACAAACTCATAGTAGTCAACAGAGTATGTATCCTCGTATTCACAAATTGACTGATTCCCCTTTATCAATTTGGATCATATCTTACATAGTGGCACTTGGGATTTGTCAGTTAGAAACTTGAAACTCCACTCTCTCCAATTGAAGGATTTCTCGTCTTCTTTTTTTCCTCTATATTTTTCTTGTGTTACTGAAGGAGCAGACTGCTATTTTGTTTCTGTTGAGTTCTTTCTTTATAGCCAATTCTAAATCGAGACGAATGAGGAGGATTGCGATTAGTTAACAGCCAACGTATTGCAGAATGAACATAAGAAAACTGAGAATCATAGTTCTTAATTACTTTGAGAAAAAAGAAAGCTTTGGATTCCAATGAGAAATGGACAGAATCATATTTTTCTGGTGCGTGCTTGGCCTAAACTTTCATAATCCTCACTCTTTCCTAATTGCAGACCCATACAACTATCTGCACATAATCAGTATCTCACTTTTTTATTACGGGGGAATGAATGAGAATGACAAATCCGTTACTTAGAAAAGGGAAGTTTGTATTTTTTTTAACCAATTACTTACTTTATGTATTGACTTGTGAGAATAGGAATGAACTGATGAAAAAACAGTCATTTCTAGGAGTAATCTGGGACAGTATGCAAAAAGAGTCATTTCTTCTGCAATAAAAGCTAAAGTAATCTAAATTATACATACTTTTAAGATAAAAATAGCAACAAAAATTTTACTTTTCTCCAATCAAAGCCAAATAACAGATGGAAGTAAAAGTGCATAATAATTGAAGATCACAACCTAAGTCTAAAGCAGATTATTTTCTATTAAATTATAGAAATACTACAGTCCAAAAAGGTTCTTACAGACTTTAAGGATCTTTCTTCCCCTGTTTTTCTTCTTTGTAGATCTTGTTGTCTCTTCCACTCTGTCATCCTCAATGGGTGATGTTAAAGCCAAATATTGGTCATGAATCCTACAATACCTCTCTGAAACTGATGAAGATCTTCTCATTGAAAATGCCCTTTTTATTGCAGACTGAAACCCAGATGCAGATGAAGAAACTGAACCACTCCTAGTCAATACCACACCAGAATTTTCACCATTCTCACCTTCATCTTCTTGCTGATCTGTTAAACAATTCTGGGTCATAGTGCTTTTCATTTGGGTGGCTTCCATTGGCTTGGATGAGAGGTTTGGGATAAATTTTGGGGTTTGAGGAAGAGGGTAAGATTCTGAAAAATCTATGGATCTTGATTTGTGGCTATTAGCAATATTTATCTTAGAATACCCATTCATGGTTTCTTTTGAGCTAGAGGGTGATGGAAATTAGTGGTGGGCTACGCTTGTGTTTCTGTACTGAGGAGTAAGGTAAAGAACTAGAGGAACAGAAGGGTATATATGCAAGGACAAATGGAGCTATAGAAGTGGGGCTTTCAGTGATTCAGAATTGAGGAAGAAAAATTTGACTAAAAGGACAACAGAATAGTATTATATATGATGTGGAGGAGAATTCAAATTGTTGGGTAGATTTCTAGGTAAGACTTAAAAACTAGATAATACAAATGTTGTGGGGTTTGAACTTTGAAATGTAAAGCAGCAAGCAAGAGTGAAAATGTAAAAATTCTTATGGTAAATAATGAATTACATAGGAATAGGTAGATACAGAGAACATACACAATTAATTGAAGTTATTGTTTATTTTTAGTTCTCATGCAATGAAACTAAGCAAGTCACATGTCTTCATTTGAGAAAATGCAGTAACGTGTATTTATTACAAATCACATGTGAATAACATGGTTTGGGTCTAATAATGTGCTGCTTAGCAAAAATAAAGCGAAAAGAAAGTTGATGAAGCATATATATATATAGATATGACAATTTCAAGGATACTATGAATACTTGCTTATTCATAGATTTGATCTCTTTCTTTCCCTTTTCTTACAAATAAATTAGAAAACTATTTTCTCCTATATTTTGTCCTACTATCTCTAAATAAGATTAAATCCCTATCAATCAATATTTTTCCTTAATTTCTTGAAACAAGTTGTGGCAATAATTTCTCTTACAGATCTCTTAAAGAAGAAAATTTTATTATTTTACATGAATTTGAATTTGTTTAAGTCGCTCTTTAAATTTAATATGTGCAGGAGTGGATCCACTTGAAGCTCAATGAGACAGCTGACTCACTAATTTTTTAAATTAATATGTTTAGCTTGTGTAAAATATTAATTTATCATTCAAAAATTTCTAATTTGTTTTACAATAGTATATTGTGAAAATGAAAGAGACAACTTGTGTTTGGCACAATGCTCATTCGGTCCTCCACGCTACCAATAAAGTTAAATGAAACAAAATATTTTATCTATTGGGCATTATTCTTGCTTTATCTTTTTTGATTGAAATTCTTGCTTTATTTTATATAAAATCTTACACTCATAACAAAATGTCTTTATTTTTATATTTCTTATCTTTTTCACATAAGAGCCAAGAGGCATAACTTTTACTTAATTTTTGTATCTTCTTTTTATTATTGTTTTTAGTCAAAATAGTTTTTCTCTATTTTTTATTTAAAAAAATTATTCAATAAATTTCAACTTAGTAATTTAACAACAAAGTTTCTTAGAAAAAATGAACTAAATAATAAAATAACTAATATTTATGAGACAACATGATAAGATTATTAAATTTACTCCATTTTGATTGTATTAGACAAATAATTGTAATTATAATATTATTTTGCACTAGATAGTATAACTTTAAAAAAAAAAAAATTTATCTTTAAAAGAAAATTTCAGAGTTGTTTCAAGCTTTTTTTTATAAATATTGCCCCATTAACAAAAATTTTAGATTTGCCACTGAATAAATGTATATGCACTAATTGATTTGGCGGGTATGTTTTATGATTTTGGTAAATTATTGCATAGTTTTGTTGTATAAGTTCATTGTTTTTCATTGCATGCTTCTCTGAGTGTTTGAATAAAATAAAAAAAATTATTTTATTTTACTGGAATGATATGTACAAAATAAATTTATATAAGTTCATTAACAAAAATTGGGTGTAAATTCAGTTTATGAAAAAAATTGAGAAACTAAAAAAATAATATATATATATATATATATATATATATATATACTTAAATCCATTTAAAATTTTCTTCGAGTGATTTATCCTTCTTGCTAAATCTACTATTCTATACTAATTTATTAATTGGGTATGTTTAGACTAATTTATATTTAATTTAATTATCTCAAAGAAAACCTTTGACGTCTGGGAGGGAGAAACTCAACATTGAAATTAGTTAACGTAGCCATCAGTTTGACTTTTACTCTAATTTCATTGGCTGGTCGATTCCCACGTGTCAATTAAAAAATCAGAAATTCAGTCAAACCATAATTACTCTCTGATTTTCGTACTTTCACTTTCTCACAAATTCACTCACTCCCTGTGCTTTACTCTACCGTCTCTTTTTCTCTCTCTAGGGTTTCGCATTTTCTCTTCTAACTCTCTCCCTCCCTCCCAAACTTCGCTGTAAAAATCCAATCTTGGAGCTAGGATTTCCAATCCCCGATGAAAAGTTCGCATTTGAGTTTCACGTATTGCTAGGTCCGAAGTCTAGCAATAAATTTTTATGAGTTCCACTTCAAAGTTGAGCTTAATAGAAGGAGCTTGTGGAAGCAGATTGAGTTTCTGATACATGCTTAAGCTTGAGAATTTGGTAATGTATTTGTTTAAATTTCTGTTGCACATTTAATTTGGTGTAACTTCTATTTAAGTCAGCTACGAATGTGTAATTTTGTAGCAAATGCCGGGATTTGTTTGTTTGTGCGCATCAGTTTTGTGATAAGTGCGATACTTATGCATTCTGGGGGCACTGCTATTTTTTATGAGGTTTCTTGAGATGTGAAATGCGGATCGTCTATTTGCATTGGAAAAAAGTTATTACTTTTGCATCAATTTGAGATAAACGCTTCTTTTTTTTTTTTTAAATAATTATTTCAAGCTTTCAAGAATATGGGAATTGGATCAATTATATTAATTCGAGTTGAACCTGTGCTCGAATCCTGTTTACTATTTGATGAGTTGTTTAGTATGCATTATTTTCTTATACCTTGGAAGATTTGAGATTTTGTTATTTGCCAAATGTGTGCAAACTTTGAATCAAACTGAACTGAATATGCAATTATTTGCTCACTTATGAAATTTGGATTTGATCTTGATGAAGGAGGCTGATGTGCTGAGTTATGGCGCTTAAGGTTCCTGCTCCAAAAGCTGCTGAGATAGCAATTGGGTCAATTGGGTGTGGATATGATATTGCCATTGATCTAAGACTCAAGTACTGTAAAGGGGATACCTATAATTCACGTTTGATTGATATTGATGAAGATGAGGGAAGAGAAGTTGTTCTACCTGGTGGGGTTTCAATACCAAATGTCTCAAAATCAATTAAATGTGATAAAGGGGAACGCACTCGGTTTAGGTCTGATGTTCTTTCTTTTCAACAGGTAACTTTAATTTCTGTTTCACTACTTCTTGATATTTTTCCAATATAAGTTCTAATTTGTTGCATGGCTTTTGTTGAAATTTCTTTCTTTCCAAGAATTCTGATGTTTATGTTTTGTTACATGAACTTTTGGCTGTTAATTTGTGTTTGACTTTGTTCTCATTATTGTAGACATTTTCTTTTGCTTCTTACCAGCTTACTTTTAACATAATCAATTTCATCCACTATCCTAATTGTTGTATTGTAAATACTTGTAACACAACCTGGTTTAATTCATGCAGCATTGTTGTCAAACCAGTTGATCCAACATTGAATGAGTAGATTTGCATAAATAGATATGTGGATACTTTCTTCCCCTCTTTTCCTATCAAATCTCTATAAGTACATACTTGTTTGCAATTTAAAAAGTTTAAATTGAATAGTTGCTGCTAAAGAACCATTTTCTGGTTTTGTTTCTTTTATCTTTGGCAGTATGTAGTTTCATCATTCATTAGTTTTATGGAACTTATCAGGAAATGTCAGTCTTTTCTCTATGATATTTTCCTCTGATTTAGTGAAGCCCTTAATACAGTTCAGTTTGACATAGAAATAATTAAGAAACCTCCTGAGAGTGGCCATGTACATGGTTTCATGGTCAAAGTTGTGAGTTGAGAGAAGGCTGATGGTTAAGGTTTTAGATTTATTAGGTTGAGATTAGAAGGATTGGGCTTGAAGTCACATGAAAATTAAAGACATCAGCTGATAGCAATATATTTAGAGTTTGTATGATGGATTCATTCTTTAAGCTATTTCTTCCAATAGGTACTTGTGCAGAAGACATGACGGCCCAATGGAGTGTATGTGGGATATTTCAATCCTAGTTTGTTCACTTACATCACTTAAACATTCGTAATGCCATGATATGAAGATTGGAGTGGTCTGGGTTTTATGATTCTGTATATTTCTCATTATACTACTTTTGGTGGTTTGAGGGGAACATGTTTTTTTTAGAAGTTCAGAATTTGCATCTATCTTTGTTTCATGCTTGTTATTTGACAAATAAGAATAACAATAGTTTTGGGGAAAAAGTTTCTGGCACAAATGATTTTCTGTCACGTTGGTATGTTACAGTTTATACATTTGCCTCTCTCTCTCTCTCTCATACTGGCTTTCTGTTTGTCCTAAATATTTTCAGATGTCAGAGCAGTTTAATCAAGATATATCTTTGACCGGTAAAATTCCTTCGGGCCTCTTCAATGCCATGTTCGATTTCTCTACTTGCTGGCAGAAAGATGCAGCAAATACTAAGACTCTTGCTTTTGATGGGGTTTTTATCACACTTTACACGGTTGCATTAGAGAAATCTCAGATGGTTCTTCGTGATCATATTAAGAAAGCTGTTCCATCATCATGGGAACCTCTTGCACTAGCAAGGTGAGATATTAGTCTTTAAATATGTAATAATCTCAGTCAAAGGTGATATTGCTATCAATTTCCAATTGTTCTTAAGTTGAGTAGAAATTTTTTTACATTGGCTTAATTCATGCATCCTGTTCGGCAAATATTAAATGTTGCTGCTGAAACTGATCAAATCTTGGATATTGCTACCATCTATGCTTACTATAATTACATACCATAATTTGATACCATGGTGAGATTTTTGTATTTTGTAATGATCCCAGGTTCATTGAGACCTTTGGCACCCATGTTATTGTTGGCGTGAAGATGGGAGGAAAGGATGTAATATATATGAAGCAGCAGCATTCATCAACTCTCCAACCTGCTGATGTACAGAAGAGACTAAAGGAGATGGCAGATAAGAGGTTTCTAGATACCAATGGACAATATAGCATGGCATCTGAACAAGTATACCCAAATAGCAAGGTTTGTGCAAACTTCATGTACATTTTCACTTTTTATATTTTAAAATTTGAAATTGTGGAATGTACGTTGTCCTACAACTAATTCTTGGTATTTCTTTTTCACTTATTGTTAGTGGTACTGGTAAACAGCTCTCTGATTTCTAGTGGTAGACAGTCCTTCTTGCAGTTGCTGAACAATTATATTCAATAGATGAACAATCAATATAAAGCAACATATATTTTGTTCCTTTGTGACATTTTGAAAATAAAAATAAAAATATAACAATAAAAATTGCAATATTCATCCTGCACTATTTTCTTAATAAAACGACGCAAGAGGGTTTTGACTGGGAGGTGAGATCTTTGCAAGAGTAGTATCTGCGTCACCATTAGTGATAAATTTAAGGTTCAAGTCCAGCCTGGACCTCTTGCATCCAGAAGAGGTATTTCTGCATTTTGGAGTCCAGAAGAGAAACATCCATCCTGTTAGGTATATTATACATCTGTATTCTGTACTATCTCTAGGATTGGAACATGTGGTACTACATGCAGGAACTTAATTAGAAACGATGGCTAAGGTAGACCTAATTTAATGGTTAGGATTTCTTATATTACATCAGGATTCATATTAATTTATAGGTAGTTTACAGGGCTGCAACAAACGAATTCAGAATTATTTTCAATAATAGTTGTCCTTCTCTCTCCCCGGTGTTTAGACTGGAAGAGCAGCCCTATTGGCTGTGTTATGATATCCGCTCCTTTATCTTCAACTCATCTATAAGCCTTAAATCCTAAAATAGTTGGGGTCGGCTACATGAATCCTTTTCCTCCATTCGTATCGATCTAATGCATCATTTAAGTGATGCCCAGAGCGATAATATCCTTCTCAAGGACTTCTCCCTATGTATTCTTGGACTCCCAAACCATTCCTTTATACTACTAGATTTTATTTATAGTGTCTATCTTTACCATTATCTCTAAACTGGTATCAAAGATGAACGTGTCACATAAATCTGTATTTAGAGGACATTGAAAACTTTGCATGCAGATTTAAACGCTGGAGATATGAATTGAAAGTTTGAAATGCAGACAGCTGTTTAACAGATTTAAGTTTAAACTACTGCAAGTTATTGCTAAGATTTAGAAAACAAAAGGATAATTTTGTGTATTAGGGCTATCTTATGACATTAACTTTTGCTTCCTAACAGTTTGGATTAAGAGAGCAGAGGCTGACGTTTGCTGATACCAGTCCATCAAGTTCTTATTCACGTAAGGAGGTATGCTATATAGTAAACAACCTAGAATTGTCTGGCATAAATTACATCTATTTCATGTCCTTAAACTTACTTGTTGTAGGATATCGTAAGCATTTTCAAGAGGCGGGGTGGAAGTGATAATAGAAATCTATCCCATAATGAGTGGCTCCAGACTGTTCAGCTTGAGCCCGATGTGATCTCAATGTCCTTTATTCCGATTACATCTCTATTGAACGGTGTCCCAGGGAGTGGATTCTTGAGCCATGCTATAAATCTCTATTTACGATGTGAGCAAGATTGGTACTTCCATCTTCACATTTTTGTAATATGGTTTTGTACTGGTGCTATTTGAATCACTGTATCATATCTTTGCCGTCCAGGCATGCCCTATAATGTGAATGAAAAATATGTACGATTTTCATTAATGAGGCTTGTTATGATGTATTATGTTTGGGAACAAATTTCCTTTTTATTCATTTTCCTGGAACATCTTTTCTTGCTCGGCACATAGTAAGATTAATCAATGCAGGGTACTTATTCTTCTTCTTTTCTTGTTGCAGATAAACCCCCAATTGAAGAGCTCCACCAGTTCTTGGAATTTCAGTTACCAAGGCAGTGGGCACCTGTGTTCAGTGAACTACCTCTTGGTCCACAACGGAAGCAACAAAGCAGTGCATCTTTACAGTTTAGCTTCTTGGGGCCCAAGCTTTTTGTGAACACCACAGCGGTAAAGCTTCTTTCTTGTTGATATTTTGGTTTTATTGGCTGCACCTGTATGAACTATGGAACATAAAATAAGAAAGTATTTCTTAAAATAAGAAGTATCTAAGTAAGTCCTATTCTTCAGGCTTCTTGGTGATAAAAGGAGGTTATCAGAGTAACTTCTTTTTTCCCATTTCAAGTTGAGTGTTGTACATGGTTGGACTTCAGTATTATTAGATGCCAAATTTTCAACAGAATTATCCTTCAATACTATGAATCACAGATACTGGTATATCTGATGGTTTTTATTCTAAAACCAGGCATATTTGTTTTAAAATATGACAGGTTGATGTGGGTAAGAGGCCAGTGACTGGTCTCCGGCTTTATCTTGAAGGTAAAAGAAGCAATCGATTAGCCATCCACTTGCAGCATCTCACATCACTTCCAAAAGTCTTCCAACTCGAAGGTGATCCAAATGACAACTTCCGCCGAGAATCCCATGATCGGAGATACTATGAGAAAGTTCAGTGGAAGAATTTCTCTCATGTTTGCACTGCCCCTGTGGAATCTGAGGAGGATCTTTCGATAGTAACTGGAGCACAATTGCAGGTTGAGAATTATGGAATAAAAAATATACTTTTCTTGAGACTCCGGTTCTCAACTGTTATTGGAGCTGCAGTGGTAAAACATCCCGAGTGGGATGGATCTCCAGGGCTGGCACGCAAGTCAGGACTCATATCTACACTAATCAGCCATCACTTCACAACTGTTCAGAAGCCACCTCCACGCCCAGCTGATGTTAATATAAATTCAGCAGTCTACCCTGGCGGCCCACCTGTTCCTGTTCAAGCTCCAAAGCTTCTCAAATATGTTGACACAACTGAGATGACCCGAGGGCCGCAGGACAACCCTGGTTATTGGGTTGTCTCTGGTGCAAGACTTATGGTTGAGAAGGGCAGAATCTCTCTGCGAGTTAAGTATTCTTTGTTGACTATCATATTACCTGACGAAGAAATGCTCGAGGATATTAGCTAATTGCATTTTCACAGTTCTATGTGGAATAGATGTTCTATAAGTCGTTGAAGACAGGAAGAGGGGAATCTTGAGGGGATAGTGGGAGTCGGGTGCTGTCTTATGATAAATGTACCTATTCTGGAGAGTGAGGGTGACACGTACTGGAGTTGTCTATGGAACGCGGAGGCTGTTGTACTAATTTTAATTTTTGTATTCTGTACAATTTTACCTCTGATGGGAGTTGTGCATTTAATGTAAATTCATTTGCTATACTCTGACAGGACGACTCATTCTTTGTACTATCAGAAACAACTGCTAGTGATCAATGACAAGCATTTCAAGCTATTTCTTTTCCCTGATATAAATGCTCTTTGATATGAACAGCATGATAGAGGGTCATAAGAGGTGTATCAATCCCCAAAGAAGGAAAGAGCATGCACAACCTAACATCCTAGAATGCCACTGAAGTATGGCATGTTTCTCCATATTCTCATTCTAGATACTTGAATGGATGTTTCTGAGCGAACCATTTCAAACAATGGAAAGATGGGGAGGGAAGGAGTGAACTGTCATGGTGAGCAGAGAGAAAAGACAGGTTACAAATGGATGGAAGAGCATTTTGGTCTACTAGCAGCCACTAAATTCAAAATAGTAGTTTATTTACTATATTCGCTATATTTATCGGCGTAAGTCCGGTTACTGCAGAGCTAGTTTCAAATAAAATACCCAGCTGGTGATTTTTACACTAATTCCTGCAGGATAGCTAACCTTTCTATGAACAGGCCTTAAAGATACAATATATAAAAGATAAGCTAGTATAGAATTGATGAAGTTAATGTATACATAGAGCATATGTGATACTACAGTACAAATAAAATATATTAGCTAATTAAATACAAAATTTACTTTAATGAGAAGGCCAATAAATCCCTTCTCTTGGGCAAGGCAGTGGAGCAGGCCGGGCAATGTAGGTAGGATATTGCTGTCCTGGCATCAAGACTGAGAAATCAGATGCATAAGATGCTGAAAGCTGTCACAAAGATGACCAAATCATGATCAGCAACACGAACTTTTAAACAGCTGAAGATATCTTGAATACTACTTGTAGCAGAATACAGAAGTAAATGTTGTGAAGAGACTTACTGTTTGTGGATTCCCATGTTTTCCAATTGTTCCAGATCCTGGAGAATTATCCATCAAATTCTCCGGTGATGAAAATTCGGGATTCGGCTTAAACAGATGCTCAAATATGGCCATTATAAGAAACATTGAAATCAAAATGGCTGTGGCAACAAAACCAAAAGATATGGCATTCATTGATGTCCCAAAGCTTTTCCATGGAGCTCCTCTATCATCTCCTGCGTGAGATGGGTTTGGATCTGAAGTTGTATATATGTTCCATGGCTTTGATCTTTCAGAATTAACGTCATTCATGACTTTGCGTTCCAAACTATCTACCTTTATATCTTCAAAAGATAAAGGAGGGAGAAGGAAATACAGCCAAGGGGCTAATGGTTGTGAACAATCCGAGCCAATATATCTCCAGCTTCTTGACTCATTTGCAGAAAATCAGTAATGCTGAAACACTGAAACATGACACGAGGAAACATCAGTATTCTCAAATATAGAGGAAATCATTTAGTTCTGTTATGGCAAGATTTATAAATCAAGTTATATAGTGAAGTTGAGATAATTCTTGAGGGGGGAGATCAGTGTCACTGATACTTTTTTCTTCTCTTTTTCTTTCTTCTTTTCCTTTCATTTTACCTTGTGAGTCATTAATCCTTCATATAGATATGAATCATTCCAGGGAAAATGTAAATGTACATGTTACATAACATGAACTTTAACAAAATAACAAAGCAAAAGGTTACAAAGGGGGCATATTCAATGCTATGGAAGATACATTGTCATTCTGTTCAAGCCAAAACAATAAAGAAAGAACATCTCAAGGGTGTGCTACTTCTGTCAAGTTACCAGTTTTCCCTTAAGTAGCTAAAGAAATTCAATCACATTTACAGGGGACCTACTACAAATCTTGAAGTTCAAATAAAATTTTATGTTTGTATTACCAAAACTACTCATTTCAAAAATCTATCTATGGAGTAATGCATCGACAAACCATGATAATGAAGAGCATTTACCATCAATGTAAAATTTCCAAAGACGAGAGAATTTCAGTGACTGAAAACAACATGATGAATTCGAAAAACTGGGCAATTTTTGTTGATGTGCTCATAGATGTGAACACCCCCATAAGCCAGTTTTGGGAAAAGAAGCAAACAGTTGTTATTACATAGAAAATGTAACCGAACTATTAAGAATAAGAAACTGAACTGCCAGAGACACAGGCAAGTACATGATGACACAATGCCTATGCTTACTGCTATAGGTTCCATCTTCCAAACCTGTAATGATATTTTTAGTGGTGAACACTGAACTGACACAAATGGTATAAACATGGAATAATCAACTAACCTTTTCCTTTTCTCATCTTCAGGAGCTGCAATGCATTTGTTTCTGAACTAGAGAGCTGGGTTCAGCAAGTATTTTGGTTTTTCAGGTCCTTACCTGCTATGGTAAAACAAGGCAACTACTCTTTCAATGCATAATATAAGCACACTGCTCAAGCTAGATAGCTTTTATTTATACCAGATAGAAAATGTAAAGACAAAGTTACATGATAATCCTATTGGTACACTTTTCTTTTTATGTTTGATGACCATGATCCTGATGCCTAACTTAATGAATACTATACCTTGTCTGATGAAGAAACTTAAAGAAATCAAAAGTATGGGCCTTCCTGTCTGGCTAGCCAGCACAAGAATGGCCTATTGGTGCTTTTAAAAGTAGTCATCTTTTAAATGCTACATTTCATTTAGGTTATTGTAAATTGTAATTAATCAATCCTACCCATTAATTCACATGAGCACAGGCTCATGGTGGGGACAACAGTACTAAGCTATAATCTCTAACTATTCTCATCAGAAATTACTACATCCCAAAACAAACATGAAGCAAATAATTGTACATTCACAGATAACTAATTTCCATGATATATATGATTATAATCATGATTTAAAATTAATATACTTAATAAGAGGAGATAAACATTAAGCGCGCAATCTTAGGGCTAAAAAGTTACTAATTGTGGGAAACCTGTTTATGACATTAAGGATTAAAGATCCGTTTGAAAGCATTCATTCTTGTCTCCCTTCAAATACTCTAACATAACCATTGAGATGTAATCATAAGAAAGGTAGCAGTATCTCCTATAATCCAATATAATCTTCACTAATCAAAAGATATAAAAGAAGACAACAGAGAGAGAAAGGCTGCTGCAATATAGTAAGTTTTTGAATACATAGGTATTGAATAAGCAGGTGTTAATGGATCAGCTCCCTTGCACATAGCAACAAGAAAAATAAATATTTAGAAAGGGAGGGAGGGGGGACCTTACAGCTAAGCAGTAACAGAGCAAGCATGATTCAAGAGAAGAAAGAAAAGGGTCTGTGGGGAAAGGAGCAGAACTAGAAAAAGGGGATGATATGGACAATTTTTATTCCTATATTTCTGTCAGAATAAGAGGAAAAACTCTAGCTTTTGTCAGAAGCACTATAGGTTCATGTGGAGTAGTAATAAGAAGACCTTATTGCCAGCATATCTCTCTCAGACAGACAAAGACAAACAAAAATACACATTACCATTGAGCCTAAAATCCCATATCACAAAAAGCAACTTATTCTAGAAAAGAAATGGAGCAATAATTACCATAAAAATGATTGAAATGATTAAGATAGCCACAGATATACATACTCAAGAGAGACAGATAGAGAGAGATAATAAAATGATCAAAGAGAAAGAGGTTATTTTCCCTGCAATGCATTGAGTGAAGATCTTTTGTCAACAAGGTAATCACACTGTCTGAGAATGAATATGAAAGCTTATCTACAGATACCTTCTCAGGAAATGAGAAAACTCAAAAAGCAAAAAGTAAAGAATTTGGAGGTATTGATGAGGTGTATAACTTTTCTCTTAAATTTCTTTTCTTTTTTCCTACTGAATCAATTTGTGAAAGTTTAGAACTTGAAGATATAAAGCTATAAATATAAAAAAAGCTTACTCTTCAACTTCCCTCAAATAATTCTCATTTGAAGGTATGGTTTCTCAAATTCTCTGAAAATTGAAATAGAATCTGAAGTTGTATTTTCAATCATGGATGTCCATACTATACATTACCCAATCTCATGCATAAGGGTCACTCAAGAAAAGAGATGTGTTTGCCATTTTCATGTAAGACATATTTTTAAAAGAAGGGGGTCCCATGACAAGAAAGCTCACTAAAGAAGATGTTGAAAATAGATTGAAGAATATATTACTCTCTACTTTTACCTTTCTTTTCAAACCCAAGTCTCCACCTCAAGCAACCTTTCACTTTCCCAACAACAAATTTGCAAATAGAATTTGTCATAGACCCAAGCTAGAGATAAGAAAATGAAAATGAAAATGAAATGAAGGCCAATAAGTTATTAGCTCAACTAAGGCACCGATTAACTCATTCACTAATGACTGCATGAGATTTTTTTTCCTTTTTACCCTAAAATTCTCTCCCCTAAAGTTTCAAGAATACACCAATTATCTTGGATTAAAAAAATGAAGTGTTAAATCTTAATGATTAACTTACATCTTTATCACGTTCATAGTTTTGCACCTTTGTTGGCTCGGTCATCGGTGGAACCTCAAGCCCCCTACTTTTTCATGCATGTGCCTCTCCCTCTCCCTCCCCCTTCCCTCCTTTCTTTTAGAAATGATGAGCCATTGAACATGGCTGAAAAAGGAAATGAACCAAAACATATTGTGCCCTCTTCAGGCTTTACTCTTTAGTGATGAAAAAATATTTATCTTTTTTTCAATAATTGGATTAGAGATAATTAAAAAAATCCATGATAGTTTTTCTGTGCATGAACTCTTGTGAAGCTTTTTTTTTTTATTAGTGACTTGTCGTATAGGGAAGAAATTTCATGTGTCAATAGATTTTTCTAGATGTATGATTCTTTTAGAAAATTTGGAAAACCTTATTATACAAATGAAAGAAATTTAACATTAAAAATTTATGAGAAGTGAGTTTCGATATTTATTAAAAAATAAAAAAGTGAAAAATCTCGTTTTCACTTTTGATTAAGATATTTAAACATAAAAATAATTGCGTAAAACAAAAATGATTTGTTGCTTGATTTATCAAATTTTATATTAATTTCTCTATTTTTTGTCTAAATTAATAAGGAACTTACCATTTCTAGAAGAATTAGATTAAGAAACTTTATACCAAAAAGAACTAGTAGTTTAAAAAAGACAAGATATAAACTAAAATAAAGAGGTATTGGCCCAACTAGTTAGCATAATGGGTTGCAAACTTTGTCATGGAAAAGTGTCTCCTTTCCATCATTTGTTTTCACCACTTACTTTGATGGTAATCAAGTTATCACCCACATAAACAATTTGCTGCATTATTTCTGTATTTTTAAGATTAGCTAGACTCATATTTTTTGCGCAATAAGTACAATTACTTCTGCATATGCTAATGATTTCACGACTAAAACAATATTAGGAATGACATTTTGGATCAAATTTTTGATGAGTATAAATAATATATTTGACTTAAATCGAATTATAATCATTTAAGTTCTAAGAAGGTTGAAGGCTAAAAAATTACAAGATAATATTTGATCGAGTAAGATTTTACCAACTTTGAAACAAAACTGTTTAATTCAAATTGGGTTGACAACGAGTTTAAGATCCAGTCCAGAACTTGGTCACTGAACTTTTTCAAGTCCAATTTATAATCTGCCATGTATTGAGGATAAAAGAGAATGTTCATGATCCATAATTCTCCATGCAGATTGGATGTGGACTGATCAGTGGAGAAAGAAAATATGTTGCATGGACTCTTTCATGTCCAACTTATAATTCACAGCATGCTTTGGACACAATCTGCCTTGTATTGTGGATTAAAGATCATATTCATGACCCATAATCCTATATGCAGAATGGATGTGGAGGAAAGCCCAATAAGATATCAACTTACCAAGTTCTCAAAATGATTTAAGATAAAAAGCAACATAACCTACCTTGGTCATATTTCGAGACAATGAAATATACCTCAGATTCAGCTGCTGCCTATCTATCTAGGGGCAAGCTCTTTTGCTTTGGGATGAAGATGCATCATACCAACATTTGTTACTCAAATGAACTCTCGCAATAGATCCATGATTCCATTCAAATAAGTCGACACTTGATACATTCGGCTGCAGAGCTCCTTTATGGAAAATTAAGAACTAAGCAGACACAACTTTCATGGTTAACACCTTTAATATCAAAGGCAAAATCTTGATAGCACATTAAGCTGGAAGAGAAAATTTCACAAAAAAACAAGCTGTTCTGACAACATAAAGAATCTAATTTGTGAACAAGAAAATTCACCAATTCAACAAGAGAATATTTCATATACTAAAATCAGCTCCTGCTAATAAGACCAATAAAGCTTTGAGGCGACCATAAAACTTTGACTTTTCCTGTGTTGTCTGAAAACGACCATGCCCAAATTTGGACGAGGTATCAATGAACTTGAGCTTAATCTCCTCCAGGGCCAGCCTTGATTTCTGCTTCAACAGTGACTGCCTCAACGTAACAAAACGCTTCTTTGGGCCCACGCAGCAGCCCTTAATCAACAAGTGATCCTCCTTTACAACACCATAATGAGGGAACCCTCCCATTGGGGTAATGTCCTTCTCAGTCCTAAGAATAAATAAATACATTTAACCCGAGTTATATAGCACCAACTGAAAGTGACACACTATACTGTTGTCAAACTCAGTCATGGAAGATTGCAAGAAGAGAAACCATGAATTTGCAGCTGACAAATTCGAAAAAGGACCAAAGATAAAAAAAAGCATGTTTTGGCAAACGGTGTTAAGTATAAATTCTTGTCAACATAATCAATACAAATAAGATAATCACTGGAAAATCAGCCAACTAAAACTAACGGAGCCAAACCAACCAACCTGTCAAACTCAGTTATGGAAGAATGTGAATCCTGGCCAGCCTTCCCGAGCTGATAAACTTTGTTGTGAAACGTGTTAAGTATCAGTTATCATATGAAGCCTGTTATTGCAGAACTCCATAGGAAGGAAACATGTGAAGCAGTAACAATTATAGAAACACCACCCATGGTTGTTATGGGGGTTGTAGGCTATGTCAAAACACCCCGTGGTATGAGATGTCTTAACACTGTTTGGCCCACCATCTGAGGTGAAGAGGTGCTGAGAAGATTCTACAGGAACTGGTGTAAGTCCAAGAAGAAGGCTTTTACAAAGTATTCAAACAAGTTTGGGAACTGAAGATGGGAAAAAGCAAATTCAGTCACAATTGGAGAAAATGAAAAAGTAATGCTCTGTAATTCGTGTTTTAGCTCATAACCAGGTACTCTTTTTCATTAGCCAGTGGCTAAAGACGTGTATTATTTGGGCTTCTTTGCCTTAGCAATTCTTTTAATACCTGTTTAGCACCATCTTTTTCTTTCCTGATATCATTTGCTTTTAAAAAACTCCCCTATTTCATTCCTCTAAATAACTTGAAATCAAATTACCGGGGTCAAAACTTACAATGGTTTGATTTGTAGATTAGAAAAATGAAGGGACTTGAGCAGAAAAAGGCCCATCTAATGGAAATTCAGGTTAACGGCGGGGATGTTGCCCAGAAGATTGACTATGCTTATAGTTTATTTGAAAAACAAATATAATTATGCACCACCTATGCAATGGGCACTTCGGTGAATGTCTTGGAGCCAATTTTTTTTAAATATATTATTTGAAAATTTATTTCCAGTATTCATGAAAATAAGTTTCCGGATAATTTAGATTGCAAATCTGCAGCTAAAAAGGGCATCGACAACTACCTAAGCTTACAAGAATAAAAATCGATGAAATGACATACCAACAAAACAGAAACCTTCAAATCGGGCTTTCTTCCTACAATTCCTTCGTGTAAAACGTTACCGTAAGAAAAATGACCTTCTACAATAACTTTACAGAAAAATACTTAATTGTTTGTCGGAAAAGAAAAATTATTCAGACCAGCATGAATACAATTACATGAACTAAAATCTAAAATATCAAACAAAAGTCTTGGAGAATCGAACGACATTACCCACGTTACGATCCGACGAGAGCGAAGAAGGAGAACGACGAGAGCTTCAACCGCCTAGAGAGCCGCAACGGTCTCACTGTGGGTTGCTTTGCTTGGGTAGTTGCTTTGCAGTGTGTGTTCATTTAATCGTACGGCTGATATTTCATTTAGAGGGCTGATGTGATAGCTTCCGTAGGATCCTTAACACGACGACAAGGTTTATTTTTTTTTGCGCTGTAAAATGTTGATGAAGGTGGTTAATAAGTTGGGCCGGGTAGTATTTAACTAATTAAATGATAATGGGTATGACTCAACTGATTGTATAAGGTGCCCGGATACGGCCCACATAGACTAACTTTGGCCCATAATGTGGAATGAATTTCATGAGCAGATTAGGCCCATCATTGACCCAAACTAATTTCATGATTGTACAAGAAAAAATGGTGACATTTTTCTCTCTTGTATTTTTATTTTTTTTTCTGGGTTGGATAGTTTCATAAAATATATATATAATCACCATTTTTTTTTTCTACTTTTCCTTTTTAGCATATGGACATGAAGTGATGAATTGATAAATCAATTAAGTATGATAGATATTATAATCATTCATTAATTTGGGAAAGCATGTGGGCAATATCCAATAATCATATTATATTATCCCACAAATTCTATATTCTAATAAGGGACTAAAAGAATGTGCATTATACAAGTGTCATTGACTAGATTAGGATTTGCACTCTTTAATTAATTGTAAAATACAAAGGATTTATATAATTTAGTAGGACAGGCCCACTAGCTATCAAAAGAATTTCCCATATTGAGTACCCTAGCTAATATTTTTAGTGCATCATATAGTAATAGGGACATAGAATTGATGGGATGCCTTACGAGAAGGATATATATGGGAAGTAATAATAGGAGGGCCATGGTGACTATATTCTTTGAGCATAAAGATAACCATAAAAAATTGTAAGAGGCTAGGCCACACCATGAGTGACAATGATGTCTAAAAGACAAGGTGTGGACAAACCCATTTTCAATATATGACTTGGATTTCCACCATGAATGTCCCACATACTATGGTCAATTCCATAATAGCTCATATGGGACATAAATGATTATCAACTATATATCTAGAGGCAGGGGTTTTGTTTTTCTCTTCATGTCTTTCTTATTTTATAGGAAGTTACAAACTAATGAATTTTCGTATATAGGAAAAAAGAAAAGAAAAAAGAGAGAGGATATTATACCTGCAGGGAATTAATAGCTAAATCAATATTTTTTTAAATTGCCATTTTTTTATTAAGAAAAATCATTTTAATTAATTTTATGATAGATATAGACCGCGTGGGGAGAACACCAATAAAAAATTTTAGATTAAGAGAATATTAATTTTTCTATATATGTTTGTGTTTGGAAATCCAATCAAAATAAGAAAATGAACATTTTTTCAAAGATCATAGGCAAGTAGTTATGAATTAGAATTAGTAAATAAAATCAAAACATGTATAGTACAAAGATTTTAGGTGATTCAACATTTGGTCTAGTCCGCCCTCCGAGTGTGACCAAAAGTTTTACTATTAAATGATGAAATACAAAGGTATATTACAAACCCTAATAACTATAGTATATTTATATATATAAGCTACAACAAATCTAATTCGAGTAAAAATTAAAGTGAGTCAAAAAAGTTTTACATGTTTCTGTTATTTTGGATTGCATAAAATTATATCAAATCAAACTGATTTGAATCGACTTTTCTGATTAGATTGGATGAAATGCAACAAATTTCATCAAAGGGGAAAAAAAATATTTCCTCTTGTGATGGAAGTTCATGATGGAAAATATGATTATTGAAGTTATTTAGTACTGTTCTTGACTAATGGTTTTGGGATCCATAGATTTGGAATTATATGTGCTGAAAAAAAAAAAAAAAACCTAATTAATAATTAATATGACCTACATGATTTATTCCACTACCCAATCCATTCCATAATCAATTAATCATATTTTATAATTATTGATACCATCATGCACCATGCTTATAAATTAAAAACTGATTAATTTCAAATCTTCATTGATTATGCATCAATTGCCAATCTTTCAAAGTTGACAAGATTAAAAGTGTCATCAACCTCACTAACCCACAATATGACACCACTCAAGTATTTATAATCTTATCAAATTTGCAAATTGATTAGTGTATTATGATATATTGTTTCCTCTTAATCAGTTATATGCTATAATTAAGTGTGTGCACGAGCGAGAGATTGTTGCATATGATATATGAAATTAAGATTACAGCAAACCCTAGTTTAAATTTGTTTAAATAATCAATGCATGCAAAGACAAATTTTGCAGATTGAAAGAATATTTGGTTGCTATTACATGATGCATTAATTTTTAAAACTAGTCCATGCAACAAAGCATAAAAGTGAGAAATTCTAGCATGAAGAGAATTGCTAAATCCTAGACAATCTTCTTCGGGCTAGATCATGTGTGTATATATACTTGGTATTTGGAAGCATTTTTAATTACTCAAAAGAAGAGGAAAATTTAAATTTACATAAAAAAACAGTACAGAACAAAGTTTTTGCAGATACTGAGGTAATTAATTCTATTTGCTTGTTGCTTGCATGTGTTTTTGAGAAGCTTAATGACAAATTTCTAAAGAGCTCTACAGGATCTCCATTAATGAAAAATATTTTGTCTTATTAAACCTTTTTAGAGATTATGGTTGTGCTTTTGAGACATCCAAGTCCTTTAATTTATAGCTACTCAAGCTTTGTATGCCAAAGAGATTGTGTAAGAAAAAAACATACACACCATTAATTAAAACATTAAGTTTCATGTTAGTTTATAATATTTATTAAAAATCAGTATATGTGAATCAATTTATATATAAATTAAATAATTATTAATATAATTATTTTTACATATTTAACATATAATTATAAATAAATCATTTTAATAATGAGATTTTCTACCTCTCTCCCACTCTTTATTGTAACAGTGAGTAAAAGCGTAAGTCAGGCTGCGTTGGATTGAAGCTTTATTGTACTTTTGCGATTTTGATGAGAACTACTAATCACTGCTATCATACTTGGGACAAGTGCCTTCATTTTTTTTGGCAACAGTACTCTTAAGGTCCTTTTGCTGAGTAGTTTTTGCCCACTTTAACCGAGGTCATTAGACTTCGTTTGAGGTTTTGACTGTGATGCTCTTGGACATAATCTAGAACTTTTTTTTTATTTTTTTCAATATTTAATTTACTAGAAGCTAACGTGTCAAGAAGACATCACAACAAGTAAATAAGTCATGTAATATATTATTTGCTATATCATATATCGTTAAGTTAAACTTGACAAAAGATGACGACATGATACATATTACATAATCTTTTTCATGCAGTCATCTTTTGTCAAGTTTAACTTAACGACATGTGATATAGCAAATAATATATTACATGACTTATGTACTTGTTATGATGTCTTCTTGACATATTATCTTCTATTAAGTTAAATATAAAAAAAATATCTACAATAATCACATTGTGTGATTTTCAAAATTCTAACCTAACATTTAATCTTTTTAATATAGGAAACGAAACTAAATTTTTAATCGAATTGTAAGAATTAAAAATATAATTCAGCCAAAAAAATATTGTCCATTCGAGATTTTGTTGTTTTTAGATTATCACTTTAGAGACTAACTTCCTAGTTTGGTTAATTTCTAACTAATACAATGATAACAGTTTCAACATTTAGTGAAAATTTGATAGACAATATGTTAGTACATATGATTAAAGTGAAAAACTTAAAATCATATGCTTGTGTAACGCAAAATTTTAAAAGAAATGTGGGAATGCTTTAATTTTTCTTCTTTTGCTGCTGTTGTATAGAAACTAGAAAGGGCCTCCAATCTAAAAACACTGTACATTTTTTCTGGGTTTTCCTTGAACATTAAATAACAAGAACTGGAACCAGTTTCTTTCCTTTGCTTTAATAACAAACCTAGCTTGTAAACATTTCTTTTTTGCTTTTAACTTCTTTTTTTTCCTTTTTCTTTTTGATTTTTGATTTCCTATTTATTCCTTTATTACTAACGGATGGATGCATAAGATTGACGACCAATGACAGATTGACAGTATCTTCCAAAGCTGTTTCCTTTGTCCTTTAACTAAATGCAGGCCATCAATCTTTTGTGAAAATGACTGATATAATTTGGGGCTTAGCCAAAGATGTTTTCAAAGGAAGTAGGCGTGAATAGCTTACAGCTTGTCTTTCTAATTATTTCATGCTTGGCTTTCATAAATAGGGTTCCTCCTAGAGTCCTAGTCAAAGGACAAATTATGTTCATACCATCCCAACTTTGATCATGTCATGTATCTGTAATTATGTTGTCTTGTAAATTAAATTATTTGATTGGTTTTTGCATGTGAAAATGCGTAAGAAATAACATGTCTAAAAAAATTAATCAAAAAATTTAAATTTCAAGATAAAATAGTTTTTTGGAACATAATGCAAGGATTTAAGCCTTAATATGCAAAGTCAATCATAACTATCAATTCCTGGTAAGTATGAATGGCAATAGTTTCGATTACGTTTTAGACATATCCGACCTGCATGAATCTTCTTCTAAATTTGTTAAAATAAAAAATATGACTTAATTCAAATAAAATGAATCATGTTCAATCTATACTATACAATTCAAATTAGACATGTAAAATATTATACTCAATTTAATGGAATATCAGACTTGATTCATCAAATTGTCATTACTAACTACTGTGTGTGGGAACTGATAGCCTGTTGCTAGAGCTTTTCTTGTTGGGATCAATTATGGTGGCTATATGGTCATTGCTGACGTGATTGCACTTTCTTTTCCAATGATTGGAGGGTCAATCTCCACACCCAATATAATTGCCATGTGAGATTTTTCAATACTAATTCAAGATTTCTTATTTGGAAGATTTGGTATGGTATATATAATATAAGAAGACTACCTGACCAATGTACAACAATCTTATCCTTCTTATGGTAGGGAAATCTTTGCATTAAAATCTTTCCTTGCATGGAGACTGAGAAGGACAAGCACTACTAGTTTATGTTGAGTCAAATTTCCTGATCTCAGCAGCAAGTTGCATAACATTGTTATGCAGTATTATAGTAAAAGATGGAATATATATATATATATATATTCTTATCCATAAAATTATATTCTAAAATACATCTAGTGACTACATCATATCATAGTGGTATGAGATCTTGTTATTTACAATGCATGATTAGCAATTTAGCATTTATCTGTATGTTAACATGTGAAGTGTTGTAGCTAATGCATTAAGTATTTCATTTGAGAAAAATACGTTTGCAAGAATAAAACTCAAAGAAATTGCGGGAGCCTCCAATGTAGCATAAAAGCAAGACTTGTGGGTGGATCCATATATCAATTCCCTTTGAATAATTAGTTCTAGTTCGCTAGGCAGTTCATCTATGACTCTTTAAAAAAGATAGGGAACGTAATTCTCTCTTTTCTTGGGAAATACAGTTCACTGAGATAGAAAGCTAGTTCTTTCTACCAATGATCCTTTCTTTTTGTTTATTTTTTTTAATTTAAATTAATAGTTCTGCTAATCTTTTCCAAGTTTCTGTGGCAGAAAACAGATGCAAAGTTTTCCAAACCAATATAAAATAAAAAAATCAGATGAAAGTTTTGTGATGTTTTTGCAATATTGAAAGAATTAATGATAGCAAAAAGTATCTATCACAGCAAGTAGTTCTTGATATCTTTATGATTATGTATATAACTCTGTCTATAATGAGTCACAATGTCTCTCAATCCCAAAAAAAAAAAAATAAAGAGTTACGATAAGTTGAGAATCATATATATATATATATGACACACTAATGTCTTTATAATCTTAAGATTACCAATCAATTCACTTTCTTTTAAGCTTAGTTATCCTTAAGATGATGAGGCTGGGAAGATTTAGGCAAAAGTGAATTGGGATGTTCCTCTTGGATTTTAGTTCTATGACATATGATAAGACTTCCAAGTATGCTTCTATAACCAAGCTAAGTGACCACATAAGAAGCAACTTAATTCTATGACAGCCAAGAAATAAGATAGTGACTCTTCAAAAGGGCAGGTCTGCCCCTCAATAAGACAGATAAAGACACCTCAAAAGAGCACCCCTTATTGCCATTAGAGCATCAAACACATGTGGAGCCAAATACACCACTCTAATATATAAGCAACACCCACTTGAAAGAGTAAGAAAAAGAAAGAGAAAGAGCATGTTGATACAAGAGCACTCTTTCCCATGTATGAGGGGTCCTGGATTTTTCCCACATGAACGAATTCAAGTTAATACAAAGCACTCTTTTTCCATGTGAAGAGAGTACTGGTCATGGATTTTTCTTTTTTTGCTTTCTTTTTGAACTAGTGGAAGATCAAAAGAAGATTATCTATTTTTGCTTTTACTTTTGCCCTCTCTTTAAGACTATTCCATTGATCTTCTAATAAAGCAAAGCTCAAATACATAGAGAGTTGGTCCCTGCACTGTAGGGCAAGGAAGAAGAAGGAATAAAGTTGAAGCAAAAACAGAGAAAAAAAAGCTTCCAATGGTTCCTTCTTCAATGTAACATATTTATGCAACATAATAATATATTGATCATTCAACAGCATAGCGATCATATATTAATAATCATCATCTTTTGCTTCTGTTTGTTTTGCAGGTACCTATTGCCAATTCCAAGATTAAATTTGTGAAGTAAAAAGAGACCGTAAAACTCTATATATCATTGTGATAGAATAATACACTTTCTTTCTTTCTTTGGAATGTGAAACTATATCAGTTTTGATTGTGTATAGGATACTTGTACATGAAAATACACAATTCCATGTTTATATATAGTAGTCTGCACATTCATTTATGGGCTGACCCAATTGATGAATAACATATATATGTGATGCTATGACAGAGTGTTCTGACAATACAGATCAGATAAGCATAGTAATTATCAAAATTATCACAATTACTTTTTGATGGGTCCTCCATGCATAATCAAGATGGCCATGCCATTTCTTATAAAATAAGACAAAATACTTTTTTTTTCATTAATTATGTAATGGAAGAGTTGAAAAAGAAAAATGAAGCTTTACTATTGCTCAAGGAAATTAATCTCTTCAACATGATGTTTGATTATTGTGCTAGAGAAATTTAATGTCTATACACAGCTATATTAATTTTTCTCATAAGTGAAGCGAAACAACATAAAATTAATTATTAATCTTGGCCTTCAATAATTTTGGATATCTATGGTACACAGGAGGAACCAAAGGAGAAATAGTACATGTGGAATTGTATGTATCTAAAGCATGTAGTACTCTAAGGCAAACTTTATATGAGACTAAAGGGAATTATTCTCTTGCCCTTATGTAACCATGCTTTTGATTAGTTAGTAGTGCAGATTGTGCAAAGTGGACAAACCATCTCTATTAGTTTGATAGTACAAAGTGAATAGTGATCTCAGAAGCTCACATTCAATTCACTTATACTGGGTTTAAAGTCACACTAATTATAGTTTTGCAGTCATTTTGAAAGAATGTCAACCTTGGTAATGACAAAGGCAACATTCATCGAACTTAAACTCTTTAACCAGGAATATCTCTCAAGAGTGACTAATATATAGGTTTTATCGCTTAAACTCCTCTCGTATAGATTGTGTTCTCTCTTCACCTTATATAAAGACTACATAAATACAAATCAAATATTCAAAGGAAAACAAAAGTTACATAATGGTCATCCTAACAAAGCAGGAGGACAATTCAGCCATTTAAATCATTGAAAGTGCAATTCCATCACCTCTCATTCAAAACAATAAAGAGCACTCTTTGATTAAAGCTAAAGGGTAGTTTTGTCATATGAATAAAGAAAGAAAGAGAGCATCAAACTTTACTTGATCTCCCCCTAATCTAACTTTTAAATTTCAGTTATCCAACGGCTTTTTATATTGCATTTATTTAATAAACTAAATTAAATTTTCTAAAACCCTCCTTCTCTGCCTTTCCTTTTCCTCTCCTTTTTCCTCTTCACCTGAGCTTTACCTAAGAAACATAGATAAGAATTAAGAACAAAACTATTTCTAGCATAATTCTTCAATCTTCTTCTCCTCCTCCTCTACTTCTCAAAGAAAAGCTAGAAAAAGAAAAGCGAAGAGAAAGAGAGCAAAAGAAAGGCCTAGCCTCATCCTTGTATTTGAAGTCTCTCTCTGTGAAAATGTTTGATTCCTTAAGCCTATACATACTTGAAGTTTCTCATATTCCTCTCACTTTTCTTTCCTTTTTTGGAAAATTATTTCTTGCCCAAGTTCTTAAAACCTATCATTGTTTCGAATACTTCCAAACTCAATTTTAATGATAACATTCCAACAAAATATGGTCTCCTTGATTGTTTTCACTCTGTTTTCTCTTCTGGCTACTTCTTGTTTTGCTTCTTCTCTGCTTAGTGATTTCCATGTTTTAATCACACTTAAACAAGGATTTCAATTCCCAGACCCGGTTCTCAGAACTTGGAACTCTTCAAATTTAAGCTCAGCTTGTTCATGGGTTGGAATTCAATGCCTTAGGGGACGAGTTGTTTCTGTTGACTTAACAGATTTGAATCTGTATGGGTCTGTATCACCTTCAATTTCAAAACTTGATCACCTTACTAACCTGTCTCTTGCAGGAAACAATTTCACAGGCAACATTGAGCTTGCCAACTTTAGCAGCCTTCAATTTCTCAATATTTCCAACAATCAGTTGAGTGGAAGCTTAAATTGGCACTACTCAAGCTTGGAGAATTTGGAAGTGTTTGATGCATATAACAACAACTTCACTGGCTTACTTCCTATGAGGATTTTGAGCTTGACGAAGCTCAAGCACTTAGATCTTGGTGGCAATTTCTTTTATGGAAAAATCCCAGAAAGCTATGGAAATTTAGTTGAGTTGGAGTATCTTTCTCTTGCAGGAAATGATCTTAATGGGAAAATCCCTGGTGAGTTTGGCAACCTTACTAAGTTGAGGGAGATTTACTTGGGGTATTATAATGTTTATGAAGGTGGGATTCCTGCGGAATTTGGAAAGTTGGTGAATTTAGTTCACATGGATCTCTCAAGCTGTGAATTGGATGGGCAAATTCCGATAGAGATCGGGAACTTGAAGGATCTCAACACTCTTTACTTGCATATCAATCAGCTTTCGGGTTCTATCCCGAAGCAATTAGGCAACTTGACTAACTTGGTGAATTTTGATCTTTCCAACAATGCACTCACTGGGGAAATCCCATTTGAGTTCAATAATCTCAAGCAACTCAAGCTTTTCAATCTCTTCATGAACAGATTACACGGGTCCATACCGGATTATGTTGCTGAGTTGCCAAATTTGGAAACACTTGGGCTGTGGATGAACAACTTCACTGGAGTAATCCCACAAAGTCTTGGCCAAAATGGGAAGCTTCAAGTACTTGATTTGTCCTCAAATAAGCTCACTGGTACTATTCCTCCAAATTTATGTTCCTCAAACGAACTCAGAATACTAATTCTCTTGAAAAATTTCCTCTTTGGGCCCATCCCTGAAGGTTTGGGAACATGTTACAGTCTCATTAGAGTAAGGTTGGGGCAGAATTACCTGAATGGTAGTATTCCCAGTGGCTTCCTTTACCTGCCTCAGCTAAATCTGGCTGAGCTTGAAAGCAACTACTTGTCAGGGACATTGTCTGAGAATGGTAACAGTTCATCTAAGCCTGTCAAATTAGGCCAGCTTAATTTGTCAAACAATGTCTTGTCCGGTCCTTTACCATATTCACTTTCAAATTTCTCTTCCCTTCAGATCCTTCTGCTTAGTGGAAACCAATTCTCAGGTCCAATTCCACCTTCAATTGGAGAACTTTATCAAGTACTAAAGCTTGATCTTAGCCGAAATTCATTGTCCGGTGAAATTCCACCCGAGATTGGCAACTGCAACCATCTTACTTACCTTGACATGAGCCAGAACAACCTCTCTGGCTTAATCCCACCTGAGATTTCCAACATCCATATACTGAATTACTTGAACTTATCAAGAAACAGTTTGAACCAAACCATACCAAAGTCAATTGGAACCATGAAAAGCCTCACCATTGCTGATTTCTCCTTCAATAAATTCTCTGGTAAATTGCCTGATTCCGGGCAATTTGCATTCTTCAATGCCTCATCTTTCGCGGGTAATCCTCAACTTTGTGGTCCTCTCCTAAACAATCCTTGTAATCTAACCACAATCACAACCACACCCAAAAAAACTCCTGCAGATTTTAAACTAATTTTTGCTCTTGGCCTGTTGATATGTTCCTTAGTCTTTGCTGCTGCAGCCATAATAAAGGCTAAGTCATTCAAAAGAACAGGTCCGGGTTCATGGAAAATGACTGCATTCCAGAAGCTCGAATTCACTGTCTTCGACATCCTTGAGTGTGTGAAAGATGGGAATGTGATTGGAAGAGGAGGTGCTGGGATTGTTTACCATGGAAAAATGCCAAATGGGGTTGAAATTGCAGTTAAAAAACTTCTCGGATTCGGCACACATAGCCATGATCATGGTTTCCGAGCTGAAATTCAAACATTGGGCAACATCAAGCATAGAAACATAGTGAGACTACTTGCATTCTGCTCCAACAAAGAATCCAATCTTTTGGTTTATGAGTTACATGAGAAATGGGAGCTTAGGAGAAGCATTACATGGGAAAAAAGGTGCATTTTTGGGCTGGAATTTGAGGTACAAAATTGCAATTGAAGCTGCTAAAGGCCTTTGCTACCTTCACCATGATTGCTCACCGTTGATCATTCACCGTGACGTGAAATCAAACAACATTTTGTTGAATTCAAGCTTCGAAGCACACGTAGCAGATTTCGGCCTTGCCAAGTTCTTGGTGGATGGTGGTGCATCAGAATGTATGTCAGCCATTGCAGGGTCTTATGGTTACATTGCACCAGGTATGTGATATTCTTTACCTCTTTATTTGTTATTCTTTGTGTTGTACAAATTGGTAGTTACTTTGTTAGTTAAGTTAGTTGAAATAAAATTATTCCGTGCACATAAACCCTTTGTCACACTGTTGAAACTTGTTTGATTGCTCTACATTAATCTAGTTCAATCAAACAGAAATTGCTCACCAAAACGGCTGCAGTTGTTTGATGGTGTTGGTGTGGGAATCTTGTCATATAATAATGTACGACACATGCATTGCTTACAGTATTAAAAAAAAAAAAATCTTTAAAAGACTAAACTACCCCTCTCTTTTTACAAAAACAAATATACATATTTCCTCATTTTAGTTATTCTAGTGCAACTTTCTTGGGGGCCTCGTCATGATTAATGTATGAATTTAACATACAATCTAATCATGAAGATTCAAAGAGAATTTTTATTTTTTTATGTTACTGTTTATCTGTATTATCACATTTTGCACCCTTAATTGGTGCTTTGAAGGTTGCTTACATTGGATTCATAAAGTAATACTATACCTCAAAACTTTTTGCCCTTGCAACTTGATAATTTTGCTTAATTTAAACTACTAAACAATTATGATTATTTTTAAATTAAATTTTAAGATTATTTTGTGTTTAATGCAGTCTTCATTCATTGTAATTCATATATTTTCTAAAAATAAAAATTACATTAGAGAATTTAAAAGATTGCTTCTTCTTTTTTCCCAATCAAAACTTAAAAATTGTTGGTTTACTTTTATAAAAAAAGAATTGGCTCAGCTTGCTAAAGTGACATGTCCAAGACCACCCGTGATTATGCTACAGAGAAGATACAGAGATTTTTTCGGACTCCAGTGAAAACACACTAAAAACAGGTTGGGATCCACCATCCCTTAATGGTGTGCCGACCAATCAGAGAGGAACGCGTAGGGACCATGAGGTCATAGGTCAGAGGTCAGAGGCCAATCTGACACATAATGAGTCTGACAGTCATATCTAAAATAACAGGGCGTTGAGTTTCGTGAAAGATCACAGACACCAAAATGCATGAATAATTTTTTATTTATTTATGAGTATTTCTTCTACTTATATATGTGATTTATTAAATTAAAAGATTATATTGGTTGTATTTCTTATATATATATATCATATTTTATAATAAAAAAATAGTCAATATAATTCCATGGATATTATTATTCTGCAATAAATTATGATGACTCCTCCTGCATCCACATCGTAACCATACATATTTATCGTAACATATAATTGCTTCATTAATATTTTGTATGAGATTTTAGATTTATTAATTTACCTGCAGTATTATATAATTCACTTTGTTTTATAATGATTTCAAGTTGGGCCCTAAAGGTAACCGAAAATTAATTTGGGCCTTGGTATGTATCTTATATTCATGTATGGGCCAAGAGGCCTTCTTAGGCTTACCCAATTTTAGAGTTTTATTGCATAATGAAGTAGACAATTACATTACAAGAAAAGCATAAGAGTTTACATAGTTTAATTGCATAGATTATTCATATTAAAATTAATAGTTTTTCGCATTCTCAATTGCAGAGTATGCTTACACATTAAAAGTGAACGAAAAGAGTGATGTTTATAGTTTTGGAGTTGTTCTCTTAGAGCTTCTAACGGGGCGGCGTCCGGTCGGAGATTTTGGTGAAGGTGTGGATATTGTACAATGGTGCAAGAAAGCAACATATGGTCACAAAGAAGATGTTATTAACATAATTGATACAAGGCTTACAATGGTGCCTAAAGAAGAAGCCATGCACTTATTCTTCCTCTCAATGTTATGCATTCAAGAAAATAGCGTGGAAAGACCTACAATGAGAGAAGTGGTTCAAATGCTTTCAGAATTTCCTCGTTACTCACCTGAATACCAATCTTCTTCATCTTCAAATTTAGACAAAAAGAGAGATTGCTCCCCCAAGTTTAAACAAAATCTTTTGGTTTAGAAAACTTGATTTTTTATTTTATTTTTATAAAATTTCTTATTCTTAAATTAGTCTTAATATTCAATGGTGTTTTTTTTATGGGTTTGATTTAGTAATAGCCTTTTAATATGTGCAACGCATAAATCTTTGTTTTGGAATTTTGGGTAGACTTAGGCATATAGATAGAATTGGGTGGCCAAATAGATATGGAGGAAATAATTAATGGTGCACACTTCATTTGTAAGGGTGTCCTTTAGGCTTTAGGTTGAGAGCTTGCAAACTTTATTAATGGAGTCGTGTAGTTTCTTTAAAATATGTATTATAGTATATATATGTATAATATATATGTCATATTTGTTTTCTAATTTATAATTGATTTTACTGTCAATTATAATGTATATCTATTGTATTTTAAGTTTAACTCCCATCAAATTATTTTTGTATACTCATTCAGTCTTCGTATTATTATGTTATAATCTTATCGATAATATTATTGATATATTTATAAAAACTATAAATAAATAAATAATTCTTTATCCGTGAGAAGATTGAAATACCAAATACAAAATGACCGTTAAGTCCATCCAAAAGTTTTCAAAGACAATTAAGGACAATTGGAATATTTTATACGGAGCATCTAGTAGAGCTCACCAGTAGAGAACTCGCCTGCAAGAAGTAGGCATGAAAATAGACCAATTTGATTCAAAATTGATGTAATTCAAAATTTTAAAATACAATCCGATTTGAATTTATTAAAATATAATTAAATTTGAATTAGTCAAAATTTGATATTTTCAAACTTGATATGAATTAGGCTTATCTTATTTTCTATTTTTATATTGTATATGGGTTTGTTTTTATCTATGGATTGATATTTTCCAAAATTAATAAATCACTACCAACTCAATCTAAATTCAACATATTTTATAGGGCTCGTTTCGTACGTGATTTTACACATTTAATTGTCAATTAGATAGTTCTAATTGCATATTAGGTCCGTTTTGGATTCTCATTATATAATTTGAGAAAATCATAATATAATATAATATGAACTAAATCAACAATTTTCGTAAGTTAGTATTGACCTAACTTATGAAAAATCTGAGTAACTGCCATATTCCTGCTAATTAACTAGCATGCCCTTAATTCCTATTGTTATTACTCATTTTACCTCTTCGTCCAAATCTTATTTTCAATAATTATTCTCTATTTACTTAAGTAATTAATTCATGTAAATAAATAAATACTTGCATTTAAATTCAATAAAAAATGTAAAAATTAAAATCTTAAAATTCAACTTAGAGAATTTCATTTATTTTTTTTTCAAAATTTAAATTTATTATACAATCACATATTTTTAAATTTTTGTTGAAATAAAATATTTATTATTTATTAATATAAAAATTTATGCCTACAAAATTAATAATTTTATTTAATTTAAATATTTTTTACATAATATTATGTACAATATATGAAAATATATATACTCTTTATTATAATTTAGCTCTAAAATTGACTTATATTATACTAGTTACGTGTAAGTGCTTATGCATATACTAAATGATATAATACTTATTAAGAAATTATTATTTTTTATTAATTTAAATTTACATAAAAAATACTAATTTATTTATATTATTATAAACAAGAAATTATAAGAATTTTTTTCCATTTTATAATAGTATAATTTATACCAAACACACATTGAACTTTTTTTTCACACGAAACATATATTTGAATTATGATTAACTTGGCTTATGGCTTAAAATCAATGTAATTTTTATAATTTCTATACCAAATGGATGCTTAGTCATAAAAAAATTGATCAAATTGAATGAAAATCTAGCTTGATGTATCAAATTGTTATCTAATACAAAACAAATTTTTTTATTAATGTCTCAGGCTAATTTTCTACTTTGCCCCTAATGAGGTCTGCAGACTGTGAGTCTGCGTTCTTTAAAATTTGTCTACGGATGAATTTAATGGTCATTTCCGCCAAACGAAACCCACTCCCCAAAACATGGGGAACTTATTTTCTTTGACCTCTTTATCCAACGGTCTACATTGCTGTTTTTCTAAAAGTAGGAATTAATTCTGACTGTTGGATTCGCTCATTAAGGGCTACACCTCGTCATTCCTCTTCTTCTCTTCTCTTCTCCTACTTAGTTTTTAGTGTCACTCTGTTGATTGCCGCTTTGTCAAAAACCGGGTTTTTAAGACGGTTTGCCGATTGAGCGACGTTGGATCCTGCCATTTCAGTCTGCGTTTAAGGGGTTGGTTTTCACTTTAACAATTTCTGCCATGAAATCTTTCCCATATGTGTGAGAAAAATTCATCGCGCTCAAAGCTTTTTGTTTTTTGCCTTTCATATTTTATGCTTCTATGAAAATCTAGTTCTAAAAACCTTGAACTTGTAAACTGTTCAATGGAATTTGGAGCTAAAACCTTTTTTTTTTTGTCCTCTTTTACAGTCCCATGGGAACTTCTATAAATATCTTGTTTTATGCAGCTCAACGAAACTGAAAGTTTTGAACTTTAATATTGGGTTTAGTTGTTTTTTTGCTGTTGTCGACGATGATGACCAGGTTTCTTCCCTGACTGTTTTTCAGTAGTCAAACGGAGTTTTCTTGGAATTATAAGAGAAACAGTTGGAAAATTGTGGGCTATTCTTATTTTTTGTAAGGATTTGAGTTGGGTGTGATACTGATTGATTCACTAGAGTATATTTGCAATGTTGAGAAATTTTACTCTGTTTTAGCTGTTGTTGGATCATATTCTTCTTGATTATTGTTCTCTCAATATCTCATTTAGTTAAGATAGATCGTAATTTTTTTCTTCCTCAATAGCTCATACTATTAGATATTTTCTTTTTCACCAGGAAACGCGAATTTAATTGAATTATTTTCTTTTACATAATTATTTCCTGATGATTAATATTATGAAAGATAATGGTTTTCTATTTATCTTTTAGTAATAGACTAGAATCCTTCTTGCTGTTGTCGGGAGTGAAAGCAAATAAAAGAAAGGAAATAAATTAAGGGTTGTGGACAATAAATAGTACTATTCAGTTAGGAGGCGAGAACTGTGCTTCTTAAATAACCCAAAGAAGTAACCTTTCTTCTGCCTGATCCTGTTTTCATATTTTCTCTTGTAGGTTTAGTTTGTCTCTGAAGATTGCTAATGGCTGGAGAAAAGAAAATTGAAAATTGTATCCTTTGTTCACTTCTTTAATTGTATTGCATCGTCTCTTTACTCTCGGTAAAATTTGCCACTTAAAAAGTACAGTTAGTATATTTTAATTGAGATTAATGAATGAAAGGGGAATTGGTCTCTTATAACTGCAAAGGTCACTTAGTGGAGCAATATGATTTAGTTGTGTATACTGTTATGTGAATTTTGCTTTCAATTGTCTTCAATTGGAACTTAGTAAATAAAATCATTTGAGTAATGAATGAAAATTGCATGAACTTATGATCCTTCTGGCCGTAAAACTTATGGTTACTCATACCCTTCTTGAGCATTTTCATGGTCTACTACTCTGCTTGCTAGTAGTTATTCTTTCGTATTTGTTTGATAGACTTGCATGGGCTTGATTGTCTGAAATTAATACCATTGATGATGTTTGTGGCAGAAGGTGTTTTGGTGAATTACTTGAAAATTTTCAGTAGGTTTCTTTCCTAAAATATTCCATATAGCAATTGTCTTTTGTAGTCTTAACCATGTTTTATAGCTGTGCCTGTGGCTACAGGAACAAACGCTGTCCTTATTACTAAATTGGGTGAGCAAGAAGTGGTATGTTATAGTTGGCATTCTGTCATCTTGTTGACTCTGCACATTTGTGCAGTCATTTATTTAATTTCGTTGCTTGTTCTTCTATTAAGACAAATAGGGATAGAAGTATAGCTTGAAACGTTGGTTATCTGAAATATTATATCATTTTACAGACCACAAATTTAGTTCTGATTGCCATTTTTATAATTACACCCTTTCCATGAGAAATATTTCACTTTACAGTTTGTACCTTTTCTTTTTGCGTTTGGAAGCTACTTCCCCCCCCCCCCCCCCCCCCCCCCCAAAGTGAACTGAAAGATTTTCCTTGTTTAAGCTTAAAGTGTAATCTGTGCGTAGACACTAGACACTTGGTGTTTTCTCTTAATTGATTGAGATGTGCTTCACATATTAATAGTGCATGTTGGTAGATTAAAGTCACTCATTTGATGTCATATGTGGATTCCGCTCTGTACAAGTATAAAATTTGTTATCTAAGTAGCGATGATGTTTACTGTAATGAGGAATTCTTAATCTGCTTGTACTTACCTTAAACTTTTCTATCTTTAGTATTGTAGTTGGTATTGTTTTGTCATAATGGTTTCTTTCTTTCATTTGCAGGCTTCTGTAAAAGATGGATTGTCATCTGATTCAATTCCAAGCATGTCCTTGTTGGCTGATACTACCTCTTCTGTCAGAGGTGAGACTGATCAAGAGTCAATCTAGACCTTGGTGTTATACAGATTATATGTCTAAGAATATATTTTGTTTCAGTCCACTGGATTTTGGTTGTCATGATGCAGATTTTGAACATAAAAAATATGTTAGATTGTATTATATTGCTGTCATTTTTAACGAGGGGAGTTCATTTTGCTTGGCTATTATGCAGAGTTTGACAGAATTCATATGCAAATGGATCACAATGGTTATTTTCAAGCAGATGCTGCTGCTAGTAAAGTATGTTCTGGTTGATTTATTTTTAACTTTTAGCTTCTGGAGAATTTATCTGACACTTATCCCAAAAAACAAAGAATTCTTATATCTTGTGAAAATTAGCAGCACTTATGGCATTGCTAGTGGAATTTTGTAGCTATTGCATTCTTCTCTCCATATTTTTTCCAGGGTGTGCAGTCAGACAATGGTTCACTGGTCTATTATCTACCTGGTTATAGTCCATATGCTTCTGGGAATCTTGCCAGTGTTGATGGACCTTTTGGGGGTCAACAACCTTACGTTTCTTCCACAGGGTATCTTCAGCAACCAGGTGCATATGGATCAGAAACTCTTCCTTGTTATTCTTGGAATTCATCATATCCTGGTGTTGTTCCAAATGGAACCAATAGCTTTGACACAACAAAACTTGGTCCAGTATCTACTAATTCAGGAAAGTCAAATGGTTTTAACTCTACCAAAACAAATGGAAGTTTATACAGCAAGTTTTCCAATTCTACACCTCGTATGCAATCACATATTAGAACTCCAAACAAGGTACGCTTTTGAAAATCCACAATGTTAACCATGTTTTATGATATCACTTGGCATTGCTGCTTCTTGTTAGTCATTAATTTGGTGGGATAGCAGAGATGTTGAATTAATAGGGAGTACATGACGAGGTATTATTGTTTTTGTTGTGTTGCTACGCACTTGTGTTTTACTGTCAACTGAAACACATTTATGCAAGTTTTATGTGCTTGCAGTTCCTTATGTGACATATGAATTTCATTTGATTATGTTTGTTGACTTTTCTACGGTTCTTTATTTCCGGGACTGTTTGTTATGGAATATCTTCTTTTTCATGATGACAAGTCAAGACAGAGTTTTATTTGACTAAGAATTAATGTTTACTTATTTTTTCATGTTTTATACAACAGGTGCCTCAAGTAGGTTATAACTTCCCAGCAACTGACTTCTGGAGGGGCTACCATCCAGTAGGGTACTTCTCTTCATTTGCTAACCAGAAGCCACACATGTTCCCCACTAATGGTTCCATGAACTACAGGCCAAATGGGAGAATATTGAATGTAAGTGACACGCCAAATTTGAGAGACAAATTCGATCGGAGAGGATACTCTGAGACATCCCCTGAACTAACTCGTGGTCCGCGGGCCTGCAACAAGAGTTTTACTTCAGATTTATCTGTTGAGAGGAAAGATGTGGCACTCACAGGCCATAGAGATAAATATAACCTTTCAGATTTTCAGACTGAATATGAAAATGCCAAGTTCTATGTGATCAAGTCCTACAATGAAGATGACATTCATAAGTGCCTTAAATATGATGTTTGGACTAGTACTCCAAATGGCAATAAGAAATTGAATGCTGCCTTCCATGATGCGGAGGCAAAGTCAACTGAGATAGGCACAAAGTGTCCAATCTTCCTTTTCTTCTCGGTGAGTTGAAACTTTCCATTTGCAAGATTTGTCTCTTTTATGTATCATGGGCTTTAAGTTTTATTGATTAGGGGTATGGTAATATGATTTTTGTTGGGTGGCCGTCTAATTTTAACTCAATGGCCAGAAATCTTAGTTCTTACTTAAAAAAATGATGCTAAGTTGATGTTGAAAAAGAATTGACTAACTATACGAAGCTAATAGGAAAACACTTCACTCACTAGAAATCCATGGCTAACATATATGCAGGATTACATTTTAAAGCATCCTTTTGTTTATCAAATTTAATCATGCCCTGATGTACTATGTTGTAATATCAGGTCAATGGTAGTGGACAGTTTGTTGGAGTAGCCGAGATGATTGGGAAGGTGGACTTTGACAAAGACATGGACTTTTGGCAACTTGACAAGTACAATGGGTTCTTCCCAATAAAGTGGCACATTGTAAAAGATGTTCCCAACACCCAGTTGCGGCACATAATCCTTGAAAACAATGATAACAGGCCTGTAACTTTCAGCAGGGACACCCAAGAGGTATCACTTTTTTTCTGAGGCTATTTATATTGTATCTCTTCACGATTTCTTTTATTGTAACATAACATGTTTTATCTTGATTTTTGAAGTGATATTCTCATGTTGGAAGAAAACTCTAATCCTGTCTAGATTGATATTTTTTTTTTTAATAGATCGTTCATAAGATGTTGCTTATGACTTATTCTCTTTCTGAAGCAAGAATGCTTGTAAGACGTTTCTTGTAACTTTTTCTCTTTCTGAAACAAGAAAACTGTAGAATGAACTAAAATCTAAGTTCATCTATGGAAGTTTGTCTTGTGTATGATTTAAAAAAAAAAAACTGTTTTGTCATCTCCACCAACAGAGATCATCCTAAGGTTTTGAGAAACCCTATAAATCAAAGGCTGTACTTGCATGAAGATATCATCGTGTGAGATATTTTTGTTCAAGATTCTCTTACATTAAAATTTCGTAATATTTATAATTTGCAGATTGGGCTCAAGGAGGGGTTGGAAATGCTGAATATTTTTAAACGTTATTCAGAAAAAACGTCTCTTCTAGATGATTTTAACTTCTACGAAAATCGAGATAAATCATTCAAAACAAGTAGTAAGCATACAACTCACAATATGGAAGCATACAGCAATGGCGATTATCAAGTGAGTGGCTTTCATGTTTCCCTTTCTTTTTTCCAATTTCTTTGACACTGGATCCAATCTCTGTCCATTACAGTATGGTAGCTATAGTTTATCATGTCTGCTAACTAGTAAGGAACATAGCTTGCTCTGTTTGGATCTTCTGAATTGATGTCAATGTACTTTATGATATACTTCATAGTTCATAGCCTTTAGGTTCAAATCAATGTTGCAGTTTGATATTTAAGTAAGACTTTTTATCATGTTTATGGCAGTTAACAATCCAATTAGATGTAGTTTTTCATTCGTGCTTGCTCTTGATTTCGCGTCCACGGTGTTATCAGACATTTTGTGTATAGACATACTATGTCTTAATTTACTGGAGCTTCTGTGACCCCTTTCTTATAATTCTTGCAGAATAATGTGAAAGCTGGAGAGATAAATTTCATGGCTGACTCAGGTGACACCAAGCAAGCTGTTGATGCAGCATCTCTCATTAATCAAACTAGAAACCTTTCTCTGAATTCCTCCCCTCGAAGAGCAAAGCCATAGAGAATCCAATAGCAAATTTAGTCACCTCATTTTCAGCAACATATACTTGAGTGTTGGTTAATTTTGAGTGTGTAGTTCTATGGTAAGAATCATAAGTCTATAGGCCTAGAAAGTAGGAAGACCTCTGCATATCATTTTCCTTTTTTCAGTTTTATTGATGAAGTTTATTTTCATGTTTTGATAATGGACATCTCTATGTGGGTGATGTGGTTTTTGAGTTGGTTATTAGTAAGTTGAAGGAATTTCTCTGGTCAAGCGTTGGAGTTTGGTTTCCATTATTTTCTCCTGTTTGAGCTTGGAAACGGACTGTGAGGGTTGAAACTATGGTCTCCTATTTCAACTTTCAAATAAACATGGAATGGCTGTATTTTATACAGTTGATTGATATGGTTGAAGGCACTCTGCTTAATGTTTAATAGTTTCAACTCACTGGGAATTGATTCGTGTGGTTGATAGACTAAAAGAAATGGTGAAGTCTACATCTACATTCTTACTAAGCCATGACTAGTGAATGTTTTTATAGAAATTTTAAAGTTCATAACATTTTTTATTCGGGTAAGCATTAACTCCCATTTCACTATTTAATTAAAGCAATACATTGAATTCAGATTGTATCTATGGGATCACTGTAATTTGGTTCATTTAGAGTATGATTTGTTTATGCATTGTCTCAACTCTCCCAATAAAAGTTGGCCACCATTACCAAGTGTAATTTGGCTAGAGTTGCATCATTGTCTTATTGACGTTAAAACTAAGTATTTTTATGAAGATTAATTTGGCTAGAGTTACATCATTGTCTTATTGACATTAAGACCAAGTATTTTATGAAGCATTTACTTTCATTATTTAAAATTTTTAAAATTAATTAAAAAAAATAAAATTCTTAATCACCATCAAACTTTATAAAAAAAAAGGTTTGTCTAGAAATTTTGCAAATAAGTTTATCTTTTGTTGTTGAAAAAGCTAGAATGGAATGTCTCCGGCATCATGTTAATCCAACCTCGGTCTAGAATGCTCAACCCTACAACCAAACAGTGGCGAACCCTTAAACCTTTGCGCGGCCAACGTTCAAAACTGGGAAACCCCCGTAACCGCGAAATTTACCAGAAAAAACCCTAGACTCTTTTTTTGCAATTTGGAGCTGTTTGGGCGCTGGATGTTCAGACAATATCAATGGCAGAAAATACCAAGCACTTGCTAGAATTGCAATCTCCCCAAAGACCATGGAAATTTGCAAAAAAACGAGGATTTCAGTGACGAAGACGAGGAACGACCACAAAAGGGTACCATTGTTGAGCAACGGATGAGCCAAAACCCTAGAATTCAACGCTACTTGATCGCAATTGAGTACATTGGAACTCGTTTCTGTGGCTCCCAGAAGCAACTCAATGGCCGTACAGTTGTTGGTGTTCTGGAGGTACTTATTGTTCTTATTGTTTATCGCAGAATCTCAAATTATACTGCCTGGTTGTCAAAGAAATTGTCTTTTTGGTTGTTGAGAAATGGGCGGAAAGACGGGTAATTTGATAGAAATATAGAGTATAACGTACATAGGTGTGTTTGGCATATTTGAACGGTTTCAATTTTCACAGCACCGTGGAAAAATCAAACGTTTTTCCTACCCTCCTTTAGCTGCATTTCAGTATAACAACGTAGAACGTCAAATGGCATAAATGGGTTTTGGCGTCTTTGCACAAAAACTTTTGAAGTAACACCTTTTTTTGGAGGCGTTAAGTGCAAATATTTTTGCCCAATTGATGAAACTTCTAAGTGATTTTTTGCCAGAAGTATTTCCAAATATTTACATGTCTACTAATTAAACTTATGACCACACAACTGTTAAAGATATAAGAAACAATTATAATTTTGAAATTCAACTAAAATAGAAACTGAGTGGAAATAGTTCAGTGTCTAATATAACTATAATATTACTATGTACAGAAATTCCCGCCCCTCCTTGCCTTTCTTATTTTGTGGATTGTCAATAGAGGGATATTTGAGATTAATGTTAATGTTATTTTATGTTGGTGGTAAGAAATACAAAGCAATTGTGATTGATGAGGTTTATTTTGTATATTAGGTGGTTCCTTTGTTTTATGTTAAGCTAAATCAGTGATTTCTTTATGGAGAATGAGATAACACAATGATATCTTTTTTTTTTTTGTGGTTATATATCAGCAAGAGGGAATGAGGGATAGATCTTCTTTTTAAACCAGAATCCATGAATTTAGTTTTTCGGTTAAGCTATTGTCAGAATATTGGTTAAGTATCATGGTAGGGCTAATATGGGATTTTTTGTGGTCCATGTAGAATGCTTTTAATAAATTCATTGGCCAACCAGTCTCAGTTTCTATCTCAAGTCGAACTGTAAGTACATGTCTGCTGCTAAACGGTGATAGTTTTGTAAGTATCATAGTTATTTCTATCTCAACGTTATTTCCTTATCATAATATTACTTTGTTAAGTCATTTTTATGGACTAATATTGTGTATCATTGAGTATAACTTTGCGACATAATGGATTTTTCTAATAAAAAGTGGTTTTTATGAGAGAAAAAATATCAATATTTCCCATGTGGTTGTAATCATATATTTCGGATTTATGTATATGATATGTGATTACTATGTATATTTTATATATCTTTACCTTTTGAGTAATTATATTTGCAAACATCTGTTATCTTTGTTAGATTAAATTTTTTTTTTTTTTTGATGTAAATTTGTTCTTGTACCAAGGATGTGACGTCACTTTCCTATAACTTCAGGATGCAGGGGTCCATGCTATGTCAAATGTTTGTCATGTAGATGTGGAACACATAAGCAAAAGGAAGCCTGGTGAAGTGGTAGGCCACCAGCAGTTTTTCATTTGAGTCTCCTTTCTGGAAAATGTATACCTTGCTTATGGCACTGATGAAAAAGTTAATGAGATTCTATATGTTCTTCTTAAGATGATGAATAAGAGAGTAATTTTCATTTATTATCAGAGAAGAAGCTTTTTCACATGGAGGGACACTAAGTAATCAATTAAGAACAAGTTTATCATGCCTGATTTTAGTCATTTTTGCATGCATGGTACAGTAAGAAACTCATGAAGAACATGTTTGATGATATATTCATTTGATCTCTATTCACATGGAAAAATATATCACCAATTCACTATATTGCCATTTCCTGATAAGGAGCTTACATATTAAATCCTATACTGCAACTTATGAGATACTTTTTTTTTCTGAAATAAAACAGTATTGGGTTTTCTGACTTGTATGTTTCCATTTGCACTTCTGTTAAGTGGTGGCTAGGCAGAAGTCCAGATATAGAAGGTAGGTTCCACTATAGTACAAGACTCTTAGCTGTCCAAAAAGTCTTCGGCCTCTTTTATTTTTTCTCGTTTCCCATTGGAGTCACTTGTTCAGTCGGTGATTGGTGTTTAATGGTGTAAGAGTCTTGTTCAGTCAGTACAAGTCTCTTACCGATTCGCTTTGCCAATTTCTTTCAAGGATGCATGGGTGGTCGAGACATGATTCTGTGTACTTATTAGTTATTACTGATTGAATGTAGTTTTTTCTTCATTTACTGATTAGAGGTGCTTTTAAGCATGTCAGTTAAATTTAGTTGCTGAACAACTTCCATTTTTGTTGAAATGTAGTTGCAGCCTCATGAACCTTCAGTAGTTCAAAAAGCTGTGAACCACTTTTTGCAGGTTTGTGCTTCTATGACCTAGAAACTAGCAACTTTAAGATCAATAAAGTCACTTTCCTTCGCAATACATGCTTGATTTTGTGCTTTAATTTTATAGAAGAAAAGAAACTATTTAAAAAGGAGAAAAAGTACAGGGGAGAAGGTAAGGGGTCCGGCTAAAAGATGAAAAAAAGAAAAGAAAAAAAGACACTCTGAAAAGCACTGGTAATTGAACACCAAAGGTAAGCGAAAAATACTATTTCACTCCAAATAAGATGTGTATGATAGTAGGCATCCCAAAAAAATCCATGCAATGCATGCTATCCACCCAAATCACCAGAGAAGTTGCATCGAAGTGATTTACCCTCCTTACTCCCAATCATTGCACTGAATTGTCAGCAAGTCATGCAAAGAGTTTGGGCACACCAAAACTTACAAAATATCGAAGAGTCTTAACCAAGTCCAAGCTACTGAATCGTGAACAGGAGATGTTCATTTAACTAGTTGTTCTGATAACACATCAACATTATTTTTTAGGGATCTTGTACTTTTTTCTTCAATGATAAGCAGAGAAGCTAGAAAAGGAATTGATGTCTGCATACCTTGGCAGAACTGAACAATGCTTTGCTAACTAAGGCTGGACAGGTAACAAAACTGCTCCTACTGAAATTCCAAATAGCTGGAAAAGTGGCTATTTGCAATATATTACACCTTGCCTAGATTAGGGCTTTGGGACTCGTGCACTATTATGCTTTGGAAATAGTAAATTTGAGTTTACTTAATTACTTTGGTTCAGCCCATTAATGGATCTGATCCATTTGGTCTTACTTCCATATGCATCCGAGGCTAAAGCTGGCCCCTCAGCTAACGAGAGTTGCAGCGATGTCAGTATCCTATATGGATCCCACTGTTTAAGTTGGATTTGAAAATTTTAAAGATCAGATTCGTGCCCCAGCAAGAGTATTCTATCAATGAGAATCTTGCACCTCATGTGGTGATTTCACAATATTGAGTAATGAGTACCGTAAAATTAACTAAGCAACTCCAAGAAGTTAGAATAGTACCAAAAAATTAACTAAGCAACTCTAATGTGCAATTCAAAAATATGAATGCTTTCTAATACAATCATTTGCATTGAAGTTTTGTTGGAACTTCCAAAACTTTGGTTGGATATAAAGTAGAACTGCTAATTTTAAGTAAATTCGATTAATCAGCAGATGTATTGCTTCTAGACCAGAGTTTCTCTACTGAGGAGATCCTGACAAACGTTTTATTTTGATTTATATCAGAAGAATGAAGGCGACATAATGGTGGTTGATGTTCGATCTGTTCCATCTGATTTCCATGCTAGATACAAAGCTCAAGAGCGCATGTAGGTCATTATGACTTATTAATCTATATTTTTTGACTGATAGCACCTAGTTTTGGGGGGGGGGGGGTTTGATCAGCACTAATTTTGACATGCACAGTTTTTACATGGTTTCCTAATTGTATCTTTTGGAACTAGAGATTAGACTGTTGTATTGAGCATCCATTCAACAAAGTGCCGTTGAATCAGCAATAGAGAACCTGCTATTTTCTGGAATTATATGTCTGTATAAAACCTTCATGTGGCCTAGTTCCTGTCATAATTGTGCTTAGGGTCTATGAATATGAACATTGATCTCTGAATTGATGTAAGCTGGATGTTGTGGTAAACTCTGTCATGAAATTCTTTTTATGTTTCTATTTGTGATAATTATTACTTAATTTAAAACATTAATGGTAATTCTATCAATTAGATACTTCTATCGCTTGCTGTCTGGGCCAGAGCCTTTATCGACATTTGAGAAAGATCGAGCATGGCATGTAGCTGAGGAGCTCAGTCTTCAAGCTATGCAGGTTGTTAACTGTTGCCTACTTGTCTCTTTAGATTTCTCGGATTAAGTTTCTAAACCCCAGAACCAGAACAGAAATCATCACTTAATTGTATTGATGCAGGAAGCATGCAAAGCTCTTGTTGGATGTCATGATTTTAGTTCCTTTAGGGCAGCTGGTTGTCAGGTTGTTTCTTATCTCCAAGGTTTTATGCAATGAATATTAAGAAAATAATAAAAAACTAATTTGAACCATTTTTATTGTTGTTGTTTCTATGACATTTGTTTTTTAGGATTCTTATATCTAAAGACTCGAGATTATACATCAGATATGTAGTGGAATTTATTTATACTTGATTATTATCATTCCCTCCAAAAAGTCATTTCCTCTCTCTCTTCCCTAAAGGGTGTAACTTATCACTGATTGTGGCCTTGTAACATTCAATAACACACTTCCTCTAACTAGGAATTGGTCATTCCACTTGGTCTGATGTGATCATTGTTGCTTACTGGCTGGAGTTTTATTCTTCATTAACTTTCTGTTGTTTGCAAATTACTTCTTATTTTCTGGCATTTATATGATACTTCTCCTTACCAATTTAAAAAATATTTTAAAAATTTAAATTTCTTCGATTGACAGGCAAAATCCCCAGTTAGAACCTTAGATGAATTTAATGTTTTGGAGGTAGTTCCAAGTCCATATTTTCCTTTGGTAATTGAGAGAAAACAAAATGTTACAGTCAGTGATGATCTTGCTCACCGCTGCAGTAAGTCCGAGGCCAGCACTCTTGGTTCTTTTTCAAGTGATGATAAAGTAAGAGTCATGAATAGTGGAACTGATCTAGGATTTGGCAAAAGGAAAGGGCATCGGTGCTTTGTGGTTACAGCACGTGCACGTTCTTTTCTTTACCACCAGGTTAGGATTCTGCCTTGTCTATTTGGGCTGCCTTTTTTATTCTTGAATTTGCATGTGCAAGAAACTAGAATAAAATAAAAAAGGAGACAGAAACAAAGAAAGATTTTCTTATCTACTGCTCTAGTCAATTGTGATACATCTGAGCTCTTAGCCTTTTATTCTTCTGATGTTCCATCATTGGTGTTTCTTTTAAAATCAGTAGAACTGCATTACCTATTAGGCACTGTACGATCATGTACTGCAAGAATCACTAAACTATTATAAGGTTTCTTGATGAAAATTGAAATAAAGTTAGGGAATCAAGTTGTCATTGAAGTGTAAGTTATCTGAAAGCTTTAGTTGCTTGGATTTTGTTACTTCGCTTTTTAAAGAGGATAAGAGATAGACAGGTAATATGACACTGACACAATCTCTGATACAGATGCTAAAATGAATAAATTGGTTAACTAAAAGAGAAGTCTCCATTGAGTGGCCACATTTTGTACCTAAAGCACAGGTGAACATTTGGTTAGACAAGTCCAATTATACGATTTTAATCTACATCAGAGGGTGTGTATCATATAAAAATTATGTATGTCCAATTGCAAGGAAGAGATTGTAACTTCTTTAGCCTTACCTAGTTCCAACTAGTTAACTTTTCATTTATTTGACCTACGATATACAATCACAAAAATTACAAGCCAACTATATGTTGGGAACTTTGTAAAATTTTAATATTTGAACTTCAAAAGTTAATCCTACTGAAAATTATAGAGTTTTGTATTTTACCCACACATGTAGTAGCTATGTCTAGACAATGTTTGACATATTCCAATCCAAATATTCAGCGTAGAAGTTTTCTTTTTTAAATTGCAATAGGAACTTATTCAATGTGTCATATGTGGGTTGGACTGGACATGTATCAATGTCCAACATGACTCGTCTACCTGCCACTAGAGAGGCATATTTAAGCTTCATAGATAATGTATAATAATTGATAACAGAAGCTGTAGATGATTTAACTCTAAAGTTGGACTGAATGCTGAAAGAGTACTCATTAGATGTTTCCAATTAGTTTTGATAAGAGTTCATTTAGCTGTCTTGAATTTTTGAGATTATACATGTGAATGTTGATGTTGATCTGTGCACAGACTCCATTCTCTTTAAGGTTGTGTTTATTCCTTCTTTCTAATTCAAAATTAGTCTTAGTCCATCAAGTGGAGTACTCTGTATTCTGCTTATTAATATGACAAACCCCTAACTAGCACAGTCAAGGTATTGGAATTTTTGTATTTCCTTTCATTGCTCTCGCGCTCTCTATATTCCCCAACCCACTCTCAAGTAAGTTTACTGATTGTAATATTTCAAGTTTCGTGTATGTAGAGTCAATTTTATTCTGAATATAGAAAATGTTGATAATTTTAGGTTAGACTACTTGTAGGCGTTCTCAAAGCCGTTGGAATTGGAAATTTGACTCTTTCAGATGGTGAGTACTTGAGCTCTGTTCCTGCATTTTTACAAATTGTAGCTGTTATTTTTATTTATGTTGATCTGGGATAAATTTGTTGATAAATTGTTTCAGTTGAAAGAATTTTGAATGCAAAGACAGTGACTGCAGCGAGTCCCATGGCTCCTGCCTGTGGCCTCTACCTTGGACATGTGAAATATGACTTGCCATAAGAATCACGGTTTACTCATAATTATGTTGTCGACTTCAGTAAAATTCAAGAGGCCAATTTGAAGATACAAAGTGAAATAGTACCTGAGAATCAGTGAAAGTATCCCCTTGGATGGTTTGACAGAAGCCTGAGAAAGCAGAGTTTTATGATTATCCACCCTCTTTTGCTGCATACTACTCCGTTTTCGAAGGTAACTGAAGAATGTAACAAGCATTGAAAGTGTATTCAAGCTTGCTACTCTGAGCTCAAAAATTTGCATTTGTACCATGATTCACCTAAGTTGATGACATTGGTCCATTCCGACTGACTACTCATGATTTTCTTCTTGCTTCATTTATTGTGCTGTAATTCGAATTAGATATGGCAAGTAAATGGGTAACCCAAATTGCTTGTTTATTCTTTTCTCTTGATTAATTTTTCATTATATGATTTCTTCAAAAGGAGAACAAGATTTGGGAGACAAATGGAAAGTGGCGAAAACAATGGCAAAATCTTTGTTGTATGCCATTTTAAGAAAGACTCAAGAATCTCCTTCGGCTTTGAATTCAAACTGTACCCACAGAGAAACGTTTCATAAGTTCAGGCAAATGACATAGGTCACCTTTGTATTATTGACAGGCTTAAAACAGAATATATTTCATGAAAGCCTCTACAGCTGCTTGAATAGAAGTAGTACGAGATCGCTCCTGCTGATGCAGTGAGTATGGTCCACTACATACAGACTTGCTATTTATATTATATATGAAATGACTTAATGATAATTGAAAATATATATAATATAAATACAATTTACATCGCACATGCTAATATAATAATAAATAGATTGTGTTTCTATGATTATGTCATAACCATAATACTTGTTGTAAAAAAAAAATGCAGTTAACTTTACTTCCGAGCTTTTAAGGATAAATAACTAGTTAATTAGAGTTTAATGCAACACCTTAGGAATATTCCTTGGTGGTGTGGCTTATGGAATCTGTCTCCTAAATGAGACTCAAACTATTATATATATTTATATATCCTTATGTTCACCCTTGTAAGTTTCCCAATATGTACATCCACCACCTACCTATCAGGTAGCTTCACGCATTTGAATATGACTAACAGACACCATTTTATATTTTATATTTTATATTTTATATTTTATATTTTATGTTTAAATAAGTTTCGTCTAACAAAGAAACTTCATGGAAATAATCACCTGTAAAAGCAACACATATATATAATATACCTCCCACCAATAAGCTTCCTCCATCAATCTCAAACTCATCCACAACCAGTTCTGGTTTCATAATATTTCCATTTTAATCACAAAAGAATATTGTTTTGTCCCCCAAACACCATCGATCATAATTTGTTGTTCATGATGTCTGACATTAGACAAAGACCAACAATTCCCACCAAGGAACCACTTCTACCTGACTCACCAGCCACCAAAACCACCACCTCAACTGCCATCACTACCGTCAATTCGGAACCTGAAACCCTAAAACCACCACAAGCATATGCTTCTTCTTTTCCCCAAAGAGCAATTTCACAAACACTTACAAACACAGCCAACTTGGCCAACCTTTTACCCACAGGCACCCTCTTAACTTTCCAGATTGTCACACCAATCTTCACCAACAATGGTGGGTGTGACTCTGCTACAAGGCCCATGACTTCATTCTCCTCCTCCTATTAGGCCCTCTCCTGCTTTTTAGCTTCCTTTACTGACAGTATCAAAGCCGCAGATGGAAATGTCTACCATGGGCTGGTAACATCTAAAGGCATGTGGCTATTTGATTATCCGGATCCATCGGGTTCCGGGTTACCCGATTTGAGTCAGTATAAAATAAGGTTCATGGATTGGGTTCATGCAGTTTTGTCTGTGTTTGTGTTTGGTGCTGTGGCTTTGAGAGACAAGAATGTGTTGAGCTGTTTTTATCCAATGCCAAAGCATGAAACTCAAGAGGTTTTGAACATTGCTCCTGTTGGGATTGGCCTAATTTGTAGCTTGTTGTTTGTGGCTTTTCCTACCAGAAGGCATGGAATTGGCTACCCAGTAACAGCTGGCAAATAGTTGTTCATATATAATTTAGCCTTTTTTTTCTTTCTTGGCAAATAATTGTTCATATATAATTTAGTCTTTTTTTTTCCTCCTTTTTTTGGAGGGGATGAGCTAATGTATTTATTTTCTATGACATCTTAATTTGTACTACTTTTTCTTGGGGAGGGACTTGTATTATAATCCATCATCTTTCTATTGTTCAATTTATTTATTAGAATTAAAAATGAAGATAATTGTAAGGAACATAGTTGTTTGTTAGAATGATATGGTCAAATTATAGCTCATGTTTTTAATTAAGAATGCAATAGCTGGCTCAATTTATGTTCAATTCTATACTCCAAGTTAGTTCCATAAATAAAATTCTAGAAGCAATCTTTTTTCTTTTTCGTTTTTAATTGGGAACACAACAATATATTATAAAATTTAAATAATACACATTTGATATGATAATTTTAAGAATCTAAAGCACACATATCAAGTATGTTATGTTCTTTGAATATTTTTTTGGATTTAAGTAGCTAAAAAAATACATATATAATTTTCATATAAAGAGTACTCTTTGTTTTATTTTTTTTTAACAAATTATTTTTCAATTAAGTCATAGCAACTCTAGAAGCAATTACTTAAAATATTTACCAATTGTCTAATAATATTGTTAAAACTTAAAACCTCATCAATCCCAAATTTCAATTCTTTATAATATTGGAAACAAAAGTCAACCAACTTTTCCTATAAGCACTGGACTGCTTGTTGTTTACATCTGAATTGCATCCTCTCCTGTATTGGAAATGATCCAATTTACATCTAGCAGATTCTAATCTTTCTTCTCAAAATATATTTAATTGTAAATTAAAAAATTCAACTCTTGAATTTAGAACAGATCCGCTTCTCATATTCTTGAAAAAAAAGAAAAAAAGAATCTAGATCTATCCATATCAAACAGCAAAAACAAATAGCAAAATTAATCAGTGTTTATAATTAATATGACATTATTTACAATTTTCAACATTATAACAGCAAGGCACCTTCTTATAATTTAATGAGAGTCATATTAGTTAATATTTAATATTTTTTAAATTCTTCCTCAATGTTTTTTATTTTCTTTAGTTTTTATTTCATTTTACAACCCTGTCTCGAACGGCAACTCTTCCCTTATTCACCACTAATCACTCAAATTGTCACCTTCCTTAGTCTAACGTTTTTCCATGACTAGCCGTATCTAGCTCCACAGAAATAGGATTATCCTTCATAATCTTGATATATGTGACCCCATGAGATATATATTACATACCTAAACCCTTAAATTTCACACAACTTTAGGTTATAGCAAAGTTATAAATCACCCCAGAACCATCATTGTTAATTAGACCATTCGTATGTCATGAATTGGTTCAAGCTCAACAGTGATGGAGCTTCCAAAAATAACCCGACTATTGTTGGGCCTGGAGGTCTCATCCGTAACTCTTATGACAATTGGGTCAAAGGCTTCTCTATAAGGATTGAAATTACTACTAGTGTTGTTGGGGGCTTGAGAAATGGATTGAAATTAGTTTCTGACTTAAATATTTGAAATCTGAAAATTAATATAAGATTGATTTAAAATTAGTGACGAGTCTTATAGTTCGGATTGTAATAACTATATGTTATGTGCTATTATCTGTTATTGCATGTCCATAGTAATGAAGTTCACCCAGACATAAATTAGACATGTCTACTGGGAAGCAGCAAATATTTGTGCCAATGTTCTAGCTACTTTAGGATGTAATATGGAAAGCACCAATTTTGTAGTTTTTGATAACCCCTTCTCTAGGGGGTCTGCTCCATAAAGGCAGGGGTGTATTTATTTGGTTGCAATTTTTTTATGCAATGTTCATGATAATATGTGAATTTGACTTTGTAATATGCTTTCCATGAACAATTGTACTGGTACTACTTATTGTTGAAAAATATAGAATAATCTTGAAAAATCTAGAATTTTATACCTAATTAACAAGAGTACAAAATATCTCTGATGTTTTGTAGTTAGTATAAAATATCTAGAATATTTTTAATAAAGGTTATACAACCAAGAATAAAAATCTACACTCATAGGAGGAGGAATGAAGTCTAGAGAATTCCTCCACCCACCATAAATACATGTAAAGTTCTTGTTGTAACAGAAGTAAGTTGTAATAGAAGAAAGTGGTAAAAGCAAAAAGTTTTAAGAATAGTATGGTAATGCTTTCCCAAATTTAAACAATTCATCAATTTTTTTTTTCCTAATTGGAGAGTCTATTGATATGGTTTTGTATGGCTTAAATCATACATCTCTAAATCCCTAAACAATTTTAAATTCTTGTTTCTGAAAATTCTAACACTCACGAGCTTTGAAGGTTGATTGTCTACTAGCTAGAAAATGCATATAGGTTTCATTTTGATGAATTTCAAAGAGGTGGGTAGATAAATACAAAAATGTAATTTTGTTTAAAAAAATGTAAGCTGGGGTTCCTTTGATAAAGTGACTATGAAGTTATGCAATAACGAATCAAAGTTCGGTGCTAAGTAGAACATGAAAAGGAGAAGATTCAAATAAAAATTTGTAATAAAACTTTGATTTTGAGAGAAATTTAGACAACTTACACTTTAAAGGAAAAAAAAATGCATAAAATGACTATTTATATTTGTGCTTTTTATTTGCTTTTAAGAATAAATAAGTAATTAATTAAAGTTTAATGCTTTTAAGAATAAATAAGTAATTAATTAAAGTTTAATGCTACCCGATTTACGCAAGTATAAAATAATGTGTTGAGCTGTTTTTATCCGATGGCAGAGCATGAAACTCAAGAGGTTTTGAATATTGCTCCTCTTGGGATTGGTCTAATTTGCAGTTTGTTGTTTGTGGCTTTTGCTAGAAGAAGGCATGAAATTGGTGACAGCAGGCAAATAGTTGTTCATATATATAATTTGTTTTTTTTGGAAGGATGAGCTAATGTATTTATTTTCTATAACATCTTAATTAGCACTACTTTTGCTTGGGGAGGGACCTGTATTATTGTTCTTCATCATTCTATTGTTTATTTATTAGGATTAGAAATGCATATAATTGTAAGGAACAACAATTGTTTGTTCGAATCACATGGTCAAATTTAGTTGGTGTTTTAAGAATGCAATAACAGGCTCGATTTATGTTCAATTTTGCTGTTTTCTCTCTTCTTGTCCTTTTTTTTTTTCTATTTTTTAATAGAACAAAAGTAATTGGTATAATTAATAAGAGTATGTAATGCCTTCATTGATTTTATGGGTTTACTCTCATCACAAGTAAAAATTTTCATATAATTTTCAATTTTACTATAAATAACATATTTTTGACTGAATTGAAAAAATAAATTAGTTTTTAATAAAATTAAAAAAATAAATTAACTAAGATATATCTAAACTAGCACAAAACACTATCTAAACCATAAATCAAAAATAATAATCTATGCTTAAAACATATTTTTTATCGGGGTACCGTCCAACAAAATCTTGTCCTTTTTATTTATGATGCTATTATTTTCACTAACTAGAATAATTAGTTTCACTCTTCACAAATGAGTGAGTCTCGCAATTTAGCTAAAATTGTCTGTGACACAAGAAAAGAAACCAATTTTACTTTTAAAGTGAAAATAGTTCTTACTTTATTTATTAGTAATGTTTCTTCACTATTTAATACACGGATTTATTGGTGTGTGAAAGAAAGGTGGTAAATTTATTACTAGAATATGATAAATTTTTTGAGAACATCCCTGATTCGGTTTTTGAAACTTTTTTGCCGTGGCAGAAGTCACTTCCGTGCCCCATTGAATGGTCAAGAAAGAACTGGACAGTTGTTTACTTGGCAAGTCCAAATGATTCACGGTTGGAAACATGCACGCCACCATCTCCGTCGAGTTTTTTCTTCCGTTCCGATCTCAGAGAAGTGAAGAGTACCTCAAAAAACTTTTCAATTCCTGGCCGTACTGAAATACTCTCACTTAGTCAGTAGGAGAGTTGTCCAAGTCATCTAATTAACCATGTCCCTCTCTTGCAGACTCAGCCCCTTCGTTTCACCTCCACAAACCCATCAGAGGATTCATTTTTCAGACCCAGATCACCCGCCATTTCAATGCCATCAAAGCTCTCAAATGTTCCCATAATCAGGTCTGTTCTTAGAAATTCTGAACAATTATCTGTGTCTCCTACAAAACCCAGATGGGAAAGTATATTATCTACTGCAGCGAGTTTGTACCCTCTCTATGTGGACTACTGGAGGAGTTGTTGCTTGCTTAAAACCATCTGCTTATGTATGGTTTGTGCAGGGAGGTCCAACTTCTTATAGTTTGTCTCTTGGTTTGATTATGTTGGCCATGGGATCTTACATTGGAGCTCAAGGACTTGTTCAGTTTGTTCTTGCAAAGGCTCCTCTCAGTAAGTTTTGTTTGTTTGTTGTTCAAGATGGCATTACTTATTTGAGGGAGACAATATGTATGTTTACTTTAATTGATATATTTGTTGAAATTTAGTGATGCTTACTTTGAGAGATATTGAGCTGACCTGAGAAATCTAGTGGAATTGAGCTAGTCTGTCTAGCCAAAATAGAGCACGCCCCCCTTTTTTTAGCAGTTTGAAAAATTCTATATTGAAAAACACTGGCTTCTGTACTGTCTATAAAAATCTAGCATAAGTTCCAAATTCATGAATTTCCTTGTATTCGTCAGATTTTGTTCGGATGCATTGCTCAGTACACAATTATGCCAGTTTTTGCTATGCTTATTAGCAAAATGTTAGGTTTCCATCGTCACTTACTGTTGGTTTGGTTGTTGTCCCGAGGTACTTCCCCAAATGTGGTAAGCTATACTTTCTCCCTTCAATTCTTTTCCTCTTTTATGTACTGAAAGCGTGTAAGTGCCTAGTTTTCAGAGTTTTAATTTCAAGGCTACTCTGTTCTATTTCACAATGCAGTCAAGAACGGTTTTTGATGAAGAGTGAAAAGTTAGGACACTCTTTGGCAAGAGTACTATAATGTTTAATAATGCAAGTACTATAATTGATTTAATTAATTACTTTGCTACCAATAACTAATTATAAGTATCATGTTTATCTATTAATGTATACGAACACAAAAATTTGACTGAGTATATGATAGATCACAAATAGAAGTAGCTGATAAGTGATAAACACCAGGTACCTAGATATCTAAGGAAAGAATTTACTTGTTGGATGCTCTGTTCTAACTTCGGCAGATTTGATGTGTGTATATATACTCTCACAGCAATTGGTGGTAGTTTCTATTCCTTTTTAACATCTTAGTTTCTAGTTATGCTGGCCAGTTGAAACACATCAGTCCTAGTTGCTGTCTTTTCCTTAATTAGTCAAGCATCAAAACTGATTTGTACTCTATAGTCCTCTATTAGTCAGTAAGAATGGATCTCGTTTCTAGTTCTATTGTTTCCTGTCTTGCCACGGAATGAATAACTTCATGATGTTAGCAACTGTTAATTCATTGGGATGCTCTTGTTTGCTTGAGATACTGTGCATGTTCTCTCTGGAAATTGTGAGCTTGCTTTTTGGTACTTTTTATCTGATAGTAAGTTCATTTTAGGTTGAAACTGTTGTACATTGAGATTCTACTGTTAACTATCAATACACCAAAAATATTATAATCGTCTAATTTCATGGTTTTGCAGTCTAATTGAATTTTTTTCTCTATTTAGCACAAGAGCAGCGAGCTCTTGCCTTTGATGTCTTACAACAAGAGTACTCATCTTATATATCAAGACATTACCTCTGTACAAGCTACATGTACATAGAGGTTACATAGCGTTGTCTTGTTTTTGTGGTCACTGCACATGATCCATTATAATCTTTGTGCTGCAAGATATGATTTTCAGTTGTTGGAAAATGGACACTGCATGATGATCATTGTTGCTAAGGTAGTCATGCTTTTGGAACCTAGGTACCATCACATGATGAATAATGTAAATTTTTTTGGTCAAAGGATACTGAATTTAGAATGTTTGATAGTTTAGTCTTAATTGATGCTCCCATATCAAGAGAACTGATTTCGAAATAAATTTAAATTGATTATTTAATGCATTATAATTTTTTGTATTATGAGATTTTCCACTCACTTCTGTTTATGTGAAGTAGTAGTATTTCAGGTGACCTTAATTGCTCTGGCAAAGTTCAGCTGTCATGATTGTATGCACTGCTCTTGGAGCAGTAATTTTTATGCCTTTTCTGACAAAGATACTTGCTGGAACTTATGTTCCTGTGGATGCTGTTAAACTTTCCTTGAGCACCTTACAAGTGAGATTATAATTATAAAATCTCTCAGAAAAAAATGGAACAATTTAGCATTATCCATTATGTGGGTACTATCTTTTCCTGTACAGGTGGTTATTGCTCCAATTTTGCTAGATTCATACATACAGAAAGCATTTCCATTGGCTATGAAAATTATGACACCTTTTGCACCAATTTCAGCTGTTCTGGCTTCATCACTACGTGCATTCAGGTTCTTGTTTCATTTTGTTTTTAGTCTATTTGTTGTTTTCATTTGTTATCACTACATTTCTGGTGACGATGATAAACTTCATGTCCTGGATTTATCTCACTCTCACTGATATCATGCAGAGGCCAGTGTGCTTTCTGAAAATGTAGTTCACCTCAAATAATCAATGCTCGATGCATCAGTGGTATCTGATCTTTCTCCACTGCTTCACTCAGCAAATATTATTATCCGAGGAATTGGTGGTTATAGTTCTCTCTGTGCTGTTATTGCATTTTGCTGGTTTCTTGGTGGGGTATGCTACTTACCCGTTCTGTCTCAAGACTTGGCTTTCAGCATATGCTCTATCACTCAATCTATGATTCTATTCTAATCAATATAGTTTCTTTTCTTTTTTTTAACTGAATAAAACTAATAATGTACACTTTTCAGACTTTTTTTCTTGCATAATTAATTTCTAAATGTATCTTTTCTCCTAATCATAGTTAAAGTTCAACATTTACTCTGGGAATCCTAACTTGTCATGGGTTTGACATGACTACCAGAAGTTAACCATCATAATTTCATATCATTTAAACTGTAAAATTTGACTAGATTGATTTCATATCAACTAATATAGATTTTAATTTGATGTCAAATACATAAAGATGCTAATGGTAGTTACACTACCCAGTTAATAGTACGTCCATATTTTTGGTTAATATTGCTTCCTTAACTGTTGTAAATTGAAGCAAATACTTCCTTTTGGTTGGTTGTGGTGCAAATACTTAAATGTACTCGATCTTTATCTGCAGGTACCTATCTGCAGCCATTTCAGGGTTTAGTGAACCACATCGACGCACAATATCCTTTGAGGTACCAATATCATATTTGACTAATTAAGATTTAAATGTTTGATTATTTGTCCTCATTAGAGCCTTTTGAAAATTGAAAGGTACTTTACCAAGTTTCGTGCACTCAACCTTCATTAACTCCTTTACTTGTGGACATATCCATACCCGATAAATCTAAACAAATAATTAAAATTTCAACCCTTGCTAAGGATACTTGCAAGATGGTTTATCTGTATTGAAGTTTCACACCATGGTTATGTTTCTTTCAGGTTGGTATGCAGAATTCTTCCTTAGGTGTGGTTGCTAAGGATACTTGCAAGATGGTTTATCTGTATTGAAGTTTCACACCATGGTTATGTTTCTTTCAGGTTGGTATGCAGAATTCTTCCTTAGGTGTGGTTTAGCAACCTCCCATTAATCCTCTTCAAGCATTGCCTCCAGCAATGTCTGCTGTGATTATGAATATTATGGCTAGCAGTCTGGGTTTCTTTTTGCAGATATATAGATCCTTCTGACTCTGTAACTCATAACAAGTCAAACTGAAACCCTTTTAAACTTGTACATGATTGTTGCAGTGCTGCTATCTCGTTGACATGCCGAAGTAAATTCAATTTCAGTCCATTTCTTTTGTTTGTTTGAATTAAATTTTATTCTTACCTAAAACTTGGATTCCCCTCATGAATGTTAACCAGAACATTGAAAAGAAACAATGAAGAAATGGAGGAATCAAGGATCACAAGTCTGAGCAGCATTCCCTTTCTGATAGATGGCAGATTATGTTAAAGGGGATCATGTTAAAGAGTGATTACTGTATGTAGCTCTTTTCTAATAGGGAATCACCTATTGTACGTGTGAATTGTGACCCGCATTTGAGTTTCATTCAGAGAGAAGACTATGTGTAAGTAATTTTTTAAATTGTGAAAATACAAATAAGTCATAATTCGAATATTGTTAATTATATTAAAGACAAATACTTTGAATTGCCCGGCATGAATTCCTTATGCATTGTCTTATTCATGATAACTTCGTTAAAATAAGACAAGAACCAAAAGGAAAAGGTTAATACCCATCCAAAGAGAACAAGTTAATGTGACACCAATTAATTTAATAATGATTTAAAAAACAATATTAATTGTCCAATAGTCAGGGGGTGTCCTTCTTGTTGGCCCTTTCATCATTGTCATAGAACATGCAAAACACATGATAAACATCCATGTGAAAACTCTCTTTTACATTTTACTGTAAAAAGAAAAAAAGGGAAAAAAAAAAGATCCATTGATATGGTTCTTGATGTGAATGGTGACAATGAATCGTCTATCATGGTTCCCACTACATAGCTTCACAACAAAAAGTGACGTAGAGGTTGCTTTTCTCACTGGAAAATGTGATTGTGTGTGAGTGAATATGGTTGAGATTATTCTTCTTTTTTTTTTTTTTTTGGGTTATTATTTGTCTCTGAAATCCATGTTGATATCAACTAAGCTAATTCCAAGGGAGGGACTTCAGCTTTAGACTCTCTTAGTGAAGTTTCTCATTCACATTATCCAAAAGTTAAGCTATTAACCTCTTATATGCTCTTGTCATGCAAATTCATTGAGTTTGTCAATGTGAGAAACGCACATGTCGCTTTCTTGTATTGAAATTTGGTTATTATTAGAATAAGTGACGACGATGATCAACTTAAGACCACTTCGTCATAAAATTGTGATCATATCAGATCGGTGTGGTCACATGAATAAGTTTTAATCTCTTACACAAATTAGGCGAGCTTGAGAAGGGAGAAAAGAATGCTTCAGTTGCATGGAAAAGCTATGCAATTGCTTGTTACGAGGCTCATGTCCAGACACCAAGTTAAGTTAAATTTGCTTTCGTGCCCATCGAAAGCCTGCTACCCTACATCGTTTCTGGGCGTTATTCCCTACCTCTGTCTCTCTCACACACATGCGCACACACAATTAGAAATCAACAAAACACAGACATTAAACCTGTCACAAGTTCATAGCCTCTGTTTTGTGCTTCAATTCTCAGCACTGAGAGAGCAGAGAAACCAACTTTTGCAGGTATATATACTTAGTTCTTCACTTTTCTAATTATTGCTTCCTCATAGCAAATGAAATTTTTTAATTTTTTTTAAAGGCCTTCAAAATTTTCAGAGAGACAATGTTAAGGTTAACCCCTAAAAAATTTGCTCTAAAAGATTTCATTTCAGTTGTGGTTTTTTCTTATATTCACAAATATAGAGAAACTGCAGAAATATAAAGTGATTATGATAAAAAGAAGAAAAAACTCCCAAAGATAGCTTAATGCATAGTTGATATATATTTCATACACTCACCAATTCTGGTGTTATTTGAAGATTGTAAGATTCAAATCGTGAGTCATATGAGTTTGATAACCATGGCTTGGACATACTAATTTGGCATTTAATTTATGCATGTTAGATTGATTTATGTTTCAAACTTATTGCCCCTTATTGAGCACATATGATAATATGTTAGAAACTGGTTCTGATAATTTAGTAAAAGCATACAGTTTGTCACAATGGAATTTTGCATAGAATCTTATCATTGAAGTTAGCTGAGAGACATCAATTTCTCAACTTTTCTGATATTTTTCAATTCAATGATGGCGCAGCAGGAAAACACCATGTCTAGCAGCAGTGTTGTGATAGAGAATTTCATGAGGACTGCAGATTACAACAACCAGTTCATTTCTGGTAGCTGTGAGAAAGTGACCTTGCAGGGTAATCAAAAAAGTGACATGTCCCAAACAGTTTCCTTGTTCAAAAAGTACCTTCTTACAAGAGCTCAAAATAACATTGGAAAATCTGACATAGATGAATCAGAAGTTATCAAACCGCGTCCTCCTGGTGCTTTGCTTCCCCCTATGTTTGGTTCTAATTTGCAGAGACGAGCTTCTCCCCTGGAACAACATCTACTTCCATATATGAGGTAAATTTTACAAACATAAAGTAGCACTAGATTCAATTAATTTCATGGAAACTTCCATAAACCCTGGATTAAGAAAACCCCTCGGTCCCCTTCTAATTCTGATTTTGTTGTATGAAGGTCTGATAGATTGTTGTCAGCCTATGTCTGAAAGCGAAAATTCGACAGCACAGCTGACAATATTCTATGCAGGGGTTATCAATGTCTTTGACAATGTTTCTTTTGACAAGGTACATAAAATTGTTGTTTCAAATCCAATAACTACTGCTTCTTTTATCTAATTTCTGGTTTCATTATTTGTTAGGCTCAAGCTATTATGCTTCTTGCTGGAGAAAACTCATTATCAAAACCAGCAGTAACTGAAATTCCTAAAGGAGAAGTGAAATCCCCACCTCACCAATCTAGCCTAACACCAGTCAGAAAATTGAAAGCAGGTATTTTTTTTCTTTTTCTTGCTCTGCTGTTGTACAGACAGCCTTTTAATTTCCTTAAGGCTGATGATGAATATTTTAATCACATGCTACTTATCAGAAAAAGGAACACGTAGCTCATCTCACAAATTAGCCTTTTTTTAATCGGTGAAATAATCCTGCACATAAGATTCTAAAATATCTGTTTTTTCAGGGCTTCCTGTGGCAAGAAGATATTCTCTCCAGTGTTTTCTTGAAAAGCGTCGCAAAAGGTACAACCAAACTTACTACAACAACAATAACAACTCTTAATCTTAAATAATTGGGGTCGTTTACATGAATTACCACAAAACTATAGTTGATATCCACCACATAAAATATAAATCCAAACTAAACTCCATTTCACAGAAACCAATGACAAACCTAAAAGATCCTTAATACATTGATCAATAAAACACTTCTTTCTTTCTTTCTAAAGGAAGGGTTTTTTTTTTTTTTTTTTTTTTTTTGTCCTGTTTAATTTTCTATAGCTTCATTACAGAAATATTCCTTAACAGTTATGTTTTGGTTATTTTGTTTTACAGGATTGTGAACAAATCACCATATGCACCTTTAAATCCAAAAGATAAGAAGGATAATGAGACGATGATGAACAAAGCGATAAACAAGAATCATAGCGATTCTCTTTCACCATTTCCTGCGCGTTTAACCTGCTTCGTTCCTATATCAGCTAATAATAATTTTTAACGTGGTCATAGAGACTTCATACTCCCCCAAAAAGTTAAAACGTCTATCCATCAGTGTGCTATGTGAGCAGGAGATAGATTCTTTGATCCACCTATGCATGTTACTGCTACCCCTTTCTAATATGAAGAGCACATGATGCAGAGGAAATGCTTGCTAAGAAAAGAAGATTGTCTTCATTATGGACATGGATATTCTGCTTGGAATTTATTTATACTTTATGTAAACTTTAATTATACCTCGTATTCTTTAAGTCCCTATATTAAATAAATAGTTGGTTTTTGTTCTTTTAGAATATATGTTTACTTTGGTATCTACCTTTAGACAGAAAGTGAGAAGGCACATGTTTCTTAGAGAAAATTATGAGATTACTGAGAATGAATACTATTTAACTTTGACTTAAGTAATGATATTTATGTTTATGTCGTTTTACTTAAGATAAATGTGAATAAATGATCTATATAATTGAAATTTTGTTGTGATTTAAAATTAAAATTTTTATGATTGCAATTAATAAGTTATAGAATATTTTTTAATCTGCAAAGAAAAATCTGCAACAATATGCCACCAAAAATGTAAACTTTTTTGTTTACTTGAACTCCAAAATAAAAATTATGGGAACTACAAAGTACAAAGAGCATTATTTTTCAACGTATAACTATCAAAAAGAGAAAAAACTGGAACTTTAAAGAAAACTGCGGCTTTGTTTACCTACAATGCATTACACCATACACCTTACCCATCACATTGTAGCCACATCACTATTACTTGGCCTCCATTGTCAAAGAATTTAAAAGAAAAAGTAAAACAACCCGAAGGAATCTCCCCTGTATCTCTTGGGGAAAAAATCATATAATAGACCAAGTTTTCAAATATATTTTTAAAATGGACCATTTTTCAAAATTAATATTGAAAATAGACTAAATTTGTCATGTCACCGCCACGTCATCTAGCCACACCAGAAGAAGAAAAAAAAAAAAAAAAGTAATGAACAGTAATTTCGTGAGTCCAAGCCTATAAAATTACTGTTTTTTTTTTTTTGGTATTTAGTTTTAATTTTGTTTAAATAGAAAAAAAAATTATTATTATTTTTTTACATAAGAATTTTTTTATCATTTTTCAAAAATTAAAAATATATGAATATTTTTTTTTTTGTATTTTTTATTTATCTTGAAAAAATTTGCCCCAAAATTACAATCATAAAAAAATAAAAATAACACTAACTTCATGATCCCAATACATGACATTACTGTTGTTTATTTTGTAATTGTTTTTTAGTCGATTTAAAAATTTTACCACGTTTCAAAAAAAAAAACACACATAAACAGTAAGCTCAACACACCAAGTTATTATTCTTTTATTTTAATTTTATTTTCTCTCTTCTATTTATTTAATCTATATATTTAGTAAGACAATACATATTTTTATTTTTTTGAATTTCTCCCTTGTATTAATTTTTTTTTTAGGCTTCTATTTTATTTTATTTTTTATTATTAATTTATTTATTATTATCTTACTAAATATATAAATTAAATAAAAAATAATAATAATAATAATTTTATATGTTGGGTTCGTTGTTTATGTATTTTTTTTTTTTTTGAAACATAGTAAAATTTTTAAATCGGTTGAAAAACAATTACAAAACAAACAACAGTCACGTGTGTATGGATCACGAAGTTAGTGTTATTTTTTCCGTGTCTCTTTCTCTATTTCTTTCTCACACGCTGAGAATCTTAGAGCAAAGTTTGCTCCTTTACTTGGATTCAATAATAGTCTGAGGTAGTCAGATCCTCCTCCCATTTCTTCTCGCTCAAAAACTGTGTTATTCTCTCTTTCACACACACAGAGCATGCTGAAGAGTAAGGAAGACTCAAATATTAGCTTTAACAAGTCAGAGAGGCCACCACTTAAGAGACCCAAGACACTGAACACGACTACTACCACCAGTAGCCGGCCATTTGATCTCAGGGTTTCTATTGGTAATGGAAGTTCGCCTCATAATGGAGAATTCCCAAATGAGAATTGGAAGATCCCTTCGAATCTTGGTACAAAAACTCGCAGAAGAAGAGCCACAGTCAAAGATTCAAAGACCCAGATGCTCGAGTTGTCTAATTTGGTGGGTTCAGATTTGGGAGGGGATCAGGATAAGGTGGGGACCCAAATTTCTGTGCCATCTTCTTCGTCAGTGTCTTCTTCTTCAATGAGTTCGGAGACCCAGTTCAATATGAAGAAACCCGAAGGATATAATCACTCTTCCATCCTGTATTTGGTTAGTTATTAAGCTTTACTTGTAGAGTTTTCTATTCTTCTCTTTTCCCAATAAAATTTTCATTCGTTAAGTAGTTTGATTTGATGAACTCTGGTTGGTTGCTGGAAAAGCAGTCAAAGTTAGGGAAAAAGAATGTTTTGAGTTTGCAGCATGTTTACTTTACCTCAAGTTAAAATCTGTTGTTGTTATGGCCTTTTTTATTTTTTGCGAATCCATACTGAAAATAGGAACTAGACAACAGATTTCTGCATTCATAAAAGAGGGGACCGTGGATTATATGGGCTCGTCATGTTAGAATTAACTAGCATAAATATCTCAGCTGATGAGAAATATCTGAGTTTCAAAATGTTAAACTAGGAGTTGCTACACCCCGAGTTGAAAAGTCCTGGTGATGATCTTGTACTTATATTTCCGTTTGAGATAGCAGTGAGCTTAATGTGGTACAAGGGTGTAAATTTTTCTTATTTCCCCCAAGGGAGGTCTAATAATGTGAATGACATATTTCTATATGCATTGCTAATGCTCCTATGGAACTTGCCTATGTAAGATTTAAACTTCTAGTCAGAACATTTGTTATTCATACAAATTATTGCTATTACAGTCAAGTTTTTATTCAACTGCCTATCCTGTCAATTGCTTTTCACTTTTCCTTTTACACTATCTTAGAAAATGAATATAGATCCTTTGATCACTTCAACTTTAAGTATCATGACCTGATTTTTCTGTTGCAGCTTGCTTTCACTTGTGTATTCTCTGTACCTTATGCAATTTATCTGCAACAGAGGATTGCCAAACTTGAGGCATGTTTGTCTTCAACCAATTTTTCATTTTCTTATTATTTCTTAATCTGATTTTGACTATGGAACTTTTGTCTCCACAAATAATTTGCTTTCAGGAAGAGAAACTTTACCTCTGTTGTGAAAAAGATGTCTGTCACAGTGGTAGAAACGGGTTGCCGGAAGAAGATAATGCTTTGTTTTTTTATATTCTAAATGCAGGCAGTAGAACAATTGCTCTATATATTGTGGTGTTCATACTAGTCATGCCCTTTGTATTGTATAAATATCTTGACTATCTCCCCCAAATAATCAATTGCATGAGGAGGACAAAGAATAACAAGGAGGACGTGCCGTTAAAGAAGAGAGTTGCATATATGGTAGATGTTTGTTTCTCCATATATCCTTATGCAAAGCTACTTGCACTTCTGTTTGCAACGCTATTTCTTATAGGATTTGGTGGGTTAGCATTGTATGCTGTCACTGGTGGTAGCTTTTCTGAAGCTCTTTGGCATTCTTGGACTTATGTGGCTGACTCAGGAAATCACGCTGAAACTGAAGGAACTGGACAGAGGATTGTTTCTGTCTCTATTAGTTCAGGAGGCATGCTGATTTTTGCCATGATGCTTGGGCTTGTTTCTGATGCTATATCAGAGAAGGTGGATTCACTGCGCAAAGGGAAGAGTGAAGTCATTGAAAGAAACCACATACTCATTCTTGGATGGAGTGACAAATTGGTAATATGCGTAGTATTTTTTTTGATAGTTGGGTTAAGTTTTCTGTACACAGCCTGACGTTTGAAGTTGAATATATTGCTTGGGGCCATTGGGCTATGTCTTTTGTTACTTCAACCTTTGTTCTTCTGGTAAATCTGGATTTAGACGAAGGCTGGTTCATCTCCATTTATAGATTTGAAATCCTCCTTTCTCTTTGGCTTCTACGGAAATTCAATGTCTATCAGAAAAAATTATTTTTAAAAGGTGATATTTTGTTCGTAGGGTTCACTTTTGAAGCAGCTGGCAATAGCAAACAAGAGTGTTGGTGGTGGTGTTATTGTCGTACTTGCAGAGAAAGACAAGGAGGAAATGGAGATGGATATAGCGAAGCTGGAATTTGACTTCATGGGGACATCCGTTATATGTAGAAGTGGCAGTCCTCTTATACTGGCTGACCTGAAGAAGGTATCCATGTGTGATTTATATGTATTTCTGTTAGTAGTGGATAATGTATTTTTTTAAGGGTGGGATTGGTAGGAACCATGAGGATGGTCCTTTCAACTACTCTTTCTTCGTCTTTCTCTGATTGCTGTTTTTATTTATCCAAATTAACTCTTCCTTTTCTTTTCTCAGGTCTCAGTTTCAAAGGCACGTGCTATTATTGTATTGGCATGTGATGAAAATGCAGATCAGGTAATTTCCTTATCAAATATCTTCTGTTTCCAGATGACTATTTTTATTATGTGTTAACGTTTCTCTCATATATTCATGTATTGATATCAGAGTGATGCACGTGCTTTGAGGGTTGTGCTCAGCCTCACAGGTGTAAAGGAGGGTTTGAGGGGCCATGTTGTTGTAGAGATGAGTGATCTTGACAATGAGCCCTTGGTCAAACTTGTTGGTGGAGAACTTATTGAAACAGTTGTTGCACATGATGTGATTGGACGTCTGATGATTCAATGTGCTCTGCAGCCTGGCCTTGCACAGGTTACTCAAATAATAAATTCTCCTATTTTAAAATTACTGTAAATCATGGCAGCCCCTTGTCTGAAAGTTTCCTGGGAGCGGTGTCCTCCTTGTGGTGGCGGGAGGGTTGTTTCTCTTCTCCTCCTATATGTTACAGCACTAGAAAGCACCTCTTAGTTTCTCTTAATAACCTTGACTTACTGCCCAAGCTTTAATAAACTTCATAAAGAAGTTTCTAACTTTCTTGTTTGGTTTAATGTTCAAAATGCTACTGTTTTGAGGAAATAAAGCTTAAATATTGGTACTTGATTGATGTGACCATAAAGTAGGGGCCTAAATAGGTTTTATTCTTAAGAAACTGGATCTTTTGTCTCTGCCCTGTCTACCTGTGTTATCCTGGTTTGGTATTCAAGCACACAGCTTCAGCTGCTTAGGATCTCTTTCATGGATCTGCTAGACGAATCTTTATGGCCATTCCATTCTGTTCAGGTTCATATATTTTGATAAATTAAAACCTACTTCTTTTGTATGTATTTCTCACGTGAATTTGGTCTATCACCATTCTCGTTCCACCCTGACAATGCACTCATTATTTAGCGATTGATTTTCATTGTATGTTTGTGATATTATATATTTATATATTTCTTAATCTTTTTCCAAATTGATGTAGTTGTTAATTTCTTAGGCATTATCTTGGTTCTATGTAATTCTCTCTCATCTTGTCATTCTATAGGCATTAACTCGGTTATATGCATGTGTTTCTTTGTCTAAGCATCGCAATGATACTTGCCATAAATGCTGGCTCATTTTTATATGTTCTTTGTGATTGTTCACTACAATTTGACATTTGAGTACTGTAATACTGCATCAGATATCTTCTTTTGTAATGTTAAGCCTAAATAAGAAATGTTGGTGCCTTTTTACATCTCAAAGAATTAACTCTACAACATGTCTGTTGTAATTTTAAGGTACCATTTGCATTACTTAGGTCTCATGAACTGTATTAATTTGGTTTCTTCTTTTGGCCAGATATGGGAGGATATACTGGGCTTTGAGAATGATGAGTTTTACATCAAAAGATGGCCTCAACTGGATGGTCAAAGTTTCAAAGATGTGCTAATTTCATTTCCTGATGCAATACCCTGTGGAATTAAGGTTGCTGCAGAAGGTGGGAAGATTATTTTAAATCCAGAGGACGATTATGTTCTGAAAGATGGGGATGAAGTCCTTGTTATAGCTGAAGATGATGATACTTACGCTCCAGGTCCTCTTCCAGAGGTTATCTTTCTTCTAACTTGATGTAGTCACCATTACGGTTATTCTCTTGTGGTTTTTGCAGCTTATGTAATTTCTAGTTTTATTGAACCTACAATTCGTAGAATGTCTCTAATCAAAAAGTAGACTTATGTATACAGCATGCTTTCTTCTTTTCCTCTCCAGAACCCAACACCACCCCCCCCCCCCCCCCCCCCCCCCCCCCGATAAATGGTTCTTGTTGTTTTTCTTTTTTAGGTAAACATTGAACTTTTTTCTTTCTAATTGCTTTATCTTTTGGGGTTAAGTTCAACATACTTTTTTAAGCTGTTGTTCTTGTCTGCTTTGTGCAGGTTCGTAAGGGTCTTTTTCCGAGGATACCTGACCCACCCAAATATCCAGAGAAGATATTATTTTGTGGCTGGCGGCGTGATATTGATGATATGATTATGGTAATTTGCTCACTTATGGACTCTCATTTTATACTACATTTAAGAGTCTGGCCTTGAGTTGCAAGGCACAATCATAATAGTGTGAATAAAGTGCATGAAAACCATTTAACCTAATTTCAAGCTGTTTAGTGAAGCCTTAGGAATAGTTTTCAATCTTTAGCAGTCCCCTCCCTCACACAAAAGCCTATAAGAACATGCCCTCCACTTATATTGTGCTGAAATTGGATTATGAGAATCTGGATCCAAGATTTAAACTTTGATACCATGTCAAAGAATCAATCAACCCGGAAGACTGAGTAGTTAGATTAAGCTCTAGAAATGGTTTTTAATGGCTAATATGTACAAATAACTAACTTGGAGAGCCATGAGAAAGGTTTATATGGAAAGAATAGCGAAGACAAACAAATCTCCATCTATTAAAGCTGCTTCAGCTCAAGCAAAATAGCATGAAGTTTCTTAACAAATTGGACACAGACCTATAGAATAATATCGTGCTCATTGACAGATTTAATGATACACTTTGTGGGCCAGTATTGAAGCTTTGACCACTTGTTACAGCATCGATGTGGAATGTTGAATTGGAATATATGGTTGGCAGAAAATAATGTGACAGAAACTGGAAACAGAACATGGGAAGATTGTATTTAATATATTTCGGCCATAGAAGAAGTCAACCCACAAGTTTCACTCACAAATGGATGTTAAAATACATATAGATTTATTACTACAGTTTGTCAACATCAAATTAATACACGATCCTTCACAGTTAATGCGCCATTGAGTAAGGTAGTTGTGAACATAATTGCTTCCAACTCAAACTCTCTCTCACACACACAAAATGTATAAGAAACCAAATAGGTCCCATTTGGGAAGTCCTTTAGGAAAATTATTGCATTTCCAATGGTATGCATGACACACAAATTCTCTAATCCTTTACAGTACTTGGTCATGCATTGCTATTTATCAGGTCCTGGAGGCATTCTTGGCTCCTGGTTCAGAGTTGTGGATGTTTAATGAGGTTGCTGAAAAAGAAAGAGAGAAAAAACTCATTGATGGTGGACTTGATGTTTCTGTGTTAGCGAATATCAAACTTGTCCATCGTGAGGGAAATGCTGTCATTAGACGGCATCTAGAGAATCTTCCATTGGAGACTTTTGATTCTGTAAGTCTCATAATTTTCTTCTCTCTCTGTGTGTTTTGTATGTGATAGAGTTCCACATATAAGAAATGTAATGTCTGGAAGGGCACAATTGATTCATGAATGAAGGCTCACATTAGAAAGAAAAGCTCTGGCCCAAATAGCAGCTATTTTAGTTCTTCCTAGTCAAGGATGAACTTTGAAGATTACAACTCGTGATTGGCCAGAAAGTACAAGGCTAATCATTAATTGGAATTAAATTATATGATGAGAATCTGAGATATGAAAAGAAATCCCATGCAAACTGAAAGAAATGGAACTTAACAATTACTGAGTCAACTCTAGCTCACACAGTTTTTGCAATTCACATGATCTGGGCTTAAATACTTTCTAACATTCAATTGGAAGATGCGAAGAGACCTTGATATTTTGAAATTATAATCAGGACAACAGTAATGCTTGATGCAGGAATCTGAGTGCTGACAGCATTTTGAGTAGCATATAGATGATTAAATATGGGCCACATGGCAGCACCTGTAATAATGATAAGATTTACAACTGTGTACTAACTCTAAAAGGACAGATACTGATTCTTGCAGATGAGGCAGTAGAAGACTCAGTTGCTCATTCTGACTCTCGTTCTCTTGCCACTCTTCTCCTTATTCGTGACATACAGGTATATGCTGCTACGCTCTTCATCTTAGGCTGATGATTATTCCTTTGTCTTAAATGGCAATTTCTTATCACTCTGTTGCATCACTTGGATAGCTGACATTTTGTATAACAACAGCATCAACTCTCAATGCATTTCAGAGAAGACATTATGGATGCTTAGCTGTTAATATGTAGTAATATCTTTTATTTTGTGTTCCTATTGACTCCTTATTTTGAAATATAAAAAAAAAAATTCTCTCACTTTTTTTTTTTTTTCTTTTCCTAGTGTACCACCAATTACTCAATTTTTATATGCATATCATAGACAGCCTAACCTATGTGGCTTAGTAACTTTCAACTTACTTTTCTAATGTTATGTATCAGCAGTAAACAGATTTCAATATATTCATTGGTTCACTTTTCAACACCTTGTAAAACATTGTCTGGAAGTTGACCATGACATGCTTGAATTACATATTCATTTAGAAATTTAAAATAAAAAATCAACTTAATTTCCTTTTCTATATCAATTGCTTACTTTTCTGGTTTTCCTTATTATATTCATTGTCTAGTCAAGTCCATGTTCATTTCTAAAGTTTCAGAAAGTTTTACTTTTTTCTGAATTTCACATGCAAGTTTTATACATAGGTTCTATACATCATTTTCATTTCATCAACTCTGAATACCGAAAACAAATTTCTCCTCTTTTTTGTGTTGCAGTCAAAACGTCTACCTTACAAAGACTCAAAGTCAACTTCTTTACGGCTGTCCGGGTTCTCTCACAGCTCTTGGATCCGTGAAATGCAGCAAGCTTCAGATAAATCGATAATAATTAGTGAAATTTTGGATTCTAGGACTAGAAATTTAGTGTCTGTGTCCAGAATCAGTGACTATGTCCTATCAAATGAGCTTGTCAGTATGGCACTAGCAATGGTTGCCGAAGACAAACAAATAAATCGTGTTCTTGAGGAGTTATTTGCAGAGGAGGTATACTTTCACACCCCATTTCAGACTCTTTGCTTACTCTTGTTTTTTTTTTAATTATTATTGTTATTATTATTATTATTATTATTATTATTATTATTATTATTTTATTATACACATTTTGAACAAGATAATAAGCTTTACTTATGTTGCTTGCCCTTTATTTCAAAAAAAAAAAAAAAAAAAACTACAAGGATACTGATATGGTCAATTCTTTGGTGACATTGATTTTTATCAAATATTTTTGGGGGACTGCCAGTCTTCCATGTTTTAATCATTGGGTTCAACAATTCTCTGATGAGGTTTCTGTTGAATGGTTCTGAATTCAGAAACAAAGTAACAAGTTTTTCTTGGACCGTTTTCTTTTCCCCATCCGAAATCTCTGCCTGAAAAATATACTGTTTTCATTTTATTTAATTCTACATGTTTATAACTCATATCAACCTTCTACAGGGTAATGAGATGTGTATCAAGCCAGCAGAATTCTATTTATTTGACCAGGAAGAACTCTGTTTTTATGATATAATGATTAGAGGTCGTGAAAGAGGGGAGATTGTTATTGGCTATAGGGTTGCAAATCATGAACGTGCCATAATCAACCCCTCACAAAAGTCAGAGCTAAGAAAGTGGTCCCTTGATGATGTTTTTGTTGTTATTGCCCCTGGTGATTGAGGAGAAAGACTGAGCACATTACTTTTATTCTCCAGAATTTTGAAGAGTCTGCTAATAACTTTTGATGCAATTCTTTCCCTTGTTGGACACAAGTTCAACATATCAATCACTGGTACATTATCCTCAAGAGACAAACAGCTAATGCTTAGAAGAAATAGTTGCTGACAACATTGCAGCTAGGAGTATGGCGGCTCTTATTGACAGTGACAAGATCTCTGCCCATCTGAAGATTCTTTGAAGATGAAGGGTTGTTTCTTGCTCCTCAAAGTGGAGTCCATGTAAAATTGCTGTAATTTCATAGAATGTTAATAATTTATACAGCAGTTAGTTAATTTGGTGAAGAGTTGTAGCTTATTAAGGTGATGCCGGCAAACATGTAGAAATATGTGGAACTCATGCTTAAAATGAGTACATTTTCCTGCTCTAAATATATAATCAGTTTCATGTCTGACATCTATGATTCATTATGAGCACTTTTAGCGTAAAACTTAGTTTCCAATGCCTTTAGCGTACTCTACCCTTACCTATGACATGTATGATTCACATTCAACCCCTTGTAAGTTGAAGGCAATAGCCTGTTTAATTATACCTCTTCTGCGTCCTAGTCATGAGGTGAATGTATATAATGTAGTACCGATGCCTTGTAAGTTGTGCCTCTTCGTGCAGAACAGGCATGCCCATTGTCCACTTCTGGGCCTGATCACTAACTAGTTGGAGCAAGTGAAAACGCATTTTGTTATTGAGAAATGTAAGGCAATCTCTGCCACTCCTCAACCCAATTCTCAACTTTCTTTTTTCTTTGTCCTCGGGGTTAAACTTCTTCTTGGGTGTCATGTCTATCATTTTAATATTATTAGCCTGAGCATCATCGTATGTAGCCGTCCTAGCTCAGCTGGTAGAGCGCGTGGCTTTTAACCACGTGGTCGTGGGTTCGATTCCCACGGACGGCGCTTTGTTTTAATGACTCATTTTTGTGATTTTATCTTTAACCATTTGTCTGTTCTTTCTATCTTTTACCCATTGGCTATTCTTTTTATCTTTTACCCTTTGTCTCGTTTTCGTGGCTATGCATTGGTGGCAAAAATATGATTCTTTTTATCTTTTACCCTTTGGCTCGTTTTCGTTATTGACTATGCATGGGTAGGCAAAATTACTCAGAGTGTTTAACATGGATACTAGTTAATTAGACAGCGAAATCATAAATCTGAGAAACAAAGCTGCACTTGTGTAGACAAATATAAGATGCATGCCAGGTGAAGAGGTAAAAAGCTGTTTGTAAATCACTCCCTCCTTGCATCATAAACATGATCTTTGAAAATTAGGGGTCAAACACAATATATTTCTTTAATCTAAGAAACTCCCGAGACAACTTCCTGCAAAAGAAAGAAACAGCTCTCGCTTAGAACCATAAAACCAGAGGCCCGTCATTCATGCCTAACTAAAACCACCTACGGTGCACCATATTATATGGGTTCCTAACCAACGACTGTAGCAATATACTGTTTCACATGGGTATTTTTTATTACATGCACGTGTTTAATGGGAATATCTGTCATTTTGCCAGCAAAACTAGAGGAGAATATTACCAGTCATGTGGAATAAGCATTTGTTCGGTACATCCAAAATTCACCAAGATGTGTTTATGTCCATCTAGCTAACATGTGATGCAAAATACTAAAGTACACTGCCGTGAAGGGAGGGATAGATCCTTCCGTGAATTTTATGGAAGGCCAGGATCCCAGCTGAATGTCAGAAATTAAAGGAAGAATAATTAGCTCTAGACCTGACCCTCTAAATTTTAAGAACGGGACATTTTTATCTTTGGCATTGACTTCTTCATCTGACGGGCACGTTCCTTTGCTTCTCTCTTCCGAATGGCCTCTGCACTGAGCTTTGCCTCCGCCTCCTCCACCATCTTCTTCCTATCTGCCTTTCTTCTCTGCAAGGATTCTTGCCTTGCATTTTGAAGTTCTTTCTGTGCTTCTTGAGCAGCCTTTAACCGAGCACCTTCTGTCTTAGACCGAGCCTGCATGTGTGCAGATCAGAGACAATTAGACTATAGTGAGAACTTCTGTAATACCATAAACTACAAGCTGAAAGTACATTGGAAATAGGTATATAGCAGTCCATGGTTAAAAGCTGGCTCACCTGAGAACTCAGTTTGTAACGGCCAATCAAATCAATATAATATGGTACGAGAGCCACCAACCGAGTCATATCTGCCATGTTATTGACACTTGGGAGGACAAACTTGAACAATAACATTTTCTTGTGGGTGCCCGGCTGTTGATCAGAGAAATGCATTGAAATGAAACCCTTGCCAAATTTCTCAAAAGCTTTGTCACCGAAAACCTGCAGAATGCCAATTGTAGCTGGATTGAGTGAGGCCAATGCTACAAATTTATTTTAACAGAATAACAACTGCAGATTATACAAGAAAATTTTTGAAGACTCACATTTAATATCCCACCAACATATTTATGTATGTCAAGCAGTCAAACATAAAGAAGCATGTGTATGAAAATCAGGCATAGCAAATAATAACAAGTATAGGTTAATATATAATTTAGTGTATTTCCGGAAATCAATTTTTGGAAGCCACTGGTTCATCTAGCCTAAAGGTTGATAAAGATATCTTTCATCTCTACAGATTTTTAACTGGATGGCACCAGAAGAGCTTATTACACTTTCTTCTTATCCATATGTTGGGAAGCTTTTCTAAACCAGACTCTAAGAGCCAAAGCATATAGATAACCATGAATAAGTGTTCTATCTTAATCAAAATTCAAAAAATGGTAGGGACTTGACCTAGCCAATAATTATAGTTAAGTTTTTAATTCACAAATGCTTATTAAAGCAGTGGACAATATATTTCTGTGTGTCAAATAAGCCAGAGCAAGTGAATCAGATATTGGGAATGAGAGATCTAAGAATATATTCCATGAACATACCACTGCAATCTCAAATTCAAAAATTAGGCTCAAGTGAAACAATCCCTTACATAGGCAGATAGGCTCGACTCAAAAATTACTCCCATATAACTGTACATGCCAAACTTTTCCCTCTTCTAAATTCCAAATGCATACCCGTGTAAACAACTAAATTAAAACACCAAGAAGGACCAGAAAGATAAATATAAAAATACAAAAACTATTCACTTCAAGTGTAGTAAAGTGCCTTTTGGGCCATTAAAAACTCAAAATCAGCTAAGAAACCTGTTCAGATAATTTAACATACTGTCGAGGAAGCACCATTTTTACATTAAATTAACTAATCAAACAAGTAAAACTATACAACCATGCATGATAGAAGACAAAACCATGTGGCAAAATCTTATCTAACAACTATAAAATTTATCCAACCTGGTCAAGCACAGCCTCCGTGATCAAATCACCAGCCACTTCCTTCGACTCTGAAATAACAGCTAACTCTTCAGCAACCCACTTCCTCCCACTCGGTGGAGACACAAGCCCTGCAAACCTCTGCAAATCCCTCACATCCTTCTGCATCGCTTTAGCTGCCTTCTTCTTCGCCATGGCAAAGACCACGTGATCCATAGCATCTTCATTCATATATACTTCAAAGGTAATCTCGTCCCTAGTCGGAACGACCACATTGTATAATCTCGATATTAGATCGTGCCTGCTCTTCAACTCCATTGTAGCCAGCAATCCCTGGCAATACCTTCTCCCACTGGCGTAAAACTTGAATACATTCTGGCCTTCTTTCAACAACAAAGGCGAGTCATCACCTTCGCCAACCCCCAAAAGACTAAAATTCTTCTCAAAAATAGAGTCCTTGGTGGCAAACTTCGCAGCCCAAGCAAGAGCTAAATTCTCGTTCTCGCGCTTCCCAGTGAAATAGTTAATAACGAACGTGATCAGAAAAGTTCCGCAAACAATCTCAATCGTATAAGACCGTGGAGCCTTGACAGTCTCAATCTTCGGTTTGGAATCCGAATTGACGTCAACGGGGGTGGCATTTTCAGTTTCTTTGGGGGTCTCTGGGGCCGGTTGTTCAATGGGTAGGCCTTCGAATTCGTCCTCGTCCCAAAACTCGAAGGTAGTAGATGCAGACTTCGGAGGATCCGAAGGTGGAGATTGGGGATCGGAATTTTCATCCTGGATTGGATCCGGCTTCTGGATTTTGGGATCTGGAGGAGTTAGATGAGTGGTATGAGGGTCGGATTTAGTTAAGGTAGGTGATCGGAGTAAGCTAGGGTCTAGGGATTGGTCATCGATATCATCTTCATCAGCTTCGAATCCTTCAAAATGAGAGTCAGCAAGGACGAAAGCACAGCGAGAGACGTGGTTGACGAAGAGAGATAGAATGGAAATGATGGCAAAGAAGTACAAAAGAGAATCACCTAATCTGGGAACAAAGAGAGAGAAATAGAAAGAAGAGGAAGCTCGCTTGGCCATGGCCATGGCTATGGTTCAACTTCAAGCGAAGGAAACGAGTAGAGGAAAAGAAGACAGATTGAGGAGGTAAAGGTAGTGATGAAATTGATTACGTCTCCACATATCCGACCCGACCCAATTGATGCTTAATATTATTTTGTGACACGATCTACGTAAGGCAATTTCTGTTTATCTTATGTACGTTTGTTTAAATTTGTTATCATTATCATATTTTTCTGTCATCTGTAAGAAATATTTAATAAGTAAATAAGTTTATGGATACTGATTAATTAAATAATTATATTCTATTATATTTTCTACTAACTATGCTAAGATGACCACAAATCGAGCTCATCACGGACAATTTGTAATTGAATCAACCATTAATGATATTGACAAATCAAATTATTTAATTTAATTTTAACTGAACTAAATAAATCATGAATTGACTTGATAATTTACATACACCTTACAGTTTTGATATTCAAACTTTTTGTATAAAAATTATTTTATCAAAAAAGTTCCTATTCCATTATAGAGTTAGAGTTGAGCTTGAGAAATTTTTATTTCTTAAACTATAAGTTAGGAAGAACTTGACTTGATTCAAACACAACCCTACATTGGAGAATATTTTTTTTGAAAAATATTATACCTTACCCAAAATGAGTTTTGGCCTAACAGTTAGAATAGATGGAGTGACTTCATACCAAGCTCACAATTGATGTAGTAATTTATCCACTTTTTATTAAATAAACAAATAACTAGGCTACCAAAGAGGAAAGGAAAAATAAACTGACTATCATACAAATATGGATTGAAGATTTTCATTTTGGATGTATAAAAAATATAAGCATTTAAAATTGATGTCTATATGTTTCATAAAAAAAAACAAAAGATTGAACTTATAATTTCCACAAAGATGTGGACAGAAATTCTATGTAAAAGGATCTTAGTATGAGATCTCAGTAATCTACAGGAGCAAATATGTCATTAAGAAGAAATTAGACCTGTCCACAACCATCATACAATGACTCCTGAATGTTCTCCCATCATTTACTTTGCCGCTATTTAATTTACATTATACAGAGTTGGCAGACAAACCGCAGATATGGAAGGACCTGGTATCCATTGTGGAGTATGGACTGCATCTGCTTGTCCTTGAACAAGCTTAAAGCTCAGATAGTTCACAAAAAGCATAGTGTGGAGCATTGAAACAGTTCCATGACTTCATTTGTATTGTGGTTGAGTTTGAAGCCAATGAGAGACCACTAGTTCCAAAAGGACATCAGAAATCAGAGATAAATGGCAAAAGATTAGCTCCTATTATGGTCCAATGGAAAGAACTCCAGATTATGGACAGGAAGGAATATACCGACTGCTCTTATACAGCATCATTGTTGTTGCTCTTGCTGTGGTATAATTTGAAGCAACAACTTTGCTTGCATAACTTGATGCCTATAAATTATTTTGTGGCTTTGCCTTCTTCTAACAACAAGGTGATAATAGAGTTGATGACCTCATTATTCAGAGCAATGGCATTCTGAGAAATGAGAAGCAAACAAAAATTATTGGATCATTCTGTGATGAAATTCGACAAATAATACATACTCAAGATTAAGTGTTCCTTTCATATATACAAAATCCTAATCAGGTTTTAAACTTTAATCACAGTGAAGTTATATTGGAATTACCTTAGTAGACTGATACCATAGCAATTTTGACTTTCCAATTTTCCTTTTTTTTTCCCTTCCTCAATTTGGCCATTGTGAAAGGCAACTGATAAAAAGTAATAGACCTAATATATAATATGTGGTTTCGGAACAAGATCAGGTTACAATTATGAAGATTCAAGATGGAACTTTTTTATTGTAATTGATATCAAACTATAGGAATCTACCCCAATCTTTCCTAGTTGCTGGATATGTGGTGTCCTACATTGCCTTTCACATTCTCATTCTTGTACCATAGTCCATAATGACCCACCTCTTTTAAGATTACGGAATGTTTTGACGATTCTTTTAGGATATGGTTACTGTTCCTTTTCCAAAACCAGTGCTTGCATCAGCAAAATTTATCCAGATGGTCATAAAGGCGCTAGGGATGGTCTATTTTGTTAGGACTTAGGGGTCCATCAACATATGAAGCATGATATTTTGGGGGTAGAGTCACATGCATGGCAACCTTACAAGGTAATGTAGGCATAACCACAAGCCCCCAGGCGCAGTCTCTAAGCTAAATAAGATTAAGAAAATAAATGCTACTGGCCATACATATCTAGCAGATAGAATACTTAAGTTGTGACTTATGACAAGTCAAATAACATGACTAGAACAAAGAAGAGAAGAAATAAAATCTACCTCTGGCTTTCTGGTCAGCTCCTTCAAAATGGAATGTAGGGTTAATCGAAGTTCCTTGAACAGGACAGCAATTTGAGCAGGAGCATTCAGTTTTAACCATCCATCTATGATGACCATTCCAGTCTAACAGGTAAAAAGAGAAAAAAGGGAAAATGAAAAGAGTTAGTCTATTGCTGGAAATTTTCTTAGCCAAATTTGTATGTTTTAACACAGGTTTTACTATATATTTTAGATCAAGGTACTTGTTGCTGCATATGAAACATGTATGAACAAATCATTATAGTGAGTCTAGGTTTGTAGAGTTATCCACTTCAAACTTGAGAAAGGAGATTTAACAAGATGTAACAAATTTAAACAGCCAGTAGTACCTCCATTACTGAGAGAACACAACTAACCTGATGCTGGAGATTAATTGAACCACCAAATAGCAAGATTGAGTAAGGAGAGATAATTGAAGTATCTCGCAGAAATACTCTGTTAGTCTCTACCTGAGAATATCAACAAGGTGAAATTACCATTTTTGTGGTAATATACATTTATTTCTTCAATAATATGGGTTGTAGCCCTAAAAAATTTCTTCAACGGTATGGAAAATTAGATTGTCCAATCACCACAACATCAGAACAGATTCAGACTCCTTAAAAAATACCACATAGTAATATCTTTTATGTGTGAGTAACATATTTATTGACTACAATTAAATAATAACATATTATATATCAAATTATTATGAGAGAGAAGAGACAGGTTGCTGAAAAGGAGACTTAATGTGACTGCACATACCTTTTCGAGGAACACAAGAAACGGGTACTGGAATGCTTTTAAACTACTATTGATAGAAGAAGGGTGTATGTAAACTTCTCTTCTTCCATCATACCAGACAGTACGATCCTTAGTTGCAGAACCAGAAGACTGCTTAAGGCTGCTGAGAGCTGCTCCTACTATGCCTTGTTCACTAGCAGCCACATTGGGGTATAAACCCGCACAGAGTATTGCCTGCATTGGAATATCAGAAGTCAATATGTTATTACTTTGTGTTCTGTGCAGTGAAGTAAATAATTTGAAACTGAATCCCGTACTTCTTGATTTTTGTTATTACATGTAAGGGAAGTAAATGTATAACGTACTTATGGAAAATAGCATGTAAGATAGTATACTAATGTTATAAAGATCCTCAAGTGCCAAGCTAAGACCAATAAAAGCTCAAAATAATGAGATTTCCTAAAGAAATAGAGAAATGAATCTAAAAAGGGATCTTTCTTTACTTGCAGTTTTGCACATAAACTTTGGCCCCTAACCTTAGCTTCAGGTTTAAAGCCATTGAGTGCATCTAGTCTTTGCTACCCTACCGTTACTTTCTTCAATTATTCAATTTGATGAATAAAGATAGAATCATTCAAGGAGATGTTATGTGTTGATGCACAAGTTTCACTCATCAATGCAATGTAGTTATATATCTTCTGATCCATGGTGGCAAAGTTATTGTTATGACATAGGAGATGAATGTAAACGAAAGCCTGGTTGTAGAATAACATCACATAAGAATAAACTGAGATGGATATTATGGACTAAACATGTACACAATATCTGCACACTATTTTTCCATCAAGAAAAGATATGAAGAACAAAAGGGGAGATATAATAAAGCACATTACAAAATATTGCTCGATACATTCAAAAAGTTTACACAGCATGATTAAAAAGTGACATGTTATGAAGACAGTTTCCAAAAATTTCCATCTGGGTTGACATAATAAATCGTAGAGCAACAAGAACCAGTTTAACAAGGGAAATCAAGTGCAACCAAATATACCTAAAGCATTATCTCAAGTCTTAGAACAAAAGCCAAGTCACTGACTAACCAAAAAAAGTATGCCGGGCTTACCTTTACAATTGATGATTGATGTGAATACATATTGAATGGTTGTGATGCATCAGAAAGCCAAATGTCAAGATTACCTTTTTTCCTATCAAACTGAACAAGTAGGATTAAACATCAGAAGAGAATTATGAAGAACACATGTAACTTCTAAACTAATAAACCTTAAGAAGATGGAGATTCATGAAGAATATGACAGCGATGAGCAATAACTTAAGATGAAAATAGAATATAACTAGCGTCTTGGCACCCATATTGGTGGTCAAGATCAGTGCTTTTTACTCTCTAATGTGGACCGCTCGCTATAAAGAATGTAGAACCAATCAGAAAAACTGCAAAAGAATTAACAAGTGGAAAAAATAGCAATTAGACATTATCTACAAATAAAAATGAGAGTGCACCTGATGATTCTTTGGAAGAGTGATGAGCCCAATGTCTGCTAGCAATGTTCCAAACTGTATTCTCATGTCTCTGAATCAGCACATACATTAGATAATTAAGATTTAACAAGAGCAAATTGAGATAAAGAAAATTAACAAAACAAAAGAATCCATTGGGTCCAAAGGAAAATCTATTTGCTAGTTCTTTAGGTCATCAGTGCAACAATTTATTAGTTGAGTTGAGTTTAGAGTCGGGTATTTTAACAATTTGCGGTCTTGCTGGAGCCTGCGCTAGGCTTAGTATGTTAGGATTTATTTAGAGTCATTTAGTTGGCTATATATCAATGTAATTTCAGATTTTGTAGATAATTTATATGGTTAATAAATTGAGTGATTGACAGCTCTCGGTTTTTCTTTATTGTCCTTGGTACTGTTCACTTCACAGTTCACACAGCTGCTGTTCACAGAACTTGAACTGCCTTTAACTTCTACTTTCATTTTTTCAACACCAAACATCATCCTATCACATTAACCAATATAAATCCTAAACTCTAGCATGAGATCTCACTTCTACCTCCTCTAAAACCTAAAGCTAGCTGTCTAAAACCCTAATTTCTTGCTTCCTTGAAATCTCAGCAACCAGATTTTTCAATTTTAAGAACCATATTTCTTATCAATTTGCCAACCCCAAAACATTTTCCCCACAAACCTTAAAATTATTATTAGAACCCTAGAGCCCACCAAGAAGCCGCATAGGCAGATATCCCAATCTATCCTAGGTCATATAGTATTCACTTTTAAGCACAATCTGTCATTGGTAAGTCAGACACATCAACCTTGTTCATGAATGCAGAGGAGATACTATAGTTTTATTGGCATTCAACTGTATATTTTCTACATCCCATTATGTAGACAGAATAGAATATAAACTACAACTTTACAAAGTGAGACTTTTCCCCCTGCCAGGAGGAACCTTCCAACTCAGATATTATCCACAACAATATAACGACTAAAGAGAAAATAAAAAGGAAAAAGTACTGCACCTTATCATATACATTACAGAACTGCTCAGAAAATATGTACTGCAAAAAATTTGTGCAGCTTTAACTCCTTTCTGCAAGAATTGAAAGTTAAATCCAGATAACAATTATCCACTATAACGAAACCACACTTCATGATAAGTTAAACAAATACTGCCAGATACAGTGTATGTGTGAGCCCCATATCTGTCAGCAGTTGAGACACAGCAAGTCCAAAATTTTGAATTTTGTTTTTAAAAAAAAGGCGTGACTGAAGACAGACAGAAGCACAAGGGAAGTTCAATCCAGAATTTAATAACACATAACTCAACAATTAAATGCATAAGAACATGCATAAAATAAGTAGTCTGAACAAAATTGTTTTAAACAAGAAACTCAGTAAAACTTATTTAGATCTTGCTAATGTTTCACATCCCCACAGAACCCTAATCCTGCTTCAACCATATGGTCTACATGAAAAAAGGAGGTACATATCCAGGCAATTAAACCCCCCACTGTACCAAAATTTCATAGTCCAGTTGGCCAGCATCTTAATTAGTCAAGAAATAATAAAAGAAAGTTGAATAAAAAAATAGCACCAGAAATATTACAAGCTATACAATAATGTAACATTTATGTTGTTTCATCATCTTGAGGCACATGTAGATGTAACTGTAGTAATTTATTCCCCAAATAGCTGTCCAACCAAAAAAAGAAACTCCATATAAAACAAGCGCCCTATGTTTCCTCCAAGGAAAAACAGTTCAGGAAAACCTTTTATCACAAACCTTCAAGCGTAACCCAATCAAAAAGCACCATGAGACAAGAAGACATCATCAAACTTGAATGAAAACTAGTTTATGCTTTGTTTCTATGTAGAATGCTCAAAGTTGTATGATTACACTAAACACTGAAGTCGCACCATATAAGTAGTAACTGCGTAACATATATAACCACAATGGACTGTGCCGTGCTTGGTAAATAAGCTAATTACATTTTACTGGCTGACCTCACTCAAAATCTTCTCCCACCTTCTGTAAGAAGTCATCAGTACCAGGTGATCGGATTGCTTTTCACCATCATTTGAATCACGAGAGCCATCAAAGTTATCACTCAACAGCACCAACTTTGCTCTTTCGACATTTTGCTTCTGGAATTTAAACAAAAGAGTTTGTCTCAATGGAGAAAAAGAAGCAGTATCATTATTTTTTATAAGTAATAAAAATTACAAATAACAAAAAAGAAGCAGTAAACTTTTGGTAAAGCATTCACAGAAGACCTCATCTTTAGGATACACAAATGGAGACTTATAGCTCAGAAATGCTGAAATTGAAAGAATGGGTGACAAGCAACCAAAAATTGCACCATACAGCATCATCTGCAATTCCACAAAGAAAAGTGCATATTAAAGTTGGCCCATGATTTTAGTACATCAAATTACATTGTACAGATATGTATAACCTTCAGGATGATACTGATTTAATGGAGCCAGAAAATTATGAAAAATTACAAGGGACAACAGTGATGGATAATTATCTGGCTTGCAAAATTTATTGGAAAAATATCTGGCAAGCTTGTAGATTTCATTTTATATGGAACAGAGTATCAAACACCGTCAGCATGCAAGTGCTAACCCAGTCTGAGTGACTGGGGATGTTGGCAGCAACCTTTGAAGACAGTCAGAGGTGTACCAAAGATGAAAATTCCAATGCCCAAGCACTGATTTGGCATGTAACTGATGATGCCAAGCTGTATATGGACCTTGATCAAGCTATTCTTCAGTTTCAGTTCTAGGGGTATTTTGGCAATTTGCCGTTTTCTGGACATGAACTTTCCAGGACCTGGGTTATTGTTATTGGGCTTTAGTTTGGTTCGTTTGGGTTTCTTATGTTAGTATTTTCAGTATGGAATTTTACTAGTTGAGCCTTTCCTTGTAGGTTAACAAAATCCTTATAGTGTTAGACTTTGATGAGACATTTACAGACTTGTAGTGCTTTATTTTCTTTCAATGATCAGTTTAAGGAATTTCCATTGTATTTTCTCTCTCCATTGTGTGATGCAGCTAAACCCTAGGTGTGATGCCTAAGGAACCCTAAAAAGCTTGTGTTATTTCTCTTCTTCTTCTTTGATTCCCTACCCAGCCAACCATGTTATAGGTGCTGGGTAATGCTCTTCTGCAACTTCAGACTACCTTCAAACCCGATTACCTTGACAGACACCACAAAATAGACTTACCATCAAAAAACAACTTCACTATCTCCTAAATCTTCCTCAGAACTACCAAATCCTTAAACCCAGTTCTAGCAGGTATTTTTCGCATGCCAGGAACAGGCCTGATTTTAAAAGCCTTTTATCCTTCCTTTACTCCCAAACCAACCCCAACCTAATACTATCCAAACTCTCATAATTTCAGCACTCCCATGCTTCTAAGTACCTAACTCTATATTAAGGATTATTTTAGAACTCACCCCCAAAAGCTAGTTGTTGGAACAAGAGTGCTACAATCCTTATAAACCCACCTCAATTTGGTTTCCCAAACAGTGTGGGATTTAATTTCGTCCATTTGGTGGTGAGTTCTACTCTAATCCTGAACACACTATACTTTCAAAACCCCATCTTTGATTTCTTTAAGCTGTTCTACATCATTGAGGCAAGACCAACCATTTGAAAACCAAACTCAACCAAGCTCAAACCATCTCCAGTTCTAAAGACTCAAACCATCATGATATCAGCTCCAGTTCTACAGACTCACTCCCATTTTGGATGAACCAGATGTTACTAACGAAACCAAGAAACATAATAATAAAGTGGTACCAACGCAAGACCTCTTAAAGGAAGTTGAAGATCACTTCATCAAATAGTTGATGGAAAAGACTGGTTGCGGATCAATATGGTGAATGCGGTGATGGGGTGGGTAGACATCTGTTCATGTTAGACAAACAATGTTAGATGTTGATAAGATATTTGGCATGTTGGCATCTCTTATGTATATTGCTGTGATCTGTGATCTATAGCAGTCCACAGGAATACTTGTCTGGCTATTCAAATGGAGCAGGATGTGAGGACGATGTATAGAAATTGGAATCACAATATGTGTAAGTTTGTAATACGACTATAAAATTGGGAGGTGGTTCACTTGGAGGCATTCTTTGGTCTTTCATACAAGTTCAAAGAAGATAGGTAGGGACCCAAAGGATACTACTTATTTGGGAGATGTTCTGTTTACAGCTTTAGAAGCCAGGTCTAGATACTTTCTCATGGAAAAGCATTTCATGTGTTCGTATACCTTCTAAAGTTTCTTTATGTGAATTTGGTTTCAGCAACCAGGTGTTGCATGTGTAAAAACGACAATGAAACTCTTGACATTTTTTGCTTTCATTTTCCAATTGATATCGTATTGTGGCAGCTTATCTTCTCATTCTTTTGGGATGCCTTAACTGTGATGGATTTGCTTTCACTTGGCAAAAGGAGTATAGAAAGGAGGAATATGTTGCTTGCAAGGCTGTACCACATTTTTCCTTGAGGAGAGCAGTTAGAATGAAGTAAAAGACTATTTCAGGCAGGTAGATGTTTTAGCTGAGAGAGTTAGAAGGTTTCATGAATGCATTAAGCTTCAGATTATTCTATTTCTTAAGGTGGTACATTCCTAGTCCTAGGTATACAGGTAAAGGTAATGCCACTTCTGGAGCTTTTTTAATGAAATGAGATTGATAAAAAAAATATACAACCATAAAACCTAACACCCATATCTTTTAAACAACAGAAAATAATTTTATCTAAATGCATTAAATCCAAGGGGGGCTTCTAGCAGACTTGAACAGAGTCCAAGCTCATCCTGTAATACAGAATGGGCTCAAAATACCATTTCCATGCCCAGCAATCTAAGAAAAATATTTTATCAAAGCTAATTCACTAAGTAGCCTCCTCAAACTTAATAAAGGTCTTTTAGAGAGAGCAAGAGAGATTATTTAATCAAATAAAAGTTTCTATATCTAATGGAGAATATGATACCCAATGATTCTCAACCTGTAGTGAGCATACAATCAGGGATGAAAGTATGGGCAGGAAATAAGCATACAAAGTATACATTTCACCCAAAAGAAAGGCACTTAGTCTATGAGAGGAAGTAAAAATTTGATGCACACCTTTCCAATTAACACATCAACAGGAAGTTTCGCCAAATGATGCCCAAGAGGGGTCAACTCTTCATCTCCTTCGAGGGCTCCTACCTAGATAGTAGCCAGGTCGGAGTATTAATTAAAACTTCAAAATACATTAAATGCAATTGTGTTAGGGTGAGAAGACTTTATGATAAGATAAAAACTAAGATATAAAAAAGAAAGATTAAAGAGAAACGTCAGTACATTTTTATGATGCAAAGACTTCTCGAAGAAGAGTGAAAGAAAGCACTATAAATAATGTAAGCTATTAGTCACTGAGAAACATGTCATGTCCAAAAAGGTGGTTGAGAGAGAATTATGCCAACAATTCCCATTCAACGACTTTACAGCAGCAATCAAAGTGGAAGTCAGAATCATGCCAACAATTTCTGTGAGCAAACAAAGTTTTTTTTAATTGTAAAAGAAACGTTATTGAGAGAGAATTACAAGGAAGGACAATAAATCCTCTTAATCAGAAACAAATTATATGTTCCAGAAAAATACTACATTAGAGAAATTGCTGAAGTCAAATGGAAATAAATTTTATGTTCTTTGTATCAAAGCTACTACATTAATTCATGCATTCAAATGGAAATATTATGCTCTAGAAAAGTACCTCGTAGAGTAAAGAGATTGCTGAAGTCATTGCTTCAACCTTGGGAGGTTCTAGAGCCTGACAAAATAAAATTAGTAAATAAAAAAGGTTTGAACAGTCAGATTAATTGAACATATTGAATCCATACTATAGAGATTGTAATTTACCGTAGATAATAATGGCTTGATATAACCCAGAGAAAGTAACTTAATCTGTAAACATAACTCAACCAACGGCATCCGAAGCATCTCAGGGACCTTCATATAGAGCATTTAACATACAGGATTAGGAGAATTCAAATGTAAAGCAATTCAGGGACATTCATATAGAGTATATAACATACAGGATTAGGAGAATTCAAATGTAAAGCACTTTCCAAACATTCTCTTTCTAAACGAAAATACCTGATAAGGGCGCATGAGTTTTTCACATCTATGGCGAGTGTACATGCAAAAGCAAATTCCAGGTCTTACGCGGCCAGCCCTTCCTTTGCGTTGCCTCGCATTTGCTTGAGATATCCAGTCTTCAACCATGCTAGACAGTTTCTACACCAACCATAACAATTATCAGATCCCATGGCCAATAATAGGATCTAAGAATTAAAGAAATAAACTCCAATATAATGGACTTACAAAATTCCATAAGCAAGCCACAAAATATATCAAGAAAAAGACCCACTTTGCTGGCGGTTGATCTGATCAGCTCACCTGCCTAATAGTACTCTATCACTCTAATTACCAATTTCACTTATCACGAAACCTAATATAAGCTCATATTGTCAGATTATAAACCATCTGATTTGGCAGACATTATGCCTCGGAAAGACAGTAAATTTAGCTCCCAAAAGAAGTTTTATATCTTGTTCAGACTTCAGTTACACTTCGCTATCAACTGGACATCACTTTATAAATGTGTTCCAAGCATTTCTACTCTAATAACATTAAAACGAATACGCCTATACCAGTAATAAATCATGAATACTGGGAAGAATAGAAATTAAATCTCCATCTCAAGATTTCATAATTGCATGTAGCATTATTTTAAAAATTGGACCGGTGGTTGCCTCGGAAAAATGATTAGGTCTCGTGTCAATTAATCAACCAGGGTTAGACCGATGGTCAAACTAGTGATGTCATAAATATATTTATTTAATATTTTAAATATTATACATAATCTATAACCTTGCATATTTATTTTATACACTAAAAGCATAAGGAAGCAAAAGATAATAATTCAAAATCCATTAAATACTAATGAAATCATATCACAAATATAGTTCTTAATAACACAACAAATCAATAAGTCTTTTGTGTAATTTTTTTCTTTTTTGGTTGGGTTTTGAGTTGGGCTTGAGAAAAATTTGATATAACCTCAAAGCTCAATTCATATTTGAGCCTGAAAACAAAACGGTCTGGTTATACAAAACCACTACTAGTTCTCACGGTCTTTGCCGATTTTCGGCAGTCCAACCAGCAAACCAGGTCTTTGGTCTTTGGTCTTTGGTCCAACTAAACTATTTAGTATTTACGGATGACGGTCCGGTCTAATTTTTAAAACATTGGTATGTAGTATAGATATTTCTTTGCAAAAGTTAAAAAATTCATCCTTTTTTAGCAAAAAAAGTGTTCCATCACAGAGATTATAACATTACCTTAATAAAAAGGAGAAAGATGGTAGAACATGCACCATTCCATTGCAATAAGGTTATAAAACTAATACAGTGCTAAAGTACTTTAAAATAAGCTTACACAAAAAATTTAATTGCAAAAGAATGGGTTTAATCAGTAATTCCACGAAAGAGTGTAACATGTGGAAATGATTTTATAAAACAATTGTTAACTCGAGTAAAAATGAGAAAAACAAACCTTTTGAGGATTATAACGGTTCTCCTTATGTTTCCCGCAATCAATTACATACACCACATCATCAATTGTTATGCTGGTCTCTGCAATGTTTGTGGCTATAACAACCTGTCAAAGAAGATATTCAATATCCCAGCAAGCACTTTTCAGTGCAAAAAGTTGAAACCTATAATTAAACATGCATAAACAATTTCTTCTTTATTGAATTCTTGTTAGAGAAAAAAGAAGTTAGGCCAACATTTGAAAAGTTAGAAAATATAATCTCATTCCAATGATCACCAATGGCTTAAGTTTTACAATAATGAAAACTGAAGAAATTAATCATTGTATCGAGTCCAGTTTCTATCAATTCATGGATATGCATAACCATTTTAATATCACTGCTTATGTTTCTATTCTTCTGGAGAAGTACAGTATCCTAAACTAATTGGTGAACCAAAGGAAAGGAGACTCCAATAAGACATACATATGGGTAAGTGCAACGACATTGTGCAAGGAAACAAAGACTTGGATAGAGCAAAATTGTGGCCACGGGATGAGGTGCTAACTTAAGTCTCACCTTCAAACCTCACTGCCAGGAAAACATATCACATATCCCCATCATCTCATTTGGAGTTTGTCCAAAGATAGTGTAGTAGTATTTCTCAAATTCATCAGCAGTGTAGTAGTATTTCTCAAATTCATCAGCATCATCCACATTCACAGACATCAAGTAAGGAAATAGTAGACACCTTTTTAAGAGCATTCAGCATCAACCACTATACAGACCTCGAAATTTCAAGATGTCTAAATTTATTAAAATAAGTAAGTTTTAACAAGAATAGCTGTCATCATTAAGTCCAAGCATCACTGATTTTGTGTACCAAGCATGCTTTTCTCTTCAACCTTTAACTTATAGTTAAATAAAGTTCTCAAACCAAGTCTTCCAATGGATTCAACTTACAAAAATTTCAGAGAAACAAACTATCATACAGAAAGGATATGCAAAACAAAAATTTAAAAGGACCTATATCAAAAAAGTACAATATCTGTAATGAACTAAAGGATTATATCAGTGATTTGAAAACATAGAACGGAAGAACAAGAACAATAGGGAAACCTCACCTTACGTATATTTGCAGGAGGCCGTAGAAACACCCTTTTTTGATCATTTGATGCAATTGATGAATGTAAAGGAAGAACCCAGTCAGAAGCCGGCCCACCAAATCGGTATGAAGCAGTTAACTTATCATGTAATAAATATATCTCGGAGACTCCCTGGTATGCCACATCAGTATGGAAAAGCAAATTATTTTCAGAAAGACACGGGCAAATAACTGAACCAATTAAATGAATTTGGGAATGGTCTTACAGGCATGAATACAAGCACGGCACCCTCACTGCAAGTTTCATCAATATGACATATCAAATCTTCAAGGAGATCATAATCAATGACATCTTCATTCAATCTTTTCTGAATAAAAAATGAAGCTGTCAAATTGTAGTCCCCTTGAAAGGTGGCATTCAAATCTTCATTTTGAAAAACATACCAAATTCTGTTGTGTCTGTTCACTGTATGATTCATAGCTACTTGGAACATAATATGGATTAATACAATCTTCAGAAAGAATAGAGTCATCACCCCACGCAGATAAAACAAGATTCTTTTTCCCCCTGCTATTATTGACAGGACCACTCTGGAACTTCGGTGATACAAAAATTCCATTAATTAGGGGGTGATAGTCAAAATAATATTCCAACTTTCGCAATATGAGATGAAAGAGAATTCTCTAATTCAGATAATGGTTAACCAAAAAAGAGATTTCTAGATAGTATCTCTTCCTAAAAAATATACAAATAGGCAACATAACATCAATTCGCATTATTTTGTTTGTTTCTTTATTACACAAGTACATGATTTATTTATGAAAGAGGATAAAGTATGGCCATTAGACATACAAATGAATATCTGAAACAGAAAAAGTACATACATAAAAAACCCATTTAGCCTAAAACTCATGATATACAGGATAACAAATCCTGAACAACAATAGTCTATGATAAACCTCATTTAACAACTTGCCCAAAAGGACTCCCACTTCACTGTTGCTGTGAAACACACTCTCCTGTGATGCTCATTTATTCTTTTCAAGCCGGACCCCACATCAAACACACAGGTACTTGTCTCATAAATAGATCATACCGATATCATTGTCTACACCCATGGCAACAAATGGATTTAAAAAAGATTTCGAAGAAGTATCCCACAAAAGTTATACCAAATATTATTTGGATAAAAGAAGAAAGTAGAAAGTACCAGAAGAAGGAGAAGAATTCTTCCTTTAAGAAACTGAGATATAGGAAAGAAAAACAAAACTGATGGAAGGTTCTACCCATTCCCTTGCATTTACAACTGTTACCAAACATTAGTGTCATAGTGTGTGACTTTTGCCTTCAAAAAATTATAATGCCTTGTCAAATAACAAACCAAAACTCAGTCACAAAAATGTATAGCATCTAATACGATCTAACAAGCCTGCATGTAACATTATCGGAAAGACAGCACAAAACTCGAGACAGTATTGAGATGAATAACTATGACATAAGTAACTTCTTTACAACATCAAAAAGATAACGATTGTAAGTGCAATAATCATTTTAAGGAAGGTCAGCAGGTAACACCTATAGTATTTCTGATGTACAGTTTTCTCAAACTAAATCAAACCCAATTTTTAACAACATTTTCCTGAAATGTCATTAAAAACAGAGCAATGTTGAGTTTTCTAATTCTTAGTCAAATGTAAAGAAAAACACATTTAGACGGGAACTATAAGGAACAAATTAATACATAGATACTATCCACAGAAATATGTCCCAATTTAGTGGGAAAAAAGAGAGTAAGCAATTGGATTCAAATCATTAGGTTATAGCTTACAGCAATATGGTGTTCAATTCAAACATATACCTTCTTTTCTTTTTCTTTTTTTTTTAACGTAATAATCCTACTTTCTTTTCTTTCAAAAAAAAGGCAATACCTTCTCTTTTGTGAATGATTCATTTATTAAAGAAGCTGGAGAATCTGAAGCAAGGCGATAACTTATACTTTCATATATATCCTCTAGAAAGTAACTTGTCACTGGATGAGTTCTGCCTTGGGCAGTGACAACGGGACAGTTACCAAAGTATCTTGAAAACAAACTTGAATCAACGGTTGCAGACCTGACCATTAGAATTGCATACATAACAAAAAGAACAAGTCACATGACACATTGGCTATGCACTAAATATTTGTTGCAAAAAAATTTAACAACAAAGTTTACATACATAAGAATGACTTTCAGTTTTGTTGGCCTATAACTGGACTGCTTCTCAATCAGATTCTTCAGTACAATGAGAAGAAAGTCACCCTGTTACAAGAAAAGGTAAACAGATAAAACTATCAATTATTAGCTGTAGTCTATATTCAGCCTTTATTCATCTTTTCTTTTTCTACTTTGTGGTGTTGTCAAATCACTCTTGCACAATAGAATATAATTGATCTCTTAAACTAAGGTACTGGCTATTCATAAAACATGTGAAATCTCAAACACCTATCCACTTATAGAGAAACCAATAAGTAACCATCACTAAATGCACCTAGCTTACAAGCATGTCAATATGTATTGCATACCAACAAGGCATTGGGGACAAAGAATCGGTATGTCAATAGTCTGGCTACAAATTTGAGAATTTGCATCATAGCCTTTCAATCCTAAACCTACTGAGAAGAGTAATTCCCAAGAAATCCTAATTCCATTAGGACAATAAACTCCAAGAAGAGGGATAATAGAAAAAGAAAGAGCAAGATGAAGATAACGGGAGGAAAGAGAGAGAAAGATGGAAAATAAGGGAACTTGGCCATTCAATTAGTCATCCAGAACTGAAACCAATGTACATAATGCCATATATTCAGATGTATATAATCCTAAACCAACTAGGAAGAGATTCTAAATATTATTAGGATAAGAAACCCTAATTCAAATTCCAAATCTAATTGAAATATAGACCCTAATTTAAGGGAATGCCCAATAATAATAGAACGCAGAAAAAGTAATTAAAAACACAAGATATAAATAAATTAGAATTTAGAATCACCGGTACATGTATAAAAAAAGGCATTGCAAATAATCATATAAGTATTATTACTACACTCCACACCACTGCCAGAAGGCAGTGAAAACTTAATTAAGAGTGTGTGGGCAATCTGAATCCATTAGATGTCAAAGATTAAGAAATCCCACAAATTTATTAGCATAAGGACCAAGGAAATGTCTTACAAAACCACCTTTAGATGATTTCAACTTACCAATAGAGATCGCTCATGCACTTCATCTACTATGATATGAGTGATGCCAGTCAAGTTTTTGTCCCCCTGCACCAACAGCAATAAAGAATTAAATTAGATTGCAAGCACAGGGATGCAACTTCGACACTTTAGTAGAAAATAAAACTAAATTAACCACTAATATATCATGTTAACTTTTATATGAAAATACCACTACTGACACCATCACTGATGATAAATGTGGCAAGTCACATTTGTAAAAAAATGGAAAGGCTCTCTCTCTCTCTCTCTCTGGCTGTTGGGTCAAGTCTCTTGACTTTGACAACACTTAAACCATGAAGAAAATCTGATTCACTGAGGAGGAGAAATCAGCTCTTAAGCAGTATTGCATAAGAAGGATGAAAAGGTCTTGCATATGACGATGCACGTATTAATATTTCTAATGATATATCAATTTCAAAATAGGTAACACAGTGAATATAAGATAGACTCAATGATAACTTCAATTCTACAAAAAGGAATACCGTGAATTTTCTAAGAAGAACGCCTGTTGTACAGAACAGAAGCTTTGTTTTCTCATTCCTGACAGAAATGCATTAAGCAAAAGAAAAATATCAGTTCACACTTGAAAAAGCATCATAGAAATTAATATACGAAGACATCCAATGGAAGTCCCATTGCAAGGGGCATCAATTGTCTGGAGTCTGTATAGTAAGCAGTTTAGTTAAGCTCCATTTTGTCATCAATACCATCCTTTCTAGTTACTCAGCATCTATATTAGCACAGATTACCAAAGCTGAATTAGCAGATTCATTGACTTTAAGCATAGATTACAGAAGACATAAATTAAATTTCAAAAGGAGACTCCAAAGTCCAAAATAATGACATTACAAGTAAAAGAAATACAGAGAAGACGATGAAGATAATCCCACTCTTCGCTGCCTAAAGTTTTTGTAGTTCCCACTCTTTATCACTTACAGAACAGACATCAATTTATTGCTGGGCAGTTGGTATTATGCAAATGCAGTGTGGAAACTTGTGGATCTAAGGATAGGAATTAATCAGGGACTTTGAGATTACTCTTAAAGTCTTAACTGAAAGTGACAAGCAGTCAATCTCAGTGATAAAGCCAAGATTTATGAGCAGGGAGCGTGGGGATGTTGAAGTTATTTAAAGGGTGCAGATGTCCTTGACCATAACAGAAGGAAGAAGATGACAATCCTAGTCTTCTCTGCCTAAAGTTTTTTGTAGTTCCAACTCTCATTCACGGTGATAAAAGACACCAAACTATTGGTGGAGGCAGTTGGTATTATGCAAATGCAATGTGCAAAATTTGTGGATCTAATGATAGGAATCAACCAGGGACTTTTAGATTGCTCTAAAACAAAGAGACAAGCTGTCAATCTCGACAATGGAGCTAAAACTTATGAGCAGGGAGCATGGGGACATTCAAGCTATTTAAAGGGCGCAGCTGTCTTGACTGTAACAGAAAGGATTAGGGACAATAAAACATGCACAGACAAGAAGGCCTTTAGTTGTGGAAGTAAAACATAATTATCCCTCGTTTTTGTCCACTAAAAACTCTGGAGTATTTAACCCTCATATGAAGGTGAAGAATGTATCATTACCATGTATAATTTATATATAAAACCTGATTCAAAAAGAAGATTTTTTATTAAAACAACTGCTAGAAACTTTTACAAGGTCAATGCTAGATAATAAAATGAAAATCCTAGATTAGATAATAACCCTTGCATGCCTAGTTATCAAAAAAATAACCCTTGCATGCAGATGGCTATAAGCATTTTACAGATAATGAAAAAGTGGAATGAACGGGCCAATAAGCACCTTGCACTATCAAGACGAACTTGATAACCAACCAAGGAACCATTCAAACCAGGTGAAGGTTCGCACCGCTCATCAGCAACTCTCTCAGCTACAGAAATAGCCTAAAGTACCATTCAGCAAAAAAGAAAAACAAAGAAGTTATAATTTAAATAAAAATAAAAGATTTTAAAAGTATAAGTGTATGATTAACATGAATTCATAATTCATAAATAAATCCATCTAATCTTTGTGCTTGACCAACCATCAGCATTGAAGAAGAAAAAGAAAAAAAAAAACAAACATCAATAAACAACATGGTGACGATACAGAATTCAATGAAGCAACCAATAAAAGTTGTGAATCAGGTATGCTAATGAGCTAAACAATATAGGTTAGGAATGCAATTATCTCTATTATTATATTCCTTATCAAACAGGTGGAAGGGAAAACACACACACACACTAATCGACAAACAAACAAGTGACTCAGCTAATATGTAATTGACACTAAGAATATGCATGTAAAAAGTTTTGTACCCACCGCAATCCTCCTTGGCTGGGTGCATATGATATTACAATCTCCACCACAACCAGAATCAATCATGTCATCCAATATAAATTGTGGAACCTACATTGAGTGCCAGAAAGAAACCATTATGTTTGTACCACCCTAAGAAGAGAGAGGAAAGCAATACACATGCAATCAGCTAATCCAAAATAGTGAAAGATGGAAGAATGGAATGACAGTGAATGGGAAACGACAAAGCTCAATATATAGAGACATATGCACCAGAGCCAACTAAAACCAATTTTCCACCTGAGTAGTCTTTCCAGAACCTGTTTCCCCACAAACAACAAGAACGTCATTTTCCTTCAGCAGTTGCAATATGTCACCCTCTAATGCAGCAACAGGAAGTGTGGCCCTGTTTTTCAACATTTCCTGGAACAGGAAACCGTGGCTTTGTCATTACAGACAGGAAATAGAGATTGCTCCTTAATTCTCACAGCCAATCACCAACACCAGGCATCATTTTCCTTATGTGTACATCACACTAAAAATTGTATGAAGTTTATTTTTGGGTTAATCCCCTTCCTTGTTGATTTTGATCAAACAAGAAGTGTAGAATAACTGGAAAATATTCCATTTTGATTAAAGAAGAATAAGAAAATGTTGTTTCATCACTATGGGAACACAGCCCATACATAAAGAAAGGTTAACTAGAAACTACAAGAAGTATCAAGATCAACAATCCATCTATTCTATCTACTTTTTATATATCAAGATAACAAATAGAAAGCTTATCAAGATTGTTTATATATCAAACAATCCCACTATGCTTCCAGTATTTTTCTTTACTCTGAAATGCAAGTTACATGCAATTATAAAAATCTTTGTAAAGGGATGATGTTTTCCTATTTAAAAATTTTTGTAAAAAAGAAATAACCAATAAAATAGAAAACTACTAATGCTTTTAGAAAATAACTATGAGAGCCATGCTTTTACTGATAACTGCCAACCTCATCTGGACGCACTAGATAGCGTTTACTTAAAGTTGAAGGAAAATACTTGTAAATCAAAAAGGGGAAAGTCTCCTCAGAAACAATCTGAACCTCTAAAATAGACAAAACTGTAAATAAAAGAGAATATACCAACCCTATATTTCTGCATTCTCATTTTATTCTCTTGAGCCTGCCGTAAATAAGAGCTCTCAGTTTCCTTATTAGAGTTTCCTCCTGCAAAAAGACATTGAAAAAGTATGGAAAATATCAGAACAGTTAAGCAGTTACATTTTATTAATTGTTTTATAGATCATATTTAGTTGCAGCAATCAAAATTCATTCATTGGCCACTTTATACGGTATATCATTATTCAATTGGTCACTCCCCACATAATGACGTCATGCTATAAGCTCTATGCTACTTTCTACTCAATTATCGTGTCTCCTCTCTCAAATCCCCCCTCCCTATTCTGGGGTTTAAAGTTAGGGTTGGTTTGAGAAGAATCATATAGCAAAGCAGGAGAAAAAGGAGATAAACAAATTCAAATAAGTGAATAAGGACTAATCCCATCAGGTAGGCAGGGTAGGTTTTTTTTCTTTTTTTTCTTTTTTTCTTTTTCTTTTTCTTTTTTAATACAACAATGGGTCTAACCTACTACTCCTCCTAAGGGAAAGGGGAAGGGATGGCTACCCTAAAGGGGAGGGGGAAACTGCATGCCGGGGAGGGGCACCTATCACCTAGTAACTACTTCTCCAAACTTGGTTGAACCTGAGTCCTTGCCTAGTTGAACCTGAGACCTTGCCTAGTTGAACCTGAGACCCTGCCTAGTCGAACCTGAGACCTTGCCTTCTCCAAACAGGGTGCCTTGCTAGTTCAACTAACAACTGGTTGGCAGTAGGCAAGGTAGTTAGTCCTTAGTAATAGTATATAATCAAGATTCCATTTTGCATCTATCAGTCTTTTATCTCACTTCATCACCGCTATTTAGTCATGACAAAGTATCCCTCGTACATCTTAAATTCTCCCCTGCTATCATAAATGAACCAAAAAACTAAAGAAAAAGAGGAGAGAAAAAGAAAAGAGGTACAAAAATGCATCACTACACCAAAGTAACCACACACAAAAAGGAAAGTAAGACGGTGATGAATATTGACACACCCCAAGTAAAGTTGCCTCCCTTGAAAGAAATACTTTTGTGTGAAATACACAATAAACAATAAATGGATAAACATACGCTGAACAAATGGCTCAACAGTGGCAAAAGTTGAATTTTTATTTGCTTTATCAACCAAAGCACTGGATTTCTCTGGAAGCGTGCAGTCTGTAACATTAGCTGAAGCATTTGAACTAGAATCACCACCATTTAATAATGATTCCACAAATCCAGCCCTACGATCTTCCTCACTGTCTTCTAGTCTGGTTGATGATTCCCCTGTAAGCTCAGGAATGTCAGAACAACTTTCAACTTCTGAACAAAATAACCTTTTTGTCTAACCTGATGAACCACATCATCTCAAAATAAAAGTGCTAGAAAAATTATAGTGATGACCCTAATATCAGGAAACCCTCAGAAGAAAAAGATGCAAAGAAATAGTTACAAAAAGTAGTTTTTTATTTCCCATCTCCAAATGTTTTGTAACAGAAAACCCTGAAGTAGAAAAAAAGGAAAAAAAATAAAATAAAAGAACCTTGTTTTCAGTAGAAGTTACAGAATGTCCTTGAGGCTCTTTCTAAAAGCCACTAAATTTCAACAGATTTCTTCTATTTGGAAAATCTTGCTTTCTATTTTTTTTTTCAATAGAAAATACAGCAGAATAAGCAATCACATCTGAAACTTTCCCCGGTATTCCATTTTGTAACTCATGCCCTAAAAAATAACAGTCTTAAAACTAACAAAAAATAATATGTGACCTTCCATCCACGGCATAACGAGTGAAGCATAAGGCTCCGTGATGAGGAGATGAACTGGGAGATCGGGAAACAGGTGGCATAAAGCAAAGGCTGCCACTCTATTTTGTGCATCCTGTCATCAAAAGGTCAGTTATAAACGCAAATGACAAGTTGAATTCCCATTAATCCTTTTTTTTTTTTTTTTTCTGGGGGGGTTTACTACTTACCTCAGCAGATTCAAAAGTTTGATCCTGCTCGGGAAGCTGAAGTGTAACCAGCCCCCCAGCTTTTCGGTTCTTGCCTCTTCCACTAGCTTTACGCAACACGCTTACTGCATAGGAGAAACTCGATTCGTTTCCAGGAACTTTATTGAATTTTGGGGCTTCCCAACCTGATCTTTGACATAATTGATGAAGCACAGCCTTTGGAATCTTCTGTGGGTCCCCCTAAAATTATTTAGATTATAATATGACAAATAGTTATGTTTGGATCATAACATGAAAGAAGAAAGATTAAAGCGAAAAAGAATGATACAGAAACACTGGTAGACACATGCAAAGCAAAATGGAGATGACAAATAACTCAAATCTTAATATGGATCTGACGGAGGATAATTTGTTTAAAAAACAAGATCAAGTAAACCAATGTATGGATTTAAAGTTAACTATTATTACCCTCATCAAAAGTCGATTTCAGCCTTTTCTCACTCTAAGATTCACAAAAATAAATTATGGAGTAGATTCATGAGCATCAGTTATTCGTTGTCTTATGTTATCCTAACAAGTTACCTTCTTCCAGATGCCATCTAACTTCTCCAAATTCTTCTCCTCGTATAATTTTCTAAGCTTTTCTTGTTTCTGTAGTTTCAAAATATCAGGAGGTAATATGTCATTTGATGGGGCATCTTCTGAGAAGAAATCACCAAGCTCTACATCTCCTGGTTCTTCTTCAGTCACAACTTTTTCAATAACAGGTGTATCCAACTGGCTAGAATTGACTGGAAGTTCCTCAGGGCTGCAGTGCTTCACATCATCTTCACCAACTGTTGATTCATCCAAAGGTGTAACCAAATCTGAATAAGTTTCTACATCAAATGATGATGTTTCTTTAAAGTACTCATTAGGCTTAGAATCCGTAGACACGTTATCATATTCACAAGTAGAAGCACGTTCATTCCCATATTCTGTTGCCAAAATGTCATCTGATAACCCTGCACAGTATATTTTAAAAATTAAAAAATGAATAAAAAATGGTAAAGGCTCAAATTAAACAGATCTCAAAAGGAATTTGGAAAGAAGTCAAACTTTAACCTAGTGCAGACAACTCTTGCTTGAGTTTGCGGATGATAATGCCTGCCTGCTCCTGACTTTTCTTATCCTTTTTTTCCTTAGCTATTGTAGCTTCCAACCTTGCAGCAAGATACTCCTTGGCAATAACATCATAAGACCTAGGTTCATGGGCCTATAAATGATATATAAGTGAATAAAATTTGTTAGTGTAGGAAAGGAACAGTGTCAGATTACTTTATTTGAGAGCTTAAGCACCTAAATTACTGTTTCCTGCTATTGCACCTTGTAAGTACAAACTCTCTCCAAAATCATAATATATTTCCTTTTTTACATATAATAACATTCAGCATACTTGTTATGTTGAAGCAAAAGAAACACAATACATTAAAGGCATGCAAGAATCCTCATCTAAAAGGAACAGGATCTAAATATATAAAAAGAACAACTCTGAATAACACCCAAAGACATTACAACTCAACAGTCCAGATAAGAGAATCCAGAAGCAACTAAAAATCTACTTAATCAACATTTAAACTAGCCTTCCAGCAGCAGACTTATACTGTGAGAGAAGAGAAAGGTTTTCAAGCAGCATGTCTAGAATTTTTTTATTCAGAATTTTTTATCAATTATTACTACTGAACGTATAGGGATGTACCTCCTTCGTCCAACGACCCTCGTCAACAATGTCATCTTCCCAAGTTTTAGATTCATCCTGCAAATAACATAATATAGAACTTACAGTTACCGTTACTAATTAGTCAAAAATCATATTAACGGCATACAAATCTCACCAAAATAAATTTGAAAATGATATTCTGTACAATCAGTTACTCAGAGAAAATGCTAATGTTGCACAATGGAAAGGAATTGGGAATTAAATACAACCAAAATATGGCTGCAAATAATATCAGTAAATATAGCCCATACAAGATATAAGAATGCAATATTTATCTCGCTAGATGTTTATGCATAACCTTCATATATATTTCACAACTGAACTTGTACGGATTTTTCATTTTATTTTATTACGGAAAAATATAAAAGGGAAAAGCCAACAGGGGAATTCCCAAGTGCATAAGATATATAGAAAGGTAAACATAGAGCCAAAAAAATTATGTAGAATACCTTGAACTTAGAACATCTTAAAACTGCAAAAAATGATATCCTCATTCTGGAGAATAGGGATTAACCAACATCAAAAGAAATAATATATGATTACATGAACTGCTCCTAATATTCTCCAAAGCATGCTCCTACCTCCTAGTAAAAACTTGATGATTCGATTAACTTATCTTAATATCCTCAAGGAATGATCTATGTCCTAAAAAATATTATCACATTCAAGCCAAATAAATCAAACAATAAAACTCAACTTAAGGAGGGGGCATGGAAAACTAAGTCATTTATGTAGAGACATTTTTTTTGGCATTTAGTTATGGAGTGACAAACACTCCTTTCCTTAGTACTCCCCATATTCAAATGATTGATCTTATTAGAAAGCTGGGCCTAGTTTCTTCTTCCATGGCAACCCAACTTTACTTTCACAAAAGAGCATTTGAATCAGGATAAATACTACTGAAAGCAATTCCAGATTTCCAGAAGGTATTCTGGCAGTGGTACTCATTTAATTTCCATGCAGTTTTACTCATGATTAAAGGATTAGCGAACACCAACAGCAGAAGCCAAAAAGAAATGGAGTAGAATGTAGATTGACTTCCAAGTCCATCTCAATTCCTCAGATGGCCTCCTGCTGTTTATTCATAGACCAAACTACTCATTACTGTCTTCACCCAATCATATGATTTGAACTAGATCCTGACCTATGTGATTTGCAGAGCAGTTATTTATCATCATAATAAAATTGTAATTATCTTTTTTTAAAATTAAATAGATGAAAAATATATAATGTGATCATCAATTTATATTTACACTCACTTTGACTAGGTAATTTTTGTTAAACTGGAAGCTAACCATCAAAACCATGTAATACATTAAACTTGAGAGGAAAGTGACGCGTAAGAAGCTAGTGCCAATACATTAGACTATCACTAGCACAGTCATGATCGGCTAGCGATGGATTGGAAATTGAAATCAGATATGCAAAAAATGTGTAAGATAAAATATGACCATGATCTTGAAAGTCGGATTAGTTTTGGCTAGAAGATCATCTCACTTCATAATCATTCTTGCAGTTGTACAGATAAGATAGCGCTGGTCTGGTTTTTCATTTTTGCTACAGTTGTTTCATCTTACCTCTTCTTGTTGCTCCATATATTGCCTAATCCAATCTGCTTGAGATGGTTGGCAGGAGTACAAAGTATTATCATAACGCTGCCCCTTGATTCTAACTGAAAATTCTGGAGCTTCCCCCTCAGCCTTACTAGACGGATCAGCTGAAGGAATCCAGTCCTCCCGTTCATTTAATATAACACCAACAGAACCCCCTGACGCATGGAATTAAAGAAAAACTCATTGTGCAAAGCTTATTCCATTTCCACGTGATTGCAATAAACTTGAAGCAAAAAACTGAATTAGTTATACAATAAATAAAAACATAATCAAGAAAAGATGTACCTTCATTCGGATGCAAAGAAGACCCGCTAGAAAACTTCAGTGGAAGTTCATTACCCGGCAAATTTAAGCATAACCAGTCAAGAGCAGACTCAAATGTGGCACCTTCCTGACAATGCAACCAGTCGAATAAGTGAAAACTAAATGATTCCCATTAACTATTGGTACTGGTCCAACAAAAAATATTTATTTGGTTAAATGTAAGGGAAGTGAGGAGCTTAAAGCAATATTGCATTAAGTGCTTATGATTTATGCTGTCTAATTCATTGAAATATGCAACTAAATGTTAGCTTGAAATTGTAAGACGGTACATAATCTACTAAATTTTCTGTTTACATTTCGTTTTCTCGAAAACCAAGCAGAGGTGAATTAGTATCTGACCTTGAGGGAGGAGAGAGTAAGTTCGATTTGATCATTAGTAAAACCTTCACAAGAGAGCTTCTCGTACACAGCTTTGAGTTTCTTCGCTTTCTGCGACCTGGTTAGAGCCTCGTCGGCTGGAGAAACTGATGGTGTGGACCTCCCCGAGTTAATCAAGAGGCGGCGGAGACGGCTCTCGTTCTCTGCTGAAATCTGCAGCTTCGGACCAGAAGATGAAGATTGCGCCTTTGCTTTGGAAGAAGAAGAATAAGAAGTTGAATTATGTTTTGGCTTTGTATTCTGCTTTTTCTGCTGCTTCTTCGGAGGCATTTTCAGTTTCTCCTTCTTCTCTGGTATAGGAAGAGGACGGTGGTGTGGTGTGACGGTCACTGATCACTTGCCAGCTACCAAAGAAGAAACGGCAGAGCTCAATCCGGTGGACCGGCCGGTTCAGCCAGAGTCTCCGTGGTTTCGTTCGGCTTACGTCGTTGCTTTAGGAAAAATATTTTAGCTAGATCCCTCACTTTTGTGTTATTAGTAAATAAGGACTTTATTTTTCGGATCAATGTAAAACTTTTCCTCTTTTGTCTGATTTTCTTTTTGTTGCCTGTAAAAGAAGGCTATTAATTAAAAAACATAGATTATAAAATAAATAGGTTGAGAAATCTCCCCATCTTATATTATAATTTTTTTAAGTTTTCAAAATAAAAATTTCTTAAACAATTGATCAAATGCAAATTATTTTGAATGAGAATAGAAGCTTTATAGTAAAATATATTATTGTCTCAATTAGTTTGTATTTTTTAAATAGCTCCATTCAGTACAAAAATAATATAGAAATTTTATTACTAGGATCTTAGATGATTTTTTTACTAACTAAAGCTATTTGTACTTTATTTATAAACAGCTACAATATTTGTGATTTATTTACAAAGTACTACCTCACTTGAAATGTAAATAACTATAAATTTTACTAATTTACTTACTATCTAATTATATTTTCATTTCTTCACGTGTAAATTGTTCGTACATTTGACCATTTGTTCTTCGCTAATTTTATTTTTATAATTAACTATGAGATAATCCCTGAAGATTTTTGTGATTTATTTATAACTAATGTTATTTGTATTTTACGTGTAAAGCACCATGAATTTGACTGTTTTACTATACTGATTTGCTCACTGTGAAGGGTTATTTGTATTTTTACACCTAAATCGCCATTCATTTTGGCGATTCACTATTGTTTGTCTGCCTTTTACTGAAAATTGTTAGGATCTTAGTTTATTTGTTTACTGATTAATCTCATTCCATATGTAGCTTATATGATTTAAATCATATATTCAAACATTCTAGAAATAGAAAAGCATTTTCCATATTGAAATCCATTGGATTTTTTTTAAAGTAAATCATTAAAATCTTTGGCAATCTATATACTAACTTATCATATTTATGACTTTCATATAAACCATTAGCAAATTCTATTTCTATTTGTTCAAATCTAAATCGTCTATAAATTTGACAATTTACTGATATTTTTAATTTTATGAGTGATATACAAATAGTTAGAAATTTTATCAACTTACATGTAAATAAATTGTTAGAATATTAATTTATTTGTTTACGAATTAATCTTATTTTAAGGAAAGTTGAACTCTTTATCTCGTAAATGAAGTGTTTTTTTGAGTAGTGTCTTAACCTCTAAATCAGTTTTGTTTTGGTTTTTATTTTCTTTTATATTTTGTATTGGCAAGGGAATATTACTCTTGCTTAATTTAGCTTAGATAACATGTAACATTTAACCTTTTTTTTATTGTTAATTTCTTTTTTTCTTAATTATAGTAATAAAAAAATATCATTACATAACACACAAGAATTCTCTTATTTTCATAGAACTTTCATTACTTGAAGATAGACATTTTAATCATAAGTCTATTGAACATTGCTAAAAACTCAACAAATTAAACTAACTGACATATTTTTCTTCTAAGAAGTTTTTAAAGACAACTAGTTTACCAAATATTTTGTTTTAGAAATGTATTGTACTTGTGGTTTTAAATATTGACTTTAATCTTCTTATGAGATAATCCCTGAATTTTTGTGATTTATTTATAATTAATGTTATTTGTACTTTACATGTAAAGCGTCATAAAGTTGACCATTTTACTACAAAGATTTATTCACTATGTAAGGTTGTTTGTATTTTTACACCTAAATCGTCAATAATTTGGACGATTCACCATTGTTTATGTGACTTTTTCATGTAAAATCTTAGCTTTTCTGTTTACTAACTAATCTCTTTTTTTTTTTTTTTTTGAGATAACTAATCTCATTTTATATATAGCTTAGAAGATGTAAAATATACATTGGACAATCTAGAAATAGAAAAGCATTTTTCATAGTGAAATCCATTGAATTGTTTCATTTTTTTTCTAGAAGGTAAATCGTTAAATTCTTAGACAATTTATTTACTAACTTATCATATTTTTAATTTACATATAAACCGTTAGCAAATTCCATTTTTATTTGTTCACATGTAAGTCGTCTGTAAATTTGACAATTTACTAGGCATTTTTTTTTAATTTTATGAGTGATAAATAATAATTAGAATTTGGATCGATTTAAGTGTAAATAAATTGCTAGAATGTTAGTTTACTTGTTTACTAACTAATCTTATTTTAAGAAAGCTTGAATTCTCAATTTCATAAATGAAACACTTTTTAAAGTAATGTCTTCACCTCGACGTTGGTTTTTTTTTTCTTTTATATTTGAAAGAAATATTACTCTTGCTTAATTTAGCTTGGACAATATTAAACATTGAACTTGTTTTTTATTGTTAATTTCTTTCATTTACTTAATTATAGTAAAAAATATATATTTTATAAGACACAATAATTCTCTTATTTACATTAAAGTTTCATTGCTTGAAGATATATATATTTTAATTATAAGTCTCTTGAATATTGCCAAAAACTCAACAAATTAAACTAACTGACATATTTTTCTTATAAGAAGTTTTTAAAGACAACTAATTTACCATAGATTTTGCTTTAAAAATGTATTGTATTTGTGGTTTTAAATATTGACTTCAACGACAAATTCTTTTTTTCCACCAATTTGTTTATGGTCAAATTTGAGGCACTGAATGCACAGTTGAGGAAATTTTTAATATAAAAAAATAATTGAAAAATGTAAAAACTAATAAAATTCTCCATTTCAGAGTGAATCTCGCCCGATCTCTTAAAGTTTCTCGAGCTACTTTCTGTGTAAAACCCTTCGGAATTAGAACAAAGATGCAAGGTGTAGTGCTGAATACCCCATCATATTGCAGGGCCCAACAATCTTTAGAACCACCTTCTTGTTCTCGTCCTTCAAAGGTCTCCGTATTTTATTTTCTGCTGGAAAGTATTTTATTTATTTATTAAGAATCATATTCAATCTGACAATTCTTATTTGAAAATTTGCAGAGTACAAGTTTGTTTGGCACCCATGTTTCTCTCATCTGGAGAAGAAATCCTTTGTGGCAGCGCTTGCGTCATGCCGTTCAGATTCATTTGCCTAGCACTACTCGTGGGCAAGGTGAGTGTGAGTTTTTTTGTTTTTTTTTTTCAATTTCCATATTTCTTTGTGTACCACGAGGAATCAACTGTAAGGTTGCTTGTGAGATTCATTTATGAAGCATGGATATTGAGTAGGTTTTCTCTAATTGTGAACTGGTGAATGCTTGCTCAATTTTCATGCTTTATATTGCCACATATTTAAGTGTTAAGAATTGGAGTTGCAAGTTCAACTTTAGAGGCTATGCCTTGCTTCAGATGTTTGAAATAGCACAAACACAATTTTTATAGCTGAAGACTTGATATTTTGGTTTGTTCAATGAAATTGATTTAATGTTGTTGGCTCATTCTGAACCATCAAATTAGCATCAGAAACAGTTTGATAGGCTACTTGGATTTGAGTTGAACATATAATTGCAATCTCCTAAAATTTGGTCCATGGTTATGAAGAGAGATATACTCATAAAGCATTTCTATAGCATATCTTCTAATCTGCAAAATTTACAATGCTTTACTAGAGATATTTTAGTGGTTGTTGGGGGGGGGGGGGGGGGGTTGTGTGAAGGCAGACATGTGCTAGAGGTTGTTACCATTCCAATGGAAGCTCCTCCATCCTGATTTGTTAGCTCTTGCTTAGACTCCGTTGTCAAACTTAAGTGTCTCTGGACTTGCGAATTAGTGGATTTTTTTAATAAAATGCACATATCAAAGGAATAGTGATGCTTGAATCCAGCTTCTTCTTCTTTTTTCAGTTTACTTCTGAGCTAGCTTTGTCTTTTCGACTGAGTGGAGAATTCTTTCTTGTATTGCTGTGTTCTAAACTTGTTTGTTCTTCTATTTATATCATTTCCGTTTAATATTGGAAGCATAAGAAGCCTACTATTTATTAATATCATGATCAGGATTATCAAAATCTTAAAGCTAGCTGTATGCAGGATCATGAATGCATACAAGTTATTAAAAAGAATCCGGATTTACAGCATTATATTCATGGCGTTTGCATGATTATGTATATATGTTGCTTTGTTATTCCCTAAAGTCAACGTTTCCAAAAAGACATTCATTTTGAATATTCTTGTTATACTAGATCATAGTTTGGGTGACATCAGTAAACTCCTTTGGCATTTGTGGAAATTATATCTTGATCTATTAGCAGAAGAAAATTTTTTTGTCAATCTTGTTTTTAAATATATTTTTCATCTTTACCATGGGGTGTTTTGGTTGTCCATTTAGTAGGTCAATATTTTTTTCCATCCACATTGCGGGGTATGTTTATATGCTCGTCAATTTGTGTGTGTGAAGTATGCTTATTTATTTTTCTTTTGTTTATTGATACTTAAAGGCTCATATCATGTTGATATTCTACAGTTGTAAAAGCAGTTGCTACTCCAAATTCAGCTTTGGAGTTGCCACTCACTGCAGAGAACATAGAAAGTGTATTGGATGAGATACGACCATATCTCATTGCAGATGGGGGAAATGTAGCATTACATGAAATTGATGGAAATATTGTTAGGTTGAAGCTACAGGGGGCATGTGGTTCTTGTCCAAGTTCTGTTATGACAATGAAAATGGGTATTGAGCGTCGTCTAATGGAAAAATTCCCTGAAATAGTTGCCGTGGAACCAATAGCAGATGAAGAAACTGGCCTTGAGCTAAATGGAGAAAACATAGAGAAGGTTATTTCATCTCTGATATATTGTTCTGTGTTACATTGATTGTCTTTGGAGTACTTCAATTTTCTTTCTAGCACTGAAGGTCTTTTGATAATTTTACATGACTGATGTTTGGAAGCAATTTCAATTTTTGATTAAATAACAAGACTTTCCTCTCACCTCCACCTCCACCTACCAACATGCACAAGAATACATCCACACACACATTTAAAGGAGGAAGGGAGGGAAGAAGAGAGAGAGAGAGACTAGCAAATGGTGACAATTTAGACAAGGAACGATGTTGATTGCTATAGGTGACCTGCAAGTAGTTAACTGTCTTTTTTCTGTCTCTTGGAAGACAAGCAGTTCTGAGTTTGGGATTTCTCTATTTCCAATTTAATTGGGTTTTGAATGCGATATGGTTTGAGTGGTTTAATATTCACATATTGCTTTTTCAACTTTTGGGATGTAATTTTGGATCTGTCGTATTATTATGGACTATGGAGAGCATGTAATTGGGCGTATTCTGAAATGATGCACCTTGTATCAATGTTCTCTGTTTGGCAACGTATACTCGTGGTTGCCCATTCAACTGTCGCAATTGAGAAATGACCCAGGTTCAGAGATTCAGTATCTACAGATACTGCCATTATGTTGTGTTAACTTTCTAGAATAAGCAATGTAGTTTACAAGTACAGTTTAATTACTGAGTCTTTTCCTTTTTCATGTTTGTTTTTTTTCTTTTATTTGTTGACAGAATAAATTACAATCAGGTGACTTCGCCACTGGATTTTATGATTTTTTTTAAAAAAAAAAAAAAAAACGTGTATTGCAGCTTTAGAGGATATGCATGATTCTGTTACTGTTACAAACGCCTATTGGAGTTCCAATTTCCAACATATATGTACCGGTCTTATATTTGCATATGGTTATTGAAGCACAATAAACCCCTTTGTGATAAGCCATCTAGCCAATTATGACTATTTTCCTGGATCTCTCTATACAACTGCTTTAGCTTCATTTTGTTTTGCAGTTTGCTGCTTGCCTGATATAACCATTTACTTTGAACTTTTCATGTTGGGAAATAAGAAACGATATCCAAAATACTGCTGGTTCTAGTATGCAACAATTTCTTTTCTATAAATTGCATGTGATCAGGTTCTTGCCTTCTTGATAGTACAGAACTTTGGATGATTTAGATGACAGACTTTGTATAGCTTCAGGGCCGAATTTCATTAGTTTTTGTTGGAAACCATTATGTATAAGTTTTCCTTGGTAATGCATTTGGGTTTCCGTCTATTGCTTTCACAGGTCCCTGCTCTATATATAATCAATGAGACTCGGGTAAAATTTAATTAAGAATAAGCTTCTTTTATCTTGATAGTAATATGCAGATGTATGAGAACTTGAAAATTTCCTTAAATGATGCTTGCAAGAAGTTGGACAAATCCGAAATGTTTCCTGCCAAGTGAAATATGCAGTCTTATTTTGTTTATTTGGTAATATATATAAAAATAAGCCAACTTTATTTCAGTTGCCTGATACGATTTCTGTGAATCACGGAACCTGTGAATTCCTGTCTGCAGGAATGGATGTTTATGTTAATTAATGTAATCAATTTTTTTCTTCATATGTTAACAAAGTAAGTGCTTATTAATTGTTTCAGGTTCTAGAAGAAATAAGGCCTTACCTGGTTGGGGCAGCGGGTGGATCTCTTGAACTTGTGGCAATTGATAATCCAATAGTAAAGGTTAAGATTACAGGTCCAGCTGCAGGGGTGCACACTGTGCGGGTTGCTGTTACGCAGAAATTGCGGGAAAAAATACCTGCAATTCAATTAGTACAGCTTCTGTGATTTTTCTTTGTTACAAATAGCATCCTCTGCAAATAACATTAGTCTTCACAAGGCTCTGTTAATTACATGTTTATATTTGGTTAGCTGCATGATGAGCTTTCCTTTCTACAATAAGCTCAGTTCAGGTAAACAATGAAATCCCTTGTATTTAATGGACAGATACCAGAAGAAAGCTTTTTGTAATTGCAACCGAGGTTCTTGGATCTCTTTGTTGTGACTATAATTGTTAACATTCAAAATTTTTGAATATGGCTAATAATGGTTGATTGTATTCTAGATCAAGTTAGACAAAATGTTCTGTAATTCTAGAAGCAACTATGTATTATTTGTATTGTACCTTAATCAGAAACCCTAGTTCCAAAAATCATGACCGGTTGGTTAGCATAAATTTTGCAAATTATTTCTAGTTGTATTTTTTGACTGGTTCATCTTTTTTCACCAAATATGTGATTTAGCCTTTTGATAATATATTTTTATAAGAAAACTGTTATTTTCACAGTTATCCTTTTTATTTGTATGCATCTTATTTATTGTTTATAATTTAAAAAGACTAAGAAAAAGTTAAACTGGAATAATATTTAAATTCTAACAATAAATAAGTTGTGGAAATTAAAATATTGGCGGTAGAAATCAACTGCATTTTATAATAGACAGAGTTTCTGATATAAATATAAACATAAAAAAATGCTTACTAATAGCCAAAAAACCATAAGAAAAAGTTTTCTTGTTTTGTTTATATAAATATTTTTATAATTTGTATATCCCTATTTATATATATATATATAATAATTTTTTCATAAATATTTATATAATTTACAAAGACAATTACAAATTTTATATTGTCATATATTAAATAGTTTTGTTTTCAAGAATTAGTTGTATTTTAATTTGTAAAGTATAATGTTTTTTTCTTAATTACATGACATCAAAATAGGTTTGATAATAAAAAAATTAAAATTTGTAAATAAAATATCAAAAAATATATTTTTTACAATACAATTCACCTCTAACTCGCATAATATAAAAACAAATAAAATAAATATGAATCGTAATTTTGTGATTCACTTATTGTAAATGAAGGGTCAAATTAGAGCTTCATTACACTATAATGGGTATAGAATAATTCTCTATATAATGTCATAATAATTGCTCTATAATTCTAATTAATGCAAAACTAAAGCAAACTTGTGTTTTAATTATACATAGACAAAAGAAAAACCAAAAAGAATTTCATGCAAGGAGAAATGGCAAACTTGTTTTCTTAATTATTATATAGGCAAAAGGAAAAAGTAAAATAAAAATACAAACAATGGGAAATAACAGATAGAAAATGAAAATAAAAATAATTAATGGCTGAGTTTTGCAATTTTGTGGTGACGGTGAGCGGGTTGCACCTAAACAACTCGGAAAAAAAAAAAAAAAAAATTAAGGTAGAAAAAGAAAAACAAAATTTTCCATGCCATTTTACAGACGAATATAATCGTCACAGAAATAAAAAATGGAGTGTGTACAAAATTTTAAACCCCCGACTCTCTGTCTCTCTTTGTTGGTCAGTGGGGTGTGGTGTATTTCCGATCCAAGAAACCTCACAGCTAGCTGTATCCACCAACTGCCAGCGCCGACAAAATCCTTCAGATTCTTGCATCCGAGTCTATTAATTCTGTGTAACTCTTAAGATCCAGGAGTTGGAACTGGTTCAGGACTCGGAAATCTGAGCGTCGTAGCTGGGTAGCTAGGTTTTTCTCAGCCATGGCCACCCATAGCTGGCGTGATTCTTACAAGGGCATGTCTGCTGACAACATCAAGGGTCTTGTTCTTGCTTTATCGTCCAGCTTCTTTATTGGTGTTAGCTTCATTGTAAAGAAGAAGGGATTGAAGAAGGCCGGTGCTTCAGGAACCAGGGCAGGTACTGTTTTCTTAAAATTTAGTTGATTCTGGGTTTTCTTATACAATGTAGCAACTTGTTTAGTAAATGTGGTTTTGCATTTAAGTGATAATTTAACTGGGGTTTGTTCTATGTGGAGCTATTGTGTTGTTAATCTGAGATTTATTAGACCTCAGCATGGATCGATGGAAGTTAGAAATGGATTTAGTTATATACATGGTGAATAGCATTTCTCATGGTTGTTCACTCCTAGAAGATAACTTCAATAGTAGACAATTGGGGTATAATTATTAGGTTAGTAAACTTCCGGTGCCATTGGTGACTTAGTCTGCTCGTCGAGTAAGCCAATGTGATGTGGTAGCCAGCACTAATTTGCAGTGTGCAGGTCTTATCGAGATGATGGTTGCTTATATATGCACGATTGATAAGTTTTTTACTATTTGATTTCACTCTATCAACTTCATAATTGTCTCTGGGTTCAGCTAACTTGAGGAATGCACTGGAAGGAATAAATGATGGAGATTCTTTCTTTAGTTGATGTGTCCGAGTGAATGCGTGCTGTCGTAAATTTACATTGACGTGTCTGAGTGAATGCGTGCTGTTGTAAATTTACATGTGCTTTCTGCTATTTTAGCAAAGTCCATAAATAGGAAACTTCATTTATTTCTTCATGGGTAGTTGTATGTAATACCTTTGCTTTTTTATGTGATATTACTACATCAGTTTCACTTATCCGAGAAAATGATAAAAGTTATACATAGTAAATTGCGATTAAACCTGAGTTAAACTTGGGAGGTTTAGTTCCTTCCATTATATGGAAATCTTGACGATGTCAGGAACCCTTCTGTACTTCATGGGTTAATTTTTGGAACAATTGTGTGACTTATTAATTGCAGTTGCATTATTAGCATGTACTTATATTGTTCCACACGTCAGAAATAAATTGTGTTTCGACGCTAGTGAATTCAATTTAGAGGGGACTCTATAAATACAAATATTGTCACAAGAATTGTCTTGTGTATATGGTTGAAATGATATTGGAAATAAATTGGTGGCCTTCTGCAATCATAGTATGTTACATTTTGGTGTGCTCATTACTTTATTAAGTGTAATTACATTATCATTGAATTAAACGTTATAGCTGGGTTCATTCATTTTTCCAATCATTATTAGAAAGTGAAAAGCCTATTTTACAAATTATTAAGTGACATTTATTAATTTGAATGCTGCATGAAAGTGCCTAAAGATTGTTAGCTCTGGTCATGCAACTTGGATAACAAATTTGGCAAGGTTTGTGTTTTGAAAATTATTATTCATTTATATCTGATTTATATCAGATATGTTATTTAATTTTTGGTAATGGGAGCTTATAGCATGGGTGTATTTTATTCATGTGTGTCAAGCATCCCTTGTGCTTCCAAGGGTACATTTTCTTCCATCAAATGAAAGGCCAGATATATCATGAGCATCTACAATTTAGTCTTTAATCAAGTTCTGTCGGGTTTCTTTCTGGGTAATATTTCAAATCACTTTTAGTCATGATTAAATTCCTGTTAATTTGTTGATTACATTTGCCAGTCATTCTTATGACATCATTGCATAGGAGGAGCTATTATACACGATGTGCGGTTGTCTTGTGAACCAATGATTTCATTCCTCAGTGAAGCAGTTTATATCTGCCTAATATCTGTGTCTCACTAACATTTAGAGCTGCTGTTGGAACTTGGATGCATATCATATGATTCTAGTGCATTTGTATACTTGCTTTTTTTTTTTTTATATTTTGGTTTACTACCTTCATTATGGTTTTTAACTTTAGCTAATTGCCTCAATATTTTATGCCTCACAGGGGTTGGAGGCTATTCTTACTTGTATGAGCCACTATGGTGGGTGGGCATGATAACAAGTGAGTTTTGTACAATCCTTTTTGTTTATTGATTGAATTAATGTTGGAATTCTCTCTACTAGATAGTTATTTATGGAGCGCTTAAATTGATAATTTGATTTTTCTATTTTCTGTTCCATATATTCCTCTTGCATCCAAAGCATCTAACATGTAAGACCCACTGAGAACAGTATGAGCTTCTGCAAACCTAGGCACCTTATGGCAAGAGAAATAAGGATCGGCGGGATTTTGAGTAGTTGAATACATAAACACTGGAATCAGGATATGGGATCAGAGAAGTGAGTCTTTATACATTTCAATGTATCTGTCTCACTGGAGACCTGCTATTTGATAGCAGGGGAATGAAGCAGAACTACCTACAAACCAGAGATTGAAGATTCTTCAATGCTATTCGCAACACTCAGGAGCTTTTCTGGGAATTCTTGATGCAATAAAGACAGAGTGTTGTATAGCATTTCAGGAATAAAAACTGTGCTAAAAGACTTCATAAGTTGACCAATTAAATAAATTTATCGTATGCTTCAAGTATCAAGTGGAGTCATGAGGCGGGAGAGGTGGTTCTGGCTGGGACCCATTTATGTGCTGGTTGTGTCTAAGCAGGGCAGGTTAAACGCCCACATACATAAACAGTTTGTCACTCATGTTTATGAGTTTCTTTTCCAGTTAGACATTGTGATGCATTATGATGTCATGCTGGTGAAAGTCATTGTTGTATATAGAATAGGATAGTAATATAATGAATGATGATGTGAGATGTATGCATTCTTATTCTTTTCAATTTCAATTTTAACTCTCTACTAATGCTTCTATTTGTCAAGTGTCTCACATTGTTATATTCTCTTGATTTCACTTCAGAAAAATATGTCGGTTAAATGGATGATTTAGCTAAATAGACCTATACAGAATCATTAGGTTAAAAATTGACAACTCCAAAGCATAAAGTTAGGGATATGAAGTTCCTTATATCTTTATATTGTAAGAAAAGTGAAAGTGTATTCTGATGGGCAATTGCCATTTCAACAGTGATCGTTGGAGAAATTGCCAATTTTGTGGCTTATGCATTTGCTCCAGCTATACTGGTCACTCCTCTTGGTGCTCTCAGCATTATTATCAGGCATGATAGACATAAGCTCCTTATCTATACTTGGTTCTTCAGGTCATGAGTTCTGATTATGATGTTGTCTTTCAGTGCTGCACTTGCACATATTATTTTACGGGAGAGGCTACATATGTTTGGAATTCTTGGTTGTGTTCTATGTGTTGTGGGTTCTACAACAATTGTTCTACATGCGCCTCAAGAACGTGAGATTGAATCAGTGGCAGAAGTATGGGCTCTTGCTATGGAGCCAGGTAGTATACTTATATTATTGTCTGGAATGTCGTCGCCCTTCATCTTATTGTAAACATTATCTATGAACTGAGAGGTCGTGTTCTCTTTTTTTGGCAGCTTTTCTCGTCTATGCAGCTTTTGTCATGACAGCAGTGTTCATTCTCATATTCCATTTTATTCCACAATATGGTGAGACACACATAATGGTCTACATTGGTGTTTGTTCCCTTGTGGGCTCTTTGTCGGTATGCACCAGTATCTAATTTATTTATTTTTTCCTTTTATTTACTAGTTGCACCAGTGTTTTGCGTGTAGCCTTTCTGAGTATTTTTAGTCTAAGGGTGTCCTTTGACAGGTTATGAGCGTTAAAGCACTTGGAATTGCCATGAAATTAACTCTCTCGGGGATGAATCAGCTAGTTTATCCCCAAACATGGGCGTTCACTTTAGTCGTAATTGCTTGTGTGCTTACCCAAATGAATTACTTAAATAAGGTAATCACTGATACCCTCTCGTATTTGTAGCTCTTTAATTCCAATTTGCATCTTCTCATAACCACCATAAAGTACATGGAAAAGGATTCACTTTGTATTGTGATATCCATGAACAAGGGGGAGGTCTACTTTCTATCAAGCTTATGCTCTCTCTTGAATGCTTTCAAACACTATATATTTTCTCGTTGCTGGTGAGGTAAGAAGATAAATTGTCAAAACAGATAGTTACTATGCATGTGTTTCTTGAACTACAAGACAAGTACCTTATGGAGTTTATGTGGCCGATTTGAAGTGTAACGCTATACAGCCATTTGGTGTTTTAATAGAAGTGAACTTCTATAAAGGTTCCTCTAGATTTTTTTATTTTTTTTGGGGTGACATTTATCAGGTAATGAATATATATTTCTTTTCAATGCGTAACATGGAGACTGTGTTATAAAGGAATAAAGAGGACGGACTATATCTTTTCTATGACTTGATATGAAAAATAACCACAAAATTTATGAACGCTGACAATTAGGCAAAGGATTACTACCCATAAAAGTCGACCTTGTGGTTTCCCCTTGGCTAAGAATTTGTGTGCTTGCCTTTTAATGCACATGAGAAACTACATAATATAAGCAAGCTCCTTCTCATCTACATGGGTTGCAGACTATTAGAGAAATAGGGAGCCCCGTATTTTAATTATGATGAATAGCATGGCATCTGGATCAGGTAATCACTTACTACATAGGTATGGAGTGTCATTTTAACTGAGTACATTGAAATGGACCAAAGGGTGTATCACTGTATCATCATGACTGAGAATTTAACATGTATCAGCTCAGAAAAAAAATGCGGATTTTCAAAGTGAGGGTTGTGGAATCAAAAAGTGCGATATTTGAAAAAGCCCGAAAACTGTAATTTTGATGGAGACATGGTTGTGAGATTGTCTCGCCCCAGAAGTGAAGATTATGTTGCAACTTTGCACAACTTCTAGTTACAACAACAAAGTATTGCTAAAACCTCCATCTTTTACAAAGTTGTTGAACAAAAGAGGATGAGAAATATAAAAATCATGATGCATTACACAGAATATGTGGGGAACTTGATCTTGAAGTGCCAAATAAAGATTCAAATGGCTTGCAGAAAGGCAGTTATCATCCAGGAGTATATCCATGAACACTGATGGTTTAGTGCAATAGGCAAGAGTATATATTGGTAGTTTTATGGAGAAGCTTTGTCTGCTTATTTAGCCACATCAGAATCGAGAGCCCTAGAGTCTGATGGCCTGGGACCCAATTGGTTGGGTGAGTTTCATGCCTGATCTTGCTAGAAAGTGACGGGTGAAGCAAGTGCAAAACATCATTAATTATTTAATGTGAACAAACGATTTGTGTTTGGAGCTATTGCATGCATATTTGTTGAAGGATTTCATGTTCAGATTGGTCATTTTAGAATGTGTTCATTTGATCCCAAAGTTTCACCTTGAAACTCATCTATAAGTGGATAGTAGCTCTTAATATTTATCTATGCTGAAGAAATTAGATTTGGTATTCTTTGCACGGGTTCACCATTGTTATCATTGCTGCACTAGCTATTATTGTAATTCTGTTACTAGCACTACTAATATATCTCCAAATTGTCAAATCTTTTCTTTTTTGAACCATGTTTTCCATGTTGTTTGATGTGCTATGTTAATATTAACTCTGACACCTTTTTTCATATGCAGGCACTGGATACTTTCAACACAGCAGTTGTATCGCCCATATACTATGTTATGTTCACTTCATTAACCATTTTGGCTAGTGTTATCATGTTTAAGGTAAACCATTTGCCTTAGTGTCAGAAGTCTCTGAATTGCTTTACCACGGTCTGCTAGGTTGATGATGTTAAAATTTTCAGTCTTGACCATGATCAGTATATATTCAGGGAATGGCCACTGAATTTGTTGGATCTTAACCATATTTACAACTTACCGTGATTTCCTATGTATATTGAGAATCCAATATTGTTTATAAGTATTACCTGATCATAACTCGTACAAGCAGATGGAGGTTGATATTTAGTGAAGATAGGGAGAGAGGAGAATTTGAATGTTGGATCTATGTCTATATTGCAATTTTCCATATAATCTGTTTTAATTTTACTTTAGATTTTGTGTAAACGAAAGATATTCATTGTTTCATAGATTTGACTGATATATCAAACACTTACCTTTCTTGGATAAATGATTAGATATAGTAGGATTTTACCTTTCCCTCCCTTGCCACACTTGCACACAAGCACACAGATTTAGCAGTTAATTTGTATTATTTCCTTATTCACTATCTTGCAAGTGTTGTACTACCAATAAAATAAACAGTGATTGCAGATTTTGTTTCAAAAGATATCATTGTGCTTTATAGCTTACTGTCTGCTCACGATTTTCAAATTTTAATCATGTGATCTTTATAAACCTCTTGGATTTGATACCAGGACTGGGATAGGCAGAGTCCAACACAAGTTGTCACAGAGATGTGTGGGTTTGTGACGATACTTTCAGGAACATTTCTTCTCCACAAAACAAAGGATATGGCTGATGGTATACTCTAATTGTTCTTATAAGCCCTTTATTATCAACTATAATAAAGGTTTTTTTTTTTTTTTCTTTTTTTACGGGGACATAGGAATTTTGTTGACATGGTTCCAGGATTATTTTGTCTCTCTCTCTCTCTCACATTTGTGGGAACCCTTGGAGATCTGGACTTTGGATTAATGTCATCTGATTTCTTTTGCAGGTACACAAACAAGTGTAAGACTTGGTAAGCACTCAGAAGAGGATGGCTTTGGTGATGCTGAAGGCATCCCTCTCAGACGGCAGGATTCCTCAAAATCATGATACATTCTTTATATCATCTCTGTGATTCTCACAAAAATGCATGCATTTCTGGGGAGGGACCTTGCTGACGTCAACTTGTATTTTGTGAAGTATTTCCCACCCCAATGATATGCTTTTTCTGATACAGTTGGAGGTGGGAGGTGAGATTTTCTTCTCATTCTTCTGTTGGCGTCATAATCATTATGCTTTCACCTATTGCGCTGTATACCTCTCCACACTCCATACAAAATGTCAATGGTAAATGTAATCTTGTGCACACTGGTTATATATAGTGTATCTCAGCTTAGTTTTGCCAATGTTACAGTCTTCTGTCTAAAAGTTGGACTGCAGAGTTCTGCAGGGGCTTGATCTCACTATCAAAATACCGTCTCAAGCTTGTTAAATTCAATTTGACGTTCCTTCTCAACTGGTACACATAGGATCGGAGGCAGTTGTAATTTGTTCATTATTGAGCTCAACTCGCTTTGCCCTCACCTGTCTTTATAAAGGTTAGGCATAAAGTTCCTTCCTGTGGAAATGTCAAGGAAGAGACTTCATCGTAGAACGGAAAGCAATTAGAGTTGTGTTTTAGGTGTGTCTGCCAAAGCCCTCTGTATCACCCCCCCACCTCTGCAAATCCAAACAGGCTAATTTTTATTGCCAAGAGAATTCATTTCTTGTCGTATTTACGTTTCCAGTTCGATCATGGCCTTGCTAACTAGGCAATCACCCGTTCTGGAGAGAAAAATGGAAGATACAACTATAGCTCCATAGAGAGAATTTGAAAATTATTTTGCTATTCCCATAGATAGAAAACTTTTATATTTGCAAACATACAATCTAGGTGACTCCCACTTTAAACTTCTCAAAGGTCGTGTGAAAAGCTCCTGAATACCTTTCCTTAAACTCTATGATACTCGTCTGTTGAACGGGTCGGAGTTAACTGAGGCAAGTGTTCATCTAAGAATCTCTGGGTATCAACTTGCATAATAAATGAAGACACTAACTTGAATTGAGATCGCAAGCATTATTTCTTTCATTTTCTTTTATTTTTTATTTTTCCTGATGAGAGATAGCAAGTAATCAAAGCGCATCCTGTCATGATGCACATGTATGCTTCTTCAATTTTCAAGAACAACCTTTCTTGTTCACTTCCACACTACCTATCCTTGTAACATAGAATCAATCTTTAATAAGAACTACCTGAGACCCTACAAGAGATTGACTTATGGTGCTGTATCACCATGGGCTAACAACGTTTTAACAGTATCAGAGCCCCCGCCCAATCATCCGTAAAATCTAAGATCAATGGTTGATAGCTCTTATTTAGGCTTCTGCTTCAAAAGTCCAGAGACCGAAGCACAGTGCGTTGAGTTGTAATTGCATTTCTCACAACAAGACTGCAGCAGTTCAATGACTTTAAGGCACCTACATCATTTGAAAGCAGTAGTAAATTAAAAGCACAGAAAACCTAAAGAATTTATGATATTAGAAGCACCTAGGCTTCAATAATCAACTGCTGCTCTAATATATCAAATACTGGAAGATATTAAACATTAGCTGGTTATGGAAGAACGTGAGAAAAAGACTACAAATTCCGACATTATGAAACAGCAATTTACAATTGCATGCAGGTCCAGACGAGACACTAGATCAAATGCACAATTCGCCCTGCAGATCCACAAAACCACCCAATGTCACTAGGCCAATCGTAATTGAGACACTTATCATAAGAAAATCTGAGAAAATGAAAAATTGATATCTTTGAACGCCTGCAAGTTAAGAAACCTGACACGGTTCTGGAAGTGGAATTTATGACTTCTTTCAGACTTTCCTGTAACCTAGTTAGCTGCCAAAGTACAAGTTTGTTGAACAATTGTATGGTGATCCATATCAAACTGATGATTATTGATCTACCTCATTAATTATTTTATACTTCTGGTGCAGCGGCAACATCTTTTTCAGTTCCATCATCTATGTAACAACCATTTTCCTGCATATGTTACTTATAGAAAGGAAACCGAGAAATGCGGCAAAAATATATCCTACAAGACCTAGTCCTTGAGGATCCCGTTAATGACTTGATAAAGATCCCAATTTCCAATAAAGTTGCAACATAGAATCCTCATTCTACTTATACCTACGACCAGCATCACTAATCCTGAAAGAGTCATATATGCACAGCATCCCAACTATAGTCCTAAGATGGCAGTCCACCTAAATATTTTAAATATATTAGTTACAGGCTTAAGCAAAGGTGATCTGCTTGACCAGCGTGCTTCTTCATATGGCAACATTTTCACTGTTAGGAAAGAAGTTCACTCAAAAGCCACAAAGCATAACGACAGCATGACAATTTCATGTACCAGAAGTTTGTTTTTCGTTCCAAGAAGAGGAAGTGTTTCTAAAATCCAAATCATATATATTACTTGAATAATTTAAGTGTCATTGAAACCTTTGTTATGGTTCGGTGCTATTATATTCAATATGAAACTTGGCGTGTTTCTCTGATAAATGGACAAAAAAGGAAAACCTACAAACCCATGACTGATATTCCCACAATATATTGGGCTAAATCTAAGCATATGAAATGAAAGACCTGAAAATGAAATATGATAGATCATGGTATTCTTCCTATACATCTAATAAAAACAGAAACAACTCCTAAAGAGCTACTTCTCATGAAAATTCTGATCGAAGTACACTAATAAAAATCCAAATAATTAAAACAAAAAAGTAGGGCACATGGGTTGCTAAAATTCCATGACATTCTACCAAAACTTGTGTAATCACACCCATCACAATCAAGACTCTTGTTCATGACCAATCCCATGAATACTGGGAAGAAGAAGTCTTCAGTAATCCCATTATAATTTTTATGAATACTGGGAGGAAGAAAGTCTTCTGTAATCCCGTTATAGTTTTCAATTTAACCCATAATCGATACTAATAGTTTAAAAGTTGTGGAACCCAGAGTAACATGACAGAGCAACCATTTACCTATACGATCACCTACCTAAAGATCTCAAAGAGAAAATTGAGTGGGATATGTAAATTGGAGAATCTGTTTTTCTTAAAACTTGTCAGGAATTTTTATTTCATTTTTTTTCCAACATTTTCTCTGCAACCAAACACATCAATTTAAATTGAATGAGATATTATTTTCCCCAACAATTAGTTCAAGTATCCAAAATCAAACATAGAAAATATAAAATTAATACCTTTTCCCATGAATTTCTCAGAAACCAAACAACAATTACGTATGTCTATGCTCTATGAAAAGTGAGTACCTTTGTGAGAGAAAGTTATTCTTGGAGAGACAAGCTTGAATATCGCAAGCCTCTTTCTTGCATGGCTCCTTGCTCCGCTGTGCCATCGCTCTCTTCCTCTAATTTCTGCGTCAGAGTGAATCTTTAAGTTAGCGTTTGCTGTAGAAAAAAAAAGAAAAAATGGCGGCTACAAAGAAGCGCATCGTTGATTATATACTCTGCGCGTAGGTGTAGCCATTGGCGGTGGAACCGGTTCTAACAGACCAAGAAGTGCCACGTAACCAAGGAGTAGATCTCAAGGCTGTGGTAATGATTAATGCGACGTCGTTCGAGTTTTTTTTTTTTTGGCGTGAAGGAAGTTTAAGGGTGAATTATAATTTTTTTTAATATCAATCTAAATACTCAATTTATTATTTTATACATCTAATTAAGTATATTATACCTTATAATATTTAATATAATTAATAAATTTATCAATTTATTAAAATGACGTTCTTACTTACCCCTTAATGAATAAATTTATTTCTATATTTATTTTTACTACACTAAAATTCTTTGAAAACATCAGTTGACCAATAACAATGAGAAATATATAAGGTCATAAGGTTGGTGCATAAACTTATTATTATGGTTTTAAGCGTGAAAAGGACTTTTAATAATGTACTTTAACATTTAAATATGTTATGGAATCATTATCATGGACTCTGAGTTTGGCTATAATTTTTTTTTCTAGCACCCTCGAAAGGAGTAATTAGGATCCTCCCCTATAATACAACAGAAGTCCTATTAAAGGAAAAAAAAAAAACACTAATACCTTCTCAAAAGGTATTTAACTCAAAATTTAATTTAATTTTTGAAAAAAATAAAATAAAATTTGTGTGTATGTGTCTTTTTAATTTATACGAAATCTCATCATATTACAAGAAAAACATATGAGAATCTAAATTCATAAAAATAAGTTTCGTTGTGTTGGAAAAACTAGCACCTATTTCATTCAAATTGCTAACAAAGTTGGCTTTTAGGAGCAATTAAGATTAATTTTTTTTTTCATTTTAGTAGTAATTCATAAATAATTAATTATATTTAGCATTATAAATATAATGTGCTTAACAAAGGAATTGATTTCAAGGATGTTATTATGATCCAAAGTCATTTTGATATATTTTTGATAGTATAGAAATTTAGGCTAAGTTTGGTAATGACTTTTAAAAAGTTACAGTACCTATATATTATTTGGTTACATATTTTTTAAGAATATTTTTTCTATTGTTTTTAAAAAATCAGGAGTATTTTTAGAAACATTCAAAGTGATGCTTTTAAAAACTAGTTGTGACTTTTTAAAATTAAAAATATAAAAATTATTTTATTAATTTTAAAAAATTATCAAATATATTTTTAATTAATCTATAAATTATTATCAAAAATTAATGAGTATTATTTTATTCAAATATTTTATTTATTATTTTTATTATCCATAATAATTTTTATAAAAAATTTATTAAATAAAATTACTATGATTTTTTAAGCAGCTATTTTTATTATATGAAAATTATAACAATGTTTTGGAAGTTACAGTATTATTATATTAAGCTTTAATCTCTATTTGTGGTGGGACTGGTGGCCACTAGTCAGGGCAGTGCCACGTGTAGAATCCAAGGATCTTTGATGATGCGACGTCGTTTGTCAATTGTTAATAGCTCGCGGTAACTTATTTATGGGCCAAGCCCCTTTGCATCTATAGCTACTAGCTGAAGTCCTCCTCGGTTCTGTGTCTCCAATTCTCAACAATGGAAGCCACCAAGCCGTTGTTGAACTCTCTGAGCTCGAAATTAACACCGATGGCTTTTCAGTGGTTAGACGGTTTCAGAGAAGCCTGTTGTCTTCATCGCGTCGTTATTATGTGCTTCAGGTTCCCCCTCCCTCTCTAATTTAACTTTATCCGCTTATGAATCCGATTGCCTTTACTTTCTGTTTGGTTTACGAGAAAACCTAAGAAAATAAGATAAACAACTTGTACTCTTTGTAACTAACATTTTTAAATTCGTTAATCATAGGAGTACATATTTGGTAGAAAGTTTCATAGTACTTGTTTTCTTTCGTTTGACTTCAATGGATTTACGGTTAACTTTGTTTATCTTTTTTTAAATTATTCTCGTAGGTCGAAAAAGCTGCTGATCAGGACAGGGCAGTGTTTTCTCCTGAATGGTTTCATTTTCTTAGGGAGGTAACCTGTACCCCACTTACTTTGGATAAAATTGCAAAAGTTTAGTTTCAGATTTGGATCATTATATTCAATACAGTCCAACACCTTTAACTTTTGCAGATATTAATACTGAACAATTTAGCATCAAATTTATTGCAAAAGTATGGAGATCATATCCTGGATGCTATACTTTTATAGTCTTCTTGAATTGCAGTTGTTGAGTAATAAACTATGCTGTTGAGAGTATATTTTCCATTAGGAATTATTGATTAGCAATTTCTTGGTTGATTTATTCTTTATCGCTCGTGTAATTACTAAAAGGCAAACACAAGCTGACTCCTGATGTGATTAGTCAAATGAAAACAAAAATTCCGGAACTTAAAAAGCACTTGTTATATAAGAGTGCCAGAACCAAACCTATTCATAATCAAAAATTGAGATCAATGGAGAATGCATGGCATAAATTATTATTCTCCATAGGGCGTATCTCATTAACAGTTTCTCTTTTACTTATAAGAATAGCTAATGTCTTGATTGTAAACAATGTCAGAGATTCTATATCCCACCACCTACATAATGTCTATCAAAATTTTGATTGATATGTAGCAATAGAAGTTAATTTTCAGCTAACTATCATTTATCAATGAATTTCTGGAAATCCATAATCCACGTACTATGTTGATTGTTGAATACTTTTTTGTTTTTTTTTTTTCTGGCAGTGAGCAGTGAATTCAGATTATTAACATCTTTTTAATAATTTGAATTTCTTAAAATCATTTTGCAGTATATTTGTCCTTAATTCGGTTTTCATCCCAGCGTTGGAATGGATATTACCTGATCATTGCTCACAGATTAGTTCTCAAAAACTGTGTGCATTTGGTGGTACTTTAAAATTTTATTCTTCCTTACGTCATGGACTCATTCAACTCTTTTATGTAAGTATGCAATTACAGAAAATGCTATATGCATGTCTGAACTTCCTACACGTCCATTTTCTGTAGCCTCTCCTCTTAGGGTTTACCTCAATAGGTTAACTTATAGGGATTAGATTTCTATCAAAAAAAAAAACTTATAGGGATTAGGTAAACTTTCTTTCTGTCATAAATTCACCCAGTTAGATTAATTTTTCTAACTTGTATAGAAAGTGAGAGGAATTGGTTTCTATTTCTCTACAGCATCAAGCTTTTAGATATATATTAAGAATGACAAAGCCATAAAAAGTAATATCTTTGTGTGAAACGTTTTACTTCTGATAAGAGGGCTACTCAAGCATGAAATACAGACCCCCCCCCCCCCCCCCCCCCACACACACACACACACTGAATGAGTATCCATAGAAGGCTACTAAAGAATACCCAAATTTTCAAAGCCAACGCTTCCAAAAGCTTCAAATAACCTCACCTGATCTGATTGATACCTGCAGGTACTTTGGTTTTACCCATTATATGTATTCAGCATAGTTCTAAGCACTATCTGGTAATGTTCTCTCTAATCATATTTCAACTTCCATTTCCTGTTTCATGTAGTCACATTATTCGGTAGTTGTTTATATCGTGTTTAATCTTGCTTGTTTATCTTAGCTACAAGTCAAAAATGGCCAAGCAACATATCCTCAATATCTCTATATTCACGCACCATGCTTATATAAAATGAATATGAACTTGTCCACCTAATCGCTAGATGTTTTGACTCTTGATATTTTTGCTTTTGCAAGTTGTTCATCAAAGTTTGAAGTAGTGAAGGGCTTTCTTGATTCAGGTACAATGACATTGCCAAGCATGGCTTTTCTGCAATGGGAAGATCTAAGTCAACCATGGTGGAGTCTTCTATCCAAAATGACGCCTTGGCCAAAAAAAACTCCACTAGGATAAAAAGACCTTCTGGCCTGGAAGGGTAAAGTTCCAACGAGTAAAATATTCAATGATCTACTAAATGTATTTTTTTTTTCTTGGCTCATGGCCAAAAAAAAATCCAATAAAATGTAAGAAATTTCATCTCTGTCTTTTCTTTTGTCAGGGTCATGGTTGGAATAGGAGAGCAGGTGTACTCACTACTCCTTTTGAGTGTTTTCTTCCTCGAGGTGCTGTGTGTTTTTGTAATTTCTATCTTGTGATAAATTCAGTGTGTTTTGGGGAGTTCTTGCTGCATTTTTTCATCGTATATTTTGCTAGTACGCTTTTCCTATGCAATAAATTCAGCTTTCTTTGGTATATTCTTATTTTCTATATAACACAGTGTTATATGCAGGTTTATGCTACAGGCTTCATACCATTCATAGGGAAGGTGCTCAATTTTTTACTCCTTTCCTGGATGTATGCATATTACTGCTTCGAGTATGTGGTACATATACAATTTTGCTTAATGTCTTCCTCTCAAAGTGGGCTTTGTAATTTCTGATATACTTTTCTTTTTAGGTACAAGTGGAATTTTAATGCAGTGGCTCTGGATAAAAGGCTGGACTTCTTTCAATCTTACTGGGCATTTTTTGCTGGTTTTGGTAATAAAATAATTTACCTTTTCTGTAACACAGTTATAACAGTTCAAAAACTCTTTTGTGTTCTAAATTTAATAAAACTATCATTAAATCTTATTTTGTGCATGTCTTTTACACATACTCAGCGTTCATCTTACACAAGTGTAAAGTAAACTTCCATATGGATTGTTTTAAATCTCTCATGTGCATCTAAAAACAGTTATGATCTTACAGTTGGGGCAAGTGAGTGATGTTGTAGGCTTTTCATTATTGCTGGGGAGGATTTTGTTCTTAAACTTAAACAAATGATTGTTTTGTATACATAGTTTTAATTTACCTGTAAAAAGTATTTAAGATGTGATTTCACTTTGCTATGACATTAAGAAGAAAAGAAACACAAAGAAAGTGTAAATAATAAGGCTGTTATTTTTAAAATAATGTTCAGTGTTAAAATAGTTTTGGTTTATGCATACATATTGTGACTTCAACTTCAGAACTCACAGCACGTTAGTAATTGGTGCTTATGAGCACTAATCCCACATGATATGAAATATTCTATCAGGTTTGGACATTACTAGAAAACATTTTCCTATACATGTATCCAGAATATTATTTTACTTGTATAAGATTAATGAGTTCTTTTATGGCGTTTGTTTCAGGAAGCCCTTGTGTTCTGGCGATATTCTTTTTTTCACCTCTTGTCAGCTATGGAATTATGGCAATACTCTACCCACTGGTACATTTAACTGCTTCTTCTTTTTCCTTATATTTCTTCTTAACTGCTGGCCTCTCCAGGAGGACTACAACATGTTAACAAACGGGGGGATTTAAACAGTGATTCTCTCAATGGGGAGAGAGTCCTGGTACACCGGGGTTTATTTCCTTTGTTACTGGAAGTTCAAATGTGCTCTTAAATTTGTTAATTTTAAATATATCTTTCAGTTTGTTTTAACTGCAACTGGGTCGGAGGCTGAGCAAGATATATTCTTTGAGAAAAGCAAATGGAAAGATGCAGGTTCAGGAAGGCTTCCAATATTTTATGTTGCTGACAATTTATCGTAAGCTCTCCATCTTACTCATCATTTTGTGCATCTAAATTTGGTTTGACTAATAGGCAATAGATAATATGTCTTGAAAAGGCATCCATCACAATCATATAATGGATAAAGGAGGCAACCATCACAATCATATAATGGATAAAATCTTACTGTTGCTTACAATTACGATCACACAACACAATGAATGTTAATCATCTTATTTAATTTTAAGCTTTTCAGAGATATCATGCTGCTTTCTGCTTCAAAATTCTGTCGGCTACCCAACTGTGGTGGTTGGGGATCCTGTTTTCGGGTTATCAGCTACTTCCTTCCCCTCCGTTCTTCTCCTCCCTCTATATATATGAGCTTTACAGTTGGTAAATCGTAAGAAAGACAGTCATGTTACTAGTCTATTAGGTTGATCTTTTCCCCAGGAAAAGTAAAGACCAATCAAAGAAACAACCATAAGTAGAATGCATTTATACACGACAAACCATTAATTTTCATTCTCTTGCATGGTCTAGATGGATGATACCATTTTGCACTGATGGTATATTTTGAGAGTCATACTAGGTTTTTCACTGTAAGATGTTCAGTAGCCATTATTGAAAAATAGGAATGCTCAATAACATGAAGGGTGTAAAAAAGAAAAGTTTGAAATTTTCTTGGATTTTTGTAGTATAACATCATTAGTTATCTGGTTGATACTTATGACAACTGACTGCACCTGATTCAGGGTAAATGTGGATTGTTCCACGATGTAGGTACTTTCTTTCTTTTAGCCTCTTGTTTACCTTATTTATTGGGGAGGGTGGTTCCTCGTTTTAGTTAATTAATTAAACATTTGAGAAGTAAATCAGTCTCAGCTTGAAAAACTAAAAATTGTTTCACACAAAACTGATTAAATGAGCCTCCAACTGGTTTTAATCTTTGCTCAGTCTGAATTTCTGATTGACCTCATTGTAGGATGCGTGTGTTATCTTTTTTCCCTTCGGAACATCGAGAACAAATGCAAGACAGCAAAGCACAGTAAGATGTTATTGGCATAATGCTAACCCTTGATGACCGGTAAGTTAAAGTTATATAAGTTGAATTGGAAAAATCATCTGGGCTGTAGGAAATGTTTCCTACAAGACTTAATTGGCCTTTCATCTTCCACAATTTCACTTTTGTTAATGTTTTTGCAGTTCTCATTCAGATTGTATGATCATTTTGTCAAATCTGTTTTGTGTTCAGTGCTACAGAAAAGCAGATGCTTCAGAATTTTGCCTAGTGTGTACATTATTTAGGTGCTGTACATCGTGGTAAAAGATAACACAGAAGGTTCAATCCTGTATCTTGTGCATATTGAAAGCAGCATCTAAGATAGTATGCAGCAATATGATCACGAAAAGAAATCTAGTTGAATGTTAACCTGGGGGAGAAGATTTGAAGATTGATGGTAGGTGTAGACGTGTAGTACTGAGAGCACATTCTCTGTATATATGTATAAACTTGTTTAGATTTTTTCATTTCAATAACTTGTTCCTCACCTTAGATGTAAACTTCTGATGTGTGCATGAAATGTGGACAATCTGGTTGTGCAAAGAGCTTTGTTCACTGAAATTATGGGGATTTATATATGTAACAAATCGTCATTATAGATTGTACTCCTTATATATTGATTTGTCTCACTTTTGTTCGTGTTGGATTGGAAGACAACGACTCCACAAAATAGCATCTGAAGCAGGCAAGAAAGTGAAAAGCATCATGAGCCGTAAGCTGAACTCTCTCTCTCTCCCTCCCCTCCCTCTCCCTCACCCTCTCCCTCGACTCAGGAATGTTCTTTTTGCAGAGATTTTAGTTGGAGTGACATTTTTCATTTAATTTGTTAATTAAATTTTCTACCTAGTTGCAACTGACAAGATTGCCCTCCTTTTAAAAATTCGTGTCGAAACGGTCGAAACATGTGAAACGTTTTCGTTTTCACGCTACCCGAAACAAAACTCACTTATAGAAACGCAACATCGTTTTGGCGGGAGCGTTTTCATACAAAACGGGATTGTTTTATTGTTTTCACACAAAATTAGTCGACACAAACAGAGCAGCTTCAAAATTTAAAAATCTAAGTTTTGGTTTTAGTTCTCTTCATATTTTAGGATTTCAATTATTATTTTTAATATCTTATTTGATGAATATTTAGATGGTATAATTTAGTGAAGATAATTCTTTTTAGGATTTTACCTGTATTAGGTTTCTTGGTCTTTTATTATTTTTTTATACAAATATTTTTTATTAATTTAATTTAACTTAGTAATGGATAATATTAAATTTTCAGAACATATATATATTGGTTCAAATTAAAAAATTCATTAAATATGAGTTGAGCACTTACTAGTCATTCCACTATTAGTTGGATATAATTGTAATTTGATATTTTTTTTCAATTTGTATGTCTATGTTTAGAATTTTATTTTGTTATATATTTAATAATATTTTATGTATTAAATTAATAATGTTAGATACCTATAATTATGATAATATGTGTTTTATTATATATTTCATGCGTTTTCACAAAAATTAACGTTTTCATGTTGTTTCCATATTATTTCTCAAATTGTTTTTATTTCTGGACTTGTTGAAACGGTACCTCGAAACAATTTTAATTCCTTGCTTCCCACGCTCGATGCCATATGTCTATAACTAATGTAGAGACCCAGGAACAAAAGATAGCTGGCTTCTTTTTAATAAATTTCATTTCAAATAAAAGAATAATTCGATCCAAAATTTAGTATGCGCCCAACACACCCTCACAGTACTTCAACCATCTGATACTTTCTTTCCTTTTCATTTCATCTTACAATTTTGAAAGCGATTATAATACTTTCACGAAGGCATATATACACACACAAGTGGCAGGTATCATCATGTAAATGTGGTTTGTATGTGTTGAGTAATATTATTTTTATAATCGAAAGATTAAGTGCACGGATTAGTTTTGCCTCAGTTAACGAGGGTTTCTCTATGTGAGAGTGTGGCTATGTAGGAAGTATGTTAGCCGTGTGCATTAATACCCAGTTCTTTTATGAAATGAGTGTTACAAAAAACATTTATTTGTTTCTAGACCTGGTGAACTATGAAACGAGTTTGTCTAGAAATTACAAATTTATGAAATTGCAGATAATATTTCATAAACTTATTTTACTTTTTTTTTTTTTAGTTGACAACTGTGAGCCCGTTTGGGATAGCATTCTGGGTCGCGAGATGTTTGTTCTAGAATGCTTGGGTCGGCATCTTGGCCTGTTTAGGTTGTTGTAACCAGTGTCTTGAGCATCCCAGGATGTGTATCCAAGAGGCAGCTCAATGGATTCTTCTCGGCACCGCAGCCTAAGACAGGGTCTTAAATTTTTTTTCTTTCTTTTTGGTCTTTTATCTCTTAATTTTATTCTACTTTTATCTATTCATTGACCAAGTTTTTAGATAATCTAAACACGCTAAAAGTAAGAAAATATTGATGACATACATATACAAATTAAAAATTTTAAATTATAATTTTTTGATAATTCAAATATTAAAAATGGGCAAGACGGATGGTGTCCGTCTCTTTGCCAAACGCACTCAGATTTAATTTTTAAATCATGATAAAAAAAAATAAAAAAATAAAAACTATCTCGTGCAGAAAAAATGAATTCTGCAAAGAAAAATCAATGTCCCCAGATTTTTGTCAGCGGCGCTCCCAATGTATTCTATTCACAATAATGACCCAACCCGCACTTAACATACTTACGATTGGAGCACGCGAAGCGCGTGATACTTTTATTTATTTATAATTTATTTATAATTTGTAGTCAAGGTGGATCTCAAATTTATTAACGACGCTAATACAATTGATTCATTAAACGGGGAGATAATATCATCCTGACCGTTCCTTCAAATTTCAATGATGATCAGCACCTCTCATGTCCTTTCCTTAAACAGCAACCCAATCACTATTTATTTTTGGTACAATACTAAAATTAAGGTAATAATTCACAATTTTATATTATTTTAATGTGAAGGTCAAAGCATGTCGTTAATAATCCAGCAAGTTTAATCGTAGTGATTAATATACTAATCCCAATTTTTAGCTTTATACACCGGAAATTACGGATTAGTGGAAGAAAAAGCTAATTATGACCAAAATTTTTATTAAAGTGATAAAAGATAATATATATTTCTGTCAATATGCTAGCTACAAATATTATTTTTTTAATGTAATGAAAGAAATTTTTTTCTTATACAAAGTGGTTGAAAGTTGAGTTTTGTCCATTCATAAGCAAAAATAGGTATCGTAAAGATTTCACAAACTATAGTATAAACCCAATGTTCTATATAAAGTAATATAAGACTGTATAACATGCTCAAAATCTCTTCTAAGGGACACTCTAAACAAGTAAAGAATTGGAAAATTTCAAGATCTAAGGATTGATTATCCTTATTGTGTACACTTTGTTTATTGCACTTATCCATTAAAAAAATAAAATGATATTGTATCTTTTGATTCAAATCATAATTTTTTTAGCATCGTTTCAAGATATGAAATTATAAACAATATTCTAAACTCATGAATTAACCTTATACGAAAATGTTAAATGAGACAAATATTATAATATATTTTAAATTAGACTTACATGAATTTATGATGTTATAAGCTTTAAAAATATTCATTGTGAATTTAAAGCTACTAAACTTTGAGAGCTTAGCTCAAGTTATTAGTATCTGTTCCACACTCTTTAGTGCCAAGTTCAAAAACTGCTAATATATATCAAACAATAAATAAATAAATTTTTGTTGAAATACATTCCAATACACGATGTGACTACTCTCAAAAAAATATCACAAAATTTTTGACAAGATTTATAACTATAATATACCTTATCAAAGGGGCATTCTAATTTCTCTCAATCTTTCCAAAAAAAAACTCTCAACTCAAATCAAGATAAAAAAGAGAACAAGTACGGTCTCTTCTCTCCTTTTTTTTTTTTTTTTTTTTCTCCCTTTGTTTTCTCTACCTCAATCAAAATAGGCCTAAAGGCTAAAACTACTACACCCCAAATTAGATAGAGCCAAGAAAGAAAACTTAAATTAGTAGAAAAATATCAAATTTTATAATAATTGTACAGCCTACTCGAATCCTTATGTAATATACGTAGTTTGTACAAGTGGGAAAAACAATAAATGATTAAACAATCAAAGGATGGAAGAGGGTGTGTGAAGGTCATCTGAATTGACTGTTCAAGTCAACACAAGTTGTTGTCTTTGCCTCTTTGGCTTTAGCATAACCTTATCACCATTTGGCTTCTTTTTTTTTTTTTTTTTTAATATCCTAATGCATAAAATTATTTGGCTAAATTATAAAACCTAAAATTTCAATAAATTCCTAAGTGTTTGGATTGTTTTTACAATATCCAAAAGTCAATTAAGATGCCTGTAAATTAATCTTATACCTTTTGCTAAACTAAAAGTAAAATAAATAAAACCTTCCTATGAGCCCAAAAGAAAAAATCATTCACAGTAGTATGTGTATTTAGAGGTTCTTAAATTCTTATATACCAAACAGATTCTTTACATTTTTCTTTTTGATTTGTTTTCCATATTTTTCATTTTAACAAAGTAAATAAATAGAAAATACTGAAATATAGTAGTAACTGGACACAAATTTCCTCCTATACAAACTCTCTCTGCTGTTACCTTTTCAGTCCCTTTGGACCAAACCATCAAATTACATACCAAACTCTTCCAAATCAATCTAAACAAATCATTCCCTCCTCTCTAAAAATAAGCAAACATAAACACACAATTAAATAATCAGGAAACTCGATTCTCACTTTCTCATATCCATTCTTGAATTTTTTTTATTTTTTTTTATAGCGCTCCAAATTCATCCTCTGCAAAAACAAACCCAATAAATTCTATCTCCTGCTCTCACAAATTACAATGTAAAACTGAAGAGAACCAAACAAACTTTTTCCATACAGATTAAGAGCAAGGTAAGCAACTAACCAACTTTGTTTATTCTGGAATTGAATTGCATGGTTATGTCACTGAGAACTATTTGGGTCTTCATCTCCACTATCAGTACCTTGGGGTTGGTGTTGATGATGGTGATGTTGATGCTCCAATGGATGATTTTGTTGGTGGTCAGAATTCATATTCAACCCACTTCTAGAATAAGCATTTAGAGCTGCCAACATACCCAAATTGGACTCAGACATACCTAACCCAAGATGCTGAGATGGTTGCTGCTGCATTAACATTGAACCCAATTGTAAGGCATTAGCTGATCGGCCACCTCCTTGAAATTCAAGACTACCGGGAAGATTGAATCTGGGCATGAAATGTAGAGGAGCTTGTAATGTATTCGCAGTTGCTGCTGGTACTGAAGCTGTAGCAAATGGCCACATCTGGGCTTGAGCTTGAGCTTCGGATGGAACAGCACCTGAAGTTGTTGTGGTGGCTAAGCCTGGTCCACCACCAGCACCGGTTGTTACGGGTAGCATCCAAAATGTGCTACCGGAACCACTAGCTGGTGCTGGTGCCACTGCCCACATCGCAGTGGCGGGTAGTATATTTGAAGGCCGTAGTAAACTTGAAGATCCTCCTGCTTCTTGTTGCTTTGGAAATTGTACGTTGCTTTTGAATGCCTTAGGTGAACCTCCACCACTTTCATTTTGTGATTGATTGTCATCTTTAAATAAATCTTCTCTGAAACGTTTTCTCATATAATTCTCGGTTGTTTCACCGCCCCCCACTTGGAAGTGCTTCAGCAATTTGATCTGCAGTCATCAGATGTTGGTGTTGGTGTTGCAACGTTTGCTGCTGTTGATGCTGATGAAAACCTAAGAAAGCAGCGTGTGGGAACCCTTCTTCATAGTGAGGGTGATGAGCTAGAGCCAAAGCTCCATGAAATGTATGAGGAGCTGACTTTGAGGGCGGAGCTGAGAGTGTAGACCCACTACTACGAAGAGAAACGTTTAGAGTAGAGAAATTCGCCGGAATTGTACCAGTACCGGTGGCAGCTATAATTGCCGGCTCAGCCTGATGTAGTAGCCACTCAATTGTTTCACCATCGGACTTATGACCCAATTCTCTTGTCAATTGAAAAACCCTAGCAGCACAGGTAGCCGGCATTCGGATTCTTCTACCACGACCATCAACCTTGGTGTGTCGGTCCTTGGTGGATCGTTTAGGTGGGTTTGTGGTGGTTGTGGTTGTGGAAATTGATAATTGTTGTTGAATTTGAGTTTTCTTGGTGGAATCAATGATGGGTCCGGATCGAGATGCTGGGTGGGACTCGGATCTGGTGGCAATAGCAAGAGAAGCATCTATGAGATGAGGAGGTGCGGTGATAGATTGAGAAGCAGAAGTTGAAGATGATGAAGAAGAATTAGAGGAGCTGGAGGTTGAAGAAGAGTTGCCAGTACCAGTTGCACCATGGGTCAACCCAGCTTGGATAGACATGGAGCCCATGATGAAGGGTCTTGAAGATGGTCCTCCAGCTCCTGCTGATGATGATGGTGTTCTGCCATCAAAAGGGACCACAAGCTGTGAAGAAGAAGATAACTGCTTTTGTTGTTGTTGTTGATGGTGGTGATGGTGGGGGTGAGGGTGAGGGTGAGTGGTGGAGTTGCTACCTTGCTTGTTGTTTTGCAAATCTGATAGTTCCATTAGGTGGGGAAGGGTTTGAGACTTTTTTTTTTTTTTTTTTTACCTAAATTTTTTTCTCTTTCTTTGGGTTCCAAAGATGATTGATCAGCCCCATCTTTTGTTTCTTTGTTTTTAGAGAGAGAAAGATGGGGAATCTAGAGAGAGGAAAACGTTTTTTTTAAAAAAAAAAATAAATAATAAATATCTGCAGGGTTTTGGACCTGGCCAAGACTAAGACTATGAGTTTTTGCCTTGTGGGGTTCTTGGTTAGTGATTGACTGTTGTCTTCCCTTATACTCTCAGAGAGAAGAGAGAGAGAGGTGAGTAGGTTTAAAACTTAAAAAGAAGAAGGGCAGGTCAGGCCACAGGTGGGGGACCTTAGGAGGGGAGCAAGTAGCAGAAGGCCACTCGTGGGGTCTTGTAAAAGGAATGATAAAAACTGGCCTTTGTTACACACACATATGCCTGGTAAGTTATAGCAACTATAAATTTAGATCCACTTGATTTTTACAATCTGGGTGCATTCTATTTTTTATGGTATTAGAAAGTCAATACTGTCCTCTTTTTCATTGCTAAAGTAGGTCTCAATTTGGGGTATTCTTGTCTGCAAAATTACAGGTGCCCACAACAAAAAAAAACTTACTTTCTACTGTTTGCCTCTCTCTCTCTCTCTCCCTGAACACTCCTGAACACCTGGACTGTGAAGCAGTGGAGTAAGAAATTGCACAGCAGCATATGCAGAAAATGGACAGTAAAGTTTTCAGAGCAGCATATGCAGGAAATAATACTTTTGTGTATGTGTGTATGTCTATATCTGAAGGCCTCCTCTTTGTTTTGTTGTGGGAAAAACCTAAAACTAAGGTAATTCAGAATTCAGATTCATTAACCAATATTAATATCAATGTTAATTATCTTCTATGAAGTTGAGAGTAATTAGTGTTATGGTAAATAGGGATTGAGCAAGTAGAATTTGCAGTTGGGGAAGGAAGTGGGTTGATGGTAAAAAAACATGAATCCGGGGAAGCAAGCAGTTAGACAGCAGAGCTACACAGGTAAGCATCAGATAAAAAGCATCTAATGCAGTATGACAACTCATCCCAACCCAACCCCACACTTTGTTTGTTTGCTAGTTAGTTTAGTTTTATTATATCTTTTTGAAAATAAAATTATATAATTCTTTTCTTTATTTCTTGGTCAATTTGGAGCACCCCTGCTTTTGATAAGTGGAACATCTGAAAAGACAATAATTACCCTTAATAGTTGCTGGGTGATTATTTTGCCTAAACATATTTGGCTTAACAAATATAAAGCATAAAGTGCCAAGCTGTTTTCTTGAACATAAATGTGAGAGACAACTGCATGCATTTAGATTATGCATTTCTTTTTAGTAATGGGTGGTTTTGCTATGGACTATACACAAGAACAAATTAAAATGCTATCTGCACTTAGTTAGTTTTTATTAGATAATCATTCATTGTCTGAAACAATTATTAATTAGTGAAAATCAGTGACAGATTTAAGAAAATTTTGTTTAATATTTTATTTATAATAATATACTTTTGTTTTTTGTGGGCCTTATTAGATTTTTTGTAAAATTTGAAAGATCAAGTGGCGAAATTTAAAGTTTACAGAATATAATTGAACTTATATTTATTTAATATTTTGTGTTGAAAAATTTATTAGGGGGGCAAATTAAAAAAATAAAAAATAAATGTGTGGGGATAATATATTATTTTTCATGCAACTTAAAAATAATTTTCAAAAGTTAATAAGGTAGCTTACTCGACCGACCTAGAAGTACATCCACCCTGGTGAAAATCCAACACTAGATTTACCTACCACTAGAGTTGATAAATTGGAAGGGAAATTCTAAGCTATTATTTGAGTTGTGAATATATGCAGTTTAACAATGTGTCAAATCTCAATCCATCTTGACTTTAAAATGCTTTTGATCCTTAAAAGTTAAAACTACGTACCAATTCTATATGAACAACTACAATCTTATTATAATAACTATGATTATGATTTTGACTGAAATCATTAACAAGTTTCAAATTTTACATAATTACATGTAGTGAATTAAGCAAGTCAAGTTATAATAATGTGCTTATGTGTATTTGTGTGTATGTTATCTAAGTACACATGTAAAAAGTTTTTACCTTATATAAATATCTTACTCCATCTAATTACTATGTTTGTAGTTTGTATTTTTATGATTGATTTAAGTTAGAGGTGTGCCTTGACAAAATTATTTCTTTCAGGATTTGATATCTTGTTAATTTATTTACTGTCTATCAGAATCCATAAATTGTTTCTCATATAGTATTATATTATTTCCCAATCACTTCTACCTTAAAAAAAAAAAAAAAAAAAAAAAGCATTCAAGTGCAGCAATATATGTTTCAAAAAAGAAAAAGAAAATAAAGTAGCATCCAAGTACACTAATGGCCTTGTAGATGCTAGTAACTGTTTCCTTGGAACATTATATTTCTTGTCTTTCCCAAAGAATGTTTGGGTAATAGAATTAACACATACTGTCTTTTTAAAAAAAAAATAAAATTCACATCTGAATTATAATATTCTCATTAATTTTAAATTAATATATTATTAGCCCTAAGACTTTTATCATTAATAATTAATCACATTTTTAAACTTTGGATAAGACAGACAACAAACTAGGGACAAAGCCTGTGGTGTGTAATGTGAAGGCTGCTAGGTTGTTGGGCAGAATTATACAATTTTGTCCAGCCAATGTTGTTGTGGGCAAAATAAAAAAACTTTCCAATGGGTGTCTCTATCATTTTCATTTTCCTTAAATATTTTAAACTAACATTATATATATGATTATGATTTTAAAAATACTAATCAGCCAGGCAGTTCCACCTGGACCCACTTACTTGCTTTACTAAGCTAATACTATTTTAGTATGAACAGATAATCATGAATCATAATTAATTCTATTAAAACCACACAAACCCAACCTTCATCTTTATTTTCCACCATCTTAACAGTATTCTATTTGACCAAATCAATTAACACAATCACTCACAATTATTAATTAAACAAAAGAAAAGAAAGCACTCATCTTTTGAAACAGTACTAATGATACTGGTGTGTTGCAAATTACAGGGGTGAGTGATGCTTTCATTTAATTGTACAAAATTTGATAAATTAAAATATTCTACGCATTACATAAAAATATCAAAGTATGATAATATAAAATTATTTTATTAATTTTTATATAATATTTGATAATATCTATATAATGAACATGAGAGGGATAAAATAATAGATATAATGACATAATAATTATATAATTTTATACGAAAATGATTTATAAAATTAATTAAATAATATTATACTGTCTTGTCATTTTCATTTATTGAGTGTAAATATCAATTTTCTCATTTGACGGTACTTTTATTCATAAAACTCTAAATTTATTAACTAATTATTAATTCAGCTGAAAGAATTGAGACAAGGTTTGGCTTCGAGCAATAATGAAATAACTCCAGGTAAATTAGTGTCATCTCCTTCTCCTCCCTATCTATGATTCTCTCTATGAAATACAATAACCACCCATGGGGTATAAGGTAAATTCATCTAGAACAGATGGGGGTATATTTGTAAATTGAGGTACAATTTTGCTACCATTAATTTCACTGCAGTGCCTGCTTAGTAAGGGACAGTGAGATCACAGTGGGTATTACTGTTCATACATCATACCCTCTTTGTTTGGTTCTTCTCCATATATTTATTTATTTTATTTTATTTTTCAAAATTTCAATTTCTCTCTCTCTCTCTCTCTATCTGAAATCTTGTTCCAACTAACAGAATTAATTAAAAGTTACATCACATTCCAAAATGATAATATCACAAAGCTGTCAGAAAATTTCAGACCCACTTAGAGTACTACTTAAATAAGACCCTCTTAATTAGTGGTCTGTTTGTTTTCTAAATTTGGTGCACTACTGTTAAATTAATTTTACCATGTCCTCCCATCAACACTGAATTTCAATGTCGATCTTCATTTCTTTCCGTTCCCCATTTAATTTTGTACTTTTGACATTTTTCTCCTCTTATTTACTTTCATTATTCCTGAAAGTAGTTACAAATTTCATTATTAATCTTTAATTTTAGTTTAGTCCCTTATAAGGCGGAGTAAAAAGTAATAAAAATATTAAATAAAAGTCAGCTTCAGCTGTTTTCATGGAATAATTACCACTTATCCCCCCTTAAATTTTGGTGATTTGTACTTTCCTCCTTGTTAAGAAAGTTACTTGTGTGTAGTTGTCCATATGAAAAGCCTAAAAAACCAATAAATCTTATGTAAATTAGGTGTAGTTTTAATGCGCATGCATATGATAATTTTGTTTAACAAAAAGGTTTAATTTTACTTTGAGATAAATTAAGATTTTATTAAATCAATTTTGTGATGTTTAAATTAAATTAATTTAATTATTAAAAATTAGACACATTATCTCTCGTATTAATTAACTATATTGAAACTCAATCATACAATATAAACAATCAATGATCATTATAGGTACATGTTAACATTGTTTTTAATAATGCCAATCAAATGTATATTTTAAAAGATTTTTTATTAAATTTACGGTCAATATATAAACTTATATGTTATTAATAAATAAAATTATAATATATTAGTTCACTTAATTAACATCATACTTGATAATTAGTATCAATAACATATAACACATTCTTATTTATTGACTATATTTAAATTTTATACACTAAGATTCAAATATTAATTCTTTTCAAAAAATCAACAAATATATTAGAATATTACTATGAATTAAAATCAACATAATCTTAAACACCTCATCTTTACTACACACAATTTATTCCATAATCTCAAAATTTTTGTGGGCTTTAGTGGAAATTTTTGGTCAAAAGTTAAATTTCCCTTTCTTTTTTTTTTGAAAAGAATGGTAGAGAGAGTCAAAAGATGGAAAGGGGTGATGTCAGCACAGGTGGTGGTGACTGTTCAGAGCGGTGTGGAATGATTATACGGATTTTACTAATTACTACATACTCAGGTAAATAAGTTGACCACACGTGCAACTCACGTGAGATTGATCTGTTAATTTTGGTATGCTAAAGTTTGAAAATTACGGCGGGAAATTAATTTGAGTACGAAAATTACTTATTTTCTTTTTTGAATGATAATCACGTGAATGTCATGCGCGTGAGACTCAATATGGTGGGAGCAAGTAAAACATCGTCCTCTGTTATGGTGGGGTACCAAAAATAATAAAAAAGGCATGTCTTCTTATTCTGAAGAGTGATATTAAAGTGCGGTCGTTCTCATAAAAAATCTCACGAGCTCGTTCCCTATTTAAGTGTTGATAAGGTCCAGGTCAAAATGATGGGCTTTGAATTCGATTTTAAGCCCAAACCCAAATCACTATCCAATCTGATTTAAGCCCACAAATCAATAGCAGTAAAGCCCCCTCTCTCTATCTCTCTGTAAAAGGTGAATTTTGTTATTGCATATTTTCATTTTTTTTTCCCCCCCCTTCTTAGATGCTGATTTTGATGTTCATTTAAGAGAGGTTATGAATTTAAAGGAAAGGAAAACTTTCAAAGGAGGTATAGCTAGGCATTCAACTTTGGATTCTAATGAAGAAACCATTTTGGGCTTGTCTAAAGTTTTTTTTTAGTGTGAAATTGATTTGTGGATCACTAGCAGGAGGTCAGGTCTATTGCCTAAAAGAAATTTCTTAAATTTGGGTTGATGCATAGCTTCATTGAAGAACCCTTTGGATATTATAAGTACCTCAAACCTGAAGTGAAGTTCCGAAGATAACAAACATTCTTTGCTTGAACAACAAAAGTTACAGAACAGCAAACAGTTACATCATTAATTAGTTTACATTCTCTGCTTTAAAATGTGTGTTGTAGTTCAAAGAAGATGACATCGTTGAGTCCATAGTTGGATTTGTCTGTTATGTATTCACTGGGCACAAGATAATAAGTCTACAAAATATAAGAGTTCGTGTACTGTTTATCTTATTTTAATATTACCTATTTTTTAGGCTTGTTATCCTGTGTTCATTGGACACAGAATAGACAAACCCTCTCTCTCTCTCTCTCTCTCGTGGTTTCAGACATTTTGATTTCTTAAAGTTTTGCTAAACATGCAAAACTCTTCCTAAACAACAGATGATAAAAGCAGATAAAGATTGATTCTGATTCTGTGAATATCATATGATCTTAATTTGAAGTCCATTAATCCATTTAGATCTGGCCACTCTGTTCTGAATTAGACTCCTTTTTGAAAAGGAAAAAATAAAACGAACAAAGCAGATACAAAGAGGGCCAGATATTCATCCAATAATAGAATATATTGGGGAAAGAGCCAGCTAATGGGCATCCCATCCCCGTCAGAACCATATATTTCTTTTACAAAATAGAGGACACCTTTTGCTTTTCCTTCTCTACCTTTTTCTCTTTTTAATTTAATTTAAATTTCTTTTTCATTTCTCCTAACCCCCTCTATAATTCTTTCTCTAGCTAGTTACTCTAAAATTAAAGCTTCCTCTACCTCTTTCTCTCACACACACACACACACATATATATAAGTCCACAGTGCATTGTTAAAAAAATAGACACAGAAGAAGAAGGAAATGGTAGAGTTTGATTATGAAGAGCTTGTGAAGGCCACAGAGAATTTCAAAACCTCCAGACTCATTGGGAAAGGAAGCCATGGATTAGTATATAAAGGTAAATTAAAAGATAACAAGCTCGTTGCTATAAAGAAGCAATCAAATGGCCTTCAATCTCTCTGTGACAACTCAAAGCTGGACAATGAAATTCATGTGTTATCAACTCTACGAAAAAACCCTAATGTTATAAGCTTTCTTGGAACGAGTCATGACTCGTTGATCGATAACAAGCTCCTGGTCATGGAGTTCATGCCTAATGCCTCCCTCCATGACTTGCTTCATAATTCTGCTGAACACTCGCCTACATGGCCTAAACGTGTTGAGATCGCCATGCAAATTGCTCGGGCTATTCAGTTTCTTCATGAAGGCAAGCCTTTGGTCATCCACAGAGATATAAAGTCTACCAATGTCTTGTTTGATTCAAATTGGAATGCAAAGTTGGCAGATTTTGGACTCGCAGTTTTGCCAGTTGACTCACTGAGTCAGGTGAGTTGTTTACCCGCTGGGACAATAGGTTATCTTGACCCTTCTTACACTACTCCTAACAAGCTTAGCACTAAAAATGATATATTCAGCTTTGGGGTTCTGTTGTTAGAAATAACAAGTTCTAGGAAGGTTATTGATGTGGATAAATCAGCCCGCTTCGCTTGTAGAATGGGCAATTCCATTAATCAAACGATGTTGTATTGATAAAATTTGTGACTCAAGAATCGCATTGCCTACATACATGGTTGGTACAATTAACACATATTCTACTTTTGGCAGCCCGTTGTGTGTCACCCTACAAACATCTTCGCCCATCAATCAGCGAAGTTATTGGAGTAATGGAAAATTGTTCCATTGAACGAGTTAGACTTCCTATTTGGACAAGTTTTTTAAGATGCATAATTAGTACTAAGAAAACGTGGTCGAAAACTGAATACACATTTTGAAAGAAAATGTACGGCAAAAGAAGGTGATGTTCATAATCAAGTATCAAATAGGAAGTTGTTAGTGAAAGAGGTTTTGGCTCTTGGATGACTCGGAAATTAGGTCTGAGTTGACCCGTTATGACTCATTGAGTCCTACACTCGGATTGGCGAATGAAATAAAGTTGTGACAACCATGTGCAGCGGCAAGACCCGTGCACACCCTCAAAACAAAGCACAAAGAAGTCGGTGCGCAGAGAATATACAGGGAAGCTTTTTGTGGATGCCTTGTCATTTCAAGCTGATGGGCATGGTTTTCTTGATTCTTATAGCATTATGCCCGCGAAATTTTCTATTGGGTCCTTGTTCTTGTGCATAATTATATATTGATAGAACATGTATATTTTTCTATTAAAAATGAGGCCATATTGGATAACAATTTTAGGGTTTTTCTTGGCTCTGTTGAATATGATTCAGGAAAAGATGTCTCTGCTTACCTAGTTTGCAAATGAGTACTTACAAAACATAACAGATAATATTCTTTGTTAATCTCTTAATAGACACCTAATTATAAATCGTAACCAAAACATGCTACTAATTGGTTGTCTATTAAAATTTGAATTATGATATACATAATATTATCTTACAATGCATTCCTACAAAACTTAGAAATCATCCCTTGTTCTACATGTTTGTGATATTGGTTTGTTGATTGGTTTTGAATTAGCTTAAAATCTGTAATTCATTTGAACGTTTATGGTTTTAATGAAATCTTGCCTTTTTTTTATTTCTTTTAAAACCCAAAAAAATAAAAAATAAAAAGTCTTTGGGCCTCACAGTCTTCGTTCTGAATTGAGTGGGCTTAGACTTCACCAACGAGGATGAGGTGGACATGATTGTTAGAGCTCTACCCGGCCCATTACGAAATTAATCGATTTCTTCAAAACACTGCGTCAATGGCCGAAACCACAGAACCGGTTCGGCTTCGGCTGGCTACGTGGGACCATCTGGTGTAGTCCAGTTCGTTTTCCATGAAAACCAAGCTTTCGGCTTCTTCAAATCTCTCACATTCACATTCTCATTCCCCCCCTCTGAAAATTCTAACCTAAACCCTCTAAACCCTAATCCTGTAAAGCTTTTGTGGTGTTTCTGAGATTGAATAAGGTTGTTAGATTAGAGCGAGAGATGGAGACTCATTTCAATCATAGTCTCTTCGACAGGCGTCCCATTGTGAAGTCTAAAACTCCAGCTGTTAAATGGTTTAGAGAATGGTAATATTTCTTTCGTGATCTTTTGAGTTTTGCAAATTTTTTATCTTTCTAACTTACCAACTTTAATTGTGTGTGGCTTTTTTCACGTATTTAGGTATTTTGTGTTTGAAAATTGTGGAAAATCACTTTTTTTTTTTTTGGGGGGGTGGGGGGGGGGGGGGGGGGTGGTTCAAATTTAAAGAAAAACCATTTTGAGCGTAGCAGCTTTGTATGTTCTGTAGAGTAATGATTTGATATTTTGGGTTTATTTGGTATATTGACAAATTGGAGGATGGCATCACATAGGACAGTGAAAAACAAAAGGAAAGGGGAAAATTGGTTCATAGGACTCAATTATAAAATGCTACTTACGTTGGAAGTAAATTATCTTTTGTGAAACAATTCATAGAGAGGCAAGCACAAGACAACCTTTTTGCTAACTACGTAGACTCCGCTCTCTACATGTTTCTTTAAGTTCGTAGTTCAATTTGTGTTGTCTGCCAATAATCTGATTGATATTCTTATCAGGGTTCCCCAAGATGTTGTAGCAACTGGAGGGAAATGCATGCTTTTAAAGTGGGTCACAGGTTTGTCTTTTTTGCTACCTTTTCATTTGCCTCTTATAAAATTTCTCAAAGCTATTCTCTTCTACAGAGAGAATTCCAAATCCGAATTTCAGGCTCTTAAGTAATGGTGAAACATTTTGCAGTAAGAAGAATGCTAATTTAATTTGAATTTTCCTCAAAATCCGTAGAAGAGCAAAACTATTGTCATGGAACAAGTTTTTGGATCAGTTAGTTTCCCTGAAGGTCCAGCTCTCTGTCATGTGTCCGAAATTTTAGCTTCCAGATTTAACATATGAGCCTCTTATTTAACAAGAGGAACGCTAATAACTTTGACTCTTTGAGTATAATACTATTTTGTACCATTAAAATGATTCATGTATACAGTGTTCGATAAAAAGGGTTATCGTATATTGGATTTGTTTGATCACCTCATTATGGGGTCTTCATGGTTCTATGTTCTTCAAATTGTCATTTTATCATTTGTTCTATCTGATTTACTCTTCTTCTTCTTTTTTTTTTTTTTTTTTCCTGTTCTTTCAGAGGATACGTTGAAGGCCTTGAAAGAGAAAGCAAAAGAACCTGTGGCACCTATGCCGGAACCAGAACCAACTACTGAAGTGCTTTTTCTTTGCAGCTATGAAGGCTGTGGAAAGACTTTCATTGATGCTGGTGCTTTGAGGAAGCATTCTCACATCCATGGAGAGAGGCAATATGTTTGTCACTACGAGGGATGTGGAAAGGTAGTTGTATTTTCTGTTAATACACGACTATGGCTCACGTTCTATGGTAATAACCATTAGCTAATGTTACGAAGTTGTGGGAACTAGAATTTCTAATGTCAAGAACCTAAAGCTGACAGAAACAGATCCATTTCTCAAGTAAAGTCGACTTCATAGTTCATACAATATGGACACAGTATCTTTATGGTGTTTAAAAAAGGTGGTGGTGGTGGGGACTCAATATAGTTATTTAGAAATGAAATGTAGGCTTAGATAGAATTGAAGGGTGATGGAGTAGCCACAAAAAATTCCAACTTGCTTTTTATTAAGTTCTACTAGTATGGAAATTAGTTGGACATGCTGAAAAACAACCATTTCACCTCTTCCCTTGGGAAATATGTTATTTGCATTCATCTTTGATTTTTGTTTATGAAATTTTTTTGCATAATTACTGGCCTCTCCCACTTGTTTCTTTGGGGGACTCCGAAAGTAATGAGGTTAGATCAATATATAAGCTATACTTGTATGAGTGAGTACTAATTTAAATGACTCTGGTAGCTTCTTGATGAGCTGAATACCCTTTCGGCTTGGGCTGGTCTATTTGTTTTGTTTTTTTTTCTCACTATAATAGATGTTGACATAGAGTTCAAGTTTATTTTTACTACTACATAATTTTGGGATCCAATGCCATAGTAGACCAGATTATTGGACATTAAAAACATGAGGCCTCTGTTAGAGATTTTTTTGGCCACTATTGACAATTTTCCCTTGACAGATGATAATTGGAGTTTTCAGAGTGTTCCTTGCTTCTGTCAGGACAAGTTAACTCTTTAATTGTTTCACTCTATATGTAGCCTGCCATGCGTCTAGCTCTTTTGGTTGTTTCATCTATAATGTTATGTCCAATTGTCCGTATACATCCAAAGATTATGGGATAAAAGAGGTGATAATTTTCTAATTTGATGAACATTGAGACTTCATTGGGGTATCATCCATGTAAGTTTTGCAGAAGTACTCATCAAGCGAAACTATAAGAAAACTTGGGCATATTAACTTGTATCTGGTGCCTCTGGCTTTATTTTTTGGAATTGCTAGATTTAAACTTGATGTGTGTTTTCTGATTGGGATTGAGATTGGTATAAAGTTAGATTTCTTATTCTTGTATCCTATTATTTTGTTTTAAACATCTTTTGTTCCAGTTTTCTAATGTTATTACCGTCACTTCTGTTGTTACTGCTGCTGTCTTTTCCTTCTGTGAGGTTTATTAGCAATGTTAAAGAAATTATTTTATGTTGCAGAAATTTTTGGATAGTTCAAAGTTGAAAAGACATTTTCTCATTCATACAGGAGAAAGAGATTTTGTATGTCCTCATGAAGGCTGTGGTAAGGTAAAGTATCCATTCGCAGTGTCCATTTTTGTTTTTGTAATGAATACATGGAATCTGTTTGTAGCATGTTCATGTTCTCTTTCTCTCTCTCTCTCTCTCTCCTGGTTCTCAATAACACCCATTTGAATGGTTCTGAGCATGAGATTTTGTGTGTCCTCATGAAGGCTGTAGAAACGTATGATTGTCGGCATATGTATAGTGACCAAAGTCAAATGTAAAACTGCAGGCATTCTCCCTGGATTTCAACCTAAGGTCACACATGAAAACACATTCACAAGAAAACTATCACCTTTGCCCATACCCGGATTGTGGAAAGAGATATGCTCATGAGTACAAGCTAAAGAACCACATTGCATCCCACCATGAAAAGGTTGGCATACTTCCTCACAAGTTCTGTTGTTAGAAGTTACTTCACTTTGAATCATGGACTGTTTATGACATATTTGATAGTTCTTGTTTCACGAAGTATATTTGGTTTCCAGTGTAACTAAATTGCCAACATTTCTTAGATATAGTAGTTATTCACATGGAGTAGTGAGATTTTTGTTAATGCAGGGGTATGTACTTTAATGGAGTCATATTATTCTACTTTTAAGGCCTGAGATTTTGAAAGATATTCCAAATATCTTGTTCCTTTGGTTTAATTAAACATTTTCCTTTAGCACAAGATGTTAAATTATAAAATGTTTTTTATATACTCTGACTTCACAAGTGAATATAAAGCTTACTGATGACTTATAGAATGATTTGGAAATTCGTTTTTCCTTTTCCATGTGGAACACTATTTATAAATTCCGTTAATCATTTGGTGACTGTTATGCCTAGAAGTGTCAAATTAATGTCAAGGACTAAACTATCTGGTTAGTTATATTGATGATTCCATTTGGGATGACGTTGATCAGTATGCAGAACCCTTTCTGAATATTGTCCAACCATTTGAACCATTTTCTGATTATCAATGTTATCTTACAGAGCGTGACAGTGGAAGTCACAAAGTATACTCCACCTTTGGAGAAGCAAACCAAAACTACAAAGCCCTCTTCTGCAGTTTATGGCTCTGCTTCATCTGATCGCCCTTATGCCTGTCCTTATGAAGGGTGTGAAAAAGCATACATTCATGAATACAAGCTCAAGCTCCATTTGAAGAGGGAGCATCCTGAGCATATGTTTGATGAGAATGCAGAGAATGCCCGAGCTAATGCTGATAACGATATGGATGAAGCCAGTGACCAAGATGCCTATGGAGGAAAACGTTTCGAATGGAAAAAGTCAGAAACAAACTAGGCCTAAACCAAACTTGAAGTTGCCTACTACAAAAGTTGCACAGCGTAAAGGGTCAACTCCAGCCCCTTCCACTTTGAATGTTGCCAAAAAACCATGGCCAGTGAAAGATGACATTTATGAGGAAGAAGATAGTGAAGAAACAGAGGAGGACCGTGATGACGTTGAAGATGGTTGGAGATATACAGGAAATAATGAGGATGACGACGAGGAAACGGAGGATGAAGACTAAGTCTTAGTTTTAACACCCTGTATGTAGTATTCGCCCCTTTTTGCTTTTAACTTGCTTAGGAGCAGTAGTATTGTCGATGTCTGTTTTTAAGTGTTAATAAATGATAAAGTTAGAATGAATTAAGCTATTTAAGGGGTTTTATCTGGATAGTTATAAATTGATACATTTTTAGATGAGCTTTTTTGTTGGATGCAATGATGAAGAAAAGGAAATGTCGAAGTTCTCTTTTCCTTTTTTTCTCTTGTAAATTAGTGCCATGTTCAAGAATTGATTAATTGTGGCATTATGACATGTCAATAAGAGAATTATTTAAATTTAAGAAATAAAAAAAAATGTTAGAATATTTTAATTATTTACCATATTATATAATATAAAATTATATATTATATTAGGTTGTATAATTATATTAATATTTATTTTTTGTTTATTGTTTTTCTAATTGTATAATTTATATTATCAGGTACAAGATAAGGTAGAATCAATAATATAAATTTATATTATTTTGTTGTTATTTGTATAATTTTTTTTTATAATATTTTATTATTATATGACATGTCAAACAAATCTTTTTTAATATTTCAACAATGTATATCTAAAAGAACATATTAACCAGGTCATTAAGTCATGATGAAATTCCTATTTGAAGTGTTAATACTTTCACTTTCATATTAATAAATGATCTTTAAATGAGTGCCTAAGATAATTTGTTAATATGAAATAAATACTGCAATTGGCATTTAAACCTCTTTATAATTTGTCATTCATTAATTGCATAGTACTAATTGAAATTTAATACTTGTGGTTGGTTATTTCTCACAAAATTATTTAGCTCTGGTTTTGTTAGTATGTTCTCTTTTGACAGCTCAACTCTATATGTCATCATTAATTACTTCCCATAAAAAGAAAAACATCATTATTAAACATAACCCAGAGAGGTTTCCATAAACTGTCATTTCTTGGATTGCTATTATGAAGATTATGCTGTGGATTCGCATTTAAAATTTTAATTATCATTTTTTCTTGCAATTCTTAAATTTTAAAGTAAGAAAATAAATATTATGAAACCATGGACCTGCCGGTATTAGCTTATTTATGATTTATTGTTTTTGTTATTATTGGTTGTCCCTGACATTTGTAATCTTATCAATTGAAAAATTATTAATCAATCTGTATGTAGATTACTACTTTAATATTACAATCATGAGTGTTTGAGTTTTATTTGAAGTACCTCCATTAATTTTCAATTAATTTCTCCTGATTATCAAGGAAACCAAAATGAAAAAATAAATAAATTTATCTCTTCATAAAACTTTCAGAAAAATAAAAGGCAATGGTTAGAGAATTTTTATATATTTATTTTTAGATTATTCTACGTCCGCGAATTAAAAATATTAAAAAATGTCTTACACAGGACGTTATTTTTTTTATTTTTTGTTAATTAATAGCTAAGACGAGCATTAATTTAAAAAATGTCATTTATGTTATTTGATATTTGATTATTATTATTTTCATTTGGAATGAAATATAATAAATTGGCATCTGCTACAATTTTCTAAAGCAAAATGAAAAAGAAAAAAGGTGACACAAAAGGAGAGACATCATTTTATTAGCACAAGCAAACATGAGGGCATACAAAGGACACATACATCTGTTTACATTCAGTAATGCAACAGATCAAACACAGGATTTAGACACTCACAAAAGCATAACATAACACTAAACTTAAGACATGCAAGGACTTACTTCAGTTGCTCTTGCACAAAGACACAAACAGACAAAGACAAACCCTAACACCCTCATCAAACACTCTCCATTATTATTTTCTCAAACAAAACCCTGCAGAAAGGATTTCATTTATGGTTTAGTAACCAAAGCACGACTGGTTTCAGTTTTCTGATTGGCCAAGTTCTTGTTGTTGTAAAGCCAAAGCATGAACACACGGCGGCTTATCCCCATTTCCAAACAGAACTTCTCCACTTGTTCCTTGTCATGACTTTGAGGTTTCCAACCCAACTTATCAGCAAATGCTTTCAGCTCGTCCCTTTGATCCTCTGTATAGGAAGCTCGCTTCCTGCGTTTTCTTCCACGCTCCTCAGTGTCCTCCTCGGCTGGCTGAGGCAGTGGCGGATCTGCCTTGGCCGGTGCCACTGAATTGGCAACAAAACTGTTGATAGGCAGGATAGGTTTGAAAATCACATCTCTGCGGTGAAAATTGCGGTGGCAACCGCAAGCAATGCATTTGAAAGCTTCTTTGGTACCATTCCCACCGGCTTGGAGAAATTCGCGACAACCATCAAAGGCAACATGGCCTAAGAGTGCTGCATGGTTGCGGTTGCACTCTCTGTATATGATAGCTTGCTGGAACGTTGGAGTTGGGGCAACATTCATTCCATTCAGGTGGTTTGGCAGTGATGATGCCATGAGAGCTAAGAGAGGATTAGAGAAAAAGAGAGAGATCAATTGTTTGGTAGATGGATTTGAGGGGAGAGGGTGTTTATATAGAAGAAATAAAGAGATGAGACTGGCTGCTCGGAATTGAGATAGCATGGATAGATTTTAGTTAAACCATGTCCTCTTAGATATTGAGGTTGGTAGCACTGGGTTAAGTTACTTATATATGCATATATTTAAGTATAGTGCTGTAATTAAAATGTGAAAAACTTATAATTACTCTTCATTTGAAATTTAAAGAGTATATTGAATGTGAGATTTCTAATTTATGATTGTTTCCTTAAATATTTTTTAATTCTTATCACATTTATTCTTTATCTAAACAAGTCAAATTTTCACATGTAACGCATCCGCGTGCAATTAATTCGTATCCCCAGGGAATGAAGAAAGAAAAAAAGAGAGTCAATCCTTTAAAAAGTATAAATGACTTATAGTGTGTTTGGAAATTGGAACCAAATAAAAAAAAATAGAATTCATTTCAATTGAACTTAATTTTATAGCTCAATTCATTCTAAATGAATTCTTTTATCTGAATTAAAATAAATGGTTACAGAATTCAATTCAATTACCTTGTTTGAATCATTTTAATTTTACTACTTTGAAAATTTATATGTGAATATACATTTAAAGGTAAGCAACCAGCCTGACAATTAGTAAACATTTGACCACTACTAGAAAACTTGTGGCATTTTATACTGATAGACTCCGTTGCAAATATGTCGCTATTTTGTGACAAAATTGCTAGGATTTTGAAGATAATTTTGTCTCTATTTTGGAGCCAAATTGATTATTACTCGCTTAAATCCTTTTCATGCCAATATTTTGTGAAGAAATTACTAGGAATTTTTCATCGATAGCATTAGCGACGAAAAATTACACATTAAAAGAGAAAAGGTCAATTGCGACAGTTTAAATTAGTCCGTAGTTTGATTATTTTTCCAATGTAGAATAATGTTGTTGCAAGTTTGTCGCATTTGGCCTTGTGGCAAAAGACTGAATGAAACAGAAATTTATTGCTGTCGGACACAAACATAGTCAAATAATGGTAAACCTATTAATATATCGTGTTCTTTATTATTCATAAAAAATTGTTAAATCAAGACGAAACTCAATATATTTAACTAAATTGACTAGACATACTTAAAAAAGAGAGGAGAATGTTGGCTACCCGTAGTAAAAATGTATTGTGTACTCAAGCCCTCAAACAAATACTGGGCCTCACATTGGGTCTATAAATCCCTTCACTCTTAGCCTCACATTGATTCATATTCATGTTCTGTCAATTTAACAAGTACGACTTACTAAAAACTCGTTAAAAAAATGAATCATGAAAGAAGTTAATTTATAATAAAAAAATTTCATTGACAAAATTAGAAAATATTCTGATTCTCAAAGAGTCAAGAGCCAAAACCTTAATCCATTAATATATCACTGATTCAGTTGTATTTCTAAAAGGATGTAGAAATATGGAGTTAGCATACAACATGCCCACTAGCCTTGGTGTTTTTATTAAGGTTTCCTTTATGTTATATGAACTCGGACCTCAGCTTCACATTACAACAGATGAACAAGTTCAGGTTTAGGACCAACTGTGTCGAAAGAAACACAACTAAAGCAGAATTTCATTGATTCATGTCTTTAACGTCTATACAATTTGTACTTTGAGACTTGGCATTGTTAGCCAATGGCCAGTTCTAAATCAACAAAGACAGTTATAGTAAATAACCATATAGAGAAACGAAGATTTAGTTATGGTTATGGAAGGCCAATGAGCAAGACCAAGAAAAAAACGAAAGCAAACAGGACTCAGATTTTCTAGTTCTAGCAACCGTACTAGACTGGCACTTATCAATTGCCTCTACCTGCCATTCTAAGGAATTGGAAAATTTTGTTTGTTTAAAATGTAAAATAAAAACAAAAGTCCAACTGTGGATCACCACATAAGAAAAAATACAATGAAAAGTTATCAGCAAACTTCAGAAACAATATACTTCCTAGTTCTTGCCATAATCAGCTTTCAAAAAGCAGACTACAAGAGCACAAGTCCAAGCTCAGATGAATTCAGTGCATGCCTTATTCGGTAGTTATAGAGATAATAGTGAAGTTTCCCATCACCAGGCCCAAATTTCAGTTCCTTCAAGAAAGATTCATTTTGCATAACATCCAGTGCATTGAAAACATCATAGTCCTTTTGTTTTGCCACAATGAGAGCATCATTCATCAATTGAAGCAAAGGCGTACTTTGTTGAGACATTATAATAGGAATATGCTGCCTTCAGAGTAGAATAATTTTGGTTGCCAAGAATAGATGAAGGAAGTGTGTAAAAACTACAAAAGTCAGTGATCTCCTGGGTTTCAGGACTTTCAACCAGATAACTATCAATAACATTCTCCTTTGGAAGAAGCCAATGTTCCACATCATTTTCATCAAAGTCAGGCGCAACAATGAACTGGCTTAAATAATTTCTCAGCAGCCTCGTAACTGCAGGAACATCATGGAGTTCCATCTTTCTGAACCCTGGGGTGACTGTTGACTCCGGTAACTTGTAAAGCCTTGATTGTCCGACTCATTGTCATTCTTGCACCGAGCCGGGAGAATCCAACATCAATTAGCTTCTTAGGATTTAAAGATCTATGCCAGTATTGGCAAGTCGCTATTGGTGTTGGAAGAACCACTCCAGCGGTATAGGCTGCCTGCCATATATTCTCCAAGTGAACCCTCCTGGTCACCTCTTTGATCATGACAGGTGCAAGCCTCTTTGATCTAAGTTTCTTATGAACACACAGGAAATTAATCTCTGCCATGTTAACAACCTCATCACGAACCCTGATTCTTGCAGGGATACCTGTGATGAAGGCAACCAACTTCTTGGAACTTTTAACCCGAACACCAATATGCCAACTCCTAAAATAACCAGGAGGCTGCAGAGCCCACTGAAGAAATTCCTTCGAGTAGTTAAATCTGAACATGTTTTCATCGTCCTCAACATAGTTATTAGTAAGAAGGACATAAACCTCATTGCACATCTCCTCAGAGTTGATGTCACAAGTGACCCATTCATAGAGATTAGGAAGGTTGTAAGGTTCTTGTTTGACATCAGATATGGGTGTCGCAGGTTCAATAGGGCCTTCTGGTAAACTGGTATCTCCTAGATCTTTGAACTGCCCAACAGGTTGTGTTTCCCAAAATTTATGTCTTTTTTCAAGAGCGAGTGATTCTTGTACCTTTTGTGCCAGAGCATCCAGCGCAAGATCACTTTCAGAAGGTGCATTCCCATCTGGGTTGGGATTTTGAGTTTCTTCAGGAGATCCAGAAGATGTATTGCTATCAACCATTTGAAATGTTTCCAGATGGAATCCGAGAAGCAACAAACTATTTCTTCAATCAAATGATCACTTCCAACTTCTACTCTAACTGGATGAAAGTAGAAAAGTAACTCGTTTGCATGATATTAGATGAACAATTTCAGCAAGGAGAAATAATCTTAGGTTTCTTCTTAGAACAAAAATCTGCACTCAAATGTCTCTAATGAAACTATGTTGCTTGAGCATCTCTAGAGTAACTAGGCCAAATAATTCTCTAGCTCCTTGTTTCCTTATGTGATCATATTCCTTTCACCTTGTTTTAATTATTTTAAATCAATAAGTATTTGGTTTGAGAGTTTGTTCCGTTCTCTTTGTAAGAGCAAGCTCTTTGTCTTCTAAACTGTGAAAAATTACATTTTGACTAGTTTTGGCATTGAAATTAATACTAGTTTGAAGTTTGAAGTTTGAATTTATTTATTACACACTCTTATTTGATCCATAAAGTTGTGCTTAATTTTTGTATACTTATGACACACATTAGCTAGGACTACACTTTTCTTCTTGTGATTCTTGCTCATCAACTCTTTTATGATGACATGCAGTTTTTCAGACACTTGACCATATTAAAACAATTAAGTAAGCTATGAGAGTAAGCAATTCTAAGTTAATGATGCATTTGATGATCTTGATTTCTCCTTGTTCTATCCCTCCATGATAAGAAACAGTAACAAATTATGATGTTAACACTAAAAAAGGTCATATCCACAGTAACCAGAAAAAAACTCAATCCTGTTTGGTGTCCAAATTGGCATTTACCCAAAATCTCAAAAGTCCAAATTTGAGAACCCTTTACAACATATACCATTCCTTCCCGATCTCCCCAGAAATTGTAACCGGCACCGGAAATCGAATCAAGCTTATCCGGGATGGTAAAATATACTATAATTTTACAAAGAGAACAATCAGGTCAAAGCCACACCCCAAACTCAAATCCTAAAAAACCTAAAATCAGATATGCAGATTAAGCTAATACAACAAACTTTCCCCATTATACAATCAACTAACAGAAAGCAAATTCAGATGCACATAAGAGATATATAGATGTACCTGATCCTGGTATTGTTTGCTAGTAAGCGAGAATGAGAAATGGAGAGCAAAGCTTTGCTAGAGAGCTAGGATTTCGAATCTCTTCGGATCTGCGATGAAGGGAAGGCGAACGACGAAGAGGGAGAGTAGAGAGTACAGCTCGCCTGCTCGAGATTTCGGATTTACTTGTTTTGCCCCTGACGAAAAGAATCTGATTTTGGGAAAAGAAAGTAAAAGAAAAAGAAAAGCTGGTTCCCTCTTTTTTATTTTAACATATATATTGGCTTAACTACTATTTTATCTTTTAAAATTGTCACAAATTTTAATTTACTCATTCATAATATTTTCAACCAATTTCACTATTATCCTATAAATTTAGAATTTTAATCGAATTAAAGCAAGATCATTTTTTTAATGTCAAATTTGATTATATATTTAATTTATAAAATATACAAGGAAGAAGAATTTGATTGAAAATTTTCAATTTTTGAATGATAAAATTAATTTAAAAATTTCTAGAATGACCATAACAGTATAGTATATAAAGTGTCATGAATTAAATTATTTTAGTGTATCGAGAAATTATTAAAAATAATTTTGAGTAAATTACTTTAATCTCTATTAAAATTATGCTGATATAATATATAGAAACTTTTTCCCTATAATTAAAATCTATACATCATTTCTTAAAATTTGAAACTAAATTACAACTTATTCAAACTATAAAATAATTATAAGCATATACCTAAAATATCTTTATGAGATCTAATTATTAGGATATATACATATGATTTAGGAATCATTAAACTAATTTAATTTTGTATGACATTATTAAATTAAATTAAAATATGAATTAATTATTGTTTATTAAATTATGATAAAAATAAAAAATATTTTTAATTAAGATATTATAATTTTGAAAACGAAGTTAGTTCATGTAAAATCTAGAAATTGTTATTTTATTTTATTTTAACTTTATTATTATTATTAATTTAATTTTTGTTTATCTCAATTTAAGTTTAATAATAACATGTCATTATTACTTTAATCAAATAATTTCAAAATTAGTGCTTGTTTTTCAATAAGAATACAATAAAGTGTTTTAAATTTAAGGGAGAGGTTGGAATAATTCAAAATATAACTTTTGTTATTGGGTATACTCAATAGTTGATGAAATATTAACTCAATTAAAAAATAAAAAAAGACATGAAAAAAAATATTACATGACTGGACAAGGCTCTTGCTATATATAAGTATGACATTTTTTATTTTTTATTTTTTGTGCGGGGAGAAGGTTAAATTGCCTTATGAGTTACTCATTGAAAAGAGATATATAGTCATCTTTCTTTCTAATCAAAATAGTATTTGATTATAATCTTGAGAGTGATGTTACTAGTTGATCAATCTATTGACATAATGTCACTTTTTTTTTTTTCTTTGGTATAGCAAGATAATGTCACTTCATTTCTACACGATATATAGAAAAAATGAATTGAAGTAATTAACTTTGATGAGGAGTTTAACAATGAAATATTTTCTACGGAAATGTACAAGCAACTAAAATTATACTTATTACTAAAAAATTACGAAGATTCACTTCTTTAGAGTTATCTTTTTATTGAATTCAACTCATTATCGTCATTATTTATACATCGTTATAATTGGTATTCGTTATCCGTTATATTTTTAATCATTACTTTTTCTCTTTTTTGTCCAAAATTGTTATGAATTTCTTCTTGTCAGATAGTCAATTTAGTTCATCTCTATCTTTGTCACTTTTTGTCTAAGAATTCTAAATTTGTTAATTGATAATAAAAATTATTCATTAGAATTTAAGATCCTATTGGAAGGTATACTTTCTTTTTTTTGGGGCGAACAGGGTGATAAATAAGATTAAATTAAAGAACTTACACAGTCTGGGAAAACTAATTCTTACAAAATCACCATAAAAAGCACTAGTAAATCAACTCAGAGCTGACTCAAAAGATAATTACGAATCTTAAACTGAGTTGCCTAATTTTTTTGGTAGAAACAGGTAGCACTGATCCTTAATTTTATCAAGGACATTGATCTTTATGTATATATATATAAGGCATGAAAATAAGGAATTTGATTGTTTTTGACAAAGAAGTTTTGTTAATTTGATAAATTGATCATTTTAATGGAAACATGATGAGATTAAGTCCAAATATCATTTCCTTGGGTTAATAGTTGGTGCTAATGAGCATTATCATTATTTATTATCATTTTCATTCACCCAACATGATAGTTTATTATTGTCAGACATTATAAGGGAGGCTAAAACCTAATTTGATTGTCTTATATGATTATGTCAATCCTTATATCATGATGCAGCCAAACTAGCAAATTGTGTTTAATCCACTTTTTTTTCCTTGTTAATTTGGAAAGCCCTAAAAACTACAGAAGTAAGGAATACAACTTGGTTAGTGGATTATAGTATGATTATATTATACATATCTAGCTAGCTTGGATCAAGATTCACAACCATTCATTTATGCTCTAGCTCTAGCTTTTTAGCACAATTTCTGTACGAAACTGCAGTTTCTCAACATGCTTATCTCCATAGAAAGGAAAAAATTTACAAAATTAATTATAGGAAAAAACAACATTACATTGATCTCTACCAAACAAAGATAATACACCATCTTTTGATGTGTTCCAATCCAGAAAAATAACGGACCAAACTTCAAACCAAGAAAAAAAGCACAATGCCAGTGCATTTCAGTTACAAACTAGCAAATGACAGAAGAGTTAATACACACTAGCAAATAAAAACCCAAAACCACACAAAAACAAACCAAACTTACCACCCTTCCAATTTTCCCCAAAAAACTCACAAACGATTTCTTTGAGGACCTCATCAAACAGTTGTACTATTACTGGTTATCATTGTTAGCATTGGGAGCAGCAGTTCTCCTGTCAACTGGCCTCTTACGTCAGTTGTTACTGAGCCACACCATAAACATGCGTATCTCAATTTCTATTTCTTCACAGAACTGTTCAATAGCTTCATGTGCCCGGTAGTGGTACCTCCATTCCAAACGTTGAGCAAAGCTAAAAAGTCTGTCCTTCTGTTCCTGTGTAAAAACTGTCTTAGTCCTCCTTCTTCTTGGCCCGGGTGCTGCCGCCCTTCTTAGTTCGGCTGTCGTCTAAGAAGATTCTGAATCCAACTCTTCTATTAATCCTTATGGTAAAGAAATTGGAGAGAATATAGAGAAAGTTCTTGAAGGATTAGAACTAATCACTAAACATAAAGATATCACTGGTCCAAAAGAGGGATATGAAGAAAAATTGTCCGAAAGAACACCAACTACATCTCTGGTTGATGAACATGATATTTATCGCACTATAAGCAAAATATCACTTCAGTTGTGATGGGAGAAAGTAATAACTCAACATCAAAGTTGGAAAAATACTACTCTAATTCTTAGTGAATTCCCATAAGTCAATATTTAATACATCCTCGCATTCTTTAGCATCAGTTATTAACCATAGAAACATTAGTAGATACATAAACAATTTGTCACTTATGTTTATAAGTTTCTTTTTCACTCATACATTACGATGCATTATGATGTCATGTTGGTAAAACTCATTGTTGTATATAGAATAGGATACTAATATAATGAATAATGACTGTGAGATGTATGCATTCTTATTCTTGTCAATTGCAGTTTTAACTCTCTACTAATGCTTCTGCGGTCAACAACTTGATGTTAATGAATGGGAGGATGTATTAAATAGTGACTTATGGGAATTCATAGAGAATAAGAGCAGTATTCTTCCAACTTTGACATTGAGTTATTATTTTCTCCTGTCACAACTGAAGCGATGTTTTGCTTATTATGCGATAAAGAGTATGTTCGTCAACCAGAGATGTAGTTGGTGTTCTTTCTGACAATTTTTGTCCTATCCCCTATTTCAGAGCAAGAATATCTTTCTGTTTAGTGATTAGTACTTATCTTTCAAGAACTTCCCCTATGTTTTTCCCTATTTCTTTACCATAAGGATTAACAAAAGAGCTAGACTCAATATTGCAACAAGTTGTGTTTCCCAAAATTTATGTCTTTTTTCAAGAGTGAGTGATTCTTGTACCTTTTGTGCTAGAAGCATCCAGCGCAAGATTTCTTTTAGAAAGTGCATTCCCATTTGGGTTAGTATTTTGAGTTCTTCAGGCAATCCATAAGATGCATTGCTATCAACCATTTGAAATGTTTCCCTATGGAATATGAGAAGCAACAAAAAACTATTTCTTCAATCAAATGATCACTTCAAACTTCTACTCTAACGGGATGAAAGTAGAAAAGTAACTTGTTTGCATGATATTAAATGAACAATTTCGAAAAGAGAAATAATCTTAGGTTTCTTCTTAGAACAAAAATCTCCACTCAAATGTCTCCAATGAAACTATGTTGCTTGCATCTCTAGAGTAACTTGACCAAATAATTCTCTATCCCCTTGTTTCCTTATGTGATCATAGTCCTTTGACCTTGTTTTACTTATTTTAAATCAATAAGCATTTGAGAATTTGTTCTGTTCTCTTTGTAAGAGCAAGCTCTTAGTTTTCTAAAATGTGAAAAATTACATTTTGACTATTCTTGGCATTGAAACTGATACTAATTTATTTATTACATACTCTTATTGGATCCATAAAGTTGATCTTAATTTTTGTATACTTGTTCTGACACATTAGCTAGGACTACACTTTCCTTCTTGTTATTCTTACTCATCAACTCTTTTATGATGACATATAATTTTTCAGACAGTTAACCATATTAAAACAATGAAGTAAGCTACGAGAGTAAGCAATTATACGTTAATGATGAAGAAGGATAACATTAGATGATCTTGATTTCTCCTTTTGGTATCCCCTAGAATGATTAAAAAAAGGGTCATATCAGCAGTAACCAGAAAAACTCAATCCAGTTTGGTGTCCAAATTGGCATTTACCCAAAATCTCAAAAGTCCAAATTTAAGAACCCCTTACAACAATATACCATTCCCGATCTCCCTAGAAACTGTAAACGGCACCGGAAATCGAATCAAGCTTATCCGGGATGGTAAAATATACTATAATTTTACAAAGAGAACAATCAGGTCAAAGCCACATCCCAAACTCAAATCCAGAAAAACCTGAAATCAGATATGCAGATTAAGCTAATACAACAAACTTTCACCATTATACAATCAACTAACAGAAACCAAATTCAGATGCATATAAGAAATATATAGATGTACCTGATCCTTGTATTTTTTGCTAGTAAGCCAGGATGAGAAATGGAGAGCCAAGCTTTCCCGGAGAGCTAGGGTTTCCAATCTCTTCGTATCTGCGATGAAGGAAGGCGAACGACGAAGAGGGAGAAAAGAGACTGCAGCTCGCGTGTTTGAGATTTCAGATTTACTTGTTTGCCCCTCACAAAAAGAAGTAATTTGATTTTGGGAAAAATAAAATAAAAAGAAAAGCTGTGTTCCCTCTTTTCTTTTTATTTTAGGCTTAACTCCTTGTTTTTGTCCTCTAACATGGTGTTAATTTTTAATTTAATTCTTTAAAATATTTCTCTCCAATTTCATTTGATCTTTTAAAATTTAATTTTTTTTATTTAAATTAAGAACAATTATTATCTTTGTATCAAATATGGTTAGTTATTTATTTATAAAGTATATAAGAAAAATATAATATAATTAAAAAATTTTAAAGTATATAAAATAAAATTAATTGAGAAAATTCTTTAATGAGAATGAACCTTTTATCTTTCATTAAGTTCCATGAATTCAAAAAATTGACTGAGATATTTTGCTATGACATTATTAAATTTGAAATATGAATTAATTATCATTTATTAAATTATGATAATGAAATATATTTTAAATTAAAATACTATAATTTTTAAACAATATGAAGTTAGTTCATGTAAAATCTTGAAGTAATTAGTTGTATTTTAAATTTTTATTATTATCAATTTAACTTTTGTTTATATATCAATTTGAATGGAAGTAATAATATGTCATTATTACCATAAATTTATTGTAAGTTAGTGTCCGAATTAACTAAATTACACCTCTTTCTTATCATAAATTCAATGTCAGTTGGTGTCCGAATTAACTTACACTTGTTACAATAATTTATCTCTCCAATAAGTTAATTCTTCTTTCATTAAAATTTTCAATTTAACCATTTTCATATCACTGAAAAATTATAAATTTATTAGTGTTTTCTAATCAATAGACATTTTAATGAATAAAGTATAAACTTTTAATTTCAAAGTTTTAGGTATATATGAACAAAAAAGAAAACAGAGTATTTGTGGTTCAACCATAATTAGTAGGGAGTCTTAGAAGGGGTGGGAGGTTTGTATGGCAACAAATTTATAGAGAGGATGTATATACTCAGTCATAACCTTGAAAATGATGTCAAATTTTTTTACCTATTGATCAATCTATTGACACCTTCAAGATAATGCCACTTCATTTCTACCCAATAAATAGAAAAAATAATCAAAGTAAGTAACTTTGATGAAGCAGTTTAATAATGAAATATTTTGTATGGAGAAGTACAAGAAACTAAAATTACACTTACTATAAAGAAATTTCTAAGATTCACAACTTTAGGTTTTTTTTTTTTTTTTGGTTGGATTCAATCCGTTATTGTTGTTATTTAATCATTATGATTGGTATTCGTTATCTATTATATTTGCAATCATTACCCTTTTTTGCCCAAAAATATTATGAATTTCTTCTTGTCGAATATTTAATTTAATTATTTCCTCTTTTCTTCATCACTATTTGCCTAAGAATTCTAAATTTGTTAATTGATAATAAAAATTGTGCATTAGTAAGAATTTAAGATCCTTTTGGAAGGTATTTCTTTATTTTTTTGAAATTTTATTTTTGGTGCAAAAGGGATTAAATAAGATTAAATTAAATAATTTAAATAGTCTTAAGAAAATATTTCTCACAAAATCACCATAAAAAGCACTAGCAATACAACTCGGGACTAATTTTAAAAATAACTACGGATCTTAAACTGAGTTGCCTAATTTTTTTGGTAAAAAAAGGTAACACAATCCTTAATTTCATCAAGGATATACATATCTCGATCTCTAGATATATACAAGGCATGAAAATAAGGAATTTGAGTGTCAGTGATTATTGTATGACTATATTATATATATCTATCTATCTTGGATCCAGATTCACTCTATTCATTGATGCTCTAGCTCTAGCTTTTTAGCACAATTTCTGTACGAAACTGTAGATTCTCAGTTCTCACACCAAGTACAAAACATGCTTATCTCCATAGAAATGAATTTTTTTGACCAAATTAAATCTAGAAAAAAAAAAAAAAAAAAAAAAACATTACATTGATCGCCACCAAACAAAGATAATACATCATCTTTTGCTCTGTTCCAATCCAGGGAAATACAACAGACCAAACTTCAAACCAGGAAAAAAAAGCACAATGCTAGTGCGTTTTAGTTACAAACTAGAAAATGACGAAAGAGTTAATACACTAACAAAGAAATAAAAACCCAAACACACAAAAACAAACCCTAAACACACCAAGTTACCACCCCCTCCAATTTTCCCCAAAAAACTCAAAAAGGATTTCTGTGACGACTTCATTAAACAGTTGTGTTATTAATTACTGGTCATCATTGTTAGCATTGGGGGCAGCAGTTCTCCTGTCAAGCTGCCTCTCCGGTTGTTTCCCAGCCACATCATAAACCCGCGTCTCTCAATTCCCATTTCTTCACAGAACTGTTCAATAGCTTCATGTGCCCAGTAATGGTACCTCCATCCCAAACGTTGTGCAAAGCTAAGAAGTCTTTCCTTCTGCTCCTCTGTAAAAACTGTCTTAGTCCTCCTTCTTCTCGGCCCGGGTGCTGCCTCCCTTCTCGGTCCGGCTGCCGTCCTCCTAACACCAACATCCAGCTGCGGCCTCCGTTCTCCGCCAGCGGAATGGGTGGCATGTGGGAGCTGCATGGTTGGGGCAGAACCCGAGTTAACAAAGGTGTTTGTGGGCATGATGGGTGCGTAGATAATCTCTTTCCGGTGAAAGTTCCGGTGACAGCCGCATGCACGGCATGTGAATGCCTCTTTGGCACCGTCCTGGCCGGCTTTTATGAACTCCATACAGCCATCAATGGACACATAGTTCAAAGCGAGAGCATGGTTTCTCTTACACTCTTTATACACGATCGTTTGCTCGAACGTCGTTGTGACAATATTGATTGAAGAGGAGACAAGAGTGGGAACTGTTGAGGCCATGGACGAGAGAGAGAGTTTTGATATATCGATGGTTTTCTTGATAGATGGTTGTGTTTTGCAAGTGAAAGGGATGATGGTCTTAAATAATGGGGGGGAGAGAGATGATAATGGCACTTGTAAGTGGTTTTGATACATGCAGACGACAGGTCTGCAATGGACGTGTCTTTAAAGTAATCATGGTTTATTTTTGCTTACGATGTTGAGTTTGCAAATGGTAATTTGGGTGATGTCATTTACATCATATAGTGGGTTTTTGTGTGTAATTTACTCACTCTGGTTTTGATTGTCCTTTTGTGAAGAAAGTTCTGGATATTGTTTCATCTGAAACTGCCTCTCGATCACCATTAATTTGTTTATGGATATCGATGACTCTTACTACAGTTTTTTTTTTTTCTCAGATTTATATTTCTTATTTGATGTATTTTTAATTAGTAACATTAATGTATAGGGACTTCAATAAAAATCTTGAGATAGTTAGGTTGTTTTATTTTTCGAGTTGGAACAAACAATTGCCATCGTTTCTCTCTTTTATTAATGTTGATATGATTTTTTTGACAATGTGAGCATCTTTGATTCTCAATCTTGATTTTTGTACTAATGAAGTCAGTGTGTTCAAAATCGTACCCTCTTGAGTATGTAGGGGCATGGGTGGGTATGGATTGCCCTTCTTATCTCACATCCCAACACCTCTCTGATACACTTCGTTGTAGTTATTCCATTTGCCATCTATGAACTGATAAAGCTTTTGAAGATCACTGTTTCCTCTTAGCAAGAATATTTCAGGTCAAGAAGATGAAGAAGTAAGTGAGCTTTTCATTTCCATCAAACAATGTGAGAACATTTCAATTAGTACCGTGGATGAGAAGTTGGCACTGACAAAGGTGGACAGGGCTGGGATAACAATGGTTTTCATTAAATGAGCTAATTATAAATTTGTTTGCAAAAAATCCTCAAATTTCAAGTACAACGAATAATTTTTTAATTATAAACACATCTCGTTACATTGATAGAATGCAGCTGGTATTGACTAAGTAGTTCAAAATAAAGAAATTAATTATTAATCAATCAAGCAAATTGTTGTTTTTTTTTTTTTTTCATCTAGATGGATCAATAGTTTGATTCCTGCAAAGAAAAAAAAAATCACCTTCTTACAAACCTTACAGAAAAACATTAGGGGCTCATATGGACACTAAAATGAGATAATTGTCCATATAGTACACATATTTTTTTGATTGAAATGAAAGAAAAGTAATATGAAAATTATAAATGAATACGTGATTACCAACTAATAAGGAAAGTAAGCATCTCTTGCTTATCAACCCATTCGTTTAAGCATAAATTATAATGAAGACCCATTACACATTTGTTATCTCCTACCAGGCAAATTGTTTCTCAAGCTAAATAACAGTAAGAACAAGCAGTAGCAACTTGATATCCAACTAGCATTTACACGAGATGTTAGCTCATGGATATAACATTAAGAATTAGCATTTCACACATTAAGAAGAGGTCAGTAGTACAATTATAACATTGAGGGTCAATTGTCTGTGGCTTCTATATAACACCTAAGAATATTTTCAAGATTGTTACAATAGCTCAAGTATCTCAAAAAAAAAAAAAAAAGTAGCTAAAGTAATTACAAAATCATTTAGCTTCTCCAGCCTATGTCAAAAAACAAGTAATTCTGCAACAAACAGTTGAGATTTTCCTCTAGTGCAGCAAGAAGCAGCCTAACCGCATAAAGAGAAGCAATAAGAAACAAAATGGCTCATGGATTATTTTTCCTTTTGCCGCATTTCACCATCAAATTGCAGAATTTCTTACTTTTCATGGAGTTAGCTCAACCAAGAAACTACTTAGCCTGGAGCAATCAAGGAAAGTATAATAAGTTATGTTTTTAAGTCTCTCCCTTTGATAACAAGATATATTTTCCATCAAATAGCAGTATTTCACCATAGCAAACAACTTCTTGATAATGGCAATTAAATACTAAATACCATTTTTCTTTTGCTGGCAATCTTTCCTAAATCAGATAGTTTGCAACTGTCCGGTTGCAAATGACTAATCAGATAGTTTGCAACTGTCCGGTTGCAAATGACTTGTGTGCCGAGAGAATCTATATGAAGTATAAACCTAACTGATTGCCGTAGAAGGTGCATTTCCACTTAAGCAATATTACTTTATCCAAAATTTCATTCAATCCAGAAGATTGAGCTTAGTAGGTTCAAAACCCAGATTAGGTAAATAGGGGAAAGTAGCACACATATGCTATCAAACATAGTTGAAGAATTATGTAATGACAGTTTTCATGCAAACATAATCTATATCTGCATTTCCACCCTTTTCCAGAATAGGAAGTGCATATGAACTACATCTAAGTTCTAACACATAAGCACAACATACTAGTCCACACTACATAGCTAAATTGATATGCATAAACTTCAATACTTTATCCTTTCCATTTTAATCTCATAGATTGCATGGCAAGCTGAATATAAAAACAAAGAAAAATAGCTCATTGGTGTTTGACCTAACCCAATATTGGTGGATTGACATAGATTTAACCACACATGTCAATCTGCTCATTTGACAAGTTCAGTATGATACCAGAAATAAAACAACTTATGATGCAAGTCAGAATAGATAAACAAAAGGCATTTACAATGTCAGGATATGAATATGTATCCGCATAAAAAAAAATGTGAGTCCAAAAACATCCGAGTAAGACAGTTCAAGTATTTGTCCAAGTTCTTTTGGAATAATAATAATTAATCTCAACAAGGTGAAAAAGAAAAAGAAAACTCAAGCTGACTTGGCTAGTTTGTTTAGTTATCGCCAGCCATTTTAGCACCAAGTAGGTAACCATTTTTTGTTTCTCAGTTAAAGTCAAGAAACATAAATGGTAAAATTTAAACTGACAACTAGAACACCGATACAAGTAATGTCATGACAAAACTATGTAATCCGTTACTATTAGCAAAAGCTAATGCAGTTTAGAAGCTCCCAGTAGTACCTGTTCCACCACAATTGCTTTAAAACAAGGAGATCCACCAACTAAGTAGGTCATTATAAGAAAAGGTATTGTAACCAAACTGGCGAGGTACCCTCTACATCTAGGCTGTACCACTTGGTCCACTTCTATTTTCAAAATTTCTAATTTGGTAAAAGGAGAAGGACAGCCATCAAGAACACTGGAAGCCATGGACAGAACCAGGGCAAAAGAAGAAAGACAAGGATAAAATTTCAATTGAAGTACAAAATAAACAATTCATAAAATTAAAATGTAAACAATGTAGTGTACTCACCTTCAAGATACCATTAGATAGTGTCAAAAACTTTACATTCCCAATTACACGAAACATATTATTCAAATCCAAAAGGGAAGTTTGTATTTCCTCTGTTGCTAGCCAATTCCTACAGTATACTTTAACAATGACATTCTTGATAAAGGGAAGGCATTCAATAGAGAAATCACAGATACATGAGATATCCGCAAAAGAAAAAGATTTGAGCTTTGGTGAAGAAATCACAGTCTTACCATCTATACCATTAATGAACATTGAAAATGAAATTGATAAATTAGTAAGCTGAGGAGCAGATATCTGGAAGTGTTCCACATCCCCATCAAGGGAACAATCATATAGCAGCAAAACTTTTCAAATTGAGACAACCCCTAAAAGGGTCAATGGTATGTTCACTACATGAAATCTTACAGTCTATAAGACTCAAATTCATTAGCAGCACAAAATCATAGTGTTCCACTGGTGGCATCCTGGTCATTAAAAATTCTAGGGTTTTCAAAGATTAACAATTGAAAAGTTGGGGTACAAGCTCTGTAGGGAAAAGAGCACCAATCCATAGATATTCAACTTCAAGAGAATTCACACATTCAACAACCCTCTTCATGAGCAATTGAAATGGAGAGTCAACCTTATCCATATCATAAAAAAAGCAATCAATCCTAAATTTACAGACTTTAGTAGAGGCATCTCTGTGAGATAGTACATGATTCACAAATTTCTGAAACATAAAATTCTCTGCTAAGACATCTGTCAGTGGAGAAGTGAAGAGTAGAAAGGGAATTATAAAGGTACCTCCATCGTTTACCCAAAACACTGGTTTGTACTGCAATTCTGGTGTCAAAAAGTGAAAGGATGTGTTGGAGAATACCATCAGGTAAGTTGCTCAGCCTATCCTCCACCATTTTTTGTTTTCCCTTTTCCATCGCTTTCTGCTTCTTTGCTCAAACCTCTTCTCCTTCTGTTTGTGTTTGGTTCTGCTGAGTGCCCTTTCTCTTTCCATGAATTGGGATTCTTGAACTCTTTTTGTGTTGGGTTCGATTTATTATTAGAGGCTTCCTTCTATTCTGCCAATGTGAAATCTTCCACCAGGCCTGTAAACCTAAACTCTCCTCAATTTTATTTTTTTTAGTTTTCACTTTGACTATAAACCTAATCTCGTTCAAGTCTAAAGAGCGATACCATTATTAACTGTCCTGGGCAATTCCAAAATTCGAACTTTGACCTTTCTTGAAGTTCGCAACAATAAGCTTATTATTACGACCAACTACTTTTAAGTTAAGTGGTGAAAATTTTAGATGATGATGAAATAAAATGATGGACACTTTGATGTCATTTTTGTTATTTTATGTTTTCTTCCTTAAACTTAACTACAAAGTCAAATTCAAACTAAAACTTCAAAATAACCTGTATGAGCTTATGACAATGGATTCCAATATAAATTACCTTATCATTATCAGCAAATATTTACAATTTGTTTCAGCAGAAATTATAGATTTTTTTCTCCTACCAAGCAAATTGCTATTAGTAAGAACAAGCAGTAGCAACTCGATATCCAACTCACATTTATCACGAGATGTTAGCTCAACGAATCAGTTCCGGTGCTCATGTTCATTCCTTTCTCCTTAATCCCAGGTTCGAATTTGAGGAATCCACTTTATCAGCTATAGGTGTTACGAATATAACATTACACATCAATTGTCTGGTGGCATCTATAACACCAATACTACTTTCATGGTTCTTAGAGTAGCTGAAGTATCACACAAAAAAAGTAGCTAAAGTAATTACAAAATGATATTAGCTTCTCCAGCCTACATCAAAAGGTGACTCTGCAGCAAACAGTTGAGAATTTCCTCTTCTGCAAAGAAAAGCAGCCTAACCATAAAGACAGAGAAGCAATAAAAAACAAAATGGTCATGTCCAGGCGGTCACATGCATCCTCAGCTTTGTTTCCAAGAAAACTAGATATGAACTTCACCTAACATACAGAAGTAAAAGTAATAGATAAAAAAAAAATCAAATAATTTATCTTCAAATTCTCAAAGAATTCCAAGCTAATGGACCAAAGAAGGGAAAGGTGTACATTTTTACATTGTCACAAATCTCCTTCATAAAATTCAAAGAATTTCACTTTATTCTTGAGTGATGAATGAAACATAATCCTGCTGTCCATGGAAGAATTCCAAGCCTCAAAAGCATACTCTTATATTCCTTGTGTTCACATGTTGCACAGCTACTAAGTCATACATGTCACAACCTAGGTGTCCACAAAAGCTAAGCTGCATCTTACTTGAATACCTTTATCTTTGGCAAAATTCAGTTTGAACTTTATGTTTGTATTAAAAGCTACCCATCTTTAAAAAAAAAAAATCAAGAAGTGTCTCTAGTTGAATATTTCTGCCTATTATAGCCTGAACAATATTTTAATTCAACAACTTGAAGAACCCTAATTTTATAATATGAATAAGATGTTCGAACAGTTGTGAATACTTTAAGATTATATATCAATAAGCGGAGGCCACATAATAATATATAGAATATACATTACAGAAATTCGCAGTTCTAAATCAATTATAATGACAACCAAACAACCTATCATTCGTAAGTCCTAAAGATTTGTAGGAGTATACCATGAGGTAAATTGCTCAGTCTATCCTCCACCATTTTCGACGACTTCTGCTTCTTCGCTCCTCTAGGTTTGTGCTCCATCTGTTCGTGTTTAATTCTGCACAAAGAGTGTACTCTGTGAGTGTTGGGTTCGATTATACCAGAGAGGCTTCCTTCTATTGGACATAAGCAGAGAAGTACCATTATAAAATTTAGGCCCATAATTCATCTTTTGGCAGGCCCAATATAGACTAAAACTCTTTTTTCATTACCCACATACAAAAGTTTGTATGTGGCAAAAGAGTTCACTATTCAGATCAAAACAGTTGAACATACCCAAATGTTATCCAATTAAATATATTCATCCTAATTGACATGACATGCACCAGAGAAAGATATCACATTCATTTAACGATTTTTTTTTAATGGGCACATATTAAAAAATATTTAATTTTTTTATTTTTTTTAATTTTATTACTCATATTTATTACTGTCAAAATCTCTATTTTTATTATATATTAATATCTAGTGTTGTAATTCAAATCACATAATTAGATATTTGAATTTTAATTCAATTGAATTATTTAAATTTGAAGTCGATATGAATATAAATTCAAATCAAATAAAAATAATTTTTAGAATTTGAATTTAAATTCAAATCAAATTCAAATAATGTAAGTACTTGATTTGATATTCGATCAAAGTATTTGACTATTTGATTAAGTAATTAATTGATGTTTATTAAAAAATAATTATAAATTTTATATAATTATTTGTATTTATTTAAATTAAAAAATATATATGTTATCTTTACCATTTTTATTTTGGATTTGGATCCTCTAGAATTTTTAGCAATTCTAGTAAATAGAATTCTTTTAATTTTTGTTAACTACTATTTTAAAATATATTTTAATAAATTTTTTTATTAAAATTAGAATTAGAATTAGGATTGGAGTGAGGGGTAGGATTAGAATTATGATTAGTGTTAAGAATAGGGTTAGATTTAGGCTTACACTTAGAATTAAGTTTAGGCTTACACTTAGAGTTTGGCTTAAAGTTAAGGGAAAAAAAATATTTAATATATATTTTCTTCAATTTTTATTGTTCATATTTATTACTGTCAAAATCTCTAATTTCTACTAGATACTAATATCTCTAAACTAAATTTAATATTTTATTTAATTAATTTTTTTTCTAATATAGTTTTTATTCTTAAAATTATATTAAATAAATAAATAAAATATATTAAAATAAATATGAGTTGATTTTATTACAGGTTAATAACAAATTTTTAATACACTACAGGTTTTCTAAGAAATTTATATGTATTTATTGTTTTTCATACACTTTATTTTCTCTAAAAAATAAAAGATTTAATTAATCTTTAAAAAAGGTTATGTTTATGTATATAAAAAAAAAAAAGTAAAAAAAGTTAAACAAAAATTATTTGCTTTTATTTTGATGCGGGATAAGAAAATGAGATTTGTATTATTTTTTAATAGTTTCATTTGGGAGTGTCATGCTCGTAATTAAAAAAAGAAAAAAAAAAAAAATTTTCCGGCCAGTTATCAATTAATTATTATCTCTTACTTATTGGGGTCAAGAAACAATGAATAGCATGTCTCAGAGAAGTGGTGGAGCGATTTGATGTTGAACGCTGTCCATATAAAATTAGGGTTTCTTTTCAAACAGCAATTGCTAAATTAATATTTAATATCTTTATTTTTCAATTTTTCTCTGCTTGACGAGTCAAACTGTTGCATTGCATGGTAGTATAGGTATTTAATATCTTTATTTTTCAATTTTTCTCTGCTCGACGAGTCAAACTGTTGCATTGCATGGTAGTATACGTATGTATACAGCCACGTAGCCTATTTGAATTAATGGTGATGATTGCTTTCACCAAAATAGAAATTTGGTTGGTATTCGTCTGCTTTTTAAAAAGGTGTCCCTCTTTAAAAAGATACGCAAATATAATTATAAATTTTTTCTAGTAAGCGTCTAAAAATTAATATTTGTTTAATTATAATAAATATAATTATTAAAGATTAAAATTTTCTACAAGTAATTTATGTAACAAAATAATACTAAAATTATGATCAATTACCATAATAAATGTTACAAACTTTCTATCTATAAAAATTAAATAAGTACTTTCTACATATCCGTTAGATAAATTCATTATAAAAAACTTAATGCCAAAACAGAATCTATAAGAACGATCCAACTGAAAATTTATTACCAAACACCACCAAAAACACATGAGAATAAATAAGACAAAAAAATTGAAAGACTAAAAACAGTGTTTCTTTAATCAACCTCTTGGCCATGAAGCACCCATAATTTATGGTATTACTACTACATAATTACAAATAAAAATAATTTTACCAGTTGAATTATATTTATATACCATTTAAATTATGTATAAGCTTTTTTCTTAATTTAAGAAAAATCTCAAGCAATGTATATAATATGATTTTTTTTTTAAATTTTCATATATTTTATTTATATTTAACATGTTTAATAAAAAAAGTCAGATTAATTATATTTGTCAATATTCTGATTGATGCTTTCTTTACAATGAATGATAAAAAGAAAAAAAATCTCTAAAATCAATTAACTTTAAATTTTATGGTTGATTCAATTTAATTTTTATTGAAAATTTATTATCATAAAATAAAAATTGACAATCCTATAACTATTAAAAATATTTTCTAAGCTTCTCTTGCTTATCAACCAATTTATTTCAGCAAAACAAAAAAAAAAAAAAAATTCAAAAAATGAGCCTTAACCTATTTTTGATCCTACCAAGTAAATTGTTTCTCAAACTAAAAATTAGTAAGAATAGGTAATAGTAACTTGGTATTCAAGTCGCAATCACAAATAAAGAAAAAGGTTTGTCTTACATAGACTATTAAATGTCCCACTTGCTGACTCGCGACTATGGATTATTATAATAATCTTTGATTAATTCTTACGTTGTTTGCTTCTCTATATAAATTCTATAAGCCATTGAGAATATCATCTTCTATCTTAATCTACTCTTTTTCTTGTAGTAATGTCCATGATTAAGCTATTTGAGAAGAAACTATCACAGACGGATGTTCATTATCGGTTGCAGTTCCCCACTGTTGTTCAACGAGAGCATCTTCAAATCCAAGAAGGTTGCAACTAGATTGATTTTGGGGTTAAATATGGGGAAGAGCAAACCGAACACACTTTTCGTTGCATAATTCGCAAGGGGTTATACAGCAAACCTGTAATATCCAAAGACTGGAGTCAAATTGCTCATGATAAAGATTTTCATGAAGGTGACAAGCTTGTGTTTTATAAGGTAGAAGGAGAGTCTGTAGATTTCAAATTTAAAGTGCAAAGAAAAATAGTGCTTATGGGTCGAGAAGTGTGGGGTCTTGTTCTGTAAGCATAGCATTGACATGCATGGTGTTTGCTATTTGGTATAACGTGTTGTGAAGAGCTAGTTTTGTGCTCTAGTCATGACTGCTTGTTAAGTAGCTGTTTGTGTCAACTACATCTAATACTATACTACTTAATATTGTTGCTATATATTGTTTTCATCGTGAAAATGGAGTGCTTTGTAAACTGTGCTTGGTAAGTTCACTACATGAAAACTTACAATCTATAGACTCAAACTCGTTAGCAGCACAAAATCATAGTGTTCCGCTGGTGGCATCCTGGCCATTTGAAATTCTAGGATTTGCAAAGATTGAAAATTTAAAAGTTGTGGTACAAAAAAGGCACCAACCCATAGATATTGAACTTCAAGAGATTTCACACATTCCACGACCCTCTTCATGAGCAATTGAAATGGAGAGTTAACCTTATCCATATCATAAAAATAGCCTTGAATCCTAAATTTACTGACTTTAGTAGGGCATCTCTGTGAGATAGTACATGATTCACAAATTTCTGAAAAACATAAAATTCTCTGCTAACATATCGGTCAGTGGAGAGGTGAAGGGTGGAAAGGGAGGTCCAAAGGTACCTCCATCGTTTACCCAAAACACTGGTTTGCACTGCAATTCTGGTGTGTTAACCTAAACTCTCTTTATTACTCCCATACAAACAAAACGGTGAAATTCTTACAGGTGATGATGAAATAAAGTTTAGTAGTTGATGGACATTTTGATGTCATTTTTATTATTCTATGTTTTCTTCCTTAACCTCAACTACAAAGTCAATTTCAAACTAAAACTACAAAGTAACCTGTATGAGCTTATGACAATGGATTCCAATATATACCTTATCATTATCAGCAAATATTTAAAATTCGTTTTAGCAGAAATTATAGATTTTTTCTCCTACCAAGCAAATTGCTATTAGTAAGAACAAGTAGTAGCAACTCAATATCCAACTCGCATTTATCGTGAGTGGTTAGCTCAACGAATCAGTACCCGTGCTCAAGTTCATTCCTTTCTCCTTAATCCCAGATTCGAATTTGAGGAACCCACTCTATCTATCATCCAACAGACACTAGCATTTCACACATTAAGAAGTGGTCTGTGGCACGAATATAACATTTACACATCAATGATATTAGCTTCTCCAGCCTACACCAAAAGGTGATCCTGCAGCAAATAGTTGAGATTTTCCTCTCCTGCAACAAAAAGCAGCCTAACCATAAAGAAAGAGAAGCAATAAAAAACAAAATAGTCATTTCAGGAAATCACATGCATCCCCAGCTTAGTTTCCAAGAAAACTAGATATGAACTTCACCTAACATACAGAAGTAAAAGTAATAGATAAAGAAAAAAAATCCAAATATATCTTCGCAATTCTCAAAGAATTACAAGCTAATATTGCAAGGACCAAAGAAGGTAAATGTATATCATTTTTACATTGTCACAATTCTCTGTCATAAAATTCAAAGAATTTCACTTTATTCTTGAGTGCTGAATGAAACATAATCCTGCTGTCCAAGAAAGAATTCCAGGCCTCAAAAGCATACTCTTATATTCCTTGTGTTCACATGTTTTACACAGCTACTAAGTCTTACATGTCACAACCTAGTCCACACAAGCTAAGCTGCATCTTACTTGAATACCTTTATCTTCGGCAAAATTCAGTTTGAACTTTATATTTGTATTTGAAGCTACCAATCTTAACAAAAATCAAGAGGTGTCTCTAGTTGCAGATTTCAGCATATTATAACCTGAACACTATTGTAATTCAACAACTTGAAGAACCCCAATTTTATAATATGAATAAGATGTTCGAACAGTAAGTAATGTGAACACATAATTTGTTAAAGATTATATATCAAGCAGCAGAGGCCACAAGAATATGCACTACAGAAATTCGTCAGTTCTAAATCAATTAATAATGATGACCAAACAACCCATGGAGGTAGCAATTACACTAATAATGTTGATCCATAGTGAGTGCTTATTCAAAGACAGGTATTATATAAAATTCAATCACCCTCGTTTAGTATCATGAAGTAAAATTCCAGCTGAGATACCTTACAAGCACTTGAAAATCAGCTCTTGTGTGTGTCGCTCCTGCTCCTTAAATCCTAGAATCAGCCATAGAAGTAGAAACTAGATAAATAAGGACAAACAGTTGTTGCTATCAGATTCTATAACCAAGCAGTCATATAAGCATATCTTAGAAAATGGAAGAAAATCCATTAACATGTGGAGAATCAGACCCACTAGGATAATTGGATTAGTTAACATCAAAGAAAGCATTTTTCACATCCAACTGGTGTAGCTTCCAACAATGAAAAGTTTTCAAGGGCTAAAGCAAGAGCAACGACTCTAATGATTCCCATGGAATACTACGGTTTGCCAAATTACCTATGGATATTCAATCACAATGGCTTCAGGAGAAGGAGATCCACTGAGTAAGTAGGTCATGATTTTGACAGCTATGGTGAAGCTCAAGCGCCTAATATAACTCAATTTGATTTTTAAAATGTTTAATCTGGCGAATGGGGATGGTTGGCCATCTAGAAGATCAGGAAGCATGGCCAGAACCTAGCAAAGAAGATAGAAAAGCATTCAATTTATTACAAGTCAGCTGGGGAATTCCAAGTTAAATTACAAATAAGAAACTCATAAAGATTATATTGTAAAACAAAATGAGTGTACTCACCTTGAAGAATCCCTGGGATAATCTGACATACTTAGCATTACCAATTCCTTGTAACATATTGCACAAACACAACATAATGGACCTTTGCTTAGACTCTGAATATGAGTTTTCAAGCCTATCAAGCCAATAGTCTATATCAATATTCACTTTTTCTAGAAAGGGAAGATATACAATGGAGACATCATAATAGACTGAGCCTTGAAAGTCAAAAGATGTGAGCTTTGGTGTAGAAATCACAAGCCTTGGATCTGAAGAGAAGTCTTCAATTGTAGTGGATGAAACTGTCAAGTTAGTGCGCTGAGGAGCCGATATTTCTAAGTTCAAATACAAAAAATTACAATTAACTATCTGTAAGTTTTTCAAATTGAGACAACCCTTAAATGGGTCAGATCTATCTCTCTTGCAAGCCCAGTAGCAATGATGAAGATGCAAACTACTGAGTTGAACAAAATTGAAGTTTTCCAAGTGTTGAAATTGGAATATCAACATTTTCCAAATTAAGTGTTGTCAAAGCCACACAAGCGAAAAGATCGGAGAAATACTCTAGAGTAGTACGTGTACATATATTGATTCTTAGATACTGGACACCAAGGGGTTCGACCCACTTAATGATCCTTTCAAGGAGTGAATAATATAATTCCTCAAAATCTTCAAAATGTTCCTGCTCCTCGTAGATTTCAATTTCCGTACCAAAAGGGTATCAATCGCAATTACAAATGAATTTACTTACTTTGATCACAAAGTTCTGAAAATGATAGAAATCATCAAGAAAGTCAACACAATCGAAACGAAGGGTGGGAAGAGAAGTCCATAAATACCTCCATCTTGTACCCAAAAAACTACTCTGCACCGCCATTTTGGTGCCAAGAAATGAAAAGATGTGTTGGAGTATACCATGAGGTAAATTGCTCACTTCTCCTTCTGTTCGTGTTTAGTTCTGCACAGTGTGCTCTGTTTGTGTTGGGTTCGGTTATACCAAAGAGGCTTCCTTCTATTGTACCTAAACAGAACAGTACCATTGTATGACTTTGGGCCATATTCCATCTTCGAATGGATTATCTTATTCAGAGTCGAATTATGTATTCGAATTTAAATAGTAATCCAAATCTAAACTGAAATCAGAATTCGGATCCGAATTTGAATAAAATTTGAATCTGGTTTCAAATTCAAATTTTATTCGAATTTGTTTATTATACAAATAATAAATTGAATTTAAATTTGAATTTTTAAATTCGAATTTGAATCCGGATTATCTAGTTCTAATTCCACCCCACGAGAGTTAAGTGTTTTACAGAAATATTTTCATCAAACATAGGATAGAAATTGTAAGATTAATTGTATTTGGTTGTGATAATAGATGTAAGTTAAGTTTTAACCTCTTAAATATGATTGGAACCATATTAAATATTAATTTTATTTTTTTATTTTATCTAATACAATAAGAAGTAAAATAAACGATATCAATAAAAGCAAAATTAATTTATTTTCAAGAAAAAAGAAAAAAATACAGCATCTTGAAATGACATTGTCTTTGTTTTTTTCTATTTGAAACAACTATTCGAGTTTTTTGTGCTAAGAAAACAACTATTTAATAGATTTAAGTCATGTAATATATTTCCGAGAACAAAGACAATAAATTAATAGGATGAAATTCAAGACATGCCAGTAACAAAAATCATCAACTTAGACCCAAGGACCATATGAACAAGTGGTAATTTTCATCCTCATTCTTCAAATTGCAAATCAGGGCCATATCATTTACAATTATTACACTTATTGCTTATAATATCTTTGACATATAAATTGAGCAACTCCACTAAGTTCTTCACCCTGACAAGTTATATGCTACTCATCTCTTTTGACAAGATCTAAAAAGATGCTATGAATTCATTTGAACAAAGGACATGACACAAGAAGTTTATAGTTAGATATTAAGAAAGATAAACTTAAGAAATAAAAACATCACTTTTAGAATATGCAAGTAGAAAAAGTACAATAGAATTCATCTGTTTGAAATTAAGCTAATGGAACCGTTAAATGTATAATCATTTTTTGCAGGTGATCTGATTTAACAAAAATCAGTTAGCTCTCTATTAGTCTCCACAAAAGAGATTGAATCGTACGTATACAAAATGTGAGATGAGTTTCTACATAATCAATGACTTTACCACTCTGTTAGGGAAACTAATTGAGTTGGATTCAATTTCAAAATATTTTATTTAATCTATTCCGATCATTATATCTTTTATAAGAACATAAAGTATAATTAAGACGTTGATCTTCTCATTTTACAGAACAGAGAACCACAAAAAAAAAACAACTGACATAAATGTCCTGAAGTAGCATTATTAATTATTCCATAAACTTTTGTTACAAAGCTAATTGCCCATCTTAGTACACGCTATTGTCAACATTATAGGCCAAAATGTTATCCAATTAACTATATTCATAATGCATTTCTTTTGCTCCTTAGTCCTAAGGTTTTCAACCCCAATTTTAATTCTAGTTTCACATGGTCATATCATCTGATAATGATGCAAATTGCTTTTTAATTAGTTTATGAATTTTTTAAAAATCAAATGGGTCTCTTGAAACAGTACCGTGCATACAACTGGATCCACAAGAAGGGAATATAAAAGATAACACAACTTAAACCCATCAGAGCTCCAGCCAGAGAGGCTTTCTAGGCCAAATTATGAGCTGGAATATTACACTATACTCTTAATATTTTTTTTCATTCACAACATTAAAAAAAAATAGTTTATAATATTATAATTATTTGTAACTTATTAAATTAAAAAACATTGTTATAATATAAACATATTATATTATAATTATTGATAAAAAAAATGTGTTATCAAGAATGTTCATCAACATGTCAAGAAATTACAGTTACTAAAAGAAACTTCATGCTAATGACATTAAATAAATAAATAAATCTAATAAAAAATAATTTATAATATAAATATATAATTTTTAAAAAAAAATTACACTCTTAATATTTATTTTATTCATAGAAAAAAAATCAATAATCATAAAATAATTATAATTCTATTAATATTAAAAAATAAATTAAAATAAATAATAGATTTGAAAAATAACAACTAAAATGTATTTATGTAACAGTAAAAACTTATAAGGGTGCTTAAGAAAATAATTTTTCTTTCCCATAAAACACTTTTATATTCATAAAAAAAAAATCTAGGAAAAAATATTAAAATTCATAATTTTATAATTTTTTTTTAACTATCAAGATAGGAAAAGAATTAAAAGTTATAACAACAAGAACATACTTATGAAAACTATACTTTCAATAATTTTTAGTTCATATATTATTTTTCAAAAAACTTAATTACTAAATTTGAGAAGATCTAAATAATATTATAATTACTATAAAATTATTAAATAAAAAAATTGAGAAATTCAACTTTAACTACTCTTGACATATAATTATTAAAAAATTAAAATTTAAAGCAATAATATTATAATCATAAAAATTATACTCTTAATATTTCTTTTAATTCATAATCTTTTTTTATAAAAATTTATTTCATAAAATTTTAGAAGAACTGAAAAATTAGGATAATTAGGAACTTATTAAACAAAAAAAAAAATTGAGAAATTTAATCTTAATTAAGAAACATATAATTATATAAAAATTAAAGATTTATTAATATTGAGAGGAATTAGTGAAAAGTAAATCAATAGTTCTATTACAATTATAATCTTATTGATATTAAAATGGAGAAAAATTAGAAAAAAAAAATTAAAAAAATAATAGTAGTCTATTTGAAGTAAAATAACAACTAAAGGTGACTATTTAATAACAACAACTCATAAGGGTACTTAAAAAAATAAAAAATTTATGCTATCAAGTCATTTTTATATATAGTATAGATTTTTAATTATTAAATTAAAAATTTTAAGAAATTTAATCTTAATTATGGTTGATATATAGTTATTGACAAATTATAGATTTATTAATATTGAAAAGAATTAGGAAAAAAAAAAACAATAGTCATAAAATAATTACGAACATATTAATATTAAAATGGAGAAGAATTATGAAAGAAGTTGAAAAAAAAAAGAAAATAATACTTAAAGCAAAATAATAACTAAAAGTTTATATAATAGTAAAAACTCTTAGGGTATTTAAGAAAATAAAAATTTTTCCACTAAAAATTAAAACAACAATATATAATCAGGAAAACTATAGTTTAAATATTTTTTTAATTCATAGTATTTAAAAAAAAATTATGTCATAAATTTGAAAAGAACTAAAAAAATATTATGACTATTACAAACTTAAACAAAAAAAATTGATAAATTCAATATTAACTAATATTGACATTTAACTGTTGAAAAAATAAATTTTATAAATTAAAAATTAAAACAATAATATTATAATCATGAAAATTATACTCTTAATATCTTTTGATTTATAGTAATTTTTTAAAACTTTAATTCATAAATTTGAGAAGAACTAAAAAAAATAAAGATTATTAGTTTCTTATTAAAAAAATATATCAGAAATTCAATCTTAATTACTATTGACATATAATTATTGAAAAATTATAGATTTATTAATATTGAGAAGAATTATAATAATAAAAAAAAAATCAATAGTTCTAGAATAATTACAATCCTAAATTCTATTGATATTAAAAAGGAGAAAATTAGAAAAAAAATAGTAGTTTGTTTGAAATAAAATAATAATTAAAGATAACTATATAATAATAAAAACTTAAAAGATATTTAAAAAATTAAAATTTCTGCCATTAAAATTAATTTTATATATAGTATATATTAAACTTATGGGGCAATAGCTTGTGTGTATAAGACACTGATCAATAGGACAAAAGCCAAACAACATAAAATCTTTTATTTTCAGTGTTAGGATCTAACCACTTGGGAAGATTCTATATCATAGACATCTGACTAAATGTTGTCGTGCATAATGAGTGGGTGAACTTGCTTCTTTGTATCTCTTGCTTAATTGGTTTTATCTTTTCTAATGTGTCTTTTTAAAGTCGGACTCAGTTGCATTTTCACTTTGCGATAAAGATAAGAAAAAGAAACCATTGGCATACAAAAATCTTTTAATTTTCACTTTCTAAAAGGAGCAAATTTATAAGATATTGTCACCAATCTTTTTTGTGTGGGCGTGCAGCACCGAAATATTTGTTGTAATTGTCCTTCTAGATTTTTGGGTTAGAAGAAAGCAATGCTCATGTGGATGAACCAATTAATATTTGACCAGAGTAAGTGGAAGCCATTTAAGCTTGGTTTAGTAATGCTATAATTTTTTTAGAGGTATCGTACTCTTCTGACTCTCTTACAATTGCTTTTAAAAAGTTACAGTAGTAATGTTTAATAAAAATAATTTAAAATCTGCTCTCAATAAGTAAAATCTACAAAATTAGGCATGGTTTGGTAATGCTATATCTTTTTTTAATTAAAAGTTAATTATTATATTAGTTTAAGAAAAAAAAATTAGAATAGAGGCTAGTTGTTAAAAGCACCCTGACTTTTAAAAACTGAAGCACCCCAAAAATATTTTTTTTTATTTTTTTTACCAAACATAGAAAAATTGACTTATACTTTTCGAAAGTATAAGCACTCTCCCAAAGAACTCCCAAAGAACGTTAGCAAACTTACTTAACATTGATACATTCCACTTGAAATAGAAACAAATCAACTGTAATTGAACTCATTATGAGCACATATATACTAGTTATTGTACAAGATTTCTCAATAACCTCTTGTCTTCTCAATTTCACTCTTCAAGTTTAAGCAATGTCTTCAATTACTAGTCAGCCCTTCCAAAAAAAACTTACGAAGACGGATGTTGAACACAAACTTCAATTTCTGACTCACATTCAGCAAACTCATCTTCCTGAAATTGTAGCAGGCAGCAACCATGCTGATTTTGATGTTAAATATGGCAATGAGCAAATCAAGCATACGTTTCGTTGCAAAATTCGCAAAGGGAAAAATGATTTATACAACAAACCAGTAATATTGAAAGGATGGTATCACATTGTTCGTGAGAAACTGTTTAGAGAAGGTGACATTCTTAAGTTTTATAAAGTGGAAGGTGATTCTATAAATTTGAAATTTGAAGCGTACAGAAAGATCATACTTCTTGGTCAAGAAATTTGGGGTGTTGTTCAGCGAGCCTAGCTAACATGATGGAGGTGAGGTTGATAAGCATATGATGCTAGTAGCTATTTCGCAAAATAAGATAAAACTATGTTGTGGAGAGCTAGTTTTGTGTTTATTTTTTAATATTCAGGAGGTAACCTGACAAATTTATGTGCTTCATGAATAATTTTATATTTTAGTCACGGGTCAAGAACTACTTGCTCGATATGTGTTCTTCTGTGCTTACTAATTATTGTGTATGTGTATGTATGTGCACCACCATGCATGGTGATCAATGTGTTAAGTTAATTATTGTTGTTATTGGCTTCCATTAAGAAAATGTATTGAGTTGCTCTACTTAAGCTTGTGATTTAATTTGTCAATCTTTTTATTAATAGATTTTTTTTTTATATAATTCCTAGCATATATTTTCACTCATTTATCATTATTTCATACAATATTTTAGGTTTGTTTTGTTGGTCAATCGAAATTCTCCATTACTATATATTTCAAGAGAATATTGCCATGCAGCACGGAATTGATCTCTCTTCTTTCACAATAAATGAATAATATATATATATATGAGCTAATTTTTGTTTAATTTGTTTACACAATTTTTTTTTATTTAATTTTTTGTATAAAAATTGAATAACATAATAAAATTGAACAACTAATTAATCCATATCTATATCATAATATAATTTTTTTAATTCATTTAATGTATGTTTTGAGCTTATACACAACCCGTTAATACAGAATCGCTAAAATGGTATAGGCAAATCCGTAAATCACATATCCAATCGAGAGGAAAGTTTGGATTCAACAGTTCAATTGTAATAGAAACAAAATTAAAGTAGCTAGGTAGCTGACTTTTATACATTCTTTTTAGTTTCTTTAGGTCATGAAGGAGGGAGCAACCATTTCTTTAAATTTTAATATTGATGTTGAGATCGATTTAGACACGTTTCAATTCTAACTTGAAATTGTATTGAGATATTTGAACTCAATTTGAATTAAAAAAAACTTGAAATCATATTTTGTTATGAAATCGAGCTCATTATTCAGAATACTCAACTCAAGTATTTAATTATAAGAAAATACATTTAAAATACTCTAAAAATGTAATTTATTTATTTAATTTAAATAAAAAATAAAGAATCATATACTTAATATACATTTTGAAAAAAAATATAAGAAAAAATAAGGATAAATCCTACTTTTCCATTGAGATTCCAAATAAATCATACAATAAATTTTCATTCCCCACAGGACCACAACTCTTACTTTTAAGTTTTTTTTTTCAAATAAGTTCTATATTTTATATTGACATTTTTTATGTCATTTTTATTCTTATTTTTTTATTTTTAGTAGTAAATTAATAATATTAATTAAGTAGACTAATTTTTTAGAAAACAAATTTAATTTAAAAAAAATTAAAATTCATAATTTAATTATTATAGAAGAATAATGAGAATTCATCATCCTTTAATATGTTTTTTTCAAAAATTAAAAAAACTTATCTTCATGATTAAATTTACATTTATTTGTATGTCACTTGCTCTTTGTTAATTTAAAAAAAAAATAGATCTAGATTTATTTATTTTTAGTTCTCATCATGAAAAAATTTAATAATAATTCAAGTTGAATTTGAAAATAATATTTTTTTAAAATTTTTATTTTTAGGAAAAATATGAAAGGAGGTAATTAGAATTTTTATTAATCTTTAGATTTTTTTAAAGTTTTTTCATTAATGATTATATAATAATTTTATTCGTCTACTAATTTTTAAAAATAATTTTTAGTTTTCTAAATTAAATAATTTATTTTTAAAAAAAAATTAGTCTACTTAATTAATATTTCAAATTTTAAACTAAAATAAAAAATATGGATAAAGTGTCATAAAAAATATTAATATAAAATTTACAAGTTATATGAAAGGACAATTAAAATAAAGAATTGTGGGAAATAAAATATATTATAGGACTTATTTAAAATTAGTCACACTTTTTTCAAATATAAAAATGAGTAGCTCGATAAACTTTTGAGTCAAGTAACTTTTCAAGTTAAGTATTTAAGGTTTAATATACGACTTAATTATGCATATGTTTGTACTTATATGAACTTGCATGTGGAATGCCAAATGAAAGTAGAATATTTATTTATTTATTTTTATGTTTTTTGCTTTTTGAATCGTACATATATGAACTTGCATGTGGAATGCCAAGTGAAAGTATAATTTTTTTTTATGTTTTTTGCTTTTTGAATCGTACATACACAAACTGTGAGATGAGTTTAAGAAACATAATCAATGACTTTAGCACTCTGCTATATGTAAACTAATTGAGTTGGATTCAATTTCATATGTTTTTATTTAATCTATTCTAACAACATAAAATATAAGACGTTGATCTTATTATTCTTACCATTCTACAGAGCAGATAACCACATAAATAAATAAATAAAAATTTAATTTACTCATAAAAAAATTAATTCAACCTATTAATTCAACTAAAAAATTATACTTGATGAATTTATCCTATTAATTATCAATTCTTCTGGCAATATATCTCTAATTAAACCTAATTACTTAATTTACATGAATTAATGAATTACAAGTTAATGAGAATCACACTTTCTAATATATATATATATATATAATAACTAGCCCATCGCACTACCCACATGTTCAAGGAATTTTTTTTTTTTAAAGAAATAATTTTGAAAACATTATAATTATTGGATAGAACGGAGAGAAGTAGATAAATTGTAGAAGATGATGATTTTAAAAAAAAAATTATAATTGATTAATTAAAGTTAATAATATGTGAGTTTTCTATTTCTTGTAAAAAAAAATTTCTTGGTTCTAAGAGAAAGTAAGTAATTTATAATAAATGATGAAATTTTAATGTAAAAAGATATTAAAATTTTACAAAATATTATCTTCTCTTTTTATATAATATTTAAATTAACAATTATATTAAAAGTAAGAATATTTTTTGTTTTTAGTACAATATAAAAGTATAGATATAGCAAAAAAGGGGAAGACATTTAGATAAAGGATTTTTCATCTACATGAACGCAAATAAAGCAGAAAAAGAATAATAGCCGACAACTGGCAGTTTTTATTGACTTAGTAGTAGAAAAACAAAGCTCACACCTCAGGACAAAACTCAATCTTTTCAAAAAGTTGGATTTATGGATAGTATTATAAAATAAATTTTTTTTTGTTGGCCGGTTACTTAGTACTGACTGATGGGACATTAAAGTTGTTTGCCAACTGTTCTCTGTCTTCGTGTGACACGTACTTGAGGTACTCAATGCCTCCAGGTGCATGGAGCACTGAAGTAGCCACCAGTTTGGATTTTGAATTTGCGTTACCTATTTGGTGTTGTCGTCAATGCTGACGTACCAATGATGACAACCAATGCTGACGACCAAACAGATACCAAACCGACACTGAATATCTATTTGATTAAATTAATTAAGGGATCCTACTCTGAGTATTCTTCAACATGTCATTCAATTACGGGCCAGGATTAAGTGAAAAGAAGATATCAATTAGTTTTTTTTTCTTTAATTTATAATAAATTTACCATACTAATAAATTTTAATTTTAAATATATGAGTTTCAAATTAGTCAAAAATTTTATATTTCATATATCATATTCTAACTTTAAATTTCACTTTTTACTATAACTCATTTATTGAATTCTTTTTTTAGTGTGGTCTTTTTAGTAAAATTTATAAAATATAAAATCATTATAAATTTTATATATACAAACCAAAATTAAAAAAGGAAAAAAAAAGTATTTTAAGTTATTATCTTTGTACGTTAGTGACTTACACGTACATATAAATGTTCTATACATATTTTACATTAAAATTGTCAGAAAAAAATAGAAAAGTGAGAGAGTAGAAAATTGGGAGGATGAGATTGAGTATCAGAATAAAACAGTAGAGATTCTAATTGCAAGGATTTTATTTTAATTGAATTTATTTTTTAAAATAATTTATAATAAGAGATTACAAGAATCTTTTGAATTTTATATTACTTTTTAACTTTTATAATAATATAAGTGTTCATTCGGTCTGAATGGTATTTCCAATACCCGACCCAACTCGCTCAGGAAACCCTAAGCTCAACCGGGTTGAATTTATTTTCTGTGAATACCTATCCAACCCAATTCATTCCAATTAGAGGAATAATTGGATCGTTGGCTAAAGCGAAATTTTGTAATGCATTGGGGCATCCCATTAGTAAGCCGATTTGGGCCGATTCATCAGATTTGGATATTATTGAACGATTTGTGCGGATATGCAGAAATATTTCTCATTATTACAAAGGGTCCTCAAAAAAAAAGAATTTGTATCGAGTAAAATATATATTTCAAGTTGGGCTGTCAAGCCCAAATTAAAGTTTAGCTCAGCTCAAGTTTTTCTTCTTTTTGTTTTCTTTTTCATTATACGCTAATTCTATGGGCTTTTGAGCCTAATTAAAGTTTTGCCCAATTTTTTTATTTTTTTTCTTAATAATGTCTTGGCCACTTGCTAAATAGTAATAAGTTCACAACCAATAGTACAAACTTTAAATACAAAGTCTCATCCTTTAAAACTGGAGCTCAAAAAATGAAAAATAAAACTCAAGTCCAAACTTAAAACAAAGCTACTGCAACTAACATATATAAAAGAAAAAACTCTAGTATTCCTTCACAAGGTCATCAGCATCATCAAACTGATCAGCTCCAAACTACCAAGCAATGCACTTTCTGTAATTAGAGAAATATATAGCATGTTATATACTGCACTCAATTTTCATTGGTAAGAGACAACCAAATGATAGCTCAAAAAAGTTAAAATTACAAACAATAGCAGCAACTATTTTACTTCCTCGTGTATAAAATAATGCCTATCTCTACAACAACCATAACCAAGAACACGCTAAAAGGAACGGAAAAAGACCATAAAGAACAATGTAGGACCCTATTATATAGTGTACTCAATGTTCAACAATACCACGTCTTATCAATCAGGGTTATGTATACCATCATAATCTAGTTCAATTAACAGGGATAAATATACTGACGAGGTATCCTTACACTTTATAGATGGTGAAAACTCTAGTCTATTCTTTACTACAAAAATAAGACCAAAACTTCCCCGTGTATAAAATATCAAGGATAAGAAACAATGGCAAATAACCAAGTCAAATTGTCAGCTCTGGACCTCTGATACCACTTTTCAGTTGCTAAAGGAGACATAATGACATATCCATACCCAAGATCAATAAAACTTAACAATTGGTGAATTGAGAGAAAAGAAAAAAGAAAATTAACCATAGCAAACTTCTACCAAAGGTGATAGACTATTTACACAAGGAAATAATGCAATATTCCACCAAAAAGTAAAGAAAAAACATAATACGGCAATCAAAACTAAATTGTGTGTCCCATTGGAGGGAGAGGTCGTATGAAATATTAAAGTTAACGTTAACACTATTAGAGTATTAGTAAACAGTTGTATTCCGGCAAGTATGCATAGTGCATACTATTAGAAACTATGAAGAAAAGTTAGAAACTGACACTAAAAATAAGCATCCAAAAGACATAAAGCATAGATTTCATGTGCTTTACTTGCATTTCGTACTTAGCCGTTTCATTTTTACAATTTATATGACCCACAAAACCTCAAACAATTTCAGAAAAAAAACATAGATATCACAACAAGCAAGAAAAGAATGGAGCAGAGCAATACCCGTTTCAAACATATGAGTTTTGAGTTTATTCCACGATCATTGGCAAGGCTTCTGATGTTTCCATTGAAGATGAAGCCTCTACATTAAAAGAAACACAAAATTTTTATATTGTTTAAGGTTTCAACTACTTAATTATTTAATAATTAGAAATAATACCTTCTTCGATACTTAATGAACCCACAAGATAATCCAATGCATCAGCAGCCTCAATAGTTGATGTGGATGGGGACAACCAATTTTCCAAGCAAATGAATGCTTCTACAGTTTTTGGGGATAAGGAACTCCTAAAACAATATCAATATAATCCTCAGTTATAGAGTTTGGATTCTCCATTATGTATAAGCTGTAATTTATATAATTAATGTTAATTAAGGAAAATACAGTACAATTTATTGCAGAAAACTCATATCGGTACACAACTATCTAACATGCTGTGGTATAATCATTAAGCAACACCAGCTGACAAATCAAGAAGGTAATGAATAACAAAGCATTCATTCTTCAAAAGGATAAACTATCACAAACAGGGAATGCGAATCTCTTCAAGATAACCAGATAAATAGCTTCTTCTTTTTTTTTTTAATAGTAATGCTAAACAATTTTTAAGATTTACACAACCATGAACCATACCATTACCTACATTAAAGTTTTAACTTAACAATTATCTAAGCTGCTTTATTAACAGCTGCAGAATTGCATTCTAAACACATCCATTAAAACTCAATTAAATACAAAACATGTCTTAGCAACATGTTCGTGGTCCTAACTAGCTGAATCTAAAGTAGCTTCCAGTCACTTTTCTCTGGATCAAATTCAGAATCAACCAGTCCTATAAATTCATACAAGCTTATCAAATCCATGAACAACATTAGGCGGGAAATAAAAATGTGATATCTTGCAAAAGCGAAATATCAAAAGAGCATATCTTATTAACAGTTTGGAATTGACTAAACTCTGGTCACTGAGTATCTAACAATTATTAAAATGCAACTAAGTCATGCATCTAAAATCTCCCCAAAGACAAATAGTGAACAATATGTCCTTATATGCCAGTGATGTTCTTCAACAAAGCAAGAGCAACTTTCAACCAAAAGGTTCCTTGACAATCTCAAAATTGAACTTTACAAAAAGAAAATTGCAAGTATGTATTATAGTTGTGTCGGTGAAAAATGAAAAGGAAGAACCAATATTACCATATATGTCAAAAAGATGCCTAAAATAAACAACAGGTAAAGGACAAGAGCATCTCTGATCTAGTAAAGTATAACTAATCAACTCCCACTTAAAATTCAATCTTCAATATATGGATACCAAATTAGATGACAGAAAGTAGAATTCCATAGGCCAACCTATATCACATGTTCCCCATTTTGTCCTGTTACATATCTATGAGATCCAAACCATCTAAATACATATACATCCACACAAAGAATAAAAACTAACCAAGCTTTTGAATTTCAGAATGCATGTGATGTCTGTTAAGAGTGCTTTATGTGTGTATGAAGTGCCTTGAACATCCAAGCCATGGAAATGAAATAGAAAGTGCAGATTCAATTAATCCTTATAAGAGGAACAAGTTTAAAAATGGTCATCTAAGAAAAAGGGGTTTCAAGTAGAAGTGTTTAACGTAGGATTATACTGCCTTCAATTCTCAAATCCTTCTGCTCAAAGGGTCAAATCTGAATTTTCGCTTTCTCCTAAAAAAAACAGAGAAGCTTTTTTGCGATTGAGAAGATATTACCCAGCACAACAACGATGAATGCAAAAAAAAAAAAAAAAAAAAAAGGAGGGAAGCAACCATTTCTTTATGGTATTATTTCTGCAAAGCTTCAAAGAGAACTACTCCAAATGTTAATAAAAAAGAGAGAAAGAGCATGATAGAAATAGCAAGAAAGAGTACTCAAAAATCACATGTTTTTGTATTCCCTCCCCGAATGAATGAATTATTGAATTCAAATAGATTTTGGAAAAAAAGAGAGTCAAGATTTCACAGTAAAGCTATGAAACAAAATGTCTTGAAGGAAGTTACATAACACTAGGCCTGTTTTACACAGTAGTACATTAAAGAAAATAGAAATTGAATAAATAATATGAAGTTTGGAATAATGTAATCTAGAATAGTAAATGATTCAACTAAAAAACAATCCAGGGCCGCTACAATAAGCGCGGTTCTTTAATAGGAAGAAATTCTAAAACAGACTCTTAGTTCGTGAAGTTGAATACAGAAGTGGTAAGTACTAAAGAATTTTCCAATGAAAACCCATATCATACTCAAAACGAGAAACGTTGTCAGATTCTTCTTCAAATTTTGTGAACTTAATGGCAATTTGAAGTTGTAATAGGAAGAAACCTTGAAATAGCAGAAAATTGAGAGGAAAAAAAAGAAACCAACTATGTACGAAGAGAAAGGAAAGGCCAACATCGGAACAATGGAATTTTTGGGAAAATCTTACAAAACAACCCGAAAATCCCAGAGAGGCAAAAAGAGAAAATACTCACTGGGTATTCGTGAATTTCAACATATCCGTACAATCAAAATTGCTTTGCTTGATCTTTTTTGTTGGGATTTTCGCTCTCCTTCTTCTTCTTCAATGGCGTAGAACGGTTAACAATATTGGTCAAGGAGAATCGTACTGCTACGGCGTGTACATTGGAGAAGATGAAAAAGAGTGAGAGATCGAAGGAGAAGGCTCGGAGGACTGCAGAAGAAATTAGGGCTAGAAGAAGAAATTGAGATTCAGCTTTTTCATTGGATAAACCGAACTCGACCCAACTTATACTGGTTACAAAATCATACAAACTCGATTTGTACTATTTTCTTTTAATATCTGAACCGACCCGACCTTAATTAGGCCGGGTTAGTATGTCGGGTAACCCGACCATGACCAGGGTTACAGCAAACAGCTGAGATTTTCCACTGCTGCAACAAAAAGCAGCCTACCCTTAAAGAAAGAGGGGCAACAAAAAAACTAAATGGTCATATCCAGGCAATCACATGCATCCTCAGCTTAATTTCCAAGAAAACTAGATATGAACTTCACTTAACATACAGAAGCAAAAGTAATAGATAAACATAAAAATCTATTGTAATTCAACATCTTTTTAAAAAAATCAAGAGGTGTCTCTAGTTGAAGATTTCAGCATATTATAACCTGAGCAATATTGTAATTCAACAACTTGAAGAACTCTAATTTCATAATACGAATAAGATGATAGAACAGTAAGTCATGTGAATACATAAGTTGTTAAAGATTATATATCAATCAGTAGAGACCACATAATAATATATAGAATATACACTACAGAAATTCGTCATTCGTCAGTTCTGAATCAATTATAATGACGACCAAACAATCTATGGAAGTAGCAATTAGACTAATAAGGTCTATCTATTGTGAGTACTTATTTAATTACAGGTATTAATTTTATTTTTTATTTTTTATTTTATCTCATGTGTAATAATGAGTAAACTAAATTGTAACAAATGCAAAAATAATTTATTTTCAAGATAAAAAAGAAAGAAAAAATACAATCTCTTTAAATGCATGAGATTGTCATTGTTTTTTTCTATTTTTAAACAACTACTCAAGTTACTTATGAAGAAAATATATTAATCACTGAGAGCTTAGCTCAAGTGGTTGACACCAGTCTTCCATCTCTCAGTGTCGTGTTCAAGCACTCCTAATGTATCAATATATATATATATTAATAAAAATAAATTTAAGTCATGTAATATATTTTCCAAAAACAAAGACAATAAATTAATAGAATGAAATTCAAGACATGCCAACAACAAAAATCATCAACATAGACCCAAGGACCATATGAACAAATGGTAATTTTCATCCTCATTCTTCAAATTGCAACTGTACTCAGATGTTCTAGGAGTAAATTATAAAAAATTTGGTGAAATTATATTGGTCATCTCATCTGATAATGATGCAAATTGCTTTTTAATTAGTCTCTGAATTTGTTAAAAATTAAATGAACTCAGTTCTAAATATAATTTGGTGAAAAGAATTAGGAAAAAAAAAATTTTAATTATGTTGTTATAACCCATCCCTAATTATGATATCCTAATATAATTACAGTAAATTAATACTAATTATAATATCTTAATTGTAATACGGTATCCTAACTTTAATTACGGTGCTAATCTTTACTCCTTGAAATAAATAACTGTTTTTTTTTTTTTCCTTGCGCTTGGATGTAAATTTATGTGTCATCATATATAAACCGCAAACACAAACGCACCCCCAAAAGCAAACCCAGTATTATCCAAATAAATTGGACTCTTGCGCTCTTTTCAATTGGGTCTACACACTTCTAACGAATTAGGTAATAATTACGTTAAAATTATTCCACGATCCCTTGGTCTTATTCTAATTTTTCAACCCCAATTACACTTCTAGTTTGACACGGTTTCTATTGACCCCTTATGATCAAACTGTAACCATATAACATCAGGAGTAAATAAAAACAAAATTTGGTGAAATTAAATTGGTCAAGTCGCTTTCTAATTAGTTGATGAATTTGTGCTCCAAGCTAGCTTCAGCATCTTCTAGCTCTGTAATGATCACCATCACCGTCAAAAAACAAAGACTAGTAATATAATTATAAGATCCTCCCTCCATCACAGAAGGACCACAAAAATCAGCCAAGGCAACACCATGCATTCATACGGATCAAGAATTAGAATGTTACTTGAATTATGTATTAGAATCATTGATTAGATTAATTATGATAAATTGTGAGTGAGATTGATAATTAATTATTCATGTAAGACTTACCTTTTATTCAAGGGTCTCACAATAATAGGAAATCATATAAGCTTTGTGAAATTAATATTTAAATTACCATTGTCAATTAATTCTCAGAAGTTTATTTACTTTCAATCTTTAGTTAGAACCTCGTCTTCTTCTTTATTATAGATAAAGAATTTACACGGCAGAATATAGTTAATTTTGAAATGTTCCAATGCAAATCATAAATAAATATATACTAACTAATATCATTTTGAGCAATTATATCTAATTAATACCCTTTTGAGCAATTATATCTAATTAATACCCTTTTGAGTTTATTGACAGTTATCATTTACATCTTCTCGTCATTGAAAGCTTCAGATATATCAGACAGTTATCATTTACATCTTCTCGTCATTGAAAGCTTTTGAAAGCTTCAGATATATCAGACAGTTATCATTTACATCTTCTCGTCATTGAAAGCTTCAGATATATCAGATTGCTTACTGTGAAAAGACAAATACTAAAATAGTGAATAGAATCATCATTTGTAGTGTGGTGATTGGGACAAACTCTTATTTTTCTTTGAGCACTCTTATTTTTCTTTTGAGTTTATTCACCGTTGTGTTTGTTTTCTCACTCTTATGCTGAGTAGAATAAAATGATATGATTTGCATAGTGGTAATGTTGCTTTCTAGAAATAGTTTTCTAGAAATAGTGAATGTTGCTTTCTAGAAATATTGAACGTTGCTTTCTAGAAATACTGAATGTTGACGTAGACTATCTATATATCATGGTTTATCAACTTTTGCAATAAATAACTTGCTTATCTAAGTCAACAAAAGCGGCAAGCCATATGCTTAATATGAGTATCTTTACTTTATTTTATATTTTTGTGTGAAAGGAACATATTAACGAAAGAATTTGAATGGTTTATTTTGTAAAATTTTCTGTGTAAATATGTATTCGTAAAACATGAATGATACTCAACTAAATTAAGTCTGAAATTTAATTTAGTTAGGTAGGTTATATGAATTATTTTTTTAATCATAGCGATCCGATATAATATTTTTAGTAATTCTTAAAGCAGTCATATTTTTCTTGATAACTGTTTCCATGTAAGTTTCGATCTCTCATTATCACGTTTAACACCAAACACCTGTACCAAGTCACATTTCTTAACTACTGCGTCTATTGGCCTACATTATATATGTCCAAACCAACGTAGGCAATTCTCCTCATTTTCTCCTCAATAGGTTCTACTTTCACTTTCCTACGGATCTTCGCATTTCTTATTCTATCATTTCTTGTATGTCCGGTTATCCATCTCAATATTTTTATTTCGGCTACTCCTATCTTATGCAAGTGTTGCTTCTTAACTGCCCAACATTTGGTACCATACAGCATAACTGGTCTCACTGTTGTCTTGTAAAATTTTTCTTTCAATCTATTGGGACTTTTAGGATCACATAAAACTCCCAAAGTACTTCGTCACTTCACCCACCATGCCTTGATCTTATGGTTTACATCATACTCAATTGTGTCATCTTTTTGTATAAATGAACCTAAATACTTAAACACGTCCTTTGTAAGGATTGTTTGACTATCCAAAATTATTTCAGTCGAGCCTTCTCTAGTTTCACTGAAATCGCACTCCATATATTCAATATTTGTCCGACTCAATCTAAAGTCTTTAGATTCTAACGCATTCCTCCACATTTCTAGTTTGAAATTTAAATCTTCTTTAGTTTCATCTACCAATATGATATCATCAAAAAATAGCATACACCATGGAGCCCTATCTTGAATATTATAGGTAAGTTCATCAATGACTAAAACAAATAGGTAAGGGCTTAAGGATAAACCTTAGTGAACACCTATCGTGATTGGGAACTTTCTAGTCATATCATCTACTGTCCGCACCTTAGTCATTACTCCCTCATACATATCTTTAATAACTTCTACGTATTTAGTTAGGACTTTTTTCTTTTAGAGTACCCACCACTAGACTTGTCTTGGCACTCTATCATATGTTTTTTTCTAAATCAATAAAGGCCATGTGAAGATCATTTTTCTTTTCTCTATATTTCTCCATTAATCTTCTAAGTATGGAAATAGCCTCCATTATTGATCTTCCCGGCATAAAACCAAATTGATTATCATAAACTATAGTCTCATTCATAAGCTTACGCTCAATCACTCTCTCCCACAGCTTTATTGTATTACTTATAAGTTTTATTCCTTAATAATTCGTACAACTTTGAATATCTCATTTATTCTTATAAATAGGGATCAACGTACTCTTCTTCCACTTATCGGGTATTTTCTTGGTTACTAAAATCTTGGTAAAAAAATTTGTAAGCCAAGTTACTCTAATATCTCCTAAGCATTTCCAAACTTTTATTGGTATATCATCTGGACCCATTGCCTTATCATTCTTCATCTTATGAATAGCTTCTTTAACCTCTTGTTTTCTAATCCGCCAACAAATTAGTGGTTCGTATCATCAAAGACGTCATCAAGGTTCTCAATATCACCCCTTAACTCTCCATTAAATAAAATATCGAAATAAGTTCACCATCTCTCATTAATCTCGTCTTCCGTAACTAAAACCCTATCAGTCTCATCCTTAATACTTGAAATCTTGTATGACATAAATGATCTGAAATTTATTTATCTTCCCCATCTTAGTTTCCAAGTTTTTATATTCTCTTCCCTTCTCACTATATAAGATTGATTTTATTTCAAATATTTTTTGTTTGTAACAATAAAAAAAAGGTTTTAAGTATAATTATTTAATTGTAATTCTTTGCTCAGCAGGTCAGGAAAAGAAAAAACATGTCCAAAACGTTGCATGGCGTACATAAGCGGCTTGCATGGCTAGTCAAGCTTAACTCAAGCGTCCAGGAATCTATAAAATAATATATTCCACTAATTATGGCAAAATTTGACTCGGGGACCAAATAACGAACGTACGAGTATTTATTCATGAATCTATAAATCTTAATTGAACGGTTTGGACCCACCAAAGTTGAAACACAGATGTTTAGACCTGAGTTGATCAGTAATTAGTTTGCTTTTGCCAATCAGACATGTCTAGCTACCATAACTATCCCACATCCAAATTCCAATGATACTAAGATTCCTTCTGCTACTTTAAATAATTGGAGTGTCACGTCAAATCTGTACAGTACGCAGCGTATGTCATGTATTTATAGCCGATCAATGTGCTGTGTCCATTCTACTTACTCCTCTTCAAATCTCAATTCTCATTTTTCTTCATCCTTCTTGGACTAAGTTTCTATAGGTAGTAGGTAATCTTAATGGAGACTCTGATCTTTCAGAAAAAACTTGGAAAAACAGATGTCGGGCACCGGTTTCAATTTCCAACTAAACATCAAAAAACTCATCTTCCCCAAATTATACCAGGTCGCTACCAAGTTGATTTCAAGGTTAAGTATTGCAATGAGCAAAAGGGACACATGTTTCGTTGCAATATTCGGAAGGGGCCACATAGCAAACCAGTAATACGTAGAGGCTGGAGTCAAATTGCTCATGATAAAGAGTTTAAAGAAGGAGATTTGCTCAAATTCTACAAGGTGGAAGGTGATTCTGTACAATACAAGTTTGAAGTGCACAGAAAGATTGTGCTTCTTGGTAAGGAAATTTGGGCTCTTGTCCAGTAACCCTAGCTAGCTAGCACGATCCTCCTGCTAGCTATGTTTAAAAATGAATAAATAAGATAATGAAGGTGTGAACTTTGTTTTCTAGTAATGAGTAAATGAAGTGCTAATTATGTCGTCTCTTCTTCTTGAAGGTGTGAACTTGTTTTCTAGTAACGAGTCAATGAAGTGCTAATTATTTCGTCTTTTCTATTTATGTTCACGTCATAAAGACAAAATGAAAGATCCTTTATGTAAAATCCAAATGTCTTTTTCCCTTTTTGCTATATTATTAGAAAATAATTACTCTAAATCTTCTAAATGTTCCTGTTCCTCGTAGATTTCAATTTCCGTGCCAAAAGGGTATCCATCGCAATTAAAAATGAGTTTACTGACTTTGATAAAGGCATCTCTGTGGGATAGTACTTTGATCACAAAGTTCTGCAAATGATAGAAATCATCAGGAAAGTCATCACAATCGAAGCGAAGGGGGGAAGAGAAGTCCATAAATATCTCCATCTTGTATCCAAAACACAACTTTGCACCGCAATATTGGTGCCAAGAAATGAAAAGATATGTTGAGTATACCATCAAGTAAATTGCTTAGCCCATCCTCCACCATTATCGATTTTCTTTTTTTCCATCGCCTTCTTCTTCTTCTTCTTCTTAGTCATCATCGTCTAAGTTCTGCTCTCCTGTTCGCGTGTAGTTCTGCCCAAAACACTGGTTTAATATTATCAGAAATTTTGGTTAATGGGTAAGCAAAATAGTTGATTATAAATAACTTGTTTCCATAAAATAACAACAAAACAAAAACCAATTTATAGTTGATCGCCATTTTAATGTCAATTTTCTTTTATTTGAGATGTTTTCTTCCCCTAAACTGGACTATATGAATATTTGATTACATAGTTAAAAACGGAAGTAAGCATCACTTGCTTATCAACTCATTTGTTTCAGCAAAAAAATCCAAAAGATGACCCTTAGCCCCTTTTTGCTCCTCCAAGTAAATTGTTTTTCAAGCTAGAATTAAGAATATGCAGTAGTAACTTTATATCCACTTGCATTTCACAAATAAAGAAAAGGTTTGTAGTATACTGTTACTACTTTCCAAGGTTCTTAAAGTAGCTGAAGTATCTCATAAAAAAAAAATTAGCTAAAGTAGTTTGTAAATGATAATAGCTTCTCCAGCCTACTTCAAAAACTGCCTCTGCAGCAAACAGTTGAAAATTTCCTCTTCTGCAACAAGAAGCAACCTAACAACAAAGGAAGAGAAGCAATAGGAAACAAAATGGTCAAGTTCAGCAAGCCACCTGCATACACGACAGATAAAGCAAGGAAAAATAATCAAAGAATTAGGGAAAGACTAATCAGTTCAACTTGATAAACTTGAATGACTCTTACCACTAAAATTTCCAGCACAAAAGAATCGACACCTATAATGGTAACCTGTTCAAGCTTAGTGACACTGCACTCTAATATATTTACCTTATCACTGTTAGCAATTTTTTAGTATTGGATGAGATATTTAGAGAGAAAAAGATGATAATACGGAATGGATAAAAGTAATGTATCTACCAATCTGCACAGGCTACAGCATGATATTGAAGACAATGTCTGAAAATGGTTCAATAAACCTACTGTACTGGTGAATCTGCATATATCAGAAATGTATAAATACAGGAAGCAATTACACAAATAATTTGACAAAGAGTGAGTATGTGAGAAGTATTGCTCGAGATGAGAGCTCCCCAAAGAAGATAAGAAAAACCAGTAACAGACCAACGTGTGTACAGAGTCCCTCCCCAGTCAGCTTCTGAGTATGCAATCAAACTGACTCATTTCTCAGTATTTGAGTAAAATAGTTCACCATCTAAAGTACCTTTGAAGTTTGACAGATATATATATATATATAATATTTGAAGATGTTTGCATGATCATGCATATAATGACACACTTGATTTCACTTACATGGTCACAATTCTCCTTCATAAAAATCAAAGAATTTCACTTTATTCTTGAATGCTGAATGGAACATAGTTCCAAGCTTCAAAAACTACCCTTATATTCCTTCCTTATCCGACTATTACATAATGTAGAAGCTGCATCTCACTTGAATACCTTTTCCTTTCGCAAAATTCAGTTTGAACTTTATACTTGTATTTGAAGCCATATTAATTAAAAAAAAACAAAAGAAAAGATGGCGAGATCTCACTAAATGCAGATTTCAACATATTATAACCTTAACAATATTAGAATTCAACAACTTGAAGAATTATAATTTATAGTATAAATAAGATAGGCCAAACAGTAAGTAACGTGAACACAAAGTTGTTAAAGATTATATATCAATGATATGTAGAAAATACATTATAGAAACTTGTCAGTTGGAAATCAAGTATAATGACGACAAACAACTATGGAGGTAGCAATTAGACTAATAAGGACTATGTATTGAGTGGTTAGGCAATTACAGTTATTATATAAAATTCGATCACCCTGGTTTAGTATCATGAAGTAAAATTGTATCTGAGATACAAGCACTTGAGAATCAGTCCTACATGTTGCACCTGCTCCTTAAATCCTATAATCAGCCACAGAAGCAGAAATTAGATAAATAAGGTCAAACAGTTGTTGCTATCAGATGCTATAAACAAGCAGTCATATAAACATAAAGAGCATTTGTCACATCCAACTGGTGGAACTTCCAACCATAAAATGTTTTCCAAGGCTAAAGCAGGTGTAATGACTCTGTTCATTACACCACAATGGCTTCCGGAGAAGCAGATCCACAGTATGGTGAAGCTTGAGCACCTCTTCCCAATTATACCTCCCGGTTTAATTTTCAAAATGTTTAATCTGGTAAATGGGGATGATATAGGCCATCTAGAAGATCAGGAAACAAGGCCAGAACCTAGCAGAGAAGATAGAAAAGCATTGAATTTAATACAGGTCAGCTGGGGAATTCCAATTTAAATTACAAATAAGAAACTCATTAAGATTATATTGTAAAACAAAATGAGTGTACTCACCTTGAACAGTCCCTGGGATAATCTGACATGCTTAGCATTACCAATTCCTTGTAACATATTGCACAAACACAACCTAATGGACCTTTGCTTACTCTCTGAATATGAGTTTTCAAGCCTATCAAGCCAACAGTCTATATCAACATTCACTTTTTCTAGAAAGGGAAGATATATAATGGAGACATCATAATAGACTGAGCCTTGAAAGTCAAAAGATGTGAGCTTTGGTGAAGAAATCACAAGCCTTGGATCTGAAGAGAAGTTTTCAATTGTAGTGGATGAAACTGTCAAGTTAGTGAGCTAAGGAGCCGATATTTCTAAGTTCAAATACAAAAAATTACAATTAACTACCACTAAATTTTTCAAATTGAGACAACCCCTAAATGGGTCAGATGTATCTCTCTTGCAAGCCCAGTAGCAATGATGAAGATGCAAACGGCTGAGTTGAACAAAATTGAAGTTTTGAAGTGTTGAAATTGGAATATCAACATTTTACAAATTAAGTGTTGTCAAAGCCAGACAAGCGAAAAGATCGGAGAAATACTCTAGAGTAGTACGTGTACATATATTGACTCTTATTTACTGGACACCAAGGGGTTCGACGCACTTAATGATCCTTTTAAGAGTGAATAATATAAATCCTCTAAATCTTCTAATTGTTTCTGTTCCTCGTAGATTTCAATTTCCGTGCCAAAAGGGTATCCATCGCAATTAAAAATGAATTTACTGACTTTGATAGAGGCATCTCTGTGGGATAGTACTTTGATCACAAAGTTCTGAAAATGATAGAAATCATCGGGAAAGTCAACACAATCGAAACGAAGGGTGGGAAGAGAAGTTCATAACTACCTCCATCTTGTACCCAAAACACTACTCTGCACTGCAATTTTGGTGCCAAGAAATGAAAAGATGTGTAGGATTATACCATCAGATAAATTGCTCAGCCTATCCTCCACCATTTTCGAAGCCTTCTGCTTCTTCGCTCCTCTCTCCTTCTGTCCGTGTTTAGTTCTGCACAAAGAGTGTGCTCTGCTAGTGTTGGGTTCGATTATACCAGAGAGGCTTCCTTCTATTTGCCTAAAGAGAACAGTACCATTTTATATATTAGGCCCATAATTCATCTTTAAACATACAGGGTCAAGTGTCGTCTTCTGGGGATATTTTCATGAAACATAGGATAGAATTTTTAAGGTTAATTGTATTTGGCCATTATAATATAATAGATGTAAGTTAAGCTTTAACCTCTAAAATATTAATAATGATTGGAACTGGATTAAATATTAATTTTTTATTTTTTATTTTGTCTAATTTGTAATAAGAAGTAAAATAAACTGTCAAATTAATTTGTTTTTAGAAAAAGATGAAAAAATACAGTGTCCTTAGATAACATTGTCTTTTTTTTCTTCTTCCTATTTTAAACATCTATTCCAGTTACTTAGGAACAAAATATGTTAATACAAAAAAAAAATATATATATAAATAAAAATTTAAGACATGTAATCTATTTACCAAGAACAAAAGGCGATAAATAGGATGAAATTCGAGACATGCCAATAACAATAATCATTAACATAGTCCCAAGGACCATACGAACAAATGGTAATTTTCATCCTCATTTTTCAAATTACAATACATGGTATCATTTACAATTATTACACTCATTGCTTACAATATCTTTGACATATAAATTCAGCAACTCCACTAATCAAATTCTTCACCCTGCCAAGTTATATGCTTCTCGTCTTCTTTGACAAGATCTTAAAAAATGCTATGAGATCATTTGTACCAAGGACATGGGACAAGAAGTTGAAGAACAAGATATTCAAAAAGCTGCAAGATCAAATCAATATAAGGATGAAAATTAAGTATGTTACCCAAAAAAGAAAAGCGATATTAAGAATTTAAGATTAACTTATGAAATAAAAATATCACTATTAGAATATGAAGTAGGAAAAGTACATTACAATGATACAAATCAAAGGAAAATCACAGAGTACATTGATTCTAAACTCAACCACAGTCGGAAATGTATATCTACATTGTACACATGTCACAGAAAAATCTTACAATCCCTATAAAATCTTTTGGAGATTGTGATTGCTTTTTCTTTTTTTTGGTTCATCAAAAAGTCATAGTCCTTGCAAGAGGAGTATCCCAATCTCATTCCATCCTAATAAAATAGTCCAATGGAGAAAGTGAAAAAGAAATTTCAGATCATCAGAATAGAATAACTGGTTAACCTCAACCGAGACGTTTTAAACTCATACAAGTCAATTCAGCAGTCTAACAACTAGTATTGTCATTAAGTGGATAAACACCCAAACACATTAATGAAACAATCATAATTATACACAGTGCAACCCGTTTCTTCTTCTTTTTTGTGAGTTTATCAGTTCATTTCAATATGCATGAACTTCCACAAAATTAAAAAGAAAATAATTTTTTTTTTGACAAAGATCAGTCGGCTCTCCAGTCTTCAAAAAGGAGATTAAATCATACATACACATACTATGAGATGAGTAGAAACATAATGAATTTACCACTGTTTGGGAAACTAATTGAGTTGGATTCAATTGTAAATGATTTTATTAATCCTTTCCGATCATTATATCTGTAAGAATTTAAATATAAGATGCTGATCTTATCATTTCACAGAGCAGACAACCACATAAAAAAGAAGACATAAATGTCATGAAAAAGTAGATCATAATTCCATAAACTTTTCCTATAAATGTTGATTGCCTTTCTTGAACACACCATTGACGACATACAAAAGAGTTCAATAGGCCAAAATGTTATCCAACTAAATATATTCACGCATAATTGACATGACATGCCTCCAAAAAAAAAAAATTTAGTGAAAAACCTATGTATATATATATATATCAAATACTAATTACAGAGTTCTTTTTTTTGTTTGTTTTTGACATATAACCAGAAAAATTATACAGATTGTAATCTCTAGTTAAGTTAGTTCATATTAAGCAATCAGTTCAAGCACGATTATTTTTTTTTATAAACGAGTTAAAATTAATTTTTACAAATTAGACGGATGAGACAGCAACTGTGAGCACATATTGTTTTATATAATTACTTTGCAAATTTGAGTCGAATAATGACTTTCAGTGTTGAGCCTGTCACATTATTGAGCTCGTGTTGTGATGTGAAAGGAAGTCAATTTAGTAAAACACTTAATTAACTAGTTGTTTGTTATTGATAGAAAGACAGAGTTAAATGAATGTTAAATGAATACAACGTGTCTGTGAAGTTAAGCGATTTTTGATTTATGTATTTGATTATTTAGGATTATATCAATTTTTAATTCGGTCATCCAAGAATTTTCTTAGTCAATTTTATTTTTTAAAATTCAATTTTTTTTAGTCAAGTTATATTCAATTTACATATTATGAATCAACGAATTAATTATGTTTACACAAAAATAATAATGTATATTATTTATTTTTGTACCTTGCAAAACTTTTTAACTTATTTTATCATAAAATTATGTAAAACTACATTATTTATGCATAACATAAAAATGAGATAATTTAACTTGCCTGAAAAATTCTGAATCCTAGAGAATGATATTGACGAAAATCATTCATGAATAACTAAATTAAAAATTAAGACAATCCTAAGAGATTAATACAATAATTAAGCCGCGATTTTTCAATTCATCTATAAAATCAAACGTGATGAATTTATCCTATTAATTATCGGTTCTTTTGGCAATATATCACTAATTAAATCTAATTGCTTAATTTACATGAATTAATGGTATGGGGAAGTCAAAATTTTTATAAGCTAATGAGTATCACTTTTTCTAATACATATAATAATATAGCTAAAAGGGGAAGGACTTTAGATTTTACATAAATGATCTTTCATCTTTGACTTATGACATGAACACAAATAGAAAAGAAGAACAAGAAGAAGAATAAGAGACGACATAACTAGCAGTTCATTGACTCATTTCAAGAAAACAAAACCACACCTTAATTATATAAACTTATTAAGTTGTAGACATAGCTAACAGTTCATTGACTCACTGACTCATTGACTCATAGAAGATGAATTTAATTTGTAGAAATACATATCTAACGGTTTCTACTTTAAACCCTAGCTAGCTCCTGCTGATCTTCTTCCTCTCCGGGTCGGCTGATCTTCTGTACTCGAGATTTTTAAGCTCGAATTTAGATATTGTTTAGAAGAATGAAGCTAAACTCATGAAATTTGAGGAGGCAAAACAAACAATATAACCACTTGGATCGTGCTAGCTACCTACCTAGGGTTACTGGAGAATAACCCAAGTTTCGTTGCCAAGAAGCACAATCTTTCTGTGCACTTCAAACTTAAATTGCACAGAATCACCTTCCACCATGTAGAATTTGAGCAAATCTCCTTCTTGAAACTCTTTATTACGAGCAATTTGACGCCAGCCTTTAGATAATACTGGTTTGCTATGTGACCCTTTCCGAATATTGCAACGAAACATGTGTTCCTTTTGCTCATTGCAATACTTAACCTTGAAATCAACGTGGTAGCGACCTGGTATGATTTGGGGAAGATGAGCTTTTTGATGATTAGTTGGAAATTGAAACCGGTACCTGACATCTGTTTTGCTAAGTTTTTTCTGAAAGAGCAGAGTCTGATCCATTACTAAGTAGCTATAGAGACTTAGTTCAAGAAGAGTGAAGAAAAATGAGATAAAGAGGAGTACGTAGAGTGTATACACAGCTCATTGGCTATGCAAATCTATATTTATATCTATATTTATATACTTGGACATATATGAAATGTTCTATTTTACAGATTTGTCATGTGACTCCTGCTGTTAATGCATGTAACATGGACAATAAATAGTACTTTGTAATTGGCTTGGCCGACACCAGTACACCACCTTTGGATTTGCAACTTGACCTTTGGATTTTTTAAGTGTGGAATATACGAGGACAGTGAAATCTTCCACTTACACATCAAGGTCTTCAATTTTGTCCAAGTACGTAAGATCGGGGACAATTTTGGATACGGTTTGATGTCACTGTTATAATAGCTACAAAATTTCAGATGATCATGATTCGATTGGATAGAAGAATATGAATTCAGTATGTTGATGTAAAATTTAGTAAAGATTCAGTGCTGGATACGGTTTGCAATCTTTTTCGTTACACAAAAATTTAATGAGTTTTCTAACCGGTATTCTAAAATCATATATCAAGATGTGATAATTAATATAATTTTTGAAAATTAAAATTTTCTATCAATAATAATTTATATATTAAATATAACTGAAATCATAGTCAATATCATAATAAATATTATAAATATTTTATTTATAAAATCTTTGCAAGTGTCATTTGGACACTGCGTTACAAATATCAATATTTGTATATAAATAATAATTAGTTGAAAAAATTAATTTTTGGGTAACCATTAGCATTACAATTTTTAATAGGTTTGTCTATTATGTACCTATTAGACAAGGTTAACAAGTCTATAAATTGAGCACGTAATACAAAATTTCATTTTTAATTACCTCATTTATCTTGTAGTGCTACTTCAGATTTTTATCCAAGTTTGAAAAAACCAATATTACCGAAACTTGTGCTATTGTTATATCATTATGAAATGGAGTGGGTTTTGTAAACTTTTGCTTTATTTAACAAATTAATTTCAAGTCCTCTTTTTTTTTTTTTGGTTGAAAAATACCCTCTTTTTCTTCATGTAAGGCTCACCTATTACTGTTTCAAATCTGTGCACATTTGAACGAATGTAAAAAAAAAAAAAAGTTAGAATAAATTATACTTTAACAGCATGTTATAAATTAGCGACAGCTTTGCCTAGTTATTAATTTGAAAATGACAAGTTTTTGAGCTTGTTGCTTGTAACAAGTTGAACCGGTTGAATTGAAGAGTTTCTGTTCGAATATTTTGGGTATTTATATTATATGACAAAAACGTCATATCATATGACTTCAATGATTGCTCTTTCCCTTACAAATATATAGTACGGATATTTCTTCAAGTTATATCATAAAGAACGTACTTCATATTGAAGTCATGCAAGATGCTCTTCACACCATGGATAAAGTACGTTGTGTGGGGCATTTTTTTTTTCTTGGTCACCAAGATTTACAATTGAATATTATTCTTAAAATTTCTTTTTTATTACAACTAATTTATTATTTGTTACAAATGCAAATTAAATATTTCAAACAAGATCAATCTTATAGGGAGAAGAATGGAAATATAAATTTTGAACTCAAGGAGATGGTCTATTAGCAAGTTAAAAATATATACTCTTTTTCAGTGGCAGAGCTACGTATAATTGAGTGGTGTCAATTGATTTTACTCATTTTTGAAAATTAATTTACTCCCAATAAAGGTGTATTGCCTTGTCCACTAAATTAACTTGTTGTTGGTAAACCTCTTCCCTTACAATTTTTCCTTATATATAGATCCAAGATCCTAAATTGATTCATGCATATGCATGCACGTGTGCTCTCTTAGTGATCACCGTATTTATGTCGGGACCAAAACTAAAGATTCATTCGAAAGTGGTCATAATCATGAACGAGAACATAAATTATTTATTGCCAACAAGGGAACTTGAACTGGTAATTTTTTTAAGAGTACTTTTTAAGTATTGTAATGCTAAATCAACTCATTATTAGTAAACCTTTTACCGTAAATGTTGGCTTTATATGTAGATCTCCTGAATTGGTTCGAAACATATGCATGCATGTGTGCTTCCTTAGTGCGTAGCTAGTGGCCCCTTCTTTTTGGTGTTAATTTTGGCTATTATGCATTTTGATGTGGCTAGTTGAGAACAACTACATTTCTTTTTCTTATGCAGACTTTGTCTCTATGGGATTCACTTTTGCAAATTAAGCTTGTCCAAGAAGTAGCAACTTAGTGATCTAAATAGGACTTATATTTATTTGGAGAGTTTCACATTACAACTTATTAAATTTGGAATAGTTTTTGTAACAAAGACTTGTATTTATTAAATAAATGTAAAATTTACAGAGTTTATACTTTTTTTTTTTTATAATTTCTCTAGAATTTTCCCACACCATTATGATGTAAGACTAATCTCGTTTCGGGCTTTGTGACTCACCTTCTCCAGAAGTGCTTCTAGCAGACTCGTTCTTGACATTACAAAAATCACTTAACTGCTGAACTCAAGCAGGCTTTGTCACTTTAACCTCGCTTTCTTGGTGACTGAATTTTTACTTATACCTAACCAATTTTACCTAGGGCAAATGGGTAGAATAAGATATTGGAAAAAGACAAAAAGTTGTTGCCCTCTCCATATTCTCGCTACACAGATATCGAGAAAGTAAGATTGCCTTGGTTCAACTAAGTGGATCCTTTCCATTCTTAGCCAAAAAAAGTGGATCCTTTCCATTCTTAGCCAAAAAAAAGTGGATCCTATCCATAATGATAGAACAAATAGAGAAAGTTGTTTTCAGGAGTTGATGTTTTATTCGATCTTTCATAGATTTTTGTTAGTGTTGTTGTTTTGTATAATTTATTGAGTTCTTATTTAATGCATAAATCTATATGTTATGAATAAACAAAATTATAATACATCAATTCTTTTAATTAATATAATCAATAATAGTTAGTGTAAATAACATATGATATATATTTTTTATTAACAATGTATAAATTTGTTAAATATATTAATAATGTATCAAGTATTTATTCTAAATGAACTTATATATAATTTTCCCATTACAATATTTTGTGTTTAAAATGTACTAGTATTTTTTTCACACGTCGTGTCTGCATAAATATTATTTATTAATAAATAAATAACTTGTTAATAAGTGTACCACGTTTTATTATAAATCTAATTATAAATTAAAACATGGTGAAAATATTTTGTAGTAGTTAATGACACGAAAAGTAAAAAATTAATTAAAAATAAAGTTTTATATATTATTATGGGTGGAGTTCTAAAACTAAAATTCTAAAAATACAAATAAAAAAATAAAATTCTAAAAACTTAGTAACATGTTATTAGAGGTGGAGTTCTAAAACTAAATAAAGAAAATATAAAAACTATGAATTTGATTCCTCATATCTTAAAAACCTTTAGTAGGTCCAAATGAAGAAAAAGTCCACACTGCTGGTCTGCTGCTGTACTCACGACCTAGGCTAATCTCTTTTTTTGGGTTTTGATTGATAGTGGTTTTCTATTCAAATCAAATTTATTTATTTATTATTATTTTTCAATCAGGGGTGGGTGCATTAGAGTCAATAATTGTTGGAAGGGTCATCGTTATCTCACAAAGCCCAAGTAATTAATCACATAGCAATACTTAGGAAAAAATCCACAAAATGGAAGAAAAAAATATCAATTTTTATTTTTCTATAAAACTGTTGTAGTTATCATTATGCTGTGTGTTGTTTGAGATTGATGTCATTGACCCATTGATCCAATCACGTGTTCAATGCTTTTTATACTTGCTCTAGATTAAGAATATACAACTTTATTCATTCTTAATTTCTCTTTCTTTGAAAATATTCATAAACCCTCATTGCAAAGGCCGACAACTATAAGAGAAATATGTAGATAAAAAGTTCATTCTATAGAAACCAAAGTATTCCATCAGCCCATTAGCTTTAGTTGTAATAAATGATTAAAAAATCTCTCTCACTACAGATTCGAACTTTTAAATTAGGTACGTAGTTTATTATGATATCAAAGTAAGAACCCGTTTGATATATGGGTTGCCAAGTCCGATTACCAATTAAGGAGTTCACTTTATGGATAGGGAACGTTTGGTTTCCCAAAATATTGCAATTGGCTTAATTGTAATCATTCCAAATTGGAGAAATCTCCAATTGATTAAAGTAGCTGTAGGGAAGCTTTTGGTTTATCAAGTTGTATGTGACGCTATAATAATCTAATTTATCCTTTATTCTTTTATATATTGACAGTCTCTATAATCCAATTTCTCTCAAATTTTTTTAGTTAAAAATTTGAATTATTTTATTTTGTATACTTGATTATATTATGTAATATTGTTATATGAATTCAAATAGTTATTATTGCAATGAATTATTTAATAATGTAACATGCATAAAAATATTTTATTAATTAAATAATACTAAAATAACTTATGCAATATGTAAACCAAATATCATTGTTATGCATGCCTTAATAGTAATTATATATCTAAAATAACTTTTGCAATTTGCATACCAAACATATATTTGACTTATTTACAATATGTGTACCATATTTAACTTATGAGCAATCTGATTTTTGCAATCTATATATCAAATGGGCCCTAAATTCAAACCCTGCTTATGTTATAAGAAAAATTACAACTAATCCTATATTTAATTCATAAGATAATAAAAGTAATATAATTACAATTATGAAGCAATTATATCAATTAAAAGTTTATATACATTTTAATATTCAATGTTTTTAAATTTGAACTCATCAACTCGGAAAAGATTAATAATCAAAAGTTCAACCAAATATGTTGAACCAAGGGTTAGACCATTACAATTAAATATATTAATTTACTAGTTTTCGTGGCACACGTGTTACACGTAAATCATGTTTATGATATATCTATGTATGTTTATCAACAAGTACATATCAAGAAATTATAGTTAATAATAAATAATAGACTCCATGTTAATGACATTAAGCTAATAGATAAATCCATTAAAAGATTTACTTCATCATATAATCATATAATTTTTAAAAAATATATTAAATATGGAAGAAAAATTAATGCAATAATATAAAATCATAAAAATTATACTCTTAATATTTATTTTAATTCATAAATTTTTTTAAAAATTAACTTAATAATTTTATAATTATTTATACCTTATTAAATAAAAAATTTTAAAAAATTCAATCTTAATTATTATTGATATATAGTTATTAACGAATTATAGACTTATTAATATTAAAAAAATTAGAATATAAAAATATCAATTGTCATAAATCAATTATAATATTAATATTAAAATAAAGAAGAATTAAAAAATAAAATATATAGTCTATTTGAAGTAAAATAACAACTAAAAAGTATTTATGTTATAGTAAAAACTCATAGGGTAGTTAAGAAAATAAAATTTCTTCTACTAAACTATTTTTATATTCATAAACAAACAGATAAATTTAGCAAAATAAATTAAATTCATAAATATATACATTTATTAATTCTTAAGATAAGAAGAATTAAAAGTTAGAACAATAATATTATAATCATGGAAACTATATTCTTTATATTTTTTTAATTCATATATTTTTTTTAAAAGAATTCAAAAATTTGAGAAAAACTAAAAAATATTATAATTATTAAAAACTTATTAAACCAAAATAGAAAAATTCTATCTTACCTACTATTGACATATAATTTTTGAAAAATATAAAAAATTATGAATTCAAAGTTAAAAAAAATAATATTATAATCATGAAAAATATACTCTTAATATTTCTTTTAATTCATAATAAATTAGAGAAAATTTTTTAAAAAATGATTATAAGAAAATTATTAAACAAAAAAGTTTGAGAAAGTCAATCTTAATTACTAGTGACAAATAATTATAGATTTGTTAAGATTAAAAAGAATTAGTAAGAAAGAAATTAATAGTCCTAAAACAATCACAATCCTATTGATATTAAAATTGAGAAGAATAAGAAAAAAAATTGTTTATTTGTAACAAAATAACAACTAAAGTAACTTTGTAATTAAAAAAAAAACTCATAAGGGTATTTAAGAAAATCAAAAGATTTTTTCCTTAAACCACTTTTATATATAGTATAGATAAATATAGAGAATTGAATATTTTTATTACTTAAAATAGAATTGCGAAAATGATTTTTTTTTTTTTTTTTTTTTGTATCTGCATTTTCATTTCACGAATATGAAGTGCATCTGATTATGAACTGGATCTAAGTTCTAACACATTTAAGCACAAGATACTGATTATGTTCCAAGCATTATAGCTTTGGCTTTTTTATTCTGATTTCAGGAGTAGATTTCTCTAAAACAGTTGTAAAACTTTAGTTTTATATTTTATTTCATGTTTGCTCCAAAATAAAAAATAAAAAAATCAGCCGTGTTCTATGTTACTCTGCTCCCTAAATCATATAATCAGCCATAGAAGCAGAAACTAGATAAATGAAGTTGTTGTTATCAGATTCTATGAAGAAGCATTCATGTAAACATATCCTAGAGAATGGATGAAACCATTCACACGGGATACCATAATTGTTTCAACAATATAACTGCAAAACACACACCAGTTTATAGTTGATGGACATTTTAATGTCAAAATTATTTTTTTTTGTGATTTTTCTTCCCTTAAACTAGACTATATGAATATTTGATTACCAAGTAAAAAAGGAAGTAAGCATCACTTGCTTATCAACCCATTTGTTTCAGCAAAAAAGAAAATCCAAAAGAAGACCCTTAGACCATTTTTTGCACCTCCAAGTAAATTGTTTCTCAAGCTAGAAATTAGTAAGAATGTGCAGTAAAAAATTGATATCCAACTAGCATTTCACAAATAAAGAAAAAGTTTGTAGTATACTACTACTTTCTGAGGTTCTTAAAGTAGCTGAAGTATCTCATAAATAAATAAAATAGCTAAAGTAGTTTGAAAATGATAATAGCTTCTCCAGCCTACTCCAAAAACTGCCTCAGCAACAAACAGTTGAAAATATCCTCTTCTGCAAGAAGAAGCAACCAAACAACAAAGGAAGAGAAGCAATATGAAACAAAATGGTAACAATTTTAAGTTTATTGACATTGCACTCCAATATATTTACCATATCACTGTTAAAAAAATTTTAGTATTGGATTAGATATTTAGAGAGAAAAGGTCTACGTATTGAGTGGTTATGCAATTACAGTTCTTATATAAAATTCATCATGAAGTAAAATTGTACCTGATATACCTTACAAGCACTTGAAAATCAGTCCTACATGTTGCTCCTGCTCCTTAAATCCTATAATCAGCCATAGCAGCGGAAATTAGATAAATAAGGTCAAACAGTTGTTGCTATCAGATTCTATAAACAAGCATTCATATAATAAATATCATAGAAAATGGAAGATAACCCATTAACAAGCATGTGGAGAATCAGCCCAATAGGATAATGAATTTGTGTTAGACATCAAAGAAAGCATTATTCACATCCATCTGGTGGAACTTTACAACCAGAAAAGTTTTCCAAGGCTAAAGCAAGTGTAATGACTCTAACCATTGCACCAAAATGTTCCACCACAATGGCTTCTGGAGAAGCAGATCCACTGAGTAAGTAGGTCATGATTTTGACAGGTATGGTGAAGCTTGAGCACCTCTTCGTAATTATACCTCCCGGTTTAATTTTCAAAATGTTTAATCTGGTAAATGGAGATGGTTGTCCTTCTAGAAGATCAGGAAACATGGCCAGAACCTAGCAAAGAAGATAGAAAAAGCATTGAATTTAAATTCCAAGTTATATTATAAATAAGAAACTCATTAAGATTTTATTGTAAATCAAATGGGGTGTGCTCGCCTTGAAGACTTCCTGGGATAATCCGACAAACTTGGCATTGCCAATTCTTTGTAACATATTATACAAAGACAACGTAATGGATTTTGCTCGCTCTCTGATGAGATTTCAAGTATATCAAGCCAACAGTATAAATCAACGTTAACTTTTTCTAGAGACAGAAGATATATAATGGAGATATCATAATAGTCTGAGCCTCCAAGGCCAAAAGATATGAGCTTTGGTGAAGAAATCACAAGCCTTGGAATTGAACTGAAACAAATTTTATGTATGAAACTGCCAAGTTAGTGAGTTGAGGAGCTGATATTTCTAAGTTCATACCAAAAAATATACAATCAATTATCTTCAAGCTTTTCAAATTGAGACAAACCCCTAAAAGGGTCAAATCTATGTCCCATGCAATCCAAGTTGCATTCATCAAGATGCAAACTTCTTAGTTGAACAAAATTGAAGCTTTCAAGTCTTGGAATAGTAAGATCATTCAATTCAACGGTTGTCAAAGCCTGACAAGTGAAAAGATAAGGGGAAAGGCTCTAGAGTAGTACATATATTGATTCTTAGATACTGGACACCACGGGGTTCCACACTCTTAATGACCCTTTCAATGAGTGAAACATATAAGTCCTGTAAATCTTCCTCAAAGTTTTCAACTTTGGGAATAAGATTATCTGGGTCATCATAGCAATCAAAAATCAATTTATTGACTTTGATAGAGGCATTTCTGTGGGATAGTACATTGATCACAAAGTTCTGAAAACAATAGAAATCATCTGAATAGTCATTAAAATTGAAGCGAAGGGTGGGAAGAGAAGTCCATAAATACCTCCACCTTGTACCCAAAAGACTGGTTTGCACTGTAGTTTTGGTTTCAAGAAAAAAAAGGATGTGTTGGGGTATACCATCAGGTATATTGTTCAGCCTATCCTCCTCCACCATTATCAAGCTAATCTTTTTCATTGAAATACTGGGTTTCTGAGTTATTTTATCTCTGCAACTATCTCTAACCTTTTCCACTATTAAGATAGAGGTCCGATACAACTAAAGGAGCTAGGAGCTAAAGCCAGAGAGGCAGAGAATAGAAAAGAAACCTAATTGTAAAATACAACTAGGTTTTGAAAGACCAAATGGTTATGATTATGAGCCTGGTGGAACTTAAATAAGGCCCATACAGTTATGTAGCAGCCCTTATTGACCCAAACAGTGGGTTACCGGCAGAGTGTCAATTCAAAATTAACTTTTGTTTGTCATCATAAATTATTAAATAAATTTATAAACTGTAAAATATGATTATAATGCATCAGTTCACTTGATTATAATCTTGAGTGATAATTAATAATAATGACACTTGACAATTTCATATTTATTAATGTCAATGTGTGTACTCTTATATAGTGGAGGTTAAATAATTTTACATTCCTTATAAGTAATTAGACATCTTCTCTTGCGACTAACTAATTGGTTTCAAGAGTGGAGCTCTAATATAGTAATAGAGATGGGCCGGACTATCTCATTAAATCCTAAATACAAAATGAATACAGTATCCTAACCCCAATCTTAATTATAATATCTTAATACTAATTACGATACCCTAATACTAATTACGCCATCTTGACTCTAGTTACGGCATCCTAACACATACTCTAATTATGGTACCCATACCCTAATTAAGGTATCCTAACCATAAATTATGATACCCTAATTCTAATTATTGTACTCTAATTCTAATTACAAAATCGCAAATAAATCAAGTGTCCAAATTATCTATATTAAGTATACAGTATAAACCTGTAAGACTTTCGTAGAAGGTTCATTTCACTTAAGCAATTTACGTTATCCAAAATTTCATTCATTCTAGAAGATTAAGATTTGCAAGTTCAAAACCCCGATTAGAAAAACAAGGGAAAGTAGTACATATTTAATATCAAAAAAAGAAATTAGACATGGAGTGTTAAACATTGTAGGAGAATTATGTAATGGCAGTCTTCATGCAAATTTAATCCAGTATATGCATTTCCACGCTTTTGACGAATAGGGAGTGCATATGAACTGCATCTAAATTCTAACACATATATGCACAAGATACTAGTCCAAACTACATTGCCAAATTGATGTACATAAACGTCAAATACTCTATCTTTTCTATTTTAGAGTCATAGATTGCATGGCAAACTGAGTATAAAAAAGAAAAAAAAAAGCTTATTGGTATTTGACGTAACTCAATATTGGTGGATTGGCTTAGATTTAACCCTGCATGACATTTGCTCATTTGACAAGTTCAGTAAGATACCAGAAAAAAAATAAAAATAAAATTATGATGCAAGTAAGAAGAGACAAACAAAAGGTCTCTACGAATGTCAGGTAATGAATATGTATCCGCATAAAAAAATGTGAGTCCTAGAACATCATAAAAACAGAGAGTTGATGTATTTGTCCAAGTTCTTTTGGAAAAATAATAATTAACATAAACAAGTTTGATATTAGGTTAAAACTCAACAATTTTAGGACCAAGTAGGTAACCATTTTTTGTTTCTCAGTTAAAGTCAAAGAAACAGAAACGGTAAAATTTAAATTGACAACTAGAATATTGATACAACAAGTCACAAACATGGTAAGATTATGTAATCTGCTAATATAAAAAGAAGTTAAAAACTTTGCATTCCCAATTGCACGAAACATATTATTCAAATCCAAAAGGGAAGTTTGTATTTCCTCTGTTGCTATCCAATTCCTATAGTATACTTCAACATTGACATTCTCAACAAAGGAAAGGCATTCAATGCAGAAATCACAGATACATGAGATTTCCTTAAAAGAAAAAAGATTTGAGCTTTGGTGAAGAAATCACAATCTTACCATCTCTACCATTAATGAACATTAAAATGAAATTGGTAAGTTAGTAAGCTGAGGAGCAGATATCTGGAAGTGATCCACATCCCCATCAAGGGAACAGTCATCTAGCAGCAAACTTTTCAAATTGAGACAACCCCTGAAAGGGTCAATGGTATTTTCACTACATGAAATCTTACAATCTATAAGACTCAAATTCGTTAGCAGCACAAAATCATAGTGTTCCACTGGTGGCATCCTGGTCATTTGAAATTCGAGGGTTTTCAAAGATTGACAATTGAAAAGATGGGATACAAGCTCAGTAAAGAAGAAGGCTTCAATCCTTAGATATTCAACTTCAAGAGATTTCACAAATTCAACAACCCTCTTCATGTGCAATTGAAATGAAGAGCCAACCTTATCCATATCCATCAGGTATTTTGCTCAGCCTATCCTCCACCATTTTTTGGCTTCCCTTTTCCATCGCCTCCTTCTTCTTCCCTCCTCTAGGTTTGCTCTCCTTCTGTTCGTGTTTGGTTCTTCACAGAGTGCCCTTTCTCTTTCGCATGAAATGGGATTCTCCAACTATTTTTGTGTTGGTTTCAATTGATTATACTGTAGAGGCTTTCTTTTATTCTGCCATTGTAAAACTTTGGGCTACTTATAACTATATAGACCATAATTCATCTTCACCAGACCCTGTAAACCTAAACTCTTTCATTACTCACATACACACAAAATGGTGAAATTTTTATAGATGATGATGAAATAAATGGACATTTTGATGTCTTTTTTGTTATTTTATGTTTTCTTCCTTAAACTCAACTACAAAGTCAATTCAAACTCAAACTACAAAGTAACCTGTACGAGCTTATGACAATGGATTCCAACATATTTACCTTATCATTATCAGCAAATATTTACAATTCGTTTCAGCAGAAATTACAGATTTTTTTCTCCAACCAAGCAAATTGTTTCTCAAACTAAATATTAGTTATACCAAAAAAATAAAAATAAATAAATATTCGTAAGAACAAGCAGTAGGAACTCGATATCCAACTCGCATTTATTGCGAGCTGTTAGCTCAACAAATCTGCACCAGGGCTCAAGTTCATTCTTTTCTCCTTAATCCCAGGTTCCAATTTGAGGAATCCACTCTATCTATCAGCCAAATCAGCCAAAAGAACTAGCATTTCACACATTAAGAAGTGGTCTGTGGTAAGAATATAACATTACACATCAATTGTCTGGTGGCATCTATAACACCAATTAACTAATTTGCATTACTACCAAAGATGATATAATTGTTGATCCAGTTGATACGCTGGAAATCGTTGATGATTTTGAACTCAAGCAAGAAGAAGCTGTCGATATCAAAGACAAAGAAGTCAATAAGCAAAAATTAAGGAGACGTATAAGTCAATACCAGGTAAGTTTCACTACAAGTAGGGACATTCTTGTATACTTCTTTTCCCAATCTTATACATGGATGCATCACTCAATATAATAAGGCATTTGCTAACATTTGAGACTCTTCAATATGCTTCTCTACCTATATGTGTTTCTTCTCACAAAGATAACTTCAGGCAAGCGGTAGCACTAGTTTAATTGGACAGAATAACTACAATAACTTCTATAGCGTTTCTTGTTTCACGAAAGGTTTTTTATTTATTTTTGTTTCATGTTTTCCTTTATTTTTGAAATGGTAAGTAGTTTGTTTCACCGGGTTTTTATAGCATGGAGGTAATGTATCTTCTGCATTTTAGTCAGTTGTTTAGACTTGGTGGAAAGTAAGATTACCGAAAATTCTCTAGAGTGACTGAAGCTGTTGAAACTTGAAATATTTGTTCAATCAATTATATTCTTATCTCCAAAAATCCTTGCAAGGTTAGTTCAAGGTCCTCTAACCACAAAAGGTTATGAAATCAGGATACTGCCTTGGGTAGGGGATCCTGTGAAATATCTACTATTTGTTAGGGTACCATCTGAAAGAACCCAATCTCTCTGGTACTGATAGAGTTATAAAGAGTCTCTAGTTTTTTAGGTCAAACGGGTTTCAGGTGCACCTGTGATATCTTTGGACTGAGTACTTCACTTAAGCAGAGAATCACAATTCGTTAGCTAGACCAATTAAGAGGCTTATATTGTTGTGGGGCTTGGACATATGTTAAAGTTTCTCTCTCTCATGTATGTCAATTATAAACATGTTCTATGGGAAAAGCAAGACATTTTCACTGTTCACTGATTCACAAGTAATACAAATTTTTTGCACTACAAATGTGTTTTATTAGTATTCTAGCATGTGATATTTCAATCAATAGAATTATTTTGCCTACTTTTGTGTTTCCAAATTGTGGTTTGAAAATTGATATGTTTTGCGCACCTGTCTTTGCATAAGATTCATATGTAATTCTGTATTTTTTTTTCCTGTGTAGTAACTTCATGATAATTTCCAATTTCCAAATTCATTTCAAAGTTCAAGCTATGGAAACAAATGGAAATTATATTTACCAATACATAAGCGTTAATCTTGATGAAAAGAAGGTAACTGCATTAAGCAAACTGTCATATGTACTTTAGAATGACAATAGACCAAAGCACAAGTGGATGAATTGCGATGTTATCTCCAGAATAAGACATTGGAGTCGGTCTAATTATAAGAAAGCCACATAATAGCCCACATTCTGTGAGCCTCCTAATTCAATTCTACTAACATCTGAGCTCAAAAGGTAACCAGCATGAAATTTGAGGTTTGAGCTGGAGCTCACTTTCGTGTGTTGAAGAGCATCATAAGCCATACCTTACGATTCAATTTCCACTGTCTGCATATAATGAATGAGGTCCATCAATCATTTTCTCTATGGTCATAACATTGTTCTATTTATATATGTTTTCCTTTCTTTCTATTAGTTAGGATGGTTCTTTGGTTGTGTAAGGGTCCTCTCCCCTGCTATTTTAGATATTCAAATGAAGCTGCTGCCATAATTATATCGCTGTATGTCGTATGGTCATTAACCATTACTCCTTAGTCTTAACAGTATACCACTCTTCTCATAGAAGATTGGACAGCAATCTAACTATCCTGCATGCTTTATTTGCATAGGTCAACTCCATAGCTAATTTTGTGCTTATTGTTGCAAGCTTTTTCTTACATTTGAGAAAGTGAATGCATTGTTGATGCCAATATTTCTGCCTTGGTGATAATGTTTCTTTTTCCATGTGCTGTATTGCAGCTCGAGCATCTAAATCCATGTCAGACAGAGAAGAAACTGCTTGTTCTGGATAATGATTATACTTTATTAGATCACCGGTCGACAGCAGAGAACCCTCTTGAACTTATGCAACCTTGTCAGTGGTTCTCTGTGTTGAGTTCTTGCCTGCTTTCTATTTTTCACATTTTCTTGTAAACTAAGCTTGTTTCTGATGTTATCATTTATAGATCTTCACGAGTTTATAACATCTGTTTATTCGGAATATGACATCATGATATGGTCTGCAACCAGGTCTGTTTTACTCTTCGTCATCTTCTGATTTCCCTCTTCCCATTTATTACCTTGAAACTCTTCTCATGAAGATCGCAAACCTCAAAGGTGGATCCATGTACCTAAAATGAAGAAGCTGATATCTTAGATTTCACCAATGTGGCTCAAGTTTTAACACAGGAACTTGTCATGTGCATTATTTGTCAAAGCTGCTTGATATTAATTATGAGATTGTCATGAATTTGTATGGAATTAGATCCATCTTGGCAATTGATATATAAAATCTATTGCTCCTTTTTCTAAGTACATATTTTACGCAGCATAAAGTGGATTAACCTGAAGATGAGCCAGCTTGGTGTTCTTGACAATCCTAACAACAAATCACAGCTCTTCTTGACCATATAGCAATGATAACTGTTCAGTCTACTTCTCGCGGGGTCTTTGGTTGCAAACCACTGGATTTGATTTGAGCCCAGTTCCCTGAGGTATATTTAGTGATATCTATAATCATCACAAAAGAATAAATTTTGTAATACACATACACTGACACAAACATGTACAACTTGACTCCATGTGGAAAAATAGAGTCATGTCATTCTCATTTGGGTTGCATGTGAAAGCATGGGCATGTCTTGTATACGCACCACTACACTACCACAATGGCATAACTTGTTTCTACGTTTTTTATGAGAAAAAATAGACATCCAAACTAACACTGATTTAACCTCGTTTTCCTGATATCTTATATGTTGAGAAGAAAGGAGAATATGACATATTATTTTAAGATTATATGTATAATTGTAGAAATTTGAAATATTATTTTATAGTGCAAGTTGCTAAATCATAAAAATCTAAGGATAAATAAAAATAATTTTTGAAAAAGCCCACATAATGAATGGTGCAGTGAACCTTTTACACACCCAAACGAAAAAGCCCACACCACTACTAATCATGGCCCGGCGATGGATGCTAGGAACTACAAAAGTAGAAACTTCTAAAAAAAATAATGGAAAACACCCCTGCATATTTTTAATTTTATTATTTTTTATAAGAAACTTAAGTTCATCATTTTCCATTAAGTAGTAAAAAAAATAGAGTGAGTAATGTGGTGGCCCAAGTATGTATGTATGTATTTAGAAGATAAATAAATTTAAGAAAAATGAATTTCAGGGTTTATCATTTATGTTATACAAATATATATCAATGCATGGGAATTTTTATAAAATAAAAAATACACCTTTCAAACTCTTTCTTTAATTCATTAAATTTACAAAGTCTCAAGAAATATCCAATAAAGTCAAGTTAATTAGTTGCTATTATGAGTGGTGAGGAGCTCTCTTAATTAATTAATTAATTAATTGTAATCGTTAATGGTTAGGTTCCAACTCGAATTTTTTTTTTCTTTTTTAAGCGAGCTGATTTTTTACTTTACTTTTGAGGTCATTTAATAAGATAATTGAGCTTAACTTTAACAGATATTTGCTCATTAGCCTGTGAACTTCTCATTTTATATAATTTAATATTTTATTTTCATATAAAATTATGATGAATATATCTAAAAAATATATAATATAATTTGGCATGATAGTAATCTAATTGGTTGGTTCACTAATATATTTTGAGTTTGACTCCTCTTTGACTAGGTTAACTTTTTAAAATTTTTTGCAGAAGTGATACTTCTTAATTAGTTTGATTTAGGCTAATTATTTTTAGCTTTTTGAGTATCGATACTCCTGCCTTTCAAAACCCTTAATTAACAAGTTAAGCTCGAGCTTAGATTGATTTTTGAGAGTTCTTAATGAGTTCATGCTCGTGAGCCTCAATTGAATGAGTTGAGTTCAAGTCTATCTGAATGCCAGTAAGGCAAACTTAGTTTATTGTTACCATGTAAAAATGAATGTTTTACAAAGTTATCAAATACATGCAAAATTTAACTAGCAAATAATATAAGTTAATTGGATAGTTGTGTGAATATTTTGTCCTAATTTGTGAGTTGCTTCTCACACCTAATATACTAATTGAAATTGTTAGTTATTGAATATTCGAAATTAAATGTCTATCGATATGGAAAAAATAATAATAGAGCTAATTGAAATATGATTTTGTATGAAATTTGTAGGTATGATTTATAATATATATATATATATATAACATGTTCTTCTATAATTCAACCGTTGGATTTATGAAGATGACAACTTAAAAGAAAAAAAGAATTTGTGATTTTTAAATAATAAGGGGTGTTCATAGACCAAATTGGATTGATTTAAAGGTCAATCTTTGACAAATTCAACCTAATTGATTCCAAAAAAATTTAGAAATGAACCGATTCATACAGGACTGGAACCAGCTAATCCAATCTATTAGTTTCGAATTGAATTGGTTTGGGTTGATCGAGTTAGACCTTTACTTGCCTCAAGAATTTTAACAAATGAAAATGGTATTGTCAAATTGGATTTGGCTTATTTTAGGATTTATTGGTTGGATCACAATTAAAATTTTAACATGAGCTATGCTTATTATGAGCTAATGAGTGATGGGTTCAAGGAAAATTTAATTTTCAAGAATTTATTATTTATTTAAAAATATTTAAAAAATAAATGTAATATCACTGGATATAATTGAATTTTGTCGGGTCATTGATTTTTAAAAATTCTAATTAATGAGTAACTTTTTTCTTAAAATTTAAAAATTTAATGTTCCAATATTGAATTGGTTTGATTTTCTTAATTAATTTTTATGGATTGAAGTGGCTCGGCTTTCTTTATTAATTTTTATGGATTGGATTAGTTTGGTTTTCTTTACCAATTTTTATGGATTGGATTGATTTAGAATTTTAAAATCAATGACCAACAAGATTCAATTAGATCCAATGATATTATATTTATTTATTTTTAAATAAATAATATATTATAAAAAATTTCCTTGAACCCATCACTTTTAAGTCCATATTAAGTATAGCTCATGTTAAATGGTATTGATAAACTCGGTTTGCCTTGTTGACTTCTAGACAAACTTGAGTTTGGCTCATATTCGATTGGAATTCCTGAGTATGAACTCATTAAGAACTCACAAAACTCAATCTAAGCTTGAGATTAACTTGTTAATTAAGAGTTTTTGAAAGGTAGGAGGATTGATACCCAAAAAACTAGCCTAAATCAAACTAATTAAGGAGGATCAATTCTCCAAAAATTAAAAAAAAAAAAAAAAAAAACCTATTCAAGGGTAGTCAAACTCAAAATAAATTAGAGAACCAACTAAATAGATTACCATCATGCCAAATTATATTATATATTTTTCAAATATATTCATCATAATTTTATATAAAAAAATATTAAATTATATAAAAAGAGAAGGGTTCACGAGCTAAGGAGCAAAAATATGTGAAAATTAAGCACGATTTTCTTATTAAATTCAAAGTCAGTTCATATAAAAAAGAAAAAAAAGAGTCGAGTTGGAACCTAACCATTAACAATTACAATTAGTTAATGTTCAGGAGTTAATTAACTGAGCTCCTTACCACTCCTAATAGTAACTAGTTATCTTGACTTTATTAGATATTTCTTGAGACTTTTTAAGTTTAACGAATTAAAGTAAGAATTTGAATGGTGTATTTTTATTTTGTAAAATTCTCATATAATTGATATATCTATCTATACTATTATAAAAGTCAGAGAACTTTTGTGGTCTCTTATTATATAATATACACATATTTAAACATAAATTTAGTTAAAAAAATCAATTCAATTACTTAATAACTACTAAACAATAATATCTTAACTCTCCTACCCTTTCCCACCCTCCCACTCTCTTACTCTATCCCACTCTTTTAATATATAAATATTTTTTATCAAATTATATTTAAATAAAATATGTACAGAACATATAAGCATGTGTGTGCAGGCCACTAGTATAAATATATTTGTATAACATAAATGATAAATCCCGAAATTCATTTTCAAAAATTTATTTATCTTCTAAATACATAAATACTAGGGCCATCACATCACTCACTCTATTTTCTTTTGCAACTTAATGGGAAATGAAGAACTTAACTTTCTTATAAAAAATAATAAAATTAAAAAATTTGTAAGAGTAATTTTCATTATTATTTTTTCAAGTTTCTACTTTTGTAGTTCTCACCATATCGCCTGGGTCATGATTGGTAGCGGTGTGGGCTTTTTCGTTTGGAAAGTTTAAAATAAGATACTCCTAGCCCCTTCTCAACCAACCCAATATTTTTTTAAAATTATTTTTATTTATCCTTTTTATGATTTTTAGAAACTAGCACTATAAAATAATATTTCAAATTTCATACAATTATATATAATCTTAACAAAAGATTTTTTTTTAATTTTTTATTTTATACTACTTGCAAGTTATCCGTACAGACTTAAGAATCTTGAAATGATTTATTTTTTACGGTTTCAAAGAATATTATAGTCATAATATTTCAAATAAAAACTAATTCATTTGCTTAAGAAAATTATAGTCTCAAATATTATTGCAAAAGGATAGGTAGTTTAATAATAAAACTTAAATGAATACTACTGTTTATTTTAAACATTTACATCTTCATTTTCTCTTTTCTTCTCACTATACAAGATTGATTTTAATAATTAAAATTTTTAATAAAATTAGAAACTCTCTTTCATTACTCACATACAAACAAAATGGAAAATTTTTATAGGTGATGATGAAATAAAATTTAGTAGTTGATGGACATTTTGATGTCATTTTGGTTATTTTATGTTTTCTTCCTTCAACTCAACTACAAAGTCAAATTCAAACTCAAACTACAAAGTGACCTGTATGAGCTTATGACAATGGATTACAATACATTTACCTTATCATTATCAGCAGATATTTACAATTTGTTTCAGCAGAAATTATTGATTTTTTTTCTCCTACCAAGAAAATTGCTATTAGTAAGAACAAGCAGTAGCAACTCGATATCCAACTCGAATTTATCGCGAGATAGCTCAACGAATCATTACCGGTGCTCAAGTTCATTCCTCTCTCCTTAGTCCCATGTTCGAATTTGAGGAATCCCCTCTATCTATCAGCCAAAAGAAACTAGCATTTCACACATTAAGAAGTGGTCTGTAGTGCGAATATAACATTTACACATCAATGATATTAGCTTCTCCAGCCTACATCAAAAGGTGATTCTGCAGCAAAAAGAAGAGATTTTCCTCTCCTGCAACAAAAAACAGCCTAACCATAAAGAAAGAGAAGCAATAAAAAACAAAATGGTCATGTCCAGGCAATCACTTGCATCCTCAGCTTAGTTTCCAAGAAAACTAGATATGAACTTCACCTAACATACAGAAGTCAATGTAATAGATAAACAAAAAAAATCCAAAAAATTTATCTTCGCAATTCTCAAAGAATTACAAGCTAATATTGCAAGGGCCAAAGAAGGGAAATGTACATCATTTTTACATTGTCACAATTCTCTTTCATAAAATTCAAAGAATTTTACTTTATTCTTGAGTGATGAATGAAACATAATCCTGCTGTCCATGAAAGAATTCCAAGCCTCAAAAGCGTACTCTTATATTCCTTGTGTTCACATGTTCTGATCAGCTCCCAAGTCTTACATGCCACAACCTAGGTGTCCACACAAGCTAAGCTGCATCTTACTTGAATACATTTATCTTTGGCAAAATTCAGTTTGAACTTTATGTTTGTATTTGAAGCTACCCATCTTAGAAAAAGAAAAAAATAAAATAAAATTGAGAGGTGTCTCTAGTTGCAGATTTCAGCATATTATAACCTGAACAATATTGTAATTCAACAACTTGAAGAACCCTAATTTTATATTGATGTTCGAACAGTAAGTAATGTGAAAACATAAGTTGTTAAAGATTATATATCAATCAGCAAAGGCCACATAATAATATATAGAATGTACACTACAGAAATTTGTCAGTTTTAAATCAATTATAATGACAACCAAACAACCTAAGGAGGTAGCAATTAGACTAATAATGTCGATCTATTGTGAGTGCTTATTCAAATACAGGTATTATATAAAATTCAATCACCCTCATTTAGTATCATGAAGTAAAATTCCAGCAGAGATACCTTACAAGCACTTGAAAATCAGCCCTTGTGTATGTTGCTCCCGCTTCTTAAATCCAATAATCAGCCATAGAAGTAGAAACTAGATAAACAAGCAGTCATATAAGCATATCCTAGAAAATGGAAGAAAATCCATTAAGATGTGGAGAATCAGGCCCAATAGAAAAATTGGATTAGTTAACATCAAAGAAAGCATTTTTCACATCCAACTGGTGGAGCTTCCAACAATAAAAAGTTTTCCAAGGCTAAAGCAAGAGTAACGGCTCTAATGATTCCCCTGGAATACTACGGTTTGCCAAATTACCTTTGGATATTCAATCACAATATCTTTAGGAGAACGAGATCCACTAAGTAAGTAGGTCATGATATTGACAGGTATGATAAAGCTTGAGCGCCTAATATAACTTGATTTGATTTTTAAAAACTTTAATCTCGTAAATGGGGATGGTTGGCCATCTAGAAGATCAGGAAACATGGCCAGAATCTAGCAAAGAAGATAGAAAAGCATTGAATTTAATATAAGTCAGCTGGCGAATTCCAAGTTAAATTATAAATAAGAAACTCGTTAAGATTAATTGTAAAAAAAACTGGGTGTACTCACTTTGAAGAATCCCTGGGATAAGCTGAGAAACTTAGCACTGTCAATTCCTTGTAACATATTACACAAACACAACATATTGGACCTTTTTGCACTCTCTGAATATGAGATTTCAAGCCTATCAAGCATATAAAGCCAATAGTCTACATCAACATTCACATTTTCTAGAAAGGGAAGATATATAATGGAGACATCACAAAAGTCTGTGCCTTCAAAGTCAAAAGAAAAAGATGTGAGTTGGTGAAGAAATCATAAGCCTGGGATCTGAAGACCAGTCTTCATTGTCGTGGATAAAACTGTCAAGTTAGTGAGCTGAGGAGCAGATATTTCTAGGTTCAAATCCAAAAAAAGACAATTATCTATCTCTTAAGTTTTTCAAATTGAGACAAGCCGTAAATGGGTCAGTTCTATCTCTCTTGCAAGCCAAGTAGCAATCATGAAGATGCAAACTGGTGAGTTCAACAAAATTCAAGTTTTAAAGTACTGGAATTGGAATATGAACATATTCCAAATTAAGGAGTATACCATCGGGTAAATTGCTCAGCCTGTCCTCCACCATTTTCGACGCCTTCAGCTTCTTCGCTCCTCTAGGTTTGTGCTCCATCTGTTCGTATTTTGTCCTGCACAAAGAGTGTGCTCTGTTTGTGTTGGGTCAGAGGGCTTCCTTCTATTGGACCTGAAAAGAACAGTACCATTTTCGACGCCTTCTGCTTCTTCGCTCCTCTCTCCTGATACCATTGTATAACTTTGGCCCATAATTCCTTTAGGATTTAAATTCAAATTGAATAACTTTGAATAAGACATTATGCAAATTCGGATTCAAATTCATGTACTTAAATTTAAATTCAAATAGTAATCTAAATCTAAACTGAAATCTGAATTTGGATTTGAATGTAATTTAGAATATTCAGATTCGAATTCGAATTTGAATAAAATTTTGAATTTCAAACCAAATTCAAATTTTATTCATATATTTGCTAATATATTCAATTTTTTAAGGGTATTTTAATAAAAATACTTTTTTATTCACAATTTTTAATAAAAATTATATATTATTTCAAATATTAATTCTAATTCGAATTTGAATTCTAATAATTTCTTAATAAATTATTTGAATTTGAATTTTTTAATTTGAATTTGAATTTAAATTATCCGATTCGAATTCCACCCTCTACAAACAAGACTTAAGTGTTTTACAGGGATATTTTCATGAAAAATAGGATAAAAACTTGAAGATTAATTGTATTTGGTAGTAAGTTAAGCTTTAACCTCTTAATATTAATTTAATTTATCTAATGCAATAAGAAATAAAATAAACGATATCAATAAAACCAAATTTAATTTATTTTCAAGAAAGAAGAAAAATATACAGCCTCCTTAAATTACATATTCTTTGTTTTTTTTTCTAGTCTAAACAACTATTCGAGTGTTTATTGCTAAGAAAACAACTGTTTAAGTTACTTACAAACAAAATATATTAATACAAATAAAAAGATAAATAGATTTAAGTCATGGATATATTTTTCGAGAACAAAGACAATAAATTAATAGGATGAAATTCAAGACATGCCAACAACAAAAATCATCTAACTTAGGCCCAAGGACCATATGAACAAGTGGTAATTTTCATCCTCATTCCTCAAATTGCAAAACATGGTCATATCATTTACAATTATTACACTTATTGCTTATAAAATCTTTGACATATAAATTGAGCAACTCCACTAAGTTCTTCACCCTGACAAGTTCTATGCTACTCATCTCTTTTGATAAGATCTAAAAAAAATGCTATGAAATCATTTTAACAAAGGGCATGGCACAAGAAGTTTAAAGTTAGATATTAAGAAAGATAAACTTAAGAAATAAAAACATCACTTTTAGAATATGCAAGTAGAAAAAGTACAATAAAATTCATCTGTTTGAAATTAAGCTAATGAGACCGTTAAATGTATAATCATTTTTTGCAAGTGATCTGATTTAACAAAAATCAGTTAGCTCTCTAATAGTCTCCACAAAAAAGATTGAATCATGCATACTCAAACTGTGAGATGATTTTCTACATAATCAATGACCTTACCACTCTGTTAGGGAAACTAACTGAGTTGTATTCAATTTCAAAATATTTTATTTAATCTATTCCGATCATTATATCTTTTATAGGAACATAAAGTATAATTAAGATGTTGTTCTTATCAGTTTACACTATACTATTAATATTTCTTTTCATTCACAGTATTTAAAAAAATTATTTGTAACTTATTAAATTAAAAAAATATTTTTATAATATAAACATATTGTATTATAATTATTGATTAAAAAATGTTATATCAAGAATGTTCATCAATAATTGATCAACATATCAAGAAATTAATGTTATTAAAAAAAATTTCATGCTAATGACATTAAATAAATAAATAAATCTAATAAAAAAATTATTTATAATATAAACATATAATTTTTTTTTTAAAAATTGCACTCTTAATATTTATTTTATTCATAGAAAAAAAAATCAATAATCATAAAATATTAAAAAATAAATAATATATTTGAAAAAATAACAACTAAAATATATCTATGTAACTGTAGAAACTTATAAGGGTGCTTAAGAAAATAAATTTTCTTTCCCATAAAACACTTTTCTATTCATAAAAAAAAAATCTAGCAAAAAAAAAAAAAAAAAAGAAAAATTTTAAAAATAAAATTTCATAATTATATAATAAAAAAATTATTTATAATATAAACATATAATTTTTTTTTAAAAAAATTGCACTCTTAATATTTATTTTATTTATAGAAAAAAAATCAATAATCAAAAAATATTAAAAAATAAAAAATATATTTGAAAACTAAAATATATCTATGTAACTGTAGAAACTTATAAGGGTGCTTAAGAAAATAAATTTTCTTTCCCATAAAACACTTTTATATTCATAAAAAAAATCTAGCAAAAAAAAAAAAAAATTAAAAAAAAAAATTTCATAATTATATATATATATATATTTTTTAATTCTCATGATGTGAAAAGAATTAAAAGTTATAACAATAAGAACATAATTATGAAAACTATACTCAATATTTTTTAGTTCAGATATTATTTTTCAAAAAACTTAATTCCTAAATTTGAGAAGATCTAAATAATATTATAATTATTATAAATTTATTAAATAAAAAAATTGACAAATTCATCTTTAACTACTTTTGACATATAATTATTAAAAAATTAAAATTTAAAGCAATAATATGATAATCATAAAAATTATACTCTTAATATTTCATTTAATTCATAATCTTTTTTTATAAAAATTTAAGAAAAACTAAAAAATTATGATTATTGGGAACTTATTAAACCAAAAAAAAAAAAAAAAAAAGAAGATTTAATCTTAATTAATAGACATATAATTATTAAAAAATTAAAGATTTATTAATATTGAGAGGAATTAATGAAAAATAAATCAATATTTTTATTACAATTATAATCTTATTGATATTAAAATGGAGAAAAATTAGAAAAAAAATAAAAATAATAATAGTAGTCTATTTGAAGTAAAATAACAACTAAAGGTGACTTTATAATAACAACAACTCATAATGGTACTTAAGAAAATAAAAAATTTATGCATTCAAGCCATTTTTATATATAGTATAGATTTGTGTTTAAGAAATTTAATCTTAATTATGGTTGATATATAGTTATTGACAATTATAGATTTATTAATATTGAAAAGAATTAGGATAAAAAAAAAAAAAAACATTAGTTGTAAAATAACTACAAACATATTAATATTAAAATGGAGAAGAATTATGAAAGAAGTTGAAAAAAAAAAAAAAAAAAAAACAACAAAAGAGAATACTTAAAGCAAAATAATAACTAAAAATTTATGTAATAGTAAAAAATCTTAAGCTATTTAAGAAAATAAAATATTTTTCACAAAAAACAACAATATATAACCAGGAAAACTATAGTTTAATTTTTTTTTTAATTCATAGTATTTTAAAAAAATTATTTCATAAATTTGAAAAGAACTAAAAAATATTATAACTATTACAAACTTATTAAACAAAAAAAAATGATAAATTCAATATTAACTAATATTGACATTTAATTGTTGAAAAAAATAAATTTTATGAATTAAAAATTAAAACAATAATATTTTAATCATGAAAATTATACTCTTGATATTTCTTTTAATTCATAGTAATTTTTTAAAATTTTAATTCATAAATTTGAGAAGAACTAAAATATATCAGAAATTCAATCTTAATTATTATTAACATATAATTATTGAAAAATTATAGATTTATTAATATTAAGAAGAATTAGAATAAAAAAATAAATCAATAGTCCTAAAATAATTACAATCCTAAATTATATTTATATTAAAATAGAGAAAAATTAAAAAAAATTAAAAAAATAATAGTCTATTTAAAATAAAATAATAATTAAAGATAACTTATATAATAGTAACAACGAAATTCAGATGCATATAAGAGATATATAGATGTACCTGATCCTTGTATTTTTTGCTAGTAAGCCAGGATGAGAAATGGAGAGCCACGCTTTCCCAGAGAGCTAGGGTTTCGAATCTCTTCGGATCTGCGATAAAGGGAGGCGAACGACGAACAGGGAGAAAAGAGAATGCAGCTCGCATGTTTGAGATTACAGATTTACTTGTTTGCCCCTCACAAAAAGAAGTAATTTGGTTTTTGGGAAAAATAAAATAAAAAGAAAAGCTGGGTTCCCTCTTTTCTTTTTATTTTAGGCTTAACTCCTTGTTTTTGTCCTCTAACATGGTGTTAATTTTTAATTTAATTCTTTAAAATATTTCTAGCCAATTTCATTTGATCTTTTAAAATTTAGAATTTTTTACTTAAATTAAGTACGATTATTATCTTTGTATCAAATATGGTTAGTTATTTATTTATGAAATATATAAGAAAAATAGAATTTAATTAAAAAAATTTAAATTATAAAAAATAAAATTAACTGAAAAAATTCTTAAATGAAAATAAATCTTTTATCTTTTATTAAGTTCCATAAATTCAAAAAATTGACTGAGATATTTTGAATGACATTATTAAATTTGAAATATGAATTAATTATCATTTATTAAATTATGATAATGAAATATATTTTGAATTAAAATACTATAATTTTTAAATAATATAAAGTTAGTTCATGTAAAATCTTGAAGCAATTAATTGTATTTTAATCTTCTTTATTATCAATTTAATTTTTGTTTCTATATCAATTTGAATGGAATAATAACATGTCATTCTTACCATAAATTGATAAGTTAAGTTAGTGTCCGAATTAGCTTATACTTGTTACAATAATTCATCTCTCCAACAAGTTAATTCTTCTTTGATTAAAAATTTTAATTTAACCATTTTCATATCACTGAAAAATTATAAATTTATCAGTGTTTTCTAATCAATAGACATTTTAATGAATAAAGTATAAACTTTTAATTTCTAAGTTGTAGGTATATATGAACAAAAAGGAAAACAGAGTATTTGTGGTTCAACCATAATTAGTAGGGAATCTTAGAAGCGGGTGGGAGGTTTGTATGGCAACAAATTTATAGAGAGGATGTATATACTCAGTCATAATCTTGAAAGTGATGTCAAATATTTTTACCTATTGATCAATCTATTGACACCTTCAAGATAATGCCACTTCATTTCTACCCAATAAATAGAAAAAATTATTAAAGTAAGTAACTTTGATGAAGCAGTTTAATAATGAAATCTTTTGTACGGAGATGTCCAAGAAACTAAAATTACACTTACTATAAAGAAATTTCTAAGATTCACTCCTTTAGGGTTTTTTTTTTTGGTCGGATTCAATATGGTATCGTTGTTATTTAATTGTTATGATTGGTATTCGTTATCCTATTATATTTGTAATCATTATACATTTTTGCCCAAAAGTATTATGAATTTATTCTTGTCGAATATTTAATTTAATTATTTCCTCTTTTCTTTATCACTTTTTGCCTGAGAATTCTAAATTTGTTAATTGATAATAAAAATTGTGCATTAGTAAGAGTTTAAGATTCTTTTGGAAGGTATTTCTTTATTTTTTTTAAATTGTATTTTTGGTGCAAAAGGGATTAAATAAGATTAAATTAAAGAATTTAAATAGTCTTAATAAATTTTTCTCACAAAATCACCATAAGAAGCATTAGCAATACAACTTGGGACTAATTTAAAAATAACTACGGATCTTAAACTGAGTTGCCTAATTTTTTTGGTAAAAAAAGGTAACACGATCCTTAATTTCATCAAGGATATACATATCTCGATCTTTAGATATATACAAGGCATGAAAATAAGGAATTTGAGTGTTAGTGATTATTGTATGACTATATTATATATATCTATCTATCTTGGATCCAGATTCACTCTATTCATTGATGCTCTAGCTCTAGCTTTTTAGCATAATTTCTGTACGAAACTGTAGATTCTCAGTTCTCACACCAAGCACAAAACATGATTATCTCCATAGAAATGAATTTTTTGACCGAATTAAATCTAGAAAAAAAAAAAAAAAAAAACAACATTACATTGATCGCCACCAAACAAAGATAATACATCATCTTTTGCTCTGTTCCAATCCAGGGAAATACAACAGACCAAACTTCAAACCAGGAAAAAAAAGCACAATGCTAGTGCGTTTTCAGTTACAAACTAGAAAATGACGAAAGAGTTAATACACTAACAAAGAAATAAAAACCCAAACACACAAAAACAAACCCTAAACACACCAAGTTACCACCCCCTCCAATTTTCCCCAAAAAACTCAAAAAGGATTTCTGTGACGACTTCATTAAACAGTTGTGTTATTAATTACTGGTCATCATTGTTAGCATTGGGGGCAGCAGTTCTCCTGTCAAGCTGCCTCTTCCGGTTGTTTCCCAGCCACATCATAAACCCGCGTCTCTCAATTCCCATTTCTTCACAGAACTGTTCAATAGCTTCATGTGCCCAGTAATGGTACCTCCATCCCAAACGTTGTGCAAAGCTAAGAAGTCTTTCCTTCTGCTCCTGCTGTAAAAACTGTCTTAGTCCTCCTTCTTCTCGGCCCGGGTGCTGCCTCCCTTCTCGGTCCGGCTGCCGTCCTCCTAACACCAACATCCAGCTGCGGCCTCCGTTCTCCAGCCATCGGAATGGGTGGCATGTGGGAGCTGCATGGTTGGGGCAGAACCCGAGTTAACAAAGGTGTTTGTGGGCATGATGGGTGCGTAGATAATCTCTTTCCGATGAAAGTTCCGGTGACAGCCGCATGCACGGCTTGTGAATGCCTCTTTGGCACCGTCCTGGCCGGCTTTTATGAACTCCATACAGCCATCAATGTACACATAGTTCAAAGCGAGAGCATGGTTTCTCTTACACTCTTTATACACGATCGTTTGCTCGAACGTCGTTGTGACAATATTGATTGAAGAGGAGACAAGAGTGGGCACTGTTGAGGCCATGGACGAGAGAGAGAGTTTTGATATATGGATGGTTTTCTTGATAGATGGTTGTGTTTTGCAAGTGAAAGGGATGATGGTCTTAAATAATGGGGGGGAGAGAGAGTTTATTTTTGCTTACGATGTTGAGTTTGCAAATGGTAATTTGGGTGATGTCATTTACATCATATAGTGGGTTTTTGTGTGTAATTTACTCACTCTGGTTTTGATTGTCCTTTTGTGAAGAAAGTTCTGGATATTGTTTCATCTGAAACTGCCTCTCGATCACCATTAATTTGTTTATGGATATCGATGACTCTTACTACAGTTTTTTTTTTTCTCAGATTTATATTTCTTATTTGATGTATTTTTAATTAGTAACATTAATGTATAGGGATTTCAATAAAAATCTTGAGATAGTTAGGTTGTTTTATTTTTCGAGTTGGAACAAACAATTGCCATCGTTTCTCTCTTTTATTAATGTTGATATGATTTTTTTGACAATGTGAGCATCTTTGATTCTCAATCTTGATTTTTGTACTAATGAAGTCAGTGTGTTCAAAATCGTACCCTCTTGAGTATGTAGGGGCATGGGTGGGTATGGATTGCCCTTCTTATCTCACATCCCAACACCTCTCTGATACACTTCGTTGTAGTTATTCCATTTGCCATCTATGAACTGATAAAGCTTTTGAAGATCACTGTTTCCTCTTAGCAAGAATATTTCAGGTCAAGAAGATGAAGAAGTAAGTGAGCTTTTCATTTCCATCAAACAATGTGAGAACGTTTCAATTAGTACCGTGGATGAGAAGTTGGCACTGACAAAGGTGGACAGGGGTGGGATAACAATGGTTTTCATTAAATGAGCTAATTATAAATTCATTTGCAAAAAATCCTCAAATTTCAAGTACAATGAATAATTTTTTAATTATATTAAACTCAGTATATGAATCAATGGAACTCTCCAAAAACCCATCCTGATTCATGTTAGAAATTTTTAATTAGCTAAGCATCTCTGTGAGATAGTACATGATTCATAACTTTCTTAAAATTATCTTATTCTCCTTGATATGAATCATAGTCATAGTCGAAGTAAAGGGTGGAAGCTCGAAAGGGAAGTCCCACGATATCTCCATCTATTACCCAAAACAGTGGTTCGTACTGCAATTTTGGTGACAAGAAATAAAAGAATGTGTTGGCTTACAGCGTTTGGTAAATTCTTCTTCACAAATATGGGCCTACTAGCCTCTGAGGCCCGCAAAAAGAGTAAACAACATAGAGGAAGAAGCAATTACGTATAATTGCTACCAAAAATTCTAGACATTAGTTAGCACTCAAGTGGTTACCTAAAATGGTCCGTGATTAATGCTTATTAAGATTACATGATGAAATTTGCATAGATGTTAGCTCATGGATATAACATTAAGCTTTAGCATTTCACACATTAAGAAGAGGTCTTTACTCTGTAGTACGAATACAACATTAAGGGTCAATTATCTGTGGCTTCTACAACACCAGTTAATACTTTCAAGGTTGTTACAGTAGCTCAAGTAATTACAAAATCATATTAGCTTCTCCAGCCTATGTCAAAAAGCAAGTAATTCTGCAGCAAACAGTTGAGATTTTCATCTTCTGCAACAAGAAGCAGCCTAACCGCAGAAAAAGAGAAGCAATAAGAAAAAAACTGGCTCATGGATTATATTTCATTTAACCGCATTTCTGCATCAAATTGCAGAATTTCTTACCTTTCATGGAGGTAGCTCAATCAATACAATTAATACAATTAATATGAGCTAACCCAACACTAAAATTAATTAATTTTATTAACTACCCACCAATCTCTCATATAATCTCTGTTGTATCAATTTTTTTATTTTTATATACCTGTCCCTTCTCTTTCTTCTCAAATTTGACTCTTTATCACCTCAATCAATCTCATTATTGTCACTGACCACCACCATCGCCCTACTGGAACATTTTATTGAAATATCACTATTGAAATATCATAATCAAATTTTATTGTGAAATTATTAAATTTATCCTCACATAGAAATAAAAAGCATAACAAGGCCAATTATAATCACTAAACTTTGTTTTTTTGAAATAATATGAACATGTTTTTGAGTTTTGTTGTTCATTGAATCATCAATTAATTTCTATTTGTGATTTGCGAGCCACTCGGAGAATTCAATTGGACTAATAAAAATCATGGGGATTTGTGGTTAATGACTATGAAATTCTTTGATATGGTGGGATGGGTGGAGGAGAGGTGGGATGGAGATGGTGAGGAGAGAGATAAAAAATAAATAGTTTGAAACTGAGAGATTAAGGGAGAGAATGGAGGGTGGTTAATAGAATAAATTAATTTACAATAAAGTTAGGTTAGTTTAATTTACTAGGTTGCTTAGGTGGAGTGACTTACAACATGGCATGATTTATTGATTCATTGTAAGAGCCACGTGGTGAATTCACTCTATGTAAGTTTTTCTCCACTGGAAATGTGCCAATTCAAAATTAATTTTTGTTTTGTCATCATAGATTATTAAATAAATTTACAAATGGTAAAATATAATTATAACGCATCAGTTCACTTGATTATAATCTTGAGTGATAATTAATAATAATAACACATGTCAGTTTCTTGAGACTCTTATATTATTGTGGTTAGAAGGCTTCACACTCTTTATAAATAATTGGACTTTTTTTTTGGTCATAAATTGATTGATTTTCAAGAGTCAGACTCCAATATAGTATCAACGCTGAGCCCCAACTAGCCGGACTGTCCCATTAAGTCCACACCCAACTAGTAATTGACCCCGAGGACTCCAGCTCACAACTCGTGAGGTTCCAACAATGACATTGTATAAATAATTTTTATACTAACAATAGTTCAAATATAATTATATATTTTAAAAAAAGATTCTCAAGTTTAGCAAAACAATGATGGTTATAAAAAAATTTACTCAGCCCATGCGATAAATCATTACTTATAAACTAATTTAGAGTACTCATATGATCAAGCTTAAAAACTCAGTAACTAATTAAAGAGAGAAACACATTGATTTCTCAAACAATAATAAATTTATATAAACTGAAATATCTTCCTACACCTACATTACCTATATATACGTTAATCCAATTAGAAGTAGGGATAAATAATTACCTTCTTTATCCCTAATCTCAAGATATAGGTACATTACCGTTAAAAACAATAACATTATGTATGACAAAAAGTCACAAACTTTTCAAAAGTTTAGAATTTCTTAGATAGATTAGAGTCATGGGTTGAATCTAGGATCGAGGATTGAAAGCCTTAGACTTAGGTATCATTCGGCTTGAACTATGCTTGTGATAGTATGTGTAAAGATGTTCTAAAGTTTTAGAGAAAATTATAAAAATTTAGTTAAAACTTTGAATATGTACCTTATAAAGAAAATATATGATACTCATTTATTTACTTTTAAAGATACTAGTTTCATAAAGTGTATGAATCGTATTTATGATATATACATATAAGCTCATCAATAATTAATATGCATAGTAAGAACTTAAAGTTTATGTTATAAACTGATAAATTGGCATATTTAAGTATAGAATTAGTGTGGCTCGGTAAATTAATATATATATATATATATATGTACATGTACTTGTATTTAGTGAACAATTTAATTATACTCTAATATGGACTAAGTTAATCTTAGAATAAAATCTGGTGACAAAAAAAAATAAAAAATAGAATAAAATATATACACATAATATATATATAAAAGACTTAAGCTTTTGTGTTGTCTTCACTGGGAAGACTTAAAGTCTCTCCTTGTTGCCGTGGGAGGAGGACTGTAAGGAAGGAGGTTGAAGCGCCGTGAAGCTCTCCTGTGTTGCCAACGTTGTGCTGGTTTTGGAACAAATGGTTTTGCTTCTTCTTTCTAGTAGCTCATGGATCTGGTGAAAAGGAAGATTTAGGTGGTTTAGGAAGCTCTCTCTTACGTTACTGCTGAAATTTTTTTCTTGTAATCGAGTTGGGCTGGGTGATTTTCAGCCACCACTTCACGCCTCTTGGTGGGTGGCCGTGAGAAAGGGAAACTTGAAGGGGACCAAATTCAGTTGGCACTAGGGGCGGTCACCAACTGTTGAGTGGCCTATTTTCCATGAATTGTTACTGCAATATTACAGGGGATAGATATTCAATTTTAATTGTGGTGGCTGGCTGCACTTTTTAATAGTTGCAAAGGATATGAATTGGTTGATTGATTAAAGGTTGGGTTCACTCTAATGGGTATTAGAGGATTGAATCCGTGAGATGGTGTAACAGGTTAGGAATGGAAGTTGAAACCAAGCTGCTGTCCCCTGTTTTGGGACAGCAAGCTATTTGCCTATCTTCTATATGTAATCGGTGAGGTATGAGAAGAAGAGATGAGTGTTGTTTTATGGCAGGGTCAAGGCAAGGATAAGCAAGTGGTGGACCAAAAGTGATAATTTAGGGGGGTTGATGGTGTTAATTAGAGGAATTAGGAAACTTAGTTAAACTGAGGAGGTGTTTGTTAGGTTAGTTAGGGTCAATGATACAAGGAATCAAAGTTAGAAATCAAGAAATTCTAATATATAACCTAAATATAAAAAGTAATGTTGAATAAGTAACATATGTATATGTACACACAAATAACTCATGGTTAAGAAATTGGCAAAATAATTAGCAAGATTAAATTTTAATACATATTTATATAGAGAGACTAAATTTACTATATACAAGGTGCTGTTGAGCTATGGAAGTTAAATTAACGGATATATCAAATTAATTAACCTTGCTTAACAAACATATCGGCATAATTACATATGATTAAGAAATTGTAGAATTAATTTTGAAGTGATTATTAATAACCTATGAATGTATGATTTTTAGCTCCAGAGCGTATCAAGGATATTTAGGCACCGTCGCAGGCTAGACGGACTGGCGATTCACATCTATGAGCTTGTGAGTGAATTATGTGCTTTATAGTTATCAGATTATTGTGTACAATTATGTGCATATTTGAATTCAATGAGTTATAATCAAAATTAAGCAAATGAGTGACTTTAGCAATTTAATTGGGTGATATGTGATTGATAAGGACGTGAAAATTTTTTGAAAAATAGTTTCCAGTTTTGAAATTAAAATCCAGGTACACCTAGGTTATTTGAACTTACAAGTTTATATGAGTTATCCTGATTCTGAAAATTGTTTTGAGAACTATTGGAGTGCTCAACCCTAGTAGGATGGATTGTGTACGGAGAATAACTTATTGTGCAGGCGCGTAATTGCTCGGTGGTGGAGATATTGTTGTGGGAGGCTGAGTTACTCGTTGGCACTTTGCTTGTTTAGTTGATTGTTTACTTGTTGTTTGGCTTGTATGATTTGGTTGCTATTTTGGGATTGTGAACTAAGTGAATTATGATTGTATAATCACGTGTGTGCATCAATAGATTTGAATATGAGTTGTAAATTATGATATTTGTGTTGTATGATGCTGGTACCCTTAAGGTACATGATTTACTCATTGAGTCTTTGGGACTCACCCTTCCCTTTATGGTTATTTTTTTTTAGTTTTCAAGAGACCGCGGTTGATCGCTATATAGGGCTAACTGCCGACTCTGCAGTGGCAAGGTATATCTCAGAAATTGCACACTTGGAGCTTAAATGATAGTATTTGCAGTCACCTAGGGTGTCATGCATGGTCGTAGTATATATTGTATTTATTATGGTGTTGTCCTATTTTATTAGGATTGAAGCTCCACTGTATATTCTGGTATCACAATTTACTATTGACTTGAATCCAGGTTGTTTGTTAATATTATGGGCATGTTCCACTATATAGGGAACCTCTGCTAGTATTTCATAAATCTTTTTATGTTTAACTGTCGGTACCAGATTTTATTTTAACTCTATAACATTTTGATAGTATTGACTACAATGTATTTTTAAATTGTGATGCACACTACTTGCATATTCAAGGTTACGGGGGTATGGACATCCATTTCTCCGGCCAGTCATACATTTAATTGAGGGTGTGACAGTTCATAAAAAAAAATTCTTCATATTAATTACTTTAAACAATTAGATCAATTCAATATAAAGTTTAATTCATAATATAAATATATATTTTAATATTCTAAAGAAAGAAAAAGAATAAACAAAATAATATTATAATCATAAAAATTATAATCTTAATATTTTTTTTAATTGTTTAATTTTCATATTATAATTATTTGTAACTTATTAAATAAAAAAAATTGAGAAATTCAGTCTTAAATACTATTGATATATAGTTATTGAAAAATTATAGATTTATTAATATGAAAAGAACTATAATAAAAAAGAAAACTAACCCTAGTTATGGTACCTTAATCCTACTCCTAATTACAAGTACCATAATCTTAATTATGATACTCTAATACTAATTACAATACCCTAATTATGGAAACCTAATCCTAGTTATGGTACCCTAACCCTAATTGTGGTACTATAACTCTAGTTATAGTTATAGTACCCAAACATTAACACTAACTTTAGTTACAGTACCCTAACTTTCATTGCGTACACTAATCCTATTACGGTACCCTAACACTAATTATAGTGCCCTAATTAAGGGACCCTAATTCTAACCTAATTATGGTACCCTTACCCTAATTCTAATAATGTTATCATAACCCTAATTGCAGTATTCTAACCCTAATTTTAAAGTATCCTAACCCAAATTACGATAGTACCCTAACACTAACCCTAGTTAAAGTACCCTAAACTTAACCCTAGTTATAGTACCATAACCTCTAACTCAAGTTATGATATCCTAACACTAATTATGGTACCTAGCACTACACAAATTATGGTTCCTTAACCCTTACTACGGTACCTTAACCTTAACATATCCTAACCCTAGTTACGGTACCCTAACCCTAGAAGCAGAAATTACAAAGTGATAATAGCTTACAAGCACTTGAAAATAAGTCCTACATGTTGCTTCTGCTCTTAAATCCTCCTTAAATCCTATAATGATCAGCTGTAGAAGCAGAAATTAGATAAATAAGGTCAAACAGTTGTTAGCTATCAGATTCTATAAACAAGCAGTCATATAAACAATATCATAGAAAATGGAAGATAATCCATTAACAAACATGTGGAGCATCAGGCCCATAGGATATTAGTTAAAGAATGTGATTGGTAAAAGTAAGCAATGCCCATGTGAATGCTGCATTAGTATATATAGAATGTATGTATTATGAGGAGTAACTGAGATTGACTTAGCTAGTGAATATTGATTAATGAAAGTTACATATACACATATTCATTGCATGAGATACCTCTGTAATGGCGCATCTACGACACCAGGGGTTAATTAATTGTTTGTTTTGTGTTTTTTTAGGCACGTTGTTGCAATGCATGGTAGGTGAAATTCTAATTCTGGGCCGGTGGGGACTTTTGGATTTTAGGATCCACACAAGATAATTTTATCTAATAAAATTTATGTTTGCTGGTTCTAATAAAACTTCCAAGATTTCATTGTCTCCTTAAATCACTAAAAATATCTTTCTCAAGTTGGTCTGAGTTCTTAGTTTTTCAATGGGACCTAAAACAAGATGTAATATATTTTTGTGAAAAGAAAATATCAAAATTTTGTTTGGCTGTTAGGCTGGTCCGGTTATCTGACGCCGTCCGATTGCAGATTGTTAGTTGTATCAAACTGTGACCTCAGATATTTTTCTTTTACCTCCAAAAAGTTAATTTTTTTTTAATTTTAATTTTTTAGTTTTAGTTTTAGTTTTTATGTTTTGTTTAATTTTTTTAGTTTTTATTTTTTTATTTTTTTGTTTTATTTATTTATTATTTTTTTGTTTTATTTGAGGAGCTTCGAATTTGCTTAGCTTCATTCCCTGGTTTGAATAACAAACAATACTTTGCCTTTTGCATTTACTAAGATTTTGAATCAAAAAATTGTGACTTGTGAAAGAAAGCAACGGCCTTATTCTTATCCATTAAACAATACGACGAAATGTAATTTTTAATTTTTTAATCTTTATTGATTTATTTTGGTGATGCAATTCCACGTAATGTGAATCTAAGTGATAAAGGGTACTTAATTATTATTGGGTTTATTTTTTTCAAATCTATTCTAAAAGAAATAAGAGATGATCAATACATGCCTTTTTCTAATATTGTGTTGGAGTTATAGATAGTATTCATATAGTGTGTTATATTCCATCTGATAGGAAAATAATATTTATTGGAAGAAAAAGTTATACAACGCAAATGTGATATTTGCTTGTGACTTCAATTTGTGTTTCACTTATGTTTTAGCAGGCTCTATGGGCATGTACCGCCCACAACAGTCAAATACTCGGGGAAACCTTGAATAGTTGCTCTTCTAATTAATCACACACACCACCAAGTAAATATTATTTGGTTGACTTTGGAAATGACATGGCCGATGTATTTTTGCCAAAATGTAAAAAGTATCATTTTCCAAACTTTCAAGATGCCACACATGTTGCAATGAATGAAAGAAATATTTTCAATTACCACCATTCAAGTTTAAGGTGTGCAATTGAGAGGGTGTTTGGATTTTGCAAAAAAAAAAAATGTTTCCCTCTTTTGCCATTTTGCGAGATATATATGCCCACCTATTTTTTTAAACAACTAGTCAATATAGTAATTGCTGTTATGATTGTGAATAACTTCATTAGAAGGGAAGTTTCTAGTTATTTAGAATTTTACACTTTTAACAATGATCTTGATTTTTTATTGGATCATTTGTGAGAGGAGTAACTTTGAGAAAAAGAATTTCGTCAAGGTGGACTATATGATGATCCACCGGTTCCTCCACCCCGATGTCCAATGGCACAAGTATGTAATTTTATACAGGATAAAATCATTTGAACCGGTCATCATTGAATATTTTTAGTTTTATTTGTATTCAAATAATTAACATTAAAATTAGTCTTATTTGTAATTTTTAGCTATCAAACTTTTAATGATAATTTTTATTTTTATTTAAGTACTATATTTTTTTCATTAAGTATGTTATTTATTATAAAAAAAGAAGGTTAATTACAATTAAAATTGAATAAAGAATAGTTTAATTAGAATAAAAAAATTAATTTTTAGTCAAAATCAAAACTAAATAGAAAAAAAGTTCAATTTTATAACAAAATAAATGAATGTCCTGATAAATTATACACAAATTTATTTTTCATATCATGATCACAAATCATGAATTTTGAACAACCAAAATATACTTAAAAGCAACAAGACGGAAACAATGGTGTTCTCTGTGGGTTGCCTCCATCCTAAAGTTATAATATAAAATATTAAAGATGGAGACCATGGTTAAGATGGAGGTGTTATGACCAAGTTTCCGGGTTTGAGTATCTTATTTGTTGATGTAGTGGATATTTTCTCTATATTTGTAAGTTAGTTCTTCACCTTTGTTCGATTCTTTGAAATTGTTTGTTAATTGCTAAATTGGGATGACCCTATTAGTATAATGTAATTGATCAGTGTATAATACTATGTATGACTGGTCAACTCATTTATTAAAAGGCAAAATGACATTTATTGTTCTTAAAGTATCACATTTTTATCAATTTCATCTCAAAATTATTATTTTTGGTTAATTTCATCCCCAAAGTTTTATAACATTTTCAATGTCTTTCCTTCGTCTAACACCATTAATATTTTAGATGAAAATTGTTGATGTGGTTTAAAATATTAATTTTTAATTTGCCACATATGCGTTGAGGTGGCAATTTTTTTTTTTTACTCCTCTCATGCAACCTCTGTTTGTTTCTTGATAATATTTAGAACAATTTTAAAATTTTGAGCAATTTGACAATATTTTTATATTTTTTGAGAGAGAAAGGAAAGAGTAAGAGTGCAAAATAGTTTTATGACAAATTTTTATAAAAAAAATTAATATTTTAAGGATAATTATTTATAAATATGCCAACTCAGCACATATGTGTCATCTAGTAATATATATATATTAAGTCACATCAACATTTTACTCCTAAAATATATATTAAAAGACATTACAGAAAAGAGACTTTTAAGATTAAAATTGACAAAGATATGATATTTTAGAAACTATATATGTCATTTTGCCTTATTAGAATTAAGGGTATTGATTGGTATTAAAGACTCATTATACTTTTTATTTATTGACATTATAAATTTTCTTCTATTAACTGTGAATTAAATATTAATTTAATTTATAAATTATAATTATTCTTGTAACAATATAGTCAATCTGATATATATGTTAAATGCTACATTTATAAAGTCTACAACGGAGCAAATTATGTGAAAACACCATCTTGAATTATTATATTATTTTAATAAAGTATTATTACTAAAATTATTAAGTGAACTTAAAGACAAAAAAATTAGAGACCATCTTTCTTAGTTATGAGTCACCCTCCATATGTATTACAAAAGAATTAAAAAATTGAACATGATAGCTCATTTACCTACTTAAGCTATTGAATATATATTATTCTGCACAAAGAGTGTGCTCTGTGAGTGTTGGATTCGTAATAACCAGAGAGGCTTCCTTCTATTGGACAAAAACAGAACAGATCTAGTGTAAAACTTTGGCCCATATAAGCTAGGTTTATATTCCTTTGACTTTTTGTGCTTGTTGCTTATAACAAGTTGAATTGGTCAGATCAAATAAAAAACAAAAAATAAATTCAATTGGCTGAATCAATGGTATCTGTTTGAACCTTTTGGGTATTATATTATAACACAAAAGTACCTACTTTTGGGTACCCAAATCAAATTTGCCACAATAGGAGTGGATGCTTATAGAATCAATTAAAGTCATGTCATAAAGTACGTCATATTAAAGTCATGCAAGCCGCTATTCACACCATGCATAAAGTACGTCCTGTGGGACTTTTCTTCTTTTTTTTGTTCCTTGGTCAAAAATTACAATTGAATATTATTCTTAAAACAATTTTTATTACAAATAATTTTATTATTTTTTTCAAAATCAATCTTATATAGTGAGAATAATGAAAATTAAATAATAGAAAAAAAATGACAAAAAATAAATTAGCCAAACTTTTATTATTAAATTACCTTCTTTTTTTTTTTTTTTTTTTGCTCAATTCAGTTAGTATTTTTGCTGAAGATGCCACAATGATTTTAGAGTGTTAATTATGAAGCTTTTATTTCTTGTTTTAAACACTTAAAGCTAGCTCATCAAATTTTTGGAATAAGTTTCTGTTAATATAAAATTTAATGTGTTGAATTTATCCTATTAATTATCGTTTTTGTTTTAATTGCTTAATTCACATGAATTAATGGTCTTTAGAAGTCAAAAATTTTCAAGCTATATGAGTATCACCTTTTTTAATATATAATAATTATTATAGAAAAAAAAAGGGAAAAAACATTTAGATAAAGTATCTTTGACTTTATGACATGCATAAAAACAAATAAAAAATAAAAAAAGAAGAAGAACAAGAGATGACATAACTAGCTTGCAGTTCATATTGACTCATTGACAGACAAGGTCATATCTTACCTATTAGGCGTAACTGTCACTTCTAATTTATTGGAAAAATACAACATGTCTTGATAAAAAATAAAAAAAGAAAAATAAAAGAAAGACACAAGATGAATTTTGCAAACGTAATTGTTTCTTGTCCTCCTTCTGATCTTCTTCCTCTCCGGGTAGGCTCTTCTGTACTGGAGATTTGTGAGCTCGACTTTAGATATTATTTATAATAAAAAAAAGAAGAAGAAGAAGCTAAACTCATGAAATTGCAGGAGGCATACCAACTTACTTGGATCGTGCCAGGCTTACTGGACAAGAGCCCAAGTTTCCTTCCCAAGCAGCACAATCTTTCTACACACTTCAAACTTGTATTGTACAGAATCACCTTCCACCATGTAGAATTTGAGCAAATCTCCTTCTTTAAACCCTTTATCACCAGCAATTTGACGCCAGCCTTTAGAAATTACTGGTTTACTATGTGACCCTTTCCGAATATTGCAACGAAACATGTGTTCCTTCTGTTCATTACAATACTTAACTTTGAAATCAACATGGTAACGACCTAGTACGATTTGGGGAAGCTGAGTTTTTTGATGATAAGTCGGAAATTGCAACCGGTACCTGACGTCTGTTTTTTTAAGTTCTTTCTGAAAGAGCAAAGTCTGATCCATTACTGACAAGCAAGAGACTTAGTTTAAGAAAGAAAAATTATAATTGAGATTAAAGAAGATTAGAATGTACTCTATTGTTGACTACATGTATATATACACACATATTGAGCCTGTTTTGATAGATGATACATGTTGACCTAATATAACAAATCTAGTATAGTATAATACTAAATACATAATACAATAGAATTAGGAAATAAATCAAGCCTAAGGCCTATAATCAAGGGCTTAATATACAATAGCTCTTTACCTCCCCTCAAACTCAAGGTGGTTGCTTGAAACCAGGTTGAGTTTGGATATCAAGCTTTGAAAGTATTTGATGAAAAGGATTTGATAAATATATCTGCAAGTTAATTGGCCTTCGATGAAGCATGTATTAGAAATGTTTAAAAAAGTATATAAATGAGTTAACGTAAAAGCATTTCACTAATCCCAAATGAAATTAGGCATAAGAAACAAAAAAAAAAAAAGGTGTTGTGAGATATAAAAAATTGTAAGCTATTTGATTGTATGTTTAAAAAAAAAAAGATATTGAGTATTACAATTATTAGAAATGATTCTGTTTTGAGTTCCGATGTTGATTTCAACTTTGGATTAAGTAATTAAAACAACCCATTACACCAACTTCGCTTTCAACAATCCAGAAATATTGTCTACAACTTTGGATTAATTATCCAGAAGTCGTTTTGATCAATTGAATAAATTGCTTTGCTGTTAAAAAGAAAACAAATCAAAGTACTAATCCTAAGTCGGCATTAAAGAATATGAATTCAATACTTTGATGTAAAATTAATAAAGATTCATAAATTAAAATAAAACACATTGATATATTCTCAACTTAGATCAAGATTAATGTGAATCGGATCTCAAAAAGAAAGATTTAGAAATATTATCCAAAATTGAATTTTCTAAGAAGAAAATGTGATTGGTAAAAGAAAGCAAACGGCCATATTGAAGAATCCATAATAGTATACGACAACGTAATTGTTTATTTGTTTTGGGGAAGCGATTCCATGTCATCTTGAATAAGTCATGATGGTTTAATTATTATTGGGACGTATGATTGTTGGAGTCATGCGGCCCATTTGAATGATGACGATTGCTTCATCAAAATAAAAATAGTTGCATTGGTCGATGGAATGTTTGTTATTTTCTGAAGGGGCCCCTTTCTAAAGATACATGAATCTAATTATAAACAACTTAATGCCCAATTGGAATCTTTTGTACCATGGTCAATTCAAAAGACCACCAAAAATCACGTGTAAATTAATAATGTTTCTTTACATCTTGGCCAGACGCCAAGATGCAACCATCCTTTACAAATATGTCACGCGCGCCTTGCATTTGCATTATATATAAATTGGTGTTGAGAGAAATTAAAAATAAAAATTATATAATTCTTTTCAATAAATAATTAGAAACAAGAAAAAAAATTATCTCCAAAGTCAATTAAATTTATATTTTCTAGTTGATCTAATTTAACTTTTATTGAAAATTTATTAACATAAAATTAAACTATATACAATTCTGTAACTACTAAAAATCTTGTTAAATTCAGTGCCAACCAAAAAAATTAAACTATCATCCATCTTCCATCATATTTAATTAATACTAATAAACCAATTACTTTATATTATAAATAATTTAAATTTATTTTGTCAAACATTGATATTATCAAGTGTTAAATTTATTATTACAAACAAATTATATTTCATTTCTATCAACAATTATAAATAGTTATTTTTTTCTCAAAATGATTCTAAAATATTACTTTAAATTTAATTATCTCTGTGTAAATCTCAAAACCAACTAATTTAAAAAAAAATAACTTCTCTCAAATATTAAATTTATAAATAATATGTCGTTTTCTTATTTTATAAACCTAATAATTATGATAGATTAATGGCCTGAGAGGAGAGAGCTAATCCAGACAAAAGAAACCTATTTAGAAGATACTACCAGGTTTTGAAAGCCCCAATGTTTATTATTATGAGCCTAGTAGAACTTAAAGAAGGCCTATACAATGACAAAGCAGCCTGTACTGACCCAAACTGTGGGTCATTTGTAGAGCGCTAATTCAAAAATAATTTTTGTTTTGTCATCATAAATTATTAAATTCATATACTGTAAAATACGATTCTAATGCATAACTCTACTTGATTAATGATTAATAAAAGTGATATGTGACATTTTTTATTTATTGACATTGTATAAATAATTTTTATACTGACAATAAATTAAATATTAATTACATAATTTGAAAAAATAATCTCAAATATAGCAAAACCATGATGGTTAGAAAAATATTCCTTATCTCGTGCGATAAATCATTACCGAGCACTCAATTCAAGCTTAAAAACTCAATAACTAATTAAGGAGATACACATTGATTTCTCTAAAATATCTTCCTACACCTCTAATACCTATAGGCTATAAATAAATAAGTTACCAATTAGAAGTAAAGTACAACTTTTTAATGTATGGAATTAAATTGAGAGGCATACTAACTTAGTGTTTTGTGCTATCGAGATACTGATGATATAATAATTAATATATATTATGAATTTATATAATTTTTATTATATGTAATTTAATTAATTAATCTCTTTGATTCTATTAAAGAAATATCATTCATATTTAGACAATAAAATTTATGAAATTTTTATTTTCAAAAGTCAAGGAATTAATGAAACAAATCTTATTGATTATTAGGTCAATATTCTGCTTATTTTTATAATAAAAGACTAGAATGATCATTTGGTTAAATAATAGTCGTGGTTGGAGATTCCAACCAATGATATATCAAAATTTGAGTATTGAACATAGAATGATTGTTCAGTTCTAGTGATGGTATCTTTTTAATTTATTAAAAATCTCCTAACTAGGCTCCAGTGAGTTTTGCAGGTTCAAAACCCAAATTAGGTAAACAGGGGAAAGTACCACACATATGCTATCAAACATAGTTGGATAATTATGTAATGACAGTTTTCATGCAAACATAATCTAGTATCTGCATTTCCACCCTTTTCTAGAATAGGAAGTGCATATGAACTGCATCTAAGTTCTAACACATAAGCACAAGATAGTAGTCCACACTACATTGCTGAAGAAGGATTCGAAAAAGAAGAAGCTACACAAACTTAATGATGGTATTAAGAAATCTACCAAGGCCAATGATAAGGGACAATGCTTCCATTGTGCCAAGGATGAATATTGGAAGAGAAATTGCAAGGAGTATCTTGCAAGTTTGAAGAACAAACCTTCTGAAGGTATGTCTCATATGTTCGTTATTGAAGTTAATGCAACTATTAATGATTCTATTTCATGGGAATTAGATACTGGTAGTGGTTCTCAAATTTGTAATTCTATGTAGGGACAAAGAAGAAGTAGAAGACTGAGCAAAGGTGAAGTGGACTTGTGGCTAGGAAATGGAGCAAAAGTTGCTGCACTAGCTGTGGGAACCTATTGCTTAGTTTTACCATCTGGAAAAACATTGTAACTTAATTATTGCTTCTACGTGCCAGTTTTAGTTAAGAACATTATTTCTATTTCTAAACATGATAGAGAGGGTTATGAATTTTCTCTTAAGAACAAATGTTGTTCGATTTATTTCCGTAATGAATTTTATGATACTGGTATATTAGATGATGGTCTTTATATTCTTAATATACATGGTAATGTACTTAATATCGAACATTTAAACAAAAGGAAGAAAGATCAAGTAAATTATTCATATATGTAGCACTTAAGACTAGGTCATATTAAAGAAGATAGAGTTCACAAGTTTGTGAAAGAAAGTTGAAACCTATAAATCAAGACTAGAGGCAAAAGGATACAATCAAAAACAAGAAATTGATTTTGATGAAATCTTTTCTCCTGTAGTTATGCTTAAATCCATTAGAATTTTACTTGTTATAGTTGCATACTGTGATTATGAAATATGACAAATAGATGTAAAACCTACAATTCTCAATGGAAACATTAAGGAAGATGTGTACATGAAACAACTTGAGGGTTTTATATCTAGTGATGACAAACACAAAGAATGCAAGCTATGGAGATTCATTTATGCACTCAAGCAAGTTTCAAGAAGTTGGAACATCTGTTTCGATGAAACTATTAAAAATTTTGATTTTATTAAGAATATGGACTAATCTTGTGTATACAAAAAGGTTAGTGGGAGCGATGTTGCTTTCTTGATCCTATATGTGGATGACATATTGCTCATTGGGAATGATGTAGCTATGTTACAATCAGTCAAGGTTTGGCTACCAAAGAAATTCTCCATAAAGGATTTTGGTGAAGCTACCTATATCTTAGGGATTAAGATCTATAGAGATGGATCTAAAAAGTTGCTTGGCTTGGTCTAATTTATATACATAGATAAAATATGGAATAGGTTTAGTATGAATGATTCCAAGAAAGGTTATTTGCCTATAAGTCATGGAATCACTATTTCTAGGAAGATGTCACCTCAAACACTTCAAGAAAGAGAATTCATAAGTATAAAACCTTATGTTTCAGCAATAAGGTCTATCATGTATTTTATGGTATGTACTAGACCTGATGTTGCTTATGCATTTAGTGTAAGGAGGAGATATCAATCTAATCCCGGTGAATGTCATTGGAAAGCAGTGAAGAACATTTTTAAGTACTTAAGAAGGACTAAAGATTTGTTTCCTATCTATGAAGGATCAGATTTGAAAATTGATGCCTTTACAGACTCAAGTTTTCAATCTAATAAGGATGATAGTAAGTCTATATCAAGGTATGTATTCATCTTGAATGGTGGAGCGGTGTATTGGAAAAGTTTCAAACAAGACATCACTGCTGACTCACCACTGAGGCTGAATATATTGCTACCAAAGAAGCTGTTTAGATGAGAAAGTTCATCAACGAGCTAGGTGTGGTTCCTGATATTGTTAATCTAGTATCCTTATACTATGATAGCAATGGAGCCATAGCACAGGCAAGGGAATCAAGGTCTTACCAAAAGACCAAACACATTCTGAAGCGTTTTCATTTGATTAGAGAAATCATTGATAGGGGTGATGTGAATATACAAAAGGTATTAACAAATGATAATATATCAGATCCATTCACTAAACCATTGTCTCAACAAAATTTTGATCGCCATTTTGAGAAGATGGGTATGAGATACAAGAGCGATTAACTTTAGTGCAAATGGGAGATTGTTAGTAGTATGTCTTACAAGTCAATGACATTATATGTCTATGGTATATTACCTGTAAATACAGTCTTATTCAGTTATTAATAAAATGAATATGTTTCATTATTATATGGTATTATTATTTATCATGTACTTTAAATGCTAGTTAATTTTTTAGTATGAACATGATAAATCCCATAAAATATAACCAATGGAAATAAGAACAATTATGTGATCATGCTTATGAGATATTTTTTTTTTAAGCTTTGTTCTTGGATATTCCTAATCATAGAATCATTAATAATGAGAATTAATGATTCAATCAGATTAGTACATGTTATGTTAGCCCAATTGTTGAAAGTGATTGGTCTCATGATCACTTGTGTAGTGGATACTATAATAAACATATAGGTGCTTATTAGAGAATAAATTCACTGAATTGACTTGATCATAAACACTCATATGGACTTTTACATAGTACAATGAGAGCTCTTCATTGTAGTAGTGCAAATGATCTTTAAACCTAAGGCATCATATATACCTTGTATATAGGTTATCATGCTTTGATACTATCTAAGTATAATTCACCATGGGTTATACATGGATAGATATTGGGTATGACTATCTATGTATAGAAATATATGAGTACACAATAAGATATCTATCACTCTCAGTAAAGAGAGAGAATGTTTTATGTTATCTAATTAAGACCTAACTTAGAAAGTTTCTAGCCAGGGTGGTGTGAAACTAGATTAGACAATTTAGGTTTCACCACATGCGTTGTGACTTATAAATAGATATATTAGATAAACAATTTAAAGTTTGACATTAATCCATACTCTAAGTTTAATTAGGAATATTGAATGATAGAAAGATTGAATGGCATAGTAGCTAACAACAGAAAGGTTCACAAATATATTTATATTATCTAGGTAGTCATCAAATGCTGCTAGGCATCAATCTTGACTGGTAGGTAACTCGATAATTAATTTAATAATTAATTCTTATAAATGGATAAATCAAAAATTAGTTTTGATTTAAATTAATTAGATATGGATCTAATTGAAAAATACATTAAGTTAATGTGGCCTACTGCCAATTTAATATGAACCTAAGGGGTCACACACAAAAGGATGTAATTTGATTAATAGAAGTTTTGGGCATCCATGTAATTACAAACAAATGATACTTGAAATTAAAATAGGATTAACTTTATTTGGATTTTTCTATTTTATCTAAAAGTCTAACAAATAAGATCTGATATTATTATCTATAGTTCAGTTATATCATACTTAAATAAGGTTAAATCTCATATGTATCGAACATAATTTTTATTCAAATATCATAAAGAGCCAAAGTTCTCAGCAAAGAATTTTTGACAAACTGAGTATTTTTGATACGTGAAAAAATCTCATTACTTGTGCTAGCACACAAGGAGATTTTGGGCAGCCAACACAGAGCTCTTGATCAAGTAATTTGGTATGGGTACACTTAGAGGTTGTACATTCTATACAACTTTTGGATCAAAAGTTAAGATTACCCTAATCGCTTCAAGAGATAATATTCTATTTATAAAATTAATAGAAAATACATTGGTTTATAAATAATAAAGATTATCCTAAAGGTTTGGTTATGCCAAAAATTTAAAATTTTCGTTGTGCCATGCATAATCAATTTCCTTACATTGTTTATCCAGTGTTTGTCCTCCTTGATGCGATGCTTCATTTACTTTTGTTAAGAGGGTTTGCACCTGTCATCAGTGCTTGAAATTGTTGTTAAGTGACTGGGGTGTCAAGTTGAGGTTGGGCTTGGGTGTTTTGAGAGGTGTAAACTTCTTGTTCATTTTGTGTTTCATTGATTTGTTATTCTTCCATGGATTCGATAAGGGTGAGTTAAAGTGCTAGGTTAGTTCTGGAAATTGAGGATATCGTCGTTTTCCACGAACGGTGCCAATGTTAAGTTCTACTTGGTCTGGGTATACATGAGGACAAGATGGAGGGTTAGGTGGAATGATTTGGCTGGCGAGCAAGAATAGAGGGACTAGCTGGGATAGGTGGGAGAGATGGACTAGATGGGTGGGCGAGATAGACTAGTCCAACACACAAAGTAGGTCTCAAAGCTCCTGTAAATAGTAAAGATTAGAGGTCGCGATTTTATCGCAAAAAATCCTCCAAAGTTCAAGTCAAAGCTTTTTTTGATCAGTGAAAAGTATAAAGATAAGTGAGATGTGAATACCTCAAGGCTCTGGGTTCCTTCTTCTTATATAGTCATATTTTGCTCGTTGGAGATCTTTATTAACTCTTGTTAAAATGCACTTTAAGTGGGGTGTTTCTAATTATGCCTAATGTGAGGTATATGGAGAGGTGCATGGTTGTTTGTAAAATTAACTCTTTGAGCTCATTCAAAAAATTATGAATTCATTTCAGCAATTATAAATTTATTTTAGTGGTTATGAATTCATTTCAGCGGTTATAAATTATTTCAACAGTTATGAATTTACTTCAAGGTTACTAATTCATTTATGCGGTTATGAATTCATTTACAGTTATGAATTTAATTCAGGGGTTATGAATTTATTTTTGCAGTTATGAATTCATATGCACTTAAATAGAGAATAATATTTTAAGACCGTTATTATTCTTAAAATGATTATATAATTAAATCTGTAATTGAAGATTTTTTGAATAAAAACATGTGAAGTCTCTACATTTTAAATTATTAGATACAATCTTCTTATCTCCTCTCTATAAAAAAAATTAACCTTCACACAGAAAATTTTAGAGAATTTTTCTGTGAATTGCTATCACAAAAAAATTATTTTTCCAAAACTTGACATATATCTTAGAGGTATATTACCTTTAACCTTTAGCAAACCTTTATAGTAGGGGTAATAAAAACCTTAAAGACAAGGATAACCCGTGTCATTCCTTATCCAATTTTCTGAATTTATCATACTTTTGTAGCTACCAAGATAACAACTCCTTGTTGGTTACAGGCGTTTTAAACATTTGTACCCAGCTGTCATGGTTCTTGGAGGGTTGAAATATTTTAGTACCGTTTTGTGCCACGTGGCACGACCCAATTGATCCATCCACGTGGAACACTCTCACTGGTCTGTTTAACACAGTAGTAACAAGAAGGATCTAATTGAAATGGGGATGAGGAGGAAAAGTAGTTCATGGTTTCAGAGGGTCTTGCTCTGTTTTTCTGGTTTATTGGGGCAAGAATTTATGCGCCTAAGTCACACCTTTATATATCCAAATGTGGACAGTAAAATTGTAAAAGTTACCATTTAAAATGGGTTAAATAAAAGTTGAGTAAAAGTGAAAAGCGGCAAAGCAGGATGTGGTGGCCTTCATTTTATTGATTAAATTGGTCTTTGTGGGACGCACAAAGTTTGAATAATTACACTAAAAACTGTAAGAAGTAAAATTTTTATAAATTATTTAATTTGAATGTGAATAATATAGTTATGGTCGAATCAAATAAATACATAATTAATCGATATATGTATAAATTGGCTTTGACACCCGTTTTACTATGATAGATATAGCAAAATCACTTCAACTATATATGATTTCTAATACACTATAGGTTTTTCTAATTAATTAATATGTATATTCTCTTCTTTCATACACTCTGATAAATAAAAAATCTAATTTATTTTTTAAAAAAGTTATGTTTATGGAAAAAAAAAAAGTAAAAAAGTTAAACAAAAATTATTAGCTTTTATTTTGACTGGGAGATAAGAAAATGAGATTTGTATTATTTTTTAATAATTTCATTTGGTAGTGGCATTCTCGCAAGTAAAAAATAGAAACAAGTCAATTGTCCGCAATTAATAATTAATTAATTATTCCCTCTTATTGATGTCTAGATACAATGAATACCATGTGTCAGAAAAGTCGTTGAGCGATTTTCAGTGGCGTTGATTTTTGTCCATATAAAATTAAGGTTTATTTCCGAACAGCAGTTGCTAAAGTAACATTAATATCTTTATTTTTTTAAATTTTAATTGTTCATATTTATTATTCTTGAAATCTTTATTTTCTACTAAGATACTGATACCCTAAACAATGAATAAGTCATGAAGGGATATGTTTTTCTCTGCTTGACGTGTCAAATTGTTGCATGGCATGGTAGTATAGGCATGCAGCCACGTAGCATATTTGAATTAGTGGTGATGATTGCTTTCATCAAAATAAAAAATAGTTCCAAAATGGAATCTGTCAGAACGTTCCAATGGATAATTTATTACCAAACACCACCAAAATCATATGTGAATAAATAAGATAAAATTTAAAGACTGAAAAGAGTGTTTCTTTACAAATAAATATAATTTTACTAGTTGAATATTAACAAAATAATAATAATAATAATTTTACTAGTTGAATTATATTTATATAATTTTTCAATTATGTGTAAGGTTTTTTTTTCTTAATTTAGTAAAAATCTTAAACTATGTATATGATAAAAATTTAATATAATATGATTTTTAATTTTTTTTTTAATTTTCATATATTTTTAACATTTAATTATATTTTACATGTTTAATAAAAAAGAAAATATTCTCCAAAATCAATTAAAATTAAAATTTTATGGTTGATCCAATTTAATTTTTATTAACATAAATTAAAATATTTACAATCTTATAACTATTCATTTTTTGGTTAAATTCTGTGCCAACCAACAAAAAAAAAAAAAACACTATATATGGTCATCCAGTAAAATATGTTAAATCACATTGGAATTTTCCTCCCACAATATTAATAGTATTAGATTCGAGGAAGACATGGTAAATATTTTGAAAGTTATATTATGAAATTGATTAAAAAAGAATTCAAGAGTACAATTAACAAAAATATGATATTTTAGCAACTATATATGTCATTTTGCCTTATTAGAACTAAGGATATTGATTGGTATTAAAGACTCGTTATACTTTTTCATTTACTAACATTATAAATTTTCTTATATTTAACATTTAATAGTAAATCAAATATTTATTTAATATATAACTATAATTATTCTTGTAACAATATAGTCAATTTGATATTTATGTTAAACGATACAGTTATAAAGTCACACCTTCTGGTTAACAGACGGGACCCACGTCAAATATATAAAATGTCACACCACTAATACATCGGACTCGCCTCTCTAGATTATTCTAATGATGAGAAACTTCTAAAAGCGGTTAGATAAAAGTAAAAATGCTTTGTGATCTTTGATTAATTCTTATTTTATTTGCTGCTACTGCTGCATAACTTCTCTATATAAATGCAATAATTAAGCTCTAGAGAAGTTCAATTGGCTGAATTGAAAGGTATCTGTTTGATTCTTAACAACCACAACAAAAAAGGTGAAAAGGTTTCTGTTTGAACTTTTTGGGTATTATATCATAATAATTGGTACCCAAATTAAATTTGTCATAGTTGGAGTGAATGCTTAAAAAATCAATTAAAGTCATGCAAGCCTCTATTCACGCCATGCATAAAGTACGTTCTGTGGGACTTTCTTTTTTCTTTTCTTGGTAGAAAATTACAATTGAATATCATTCTTAAAACAATTTTTATTACAAATAATTTTATTATTTTAAAAAAAATCAATCTTATACAGTGAGAAGAACGAAAATATAAAAATAAAATGAGAAAGTTAAATGGCTGAAAATAAATAAAATATATTCTCAAACTTTTATTATTAAATTACTAATTTCTGCGCTCAATTCAGTAAGTATTTTTACTGAAGATGCTACAATGATTTTGCAGTTTTATATTGAAAGTAAGAAGCATTCTTATTAAGATATTTCCAAAGAGATAGAATAATAAGATAGCTTTTGACTACGCGATTTATGTGTTACTTAGTATGAAGCTCTTGTTTCTCGTTTTACAATAATATTTGGAAAAAACAAACATACTATTACGCGTAAATAATGATAATGACATGAAAATACCCCACTGGTATTTCTGTTTCCAGTTTGCTCAGCTTGACTCACATGAAAATATCATCTTACCGAATAAATATAGGCCCCACTTGTATTTAAAGAAAAAAAAAAGAATGATATATGCTATTACGCATATATGAATACTGATTTGGTATTAATGATAAGTAATTCATTCTTATACACTGAATTAATATTTAATCCATTCTTAATGTTTAATAATTTTATATTGTAAAAATAAATAATTAAAAAAACAAAATATTACTCTAATATTAATATAAATTTTAATTAAATAAACTAATGTGTTATAATTATGTTAATTTATAGTTTATTGAATTAATCGAATAATTTTTTTTTGTACAATACAAATGAGTTCAAAAACAATAAACTATATATAAAACATCAAACCGACAATTGATACAACAAAAAAAGTTGATTGGAGCATACAGGACCCACAAATTTTTTGCACAGCTACTAAGTCTTACATGTCACAACCTATATAGTGAGAATATTATTCTTAAAACAATTTTTATTACAAATAATTTTATTATTTTTTTCAAAATCAATCTTATATAGTGAGAATAATAAAAATTTAAAAATAGAACAAAATGACAAAAATAAATTAGTCAAACTTTTATTATTAAATTACCTTCTTTTTTTTAACATATAATAATTTTCAAGCTATATGATGAGTATCACCTTTTTTAACATATAATAATTATTATAGAAAAAAAGGGAAAAAACATTTAGATAGTATCTTTGACTATATAACATGCATGAAAACAAATAAATAAATAAATAAAAAGAACAAGAAGATGAAGAAGAACAAGAGATGACACAACTAGCTTGCAGTTCATATTGACTCGAGATGACATAACTAGCTTGCAGTTCATATTGACTCATTGATAGACAAGGTCCTTACTTATTAGGCATAACTGTCACGTCTAATTTTTTTTTCTAATTTATTGATAGAAAAAAAAAAGGAAAAAAAGATACAAGATGAATTTTGTAAACGTAATTGTTTCTTGTCCTCCTTCTGATCTTCTTTTTCTCCGGGTAGGCTCTTCTACACTGGAGATTTGTGAGCTTGGCTTTAGATATTATTTAATAAAAAAAGAAAAAAAAAAGAAAAAAAAAAAGAAAAAAAAAAAAAGAAGCTAAACTCATGAAATTTCAGGAGGCACACCATACTTACTTGGATCGTGCCAGGCTTACTGGACAAGAGCCAGAGTTTCGTTGCCAAGAAGCACAATCTTTCTGTACACTTCAAACTTGTATTGTACAGAATCACCTTCCACCTTGTAGAATTAGAGCAAATCTCATTCTTTAAACTCTTTATTGCGAGCTATTTGACGCCAGCCTTTAGAAATTACTGGTTTGGTATGTGACCCTTTTCGAATATTGCAACGAAACATGTGTTCCTTCTGCTCATTGCAATACTTAACTTTGAAATCAACATGGTAACGACCTGGTACGATTTGAGGAAGATTTTTTTTTTGAGAAAAAGTCGGAAATTGAAACCGGTACCTGACATCTGTTTTGCAAAGTTTTTTCTCAAAGAGAAAAGTCTGATCCATTACTGACAAGCTAGAGACTTGGTTTAAGAAAGAAAAATTATAATTGAGATTAAAGAGGATTTTAATGTACTCATGACTATATACACACACATATGAAATGCGCTACTGTAGATTGTGATGTGACTGCTGCAATTGGATTATGACTTTGATAACTTTAGAACAAAATTTTCAACATGTTAATGATTTGAGTTAGAACTAAAAAGTGTTTCACTAACGTTGTATTTTTTAATGTCTTTTATATCCTGTGTATCTTTATACTGAGACTGTTTTGAAAGATGATAAATGTTTACCTAATATAACGAATCTAGTACAATGTAAGACTAAATACATAATACAATAGAATTAGGAAATAAATCAAGCCTAAGGCCTATAATCAAGGCCTTAATATACAATAGCTCTTTACCTCCAGCTAGAGACTTAGTTTTAAGATAAGAAGAATGAAGAAAAAATAGAATTCAGATTAAAGAGGAGTAGAGTGCACAGCCTTCTCCTTGTGCCTATGACAACTTCGAAAGAAAGTTAAATGTCTGAAAATAATATACATTCGTCAAACTTGCTATATTCAATTACAGATGTTTTCAAAGAGAGACTAATAAGATTCGTCAAATTTACAGTTTGCACAACCTGTCTCCTCTAAAAATACCATCTTAACGAATCAATATGTATTTAAAGAAAAAAAAAATCATCGTTTTGATTTTAGTCTCAGTCCCATGGTTGTCAGGTTTTGGTTGTCACATTATTAAATAATTTTATTATTTTTAATGCATGCAAAAGATCATTGAATGTTATATGAATAGTCTTTTTCACGCAATAATATTCTATCTATTTTTATAACAGAAGACTAATATGAACTTTGGTTAAATAAATATTTAGTTAAAACTTCGAATATTTACCTTCCAAAAGAAAATATATGATACTCATTTATTTACTTTTAATGGTATAATTTTTTTACACGAGTGAATTCAAATATTAATCTTAATAAAATAAATTAACTACGGATTACCAACAGAAAATTAAAACAAAAATTAATATTTAATTTATGAAAATAGAAATATATTTTTAATACCAACAACTATTTTGCTAGTTAAATAAATTGATGTGTCATAAGTTATATTTATCAAAAGAGTAAAAGTTAAGTACCATATGATTTAATTTGTTCTCAATAGTTATGTATCATAGCTCCCAATCGAATTTCTTTAGAAAAAAGATTTTATAACACATCAATTTATTTAACTCACATCAAAAATTAAATTATTTTAAAACAATTAATATAATTTAACAAAATTGAATATTAGACAATAAAATCATCATTGGTTAGCATATATACGTGCACCAATACTTTATTGTATCCTCCAGCACCTTCTCTCAATCCTTTACCCTTTTGTCTCTTGAATTTATGTGTAGTAACTGCAAAATTGTGATTGATTGAGAAAGCAATGCTCATAAAACATTTTTCTAACTAGTACTCTAAGAATACTTGATAAAGTATAAACAATAAATCCTCTCTCCCTCCTTTTTTTTTGCTTATTTTTATCAATTCAATGTTCTCGTTCTCCATGCCACAGCTATTGTCTTCTCCATCACACCCAAACCAATGAAATCAGGAAAAGAGAAAAAAGAATTCGTCACTTACGTGTGGGCTGTTGGTTTGGATCTGAGCACTAATTAGGGTTTGTTTGGATCTGAGTATCGATTTGGGATTTGCTAGAATCTGAGTATTGATTATGATTTGTTCAGCGTAATCAACGCTAGCTAGGTGAGTAGAGAAGGCAAGTACTAGTTTTCCCTCTCCTCCTTCATTGGTGCCATAATTCCAGCGCTTGATTTATGAGACTGGGCATAGTTAGCAGGTGGAGTTGTCTGCTTTGTGATTTCATTAATTCACTAAAAAGATAAGCTTGTGATTAATTTTCAATTTTACTGTTAAATAAGTTCATTTTTCCATAGCAAAGTTGTTTTTCTTTTGGTGCAAAGTAGAACTGATAAATTTAAAAACCTAAAAATCCTATTAAGCGGCTTGCATGGCTATTCTAATTAATTATGCCCAAAATTTGACAAAAAGTAACATTCTAATTATACCTCAACCGTACAGGAATCTATAAAAGGTATATTCTAATTATGGCAAAATTTTACTTGGGAACCTGATAACGTGCTTTACTCAGGTCAGAAAAATGAGCAATCACTAAAGGCATATGATCTGAGGTTTGTCCTATTATACACAGAAAGTTCAGACATATACCCTTTCAACCAATTGAGCTATTATTTCAAAAGCTGTAGTCCTATTTATAGCATGTGAGTAAAATTTATTTTATTCTATTTTTCTACACCAATTTCAATTATTAATAATAATTAACTAGACCACGGATGATTAAGGTTATATATATTTTTAAATATTTATTATTCATAACATCTTCTGTTTATTTTTATTTATTTTAATAAATTATTGATACATGGTTATTCCCTCCCACATGACCAAAAGAAACTAAGAATGTATAAAAGTCAGCTACCTACTTGATTTTGTTTCTATTACAATTGAAACATTGATTTTAGTGATTCTGTATTAATGATTTACCGATTTAGCTATGCCATTTTAGTTGGAGTGGATGCTTAAAAAATCAATTGAATTCATGTCATATTAAAGTCATGCAAGCCTCTATTCACGTCACGCATAGAGTACGTTCTGTGGGACTTTCTTTTTTCTTTTCTTGGTAGAAAATTACAATTGAATATTATTCTTAAAACAATTTTTATTACAAATAATTTTATTATTTTTAAAAAATCAATCTTACACAGTGAGAAGAATGAAAATATAAAAATAAAATGGGAAAGTTAAACGTCTGAAAATAAATAAAATATATTCTCAAACTTGTATTATTAACTAATTTTTACGCTCAATTCAGTAAGTATTTTTGCTGAAGATGCTACTATGATTTTACAGTTTTATATTGAAAGTAAGAAGTATTCTTATTAAGATATTTTTAAAGAGATAGAATAATAAGATAGCTTTTGACTACGCAGTTTCTGTGTTAGTTAGTATGAAGCTCTTGTTTCTCGTTTTACAATAATATTTGGAAAAAACAAACATACTATTACGCATAAATAATGATAATGACATGAAAATACCCCACTGGTATTTCTGTTTCCAGTTTGCTCAGCTTGTCTCGTATGAAAATATCATCTTACCGAATAAATATAGGCCCCACTTGTATTTTAAAAAAATAAAATATGAATGATATATGTGCATGTACATGGATTAAGATGTTACATGATCTGTTTCACCATATACAATATTTAATGGAAAAAAAAAAACTCTCTTTTTCGTCTGAGTGATGCCTAGCCATGACTATGAGTGGAATACCTTTTCCACACGATAGATATCTATGTCCCTTCGTGGAATTAGAATTCAAATGCGTTTTGACTTTTTCTTTTTTACAATTGTCGGGAGTACTATTTTGAATGAGTATCTATCATTATTTAATAGTTTTGTATGTTCACATTCTTAATCAAGTGAGTGAAATTCTTATTTGTATTTAAAAATATTAATTTTAACTATAATATTTTTTGAAATTGTAAAATAAATTATCTTAAAATTCTTGCATTTTACATAGATAATATTAATATCACCAATTAAACTAAAACCACACTGGTGGGTTTTTAGTTAGTGGTATATAAATGAAATTTTATACTCCAGGAGGCACGTAAGACATAAATTTCTCATAAAATTTTTAATCATGACGTAGATGATTTTTTTTTAAGTAGATTAGAAATGTAATTAGTCGAAATATGCATAAACTGATATTGATGCATTTGATTATTAATTTAAAAGTAATATATTGAAGTTTATACTAATTAAGACTGTAATTTGTAAAATTATTTTTCATATATATGAAAAAAAATAATTTACAAGATGTCTTAATAAAAGTAAAGAAAAGAAAAGTACAAGATGACTGTAAGCCCGATCAACTTTAGACATTATTTAAAAAAAGAAAAGAAAAGAAGAAGCTAAACTCATGAAATTTCAGGAGGCATACCAAACTTGGATCGTGCCAGGCTTACAGGACAAGAGCCCAAGTTTCGTTCCCAAGAAGCACAATCTTTCTGTACACTTCAAACTTGTATTGTACAGAATCACCTTCCACCATGTAGAATTTGAGCAAATCTCCTTCTTTAAACTCTTTATTGCGAGCAATTTGACGCCAGCCTTTAGAAATTACTGGTTTGCTATGTGGCCCCTTCCGAATATTGCAACGAAACATGTGTTCCCTCTGCTCATTGCAATACTTAACTTTGAAATCAACATGGTAACGACCTGGTACGATTTGAGGAAGATTTGTTTTTTGGTAAGAAGTCGGAAATTGAAACCGGTACCTGACATCTGTTTTTTTAAGTTCTTTCTGAAAGAGGAAAGTCTGATCCATTACTGACAAGCTAGAGACTTAGTTTAAGAAAGAAAAATTATAATTGAGATTAAAGAGGATTAGAATGTACTCATGTTGACTATATATACACACATATGAAATGCGCTACTGTAGATTGTTATGTGACTGCTGCTTTTTAATACCAGAAACCATTTTAGAATTCAGATTAAAGTGGAGTAGAATGTACAGCCACCTCCTTGTTAGGTTTATTTACATAGTGATAATGACATGCAGTTTGTTTTCAGTTTGCGCAACTTGTCTAACAATTCCAAAGAGAGAGAATAATAAGATTGTGTTGAGAAGAGAAGGTTTTGTTTCTTGTATATTTGAAAAAGGTAGAGAAAGATTTCATTTCATAAGAATAGTGATAATGACATGCAGTGTTTGTTTTCAGTAGGCGTAAATTGTCTCACCGAAAAATACCATATTGACAAATCAATATATTCATACCCCCTTTGTTATTATATGAATAGTATTTTTCAGGCAATAATATTCTATTTATTTTTATAACACAAGACTATTATGATCCTTGGTTAAATAATATTTAGTTAAAACTTTGAATATTTACCTTCTAAAATTAAATATATTGTACTCATTTATTTACTTTTAATGGTATAATTTTTTTTTTTACATGAGTGAATTCAAATATTAATCTTAATAAAATAAATTAATTATGGAATACCAAAAGAAAATTAAAACAAAAATTAATATTTAATTAATGAGAAAAGAAACATATTTTTAATACCAACAACCATTTTTTTTTTTTTTTATGTTAGTTAAATAAATTGATATGTTATAATTTCAATTATCAAAAAGGTAAAAGTTGAGTACCATTTGATTTGATTTGTTCTCTATTAGTCATGTATTATAATTCCAAATAGAATCTCTTTAGAAAGAAGATCTTTATAACACATCAATTTATTTAATTAACATAAAATATTAAATTATTTAAAAATAATTAAAATAATTTAACAAAATTTAATATTAGACAATAAAATCATCATTGGTTAACATATATACATACGTGCACCAATAATTTATTGTATCCTCTAGCACCTTCTCCTTTACCTTTTGTCTCTTGAATTTATTTTGTTTTATATAATTTATAGAGAAATCAAAAAAATTTGGTAGTCTGCACGCAGTCATGCATCCTATTTGAATTAATGACGATGATTGCTTTCTTTCATCAATAAAAATTAGTTACGTTGGAAAAGAAATTATAATAATAAACAACTTAATGGCCAATTATCTTTTGTATGATGTCAACCGCAAAATTCGCAAAAATTTAGTGCTGGTTGCCTGAAGATAACTTCAAAATAGGCATGTGAAGCTAAAATAACACAAATTTATAAAAATTCACTTAACAGGTAATCTGTTTGTTTGTTTTTTTTTTTTTTTTTTTTGGTTTTGTTCAAATAAGGATACTACTTTATTTATTTACAAATCAGTTCATTAGATTAAGAAATCCATTTTACTAATTAATCCCCTTTATTTTTTTCTTACACCTTTACAAATATTTTTATTTTAAGATAAAATTCTTTTATTAATGTAAAGGTAATTTTGTAAAGTGTTAAAATGAATTGAATTCCATTAATTATAATAATATTCCAAACACTATAATTCAATCTAATTCATTTAAATTCTATCACTTAAATTATTTATTTCAAATATTAAAAAATAATTTAAATTAAAATAAAATAAATTAAATTAAACTCTTACAAAAATTTATTCTATCACTTATATAAATTGAATTAAGCCCGATCAACTTTAGACATTATTTAAAAACAACTACTACATTGCTAAATTGATATGCATAACTTTCAATACTTTATCTTTTCCATTTTAATCTCATAGATTGCATGCAAGCTGAGTATAAAAACAAAGAAAAATAGCTCATTGGTGTTTGACGTAACCCAATATTGGTGGATTGACATAGATTTAACCCCACAAGTCAATCTGCTCATTTGACAAGTCTAGTATGATACCAGAAATAAAACAACTTATGATGCAAGTCAGCATAGACAAACAAAGGGCATTTACAATGTCAGGAAATGAATACGTATCCGCATAAAAAAAAAACCAGTGATTCCTAGTACATCCGAAAAAGACAGTTCAAGTATTTTCCAAGTTCTTTTGGAATAATAATAATTAATCTCAACAAGTTTGCAATTAGGTGAAAATTTAAAAAAAAAAAAAAAGCTGGCTTGGCTAGTTTGTTTAGTTATAGCCAGCCAATTTAGCACCAAGTAGGTAACTATTTTTTGTTTCTCAGTTAAAGTCAAAAAACATAAATGGTAAAAATATTTAAACTAACTGAACTAGAATACTGATTACAAGGTATAAACATGGCAAAACTATGTAATCTGTTACTATTAGCAAAAGTCAATGCAGTTTAGAATCCCCCAGTAGACCTTTTCGACCTCAATTGCTTTAAAACAAGGAATCCACCGGCTAAGTAGGTCATTATAGGAAAAGGTATCGTAACGGGACTGGCGAGGTACCTTCAACCTCTAGGCTGCACCATTTCTATTTTCAAAATTTCTAATCTTGTAAAAGGAGAAGGAATAGCCATATAGAATACTGGAAGCCATGGACAGAACCTGGGCAAAAGAAAAAAGACAAGGATAAAATTTCAATTGAAGTACACAATAAACATTTCATAAAATTAAATTGTAAACAGAACCTTCAAAATACCATTAGATAGTGTCAAAAACTTTGCATTCCCAATTACACAAAATATATTATTCAAATCCAAAAGGGAAGTTTGTATTTCCTCTGTTGCTAGCCAATTCCTATATTATACTTCAACATTGACATTCTCGATAAAGGAAAGGTATTCAATGGAGAAATCACAGATACATGAGATGTCCTTGAAAAAAAAGATTTGAGCTTTGGTGAAGAAATCACAATCTTACCATCTCTACCAATGATGAACATTGAAAATTAAATTGGTAAGTTAGTAAGCTGAGGAGCAGATATCTGAAGTGTTCCACATCCCCATCAAGGGAACAGTCATCTAGCAGCAAACTTTTCAAATTGAGGCAACTCCTGGTCAATGATATGTTCACTACATGAAAACTTACAACCTATAAGACTCAAATTAGTTAGCAGCACAAAATCATAGTATTCCACCAGTGGCATCCTTGTCATTAGAAATTCTAGGGTTTTCAAAGATTGACAATTGAAAAGTTGGGGAACAAGCTCTGTAGGGAAAAGGGCACCAATCCATAGATATTCAACTTCCAGGGATTTCACACATTCAACGACCCTCTTCATGAGCAATTGAAATGGAGAGTCAACCTTATCAATATTATAAAAAGAGCAATGAATCCTAAATTTACTGACTTTAAAAGAGGCATCTCTGTGAGATAGTACATGATTCAACAATTTCTGAAAAACATAAAATTCTCAGCTAAGATGTCAGTCAGTGGAGAAGTGAAGGGTGGAAAAGAAGGTACGTACCTCCATCGTTTACCCAAAACACTGGTTTGTACTGTAATTCTGGTGCCAAAAAGTGAAAGGATGTGTTGGAGTATACCATCAGGTAAGTTGCTCAGCCTATCCTCCACCATTTTTTGTTTTCCCTTTTCCATCGCCTTCTGCTTCTTCGCTCCTCTAGGTATGCTCTCCTTCTGTTTGTGTTTGGTTCTGCACAGAGTGCCCTTTCTCTTTCCTTCTTTCGCATGAAATGTGATTCTCCGACTCTTTTTGTGTTGGGTTCGATTGATTGTACTGTAGAAGCTTCCATCTATTCTGCCATTCTAAAACTCTGCTGTTATAACTATATAGACCATAATTCATATTTCACCAGGCCCTGTAAACCAAAACTCTCTTTCACTACTCACATACAAACAAAATGGTGAAATTTTTATTGGTGATGATGAATAAAATTTAGTAGTTGATGGACATTTTGATGTCATTTTTGTTATTTTATGCTTTCATCCTTCAACTCAACTACAAAGTCAAATTCAAACTCAAACTACAAAGTGACCTGTATGAGCTTATGACAATGGATTACAATACATTTACCTTATCATTATCAGCAGATATTTACAATTTGTTTCAGCAGAAATTATAGACTTTTTTCTCCTACCAAGAAAATTGCTATTAGTAAAAACAAGCAGTAGCAACTCGATATCCAACTCGAATTTATCGCGAGACGTTAGCTCAACGAATCAGTACCGGTGCTCAAGTTCATTCCTCTCTCCTTAATCCCATGTTCGAATTTGAGGAATCCCCTCTATCTATCAGCCAAAAGAAACTAGCATTTCACACATTAAGAAGTGGTCTGTAGTGCGAATATAACATTTACACATCAATGATATTAGCTTCTCCAGCCTACATCAAAAGGTGATTCTGCAGCAAACAGAAGAGATTTTCCTCTCCTGCAACAAAAAGCAGCCTAACCATAAAGAAAGAGAAATAATAAAAAACAAAATGGTCATGTCCAGGCAATCACATGCATCCTCAGCTTAGTTTCCAAGAAAACTAGATATGAACTTCACCTAACATACAGAAGTAAAAGTAATAGATAAACAAAAAAATCCAAATAATTTATCTTCGCAATTCTCAAAGAATTACAAGCTAATATTGCAAGGACCAAAGAAGGGAAATGTATATCATTTTGACATTCTCACAATTGTCCTTCATAAAATTCAAAGAATTTCATTTTATTCTTGAGTGATGAATGAAACATAATCCTGCTGTCCATGAAAGAATTCCAAGCCACAAAAGCATACTCTTATATTCCTTGTGTTCACATGTTTTGCACAGCTACTAAGTCTTAAATGTCACAACCTAGGTGTCAACACAAGCTAAGCTGCATCTTACTTGAATACCTTTATCTATGGCAAAATTCAGTTTGAACTTTATGTTTGTATTTGAAGCTACCCATCTTTAAAAAAATCAAGAGGCGTCTCTAGTTGCAGATTTCAGCATATTATAACCTGAACAATATTGTAATTCAACAACTTGAAGAACCCTAATTTTATATTATGAATAAGATGTTCGAACAGTAAGTAATGTGAATACATAAGTTGTTAAAGGTTATATATCAATCAGCAAAGGCCACATAATAATATATAGAATATACACTACAGAAATTCGTCAGTTCTAAATCAATTATAATGACAACCTATGAAGGTAGCAATTAGACTAATAATATCGATCTATTGTGAGTGCTTATTCAAATGCAGGTATTATATAAAATTCAATCAACCTCATTTAGTATCATGAAGTAAAATTCCAGCTGAGATACCTTACAAGCACGTGAAAATAAGCCCTTGTGTATGTTGCTCCTGCTACTTAAATCCAATAATCAGCCATAGAAGTAGAAACTAGATAAACAAGCAGTCATATAAGCACATCCTAGAAAATGGAAGAAAATCCATTAACATGTGGAGAATCAGGCCCAATAGGATAATTGGATTAGTTAACATCAAAGAAAGCATTTTTCGCAGCCAACTGGTGGAGCTTCCAACAATAAAAAGTTTTCCAAGGCTAAAGCAAGAGTAACGGCTCTAATGATTCCCCAGGAATACTACGGTTTGCCAAATTACCTATGGATATTCAATCACAATATCTTTAGGAGAAGGAGATCCACTAAGTAAGTAGGTCATGATTTTGACAGGTATGATAAAGCTTGAGCGCCTAATATAACTTGATTTGATTTTTAAAAGCTTTAATCTGGTAAATGGGGATGGTTGGCCATATAGAAGATCAGGAAATTTGGCCAGAATCTAGCAAAGAAGTTAGAAAAGCATTGAATTTAATATAAGTCAGCTGGGGAATTCCAAGTTAAATTATAAATAAGAAACTCGTTAAGATTAATTGTAAAAAAAACTGTGTGTACTCACTTTGAAGAATCCCTGGGATAAGCTGAGAAGCTTAGCATTGTCAGTTCCTTGTAACATATTACACAAACACGACATATTGGACCTTTTTGCACTCTCTGAATATGAGATTTCAAGCCTATCAAGCATATAAAGTGAATAGTCTACATCAACATTCACATTTTCTGGAAAGGGAAGATATATAATGGAGACATCACAAAAGTCTGTGCCTTCAAAGTCAAAAGAAAAAGATGCGAGCTTTGGTGAAGAAATCATAAGCCTGGGATCTGAAGAGCAGTCTTCATTGTCGTGGATAAAACTGTCCAGTTAGTGAGCTGAGGAGCCGATATTTCTAGGTTCAAATCCAAAAAAAGACAATTATCTATCTCTAAGTTTTTCAAATTGAGACAAACCGTAAATGGGTCAGTTCTATCTCTCTTGCAAGCCAAGTAGCAATCATGAAGATGCAAACTGGTGAGTTGAACAAAATTGAAGTTTACAAGTACTGGAATTGGAATATGAACATATTCCAAATTAAGGGTTGTCAAAGCCAGACAAGCGAAAAGATCGGGTAAATGGTCTAGTGTAGTACATATAGTGATTCTTAGATACTGGACACCGAGGGGTTCGACGCACTTAATGACCCTTTCAAGGAGTGAAGAATATAATCTTTTAAATGTTCCCGTTCTTCGAAGATTTCAAATTCCTTGCCAAAAGGGTATCCATCACAATTAAAAATGAATTTACCGACCTTGATAGAGGCATCTCTGTGGGATAGTACATTCGTCACAAAGTTCTGAAAATGATAGAAATCATCACACTCCTCACAATCGAAGCGAAGGGTGTGAAAAGAAGTCCATAAATACCTCCATCTTGTACCCAAAACACTACTTTGCACTGCGGTTTTCGTGTCAAAAAATGAAAAGATGTGTAGTAGTATACCTTCGGGTAAATTGCTCAGCCTGTCCTCCACCATTTTCGACGCCTTCTGCTTCTTCGCTCCTCTAGGTTTGTGCTCCATCTGTTCGCGTTTTGCCCTGCACAAAGAGTGTGCTCTGTTTGTGTTGGGTCAGAGGGCTTCCTTGTACTGGACCTAAAAGAACAGTACCATTTTCGACGCCTTCTGCTTCTTCGCTCCTCTCCCCTGTTCGTGTTTAGAACACAACACAGTGTGCTCCGTAAGTGTTGGGTTCGGTTATACCAAAGAGGCTTCCTTTTATTGGACCTAAACAGAACAGTACCAGTGTATAACTTTGGCCCATATTCCATCTAGGATTAAAATTCGAATTTGAATAATTTGGAATAAGATATTATTCAAATTTGGATTCAAATTCATATACTTAAATTTGAATTTGAATAGTAATCTGAATCTAAACTGAAATCCGAATTTGGATTCGAATGTAATTTCGAATATTCTGAATCGAATCCGAATTTAAATAAAATTTTAAATTTCAAATCAAATTCAAATTTTATTTGAACTCGAATATATTTGTTAATATATTCAATTTTAAGGGTATTTTAGTAAAAATATTTTTTAATAAAAAATATATTATTTCAAATATTAATTCTAATTTGAATTCTAATTCTAATACATTTTTTAATAAATTATTTGAATTTGAATTTTTTAATTCGTATTCGAATCTAAATTATCCGATTCAAATTCCACCCCTACATACAAGGCTCAAGTGTTTTAGAGGGATATTTTCATGAAACATAGGATAGAAACTTGAAGATTAATTGTATTTGGTAGTAAGTTAAGCTTTAACCTCTTAAATATTAATTTTTTTTTATTTTATCTAATGCAATAAGAAATAAAATAAAAGATATCAATAAAACCAAAATTAATTTATTTTCAAGAAAGAAGAAAAATATACAGCCTCCTTAAATTACATATTCTTTGTTTTTTTCTATTTTAAACAACTATTCGAGTGTTTATTGCTAGAAAACAACTGTTTAAGTTACTTACAAACAAAATATATTAATACAAATAAAAAGATAAATAGATTTAAGTCATGTATATATTTTTCGAGAACAAAGACAATAAATTAATAGGATGAAATTCAAGACATGCCAACAACAAAAATCATCTAACTTAGGTCCAAGGACCACATGAACAAGTGGTAATTTTCATCCTCATTCCTCAAATTGCAAATCATGGTCATATCATTTACAATTATTACACTTATTGCTTATAAAATCTTTGACATATAAATTGAGCAACTCCACTACGTTCTTCACCCTGACAAGTTCTATGCTACTCATCTCTTTTGACAAGATCTAAAAAAATGCTATGAAATCATTTGAACAAAGGACATGGCACAAGAAGTTTAAAGTTAGATATTAAGAAAGATAAACTTAAGAAATAAAAACATCACTTTTAGAATATGCAAGTAGAAAAAGTACAATATAATTCATCTGTTTGAAATTAAGCTAATGGGACCGTTAAATGTGTAATCAACAAAAATCAGTTAGCTCTCTAATAGTCTCCACAAAAGAGATTGAATCATGCATACACAAACTGTGAGATGAGTTTCCACATAATCAATGACTTTACCACTCTGTTAGGGAAACTAACTGAGTTGTATTCAATTTCAAAATATTTTATTTAATCTATTCCGATCATTATATCTTTTATAGGAACATAAAGTATAATTAAGATGTTGATCTTATCAGTTTACACTATACTATTAATATTTCTTTTCATTCACAATATTAAAAAATAATAATAATTTATAATATTATAATTATTTGTAACTTATTAAATTAAAAAATATTATTATAATATAAACATATTGTATTATAATTATTGATTAAAAAAATCAATAAATGTTATATCAAGAATGTTCATCAATAATTGATCATCATATCAAGAAATTACAGTTATTAAAAAAAAATTCATGCTAATGACATTAAATAAATAAATAAATCTAATAAAAAAATTATTTCTAATATAAACATATAATTTTTTTTAAAATTGCACTCTTAATATTTATTTTATTCATAGAAAAAAAAATCAATAATCATAAAATAATTATAAAATATTAAAAAATAAATAATATATTTGAAAAAATAACAACTAAAATATATCTATGTAATTGTAGAAACTTAGAAGGGTGCTTAAGAAAATAAATTTTCTTTCCCATAAAACACTTTTATAGTCATAAAAAAAAAATCTAGCAAAAAAATAAAATAAAATTCATAATTATATATATATATTTTAATTCTCAAGATGGGAAAAGAATTAAAAGTTATAACAATAAGAACATAATTATGAAAACTATACTCAATATTTTTTAGTTCATATATTATTTTTCAAAAAACTTAATTCCTAAATTTGAGAAGATCTAAATAATATTATAATTATTATAAATTTATTAAATAAAAAAATTTGAGAAATTCATCTTTAACTACTCTTGACATATAATTATTAAGAAATTAAAATTTAAAGCAATAATATGATAATCATAAAAATTATACTCTTAATATTTCATTTAATTCATAATCTTTTTTTTATAAAAATTTAATTCATAAAATTTAAGAAAAACTAAAAAAATATGATTATTAGGAACTTATTAAACAAAAACAAAAAAAAGAAGAGAAATTTAATCTTAATTAATAGACATATAATTATTAAAAAATTAAAGATTTATTAATATTAGAGAGGAATTAGTGAAAAATAAATCAATAGTTTTATTACAATTATAATCTTATTGATATTAAAATGGAGAAAAATTAGAAAAAAAAAATTAAAAAAAATAATAGTAGTCTATTTGAAGTAAAATAACAACTAAAGGTGACTATATAATAACAACAACTCATAAGGGTACTTAAGAAAATAAAAAATTTATGCCATCTAGCCATTTTTATATATAGTATAGATTTGTAATTTATTAAATTAAAAATTTTAAGAAATTTAATCTTAATTATGGTTGATATATAGTTATTGACAATTATAGATTTATTAATATTGATAAGAATTAGGATAAAAAAAAATAGTCATAAAATAACTACAAACATATTAATATTAAAATGGAGAAGAATTATGAAAGAAGTTGAAAAAAAAAAAAAAAAAAAAAAAACAACAAAAGAGAATACTTAAAGCAAAATAATAACTAAAAATTTATTTAATAGTAAAAAATCTTAAGGAATTTAAGAAAATAAAATATTTTTCACAAAAAACAACAATATATAATCAAGAAAACTATAGTTAAATTTTTTTTTTAATGCATAGTATTTTTAAAAAAATTATTTCACAAATTTGAAAAGAACAAAAAAATATTATAACTATTACAAACTTATTAAACAAAAAAAAATTATAAATTCAATATTAACTAATATTGACATTTAATTGTTGAAAAAATAAATTTTATGAATTAAAAATTAAAACAATAATATTATAATCATGAAAATTATACTCTTGATATTTCTTTTAATTCATAGTAATTTTTTAAAATTTTAATTCATAAATTTGAGAAGAACTAAAATATATCAGAAATTCAATTTTAATTATTATTGACATATAATTATTGAAAAATTATAGATTTATTAATATTGAGAAGAATTAGAATAAAAAAATAAATCAATAGTCCTAAAATAATTACAATCATAAATTCTATTGATATTAAAATAGAGAAAAATTAAAAAAATAATAGTCTATTTGAAATAAAATAACAATTAAAGATAACTTATATAATAGTAACAACGAAATTCAGATGCATATAAGAGATATATAGATGTAACCGATCCTTGTATTTTTTGCTAGTAAGCCAGGATGAGAAATGGAGAGCCATGCTTTCCCAGAGAGCTAGGGTTTCGAATCTCTTTGAATCTGTGATGAAGGGAGGCGAACGACGAAGAGGGAGAAAAGAGAATGCAGCTCGCGTGTTTGAGATTTCAGATTTACTTGTTTGCCCCTCACAAAAAGAAGTAATTTGATTTTCGGAAAAATAAAATAAAAAGAAAAGTTGGGTTCCTCTTTTCTTTTTATTCTAGGCTTAACTCCTTGTTTTTGTCCTCTAACATGGTGTTAATTTTTAATTTAATTCTTTAAAATATTTCTAGCCAATTTCATTTGATCTTTAAAAATTTAAATTTTTTACTTCAATTAAGTACGATTATTATCTTTGTATCAAATATGGTTAGTTATTTATTTATGAAATATATAAGAAAAATAGAATTTAATTAAAAAAATTTAAATTATAAAAAAATAAAATTAACTGAAAAAATTCTTGAATGAAAATAAATCTTTTATCTTTTATTAAGTTCCATAATTTCAAAAAATTGACTGAGATATTTTGAATGACATTATTAAATTTGAAATATGAATTAATTATGATAATGAAATATATTTTGAATTAAAATACTATAATTTTTAAACAATGCGAAGTTAGTTCATGTAAAATCTTGAAGCAATTAGTTGTATTTTAATCTTTTTTATTATCAATTTAATTTTTGTTTATATATCAATTTGAATGGAATAATAACATGTCATTCTTACCATAAATTTATAAGTTAAGTTAGTGTCCGAATTAACTAAATTACACCTCTTTCTTATCATAGATTCAATGTCAGTTGGTGTCCGAATTAGCTTATACTTGTTACAATAATTCATCTCTCCAACAAGTTAATTCTTCTTTGATTAAAAATTTCAATTTAACCATTTTCATATCACTGAAAAATTATAAATTTATCAGTGTTTTCTAATCAATAGACATTTTAATGAATAAAGTATAAACTTTTAATTTCAAAGTTGTAGGTATATATGAACAAAAAGGAAAACAGAGTATTTGTGGTTCAACCATAATTAGTAGGGAGTCTTAGAAGCGGTGGGAGGTTTGTATGGCAACAAATTTATAGAGAGGATGTATATACTCAGTCATAATCTTGAAAGTGATGTCAAATTTTTTTACCTATTGATCAATCTATTGACACCTTCAAGATAATGCCACTTCATTTCTACCCAATAAATAGAAAAAATAATTAAAGTAAGTAACTTAAATGAAGCAGTTTAATAATGAAATCTTTTGTACGGAGATGTCCAAGAAACTAAAATTACACTTACTATAAAGAAAATTCTAAGATTCACTCCTTTAGGGTTTTTTTTTGGTCGGATTCAATCTGTTATCGTTATTATTTAATTGTTATGATTGGTATTCGTTATCCGTTATATTTGTAATCATTATCCTTTTTTGCCCAAAAATGTTATGAATTTATTCTTGTCGAATATTTTATTAATTATTTCCACTTTTCTTCGTCACTTTTTGCTTGAGAATTCTAAATTTGTTAATTGATAATAAAAATTGTGCATTAGTAAGAATTTAAGATTCTTTTGGAAGGTATTTCTTTATTTTTTTTAAAATTGTATTTTTGGTGCAAAAGGGATTAAATAAGATTAAATTAAAGAATTTAAATAGTCTTAAGAAATTTTTTCTCACAAAATCACCATAAAAAGCATTAGCAATACAACTTGGGACTAATTTAAAAATAACTACGGATCTTAAACTGAGTTGCCTAATTTTTTTGGTAAAAAAAGGTATCACAATCCTTAATTTCATCAAGGATATACATATCTCGATCTCTAGATATATACAAGTCATGAAAATAAGGAATTTGGGTGTTAGTGATTATTGTATGACTATATTATATATATCTATCTATCTTGGATCCAGATTCACTCTATTCATTGATGCTCTAGCTCTAGCTTTTTAGCATAATTTCTGTACGAAACTGTAGATTCTCAGTTCTCACACCAAGCACAAAACATGATTATCTCCATAGAAATGAATTTTTTGACCGAATTAAAGCTAGAAAAAAAAAAAAAAAAAAAAAACAACAATATTACATTGATCACCACCAAACAAAGATAATACATCATCTTTTGATCTGTTCCAATCCAGAGAAATACAACAGACCAAACTTCAAAGCAGGAAAAAAAAAGCACAATGCTAGTGCGTTTCAGTTACAAACTAGAAAATGACGAAAGAGTTAATACACTAACAAAGAAATAAAAACCCAAACACACAAAAACAAACCCTAAACACACCAAGTTACCACCCCCTCCAATTTTCCCCAAAAAACTCAAAAAGGATTTCTTTGACGACTTCATCAAACAGTTGTATTATTAATTACTGGTCATCATTGTTAGCATTGGGAGCAGCAGTTCTCCTGTCAAGCTGCCTCTTTCTCCGGTTGTTTCCCAGCCACATCATAAACACGCGTCTCTCAATTCCCATTTCTTCACAGAACTGTTCAATAGCTTCATGTGCCCAGTAATGCTACCTCCATCCCAAACGTTGTGCAAAGCTAAGAAGTCTTTCCTTCTGCTCCTCTGTAAAAACTGTCTTAGTCCTCCTTCTTCTCGGCCCGGGTGCTGCCTCCCTTCTCGGTCCGGCTGCCGTCCTCCTAACACCAACATCCAGCTGCGGCCTCCGTTCTCCACCATCGGAATGGGTGGCATGTGGGAGCTGCATGGTTGGGGCAGAACCCGAGTTAACAAAGGTGTTTGTGGGCATGATGGGTGCGTAGATAATCTCTTTCCGGTGAAAGTTCCGGTGACAGCCGCATGCACGGCTTGTGAATGCCTCTTTGGCACCGTCCTGGCCGGCTTTTATGAACTCCACACAGCCATCAATGGACACATAGTTCAAAGCGAGAGCATGGTTTCTCTTACACTCTTTATACACGATCGTTTGCTCGAACGTTGTTGTGACAATATTGATTGAAGAGGAGACAAGAGTGGGCACTGTTGAGGCCATGGACGAGAGAGAGAGTTTTGATATATGGATGGTTTTCTTGATAGATGGTTGTGTTTTGCTAGTGAAATAGATGATGGTCTTAAATAACGGGGAGGAGAGAGATGATAATGGCCACTTGTAAGTGGTTTTGATACATGCAGACGACAGGTCTGCAATGGACTTGTCTTTAAAGTAATCATGGTTTATTTTTGCTTACGATGTTGAGTTTGTAAATGGTAATTTGGGTGATGTCATTTACATCATATTGTGGGTTTTTGTGTGTAATTTACTCACTCTGGTTTTGATTGTCCTTTTGTGAAGAGAGTTCTGGATATTGTTTCATCTGAAACTGCCTCTCGATCACCATTAATTTGTTTATGGATATCGATGACTCTTACTACAGTTTTTTTTTTTTTTTTTTCTCAGATTTATATTTCTTATTTGATGTATTTTTAATTAGTAACATTAATGTATAGGGACTTCAATAAAAATCTTGAGATAGTTCGGTTGTTTTATTTTTCGAGTTGGAACATTAACAATTGCCATCGTTTCTCTCTTTTATTAATGTTGATATGATTTTTTTGACAATGTGAGCATCTTTGATTCTCAATCTTGATATTTGTACTAATGAAGTCAGTGTGTTCAAAATCGTACCCTCTTGAGTATGTAGGGGCATGGGTAGGTATGGATTGCCCTTCTTATCTCACATCCCAACACCTCTCTGATACACTTCGTTGTAGTTATTCCATTTTCCATCTATGAACTGATAAAGCTTTTGAAGATCACTGTTTCCTCTTAGCAAGAATATTTCAGGTCAAGAAGATGAAGAAGTAAGTGAGCTTTTCATTTCCATCAAACAATGTGAGAACGTTTCAATTAGTACCGTGGATGAGAAGTTGGCACTGACAAAGGTGGACAGGGGTGGGATAACAATGGTTTTCATTAAATGAGCTAATTATAAATTCGTTTGCAAAAAATCCTCAAATTTCAAGTACAATGAATAATTTTTTAATTATATTAAAAACTCAGTATATGAATCAATGGAACTCTCCAAAAACCCATCCTGATTCATGTTAGAAATTTTTAATTAGCTAAGCATCTCTGTGAGATAGTACATGATTCATAACTTTCTTAAAATTATCTTATTCTCCTTGATATGAATCATAGTCATAGTCGAAGTAAAGGGTGGAAGCTGGAAAGGGAAGTCCCAAGATATCTCCATCTATTACCCAAAACAGTGGTTCGTACTGCAATTTTGGTGACAAGAAATAAAAGAATGTGTTGGCTTGGTAAATTCTTCTTCACAAATATGGGCCTACTAGCCTCTGAGGCCCGCAAAAAGAGTAAACAACATAGAGGAAGAAGCAATTACGTATAATTGCTACCAAAAATTCTAGACATTAGTTAGCACTCAAGTGGTTACCTAAAATGGTCCGTGATTAATGCTTATTAAGATTACATGATGAAATTTGCTTAGATGTTAGCTCATGGATATAACATTAAGCTTTAGCATTTCACACATTAAGAAGAGGTCTTTACTCTGTAGTACGAATATAACATTAAGGGTCAATTATCTGTGGCTTCTACAACACCAGTTAATACTTTCAAGGTTGTTACAGTAGCTCAAGTAATTACAAAATCATATTAGCTTCTCCAGCCTATGTCAAAAAGCAAGTAATTCTGCAGCAAACAGTTGAGATTTTCCTCTTCTGCAACAGGAAGCAGCCTAACCGCAGAAAGAGAAGCAACAAGGAAAAAAACTGGCTCATGGATTATATTTCCTTTAACCGCATTTCTGCATCAAATTGCAGAATTTCTTACCTTTCATGGAGGTAGCTCAACCAAGAAACTACTTAGCCTGAAGCAACCAAGGAAAGTATGATAAGTTATGTTTTTAAGTCTCTCCCTTCGATAACAAGAAATATTTTCCATCAAATAGCAGTATATCGCCATAGCAAACAACTTCTTGACAATCGCAAATACTAAAATATCATTTTTCTTTTGTTGGCAATCTTGCCTAAATCAGATAGCTTGCAACTGTCCTGTTGCAAATAACTTGTGTGCCGAGAGAATCTATATGAAGTATAAACCTAACTGATTTTCATAGAAGGTGCATTTCCCCTTAAGCAATATTACTTTATCCAAAATTTCATTCAATCCAGAAGATTGAGCTTTGCAGGTTCAAAACCCAGATTAGGGAAACGGGAAAATAGCACACATATGCTATCAAACATAGTTGGAGAATTATGTAATGACAGTTTTCATGCAAACATAATCTAGTATCTGCATTTCCAACCTTTTCCAGAATAGGAAGTGCATATGAACTGCATCTAAGTTCTAGCACATAAGCACAAGATATCCACACTGCATTGCTAAATGAAATGCATAAACTTCAATGCTTTATCCTTTCCATTTTAATCTCATAGATTACATGGCAAGCTGAATATAAAAACAAAGAAAAATAGCTCATTGGTGTTTGACGTAACCCAATATTGGTGGATTGACATAGATTTAACCCCACATGTCAATCCGCTCATTTGACAAGTTCAGTATGATACCAGAAATAAAACAACTTATGATGAAAATCAGAATAGACAAACAAAAGGTATTTACAATGCCAGGAAATGAATATGTATCCGCATAAAAAAATGTGAGTCCTAAAACATCTGAGAAAGGCAGTTCAAGTATTTGTCCAAGTTCTTTTGGAATAATAATAATTAATCTCAACAAGTTTGCAATTAGGTGAAAAAGAAAAAGAAAACTCAAGCTGACTAGGCTAGTTTGTTTAGTTATAGCCAGCCATTTTAGCACCAAGTAGGTAACCATTTTTTGTTTCTCAGTTAAAGTCAAGAAACATAAATGGTAAAATTTAAACTGACAACTAGAACACCAATACAAGTCCTGAAACAAGGTATAAACAGGGCAAAACTATGTAATCCATTACTACTAGCAAAAGTTAATGCAGTTTAGAAGCTCCCAGTTGTACCTGTTCCACCACAATTGCTTTAAAACAAGGTGATCCACCGACTAAGTGGGTCATTATAGGAAAAGGTACTGTAACCGGACTGGCGAGGTACCCTCTACCTCTAGGCTATACCACTCGGTCCATTTCAAAATTTCTAATCTGGTAAAAGGAGAAGGACGGTCATCAAGAACACTGGAAGCCATGGACAGAACCTGGGCAAAAGAAGAAAGGCAAGGATAAAATTTCAATTGAAGTACAAAATAAGCATTTCATAAAATTATATTGTAAACGATGTAGTGTACTCACCTCCAAGATACCATTAGATAGTGTTAAAAACTTTGCATTCCCAATTACACGAAACATATTATTCAAATTTAAAAGGGAAGTTTGTATTTCCTCTGTTGCTAGCCAATTCCTATAGTATATTTCAACATTGACATTCTCGATAAAGGAAAGGCATTCAATGGAGAGATCACAGATACATGAGATGTCCTTAAAAGAAAAAAATTTGAGCTTTGGTGAAGAAATCACAATCTTACCATCTCTACCATTAATGAACATTGAAAATGAAATTGATAAGTTAGTAAGCTGAGGAGCAGATATCTGAAGTGTTCCACATCCCCATCAAGGGAACAGTCATCTAGCAGCAAACTTTTCAAATTGAGACAACCCCTGAAAGGGTCAATGGTATGTTCACTACATGAAATCTTACAATCTATAATACTCAAATTCGTTAGCAGCACATCATCATAGTGTTCCACTGGTGATGATGATGATGACAACGATGATGACGAAGAACTTGGGAACACACCAACTCCACCCTCCTTCGAAGGTTATTGTTCTAATTCTAGAAATGAATACTTAGAATCTGACTTGGAGATTTCGGTGCTTATGCCCATCTTCTGAACTCGAACACCCAACATTCTCCATCACGATTTTCATCACCATCACCATCACCGACACCGTATGTAGTTGGCATTAGTGGTATTGCAACAAGGAGAAAGAGGAAGGGTAAGGGCAAGGGCACTGAGTTTAGATTATTTCCAAAAATTAGTAAATGAAATGATGGAGATCTTTAAGCTTAATTTTGTCCGATCTCGTCTCTTATCCTCCTCGAGCCAAATCTCTATTACTTCTGAGGACCCAACTCCTTCTCTTGGCTTTATCATGGACACAATAAGAAAGCTCCTTGGAATCAATGCTGGCCGGCAATTTGCCGAAATCTCTGAGCTCATGACCGTGCTAATGCATAGAGAAACTTTCACTGCAATAAGAGACTCGATCTCTCAACTTAGCTGGATTGAGCTTAAGTTTAAACAATAAAAGAAGACTGTGGTTGATTTATTTGATATGTCTTTTTTTTAATTTAGTATTTGTTTGTTTTTTAACTTGTTTTTAGCATTTGTTTATTTTTATACTTTTTTTTATTTTTAATTTACTATTTACATTTGTGTTTGCTTTTATTGTAATTAAATTTTAGTTTTTAAATTAAATTAGTATTAATTAAATTAGTATTTTTAATTAAATTAGTATAAAAAACAAAAATAATTAATTTTTTAAAATTAAATTAATGTAAAAATAAATAAATTAAATATATAAATATCAAAACTGATTAATATAAAACAGTTTAATTTGTTTATTTTTAATACAACACATAAATGTCATTTTGGTAATTTTTACACAAAACAGTTTTTCTGATCATGGTCTGAGATCATAGTTTTTGAACCATCAAAATAGATAGCACTCATGAGACAGAATAACCTCAAATCTTTCATGGTCTCTGCATCGCCGTATTAACAAACACACCCTTGCATTTCACCCATTAAGAAGTGGTCTGTTGTACGAATATAACATTATACATTAATTGTCTGGTGGCATCTATAACACCAATACTACCTTCATAGTTCTTAGAGTAGCTGAAGTATCACACAGAAAAAGTAGCTAAAGTAACTACAAAATGAAATTAGCTTCTCCAGCCAACATCAACAGGTGATTCTGCAGCAAACAGTTGAGATTTTCCTCTTCTGCAACAAAAAGCAGCCTAACCATAAAGAAAGAGAAGCAATAAAAACAAAGTGGTCATGTCCAGGCAATCACCTGCATCCTCAGCTTAGTTTCCAAGAAAACTAGACATGAACTTCACCTAACGTACAGAAGTAAAAGTAATGGATAAACAAAAAAATCCAAATAATTTATCTTGGCAATTTTCAAAGAATTACAAGCTAATATTGCAAGGACCAAAGACGGGAAATGTAATCATTTTTTACATTGTCACAATTCTCCTTCATAAAATTCAAACAATTTCACTTTATTCTTGAATGATGAATGAAACATAATCCTGCTGTCCATGAAGAATTCCAAGCCTGAAAAGCATACTCTTATATTCCTTGTGTTCACATGTTTTGCACAGCTACTAAGTCTTACATGTCACTACCTAGCTAGTTGAATGAAACATAATCCTGCTGTCCATGAAGAATTCCAAGCCTGAAAAGCATACTCTTATATTCCTTGTGTTCACATGTTTTGCACAGCTACTAAGTCTTACATGTCACTACCTAGCTAGTTGTCCACACAAGCTAAGCAGCATCTTACTTGAATACCTTTATCTTTGGCAAAATTCAGTTTGAACTTTATGTTTTATTTGAAGCTACCCATCTTAAAAATAAAATAAAATAAAATCAGGAGGTGTCTCTAGTTGCAGATTTCGGCATATTATAATCAGGAGGCTCTAGAGTAGTACATATATTGATTCTTAGGTACTGGACACCAAGGGGTTCCACACTCTTAATGACCCTTTCAATGAGTGAAACATATAAGTCCTGTAAATCTTCCTCAAAGTTTTCAACTTTGAGAATAAGATGATCTGGGTCATCATAGCAATCAAAAATCAATTTTCTCATGACTTCGATAGAGGCATTTCTGTGGGATAGTACATTGATCACAACATTCTGAAAACAATAGAAATCATCTTAGTAGTCATTAAAATTGAAGCGAAGGGTGGGAAGAGAAGTCCACAAATACCTTACCTTTTACCCAAAAGACTGGTTTGGACTGCAGTTTTGGTTTCAAGAAAAGAAAGGATGTCTAGAGTATATCATCAGGTAAATTGACCCAAATAGTGGGTCACTGGAAAGAGAAAAACTTATATAAAATGACTCTATCACGTCATTCTTCAGTAACCCAATAAATGACTGATATGTGTTTAAGTAAACTATATCAGCAGTACAATTAATATGAGCTAACCCAACACTAAAATTAATTAACTCAAGTGACCAACCCAATCATACAGTAAATTAATTAATTTTATTAACTACCCACCAATCTCTCATATAATCTCTGTTGTATCAAATTTTTTATTTTTATCTATATGTCCCTTCTCTTTCTTCTCGAATTTGACTCTTTATCACCTCAATCAATCTCATTATTGTCACTGACCACCACCATCGCCCTACTGGAACATTTTATTGAAATATCACTATTGAAATATCATAATCAAATTTTATTGTGAAATTATTAAATTTATCCTCACACAGAAATAAAAAACATAACAAGGCCAATTATAATCACTAAATTTTTTTTTTTTTGAAATAATATGAACATGTTTTTGAGTTTTGTTTTTCATTGAATCATCAATTAATATCTATTTGTGATTTGCGAGCCACTCGGAGAATTCAATTGGACTAATAAAAATCATGGTGATTTGTGGTTAATGACTATGAAATTCTTTGATATGGTGGGATGGGTGGAGGAGAGGTGGGATGGAGATGGTGAGGAGAGAGATAAAAAATAAATAGTTTGAAACTGAGAGATTAAAGGAGAGAATGGTGGTTGGTTAATAGAATAAATTAATTTACAATAAAGTTAGGTTAGTTTAGTCTACTAGGTTGCTTAGGTGGAGTGACTTATAACATGGCATGATTTATTGATTCATTGTAAGAGCCACGTGGTGAATTCACTCTATGTAAGTTTTTCTCCACTGGAAATGTGCCAATTCAAAATTAATTTTTGTTTTGTCATCATAGATTATTAAATAAATTTACAAATGGTAAAATATAATTATAATGCATCAGTTCACTTGATTATAATCTTGAGTGATAATTAATAATAATAACACATGTCAGTTTCTTGAGTGGACTCTTATATTATTGAGGTTAGAAGGCTTCACATTCTTTATAAATAATTTGACTTTTTTTTTGGTCACAAATTGATTGATTTTCAAGAGTCATGCTCCAATATAGTATCAACGCTGAGCCCCAACTAGCCGGATTGTCCCATTAAGTCCACACCCTACAATTAATTATCCCCCGAGGACTCAACCTCACAACTCGTGAGGTTCCAACAATTGACATTGTATAAATAATTTTTATACTAACAATAGTTCAAATATTAATTATATATTTTAAAAAAAGATTCTCAAGTTTAGCAAAACAATGATGGTTAGAAAAAAATTTACTCAGCCCTTGCGATAAATCATTACTTATATACTAATTTAGAGTACTCATATGATCAAGCTTAAAAACTCAGTAACTAATTAGAGAGAGAAACACATTGATTTCTCAAACAACAATAAATTTATATAAACTGAAATATCTTCCTACACCTATATTACCTATATATACGTTAATCCAATTAGAAGTAGGGATAAATAATTACCTTCTTTATCCCTAATCTCAAGATATAGGTACTTTACCGTTAAAAACAAATAACATTATGTATGACAAAAAGTCACAAACTTTTCAAAAGTTTAGAATTTCTTAGATAGATTAGAGTCATGGGTCGAATCTAGGATCGAGGATTGAAATCCTTAGACTTAGGTATCATCGGCTTGAACTATGCTCGTGATAGTTTGCGTGAAGATGTTCTAAAGTTTTAGAGAAAATTATAAAAATTCAGTTAAAATTTTGAATATGTACCTTATAAAGAAAATATGATACTCATTTATTTACTTTTAAATGTACTAGTTTCATAAAGAGTATGAATCGTATTCATAATATATACATATAGGCTCATCAATAATTGATGTACATAATAAAAAGTTAAAGTCCATGTTATAAACTGATAAATTGACATATTTACGTATAGAATTAGTGTGGCTTGGTAAATTAATATACATATATATATATATGTATGTACATATACTTGTATTTAGTGAACAATTTAATTATACTCTAATATGGACTAAGTTAATCTTAGAATAAAATCTAGTGATGAAAAAAAATAAAAAAATAGAATAAAATATATACAAATATATATATATATATATATATATATATATATATATATATATATAAGACTTAATCTAAACCACTCAATTGAGGGAGAATCTTCAGCCATGGGTTATTTATTATAAATTATTGCTTTTGTTTTGTCTTCACTGGGAACAGACTTAAAGTCTCTCCTTGTTGCCGTGGGAGGAGGACTGTAAGGAAGGAGGTTGAAGCGCCGTGAAGCTCTCCTGTGTTGCCAACGTTGTGCTGGTTTTGGAACAAATGGTTTTGCTTCTTCTTTCTAGTAGCTCATGGATCTGGTGAAAAGGAAGATTTAGGTGGTTTAGGAAGCTCTCCCTTACGTTACTGCTGAAATTTTTTTCTTGTAATGGAGTTGGGCTGGGTGATTTTCAGCCACCACTTCACGCCTCTTGTTGTGTGGCCGTGAGAAAGGGAAACTTGAAGGGGACCAAACTCAGTTGGCACTAGGGGCGGTCACCAACTGTTGAGTGGCCTATTTTCCATGAATTGTTACTGCAATATTACAGGGGATAGATATTCAATTTTAATTGTGGTGGCTGGCTGCACTTTTTAATAGTTGCAAAGGATATGAATTGGTTGATTGATTAAAGGTTGGGTTCACTCTAATGGGTATTAGAGGATTGAATCCGTGAGATGGTGTAATAGGTTAGGAATGGAAGTTGAAACCAAGCTGCTGTCCCCTGTTTTGGGACAGCAAGCTATTTGCCTATCTTCTATATGTAATCGGTGAGGTATGAGAAGAAGATATGAGTGTTAATTTAGGGGGAGTGATGGTGTTAATTAGAGGAATTAGGAAACTTAGTTAAACTGAGGAGGTGTTTGATAGGTTAGTTAGGGTCAATGATGCAAGGAATCAAAGTTAAAAATCAAGAAATTCTAATATATAACCTAAATATAAAAAGTAATGTTGAATAAGTGACATATGTATATGTACACACAAATAACTCATTGTTAAGAAATTGGCAAAATAATTAGTAAGATTAAATTTTAATACATATTTATATAGAGAGACTAAATTTACTATATAAAAGGTGCTGTTGAGCTATGGAAGTTAAATTAACGAATATATCTAATTAATTAACCTTGTGTAAGAAACATATGGCCTAATTACATACGATGAAGAAATTGTAGAATTAATTTTGAAGTGATTATTAATAACCTATGAATGTATGATTTTTAGCTCTAGAGCGTGTCAAGAATATTCAGGCACCGTCACAGGCTAGATAGTCTGGCGATTCACATCTGTAAGCTTGTGAGTGAATTATGTGCTTTATAGTTATCAGATTATTGTGTGCAATTATGTGCATACTTGAATTCAATGAGTTATAATGAAAATTAAGCAAATGAGTGATTTTAGCAATTTAATTGGATGATATGCGATTGATAAGGAAGTGAAAATTTTCTGAAAAATAGTTTTCACTTTTGAAATTAAAATCCAGGTACACCTAGGTTATTTGAACTTACAAGTTTATATGAGTTATCCTGATTCTGACAATTGTTTTGAGAACTATTGGAGTGTTCAACTTTGGTAGGATGGATTGTGTACGGAGAATAACTTATTGTGCGGGCGCGTAATTGCTCGGTGGGGGAGATATTGTTGTGCGAGGCTGAGTTACTCGTTGGCACTTTGCTTGTTTAGTTGATTGTTTACTTGTTGTTTGGCTTGTATGATTTGGTTGCTATCTTGGGATGGTGAACTAAGTGAATTATGATTGTATAATCACGTGCGTGCATCAATAGATTTGAATATGAGTTGTAAATTATGATATTTGTGTTGTATGATGTTGGTACCCTTAAGGTACATGATTTACTCATTGAGTCTTTGGGACTCACCCTTTCATTTGTGGTTATTTTTTTTTCGTTTTCAGGAGATCGCGGTTGATTGCTATATAGGGCTACCTGCTGACTCTGCAGCGGCAAGGTATATCTCAGAAATTGCACACTTGGAGCTTAAAGGACAGTATTTGCAGTAGCCTAGGGTGTCATGCATGGTCGTAGTATATATTGTATTTATTATGGTGTTGTCCTGTTTTGTTAGGAGCGGAGCTCCTCTATATATTATGGTATCACAATTTACTATTGACTTGAATCCAAGTTGTTTGTTTATATTATGGGCATGTTCCACTGTATGGGGAATCTCTGCCAGTATTTTCATAAATCGTTTTATGTTTAACTATCGGTACCAGATTTTATTTTAACTCTATAACATTTTGATAGTATTGACTACAATGTATTTTTAAATTTTGATGCACACTACTTGCATATTCAGGGTTATGGGGTATGGACATCCATTCCTCCAGCCAGTTATACATTTATTTGAGGGTGTTACAGTTCATAAAAAATAATTCTTCATATTAATTACTTTAAACAAATAGATCAATTCAATATAAAGTTTAATTCATAATATGAATATATTTTTTAATATTCTAAAGAAAGAAAAAGAATATACAAAAGAATATTATAATCATAAAAATTATAATCTTAATATTTTTTTTAATTGTTTAATTTTCATATTATAATTATTTGTAACTTATTAAATAAAAAAAATTGAGAAATTCAGTCTTAAATACTATTGATATATAGTTATTGAAAAATTATAGATTTATTAATATGAAAGAATTAGAACAAAAAAAGAAAACTAACCCTAATTATGGTACCTTAATCCTACCCCTAATGACAGTACCATAATCTTAATTATGATACTCTAAAACTAATTACAATACCCTAATTATAATAACCTAATCCTAGTGATGGTACCCTAACCCTAATTGTGGCACTATAACTCTAGTTATAGTTATAATACCCAAACATTAACACTAACCTTAGTTACGATACCCTAACCTTCATTGTGTACACTAATCCTATTACGGTACCCTAACACTAATTATAGTGCCCTAATTAAGGTACCCTAATTCTAACCCTAATTATGGTACCCTTATCCTAATTCTAATAATGTTATCATAACCCTAATTACAGTATTCTAACCCTAATTTTAAAGTATCCTAACCCAAATTACGATAGTACCCTAACACTAACCCTAGTTAAAGTACCCTAAACTTAACCCTAGTTATAGTACCCTAACTTCTAACTCAAGTTATGACATCCTAACACTAATTATGGTACCTAGCACTACACAAATTATGGTTCCTTAACCCTTATTACGGTACCTTAACCCTAACATATCCTAACCTTAGTTATGGTACCCTAACCTTAGAATCAGAAATTACAAAATGATAATAGCTTACAAGCACTTGAAAACAAGTCCTACATGTTGCTTCTGCTCTTAAATCCTCCTTAAATCCTATAATGATCAGCTGTAGAAGCAGAAATTAGATAAATAAGGTCAAACAGTTGTTAGCTATCAGATTCTATAAACAAGCAGTCATATAAACAATATCATAGAAAATGGAAGATAATCCATTAACAAACATGTGGAGAATCAGGCCCATAGGATATTAGTTAAAGAATGTGATTGGTAAAAGTAAGCAATGCCCATGTGAATGCTGCATTAGTATATATAGAATGTATGTATTATGAGGAGTAACTGAGATTGACTTAGCTAGTGAATATTGATTAATGAAAGTTACATATATAGATATTCATTGCATGGGATACCTCTGTAATGGCGATACCTCTGTAATGGCGCATCTACGTCACCAGGGGTTAATTAATTGTTAGTTTTGTTTTTTTTAGGCAAGTTGTTGCAATGCATGGTAGGTGAAATTCTAATTCTGGGCCGGTGGGGACTTTTGGATTTTAGGATCTACACAAGATAATTTTATCTAATAAAATTTATGTTTTCTGGTTCTAATAAAACTTACAAGATTTCATTGTCTCCTTAAATCACCAAAAATATCTTTCTTAAGTTGGTCTGAATTCTTAGATTTCATTGGGACCTAAAACAAGATGCAATATATTTTTGGGAAAAGAGAATATCAAAATTTTGTTTGGCTGTTAGGCTGGTCCGGTTATCAGACGCCGACCGATTGCAGATTGTTAGTTGTATCAAACTGTGACCTCAGATATTTTTCTTTTACCTCCAAAAAGTTAATTTTTTTTTTTAATTTTTAATTTTTAGTTTTAGTTTTTTAGTTTTGTTTAGTTTTTATTTTATTTTATTTTTTTTGTTTAATTTATTTATTTATTTTGTAGAGGATGAGGAGCTTCGAATTTGCTTAGCTTCATTCCCTGGTTTGAATAACAAACAATACTTTGGCTTTTCCATTTACTAAGATTTAATTTGAATCAAAAAATTGTGGCTTGTGAAAGAAAGCAACGGCCTTATTCTAATCCATTAAACAATACGACGAAATGTAATTTTTAATTTTTTAATCTTTATTTATTTATTTTGGTGACGCAATTCCACGTAATGTGAATCTAAGTGATGAAGGGTACTTAATTATTATTGGGTTGTTTTTTTCAAATCTATTCTAAAAGAAATAAGGGACGATCAATACATGCCTTTTATTAATATTGTGTTGGAGTTATAGACGGTACTCATATAGTGTGTCATGTTCCATCTGATAGGAAAATAATATTTATTGGAAGAAAAGGTTACACAACGCAGATGTGATCTTTGCTTGTGACTTTAATTTGTGTTTCACTTACGTTTTAGTAGGCTCTATGGGCATGTACTGCCCACAACAGCCAAATACTCGGGGAAACCTTGAATAGTTGCTCTTCTAATTAATCACACACCACCAAGTAAATATTATTTGGTTGACTTTGGATATGACATGGCAGATGTATTTTTGCCAAACTATAAAAAGTATCATTTTCCAAACTTTCAAGATGCCACACATGTTGCAATGAATGAAAGAAAAATTTTCAATTACTACCATTCAAGTTTAAGGTGTGCAATTGAGAGGGTGTTTGGATTTTGCAAAAAAAAAAATGTTTTCCTCTTTTGCCATTTTGCGAGATATATATGCCCACCTATTTTTTTAAACAACTAGTCAATATAGTAATTGCTGCTATGATTGTGAATAACTTCATTAGAAGGGAAGTTTCTAGTGATTTAGAATTTTAAACTTTTAACAATGATCTTGATTTTTTACTGGATCATTGTGAGAGGAGTAACTTGGAGAAAAAGAATTTCGTCAAGGTGGACTATATGATGATTCACCCGTTCCTCCACCCCGATGTCCAATGGCACAAGTATGTAATTTTATAAAGGATAAAATCATTTGAACCGGTCATCGTTGAATATTTTTAGTTTTATTTGTATTCAAATAATTAACATTAAAATTAGTCTTATTTGTAATTTTTAGCTATCAAACTTTTAATGATAATTTTTATTTTATTTAAGTACTATATTTTTTTCATTAAGTATGTTATTTATTATAAAAAAAAAAGGTTAATTACAATTAAAATTGAATAAAGAATAGTTTAATCAAAAATCAAAACTAAATAGAAAAAAAGTTCAATTTTATAATAGAATAAATGAATGTCCTGATAAATTATACACAAATTTATTTTTCAGACCATGATCACAAATCGTGAATTTTGAACAACCAAAATATACTTAAAAAGCGACAAGACGGAAACAATGGTGTTCTCTGTGGGTTGCTTCCATCCTAAAGTTATAATATAAAATATTAAAGATGGAGACCATGGTTAAGATGGAGGTGTTGTGACCAAGGTTCTAGGTTCGAGTATCTTATCTGTTGATGTAGTGGATATTTTCTCTATATTTGTGAGTTAGTTCTTCACCTTTGTTCGATTCTTTGAAATTGTTTGTTAATTGCTAAATTGGGATGACCCCATTAGTGTAATGTAATTGATCAGTGTATAATACTACATATGACTGGCCAGCTCATTTATTAAAAGGCAAAATGAATTTATTGTTCTTAAAGTATCACGTTTTTATCAATTTCATCTCAAAATTATTTTTTTGGTTAATTTCATCCCCAAAGTTTTATAACATTTTCAATGTCTTTCCTTCGTCTAACACCATTAATATTTTAGATGAAAATTGTTGATGTGGTTGAAAATATTAATTTTTAATTTGCCACATATGCATTGAGGTGGCAAATTTTTTTTTTACTCCTCTCATGCATCCTCTGTTTGTTTCATGATAATATTTAGAACAATTTTAAAATTTTGAGCAGTTTGACAATATTTTTATATTTTTTGAGAGAGAAAGGAAAGAGTAAGAGTAAGAGTGCAAAATAGTTTTATGACAAATTTTTATAAAAAAAATTAATATTTTAAGGATAATTATTTATAAATATGCCAACTCAGCACATATGTGTCATCCAGTAATATGTATATATTAAGTCACATCAACATTTTACTCCTAAAATATATATTAAAAGACATTACAGAAAAGAGACTTTTAAGATTAAAATTGACAAAGATATGATATTTTAGAAACTATATTTGTCATTTTGCCTTATTAGAATTAAGGGTATTGATTGGTATTAAAGACTCATTATACTTTTTATTTACTGACATTATAAATTTTCTTATATTAACTGTGAATTAAATATTATTTTAATTTATAAATTATAATTATTCTTTTAACAATATAGTCAATTTGATATATATGTTAAATGCTACATTTATAAAGTCTACAACGGAGCAAATAATGTGAAAACACCATCTTGAATTATTATATTATTTTAATAAAGTATTATTACTAAAATTATTAAGTGAACTTAAAGACAAAAAAAAATTAGAGACCATCTTTCTTAGTTATGAGTCACCCTCCATATGTATTACAAAAGAATTAAAAAATTGAACATACTAGCTCATTTACCTACTTAAGCTATTGAATATATATTATTCTGCACAAAGAGTGTGCTCTGTGAGTGTTGGATTCGGTATAACTAGAGAGGCTTCCTTCTATTACTTTGGCCCATATAAGCTAGGTTTGTATACCTTTGACTTTCTATGCTTGTTGCTTATAACAAGTTGAATTGGTCAGATCAAATAAAAAACAAAAAATAAATGCAATTGGCTGAATCAAAGGTATCTGTTTGAACCTTTTGGGTACCCAAATCAAATTTGCCACAATTGGAGTGGATGCTTATAGAATCAATTAAAGTCATGTCACAAAGTACGTCATATTAAAGTCATGCAAGCCGCTATTCACACCATGCATAAAGTACGTCCTGTGGGACTTTTTTTTTTTTTTTTTGTTCCTTGGTCAAAAATTACAATTGAATATTATTCTTAAAACAATTTTTATTACAAATAATTTTATTATTTTTTTCAAAATCAATCTTATCTAGTGAGAATAATGAAAATTTAAAAAAAAAAAAAAATGACAAAAATAAATTAGCCAAACTTTTATTATTAAATTACCTTCTTTTTTTTTTTTTGCTCAATTCAGTTAGTGCCACAATGATTTTAGCGTGTTAATTATGAAGCTTTTATTTCTTGTTTTAAACACTTAAAGCTAGCCCATCAAATTTTTGGAATAAGTTTCTGTTAATATAAAATTTAATGTGATGAATTTATCCTATTAATTATCGTTTTTGTTTTAATTGCTTAATTCACATGAATTAATGGTCTTTAGAAGTCAAAAAATTTCAAGCTATTTGAGTATCACCTTTTTTAATATATAATAATAATTATAGAAAAAAAAAAAGGGAAAAAAACATTTAGATAAAGTATCTTTGACTTTATGACATGCATGAAAACAAATAAAAAATAAAAAAAGAAGAAGAACAAGAGATGACATAACTAGCTTGCAGTTCATATTGACTCATTGACAGACAAGGTCATATCTTACCTATTAGGCATGACTGTCACTTCTAATTTATTGGAAAAATACAACATGTCTTGATCAAAAAAAAAAAAAAGAAAAAAAAAAAGAAAAGAAAAGAAAGACACAAGATGAATTTTGCAAACGTAATTGTTTCTTGTCCTCCTTCTGATCTTCTTCCTCTCCGGGTAGGCTCTTCTGTACTGGAGATTTGTGAGCTCAACTTTAGATATTATTTATAAAAAAAAGAAAAGAAGAAGAAGAAGCTAAACTCATGAAATTGCAGGAGGCATACTAAACTTTCTTGGATCGTGCCAGGCTTACTGGACAAGAGCCCAAGTTTCCTTCCCAAGCAGCACAATCTTTCTTTACAATTCAAACTTGTATTGTACAGAATCACCTTCCACCATGTAGAATTTGAGCAAATCTCCTTCTTTAAACCCTTTATCACCAGCAATTTGACGCCAGCCTTTAGAAATTACTGGTTTACTATGTGACCCTTTCCGAATATTGCAACGAAACATGTGTTCCTTCTGTTCATTACAATACTTAACTTTGAAATCAACATGGTAACGACCTGGTACGATTTGGGGAAGATGAGTTTTTTGATGATAAGTCGGAAATTGCAACCGGTACCTGACATCTGTTTTTTTAAGTTCTTTTGTGATATGCCTTTGACTTTTTATGCTTGTTGCTTATAACACGTTGCATTGGTCAGATCAAATAAAAAAACAAAAAATAAATTCAATTGAATGAATCGAAGGTATCTGTTTGAACCTTTTGGGTATTATATTATAACACAAAAGTACCTACTTTTGGGTACCCAAATCAAATTTGCCACCATTGGAGTGGATGCTTATAGAATCAATTAAAGTCATGTCATAAAGTACGTCAAATTAAAGTAATGCAAGCCGCTAATTCACGCCATGCATAAAGTCCGTCCTGTGGGACCTTTTTTTAATTTTTTTTAATTTTTTCCTTGGTCAAAAATTACAATTGAATATTATTCTTAAAACAATTTTTATTACAAATAAATTTAGTTTTTTTTTCAAAATCAATCTTATATAGTGAGAATAATGAAAATTTAAAAATACAACAAAAATGACAACAAAAAAAAAAAAAATAGTCAAACTTTTATTATTAAATTACCTTCTTTTTTTTTTTGGCTCAATTCAGTTAGTATTTTTGCTGAAGATGCCACAATGATTTTAGTGTGTTAATTATGAAGCTTTTGTTTCTTGTTTTAAGCACTTAAAGCTAGCTCATCAAATTTTGGAATAAGTTTCTGTTAATATAAAATTTAATGTGATGAATTTATCCTATTAATTATCGTTTTTGTTTTAATTGCTTAATTCACATGAATTAATGGTCTGTAGAAGTCAAAAATTTTCAAGCTATATGAGTATCACCTTTTTTAATATATAATAATTATTATAGAAAAAAAAAAAGGGGAAAAACATTTAGATAAAGTATCTTTGACTTTATGACATGCATGAAAACAAATAAAAAAGAAAAAAAAAAGAAAAAAAAAGAAAAAAAGAAGAACAAGAGACGACATAACTAGCTTGCAGTTCATATTGACTCATTGATAGACAAGGTCACATCTTACCTATTAGGCGTAACTGTCACTTCTAATTTATTGGAAAAATACAACATTGTCTTGATAAAAAACAAAAAAAAAAAAAAAAAAAAGAAAAAGAAAAGAAAGACACAAGATGAATTTTGCAAACGTAATTGTTTCTTGTCCTCCTTCTGATCTTCTTCCTCTCCGGGTAGGCTCTTCTGTACTGGAGATTTGTGAGCTCGACTTTAGATATTATTTATAAAAAAGAAGAAAAAAGAAGAATGAAGAAGCTAAACTCATGAAATTGCAGGAGGCAGACCCAACTTACTTGGATCGTGCCAGGCTTACGGGACAAGAGCCCAAGTTTCCTTCCCAAGAAGCACCATCTTTCTGTACACTTCAAACTTGTATTGTACAGAATCACCTTCCACCACGTAGAATTTGAGCAAATCTCCTTCTTTAAACCCTTTATCACCAGCAATTTGACGCCAGCCTTTAGAAATTACTGGTTTGCTATGTGACCCTTTCCGAATATTGCAACGAAACATGTGTTCCTTCTGCTCATTACAATACTTAACTTTGAAATCAACATGGTAACGACCTGGTACGATTTGGGGAAGATGAGTTTTTTGATGATAAGTCGGAAATTGCAACCGGTACCTGACATCTGTTTTTTTAAGTTCTTTCTGAAAGAGCGAAGTCTGATCCATTACTGACAAGCTAGAGACTTAGTTTAAGAAAGAAAAATTATAATTGAGATTAAAGAGGATTAGAATGTACTCAATTGTTGACTACATGTATATATACACACATATGAAATGCACTACTGTAGATTGTGATGTGACTACTGCTTATTTATTTATCTATTTATTTTTCTTTTCTGAAAGAGCATATTCAATCACTAACTAGCTATAGAGACTTTGTCTAAGCGATGAAAAAAATGAGAATGAGATTAAAGATCAGTCGAATGTACACGGCTCCTTAATTATTAGCTGTAATTATAAGATAAAATATGAAGGTCCCTTAAAATGCGCTATTGTACATGTTGATTGCATTATGACTTTGATAACTTTGAAATTGAAAATTTCCGAAATATCAACGCTTCCATTTGACTTGGCTAGGCTAGATGAGCGTTTTTACTCCCTCACAGCTAATTAGTTATAGTTGAACTAAAAAGTGTTTCACTAAAGTTGTATTTCTTAATGTCTTTTATATATTGAGCCTGTTTTGATAGATGATACATGTTGACCTAATATAACAAATCTAGTATAGTATAATACTAAATACATAATACAATAGAATTAGGAAATAAATCAAGCCTAAGGCCTATAATCAAGGGCTTAATATACAATAGCTCTTTACCTCCCCTCAAACTCAAGGTGGTTGCTTGAAACCAGGTTGAGTTTGGATATCAAGCTTTGAAAGTATTTGATGAAAAGGATTTGATAAATATATCTGCAAGTTAATTGGCCTTCGATGAAGCATGTATTAGAAATGTTTAAAAAAGTATATAAATGAGTTAACGTAAAAGCATTTCACTAATCCCAAATGAAATTAGGCATAAGAAACAAAAAAAAAAAAAGGTGTTGTGAGATATAAAAAATTGTAAGCTATTTGATTGTATGTTTAAAAAAAAAAAGATATTGAGTATTACAATTATTAGAAATGATTCTGTTTTGAGTTCCGATGTTGATTTCAACTTTGGATTAAGTAATTAAAACAACCCATTACACCAACTTCGCTTTCAACAATCCAGAAATATTGTCTACAACTTTGGATTAATTATCCAGAAGTCGTTTTGATCAATTGAATAAATTGCTTTGCTGTTAAAAAGAAAACAAATCAAAGTACTAATCCTAAGTCGGCATTAAAGAATATGAATTCAATACTTTGATGTAAAATTAATAAAGATTCATAAATTAAAATAAAACACATTGATATATTCTCAACTTAGATCAAGATTAATGTGAATCGGATCTCAAAAAAAAAGATTTAGAAATATTATCCAAAATTGAATTTTCTAAGAAGAAAATGTGATTGGTAAAAGAAAGCAAACGGCCATATTGAAGAATCCATAATAGTATACGACAACGTAATTGTTTATTTGTTTTGGGGAAGCGATTCCATGTCATCTTGAATAAGTCATGATGGTTTAATTATTATTGGGACGTATGATTGTTGGAGTCATGCGGCCCATTTGAATGATGACGATTGCTTCATCAAAATAAAAATAGTTGCATTGGTCGATGGAATGTTTGTTATTTTCTGAAGGGGCCCCTTTCTAAAGATACATGAATCTAATTATAAACAACTTAATGCCCAATTGGAATCTTTTGTACCATGGTCAATTCAAAAGACCACCAAAAATCACGTGTAAATTAATAATGTTTCTTTACATCTTGGCCAGACGCCAAGATGCAACCATCCTTTACAAATATGTCACGCGCGCCTTGCATTTGCATTATATATAAATTGGTGTTGAGAGAAATTAAAAATAAAAATTATATAATTCTTTTCAATAAATAATTAGAAACAAGAAAAAAAATTATCTCCAAAGTCAATTAAATTTATATTTTCTAGTTGATCTAATTTAACTTTTATTGAAAATTTATTAACATAAAATTAAACTATATACAATTCTGTAACTACTAAAAATCTTGTTAAATTCAGTGCCAACCAAAAAAATTAAACTATCATCCATCTTCCATCATATTTAATTAATACTAATAAACCAATTACTTTATATTATAAATAATTTAAATTTATTTTGTCAAACATTGATATTATCAAGTGTTAAATTTATTATTACAAACAAATTATATTTCATTTCTATCAACAATTATAAATAGTTATTTTTTTCTCAAAATGATTCTAAAATATTACTTTAAATTTAATTATCTCTGTGTAAATCTCAAAACCAACTAGTTTAAAAAAAATAACTTCTCTCAAATATTAAATTTATAAATAATATGTCGTTTTCTTATTTTATAAACCTAATAATTATGATAGATTAATGGCCTGAGAGGAGAGAGCTAATCCAGACAAAAGAAACCTATTTAGAAGATACTACCAGGTTTTGAAAGCCCCAATGTTTATTATTATGAGCCTAGTAGAACTTAAAGAAGGCCTATACAATGACAAAGCAGCCTGTACTGACCCAAACTGTGGGTCATTTGTAGAGCGCTAATTCAAAAATAATTTTTGTTTTGTCATCATAAATTATTAAATTCATATACTGTAAAATACGATTCTAATGCATAACTCTACTTGATTAATGATTAATAAAAGTGATATGTGACATTTTTTATTTATTGACATTGTATAAATAATTTTTATACTGACAATAAATTAAATATTAATTACATAATTTGAAAAAATAATCTCAAATATAGAAAAACCATGATGGTTAGAAAAATATTCCTTATCTCGTGCGATAAATCATTACCGAGCACTCAATTCAAGCTTAAAAACTCAATAACTAATTAAGGAGATACACATTGATTTCTCTAAAATATCTTCCTACACCTCTAATACCTATAGGCTATAAATAAATAAGTTACCAATTAGAAGTAAAGTACAACTTTTTAATGTATGGAATTAAATTGAGAGGCATACTAACTTAGTGTTTTGTGCTATCGAGATACTGATGATATAATAATTAATATATATTATGAATTTATATAATTTTTATTATATGTAATTTAATTAATTAATCTCTTTGATTCTATTAAAGAAATATCATTCATATTTAGACAATAAAATTTATGAAATTTTTATTTTCAAAAGTCAAGGAATTAATGAAACAATTCTTATTGATTATTAGGTCAATATTCTGCTTATTTTTATAATAAAAGACTAGAATGATCATTTGGTTAAATAATAGTCGTGGTTGGAGATTCCAACCAATGATATATCAAAATTTGAGTATTGAACATAGAATGATTATTCAGTTCTAGTGACTGGTATCTTTTTAATTTATTAAAAATCTCCTAACTAGGCTCCAGTGAGTTTTGCAGGTTCAAAACCCAAATTAGGTAAACAGGGGAAAGTACCACACATATGCTATCAAACATAGTTGGATAATTATGTAATGACAGTTTTCATGCAAACATAATCTAGTATCTGCATTTCCACCCTTTTCTAGAATAGGAAGTGCATATGAACTGCATCTAAGTTCTAACACATAAGCACAAGATAGTAGTCCACACTACATTGCTGAAGAAGGATTCGAAAAAGAAGAAGCTACACAAATTTAATGGTGGTATTAAGAAATCTACCAAGGCCAATGATAAGGGACAATGCTTCCATTGTGCAAAGGATGAATATTGGAAGAGAAATTGCAAGGAGTATCTTGCAAGTTTGAAGAACAAACCTTCTGAAGGTATGTCTCATATGGTCGTTATTGAAGTTAATGTAACTATTAATGATTCTATTTCATGGGAATTAGATACTGGTAGTGGTTCTCAAATTTGTAATTCTATGTAGGGACAAAGAGGAAGTAGAAGACTGAGTAAAGGTGAAGTGGACTTGCGGCTAGGAAATGGAGCAAAAGTTGTTGCACTAGCTGTGGGAACCTACTGCTTAGTTTTACCATCTGGAAAAACATTGGAACTTAATAATTGCTTCTACGTACCAGTTTTAGTTAAGAACATTATTTCTATCTCTAAACATGATAGAGAGGGTTATGATTTTCTCTTAAGAACAAATGTTGTTCGATTTATTTCCGTAATGAATTTTATGATACTGGTATATTAGATGATGGTCTTTATATTCTTAATATACATCGTAATGTACTTAATATCGAACATTTAAACAAAAGGAAGAAAGATCAAGTAAATTATTCATATATGTAGCACTTAAGACTATGTCATATTAAAGAAGATAGAGTTCACAAGTTTGTGAAAGAAGGTCGAAACCTATAAAGCAAGACTAGAGGCGAAAGGATATAATCAAAAACAAGAAATTGATTTTGATGAAATCTTTTCTCCTGTAGTTATGCTTAAATCCATTAGAATTTTACTTGTTATAGTTGCATACTGTGATTATGAAATATGACAAATAGATGTAAAAACTACAATTCTCAATGGAAACATTAAGGAGGATGTGTACTTGACACAACTTGAGGGTTTTATATCTAGTGATGACAAACACAACGAATGCAAGCTATGGAGATTCATTTATGCACTCAAGCAAGGTTCAAGAAGTTGGAACATCTGTTTCGATGAAACTATCAAAAAGTTTGATTTTATTAAGAATATGGACTAATCTTGTGTATACAAAAAGGTTAGTGGGAGCAATGTTGCTTTCTTGATCCTATATGTGGATGACATATTACTCATTGGGAATGATGTAGCTATGTTACAATCAGTCAAGGTTTGGCTACCAAAGAAATTCTCCATAAAGGATTTGGGTGAAGCTACCTATATCTTAGGGATTAAGATCTATAGAGATGGATCTAAAAAGTTGCTTGGCTTGGTCTAATTTATATACATAGATAAAATATGGAATAAGTTTAGTATGAATGATTCCAAGAAAGGTTATTTGCCTATAAGTCATGGAATCACTATTTCTAGGAAGATGTCACCTCAAACACCTCAAGAAAGAGAATTCATAAGTAGAATACCTTATGTTTCAGCAATAGGGTCTATCATGTATTTTATGGTATGTACTAGACCTGATGTTGCTTATGCATTTAGTGTAAGAAGTAGATATCAGTCTAATCCCGGTGAATGTCATTGGAAAGCAGTGAAAAACATTTTTAAGTACTTAAGAAGGACTAAAGATTTGTTTCCTATCTATGGAGGATCAGATTTGAAAATTGATGCCTTTACAGACTCAAGTTTTCAATCTAATAAGGGTGATAGTAAATGTATATCAAGGTATGCATTCATCTTGAATGGTGGAGCGGTGTATTGGAAAAGTTTCAAACAAGACATCACTGCTGACTCACCACTGAGGCTGAATATATTGCTACCAAAGAAGCTGTTTAGATGAGAAAGTTCATCAACGAGCTAGGTGTGGTTCCTGATATTGTTAATCTAGTATCCTTATACTATGATAGCAATGGAGCCATAGCACAGGCAAGGGAATCAAGGTCTTACCAAAAGACCAAACACATTCTGAAGCATTTTCATTTGATTAGAGAAATCATTAATAGGGGTGATGTGAATATACAAAAGGTATTAACAAATGATAATATAGCAGATCCATTCACTAAACCATTGTCTCAACAAAATTTTGATCGCCATTTTGAGAAGATGGGTATGAGATACAAGAGCGATTGACTTTAGTGCAAATGGGAGATTGTTAGTAGTATGCCTTACAAGCCAATGACATTATATGTCTATGGTATATTACCTGTAAATACAGTCTTATTCAATTATTAATAAAATGAATATGTTTCATTATTATATGGTATTATTATTTATCATGTACTTTAAATGCTAGTTAATTTTTTAGTATGAACATGATAAATCCCATAAAATATAACCATTGGAAATAAGAACAATTATGTGATCATGCTTATGAGATATATTTTTTTTAAGCTTTGTTCTTAGATATTCCTAATCATAGAATCATTAATAATGAGAATTAATGATCCAATCAGATTAGTACATGTTATGTTAGCCCAATTGTTGAGAGTGATTGGTCTTATGATCACTTGTGTAGTGGATACTATAATAAACATATAGGTACTTATTAGAGAATAAGTTCACTGAATTGCCTCAATCATAAACACTCATATGGACTTTTACATAGTGCAATGAGAGCTCTTCATTGTAGTAGTGCAAATGATCTTTATACCTAAGGCATCATATATACCTTGTATATAGGTTATCATGCTTTGATACTATCTAAGTATAATTCACCATGGGTTATACATGGATAGATATTGGGAATGATTATCTATGTATAGAAGTATATGAGTACACAATAAGGTATCTATCACTATCAGTTAGAGAATGTTTTATGTTATCTAATTAAGACCTAACTTAGAAAGTTTCTAGCCAGGGTGGTGTGAAACTAGATTAGAGAATTTAGGTTTCACCACATGAGTTGTGACTTATAAATAGATATATTAGATAAATAATTTAAAGTTTGACATTAATCCATACTCTAAGTTTAATTAGGAACATTGAATGATAGAAAGATTGAATTGCATAGTAGCTAACAACAGAAAGGTTCACAAATATATTTATATTATCTAGGTAGTCATCAAATACTGCTAGGCATCAATCTTGACTAGTAGGTAACTCGATAATTAATTTAATAATTAATTATTATAAATGGATAAATCAAAAATTAGTTTTGATTTAAATTAATTAGATATGGATCTAATTGAAAAATACATTAAGTTAATGTGGCCTACTTCCAATTTAATATGAACCTAAGGGGTCACACACAAAATGATGTAATTTGATTAAGAGAAGTTTTGGGCATCCATATAATTACAAACAAATGATACTTGAAATTAAAATAGGATTAACTTTATTTGGATTTTTCTATTTTATCTAAAAGTCTAACAAATAAGATTTGATATTATTATCTATAGTTCAGTTATATCATACTTAAATAAAGTTAAATCTCATATGTATCGAACATAACTTTTATTCAAATATCATAAAGAGCCAAAGTTCTCAGCAAAGAATTTTTGACAAACTAAGTATTTTTGATACGTGAAAAAATCTCATTACTTGTGCTATCACACAAGGAGATTTTTGGCAGCCAACACAGAGCTCTTGATCAAGTAATTTGGTATGGGTACACTTAGAGGTTGTACATTCTATACAATTTTTGGATCAAAAGTTAAGATTGCCCTAATCGCTTCAAGAGATAATATTCTATTTATAAAATTAATAGAAAATACATTGGTTTATAAATAATAAAGATTATCCTAGAGATTTGGTTATGCCAAAAATTTTAAATTCTCGTTGTGCCATGCATAATCAATTTCCTTACACTGTTTATCCAATGTTTGTCCTCCTTGATGCGATGCTTCATTTACTTTTGTTGAGAGGGTTTGCACCTGTCATCAGTGCTTGAAATTGTTGTTAGGTGACTGGGGTGTCAAGCTGAGGTTGGGCTTGGGTGTTTTTAGAGGTGTAAACTTCTTGTTCATTTTGTGTTTCATTGATTTGTTATTCTTCCATGGATTCGGTAAGGGTGAGTTAAAGTGCTAGGTTAGTTCTGGAAATGGAGGATATCGTCGTTTTCCACGAACGGTGCCAATGTTAAGATCTACTTGGTCTGGGTATAAATGAGGACAAGATAGAGGGTTAGGTGGAATGATTTGGCTGGCGAGCAGGGATGGAGGGACTAGCTGGGATAGGTGGGTGAGATGGACTAGATGGGTGGGCGAGATGGACTAGTCCAACACACCAAGTAGGTCTCAAAGCTCTTGTAAATAGTAAAGATCAGAGGTTGCGGTTTTATCCCAAAAAATCCTCCAAAGTTCAAGTCAAAGCTTTTTTTAATTAATGAAAAGTATAAAGATAAGTGAGATGTGAATACCTCAAGGCTCTGGGTTCTTTCTTCTTATATAGTCATATTTTGCTCGTTGGAGATCTTTATTTACTCTTGTTAAAATGCACTTTAAGTGGGGTGTTAGTGGGGTGTTTCTAATTATGCCTAATGTGAGGTATATGGAGAGGTGCATGGTTGTTTGTAAAATTAACTCTTTGAGCTCATTCAAAAAATTATGAATTCATTTCAGCAGTTATAAATTTATTTTAGTGGTTATGAATTCATTTCAGCGGTTATAAATTTATTTTAGCAGTTATGAATTCATTTGCAGTTATGAATTTATTTCTGCAGTTATGAATTCATATGCACTTAAATAGAGAATAATATTTTAAGACCGTTATTATTCTTAAAATGATTATATAATTAAATCTGTAATTGAAGATTTTTTGAATAAAAACATGTGAAGTCTCTACATTTTAAATTATTAGATACAATCTTCTTATCTCCTCTCTATAAAAAAAATTAACCTTCACACAGAAAATTTTAGAGAATTTTTCTGTGAATTGCTATCACAAAAAAATTATTTTTCCAAAACTTGACATATATCTTAGAGGTATATTACCTTTAACCTTTAGCAAACCTTTATAGTAGGGGTAATAAAAACCTTAAAGACAAGGATAACCCGTGTCATTCCTTATCCAATTTTCTGAATTTATCATACTTTTGTAGCTACCAAGATAACAACTCCTTGTTGGTTACAGGCGTTTTAAACATTTGTACCCAGCTGTCATGGTTCTTGAAGGGTTGAAATATTTTAGTACCGTTTTGTGCCACGTGGCACGACCCAATTGATCCATCCACGTGGAACACTCTCACTGGTCTGTTTAACACAGTAGTAACAAGAAGGATCTAATTGAAATGGGGATGAGGAGGAAAAGTGGTTGATGGTTTCAGAGTCACCAGCTCTGTTCCAGAGGATCTTGCTCTGTTTTTCTGGTTTATTGGGGCAAGAATTTAAGCGCCCAAGTCACACCTTTATATATCCAAATGTGGACAGTTAAATTGTAAAAGTTACCATTTAAAATGGGTTAAATAAAAGTTGAGTAAAAGTGAAAAGCGGCAAAGCAGGATGTGGTGGCCTTTATTTTATTGATTAAATTGGTCTTTATGGGACGCACAAAGTTTGAATGAATTACATGGGTTTATAAAAATTGTAAAAAGTAAATTTTTTATAAATTATCTAATTTTAATGTGAATGATAAAATTATAATCAAATCAAATAAATAATTAATCGAGATATGTATAAACTGGCTCTAACACCCGTTATTGTTATTCACTATGATAGATGTAGCAAAATCACTTCAACTATATATGATTTCTAATACACTATAGGTTTTTCTAATTAGTTAATATATATATTTCTCTTCTTTCATACACTCTGATAAATAAAAAATCTAATTTATTTTTTAAATAAAGTTATGTTTACGGATAAAAAAAAGTAAAAAAGTTAAACAAAAATTATTAGCTTTTATTTTGACTGGGAGATAAGAAAATGAGATTTGTATTATTTTTTAATAATTTCATTTGGTAGTGGCATTCTCGCAAGTAAAAAAATAGAAACAAGTCAATTGTCCGCAATTAATAATTAATTAATTATTCCCTCTTATTGATGTCTAGATACAATGAATACCATGTGTCAGAAAAGTCGTTGAGCGATTTTCAGTGGCGTTGATTTTTGTCCATATAAAATTAAGGTTTATTTCCGAACAGCAGTTGCTAAAGTAACATTAATATCTTTATTTTTTTAAATTTTAATTGTTCATATTTATTATTCTTGAAATCTTTATTTTCTACTAAGATACTGATACCCTAAACAATGAATAAGTCATGAAGGGATATGTTTTTCTCTGCTTGACGTGTCAAATTGTTGCATGGCATGGTAGTATAGGCATGCAGCCACGTAGCATATTTGAATTAGTGGTGATGATTGCTTTCATCAAAATAAAAAATAGTTCCAAAATGGAATCTGTCAGAACGTTCCAATGGATAATTTATTACCAAACACCACCAAAATCATATGTGAATAAATAAGATAAAATTTAAAGACTGAAAAGAGTGTTTCTTTACAAATAAATATAATTTTACTAGTTGAATATTAACAAAATAATAATAATAATAATTTTACTAGTTGAATTATATTTATATAATTTTTTCAATTATGTGTAAGGTTTTTTTTTTCTTAATTTAGTAAAAATCTTAAACTATGTATATGATAAAAATTTAATATAATATGATTTTTAAAATTATTTTTAATTTTCATATATTTTTAACATTTAATTATATTTTACATGTTTAATAAAAAAGAAAATATTCTCCAAAATCAATTAAAATTAAAATTTTATGGTTGATCCAATTTAATTTTTATTAACATAAAATAAAAATATTTACAATCTTATAACTATTCATTTTTTGGTTAAATTCCGTGCCAACCAACAACAAAAAAAAAAACACTATATATGGTCATCGAGTAAAATATGTTAAATCACATTGGAATTTTCCTCCCACAATATTAATAGTATTAGATTCAAGGAAGACATTGTAAATATTTGAAAGTTATACTATGAAATTGATTAAAACAGAATTCAAGAGTACAATTAACAAAAATATGATATTTTAGCAACTATATATGTCATTTTGCCTTATTAGAACTAAGGATATTGATTGGTATTAAAGACTCGTTATCCTTTTTCATTTACTAACATAGAAAAATTTTCTTATATTTAACATTTAATAGTGAATCAAATATTTATTTAATATATAACTTTAATTATTCTTGTAACAATATAGTCAATTTGATATTTATGTTAAACGATACAGTTATAAAGTCACACCTTCTGGTTAACAGACGGGACCACGTCAAATATATAAAATGTCACACCACTAATACATCGGACTCGCCTCTCTAGATTATTCTAATGATGGGAAACTTCTAAAAGTGGTTAGGTAAAAGTAAAAATGCTTTGTGATCTTTGATTAATTCTTATTTTATTTGCTGCTACTGCTGCATAACTTCTCTATATAAATGCAATAATTAAGCTCTAGAGAAGTTCAATCGGCTGAATTGAAAGGTATCTGTTTGATTCTTAACAACCACAACAAAAAGGTGAAAAGGTATCTGTTTGAACTTTTTGGGTATTATATCATAATAATTGGTACCCAAATTAAATTTGTCATAGTTGGAGTGAATGCTTAAAAAATCAATTAAAGTCATGTCGTAAAGCACGTCATATTAAAGTCATGCAAGCCTCTATTCACGCCATGCATAAAGTACGTTCTGTGGGACTTTCTTTTTTCTTTTCTTGGTAGAAAATTACAATTGAATATCATTCTTAAAACAATTTTTATTACAAATAATTTTATTATTTTAAAAAAAATCAATCTTATACAGTGAGAAGAACGAAAATATAAAAATAAAATGAGAAAGTTAAATGTCTGAAAATAAATAAAATATATTCTCAAACTTTTATTATTAAATTACTAATTTCTGCGCTCAATTCAGTAAGTATTTTTGCTGAAGATGCTACAATGATTTTGCAGTTTTATATTGAAAGTAAGAAGCATTCTTATTAAGATATTTCCAAAGAGATAGAATAATAAGATAGCTTTTGACTACGCGATTTATGTGTTACTTAGTATGAAGCTCTTGTTTCTCGTTTTACAATAATATTTGGAAAAAACAAACATACTATTACGCGTAAATAATGATAATGACATGAAAATACCCCACTGGTATATCTGTTTCCAGTTTGCTCAGCTTGACTCACATGAAAATATCATCTTACCGAATAAATATAGGCCCCACTTGTATTTAAAGAAAAAAAAAGAATGATATATGCTATTACGCATATATGAATACTGATTTGGTATTAATGATAAGTAATTCATTCTTATACACTGAATTAATATTTAATCCATTCTTAATGTTTAATAATTTTATATTGTAAAAATAAATAATTAAAAAAACAAAATATTACTCTAATATTAATATAAATTTTAATTAAATAAACTAATGTGTTATAATTATGTTAATTTATAGTTTATTGAATTAATCGAATAATTTTTTTTTGTACAATACAAATGAGTTCAAAAACAATAAACTATATATAAAACATCAAACCGACAATTGATACAACAAAAAAAGTTGATTGGAGCATACAGGACCCACAAATTTTTTGCACAGCTACTAAGTCTTACATGTCACAACCTATATAGTGAGAATATTATTCTTAAAACAATTTTTATTACAAATAATTTTATTATTTTTTTCAAAATCAATCTTATATAGTGAGAATAATAAAAATTTAAAAATAGAACAAAATGACAAAAATAAATTAGTCAAACTTTTATTATTAAATTACCTTCTTCCTTTTTTTAACATATAATAATTTTCAAGCTATATGATGAGTATCACCTTTTTTAACATATAATAATTTTTATAGAAAAAAAGGGAAAAAACATTTAGATAGTATCTTTGACTATATAACATGCATGAAAACAAATAAATAAATAAAAAGAACAAGAAGAAGAAGAAGAACAAGAGATGACACAACTAGCTTGCAGTTCATATTGACTCGAGATGACATAACTAGCTTGCAGTTCATATTGACTCAAGAGATGACATAACTAGCTTGCAGTTCATATTGACTCATTGATAGACAAGGTCCTTACTTATTAGGCATAACTGTCACGTCTAATTTTTTTTTCTAATTTATTGATAGAAAAAAAAAAGGAAAAAAAGATACAAGATGAATTTTGTAAACGTAATTGTTTCTTGTCCTCCTTCTGATCTTCTTTTTCTCCGGGTAGGCTCTTCTACACTGGAGATTTGTGAGCTTGGCTTTAGATATTATTTAATAAAAAGAAAAAAAAAAGAAAAAAGAAGCTAAACTCATGAAATTTCAGGAGGCACACCATACTTACTTGGATCGTGCCAGGCTTACTGGACAAGAGCCATAGTTTCGTTGCCAAGAAGCACAATCTTTCTGTACACTTCAAACTTGTATTGTACAGAATCACCTTCCACCTTGTAGAATTTGAGCAAATCTCCTTCTTTAAACTCTTTATTGCGAGCTATTTGACGCCAGCCTTTAGAAATTACTGGTTTGGTATGTGACCCTTTTCGAATAGAGCAACGAAACATGTGTTCCTTCTGCTTATTACAATACTTAACTTTGAAATCAACATGGTAACGACCTAGTACGATTTGGGGAAGAAGAGTTTTTAGATGATTAGTCGGAAATTGCAACCGGTACCTGACATCTGTTTTTGTAAGTTCTTTCTGAAAGAGCAAAGTCTGATCCATTACTGACAAGCTAGAGACTTAGTTTAAGAAAGAAAAATTATAATTGAGATTAAAGAGGATTAGAATGTACTCAATTGTTGACTACATGTATATATAGGCACATATGAAATGCGCTACTGTAGATTGTGATGTGACTACTGCTTATTTATTTATTTTTCTAAAGCTTCGTCTTTTTGCTCTCAATTACCTTAGCCCCGTCTCAATTAACCACCTTAATCTGTGTTTATTGCTTCCATTTGATTTGATTATCAATTATTCTGTTTGAATGTGCTGATAGAACTTGTTTCCATTGGATCCAGCAAAATTATTTAATCACATCAGTGTCAAAACTTACAAACATACATAATATAATAGTATAGGGTGTACAATTTTTCACTCTCTCAATTATTCAAACTAATAAATTCAATTTTAGCACGATACTATTATAAATATATATTTTTGGTCAAAGAAATTCAAGAGTAGAAAGATTGTTACCACGATACTATTATAAATATATATTTTTGGTCAAAGAAATTCAAGCCTAGAAAGATTGTTTTGTTTTTTGTGTATAATTTATTCACAAGATATGACAATTACATTAAAAATTAGCACAAACAAAAGAGATTTTATTATTAGAATTGAATGAGTTTGACAACTAACATTTCGTTGACTTGTTTTTATTATTAAATTTAGTAACATTTCGTTGAATTGTTTTTTTCTTTTCTAAACATTAGTACGTAAATATAATTATAATCAACTTAACGACCAATTGGCATCTTTTGTATGATCTATGATGTAAATAAGCAAAAAACACTAAAAAGTGTGTTTCTTTAATCACCGTCTTGGCAAAGAAGCTGTTATAAATATACAGATCTTATACATGAATTTAGAACACATTAATAATAAAGTTTGCATACCTGATTGAGCCATAGCAGTGGATATTTGGAATCTCAGTCAAGCACGCCTCAATAATTGCTTTACACAGCCAGGTCTTCCTCTCCGTACTCTCTGTATTTTCTAGTGACAGCTCTCAATGGGGCAAGATGCATATATATAGAAAGGAGAGGGGACCTAACTATTTCATGTCAAACAAAACTCTAAGAGTCCTCCCATTAAAGACTCCTAAAGTCACTCAGCCTACACTTATTGCTAATCCACATCTAATCAGATAAGATATATAATAAGATAAGAAATATGCTTAAGCCCTATCCCAAATGATCAAACCTTAAGCCCGTTTTATTATTAAAACAAAACCATACAATTAATGGAAGCCCACATATGGAATTTCTAACATTCTCCCACTTATGCAACATTAATTGTAGTTTTAAAATTTTGCAAAATATATTTTTAGAAAATGACTCTCGGGCAAGGTATAACTTTTATGTGGCCACAGTTTTAAAAGAAAAATTGTGATCCTGAGACGCACTTCAAACAATCCAGCCCAATTAAGTTATTAACATTGAATCATGACAATCATTATGCCACTTAAACGACACAAGACCAATCCCCATGGTTACAAATGCTAACAACCTAATTTGCAATGGATCTAGATGTGGTAGTGTAACAAGAAAATAACATCTAAATGTGATCAACATGTGCTATTTTTATTGTCAGTCCTCCAGTGATTTAATTAAAACTGGATGTTTTCCAAAGCACTAGAAATCACTTACGCTTAATTTTAAGCTTGTATGTCTCAACAACCATCTTGATATATCCAATTAGTGTCATTTGAGACATACCTCCAAATTGACAAAATCGTCACACTTAAGACAGACACAAAGTATTTAGATTTTAATGCAATGACATGTCATAAATAACCATATGTGCACATACAATATCAATCATATCATAATGAAAATAACTATTATTTTCATTAATAAAACGTACCATCCAACAAGGATGTAAACAAACATAAAATATCATATATAACATGCTTGCTAGTTTGAATAAAACAACGCAAACTCCCACTAACCAAAAACATCAAAGGACTCTACAATACTCATGTTATAAACATGATTTTTGAAAACCCTAGTCCTGAGTCCTTTGGTTAAAGGATCTGCTAACATTTTTTTTGTTTCAATATATTCAAACACAATGTCTCCCTTTTTCACTAAATCCTTGGTAGTCAGATACTTAATATCTATAGCTTTCGATGCACTAGAATTCTTGTTATTCTTAGAAAAGAACACAGCAGAACTGTTGTCACAATAAATTTTAAGAGGTCTAGAGATCGAATCAACCACACCAAGACAGGTTATCATGTTCTTCAACCATATACCATGTGTCGATGCTCCATAACAAGCAACGAACTCTGCCTGCATATTGGAAGAAGTAATGATTGTCTATTTAGAACTTTTCCAAGATGCGGCTCCTTCACCTAACAGGAAAATGTATCCTGATGTGGATTTCAGATCATCCTTGCAACCAGCAAAGTCAGAATCAGAGTAACCAATCAACTCAAGGTGATTAACCTTTCTATACACCAACATAAAATCCTTGGTCCATTGCAAATACCTCATAACTTTCTTTGTAGCAGCCCAATGTTCTGGACCTGGGTTTGACTGATATCTACCAAGAACTCCCACTGCAAAAGCAATGTCAGGTCTGGTGCAAACCTGAGCATACAACAAGCTTCCAACTACCCTAGCATAAGGCACATTCTTCATGAACTCTCTCTGAAAATCATTAACAAGACACTGATCAAAGCTGAGTCTATCACCCTTGACAACTGGTACATCCCTAGGCTTACATTTCTACATATTAAACCTATCGAGCACACGATCAATGTATGCTTGCTGAGAAAGACCGAATAAATGACGAAATTTGTCCCGATGAATTTCAATGCCAAGAAAAAATGATGCCTCCCCAAGATCCTTCATGTTAAAGGTCTTAGATAACATCAATTTTGTCTCGTGTAATAAACTAATGTCACTACTGGCAAGCAAAATATCATCAACGTATAAAACCAATATAATAAATTTGCTCCCACTGACTTTGAGATATATGCACTGATCAATCTTGTTTTCAACAAAACCAAGAGAGGTGATTATTTCATCAAACTTCAAGAACCACTGTCGAGATGCTTGTTTTAGACCATAGATAGACTTCGTGAGTCTACAAACAAGTTCAGTCTCTCCATTTTCTTTGAAACCTTCAGGTTGGACCGTATAAACCTCTTCAGCAAGATCTCCATTCAAGAAGGCTATCTTGACATCCATCTGATGTAACTCAAGATTAAAATGAGCCACCAATGCCATGATGACCCTAAAAGAGTCTTTAGTTGAGATAGGAGAAAAAGTCTCACTAAAATCCACACCTTTTCTTTAAGAGAAACCTTTAGCTACAAGTCTTGCTTTGAAAAGCTCAATTTTTCCCTTTGAATCTTTCTTAGTCTTGTAAACCCACTTGCACCCAATTGGTCTACAACTCTTTGGAAGTGCAACCAACTCTCATACACCGTTGTGTACCATAGATTGCATCTCTTCTCTCATGGCTTCAATCCACTTGTCTGACTGTGGACTGGAGACAGCTTCTCCATATGTAGTGGGATCAACAATATGACCTAGCATCATAATCAATTTCATCCAAATACACAATGAAGTCATTAGAAATAGCATGCCTTCTTTGCCGTTCAGACCTTCTAACAGGTATTTGTGTAACTAGATTCTGCTGCTAAGGTGCTTCATTAGGAATATGTGCAGTAGCATCAGTGAGAATAGGTGGTGCTACTTTAGTTTGTTCATTTGCTTCCCCCTATCACCTGTTCTCACAATAGGTACAGAAACAGTAGCTTCTGACAGATCATATAATGGAATAGTAACATCCTCATTTCGTTGTCCTTGATCTAAAGGTGAAGACTTTTCTAACTCAACAACATCAAATTCCAAGAACTTGGCAGTTTGTGATTCCATTATTTTAGTTCCTTGTGCAGGGGCAATAGAACATGTATCCTTTAGAGTGATCTGGATAATCAATAAAGTAACAGCGGGTAGATCTAAGATCAGTTTTCTTCTCATTTGGGTTGTAGATTCTCACTTCAGCTGGAAACCTCCAAACACGAAAATGGTTCAAGCTAGGCTTCCTCCCAGTCCACAACTCAAAAGGTGTTTTAGGCACCGCTTTACTGGGAACTCTATTAAAGATGTACAGGGCAGTTTTAATGGCTTCCTCCCAAAGATATTCAAGCAAGTTTGACCTACTCATCATACTTCTCATCATGTCTTTAAGGGTGCGATTACGCCTTTCGACCACACCATTTTGTTCAGGGTTAGTAGGCAAGGTATATTGGGCAACAATCCCACACTCTTGTAAGTACTTGGCAAAATGGTCATATATGTTGTCCATCAACTCCATGTGTTGCCATAATATTCACTTCCACGATCAAATCTCACAATTTTAATGACTTTCCCTAGTTATTTTTCAACTTCAGTTTTGAAAATTATAAATTTATCAAGAGAATCAGATTTTATTTATTTATTTTAATCAAGTATAAAAAATCAAAACGGGAAAAGTCATCAATGAAAGTAATGAAATAACAGTTTTTACATAAGGTGTTGGAATAAGGTCCACTAATATCTGTGTGAATGATCTCTAAGAGTTCTGAATTACGAGTTGACCTCTTTTTCTTTGTCTTAGTCAGTTTACCTTTAATACAATCAACACAAGTTTCTAAGTCATCAAAATCAAGTTATGGTAGGATACCATCCTTAATGAGTCTTTCAACTCTCTCCCTTGATATGTGACCCAAACGCTTATGCCAAAGCATTTAGGATTTCTCTTCAATTAAAGTTCTTTTGGAAACAACTTTTTAGTATTTAAAGATGAATTAATATTTGAGGGTGCTAAACTCATCCTGTATAAACCATTGGACAAAACACACCCTCCAAGAATTTCAGAATTTAAAAGCACCTGAACTTTTGAATTACCAAAATTAAAGGAATAACCAATTTTGTCGAACAAGGAAACTAAAATCAAATTTCGCCTAAAAGACGGTACATAAAAAGTGTTTTCCAAAACAAGTTCAAAACCATTTCTAAAATTAAAGAGACGATTCCTACAGACTTGACTTCAACTTCGACATCGTTCCCAACTCTAAGCTTTGCCTCTAAATCACTTGGATTCCTTTTGTGTTTGAACCCCTGCATGGTACAAGCAACATGAATAGTTGTACCACTATCAAGCCACCAAGAATTTGATGGGACATTAACTAAATTGGATTCAAAACAAATGAAAGCAAGTGAGTTACCTTCTTGTTTATTTTTCTTTTCTAACTGGGATTTTAATTAGAGATAATGTCATTGATGGTCCATGATTCATTTTGGATGTTATAGGCAGTTTTAATTTAGGAGAAATCAGGTGGTAAGGAATTGAGAGAATGGTGAACCACAAAACTATCAGGGATTGGAATTTTTTTGTTTTTAAGCTTGGTTTGTACATGAACCATTTTAAGAATAAATTCCTGAACCTCAGTTCCATATTCATATCTCATACCCACTAGTTCATTTATTAGCTTTCCAGTCTCAGCATTATCAGATACTTTGTACCTATTCCCCACAACTTTCATGAAGTCTTTGGCACTCTAAGTTTCAGGCAACCCACTCAAAAGGTGTTCAGAGATTGATCTCTTCATGTAGATCAAACTCAACCTATTTGATCTCTCCCATTTTTCAAAAGCCTCTTTCTGAGCTATAGTGCTAGTATCAGAAAGATCAACAGGTTTCTCACTACGCAGAGCTAAATCGATATCCATAATTCCTAGGGCAAATTCAATATCTTACTTCCATTTCTTAAAGTTGGAACCGTTTAACAATTCAATAGTAGCACTATTGTTTTTAACGGCTAGGGAGACTGATTCAATAACAAATAATGCAACATGTCAACAAATTGAGTAATTAAAAACAAGAATAAAAATTTATTCTTCATGAATCCAAAGTGCATCATTACAAACTCCCCTTTGGGTAAAGAATGTGACATGCTATTAGGATCTCATGATCAACCCATGAAACTTAAATTAGAGTATCATAGCTTTCGAAAAGTCTATCCCTTGTGGGCAGATAAATCTTCTAGGCCTGTATACCCCAAACCATATGTTTCATATATTTTTCAAAATTAAAATATATAATAACCCTCTTTGGGCGGGAAACTATATACAATAATTTAAAAAACATCCCTTACTATAGCTTTCAGAAATCCCATAAATCTATATATATAGACCACTTTGGTGGCAACCATCTACACAAACCTATAAGATTTTCTTAAGCGGGAATATTTAATTACTCATAATATATCCTTTCAAACCAAAATACATTTTAAAAGTATCTTATAGGATAATTAAACACATGTTACAACTTTGAAAATTTGAATCGAAATAGAAACATTCACTAACACATGTTATGAAAACATGAGAGTAGGAAATTATTTAGCTCTAACTAGGGAGAGTACCTACTGCTAACAGTTCCAAAACATATAAAATATGAAAATTAAATAGTTTTCAATAATTATTTATGTGCAACCATATTAGTTTAAAACATAACAAAATATCATTAACCAAACCAATAATTCATGCCCATAATATCCCAAATTTAACCATACCATAAAATTATAAAATTCACAAAATTAATTTGGTAAAATTTTGGAGGGCATTAGGATGGGAAAAGGTGGTGCTTGTACTACACACGCCACTGCCGCGCGTGGGAGAAGGCCGCGGGGCCTTCTTCTTCCTCATCCAACAGGGTCTTCTTGACCCGAACTGGAGGAAACGGGTCTGTTATGACCCGTTTCTAAAATTTAACCTTTTCAGATAATTTTGATGCCTTTTCTAAAATATTTTGTGTGGGTTTTGTTTTAAATTACTTTTCTAACTTTTATTAACTTTTATCAACTTTTATCAACTTTCAGATAATTTCAACTTTTATCAAGTTAATATTTCAATTAATTGAAATCGTAATGACATGAACCCTAACTTTATTTCATAAGGGTTTCATTTAAATTTCTCAAAATAATATGAATTAAGCTCATTGAATGATTCCTGACTATGTATAAAATGTACCATAATCTAAATCTATGATTTAAATAGATTAAAACAACATGAAATCTTAGTTTTCAAATTAAAAATTTTAATTTCGATTTTAAAACAACCCGAATTTTAAAATTTAGATTTCTCGGCTTATAGTTGATGAAATCACACAAATAATTTATCAAATTAAAGATATAAACGAGACCTTTAAAAGCCCTAATAAATTGGGCTCAATTTCAGTCATATATGAGTTCGATTTTGAGTTTAAAGAAACTGACTTATATGAACCCTAAAATTTTATGTTAAATAAATAAATAAATATTAGGGTTTTAAATTCATGTAGATTAGGCTTTGATACCTTGTTATAAATCTACAAGATCTCATACATGAATTTAGAACACATTAATAATAAGGTTTGCGTACCTGATTGAGCCATAGTAGCGGATATCTGGAATCTCAATCAACATGCTTCAGTAATTGCTTTGCACAGCTAAGTCTTCCTCTCCGTACTCTCTGTATTTTCTAGTGGCAGCTCTTAATGGGGCAAGATGCATATATATAGAGAGGAGAGGGGACCTAGTTATTTCATGTTAGATAATATTTCAAGAGTCCTCCCATTAAAGACTCCTAAAGTCACTCAGCCTACACTTACTGTCAATCCACATCTAATCAGATAAGAAGTGTGCTTAAGCCTTATCCCAAATGATCACATAAACTATATGGACTTTTACCAGCATGTCGCAAATGGACCGAAACTTAAGCCAGTTTTATTATTAAAACAAAACCATATAATTAATGGCAGCTCACATATGGAATTTCTAACAGAAGCACATAATTTATGGTATTACCATTTAATCATAATATTTCATGCGCATTCCACTTGATTTATGTTTATTTAATTTTTGATTTATGTTTATTTAATTTTTAATTTGTGTACAATTATTTTCAAAAAAAAGTTATTAAGAATCTTAAATAATTTGATCTTATAAAATATTTTCTAATTTTATCTACATATTTTTATTATTTACTTATATTTTTACATGTTTAATAAGAAAATAATAATTAGAATAATAGTATTTATTAAGATTCTGATTGATTTTTTCTTTTTAATAAATTATCAAAATAAAATTCATTTCCATAATATAATTTATTTTTTTCAATGTATTTAATTTAATTTATTTTTTTATATAAAAGATTGAATAACAATTTTTCTTTCGGACCAAATTATACTTGTCATATAAAAAAAAACTGATGTGTACACTACCTCAAACATCAATTCAATTTGAAAAAATCACAACCATTCATTTTTTTAACCTATAACCTGAACTATTCAAAAATAAAATAATCATGTTTTAACCCCAAAATGTCTATTGAATTTACTCCATCCTCAATCCAAACTTCTTCTCTTGTCAGACTAATTTCCAGTTTGCCAGACCAAAAATCAATGGAAGATCTTCCACCCTCACTCAGCAATAGAATCTCAACCCTAAACCCAACCCAAAATTTTACTTAATCCAACAATTTATTTCTAAAGTTTTGTCTTTTTGCTCTCAATTAGCCACCTTAGCCCCGTCTCGGTTAACTACCTTAATCTGTGTTTATTGCTTCCTTTTGATTTGATTATCAATTATTATGTTTGAATGTGCTGATAGAACTAGTTTCCATTAGATCCAGCAATCTATTTTGGTTTGGGGATGTAGTAAATTCAATAGACATTTTGGGTTTAAAACATAATTATTTTATTTTTGAATAGTTACCTGACATCTGTTTTGCTAATATTTTTTCTGAAAGAGCAAAGTCTGATCGATTACTGACAAGCTAGAGACTTGGTTTAAGAAAGAAAAATTATAATTGGGATTAAAGAGGATTTTAATGTACTCATGTTGACTATATATACACACATATGAAATGCGCTACTGTAGATTGTTATGTGACTACTGCTTTTTAATGCCAGCAACCATTTTAGAATTCAGATTAAAGTGGAGTAGAATGTACAGCCAGTTCCTTGTTAGGTGTATTTACATAGGTATAATGACATGCAGTGTTTGTTTTCAGTTTGCGCAACTTGTCTCACAATTCCAAAGAGAGAGAATAATAAGATTGTGTTGAGAAGAGAAGGTTTTGTTTCTTGTATATTTGAAAAAGGTAGAGAAAGATTTCATTTCATAAGAAAAGTGATAATGACATGCAGTGTTTGTATTCAGTTTGAGTCTCACAGGAAATGCACTCATGTTGACTATATATACACACATATGAAATGCGCTACTGTAGAATGTTTTGTTTCTTGTATATTTGAAAAGGTAGAGAAAGATTTAATTTCATAAGAATAGTGATAATGACATGCAATGTTTGTATTCAGTTTGCGTAAATTGTCTCACAGGAAATGCACTCATGTTGACTATATATACACACATATGAAATGCGCTACTGTAGAAGGTTTTGTTTCTTGTATACTTGAAAAGGTGGAGAAAGATTTCATTCCATAAGAATAATGATAATGACATGCAGTGTTTGTATTCAGTTTGCGTAAATTGTCTCACCGGAAAATACCATACTAACGAATCAATACATTCATACCCCACTTGTAATTAAAGAAAAAACTCAAATATCCCGGCATAGTTTTGATTTTAGTCTCAGTCACATGCTTGTCAACTTTTGGTGTCACATCATTAAATGATTTTATTATTTTTTTATGCATGCAAAAGAACATTATATATATATATACATTCAAAGTCGGAATTAAGTGATGTTATTATATGAATAGTATTTTTCAGGAAATAATATTCTATTTATTTTTATAACATAAGACTATTATGATCTTTGGTTAAAGAATATTTAGTTAAAACTTTGAATATTTACCTTCTAAAAGAAAATATATTGTACTCATTTATTTACTTTTAACGGTATAAATTTTTTACACGAGTGAATTCGAATATTAATCTTAATAAAATAAATTAACTATGGAATACCAAAAGAAAATTAAAAAAAAAATTAATATTTAATTTATGAATAAAGAAACATATTTTTACTACCAACAACTATTTTGCTAGTTAAATAAATTGATGTTTTATAAGTTATATTTATCAAAAGCGTAAAAGTTAAGTACCATCTGATTTGATTTGTTTTCAATTGTCATGTATTACAGTTCCCAATCGAATCTCTTTAGAAAGAAGATTTTATAACACATCAATTTATTTAACTCACATCAAAAATTAAATTATTTTAAAATAATTGATATAATTTAACAAAATTGAATACTAGACAATAAAATCATCATTGGTTAGCATATATGCGTGCACCAATACTTTATTGTATCCTCCAGCACCTTCTCTCAATCCTTTACCCTTTCGTCTCTTGAATTTATGTGTAGCAAGTGAAAAATTGTGATTGATTGAGAAAGCAATGCTCATATTGTTTTATAGGTTTTTCTAACTAGTACTCTAAGGATACTTGATAAGTTATAATAAACACGAACTTCAAAATTTGAAATATTTCAAAAATAATAAGTTATTTATTATACAACATTAAAGATATGACTAACCACTACAATAAATGATACAAAATTTTATACTTATCATCTTAACAAGTGTCCTAAGGACACCTGTTAAAAAAATTCTTGTTTTATATAAATACAATGTCCCAATTAAGTTAAGCAATTTTTCAATTCATCTATAGAATTAAACGTGATGAATTTATCCTATTAATTTTCGATTTTGTTGGCAATATATCACTAATTAAACCTAATTGCTTAATTTTTACATTAAATAATCGAATTAATGAAATAGTGGTATGGAGAGATCAAAAGTTTTACAAGTTAATGAGTATCACTTTTTCTAATGTATATAACAATATAGCTAAAAGGGAAAAGACAATGGATTTTACATAAAGGATATTTCATCTTTGACTTTATGACTTCAATACAAATAAAAAGAAGAATATGAGCCGACATAACTAGCACTTTATAGTTAGTTATTTTTTTAAAATTTAAAATATGTGTATAAATATAATAGTAAGACATCACAAGAGTCTTTTGATTTTAATAATAGTAAAAGAGAATTCATCAGGTCTAGTTGGTATTTTTCAAAAGTCTCATACTATCTTGTTATCCTTATACGATGCACCAAGCGAGTCTTAAAGAGTATTATTAAACATCAAAGAAAGCATTTTTAACATCCAACTGGTGTAGCTTCCAACAATGAAAAGTTTTCAAGGGTTAAAGCAAGAGTAACGACTCTAATGATTCCCATGGAATACTACAGTTTGCCAAATTACCTATGGATATTCAATCACAATGGCTTCAGGAGAAGGAGATCCATTGAGTAACTAGGTCATGATTTTGACAGGTATGGTGAAGCTCAAGCGCCTAATATAACTCGATTTGATTTTTAAAATGTTTAATCTGGTAAATGGGGATGGTTGGCCATCTAGAAGATCAGGGAACATGGCCAGCACCTAGCTAAGAAGATAGAAAAACATTCAATTTAATACAAGTCAGCTAGGGAACTCCAAGTTATATTACAAATAAGAAACTCATTAAGATTATATTGTAAAACAAAATGAGTGTACTCACCTTGAAGAATCCCTGCGATGATCTGACATATTTATCATTACCAATTCCTTGTGACATATTGCACAAACACAACATAATGGACCTTTGCTTACTCTCTCAATACGAGGTTTCAAGCCCATCAAGCCCATCAAGCCCATCAAGCCAATAGTCTACATCAACATTCACTTTTTCTAGAAAGGGAAGATGTATAACGGAGACATCATAATTGACTGAGCTGTCAAGGTAAAAAGAAATGAAACTGTCAAGTTAGTGAGCTGAGGAGCCGATATTTCTAAGTTCAAATACAAAAAAATTACAATTAACTATCTCTAAGTTTTTCAAATTGAGACAACCCTTAAATGGGTCAGATCTATCTCTCTTGCAAGCCCAGTAGCAATGATGAAGATGCAAACTGCTGAGTTGAACAAAATTGAAGTTTTCAAGTGTTGAAATTGGAATATCAACATTTTCCAAATTAAGTGTTGTCAAAGCCACACAAGCTAAAAGATCGGAGAAATACTCTAGAGTAGTACGTGTACATATATTGATTCTTAGATACTGGACACCAACGGGTTCGACGCGCTTAATGATCCTTTTAAGGAGTGAATAATATAAATCTTCTAATTGTTCCTGTTCCTCGTAGATTTCAATTTCCGTGCCAAAAGGGTATCCATCGCAATTAAAAATGAATTTACTGACTTTGATAGAGGCATCTCTGTGGGATAGTACTTTGATCACAAAGTTCTGAAAATGATAGAAATCATCGGGAAAGTCAACACAATCGAAAGGAAGGGTGGGAAGAAAAGTCCATAAGTACCTCCATCTTGTACCCAAAACACTACTCTGCACTGCAATTTTGGTCCCAAGAAATGGAAAGATGTGTAGGATTATACCATCAGATAAATTGCTCAGCCTATCCTCCACCATTTTCGACGCCTTCTGCTTCTTCGCTCCTCTCTCCTTCTGTTCGTGTTTAGTTCTGCACAAAGAGTGTGCTCTGTTAGTGTTGGGTTCGATTATACCAGAGGGGCTTCCTTTCTATTGGACCTAAACAGAACAGTACCATTATAAAACTTCGGCCCATATTTCATCTTTAAACATACGTGGGTTAAATGTTTTATAGGGATCTTTTCATGAAACATAGACACATAGGATAGAAATTTTAAGTTAGTTGTACTTGGCCCTGATAATAGATATAAGTTAAATTTTAACCTCTTAAATATTAATTATGATTGGAACTGGATTAAATATTTATTTTTTATTTTATCTAACGTGTAATAAGTAAATAAATTGTATCAATAAATATATAATTAATTTGCTTTTCAGGAAAAGAAGTAAAAATTACAATCTATTTAGATGTCATTATCTTAGTTTTTTTTTTTTTTTAATATTTTAAACAATTATTTGAGTTAATTATGAACAAAATATATTGATACAAATAAAAAAAGAAAATTAGATTTAAGTTATGTAATCTATTTAGAACAAAGACAACAAATAAGATGAAATTCAAGACATGCCAACAACAAAAATTATTAACGTAGTCCCAAGGACCATATGAACAAACTATAATTTTCATCCTCATTCTTCAAATTACAATACATGGTCATATCATCTACAACTATTACACTCATTGCTTACAATATCTTTGACATATAAATTCAGCAACTCCACTAATCAAGTTCTTCACCTTCTCATCTTCTTTGACAATATCTTAAAATAATGCTATGAGATCATTTGTACAAAGGACATGGCACAAGAAGTTGAAGAACAAGATTTTCAAAAAAGCTATAACATCAAATCAATATAAGGATGAAAATTAAGCACGTTACCCAAAAAAATAAAAGTTAAATATTAAGAAAGATTAAGTTAAGAAATTAAAAAATATCACTATTAGAATAAGCAAGTACTATAGAACTCATCATCATTACCCTAAAAGCGAAAAGTACATTAGAATGATACATAACGTACTTAGAAATTTAGAATGATATCCAGCAAAGGAAAAGTACATTAGAATGTTACATATCAAAGGAAAATCAAACTGAATACATTGATTCTAAACTCAACCACAGTAAGAAATGTATATCTACATTGTACATGCCACGGAAAATGTTACAATTCCCATAAAATCTCTTGTGAACATGCAAGATAAATGTAAGGGTGCTGCTTAAACCAAATTAAAACTGTAATACAACTATGTAGACTAGAGGTTGTGATTGCTTTTTCTTTCTTTTTGGTTCATCAAAAGTCTTAGTCCTTGCAAGAGAAGTATCCTATTCTCATTCCATCCTAATAAAATAGTCCAATAGAGAAAGTGAAAAGAAAAAAAATCAGATTATCAGAATAGAACAATTGGTTGACTTCAACCGAGATGCGCTTTGAACTTATAGAAATCACTTACAGCAGTCTCACAACTAGTAATTGTCATTAAGTTGATAAAAACTCAAACCAACAAAACAATCATAATTTTACTTGCCGTTTCTTTTTCTTCTTTTTTGAAAGTTTATCAGCTCATTTCAACATGCATGAACTTCTACAAAATTAAAAAGAACACAATTTTTTTGACAAAGATCAGCTAGATCTCCAGTCTCCACAAAAGAGATTAAATCACTTTTACTATAAAGCTTGATAGCCTATCTTGTACACGCCATTGGCGACATACAAAAGCGTTCACTAGGCCAAAAAGTTATCCAATTAAATATATTCAATTATTCACCCATAATTGATATTACAAGCCTCCCAAAAGAAAAAGAAAAACACTAAACAAAATGTTAGTGGAAAACCTTTTTCGTTCGAAACCGCTCTGTTTCTTTTTAATTGTTAAGCCCTACATAACACAATAAATCATGGATATATATATCAGAGACCAATTACACAGTTCTCTCCTTTATTTTTTGAAATATACCCAGAAAAATTACACAGATTCTAATCTCAAGTTAAGTTAGTTTGTATTAAGTACTCAGTTCGAACACAATTCATTTATTAAACATAAACAAGTTAAAAATAGTTTTTTTTTTATGAAATTAGAAGGATTAGATTGCAATTGTGAGCATATAATTATTCTGCAAATTTCAGTCGAATTAATAATGACTTTCAGTGTTGAGCCTGTCATATTATTGAGCTCTTATGGTGATGTGAAAGGAAGTAAATTTAGTAAATAAACAAGTTAATACTTAATTAATTAGTTGTTCATTATTGACATAAATTACGAAAACAATTAAATGAATACAATGTGTCAGTGAAGTTAAGCGACATAATTCATTTATAGAATTAAACGTGATTAATTTATCTTATTAATTATCAATTCTTTTGGTAATATATGATCACTAATTAAATCTAATTGCTTAATTTCCATGAATTAATCGAATTAATGATATAGAGAAGTCAATATTTTACAAGCTAATGTGTATCACTTTTTCTAATATATAGTAATAATATAGCAAAAAGGAGAAAGACATTATGTTTTTCATAAAGGATCTTTCATGTTCGACTTTATGACATGAACACAAATAAAAATGAAGAAGAAGAATCATAGACGACATAACTAGCAGTTCCTTGACTCATTACTAGAAAACAAAGCTCACATCTTCGTTGTCTTATTAAGTTTTAGACATAGCCAGCAGTTCATTGACTCAATAGAAGAAGAATTTTGTAGACATATATATATATAATTGTTTTTTCTTTAAGCCCTAGCTAGCTCCTGCTGATCTTCTTCCTCTGCGGGTCAGCTGATCTTCTGTACTCGAGATTTTTAAGCTCGAATTTAGATATTGTTTAGAAGAAAGAAGCTAAACTCATGAAATTTGAAGAGGCAAAACAAACAATATAACCACTTGGATCGTGCTAGCTAGCTAGCTAGGGTTACTGAAGAAGAACCCAAGTTTCGTTGCCAAGAAGCACGATCTTTCTGTGCACTTCAAACTTGTATTGCACAGAATCACCTTCCACCATGTAGAATTTGAGCAAATCTCCTTCTTTAAACTCTTTATTACGAACAATTTGACGCCAGCCTTTAGATATTACTGGTTTGTTATGTGACCCTTTTCGAATATTGCAACGAAACATGTGTTCCTTTTGCTCATTGCAATACTTAATCTTGAAATCAACGTGACGGTGACCTGGTATGATTTGGGGAAGATGAGTTTTTTGATGATAAGTTGGAAATTGAAACCGGTACCTGACATCTGTTTTTCTAAGTTTTTTCTGAAAGAGCATAGTCTCCATCACTAACTAGCTATAGAGACTTTGTCTGAGAGATGGAAGAAAAATGAGAATGAAATTAAAGATCAGTCGAATGTACACACGGCTCATTAGTTAGCATATATATATATATAAAAGATAAAATATGGAGGTACACGCCACAGTAGATCGTTATTTAATTAAAAAATCTATGACTTCAACAACTTTGAAATTGAAAGAATAAAATGTATATAAATATTAATCATGCTTCCATTTGACTCGACTAGATTTTAGAAAGTGTTTGAGTAACATTGTATTGCTTGATGTCTTTATATATATATATATATATATATATAAATGCTACAGTGCCATGTTGAACTAGCATAACAAACTTAATCTAATATTATAAATCTAATTAGTACATAATATAATTGGATTAGAAAATATATAAATTAGACCTAATTAAAGTCTAGGCCTATAATCACCGGCTTAATATATTTAAATTTTTTCCTCTAAACTCAAATTGATTGCTTGAAAATTAAGTTAAGTTTGGAAAACCAAGCCTGAAAATTGAGATTTACAAAAAGAAAAAGAAAAAAGAACATGCATATACAGCTCATTGACTATGTATATTTATATTTATATGTATGTCTATTTATTATTATTATAAAAATGAGAGATATATGAAATGCACTTTTTATAGATTTGTCATGTGACTCCTGCTATTTTTGCTAACATAAACTTGGACAATAAATAGTTCTTTGTAATTGGCGTAGCCGACACCAGGACACCACCTTTGGATTAGCAACTTGATTTTTTGATTTTGTCCCAGTGTGGAATATACGAGGACAGTTAAATCTTCCACTTACACATCAAGTTCTTTAATTTTTGTCCAAGTATGCAAGATCCGGGACAATTTTGGGTAGGGTATATTCCTGTTATAACTTATTATAGCTACAAAATTTCAAATGATCATGAATCTTTTTTTAAAAAAGCATGCCCTTGTGCTGCTGTGCACAGTGTATGTTACAGCATATATATAAATTAACAAAATAATTCTTTGTCTTTTAATACAGTCCTAAATCCGGATAAAAGAATATGAATTCATGGGCGTTGATGTAAAATTTAATAAAGATTCATAATTTAAAATAAATCTCATTGATATATTCTCAACTACTTAGCTCAACATTAATCTGCATCATTCGGGTCTCAAACACAAAGATTTAGAAATATTTTATGGGTTTTTTTTTTGTTATATTTGGAATGCTTGAACTTGACATTAGAGATGAGGGTACACGTACCAACTGTTTGAGCTAAAATTTCGGTCATATTTTATGAGTTTTTTAAGTTAGTGTCATAAATTTATTAAAATATAATAAATATAATTTTTGAACATCAAAATGTTTCAAAAGCAACAATTTAAATATTAAATATATTTTTTTATTATAATATTATATAATAAAAATTATAGTCAACTATTGTAATAACTATTATAATTATTTTATTTATAAAAACTTAATAAGTGTCACACACTCACTAGAAAAATTATTATTTTATAAATAAATAATAATTAGTTAAGAGAGTTAATTTTGGATTACCATTAACATGAGTGTTACAATTTTTAATGGGTTTATCTACTCTTTGCTCATTAGGCATATGATAACAAGCCTAAAAAGTACATGTGAGATGAACAATATCTGTTTTGTAGATTTGTTATTATGTGCTCATTGACAAACCCATTTTTAATTACCTCATTTGTCTTGTAGTACTACCTTAGATTTTTATACAAGTTTGAAAAACACATCATTACCGAAACTTGTGTTATTAGTTTCATCATAATGAAATGGATCAAATGGAGTGTTTTTTTTTTTTTTTTGTAAACTTTTGCTTTAATCAACCAAAAAAAAAAAAAAACCCTCTATTTCTTCATGTAAGGCTCATCTATTAGACTATTACTGCTTCAAATCTGTGCACATTTGAAACATTGTAAAAAAAAAAAAAAAGTTAAAATAAATTATACTTTAATAGCATGTTATAAATTGGAAGACAGCTTTGCCTAGTTACTAAATTGAAAATGGTAATTTTTTGAGCTTCTTGCTTACAACAAGTTGAACTGGTTGAAGACAAAACGTCATATCAGATGGCTTCAATGGTTGCTCTTTCACTTACAAATACATGGGACGGACGTTTCACCGAAGGAATAAAAAAGTCATATCATATAAACAACGTATTTCATATTAAAGTCATGCAAGATGCTATTCACACCATGGATAAAGTACTTTCTGTGGGACTTTTTCTTTTCTTTTCGTAGCCAAGAAAACAATTGAATATTATTCTTAAAACTTCATTTTGATTACAAATAATCTTATTATTTTTTTTCAAATTCAAATCAAATCAATCTATATAGTGAGCAGAATGGAAATATAAAAATATGCAAGGAGATGGTCTACTAGTTAAACATGTGTAATCTTTTTTAGTGATAAAGTACGTGTAATTGAGTGGTGTTAATTTCCTCGACTCAATTTTAATTTTTAATTTGTTAATTTTTACTTGATAAATGATTATGCATGTAATAAATTTGAAGAAGAAATTAGATAATGACCTTACTAAATTTAAGAAAAATACATATTGACTCCGTTGATTTTGATAAACTAAGTTAGGCTAATAAAATAATAAAATGTTTTACTATGTTAGGAAATAATGTTAAGTTTGCCTTATATGTAGATCTGAATTGAGTCATGCATATGCATGCATGTGTGCTCCCTTAGTGCGTAGCTAGTGGCCCCTTCTTTTTGGTGTTAATTTTGGGTATTGTGCATTTTGATATGGCTAGTTGAGAACCACTATTTTTTATTTTTCTTGTGGAAACTTTGTCTCTATGGGATTCACTTTTGCAAATTAAGCTTGTCCAAGAAGTAGCAACTCAGTGATCTAAATAGGACTTATATTTATTTGGAGAGTTTCACGTACATTAACTTAATAAATTTGGAGTAGTTTTTGTAACAAAGGCTTTTATTTATTAAATGTAAAATTCAGAGAGTTTTTACGTATACCTGTCCAGCATTTACACAAGGTTAAAAGGATAGAATAAAATATTAGAAAAATAAAATAAAATTGTTGCCCTTCCTATATTCACGCTACACATATATCGAGAAAGTTGTTTAACTAAGTGGATCCTTTCCTTAATGATAGAGCAAATAGAGAAATTTGTTTTCATTAGCTGATGTTTTATTCCATCCTTTATAGATTTTTGTTAGTGTTATTGTTTTGTATAATTTATTGAGTTATTATTAAATGTATGTTACTAACATGATATATATATTATTAATAATGTATAAATTTGTTAAATATATTAATTAATAATGTATCAAGTATGAATTCTAAATGAACTTATATATAATTTTTTTCCCAATCACTATAATATTTTGTGCTTAAAATATACTAGTATTTTTGACACAAGCATTATACATGAATCGTGTTTATATAAATTTTATTTATTTATTTATAAATAAATATTTACCACATTTTATTATAAATGTAATTGTAAATTAAAGGATGGTGAAAATGTTTTGTCGTAATTAATGACTTGAAAAGTAAAAAAAAAAAAATTAATTAATTAAAATAAAGTTTTATACTTAGTCAATTTTATATATAAAGATACAAATAAAAAATAAAATTCTAACAAGTTAGTAACATATTATTAGGGTTGGACTTCTAAAACTAAATTAAAAATAAGTAAAGAAAATATGAAAACTATGAATGTGATTCTTAAAATCTAAAAAACCTTTAGTAGACCCAAAAAGAAAAAGTCCACACTGCTTGTCTGCTGCTGTACTCACGACCTGGGCCAATCTCTTTTTTTGTGGCATAAGATTTTGTATGGCATTTTGGTTTATGATTGATAGTGTTTTCTATTATATATATATATATATATATATATATATTATTATTATTAAAGAGTGAGTATAATTATAAATAAGTTACACTTTTAAGATAAGAATATAAATTTGAATTTGTCAGAGTGATTAATCTCATAACAATATTTACAAGAGTAACCCACAAAAAAATTTAATTTTGTTTTTCAATGATGTTTGGTTTGAGATTGATGTCATCGGCCCATTGATCCAATCACGTGTTCAATGCCTCTTATATTTGCTCTTGATTAAGAATATACAATTTATTCTTATGTTCTCTTTCTTTGAAAATATTCAAAAAACCTCATTGCAAAGGCTGACAACTATAAGAGAAATATAAAAATATAAAAATCATTCTATAGAAACCAAAATATTCCATCAGCCCATTAAGCTTTAGGTGCACATAAATGACTAAAAAATCTCTCTTACTACAAATTTGAAATTTCAGATTAAGTACTAAATTATTATGATATCAAAGCTAAATGCCACGAGTTCAAATCTCGCTTATGTTATAAGAAAAATTAAAATCGATTCTATATTTAATTCAAAAGATAATAAAATAATATAATTAAAATTATGAAGCAATTAAATCAATTAAAAGTTTACGTACATTTTAATATTCAATGTTTTTAGATTTGAACTCATTAACCCGGAAAAGATTAAGAATCAAAAGTTCAACCATGTTGAACCAAGGGACAGACCATATATAACAATTAAATATATTAATATATAATTCTATATTTTTATTAGTTAATATAGAATTGCCAAAATGTTTATTTATTTATTTATCTGCACTTTCTATTTCACGAATATGAAGTGCATATGATTATGAACTGGATCTAAGTTCTAAGCACATATAAGCACGAGATACTATCAAACATAGTTGTGCAGATGGCCAAATATGCAGAATCTTAAGTTGTTGTTATTTGATTATGTTCCAAGCATTATAGCTTTGGCTTTTTGATTCTGATTTCAGAGGTGTAGGTTTCTCTAAAACAGTTGTAAAACTTTAGTTTTATATTTTATTTCCTGTTTGCTCCAAAATAATAATAATAATAATAATAAATAAATAATCAGCCAGTGTTCTAAGTTACTCTGCTCCCTAAATCCTATAATCAGCCATAGAAGCAGAATTAGAGAAATGAGGTCAAAAAGTTATTGTTGTCAGATTCTATGAAGAAGCATTCATGTAGACATACCCAACAAAGTTGTTGAAAATCCTTTGACAAAAATGTGGAGAATCCATTCACAAGGGATACTATAGTTGTTTCAAAAAAAAAAAAAAAAAAACAACAACAACAAATAAACACCAATTTATAGTTGATGGACATTTTAATGTCAATTTTTTTATTTTATTTTTATTTGTGATTTTTCTTCCCTTAAACTAGACTATATGAATATTTGATTACCAAGTAAAAAAAGGAAGTAAGCATCACTTGCTTATCAACCCATTTGTTTCAGCAAAAAAGAAAATCCAAAAGAAGACCCTGAGACCATTTTTTGCACCTCCAAGTAAATTGTTTCTCAAGCTAGAAATTAGTAAGAATGTGCAGTAAAAAATTGATATCCAACTAGCATTTCACAAATAAAGAAAAAATTTGTAGTATACTATTACTACTTTCTGAGGTTCTTAAAGTAGCTGAAGTATCTCATAAATAAAAAAATAGCTAAAGTAGTTTGAAAATGATAATAGCTTCTCCAGCCTACTCCAAAAATCTGCCTCAACAGCAAACAGTTGAAAATATCCGCTTCTGCAACAAGAAGCAACCTAACAACAAAGGAAGAGAAGCAATATGAAACAAAATGGTAACAATTTTAAGTTTAGTGACATTGCACTCCAATATATTTACCATATCACTGTTAAAAAGTTTTTAGTATTGGATGAGATATTTAGAGAGAAAAGGTCTATGTATTGAGTGGTTATGCAATTACAGTTATTATACAAAATTCAATCACCCTCGTTTAGTATCATGAAGTAAAATTGTAGCTGAGATACCTTACAAGCACTTGAAAATCAGTCCTACATGTTGCTCCAGCTCCTTAAACCCTCCTTAAATCCTATAATCAGCCATAGCAGCAGAAATTAGATAAATAAGGTCAAACAGTTGTTGCTATCAGATTCTATAAACAAGCAGTCATATAAACATATATCATAGAAAATGGAAGATAATCCATTAATAAACATGTGGAGAATCAGGCCCAATAGGATAATTGGATTCTTTATACATCGAATAAAGCATTTTTCAACATCCAACTGGTGGAACTTTCCAACCATAAAAGTTTTCCTAGGCTTAGAGCAAGTGTAATGACTCTTACCATTGCACCAAAATATTCCACCACAACGGCTTCTGGAGAAGCAGATCCGCTGAGTAAGTAGGTCATGATTTTGACTGGTCCCTCTTTGTAATTATACCTCCTGGTTTAATTTTAAAATGTTTAATCTGGTAAATGGAGATGGTTGTCCTTCTAGAAGATCAGGAAACATGGCCAGAATCCTAGCAAAGAAGATAGAAGAAGCATTGAATTTAAATTCCAAGTTATATTATAAATAAGAAACTCATTAAGATTTTATTGTTAAACAAACGGGGTGCACTCTCCTTGAAGACTTCCTGGGATAATCCAACAAACTTGGCATTGCCAATTCTTTGTAACATATTATACAAAGGCAACGTAATGGATCTTTGCTCGCTCTCTGATGAGATTTCAAGCATATCAAGTCAACAGTATAAATCAACATTAACTTTTTCTAGAAACGGAAGATATATAATGGAGACATCATAATAGTCCGAGCCTCCAAAGTCAAAATATATGAGCTTTGGTGAAGAAATCACAAGGCCTTGGATTTGAACAGAAAATAAATTTAATATATGAAACTGCCAAGTTAGTGAGCTGAGGAGCTGATATTTCTAAGTTCATACCAAAAAATATTCAATCAATTATCTTCAAGCTTTTCAAATTGAGACAACCCCTAAAAGGGTCAAATCTATGTCCCATGCAATCCAAATTGCAGTCATCAAGATGCAAACTTCTGAGTTGAACAAAATTGAAGCTTTCAAGCCTTGGAATAGAAAGATCGTTCAATTCAACGGTTGTCAAAGCCTGACCAGTGAAAAGATAGGGGAAAGGCTCTAGAGTAGTACATATATTGATTCTTAGATACTGGACACCAAGGGGTTCCACACTCTTAATGACCCTTTCAATGAGTGAAACATATAAGTCCTGCAAATCTTCCGGAATAAGATTATCTGGGTCATCATAGTCATGGCAATCAAAAATCAATTTACTAACTTTGATAGAGGCATTTCTGTGGGATAGTACATTGATCACAAAGTTCATGAAAACAATAGAAATCATCTGAATAGTCATTAAAATTGAAGCGAAGGGATGGGAAGAGAAGTCCATAAATACCTCCACCTTGTACCCAAAATACTGGTTTGCACTGCAGTTTTGGTTTCATGAAAAGAAAGGATGTTGTAGTATACCATCAGGTAATTGTTCAGCCTATCCTCCTCCGCCATTATCAAGCTACTCTTTTACATTGAAATACTGGGTTTCTGAGTTATTTTATCGTTGCAACTATCTCTAATCTTTTCCACTATTAAGACAGAGGTCCGATACAACTAAAGGAGCTGGGAGCTAAAGCCAGAGAGGCAGAGAATAGAAAAGAAACCTATTTGTAAAAGACAACTAGGTTTTGAAAGCCCAATGGTTATGATTGTGAGCCTAGTGGAACTTAAATAAGGCCCATACAGTAATGTAACAGTTTATATTGACCCAAACAGTGGATCGATGGTAGAGTGCCAATTCAAAATTAACTTTTGTTTGTCATCATAAATTATGTAATAAATTTATAAACGATAAAATATGATTATAATGCATAGTTCACTTGATTATAATCTTGAGTGATAATTTATAATAATGAGACATGACAATTTATATTTATTAATATCAATGTGTGGACTCTCATATAATTGAGATTAGAAGGGTTTTACACTCCTTATAAGTAATTAGGCCTTCTCATCTTATTATCAATTGATTAGTTTTCAAAAGTATGGCTCCAATATAGTATCAGTGATGGGCCCCGATTGGCCGAACAACCCCATTAAATTCTAAATACGATATGAATATGGTACCCTAACCCCACCCTTAATTAATACAATAACAATAATTACAATATCCTAACACTAATTACGGTAACCTAATTACGATACATTAACACTAATTATGTCACTATAAGTCTAGTTATGGCACCCTAACCCATACATTAATTACAGTATCCTAACCCTAAATTACAGTACCCTACTTCTAATTATTGTACCCTAACCCTAATTACAATATCACAAATAAATCGAGTGCCCAAATTATCTATATTAAGTATAAAGTATAAATCTGTAAGATTTTTGTAGAAGGTACATTTCAATATAAGCAATTTTACGTTATCCAAAATTTCATCCATTCATGAAGATTAAGATTTGCAAATTCAAAACCCAGATTAGAAAAATAAGGGAAAGTAGTACATATTTAATATCAAAAAAAGGAAATTAGACATGGATAATGTTAAACATAGTAGGAGAATTATGTAACGACAGTTTTCATGTAAACTTAATCCAGTATCTTTATTTCCACGCTTTTGACGAATAGGAATTAAGTGCATATGCACTGCATATAAATTCTAACACATACATGCACAAGATACTAGTCCAAACTACATTGCCAAATTGATGTACATAAACGTCAAATACTCTTTTCTATTTTACTGTCATAGATTGCATGGCAAACTGAGTATAAAAAAGAAGAAAAATAGCTTATTGGTACTTGACGTAACCCAGTATTGGTGGATTGGCATAGATTTAAACCTGCATGTCAATTTGCTCATTTGACAAGTTCAGTAAGATACCAGAAAAAAAAATAAAAAAAATTATGATGCAATTAAGAAGAGACAAACAAAAGGTATTTACGAATGTCAGGCAATGAATATGTATCCGCATAAAAAAATGTGAGTCCTAGAACATCATAAAACAGAGAGTTAATGTATTTGTCCAAGTTCTTTTGGAAAAATAATAATTAACATAAACAAGTTTGCAATTAGGTTAAAATTCAACCATTTTAGCACCAAGTAGGTAACCATTTTTTGTTTCTCAGTTAGTCAAAGAAACAGAAACTGGTAAAATTTAAACTGACAACTAGAATACTGATACAACAAGTCACAAACATGGTAAGATTATGTAATCTGCTAATATAAAAACAAGTGAAAAACTTTGCATTCCCAATTGCACGAAACATATTATTCAAATCCAAAAGGGAAGTTTGTATTTCCTCTGTTGCTAGCCAATTCCTATAGTATACTTCAACATTGACATTCTCGATAAAGGAAAGGCATTCAATGGAGAGATCACAGATACATGAGATGTCCTTAAAAGAAAAAGATTTGAGCTTTGGTGAAGAAATCACAATCTTACCATCTCTACCATTAATGAACATTGAAAATGAAATTGATAAGTTAGTAAGCTGAGGAGGAGATATCTGGAAGTGTTCCACATCCCCGTCAAGGGAACTGTCATCTAGCAGCAAACTTTTCAAATTGAGACAACCCCTGAAAGGGTTCAATGGTATGTTCACTACATGAAATCTTATAATCTATAAGACTCAAATTCTTTAGCAGCACAAAATCATAGTGTTCCACAGGTGGCATCCTGGTCATTTGAATTCTAGGGTTTTCAAAGACTGACAATTGAAAAGATGGGATACAAGCTCTGTAAGGAAAAAGGCTTCAACTCAGAGATTTCACAAATTCAACAACCCTCTTCATGTGCAATTGAAAAGAAGAGTCAACCTTATCCATATCCATCAGGTATTTTGCTCAGCCTATCCTACACCATTTTTTGTCTTCCCTTTTCCATCGCCTTCTGCTTCTTCGCTCCTCTAGGTTTGCTCTCTCCTTCTGTTCGTGCTCTTTCGCATGAAATGGGATTCTCCAACTATATAGACCATAATTCATCTTCACCAGACCCTGTAAACCTAAACTCTTTCATTACTCACATACACACAAAATGGTGAAATTTTTATAGTTGATGATGAAATAAATGGACATTTTGATGTCTTTATTGTTATTTTATGTTTTCTTCTTTAAACTCAACTACAAAGTCAAATTCAAACTCAAACTACAAAGTAACCTCTATGAGCTTATGACAATGGATTCCAACACATTTACCATATCATTATCAGCAAATATTTACAATTCGTTTCAGCAGAAATTACAGATTTTTTTCTCCAACCAAGCAAATTGTTTCTCAAACTAAATATTAGTTACACCAAAAAATAAATATAAATAAATAAATATTCGTAAGAACAAGCAGTAGGTACTCGATATCCAACTCGCATTTATTGCGAGATGTTAGCTCAACAAATCTGTACCAGGGCTCAAGTTCATTCCTTTCTCCTTAATCCCAGTTTCCAATTTGAGGAATCCACTCTATCTATCAGCCAAAAGAACTAGCATTTCACACATTAAGAAGTGGTCTGTGGTAAGAATATAACATTACACATCAATTGTCTGGTGGCATCTACAACACCAATACTACTTTCATGGTTCTTAGTGTAGCTGAAGTATCACACAAAAAAAGTAGCTAAAGTAATTACAAAATGATATTACCTTCTCCAGCCGACATCAAAAGGTGATTCTGCAGCAAACAGTTGAGATTTTCATCTTCTGCAACAAAAAGCTGCCTAACCATAAAGAAAGAGAAGCAATAAAAAACAAAATGGTCATGTCCAGTAAATCACATGCATCCTCAGCTTAGTTTCCAAGAAAACTAGATATGAACTTCACCTAACATATAGAAGTAAAAGTAATATATGAACAAAAAAACCCAAATAATATATCTTCGCAATTCTCAAAGAATTACAAGCTAATATTGCAAGGACCAAAGAAGGGAAATATATATCATTTTTACATTAAACACAATTCTCCTTCATAAAATTCAAAGAATTTCACTTTATTCTTGAGTGATGAATGAAACATAATCCTGCTGTCCATGAAAGAATTCCAAGTCTCAAAAGCAGACTCTTATATTCCTTTTGTTCACATGTTTTGCACAGCTACCAAGTCTTACATGTCACAACCTAAGTGTCCACACAAGCTAAGCTGCATCTTACTTGAATACCTTTATCTTTGGCAAAATTCAGTTTGAACTTTATGTTTGTATTTGAAGCTACCCATCTTAAAAAAAATAAATAAATAAGTCAAGAGGTGTCTCTAGTTGAAGATTTTAGCATATTATAACCTGAACAATATTGGAAATCAACAACTTAATTGGGAAAGATTGCAGGAAGAAGGGAGATAGCTAAGCAGCTAATAAATAGGTAAGAACCTGACCCTTTCAAAGAAAGCCTTGTAGTGGTGGTGATGCTTCCTTCAGATCAATGGCAGAAACCTAGCGTAAATAGTTATCGGTGTCCAGCTTGGGTCCGGGTTTGTCTACTTTGGTGAAGGTTCGCAATCCTTCTCTTATTCTTTGTTTGTGGTTCAATGTGAAATCGTTAACCACTTTCCGTCTATGAATAAGATGTTCGAACAGTAATTCAAGTGAATGCATAAGTTGTAAAAGATTATATTGCAATCAGCAGAGGCCGCATAATAATATATAGAATATACACTATAGAAATTCGTCAGTTCTAAATCAATTATAATGACGACCAAACAACCTATGGTAGGTAGCAATTAGACTAATAATGTCGATATATTGTGAGTGCTTAATACAGGTATTATACAAAATTCAATCACCCTCGTTTAGTATCATGAAGTAAAATTGCAGCTGAGATACCTTGCAAGTTACAAGCACTTGAAAATCAGTCCTTGTGTATGTTGCTCATGCTCATTAAATCCTATAATCAGCCATAGAAGTAGAAACTAGATAAATAAGGACAAACAGTTGTGGCTATCAGATTCTATAAACAAGCAATCATATAAGCATATCCTAGAAAATGGAAGATAATCATTAACATGTGGAGAATCAGGCCCAATCGGATAATTGGATTAGTTAACATAAAAGAAAGCATTTTTCACATCCAACTGGTGGAGCTTCCAACAATAAAAAGTTTTCCAAGACTAAAGCAAGAGTAATGACTCTAATGATTCCAAGGGAATACTACGGTTTGCCAAATTACCTGTGGATATTCAATCACAATGGCTTCAAGAGAAGGAGATCCACTGAGTAATTAAGTAGGTCATGATTTTGACAGGTATGGTGAAGCTTGAGCGCCTAATATAACTCGATTTGATTTTTAAAATGTTTAATCTGGTAAATCGGGATGAGTGGCCATCTAGAAGATCAGGAAACATGGCCAGAACCTAGCAAAGAAGATAGAAAAGCATTAAATTTAATACAAGTCAGCTGGGGAATTCCAAGTTAAATTACAAATAAGAAACTCATTAAGATTATATTGTAAAACAAAAAGAGTGTACTCACCTTGAAGAATCCCTGGGATAATCTCACATGCTTAGCATTGCGAAATCCTTGTAACATATTGCGCAAACACAACATAATGGACCTTTGCTTACTTTCTGAATATGAGTTTTCAAGCCTATCAAGGCAATAGTCTACATCAACTTTCACTTTTTCTCGAAAGGGAGATATATAATGGAGACATCATAATAGACTGAGCCTTCAAAGTCAAAAGTTGTGAGCTTTGGTGAAGAAATCACAAGCCTTGGTTCTGAAGAGAAGTCTTCAATTGTAGTGGACGAAATTGTCAAGTCAGTGAGCTGAGGAGCCGATATTTCTAAGTTTAAATACAAAAACTAGATAGAAGTTAAAATTTAATCTCTTAAATATTAATTATGATTGGAACTGGATTAAATATTAATTTTTAATTTTATTTGATGTGTAATAAGAAGTAAAATAAATTGTATCAATATATGCAAAACTAAATTGTTTTCAAGAAAAGAAGAAAAAATACGGTCTCTTTAGATGACTTTGTCTCTTTTTTTCTATTTTACACAACTATTTGAGTTACATATGAACAAAATATGTTAATACAAATAGAAAAGAAAACTAGATTTAAGTCATGTAATCTATTTACCAAGAACAAAGACGATAAATAGGATGAAATTCAAGACATGGCAACAACAAAAATCATTAACATAGTCCCAATGACCACATGAAGAAAAGGTAATTTTCATTCTCATTCTTCAAATTACAATACATGGTCATATCATTTACAATTATTACACCCATTGCTTACAATATCTTTGACATATAAATTCAGCAACTCCACTAAGTTCTTCACCCTGCCAAGTTATATGCTTCTCATCTCCTTTGGCAAGATCTTAAAAAATGCTATGAAATCATTTATACAAAGGACATGGCGCAAGAAGTTGAAGAACAAGACCTTCAAAAATGCTGTAAGATCAAATCAATATAAGGATGAAAATTAAGTAGTTTACCCAAAAATGAAAAGTTAGATATTAAGAAAGACAAACTTAAGAAATAAAAATATCACTATTTGAAATAAAAAATATATATTAGAATTCACTACTATTAGCATAAAAAGGAAAAGTAAATTAACCAACAAGGGTTAGGTGCAGTGGTAATCAAACTCACTCTCAACCTGAGAACATAAGTTTGAATTTTGGAAGTAGGCAATTGTTGAAAAAGCTTTCTAGTGGTGACAGAGCCTGAGAGATTAGTCTCACAATAATGTTTGTGAAAAAATATAAAAAACTAAAAGGAAAAAAAGAAAAAGTAAATTAGAATGAATACATAACAAAGGAAAATTATATTAGAAATTCTTTCACATACACAACCTACTACAGATTTTCTTAAATTGACAGATACTGTAACTCTAGCATTTCCAGTTTTATTTAGACTCTTTTCAATTGGGTCAGAATCTCACACTTTTAGAAAATTATGACGTCATTTATGTTGGTTGTCATTTGTTTTGATTTAATCGGATCTGAGCCGATTTTCTTCGTTTTTGAGATCCAAGCAAGCGATTCTCTTTATAGACCGCCAACTGAGACTAGGTTCGGGATTCCATTCCACGATCCCTAGGCAAGCTCTTTAGTCTTTAAGGTTTTCAACTCCAATTATAGTTCTAATTTCACGTGGTTTCCATTGACCCATTATGATCAAACTGTACCCAAATGCTTTAGGAGTAAATTCTAAAAAATTTGGTGAAATTAATTAGTTTATGAATTTATTAAAAATTAAATGGATCTCTTGAAATTTTTGTGCTTGGGCAATGACGCAGATAGTGAGGTATTAACAGAGGTGCGTCTATTGCTGGTTGACAACTATTTCCAAACCCCCTCTTAGGCCTTCAGGCCTTTGAGATTTATAAAAAAAATAAAAAATGGGTCTCTTGAAATTAATAGTGGACGTGCTCCAAGCTAGCTTCAGCATATTCAAGCACTGTAATGATCATCATAAATTACTGTCAAAACTCAGTTCTAAATTCAATAATTAAGAAGACTAGTAATATAATTATAAGATCTTCCCTTCATCACAGAAGGACCATCAAAATCAGCCAAGGCAACACCATGCATTCACACGGATCAAGAATTAGAATGTTACTTGAATTATGTATTAGAATCATTGATTAGATTAATTATGATAAATGGTAAGTGAGATTGATAATTTTATTTTTTTTTGCTAATCCAAACTGAATTCACTAAACAACTGGATCCATAAGAAGGGAAATCCAGTGAAAGATTACTCAAATTAAACCCATCAATAGTTCCAGCCACAGGCTTTCTTGGCCAAATTATGACCTGGAATATTACAAGTCCTAGGGACCTTTCTGCATACCCACAAGTCCTAGGGACCTTTCTGCATACCCACTACTGAGCACATTGGAACAAGAGGATCAGGGGACTGAGAGAAACCAATATTGGGGGAATTTAGGAGATTTCCTTTGCTATTCACGCATACAGCAGCCAACCAAGAACCTTTGGAGTTGGAGGCTGCATCGAAATTTGATTTAAACACAACCGTCAGGAGGCAAAGTCCAGGAAGGAGGGTCAATAACTTTCGGAAATGGGATACAAGCTTTTGATCAACTCATTGAAAGACTCGCCTTTTATTCAAGGGTACTCTCACAATAAAAAGAAATAACACAATTAATAACTTAAATACACTTGTTGACCATATACACCTAGCTAGAAGATCACAAAATAACACAATTGCAGCTACCAATCATGCAGTTCTTGAGTCGACCGAGTGACTAGAACACAAAACCTAGCTCTCTACAACACATGCATGTCCATCTTATTTCACACAATGCATATCAACCTCACCTCGATCTGCTCAATTGTGCTACGTTCACTGAATAGGACACCAAGTTTCTTGACCGAAAAGCACTATCATTCTCTGCACTTCAAATTTGAAATTTACAGAATGATCACCTTCCACCTTATAAAATATGAGCTTGTCACCTTTTTTAAACCCTTTCTCTTTAACAATTTGACGCCAACCTTTGGATATTACGGGTTTGTTGTATTTGCCATTATCTTTGTTGCGAATTTTACAACGAAACCTGTGTTCGGTTTGATCATCTCCATATTTAACCCGAAAATCAATGTAGTTGCTCCCTTCTTCGATTCGAAGTTGTTCTCGTTGCACAGAAGAGCAGAAGTGCAATCGAAACCCAACATCGGTCTTTGAGAGTATCTTCTCAAATAACTGGCTTCTCCTTGACATTTCTACTGCAAGATCAAAGATCAAAGATTGAGTGTGTTAATTAATTAGGGAGAAGAATGAAAATTTAAGATTTAGTAGAACTTCTCTGCACACTGCGTTTATACAGAAGATCAAAAAGCAAACAACATAAAAATCATCTATTTTCATATTTAGATTCTATATTCTTATTCTAGAAAAGTGAATAGTCCTGCATTTGTGTCTTATCCCAATTCCCAACCATCCAAATGAATTTGATATAATTAATATATTTGACGTGGGTCCGCTATGTTGGTTTTTCAAACTCTGTACAATCCTAATGATCCAACTATTACATTTGACGGGGTCCGGTGTGTTGGTATTTCAAACATTGTCAAAAATTTGAGACAAAAAAAAGCGTAGTAATAAATTGTAAATCTATGGCATTAGAGCTTGTGTAATATAGATAAATGACATTCTGCAGCTAGTACTTATATCCTAAAAATATAGTAATAAATTGTAACACTTGTAATAATGGTCGACCCAAATTCTTTTTGGTAAGCAAAATGTTGCGGCTCCCAATTTAATCTTGCTTTGGTCAGCGACCAGCAATTTCACACCTATTCTGGATGCTTTCCTTGCAGTTTCTTAATTATGTTGGTTAGTATTGGATCCATGGCCAGTCTATTGGTAGTAATTTTCCCTTCTTTTATTGTTTTTCACAATGTTGTGGTGCATAATTAGTGGGTCGGTTTCTTATTATCTCTTGCTTAATTGATGGAATGTTAAGGATTTGATTTTTTGACATTCGAATGCTTCACTGATGGCCATAAAGAGTATTGCCCAGAAGAGTATCGGTGGGGCCTATATAAACATTAGATCGAGAATTAAAATATCATTTCAACTAGTACTCTAGTTTATCATTTTCAAACTAGTGGGGAACATGCAAATTAACCTGTCCAGTAAAAAAGATAAGAAAAAGAAACCTTTGGTAATCTAAAATTTTTAAAAACCTCAGTTGGGTTTGTAGTCGGTAAAAGCTTTTTAGTATCATTAAAATGAATGTTCCAAAATAAAAATATGTTGTCAAAAAAAGAGTAAAATTAAAAGTTCCCTGTGACCCAAATGTTATCCAATTAAAAAATGTTACTTGAAAACCTTTTTGAAAAAGGCTCTGCGTCTTTCCAATTATTAAGCCCTTTATAAAATAGAATAAACCAAAGTTCTCTCCTGAGACAGGCATCCCATTTATTTAATAGTAGACATTCTGGTAGACGAAACTCAATCCTTCCATATTACTGAATTTGCGTTGCCTGCCTGAATCCAACGGATTTGAATCATCTGAAATTCCTTATTCATAAAATTTATAAAAAAAAATTTATGCTTAATTATTCAGCGTTTCTTTTTTAAATTTCAATTATTCAAATAATTTATGATATAAATAAAATTAGATGGTTTAAGCACTAAACACTTTTTATAGTGATGATGATGAAGGAATCCGTTTCCACTTGACCAGTCAATTAATTTATTTATTCTGTTGCCGGACTATGCCTTATCTTTTCTTTTTATTTTGTATTCTTTACTCACTTTCACGAGCTACTTTAGTTAATTTGCTTTAAAGAAAAAAAAAAAAAAAAAAAAAGGGTACTCATCTTTCTAACCAGCAGTAATCGGAAGAATGTCCTTGCATTATCAAACCACTTAAATACATAATATTTTTTTTTTGATAAAATAAATACATAAATTTTAGTAATGTTAAAAAAAACATTTATTTAATCACGTCACAAAGTCAAAACTTATAAAATATTCAGATAATATAATAATCATATCCTATGCTAATTTTCACTCTCTCAATTATTGGAGATAATAAATCCAATTTTAGCATAGTATGTACAATTATAAATATATATGGTCAAATAAGTTTAGGAGTAAAAAAATTGTTCCATTTCTCATGTCAAAATATTATGTGTATAATTTATTCACAAGAGATAAGAAATACATTGAAAATTAGTACCAACGAAGTGTCACAACAACTTAAATTCTAGTGTGCATCACCCTTAACAAAACCTTTGGCCCGAGTAATTTCCCTCCAACCTTTTATCTAAGACTGAATTTTTGTGATGATCTTTAACAAGAATGATGCAACGAAACACGTGTTACTCTAGTGTCATCTCCATATTTAACACCAAATGTAACATACCGGACTCTGCCTTTGAATGGTGACAGATCTTTTAGTCTAGAAGTAGGAAACGATAGCCGATGAGTAACATCAGTTTCAGTAAGAGTATTTCTGAATATTTCCATGATATAATTAAAGAGCACGTTTTTCGTTTACTAAGCTATGTAATGTAGAAGCTGGGCAGCCTAGGTTTTATATATAATAACAAAGGCTTGTATTTATTAAACGGGTAGAAGAAAATGTTAGGGACATAAAAAAGAAAAAGAAAAGAAAAAAAGTACATGGATTATGTTTTGGCATACATTTTGTGCTAATGTGCTCAGTGTATACTTTTTCTTGTATGGAGAATATCAAATTAATTTCTGATAAAATTTATGTAGTTAATTTTAATAATTTAGAAACAACAATTGTTTGACCGTCACTGTATAACTGATGAATTTTCGTTTTTAATGGGAAGTTGGAGTCCATCCCCCCTAGACTCTCTATGCACGGATATAGAGAAAATTGGATTGCCTTTGTCCAAAGAAGTAGGTTGGAAGTGCATACAATTAATACGGGTTAATGAGAAAAGCAAAAGCACTATGTTTTCAACTTGTTTTCATGAGCTGGTGTTTTTCTCCATCTTTTATATATTTTTATTAGTGTTGTTTTTTAGTATAATATGATCTGTCAGTAGGGTACTAGTTTTTTTTTATTTTAAATATTAGGATTAGTTTTTTTAAAAATAGAATCCCAAGAGAACTTCAAGTAAATTAGGGATTGTGGGAAAAGAGTACAGTATTTTTTTATTAATAGATCATCTCCTTTATTGAAAATAATTGATAAAAATTTATTTAGATTGATTAAAAGTAGTAATGAAATGATGATGAAGAAAAGAAATCCGTTTCTAGTAGTTCTCCATGCAGCATACCCACGTGAAAATTACTCTTGTATGGCAACTGGTCAATATTCTGTCGGACTACGCCTTTATCTTTTATTTTCGTTTGTATTCTTTATTGACACTTTCCCTAAGTGCTACTTTAGTTAATTTGCTACAAAGAAAAAAAATATTCACTCATCTTTCTAATCAGCATTATCAGATGAATGAAATATCCTTGCATCATCTAACGAATTAAATACATAAATTTTAGTAATTTTGGTAAAAATATATTTTATTTAGTCATGTCACAATGTCAAAACTTATACAATATTCGGATAATATAATAATTCCGTATGTTAATCTTCACTCTCTGAATTATTCAAGCTAATAAATCCAATTTTAATATAATATTTACAATTATAAATATTTTTGTTTGGTCAAATAAAGTTTGGAGTAGAAAATTTTTTCTGTTTCTTCATGTCAAATTGTATACTTTTTTCACAAGAGGTGAATAGTTATATTAAAAATTAGTACCAACGAAATGTCACGACAACTTAAATTCTAGTGTGCATCACCCTTTACAAAATCTTTGACTCGAGCAATTTCTCTCCAACCTTTATCCAACACTGGTTTTTTGTGATGATCTTTAACACGAATGATGCAACGAAAAACGTGTTACTCCTAGTGTCATCTCCATATTTCCCAGAAAATGTAACATTCCGGACTCTGCCTTTGAATGGTGGCAGATCTTTCAGCCTGGAAGTTAGAAACGATAACCAACTGTAACATAAGTTTCAGTAAGAGGCCTTCGGAAGATTTCCATGATACAATTAAAGAGTACGTGTTTGGTTTACTAAGCTATGTAATGTAGCAGCTGGGCAGCCTAGGCTTTATATATATAATATATAATAACAAAAGCTTGTATTTATTAAATGGGTAGAAGAAAATGTTATAAAAAAAAAAAAGTACATGGCCTATGTTTAGGCATACATGTTGTGATAATATGTTTATGTGCTCATGTATATTTTTATGGAGGATAACAAATTAGTTTTGCATAAAATGTATAACATTTATGTAATCGATTTTAGTAATTTAGAAAAAAGAATTGTTTATTGTCACTGAATAGCTGATGAATTTTGACTTTTGATGGAAAATTGAAATTGAACTTAAATCTCCTATCCCACTATTGTATCTCATTTTCTATCCTCCAATCAAAAAATAAAAGATATCATTTTAATAATTCTCCCTCTCATCCCAGTTTAACACCGTTTGTTGTTAAATTTTTTTAAAGAGAAAAACCCTACAGATCGGTACTTTAGGCAACTACGCCTAAGGATAGCAATGGATCGGGTCGGACTCGACCCGATCCAATCCAAGCATGATCCAAAGACCTATTAGATTAGATCTAATCCAATCTATTTGATCTGTGGGTCATGATGGATCAGTCCAACAAGATATGGATTCGACCCGGATCCAACTCGTCTAGTTTTTTTCTTTTAATATTGAAATTTGAAATATGTAAATTAGTAAACATAGAAACTAAGTGTAACAAAAAGAAATTAATCAATTTATTTTCTAAATATTATTGTAGTAAATTATCTAAAGTTCAATAGATAAAGATGGATAATAAATATCCCATTTTTTAGTCTATTTTCTTATATAGACTAGCAACAACTATTTAAGTAATTAATTAATAAAATTTCTAGATAATTATTTAAGTAAATAATTTATAAAATTTCTTAGATTCATAAAATTGAGTTTGAAAAGAAAGAAAAAAAAACAAATTAGCTATATTTAAATTTATTAATTTATGTGTTTTTGATTTTCTTATATAGATTTGTACAAATTATTTAAGTAAATTTATTAGGTAAATTTTTCTAGATTAGTCTAAATTATTTTTGTTTTCTATTTCTTATATTTTATCAACTCTTGATATTATTCTAAAATTTACTTTTATTTTATTATATGGTGGTGTATAATTTATAATTTATAAAAATACATTAAGTAAACAAAAGCTTAATTTTATTTGTAAAAAAAAAAATTAAAAAAAAAGAAGGATCAATGTATTGGATCAAGCCCGATCCATGGTTCATGGTTTGATTCGATCCAATCCAAGTTATCAATTGATCAAATAACTTAAATATTATTCAATTCATCTTTATTGGATTGGGTCGGGTCGAGATCTATTGCCATCCTTAGCTACGCCATTCTTTTTTGTCAGCCTTATCCTTCACTTTTTGCCCCACCACCGCCTTGCCTTCTTGCACACAAATAAATCAAACCGCCTCCATCACTTCCATAAACAACTCCCTATATCGTTTCGTTTCGTTTCGATTAGATTTAGATTATAGAAATAAATAAACCTCAACTGCATAAACTATTGTACTCTTTAGGAATTGGATCCAATTTTATTTTTTTAAAAAGAAATGAATGTTAAATCTATCAATTGGCTGATTATTCATGCCGAAAGTGAGTTGACAAGAAGAAAAAGAAAGACATAAAGCATGTGCATAAAGCGATTTGGGTTTTCCTACCAAAGAATGGTAAGACAGACAGAAGAGACTTAAGCTAAGTTTAATAATATTTTTTGAAAAGATATTTGGACTTTTGAAAATTTACAATACTTAAATATTATTTTTATATTTTTCTTTATCTTTAAACTGTAAAGATAAAACTAATAATAAGTTTTTTTTCTTTTTATCTTTTAATAGGAGATTTAGTGACTGGAAAAAAAAAATAAAAAAATTCTAAGGCTTGATTTGATAATTATGTGACTTTTAAAAATTTATTGTGACTTTTATACTATCAAAAAATAGTTGTCATAAATTCATAATAATCATGTTTGATAAATTTTTTATAAAAATTATTGTGAGTAGTAAAAATAATAAACTAAGAATTTGGTAAACTAAATTATAAATTGTTTTGAATATATAAAATGACAAAAATAAATATTATTAATTAAGATATATTTACAAAAATAATTTAATGATTTATACATTAATTAAAAATATATTTAATAATTTGTTTTGGTAGAATAAACGGGCCTTACGGCCAAGAAAAGAAGTAAGGAAAACTAAGACGAAATAACACGATACCGAGCTACTCATAATAGGTCTCCAAGTAATTGCAGCTCCAGATCTTCGCACACTAGATGATTGGAATCTATCCTACCATCTGCAGCATTTGTTGCTAACCAGTCTGCACAAGTATTACATTCCATGTAAACACGTCGAACCTGAACACTCCAGTTCTGTGCCATAATTTTTTGAATTCTGGCTATTAATGATCTGTGTAAACTTGCACCATTGTTCTCATTTGACAAATAGGCAGCCACTGTCTTTGAATCTACTTCCATCATCACCTTCTTAAACCCGAGCTTCCACGCAAGCCTCAGGCCATGGAAAACTGCCAAAAGCTTAGCACTTGTTGAACTACAAACCCCTAGAGCCATAAAAAAGCCAGCTAACCCGTTCCCATCAGAGTTTCTCAGAAGACCTCCTGCTCCACTCACCCCTGGATTTCCTCTGCTAGAACCATCAGTATTAAGGGTGAACCAACCATCCGGAGGCATAATCCAACGAAGTAGTACACAAGTCTTCATGTGTTCCACCAATACTCCATTCTCAGGGAGCAAAGACTTAGTAATTTCACTGACCATAGTCATAATGATAGACATCGGGTTCCAAGGAGGAGTGAAGTTTTCTTCAAAGATTTGTTGGTTACGCCATTTCCACAAATACCAAACCGCCACTCCAAATGTTATTCCCCAATCTACCTCATGCATTCCAATTTCCTTTGTGAGGCAAAGTTTAATCCAATCTATTAGATTAGTCCCAAAAAATAAACTAAGAGACTTTCCTTTCACTAACTTGATCCAAACACCATGCGAGAAAGGGCAGTCCCTAAGGCAATGAAGGATGCTTTCATTTTGAGCTGGGCAACGCCCATAGGAAGGTGTTTGTGCACAACCCCTTCTAGCCCATTCTTCATTGGTCACGATCCTTTTATGTATTTTAAGCCATAAAAAAGTTTTAATTCTTCGCGGACCAGGCCACTTCCATACTAGATTCCATAGTCTGCTCATACTATCTTGTATACTAACGGATTCAAGGCTATGATAGGCAGATTTTATTGTGAAATTTCCATTAGTAGTCAACCCCCACACTTTCATATCCATTCCACCCGAGTCAGAAGGAACAGGAATCCCTTTGATTTTGCTACAAATTGAAACTGGAACAGAGCAACTCTTGTGCTGTTGTTGCTATTGGAGATTTTGTTAAATGATTGGAACAGAGCAACTCTTTCCTTTCCCTTGAAAATATGAGGGAGCAGAAAGTGAAATTTTTATTGGTTCTATTGCCACCCCATTCTCCTTAATAATGAGGGTTAGCTTTTATGTAAAATGTACTGTTTGTGAACTTGTATATCTAAATTGATGTTGAATTAACTAATTTGCAGTACTACCGAAGATGATATAATTGTTGATCCAGTTGATACGCTGGAAATCGTTGATGATTTTGAACTTGGGCAAGAAGAAGCTGTCGATATCAAAGACAAAGAAGTCAATATGCGAAAAACTAAGGAGACGTATAAGTCAACACAAGTTAAGTTTCACTACCAGTAGGGAAATTCTTGTATACGTCTTTTCCCAATCTTATGCATGGATGCATCATTCAATATAATAAGGGCATTTGCTAACATTTGAGACTCCTCAATATGCTTCTCCTCCGATATGTGTTTCTTCTCACAAAGATAACTTCAGGCAAGCAGTAGCACTGGTTTAATTGGACAGAATCGCCACAATAACTTCTTTTGTGTTTCTTGTTTCACGAAAGGTTTTTTATTTATTTTTGTTTCATGTTTTCCTTTATTTTTGAAATGGTAGGTAGTTTCTTTTACCGGGTTTTTCAGCATGGAGGTAATTTATCTTCTGCATATTGTTCAGTTGTTTAGACTTGGTGGAAAGTAAGATTACTGAAAATTCTCTAAGAGTGACAGAAGTTGTTGAAACTTGAAATATTTATTCAATCAATTATACTAATTATCTCCAAAAATCCTTGCAAGGTTAGTTCAAGGTCGTGTAACCACAAAAGGTTATTAAATCAGGATACTGGCCTTGGGTACGGGATCTTGTGAAATATCTACTATTTGTTAGGGTACCATCTGAAAGAACCCAATCTCTCTGGTACTGACAGAATTATAAAGAGTCTCTAGTTTTTTAGGCCAAACGGGTTTCAGGTGCACCTGTGATATCTTTGTACTGAGTTCACTTCACTTAAGCAGAGAATCACAATTCATTAGCTAGATCAATTAAGAGGCTTATATTGTTGTGGGGCTTGGACATATGTTAAAGTTTCTCTCTCTCTCAAGTAAATCATAAACATGTTCTATGGGAAAAGCAAGACATTTTCACTGTTCATTGATTCACAAGTAATACAAATTTTTTGCACTAAAAATGTGTTTTATTAGTATTCTAGCATGTGATATTTCAATCAATAGAATTATTTTGCCTAATTTTGTGTATCCAAATTGTGGTTCGAAAATTGACATGTTTTGCATACCTGTCTTTGCATAAGATTCATATGTAATTCTGTATATTTTTTTCCTGTGTAGTAACTTTATGATAATTCCAATTCCCAAGTTCATTTCAAAGTTCAAGCTATGGAAACAAATGGAAATTATATTTACTGATACATAAGCGTTAATCTTGATGAAAAGAAGGTAACTGCATTAAGCAAACTGTCATATGTACTTTAAAATGACAATAGACCAAATCACAAGTGGATGAATTGCAATGTTATCTCCAGAATATGACATTGGAAGTCGGTCTAATTATGAGAAACCCACATAATAGCCCACATTCTGTGAGCCTCCTAATTGAATTCTACTAACATCTGAGCTCAAAAGGTAAGCAGCATGAAATTTGAGGTTTGAGCTGGAGCTTACTTTCATGCATTGAAGAGCATCATAAGCCATACCTTATGAGTCAATTTCCACTGTCTCTGTAGAATGAATGAGGTCCATCAATCATTTTTTCTATGGTCATAACATTTTTCTATTTTATGTTTTCCTTTCTTTCTATTAGTTAGGATGGTTCTTTGGTTGTGTAAGGGTCCTCTCCCCTGCTATTTTAGATATTCAAATGAAGCTGCTGCGATAATTATAACACTGTACGTCGTATGGTCATTAACCATTACTCCATAGTCTAACACTATACCACTCTTCCCATAGAAGATTGGACAGCAATCTAACTATCCTGCATGCTTTATTTGCATAGGTCAACTCCATAGCTAATTTGTGCTTATTGTTGCAAGCTTTTTCTTACATCTTTGAAAGTGAATGCATTGTTGATGCCAATATTTCATGCCTTGGTGATAATGTTTCTTTTTCCATGTGCTGTATTGCAGCTCGAGCTTCTAAATCCATGTCAGACAGGGAAAGAAACTGCTTGTTCTGGATATTGATTATATACTTTATTAGATCACCGGTCGACAGCAGAGAACCCTCTTGAACTTATGTGACCTTGTCAGTGGTTCTCTGTGTTGAGTTCTTGCCTGCTCTCTATTTTTCACTTTTTCTTGTAATCTAAGCCTATTTCCGATGTTGTCATTTGCAGATCTTCACGAGTTTATAACATCTGTTTATTCGGAATATGACATCATGATATGGTCTGCAACCAGTTCTGTTTTACTCTTCGTCATCTGCTGACTTCCCTCTTCTCATTTATTACCTTGAAACTCTTCTCATGAAGATCGCAAACCACATAGGTGGATCCATGTACCTGAAATGAGGAAGCTGATATCTTAGATTTCACCTAAGTGGCTCAAGTTTTAACACAGGCGCTTGTCATATGCATTATTTGTCAAAGCTGCTTGATATTAATTATGAGATTGTCATGAACATGTATGGAATTAAATCCATCTTGGCACTTGATATATAAAATCTATTGCTCCTTTTTCTAAGTACATATTTTACGCTGTATGAAGTGGATTAACCTGAAGATGAGCCAGCTTGGTGTTCTTGACAATCCTAACAACAAATCACAGCTCGTCTTGACCATATAGCAATGATAACTGTTCAGTCTACTTCTCGCGGGGTCTTTGGTTGCAAACCACTGGGTTTGATTTGGGCCCAGTTCCCTGAGGTATATTTAGTGATATCTATAATCATCACAAAAGAAGTGATAGCTCTTAATTAGTTTGATTTAGGCTAATTATTTTTAGCTTTTTGAGTATCGATCCTCCTGCCTTTCAAAACCCTTAATTAACAAGTTAAGCTCGAGCTTAGATTGAGTTTTGAGAGTTCTTATTCATACTCGTGAGCCTCAATTGAATATGAGTTGAGTTCAAGTCTGTCTAAATGCCAATAAGGCAAACTGAGGTTATTGTTGCCATTTAAAAATGAATGGTTTACAAAGTTATCAAATACATGCAAAATTTAGCTAGCAAATAATATAAGTTAATTGGATTGTTGTGTGAATATTTTGTCCTAATTTGCGAGTTGCTTCTCACACCTTATATACTAATTGAAATTGTTAGTTATGAAATATTCAAAATTAAATGCCTATCGATATGAAAATAATAATAATAGAGCTAATTGAAATATGATTTTGTATGAAATTTGTAGGTATGATATATATATATAACATGTTTTTTTGTAATTCAACTGTCGGATTTACAAAGATGACAACTTAAAAGAAAAAAAAAAATTGATGATTTTTAATAATAAGGGGTGTTCATAGACCAAATTGTATTGATTTAAAAGTCAATTTTTGACAAAATTCAACCTAATCGATTCCAAAAAATTTAGAACTGAACCTATTCATACAGGACTTAGAACCAGCTAATCCAATCCATGAGTTTCGAATTGAATTGGTTTGGGTTGATCGAATTAGACTTTTACTTGCTTGAAGAATTTTAACAGATGAAAATGGTATTGTCAAGTTGGATTTGGCTTATTTTAGGATTTATTTTTTATTTATTGGTTGGATCACAAATAAAATTTTAACATGAGCTATACTTATTATGAGCTTATCAGTGATGGGTTCAAGCAAAATTTAATTTTCAAGGATATATTACTTATTTAAAAATAAATGTAATATCACTGCATCTAATTGAATTTTGTTGGGTCATTGATATTTTAAAATTCTAATTAATGAGTAACTTTTTTCTTAATATTAAAAAATTTAATGTTCCTATATTGAATTGGTTCGATTTTCTTTATTAATTTTTATGGATTGAATTGGCCCGGCTTTCTTTATTAATTTTTATGGATTGGATTGGTTCCCTTTTTTTTAACCAATTTTTATGGATTGGATTGATTTCAAAATTTAAAATCAATGACCAACAAGATTCAATTAGATCCAATGATATTATATATATTTTTTCTATTTTTAAATAAATAATATATTATAAAAAATTTCCTTGAACCCATCACTTTTAAGACCATATTAATTATGACCCAACCAATAAATAAATCTTAAAATAAGCCAAATTCAAATTGACAAGACCATTTTCATCGGTAAAAAGCCTCGAGGCAAGTACAAGTCTAACTCGGTCAACCCAAACCAATTTAATCTGAGACTCAAGGATTGGACTAGCTGATTCCAAGTCCTGTATGAATCGGTTAGTTCTAAATGTTTTTTGGAATTGATTAGGTTGAATTAGTTAAAGATTGACCTTTAAATCAATTCAAATTGGTCTATGAGCATCCCTAATTATAATATTTAAATAATTAAATTGTTTTCTTTTAAGTTGCATTTTCATAAATCCGCCCGTTGAATTATAGAAGATGTTAAATATATATATAAATCATACATACAAATTTCACACAAAATCATATTTCAATTAGCTCTATTATTATTTTTTGTATAGATAGAATAATTGCATCAATCATGTAAGATTTCGAATATTCAATAAATAACAATTTTAATTAGTACATAAGATGTAAGAAGGAACTCACAAATTAGTACAAAATATTCTCACAACAATCCAATTAACTATATTATTTGCTAGCTAAATTTTGCTTGTATTTGATAACTTTGTAAAACATTCATTTTTAAATGATATAGATAAACTCGGTTTGCCTTGTTGACTTTTAGACAAACTTGAGTTCGGCTCATATTCGATTGAAATTCACGAGTATGAACTCATTAAGAACTCACAAAACTCGATCTAAGCTTAAGATTAACTTGTTAATTAAGGGTTCTTGAAAGGTAGGAGGATTGATACCCAAAAAACTAGCCTAAATTAAACTAATCAAGGAGGATCAATTCTCCAAAAATTAAAAATAAAATAAACCTAGTCAAGGGTAGTCAAACTCAAAATAAATTAGAGAACCAACTAATTAGTTTACCATCATGCCAAATTATATTGTATATTTTTCAGATATATTAATCATAATTTTTATAAAAATATTAATAAATTATATAAAATGAGAAGGGTTCACGAGCTAATGAGCAAAAATATGTGAAAATTAAGCACGATTTTCTTATTAAATTCAAAATCAGTTCATTTAAAAAAGAGAAAAGAGTCGAGTTGGAACCTAACAATTATGATTAGTTAATGTTCACGAGTTAATTAATTGAGCTCCTTACCACTCCTAATAGTAACTAATTATCTTGACTTTATTGGATATTTCTTGAGACTTTTTAAGTTTAACGAATTAAAGTAAGAATTTGAATGGTGTATTTTTTATTTTGTAAAATTCTCATATAATTGATATATCTATCTATATTCTATATTATTATAAAAGCCAAAAGACTCTTACGGACTCTTAATATATAATATACACATATTTAAACATAAATTTCATTAATAAAATTCATTCAATCACTTAATAACTACTAAACAATAATATCTTCACTTTCCTAATCTCCTACCCTCTCCCACCCTCACACTCTCCTACTCTCTCCCACCGTTTTAATATATAAATATTTTTTATCAAATTATATTAAAATAAAATATATACAAAACACACAAGCATGTGTGTGTAGGCCACTAGTATAAATATATGTGTATAACATAAATGATAAATCTCGAAATTCATTTTCAAATTTATTTATCTTCTTGTTAGCATAAATCAAGGGCTCTCAATTGACCCATGATTTATGCATATTACGTTCCTATTTTGTCTTTAAATTAGGATTGTAATTATGTGTAATTTCTATTATGTATTTCGCTGATATTTAGTCTAGGTTCACTATTTTAAGTAGACACGTATTTGGTTAATATTTAGTTTAGGTTCAGTATGTTAAGTAAACACTTTAGCCTATAAATAGAGACTCTCTCTTGTACATTTCAAATCATCTGAATATACATTTTTCTTATATTCCACTATCCTAAATACATACATACTAGGGCCACCACATCACACACTCTATTTTCTTTTGCTACTTAATGGGAAATGAAGAACTTAACTTTCTTATAAAAAATAATAAAATTAAAAAATTTGTAAGAGTAATTTTCATTATTTTTTTTTACAAGTTTCTACTTTTGTAGTTCTCACCATATCGCCTGGGTCATGATTGGTAGCCGTGTGGGCTTTTTCGTTTGGAAAGGTTCACTGCCCCATTCATTATGTGGGCTAAAGGCTCTTATAAAATAAGATACTCCTAGCCCCCCTTCTCAACCAACCCAAGATTTTTTAAAAATTATTTTTATTTATCCTTTTTATGATTTAGAAACTTGCACTATAAAATAATATTTCAAATTTCATACAATTATATATAATCTTAACAAAAGATTTTTTTATTTTATACTACTTGCAAGTTATCCGTACAGACTTAAGCATCTTGAAATGATTTATTTTTTATGGTTTCAAAGAATATTATAGTCATGATATTTCAAATAAAAACTAATTCATTTGCTTAAGAAATTATAGTCTCAAATATTATTCCAAAAGGATAGGTAGTTTAATAATAAAAAGTAAATGAATACTATTATTTATTTTAAACATTTATATCTTCCCCATCTTAGTTTCCAAGTTTTCATTTTCTCCTTTCTTCTCACTATACAAGATTGATTTTATTAATTTTTTTTTTTTTTTTTTTTGTAAGACAAAAAAAGAAAAAAAACAAAAACAAAAAACGCTGTAAGTATAATATTCAATTGTTATTTTTGGCTCAAGAAAAGAGAAAACATGTCCAAAACGTTGCGTGGCATGCATAAGCGTCTTGCATTGCTAGCCATTCATAACTCAACCGTACAGGAATCTAAAAGGTATATTCTAATTGTGGCAAAAATTTGGCTTGGGGACCAGATAACGTAGTTTCTTCAGGAATCTATAAAGGCATATGATATGACCCCTGGCTTATAATACCCAAAAAGTTCAAAATGATAGCTGAATTTGTATAATTTATAGCATGTTAGTATAATTTATTTTATTCTAATGTTCTACACAAATTTCAATTTCACATGATCGTTTGAAATTTTGTTTGCATTATAACTGTCGAATCAAACCGTTTCCAAAATGTGTGGTTGAAGATTTCACACATGTCTCAAATTGATGTGATACTGATGTCGGCCAATGAGGGGCTGATGTTTGCATGGGGCTGCGGGGCGGCTGTCCCCGTTGATATTACAAACATGACCTTATTGATAAATAAATAAAAAGTAGTTATTTTCCTCATATATATTTGAAAAAATAAATTAAAAATAATCTAATTATAATTGAATTATTTTATAAGAAATATATATCATCAAGCTATTTTCAATGTTGTTAGTTAAATTCAATAAAAATTTCTAAAAAATAACGTTCTCACACTATTTATTTTTGTAAAAACTTGTGCTAGGAAGCTTTTAAAGAATTATGTAAACTAATTTATATGTGATTAAAAGAAATTTAAAGTAAACCTTTCACATCATTAAATAAATTAAGAACTAAAAATAAAACTCATAAAATAACGGGACAAATATGGTTAGTTGGTCTCAAAAATGCTACAATCTTTGAAAATAAAAAGAGTCTCAGGGAGGGAAAGAGAAGCAAATTATTTTTATATTGTATCCCAGATCAGAACAGGACAAAAGAAAGACGAGGGGGCCGTGGGCCATCGTAAATTGTCGGCCTCACGTGATTTGCTAAGAGGGGTACCACCAGTTGTCGCTTCTAGTGTGGTGACTGAGCCTGACTTAAAGTAAGTTCCAAAATCTAGTGTATCTGTTATGCGCAGGATTCCTCGATCCCTAGGTGAGCTCCTCCTTTTTTTTTTTTTTTTTGGATCAGCCTTAGTCTGAAAGGTTTTCAACCCCAATTTTAATTTTAAAAAGTTCATAAATCGCCAAGTTATAGAAAAGAAAAATAAACAGCAAAGTTATAAAAAAGAGGAATCGACAGCAGTAAAAAATAAATCTTTTCTTTGTGGCGGTTTGTAATGTGGGGCCTATCATTTTAGTAACCCAAATAAAGAATTCTTTCTTTGTTTTAGAGAAAGTATATAATTAAAAAATATACTTACAACTCACAAAATTAAAATATTCACATATATTATTAATATTTAATACATTATTAACAAAAAAAATAATAATATGTTTTTCTAATATTAGCCGAGGTTATAATTTTCTTAAAATATAGGGAGAGGGTAATTATTTGATATCCCAGTTGAAAAGAAAGTTGGATTCAGTGATGTTCAGTTGTGAAAGGAATACAGCTGACCTTTATTCTTCGTGTCCTTTCAAGGGAGCATGCAACCGTTTCTGCTCAAAGCAAAGCAGTGGTTATATTCAACTTTGTACTTTTCGGAGAAAAATATATAACTATATAACTAAATAATTTTATTATGTATGCCATAATCTAGACTAGGTGCAGAATGTCATAATCTATATTACAAAAGCTCTAATGCCTAACATTATAACGATAATTACGTGCAACTTTTGTATCCGGTTTGCGCAACTTGTCGCACCTGAAAAGACTATCTTAAAGGAAAAATTATTAATGATTTATGCATGTTTTGATGGATAATTACAGGAGCAAAGTAGCACCAAAAAAAAAGAAGAAGAAAAGTACTAGACCCAATAAGAAAAAAAGTAATAATTAATTATAATAAAAAATTAATTATAATTGGAATAAATTTTTATTACCATAACTAATTCTTAACTAGTTCTTGTTGAAGAATTAATTTGGAACGACCATTAACATGAGTGTTACAATTTTTAATGAGTTTGTCAACTCTATTCATTGGGCACAGAATAATAGGCATGGCTTGTTATCCTATGCAGAATTGACAAACCCATTTTTAATTACCGCATTTATCTTGTAGTATATTTTTATCCAAGTTTGAAAAGCACACCATGACAGAAACTTTATTTATACTAATAAGACAACAAAGTCATAATCAGAGGACTTCCAGGACTGCTCTTTCACTTACAAACACACGGAACAGACGTTTCTGAAATTATCATTAAAAACGTACTTCATACTAAGGTCTAACAAGAAAGATGTCCTAAATTCAGTGGAGAAGTATACAGTACTGGAAGTTGAGCAGAAGAATGAACTCTGGACAAAATCTATCATACTTGTAGAGATAACCCGAAATAGTAGTAGATTCATACTAGATACCAACAACCTGGAACACCTAATTGTCCCGCCAAATTCATTCTTATTCTATTATTATCTTAAAATGATTTCTGTTTCTGAACACCATCTCCCTCCTCCTTCTCCTTCCTCATTGTCTATAGCCTCGCCATGGAAGCCACTCTTCTCAGCTTTCCCTCCTCCAAAGCCCCAACTTCCCACACCCTAATTCAACCCACCAACCCTTTACTCTCCTCCAAGCCCAACAGATTTTCAAAACTGTTGTAGTTATCGATATGCTTTGTTCTTTTGAGTGGATAAATTTCCGCAGTCCCTCCTCCTTCTCCTTCCTCATTATCAATCGTAAGCATCACTTTTCCTAAACATAGCAACAAAAAAAAACCCAAAAAATAAAACCCAATTCCCTTGAAGAAGAAGAAATAAAATTTCTACAGTCCCTCCTCCTTCTCCTTCCTCATTATCGATCGCAAGCATCACTTTTTCTAAATATGGCAAGAAAAAAAAAACCCCAAGTTTCGTTTGAAAAACCAACGCAAATATCATAGTGATCAAAAAAAAAAGCCAAGTTTCCTTCAAGAAGAAGAAGGGTTACTGGACAAGAGCCCAGATTTCCTTCCCAAGAAGCACAATCTTTCTGCGCACTTCAAACTTGTATTGCACAGAATCACCTTCCACTATGTAGAATTTGAGCAAATCTCCTTCTTCAAACTTTTTATCACGAACAATTTGACGCCAGCCTTTAGAAATTACGGGTTTGCTATGTGACCCTTTCCGAATACTGCAACGAAACATGTGTTCCCTTTGCTCATTGCAATACTTAACCTTGAAATCAACATGGTAGCGACCTGGTATGATTTGGGGAAGATGAGTTTTTTGATGATGAGTGGGAAAATGTAACCGGTGCCTGGCATCTGTTTTTTCTGAAAGAGCAGAGCCTCCATTAAGATTACTAACTAGCTATAGAAACTTTTTTTTTTGTTTTGTTGCAAAGAACAAGTTATAGAGACTTCGGTTGAGAAGAACGAAGAAAAATGAGATTGAGTGCGAGATTTAAAGAGGAGGAGTAGTAGTACGGCTAATTAGTGGAGTCTGGTGGCCAGGTTTTGAAAGCCCAAGGGTTTTATTATTTTGAGCCTACAGTAGAACTTAAAAAGGCCCATACAATGACACATTTCTTTTATTGAAACCAAACAGTGGGACACTGGCAGAGTGCTAATTCAAACATAATTTTTGTTGTCACCATAAATTACAAATAAATTTGTGTACTATAAAATATGATTATAACGCCTTGTTGATTAAGAGTAGTGACATGTGACTATTTCCTCTTTATTGACATTGTGTAAATAATTTTTATACTGACAATGTATTAAATATTAACTATATAACTAAAAAAAAATTCTCAAGTGTAACAAAACTATGATGGTTTGAAAAAAAAAAAAAAATTACAATGAACTCATAATTTGGTATATTATTCTTAAAACTTCATTTTGATTACAAATAATTTTATTATTAAAAAAATCAAATAAAATATTTCAAATAAAATCAATCTTATATAGTGAGAAAAATGGAAATACAAAAATTTGACCTTTAGGAGATGGTCTACAAGTAAAAAATGTGTACTCTTTGTTTAGTAATAAATTACGTGTAGTTGAGTGGTGTTAATTGACTCGACTCAATTTTAAAAAATAATTTTTTTACTTGATAAATAATGATGCATTTACTAAATTTGAGAAAGAAATTAGATAATAACTCCACTAAGAAAAATAGATATTGATTCTGTTGATTTTGATAAAATAAGTTAGGCTAATAAAATAATAAAATATTTTACTATGTTCAGAAATAATGTTAAGCCAATAATATACATTACAAATTAATTATAATGTATAAAATAAAATTAGTACTTAAATAGTTTGATCAATAAGAAATATAAATTTCCTATTTCATCTATTTTATAGAATTTAAAAAAAATATTTTTATATATAGTTAGACCATGTGAAATGGTTTATAATGGTTACATTTTAATTTTCTATGTGTTAAACTGATATAGAAAAAAAAATACATGATAAAATACTTAATTATATGGATGAAACTGAAAATATGCATATATAATTTTCATGAAATTTTTAGTAAAGCAGTTGGTTTTGCTATATAAATCTATGAACAAGTTTACAATTATTTTTATATCGAGAATATAAATATCTTTATATATATATATATATATATATTGACCCTACTCATTTGCTTATTTTAATATGAGAAATATAAGAAAAGAAAAGAGTAGTTGCCCTCCCTATATTCCCAATACACAGGAATCGAGAAAATAGGATTGCCTTTATTCTATTCGCCAGCATCTTCTCTCAAACTTTCGTCTCTTGAATTTATGGGCATCTACAAAATCACCCAACTATATTTTCTTTAAATCTTTTTGATTGAATTCAAACAACCGTGAGTATATAAATTTTTTAGAAGTAACTAAAAAGAAATTAACAATCCTAAATTTATTGTAATCTTATTGATATTAAAATAAGAAATTAAAACTTTTTGATTGAATTCAAAAACCCCTGTGTCTATATTTTTTTTTAAACTAACTAAGAAAAAATCATAGTTCTAAAATTATTGTAATTCCGTTGATTTTAAAATAGGAAAGAATTAAGTAAAATAAAGTAGCTAGAATTCATCCATCCCTAGAAATGGTGGATCTAGAAGAAATGGTGGATCTAGAAAATATCGTCGGGCAAATTAATGTCAATTTTTTTACTTTGATATTATAGGCTTAATGTTTATTAAAACTATTGACAAAACTAAATTATGTTTTCTAATAGAATTTTTCATTAAAATTCAAAATATTTTCATTTTTTGTTACACAGTTAGCAACAAAAAGAAATTTCTAATAATATTATTTTACTATTTTTCATTTTCTTTTTCTGGGGTATTTTTTTTATCAAAAGTACTCAAAAACACAATCACATATTAAAAAAAAAAAAAATTAGCTATCATTTTGATGGACTTGAGCCTAGTTAAGTTAAAGTTAATTTTAGTTAATTGTACTTTAGTTATTATATGTCTAATTCAATAATTCATGCTAGTTATTATGGTACTTTATAAAGATAAAATATAATTTATCTTAATTATATTTAATATTGTTAATTTGTATTTGTGGGTGAATAATCTATATACTAATTAATTATTGTTAATTGAAAAAATTTGAAAAAATTAAAGGATCTACATGTTGTTTCATACAAATCAGTGGGGATGAAATAATTTTTTATCTAAATTATTAGAGGCATAAATATTTTTCAAATTGTAGAGACATAAGTATTTTTTCATATAAACTAGTGAAGTTAATTTTATAGTTTACATATATTTATTGTATTTTTTTACAATTTAGTAAGTTTGACCCTACAGGATTACAACCTACATCTGCCACTGCTCCCTAGTACACAGATATCGAGAAATTTGGACTGCTTTTGTTCAACAAAGTGGATCCTTTCCTTAATGATAGAGCAAAAACAGCAAGTCGTGATGGGACATTTTTTTTCTTTCTTGGTCAGGAATTACAATTGAATATTATTCTCAAAACTTCATTTTGATTACAAATGATTTTATTATTTAAAAAAAAATCAAATTGAATATTTTAAATAAATTTAATTTTATATAGTGAGAAGAATGGAAATATAAAAATTTGACCTCAAGGAGATGGTCTACTAGTAAAAAATGTATACTCTTTTTCTAGTAATTAATTACATGTAGTTGAGTAGTCTCAATTGACTAGACTCAATTTTAAAATTTAATTTTTTTAATTGATAAATAATTATGCATTTACCAAATTTGAAAAAGAAATTAGATAATAACCCCACTAAGAAAAATACATATTGATTTGTTGATTTTGATAAAATAAGTTAGGCTAATAAAATAATAAAATATTTTACTATGTTGAGAACTAATATGAAGCCAATAATATATATTACAAATTAATTATAATGTATAAAATAAAATAAAATAAAATTAGTACTTAATTAGTTTGAACAATAAGAAATATAAATTTCCTATTTCATCTATTTTATAGTATTTTTAAAAAATATTTTTAATATTTTTATATTTTTATATTTTTTATATTTTTTATATATATAGTTAGATCATGTGAAGTGGTTTATAATGGTTAAATTTTAATTTTCTGTGTGTTCAACTGATATAGAAAAAAAAAAAATACATGATAAAATACTTAATTATATGGGTGAAACTGAAAATATGCATATATAATTTACATGATATAAATTTTTTAGTAAAGAAGTAGGTTTTGGAAAAAATAATTATATAAATCTATGAACATATATATTGACCCCGCTAATTTGCTTATTTTACTATGAGAAATATAAGAAAAGAAAAGAGTCGTTGCCCTCCCTATATTCCCGCAACACAGGTATCGAGAAAATAGGATTGCCTTTATTCTATTCGCCAGCACCTTCTCTCAAACTTTCATCTCGAGTTTATTGGCATCTACAAAATCACCCAACTATATTTTCTTTAAAACTTTTTGATTGAATTCAAACAACCCCGAGTATATAAATTTTTTAAAACTAACTAAAAAGGAATTAACAATCTTAAATTTATTGTAATCTTATTGATATTAAAATAGAAAAACTGAGAAAGAGTTAAGAGAAAAAAAAAATTCTTCTTGAAACAAATAATAATTATGTATATATAAGACTCATAAAATATTTAAATAAATAAATAAATTTATCAATAAGTCACTTTTAAATATATATATATTATTTATTTTCAAATTTTAACTTGTGATGGGTATGTAACTAAAATCTCTTATTTTCTCAAAATGACGGATCGAGAAAATTTTGTCAATCAAAACAAAATAATGAAAAATTTTTCACTTCAAAACTCTAGACTTAATGTTTATTAAAAATATTAACAAAACTAAATTATATCTTCTAATAGAATTTTTCATTGAAATTTAAAATATTTTCATTTCTTGCTACACACTTAGCATCTAATAAAAAGAATTTTTTGAGAAAATCAAAGTTGTACACGAGCTTGTCGGATGAGTGTCAAAGGTCTTGGTGTTGCTTGTAACTCCCCCTACACCAAGCCATTTGCCTATGTCGTAGCCATGTCGAGAGCATGTCGAGAGCATTTTGATAGCATTGTAATTTGATCGTTTTTCAATTAATGAGAAGTTGAAGCCCTTTCTTGCAAACTGTGTTTTATTTGCTTTCTTGCTTACATTGTTGCGCACTAGCCTTGCGGGTTGACACCCGAGGGGCATTGGAGAAGCTGACTTGCTACCCACGAGGGGTTAGCAAGTGCTACATAGGCGTCTTTGCGTGCTAGCAAAGTCGGCCCGTGACAGTTGGTATCAGAGCTACGTTCCGAACCGCTGAGGAAGTAGCAGTTGGTTGTTGTCATGATGAAGGGAATGACGAATCAACAAAAGTTTGATTGGATTGACTCGCAGCTGGGCGAGCTTGCTGGAGTGTCTGACTCCATGATAGACATACGGGCGTCATTGAAAGAGTTTGACATACCCGGATTGATTGAAAGGGTGACTACCCTTGAAGGACTTGTCAGCCGTGTGCGGGCACTCGAGAGGAATAAGAATGTCCAAGGCACAGGTGACAATGCTACTGAGCTCGAGGAGCGAGTTAGTAGTATCGACCAATTCCAAGCACAACTGGAGGGTGCGGTCCACACCATGCGTGGTGAAATTTCGGAGGACATGGCCATCATGAAAGATGAACTTGGTGAGCTGAACACCAAGGTCAATATCACCATGAGAGCGGTGGGTAATGACAACCACAACCCGTATGCTGAGGGTGTGGGGCAACGTCGAATGAAAGTTCCTGAACCTCAGGCTTTTGGAGGAGCACGAGACGCAAAGGAGTTGGAAAACTTTCTATTTGACATGGAACAGTACTTTCGAGCAGTGAGAATGGATTCGGAAGAAGCAAAGGTGACAACAGCTACGATGTACCTTGCTGGAGATGCAAAACTCTGGTGGAGGACAAAGTATGTTAACATACAAGATGGTAGATGCGTAATTGACACCTGGGAAGATTTGAGGCGAGAGCTGAAGGCCCAATTCTTTCCGGAGAACGTCGAGTACATCGCTCGGCGCAACTTAAGGGAGTTGAAACAGACAGGGACTATCCGGGAGTATGTGAAGAAATTTGCGGGGCTGATGTTAGACATTCGTGACATGTCAGAGAAGGATAAGATGTTCTATTTCCTTGAAGGCTTAAAGCCATGGGTGAGGGCCGAACTTCAACGACAGCGGGTCCAGGATTTGGCCACAACTCAGGCGGCAGCCGAGCGCTTGACAGACTACGCTCCTGAAAGCTCTGCTAGTAAGAAACCACAACAATCTTCTAGTGGAGGCAATGGTGGACAGTTTGGCAAGCCAGGAAAGAACAAAAGTGGGGGAGGGGATCAGAGGACACCTTCCTACCCCTCCAATAGTCCACAATCATCACGAGGGTCTGTCTCAACCTCCAAACCAAGGATAATCTCTTGTTTCTTGTGTAATGGACCGCATAGAGTTGCGGAATGTCCACAGAAAACTGCACTCAATGCTTTGCAAGCTTCGGTTCGTAAAGCACCTCAGAGTCATGCTGATGAGGATGAGGATGAGGACGAGTCTGATGAAGATCAGCCCAGGATAGGGGCATTGCGGTTTATTGGGGCACTTAAGAAGCATGCTGAGAGTTCCAAGAAGAGCGGGGATAAGGGTCTCATGTTTGTGAAGGGCCATCTTGGTGGGAAGCCGGCTACGAGTGTCATGCTGGACACTGGGGCTACCCATAACTTTGTTTCTGAAGCGAAGGCCAAGAAGCTGGGCCTAAAGTTGGAGAAAGACTCAGGCCGGATGAAAGCTGTGAATTCTAAATCCTTGCCTACTGCGGGGCAAGCCAAGCAAGTGTCTGTAAAGCTTAGGACATGGGAAGGCCGTGTCGATTTTGTGGTGGCCAAGATTGATGATTTTGATGTTGTCCTCGGGATGGAGTTCATGCTTACTCACAAAGTAATTCCAATCCCTGCTGCTAGTTCTCTTATGATAATGGGAGAGCAGCCAGCCATGGTGCCAGCAGTGATCAAACAACTTGGTGAGACCAAGCATCTGTCGGCTCTTCAGTTCAAGAAGGGCGTGAAGCGACGTGAACCTACTTTTGTGGTGGTACCCTTGGTTACTGAGGATCAAGGGGATGGAGAGCTAGTGCCGCCAACCATACAGGGAGTTTTGAAGGAATATGAAGGAGTCATGCCCGACAAACTTCCCCAAACCTTGCCGCCGCGCAGGGGTATTGATCACGAGATTGAGTTAGTGCCAGGCATCAAGCCACCTGCAAAGGCTCCATACAGGATGGCACCACCTGAGTTGGCTGAGCTCAGAAAACAGCTGAATGAACTACTAGAGTCAGGGTTCATAAGACCTTCAAAGGCACCGTTTGGAGCACCGGTGTTGTTTCAGAAGAAGCAGGATGGGAGCCTACGAATGTGTGTTGATTATCGGGCACTCAACAAGGTCACAGTGCGGAACAGTTATCCTATACCGCTTATTGCTGATCTTTTTGACCAACTGAGTGGTGCCAAGTACTTCACAAAGCTGGACTTGAGGTTCGGGTATTACCAAGTTCGAATTGCGGAGGGGGACGAGCCGAAGACGACTTGTGTCACTCGATATGGTGTATTTGAGTTCTTGGTGATGCCATTTGGGTTGACGAATGCACCAGCCACATTTTGCACTCTCATGAATCAGGTTTTCCGCGGCTACTTAGACAAGTTCGTCGTGGTTTACTTGGATGATATTGTGATCTATAGCTCCACTCTGGAAGATCACAAACAGCACTTGCAGCTGGTTTTCAACAGGCTGAGAGAGAACCAATTGTTTGTGAAAAGGGAGAAGTGTTCTTTTGCGCAGAAGCGGATCAAGTTTCTTGGCCACATTATTGAGGAAGGTCGTGTCCGAATGGATTTGGACAAGGTGAAGGCCATCCAAGAGTGGAAGACTCCCACTAGCGTGACTGAACTGCGCTCTTTCCTTGGTTTAGCAAATTACTATAGGCGATTTGTTGAAGGCTATTCGAGGAAAGCTGCGCCCCTTACAGAGTTATTGAATAAGGGCACAGTTTGGCATTGGGGTGAGCCATGTCAAACTGCGTTTGAAGACATGAAGTTGGCTATGATTAATGATCCTGTTTTAGTCTTGCCAGATATCTCGAAGCCTTTTGAAGTTCAGACTGATGTATCTGATTATGCCCTTGGGGGAGTCTTGCTTCAAGAGAATCATCCTGTTGCTTATGAGAGTCATAAGTTATCACAAGCCGAGATGAGGTATACAGCTCACGAGAAAGAGATGCTTGCTGTTATTCATTGCTTACGGGTGTGTAGACATTACTTGTTGGGGTCAAAGTTCATTGTGAAGACTGACAACACGGGAGTTAGTCATTTCTTTACACAACCGAAGTTGACACCTAAGCAGGGCCGTTGGCATGAGTTTCTAGCAGAGTTTGATTTTGAGTTTGAGCACAAGGTGGGGAAAAGTAATCAGGCAGCTGATGCCCTTAGTCGCAAGGCTGAGCTTGCGACAATGACCTATGTAGCACACATATCAGCTAGTCGTGTTGCTACTTCAATGCGAGAGCGCATTCGAGAGAACTTGGATAAGGATCCAGTCGCTCAAGCTATCATAAACCTAGCCAAAGAATGGAAGACTTGTCAGTTCTGGGTGGAGGATGGACTACTGATGGCGAAGGGAAGCCGATTGTTCGTTCCCAAAGCAGGGGACCTGCGAAGGACGCTCATGAAGGAGTGTCATGACACTTTGTGGGCCGGTCACCCGGGTTGACAGAGAACTTATGCCCTTCTGAAACAGGGGTATTACTGGCCTCAGATGAGAGAGGATGCAGTTAACTACTCCAAAACGTGTCTTATTTGCCAGCAAGACAAAGTTTAGCAGAAGAAGATTGCAGGGCTACTAGAGCTGTTGCCGGTGCCGACTCGTCCGTGGGAAAGTGTGTCTCTGGACTTCATCACCAGTCTTTCAAGAGTGGGAGATTTGTCTACTATCTTGGTGGTAGTGGATCGGTTTTCGAAGTATGCCACATTCATCCCGGCACCAAAATATTGCTCGGCAGAAGACACAGCACAATTGTTCTTTAAATATGTTGTCAAATATTGGGGTGTGCCCAAGACCATTGTCAGTGATCGAGATAGCAGGTTCACAAGGACTTTCTGGTCCGAATTATTCAACCTACTCGGTTCACAACTTAACATCTCATCTAGCTATCATCCACAAACTGATGGCCAGACTGAGAGATTCAATGGCATGCTTGAGGAATATTTGTGCCATTTTGCCAGTGTCAACCAGAGGAATTGGCCAAAGCTACTAGACACTGCTCAGTTTTGTTTTAATGCTCAGAAGAGTTCTGCGACAAACAGGAGTCCTTTTGAGATTGTTACAGGGCAGCAGCCGCTCCTACCACACACACTTGATGGGCCTTATACAGGAAAGAGTCCTAAAGCACATCACTTCACTAAAGACTGGAAGCAGAAAGAACATTGACATTGCCCGAGCATACTTAGAAAAAGCTTCTAAGAGAATGAAGAAATGGGCAGACAAGGGACGTCGACAGCTGGAGTTCCAAGTTGGGGATCTTGTATTGGTCAAGCTCACGAAGGAACAACTAAAGGGACTAAGGAGGCAGGATCACAAGCTTATTCGTAAGTACGAAGGTCCACTTCCAATTGTTTCCAAGGTTGGGAAAGTTGCCTACAAGATCGACCTTCCACCCTGGATGAAGATACACCCAGTGATTCATGTTTCCAACCTGAAGCCGTATCATCCTGATCCAGAAGATCCAGCACGTAACCAGTCAACCAGGCCAGCAGTCAACCTCAAGAAGCCACCAAGCAGAGTAGCAGAGGAGATTCTAGCTGAAAGGAGAGTGATTATCAGAAGACGCCCACGACTTGAGTTCTTAGTCAAGTGGAAAGGTCTTGGAGATGAAGAAACCAGTTGGGAGAAAGCCGAAGATCTGTCAGAGTTCCAGCAGAAGATTGAAGACTTTCAAGCAGCTGAGTCAACGAGGACGTCGACCAATTAAGTGGGGGAGAATGTCACAACCCAAGCTTGTCCAGTGCATGTCGCACATGTCCGCTTGCCTTGTGATTGGCACATTGTGGGTAGTTAGGCATATGTCATGACACAGTGTGGCATTTCTGTAAATAGGTAGCCAGGGGTAGTCGGGCAACTGGGAAATATGATGTTCCCTCCTGCCAGAGGGGTTATGGCGCAGAAAGCTCTTTAGGGGGGGTGTATATGTGAGAAAATCAAAGTTGTACACGAGCTTGTCGGATGAGTGTCAAAGGTCTTGGTGTTGCTTGTAACTCCCCCTACACCAAGCCATTTGCCTATGTCGTAGCCATGTCGAGAGCATGTCGAGAGCATTTTGATAGCATTGTAATTTGATCGTTTTTCAATTAATGAGAAGTTGAAGCCCTTTCTTGCAAACTGTGTTTTATTTGCTTTCTTGCTTACATTGTTGCGCACTAGCCTTGCGGGTTGACACCCGAGGGGCATTGGAGAAGCTGACTTGCTACCCAAGAGGGGTTAGCAAGTGCTACATAGGCGTCTTTGCGTGCTAGCAAAGTCGGCCCGTGACACTTGGGTAGGGGATCCTGTGAAATATCTACTATTTGTTAGGGTACTATCTGAAAGAACCCAATCTCTCTGGTACTGATAGAGTTATAAAGAGTCTAGTTTTTTAGGTCAAACGGGTTTCAGGTGCACCTGTGATATCTTTGGACTGAGTACCTCACTTAAGCAGAGAATCACAATTCGTTAGCTAGACCAATTAAGAGGCTTATATTGTTGTGGGGCTAGGACATATGTTAAAGTTTCTCTCTCTCATGTATGTCAATTATTAACATGTTCTATGGGAAAAGCAAGACATTTTCACTGTTCGCTGATTCACAAGTAATACAAATTTTTTGCACTACAAATGTGTTTTATTAGTATTCTAGCATGTGATATTTCAATCAATAGAATTATTTTGCCTACTTTTGTGTTTCCAAATTGTGGTTTGAAAATTGACATGTTTTGCACATCTGTCTTTGCGTAAGATTCATATGTAATTCTGTATATTTTTTTCCTGTGTAGTAACCTGTGAAGCACCGATACTGCATATTAGGGGTCGTATCCGTGTCTAGTTCGTATCTGACACGGATACGGCCCCGATACGCTAGGATACGTATCGAAAACGTATCTATAATTAATTTTTTAATTTTTTTTTTGTGAAAAAAAATGATACGGCTTTAAAATGGTTGAATACGGCTCCAATATGCAGCTTATATAAAACGTTTCGTTTAGACTGAAATATTGCTTTTTTCATCCTTGAAAAGGTGCCTTTTGTTTGCTTCTATCTTGACTTTGTGATTTCTTTTCTATTCTTTTGAGTCTACGCTTTTTTTTTTAGCTTTTTCTTTGTACTTCTAGGGATTTGATGGAAATCCTTCCTCTCATCTTTGCTGTCATTGAAGCTGAACCAGTGAAGCTCAAAATCTTGTCTCCTTAAAGCTGTCTGGGTCTAAGTTTACATTTATCTCCTAAAGCCTTGGATTTGTGAAGCAGCCTCTGATTTGTGGAGCAACCAAGTGAAGTCCTTCATCATCAACTCATTTGTCAAGGTTTACTGGTTTAGGTAAGCTCTTGTTCTGTCTCTCACGTCCCTAACTTCCTTTTTCCAATATGACTCTACCTTTTTTTTTTTTTTTTTTTTGGTCTCTGCAACAACTATCTTGAGTTTTTTTTCTTTTCTAGCTATATGTTTGTGACAACTGAGATAGCCATTTTGTATTAGACTTTGTTTTTTTTTTCTTTATGTTCTTTGCAAAATATTTCAGGTTTTTTTTTTTTTTTTTTTTGGTGGATATATGTTTGAGTTTGTCTTCTTGTTTACTATGAAAACAGTGAGTCAACCTCTTTTTTTTTTGCCTCAAGAACGACTATCTTCTAAGGTTTTTTTTTTTTTTTTTTTTTTTTTTTTTTTTTTTTCTGGCTATATGTTTGTTACAACTGAGATAGTCATTTTGCATTAGATTTTGTTTTATGTTCTGCCTCCGTAGGTATCTTCAGTTTTTTTTTTTGCTGCTTGTTATATGTTTGTGTTTGTGTTTGTGGTTTTTTTTCTTGATGGCAGATGGCTTGTTCCTTGTTATGTATCTAGATATATGTATGTGTTTGAATAAACTGAGATAGTCATCTTGGTTTGTGAGAATGTTACGTAGCTGTGTTTTTTTTTTTTTTTTTTTCATTTTTATTTCTATGCTATGCAGTTATGGTTTCTGGTTCTGCTTCTACAACCGATTGTTCTAGTGTACCCACACCTACCAGCAGATTTGAGAACACTGAGACTCAAAGTACTGATTTGAAATATCCTTTATGGGCTTTTGTTACAATTACTAAAAGGGTTGAAGAAAGAGGAAATAAATGTTGGGCTTGCAACTTTTGTAATGAGACCTTTACAGGTTCATATACTAGGGTTAAGGCACACATTTTACAAACTAGTTCATATGGAATTAAGTCATGCTCAAAGGTGACATTAGACTATAGGGCTGAAATGCAAAAAAGGGTAGAAGAGGCAGAGAATAGAAACAAGCCTAAGTGTGTCCCTTTACCTAATTCTAGTTCTTCTTTCACCCATCCACCTTCAGCGCCTATATTTGAGCAAAGAAAAAGAAAATCAGCTGGTGGGAGTGCTTTGGAACAATCATTTGGAATTCAATCTAGGAATTACCTTAATGCTCTCATTGCTAGGATATTTTATTCAGTTGGCTTGCCATTTCATTTTGCTAGAAATCCTTATTATGTTGAAGCCTTTTCATATGCTGCCAATAACTCAATTTCTGGTTATGTACCTCCTAGTTACAATTCTTTGAGATGTAACTTGTTAGTGCAAGAAAAAGTTCACATTGAGAGATTGTTAAAACCACTTAAGGGCTTATGGAAGGAGAATGGGCTTAGCATAGTTACAGATGGGTGGACAGATGCACAAAGAAGGCCTTTGATCAATTTCATGGCTGCCTCTGAAGGAGGCCCTATTTTTTTGAGTGCTATTGATGGCTCTAAGGAGTATAAGGATAAGCATTACATTGCTAGTTTGATCACAAATGTAATTAAGGAGGTTGGACCTCAAAAAGTAGTCCAAGTGATAACTGATAATGCCCGGTTTGTAAGGCAGCTGGTATGCTTGTTCAAGCTGAATATCCTCACATATTTTGGACTCCTTGTGTTGTGCACACACTAAACCTTGCATTGAAGAATATATGTGCATCCAAGATTACTGAGAGAAATGAGATTGTCTATAATGAATGTTGGTGGATTACTATGGTTAGTGATGAAGCCAAAATTATCAAAGACTTCATAATGAATCATGCTATGAGATTGGCTATCTTTAATGAATTTGTTCCTTTAAAATTACTTGCTGTTGCTGAAACAAGGTTTGCATCAACCATTGTGATGTTAAAGAGGTTCAAACTCATAAAGCATGATCTTCAAAGTATGGTTATTAGTGATAAATGGAATGCTTACAGGGAGGATAGTGTAGGAATAGCTCAAACTGTGAAAGAGATTATTTTGAATGATTTATGGTGGGATAAGGTGGATTACATCCTTTCTTTTACTGGTCCTATCTAAGACATGCTTCGGTTGTGTGATACCGATAAACCTACCCTTCATTTAGTGTATGACATGTGGGATTCTATGATAGAGCAAGTGAGGACAATGATATTTAGGCAAGAAAAGAAGGAAGAAGACGAGGTATCAGATTTTTACAATGTGGTGTATGCTATACTTATTGATAGGTGGACAAAGAGTTGCACACCACTTCATTGTTTGGCACATTCTTTGAATCCGAGGTAAATTTAAGATTATGTTTCATTTGTCTTTTTTTTTTTTTTTTTCTTTTATTGTTAACTTTGTTGTCTACTTGTCTTACAATATAGGTATTATAGCAAACAATGGCTTGAAGGGCTTCCAAATAGGGCCCCCCCACATAAGGATGTGGAAATTTCTGCTGAAAGGAATAAGTGTTTTCTTAAATACTTTCCAATTGCTGAGGAGAGAAGGTTTGTCAATATTGAGTTTGCTAGATTCTCAGGTTGCATGGATGTTTTTGCTAGCTTTGACTCTTTGCAAGATAGATGGGATTTGGATCCTAAAATGTGGTGGCTAGTGCATGGATCTTCGGCATCTTTACTTCAAAATATAGCTTTGAAGCTTCTTGGACAACCTTGTTCTTCATTTTGTTGTGAGAGGAATTGGAGTACTTACTCCTTTATTCATTCGATGAGGAGAAACAAAATAACTCCTCAAAGAGCGGAAGATTTAGTTTATGTGCATACAAATCTTCGGCTCTTATCAAGGAAGAATGAAAGCTACAACAAAGGGGAGACAAAGATGTGGGATATTGGTGGTGATCATTTTGATCCACTTGAAGGTGCGGAGGTCCTTGAGATTGCAAGCTTATCCCTTGATGAACTGGATATGGAGGCAATGCTTTTTAGTGATGCAAATGATGGCATTGCTTCCCCTAGTATTGGATAAATGTCTAAGACTTCGATCTCTTTTTTTGGGACTTTCTTTTAATTCCAATTAGAGAGAAAGTCAATGTAATGAAATGTGCTTTGTATAGCAACTTTTATATAATGAATTTGCTTATTAGGCAATTTTTTGATATGAATTGTGGATAACTTTATGTTATAAATTATATATATATATATAATATAATTTAAAATTATTTAATTAAACTTATCCTTAACGTATCGTATTCTTGTTTTTTAGAAATTAGTGAATTCACGTATCGGATACGTATCGTATCGGATATTCGTATCCGTATCGGTGCTTCACAGGTAGTAACTTTAGGATAATTTCCAAGTTCATTTCAAAGTTCAAGCTATGGAAACAAATGGAAATTATATTTACCAATACATAAGCGTTAATCTTGATGAAAAGAAGGTAACTGCATTAAGCAAACTGTCATATGTACTTTAGAATGACAATAGACCAAAGCACAAGTGGATGAATTGCAATGTTATCTCCAGAATAAGACATTGGAGTCGGTCTAATTCTAAGAAAGCCACATAATAGCCCACATTCTGTGAGCCTCCTAATTGAATTCTACTAACATCTGAGCTCAAAAGGTAAGCAGCATGAAATTTGAGGTTTAAGCTGGAGCTCACTTTCATGCGTTGAAGAGCATCATAAGCCATACCTTATGAGTCAATTTCCACTGTCTGCGTATAATGAATGAGGTCCATCAATCATTTTCTCTATGGTCATAACATTGTTCTATTTATATATGTTTTCCTTTCTTTCTATTAGTTAGGATGGTTCTTTGGTTGTGTAAGGGTCCTCTCCCCTGCTATTTTAGATATTCAAATGAAGCTGCTGCCATAATTAAATTGCTGTATGTCATATGGTCATTAACCATTACTCCATAGTCTTAACAGTATACCACTCTTCCCATAGAAGATTGGACAGCAATCTAACTATCCTGCATGCTTTATTTGCATAGGTCAACTCCATAGCTAATTTTGTGCTTATTGTTGCAAGCTTTTTCTTACATTTTAGAAAGTGAATGCATTGTTGATGCCAATATTTCTGCCTTGGTGATAATGTTTCTTTTTCCATGTGCTGTATTGCAGCTCGGGCATCTAAATCCATGTCAGACAGGGAAGAAACTGCTTGTTCTGGATATTGATTATACTTTATTAGATCACCGGTCGACAGCAGAGAACCCTCTTGAACTTATGCGACCTTGTCAGTGATTCTCTGTGTTGAGTTCTTGCCTGCTTTCTATTTTTCACCTTTTCTTGTAAACTAAGCATGTTTCTGATGTTATCATTACAGATCTTCACGAGTTTATAACATCTGTTTATTCGGAATATGACATCATGATATGGTCTGCAACCAGGTCTGTTTTACTCTTCGTCATCTGCTGATTTTCCTCTTCCCATTTATTACCTTGAAACTCTTCTCATGAAGATCGCAAACCTCATAGGTGGATCCATTTACCTAAAATGAAGAAGCTGATATCTTAGATTTCACCTATGTGGCTCAAGTTTTAACACAGGAAATTGTCATATGCATTATTTGTCAAAGCTGCTTGATATTAATTATGAGATTGTCATGAATATGTATGGAATTAAATCCATCTGGGCAATTGATATATAAAATCTATTGCTCCTTTTTCTAAGTACATATTTTACGCAGCATGAAGTGGATTAACCTGAAGATGAGCCAGCTTGGTGTTCTTGACAATCCTAACAACAAATCACAGCTCTTCTTGACCATATAGCAATGGTAACTGTTCAGTCTACTTCTCGCGGGGTCTTTGGTTGCAAACCACTGGATTTGATTTGAGCCCAGTTCCCTGAGGTATATTTAGTCATATCTACAATCATCACAAAAGAATAAATTTTGTAATACACATACACTGACACAAACATGTACAACTTGACTCCATGTGAAAAAATAGAGTCATGTCATTCTCATTTGGGTTGCATGTGAAAGCATGGGCATGTCTTGTATACGCACCACTACACTACCACAATGGCATAACTTGTTTCTACGTTTTTTATGAGAAAAAATAGACATCCAAACTAACACTGATTTAACCTCGTTTTCCTGATATCTTATATGTTGAGAAGAAAGGAGAATATGACATATTATTTTAAGATTATATGTATAATTGTAGAAATTTGAAATATTATTTTATAGTGCAAGTTGCTAAATCATAAAAATCTAAGGATAAGTAAAAATAATTTTCGAAAAAGCTTACATAATGAATGGTGCAGCGAACCTTTTACACACCCGAACGAAAAAGCCCACACCGCTACTAATCTTGGCCCGGTGATGGATGGTAGGAACTACAAAAGTAGAAACTTGCAATAAAAAATAATGGAAAACACCCCTGCATATTTTTAATTTTATTATTTTTTTATAAGAAACTTAAGTTCATTATTTTCCATTAAGTAGTAAAAAAAAATAGAGTGAGTAATGTGGTGGCCCAAGTATGTATGTATTTAGAAGGTAAATAAATTTTAGTAAAATGAATTTCAGGGTTTATCATTTATGTTATACAAATATGTATCAATGCATGGGAATTTTTATAAAATAAAAAATACACCTTTCAAACTCTTTCTTTAATTCATTAAATTTACAAAGTCTCCAGAAATATCCAATAAAGTCAAGATAATTAGCTGCTATTACGAGTGGTAAGGAGCTCTCTTAATTAATTAATTGTAATTGTTAATGGTTAGGTTCCAACTCAAATTTTTGTTTTGTTTTGTTTTATGTTTTTTTTTTTCTTTTAAACGAGCTGATTTTCAGATTTACTTTTGAGGTCATTTAATAAGATAGTTGTGCTTAACTTTAAAAGATTTTGCTCATTAGCCTGTGAACTTCTCATTTTATATAATTTAATATTTTATTTTCATATAAAATTATGATGAATATATCTAAAAAATATATAATATAATTTGGCATGATATTAATCTAATTGGTTGGTTCACTAATATATTTTGAGTTTGACTTCTCTTTGACTAGGTTAATTTTTTAAATTTTTTTGCAGAAGTGATACTTCTTAATTAGTTTGATTTAGGCTAATTATTTTTAGCTTTTTGAGCATCGATACTCCTGCCTTTCAAAACTCTTAATTAACAAGTTAAGCTCAAGCTTAGATTGAGTTTTGAGAGTTCTTAACAAGTTTATGCTCGTGAGCCTCAATTGAATGAGTTGAGTTCAAGTCTATTTGAATGCCAATAAGGCAAACTGAGTTTATTGTTACCATGTAAAAATGAATGTTTTACAAAGTTATCAAATACATGCAAAATTTAGCTAGGAAATAATATAAGTTAATTGGATAGTTGTGAATATTTTGTCCTAATTTGTGAGTTGCTTCTCACAACTTATATACTAATTGAAATTGTTAGTTATTGAATATTTGAAATTAAATGTCTATCGATATGGAAACAAAAAAATAATAGAGCTAATTGAAATATGATTCTGTATGAAATTTGTAGGTATGATTTTTATATATATATATATAACATGTTCTTCTATAATTCAACCGTCAAATTTATGAAGATGACAACTTAAAAGAAAAAAAGAATTTGTGATTTTTAAATAATAAGGGGTGTTCATAGACCAAATTGGATTTATTTAAAGGTCAATCTTTGACAAATTCAACCTAATTGATTCCAAAAAAATTTAGAATTGAACCGATTCATACAGGACTGGAACTAGCTAATCCAATCCATTAGTTTTGAATTGAATTGGTTTGGGTTGATCGAGTTAGACCTTTACTTGCCTCAAGAATTTTAATAGATGAAAATGGTATTGTCAAATTGGATTTGGCTTATTTTAGGATTTATTTTTTATTTATTGGTTGGATCACAATTAAAATTTTAACATGAGCTATACTTATTATGAGCTAATGAGTGATGGGTTCAAGGAAAATTTAATTTTCAAGGGTATATTATTTATTTAAAAAATAAATGTAATATCATTGGTTATAATTGAATTTTGTTGGGTCATTGATTTTTTAAAATTCTAAATAATGAGTAACTTTTTTCTTAATATTTAAAATTTTAATATCCCTATATTGAATTGGTTCGATTTTCTTTATTAATTTTTATGGATTGAAATGGCTCGGCTTTCTTTATTAATTTTTATGGATTGAATTGGTTCGGTTTTCTTTACCAATTTTTATGGATTGGATTGATTTAGAATTTTAAAATCAATGACCAACAAGATTCAATTAGATCCAATGATATAATGTTTATTATTTTTAAATAAATAATATATTATAAAAAATTTCCTTGAACCATCACTTTTAAGTCCATATTAAGTATAGCTCATGTTAAAATATTAATTGTGACCCAACCAATAAATGAAAAATAAATCTTAAAATAAGTCAAATCTAAATTGACAAGACCATTTTCATCAGTAAAAGGACATGAGGCAAGTACAAGTCTAACTCGGTCAACCCAAAGCAATTTGATCCAAGACTCATGGATCGGATTAGCTGATTCCAAGTCTTATATGAATCGGTCAGTTCTAAATTTATTTGAAAATCGATTAGGTTGAATTAGTTAAAGATTGACCTTTAAATTGATTCAAATTGGTCCATGAACATCCCTAATTATAATATTTAAATCATTAAATTGTTTTCTTTTAAGTTGCATTTTCATAAATCTGACTATTGAATTATAGAAGATGTTAAATATATATATATATATATATAATATACATACAAATTTCACGCAAAATCGGATTTCAATTAGCTCTATTATTATCTTTTGTATAGATAGAATAATTACATCAATCATGTAAGATTTCAAATATTCAATAACTAACAATTTCAATTAGTACATAAGATGTGAGAAGCAACTCATAAATTAGGACAAAATATTCACACAACTATCCAATTAACTATATTATTTGCGAGCTAAATTTTGCTTGTATTTGATAACTTTGTAAAACATTCATTTTTAAATGGTATCGATAAACTCGGTTTGCCTTGTTGACTTTTAGACAAACTTGAGTTCGGCTCATATTCGATTGGAATTCATGAGTACGAACTCATTAAGAACTCACAAAACTCAATCTAAGCTTGAGATTAACTTGTTAATTAAGAGTTTTTGAAAGGTAGGAGGATTGATACCCAAAAAACTAGCCTAAATCAAACTAATTAAGGAGGATCAATTCTCCAAAAATTAAAAAAAAAAAAAAAAAAAGCCTAGTCAACGGTAGTCAAACTCAAAATAAATTAGAGATTCAACTAAATAGATTACCATCATGCCAAATTATATTATATATTTTTCAGATATATTCATCATAATTTTAAATAAAAATAATATTAAATTATATAAAAAGAGAAGGGTTCACGAGCTATGGAGAAAAAATATGTAAAAATTAAGCACGATTTTCTTATTAAATTCAAAGTCAGTTCATTTAAAAAAGAAAAAAAAGAGTTGAGTTGGAACCTAACCATTAATGATTACAATTAGTTAATGTTCAGGAGTTAATCAACTAAGCTCCTTACCATTCCTAATAGCAACTAATTATCTTGACTTTATTGGATATTTCTTGAGACTTTTTAAGTTAACAAATTAAAGTAAGAATTTGAATGTTGTATTTTTTATTTTGTAAAATTCTCATATAATTGATATATCTATCTATACTATTATAAAAAGTCAGAGACTTTTGCGATCTGTTATTATATAATATAAACATATTTAAACATAAATTTAATTAATAAAATCATTTCAATTACTTAATAACTACTCAACAATAATATCTTCACTCTCCTGCCTTTTTCCACCCTCCCACTCTCCTACTCTCTCCAACTCTTTTAATATAAAATATTTTTTATCAAATTATATTTAGATAAAGTGAGTACAGAACACACAAGCAGGTGTGTGTAGGCCACTTGATATGTGAATTACAAAAAAATATTAGCTGCATTAAAAGAGAACTAAAAAACAAAAAAGATAAACATCATCTTTCTTACTTGTAGTTCACATATAAATTTGGAGTAGTGCACATAGTAATACATTATCGTAAATATATTTGTATAACATAAATGATAAACCCCAAAATTCATTTTCAAAAATTTATTTATCTTCTAAATACATACATACCAGGGCCACCACATCACTCACTCTATTTTCTTTTGCTACTTAATGGGAAATGAAGAACTTAACTTTCTTATAAATAAAATAAAATTAAAAAAATTTGTAGGAGTAATTTCCATTATTTTTTTTTACAAGTTTCTACTTTTGTAGTTCTCACCATATTGCCTGGGTCATGATTAGTAGCGGTGAGGGCTTTTTCGTTTGGGTGTGTAAAAGGTTCATAACTCAATCGTCCATTTTATTGAATCCAACGGCTTGTGAACGTTAAACGGCCACTTGTAGATTTGCATATTCAATTGTTATTTTTGGCTCAAGAAAAGAGAAAACATGTCCATGAGGTTGCGTGGCGTGCGTAAGCGTATTGCATTGCTAGCCATTCATAACTCAACCGTACAGGAATTAAAAAGATACATTCTAATTGTGGCAAAAATTTGGCTTGAGGACCAGTAGTTTATTCAGGAATCTATAAAGGCATATGATAATTGATATGACCAAAAAGTTCAAACAGATTCCTTTCATTTTGAAAGCTATATAGTTCTATTTATAGCATGTGAGTATAATTTATTTTATTCTAATTTTATACACAAATTTCAATTATTAATAATAATTAAGTACACAAGAATGATCTAGGGTATGTATATTTTTAATTAACTTTTATTCATCTTTTTTTATTTATTTATTTAAATAAATTACTGATACAAGTCTTTGCATTGTAATCAAAAATTTGATAAGTACACTTCATGTGCAAAATCACACATGTTACATATTCTTTTATCCACTGCTTCATGATCATTTGAAATTTTGCTTTCATTATAACTGTTGACATCAAACCGTTTCCAAAATGTATGGTGGAATATTTCACACATTTCTCAAATTGATGTGATACTGTTGTCGGCCAATGAGGGGCTGACGTATGCGTACGGCTGCGGCGCAGCTGTCCCCATTACTATTACAAATATCATCTTAGTGATTGAGGAAAAAAAAGAAGAAGTTATTTTAGAAAATTTGTTCAATTGATCCTGCAATTTCTAAAATTATAGTTCTTGTCCCCATTAATTTATAGAATTAATTTTTTTTAAATAATCTAATTATAATTGAATTGCTTTATAAGAAATATATATCATCAAGTTATTAGTTAAATTCAATAAAAATCTCATTAATTTTTACAAAATAACATTCTCTCCTACTATTTATTTTTGTAAAAACAACTTGTGCTAGGAAATTTTTCAAACAATCATATAAACTAATTTATAGATGATTAAAAAAAATTTTAAGTAAACTTTTCTCACCAGTAACAAATTAAGAACGAAAAATAAAACTTATAAAATAACAGGACAAATATGGTTAGTTGGTCTCAAAAATGCCTTGTAATCTTGGAAAATAAAGAGAGTTGATTTGCTAAAATATATTTGATACCCCAAGTTGAAAAGAAAGTTGGACCCCATGACTTACGTTGGACCCCAGTCCAGTTGAAAAGAAAGTTGGCATTTTCATTTCAAAAGGGAATACAACTGACTTTTATTCTGTCTTTCGAGACCCAAGAAAAACAATAAATGCCACATAATGTTGTCTGCGCAGAGCTAAGCGGTGGTTATATTCAACTTTATACTTTTCGGATAAAAATATGTAACTATATAACTAAATAATTTTAGTTTGTATGTCATAATCTATACTAGGTGCAGAATATCATAATCTATATTACACAAGCTCTAATGCCACCATAGATTTACAATTTATTACTATGTGCTTTTTTTGTCTCAAATTTATTACAATAACGTATCAAGTATTAATTCTAATTGAACTTATATATAATTTCTCCCAACCAATACAATATTTTATGTTTAAATTATCCCAGTATTTTTATAACGCGTTATATATAAATCGTGTTTACATGAATATTATTTATTTGTAAATAAATAAATTATTAATCAATAATATATCACAATTTATTATAAATTAAAAATAACAAAATAAAAAGGCTTGTATTTATTTACATAAGGTTAAATGGGTAGAATAAAGAAAATATAAAAATTATGAATTTGGTTCTTAATATCTAAAACTGTTAAAATCTCAAAAAATTGATCCAAAATATTTCATTCAATGATTTTACCGAAGATGCTACTATGATTTTGCAGTGTGTTATAGTTACACTGAAAGTTAGGAGAAATTTTATTAAGATATTTCCAATGAAAGAGACAAACAAGATTTTTATTAAGAAATTTTGCAAAGAGACAATAGTAAGATAATCATTGACCACATCCTACGTGTGTGAGGTGTCCGAAACTTTTGACCTTTTTTTTTTTTTTTTTTTTGGTAATCGAAACTTTTGACCTTTTGTTAGAGAAAAACAAACATAGCCTAATAATATATAAATAATGATAAATCCATGCAGCTTTTGTTTCCCGGTAGTGCAACTTGTCTCACCCGAAAAGACTCTTAAAAAAAAATTATTAATGTTATATATGCATGTTTTGATTGAGAGGCTTGGAAAGCCTACGTAGTGACCGGAGTCCGGAGCAAAGTAGTTGACCCAAAATGAAAAAATAATACTTAACCAGTGCCCTTTTGAGGGAATTAATTTTGGACGACCATTAACATAAGTATTACAATTTTTAATGGATTTGTCTATTATAATTCATTGGACACAAAATTGACAAACCCATTTTTAATTACTGCATTTATCTTGTAGAATATTTTTATCCAAGTTTGAAAAGCACATCATGACAGAAACTTTATTTATACTAATAAGACAACAAAGTCATAATCAGAGGACTTCCATGACTGTTCTTTCACTTACAAACACACGTAACAGACGTTTCTGAAATTATCATTAAGAAAGTACTTCATACTAAGGTCTAACAAGAAAGATAGTGGAGAAATATAAAGTACTGGAAGTTGAGCACAAGAATGAACTCTGGACAAAATCTATCATACTTGTAGAGATAACCCGAAATAGTAATAGATTCATACTAGATAACCAACAAGCCGGAACACCTAAATTTCCCGCCAAATTCATTCATATTCCATTATTATCTTAAAATGATTTCAGTTTCAAAACACCATCTCCCTCCTCCTTCTCCTTCCTCATTGTCCACAGACTTGCCATGGAAGCCACTCTTCTCAGCTTTCCCTCCTCCAAAGCCCCAGAAGAAGAAGAAGAAGAAGAAGCTGCTTTCCCTCCTCCAAGAAGAAGAAGAAGAAGAAGAAGAAGAAGAAGAAGAAGAAGTAGAAGAAGGGTTACTGGACAAGAGCCCAAGTTTCCTTCCCAAGAAGCACAATCTTTCTGTACACTTCAAACTTGTATTGTACAGAATCACCTTCCACCTTCTAGAATTTGAGCAAATCTCCTTCTTTAAACTCTTTATTGCGAGCAATTTGACGCCAGCCTTTAGAAATTACTGGTTTGCTATATGACCCTTTCCGAATACTGCAACGAAACATGTGTTCCCTTTGGTCATTGCAATACTTAACCTTGAAATCAACATGGTTGCGACCTGGTATGATTTGGGGAAAATGAGTTTTTTGATGCCGAGTGGGAAAATGAAACCGGTGCCTGACATCTGTTTTTTTAAGTTCTTTCTCAAAAAGCACTATTAAGCCAACTAACCCGTTGTTGATAAACCTCTTCCCTTCAAAGTTTGCCTTATATGTAGATCCTGAATTGGTTCGTGCATATGCATGCATGTGGGCTCCCTTAGTGCGTAGCTAGTGGCCCCTTCTTTTTGGTGTTAATTTTGGCTATTATGCATTTTTTTTTTCTTTTTTTCTTTTTTTTTTTGAGAGAGGGCTATTATGCATTTTGATGTGGCTAGTTGAGAACAATACATTTTCTTTTTCTTATGCACATCATGCACTGCATGCATGGGTTATAACTTTGTCTCTATGAGATTCACTTTTGCAAATTAAGCTTGCTCAAGAAGTAGCAACTTAGTGATCTAAATAGGACTTATAGTTGGAGAGTTTCACATTATAACTAATTAAATTTGGAGTAGTTTTTGTAAAAAAGATTTGGATTTAGAGTGTTTGGAACACCTAAAAAAATGTAAAATTCAGTTCATTTCAAATAAATTATGCATGTTTTATGTTTGAAACAAATAAAATGGTGTAGAATCTAAATAAAATTCATTTAAAATCCATATTTTATTCAATTATAAATTCCACACCAAATAGAATTTAATTTTATGGAATTCATTTGAGATAAGCTATTATTTTGCCTACCTCAAATGAAATTTTTATTCTTAATATTACACATATTTTTCACTTAAATAAATCGATAAAGAGCTACTACCACTTCATCTCAAATGTTCATCAAAACAACTATAAATTTTTTCCTCTCAACTTGTTTTTTTTCATTAAACTATAGTTAATCTTCGTCTTTATATTTTTAATTAATAAATATTAGTTTTAGTTAAAAAATTGTGGGTGTGTGAAAAATATTTAAACTAAAGTGAATTCTTCATTTATTCCAAATAAGAGAATTAGATTAAATTTTATAAGTGTAGTTTTCATTCCAAATGAAATAATTCATTTTACATGTGTTGAATTGTAGAATTCATTTAAAAATGAAATTATTTTTTATTTTTTATTTTGTTTCAAACACATTGTTATTAAATGTAAAATTCATGGTATACCTATCCAGCTTTTAGTTAAAGTTAAACGGGTAGAATAAAATATTAGAAAAAGAAAAAAGTTGTTGCCCTCCCTATAATCTCGCTACACTAGATATATAGGATTGACTTGGTTCAACTAAGTGGATCATTTCCTTAATGATAGAGCAAATAGGGCAATTTGTTTCCATGAGTTGATGTTTTATTCCATCTGGTATAGATTTTTGTTAGTGTTGTTGTTTTGTATAGTTTATTGAGTTATTATTAAAAGCATAAATCTATATGTTATGAATAACCAAAATTATAATACATTAATTCTTTTTATTAATATAATCAATAATAGTTAGTGTCAATAACCAATTTTATTCTGTTCTCCAGCACCTTCTCTCAAACCTTACCCTTTTGTCTCTTGAATTTATGGGTTGTAAGGCAAAATTGTAATTGACAAAGCAATGCCCATATTATATATATATTATGATATATGTATAAAATATAAATTTATTTGATTAAAATCAAGAGTACTGATTTGATATTAATGATAAGTAATACATTCTTATATATTGATTTAATATTTGATTCATTCTCAACCTGTACAAATTTTATATTGTCATTAAATACAAAATAATATTTTAATCTAACATTAACATAGATTTTAATCGAATAGGCTAATATGTTATAATCAAGTTTTTTTTTTTTTAATTAAAATGTATTATAATCATGTTTCTGACAACAACTTAGAGAAATAATTGAATAAAAAAATTAAAAATTTAAATGAGTTCAATTAACTTAATATCTTTAAAACAATAATTCTTGTATATATATATATATATATATTTAACTGAAATATCAAATTAACCGACCATCAATCTAGTAATACTCAAAAAGTTATTTTGTGAAAGTTTAATTGGAACATACAGGAACCCACACCTTTAGATTACAAACCATGAGAAGAATCTCCAAGATATGTTTTAGCAATGTCAAGTACAAGTCAACTCTTCCAAAAAATACTTATGAAGACTGATGTTGAACAAAAACTTCAATTTCCGAACACACATTCAACAAACTCATCTTCCCGAAATTGTAGCAGGCTGCAAGCATGTTGATTTTGATGTTAAATATGGCAATGAGCAAATCCAACATATGTTTCGTGGCATAATTTGCGAAGGGAAAGAAGATTTAAACAAGAAACCGATAATATCAAAAGGATGACGTTACATTGTTCGTGAGAAAGGGTTTAGAGAAGGTGATAAGCTCAAGTTTTACAAGGTGCAAGGTGGTTCTGCAATTTCAAACTTGAAGTGCAGAGTGGTCAAGAAACTTGGGGTGTCCTTTGGTGAGCCTATAGCACGATGGAGGTGAGGTTGATAAGCATGGTACTAGCTATTTTGTATAATAAGATGAAAATGTGTTGTGTAGAGCTAGTTTTGTGTTTTTCTTTAAGAGTCGGGAGGTAACCAGACCAATTCATGTGCATTTCAACTAATTTTATATTTTACTTATGAGTCAAGAACTAATTACTCGATATGTATTCTTCTATGCTTGTTAATCACTAAGTATGTATGTCCACACCATCATGGATATAATCAACATGTGTAAGTTTGTGATTTATTTTAAATTGTCAATCCTTTTATTATAAAAGTTGATTTTGAATTATAATTCCTTCAATATATTTTCATCCCTTTATCATGATTACACAAAATATATAGATTAGTTTCGTTGGTCAATCAAAATTCTTCATTATTATATATATCTATTCAAGAGAATGCAACACAACACGAAATTATTTTACAACAAAAAATATGAGCTATTTTTATTTTGTGCATTCAAACATTGTTGCCATAAAAATATTGAAGAACATGATTTGACCGGATTATAAATGTGAATCTATCAAGATTTGAACACCACTATTCTAAAACTACAATAAAATTGAACAACTAATTAATCTTATAATCATAATACAATCCTATATCATTTAATCTATGTTTGAACTTATACACAAAAACAATGTTACTTAGTTGCTGCTACTTCATGTGGAATATTGATTATCAAAGGTACAATAATCCCATGCATGCATGTCGATATGAGACATTCATATACTTCATGCGAAATATTGATACCTCAACCATGCTGTTTGTAGTGGCCAGGTTTGGAACATGAAAGATATGGCAGGGTATAATAAAGGGTGGTGAAAATGATTTGTAGTAACAAATGCCACGAAAAGTAAAATTTTAACTAAAAATAGAGTTTTTAGTTGATTTTGTAAGGTTAAATATAAAAAGTACATGGCATGCTTTGGCATACATGTCGGGTTACTGTCCTGTATATTATATATTTCTTAACGATACGAGTTTAAATTTTGTGGCTAGAATCCATCCCTCCTTATATTCTCGGTACACAGATATTTTCAACAAAGTAGATCCCTTCCTTAATGCAGATGATAGAGCAAATTTAAAATAATAAAGAAAGTATGGTCAAAATATTTTTTTGCCTTAATTTGTGTCCTAAATTTGTGCCTTAATTTGTGGAATTAGAATTCACTTGAGTTTGACTTTTTCTTTTTACAATTATTAAGAGTTCTATTTTGAGTAAGAATCTATCATTATTTCACACTTTTGTATGTTTAAATTCTTAATCAAATGAGTGAAATTTTTATTTGTAGTTAAAAATATTAATTTTAACCATAATTATATTCTTTGAAACTGTAAAACAAACTATCTAAAAAATTCATTCATTTTTACATAGATAGTATTTACATTATCAATTAAATTAAAACCTCACTGATTGATTTGTAGTTAGTGGTATAAAACTTGATTTTTATAATCGGCACGCAATAAGAAATAAAATTTATCAATTTTCTGATCATGACGTAGAGGGTTGCCTTTAATTAGACTAGAGATATGGTTAGTTGAGATGTGTATAAACTGATCTAAACACAATTGATTCTAAAAATTTTCGTATTTTGAAGTGTATATGAAGATTATAATTTGTAATATTATTTTATTGTTATTCGAAAAAAATTAAAACCTGCTTGGACCTCTTCGAATGAGCGAACAGATATTTTTGTAAGAGGCTTTGATAGCCTACGTTGTGAGCGGACCAACAAATCTGTAGTAGACCCAAAAATAAAAAGCCCACGCTGCTGCTGTACTCACGACCTGGGCTAATTCCTTTTTGGAAGAAAGTTTAGTATTTATTTTTATTAAATAATTATTGCAGATAGTGATTGCTTTTGTTTTTTTTTTTGTTTTTAATTATATCATAGTTTTGTATTCATAGAAACTTTTGTTTTTTCCATCAAGTAAATAGTTTCATAACATCGGTTTTAAAATTGATTTGTGATCTTCTGTTGACTTTCAAATTATTAATATTGTGGTGGCAACGAAGTTGAAGTCATGAGGATTGATGAGACATGTTTGTTATCCAATTTTATTATCGTTTGTTGCATTGTAATTGGTACATTAAAAAAGGTTAAACTATGTCGACCCGAAAAATTTTATTTGATTTATCAACTCGAACATATTTCAAGTAACGTGATATCAAATCTTAAGACTCTTTTCTCACCTCAAATCGTCGGCTCGATCCTTGGTCTCTTTTGCTTGACTTGTACGTCAAAATCGGTTCATGCAGTGATAGTGCGTAGCTAGTGCCCTCTTTCTGTTAGGTGTTAATTTGGCTGTTATGCTCGCATTTTGGTGTGGCTAGTTGAGAACAACTATATTTCTTTACTTATGCACATCATGCATGAGTGGTTTATAACTTTTTCTCTGTGGGATTCACTTTTGCAAATTAAGCTTGTTCAAGAAGTAGCAACTTATTGATCTGAATAGGACTTTATATTTGGAAGAGTTTCACATTACAACTTATTAAATTTGGAGTAGTTTTTGTGACATGATTTTGTATCGCATATTTGAGTTTTTATTGATAGTGGTTTTTCTATTAAAATATATTATTTTTTTATATAAAACTGTTGTTGTCATCGATATGCTGTGTTCTGTTTAAGTACTTCCTCTAGATTAAGAATATACAACTTTTATTTATTCTTATTTTCTCTTTCTTTGTAAATATTCAAAAACCTCCTTGCAAGGGCCAACAACTACTAGAGAAATAAAAAAAAAATCATCTTGTAGAAATCAAAATATTCCATCAGCCCATTATGCTTTATTTGTATATATACAACTTATTAAATTTGGAGTAGTTTTTGTGATCTTAATTTGTATTGCATATTTGAGTTTTGATCGATAGTGGTTTTTCTATTAAAATCAATTTCTTTTTGTTTTTTTATAAAATTGTTGTAGTCATCCATATGCTTTGTTTTTGTTTGAGACCAATTGATCCAATTATGTTTTTTTAAGTGAATATGTGTTCGACTTTAAAAATATATTTATTTGAAACGGGATTTAATTTAAATTGCTTTGGCCATAAAGAATATTGCCAAGATTATTAGTGGGGCCCATATAAAACCTATATCAAGAATTAAAATATCATTTTAAACTAGTACTCTGGTTTATCATTTCAAATTAGTGGGGTCTATATAAACTCTCTAGGGCTAAGCATTATTTACAAAAAAAAAATCAAATTATCAATTCAAATCTAACAAGAACCAACCGAACCCGAACTCTACTTTAAAAAATCCGTTTGAATTGTTCTATCATTGTCTAGTTGGGTCAATTTTTCAGATTCGTAAAAGTTAAGATCCGCTTAATCAATTTGATCGAAATATTGATAAAAACGTTATATTTTCTGTTGGTATTGGGTATATTTGTCCTATGCAATAATAATTGGTAATCCAAAAAAAAAACTAAGGCCTACCTTATCAAATTGTAGCCTTTGTAGCCCAAATCAAAGTCTTAAGTCAACAGAAAAACCCTATTCAACCAGCAGAGACAAATTGATGGAGAGTGAGAGTTAAGACCTTAGACTTCTAGCTACATTAAGTGATGCTCCTCTCCTCTCTTCGATGCTGCAATCCCAAGGCTCTTTATACATACTTCTCCTCTCTCCTTCGACCTATCTGGTTTCAACTTTCAATAGGGTACTGTCAGCTAAATTAACTCAACAGCCTAAAAGATGCAAAAGAGTTTACTATTCAGACCAAAAAACACAAAACAGTTCAACTTCACCAGACCCATATGTACAATTAAATATATTCAGCCATAGTTGACATGACATACATCCAAAACAAAAAATGTTTCCAATAAAGGTATTAGAATAATAAACAACTTAATGGCCAATTGGAATCTTTTGTATGATGTCAATCACATAATTGGTGCTGGATGCCTATGCCCCAAAGATATCTTTAAAACTGACATGCATGAACACAAATAAAATATAACAAAAAGAAGAATAAGAGATGACATTACTACCATGTAATTGATTGGAAAAATACAAGATGTCTTTGATCAAAAAAATAAAATAAAAATACAAGCTGAATTTTGTAAACATAATTGTTTCTTCTTCAACGTCCTCCTGCTTGAATTCCTCTCCAGATAGGCTCTTCATACTGGAGATTTGTAAGCTCGACTTTAGATATTATTAATATATAAAAAATAAATAAAAAATAAAAAACAAAAACAAAGCTAAACTCATGAAATTTCAGGAGGCATACGAAACTTACTTGGATCCTACGGAAAACAAACATAATATTATAATAATGACAATGAAGAAATAATGACAAAAACCTACAGAGAATAATGATAATGACATGCAGTATTTTTTTCCAGTTTGTGCAACTTGTCCCACCTGAAATTATCGTCTTCACGAATAAATATATCTAGACCCCACTTGTATTTAAAGAAAAAAAAATATGAATGATCCAATCCCACCAATGGCTTGGATTTCAGTCTCGGTCACATGCTTGTCAGCTTTTGGATGTCACGTTATTAAATAATTTTATTATTTTTTATGCATGGAAAAGATCACTATTGATATACAAATAGATGTGATATAATATTATTTATGGAACAAGGTAAAATTTGAGTAGTATTTGAGCTGATTCGTATTACATAGTTATGATATTTCGAATTGAATCTCTTTGAAAATATGTATATATTTATATAATATCAATTTATTTAATTAACATCAAAAATTTATTGTATCCACTAGCACCTTCTCTCAAACCTTTATTGTCTCTTGAATTTATGTGTAGTAAGTGCAAAATTGTGATTGATAAAGAAAGCAATGCTCATATTATTTCATATTATCTTTGAGTTTTTATAAGCTAAGGTGTATCACTATTTCTAATATATATGACAATATAGCAAAAAGGGGGGGAAAGACTTTAGATTTTACGTACATAAAGGATCTTTCATCTTTGACTTTATGAAAAATAAAAAAAGAATAAGAAGAATAAGAGACGACATATAACAGTCATTACTAGAAAACCAAACTCACACCTTCGTTGTCTGATTCGTTGAATTGAATTGACACATAACACTTATTTGTTATTAAAAATAATTAATATTGGTTCAATGTATTTAGATATTTTTTTGTTTGTTTGTATAAAAGAAATGAATAAAAAAATTTCTTTCGGACTAAATTAGACTTGTCAAGATCTGAAAACGTACCAGTACTGACCTTTATAAAAGAGTTTGACTAGTCAAAAAAAAAAAAAAAAATAGAATTGAACAACCAATTAATCTGATATCATAATATAACCCTATTAATTCATTTAATATATTCCGTGAATTGCGCATGGTAGCTGACTTTTATGTATTAGCTATTGTAGATGGTTATTAATGGGTTAATTTGATAACTTTGAAATATGACGGTTCCTTAACGTCATTTGAAGGTCCCTCAAATTGTAGCACTGGTAGTAGCATGTAGCATAGAGTACTGCTCATACACATGGGTTGCTCTTTATATAGACAGTTTGAAACTTTCTTCTGATTATGGCTTTAATTAGGATTTTATTTATTTATTTATTTTAATTTAACTACTTATTTGGATTTCACAGTACTTTCTTTGCATTTGCTATACTCCATTAGTTATTGCACTGAAGTTGAGAATGTTATAAATTATTACCATACTGAGAAAAGGTATCTGTACACGAACACCGCATAAGGCGTCAACATGCTTCTTAGAGTACTACTCAAAAAATTATTTTGTGAAAGTTTAATAGGAACATACAGGGACCCACACCTTTAGATTACAAACCAATAGAAAATTCTTCTAGAAACTAGTACGTACTATATATATTGTAGTTAACGTAATACAAGATTTCTCAATAAGCTCTTGTCTTCTCATACTCCTCTCTAAATTAACTAACTCTTCACTCTTCAAGTTTGAGCAATGTCAAGTTCTAGTCAGCTCTTCGATAAACAACTTACGAAGACAGATGTTGAATACAGACTTCAATTTCCGACTCGCATTCAGGAAACTCATCTTTCTGAAATTGTAGCAGGCAGCAACTACGTTGATTTTGATGTTAAATATGGCAATGAGGAAAAACAACATACGTTTCGTTGCAAAATTCGCAATGGGAAAGATGATTTATACAAGAAACCGGTAATAACGAAAGGATGGCTTCACATTGTTCGTGAGAAAGGGTTTAGAGAAGGTGACATGCTCAAGTTTTATAAGGTGCAAGGTGATTCTGTGAATTTCAAATTTGAAGTGTACAGAAAGATAAAGCTTTTTGGCCAAGAAATTTGGGGTGTTCTTCCTTGAGCTTATATCACTATGGGGGTAAGGTTGATATAAGCATGGTGCCAGCTATTTAGTATAATAAGCTGAAAATGTGTTGTAGAGAGCTAGTTTTGTTGTTTTCTTTAATAGTTTGGAGGTAACCAGATAAATTTATGTGTATCTTAGATAATTTTATGTTTTAGTCACGAGTCAAGAACTACTTGCTCAATATGTATTCTTTTGTGCTTAGTGGGAATATTCTACTATCATCATACTTTGTGAGGATTGGTGAAGTATATCAGAGGCTAAGGTTTTTTATCTGTTTTGATAGATCCTTCAGCTTTGGCATCAATTTGTTCCTTATTTCAGATTAATAAATCTTCTTGTTAAAAAAAAAAAAACTATTCGTGGTGATTAATGTGTGTTAAATTAATTATTGTTGTTATTGCTTTCATTAAGAAAATGTATCGAGTTGCTCTACTTAGTCGATCAATTTAAATAAAAAGATGTATTTTCTTTTTAATAATTCCCAAAATATATTTTCTGGCATTTATAATAATTTCATACAATATTTAGATTTGTTTTGTTAGTTAGTCAAAATTCCCTATTACTATATATTTTAAGAGAATGTTGCGCAGCACAGAATTGTTCTCTTTTCTTCTACAATTAAAAAAATTTTGTTTGTTTGTATAAAAGATTGAATAACATGATAAAATTAAACGACTAATTAATCTATATCATAATTTAATCCTATTAATTCTTGTTGTGAGCTTATGCACAGCCCATTAATACAGAATCACTAAAATGACATAGCTAAATCAATAAATCATTAATACAGAATCACTAAAATCAACGTTTCAATTGTAATAGAAACAAAATCAAATAGGTAGCTGACTTTTATACATTCTCTTTTAGTTTCTTTTGGTCATGTGGGAGGGAATAACCATGTGTCAATAGTTTATTAAAATAAATAAAAATAAACAGAAGATGTTATGAATAATAAATAATTAAAAATAGATATAACCTTAATCATCCGTGGTCTAGTTAATTATGATTAATAATTGAAATTTGTGTTGAAAAATAGAATAAAATAAATTTTACTCACGTGCTATAAAAAGGACTATAGCTTTTGAAATAATAGCTCAATTGGTAGAAAAGGGTTTGTGTTTGAACTTTCTGGGTATAAGAAGACAAACCTCAGATCACATGCCTTTAGTGATTGCTCATTTTTCTGACCTGAATAAAGTACGTTATCAGGATCCCAACTCAAATTTTGCCACAATTAGAATATACCTTTTATAGATTCCTGTACGGTTGAGGTATGATTAGAATATTACCTTTTTGTGAAATTTTGGGCATAATTAATTAGAATAGCCATGCAAGCCACTTAATGGGATTTTTAGATTTTTAATTTTATCAGTTCTACTTTGCACCAAAAGAAAAACAACTTTACTATGAAAAAATGAACTTATTTAATAGTAGAATTGAAAATTAATCACAAGCTTATCTTTTTAGTGAATTAATGAAATCACAAAGCAGAAAACTCCACCTGCTAACTATGCCCAACCTCATAAATCAAGTGCTGGAATTATGGACACCAATGAAGAGGAGAAGGAAAAACCCGGTACTTCTCTTCTCTACTCACCTAGCTAGTGTCGATTACGCCGAACACACCCCAATCAATACTCAGATCCAAACAAACCCTAATTAGTGCTCAGATCTAAACCAACAACTGCCCACACATAAGTGACGAATTCTTTTTTTTCTTTTCTTGATTTCATTGGTTTGGGTGTGATGGAGAAGACAATAGCTGTGGCATGGAGAACGAGACAATTGAATTGATAAAAACAAACAAAAAAAGAGGAGGGAGAGAGGATTTATTGTTTATTTAGTAAAGGGCTTATGGGCAATTATTTAAAGTTGAGTGAAATCGGAAGCTAATGTGAATGGTTTTAATATATATATATATTTATTTTATTTTATTATTATTATTATTATTTTTTTTTTTTTTGTGCCACTTTAATTTGATATGTGTCACTCACCAAAAGTGTTCACTTCATTGGAACGTCCAACACCAAAATTCTGTGTGGGGCATTGAATGATGACCCATTCAGTAAATAAAGAAGTTAATAATTAATTAAGTATTCCTTCATTATTGAGATCAAGAAACAAATGATCAATACCACATGCCAGACAAGTACTAAAGCCTTTTTTTTTTTTAATGAAGTTAACACTTTTGATTTGTTTTAATTTAGTAAGTTTTGAAAGGGACAGGAAAACGATCCTTAATGCTATTAAATTTATATATTGATACTTTTAGAATTAATGTTTCAATTTTTAAATTATATTCATTATGTCTTAACAAGTAGTTTTAAAGGATCTGTTAGCAATTTATAAATTTAAATATAGTTCATTTAACCTATTTATTTATCTGTTCTTTTGACAATATATCAGTAATTAAACCTCATTGCTTGATTTACATGAATTAATGGTGAGGAGAAGTCAAAAATTTTACAAGCTGATGAGTGTCACTTTTTCTAATAATAATATAGCAAAACAAGGGAAAAACATTTAGATAAATGATACTTGACTTATGACATGAAAAAAAAAAAAAGAAGGGAGAAGAAGAGATGACAAAACTATCAGCTGATTGACTCATTACTAGAAAACAAAGCTCACACCTTCGATGTCTTATTTATTAAGCTTTAGACATAACTAGCATTTTAATTTTGTTGAAGAATACAAGATGAATCTTTTAAACATATATAATATCTTCTTCTTCTTCTTCAAACCCTAGCAACTGTAAATCTCCTGCATTATAGTATATACATAATATATAATATATAATGTATGTCAGTATGATGACGGTGAAGTGAGAGCGACTTAAAGAATATTGAACATAAAACATATATATCTACATATTCAATGCATGAGAAAGCAAACCATAAATTTGCTACTCAACTGACTATTAATTAAGATCGGGCATATGTTGTGAAAAGCTACTTTTGTGTTCTACTAGTCACAGTCAGTCAAGCAAGGACTGTTTGTTAAGTAGCTGTAAAACATATATATAGCTGTTTGTTATATATTTATAATGTATGTCAGTATGATGACGATGAAGTGAGAGCGACTTATCTATTGACTATTGAACATAAAACATATCTACATATTCATTGCATGAGCAAGCAAACCATAAATCTTGCCACTCACCGAACTATTAATTAAGATTATATTAAAAAAAATACCTTTATTTTATTTTAAATTTTAGTCCTAAGCCTAAGCCTTATCCAAACTCCAATCCTAACCCTATTCTTCTTTTTTGTTTGGTAACAGATGGATAATTGAGGCTATTAAAAATAAGGAGAATTGAAAGATGATTGTATTAAACAAGAAATAATACACATACACTTTTTGGTTTTTGGTTTTACAACTTAGCTACTACATGATCTTAGCAAGCTATTTATACTAGTGGGTGAAATCTCTAGATTTGTCTAGCTACAATCCACTGCCAATGTACATATTAATTTTTCTATTCTTGATTTTTATCCCTTCATTGAATGCTAACTCTTGAATATCTTAGATATTTTTGACTAACTACAAAATATCCTAATTACTTTTGACTTTTATCTTTTTAGTTCAATAACTAAGATTTTTCTAGATTAATCTTGATTTTTAACAGTAACCAGTCAATTTATTCTGTCGGACTACGCATTTATCGTTTCTTTTCTTTTGTATTCTTTATGTACTCACCCTTTCACTAAGTGCTACTAGTACTTCAGTATTTTGCTTTACCAAAAAAAAAAAAAAAAAAAGTCACGCATCTTTCTAATCAGCATAATGAGAAGAATATCCTTGCATCATCAGAACACTTAATAAATAAATTTTAGTTATTTTAAAGAAAAAAATCTTGTATTCAATCACATCAAAACTTATAAAATTATTTATATATAATATAATAGGATATGGTGTACTCTTTTTCACTCTCAATTATTCAAACTAATAAATTCAATTTTAGCACGATATTATAAATATATATTTTTTGTCAAAGAAATTCAAGAGTAGAAAGATTGTTTTGTTTTTTGTGTATACTTTATTCACAAGATATGAGAATTACATTAAAAATTAGCACAAACAAAATGAGATTTTACGATTAGAATTGAATGAGTATAACATTAAACTAACATTTGGTTGAATTGTTTTTATTATTAAATTTACATAGATTCCACTCACGTTTTATTAAAGATGAAATGTTTTGTTCTTTTCTAAAGATTAGTACGTAAATATAATTATAAACAACTAAACGACCAATTGGAATCTTTTGTATGATCTATGATGTAAATAAGACAAAAAACACTGAAAAGTGTGTTTCTTTAATCATCGTCTTGGCCAAGAAGTAACCATAATTTAAGGTAATACCATTTAATCATAATATTTCAAGCGCATTCCACTTGATTTATATTTATTTAATTTTTAATTTATGAACAATTATTTTCCAAAAAAGTTATTAAAAATCTTAAATTATTTGATCTTATAAAATATTTTCTAATTTTATCTACATATTTTTATTATTTTACTTTTATTTTTACATGTTTAATAAGAAAATACTAATTAGAATAATGGTATTTATCAAGATTCTGATTAATATTTTTTTAATAAATTATCAAAAACAAAAAAATCATTTCCAAAATATAATTAATTTTTTTCAATGTATTTTATTTTATTTTTTTTGTATAAAATATTGAATAACAATTTTTCTTTCGGACCAAATTAGATTTGTCATGATCTGAAAACGTACCAGACCTTAACTAAAAAAGTTTAACTTGTCATATAAAAAAATAAAATAAACTGATGTGTACACTTCATCTACCATCAATTCAATTTGAAAAAATCACAACCATTCATTTTTTAACCAATTACCTGAACTATTCAAAAATAAAATAATCATGTTTCATTCATTTTTTACAAGATAGACCATAACATTCTACCGTTTTAGGTTATCATTTTTAAAATTACTGAATTAAAAAAAAAAAATTGAACATGATTTAATAAGAGGCCTAACAATAATAATTTTTTTTTATTATTAAAAATCTGTCTAAAAGTTTACATTTTAATAGTTGGTTTGTCTTTTTAGACAAGTTGTTGCAATGCATGGTAGGTGAAATTATAATTCCGGTCTGTGGGGACTCCTGTACTAGACAATTTTATCATATCAACATGGATAGCCGAATCACCTATGACTAAATATGACAAAGAAAACTGAACTTGAACGTAGCTTTCAACAGGTTCCTCAAACTAATATATATATATATTTTTATATATAAAAACTTGTAGATTGAATTCCATATTTTAAAAATTAAGATTTTATTTCATCAATTTATCATTATAAAATGTAATAATTTCAATAAATATTTGCATTGAAAATTCAAAGACCAAATAATGTTTCTTTCGTCAACGTCGATCGTATAAGAAGTTCGCTTTTAGTACAATTTCAGCCTTGTGGGGCATGAGGATGAGGATGAGGATGAGGATAAGGATGAGGATTAAAATGTCCAAGCATACAGACAGACACATAGTGTGACCGTGTGGGGCCGCAAATCTTGGTCAAAAAAATTTACAATTGAATATTTATTCTTAAAACAATTTTTATTACAAATAATTTTATTATGTTTTACAAAATCAATCTTATATAGTGAGAAGAATGAAAATATAAAATTAAAATATATTTGTCAAACTTTTATTATTACAACAGTTAGTATATTTGCTGAAGATGCTACAATGAATTTGCAGTGTGTTATACCGGAAGTGAGAAGAATTCTTATTAAGATATTTCCAAAGAGACAGAATAATAAGATAGGTTTTGAGGACGTTCTGTGTTGTCTGTTTTTAGTGTGATATCTAAATTTTTATGTGAATTGTTCTACTTATTTATTCATTATTATAATAATAAAAAGACTAGATGATATATTGTTCTACTTTTTTATTCATTATAATTATTATAATGATAAAAAGGTTAGGATACATATTTGTTGAGTGTTGACCTGATCATAGAAGAATAACTGTTGGAAGTTAGAGTATCTTCTAATTTATTGAGGGTTGGCCTGATCATTATTATTAAATTTACATATATTCCACTCATATTTTATAAAAGGTGGAAGGAATGTTTGTTCTTTCTAAAGATACGTAAATATAATTATAAACTACTTAATGGCCAATTGGAATCTTTTGTATGATCTATGATATGATGTAAATAAGATTAAGAAACACTAAAAAGTGTTTCTTTAATCAACCTAATTTATGGTATTTAACTATTTAATCATATTTCTTTTAATAGTAAACATTCTGGGAGACCACTAGACCAGATACAAAACTCAATCATTTCAAGTTTTGAATTTGCGTGGCCTTGGTTTGGTCGTCAGCATTGGTGACGACATATTAAAGTTGTCATCCCTTCGTACCTACACGTGACGAGTAATTATATGTATTCTAGACTCAAAATTAATAATTGATATTTGTTACTGGTTTTATTTTGTGAAGAAATTGGTCAACTGATTGACTCATTCAAAATAGCCCAATTGGATCCCTTAATTAATCAAACAGAACATATTGTCTTCTTCTCTAGAATTTATTTTTGGTAAAATTTTTAAAATTCTTTTAGTCTTGGTGGTTCATATTATTTATTTTTATTTTTTCTAAATTTCAACCATCCAAATAATTTAATTTTTATTTTTATTATTTTATTTTAAATCTTAATTATAAACTTAATTCTAATTCTAACCTTAATCTTAACTCTAATTTTAATTTTATTCATCAATTATTTAGAGATGGTTGAAATCTAAAATAATAGTGTCACTTGACAACCCAATAAAGAATCACTAACAATACATTGCTAAATCAGTAAATCACATATCCAATCGACAAGAAAGTTTGGATTCAACATTTTTGTCAAATACAAAAGCAAGTAGTTAGGTAGCTGACTGTTATATATTCTCTTTTTAGTTTCTTTTTGTCATGTAGGAGGGAGCAACCAGCATTTCGGTAAATTTAATTCAGTAGGAGATTGCAGCCAACCATGATCTATCAAAATTTGAATATTGAACATAGAATGATTGTTCTAGTTCTAGTGGCGTACGAGTATCTTTTAATTTTATTTTAGAATCCTCTAGCTAGGCTCATATTTAATAATAAAATAATTTTTAAATATTAGTCAAGATATGCATAAATATAATTCGAATCACTCTACCATTAAAAAACAACATTATGTATGACATAAGTCACAAACTTTTAGATAGAGGGGAGTCCAGGGATCAAATCTGGGAGAGTCTTAGATTTAGGTAATATTTTGCTTGAGCTATAATCACGATTGTATGTGTTAATTATAATGTTATTTATCAAGAGTGTAAAACTTGAATCAAATATTAAATCTTAAAAAAATATAGTTTAACTTAATTAAATATAATTTGACAGTGAAATCATCATTAGTTTACCTATATACGTGCACCAAATTTTATTATATCCTCTAAAACCTTTACCCTTTTGTCTCCTGAATTTATAAGGCAAAATTGTGATTGATAAAGAAAGCAATGCACATGTGCATGTCCCAATATTTGATCAGAGTTAGTGATAGCGATCACATACAACTTTTGCAATAGAAACAAACCAACTTTAATATCGTACAAAATCACCCAACCTTATTTTCTTCACAACTTTTTGATTTAATTCAAACACTCCTAAGTATATATCTTTTTAAAAAGTTAGTATTTGATAATGTGTTAGTGTATATATTATCTGTAAATATAATAGATATATATATATATGTTAGTTCATTTGATTGAATACTGCTTTGGTATTAATGATAAGTAATACATTCTTATATAATGAGTAATCTTTGATTCATTCTCAATGTATACAAATTTTATATGTGATTCAATTCCAACTTGAAATATTAAAAAAATAATAATCAATGTGTGACTCATATTTCAATTCCAACTTGAAATATTATTGAAATCTTAGAAGAGACTCAATTCAAACTCCATCAAGTTTAATACTCAGTTTCAAATCTAACAATTTACTATTTTTTTGGTAATAAATTGATTTTTTATCTCTTATTTTATTGAATTTGGCCTTAAACTAAATTATTCTTAATTATTTTAATTGAATTTTATTTATTGGCCATACCAATAATTTGTTTTTATTTTATGTTGGTGACTTTTATTTGTGGCACTTTATAAAATTTAAAGTGATTTTATGAGTTCAAAGTTGATTTGTTTCTGTTGTTGCTATTATAAAAAAAGGAGAGCTTAATCTTGTGATTTATTCAACAAGTTGATTTCTAGTCATTCCAAAAGAAAAATATATGTTTTTTCACATTTCACCTTCTTCTTTTATAATAAAGAGTAGAGAATGTGAGCACTGTCTTGTTTAAACAATAGTCGTGGTAGGAGATTGCAACCAATCGTGATCTATCAAAATTTGAGTATTGAACATAGAATGATTGTTCTAGTTCTAGTGACGCACGAGTATCTTTTAATTTCTTTTTTAAAATTTATCTCCTAACTAGGCTCCACCGAAGAAATGGATCATATTTAATAATAAATAATTTGTATAGATTAGCCAGGTTCATATGCATACAATATAAGTGGAATAACACTTTACGATTAAAAAAATAACATTATGTATGACATCAATCACAAACTTTTTAATTTTCTAGAGGTGATTCCCAAATGCTACTGCACAAAGAATGATATAGTTATTAACCATTTCCAAAGGGCGAACTCCAAGATTCAAACATCTGGCCTGTCTTAGGGTTTCAATTCACTCACCACTGCAACCAACCACTTTTAAGTGACATAAGTCACAAACTTTCGAAAATATAGAATTTTGTTAGATAAAGGGAAGTCATGGGGTCAAATCCTAGAGAGTTTTAGATTTAGGTATCATTTTATTTGAGTTATGTTCGCGATAGTATGTGTGATGATGTTCTAAAGTTTTAAAGAAAATTCTAAAATATGGACATCCATTTTTTATGTTAGTAAAATGAATTGATGTGTTAGTTATATATATATATAAATTTTTTTATTTTTTTTATTTTTTGTGAGTGTAAATTTGAATCAAATATTAAATCTTAAAATAATACAATTTAACGAAATTGAATATTGGACAATGAAATCATCATTGGTTTACCTATATACGTGCACCAATTTTCTTATATCCTCCAGCACCTTCTCTCAAACCTTTGCACTTTTGTCTACTGAATTGATGGTTGTAAGGCAAAATTGTGATTGATAAAGAAAGCAATTCCCATGTACATGGACCAATATTGGACCAGGGTAAGTGATACATCAAACTTTAGTAGCTGAATACAAACGTTTCTTTCCCCCCACATGGATAAAAGTAGATAAGCGGGAAACTACTTGCAATAGAAACACATCAACTTTGAACACATTATGACCATATATGCTTAATATCATCTACAAAATCACCCAACCTTATTTTCCTTATAACTTTTTGATTGAATTCAAACACTCCTAAATAGATATCTTTTTAAAAACTTAGTATTTGATAATGTGTTAATGTATATATTATCAGTAAATATGATATGATATATATATATATATTAGTTCATTTGATTAAAAATATGAATACTACTTTGGTATTAATAACAAGTAATATATTCTTATTATAATGATTAATTTTTGATTCATTCTCAATGTGTACAAATTTTATATTGTCATAAAAAAATTAGCATATTAATCTAACATTAATATAAATTTTAGAGTAGACTTATGTGTTATAATCATAAATCGATAGTTTACAAAATTAATCGAATAAAAAAATTTGACAATGTAAATGAGTTCAATTAACTTAAAATCTTTAAAACAATAGCATATATATAAAACTGAAAGATCAAACCGACCATCAATCTAGTACTACTAAAAAATTATTTCGTGAAAGTTTAGTTGGAACATACAGGGACCCACACCTTTAGATTACAAACCATGAGTAGAATCTTCTAGGAACTAGTACTATATATAGTAGTTAATGCAATACAAGATTTCTCAATAAGCTCTTGTCTTCTCATTCTCCTCTCTAAATTAACTAACTCTTCACTCTTCAAGTTTCAGCAATGTCAAGTACTGGTCTGCTCTTTGAAAAACAACTTACGAAGACGGATGTTGAATACAGACTTCAATTTCCGAGTCACATTCAGCAAACTCATCTTCCTGAAATTGTAACAGGTAGAAACTATGTTGATTTTGATGTTAAATATGGCAATGAGGAGAAACACCATACGTTTCGTTGCAAAATTCGGAAAGATGATTTATACAAGAAACCGGTAATAACGAAAGGATGGATTCGCATTGTTCGTGAGAAAGGGTTTAGAGAAGGTGACATGCTCAAGTTTTATATGGCGCAAGGTGATTCTGTAAATTTCAAATTTGAAGTGTACAGAAAGATAATACTTCTTGGTCAAGAAACTTGGGGTGTTCTTCCATGAGCCTATAGCACGATGGTTGTGAGGCTGATAAGCATGGTGCTCCCTATTTCGTATAATAAGATGAAAGTGTGTCGTGGAAAGCTATCTTAATTAATTTTCTGTTTTAGTCACAAGTCAAGAGCTACTTGCTCGATATGTGTTATTTTGTGCTTAGTAGGGATATTCTGCTATCATTATTTACTCTATGAGGATTGGTGATGTATTTCAGAGGCTAAGGTTTTTTTATCTGTTTTGATAAATCCTTCAGCTTTGGCATCAATTTGTTCTTTATCTCAGATTAATAAATCTGGTTGTTCAAAAAAAAAACCATGCATGGTGATCAATGTGTGTTAAGTTAATTATTGTTGTTATTGGCTTCCATTAAGAAAATGTATTGAGTTGCTCTATTTAAGTCGATCCTTTAAATAAAAGATGTTTTTTCTTTTTAATAATTCCCAGCATATATTTTCACGCATTTATAATAATTTCATACAATATTAAGATTTGTTTTGTTGGTTAGTCAAAATTCTCTATTACTATATATTTGAAGAGAATGTTGCGTGACACAGAATTGATCTCTCTTCTTCTACAATAAATAAAATAAAATAACTATTTTTTGTTCAATTTACTTGAACATTTTTTGTTTGTTTGTATAAAAGATTGAACAACTAACTAATCTGTATCATAATATAATCCTATTAATTCATTTAATATATGTTGTGAGCTTATACACAACCATTAATACAGAATCACTAAAATGACATAGCTAAATCAGTAAATCACACGTCCAATCGACATGAAAGTTTGGATTCAACGGTTCAATTGTAATAGAAACAAGATCAAGTAGGTAGCTGACTTTTATACATTCTCTTTTAGTTTCTTTTGGTCATGTAGGAGGGAATAACCATTTCGTTAAATTTTAATATTGATGTTTACATCGATTTTGATGTGTTCCAATTCAAACTTGAAATTATTTATTTATTTAATTTAAAAAAAATAAAGAATCATATACTATATATATATACTAGATTTTGTGACACACGTGTTACGTGTGAATCTTGTTTATGATATATACATTTACGTTCATTAACAATTGATATGCATATCAAGAAATTATAGTTAGTAAAAAAATAATAATCCATGTTATAAATATGAAGTATTATAAATTATGTTTAATTCATACTATAAACATATAATTTTTGTATTTAAAAAAAAAAAACTAAGGATTGAAGATAATTAATACAATAATATTATAATCACAAAAACAATGCTCTTAATATTTCTTTTTTCATATCATTTAAAAAAAATTAATTTACAATACTATAATTAGTCGTAATTATCAAGAAATTATTTTTAGAAAATAATTTAAACATATAGTTATTTTTAAAAAATTCTAAACATGGAGGAAGAATTAATATAATAATTTTATAATCATAAAAACTATATTCTTAATATTTCTTTTCATTCATAGCAGTTTAAAAGAAAAATAATTTATAATATTATAATGATTTGTAACTTATTAAATCAAAATAGTTATAAATTCAATATTAAATACTATTGATATATAATTATTTACAAATTATAGATTTATTAATATTGAAAAGAATTAGGATAGAAAAAATCAATAGTCATAAAATATTTACAATTATATTAATATTAATATAGCGAAAAATTATGAAAGTAGTAAAATTAAAAAAAAAATAGAATATTTGAAGCAAAATAACAATTAAAAAGTATTTATGTAATAGTAAAAACTCATAGGATATTTAGGAAAATAAAATTTCTTCTATTAAAAGTTAAAACAACAATATATAATCATGGAAACTATACTCTAAATATTTTTATTTTAAAATTTCATAAATTTGAGAAGAAATAAAAGATATTATAATTATTAGGAACTTCTTAAATAATAAAAAACTAAAAATTCAATTTCAATTGCTATTGACATATAATTATTGAAAAATTTTAGATTTATTAATATTGAGAAGAATAAGTAAAAAAGAAATGACTAGTCTTAAAATAATTACAATTCTATTGATATTAAAATAAAAATAGGAAAAAATAATAAATAAAAAAATAGTAGTATTTTTGAAGCAAAATAACAACTAAACATAACTATGTAATAATACAAACTTATAAGGGTATAAAAGAAAATCAAAAACTTCTGCTCTAAGACTATTTTGTCTATAATATAAAATATAGAAATATATGAGTAGTTGGATAAGCTTTCGAGCCAAGTAACATTTTAAACTAAGTATTTAAAGTTTAATACTTGGCTTGAAATCTTAGTAGAGACTCAGTTAAAACTTAATCGGGTTGGGTTAGTTTTGGAGACATCTTAATGAAACTTAGAAAAGCTTTTATTTATTAAATAGAAACCCAAGTAAAATCTATAATAACAATCGTTTCTTGCTTATTAGTTGTTAATTACGCATCTTAATTTCCGGCGGTTTAAGTCTAAAACAAACATTTTTACTGTATACGCACTTGCATCGAAATATATACAAAATCTAGCTTCCAGGCTTTCAGCTCCTCATTCCTCAAACCATTTTTTGTCCATAACTACGTAGTAACTTTTTTTTCTCTTTTGATTTCAAAGGTTGAACCAACAAAAAGGTGATTGATTTGTCAAAGTTAAAAGAAAAGCAATTAATTATGCATAAGTTTGTACTTATATGAACTTGTATGTGGAGAGCAAAGCAGTGGTATATTCAACTTTGTATACTCTTGTAATTGATTGACTTTCCATCAAATAGCATTGTGTCACCATCCATAAAAAAACAACTTCTTGACAATCGCAAATACTAAATGCCATTTTCTTTTTTTGGCAACTATCCTGTTTCAAATCCAGAAGACTGAGTTTTGTAAGTCCAAAACCCATATATAGTATCAAATATAGTTGGAGAATTGAAGATGCTATGCCATTTTCTTTTGTAATTACAGCTTTCATGCGAACGTAATCTAGTATCTGCATTTCCCTTTCACGAATATGAAGTGCATATGATTATGAACTGGATCTAAGTTCTAACATATATGAGCACAAGGAGCTAGTCAAACTCGAAACTACATAGCTAAATTCATATATTACATACACTTGAAAATCCGTTATCTTTTCCATTTTAATGTCATAAATTGAATGGCAAGCTGAGTAAAAAAAAGAAGAAAAACAACTTAATTATGATGCAAGTAAGAAGAGTCAAACAAGGTATTTACTAATTTCCGGAAATGAATATGTATCCGCATGAAAAGAAAAAGAAGAGAGTCTCAGAACATCAGAAAAAGAGATAGTTCAAGTATTTGTTTGCAATTAGGTGACAACTCAAGCTCCGTTTTAGTCATAGCCAACCATTTTAGTACCAAGTAGGTAACCATTTTTTTGTTTCTCATATAAAATCAAGAAATACAAATGGTGAAGACATCACAAGCCTTAGATCTATAGCTAAACTGTAAAATATCATGTCTGAAAGTGTCTAGTTAGCGAGCTGGGGAGCTGAGAGGAGAGAGCAAAATCCAGACAAAAGAAACGTATTTAAAAGATACCAGGTTTTGAAAGCCCAAAGGTTTGTTATTATGAGCCTATAGTAGAACTAGAAGAAATCCCATACAGTGACACAGCAGCCTGTACTGATCCAAATAGTGGGACACTGGTATAGTGCTAATTCAAACATAATTTTTGTATTGTCCCCATAAATTACTAATAAGTTGATGTATTGTAAAATATGATTATAATGCATAAATCCACTTGCTTGATGATTAATAATAGTGACACGTGACTTATTAGGCTTGGTTCAAGTGATAAGATATGCTTAAATTTAGTGGTTGAGAGGTCTCTGTAATGTTAGAAGTTCTAGCCCACAAGAAAATACTTGGAGAAAGGGCAACCGCGAACCCTAGTAAAAAATATAAAAGAAAAAGTAAAAAAAAAAAAACCTTTCCAGCTTCTATCACCATAGTCACCCATCTTCATCCCTACCTTCATAACTACCACCACTTTGAAAATCAAACAACTCATTATCAAATAATCAAAACCTATCACTCATAAATCAAACTAACTAACTAACTAACTAACTAATCATCATTTCTCCTATATGTGGTTCGAAGCCACTTAAACTTCATACTCTTGAAACCTTAATCAATATCACCACCAGATTTGAAAGAAAAAGATGACATTACTTTTTCAGACGTTTAAATATGAAATGAGATCAGATGGATATGGAGACCCTCAATTCACCCACCACCGCTACGCCTTTGTTTAACTACGATGAGACCAACCTCCACTGTCTGGAACCATGGAGAAAGAGGAAGCGATCAAGGCATTCCTGTTTTGATAACACTTCATTGCACTGAGGAAAGAAATGTCAAAAGGCAAAGAAAGCTATCCTCCATTTTTGAATCGATTGTAGAGATCAAAATCAAGAGGTCCAAAATCGCAAGCCCAATATCCCTTTACTTTTCCATTAGAAGAAAAATCTGAAATTACAATTGAAGAAATCAATGTAAGAAGCAGGGAAAGTGGGTTTAGGGTAAAGAATAATTGATTATTAATGGGTTCCATTGTGTAAATATGGAATAATCACCTACTTTTCTTGTGGTAGCTATGAAGGGAAATGGAGGCCAGAAGGTGGTGGTGAGTATGAAGGGGGGTTATTCAGTTTTTTCTGTTTTAATTATTTTTCTTTATAACGTTGGTTTGTGATGTTTTTCCAACATATTCTAATATGACTTCTGGGTGTGCTTTTAGTTGTTTGCTGGGATAGTATGGTGAAAGCTGATGGTGGTTACGAGGGTGGTAGTGATAATTATGGAGAAATGAGCGTTGCTGAGAAATAGACTCTTTTTTGTTTTTTATAATTTTAAAATTTTAAGTATTATTTTTCTTTTTAACTTGTAAGGGATTCAATTGTAACAATTGAAACTCAAAAGATTAAATTGAACTTAAAATTAAATTATAAAAACCAAAAATGTAATTAAACCATAATTTTATTTATCTTATAATTCTTGAGTATATAAATAAGAGGCTCCCCTCCGCTATTATAAATACTAGTAGCAGAGACTTTATGTTACTGTAGAGGGGTTATTTCTATTGGGCTTAAAATGAATAGTTGTAATTGCACAACTTTGGGCCTCTGATTAAATGGAGACCAATGTTAAACTGTCTAGTTCTCAATTAAAGAGAAATTTTTGGTTTTACTTTTATTAGATAAGGTATTCTCGTATTTCATGCTACATTATTTAATATAAAAAATTATAAATATGTTGTATCAATTTAAAGTTGATGTACATTTTAGAATTTTAATTTTTTTTTTGCTTTCTAATTTTCTTCCCTTTAACTAGCCGAGAAGAGATAAATATTTGATTGCCCAAGTAATAAGCAAGTAACCAACCATTGATTCTCAATATGATTATAATGCATAACTCCACTTAATTGATGATAAATTATATAATTTTTTTTTTAAAAAAAATTCTCAAATTTAGCAAAGCAATGATGATAAGAAAAAAATTTACAATGAAATCATCATTGGTATACATGCACCAATTTTACAATGAAATCATCTTGATGAATTTATAGGTTGTAAGGAAAAATTGTGATTGATAAAGAAAGCAATGCACATGGCATGTACCAATTTTTGAAACATTATAACCATGTGTAATATCGTACAAAATCACCCAACCTTCTTTTCTTTCCAACTTTTTGACTAAATTGACCAACTCTTCACTCTTCAAGTTTTAGCTTTTAGCTACTCATTTCTCAATCAATATTTGTCCTCAACTACGTGCCCTTTTTCTCTTTGGATTTTTAAGGTTGAACCCACAAAAAGGTGATTGATGAACTTGCATGTGGAAATCAAAGCAGTGGTAAATGCCATAGATTTACAATTTATTACTATATGCCTTTTTTCTCTCAAAAGTTTGAAACACCAACACACCGGACGCACGTCAAACATATTAATTTGGATCATGGGGAACACAAATGCACGACTATCCACTTCTCTAGAATATGATTATAGAATCTTTCAAAAAGTGGTAAAGTGAAAATAGAAGATTTTGATGTTGTTTTGTTTTTTATCTTCTATTGACCACTGTGTTACAAGTACCAGCTCTTGTGAATGCATTCAGCTCAGAGTTAGGGGTAAGCATACAATCCAGCTATGATTTAATATATTATTTTTAGAGTTTGAGATATTGTTTTATAATAATTTATACTTTTGGTGCTGTCTTAATAAGTGTTATTAGAACATCCACTAAAAAAAACTCGCTAGGGTATATTAATTACATATTACAAATAAATATAATGTTACTAGTCATAATATTTCTTTAATCATAATATTTCACACACGTTCCACTTGATTTTTATTTAAATAATTTTCAAATTATGTAAAATTATTTTGGAAAATGTTAATAAAAACTTTAGGTTACGTATATAATAAAATTTTAATTTTAATATAATATGATTGTTTTTAAATAATTTGATCTTATAAAATATTTCTTAAAAATTAATTTTTTACTTATTCATATATTTTTAATATTTTACTTATATTTTTACATATTTAATAAAAAATCAACATAATAGTTTTTGTCGGTGGTTTTGGTTGATATTTTCTTTATAATAAATGGTAAAAAAATTAATAATAAGAATCTTAACCTTCGAAGACTAACTAGGTGATATAAAAGCCTTTTTTTGAGTGTGCTGAATAAATAGATAATAAACTAACTGTTCAATCATTTCTTTTAAACAAGGTCCCACCAGATGATGACGTCATATTTCTTTTAACAGTAAACATTCTGGGACAACACACACAAAAGTACAATAATCAATCATTTTCAAGTTTTGAAGTTGCGTGGCTTTGGTTTGGTCGGCAGCATTGTGACGATATATATCGTCACGTTGTCAGCTACGTTGACGAGTTATTGTATGTATTCTAGACTCAATAATTACTCTCCTAAACAACAACTACATCTAATAATTTGATAAATCATGAATTCTGATTTGGTATTAATGATAAGTAATTCATTCTTATACACTGAATTAATATTTGATCCATTCTTAATGTGTAATAATTTTATATTGTAAAAATAAATTTTTTTTTTAAAACAACATATTGCTCTAATATTAATATAACTTTTAATTAAGTAAACTAATGTGTTATAATTATGTTAATTTATAGTTTATAGAATTAATCGAATAAGAAAAATAATTGATAACATAAATGAGTACAAAAACAATAACCTATGTACAAAGCATCAATCCGACAATTTCGTACAACTAAGGTTGCATTGGAACATACAAGAACCACCCATCAGATTCCAAACCATGAGAAGAATCTCTTGGAAGCTATATATACCAGTTATTGTAATACAAGATCTCACACCCTCACAATAAGCTTTGTCTTCGCATTCTCATCTCTCAATTAATTAGTAACTCTTCACTCTTCACCCTTCAGGTTGTGGCGATGTCCAGTACTAGTCAGCTGCTCTTCCAAAAAAACTTACAACGACGGATGTTGAACAAAACCTTCAATTTCCGACAGCCATTCAGCAAACTCATCTTCCCAAAATTGTAGCAGGCAGCTACCAAGTTGATTTTCATGTTAAATATGGCAATGAGCAAATCCAACGTGTGTTTCGTTGCAGAATTCGCAATGGTTCATACAACAAACCGGTTCTATCGATAGGATGGAATGAGATCGTTCGTGAGAAAGGGTTTAAAAAAGGTGACATGCTCAAGTTTTATAAAGTGGAAGGTGATTCTGTAAATTTCAAATTTGAAGTGTACAGAAAGATGCTGCTTTTTGGTAATGAAATTTGTGAATTTGTTCAGTGAGCCTATAGCACGATGGAGGTGAGGTTGATAAGCATGGTGCTAGCTATTTCGTATAATAAGGATGGGAAATGTGTTGTGTGAAGAGTTAGTTTTGTGTTATAGTCACGAGTCAGTCAAGCAGTGAGTGCTTGTTAAGTAGTAGTTTGTGTTATTTAATTTGAGATCGACCGATGGGTGTTCGTACGTCCACCACCATCCAAATGATCATCTATTAAACCGTGTTTAAATTATTGTTGTTGCTATATATTGTTTGGAGTGCTTTGTAAACTTGTGATTTATTCAACAAGTTGATTTCAAGTTTGGATTCAAAGTTCGATCGTACGTAATTCTCTTTTTAGTTTCTTTTGGAGAGAAAGCATGCAACCATTTCATTCCAACTTTCTAAATCGAGTTTCCGAACTACTTTGTTTGCTTCCAATTTTACCTTTATATATATATGATGTTATTGTTATTGGTTATTGAACACGCCATTTTCAAACGCTGAACCCACAAAATGAGGATTGAGGTAAAACATAAAAGAAAAGCAAAGCAATGGTTTGAAATGATTGCTCAAATTCTGACACTTGAACTTTTTCGGTAATATAAGACAAAGCGTCATATTATACATTCATGAATATGTGTTAGCAAAAACAACAAATAATAATACTTAATATTATAAATATTCATGAATATGCTCTGAATAAAGTATGTACTTGGTCCCCCCAAATCACATTTGCCATAATTAGAACAAAGTACCTTATTTAGTACCAAGTCAAATTCCCACACGTTCGTTATTTGGGACCCATCTTCTCTGCATATAATATTTTTTTTATAAAATTGTAATGAATATATCTAAAAATATATATATAATAAAATAAAGATTGGGCATTTTGTGTTCTAGTCACCAGTCTGTCAAGGAAGGACTGCTTGCTTGTTAAGTAGTTGTTTTTGTTATTTTGAGATCAACTGATAGAGGATCATTTCTTCGTTATAGGTAAAAATATTTTGAGTAATTACTTTTTTTTTTTTTTTTTTGATCCCCTGAAAAAATAAAACTTGTCTGGGCGGGAGTAATGCGTGGCCTATCATATTATTAAGACAAATAGAGAATTATTTATTGCATAAAGAGAAAATATCTCATAAAAAAATATTTATAATTCGTGTGTCTGAATTGTTAAATTTTTAAAATTTTAAAATATTCACACATATTATTAACATTTAAAGTTGAAAAACATTTATTATTCATGTGTCTAATTTCCAAGCGTTAATTATTTTATTGGAGATGTTTTTCTCTACTTAAAGAGTTAAATTGTTGTATTGCCAGTAGATAAGCAGTCATGCAGTGGTCGGTGGAATGTTTGTTATTTTCAGAAAGGGTACCTTTTTAAGGTACGTAAATTTTTATAATGATAAACAATATATTGGCGAATTGGAATCTTTTGTACGATCTATCATTTAAATAAGACAAAAAACACTGAAAAGTGTGTTTCTTTAATCAACTTCTAGGCCAGAAGCAACATAATTTATATTTCTTTTAATAGTAAACATTCTGGAGAACAGACACACAAAAGTACAAACCTCAATCATTTCAAGTCTTGAATATGCGTGGCCTTGGTTTGGTCGTCAGCATTCGTGACGATATATCAAAGTCGTCATCCAATCGTCAGCTACACGCGACGAGTTATTATATGTAATCTTGACTCAAAATTAATAATTAGTCGCCTAAACGAAAACTACATCTCATAATTGATATTTGTTGCTGTTTTATTTTATGAAGGAATTGTTCAACCGATTGACTTATCCAAAACAGGCCAATTGGATTCCCTAATTAATCAATGGGTATTTTTTTAGAATATATCATAATTAAAACAAAGCATACTATCTTCTACTCGGATGTCGACTTTTTTAGAATTTCTTATTAATATATCTTAATTAATCACTTAATTAACCCAACCTGCAGAGCCCCCATTCGACCCAATCCAATGGGTATTTTTTTGATTGATAACGGGATAGGTTTTGTCCTTATCAAAAAAATTTCAAGTAGAATTCAAAGCAACGATGAAATTTGCTTAAATACATAATATATAATATTTATATAAATATAAATATATGTATATATATTTTTAATTTGATTTGTCCCCACTTTTCAAAAAGAATTTTTTTTTTTTTTTTTTTTTGTCACTTTCTTTCACGTGGGTTTGTCTCCCTCTCTTGCTTTTGCTTTTGTTTTCTTTTTCTTTTTCTTTTTCTTTTCTTTTCTCTTTTGGCTTGATTCTTTACTTTCCTCATTTCCATCTCAACACTTCGGCTGGGTTCATGTGAGGCAATGGCTGTAGTTTTTGGTGGGTTTGGTGCAACGGAGAGAAAGGTAGCGGCGGTGGGTATGGCTGATCTGAAATTTTGACGGAATAAAGAAATGGAAAAATGCAAAGGCTGTGTTATGTACACATCTGGCAGTTGATGAGGGCAGGGAAAGCCTCTGTTGGCTGAATTCTTTGGCTAGTTTTGTAGATCGTGACTTTCCAGTTCTGTTGGTGAAGTCGGTCAGTGGAAAAGAGTTTGTGATACGGTAAAAAAATACTATGGAAGACAGCAATCGTTAGAAATTCAATTACTTATTAGTTGTTAATTACTCATCTTAATTTACGGCGGCTTAAGTCTAAAACAAACATATTTACTGTATACGCACTTGCATCGAAATACATACAGAATCTAGCTTCCAGGTTTTCAGCTCCTCATTTCTCAAACCATTTTTTGTCCACAACTACGTAGTAACTACGTGCGGACCTCTTTTCTCTTTTGATCCACTTTGTACTTATACTCTTGTAAGTGATTGATTTTCGAATCTTGTAAAGTGTCGTTATCTAAAACTGAAAATAGAAGATTTATGTTTTTTGCTTTTTGATCTTCTATTGCTGCATATGTTTAATTTCTATATAAATGCATTCAGCTCCAGTCTCGAGAGAAGTTCTCCTACATCTTCGATCTTCGATCTTGCAGTAGAAATGTCGAAGAGGATCCAGTTATTTGAGAAGATACTCTCAAAGACCGATGTTGAGCTTCGTTTGCACTTCTGCTCTTCTGTGCAACGAGAACATCTCCAAATCGAAGAAGGGCGCAACTACATTGATTTTCAGGTTAAATACGGAGATGGTCAAACCGAACACACGTTTCGTTGTAAAATTCGCAACAAAGATACTGACAAATACAACAAACCTGTAATATCCGAGGGCTGGCGTCATATTGTTAAAAAGAAAGGGTTTAAAGAAGGTGACAAGCTCATATTTTATTAGGTGGAAGGTGATCGTTCTGTAAATTTCAAATTTGAAGTGCAGAGAATGCTATTGTTTTTCGGTCAAGAGACTTGGTGTCTAGTTCAGTAAATCGTAGCACAATCGAGCAGATGGAGGTGAGGTTGATATGCATTGTGTGTAATAAGATGTGCATGCATGTGTTGTGGAGAGGTAGGCTTTGTGCAGTCAAGAACTGCATGCTTGGTAGCTGCTATTGTGTTATTCTGTGATCATGTAGGTGTGTATGGTCAACAAGGTGTTTTAAGTTATTAATTGTTGTCGTTGCTATTATTTCATTAGGAGAGTGGAGTGGTTTATTTGTATAATAAAGATTGGGCATGTGTTTTGAAGAGCTAGTTTTGTGTTCTAGTCACGAGTCAGTCAAGCAGGGACTGCTTGCTTGTTAAGTAGCTGTTTGTTTGGGTTTACGTACGACCACCACCATGCAAATTATCAACAAAGTGTAATTAAATTATTATTAATGCTGTTGTTGTTTTTTTTTCTTTTTTTTTTTCCATTTTTGTGAAAAGGGAATAGAGATCTCCTGTCTCATTTTTGTGGTACAAGAGATCTCTATTCATGAAAAGGAGTGCTTTTAATAAACTTGTGATTTATTCAATGAGTTTATCTCAAGTCCTCACTATAAATATTTTTTACTTTTCATCTTTTTTGGGTAAAATTTATAATATCTTTCGTTTATGATATTATTAAATACTATTCAATATATAATTACCCTTTTTTCTTCATGTGAGGGTCACTAGTATTAGTTGAAATCTAGACATGCACATTTGAACCAATATAAAAATGAAAGAGATAGAATAAAGTGTACTTTAATAGCATGTTAAAAATTAGACTATTATAACCTTGACAATGCCAGCTCATTTACCTACTTAAGCTAGCTAGCTTTATATGTCTTTGTGCTTGTTGATTATAAGTGATAACAAGTTTAATTGACTTTAATATTTAGTGTTGCGAACCATGATTTAAATTTATTTATTTTTTACTTGCTACATAATTTATTAAAAAAGATACTTTAGTTTATTTAATTTTTAAGGGTATATATATGGTATTCCACTATTCTCAAAGGCATCTTTGAGAAGCTTGAGCATTGTAATTACTTTTTTGTTGAAAAAATGGACTCGCAACGTCAAAGGATCTATGAATTGAAGGGGATCTATTTGATGCCACATCATAATGTACGTCAAATTAAAATCGTGCAAGCCGCAATTCAAGCCGTGCATGAAGGACGTTCTGCAACTGTAGGACCTTTTTCTTATCTTTTCTTGGCCAAAAGTTGCAATTTGAATATTATTCTTAAAAGTTAAATTTTTTTTTATTACAAATAAATTTATTATATTTTATAAATTCAAATTAAATATTTTAAATAAAATCAATCTTATAATGGAACTATAAAAATTTGAACTCAAGAGATTGGCTTATTAATCTACAAAATGTTCTCTATTTACTGATTTTATACATTTAATTCTTCTTAAGCATTGGAAATACAATTTTCATAAATTATTTATCTTGACATAAATAATTTATTGTTGACCTGATTGAAAATATGAATTAATAGAGTGTAAGTAAGTAAGCTAGTGTTGTCATTAAATTAACGAGTTTATCATTAAAATTTGTATTTTGTTGAATTTTATTTATTATTAAATTTACATAGATTCCACTCTCATTTAATTTATAACTTATATAATTTGTGTTCATATTTTTTTTGTTTTAATGAATGATTAGAAACAAAAGAAAAATCATCTCCAAAGTCAAATAAACTTCTAAAGAATTAATCCGAACCTTTCACGTGTTTTTGTTTCGAAGTTAGAGCATCTTGTAATTTATTGTAGAACCTCCTATGCTAGGTCCCACCTGAGAAAGACAACATACTTCTTTTTATAGTAAACATTCTGGGAGACCACACACAAAAGTACAAAAATCAATCATTTCAATGTTTTGAATTTGTTGTACTGGTTTGGTCGTCAGCATTGGTGACATTTAAGTCGTCATCCACTCGTCAGCTCACCTGTGTTATTATATGTATTCGAAGAGTCAAAATTAATAATTATTCAATCATTGTACGAAGTTAAATATATATACATATATAGTTAGACACAAAAAATTATTGTATTAGATAAGTTATAGGTGTGATGGAATTTTGTCATCGGTACATAATTTTTATCATTTATTATATCATAATTGATAAAATATTTATTTCTAAATTAGCGGTGTTTAAGAAATTTTTGTATATATAACTCATTACAGAATCACAATATCTAAATCATGAGCTGATTAGAATTGTATAAGGTATTTATTATATAATTTCAAGTTTAATAAATTATTGTATGAATAAAACTAATAAATGATTAAAAATTATAAAAAAAAATACAAAATGTTATAAAATTTTTTTGTTAATTTTCAAAAATATTATTTTTATTAGATATGACAGAAATATTATTTTGATTTGACATAAATTTATGTATCGGCTATGGACCCAAAAATATATATATATATATATTTACTTTATGTAAGAAAATAGATAAATGATATTCATATATTTTTTAATAATATAAATCTTTTATACTAATGGCGATTTAAATATTAAGTTTAAATTAAATTAATTAATTAAATATTAACTTCACCAAAAAAAAATATATATATATTTTTTTATGTGAAGCAATTCCACTTAATGTGAATCTAAGTGATGAAGGGTACTTATTTGTTTTTTTCCTACTTGATGAGTCAAATTGTTGCATTGGTTTGTACGATGTCAATTATGATGATTGCTTTCATAAAAAAAATATAGTTCAAGTGGACTGGTTGGTGGAATGTTTGTTTTTTTTTTTTTTTTTTTTTTTTTGCTAAGAGAATGTTTGTTATTTTCTAAAACGGTACGCCCCTTTCTATAGATACGTAACTATAATTACAACTAACTTAACGGCCAATTGGAATCTTTTGTAAGATCTATGGTGTAAATAAGACAAAAAAACACTGAAAAGGGTGTTTCTTTAATCAACGTATGGGCCAGAAGCAACCATAATTTATGGCTTTACTATTATATATTTAAAAAATAAATATAATGTTACTGTTTTATATTTCATTGTTATCAATAATTATAACATAATTAGTTTTAAAAAAATCTTAAATTATTATTTTAAATTTAAAAATCTTTATGTTTTCTTTCCCCTTAAAACCAACTAATGTGGAAAAAAATAAATTTTCTCATATATTAAATTTAAAAAATATTATGTTGTTTTCTTGTTTTGCAAACCTAATAAATTAGAACAATTAATAGCATATTGAAAAGGGAAATAAACCCCAAGTATGTTTTTTAAGATAGACATCCCTTGGACTTTCAATATAGACTTTCCTTGGATCTCCTAGATAGGCAAGGATAATAGATGCCACTGAACCTATAACCATGCTTAATATCATTTACAAAATCACCCAACTTATTTTCTTTATAACTTTTTGATTGAATTCAAACACTCCAAAATATATATCTTTTTAAAACCGTTAGTATTTGATAATGTGTTAGTACATATATTATATTAGTTGATTTGATTAAAATCATGAAAACTGTTTTGTTATTAATAATAAGTTCTTTTCAATGGATAAAAATTTATATTAACAATTTAGAAATTAACATATTAATCTTTAACATAAATTTTAATCAAGTTTACTAATGTGTTATATTATGTTAATCGATAATTTATAAAATTAAACAAATAGTAAAAAAAAATCGACAATATAAATGAGTTCAATTAACTTAATATTTTATATTAAACTGAAAAGATCAAACCGACCATCAGTCTAGTACAATTCAAAAAGTCATTTGTGAAAGTTTAATAGGAACATACAGGACCCACACCTTTACAAACCATGAAATTGTCTTACCACAAAAAATATGAGCTATTTTTCTTTTGCGCATTCAAAGCTCAAATACTTCTTTTTGTTATCTTAAAGAGATTGAAGAACATAATTTGACCCCACCAACTCATGTACATCTCAATTAATTTTGTATTTTAGTCATAAGACAAGAACTACTTGTTTGGTATGTGATATAAAGAGTTAAGAAGAGTTAAAAGTTATGATGGATTAATCAAAAAGTGTCATGGGTTTGAATTTTGATGATTTTAAAAATGTTGTCCATACTTATCTGTCAACAATATTGAAACCCAGCCAATCTCTGCACTTCTCTACACAAAATTAAGCCTAAGCAATATAGACAATGATCTTGTCGATTTTTTCCTTGTTCATTAGTTTGTGTGGTTCTAAATTTCTCATGGATATGAAATTCTAGAACATGGATTAGTCAAAAAAAAGTGTCTTGGGATATGGAAAAGTAGAAAACGATAGAATTTTAGGATCTAAAGCATAAACGATGAATTAATCTTTTAAGAGTTGAAAATTTAATTTATACCTATTGTCGTAACCAAACACAATCAACTTTAGCATTTCTTTTCTTAGACCATGTCATATGAAATTTTCTATAGAGAATATTTAACCCTCCATATATTTAACATCCTACCCTCGGCTTGAAATTTTAATAGAGACTCAATTCAAACTCGATAGAGTTGGGTTTGTTTTAGAGACATGTTAATAAACTTTAAAAAGCTTTTATACATTAATTAGAAACCCAAATAAAATATCTAATAATTAACAATCTTAATTTCCGACAGGTAACGTCTAAAACAAACATACAGAATCTAGCTCTCAGCTCTCATTTCTCAAACCCTTTTTATCTTTAACAACGCGTGTACCTTTTTTATATTCAAAACACAGTACTTAATTAAACTCTTGTGACTGATATTGATTGATCTTCAATTTTTCTAAAGTGTTGTTATCCGAAAGTGACAAATCGAAGATTTAAGAAGATATTCTTAAACTCTTTTTTCACTTTTATGTTATTAGCTTTTTGTACCTGTACAGTTATACATACCTTGCTGCTTTAGTTTCATTACTATATAAAGGCATTCAGCTCCCCTAAGTGATCTCCATCTGAAACTTTCATTCTTCGCTCTTTGATCTTGCTGCATTAGTTTCACTACTATATAAAGGTATTCAACTCCTCGAAGTGATCTCCATCTGAAACTTTCATTCTTCTGTCTAATTAATTAACACACTCAATCTTTGATCTTGCAGTAGAAATGTCGAGGAGCAGCCTGTTATTTGATAAGAAACTATCAAAGACGGATGTTGAGCATCGTTTGAGCTTCAGCTCTTCTGTGCAACGAGAATATCTCCGAATCGAAGAAGGGCAAAACTGCATTGATTTTTTGGCTAAATATGGAGATGATGAAACCGAACGCAAGTTTCGTTGCAAAATTCGCAACAAAGTTAATGAAAAATACAACAAACCTGTAATATCCAAGGGCTGGCGTCAAATTGTTAAAGAGAAAGGGCTTAAAGAAGGTGACAAGCTCCTATTTTATAAGGTGGAAGCTGATCAGTCTGTAAATTTCAAATTTGTAGTGGAGAGAAAGATAATGACTCTTTTTGGCAAAGAAATTTGGGATCCTGTTCGGTAAACGTAGCACAATAGAGGTGAGGCTAATTTGCATTGTGTGTAATAAGATGGACATGCATGTGTTATGGCGAGCTAGGTCTTGTGTTCTAGTCACTCAGTCAAGCTTGGTAGCTGCAATTGTGTTATTTTGTGATCAACTAGGTGTTTATGGTCAACAAGTGCATGTGTTTAAGTTATTGATTGTTTCTGTTGCTGTTATTTTCATTATCAAGAAGGAGTGCTTAATCTTGTGATTTTTATTCCTCGAGTTGATTTCTAGTCAATTCCAGAAGAAAAATATATGTTTTTCACATTTCATCTTCTTCTTTTATGCAATATTTATTTTCTTTCATTTCCAAACATATAAGTGATACTCACCTTTTTCTATCAATTCCAATATATTTTTGATACACTAATCACAACTTTAACCTTATAGATAACTAATGAAAATTACTTGCACTAAAAAATGTCACTCAATTCACGTCCACACATGATATGAATAAAATTTATTAGAATTTTGAAAATTTACCTATTTTTACCAAGAATGTTGGGCATATAGAGCGATTTAGTTAGGTAAACTTATTAAATTTTTTTATTATTATGCGAAAGACTTGTATTTATAATTTATTTAAATAAATAAAAATAAATCTAAGATATTGTGAATACAAATTAATTAAAAATTTATTTGCCCTTAATCATTCGTGGTGTACTTAATTATTATTAATAATTGAAATTTGTGCCAAAAAAAAGGATAAAATAAAATTTACTCACATGCTATAAATAGGTCTATAGCTTTTGAAATGATAGCTCAATTAGTTTAAAGGGTATATGTTTGAACTTTTTAGTGTATAATAACACCAACATCAGATCTTATGCTTTTAGTGATTGCTCATTTTTTCTGAAATAAATAAAGTACGCTATCTGGTCCCCAAGTCAAACTTTGCCAGAATTAGAATATACCTTTTAGAGGTTCCTGTACGGTTGAGTTAGTTATGCATGCCTAGTAATGCAACGTTTTGAACCTGTTTTTTAGCCAAGAATTACAACTGAATATTATACTTAAAAGTTTTTATATATACTAGCTACATGAATACTCACATGTTAATGATTTTTTGTAAAACAATATAGTTGTCATTTAAAATTTTTTAATTCTATTTAAAATTGAAATATCAGTGCAAATGATTATTTATTAAGAAAATACTTTATAATTAGTATTTGAGTGGATATAATAATGAACAGTTATTATGAGACAAAAATTATTTTGTAGTTAATTTTATTTATTTAACATTTATTAATTTGTATTAGTCAATTTTTTGCTGAAAATAAATAAAATAAAATATATTCGTCATACTTTTTCCAAAGAGAGAGAATAATGATAACGACATGCACGTGTTTGTCTCCAGTTTGCCCAATTTGTCTCACCTGTCTTATCAAGAAAAATATGTTTCACGTGAAAATACCATCTTAAAAATCAATATATGTAGACCCCACTTGTATTTCAATAAAAAAATATGAATGATCAAATCCCAGTAAGCCTTTTGATTTTAGTATCAGACACATGCTTGTCAGCTTTTAGATGTCACGTTATTAAATAATTTCATTATTCTTTTTTCCATGCAAAAATCATTATTGATATAAGATTTTTTTAATAGGTGCTAGAAACTTATTTAAGTTATACTAAATATAATTTAAAATTAATTTCTTCTAAATTAATTTTTTTAAAATAACAATTTATATATTTAGTAATATTAAAATCATGATTAACTAATACAAAAACTTACACAAATTTTATATTATAGAATCTTAATAAGTACTCTTAGTACATTCGTTAAATAAATCTATTGATATATATATATATATAATATTGTTTTTAAATACAGCCCTAAAAGTACTTGATAATGTGTAATAAATATGAAATTTGAAATTTGAAACATTTCAAAAATAGTAAATTATTTATTACATGGTACTGAAATTATGGCCAACTATGATAATAAATGATACAAAATGTCTACATTTATCACCTTAGCAAGTGCCCTAAGGGCACCTGTTAGAAAAACCCATATATTAATTTGAAGGAGGAAGTGATGCCATATGTATAGTATTTCTCATGCAATAAATATTTTATTTATTTTTATAACATAAGACTATTATGATCTTTGGTTAAATAATATTTGTTAAAACTTTAAATACTTACCTTATAAAAACATAATAACTAAATAGAAAAATAGTCTATGTGAAATAAAATAAGAATTAAAAATTATTTTTGTAATAGTACAAACTCTCTTAAAAATATTTAAGAAAATTTCTTTCATTAGACCACCTTTATATTTCTAAACAAAGAGATAAATTTAAACCAAAAAAATTAAATTAAATTCATTAATATATATCTTTTAATTGGAAGAAGAATTAAAAGTTAAAGTAATAATATTATTATCATGAAAACTACATTCTTAACAAATTATTTCATAGTATTTTTTTGAAAAAATAAAATTATGTCATATAAAAAATATTATAACTATTAAGAACTTATTAAATAAAAAAAATTGAGAAATTTAATATTAATTAATATTGACATATAATTGTTGAAAAAATTAAAAAAAAATTATGAATTAAAATTTAAAACAACAATATTATAATCATGAAAACTATATTCTTCGTATTTCTTTCAATTCATAGTAATTTGTTAAAATTTTAATTCATAAATTTAAAAAAAACTAAAAGAATTATGATTATTAAGAACTTATTAAACAAAAAAAAAATTGAGAGATTCAATCTTAATTACTATTGACATATAATTATTAAAAAATTAGTGAAAAAGAAATCATTAGTTCTAAAACAATTACAATTCTATTAATACTAATTACTATTGACACTACAGTATATGAATTCTTCTTTGTACGTATTTGCTCATTAGACTTTGTATTGCAAAATTGACAGTGGATTGTAGTTGGGTAGCTGCAAGGTTACAAACCCATGCCGGTATATATTCGGAGTCCTCTCAGAATAAATTATATCCTCTCACAATGATTTGATTTGCTATAATAAATTTCAGTATCTGGACTGCTATGTTATAATTTACTTCCCCTGTTCAAGTTCTGTTATATATCATTTAAGTTCTTTTTCGAACACTGTAGCATTAAATCACTTCACAAACCAGTCCTGTAAAAATTGAAGAGCTTATGCCAAACTTCAAATATGAACAAAAGGAAAGTTTGTGTTTACAGAAGAAGAAATTATTCCATATGCCAATGTAATTTCAGATGAAAAGCTTTCTATAACAATCTTAGTTGATTTTAAGCACCTACAATTCATTCTCATATTTTTTATGTTTCAGGGCTAAAATGCATATGGTTGTATGACATAATCACATCCAAAAAGAATTGCCGAAAACACATTTGTACTAAAAGTCAGATACCAAAACGAAAATAAACTCACATAGGGACATTAAATTGAGATTGAATACAAATAAATTAAAACAAATCAAAAAAGTTAATGCATTAAATTACTCATAATGCATTTACGGTTCAAAGAATTTATTCTTTATCATCAAGGAATCAACTTTTATTAAAACAAACCATGAAGTTGGATACAAATACAAATCATGGGGTTTTGTGCATGATTTTCCTGCAATTTAGACAATAGCATCTCTATAATCACACCTACTGTCAATAGATTGGACTAGATGGATTCTTCATATGACAGTATTATACATGAAGTTTGTAGAGAAAATTTGGTGTTTAAAGATCAATTACATTAGATTTCATGGCTTGAAAAACATCATCTGAGATAGGGTCTGTATAAAATTGTTAGGAACACTCTTTACCAACGGTGAACCAAATCCGTGCCATACCTACTGGATTTTGTTTATAGAGTAAGTTAGACACCAAAAATTTGGCCAAAAAGAAAAAAAATGGAACAACGTAATAATCATACTTCCAAAACTGGACCTATTTTGTAGATCTATCTGCAAGAATTTCAAAATCATGAGATCACTCAATGCAATAAGGGGATGGAAAAACTTAAATGATGTGTCACATTCTAAGTTCAAGGCACCCTCGAGTTCAATAAATGGCATCTTCAAGATGGTCTTTTATGATCAATGCCAAATGAATACATAGCCATCTTGACCAATATTTACCTATTTGGAAACAAAAAAGGAAAAGGAAAGTAAGCGAGGATTTACTGAAAAAAAAAATTCACAATTCCTCCCACCTAACTATAATTTCTCATTTTAGTATTGTCTTAAGTTTGAACTACGGAAACTTCCCACTTAAAGCTTTTATGTCTCTGTACTATCACTAGAACTGAGGGTATGCTAAATGTTTTCATATTTCTGAAAACAATAAAAATTAACTTAAGCTAAAGAAAAAGCCAAAAATCTAATATACACTACATAAAAAAAATCATAGAGTAAAATTGACAACCATAGTTGGTAAAAAAAAAAAGAAAAAAAAAAGAGAAGAGGTGGAAGTAAAACTACATAATTAAAAGCAGAGAAAGATAGTACAATTCGCTCACTCTTTCTCTAAAGAGTTCATGAAAACTCAGACTCTTCGGTGTGTTCAAAAAAAAATCTTAAAAATCATTGAATTTGTAGTAAAATGTAAGGTTTACCTAAAAATTAACTGATAAAGTTTGCACCGGGTTGCTTTCTCTACATTTTCTTTCTTAATCACCACTTTTTGAACAAATTTGCATAAACAAAAAGAATCTGTGCTAAAAGAGAGACAATAGTTTAGAAAGTAATCCGATATAAAAAATAAAAAAAAATCAACTGCTAGAAATATATACAAAAGTAAGAGAAAAAATAACAATAAGTGAAAAGGTAAAGCTCCACAAGAAGTCATTATTAGACATAAAAACAATGACACAATTAGGCAAGATAAAATTTCAAGAATCATTTACCAGGTCTCTAGAAACCAATATTTGTCAACATGGGTATGACTATAAGTGGCTTGGATGAACTTCAAGTTCGATTTGTAAAGAGATTACCAATCATTGTAAATACCATCTAGCATCTACAACTACAAAGATCAGTAAAAAATTCATAAACATAATCTTCATTTGATTATTTTGCACTCCCTAACTTAGAGGATTTAGTAAACAGAAAAGGTTATCAGTTATTGTACTTTTATACATATAGAATTAGAAAGATAAAGATTGGCCAGTAAATCTATTTTTGCACTATTTTGACTCTTGAGATTGAGATAAATACATTATAAATATCAATTACTACAAGTGGAGAGAAAAAAATTTTAAATTCAATTTAGTAAACAAAGCCATCAATTAGTAATAGCATACTAAGATGATACTAACACACATATCAATCAAACAAACTTATTGTCCATAAATAATTTATTTAACCATATTCTTTCCAAAAAAAAAAAAACTTAACTATATTCTTCTTTTGGTGAACTTGGTTAACTATCCACCACTTGTACACTTATGGACTGAAATTTATCTTATCTTAGTTGCGTATCTAGAAGACATGAACTTACACTAATAATCATTCAATAAAAAACTTAATATCCATAAAATTGGACGGCATATATATCACCCAAAATAAAAATTTTAAAAAAGTTAATTATGAAAAACTCAACATATAAGATTAACAGCATGAGTGTAAGGTAATGAATCCACCTTGAGTGCATAACAGCAAATGTTATTGAAAGCGTCAACACCATCCACAAGCTGATTCTCTGAAAGAGGTATGTTGTTTCCAAATGCCTGAGCATATACTGCCTCAAGAACTCCCGTAGGTGCAGAAGGCATAAAATTAAGGTAAGAGTTGCAAAATTAAAAGTATGAACAGATGATAGGATGCATTATCAGTTAGAAAGCATTCTGTAACAACTTGAATGTTTTTTTTTTTTTTTTTGGTTTAATCATGTATATACAAATATTTTCTGAATTAAAATCGAGCTAACCTAAATGTCTAGAATGATTCACAATGGCTTTGATCTTTAATTGCGCTTACAATGCCTTCTTGTTTCCAATTTAATTACATAGAGCAAAGAGGAAAAAGGATTGTCAGGGCATCTTAAAGAAGTATAAATAGTAGTACATAAAAAAACTCAAATGTCAAAAGTTGAACTCAATGCACCAACCTCGCTTACTTCGTTTTTGTTAGTAACAAAAATATGGCAATGAGGAGAAAGAATCTTATTTCAAATATCACCCAATAAAAATCCCTTTTACAAAAAAAAAAAAAAAAAAAAAAACTAGTTTTGGTACATAAAAAATAATTATTTTGTTAGTAAATAGCACGTTCATCCAACAAAAACAATATTGATTAAAAATCAGTATATTTAGTAAAAATTTCTTATAATTTTTGTTTGGTACATGGGAAAGAAAAATACATAAGCATTTGATGTAACTGTGAGCAGTCATATGATTATTTGGAAACCCTCAAGCCCCAAATCAATGACCTGATTTACCCGAAACCCGAATAAGAACCCTGTTATTATTACTTTCCATTTTCATTTTACCCCGGCAAGAAGAGATGCAAGATAGGGTAGTTGTTGGTGTCTCATATAAAAGGCCAAAAAGCAGAACAAGCTGCTGCGTGAGGGGGCTTGGAAGCCGAACACAAAGAGAAACCCTTCAGATTGCAGGGTTATATCATCAGCTACTCTCAGAGGTTGATTCTTTTTTCATTTCCTTTTCTGGGTAAGTTTCCAATCTTTCAATTTCTTTGCTTTGTAAGTTTCATACGTCAATATTGATTTTTCTGCTCGAGCCATCTAGCTATTCCTTGATCTACTATGGTTTTTATCGTTCAATTTTGTTTCATTTTTTCATTGTAAAGGTTAAAGGTTTCTGGGTAAGTTTCACTGTTGTAAAGATCTAATCTTTTTGCTTGATACGATCTGAAACCCTTGGTTCTTTTCCCAAGTACAGAGTGATTATTTGCTTCTATTGGACTATCAATGATTACCTGTTAGTTATGTGACCTTGTTCTAGTACCTTAATCTTGGGTGTAGTTTCATGCAAATGTAATATTTTGTTCTATCTTAAGACGATGAAGTTTTTTTTTTTTTTTTTTTGATTGAAGGTATCTAATTTTGAAATGTTTTACTACTAGAACTGATATAAGATTATTTGCTGCTGTTGCAGAGTTTAACTGTGAAAAAGATTAAGAACTTCAAATTCATGTTTAACTTGCTTGATATGTTAACATTCTTAACTTGATGAAGTTATCAAAAGTATATTATTTACTTACTTACTTAATCTATGAGACAACCTTCCAGAGAGTTCATCCTAGGCTTTTTTTTTTGGTATATTGTCTCTAATGGTTCCATGATATTAGAAGGTTTTGTTCTTTAAGAAAATTCTGAATTAATGTTACAGAATTAGTGATAGTTCAGTAATTTGCTATTTTCTGATCAAATGACTTCTAAAGGAAAGGGACATATTCACTGCAGCAGGCCCCAATAAAGTTTGGGCCGGAATACATTGAGTGTTGAATATATGATTTTGGCTTTGCCATCTGATAAGCACCTCTGTGAATTTATATTGTTTGCGTACATATATAATTATATACTCATCTAATCAGGAATTTATATTTGCATTATTGGACAAAATACTCCATTTGCATTAGTCCATTAAAATTTGGATTTATCTTGTAAATGGAAACTTAGTTCCCTGGGAGACTCCAATTTTAAAGGAAAGAGAACAGAGCTACTTGAACTTAAAGAGAAGGAAAGTTGGTTAGGTTCTTTCTTTGCTCTGTGTTCTAGATTTTTCTTTTTCCTTTTTCTTTTTCCTTTTTTACTTGCATAGAAAGAAAGTTTAATGCTAAGTGGTACCAGTTAGTCGTCTGAATTACAGTGTGTTGATTTTCTGGCTGGAGTCCTATTATTCATTGAAACTGTTTTTACAGTCGCTATTTCATGTAATTCGGTGGAGCTATATTGTTACCTTTGCCTAAAATCACGAGTTTATATACTGGATTCTGTGCTCCATTCTCTGTGCAATGGCTTCAGTTCTTTGCCTTTTTTAGTATTCTGTGAATTGTCCTATAGACAGCCATTAACTGCTTGATGTATGCTTTCTGTGACATGTACTACTCTATCTATATTTCACATCTTCTCTTGTGTAATCCTTTGTCTGTTTATGGTTTTGCATGATGTATTGAGATTGAATGTCAAGTACTGGTCTGCTCTTTGAAATACAACTTACGAAGATGAATGTTGAATACAGACTTCATTTTCCAAGTCGCATTAAGCAAACTCATCTTCCTGAAATTGTACCAGGTAGAAACTATGTTGATTTTGATGTTAAATATGGCAATGAGGAGAAACACCATCCGTTTCGTTGCAAAATTCGGAAAGATGATTTATACAAGAAACCGGTAATAACGAAAGGATGGATTCACATTGTTCGTGAGAAAGGGTTTAGAGAAGGTGACATGCTCAAGTTTTATGTGGCGCAAGGTGATTCTGTAAATTTCAAATTTGAAGTGTACAGAAAGATAATACTTCTTGGTCAAGAAACTTGGGGTGTTCTTCAATGAGCCTATAGCACGATGGTTGTGAGGCTGATAAGCATGGTGCTACCTATTTCGTATAATAAGATGAAAGTGTGTCGTGGAGAGCTATCTTAATTAATTTTCTGTTTCAGTCACAAGTCAAGAGCTACTTGCTCGATATGTGTTATTTTGTGCTTAGTAGGGATATTCTGCTATCATTATACTTACTCTATGAGGATTGGTGATGTATTTCAGAGGCTAAGGTTTTTTATCTGTTTTGATAAGTCCTTCAGCTTTGGCATCAATTTGTTCTTTATCTCAGATTAATAAATCTGGTTGTTCAAAAAAAACCAAGCATGGTGATCAATGTGTTAAGTTAATTATTGTTGTTATTGCTTCATTAAGAAAATGTATTGAGTTGCTCTGCTTAAGTCTCTACTTAAGTCGATCCTTTTAAATAAAAGATGTTTTTTCTTTTTAATAATTCCCAGCATATATTTTCACACATTTATAATAATTTCATACAATATTTAGATTTGTTTTGTTGGTTAGTTAAAATTCTCTATTACTATATATTTTAAGAGAATGTTGTGTGGCACAGAATTGATCTCTCTTCTTTTACAATAAAAAAAATATGAACTATTTTTTGTTCAATTTATTTAAACATTTTTTGTTTGTTTGTATAAAAGATTGAACAACTGACTAATCTATATCATAATATAATCCTATTAATTCAGTTAATATATGTTGTGAGCTTATACACAACCATTAATACAGAATCACTAAAATGACATAGCTAAATCAGTAAATCACACGTCCAATCGACAAGAAAGTTTGAATTCAACGGTTCAATTGTAATAGAAACAAGATCAAGTAGGTAGCTAACTTTTATACATTCTCTTTTAGTTTCTTTTGGTCATGTAGGAGGGAATAACCATTTCGTTAAATTTTAATACTGATGTTGACATCGATGTGATTTATTTCAATCTTGAAAATATTCATATATTTAATATATATAACTTTTGTGACGTTGTTTGTGAATATTTTTTATGGTTTATACATATACGTTCATCAATAATTGATATACATATCAAGAAATTATAGTTAGTAAAATATAATAATCCATGTTATAAATATGAAGCATTATAAATTATGGTTAATTCATACTATAAATGTATAATTTTTTATTTAAAGTAAAAACTAAGGATTGAAGATAATTAATACAATAATATTATAATCATAAAAATAATACTTTTAATATTTCTTTTTTTCATAGCATTTAAAAAAATTAATTTATAATACTATAATTATTCATAATTATCAAGAAATTATTTTTTAAAAATAATTTAAACATATAGTTATTTTTTAAAAATTCTAAAGAGGGAGGAAAATTAATATTATAATATTATAATCATAAAAACTATAATCTTAATATTTCTTTTCATTCATAGCAGTTTAAAAGAAAATTAAATTATAATATTATAATTATTTGTAACTTATTAAATCAAAATAGATAGAAATTCAATATTAAATACTGTTGATACATAATTATTTCCAAATTATAGATTTATTAATATTGAAAAGAATTAGGATAAAAAAAATCAACAGTCATAAAATAATTACAATTATATTAATATTAAAATAGCAAAAAATTATGAAAGTAGTAAAATAAAAAAAATAGAATAGTTGAAGCAAAATAACAATTGAAAAGTATTTATGTAATAGTAAAAAATCATAGGGTATTTAGGAAAATAAAATTTCTTACATTACAAGTTAAAACAACAATATATAATCATGAAAATTCTACTCTAAGGATTTTTATTTTAAAAAAATATTTCATAAATTTGATAAGAACTAAAAGATATTATAATTATTAGGAACTTATTAAATAAAAATTTTGAAAAATATTAACTAATATTGACATATAATTATTGAAAAAATATAATTTTTTAATGATATAAAAGTTGAAAATTAATATTATAATAATAAAAACTAAACTCTTAATATTTCTTTTAATTCATAGTAATTTTTAAATTTTTAATTCTTAAATTTGAGAATAACTAAAAATAATTAAGATTATTAGGTTCTTATTAAATAATTAAAAAAATAAAATTTCAATTTCAATTGCTATTGACATATAATTATTGAAAAAATTTAGATTTATTAATATTGACAAGAATAAGTAAAAAGAAATGAAGAGACCTAAAATAATTACAATTCTATTGATATTAAAATAAATAAAAAATAATAGTCTATTTGAAGCAAAATAACAACTAAACATAACTATATAATAATACAAACTTATAAGGATATAAAAGAAAATCAAAAATTTCTGCCTCTAAGACTCTTTTATATATAATATAAAATATAGATATATATGAGTAGTTGGATAAGCTTTTGAGCCAAGTAACATTTTAAACTAAGTATTTAAAATTTAATAATGAGCTTGAAATCTTAGTAGAAACTCAGTTAAAACTTGATCAAGTTGGGTTAGTTTTGGAGGCATCTTAATAAAATTTAGAAAAGCTTTTATATATTAAATAGAGACCCAAGTAAAATCTATAATAACAATAGGTTCTTGCTTATTAGTTGTTAATTACGCATCTTAATTTCCGGCGGGTTAAGTCTAAAACAAACATTTTCACTGTATACGCACTTGCATCGAAATATATACAGAATCTAGCTTCCAGGCTTTCAGCTCCTCATTCCTCAAACCATTTTTTGTCCATAACTACGTAGTAACTTTTTTTCTCTTTTGATTTCAAAGGTTGAACCAACAAAAAGGTGATTGATTTGTCAAAGTTAAAAGAAAAGCAATTAATTATGCATAAGTTTGTACTTATATGAACTTGTATGTGGAGAGCAAAGCAGTGTTATATTCAACTTTGTATACTCTTGTAATTGGTTGACTTTCCATCAAATAGCATTGTGTCACCATCCATAAAAAAACAACTTCTTGACAATCGCAAATTCTAAATGCCATTTTCTTATGTTGGCAACTATCCTGTTTCAAATCCAGAAGATTGAGTTTTGTAAGTCCAAAACCCATATATAGTATCAAATATAGTTGGAGAATTGAAGATGCTATGCCATTTTCTTTTGTAATGACAGCTTTCATGCGAACATAATCTAGTATTTGCATTTCCCTTTCACGAACATGAAGTGCATATGATTATGAACTGGATCTAAGTTGTAACATATATAAGCACAAGGTGCTAGTCCAAACTCGAAACTACATAGCTAAATTCATATAGTACATACACTTGAAAATCCGTTATCTTTTCCATTTTAATGCATAAATTGAATGGCAAGCTGAGTGAAAAAAAGAAGAAAAACAACTTAATTATGGTGCAAGTACGAAAAGGCAAACAAGGTATTTACTAATTTCCGGAAATGAATATGTATCCGCATGAAAAGAAAAAGAAGAGAGTCTTAGAACATCAGAAAAAGAGATAGTTCAAGTATTTGTTTGCAATTAGGTGACAAGTCAAGCTCAGTTTTAGTCATAGCCAACCATTTTAGTACCATGTAGGTAACCATTTTTTTGTTTCATATAAAATCAAGAAATATAAATGGTGAAGACATCACAAGCCTTAGATCTATAGCTAAACTGTAAAATATCATGTCTAAAACTGTCTATTTAGCGAGCTGGGGAGCTGAGAGGAGAGAGCAAATCCAGACAAAAGAAACGTATTTAAAAGATACCAGGTTTTGAAAGCCCAAAGGTTTGTTATTATGAGCCTATAGTAGAACTAGAAGAAATCCCATACAGTGACACAGCAGCCTGTACTGATCCAAAAAGTGGGACACTGGTACAGTGCTAATTCAAACATAATTTTTGTTTTGTCCCCATAAATTACTAATAAATTGATGTATTGTAAAATATGATTATAATGCATAAGTCCACTTGATTGATGATTAATAATAGTAATACCTGACTTATTAGGCTTGGTTTAAGTGATAAGACACGTTTGAATTTAGTGGTTGAGAGGTCTTTACAATGTTAGGAGTTCGAGCATACAAAAAAACACTTAGAGAATGGACAATCACGAACCCCTATAAGAAAAACTTGAAAAAAAAAGAAAAAAAAAAAACCTTTCCAGCAGCTTCTATCTCCATAGTCATCCATCTTCATCCCTGCCTTCACAACTACCACCATTTTAAAAATCAAACAACTCACTATCAAATAATCAAAACCTATCACTCATAAATCAAACAAACTAATCATCATTTCTCATATATTTGATTCAAAGCCACTTAAACTTCATATTCTTGAAACCCTAAGCAATATCACCACCAGATTTGAAAGAAAAAGGTGACATTACTTTTCAGATGTTTAAATATGAGATGAGATCAGATGGATATAGAGACCCTCAATTCACCCACCACCGCTACGCCTTCGTTTAGCTACGATGAGACCGACCTCCACTGTCTGGAACCATGGACGAAGAGGAAGTGTTCAAGGCATTCCTGTTTTGATAACACTTCATTGCACTAAGGAAAGAAATGTCAAAAGGCAAAGAAAGCTATCCTCCATTTTCGAATCGATTGTAGAGATCAAAATCAAGAGGTCCAAAATCGCAAGCCCAATATCCCTTTACTTTTCCATTAGAAGAAAAACTGAAATTACAATTGAAGAAATCGATGTAAGAAGCAGGGAAAGTGGGTTTAGGGAAAAGAATAATTGATTATTAATGGGTTCCATTGTGTAAATATGGAATAATCACCTACTTTTCTTGTGGTAGCTATGAAGGAAAATAGAGGCCAGAAGGTGGTGATGAGTATGAAGGGGGGGTGATTCAGTTTTTTTTTTTTTTTTAAAATTATTTTTCTTTATAACGTTGGTTTGCGATGTTTTTCCAACATATTCTAATATGATTTCTGGGTGTGCTTTAGTTGTTTGCTGGGATAGTACAGTGAAAGCTGATGGTGGTTATGAAGGAATGAGGGTGGTAGTGGTAATTTTGGAGAAATGAGCGGTGATGAGGAATAGACTCTTTTTTGTTTTTTATATTTTTAAAATTTTAAGTATTATTTTTCTTTTTAACTTGTAAGAGATTCAATTGCAACAATTAAACTCAAGAGATTAAATTGAATATAAAATTAAATTATAAAAACCAAAAATGCAATTAAACCATAATTTTATTTATCTTGTAACTCATGTAATTCTTGAGTATATAAATAAGAGGCTCCACTCCGCTACTATAAATACTAATAGCAGAGACTTTATGTTACTGTAGAGGGGCTTCGTTCTATTGGGCTTAAAGTGAATAATTGCACAACTTTGGGCCTCTGATTAGGTGGAGACCAATGTTAAACTGTCTAGTTCTCAATTAAAGTGAAATTTTTGGTTTTATTTTTATCAGATAAGTTATTCCCGTATTTCATGCTACATTGTTTAATATAAAAATTATAAATATGTTGTATCAATTTATTGATGTACATTTTAGAATTTCAATTTGTTATCCGAAAGTGACAAATCGAAGATTTAAGAAGATATTCTTAAACTCTTTTTTTGTCTTTTATGTTATTAGCTTTTTGTACCAGTACCGTTATACATACCTTGCAGCATTAGCTTCATTACTACATAAAGGCATTCAGGTCCCCTAAGTGATCTCCATCTGAAACTTTCATTCTTCGCTCTTTGATCTTGCTGCGTTAGTTTCACTACTATATAAAGGTATTCAACTCCTCAAAGTGATCTCCATCTGAAACTTTCATTCTTCTCTCTAATTAATTAACAAACTCGATCTTCGATCTTGCAGTAGAAATGTCGAAGGGGAGCCAGTTATTTGAGAAGATACTCTCAAAGACGGATGTTGATCATCGTTTGAGCTTCAGCTCTTCTGTGCAACGAAAATATTTCCGAATCGAAGAAGGGAAAAACTCGTTTGATTTTCGGCCTAAATATGGAGATGATGAAACTGAACGCGAGTTTCGTTGCAAAATTCGCAACAAAATAAATGAAAAATACAACAAACCTGTAATATCCAAGGGCTGGCGTCAAATTGTTAAAGAGAAAGGGTTTAAAGAAGGTGACAAGTTCATATTTTATAAGGTGGAAGGTGATCATTCTGTAAATTTCAAATTTGAAGTCCAGAGGATGATAGTGTTTTTCGGCCAGGAAACTTGGTGTCCTGCTCGATAAACGTTGCACAATCGAGCAGGTGGAGCAGAATGAGGTGAGGTTGATATACATTATGTGTAATAAGATCGCCATGCATGTGTTATGGAGAGCTAGGTCTTGTGTTCTAGTCACTCAGTCGAGCTTGGTGGCTGCAATTGTGTTATTTTGTGATCAACTAGGTGTTCATGGTCAACAAGTGCATGTGTTTAAGTTATTGATTGTTGCTGTTGCTGTTATTTTCATTATCAAACAGGAGTGCTCAACCTTGTGATTTTTATTTCACGAGTTGATTTCTAGTCAATTCCAGAAGAAATATATATGTTTTTCAAGAAAAAAACCATAAAATGACCTATTTTTTAAAACATAAATTTAAAATATACCACTTTTGAAACTAATATTGAAAATTGACCAAATTTGTCAACTCATCTGCTACGTTAGCTACCACATCTGTCACATCAAGAAAGAAAAAAGTGTGCTAAATAATACTATTTTTGATTTGAAAAGCACACATGGTACAAGGAAAGCATGCATTTACAAGTAAAAACAAACAAAAAAAAAAAACTACATAAAGAGTACCTTTGATTTGGAAAATATGCATGGTACAAGCAAAGCATACATTTACAAGGGGAAAAAAAAAGCATGAGGAAAAAAAAAAGCATAAAAAAAAATTAAAAGAGAAAATAAAAGTGAGAAGTTAAAAAATAAATAAATAAAAATATGTATTTACAAAAATTTTAAAAAAAAAAACAACTAAATCAAGTTGTTGTTATATATATATATATTTAAAAAAATAAAAAAATTACAAGTAATAAATGAATAAAGCTTGCATTTATGGAAAAAAAAAAAAAAAAAAAAAAACGTAGCACAATCGAGGTGAGGCTGATTTGCATTGTGTGTAATAAGATGGACATGCATGTGTTATGGAGAGCTAGGTCTTGTGTTCTAGTCACTCAGTCAAGCTTGGTAGCTGCAATTGTGTTATTTTGTGATCAACTAGGTATTTATAGTCAACAAGTGCATGTGTTTAAGTTATTGATTGTTGCTGTTACTGTTATTTTCATTATAAAAAAAGGAGTGCTTGATCTTGTGATTTTTATTCCACGAGTTGATTTCTAGTCAATTCCAGAAAAAATATATATATGTTTTTCACATTTCATCTTCTTCTTTTATGCAATATTTATTTTCTTTCATTTCCAAACATATAAGTGATACCCACCTTTTTCTATCAATTCCAATATATTTTTGATACACTAATCACAACTTTAATCTTATAGATAACTAATGAAAATTACTTGTGCTAAAAATGTCACTCAATGCACGTCCATACATGATATGAATAAAAATTATTAGCATGTAGCAAATTTACTTATTTTTACCAAGGATGTTGGGCATATAAAGCAATTTAGTTAAGTCAACTTATTAAAAAATTTTATTATTATGCGAAAGACTTGTATTTATAATTTATTTAAATAAAAAATAAATAGAAGATTTTATAAATAAAAAATAATTAAAAATTATATACCCTATATCATTCGTGGTCACCTAGTATTATGAAATCTAGACATGCACATTTGAACCAATATAAAAATAAAAAAAAGATAGAATAAAGTGTACTTTAATACCATGTTATAAATTAGACTATTATAACCTTGACAATGCCAGCTCATTTACCTACTTAAGCTAGCTAGCTGTATATGTGTGCTTGTTGATTATAAGTTATAAATAATGATAATGACATGTAGATTTTGTTTCGTTATGTGCAACTTGTCTCACCTGAAATTACCATCATAGCCAATCAATATGTATTGATTGGCTAAGATCATTTGCATATTTTGATTAAAATATCATTATCATATCTTTTTTACAAGTTGATTTATATTCAACAAATTAAGATCTTGTGATCTATTTAACAAGTTGATTCCTAGTCAATTCCAAGTGAAAAATATATGTTTGTCACATTTCTTCTTTTTCTTTTATGTAATATTTAATTTGTATAATCATGTGATTTATACAAAACACACTAATCTTTTATAGTGAAGAAAATCCCTTTCATATTATGCTGCATTTTCATATGCAAAATCACGTTCTCTGGTAACAAGTCAATTTTTATTAAACTAACGAAATGACAATAACTTAAATTATTAATTTCATTGTTAAAAACTTAATAAGTTTATCATTAAAATTAATTTTTTTATTTTTTTATTATTAAATTTACATAGATTCCACCCTCATTTAATTTATAACTTATATGATTTGTGTTCATGTTTTCTTTTTTAATGAATGATTAGAAACAAAAGAAAAATCATCTCCAAAGTCAAATAAACTTTTAAAGAATTAATCCGAACCTTTCGCGTGTTTTTGTTTCGCAGTGAGAGCATCTTGAAATTTACTGTAGAACTCCTATGCTAGGTCGCACCTGAGAAAGACAACATACTTCTTTTAATCGTAAACATTCTGGGAGACCACACACAACAGTACAAAACTCAATCATTTCAATGTTTTGAATTTCTTGTCCTGGTTTGGTCGTCAGCATTGGTGATTTAGATTAAAGTCGTCATCCACTCGTCAGCTCACCGGACGTGTTGTTAGATATATTCTAGACTCAAAATTGATAATTATTCAATTATTGTACAAAGTTATTGGTGTAAGGGAATTTTGTCCTTTGGTACACTTAATTTTTATCTTCTATTATATCATAATTAACAAAATATTTAGGTCAACAATCACAGGAAATTTTCTCATATATTTATAGAGTTACAATATCTAATTTATGAGATAATTAGAACTGTGTAAGGTGTTTATTATATAATTTTAAATTTAATAAATTATTTTATGAAATAAAACTAGTAAATGAATAAAAATTATTTTAGAAAATAAATATTGCTATTAAAAATTAATTTTTAATTTTTAATTAATTTTCTAAATATTGTTTTTATTAGATATGACAGTATATTATTTTGATTAGATATAAATTTTTGTATCCACTGCAGACCCAAAAAAAATATATATATATATATATATATTTACTTTATGTACGAAAATAGATAATTGATATTCATATTTTTTTAATAATATGAATGTTTTATACTAATTGTAAATTAAATATTAATTTTAAATTAATTAATCATAAAATTAATTAAGTATTAACTTTTCCAACAAAATGTGTTTATTATTATTATTATTATTATTATTTGGAGAAACAATTCCACGTAATGTGAATCTAAGTGATGAAGGGTACTCATTTGTTTTTTTCCTACTTGATGAGTCAAATTGTTGCATTGGTTTGTACGATGTCAATTATGATGATTGCTTTCATAAAAAAAAAATATAGTTCAAGTGGACTGGCCGGTGGAATGTTTGTTATTTTCTAAAACGGTACGTCCCTTTCTAACTTAACGGCCAATTGGAATCTTCTGTCAGATCTAATGGTATAAATAAGACAAAAAAACACTGAAAAGGGTGTTTCTTCAATCAACGTATGGGCCAGAAGCAACCATAATTTATGGCTTTACTATTATATACTTAAAAATAAATATAATGTTACTGTTTTATATTTCATTTTCATTGTAATCAACAATTATAATATAATTAATTTTAAAAAATCTCAAATTATTATTTTAAATTTAAAAATCTTTATGTTTTGTTTCCCCTTAAAACCATGAAATTTAATAGGAACATACAGGACCCACACCTTTACAAACCATGAAATTATCTTACAACCAAAATATTAACTATTTTTCTTTTGCGCAGTCAAAGTTCAAATACTTCTTTTTGTTATCTTAAAGAGATTGAAGAACATAATTTGACCCCACCAACTCATGTACATCTCAATTAATTTTGTATTTTAGTCATAAGTCAAGAACTATTTGTTTACCCATGTACATCTCAATTAATTTTGTATTTTAGTCATAAGTCAAGGAACTATTTGTTTGGTATGTGATATAAAGAGTTAAGAAGAATTAAAAGTTATGATGGATTAATCAAAAAGTGTCATGGGTTTGAATTTTGATGATTTTAAAAATGTTGTCCATACTTATCTGTCAACAATATTGAACCCAGCCAATCTCTGCACTTCTCCACACAAATTAAGCCTATGCAATTTAGACAATGATCTTGTCGATTTTGTCCTTGTTCATTATTTTGTGTGGTTCTAAATTTCTCACTGGATATGAAATTCTAGAACATGGATTAGTCAAAAAGTTGATATGGAAGTAGAAAACGATAGAACTTTATGATCTAAACCATAAACGATGAATTAATCTTTTAAGTAGTTGAGAATTTAATTTATACCTATTATCATAACCAAACACAATCAACTTTAGCATTTCTTTTATTAGACCAAGTCATATGAAATTTTCTATAGAGAATATTTAACCCTCCATATACTTAACATCCTACCCTCGGCTTGAAATTTTACTAGAGACTCAATTCAAACTCGATAGAGTGGGGTTTGTTTTAGAGACATCTTAATAAGCATTAGAAAAGCTTACTATACATTAATTAGAAACCCAAATAAAATATCTAATAATTAACAATCTTAATTTCCGACAGGTTAGGTCTAAAACAAACATACAGAATCTAGCTCTCACTTCTCAAACCCTTTTTGTCTTTAACAACACATGCACCTTTTTTATATTCAAAACACTGTACTTAATTAAACTCTTGTGACTGATATTGATTGATTTTCAATTTTTCTAAAGTGTTGTTATCCGAAAGTGACAAATCGAAGATTTAAGAAGATATTCTTAAACTCTTTTTCTCTTTTATGTTATTAGCTTTTTGTACCAGTTTTGTTATACATACCTTGCTGCATAAGTTTCATTGCACTATATAAAGGCAGCTCTCCTAAGTGATCTCCATCTGAAACTTTCATTTTTCGCTCTTTGATCTTGCTGCATTAGTTTCACTACTATATAAAGGTATTCAACTCCTCGAAGTGATCTCCATCTGAAAATTTCATTCTTCTGTCTAATTAATTAACACACTCAATCTTTGATCTTGCAGTAGAAATGTCGAAGGGGATCCAGTTATTTGAGAAGATACTCTCAAAGACGGATGTTGATCATCGTTTGAGCTTCAGCTCTTCTGTGCAACGAAAATATTTCCGAATCGAAGAAGGGAAAAACTCGTTTGATTTTCGGGCCTAAATATGGAGATGATGAAACTGAACGCGAGTTTCGTTGCAAAATTCGCAACAAAATAAATGAAAAATACAACAAACCTGTAATATCCAGGGGCTGGCGTCAAATTGTTAAAGAGAAAGGGTTTAAAGAAGGTGACAAGTTCATATTTTATAAGGTGGAAGCTTATGAGTCTGTAAATTTCAAATTTGTAGTGGAGAGAAAGAAAATGAAACTTTTGGGCAAAGAAATTTGGGATCCTGTTCGGTAAACGTAGCACAATCGAGGTGAGGCTGATTTGCATTGTGTGTAATAAGATGGACATGCATGTGTTATGGCGATCTAGGTCTTGTGTTCTAGTCACTCAGTCAAGCTTGGTAGCTGCAATTGTGTTATTTTGTGATCAACTAGGTGTTTATGGTCAACAAGTGCAAGTGTTTAAGTTATTGATTGTTGCTGTTGCTGTTATTTTCATTATCAAAAAGGAGTGCTTAATCTTGTGATTTTTATTCCACGAGTTGATTTCTAGTCAATTCCAGAAGAAAAATATATATTTTTCATATTTCATCTTCTTCTTTTATGCAATATTTATTTTCTTTCATTTCCAAACATATAAGTGATACCCACCTTTTTCTATCAATTCCAATATATTTTTGATACACTAATCACAACTTTAACCTTATAGATAACTGATGAAAATCACTTGCGCTAAAAAATGTCACTCAATTCACGTCCACACATGATATGAATAAAAATTATTAGCGTGTAGAAAATTTACCTGTTTTTACCAAGGATGTTGGGCATATAGAGCGATTAAGTTAGGTCAACTTATTAAATTTCATTATTATTATGTGAAAGACTTGTATTTATAATTTATTTAAATAAATAAAAATAAACAGAAGATTTTATAAATAAATATTAATTAAAAATTTATTTTCCCTTAATCATTCGTGGTGTACTTCATTATTATTAATAATTGAAATTTGTGCAGAAAAAATGAATAAAATAAAATTTACTCACATGCTATAAATAAAATGAATACTATGATAATAAATGATACAAAATGTCTACATTTATCACCTTAGCAAGTGCCCTAAGGGCACCTGTTAGAAAAACCCATATATTAATTTGAAGGAGGAAGTGATGCCATATGTATAGTATTTTTCATGCAATAAATATTATATTTATTTTTATAACATAAGACTATTATGATCTTTGGTTAAATAATATTTAGTTAAAAATTTAAATACTTACCTTATAAAAACATAATAACTAAATAAAAAATAGTCTATGTGAAATAAAATAAGAATTAAAAATTATTTTTGTAATATTACAAACTCTCGTAAAAATATTTAAGAAAATTTCTTTCATTAGACCACCTTTATATTTGTAAACAAAGAGATAAATTTAAACCAAAAAATTTAAATTAAATTCATTAATATATCTTTTAATTGGAAGAAGAATTAAAAGTTAAAATAATAATATTATTATCATGAAAACTGCATTCTTAACAAATTATTTCATAGTATTTTTTTGAAAAAATAAAATTATGTCATATAAAAAATATTATAACTATTAAGAACTTATTAAATAAAAAAAATTGAGAAATTTAATATTAATTAATATTGACATATAATTGTTGAAAAAATTTTAAAAAAAATTATGAATTAAAATTTAAAACAACAATATTATAATCATGAAAACTATATTCTTCGTATTTCTTTCAATTCATAGTAATTTTTTAAAATTTTAATTCATAAATTTGAGAAAAACTAAAAGAATTATGATTATTAGGAACTTATAAACAAAAAAAAAATTGAGAGATTCAATCTTAATTACTATTGACATATAATTATTAAAAAAGTAGTGAAAAATAAATCATTAGTTCTAAAAAAAATTACAATCCTATTAATACTAATTACTATTGATACCACAGTATATGAATTCTTCTTTGTACGTATTTGCTCATTAGACTTTGTATTGCAAAATTGACAGTGGATTGTAGTTGGGTAGCTGCAAGGTTACAAACCCATGCCGGTATATATTTGGAGTCCTCTCAGAATAAATTATATCCTCTCACAATGATTTGATTTGCTGTAATAAATTTCAGTATCTGGACTGTTATGTTATAATTTACTTCCCCTGTTCAAGTTCTGTTATATATCATTTAAGTTCTTTTTCGAACACTGTAGCATTAAATCACTTCACAAACCAGTCCTGTAAAAATTGAAGAGCTTATGCCAAACTTCAAATATGAACAAAAGGAAAGTTTGTGTTTACAGAAGAAGAAATTATTCCATATGCCAATGTAATTTCAGATGAAAAGCTTTCTATAACAATCTTAGCTGATTTTAAGCACCTACAATTCATTCTCATAATTTTTATGTTTCAGGGCTTAAATGCATATGGTTGTATGACATAATCACATCCAAAAAGAATTGCCAAAAACACATTTGTACTGAAAGTCAGATACCAAAAAGAAAATAAACTCACAGAGGGACATTAAATTGAGATTGAATACAAATAGATTAAAACAAATCAAAAAAGTTATATAAATTTCTCAAACTTTTTTCATAATGCATTATATTACTCATAATGCATTTACGGTTCAAAGAATTCATTATTTATCATCAAGGAATCAACTTTTATTAAAACAAACCATGAAGTTGGATACAAATACAAATCATGGGGTTTTGTGCATGATTTTCCTGCAATTTAGACAATAGCATCTCTATAATCACAACTACTGTCAATAGATTAGCCCAGATGGATTCTTCATACGATAGTATTATACATGAAGTTTGTAGATAAAATTTGGTGTTTAAAGATCAATTACCTTAGATTTCATGGCCTGAAAAACATCATCTGAGACAGGGTCTGTATAAAATTGTTAGGAACACTCTTTACCAATGGTGAACCAAATCTGTGCCATACCTACAGGATTTTGTTTATAGAGTAAGTTAGACACCAAAAATTTGGCCAAAAAAAACAAAATGGAACAACGTAATAATCATAATTCCAAAAATAGACCTATTTTGTAGATCTATCAGCAAGAATTTCAAAATCATGAGATCGCTCAATGCAATAAGGGGATGGAAAAACTTAAATGATGTGTCACATTCTAAGTTCAAGGCACCATCGAGCTCAATAAATGGCATCTTCAAGATGGTCTTTTATCATCAATGCCAAATGAATACATAGCCATCTTGACCAATATTTACCTATCTGGAAACAGAAAAGGAAAAGGAAAGTAAGCAAGGATTTACCCAAAAAAAAAAAAATCACAATTCCTCCCACCTAACTATAATTTCTCATTTTAGTACTGTCTTAAGTTTGAACTACTGAAACTTCCGACTTAAAGTTTTTATGTCTCTGTACTATCACTAGAACTGAGGGTATGCTAAATGTTTTCATATTTCTGAAAACAATAAAAATTAACTTAAGAAAAAGAGAAAGCCAAAAATCTAATATACACTACATAAAAAAAATCATAGAGTAAAATTGACAACCATTGATGGTAAAAACAAAAAGAGAAGAGGTGGAAGTAAAACTACATAATTAAAAGCAGAGAAAGATAGTACAATTCGCTCACTCTTTCTCTAAAGAGTTCATGAAAACTCAGACTCTTTGGTGGGTTCACAAAAAAATCTTAAAAATCATTGAATTTGCAGTAAAATGTAAGGTTTACCTGAAAAATTAACTGATAAAGTTTGCACCGGGTTGCTTTCTCCACATTTTCTTTCTTAATCACCACTTTTTGTACAAATCTGCATAAAAAAAAAAAAAAAAGAATCTGTGCTAAAAGAGAGACAATAGTTTCGAAAGTAATCCGATATAAAAAAAAAATTAAAAAAATCAACTGTTATAAATATATACAAAATTAAGAGAAAAAAATAACAATAAGTGAAAAGGTAAAGCTTCACAAGAAGTCGTCATTAGACATAAAAACAATGACACGATTAGGCAAGATAAAATTTCAAGAATCATTTACCAGGTCTCTAGAAAACCAATATTTGTCAACATGGGTATGACTATAAGTGGCTTGGATGAACTTCAAGTTGGATTTGTAAAGAGATTACCAATCATTGTAAATACCATCTAGCATCTACAACTACAAAGATCAGTAAAAAATTCATAAACATAATCTTCATTTGATTATTTTGCACTCCCTAACTTAGAGGATTTAGTAAATAGAAAAGGTTATCACTTATTGTACTTTTATACATATAAAATTAGAAAGATAAAGATTGGTTAGTAAATCTATTTTTTGCACTATTTTGACTTTTGAGATTGAGATAAATGCAGTATAAATATCAATTACTACGAGTGGAGAGCAAATTTTTTTAAATCAATTTAGTAAACAAAGCCATCAATTAGTAACAGCATACTAAGATGATACTAACACACATATCAATCAAACAAACTTATTGTCCATAAATAATTTATTTAACCATATTCTTTCCAAAAAAAAAAAGTTAACTATATTCTTCTCTTGGCGAACATGGTTAACTATCCACCACTTGTACACTTATGGACTGAAATTTATCTTATCTTAGTTGCGTATCTAGAAGACATGAACGTACACTAATAATCATTCAATAAAAAACTTAATATCCATAAAATTGGACGACATATATATCACCCAAAATAAAAAATTTTAAAAAGTTAATTATGAAAAACTCAACATATAAGATTAACAGCATGAGTGTAAGGTAATAAATCCACCTTGAGTGCATGACAGCAAATGTTATTGAAAGCGTCAACACAATCCACAAGCTGATTCTCTGAAAGAGGTATGTTGTTTCCAAATGCCTGAGCATATACTGCCTCAAGAACTCCCGTAGGTGCAGAAGGCATAAAATTAAGGTAAGAGTTGCAAAATTAAAAGTATGAACAGATGATAGGATGCATTATCAGTTAGAAAGCATTTTGTAACAACTTGAATGTTTTTTTTTGTTTAATCATGTATATACAAATATTTTCTGAATTAAAATCGAGCTAACCTAAATGTCTAGAATGATTCACAATGGCTTTGATCTTTAATTGCGCTTACAATGCCTTCTTGTTTCCAATCTAAATACATAGAGCAAAGAGGAAAAAGGATTGTCAGGGCATCTTAAAGAAGTATAAATAGTAGTACATAAAAAAACTCAAATGTCAAAAGTTGAACTCAATGCACCAACCTCAATTCCTTAGTAAAATCATCACGTCTTGAGCACATCCAAGTAAACAGTTCAGTCAAATCTAACTTATTGACCTGCAAGAAGAAAAGAACATGTTTTTTTCACATAAAATTTACAGGATCCCATGAGAATAATCAATAAAGATAGTATGGATTCAGCTGCGTAAACAAAGCAAAGAAACATGACAGTTGCATACTTCAATAACAATATCAAAGCTTTAGAAGCATCTCATGTAAAAGTTTTGTCAAATTTACAGGATCCATTCTTGTTTAAATTATGTATAAACTTATCTAGGAACACATAAAACATTCTTGAAGGGTTATCTAATATCAATTAGAGTCATTAGTTTTTTTTATTACTTTATACCCTTGCCTTTTTTGTAAAAGGCCTGTCCAATTTTTTTTTACCCTCAAATGCCACACTTGAATATGAACTTACATTGAACACACTTGAACATGTAGTAAACTGGAATAATACCCCAACTGTATAAAGTGTTATCACCGTATATAAGCAAACGTAGAACAATTAGAAAACATCTTTGAAGGGTTATCTAATATGGATAAGAGTCAATAGTTTTTTTAATTACTTTCTTCAATTTTCTTTTTTGTAAAAGCCTTGTCCAATTTTATTTTATTTTTTATTATGATCAAATGGCTACATTAAACACACTTGAACATGTTGTAAATTTAAGAAGAGCTAAAAAAATATTTTAACAATTCAGAACTTATTAAATAAAAAAAATAAAAAAAATATTAATTATTATTGACAAATAATTGTTGAAAAATTTAAAAATAATTTATGAATTAAAAGTTAAAACAAGAACATTAATTATAATCATAAAAACTATACTCTTCATATTTCTTTTAATTCATAGTAATTTTTTAATTCTTAAATTTGAGAAAACTAAAAAAATTATGATTATTAAGAACTTATTAAACAAAAAAATTGAATCAATCTTAATTACTATAAACATATAATTATTGAAAAAAATTAGTAAAAAAGAAAATATTAGTTCTAAAACAATTACAATCCAATTTATATTAAAATAGAAAAAAAATTAGAAAAAATATATATAAATAATAATTTATTTGTAGAAAAATAACAAGGTAACAATATAATAATAAAAATTTATAAGGGCCCCGGAATTGGACCCAAAAAATTTGAATTGGGTGTCCAATTCCAATTTTTAAATTTGGCTTCCCATTCAGATTTAGAATTAGAATTTTAAACCCAATTCCATGGAATTGCATTATAACTAAAACTCTATCCTTTTAATTTTTATGATTACCCTTAAAAATTGAAATTCTACATCCAGAGAACCTTTATTGCCTTCATCCTTCAACTGCCTTCATCCATTAACCCAGCCTACACCATATCCATCGGCAACCATCAATTTCTACCACCGCTTACCAAGCTGGCCATCTATGCCGGATAATTTTTCTAGTCAACATCGACTAATTTTACTGGCAAATACCAACCATACATCACACAAAATAATGCTTTCTCTATCATCCTCTTCTCTCTCTCTCTCCCTTCTAGCTTCTCTTCTCTCTATCTCTCTTTCTAGCTTCCCTTTTTGTCTTTCTCTGGAAAATTCTAAATCTCAATTGATTGCTTGGTTGTTTGTCGATCTATTCAGCTTTGCCAAGCAAAAGTTATTATCCTTGTTTACAGACTGATCACAACAAAGATCTCCTTTATTAATACCCGACTCCTTTTTTTCATCTTCAAATGACATTGATACATTTTCAAGGTTTCTTTTTATGTTTTATGGGTGATTGGTGAAAGTATGCAATATGCAGATTGGTGTGGCCATCCTTTGGGGATATGGGGCGCTAAGGAATAGGGAGTTGGAGAGAGTGAATGGGTATGTGTAATTTTTCTTAAAAAAATAATTATTAGAATTTACAAAAATAAAATTACAATTCTAATTCATAAATCTTCCTACACTTCAAACAACAAAATTATAATTCAACTCTAATTTCAATTATTAGAGAATTAGAATTGTATTACAATCCTTTATCTCAGCTCTAATTCCGTGATCCAAACTGGCCGTAAGAATATTTCTAACTAGCACCTATTAGTGAGCACTAATTGCTCATTGTTAGAAATTCTTAATTTGCTACGCACCTATGTGGAAAGGGAAGTCCAAAGGTACCTCCATCTTTCACCCAAAACACTGGTTTGTACTGCAATTTTGGAGACAAGAAACGACAGGATGTGTTCGATTACAGCATCAGGAAAATTGCTCAGCCTATCCTCCATTTTCTGTTCGCTGCTCTTCATCGCCTTCTTATCTTCTTCGTCGTAATCAGCTCCTCTTGGTTTTGCACTCCTTGTGTTTGTATTTGGTTCTGCAGGAGTGCTACTGAGGATTCCTTCTATTGGACTTAAAGATAACAGTTATCATTGCACAAGTTTGGGTCAACGAGCCTATTGGGCCCGTAATAGAGTAAGAAGCAATTACGTATAATTGCTACAAAATTCTAGGTATAGTTAGTACTTAAGTGGTTACATAAAATGCTGTGTTTAATGCTTATTAATATTAAATGATGAAATTTGCATGGGAGACTAACAATATGTCGAATAATTTCGAGCCTATGGATGAATAAATAAACACATCTTATTACACTGATAGAATGCGCTGATACTGACTAAATAGTTGAAAATTTAATCAAGCATATTCTTCTTTTTCATCTAGATAGGTCAATAGTTTGATTCCTGCAAAGAAAAAAAAAACCACCTTCTTCCAAACCTTACAGAAAAAACATTAAAAAAAGGGCTCATATGATACACTAAATGAGATAATATAGTACACATATTTAATTAAAAAGAAAAGTAATATGAAAATTATAAATCAATTGTATCAAAGTTGATGTACACGAGAATTTAGCTCCTGGATATAACATTAAGAATTAGCATTTCACACATTAAGAAGAGGTCTGTACTCTGTAGTACGAATATAACATTAAGGGTCAATTGTCTGTGGCTTCTATAACAACAATTAATACTTTCAAGGTTGTTACAATAGCTCAAGTATCTCAAAAAAAAAAAAAAAAACGTAGCTAATGTATTTACAAAATCATATTAGCTTCTCCAGCCTATGTCAAAGAGCCAGTAATTCTGCAGCAAACAGTTGAGATTCTCCTCTTCTGCAACAAGAAGCAGTATAACCGCAGAAAGAGAAGTAATAAGAAACAAAATGGCTCATGGATTATATTTCCTTTTGCCGCATATCACCTTCAAATTGCGGAATTTGATACTAGTAGCAAAAGTAATGCAGTTTAGAAGCTCCAGTAGTACCTGTTCCACCACAATTGCTTTCAAACAAGGAGATCCACCGGTTAAGCAGGTCATTACAGGAAAAGGTAACGTAACAGGATAGCTTCTAGGATGCACTTCTATTTTCAAAATTTCTAATCAGGTAAAAGGAGAAGGAAGGCCATCTAGAACACTAGAAGCCTTGAGCAGATCCTGGGCAAACGAAGAAAGACAAGGATAAAATTTTAAATTAAGGTACAAAATAAAATTTTCAGAAAATTAAATTGAAAGAGATGAAGTGTACTCACCTTCAAGGTGCCATCAGATAGTGTCAAAACCTTTGCATTCCCAAATGCGCCTAATATATTTTTCAAATACAAACGGAGGGTTGTATTCCCCTCCACAAACGCACAGGGTGCACACTAACATACACATTTTCGATAACAGAAAGGCATTCAATGGAGAAATTAAACCTATTAGACTGAATGAAAGCAAAAGATTTGAGCTTTGGTGAAGAACTCACAATCTTACAATCTCTATCATCGTTATCGAAATGTATGTCACTAATTGATAAGTCAGTAAGTTGAGGGGCATATATCTGAAAATGTTTCACATCCTCATAAATTGAACATCCATCTAGCAGCAAACTTTTCAAATTGAGACAACCCCTGAAAGGGTCAAAGGTATGTTCATTACATGTAAGAGTACACATTATAAGATCCAAACTCGTTAGCACAATAAAGTGAAAGTGTTTCAATGGTCCGGTCGTGGTCATTATAAATTCTAGGGTTTTCAAAGATTGACAATTGAAAAGATGGGGTACAAGCTCTGTAGGGAAAACGGCATCAATCCATGGATATTCAACTTCAAGAGATCTCACACATTCAACGACCCTCTCCATGAGCAAATGAAATGAAGAGTCAACCTTATCCATATCAAAAAGACAGCATTCAATCCTAAATTTACTGACTTTAGTAGAGGCATCTCTGTGAGATAGTACATGATTCACAAATTTCTGAAAAACTTCAAATTTTCTGCTGAAGGATTCTCCAATGGAGAAGTGAAGGGTGGAAAGGGAAGTCCAAAGGTACCTCCATCTTTTACCCAAAACACTGGTTTGTACTGCAATTTTTGTGACAAGCAAAGAAAGGATGTGTTGGAGTATACCATCTGGTAAATTGCTCAGCCTATCCTCCACCATTTTTTGCTTTCCAATTCCAACGCCTTCTGCTTCTTTGCTCCTCTGGGTTTGCTCTCCTTCTGTTCGTGTTTGGTTCTGCACAGAGTGCTCTTTCTCTTTCGCATGAAATGGGATTCTAGAACTCTTCATGTGTTGGGTTCCATTTTTTAATACACTGTAGACTGTAGAGGCTTCCTTCTATTCTGCACCTGTAAAACTTTGGGCCTCTTATACTATATAGACCATAGTTGATCTTTCGCCAGGCCCTGTAAGTCTAAACTCTATCATTACTCACATATAAACAAAATGGTGAAAATTTGTATAGGTGGATGATGAAATAAAATTTAGTAGTTGATGGACATTTGATGTCGTTTTTGTTATTTTATGTTTTCTTCCTTGAACTCAACTACAAAGTAATAAGCTTATGACAAACGATTCCAATATATTTACCTTATCATTATCAACAAATATTTACAATTCGTTTCCTAAATATTAGTAAGAACAAGCAATAGCTACTTGATATCCAACTCGCATTTATCACGAGATGTTAGTTCAGCACGAATCAGTAACGGTGCTAAAGTTTATTCCTTTCTCCTTAATCCCAGGTTCGTGTCACACATTAAGAAGTGGTCTGTGGTAAGAATATAACATTCTATATATATAGTAGAACTTGAAGATGGCCCATACAGTGACACAGCAGCCTGTACTTACCCAAACAGTAAGTCACAGGTAGAGTGCTAATTTTTGTTGTCACCATAAGTTATTAATAAATTCATGTACTGTAAAATATGATTATAATGCATAATTCCACTTGATTGATGATTAATAATTATAAACAAATAGTCAAGAGAATTTGGGTCGACCATTAATAAAAGTATTACAATTTATTACTATATTTTTAAGCTATATTAGCTGCAGAATGTCATTATCTATATTATATAAGCTCTAATGCCATACATTTACAATTTATTACAATTTTTTTTTCTCATTTTTACAATAATGTATCAAGTATTAATTTCTTACAACATGGTTTACGTTAAATGCTTCACTTTTGGCCATAAAGAATATTGCTAAGATTATTAATGGGGCCTACATAAACTAACTTACATTGAATTCTTAACAAGTTGATTATGAGTTGTTCACGACTAATTGTATTAAGTTTGAAGTAAATTTGTAATACTAGTAGCATGCAATTGCTTACACACATGTTGAATGAATTTTATTTTTTAAAATATAAAATGATCATTTTAATTTTGTTAGTCCTATTTAGAAGGAAAGAGAAAAGTTTGTGTGTGAGTAGGAGTGATATGATAGCTATTAAGAAGTTAATTAATTTAAATTAACAAAAATTATTTAATTTATTTATACTATCATAAAGTAGGAAAAAAATAAGAGTTGTTTTTTTTTTCTTTTATAATAATATAGATATATATATATATATTGATCATGTACTTTTTTCATTTTTTTTCACTGTATTTATGTCAGGGTCAAAATTAAAATTTATCTTAAAGTGATCGCGATCATAAATAAGAACATAAATTATTTATGCCCAACAAGAAAATTTGAAATGTTAAACTCTTAGAAATATTACTTTTTAAATCTTATTTTCATCGCTAAATCAACTCATTATTTATAAACCTCTTCTCGTAAAAGTTGGTTTTATATGTAGATCTCCTAAATTGGTTCCAGCATATGCATGCATGCGTGCTCCCTTAGTGCGTAGCTAGTGGACCCTTATTTTTGGTGTTAATTTTTCTATAATGCATTTTGATGTGGCTGGTTGGGAACAACTACATTTTCTTTTTCTTATGCACATCATGCATTTAATGCATGGGTTATAACTTTGTCTCTGTGGGATTCACTTTTGCAAATTAAGCTTGCTCAAGAAGTAGCAACTCAGTGATCTAAATGGGACTTATATTTGGAGAGTTTCACATTACAACTTACTAAATTTGGATTAGTTTTTGTGACATGATTTTCTATCGCATATTTGAGTTTTGATTGATAGTTGTTTTTCTATTAAATTCATATTATTTTATTTTTATATAAAACTGTTGTAGCCATCGTTATGCTGTGTTTTGTTTGAGATTGATGTCAAAGACCCAGTGTTCCAATTATGTGTTCAATGCTTTTTATACTCGCTCTAGATTAAGAATATTCAACTTTTATTTATTTATTTTTTTTTTCTTTCTTTGAAAATATTCAAAACCCTCATTGCAAAAGCTGACAACTATAAGAGAAATAAAAAATAATAATAATAATAATAAAAACCATCCTTTAGAAATCAAAATATTACATCAGCCCATTAAGCTTTAGTTGTATATAAATGATTAAAAAATCACTCTCACAGCAAATTTGAACTTTCAGAGATTAGGTAATAATTTATTATGATTGATATCAAAGAAAATGTTAATTATAAGTTCAAATCTGCTTATGTTATAAAAAAAAATTACAATTAACCATATATTTAATTCATAAGATAACAAAAGTAATATAAAATTATAAAGCAATTATATCAATTAAAAATTTATTATGATGTTTTTAGATTTTGACCCGGAGAAGATCAAGAGTCAAAATTGTTCACCACGTTGATCCAAGGGCTAGACCATAAAAAGTTTTCGAAGGTTAAAACAAGTGTAATGACTCTAGCAAAGAATATAGAGAAGGCATTGAATTTAATATAACTCAGCTAGGAAATTCCAAGTTAAATTATAAATAAGAAACTCATTAAGATTATAATATATATATATATAATATTGAATTCTTTTTCAACAAAAAAGGAGACTATGTATCTATTTTTTGGTTGTATACATCTTCCCTATTGTTAGCCTAAGATGAAGAAATCCATTTTATAGGGTCCCCACACATCGCATACCAAGGCCAATTTATTCTGTCGTACTACGCCTTTTTCTTTCTTGTCCGCCAGCTGATACAAATTTGCTTTAAAAAAAATCCACTCATCTTTCTCATCGGCAGTGTCTGAAGAATATCTTTCATCAACTAAACACGTAAATAATTGGATTTTAGTAATCTTGAAGAAAAAAATTTATTGTATTTAGTCGCATATAGTGTCAAAACTTTCATTCTCTCAATTATTCGAGCTAATAAATCCAATTTAAGCATAATATTTACAATTATAAATATATATTTTTTGGCCAAATAAATTCAAGAGTAGAAAAACTGTTTTGTTTCTCATATCAAAGCAAAGCATTATGTGTATAATTTATTCACAAAAGGTGAGAAGTACATTGAAAATTAGCCCCAACCAAGTGTCACGGCAACTTAAATTCAAAAATTTACTATCAAAACAGAATGAGTTTAACATTAAACTAAAAACTACTGCACTTGTTTTTTTTATTAAATTGACATAGATTCCACTCAAATTTGATTAATAAGTTATATATGATTAGCTTGAGCTTCTTTTTCTTTTCTTTTTTCTTTAATTTTTTATTGATTGTAGGTTTGATTTACGCTTAAATTAAGAAAGTTAAAGCCTTTCCACTTGTTTGGAAAGGTAAAATTCCGTTTATTTTTTTATCCCTTGAAAATTAAATCTTGTCTTAGTGGGGTTAATGAGTGGCCTATCAAACCCAAATAGAGGATTGCTTCTTCGTTTTAGAGAAAGTATTTAATTAAAAAGATACTTACGATCTGGACGTCTAAATTTTCAACTGTTACAAAAAATCATATATATTACAATATTTAATACATTGTCACAGTGTATTACATTGTATTACATTATTAATAAATAGAAAAGTAATACGTGTTACTAATATCAACCGTTCTTCTTAATTTTTGTAAATAAGTAATAAGTAAAAACTCTAGTATGAAACATATATAATTTATTTTAATAATGATAAAATCATAGAGAGAGAAGTCATCGGATAAGATCTTTCTAAAATCATTAAGCAGTTTACTGTAGCTAGCTTGCAATTTGCATCTGAAGAACAATGGTTATCAAAAAAAAAAAAAAATTTAAAGTAATATTATTATTAATCAACACAAGGGTTACATTCAAAACATAATTCACCAACAAGTACGCTGTCACAAGAGTTACATTCAAAACATAATTTCCCAACAAGCCCAGACATAAACCAATCAAAACAGAAGACATTATCACAAAAACCAAACAAATGATAAAACCATGGTAGTCCAGGAGACATGATCACAACCAGACGAGACCAGCAGGAGAGCTTCTCCTCTGCCATCTTCAGTTTGATCTGCCACTGGACCGAGTTCGGTGGCGCCATAAACAACTTTTTCTTCTATTAAAAGAAACTTATAAAAGCTGGATGAACAATGGACATCAAATTTATATATCACAAAAACCAAACAAATGATAAAACCATGGTTGTCCAGGAGACATGATCATAACCAGAATAGACCTGCTGGAGAGCTTCTCCTCTGCGATCTTCAGTTTGATCTCTGACGGGCCGAGCTCCGTGGCGCCATGATTAACTTGTTGATCAAGAAACTTATTAAAGCTAGCTAGCTTCATATATATATTTATATATATATATATACACACATACTACAATACAGTACCAAAGCTAGGTTAAACAGATAAGGTTCCAATTTCAGCACCGAATATCTTTACCTTCCTTATAACCTCAATTCTATAAAGAAAACCTTCCTCTTTATAAAATATGAGTACATCACCCTTCGCAAAACCTTTGCCCAGAGCAATTTCTCTCCAACCTTTATCTAACACTGGTTTTCTGTGATGATCTTTAACACGAATGGTGCAACGAAACACATGTGTTACTCTACTGTCACCCCCATATTTCACAGGAAATCTAACATACCGGACTCCACCTTCGAATGGTGGCAGATCTTTCAGCCTGGAAGTTGGAAACGATAACCGACGAGTAACATCAGTTTGAGTAAGAGTTTTTCTGAAGATTTCCATGATATATAATTAACTGAGCTATGTAGTATGTAATGTAGCAGCTGGGCAGCCTAGGATTTATATATAATAGCAAAATGGCCTTGTATTTATTAAATGTAAAATTCGCAGAGATTCTACCAAAAAAAGAGAGAGTTCTTACGTATACCTTGTCCAGCTTTTACATAAAGGTTAATTGGGTAGAAGAAAATGTTGCGGACACATGGCTTATGTTTTGGCATATATGTGGTGATAATATATATGTTAATTTCCTCATATAGTTAAATTATACTTTTAATCCTTATAATTTGTTAAACAATTTATTTTCTTCTTAATATTTTGAAAGTTTAAATATTATTTTTAGAATTTCAAAAATCACGTAATATGGTCATTATAGCGGAGCAGGAGTGGATCAGGGGTAAATCGACCCCGATTGTCTCCCACAAAGCCCTGCGCCCCACCCTAAATAGGGCAAGGAATTTCATCCCATCCTCGATTCAGAAATTCTTCGAATTCCTTGAACAAGATTTGCTTTGCCCCAAATAAAAAAAGAAGAAGAAGTTATACTCAATTAATGAATAAAAATCTTGGTCAATTAGCATAACTTATACATCCATCCACAAAAATTAAATTAAAAGTTCACAAGAAGATAACATCACTTGTTAGAAATGCAACAACAATTTACAATACATAACTAGTTTCACAAAGATTTATATAAAAAATAACATGATATTTTCTTTATTTTTTATTTAACTAAAAAAAAAATTAGGGTTCATAATTGAAATATATATATGTATTACATATAATGCATGTGTCAGTGTAAATACTTATGTAAAATGGTAAAATACATGTGTAAAAAAATATATATTATGAATAATATTATACATAAACACATGGACTGGGTAGGACGGGCGAGATGTAAGTGAATAACATACCCCCTTCAAACCCTAATTGGATTTTTTCGGATCGGGGCAAGATCTGCCCCATTCTCTAGTTAATGTTCGAAAAACCCACCCCGTTGGATCAGGTCAAAATTGTCATCCCCAAATTTTACCTTAACAGAAGAAATGTGTTAAACATACATCGTGATACGTGGCCAGGGACTATATTACATGGTTCTCAAAACTATAAGAATAATATTTTAACTTTTTAAAATATAGAAATAAAACTGAATTTTTGATCAAACAATAGAACTAAAAGTGTAAATAAACCTAAATTTTTCTTCTCATATGAAAATACTAAATTAGTTTCATATAAAATTCACTGTAGTCAATTTTAATAATTTAAAAACAAAAACTTGTTTATTGTCACTATATAATCGATATATGTAGGGTAGTGTTATGTACACTATCTCAAGTTTATATATAAAAAAAATATATGAAAAAATGATGTTTTATTTTTTATTTTTAGTTCTTTTGTAATACACTAATATTGTAGTATAGCACTATCCCAAGTTTATATATAAAGGAATAAATAAGAATTATCTTTTTAGTTTTTTTTGTAGTGCACTAATATTTTGTAATTCACATATTAATACCCTTCTATGAAGGGTGGATTCCAACCACCCATCAAAAGTTGTCTTCGTCCTTAAGAGTATGTCTGTATAGTTCTTAACTCTCAAGGAAGAATGGGTTGTTGGAATCCATCCCTGCATAGAATCTCTACACAGATACCGAGAAAAATTAGATGCCTCTTTCCAACAAAGTGGTATACTAAATGCACGCGATTAATGGTAGACATTCTAGAGGTTAATGAGAAAAGAAAAACCACCGTGTTCAAGTCGTTTTCATGGGTCATGAGTTGGTGCATTATTCGATCTTTTATAGATTTTTGTTAGTGTTGTTGTTTTGTATAATTTATTGAGTTTTATTTAATGCTGTTATAAATAAACAAAATTATAATTCTTTAAATTAACATAATCCATAATAGTTATTGTTAATAATATATAATATATAATATATTTTATTTATTAACAATGTATAAATTAATTAAATACATTAATAATGTATCAAGTATTAATTCCAAATGAACTTACAGAAAATTTTCCCCACCCACTATAATATTTTGTGTCTACTAATGTATTAGTTTTTTTTTTCGCACATTACACATTAATGGTGTCTACATAAATATTATGTATTTATAAATAAATAAATTATTAATTAGTAGTGTATCACATTATATTATAAATTAAAAATATGGTGAAAATGTTTTGTAGTAATTAATGTCAGGAAAAGAAAAAACAATTAACAAAAAATAAAGTTTTATACTTACTCTATTTTTTATATACTATTTTTGTGATATACGCGTAAGTATGTGAATCATGTTCATGATATAAACATATATGCTTATCAATATTAATTAATGTGCACAATAAGAAATTAAAGTTAATAAAAATAATTCTTAATATTAATTACATTAAACAAATAGAACAATTCAATAAAAAGTTTAATTCATAATATAAATATTTTTTTAATATTTTAAAGATGGAAAAAAAATAAACACAATAATATTATAATCATAAAAACTATAACCTTAATATTTTTATAAATTTTTTTATTTTTAAATTTTAATATTATAATTATTTATAACTTATGAAATAAAAAATTGAGAAATTCAGACTTAAATACAATTTATATATAGTTCTTAACAAAATACATATTTATTAATATGAAAAGAACTAGGACAAAAAAAACTGAACATAATTACTGTATTGTAACCCCAACCCTAATTACGATATCCTAACCCTAATTATGATACCCTAACACTAACTATAATACCCTAATTCCTAATTACAGTAACCTAATTATGGTACCCTAATCCTAATTATAAGTAACGTAATTACGGATACCTTAACCCTAAACCTAGTTTAGATACCCTAACACTAACTCTAGTTATGGTACCCTAGCCTAAGTTATAGCACCCTAATCCTAGTTACGGAACCATAACCCTAACCTCAATTATGGTACCTTAACTCTAATTATAGTACCCAAATCCTAATTACAATATCCAAACACTACGTACCCTAACCCTACTTACGGTACCCTAACCTAACACAAATTATAGTACCTTAACCCTAACACTAATTATGATACCATAATCCTAGCCCTAATTACGGTACCATAATTCTAATTATGGTTCAATATTGGAAGACATGGGCATTGATTTGACAAGAGCATTAACTTCATTGAGGTGATACTGATGTTAATTTCAGTAGGGCCACAGATTATCGTGATGTGAAGGATGTTCTAAAGAAGGTAAAGGTGAGAATAAATTACATTATCTATATTATCATAAAAGTCAGATCATTTCTTAGTTTAAAATAAGTATAATTTAATTTATGTAAATTATAAAACTTACTTTTTCTCTCTTAATAACCTCCCATCCTACCCACCCACTTAAAACAATTTTTTTTTTACTAGTATTAAATTAAATAAAAATTTTATATCCTTAATAACTACATACCTCACTCTCACCCATACACTAACTCATCTTTTATTTTTTAAATAGGACTCAAGAACTTAAAACTACTATTTTATACTTAAAAATATATATATATTTTGATGTGTGGTAAACATGTGCATGTGACTAATATTTTTTCTGTAAAATAAATATATATTTATTATTTTTGTACTTCATAATACTCAAATAAAATATTTTAAAATTATAATTATAAAAGTGTATAATAGAGTAATATATTTTTTTTTACTCGTGTTAAATAAGAAATGTTTTCATCATTTTGTTATTATCTTTAAACGTTGAAATAAAAACAAATAATGAACCAATTAGGATAAGGTGCAGCAGTAAGTATGTTGCACTCCTAGGTTAATAACAGCAAATTCAAACATTAGAGCAAATTCCAGTCACGACAGGGCTTGAAGAATAAGACTTTCGAGCTTAGCTTGTGAGACTTGTTCTTAAACTAAATGTCTTTTTTCTTGCTTGTTTAAATAATAATAACAACATAAATTATTTAAATAATCTAATACAAGCAAGTTGGAAATATAATTTTGTTTGAGCTTAACTCGTAAAGTGTCAAATGTGTTGAGGGATTAGTAACAAGAAAAAAAAAAGTTTTTGTTTTTCCTTTTAATGAGATTTAGTGACAAAAAAAAATAAAAAAATCAATTCTTCAATTCGTAAAAAGAAAAAGACTGGGCACTGGGAGAAGGGAGAGACCGAGTCATTCCAAGTAGCAGCCACAGTTTCGACAATGTCTTCTACAGCATCAACATCGTCAGTGTCAGAAGAGGAGCTGACTCTGATTGTGAAGTGGAGTGGGAAGGAGTACACGGTCCAAGTCTGTGGCGATGATACGATCGGCGAATTGAAGCGTCGAATCTGCGAGGTCACCAACGTACTACCCATCCGCCAAAAGCTTCTATACCCAAAAGTCGGTTCCAAACTCGCCGATGAATCTCTTTTGCTTGCCCAACTTCCTCTCGAGTCTTCGCTTAAGATGACCATGATTGGGTTTTCTCTCTCTCTCTCTCTCTCTCCATATACTCTTTCACACACAGACAGACACCCATTTATTATCTTGGCTGTATTCTATTATGTTTTCTGTTAGTAAGTGTTTGATAATTTCTAAAATTAAAAGCTGATACCTTTGAAGAAATATGAGAAAGAACTATAATGGGCAGAAGGTGTTTTATTGTGGGTTCATAATGTCACAGCCGAAAAGAGAAAACCCACATAGGGAAATTTCTTATATGCTTGATTAATATTTTTTCTTGTCGTAGATGGAAATTTGGGATGTGAGAATGTGATGCGTTTTACAACTGATTCTGTAGTGCAGTTGTTGCTAATGGAGATTTTGTTAATGACTGGAACAGAGCAACTCTTCCTCTTCCCCTTTCCCTTTTTGTTTGTTTTTTTCCTTGAAAATATGACTAAGCAGAAAGGGAAATTTTTATTGGTTCTATTGCCACCCCAGTCTCCTTAATAATGAGGAGCAGCTTTTATGTAAAATGTACAGTTTGTGAACTTGTATATCTAAATTGATGTTGAAATTAACTAATTTGCAGTACTACCGAAGATGATATAATTGTTGATACAGTTGATACGCCGGAAATAGTTGATGATTTTGAACTTGGGCAAGAAGAAGCTGTTGATATCAAAGACAAAGAAGTCAATAAGCAAAAACTAAGGAGACGTATAAGTCAGTACAAGGTAAGTTTCACTATGAGTAGGGACATTCTTGTATACTTCTTTTCCCAATCTCATACATAAATGCATCATTCAATATAATAAGGCATTTGCTAACATTTGAGACTCTTAAATATAGTTTCTCCACTGATATGTGTTTATTCTCACAAAGATAACTTCAGTCAAGCGGTAGCACTAGTTTAATTGGGCAGAATCGTGACAAAAACTTCTTTTGTGTTTCTTGTTTCAGGAAAGGGTTATTTATTTATTTTAGTTTCATGTTTTCCTTTATTTTGAAATGGTAGGTAGTTTCTTTTACTGGATTCTTTAGCATGGAGGTAATGTATCTTCTGCATATTTGTGAGTTGTTTAGACTTGGTGGAAAGTAAGATTACTGAAAATTCTCTAGAGTGACTGAAGTTGTTGAAACTTGAAATATACGTTCAATCAATTATACTATTATCTCCAAAATTCCCTGTAAGGTTAGTTCAAGGTCCTGTAACCACAAAATCAGGTTACTTCCTTGGGCGGGATCTTGTGAAATGCCTACTATTTGTTAGGGTACCATCTGAGAGAACCCAATCTCTGTGTTACAGATAGAGTTATACAGAGTCTCTAGTTTTTGAGGTCAAACGGGTGTCAGGTGATGAAAACCTGTGTTATCTTTGTACTGAGCTCACTTCACTTAAGCAGAGAATCACAATTCGTTAGCTAGACAAATTAAGAGGCTTATATTGTTGTGGGGCTAGGACATATGTTAAAGCTTCTCTCTCTCAAGTATGTCAATCATAAACATGTTCTATGGGAAAAGCAAGATATTTTCACTGTTCGCAGATTCACAAGTAATACAATTTTTTTGTACTAAAAAATGTGTTTATTAGTATTCTAGCATGTGATATTTCAATCAATAAAATCATTTTGCCTAATTTTGTGGGTCCAAATTGTGGTTCGAAAATTGACATGTTTTGCCCACCTGTCTTTGCATCAAGATTCATATGTAATTCTGTATAATTTTTTCCTGTGTAGTAGCTTTGTGATAATTTCCAATTTCAAAGTTCAAGCTAAGGAAACAAATGGAAATTGATATATAGATACATAAGTGTTAATCTTGATGAAAAGAAGGTAAATGCATTAAGCAAATTGTCACATCACATGTACTTTAAAATGATATTTCAAAGCACGATTGGATGAATTGCAATGTAATCTCCACAATAAGACATTGGAGTTGGTCTAATTATGAGAAAGCCACATAATAGCCCACATTCTGTGAACCTCCTAATTGAATTTGACTAACATCTGAGCTCAAAAGGTAAGCAGCATGAAATTTGAGGTTTGAGCTGGAGCTCACTTTTATGCATTAAAGAGCATCATAAGCCATACCTTATGAGTCAATTTCCCCTGTCTCCTTATAATGAATGAGGTCCATCAATCATTTTCTTTATGGTCATAACTTTTTTCTATTTATATATGTTTTCCTTTCTTTCTATCAGTTAGGATGATTCTTGGTTGTGTAAGTCCCTTTCCCCTTCTATTTTAATTGATATAGTGAAACTAATTGATGTTTATTTAAGAAGGCACAGTTTTTTTCCATGCCAATGAGCTGAGATATATATATATATATATATATATATACACAGAGAGAGAGAGAGAGAGAGAGAGAAAGTAATTATTTGCTACTCCCATTCTGCAACAATTTTAGATATTCAAATGAAGCTGCTTCCATAATTACATTGCCATATGATCATTAACCATTACTCCATAAGCTTAACACTATAACATTCTTCCCATAGAAGATTGGACAGCGATCTAACTGTCCTGCATGCTTTATTTGCATCAATCGCTAATTTGTGCTTATTGTTGCAAGCTTTTTCTTACATTTGAGAAAGTGACTGCATTGTTGATGCCAATATTTCATGCCTTGGTGATAATGTTTCTTTTTCCATATGCTATATTGCAGCTCGAGCTCCTAAATCCATGTCGGGCAGGGAAGAAACTGCTTGTTCTGGATATTGATTATACTTTATTCGATCACCGGTCGACAGCAGAGAACCCTCTTGAACTTATGCGACCTTGTCAGTGATTCTCTGTGTTGAGTTCTTGCCTGCTCTCTATTTTTCACTTTTACTTGTCAACTAAGCCTATTTCTGATATTATCATGTGCAGATCTTCATGAGTTTCTAACATCTGTTTATTCGGAATATGACATCATGATATGGTCTGCAACCAGGTCTGTTTTACTCTTCGTTGTCTGCTGACTTCCCTCTTCCCATTTATTACCTTGCAACTCTTCTCATGAAGATAGCAAACCACCGAGGTGGATCCATGTACCTGAAATGAAGAAGCTGATATCTTAGATTTCACCTATGTGGCTCAAGTTTTAACGCAGGCACTTGTCATGCATTATTTGTCAAAGCCGCTTCATATTAAATTATGAGATTGTCATGAATATGTATGGAATTAAATCCATTTTGGCAATTGGTATATAAAATCTATTGCTCCTTTTTCTAAGTACATATTTTACGCAGCATGAAGTGGATTAACCTGAAGATGAGCCAGCTTGGTGTTCTTGACAATCCCAACTACAAAATCACAGCTCTTCTTGACCATATAGCAATGATAACTGTTCAGTCTACTTCTCAGCGGGGTCTTTGATTGCAAACCACTGGGTTTGATTTGGGCCCAGTTCCCTGAGGTATAAAAAGTGATATCTATACTCGTCACAAAAGAATAAATTTTGTAATACTAATACATACACTGAGACAAACTTATACATACTTGACTCCATGTGGAAAAATAGTCATGTCATTCTCATTTGGGTTGCATGTGAAAGCATGGGCATGTTTAGTATACGCACCGGCACCACACCAATACCACAATGGCATAACATGTTTCTACGTTTTTTATGAGAAAAAATAGACATCCAAACTAACACTGCTTTAACCTCGTTTTCCTGAAATCTTGAAATTGTTTCTTTCTCTACATATATTTGTCCTTTTATTCTCTATTGTATCCACCAATGACTAGTTACTGATGGTTTCTGGTTTCATTTCAGTTCTACAGTTCCAAAAACACTATAATGTTTGATGATCTGCGAAGAAATTTTGTAATGAACCCACAGAATGGTTTGACGATCAAACCATTCAGGAAGGCTCATTCTAACCGAGACAGTGATCAGTAGCTTGTGAAGCTTTCTCAGTACCTGCTAGCAATTGCAGAACTAGATGATTTGAGAACCCTTAATCATAGTAACTGGGAGTTTTTCAGTGAGGAGAATGCCAAAAGACGCAGGCATACATGAATTACTTAAACTGGATTTGCCTTTTGAGACATTTATTTCCATTTGCAGATACGAATTTGTGATTGGTACAATATATTTAACTTCTTGAGATCTGCACAAACAGGATACATCTTCTGAAGTTACATAAACTGCTGTTTCATAGTAGTCTTTGCAGCTTTTTCAAGTATTTTGTAAAGAAAACAGGGGAGACAAAATAAACATTTATGTAATCAGTGTGGCAGCATTGATGTTTTGACCAGATACTGCTTGTTCAGTTCCATTGTAGTAGATCATGGACAAACTTGATTTGTTAATCTGTGTGGAAATGTCCATTGTAAGATCAATTATATCATGCTGAATGCTATGGCCAGCAATTAAATCAAGGAGTATGGTGATGGCCTCTTCTCTATCGTGTCACTTGTGCCTTCGTTTTTTCAATTGAAAACCTTTTACTGGTGTTTTTGGAACAGGAGGAGGAAAAATGAAAATAGCTTTTCTGTTCTTTGTTTCTGTTTTGGAAATGGGGGGTTTTGAGCTATATGTGTGCAGGAGGTTTTACGGTGAAAAAATCTGTTGACGACAGAATAAATTAGTAAAATTAGGCTTCCATTTAATTAGGAAGGGCAATATGTTTCGAGGACTATAAATATAGCTCTGAATTAAAGTAAAGGGAAATTAAAAATTGGAATTTTATTGTTTTGTTCGTGGAAAAAGAGAGGACTCCAGCCTACAGATTGTATCAACTATCTAATTCAAGAGTTTTTATTATTTTTTGGTCTTAAGTGGCTATTTGATTGTGGCTGAAATGGAGGGAAGGAAGACAAAGAATAATGCAAAATTGACTGCTATCATGTTATTTTCTAAGACGAAATCTCTCCTCAACAAAGCTAGAAGTTGTTCTGTAAAGCAAATTGGCTTTCCATCTAATTAGAGCAAGAAAAGATGAAAACAAATATGTGTTTATGTTTTGTGAGATAATTGCTTGTAAGACACTCTGTTGTATAATCAGGTGTTATAGGTAACAACTATTATGGCTCTTCGTTTTACTTTCTGCATGATGAACCAAATGGCTTTTCTTGACAGAAATTCTCAAATTGGAAGCTGCATGCCACTCGCTGCTGTAGCGCATCCGAAAAATCATTCACAAGTGAGATGAAATCAAGGCAAGGTGACAAAGCTAGTTAGAGCAACAGGAACACGTGCAAAGATCTTAAAGAAACCACATTAAGATGCTGTTTGATATAACTCCCTTCAGGTGTTATAAAGTTGATTCATACTAGTTGCTGGGCCACAATGGGTAGTGTCTAATACTCAACTCAACTCAATTAACTCTTAAATCTCAAAGTTAGTTAGAGTCGATTGTATAAATTCTTTTCGTCCATTCGTATCGATCCGAGACGACATTTTCAATAATGGGTAGTGTCTAATTCAGACTTAAAAATCACAAGCTTAGGAAGGCTAGGCAAAGCCATTGGCTGGTCGAAGACCGGTTGCTCTAGGAACGAGAGTGGCAATGAGTCTAGTAGATCATCCTCATGGTCGAGGTGATGGTTAAGAGCAAGACTAGTGAGAAATAGAGAGGAGTATCTGTTTCTCCATGGGTACAAAACTGGACCTCTGAAGCATAAAATGTAGTGTAGGTGTGTTGTTTTTGGTTCTCTACTCTTACATGGCTATAATATTTGCGATTCAATTATTAAGAAATTGATTATGATTTATTGTGATTAACTATAATATTACAATCAAATCATCTCTAATTAAGATAATTATATTATATTACTTATATCTTAATTTTATCATTAATCAACTAGAATTGTCTTTATAGTGTTTATAAATTAAATTAAAGGCACTACCTGTTTTAAATTGTAAGTGAGTGAGTGAGCTTTATATTCATATATAAAATAAATCTATTATACTCTCCTCTCTCATGAAATAGAACGATGACCAAACCATGTAAATCTTGTGTCTCTCTCATATTGTTGTTTTTTCATATTTATTTCTAACTTTCCACATCAGACTGCCTGTAGGATTTAATTGTTGAAAATGGAAAAAGGTGTGCTTGTTAGAAGTTTTTCGAGTTTTCAAAATGTATGCGTTTTTATCTAAAACTTGCACTTAATTATTGGTTGTTTTGGTAACTCTCTGTTGACCATGGTTACAAGTTTTTAACTGTCATTTCTATTATCAGTGAATTAATCTGAGAAAGTCAAAAAGCCTCATTGGGTGATCTTATTTATTTTATTTTTTTTCTCTTTTAGATTTGAATCTTTCAGATTGTTTACTGACAATTTAGCTAGGGGAAAAAAAATTAAATTCTGTTATCTTATAGGTTAGTAGAGACTGGAGAATGAATTGTTACTTCTTTATAAAAGATGATTTTCATGTTTGAGATTGTATAACATGCCATGCTAAGAATTTTTTTTTCCTTATTCTTAATATTAATTATAGTATTCTCTAATGCTTTCAACTTTTTGATTTTAATTATATATTTATTATTTTTTAAATCATAATGGATCACAAATTGTTTGATGATAAAGACTTTCTTAAAAACAAGGATTTTATTCTAATTCTAAACTATATTTATTGAGGTAACGCCCTCTTATCAGCAAAATGGCCTTTGGAATACCATTGGAGAAAGAAAAAAATATAGAAAATTTGGAAGAAAAAAAAAGCATGAAAGATAAGAATAAATTAAATATTCTGAATAGATTGAGATTATAACAATGACCTATTTATTTTTCTATAATTCATATTTCACCAGACTATGATAATGAATAAAAGAATTACGTAAAAATTTAAAACAAATAAACAACAATTTCATGTTACCAAAAGAAATGTTTTTTTTTTTTTTTTTCTACAAAATAAGCAAGAAAAAGAAAGCTTAAATGGCCCAGATGGTAATTCTTAACCCAAATTCATCGCATCAGTAAGCGTGAGCTTTGAATGTTTACACTCACAGCTGTAAACATTCTAAGTACCCACATTTGTAAGACCAAATAGCAATAATAACCCACATTTAGAAAAAACATTAACTGCAACTTAATTGCTTTTTGGTTTTGTTCTGAGAGAGAGAGTATGAGCATCCGCATTACTTCTCATGTCATCTCTATTTTTCTTCTTTGCTTTCCGTAGCAGTAGAGAAGCTTGAGTGAGTGAAGCAGCCACCATATTCAACGGTTTCTTACGAAACAAACAAGCCTATTCTTATCTGAAAAGCAGTGTCACCCTATAAGCGATTCTGGAAAGGAATTGAAAAACAAAATTTTGACGGTTTGGAGATAAACTTTTTTTTTTTTTGGATAGAAGATTAATGGGTATCGTTTTGATCTTCATTTTCTTCTCCCTCATCAGCTCAATCTTACCTTCATGTAAGTACTTCATATTTCTCTAACTTCTTCTATTCAATTTCCTTTTTTCTATTTTGAATTCTGGGGTTAAATTTGATTGGAAATGCAGATGGGTTTGATTCATTGGATCCTAATGGAAAAATAACCATCACATGGGATTTTATGTCTGATAATGATGTTACATATGATGTAAGTGATCTTATTCTTTAAATTATTTCCACTAAATTTTCATAGTTGTTTGTAGATTGGGATACGTTCTGGGTTTAGATGATTGGAGCCACCATCCTTCGGGAATGTTTTCTCAAGTAGTCCATTTTTGTAGTTTACTTTTTCAATCACTTTACACCAGATCATCAAGAATTATTGTATTAATTTAACCAAATAGCCTGATATTCTTGTGCTTCAGAGTTATGGTACCTTTTGTGGTTTTGTTTGGTTGGTCTTGGTCACAGATAAGCTGTAATGGCTATTGGAATTCAGTAAATCTGTGCATGGCTGCCTTGTGTACTTGTAGGGCCATGTATCTGATCTGGTCATCTGAATCTGACCATTTGAGTTTTATATATGTAATTCTAGATCGGCAATGTTTGCATGCTTCTTTTTTGTCATTTAACCTGTTTAATGTTGATGCTAATCTGGATTTGTCTATACTGACAAAGGTAGATACCAGAAAAGTTATTTTATTTTTTATTATTCTAACTGCAGGACTAATCTGAAGTAAACTCATTCCAATTAAGACGAATATACATAAATCATGATAACCACGTGGTATCACGAGTAAAAATTTGTTACATGTCAATTCTAAAACTTTGTTATTTTTACTTCGTTCTTTCTAAATTTTCATGTTTTACACTCCTTTTTTGTTTCTAAATAATGATAACTTTTTGCTAATAAGGAGTGTTTTAGAAAGATCTGCAAAGGTTGGAAATAAACATACTCTATACTTAGGACACTACTTGATTTTCTGTTCAAAATTCAAATAACTAAACATGTAACACACTGGAAGTTAATCATCTTATGAAAACTAGCTGCCATGGATGTTAGAAGTGGGGAATGACAGAATGTGTGATTGATAAACATGGTGTTTCTCTACCAAAAGAGTATACTTGGTATAGTTTCAGTTACCAATTTCTAAACAAGAAGAAAAAGAAAAATCTTAGTTTCCCTTTTCAATTTGTGTATAGATCTTCAACTTAACATTTCTTAGTGGTTCGTCTCATATGACAAGTAACTCAAACATTCACATAGAGCAAACAGAGCAATTTGTTCATATTTAGATTTTCACCAAAAAGAGCACAAATTTTTTCTCTGCATATAAATTGACTGAAATGTTACTTTCGTTTTCTCATTTGCAGGTGCGTGTATCAATACATAACTTCCAACTATTTCGCCAAATCGACCTGCCTGGTTGGAAGTTGAAATGGGCATGGAAATCAGATGAGGTGATCTGGAAAATGTGGGGAGCAGAAGCTACTGAACAAGGGAATTGCACCAGATTCAGCGGAGAGCCACCTCATTGTTGTCTGAAGGAGCCAACTATCGTTGATCTCATGCCTGGAGCACCATATAACATCCAGACTGCCAATTGTTGTAGAGGAGGGGTTCTTACATCCATGACACAAGACCCAACTAACTCTGTTGCTGCTTTTCAGATGAATTTCAATAAAGGTACGGTTTACAACCCAGACGGTAAGATGCCTGAAAATTTCACTCTGGGAATTCCTGGTTACACCTGTGGAAAAGCCATTCAGGTCCCAGCAACTAAGTATACCAAAAATGGTGGTCGTCGATGGGAACAATATCTTGGTAAGTACACAAGCTCCTAAAATGTTTTTCTTCAACTAAACATCTTCCTTCATTAGTTCGAATGGATCACATGGCTGGGACACGCAGCCCCCGTCATATTATGTGATTTCCACTAGTAACAGGGAGCTAGTTACCAGCTTGTTAGGACGTAAAAATGGCATTTTGCTAAGATAATACTCATTGGCATGAATAATAATAAATAGCAATGGACGGAATGAATTTATTTTCATGTATAATGCAGCAATGCTCTTTCTGTGGGTTGTGACATGTATTGAAGGTTTATTGCAGAGACATGGAATGTGACTTGTACTTACTCACAATTTCGAGCATCGCCTTCTCCAAAGTGTTGTGTTTCCTTGTCTGCATTCTACAATAGCACGATAGTCCCTTGCCCCCAATGCAGCTGTAATTGCCAAGGACTACCAGGCGCAGAATGTGTGAAGTAATATTTCTTCCTAGCTTTAACATATATTTTGTTTTGTGCTTGGAAGCAGCTTCTTTATTCCAATAGCTGCATTTGAATTTCATATTTAGATTTCAAAACAGACTTATGACCTTTCGTTTTTTCACACTACTAAAGCCTAAATCCCCCCCAAAAAAATTTACTTCAATTACAACTATCTTTTGTGTGTCAAGGTTTAGGCTAGGAGAGACTTGATCTTAACATTTTATGGGGTTTGATAGTCCCTCACTGTAATACTATAGTGCTACATATTGCCTCTAGTAACAGTATGGAAACAGATGAATATGCAGTATCTACTTCTAAGTAAAGGCAATCATTTGTGATTTAATTACACTAATTGTTTGCAACTTCAAATACTTAAATCTTGTTTTAGTTTTTAAATTGTTTTTACTTGACAGTTGCTCGTCAGGTCTTACTTCTGGTTTTTCCCTAAACCTTTTTCCATCATGAAAATTTTCAGATATGGTGAAACTCCTCCATTGTTGCAACTACCACATGATACAGAACAAGACCTGCAACCGTTGGTAAGGTGTTCCCAGCATATGTGCCCTATTCGGGTTCACTGGCATATTAAAGAAAGTTACAGAGAGTACTGGCGAGTTAAGATCACAATAACAAATTTAAACTTTGTCAAAAATTATTCCCAATGGAACTTAGTGGTGGTTCACCCCAATTTGCAAAGTATCGAACAAATTTTCAGCTTCAACTACAAGTCCCTTGATCAATATGGAAATATCAGTAAGTTACATATTATATTCCATGTTATAAATTATTCAAAATTTCATTGAGGTATCCAATTTTTACTCAAAAATTAAAACTGTTCCCTGCATTGTGTGTTAATTCTGCAGATGATACAGGGATGTTTTGGGGCGTACAGTACTACAATGACATGTTGCTGTCAAATGATCATAATGGAAATGCACAAAGTGAAGTGTTACTGCACAAAGATAAAGGAATTTTCAATTTTAAAGATGGATGGGCCTTCCCTAGAAGAATTTCATTTAATGGTGATGAATGTGTCATGCCCCCTCCTGATGATTACCCTAGACTTCCCAACAGTGGTCATATTGCCACAAGAAGATCATTCATAGTAACTTTCCTCTCATTGATTGTGCTCATGATGGTAGTCTGAAGAATTTTTTTTCTAAATGAAAGAAATAAAGAAAGATAAAAAGCTAGTCCGATTTCAGTGCTTTCTTAAGATTGTATTTGTTAATTATTATTTTTTTATGTTGAGATTTTTGTAAACTTATATGTAGAATAAGAAAAAGTTGCAAATAGTTAGAACAGGCAACTGAAAAAGGAGCGAAGGCAAAGTAGCAAGGAAGGCTACAAAGGTGTTATCTTTGGTCTACAGAGGCCCATTAGGCCCGTGAATTCGTGCTCTCTTTTTGCATAAATTTCTCATATCCTCGATGAAGGTGAAATTTAATTTCACATCAATGGGACGATACTAAAAAAAATTTATCTGTTGAATCAAATAACCTTGTTTCTTCATCAGCTAGCAAGGTAACGCATCAGCTTTTGCAGTTGTTGAAGCAGAAATTTATTTGGTGAAAGCACCAATAATCTTATGCTCATCATCAAACGTCACTGCTGCATTCTAATCCCCATTGTTTTGCATAAACTGTAATCTTATCATGGCATGAACCCTGGCCATGTTAGGAGGTTCTTATGGTTCATGTGTAGCTTTGTTAACCTTTTTCTCACTTCATTTTGGGATCGAAGGCAACAATTATATTACACTTAAGGTTATGTAATTTTCAGTACATTACTCATCTTTTAAACATTCTAGATTACCAAGTATGTTTTCCAAAATAGACTTAAAAGGAAACATTAAGTAAATTAACTGCAGAAAATCTCATGAGACTTATCCACTAAAAAAATTTCCTCGAAGATAAATGAATCTAGAAACCCATTAATATTTGGTTAATGGAAAAAAATAAATAGATTTAAACAGATAATTAGGCAGAACAATCAAAATATTTCAAGGTAATTATCTTATTGGATTCTTTTTCTTTTTTTTTCCTGAAATAGTACTTTGTGATGACATCTAGAATTTATATTATAGTCCATCCTTCAAGTAGTGATACTAGCAAGTAGAATAGTAGATAGTGACCATTGAAGCCAATATTTGACAACATAAATACACTATAATCGGAAACAGTACCACATTATAATTAGTCGCAAGGAAATTAAACATCGTATACATTAGCTGTTTTATTTTCCAATGAAAGGCAAATTGTAGCCCTCCACTACAGTATGTACTTTCAGAGACTTCCAACCCGGAGATTTACAAGGTTATTGTGTATTCAGTTGTTGAAAAGACAACTACAGCTGATAATAAAGTGAACCTACGAACCGAGCAGCTTCTTCCATCTCGCATATCCTAAAACAAGAAAGAAAAGCAATACACAACCAGCCAAACTGCCCCCCACAAATAACTCAAATATTCCATTCATTTCATACAACCGGACACGGAATATTCATACCAAATGTACCAGCAATCAAAGTTTCAACTGCAATAGCAAATGATGCAATGGTCAATGTTAACTGTAGTTGGATGAGTTCATTTCTTTGGTTGTCAAGTTGGATATTGACATAATCTTCTGTATCGTCAATATACTCCCTAACCTGCAAACCAATGCGCGAAATAAGAATCTATAAATTCCTCACGGAAAATAAGGACAAACTAGAATAAGTAGTCTATAATCAAACGCTTTTAACAAATTGTTATTGTTAAGGAACCATATACTAGCATCAAGTTTTTTTTAGACAAGCAAAATTGAAAAACACTTGATACCCAATAGAACAAAGTCCCTCTAAGCAGTCCTATGGGACCATCTCTAACAATTGAAAAGAACAAATACAACTCATGAATTCATCATTTTACTGAACTGGAGCATGCAACTGATAAGAAGCCCATTTTCAGTGCATTCAGCAAACTGTTCCTCCTCATGCATATTCACTAGTCGGTTTTCACAAGGAAAAAAAATGCTCCTTTAAAATGAGACTGGAAGTACAAACTGGATGACCATACAGTTTCTAAATAAAATTGACAATTATATATTTTCACTATTGTCTACACAAACTTGGTCCATAAAAAAATTCAGAAAAACATATACAAACTAAAATTCAACAAAAATATGAGACTGGATCAAGTTATGGTAAAGAAAAAACACTCACAGACAATATCTTGTTACGTGTTCCATCCAACTGCATAAAATATGCCTCAAGCAACATCTCCAAATCCTCGACGTCATTATCATCCATACAGTTGCTAGTCAAGGCACTTCTACTAGAATTATATCGAGGAAGATGAGGAGCAATGTTAGTGAAGCTATTTGAAGCTGCCGATCCCAACAAAGCCTCGGGTTGTTGGTTCTGAATCCATTTCCTTGTCAAATATAATTGTGCCATATCTTCATTGTCATCTAACAGATGCTCAATTTCATCCCTCGCCTGATAAAGAGGAACCCGTGCTCTTCAAATAAATATCTTCACTGGAAAAAAATATCTTCAATAAATATATAACACGTGTGTTACTGTTAATTTCATTAGATAAATTTTGTTAGGCATGTTTGTCAATTTGTATAACATATGGACTACCAAATGTTCTTCAAAAGTTGAATAGATGGGACAGATAACCAGATAAATTTATGCAAAGGAAAACCTCCATCTGCTTCAGGTTCCAATACATAAGCATGCAATATAATGGAAAACCAACAATATGAAAAAGAGGGAGAAAGCTTTGGTTTTGGATTGTTTCCCTATCCATGCAATTCACCAAGAACTAATTTTATTTTTTTTCTTGAAGCTACTAAGAACTACTGAGATACCTTCAAGTATTACACTGTTCAATTGATAATTAATTAAGGATTTCCCCAATCACATTTAATGATACAGAGACTATTAGTAAATCAGGGCCTGGTTAATGAATGTTATGTACCCCTAGTTTGCTGTGTAAAACCTTAAATAAAAGTGAAACTTTCTGTCACATAGAGCACTCTTGGAATATAGGGGAATGACAAAGGACAAGGGCATGGAAAATGGATATGATATTAGTCAAGCATACCTTTTGTACACGTGCAAGCAGACGGGTAAGATTGCTCTTTAGACTCCGCACCTGTTCAAGATTCTTGGTGCTAACATTCCTAGCCAATTCATCTAGTACAGGGTAAGCATCTCTCTCAAGGTCAGCTACATTGGAGTCCAGATATGTACAGACAACTTCTAAAGCAATCTCCAGGACTTGAAACTCAAAAGGGAGCTCAGACTGCAAACCTTCAGCTGACTCTGGAACAGGTAACCATTGTCTGCCTGTCGAAACATGCATTTCACTATCTTGGTCTTCCACAGTGCCATGAGGAACTGGTTGGCTTTTGTATGGAAGTTGTTGTCTTAGTTGATCGACAAATGGAAGAACCTCTTGACAAAGAGGATCCAACAACAACACTTCTTCAGCAGTAACTATAGCCTTTATAAACTCTAAATTAACAACCATGGCTTTTTCCCTGGCTGCAAAAGAAAGAAAGCATACGTAATTCCAGTCTTCGTCATAATCATTATAGTCCACCAAAAGAGAGATGAAAAGATAAAAAGAAAACAAACCATGATACACATAATTAAGAAACAGTATTATACCAGCAGCAAACATATAAAGAGAGCACCACAGTATCACATTCTAATTGTCAACTAGACGAAAATGTTTTTTTTACACATGAAAAGAGACATAAATCTCCATGAATCCAATCCAAAGCAACTAATAGAAAAATGGGCAATCACTTTGTCTACAATTTTTATTATTATTTTTTCTTTTTTTCCGAAGCTCAAGATAACTTCCCACACTGATTTCCTCTTCAAAGTTAACAACAATGGTCAAGTTTCAGACTAATTGTTTCATGCAAAAAAACTAATAATAACCAGCTTATAAAAAAACCTTGTGGAACGAATTGTTATAATAATTACCAAGAATGCTGGAGGAGTGAGAGAAGACAGGGCCCAAAATCCTCAAATCCCTGGCAGGAATAGCAGCACGCCGGATTATTGCACTCTTATCACACTCAACAAGCTCAGAAATACCCAACCTATCAAACCTCATCCACAGCCTCGCTCCCCCAGTTTTCTTCTTAGTTTTCCCCGATGCTCCGCTGCCAATCAAGCTATTGTTGTTGTTAGATGGGCTGGACCCTCCAGCCAGAGTTGATGATGATGGTGTCTCAACCGTCTTCTTCAGTCGCCGGCGCCCACTTGTACGGCGAAAGGAGAATGGCCCCTTACCCATTATTTCTCCCTCAATGTATATGTTCTAAAATCTGAAAAATGCTATCTTTGTACAGAAAAGAATGATGGGTCTAAGGGGAAATCGTGGAAATCATTCGCCTTTGAGGGCTCTTCATCTCCTTATTTTGTTCATCCATAAACACCTCGCCCTGGACTTCACACCCTGTTGCAGAAAGACAAATCTACCTTTCCAAGTTTCAATTTTTCATTGGACTTTCTCTGTTTACCCAATAGCACCAACCTTCCCAGTCTCTTTTTTATTTTTATTTTTTTAAAGCACAGTTGTAATCTTTTTTTTTTTTTTTTTTCCGGAGATCCCTAAATTTTATTCCGAATCTTATAATTTAAAATTTTTTCCATTTTCAATATTGAGTTAAATTGAAATTACATAGAAGGAGGGATTAATCACTTTTTTTTTGTTTTTATTTGTATAACAAAGAAAATAATGAATAACATATATATATATATATATTTGTTGAATAATAATATTATATAAAATAAGATATTAGAGATAGACATGCAAAATAAAAAAAGTTATTAGTTAAGGTGCCCATTATGAATTTAATATTAAATAAATAAAAAACCAACTCTCTTACGAAAAAAAAAAAGTGATATAAACACTTTATTTAACTATAAGAGACATTATTTAACTAATACAAGTTATTTATTTAACTTTATTTTTCTTCAAAATTAAGAGAAGTGTACAAGAATAGATAAATTCTTTACTTATTGACATTTATTTTTGCGTTTTAATATAATTATGTAAAAATAATTAACGATACAGTATATGAAAATTTTCATGTATCAATTATCAAGTGTAAGTAGTTTAATAGAAAATTATAATTTAGTCCCAACATTGTTGACATGTTTTGAAAAAGTCAAATATGTGATTATTCAAGATATGTGTAGCCTGGTCTGAAACACATAACCACTAAACTAACAAAAGAAAAAATTATAACTAATTGTTGAGAGAGTTATTTATGTATTATTCTAAATGTCAAAAAAAAAAAAAAGCATTTAGGATGTTCTCAATTTTCTTTTTGTCTTTTAATACACAAAATAATACATATAATAGTTTTATATTAATTTCTTAAGCTTATGATATATTTATATTAATAGAACAACTTTTTTATTAATAAGAAAAAAATGACTGAAATATATAAATTAATCAACTTTTATTTCCCATTATTTTGTGACAAAAATAGAAAGAATCTTATTTCAATATCACCCAATAAAAATCCCTTTTACAAAAAAAAAAAAAAAAAAAAAAAAAAAAAAAAAAAAAAAAAAACTTGTTTTGGTACATAAAAAATAATTATTTTGTTAGTAAATAGCACGTTCATCCAACAAAAACAATATTGATTAAAAATCAGTATATTTAGTAAAAATTTCTTATAATTTTTGTTTGGTACATGGGAAAGAAAAATACATAAGCATTGATGTAACTTTGAGCAGTCATATGATTATTTGGAAACCCTCAAGACCCAAATCAATGACCCGATTTACCCGAAACCCGAATAAGAACCCTGTTATTATTACTTTCCATTTTCATTTTACCCCGGCAAGAAGAGAGGCAAGGTAGGGTAGTTGTTGGTGTCTCATATAAAAAGCCAAAAAGCAGAACAAGCTGCTGCGTGAGGGGGCTTGGAAGCCGAACACAAAGAGAAACCCTTCAGACTGCAGGGTTTATATCATCAGCTACTCTCAGAGGTTGATTCTTTTTTCATTTCCTTTTCTGGGTAAGTTTCCAATCTTTCAATTTCTTTGCTTTGTAAGTTTCATACGTCAATATTGATTTTTCTGCTCGAGCCATCTAGCTATTCCTTGATCTACTATGGTTTTTATCGTTCAATTTTGTTTCATTTTTTCATTGTAAAGGTTAAAGGTTTCTGGGTAAGTTTCATTGTTGTAAAGATCTAAACTTTTTGCTTGATACGATCTGAAACCCTTGGTTCTTTTCCCAAGTACAGAGTGATTATTTGCTTCTATTGGACTATCAATGATTACCTGTTAGTTATGTGACCTTGTTCTAGTACCTTAATCTTGGGTGTAGTTTCATGCAAATGTAATATTTTGTTCTATCTTAAGACGATGAAGTTTTTTTTTTTTTTTTGATTGAAGGTATCTAATTTTGAACTGTTTTACTACTAGAACTGATATAAGATTATTTGCTGCTGTTGCAGAGTTTAACTGTGAAAAAGATTAAGAACTTCAAATTCATGTTTAACTTGCTTGATATGTTATCATTCTTAACTTGATGAAGTTATCAAAAGTATATTATTTACTTACTTACTTAATCTATGAGACAACCTTCCAGAGAGTTCATTCTAGGCTTTTTTTTGGTATATTGTCTCTAATGGTTCCATGATATTAGAAGGTTTTGTTTTTTAAGAAAATTCTGAATTAATGTTACAGAATTAGTGATAGTTCAGTAATTTACTATTTTCTGATCTAATGACTTCTAAAGGAAAGGGACATATTCACTGCAGCAGGCCCCAATAAAGTTTGGGCCGGAATACATTGAGTGTTGAATATATGATTTTGGCTTTGCAATCTGATAAGCACCTCTATGAATTTATATTGTTTGTGTACATATATAATTATATACTCATCTAATCAGGAATTTATATTTGCAATATTGGACAAAATACTCCATTTGCATTAGTCCATTAAAATTTGGATTTATCTTGTAAATGGAAACTTAGTTCCCTGGGAGACTCCAATTTTAAAGGAAAGAGAACAGAGCTACTTGAACTTAAAGAGAAGGAAAGTTGGTTAGGTTCTTTCTTTGCTCTGTATTCTAGATTTTCTTTTTCCTTTTTCTTTTTCGTTTTTTACTTGCATAGAAAGAAAGTTTAATGCTAAGTGGTACCAGTTAGTCGTCTGAATTACAGTGTGCTAATTTTCTGGCTGGAGTCCTATTATTCATTGAAACTGTTTTTACAGTTGCTATTTCATGTAATTCAGTGGAGCTATATTGTTACCTTTGCCTAAAGTCACGAGTTTATATACTAGATTCTGTGCAAAGGCTTCAGTTCTTTGCCTTTGTTAGTATTCTGTGAAATTGTCCTATAGACAGCCATTAACTGCTTGATGTATGCTTTCTGTGACATGTACTACTCTATCTATATTTCACATCTTGTCTTGTGTAATCATTTGTCTGTTTATGGTTTTGCATGATGTATTGAGATTGAATGTTAAAATGATTTCTTGCCAGTGCAGATCAGGGGTTGTCCAAGGTGCTCAGTTGAAGTAAGTCTCTTTGTGGATATTGGTATTGGCATAAGTCTCCTATATTCTATGGCTGTCCACACCAAATTTCGGCTTATAACTTACTCACAAGAGATTGTGGATGGACAGCCAATCAATTTTTCTTCAAATTGTCTTCCTGTCAAGGCTTTGAAATTTGAAGCTGCGGGGCATGCTTTCCATTCTGCTGCTCTGAAACTTCTTGGTTGTGAGGAAGATAAAGTCGATGCTGCCAATGATGATAAAAAAACAGTTGATGTTAAGGAACAAACGTACTTTGCATCATCCGATTCATATAGCAGCAAAGGTAAAAAGAAATCAGGTGCTGGGGACAAGCAACAAGATCATTATGCATTGTTGAGTTTAAGCCATCTAAGATATCTTGCTACTGAGGAACAAATACGAAAAAGCTACCGTGAGACTGCTTTGAGATATCATCCTGACAAACAAGCTGCTCTTCTTCTTGCTGAGGAAACTGAAGCTGCAAAACAGGCAAAGAAGGATGAAATAGAGAACCATTTTAAGTCAATTCAAGAAGCATATGAGGTCTTGATCGACCCTGTCAAGAGAAGACTTTATGACTCCACAGATGAGTTTGATGATGAGATTCCTACTGACTGTGCCCCAGAAAACTTCTTCAAGGTGTTTGGACCAGCTTTTATGAGGAACGGACGGTGGTCTGTCAGTCAACCAGTTCCATCTTTAGGCGATGAGAATACTTCTCTTAAAGAAGTTGATAATTTCTACAATTTTTGGTATGGCTTTAGAAGCTGGAGAGAGTTTCCACATGCTGATGAGTTTGATCTTGAGCAAGCAGAATCTCGAGACCACAAGAGGTGGATGGAAAGACAGAATGCAAAACTTACAGAAAAAGTCAGGAAGGAAGAATATGCAAGGGTACGTACTCTTATTGACAATGCTTATAAAAAAGACCCAAGAATACAGAGGAGAAAGGAAGAGGAAAAGGCTGAAAAGAAGAGGAAAAAGGAGGCAAAGTTTCTTGCGAAGAAGTTGCAGGATGAAGAAGCTGCACGGATTGCAGAAGAGGAGAAGCGTCAAAAGGAGGAGGAGGAAAAATGGGCTGCAGAAGCTGCTGCACTTCAGAAGAAGGTGAAGGAGAAAGAGAAGAAGCTCTTGCGCAAAGAGCGTAACCATCTTCGAACACTTTCAAGCCCTTTTCTATCACAGAATTTGCTTGATCTTTCCGAGGATGATGTGGAAAGTCTTTGTATGTCCCTTGATATTGGGCAGATGAGAAGTTTATGTGAGAAGATGGAAGGCAAAGAGGTGTTAGACCAAGCAAAAATTCTCAGAGATGCATGTGGATTTGAGAAGGATTTGGAAGTTAAGAAAGCTGTGAAGACTGAACTGCTGAATGGTTCTATAAGGGCTAATGGTAGTAGCCCATCAAGCAGCTCTGAGAAGAAAGAGAAACCTTGGGGTAGAGAGGAGATTGAGCTCTTGAGGAAAGGAATGCAGAAATATCCCAAAGGAACATCACGGAGGTGGGAGGTTATTTCAGAGTACATTGGTACTGGAAGATCTGTTGAAGAGATTATGAAGGCAACAAAAACAGTTCTGCTGCAGAAGCCTGATTCTTCCAAAGCTTTTGATTCATTTCTTGAGAAAAGGAAACCTGCACAGTCCATTGCATCTCCACTTAGTACCAGAGAGGAAGGTGTACCAACTTCGTTGGGGACTGCTGAAGGTAGTGCACTTGGGAGGATGGATAACTTGGAAGAATCTTCTGGGAAAAGCATAAACAACCAGAATTCTGTGGATTCAGTTACTGAAAATGGAGTTTCCTCTAGTTCCGAGCAAGATGTGTGGTCTGCTATACAAGAAAGAGCACTGGTTCAGGCTTTAAAAACCTTTCCAAAGGAAATTAGCCAGCGATGGGAAAGAGTTGCAGCAGCAGTCCCTGGAAAGAATGTGAACCAGTGTAAGAAAAAGTTTTCGCTGTTGAAGGAGAGCTTCAGAAATAAGAAACAGTCTAGTTTGTTGAATTTGCCTAAAGTTCCATAAAAGAATAGGCAAATAGTGAATTCTTGTTGGATATGTCATTTTAGATTTGATTTTTCAGAGTTATAACTCACTCAAGCTTTACATTGAGTGTAGTTATGGGAGCAGTATGGTTGTATCAATGAAATTTTGTCAGGATGCCTTATAGATCTTACAGCTAGTACTTTAGAGAGGAAGAGGCTCATGGATATAGTTTAACTTCCATGTTCCTTTTCTTTTTTTTTCCTTTTGCATTTGAGCTCAGACTTTTTTACATTCTTACTCTATTTTCACATAATTATGCAATTAGAATAGTTTTCTGATTATTGTGGGTTAGAAATCCTGTTATGTACTTGCTTTGGTATTGAATGTCTGTAATAATTTTTTCAATCGTATAACATGATTTTGATCAGACATTTCTATTTGTAGGAGTTATGGGTTACTTCTGCATGTTTGATCTTCACAATTAGGTGCTTGTTGGTATGATTACATTGTGGAGGAAGTTTGAGCTTGAGAACGGCAATATGGTGGTGTGGTGTAGAGATTTTATTTGGAGGGAGAAGTCCATATCTTTATGATAGATTTTCTCATATTCCTAATGAATCAGAGTAACGTTAGATTGAATATGAAAAGTGGTTTTTTTTTTAATATAATAATTTGTGTCTATATTTTTTTTTGACGTTTTTAATAGTGTCTTTAATATATTTGTTAAGAAGTAATAAATCTAATTTCTGAAATTAAATTTTGTTTCTTAACAAATATAATTTTTGAAATTAAATTTTGTTTAACCTTAACAAATATACTTAATAGCAACTGATGCTATAGAAATTTTTTTTTTTCAATTTTAAACATTTCAAAAGTAGTAACTAATTAATTACATATCATGTAAATCTTGATTAATTATTACAATAAATTATATCCAATTTTTATATATATTATATTAGTAATTGTCCTCTCGATAAATTCTTTTTTTTAGATATGAATATATTAAATTAAGGAACTGAAGTACAATAACAATAGAAGCAGAATATTTTCCTCGGAAATACCTTTTCAAATTTCAAAAGAGAAAAAATTAAAAATTAATTTTCTCAATAAAAGAAGAGTGGTTAGCAACCTACAAGAATGTAAAGTTAGATATTGGAGAATCTCGTTCATTATCAAGAAGATAGGAAGGACAAAATTTAGTTTCATATTCTACTAAATAGGTTTAGATTTGATAATTTTTTAAAGCACTTAATTAATTGAGAAAGTTTTTACATTTAAAAAAATAGCTGGTAATGATTTTAATATATATAATAAACGACTTATACTACTTTTAAATATTGAGTTAGCAATTGTTTACTCAACAAAAAAAATGATTAATATCGTAAGATTGACAAATTAGATAGATAGAAAAGAATTTGACAAAATCAATTTAATATCATCAAACTAAAACTTAATGTCAATTTTTTTTTTTTTTGGTAACAACATTAAAATTTCAATCCTTACACATTTAATAAAGATTATTATTGAAGCTTCTAAATTCTTTATGGAAGATGAGTATCACTAGCTTAATTTCATCTTTCCCTTCGAACTTTCTCCTGTTTTCTTCAAATCCTTAGGAAGATTAGAGGTGTTATTGTCATTATCATTAGCTTCATTCTCTTTTTGTCTTGGCACATAACTCTTCCTTGATTCTTTCTCAACCAAAACTGACTTCCACCACTTCAAGTATCTTACAGTAACGTCAGATTCAAATAGCCTTGCTGGAATGTATAATGGCATGTTTCTGAATGCTCTATCATAGTAATTCCAAGCAATATGTGGAGTCTCATCGAATCGAATAACGGAACCAGGAATGTCTTGATCCATTCCAAATTGCATTGCCACCCTATGTGGAAGGTATTGTTTTATTATACTATCAAAACCAACTAACTCAGAAACCCTGATGCATGTAGCAAATGTTTGCAACACTTCATCTGAACCTGGACCACCTAATAATGTAACCTCTTTATCATAATAAAACTGGGGAAACTCCCAGTTGCTAATTGCAATGACATAAGGGCGCCAAAGAAAAGTTTCACCAGCAGAGTCTAAAGCCAGTTTCACAATAGTATAAGTTGTCAATGTTATTAAATTATTCCATCTTGACAACCTTGATTGTCCATTATCAATCAGATTGGGTTCTGGCTTTAGTGCTGCGAACCTTTCCCAAACCCAAAGTTGCACCAAATGAAATGGTGATTTTAGGGTAATATCTATAGTTTCATGACAATCATCAGTGAAAAAACTAATTTTTTCTTTAAAAAGAGTCAAATCACTATAAACACTAGCAAGAACCGCTGGTGCTAAAGCAATTTGAATCCCTCTTGCAAGATGAATCGCAAGAGGGAAAATAGATTTGCTTATTGTGTCGCGAGTAGATTGAAACACATACCCAGATAGCCAGAAGACAAGAAAAGCGTCATGCTCAATATCGCTCTGGCTATTCATAAACTTTTTCATCCACAAGGACGATGTAGCCTTTTTAGCATTAGTCCTCACAAGTTCAAGCCGAGCCTCACAGAGTTTTGCTTTTATGTTTTTCTTTTCTTCAGATTCAAGGGGACGAAAAACAGATTCTCCTATAACAGAATAGCCACCCAAGACTAACATGTCCTCCAAGGTGATTGTTGCCTCACCCCAGGGAAAGTTAAAGCTATTTGTTGTAGAACACCATCTTTCTGATATTCCACATATTAAATCATCATTTCTGTTGATTCGGTATGTGGAATTCAAGATGGCTTCATAAATTCCAGCTTGCTTCCATGTAGATTCATGCAAAGAAACCATGCAAGCAACCCAAGTTTCCCAATTCTTTTTTGGGTATTGCCAGACAGAGAATGAGAGATTCAATTTGGGAGCAAAGTTGGGTGGTAAGGAGGAAGAATAAGAAAAATGAAGAGGCTCAAGGACTTGTCCATCAATGGAGGAAATAGAGGGTGAGAGAGAAAATGTGCAATTCTTAAAGTTGGATCCCCATGACCAGTTGGTGTAATCATATGCTCTTCTCGAACTTCAACAATGGTATATGATAAATCCTCCATTGATGAAAATTGAAAAGTAACTGGAAAATAAGGACTCAAATAGAGGAAGACTGTTGTTTGTAAGTATATTTTTGAAAGGACAGTTATCAAGAGGTTTCAGCTTGCTTCGATGAGAATTTCTCATGTGCTAACTGTATAAATATACAAATTTTGTATTATGGTTGTTAGTAATAATTGTGATGATATGCAATGAATGAATTATTACTTTAGAAATATATTAAATTTTAATTATTGAAATTTTTACTTGAGTTGCTGTTAAGATATCGTTAGGGCACCCGTTAAAAAATCTATTATTTATATAAATAATTACAACAAGTAATATTATTATGTAAAAAAAATATCATTAATATTAGTATATATTTTGTTTTTTGCCATTAGGATATCTTTTAAAAAACCCTATTTATGAACAATATTACCATAAATAATGTTATGATGGTATAACGATTTCCCTGATATTCAATTAATAAATTAATACTTTTTAAATATTTTTAATCTCAAAGTTGTTAAATTCATCTCAAATAAGTAAGAATGAGTGAAATTTGAATAGACATTTTTCGAATCATTCTAAATGTAGAAAAAAAAAATGGCTTGGTTTTGTAATTAATTTAAATCTTACTAATTAAATGCTAAGAGTTGGGCTAAAGTTAAATAATAAAAACTTCAAATTTTGGAGACAATCTATAACTTAACAAGTGGGTAATTTTTGTATTGTTATCGAATGTACATTAATCATTAGCTAGTTTGACCCACTAGCTTGTTTCAGAATAAAACATGATATTATGTATTGTAATGAAATAATTTCAAAGTAAAATATATAACGATTTATGTCTTATTAAAAGGTCATGACTTCTATGTTATATAAAATGTTGACTGATTTATTTGTGAATAAATTTCTCAAAATAAATCATTAGATTGCTTGTCGAATGACATGTTAGGAGAATTGTTTTTCTATCTAGCAATCTATGTCTTGTCAAATGGTTCACTGTAAGTCATTTATTAGTTTTATGATTTATATATAAATAGATATTTTGCATTGATCAACTATTAATATGTCCAGCAATTTATAGTTTACATAAGACTATAATCATCTTCAGTCGAAGGCCATACATTAATGTTTTAAATAATTTCATTCAAAGCTTAAGAATTAATTGAAAAGTTTTGACATCCATGTGTTTTTAAAGATGTGAGATGTGTTACACTAATGTGGATTGATGTGCAAAAATATTAATTGATGTGGTCTTTACAAATGCAACAATATCTCATTCTTTTTTCTTTTTTTTTGGTTAATATATCAATTTCATACATTATATAGATTTGTCATTTAAGTGATTACCAATAAACCCTTACTAACCCAAAATTGTGAAAGAGAATCAAAATTTTTTTTTTTTTTTTAATCCTCTTGAGAAAAAAAACTTCAAAAACAAAGGGATTAAGCGACCTTAAAAAGAACGGATAAAAATTGGGTAAGTTTTCTTTAATGCCCCAATTAATTATTGTTTTAAGAATTTTTCTAACTAGTAAGCTTAGTAATATTTATTATATTAGTTAATAATGATTTAAAAGTTATTTAATTAATGAGTTATTATTTTTAAATATTTTAAATTCAAAATAACTATATTTATTACTTTTGAAATATTTTAAATGCCAATTTTATTACATATTAATAAGGGCCTCAAAGTAATACATTGATAACTAAGATTTTTTTAACAAGAGCCTAAGGAAATTTGTTAAGGTGATACTTATAGAAATTTTGGAGAATTTGTTGCAGTAATTGACCATAATTTTAGTATTGTGTAATAAATGATTTATTACTTTTGAAATATTTCAAATTTAAAAATCATACTTATTACACTTTATTAAGTTCTATGAAACTCGTTAAAAAAACTCTTGATAAAGTTCATTGCATCTAATACAATGATTAATTATATTCTTGTATGGATTTTTCTAATGAGTGCCCTAAGGGCACTTAATAATGTGCAACAAATATGAATTTTGAAATTTGGTACATTCAAAAAATAGTAAATTATTTATTACACAACACTAAAATTATGGTCAATCACTACAATAAATGATACAAAATTTTAATATTTACTATCTTAAAAAGTGAACACCCGTTAAAAAAATCCATATTATATTTGTATAATGGGTATCTTAAGTTTACCTGAGTATTAAATACTCATTATCTAGTTCCACTATTATCTAAATATGTTCCTATTTATTAGTAATCTTTAAATTTTTATTTTTTTTATTACGAAACTAGTACCTCTTAAATAGAAGTCAACCATTTTACCTAAATAATTATTTTTATTGTATTTTCAGCTCTTAAAAGCAACATTTTTTTTCCAGTAACTCATTAATAACATTGCACTAAAAATCATGGTCAATTATACCACTATAATAAATACTATAAAATTTTACATATATTAATTTAACAAGTATATATCTTAAGGACACTCTTAGGAATTTTTTAAATTCTTTTAGATCTGAATATAATAAATTAAAGCACCAAGTAGAGAACAATGATGGTGTCACAAGTAGATTTATTTAACATGAGACTAAAAGAAAGTGGATTTTTTTTTTCTCAATGCAATAAATATATTTTTTTAAATTTACAATATTTTAAAATAACAACTCATTAATTATATTGTAATAAAATTATAGTCAACCACTACAATAAATTTCATAATTTTTGTTACATATATTACTTAAAAAAGTATTCTAAAGTCAGTCGAAAAAAAAAATCTATTTAGATATAAAGATATTAAAATTAAGACACCAAAGTGGAGAAAAATGGTGCTGTCGCTAGTAGAAATGTTTAACAACATGAGAATAAAAGAAGTGGATTTATTTTCTCAATGCAATAAATATAGCTTTTGAGGTTTGCATCATTATAAAATTGCTAACCTATTATTAATTATATATCAATTAAGTCAATAATTAATGTTATAAATTTTTAAGGTAATGTATATTTAAAGAATTTGTAACAACTACTACAACGGCTAGATATAGTGCACATGATTTTTGTACCAATTAATTCATAAATGTGTCTTTCTATTCTAGGTTGTGCACATAATAAGGAGTCTTTAATACCTTTATTTTTCTCAATTTTTATAAGAATATAATCTTATTTATTAGTCTTGGAGTCCCCATTTTATACTAGGACATTAATACCCCTAAACTAATGTCATTTTAATTTTTAAAATCAAATTAAATAAAAAATATAATAAAATAAATCTCCCTAACCCCTTAACTCGAGTTAAAATTATATTAGAAATAATTACTTAAATAAATATTGAATTTAGTTTAGGGGTATTAGTATCCTAGTATAAAACAGGATATTAAATGAAAGCTTATTCTTACAAAAATTCAGAAAAATAAGAATATTACATATTTATTAAATACTTTTTATCATGTGCCCAGTGGGCATGTAATAGGAAATTCCTTCATATATTGCCACTGTTTGGTTTTACTTTTAGTATAACATTTTGGTTTAAGCTTTTTTACAAAATTGTTTAATAATAGAGGTTTTATTTTTTATGGTTTACGAAAAAAAATATTTTTGGGGTTTTAGAGTACTAAAAGCTGAAATAAGAGAAAGAAGATTTTTCAAATAAAAAATTAGATAAGGTCAAATAGATTTTAATAATTATTTTATTTAGTAAATATAACCATAATATTTGTCAAAATTGTCATTTTAGTAATTTTATAATTGACACTATATTTATATTGCATCTTAACAATTAGGACTAATATTTCATTATTTTTTTAAACAGTATTAAATACTATTTTGTTATTTATTTAAATAATATAGTTATAGATCTGTATAAAGAAATTGACTAAAAAATAGGACATTCATTATATATTGAACTTTAGATAATTTATTAATACTATTTTAAAAATAAATTGATTAACTTATTTTGACTTACAATTAGATTTTATTTTAGACCAATGTAAAAATTTTAAAGCATTTTTATACATGTAAAAAAAAAAAGTCAGATCGGGTCGTGTCTATCCATCATGATTGGGCTTCATCTTATGTTTCTTTGGATCGGGACCGGATCAGGCCCATGAATTGCCATCCCTATAACGAAACAACGTCTATCATAATAAAACTGGAGAAATTCCAATGGCAATGGCAAAAGGGCATCACAGAACAGTTTCACCAGCAGAGTGTAAAGCCAATTTCACAATATTCTGACTTATCAATCTTATCAAATTGTTCCATCTAGACAATCTCGATTGCCCATTTTCAATCAAATTAGGTTTTGGTCTCAATGCTACAAATTTTTCCCAAACCAAAGTTGCACCAATTGAAATGTTGATTTTAGAGTAATATCCTTAACTGCATCCCTATCACCGGTCAAAAAACTAATTTTCCTTTAAAAAGACTGAAACCGCTTTAGCACTAGCTGTTCTTGCTAGTGTTTATAGTGATTTGAGTCTTTTTAAAGAAAAAATAGTTTTTTTTTACAGGTGATAGGGATGAAACTATTGATATTACTCTAAAATTACCATTTCATTTGGTGTAACTTTGGGTTTGGGAAAGATTTGTAGCACTGTAACCATAACCCAATTTGATTGAAAATGGACAATTAAGGTTGTATGGATGGAACATCAACAATGATGTCTGGTAAATCCTTTGTTTAAATGATGAAGATTGGAAAGTAATGAAAAATAAGGACTTCAATAAACGCAGATTGTTGTTTGTGTGTCTGTTTTATGAAAGGATTGTTATCAAGAGGTTTCAGCTTGCTTCCACGAGAATTTCTCATGTACTAGCTATATTATATATACAAACTTTGTAATTTTTAACGAGTATACTAATTGACATAATATAAAAGGAAATTGTAATTGGTAATAAGTTTTGTGATGTGCAATTAATGAATTAGTGTTTTATAAATATACTAAATTAGTAAGAAATCATTTTTTTTAATTGAAATTTGTGAATATATTTTAAAAAAAATAAAAATAACACAAAAATTGCAAACCACTTATTTCAGTTACCAAAATAGTTGTCTTGCATGATTTAATAAGAAAATTTTGAAAACGGTTTAATTTTGATTAATATCAAGAAATTGTAGTTGTCGTTACTTTGCATATTAGTTATTAAGTATTGGATATTAATAATATTCATTATTAAGTATTAAATATTATTTAACAATTAATATTTATTAAAATAAAATATTTAAAAATATTAATTATTGAATAATATCTAATATTAAATAATATATATTAATAAATATTAGTAAAATTTCAACGTAAATCTTCAGAGTCTCTAATGATTCACGTTTTGATAAAATTTCAACATAAATCGTTAGCGTCTCCAACGATTTAAGTTGAAATTTTACTAATATTTATCAATATATATTATTTAATGTTAGATATTATTCGATAATTAATACTTTCAAATATTTTATTTAATAATATTAATTTTAAATAATATTTAATACTTAATAATAAATATTATTAATAGCCAATTTAGTAAATAATTAATAATATTATTACATAATAAATAACTACTATTGAATAATTAATAATATTTATTTACTAATATTTCCACGTGGTAGATCTCGAAAGGTTATGCGAAATGAAAAAAAAAAAAACGCATGTTTCAGACACCCGAGCATAAAGTTATGTCCTTCCAAAATTTGAAACACAAACTATTCAAAAGTCAACGATAAGGGATTGAATTTAGGGAAGCTTAGTGATGGTTTTACCCCTCCAGGTCTCTAGAGTTGCCTTAGGATGGTTGAAATTAGGTTTTGTCAACATTTGGGTGAGTTTTACCCTTTTGTGTGAAATGACCAAAATATCCTTGTAATATTTATTATTTAATAATATTATTAATTATTTAGTAAATATATTTATTTCAAAAATATATTTACTAATTAATATCACGTATTAAAAAATATTTCATAATATGAAATATTAATTATTAAATATTAGTTATTAAGTATTTGATATTAATTATTAAGTATTAAATAATATATATTGATACATAGAGAATAGATAAGGTTGGTCATGGAGTGATTGGGTTGTGAGAATTGTGAGAATTGTGAAGAGAATTATAGTGAGAAGAGATTTGATATTGTAAAATTGGTCCTACCCAATTATAAAACAATACATGGACATAGTCAAAGTAGAGGGTAAGTCAAAGACTAACTGATTCGGTCAAAAGCCCATGAGGGCAGACAAAAGTCATGTGAGCCCTATTTTGTCACTGTTGGCTTAACCTCCAAGAAAAATAAGGCCATGACTCCTTATTCTCTCACACTTTTATTTATACTTATATTCTTTCTTTGCGGCCGCATCTCTCATGAGTAGGCACCCGGTTGGAGGTGCCATGTAAGAGGGTACATAGATTAGACAAATTATGCTCTCATTAGTATGCCACCCGGTATTTTGTTTTACGTGGGTCTATGCACAACAAGCTCCAACATCAATTTTAACTACTCTCAGGCGTCCAAATGCTTCTGTAAAGCCACCTGAAGCACCGATGGCTCCCTTCCGAGCATTATGCTGCAGGAATTGTCTCCATGGGAGGAACCACTCTCATGTGTCCAAACGCTTCTGTAAGTCTGTAAATCATTTGTTAGTTTGACAACGAAAGATTGTTTAGAATAAAACGTTATTGTGTTTGACGATTCACATGTTAGGAATCATTTTCAAGTCAATTGTCTTTGCATTTAGCAATTTATGTCTCGTCAAATAGTTTGAAATAAGTCATTTGGTATTCTTATGTTTTATATATGAAATAGACAGTCAATAAATTGATATATCCAACAAATTATGTCTTATATAAAGTTATATATAATCGTTTTAGGTCCAAACGTCATACATTAATAAATTTTGATTAACTCATGAAGAAATGCTACAAGTGTTTTAAATTGGTGAAATGTAGGAGATGTGCCACATTAATCGTCTAAGAGAATTTAAAGATTCTTTTTAAGAAAAAAGAAAAAAAAAAACTTCAAAACCAAAGAAATTAAGGGATAATAATTGGTTTTGTTTTCTACTAAGTAGGATTTTAGATTTGATGATTTCATGGTGAGTTTTCTTAACGAGTTTTTTCTGAAAATATGTTAAAGTAATACATTGATAAAATTCTTTGATTTTATTGTGATGGTTAGTTATTATTTTACAAAAAAATTTAATGAGTTCATTTTATAATATTTATTGTAATAATTGGACATGTTTTCACTATGATGTAATTAATAAGTAATTAATTCTAATTAAAAATTTTGAAAATTATATTTATGACATCTTAAAAAATTAAAAAATAATTTTATTGACGTTTAATAAATAATTTATTATTTTTAAAATATTTTAAATATCAATTATTGTGTTTATTACATATTAGCAAGTGACTAAAGAACCGGATTAAAAAACATGTTTTATTTTGAATACACTGAGCTCCGGTGAATAGTAATCAATTTGACAGTCTAGCAAACATCAAACTAATTAAGGATAATTTTGTTTATTTATAAAATCGTGTATTTAATAGACTATCTATTTTGTTTTTAATTGTGACGATAACATCACCCTTTATTAAGTACTCTTAAATTAAATTTATAAAATATTATTAGAATAAACCCTAGATTTACTGAATAGTTAATGCAACTATATAATTACAATGTGTTTTGATTGCCCAAAATCCCCCTTATTATTGCCTCATGTAAACATTTCTAATTATTAAAAAAAAAAAAAAAAAAAAAGGTTTTATGCAATCTTATTGGGAAATAAAATAAAAAAGAAGAAGAAGAAGAAGAAAAGAAATACTACTAGTACTAACTTTTTTAAGTATTTGTAAAAAAAGTTTTCCTTAACATACTTGTGCCTATCGTTTCTCTTCTCCGCTAAAAGGAATGTGTCATTCTTTTTACCTGTCTACGCTAGAGAATTTGGCTTTCACCAATATCCTGAAAATACTCAAACAAAATGCGGTAAATTTCTTACTATAGCTAGCCAAAATAAAAATAAAAATAAAGAAACACACATTTGCTGAAGCAACCTAATCAGCAAGTTGCAGTGAATATGGAAAGTAAAATGGACAAAGATTCAGCAAACTAACAAATCAAAGCTCACATAAATGGGAGAGTTACTACATCTATGATGTAATTGTTGCAAATTAACAGAGTTTTAAAATAAGTGCACCATGTAAGAGTTGATGTTACAAGAACTATTAAGAAGAAAGAGGAAATGGTTTAACAGCACTTTGAACACGCTTAAATGCTGTTCTTACTTTTTCCTTAAGGCCTTCATTTTCACTCTCAACATCCCCATTCTGTTTGTCAAGCTCTGCAACATTTCCATCAACACTAATTACCAGCTTCCCATTTTCTCCAACCGTCACGTTCCCGAAAAGTGAAACAAGGAGTGCATGAATAACCTTTTCTGCCTTCTTCTCATTCTCTTCCTCAGCTTTTATGGCCTCTGACTCAACAATTACTTTGGGGACTTCCCGGTTGATACTTAAAACCAGTGCCACAATAGAGTCTGATACCAAGTCACTTATGGGATCTGATGTCCAATGCAATGAGATGTGCTTCTCAGAGTGCTGCTTCATTGTCACCCGTTCATGGACTTTAAAAGTTAGGGACTCCAGACTCCTCATCGTTAGAAGACTCTACACTCTCATATATTTGCTTAAGCCGGTGGTTTATGACACTAAAGGCACCTGAATATGGGATAGTAATTCTCTGAGTGATGTTTGCAGTTGATAGCTGTGAGAAGACATGGAGATCATCAGAAGCCATTATCTGATATGTAAAACCTTTCTTTACGAGCAAACCACTAACTGTTTCACCAACTTCAGGGGATTTTTCAGCCAACCTCCCAATGGTTTTTGCCATTTTCTGTGAGTGAAAATACATTTCAACAGACTGACAATTCTTAGGGGTGAAGATCTTTGTGCTACGATCAGAAAACTGACTTACAAGCATCTGTTTTAGCCTCCCCATCGCATTAGCTTCCCCATGAACAAGAATTATGTTGGGAGGATTTAGTTCTTCCAAGAAGGCTCTTGTTTGAGAAGAGTCTGCATGGGCAGAAAAGGAGATGTAGTGGATCTGCATGTTAAGAGGTGCAGCAAGTCCATTCATGAGGGTGACATCCTTTGGTTCATTAATGATGGTTTTTGCCAGCGTCCCTTCAACCACATATCCAGGAATAATACAAGCATTTTTCTTAGCAGAGCACCACTTATCAAATAATTGCCGTGACAACCCACTCTGGAGTCCAAAAGGGCTGGCCATAACTACAGATGGTCCTACATCTTTGAAAACATCAATGCTACTCAAGGCTGATATGTACTTGAAGGAGAATGGATTTGACTTTGCATTCTGGACCCTATCATTCATGGAAAGGGTGTAGGTCTCATAAACATTTAAACATTTTTTAGCAAGAGGAGAAGCATAATAGATAGGTATATTATGGAGTTCAGGATGGTTTGCCCAATATTCGTCAAGAATCAGGAGTAGCTCTTGGGCACGACCAAGGGCAAATGATGGAATTAGGACTCGACCCCCTTGAGAAATTGTTGAGTGGATAACATCAGTGAAGCGCTTCTCTAGGGTGTTCCGGGGCTGATGGAGCTGGACACCATAAGTGGATTCTATAATGCATACATCAGGGGAGAACTCAGGCATCTCAGCAGCACGGAGATGCCGGTCTTCTTCACGTGAATAATCACCAGTGTAGAGGACCCGGACACCTGCAATGTCAACCATAAACATAGCAGCACCAAGAACATGGCCTGCAGTATAACACCAGAATCTAATACCATTCACTTCTACTGTTTGATGAAAATCAATGACCTGCAGTTACCAAATGCTATTAGAAGGTAATGAAATTATAATGTTTTGTAGGATATAAAACGGGCCAACCAAGGTAACAATCTTTACACTTTGTAAATAAGATAGATACTAAGCAAGAGGTAGAATTGGATAGGAGAGTTCATCAGTACATAATATGCCCATCTCTTGATATATTTCATTGTGTGGCCTTATAACCAATTTGACAGGCATAACTCAAGTTGGAATTCTCCTCACCAGTATCAGACTGATATTCAGCCTCAACATGAAACAGTCTTTAATCTACACTGAGGTTATAACAGTCCTAAAAAAAAGCAAAGATAACTTTGCACTGTAATTGCTAAATATTGCAGTAATTCCTTGTCCTCCTACCCTCTACTTTCTTCCCCTCTTATAAAATTTATTTTCTTAAAAAAAAATATTGCATCAATTCCATTAAGAATCATCTATGTCTCCTAAAAGAAAGGCGTCATATCTGCTTAATCAGGAACATTTGTAAGGTGAATGAAACCATTTGCATATTCCTTAAACAGGATATTGCACATAGGTTCCACAAAATAAAATACATACTAACAGAAACTAAAGAATATACATGACTTAGCCCACTTCAGCAAGTTTCATTAAAAGCTTTTACATAATAATATTTACTTCTTGATTAAATATTTGCATCAGATAATTAAATGCAAGACTCTAATCCCGAAGTTCCACTAACTTTTGAGATCAACCAGGCCATCAAACCACCTTAAAAACATTAATAGGCTTATTTCTTCAGATAATCTAAACCTAATACAGGGATTGACACAGGGAATTTTTGCCCAACAGATGGATGGATGTCACTTGCTCATACCCCATTGGTATTATTTTCTTTGAGGAAATACTAGCAGTAAGCTTTTATAGAAAACAGCTACTTTTGCCATTGAAGGCCTTGACCTAATCAATCTACAAACCTAAAGTGTTTCGTCCATCAATCTATAGCATACTATCCCAATTTTCCCTACTCCTAGCTAATACATAGCAAAGATAGCTTGATTCCAAATTTATGCCACATCAGCAACTCAAAACTACAAAGGGATAAAATAATCCAAAAAGAATAGAATGGACTTGATTTCATAATTATATACTACTGAACTATCAAAAAAGGAACAATTGGAATTACAGGAAGTAACAATATAAACATACCTCAATTTTATCCATGGAGCGATTGATGTCGTGTTCATCAAACAACATATCTTCAACGGAAACCTTGCTCACTTTTACATAATCTGATAAAAGCAGCTTATAGATAGCCTTCGTTGCATAGGTCATAAACACTCGGCCTTTGAATGGAGTCTAATAAAGAATATGGATTTATTATTTCAAGTGAAGAAAGCTCCATTATTATATAATAGTTTATTAAGGAAGCTGCAAACCTTCTCCAGAAAATAAGGTAATGATGCAGCATGATCCAAGTGAAAACTGCATCCAAATGCATTAGCTCATATCAGATTTAGTAAAAAGAGAGCAACTAACTAACTGCAAACAGGTTGCTAGTTTAATCCTGCCCAGCAAAGAAAACAAAGAATTTACATTCAGACATTATCATTACCATGTACTACTAGAAAGGAAGACCAAAAAAGATAAAGTCATTTCTGATTTTTCATGTCCACTATGCCAACAAGTCCAACATGTGGCATGAAGATATTTGTGTAAAACTTTTGCAATAAAGGTGACAAAAATCACAAAACACCGGCATATCTCATAATGCAGAAAGACTGAAAGAGCTCAGATGACTCAACTAATACTATGATCCACAGGAAGGGCCAAGATTTAGCAAATTCCTTCAACAGATACTCAACATGGAGAAGTGCCACCATACAGTCAACCAAAACCGCCATGTAGTAACTATGTTATCTTTGTGGACCACTACTAATACCCATTAACTAAATTACCAGAACAGTGGATCCTGTCCAAAAGAATTTGAAGTAAACAGCAGTGACTTTTAGCAACTTTCTTCAATTCAGACTTCAGAGTGGCAACTAGCAAACTAACATGAGAAGAGTTGTCCCCTAGAACAAGAGGCTAACCCATATCACAAAGCTTAAGTAATCCTTAAAAACACAACGAAAGAATAAAGAAAAACATACTGGGTAATGAGAAGAACATCAACTGTTGAAGGATCAATCTCATCGAAGTATGGCAAAGCAGCCATACCTGAGTAAGCTGGATGTATTCCACAATCAAACTATCAAAAGGGGAAACAAAAACACTCACACATAGAAAAAAAAGTATGAAAGACAATGCAAACACACCGACAATGTTATACCAATATTGTTTTGCCTCTGTAGGACATGTAAACGCAAGACCGACCCACTTCATTTCCAGCTCCCAATGGCTTTACAATAAGTCGATCTTCTTCTCTATTTATGGATGAGTCACGTCTCTTGAGAGAGGTTGGCTGTCCAGTTGAAGCCATTGTTGGTGTTCAATCAAAGTGCGAAGCTCAATTTCAATCTTTTCTACATATACTGCAAGATTGAACTGATACGAGGAAGTCGAATTTACGGTTGAGATTTTTCGGAGTGAGAGAGGGAAAGAGCGCTAAAACCCTAACGTCAACATGTTTTTTATATAAAAAATTAAAAATGAGAAATAGAAAAGGGAAAAAGGATTAAACAAGAAAGGCAGCGGACCACAGTGGGAGTCGAACCCACGACCTTCTGATCCGAAGTCAGACGCGCTAATCCACTGCGCTATGCGGTCTATGTAGACTGCTGTAATAAAAAATTATTATAAGATATTTATATTTTACTATAGGAACGATTTTTTTTTTTTATTATATTTCATTCAAAAAAAATTAAATCATTTGAGACAATTCTATGACACAACCTATTTGTTATTTTTACAACTGTGGCTCTATATAAAGTTCACATTTTACATTGTTAGTAAAAACACCTTACATAAAGCAATTTGATCTGTATGTAACTTCATCCTTATGTAAAACATAAATGACTTTTCTCTTAAGGATGATTATATTTTTGAAAGAGTGGAAGGAACCAAAACTGCAGTCAAAATCCTAGATAGATAATTTTTATATATGGTAAGATTGAGGCTTAATTTACTAATCCAATTAAAGAGTAAGGTATTGTGTTCTAGCTATCATGTCCATCCATCTCATAATCTAAATGCATAACAATGAATTGATATGTTTATCAAATCTTTTTAATTAGTAAAATTTTCTGTATTATTAGCTCTATAAATAGGGATGATGCCCTCTCTTGTATACAAAATAATATATAAGTAATATACAGACTTCTCTCTCTCTCTCTCTCTCTTCTCTATCACTCGTGTTCTCATCTTTCCTCTGTTTTACCACAAGATAAACCATTCAGTAGCCTCAGCACCATGCATTCTCATAATTATCAAAGGTAAGAAATGTATACCCCCATCCCAGACTTTCAGCAATCACTTATGTGGTTAGTGCATCTGGAAGATTGGTGGGTGATCCAAGAATTTTACCACCAACATCAGGGAAGGACTCATAATCTTGCAATGGACTTACTTTTCCATCACTGCTGACATGAACTGGATACTGAATCAAATGTCCTGTCATCTCCTTATGATCCTCAGCCACATATGTTTTCCAGTTATTTTGAGCAATCTCATTGACATGTCTTACACAATCGAGGCTCTGTGGTTCAGAAAAAGTATCCTGAAGGCTACCAAGGTGCTCAGCCCAGAGTGACATTCGATAACCATACACCTGCGTCCAACTAAAAAGCTGAAGGAAAGGCCAGTGGTGGAGAAAAGCTGAACAGTATACGTGAAATAAAAGACATTTAAGATTCAATAACTTATGGTACATGTCCACCACTGCTGAGTTTATTACTCAAAATGAGCATATGCCCAATAAAGGACACCACACAATAGGTTTTAAGAAGGATGTTTGATATGGTTCTGCATGTAAGGCTCTATGAATTCAACTGATACATTTTGTATTGGACTGTGTTCTAAATCTTACATCAAACCTTAGGTTGTTTTGGCATCTCTTTCTGTACCACCTCAAATAGTCAAATACCTCTACTAACATTATTCAGCTTAAATTAGCACATGAAAATTGGAGTACAAGGTGAACCAAGTTTCTACTATTAATATTTATTCTCAAATTGCACAACACTTTCCTGTAGTTTTTACTCCTTAGTCTACGCCCTCGTCCTCAACTTATCAACATTTTCAACTTCTGTTTTGGTAAAGATCAACGTTCTCAACTTCAATATTATATGTTACAGGAATAATATCTCTCGAGCTAACATTCTCTGATTTTTTTTTCCTGCCTAGACTGAATTTTTTTTTCCCCAAGAAATGCTAGTAGTTAACAAAAATCAGAATGATCATAAGATCTCTTTTCTTAGGCTCTCATGAGATTATGACAACTCTCTCCAGTATTTCTGTTATTTTCAGTGTAGTTACACGCATAATTTAGAGTCTCTTCTGGCACGTATAGATGGAAGTTCAAACCTGGCCACGTGGATGGGAATTCTTTACTGCCCATGTGTACTTTGGTTGGTAAGCACCCATAGCAATTTCAGTGTCCCTTGAACCATCCAAGGATCTTTGATTGATGTTTGCAGATCCCAAGATAACATACTCATCATCAACTACCATTCCTTTTGAGTGGACATAAATCATAAAACGGCGGAAATTTTGAACTGATGCCTGTTGGAAGAAAGAAAGAATTGCACAAGTTATATCAGCAGGGGGAAACATTTTAAGATTAAAAACCTTTCAACAGTCACTGAGTTACATATCCAGATCAAGTTAAAAATTCACAATCTTTATCTGCAAAAACCGGCATCCTCAACCTTGACAATCAGTCCCCCCTCTTTCAGAAGATATGTTAGGTTTAAAAACGAAAGCTCTTGAGAGGAGAAAAAAATAAAGGATTCAGTGGAAGAAGCAAGAACAAGGATAAGAAGAGAAAGTTCAAACAACTTTTAATAATTTGAAAATCTCTTTAGAATTTGTAATGTCATTCATGCTTTGCAAGAGGTAGCTCGGGAAAAGGAAAGAGAGTGTAGCATCACATATTTCATATCTATATTCCCCTCAAAGCAAAAGCTTTTTATAGGAATGGGTGATTTAGCATACCAATCCACGGTTTTCAGACGACTGACTTGATTTTGATGTACTTTCTGAAGATGGAGCTTCACGCTTGCCAAGGCAATAAAAGTTCAAATAATCCTGTGGATGATACTTATCAGAGAGACCTGCTTTTTTTAGGGCATCTGAAATAATCTTGTACATCATCGTCATTGTCTGTCCCTGTAATCATACAAGTTTGAATTAGAAAAGAAATCCTAATAAAGAACTTACCCTTTCATCCACGAATCTTTATCAATTGTAAGCAAATATAAATCTCCATTAGTAAATCCATTTATCTAGCCAGTGAAATTTAAGATAATTCTGACCCCATTCACTTGGGGAAAATGGGGAGTTTCCAAGCATCAATCATGCAAAATGGATAATTTATACCTTTGCACCTGTTTCTCTTCTTTTTCTTTTTCTTTTCTTTCGGAGTGAGGGGGGAGAGGGGAGGTTCAATCAAGTGAAACTTATTAACCTGAATAGATTTGTAATTGTCTAAATATATGGAAATGGCAAGCCTAGTTGCCATCTCTATATCTGATTTACTTGTAAGTTTTACTGGGTAACTCCTTGTCAGCTAAGAGATCTATTCCAAGAACATTGGGAGTGGTTGAAGTAATGAGCCCCCAATATTAGGAGGCTCATTATTTCCATTTGACACCTATAATTAATTATAAACAGCTCGTCACCTTTTCTTGAATTTTTAAAACTTGAGTCATTCCATCCTCACAGGAGCAGAGAACCCATTGTCGTCTCAGCTGTGATACTGGAGGCTTTGGGAAGGCAGAAACTCAGAATATAAAAGTAGTTAAGTTGGGTGGGCTTACAACGTAGCAGAGACTCAAAAGTCAACCTCCCAATTTAAAAGAGCATAAACTTAATTATCACACAAAATTCCCCATCAACAGGAATAATAAGTTCATGAAAAAACAAGCTTAGACCATGATGACAACTTAACCAAGTCATAGAAAGTATGAAATTGGTCTGAATTAAAGTTTAACAGGGTGTGTTTTACATTTAAGTTAATAAACAAAACGAGAAATTTGTATAACCTGCCAGAACAAAATTTCCTGCACTGCCGCACTGGTCGGAACCCCCTCTGGCCACATCGGTATTACTATGTACACACAGAAGCGTTCATTTTCATTGATCATGTTAACAATTTTTAGAGCCAACTCCATGGGGACCAAGTTATCCGCACCTATTTTATAAAAGAACCCGTCAGAAAACTTTCCTGTGAACATATAGTAGTCTAGTTGAATTGACATTCAGATAATCACATAAATTTCAAATGATTAAAAAACTGTTGCAGATGTAGGCTCTAAAACATTTGGGTTTACCAGTTTGGCCTTCAAATATCAACAAGACAAATAATACTTACAAAGCAAGCATAGGTATATTACATATCAAAAGAAAAACCAAGCAAGTATAGAAGAAGTATATTTAACAAGAAAAGGCGTTTCAAGACTGATGAGAAGTTATTAGTCCAAAGGCAACTTCCTTTGTAGGTTAACTATTAGCTACTATAGGCAAAAAGACTGATAATTAGCTGAGTGTCCAAAAGACTTGGTGAAATGAAATTGGGCACCTGTTAACATCTATTTACATCATACATTATGCTTACACATGATACTGCATATGCTTTACTACCTTTACTTGTAGATATCACATGATAGCATCCAGGTCAGATGTTTTAGTCTCCAACTAGTAACTACACTTACTAATTAATGGATAGCAAGTGCGTTCTTATGAATTCAAGAGTTGGGAATATAAAAACACATTTAAGATAAACCAAAAAATAAAAAATAAAAATTTCTTTCTTCCTTTCGTAATCACAATCAAGATGTCACATGATAGCAATTTCTTTCTTCCTCTTTTATTAAATTTCTTCTATCAAAAAATAATGCAAAAGCAAGCTAACACCTACAAACATGATGACTGTATTGAAACCTGTGCTCTATATACCTGCATTTTTGTATGAGGGCCAATGATATGAAGATCCAAGAAAATATTGATTCTCTATATATATGAAGTGTTGAGCCGATCTTATTGCTTTTACATAAGCAGAATGGATGCTTTTATCTACTTGCAAGTCTTTTCCACATATAAGATTCTGCCAAAAAAAAAATGGTACATCAGGATTCTAGTTTCTTTAGGGTCCATTTGGATGGAGGGTAATGGAGGGAGATGAAAGGAGAGGAGAAAGTACCTACAATTTTCCTTGTTTGGGAATTTTTTTAAAGGAGGGATAGGAAATAGAGGGGTACATGAACCTCTCCAAATTCTTCCAAAGCCCACTTTTTTAATTCCTCTAAATTAGGAGGATCTGAAGGGAGAGGATAAGGTACATTATAATATTTTTATACAATGACTAATATACCCCTATTCTTTCTATTAAATGCCTACTAATATCCAAAAAAAATATTTTAAGTGCGTAATCGTAAAATGATGTTATAATATATCTTCTTCTTTCCTTTCCTCTCATCTCTCAAACAAGAGATGTACCATATCTTCTTCTCTCCCCTCCCTCCAAACTCTCAAATAGACTCTTAATTTCACAAGAAAATATAAGGAAACACAAAGTTAATCAACGAAAACCTGATTCAAGGTACTTAAGAATATACTGATATCCAGAAAGCATAATTGGATGATGTATAGAGCCTGGTTCTAACCTGAGCCTGTGCTTCGTGAACATCTTTCGGGAATCCCTTCACGGATCCTGAATCTATGGACCGGAATATCTGCAATTAACACTGCTTCTCAATATGCATAGTACATAAAGTGCAAAAGAAGTGATTGACTATCAATCACCACATTTTCTCCATACCTGCACATGCCAAGTTTCAGGATCTTCATCATTACATACACGTACAACTTGATCACCATTAGGACCAGAAGACGGAGTAAGAATCCACGAGATGCGATCTAACCTTATCAAGGCATCATCATGCCAATGAGTCACCTTTTTTAGCTTGAAGTCACGCCATTTTGCAGCATTCTTCCACCGTTGTTCAAAATTTGTCAATATATCATATGCAGCAGGACCCTCAATTTTACAATGTAGGTCATGCCAGGGTTGCCTTGGACCACGGTTGTTCGACTGTATATGCCAGATACAAGACAATTATGAATGAAGTACTTCTATGTTTGTAGCCCTTCTTATTTTGATTTTACTTTTCTTTTTTGTGCCAATCTATGCTGTCTCTTTATTTCTTTGTGTTCTTATCTCATCCATCATGAGAAAAGATAGTGACACTAATACAGACACTGGCAGAGTTTGCAACAAAGATACAATACTGACACAATCAAGCATGGAAATTACCTTCACCATAGGCAAGAAGAAGAGATAACTTAAAGACTGCATATTCCCAACCCTACGTTGACTGGCCAAAGTACTATTTCATAAGCAATGTGTAATAAACATCTTTAATAGACTGTTATGAAGCCTTGTAAATAAGCATGCACAGATTCTCAGCAGACAGAAAGCTCAAGTAAATTGGATACTCAATTAAAGCTTGGTGCAAATGATGAAAATCAGATGGCCAACATGCCAGCCAATCCTGTTGTCCTTAGCTATATTCCACACTCTTTCAAGCAAAAGAAAATAACAAGTTTATTACAATGATAAAGAATGTCTCAGATATATGTTACTTTATTTTGCAAGTGCCTGTGCCATAAGTGTGTTTTGATCATCATGCCAAGTTCTACCAGAACATGAATATATTTAGAAAGGCACTTCATGAATTTTATATCTACCATCTGGCATGAAATGTGCAACTTCATTGCCCGCTAGGATTAACTGTACACGTGGGTCTATCTTCACATGACATACCAGCTCATAAGATCATATCTTTCCAAAGAAGTGAACTTGATCTGACATTGCAGAGTTGTGACACTCCATTATCACAGAAGTCATTTCTTTTTCAGGTTTCCCTCTCCAAGTATTCTGCTCATTTTCAATTTGGGGGGGGGGGGGGGGGGGGAATAATGCATGGTAACTTCAGGTGTATTCGGTTTCACTAATATATTCCTTCAATTAATTGGGATTTGGGACCTCAACTTCATTTTAAAAGTTCAGGGATTGATCCTACACAAAAGTTGTTAATCCCTTAAAAAAAATGTTTTCCTTCTAACAAATGTATGCCCAGCTCCTAGCTTAATTGCACCTTGCATATTCAATAACACGGGTGTGTGTATTTGTTAGACAGAATGCCATACTAGCTAAATTTGTTGCGAATCGGAAAATTAGATTAACATGCTAAATAAGTTCCTGAAGCCTAAATTGAACTGAATATGTTATTCCCACTACACTGTTGTTTCCAGTGCGAGAAGGACCAAGGACCAGCACAAATCAAACACACTGTAAATGATATTTCAATATCACTTATTTCAGAAGTTGTAGAATTTTATAAGAGCCACTCACTGCAAATGTAGGATTATGAAAATCATTTTCAAAGACGGTATCCAGATCTTTGAAGAGCCGGTGCTCAGGAGTGTCATATCGGCCATCACACAGATCCAGACCACCGATAAAAGAAGTTATCTTCCGATTGTTCCCTGAACCTTGAGTGTCAAGAATTACACACTTCTGATGATGTGTAAAAAGGGTTCCAACAACCTGGTAAACTAAGAAACATTAAAGAATCCATACATTTGTCGTTTTATATGCAACTATTGATTAGCACATGAAGAATTATGCTTGAGCACTGCAGTAGTAGTACGTAACTGAAGGAATTCCACACCTGTTGCTTAAAAATGCTGAGCTTATTGCTAGCATAACGAGGGGAAAGCACACAGTGAACACTGGAGTGTCGGAAGAATTTTTTAGTTTCTTCATCATGGGTTTGCATGAGACCTTCCTACAATAAAGCCAACGAATAAGTGAAGTGCATACCAAGATGAAGCTAAGCAGTTCAAGGTGTCTGGCATGGTTATGCAACCAGAAGCTACGGCCCAAAGAGAAAAGTATGTCACTGGCTTCTTAAAAAAAAAAAAAAAAAAACTGATTTTTGATGAGATTCAAGTTCCCTCTACTAACCTAGCTCAATCCCATTTAGAATTTCAAAACATATATTAAATTCAAAGCCACCCTTTTTAATCATCCAGAGGGAGCATATATAAGTTTTTTCTACCCCCCCCCCCCCCAAAAAAAAACCAACCTCACACCCCCTCCCCCAAATTATTATTATTATTTTTTATACATTTTCCTTTTCAATTTGAATCTTTGAAAATTGCTGAAATAGCATAAAACCCATTGCTTAAGTGAAACATAATGGGAAAATTGTGAAATTTTCAAAGGAATTAATTAGCAAAAGAATTGTTTGAAATTCACACCCCCATTATTGGGATACTAACGCCCACCTTCTTTTTCATTTTCTTTTGTGGGGAGTACTTGGCATACTGTTTGACTTTTTCTGACAAGTAGTCAGTCTGTCTAAAGAAATTGGAATATTTGTTGCTACCTAAGTTTAGGAGTTTTGGAAGGAAGAAAGAGGGTTGTTACTTTTTAGATGTGATCATTTCTGAGAAAGAAAGTCTGCTTTCATGGCTTGATTAAAAAGGGCTAATATAAACTTCTATATCTAAATCATAGAAATATTTTCACTAGGCTAGAGCAGACTTACTGTTTTCAGCAGAAATTTGTCATGCGAAGTTTTATCATCCCAAATCAGCATAACCACTCGGACCCCTTCCTGTGACTTGTACTTCAATAACTCTCCAAGTGAGAGCTCTCCACCTGCCGGCAAAGGTTTTGATGGTTCTCTCACAAGCTTTACAGGGTGGTAGACAGACCACCCGACAATATATATTAGGTGGTGAGCTTCCAATATCGCATGGCATATCTCTTCCCAACAATTACCCTGCTTGAATATCTTTCCACCATCTAGTGAAATTTCGGGTACCATAGCATCAGGAACATGAGCATCTTGATAAAGAGTCACATTTCCTCCTTTGCGAAGTGGGAAATATGTGTTAGGTACTCCTCTATATTCTGGCCCGGCATCAACACCAACATTATATAAAGGGTTTTCTGAAACTGGCTTAAACTGAACAGAAATATGCAATTCAGGATAAGGTTTCAAGCAGTTCCCAAAATTAGCAATGATAGGATACCAATCATTAACCATACTTCCAGAAAGAAGTTTCTCAACAGATATCTCCACTACTCCAATAAGTTGTGCCCCTAGAACATCATTGTCCTTCACGTGAAACTCTAGTTTTGTAGCAGGGTGAGCAACAGGGACACAAAAATGCTCATCCCACAAAGGGTTCTCGCAATTAGCAATAACTCTTGTTTGAGCTACAGTAGCCCCCGATAGGCAGACAGAAACATAAGGGTCACTAGTAATCATTTTATTTCTTCCCGAGAGTGTTTTAGGTAAATTTCCGAAGGGAGAAGAACAAGTCCCGCACATGGTAAAACAGTTCCTCATTCTCTCCGAAGCTAAATCCATATTTGGAAGGGATTTGGCTTCTAAAATCCATAGATCCAATTCCCCATGCAATAGAACTGATTCTTTGGGAGCCCCAACTGCATTGCTTGGAGTCTTCGGGGGAATGTCACTATCACTTGCCATTGGTACCTGAATACTTGTAAACTTATATGTTTTTCTCTAGGCAGAATATGCCAAATTCTAGATGCATCTCATTAATGTTAATGAGTGGTCCATGAAACCTCATAATTCATAAATACAGTATCCCTGTATCATCTTCTACTTCGCAGGCAAGAGGCTACATTAAGTCCTCAATGTCACAAACTACTACTCAGGCTGTGTGCTCCATAAACTGATCCAAGTACTGTCCAGCACTGAACCATGGCAATATATGGAAGAAAAATGGAATCAGATTATGCAAAATCTACAAATAGTCACGGGTGCAGCAAAACTATATCAAAAACTACAGGCACCAAAGCTACAGATCACATCCGAATGGGTTATTTTGAAAAAAATCTGACATTTAAAAAAAACACAGAGCAAGAAAGAATGATTACAATCAATATAAGATCTTCATGTTGTAAGGTATTCTACCACATAATTCTTGACTTCCTGCTTAGCCATTGATTAACAAAATAGTAAGTAATGAAGATATAGAAGTATCACAAGCAAGTTTATAGTGAAGAAAATAGCATCCTGCAGAGTTCAATTCTTGATGCTTTTTGGATACTATCCTCTGGCAGCAGGTAAACCCTGAATGTCAAAAGATTAACCTCCGAATATAAGAATCCAATCTGGCTTTTAAAATTTAATTCATTGTAATCTATTCCAAGTGGGTAGTCGAAGAGATGTTGTAAGATGGCAAAGAAGGAATAATGAGTCAAGGGCAGCAAGAGGACACCCATGAGGTTACTATGTAAGTTGAAGAGGGACTTGGAGCATTAAGCCTATAAACTTGATCGATGAGTTTACTACACTAAGAAATGGTCTCTCCTGAAGTGACATCCATTTTGATCCTTGCTAGATTAGCTTCTTTTCCCCTATCTCTTTCAAATGAAATGATCTTTTTCCTTTCACCGTACAAGAAACAACCTATAACAAAAAACCTAGGACTTAGGAAGTAATATAAAAGATTTCTCTTATTTCATTAATTCAATATGTAAATAACTCATACTATGAGCATTTCACCATTGAAAAGAAATAAATCGACCAATGAGGATACATAGTTGTAGTATGGCTAACCAAACCTTCGATCCCTGTGGCATACAGATTTAAGGGGCTATTTATCCAGAATTCGATATCATAACAGTGTTCATGTAGCTATTCAACAAAGGAGCAACTATAAAGAGTATTACACTATAACTGTTTGGTACATCCATTTCTTTCCTGAAGCAAAGCTCTTTCTCAACTTTAATGCATCAAGAATATGATCAGTTGAAGTTCATATCCCAAAAAAATCTTATAAACTTACTATAAAACTGAATCGGGGGTAAAGAACAGATCTTTCTTTAAATGGCACATTGGCACACCATAATCATAAAAATTAAACAGACAAAAACTGAAAGTTTAAACCCTTTTAAATGCATAATTATAGCATTGCAGTTACAAAAAGGTAAAAATAAGAGGAACCCAGATAACATAATCATCAATTATCAACAAAAACATGATCACCTGGACAAGAGACGCGAGGAGCAACCTGAGGATCAGAAAGAGGACACACTGGAAGAGAGATGATAAAGAATTGATCGGGACATTGGTTTTTCTGAAGAGAGAAAATACATTGGGCATGACCAGAAGGAGCAAAAGAGAGAATTTCTGAAGCGGAAATGGTGGGAAATCTCAGAAAACGAATGGAAGCCATCTTTTCCGCCTCTCTCTCTCTCCTAATTTGCTTATTTCCGGCTCACAACACGGGTCACAATGGTCAATGGGTGTGGTCTCTGCTTAGAGACTCATTTTTATATCCCACAAAAAAAAGGATAAGCTGGTGATATGAAGTCCAAGTTTGGGTTACTATCTAAAATTATTTTAGGCGCGAAAGAATAACAGCAATAGCCGTTGGCACATACATGCGCTTCAAAGATAAAAGGACCTTACACACCAAAAACATTATTATTTTATTTAGCTATAGTTTTAATATAATTTACTCCCTTAGAAAGAAAAATATAAATGTCTAAACAGACAAATACTCAAATAGAAAAATGTGTTGGTATAATTATTTGTATAAATCCAAAATATCTCTTCTATGAAACTTAACTCATGTAAAAATGCGATTTTCGTATAAATTAAAATCTACTCCATGTTTTATATGAAACTTACTCATACTCGTATATAGAGAAATCTTCTCCAAGCATATAGAGCTTTCTACTTGTTAAAGGTATAAATATAGTAAGAGAATAATTATTTATACTATAAGTATTAACGTATCGACTGCGATTCTGCATGTAAATTTACTGTTGTAAGAGTAAGAATGCTGCAAATGGTTCTTTGATGTCCATCCCCAATAACACCAGAAAGGTCAAGTTGTAAATATTCTGTATGTTGTAGGTGTTTACCCACGTCAACATCCATATTAACACCATTGTGCCATTAATTGAAGAGTGTTAAATCATGGTTATTTTTGAAAATATGTCTTGATAAAATAGCATCATAACATTTTTTTTTTCAGACTAGTTTCCTGTGATAATGCCATCTTTCATAACCAAGCAGAAAAAGGACAAAAAAACAACTCTTTCCGTCTCAATTTTTCATGAAAGAAAAGTTTATTTTTTATTTTTTTGGTGGGAAAAGAAAAGTCGCCAATGCAAAATTTCTGCTGGCAGGCAAGAATATTGTCATTATCCCACTGTAACGTTATTCTACGAATGAACAAGTTCCTTTTATTTTTTTGTGACAGGAAGTTCCTTTTTTCTCCCCAACAGCATTGCATCTCAAAATCAACACAATAACCATTTCCATAGTTAGGCATCAGGAAAATAGGTTTTGCATTTACACAGCCCTGCCCCAAACATTATGTTAAAAAAGAAACCAAACAGAAAAGAAAGTCATGTCACATCCACAGTTCAGCAACGTGATATTTACCAAAGACATGCTGGTTCAGCTCTTAAAGTAAATACTAATATTTGCATCTTAAAAAGTCAAGAGACATAGGCCGATTATGTGCCAAGACAGAAAAAGGCACAGCTACATCCGTTTTACTTCACTGAGGAGGATATGAAATGTAGAATGCAGGTCACATCTTGTTTCAGAGGACATCAGAAATTCAAATCAATATCTTCCCTGCAGAGACCAATAAACATGTTACCTTGACATTCTAGGAGAAAAGAAAGGTAGTGGCAGATTTTACAACAATATTAGTACAAAAATCACTGACTTGGTTCAATTACACATTTCAATTGGAGTTTAGAATATTGAGTTGATCATCATATTAATATCCATGAAAATCTACAAAGATCGGTACTTTGGATATCTCTATTCTCATATTAAATAATATTTGCAGTCACTGATCTACAGAGAACTTAGACTCCAGTCTTTTGTCCTGATAAAAATGTTCTCTATTCCGGCTTTTATGACTGGTACACTAGAGAAGTTACAAATCATACCACCAGCAAGCCATTTCAACTTATCTGGGAAAGTTTCACATGCAGGAGCATGATACATCCATAGATAAAAGGAGCATAATTCCACATTACCTATCCCAGTAATATCATTTTGACCCAAAAATAGCACACGATATTTCATGACCGACAAAATGAGGAAGTCAAAGCCAATAGAATTCAATCATGTAAACAGGCTTCATGCTACCCAGATGTAAAATTTATAGAAGTTAATGACATGAACTAATTGGTTTAAGACAAATGCCTTACTTGTTCACTTCCTGTTTGCCCAAGAGGTGCATAGTTCCTTTGCTCGCCTTGTGCATTCCTCTGTTCTCCTTGTGGGGAAACCTGACCTCCATGCGCAGGGTAAGGCTGCCCATAGCCAGGATATGCTCCTTGCCCATAAGATCCTCCAGCTCCCTGGCTCTGATTGCCACCCACTCCTTGACTATAATTCCCACCTTGTGTAGGGGCGTAACTTCTATTATCTCCTGTGAATGCCCCCTGGCCAGGAGATGGATAACCTCTCTGATTGCCACCCACTCCTTGACTATAACTCCCACCTTGTGTAGGGATATAACTCCTATTATCTCCTGTGGGTGCTCCCTGGCCAGGAGAAGGATAGCCCCCATGATTGCCACCCACTCCTTGATTATAATTCCCACCGTGCGTAGGGGCATAAGTCCTACTATCTCCAGTGAATGCTCCCTGGCCAGGAGGTGGATAACCCCTCTGATCTCCTCGTTGGAATCCCCTTTGTTCTTGAGGAGGATAATTTCCCTGTCCGGCCTGGTTGTAGTTTCCCTGATTTGAAGGGACTGGATTGTCTCTCATGGGAACCCTTGTTTCACCTTGTCCAGGTGGCCCATAATTCTGCTGCCCTGGAGAATTGTATGAGGACCGACTGTATCCAGGTGCATCTTGATTTCTAGGCTGATCAAAGTTTCTGTTCCGATCACGGTTTCTTCCTTGATTCCTTCCATATTGAATTGGGGGAGGTCTATGAATTATTGTTCCATTGATGTACTTGTCTCCTATTAATTATACAGTATTTTAAGTCCATATACAAAATACCATAGTCAGTCATACATGAAAGCACTAGTTTATTGCTCACTTAAAAAGTCAAAGTATCATACAATTAAAATGAGAGATTCAACCAACTTATGATTCAAGTAATCAAAATATGAAGCAAAAATGTCTCACCTCCATACTCCTTGTTTTGCGGATCGATATAAGAATCCGGTAATACAAATATAACACCAGGTAGACCTATTAAAAAGACCGAGAATGTAAGAATGCCAATTCATCATATTTCTCCAAAAGGATAAATCACACAAATGCACATTGGGGGCTCTGAATACATGATCTCACCCCCTATCTTTATTTTAAAATGGGTTGGAAGGACCAGTAGAGTCAAATTTCATTGTACCTTGATAGTAAGATTGCATGCACAAAGTACCAGACACATACCTTCAAACTTCTTTGACTCCTCTTCTGTCATCAGAGCCTGAAATCCTGTATAAGTTGTTGTGCTACATGCATACATCTTCTTCTTCGCCTCTTCCACACTAAGCCCATAAAAGTTTAAATCAGCATCTCCTCTTCAAAAACTAAGCTAAAAAAATTATATATATATATATATATTATATGCATAAAAATGTCAAGAAGAAAAAGTAAATATGAAAAAATAGAGTTTAGTTCTACTCTGGTGCCACTTTTACCAATTCCATTATGTGCTTATTCTCTTTTCTTTCATATGATGACTTCCTGCACAATATCCTCATTTTGTACTTTTGGAAATGGTACGGGTAGGGAACAAGAGTAAGTTATTGTATAGAATTAATTTGGGCGAGTGACATATCTTTTTACACATGCAAGAAGACAATTTTAAATGACATGAAGGAACAATCGAATAAAAGGTCAGATAACTATCATGGTCTTATCCACAATATTTGCAGAATTTGACTTAACACAAGTACGAAGACCTGCTTCCATAGTAAGCACAAAAAACTAAAATAAGAGAAAATAAAGAAGGGAGCACAAATCTGTTGCAGAGTGAAATTACCAAATTAAATTAAGCTGAAATTCCATAGAGAGGACCATACAAAAAGCACAAGTTCATAAAAAATAACAACCAACCCACTTTTAAGTGTCGAGTGTTAAAAGCACAAGTTCATAAAAAAATAACAACCAACCCACTCATATAAGTTTAAATCAACAACACAAATCACATATTGTCATAGAATAATTTCCAAGCTCTCCTTGGTTATAGAGAAACTTTAGAACATTTAAAAAACAACTTCTCTTTTTTCATCCATGACAACACTTCAGGGAACACTCCATCTAATTCATCGAAATGGAAATCAATGGCAACTCCCTTAAATTCAAGACAACCAAATGAAAAATAAAGTTTATAGAGTAAACAAATAGTTCTTCTAAAGATTATTGCATCACTATGGATTAAAGATTATTGCATCACTATGGATTAAAACTCAAAGAGGTCTACACTGATGATTGTTACAACTAATAGATTTACTTGTGTCCATGATCACACAACATATGCTAGTATAATTCTCCATCTCCTTTTTTTTTTTTCTTTTTTTTTTTTCCTAGATGAAGTGGGTGGTTGGTGTAAGGGAATGAGTTCGAACAGGGAACTCTACTGGGAAGAGGTCCACCTGAAACCTGGGCTAAAAGAGAGTGAAAGAGGGTGAGAGAGGGACCTGATGTTCAAACCCTTGGCACATGTCTGCTCATAGCACATAACCATATCTTCAGGACTAGGCTTAGGGTCCTTAGGAAAGTCCATGACGATAAGCCAGTGATTGTAGTCGCACCCTTCGAAAAGTATTGTATCCGGCCCAATCTCTTCGGTTTGGTTGTTGTGGAAACTGGACCGGGCAGATAGGAGAGACGATGATCTGAAATCCCGGTACTGGACCAGAAGAGTTGGAGATTGCGATGATGATGATGAAATGGCGGGCTGGATAGGGATAGCGGATAAGGAAAATCGTGGAGCAGATGATGTCGCAGGATTTGCCAAGAGAGAACTGTGGAAAGTAGAGAGAGTTGTTAGGGTTCGGCGGAGGCGAATCGAGTACGAAGCCATGGCTTGTGGTGGAGCGTTGGTTGCACCACTATCTGATTGTGTCTCTGAGACTCTGAATTGAAGGAAAGGGTTTTGCCTTTTGAGGGTTTAGGGTTTTCTAGAGGTGGAATTTGTGTCGAGATACGCTGCTTATGTTTGTACGTAAACGTACAATAGTGTAAAGCAGGTTTTCATTTTATATTTTTTAATAACAATTACATCCATTTTCTGCCGCGAAATTACACATTTAATCTTTTCTCTCTTATTTTTTTTCATTTTTCTTAAAGTATGTATATTTGCACAGAGCTTAACCAAAAGACACATTTAAATAAATAGTTAATCTAAATTATATTTGTATCTCTATAATTTAATTTTAAATTTCATTTTATTTCTGCACTCTCAATTATTATAATTAAATACCTGCAATTTCAAAATAAATGTAATTGGGTCTTACATCAACAAGATCAAGCTAATTTGGCTAATAGAAAATAACGTACACAAGCCCTGGCTAATAAAAAAAGCTATCATGTGTCTTGAAAAATAAAATATTAATATTAAATTAAAACTCAATTTTAAGAAAATAATATCACATGTTTCAGTGTAACTAGTCACTTGCTTTGTTGTTGTTTTTTTTTTTTTTTTTTGATTTTCAAAATAAACCGATAATTTCATTTGTTTTGATAGTTTTAAGAGCAAATCGGCCAATACTTTGCCAAATTGTGAGTTTTGTCGTTATATATAGTTACTACTTCGTTAAACTACATGAAATTTTAGTATTTTTTCTTTTTACAAATTGTCGGTTAGTTTGTCATTTTATGTTTTTTGTTGGTTTCTTGAAGAAATCAAACGAGTCTCTTCCTGAAATGCCAAAGCCTCTTACTTACTAGTTTGGGTGTTTTATTAAGTCGTCTAAGCATCTACTGATTCATGTGAATTATAGGGTAACTCGTCAAGAATTGTGTCAATTTATCATTCTTTTTTGTTGTGTATAGTGAATCGTCTTAGTATTTGACAATTTACTTACTTCGATAGTTGTTAGAAAACAATACTTAATTTGTAGTATAAAGTAAATAAATCATCAAATTCGATGACTTTGATAGTTTTTAGATTATTTCATCATTTAATTTGTCAATTTACAAGTTCTAGTTGTTTAATAAAATAAATCACCAAACTCTTTAATTTTATTTGCTTTGATTGATAGTTTTTAGATCAAAAGGCACCAATTACTTTGACATTCTACTAGCTTCATTGGTTTTAAAAGTAAATCGTCAAACTCTACTAGCATTTGATTGGTTTTGATAGTTTTTTATAAAAATTACTTTGTCAACATACGAGTTGTGTTGTTTCATAAAATAAATTGCTTATCGTTTATTTGTTCAGTAATTTGTTAAAATAACTAGCTAATTACTTTGTTATATTTTTACAATAAACTGTACAAGTCTCCCGCATTTTATTTGCTTTGATAGTTTTAAGAGTAAACCTGCCAAATCAAGCTAATCTCCGAAGCCATTGACCATTTACTGGTATGGGTGTTTTATTGATTAAGTCGTCTAAGAATCTGCCAATTTATGTGGTTTATGTTCTTTGCACTAAGTCATCTTAATCTTTAACGATTTACATGCTTTGATGGTTATTATAGCAATACTCAGTTTTGTTGTTTTATTGTATGTAGTATAAATTAACTCATCATCAAACTTTATGCTATTGATTTGTTTTGACAGTTTTTATATTATTTCCTCATTTAATTTACCAAGTTACGAGATTTGTTGTTTAATAAAATAAATCTTTGAATTCTTTGACATTTTATTTTCCTTGATGGATAGTTTTTAGAACAAAAAGCATCAATTACTTTGATGTATTATTAGGTTTGTTTATTTTCAAACTAAATAATTTCTGTGTCTCGAAAACTCAATTTTAAGAAAAATAACATTACAATTTTTAAATTAGTTAACTAGTCAATTGCTTTGTGGGTTTTTTAAAATAAACCTTTAAAATTTTCAACACTTTATCTTTCTTTTCTTTTTTTTAAGTTTTAAGAGTAAATCAGTCAATACTCTACCAAATTGCAAGTTTTGTTGTTTATGTGTACTTCGTCAAACTCCTTGAACTTTTAGGATTTATTTCTTCTTCTTGTTTAGTGCAGTTTGTCATTTTATGCTTTATGTTTGTTTCCTGAAAAAAATTGAAGAGTCTCTTCTTCAATTGCCAATGTCAATTTACTAGTTTGAGAGTTTTAATGAGTAAGTCACCTAAGATTATGCCTTTTAATATAGTTTATAGAGTAAATTGTCAAAGTTGTGCCTATTAACGACTTCATTTATTTTATTTTTTGTGAATCATAAAGCCTTTGGTGATATACGTGCTTTGATGGTTATTAGAGCAATACTCTACTAATTTCCCAATTTACCTGTTGTGTGTTTGATTTATAAGATAATGTAAATCATTAAATAATTAACTACTACTTTTGAGAAAGAAAATAAAATGTCTAGTAATATAATCTATAAGCTATAAACGAGTATTTTTAAAATAAATTAATTAATTTTGTAATTTATAGATGTATTTATGAAATCTTGAAAATAACACATTTTTATCATTAATATTAGCTCACATTTTTTATAATTAAATATTAGCACACATTTTTTTATCACGCTAATACGAAGAAATTTAATTTTGGGAAAAAGAAAAAGTTTAAGTGAACTCAATAAGCTGTCTTCCTCTTTTGTGAAAAAATAAAAAATAAAAAAAATATTCTAAAACTTCATGACTAAGAGACCTTGCATGTGCGTTGGTTGGACTTGGAGAGAGACACAGTAGCGATTTTAGAGCAGTGCAAGGTGGGTTGGTGTTGAAAGTACAAGCAGAGACAAAACGATAACAATAAATATAGAGCCCATGTTAAGGACTCTACGATCAAAGCCTCCATATGCACCTGCACCTAATAAACAACTATTCAAAATGTTCCTCTTTTGTGATATCCCACTTCCACATTTCCTGGATCTTTCATTTGTTGCACATTCCAGCACCCGGGTCTTAATTTTCTCTGGAAAAGACTCCAGTTTTCCCTGGAAAGTCTTTAACTTTTTGTGTCAAAGCTCACGGGTTGGTTCTGATGGGAGAAATGGAGAAGGTAATGCAGCAAGGGAGGTCTCTGGCTGAGACGCCTACATATTCAGTTGCTTCAGTTGTTACAGTCATGGTCTTCGTCTGCTTTTTGGTTGAGCGGTCAATTTACAGATTTGCAAAGGTAAATTGAACAAGTCTATGAAATTGATTTGTTTAGTTGCTATAAATGTGGGGAGAGTGAGAAGTTAGGCTACTACTACTGGACTCAAATAGCTCTGTCACTTAGTCCAGCTCACCTGGGAAGTTGGAAAAAGTTCAGAATCTTAACTATTGTAATCCACTATTTGGTTGCTGACAAGGAGGTTGAATTTCATGAAAAATAATTTTGTTATTCTCTGCAGTGGTTAAAGAAGACAAGGAGGAAGGCACTATTTGCTTCTTTGGAGAAGCTTAAGGAAGGTAATTCATAATATATGCTTGTCGATCTAAAGTATGTTAAGTAGGGCTTGTAAGTGCTTCCAAGTTCAACAGGACTTCTGCACTATTTTGCTGATATTTTTGTCCTTGTTTTTAGGACTGCAGGGTGAGGATTAAGATATTTTGGGAGCTCTAGTTATATGTGATTTAAAATTTTAATCTTGTGTTGGCGAGGGCAGGTCCTTTTTCTATTGCTTTCCCTTGCCTTTTTCATCTTTTCATCTTTTCATTGTGAATTCATCTTTTCATTCTTCACAATGCTAATGACTAGCTTTTATAATTTTGATAGAGGGTGTTGTTCTTGGAATTTCTTTTTCCTTGGAAATGTAAATTATAGGAAGCTGCTTTCTTATTCTTCGGCACAGAATAAAGAGGCCTCTAATCTTGCTTAATGTTCTTGATTCTTTGATCTATTTCAGTCATCTGATAGAAGAGTTTGGCTTTATTATTCATTCTTCTAGTCCTAAGACTTTCCCTCTTTACCTCCTATGTGGAATTTCCCTCAGAAGTTAAACTTTTACTTGCTTTGCCATGATTTTATCTCAACTTTTTATGTGCTTTTATAGTTATGAGACCATGTCCCATATCTTTGAAGTTTTAATGCTTGAAGAATTTTTGGAACTCGTTTATTGTTGATACTTTTCTATTAGCAGTGGGTTTTTCCTCAGGATTTGTGCCTCTCGTTTGAGGGCTTCTGAAAGGAAGAAAAGGGCAAGCTATGTTTTTAGAATACCATGTTTTAGTTTATTTGTGTATCTGATTGTAGCATAATGGTAGAATTTTCAAGTTCCATCTTTTAATAGAATAGTCATCTTGGCTTCTCCTTTTCATTTTGCTTTGGGTTTGTTTGAAGGGCTTTTCTTTATCTTAGATTCAGCAGGATAGGCGAGTCAGTGACTCAGTAGTACTGATCACCTCTTCTTCTGTTTTTTTCCTTTTTCGTTCATAAATAAAATTTCTTCTTCTTTTTTTTTCTGAAATGTAATTAATTTGTATTAATCATTCTTGCCAGAGCTGATGCTTCTGGGGCTTATATCTTTGTTGTTGTCTCAAAGCGCAAGGTGGATCTCTGAGATTTGTGTTAATTCATCTCTTTTCACCAGCCAATTCTACATCTGTTCTGAAGAAGATGTTGGCCTGAATGAGAATATCATGGTCAGGAGTTCAGATTCTTTCCCTAATGAGACAGCTATTCCAAAAGGAATAAATACAGTTGTATCTCATCAATGTGGTGAGGTAATATGCTTAACTTACCAATTTAGTAAAAGGAGTTTGTTTCAGCATTCCTAATGCTAATAGCTTCAAGCAGGGACGCGAACCATTTGTTTCATATGAGGGTCTTGAGCAGCTGCACCGGTTCTTGTTTGTGCTAGGGATCACTCATGTTCTGTATAGTTGTGTGGCAGTTGGTCTGGCAATGAGCAAGGTCAGTCATCATATACCCAATTTACTGCATGACTGCATACAAATCTTTCTGATCGGTATTTGTAAAGTTATCCCTTAATGAGGTTTTGGAGATTTCTGAGAGAACAAGTAATCCATTATTCAGAATGAAATTAATCTAAAATTATTAAAAGAAAAGGGGAATTCACCATTATAAGATTTCAAATATGCACATAATGCTGTAATTGGAAATGAATTCCAACGCATCATGTCATAAGAAAGATCATGCCTGGGGAAGATGAATCCTGTTCTTAATTATGAATTATTCTTTGGGCACAAGGAAAATATTTTGTCAAAAGAATGTTACACTGCTTAGATTAAGGAGCCTTGTTGAAATCACTTGGAGTTGGCTTACTGGCCTTTCTTCTTTCTGATCTGCCTTCAGGTCCATATCTTTCTGTTATACTCATTGTCTCATGGTGATGCAGCTGGTACTTCTTGCATGCTAAACTAAGGCACTGCTTCATTTGTTTATTTACCATCGTGCAGATCTACAGTTGGCGAAAATGGGAAAATCAGGCTACCTACGTGGGTGATGGAAATTTGCAAGGTACAGAAACAATGATCAGCTTGGTTGACTGCAATTTCCATTACGCACTTGAGCTGGTCATGATGTTTTACATTGACATTATCCCTATTACTTTCTTGATCAGTTGTATTATACAAAGAAAAACTGATGTTTATTTTTCCTAGAAAATAAAACATGATACAATGACCATGTGGAGAATAGCTCTGTGGCTTCCCCGCTTTATGTACATCACATTGAAACCAAATTTCCTCATCTCGCTTATTATTCAAGATAACGGTTATCTAGAGAATATGTGAATATGTTATGGCTTGTTGATTGACCTAATGCTTTACACATTTCAATTCTTTCATTCAGATGCATCAAGGAGGTTAGGAAAATGGTTTCAAGTTTTAGTTTTAGAGTTGAAAAAAAAAATGAAAACATACTCTGGTTAGCTCATAAACAAGCCTGTACTTATATGTTATAGACTGCAATAAAGGCTTGCTTGGCTTGATACTGAAGTTGTGATACTTGCTTTGAGATAGTATGTAGCAAGTGGAGCTTAAATTTGTGAACTACCTATCGTTGAATATTAATTACACTACGATTATCAAAACTTGCAAATGCTGTTACCTCAAGAAAAAAAGGAGAAAGAAAAGAAAAGAAAATTAAAAAAGAAAGAAATGCATGACCCTCTGCCACCTGTGTCGAAATATACATAGTTTTCCCTGGTTCAATCAGCTTTACTACCAGAATCATCCACGCATATGTGGCCATGTTTTGTTTTAGAAAATAATTGATATGATTTCATTCATGCTTTCCTTAGTTTAACAGAAGTTTTACTTGAAACAAGTCAAGTTTTGTTAATTTTTTTCTTCTTTATCTGGCATATTTCAAGTCCAGTTTATCCCCGAAAAATGATTGAATGAGCATACCTGACAAGTCAAAACTACCAGGTGTAGTGTTAATAACTTCCACCTGTGTGAGATGAACAACTTCATGAGGCATACACTGTGCCTCTCGAGGCAAAGGCTTAGATTATGTACTCTTGGGCATCAGACCTGGTACCGACAACATTTATGCTTATGTGAGTAATGGCAACTTTTGTTCAACTAATTTTGCTTACAGTTAAAACAAACAAGGTTATGAGACGACAGACTACCTTTATTTTCCATCATGCTTCTCACCCATGGAGCAGGAGTCGGATTCTGATCTGGATGGTAATAGTTCGTGCATATTAATTATTATGCCCTCCCTTTCCTGTGAGCTTCTGTACAGCTGTACTGTGCTTCAATCTTTGATTGGGATTTTTTAGCTCAGCATATATTATTCAGTGGATGAGATTAATATTATAGAAGCTACACCTTTCACTTTTTAAAGTAATAATAAAAACTGCAGTTATTCCAAGATAAGGAGTCATTCCTTACTATCCAGATTTCTAGCAACTTCTCAAGATACTTCAGCTCAATTTTGGTCTAATTCAGCTTATGGATGTCTTATGGGGTGTAATTTTCTGGTCCTTCTTGCAGCTTTGCTTTTTGCGACAATTTAGGAGTTCTATACAAAAATCAGATTACCTTGCATTCCGCCTGGGCTTCATCACTGTGGGTATCTGATTTTTTGAGGTCTTTTTTGTCTTTTTCTTTTGTATTCTTTTGTTCTTTTTGGCTGTTTGCTTAGTGGATTATGATACTCATAAGCATGGGTTGCAACTTCTCTGTAATTGTTCTTCGATATTGTAATTCAACCCTCTTGAATGAACTTCCATATGGTTATGTTGCACTTGTTTAGAAGAGCAAACCTCTTGTTTTTACCGAAGAAGTTGAAGTTTATTTGAACTAAAAACTAATATCATATTATAAATGTATGTGAGGATAAAAGTGATCATGATTCATGACAATGGAAGTAATAACATGATATCTTTTAGAAACATGTGTATGCTGTAATGCAGGATAATGCGGACATAACTACATCATGTTGGTTTAACTTGGAAGTTATTAGTTTTGGGTAAGTCTATCTACAGGCATTTTAACTATACTTATATATTCCAACGTCCAAATTGCGTCTTTGCCTTGATGATGTTGTGTCAATGTCATGTAGTTTCTTGTGTGATGTTCCTTGTTTCTAAATCACACATCCCAGCTTAACACACAGACATGCATGAGTATGGGAATAAACTACTGTAACTTTCACCAAATGATATAGTCCTAATTCCTCTGGACTAGTGAATAACACTACAGTCCCAGTATAGTGTAGAGATGTACCAAAAAGATGTAGAAAGATTATGGAGGGTTTGGATTATTTTCATCTGCTAAACTCTTTCTTGAGTTTCACATAAGCTGCTAAGTGAGGGCCCAAGGAGGTGACTTGAAGTATTGTACTATATGTTTAAGAAAATTATTTTCTGATTGGCTAATTTCCAATATGACATGTTGCAAATCTTGATTCCTTTGTTTTTGAGTTTTATGTTATTATTTCTTGTCTTGGTTATTTGTTGTTGTAAGAAACGTGTAACACCAATGATCTGATAATCATCCTCCTTGTTAGTTTGATTTCATACCACAAATTGCCACTTTCTTATAACTTCCACAAATATATGGTTCGGAGCATGGAAGATGAATTTCAGGGCATTCTGGGGATAAGGTATGCACTCTATCTAATGGGATTAGCCCTTCCACTGATAGTATGTTGATGCTTATTAAAATCAGTTGTTGGCAGCCCACAACTTGTTAGATTTAGCAATGAATACGTATTGTTGATAAAAAGCGAAGGGGATCCAATCATCAATAGGAAAGTCATTTCATCTTGGAGAAATTCCTGGTTTATGGCTTCAAAATGCCTCATCTTTTAATGTTCATGCAAAATCTTTTTCTACCCCTCCCCTTGTGAATATATGACTTATATTGGCTGTCCAGTATCCCCCCAAATTCAATTTTGATAATCCATCACGTTCTACCTTACCTGGGAATCCAGTTACTTAGGAATTAGGATTGAATCTTGAATGATGCTCTACTACTTTCCAAATTCATTATATTATCATCTGTAAGGAAGGGTATAAGGAAATTAAATAGGAATCTGCCGAATCACCCTTTTTTGCAGCTGGGCACTTTGGGGTTATGCTATTGTGTGCATCTTCGTAAACGTCCATGGTAACTCTTTTCTTAAAAGCAAATGTGAAGGTCATTTGGTTTTGCTATATTTCCTGAAACATTATGTTTTGAAATTTTCAGGTTTGAATATATACTTCTGGCTTTCCTTCATCCCTGCACTTGTAAGTATACTCATTCTGGTTTCATTACACTGAAGCAAAGCAACCCTTGAAAGATTAAATTTAACCTATGTTTTTACTGTGCAAAAACAGGTTGTCATGTTGATTGGGACAAAACTTCAACATGTTGTATCCACTTTAGCACTTGAGATCATGAAGCAAACAGCTCTATCTGTTAGAACTCAAGTAAAGCCACGTGATGATCTTTTTTGGTTTAAAAAACCAGAGATGTTACTAAGGCTTATACAATTTGTGATATTTCAGGTAATAGTTTGTAAAATGTTATGTGTAAGTCTTGTCATTCTGCTTATTATTGACTGTGCCCTAATTGTCCTTACTTTGTATACAGAATGCCTTTGAGATGGCAACATTTATTTGGTCCTTGGTAAGTGGAACCATTTTCTTTAGGCATGTTTATGTCCATACATGTGATCTATTGGTGAAATTATCTCTAGTTTTCTTGTTCTTTTGTTTGTCTAGTGGGGGCTGAAAGAACGATCATGCTTCATGAAAAACTACTATATGATTGTTATTCGATTAGCTTCTGGGTAAGTCTCTCTCCATCAGCCATTAGTTGAAACTTTGTGGATCAAATTATACACGATGATAGAATACTAAACTTTTATATCAAATAGGTACAGAGGATTTCAGTAAGCAAATATGCCATAAATGTACCCTATAACTGGAAATAGAATTGCAAAGAAATTGATTGGAATCTTGATTTTGTTGTGAAAGAATTCTTTTGTTGACAATTTTTCTGAAATCCAGTGTTAAACTTGACAAATTAGTCTCTGAAACTCACAACAATTGTTCCATTACTTATCAAAATGTTCCTTTTGGCAATTTCAGTGTTCTTGTTCAGTTCTGGTGCAGCTACATGACAGTGCCCTTGAATGTAATTGTTTCTCAGGTTTGCTTAATCTTTTGCTACACTATTTTTACTACCAGTCGCCTTTATTATATAATGCATACACGTGCACAGATGTACTTGTCACAACTTTATGAAATAACTTCGAACAAAAATAATTCTAGGACATGTAGTAGACTGAGCATTCTTGTAGTAAAACCTATGCAGTTGGAATTTTAGGGTTGAGGATCCTATCTTGCTCCACAAAAAAGCAAAAAATCACATTATGGATTATTTTCATAATTTCATCTTTTGGTGATTCTTTTTGCATCATTAAGTACTAATTCAAAAATAGAGTATCATTAATAGAAGATTCTTGTGTTCTTCAACAAAACTATTATGTCAAAAACTAATATATATAGATTATTTTTTTGAGAGATTTCTTTTGAGTTTCCATCCATATTCTTCAAATAATTAACATGCCTAATGCATCACGGATTGGATGCTCAGTTTAAAAATTAAGTTCCAACATTTTATGCGAATAATTGCTACAAAAGACTTGTGTTACAATGATAATATCCTCTTCTTCTAAAGAGATATTACATGCATGACAATCTCTGTTTCACAATTTTTCCCATTGCTTGCATGTAAGCCAATCTTATAATCGACAAAATTGTCTATTAATTTGTCCATGTAATACAGTCTTTCTGAATTTTTAGTTCTCTAATACAATCAACTAGAGAAGTGTTATTGTTTATATGACTACTAGGTTGCAGCTTCTTCTTTCATTTTCTTTTCTTTTCCTTCTGGCTACTTAACTGCATAATGGCAGCTTGATAGTACTGCTACCTACATGTTTCTGTCTTTCTCAAATGTTATGATGTTTTCTCAGATGGGATCCCACTGTAAGAAAGCCTTGGTGGCTGAGAGTGTAAGAGAGTCACTTCATAGCTGGTGTAAAAGAGTAAAAGCAAGGTCCAAACTTGATTCTGTGCACTCAATTGCTACCAGATCAGTATGTTCCCTTGAATCAACAATTGATGAGAGGGATGAGATTACAGTTGCATCTGGTACATTATCACGGAGTTCCTCCTTAGGCACACTGAATCAGATTACTGTCACTTCAGTGGAACAACTAGATATTGAGACTTCAAACCCACCCGAAGATGGACAGTACTCGTCCAGAGTGGATGAGTATTTATGTGAATCCTTACGTATTAGTTCATCACAACCTCCTACCTTTGGTGAAGACCATGTTGGTAATGGAGATGAAGCAAAAATGGAGACACTTTTTGACTTGTTTCAAAAGACATGACAGTGTTACCTTTTTAATAGTTTTATAACTTTTAAGTTATTCTTGACTGTCCAAATTGTAGGAAATTGATAGAGCATCAATATAAGAAGCAAAGATGTAAACTCGCTTGTTGCTCAACTGAATTGTAAGCAAAAACAGGGAAAGGAAAGAGCTTGGTACCAATAACCATATCAAATTAATACAATACTGCAATTTCATTTGTGACTACAAGTGAAAAGCACAAGCATAAAGTTACCCAATAATCAAAAACATAACATAACCACATCCCTGAATTACACTAAACCAAAACCAGCCCACCAGCAAAGCAAGTGAATATAACAGAGACAAGGCCACCACATTGAAAACTGAGGTCACATTTAACCAGTGAGGGCCTCCTCCTTGTGGGTCTCAATGACAACATCAGACTGAGGGTAAGCAACACAAGTGAGAACCCATCCTTCACCAATTTGATCATCATCAAGGAAGCTACCATCTGACTGATCCACAGTACCTGACACAACTTTGCCAGCACAAGAAGAGCAAGAACCAGCCCTGCATGAGTATGGAAGGTCAAAACCCATTTCCTCTGCGTGGTCAAGAAGGTAAATGTCATCGGGGCATTCGAATTCTTTTTCTCCATCAGGTGTGATAAGCTTCACTTTGTGAGCAGCCATAGCTATTCTACCTCCACGTCCAGCTTTTAAACCAAAAAGAGTCTGACCCACGTTAGGCATAGCTCGTAGGCTGGTCACAGGTTGTCTACGGATGAAGGAGGTGCTCACCATAGTACCAGAGAGAGCAGCCGTGGTTGCCATTTTTGGTCCTAACTTGGGTTTGCTTGCAGAGGAGGGTGAGGAAGAATCTGGGAGCTAAGGATTGCAAATAGCAAAGCCTAGTTGGGCTGATAACGGGTGAGCTTGTGGATATAGTGTGGCATGTAACGTAACCCTATCTGCCACGTGGCAGATTAATGTGCCTCGGAGATCTACGAATCATCACCACAGGTTTTTGCTGATTGTGGATGGCACAAATGCACAATCCTCAAACACAAATGTTTTTGAGATCATTTACATGAGGTGAAAAATTAGCTTGAACTTGTGGTTTCCATGCAATTATGTCAAAGGATACTTTGCCGTCTCAAGTCTTGATAAAAATAGAGGGGTAACATATTGTATCTAATCCCAGATATAATGAGAAATAAGTAAAGATTGGATCATCATATTTTTAGTAGCGCACATTCCAGGTGTGGTGCAAAATAAGTAAGGAATTTCACATTGAGGACGAGTGTGGGTAAAGAAACTAGTCTAGGATAAGATTTGCATAGCTACTTGTAATATAAGGACCTTTACTGGTAAATTAAGAGAGTTTTTTGACACTATAAGGAGAAGGAGGATTAATATCGCTTGCTTGCAAGAATCTAAGTGAGTAGGAGAAAAAGCTAGAAAGATAGAGAGAACAAGTTTCAAGATATGGTACACTGATAAATATAGGAATATAAATAGGAGTGACAATTATTATAGATGAATATTTAAAGAACGAGGTTGCAGAAGTCAAGTAGAAAGGTGATAGAATAATTTTAGTAAAATTGTATGATAAACGAGAAGGCCTTCTATATCATTAATGCCTCCACAAATAGGTATGGAAGAAGCTACGAAGAAAGATTTTTGGGATGATTTAAATGAGATAGTCCAAGGAGTATCTTTGGGAGAGAAAATGTTTATTGGTGGAGATTTGAACAGTCATGTTGGAAGTGCTAATGAGGGTTTTGAGAAAGTTCATGAGGGTTATGGTTATGGAGATAGGAATGAGGGTGGAGAGTTTATTTTAGATTTTGCAGTTGCGTATGACTTGATTTTAGCTAACACGTTCTTTAAGAAACGAGAGTCGCATTTAGTCATTTTCAGTAGCGGACCTAGTAAAAGCCAACTAAATATTGTTCTGATTATGAGGGTTGATAGAGTGGTATGTAAGGATTATAAAGTTATACTCGCTGAGTGATTAGTGTTGCAACATAAACTTATGGTTGTGGATGTTGGTGTTAATCGTTGGAAACAAAAATATAGAAGTAATAGGTGTAGTAGGACTAGATAGTGGAATTTAAATTGAGGAAAAATGGCTATTTTTGAAGAAAAAATGTTATAGGGTGATTCATGAATGGTGGAAGGGTAAGCCTAATATGATTTAGGATGAGATAGCAAGTCGTATTAGGAATACTGCTAAAAAGGTGTTTGGAGAAAGTAGAGGATGTGAACCTTCAACTAAGGAAGGCATGGTGGTGGAATGAAGAAGTTCAACAAGTTATTAAAGTTAAAAAAAGAGTGTTATAAAATATTACACAATTGTAGAAATGAAGTTAATTATAAATGTCTTAGACAAGCTAGAAAAGATATTAACAAAGCGGTTAAGGAAGTTAGAGACAAGGCTTGTGAAGGATTTTACAAAAGTTAAAGGCAAAAGATGGAAGAGAATGATATTTATAGGATTGCCAAATAAAGAGAAAGACGAAATAGAGACTTAAATCATATTAAGTGCATTAAGAATGAGGCCGCTAGGATTTTAATTAAGGAATACGAGATTAATAAAAGATGGTGAACTTACTTCAATACTTTATTTAATAGAGATTCAAGTGGTGATATTGCGGAACTAAATAATGCCTTCGATGATACGAATTGCCCATTTTTTTATCGGATTAGAAAACATGAGGTTAAAGAAACTATTTATAAAATAAAGAATAATAAAGTAATGGGTCCAGATAATATACCAATAGTAGTTTGGAGATGACTTGGAGATATTGGCGTAACTTGACTTACAAATCTTTTTAACAAGATTCTAGTAACCAAGAAAGTGCCCGATGAATGAAAAAATAATACGTTGATCCATGTTTATAAGAATAAAAGAGACATTCAAAGTTATATGAATTATCAAGGAATAAAACTTATAATTCATACAATGAAGATGTGAGAGAAAGTGATTGAGTGTAGACTTATGAATGAAACTCTAGTTTCTAATAATCAATTTGGCTTTATGCCAATATGTATAATAGAGGCTATTTTCTTACTTGAGAGATTAATAGAGAAATACAAAGAAAAGAAAATGAATTTTCACATAGCCTTTATTAATTTAGAAAAAGAATATGATAGGGTGCCAAGAAAAGTCTTATGATGGGTTCTCGAGAATAGAAGGTCACAACTAAATATGTAAAAGTTATTAAAGATATGTATGAATGAGTAATGACTAGGGTGCAGACCGTAGATGGTATAACTGGAGAGTTTCCGATCACGATAGAAATTTACTAAGGTTCATCTTTAAACCCATACCTATTTGCTTTAGTCATGGATGTACTTATTTATAATATTCAAGATAAAGCTCCGTATTGTATTTTGTTTGCTGATGATATCGTGTTGGTAGACAAAACTGAGAATGTTTAAATTCTAGGCTTAGAAGTGTGGAGGAACGCGTTACAATCTAAAAACCTTAGGTTGAGTCAAACAAAAAACGAGTATATGGAATGTAATTTCAGTGAAACTGGAAAGACCCGAATGAAATAACTTTAAACTTTCAAGCAATCCTTACAAATAATGTGTTTAAGTATTTAAATTTATTTATACAAAAAGATGGCATAATTGAGCATGATATAAATCATAAGATTCAATGCAAGGTGGGTGAAGTGACAAAATATTTCTGAAATTTTATGTAATCCTAAAATTCTGAATAGATTGAAAGAAAATTTTTATAAAACAATAATAAGACCAATTATGCTGTATGATACTAAATGTTAGACAATTAAGAAGCAACACTTACATAAGATAAAAATAGCCAAAATGAGAATGCTAAAATAAATGACCAGATATAGAAGAAAAAATAGAATAAGAAATAAGAAAATTCGTAAAAAAGTGTAACTAACACCTATTGAAAAAAAAATAGAACAAATCACCTCCTTTAATTTAAACATCTAACATCAGATAATCAACCTCACATGAAAGACAATCATCCAAAAAATTGACTATTCAAAATATTACTAAAATAATATATTAAATCTTTACATATAGAAAAAAAAATTCATATAATCAACCTCAACTAACTTAAGATTTAAAACTTAGTTTTAAGACTTAGTTGAATTAAATTGAATTAATTTACAATTTAAAACGTAATTGAATTAAATTGAATTTGATTTCCATGTATCAATTTTCTACCATTGGCTAGAGAGTTCTTATACAAGTACCACCAGTACTTAATTCCCAAAACCAAAATTAATGAGACTTTCATGTCGGAATAATAATGAAACTGAACTACATACGTACAAAATACACATACTAACGATATCAAGAAATTCGTACAAGCAAAAAATTCATTTCAAATACTCCATTCCCCTCCCTCGTAAATACATCAAATAAGCAAAACCAAGTAAATAAAAAAGGGGAATGGAGCTAGTCCAATGGGCACCTATTTGCAAAGGGATTAAGAAAAATAAGAAACGTCCAATACTTTGCTAGCTTTCCAGATTAAGACAATCCCTGCAATCTAAATTAAGGCTTTCAATTACGGCATGGGAGAAAAAACAAAAATCCCAGGGCTTCCCCTAGTCTAGAGAAAGAGTAAATCCTCATCCTCAAACACTGCGATCTAAATCAGTAGACATTGTTGGGTCCCCTATAATGACCAGAAGCTTCCTCAAATTTATTTTCTCAACAACCCCAATGTTCAGGGAAATGCCATCAGGTCTCCTTCGCTTACGGAAAAACCCTAGTCGCACTTGATATTTCTATAGATCCTTCTCACAAACAAATTAGAACCCAGATAACCAACAGCTCCTGCAAATTCAAAGAAGCATGTCATGCTAATTCAAGTGATAAAGAATGGAGGATCAATAAAGGAATCAAGGAGTATGTGGTTTCAAGTTTTGGAGTTAAAAAGAAGGGAAGAATACTGAAAGGAACTCAAAAATTTAAATTTAAAACTCACCGCAGAGAATTCCTAATCCAAGACAAAACATCAACGTGTACCCAAAATAGAAGCTGGTTTGGAAGAAGCCTGACATCTTTGTCTTCACATAGTAGTAGTATATTGAGTACAAGTACACATAAACAGCTGTTGAAGCAGCTGAAAAGAAAGAAGTCCACTGCCAGTGATAGTTCTCAGCATTTAGCAAAAAGTACGTCCCCACAATTGTCACACAAACGGTGACAATAATGAGAATCAGAAACACCAGCAACATAAACCCATACACATAGTACACCTGCAATCACAAAGAGGAGGAGACGAAAGAAGGCAAGTTAAGTTCAATATCGTATCAGACTACATTGAGCATATAAATTAATCTAGTCTTTTTTTAAAAGTTAAATGAATCCATTAATCTTACCGGAAAAAGTAAATAGTAACTAAAGAGACCGCTACCAAGATCCCCATGAACAAATAAGATATGTGAAGGCCATGTTCTTTTTATTCTGATAATTCAACTTAACTTTTCTAATGAATCCAATTGCTCGTATTGTTTGTCAACCCTAATAACACAGACAAGTTAAAACCAACTCAACTCCCAGAACGATGTAACACTATTTCCGTGAACAGTAGTATATAGGTCAAGATTTAGTTTAAAGTACTTTTATGTAATGTTGCATAAAGGACACTTTATATTCTAATCCAATTAATCTTATTCATTACCTTGTAATTCCAGAAGGATGTAAAGACAAAGTACATCTCAATAAAAATGCTGCCAAAGGGTAGCAATCCTCCCATCAATGAAACTACAGATGGTGTAAGGTACCACTTCTTCTCAGGGATCGGACGAGGAATGGTCTTTACACGACAAGGATTGTTTGGAGAACCACTCCAGTTTCTGCCAACAACAGTACCAAGAAGTGCTAGAGGGAAAGAGATGAAAGCCCAAATGACAAAGACAACAACCATTGTTCCAAAGGGAATAGCAGCTAGAGATCCATAGAAAATAGCAACTGTGTTCAAGATAAATCCAATCCCAAAGCACATAAATGGAAATAGAGATGCTGTGAGGATCATTGATTTTATCCAATTTTTACCTGACGAGAAAAAAAATTTAATTAAGAAAATGCTGACAGAAAGGCACCAGATTGAACTTGAATAGAGCATGTAACAGTATTGATTACGAAATGAGGAAACCAGAATATCAAGGACATACCACCATTGCGTGAATACATTCCCCCACTCACGTATCCGGATATGAATGATGTGAGAGCATAACATACTATGAAAGTTGTGACAATTGCTCCTCTCCTAAACCACATAAATAGAGGGAAAGGAAATTATATATTTTAAAGCAAGAAAAACACTGAGACAAAGTGAGCAGCTAATTATATGTAATAGTGAAAGACTGCAAGGGAGCAACTCTTATGCATGTAAGATATCTTCGTGTACACAAATTGCACACACATCTCAAATCATGCTACCAAGAACCGTCTCCATCATTAATCAATGTTTTAGTTACTTTTCAAGTTGTCTAACATACCCGACATACAACATTCCAATAATAGCCAACAATATAACAAGGAGAACCAGTAATGCTAGCTGAGCACCGGTGCCAACAACAGCTGAAAGGACAAATAAATTGCGAGGGGGCCGGAAAACATCCCCGTGCACAAGTTTCCAACCAGACTCTTCACTAACATCTCTCTCCTGAAAAGCATTGAGATAGTGAAAACCACTGCACTTCTCATAAAAACAATTCATTACTCCATATGAAGAAAAGACCAAAGTCAAAAGAGTGTCACCAGAGTTTCGAGATCATCATCTTCCCGAGCATATTTTGCATAGTCATTCCTTAGAGTTCGCATTAATATCATTGACACCAAACCAGTAAGGAAGATGACCATCATGAAGGAATTAAATATGGAGAACCAATGGATCTGAAAAATGCCAGACACACATAAGCCTCTCAGTGACAGAAAAAGGAGCTAAATGGTTTACCAATCAGATATATACATATCAATATTAAAAAGAAAAAAAAAGCCCTAAGTGGCCACTTCAATCTATTGCATACAACTTACAATATTGCAAACAAAAAAACCCAAATAATAATTTTCACCTGATGCTCAAAGAAGGGATAGTCCAGGTAGACATCAAAGCGACGAGCAAAAGTAATGTTAGTAGGAACCCATTTAACAGAATATGTCATATCTAATGTTCTTAGTGCGTCCAACGGCTTTGGGCTTTCTTGAGTGAGATTCACATGAATAATCTGCATTTAATCCAAGGGTTACATACAGAACATCATGGATCCCAAACCTAATAAAAAACCTGAATATAATTGAATAACCACAGACCTGATCCTTATTGTATTTGACAATAATATTCTTATGTGTGTAAAGGACATGCTTGCCATTGTCACTGTTCTTGTCTGGATGTAGCTCACCAACAAAGCCTTAAACACAAATAAGTAAAATATATTTCACAACAGTTGGAAAATCAAATCAACAGACATATTTCAAAGAAAGGAAACCGTTTGCATACCCCATAATGGTAGATCATCTGAACTTGTGTTTAGCATTCCAAAGACCAGTGAGGATAACAACCCAAAAAAGGGAAAAACCATCAAAAGTAAGCCACCCAGTATAATTATTATGGAGGAGAAAAAGAAACACTTACATGAGCAACCGACAATATACAACATTATAATCAAGTCAATATCATATTGCCATCCTGTAACCATCAGAGGCAGAAAGCTGCAGGTATGATATGATATCAAGATATAGCAGCATTTCTTTTCTCTTACAAAATTATAATGTATCCAGATTCCAGCCCTAATGGTACTTCAATCAAACTCAAAGAAACCAAAATCAAATCAGAACAGGGGGCAGGGCAGGTTAATTCGACACTGAAACCAATAACAGACACATTTACAGAGACTCTTCTCTACATTATATATATATATTATTTAATAAGTAAGATTTTTCTCTACATTGTAAGTTACACTTTGATATATTAGTACAGTCAACCTAACTGCTAACGAATATATTCACAATTTCACATACATTGTAAATAACAGACTAGTGGTATCAGTTTCCAATATTATATTCATCTTGATAACATGAAGAGCATAAAAGGAGAATAGTCATGGCTATATTTCCATTTGCGGTAAATCTTCTGTATCTGTTCCGTACAAACTTCTTAAACTTCAAGCACGAGAGTGGGAATACACACAGACACATCTACATATAGTTGCCACGGACCCCCAGTCTGGTACTATACTCATGTAAACAATAGAGTTATATTTCTGCATGCCTCCAACTCTCACAGCAACTCCACGTGCATATGTCAAATGTACATTCCAAAAAAGAAAAAACTACCAAACCAGTCATTACATTCTCTTGTCATAAAATAAAGGAAGCAATGGAGGACATACCCATGAATAATTCAAACCAGTAACTATTCTCTATTGCATCCTTCAACTGTTTAACCTTAGTTTCATCAAGTGCCATTTGACAAATTGCAGTCTTATCCACATTTTCTGCACAAGGTGAACATCCATAAGTGCAGCTATACTAAAATGTCATTCCATTAAAAAAAACAGGACAGCAAAGAAGTTGGCACACTTTGGAACTTTATCTCAATTTGGCTGTCAATAAGTTCATTTCCACCCAGTACTTCACCAAGACCACCCCATTTATGAGCAAGATTTCCAGATGCATGACAAAATGGGAGGCTGAAATAGTTGTATGTTTCTTGTGGATTGTTATAAGGGCCAACTTTGTTCACCCAAAGGGTAACTGGGTCTTCAGGTTGATACTACAATAGAACCAAAGGGAAAAAGTATTGGTGAGATTATGTTTTACAATCGAACCAGGAACTTAATAGAGGTATCACGTTGAAAGCAATTTCCCATTGGATAGCAAAAATAAAGACCTGTATTCAACCTATACAGATACATAAGTAAAATAAATATATTTAAATATTGCCCAATCAAATCAAAGCATGCAACAGACAAACACAGCATATGTAAGTGCATTAAATAAAAGTAATCACCAGGCAAAAATGAAGAGAAGTGCAACAAATCCACAGTTTCAGTGGGGGAAAGACAAAGGCCATTTGACATCCAGAATAACAAAATTTGATCCACTCCTCGCTTGTGGATGAAAACTTTTTGTCGGACTAGGAGCTTCATGCCAATCTTGGCAGTATAAAAAAGGGTGTGAACCCAAGCCTAATCAGCCACCAACACATGCTGAACTAACGGTCAAAAAAATTCGCCTTTATTTTCTATTTTTAAAAAGCAGAGGCCACATAGGAGATGCCTGATAAGCTATCAAAAAAACTTCAATTGGAAAACACTACACCAATGACTTCAATCAAGACACAATGTAAACTGCTTGTTTAAAATCACCAATGACGACAATAACACTAAAATTCAGAAAGAGCGCCACCATAATGCGTGTGCTGCTAAAACAGTCACATATCAACTCTCCTCAACACTCCATTTACTGGAAAAGTATTACGTAGACATTCTATCTAACGGTAAAATTCGAATCAGAATCTGATAAGTTAATGGAAAAAAAAAAAAGATAGTTACTTTGTGATTATACGGACAGAAGTTATATTTTTTGAGATATCTGAGAAGCACTTAACCCTATACATTGTGTGTATACATAGCGCGTGCAAACAAGCAGAATCAATACTGCCAACTGCAAAAAAAAAAAAAAAAAAAAATTGAAATTTAAACAAATGAAAACAAGCATAACCTGTTTCTAACCCAATCAACCTTAACAGACTACGAAATCTTCTCCAAAGATTTAAAACCAAAGTCAACAGCTTAACCATCCAAATATTCACAGATCTAACCACAATTCATTAATCAAGATAAAATAAAAATCTAGATCTATGGTTCGAATAATCAAGTCAAAAGTCATATACTAGATTCATTGTTAGGGTTCGGTTATGTACAGGACAGGAGCTTACCTTGTGATCTGACTCGGAAGCAAACACGGACGAGAAGAAGAGAAAGACGACGAAGAAGGCCGAGAAGGATAGAGATCGGACGTTTATGGACGTAGACATCGACGGAGAGGGTCGGATCTTGAACCTCTCAACCATTTCCTTACACAAAGGAAGTGTATATTTTTCCTGAGGAAGAAGAAGAGAGAAACACTCGCCCCTTGAAGATTTGAGACTCTTCTGACGCTTTACTAATATTTTGTGGGACAAATTATTAATTAGTTTTTAACTTTAATTGCTGTTTAGTCCTCATATTTTACCATTTTTTAATTTTGTCTTCAATTTTTTTTTTCCCTAGCTGATTCCTTTCCTGTTCTAATTTTTACATTATTATGATTCCATTTTTCTTAATTGAAATTACAATAAATGAGAGAAAGTTTCCATGAATATAAATTTTGAAAGTAAATAATTTTTTATTTCTTAAAATATAAGAGAGATTATCAATAACGAATTAATTTAGTGTTCAAGAGAGTATAGATGCAAAATATTCTATTTATATTTCTATCATATTATTTACTAATTAAAAATGAGCAACAAAATTTTAATAAACATGCTTCTATTGTAAATTTTAAAAATAACAATGTACACACCCTTCTTTTAGAAGCTTGCAATTTTTTATTTTTCTTAAAGTTTCCCTCATTTAAAAAATAAAAATTATGAATTTTCAAAAGTTTTGAAACAAACATATGAAATTAATCATGTAAAAAACCATGTTAATTTCTTCAACCCAAATACTAAGAGATGAAAAGTTCTCCCACACTATACATTGATTAAGAATTGTTCTATGTTATATTTATAAAAATCATGAAAATTGCAATTTCCTTGTTTTTCAAAGCATGTTATAATTTGGATGGTGGACCATTTTGAAGTAAAATAAGGACAAACATTGATCTTCATCTCGGGCTTGGGCCAATAAATGATAATTTATATGGATCTAGTTGTAGGGCTTAGGTATTCATATTTAAAACTGGACAAGGTCAAGCTTGTGAAATACAGCCCATTGTAAATAAAAGGTAGCAGGAAAGGCCCAGGCCCAAATTAGATGGAGAGGTCAAAATTTGAAAAATTATAAAGGAAAAGTAATTTTGGAGATAAAATTTCTTATGTTGGAACTTGGAATTGTAAAACTAATTCCTTTACAAATAAAAAGAAAAAAATCCAAGAGAAAATTAATTTTCTAATTGTTACCACAACATTATTTTGCATTATTAATTTAGAGCAATAGTAGAATAAATAAAATTAGTAGGCAATCGTTAATCAGATCACCAAATTAGAAAAATATAAAATTCTAAATTTAAGCAGCAACAACCTAGATAAAAATATTTTATTTATGATAGTATACTCTCTTTTTTTTTCTTTTTTTTTACCATTTTTTTTTTTTTTGGTTAAATAAGAAGATAAAAAAAATATTCAAAACTTTTAGTTCTTTCATTTAATTTTTTTGAAAACACATAAGAACTCTTGAATTAAAAAAAATAAAATAAAATAGATGTAACTTCAATTAGTTCGGTTTTGCTTTCTTAATTTCATCACAAATAAAGACTATATTGACATATGTGCTATGTCGTAATAGTGTGGCCATCATCCTAACAAGTTGCCATGATCATATTCTTCAATGGATGCTGCTATATAACCTTTTGAGTAAGATAACAAATCTAACAGATTTGCTGTGTGACCAATTGTGATAGCTACAACAAGTGACACTATACCAACAAACCAAAATAAACTAAGAAGGTTGGTGTGTGACAACCTAGAAAATTCAGATTATTAACCAAAATTATGATGTAGAGCTAGAAACGGCATTATCTTGTTATATTCTTTTATACTTGGACATGCAAAGAGAGGATGACAGATGGTGAGAGATGCTTTAGGTACTCATATTTGACTATCTAACATTGATTGGTTGTCTTCGAGTTAGAGGTGTTCATGAGTTTTTTCGAGTTCATTTTGATTACAAAAACTTTCATGAATTGGTTTTGGTTATTTTTTTATTTTTTATTTCTCAATACAGAATCATGTTGAATTGATTTCTTATTCTTAATTGATTTCAAAAGTTAAACAATGTAGATATTGTTATATCTAATTTAACTTAATTGAAGGTGATGAGAGATGATGAAACGGTAAATGTTGTTCTATGTGGCTTGCTCATGTGTCGTGATTGGTAAATAATTAATTAACACGTGGTGTGTCATATAATAATTAATAAAAAATGTAATTTAATTGTTTTTAAATTTAAAAAATATCAAAATAAAATAGTAATGAAATACTAGAAAGAAAATTTAATTTTTTTTCTTCTAAATCATGTTTGGTTGCCAACAAGTGGATGAAAAATTCAAGCCACTATATAATACATTCCAAAAAGCAGCATTTCCTCCTTAATTTATTTATTGATTACACATACCACATGTCAATCTATTATTTGCTAATCATGACACATGAGTAAGTCGCATAGGACACTGATAAAATATGACGATAAGCACTATATTACTAGATTTATTTTTTATTACAATATTACTTGATTTTTAAAGTTGTAGAAATCACATTTTAATTTTTTGAAGTGTAGGGAGAAAAGCGAAGTTATGGTCAAACTACAAAGATGAAAAAAGAATTTAACCTATTTTTTATTATCTTTGGATTTATTAATTACATATTAATTAATTGAATTGGCTATTTATAAGAACTTGAGAAGCTAACAAGATAAAAACAAAAATTCAAATCTTCGAGGTCTCAACCTCTAATAATGTTTAAAATCAAACAATCATAATATGTGGTACAAGAAATTGAAATAAAATTTTGATTAACTGTATATATATTTTTTGTCATATTGAGATTTAGTGACTTGGTCATTTACATCTATCATGATCTCGTCAACTTAGGTTGTTCATTATTTATATTTTTTATTTACTTGATGAATATTCAAAGAACATTTTTAATATTATTCTTAATTAACTATACCTCATTTTTGTTTCTTAAGTATAACTAATACATTCCTTCTGTGTTAAAAAAAATATATATATTAATCACTCTTAGAGATATTTTTTGTTACACCATAAAATTTAACAAAAAATAAACTAGCAAATTTTAATTTCACCATTATATGGATACTTTTTTGTTATCTTAGAAGCATATATGTAAATTATTATGCATAAAAATTATATGGAGATTGTTATGCAACTTAGATGATTAGCAAAAGAGCATGTTTTATTTTGCTGCTATGTTTCGAGTTTGAATTTCTCTAATTTTATCATGAATTTTAATTTTAATCGATAAATTATATATTTTTGATCATATTAAAAAATTGAAGTAATTAAAATTCGCTTAAATTGAACCTTAAAAAAAATAATTCGTCTTTATATTTCACCTTAAATTGAATCATTTTGCACATGATAGATTAAGGGAATAAGAATCACTCTTTTTAATATTAATAATGTTTTCTAGTTTGAAGGATTTTATTGAGGAAAAAGTAAAAGAAAAAACAAAAAGATTTGCCTTTTCTTTCGTGTCGTCCGGGATGCAGTGAGATATTCCATATTTCCATGCTCTCCGTATGGTCAGCTTTCTTCTACGAAGGTTCCTCTCTTTCGCTATCCCACTGTTTCACACATGAGAAGCTAAAAGTGGAATTTTTAGTCATTCCTTAGCATCATCAATAATCAACTCACTGTATATTTTCTTTCCTAAATATTGTTTATTTACTATTTTCGTAAACGATTCTTTGCTTTCCTTCAAAACTCTCCCACTTCCCCACCTTCTCACTATCATAATTCACACCCTTTTCCAGCTCTGTTTAGTTCACAGCACTTTTTTTTTCCCCTCAAATTCTTAGTTTTTGGTTTTTCGCTATTTAAGAATTTATACCTCTTCTCCCTGCGGAATTTATCTTTGATTTGGGTTTTGGCAATTGGGAAGTTGTTAACTTTTTTGGGTTTGTTTGATCTGGGCTGATAGTAATCAACTGGAAGCTGAACTTTTTTTTGTTTTGAAGGGTAAATTATCTGGGTTTTGGAACAAAGGGCAAAACAAGAAGAAGACGATGGAGAAGTACGAACTGGTGAAGGATATAGGATCTGGGAATTTTGGGGTGGCCAGGCTTATGCGTGACAAAGAGACCAAGGAACTCGTCGCCATGAAATATATTGAACGAGGCCGCAAGGTTCATTCTATTCTCATTAGCATTCCTTCCCCCAAACAAAAGTTTATTCTTAGTATTTTGCTTGGTTAACAATAAAATTGAAAAACTGAAAAGCCTTAGTCTGTTTCTAACATAAAACAAATACCCACAAGAATTGGGCAGTTGGGCAGTTTAAATTCTCATAACTTCTACGTTTTAATACAAATATGAGATATGTATATGTTTACCTGTGTGTTCATTACTTCATTCTTATTAATTATGGAAGTGTACATCTGTATATATGTGGAATTTGTATGTCTATTCTATTTGATTTATTTAGTCATTATATATCTCAGATTGATGAGAATGTAGCAAGGGAAATCATAAATCATAGATCGCTTCGCCATCCAAATATAATTCGGTTCAAGGAGGTAGTGCTAGTGCTCCTATTTATCATCTTATTTTGGATGAGAAGCCAAGCTTGAAGTCTATCATTTCTAGATTGTCTAATACAGTTTTGGGATTTGCAGGTGGTCTTGACACCCACGCATCTTGCAATTGTCATGGAATATGCAGCAGGTGGAGAGCTATTTGAGCGAATTTGTAGTGCTGGAAGATTCAGCGAAGATGAGGTTTGATCATTGGTCATGTCTATAGGGAGCTTCAATATTCCTAATTAGATTTTCTATCATCTAGATTTAAGATAAGAAGAAAAGGTGACACTTTTGATCTCGCATTAATTAGTTTTTAAAAATCTGCACTGACTGGTTCAGTCTAGTTTGTTATATCACTGAATTGAGCTTACAACACAGTTCTTTTCTCTCTATGCTTTTTATGCAATCAAGTGCAGTGTGAAGTATTCTAATTTGGTCCACATTCATTTTTTTTGTCCTTGAAATGTTCCAGGCTAGATACTTTTTTCAGCAGCTTATCTCAGGAGTTAGCTACTGTCATTCTATGGTAAATGATTTTTTTTTGAGAACTATATATATAGTTCCTGCAGTGTACATTCATCTGCTTCTTTTGCATCTTCCCTGGAGTCCACTTATGTAATTTGTCTTGTTCTGCAGCAAATCTGTCATAGAGACTTGAAGCTGGAAAACACCTTGCTGGACGGTAGCCCTGCCCCGCGCCTTAAAATTTGTGATTTTGGTTACTCTAAGGTATTTTAGCTTCTACTCACAAGTAAATATATATGCGAAAATTTGATGTCTGATAAGCTGTGTTTGTGAAGTCATCATTGCTTCATTCAAGACCAAAATCAACTGTGGGAACTCCAGCATATATTGCACCAGAGGTTTTTTCTCGCAGAGAATATGATGGCAAGGTATTCTAGTTTGTTATTCTTGTTAATGTATACTCATTATGCAACAAGACATGCATTGATATCTGTTGTTTTCCAGGTTGTGACACATTGATTTGTTACAGGTAGTAAATTGAGAGTAATATTACACTTATTTTAAAGTTTTTAGAGTGAGCTAAACCTATGGAGAACCCTGTCCCTGCAAATCTTGTTCTTTCAAGTAGAAAGTGTTACTCCTGAGGCCCAACTAAGATATAGTTCGTAATCTCATTTTACTGTCGATATATTACTGTATTTGAAAGGAAAAAAAATAGTTTGACATAGCCAAGGTCCCTGGGGCTTGAGGCATAATGACACCTCTCATTTGATGAACAATGGTGGAGGCGGACATCATGGGCGGCGGTCCTGCCTGGTTGCCTATCTTAATTACAAATTACAATTAATTAAAATAAGGTTATGACATGTCAATTTTATCTTACATCAATATGAGGTTTAAGAACCTCCATGTAGTCTTTACCAACTAAATTTCAATTACACATTGGTTGAGCAACATAGGTATGGGCCGTATGGCTGTATGAGGAATGAGTAAAAATAGGCATGCATAATATTAGGCGTGCCTATATGTGGTGATGGATTAGTATGAACAACATGGTGTATGCGGATGCATCAGGTTCTTATATGCAGAGTGAAAATCAAATTATTTAATTAGGAATAAGTTTTTACGTGGAGTTCCTAGATGTAGGCTTAGCATGACACATGATACGTTTTTCTAACCTGGATGCCAATGAATTTATATCCTAATCTTGGCTGGATACTGTAAATTAATCTGTCTTTTGTGTTTTCTTTCTCCTGTTTCTTCTGTTTTCTTTTTTTCTTTTTCTGTTCATTCTAACATATTACTTTCACTCCTGATTACTGTTACAACTTACATGCCATCTCCTATCAAAAGAATATGTGACATAGCAAAAGCTGACATTTATCCTTTGAATTGAACGGGCAGAGAAAAATCTGACTTTAATTCTGCAATAATCACCAAGAGCCAATCCTTTTGGATCAAATATATCCCTTCAATGGCAATTTATTGAGCTTCCTGTGTATGAAATCTCAGTTCCGCTTAATTAAATATATGTGTATTTTGTTTTTTCAGTTAGCGGATGTATGGTCCAGTGGAGTGACTCTTTATGTGATGCTGGTGGGCGCGTACCCATTTGAAGACCAAGAAGATCCAAAGAATTTCAGGAAAACAATAAATGTAAATTTGCTTTCTTCTCAGGCCGTAGATTATATGAATCTGTTTTCAACTCCGTTTAACTCCCTATGTTCTTATCCAGCGAATAATGGCTGTCCAATACAAGATCCCAGACTATGTTCACATTTCTCAGGACTGCAGACAGCTCATATCTCGCATATTTGTTGCAAATCCAGCCAAGGTATATGCTAAGCTCTTCCTACTGTTTGAGAATAGTTCTATGTCAAGATTTATGTGGCAATGCAAACTAAGCTGGGACGACGTTAGTGCTACTTGCCAGCTCTCCCCTCCTCCCTCTCCCCCAAAGCAAAAAAGAAAAAATAATATTGTTACTGCGCTGCTTGTGCATCAGACTTTTCATGTTGCTGTAAATGAAATATCCTCATTCTAAGTCATGCTTTTGCAGAGGATAACCATTAAAGAAATTAAGAACCATCCATGGTTTTTAAAAAACTTGCCAAGGGAACTAACAGAAGCAGCTCAAGCCATCTATTACCGAAGAGAAAACCCAAGCTTCTCCCTTCAAAAAGTAGAAGACATCATGAAAATCGTTGAACAGGCCAAAGAACCACCTCCAACTTCCCGGTCAATTGGAGGATTTGGTTGGGGAGAAGAAGAAGAAGATGATGATGAGACTAAGGGAGACAAGGATGCTGAGGAGGATGAAGATGAGTATGAAAAGAGAGTTGAAGAGGCACAAGCCAGTGGAGAATTTCGCATTATTTAGAGACCAGTCTATACCTTCCAAACTATTAGATACTTAGTAGATTTTTTAGTTCTTTTTTATTTTTGGTTATGCGATACATCTGTGAAGTGGAGTATGCTTTCATGTGTGTAAAAAGGTTTGGTTTCTTGCATAGCTCAGTGTGGAATTGTAGCTGTATTTATGATATTAGGGTGTGTCTTGATATTGGAAGTACCATGATGTGAAAATAAATAGAAACTGCTTTGTGTTTTCTTTTCTTCCCGCTTTCCTTTTTTAGGGAAGAGTGCTGGTTAATGGTTAGTGTTTTTGATACAAATGTATATTTATTGAATCATTACGTTCTTTCTTGTTTTCTATTTACCAAGAACAAACCTAGTGTTAGGCATATAGCAAATTTTGAAGTGAAAGTTTTCTTCTATTGTTTCCCACGGTTTCGACTAAAACCGTTTTACTGGTTGACCATTTTAGGGGCTTTATATTCGTTTATGTCACTGACTTTTTTGTTTGGACGAAATGTCACTAACAATTTGATTGAAACCAACGGTCTAAATTTGTGTCAGCTTTTACCATTTGTATAAATCAATTATTTTTAGGTTTGCTTTGTACACGAAGGTTCTTATTAGTGAGGAGTGAATTTCATTCACTTGAGCGTTTCTCATGCACGAAGTAATTTATTTTATACATTTATGGCTATTTTTTTTTCCTCCTCCCTTTTCAATTTATCTCTGAGTATTGGACAAATTCACAGCTACTCTAACTTTCAAAAATAGTTGGTGTGACAGGTTCTAAACTTCAATTTTTTCTAAAACAACTTGCCAACCATTTTCAATCTCTAATCAGAGACCAGGCGAACCAGTAGGATTTGGTACACTGGTACGGCATGACATTGATTGAAACAGAATCCTGAACGTCACTGCCCTGTCTTTAGGCTTGAACTCTTCCTAGTTGGTAACTAGGTCTCTAAATTGGATGAGCATTTTTTATCTTGCCAATTTTCATTTCATGTATCTGAAGTCTGAACAGCTTGAACATGAAAAATTACTTCCATATTCTTCAAGCAAAAAATAAAATAAATATAGAGTACTTTACATAGTTCAAGTTGTAAATTAACAACACAAATTCTCTCTCTGGTTGGGGGTGGCAGAAGGCAAAGTACATGAACAAGAGCTGTTCTTTATTCTGTACTGCACCAACAACAGAATATGTCGTAAATGTTCCACTTTATTTCTTTCTGTACCAAAAAAATTAGCATAGCAAATAACAATTGATGATTGCAGTTTTTTCTTTCTTTTTTGCTGGGGGCAATGATTAAAGGAACAGGCATTTGGATGATCTAGCCTCCAATCCAAATCTCATGGTGATTATCATACACGGTTGCAATCAATAAAGCACTGCAAATATTGTAGTGTCTCCAGGTTCATTTTACCAATGATGTCGCCTCCATTATTACTGCATGCAACTTCCTGGTCTCTGTTAATACACATTCCCTATCAAACAGAGCTGAAACAACTGCCACACCTTTTAGATTCGGAACACCAATTTCCATCACAGCACGTACATTTGAAGTGCCAATGCCACCAATTGCAACCACAGGTAATTTTGAAGCTAAACATACAGTTCTCAGCCCATCCAAACCAATGGTACGGTTGTTTTCCTTTGTATTAGTTGGATAGACACCCCCAGAACCAATATAGTCAGCACCATCAATCCATGCTTGTTGAGCTTGCTCTGGTGTCTTGCATGATACACCAATTATCTTTTCAGGACCCAGGAGAGAGCGAGCAACATGAGCAGGCATGTCAGACTGACCAACATGAACACCATCAGCATCACAAGCAAGGGCCACATCAATCCGGTCATTTATTAGTAAAGGTACTCCATGCAAACGACATATTTCAAGGCAGGCTTTGGCAGCCTCTAAAAATTCCCGTGTTTCAGCATCTTTTTCCCTGCAAGAGGCCAAAAAGGGGAGAAAGGGTAAAATGGGGTGAAATGAAAAGTTATTCATAAGCAAAATCGCTTTAGACACATTAACTAAAATTTAGTTCTCTTAAATAGAGATAAGCACACAACAATTCAAACTAGGGAGATGCAATATCTAGATTCTAGATTCTAGATCCATGGGTCTGACAAAAACAAATTAGCAAGTCATGCAATCATATGTTGGAAACTCCATTTCCATGAATTACTCCCGACACAAATACATCGCCCGCAGGAAGAGATTTGAAAATCACAATGGAGAGTTATCATCTTGCTACAGTTGGATCTGAGATCCAAGAGGGTGTTTCCAGGATTCCCTCAAGCAGTCAAGCTCACTTTATGAATCGTGGGAACTCATCTATTTCTACTGTTAGGCAAGAGAACCGTGAACCTAAGCCATTTTGATTAAGGAAAGCTCAGCCAAGATGAGTTGGTATAGGAGAAGGGGGTAGATGAAGGGTTTGGAGGGTAAAACATCTTTGCTGATTAATATTTCTAAAATAAAATGAATGGTGTTCCAACAAAGCTTTCAAAGAGGAAACAATTCAGTACAGGTAAAATACAGCTAAATGTTAGAAGATTGTTCACAAGATATACATAATTAGGGAGGAAAGACAGACAGGAAGCTGTATGACTGTTCTGACCATGTACAAAAGTAGAAAAAGGATTCAATCGTACTTGAGAGTTTAATACAAGAGTCATCCCATGGGACAGTTATAAGCATTTCAGCAGATAGTGTAATACTATTTGCAAAAATATAAACTTAAATTAACCAAAAAGGCAACAAGGAAAGAAAAAATTTCTAGTTCAACATTGTTATTTCAAATTCTGTGACTCAAGACTGAAATCAAACATCTGATTCTGTACAAGGATGTTAGATAAAGAAGTTGCACTTAAAAATAAAATATTTCACATGACACCTGCGACCTAAGTATTATAAGAACAATCAAAGATGATTGAGGACACAATGTATTCCCAGGAGATAATTACCGGATACTATACACAGTGGGTTCAGCCATCACTCGTCATAAATCAATGGGGAGACATAAAGGCAAGTTGTAAACAATTGACACAATTAAGTAAGCAAAGCATATTAACTGTATACCTTAATTGGATAATGGTGGCACCTCCTTCAATGGAAGATTTAACAGCATCTGCAATAGAACGGCCCCACTTCCTATTCATACCTGAATCCGTCACAGCATATAAAAGTAAGTCATTTGGATTGAGTCTATCCAACCTACAAGAACTTTGACCATTCTTGAGCCTGAAATGGTGGTCAAAGGGGCCTTGAGCTCCTTTTCCAATGATGATGTCTCTGCTGTAAGCCAGGGCAGTCTCAATAAAATGTTTAGCATCCTGCCAAAATCCAGATACATAAAAAATTATCTGCAATGAAGATGCCACACAACCAAGTGAATAGGTGTATAAGGCCACCGCAGGGTTCAAATTCCCTTCAGTGGGGAACAGTGCACAAGTCTTTCTTCTACTAACAACTCAACACTAAAATCACCATCTCTATGTAGCTCCTTTTTAAGGGAAAACAAAATATTTAACCAACAAATGCCATCCACTTTGACGCTGTAGTGTTGAAACCATAACTAACCTTAACAGCTGAAAGCATTGAAGAACCTTTTGCTAACTCTGCTGCTATGCACGATGCCAATGTACAACCAGTACCATGAGTATTGCGAGTTTTTATGCGAGATGAATGCAGCTCATGGAAGCTCTCACCTGCAAATGGCAATTTCAGAAAATTGAGTCCACTCTCAACTCAAAGTTGCGTATACATAAAATGAAATCGAGTGAGTCAAGAATCTAACCATCAAAGAAAACATCAATTGCATCCAATGAATCGGGAAGATGACCACCTTTTACAAGTACGTTTCTGAAATGACAATTAACTACTTGTCAAAGCATACCATGAGAATCACGGCTTTGTAGGGCAACTTCTACATGTAAATGTTCCTCCATATCATATCAAAAATTTAACTAAGTAATCTCCACCTCTTGTTTCATAGTGAAGAGATAGAGTTCAATATAGAAGTGCATGGTTTATGAAAAAAGATTCACTATATGACTTTTGCACTTCAGCTGACAAGGTTAAAAACCTGTGCTTCTTGATTTAGCCATGCTCTTGTCTATCCCTGTTCAGATATATGCAAGCCTACTATCATTTTTACTATAACTGTAAAATGTGTATTCTTAGTGTAACTAGCGATGTTATTTTCTCGTATCCTCAAACTCCAAACAGGAAAGAAAGTAAAAAAGGATGATGTGTCGTGATTTCTAGGACTACTACCTCATCAGACAAAGAGAACTACCTTTAATCTACACCTGATAGTGCTACTCTATACACAATTTTGGTTTGTAAAAGTAACAATCCGATATCGAGTGACTCTATTTTTAGACAAATGAACATCAATGGCTGCAAAGTATGCATCGCATAAGCTTATATAACACAAAAGTTCTGTGCATGAGCTGATCGGATGAGAAATAAAAGATTAAAAGTATTTATAAATAACAAACCTAGGACCCATATCGTGTATTAATTTTGCAGCAGAACGCATATCAGAAACTGACTCCAGTTGCACGCCTCCAAGTAAAACAGATGCTTCCTTAATATTAGGGGTTACTAAGTCAGCCATAGGAAGAAGCTCATTTCTGCAGTCAGCAACAAGTAGAATGGATTATCTACAGTCTCATAGAGAAGATTTGAGTAAGTACTACAACAGAAAGATGGAGATAAGATAAAATTGGGGGGGGGAGGGGGTGGGTGGGTGGTTTGTGACACCAAAAATTAATCAAGTAATAGGCCATTAGCAAAAAGGCTTAAGCACGGAACCATATAATGAAAGTCTCTCACAACAGTGCTAATAGGTTCTCATAAAAGTCTGCATTGTGAAAACTAGAGATACTGCTTAAAGTCATGGAGATTGAAGAATCTTGTATAAATTCCAGGCAGAAAAGTTTGACGTACCGAAACCCAGCAAGAATGGAAGGACCAGCAAGTACATCCCCACTTGTAGATACCATCACAGGATCAACCACTAAAGCTGCCTTCAACAATTTAACTAAGTCAATTTAGAAGACACTCTAATTATAACCAAATCACATAGTAATTTTCAACAGAACTGAATACCTGGAACTGGATATTCCCTAAGACTCTTGTGAAGGACCTTGACTATGCCAAGAGAGGGAAGCATGCCTGTTTTAACCTACAAACATATAATGATTCATTAAGAGGGAGGATTTAGCAAGGACTGTAGTATAAATGTCAGGAAATATCAAGGAAAATCCAAAATTAACCACCTATAAGTTTTTTTTTTTTTTTTTGGCAACCTGGCAACCATGACAAACGAATCTAAAAGTTGCAATTTGAAAACTGGGGGGTTGGAGGGAAGACAGTTCAGCTAATAAACTACCGGAAATCAACACCTGTATCGACCATTTTCTTCACTTACCACGTCAACATGCATATCAGACAACACCTGACTTTAACTGCTCTGCAACAAAGTCATCGGGCACAATGTGTACTCCCTAACAATTTCCAAAATGAGAATAAGATTAAAATAGTAGTCAAGTTAATAAGACTGTTTATATAAAGGAATTTTATCTAAGTCAACTCTGACCTATTTCATTGGTCGAGACTAATAAAACGAGAAAGAAATCAAGCCTTTTTTATTTAACCTAACATTTTATCAGAATCTAAAAAATACTCTAGTCATTAAAACAAAATCAATATATAACCTGAACCCCAACTGTATTCTGTGCAGTGACAGCAGTTATCACAGTGGAACAGTACACCCCCCGAGCAGCACAAGCCTTTAGATCTGCTTGAATTCCAGCACCAGCCCCAGAATCAGAGCCAGCAACAGTCAAAACATGCGGAATTTCATTATTGCAGCGATCAACTGTTATTGAAGCCGTATCAGCCTGTACTTTTGCAGAAGTCCACATCTGATTGTTTTGATTTGTACTCGAACAAACTAAGCTTGAACCCCTGGATTGTCTACACACTAGAGGAACAGATTGGAATGTATTTGCTTGCAAAGATTTCTGAAGAAATAATTTGAGACTCAGAGAGCAGGGAAAACTAGAAATTTATTTTTCAAATAACTTCACAATAATCACCACAACCAGTATAAATTACCCTCTGAGATTGCTAAATTACTTGCTTTTGCATTGAAATAACAACCATATGAAAAAAGCTTCATAAATAGATTAGGCTAATATCATTCCGGTTTTTGAAAAAAAATAAATAAAGAATTTAATTTCACAATTGAAAAAACTTGCTTGCTTGCTTTACATCCTCTCTTTTCAGTATAAAATAACCCTAAGGTGAATTTCAAGACATACTGACTTCATATGCTTTCCTGCATTTTCTCAGCAGCCATGCATTATTTCCCACAATAACATGTCATCTAAATTTTTGAAAAACTTCCCAGTTTGGACTCATTCAAATGAAAAAGTATACTTCAACGACCATTAGGTTTACTTATACTTAACATTCTACTGTTTCCAACTTAATTCCTGATTGAAAACTCAGAAATTCTTTCTTTTCCAACAATTTTTAAGTACCTAAATCAATTTTATACGCAAAACCGCCAATAAAAATGTAAAGACTGAAAAATTGTCTCCAATTGGTTCCGTAAATAATCTATTATATGTAAATCAAATACTATAGTCAAAGTGTTGACGGAGACAGTTCAGTTGAAATATAGGTTTCTCGGAAAAGTTTTTTATGTCCTTCATTGTTTTCCTACATGTTTCCAAGCAACCAAACAGTCAAAATGAAAATAACGACCGTACCTTGCTGAAAAAAAAGGGGCTGCAGATAAGCTGAGCGTAGGCCATGAAAGAGTTGAGCTTTCCTTTCCACTTTCAAGGACTCTCCCCCGATTCACCCTATGCGCTGTGTATCTTTGCCTGAATGACCCATCGTTTCAAATGCTACAAAGATGCACTTCGATGGGCCCCTAATTCGACCCGACCCAAATCACGAATTTTGTATCACCTACTTGTTATTTATGCCCGACCCGAGTCTTCAGTATTGGATTTACAAAGTGAAAGTTATAACTAACAATATAGTGGGGATGAAAAATAAATTTAAAATATATTTAAGACTGTATTCTTTTACTTATTTTATTTCTAGTTTTCAGTTATAATATAGCTGGAAGCTTAAAATATATGATATTGCTGTTTTTTTTTTTAGTTTTAATTATAATATATCTAGGACTTTAACTTTCATGTGGGTTTGAAGGGAAGAGAAATAAGGGACAATTGGAATCGAATCTCTATAAATACTGCTGAAGTAATTAGCAAAATAAGTATTTTCTTTCTATCAAAGCAACTTTAAAATTGAAGGAAAAAATTATTCTCGAAGAAATTAATATTCTTATGACACTGGCTGGTTATAAATTATAAATAATTAATTAATTGACAAAATAATAAATAATTTTGTACTTATAAATATTTTATTACATGTGATCGAATTATAAAAATGATTAATTGAGATGTTCATACCATACTTATTGTTAAATCAAAAGTGTTTTTCTAACTTATTTGTTTGTGATACATGAATGAAAAAATAGACTTGGAAAATTGTTGAATCCACAAAAATAAATAAATAAATTAGACTTACAAAAAATATATATAAGGAATAATAATGATGAAATAGTAATTAAATGAAAAATAAGTGAAACTAAACTTATTTATCTGAGGACATCTAACCAATATAATGATACAAATTTTTATCAAAACCTATTTTAATTGATTTCAATTTCATATGTGGAATGTTAAATATGAAAAGAGTCTTATTTGCCATAAATAATGCACATATTTTTATTTTCTTCTTAAATGTATCAAAAATACTATATTACATTTTTATTCAAACACAAATTTATAGTTTTCCTAAGAAGTAAATATATAAAAACGTTTTAGTATATTTAATACTACATTCATATTAGAATTTTATTATACTTTATTCCCATGAACTGTCACTTGTTTTGTATTAACCCCATAAATTATCAAATTAATTACATAACTCCTTATTTGAGTTATAATTAACAAGTAACCATCAATCATCTAAACTAGTTATAAAATCTAACAAATTAATTTAGAAAAAATTAAAATATTCTTATTATAATAATTTTGTTGTCTTTCACTGTTTCTTTTTTATATTTTTTTTTCTAGCAATTAAAATGTCTATATTTATTTAATTTTAGTATATTATTTAGTATGTAATGCAATAATAAGTAAATCCATTTTTTTTATGAGAATATTATCATTAAAACGTAAATTGAAACAACAACTTGTATAATTTATATAAATGAGAAGAATAATATTAGTAAATTTATTAATAATTTAAATATTATGACAAGAAAATAAACATTATAAATAATTCAAATATTATTTATATATGCTAAATTGAATCAATATAAATAATTTAGTTTCATAGAAAAAAAAATGTAAAAAGGAGAAATTATAAATTAAAAAAAAAAACTTATAATGAGATCATAATTTAGTATTTTTTGAGTTAATTTGTTAGATTTAATAGTTAATTTAGATGATTTAGATTATTTATTAATTATGACTCAAATAATGAATTATGTCATATGTGCCCATAGCTAATAGGGTTATTGTAAAATAAACTGCTAATTTTTCATAGAATAAAATATAATTAATCCCTTAAAAATAATTAATTGAAAACAATAAGAATATATACACACACCAAACATAAACACTATAATACCACACAAGTAAAAATATAATATAAGAGCCACCACTTGGTATATCAAGTCAAAAGGAGTATAATACAAATAACACATGTAGAGAGAGTAATCAGAAAAGTCACATTTATGATTGTCCATGAAATTAATCCGATACTTGTATTCATCATGATTAGACTGCACTAAGTAAATTTCAATACTATAATATAATTTTGACAAAAGAAACAAATGAAAAATGAATTAGATGGAGAATAAGATTTTGAAAAGTTATAAAAATTAAATGTCGATTACATTAAAATTAATAAATAAATAAGTGTAAGACACATTTGATTTTTAATAAAAAAATAATAATATAAATTTAATATGAAAGATGATAAATTATTGAAAGAAGAAGAAAATAGGGAATATAAAAAGTTTCAAATTAAAAAAAAAAAAAAACTGAATTGTAATAAAGCTTTATATATAAATAAATAAATACTTAAAAGTTTATTGTATAATTATTAATAAAACTCATCAACTGTGTAATAACTATTAAGCAGACAGAATATGAGAATATTTTTTCTTAATAACTTTAGTTTGATAAACTAAACTATAAAAATAATTATATTTCTTTTTAGTATTTATTATCACAATAAGAGATTTATAATAAAACAAAAACTATATTTATATGGAAAAAACAAAATGTTTGTATTTGAATATTTTATTTCCTAGGTTAATTAATGAAGTTATATACTTTTTTTATTTTTGGAATTTTAAAGAGGATTAATATATAGATATTATATGCTGACGTGGGATAAAAAAATTTCTATATATATATATATATATTATTAGAGGCGGTGAGTTAATGGTAAACAACCAGAAAGATTGAAACAAAATTGAAGCAATGTACTGAGAGAGAGAGAGAGAGATAGAGGAGAGAGAGGAAGAGAGAGAAATGGAGGGTCCTCCGGAAGATGACTGCTGTCCAGTATGCCATGGTCGGTTCAACCTTCCATGCCGCACCTCTTGTTTCCATTGGTTCTGCGGTAAACTTTTTCTTCCATGAATTTTCTTGATTTTCGATAGTGAAAGATGAAAGATTTTATTTTTTCATTTGAAATTCAATTCTGATTCCCAAATCCCAATCAATTGATTAAAACAATTGAGCGGTTGCTTGGTGTTGGATAAAATAGAGAAGAAAGAAATATAATCAAATTTGGTGCTTAAGAGCTTAACTCTGCATTGATTTTAATTGTCTGGGTTTATTTAACTCTAGAATTGAAACTTGTATATCTTGGGTTTGTTCATGGGTGTCTATTCAGCCCTCTTGCTACTTGTTGGGGTCTTTCTTTAAATTTCAATTTTGATATTTTTTGTTGTTTTTAGTTCTTGTTTCATTAGGTCTTCTAGGTGGTGAACCTTGTATATCTCTTGTGAACTAGGGTATTCCCCCTCAGGCAGGGTTTTAGTGAAATTTTTTACCTATAAAAGCAAAGAATTGAAACAAGGATCATAATATACTGTTTTATTTTATTTTTAGTCACTCAAGAAACTCGTATTTTCCAGCTGATTATTGCGTGTAATGGTTATAATCCTGGCATTGTTTGGTAGCTGAGAAAAGTTTTAATATTATAGAGAAGTTTATTTTCCCCTAATTCAGCCTTTTGAATCCTATTACTTCCATTTCCTATGTCTAGGGAAATAAAATAAAATAAATAGTAATTTTACCTATAAACCTTGCTGAATCAATATGGAGCTGGCTGTAGTACTTAGTGTTAGAAATAAGTGTATCTTGTAGTATAGAAAGGTGTGGAAGTCATAAAGGATCAAAATTAGTGGAAAACCTATTGTAGCTATGTTTAGATATTTCAAATTTTTCAATCATGTCCCGTCCTTGATTTTTCCAGATTCCTCGTGTCTCGTAATTCACATGTCACGTGTCTGTGTTCGTGTCCATGCCCCTGTTCTTGCATCAGATATTTTCACACATTACCTATTTCAACCACCCACCATCATTGTTTCAATGAAACTAGGTACTATTAAAATTCCATTGGTGCAGGAGACTGCATTCTGCGTGTATGGCTTTATGGAGATGCAATGAAACAATGTCGATGCCCACTGTGTTGTCGGTGCTTTTCCAGATTGACACCATTGGAAGCATCATTTGACTGCAATCAAGATCCAGGAGCTATGAAAATTATGGAGAATCTTAGAAGGTACAATAGGTTACACGTTGGGGGCTTAAAAGGTCTTACTCAGGTACAGAAATTTATCTATTGAATTTTTTTTAATGGGTTGTACATCAATATGTGTTGCACAATGGCTATTGGAGATGTGTATAGAATCTAAAAATGGTGGTAAGAACAAGGCTAGACATAAGCTTGTTAAACTTAATGGAGTTCTGTGAGAAATAGTGCAATACTTTCAATTTGTTAAGGTCAGATTGTGAATGTTTCACTTGGAGATGTGGCTCTATTGTTTTACTTTTCCATAGCTTTGTTGCTTCACACACTGATTTTCTGTCTCCAACTTCACACACTGATTTTCTGTCTCCAACTCCCATATTGATATTTATAATATAAATTCCGGCTTTTATAGTTTATAAATGCCTGTGATAGGAACTGATTTTTGTGATTTTTTCATTCCTGCCTCATATGAAGTTATTTTTCTCAAAGTTAAAAGATAGTTGCATTTTATGTTTCTTCCTTTTCTCAGGGGTAGTGGTGTTAGAATGGTAGTTTACTCGCTGAACATTTGAGTCATGTACTTCTATCATTAGATCTAAATTCTCATATTACAATCGTTAATAATGATATAGTAGGACCAAAAGGAAAATTTTATTAGCTACAGATATAATAATGGTGAGGAAATGCTGCATTAGTTAGAAATGGTTAGTTTTCTTGATTTATGAATTAATTACTACTATTAAGATATTTGCATCGTATTAGGAGAAATGGCTTTGGGGGTTAAAATAATAGACCAACATATGCTTGCAGAGGCTTACTTTGCATCATCAAAAGACTATAAATGCTCTTCAGTTGGTAATGAGGTTTATGGCATACATTGCAAAGAAAAAACATAACGTGGATGCTTGATAAAGGCAGTATGCATTAATTGATCTTTTATTCTTGGCCATCAGTTAAGTGGAAAGTTCAACTAGAAAACAGTAAAAACAATAACTGAACAATGGTACATGACCTAGCTTAAGCCATTGACTGCCACTTTGTACATTTTAATCATTGTAATTGATGTGGTATATGAAATTAACTGAGTATGCTCTTGATAATCTCTAATTTATGAAAATTTTGGCTATCCAAATTAGGCTTGATAAATGCTGATTAAAACCATTGAAGTTTATTTGCAATGAACGTTTCAAGGTTAGTATTTGCAGCTCGTAGTTTTGATTGCCGGATACCTGGTACTTGTTTGATAAGCTTGTGGCATGTAGTGGAGACAACATTGTTTTGGTATCTTTGTAGGATTAGTTGCTGCTTTACTGCACACTTACATACCATCTGTGTTTCTCCTTCACAGAAAGCATTGGAGCTTCCATTTTTAGCCCGGATGACTCTACAAGATATGATGGATCCTGATAAGACCAGAGCAAACTTGTTCAAGGCACGCATGTTTGCAGTTAAGTTCTTTTTCCCTCCTCCCTCCACCTCAAGTGTTTTTCATTTCTTCTCAATTTCTTTCTTTTGCTCCCCCACACAAAAAAATAAAAACTCTTGTTGTGGAACTTGGCTTCTAAATTGTAACTTTAGTCCCTTTGCCTCAACTCCTTGTATCTGCCAACTTGATCAAGTTCTACAAGTTAGCCTTGTCATAATTATCGTAATCAATTTTCTATGATGTTACACACTATTGATTAATTAAGATGGGAATCCAGTAGCTACAACAAGTGTATGTAACTTGTTACTAAGGATGGATCTGTATGTCTTATGCAGATTCTAGTTGGCTGCATCTATGTTCTCATCCCCTTGGACTTTATCCCAATAGGTATGTATACTGTTGCAGTGGATATTATCTTCTTGTCTAATTCTTTGATTGTTAGTTATGTGCATGTTGGCTGCTATTTTACAGACAAACGTGAGATATTAAACTTTTTTGACCTTGGTGCCTTGATGTTCGTAACTACCATGCATATTGTTGGGCTCTTCCGTACGATGCGCCTCCGTCAGCAGTAAATATGGATTATTGGAAAGCGTTGCTGAACCAAAAGAAAACTCTAAGTGAATACAGTCTCTGGATTTCAGTACTCAGCAGCTGTTGCAACTGTTGTCTGTAACTACATGTGTTAACCAACCTCTACATGTTAATATTAGGGATGTAAGTTTGTATCCATTTTGCTTGGGTGATGAATATGATTTTTCATTTGTTTTTTGTTAGGAATATTATGTTTTGAGCCATGTAATAGTTGCTGTTGTAAATATGATGGGGCTATGCGGAATTACTTGGCTTATGTAACTTCCATCAGTTTTTAAATTATAGACTTGCTACATTCAGTTTGAAGCAATACTGTGCTGATTAGCGTTTGATGTAATTGACTGGAGGAAGGTACTATCTGAAAGGATCTATAGGAGATACATTAAGCATTATAAAAATAATATATTACTCAGTGGAGGGGTAATCCGGGAAAACCAAGTGTCGCTATATATATATATATATATATATATATATAATCATCCATTCTCATCTTCTTCATTTAGCCATTTCTGCCATTGCTATCCGAGAGAAAGTTGAGAGAAAATTTAGAAGAAGAGCCTTGCATGTAGGGGTTCTAGGGCACCAAATTGAGAAAGGAAGTTAGAATCGAGGTCACCTAGCCTTCGACATCAAGTTGCCTGGATTACAAGTAAAATGTCACATCGTATGTTAGGGGGTGTTATAATTTAATCTAAATACTAATTAGAACAAGCTACACCGAGTCCTGCGGGTTTTCTTGATTTAATTTTTCTTTCCCTTTATAATTTGTAAACATCTGAAGGCACATCAAAATGGGAAACTAGAAAAATTAAGGAGAACAGATCATAGTTTTAACATAAATATTTACACTTTGTTTATTATTAGTTATTACATCAAACAATTCAGTCGTACGAAATCCTACAAGATACAGCTGACAATTAAGACACAACTTAACACACTACTATTTACAAGTGTGTATTATTCTTTCTTCACTACAAGCTAATTTCCAAATACATCACATATTATCTGTAAGGTGTATATACCATGGCCCATGAACACCAAGTGATATGATGGATGCCACCACCAAAACTTCAGCAGCTTCCACCACCCTTTCAGTCAGCATAACAGCTCCGACTTTCCGGAGTGCCATTTCTGCTAATTCTCTTCCACGGGGTCCACTTCCGCCAAGTACAACTGCTCTAGCGGCAACATAAACAGCACGGGACACTTTTTCAAATACAGCATCCCCAGCTTGCAAGCTCTTTGCCAACATCCTGGAGGTTACTGTCTTTCTTGATTGAAGTCTATCTGGATCGATGACTTTGTCATCAACTTCAGAGAAATCACTAACTACTTCTACAATATCTTCAAGACCTGCATCTTCTACACGGTCTAAAAGCTCTGAGAGCCGTTCAACACACTTCAATACAATGTTTTCCATGTCAACTGGGTTAGCTACAACTCGCTCGCTTAGGAGGACCTGCTGGCAAACAAGGGTACTGCATTTTACAAAATTGTCAGGTACAGAAACGTGATGACCAACAACGAATATTCTAAAAAATGATCAGAAAATACAATTTTTCATACAATATGATGCCATTTACCTGGTAGCCATCACTATGATCTTCTGAATTTGAGACTGGACAGCCCTCAGCCTAGAAAAGTTCAGCAATAAAGTCTCCGGCAGATTTTCTTGTGTTAGACCAGATACACTAGTTACTAACTTCAGCAAGCCGACCCTCACCAATAGATCAATTTTTTCTCCTCTACATTCAGGCTGTTGATTACCTAGTTGATGAACAATAGATCATATCATAAGTGTCACTTTTAGTGTCTACCTACATATCTACGAAGTGCAGATTTCTCCTCTAAAGAAAGAATATAATATCATGCAACAAGCTTTAGAACCTGTAGCATTTCTGGCATCAGTAAGAGGATCTATTCGACTTCCATTTGTTTTGACCAGAAAACTTCCACCAGTTCTGAGAATGGCGGAAGGAAGCCGCCCTTGGGGTGAACTATCACCATTTGGCAAAGCTGAGAGTGTATCTGTGTGTTCTTCCCACTCCAGATCTTTGCAACTCCAAACAGATGAAAGCCACCTTAGTGTCAGTGGCAGAGAGGTGCAGGCATCGGATGGAGATCCCCAACGATTCGCAAAGGCATTCCTCAGGTAATCCATACCAGCTGGTACCCTTTAATAAAGGCTCCATAATTCTTAGGCGCGCTTTGCTTATCTCTTGCTTAAGATTCTGTGATGGAAATTCACTGTCAAATGATATGCAATAATGTGCAGAGAAATATACTACACATCAAGTTAAAAATGATATGCAAGGATAAATCAATAAACTGCCACAAATGGTAATTTAAAATGTTAGCAAGACATAGATGTCTGCCTTTGGTTGCCATTTTATTAAAGACTAAAATGGATCCGACCATGATGGAGGAGCCATGTAATTCATTAAGAAAACTGACACAATTTTTCTTGTATTGCACCACCCCAAAATAAAGATAAGAAAGAACACATTGATCATTGAACCACCAGCAACAATCACGGTTCTCAAATAACCTCTCCAAGAGCGTAGTCACCTCTGGAGGAAAACAGAGAGTATCCAAATTTCATGGCAATGATGATGATGATGAAAAAAATGAATGTTAATTATGCATATGCTTGTAGTATGACATGAAACATTCATTTTAGTCTAAAATGCATAATCAGAGATTCAGAAGAAATAACTCAAGAAAAAAGTAACGTAGAGAAAGAATGAAAAGATATGCTAAACACACCTGTATTTGTTCGAGGACAAAACGCAAACCCTTGACTAAGGCAATGAGACATGAATGGTGTGGATCATCTCCAGATCGACATAATTCACTTAACTCTAAAAGTAACTTTTGGCGAGTTCCCTTCATTAACTCATCATTTACTGGAGCTGAGAGCTTTTGCAAAGTCACCAAAGAAAACTCTAGGATCTTGCCAAGGTAGTCCACATCAAGATTACCTGACTTCAGCACCTTTATTTACAGCAGGGAAGAAATTCGAATAAAAACAAATGAGGTTAACATGGATATGCAAAAAGCTCCTTTAACTGACTGCAGGAATGGGATATAGGTACTACCTGACTGAAAATTTCTAAGTCAATTGCTCCGAATATATCCTCTTTCCAATTTCTTGGAGCCATCTCAGAAATTTCATCCCTAACCTCTCTCATGAGTTGGACAACCCGATCAAAGTTGGCACTTTCCTGATTAACAGATTCCATGATACCATCCCAAAAAGCCTTCTCCATTGTCTCTTTTATCTTCACCTGCAAAATAAAGAGGTGAGTGGACCAGGAACCGCAAAGGTGAATACAGATCAACTTCAAAGGCTAAGACTCCCAAAAATTAGCATGATTCCTGTGATCGATACTCACAGGAGGCAGATCTCTAATTCATGATGAGAACAAGAAATACACAACCAACAAAATGATTAGAAGAAAGAAAAACCTACAAAACTAGTCTTCCTCTACTTACAGATATGATAAAAATACTAAAACCTATTTCATCCTTCTAGTTTTTCTTTTGAAAACAATCATCAACATGGACAAATCACATAAAACAAAGAAGGACCAACCTTAATGCTGCTTTGATTGTGATCAGATACACCAAATTCATCAGAGAAAGCGTGGTGCTGCTCATGGAGAAATTCATTTACAACAAATTCATTTTCCTTTACCAACTTCTCAATAGAAGAACCCAACTCTCCATCCTTTACCAACTTCTCGATAGAAGAACCCAACTCTCCATCCGAACAGGTTCTAGGTGCAGAGGAGATGGATTCTGAAGGTGGAGAACTATCAATCCCTCTAAACAAGGAGCGAACAACACGACTTGACTTCTGATCACTCTCAATTATATTACTTTTTTCATTAGAGCTGACAGCAGAAGCAGCAGAAGATTTAGCAGGACCTGGAGAAATGAAGTGTGTGATTGGTGACCCCAATGGGCTTCCATTTTCCTTTGCCTTAAAGTATTTAGATCGAGTTTCAGACAGTGCACATTCCATATGCTCAATCCCAGCATCTCCACTCAGATGTTGCACCTTCTCCCTCAAAAGTGTTTGATCTTCAGAAACCTGCGTTAAGAAATTCCATCATAAGCATTGGCCTACATAGTCACCATCTGAAAAGGAAAAGGAAAACATTTTCAAAATGATACAACTACTCAGCTGATTCTCTTACATCCTATTCTAAATAAGAACAAAACTCAAAAGGCAACTAAAAGGGAAAAACATATAGGAGTTTACACTCATCAGGCAATAGACACGTATACACGAGTAGATTTCAACATTCACTCTGCTACAAGTATATTAAGGTTAAGCGTCAAAGGAACATTTCTTGGAAAAGAGGTGGGTGAAAAGGTTTGTGAATAAAATTAGCAATTTCTATCAATAACAGTACAACAGTGAGCTACCAAAACTAGGATAGTTGTCCATGTTTCACAATAATCCTGGATATATTATCAATAACCTTACTGAAATTCCTAAAGTAGATAGACTCCACAATAGACATAAAAGATTACCTGCTTCTGAATAGCCTTCATATCATGAGTAAGAGCGCCACTATCTCCTTCTGGAGTCAACTTGCAAGTTTGAATCATAGAAACCTCAAGTTGACAAGCAGCTCTCACCAAATCATCCTCCAATAATCGGGCATCCTTAACCTTCCATGCCACAAAACAGTTCAAGTACAAGCACCAAGCTTTATCAAAAGCAGCAAGCTGAGACCTGAAGGTCCAACGTTTGGGAAATGCAGTCTCAGATTCTTCATCAGAACTCAGAATCGGCCCATCTAATATAATCTTAATCAACAACTCCAACATTTGGACAAATTCTTCTGCAGATTTGGCAAGATTAATCTCGCGGTCTCCCTTTCCACTAAAGACGGCATCTGGATGACCCAATATCATATAAGCACACAGCACTACTCTCACTGGATACCTTGATGACTTAGCCAAGCTTCTGGTTGACTCCCTGGATGGAACAATTCTCTTAGCCTCTCTGCTTCTTGTCGAGCTCCTGGGAGTAGCCCTTTTCTTTGGGGAAACAACTCGTTTAAGAAGGTGGTCAATATTATCCAAACTAAACATGTGATTAGCAGGAGCAATAGCTCTGGAAACTTTAAGTCGGCTCTCAATCCGATCAAGTAAAGCTTTCACAGTTTGAAGAGTAGAAGTTGATTCGATCAGAAGAGCAAGCTGCTCAAAAGGCATTGACTTGACAGATCTCTCATTAATTCCCAATGTATCATAATCCTTTGCCAAGGAAAAGGTTGTTCTTCTTAGCTTAAGGAATTGCCTCCAGCACCTAAAATAAGCAATGCTGTGTTAGGATAAACAAATCCACGGTTTTATCTATCAATTTAGAAAATAAAAGTACAACAGAATAGGTAATAATAGATAGAAGGTGATGATGTTGGTACGGATAATTCTGGCTTCATGCCTAATAAAAGTACAACAAATCGCTCCCATAAGATAAACAAGACAACTTCTATGAATGCTAACACAATAACGCACCAATTTTGTTCTAATGTGGCAACAACTTTACAGAAACTTTAATTCATAAATGCAAGTGATACCTTACTAATTTTCTGGAAAGAAGTTCTGCTTGCTTGTCCACCCTATTCCAATTCTCCCGAGAAGAACCGTGCAACCTTCCTCTTTGCCGCAGATATTCTGCCCGTTTCCTCTTTGCCTAATTTTTAAGAGGTTCCATGAGTAATAGATAACATCACATTCACAAAGACCATTACTGTGTCAAGTGACACTAGAAAGATGTAAGATAAAAATGCTATATATAACTATGGTAACCAGCCTACCCTTTGCAACCGATCTTCCAATTGATCCCTCATTTGCCTTCTTTCAGTCTCACGCTGGTGAGAAACAGACTTAGCTACATGTAGCACTTGCAAAACTCGAGTATGTGCCTTCTTCTTCTCTGCTTCCAGCAAACACAGTCGTTTTGTCTCAGCAGCTGCTCGCTTTTGGTGAATTGCAGCACTTATACACTCCTTATATCTGCTCTCTCGAGCCATCCTTCGCAATAAGGACTGAGATGACCTTTCCCTTTGGGTCTCCCTTCTTTGTCTGCGAGCCTTGAGAATAAGCAGCCTATTAGCCTCTGCCTGCTGAACCCTTGATTCCACCTTTGTCCCAAGCTTTACGCGTTCCTTCTCATGACGCATTTCCACTCCAGTTTTAGCTGCTTGGCGCAATTCATCCAACCTAGCTAAGCGCATCTGAGCCTTAGCCAAAATGCTCATCCTAAAGGTAATAATTAAGTTTGTTAATCCAAAAAGTTTAACAAGTACAATATAAAAATATGTAGGTGAATGAATTTGTTTCCACACACAAGCCAGGTATCTGAGAAAAGTACATGTCTACTAGTTTTAGAAGAGAGTATGAAAGAAGTACATGATGTCTTCAATGAGACACATTAAGATGAGCATTACTATAAGTTATTATGTAAAATAGTACGCAGATCATGCAAATAATAAAGTATATTGTATACATATATTTCCAACCATAAATTTGGACAATTAAGATAAAAGTATTTGGATAAAGGTGTAAAAGGAGTTATGTATTTATGTAACTCTCAAATACACATGAGAAAAGCCATCCCCGATTCAGCTCATGCCTCCCAATTTTAGCAATATAGGTACCAAATATAAACTAGTAGCAGGGAGAACCAAATTGTAGTTTGGAAAAGCAGGCACAAGAAGCCTTTTATAACAATTTGCCAAGTAAAATAAAAATAACTCACCTCTTTTGCTTAGCAGCTTGTAGTTTGGCTTCTAGGCTCTGACCAAGATCTTCCTCCTGAAATGAAGACCGGGAGGGGCTTCTGGGCTTTGCTCGTGCTTTGCTTGACAGTTTCTCATAAAATTGCTGTGGTCAAGGAAACTTCAAAGTAAGAAGAATGGCACGCGTAATTTCATCTATGGGCAAAACAATCTAACAGAACAACAGAAAACACATTTGTAGCAAGATTTAAGTTTCAAGAAAAAGTCAGAATTTTGGACCGACAAAATAAACAGTAAGAATCTGGCAGAAATAATAAATTAAAATGGTTGCTAACATAAATTTTTAATTCCGGTGAGGAAGAGAGAGAGAGAGAGAGAGAGGAAAACGTGCAAAGAACATCATATTGAATTAACGAAAAAAGAAAGTCAGCACAGACAGAGAAAGAAAAGGAATCCCATGTGAAAAGTAACACCTAGAAGTAAGAATCAAAATTCAAATAGAAAAAGCAGCCACGCCTACCTAACATAAAACTAACCTTGGAGATAAAGAAAAGAAGACAGAAAAAATAATTCACAGGTAAAAGATTCTCGACCATATACATCAAAAGCAATTGATATTCACTTGAAATTAGAAGGGGGGGAAAAAAAAAAACATTTGCATGAAATTAATGAAAAAGCTAGAGAATTTCTAGCAAAATAAAATCACCTGAACATAAAAATTTCTAAAACCCACTTTTTCACCAGAGAATCGATCAAAAACTGAAATTCTTCAAGATTATATTAAAGAACTTAGTTTTCAAAAACCAACAGAACTAAACAGAACACTTAGAAAGACTTGAAATTTTCAGTTTCACTCCCTCAATTTTCTCAGCTACCAAACATACTTGTTCAAAAAGAACTCATCAATCTATATAACAGACCTGTCTGCGAAGTTCGGCGCCTCGAAGCTTGGATTCGATTTCCTCCTTACTTGGAGGCTTGCAGTCCGAAGCAAGAAGCCGTCGACGTAGTCTCCTTGGTAACCTTGGAGACGAATTAAACGAAGACGCATCACCAACAGGAAACTCCATGGCAATTCCACCACCGACTTTCCCTTCCGGCAACTCCACACCGGCAGCCATCAGTTCACAACTCTTACGACTTGTCGTCCAGCCGATGATGATGAAATTGATGTATGTATATATGTCGATGATGATGATGAAATTGTTAATTTAAAGTAATTTCGAATTGGAAAGAAGATTTTGAAGGAAATGAATGAAAGGTCCCGACGACACAGCTTTAAAGAGCTTTTCAGAGGGAGCTTTTGGTTTTGGTTTGGATTTAGGTTTGGGTTCGTCTTAGGCTCGGTTTGGGTTTGTTAGACGTCAATTTTAATGAAATGGAAAGGACGTGTTTGGTTTATGATAAAATTTTTGCCGTGTTTATGTGTGAGAAGTCAAAATATGACACGTCATTGGCCACCCCAACGGTACTCTCTTTGCAGTTGCCCCTTTATTTCAAGATTTTATTTAAGTATTTGTTTTCTTTTTTTGGAAAATTGTTTAATTATTAGATTAAGTGTGTTTTCAATTACTAAAATGTGTAGATTGCTTGTTAAGATGAAAAAGAAATAAAATTAAAGAAGTTATAGGTGGCTTGTTTTCTTTCCATCTGCCTCACCATAGCTTACTTCGTATTTATGCCACTTAAAAGTATGGCTTTGTATTAACTCATAATATTGTTATTGTCATAATTAAATATTTTACCATTTAATTTTAAGATTTAAGGATGAATAAATATTTTTAATTATTTTTCAATTTAAATATTTATAAGTGAATAAGTATTTTAAAATAAGAATCAACCTTTTTGACACTTCACTTATTAGTAGATATTCCTATAGCTATTCCAATTATAATTTTGATAAGATGCTATTAAGTATTAAAGTCTTTCAAAAAAGTCATCTAAAAATATACTATCAAAATTTATGATTTTCTTAAAATAATTTGAGTACCAATAAGTATCTAACATGCAGCACTCATTCTAGAGACACCCTAGTAATTAATAGGAAATGGTTTTTTTAATGGGCCAATCAAATAAATGTTCATGGCAAATCATGATGCACCTTTTGTGGCCACCAAATGTTGATCAAAGTGGTCAATACAGGACTTCATCTCATATCATAATTTTTTTTACAAAGAAGAAGAAAGAAGACATAGGCTGCACCTAAGTACATTGGATAATCTTAGATCATGTTTTGTTTTTATTTACAATTATAATTAAATTTTAAATTATGAAATAATTATATAAAGCATTTAGTAATAATTACTTATAATTTAATAATTATTTTTTATTAAATTTATCAAAAAAATGTATTAGAATTAAGTTGTGATACATGATGTGATAAGAGTATTAAGTGTTATTTATGAAAATGAAAGATATATCATAATATTTTATTTAGTCAGACTTGATTATTATCAAACTTGATTATGAGTCAAATATTTACTTATTTTTTTAATTATAATAAAAAAATTAAAAAATATTATCTAATTATAATTTAAAAAATATTTCTAACCAAATGCTCAATATCTAGATTATTTAATTATAATCAAATTTGACCATGTTACAATCATCCTCATGAAAAATATAACTAGCATGGATAATAAATATAAAATGGGAATAAGGTGAAATTCTTGATACACAAACCATTTATAAGACATAATAGATGGATAATATCTAAATATTTAGATAATATTTTTTTATGGGGTATCTTAAGAATATTTATCAAAACGAATTTAAGATATTAAAAAAATAGTAATTAATTAGTATATTATTCAAATAATTGTCAACTACTATTTAAGGATGATTGTTAAAAAAAATACTTCTTTTCTTTTCTTACAAAATAGTTCATTATATAGTAATTAGTCTTTAGAGAACCTAACTAAACCTTGAAATTGGACACCTCATTTGTTCTTTGCTACTAATATAGAAATCATTGCTACCTCACTCATTTTCAACTCTATAAGTGGGTTTCACATGGTGCCTTTTAATAGGCTACTATTGACTTTGATGGTTCACTTTTGACTTACAAGGAAAAGTAAGTTTTAATTTAAAATTTTTTTTCTTTCTAAATAAGTAATAAATAATTTTTTTCTATATTTATTACATACTACTTAGTATATATTTTTTTTTATAACAATAATTCATTTTTCATGACTTTTATTTTTGTTACTATGATAATTTTAATTACAAAATAATCACATTTTTTATAAATGTACAAATAAATAAAAAAATATGTAGATAAAATATTGATTTTGATTTTTTGTTTAATTTTTATGATATGATACTTAAAAAAAGCTATATATATATATAATATATATATATATATTATTTATGTTTAATATATTCACCTTTAAATATTAACCTAAATTTATGAAATTTTTTTGTCTCAATCGAGAAATACTTTATGAAAGAAGAGGTGAGAAAAATATATTTCCAAACCTTAGCAATAAACTAAAGAAGAATTTTTAATATATATATATATATATATAAATAGAAGGACCACAAATAAATAGTGTTTGAAAAATAAGTTATTATTATTAGTAAATACTAAATATTATATTACAATTTAACTGATAAAATCAATTGATATTGGTAATAACAATATTAAAATTAAAAGTTTATGTGACAGAGTAAGTTTATGAGATAAGAGAAAGTCAATTGCGTTGTGTAATTTATCTATACTATATATAAAATTGGCAAAAATTATTGATTTTCTTAAAGACCTTTATGATTTTTATTATTACATTAGATATTCTTATTTGTTATTTTATTTCAAATAAATTACTATTTTCTTAATTATACTCTATTTTAATATTAATAAAATTTGTAATTATTTTAGAACCTATTGATTACTTTTTTTACTTCTTCTTAATATTAATAAACTTATATTCTTTTTAATAATGATATGTCAATAGTAAATAAATTGATTTATTTTTTTTATTTGTTTAAGAGTGCTTAATAATCTTAGTTTTCTTAGTTCTTCTAAAAATTATGACTAAAATTTTAAAAATAAATTATTATGAACTAAAAGAAATATTAAGAGTACAGTTTTATAATTATAATATTGTTGTTTTAACTTTTAATTCATAAAAAAATGATATTTTTTCAATTATTATATGTCAATAGTAGTTAATATTGATTTTTTCCAAAATAAAAATGTTTAATAAGTTACCAATAATTATATTATTTTGTAGTTCTTCTCAAATTTATAAAATAATATTTATAAAAATATTTTGAATTAAAAAATATTCAAAATATTTAAAGTATAGTTTTCATGGTTATATTTTGTTGTCTTATCTTTAAGTGGAAGAAATTTTTATTCTTAACTACCTTATAATTTTTTACAATTACATAATTACTTTAATTGTTATTTTGCTTCAAATAGTTTTTATTTTAGTTTTTAGTTTTTTTTTCTTAATTTTTCTCTCATTTAATATTAATATGTTAGTAATTTTTTATAACTATTGTGTTTTTTTTTTTGATCCTAATTATTTTCAATATTAATAAATCTCTATTTTGTCAATAACTATATATCAATAATGATTAAGACTGGATTTTTCAATTTCTTTTAATTTAGTAAGTTACAAATAATTATAATATAAATTATTATTATTAAAATGTTATGAATGAAAAAAAAATATTAAGTGTATATTTTTTATGATTATAATATTATTATAGTAATTTTATATAGATTCAATTTCTTGTTAAAAATTACTAAATGGTCTATGTACTAGATACTAAAACTGAAAATAATATTTTATGTAGGGACTTGCATTAAGCTTTCTAACTCTTACAACCTAGAATTTTAGCTCCTTGTAAGGTCAACACTCCTTGGCCAGAAAAAGGGCTAGAATCAATGCTCCTTATAGCAGCAATAAGAAAGGTTGCTTGGAACCTGTTATCTTCTATATTCTTCAGAAATTCCTTCACAATAGAAAAGTCTGTGGCCCTACTAGAACTAACATGAATATCACATTAATAAAGTTAGTTAGTACTCTTGGAAAATCAATGCTCATGTAGTCCAACATTGAATCATAATTAGGGTTAAAGTATCATAATTAGAGTTAAGGTCATGGTAGCATAATTAGGGTTAAAGTTAGGGTAGTATAATTAGGGTTAATGCTAGAGTACTATAATTAAGGTTAGGATTTTGGTATAATAATTGAAGGTTAGGGTTAATATATCATAATTATTTTTAAGGTTAGGGTAATGTAACAAGGATTATGAAACCATAATTAGGAATAACTTATCACAATTAGGGTTAGGGTTAGGCTACAGTAACAAGGGTTAAGGGTATCATAACTAGGGTTATGGTTAGGACACCGTAAATAGGGTTATGGTTAGGGTATTATAACTAGGTTTAAGGGTTAGTGTAGCGTAACTACGATTAAGTACCATAATTAGGGTTATAGTACAGTAATTAGAGAAGGTACAGTAATTAGAGAAAGTACCGTAATTAGGGTTACAATACCGAAATTAAAGTTAGGGTACTGTAATTAAGGTTAAGATACTATAATTAGAATTAGGCTATCGTAATTAGGGTTAGGGTACCGTAATTAAAGTTAAGGTTAGGGTATCGTAACTAGGGTCAGAGTACGGTAATTAGGATTAAGGGTACCGTAATTACAATTATGATAACATAATTAGGGTATCGTAATTAGGGTATCATAATTAGTGTTATGATTAGGGTACAGTAACCAGGGTTAAGATACGGTAACAAGGGTTAGTGAACTGGTAATTAGGTCTAGGGTACGGTAACTAGGGTTAGTATACTGTAACTAGGGTTAAGGTACCGTAACTATGATTAAGGGTACCGTAACTAGGGTTAGGGTATGGTAACTAGGGTTACGATATAATAACTAGGGTTTGGGTATTGTAATTAGGGTTTAGGTACCAAAATTAGGGTTTGGGTACCGTAACTAGGGTTAAGGTTTAGGTAACTAGGCTTAGGGTACTGTAAATAGGGTTGGGGTCGTGTAACTAGGATTAAAGTATCGTAACCTAGGTTTTGGTACTATAAGTAGGGTTTGGGTACAGTAAGTAGGGTTTAGGTATGGTAATTAGGGTTTGGGTATTGTAACTAGGGTTTAGATATAGTAACTTGGGTTATGGTACCGTAACTAAGGTTTAGGTACCGTAATTATGGTTTGGGTACCATAACTAGGGTATGGGTATGATAACTAGGGTTTAAGTAAGGTAACTAGGGTTTTTGGTTTGATAACTAGTGTTAAAGTACATTAACTAGGGTTTGGGTATTGTAACTTGGGTTTGGATAACGTATCCAGGGTTTGAGTACTGTAACTAGGGTTTAGGTACCGTAACTAGGATTTGGGTATTATAACTTGGGTCAGTATACGGTAACTAGGATTAGGATACGATAACTAAGTTAGGGTATGCTAGTTAGGGTTAAGGTACAGAGGTACAGTAACCAGGGTATGGGTATTGTAACTAGGGTTTAGGTATAGTAACTAAGGTTAAGGTACCGTATCTAGGGTTAAGGTACAGTAACTTGGGTTATGGTACAGTAACTAAGGTTAGAGTTGGATACTGAAACTAGGGTTAGGGTACTGTAACTAGGGTATAGGTACTGTAACTAGAGTTTGGGTATGATAACTAGGGTTTGGTTACGGTAATTAAGATTTGGGTATGGTAACTAGAGTTAGGGTACTTTAATTTGGGTTAAGATATTGTAACTAGGGAACTAGGATTAGGGTATGGTAACTAGGGTTAGGATATGGTAGTTAGGGATTGGGTATGTATGTACGGTATCGAGGATTTGGGTATTGTAACTAGGGTTAGTGTACGGTAACTTGGGTTAGGGTACCATAACTAGGGTCAGGATACGGTAACTAGGGTGAGGGTTTGGTAACTAAGGTTTAGGTACTATAACTAGTGTTATGGATAAGGTATGGTATCTAGGATTAGGATACGGTAACTAAGATTATGGTACCGTAACTAGGGTTAAGATACAGTAACTAGGATTAGGGTATCATAACTTAGGTTTGGGTACCGTAATTAGGTTTTGGGTATGGTAACTAGGGTTTAGGTATGGTAACTTAGGTTTGCATATGGTTACTAGGGTTTGGGTACTATAACTAAGATTTGAGTGGTAACTACGGGTTTAAGTACGGTGACTAAGATTATGGTACGATGACTAGGGTTAAGATACGATAACTAAGGTTAGGGTACGATAATTAAGGTTATGGTACAATAACTAGGGTTAGGGTACGGTAGCTGGGGTTTGGGTATCCGTAACTATGGTGAGGATATTGTAATCAGGGATATGTTAGGTTACTGTAATTAAGGTTAGTTTTCTTAATTCTTTTTCATATTAATAAATCTATAATTTGTCAATAAATATATATTATTAGTATTTAATAATTAATTTCTTAATTTATATTTAATAATTTACAAATATTTATTATATGAATATTTAAAATTTAGAAAATTTTAAAAGAAATATTAAGATTATACTTTTTATGATTAAAATATGATTGTGTTTTTTTTTTTTTTCTATCTTTAGAATATTTATAATATGAATTAAGATTTTTTATTGAATTGATATATTTATTTAATGTAATTAATATGAAATGTTACTTTTATTAACTTTAATTTCTTAATATGTGTATTAATTATTAATATATATATATATATATATCATGAACACGATTCACTAACAATATAATTACGGCGAACTAGTAAACTCCATAGATCTCATCATAATAATAAAAGAAAAAATTGATAATTAAAGAAGATAAGAGTCATGACTCGTTTGGAAAGACAAATTAAGATTTATTAATCATATCAAAATATGATAAGAAATACTAAACATTTTTATTACTTTTCTCGAGGTATAAAAACGGCAATTGATATCTTGACAAGGGTACTTTCGTCATTCAAAGGCCCACTAGTTTTCTCCTTCACCTTCGTTACCTGGGGATCACCGATCGAAGCCGCGAGTTCACCATGCTTAGGCAAACGACAACACGTCTTAGTGCGTATGTAGCCACGTCACGTCATCTATGAGACTCCGTATAAAATGGAGCTCTCTCCTTCACTCGCGCAAGTACAAAGATGAACTCCTACTTGCCACTTACGTGTCTCTCAGCAAATGGCTTACTTGTCATCATTTTATGGTGGCAACAATAGAATTAGTTTGACCAGCAAAGTAGGAGATTATTGCTCTTGGCCTGAAACTACGCTTGCCACGAAAAACAGAACATGCTGGTTTGCCACGTGCGAAGCAGCCGCCGAATTCCCCAAATTCTCAGTCACCAACCATAAAAGTCGCTGACGTTGGGTCCATTTCGGCCTATGTGTTAGCTTACGTGAGTGCGGCCAATAATGTGTATCCAAAATGTGATGCGTCGAATGTATAAACCATATCCACATCCAATGAACCAGACGGATACTAATAAAAAAGCAAAATGGCATCAATTTTCCTTAAAGTATCAAATTTTTTTTTTGTTTACTTTTCGTTAATTTAGTGTTAAAAGTATTTATTGAATTGAGTTCGTACTAAAACTTTTAAAATATTTACACAGTTTTTTCTTATTCTAACACCATTAGAATTTAAATAATTTATTTAAATTAAATTATTATATTTAGTACCACTGCTGAGTTGTAAAAAAAAATTATTATTTTTATGTCAACTTCATTCTAAAAATATTACTATTATTTTGTCAATTTCAATCTAAAATATTTAATTATCATAAATACTTAATTTCATGATTTTTTAGAAGATAGCGAGAAATAAAATTTTAACATTTTAATATCAATTTATCATATATGTGACAAAAATATTATATTTTAAGTACCGTTTTACTTTAAAGACAATAAATCAAAATTCATTGTCATCAACTAAAACTCTTAAGTGACAATAAAATATTACATCTAGTTTTGTCATTTTTGAGGTAACATAAATGAATAGAAAGATATATATATTCTTCAAAATCAACTTTTTTTAAGTCTTCTCAATTTCCTTCCAAATCCATTTATCTTAATTCTTCCAAAATAAGAGGATTGGAGAGAGATGATAAAGCAAATTATGATTTTTTTGCTTGTAATGGCTAATATTTCACTTTTTTTTTTTTTTTCTATTAGATGCCCACTAATACCCAAATAAAATATGTTAAGGGAGTTATTATAAATTTATGTAATAATATAATTCTTTTATTTTTTCTAAATTTTTAAATAATAAATATACATTATTTTTTTATTTTCTTTTTCTTCATTTTTGTTAAACTTAAAACAAATGATAAATGCAGATTTTCTATTCTCTCATGTACTCTCTTTTCATGAACTCTCTTCTCTTTTCCCCTTATACTCTCAATACCTTAAATAAAAGGTTGGAATCTTATTGAGAGGCTGTGATGACTTTTAAATTTTTTAATCACCTTTGATTGAATGTTGATTAATAGATATTTGTGTAAACTAACTGTGGATACCATATAATAATTAAATCTAATCAACAATATTATTTAATAATTTTTGACGAATGCTCTAAACATTAAGAATACTTATTAAAATTCTATAAATAAAAAATTTATAATTTACATGATAATAATTTTAACATTATTTAATTTACAAATTATTAATTTAAAAAATTATATTTATTAGAGGTAACCCGTTGAAAAAAAATTCATAATTTAATACTGTTTATGGAGAGTACAATTTTACCATTCCTTATAAAATGCTTAACCGGACGAGCAAGTTACCAAAGCAAAGTAGCCAGCTCATCGACGACCAGGTGCGCCTTACAGTGTATCCACCCTTCCCCGTCAAACCACATAGCCCGATTCTCCCACATTCTCTCTGTCAATCCAATTGCAGAGCTAGGGTTAGGGTTTGGTTTGGTTTGTTCTCTCCAATTGAATGGGATCTTCTTCAAATCCATTACAGTCCACGTCTCAACACTGTTACTTCACCTTAAACAAGCATTCCTATCGCTATATTTGTTGTTGCTACTGCTGTTCTTAGACTGATATTTCATACATCAATTTTTATTTCTTCAGTTCTTCGTATACGTATATATATTGTGTATATACACATATATATTTCATATATTGGAGTTAAGGTTTAATTTTGTTGTGCTCTCTTATGGATTTAACACACCCTCAATCGAATTTGTCTCTTGGGTTTTCATCTCATACATCGCCTCCCCACCGAACCCAGATTGCCGATGAATCTATCTCGCTTCAGCTTGATTCGAGTCTTCGCGATCACACACACCCAGTTCCTCCAGTTCCCTTGCAGTTGTTGGAGCTACAGTCGGAGAATCACACAGTTGAAAATGGAAACTTGAATGGAGAAGACGATGACAGAGATGTTGAAGAGTTCCGAATTCTGGGTCACTCGATGTGCTTGAAAAGGCGGAGGGATAGCGAATCATCCTCGTCGTCTTCGGTCACTATGAAGAGGGTTTCAGTGGAACCGGATCTTGAGGTGCGGAGAAGCTCTGTACGATCATGGGGTGACCAACCCCTTCGAGTTGCAGACCCTGATATTTATGAGATAATGGAGAAGGAGAAACAAAGACAATACAACGGGATTGAATTAATAGCTTCGGAGAATTTTGTTTGCCGGGCAGTGAGGGAAGCACTTGGAAGCCATTTGACCAATAAGTACTCAGAAGGTTATCCAGGTGCCCGATATTATGGCGGAAATCAATATATTGATGAAATTGAAAGCACTCTGTTGTGAGCGTGCACTGGCTGCATTCAACCTTGATTCAGAAAATTGGGGGGTGAATGTGCAACCTTATTCATGTACATCTGCAAATTTTGCCGTGTATACAGGATTGTTATTGCCTGGTGATCGTATCATGGGGTTGGACACACCATCTGGAGGGAACACTAGTCACGGTTACTATACACCAAATGGGAGGAAAGTTTCTGGGGCGTCAATATTCTTTGAGAGCTTACCATATAAGGTGAACCCACAGACAGGTTATATTGATTATGATAAGCTGGAAGAGAGGGCACTTGATTTTCGTCCCAAGATACTTATATGTGGTGGGAGCTCATATCCTCGTGAATGGGATTATGCAAGGTTTAGGCAAATTGCAGATAAGTGTGGAGCTGTACTGATGTGTGACATGGCTCAGATTAGTGGAATAATTGCAGCTAAGGTGTGAAACAGTTAGTTCCTGGTAGTTTAATATTGTAATTGTCCCACAGTTTCTATATCTGGTTCTGTATTTTCTTTTTTCTCTTTTAATTTATTTCTTCTAACTTTCTGCAGTAGGTATTTGATTACTTTGTCCCTTCCCCATACAAATTTTCTGGCTGCACATCTATCAGTTATACTTACAATGACAATGAATTGAATTATCTCTATTCGAGGCTTGCTGCTTGGGCATCTAAGAAATTCTGCTGGAAGAACCTACCTACTACGTTCTCATGTGCTCCTAATTGAGTGTCCTATGAAACTTATAAGATGCAATAACTATAATTATAAGCATTAGATCTTACAAACGTATCAATAAGATTCAATGATTTCAAAAAAATAATTCATTGGATTAAATGCTAAAGAATTTCTAATATTAGCTTGTTATCATCAGGAAACTCTGTAGTATTTTCCATTTGAAGTTTTGCACCTGTTCATTTCAATGTAGTTTAGTTGTTTGATGTAGAATAACTGAATAAGTTGTTGGACCATGCCTATTTAATTACCCAGTGATATTTTGAAATTTAATGCTCTGCTATTTTAAAGGCATTCCTTTCTTCAGGCCAAACAACTAAAAGTTGATAAGCTTTCAACTTTGATGATACAAACACATTTTCCCTTATTATGTTCGGTTTATTGCTTCACAGGAATGTGTGAACCCTTTTGACTACTGTGACATTGTTACCTCAACAACTCACAAGAGTCTTCGCGGTCCTAGGGGAGGCATTATTTTTTATAGGAAGGGTAAGAAGCCGAAGGAAGAGAGGGATACTTCTAACTCAAGGAGATGAGAGCGACCATTATGACTTCGAGGAAAAGATAAATTTTGCTGTTTTTCCATCATTGCAAGGTGGACCACACAATAACCACATTGCTGCTCTTGCCATAGCCTTAAAGCAAGTAGCTACTTCTGCGTACAAGGCATACATGCAGCAAGTGAAGAAAAATGCCAAAGCTTTAGCGTCTGCATTGTTGCGAAGAAAATGCCGGCTCATAACCGGTGGTACAGACAACCATTTGTTGCTTTGGGATTTAAGACCTCTGGGATTAACAGGTATTGAATATTTTCCGCATACCTTAGAATTGTTGGCAAATGATATTTTTGTTTATTTAGTCTCTGTCATCTTGACTGAACTTATTCATATATTGTCTGTATTTCATACTGGTTTGCCTTTAGTTTTCTTATTGACTTAGATTCTTTGATGCAAATTCCCAGCTTATTGTGCTGTAATTATTATATAATCTACCAGTGGTAGTTGTTTTTATCATTTTTAATGTTCACTTTTATCTTTATTTATTTAACATTTGATTACCAATGGCGTTATGCTATTCAAGGATATGATCAGATTAAACTTGAATATGATATTTGAGATTTTGATTTAAACAATTATGTATATATGTATACTGTACATGCATGATAAAGATACATTCTTCTGGGTAATATATCGGTTTTCCAAAAATAATTCTATAATTATAAAGCAACATCAGAATGTTGTTATGGAATTGTTTGTCATAAGTTTCTAAAATCTGTGATATCTATAATTGAAATTTAATGGGATCACTCACACTTGCACACACATAAAGCACCTGGGTTTGAGACTTTCAAGTATTTGTTCTTTTAATGCCAAACACCATCAAAGAGACTTTGACATAGCCTTCTCTTATTGCGATGAAGGGAATGCTTGGAAAGTGACCTGGAGCATGGTCTTCAAAGTTGAAACTGTCAATAGGTTGTCTATGAAGGACATATGCTTAACATTTTGGTCTCTTTGCATGACGTATTGGCCTCTGTGGTTCATTTAAGGAACTTCAGTAGCTGACTTGATGAAATGGCTGGTGGATGTTATACAGTGTGATGTTCAATTTCTTGATTTTAGGTGGTGATCTGTGGTTCTTTTTTGTTGATTTTTTTCACAACTAAGTCTGAAGAATCACTGTATGAATGTTTTTTTTTTTGTGACATTGTATTTCCATTTCTTTGGAAGCTTCAGGAAGCAGTATGGTACTTCCTGGGCTTCCCTACTGGTGCCAATGGCCATGGGTCCAGTAGCACCCCCTTCCTTTGTAGCAACTGTACTTCCTGGTCTAGTAGCATTGCTATTTACTTCCAGTCTTCTACACTCTCTCCAAGCATATCATGCCTGGGGCATGTCAGTCCCATCCTTGTGCCCTAGCCCTAGAGTCATGAGGAACAGAGACATCTTTGACATGTATCAGAGTTGCCTTGGAATCTGATGTACCTGTGCAATTATTTCCACATACCAAATGGGTCCTTCAAGAACATTGTGTAGGTGGAGATCACAGATTCGCAAGATGAAAGTCACCAGATTTCTGTATCTGTCACTCTGTCTGACACTTAAAAAGGGAACAATGAACCTACTAGGACATATCTACTTGTAAAAATCATTGCATATTATGATGTTATATATATTTATTACGTTGGCACATGCAATACATGCATTCATCCATTTGTGCATATCTGGATGGTTGTTGGGTGTTTCATATAAAATGATATCATCTTTCATGTTCAATTATATTGTGAGATTTCGTTGAGCACGCCAAGTTACCATATATTTTATTCACAAGCTTGCACACAACCTCATGCTGTATATTCTTATGGGTTTCCATCTATTAATCAAATTATTTATACTCTTTGTTTGAACAGTAACTGAGCTTAATTTTGTGTTTCTTTGAAGGTAAGTATTTTGAGAAGGTATCTGAGATGTGTCATATTACTTTGAATAAGATTGCTATATGTGGTGATAACGGAACTATTATTCCTGGAGGAGTAAGGATAGGTAATGGAGAAGGTTCATTGTATTTCGATTTTCAAGTCTGATACAATCTTGGCATATTTGAGGGACTAGGTGCTTTTGTGATAGCTTTTTTTTTTTTTTATGTTAATTTATTCAGGTACTCCTGCTATGACATCAAGAGGTTGCCTAGAGGCTGATTTTGAGACTATTGCTGAATTTCTCTTTAGAGCGGCACAAATTGCAAATGTGGCACAGAGGGAGCACGGAAAGTTGCAGAAGGCTGTTCTGAAGGGTCTTGATAGCAATAAAGATATAGTTGAGCTGCGGACAAGGGTTGAAAATTTTGCAGCACAATTTGCAATGCCTGGTTTTGATATTTAGGGATCTATTTGCTGTCAGTGACGGATCACCTCGCATGATCCTCTTTGCTACACTGATCCCCGCCATGCACCTGCGCATTGCTGCTAGCTTCCAAATTCAAGTTGTCTTCTTGTCCCTTCATTCTTGGTGGCTCCTATCTGCATTTGCTTTGGCTACAACCGTTGCAGTTGCCAGCATTTTGCCAATACGGTGTGTCATCAGAGTGGAAAGATCTTACCTTCTTTGAGGGGTTATTGTGGTAATTAATCATTTTGGTGCTTCATTAAAATGTTTGATGCACCAACCTTGCTGAATTACCTGTCGCAACATGTTGATCATTCTAGAGGTTGGAAAGAGAGTTTCGTGATCAACCAACTCAGGTAGAGCGATATCTTCTGGAGCCTGTAGAAGATAATGAATTTGATACAGCAAAGGTCGGACACCCTCAATTCTTTGCATATTGTTTGATACAGAAAGTGCAATGTTGGCTCAATATCTTTTTTTCGTCTTTTGCATACATTCTCATATTATTCTTGCTGAATATTATCAGTGATCTGCAGTTGAGATACTGGATCACCCTTTGTTCCTCCCTCCCTCCCCTCTAGAATGTACTTAATTGTTCATATCTCTATAAGAAGAAGCCTGATTGTCCTTGATATTCTGAATGATGCATTTCATATATCTGACATGCTTTCCTGTTTATATTTAGGTCTCCTGTTCTGCATCTTTGGGACAAGAGAAATAAAATAATTATTTTGGATAACCAATGTATTTAATTATATAGGCTTGATATGTGGTAAAAAAGAAGCTTGACTTGAGTTGATATATGTAAAAAGGTTGTACATGGTAACCATCTTCTTGTGGATACTACTAAAATTGTAGGTTCACAGGATGGAGTTTATGATGTAAGTAGGTGAGCTGAGAAATTCGGTGATCATTTAGCCTGTGTTTGGGAACGAAGAAAGAAAATGAGAGGAAAGATTATAATTTTTTCTTTTGTTGTTTGAGAGGGGAGAAGTGAAATTGGGAAAAAAAGTTATACAACATAAAAAGTCACATGTTTTAACTTTGGTCCGATATAAGTGTCCTAAATTCTTAATATTTGATGATGATATATGTTAAAGTATACTATAACTCTATTTACTTTTTTATTTGTTTTACCAAAAGAAAATTATATAATGCGTTTTTATTCATTTTATCCACACACTTTTTAGATTAATATTGTGGATCGTGATGTGAGCAAAGAGGAAGTTATAATGAAAAGATGTACTGAAATCCATGATAACATTATGTGGAAAGGACAGAGGCATTAATTATTAGAAAAGAGAATACTGAAAGGGAAAGCAAACTAGCAAAGTGAAACAGATGCAACTAAGGAACCAAAATGGAGGATGAGAATGAAAAATTTGAAGCCCTTCTCTATCCCCATAACCATTGCTTTCATTTCAATATTCAAAATCAAACAGGAATGAAACAAAAGCTCCCTTCTGATGGAGAAAATAACTACTTTTTGAATTTTATAAACCAAACCCATTTTCTCTCTCTCTCTCTCCCTCTGTCTTTTCAGGCATATTTTCTTCATCATTGTTGCACAACAAGAATGATTGGCATTTCACATCGCTACCGCAAAGAATCCCTGTGAAATTACAGAAGGATACTGGGGACATGTTCTCACTAACGCAAGAGTACAAAGTTTCTCTTGAGAAGGAAAAAGGTCTTGGAAGTTCTAATTTGCTTCTTTTTTTCTTCTCCTACTCAAGGGTCACTGGGGATTCCAGCTATTTTGCTCATGTTGACAAGGACGTCCAATTTAGAAGGCACAGTTTATTTTCCCATAGTGCCAGCTTTCTAAAAGAACTAGTGCAGTAGGGACTTAAAAAGGCTATACTTGCAAAGCCTGCAGGAGGCTACAATTATTTTCCTTCACTGAATTTTCTATTTTTCCTGACAATTATCATACATTATAATACCTATTGTAAGAAGATTTAAAGCAATCATTTCTGAGCTTAATTTTACTCAAAGCAAACTTAAGTACTTGGAAGGTTGGAAATGGTAACAGTAATTAGATTACATGTGAAATTGCAATTGGAAAAAAAGGTAAAATAGCAAAAAACGAAAGGCTGACCCACAATCAAAATGAAAGCTATGAAAAGGTCGTTCCCTTCTTTCCTTCTTTAAATAAAGAAATCTAATTGTTTCTTATGTTTTCCCATTGTCTAGAAGGAAGGTAGCATAATCTTCTTTTTTTGGTATAATCACTTTTCTACTTTGACAGGAGAAGATTATTTGTCCATGTAGAAGCATTTTTAACTTTGACAGGAGAAGATCTGCTGCTGTTATGTGAGATGCCAACAATTCTAGGGAGCCCTTCAAATCTAAGTAAATGAATAGAAGGTTAGAACTTTTCTTTTTCAATTATTGGCCAAATTTTTCTACTCCTCTGTCTTAACTTGTCTGTAAACTGTTGCTTTTACAGAAAGGCTAAAGTATACTTCTTTCTCTTGCAAATTTTCTTTTGAAATCCTCTAACTGTAAAACATAATCATTAAGGACATCTGTATAAGTTTGGTATATAATCAATATTTCAAAAAGAGCTACTAGTAAATCAAATACTTCATGCAGATTATTAACTTTATTCAGTACCTCAACTTTATGCTTAGAGAATGTCTAAACAGATGCACATCTCAGTGATTCTTGAACTGACAAGAACTCACATTTTTAACTAAGCAAATATAAAATTTTAGGAAACTTATCTCAGATAATTTTCTCTTCAATATAATGTGAACACTAGGAAACTATCTCACAACGTGTGGGAAACCAACATAAACAGAATGAGGTAGAACACACAGATTCTCATCAATCTGCTGATTACATATATTTTAACGTCAAACTTGTTTTTTCTTTGCTTTCTGATCTAGTAATCAAGATAAAAAGCATCACTTTGTGAAATAGTGCTATATATTATCTTTTCCTTTGATAGGAAGAGAATACTGTGCCTTGGGTAGGAGGATCTTGCTTTCACTTAAAGACTCAAGCTGCTCAAATATTCTTGTTGTTGCTTATGTAATTGTTGCTTTTATTCAAAGCAAGAATCACATTCTCTTCTATTCAAAAAAATTCCTTTCTTGGGTGTCCCTCAGAAAGTCTTGATTCCTCAAAGCTTCATACACCATGTCCAAGCTTGCAAATCAATTTACTTTCAAGAAGAACAATTGGATAAACAAGAAAAGGAAAATAAAATAAAAAGTAAAAAGAAATGAATCACTCTAACACCATTTAAAACATTAATTTTTCCCCTCTTTTGGGCAGCACATGTCCACAATCTACCTATGACTGCACATGTCCAAAAGCTTCTTCCTTCCTTCTACTATTTCATCAAAGAAGTCATCAAGTTGGCCAATTATAGTCTCAACCCCACATTTCAATAACCCAAAGCAACTCTTCAAGTTATCCACCTTTTCTTGAATCTCAATTTCTTCTTCATAACCCAGTGATGATCTCTCCAACTTCACTTTCAGTTCCTCCATGGCGATTTTTGCTTGTTGGAACTCAAATAACAGAACTCCTGGCTGTCCATCTATCTGGTCTATCTCATTTGCCACTCTCTGTTGTAATCTTGCCATTGAGGCCATGAAACCTGATCCAAAAATCATGTGTCCTTCATACCCTTCTTGCTGAAAGCAAGATGCAGGGCAACAGTATGCAAGCCCACAAAGCAGAATGACCAAAAGCAATGAGCTAACATTCCTCATTGCATATAGAACGCCACGAAAACCACTGAATCCATTGAACTTTGATCCCATGGAGATGTTCTCATTAAAACATTCAGAAAATGGTTGAATTCTTGTTTCCATCAAGTTTTTATTTTCCTCTTCCAACCCTAAAATCTCCCTTTGACAAACATTTATTGCTCGAATAATCTGTGCACATATTAGACCATTAAATTACTTCATCAAATATTACTAAAGCTACAATTTAACTAGAAAATAATGCTAGCTTTATCAATATGTAATAGAATTCATGAAACATTCGAGATAAGTAAGTTTTTAAGTGATGAATTTGAAAAGAATAGACAAACCTGAGCAGAAAGCTCTGGAGTCAAATGATGGTAGCCATCAAGTGATGAAGCTATGTTAGCTCCAGTTGAATAATAGTTTTCCATACCAGAAATAGCAGATTTGAGTACATGACAGGCTTCCCAAAGCCTTGAGCTTTCGTCCATGTATTCGTCCAGCCATTTCTCTCCAATTGGTAAGTGAAGCTTTTGAACTAAACTGGTTAATTGGGTATGAAAGGATTGGAGAGAAGAGATCACTTTTGAAAGGAATTGGATTGACATGAAGCTATTGGAGAGTAAGGATCTATCAAGCTCATTGAGTCCTTGAGTAAGAAAGTTGTAGAAGCCATTAACGGAAGAGGTGGTGCATGAAGGATCCATCATGGAAGGTAGGAAAAAGTTTTTGGTATGGTGGCTGGTGGAGAGAAAAGTTGATGGAGATTGACAGATATATATATAATTAGAAGCTGAAGAAAAACAAGCAGCTAGAAATGAAGGAAAGTGGGTAGCTTCGTAGCTCAGGTTTCTATGGTGAAAGGTCTTGTTGGGTGCAATTATAGTTGTTTCCTATAGAGTGGAGGGGATGATTGGGAATCTTCTGTTTTCATTGTTAAATGAGCTGATAGTAAAGAGAGGAAAAAAAGCTAGTGAGAGAGAGAAAGAAAGAGAGGCAGGGACAGCACAAAAATATGAGACATGAAAGTTTCATGAGTCCTTTTCCAATTTCTATAATAAATTCTCATCTTTTCTTTCAAAGAATTTTTTAACCCCAAATTTTTTTCCCTTCATTATTCCCTTAGAGAGTGCAGTAAATGATACAAAAGGAAATCTCTAATCTTGAAGCTCTTTATTATACGATATGTTAGATTATGTTTCCTGGGTGTAAAAGTTTGACTTCTTTGACTAAGATTCTTCTTCTCATTCTTCCATTTTGATTTGGTTCCCCTTTTGAATTGAGTGCTCTCTTTGGCTTCTTTAACTTTTTCTCTTCCTTCTTCAAGTTTTGACATCTCCCATACTGCACCTTTTGGGTTCTGTATTCCTTAACAAAAGTTGTACCTAGTTTATTTGGTTTGGTTCTTTTAGAAGGATATGGTTCATTGGGTTCTGTGCATTTTGAATAGATTACACATTGCAATGCAGATTCTTCTTTCTCCTTTAAACCCAACATTCTAATTTGGGTATTAAACTAAATACTTTGATTCTCATTGCATGAAATATTTTATGTAATTTCCAGTTCGCAGACATGTCCCCATTGATTCTAGATAATACATATATGATGGGTCATTCTGAAATTGGGCCATGCTACAAACATAAAGGCTTGATGGTGAACCTATTCTATTTAACATAGCCATAACCAAGACTGCCAGATGGAAACTACTGTAAAGGATCACTTTATTTAGGATCATTATATTTACTAATGTGGTTGCTTAATGGAATTAGTAAGATTGATGTTTCATCATTTCATTGATTTTAGTCTTTGTGTATATTTACTGTCAAGAAACCCTCCTTTACTTGCCTAGCTATCATGACAGGACAACAGATAACCTCCTTCGTTATTGTTGCTGATTTCTATGGGAAAATTCAAAAGAATAAGACTCCTAGTTGATATTGTTGTTATCAGTTTCATTTCTCTTATCAACTTACCAAGTTCATGATGGATGGTTTTGTTACCCAAATGAAGTTTTAGAACTTAAGAGGTTCTGGCGACTGCTTTGTAGTGTTTGCATCATTATATACAGAAGGGCTGCTTTTCATTTCTAATAATTCCAGCATGTGAGACTATTTACACTTTCTTTCTTTTGGGTACAAAAATTGGGAGCTTTAATATTACTTTTCTGAAAAAGAAGTATAAGGTAATTAACAATTTACATTACATTAATCAGTTTGGATATTCAACTATGAAGAGTTTGTCATTATCTCTGATCACATCAATGGATTCTATCTCTGCTCCTTCTTCATCAGTCACCATTGCATCTTTTGAATCAAACCCAAACTTTTCACCAGTCAAAAAATAAAACATAAACAAATAAAGTCAAATAGAATCTATTTACTTTAATTTTGTTTTCGATGTTTCCTATAATGTAACAGTACTATGAAAAGAAAAAATATGGATTAAGGCTAGTATAAATCTTGAAGTTCAACCACTGAATACTGATAAAGTTTACCAGCAATATTCTTGAGCTCCTCTACAGAACTTGGAAACCATAGTAAGTCTCCCAGCTTCCGTGCAATTCTCTTCTCTTCTCACCACAGGATGGCCTTCATATATGCATACTCTTCGACAACTAGTCTATTAGATCTTTCCCAGGTAGATTCTTGTTCTCCCTCATGCCCTCTTAACAGAACTTCATTAGGTAAGATCGTGTGCTGTAATTTGGTATCTAATTTCTCTCCTTTTCAGCAATTCATTCAAAGTTGATGTAGAAAAATCATGACCATCTAATTCAACAATATCTGCCCCATTCATCACAAGTAGATTAACCATGACCAGATGCTTTTCCTTCTTGGCAATCTGGATTGCTGTTACACCATGGCAATTCTTCGAGTCAATGTTTAATCATTGCTTTAAGAGCTCATTCATAGCTGTCAAATCATTTCTTTTTCCTGCAACACAGGAGATTGCCTGCGTTATGTGTATCAGAGAGGGAGGAAGCGCACTAGTACAGGATCCGGAATATGGAATAGTGCTTTGATGCTATAGCATCCCATAGTGCAGTGTTGCCATTGATGACCTGGCATTAATGAGAACATGATATTAAAATACCATGTCAATGTGAAAATCGATTAAGGATAAATCAAATGGAGAGGAAAAATTTTCATGGCATGATATACTATATACCTCGTAAATGAATGTTAAATGCATGCTTTAGTAAGACTAATACACACTCTTCATGCCCATTTGATGCTGCTATTTGCTAATGCACCATAATAAAATGTTAGCTGTGATAACTATTTTCTGCTGATGCTGTTGTAATATTAAGTACTCATGGTGATCAGAGCAATACCATAGATGGAAGATCAAATCTCAATCACATCAAATTTTTACTTTTTAGTTACATAAATATGGTTTTCAGAAGTAAAATGATGCCCTACCAGAAATAAGTAAGAAAAAGAAATAAAAGCTTCTACAATAGACACAAAATAATACCAGTGGGGGTTCTTCCTTTGGAGTATCCAATGTGAGGATCCAATCCTGCCTTGAGAAGCTCTTAAAGAAAAGCAGCATTGCCTGTACTAGCAACAGTTAGCAAGTTGGCAGCCATGTTTGGATCACCCTCTTCTTCCCCACTCTCCACCTGTAAATCTCTAATGCTTAAATCCTTTAGCTTCTTGTAATGCTGCATTTGCATCATATTATTAATTATAAACCAAAATACTGATGTTACCTGAATCAAATTCTTGAGCATTGATCTGTAGATTATCTTTTCCTTTGGTCTGGCATCGCTTCTATAAGAGCATTGGTTTTGAGCCTCAAGAGTTGTGAATGTCTTGGTTCTATAAGTAAAGCTCTGAGGCTTACAACAAAGTGCACCAACTTCCCCAAACATGTCTCCTGTTTGTAAAGTCCCTACAACTCTCTCTTTCTCCATTTCACAATCAATGATTTCTACTTCTCCAGAAACTATAATATAAACATCATCTGGTGCTTCATTTTGCAATATCACATCCTCTCTAGGTGGAATATACTCTGCCTTCATTTTTGCAACCTGTGTAGTACATTGAGATAAAGATTTCAACCAAAATTTTGTTATGACCTCGAACTTCTGTATAATGAGAGAGATAATGAAAATCTCAACTAGTTCTGTTGGTAAAAGCTTTGGGGATTGAAACAGAAAAGCATAGTCCAATAGGTTTCAAATAGAATCATGTAGAATTTACTCTACTAGTAGGCAAAAACAAATGGATTCATACCAAGGACAAGAGGATTTCTCGAGACACCTATGAAAAGATAGACCTTCTCTACAGTACGCAAAAACAAATGTTGACAAATGCTTTTGCAGATTGACTTTGGTAAGTGTTCAATAAGTTCATGCTGGTTTAAGCTCCCAGCCTTAAATCTCAAGCACATACAAGCTAGTATTTGCTCTCTTAACCTTGGAGGCAAATGATTTCTGCACACACAATTTGATGCTGCTTCAACGCTATTTCTCTTCACCAATGAGCAGTTGCATCAGGTTCAAATTTATCATAGTTGGACATGTGCAAGAATTACTACACAAAACCTGTAACAGATTGAAACTCAATTTTGGAATGACCCAACAAATGTATAAAATATAAAAAATGTGAAGAGTAAGAAAGTAGAAAAACAGTTGATTTTTAAACAAATTAATTGGATCCAATTGGAAGAAGTTTAAAATTGGAAATAGATGACATACAGATAGAAGCCTAGCACATCTGACCCAGAAATAACTAAACTGATGTCTTTCTCAAGCCTGGCAAAGAAGTAAAAACAAACCAAGTCAATTTTGGCTCCGTTTCCCCCCTTTTCTATCACATGATTTTTTGACCTTTGTTCACAAATTTAAAGATGAGGTTTCCATTTTAAATAATATGGAAAAAATTATTATTTTGGTCCCTATTCCAAACTATAATTTAAATGTATTTGTTACATTATCCTTATAAAAGGAGATAGAATCAATACCACGTGCTTGCACAGAAAGGTGATAGTAAACATTCCCCTCCCACTTCCATAATAAAAAATATTTCTAATCTTAGACATTCATTTGGTAAGGATATCTTAGATATTAATATCCCAAATCAACCTTTGTAGCTTTCCAAGCATTGGGAAAAACTTAATAAGGTATTCTGACTTTGAAATCCATAAGAAATTATGGTAGTACTCATAAAGCAAGTCACACATTTCATTGATAATATTTACTAACTGAGACCTTGTAGGTAACATAAAGAAGGTGAGTATTTTATTGGTCACACCAAGTAGAGAACATGAGAAGAGATCGATAACTAATAAGATGTTCTCAATTATAGTGACTTACCTCACAGCAATCTTTTTCGAGTCTCGGACCAGTAGTTGAGTTCTTCTATCAATGTAAGCCACAAAGAAGGTTAAAATCATGTCAACAATGAAAGAAGAGGTCAACAATATTGTCCACAATGTAGAGTTGTCTATATGGAGTGGAGTTTAGAAATGCAATCTCAAAGGGGTAAATCCGTCCAGAGCAAGCTAATAAAGCACCATAAAAGTCCCCAACACCTGCACAAAATAAACATATCAAAAAGCTAAATTTGAACCAAAATATATGCCAGTATGGACAAAAGAAAAACTGAAAATATCTAATACATCAATAATATTTTAAGAATTGTAATGACATTCATATTAATCTTCTTCTTGTTATCACCTAAATTGGCCACTAAAGAATTTTATATCTGGCACAGCAATTGGAAACCTGCATAACTACAGGTTCTAACTTCTACGTGTATATTGAATCCATTGGCGATATGATCCACCCTTTTGACTCAATTGGATTCTGGTTATATCTTGCAGGACCCAAAGGAGGAAGGATGAGCTTTGAAACATTTCTTAGATTGAAAGCTGAAGACATACAATCTTCTTCTGGAGATTATATGAATTGGATTTCATTTCCATTCTCCAAAAAGAAAACTCTTTCTAGCTTGATTTTACAGAAGAATATATGTGTTCCAAAAAGTGTGAAAAAAGAGAGGTTGAAGGTTTGATTTTTAGATATATATATATATTGAAGGGAAGAAACAAAGGAAAAAAAAAAGAAAAGAAAAGGAGAAAGGGCTAATTTTGTGATGATGATATTATTGTGGGTGTGGTACGAGTAGGTGGTCCTTACATGTAGTACTAGTGAGAAGTATACCTTGCAGAATGAGCGATGTGTGTATATCAAAATAGGCCCAAGTGTATTAAACACCTGCAATTGATTGATGTGTTTGTGATAAGATCAATTTAAAGTAGAAAAACTAGAAATAAATAGTGGGATGTGCAATTTTGGCCCTTGGTGTGGTTGAGAGCTTCATTACCTTTATGCCTATTCATGTCTTTTTCTTTATATATATATATAATTTGAACATTCTTATGTTACATTTTTGTCTCCATATTAATTATAATTTTGTAAATTTGAAATGTATTACTAATATATGGACAAAGAGTATGACCTAAAGATTTTGTGGACAGAACATGAAATAATCATCCTCAGCACCCTGCAAAGAGTACTGCTGCAAGAATTTTATTTATGGCTGTCTTGGCATTTCTGTTCTAATGGAAAATTTTATATTCTTGTGTTCTTAGGGAACATAGAAATATAGACAATCTTGCCAAACATGCAACGTTCATCCAGGTCTAGGATGATATGAGACAATATCGTATTGTGACTGGACAGGCGGTGTTATTGAAGGATTAGTATGAGGTTTTTGACACCACATGGTGCTTCACATATATTTTCTGCATGTTCTGATGATTCGACAGTTACTATGCCATTGCATAGTCACACACATACCGGTACAGTAAAAAATTAGAGAGGATTAAGTAATTCACCATGACATGCGTCACTTCAAATTAGAAAGATTGCAACCCAACTTCCTGACACAGATGGTTGGAATTGGATCACCTCAGATTGTATAGCAGGAAACTACACCTAGTATAACAGAGTTTCCAAAATGCTTTAAGCTAAGAACCAAAATTTTGTGTAAATGTCTACAACTCTGCCTTATATTCCAAGTCTTCCTCTGATTCCCTCACAAAGTCCTCTGATTGAGCAGGGGATGCCACTGGCCCTTGGAGGTCCAAATCATCACCTAAGATTTTGGCGGTAAATTTTCTTGCCTCCAAGTCAAGGTCTGGCCACTCAGACACTATTCTTTTAGCACCCTGTGAAAAGTTGTAAAAAAACTAGTAACCGTTATACAAATAAAGCAAGAGACACAACATTTGCGATGACAATATGGTAATAGTTTCTTAGAAGTGACAACTTAAGGCAACAAACATGTACCTGAAACTTTGGTTCTTTTGTCATGGGATTGTTGCAAAGATCAATGGTTTTTGCCTTGGACTTTGTAGCATTACCACGCCATGACTCGCACCATAACCATTCTTTTGGTAAAGAAAAAATTGGTACTGTATGCTGAGCATAGTTTGGAAGATCCTGAAATTAGAAATGGCAGGTTTCAGTCAAACTTAGAAGAGAATGTATAAGGCAGAAAAAGAAAAAGTATCTGGATCTTCATTCAGTGTAACAAAGGTGGTGTGTGGCATTGTGTTTTTGAGATCATAGAAAGGATCTTGCTCAGCCATGTCCACGCATGAACACTATCCCTCATTTTCTTAATTTCTAAACCTTAAGTCCAACCAAATGGTGTTTATATAGCACCTGTTTATTTTGATATGCACATTGAAATAATAAAAAATAGACTGAAGCAGCAAAGCAATTCAATTTTTTCCTTCCATTGCTTATATATATATATCATCAAGTATCTGTAGAAATTTGATCATATCACCAAAATTGTAATGTATGGAATAAAATGATAGACTACTGTAAGATATCTAATAAGCTTCATGAGAAAAACAATGGTTCTTTTTAGTAGCAATTGAAAATTGGAGAAAGTAAGAGTAGTAGCTCCAATTGATTGGAAGATGAGAGAGAATCGTCTAAAATGGTTTGGACATGTACATGTACACAACAGAGATGCATGTCTAGGGGAGGAACTGGAAGTACAATTAGAAGGTTCAAGTAGGGGAATCAAAGAAGACTAGAGGAAGACCAAAATAACAAAGGAAGAAGTGGTCAAGAACAATATCATTTTTGCAAAGTCATAGAAGAGCATGAAGCCATGGATAGGCATGAATGGCAAAACAAGAATTCAAGTGGAGGATAGCAACTGTTTTGCAAGGATCCATGCCCCTAATGAAATCAAACGTTGGGCATTATGTACTGAATCACTTGCCTGATCCAGATTAGCTAAACTGTTTGGATCCCTGCTGAGGGTTTCATAAAAAACTCTTAAAGATTATCTCCTGTCGCTGTCTCCCGGAACTTCTTCGGATCGACAACATATAATGTACTGCACAAAGAATTGTACATAGAAAATTACAGGTATCGCTTGAAGTAATTGATAATGCAATCAAGGAGTAGTTACCAACCTACTGTGATATGGTTTTCCACGCAAATGTTCCCTCCAGAAACCCTGTGCATGGAAATAAAGGGAAAAAATGATAAGCATTAAGTCTTGTGTGATGGAATATATGACAATTGACAAGTCATGGAAGCTAAAAAATAAGTAAACAAATCATAAATGGATGATAAAGAAGGTTCTGGTATTTACTTACCTCCAAAAGCGATACCCATCCATCTCTTTGTTATTATCACAGAAAGGAGTATATGCAAGAGGTTTCCCTTCCAAATCCATGTCATAGAGTTCTCCCATGTCTGCCCTGACAATTTGATCTGCATCAACAAAAATGACCTGCAGATATAGGTTGGTTTCAGAAACACATTTTTACTGTACAAAGTTGCCAAGCAATAGATGTCAATGCAACAAAAGAGTATAGAATTTAGTGCAGAATGGAGTATTGGTGGATGCCTTCTCCAAGGAGAGGGGAAAGATAACATCTAGGAATAAGATTTTATATGCCCAAATTATTCGCTGCTTTTCTTTCTGCTTATGCAACCACGTAGGCCATTTGTAGGTAACCAGTTCATACTTGAAACCATATTCTTGAGCCATGTGCGGAATTACATCCAGCAAGTTAAATTGACAAGCAAGGAGTGTATGAATGTTAGGCAATCTCATCAGCTTTGTTTAACTTTGAAGTGCCAAAAAATATAATAAAAAACATGAACAAACAACGAAACTTGTATATAACCTTAAAGGGAGGTGAGAGGTAGTTCTTTATGAACCAGAATTTAACCGGACGGCGGGTCCTCTTAAGTACACTTAAAATCATTATCTTCAGGAATCGCTCATACCTGGAAAAACATCATAGAAAGAAAAACATAAAGACTGCAACCATTGTAAACAAAATAATAATCACACCCAGGTTGACAGAAAGACTTATATGCATTGCATATAAAGTATAATCACCATTCACACCAAAGACCAAATGAAAATGATACTTTACAAACTGAACTAAGGATTTTGTTAAGCATCCAATAGTAAACGTGCTTTTGTTTGAGACCATGGTATTAACATCAATACCAGTGGCAGAGATAGAGGAACCTGATAAATGAAAATAACAAAAATAGCGATATCTATAAAGAAAACAATGTAAGATTATTCCAAAGCAATATTAAAGTTTAAAAAAAGGAGGTATCAACAGACAATCTAATACATGATCTACAAATAAATATTACATGGCGAGTATAACAAATGTAGTTTTGGAGAACATCATAATATATTTATGGTACATTACATAAAGTTGCACTTGCACCTATGACCTATTCGAGATAACTGCAAAAGAACTTGCAGATATAATTTATATTCAATCTGGAGCAGCAAGATTAGTGCTTGCAGTAGGTTTGATTATTTTTACAGACACCATGTACACTTGAATGATATGTATTTAAAAAGGGCTGGCCCTATTGCTGCTCTACTTCCTGATTTGTTTGATTCACTCAAAAATTTTCATGTACAACTGGAATGGATGTCAAATATGCAATAAGCATAGTGCAGAAATATACGTTATGCATTGATTTATAGAGTAGTAAAAGAGACAAGGGTGAAAATATTCAACCATAATAAAGCCATACAAACTAGAAAACAAACAAGGGACTAATGAAAAACACTTACAGGTGTCCCGAAGCAATAGAAAAAGTATTAATGGTTTTTTCCATGCCGTCTGTGATGAATAAGTACAAAAGGTTCCATGTCATACGATTCGATACAGAGAAGTGGCGATAGTATCACTTATAGAATCAGTAGAATGCCTGAATCAGCAAGTGAATTGCAATTTAGGCATGTGAATCGGTAAATCGTACTGAATCACCAATTCACTAAATTGAGTTTCTTTTCTTTTTCTTTTTCTTTTTTTTTTCCTTTTTTTTGTGATGAGTAATCATCGCACAAACCTGAAGATTCTCTGCAACCTTGAAAGTCAAAATTCTCCAAAATATAACCTAACCAAGTCCTAAAACACTGCATACTTAGCAAGTCGTAACGCAAGTTCTCTGTTATGTTCTGTAAAACTTTAGAGAGAAAGAGAGAAGCCCAAGAGAATTGTGGCTGAATTGAGTGAGCATTCCTCACACAATGAACATATATTTATAGTGTAAAATAACTATTACAAGCTACAATCTAGGAGCCAATCAAGGCTATAATCAATAAACTAACAAGCTTATAGTCAAAAGAGCTAATTAAGGAAATAGTCAAGGAGCTAATAAAGGAAATTAATGCTGAAAACCATTCACTATTCCAACATGATTGGAACATAGTAGCGTAACCTTCCTTCCAATACCTCAGCCTTCATGAATCACAACCATTACTTCACAACAATCCAACAACCCTATGATCGCATCCTCTACTCTATTTTTGGTTCTTTTTGATTGTCAGTGAAGCAAAGCCAGAGAGGTGCATGACCGGTGTTGTTTTGTAATTTGTTTTTCTTTTCTTTTGTTATTGCTCTCTAGTTTTGTCCTTTGTGTTAAAAATCTACAACTCAATTTTGTTTTTTTTGTAAAGGGCAGTAAACTGCGCACTTTGTTTGGTTATGGATAAAAGGCAGCAAAGGAGTAACGGCTTTAGTAGACGTTGGATAAGTATAGCATACGCTTTTTTTAGCTTATCAACTATTAATTATAATTCTTTGTAATTTATTGTTTTGAATTTTTATTTATTTATTTATTAAAAAAATCATACGATTTGATATGATTCATGATTCATAAAATAGGATTTTGATTCACGATTTGAAAACTATGGTAGGAATATGCTCTATATCTTAGTAATATCAGCAAAATCAATATTAAATTATTAAAAAAAAGAAGAAGGTATATGCTGCTTCAAAGCCCCTTTTTGATTCCATTGCATATAAATTGGTCGGATTAGTTGGTAAGTCTTAAATCTCAATCATCTACACTAACATAATCCATTACAAGTTACCGCCATGGTCCTTAGAAAACTGTAATTCAGAAGAAATCATTCCAAAGCATACGATACTCCTTGACTAACCAATCTTAGAGATCCAAAACTTTTCTCAGTTTTATTTCCCCTCCCTTGAATATCAACTTGTTATGATTAATTTTTTTGAGCTCAGCCTCAGATCTTTTTATGAACTGAATTACAAGAAAATATATACAATTCTATCCCATCTTTCAACATTCTGACGACAGGCCTGCAGCAATGCTCTCATTCCCAATCCATTCTGCATGTCGTAATGTATGTGTTGAGGATAACTTTGGCCCAACTAGTACATGTTTTCTGGAACGTAAATCTCTGAAATTTAATCATCTTAAGAGTAGGGACAGAAGGAACTATCAACTTTCAGAAAATCATTTTCAAAGAATTTATAAGAGAGTCCTCTAAACAGCTTTAAAAAATCGACTTCTGAATGATCTGCTTCTTTTCAAGCCACAAACAGGTCCTAAATTGGATAGCTAAGTAGAATAGTAATAGTATATATAATAAAAATCCTTGGCTGCCTCCTTCTTCTGGAATTTGTTCAGAAAGATACAGGCATCATGCTCAGTTTACACTAAATGTTGGAACTTACGAAATACAAACTCTCGTCAGAGTATTGCATTGTTAAAAATGTGAAAAAAGAAACAATTTTAACTTCAACAAAAACTCATTATAGGAGAAAGATGTGAAACAATTTATCATAATGCATCATATTTGATTAACAACTTAAATGACAAAAACAACATACCCAGCTTCTAGAAGCAATGGAGCACCCGACCATTTGGCCCGAACTGCAACCTCCACGTTCTTAGGTCTCCTACTATCAGCACTAACTGAAGCAATCCCACAGAGTCCTAAACAAACCAGGACAATCAGAACCCACAATCCAGATCTACAGCACGTCCCCATTTGTCCAAACCCAGATATATCAAAAGAAGCTGGTATCTTCAACCATATATCGGCTCAAATGGATCTACCATCAGCAAACTAGCCAAATGAGAGATAAATCAGACGCTGAGGCTTGTGGGTTTTTGCCTATTACACTGTTCTGGACAGATACATGCGGGTGCAGAAGGCTGAGAGAACAAGGCGACTCCGGCAAGCTGAGCGGTGGTGGAAGAAGACTGGAGTAAAATAAGTTTCACTTCTTAGGGGCATTTTGGTAATTTCTTACATTGTTGACTTTCTCTCTATTTTCTTCATGTACCAAAACAATCTTATACTATAGTTTCAGTGGTCAACCCAATAAATCTTCAGCTACACATATTATAGTAGCTTCTAAAGCAACATAATTTGGTACCCATTAATCGAAGTAAAATTGTCTGTCCTTGTAACTGGTTTATGAACAAAAAGTGGGTACAAGATGATCCTCTTTCTCCTTATAGGCATTTTTAAAGCCTGGGTTTGCCTCGGGTCAGAAAATTAATTTTCATAAATCATCAATCTCTTTCTGTGGTAATGTTGGAGAACAAAGAAAAATCAATATATGTGCTCTCTTAAACATAAACGAGTCATTGCATCATGATAAGTATTTATGTCTTACATCATTAATTGGGTGTAAGAAAATAAGGAAATCTTCAGTTTCTTGAAAGATCGAATATGGAGTAAAATGAAAGGATGGAAGGAAAAATTATTGTCCTATGCTGAAAAGGAAGTTTCACTCAAGGCGTTCAAGCAATGCCAACATACACTGTATGAGTGTATTGCAGCTACCATCTTCTTTATGTGATGAAATGGAGAAATGCATTATGAATAGATTTTGGTGGGGAGGAGATGATGAAAATAAAAAGATCCATTGGATGAGGTGGAATCGTCCTTTCTATTTCCAAAAAAAATGGAGGAATGGGTTTTAGCATAGCCATGCTTGCAAAACAAGGTTGGCGTCTAATGCATGATCCTACTTCTTTGGCTGCCCAGATGCTTAAGGCCAAATACTTTGCTATGGGATATTTTTTGGATGCCAAGATTGGATATAGTCCTAGTTTCACTTGGAGAAGTATTACAGCTTCACAAACTTTATTATGCAGGGGATGCAGATGGAGAGTTGGGGATGGACAACATATCAAAATTTGCGAGAATAGATGGTTACCTGTATATGGTCTTTTTCGTGTGTCAACAACAAAACCAGACAATTGTGATATTGAATGGGTAGTAGACAAGTGCATGAGAAAGAATGGGATTCAGTTGTCATTGATTCATTATTTTTCCCTTCAGATGCTGCAAAAACATTAAGAATATCCCTCTTTGTCTAGGGTGATTCATGATGAAAGTAGTCTGGCATTATACAAAACATATGACGTACTGTGCGTAGTGAATGTCATCTGTTAAAGGATATGAAACAGGCGGAATTTGTGTTGCGTTGACTATTATTCAGAGTCGGCCTTGGCAGAAACTATGGGGGCAACCAATTCCTCATAAAGTAGGTGTTTTCATTTGGAGAGCATGTCAAAATATTATGCCTACTAGAGTACAGTTGCTGTCTAAAGGGTGTATAGTCCCAGATATATGCCCGGTTCTTAATAAACAGAATAGTACATTGTCTTTATCAATGTGATTTTGCTAAAACAGTTATCAGTTCAAGATGATTTAGATGTTTTCTCCCTATAGTTGAAGTTGCAATCCGAAGCATCGATATAGATGGATTGTCTATTTTTTGTATGACAGCATGGAGGTTGTGAACTCATCGAAAATGATGTGATTTGGAAAAATAAATACTACAGACCTGATGAAGTTCTCCAACAGGCAAGACTCCAATTTACTGAGGATCAAATAGAGTTATGAGGAAGAAAAGAGTTGGTAGAATTACAAGAAGACAAGATAGATTGGCTTGGGTTGCACCATTTGAAGAAAAAATTGAATTAAATATTGATATTGATGGTGCTATTTTCCAAGATCAACAATGCAGTATCAAAATTTCATGGCCTCTACTCTACTGATATCGTTGAGATGCTTGCTGTTAGGAGTGCTCTTTCATGGGCTTTTGAGATGGGCTTTCTATCTTTTTAAGTAGAAACAGATTGTCTGCATGGTGTTTAAGCCATTACTCAGGGTTGGGATGAACAATCTTTCAGAATTTGGGGTTCTTACTGCATATTGTCAAGAGCTTCTTTCTCAGTTACAACGTTCAGTAATCACTCATGTTCACAGGGAGGGAAACAATGCTGCTCACTCCTTAGCATGACGGGCAACTAATCTTCTCAACTTTCAAGTTTGGATAGAGGAAATCCCTCCATGTACTTTTTCTCTAATTATATCTCTGTATGACTGTATTAACAGCTTCTTCTAAATGAAAGTATTACAGTTTCAGATCAAAAGAAAAAAAGAAAAAGAAAAGAAGAATTGGGTAACAAGAAAGATTTGTAAGTTGAAAAGGCAGATCCTTTGTTTTAAAAGCTAGCCATAGACCAGTAGTAGTGACCACGAACACGCGTGTTAACTAAAGGCGACTATTTAATGTATATGCTTGTTACGAGCACTAAAACTAATGGTTGAAGTCTAAAACTTTTGCCTCCAATTGAAAGCAACTAAAGGTCTTCTTCTCTATTCCTCCATTGTTACTATTTGACGCTAGAATCACAAGCTCTCTCTCTTTGTCTGCCCCTTCATTCTGAATCTTCACTGGATCCTATTTTCCTCTTTTAGGTTCTGGGACTATTTCCCCACACATCTAATCCTCTTTTAGTTTTGAGTAATCTGAAATTTTGACTACAAGTTTTTTACTTTTGTCTGTCTTTATATGAATTTCGAGGGAAGTAGATCTGGGCCAGCTTGCAGGAAAAAGGAAAAGAAGAAAAAGAAAAAAGAAAAGAAAAACTGTATTGATTGAAGGTGAAACCTCAACTGATTTGTCTATTTCAAATAGACGTTACTTGTTACAGATTTCTTCCATCTTATTTTGTCTTTAAGGTTTTTTTGGGTATTGGGGTGTTTAATTTTGAGCGCATTATCCGGAGTTTGGTCCAAAACCTTAACTTTGTCATATGTTCATACGCTATTGTAGCTCTCAAATTTAAAAGGTTAGGGATTTGTTGTTGACTTCAGTCATTAAATTCAAGCATCTTTGCAGGAAACTTTTTTTTCTTTTTTCTGGAAAGATCGTAGCTTTATCTACTTAAATGCTATTCATATACTTGAAATGAAGGTGGTTCTGTCTCTGTTACTGAACCTTCTTACATCTTTTTGAACCTCTTCTGTTCAAAAAAATTGTGGGTTTGCTTTGATTGGTAGACTTGCTCTGGGTCTCAGTTAGTTCGGAGAATTTTGGGTTGTTGCCTACAGAGTGAAGTTTTGATAGCCGACAGCTGAGGAAGTATGAGGAAAAATGCTAATTCCCACTCAGGAAGGGTATTCAGTGATAGAAAGTGGGTTATCCCATTTTTTGCGAGTTTATTTGTATCGGTTATTCTGTTTCTGACTGCCATTTTTGGAGTGCTTACGTATTCTAGCGGGGGAGAGCAATTGCCCTTTGATATTATTACATTTGCTAGATCAGAGGACTCAAGTGGATATTTTGTGGAATCGGATTTGAGGGGATCATTCAATACCAACGTGGTTTCAATAAATGAAGCTCCTAGATTTGCATATCTTATTTCGGGGACGAAGGGTGACAGTCATAGGATGATGAGGACCCTACAAGCAATCTATCATCCTAGAAATCAATATATTTTACATTTGGATCTTGAAGCACCACCTCGTGAAAGATTGGAGTTGGCCACTTCAGTGAAATCTGATCCTACATTCCGCGAAATAGAGAATGTACGTGTTATGTCTCAATCCAATTTGGTGACTTATAAGGGTCCTACGATGATTGCTTGTACCCTCCAAGCGATTGCAATCTTGTTGAAGGAGAGCTTGCAGTGGGACTGGTTTATAAACCTCAGTGCCTCAGATTATCCTCTTGTGACACAAGATGGTTAGTAACAGAACTTTTTATCTGCTTCATGATTTTGGAATGACAGTATTCTTGTTATTGTTTTGCTTGCATGAACTATCGCCTTCTTTTTTCTCAGAAGATTCATCGAGCTTTTATGGTTTCGGGAAGAATGATTTAGATATCACTTAGGTTTGAACTATTTTGCCCAGGAAAAATTTGAGCTGACCATTGCTTGTCTTGTTGAACATACATGAAAATATCTGGCAATGTGCAGCTTTTCAAGTGGTTGTTAGTTTCCTCAGTTTTGTTACTTGCTTCACATATGGAGCCAGGAGTTTGATGCACTGGCTTTCTGAAGGAGGATGGGTTACTAAGGTTTACGTATCTCCTGATATTGTGGATACATCAGGAATGGATTTTAGGATTATAACTTTGCTTATGGGTGAATAAGCTAATAGTCAATTGAAGTTGGTTTGAGACTCTCAAACAACATTTTTGGTTTTCTTTCCTTTTGACTTTCCATTCAAAACTAAAACATGAGTAGCAAAGTCTTACGAACATGAGATAAAAGTTAAAGTTTTAATATCATCTTTATTGCCTAAGTTCATGTCATGTTTGGATTTAACTAAGTATTCATCATAAAATCATATTCTTTTTCTAATGTAGCCAGTCGTAAGAGAATCTCTTACTAAGTCTCATCCAGCATAATACAGACCTTTGATATTCTACCCTGGTCATCCTTGCCTCAACCTTTGCACCATAGATTTCTTGAAAAAGTTCATAAATGAGCTATTCTCCTAAAGAGAAGAAAGGTAAGTAGCTAGCTCATGTTATTGTTTTGGGCATTGACCCAAGGATAGTGAAATCAAACTCTTACATCAGCCTTCACCATTCTAGTACTGCATCATTCTGTCTATTGTGATATTACAGAGAATCCTTAATTTCGGAATTCAGCAGTTGTTGTACACTTCTTCTGCAGAGGCACGGTTACATCTTTGGAATGATGTTAAAACTTAAAATACATAGGAAGAATCACATTATAGTTCAGTTCCTTGACTGACGGGTGCACCACTGTAGCTTCTCCACTATATCATGTCTTCCTTTTTCAATTTATCTGCATTCTAGTGGTTCACTGTTGAGTTGCTCCACAAGCACTTCATATACACCATTTTTAGGGCTTTCTGGGGAATCTTGGTACCAACAGTTTGTAGGCATCATTGATATGTTCTTTAATATGTACTGCTTGCATTGATGAACTGGAGCTTCTAGGAAGTACAAATGATTTAAAGGGTCTAAATCTGTATATTTGGTTATGAGGGAATTTCCATGCTCCTGTTCAAAATGGGTTCTAGACTGTGATTCTAACCCATGAAAAGTCGTTATTTTGTGGAAAGATCTGATGCTCATGGGGTCTTCTGTGTGCTTTTCTTTAGTGGCATGCAGGCTTATCACTTCTTTGTTTATGCATGGTTTGACGCTAATAGAAATGGTCCTATATGAGTACTTTTATGTTTCTTTGTGGCATATAATTCCTTTTTCTTGGGGAAGTTCGTTTGAGACATATCTTTTCTTTATCCAACTTTGGGGAAAATAATCTTTCTCCATATAGAAGCCTTTATGAAAAACTATCTGAGGTGTTTCTTAATTTTGCAGATTTGCTTCATGTTTTCTCTAATCTATCTAGAAATCTCAATTTCATTGAACATACTCGCATTGCTGGGTGGAAACTGTAAGTGAATATTACAAACATTATAAAAACAAAATATATTTGGTTTAAAAATCTGGTTTGATAATCAGTTTTCTGCTATTTTAATTAGGAACCAAAGAGCAAAACCTATCATTGTTGATCCAGCGCTTTACTTATCAAAGAAATCGAACCTTGCTTGGACCACTCAGCGGAGAACACTTCCCACATCCTTTAGATTGTTTACAGGTAACTCTGTATGAATAAAATTTGTGGTTTACTGAGCATGCTAGATGTGGAAGATCTGAGAGTCCTTTTAAGGTTCAAAGCTTGTGTATACTAGGTTTAGTTAGCTTGCTTATCCATAGACTTTCTATTTGATATTTGTTTCACATTAAATATCCTAGATGATGTAGTTTATATACTGTCCCTTGTGCTGCTTGTGTACAGGTTCAGCATGGGTAATGCTAACTCGTTCTTTTGTCGAGTATTGTATACGGGGTTGGGATAACCTCCCACGAACCATTCTCATGTATTATACAAATTTTGTCTCTTCTCCGGAGGGCTATTTCCACACTGTTATTTGCAATACTGAAGAATTCCGCCATTCTGCAATAAGCCATGATCTTCACTACATTGCTTGGGACAGTCCCCCAAAGCAGCATCCAATCTCTTTGACACTAAAGGACTTTGAAAAAATGATTAAAAGCAATGCCCCATTTGCCCGAAAATTTGCAAGAGATGATCCTGTTTTGGATAAGATTGACAGAGAGCTTCTAGGCCGCCAAAGTCGTTTTGCACCTGGTGCATGGTGTATAGGGAATTCAGACAGAGGAGAGGACCCTTGTTCTTTGCGCGGCAATGACACTCTGTTTAGACCAGGCTACGGTGCCCAGAGGTTGCGGGAGCTGCTTCAGACTTTGTTATCTGAAGACTTTCGGAGTAAACAGTGTTTGTGAACAGGTGAGACCAGTGGAAGTTGGATATCCCCAAGTGTATATAAATGTATTGTACATCATGAAGTTGATGCAAAATGGGGAATTTTGTTTCAAGATATGAGTATAAAACATTCACAGCTAGGAGCAATGCATATTAAATAAGCTGATGCAAAATGGGGAATTTTGTTTAGTTACAACCATTCATAGTTAGCAACAGTTACATTGATCCCACTGTGATTTGAACTGCATACCTTTAATTGAAAATCTCAAATTCCAAGAACTATTTCATTTCTTAGAAATTGTTCTCTAGCAATTTCACAAAAGGGTACTCTGTTTTCAAAAATTGTTTCTGGAAATTGTTCATTGGAACAGTTTCTACAAACAAAAAGACCAAAAAATAGAAAGTAGGCCCTTCATTTTCTCAAAACAGCTTTGACAACAGTTTCTTAATTTCAAATAGATTCATGGTACCATAAAACCGAGGCATGTAAAACAACTTTTCCATGTTATTTTGTCATGCTGTTCAGTTGGCCATATTCTATACATGTCTCCTGGCCAGCCGCCATTTTTGCTACCATGCTTATGTTTACTTTGTTTTCTGTCTTGACTCTCATTTTACTTCTTTCCAACTAATGGAGTATTAGTTCCCTCGTAAAAAGAGATTCCATTTCAATCATGCCCTTGTGAATTTCTGTCTTAACTCCTTTCTTTTTCATTTTGGCAGAGGCATGTGGCATAGAACTTCATTTAACATAAGCAACATATTAGACATTGGCTAGCACAAGCCATGATATACTCATTGCTTCATGGCCTCTTGTTTTCATGTATTTCATCAATTAAATTTGAAGAAGGTAGGCTCTACTATGTACACAGCTTCCACCTTTGTACTTTCTTTCAAGCAAACTAATGATTCTGAATAGTGAACCCTATTTCATGGACGCAGCCTTCTCTCTTGCATGAGAAACTCAGTCTCAAAGAGAGAATGCTGCGTGGAAGCAGACACAACCATATATCCAGTGTAAATAGGGTTTCCCTTTTGGAGAACTTGTTGATTACCTAAGCATGTCTCCACTATGCAATTTTGGTCCGCTTACTGCTGGTGATATACTAAAGGCATTGCCGCCACTGTAAAATGAAGGGTGCCCTCCTAGAGGCATTGGCCGATCAGGGATCGGTGGAACCTTGATATCTCCTTCCAACATCTTTAGAGCATCCAAAATGGTTGGCCTCAAAGCCACCATTACATGAGCACACAGAATCCCAACCAGCAAAAATCTTTCCATTATGCTCTTTGGATTTGAATTAGGAAAATCTCCATCTTTCAACAAGGAAGCATCCAAAGCGTCCCCTATTCTTCCAGTTTTCACCAATGACCAAGCCCAATCTGTGATTAAGAATGCACGTGGTGATCCTGATGAAGACAAATCAAGAGCTTTTCTCCCACATATTATCTCCAAAACAACCACCCCAAAGCTATAGACATCACTCTTCTCAGTTAGCTGACCATAAAGTGCATATTCTGGGGCCAAGTATCCATGAGTTCCAGCTACTCTGGTAGTGAGGTGAGATTGACCTTCCCTGCCTTGTTTTGCAAGCCCAAAATCTCCAACTCTTGCCCTCATGTCTGCATCCAGCAGAATGTTGGTGGCTTTAATATCTCTGTGATAAATTGCAGGTTTCACTCCATAGTGCAAATAAGCCAACCCCTTTGCCACATCCGAAATTATGTTTTTCCTTTGAGGCCATGTCAATGGTGTCTTTCCACTGCCATTTTGATTATCCATTGATAGAAATAGATGGTCATCAAGATTTCCATTCGGCATGTAATCATAAACAAGATACCTATGACTTCCTTTGTCATCGTGATTTTCATCACCATCAACCACACAACAACCTCTAAGCGGAACAAGATTCCGGTGCTTCAAATTGCTAATAATCTCAACCTCATTGCAAAATTCAGCATCCCCTTGAAACTCTGATTCCACAATTTTCTTAACAGCAACCATAGTAACATCAGGTAGAATTCCCTTGTAAACCAATCCAAACCCACCTCGACCAATAAAATTCTTCTGTGAAAAATTATTGGTAGCCTTCTCAAGTTCCTCAAATTTAAACCAAATGGAACCTGTATTTGGCCTCAATCTTGGCCTAGACCCTTGTTCCTCCATGTCAAAAGGGTATTGAAAATTTTCAAACTTTTCCCTCTTCCACTTCCTGTCATACCAAAAATACAGCCCCAACAAACAAGACATGACCAGAACTGCAACCCCAGCTCCAGTCAATCCAAAAACAAGAGCAGGATGACCCTTTTTGTTGGAAACAGCTTGGGAATTAAGGGATAAACCAAATATGCAAGTGACAGCACCATTACTCTGAGGCCCAAATTTATTCACAATTGCAGCAGCATAAAGAACTGTAAAGTAAAAGCAAGCTTTGGCATGAGAAGCATTACCATCAATGGATGTCAACTTCTGCTGAACCTGGAATCCAGCTGCCACACAGGCGCCACAGTAATTGAGATCAGTGAGGTCTGGTCCACAGGCAGGATTGAGTGACGTGTTCTGGCCAAGCTTGCTGACCCAGTCCTGAGTAGATCTGATTCGGGCACAAACGCTGGGGGCAATTACAAACTGTAAAGGGTCAAAGCAACTAGACACGAGGTTGTCAGGGAAAGAGAGGTAGGTGAGCTTGGATTGGAAGTCTTGGAGGCAAGAAATAGAAGTGGGTAGGTTGGGAAAATGGAAGAGAGAGGTTTCTTTGAGGTGTTCTGCAAGTGATACTCCAAAAAGGGATAGCAGAGTTTGACAACATGGGGTGTTGGAGTTGTCATTTTGGGATGTTCTGGGTTGGAAATTTCTGCAATTTGTGTAGTTCCACGGGATTTTTAGGACATAATTCAAGTCCACAGGGCATATAGTTGTGTTGCTGGTGGAAGTAGAAGGGGAGGAGGCTGCTGATGTCAGAGTTAGGCTAAGGAGTAACACAAAAACCAAATCAAGCTTCATTTTTGTGTTTCTTTACAGATTTTGCATCTGGGTTCTGATTTTGGTTGATGTCCAAGATTCCAGCTCTAGGGAGAAAAACAAGAAAGAATCAACTATGGCCTTCCCTTTGATCAAAACCTCTCCTTCTTAATGATTTCTTGATGCTAATTTTAATATAGGTTATTACCTAATGATTGGGACAGAATCACAAAAATTGATTTCTATTGAAAGAAGTCAAAGAACAGTCCTACTAATAAAACAAATAATCTACGTTAGGCTGGCGGGCGGCGGCTGCAGATGGAGCTTGGTGGCAATGCTGACATATCCTACGTCAAGGTAGTACATAATCGCGTACTACACTGTCCCCATTTTTCTCATTCTCTGTTTTGCTAATGCAGCATTGTCGTATCGGAATTCACGAGCTACAAGTTCTCAGTAAGATTTTGACCCAAGTCTTTAATTATTAATTTTTTAATTCATTTATTTTGGGTGAGCAATAAATAATTATTTAAATATTATTAAGATTTTTAAATTAGATTTATCTTAGTGAAGTAAATAAATTAATTAGATGATAGTAAATTTTTTATAAAATGGAAGAAAAAGTTTGTTTGGTGAGCAAGTCTTATGTAGTAAATATATGTAAAGCGTATGAGAGTTGTAGGTATGAGAAAAAAGAGATATCTAATATTTGTGGGAACTTCCTTAAAAGTAAGGGTGTAAAAGAGATTAAGTAGAGTTATAGCTTGAGTGAGTGAGAACACTATGTGTAAAGTGTAAAGTGTAAGTGTACTCTTTTTATGTAATATTTTTTGGAATATTAGTGAAATTATTTTCTCATTCAAGAATGTAAACAAAAAATTCCAATCACGTTATATTTTTGTATTGATATTTATTCCTCTTATCTTCTATTTATATTTGTGATTATTAACCTTTGTTATTTTTACTCTAACTTATTGAAAATTGAATGAGAATTTTATATAGTTCTTAACAAGTGGTATCAGAGCCAAATTCAACTGGGATGAAAAGATGGCCCAAGAGAATTTTGGTGAAGGTAGAGCTATTGTAAAAATATAAAGGTGTTGAAGAAAAAAAAATTGAGATTGTTAAGATTGTGTAAAAAGAAGAGAAACAAGAATAAGATGAAAAAAGAAGAAGAAGAAATGCTAGGTTTTGTATTGAGATTTGTTGTAGATGGAGTTGTTTGTAGAAACCTAAACCATTGATGAGATAACGCGGAAATGACTCATCAATGGTGATAGGTGAGATAGAAAGTTATAGTGTTTGCAGAAACTTAATCCAGTGATGAGATGACGTGGAAATGACTCATCAATGGTGACAGGGGAGATGAAGTTGTTTGCAGAAACCTAACCTAGTGATGAGACGAAGCTGGAAAAGGTTCATCAATAGACTATAGGTGAGATGAGGAGTTGAAGTTTTTTGTAGAAACCTAATCTAGAGATGAGACGACTGTGAAATGGCTCATCAATGGTGACAGGTGATATGAAATTATTGTTTTGGTAGAAATTTAATCCAGTGATGAGACGACGTAGAAAGACCTCATCAATGGTTTTAGATAAAAGAAGATGGACCACATATATATGCATTGTTGTTGCGAGATATCATAGTTTGTTCACTAAGGACAGATAAAGACTTTAGATGGAGTGATGACTCTCGATGAGTGAGGCTCATGTGAATTTTGGATAATTTTGCTATAATGATAGATGATGCATTATATGGGTATTGAAGAAGATTGAAGATTGAAGATTGAAGATTGAAGATTGAATGAATTGAAATTGAAAATTGAAAATTGAAAATTGAAGATTGAAGATTGTTTAGAAGGATTTGAGTCAAATGTGGAAGATTGTAAGATTTTGACATATATTCTTATTTGGTAGTTTTCTAATTAGTTTATTCTTGGTAGACAAGAAATAACTAATTAGATGTTGCTAGAATTTCCTAATTAGATTTATTTTGGTGGGTAAGTAAGTTTAATTAGATGATTGTAGGTTGTCCTATAAAATAGAAGAAAAAGTTTGCTTTGTTGGGCAAGACCTATGTAGTATAAATATGTAGGCTTGTGAGAGTTGTAAATATGACAAAGAGAGAGATTTAATATTTGTGAGAACTCCTTTAGGAATAAATGTGCAAGAGAGATTAATAGAGTTGTGCCCTGAGTGAGTGAGACTACTATGTGTGAAATGTACTCTTTCTATGTAATATTTCTTGAAATTGTTGTAAATTCTTTTTTCATCTATAAATATAGGCAATGAGCCGAATTACGTTATATCTTGCGTTGTTGATGTTTATTTATATTCTCTTCTACGAATATATTTGTGATTATTAATCTTTGTTATTTTTACTATAACTCATTTACAATTTCAGAAAAATTTCGTATAATTCACAACATCTATTCTTATTTAGAAGCTATAGTGATCCAAACTAGAATCCTAGTAGCAAGAATGCTCTTGACAACCATTCAAACTAATTATGTTTAGGTATCTGCTTTAGATTGTCAAACCACTGAGCAGACCAGAATATAGAGTATAAGATGATTATTGATGGTCATTGTGATATGCTAAAATACATTTGCCATCATTTAAGGAGTTGATGATGATGATTAGAAAGATAATGTATACCAAAAACAAATTGCATTACGTTTTGTACTTGCACACTTTCTATGGTCAGAAATTAAATATGACATTTCTCGTTTTATCTTGCATTTTTATAATAAATTTGATATCATTCTAAAAACAATACATCTCTTTTTTGTCAACATCATATCTTGGCGACTTGGACGCGTCTGTGACTTGTAACAAAATTTATTTGGCAATTATAAATGTACTGTATTTCTCATTTTATCTTATTTTTGTTTTCATTCTTATCTTGACTGTTTGGCAATAGGTTTTGCATATTTACACTTTGTTTGGAAATTCTATAATTGACATTTCTCAGTTTTATTTTCTTCATTTATTATATTAAATTTGATACCATTCCATATAAAGACCATTCGTTTTATATATAAAAAGTGTCCCGGCCCTTGTTTTCATTAGAAAAGTTTATATCTTGAGCATATTTTGATAAAAAAAAAAAAAAAAAATTGCAGTAAATTTCTCTATTTTCCTCTTTCTTTATCTGTTAATTTGTGTGAATTGAATGTTGATGTTTATAATTGTTGTTCATATTCATATTCCCCTTTTCTTCTTCTTCTTATTATTATTATTATTTTTTTTTTCTAAATTACAAAATCTCCGCATGCATGAAGATCGGATCATTTATGGGTGATCCTATTTAGAAAAATAATTTCACAAATTTTCTCATATTCTTTGATTAATACTTTATTCTTTTGTATTATTTACAAATACTCATCAGTCATCATGTAAACATGTATAATTAAGAAAATATAATGTTGATGAATTTTATTCAAATTCATGAATAATTATATATTTTTCTACATCAAATTATCAGATTATGCAACATTATTTTTGGGTACTAATTTTTTGTTACCTTTGCAAAGGTTTTGATTAATTTTAATTTATATGTTCGCCTTTTAGTTCACATATTATTTTCTTTTTTTCTCACTCTGCTTTTCATGAATTTCTCCTATAAATATATTGATCAATAATTATGAAAATTAATTCCAAAAATTATGTATTATATTTTTATAATTCTTGCCTAAACCTAATTTTCTTTGACAGTAATTCTGCAAAAAGTGATGGATCCGCAGATGCCCAATCAGATGGGACGACAGAGATCAAACAGCAATTATACTTCACTGGAAATGAGTTTGAGTTTTAACTCAACCCAAATAAATGTTCATGTAAGTACTTATGTCAATTATATATTATATATTATTTATGATTTATGATTTGTGGATTTTTTTTATTTTTTGTATATGGGAAATAATTTATTTTTTTACTTTTAAGAGTGTATTAAAATATTTATGTTTATGATTTCAAATATATTGCTCTAATAATTAATACCTTCATTTTTATTTTAGTTTTTTAAAAAATAATATGGTTTTAGTAATAATAATTAATATGGTGTCCTGGGAAAAATTCATTAAGATGACATATATGGAAATATTTTAATATTTATTATAGTAGTTAATAATACTTTTAGTGTTATGTAATTAATAATTATTTTTAAATATTTTACATTTTATTTAATGATTATATTTATTTTAACTTACAAGGTCTTCTTGTTTTTAAGATATAATTAAAAAAGCATATATAGTTTAGTATTTATTATAGTTGTTAATAATAATTATGGTGTTCTTGGAAAATTTATTAAGATGACATATAAATGGAAATATTTTAGTATTTATTATAGATATTAATAATAATTTTTTTATCTAATTAATAATTATATTTATTGTATCTACACAATGTTGTTATTCAAAGTGGGTAGAACACTTGGCATCAAATTATTTCAATATATAATTAATTTTTAATAGCCTTTTCACACAACAAAATTTAGCTGAAAAAATAATTTTATCATATTTTTTTGGACTTACATTTTAATGACTAAATTAAGCTTTTATACATTGCCGATATATATATATATATAAGAAAATGTTATGTATCACTATAATTAATAGCACTCGTGATTTTGTGATGTTTGTATAAATTTAAATATTGTATATGTATGTAGATCAAATTAATTATAATATTCATCAGTTAGTTCAACAATAATTAAGTTAAAAGAATCCAAATCAATGTTCTTGTGCACTTCATTTGTTCCATCATCGTTTCATATATATACTTTATTCATTAAATTCAAAATTTTATATAATCACAGGTGAGGAATGTTGACAACAATGTTGATGGAGGCCGTAATGCCAACCAAATTTGGCGGCAGCAGCACCAGCCACAGCCACCGCCACCGCCACCGCCACCATCACCAAACAGAAATGCAGCTGCCCCAACGGCGGCTCATCAGCACCCTCCACCTTATGGACTAGTCTGGATGAACCCATTTAGTAACCCAGCTGCCTCAGCGGCTCATCAATATGGTTATTCGCTTCCGCCCACAGCCACCTTCTGCTGCTGCTGCCGCTGCCACTGCGGCAATCAAAACCCACAGCCACAGGGAACTACTAGAAGAAGGTGTGCCACTTGTGGAACCAGCTCACTCACCTCAGTGGCGCACAAGTCCTGGGGGTCACATGGTACGTAATACAACTAATTATTTACAATTACAACATATAGTTAGCTAGTGTTCACTTCATTTATTTTTTTTAATTTATTTAGAATATTAGATTTTATTGTTTATTTCTTGCTTATTGGGAATTTATATATTTAAATTTAATTTATAAAAAAAATATATTTATTTTTTGTACTTGTTTTCTTTTTTCAGATCCTCTGTAATGCTTGCCGAATAATTAGAGACAACATGCAACAGGACTGGCGAGTTAGGGCCGAGGAGGTGGACTAATGCTGATGTTGGGTGTTTGATGATTTCCTGTGTTTTGAAATAAATGGTGGTCATGTGACCACATATATGCAACACTTCTATAAAATTTCTGTTTCTTTTGTTTTTGGGATGGATGTTATCCTTAAACATTTAATTTTGCTCATTTGTATGAAGTGTGGTTGGTTTGAAAACTATTATTATCTGGTCATTTTGATGGCATTCAATTAAATCTCAACTTTATTTATATTGTTTTTGCTGGTTAATTACAGGATTAAAAATATTTTCGTATTAGAATATGCAATTAAATTATTACATGAGGTTATTTCTTCAACACTTATATATAGCTTATTTGTTTTTATTAAAAAAAAGTTAAAATTATGATCGGGGAATTAGATAGGCAAAAACACATTAATTAACTTAAAATTGTGATTATATGTCGAAGAAATAATATACTCCAGTAAAAAATTTGTATGGAAATCCTATCTGTAACCAAGTAGTCTTTTTGTAGATAGACTTGGTAGCTCCACCGAATTTTTTGACACCAAATTTAGGTGTCATACATGTAAGAGAAACTACTTGTATCCAACATTAACAAACAGATTTCTGCCTTACAACCCAATAGAAAGCTTATTCTCCTTTGTTCAATCATAATTTTTTGTGGACATTGTCACCTTCTTTCCCTCTTCTCTTCTCTGATCTCCCCTCTCTCTCTCTCTCTCCTCCGATGGGAGACCATCCTCCACAAACACCACGTTCACCGACCCTTGATTTGTATGGCATCCTTGGAATTCCAAAGACTGCAGCCCTTAAAGATATTGGCAAGGCTTACAAATCTCTTGTTACAAAATGGTACACAGATAAAAATTCTAAACCTGAATCTGAAGACAAATCCACAGGCAGGGTAAGCATAAAGTTTTACCATTGTAAATTCTAATCAAACAAATCAAGATTTATGTTAACCTATCAAAAATTCTAATGATCATGAAACTAAGAAATGAAAAGGGAAACAAGATTTGTTACATCTGAATGATATCTTCATGGGTTTTTTGTTTTCTGGTATTGTATAGAGCCATCATCAAGAAGATAGAATTTCAAACTGCAGTGATGACCCAATGACGCCAATGGATAATGATCTTTTGCATCACCATCAACAAAGCTTAGAAGATAGCTGGTTTTTAGGTCCTTCATTTTCATCAAGGACAGCAAGCACAATAGCAAGTAGAAGATCAAGAACGCCAACACCAAGTCCGAGATGCTCCTCAAGAACTACAAGTAGAAGGAGCATCACGCCAACATCCCGTTCAAGAAGTGGAAGTCAAAGAGGTGCCTCTGAAACTGAATTCCCCGCAGCCTCTTTATCCAGGAATACTGAGCAGAATCTCTGAAACTGATATTCATAGCCCTTTGGCTTCTCTATCAAGAAACATGAGCAGAAGGAGCACCACGTCAACACCCCGCTCAAGAAGTAGAAGTCGAAGAGGCGCCTCAGAAACCGAATTCCCTGCGGTCTCTTTATCAAGGAATACAAGCAGAATATCTGAGACCGATATTCATAGCTCTATGGCTTCTCTATCAAGAAACATTAGCAGAAGGAGCACAACAGTAACACCCCGTTCAAGAAGTACAAGTCGAAGAGGCACCTCTGAAACTGAATTTCCTACAGTCTCTTTATCCAGGAATACAAGCAGAATCTCTGAAACTGATATTCATAGCCCTATGGCTTCTCTATCAAGAAACATGAGCAGAAGGAGTATCTCTGAAACTGAAATTCCTGAACATTTATACTCTCCATCAACACATTTGAACAGAAGGTGCTCCTCAGAAACCGAGATTCCAGCAACCCCTCTATCAAGAACTATGAGCAGGAAGGGTACCACACCTATCATATTCTCACAAACAACAGTGAGGAGGAAACCTCCACCTGTTGAGATGAAGCTTGAGTGCACACTGGAGGATTTATGCTATGGATGCGTCAAAAAAATCAAGATTACAAGAGAGGTCATCACGAATGTCGGGTTTGTTTCTGTTATCCTGATTTTATTTCTTTGAGAATTTTCTTAGGACGCTAAACCTGCAGAAATTAGGCTAGATGACATTAAATCATTCAATACATTGGACACAACTTCCTTGTCACATACCACACAATAAGATAGAGCAATAAAGATATGAGTTTCAATTATAGATTTCAGATTTTCAACAAAAAACAATAGCAAAGCTGGTAAGAATACTCTTATTTGCAAGAGCAAGTTTCTGAGCAGAATAGATCTGGAAGATGATTACACTGGGCCTAAAACAATAGCCACTACATTAAATGTTGTGACAGGATTCTTGCTGAAGACGAGGAGATACTAAAGATTGAAGTGAAGCCTGGATGGGTAAAAGGGACAAAGATTACCTTCGAGGGGAAGGGTGATGAAAAACCTGGATACCTCCCAGCTGACATAGTCTTTGCAATAAATGAAAAAAAGGCATCCCTTGTTTAGGAGAGAAGGTGACGATCTGGAAATAGGAGTTGAGATCCCTCTGGTGCAAGCGCTCACCTGGCTGCTCTATACCGGTTCCTCTATTAGGAGGAGAAAAGATGATTTTGTCATTTGACAATATCATCATATACCCTGGATATGAAAAAGCTATTCCGGGTCAAGGCATGCCAAATCCCAGAATGGATGGGAGGAGAGGCGATCTAAAAATCAAATTTCTTATCGATTTTCCTACAGAATTGAGTGATGAAGAACGACAAGAAGCTGTTAGTATACTACAAGATTGTTCTTGATCTTGAATTGTCCTACAGATATTTTGCTTGCTCTTTATATCTCATTGTTACAGAATTCAAATTCAATTAAAGTAAATTCCCGAAAACATGGAAAAATACACTATTCTTTGCTAGCAAAACTCAAATTAAAAATTTATTGCAATTGTGTTTACTATAATAACTTCTCAGGCTTCCACCCAAAAACATCTAACAACAGATGACTAACACTGTGAAAAGCACAACTAACATCTACCTTCAATGTTGGACGGAGTGAATAGGTTTCATTAATGGTTATGAATCTGGAGGAGTAGGGCTCCCTGATGGTGGCCGTTGCTGAGAAAGGAAAGGAACTTCCACCACTGATCCAGTTAACATTGTCTCCAACAATTACAGTGTCTCTTCTCAAAGCAGCCTTCCTCCTGATGCAATCTAAACCAAACTCAGAGACCTTTCATCCAGGGTCATAACTTATTTCTTCCCAACCTGCATGATCTTCAATAGTTACAACCATGAAATCTTCTGAGCCAATAAAGAGGGAAAAGAGGATGCAACTCCGACAGATCAATTTATGGATTAATAATTTGCAGGCTACTATGCTTTACAGTCTACATTTGTCCATCTTTTGATCAAATACTGGTTTCAAAATAGAAATAGCAAAATAATGAAATAAACCTATTGAATTAAGATTCCTGATAAGTCTTTGTTTTTATTAGTATAACCTAGCAACAAATCTAACGTGAATAATTCCACTTATCCTCTTTGCAACTAAAGAAATTGTGAATATAATTTTTATTGAAGAGAAAAGAAAACGAGAGCACACTTAAGAAAGAAATAATGACATGATTGCTGCCTACAATCAACTGTAACAACGCTGCCAGGTTTTGCTGCTGCAGAAAGATGAATTCCTCACAATCTCTGCTTGACTCTATCATATGTTATGAGACGAGATATAGTCTCTTGTCCCATGTAACAGACTGGAAAGAATAGAATTAGATTAACCAATCCATAAAGAGAATATTAAGAAGAGGTAAACAAAGAAGGAGCACAGATTACCCAACACAACCCCATTATCAGCTACATCTAATGCTTCATCATCCCTTCATCTGAAACCTTGGTACCTACAGTATTGTAAAGACTAATTTTGCACACAACTATACAAGTTTTTTTTTGTTTTTTTTTTCATAGTATAAAAAAAAGGAAAATCATCGCTAATCAAATTTACATGCTATTGCATAACTGGGTTTTACTGCAAGGATCTTCATCTACTACCAGAAGAAAACTGACAATGTCTGCCTAGCTGCCTCAGACTATTCTATTGCAATACCTCTCTAAATTTTGAGTCTTTCTCAAATTGTAGATTCCTTGTAGTGCTGCTGAGAATTAAGTCAAAACAACTTTCAGCTGTAATCTTTATGTAAAACAAAACCAAATTATTGTTGGCATTGGCTAATGATTGCATTTGCTCCTCGTACCACTGGTCCAAACACACTTACAGAGAGAGAAGGACTTACGAGAAGTTCATGGCAGATAGCATGAGGTGAGACCAAAACGCACCATTTTGATGAACAGACGACGAAGACACGACATGAAATGAAGCTGAAGCTGCTGCCATTCATGTAATTGGTTACAGATGCCATTTCAGGTTTACGAGTTCGAAGCTTGGACTCCCCACTCACACCTGCACCCTGAAAGTCTCTCTTATTTATCACAATGAAAAAATTGTTCCACAAATCATTTAAAATTTTTTTTTAGAAATATTTCACCAAGATTTATTTACTCATAATTAGATGAAAGTTTCTCATATATTTAAATACATAATTATGAAAAAATAAAAAAAGGCTTACAGAAAAAGAAAAAAAAAGGCTTACAGAAAAGATGATAAACATAAATTTAGCAGACACCATTTGACTCAACTAATATAAAAATTCGAAAAAGAAAAAACTAAATAAATAAATATGTTCTTCCCTTTGATGAAATTTTATTTTATTTTCTTTTCTATTAAGAATTTCCCGTTCTTTGGCCAGTTTACTGTTCTGTTTACTCTCTTATCTTTCCATCCACAATGGAGAAAATAAAAATTTTCTGGGTGGTAAAAATGGTATTCCCATGTATCTTTTCTTCAAGAATAAAATGCAGTTAACATTTTTCATTTTTTTTTGCCTTCATTTTGTTTTGTTGTGGCTTAACGAAATAGTTTTACAGTCACCTAATTCATCTATAGTACATTCCTATACAAACATGTATTTTTACTCAAAATGTTAGCATTACGCCACTATGTCCCGTTCTGCACTGCACGAGCTTCATGCCCAGGGGAGTCAGCATAAACTTGTCCTTGGTCTCTTGTATCTCTGAACATGGAAAAAAACGAGTTAGGCCCTTCAGAAGAAGCACCCCCTAAGATCCATAACAACAGGGAGCTGAAAGAATTCATGGTTCCAGGGTTGGGACCACTTTCTGCTTGCCGAAGCTCGGCTTGTCCAGGATTCTGCATAGGGTTGCCTACCCTATCTGGGTTCTCATCTTCTGGCTGTGTTTGAAGTCCAGTAACTTCTGCTACATTTTCAGGCATGGATGGATCAGGTCCAGTTCTGAACCCTGTTGCAGATGCCATGTCCGGATCTGTCAACCCTTGGTCCCTTGTGTTCAATCTTGTGATGTGTAAAGTTGAAGCAAGGATGGTAGAGGAGGTAATGTGGAAATCTGGATGTTGTTGAAGCTGTGATCGCCGGTTTTGCATAAACCTCTGCAGAGCTGGTACCTAATTTACATAACAAATTTAAACTAGACTACAGGAAAGTAAGCATAGCCACGACAGATACAAGATACAAAAAGAGTAGGACAAGTTGATTCAAAGATTTTAACTGCCGAATAACAATGGTAGTAGAGTTTCCCTTTATATAAACAGAAGCAACTCTAACGGAAGTTTTCTCAAGTGAAAACATTAAAATAAACTAGGTCAAAACATGAATTTTTTTTTCTAGCTATAACGATTTCCTTTTCAAGAGAAAACTCCAGGGAATACATTATGTGGAGGCAAACAGGAGAACCAACTCCAACTAAATGTTGGAGGAACTGAGAAAAGATCCTCTCCCCCAAGAGCCTTGTATAAACAATAATAATAATAGTTTCAATCGCCAAAATTCCAATTCAGTTATATTTGCTTATTTCAAGAAGGGAGGAAAGTCGGGTCTTTGCACATTTCCAATTACAGCTATGATATGATTTCAAATAGCAAGAATGAACATCCATTTTTTATGCATTTCGTCCCTCCAAGACTGCCTAGAACTCTTCACATGCACAACTAGTAGGGAATGCACTTAGGTGATTAATCAGGTGTCAAATAATGACAAGTAAAAATCAAGGGTTTAAATATGTGTAAAACTCTTAATGTTACACTGTGTAAAAGGATCCAACCCCACTAGACACACTCTTCAATAGTTTCCCAAATAACAAGAACTTTCTTTATTCTCCACCTACCTACATCCTAACTATGTTGGCAGACAGCGTAAAAGACAATTCATTTTGCAACAAGTTGCCTAGGTTACAGCCAAAATTAAATGAAGTTGAAACAGCAGATAGTAGATTCTGCAAGCTAAGCAATCAACATAGGAACATCTACAAAAGAGACACTAAATAGCATTCAAAGAATTTATACACTGAATACAAAGCAACACAAAATAACAAGCAGTTAACAGGACAAGACCATAGAAACCAATATTTATTAGAATTTGATTTGCTACCTGTTCATGAGTCATACCTCAAAACGATTCCAAAAGTAGAGAATGAGGTGTTGCATAAATGCTGCAGTCGTAGAGAGTGCCAAATATGAAAAACCTAGAGAATTTCTTAAGAGATTTATTAATAAATTTTAAATGTTTCCAGCTAATTACATAGAAAAGCCAAAGTAATAGGCCATACCATAAGCATAAGAGAAGAAATAAATGTGAAAAACAAGAAAATACAGCAAAAAGAAGCGAGGAAAGAACTTCATTGATATTGGAGTTCGGACACTGCAAAACAAGCACAATCACATTAGAAGATTGTCAAATACAAGTGGATGCACAACCATGCTTGCGTGCACATAAACAATAAAACATCCATGCACAAAGATGCAGGATAACTAGTGTTGATGCTGACCAACTTCTTATCTATGACCCAGTGGGCCTCCTGCTGGCCAAATGCTTAAGCCTAAGAAGCCAATCCTCAGATTGAAGTCAATGACTGGTACTCAACAAAGCCTTAAATCCCAAACTAGTTGGGGTAGGCTAAAGTCAATGACTGGTCTGAGACATATTTTTACAAAGATCATAATATACCTTGAATATCAGACAAGTGAAAGTTCAGAAACTGGCTGTTCAATAAAGTGATAAGTACCAGCCAAGTGCATTTTTTTTCTTATAGAGTCAAAGCAGTTTTGTTTTTTGTTGAACCCCTATCCCACAGAGTGCATCTGGTCTTGGCCAGCAAAGGGGAGAGTGCCAAGTGGTGAAAAGAAAAAACTTATTGCCAGTGGTTGAAACAACGAATGCTTATATACCTCAGTCAGCATAAGCAAAACAAGAAGAAAATATCCATACAAAATAATTCAATCTGATGCATTAAAGGCTTTATATCAATACCCTGGTAACCCCGTCATTAACCAGAATCTACAATTACTTTTTTAGAAAGAAAATAGAAAGTTCCAAATGATTATGAAGACAATATAAATGACCTTTTGTGCAACAAAGTAATCACAGGCTACCTTGTCAAGAAAACAACAGAAGTGTGCTGCTTTCAACTGAACTTTGACAGAAGGAGGTGGGAGAGAGAGAGAGAGAGAGAGAGAGAGAGGGACCTGATAAGTGTAAATAGCTCACACAACCAGACAAGAATCAAAACCATGAAAGCCAATAGCTGATCATCATAAAACTCGAACAGGAAAAAAAGAATTCCAATCATAATCTGCATAGATTGACACGGATATATCAGTCAATAATATCTATATCTAGTGAACAAATGGAACAAAGATTAGAAAAAAAACTGACAAAATTCATAAGGAAATTATGTACAAGGGCTATATGTGCACAAAACTGAATCCATAAGGGGTGTGCTTACTGGTACAAAGACTAATGATTCAATCACATGCACAAAGATCAACTGAAATGTTGGAAGGTTATGCCGGGCATGGTGTTGAAGCTGCACTGCAATAATTTGTGGTGATGTGAACTCAATTGTATCAATATTAATTTGTAAGAAAAAAAATATGATGCACTGTAGCACTCTAAGAAACGTGCTACATGTCTTTAGATATGAGATTAATCCAAAGAATTCACTAGGTTTTGGATTTTAACCATATGGCTACAAATAAAAAAATCTTCATGGGCAAGCCTAAGCATCTATGAACCACACCGGATATTTGATTTTGGATGTCATATTAATTACAATGCCAAACATTTCTATTTTATATCACTTATCCATGCTACATCTGCTGAGCCTAAATATAAAGCTAAATAATGCAAACCTGTAAACTTCAGCATACGAGTTTGTGTTTCCCTTAATGTAAATGACACGGACATTGTGATTGTAAAGAACACAAACAGAGACATCATGAGCACACCGCACTTGGTTGCAAGGTAGTCTGCATGGTAAGATATAAAAAATTAAGTTCAATGGGTAGAAGGATTCCTGCTATCCATCATTCAAACTAATAATTAATTGGAAATGAAAACACTAAGGAAATAATATAATTTCACCACATAAAACACAATACAGAACCCTGCAGGCAAAACAAAAGTGAAAGACACAGCGTCTAAAAAATACTAATCATATAGGGTTCCCTTTAGTATTAATGGTCTTTCCAGAAATACCAAGCATTTGGAGCTAGTTGGACTAGTTTCATTCACTAAACAATAATCTTTTGAAATGCAAAACACTAACACCTAAAATCTCAGACACCCCCAACTTGAGACATGACTTCTCATGCTGCATAACTAAAAGGTCCTATGACACACCACCCTGTCATATTTATCACCAACACCATCATGCCACAAAATCATAACTATCAGTTGATTATAAAATTCAATTTACAACAGAAGGCATAAGTCAACAGACCTCCAAATCCTGCAGGGCCTTCTGGTGGTCGTTGTGCAAAACTAAGATTATAAAATTCCTTCGTTTGAAAATTATAAAGATAGCCTGCAATGAAATCCCAAGACATGGTCAGATACCAACAGACCCTAGAAACAAACTCTGTCAAAACATATTATTAAATTTATCTCAATAGATATTACTAAATTTTATCTAAGCATGAAACTCATTACTAACTAGCATCATAGTATACTTGATGAGATGGAATAGACTAATCTCTAAAATCAAAGTTGTTTGCTAATACCGAAACGTGTAGGATAGGATTATAGGACAACAGGAAGCTCGACTTTACTTGAAGTCCAGGACAGTAGAAAAAAAGGAATGCCATATCTAGACATTCCTTTTGGTTAAATAAGTTCAATTGCAAGAAATACAACAACGAAATTAAAAGAAAATAAGAAAGAAAGAAAGAAAAACAAAGGATGTGGTCCCAGTATACAGACATTATTCAAAATAATTCCATTTGCAAGTTCTCATAATGAACCAGGAAATAGCCTTTTGCACCACATCAAAAGGGTCATGATTTTTGACTAAATTTATATATTTATAAAAAGAAAACATTAACGTGCAAATCTACCAAAAGCACATCACTATACATCTAATATAGTATTTAGTGGTTTATCGGGAAAACTGGTGAATGGTGATTACCTTGACCTGTAGAACTCAATAAACTATTCATCAATATGGTATCATATCCTACAAATCTGTTTATGAGGAGTTGCTGCCACCTGGAAATAAAAAACAAGTTAAATTAGCATGCATTCTACAATCTGTAAAGTACCAGGACACATGGTGTAAAACAACAAGCCCGTGCATACAGCCCCAAATACTGACATGCAACAAAGTTTTTGATAGTTGCAACATCTGAAAGTTATAGCAAGTATCAGTTACTTTTTTGCCATCAAGTTAAATTTCCTAACTTCATGATACAGGGGATGACCTTAAAGCTTTGATTTATCTTCCCTGGAATACAACAAATGATGCTCTAAAATCTAATAATTAGAGAGAAGTGACAGCTCCTTCCACAAAGTTCTAGATACAAGAACTTGTCATCCAAAAGTTTCCTTATTAGTAACACATTAAAACACTAGGAAACAAAACTTACTAAAATATCCTTGTTGCTAGAGAGGATTGAACATTTTCGAGCCCAAATCCAGACAATCAACATCACAATATTTTATATTATGCTCAAGAGATATAACCTGTTTCCAAAGCAGGAATGGTGGGCCGATATGCTAATATTCACAGTACGTATATTATGCCGAGACTTGGCAACTTCAGGTAGCAAAAAGTATCCCTGCGAAAAAAAAAAATTACAAGATTAAAAATAAATGCACAAGCTTTACAAAAATGATGGGATCAATCCAAAAACAACAAACATATTACTGGTTCTTAGTGAAGAAATTTCATAAACTGAAATTGAATACACAAATAAAAAGTGGAAAAAAGATACCTTTTCCATAGTGTACAAATAAGTTGGTTCAAATGCAGTGCTTCTCCTTTCAAGGCATTGCACTGAATTTGAAAACCAAACACTTGTTTATCAGTAATATAAATCAATTGGTATGATTAAGGCAAAAGAGAAACAAGTGGATAATTCTCATACATTCATGGACTCCAGCATCATACTAGATAGTATTCTCATCCAACGGTTCAAACAGTGATTTATCTAAGTAAATTGTAATGTCACATATCAAGAGACACATACATATAGGTATCAGCATGTGAAACTGAAGAGATAAGCCTGAATTGTAATCAGTAACTGTTAAAGTTATTATACAGGGGACCACAAAACTTTATTTACCAGCATATGAGTTGAGCCTGTCCAAGTGAAGAATACGCAGCCACTTTGGAACGTCAAGGTTAAAATGGATACCTGCAATATTCTGCATTTGAAAAATAAAATTCAGCTAAAAAAAATATAAGTAGGAAGAAAACAATCATGTTATGATCAGACAAGGCATGCATTAAATTTTTTATATTATATATAAGAAGCTAGGAAAATAGAGCTACGACCCACAAAAGAAGTAGTACAGGCAAATCTTTCTCATAATTCAGTAGAAATCTGGTAATTTGAATATTTTCACTCTGTAGCATTATAAGCAGTCCATTTCCCCTCTGTAGCATTATATGAACTCCATTCCCCCGTCTCTATGATGGCTGGACATTGTTTAGCACATCCAATAGATATCTAAGCTTACCAAGTTCACATCTTACATTGAAAAATCCGTTCAAGCAATTCCCTTCTACAATTAGTCAATGAACACAAGCCACCAAATTACTCTAATTACATATTCTACAACAAATTGATAAGGCAGCAAGCAAACATAGGTAAACTGCTTCAAAGAATCTTCAGCTTGGAATTTCAACAGGGGGAAATAAATATGCAATAGAGATGCACATTTTAGAATCAAACATCAATAAATTCTAGGAGAAAGATATGGTTGCAATACAAAATTATGAGTTTGCATAACAATTCTGTTTCATTTGTAAAAGAAAATCAGAAGATGTTTTTCCCTTTCTTCTGTGACATGGTATTCATGACCTAACAGAAAATCTAAAAAGCAACACATCTTCGCCATGATGGATAAAAACTAACACTCATACATCAATGTACATTTCTGCTTCCTTTTCTCCTTGGGAGGGTGAGTCATGCATTTTATTTTATTTTTGCCTACAGAGAAGCAGGAAATAAAGCAGACAATAAACGAAGTACTAACTAGTAAAATCCACTGATTGCAAGCCACAAAGAATTGAAGTAATAATTCAATCTAGATATACAAAAGTACTCTTTCCCAGACTACTCACTCACAATTTTTGGAAACTTACAATAATCTGAGTTGTATGCCGCCAAATGAATGATAAGCGCCTGAACCACTTTTTCCCAAAGTGTATACTGGCCGCTCTGAATGTCTCTTTGGCTGATAAAGAAAAACTATAGCGTAGCTCCTCTTTATCACCTTTGATGACTGAGTCTTCAACCACTGGCTTAGAGTTTGGACTACTGGCAGAGGTTTCAGCTTGATGTTCAAGATCACTGTCAGTCTTCCAAAACTTCAAAGCCAGTTTTCCCCTCTTAGAAATAAAGCAGACAACAAACGAAGTACTAACTAGTAAAATCCACTGATTGCAAGCCACAAAGAATTGAAGTAATAATTCAATCTAGATATACAAAAAGTACTCTTTCCCAGACTACTCACTCACAATTTTTGGAAACTTACAATAATCTGAGTTGTATGCCGCCAAATGAATGATAAGCGCCTGAACCACTTTTTCCCAAAGTGTATACTGGCCGATCTGAATGTCTCTTTGGCTGATAAAGAAAAACTATAGCGTAGCTCCTCTTTATCACCTTTGATGACTGAGTCTTCAACCACTGGCTTAGAGTTTGGACTACTGGTAGAGGTTTCAGCTTGATGTTCAAGATCACTGTCAGTCTTCCAAAACTTCAAAGCCAGTTTTCCCCTCTTAGCACCTGAACCAACCCAATTCAACCAAAATTTTGCAGTAAAAAATCTCAATCCATCTTCATCGACATTAGAAACTCCTAGTTTATCTGTCACAGTATTCATGTCAGGAGCATCTTTTCCACTGGATTCAGGTCCATTCTGTGACCACAAACCTGCACTTGTTATCTGCACCAAAGAATATAAAGGAGTGTCATAAAGTGGCAGTTTGATCAACTATTTCAAAAAAAACAGAATGACCTCCCAATTAATAATTTAGTCTTAAAATATATATTTTAAGCTATCAAAAGAAAGTTTCTGACATTAAGTATAACTGGAAAAACTGTAAATGCACAAATCCAGATTTAAGGATTACAGGGATTGCAAGGAAATAATATACCGTAATTTGAATAAGTTGGGCTTCATTCATTTCAATTCCAGAGAGTTCACCTGAACAGCCAGGCTTCATATACATAACAGAAGGATAAAATATCAATTAAAAGGCTCATAACATATCAGAAGGTGGAAAAAGAAGAAGAACCCCAAAAAAATAATAACAAGATCAGAATGCCAAATTTAACCCAAAAGCGAAGTTGATATGAAGCAGCCTGGCCATATCCAAAACTTTGAATCCTTGAATCATGTCTTTATTTGTGGGTTCTGAGAACGTGCACCTATGTGCAGTGGAGGAGGATTACAGTCTTAAAGGTTTCAAACACTACAACCCCTAAACATGGGGGCAGGAATTGCATCTTTCCATTTTCTGAAGTTACGATGATAAGTATGGGGGAAATAGTGCTTTTGGCATAAACAACCTAGAGATGCAAATGCCTCATGCAGAAGAGTGAAAACAAAATCTAGTGAGAGAATCAAAGAAGGATAAGATGGAAGCTACGAATAACATGGGTAGAGACAACAAGGAAAAATATTGTTAAAGAACATGTTGGCAGGGGATATAGTATTAGATAGAAATAAATGGAACTAGATGGTCAAATAGATTCCTTGTGGAGGATTCCGGTTCTATTTGCTAAAAGTTCATAAAGGAAACCCCAAATATATAGGATTAACGCTTCTTGTTATTTTCATTTTTATGGTGTTAGTAAGTATGCATATGTACTGTCATTACTGCATGCATAAGAACCATGAATATCAAATATCTGGGAAAAAAAAAAAACTGGCAACAATGTTGTTTATATAAAAGAAATAAATATACATCAATTCGTAGTGCATACCAACCCAATATTTAGTTCTTTGAGAAATAAGTGAAAACTGGGTCTCTTTTGAAGTAATCAAAACCTCATCTAGAAACGTCGGATATGAACCATATCCTCAATTGATGTCACCCAAAATATTGAAGATATTTCTCTACAAATCAAAGCTTTGAAGCACAAAAGCAAGGTTCAAGGTAAGCTTATACCCTTGTCCTTAAAAGTCACTTTTGACTTATTAATACCTAGTCTTTTCAAAACTAGAAGTTGATCAACTTGATTTGGAAGATAGAGGCCAAAATTTTGTCAAATACGAAATACTTAAATGAAATATATTAACATCACTTTCAGGTGGAGGATATGATTCATAGCCCATGCAGTTAGATGCTAGTTTGAGTACTTCGTGGACTATCCTTTCAGCAACAACTGAAAAAAAGAACTCTTAAAGGTAGATATTGCTTATTTACCAAGCAACAACATGCTAAGCCCATCTGTAATTAGATACATAGACTTGTGCAGCTACAGCTATTTGGAAATAACCTATGAATCCCATTCCATTTCTCTCCTTCATATACCCTAACTATTTCTTACTATACTTAAGAGAGTATACAAATAAATGAAACCCTTCAAGTTACGGTTACTCAGTACTGAAAACCTAAAATCAATTAACCATTTACAGTGAAAAAATAAAATCAACCATGGCTTGCAATACAAAAGGTCATCAGAGCTAAATTGAAACTCATAAACCCTAAACATAACAGAACAAACTGAATTTCAGAATCCAAAAGCAATTTCTCTACCTGCTGAACGTAATTGGCATGCATAACAACTAGAATACAGAACAAAGTTATGGCTATAAACAAGTATATATACTCCAACGCAACTCTCACTCTTGGCGTCAACATCTGTGAAAACCTCTCTTGCACGCGTATAAACGTCTGCTCTGGATCCATAGCCTCACTCTTTCACTTAGAATTGGAAAAAAAAAAAAAATTAGAAAAAAAAATTCCCGAGAAAGTGACGGAATTTCAAATTTTCATCGTCGTCGTGATGAAAGTCTGACCGGTTTTTCTTTACGATGACGATGAAGTTTCAAAAGAAGGAGAACATTGATATAAATATTTTATGTTTTCGAATTTTCTTTAATTTTCTCTCTCTCTCTTAACGGTTCTGTTTGGGAACCCTTAGAAATAGTTATGGGTTATCCTGGTATCCAGATTCCATACGGATGGGCATAGGATCCGTATCCGAAGGTAGATCCGTTTAAGGCTCAGATTCAGAAACTCAAAACCCAACTTTTTACTTAAGTGAACAGTTATACCCAAATAAACCACAGAACCATCAATGGACCTGTAATAGACTTATATTCATTAGATTCAAAATCTGAATTAGATGAAAAAAAATTAAATTCCAAGAAATAAAAAGATTGCACCAAAAGAAGTACACAAAGTATGTTGGAAATGTTTCCAAGTAAGAAATAGAGGCTTCTATCTTTTATTCTTTTTGGTAACTTATGTGAACAAAAATAAAACACTCATTTATTAAAATACGAGTGTTTCACAAAATAAATAATTTCTGAAAAAATAAGAGTCGATCTATTTAAATTTTTAGATGAAGCTGAAAAATGAATTCATAATTTAAGAGAAAAAAGTATACAATTTGACCAGTAATTTATATGATTGTTATACTCCCAATTGATATTTTAAGTTTAATTTTACACTGTGATTGTAAGGCAACCTTAACGGTCTTGTCTTTTTCACATTTGTATCCTCCATTGGTACATCAAAATTTCAGCTTATAAGAAGTTGAGGATCATTAGCAATGAGAGAAAATAAATATGAAAAAACAGACATCCAGAGAGGATAAAAGCTAGTCAGGAAAGAAAAAGAAATGATAGTGTACATCCTTAATGTCAAATTTGAGATGTGAAATTTAAATCAAACAAAATAATGTAAAATTAGTTCATTTGTTGTTCTGTTTTTCCACCCATTTTTCTTCCCTCCCACTTTCACCTCTGCCCAAACAGAATATGAGTCCCTCTCAACCTATGCCAGCGAAAGGAACTCATACAAAGAGAGTATGCAACAAATCACCATTATTCCTGTGGAACAGGTTTAGACCTATAGTACAAAACCCTCAAGAATAAACTTATTTTTTTTGTTCTGTTTTTCACCCAATTTTCTTCCTCTCAGTTTCTTTCATCCCACTTTCACCCCTCCCAAACAGATTATAAGAGTTCCTCTCAACCTATGCCAGTGGAAGGAACACCAACACATTACAAAGAGAGTATAAAACAAATCACTTTTATTCATGTGGAGCAGGTTTAGATCTATTATACAAAACTCTCAAGAATAAAATAATTTTTTAGTTCTGTTTTTCCACCCATTTTTCTTCCTCTCATTTTCTTTCATCCCACTTTCACCCCTCCCAAACAGAATATAAGAGTTCCTCTCAACCTATGCCAGTGGAAGGAACACCAACACATTACAAAGAGTATAGAACAAATCAACTTTATTCATGGGGAACAGGTTTAAATCTATTATACAAAACCCTCAAGAATGAAACTCTCAAGCCACTCCAAACCCTATAAATAATTATTGAACACAATAGCTGAAACTAACATGAAAGTAATTAAAACAAACAAATACGATAACATACAACTAAAAGAACAAAGGGGTGTGGTAATTTGCCTCTGGAATAAAAATCGAGAAGGCACTCACTGGAAGGAGCAACTCAACCTGCAAGAATGATCGATAATAACCGTTAAAGCAACGATGATGAAGTAGGAAGATGAATGAGTGTTGAAGAATGGACACTATGCTGAGGGTTAATACTACTAATAGGGCATGAAAAACAACATTGGAAAGAAGCTTTATAGAAGTCTTGAAACTTGTTGGTTATTTTCAAAAATTAATGAAAATTCTAATATATTGCATCGAAGTAAAAGATTCAGGGGAGAATCTACCATGGTTTTGGGGACATCCTACACATTATTATTTATTGCAAAAAGAAAAGGATATACTATCCTTGTGTCAATCATTTGGTAATATCCCACTATACCACGCATACCTGGTAAAAAGGAGATAACCTTAGATTGAGGCTCAACCTATCCCACTGGATCATATGTATAATGATCCATTCCTATGGAAACATATTTGGTCACGAGTATCAGCCAAAATCTTCACAAAAGGTCTCCTTGATATGTATATCAACTCCTTGGGGCAAACACAGCCAGGGCATTAGCGTGTGCAGGTGAAAGATTGCTCAAAAGGGGTTGCATTTGTTGACCATATAGTGAAACTAGGTGAGAAAAAGCTCTGCCTAGTAGAGCTTTAACTTCAGAGGTTTCAACTGGTGATGCTACTACTTGAGCAAATAGATTAACCAACCCAGGAACTAGAGAGAGGATCTGCATTACATTCAAATAAGGACAATGAAGACAGTGAAAAATATTATTTCTCAGAAAAAGACTAAAACGCTGAAGAACTTTGTATTAGTTTGAGCCTGTTTCATACTGCTATTATGAAAGAAATAATTACTTGGGGATTGGATGATAATACAAGTGTAGAGATACAAGTGTAGAGATACAAGTATAGATAGCCATGGACTCCTCCTGATCTTCTTTTAAAGGAAGAACTTTCAAGAAAACAGGCTGGACCTGAGAATGCAAGGGATAATATATTTAATCCAATGAAAGGAATTGGCTAATAAGGTACTCCAAGTAAAATAAAAGGAAAAAAGAGTAGATCTCATGTATTAAGGGTCATTTAGGGGGTTGCTGGTACATTAAAAAAAGACAGTACATTGCCTGACTCAATGGGATAGATTCAGGATGGACCATTATCATCCTTGCCACAGCACCAGCTGCATTATCCCTAACAGCATCATCTGGTTCAGATTCCCCAAACAATGGGTAAATTCCATGCAATATATTGTCATAGTATCTGTTTCAATCAAGAAAATGCTAAGTCAGGAAGCATGCAATTTATGGGAAGATGAGATTCAATTGAGCAAGCACAGCTTTTGACTAATATTGGTTAACATGATTCATCAAGTAAAATGTACTTACTACTCCCACTAGCTAACCTAACAGCCTTGGTACAAAATATGGGAAGCATAACAGAATTTACTACAACGAATAGGGAAGACAGGATACCTTAAAGCTGAGTCACCCCCATTTTTGCACAATTCCCCAACACAAAATGCAGCATTCCTCCTATTAATTGCCTCAGATGATGTTAGTTCTTTAAGTACTAAGGGCATCACCCTCTGCAAGAAACAACAGAAAATTTCACAAATTAGCTGTACATTGCCGAATAACCATCAGAAAAGAAAAACAAGATAAAAGAATCAGAGCAATAGCATTACATCCACGTAGCCAGCTATTGGTGAACCCATGTCCTGAGCAACGTCAGCAAGGCAAGCAACAACCATGGTCCTATCTTGTCGAGGACAACTAGCTCTCTGCAATATCACTAAGTAGAATATTCAGAGAGCAGACACTAACTAAAATAAATAAAACAATAACTCATCAATTGCTAACCCACCGCAAATTTCAATAAAGGTTCAAATAGCTGATCAAAGATGGGTGCAAAATGAGCACCCATTGACTTTGCAAATGCAGGAGGAAGATCTGAAACTGCATCCATAAGCACTTCATCATGTTCAGTATCGACATCTTCACTGTCACCATCAGATTCTGTTTGTTGACAAGCCGATTCCTCCCGAAGCAATACCAAAGTTGCATCAACAAGCCGAGGCAAGACTGAATAACATCAAAAAGTAAGGTGCAAAAAACATCTAGCTTTTCTAAAATGACATTCGTTTACAGATAAGAAATGAAGCCAACTGAGTACTTACAAGGCTCAATAATCATGTAACCATAATCCTTAATGATGTCAGCTATGTTCATGCAAGCTCGAGCCACAACTTCTTCATCATCATCTTCCGTCATAGTCTTGATAAAAATATGCATCACAGTATCTGTTGAAGGTAAAGAGCTTGATTGGACTTTATTGATAACTAAAGAGCCAGCTAAGCCTGGCAGACAGACAAAAATTCAACATTTCGTTTCATTTCTCACCAAGAATTTCTCTTGCTTTTTGCCAGTCCTTCCTGTTTTTTTAAAAAGAAATGCAAATTGCAATACATTAGTAGAAAAATTAATGTCTCCAACTACAGAAATACTATTTAAAAACGTTAAAGTAAGACATTAAGGATGTATGACCTATCAAAAAGTGATGACACTTCCCTCCATCCCTGCCCCTCCCCCACTCTCCACCCCCCAAAAAAAGGAAGAAAGGAAAGCCTCAGAAAAAGACTAAATAAGAAAAATTCCACACCTAGAAGGAGGAATGAAAGAAAAGATAAAAGGCAGGAGGTTATTATTCAGACTCACATTGTGACCCTCGAAGATTGCCTGTGCCGCAGTCAAAATATCTGCGATTGCAAATCAATCACAGTGATAAACTGGTTGTAACATGAGGAGGACATATAAAACTCATTTGATTTACTCAATCTTGAGATAAATTTTCAAATTGAAAACAAAATGGTGATCTGTTCACTAACTTTTAAAAAAAATAAAGACAAATTTCACAAACAGGTCTCAGAACATTAAAGAATATATAAATCTCAGCCCAAATAAGGAAAGTTATCAACCTGCTATTCAGTAATTTTCCTCCTTTTCTTCTACATATGTAAATTTATTTCAGCAGTATCATTACAAACAATTTCATTGGATGAATGACTATTTGGTTCTATGTCTTTCGGACAAATTGGTACGTAAACCCACCAACTCAACTAAAATTTTAAGAAAATTATATCCTCTATATGATTACGGATAAAGTTTAACACAATTCAAACACCAGAATAACATAATATTATGGATGTAGAGATATCGAAGTGAAGGCTAGATAAGTGCCAGAAATAGTAACTGACGTTTTAGAGCAATGATCGCCTGAAGTCTAACGTCTTCATGAAAATACCCTGAGTGTCTAATCAGAATTTTAAACGACTCCTCCAGATAGCTTGAGTGTATTAAGGACAGAATATTTCAAACTTAAATAAAGGTGTTGATTTTGTATCATGAGATGGAGAACCCACAGTAAATAATCAGCGGTGAAGGATACGGGGCATAAGAACTCTTCGTGTGCTGAGCAAATAAGCCAAGAGCTTGAGTTGCAGCTGCCTTTTCATCCAATACTCCAGTTCTTACACTTATATTTCGAACTCTTGGCTCATCATGAGCTTCGTCATCTGAGGAAACTCCACCAAATCCATTAACATTTTCATCATCAGACTCATCCATGTCCACAGCAGAACCATCATCCAGGTTGCAGGAAGAAAAAGAGAGCGGAACAACATGAGGAAGATACTGTTTAACAAGTACAAAGTTCCACACATTAATGCAAGAGCTAGTATATAGATAAACTCGGAGGCAAATTGAAAGGTAAGTTCAGCACACCTGTGCAAAACCATCATCCAAAATTTCTGCTACATTGCTGAAGAATCCATGGGTGTACTCCCGAAGCTCACTAAACTCCAATCCAAATCCCTGAAAACAACATGAAAAAAATAAAATTACTTGTGATATGTTTCACAATCGAACAGAGAAAAATGCCAAGGTAATTACAGAAATTGCAGCTTCTATAAAAGGGGGTAAAATTGGCTCCATCCTTGTTCTCCCAACAGACATAGCAACAATTCCAACTAGTTCAGTAGCCCTTGCACGTGAACAGAGATCCTCGTCATTAGTGAGAACCAAGAAATTTTTCATCAACTCCAAAATCCTTTCAGCATATGGAACGAAAGCTTGCTCTGCGGAAGATGCAACTGAACCTATAGCAGACTGCAAGGACATTTAGAATAAACTTAGATTATTATATATTTTTTTTTGAAACTTAGATATTGAAAGTAAAACAAAGCGCTCAAAACCCAATTTACAACCATTTTATCAACTTTTGGAGCATAAAAAAGCATTTATATACCATGCATGTCTCCTGCAAATTTTGAGAACTGTTTTGAAGGGCTGCCAATAGTCTTCCCATCAAAGGATCAAGGAAAGGAAGGATTTCTTCACCCATGTTCTCACAAAATGCAGCCAAGGCATAATATGATTTTTCCTGTATAAAATGAAACAATTTTCTCATATAATATATACCAATCAATTTAACATTGAACGAAACCCCATCTCCAATATGTACCTTCACTTCATCAGATGTATCCTCAAGGGCTTTCAAAATGCATGGAAGAACACTCTCATAGTGGGATACAATTTCGGGCTGCAAATGCTCAGCAAATTGACCCAATGCAAATGAAGCAGCCCCTCGGACCATTTGTTCTGGATCCCTCAAAGCCCCCAGCACAACATGGAGAACAGGGTCCAGGTTATTTTTCATCAAGTCCAAACATCCCTCTGAAATGACACCTAAGGCTGTCGCAGAAGCCTCCCGAAACTTTGGATTTGCATTTTGACTGCTCAAAGAGGCAAATTCGAACCCTGGGGGGAAAACATGCTTTGGGAGGGTCAAAGCCATAGTATCAATAACTTCTGCAGCAGCACGATCTGGTGCAAGATCATCATCCCCATCCCCTTCAGTTGACTCTGCAAGCAATGGGCATAACACTTGTAGAATAGGAATTATCAGCTTATGTTTTTTCAAGGTATTGGACTTGTACTTTGCCAGCCATGAAATAATCTGGATTGCCTGATAGAAGGAACAAATAACAGGAACTAACCAAAACTGCAAAAGGCCTAACAACAGCAAGATAGTAACATATATAATGCTTCATTCTAACCTGATAGCGTGTATTTGATTCCAAATTTTGACTTGAGCAGACCTCAAGGGAGAACTGCACAATGGATTTCACAGATTCCCCTAGAAGAGGTGCAGGGGATTCTATTAGCTCATCAAAAATTTCAAATGCAATTATTGCAAGATCCTCCTCGCCAGAGGCAAGGCATTGTCTTGATACATTCAAGATGCTGGGAATGAAATCACGAAACTTGACCTGCATACATGAGATAAAAATTAAGGCAACCTAAACTAGAAGAGTCAAATGTACCAATTGGCAACAAGCTTCATGAGATGGTATTAGAAAAGGGCAAAAGAGGAGTGCAATAAAATAACCTAGCAATTGCATGATAACCAACAAACATCAGCTCCAAGTATACATGAAAGTAACGCAAGATCACGTATCAACACAAAACACCAATGAATGATAACCACTTATTGGAACATTTTCAGCACAATATTCGATTAACACATATGTCCAGAATCAATATTTCACTCTTTCAGCAACCATAAGTTCCTGCTATCCCTGTAAACAACTGCACACCTGACAACATTATTAAGTACAATATACTTTTATGAGCAGCCTCTTATCAACAAGCATGAACCTGCATCAAATAGAATTTTGCTACTCTATTATGGTGCCACAAGTAGAAGAGGGTCAATAATTGAGAAGCTTAAAAGGACAAATAAATCTTGAGATTCATTTGGATCACATGGAACACTCTGTACTCTATTATAGACACCACTAACATAATCTTCTTTAATGTTCCAATGGTATCTCCCTAAGTTTCAAGAACAAGCACACATTGGATACTTTGGTCTATAATGTGTCATTAACTTACTGCCCATACACAAACGCTTCACCAAGATAACAAATGGCATTTCCAAAGAACTTATACGTGTAGGAGTACAAACTCACCACTTCATCCCCATCATGAGTGGATTCTAGAAAAGATCCAACTGCCCTGGTAAAATAAGCATAAAATTAATTCAAATCAGTCACATTCTGCGATTACTATAATTATCATACTTACAAGTATGGTTACCCAAGTGATGTTCCCCCACCACCCCCAAACCCAAAGAGAAGGAAAAAGTGAATTAATAGAAAGTGAATATGAACTTACTTAAGTGCAGCTACTCTAATACGGGTACTAGTCTCATGAGCCAAGCACTTGAGCAGAAAAGCTTGCAGGTCTGCAAAATGTGGACGAAAAGCATTCCCAATTGTTTCGGTTAAAGAGCTGAAGAGGATCAAAGCCACCTTACATCCCAAAGAGAAGTACTTACATATGTTAGTCGCATAAACCTAGTGAATGAGTACAATCAGGAAAAATAATAGCTTTATTCGAAGACAGCAATAAAAAAAATATAAAAAAATGGAAGCAGTCAATGCTTCTTTGCTTGCCCAAATAACAGAATCAGATACTGGAGAATCATTTATCCAGAGATATATCCTCGCCAGTTTAAGAATAAAAAGCAGATTCATTTTTCATATCTCAAATAAGTACTCTTCATACAGTGATACCATGATAGGAATCAATTATTGCTCAGCATAGGATGATAGGAAGCATGTGCGCAAATGACTAAACACAGTATGATTGAAGAATGTGTTTCTCTATACAAGTACAAAAATGAACTCAGTAGCCTATAATCATTAGCAACAAGTTAACTTCATCACGTGACCTCATGAATATGCAAAATATCTAGAAGAAATGAACGCATACTACTAGCTAGACTGAAGATTTAACATGTGCGCCTCTGGTGAGGGGGGCAAAAGTCTGACTGAAAAACAATTGTCTATCTCAAATAATGGCAACGGTTGAGCAGAAGACATCCTGAATCCTGATGCATGAAGAATGGGTATATATGACTCTCAGTAGCATGAACTTTCTTCTCTATGGTCTTCCTGTGCACTCTGGCTACACTTGAACAGAAAGGGCAATAAATCTGGCCACTCTCCGGCTTGAACTGCATACTTTGCAACGACACTCACTACATTGGCACTTGCTTTCCTTACTGGAGGACTGCATGTTATAAGTGAGATCATTAGGAGATTCCTAAAATCATGGTCTTAGAAAGAAATCTCTAACTAGAGACAATCTTATAATATCGAGCTTATATGCTAAGTTCCGGAAAATAATAAGTTCTACCACGCCAAATATTCAACGTCCATGGTCAATCAGAATGACTAGTTAGTTTAGCTTGGGTCCGTCCAAAATTCTAAACTTCTATCAAAATTTTCTCATTTTGATTAATCCCATATCCTGTGAGTTGATCAGTGTCCTATCTAAAGTATCTATTTGGCCCTTGTGTAGGACAAAACAACATAACTTCAAATCAATTTTGTACACATTAAAAACAGAAAGTACAATATGATCAGCAAAAAGCCAACTAAGAAAAAAAAAATTCCAGCTTCACACACAGATACCTATGCTCCATTGTAATGCTCTCAATAGAGAGCTGCTTAACGAGCTATTTCACCTGTGGAGGAAGCTTAGCCCAATGACCAGTGATCTTCTTCAGGAGCAGCACGGCAGCTAATTGACTCACGTTGGGGGCCTTGGCAGTACGTAGGTGATGAACCAATGCCGGAACCAATTGTATAAGCAAAAGCTCCAGGGACTGCGCCATAGCTCAATTCTCTACTTCTGTATATCTAACTAAGCTATTGGTTATGGGGGTGATTGACTGTGGAAGCAAAAGAGAGAAGAAGATACAGACCTCCTTGGGAATGGAGGCTGTGCTGTGCTGTGAGTGTGAAGGTTTTTGGGTTTTGCTTTGCTTTGTGCTGAAGGGAGCAGAGGAGGTTTTATATGGGAGAAAGTGGGACAGGGTTTTGTTGTAAGACAGGGACGTGTGTTGTACGTCTGAGGGTGTGTACCAAACCAAAACAGAGACAACATGAAGTTGATGAAATCAAATGTAATCAAGTATTTACATTTAGAAAACATTTAGTAAGTGACGATTTACATGTATAAATATAAATAAAAAATTTATTATATAAATCGCCTAAATATATACCTAAAATAAAATACAAATATGAATAGTAGGTTAAAAAATTTAGAGTATTAGATGAATTACATGTATTACTGAAAACAAAAATAAGTAAATTTTTTGACTATTTACATCTAGATGTAAATAAATAAAATTATTGAAGAAATGAATTGCTATAAGTCTTGGTGATTTACATGTAAAATAACAAATAAAAATTTAGTAAACAAATTGACAAAGCAATTGACGATTTATAATCAGAATTACAAATAAAAGTACTAAGCAAATTGTCTAAATATAAGCAAAATATAAATATGAATAATTAGAAAACAATTGTCAAAGTATTAGACTGATTACATGTAAAAATGTAAGTAAAATTAGTGAAATTCTTGACTATTTATATCAAAATATAAATAAATAAAAAAGAAGTTGTTAGCATGTAAATTATTAGAGTTATTGTGATCCAAATGTAAAATAACAAATAAAAAATTTAGTTAGCTAATTGTCAAAGCAATTGAGGAGTTAAATGTATAATTACAAATAAAACAATTACTAAGTACATAAAACTTTTCTAAAAATATGAATAGTTAGTTAGTAAACAATTGGCAAGGTTGACATGTAAAAATATAAGTCAAAATAGTTAGAACGTACATTGGTGAAATTCTTGATTATTTACATTAAAATATTATTTAGTAAGTAAATTATTAGAGTTATTGAAGATTTACTTGCAAAAAACATTTAGTAAGCAAATTGGCATAGTAAATAGCGTGTATAATTAGAAATAAAAAACTTATTATGTAAATCGCCTAAATGTATGGCGATTTATATGAAGCAAAATACGAAGATTGATAGTTCTTAAAATATTAAAATAATATATATATATATATATATTCCACGAATTACTATGTTTTTTTCTTTTAGTTTTTTAAGTTGGACTCTATTGCTATTGAAAGGCTCTTCCAATAAATACATGCTTCAAAGTTTGAATTTTTGTGTTCTCATCTGCACTGTGGAAACAGACCTTATATGCATGGGGAGTAGCAGTCCTTTGCTTCATAGTACTGATGTTCGTCACCCCAGCTATCCCTTAGTCTCAAGAATACTATGATTTTGCTGACCAAAGGGAATTACTTCGGTAAATCTTTTATTTTTGGTTAGAAATTCATTTCACTGTCTTTCTATACGTGAATTTGGATTAATTGGATTTGGAGCATGTTTTATGCGTTAAGCATAAAGATTTTGAATTGGGTATGTTCAATTTAAATATGAAGTGTCGTTGATCCCATTGATGAAGAGTAATACTTTCACCATGTTTCTTAAATGGATGCAATGAATATTCTATATGCTGAAACCCATCACTTTGAACTCCTTTTCTTTTCATGCCCTTGTTTTATGATTGAATTTCAGAAAAGTTTGATACTTTGTTTAGTTATAAAATATAATCAAGCTGATCCCATGAAAAAAGTGATGTTGTGCAAGTTGATACTGAAGTTTACTGTATTTAGTTCTAAATTTGTAAGTTTTCTAATTCCTTACCTCCAGAAAATGGTTTATGAGGCAGGATTTGAAAGTTCTAATTAGGAAATTATACCCCTGCTCTGTTCATAGTTGACCTAGTCTTTGCCTCTACTGTTAGTAAATGATCTGTCATTGTTGTATAAATAAAAGATTTACAAGGTCATTTTTAATATTATTGGGATGTTAAATGTTTTACATAGAATTTCCTTCTAATTAGAATTTGAAAGTCATGCATTTAGGAAAAGGTCACCGTAAAGAGGTTTAGTGCACGAAAACAACGAATATCTTGTTATATTATGGAGGTAACTAGGTGTACGGAATGCATGAACTGATAAAGTTACCTAATTTCTCGTGCAATGGATTCGTTAAGAAGTCTATTCATTTCTTCTGTATTTTAAATCCTTTTAACTTACATTGCAGAAATCCTGTGTAAGTTGTCTAGTCTTTCTTTCACATGCATGGACTTTTTCCATTATTTACTTATCATTAACTTGTGGTGGCTTTGGTACTCAAACTCAATTGGATATGTCTTTGTAGGATATTACCACATAAGCGTCTATTAGAGTACTGTGGTCCTTCTGTCTGTGGAATGAATTTGCGGGCTTACTTTGCCAGGAACGTTAACTGATCAACTTGGACTCTGGGTAGTTTACAGTTTACTGAATCTTCGTTTTGAACTTGACTTCCTTTTTGAATTTCCTAATGAGTGCTGATTTTATCCCTTACTAACATCATCTGTAAAGTTGCTTTATACCCTGTCAGTTTATAATAAAAATAGTAGAATATTAGACATGGTTGGCCTGCATCAAAATTAGTGCACTGTGTCAGACTGTCAATAGGTATTTCCAGTTTAACAATAACTCAATTACTTTTGAATAGGGAATCTTTTAGATGCTTCTGGATTTGGTTATAAGAAGATTTCAAATAAATTAGTGGGAAGCAAGTTTTTTAATGCCCATAATTGACCAAACAATATTGAAGATTATATCCTATTCGTAGCTTTTTTTTCCTTTCCTTTTTGGTTATTAATTTCATGAAATTGAAGGGTGTAGACGTTTTTTCTATTCCTACTCTGTTATGGTAAAATTTGTATGGTTGTTATTATGTTTCATGCATCCCTAACATGCTTAATGTTGTCTCTAATTTCCCATTCCTGATTATTGATCTCATAGGGCTTGTACTTTAATTATCCCTAACGTCCTTTTATTCCATCAACTTATAGACTATTTCAAAATGAAGAAAACCATGTTTCTTTGACCATTGTTGATGATTCAATTTATGTACTAAAAGCTTGCAAGGCGAAGCATTGGGTTGGATGTGTTTCTCCATTGGTGTGGCTGCTGTTGCTTTTGGATCTTCATACTATCATCTCAAGCCCAACAATGCTCGTCTTGTCTGGGATAGGTTGCCAGTGAGGGTCCTGCAATAATAGATAATATGGTCTTCTTTCCAATCTGCTATTTTGTAGATGACTATTGCTTTTACGTCAATCATGGCCATTTTTATCATTGAAAGGATTGATGATCACAAGGGAAGAATGTCGATTATACCTCTACTCATGGCCGGTATAGTAAACACTATATACTGGAGGTAAGCTCACTTTATGCATCCTTATTATCTCATGTCAAATAAGGAAATAAATAATTATATTCGCAACAATGTAGTGAATATGGTTCCCATAGAGGTGTGGGAGTGATTGTGAGGAGTAAAACCAGTGGGCGTTTCCATACTGCCAAAAGTTGAGAACTTGAGATAGTACTCTTCTAATTTTTAATACATATGCTAGGATATTGAGTGGTCCAGCTGCACCTAATATTCTTACTTATCTTGGAAGTCCAAGGGTCGACTCTCTGAAAAGTAGATGAGAGTTTATTCTCCCTTCCCCCACTTCAATATAAAAAAGAAAATAAATTAAAATTAATACATTTATGTCAGACTTTATTTTGGCAATAATTCAGTTTATTTATTTTGGCAACAGATAGACAAATGTTTTTTTTTGGGGTAAAACCAAAGAGTGGTTTTTGAATAATGCCTGAAGTTGGCTTATTTCCTTTTTAATGTTTTAACACCTTTATGATTTCTCCTTTTATTCCCTTGAAGATTCTTTGATGGCCTCCGACCATATGCTCTCGTCCAGTTTGTAGCTTGCATTGTGATTCCACTGATGGCTATCTTTTTGCCACCAAAGCACACGCATTCCACCTATTGGCTTTGGGCTGCAGCCTGCAGGTTTAGGCTTATTCTAGTAGGGTTCAGCTCTAGGATAACTTAAATCTCAGCACTCCAACCATGCTGATTTTGAATTTGAACCCTTCCAGGATTTCATCTTTTAGCTAATGTGGAAGAAGCTGGTGATAACGTGATCTACAGAAGGACTTGCTATATTGTCAGTGGGCACACATTTTGAAACACTTGTGTGCTGCAATGGTTCCTGTCTTCCTGACACTCATGCTTGCAAGGAGGGAAATTGATGTTGAGAGGTAACTAGGGTCCTCCTTCTCTTTCCCATTCCCTTTTGTTTCTTTGTTTCCTTTTGAATGTGCTTTTGTCTGATGATGTAGATATGTAGGATTCCTTACCATGAGTCACACTGATGAATGTATCATAATTTTCATGCTTGCATAATTCGAGTGCATACGAAGTATCTAATCATTTGCCTTAAATGGAACTAAATGGGAAATGGGAATTCATCTAGCAAACTGGAACTATTCAGATTTTTGGTGTAGTTGCCAGATTACTTGGGTGGTGGCTCTCGAGGATAAAGAGTACTAACATTATGTGGCCATATGGTCCTTATCTCCCTTTTTCTTTTTCCCTTCCTTTTGGCAATGTAAGGGTGCCAAATCACATTATTTTTCCTTACATCCCCATTTCATCATACCAAGTGAAAAGGTTTGTGGATATTATATACAGTAGTTAGAAGGTAAAAGCACATTTTAATTCTCCCCATATACTTCTTTAAAGGAAAGAAGTGGTTCAAGCTTTCGTGAAACTTCTTCTGAATTTATTACAGAAGAACAGGCTACTTTCTTCCGTCTGAAACATTTCCGTTATCCCTGTGCTATGTTTCTGGACTTGGAAAGAATAAGTAAAAGGAATATGTTAGGAAAAGTTTAAAATAAATAAAATTAAACAAGGAAACTTTATGTTTTTTGCCAAAACAAAAGGGGCCTTATTGGTCAATCAATCATTCCATGCCCTAGTTTTGGTGCTCAAAATATTTTCTCCATGTCTCGTTATTTTGCTTTTGGGCAGCATTTGATGACATTATATATCATGCAGTAAGCTTGACATTATATACAATCAAGCGTTGAGGTATAGTGGAAAATTATATGGGGAACAACCTTGATCAGCCGCGGGTGCCAAGTCCGCCGTTGTTTGCCTTGCCCCGCCTCCGGTATTTGTCTCCCCATTTCCTTGCCAAGATGACAAAAACTCAGAAGTTTAAGTTGGAGAATGAAATAGAATTCTACATTACATATCAAGTTAGAATTCAGTCCATTGGCACCGATGTAAAAATAATTTAATATATAATATATACCTTCAGAATATGGAGTAGCATTTCCAAGTTGATCAGGACTAAATAAATCCACCAAAGATGGGGCATTTGGTGTTTTATCTTCAGGACAAGAGAGGTTGTCCAGCTTGAAGAGTTTCTTCAAGCTGTTTTTGATAGTTTCCATGGTTTCCAACTCTGTTCCAGTTGTTAGTTGAACTGATAAATATAGGATAATTTGTAAGAATGAATATGGAAAATGAAATGAAAGAGTGAAAAGGAGAAACTCACAGAAGCTTAAAGTGAAATTGAAGGAATAGGGAGAATAAACAAATTTAACTTTAGCATCATATCAAATTTACATCTGCATACGTACATCTTCCATCCATATCCATTACAGAAGGAAGTGAAATGAATTATGTTTAGCATGCATGCTGAAATTTATTTCAACTAAAAATTTATCTATTTGTGTGACTCTTTTATTTAAAATGAATGTTTTTTTTCATACATGAAATAAATCTACAAACACATGAAATTACAAAATTTATTGATCAAAAGTTCGACATATGTGACATCAATTTAATTTTTTCTTCATCAATCATTGAACCTATCACAGTTGGCTGTCAATACATTTTATGTGTATATATGAAACTTAATATTGAGACTAATGATATATACAATATACAATCGAAAAAAAGTAACACTTCTTATGACAACAATTTAGATAATTAAAACTCTTTATAAAAATTCCATAAAACTCGTCATTTACTTAAATTTTCAATAACAATCTTTTGAATCACAAATTAATTATACATTCATGAAAACGAGATATGCTTTCATGCAATCTATCAAAAGACATGAGAAAGGAAATAGGCATACAGATACGAAGCAATTAATTAATGCATGAACATATATAATCCAAACACAAGATGTCCAACAAAAATTTATGACAACGAAGAAAGACAATGTGTATGAATTAAAACACCCACAAAACCAGAAACCAAAGAAAGAAAAAAAGAATATTTAACACTACACCAACTGCAGCAGAGGAATTCCACAAATGCAAGCACTATGCGCTTACAAAGTGGAGATCAATCTTGATCATGTTCACCATTTTGAAAGAGTTTTCAGAGAAAGAGAGACTGAGAGAGCAAGCAACGGAGGTTGTCTAAAAGAGTTATGACTGTGTGTTTTGCTGGACAAATATTGGTGTTTATATAGTGAAAGTTGTATGTCATGGCTAGAGCTTCACCGTTGGATTGTATATGGAGGGTGTTACAAATGAAATCATACCCTCCATTTGTTAAGTATGCTGGGCTCTTAATTAGGGAGTGTCAAACATATCTCTCTTGCCAAAAACAAGTTTTTGACAGCATCCAAACGTGAAAGGAAAAAAGTTAGTGGAAGAAGACGAAAACTGGAAAGCTAGCATCAAGGGCATTTGTGTCAATTCAGCTAGTTAATTTTGTATTTTTCTTTATCGTGATCTTCTTCTCAATTTCTTTCAAACAGAAAAACAGAAAAGAACCTAGAAGGTTTTGTAATTAGTTGAAATTTTCTTCTTCCTATATATAAGAATTAAATGTTTGATCTTACAACTAGATTCAAATTATTATTTTTTGATTTCTAAATACTTGTGGATTAATATTTATAAGTGGAGTTCAATTATAAAGGTTTATATCCATCCTTATCCTTTGCATTCTTTACAAATGCAAAAATTATTAATCTGAGAGAAACAGATAGGAACACAAAAAGTAGGTATGGCTCACTAGGCAGTCCTCCTTTAAGGGCCAGGAAAAACAAAAGGAATGTATGAAGAAACTTAAATACAAGATGACCAAATATGGAAACTGAAACAGAGTTCTGGATATAAAAAACTATATTCAAGCTATAAAACAATTGCCTAACATGTCAGCTAGATTTTATCCTTGACCTATCATAAGCAGGCAAAGAAAGACACAAGGCATTAGTATTACAAGTGGATTAATTACCAGTTCTTGCGATACACCATAGAAGAAGTTGGACATAAAGCTCTATTCGCATGCATTTCATCATTTTAAAAAAATTGAGCAACACAGATTATGTTCCCTCCCTCTAGGAGCATCTTTCTGAAATAATTCAGGCTTACAGATACCACTTCTCGGTTCAGCTGAGAAATTTTCCATTTCTAAATTTCACTCCCAAAGGAAAAAATGCTTAACCTACTTCCTCTAGACATTTATCACTAGATCTATCTTCAGGCTTCAATCACAGTAGCAAGATCCCAATGAGTTTGCATATTGGTGAAACTGCAACAATCACAGATTAACAAATTCAACAACTTTCAGTCTAACTATCACAAAGATCAATACAAGAGTACACAATCAAATCAACAATGAAAGTATAAACCATTCAGCAATCTAATTTTTCATGTTCCTGCTTTATATGAATGAAGTAATGAATATAAATAAGCAGAATCTATGTCAAAGATAGTGAATGAACGCCACAATTTTGAGATCATGAAATATGACTCAAATTCGGAAAAGAAAATTCAGTTTTCTTTTTTTCCTTTCCTTTTATATCTCCTTAATGGAAGGATGGAGTTGGAGGTAGTTGATGCACACAAGGTGATTGGTATATATAGGTTATTGAAGGGAAGTAATGGCATTGTACCTCTTTCACAATTTCTTGACATCGTCCATCTAACTGTTTCAGTTTGGCTGCGGCAGACTCTTTCACTGAATTAGTGTTAGAAGTGATAGCATCCACCTACCAGTTGCAGAAGAAATAAACAGAAACATCAACTTGCTATTTATCAGATTAGGTCCACTATAACTTGAAAAGATTTATGGTACCTCTGCTACCACAGACTCAACGTTTCTCTGTCCTTGACTCTAGAGCACGTCTCCTAGATTCTACCTCTAATTTCATGTTATTTAGTTCTTTATTAGCTTCCTCGTGCTTGAGATCTCTTTCATTTTCCAACTGCTTCTTCAGTTCATCCTAATTGCTTAGCTGAGAAAGAAACAAATAGAGAAACAAAATCAGAAATAAAATAAATATGAAGACACAGATCCAGAAATGAGGAAAATTCAACATAGCTAGCACAAGAAACTACCTTTTCCATTTCGTTCAATCAATTTAGCCTCAAGTGACTTATCCAATACTCCCTTCATCACTCAATTTAGCTTTTAAAGCCTTTAGCTCCTTTTCAATTGATTTAGAAGAGTTTACCTATTAGAAGTGAAAAAGTCATTAACCAAGATGTTCTGAGTAGTAAAAAAAACTTTGAATCATTAAGAAAGGTAAGCAGTAAGCAATTGAAAGCCTTGATACATAAGCTATATTATTAATCTTTTAAACCATGTGAGATTGCAAATCTGCAACATATCTCATGTATCACAGACACTGAAAAATCTAAATCATTCTACTAAAGTGCAGTTAACACAGAAAACTAGCTAGACTATGTTGATACCTGTTCTTGGATCGCTTGCATTTGAGCAAAGTGCTTTGACATTTTCTTCAAAGTCTGAGAAAAAAGAGATGAGCTTATAAATGCTAAAACATTTTTTTACCCATGTGTGTGCATAAGTACAAGCATATTTTCAAAAATATGCTCAATCAATTGTAAGTAAACACCAGGCTATTTTGTTGTTCTTATTTTGCAATACATGCGCTCGAATTATTTGATTACCAGAAAAAAGAAACCTTGGAGTACAAACAATTTATGGTATTTCTACAGACAATAGTTTAACCACAACCACACAAAAGATTTCAGTTGATGGTTGTAAACTTGTCCAGTTTTTAATCTGCTCAATCAAATCCAGCACCATTTAACTTGCATAAATGTGAGGACAGCAGTAGTATTACGTATTAACATGATTGACCAGTGACCACTGACTTGGTATATATGCTATGTGAATAATTTTGGTTAAACCAAATTAGGAGAGTCATTTTTCATTCTTTTGAGACCATGTCTCTCAAAGCAAAGAGTTTTTGGTGGCTAACTGAGTAAATTACTTTCTCAAAAAAAGCATTGAAAGCCACCTACTACATGGGCACTCTTATACTATCATCATTCAGATATTGAGAGATACTCTTTCAACATGGAAATCTTCACTAGGAAACAAAAGGAAGATTGTAGTAAATATTATATTTATATAAGAGCTTAGATGAACTACACTGGTTGTAATCCAGGTGGCTTGGAGACTCTCCACGAAGGGAACAGTTCCCTGTTATATCTCATGACAATCCTCCCTGCTTCCCCAACTAAAAAAACATGATACAGAAATAAAATAAAAGACAGAAACAACAGTTAGCAGACATTTAAAAACGAAGGGTGAAAATAGTCACTTACAAGATAATACCTTTGTATATATCTCAAGAATGGAAGTTTTCTCCTGGACAATTTGCATTGCTGATCTTTCAGCGTTCTTCACCTCTTCCCGAACTGATTTCTTTTCCTCTAAAGCCCTCTTTGTGCCAAAACATGGAAAAGAAAATAAAGAATGAATAAACACAGTGCAGGCATATTAGCATATATCAGAACGCCAACATTAAACTGGAGCACAAGGTCAGGTTGACTGCAGTGGATAAAATTATTGACTTCAATAGGCTCTAACAAAATCATGAGAATAATCAAGAGAAACATAAAGATTATGATATAAAAGAAAAGATACCTGCAATTTATCAGGTGACTGAACAATTCTTGAACGTAAATTTGCATTTTCCTGAACACTTTGGACCAGGCCAAACTCAGCAGCTAGAAATCTGAGGAAAAAGAGTAATATATTAACAATAATGGAGAGCAGTAACAGGCAACAGCTTGTATAGTTATGTAAACAGGAATCCCATAAATTAAGACTGATAAACACGTAAGAGAAGAGAAAACAGCAGAAAATTATCTTAGTGGCCAATCTACCAAAGAGACCTAATAAAAAGAGGCAACAAAGTAATCTGGCAAGAAAGGAAGAGAGTTTGATGTGTATGAACTGACAAGAAGCAAAACCATTTTAGATTGTCATTCTCTACATAAATGAACTAAGGCACATCCAACTAAATATATAGGGATTCTGCAAAGCAGAAGCCATTATAGACATAGACATGTAATCAACACTATGCTATTTAAAGTAAATAAACCCATAAATTCTCCAGATTTAACAGCTTGGCATTGACATACAGGTGTTATAGTAACTACTGGCTTGATCTGAGAGTATTCACTAATGAACATTGAATACCTAGATCAAACAGTAGTTGCTAATTATTAAGGTATTCATGTTCATTGGTCCATAATAATTTAGCAAACCCACAAACAAAAAGATAAGTCTTCTACTAGATTCCAGAAGACACTAATGTATGCTTCCAGTTATTAGTCAAAACAGTAGAAGATCTGCTAACTGTCAATTACCTCACCTTCTCATCCATTTCTCCAGTTTTCTCCTTCAACTTCCGGAAAGAAGCTCTCAGTGACATCTGTTTATTGTTAAGGGATGCAATGGTTTGACGCAATTCTTTAACTTTTGTAGTCCACCTCCTGAACAAGAGGTAGCTCCCTTTCCCTGGCTTCATTGTTCTCCACAATCTCAGAATTCAACTGTAAGTTAAACATGTAGTGAAACCAGATGCTCATTGTGAAGTGTCAAACCATTTGGAATTCATTGAAAACCTGTGAAATCTTTTCCTCCCAAACTCCGTGCTGCTCATCAAGAAGGTTGACTTTCATCTACAATTTCTGTTATGGAATTCATTCTTGTGTTTCTGAGATTCAAAACAAAACACCAAACTTATATGACAAGTTGGGACCTGAGAGCCACAAATGACTGCGAGATCAATATGCATACATTTTAATTAGAAAATTAAATTGCCACAACATACTATCCAAATAAGAATAACTCTGTCTTTCTTTTCATTTATTTCTCCATATGGATATGCAAATGCAACTCTTTTCATTAGAAGTCAAAAAAATGTTTGTTCTTTGTGTCTGTTCAAAGAACCCATAGAGATTTTCCTTTCTTTTATTCCTGTACCACTTACCTGTGAAGACAGAAATTCAGGAATGCACTAAGGAAAAATTCAGTCCGATCTGTTTCTGGCCTTATGAGATCTTTGAGGGTAAATTTCTTAGGGCATTCTAATGAGGACACTACCTCCTTTATCCTGTTGTACAGCTTCATAACCCGAACAGAGTCAACATGAAAGTCTGGGTTCTCAAGCTGCTCAAGAGCAGCAAACTCAAGCTGCTCATGGTCTTCCCTGCGGAAATCAGAATTGATTTAAATGAATAAGACACTCTAAAGTACAGCAAAAATGGAGATTTTATATAACATGATAAAAATGCAGGAAACAACAATATAAAATTTTAAAGAATACAAGTTAACAGTAATGTGAGTGCAACCAAATGATACGCAGTTGTAAAGGTCTTAAAGTTAATACCTGAACAAATGTTATAAATATCATAAGTAGCCAAAGATAGCATCTAGATTCTAGACTTTCTATTTTTCCATTTGTTGTATATTAAAAAAAATGTAAAGATAAAATGACAATGCGCCCGAGCTTAAGAACAAATTTGACTGGTTAATAATGTCTCCTGGGTGATTCATAGTTAATGCACCTGTTAATCAATAATTATCTACCTTTTCCATTTTCTCTAAATCCAAACAGGGCTCTCAATTGCAAAACATTAAAAAATAAAAATGAAAAAGCCAAACACGTTGACTGAACGTTCTACTTTCTCCAATTGTTTTTCTCTCACTTTGCATTTGCTTATCAACCAACCTGAGCATTAAATCAAATCCCCAAAAGAAACCCAAATCCAAAATAAAGGAAAAAAAAAAAAAACACTCAACAAATAAACATCAAAAACTAAAAATTACAGTATTCATTTTTATACTAGGGTTTAAAGCTAAATGAAAGAAGGGTTTTACTCGGGGAGAGAATCGAGGTGAATGAGGATCCGGGAAGTAGAGATCCGAAACTAAATCCGGGTGTGGGTTGATGAGATCGTGCTCCGTTACATTGGCAATCTGAAACTGTCCCAGTATCGCCGTAATCTCCGTCCGTGATAGCCTTGGGTACTCGAACTTCGACATCAATTCGTAGAAGCTCCGTCACCAAACGACGGAGACGAACAGGAGGAAATACACAGACGAAAGGCAGAGGTAGAGAATTGAAATTCAACAATTTCGGGTTCGGGAAAAGCTGCAAAGACAATCAATGGAATGAAAATGTTTTCCCGCCAAGAATTTGGGATATGATATGCTCGGCTGCAAGGTACACTGACCGTATGGGAAAATTGTTAAGCAGCGCCAAAATTGAAATTACCATAATTTATAAGTGTCCTATTGTAATTTCGCCATAATTAAATTACTACTATTAAATAACCATATTTTTTGGGGTTAAACAAAAGGCTGTTTTGTCTCTCGGGTTAGGGTGGTTGGCCCAAATGCCCAAAATTTGTAAATAATATAATATATTACAACTCGGATTTATCAGTAAAATATTTAATCGTAATAGACTAGTGATCGTGAATGACAACAGTTACCAACCGTTTATTTTGTCTCTCGGGGTTGGGTTTTTGGCCCAAGTGCCCCAATCCTTAATTATAATAATATTATATATTATTATATGACTTGGATTTATCAATAAGATATTAATAACTCTAATTTGAACTCAACACCTAGGTGTCGTGGAGGACAACAGTTACAAAATATTTGATCTAAACTTTGGGTGATAATCAATAAATGTTATATAATATTAGATTTTAGCAAAAAAAAAAAATTTATAAATATTAGATAATAGTGTTAATTACATACTAGCTTAATTATACTTTTGATGCTTATAATTTAAATTTGAATTCGCTTTTGTCTCCCGAGTTTTCATTGTTGTTAATTGGATTATTATCAAATTTAATGCAATGCAATTAGGCTTCTCCCATCGAATTGATACTAATATTGATGACCTGACTAAGGTAAGTAACTTAATTGATATAATTCACTAATAATATGATAATATTATATATTATTATATGACTTGGATTTATCAATAAATATTAATAAGTCTAATTTGAACTCAACACCTAGGTGTCGTGGAGGACAACAGTTACTCAATATTTGATCTAAACTTGCGGTGATAATCAATAAATGTTATATAATATTAGATTTTAGCAAAAAATAAAAAATTTGGTATAAAATATTAGATAATAGTGTTAATTATATACTACCTTAATTATATTTAGTTTGCTTTCGTCTCTTGAGTTTTCATTGTTATAATTAAATTTTCACTTTAACGTAATGTAAGTAAATCTCTCTAATCTAAATTGACACTAACATTAATGACATCACTAACAGAAAATGAGATAAATAACTCAATTGATATAATTCACTAATAATAATAAAAAACAGTCACATGTACAAAATTTAACTAAAAAATATTTTTAAAAATAAAAGAAAACATTTTTTATTTTTTGCTATACAAAAGAAAATTAATATTAAATATATATAAAAAATTCTTTATCTCTCTTCCTCACCGCACTCATCTGCCCAAAGTCCTCCACAGCCACAAGATCTGCAAGTCCAGACCTTAGCAATTCGATTAGCAGAAGGCTTGATGGACTATGGAGATAGTTTGTCAACCACCAAATCGAAATTCAGAAACAAGTTTTCAAGTTTTCTAGCTTTGTAGTAGCAGAAGGCTCGATGCTTGATGCTTCAAACAAAAACAAGTTTTCTTCCATCTTCCTCCCTCTCTGATCGAAATTGAAATTCAAGAATTTTAAGTTTTAGTTTTAGATTTAGAAGTTTCTGATATATGTCTCCCCTTAGATCCAAGTGTTGGCCAACAAGATTAAAGGAGGGAAGGGTTTGATTAATTTTTTGTTTCTTTGTTGATCAAAGAAATTTTAAATTTTTTGTTTAAGTCACCCAGACATATTTGTAGACAAATTTGTGTTTCTTTGTTGGTGCGTGGTGATTGTGAGGAGAGAGAGAAGGGAAGGGCTTTGATTAATTTTTGGTTTTATATTTGTAGTTACTTCACTGACATTATTGTTAATTTAGATAAAAAGAATGTATTCCATTAAGCTTGGTAGAGATTTAATTATATAAAAAATAGATCAAATTTAAATTTTTAGGACACAAAATACAATTAAGCTTTATATAATTTTATGTACACGTAATAGTTTTTGTCGTGTTGTTATATAAAACAGATAATATGATAATATTATGTAGCTAGAAATCATTAACATTGGACATAGAATCAATCTAAAATCATGTGATGTCACCTAATTAAATATACATAGTTACATCATCTATGACAATAATTGCTTAATTAGTTGACTTAATGCATTTTAATGTGCCAATTAGCTAATTACATCCTAATTTTTATTTATTTTTAAACATCTAAATTATTTAGATTAACTTTGTCAAAGTGATTGATAATTCACATTTTCTATTACATTTTATATGTGTATTATTGGTACGTATCCCAGCCAAAATAAAGCTCATTAAACAATGTAACAAGTCACAGGTCTATTTGTCAAAAACTTCTAGTACTTATGCTTTTATGTTGACCAATTCAAAGCCACGGCATAGGGAAGGTGACTTTTGAGACTTCTTTACACGCTTAGGACTTGGATTCTGTTGACCAAAATTTCCCTTCTGAGGGCTTTAAATAATTATTTTATTGAGTTACATATCAAATTTTATTTTTTTTCTAACAAGTAAATTTCGTGACATATCAACTGCATGTTATTCTTTTATACTATTTTACAATTTAAAAGATTATCAACTCCTTTCAAAAAATATTATTGTCTCCCACTTTAAAATAAATATAAAGTAATTAATTAAGAAATATATATAAGTTAGTTTCTTTCTTAATAATTATACATTATTCTATCAATTCACATTAGTCAAATATTTTTTATTAATTTAAATTAATTAAAAAAATTTAACTTTTTAATAACTATGTACTTCATATTCACTCACTCACTCACACACTAATTCATTTTTTATATTTTAAAAAAGGTTCAAACACTTAAAATTATCATTTTATACTTAAAAGTAAATAAACTTATTTGGGTTGTGCATAAATACGTGTATATAGTTAGTTATTCTAAAAACAAAAAAATCATTGTGGTCTCTTATTTTAAACAATTTGTACCCTGAGAAGGAATTTTTTTTTTTTTTTTTTTTTAACCGTTCTATAATTATGTCACTATATTTATCTTGTAGTATTTATACTTTTGAGTAGGGGTGACAATGAGCCGAGCTAGCTACTCGTTAAAGGCTCGGATCAAGCTAGGCTTCATTTTTTAAATGAGCCGATCTTGAGCTTTATTTTAAGCTCGTTTAGTAAAACGAGCCGAGCTCAATCTTTACAAAACTCGGCTCGTGAGCTGGCTCATTTAATATTATTTAATAAATTTTTTATTATTTATATATATATTTATAATAAATCTATTTATATAAAAAAAATTAACATAAATTATTACTTGGTTTAGTGATAATTTACATAAATCTCACTAAGTAGTCTTGAGTTTAACTCACCTTACCTACAAAACCTTGTTTAAATTTTTAAAAATATTCATGAGCCTGAAATAAGCTCGAGCCTAATTTAAGCTATCCTCAAATAAACTGAGCCGAGCTCGTTGACAGCCCTATTTGGAGAGAAACGCATCATAAACTGGTTTGCTAAATTTATAATTAAGATGCCGGCCGCACTCAAATTTGTGGGGACAAGAAAAAAAATATATATATAAAATGTAAAAATAAAACAAGCATAATGCTAACCCAATTTTTTTTCCACAAGTCTTCTGATGGCTTTCTACTCTAGCTTGCCGTTTTCTCTACGCAGTTAGGTGTCAAAGACTTCTCAAAAGTCAAAACATTCTTTCAATACTTGTTGAACTAGTCTCAGATTAGTAAATATTACATACACACACAGAATGCTACTGAGCTAAAATTATTTTGACTACTCAGGAAAATCAATGACGTATAAGAACAGTGAAGACGAATGTCAAGTCAGCAAACCCGCAGATCACGTGAAAGGATGAGCTTCCACAGTGTGATTCCTATCATCTTCCTCAAACTTTCTTCCTCTCTATATATAGGTTGTTCATTCATTGTTTCCATATGACCCATCTGAAACCAGAACGGAGATGTTTAATAGATTCTTCTCTAATCTATAATAGAAACATAAACATGGCTCTTATACTTCTCCTGCTATGTACCTTATCACTAACCTCGGCAGCATCCCTCTGATAGTGCTAGTACTCCCACCACTACAACATCCACATGCCCTATGGACTTTGATTATGTCTTAGACATCCCATGGAACACCTCAGGCTGCCAAAGCCAAAACTTTCACCCATCAATATCTCAAAATGACACTACCAAAACGCCATGCTGCGAAACCCTGCTATCCCTTTTTGGCATAGCACTTTCCAACCACCTTAAAAAAACTTCTCTTTTCCATCTCTCCAACATTTCTACCTCCATATCTTGCCTCCAAGACTTTCAATCAAAGCTCAGCTCCCTATCTCTCCCAATTTCCCTTGTATCTTCTTGCTTTAACCCTATACAGTTTGTGATCACTCCCAACATTTGTGCCGGTATTAAATCTACTCAAGATTGGGTTAGCAAACTTGGCCAGACCACACAGTTTGACACTGCTTGCAGACAAGACCTCTCTAACCGGGCCTATTGTGATACCTGCGTGGCCGCTGGGTTACAGGTTCAGCACAAATTGGTTTCTCTTGATAATAATTCTTCTCAGGGTACAAATTGTTTGTACTTCACAATTCTCTATGCGGGTGGCATTGTGAATGAATTAGGGCCTGAGAACATTGGTGTAGCGACTTGCCTATTTCTTTTGTCTATTAAGTCCCAAGTGGGATCCAGGAATAAGAACCATCACTCCCTTGTTTTTGGGTTGACAGGATCTGCCGCTGCAGTTCTCATTCTGTTTTGTTTGGTGGGGGTGTACTATTGGTACAACAAAAGGTGGAGAAAGACGTTTGATTTGGAGGAGGAACAAGAGCCAAAGCTGAGATTGAGGCCTAATACTGGGTCGATTTGGTTCAAAATTGAAGACCTTGAGAAGGCTACAGATAAGTTTTCTGATACCAATTTTATCCGTAGAGGCCAGTTTGGCTTTGTCTACAAGGGAATTTTACCTGATGGAACCACTGTTGCAGTTAAAAAGATTCCAGAATCAGAATTTCAAGGGGACGCCGAGTTTTACAATGAGATTGAGATTATTAGCAATTTGAGGCACAGAAATCTTGTCTCCCTTAGAGGTTGTTGTCTAGTTGATGGAGATGACTATTCCAATGATAGAAGAAATTATAGGTATCTTGTGTATGATTACATGCCAAATGGAAACCTGGATGACCATCTATTTCCTTCAACAGATAATCAAAATGTCAAGGAGCCATTGACATGGACTCAAAGGAAAAGCATAATCTTGGATGTGGCAAAGGGGTTGGAATATTTGCATTATGGTGTGAAACCTGCAATTTATCATAGAGATATAAAACCTACCAACATACTACTTGATGCAGATATGAAGGCAAGAGTTGCAGATTTCGGGTTAGCAAAGCAGAACAAAGAAGGCAATTCTCATGTCACTACTAGAGTAGCTGGAACTCATGGATATTTAGCCCCAGAATATGCACTTTATGGTAAACTGACTGAAAAGAGTGATGTTTATAGCTTTGGAGTGGTGGTTTTGGAGATAATGTGTGGAAGGAAAGCTCTTGACTTGCCTTCATCAGGATCACCGGCATCACGTGCTGAGTTGATCACAGATTGGGCTTGGGCATTGATTAAAAATGGACAAATAGAAGAGGCTTTGGATGGTTCCCTATTGAATAATGAAGATTATGTTCCTAGTTCAAATTCAAAGAGCATAATGGAGAGATTTCTGCTAGTAGGAATTCTTTGTGCTCATGTAATTGTTGCTGCAAGGCCTAACATTTTGGATGCTCTGAAGATGTTGGAAGGTGATGCTGAAATTCCTTTAATCCCAGACAGGCCAACGCCTCTCGGACTCCCTTCATTTAATGGTGACAGAAATGTTATCAGTGAGTCACCAGCATTGCCTGAAAGAATCTAAGGAAGGTCGAAGCCTTGTACTGATATTATTGTTCAAGTAAAAGAGCAGAAGCATCTAATCAGAACAAATTTTACTACCTCACAATTTTCCTTTTAAGCCTTCCAAATACTTGCAATGCAATTTAGAATTGTATGACTCCCAGCATGTTGCAGTATGTTTTGCTCTGTTGCTCACATGGGTTTTCTGTCATATAGGAGCTATACATTAATTAGGGATGAAGAAACACAACATAGAATTTATTACTACTACAAAATTGAACTCTGCAACTTAACATTTTGCAACGAGGGTGAAGATGAGAAATAACTAGGTAAATGAGCAATTTTGGTTGCTGCAAGGACTAACTTTGGTGACTCAATGACAAGTTGAAGCTTAATTCTGACTGAACTCAACCTAATTTCTCCAATGAAAGGGCATTCTGACGTCTCTCAATGTAGTGACTAGCAACCATTGTCCACACCAATATCTGGGACTAAGCATCAATACTATAGACCAGTTTGCTAGTCCTGTCTGCTGTCCCCCTGTCAACTTTATGATATACATAGTTTCTACTTTAGATATTGTCCAGTTTTCAAACCCTGAACTTTATGTTTCTCCCATGACAAGATTTGTGCACTTTTATGTGTAGTTTTTCTTCTCATGTGGGTAACAATATTTGTATTGATATGCACAAGTGAGAAGGTTGGTCAAAAGGTGAAAGTTCATTTTTAATTACTTGATTTAAGATATAAATTATATATTTTTTATAATATAAGTGTAAAAAGTGTTATAAAAGAAAATCAAATAAAAAATTTTCACCAAACAAGTGAAGCTTTGTATAAATTTATAATTTAATCTTCATTCTGATTTTTTTTATTATCTATGATTATAATAATATAACACTTTTCAATATATTGGGTGATAATGTTTGAGAATTCACAAATAATGAAATGAGACGTACCTTATCTTTTGGGTTTGTAATCAGCCCGTTTGTTGGTTTTAGACACTTTATGGTTCATTAGTCACAAGGACCAACCCGCTAAGCACAGTCACTGTAACTGCACTTCGGCTCAAGCCCATACCATATATAATGCAACTCGGAAGTTGCAACAAGGTGGAAAGATTGAAGAGGAAATATCGTTTTTAGGGTTTCTCTCTCCGAAAATTTTGATAATACTCTATAATGTTGAGGATTAATTTAATAATTATATTGTATTTAATTGTAGCTAGACTTTAGGCTCAAATAAATTTTTATCTCCAAGTAATTGCCAATAAATTTTATATTTAAGAGTAGAAAAAAAATTACTAATAATTTAACTCAAGTAGTTAGTACTAGTTTTTTCATTTTTTACTACTGAGTTCGAACAATCTTAATTTACCCTAGTGTTCAAACCCAGAAAATAAGATTGGAAGAAGAAGTAGGAAAGAATGTACTCAAAAATTAAGATAGGAAGAAGAAGTAGGAAGATTGAAGAGGAAACATTGATTTTCGGGTTTATCTCGTCAACAATCTTGCAATACTCTACTATATTTGGGGCTAATTTAGTAATTTCATTATATTTAATTATAACAAGACTTTAGGCTCCAAGTAATTGTATTTTTTTTTTAAGTATTTCTTAATTTCTATATCCTATAAATACTTGATGTGGCACTTCTATAAAATAATCGATCTATTTTCTTTTAATTTTTATTCAATTACTCATTATAACTCTAGGGTTCTATCAAATCAATTGGTAAGAGAAAGAAGAACAGGGGTGAAGAAGAAAAGCTTATTGGCATTTGTTGATTCTTTGTGACATTGAATCAACCAGAATGGGAAGAGGGTTTAATGGAGGCAGGTCACGTTCACTACAAGAAATTCTTCGCCGTCGGCTTGAGTCCTGCAAGTCTAAGTACAAAACCATCAATGAAATTGTGGACCATCTTCGTTCAAATTATCCGGATTACCAGCGAACTAAGCAGCAAACGCTTGCCCGGTTTGTTCAGGAAGCATTAGAATACTCTCAACGGGTGAACAAGAAGAGGGGTAAAAAGCCCACTTCTTCTACGATGAAGAATGGAGCAGAAGAAGAAGAAGATGATGATGATGAGGAGGAAAAAGAAGAATTGGGTCGAAGTGCTTCACGGAAAAGGCTGAAGAAAAATGACGAGAGGGAGCTGAGATTGCAAAGTATTGAAAGTTCACACCTTAGAAGGATACAGGGTGAAGACCGTGCATCAACCTCTTCTTCTTCTACTTCAAGTGGTTCTTCAGAGTCGGACGATGATGAAAATGGGGCAGTTTCGACATCTGAGGACGCAATTTATGGGGAGAAGGTGGAGCCCAATTTCGACTTAATGAAGTCAATACTGAGGGAAACTTATTCAGGACCCAAAAATGCAAAAACTGTTGCGGAGGACAAGATTGTTGAATTGGAGGTTACTAGTAACAAGAAGACCAATAAGATTGGTGTCATTAATGTGGATAGAGGTGAGGAAAGGTTGAGCTCTGAATCCAAGGGGGAACTAAGGGGTCTGGTAATGAATGGCGATGCCAATGTTGAGGTGAAGGGGAATGAAGGACCGAGGTTTCGGGATTTGGGTGGCATGAAGGAGGTGTTGGAGGATTTGACAATGGAGGTCCTTGTGCCACTGTTCCATCCTCAGTTGACTAGGGCGTTTGGTGTCCGGCCCATGGCAGGGATTTTATTGCATGGTCCACCCGGGTGTGGCAAAACAAAACTGGCTTGTGCAATAGCTAACGAGACCGGTGTTCCATTTTATATGATTTCAGCTACTGAGGTGGTATCTGGTGTCTCAGGTATTAACCTATATATTGAAACTCCTATTTATGCTGTAATTCCAACTCTTGTTCTATATCATCATTCTAAGTGGAATTATACAGACACGTGACTTCATAACCTTTTAGTCAAATGAGCATTGTAATTACTTTCTATTGCTAGTTCTGATCTAAAACTCTCTGAGCTAGATATGGTTTTATGTTAAGTTATGCTTTAAGGTATAGGAAGTGTTTATACTCTTGGTACCAGACAAAAAAATTAATATGCCATGCCTGTATTTACTTCTTCAAACTGAACTTCAAAACTTCAGATTGTGTATGGCCACCCTCTTAGAGGCAAAGCTAGTTTGAGCTCTTTACAGTTTTAATTGCAGGTTTGTTCTAGTTCTTGTGTTATGGCACGCCTTCTGTGAAATCAACTTGCAATCATAATTTGGTGGTTCCCCCTTCCCTTGAATTTTCTATGTTTGAACATATCAAGAAATTGTTTCTTGACAGTTAATCGTATAGTTGCTGATGTTATTGTTATTACTATATCTGTTGTTGACACACATTATCAACTACTATCTCTAGTGTCTCACATATGTCTGTTTTTGTAGAAGGGGAAAGTATGATTAGTTCCTAATTTAGCTCATTCTATTTCATGTGTATACTATAGGTGCATCAGAAGAAAATATTAGAGATCTTTTTTCTAAAGCATACAGGACTGCGCCATCAATCATATTTATTGATGAGATTGATGCAATCGCTTCGAAAAGAGAGAATTTGCAAAGAGAGATGGAGAGACGAATTGTGACACAGTTGATGACTTGCATGGATGAATCCCACAGGATTGCTCAACCAATTGATACAAAGTTGAATTCTAATTCTGATCACACACCTGGTTATGTTCTTGTAATTGGAGCAACCAATAGGCCTGATGCTGTTGATCCTGCGCTCAGGAGGCCTGGAAGATTCGATCATGAAATTGCTCTGGGTGTTCCAGATGAAAATGCAAGGGTTGAAATTCTGTCTCTGCATACACGCAATCTTAAACTTGAGGGCTCATTTGATTTTCTGAAATTAGCTAGGGCTACATCAGGGTTTGTTGGAGCTGATTTGGCAAGGCTGGCTGACAAGGCTAGTATGCTGGCCTTGAGGAAAATTCTTGTTGAAAGGAAGTGCAAATTATCTCAAGATTCTACATATAAGGGTCATCCTGATGATTGGTGGAAGCAACCATGGTTGCCTGAAGAGATGGATAAGCTTGCTATCAAAATGTCTGATTTTGAGGTGCTCTGAATTCTCTCTCTGTTAACCTTCTGTTCCTTTTCTGTTTCTTTGAAGGTAAAGGTTGCCCAACATGGTTGATCTGCCTACATCTGTATACTGATGATTGATATATTTCATGGATATTATCTATCGCTGCTAGTTTGTTTACTTTTCTACTCTATGCTATTCTTGTAAGTTAAAATTAATTTTCTTTTTGACCTTCTATAAAAAAAATAGTCTTTGACATATCTTTCATGTAAGTTTATATCTTTATTTTTTGTCATTTAGAAGCCATTATATCATGATAACTTCACATTGGTCATCAATATTGTGATACTTTCAGTTTTATATATATATATATATATATATATATACACGTAACCTTTATTTCTCTAGAGCATAAGCACAAGATTCAGGAGGATTGTCTATGACCATGAGCTCAATGACAACCTTAGTTACACTTTTTTGGGGCATTTTGCAGGAAGCAGTGAAATTGGTTCAGCCTTCATTGAAAAAAGAAGGTTTCTCTTCCATTCCTAATGAAAAATGGGAAGATGTTGGTGGGCTTGAATTTATAAGACAGGCTTTTTACCATCACATTGTTAGGCGTATAAAATATCCTGAGGCTTACGAGGTAATTATTAATTTAATGATTCAGTTTGACTCTTTCTTTCTCACGTTATACCATTAGAAGTGAAAAATTTAAAAATAATACTAGGAGGGAACCTCTTTTAGAGAAGGATAATATGTTGTGAGCTGTAGATGAAAAGGTTTGAAAAAGATGCAAGCTGAAGATAAAGCTAGCTTGACTGAACTAGCTTAATATCTGTTCCGACTAATCCTGTTGGCTGAGTATGCTATGAAAAATATAATAAGTCCTGAATATGAGCCTTCCTGTACAAAAGTGCCTGCCAGAATGTCATAGGCCTGTAAAGGACCAAAAAAAAATGCAATTCTTCTTTCTGGTAGATAGACATATGTGACACTTTTGCAATCTCAATTCACTAATAAATTAATTTTTCTCTGTTGTGCCTTTTCTCTTTCCCCTTATAAAGTTGTTCCCTTAACTGAGCTTATTCTGTGAATCTAATTAGCTGATTGATCTTTCGAAATCATCTACTTCTTTAGGAGTTTGGTCTAGATCTGGAGACAGGATTTTTGCTCTATGGGCCTCCTGGTTGCGGTAAAACACTGATTGCTAAGGCCGTTGCAAATGAAGCAGGAGCTAATTTCATTCACATTAAGGTCAGCCTCTCCTAGTTCTTTAGTTGTCATTTTTGTTCTTTACACAGCTTTCTTGTATTGGCACCATTCATTTTCTATTATGCTTTTGCTTGAATTGAGACTTAAAACCCGTTTTGATTATCACGGGTTTTGTTGATTGTGTAGGGGCCTGAACTTCTAAATAAGTATGTTGGAGAAAGTGAATTAGCAGTTCGCACATTGTTCAGTCGTGCGAGGACATGTTCACCATGCATACTTTTCTTCGATGAGGTTTTTGGTTCTCTCCCTTTGGTTAATGTTGTTCTTTTTGTTATTTATTTTAATTAAATAGGCTACTTATCTTTTTCCTAATTTTCAGTGTCTTCTTTTCTTGTGTCTGTCTGCCTATGTTAAAAAGAAAAAAAAAATTCTTTTTAGCAAATGGAATGCATCAAAAGGCCTGTTTGTTTTCCTAGCTGTGTACTTTGTCAGTCTCACCAAAGATTCCATATAAAAATTAAACAAGCTGAGCTCCTTGCAGACATGTGGAGTTATTAGGCTTCGTAACAAGTGGCAACCCCCTTGCTCCTGAAATACGTCATTTGTATCTAATTTTTGGAAATCTATATCGAGATTTCCTGCCTGTTTAGGCTATCCAACTTATAAGTAACTTGACAGATTTCAATTCTGTATCATTTCTTAAATCTTCTGCAGGTGGATGCTTTGACAACAAAGCGTGGTAAAGAAGGCGGATGGGTTGTTGAACGGCTATTGAACCAGGTGAACAATTGTATAACGATACTGTGTGAATTCATGCTCACTTTTACTATGTTAGACATATAAAACAGTCTTCAGTCTGAGATAATCAACTCATCATTTGCAATTGCAGTTACTTATAGAGTTAAGTGGTGCAGAGCAGCGTCGAGGTGTTTTTGTTATTGGTGCTACAAATAGGTAAAAAAACGTGTTTGTGTTCTGCAAATTCTTTTTTAGATTTATATTATTTTCTTCAAGTGAGCTTCTGCTTTGCAGACCTGAGGTCATGGATGATGCTGTCCTACGGCCTGGTAGGTTTGGTAAACATCTTTATGTTCCTCTGCCGAGCCCTGTTGAACGTGGTTTGATTTTAAAAGCTCTTGCAAGGAAGAAGCCTGTAGATCCTAGTGTGGATCTGAGCACCATAGGAAGGATGGAGGCTTGCGAAAATCTAAGTGGGGCTGATCTTGCTGCACTGGTTTGTTTATGACTTATAAATTTGTTTCATTTGATGTCAGCACTAATATGCACCTCCACCTAAGGGCCTGTCTGTAGGATAGGGAAATATGGGGTTAGGAGAAGTAGAAAGGGGAAGGATTTTTACTGATTCATAAACTTGTTATCTGAATGAACTTATGTTGATACAGATGGACGAAGCTGCAATGGCTGCTCTTGATGAGCAATTGCCATCAACTGAGAGCACTCCCAATGTAACATCACGGACTATCAAGGCAGCCCATTTCAAGCAAGCACTAGATAAAATCACTCCATCCGTGTCTGAGAAGGTAGGTCCATTCTGCTGAATATCTTTGAAACATGGGTGCCCGATGCCTTTTGGTGAATAAAAAGTTTTTATTTTCCAGCTGTATTAACATTTTTTTTTTTTTTTCAATTTGGGGTGGCAGCAAATACGGTTCTACAAGGCTTTTTCAGAGAGTTATAAAGCAGCATGAGAACAATCTCAAGAGGCTTTTGTCTAGGAGTAGGCCAACTGCTAAACATTCTAAATCAGAAAGATTATTTTCAGGAAAGGAAGAACTTCTCGAAGGAATTATTGTTTATGGTTTTTGTTTTTTTGTTTTTTTTTGGTATAACGTTTATCTTGACTTCCTACTACTGGAAACAAAATTTTGTGGTGCCGGAGGCTTGTCATTGTGCATTTCCTGGAGTTGGTTCGGAATAATTATTTAATTTTTTGGTGATGAATGAAAATTTGGGTCGAATTGAATTGGGAATGCAAGCTTCATGATGTTTCTGGATACCATGGAAGTAACAGATAATCCCCCGATACATGCTCTCCCGCTTGACCACACACCAAAGACAAAATATATATATGCCAATTTGCTATTGCAGCTAAAGATTTTTGGCTTTGATGCCGACTCAAACACAGGATACAGGTGCAGCTGATTCTGAATATCAAGGTTCCAACCACATTTTAGGGCACTACCATATAATGCACCAAGAACAAAATCATGCACTACATTATCTTCATTGTACACACTACTTCAAGCAACAAAAGCGGAATAATCCAATGGCTGTTATCCTTTCTATAACAGTAATTAGCCCTCGAGTGCCAAGCTTCCCATTTCCATTAAGCTACCATGGTAGAAAACAACTGCTTGCATAAGGAAGCATGAGGCACTACAACCCCCCTGATGGCCTCCTTAAACTGATTCAAGTCCAACCCAGCCTGCTCTGCAAGCAACTCTTCACTTATGCAGCTGCCCGCACCCAGCTTCACCCATATTGGTAGCTTTCCCCCACAGGCCGTACAATCTTCAGCACGCGCCGCAGCAAATATCTCCCTTGCAAGAGCAGGGTGGCTGGTAGCTTGTCGACCGTCACAAAATTATGATTCAGGCAGGCCAGAAAGAATGCCCTTTGGGTCTCAGAAATTTGATCGAACATCTGATGGGTGACCCACGAACATCACGTCGCTGGATTGAGCTCCTTTGAATGGGAAATTTGCAAGATGGGCACATTTAGATTGCAAAAAAGGGAGTGATTTTGATGGATTGCGAGCATAGATGGTGAGGAAATACTCAGCGGAGATGAGAAGAGAGGCCATGGCAGCACCCATCACGCCTATGCCAATCCATTCGATACAAGTTTTGGTGGGAGTGAAGGGTTTTGCCAATCCATTCTTGGCGGAGACTATTCATTGGATTAATCTAAACGACGCTGATTATCCTATAACGACGTCATCCTTCAAACTTTTAGTCGTTGGTACGTTGTCGTTTCAGAATTGGCGCCTTTTATTGTTAGTCATACCTCCAAAATGCAACGTTAATAACAACATTTTGAATCTTTGTTATACTCGTTGTTAGCGGACTGAGCTAAGAGACATTCTCCAAAAGACTCAACTAAGCCTAAAAAAAGCTATTGTTTTTAACACTTCAATTCAACTTCAGCCTCTGAAAGTACTGCTGTCTAGCTCTATCAGCTTCTTCAAGCACTTCACCCACACCCAAACTACACAACATACACATATAGAGATATGGACTTTAACGCAGTTTCGCCGCCAGGGGAGAGTGTGGTAGTGGTGATGGATGTTAATAGGAGCAAAGGAAGTTTGGATGCTCTTGACTGGGCTCTCAGAAACATTGCCCGCCCTAAAGATACTGTCATTGTATTAGGAGTTATATGGGACTCAGGAAAGACGAGTTCTTGCTTTCGTTTTCTCATGGGCATTGGCATCTCTGGAATATGTAAGTGAGCCTCGTACTCTTTTTCTTGTACAGTTGAATCCAATTTCTGCCATTGACTATAATAGACACGAGCCATATATTCTGCCTATAATGATCCTTGGTTAGGCTTGACAATTCCCATTCAGCAGTATCTTTGGTTTTGTGTAGCGTGTCTGCTTAAATTTATTGTAGATGTTTGTTGTATATCTCAATAGTCATCTCATCTCTATGTATCCATGTTCCATAATGCAGCTTAGCTGCTTGTACTTCTTTTTTTGTGATGACTAAAATTATTGATAAAGGGGAAAAAAAAAAAAACTTAAGACATGTCATTTTGCGGTCCATCTTAAAACTAGAGCATAAGTACTCAATCCTGCTATGGCCATGATGCTCAGATGCAGTTGCTCGTGCTTACTTTTTCCTGATTCTACTTGTAGTTTGCTTAGAAGTTCTAACAGACGGAATTTCACAGATTATTTTAAGTTTGGGGAAATTTTGATGAAGAGCATATATTCTGCTTGGGAGGTCTTCTTATCCTCCCCTTATACTTCTCTTCTTGCCTAATAAAATTTTCTATATACAAAAAAATAGCATATAAATTCAAGGGAGTTCCATGCTGACATGCAATACCACTCCATAAGTAAATTCAAATCAATTAGTAAAATACATCATCTTTGGCAGGGGAAAGGTTAGAATTTGCAGGACAAGGGGAAGTAAATCCTAGAGAGCTTGAAGAAGAGCTTGAGATTAAAAAGAGCCAATTCCAGAGCAGCCTCCAACCATTTTACCGACAATGCAGAAAATATGAGGTTAGTGGTTTCCTATCTATAACTTATAGAATATTTTAGCAACTGTATGATTTATGTGGTTATTTTCAGGTAAACTTGGAAGTTAAACTTACTATAGGAGTTTGTCCCTGTAAATTGGCAGTGGAAGAAACACAAAACAGTAATGTCCGCTGGATTGTTTTAGACAGGTTTCCCTCACACTATTTATCTTACAAATAGAAGTGGTGGAACCACTGACAAACTAAGTGCAAATTGTATTTTTTAATATTTCATTTTATTCAAAGCTCCATCAGCACTCAGGCGAATCAGTATTTCTTTTTCTTTTTCTAATATAATTCTTATTTTCTTTTTGAAACTGGTTTGTTGGTAGATAGTCATTTGAAGAAACACAAATTAAACATATGGGGGCATGTGTACTGCAAGGTCGTTGTCATGAATGGGAGAGACTTTGCGACCTTTATGCCACCAAGATCTCCTGAGCATGGGAGTTCTTCTAGAAATAACAAAAGAAATCATGATGGAGCTTTAAACGCCAGCAAATATGAGGGACATGAGCTTGAAAATCCTAATGTTCTAGAGGAAAGGGTTTCAACTTCATTAGATGTACCTCCTAAAAGTCCTTGTTGGTATCCTCTGGCATGGAGAAGTGGTTTTCCCCGAGCTTTCTTCCCGAAGTGAACTTGAAGTGATAACAAATAGCTTTTCTGATGAGAATGTTATGGTAGAATATAATCATCTGAAAGTTTACCAAGGGATATTGGAGGAAACGCCTGTTTTAGTCAAGAATTTTTCAGAAGATGATGAGAGGTTTTGGTTGATGCTGAAGATCCTCTCAAGATTACGACACCGCAATATTGTGAATCTTGTGGGGTACTGCTGCACGGGTGCTTCTATGTTCTTGCTTTCAGACTTCCCCTGTATGGGTAATATTGAACTAAACTTGCGATGTAAGCAGTGCCCCCTGAATCTGGAAATCAGATATAGATGTTCCTTTTCTCTTTTCAGCAACATTCTTTTTCTGTTTGGTGTAAGAGTCATTTTCCTATTAGCCTAATAATATATCTCAAATTCATGAACATAAGTTATATACTAAGCATTCATTTCTTCTAAGCAGTCTTCTTCTGTAATCTTTTTTTTTTTTTTTTTTTTTTTGGATTGAAAATTTAAGCAAGCATATATGTGCATACTTGTTTTTGTTTATCATTGCTTTCACTATACTAGCTTTCCTCCTTTTCTCTCTTTACTTTCAATTTCTTTTAGGGTGATATTGCTTCAAACATAGTTCACATAGAAGGCATATTGAAACTGACTTGTATAAGTACGTAGGTGATGATTTTGCAAGGAAATTGTCATGGAAAGCAAGATGGCATATTGCTCTGGAGATAGGCGGAAGCTTGCGGTATCTTCATGAAGAGTGTGTTGATGGACCCATAGCTCACCTTTCTGTTTGTTCCCGTCATATTGTTTTTTCTCATGACTACACTGCCATGGTAAGTGTCCCTTTTTACTCTAAATGCAACTTTTAAAATTGCAATGATGCTTGAAATGTACAAGTGGAAGTAACTGCTATGATTCTTTGCTTTTGCGAAACCCCATTTGCATAATTGATATTAAATTACGAAGTGAATTAAGGTTATGTCACAGCTGAAAGATAGTTTTGGTTTCACAAAATACTCCTACTACTATATTTTTGCTCAGAGGCTGAACCATTGACTCATAATTGTCATTCAAGCTTGATAACTTCATAACAGCCAAGTGCCTTAAGGATGATCTTCCCAGGAGTCAACTTTCACCGGAAGAGTCACCAACACAGTAAGAATTCTTGGAACTATCTGGAATATGAATTTCTTGATCGATGCTGAAATTGCATAGCTATTATAATGCCATTTTATAAATATACATGTCTTGGTATATATATATATGCACACACATATATATTTTTGAGAATAAACTAATTGTTAAAGCGAAGTCAGCATGGGTTTTCTCCCATATGTGCTGTTTGTAATATGTTTGTTTGGCAAATCAATGATGTGTTCTTTTATGGTTGAAGATGGACTAATTTAGAGGATGATGAGCGCCTTTCAGTTGATGTCCATGACTATGGGCTGTTCCTAATAGAGCTCATAACCGGAAAGTCTGGGCCTTCTTTTGAAGATCAAGGTGAAAGTAGGTCCCTGCTTGAATGGGTAAGGTGTCAGCACTCTTCAAGATCACAGAATTGTGATTCCTTAAACTATATTGTAAATATAAGCCTCTATATTTTAATACCAATGTCATGTATAAATTATTAATCTTGCACAAACACCTCAGATCAGATGAAATAATTTCCATGAGCACACATAATCATGATGAAGAAAAAAAATGAAAAAAAAATTGTGGTTTGAGAAATTGCATGCAAGCCAAAACCCTCTCTCCTACAATAACCAATGTAAGAGCAAAATTGCTTGCCTACAGTCCTTGACAGGGAATATAATTTCCATTTTGATAAATCTCTGGGCATTCCAACTTTCAGCCTCAATCACACCAAGAATATCTGCACGAGATAACTGCAATGCAGAGCTCTTTGGTGTGGGTGTTATACAAGAGCGTGCATTCTTAATCACTTAAGAATTTTAAATATCAGGGCTCAAGTATTTTACAGTCAGAAAAAAAAAAAAATTGTTGTTCTTTTATAGTTTTCTTCACTTGTCTAGTCTTGTTGATGTATTTTCTCTTGCACCACAGGCAGTGCCCTTTCTGGAAGGTGGTTTGATAAACATTATGGATACCAGATTGACTGATACTGATGATAATAAGGTGGTTCATAACATGGCCTATGCTGCATTATGCTTGCCTCAGAGAAAGTACAGGTGGTCATAGGCTCTCAATGAGCGAGGTATAGTTGCTTTGTCTCCAGTCATGTGTAAAGAAAACTTCTTCCTCATTTCTTGTTATCCTTCTATATTGGCTGATTCATTTCTGTTACCTTTGTTTTCTTTAATTTTTAGGAGCGACTGAACAATGGAAATTATAAATATATTTTATCTATTGAAACATACATATGGACATACTACATAGTTTGACAAACGTCCTGCAGTATTTTATGGAGATATAAAAATGAGAAGTTCTATGAATCGATGCCCTTTTTAGTTCTTATGTGAACATTAGATAACGTTAGAAAATACATATTATCAAGAAAAGTAAGAAAGATGCCTGTGAAATAATCTTGTTAGTTGTTGCATGTAATTTCAGTAGTCTAATGCTTAATCTAAAGTTCTTCTCTTTTACCTTGTCCTTTTTCTATTCTTGTTCTGCTTTAGATTCACTACTCTAATGCTTAATGAAACTTTTGCAGGTCTTAGCCCTTGTTCGAGGTGATCAGCTTGCAATAGCCAGGCACTGAAGTTTCCACAGATGTCAGCACAATGCTCGTTACATGTAAAACATATTTTGGGGGTTTAAACCATTCTACATGATATGGTAACTTCAAAAATAAGAGATTACCAGATGGATATTGTAGTTTACGCTTTCTGTTAACTTTAAGCCAAGCTCTTAAATTTGTAGATGAATCTTTGATCATTATCAACTTTGAGCTTAATCGCAGCCGAGAAACATATATCACAGTGGCTGAGTAGATTTGTAAGCTTGATGAGCGGGAAATGTTGGTGCAATAGTTTGAGGTAGAAATCAATAGTGGCTGCTTTGTATCCAAGTCACAAGCAAAACACAATGAATACTTGAGACATTAACTTGAAAACTAACAAGATGCAATAGTTCATGAGACCAGAAAAGGTCACATACCCCTATCTTTTTATCTGTGAAATGAACCACATTTTTTCCTGTTTCATTCAGACTTCCAATGAGAGTCGAATCTGATTATGAATTTGAAAGTTTGAAAGAATCAACGATTTTCAAGAACCAAGCCAATTCAGTTTGGTCACTCAGTGATAACTGTCAAGAAATTTATATTGTAAAAATAATCTTGTACTCATTGTTTCATCTTTCAATTTAAATGCATGCTTGAAACAAATTTATAAACTGCATCTTAAGCATCAAGTAATCAAACTGCGTTCTGTTATTCTTGACAGGCTAAACATAAAGTGGAACTCTATGTTGCTCAGCTCAATTGCTTTTGGTGCCTCATGCACTTGATGCCTTCTTGCACATATGTGGTTACATGTTCCACATAAATATTTGTTTGTTGACGCAGACAGTAGGTTGTTGATGTGGTTGTTCATGCAAAGTTTGTGATCTCACACACACCTGGGACATTACTTAACAATTTAAGCTCTTGGCTCAATTGGTCTTTTAATCTTTTTAACATGGCATCAATGCACAAGGTCATGCACTCAAGCCCACACGTGACGAGAAGTGTTTGAATATACAAAGAATTATCACTCAATCTCGAAATCTTTCAAAGATAACTATCTATGGTGCTAAATATTATGGGAATCCTAATGGTCAATTTTATTTTATTTTCATCCCAAAAAAAAAAAAAAAAAAACAAAAGATTAAGCATTGCAAGCAGAAAATATCTAATTTTATTGTACATGAGATAGCTTAACTAGTGTGCTAATTCAGATGTTGTTTTGACGGTTGAAAACTCAATTTGCATGTACAGAGAATTAGTTGCAGTCTCAAACATCTCTCTTGCTTATTTGAAATTGAGCAGGCAAACCATTCTGAAACTTTAATTCTACTTGCTTATATATATAAACTAGAATATCAAAACCAGGTTTAAAGATCTAACTGAAGCAAAGGACAATGGAGACTCTACTATCCAGATATTTTTCTTTCACACAAGAATATATAATGTTTATGACCCCAATCTCCTTGATCCATTTCTTTGTAGCAGTTGCTTTAATCACCATGCTTCTATATTTTTATTTCAAATCCAAAAATGTTTACCTTCTTGATTTCATCTGTTATCAACCTCCTGACAATTTGCGCGTTCCAATTTCCAATTACATAGAACACTTTGAAATATGTGGCTTTGATGATGACTGCATAGATTTCCAATTGAAAGTAATGGAAAGATCAGGAATTGGAGCTGAGGCTTGTGTTCCAATTTCAGTGCATGAGCTACCACCTGATACTTCCTTGAACCAAGCTCAAGCAGAAATTGAATTGGTTTTGTTCACATGTGTCAAAAATCTTCTCTCCAAACACAACATAAATCCTAAAAGCATTGACATACTTGTAGCAAACTGTTGCCTTTCTTGTCCTACACCATCTATTACTTCTATGATCATCAACAAATTCGGATTCCGGAGCAACATAAAGAGTGTTTGTCTCGCTGGGATGGGTTGCAGTGCTGGATTGTTGTCAATTAACTTGGCTAAAGATCTTTTGAGAGTTCATAAAAACTCCTTAGCTTTAGTTGTTGCCATGGAAGCTGTAGCTCCCAATGGCTACAAAGGCAGAGCTAAGAACAAGCTTATTGCCAATGTATTGTTTCGAATGGGGGGAGCTGCTGTTTTGCTATCTAACAGAAATGAAGACAAGAAAATTGCTAAATACAAACTCCAACACCTTGTTAGAACCCACTTGGGATCAAATGACAAAGCATACCATACTCTTTTTCAGGAGCCTGATGAACATGGTATTGTGGGGGTTTCGTTATCCCGGTCACTTCTACAGGTGGCTGCAACTTCTTTAAAGATTAACATAAGAGAGTTAGGTCCATTAGTGTTGCCATACTCCGAGCAACTGCGATATGGTTGGTCAGTGATTTGCAGCAAAATTTGGGGTTCAAGAAACCAGAAGGAATTTTATGTGCCAAATTTTAGAAAGGCTTTTGAGCATTTCTGTATACATGCAGGTGGAAAGTCAGTAATTGATGCCATAGAAGCCAATCTCAGTCTGCATAAAGAAGATGGGGAAGCTTCAAGAATGACATTATATAGATTTGGTAATACTTCATCTTCATCAATTTGGTATGAGTTGTGTTATTTAGAAGCAAAAGGAAGAGTGAAGAAAGGAGACAGAGTTTGGCAAATTGCCTTTGGGAGCGGCTTCAAGTGTAACAGTGCAGTCTGGAAATGCATTTCAAATCTTGACCCAAACGTCACAAGTGCATGGTCAGATAGAATCCATAGGTACCCAGTTGAGATACCTACTTTTGATCATTGATCATCACTCAAGAATCAAGAGGCAAGAAGCATTCTATTATTCATACTCACTTTCTCACTGTCTACTTTCTTTTTTCTTGGTAACACTTTTTTCGTTCCCCAAAGTATTACTTTTCTTAAGATTCTTGTCCTTCTACTTGTTAGCTTTATTTATCAATAATATTCATTATATTAAATAAGAAAATTGAAAAGAAGTCAACACAACACTTTCCATCCAGAGGTTCAGGCTTAAATACTCAACTGGCTTGTTAAAAAATCTGTTAGCAACCTCGAATTATACATTCATTGTCATAGTTAAGATGCTTCTAGTTTTAGTCATTCAAGCTCGCCCGCACAGAGGGCATCAATCAAATCAAAAATAAAAATAAATGAATGAATAACTAACTGAAACAAACTAAGCTTGTGGCAAAGGGATTGGACAAAGTAAGGTGCCATCTTTGGTAGCATTATTCTAGGGAACCAAGCAGCATCAAACAGCTCCTATGAACTTGATGATGGTTGAGCTCTGCTTGAGTCTCCCAGTAGTTGGTTTTCAGATGTATTATCAATTATCTACTGGTATTTATGGTGCTCCTGAACATCATCTGCTGCTTGGATAAAACTTCAGCAATGAGTTGGCGGCCAAGTAAGTGCGAATTCTTGAGGATCAGGTTTCTTGTTGTTGAATCAACGGTATAACCATGGCCTGGCATCCATAGTAACAGCTGGAGAAGTAAATCCTTCTTATCAGGTTGTTCAATATATCGTAATATGGCCAGACAAAATAGATCCTGAAAAGAAAACATGCAAGGTGATTGGAATCCAGAGTCGAAGCTGAAACAAAAAATGCAGATACTTGTGTTATGTTATGACACAGACATTATATTCTGAATTAATGTAGAGATTTTTCTTTCTGATGGGGTGGGGAAGAGGTGAGTGCTGTTATGGAGGAAAACAAAAAGGTTTGTTAGGTAACCATTGTAAGTGGTCCTTCAAAACAATACCGCTTCAGATATTACAGCATAAGAGTAATTTAGATGGAAATATAGGATTAAGAGGTTTCTGAAAGAATTGGGTGTCTGAAACTGCAAGTATTTTTCAAAAATAAAAAATAAAAATTGTTGCTTTTTTGTTTACACGGTTGTTTGATTCGGATCCAGTAACAGAAGGCCCCGAAGTTAAGATGTAATGAGGTGAACCATACAACAATATTGGAAAAGAAAAAAGAAGGAACAATATAATCTCATCAATTCAATGCACATAAATTGGGAAGGGATAATAATACAAGACTGTTCTATATTCGATGACAGTTGCCTCACCTTTTGTTACCATGACTTAACAACAGCCAGTGAACGATTCACGGTTTGGTTTCGCAGACTCTTATCCTTTAGGACATTTATTCTCCAGAATGTTTTCACACACTGGTCCTCTTAAAATCAAATGCTCTATCACACCTAACAACACAGATGGCACATAATTTTCACTGTCTTTGAATCTCTCACCTACTCCTTTTCACTTTCAGTGTCTCATCATACTCCTGTAGATCCTCAACCAGCATCGCTGTGTCAATTATTCTATACATTTCCCAGCCCCCATATTTTGAATATCTTCTGACCACAAACCCATTTTCCAAGAAGTGACTTTGACTCATAGACATTGGTAATCACATTTAATCCCTAAAAATCAGCTTCTACTCTTAGGTGTAAAATTTATAAAGGTAGATTAATTCTAGACCAACCATAAGCTTTGTCTTTTGTTGCAATCAATGCCTTTTCAGTTTCATAAGTTCGAAAGAAATTCAGCTTGTTTGATGAACCTGATCCCTCGATATCAAAAATTAAAACCATTGACACTATATCTAAATCAATTTATTGCATGTTTGTTTACCTGATCAATCTTGTAGCCACAACCATGGACAGTCTTCATGATATCATTTATCAAGTTGATGTTACCTGACTTCATGAATGTTGTTACAAACTTTTTAATCACAGGAGGCGAAATAAACTTCGCATTATCCTGGACATTAGGAGATTCATCAAGAAAATCATAGTAGGATAGGAAAAAAGAACAGATTAAAATTTCCTAAAACAAAGTATACCTTGACTACAACATAAGCATCTTTCAAAAGACGCCCTTCTATGAGAATGTACACAATCTTCTCATGAAGTGCCTTGCACATTGGTCTCTTGCTATATCTCATCATATTGTAGACAGAAAATGCTTCTGATTGTGCTCTTATCTTACCAAGAGAAGACATTAAAGAGGAACAAAGTTCCTACAAGAACCATCCCTCAAAAAAGGAGAAAAAAGGAAAAAAAGAGGGATTTACATTAGAAATTTTGGAAGCAGTCACTAGAGTTAACTAATCAAAAGAGACAACCCTTTTTTAGGGGAAAAAATAATGAAATACTGTAGTAGCTTTATGCAACAAATCATTTCTCAACTTTAAATTTCAAATTCTGTATGCATATCCATCCACTTAAATGAGAGTCTGCCCACTAGCATGGGAAAAGGGGGACTGGGTGGACCGCCCGCCCTTACTCCAAAATTCACATCTTATTTCTAGGATCTCTCTGGGCCACTTGCAAAGCATGGCTACTATCAATGAATTTAAAAGCATCATACCTCCACCGGTTGATGGCCTTTATTATGCATGTCCTCCATGGTTTGATAAGCTAGCAAATACATCTTCTCCTTACAAAAATATCTGATTAGGATATGAAAGGTATTATAATCAGGACTTATTGCTAATTCATCCATTTTCCTGAGTGTTTTCATCACGCTATCCATTTCACCTGCTCTGCAGTAAGCACAGAGCATTGTGTTCAATATCACCAAGTCATATTTGTCAAAGGTGGCTTCAAAATTCCAGGCCAATTTCTTTGCCTCTTGAAATTGCCCATCTCGGCAAAATGCGGATATCATGATACTATGGGAATACCCACCTGCTCATAGAAATAAAGTTCATACAGCACCAGCACATGAAGGATAGATAATTCTAGTTGTACATAGGATACGCAAATACCAAACACAGAACCCAGTGTGATAAATATGCATCAGAAAGCACAATTAAAACCTCTTATCAAGTTTAAGAAGACAGATTCCTGCAGAACTTTTTGAATATGAGACAACCAGCAAGCAAGACATAAACTGGAAGGGTAACTTTGGAGCATCCAGAAAACTTAGCAATTTCAACCAAACCAATAATTGCATATGAACAAAAGAGTTTAGAACCAATGATTGGCCACAAAAAGTGAGAAAAGATACAACAGCACCTACAGGTAATATATAGTCACATAAAAACCACACATTTAATTTGAATGCATGGTCGCTTAGTTTTTCAGAAAAAGGCATTGAGATATTTTGAAATCTACACACACTTTCTGCTGCCTTCGGAATCACCAGCTTTCCATATTTGGTCCTCATGAAAAGATTTCTTTAAGGCACATATTCCAGCAGAAAGCTTACCAGATTTGATGCATTTTTCCCTCATCTCGTCAAAAACTTGTTTAGCTTCATGGATTTGTCCAGCTTTAGCAAGGCCATCCATCAATAAACAGTAAGGCATCTACGTATGGATTCACATTTGTCAACTCAGATAGTTGCAAAGACAAAGGTATCATTGGAGCATTTATTGATCACAGACATTACTATAGATAAAGAAACTTCATTGTTTGTGAAACAAAAAAAGAAAAGAGGGAGGTGAATTTCCTTTTATAGTTATCAGAAGGTCCTACTACCTCATCTTCAGCATAGCCCAGAGATTCCAATTCATTTAATAATTCTCTTGATTTATCAAAGAAGCCTCCTCTAGCATATACCTTCAATAAAGTTGTCAAAATGACCTGAAAATATATGGGGTACAACCTTGAGTCAGACTTCATGAAGGCTTGACCACACAAATATTAGAAAGCAACATAAAGAGAATTATATAAAGGTAAAGGATTTTAAGCAAACACACAAAATCAGAAAGCCATACATCAATGAGAGAAATAAGTACGATTTAACATCACGCCTATATTAAATATCAATTTGTATACCAACCTAATCTTCATTTGATATTAGTAATAATTCTAATGTGATAATTTCTTCTTTGTGGAGTTTAAATGAAAACTTTTACGACTCCCCAAAAATTAATTTAGTATGTATTGTGGAGTCTGTGTCTAACAAAGAACATGGTTAATTATTAAGACTATATTGCTGGAGTCTACCATCCTAGATCTATGAATATATAAATAAAATAGGAACACAATTGACCGTAAAATTGCATTCTAAAAATAAAAACAAACCTTATTTGGTACTAACCCTGCAGATTTCATATCTTGGATCAAGTCATCAGCCTTTTTATAGTTTCCACCTACTGAATAAGCATTGAGTAATGAGCTGTAATGATAAACATTTGGAGAATGACCTTCTTTCTTCATCTGGTTAAAATACCGTTCTGCTTCTTCCCATTTATTGTTTGAAGCACAAACAGCTAGAATTGCCCCATAAATTACACTGTCCATGTGAAGCCTATTATTTTCCAGGTCCTGAATCAGCTCCAATGCCTTAGGATAACCATGTTTCACTTTAATGCAACCTGCAAGTATCTAAAGATGACAATAGACAACAGTGATACCAGCAATAACTAAATATAAGATGGAAATGTGCATCATTGTTAACTTTCTCATAATATATAAATATTTTTTTTCAAACATACCACAAGCATGCATACAAGGAATACTTAATTGTGTTCAGCATAATGCTATGAATGTGTACATCGTGTGGCAAAAGAGTTAACCACAACAACACACACGGGAATTTTTTTCTAGTAGTTCAACAGTTGTAGTTTTCTTTCTTATGGATTTGTTCATGTATAATGCTATCTGTAAAGTTTTTAACCTTACAATTAGAAAGGCTTAAGTATGAGACTCTGATTTCCTTAAGGATAGTCTTCAACTTGAGGGGCAGATAAACAGAGTTAACTGCCACCACACCTCAGAATTCCAGAAAAACAAGCAAGACTGTATGCAATGGTATATTATCTGCATCACTTCGACACCCATTTATTATGTCTTTGAACAAAGAGAGAAGGATGAAATAGAGAAGACACAACTAACTAATGATATAGGTCATGAAGCAGATATCTTCTCATAATTCTGAACCATTTAAAAAGAACTCTTTATGGGTGTGCAAAAAGGTCGTGTCATGCCAAAAAGAAAGTAACTAGACTCCACACTTTGATGTGGATAAGTCTCCTTTAAATAAAAGCCAACTATCACCTAGCTATGAAACTGGTATTTTTCCACATTGAGTAAAAATCACATACCGTACTATATGTAACAACATCTGGTATTAAACCATCTTGCTTCATCTGATCAAATAATTTAGTACTTGTATCAAACTTGCCACTCCTCACAAGACAATTGAGAATTGAATTACATATATAGACATTGTTCTTGGTTGATTCATCTTGAATGCTATTGTATATTTCAAGTGCTTTTACAGCATCGAGGTTCTTCCCCACAAACTTAATGTAGCTGGTATAAGATGATACATTACTTTTCCCATTTTCTTGCATCCATTGAAAGAGCTGCAATTATCAGGGAAAAGGAAAACAAGATAGTTATCAACAATAGGAAAGGAAAATTTAATAACAGATCCAACTTTGCTCATCACTTCAGGGGTGATGATAATATCGCTAACAAAGAACAGGAAACAATTACATCTTCCAATTTCATCATTCAATATGAGATATCATATAACCTAAGAGTGGACTAACTTGCTCAAGAGTTTCTGAAATTCTTTTCATATTATCCTCATAAAATGACTACTTCTTAACTTACCATTTTGCTTTCAATTACAATAATTGTATCCAACAATGATTAAAACTGGAACCTTCTGTTGCTAGACAATTTGAGATTATTCAACATCAAACTTAGCACTGTCATGAAGACTTGGAACAAATGCCACATCTTCAGTCATCTTATATTTGCTCCTTTACATGTGTTGGTTTCGACTTTCAATACAATCTTAGTACTACTCTTCCAATTCAAAGAATTAAATTTCACAGGACCACAAAAAATAAAAGGACGTGTAATACAATTTCCAAGTTGAAGCACCTGATAAAGTTCCTGAATTCTGTTTAGCTTCCCAAAGTGCCGCAAAATGGCATTCAAGTCTTGCACTTTCAGCATTTTCCCCAACCTGTAGAAAAAAATAAATTGAGCAGGTAATCAAGGTAGAAACTCCATTCTAAATATGCAATACCAAGAGAAATACACCAAAACACCCACTAACAAACCCAGATAGCAATTGACTCTAAATTCACGTCACTTTCCAACCTCAATATAATTTAGTAAGTAAGTTCTTAAACTGAATAAAAAAGCTCACAACTTTACAATAAGAAGAGAGAGAAAAAAAGGCATGCTATGTATGTGAAAGAAGTCAAGAACCTTGCAAGAGCTGAATTCAAATCAGACGACTGTTGAACTTCAACTACAGCAGCTTGTCTTTCCTTATAGGACTTAGAATGACGCTTTTGAACTTTAATTGTGCTTTTCTTATTGGGTGGTCCGTAGAAGGTGTGATCCTCCCCTGAAAGAGTTGTAGCAGAGGTGAGCTGGGTATTCCTGCTTCTTGTGGAAGAAGGGGATACATAAGGAATTGACAGAAAACACGTGGGTGACTGATGGAATAGCACAGTCTGCAACCCAGGTCCAAGTACAGATATCTCCATTTTCACTTAAGTTTCTCTCGCTATCTCACACAGAGACAGAGACGAACATAGCGAAATTGAGTGATATTTTCTACTTGTCTATGCGCCGGTTTTTTAAGGACCCGTTGGGCCTGTTTTTAGTCTATGCAGCCCTTCAATTTCAGGCTAGTTAGGGTAGGTTTGAATAGAATTAGAATTGGAATTGAAAATTTCTCTCTAATTTCAATTTTGTAGTCTGACGCACTCTTTAAAATTAAAATTAAAATTCCCAACTAAATATCAAAGAATTAATAAACAACTATAAAACAACCTATTTGATTTTCATAGATAGATCATAAAAATTATAATTCTAAATAAATTTTTATATTCCCAGTCTCGTAATAATGACAGCACATCATAGTGTATTGTTGGCTTCCACTCACCCATAACCTCCTTCACTTGCCAGCCGTCATCAATCCCAACAACTCATCCATCTCCCATTAGCTGTCATCTATCAACCTATCATGTCCCACTCGAGATGATGAATATAATCGTAAGGGCATATCAGAGATGACAACAAATATAACTACGATCTATTAGCATCAAGATTTGTTGGAGACGACGAAAACTGCCATCGGATCCACCAAAGACAACGACTAAATACTTAAAGCATAATTTCAATTGCAATTCTTTATGTTATCTAAATTTATAAATTGTAATTCTAACTAATTCCAATTATAAACAAATTGAACTTCTTTTGCAATTTTTATTTTTATGCATCCAAACGCAGTTAAAGGAATTTTATTTTCTTTTAATAATAACTTTTTAATCAATAAATGTGTGGACTATTTCCACTCGGTAAATGAAATTATTTCCATTAAACGAGTAAATTAGTTTCACATATTCTATCACATTTAGACCCACCTATTTAAATGAATCATCCATTATGAGATGGGAAACTAATTCGAGTGGAAAGAGTGTCCTCCTAAACTTATTAAAACTTGGATAAGAATTGAAACCTATCAAATCAATAAACTTCTATTACTTATGACCATGCATTATATAATATTGTTGGCCATCACTCACCACTCACTCGTAATCTATTATATAATATTTATAATTTCAATTATATTTTTATTTTCATGCATCCAAACACATCTAAAAGATTTTTTTTTTCTCTCAAGAATTAGTTTTTAAGTCAATAAAAAGATGGAACTATTTCCACTCAACAAGTGGAATTATTTCCTTTCAACGAGTAAAGTTAGTTCCACACATTCTATCATATTTGGATTCACCTATTTAAGTGAATCATCTATTTATGAGAAGCGAAACTAATTCCAGTGAAAATTATATCCTTCTAAACCTATTAAAATTTGGATAAGAATTGAAACCTTTACAGTTCTTTTTTCTCTTTCTCATTGGTCTTGAGTTTATAAAAGAATGGATATTTATAATTAATCTAGTGATTAATAAAGGATACTTTTTGAGTTTGAAACCTAAAAGAAAATTTTAGAAGTAAACTTTTGATGAATTCTATAATTCTAAAATGAATGATTAGTTATTGAGTTTCGCCTAAACTTACCTTGAACATCATACCATAAAAGTAAATTACAAAAAAATTAATATACATGTGGAAACTTTTAAGTCTATTGGTAGAGACAACTCCTTCCTCTGTCTCCCAAAAATATTATCATTCTAGAGAAAGACATAATTAACATAATTTGAAAATGTTATTGTGCATGTTACCAAAAAAAAGAAAATGTTATTGTGCACTTTCTTTGTTTTCTAACTTTGGGTCAACGAAGCAGTAAACGTACCACTCCCGACATGGGTGGGTCAGTCAAAAAGGTAAAATACCGTGTTTGGAAAAATCGAAGTTTGTTTCGACGCATCCTTAACCTACACTCTTCCAAACTATGTCATCTCAGCTTGTCCCTTACATAGAGGCTCTGTTGTCTATATTCTGTAATCTATCTATCTGGGTCAGTTCCAACTATCGCTCTGATTCCTCTGAAGCCTAAAAAGTCTCTTTAATGACAGGAGAATTTGTCGGAATAGGAACGGAGGCTGGCGCCGGTGAGGAATCCTTAATGGGATCTTTAAGGAATTTGAAGCGGGAGGAGATATTGGAGGTTTTGTCTGAAGGGTTTTGCGATCACTGTGAAGCTCTTCTGCAAGAACGAATCCACAAGCTTAGTAAAAGTAAGAGGTGGATTTTATTTTTTTTGTCTTTTTAATTTTTTATGTTATGATTATGTGTTTCTTGATCTACATCATCTACTTCTGCTTTTACTTTTTCTTTTTTAATAGTTTGATTAGTTTTGGTCTGTTTAGGGTCTTGTAGGACAAATTGGGTGTTTCTAAGGTTTTTAATTTGAATGCTTTTTTCATTGTTTTACTTGCCCTCTCTCTGTTTTATATTTTCCTTAAAATTATGGTTATATTGGAGATGATGGGGATGTAGAAGTTCTGAAGGAGGTGGAAGCTTTACTTAAAGATTTAAGAGAAAAGGAAAGATCTCTCGAAGATATAGAAGTATTGAACCAATTGCTAATTGTAAAAGAGCGTAAAAGCAATGATGAGCTTCAAGAAGCTCGAAAAGAATTGATTAATGGCAGTAAAGAGATTTCAAGTTGTGCCCATATTGGTGTGAAGCGAATGGGAGAACTTGACACTAGACCGTTCCATGAAGCAATGAAGAGAAAGTATAATGAGGAAGATGCAGAAGAGAGAGCATCGGAACTATGCTCATTGTGGGAAGAATATCTAAAGGACCCAGACTGGCATCCATTTAAAGTTACTACGGTTGAAGAGAAGCATCAGGAAAGTATTGACGAAGAGGATCAAAAGCTAAAAGATTTGAAGAAGGAGATGGGTGATGGAGCATACAGAGCTGTGGTAGCAGATCTAATGGAAATAAACGAATACAATTCGAGTGGGCGGTATATAACCTCTGAATTGTGGAGAAGGATGGAGGGCAACATCGCGAGAGGGAATTGCAATTCAACTGAGCAAATGGAAAATAAGCAAAAGCAAAAGGGGAATGTGGTGAAGGAATTGACATGTATGTAAGAAAACCATTCTTAGAAGCTGGATCACATGTCACCAATCATCAGGTCTGGGGAGCTGCCATATTTGATGGTTGTATTATTTGAATAAAGTAAACTGAGTAGCCTGTTCTATCTCACTAGGTTAATGCTCCTATGCATGTGAATATACTGCATTCATGGTGGGCAATGTGTGGAATAAGACATAAATGTAAAACCTGTTTGACTAAGTAGCTGTTAATCCAGAACCTGTTCTGATTCTTTTTTTCCAAAAAAAAATATAAACTAAATTATACAATTAGATTTATTAGTATAAAAACTAAAAGTTATAAATGAAAAACTATTATATGAAAGCTAGTCAAATGATAAGAAAATAAATATAGTAAAATATAAGTATTATTTCTAAACTTTATTTGTTTTAGTTAATATGTATTGGTTGCATTATGTATAATTTAATAAATAGTTGAGGTTAAACATGTAAAAAGAAAATATAAATTATATCTGAAGAGACAAATAAAATTTTCAAACATACATAATTAATTATTATATACATTACTAATCACTTATAAATAAATATTGTATAATATTTTTACATATATTTATATGTCTATGGGATTGTACACTGTTTCCGTAATGCTTCCAATACGTATTTGATATATTTTCATTTCTCCACTGATCGATACTATATCAAGAAATGACATTTTGATCCTTGACTCACCTTGCAAATCCTGTTTCTCTTATGTTTCATCTCACTTACCTATGTCAATTTTCATGAAAAAAAAATCTACTTTTGAGATTACTATTGATTCAGTGGTCTTCTTAAGTTTTTATGGTTGGGTTGTAATTTTCTGTAATTTAGAAATTTACGGTGATATGGAAATCTCAGGGTTTTGAATTTTTTTGTTTGTTTCTACTACTGCATTGAATATTATATCCTAAGAAAATATTATCCTTATTCTGTTATGGTTCTAAATGTAGAAGGGGAGATTGACACATTGTACCCAAGTCATGACACTGCACGGTCTGCTGAAATCCCATCTGCAGATGCATCAAGCATTGCTGATGAGAACGGTTTAGAATCCTCTAATAGAAGGATAAAACAAGGGCGCGGTCCATGGAAATTGTTGCAGACTCCTGACTCCAGTTACTCTGTTAAGAAAACTAATGGACATGACACTAGTCCTTCACCGGCATATTTGAATGGCAATAAACAAGCAGTTGTGCAATCGGAGTTTGAGATACTGTTGAATGATGGACTTAGTGGAGCTTCTAGGGTTGACAATAGCCTACCAGAGGAAGAAAAGGAACATATTAGATATTCACAAGTTGGCAGGAAGAAAGACTTTGTCTATTTTGAGAATGTTCGTGGGACATCTACTAATGTTCTCCAAGGGCTTGAACTTCACACTCGGGTTTTTAATGCGAAGGAGCAGAAGAATATAGTTGAGTATGTCTATAGTTTGCAACGTTTGGGGCAAAAGGGACATCTTAGAGGTATGAAAATCTGGCTTCCTTTTTATTTGGTCATCAGTTAAGTTTTTATTCATTGGTGGATTTGGATGCATTTGGTATCATTTAAGTTTTAGTTTTTCTACAATGAGGAGTAAAACCATTTCAATTGCTATTGGAAGAACCTTTTGAGGTAGCGAGAGTAAATTTTAGTCTTAGACATAGAGAACTGAAAATAGATTATTGTTTATCTAATTCGTTTTATGTATGAGTTGCCTGTTTAGCATAAAATTGGGTATAGGAATTTTAGAAAAGAGGAGTGAGGTTCCAACTATAAAAACATGGGAGGTAGGAACAGAGGTGGAGTCTTTGACAGGTCTTCCCTAATTACCTAAGATCATCAGAAGTAGATTGCGGAGACTGAGAGTTATTTAATTGTATTGTCACGAATTATTATTAAAGAGTTTGTAATTTTGTATTGCACAAAACAAGATAGATCCTTTTCTTGTTATGAGAATGATGATGAACCTTCGGCATTGAGGTATCTGAATTTGAAATGTGTTACCAAACTACTGCACGAGAGATGACATACTGGTTTGAAACCTAAATCATCCCCATATATCCGGTAAATAATCCATTTAGAAGAGATTTTTAGAGTTTGGTAGCAGTTATCTAACCATTGTTGTGAGATGAATCAAAAACATTTCACACTGACTCTACTGCAACCACTAGCTTTTGTAGCCAGGTTGCACCTCTGAACTTGTGAAAACTAGTGGTCCGGAATTTATGTTCAGTCCATCTTATGCGATGTCGATAGCATGGGGAAGGCTATCCTATTCTTACTTTCAATTTTAAATTTATGGTACAATTACTTGAATATAGTGTTCTGAATATAGTTTATCAGAGCAAACAGAACTTTCATTTCTGAAATAAGTCAAATAACCAACGGATTCAAGTTTCCAGTACGTCTTGGCTTACTTTTTTATTTGGATATTTTTCCTCCTTTCTACATGCTATTACTTTATTTTTGGGTTAGTGCAGTTTTATTTTCAGCATCTATACTAGAGGAGTGTGTAACAATATGGAAAAACTTTGGCTCTTCATCCCTGTTTATCTTCTTTTATTTTTGTAGGGCGTACCTATAGTGAACCTAGAAAGTGGATGCGTGGTAAAGGACGTGTCACAACACAATTTGGCTGCTGTTACAATTATGCAGTGGTACAGTTTAATTTGGTTTATCCCATTTCTTCTCAAAATAAACTCTTATGAAATATATCTGATGGTATTGTTTATCAACTTACGTATGATTTTTCCAGGATAAAGATGGGAACCCTCCTGGTATAATTAGGGATGAAGATGTTGATCCACTACCTGATTTGTTTAAGCAAATGATCAAAAGGATGGTCGGGTGGCACATTTTACCCGCAACGTGCATCCCGAATAGTTGCATTGTGAATATATATGATGAAGGGGATTGCATTCCTCCACATATTGACCACCATGACTTTGTACGGCCCTTTTGCACTGTTTCATTCTTGGCTGAGTGTAACATACTATTTGGTCTGAATTTGAAGGCTTTGAGTCCAGGAGAGTTCTCAGGGCCATTCTCCTTACCTTTGCCTGTGGGGTAGGCTTTTCGTTCTCCTTAATTTTCTTTCCCTCTATTTTCCTATTCGTTATTGATTAACAAGTTAATCGGATCTTTGAAAATTTTGTAATGATCTTTCAGCCAATACCATTTGCAGCTTCTTGAGGTTTTTCTTTTGTATTTTTGGAAGGCTGTTGATCTATGTTTTAAGAAGTATTAGATTCAAATGTCGACACCGAATATCAATTTGAATTAGTTTTAACTAGATTAACTAAAACTTACATATATGTATTAACTACTGCAGCCTGCATTTTCCTATGCCATTACAAAACTAGACGTATGTCCCAGGGCAAACAAAAAACAAAATTAGAATGGTATACGGTTGATTGTGATTTTTAAATTTTTTTCAGGTCAGTACTCATCTTCAATGGGAATGGCGCTGACATTGCTAAACATTGTGTCCCAGCTGTCCCAACGAAAAGGTATCATTATCTTTGTCGATGATCAAATATATTTCATCAAGTCTTTGTTGTGTTGCCATGCTAAGTCTCTTGGATTTCTGATTTTTGCAGAATCTCAATTACGTTTAGGAAAATGGACGATAGCAAACTACCATATAGATTTCAACTCGACCCTGAATTAGCAGGAATCAAGCCTCTTCCTTATTCATCATCGAGGAAAATGGCAATGCAATCAAACCAACTTGCTTACAGAGAGGTCCAACAACACAAGCATAATAACAATTACAAATCAGAATCAGAGACAGTGAAGAAGACGAGCATGAACGATTTTTCTGTAGAAAAGAATGAATTTCCTCCTCTCTCACTCTCAGCAGGCAGCTCCAGCAAATGGAGGGTCAAAAGATTTCAGTAAAAGCTATGATTTCGTTGTTGAACTTGATTTTGATTGTTGGATTATTTATTAAAGCTTCTTCATAGAAATAAGTAGATTTGTTAAAATAAGAAGATTTTCTGTCATAAATTAATAATGATTATTTTACCAGGTAATGTTGTAATCTAGAAACATTTCAACTAGGATTCCATTTTTTAAAAGATCTGTAATGTGATTCTTTTAGATGTTAGATTTGGTATTTATACTTTGATTCTTGTAGCAAATCAGTAAGCAGCTAGCTTATGTAGATTGCATTAGTTGGCAAAATCAAGACACTTATTTCAAATGCACACTTAATAAATAATCAATAATCTATTGATCTCACATCATTGGGTTATGTCAACTAATTGTTAATTTTTTAGGTTTTTTTTTTTTTTTAAATAACATTAATTAGTAGCTTAATTGGCATAGACATCTTATTATTTTATTACTCACAAAATTTCGAATTCTGAAATATTTGCGGGATGATATTGTCCCTCAAGTCTCTTTATCAAAACTCAAATAAATGGAAGACCCGGGAAATAAAAAAATAAAACTCAAATAGCTGTCTCTTATTATTTATTAAGAAAAAAGAAAAAAAGAAAAGAAAAGATACTTGCTATCAGACCCTTTTACTATACATAACCAATTTTCTATTTCCAAACAAACAATGAAACAATTAGATGCAAAAAAAGAAAAGAAAAATCTACTTAAAAAAAAAAAAAAAGGGTACTGATTTATTCATTGCTTCTGACAGCAGTCAGCACCTTCATCAGACGGTAGAAATTGTGTGTCAATACATCTACCAATAAAAACCATCACTGATCATCAATTTTTTTTTAATGAATACCTCAAAAATACTTATAATAAATGATATTATTATTAAAATTCTAATTATATAAGATAACACTAAAATTATTATCAATTTAAAATACTAATATTAAAAATTTATATATATCACCAAAACTCAAATAAAAAATCTACACAGTGAAACTGATCAACATAAAAAGTTGTACCTAATTCAAAGTCAATGGCATCTTTTTCTGATTCTGGTTTCTGTCTGTTAGTGTTTTTGACAAGTGTATCGAACGTATTCCATGAATATATATAATATAATATATATTACAAAGTTATACGCACATACAAACATCAATTAATTAATTTACCAAAATCAGCTCCTTCTTCATCACCACCACTCAGAAAACCCATAAAGAGCTCATCAGAGAAAGGAAATGCAGGTTGACAGGAATGAAGCCTGGTCCGAGATCACATAAGGCTATGTGTATATAGTATATATACATGAATCTTGGAACCTTTTCCTCAAGGGATTGTTTGGCAATCCAGGAATCAATAGGCTTCAAAGACAGAAATATATATATATATATATATAAAATCACCTAAATGACCTCGAGCCAAACAACATTCCCATCAAACATTTTCTCTCATTTTCATGACCCAGATTAATAAGAAGCCAAGCTGGAAATTAACCATAGCCCAAGAGAGCCCTAGCTAGTTTTCATATTCTCTCTTTCTCTCTCGTATATATAAAGAGGGGAGATGTTGAGAGAGAAAGGGAGAGAGAGTGAGACTTGTGAACTCAAATGTTTTACAAGTAAAGCTCAATCTCAGTCTCAGCCATATATATATATATATATATATATAAGTCACCTTGAGGAATTAAAACCCTAGCCCAGCTGGCTTGAGAGAGAGAGAGAGGGGGGGCGGTTCATTTTGATGACATATATATGTCTCACACTATTGTGTTATATGTACTTGAGGGATCACGCACATGCCAATGCTTTAGTGCGTGTTGAAGCTAATTCATTAGTGGAGCTAAATCACTGTGGTAACAGATGAAGTGAAGTGAATCCACGACCACCAAGGTAAGTTATTTGAATTTGAACGGGCTTTTAGAATAAATGTAATTAATATAATCTTTAAAAATTAAAATATTTTAAAAGATGAATAGTATTGAAATCATAATCTAATAAATATTGCAAAATTTATTTTTATAGTCCCTTAACAATCTTTCTAAGAACACTCTTTAGACAAACTCTTTTTTCTTCTTTTTCATGTTATTTAATACATGACAACCTTCGGTCCAAAAATAAAAAAATCAAACCTTGATATAAAAGAGGATTATTTTTTTAATGGGTGCCCTAATAGGCACTTGTTAAAATTCTATAAATAGAAAAATTGTAATATTTATTACGATAATTAATTATAATTTTCATATTATTTAATGGGTTTTACTACTTTTAGAATTTGAAATATGCTAAAAATAGTAAATTATTTATTACATAACCAATCACTACATTAAACGATATATAAGTTCTATATTTATTACCTTTAGGGCATCCGTTAGAAAAATTCTTACTTAATATATAAATTGCTACTTTTTTGAGGTTTCAATTTTTAAAAAGATTTTTCTAACAGGGTGCCCATAGGACACTTGTTAAGGTGATAAATATAGAAACTTTATATTATTAATTGTAGTGGTTAACAATGATTTTAGTGCTACGTTATTAATAATTTTTTACTTTTAGAATGTTTCAAATTCCAAAATTCATATTTATTGTACCTTATCAAGTAGTCATTTGGGCACTAATTAGAAAAACCCTTTTCAAAAATCATATTAAACGCAATTTATCAAATGCCCTAGGACAACTGTTAGAAAAAACCGAAAAAAACTTTTTCTTCAACATTCCAAATAAGTCATATTACAAATTTGCTTTTCCTATAAATTATATTTTTAATAATTCTTTTTAAATAAGTCCTAAACATTAAACTGAAACATGTTATACCACTTTTATCCCTTTATTTCTAATTTTATATTTAAAATATTGAATAATTAATTTAATTTTTAAACACATAATATAAAAATTAAAAAAAAAGATTCATAATATATCATAATAAAAGAATAAAATTTATTAGAATTTTTAATTTTTTATCGTTTAAATTTAGGTTTATGTTTATTTCTTAGGTGTCAATATAAAAAATAACATCAATACAAGTTGAATTTGAAAATAATTTTTTTTTTCTTAAATTTTTGAAGAAAAATATGAAAGTACATAATTAATGAGAACTTTTTCAGTTTTCAAATTTTTATTTTTACATTAATGATTATATAATAGATTAATTAGTTTTTTAATTAATTTTATGTTATATAATATATTGAAAATTGATTCACTTAATTAATATTTTAAATATAAAAAGGGTAAAAATGATATGTAACATAGTTTTGAGATTTATTTTTTAAAATTATTAAAAGTAAGATTTATAGGATTTGAATAAGAATTTATTTAGAATGTTGAAAGAAAAATCAGAATTTATCTTTATTCTTTGATGAAAAAGGCCGGTGCCATAGAGATCAACGTTCTAAAAATTGAACGGATGAGATGAATCGATCGTCTTGCCCATCCGACACCACGTGCTTTAATTTAATGCACTGTATGTACGGTCACTGTTTCTACCTGTTCGGGATGGGAACATGACCATGTTCAAGTCGAAGAAAGATGCCAAGACTACCACGTGGTCGGAAATGGTTGGTTATAATAGGGGCCCGCAGTTTTATTATACCAATTATATGTTAATGATGATAGATCTAGGACCATGTAGAGAGAGAAAGCGATAGTTCTGACAAGGTCATTGTCTGGGGCATTCAGTCAAAGGACAACTGAGTTGACTCGGAATGATACCGAGTTGACTCAAGGTTTATTTAAATGGCCTCTAAGGAGTGATATGCTAGCAAAGCCATTGTGGTATTTTTCGTTTGTCTTCTTCCTACTGTTTCTGCCTTTCTTTTCACTGGGTGACTGGGTCAACATTTAGGGTATTGCCCAGTAAGTAAACATCTTGGAGTGCTCATTTCTGAAGAAGGCTGGGTTTGGTTTGTTTGTAGATTTTGTAGCTTCCTTTCTACGCCAAGTTTCTATTTTAGGCCTGCAGAGTAACTAGAGCCTAGCCCAGTCAAACACAGGCTCACACAAAAGAATGTGTAACTTGTCCAAGCAAAATTACATGTTCTCAGTTACATACTCATATAACTAATTCCATGTAGGCCTCCTTTACAGTTAGGAATTGTAATGATATTCAAATTAAATAATTCAAATTCAAATAAAAACACTTAATATTTAAATTTTTATTTGAATTTGAATAATACATAATTCAAATTAATATTCAACATAATATATGTTTTTATTAAAAAATTATAATAAAAAAAAACTTTTTATAATTTTTTTTTTATCAAATACTCTAAATATTTGAATTCGAATATGTAAAATTTTATTCGAATTCAAATGATCAAAATTCAATGCGATTTTGAATTTCAGATTAAAATTTGTATAAATATTCGAATTCGAGTACTAGAAAGAGTAATGCCCTATTCAAATTTCACCCCTATTTTCAGTGAATTTGTGTTTGACATGGGGGAGAGGGTCTGTAGATGACAATGAGAGAGAGTACATATGTGCACTATAAAGACTTAGATCTGTGGACCCAAAATTGAAATACATTATGATACCCAACTAATTGTAACCTGTAGAACTTCCTCAAAATTACAAATGGAACCATGGTACAAGATCCAACCTTTACCACTTCAAAGGAACACAAGAAGTATCTTTACGCATTCATTTCGACCCAAGTGCAAATGACAATTTTGGTCGGGCTTTGTTCTTCCCCAACAATTTCATTTGGTTGACACGTTCTTGCTCCTCTTCCTGTTTCTTCCTTCGCATGGCCTCTTCCTTCTGTCTCTGGAGCTCTTCTAGCTCTCTATATCGTTCCTCTTCTCTCTTCTGCTGCTCTAGAGCTTCCCTTCTCTGAGCTTCTTCAACCTTCCTCCTATTCTCCTCAAGCATCCTTTCTAGCATTTCTTTCTCCTTTCGAGCTTGTTCCTGCAAAGATAGATGAATAACTTCCTTACAACCAGAACGGATTAGTTCATATATAAATGATTACACATTACACAAATACAGATAGGGAGAGGTAGAGACTAAATACATTATCATCCATCTAGAACTAGGATCTCGACCACATGGTCAAAAGCAAAGCTCAATATAAACTATGCTAAGCCTTACAAAAGCTATCAAAGGAATATTCTTCCCAACAGAAGATTGGTCATCCTATAGCATGCAAGGATTTTCTGGTTCAACATTTTATTAGGTAAATAGTAATGGCAAGAATAACACAAACGTATAAAAGATTCCGATTATTGGTTGCCTAGCAACCACATCATGAAGGGGGACAAAACTAACTATCAATGTTACTGTCACACTAGGATGGAGAGTAAAGGGAGTGATATGAAGCATGTACCTCCTTCTGCCTAGCCTCAATAAGAGCAGCTTCCTTTTCTTTCTCGAGTTGAGCTGCAACTTCATGATGAAGTATCTTTCTCCCCTCCTTCAACTGCCTTTGTATCTCCTGTTGAATCTCCTCTAAGTTTAAGCTCTCTTCCACTTTTCTACAAATTGCTTCTTCCACTCTCCTTGCAGTCTCCTCTTCTATTAATTGCACTTCTGCTTCCTGTTGTCGCCTGATGATACAGAAGAAGTTAAGGAGTAAATTGCCACTCAAGAAGGGGCAACATGCAGCATTAGCGACTTCAGATGTCTCTGAAATTGGACAAAAGATAACCAAAATGGGCAATGGACATGCTTTCCTTCTCTTGACCTACTCAATATAGAACCACAATAAATCTCAAACTAACCTCCATGAGGATAAAGAAACTAAGCAAATGCTTACACTTTGAAGGCACACCCCTACCATATCCAGATCCAAACATACGAGTTTCAAAACTGGAGAACAGTAGATAAATGAGGCACCCAATTCGATCATCAAATATAACAAGTTGAATTATAGCAGTATCTTCCTTGAGAAAAGCCCGTGGAGAGAAAAGTCATGTAACCTGCCGAGTTGAACTATACCGGAAAACTTCAAGTTTTGGACTAAAAATTCTTTGTCAAGATTTATGAAGAAGAACATCTGTATTTTTTCAAACAGGACAAACTCTTCTGCTATATAATGGACAAAAAACACCAAATCAATTACAAAAGCCATAGATTCAGTGTTTAATAAACATTCAGAGGACAGAAACAAGAGCTACACTATAGTACTAGGCTTCTGGAAGAGTGACAATGAGGGGGGTTAAGCCATTCAGGGTGGTTTTTACCCAGGTTTTATGGAGTCAGTTGTGAGCTTCTGTCGCTTTCTATAAACGTTTAGCTCTTGATTTGGGCTGTTAGCTCTATCTATTTTATATTTTTCTGTAAAGGATTGCCTATTGGTGCCCTTTTAAAAGATTTTAGTTACCTATAAATAAATTCCCATGGTTAGCAATAACTTAAAGGTCAGAGATAAAACAAAGCCTTAGTACTTTGAATCAAAAGTCAGAAATGAACCATGCCTCCATATTTGAGAGCCTCAGAAGATATACCTTTTTCTCTCTTCTTCTTTTCTCTGTTTTTCAATGGCATTTTTGCGCTCTATTGACCCAAGACTTGAACTAGAAGATTTATGTGTAGGCGACAATGAGGGACTTCTACTTTTTTGTCTTTTGTGACGTCTTGGAGTAGGAGAACGACTTTTACGACGTTTTGGAGTTGCAGACCGACTCCTGTGGCGTCTTGGGGAAATGGAACGACTTTTCCATCTGTATTATGATATAGACAATATTGAGCAATAATTTCAAGGAGACAAACATCGTTATTTAAGATGAAGTAAATATCATGCCAGCGCACCATTTAGCACACTAAATATAGAAGCATTTACAGTTACCTCATAAATTGTTAAGAATAACCTTTGTGTGCTCCATCTTTTATCACATGAAGAAGCATAAGTCACATTCGAGCAACGAAAGGACACCCATCGGCACCCATCACCTGCTCACTTCCCAAATGATGGGAAGAAACTGAGCTTTTTAAGTTTCTAACAAATAGCATGTATCCTATCCAGTTCTCTGTATTATGCTCCATAAATTCATAATTGGTCTTACTGCTTCTTATACAATGCACTCACCCAAAGGAAATAAACCCATCGACAAGTTATTACAAATCAAGCAACATATTCACTAAATATTTAGGACAAAACCCTCAATACTTGAACATTAGCATATCAATCATCGATCGTTAGTGCACACATCTCACCCAGGAGCTCATGGGAAGAAGAAAATCTGAACAGCAGAATGTCAAGCGCAGAATAAAAGTAGAAATCTAACCGCCCGTCCACTTGAACATGTGAAACAAAGAAGCCAAATGATAAGCAATTACCAAGTGAAATAAATGAATTCGAATTTTAACCGATGTCCAACCATAATTCAACATGAAGTTATGAACTGTAACTCTCAACTTCCACATACAAGGATTTGGCTACACCTACTCATTTCATTAATCAAAAAGCAATTTTTTTTCCAAACTCTCCAATGGAGAGAAAATAAAAATTCTAATTCTTAGAGATACATTTTTTTTACTACCTCTACACTTCATTCTTTAGCTCTACTTTATTAACAATCAACGGGTCCTCAAATTGATCAACAGTCTAGCCTTAAATGCTTCAAGCTTCAACCCATAAAATTGAACTTGGCACGTCCATCTAGAAAGCAATTCTAAAATATACTGAAATAAGAAAAGCAAGAACACAAACGGGGTCACCTGCTATATGAATAGGATGAGTATGGCGATCGGCTTCTATCTCTTCGGCTCCTCCTACTATACCTGTTCCCAACAGGAGATGGCGAACGCCTTCGCCTATATGAAGGTGAACGGGATAGTGACAAATCTCGAGGCATATCCTAATCAGTTTAATCCCAGCGATTTTCGAGCTCACACTGTTGTTCTCAATGGTTCCGGAACGGAGAAATCAACGTTCCGATGGCAAGTAAGAAGAAACTCTCATACCAGAATTGATCGGTGCCGAAGATGAAAATTGGTCGCCGGAGGTATGACGATTTTCTGGATAAATCGCTGGGAAACTTAGAGAGATAGAAAGAAAGAGGTCGTTGAGGCGCCGGGTCTGTGTTATGCCTCTAATGCAAAGGATAGGAAGGTGACGATGGCGAATCCGAGATTTGAGATTCTGAGTTTCTAATTTTATTTTATTTTAGTTAATTGAGTTGAATTGTTGGACGTAACGGCGTCGTATAAGTTCTAACCCATGTCAGTGGGCTAACAAGAAGAGGGCCTCTTATATCAGCCACTGGCCCCTAAAAAGTGTAAAGCAAAAAAACAAAAACAAAAAGAAAAATTGTTGAGAAGCATAAAACAAGAAAAAAATAAAAAAATTTGAGGCTAAATTACATATTTGGTTCCTGTAAACTGTAGTTTCACCTTAGTCATCACTCTTGCGGCTTAGAATAAAAAAGATTAGTGGATCAATGTGTAAACCCACACGTTTAAGGTTAAGATTAAGAACTTAATATTATATATAAATATATGAATATCTTCTCTTAATACTTATAAATTTATTTTAAAATTGAGATTCTAACATCTTATCGGAGTTAAATTAAATACCTAAATCTCCTAGACAACTACATTCTATATATAAATTTAGACCTTCTTCTCTTGGTATCTTTTATAAACCATCATACTATTTTCCACCCCTGTTCTGGGCTTACAATTAATCTTCTTAAGCTACAAATTTTTCATTCTCATTCAAGTTGAACTATAGAAGAACGCTATTTGCATATCAAATTCTACACAATTCTTGAAAGAGAATCATTATTACCTTTAGGAGGTGTTAAATGGGTAAAAGCAATCTTTTTAAACAAGCACTTAGATGGTGAACAAGTGCCTAAAAATAACACACTAAACTACTATTTTTGGGTCATCAGGAGACTAGCTGAGTTGACCAACGTTACAAAATAGGATCCGACTCTTTTCATTTTCATAAATCTATCACTTTGATGAAGGATATCACAGATTTTTACATGTATGTTGATTAAGAAGTAATAAAAGCTTTATGTTGACAAATTTTTATATAGGAAAACATATACTAATAATAGGAATCCATATATTGTTTTGAGAAGGAATCCATGAAAAATTACTTCAATACATTGCCAAGAAATTAAACATTGAAAAGAAAACTTTCCAATTCCATTATGCTGGCTTTTTCATTTCACAATACATCAATTACCAAGAAATTAATGGCCCTTATGAAGGATGAACCCTGCTAGATGAAATTCCTTTCCATGCTGTTTTCATAGAAGCAGTAGCTGCATTAAGAGCAGCTTCAATATACCTCTTGGAAGCAATAGTAGCAGATTTTTCCATTAACTTTCCCATCTTCCTTGCACTTTCAGCAGTTTCAACTAAGCTATCCATTTCAGCTTTTGACATTCTTTCAAGTTCTTCTTCAAATCGGTGAAACTCATCCATGGCACTTTCCATGACTGAATCAAGGTAATCCTCAGCTTGTTCCATAGCAACTTCAGCTTCTTCTGCTTCTTTTTGTTGTTCAAGTTCCACAGCTGCCCATGATTTGTATGCTTCAATCTCAAAGAGTTTCATGAGGTCTTCAATTGTTGAAGGATCAAAGCTTTCGTCTTGTAAAGCTTGATCTGAGAGGAAACTGAATTGGGAAAGAAGGGCTTCCATTGATTTCTTAATTTTCTCAGTGAGTGAGGAGTATGTGTGAATTGAAAGAGCAGATCTAAAGGATTTGGAGATTGCAAGCCTTTTATAAAGTGTGTGAGGAAAATGTTAAAAGGCCTGTACAAATGCACAAATTGATTGGGGGTATAAGTTCTAATTGGTTGAAAGAAAGAAAGAAAGAAAGAATATATGTCACTTTTTTTGGGTGTTTGGGAGAAAGGAAAATAGCATTGGAATAGATCCGTTGGGTGAAGAAGATAGGGGAGGAAGATGATGGGTTTTCTTATCTAATTCATAGTTGGGGAATCTTAATCAATCATAGTGGGAAAGTGGGGTCATTGGGTTTGAAATTTTGGTGCAAGCAACTAGGTAGCTTGAATTTGTTGTCTTTTTTGAATCACATAAGGTAAAGTAAGCTTTTTCTAATATACTGCTATAGACCATATAGCTCTGATATTTCATTACAGCTCATGTGTAAATAGACCTCAAATAGTATGTTGGGGTGGTGACCATGAAGGGATGACCATTGTGTCTGGCTGGCATTATTCTTATCTTATAGCAGCTCTAATAAGATTAGGGAATAATACCTCTCAACTAAGTATTTCGAAAATTGTAAATCATATTGATCAATAAATAGTTTTTATCAACCTTCTATGAAAGTTAATAATTTATTAGCAACATTTTGATGATGAATACAAGAAAAGAAAGATTTATATGACCCATATAGTCATGGTTTATATGAGCACTACGTGATGTTAGCTGCTCAAGAGGTACTTCAATTTTACATTTGTTAGGTGAATGATGCATGTAGAATAACAAAAAAAATAAATTAAAAAAAATCCCTTTTCTTATTGGTTTTATTAATTTTAGTTAAGCTTTTATTTAATATTGAGGTACAATGGTACTGTTCAATGAGTGGAACTTATGGAGTGTGTTCCAGAAGTGGGCCAAGCACAATTTTACAGAGAGTAATATGGGTGTGCATACCAATTACTCAAACGGGGTGCTTATCAGAATAAGGTCCGTGAAATTTATTCATCTGATTCGAGTTGTCCCTACTAGCTATTTTATTAAGGACCTTAGGAGGAGACTGACTTTGGAATTTACAAGTCAGTCTGGCGTTTGCATAAAGAAAAGAAAAAGAAGCAACACAAATGGAAAATTTATTTTAATAGATCGCAAGCTGAAAGATTTGCATTTCGGAACTCCTTTTTTTGGAGTAAAAAAAATTCCTGTCTTGGTAATAATCATGTTCATTGTAGGTTGTAAGTTTCTTAATCTATTACTACTCGTTATGTTCAATGCATTTCCAGTTATGGAACTTGTTCTTGGTGGTGATATTCGATGTATAGAGAGTGAACAAGCAGCTCTTCTCAAGTTTGAAGGAGGCTTCATTAGTCCTTCAAACCATTTTGTCTCCTGGACAGCTGAAGACGATTGTTGCAAGTGGAGAGGGGTAGGGTGTGACAACTTAACTGGTCATGTTATTTCCCTTGATCTCCATGGTTCAAATACATATGACAATTTGCATGGTGAGTTAAGTCCTTCCCTGCTTGATTTGCCATATCTAAGTTATTTGGACTTGAGCCTCAATGATTTTCGTCAAAATTGCGTTCCAGAGTTCCTTGGTTATTTGAGTAACTTAGAGTATCTCAACCTATCACATGCCAGTTTTAGGGGAACTCTTCCTGATAGTCTTGGAAATATCCCAGGGCTACAATATCTTGATTTGAGTGGTAATGGCTTCTTTCTTAGAGTCAACAACCTTGATTGGCTTTCTGGTCTTACTTCCCTTAAAGTCCTTGATTTATCTGGTGTTGATCTAAGCAATACAAACAATTGGCTCGATGCAATCAATAGACTAACTTCTCTGGTAGAGTTGAAACTAGTCGCCTGTCAACTTCACAAGCTTCCTTCATCTCTATCTCATGTGAACTTCACTTCTCTCAAAGTTTTTGATCTATCCGACAACAGATTCAGTTCTGGAATTCCTCAATGGTTATTTGACAATGGCCAAAGTCTTGTTTATCTCAATCTCAGAAGGAATCGGTTACAAGGTGAGATTCCAAATGCTTTTGGTAAGATGATCACCCTTATTTCTCTAGATCTCTTTCAGAACAATCTGACAGGTCCAATACCAACAATGTGGGGTCTAGATCAAGAAGAAGGAGACAAGAACCTTGGACATTCATCATTGAGAGAATTATGTTTTTCATGTAATCGATTGAATGGATCACTAGAAAAAGGTCTTGCTCAGCTTTCAGATTTGGTTGTTCTGGACATTGCTTGGAAGGTGTTATAACTGAAGTTCACTTACAAAACTTCAGTAACTTGCGAGTATTGGACTTGTCTTCAAACCATATAACATTGAATGTGAGCTTCAACTGGATTCCCGCTTTTAAAATTGATTTTATAGGCTTGCGCTCATACAAAGTAGGGGTAACATTTCCAAAGTGGCTTCAAACCTAGAAGAACTTCTCATCATTGGTGTCTCTGATACTAATATTTCAGGTATTGTGCCAGATTGGTTTTGGGATATCTCTCTGGAGATCAAGGAAATAAGTATGTCCCACAACAGTCTTACTGGAAAAGTTCCCTATTTATCAGATAAACATGAACTTTCAACACTTGATTTGAGTTACAATGCATTTAGAGGGCCTCTGCCTCATTTTCCCTCGAACATGAGGACATTAACTTTGTCTGCAAATGTATTTTCTGGTCCCATTTCCTCATTATGTGATATAATGACTGAGAATAATGTTCTGGGTTATTTGGATTTGTCCCTAAATAATTTATCAGGGCCTCTTCCGAATTGTTGGACTCATGGGAGAAATTTGATTGTCCTAAATTTTACCACTAACAGATTATCTGGAACAATACCAGATTCAATTGGAAATCTAACTCGTCTGAGAACATTGATTTTGGACGAAAATATACCACATGGGGAGCTGCGATCTTCTTTAAGAAATTGTACAGATATAGCTGTTATGCACCTCGCATGGAACAGCTTGTCTGGAGACATACCATCATGGATAAGAGAAAATTTAATCAATCTGATGCTTTTCATCTTAAGAAAGAATCAGTTTGGCGGGAGCATCCCTTTGCAGCTGTGCCAATTACAGCTTATACTGGGCTTAGATTTGTCCATGAATAATATTTCAGGAAAAATTCCAAGGTGCATCAACAATTTCCTTACCATGGCAGGTGTGGAAGACGTGCATTCTTATATTTATAATCCTTCCGCAACATACAATACGAAGCCCCTGGTGCGTTTCATTTATGATAAATCTAAACTTATACAATCTTATATTGACTTGGGAGGGGTTCGCCTGATCAGTTTCGACAAAGCAATTGATCTTTCACAGAACCAGTTATCAGGAGTGATACCTGAAGAAATTGGGAGCTTAATCAAATTAATTTTTTTGAATATATCAGGCAATCATCTAACTGGAACAATTCCACATACCATTTGTGGACTGAGAGGATTAAACGTTCTTGATTTGTCAAGGAATCAGCTCCCATGCTCCTTACCAACTAGTAGGGTGGATTTAAATTTTCTTCAAATTTTTATGTCTCATACAACAACTTGTCAGGTAAAATTCCAGCTGGAAAACCATTGGAGACTTTTGACTCATCATCCTACATAAGTAATTCAAACCTCTGTGGGTTTCCACTTGAAAAGAAATGCTTGAGAAGAGAATCATATGAATATCAGAATTACCTCGATGGAAAAGAAGAAAAAAAAGGTGTTGAAGGTGAAGACAGAGATGGGCTTGGAAAACCTTCATTCTACATAAGCATGGGAGTGGGGTATGTTACAGGTTAATTGGTTTTCTGGGGGTCCTTACTCTTAAATAGATCTTCGAGATATGCATCATTTCTTGGGAAGTATAAATGACAAGATTTATGTGATAGTGGCAGTTGAAGTGGCAAAGCTGAGAAGGAAGTTTTAGACTCAGAAAGATCTACAATAAGGGAGACATTCCAATTTGGGGTTAGTAATAATATCTTATATTTTGTGTTTGAGTATTTTGTTATTGTGCAGTTTCCTCTGTCAGTGTTATGTCGTGTGCTGAAACTTGCTTGTTTACTTAAGTTGATGAAAAAATTCCTGATTCTCAAAAATGAAAGGTGTTTTGGATTTATATATTCGTAATTTTCATCTCTAGATGTGATTTTACAAATGTAATTTAAGTAATTATAATTATATTATTATATTACACTGGGAAAATAATAACCTAAACTTGTTGTAGTCTTTTCTTATCTAATTCATAGTTGGGAAATCTCAGACCTATTTTGAGATGCCATGTGTTTTGAAGTTTTTAGTATGATAAAGCATGAAGTTATTGTCTTCTTGAATCCTCTGTTACATAGTGACGAGAAAGATTTACTATGCTACTGCTAAAGACCATATAGCTTTGTCTGGTAAACTGAGCAAAATCCATCCAAGTATTATGTTAGGGAGATAATGGCATGTTCTTATTTTACATGACCACCAGATTATGTTATTTGTTCAAGAGTTGAATCAAATTTTTTTGTGCTTAATGATTCGCAGTTAGAGTCTTGTTAGATCATAATCCGTTAATTTCGGGTTAAATTGAATTGATCCATTGGATTGTTACTTAGCTATGTAGAAATATATGAGAAAAGAAGATAAATTATATTTTATATGGGTCTGATCGGATAGTAAGACATCATATCAGATTGGGTTTTCATGAACTCGGATCAAGTTAAATTTGATCAATGATCTAACCCCAAGAGAAGGATAAACAGCCTTCAAGAGCAATTAATCATATTTATCTTTGAGCCGGGTGTGTAACCTTGATATAGATTCTTAATCATATAAATACGTTATTGATTTCAATTCTCCAATTGTTTTGATTTCTAATTTTTTGTGTGTTAGTTATTCGAATAACTGGAAATTAGATCGAGGCTTTCAATTATAAGATTGACATTCTTTGAATGAAAGTTTTATCAACCACTAATTTCTGAGATGACTATTGAGAGATATTATTCCATCAACCTTCTTCTTTTACATGTATTAGGTGTTAAAAAAAATAAAAAATCATGGAAATAATCTTAAACCTCAAGATTTAATGTAGTTAACTATCTATATGTCCATATAAGAATTTTATAGAATAATTTAGATTATTTCTTAACAACTTAAATTTTTATATGAAATAATATTTTTGACATTACACTAGAATTTATTATGCTTTTAAATACTCAAGAATTAATTTTGTCACAGCTCATGAGCAAATAGACCTCAAATAGTATGTTGGGCTGGTGACCATGAAGGGATGACCAGTGTGTCTGGCAGGCACTATTATTATCTTATAGCAGCTTTCATAAGATCAGGTAAGGACTTTAGGAGCAGTCTGACTTGGAATTTACAAGTCAGTTTGGTGTTTGCACAAAGAAAAGAAAAGAAGCCACACAAATGGAAAATTTATTTTAATAGATTACAAGCTGAAACACTTACATTTCGGAACTCGTTTCTTTGGAATGAAAAAATTCCTCTCTTAGTAATAATCATGTTCATTGTGAGTTGTAAGTTTCTTAATCTATTACTACTTGTTATGTTAAATGCATTTCCAGTTATGGAACTTGTTCTTGGTGGTGATATTCGATGCATAGAGAGTGAACAAGCAGCTCTTCTCAAGTTTGAAGGAGGCTTCATTAGTCCTTCAAACCATTTTGTCTCCTGGACAGCTGAAGACGATTGTTGCAAGTGGAGAGGGGTAGGGTGTGACAACTTAACTGGTCATGTTATTTCCCTTGATCTCCATAGTTCAAATACATATGACAATTTGCATGGTGAGTTAAGTCCTTCCCTGCTTGATTTGCCATATCTAAGTTATTTGGACTTGAGCCTCAATGATTTTCGTCAAAATTGCGTTCCAGAGTTCCTTGGTTATTTGAGTAACTTAGAGTATCTCAACCTATCACATGCCAGTTTTAGGGGAACTCTTCCTGATAGTCTTGGAAATATCTCAGGACTACAATATCTTGATTTGAGTGGTAATGGCTTCTTTCTTAGAGTCAACAACCTTGATTGGCTTTCTGGTCTTACTTCCCTTAAAGTCCTTGATTTATCTGGTGTTGATCTAAGCAATACAAACAATTGGCTCGATGCAATCAATAGACTAACTTCTCTGGTAGAGTTGAAACTAGTCGCCTGTCAACTTCACAAGCTTCCTTCATCTCTATCTCATGTGAACTTCACTTCTCTCAAAGTTCTTGATCTATCCTACAACAGTTTCAATTCTGAAATTCCTCAATGGCTATTTGACATTGGCCACAGTCTTGTTTATCTCAATCTCAGTAGGAATCAGTTACAAGGTGCGATTCCAAATGCTATTGGGAAGATGATCACCCTTATTTCTCTAGATCTCTTTCACAACAATCTGACAGGTCCTATACCAACAATGTGGGGTCTAGATCAAGAAGAAGGAGACAAGAACCTTGGACATTCATCATTGAGAGAATTACGTTTTTCATGTAATCGATTGAATGGATCACTAGAAAAAGGTCTTGCTCAGCTTTCAGATTTGGTTGTTCTGGACATTGCTTCGAATTCCGTAGAAGGTGTTATAACTGAAGTTCACTTACAAAACTTCAGTAAATTGCGAGTATTGGACTTGTCTTCAAACCATATAACTTTGAATGTGAGCTCCAACAGGATTCCTGCTTTTAAACTTGATGTTATAGGCTTGCGCTCATGCAAAGTAGGGGTAACATTTCCAAAGTGGCTTCGAACCCAGAAGAACTTCTCATCCATTGATATCTCTAGAACTAATATTTCAGGTATCGTGCCAGATTGGTTTTGGGATAGCTCTCTGGAGATCAAGAAAGTAAGTATGTCCAACAACAATCTTACTGGAAAAGTTCCAGATTTATCAGAGAGACATGCACTTTCAACACTTGATTTGAGTTACAAAGCATTTAGAGGGCCTCTGCCTCATTTTCCCTCTAACATGAGAACAATATATCTGGCTGGAAATCTTTTTTCAGGACCCATTTCCTCATTTTGTGATATAATGACTGAGAATAATGTTTTGAGTTATTTGGATTTGTCCCAGAATAATTTATCAGGGCCTCTTCCGAATTGTTGGACTCATGGAAGAAGTTTAATTGTCCTAAATTTTGGCACTAACAGATTATCTGGAACAATACCAGATTCCATTGGACACCTAACTCATCTGAGAACATTGATTTTGGAGGATAATATACTACATGGGGAGCTGCCATCTTTAAGAAAATGTACAGATTTAGCTGTTATGGACCTCTCACGGAACAGTTTGTTTGGAGACATACCATCATGGATAAGAGAAAATTTAATCAATCTGATGCTTTTCATCTTAAGAAAGAATCAGTTTGGCGGGAGCATCCCTTTGCAGCTGTGCCAATTACAGCTTATACTGGGCTTAGATTTGTCCATGAATAATATTTCAGGAAAAATTCCAAGGTGCATTGACAACTTCCTTACCATGGCAGGTGTGGAAGATGTGCATTTTTATATTTATAATCCTTACGCAAGACACAATGAAAAGCACCTGGTGCATCTCATTTCTGAAAAATCTAAACTTATACAATCTTATATTGAATCGGAAAGGGTTCGCTTGATCAGTCACTACAGAGAAATCGATCTTTCACAGAACCAGTTATCAGGAGTGATACCTGAAGAAATTGGGAGCTTAATCAAATTAAAATTTCTGAATATATCAGGCAATCATCTAACTGGAACAATGCCAAATACCATCAGTGCACTGAGAGAATTAGTAGCTCTTGATTTGTCAAGGAATCAGCTCTCATGCTCCATACCAACTGGCATGGCTGATTTATATTCTCTTGCTGTTTTTGACTTGTCATATAACAACTTGTCAGGTAAAATTCCAGCTGGAAAGCAATTGGAGACTTTTGACTCATCATCCTACATAGGTAATTCAAACCTCTGTGGGTTTCCACTTGAAAAGAAATGCTTGAGAAGAGAATCATATGAATATCAGAATTGCCTTGATGGAAAAGAAAAAAAAAAGGTGTTGAAGGTGAAGACAGAGATGGGCTTGGAAAACCTTCATTCTACATAAGCATGGGAGTGGGGTATATTACAGGTTATTTGGTTTTCTGGGGTTCCTTACTCTTAAATAGATCTTGGAGATATGCATATTTCCGCTTCTTGGGAAGTGTAAATGACAAGATTTATGTGATGGTAGCAGTTCAAGTGGCAAAGTTGAGACGGAAGTTTCAGACTCAGAAAGATCCACGATAAGGGAGACGTTCCAATTTGGGGTTAGTAATATAATCTTATATTTTGTGTTCTGAGTATTTTGTTATCCTTCAGTTTCCCCTGTTAGTGTTATGTCATGTGCTGAAACTTGCTTGTTTCTTAAGTTGATGAATAAATTCTTGATTCACAAAAATGAAAGGTGTTCTAGATTTATATATTCAGAATTTTCATCTCTAGATGTGATTTTACAAATGCAAATTTAAATAATAAGTATTATTAGACCTAAACTTGTAGGCTTTTCTTATCTGATTCATAGTTGGGAAATCTCAGACCTATTTGGAAATGCCTTGTTTTGAAGTATTTAGTATGATAAAGCATGAAGTTGTCTTTTTGAATCCTGTTATATTACAAATGCTACTGCTAAAGACCAGATAGCTTTGTATGGTAAACTGAGCAAAATGCATCCAAGAATTTTGTTAGGGAGATAATGGCATCTTCTTATTTTAACATGACCACCAGACTATGTCAATTGTCAAGAGTTGAATCAATTTTTTTGTGCTTCATATTCACAGTTAGATTTGGGTCAGATCTTAATATGTTAATTTTGGATTAAACTGAATCGATCTATTAAATAATTACAGTGTTATATTAAAATATAAAAAGAAATGAACTATATTTTTTTCAAGTCTGATATAGTAAGACATCAGAACAAATTGAGTTTTTACGAACTCAATCCAAGTTAAAATTGATCAATGATCAGAAGCATAAACAGCCTTCAAGAGCAATTAATCATATTTATCTTTGAGCCGTGTGTGTAACCTTGCTCCAGATTCTTAATCATATAAATAAATGAATGATTTCAAGTCTCAATTTGTATTTTTTTTGTTTATTCAGATAACCGAAAACTAAATCAAGTGGGCTTTCAATTTTAAAATTGACATTCTTTGAATAAATGTTTTACCGGCCAATAATTTCTGAGACGACTATTAAGGGATATTATTCCTTCAACCTTCTTCTTTAACATTCATTAGGTGTTTATTAAAAAAAAAAAATCATGTAAATAATCTTAAACCCATATAGTCTGTTTATATGAGCACTACATGATGTTAGTTGGCCAAGATGTACTTCAATTACATCAAGTTGTTAGGTGAATGATGCATGTAGAATAACCAAAAAAAAAAGGAGAAGAAACAATCCCTTTTTTTAATGGTTTTAGTAATTTTGTGTAAGTTTTTATTTGATACTTATTTTTCTGAAAAGTAAAGCAGGAAGAAGAATTTCAGTAATGCATAGAGTACCATGTTGATTATAGGTGAAGTTTTATTATTTTAAAGTTTAATTTGAGTTGAATGGAAGGCTGAAAACTGTGCTTTGTGATCGCTCTCGGCTTTGTCTCCATATTCTGCAAAGTGGTCTAGTTCGTCCGTCTGGGCCTAACATACCACCGTGGTTTCCTCCACTAACAGCAGAAGCTGCATTGGGCGTCAGTTCATCAATCTGGGTTTTCTAAACCAGCAACCATGGCTTCTGGGTTTCAATATTTTATATCGATCATTTATGATAGTATTAGGGGGATATTTAGTCACTCTGGAGTAAAAGAGAAATGTAAAGATCAAAATGTCCTTATATCTTTATCCTTCTCCCTAGCTATTCATCATCGCCAAATACATAAATGCTCACAAAAGAAATCATAAAACAAAAGAAGGCAGTTGGTGGAGGTCTACATTGCATTCGTTTTGCAAAAGATGTAGTGTTTTCCACAATTACATCAACTTTTACAGATATCTCAACACATGATCTTAATGCAACCATTAGATTAATCACTCTAAACTCGAAAGATTCAATAGTTACTCTGTTATCTCTTACATAACTTGCACAGACACCATAACTATTACCTCATTCATCAAACAGAAAGTATTGTACTGGTAAAATAATAGATAATTAAACATATTATCTTTGAAGCAAACAACCTTAAACGCATGCATCTTCGATAAATAAATATATTTTACAATTATCATATGGTAAGGTACGTAATCTCTCTCTCTCTTCCCCTCCATTTTCTTTCTTTCTTCCCATCTCGCTCACTGAAATAATACCATTAATTATGAAGCAAGAACTATCTGTACAATAATATCATCATAACGGAATAACACAATGCTAAAAATGGAATTGAAGATATTCATTACTAAATTGTTTTGTTTTCTCGAAAGTAAAAAAGACCAATATAACAAGCATAAACAATTGGTTTACTTCATAGACCACAGTTGAGCTCATGACCTAATATTTAGCAATTTGACACCAATCCCAATAGCATGAAAGATTCTAATTTTATAGAAATTCACAACTTCAGTAAGTGTTACCTTGTCTAACTATCAGCTTCATTTTGCTTGTCATCCTTTGTAAAGTAAATATGATCTTTGACACCAAATTAAGAGCTGTACAGTAAATGGAGTTGATACTTGATACATAAACAACCACAAACTAATATCAGTGGTTGGTATAAACTTCAAATTTAGGAATTTTTTGTTATTTGATCAAGTAAAAATAAATAAGAATTCTAAAATTGGTCTTATACCTCGTCTAATTATCAGCAGCTTCTCCTTTTTAAGTATTTGTTTTCTTTCTGGTACATTCGATTGTATTTTAGTAAAGCATGTCATTTACACCAAAACTGAGAGACAGAGTTGACACAAAAACAACCACAACCTAACATCAGTTGATTACATTCAAACATAAATTGTTCAATATATTCATGCTACTCTACATAACTGAACATAAGTTATTTTGTCTCCTGGACAGCTGAAGACGATTGTTGCAAGTGGAGAGGGGTAAGGGTGTGACAACACAACTGGTCATGTTATTTCCCTTGATCTCCATAGTTCAAATACATATGACAATTTGCATGGTGAGTTAAGTCCTTCCCTGCTTGATTTGCCATATCTAAGTTATTTGGACTTGAGCCTCAATAATTTTCGTCAAAATCGCGTTCCGGATTTCCTTGGTTCTTTGAGTAACTTGGAGTATCTCAACCTATCTAATGCATTTTTTAAGGGAACACTTCCTGATAGTCTTGGAAATATCTCAGGACTACAATATCTTGATTTGAGTGGTAATGGCTTCTCTCTTAGAGTCAGCAACCTTGATTGGCTTTCTGGTCTTACTTCCCTTAAAGTCCTTGATTTATCTGGTGTTGATCTTAGCAGTACAAAGAATTGGCTTGATGCAATCAATAGACTAACTTCTCTTGTAGAGTTGAAACTATTTGCCAGTCAACTTCACAAGCTTCCTTCATCTCTATCTCATGTGAACTTCACTTCTCTCAAAGTTCTTGATCTATCCTACAACAGTTTCAATTCTGAAATTCCCCGGTGGTTATATCACATTGGCCACAGTCTTGCTTATCTCAATCTCAGTAGGAATCAGTTACAAGGTGAGATTCAAATGCTATTGGGAAGATGACCTCCCTTGTTTCTCTTGATCTCTCTGACAACAATCTGACAGATCCTATACCAACAATGTGGGGTCTAGATCAAGAAGGAGACAAGAACCATGGACATTCATCATTGAGAGAGTTACGTCTTTCACGTAATCAATTGAATGGATCATTAGAAAAAAGTCTTGCTCAGCTTTCAGATTTGATTGTTCTGGACATTGCTTGGAATTCCATACAAGGTGTTATAACTGAAGTTCACTTACAAAACTTCAGTAACTTGCGAGTATTGGACTTGTCTTCAAACCATATAACATTGAACGTGAGCTCCAACTGGATTCCCGCTTTTAAACTTGATGTTATTGGCTTGCGGTCATGCAAAGTGGGGGTAACATTTCCAAAGTGGCTTCGAACCCAGAAGAACTTCTCATCCATTGATATCTCTGATACTAATATTTCAGGTATTGTGCCAGATTGGTTTTGGGATATCTCTCTGCAGATCAAGGAAATAAGTATGTCCGGCAACAGTCTTACAGGAAAAGTTCCAGATTTATCAGATAAACATGAACTTTCAACACTTGATTTGAGTTACAATGCATTTAGAGGGCCTCTGCCTCATTTTCCCTCTAACATGAGGTCAATATCTCTGGCTGGAAATCTTTTTTGGGGACCCATTTCCTCATTATGTGATATAATGACTGAGAATAATGTTCTGAGTAATTTGGATTTGTTCCAAAATAATTTATCAGGGCCTCTTCCGAATTGTTGGACTCATGGGAGAAGTTTGATTGTCCTAAATTTTGGCACTAACAGATTATCTGGAACAATACCAGATTCCATTGGACATCTAACTCATCTGGGAACATTGATTTTGGACAATAATATACTACATGGGGAGCTGCCATCTTCTTTAAGAAATTGTACAGATTTAATTATTATGCACCTCTCTCGGAACAGCTTGTCTGGAGACATACCATCATGGATAGGAGAGAATTTAGTCAATCTGATGCTTTTAGACTTAAGAAAGAATCAGTTTGGCGGGAGCATCCCTTTGCAGCTGTGCCAATTAAAGCTTATACTGGTCTTAGATTTATCCATAAATAATATTTCAGGAAAAATTCCAAGGTGCATTGACAATTTCCTTACCATGGCTGGTGTGGAAGATGTGCGTTTTTATATTCATCATCCTTACGCAACATACACTATGAAGGACCTGGTGCATCTCATTTCTGAAAAATCTAAACTTGTACAATCTTATATTGAATTGGGATGGGTTAACCTGATCAGACACTACAAGGTAATTGATCTTTCACAGAACCAGTTATCAGTAGTAATACCTGAAGAAATTGGGAGCTTAAACAAATTAAAATTTTTGAATATATCATGCAATCATCTAACTGGAACAATTCCATACACCATCAGTGGACTGACAGAATTAGAAGCTATGGATTTGTCAAGGAATCAGCTCTCATGCTCCATACCAACTAGCCTGGCTGATTTAAGTTTTCTTCAAGTTTTTAATGTGTCATACAACAACTTGTCAGGTAAAATTCCAGCTGGAAAACAATTGAAGACTTTTGACTCATCATCCTACATAGGCAATTCAAACCTCTGCGGGTTTCCACTTGAAAAGAAATGCTTGAGAAGAGAATCATATGAGTATCAGAATTGCCTTGATGGAAAAGAAGAAGAAAAAGGTGTTGAAGATGAAGACGGAGATGGACTTGGAATGCCTTCATTCTACATAAGCATGGGAGTGGGGTATATTACAAGTTATTTGGTTTTCTGGGGTTCCTTACTATTAAATAGATCTTGGAGATATGCATATTTCCGTTTCTTGGGAAGTATAAATGACAAGATTTATGTGATAGTAGCAGTTCAAGTGGCAAAGTTGAGAAGGAAGTTTCAGACTCAGAAAGATCCACAGTAAGGGAGATATTCCACTTTTGGGGTTAGTAATAATAGTATTTTATATTTTGTGTTGAGTATTTTGTTATCTTGCAGCTTCCCCTGTTAGTGTCATGTCTTGTGCTGAAACTTGCTTGTTTACTTTAGTTGATGAATAAATTCCTGATTCTCAAAACTGAAAGGTATTCTAGATCTATATATTCAGAATTTTCATCTCTAGATGTGATTTTACAAATGCAATTTAAATAATAATTATTATTAGACTACGAAAATAATAACCTAAACTTGTAGGCTTTTCTTATTTGATTCTTGGGAAATCTCAGACCTATTTGGAGATGCCATGTGTTTTGAAGTATTTAGTATGATAAAGCATGAAGTAGTTGTCTTTTTGAATCCTCTGTTATTTACTAATGCTACCGCTAAAGGCCATATATCATTGTATGGTAAACTGAGCAAAATCCATCTAAGTATTATGGTAGGGAAATAATGGCATGTTCCTTATTTACATGACCACTAGATTATGTCAATTGTTCAAGAGTTAAATCAATTTTGTTGTGCTTTAACGATTCGCGATTAAAGTCGAGTCAAATCATAACCTGTTAATTTGGGATTAAATTAAATCGATCCAGTAGATTATTAAATTGTTATATATATAAAAAAAGAAAGAAAAAACTATATTTTATTTAGGTCTAATCAGATAGAAAGACATTGTATCAGATTTTATTTTTTTTGGCCTGACATCATCATATCATATTGAGTTTTCATGAACTTGGATCGAATTAAAGTTGATCAATGATCCAACGCCAAGAGAAGCATAAACAGCCTTCAAGAGCAATTAATCATATTTAAATTTGAGCCATGTGTGTAACCTTGCTGCAGATTCTTAATCATATAATTAAATGAAAGATTTCAAATTCTCCATTTGTTTAGTTTTTTTTTCTTTTTTTTATACTTATTAATCCAAATAACTGAAAATTAAATCGAGTCGGCTTTTAATTATAAGATTGGCATTCTTTGAATAAATGTTTTACCAACCATTAATTTCTTAGACAACTATTAAGAGATATTATTCCTTCAACCTTCTTTTTTTCATACATTATGTGTTTATTACAAAAAAGTCATGTAAATAATTTTAAACCTCAAAATTTATGTAGTTAACTATCTATATGGTCCATGTAGCCTTAGTTTATATGAGCACTACATGATGTTAGTTGTTCAAGATGTACTCCAATTACTTTTGTTAGGTGAAAGATGCGTGTAGAATAACCAAAGAAAAAAAATAATCTAAAATTCCTTTTTTTATTGATTTTAGTTGATGCTTATTTTTCTGAAAAATACAGAAGGAAAAAGAATTTCAGTAATGCGTAAAAGGACCATGTTGATTATAGATGAAGGTTTATTATTTTAAAGTTTAAATATTTGAGTTGAATGGAAGGTTGGCAACTGTGCTTTGTGATCGCTCTCGGCTTAGTCTCCTTATTCTGCAAAGTGGTCCACTTCTTCCATCTGGGCTTATACCACCATGGTTTCCTCCACTAACAGCAGAAGCTGCATGGGGCGTCAGTTTCCCAATCTGGGTTTTCTAAAGCAACAACCATGGCTTCTGGGTTTCAATCTTTTATATCGTTCAATTCTGATTAATATGACCGAAAATTGGGTTGACGAAAGAAATTGTAATCTTAAAATTAAGAAATCACTCCCCTCAAATGAGTCAAATCAATTGCACCAATTTTTTTTTTTTTTTTTTTTTACTCCATAGCTGAGGCTGGCTAATTCTTTCACCCAGCGCCCGCAAAACCATGACTTCTACCACACTTGGTCAGCACCCTCACATTGTTGGTGCAACGCAAAGCTCAGAGCCATGGCTCTGTTTCTTCAAATCTTAGACAATTGAGCTAGCTGGGGTTATTAGAAACGAGATTGGATGCTGGATTGTGTGTCTTTTCCTGGAATTTAGGGCATGAATCCATATCTATGCTGAGTTATGGGCTCTCAAAAGAAGACTTATCCATGGTCATCCAACAGGGTTCCAGGCCCTTGGAATTGAAGTGGATGCATAGGCTATTTTGACTTGCAAGTGAAAAACTGATGCCATTGCCAATATTGTGGTACAATGTTACTTTTCCATGCAGGGAACTTATGGAGCGTGTTCCAGAAATGGGCCAAGCACAATTTTAGAGAGGGTAATATGGGCGTGCATACCAATTACTCAAAAGCGATGCTTATCAGAATCAGGTCAGTGAAATTTATTCATCTTATTCGAGTTGTCCCTACTAATTATATTATATTTTTATTAAGGACTTTAGGAGGAGCCTTAATCACGCCAGACTGACTTGGAATTTACAAGTCAGTCTGGCGTTTGCATAAAGAAGAGAAAAGAAGCAACACAAATGGAAAATTTATTTTAATAGATTACAAGCTAAAACACTTGCATTTCGTAACTCGTTTCTTTGGAGTGAAAAAATTCCTGTCTTGGTAATAATAATATTCATTGTGGGTTGTAAGTTTCTTAATCTATTACTACTTGTTATGTTCAATGCATTTCCAGTTATGGAACTTGTTCTTGGTGGTGATATTCGATGTATAGAGAGTGAACAAGCAGCTCTTCTCAAGTTTGAAGGAGGTTTCATTAGTCCTTCAAACCATTTTGTCTCCTGGACAGCTGAAGACGATTGTTGCAAGTGGAGAGGGGTAGGGTGTGACAACACAACTGGTCATGTTATTTCCCTTGATCTCCATAGTTCAAATACATATGACAATTTGCATGGTGAGTTAAGTCCTTCCCTGCTTGATTTTCCATATCTAAGTTATTTGGACTTGAGCCTCAATAATTTTCGTCAAAATAGGGTTCCGGATTTCCTTGGTTCTTTGACTAACTTAGAGTATCTCAACCTATCACAAGCTAGTTTTAAGGGAACTCTTCCTGAAAGTCTTGGAAACATCTCAGGACTACAATGTCTTGATTTGAGTGGTAATGGCTTCTCTCTTAGAGTCAACATCCTCGATTGGCTTTCTGGTCTTACTTCCCTTAAAATCCTTGATTTATCTGGAAGAATACCCGATTCCATTGGATATGGAACTCATCTGAGAACGTTGCCTTTGGAAAGTAATATACTACATGGAGAACTGCCATCTTCTTTAAGAAACTGTACAGATTTAGTTGTCTTGGGCCTCTCAGTGAACAGATTGTCTGGAGACATACCAGCATGGATAGGAGAGAATTTAATCAATCTGATGCTTTTCATCTTAAGAATAATCAGTTTGGTGGGAGGATCCCTTTGCAGCTGTGCAAATTACAGTTTATACTGATCTTAGATTTGTCCATGAATAATATTTTAGGAAAAATTCCAAGCTGCATTGACAATTTCCTTGCATGGCAGGTTTGGAAGATGTACATTCTTATATTTATAATCCTTACGCAACATACACTAAGAAGGACCTGATGAATTTCACTGTTGAAAAATCTATACTTAAACAATCTACTATTGAATTGGGAAGGGATCGCCTGATCAGTTTGTATAAAGAAATTGATCTTTCACAGAACCAGTTATCAGGAGTGATACCTGAAGACATTGGGAGCTTAATCAAATTAAATCTTTTGAATATTTCAGGCAATCATCTAACTGCAACAATGCCATATACCATCGGTGGACTAGGAGAAATAGAAGGTATTGATTTGTCAAGGAATCAGCTCTCATGCTCCATACCGCCTAGCATAGTTGATTTACCTTGGCTTTCTCTTTTTAATGTGTCATACAATAACTTGTCGGGTAAAATTCCAGCTGAAAAGCAATTTACAACTTTTGACTCATCATCCCACATAGGTAATTCTAACCTCTGTGGACTTCCACTTAAAAAGAAATGCTTGAGAAGAGAATCATATGAACCTCAGAATTGCCTTGATGGAAAAGAAGAAAAAAAAAAAAGGTGTTGAAGATGAAGACAGAGATGGGCTTGGAATACCTTCATTCTACATAAGCATGGGAGTGGGGTATATTACAGGTTATTTGGTTTTCTGGGGTTCCTTGTTCTTAAATAGATCTTGGAGATATGCATATTTCCGTTTCTTGGTAAGTATAAATGACAAGATTTATGTGATAGTAGCAGTTCAAGTGGCAAAGTTGGGAAGGTAGTTTCAGACTCAGAAAGATCCACAAATAAGGGAGACATTCCAATTTGGGGTTAGTAATAGTATTTTATATATTTTTTTAGTCTTTTGTTATCCCTCAGTTTCCCCTGTAAGTGTTGTCATGTGCTGAAACTTGCTTGTTTACTTAAGTTGATGAATAAATTCCTGATTCACAAAAATGAAAGGTGTTCTAGGTCTATATATTCAGAATTTTCATTTTTAGACGTGATTTTACAAATGTAATTTAAATAATTATTATTATATTACACTAAGATAATAATAGCTAAACTTGTAGGCTTTTCTTATCTGATTCATAGTTGGGAAATCTCAGACCTATTTGGAGATGCCATGTGTTTTGAAGTGTTTAGTATGATAAAGCATGAAGTTGTCTTTTTGAATCCTCTGTTATATTACAAATTCTACTGCTAAAGACCATACAAGTCTGTATGGTAAACTGAGCAAAATCCATCCAAGCATTATAGGGTGGTGACTGTAGGTGGATGGCCATTGTGCCTGACCATTAACATACATTATAAATGCAACTTAATACAAACTGATTGCTGGGTGTTGACTAGCATTTTAATTGATGAGTAGAAGAAAACGGAGATAATGTCATGTTCTTGTTTTACATGACCACCAAGTTGAATCATTTCGTGTTTTAAACGATTTGTTATAAGAGTTAGAGTCAGATCAGATAATAATCGTTTAATTTTGAATTAAATTGAAACAATTCATTGAATTATTATAGAATTGTATAAAAGTATAAGAAAGAAAATGTAAATTATATTTTATTCAGATCTAATTAGTTTTTAAGATATGAAGCAGATTGGATTTTCATGAATTTGGATCAAGTTAAATTTGATCAATGATCCAACCCCAAGAGAAGCATAAACAGCATTAAAGAGCAATTAATCATATTTACCTTTGAGCCATGTGTGTAAAGCAAGATTCTTAATCATATAAATAAATGAATGGTTTTAATTCTCAATTTGTTTTGTTTTATAACTTTTTATTTATTTACTTATTTTATTTTTTGTGCTTGTCAAATAACTGAAATTAAATCGAGTGGGCTTTCAATTATAAGATTGACATTCTTTGAATGAAAGAATTACCAACCATTAATTTCTTAGATGGCTATTAAGAGATATTATTCCTTCAATCTTCTTCTTTTACATGCATTAGATGTGTTAATACAAACATTAACAAAGCCCAATAAGCTCAGGCCCACCAAAGGCCTTACAAATACAAGCTCTCACGCTATGAAAAAAGTTAAGTCTCTATACACCTTAGCTCTCCCCTTATCTCTCTAGATACTGACTTAAGCTTCGGAGTGCTGACAGGTCTCCAGGACCACCCTACAGGTCTCCAGCTTGGACACATGGAGGAGACCAGCTCTCCAGCTCGGACAAATCCAACATTAACATTAGCGTTGTCTGTGGGAAATTCATATAATTTGAATTTCCTAACCTCCACGCAGCTCTCCAGGTCTCCAATCATTGGGCGAGCTACTCTTCCAATCAATTTTCAGGCCAATTCCAGCTACCTGAGAACTCGGACGATCACCCGAATTGAAGCTACCGAACTCACGGGTCGTCCCATCTGAACCGGTAGCTCGCTGGATCATTCACGCGCCTCCACGCGCTGCCACAAACAGCGGAACTCCTCAAGGTTGCCAGATTGGGTGCATGGTAAGCTGCACTTCCAATCAATTTTCAGGCCAATTCCGGCCACCTGAGAACTGGGGCAATCGCCCGAATTGAAGCTGATGACCTCACGGGCCTTCCCGTCCAAACTGGTAGCTCTCCGGATCATGCACGCGCCTCCATGCACTGCCACAAGGGGCGGTACTCCTCAAGGTCGCCAGATTCGGTGCATGGCGAGCAGCACTTCCAATCAATTTTCAGGCCAATTCCGGTGATTTAAGAACTCGGGCGACCACCTAAATTGAAGCTACCGACTTCATGGGTCGTTCCATCCAAACCGGTAGCTCTCTGGATCATGCACGCGCCTCCACGCACTGCCACAAGTGGCGGCACTCCTCAAGGTAGCCAGATTGGGTTAATTGCGAGTTGCACTTCCAATCAATTTTCAGGCCAATTCCGGCGACCTCGGGCGACCACCAGAATTGAAGCTGCCGACCTCACGGGTCGTCCCGTCCAAATTGGCAGCTCGCCGGATCATGCACGCTCCCCCACGCTCGACTATAAGCGGCGGCACTTCGTCAGATCGCCAACTTTGGGAATGGCACAAGCCTCTCCCAACTTAGCCCACCAAGAGCCCAGCCCAATAAAAGTGCAGTGCAGATCTCCAACTCGGGCTGACAAACAAAGCCCACCATGTCGGCCCAAATCCAAACAAAGCCCATGTTATCTATTTTGTTATATGGTACCTATACTTCATATATATTATGGTAATGACCTATATATTTTACATATTTACACAATTGTCTCAAATATTTAAATAATTATAATTTTGAACTGTTAATTTAACTATATTTCACATTCGGGTCAAATATATTTTGAAATTACATAAATGACCCAATTTTTATAAATTCACATAATTACCACATATCTTTTCATATTTATCAAATATGCCCCTATTATTTATATTATTTACTTAAATGATTCAAATTAATTGCACAGTAGTCCACAGGCTTTTATATTATCATATAATTGATTAATTGTTGGATTACATGTTCATCAACAACAAAAATATTCAAAGTCTTGAAAATAAAGGGTAGGGTGGCCAAAAACACCATAATTATAAGGCCATCACAAAAATGACCCGATCACTCACTTGACAAAATAATGGGCGTCTTAAGGTATAGTGGACCAATAATTCACCTTGTCTACATCTTGCACTTTGTAGCAAGATAAAAATGATAATTACAATGCAACTATATCTTTGATATATTATTGTATATTCAGAAAGCATATTATTACATATTCACCATCACATGTGGCTAATGAATTTTTCTATTGAGATCGGTCGTTTAACCACAATTGCAAGAAATTTCAGCAAGTGAATTTGAAAGGGAGAGGCATAGCCCCCTAAAACTAATCAAAAAGAAGATCTCCAAAACCCCGGTGCGGTTGAGGTTCACTGGTCGATTCAACGACCCTGACAGGTAACTTGACAGCTCGGTGCTCTCTGTCAGGCACGTGAGGCAGCCAGGTTTTCACCCGCGGTCTGAGCCTCCGTCGAGTCCCCAAGATCTCCAAACCCGGGTGCGGTCGAGGTTCACCTGGTCGATTCAACGACCCTGACAGGGAACTCGACAGCCCGGTGCTCGCGGTCAGGCACGCGAGGCCGCCAGGTTTTCACCCGCTGTCCGAGCCTCCGCCGAGTTCCCAAGATCTCCAAAACCCGGGTCAGAAACGGTTAAGATTCACTTAGTCGATCCAACGGCCTTGACAAGGAACTCAACCTCCCCGATGCTCGCAGTCCAGGCACTCGAGAACCCAGCCGTCCGAGCCTCCGCCGAGTTCGCCCGCAAAATGTCCTCACTCAGATATTTAACTCTCCAAAGGTGAACTCTAGTACTGCACGACTTTTTAATCATAAAACATATTGTTTTACCCTTATGTGTGCCTAACAAATTTTCTTTTGAGATCAACTGTTTAACCATAGTTGCAGGGAAATTTCACAGCCCAAGACAAAGGAAGTTAGAGCTGCGAGCTCACCCCAACGTTGCAAGGCTTAGAGTCAAAAGCTCATCCGCTAAAAAAAAGCTCAATTAGCACTGGTTTTGCCCTTAGTTGACTTCAAGTCTGAGTTATTTCATTTCTCGAACTTGTTTTTGAGGGACTTATGTTAATACAAATATTAACAAAGCCCAATAAGCCCAGGCCCACCAAAGACCCTACAAATACAAGTTCTCACACTACGAAAAAAGTTAAGTCTCTCTAGTACTGATTTGAACTTCGGAGTGCTAATAGGTCTCCAGGACCACCCTGCAGGTCTCCAGCTCGGACACATAGAGGAGACCAGCTCTCCAGCTCGGACAAATCCAACATTAACAAGATGTTTATTAAATAGTCAAGAATAATTCTTTTTTCAACAATTAGGTTCGTCAATTCTAAAGTAGAACGTGCAGGGTGAAATTGGATGTTACGGGTTTTGAACCCAAATATTTTCATGAACAAACTTATGCCGAACCAATTCATTATTGGCATCAAAATTAATTTAATCACAATTATAATAACTTAATCTTATAAATAACTATAAAATTATAGATGAATTATAATAATTCACCTAACAACCAATAAATTATAATACATGCGATAATAATTTAAACTTTACACTTGATCTAAAAGAATTATTTACAAATCAAACTATAGAAAAAGGGGTTTATGTTTTCAAATTTTTATTCCTAAAATAAAAGTTTATCTTATATTTTTGCAAAAAAAAAAAAAAAAAAAAAAAAAAAAAAAGAAAGGAAAAGGGAGAAGTAAAAGCTGAACAACAAGCGACGCGACAATACCAGAGACAGATCCAAAGTATTACGTTCTTCATCGTTTTTAAGCACTTTCATTCTTTGCGACACGAGATACAATTTTGTTTTAGAGAGAGAAAAAGAAGAGAGGGAATATGGGGAAGGGAGACATCTGGTTGCCATTCTTAGTTGTCGTATGCTTCTTCACCAGCAGTCTTGTACGACCGGCCCATGCTATATGGCTCAACTTGCCGACCACCGGGACAAAGTGCGTTTCCGAAGAAATTCAGAACAACGTCGTTGTTTTGGCGGATTACGTTGTCGTCTCCGATGATCCTTCATATAATCCTACCATCGCCGTGAAGGTATGGAATTTCGGCTTTTCATCGATCATTTGAGATACCCAATTCAATTTCCTTTCCTGGGTTTGCTAAATTGTCTATCAATTAGGGTTTCAAATTGTACGCTAGATTTTTCTCCGTAATTATTTATTAGATTGGTCGATGAATGAAAAATGAGGAAAATTTGACAATGAATGGTGGTGGGTATAAGATATGTGCATGGCTTATAAAGTAAATAGTAAATAGCGAGTTGGTGGCTATGCTGCACATATATTCTATATGCCCTGCTTGTTCAGCGCCTGGTGTAGAACTTCTTTTTTTAGCCAATATTGGGTTTTATTTCCCAAATCATGATTGATCTAAGATTGGTTCAATTCTTATTTGTGTGGAAACATACTGGTTATTTTACGCGCAACCTTGTAAAAGCTGAATTAAGTGTGATCTAGTGGATTGTTTACAATATGCATGAGAGAATTAAGTAATTATATTATTGCTTAGTTTTTATCTTCTCCAGCAAAACTTATCTGGGTAATAAAGTCAACTCAGGATAAACTTTTAAGTGAATTTTCTATTCCAGTTTTTAATGGTAATTGTTTCTTTAGGTGACATCACCGTATGGGAACACTCTTCACCATCGGGAGAATACAACACACGGTCAATTTGCATTTACAACTCAAGAGGCTGGCAATTATCTGGCATGTTTCTGGGTGGATTGGCATCAACAAGGAGGTGGAGATGTAAGTGTCAACCTTGACTGGAGAACTGGAATTGCAGCTAAAGATTGGGAGTCAGTTGCAAGAAAAGAGAAGATTGAGGTAAGCATTTTCGTAGTATCATCAGTTTCCCATATTCATATGTTTTTCTCCTAGAATTTTACATTTAACCTGGACATCGGAGAGTGATTTTATTCTGATTATAATAGGTCCAAGAAAACTTTCTGGAAGTGAATGCATATTTTATAATTGTACAATCTAATTGAAATATCTTTCTTTTCTTACTTGTTCTAGTATGAAGGGCAACAAGGCAGAGCTTCTGCTCGCTAAATGAAGTAAAGACAAAGTGGATACTTATATGTTGCTAGCATTGAATTACGAACTTGAGTTCCATTGTTGGTACTTAATACTTTTGACCTGAACAATAGACCTGTAACGTTTTAATATGATTAAGTTAACAGTGCTGACATTCATTTTACCCATTACTATCCCCCTATGAACTGTCAGATTTAGTATTATTTGAGTATTGTGCCCATTGTTGCAAACTTGGATAGCACTGATACTGGAAATTTATGTTCTCTCAAAACCATTAATTTTGTTTAATGCATGTACTTCATTTGGAAAAATAAGAATAATAAGTGAAAATAAAGCAAAAAAGGAATTTCCCTTTTCTTTAGTGGGAGGTGGTAGAGGAAAAAAATTTGTTGAGTTAGAACATGTTGGGGTATTTTCATTTATTGTATCCATCCTTGCCTTTTGTAAATTTTCTTTTATGATGCCCTAACTCCTATGCTTTTCTGTGTGTTGTCCATACCTAGGGTGTCGAACTTGAGCTGAGGAAACTTGAAGGAGCAGTGGAGGCCATCCATGAGAACTTACTCTATCTTAAGAGCAGGTAATTTTACAAATGTATGTTGGGATACATCCAGATGTGAGCATTTTCTTCAAAATTAGCTTGATGTATTCGTTTTGTCTATTTGCATTTACCCAGAGAAGCAGACATGAGGATGGTGAGCGAGAAAACTAATACCAGGGTGGCCATGTTTAGCATTATGTCCCTGGCTGTCTGCATTGCAGTTTCAGGTCTGCAGTTGTTGTACTTGAAGAAATTCTTTCAGAAGAAGAAGCTTATCTAGACTATGTCAATTTAGTTATATGTTTCTTAATGGAAGTAACATTTTTAGAACTTTTTACATTTATATCACCTTGTTCTTACATGTAGTAGGAAAATTTTGATGCCACTTAATAGAGTTTCCATCGTTTCATAATTGCAAGGAAGTTTATAGCATTGTTGATTATGCAATGAATATGCCAACAGCCTTTACAGCTTTTCTAGTAGCCTTTACCTTATGCGTAGAACTGAAGTTACTCTAGTTATACAAAGGACTTTGTTTAAAACAGACCTAGAAAGGAATCGTTGCTCGTGTATCCATTCCTGTCAGCCAAGAGCGAGCAAAATTCTTGAGATGATGAAAATGAATGCTTAAAAAACAACTTGAAAATTAATGTCCCATTGATCCATAGACCAACAGTGGCTTGCGCAATAACTCAGGAAAAGCAAGCTCAACTATGTGTTGAGAACAACTTGGAATGATGCTTAAGATAATGGACTCAAGCCAGTAGATGTAATCCAAATTTGATCACTTGACTCTTGTCTTGGTTCTGAGAGGAAGTAAACAGAAGAGTAATTCTTATTGAAGTGAGTCAGAAAGTACATCGTTTTTGTTTCTAACATCTTTCTTATTCAGGAAAGGTAACGAATGATATGGTCAAAAAGAATTAGTGAGAAGGATAGTTACTAATTATGATGCAAGATTCTTAATTTCTTACTAAATTTTGTTAAAAATGATTGTAAATCACTACAATCTTTAGCAGTATTACTGCAATCCCTTTTCTTGCTTGCTTGGCTTTATAACTAACTGCAAAAGGTCTTTTCTCATCAGAGATAGGGGACAAGCCCTTTCTACCTCTTTCTTCTTTTGTAATTTTACATGGAAGCAAACAATTATCAGATTTCAGAAGTCTGGAGTCTCAATATATATAAGTAGTATATTCGTATGCATTAGATATCCCAGATATTCTGATAATTTATATGGAGTTCATGTGGGTATTTTCATTTATATCCTTGCCTTTTGGAGTTCATATGGAGTACCAAACTTTATATTCCATCCTGTCACTGGGTACATTGGCACAGCAGCATGCATAGTTATTTATTTGTTCTTAGCAGTCATTAGTACCTTGTAACTTCCACATTCATGCCACCATATATCTTTCAATACAATAGTTATATGACAAGTGGGTTTTTAAATTGGATAATTTTGTCCTCGAGCTCGAGGCTGCCAATCATGAGACCAGGGTTGAACTTACACAACAGGATGTAGATTTGTAATCAAAATTATTAGCAAAGATTGACTTAGCAAGGACAGCAAAATCATAATCCAAAAGGGCAAAACCAAGAAGTTAGTAAGTAATAGGAATACTAAATCAGCTCTCATTAGAGAACAAAGTTTCAACAAATTCAGCAGTCAATCTGTTTTGGAGAATTGAAATAAGTGATATGAACTAGGAATGCATAACTCAGGAAGATAGGTGTCCTTTAAGCTTTATTCTATTCGAATTATCTTCTGGTTCATGTATCTAAATCGGCAAACCTCGTCAAAAAAATCATCAGTACTGCTATGGCTGCTTTTCATCTGAAGAATCTTTATTACCATTGCCTTCAGATTCTTCCCATACTTCAATAAGGACTCTAGAGTGCCCATTTTCTGTTCAGCATTAAGTGGTGATCGCACAGTTATCACCACCTCCTCCAAACATGGAATAACAAACCCAGAGTCCACCTACAAAAGGAATGAAAGTTATCTCAAAGGTGTTGAAAAATTCCTCCAAGTTGAGCGATAAAAATGATATTGAGAACATACATGTTTCAGGCTGTTCTTCTGGCAAAGAGCTGCAAACATTGCTCCATGGATGTCAAACTTTTGCAGCTTGGTATGGCTATTGAAAAAGTCAACTAAGTCAATCTCTGGAAAGGGTTGAAGAGCCTCAAAGTCCCCTGTGAATTCAACCTTCATATACAGGTGTCTCACCTCACTTGCCAATTTTAGCATTTTGCATATTGCATCCCAACACCACTGGACCCCCCTCATAGACAAGAACTCAAGGGCTGCAAGTTCTCCAAAATCAACCATGTAGACTCTCCCTAGAAGCATTTACCAGAGAAAGAAGAAAAAGAAAAGGGAAAAGGAATCAGCAAGTTGTTATATTTAATAAGTAACCAAAGTAACTGCATAGTAATAAGATCAAGGGAAAATAAGAACCCTTGAGTACAATACTGTAAACACAATAATCTTCATAAATAACCTTCCCTAATTAGCTACCTGCTGTATTGGCAATTGAAAGATTCCTCAAGTGCTGATTTTCATGAACAGTAATCCAACTACACCCTTGTACCTCGAGGGATTCAATTTTAGGGGAAGTCAGAGATAATGAGCAGTTACCCGCTCCATAAAAATCTAGTTTGCACTGCTGCAGATATGGCAAGTTAATTGAGATAGATCTAATCCCTTCACAACCAAGCAGCGATAACTTGGCCAGATATGGACAATACTGAAGCACCAAAGACAATGCAGGATCCTCTAATTTTGCACCAACAATCTCAAGGTTCCGAAGTTTCTGAAAGACATCCCATTTGGGGGATTCTACCATTAAGACGCCCCAAAGTTTGAGAGATTCCAAATTCCTTGCTGCACTAATGCAATCCAACTTTGATGCACAACCACTGAAGGCCTGACTTTCAGCAATGTTATCCATTCGAAGATCAAGTTGTCGAAGAGATACACCAACAAGTGATAGCCATGAAGCAAGACCAGCACTAGAGAATGGACTGTACACAACCTAGCTCTTCTAATTGAACAATTGATGATACCATCTTTCTCACAATGTTGTCAGGACTGTCACATCCAGAATGGTTGTCAAATGAGTGGCGAGGGAAGTAGAGGCCTCTGATATAAGACATTGAGTCTTTCCATCGCTTAGATACACAATTACAAGATGCCACATCACGGGCATTGTTGATATGGGAAAAAATGTACTGAAGGATAGCATCGGGGAGAGACTCCATTCCTGAGCATGACAATCACACCATAACTGTCAGTATGTAAATTGGAAGCTCAATTTTGAATCACACGAGTCCCAGAATGAGTGCTATATACTGGAAATTTCTGAGTCTCACTTGAACAGCAAGCCCAGAGGACACTATAGCTCAATTTGTCTACTTGCAAGTCTTTCCCTAGTTAGTACTTTTTCAGTCTCACTTCTAAAATTCTCTACCTTTTTCCTTTTTAATGAGAAGTACTGTCTAAATTATTTCACCAAATGTTAGATAACGTGACAAAGAAATTAAATGGATAACTTTCAGTATAACAAAAGCATAACGCTCAAAAGCGTTCATTCTATTGTCTCTCAAAACTAAATGCGCAACTTTTAAATTAGTTCAAGCGTGCTGATCAAAAATTACATTTTTTACATATGTTACTACATGATTACTAGCTACCATACGGAGTATTAGCTGAAATACAATGAATCATTAAAAAGTTTGGCTGGCTCTGTCACTTCCCCATAAAAAAATTAATGTTTTCGGAATTGACAACTACACAGGAGAATACATACTACCCAGATAGTAGAGAAGATACATGCTTTATATATGGACATGCAATTATCCAAGATAGGAAATGCAGAAATTTTCTGCAATTAATACAGTTCTAGCAAAGTGAAGGCAAAGTAACACAATTTGAAAAACCCAGATGGAAGCTCAGCAATTTATCAAAACTCAGATAGGAATTACTTTTTGTTCGTAAATTAGAGCCTATTCATAGTCAATCAGCTGAACCTATGAATACACAGATTGGATATGATATTCCTTAAAGATAATACCAAATTATGCTTCTAACAGATTGCAATAGTATGCAACTACAAAGAGAACAAAAATTCATCCAAAACCAGCTGAAATAAAAGAAACACAGACAAAGCTTACATTTACAGATTCAAATACCAGCTTTAAGACGAACCCTTAAGAATCAACTAGATTGCAGATCTGAGCTTTGGTCTTCCTTGTCCTTCCCAAACCAAATCTTCTCCAGGACTATCAAGGTTAGAGAGAGAGGGGGAAGGGAGTGGGAAAAGTCGGAGAGAGTGAGCGCTTAAAGAACAAAGAGCAGGGTTTTGGACCCTGTTGCCAAATTTAAAAATTGAGCCAAGCGGAACTTTCCAAAACAATTTACTTACCCTTACGGGAATAAATCCCCTCCTTGCAAATACCAAATTGCCCGCTGTCTTTTCAAATTTTTGAAATTTGGACCGTTCAAACAGTCATACTCACGTACTTGTACAATGTAAACAACATTTTTATATCCGAATCTGATTGATTGCCTTTTAATTAGGAAAGGGGTCCACCTTTTTTATTTTTCTTCCAAGACCAACGGCTGTGATTTGTCTGAAACTGTGTGGACTTGTCATCATGTTAAAATCGATCTTATGGACGGTTCACGATCTATAAATCAGTAAGGAAAAGAGAAAAAGGAATTTTTTTTTTACATTTTTTCAAAATTTATAACTGTTTGTATAAATTTAAATTTATTATACAATATGTATAAACCACGAGACTATTGCTAAAATGTGTATCCAGATCGCTTAATTGATATTAATTTGAAAGGTAATTAAGGGTAAGGATTTAATTGTATCAAATTAAAATATGTGAGACCTATTTACAATAATTGAAATATTATAATTAATTATAAAGATCAAAAGTATAATTAAGCCTAGATAATATTATAAAATATAAATTTATTTATTGTTTTAGTTCCTAAAATTATATCATTTTTTATTTTGAATCTTGAGAATTTTTTTTTCTAATCAAGTTCTTCGAGATTCATTTTATTTTCTATTTTGGTATTTCAATATTTAATTATTTTAAAATTAAATAATTAATTAAGAAAAAACTATTAAATTTGAATTGAACACAATATAATTAATTAATATGATTATAAATGCCTAAGAAAAATTTTATGATTTTTGAAAAAAAATATTTTTAGAAATTAAAAATAAAATAAAAATGGGATAAAACTTTTAAGATTGAAAAAAATTAATTTTTGTAACAACTGAGTCAATATTCATACGATTTTATTTTCATATATTAATTTTTTTTGTTTTATTTTAAAAAATTACGTTAACTAATTTTACTATATTCTATCCCATTTTAATTATTTCAAGTTTATTAAGCATCTAAATTTTTTTAAAATCAAAGCACCGATAGCCTTTGTAGAAAGATTCTGATCTCCTGTTTTCTCCATTGGTTTTTGGGCTCTGAAACTGTAAAAGTTTCAACTTTGATTCCACTCCTTATCAAGAGCTTGTTTGGATTCCTGGAGCAACTCTACTGTAATTAATTGGGTTCATTTTTTAATTTATCTGATTAATCTTATACAACATAACATGGCACTTGCCACATTTCAATGGGCAATTGAGCATCATGACCACAACCAGAACACTAGCAAGACCATGCCTATACTGAAGGGGAGTAGGGAATAAACTGCATGTAAACTTTTATGAAAGTGAAATTTTAGACTCCATGAATAGAAAGGAATGGCAGGTGCCGTTGGACTAAGAGGCTACTAGTAACAGCAAGATTGTAAGACCAGAAGTACATTAATATTGGAAAATGCCATGCTAGTAGGGGAATCTGCGTAATGCATCAAACAGGTAGACATCCTTCCTTCCTTGGAAACTTTCTTGGTTTTGAAACCTCCTTCACAATTAGGCCAATTCAACTGCTACTATCATAAATTTTGTTAATTAAGCATAATGTATTCAACAATAGATCCAAGTGCATGTTTTGTTTTGGAATTCCAAACATGCATGTTTTGTTTTTTAACGATAGTGATAACTTAATACATACTTGAATACCTCATAATGGAAGACCTCATATGCACTCAAGAAAAATCATATTTCGAACCAGTTTTTCAGAAGCTCTCCTTAATTGTAAAATCTTCAAACCTAAGCAAAAATCCAAGTATGCTTTCATTTATACTTTTGATAAAATTCAATCATTTGCAACCTTGAAGTTTCATCTGTAAAATATGCATACAACAAAAAACATATGAAGTAAATGAAATAGGGAGAGAGAATATATATGCAAGTAGTTGAGGAAAGCAAGTTGTAGGCCATTGTATATACAAAATTCTTCCTTGTAATATTTTCATATTTTGACATACGTAAAAAGCAAAGAACAAATTAAAGAGGAAAATGCAATTAAGCCACCACAATTTGTGAAACAAAATCTTCGAAGTTACATGATTTTTTCAAAAAAAATAAATATAAGAAAATTGCTACCAAATTAAATTGTGTATTTAACTTCAATTAATATAAAAACGTTTATATTTTTTTATGATTTAACTTAATTATTATGATTTTCATTTCTTACCCGTTATGCTTATTTGCATAATTACAAATTAATATATGTTTATTAGATATGATTTAGACTTTGAGAAATTTTAGAAGTTACATGAAATATTTTTAATAAATAAGAAAAAAAATATTACCAAATTAACTTATGTATTATTTTTAATATACATTAAATCATTTTTTACACATGTTATGTTTGAGTATATTTTGCTATAATGACTTGGGGTGAGTATTATATGGAGGCTGGGAAATAATTAGAATGTTTTGACACTTAATTATAGGAAAATAAAAAGTTATTGCACAGAAAATACATATGACTTATTTTATGAGAGAGTTGTATATATGGTATATAGTTAGCATATGTGTAATTTAAAATTAAAAAATTTTTACTGGTCCACGTGACATCATGGCATTACTAAAAAACTGAAGTGGCATAAATATAGAAGCTAATCATGTCATCATGGTATTCTCCTAATACTCAAATATTTGTTAATTTTTTTATATCTTATAAATTTTAACATATAATAAGATGAGTACTCTTAAATACATCAAAAAAAATTATTTATTTTTTATGTATAGATACTTCTCTAATTATAATAGAGAAAAAAAAAATTGTAAGTGAGATTGAAGAATAAGTTAGATGCCCAAAATTCAAGTTCTTCTAATAAGTTTCAAGTTTTAACTTTTAACTTTTTTTCATTGAAACAAAAACTTAAATGCTTACAACCATTGGCATCCTAATTAATTGACAAGTTTGAATTTGAATCCCAGCCAACTAACCCAAAGTGAGATGAGAATAAATTAGCTAGGAAGACTTAATTATTGATTTTTTTTTTCTAGGAGGTAATCTTCATATGTTACTAACACTTGAGATTAATTCTTGTTAAAATTTAAAAAGTAATACGATTATTGATTATTTTCAAAAAATATGATTTTAGAATTCAAATTTTTGATTAATTTGTAAGATTATAATTCATTTATTACTATAAACTAATTATTGATTTATCCAAAGAGATGTAGGACCCTTTTGGAACCAAATAACTACTCAACATAAAGACAATGAATGTTTGGTAATATATCAGAAGTTCAGTACAGAACTGATTAATGAATTAATGTCCAGCAAAAAAAATGAGGACAGAGTCAATAAAGATGGGTGTTGGCACTTGGCACTTGGCACTTGGCACTTGGCACTTGGCACTTGGCATAAATTATAGCTACCCAGCCCACATATTTATAGTCTTTGCAGTCATCTTCTTCTACTAACATCTGTTCTCAACTTTTAAACACACCAGTACATACTACTAATCCTCTTTATTGGTATCATTATTATTACTACTCTTTTCTGATGAAATTGTATTTAGTGATTAATCTGGCATAGACTAGAGTATCCATATAAAACACAATATAATATATTATATGTTAATTTCACTTTATATATAATTACAGTTATGAATCAAAATTAATAATAAAATCGAAACAAAACACAACACAACATTTACAAGACAATATTAAAAGATAATGGCCTGATCTTTTTAGTATCGATGAAAGAAATAATTAGTTTAACATACAGCTAAACTGACTTAAATATATTTCTTAGATTAAAAAGCAAAAAAATCTAGAAGTAATAAAGCAACATAAATATTATAAGTACAGACCATATATAAGGAATAATAATGCCTTCAAGGAATAATAATGCCTTTACATATCTCACAATAACACACACAACAAAACCCTGCGTAGACCAGCTGGCGAATCATGTGCATTATCAAATAAATATCAATTTTCTTTCTTTATCAGATCTGATAGAATGCAAGTCATGTATTTATTTACACTTTCAATGAATCAAAAAAGAAAAAAAATTTATTATATAGTAGGAGGTTAATTAAGCTTATTAAACTCTATAACAAAAGGGGGTGAGTAATTGTAGTCTCATTTATTAGTTATAAACATTCTATTATTATGAAAATGAAACTTGTTTAAGGTATATTTTCACTGACAGTAACTATTTTAGACAATATTTTTATATTGTAGCTAGCTATATATATGTCAAAATCAACATCATTGTGCATACATAATGTTCATTTATATCAAACTGGCACCTCCATCAAACATTCAACAGCACCCAGCGCTCACTTGCAGAGTGATAAATGGAGGAGAGAAATGGTAGTACGATATAAGAAATTAATGTATGAAGTCAAAAACAAGTAATGTATGGCCTGAAATGTGGTTTGGTCGGCAGTACGTACATATAATTACTGATGACAGCATGGCCATGTTAATTATATCAAATACTAAATCTCATATTATTAAAATATATGGTGAAAATTCACAATATTTATAAATTTTTAAGTTTTATCTATTGTTACTAATTACGTTATTATAAGAGTGAAATTCTAATATGATATAAGAGTTAAAAAAATTTCGGTAGGATAATACTTCACACAGATACAATTTGAGCCAACGAATCCTTTGAGTCATCAAACTCTAAAACAAGAGGCTTGATAAGAACAGAATCAAATCTTTTGAGTCATCAAACTCTAAAACAAGAGGCTTGATAAGAATAGAGGTTCAGCCGTCCTTTAAACAAAATAAATATCTACAGATCAAGGCCATAGAAAATAATTAAAATGTAGAAGTAGATAACTATTAGAATAAGAAAGTAGATAACCATGGTTAGAGAGAAGAGGAGTTATATAATGATGGAGTTTAGGTTAAGGTTCGGGTGTATGTCCTAAAGAGGGGCAAACTATGATCCCATATAAACTTTAGAGAGAAAGAGATATACTCAAGAATTGGGTGAATTGAATGTGTATTTCTCATACTGGCTCTAATTAGATAACGTTTAGCTATAACAAGATAATATAAACTTATATTATTGACATCTTTTATATTATATCTGACTGTATAAAATTACATAATAAGAAAAGAAAGAATAAATCAACAGTATTATAATAACTATACAACCTAATAAATTATATAATATATATTACACAATCATATAATAAGGACGTCAAGATCTAAAATTAACTATAATACAAGTTACAATCAAGGAAAATGTTATAATTAAGAAACTAACAAGGCTATAGTCAAGGCTACAATCAATGAGCCAATCAAGAAAAACTAGTTAATGTAGAAGGGTATACACTATACCAACAATATTCAATCACATCAAATTTGACCCATCTCTCTGGTGAGCATCCATAAAATAAAAAAAATTAATAAAACTACTAATAGAAATTAATATCACATTCCCATATTTCATGACCATCCATCCTTGTTTCTATTGATGGTCATTTAATTATGATTAACAGTATTCTCATACATTTGTTAATCTCGCCATGAATAAGTTGCATTTGATCGGATCATATAAATAAATTAATTGAAATACTAATAATTGATCCGGACACACTACTGGCCATTAAAAAAAAAACTAATTAGTAGCACCGGCCATCTTTGTCTTCAATTTACCATAATTCTTTGCATGGAAGTCAGCAAACAAAGCCAAGAGAGAAGCAAAGAAAACGACATTAAAGCACCAACTCCAAGCTCCAGAGCATCCTAACCCAGTGAAATGGTAATACAACATCAAACCCAAAACGACAAAGCTCGAGTAAAACTGCACCAACTGGCAATCCGTCACTAATTTCTTCCACTTGGGACGAACCCCGAGTGCGCACGATAAGTAGTAGGCGTACATTAGCACATGAACAGAGGCATTGGTAACTAGCACAGCTGGGAATAACGACTGTGAGGTTTGTAACCAAATGTAGCACATGATCACAACCGTTGCATGGTGGTACACGTGGAGGAATGTAAGCCGTTTGATGGAATTGCTTAAGATGATCAAAAGGGTGTCTATGAATTCTATGACTTTGGAGATGTAGAATATGTAAGCCCAGAAAAATAGAGGCCCTTTTGGTGGGGTTTGAGGAGGGAGGCAAATGATCCAGTGGAGGTGAGGTGCTTGAAAGATGGAGAGGATGCAACCAAGGGCCATGATGAAGGATAAGATTAGGAGGAAGAGGCTATGGACGGCTGTGATTGATTTGAGAAGGCTAGGTTTGATGGGTGGGAGTGAGAGGTGAGAAAGCATGAAAGTGAGAGAGAGGTAAGAGAGGACAGTGAAAGTGAGGAAGTGTGGAGATGAGCCTAGGGTTTGGCCTGGATTCCATGTGAAGTTGAGGATGGCAGGGTGGTTCACTAGCCAGTACTGGAGTGTTGAGGTGATGTCGTTCATTTCCATTAGTACGCGGCACCACCGTACTAGGTGGAGGAGGTGGTGGTGGTGTGGATTAGAGGTAAACTATACTGAAGTTTTTTTGGAGAAAGAATGAAGTTTGGAAGCTTTGACCTTATGGAGTAAAATGGGAATGGGCTTGCCTCTAAGGGCTTTCTAATTAAGTAGTAGTAATACAGTTATTTTCTCAACATGTGGGACCTACTACAGCTATTCAAAGAAAAGTAAGATCATAAAATCTTAACTAATGAGCATAGGAATTCAAGAATCGATTTTTACCTAATGTAAAGCGAAGTTTTTTTTTTTTTTTTGATAGTGATGTTCGAATCAGTTTATATATTAATTAATTATTTTTTTATATTTTTTCACTCTTCCGAAACTAGTACACAAATAGTGCATTTTAACGTTGTTTACTTTGGGGACAATTGAAAAAACATACCATCCATAATACCATTAAAGGATTCATAAAAAAATTAATTTCTAAATATTTCAAACCAATTAAGGAATTGTGTTAAGGAAAGGAGCAATCCAAGCTGCTTTTGGGCCCTTAAACATGCAAGCTTTTAGCTCATTTTGAAGAATATTATTAATTTTTAGAATACAAAAATATGTTTAAAGCCTAGCTAGCAATTATAAAAATATACTTTTTCCAAAAAAAAGAGAGAGAGAGAGAATTGAGTTATGAAGAAAAACAGAAAAGTGGTGATTCTATAAATAACAATGGCAGATTACCGTTGGAGGTAGCTAAATTTTCCACCGAAAAGATCAAAAACTATTTATAAGTAATAACTCATAAATCACAACCTTCAAGGGAGTGCCGGATGGATGGATATAGAGTTGGGTAGTTCTGTGCTTCAATATGGAATTAATATTATTATTTTTACATAAATAATATATTCATTTATTATCTTCATATTACAATGATATATTTACAATGAAAATCTTTTAATTCACTAATATTATAAGCTCATAAAATTACACTAAGATGAAAAAACAATCCACAATTGATGAAAAAAATAATATTATGCATCTGTTGATTTGTGAGATTTGATATGAAATTTAATGCTTTACACTTATAAAGGAATGTCAATTCAATTATATATGGTTTTATGCATTACTAAGTTTATATATACAATAAGATGTTGATGCAAGTTCATGGGTATAGCAATTGAAAAGAAGTACATTAAATGTTGGTATACATGTAAACTAAATGAATATTTTTTTTCTTTTGTTACATAGGAGGAAAATAGTAAATAAACTGAGTGAAATATTGACAATGACAGCATTTCGATCACTACCCTACCTAAAATGTAAGACAGATATTTGTGTGATTTTGGGAATAGCTGAATTGTTATTTTGATGGGATCTCTTGGTGCTAAGCTGGAAATGTCTGTTCATTTGTACTTTTTTGAGTTATAATTTTCAATGAAACAACATCCTTGTTTGTTGTTCAATATAGATAAATGAACAACACTAAAAATATTTTTACGTTATTTTTTATTTGCTTCATGAGATTTATGTCTACTGCTTTTCATATTTTAGGTTATCTCTTACTTGCTTCACGATATATGTTTATGTCTAATGCTATTGGCATTTTAGGTTGCTCATGCGTGATTCAAAACAATTTATTTTGAGAATTTTGAGAATTTTTTAACAAAATATTTAAATTTTGCCTGCATATTAAATCTTTCTTGACGGCCATATACATAATATGGGACGATACGAGATTTATAAAAATTGATATTGTGTTTTTTCTACTGTATATAAGACTTTATTCTCACTTCAAGGATACATAGTGATGCTCTATTTATTTTAACAATGACTCTTTCATCATGACTGATCACTTCCAAATTAACACCAAGAATAAACACAACGAAAAAGAAAACACAAAAAAAACCTTTGAATTAGATAGAATACGACTTGCAATTAATTAAGATTATATAATAATTTTTTTTTGATAATATATAATAATTTTTTAAACAAAAAAAGAAAAAGAAATGACATTTTGGAAGGTATACTGTAAATTAAACTACAATACCCTATAATATGTTTCTATCCTAGTATAAAAGGAGACAAGTCGTGTGGGTAGAACAAATTAAAGGATTTGAATGGATATATTTTTATGCAAATCGAGGGTGGTTTTGGTAAAAATATAATTTTTGAGCAAGAGTCACAATCTTTCACCACTATATAAAGACATTTCCAGCAAGAGACACGATCTATAACAATTATAAGAAATTGAAATTTTTTAACGTTGAACAGTCTTTCTCACAAATCATTTGTAATTTCTTTGCTATTTTCTCACTAAATTAATACTAAAAAATGGTGAGTAAAAACTCTCTCCCTAAATATAACGAGGAGTCCCTCACTATTTTCCCATCAACACAGTTTATGCGGGTATTTGGTTTTGCACCAAATTGACATGATTTCTTTCTGATCCCTCCCTCGCTAATTAGGGAGGGACTAGGAAGAAATGATTTCTCTTGCTAAATTGTCTGTTATTTTCTTTTAATTTATAAAATCTTATTTGATATTATATCCGAAAGAGAAAGAAAGGACCTTTCGTCATCCTGCTGTGAAAATGGGGACATATTACATGCATTAACTTGGAATGGTTTATGGAAATTATTTAAATTTACCACAGCTTCATGGGTGGGTGTTCAATGCTATTCACATTTTAGGTTATTTCTTATTTGCTTCATGATATTTATGTCTAATGCTATTTTGCATTTTAGGTTGTTTTTGTATGTTCAACAACTTATTTTTGTGAGTTGTTTCTTTACAACGATATAAAATAGAAACATGTAATTGGCTAGTAAATTTTATTGAATGAAATGAAGTTTCAATTATATAACTTTGTGAGATATTGGGGTGAACTAGCTAAATACAAGTTCTTGTTTTACTTTTTTACATTTTGAGGATATTGAAGTTTCTATGCTTAGTTTTGCTAGGATACTGAAGTGTTTATGTTGATCAACCATATAATTTCGGACAAGACGTACTTCGATATAAATTTCAAACACTTTTTACATAATATTGACCAACTATATATTATTGATCGAAGTATGTGATTCTAAACTACGAATACATAGATGTGATTTTGGTAGGTAAGCTTGTTTCAATTCTCACTTCAATCAATTCTAGGTAAACAACACTTCAATATACTTTAGTTGAATGTTCAGAGTAGCTGCAGAGCAAAAGAGAACCAGTTTTGAGTAGGTTGCTGTAATTATGTCTAATATATTTTCAGACCTGTTATTCAGGTATAGTAGTATCGCTGGAACACTTAATATTCTGATTACAATAAGTAAACTTTAACAACCTGTAACAAAACTTTCAAGTCATATTCATCAGACTACAGAGTACAGATTATCAATGGGTTCAAGTAGGTTAATATATCATATGTAATTCAATCCAACAAGACATTACCCATTCGTAATGACAAACTAATCAATCAGATATTTTTATGCAATCCCTAATTTAAATTACAATAATGATGACTAATGGGTATAAACAAATGCAAAACATATACTTGATATAAACAAATGCAATCAAATTAAGTAGTTTCATGGGTTCTCTAAAACCAACATAGATTTCACAAAAAAGTACACCAAATTTGGAGTAATATCAAAACAAAAGTAAACAAATTGTCATTAGAATCAATCATGACCGTCCAAACTTAATGAAGAATAATTGAATTCAACATCACCACCCACAACAATAAAAAATAAATAAATAAATCATGACGCTTTATCTTTGAGACCCTTCTGCTTCTTCCTATTTGCATAATTCTTCATATGAAAGTTCACAAAAAGAGCCAAAAGTGATGCGTTGAAAACCGCATTGAAGCACCAACCACCTATTCCGGAGCACCCAAACCCGGACCCGGATAAATGATAATACAGCATCAGACCCGAAACCGCGAAGCTAAACACGAACTGGACGATCTGGCAATCAGTGACAATCCTTTTCCATTTGGGCCGCACACCCATTGCGCTCAATAAGTAGTAGCCGTACATTAACACGTGCACTGAAGCATTGGTCACGAGCGCTATTGGGAACAAAGACTGAGAAGTTTGTAGCCATATGTAGCACATGATCACCACCGTTGCATGATGGTACACGTGGAGGAATGTGAGCCGTCGAGTTGAATTGCTCAAGATGATCAAAAGGGTGTCTATGAATTCTAATATTTTGGAGAAGTAGAAGACGTAGGCCCAGAAAAAGAGGGGCCCAGTTGGTGGGGTTTGAGGAGGGAAGCAAATGATCCAGTGGAGATGAGGTGTATGAGTAAGGAAGGTGAGGGTGCAACCAACGGCCATGATGAGAGAGAGGATAAGGAGGATGAGATTGTGGATGGTTGTGATTGATTTGAGAAAGTGGGGTCGGAGAGGTGGGAGTTGAAGGTGGGAGAGGATGAAAGTGAGGGAGAGATAGGAAAGGACTGTGAGAGAAAGGAAGAGTGGAGATGAACCTAGTGTTTTACCCGGGGTCCATGAAAACTTGAGGATGGTTGGGTGGTTTACAAGCCAGTATTGGAGGAAGGAGGTAATGGGATTCATTGTGAGATTCACGCGCCACCAGCTATGGTGGTAGGTTCTGGAATTTTGGAGAGGGAGTGGAAATGGAGAAGGAATCAGAAAGGGGAATTTAGAACTCAGAAAGCTACTTGATGTTATCTTTGTTAAGTGTGGACCACGCACGATTGGCCGATCCTTGCGTTAATTTGGATTTTCTATCTTCAGTATGGTACAATTTGCATTTGTTAAATTTGACAGCCAATGATCCAATCCAAATAAAAAATAAAAACTATATATTTTAGAATTTTTTTTTCTGTTATATAATATTTATGTCAATCAATATAAACCTCAATTTAATCGGTCTAATGAGAAAAATATTTATTCATTCACAAGTTTCAGATCTAAAACTTTATGATATCAAAGAATCTGTCATGACTATGTGCATTACTTAATTTTTGTGGTTAAAATTAGCAAAAAGTTGTACCTTGGGTTATTTTGTCCTATAACAGTAGGTATTTTGATGGTGGATCCTTGAGGTCAACCATACTAGTTCACTTCTGCTACTGGTTGTTGGGTTGGAATAATTTGAACCCAGAAATTGTGCAACACAACTGATTGAATAACTCCACGCTTGAGAGAACATTTGCTATATTATTAGGTTTCAGAATGATTATAATGGAGTGTTAGCTGCATTCAGACGTAACAATAGGAATTTTCCAAGTTTCTCAAAACTGGGTTCTATGTCACCGAGAATCTTGAATTTACATCCAGAAATACTGAAATTCTCATCCACAGATGTATTTTCTTCTCAAAACTGAAATCCTAATTTATTAGAAACAAAATAATCAATCCAGAATTTAGTTAAGCTAAAAAAAATGATCAGTATAAGGGATTCACACAAGAAATCCTCCTCAACTCTGTTCTTGTTGTGGCAAGTTCATACGTGCCATGTAGTTATCCATCCACGAAGCAAGAGAGGAAGGAACCAGTATTGAAAACTGCCTAGTAGGGCACACACTCTCACTTCTTAGTTGGTGGCAAAATTGAACAATATTGATGTTTACATGAAAGGAACTAAGCTGACCCGGCGGCAACCTTTTTTCGAACTACCCTTTTTCTCCGTGCTTTAGGAGCAGATGGTTGTGCATCATTAACAGAGTCTGCATTCACCTGTTTAATCCCCAGGAGCCCCAGCCCAGAAACAACGGCATTCTTTGATATAAACCATTTTGAGGAAGTCTGATCAACATTCTCAGATGGCCTGTTGTAAGCCTTCAACAAATTATCTGATTGAGCCAGCGGATCTGCCTCCACTCCAAGCCATACCCGCCTTGATGTCTCTCCTAATCGCACATTCATGATCCTGCATACAATCCCAATAATTCTTAAAACACAATAACACCTTCTATTACTAACCCAAAGAAATTGAAATGTTCAACATCGTTAAAACACAAGTATTTAAGGAGATTCTATAGAAGAGCCACCCATCCTCAATGTACTGGACTTCAAATATATAAGACATCAAGATCACCCTAGCTATATCTATGGTACATGCATACATTTATACATATATAGTACAAAATTTGTCAATCCCAATGATTTACACTAGAAGATCAGTAAAATGAGAAAAACACTATGAGAATTACCTAATTGAGTATATATATTAGAGAATCGAGACGCTAGGAATTTAAGATGTATGTGCTTATAAAAAAGAAACGGAATATAAATGAGGAAATCCCACTTCAGGAAGCAAGAAAGAAGTTATTAAAATTCAAGATGAGGAGCAAGGAAACAGCATATAAGTAGAGAGGTAACGTGTTTTAGAATATCATACCAGGTTCATTGAAATGAAAGAAAAAAAAAGGAACAAAATCAACAGTAAAACTCATGAAAACCCAGGACACATGGAATAACATGACTTGGGAAAACCCAGTGTGATTCAATGAACAGAAAGTAGACCTCAAAGCTGTGCTGAAGAAAAGTGCAACTCCAATAACATCAAAATGGTTGATCATTGCTCTATCAAATCCGCACACCAGTTGATATCTCAGGTTAGTGTAGAGTCCGAGGAAAGCACCATATCCAAGTGCATTACTACTCACAGTTGGAATTGTAACTGATAACCTGCAGAAGAAGTCAGGCATGCAGTCAGTAAAATCAATTTAAGTAGTTCAACAAATCAAAGGCACAGTGCTCAACTTTTCTTATGATCAGAGAAATTGAAAATTAACTGAACATAGGTGAGATTCTAAAGAAATTACATACCTTTCCTCCTTTTTACTAGCCAAAAAGTTAGACAATGCACCTTGCACTGCCCCCGCACTTAATCCTACCATACACAGCTCAGCAGCCTTGAAGAAGAAAGAATGGATTCTCTTTTGCAAGTCAAATTCCCTAAGTGGGTAACTCTTTTCAAATATATTGTTTGGGAGCTTCTGCAATGTATTTTGCAAATCAAACTGAAATGTGTTTCCATAGGAACGACAAGGAGCAAGTGACCATACAACAACTGCATTGCATGCTGCTGCTGTGAGCACGTTAACCAGCGCCAGATCCCATTCCTGCTTTATCCTACAACCAGAGTAAGGCCAAAATATTTCAATGCAGTGTTTCAGATGAGTTCTCCCAAGAAAGTTAACTTTCATGATAAATATACACACCTATCTTTCCGGTTGTTCAACTCCCACCATACTGAAGAACCAATTGTAGCAGCCTGTTCTAATAGAAGTTTATATAGGAATGCAGGGTCTGCAAGCATCCTGTGCAACAGATCATTATTGCAGAAGTCAATTAAGGATACATCCAGCCATCCACCGAAGTAGAACATTAAAAAAATTTAATGGAATCCTCTTCAAAACTGTGAAATAACACAGATATAGTCCTGTTTTAACAACAATTACAGGAGAAAGAATGACAATTTTTATGTCCTAATGTGTCTGACATGTCTATTTTCAAAGGTAAGAATCGAACAGATCATCATCAACTTTTGCCATCCAATTCCCATGGCACAGAATCTGTTCTCCTCTGCAGATGGGGAAGAGGGGGTTGGAAGGTGTGTGTGAATAGTTATATCTTTCTCTAAGTTGTTTTTATTTGCACATCTAGAAAGAGCTATAATTTATCTATGCTCAGGTTCCCTTTTGCAAAAGGTTAGAGCCTTCGCATATAGAAAAAATAATACTGCAAAAAGTCCTGCGGACAAAAACAAACCTTATCATTTTGATTCCTGTATTTTATTTATTTATTATTATTAATAATGTTTTTATAGAAAAAGAGTATTGTATATATTCTTTATCAACTAATGTTTGAAGGCTTTTTGCAATATTCTTTTTCCCAGAATATTAGCGTTGAAACATGCTTGGAGGTTTTGGATCAGTATGATAAAACAATTGTTCACAATTGCTTCACCTACAAAAGAAGGATCATCTGAAGTCATCATGTCCCAACACAAAAACTAAGATTTCATATTCGTCTCTGTTTTTTGTTTTTTAATTTTCAATTCCCGCTCATTGGAGTTCCATTGGGCTTAGAGTACACAAACAATTCAGACTTAAATCTAAATGTGGGAACGACAAATATCTCAAAGTTTCGGAGACATACATTTAAAATGACAAAGAGGAATTGATTGAAAATGAAATGATATATAAATTTAATTCTTGAAATAATTGAAGTGAAAATCTGGAAAGCTGAAAGCTTAAGTTGATCACAAGAATTACCTTCCAATGAATGCCCTAGAAATTCCTTGAGGAAGTGAACGAGAAATAAACCTAGTGGTAGTTGGCCTCGCATTGATTGCTAGAAATTTTACCATTTGAGCTGAGCTGACCAATCCCTGGAGGCAATCTTTAATTTAGTATACAGCCATATCATTATCAATAAAAAACAACTCATGTCAGAAATACTAAACCATTTCATAGGCTTGCCGAAACCCAGCAGGCAAATCCATAATCGTCCTTTGCCATTCATTCAATACCGCATCTACAAATTTACGGTCAAAAAGCTGGCAACAAGCACAAGATAAAATTGCTCTCATTAGAAAATTACAAATAGAAGTATTAATTTTATTATCATAATAAGGAGGACTTGGATGCAACTTAGTTGCATGGGATTTTAACCTCTTCAAGAAATATCCGTCTCCTAAACAAGCCACCCTCATCTCCTTCATCACCATCATCAAAGTCATCAAAGTAGTCGTCGTCGTCACCATCATCATCACCTCCATCACCACCACCATGGTTGATTTTCTTTCCAATTCCTCCACCACCACCTCCAATGTCAAGCTGCAAAATTTAAAGTATCAATCAGTTTCCAGAAATACTAGAAATCGAGCGATTATAATTTATATGTGAAAAAACACAAATAAAATAACAAAAAAATCAATTAGATGCAAAGGAAGCATTAATATGTGCTTGAGTTGTCCTCAGTCACTACCAGACTTATAGTAGATAATCAAAATTCAAGAGCGGCCCACCAAATGCTAAGGAACTTGTATGCTTCCATACTAGAATATATTGTCATCATTGTAAATTTCACAGATAGATGGTCTCGGCAGCAACAACCTTCAAATAGAAACTCAACAATGTTTTTCCCAAGCCTACACCACCTAACCAGTTCACATACTATAATATTTCATGAATGGATGCTTTCCATCGACAAAATTCAAAACCTGAAATAGTGGAAGTTTGGCAAACAAAAGGTGAAATAACCCTGAAAAAGTTGATTTTCCATGCAAGCAAGCATTTTTAGCTATAAAAAAAAATGTGGAGAACCAGTAATGAGTAATAACTAGCATCACTAGACTGACTAGATAATGCCCTCAACTGACCATATGCTTGGTGAAAAAGTCTAGGACCGCTGGTTATACCATGAATTTATGTAGAGAATAACCTAACTGTTCACATATTTAAATTGGGGTCAAACTATGAGAATATTCATCAACTTGCTGTCTGATGGACCATTGCATCTTGCCTCAACTTAAGTCCCTCACGTTCTTGTACTCATCTTAGAACAGTCAATAAATCCAGCTTTCAGAGGTGACAAACTACTATAATTTACCCTCCGTAGCTCTGCCACTTTTTATCAGCAGGTTATGCAATGGATTCTGACACATTATACAACTAACAAAATGGAGCCCAAAGAAAAGAAGAAATTTTTTCTACATGCTTATCTTCTTATAATTATAAATTTATCAAAAGAAGAAGAGCAAATAGCATATTGTTTGCCTGTAATTGGGAAAAATCTCTTCTATGGAAGTTTCCAGACTCTCCCGTTACTACTACAGCATTCTAAAGCAGTTAAGGTTTCTTCCCCACGAAATATAAGGAACAAAGATCAATTATTTTCTTTTATTGATTTTAATAAAATGTCATCCTGAACTTAAAAGTTGCATAATTTGTATAGATAAGCCTCAACTCTAGTAACTAGTATTCACTAAATCACTTCTTCTATACTCCTTAAATTTTGCCAACTACCAAAACGATCTCCGGCTTAATTTCTTATGCCTAAATTCTGTATGTTTAAGAAAGAAAAGAATAACCAAAGCAAACACTGACCTGAGGGCTAGACTTGGTTTGCTTCTGTGTCATATCAAGCTTGGATTTTTCCAAAGTCACTGAACCAAGTGACCCGTATTGCCCCTTCATAACTGGACTAAACGATGTCGGAGAACAAGAAGGCAACGACGACGATGGTGCAAAAGAATCCAAATTTCCAGGCGCCGCTGGAGCTGCGAAGCATCGCTCTAGTGTAATTGCTGAGTTTCCACCTACCAAAGAGGAAGAAGAAGCTTTCAACACTAAACCTCGCCAGCGAAGTTTAACGGCCGCCGGATTAACAACCTTTTGTACAGTAGCTAGTTTAGGAATCGGCAATAAAGGTTTTGGCAACAAGGTCTTGGTGTTGATCTGAGTGTTCATGGGCATAATTTGAGCCGTTTGGAACACCACGAGTGACATTTTCTTTCTTCCGTTTGGATACTGAGAAAATCAAAACAAATTTTCAGCTATTATTCATAATTCAGCTGATTGAGAAGGTATTGCTTGAAAATAATTCTCTCTCTAAATGGAGCTAGAGAGAGAAAGCAGAAAGAGAAGAGACGGCGTGGGCGATTGGGGATTTTGATGGAGTTGAAGATAGCCGCCGTCTAAACGACAACCCAATCCGAAAACGAGCTTCTAATCTAACTAGGTGAGTTGACTCGGAAATTTTGGATGACTGGAATCAGCAGACCACGTTTACGTTTAAAAGTTGGCTTGGTCCTGGACCGGGTTGAGCTGGGCAAAAGCTCCCCCGAACCACTTATTGGCTTAGTGATCTGTTTACACCTATCAACGGCTTGTCGTTTTAATGGTGCTTAAATTACAAGTACCTCCTTAGTCCTTAGTGAATATTGATTAGATTACTCATAGGAACAGTGACACAATCTCAATATAAGTGATAGGAAAAAAAAATGAAATGAAAAAGTATGTACATAAGGTTTTTTTTTTTCATGATTATTTTTTTTAATAAATAAATAGGTCATACTTAATTTTATTTTCTTTATACAAAAAAAAAAAAACCTTCGTGCACAAGTAGCTATCTTAATTTTTTAATGATAATTGCTAAACATTATAATAACTAACGTTGAATCGTTGATTATGTAATTTAGCTACAACCTCATCAATCATAGCTGTGTTCTTTTTTTTATATATACAATGGCCCTTGCTTACCACCATTCCTGCTTCAGTCAACCATGGTATACCAAATGCATATTCTGAACATAGGAAATGTTGTTTTGTTTGGTTATCATGTATAATTCCCATTCAATAAGAAAGTGCTTATTTGTTAATGTCAAATTAAACACAATCAATACCATGTTTTGGTTTTAACAAACCCACCAAAGTGGACTAGCTCAAACTGCTCAACTCACCCAAGTCCTAATTCCTTTACCCTTAAGAATCCTATCAAATGGCATCATCTTTCAGCAGCATGTGTGTTCCTTCCTTTCAATTGTTTTATATTAGACCACAAAGCACTAATTGCAAATCCTCAAAGAAACCAAAAACAATATAAGTTTGCATCATTTTTCAATCATCCTTTGCTTTGTTAAGACTTGAGGAAGACATACAAAAGCTTACTAAGGAAAGTAATCTGCCTAAGCAGAGAGAGATGCCAGAGTTGGAAAAAGAATCTCTTTCTAAAGCCCCAAAAGCAATCCTTTTCTCCTCTTTCTCTTCATAAACATACATATAAAGACTTCCATATTCTTCCTCTCCCTTTCAAATTCCCACAAAGAAAAATCAGCATAACACAGGTTGTAATCAATGTCTTTGATTGGCAGGCGCCCTGGTGTTGTTGTCAATGGAGTCCAAAGAATGCGAACCTTCCATTGCTTTTGGTGTCAAGCTTGCCAAAGAACTGTAAGGATAGCCTATAGAAACCCAAATGGAAGCTCGTGCCCCTTTTGCTTCAATGCATTACATTATGAGCTAGATATATCAAGGCCAAGGCTTGTCACCAATTTAGAGCCATCCCCTGCTACCCAATTGATGAACAACTTGGCTCTCATGCTTGACACATCAGTTATGCAGCAAACCAATTATTTTGACAGAAGAACTCGATGGGAAACAGAAAATGAAGATTGGATTACACTTCGATTTGTTAGACCTATGCATCCGCCAAGGCTTCTTCCTCCACCAGAAAATTCAAGCCCCCAAGCCAATGGTATGTTAACTAATGCCACTGTTGAGAATGCATTGGATGAATTTGTTAATCATGAGATGGTACAGACCAACCGGCAGGGGCCACCTCCTGCACCTGCTTCAGCCATTGAAACCTTACCAATGGTGAATATCACACAAACCCAATTGAAAGATGACCCCAATTGTCCCATTTGCAAAGATGAGTTTGTGCTTGATGAAGAAGTAAGAGAACTGCCTTGTAAGCATTTCTATCATTCTTGTTGCATTGTCCCTTGGCTTCTCCTCCACAATACTTGTCCTGTATGCCGCTATGAGCTACAAGGCAATTCTAGTGATGACCTTCAATATGAAAATTATGTGAATGATTTTCACTTCGAAGAGATGACAAACACCCTCAATTGGTTCTGGAGTCATTTGGTTTCTCTCAGGCCGATTCGAGCATTTCTGAATTGGACACATAGACACCTCGATTCACAACAAAATGACACTGGTGAAAGTAAGATTAATCTGTGAAGTGGGATTTTTATACTAACTTTTGCCTAACAAGACTGTGATATACTTGCAGGTAGCTCATGGTGGCGCTCGTGGCTTGTTTTATAGCACTAGAACTATAATAATTGTGTTAAATCACTCAGGTAAGATATATACAGTTTAATTAATTTGCAGAACATGCATGAAAATAATGGAAGGAAGTTCAATAATCAGACTATAGCAGGTAAGTAAACAACTTTTCAGTAGTCTTTAACCAAATTTGAATGTTGCAGTGTATTTTCATTGCAGCAGAATTGAGACTGTGTTCTTGAAAGGATTATTGAGTGTAATGTCTCTCATGAAGTTGGCGTGGTTTCATGTGTTGCAGTAGTTCAAGCATTCAGCTGTTTTGGAATGTGCAAAATAGTTTTACATATTTTTACCAAGAAGAATCATAAAGAGACATTAAAAAAATAGGAAACAAAAAAAGTTTACATAGTTTTATCATGGATTCAAAATGTTGTACCTTTGTCTTTTATATACTTTCTTTTTAATTTTAGAAGATTTATAAAATTTATTTCCATTTTTTTCTACTTCTTCCACTCTTCTATCAAATTAATTATCTGATGATATTCATTTTTATCTTATTTTTTTCAGAAAAATAAAAGTTTAATATATTGTGATATTTTTTTTCAAGGATGTTATGTGACAGAAAAAACAAATTTATAATAAAATTAAGATAAATAGAAGATAATTTAGTGATCATAATCTAATTTAGTAATTTCTTATTATTTTCTTTTGCAATTTGGTTATAGAATGAAAAGGAAAAAAAATATGAAAAAAAGAAAATAAAAATAAAAGCAAAACTGTAAAAGGGGCATGTGCGAGTGCCTGGCTTTGGAGCTTGGTGCTTGGAGAGGGAATGGTAGGATCAGCTGTGCCTCAGCCTTTCTGGATACCCATATCTCAGGTGGGTCCTACGCCACTTAGTCTCATCACCACCGCCGCGTCTCTCCACCTGAGCCACCTTTTACGCCACCGCATCAGCAACCATCTCCGCCTTGGGTTTCTAATTCAATCCTCTTTCAAGGTATCCCTCTCTTAAGTTTTATGTTAATTTTCCATTTGATCACTGAGGAAATATTTAAATTTCAACAAGTTTGGGCTTAATTTGCTCGAAATTTTCAATTTTTTTTTTTTCTTCTGAAAGAAACTCTAATGGGACCAGGAAGCAATTGAAAGCAGAGGGCATAACTATCACTATTCCAACTATTGCTATTTTTTCATAAACTTCTGTTATGATAATGGTGTGTGCTAAGCTGGATTTTGTATGGACCATCATATAGCACTTGTTAAGGTTTTCTTATTCACAGTTGGGAGTTGAAGTTCATCACTGTTACTAGAAATAGTTTCTTTTGATGAAAATATTATGTGTAATTGGCATCTATAAATGTATGTATGCCACAATATCAGGTTCATGGGGCCAAGTTGGTCAGTTCAAATTTTTTGGCTTCTAAGTTCGGTATAAATCTTTGATATATAGCACTATACTGATGGTAGAATTGCAAACATTAATTAACTTAGTAATAGTATATGGAATGAAGTAGATGCCTAAACTCAATGCTGGAAATGCTTGATCAAGTGGACTTGCTCTATGAGAAAACCTTTGTGATAGTTTTGCTTTCAACGGGAATTACACAATCCTTTTGAAGGATGAATAAGGGGCTAGGGGAAAGAATAATAACTAACTTTAGCTGTTATTCTAGTTGCCTTCAAGTTAAGTTCTTTTCTAGGTCATCTTGCTTTTCTTATTTTGTAGAATTAGAGTTAGATAGATCAATTCAAGGGAAATTAAGTAATATTAGGGTCTAGGGTATTTTCTCCTTCTAAAATAATGTAAGGAGTTACCTATAGCTTCTCAAGTCTTGTGATTGGTGTATTTGGTTTTGTTTTCCTTTGCATATCTCCTTTTGATTCTGTGTATCTATGGTGACATACCTGATTTTAGTATCTTTTTCTGCACAGAAGCTCTCTTCTCTGAGTCATGTGATTAGATCAAAACATCTATGGTGTGAGAAATCACTTCAGTCCAAAGGAATCAGTTTTCTTCATTCACTCAATCATAATTTGACTTCTACACATTCTACTAGTTTCTGCTTCTTTAATGGGGGAGAACGTAGAAAGGACTCTGGAAACAGTGAAATGTCCAGTTCAAAATCATCTGGTAGAAATTCATTTAGAGGAAGGAAATTGACAAATATTCTCCTTGCTGTTAATGTTTTGTGAGTATCACATTCCCTTTTGAACAAAAAACTTTATGGTTTGTTCTTCATGAATACAATTTAGAAGGTTAATCTAGGAACTAGCTTGTCTACTGCCAATCTGTCACTCTTGCTTAATTATGTTTCTCTAGTTCTGTATTTTCTACTTCCTGTGGGATTTGCACATAAAATGGTGAAGTGGCTTTTCATATGCACAGAATTTATATTGCACAATTTCTAACACAAGGCAAGCTTATGCTGTGGGGAGCTAAGGTAAGTTTGCAAACAAGAATTCAAACGTGTGTCCTGTGTATTGGCACTTTTTTAACCATGGGCTATGTATATTACTAGATAAACAGTCTTATAGACAAAGGACAAGTATGGAGGCTGGCCTCGTCTTCCTTCTTGCATGCAAATATTGGACACCTTATGGTCTGGTTTGAATTTAAGCTGTTCAATTTTCTTTTCTTTGTATAATTTATTGAGTTTGGTATTTTGAAAATATCACAATATATTTCTCCAGGTTAATAGTTATTCTTTAAATTCAATTGGTCCTGCTGTGGAGAATATCAGTGGTCCTAGGAGATATCTTGCAGTTTACTTCATCTCTGCCATAGCAAGTAATGGCTAACAATCTTTTTTCAATAGCCATTGAAATTTCTTACCTCTTGTATTCTAATTCCACGGCTTCTAGAAAATCAGGTTCTGCAATGAGTTATTGGTTCTGCAGAATGCCTGCAGTTGGTGCATCAGGAGCAATTTTTGGATTAGTAAGTTCCTTGAAATTCATATTCGTCACAAATTCTCTCATCCTGTCTGCCTTTCAGAAATACATGCGTGCACATACATAAATATTTAATATGGTGTTCTACTTTGTGTTTTCCGTATTTGAGTTTCCTTCTTAGAATGTCAGTTCTTCCATATGTAAATATTGTATTTACAATAATAGTATTACCTTAATGATGGGACGGAAGTTATACTGTTAAGTCAAGATGCTGATGAACACGTGGTCTTACTTCTGAGACTGTTAATATCAGAAGCTACAAGCTATGACATTTATCTTGTTCTCCTCATCGTCTTCTATTATAACTGTCTTGCTTATATTTCAGGTTGGATCCTTTGCCGTCTTTGTCTTGAGGCACAGAAGCATTGTAGGCGGAGGCAGAGAAGATCTGCAGCACATAGCACAAGTAATCATCCTGAATATGGTATGCTCCTTGGTTTCTTGTGTCAACTATCGACTTAAGACAAGGGAATTTAAATGGAAACTCAGTTGAACCATGCTAATTCTTCTAAGCCTGTAAGATCAAACCCATTAAATCCGTCAGCATTCACCTTCTGCTCAGTGGGTTAGGGTGCCATGGTTTTCTTCCAAAAAAAATTAGTCATTTTGTATTGATATAAAACTCCTTATCATCCCTGGAACAAATGGGTTATTTGTGGAAATTTGTCACATCCTTTGACTTGTAGTAGTATATGTCCAGGGAAGAGATGTATGTTGGTAATAAACGCCTCTTCTATATAAAGTTACCTAGTAAACTTTACCAATTTTGACTTTTTATTTAATCCCAAATAGAAAGGGGCTTATCAATCTTATTGGTGACTAAATTGGTATATACTGTCCTGCAGGTCATTGGACTATCTTCCAAAGGCATTGACAATTGGGGACATGTAAGTATAACTGAAGCATCGTAACTCCTACTAAATGATGCGTATATGAACAAAGGAATTTCTTGTTTAACCATTTTTGCATTCTGTTTCTTTTCTTTCTTTCTTCTTTTGGACAATTGTTGTTAGCTTTAGTGTGGGTACTGGTAGTCTCCCCTCTCCCATGCCCAATCCCATAATGCTTGAGGGTTTCTATTAGGTTTTGACTAAGGACCTTTTCTTTGGAAGAGGAAGGGCATGACTATTTTGAAAACATTCTATCCACTAACTCGTGCATTGATCTCCAAAAATATGCCATTTCTACTCTGAAATTTACATGAAAATCTGCTGGTAGAAAGCATAGACTATGTAATGCTAGAGCAACTGTTGTTGTTTGTACCAAAAAGAGAAGATGGAGAGATAGAGAGAGAGGGGGAGGGACGGAGCCATGCCAAAATTTTGAACCAGTACAGTGACTGACTGAGGGCTCATGCGTTGGAGATATAGGTCTAATTCATTGGTTTTGCATCCGAATTAAAAATAATAATAAATTTATTTCTTGTAGGCATTAACATTTAGGATGAACTGACTATATGTATTCAAGCCTGCATCTAATTTCTTTATATACGTTTCAGGTTATCCCATCCTTGATCATCCATTTCTACTATTACTACTAATATTACCATCAACTACTTTGGCATTTACAATTTCAGTTAGGAGGCTTGTTAGGAGGTGCTGCTGCATCATGGGTTCTTGGACCTGCGTGGAAGCATGAATCCACATCCTGGGATGGTAGACAAATTTTTTCTGACAGAGCCCCAATTTTTAACCTCCTTAATGGAAAAAAGAGAACCTAAGCAATTGAATTGAAAATCTGTGTTTAGTGGCAGAGTATTCCACCGCTGATTAGAAATGAGAAATAGCTATTTTCCTTTTTTTATAGTATAATTTGCCATGAACTGTTCATTTTCCTGTCATCCAGGATACTACTATTATGAATTATATTTGCTGATTGTAAATCTGTTCTCTTTAGTCATATTTTGTATATTTTCGTTTTTCTTCAGCTTCAAGTTTTTCTTAGGTAAATCCATGGAGATTACAAAGGAGCTAGTCTCTTCTCTCTTCCTCTCTTGTTTCACCTTCTCTCTTTTCTGTTCCGGGGACAGGGGAGTCTTTCTTTTCTCTGCTGTCTACTGCTGCAACGTTTCATTTGGGGTTTCTCTGGTGGCAAACTAGGTTCTTGCTCTGAGAAACCCATTCATCAAAATCCTTGTGAGGGAAGAGACTTTGAATTTGTTGACTCGTCATTTTATTCAAGTTTCAAAAATTTCTGAAAGAAAGAGAACATTAGATGCTTTAAAAACTGGTTAAAACTTGCATATTTGTAGAGCACTGTTGGAAATCTGTTTTCTATTTTTCTATGAATTTATTATTTCCCGGCGAAGTTTCTAAAAGATTTACATCTGATGAGTTGCTTCTAAATTCAATTCTGTTTGATGCCTCAAAGCATCACTGTCACCTCTTACCTACAACAACCATGTAGGTAAAACAAAAGCAAACATAAAATATTTTGCCATGTACTACACTTTGTGCACACAATAAAGGAGTCGAAAGGAATCCACTTTTTCCCCAGGTTGTCCTATTATCTGTAGTGTATTACCCTGCTAATCAGGAAGTTGAATTTGCCACTTTCGTTTCAGAAATTGACACATTAGATATCCAAACAATAATGATTAAGAAGTTCCTTCATCTTCAATAATATCGATTCAAAATGATGAAGGGTTTTTTTCTTACGATTGGGGAAACATTCTAAAACAGAAATGGAAGAAATTTATCCCCTCAACAATCTGCCTTGTATCTAAGTAACACATCAAATCATCCCATTTTTCTGATATCATCTAAATGTGAAGTACAAACTGCAGATGTCAAAAGGAACCAGCATTTCATACACTTGAGTGATTACAAAAGATTGTTCTCTTTGAAATCTGAAGCCTATCTTTTCCTTTCAACTATTCAGACTATTGTTAGTTGCCCCCTTAGGGAAGAATAGCTCACAATTTCTTGAGAATTCAGAGATGTATACCAGTAAGAGGCCTGCCAACTTTTTGGCTTTGACCCATATTTCATTCATTTCATTTACAAGTACACTGCTTGCCTGAAAGAAACAAACATAATCTACTTTAAATTTTCATCAGAACTTCCATGGTTAGCTGGAACAAAACTGGTATAAGACATTGTTGAGCTGAGCTCTTTGCTTGTGTTGGGAAGCCATCATTGATGGTGTTGAGTATTACTGGGAGTAATATTATTGAAATCAACAAAGGAGATAAATGGTCATCAGTCCAGAAAGTCCCAATAGCCAGAATTCCCTGTAGTAACGACTTTCTGCTGAAACTGCAACAAAAACCCAAACTTTAACATTTGCATAGAAGTTAGCAATTTTATGACAAACAATGACAACATGACACACCAAAGAGAACTTGCAAAACATACAAATCTTTTCTATAGAAATATATTCAGCCTATAGCTGTCTTCAAGATTAATAAATCAGTGTAAGGTTGAAATAATTCCCCGTTAAATTGAATGGAAATAGTTAATTACAGGGGCCTTATAGGCAGATTGTCTTCTAACCAAACTTCCAGAAAAGATTTTGCTTAGCCTTGACAATGTACCTTCAAGTCGTTAAAATTACTTGACAGTACATTGATTTGTTAATATTTATAAAGCTAAACCTTATGGTCATGGACAAAGCATAATGGGATCTTGACTCCAGTTTTTCTAAAGTGGAACTTGTATATTTATAAGGATTGCTATGAATTGACAAAAATGTAATATCAACTCACAAAATCTAGAATCAAAGAGCATCAGCAAGACTAATGACAAAGCATGTAAATGAATTATGAGCATCTGAGCGGCCATTTGTAGTATGAAGGAGCTACATATTTACATATACAGTAAAGACTAAAAAGAGAGTGAGTTCTTAATATGTCATAGGAAGCAGTAAGTAAATTTCATCCATCAGTTTCAATTCGACCAATAAGGTGCTAAGTAACATCACCCATACAGGAAAAGAAAGTTAAATAAGAAATATCATCATATGCGTTAAATAAGCCCACACTGTAGCCACACCCAGCAAAAAAGGAAATTTTATAAGTAAGCAATCCAAACTTACATGATGGGGATGGGGTGATCGATGGAGACAGCAAATTTTCAGTGCTTCCTTTATCCTGGCTAGGCCTGGAGCCAAATGATACATCAGGTATGGGAGATAGAACTGGAGATGGCTTAGAAGCGGGACTGAAAGAAAGCGAGGAAGGAGAAGCAATAGGCGGTGGATGATATGGAGGAACAGATGGGTTAGAATGGGAAACTGGCGAGGAGCTTGGAGAGTATTTGCCTCCATGATATGGGCAGAGTTGTGGGGGATGCTTAGTTACACTAGATGGTGCAGGCGAAAGTGATTTGCAATTAACACATGGAGGGAGGTTAACAGCAGGTGAGGATATCGGAGAGTAGGAAGGGGAGTAAGATGGTGAGATTGGTGGTTCTACATAATTGCCCGACTCTGGGGATGGAGCTGGAGAAGGACCTGGTGGGGTGGCATGGAGAGTGCACTTTAGAACAGACGACAAACTGATGCTTTTAACTTTGCCAAAAACAGAGTTATCAAGGCCAAGATTTTTTGCAGGAGAGCCTGTGATTGTTAGAGCCAATTGTTTCAACCTCTGTGGTAGAAGCATTCCAAAGTTTGACACAACAGAAGCCTGTATTGTGACTGGGGGAGCTATTGTTGAGCCATTTGTATTTGTTATTTGCACATACACATTCTGAATGGAAAAAGAAAAAGACAAAGAATGTGGTTAGTAAACCATTTACGATGGTGTTGGAAGGGGTACTCGTACATAAGTGTACACAGATTAACTGAAGCTAATTAATGAATAATGAAAATGTGCTCTTACTCTACTTCATCATATCTAGGACAGATTGGACATGCAATCTAGAATTATTTTAATTTAAACAAGTTGGTCATGAGGAGCCTTTACGAGGTAAGCAACATTAATTTAAATTATCATGCTTTTCTTATTGAAAGTAACAATTATATGCGAAGTGCTGATGTTCTGGTGTATTCTTGTATCTAAATAACATATCTAAAAGTTTTGACTTCTAGAAGTTCTGATAATTCTTGAACGAGAAACAGACAGCAAGCTACAAAAAGTTATGACAATTGTAGAGCTTTAAGTAAAATGGACCAATCTACTAAATAATCAAAGGCCAACTAAAAACTGAAAGATGCTTAAACAGGTGACTTTACCTCATAAGAACTTAGATGCAAGCCAAACTTCAACTCATCCTTGAGATCGACGAATTTATCCAGTATTTCGGAAATCGAATTATGGAGGGTAAAGTTAAATAGAATTTGGGGTATCTGCCAAATGGAAGCAGATTGCGGTAACACAGTGATTCCCCCTGGAAACTTCAGAATCTCAAACATAGACGGGTACCCAAATATTGATGTTGTCAAAGTCAGATTGGATTGCTGAAGGAACAGTTCAATTAGTGATGATCTCAGCACACTTAGGGAAACTGGATTTATCAGAACATCCATTGGATCAGAAAGAACACCAAACACCACATTGGTCCAGTTAGATTCACTTCCTTGGTGCATAGATAAGACAACCACCTGTTACAAGTAGTTAGGTTTTAGGTCATCTTTCTCTAACCAAACAAATCAGCACAATAGAATATAACAGAAAAATTCTGAAGTTAAACCTTTGTGTTTGGGAGACCTATTTCCTCAAATATATCATATTCTAATCTGTCAATGTGCGGAACAAGCTGTGAAACTGGCTTTTCCAGTCTGATGAATGCATGAACTGTGGCTGGAAAAAGTATCAAAAGGAACTAGTTAATGCAAGCGATTGATGATGCATTTCCCAGACACCATAAACACCTTTCATAAGCTATTAAGGAATATTCATAAAACTCAGGACTTTCTGTGATCTCATAATAATCATTTCTAAATGGGGCACATGTCAAGTTGAAACAGCTGTGGTGATTGGAACTTAAAACATTCCAAAGGAAGGAACCATTTAATTGTATAACACCATATTCAAGACAAATCACTGCATTAAATGCCAATTTTTTTCTTCTAAAAATAACACTATAACATGTGCCCTAAGGGCAATCTTTAAGAAAACCATTATCAAATACAATAACTTATACAAGTAACTTTAGACACCAGACACAAGTTACCATAAACATAGCAATTTGCACATTCTTAAAGTCTCACGTCAAACCTATTTCAACATCGCTCCTATAACCATTAATTCACATATTCAAGAAGTCTACAAAAACCCATCATTCTTCTTTAAGAGCATCCCATGTTTTATAATTCCACAATAACATTCTAGCATTTCATAGTTCACACCAGCAGCGGAACACAAAACAAATATTAAGGTGGACCAAAGCATAATTTTTTTTTATATATACACAGACATAGATGTATAGTAAACTAGCTGAAGTTTTAAAATATGTTTCTTCAACTAACAGTTTGATAATTTACAATGGCGCCAACATTCATCCATTTTCTTGAATACATGTAAACTTTGGAGAAATTTCTTTATCAATGCTCATTATTAAATAATCATATACAAAATATTAGCATCTTATTTTGTACTCTGGTTTATAATTTTTTATTCCTCTGAATCAAGGTTTATATTCATTTAGAAAAACTGTGAGACGCTAAAATAAATAGAATAGAAAACAGCAGTTCCAGTAACCAAGAGGCAACAAAGAACAAAGATCCTATTAGAATTATGTTTATAAATGAAGTTTTAATAGTCCTTTTTATACTGTAGCTTCAGGAGGATCCTGGGCCAAAGTAAAAAGGAATAGAGAAAGATTCAAAAGATCTAGGATTACTGGGATGAAGAACTCATTCTCAAAATGGGCCCACCTTGGTCTGAACTGACATGCATAGTTCATACAACTGTAGATATCTATTAGTTGTGCTGCCAAATCCTCCATTTATTTTGAAGCAAAGTTTGATGCTTCAATTTTACCATTCTCTCTTTACCCTCTTCAAATACCATATTATTCTTTTCTTTTGTTCTTTTATTAATTCCAAGCACATGAAAGGGGATGGAAAAATATAAAAGCCCCACCAACTTATCAATTCTAAACAGACACTAAAGGCAAACCATTCCATATTATTTGAAATCTGTTTGATCCCTCCTAAGTTAATGAATTTAAGTCAAACTAAATTTCTAACACCAAGTTTAGGTGGGAGCGTTCCCCGTTCATGGTTCCCTTCCCAAGACATGCACCTCATAATAAATGAAGTTATAAGACAACCTATGCCCAAAAAAACGTCAAATAAAAAAATGAGAGAGAAAAAGAGAAAGGTGAATTAGTGCGTTCCTATACTCAAAAATTAGGAACTAAATACTGAATATCCACTAGTCCATGTCAATTCAGTTCAAGTAGAAGAGCATACCCAAATTCCCAGAACAACAAATGTTTCAATCTATTGAACAACAAGGTGGATAACCAAATACCCAATTTCTTGACAACCAAATTGACATGGTGACACACTGCATAGCGGTGGACTCATAAGCACACTGATTTCAAGATAAATTAGCACATAAAGCATCGAAAAGCCAAAAGTTCACAACAAAAAGATGGAATTTTAATTCCCATTTGCAACGAACCACAACAATTCGCAGGCTGAGCATTCCAATAGCTTCAAAGTATCAGAAATCTACGATTACACAATCCAAAAAGCTGAAAAACAATAACTAGTAAGAGACACATACCGCTGAGCTTAATTGCATCTTTTGCATCAAACCCATACTTCATTTTATGTATTGGAAGGATCCAGAAAATCCCAGATAGCAAAACTGACAAACTCAAAATCAAAACGAAAAGACACTTGAAATTGAATTCCTTTGCGAATCCCTGCAAAACCATCGAACATCCCTGGCAGATAAATCCTGAAGAGCTTTGATTCTCAACATCATGATTCTGCTGTTGATGCAGATTTTTTTTCCCTTCAATTTTTTCGAGTTTCCCCATTTGCAGAGCATGTGGAATCCCCTCCTGTATATTTCCCAGTACAGGTAACAAAACGGAGACTCAAGAAGATGAAGATGTGAGACAAGTGTTCATGGTGGGCAGGGCTATAAGCCAGTATATTAACTCATTAAACCCACTTCTCTCTCACTCTCTCTCGCTAAAGCACACACTCCACGGACCAAGTCTCTCACTCTCCCTCCACTTTTCCAAGTTATTTTATTAAACTTTTAGGCTACCGAACGTTGAGGTGAAGCAAAGGTGAAAAAGAAAGAGTGTGAGAGCATAAAGTTAGGGTTTTTTTTGTCATTTACAATAGAGGTTTTTTATATCCCTAAGAACACAATAAATGTTAGTATTAAGATTATTGTCATTAAATTATTTTGTTTATAATTTGTCTTATTCCAAGTGTATTTGTTAAGATGCACTAAATGTAGTTTTTAATTGTGACTCAAATTATGGTCACCAAATATTATAAATTTTTTAAGAGTTCATTTAACCAATGTCACATTTGATAAGGTTTAATAAATATAATTTTTAGAATTTATTAAATTTTAAAAATAGTAAATTATTTATTACATAATACTAAAATTAATTATAATAAATAATATAAAATTTTTTATATTTATTATCTTAACAAGTGCTCTTAAGTACTCATTAGAAAATTTTATTTTTTATATATGAATTTGTCTAACGAGTAATTTTAAGATAATTGATACTATAAATAAAAATTTTGTAACACATTTATTATGATAATTGATTATAATTTTAATATTATTTAATTTATAAGTTATTACCTTTATAAAAATTTTGTTTAAATAAATATCATATATTCTTAACAAGTATCTTAAAAATTTATAAACAAGTGTACTAAGAACTCCTTAAACTAATACATTTAATTAAAATTTTGAATTCAATGAATTGACATTTAGTGAACTTCTCCCTTCCACTACATGCTTAAGCATAAAAAAATAAAAGTATTTTTTAATTTACTATTGGATATAATTTTCGATTTTTTACTACTATTGGAAACAAAGTATTTTTCTAATTTATCCTTTTGATTCCTCTATAATATTCCATTGTACTAATATTTATTTATCTAATGGGGGGCTTGTTGTAATGAAGAAGCAAATGAATTAACAATTGCATACCATACAAGTGGACCATTTATAAGGGAAGAAATTTGGTAAATAATGGGACTAATCATATGTACACATAAATGTCAGAGCTAGATTGCACAACTATAAAGATAGTGATGGATAATTTGATTGGGCAACATCCTCACTTTAGTCTAACATAATTGGGACAAAATGGTATTTTAATATTTTAACATTTTAATATTTCAACAATTTTTTACTTTAACTACTATATATAAATGATGTTTTGAAAAATGGAAATTTTATTGGTGATACTTGGGTTTTTAGTGGTAGGTTTTAATGTTGACAGAGAAACAAATCATAAAAAAAAAAGTTAATCTAGAATTTATTTAAAAATTTCCTTTTGTAAATGAAAAAGATATAAGATTGTTATTTGAGAATAAATTATTAATTTTGTTATTAGAATTTACTTAAGATTGTTATTTTGGAAAATGTTGTGATATATGCTAATATTATCCATCAATAGTAGAATTATTGTTTTGGTTACTATCTTATACTTTAGATTAGTGAGACTAACTTTAATTTCAAGAGAAAAAGAGAACAAAAAATAAGAGCATGATTAGGATTTTATCAAGTGATAAAATCTTTACAAAGCATTAAAAGCTCTTGTTTCATATTTTATTTCTTATTATATTCGAGATATGAAGAACTTGACTTACTTATTATTATATATTATGTAGAGAACTATTGATAATCATATATTAAGATTTATTAAAAAATTGTATCTAATCAAATAACGATCAATAATTTAGAAAAGATATCCAAAATTGAGACACATGATTTGATTCTTCACAACTAATTTGCATGATGATATAACTTTTTGCATTCCATTTTTTCTAATTGTATTGTATATAAAAAGAAGTTTGTACTTAAAAAAGCATAAAAAACAATTTGTATTCATTATTATTTTTTGGCCACATTTTTTGTATTCATTATTAAAATTGCAATATGTAGTAGAGCTTGATACGCAACACTGAAAATCTATGCAGGTTCAATGTTGCCCAAGACAACCTATATTTTGTTGGCTTCTTAATGTCATTAGCACCCCCCCCCCCCCCCCCTGTAGCTCAATTGAGAGGGTATACAAACAATCCCCTTTCTATATATATATGTTTTTTCTTCACCCAAACCAGCAAGAGCTATTACTTTGTCTATTATGCAACTAACAAGATCTTCAACTTATAAACTGGTCAAATTATTATGTCCAATGATTTAGAGATAAGGATTTTCTAATGAAAGATATATATAGAGATAAGAATAAAAAGGACAAAACTTATTTTACTGAACTTAGTGTTTCTAAACAAGTAGAAGAGAATATGAAATATCTGTTTAAACTGTTACCTCTCTCTTTTTTGGTTTGAAACTTTGTCCCTTTTCTTTAACTTATTAATACCCAATGATTCAAACAACACATTTAACACCCTTAGTAAGTACCTACTCTCCATCTCTCTCTTTTCTTGGGTGCATGACCAATTGACAGAATCTGTATTCTTCCAAATATTAGAGGTTGATAATAGCAACAATACAAAGGATAATAAAAGAAGAAGAAAAAAAGCAGTAGTAGGGAAATTGTTAAGAGGGGTATGGGTGGTGGGGGGTGTAGGAACTTGGAAGCCTGAGATATTAGTAAAGGAGCACAAGAAACCACCGTTTGGTGGAACACCATGACTCCATGAAAGAAGCATCCAACCACCAAGAATTTGATGGTAGCAATTTTCATGGTGGTTGGATTGTTGACATAAGACTTGATTTTCCCCTCACAAGACAACCAGAGTTTAATTTTTTTGCAACTTGCTCTAAAATAATATAAGCTAAATATGCTATTTCTTTTTTCTTATTATCTAGAGGGGGGAGGGGGGGTTGTCCTTTGGTTCTATATCCATGAAGTGCTGACTATATAATCATTCAAAATTGATAGTTTTGCAACTAGCCCTAACCTTTAGGAACGTTGTAACATAAAGGACAAAACAGGTAGCCTTTCCCTTGTCTTCTCAAAATGTTGCCTCTTTCTTTCACCTATAAGTGCAGCTGACCTCCAGTCGAGTAAATATCATTGAAAAACTGGCTGTCATGAACTGTTAATCCTGCTGGCCTCATGTTCTGTAACCCAGACTACAAGGGCATTTGGACAATCCACACAAATGAGGTATTCTGTTACACAAAGCAGTATGCAGTGAGCATGAACATATTCAGAACAAGTACTAAATTATGGTCTAAAGATTGAAGACTATGCAATCAACCACTGATTTTTTTGAAACATGTCAAAATCAGACTAGTCTAGAAATGTCCTCTCCTTGCAGTAGCGATAAGCAATATCATAAATTTATACGCTTATAGGCAAATATATCAAATGGCTTAATAATATCAACTAGAGATTATTAGCAATTAGCAGAATAATGTGGCCTAAACATAATGAAAATACAAGTCAGCAACAAAAAATAATGAAAATAAGATCTAAACTATTTCACCTCAGTGATCTCCACTTCAGCAAGCTCCATCAGTATATATGGGGTGCCTTGAAATTACTGTCTTACAAATTTTTGCATGAAAGCATTGGCAAAGCCTTTCCAAATCTTGACCTGTCCATTTTAGTTCAAGCAGCGTGGCAAAGAATATATACTTTGAGTTTCTTTTCTACATGTAGGACTGAACAACTAAGGCAGTAACTAACAAATTTTAAGCATTCCAAGTAAAAAGGTCAAGGGGATTAAAACTATTAGCTTAATAACTTGTCTATTTACAGAAGAATGGGACCAAGATTACATCTTCTATTTTCTTAAAACTACCCTCTGTATAAAAGTACCACATCTACTGGGAATTGCTGCTGCTCTGTTTTCTTTCCGATTTTCCTTTTTCCTTTTTTTCCTTTAAGTCGGTTTCTGATCTGGAACCCTCACTTTCAAATGGCAGAACAACTACTGGGGCTGCAGGTACTGAGTGCCAACGCTCCTTTACCAAATTTATGAATTTCTTAACCATTTCTCTCCGGAACTCGAGTTCCCGTGTGAAAAGATCAAAGAGAAGAAAGGAAATGATATACTTGAATGGGACAATTAGGATAGTGGTTGCAGAAGATAACAACACTAGTGCTACCTCAGTAGTTATCTGAAAATTACAGATAAAGAAAATAGCCGTCACACATCAGAGCAGAAAGTAAAGATCTAAGTAATATAAACATACTTTGACAATTGATAAATAATTTTCATTATCAGAACTTACTATTTGTAGTATCTTTCTTATACCTATTTTCAATTAGTTTGTAAGGAGTCCTCTACTTAAGTGTCTTCTCATGAATGGTTTGTTCCCTAGTTGACTAGTGAAAATATAAGATGGAAGAGTGAAGACAAACATTTGGCAAATGATTTCCATATGTGGCTGTTGAGAAACAAAGAATTACGAACTCCACTTGCATTAATGGGGTTCCAGAACAAATTGATATTTGCATGTTCATGCACATGGTAAATACATCCTTTGTGGAAAGTGACACCAAACACTATCTATCCTTCTTTGACTGAACCATTATAATAATTTTCTCATTAGCCATGATACTCTACCTGAGGATGGCCTGAAAGGATAATGGAACGCATCTTGAGAAGAGTGACGTTCACATTCTGCAGATAACTCTCAACATCACGCATGGCATCTTTAACAGCTATTATCTTTTGAATTGTATTTGATGGAGGCTGATCACGAAATTGTAATTATACCAAAAGATCGGCCAAGACGGCCTTGCTCCTTAAGCCCCTTTATTGTCAGCATTCCAGCTGCCAAAATCATCAACATCATGGGAAATATATAGGACAGCAAGTTTCTGGAAAGGAAACTCAGCATATCAGCTTAAAATACAAAAAGTAATGTGGAAACAATCCACAATTCAAAACAATCATTCACATACTTTCAGATCAGCAATACATAAGAGTATACAGCTGTTTCTGAATCAAGAAATGTCTTCAGAACAGGTCTATAAGAAACACATATTCCAATAAACAGAAACACTTTCAGTTTATTACTAAACAACTTAAGCCATATGGTGCAATGACAAGTAAAAAGCATAGCTTTTATAAGTTGAAACACATCAACCATTCAAGACTGATAAATCTTTCACTGTGAGCTGGTCAGTGTTTATCATTATCCTCCCTTTGCTCTGTTTTAATCAACTTTTAAAGTCCTTTTAGGGGTAAGGGGAAGGAGTGACAATGAGGGGGGATATGCAAGTAAGATCCAAATGGAATCAGTGAAACTGTGACCCACAATTTACACAAAAGAGAAAGTATCCCTGGACAGCAAAAATAGCAATACTGGCAACTAAATTTCAATAACCAAATTTAATTACACACTGTTGACAACCCAAAACCTAAAAATTGATCTTCAAATGAGAAAATATTTACCTGGAAACTTTCAAAGGAATTAAAAAACTTACAGAAGGAAAAGGGGTTACATATTCAGAGGAATTTTAATACATAACCTATACATGAATCATAACATTCCAAGTAGGTGACTGCAACTACATGAAATCTTGACATCCATTAGCAATTTGAGAAATTTGTCTAAAAGATGAAAACAAGCACCTGGTTATTTAATAGATTAATAAATGCAATGAGCTGAGAATACCTAAAAATTATAGTATATGCCAATGCAAGAAAAGAAACAGTCAAGTGTGGCTCCTCCCAGCGCCTAAGCTTTTCAAAGTTTCTGGCTGATATGGCAAAAGGACACAGAAGCTCCTGTACAAGAGCAAAATTTCAGTTCATCAAATAACATAATTATAGTGCAATTAAAGCCAAATGGAAGTAAAAGTAACTAAGAACTATGCAAGAAGAACACCAGAGTTTGCTGGAAGTGCACTATGGCAAAAAAAAAAATAAAGTGCCATAAGTTAAAATTTTGATATCTGCAGGAAACTCATTCATAGAAACATATATTCAAATTTAAGTTGAATTAACATAAACCAAGATCTATATAAAAAAAGAATGCAACATTTTCTCAAATTTCACTATGCCAAACATCAAAAGTGAATTGATCCAACAAGCATGTCCTGTAGTTCATCAGTCCCAACCATCTTTCACAGGTGAGAGAAGTTATTAAACTTGTTATTGAATTTATGAAGAAACCTCTCTCATCTATGTAAAATATGACAAATCTTCTCCTCCGCTTTTGGTACCTTTTTTTTTATGTAAGCTTTCAATTATTCGGGTTTCTTTTCCAACATTTGCCTTTTCTTTTCCCAGATATTCTTGAATCTGATATTTGCAATGGGATATCCTGCAGTCGCAAATAATATGTACCAGATTCACCACAGGAAGCTGATAACTACTTGCATAAATTACCAGGGCCAGTTGAAATTTATGACAACTCTTATACTTATTCCACTATGAGAAGTCTTACTAATACTGATCAGACAATAATCTGACAAATGCAACACTCGGGATAGTAGTCGTGGGACAACTTCCATGCTATCTTAAATCACTCTACAAATAAGATTACAACATTCACACATTCAACAACTCAAGCCACCATATAACAGATTTCCCTTTAACATAACTCAAGAAAGGTGAAAATTTGGAACTTTTTCCACTTCTTCTCAGAGATGATTAACTTAAGATTGAATGATTAAATAATATTTGTCGAGTTCCTCTCACACTAAAGAAAATGTGATTGAAGAGCCTGGTACAATAAACAGAATACTCAAAAGTACTGATATCAACAAAACAGAAAGGATGATTATAATCAGTATAAGGAACCAAGTTGCATAACATATTAACTCTGGGCTGAACTTTTTCAGAGGATATTTCTATATATCAAGTTTTCAATTATTTTATGATTGCAGCATATATAAAAAATTGATTTTCCGTGATGATTTCAGATATAGCAAAATTTTTAGCTGATGGCCATCTCCTACCCGTTGTCTTCTTGGGGGCAGGGGGAGAAGATATAGACACAATTCTAGTCCCTAGATGATCAATCAATAAAATATTGAGTCAATACGTCATGATACAAGTTCAGGCTAATGTGGGCTACCCAAAGTCCCTTACTAATCAAGTAGATCAGTACGCCTGAAAGATAGCAAGCTGCTACGCCAAGAACTAGCTAAAGGAAGAAGGAGAGGGGGGGGGGGAAGTTAAGGTTGCCTACCTTGAAAAGATCAATGTTACTGGGTATGCCTGTTAGAGTTGCAGCATCAATGGTGGCTTGAGTTTTTTCTACCACCTGATATTTCTGATTGCATATTACTGCTGCCCTCTCTACAAGTGACACACCAGCCACAACATGATTTTTACTTAACGTCACACCCTGTTTTAATGGGGAGTTCCTCCAGAAAGTTATGGATGCACTAGACGCCCACGATGGAGACCTCATCCACTTCTGCAAATAGACACTTCCATCTATGTCAAACACATGGTTACTGCTTTCAGATACCTCAGTAGAAGGTCCTGTTTTTTCAGCTGGTTGATTGTGTGTCTCCATATATCTAGTAACCAGTGGGCCGCCCCAATAGTTTACCGCTAGAGTTTGGAAAACAACATCACCATATGGTGCAGTTTGCAAATATGAGAACTGAACAAGTTTGGTGGGATCATCCAACAACTTCCTCATAAATTGAAGGGCATGGAGTCTAGCAATACTATTGGCGGCACTAGTTCTTGCCCGTTCATTCCCTTTATGAGCACCATACACATGAAAGATTGATTCATCACCATCCTCGGGTCCATACCCACGCATGAATTTGTGTAAAGCAATAACCTCACTTATGAATGCATGCCAAACATCTCTCCTCATTTCACCTCCCAAGTCAACAAATTCCAGCACCCATGTTTTTGACCTAATTAAAATTATATAAAGAGATATGAACATAAATCAATAGCTGATTGTAAAAAATCATCATCATTTGAAATAAAAAGGTGTGTGTGTGAATGCTCAAGGAGGTGGTTATATGCACAGACAAAAAGGTTGGGTGCACAGAAGACTTTATCAAGAAAAGGAAAAAAAATTCTCCGCATGCAGCCATTTTGACTGTCCACCTTGCAATCCTCAATGCCAACCCCAAAATTTTTGAAACAAGGGGTTGGCAGATTGAACTGAATCAAGTTCTATAGGATGTCAGATACCACTAATAGAATACTGACAAGCCATACACTAAAAATTTAATAATAATAATTATTTAATCCATGCCACAAGCACCAAAATATAGATGAATTCAATTATCATCTAAAATACAAGCAATATAATGTAGATGACTTCAATAATTATTATCAAATATCTAACTCACAACCATTATAATGTATGAATCAAGCATATTCTTCAAAGTTGCTTCTAAGATCATGTTAAACGGCAGTCTACCTGATGAGAACTATAGAACAAAGTTGCTATGGTTTTGAAAGCACATTATCAAGTAAGCTGGCAGATAATTTATTTGCCAATTTTTTCATTTGTTGATTGCATGAGAAACCAATTGTCTGACACAAACACACTTGAAGCCATATCGATTGATTTGCTCATAAACTGCAAGCAAAAAATATTACCAGCTCTTTTCATTGTCTTATTAAAATAGCACAAGGACGTAAAAGCTTCTACATGAGTACATGGACAGTTTAGCTTGAACAGATAAGAACTTTACTAAAATTTGTTTCTAGGTTGTACTCAAGTTAACATGACCTTCAAAAGAAGTAAATAGCAGATCCAGGTATATAAAATAAATCCTAAAGTCAGACAAATCCAAATCAGAAAACTAGAAGAAGCTTACTCACTCGGTTCCAGAAGAGACAGAGACAGCAGAGTCAAAGAGAGCAGACCCCAAAGGCCCTACTTTTGCCTTCTCCACCTGTGATCCATCCCTTGTAAGATCCAATCTTATGGTTTGTTTCTCTCCTAGTAAGCCGACTGCCTGCAAGCAGATTAAAAAATATCATTGATATAACATGAGAGACAGATTTTATTGATACAAGAAATATTAGTAATCCATCCCTTGTAAGATCCAATCAATATCTTTGCTAAACATCTATCATTCCAAGAAGTTGTGTTGTTTATTTTGTTTTTTAATTTGTCCTGGATGAGTTGTTCTGAGTAGTAATTGCTCAAGAGCAATCCCCATAATAACAGCATTAAAGTTCTGCTCAGGAATTACAAGTAGATCTCACTTTTCTGTATTATGACAATTAACCAATAAGCAACTAGTACTTTTCATTGTATTATGATGTCCTTGCATATAATATTAAGATCCTCCCCTGCAGGAACAGATTTGCAGTCTGGTAGTTGTGCTTTCAATTATGATTCCATATTACATGCAAAAGGACACAATTCCAGTAGAAAGCTTATTCAATGTTATAATGGTACAAACAATCACTAAATATTAGAATAAAAAAGAAATAAATAAAAGAACTAATCCTTAGAATCATTTTCTACCTCAAAATAGATTGCTTTATCAGTAAGAGTAAGTTTGCCTGGCCATGCCAGATTATTCTCCCATTTAAGAACAGGCCGTTTTCTGTCGGAACCAATGCACATTACTCTCTCCTCAGAAAGTTGAGGAAACTCTCGAATCTGGTATGACCTCCGTCCTTCATGTACTCTACACCAATGTAAATAAAGATTTAGTTTTCTACTCTTATACAATTATATTACTAGGAAGAGTTGTCACAAAACCTAAGCTAATGTGAAAAACTTGTTAATATATTACAAGTGAGCATATCTTTTATTGCTCCATTTACAATTGTCAGAACATCAAATAAAAAATTAGTAAATCAAAGAGAGATAAGATAGAACTATGAACGCCCCTGATCAGTGCAATGGGATGTGTCTATTTATCCATCTCTTGACTCGAAATGGGAGCAGATTTGAAAAAGGATCTTAGTGTCTAGGGTTAGGCCAGAAGGGTTTCTTAATAAAGGAGTTCCTTGTTATCTGAAGTGAGTAAGAAATACAAAAAACTTCTGGTTAATCCAGGTCGTTTTTACTCATGTTAGATTGAAGCAAGGCTGAAATACCTACCATACATCCTAAAATATAAACTTTGATGATTAAGGAGATTCTCTTTATGAAAAAAATATGTATTTCCTAGCCAAGAAAGAAATTGCTTTTTTTATTCGTGGTGATTCTTTTGATACTTAAAATCTTTAAATTCTGTTTATCTTTGTTCACCTTATGATCAGATCCAAATAAAGCTTACAGCTATAAAAGCCATCACATCATGAACCAATAAACAAAAATAGGGAGGAACCATAAACTCACTTCAGAAGTTCGTTAACATATGTTAACCACAAGCTTAAAGAAATGCCTTCTTCATTGCCGGCAAGAGCCTTGAATAGATTGTATGCTGTGGAACGATCAGCCAAACCAGAGATAGCAGGGGCAATACGAACAAAGGCCTCTTCTCTGACAAGCTTGCTCTGAGACACCATCAGAAATTATTCTTTTCAGGTGACCCGTCTTGAAATTACATATTAACTAATTTAATATTGTTTTGATAAATATATTTCAAATAGGTTCTGTAAGGAAGACATTATTCTGAAAACTTCATTCAAAAGAAAAAGCGTTTACCAAAGGTTCCCTCCACCTCACTGTTCAATATATACAATAAACAACAATTAATGCCACCTTGAAACTCACAGTTTCATCATCTCATCAAAATTTCCTCAATAAAATTGATCACCCACTAAATTAGCAGCTGAACAAAAATATAAAAAGGAGGCAAGGTAGGAAATCAGAGTATAAATCTTGAAATAACAAGCCCCAAAGTTTCATACTTGATAATTTCTCAATGGATTAAAATCAATGTGTTCTGATAGATCAAACTTCATTTTACTAGTTCAATTGTAAGTTGTAACTTTATGGCCTAACTTTCTAAGATACAACATTCCTTTTCCTTTCTTTCTTTTTCTCTTCTTTATAAACGATAATCTATTAGAATTTAGAAGACAAACAAAGCCAAGTGATGAGTTGAGTGAATCAAAGTATATTCATCATATTCAAAGTATGTACATCCTAGTATATATACTAGACAAGGGTTATTACCCAAACACCCTTATTACCCTTAACACACATACACAACACTCCCCCTCAAGATGGTGCATAAATATCTCTCATGCCCATCTTGCAAACAATAGAATGAAAAACTAAACTACTAAGTCCTTTTGTAAAGATATCGGCCAATTGGCTTTCAGATCTTACAAATGGTATACAAATGAGACGAGAGTCTAGTTTCTCTTTAATAAAATGTCTATCAATTTCAATGTGTTTTGTACGATCATGCTGGACTGGATTGTGTGCTATATTGATTGCAGCGGTATTGTCACAATATAGCAGAAGAGGCTTTTCCCAAGATAATCTGAGCTCTTCCATCAACTTCTTAAGCCATAACAACTCACAAGTCCCGTGGGCCATCGCTCTGTATTCTGCTTCAGCACTAGATCTAGAAACCACAGTCTGCTTCTTACTTCTCCATGACACTAAGTTCCCACCAACAAATGTGCAATATCCTGAAGTAGACCTTCTATCATCAAGTGATCCAGCCCAATCTGCATCTGTATAGGCTTCTAGTTTCAAGCTTCTATTGTTTTCAAAGAGAAGTCCCTTCCCAGGTGCAGATTTCAGGTATCGCAATATACGATGAACTGCATCCAAATGGTCGGAACGAGGGTCATGCATAAACTGGCTAACCACACTAACAGCATAAGCTATGTCTGGACGAGTATGAGATAGATAAATTAGCCTTCCAACCAGTCGTTGATATCTCTCTCTATCAACATATTCTCCATCTCCACTTTGTAACTTGTGGTTTGTCTCAATAGGTGTAGTTGCAGGCCTACATCCAAGCATACCTGTCTCTTCAAGCAAATCAAGGACATATTGCCTTTGAGATAGAAAGATACCCCTGTCTGAATGAGCAACTTCAATCCCAAGAAAGTAACATAGCTTCCCTAAATCCTTGATTTCAAATTCCTTGGCAAGATGACTTTTCAACTTAGATACCTCTGCAGGGTTATCACCTGTCACAACTATATCATCAACATAGACAATAAGGATAGTAATCCTCCCATGACAGTGTTTTACAAACATTGTGTGATCAGCATTGCTTTGTTGGTATCCAAAAGAAATCATCGCCTTCTGAAATCTATCAAACCAGGCTCGGGGTGACTGTTTGAGACCATACAAGGACTTCTTCAGCTTACATACCTTCCCTTCAGTCTTTTGACATGAGAAGCCTAGAGGGATCTCCATATAGACTTCCTCAGCAAGATCTCTATGCAAGAACGCATTCTTTACATCCAATTGCTGTAAGTCCCAACCAAGATTTGCTGCACAAGAGATAAGAACTCTGATAGAATTCATCTTGGCAACAGGAGCAAATGTTTCTTGATAATCCACCCCATAAGTTTGAGTGAATCCTCTTGCAACAAGTCTCGCTTTATATCTCTCAATCGTCCCATCAGCTTTTCTCTTAATGGTAAAGACCCATTTACAACTAATAGCTCGTTTTCCATGAGGGAGACTAGCAAGCTCCCAAGTATCATTCTTGGATAAGGCTTTCATTTCCTCAACCATTGCATCCTCCCATTTAGGATCAGCAAGAGCTTCTTTCCAATCCTGTGGAATAGACACAGAAGACAGAGTGGAGACAAATGCTCTATATGATGGAGACAAAGATTTATATGAGACATGATTAGAGATAGGATGATGAGTACAAGTCCTAACTTCTTTTCTAATTGCAATAGGAAGATTAGTATCATCAATGACAGGAGAATCATGAGGTGTATTTGAAGAAGGAATAGCATCAGGAGACTTACAAGGATGTACCGGCATGGAAGCTGGGTCTGGAGAGAACTCTTGGCTAGGTAAAGCAGGTTCGATGGCTATTTTTCCATGTTGTCTACATCTGCGGCTATACTTAAGCAAATCCGGCTTTGCTAGCCTCGTATGAATCTCATTATTCCTCTCTTCTTCCAGTATACTCTCATCCTGTTTTGCTTCATCTTCCTTCTCTTTCATTCTGTCCTCTATTAACAACTCAGGTAGCCACTCCCCCTTACTACCATAAGACACCTCTTCCTCACTATTACTCTCCCCCTGAAAAGGTGTCGTGGAGAAATAAGGATTGGATTCATGAAAAGTGACATCCATGCTAACATAAGTCTTCCTAGTAGGAGGATGGTAGCATTTGTATCCCTTCTGAGTGGCAGAGTACCCAATAAATATACATTTCAGTGCTCGATGATCAAGCTTACTGATGTTCTTTCCGTGCTCATGAACAAAGCAAACACAACCAAATACTTTAGGAGGAACCACAAAGGAACAATTACCTTGAAGAACATCCAGAGGGGTGTTAAAATCAAGAGTCCGAAGAGACATACGGTTAATGAGATAAGCTGCAGAGAGAACTGCATCTCCCCAATAAGCCTTAGGGACATTCATAGTAAACATGAGGGACCGTGCTACCTCCAAAAGATGTCGATTTTTGCGTTCAGCTGTACCATTCTGAGCCGAGGTGTCAACACAACTAGTTTGATGCATTATGCCATGATCCCGAAGATATTTCTGAAAATTACCCTCTGTATACTCTGTACCATTATCACTCCTTAAAATCTTAACTTTACAATCAAACTGTGTACAAACAAGTTTATGAAACATCTGAAAACAAGTGAATACTTCATTTTTAGCACGCAATAAGTACACCCAGGTAGTGCGACTAAAAAAATCAATGAATGTAACAAACCACTTGTAACCAGATAAAGATACAACACGACTAGGACCCCAAACATCAGAGTGAATAAGAGCAAAAGGAGTAGTACTTTTATTATTCAATAAAGGATAAGAAGCACGCTTATGTTTAGCAAATTCACAGGCATCACATAGCAAATTGTTCATAGTACAATGCTTAAGTAAGTCTGGAAACATGTTTCCTAGAACCAAAAAAGATGGGTGTCCTAAACGGCGATGCCACTGAACTAACTGCTGTTGAGAAGTAATAGAAGCACTACTCTGAAGAGATTGACTAGAAGCAACTGTGCCAACTGTGTTTGCCAAAATACTAGGACCATATTCCAATAAGTATAGCCCATCTTGCTCTTTACCATAGCCAATCGTTCTTCCTGTTCCCAGTTCCTGAAATTTACAACAACAAGAATCAAATATAGCTTGGCAATTTAAGTCTCTAGTGATTGAGCTAATTGACAAGAGATTCATGGAAAATTTAGGAACGTGAAGAACAGAAGACAATGGTAAGGTAGGAGTGCACTGAATAGAACCTTTCCCAGAAATAGTGGACAAGGAGCCATCGGCTACCCTCACCTTGTCTTTACCAGAACAAGGGAAATAAGTAGAAAAATTTCTAGAAGTACCAGTCATATGGTCGGAGGCTCCAGAATCAATGATCCAAGGCTCTGAATCTGTGGTGGAATGAGTGCCAAGGGCATGATGAGAAGATGCAGCTGAAGTGGAAGGACAACCATCAAGTTTTGCCATCAGACGCCTAAGATGCTGCATTTCTTCAGGATTAAGTGCACTTGATTCCGTAGAAGGTGATGACTCAACAGTGTCAGAGACATGAGCTCGTGATCTAGGCGGTCCTACAAACCTGCCACCTCTGCCTCTAGTAGGACGACCATGTAACTTCCAACATGTGTCTCTAGTATGACGAGTCTTACCACAATAATCACACTGCAAGTCATCCTTATCACTACCCCTTGCAATCTCAATCCCTCTAGTATGCACTCCTTTAGATTCTTTCGGAATAGGAGTTGCTACCATTGCAGATCTCTCATGAGTTACTACATGAAGCATAGCTATCCTCCTACTCTCCTCCTGTTGTACATAAGCATATGTCTGCCTCAGATTTGGAAAAGGATCTCTTCCCAAAACCTGAACTCTAATCTGATCATACTCAAGATTAAGTCCAGCCAAGAAATCATACACTCTCTCCTTATCCACCACCTTCTTGTAAGAAGCTGCATCCGCAGGATGTACTGGCTGATACTCCTGATAGTAATCCAACTCTTGCCATAAACCACTCAGTTCAGCAAAGTACTGAGCAATAGTCAATTCTCCCTGCTTAGTCTCATGGAGCTTCTTCCTAAGCTCAAAGACTTGAATATCATTTCCAACTTGAGAATAAGTTTGGCACAAAGCTGTCCACATCTTATCAGCAGAATCAAGTAACAAATAACCACGGGAGATTTGTGGTTGCATAGAGTTAATCAACCACGACATCACTAAGGAGTTTTCCGAAATCCATGACTCCAATAATGGATCTCCATCAGCTGGTTTCCTTTTGCTACCAATAACATAACCATACAACCCACGTGCCTGAATAAATAATAGGCACGAGCGAGACCAAGCCAAGAAATTGTTGCCATCAAACTTCATCGGGCTAATTTGGAGGGAAGGATTATCGTTAGAGATTCCAACTCTACTCCTACTCCCACTACTGCCATTCCCAGGACTAACAACTTCCTCTGACATGCTTAAGTAGAGAAATCAGCAAAGAAAACCAGCACTGGATGAACTAAAATACAGAGAACTCAACACCCACCACCCACACAATCAACAAAACACCCAACCCTCTCAACAATACCTCCAGAACACTACCCAGAACTCAGAAGTACCTGCAGGCAACAAGATCATCCAAACAGATTCGAGAAACAGTACCCGCACCTAGGAGAATCGGGTCTGTGAGCTCTTTCTCCAAAAAACCAGGTTTTTCCTCCCAAGCAACCCTCGAAATCCCCTCTCCTATTCCACTCGAAGTCACCGAGGGCCTGAAGGAGGGAGACAGCTGCTTAACACGGCCGGAATTGAAGAATTCCGAGTTAGGTCACGAACTCAAAAGAGGCAAAATAGACCTCTGAAACCGCAGCAGATGGAGACGAAAACCTGGGGGTTTTGTTCGTCTTCTCGAGGCGAATCTGCCTGTGGTCTTCAATCCTGAAAAAGTCGCCGGAAAGTGCCGTACACGGCGGCGCCGGCGCCGGTCAACGGCGGCTCTGCGGCGGTCAACGGAGGTCCTAGCAGAGATTAGGGTTTTGGCTCTGATACCATGATGAGTTGAGTGAATCAAAGTATATTCATCATATTCAAAGTATGTACATCCTAGTATATATACTAGACAAGGGTTATTACCCAAACACCCTTATTACCCTTAACACACATACACAACACCAAGGAATGACTTTTACATCAAAACTCCAAAAAAGAGAAGCAAACTTCATTGCAACTTTATCAACTTGAAGCTCTTTAGTCTTTGAAAGCCAAGTAAAGAATTTCTCAATTTATTAGCAAACATCTCCCAGCATACATTGGTATCCCCACACAATATAATAGGGCAAAAAACTAAACCAACAAGACCATTGCCAGATCAAAGTTAGATACTGCAATAACGAGAACTCCATTTTGTTTTCTTTTGCACTTTTTCATCTCAAAATGCCTATGTAAATGAAAGTGTTAATTTCAGAGAGAGCATCAAAAGTGACTATCTAGCTGCAACATGAGAAAGGGAATTTTAAAAGCAAGTTTATTCATCAGCATTCCCGATTTTAATTTTGGCAATGAAGTGCAACAAACAGGAGAAGAGAAAGTTATATTATCTCAAACCAAATCATCGCAAACAATAGCATATTAGTTATACTGATAATCTTATAGGAGAACATGATTGCTTCTTTTTCTTAAGTGAAATCTTGTTAGAAGGAGACTCCAAGAGGCACAAACCTTGTCCTGCAAGCTATGCAGATAGAATCTTAAATTAACTGGACAAGAAATACCAACTATCACCTTCACATGCAGAATAGACCATGATTGAAATTGCAACTACCCAGTTGCTACAAGATTAAAAGAAAATAGGAAATACCATATTACAATGTTCCAAGGGTTTCCAGAAGATTCAATATGAATAAAGGATGGATCTCTGCTACAAGATTAAAAGAAAATAGGAAATACCATATTACAATGTTCCAAGGGTTTCCAGAAGATTCAATATGAATAAAGGATGGATCTCGAACCTTAAAAAAAGTCTTCTCTGGCCTACCGTAAAGCTCTTCAGAGTAAGGGTTCTCCCAGGCCAGCATGGTTATGAAAATCAGTCTCTGGAATGCAGGCTCCTGTAAATATCAAGATTGTCCAAAAATAAGCATAGTCTGTCTACATTTTCCCCAAAATTACAGTATTTAATGAATAAATAAGCTGGACAGTACCAAAAAAAAGAAGAAGAGGAAAGAAGCAGCTCATAAGAGAAGTGGTCAACACGATATTTTCCTTTGTAAGGTTTACTATCAGCATTTCTTTCATTTACCACCATTGTATTCCTTTATCAAAATGTAAGCTATCTCAGAGTACATGTGGGAAACCCAAGAATACCATACCTTGTGTATACTTTAAAATGAAGCACAATACATTGTTGGCATGAAATTAATAGTGCCAACTACCACAGTATTGACCAAAGATGGCATGAGTAGCGGCTATATTCTGATAAAAGAGTACAAATACTTTAGAACCAAGGAATATATTCTCAGACTACGAGATCAGTAAAAAAGACACAGTTTTACATTAGAACTACCCCAGCCAACTCTTTCACTGGTCTAAGGATCATTAAAAATGTTTACAGTTTCAGGAAGAATAACAAATACAAATAAAATATAACCATCAGTGAAACATCAATAATAATTTAGATGAGCTCTCAACTTCTCCTGTCTCCCATTCTTATTTTCTTTTGGTCAGAATACCAGATTAAAGGCTCTGATATGCTAGAATCACTGGGCTACAGATATAAATAAGATGTGGCACAAAAAAAGAAGAAACAATGGGAGGCTCAGGTTCCACTTCAGAAAGTTATTGTCTTTGATACCAACAGAAATGGAGCATCTTTTACTCCTCTTGTGGGTGTGTGAAATAAGGCTCGACTTTTGAAGCAATGAATTGTTGGTTTCAACGAGAAAGTGTTGAATAGAAAATAAGAGAGAATCGTTTGTGGTGGTTTGGTCATATCCAACATAGCCCAGTGGATACGTGGTTAGAAGAGGTGACTTCTGCAGGTGGACAGGGTTAAACGAGGTAGAGGGACACCAAGAATTATATGGGGAGAAGTTCTTGAGAAGGATATGATTGCTTTGGACGTCACTTAGATCACTGCGAATGGAGGAAAATTATTCATAGCCAGCTCCAACTAGTTTAGAATTTAAGGCTTAGTTGTGTTGAGTTTCAAGGAGAAAGTGTTCATTCAAAACTGAGAACATATAGAAGTTTCCACTGAGTTCCATATTGATCCCAAGAAAATATGGAAAACCTCCTATTGCATGATATCATATCAGATGGCATTTTAATCCTTGCATATTAGTCTCATCTTAAACAACGATAAGGGAGAAAAAAATAAGAGTAAAAGGAATTTTAAAGTCATAGTTGCGATGTGTTGTATATGTGTGTTAAGGTGTAATAAGGGTGTTTGGGTAATAACCCTTGTCTAGTATATATACTAGGATGTACATACTTTGAATTTGATGAATATACTTTGATTCACTCAACTCATCATGGTATCAGAGCCAAAACCCTAACCTCTGCTAGGACCTCCGTTGACCGCCGCAGAGCCTCCGTTGACCGCTGCAGAGCCGCCGTTGATCGGCGCCGGCGCCGCCTTGTACGGCACTTTCCGGCGACTTTTTCAGGATCGAAGACCACAGGCAGATTCGCCTCGAGAAGACGAACAAAACCCCCAGGTTTTCGTCTCCATCTGCTGCGGTTTCAGAGGTCTATTTTGCCTTTTTTGAGTTCGTGACCTAACTCGGGATTCTTCAATTCCGGCCGTGTTAAGCAGCTGTCTCCCTCTTTCAGGCCCTCGGTGACTTCGAGTGGAATAGGAGAGGGGATTTCGAGGGTTGCTTGGGAGGAAAAACCTGGTTTTTTGGAGAAAGAGCTCACAGACCCGATTCTCCTAGGTGCGGGTACTGTTTCTCGAATCTGTTTGGATGATCTTGTTGCCTGCAGGTACTTCTGAGTTCTGGGTAGTGTTCTGGAGGTATTGTTGAGAGGGTTGGGTGTTTTGTTGATCGTGTGGGTGGTGGGTGTTGAGTTCTCTGTATTTTAGTTCATCCAGTGCTGGTTTTCTTTGCTGATTTCTCTACTTAAGCATGTCAAAGGAAGTTGTTAGTCCTGGGAATGGCAGTAGTGGGAGTAGGAGTAGAGTTGGAATCTCTAACGATAATCCTTCCCTCTAAATTAGCCCGATGAAGTTTGATGGAAACAATTTCTTGGCTTGGTCTCGCTCGTGCCTATTATTTATTCAGGCACGTGGGTTGTATGGTTATGTTATTGGTAGCAAAAGTAAACCAGCTGATGGAGATCCATTATTGGAGTCATGGATTTCGGAAAACTCCTTAGTGATGTCGTGGTTGATTAACTCTATGCAACCACAAATCTCCCGTGGTTACTTGTTACTTGATTCTGCTGATATGATGTGGACAGCTTTGTGCCAAACTTATTCTCAAGTTGGAAATGATATTCAAGTCTTTGAGCTTAGGAAGAAGCTCCATGAGACTAAGCAAGGAGAATTGACTATTGCTCAGTACTTTGCTGAACTGAGTGGTTTATGGCAAGAGTTGGATTACTATCAGGAGTATCAGCCAGTACATCCTACGGATGCAGCTTCTTACAAGAAAGTGGTGGATAAGGAGAAAGTGTATGATTTCTTGGCTGGACTTAATCTTGAGTATGATCAGATTAGAGTTCAGGTTTTGGGAAGAGATCCTTTTCCAAATCTGAGGCAGACATATGCTTATGTACAACAGGAGGAGAGTAGGAGGATAACTATGCTTCATGTAGTAACTCGTGAGAGATCTGCAATGGTAGCAACTCCTATTCCGAAAGAATCTAAAGGAGTGCATACTAGAGGGATTGAGATTGCAAGGGGTAATGATAAGGATGACTTGCAGTGTGATTATTGTGGTAAGACTCGTCATACTAGAGACACATGTTGGAAGTTACATGGTCGTCCTACTAGAGGCAGAGGTGGCAGGTTTGTAGGACCGCCTAGATCACGAGCTCATGTCTCTGACACTGTTGAGTCATCACCTTCTACAGAATCAAGTGCACTTAATCCTGAAGAAATGCAGCATCTTAGGCGTCTGATGGCAAAACTTGATGGTTGTCCTTCCACTTCAGCTGCATCTTCTCATCATGCCCCTTCTCATCATGCCCTTGGCACTCATTCCACCACAGATTCAGAGCCTTGGATCATTGATTCTGGAGCCTCCGACCATATGACTGGTACTTCAAGAAATTTTTCTACTTATTTCCCTTGTTCTGGTAAAGACAAGGTGAGGGTAGCCGATGGCTCCTTGTCCACTATTTCTGGGAAAGGTTCTATTCAGTGCACTCCTACCTTACCATTGTCTTCTGTTCTTCACATTCCTAAATTTTCCATGAATCTCTTGTCAATTAGCTCAATCACTAGAAACTTAAATTGCCAAGCTATATTTGATTCTTGTTGTTGTAAATTTCAGGAACTGGGAACAGGAAGAACGATTGGCTATGGTAAAGAGCAAGATGGGCTATACTTATTGGAATATGGTCCTAGTATTTTGGCAAACACAGTTGACACAGTTGCTTCTAGTCAATCTCTTCAGAGTAGTGCTTCTATTACTTCTCAACAGCAGTTAGTTCAGTGGCATCGCCGTTTAGGACACCCATCTTTTTTGGTTCTAGGAAACATGTTTACAGACTTACTTAAGCATTGTACTATGAACAATTTGCTATGTGATGCCTGTGAATTTGCTAAACATAAGCGTGCTTCTTATCTTTTATTGAATAATAAAAGTACTACTCCTTTTGCTCTTATTCACTCTGATGTTTGGGGTCCTAGTCGTGTTGTATCTTTATCTGGTTACAAGTGGTTTGTTACATTCATTGATTGTTTTAGTCGCACTACCTGGGTGTACTTATTGCGTGCTAAAAATGAAGTATTCACTTGTTTTCAGATGTTTCATAAACTTGTCTGTACACAGTTTGATGGTAAAGTTAAGATTTTAAGGAGTGATAATGGTACAGAGTATACAGAGGGTGATTTTCAGAAATATCTTCGGGATCATGGCATAATGCATCAAACTAGTTGTGTTGACACCTCGGCTCAGAATGGTATAGCTGAACGCAAAAATCGACATCTTTTGGAGGTAGCACGGTCCCTCATGTTTACTATGAATGTCCCTAAGGCTTATTGGGGAGATGCAGTTCTCTCTGCAGCTTATCTCATTAACCGTATGTCTCTTCGGACTCTTGATTTTAACACCCCTCTGGATGTTCTTCAAGGTAATTGTTCCTTTGTGGTTCCTCCTAAAGTATTTGGTTGTGTTTGCTTTGTTCATGAGCACGGGAAGAACATCAGTAAGCTTGATCATCGAGCACTGAAATGTATATTTATTGGGTACTCTGCCACTCAGAAGGGATACAAATGCTACCATCCTCCTACTAGGAAGACTTATGTTAGCATGGATGTCACTTTTCATGAATCCAATCCTTATTTCTCCACGACACCTTTTCAGGGAGAGAGTAATAGTGAGGAAGAGGTGTCTTATGGTAGTAAGGGGGAGTGGCTACCTGAGTTGTTAATAGAGGACAGAATGAAAGAGAAGGAAGATGAAGCAAAACAGGATGAGAGTATACTGGAAGAAGTGAGGAATAATGAGATTCATACGAGGCTAGCAAAGCCGAATTTGCTTAAGTATAGCCGCAGATGTAGACAACATGGAAAAATAGCCATCGAACCTGCTTTACCTAGCCAAGAGTTCTCTCCAGACCCAGCTTCCATGCCGGTACATCCTTGTAAGTCTCCTGATGCTATTCCTTCTTCAATACACCTCATGATTCTCCTGTCATTGATGATACTAATCTTCCTATTGCAATTAGAAAAGCAGTTAGGACTTGTACTCATCATCCTATCTCTAATCATGTCTCATATAAATCTTTGTCTCCATCATATAGAGCATTTGTCTCCACTCTGTCTTCTGTGTCTATTCCACAGGATTGGAAAGAAGCTCTTGCTGATCCTAAATGGGAGGATGCAATGGTTGAGGAAATGAAAGCCTTATCCAAGAATGATACTTGGGAGCTTGCTAGTCTCCCTCATGGAAAACGAGCTATTAGTTGTAAATGGGTCTTTACCATTAAGAGAAAAGCTGATGGGACAATTGAGAGATATAAAGCGAGACTTGTTGCAAGAGGATTCACTCAAACTTATGGGGTGGATTATCAAGAAACATTTGCTCCTGTTGCCAAGATGAATTCTATCAGAGTTCTTATCTCTTGTGCAGCGAATCTTGGTTAGGACTTACAGCAATTGGATGTAAAGAATGCGTTCTTGCATGGAGATCTTGCTGAGGAAGTCTATATGGAGATCCCTCTAGGCTTCTCATGTCAAAAGACTGAAGGGAAGGTATGTAAGCTGAAGAAGTCCTTGTATGGTCTCAAACAGTCACCCCGAGCCTGGTTTGATAGATTTCAGAAGGCGATGATTTCTTTTGGATACCAACAAAGCAATGCTGATCACACAATGTTTGTAAAACACTGTCATGGGAGGATTACTATCCTTATTATCTATGTTGATGATATAGTTGTGACAGGTGATAACCCTGCAGAGGTATCTAAGTTGAAAAGTCATCTTGCCAAGGAATTTGAAATCAAGGATTTAGGGAAGCTATGTTACTTTCTTGGGATTGAAGTTGCTCATTCAGACAGGGGTATCTTTCTATCTCAAAGGCAATATGTCCTTGATTTGCTAGAAAAGACAGGTATGCTTGGATGTAGGCCTGCAAATACACCTATTGAGACAAACCACAAGTTACAAAGTGGAGATGGAGAATATGTTGATAAGAGAGATATCAACGACTGGTTGGAATGCTAATTTATCTATCTCATACTCGTCCAGACATAGCTTATACTGTTAGTGTGGTTAGCCAGTTTATGCATGACCCTCGTTCCGACCATTTGGATGCAGTTCATCGTATATTGCGATACCTGAAATCTGCACCTGGAAAGGGACTTCTCTTTGAAAACAATAAAAGCCTGAAACTAGAAGCCTATACAGATGCAGATTGGGCTGGATCACTTGATGATAGAAGGTCTACTTCAGGATATTGCACATTTGTTGGTGGGAACTTAGTGTCATGGAGAAGTAAGAAGCAGACTGTGGTTTCTAGATCTAGTGCTGAAGCAGAATACAGAGCGATGGCCTACGGGACTTGTGAGTTGTTATGGCTTAAGAAGTTGATGGAAGAGCTCAGATTATCTTGGGAAAAGCCTCTTCTGCTATATTGTGACAATACTGCTGCAATCAATATAGCACACAATCCAGTCCAGCATGATCGTACAAAACACATTGAAATTGATAGACATTTTATTAAAGAGAAACTAGACTCTCGTCTCATTTGTATACCATTTGTAAGATCTGAAAGCCAATTGGCCGATATCTTTACAAAAGGACTTAGTAGTTTAGTTTTTCATTCTATTGTTTGCAAGATGGGCATGAGAGATATTTATGCACCATCTTGAGGGGGAGTGTTGTATATGTGTGTTAAGGTGTAGTAAGGGTGTTTGGGTAATAACCCTTGTCTAGTATATATACTAGGATGTACATACTTTGAATTTGATGAATATACTTTGATTCACTCAACTCATCACGATGCATCATGGAATCGAGGCAATATATTGAAAGTTTGTTTTGCTTTCTTCAGCTGTAATTAGCTTTATACCATTTTTCTATTATATGCACAGAAGTGATTGATCTATATCTCCAAAAAGAATCCACTGTTAGAAGACAAAATAAGGAAAAAAATTGTAGCCATCTTCTTTAACAGACAAGCGTTCTTTTCTAGACAACATAAAGAATATATATCCTAAGTATATGTCTTTTCCAGACAACGTTCTTCACTAAAAAGTAAAAACAAACATATTTTACAGATTGATGGAGATAGAATAAAGCACGATGTATTGAAAGGATCATACCTTGAGAGCAGGATGAAAATCAGAACTATTCCTTGACAAGAACCTAAAGCAGCAGTACTCAACCAAATGACGGCCATCGGAGTATACAGATTCAGGAACAAGTGCTTTAAAGATTTGCAGCATTTTCTTTCCAGTTAATCCATTCATCCTGCATTTCTTAAATTTTAGAAAGTTGAATCATAATTTTGGCATTAGTAAGGCATGAAGAGCTAAGTATACCATACACAAGTTAACATGGCTTATACAGTCCTCACCTAAAACTTGTAAAATTAAACATAAGTGTTCAAGAAAAGGAAAACATGTCTTGTATCTTATGTAAAATATCAAGTGGAAATTAAATCTTCTGATAACCACTATAGCAAGAATATCTCCCATACTGCAAATTCCCTGTTATTCCCAGAATTAACAGAATAATGCATAAGTCCTGTTTGGAAAACTGCTTTTGTGAAAATAATTACAGAAAGACAAGCGAACTGTATCTCAATATTGAACAGAACATCTATGAAGCGAAAACCATGTTGATTCATCAGAACCCATATGTAGAAATTGTAAGGCTGGACAAAAAAGAAAAGAAACTGAAAAACGCAAAATACAAAGAGCCTAAAACTTCTAATCACACTTATTTTCTTATTTTGTTTGTTGTTGGATTGTCGATTAGGAGAAATTATGTCTACTTTTATATCTCCTTTTTGCCTCATTCTATAGAGGAAGAATATTATTCTTTTGGATTTTTTTCTTAGAATGAATGGAGAATTCTACCATGAAATAATATATTTTTAACAATGTAGCTCATTTCACAAGAAAACTTGATATTGCCTTTTCTAATAGTTAAAATAAAAAATATATTACAATACATGGAGAGATAAATTAAGGCATAATGGCAGCTACAAAAGTGGGATAGAAAGTTAACATTTTAAAATATAGGATTTAACTAAAATATCGTTACAATGCTAAAACTAAATTGGCTCTAATACGGTTTAATGAGAAATAAAATTGTCTCACCGAAACAAGGAATCCCCTCAGTATATAGTAAGTATAGATGCAACAAAGTTTCCATCCAAAATAATGAAACTGCACAGATTTTCACCTGCTAAATTGCTCAATAGATACAATTGCAGCTAAAGAGAGACTCCCATTTGGTGTTCTGCTATCAATAGTCTGCTCTGCCATGAATATTTCTTCTATGTCTTGAAATTCTAAACCATTTCCAGGATCAGGCAGTTTACTTAGACCAGATTTAACAATCGGAGAAGTCACATCGTTTAAAAAATTTTGGGTCTTCAACAGCCATAAGTTCAATTTTTCTTGCACCAAACCTGTCAAAAGTTTAAGCCAAGAAATAGCAATAAAATCAGTCATCTTATTATATAATTCACCGTAAAAGCACTTATGTGTAATCATCTGTTTACTTTGACAGTTTAATCTCAATGAATAGATAGATTGTCTGAGTACTACCACCAGAATAGAAAATTAAAAAGAGTTTCTCAATGAAGGTCATGCATATATTTCTTCTGTTCGATGCAACAAAGCCTATGCATGAGCGAGACACACACTTTCCCAGGCAGGGGGCAGACACACACTTTCCCAATTATAATGTGTTAGATATAAGCAATGCCCCAACATACGGTCCCTCTTTTGATATCAATATTATGCAACGATTGATTTTGGAGCCTTTTTGTTACAAAATGAAGTGAGAGAAACTCCTAAAGCAGAATATTATGAAATATGCGCAAGGCAATCTTACAGCACAGCAGATTAGGAAGTTTCGAACTATAATTAGTTAACTATATCCATTGTGATTTATAAAAAATAAGCATCCGACATATCACTAGAACCCTTGGTGGGTCGGGGTTAAACTCTATGTTCAGAAACAAAGAGATACAAAACATAATGAATTTCTTATTTTCTTATTACATGGCTTTTCAAAATAAAAGTGGCAAACACTTACTGGTATTTATGTCATTTAGCTTCCATCCATCCCCCAAAGACTGCCCCCCGAGCTTAAAAGGAAACTTGTGCTCTGAAACTATTCTTGCAGGATATCCAAATTTATAAAAGTTTCTACGGGAAGAAATCAAACAATTGGGTGTAGCAGGCGATGCTTTCAACTGAAAAATGAGAGATGTTGAGACCATTCTATATCTTTTTTTATGGGTTTTCAAGATTTAAGCTTGGAGCTCATAATCAGAGCTTCAGCATGAGAAAGGAGTTGGATTGAAACTAAAAGAAGAGAAGTGAAGAGTAGCAGATGAAAGATAGAATTTTTGCTGGTGAAAATTGGAAAGGAAGACTTTTTATTTCTGGGAATCAATGATGCAACTTCCTTTCTTCGCGACTATACCCCAACTTCAATTTTAACGAACGTGGTTCACGGCCGAGCTGGGTCAATACGCTCTGATGTGCTCTTAGATTTGCAAGGTTGAAAAATGAAACTTGAATGCAGGTGTGGAAGTAGCAGTCTAGCAGATAGTCAGATTCTTCGGCTGCCTAACAATTAAATGATAAACAAAACGAAAAAATATCTTTGATAAAAATGTCAATTCGTTTCTACAATAATTCAAGTGCATGAGTGATTGCTCTTTTATTCTTTTTTAAGTTTGGGGCACCATAAAATTGTATAAAACATATATATTTATAAGTAATTATTATTATCACTATTAACTAACATTATTTTTTTCAATCTAACTACAAACTTTTGGTGAACTATAATATAATAAAATTATCTCAAGGTTAGTTCCAAATCTTATTTGACGTAAATTAATTTGAATATATTCACCACAAAATATATATATATAAATAAAAAATTTAACACAAAATTCTCAAAAGTTCTAATTTTTCATAAATTTACAATGAACTAAGAAAAATGAATTTAAAAGAATAATTATCTTTAAATGGCATTGCTTATTGCAACCCTTTTTATAGTCCACAAAAAATATAGAAAAACAGCAAACTATGAGCGAGAAGAAGGAAGCAAGAACGCCATAAAATAACCCATGGCCTTATCTTCTCGCTCCCTTCCTTCAATCCTAAGCTTCACACAGCAACCCACCACAAATTCAGCTCCAAAACTCCTCCATTGCCATAATGCTCCACTCAATATTACCTATCGCTTTCCAATCAAACACATCACCCACAAAGTCTCAAACACCCCTGCCTCTGAGAAATGGAGGGCCAAAGTTTCCTTCTTTCCTGCTTTCTTGAACAAGGGGAAAGATGCTAAAGCCCTAAAAGAAGAGCTTCTTGAGGCCATTGCACCATTAGATCGTGGGGCTGCTGCCACCCCTGAAGATCAGCAAAGAATTGATCAGGTTTGCTAAAGTTCGATTTTTTATTATACTGAAAAGTGAAAAGGCTCAAAACTGAGTCATATTCTAGCATTCCCTTAATATCTCAGTAGAGTTGGGATGGCCGCAATTCCAATTGTTCACATGCATCTTTATTTTTGATTCTTGGAATTTATTTCTAAATAGATTGCACGCAAACTTGAAGCAGTTAATCCGATAAAGGAACCGCTAAAATCAGATTTACTGAACGGGAAATGGGAGCTTATATACACTACTTCAAGTTCAATTCTGCAAACCCAGGTAATTGATTCTTCTCATTTATCTATTATAACTATATTTGCTTTCATGTATATTTGTACGGTCATGTGAGGCAGTAAATCTTTCAATAGATAAAAATAATAACAAACACTCACAATATTTAATTTTGTCAATTTGTATTTACATATTTGAGTCATGACTTGCATAACTTGGTTTCCATGGAGCACACTTTGAAATAAGTCATTCTGTACTTGGTTTCGTTTATTTGTCTGTCTTCATTACTGTAGCCAAGTTTGGTCTAATATAAATTGAATAAAGCCGACTATAATGGAAATATCTCCTTGTGCCTGTCATCCCTTCAGCATCAGCTTCAACTAGTAGCTTTGCTAAGTTTTGTACTTACACTCCCCCTTGAGGAAACTGCATGAAGGCTGTAGCTTCTCGTAATTTTATTTTTTTGGTAGAATAGCTTCTATAAATAAAGTTCACAAAATTTTCAAATAATCCTTCAGGTACATAAAAGGTAATTAATTAAAACTTACTGGAATTATTTTGTTTAGATTTCTAGTTTGCAAGGTTAGATCATTCCTAGTATAGAACTTTAATTATCATTTGTTTAATTACTTATCTTTTGAAATTAAGTAAGGTCATTTGCATACTCTTTCTTTATAGTGCTCGTTCTTATATTTTAGATGGTGCAAACTAGAGCTGTTCAATTGTTGCTCCTAAATACTGAACTCATTTAAAAATAATGTTATGATAGCGGCCCAAGTTTTTGAGATCATCTACAAATTATCAAGCAATCAATTCGGATACACTCAGGGCCCAGAACATGGAGTCTTGGCCATTCTTTAACCAGGTAATATTCATTGAGACAATGAGTGTTTTTTCGAACAATGAAACATACTTGAACCTATGAAGATCATTATTTGAAAATGATGAAAAGAAAAGAGAAAGGCGAAGCAAACACTGATACATTCTTGCTCTAAGATTTTCCTATCAAAACCATCATTTTGTAGGTGACAGCAGATTTAACACCTCTGAATGCAAGAAAAGTGGCTGTCAAATTTGATTTCTTCAAAATTGCAAGTTTGGTAAGTATTCTTGGTTTTGGTGGTTGTTGTTGAAATTTAAATTATTCAAAATTTTATTTAGTTTTAGCATTAGTACTGTGTGGGGATCTTATTTTGGTATCTTCAAATGCTACATATGGCATGAGCTGCCCAGTTATCTTAAAAACTGCCCCATCTTTGAAGAAGGTGAGATCTCTCAATTATCTAATATGAAAGCAAGATAGTTTGTGAGTTCAAAAGAGAACCGTCTTTATCTTAAGATCAGAGTACTTATGATGTCTCGATATGTACTAGTTTATTATCACCTGATATGTTGTATGGTATACAGATACCAATTAAGGCACCTGAAAGAGCCCGTGGTGAATTGGAAATAACATATTTGGATGAAGAACTGAGGTAAGTTGATGCACTGAAATTACTGGATGACACTTTTGATCATTAAGTCACACATCCCATGGAAAAAATATGTTTATGGAGAGGAACACAAACTGACAAAGTCCCCAGAGTATGTTTATGGAGTCGAAAAAATGCTTTAAGATGATAAATGACTCAATATAAACATGTTTATGGACAGATTTATAGCTTATGTTTGATTTTTGCAGGGTATCAAGAGGTGATAAAGGAAACTTGTTCATCTTGAAAATGATTGATCCATCTTACCGGGTTCCTGTATGATATGTTGATCACACTGCAGTAGTTCTAGTTGCCTGGCCACCCATGTTTTTCTTCTTTTGAACTGCACTTTCTGCCAGAGACCTCTTGGAAAATATAATAGTTCCCACGAGCTTCACCGAGGCCTTTCTTGACTATTTTCTGTACAATAGTTATTCAAAAATAAAGACAATTATATAGTGTTAAAGCAGTTTTTATGTTCTTTTTAGGAGGGGGTAAATCTTGAGAACCCCATCTGAAATGTATCCATGAGAATAGCTGTCTGTATAAGTGTCTAAATTGATGGTAAATAAAATAAAACCAATAATCATAATAAATGAATTATTGCTCAGTCATAACTTACAAGCTGTTTGAATTTCTGTTGGGTGTATCTGAAACTCTGAATCATATTGATGAAGCCAATTTTAACAATCCAGAGACTCAAGGTGCCAAAGCAGTTTTTTAAGTTCTCAAAACCAGCAGCAAGCAGGGCAGGCGGTGTTTTCTCTTATCACATGTTTTTACAAACAGTAAGAGAAAGAATTCAAATTATTGCCTTCAACTCTAAATTTTTATTAAAGGTGACATGTTTCAACTTCAACGTTGCAATTTTAAGCTAATCATAATCATATCACTAAAATGTTTCTAAATTTATGATTTTTATGTAATACTGAACAGAGAGAAGACCATACACTCCACCAACATTTTCAATCGGAGAAACATGTCCCTTATCAGCAATATCAACCAACACATACAAAAGGAAACAAAAAATTAAACAAAGTAAAGCTAAAAATAAAATGTTATCAGAGTTATAATTCAATGGTCTGTCTGCAGCTACTAAATCTGATTCTCATCCTTCACCCATCCATTTTCAGTCAGATCCTCTCATTTCTCATTCCAAAACCCAAATTTCAACATCACCGACATTATACACCAAAACAGGCTCTTAACTATGGCCAATCAAGTTTAAGGTCATTAATTGCTTATTGTTGCAGGCTACTGCTACTTTAGTGCCTCTAAACACAAGAAAGGTGGCTGTTAAATTTGACTAATGAAGTTCCAGTCTGGTAGGTGATATCCTGCTGTAATCAAACAGGACGTCCTCTTTATTTTTGCATAGCCGCCATCATTTCCTTTAACTTTTTTTTTTTTTTTTGGGACAGCAACATCAAATTCTGCCATGGATAATTTTGACACTGTTTTAGCAAAGCTATATAGTTGTTTCTTTTGCCTTGAATTATTAACCACTTCTTTTTCTTACACTCTGACCACGACAGGGCCAAGTAAGAGACACTAATATAAAGCTAGTTAGTTTTGAATGATTCAATAATTTTGACACAAATATAAAGCTGTTAAATTACTTAATTCCTGAACTATTTTCTTCATTACCCTCTGCAAAATATCAAGAGGAGAAACAGGTAAGTTGTTCATATTGAAAATGAATAATCAATCCTACAGAATCCCTCTCTCATGAAAGTGGACACGGAGAAAGAACCTGTAATATTAATTACAACTAGCTTGGACGTATCTATCCAACAACCATGAGAACTAATTAAGAATGTAAAATTTTAGTTCGTCCAAAGCTTTGTTAAAGGAATATGGTTTTTTTGGAAGGAAAGCTCAGAAACTTGAAACATAAAATGAATATTTGACTACTATGTTTATAAATCTATACATTGATACAAGAGGATGGATCACTACAGCTTGAACTTATAATCTAATCTGAAACTCTTATGTGTTTTGTAGGAATCCTTAGTTCATTGGGAGCTGTACTATATAAACCTTTGCCTGCACAACTTCATTAATTCTCTGAAAAAACTTTAATATTCCATTTTCTAACTGATATTCTATAGAGTTAATTTATAATAAATATAATTTTTTTAAATTAAAATTTTAATAATAATTTATAAATTAAATAATACTAAAATTATAATAAATACTACAATTTTCTATTTACACATACACAGAGTCAAAAAAATTTATTTTAGAATCTCAAGTTTCAACATTGTCCTCCATAACTTTTTGTTTATTTCTGTGAATGAACTCAAATATATCCTCTTATTTAAGTAAAATAAAAAATACTTTGAATGAATAAAAATACTAGAAATTTTCCTGCTTTGAAAAAATTTAAACACCTATATTAAATTTTCCATTGAAAAATTTAAAGGGAATTTTTTCACCTTTTCCAAATACGATTCTCTGAATTGTGAAGTATATGCAGAGCACCTTTGTGATTGATGACGTTTGTCTCAGCTGCCGACCAAACCATCCTAGGGATCAGGAAGACAGACAACCACGCGCTCTTTTCTCTGTTACTTCCAAACTGAAAACAACAAGGGGAACAAGCTGTCGAACGAAAAAAAAAAAAAAGGTATTTCCATATTCCATTTATTTTTCCAGTTTTTTTTTTTTTTTGTTAATAAAATTGAAAACGTTAAAAATGTTTTTCAACAAAAAACCACAAACAGAGCCTCTACGTCTCTCCGTTCATGGCTCCCTCACTCTCTTCCCTCTTCCTGTCCAACACTCCTCAATTCCAATCCATTCCATCCACGAAATTTAGCCCTAATTCCAATATCCTCCATAGGTATAACCTTCCGCTGCGTACCCAAGGTTTAAGCTTCACAGCCAATTCTTCACCTACGGATAAACCCAAACTTACTACCTCTTCTTCTTCTTCTTCTCCGTCACCTCCTCCTCCATCTGAGAAAAAATGGTTTTCTGTAGCTACCGGAGAGCTGTTCTTAGGGCTAGCGTCAAGGCTGATAAAGAGAAACAGCAAAAGCCTAAATGGGGAATCGGGCTCTGTGGCGATGTTTGAGAATCCAAATGGGAATGGGATATATTATGAGGAGAAGATTGGGGCGGTGATGGAGGATGATATTGAGCCAGAAGTGGTGTGGGAGCAGCGGGTTAAGGACGTTGAGGCTGAGCGTCAGAGGCGGGTGGTTACGAGCCCTGGGTTTAGTTTTTCGGCAGCTGGGCTACTGTTCCCTTACCATCTTGGGGTCGCTCAATTTCTCATTGAGAAGGGTTATATAAAGGTTCAATCTTTAATTGCGGGTACTTATAGCGCATAATATTAAGGGTCTTAGATTAAATTCTTATAAGTCAATTTCAGTTTTAGTTTGTGCCTTTGTGGGTTATTTCGTGCAAAATAAAATTATGTTTTTGTCAAGTATCCATTTCAAAACAAAGGTTGATGCTTAACCAAATATCTGTATGTTCTAAATTGGACCATTCTTTACTTAGAGAAAAGTAAAGGAAATCATATTAACCTGTATGAGTTATGTGCATTAGGCACACTGAATACCACATTTCTGTGTCTCCTTTGTTGATGCTTTAGCTATAAGTTTGTTGATGCAGGATACCACACCATTAGCTGGTTCCTCGGCTGGAGCTATAGTCTGTGCTGTAGTTGCCTCTGGAGCTACTATGCAAGAAGCCTTGCAAGCTACCAAGATACTGGCTGAAGATTGCCGGAATCGGGGAACTGCATTCCGACTTGGGGTATGCCTAAGTTCAGTACTTGTAAATCTCAATCTTGTGTAATCGTTACCGGGTTGTCAAGTGAGCACTGCCAAACTCAAAACAATGCTGCTGCCATAAATATTTGCACTTTGCCTATGCTATGGCTGCCACACGTAGTTGTGTGTGCTGGCATGCCAAAGGTAGTGCTGCAGCCTGCAGGCATGGTTGCTGGCTTCCCCCAGGCTACCATGCCTATTCTTCATTATATATAAAGGTTTATGGATCAAAAGATGATTCAAATCAAATTCAGCTGAATAAGTTACCTTTGTAAATGTATCACTGTTGTTTTTATGATGATAAAATTAGAAAGGTAGCACTGAAATGGGCTTGGGACGTGGGAGATCATTTCTGGAAAAAAAGAAAAGAAACTACCTTAAATTTATAGTTAGCTGTAGGTTGGGCTCATGTGAGTTATATATCATTTTATGCACATTCAAAGCTCAGTCCTTGTGGTCTAACATATTCCTCTGCACAGGCTGTTCTACGCGATGTTCTTCAGAAGTTTCTGCCAGAGGATGCTCATCTCAGATCCAATGGGAGAGTTCGAGGTAACAATGGCTGTTTTGCTCATGTCAATGTCCATAGTGCGATCTTCATTAAGTAACACTAATCTGTTTAAAGTTGCATAAAACTTCCACGGCTCTCAAGTGTGTAGATTTTTGTTGCTGCTTCTTTCTCTCTCTCTCTAGGTTTGATTGAGAAGATAAAAGTACTTTAGTGGTATTCCAGTATTCATGTAAAGTACTATGTTGCTGATAAGAGCTCAGTTGAGATGATGTTGCTTGATAATCTGTTCAGAAGTTTGTTTGTCTTGTGAGTGCTTTTAACCATGAGTTATGCCATTTTAATCTGAAGCAATGTCATTGTGCTAGACTGGCCCTTGTGTAGCATCCAACTTTCCACAGTTATATTTGCTTCTTAGTTTGTAGGAGAGAAGAGGGAACTGAAACTGTATTTCCCTTTTATCTAGGACTAATAATTTTTCATTAGGTTTCTACATGCGATTCTTTATTACATATTCTCTCTTGCTGCAGTTGCTGTGACCCAGATTCTCTGGAGGCCTAGGGGTTTGCTGGTGGACCAATTTGATTCCAAGGAAGATCTCATCAATGCAGTTTTTACTTCTTCCTTCATTCCTGGGTGATTCATTGTTATACTGTTTTCCCTAGCTTTCTTTGCTTTATTCCAGGTGGTCCAGTAAATTTGAATTAAGTCATACTCCATTCCAGATATCTTGCACCAAGACCAGCTACAATGTTTAGAAAAAGACTTTGCATCGATGGGGGTTTGACATTGTTTATGCCACCAACATCTGCTGCAGAAACGGTATATAATTAATCTTTTCTGGTGAAATCTGTCATCTAGTACAATTATAAATCTTGGTATTTTTTAAGCTTTTAGATTTATTTTGTGCATTCCATCACTTTATTTTGTATGATATTTAAGCTGGAGGATTTATTCGTTAGAGAACATCCTTTCTAACGATAGTTCTAACTTCTTTAAGTAGCTAGCACAAGATCTTTTAGTTCTATCAGATTAATTTGCAAGCAAGACCTTTTAAGATCACTTATCAGTTGGCCGTTTTCTATGGAGAAGTGGTGGAGGGCAAGGTTTAAAAATTCGTGTCGAAACGTTTCTGTTTCTACACTACCCAAAACGAAACTCACTTATAGAAACGCAACATCGTTTTCACACGAAACAATAGCGTTTCCACATGAAACAGGGGCATTTACATACGAAACGGGGGCGTTTTCACACAAAATGGGGTCGTTTCTATGGTTTTTACACAAAATTAGTCGACACAAATAAGGCATTTTCAGAATTTAAAAATCTAAAGTTTTGGCTCTAGTTCTCTTCATATTTTAGATTTCAATTATTTTTTTTAATTTTATTTGATGTATATTCATATCTTATAATTTAGCAAGGATAATTCTTTTTAAGATTTCACCAATGTTAGGTATCTTGGTCTTTTATTTATTTATTATTATTTATTTATACAAATATTTTGTATTAATTTAGTTTAACTTAATGATCGATAATATTAAATTTTCAGAACATATATATGTTGGTTCAAATTAAAAAATTTATTAAATATGGGTTAAGCACTTGCTAGCCACTCCACTATTAGTTCGATGTAATTGTAATTTAATATTTTTCTCTAATTTGTATGTCTATATTTAGAATTTTATTTTGTTATATATTTAATAGTATTTTATGTATTAAATTAATAATGTCAAATATCGACAATTATTATAACATGTGTTTTATTATTTATTTCCATGCATTTTCACAAAATTTTGTGTTACCATGCCGTTTTCATACTGTTTCTCGAATCGTTTCTGTTTTTGGGCTTATCGAAACGGTACCTCGAAACGAATTTTAATTCCTTGGTGGAGGGTTGTGTTAGCATTTAGCAAAATCCGTGTAGTATAGAGGTGAGGAACTAACCCATGTTCCTGAATGGATTTCATTAATGTCCTGAAGAATAGATAAGATAGGACTGAATTGGGGAATCTGCCATATACCAGAGATTGTTTATGGCATGGGTTTTTGGGGTTTGTAGCTTGTGGTTTTATGTTGGCCACTATAGAATGAGGCATTAAGGTTTCTACTCAATTCTATAGTGTGGAAAGATACGCTTAAGAGGCACATAGGGACTGAGTATAGAAATATCAGATTCTGAATTTTTCTTGTGAAAATTTGGTGTTTCAAGTTTCTTAGTAAGGGCTAAGGAAAAGGAAAAGGACTGGGGAACAAAGAAGCTGAAATAATAATATGGAAAAAATAGAGTTTGGAGCCTTGAATTGTTAAGGACCAGTGAACTGTAGTGAGAAAGAGTAGAAGTGGACTCTAAGATAAAAGACCTGCCTCGTTCAAAAAATGAAGAGAGTGAAAATTGGAGAGAAAAGGAGGGTATAAGTTCCATGCATAAACCTTCTTGTACTCTCTACTTCCTCCTTTTCATTATAATTTCTTCTTTTATACCAAAGTAAAAAGCTTTTGCTTAGAAATAACTTCCAAAATCTTATTTTGCATCAAAAGCTATAAGTTGCCAACACTGATATATACTTCGAAAGCAACTTTTCTTCTTTTCTGTGCTGCATCTCGAAGTTTGTGTGTTTGGTGCTTGAGCAGTTTCGTACCAACCATGTCTCTATTTCCAGCTTCTGCTTCCTTTTTGTTTTGGTCATCTCTGAACTTTATAACTCAGTTCCCTTACTGAGCTGAGGCTTGTTTGCCCTAAACCCATTAAGCTAATTGTTTCTTGTCAAAAGCGTCATTGACTTGAAAAACAACAGTTTTATGGGAGACATGACATAGCACATTACAGCCATGTTAAAAAATCTGTCACCATAGTTTGTTTTTTGGTTGAAATTATGTTTTCTTTCAAAGAATCTGAAGTTGAATTTGCAGATAATTCTTATTAAAAAAATCTTTCTCATGCAGGTGGGCTACTGTTAATCTTTTATTACATAGTAGCTAAAGTATTAACTTTGATTTCCCTGTTCTATATAGTATGATCTATGCTTGATGTTGTGAAAATGTTTTGGGGAACTTCAATGCAATCCCGAACTTGCATATTAGATTAGTTACTCTCTCTGCATTTTTTCTTGCAGGTTCGTGTCTGTGCTTTCCCAGCAAGTCGATTGGGAATGCAAGGGATCGGGATCAGTCCTGACTGCAACCCTGAAAATAGGGCTAGCCCCCGAGAGGTAATCTTGTAGCTCTGAATGAATTGGCATTTAAAATTATTTTTTTTTCCTTTTTCAGAAAAGAATAACATCATTAGGAATTTGTTCCAAATTGTTTCAGCTTTTTAATTGGGCACTTGAGCCTGCAGAAGATCATGTTCTTGACCGACTCTTTGAGCTTGGCTATCTGGATGCAGCTGTCTGGGCCAAGGAGAACCCAGTTGAGGAAGTAGTTGAAGATGATTGTCCTCTGGTTGAAAATAAGACCGAAAAATAACTAATCATGGAGATCATCTGTGAAGAAGCTACCAATGCATTTAGTTCACTTAAAATGGTAGGTCAAATCAGCGAAAATTTAGTTATGGAAGGAGTTCCAAGTAAAAAAGACACATCAGAATTTCTTCATCACAACTGTATATTGTATAGGATCCTAAACCCAATGTAGAAACAGGAGGAGAATTGAAATATAAGTATATCAATTGGATTACTCAAAAACAGGTTAATTCATTCTCTCTGTTATCATGAGAAGGTTAGTTTTTTTTATTTTCAATTACCTAAAAAGAGTTAATACTCTGGGTTTTTTTGTGATGTTTGATTGGGGTCTAGTTTTTGGCTGGACAAAGGTGGCTTGAACTGAACACTGCCTCATTTAGAATAATATTCCCCATGTCCATTCTTCTATATATTTATTTTCTTCACTTGCTTAATTTAGAATTGCATGATGCTTGTGGTGCTAAAAGAATAGCTAGATGAACAAATGCACTTCTTGTTTTTTATTGTAGATTCCTTTTTATGGTTCTGTACTATCCATTTCATGTTTCCTTGAAAGTTTTTCTTTGGTTGTTAAACCATCCAATAAAGAAGTACTCCATAATTGTCAATGGTGTATTTAGTTTTCTTCTACTTCAAGAATCTAGAACATAAATACTATACTAATTAGCAAATCGGAAAGTTTGAACAAAAAAGTGAGTTGACAAAGTAATTTCAAACTGAGTGGAAGACAAGGACAGCCCATTTTGCTTCCTCCTTTTGCGGCAAGTCAAAAAGCATATTGAAAGCACACGAGAAGCACATGACCACCATATTCAATAGTCAATGGTCAATAGTCAAATAAGCCCTTATAGTCTGAAGCCGAATGCATGTATATCTACGCAGTAAAATCTTGGCTTCTCCTTTTCACCAAAAATAAAATAAAATTGGGTTCCCCTTATTGCACCTGGAGGACCCTTTGGCCTTTATTTTGAAATGGGAAGTGCACTCTTGTCCCAAAGGTACAAATGGAAAAGCATAGATTACATGGAACTTTCTGCACACCATGTTGAAAGTCTTAAAAGAGAACAGAAACGCCCATCATATCCCACACAGGTCGTACAACCATGCACGCTCATGCGCTTTTATTCTACAAAAAGCCACTCTGATCATTTTTCAGAAGTCATCATAAAGTATCCAAACCCATCTCCTCTATTCTTCTCCATTAAGTAGAACCTATCTCATTTTCAACTTGAGCTACTTCAACAAATACTATTGTCTCTGTCTGTCTCTAGGGTTTCTCAGGGGCCTTGTTCCAGAGCTATTTTGGCATTCTGTCCACCTCCATTAATGGTTTTGGTTTTTCTTTGTACCCAGTTCAAAGGATGGCCTCTGGAGGTGGCCAGCATGTCAAATCGGCTCTGTAATTCTCTCTCTGAGAAACCTAATTGAGAGCTCATTGTTCTATATACACAGTGTTGGTTGTGTTTTATTTTCTCTAATTTTGGTTTTTTTTTATTTTTTTTTTCAGTTTACATTCCTGTATCTAAAAAGAACCCATATTTTATAGGTAACTCCTACTGATTATTTTGGGAATTCCCATGATTAATTTGCAGTATATTCAACATATTGCAGTGCTTCATGCATATTCAGCAGTACTGCATGCATTCTCTTTTATAAAAATTCTTAAAGAAATGAGTTTTTCTTAAGAGGTTTTGCATGGTTTTCACTTGTTACCAGCACATTTTTCTGGTGACTAACAAGATTTGCTTCAACTTTGACATGTTTAACCTGGTCATACACTAACAGTTTTCTGATCTTTTGCTCCAGTGCAAGTCAACGATCAATATGGACATGAACTTGAAAAGTAGCTAAGCATGTATATATTCATGTACTTACTACTTGGTTAATTTTCTCTTTTTGTTAGTGTCTAGCTTTGTGCAAACTTTTGTCGTGGTCTATGGTGACCAAGTTGCTTTTTACCTTTTTACATATTTAATCAAAGCATTGCACTGGCCAAGTGCTCAAAGTCAATTGGCTAATTTAAGGTTATTTGAATTGTGTGGTTACAGCCAGCATTGGATTCCAATATATGTAGAAGCATTAAGATTGAAAATAGGCCACTATATAATTTGCTGGATGACATATACGTTCATGATAGAGACTTGTATAATATGCACATTTATTATATGGGTAAGATTGGGTTTTTACTCTGCACACTGTCATGTAATAATAGAGTGAATTTTGTAAGAAATTGCTCAAATTTTTTTTTTTTTTAAACCGCTCTATATAGAGCATTTCATTTTATACATTCAGTCTCATCCTTAATTATTTATCAATTTCAATAAAAAATAAAAATGCTTAAAATCATCGAATAACTTTGACTCACTTTTAATAACATTCTCTCAATGTTCAATTAATTATTTATTTCCTCAATTCAATAAAATCTTAAATTTTAAATTAGTTAAAGTCGACTAATTATTCAAATTCACATTTTGTCTCATAATTCCAAGATTTAGGGCAGATGAAATAAAATTAGTCCAGACCACACTTAAGAGACAAAGTTTAAGTTTAAGTTGCCCTAAAAACATATCTCTAAAATAAAAAAAATAAAAAGTGGCACTACCCCTGTAGTAGTAACTAAACTCAAGGGCCAACGCCGCACTCCCCAAAAGAAGTTGTAGGCCATGACACATAATGAGAAACGTGCCGGACCGGCCTGATGCTGCCCCATGGGGATGCTTCTAGCAAATGATGGGCCATCTTCTAACAGCCGGCCCGGACACAAAGGTCCACTCCATTTAATATATTAAAAAATTTTAATTTTGTTTGCACGTCACATTCCTTACCACTTAAATCATGTAGGTTAAACTTATTATTTATAAGATTATAAAAGAGACCGGTCTCTTATTATATAAGATACACTTATTTAAATTATTTGAAAAATAAATACATATAATAAAATTATTTACTTGATAACTACTAAAGAGTAAGTTCTCACTTTTTCACTCTCCTACTCTCTTCAACCCTATAAATAATTTTTTATCAAATTGAATTAATTAAAAAATAAATAAATAAAGGTAAAGTATATACAGAATACGAACATATCATATTTATAGTTCAGTATAAATTCTACTGTTAAGAATTATTTTAAATAAGTACAAAACTTTAAACTAAAGCATTTTATACAATTTTTACCCTTTTTATGTTTAATTTGTAAATTTAAAATATTAATTGAATGAATCAATTTTCAATAAAACACATAAAATAAAATTAGGAAACTAATGAATTTTGGATATAATTATTAATTAAAAATAAAATTTTCTAAAATTAATAAATTTTCATTATCTTCTTTCATATTTTTCTTAAAAAAAATTATCAAAATATTATTATTTTCAAATTGAACTTGTATTGATATTTTTTTCATGATGACACTTCAAAATTAAATCTAAATTTAAAGATAATTATTTAATAACTTTTATTATGATTATATCATAAATTTATTATTTTCTTAGTTTTATGTTATGTGATTTTTTGAAAATTATATTTAATCAATATTTTAAACATAAAAATGATAAAAAAAAAAAAAAAAAAAAAAGGGTTAAATGTGGGGTATAGCATGTTTCAATTTAAAATTTAAGAAGAAAATTTAAATGTATGACTTATAAGGAATATAAACTTATTATAAGACTTATTTAGTATATTGAAGTCAAACTAAAACTTATCCTTATATTTTCTTACTATTTTTCTCCCATACAACTTGGGCTGCTCTCCCTTTTTACATTTGATTAAAAAAAGTAATTATAAGAGCTCATTTAATCACAAAGCAATTCTTAAGTAAAGGTTATTTATAATTCTTTCTTACAATAAGGTGAGAAGATATATTTATGTTTGTGCTACAACTTGAAATATTGCTAGTGGAATATCTATTAATTAAAGTGGCAACTTAGCTTATTAAATCACTGAGAAATACTGAAGTAAAGGTACATAATTTAGATTTTCTTCTCAGTAGAAGATGAGAAGATATATTTATTTGCTACAACTTGAAATGCTAGTGGAATAGCTATTAATTGAAGAGGCAACTTTTCTCCTCACAATTATATGTTTAAGGACCACTCACTTCAAAGTTCAAATTCCACTGACAAAACAAGCCATGTTCTTTCTAAATGATTTTATTGCATATAACAGTAGTGACAGTTATTATTAGTATTACCAGATCCATATAACACTAGGGATAGTATAGCAAATAAGTAGAGTAATAACTAGTAAAGCTGCAGATGAACAAGCCTAAGCTTTAAAAGTCACATTTGTTAACCAAATCAGACAGCATTGACGGCAATTTTCATCCCAGATTCGCAGTGACCAACAAAGTTGCAGATGAAGTAGTTCTGTCCCTTCACAAGCTTGATCAGATCCTTTCCAGACCTATAAACTTTGGCACCTCTTGGAGTTCTGCATGTGTCATAACCAGCTTTGTTCACAACCACCACATCGTGAGCCCGAGGGCTGTAGTTGAACACTGCAAAGTGGAAAATCACATGGGAATTAGCTAGCTAAGAGATTAAAACTCATTCCCGAAAACTTTTTGTTGTAAGTGGCAAGTAAGAATTTAAACTCATTAGTGAAAAGTTAAACTTCTGTTGAACACGATTCTTTGACAGTAGGAACCATGAGATTAAAATCTTAGAAAAGAATATACTAGATTGATCTAATTAGATGTGAGTCCCACTTTCAAGAAAGTGCAAGCAGTCCTGCAGCAGCCTGCTCTGTTTGATGGTTAAGTGATACTAACCAATTGTGTCACCAGCTCTAAAGCCCTTCCCTCTGGGCCATCCAACAACATTGAAGGTCCAACCACCTGCATCTCCAACTGTGTAGGTGGCTGCGTGAACCATCTCAGATGGGAGAACCAACAAGCACAGCAGCATTATAGCAATCATTGCACTGCCTCTTCCCTGAGCCATCTAATTATATTGACACTGAAACTGTGAGACTGTGTGTGAGAGAGAGAGGTTTGTTATGATCAGATTTGCCAATGAAGAGCAGTTTATAGCTGAGGAAGCTGGAGCTTTTAATAAGGGAGTTTATGGACTTTCAGAGCCTATTTTTTTGAATGGTGACTCAAAGACATGGGTCTATACAGAGTAATAATGTTTTCTCAACACATTAAAAGAGAAACAAAGAAAAAATTGCATAGAGGTGACAAGGTCACGAGGCACAATAAATTATGAAGGAAAGCATAATAAAGGGCAGGGGTATCTTTAATTCAGTATAGATTTTCTTTCTTTTTAGGAATTATAGTATAAATAAATCTTAATACAGGAACTTCACCTCAATCCAGTACAGTGTTAAATGTTTAAAACACAAGATTATTAATTATTATCACTGATCCGTTAGTGGGTCTGGATCAGTGATTAGCGTTTTATGGCATGCCATGAAAGCTTGACAAACACCCTTAGCCTGACTTATTCCCTAAAATGGGGAGGGGATATATTATTAAAAAACTTAGCCGACACCCACCGTAACCTTAAACCATAAAGTAGTCTTCAAAGTGTATGTCCACAAATTGGGCAGAATTCCAGCATGGATAGAGGTCCAACTTGTCTTTTTTCTTGTTTCTCAGAAAAAGATCATTAAATTTCACTGGTATTTGTTGAGCTCATGAAAGTCTCCATATTTTAAGCAATACGATTTCAAATTGGAAGAAAAATGATAACATTAAGCGTTTGAAGAAGGATTTCAAGGTGGATAGAAATTTAATTAGAGATCTTATATTCAGTTCTTGTAGATAAATAAAAATATTTTTGAAATACCCACTTCAAGTTTGAAACTACTCGAAAAAGGAACTTGAAAAGAAAAAAAAAATTCTAAAGTAATCAAAAGAGATTGGTACTTGAAGTAGTTAGAATTTCACTCTCACTCTACTCCTGGGCCAGACACATGCATGCAGCCAAGACAAACAGCTAGCCAACTACGAGAAACTGAAAGGAAAGTCCTTTCAGTGAAGGGTCGAATGTGAACAAAGAGATGTTTAGAGAATCTTCACTTTAAAGATTAAAGTGAAATTATAATTATTGTTCAATAAAGTTCTTTGGCTTTTTTAGGGTAAAATCAGACATAAGTTGGTAAAATTTATATTTGGTGCTTTTTAAAAGCCATGGTGCTCTTTCATGCGTCCACACTAGATATGAAGTGATATAAAGAAGGAACTACTGAATAAATAACTACAAATTACAAAGAATGGAAAAATAGCATTCTAATCAAGTAGAGTTATGATGAATCAATTGTCACAAACAAACCTAAATAAGTAATGAGAATAATAACTGTCTGGTCTTTAAAGTGCTAAAAGTTAAAGATCTCCCCCTTATCTTCTCAATAGATGGATTCACAGACCTCTCTCATAATGCTTTTAAGTCGACATTTCCTTTTTAACCAGGAACTTGGTAGAACAATAGAAGCTAGTTTAGCGAGCAACTACAAGTATGACTGTTAAATGTTGAAACAAGATCATGGTTTTAGAATTTTACTTTTTGGGTAAACATGGTTTTAGAACTTTATCACTGAACAAACTTTCTACCTAACACAATGCAAGTGGATGGTACTAAAATCAGTAGCCAGTAGGATGCACGTGTAATGAATTGCAAAATGCTTCTCTATGATACTAGAAACATATAGATTCATTATGAATAACTTTGCTTGGACCTTGACCTTGCTGAGTCTTAACCATTCACCGGTTGTTATTTATCATTTGAGCTAACGCTCACTGACCTAGGTAAGTCTATTCACTCAATGCCTCATCATACTTACAAGCACTTAAAAGACCCACAAGAAGGAGGGAAAAGAAGAAGAAAAAAATGTCAGCACTGAGGCATCAGCATAGGGAACTTGAGAAGAAGAAAAGATGCAAAAAGAATGACAAAGAGTGGACATATACAAAATACAAATGCGCCTTAAACTTGTTAGTCTTTTTTTTCTTTTTTTTTCCTTGAGATTGAGGGGGACGACACGTATGGACCAGGGGTGAGGTGGTTACTCGAACTCTATCAAAACTCCCGAAGGGAGTTAGCTGACTAACTGATCTGTTGCTCACGTATGGTCAGTCACAAATCCATACAGATTAATATAAACATAGATAGCTAATTAGAAAATGTTGAAAGAATGTAATAAACTCACCCTGCCTGCAAAGTAATGGAAAGGATCTGGACTTCCTTGAATATCTCATAATAAATCAAGCTCATCCTTGAGGTTCTTCACAGCCTCCAACACGCCATCCTGTGAGTAGCAAATGTGAAGTTTCAGAGAATGCCAATATTGTCATTATCCAGTCTTGTAAGGTTTCAGAAAATCCTTAATATGCAGAGAAATTGCTAGATGGAGTTTACATTGCTTCCCCGCACCTTAAGATCTTCCACACAATGTTACACCAGTTCAGATGGATACTTACTCAACTATGACACTATATGTAACACCACAAGTTATGACTCATCAGTCAGAAGTGCTAGCTAGAGTTACGATATGGCTTTTATGGACCAACACACATACCCAAGGTCCCCCTTTGTATTTTCTATTTGGGTGGGGCTTGGGGCATGATACATTTTCCATGCCAGGCACAAACTTTACATCAGATGGCTTAGACAACCGCGTGTTGGAATTTCTCTATTCAACTTCACATCATAGATTGATTCCTTCAGAACAAAATTAGGGTTATGATACAAACTCAAATGTTATGAATCTTTGAAAATGGAAGAATTACTGTTCAAGAGATTATATACAGCTAATTTCATCCTTCATGTAACTTATGTGCAGAGTTTGGGTATTTATTGACACTAACAAGTTTAAACTTTAAACATTAAAATATCCTTCCAATGTTTTCTTTTTTCATAGAGAGATTCCTCCTGCTACAGATTCTTCAAATGTTTTCATTTTCATAAAGAAATTCCTCCTGCTACAGAATATAAACTGCACTTCACTTGACAATAGAATAAATTGAGACATGGAGTGAGGCTCTGTGTAACTTCTACTTACTGGATTTGTTTTCTTGAGATTGCAATCTTTCACTTTTAAAAATATTTCTAGTTTGATTTTGCAAGTATTTGTGTCATTCTTATTTGCAAAATATTTCTGTAGCTTTAGCTTGCAAAAAAATAACAATAAGGTTCCACAGATACAGAGAGAGGCCATGCTCCGAAAACACAATCAATGCACAAGTGAAAGAATATATTCAGCTGTTTCACTATTTAGTATTTATATAGCACAAGGCAGTGAAGGCACTAAAGATTCCCCTTCAAAAATGAACCTACAATGTCCCCACTCCCCACATAATTGAAGAGGGAGCATTACCTCAAGAGAAATTCTTTCAGCAATTTCTGCTGCACGTGCTTTGACAACAGGTGATAATGCATCACGTATTGCAATTGATAGTACATTTGCAGCTTCCTGGACACTTCTGTCATCATTTTTATCAGGAAGCAAATGATTTCTCCTCACTGGTTCAGGTGCAACTCCAAGCCAATGCATCCTCTCAGCCCAATAGAACTGATCTAGCATAAAAGGACACAGAACCTGGAAGCCAATGTTAACCAATTCAGAGAAGGAGAACTCAATGAACCAGAACCAAAACCAAAAAATAGGAGAACTGAATAGGAAATTTAATTACAGAGCTATCATATTTTGCACAACACAACCTATGGTAGCATAGTCAGAGGAAACATCAACAGAATCAAGATAACTACAAAGTTTTATGTAGGCAATCGCATACAAAATAAATGCATACACATTCTTTTGCACAAACCATTGCTTATATCTAAGCTATGGAAAAAAATGCACCATCTTTTCGATAGGAAGTGTGAAGGTGATGATGAATCTCGATTCTCTATAAGGAAGGGCAATTAATATCATTGATACAATCAGTAATCAAGACTGACTCATTTTTCACTGTAGGACAACAGATGAATAATTATTCTGTCAGAAGGATTCCACTACCATAAAAAGTTAGTGGTGTGGAATTTGTGATGCAACCAATCAGAGTATGGGAAGCTTGATAAATAAACAAAAACCAAACTTCTCCTCAACTCTCAAGCGACTGAGCACCTTGATATTTTCAATATGTTCAAAAAGAGCAATAACTGATTAGGGCAATCTAATGGGTTAAGCTGATAGGACTGTTTTGGTGGATACTTGAATTACCTTTCCCTTGCCCCTGCCCCCAAAAGAAAATAGATAAACAAAGAAATACACACCCCTCATAAAGAGAAAGGGGATAGCATTGTTAGATATCTTCCTCCATGTAAAAAGCCTTCATACTACATCTCTCTTAATTTAACTGAAGAGCCAAGATTCAAGATTTCAAGTCAAATTTTATAATCTATGCAACTTAAGGATACTATTGCCTTATCCCTTAAATATCACACCTGCAATCCAGGAGAATAATCAGGAAACAAATAAATAAAACAAAATCCAGGAAGTGTCAAGTGTCAACAAGAATGAACACAAGATCCAAAAAAAGGTACCCCTATAAAAATTGTGAGTAATTTGCTAGTGGACATATGTGCATACAAAGCTTAACATGTGGCTATTCTTCAACACATGGAATTCTGAAAATTGGGAAGATTTCTTGAACTCATAAAACAACCCTTTTGATGTTCTATTGATTGTCTCAAGCAAGGAGGAAACCATTTTAAATGTCATACATACAAAAGACAGGTAAAGTAGCACCTCTTGGATTTTAACAACTGACCTGAGGGGTACCTGCATGTAGTGCAGCCGCAGTAGTTCCACTAATTTCACATTGAAGAGTAAAGACAGAAACCAAAGTGAATTAGTGACTTCAACTCTTGTATTTCAATATAATGATAATCCCATAAAGGTAGTGAAAATATGACATTCCTACCTGCCTCCATGGTGAAGAGCAGCGGCACATTTTGGAAATAGCCAACTGTATGGGATTGAACTATTCACACAAGAAGATAAGTTAAGTTTGGAAAAGGGAAATGAACATTGTGCCTACAAAATTTGCAGGTTAGGTCTCTAATCTCGCATGAGAAAATAATTCAAGTTTGGAAGACGAAAAAGAATATTGTGCCTACTAAATTAGCAGTTTAAGTCTCTAATCTTTAAATATAATATACTATAAAATGATTACTATTACTACAGATTAATTGATACCCTTTTTTTCTCTTTTTATGAAGCACTGTGTAAATTATTCAATTAAAAGGATTAAGTACGTACATTTCATGGATACATTGTTAACCACCGATGAAGCTCTCTCTCTCTCTCTCTCTGTACTTGCAAGCTAGTGTCTTTCTACATTTGAGATGGAGGTGTATCAACTGACCGAAAAGAAAAACATGCAACCAAAGCAGGTTCGTGTGATCCTATTCATGGAGGTTCAGTTATTTAGGAAACTTCCAACAGATCCATGCCAAGCATTAGGTAGTTCAAGCTAAAAATCTTAAATTGCTCATGAGCCTAGCATAAGCTCAATAGTGGAAACTGCTAGGCAATCTAATTAAGCATAATGTAAAACTGATTCCCTGTCTAAGAAAGTGAAAAAAAAACTTATTCCCCTATTAACAAAATAGTCATCATATAACAATTGTTTAAATTTTCTTGTTTAGTGATTAGATATTACTCAATAATTTCTAATAGATGAAATAGGGTCTTCTTTTAGTAAGTTTACAAAGATATTAGGGACAAGTTAAATGAAATAGCTAGGGATGCAAATATTTCCAACCAATATTGAGCTGCTTGATAAAAGCTCAAGGTGTCTGAAAAGTGAGCCAATCCCAAAAATCACTTAGGGCATACAGTTAAGGTTTTAAGGTTTAGGTGGTTTATGGTTTAGGATTTAGTGCTTAGGGTTTAGGCTTGCAGTAGGATGGTCCTGGAACCTGTTTCATGTTGGGTCAGGAATCATGAATAGTGGAAATGCATAATGGGTCTTGGTTCTCTGGCAGTGAGGTCGTGGGTCCTGGGTTTAAGGGCAGTAAGCTGCAATAGGTTTTTTTGTACTTAATCAGACTTAAGTTGTATCTCTCTCCCTCTCTCTCTATGAAATGGGTTAAAAAATTATTTTCTGTCAGAGATTACTATAGCAAACCCATGACATCTGTCCAGATCTTAATGAAATTGAAAAGAATCATGAAATCGTGAACACCACAGCTATTCTTTATAATTTCTATTTAGAAAGGCGTTCATGTTCTATCTTCAACTGGCTGGTCAAGAAAACTCACCCAGAAAAGCTGAAGAGTCGTCCATTAAAGAGAGACATGCAGTCTTCACCAACATTTATCTGATTTGAAAGAAATGGTGCTTCAGAAGCAAACACTTTGACTGCAGTTTCTAAAGGTTCATATCCGGCAGTAAATAGAATAAATCTGTAACTTGTTATATCCAGAACTGCTTGAAGCACACGAATAAATGCTTGAGGGGATTTTAAAAAACCCATGCTGCAAAAGAAGAAATAGGATCAGGCCAGGAATGTTAAGAAAGTAAGATCACATCATATATAATACAGAGATGGTAAAGATCAAGAATGACACTAGAGAGAAGAAGGGAAAAAAAAAAAAAAAGTAGAACACCCAAGAAGAGAAGCAACATAATAAACAGGTTAGAACCTTCTCAGATTGCATATTCATCATTGCTAACATTAGGTAAAATTTTATGATTCATAAAAATAAGTATGTATTACTGTATTCACCTGATCATTGACAGATATCATCCAGGTATCCAGACAAATAAATTCTGCAGAAAGTCACAAGGAGTTGATAACTAAGTGAAAGTGAAACTAGTGAGTACCTTCCAACAGAACTTAGTCCAATGAAAATAGGTGAAGTCTTCAAGAAAGCTTGCAACTCAAAATGAGCAGGGCATAATTCATATGTACAATACAGTTGTCCTGAAGCGACCAGAGCTGACATTTCTCTGCACTTCTTACATGTAAACTGCCATTCAGCAGGGAGGAACCAAAAGCCACAGGCACGGACTTTTGAAGGCCAATAATCTGTAATGTGCTAAAAATTAGAACAGTAACACGATTAGATAGCACAGTAAGTTGTTACTATGCCTTTTCAAACAAGATGGTGGAACCATGGAAGAAGACCAAAAGTTATGAAAAAGAAAATTCAATCAGTGACTATTGAGTCAGATTCTCTTAATAAAACTTCAACTCCTTACATAAGAGGATGAGGAATTTTGATATGAAAGAACAGTAAGTTTTTTGAAGGTCGTGAGAAAAATATACATACCAGGGCATTCAACAACTTCTTTGCTAAAACCATACCTGTTGTACAAAATGAATAATTAAATTCAGATCTAATAATTAGTCTAGCATTTTTAAAGTCAGCAGGAATTTTTGTGATGAAAAATACATGCCATTCAAACAAAATCTAGCACGATAATAAACCAGCACCCTTAACTCCACTACTTCCTGTAAGAGATGTATTGCTTGGGGATGGCTATAAAACGCACTAGAGTTGAGCCACTGTATTATGGGTCTTACTAATCTTACAAAGAGGTAGTTGTAGTTTGGATCTCTTAGCATCTGTAGGATCCATAAGAATTAGATCCTTTATTGGGTGGTGAAGGGGCAATCCTTTATCAGTTTGTAAAAGGATTTTATGGTTTTCCTTTCTGTATAATGGCTATGCATCATAGGTGCCATTTCATTACAATTTTATTACCTATCCAAACATTGGGGAAAAGAAAAATGAGTAAAGGAGTCTTCACTTGTTCACTAGTACTCTTTGTTGGCTACTAACACATCGTCTCTTGATCCTATAACAAATAGAAGAATATACAAAATATCTAGAATGTAACAATTATTAAGTATATATATGAGCAACCAAACCTAACTATCAGCTGATACACAAGATGCAAGTACATTTTCATACCTTTTCTAGGGTGTCATAGCTTTTAAGCCATGCACAAGTGATTATAAATACAGCCCTTGTTAATAGTGTGATAAAATTATTGTATATAAAACTGATAACTTACAACAGAAGGGGAGAAGGTAGCCTATAATGCCAAGTTGGAAGACTTGTTACTGGATCCTGAACTAAGTAAAGAAAACAAGTTATAACAGATAACATGAGAAGACACATAGTTCTCTATAATGCAGCTAGCCAGCTTTGTTGTATCAAATTTTGTTGAAGTACTGACTTGTAGCCATCTTATTGACCTTTATCTGATGAATAAATAAAACAAACTAAAGTGGTGCAACACGAAAACTGCCTAAACTTCAGCAATAGTTGCCATATGATTTACTCAACTAAACTCAGCCTTAAATCCCAAACTAGTTGAGTGCCAAATGATTTACCATTTTTTAGTTTTAGTTTTTGTACAATATGATTACTATTTTCACGAAAGAGCTGAGAACAGAAACACTAACTGTAAAAGGACATGGACTTAGATGTAAATCATCGCATCTCCACAATCCCCAATTTTCAGTAAAAAGAGGCCACATCCAATGTGTAACATCCTTCCAGCTGACCTGTAACCATAAAGATAATAGAAAAAATTTAAAACAAATATACAATATGTGATTCTAAAATTTAGGAAGGAATTGGGTAGATAAAAGTTGTCATTTTTATTTTCTAGCGATCTTTTCAGATAAATAAATAGAAGAGCACATTATGCATCTGAAGGAAAGAAAAAAGAACTACTAAAGTAGAAAAATCCCATTTTACTCAAAACTCTGAACTCTGAAGTACCTTGCCTGTAGGAGCTTCATTTAGATACTTATATAATAATGGAAGTTCTTTTTGGAAGTGGCGTTCAAATGATCCAGGTGCACTGCAGAGTAATCAAAAATAGAAGTTGGTGAGCTATTAGAAAATACAATCTTCCAAAAATTTAAAAGATTAGACTTGTGATATTTCAGTCAAACTTTTGAGATTATTATTTATGACAAGATAATTTATATTTAATGCAAAAGGAAATGTTGATAGTTCCATTGGACCTTTCTGAGATATTATAATGAGCTCATAAGAAAATGTGGAAACATAAAAACATCGATAGACAGTTAGCTCCATAAAGGATGCTATAATCAAATGGTTATAATTCTATAAGATAGACTTCCCGGCTGGTGCAGTAAATCAAATTACTTATCATAAAATATATATAAGATAGACTTCCAAATATTGGAAGCCTGCTGGCAGTCATTTTGGAAGTTAGTAAAAAAAAAAAAAAAAGAAGTCAGTGAATAGGTTTTGCGGCCATGTCAATGAATGCCTAATGAAAGTATGAGTCCGAAATATAGCTTGAGACAAAACGAAAAGGTCACATGCAGACATAGTCTTGCAAACCATGGCTTTGCTCCTTGAATTCCATCCTATATTTCTTTTATTTATTTTCACATACTTCGATGTTGCAATTACCTTTCTGTTCGACCACTAAACACCACTAAAATGGATGATATTTATAGAAAAAGTCAGTGAATTTTCTAAGCAGTGACAACGATTGGAAGATAAGAAAGAAGAGAGTTTAAGGTCTGGTTAACATCAAAAGAAGACATAATATGTCAACATAAGATCATAATTAATCAGTAACACCAACACACCCAAAATGTGGGGTCTAGCAAAGTCCATAGACATATTGAGATAGTTAAAATTGAAAATTTTTGAACTCTAATCTATATATTTAAATCCAAGCATTTATTTGGATAAAAAAAAAAAGGAAAAAGAAAGAAGTTTTTATTATGACAAGTAATATCTTAGATAACTTGCCATCTGATTCCCATTAGCAGTAGATTTTCTGTTACTCCTATAGTCCTATTACCTTAAATCCATGAACATCCAAGATCTCAACTTCAAAGGAAATTCCTGCATATAAACTAAAAGACAGGAACTCCTTTCCTCTGATCACAGTCATGACAAAATGCAGTGCATGTATGCAGAATTGCACTACAATAGAAAGAAAATATTAATTAAAATCACCTGTACGGAACAACATATGGAGCAGCTAACATGCAACAGGACATGAAAAATTTCGCCAAAGCTCCAACCTTCCTGGGTCATCATGCAAAAGATTCTTAAGATACACCATCCTTACACCTATTCTAGATAAAATGGTTCATATGTTAACTAGTACGAAGTGAAAGGACACTCTTAGTCAAATATATATCACAAGCTTACAAAGTGAAGCAAACCTATTTTTCTAGTTTCTTAAAAATATCTTTTGTTGAGAAAATGATAAGCAATACTTTCTTTAAAATAATATGATGCATTACATCTTCTTAGATTTTCATAAACAGGCCACATCACACAATAATATGATGCTATAAATTTGAATAGGGAAGATACCTGTAATATACTATATTTTCAAAAGGAAAAGATCAATTTTTAAGTATGTTAGTATCAATTTAAAACATCTACAAAATCTCGCTGAAACTGTTTTCATGTTCAAAAATATTCTGTGCATTGGTCAGAACTTCTTTACAATTTAACACTGCCTTTAACAGTTTGAGCTTCAATTAATACTAAATGTAAATCAGGATTATTCATGTCTCTGACTTGTGAAAGTTACTGTTGAAAATTGAAATAAACATACCAATGCAAAGAAATTAAACACAATAAAATCACCCTCCTTGCTTGATCCTTGTCCAAATATCCTTTCAACAATAGAGTAGCATTCTCGTCTATGTTCTCTTGTAACCGTCCTTTTTTCCATGGAAAATAGTGGCTCTTGTTTCACTGATAAGATACAAAGATCCATTAGGTCTTGGGAAAGTATGGAGCAGTTGCCTCAATCCACTCAGCAAAGAAAGCTTCCTCCACGGTAATAGCATTTCATAATTTACAAGGAGATCTTAATTGTTCCAAACCTGACATATCATTACTGTGTAAAGAGGAAAGAACTGGTGGTGATGAAACTGGATAATATTTAACATGTTTTTCAGCCAAGTGGGAACCTAAGTTCTGTAAGAAAACAAAACATAAACTGCTTGTTCAGAGGATCTGAGCTAGAAAGTAGTAACAAACACAGCCAGTAAAATTGATGGAGATGCAATAATAGATTTATTACATTCTCCATAAAAAATAACAACTAATAATATGATAGAATAACAGATTCTAGCACTATAAAATCCATCCCTTTTATTTCACTTCAAATCCATCAAGAATTATAAAATAGTCAACTATGGGTTAGCCATTACACGAACTTAACAAAAAAATTACTTATTGGAAAAGTATTATTGACGGAAAAATTGATCATTTCAAGGTTACTGTGGGTTTTCTAACAGTAGATCTTGCTGTGTGATTTAGCATATCTGGTAGGAGGAGGACAACAAAGAATTAAATAACTTTAGAATGAATATACTCTTCAAAACCCATGGTAATGATGTTAAGATCCTCCTACATTTCACTTGAAGAAGCATTATATATAAATGAGAGAGCCAGTCCTGAGGAGTAAAAAGCTAAGCTACAACACTCACCCTCTTAACCTGAAATAAAATATTGTCGCTTTTTAGATAAAGCACTTTCTATTGTAATTGCTTAGGTTCCTTTTATCTGTAATGTAAAGCAGCAACAGCAGGCACGTTATTTTGTTTTCTTCAGATCTAAGTTATGGTTCATTCTTTTCTGTAATGATTTAGATTCTACAAATTCCAAAGAATGGCTTCCAAGCAAAAGATTGGGAAAGGAATAAGCTACATGGTTTGAAGTTTTTGTACTCCTATAATTTGTTTCAATTAACTTAACATCTGATATTCCACTTCAAAGCATCTTAATCAATAGTATGGTTTAGACATCAAAGACTAATAAAAAGAACTCTAGTGCCAACCTCATGAGCCAAATGAGTTACTAGGACCACACTATATTGCTTTTGGTCACAAGCAAAAGCTGCAGCAATGGCCTGCAAACAGTAATTGGTCAAATAGTTGCAAGTCAAACTTCTTTATCATGCTGAACTCAAAAAGGATATAAAAGAAAACAATCATAGAAGGGGTAAAACTACGAAAATTCCTGGTCTCAAAAGAAATTAGATATTAAAGTATCGAGAGCAAAAGTTTGCCCTCTCTCGTTAATACCTTCTCTTATCAGGTGAAGTACAATTTAGTAGTTTCTAAATCAGGAATTCTTGATAAAAATGGATGTTTAAAGATTTTTAAACTGCTGTAATGTTAGAGATTAGTATTACAAAAAATAATAATTGGAAAAAAAAAAAAAAAAAAAAAAAAAAAAAAAAGAAGAAGAAGAAGAAAATCTTCCACTATGAGTGCAATTGGACAAAACTAATTCCAGAAGTCTTAGCTCTTGAAAATTTTTCCTTATCGTTTATTTTTCTAAAAGGACAGCAGAGAGATGTGAAAATATCTTCAAATCAAAACCAATAGGTTCTATATTATTGTAACTCCTATTTCCTGTCATTTACTTGAACCCTGAAATATTGCTATCATCTAGAGGTCGACTTTCATCATTTATAAAACTTACACCCAGATTCTATTCTTCAAAACATGAAACACAGAGGTTATTTAACCCAGAATCGTTAAGTTCTCACTTTTCTGAAGTATATTGCAGACATTCTAGTAATAAACTAGAAAGTCTAACCAAAGAAGTCCAATTAGCAAGCAAAAGTTCATTCCATTTCATAATGCTCTGATACTAAACTTTCTACTTATCACCCATTAACATCTGGACAATTTGGTTACTGAAATACCACTAAATGAAAAGCAAAGAGAAACCTCCATACTATAGTTACTGTGTCTGCTTCTCTCAAGAATTCGTAGAATACTTATTCTACCCAGAGAACTACACAGCTCTGGAATCACCCAGGTCTCAAAAAGGAGGATTTATGGGGACTCAAAGCTTTTGATGCTTTTTCTCAGTAACCAAGCCAAAATATAAAAAGGAAGCCTGGAAAATAAGGACTCACAGCAATGGGGTACACGTCGCCTTTAGTGCCAAAGGCTATGAAGATCGCAATCGGCTTCTTTCTCTCCATTTCCATCTCCGGTGGAACTGTCAGCTCTCTGCAACTGACTGTTGGTACTCTGGTCGCTACAGCGGTCTAAATGGCGGAATTGAATGGCTCGTTTTAATATTAATCGTCTAATCGATCGGTAAGCCATTAAGAAACCTCGGTCCGGCCCAGACATCATAGACCGGTTCACAAGCGTTTTTTCTTCTTTCCATCACAAATCCAATAAATTTAATGAGAACCCAAAAAAACTATATTTTAATTTGAACTTTTTAATCTAGCCTAAAAAATTTGTGTTATTAATTTTTTTAGTTTAATTTTTTTTAAAATTTCGTATGAAATAAAATTTTATAAATTACCTAATCTTACTCGATAAGTAAAAATAAAAAATAAAAAAATTCTTAACATTTAAAAAATAATGTATCTCTCCCATTTTTAAGTAATAAATGAAATTAATTTATCTCATTCCAAAGTGATGAACTTCTTTTTACTTTATTTTTGTATGAGATTTCAATTGAAATATAACATTTTTTTTTTTTCATTGGTTATTTTACATTTTTCATGGTATATGGCTACCTTTATGTATCTTGCAGTAATAGAATATTGAAATTTGCACTAATAATTTAATCATTAGTAATATAAGGTCAATATTTGTCTTTTTTTACTTGATGAAATAATGATGCTTCTTAAGTTATAAATGAATATAGTATTTAATTTTATTTTTTTTAATGAGTAACTTATTAATTAAATAATATTAAAATCATAATAATTGCAATAAATGTTAAATAATTCCATATATATCATAAGTAGGACACTAGTTCGCAAAACCATTTTCCATTCCTTTCATTTCTATTATTATTTGAAGAAAAATGGATGGAAAGTTCTTTTCTATTATTTATTTTTTTCAAACCATAGCCTCCCCCTTAATAGTGCAGAGATATGATCTACAGGGCTGTGGAGGTAGTTAAAAAAAAAAAGACAGAAATAGAGGGAGAAAGAAATGGTTTATTACACCACAGAGGCATCAAAGTAGCTATTATAGCACTAAAATGAGTACATATTAAAAGCTTGGTAAAGCTGTAACAAGAACTATAATGAACTTCCTGTGGTCTTTCCTGTATTCATTAAAACTTTCAAGAAAAACTGTACAATGAGTACATATTAAGAGCTTGGTATAGCTGTAACAAGAACTACTATTTGAACTTCACGTGGTCTTTTCCTGTCTTCATTACAACCTTCAAGCCCTCCTCCAGCTCAACCTCTTCCTCCCAAGCCCTACTTTGACTTGTACTTCTCCATGAGCTGGGTCACTTCATTCGCGAACTCCTTCTCGAGTTCAACATCTTCCTCCCAAGCCCTCCTCTTTAGAGCCAATCTTTTGTCTGCATGGATCTTTTCCAGCCTGCCCCTCTCTTCCACAAATTGCTCGATTTCCTTGTTCTGGGAACTTATGAAACTGGCAATTCTTTCCAGCCTGTTGATAAAGAAAAATAAAAACATTAGGAAGCCATAACAGATTAATTATAAGTATATGATCAAGAAGCTAAGTATGTTTGCCACACAGTCAGACAACTGTCATCTAACTGGTAGAAACAAGTATTGGTCTATGTATTTAGAGAAGCCTAAGAAAATATTATAGTTTTATTTTGAAATCTGTTTCTGTCATTTATCAAACAATCAAATAAATGTAACAACAGAGCAAGTAAGCCAAGGGAAAAACGTGACCATGTCAATTATGAATGGTTTAGAACATAGATATATCCCAATTTATACTCTTTTTCCAAACAAAACTTTTTGCATGAGTATGCTGTGGCAGTTCCCTTACATACTTGAATTTCTTGGCTGCTTATTGAATGAAATTGTTGGAATATAATGATCAGTAAAGCATTCTTACCTATGCTTAGGATCCTCTCCCTCAGAACAATTTGCCTCTGACTCTATCACTTTTGTTCGCTTCTCCTGCTGAAACTTCTTAAACTTTCCCTCCTTTGCTTCTAGGGCTTGTTGAATGGTTTTGATTTGCTCCCTGAAAAACTTCTCTTGAGCATCCATCTGCAAAAGAATGCATTACAATTGTGAATACAGGAAGGAAATTATATCAATATTCAGAGAATGACATCAAGAAGATAAAATTATAAAAAGAAAAAAGAAATCCGAAGACATTCCTTTCTCACTGACTAGTTAGAAAAGAATGGAACTCGTGAACAGTTATGCAAAGATGAAGGTACATGCTTCTATTGATTTATAGACCCCAACCAGTCCTAACAATGTCAGAAACTGCTATATTCCGTTGTTTTTATTTGGAAATTTGACTGGATACCAGCTCAGTACACGCGCTGTGGTGCTATCTAATGCTTGCATGTAAACCATGTGTCTGTATACATAGGATTCCTAGTTGTCATGGATGCTCTAGAAGACATATTCCTTTTCCTTTCCTTATTTTCTTACTTGGGGCTCATCTGGACAGGCCCAAAGAAAACTTTGAATAGTTTCCTTTAAGGGCGTTCCTTGATGCCTGCATGTAAACCATGTGTATGTATACAGAGAAATCCTTGTTGTAATGGATAGATCTATAAGACATACTCCTTTTTATTTTCTTTTTTTGCTTTCTGGGGGAAGGGAATCATTTGGACAGGACCAAAGTAAAATTTGAATTGATTTAAACACCAAAGATGAATCCTTTCAGGGCCCATCACCACCAACCCAAACTCCCAACCATTTTCATGCTTCTATCAATAAGTGCCTATTCTAGTTGTATGGATAAAACTGCAAAAATGTCCGGGGCAGGAGAGACAAAAATGCCCTCTTGTTATTGACGTCTTATTTATCTGGAGAAAGCAGTAGGAAGTTGAGGCATGTTTTATAAGTATCCTAGCAGCACCTAGTATGGACTCCCAACAAAAACAATCCAAAGAAGAAACCTTGAAACATCAAAAAAAATATCCTCATTAAGACGGGGTATCTATGAACAAGTTAATGACTGGCACTATGAGAAGACACAATTTCGACAGACAGAAGATGAACATATGAAGTACACAAGTCCTAAATGAACAATGATAAAAACTTATACAGAAAACAGAAAAAGAGGAGGAACAACTAGGTAAATCTGTAAAAGAAACAAAAATGTAATCAATAATAACAAGAAGAACAAACAGTTATTTGTAACAATGATGTGCAGCCAGGCAGAAAGGTGCTAATAAATAATATGGCTCTCCAAGTATTAGTTCTTAGGGGTTTGACTATTATCAACTCAATTAAAATATATATTCTTCTCTGCCAAGGTATGCTAAACCGAGGAGGAATATGGTCTACATGACATTGTAACTTAAAGACATGCAGTCTTGTCAACTAATAACCATTCATCATCAGCAATTTATGTCTTCTTAACACAGAAAACATCTAATACCCAGGTTTACAAGTAGTTGGTCTTCATCAAATGAAAACCAAGAAGTGTCTTCTAGCATACAAATCAAGGAACATCATAAAAAGAATCGGAATTTAAAGGTACAAAAATTACCTCCTCCTTGTTCTGTTCATACTGCACTTTAGTTCGTTGTTTCACAAGACAGTTTTCTTCCATTGTCTGGCGTAGCTTCTCGCTTACTTTACACAGAGACTCTTGAAGGATTTGTGAATTCTTTTGTTCTTTAGCGAACTTGGCCTTCAACTGCTTAAGTTGTTGACTGTTATCATTGATATGCTTTATCTTGCTATCAACATTCTCCTGGTATGACCTCATCTCAAATTTCACTTTTGATTTCCCTAATAAATTAAACAAATTTTTAAGTATGTACATTCTATTATAAATTTCTATAAACATGAAACAATAGAACATGAAAGAAGGAAAGCATTTGAAAATTGTCTAACCATCTTCCATTTTGTGTTGTCACAGATAAAACAGTTATTGTCATGTAATATTATTTTAATCCACACCTATTACCAACTAGATGCATATGATGGATTTGAAAAATGAGATCGGTTGTTTGAAAGTGCTGTCACTAGACAGATAAGAGAAAAAGAGAGAGAGACCTTGACAATGCCGGTTGAAAATATCCAAGTCTTCTTTCAAAGCCAAGTAACCATAAAGTTGGCGCTTCCCTCCAGGACAGAATGGAGCTCTGTGATGATCCCAAGCATCCCTATCTCTTCCTTGCTCTTTAAAATGCTTATGTAGACGCAAAGCCTCCAAATAACCAGCAGCTGAGCTCTCAAAAACCAAAACACTCATTCCCCGGTGCCCTTGAGGACCATATGAATGTCGAGCCTTCAGTGCAGCATAGGAGCTAAAGTAATCAAGGAGGTCTTTGTTTCCCATGCCAATCCACTAAAATTTTATTCAGCTAGGTCAGTTGAAAGAAAATAGTATAAAAGATATTCCAAGGAAAAACAAAGAAAATAAACCTTGCAGAAGAAGATGAAAAACTACATGATAAATAAATAGAAATTTATACCAGTGCATTATTGTGAAATTTAATATAATGGAATAGACTATGCCGCCATATCTGTAACAAAAGAAAAAAATATGATTGCACCTTACTGTTTTCGTCCTGTTCGAATCTTGTGTTTACAATGACAATCATTGGGGGCCAAACTATTTCATAATCCTTGACTTTCTCATCTAGACCTTCCCATTTATCAGAGGCTTCACCAGAAAGTGTGATTGAAGCTCCCCTCCTACGAAATTCCTCATCCAAAACTTCAGCAAACAGCCGATGCAGCTTTGCTCTTCTTGCTTTTTTTGTCCTGGCATGATTGATTAGGGGAGGTAGACCTCGGTACCAATCAATGGCACCAGGACCTCCTTGGCATGCTGGGCAGTGCCACTGCCTTGCTTGTGAGTTAATCTCCTCAAGGGTCATTTTATCCAAATTACCAAAGAATGCCCTGAACCACTTGCTCTTCTTGAGTATTTCGTGGCTTTTGACACCAGAATTTGACTCATATTCCTCATAAATGAAATCATCATCGCTGTCATATATGATCTCAGAGTCATCATCAATTATCTCTTCATTATCATTATTATCATCAAGGTACTGGTGGTCTAATATAATTTCACTCTTTGATTGACTATCTCTGGAATCCTCAGCCTGATCTGACCAATGTGATCCTCGTTCTTCAGATGAATGTACTATAGACTGTGGTGTCACTTTATTATTATTCAAATCTCTATAATTCTCTTTCATCCCTGCATCTTCTTTGCTAGTTACATTCTTAGGAAGAGCGTTATTAGCCGGCCAGGTAATTCCCACTCCAGATTTGACATTACCCCTCTGTTGGATGACATTTGGCTGTCCCCATGCACTAGAACTAGAACTATGAGTGATCCGGGGTCTTGGAGCACTACCATATTTGTTCTGTGACTTCCAAGAATCACCAGCTTGTTCAGAACTCAGTTGGATGTTTGCCACACCTTGAGTTAACATCTTGGAACCTGACTTCTTATAGGCACTTCCCAACGTAGGAAAAGGATCTTTATCATCAGCCATTTTAACCAACTTTCTGAACAACTGCAATTACTGATCATTGTTACAAATAGAAAGAATGAGCACTAAGTTTCAAAATGTTTCAGAAACAACACCTAAGCCTTTGAAAATAAAATCTCTAGTTAAACCAAGTGAATATATGCAGTTGATAGTCTCAACATTACAAATGAAGTTTAAGATCAAGTGTTCCTGAGATGTCAGTTGAATTCAGAAAAATATGACAGGCTAAGTCTACTGAAATGAACATTGTAGACCACCAACTGATTGTCTTCTGTTATATACAATGATAATTTTCACAATGCCTTAGCTTGTAATATAAACAAGGCAACATGGAAATAAAAATGGAGAAATTGGTTAGTAAACAAATGTGTGTATAAGCTCGGCAACCAGTCAAGGAAATTTATAAATGAAGTAAACAAATAAATTTTAATTTTCTATAAAGAAGACCACTTCCCATGAACTCAAAGCATAAACCTTGAAATTGAATGATTCCCATGGAAGCCTTTCTAGTATTTCTTTCCTTCTAGGCAAATCAAATAAACACAATCCTCTGAAGGAACATCACTGTATGTTCAGGTGAAACTTTCAATATTATGATTTAACAGAACCTAATATACAAATCTCAACAATTTTGTTCAAAAATTAGCTCCTTCTACTAATTATAGTATCAGTTCTCAATATGACTTTACTGATTTTTCATTTAATGGGTCAATGTATAATCCCAACACAACAAGTGGAAGCCTTTGCCCTCTCCAATATCCAAATGGGTAACACTTTTCAGTGAACAATCAAAGTATCACACAAATCAGTGCAAAAGGAAAATCTTCTATACTTCCAAAAGAGCTCCAGGGATCATTGACAATTTGATGAATCTTTCCCATGAAAGAAGTGCAAAAATGGTAAATCTTTACGTAAAATCTAAACATGGATCACAATGAAAAATTTAGAAAGGGAATTTCACAGAGACATTTATACAAAAACTTGAAGAACAAAAGCAGATTGAGAAATTTAGCAAAAAAAATCCCAATGCATTGAATGTATGGCGATTTAAACTATTGCATGCAGTGTAGTAATTACATGCAATGGTACAGAGGAGAGAGAGGGGAGAGGGCCTGGGGTTGAAGAAACAGAACAGCGAATGCACTACCGTCTACCAGTACCTGAATATCCAGATTATCCCACCACCTACACCGGCAGAGGGACCAGTAAATACATGAAGATGTTAAAGGCCGAATAACGCGCTAGAAGGGAGTGTTTTATTAATAGTAATTTTGTAGTGGACCCCAGAGGATGACGTGCTGCTCCAGCTCAGCAGCTTTTCTATTTTTTTTACCCGTTCAGACCAATTTTCATTTGTCACTTTGTAAGAATGTAAAATTGTAAAAGTTTACAAAAGAAAAATTAAAAAATTTGTAAAGCTTAATAATAATTTTTAATTTTATCAATAAATAAAGATTAAGTTTTATTAGTATTGATCTTAAAATTTTGAGCAATTTAAAATTAAAAAATAATGTAAGAAATTTGATAACTTTTATGATTTTAAAAAAATAACTTTTTGATACAAATTAACAAATCTACAAAAGAAAAATGACAGTTTATTGAGGATGAGAAACACAGGGAAGGATTAGAAGGAAATGAACTAGCTAGCACTAAAATAAATACAAAGTCAGAATAATAATCAAGAAATTAAGTATCTACCAGCGAACTGAATATACAATTAAAATATTAAATTAGTTTTTCTCTAATTAAAATAAATAACTAATTTTGAAAATAAATAAATATATATATACCAGGATGAGTTATGAAAATCATCGACTCATCCAAAATCTTCCAAGAAAAAAATTTATAGCGAAACAAACAAAGCATATTTAATTTGTTGGCATCAAGTTTTATTAATCACCTAGAAAATTGATATTCAAAATAATAATTAATAATAGAATTATTAGTAAAAAAAATGCCACTAACCTTTAATTTTCAAAATTAAAAGCTTGATTTTGCTGCGATTTTCACACACTGGTTAGAAGTTCAATCGATGACGTCCTATGTCACAATTTTCTTTAACCTAAATTTCAGCTGCTACTCAAAAGAGAGAGAGAATGATGAAATAAAAGTTTAAAATTAGATCATCTCAAATCAATAAATTTTTTTAAAATTATCAAAGTAAATTATATAAGCGTATACAAAAATTCATATCGATATACTTACTTCGGAAGGAGTTAGGAATAATAACAAGAAGAAACACCGATTTAGCTACCAAAGCTCAGGCGATTTTCTTTAGATTTAAAATAGGACGGTGACTTATGCTAAACTAAAACTTAGTAAATGTAAAGATTTATATAGAACTCTTAGGACTCAATTTTTTTAATGAAAACCTAATTTTCAAAGAAATAAATAAATTTATCGTGTATTAAAGAATGAATCATGTCACGTGACTACGCTGAAATTAAAATATAATTATGCTATCTAGTAAAAAATTGAAATTAGATCTCACTTTACTTTTTCAAAAGTATCGTGAAAGAAAAAAAATTATAAACTTCCATATCTACCCCTAATGATATTAATTTATAGAGTTTTTTTTTTTTTTTTTATGATGTACCAAAAAAATTATTGTATACATAGAGATCATCGTACAATAGAATGATAGATAGATCACTCCAAAATTTTCAAGTATCATACCAAAAGTTGTCAAAGTATAATAATAAAATTATTATTATTAATTTGCAACCAAAATATAATGTAATAAAAGTAAACTATGACCTGTGTAAGTATAAATTCATTAATTCAAAGAGACTATCATATATATATCCTTGTAGTGTTATATTTAGTTTTCAAACTACCACACATATTTTGTAATAAAAGCAAACTTAAAATGAGTAATATTTTTCAAAAAAGGAAAAGTATGAAATTTAATTCCATTAAATTTTGGTTATATTATTATATCAATATTCTCTCAAATCCTAAAAGAGAATTTTAGATTGGGGCTCCTTAATGAAAAAGAAAAAAAAAAGAGAACAACAAGTACATAAGTTGTATCCATTATATCATACATGCCCAATTTGATTCATTAATGCTATTTCTTTATTGTTCACTCTCCCTTATGGCAAGAATTTCTGGGCATGCAGTTAGCAACAGCCTGTAGCTGATCATATGATGTACCAGCACCAGCTTAAGTACTGCCTAGAATTCCATTTATTGGTCATGAGTTGTAGCTGAAACCCGATCCGATCCGACAATTCGTAATTCACTAAAAATTTATGGACTGGTGCACTGTTAAATATACGACTCGATCTACTGTCATCCCTATCTCTCTTCACATCATGTTTGACTCTTTAAGCTTCTGATTCCAGCAAACAAGGTAATAGAACAACATTGTCTTTGTATATACAACAAAGGTAATGGGATATTATCTTTCTACAAATGTTTTTATAGCAATGAATTATTCTACTTACCAAACTATATGACAATTATGGTGGGAATTATGAAATTTTTTATTTTTTTTTCAAAAAATATCTAAAAGGTAGCTTACTGCAATTTCCAATTTTAAGAAAATAATTATGACCCATTAACAAGTGGCATAAAATGATTACATAATTAATCTTTTTTATAAAAAAAAGATTAGAAAAAAAGAAAGAGAAAAACTCAGACAATACCACATATATATGAATCCTCCAAATTTTCATTTCTGTGGGATTATGGGAAGCTAGTCGAAAAAGGAGTACTGCTAGACAATTTGAAAGGTTGAATTGTTGTGAAGTTTTTTCTGTAAGTTAGTAGTTACTTTAATTTTTAATTTTCATGTATTTAAGATTTGTTTGGTGGTTTTGTTTTCTTCTATCCTTTTTCCTCTTGTCCTCGTGTTTTGCTTTTTTAGCTAGTTACAGATCAAAAACCTTGCTCTCAGATTAATACTTTGTTTAATATTCAAGGTTATTCAGAGAAGAGACGCCTGAAAAATACTCATTGTGTTCTGAAATGGGAAAAAGAGGACCTTGTTTTCATTGTGGAATTAACCGTAAGTTCTCTTCAATTTATTCAAACTAAACTTATATTTATTCATGAACAATTGCTAATTTAATTCACATGCATTGAATATTAATCAAAGGTTACATGAGCATTATTTAGGAAGAAAAGTATTGTTATTGGTACAAGGAAAAAATATTTGCAAAATCTTTTTTATTATATGATGTAATAGTTATAGTTAATATGTTTTGTTTTAAAATCTGCGGCTCCTAATAGTTGTTTTATATGCCAAATATAAAGTACATAACATAATCAAGTGTGCAAATAACATGTCTAAATCATTTAGTTAGCTTATCTCTAAATTCTAAATTAAAGTAGTTATAAATGTTCTAAACTCTAAAAAATAGGTTGAACATATAAAGGGAGGAAAACTTATTAAATATCAACAATGTAAATTGAAAAGCTATAAATATCAAATTATTGCTTCATTAATTGTTTACCAAAAAAATGGCACAAAATATTTTTAAATGATAAAACAAATATATTCGTGGGTAGTAAAATCATCTGACGCTATTAAGAATTTATTCATTTTGATCAGATGGTTTAATTAGTAAAATTATTTGATGATACAAAAAATATGAGATCGAATCCCACATTCACTTTGAATGATGGTTTATGAGATGGGAGAGAGCTAGCTCCCATAGCTCTCATACAGAGGCCCACTTAATGAAACTCCTTCAAACCAAAATAAAAAATAAAAAAATCATTCATTCATTCAAAATCTCTCTTCTTTCTCTATATGAAAAAAATGATTTCAATTTTGATCAATCAGATACTCCACTATGGCGTAATGGACCACCTGAGAAGCCAGTGTTGTGCAATGCATGTGGATCAAGATACAGAATAAGAGGAACACTTGACAAGTACATTCCAAAGCATCTACATGCTCATATTCTTGAAAAACGTCCAAGACATTCACCTGCAGCAGGCAATCCAACATCATTTGATGCAGATGATATCTCAAGGTTTTCCATCCCTCCAAATCCACCTGATTTTCCAGTACCACCCCATTATTCAGCAAAAAGCAGCTTAATCTTTGGTTAGTTGCCCATTGTTGCCCCTCAATATGTTTATGCTTATGTTTATATAAAGGCTAATTAACGCTTATCAATGCTGAGATAATTTCTTTAATTTTTCGCGAAAGCTCATATCAATATAAAGTTCTGTGCACGAAACAATTAGCTCCGTGAATATATATATATATATCATGTTGTGAACTTAAAATGTTCAAGTTGAAATCTTCAAAACAATGCTACAATATATAGACCTCTTGCATATATTGTAATTTATTTGTTACATGTAATACATCTCAAACACCCACCATGGCTTGGTTGCAGATGAAATCAGGTCAATATGGAAGTCTCAGATTCCGTCAAAGAAACGGACGCCGGTGGTGTACCGTGGTTTAACGTCAATGGAGAAATTGCGACAGCAGCTTCTGTATGTGTTGAAATGGGAAGGATTATCAGAAAATGACCAGATGGTTATATTTCATAATAACGTAAACCCACTAATACCTTCCAATGAAATAGGCCTTGGATGCAAGCTTCTCAAACCGCACAAGCATATGCATAATTAGAGCTGCAAAGTAACAAAGAGTAATTCACTAATTAATGAATTATAGTGCATGCAGAACATACATCTCGTATGGGAAAACAAATATGTATGTTTAATAATTTAGTACCTTTCTACCTTGATTACAATGTGCAATGCTTTAGATAACTAATCTTTTTTTAATTAATTTTTTGCGATGATTTGTTGTAATATATATTATGAGATTATCTTAAATGTTAAATTTAGATTTAAATTTTTGCGTCGTTGGGGAGAGTTTGTGGAAGGAGTTTTATATGTTCTTTTATTGAATTAGCTGTGAATTCACCTTTGCTGAGCTAGAGAGATTGGCGGAGGTATTGGGTTCAATTCAAAATTTCCTTTTTTTTTAAATGGTTTATGATTGAATCTGATAACTTTTGTAAGCTCTAGAACTATGTTACTTTCTCTTACATTCTTTTATAAGAAACTTTATGAAGTTGCATTTGTGCTTGGCTGTGATTAATTTTTGAGCAACATGGTGTATAAGTAGAAACAAGGTAAGTAAATTAAAAATGTTATAAGGAAAAAGGGAAAATTCAAGGGAATGGTCTGTTGACAACTTATTTTCTTCTTTCTATTTATTTTGGAGAAACCACACAAATTTGTTGGGTAAGGTTAAACTGAGAAAAAATCCAGCTCTTTTTTAACCCTCCTTGTCCTGCTGTTGGTGCACACAGTTTTTTTTTTTTTTTTCATTCCACTTCCTATCCTTTGGTGAATAATCAGTACTTGAGGTGCAACTTTTACTAATGTGAAGGTGGTTGAAATTTTCTTTAGGAACCCAATGGTGAGTTTTATGGTGATGTGATTGGAACTATATGAAATGTGGCTAGCAAGAGAGATCTTCCCGTGCTATGTTTTGTAGAATTTATCCAAATTTAGTTATGGGAATTTGTAAATTGACCGGGAGAATGACTGCATCCAATTTTGTCATCTCTTTAGCAGGAGGGACCCAGATTTGGGTTCCACCAAGAGGATGCAGCATTCTCGAGCATGGGTTTAGAGTTAGACTTCAATTATTATGGAAGTTCCACAGAGGAATGAGAAAAAACAGATGTGGTTGCAATAATTCACATTCATAGCTCGGTTGCATCTTTCTTTCTTTTTTTGCCAAACCTATGGCCACTTACACTAAAATTCTAGTTTGATATATCTTAAATGCACTTCAAGTTTACAAACTTTATAGGTCCAAATTTAAGGCATAAAATCCCTCACGCAGATATAAAATGCCTTTAAAATGTTGCATATGGCTCAGCAATTTGTTCAACTCGTCTCACCTCTGAGCTATCCACGTCAATATAAGCAGATTCACTGACAATTCTATTTGGAAATAGATTTGAAAATCTGACCTTCTGAAGGAGTTGGGATGCTGCTGATGAGCATTCAGACATGGAGCACAGTACTGGTCTGTTACAGGTTATAATTTTTGAGACGGCTGATCGTAATAATATAGGTGGCTCTGCTTATGGTGGACAACGAGCAATATGTTGCACCGCGGACCATGCCAAAATAGAAGGTTGTAAGCAAGGTGAAGTTATTAGGAGACCTTCTGCAACAGATATTAACTGGCCCATTTTTATAAATGTATAGTTCAGTGGTAAAGCTGTATCTGCAAATATAGATTACACGGAGATTTTCATTAAGAAGACTGGAATGTATATATATATTTTTTTGGTAGCATGTGACCCAAAACTCAAGGGAATGGTAATGAGTGGGAAGACATTCTGGAAAAATCCTGATGGTTATTTATTGGGTAGGATAGCTCCATTGAAGAAGTTTTATGTGTTGATGGAACTTGCTTATTTACTGCTTAGCATCATTTGGTTCCTTCAGTATGTGAGATTTTGGAAAGATATACTGCAACTTCAACACTGCATTACATCTGTAATTGTTCATGGATTGTTTGAGATGGTTCTGTGGTATTTTGAGTATGTAAACTTCAACAGTACTGGAATGAGACCAATTGTAGTTACAACATGGGTTGTCACAATTGGGGCTGTAGGAAAGACAGTTTCACGCAGTGTTATTAAAGACTCTAGGCGCAAAGGGTCTTTGGAGCCTTGGTTCTAGGCGCCAGGCATAGGCGCGTGCCTGAGAAAAGCTAGACGCCTAAAAGAAAATAACAAAAATTGTTACAAACAAGAATTTTAGACTTTCATCAAATAAAATCTAGCATTAATATGTTATGAAAGAGTAAAAATAGGAAGGAAAAAATAGTTATAGACAAGAATTCCAAGTAAAAAATAAAAAAATTAGCTAAAGAAAAGAGGTTCAATATATAGTCCACTAAGTAAAAACTATCTCTAACATTAAAACAATAAAATTAGTGTTTTTGGCTTTCTAAAATTCTTAATAGGTCTAACAAGTAGTCAATTAAGAGCCTAGGATTGTGTTTGAGTGGGCTAGGTGCGAGCTTAAAGGGTTAGGCATGTGCTTGAAGGGCCTAGATTGAGTATGAGTGAATGAGCCTCGCCTGAAGGGTGTTGAGTCGAGAAGGCTGAGCCTCTCGCCTTTTGAGCCTGAGGCGCGCATTTTGCGCGGCTTTAATAACACTGGTTTCACGGCTTGTGATACCCACTGTTTCAATGGGTTATAGTGTTGTAAGGCCCACTGTTGGTGGTCTTACCTCAAAGGTACTTCTACTTGGGACTACTTATTTTGGGGCATCTGAGTTGCTGGATATTACCGAGTATGTGGGGACCATCAATGATGTATCAGGAAGACCACGGCTCTTTCTAGTCTTTCCAGTTGCACTCCTTGATGCATTTTTTGATATTATGGATTTTTACTTGGACGCTGGAGCAACTGCAGGTATATCCTCTTAACCTCCTCACTTTTTCGTCTTCTTTTTTACTAATTCCAATTCCAATTCTTTTAATTACAGCAACACTAGATCTTATTCATTTCTATATTCTGCTTTCTTTATTGTAATTAAGTTTTGAAATGATATAACTTTTCTTTTTCTTTCTTTACCAATATCATATTCTTTTTCAGGCAGAGAGGAGTTCTGTTAAGTAGGATATATGCAGGAAGTTCTCAAATACATTGGCCGTGGCAGTGATTTCCTCATTTGCTTGGGTAGGATATGAAGTAAGTTTTCTAGTGAATGGAATTTATACCTTATAAAATAATGTTAAATCTTTCACTGTGTAAGATACTCTGTAATCTAGGGCCAAAGATAATTTTGACGTCAAAATTTGATTTTAATATTCTTCTTTTCCCCCCCTTTCTTGTGGTGGCAGTGAATGAATAAAATTTTATTTTAAAAAGAACTTGATAGAAGTGCAATTTGTTATATTACTTTTATGTTTGCTTCAGGAGGTTAGTCTCTAAAAAATTCTACTAGTTGTACAATGAGTATTTCAAATTTGCTTTTATCTGCCATATACAACGTAGTTTCCCTGGGAATGCACTGTCTGGCCTATTTGGTTAATAGCAGCTCTGTTCTATGTCTTATTCATGGGGCAGATAACACTCAGGTCCCTGAAAGCAACACGGTTTTACCTGTACTAAAGACATTTAGGATGTAGCTTGAGATTGATTTTTTTTTTTTTTTAATTCTTATTTTCATTCTTTCAAGCCTCGCCTCTTAGAATTGAGCTGAGTATGAATTTTTGAGCATAGTTTTGTTTTCCCCACAAAGGCAAGCGTCTCTGTTTTAACAGCCCTCTTCTTAAAGAATATATTAGGTGTATGTGTATGACATAATGGAATATCATTAAGGGGAAAAAAAATTTAAAAGTGCACTTTTCTCTCTACCCCTTAATTAGTCCATAAGGTTTTTACAGTAATCATGTATCTCATAAACTCACTGCTATTGGTATACTTTAAAGCAACAGATCCTTTCAATAAGCGATGGCAGAGAGCTTGGATAATTACTGCTTTCTGGGACACCCTTTCTTTTGCATTGCTCTGCGTTATCTGTTATCCTTGGGCTCCATCTCAGAGCTCTCAAAGGTGCACTATGTTCTTAAAAAATCTAAGTAGAAAATAGGATTCTATCATTTTCATTTGTGTCTTTGATGAAACTTTAAACAAAAAGTCCTTCAAATGGATGTTAAACATAGCTGCCACCAAAGTACTTAACTACTTATTCTTGCCATTTTGTTGCTTATTTTAATGGGCCCTGCTCAAAAGTGTCCATAGGGGCACTTTGTGAAACTCACTAAATGCAATTAGTTGGTGGTAATAGTTTTATAGCCATAGAATTTGCTTATTTTAATAGACAAACTGATGGTTAGTTTTTCTTCTTTATGATTTCATTTGAACTCTTTCATCTGACTTCTCAGTTTCCAAATCTGCATAGGTATACATACTCCGAAGAAGTAGGAGAAGAACCTGATGATGAAGAGGCTCAATCCCTAACCCAGAGTAAGCTCGAGAGTGAAATTAGCTTAGTCAATCAAGAGAAGAATGTGGGGAAGTGACGATGCCTTCAATCAAGAAGAAGGCTTGGAGGAAGGGAATGACATTCCAAGAATTTTGTTAACAACCTTATACATTTCTTTCATGTGGGTTGAGTTCTGCACCGCATGACAACCCCTCAGGATGCTCAGAAAGATTCTGTAATTTTTCCTTTAATTACATGTACCAGAAATTCAGAATAGAACAGGTATCATATTTCTTTTTTGTTCAGACTGTTTATTCTTGCACGTAATTTTGTTCATTTGTCGTATTGAAGTTTTTCGACTTGTCTTGCACTCTTACTACACCTTCTCACCCTTATTGTTGGGTGTATGCAACTCGTATGATTCCTGAAATTTCATGTCTTATATCATTTCTTATTTGAGGTGTTCTCAAGCTTATCGAGAAGAGGCATTCAACTTAAGATTTAAACATGCTGGCATGCTGCTACTCAGTACAGACCTATTTTGTCAAAATCTGTTTCTTAAGTTCCATTTTAATGGGATGAACTGTCTTGTTGATTTTGTAGGGGTTGTCATGCTGGTAATTGGATTATAATATCATTCTACCTGAGCAACTAAATATTTAGGTTTCTCAATAGTAATAATACAAATACAAACATAATTTTTTTATTTTTTTTTAAGAAACAAATACAAACGTATTAATTAAGGGTATCCTTAAATAGGGTATTGATATGTATATTACAAATATTATTAGGTGTACTATAAATACACTAAAAGACAAAAATAAAAATTATTATAATTTTCTACTTGAGTTCATCTATCAATAATAAGTAATGCACATATCACTATTCCTAAATATTATGTAAATATTAGCAATATATTTTTATTTAATATAAATATAATAATTTACCCACAAATTTACTTTTTCAAAACATATCATGAAAATACGAGATGTTTCGCGCTTTCTATCTAAAAGGACCTTAAAACTCTCAAACAGACCAAAGGGGGGAGTAAAATAAGACAATAAAACAATTTGCAAGAGGAAAAAAAAATAAAATACCCAAAGACTCCATGGAAATTTCGTGAGTTGCACAGCGCCACAGCCTCCAGTGGAAGCTGTAGTAAGCAAAACTAATCATCTGATCGATAGGCCTGAAACCTCCAATGATGGCGGCCACTAATGGAGGAGAAGGAGGAGAGGAGCCACTTGTGCAATTAGGGGAAGTAAGCAAAACCCTAAAAGAAGGAGAGAGACTTCTCGCACCAACCAGGCGACCTGATGGAACCCTCCGAAAGCCCATTCGAATCAGAGCTGGCTATACCCCCCAGGAAGAAGTCGCCATTTACCAATCTAAAGGCGCCCTGGTATTGTTCTTCATATCTCTCATTATACGTATTTGTTTCTTTGGTCATTCCCTTGTTTTTTTTTTTTTCTTCCCTTTGTTTGGTTGCTGAGAAAATTGAGAAAAGTAAACATTTTTAAATGAACCCTGGAAGGCTAGAATGTTGTTAGTTGTCTCAAATGGCTTTGTTTTTTATTCAGTCAAACAAAGAGCAAGTTTCAGCTGAAAGACTTTTTGGAGGTGATTTTGGACTGATTGGATCAACTTACTTTCTTTTGCGTTGATGTAGTTGAAAAAGGAGATTGGTTCACAGGTTGGACCACCTGGTTATGATCCTGGCCTGGATGAAAAACCAAAGAGTAAGTCAGTAAAGAGAAATGAAAGAAAGAAGGAGAAGCGGCTACAGGTAGCTTTTCTATGGTCTGGGATTCTATTGCCTTTCTTGGCTAGGTCACTTTGCATCATTCATTGCTATTTGTCTTCATATTGATGCTTCTTATCAAGCTAGAGGCCTTAAGAATTTTCGATATAGTTGCCAACCTTGAGTAACATTCCTGAGTTACTTACTACCTATAATGTTTCAACATGATATATCTGTAGTGGAAGTCAGAATTCTTGCTGTAATGGTTGGTGTTCTTTATATTTGTTATTTCGTATTGCAAATTTGGTTCTTTTTCAAACTATAATTGGTTTTCAGAGATAAGTTAGTTGACTTGTGATCCCATCTAAGCTTCTCCTAAGTGTCAGCAGGGCATGTTGATTAAAAGAAATGATATTGCTCAGCAATGCCTGCTTTCACAGGGAAACTTGGTGGAAGTGTTGAGAAGCTTTCCCATGCATCTGTTGTAAGCATCTGGGATCCAGCTCCTTGACTTCTTTCCTTTTAAGCAAGGAGATTATGAGAAATAGGGCACTCAGTATTTCAATTTTTCATAAGGAAAGGGGGTGGAAAAGGATATAGACATAAATTCTTCTAGCATATTTATCCTAGGATTTATCACTTATTCAAGAAAAGCTGTAATTTCAGGTTAGTGAGTTGCAGAAGCACAAGATGTAAATATTTGAATACTTAAGCATGTCTACTAGTGGTTTTATTCTTATATGAGTTTTCTGCATTTCATCATTATGAGGATTGTCAAATAAGTTACCGAAGTCTGAAAATCAATTCACATTCAAGTTTTTTATCTTTTCTTAATATTCTTGATGCAGGCTACTCTTGAAAAGGGTAGAAACTTGGAATCAGATGAGGATATTAGAAAAGAAGAAGTTCAACCTGTTGAGGAGTCAGGTCCGCCATCAGAATCTGTCGGGTCATTAACCTCTCAAATGAATGAACTTGCTGTTTCTGCAGATCCTTCTGTAGTTTCTCCTCCGTCTGGCTCATTGAACGGTTCAGATCCAGTTGGGCAGTGTCAGGATATTGATAAAAGAATTCGAGCACTCAAAAAGAAGGTAACAATCATGCTTCTCTACTTTCTGCATGTGAGGATTAAGTCTGAGTCCCTTCTCTGCATTATTGATCCAGTCATAATAGCTACAAATTATGGGGTTCAACTGGAACCTACCATGAACACAGATGGCAATAACATGGTCTACAATGAGGTTATTGAAATATTTCTGTTGGGCTCCAGTGATGAGGTCATTGTCAGTAAGATAATTCAATTGAATAACACAGTAAATGCTGTACGGTTTGTCACCTCCATGGTAATGAATCAGGAGAAATGCATGATTGCTCTAAGTTCATAGTTTCATACATGCACAATAGTTCAAACACTTGTCTCCCCATTTTTTATATAAGTAAATTCAATCCTGCAGATTCGACTAACAGAGGCCCAACAGCTGAAGATCCCACATCAAGATATGAAGCCAGAGCAGTTGGACAAGTTAGCAAAACTGGAAGCTTGGCTTAAGGAGCTAAAGTTCTTAGAGGATAAAAAGGCTGAAACAGCATCACATTGAACTAGTTTTAGGTTTTCCGTGATGAGATTGTATTTCTTTAGCATGCTTCCTTGGTGAAGATGTGGACTTTCCGTTATCAAAACTAAGGCTCATCCATGAAAGGTTTTGTTTTAAATCAGCTTTTTCCTGTGCCTCATTGCAATTGTTTCTCCATTATTTGGTTGATGTTTTCATTGATGTTTATAATTTTTAGTCAGATTGTTACCTTTTTTTTTTAACCAAAGAATGGTTTAGTTTCAAGCCTAAACAGCTGGTTCAGAATTTTACTGTCAACAAGTTTTTCCTCAATTCTACTGGTAAATCATATGATCGCCTCTCATAGGTTTCCTTTTCTGATAGGCGGGAGCTATTGATGGTTATGTAGAATTTACTACCAGTATAACCTTGTGAAAGTGTACAAGGTTGGCCCGCTTATCATTAGAAAGATACCAATGTCTAAGCGTCCACAATTCAGACAATTAACTACATATCTTGAGGATGACATGGATAACGATTTCTGCCAACAATCCGATCAAACTTATTTTGACAGGGTTTTCAAAACTTTTTATTGACATTGTTTTGGATAATTTCAGGTATGTTATCCTGAAGAGAATTTGGTAAGTTTCGATTGTTCACTGGTTCAATTTTCAGAGGATCATATGATGCAGATGTAAATCAAGTAAATCTGTAAAAATGTAACAAATTATAAATCAATTTTGAAAATTGAAATGCCAGTTTAAACTTATTCAGTCATTATCCAAAAGATAATATCCAGAAAGATAATTCAGAAACCCAGAAAGATAATATCCATAATGATTGCCAATATTACAAAGGATAATGAAAAGGAAAAATGAATGAAACCTGTAAAAATGGAGACTACAATACATTGTGCTAGGTTACAGACAATGGCCAAACGAGACAATCTCTTTAACCTTTACTGGTTAGGTTCATAAAAAGTTGTACTGATTGCAAAGTCACAACATTACTCTCTTCTACAAGTAAACATCATCCCCTTAAGTTTAAACACAGTAGTGCACCCGTAAAGACCAGACCAATGACTTGCAAATTACTCACGAGTCAACTTAAGAGCATTGAATCATATCCATACTTCATGCGGATTCAACATCCGAATCATCTGGTCCTTCAATATAAAATTCAAAATCACCATCACTCCATCTATATATCAAGCGAAGTCGAAAGGTAGCCAGCTTGATCCCTAGCAAACGCTGCAAATAATAGGTTGGTCAGTGAAATGTCAGCTTTGTTTCTACGAAGATGAACAAATTAACAAAGCACATATAGATATCAATTATTTCAACTCTGCCAATAGCAGAAACTGAGAAGGAGAATTGGGTACATAAGTGGAGAATAATAACAACGATTACCCAATCATATTATGCATTATCAAAGGAAAATAATGATAGTACGATGTCGATGAAAAATAACAGATGAGGTGTAACTTTGCAGATGCAAAAAACAATAATTCATAGGATATGAGATATAGGAGTTGAAAGGATGGCAGATGTAACTGATTGGATTGACATTATGGATGAGGGTATCCTATAGGGAACAAAATATAGAATAAATGGTCATAGTACCAAAGTCCAGAGAAATGGGAAAAGAAGAACAAGAGAAAAAGACTGAATAACACCAGACCAATCATAGTCAGAGAAAAAGGCTTCAGCTAACATTCATAGTCACAGAAGCAAACATATTCCAAGGTGGGCTGGGGCAACAAATGCCCCCAGAACAGTTAAACTGTTACTCCACTAATAGAATAAGGAACATACCAGTATGCGAGATGCCTCCGGTGACAAGGGCTTTCCCTCCTCACAAACAACAAAATCAGAAATAAGCTCCACCACTCCTGCAAATTATGAATAACACCAATCATGTATATCCAGCTTTCCATATGCATATAGGGAACATTATAAAAGGAAGTAGCAATGCACCTTTATTTAACCGAACAGGCATCCCTTGTTTGCGCAGATAGGGCTCCATCTCATGCGAGAACTGCTCTAGAGGACCTTCTTTGAGCTCCACCTAAAACATTAAGATGATAGAATGTTTGAGACTAACAGCATTTTTTTTATGCATCACAAGTTGATATCTATGCACATGAACATTTTCGAGATTAGCCAAATTATAAATGGTATGACCTCATAAGGTGATTACAGCAGTGCACTTGTAAGAACAAGTTACACAAACAACTGATTAGAAAATTATCAGCTGATGATGGCAGATCTAGATATTATAATCTCCCTGTGTTCTTATTGAGACAACACTCAAAAGGGTAACTAATCAACCACCAAAGTTTGTTCACAACAGCTTGTTGCAGAAGAAATTTGCTACATCATACTAAACACAGAAAGAGATCCTCAAACCTTTTCTGTTGCAGAACTTCCAGTTCTCGCAAAGTCATATTCTTCATATTCATTAAATAACCTGCAAAAGGTTGATGAACAATATATTTCAAAGTTGGAAAGTATAAAGGTTACCAAAGAAAGCATAAAGGTTCCCAACTTAATGACAACCAGAAAGCATAATGGCTACCTCTCAACCTCTTCTTTCTGCAGATTCGTGCAAAAGAGTCCAGCATCTCCACGCAAAAGCTAGAATAAAGGTGAAACAAGAAAGAATACAATCAATAAATTTGATTAAAACACAATGAGCAGCAGGCATTATTGTTTCAAACACAATTGTTACCTTAGAAACTTTGTGAAGTCCTGGTCTAATCTCATCAGCAGCAGACCGGCCTAGAGATACCTGCATGACTTTGTTGGACCCCAGGAAAAATCTGGAAAACAAAACAAATAGAGACACAGAAACAAATTATCTTCACCCTCATGCCTGTATCAGTGTATGTAATACAAACAAAAAACTGGTTGAAGTTTCATCTGAGCCCCAAGTCCATAAGAGTAAATTCATTAATTGGGTGCCCAAAAGTTCCTGAAAGACATGTTCGTTGTTTAATAGCCACTTATTCTCAACAATGAAACCCCCCAAGTAGAATAAAAATTTCAGTGCTTGCTTAAATAGTATATAACTAAAGTAGTCTATACTAAAAGCCTAAGTTGAAAAGTTAAGCTCATACTTATGCTAAGGTAAACTGAATCGAGAGATAAATTCTCTCATGCACCTCAATCAGAGATTCTACATCTTCTATTACTGTTCCCCAACAACCAAGCAAGCAAATCAGAACAAATTTCTTCTTCTTTTCCCTTGTGAGGAACAGATTTCGAGGAGGGAGAAGAAAAGGGTATCAGAACAGAAAAATGAAAAATCCAAATAGATTTCAGAGAACAAGTTTACCTGCTGGAAGATTTCAGTTTCTCTCTGAACTCCTTGAATTTGAGATTTCTCATGTTCTCATACGAGAATACATAGATTGAATTGTAACTTTCAGCAGCCTGTTTTATAGCATTTACTATTGCTTCTTTGTGATCTCTCCCCTTCTTCTTTGTCTTTGACAGTGTAACTGCAATTTAAGCAACAGCCAGTTATTCCAAAATCCAACATACCACGATGCAATGCTCACCCTTACCTTATCACACATTCAGAATCATGTTTTAAATCCTAACACAACTTCTGTAATATTTATTGGTTTTATTGTGAAGGGTCTACTACTTTCTTTTCAATCAAAATTGAGAAAGAAATATAGTAATGTAAACTTGCGGTTCTATATCCCATATGAGTATAATTACTTGTTGACCCCAGGAACTCCAATATGAACAATTTTTAGTTTCAAATTTCCAATTATTTTCTTTCTTACTTGCTTTCTTTGAGACAACCATGAATCAAGCTGGCTGAAATTAAACACTGCTAAACTGCATCCGGGTTATTCTCAATCACAAAAAGGGAGTTAATTTCAGATTTTAGGGGACAAGATAATAAACACCCATTTGATTAATCAAGGACGCTAAATAACACCAAAGAGAAAACACAGCAATCTCCTTAAAAGTATAGTGATTAATTCCATCTTACTCTTCCCCCAAAACTGAACTGAACAATAAGTTAAATTTTCTCAACTAAACATAACACATGGTAAATGAAAAAAAAGTACAACGAATATTTACCAAATTTCCTATTTTCTCAGTAACCAAACAAGAGCATAAACCACATACAATTTAATATAAGGATAAACAGAAAAAGAAAACAATACCCTGCTTATTTCGTTTGGACTTAGGCATTCTGATGGTAGTGACGGCTACCTCGCTCTCTGCTTTTCTTCTCTTGCCACTCTAAAATCTAAAACCCTTCTGGTGAGTGTCTGTGTAGGGTTTTATATGTGAAATCGGGTTTGTAAGAACTGGTGAAACGGGCCATGGACCCTGCTTTTAGTTAACGGGTCGGTGGTCCGGACTTGGGTTCTGTCTAATTATCAATGTTTTCCTTTGTCATTCTCATTCTCTATTTTTCTTTTCTTTTATTTTTTTATATAAATTTTAATGTAGATTTTAATGAAAGCTCTCGTATTACTTCTCTTCAAAATGGTTCAAATCTACTCATATAAAATTTACTAGTCTATTGGTTTTTATTTTGGCTATTTTTTATCTTGCAAACTATGAGTACTTTGTAATTTATAATTGTTTTATGTAAGAATTTTTTCCAAACAGCATTTCTCAATTATTTTTTTCTTCAACCATGTCACTTGCATGAGATATTATTCATCGTATCGAAAAATCCTTATACTCTACATTTGGATCCATGGATTTGAAATTAAAGTTATAAAATTAATTTTGTATGAAATTTGTTAGAATTACAATTTGAAAATTTGGATTACATAAAGAATCATAATTATTTTTTGAGAATTTGGTCGTCATTTCCAATGGTTATTGTAAAAGGTAGTAGTTGTTATTGTAATTTGTGATATGTTATTGCAATATTTGTTGTATTATCTAAAAGATCTCAACATCATTGTCGCCATACCCAGTAGATTTTAATTAGAAGACTTGGACCATCTCGATAATGATTATTATCATCACATTCATGTTGAGGTGACAGACAACGAGATGTGGATCATGTTATAGGTGGATAGTGAGTGATGACATAGTATAATATGTTGTTACAAGTAAAAGATTGCCACCAATAATATAAATAAAATAATTTAGAATTGTGATTTTTATTGTATATCCATAATAGTTAAATATATATTTTATAATTATTTTTCTGTTTTTTTGGAATCCTCAATTTTTAAGTATAGGCAAAAGTATAAATTTGAAATTGGATCATTCAAGTTCCCAAATTTGATTTCAATTTACAAGCATCCAAATAAACATGCAGTTTTATAAATAAAAAAATCATTAGTAAGTATATATAATTCGAATATGAGATCTAAGTATCTTAATATATTGACTTTTAATATTTTATTGATTATTGATGTTACAAAATTTACTTGTATGTAGAATGAATCGAACTAGCTCGTAAGCTATTCATTAAATATTCATATTTAGTTCGACTCGTTTCTAGAGTTTATTTTAAGTTAATTTACTAAACGAGCCAAGCTCAATTTTTCTAAATTTTTGTCATAAGCTTAAGAGCTGAATCATTTAATATTATTTAATAAACTTTTATTATTTGTATATAAATTTGAAATAAATATACTTATATAAAAAAATCAACATAAGTTGCTACCCCTGCTTGTATCATAAGTGATAACACAACCTCACTCAAAAATCAAAGGTTAGAACATTCAATCACATATATTGTCAAAATAATGTTACTTATCAAATATATATATTTTCTTATTGAAGGGGGAATGAAAACGAGACTAGAGACTGGTAACCGCTATTTTGTAACTTCTACATTGTCAAGCAACTTTTACATTATCAATTTTAAACTAATGTTACTTGTCAAATTTTCTTACTCAATGATAAATTTATGTAAATAAAGTAATAAATTTTATAAGATGATTGATAAATTTATATATAGGAGTTATACAATTATTGATCATTTTATAATAATTTTTTACTTTAGTTTATATAAATTTATTATTTTATAAAAAATTATATGGATGTAGCATTATAAGTATTTTTTAATATATTTTCTTCATAAAAATTTATCAAAATAAAAATTAATAATTACATTCTCTAAGAAAATAATAAAATTTGTCCTGTCATTGTGGATACCTCTAGAACAAATAAAAATAAAAAATCCCCCAAATAAATTTATAAAAAATCAAATAATCATATGGGCGGGTTCTATTCGCGCCTTCATATTAACTTTTCAGCCTTGGCCACTGCCTCACAAATCTCAATTCCATTTTCCTCATTTTCCATAGTCCGTGGTTGGCACAGTCTGCACTCACAGTCTTACCTCTCACTACCGCCATGGCCACTGCTACTGAAACCTCTCTCATTTCCAAGCTTGAAGCTTCCAATTCTAAAGGCATTTATTGCCTCTACTCCGATTACCTACGTCCCTTCACAGATCTCTCAAATCCTAAGAAACCCAAGAAATCAACAAAGCCCCACGAAGATCAATCCTCAATCCGATCGCTTGCTAAGAAGTTTCTTTCATTTCTCAACCGCACGCTATCCATCCTCCCCAAACGCCTCCCGGAGGTTTCAAAATCAGGCGGTGACGAAGATTTGGCACTTGAATTGTTTGAGATTTATAAACTATGTTTGGACTGCTTGGATATGGTGTCTTCACAATTAGCTTGCAAACCCTATTCAGTTGATGTCCAGAGGGTACGAATGGTGCATTGTTTGGAGGCTTGGGGACGATATAAGGACGCAGAAGTCGAGGGTTTAAGGGTTTTGGAGAGATTGCGTGCTATTAGTTTTAGCTCTAAATCTGTTAAAAATGTGGGGAAGTTTGTTCCGGATGTGGATAAGGGTGGTGGTGATAAAGAGTTTGCTTTTCTGGTTGTGGAGATTGTTGCTACGCTAGTGAAGTGTACAGCGTTAGGGCAGAGTCAGGAGGGTGGAGATTATGATAGGGTGCTTATTTTGCTGGAGGAAGTTCGGCCTTGGTTCAGGTCAGTGGAATTCAATTGTTGGAAGCATTGTTAGTTTTTTGTATGAGATATGCACGCATAGAAAGATAAACTGTGGCAATTGAGATGAAAAATAAAATAGTTTGCCATGTTATGATCCCATTTACCATCTAGTCGTTTAGCCTGCAATAGTAATTGCATAAAGTACCATTTGTATCACCAAAAACTAATTCTTTTACCTTTTCTCTTTTTTTCTTCTAAAAGTATGTAAAATCATCGAAGCTTGTTTTCATTGGAACTCTGTTAGCTGTGTCTTAAAAGGCATAAATTATAGTTTCATAATGTTTCTGCATGCTGTATGTGGAATAACTTTGAGGTGCTTGTTCCCCTAGAAAAAACACTATCATTGTATCCTTTGGACTAAGATTTGTGGTTACTGATTGCTTCATCTGGTATGATATTTCAGGGTATTAGATGCCAATGCATATGAGAAGTTGCAAAGAGTGTTGGTGACATATCTTGGTAAATGTACTCTAGTTTTAGTGGAACAGGCACACCTTGACAAAAGTATGTTAAGTACGTTCTGCTATGCATCATTGACCGAGTATTCCAAGTCTTCAATGAACGACCAAGTATTTAAGGTCCCTTTTTTCAAGTTTTGGTTTCGTACATCATTAACTTTGTGTATTTTCTGCTAATCTATTTGTCATTTGCAGTTTTCCCGCCGCATATGTTCCTCTTTGTTTGCTTTGCAAGAGAAAAGATCCTTCATCGGTGATATTTTATCACATGTATTGGACTGTGCTGCCCATGAATGCAAGGTAATGTTAGGGAAGTACATAGATAATTTCAATCATTGCTTACTTATCATTTGACTATGACATCTATGCCATATGAACCTAGGTTTCAAGTAAAAGTTTTGGCCTCAAGGCCCTGCAAGTTTTAGTACTGTTTGATCCCTAATGATCGTATGCCATTGGGAAGGCAATAAACATGATTACTTGCTTATCATGTCATGTTTATTGAATGACTTGGACATATTGTGTTCAATAAGTAAAAACTGTCAATTATTACCGTGCAATTCACAGGCAGGAAGAATCTTAAGACTTTAGCAGTTTCTATGTACTTTTATTTGTATTGCCATATAGTAAAGTCAAGTATATACTCTTGGACTGCCTTAGACTATAAGCTTGAGTTACTAGTTGCATAGACACCCTTCTATTTGCTTGATAGTGTGGTACATTACAAGATAGATAAGGTTACATGCTTCAAACCTTTTAAAAAGTAACTTCTAGATAAGATAATGCTTTTTAGATATCAGTTCATTGGTTCACTTCATGTATAAAGTTATGTAAGAATTTACAATTGGAAACTCTCTTGTTGGTCTGGCTGCTTCTTTTCAGGTTGAAGTGGAAACCACTGGGACTGAGTTTGTTGAACTTGTAGCTTACTGTGCCAATAAATGCCGAACTACAAATGCAAGTTTTTGTGGTATTATTGCAACGTCTCTGAATGAAGTTATATGTCATTTTCATCAGGTATCTTGCTTAGATGGTTTTGTTTATTTGCAATATCATTTGTGCTGCTATTGGAATGCCCTATACTTTGATTGGAATTAAACTTTTTTGGCAGTTTATGACACCCCTTGATTTGATTCTGAGACTCTATGCCATGGGTCTAAACCTTAATTGCAATGTGGTGTCCAGAGCAGGAGATATTGCATCCTCTAGAGGTGCAAAGTTTGAGTCTTTAATTGGAACTTTACTTGATGATGCGGTTATACTACATGATTTACCTTCTTTGCTCGGTTCGTTGAGTAGTTATTTTCAGATGGGATGCAAAGAAAACTGTGTTTCATCTAGCATTGGATACAAGGATTCTGTTGATCAAACACACTTGCAGTTTGCTTCTGATAATGGGACCTCCATGGCTTGCACAGAGAACAGAATAACTTATCTGTCATGTTACCTTAATGCTTTGAAATTCTTATGTCAGCCTCTTGCTGAATCAGTTAATTTAGAGAGGAAACAGCTAGTTCTAGCTGCACTTGATATGTCTAAGCTGTCTATTGTCCAGGATGTATTCCATCAACTTTGCAATGTCATTCTTTCTTTTCAAAGGTAAGTCAAATTAGATAATCCTTGTTATTCTCACTTGGAGGGTAACTCTTGTCTTTGATGCAGTACTGTTAAACTGAATTTACATTATACCTTTTGAGATGTTTATAGTTCTCCTTCAAAGGCAGAAAATGGTTCCTTTGGTTGCCTTTTCGGTGTTGTGAAATATGGTTTAGTACTTTGTAATATTTTTCAGTCCATGTTATGACATAAAAGGGGTTTCAGTCATTTTGGTTGAGTGATGTACTGTATACTTCTGGTATCTTTAGCCTTAATTCTTTCAATCTTTTTGCACTGAAGAGTAATAGCTTTTGCCTTTTCTGTTTATATACACTACTCACAGCTTGTGTACAAAATGGGGTGCATTATGCATCTGATTCTTTTATGTATTATATTTTCCAAATGTTACATGCGTTTCAAATTTTAACAATGTCATCCCTTTACTACCAATAGCTTCTAGAAAGAAGTTTTGGTTCTTCAGAAGCCATTTTTTATTCAGAACAAAAATAACATTTCAAAAGGTTAATGGTTCATTAATAGATCTAAATATTCTCAGTAAAATTTGGTCTAATAATTGTAAAAGTCCTACTTGAGTTGTTAACATGCCAAGCTATTGGAGATTGTGTTTATATACACTATTTTGGCATTATTTGATGCTTATTTTCCCAGTATGGTTTTTAATGATAAGTAATAATTTTCTAAAATTTGCTGATTACTAGAGGCAGCTCTGGGTTTGAAAGGGGGGAAGATGAAGCTGATGAAAACAGCAGAACAGTGCTTAGTGTAGCTGTGGCTTCATTCACTCTTTCCTTAGGAACAAAGCTTAACTTGCAGGTTTCTCATTTTTATCATGACATGGTTCTCATTATTATTTTTCTTTTGGGCAGAATTCACTTAAACCCTGTGGTGGATTTTCCGTAATCACATTGTCACCTTGTGTTTCAAATGTCACTTAAGTCCCTTGAAAATTGTTTCACTATCAAGTTACCACCCTTCGTCTCACATGCATTGTCTTGTTCCCTCCTCCTCTGTGCCAAAACCTCCAAGTTGCAACATTCTAAACCAAACTTTAAGCCCTGGCAGATTCTGAAGTCCATTCATTGGATAAGGATGGTGCGTGAGTATTTTTTGTTGCCTAGTTAATGGAAGTTAGTAAATTGATATAGGGGAGTCAAGTGACATATTTTGAGGCAAGGGGTCGTAAAATGATTAGGAAAAAGATCCAGCATTGGAGTTAAGTGAGTTTTCCACTTTTACCCTTTATCAGTTTATGATGCATTCTTTTATATTTTCAACTGTTTCAGGAAGTGATTATATGATTTATTCTGCTAAATTATTTGGTTGTTCTTTTACATTTCAGAAAAGTGAAAGTATTATTGAGCATATCATTTCCAGTGAAAAGATTCAGATTGACGGGCTAAAATATTTAATTGCATGTCTACACAATATTGGTGTAGTTTTGTACAGAAACAAGCAAGCAAAAGAGGTATCTTTTTCCTTTTCGAGTGGAAATTTTTAGTTTGCAGCTGTGACTTATTACTTGTTTGTATTTTATAGTAACAAAATATTGTAGAACTGGTCCCTTATTCTATGGATCTGCTTCCGTATAAGTCTGTTAAGATGTTTCCATTGCAGTTCTTTGAGATAGAAAACAGGTCAATATGGCATGCTGGTCCTTTTTGTTGAGGAAATATAATCCTTTTCTTCTTGTTACGTTAGAATTTATGGCCCTAATTATCATATATTCCATGTAGAGAATAGAGAGAGAGAGAGAGAGAGAGAGAGAGAGATACCAGTCTGTTTTTGTTGTTGTTAATAAATCAGAGATGTCTCAAATGAGTGGTTTCATCTGTCTGAAAATACACATGCATATCCATTAGAAAAAGTACCACCAGGTTGTGTGAGAATGGTACTTTCATGCCATTGATATTGATAGTAGGTCAAGCTTCACAAAAGTGAAGTTAAAGATTACCCAAGGGTTCACACAAAGAGTGGCTTTTTTCCCCTATTCTATTACTTCTGCAGACCTTCTCTCCACTTTATTAATTGGATGACAAGATTTCCATACTGTTGGATTATAACCATGAACTTCAAGAAGATAACCAGGAGTGCCAGTTGTTGAGACCAAATACAGATGTCTCCATCTTTAGTACTTTTTTTTTCCTCTTGGATTCTAACCATCATGACAGACTTTGACAACCATGTGTAACTTTTGTGAAAATGAAAAGCTAGACATGCATGGATACATCATTTCTCTGGCAACTGATTTGGATGCTTTAATCAATCTTCAGGTTTAATATTCTTTTAAGTTCAAAGAAGAAAGAAATAGATAATGGGAGACATAAAATTCTATATATATTTACATCTATGGTTCAGATTGCTTGCAAAGAAGGTGGAAGAAGAAAAAGTGGTCAGACTTTCCACATTTTCAATATGTAAACGAAAACCCCATGTTTTACAGATGCTAGCAGAGAAAGAAAAGACAAACAGTGATGATCAGGTTTGAGAATAAGGGCTAAGGTAGGTGTTGTCTTCGCTCTTATGTGAAACCCCCATACAGATTTCAAGTGTAAAAATCCTCAGTCTTGATATTCTGTCAAAAAAGGAAGAAGCATTTGAGTGACAACTGTCATTATTTTCTGCCTGTACAACAGTTGGTCATGTTCTAAGGACATTGTGAATTCTGTCAATGTTTTGACCTGAAACTGATAATTTTGGGACAATGAGATAGTTTCCTTTCTTGGGCACCTAATAATGTGCAACAAAGGTTGGTTAGAACCCTAGGACAGAGACAGACAAGGTTGAGGGATATGAAATAATTGTGTAATACAATTCTAGTGATGCCAAACATGTAGGGATGAGATACCCATACGAGCATCAGAATGAATCTAGTCTTAGGCTCTTAGTTCTTGATACCATTCTAATTTCTTGTTCAATGATCAACCTTCTACTGTCAATTCTTATACATTAAATACTTCTTTCTTGTTTTCTGTCTCAGGCTTGGAATGCACTAAACTTATGTTGTAGAGCATCATGGATTTGTGTTAGACGTCTTTGTGGAAGATTTGTGAAAGGTTTTGACAGTGACCTTTCAGAAAATATAATTAGAGAATTTGTTTGTGAGGCTTGCAAAAGAAGTGCTCTGCTTTTGGAAGTTCTGCATCAATTTGAGGGTCATCAGGTGGAAAATACAACCACAGAAATCCTTGAAAATTGGTCATTCTCAGGTTTGGTGAAGCAGTGGATTAAGGTAATATGCAAAAGCCTCTAAGTACTGTATGCTCACCATAATTTTGATTTTCCTACTTTCTCATTGTTATTTGATATACAGATGGACAGTAAATGCTTTAAGCATATGGATCGAGACGATTGTTCTCCAACCTCATACGGCTTGTTGTCATCTTCTGTGAAAGTGTCAGAGAAGACCATTGGTATAATCTTGGAGCAGGTTTGGCCTCTGAAAACGGTTTTCTCATGCATATGGTTTCATCTTTTATGGTTGCTGTTACTATTAAACTGAGTTGATCTCGTGTGTTTGTAATCTGCTATTTTCTCTATTTTTCCTTGATACCTGTTAGGAACTGATTGCATACGAGAAAGTGAGTTCTCTATTCCCAGAATTTTGTCAGCAGATGCAAATGAACATCATAAGTCTTCTTTTGCAATATGTATATGTTACTCCAGATACTTGTTTGGAAAAGTCAAGAATTCTAGTAAGAAAGGGAAGGGCATTAAGGTTCTATGGAGTTGAAGGTCTTGACGACTGCATCCAGTGCTTGTCAGAAGCAATATTTACAATTGTAAGCTTTTCAGTTCACATACTTGTATTCCTCAAATATTGACATTTTGTCATAAATCCCTTTCTCTTGGGATTGTGAATGTGATTGACATGAATCAGTTTCTGAACAGGAAGAGTTGTACGGTGATACATGTACATCTGCTATTCCCCCTTGTCATCAATTGGCTGTGGCATATTGCTTGCGCGCACTATGTACCCAAGAGGCTGAGCCAAACTCAAAGGTGTTAAGATATTAATGGATAATATCTACTACTAAGATGTCAACATTTTCCATTTCCAGTATATGCTTTCCTATTGAAATCAACAGTTTCCTCTTTGCTAAATTTTAGCTTGACTTGTCTCATAAGCAGCAAATCTTCAAAGATATCAACACTGCCCTACATCTGTGGTTGACTATTTCAGTACCTGATTCCCTTGAAGAGGACAAGTTCCCCTTGGTGTCTGACAATACAATGATACTGCTATATAATATTATTGATTTATTATCTATGAAGGTTTGTTCTTTTTCTTTGTGAATGTTTTTGACGTTTTGTAGGTTCGGACTATATAATGTTGACATGAATTTTTTTTTTATGGCATCTCTTCAGGGCTGTATGGACTGTCATCATGATATATACAGGCTGATAATCAGAATATTTAAGGTGAAGAATGTTCCATTGGAGAAGTGCTTGGCCATGTTGTGGGAATGTAGAAGGACAAGTCATGCACTTTGTGTTTCACCTGTAAATGAGTCATTCTTAGATCACTACGGTGAACTTTCGAAGTCCATTGATTTCTGGATAACTTCTATCCAGGGTTCGGAATCATTGCTCATTGGCCTCCAACAGAATTTTTCTTTTCTGTTTGCTAGCTCTCTTAGAAGCTCGAACAAGTATGTTATGTCAGATATTACAGTTGATGAAGTTAATGAAGCTGCATCAAAACTAATTTCAAATGTAAGATTCTCTCACTATCCAACAACTTTTTTTTCTTTTTTTTTTAAATAAAAATTTTATATTCTTAAATATCCTCTATTGATGCAAAACCAGCAATTTGCCTCTTTTATTTTTCTTACAGGTTCCGCTTTCCAGTTGCTCCGTTTTTCTTGCTGGATATCTCTATTATGATTTGTGTCCAAGACTTGTTTCAAATGGTCGGCTAAATGAGGTAATTAGCACACTGTTTTTAAGTTTTTAATCGTTCATCTAATTCTTGACATTTTGACTTTTTGGATGCTTTGAATTCCAATGATGTCTTTTTTAAATAAATAGAATGAGAAAAAGGGTTGTAGATTAATTAGATAAGACTACTCCCACAGCATTTATTAATATCAAAAGAAAAAACATAGACTTTCAAATCTAAACAATGTGAGACTGCACACTACTCATATATATTCTAACAGTCTTGTGTTGTTTTTTTGTTTTTGTTTTTGTTTTTTAGTCTTTTAGGCGGTGAACCTTGTATATATCTTGTGTACTAGGGTTTGCCCCCTCCAGTGGTGCTTTAGTGAATTTTTACATTAAAAAATGTGGATGTTGAATGATTTCATTTCCATTTAAAGTGCGAGATTAAACTCCTTGGTTGCATGCTGTTTTGATGCAAAAGAATCTATATTCTGATTACAATTTCAATAACTTTTTGGTTACAGATTTACATGAAAGTTACACAGTTGAGTTCATTCTTATAAAATTTTGTCAAAAGTATATGGTGTTACTATGAATCAAGCAGTAAAAATGTTTATGCTGTGTTTGGATCTTGGAAAATAATGATGGCAAAGGAAATTGTAAAAAGGTTATAAATGTGCAACCTAATTTATTTAGAAAATTTCTCATTTCATTATCCTTTGACTTGCATTTTCCATTGTAAAGATCCAACCCAAAAATGAAGAAGGAAAGAATCTTGAAGTTTGACTTTGATCCCATTATCTGACCTTAAGCTTATTCTATGTTTATTGATTTTTTTGCTTAATATGCATACATACAGGTGTCTTGTTCCCATCCTATCATTTTCGTTCTTGATGAGATTTTCTTTACTCATTAGGCTCTTTCTTATGCAAAAGAGGCTCATCGACTACGCACTAAACTCTTCCAAGAGAAATTTATGTATTCCAGTTGAGCAGCAGGATGAAAAATGCAATGAAACTGGAACTTTCTTCCTGAACCAAAAATATGGCCTGAAGAATCTCCAAGTGAACAGATCAGTTGCCAGAACTGTTTTGTTCTTTGACTCTATTTCATGGGATTTTGAAGCCTGTTATCTCAGTGCATGGAAAATAATGCAATGTTATCTTGAAAGCACACTTCAGGTTCGACTTATTTTCTATATCTCATAATGCGTCTCATGTTGGAACTAACATGTCGAGGTGGATCTTCTGTATTTACCTACATTGCTGGAGTTTTGATCACTTGTACAACATGCAGGTTGGGATCATCCATGAAATCATTGGGAATGGGGCTGAAGCTGAAACTTTTTTCCAGTGGGGGAAAAGCATCTCTTTTTCACAAAGCTTACCAATGTTTATAATCACATTCTCTTCCATCTTGGGTATGGGAATAACTTTAGTTTCTTTGTCCATGGATTGTCAAATTTTCTTTCTCTACTTAATTTTGAAGTGATGTGGCAATCAGCTAATCTTGCTTCTAACTTAATTTGCTAGGAAAACTATACTGTAAGAGAAGACAGTGGGATTTAGCAGAAAAGGAACTTAAAATAGCCAAGCAGATTTTGCTGGAAACCAGCACATGTTGTTGCTCAAAGTGCAGATTGATACTTGAAGTAAACATTGATCAGTATCTTGGTGATTTATGTCGACATAGAATTGATAGTACTAGAGGTGATATTTCCATAGAGATATTATCAGATGCCAAAAGACTGTACAAATCAGCTCTTGAGAAACTAAATCTTTCTGAGTGGAAAAACTCTCTTAGCTGCCCTGAAGATTCCGGTGCTGAAGGTGCAATTGTTGGAGCAATTCTTGTGAGAAATGCCAAATGTAATGTTGGTAATAATTCTGCTTGCTCTACAGCAAGTCAACGGGATGTGATGAAATCCACAAGAGAAGGGCCAAAAATCAAGACAGGAGGCAAACAGAGCAGAAAGACAAAGAATGCAACAAAGCATATACCAAAGGAGCAAAGCTTAGTACCTGATAGTAATTTAAGGTTAACTCGTTCCAGATATCGGTCTTTGCAGAACCAATGCATAAGCAGTTCTAGTGAGTCAGAAGTTGGCATTTCAAAAGATTTGGGAGGCAATGAGGTTTCTGATGGGTCTGATATGCTTAGTCATTCACTTTTGAAACAGACAAGTTGTAAAGTTTCTTTGAGGTGTGAAACATGTATGTGCAACAAAATGAGATGCTGGCAGAGTCTTCCAGGTGAAGTTATGGAATCTAGGTTGCTGCAAGATTATATTCATCTGAAATGGGAGTTTGTCAGAAGGCAACTTTTGATGAAGCTACTCAATGGCCTAGGTATGGTTGCAACTGCATATATTATGTTTTCACTCTGCTATTGCTTCAGTGCACATAAGAATGAAGTCGCATAAAATAGTCTATCCACACTTCTTCAGCACTTGTACGCAACTGGAATCTTATTTTTGAAATTGTTAACACTGTAAAAAAAAAAAAAGAAAGTGAGATCTTTTGATGCTTTGGCTTTTACAAATTACATCAAATACACTTTTGCGTCACTAGTTCACCAAAGAATGGACATCCAGTTGGTTATTATTTGTTGTCATCATTTTATAAATGTATGCTTCTGTGGACACTAACGAGTGAAGTTCTTCTCATGCAACAACTTGACGATCTAGAAGTTCTTACTCAAAAGTCAGATCTACTCTCAGGAATGTTACTCTATCCCTAACCTAACCCCAACACCCCCTCCCCCTAAAAATGGAATAATTTACCCACTTGCTGATCTGTGGAAGTTCCAGGGTTAAACTGAAATGGGTCTGGCAGTGATTGGCTTCCGTCTGAGAGCTGTATTTATGCCTTTGTGGCCTTGGTAGTTCTGCTGGTTGCCAAAAATCAGAAAGTTTATCTCCATTGATCTTCTAGTTTTTAATTTTCCAGTGGCTGGGATTTGGCTGGGGAACTGTAACTTCAAATGCTCATAGTTTTGGATTTTTGTCTGCTGAAGGTTTACATTTCTATGATGGCACTTGTCAGATCATGTTTGATAGAAAGTCCATTTTATACATTAAAGGAATTTGAGTTATACTTCTCTTTGATGGGAAACAAATCTTCCCTCTTTTAATTGGATGTGAGCATTTGAAGAGTTTGAGTTTCATGACAAAAAAAGCTTGTCTTATCTGCAACTCAGCCTTGGATGATAACATAAGATAAGGAGTCTAGCTTTGAGTATCAGAGAATAGTTGCTGCAATCTTGGTTTGTAATTTCCAACTGGTGCCGCTTAGCTCAAGAAAGTTAAGAATCAGTACTGATATTGCGTATTTATTGCCTCGTTTTTGTGAACAGCTTGGTTTGGATCGACAATAAATATTGAAATTGTGTCTGTGGTTTAGTGTTCTAGGAAGGTGAGGTTGAATGGAGACATCACATCAATAAGAGATGAGTAATATATGAGAATTTGTTTTGTAGTGAAAACCATTATTTTGCTAAGAATATAGACTAATAAAGTAACTAAACAAGCGAATCAAACTAGGGTGGTTTGTGCATGCATACAAGAATGGATAGCCTACTGCATACATAGTTTCACTTGTTTTAATATAACTGGGACCTTTTTTTTTACCTCTTAATTTTGTCAAGGTCAATGACAAGTACTATATAGTGTATTTTGCTTTGCCTTTGATATAAGCATTTGACTTGCAGGGAAATGCTTTGCATCTCTTGGTGAAATCCATGAAGCACATGAAATACTTTTCCGAAGCATACTTGTCCTAACCAGCAGAAATTCATTCAGCCACAGTTCCTCTTCTGTTTCACTTACTTGTCTTCTTGGTTTGGTCGGGAAGGACATTGCAGGAGATGTATTTACTGTTGAACGTGCAGCAATACTTTATGATCTTTGCTGGTTCTCTTTGAAGAGTTACAGCAACGATACAGGGTACTTATAATAGTGTTATTGATCTGTATGTTTTATTTGTGGATGTGACCTCCTTACCATCCTTTTTCCCTAAGAAAACAAAATTGACTTTTTATGATTGGAGATATTTATTGACATAGGCTGTACATTGTGGGAATTGGCTATGTTTTTAAATTGCATGTTGTCTTACTCATCACTATATTTCTTTTTCTTCATTTCCTTGGAGTCTACTTAAGTTGTAATTTCTACTCTTGTTTGCTGTTTCACTTCCATGTAGCTAACTTTGCTTGCCTTTTCCTTTCCCTAACAGGATCTCTTGTTGTGATCTATCTTGCCTTGAGTTTTATGATCTAGTGCATTTGCTGAGGCTAGCATTTGTTCTCTCTCGTGAGATTCCTATACTCTTTCAAAAGGTTGAATATCTGGTTCTTTTCAATCATGATTTTATTACAATTCTTTTCTATCGGTTCTATGAATGCTTCTATGTCATTTAACGATTATGAAAGCCTGTTTTTATCTTCACAAAAATTATTAAGTGTGCACTATTAAAGTGTTTTTAAGGTCTCCTGAGGCATTTTACTTAGTTTAAGTGAGGGACATATCTCATCCCTTGGACTTCTAAAATTATAAACCTTGAATATACCCTTCAAATTCCATTGTAGCTCAAATCTCAAAGAATTCGGCTCTGCTAGTAGAAGTTTATTTTAGTGCCAGGGATGCTTATCAGAACATCTGAGAACATATAAATTCTAGCAAGGTCCCTTCTCATTGATAAGGAAGACAAAACGAAACAGAAGAAAACAGATTAAGTAAGTCTCCTGATTGGGATTTGGTATCCCATCCTTGGTACATCTGTAGATCCCGAGGTTTTATATAGAAGCATCTGGTTATCATATTGCACTTGGGATTGGTATAAGTATCTTTTTCTTTCATTCTTTTGAAGTTTTGAGCTAGTTCAGAAGTTTGATGCTATAGCGAAACTGTTGGTTCCAGATTTATTTTGTTGAAGTATCATGTTTGTTGTTTATTTTATGAGATGTTGAATTATTTATTTTAGTGATATGGACAATTCACTACACTTTATGGCTTTCAGATTAAAAATTTTGTTCTAGATATCTAGTCGCTGTAAGGGCTGACATGATCAAGCAGCCATACGAGTGACATGATAAACATAACATGGTAATAAATGTTTTCTGCAATATACCATATGATGTCCTTCACAACTCTGTTAGTGTGGATTTTGAGCTGCATATATTAGTGGGTAGTGATTTCCCTCAAAGTGAAACTGGCTTGGACGATGCTTCGTTTAAGTTTGATGTAGCCTGTAGGCCTGTGTAGTAATCCGTGCTAATTCTTCAGTTTTACAATGGAATAGTAGGTTTTTCATTTGTTGAAAATGCAAGCAGCAGGCTTCACTTATCTCAACTACTATTTGTGTAAGTTATTTGGGTTGATGATGCCTTGGTGTTCTAATGATAATGCAACAGGTATCTAGATTACTTGCTGCTTTGTATATCCTCTCTGCCTCTAGCTCGCGTTTTTCTTTGTCATCTAATAGTAAAGAACTCTCTGAAAATTACTGGGCGTCATACTTCCATCAAGCTTCAATTGGCACTCATCTTAGTTACCAGCTCTTTGCTCATCTGACAGAGAGATGCAAAGTCCACACCGTAGCTGAAGCTGAGGTATGTTTTCAGGCGTATGCTTTTGGAGTAATTTATTACGAGGCATTACATATGAGGAAACCCAATTACTGTAGCAATCAGGTGTTTATCATTCTTGATTTTGGTTTTGCATGCCCTTCACTCATATTTAATATATGCATTTTAATCATTTCCATGATGCAGAGTTGTATAGTTTTAGCTTGTAACTCTTTAAATTTGCAGAGCTGAACTTTCCTATTTTTATGTGATAATCCAATAGTACATGCCTTTATTTATTTTAGACATATGCATGAGGAATCAATGCACCAAGTTGCATATTTCATGAAATGGTCAAATGTTGTTTTTGGCCGGGATTGTGAAGGAGAAAACTTTTTTTGAGTAGTTCTCCTGCTCTATCCCCCACCACCATCGTACCCTGCAAAATCATACTATGTGTTGAGAGAAGTCTTTTACCTGATATCAGTTTGACGATTTAACATGACTGTCTGTGTCCTTAATATAACAACATGTCAGTTTGTGGACTTCCGTTTCTCACCAGTACCCTATCAAACAATACATCCTTTGCGTGTCCCAATAACAATCTTCAATTACATTGTGACATGCTGAAGGTGTTCGCATGCTGCATGTGCAACATATGCAGATATGCTCTTGGCTTACTATTTTCTTCTTCCCATAGAACTTCACATTTACTAATAGGCTCCCTGAACCTTATAGTTTACTGATAATATGACAAGAAATACATATACATATGGCTACACGGCATGTGTATATATAGAAAGAGAGATAGAGATAGTAAATCTTAACCTGGAAGCTTGAGGTTCTAGACATGCCCTGTCCTCTTTAACATTTTTTTAAGGAAAAAGCACTTAAACAAGAACTAAATGGCTAATGTTCTTCTGTCAAAAATGTTTAAATGTTCTGCTCAAATCCTTGTTCATTTTATCCCTGAAACTATTAATGTATCAATTATTGACCAATAGCAGAAACAAGAAAATGTAATTAATTATCCTCTGCACCTAACTAATACAGAACTAGCACTGAAATTTGAAAGGCATATACTACTTGAATAATTGAGACACACTACAAGGAGAGGAGAGAACAGAGGACCATGGTCTTTTTGATTTCATATTTCCATGTACTTCTGCTACATTTATTTTTTGGGATTACTGCTTCTGATTATTGTTGTATGAGTTCAAGACACACGTGAGTGTATGGTGTGGCGAATTTTCTGTTATATGCACTAACTTTTGATTGCATCATTGATCATGTTTGCAGAACGTTGCAGTGTTACCTTCTGCTGTTATTCTTGAGTTATTTAAGTGTTATATCTGTTTTCAGAAATATGCTTTAAGCTTCTACTAATGATCAGCAGAACAAATTATTCCAGAAATCTGGCACATTAGGGTCTTGATTCCAATGCCATGCATATGATTTCAATAACTTAACTCAACACTTTAAGATATGTAAAGTAAATAATATAGCTGCTCTGCCTACCTTCCTGTCTCAGTTCTGGAAGCACTGAAGATACTGACTCCAATTTTTGTTTTGTCAGTGTTTAAAATAGTGTAATTCCATACAATTCATAGTAATGCAATTTTATCGTTTCTTGAGAAGATATCATCAATATTTACTGTGCTCTTGGCTTTTTATGTTTGACGAGCTGATAGTCATATATTGACAAGTGTGCCAACATTTTGCATTTTTTTCATTAGCATGCGAGTAGCAGAGACAATAAATATTAATGTCATGAGTCCATTTTCAGGGTTCATATGTTGCTGGGTCAGCTTGCATCAAAGAAGGAACATGCGACCCCCTCAGGTAACAGCTGTTGTTTTTGCAGATTGAAGCATACACTTATCAATTGGCATTGAATCTGAAGCACTCTTCTCTCTCTCTCCCCACCCCCCCACCCCCTGCTGCAGGCTTGCACCTGAGAGTATTGGTGATCTTGAAGAATTTGTGACAAAATTTTTCAGCTGCCTTCCATGTACAACAATAGTCTGTATAAGTCTGCTTGGAAGTGAATATGCTAGTTTATTGCAAGATTTATTGCTTTATCCTATACGTGTTCATGCATGGTTGCTGGTATCACGATTGAACTCAAAGAGTCAACCTATTGCAATGTTACTGCCAGTGAGTACAAATTTACAAGGTATCTTATTTATTTGATACTTTTAAATTCTATACTCAACATTTCTGACATCAATGCCGTTAAAGTTTTAGCTAGCAAAATAATTTGTAGTTCTATCACAAGTTTCAGACGACTACGATGATGATGACTACAATGACAGAAGCTCTGGTTCGTCACTTCCCGAGTGCAAGGACTCGAGTGAACATTGGCACTGTCCATGGGGTTCTACAGTGGTTGATGATGTAGCTCCAGCATTTAAAATGATATTGGAGGAAAATTACTTATCATCTTCAGTATTTCCTTTAGAAGATACAAAAAAGAATAGGATGCTTTGGTGGACACGGAGAAAGAAGCTTGATTGTCATCTTGGTAAATTGCTGAGGTGCGTTATATCTCTTCCATAATCATGTATCATTCTTTTTTGTGTGTGATATCACAAGAACTCATTAATATGATTTAAGAATAGGTTCCCCTATTACCCAGCATATCTCTCATGCAGCCTCCATAACTGAATTGGCTTTGACTTGGCAGTCAAAGTAACAACTGGGAAAATCTATTGTCTATCAAAGAATTTTAAAAATCTAAATATGTGTTCTGATATGCATTGAACTATTCAATTTTGAGAACTGATAATTATCTGAACTTAAATGGCATTATATCTCATTTACCAGGAACCTTGAAGATTCATGGTTTGGTTCATGGAAATGCTTGCTTCTAGGAGATTGGTTGAACTGCGAGTATCTGGATTTAGTGCATAGGAAGCTGGTTGATGATCTAAAGTCCCAATGCAAATTGGATGTGGATCAGGGTCTTCTTAAAGTTATTCTTGGAGGATCCAAATATGCTTTCAACGGAGAAACGCACATTTCACACTTATGGTCTAAGAAGGGTTGCTACATTGCTAGAGTAGGTTTTTGTGATGAAGCAAGTTGTGGCATGTTCCCTATCATGTCTAATGCATTTGGAAAACCATCTGACCTGGCTTCGCAACTATTAAATGAGGCAGTGAATTCCCTTGAAGGGGAAGACTCTATAAATAGGGAGCCAATAATTCTTGCACTGGATTATGAGGTGCAGGTTGGTGAATACTTTCTACCTTTGTTATTGATTTTGGAATTTATTCATTAGTAATATGGCATTGTTGGTGAATAATAAAATGATTTTTTTAAAATTTTTATTCTGTTCAGTCATCTTATAAATATAGGTGTGCATAATGATTATATTAGTTGTAAAAATTTAAACCAATCTTTGGTTTTGTTCTGTAACTGGCATTATTAGAGCTAGATCATCTTTAGCTGGGTTGATTGTTATAGCTAGTGATTGACTATAATATAAAGGTCTAGGCTTAAGATTTCATGTTCCATGGTCTTCAACACATTTGAATAGTAAACTTTGTCCTTGCTTGGGAAACAAAAGATTAAGCTTGTTGGAAGGTAATGCCTTTTGACCCAAAGTCAGGAATTTCTTTCTTACTTTTATCACGCTAAATCAGGAGCCTTTTGTGTTTTTTTATCCTTTTATCTATGCTGGTTTCAGTAACAAATTCCACTGATGACTCTTGCAGATGCTTCCGTGGGAGAATTTGCCTGTACTAAGAAACCAGGAGGTTTATCGCATGCCTTCTGTTAGTAGCATTTCTGCAGCACTTGATATAAGCAGCAACTTTCAAGAGCAAGTGGGGAGGACTGTTACTGCCTTTCCTCTGATAGATCCCTTGGATGCATTTTATTTGTTAAATCCAAGTGGTGATCTTAGTAGCACTCAAGTTGAATTTGAAAATTGGTTTAGAGATCAAAAGTTGGAGGTAATTTCTTGATAACTTTTGGGTTTGAACACAAAATGATGTACGTAATTGAGGAAATTTTATTTCTCTGATTATTAAAACAAGTTTATGATATACACATCTCGTTGAAAGTGTGTAATATTGTATATTCCTTATCACTTGGAAGACGAAATCAGTTTTATGGAATGATTGTGTCTTTTATCCTAATGCTTTTCTTGTCAATTTATAGGGCAAGGCAGGTTCTGAGCCCACAGTTGAAGAATTGGCTGCAGCCTTGAACAGCCATGACCTCTTTATATATTTTGGACACGGAAGTGGTACGTTTGATCACATAATGTAAATGACATATTTTATGATCTATTGAAGTGCCATTCCTTGCGGTCCTGATATTTCTATCTATGATTTTGAATTTATATGGTTTTACAGGAGCACAATACATCTCCAGACATGAGATTCAGAAACTGGAGAAGTGTGCAGCTACACTTCTGATGGGATGCAGTAGCGGTTCTTTGACACTGAATGGGTCTTACATTCCACAAGGTATTTCACTATCATATCTGCTGGGTGGCTCTCCAGCTATTGTTGCCAACCTATGGGAAGTGACAGACAAAGACATTGATCGATTTGGGAAGGCCATGCTTGATGCTTGGTTGCGAGAAAGATCAAATCTTCCATTAGGATGTGCCCAATGCAATTCAATTGCAGAAGAATTTAAAGACATGGACATAAGGGGCTGTAGAGGTAATGCAAAAAGGAAAAATCCAAGTAAGAAATTAACTGATGCTAGTAAGAATAGTTCACGTATGGAGGCTTGTGAGCGTAGACCAAAGATTGGGTCATTTATGAGTCAAGCACGTGAAGCTTGCACACTTCCCTTCTTGATTGGGGCAGCACCAGTTTGTTATGGTGTTCCAACATACATTGCCAAAAAGAAAAACTTGTAGCATTGTAGGTCATTATTTTACATAGGACTGGCTTGGAAATCTTTTTAAGTTTCTGGGCAACATTTTTTCAAAGGAGACATCATTGCCAGGAAGATTCAGCAAACATTGGATGTGTCATCTTGAAAATGGTATACACTAACCCCTGCCAATTGTATATTTCCTAACTGTACGACACATGCAACAATCTTTGAAAGTCTTTTTAGTAAGTTATATCTCCACTTCTCTAGGTCTCATTTTAGAACTGTTTAATATTGAATTGTATGATTTCTTACCGTGATAGGATTGAGGACTGATATGATAATGTATGCAGTTTATTGAAATAAATAAATGTATAGTTTTGATTCTGCACTGTCTTTTTCACAATCTTGCACCATAGGCTTCAGGTGTAGGTGTTTAAGCTTCTACATCTGGCTGTGCATGGGCCAACAGAAGAATGAATATGTTCGATAAATGGGCTAATATTAACTTTGTTCATCTTGAATCATTGGAAATGAGGTGCTCACAGAATATTGGTTGAGTGGACATTGCAGTTTATGAATGGGTTTCTTAAAAGGAAATTCTAGTTACCAGTATGAATAATACAACATAAATTGGCAGTACCTAGACGACTTAAGACAATCTTTAGTTGCACTATAATAGCCTCCCATACTGTTTGATTTATATTTTACTTTCCTTAAGGCAAATTTGGGTACCATCGTAGTACAAAAATCGTTTTGCTAGTCTTCAATTAAGGGTGTAATCCAGTCATCAGATTTTTTATACTTACACTGACATATAAAGCTACGTGTTTAATGAATCAACAAGAGCAGAAAAAGATTTATTCCTGTAATAATTACAAGGCAATCAATTAAATGTCTAAAAAAAGATAATGAAAATCAAATGTTTACATTGTCGAATTATTTCACACTGAAATTCACAATTCAACATGATAGGAGGAAGATTATTAGATACAAGTGAGAAAAAACAAATTACAACAAAGACGAATGGAGAAGAAAACGAGCATGTCTTTCCCCATTCCATTTCAAAGGCATGCATCAATCAGACAGCCCAATAAAAATGAAAAAAGAATCTATGCAAATGAGATCGTGTCAATTTTATTTACAATGCTAAGTTTTCTCCTCCTGGATGTATATACCCATGGAACTCCTTTTCCTCCCTCCTAGATCCAATTACTAATTTTATCTATCTACTACCTGTATTGGCTTCTCTACGTCTACGTCTTCTACCTGAGCGTCCCAACAGAAATCTACCATGGTGATGTAAACGGCTAACTAGTGACATACCATCATCATTACTTTCGTTATCAACCCTGTCATTGTCACCATCTTGAACTGATGAATTCAGCCCACCAACAGGAGTTGTTCGACGGAATGCAGCAGCACTTTGATCTGATGAACGGTGGAAGGTCAGATCAGGCCTCAGCCGTCTACTGAGGTCATTACCTGAGGGCCGAAAAGCATGCAGTAGGAGAAAGACATTTACCAAATCACTCTCCAAGCCCACCTCTGCAGCACCTGCTTCAAAACTCCCATGAGCCCCATCTTCATCATCTGAATCAAAAGCATTATGATTTTGGTCTACTATATAATCTCCCAAAACCATTGCCCCAGGCATGGAAGTCGTTATTGTGCTGATCACATCTTCCCGCTCACGCTCCCACTCAAGCCGTCTCCACTTCTGTTCGTCTGTGGGATCTACTTCCCGTGGTCGTGCTGAAGGGTGCTCTGCCTTCACATGCTTCCTCAACTCCTTATAATTTCCAACAAATGTGCAGTTTTCCTGCATGCAGCTTCTCTTTTTTGCATTTAGATAATCCCGTGCAGGTTCCACAACTGTCCAACCTTTCACCTGGCCCCTGCAAAGAGGGCATGCAAGTTCCGTGGCTTCACACTTCTCAAGAGACCAATTTGAATCTTGTATTACAACTGGATTGTTAATGGAGCCATGCATGTGTTGTCCATCATTTGACGTGATTATTTTTGTATAAGCTTTCTTGTACTGGTCGAGGCAATTGGAATGTCGAAAGCTAGTTCCACACATATAGGGACGGCAACCTTTGTCATGAGAAGAACAGAGGAGAAGAACAGCATTATGAGGGAACTCCATGCATACAGAACATGTTGCATCCTCCCAGTCTTTCTTATACAAGGCTTTTGAGCATTTCTTAGGATATAAGTCCTCACAAAAATCCCCATCGCACACAGGCAGTGGGTATGGAGTTGACCTGTATTGATGGGAAGCAAACCTTTGTCGTCCTCTGCTACCTTTTGCCATTTCCAGGCTAAACCTGGAACTTATTGATATGAGTTGAGAAACTTCCATAAAACATAAATATGGAGGAAAAAAATCGTTCATGAATATCCTGCTGGCTAAATGACGAGTTACTAGAAACAAAAACTGCAAACCTATTAATAAAAAAAAGTACAATAGGCCTCGATCTGACATGCAAGTACTAAAATTATCCAATGCATGAAAGTAAAATTAATGAAATTGACATTGCAGTTCTAAAAACCTTAGAATCCATCTTTTTTGGACGGAAAGGGCTAATCTTCAATGCATAAAGCAACCACCACAACAATCAACAAACTTTGCACTCAAGCATTTAAATTTCTGAAAAGACAGTCTGTGATGATACTGAATTGTGTTGTCTTATGAGGTTTCACAGAAATACTATTTTCTCTGTACCAAACACAGTATGTAAAATGCTTAGGGAGTCAATGTAGCAACTGAAATTGCTGAAGCGGAACCTAAAATGCTTGATGCTAATAACTAAATAGAAAACTAGATGAGTTTTTCATTGAATATGTGACTAGGTGCCACTATATAAGTAATCATTTTTAAATACAAAGTTCAACTCAAATAGCATATTTGACATTTTCTTAATATCCAGTGTTAAGATCTTACAGATTACAGGCTAATCTGTGGGAGCAAAGAGCATCAATGCCTAATTGCTCACAATAAGGGGAAAAGAGGATGGTAAACAAAGAAGAATCCCAAACCAAAATAAAAACAAAAACGCTTACCTGACTGCAGCCAGATAGCCACGACTTCATACAGCTGATGAAAGCTGATGATATACAGAAATCCACAAGACTTCCTATTACTAATTCCCATCACCACATAAAACAGAGGCATCCTTGCTTGAAAAACATTAAAGACCAGAAACAAATGGCTGTCTTTTGACATTAGTTAGGTAGTAGAGACAAGGCTGCTAAACATGAAGCAAAAATAAATAAAATTCTCCAGTTCAGCCAGAAGCAATCTCTAACATGTACTAAATACTAATGCAGGGAAGATCAAAGGACCACATATTACAGAGGCTACCTCGATTATAAAATAGACCATAAAGCATCCTTGCACGACAAACATCAAAGATAATAAAAGTATGGCATTAGGAAGTAGACGCAAATTATGCTAAACCTGAGCCAAAAAAGTTCTCCAGTCCAGAAGGAAGCATTCTCTAACATATACTAATACAGGGAAGATCATCAAGCAGACCTGCATGCTTTAAGCCTCTAAGTTCACAGACATTCTGGAAATATCTAGTAGTTACGAAATAAAGTTTTCATGAACCACCAATAATGACACAATTTCCAGCTGAACATCTAGATTCTAGAAATCAATCTAATAACTTAGGTACAATGAAATGAGGCTTGCTGCACCTAACATGGTGAAAAAATTGTACCTTATGGATTACCTTCTTCGTAAATGTATAAATTATTATAGAGATTAAAAAAGAAAAGACAGATATGTTTTGAGTGACACATCTTTAATGATTTCATTTCCCTTTATCGCTGCGAGTTGTAAAATTCCAATTCCACACACACAGAAGAAACCATAACAAATATGAGACCAAAACCCAGTGAAAAGTGTGGGAGATGATGGAAAGGTAAACCTTACTACAATGTCATTGGCTCAAAATGGAAAAAAAACATGTTACTGCCCATTTGAAAATGTGCTCCTGGTCAGGATGGAAATACAACCACCGCCCACCAGCAATATCTGGCTACAGACCTTCCAACATCACGGAAAACAGTTATGTCCCAAGTGTTTATGCCATGTTATATCCCCAATTAAAAGAACCATATCATCTACTTACCAGGAAATACTAGATAGTTCAAAATCAGATGCAAGTTCATAAAAACCATACCAACAATAACATAAACATATGATATAAATGGATGATTGTTCTATAATCAAGCAAAATATAGTCCATGGAAGGAAATAAACGCTTACTTTAAACCTAGATATAAAGAAGAGCTAAAATAAGGGAATTGCCCAATTTCACCAAAGATGTGCTTAACAGAAAGCATATGGAAAATCATATCAAACTTCGGAACTTTTATATGCCTAACGCCAAAATAAGGAGGACAAAAACATCACCTTGCTCGCAGTTCCAGAGAATCTGAATCCAATATGTTTGTATGGAAAACCAAATTGCACCTGGAAATAAATCAACGTTCAAAGCAAGATAACACAGAGTAAGAGATATGTATAAAATGATTAAAATGAAACAACGTCACAACCCGAAGAGTCACACGCAAAGACAGTTAATAAAATTAATAAAATATTTATCAGAACATGAAGCTAGGATACCAGGCACATGTCACTACTCAAACAATCTTAGATCCAACAATATAATATTTTAATAATAGAAAATATTGTTTAGATGAAAATTTAAGAGGAAAAGTAGTGGATAACTGCCCACCTGTTTGGGAGCCAGGAAAACAGAAATGAGAGGAAAGTTGAGAGCTGAACCTGGAATAAAAAATAAAAAAAAATACGAACTTTGTATAAAGTGAAGCTCAAAGAAGAATTTTGTTTACCCAATTTCCTTAAAAAGCAAAACCTAACTATTCGGTTGAAAAAAAAAAAAGAATTTTTACAGCATTTTTAAAAATGGGTGATTGTTATTTATAACTTTCAGTTCCATTAAACAAAACCCAGAACCAAAAAGAAACATCAAAATTGTTTTTACACTAAGAAACGCAAAATGAAAATGTGAACGGCAAAAAGAAATAGAGTAGGCAGAAAGAATCATACCAGGAGATTGTTCAGAATTGTAAAGCTTCCAATAGACGAGGATGAAACAAATTTGAAGAGAAAGATGAAGAATTAGGGTTTTCTAGCACGAATCGAAAGCTTAGGCGATGAAATCGATGGCGAGAGAAAGGCGGAGAGTTATGGGCGGGAGAGGACTAATCTCGTACCCCCTCTTCTGTTCGTGAAAGTAGAGAGAGAGAGAGAGCTGAGAGCATATTCGAATACGTGGAGGTGGTGTCATTTTTACGCCACTCTATTCCTGTAAGTGTAAGCATTCGAAGAATCGTCTTTCCACGTGTTTTCACGCGCCAGCGCGAATATTAAATGTAGGAGCCAAAGATCTTATTTCTATTTGTAATAAATATTTTCTAACTAGTGGTCTAATTGTTAATATTCTATAAATTAAAATTTTGTAATATTAATTATAATATTTAACCATACTTTTAATAATATTAGTGTATAAATTATTATTATTTTTTAAATATTAATTTGTGAAAACTGTATTATATTTTAACTAGTGTTTTTCAAATATTCGTTAAAAAAATATTTTAATAAATGAGATAAATATTATTTTATTAAAAGTACTAATGTGATTTTCAAAATTTTATTAATTTATATTGAATTGACAAAAAATAATAATTATTATTTTATACTCTAACTTGCTCATTCATTTTGCACTCTTTTCTCTCACAAAAAATCAAAAAATCTTTTCAAATTTTTAAAAATATTTTAACTATCATAAATTTCAATTTCATAATTTTTTTAAGAGAGGCCATTAAAAAATAAGAGTAAGAGAGCATACATAGGTGGCAACAAAAATTTAGATTTTAAGTTAAATCATTAATCTTTATCTAAAATTTTAAAATTTTAAAATCAAAATTTCAATCTCACAAAAAATCAAAAAATCTTATCAAATTACTCAAATTGTTAAAAATATTTTAATTATCATAAATTTCAATTTCATAATTTTTTTAGTAGAGACCATTAAAAAATAAGAGTAAGAGAGCATACATAGGTGGCAAAAAAAAATATTATGTTTTAAGTTAAATCATTAATCTTTATCTAAAATATTAATAATGTTAAAATTTTAAAATTTTAAAAAGGTAGATGTCATTTTCTCCATAAAAAATTAAAAAAACAAAATGGGCTTTTTCTTCTCTCCATTAGGCCATTTCCATTAACATCGCTGTGAAAGTTTTGAGAAGTGAGAAAAGGAATTCCAAAAAGTTACGTGTTCCCATTATTTAAATATTTATAGTCTCTGATAATTCATTTTCTTGATTTCTTTTTTTCTTTTCAAATATGCCAAAGTTGACTTCCACGCACTCTCGGGGTATTGAAGATAACGCTCTGACTTCCAAAGGTGGCTAAAGTAGTAACGACTCACATGGTGTGATATGACATCAACGTGAGGACATCCGTAATCCAAAATAAATACAATAATAGTGAAGACATACCAATTTCCAAAACGAACAAGTTTATACATTATTTTTATTTAATATGTTATATTTGGATGCAATCAATATGAATTGAAATTATAAAACTTTTAATAAAAAAAAGAACAAGAAAAAGAAATTATAAAACTAATTTTCTTAAGGTTAAATTAAGTTTTATAAATTTATGTCATTAAAATTATATTAATTTCATCATTTGGTCATCGTTTTAAATAATTTTTTGCAAAAAATAGTTTTCGTCTCCAATTGCCTTTGATTGTCATATTCAACAATTTTCAATAATAATTTTTGTATGATTGTAGATACTCTATTCGATTGTGATTTCGTTAATATGATTCTTAGTGTTGAGATTGTAGGTCGGTTCGACTGGTTTTGGGTTTTATACTGGCCGAATCGACCAAGTCGGTTAGCTTAAAGCCCAAATTGATCATGCAACATTTTATTTTGATTTTTTGAACTTGCCATCTATTTTGGTTAATACTTGTGGATTGGTTTGATTTTTAATTTTCAATTTTAGTATTTGGGCTTTAAAACAGTAAGGCCCAGTTATCTTGTGCAAAACAATTAAAAAAAAGCTGCTCAATGACACATAGTAGGGCTTAAAACACTATATTTTAGCCAATGCAAAGCAGACATGTGTAAAAAAAATAAAAAAAATTATATATATGTAAATAATTAATTTTATTTGGTTATCCGATTTATCAATATATAAAACCTAAAAACCTAAACTAAAATTAAAACCATTTTCTTTGTGAGTCAGTTTTAGCCAGTTTCGGTCGATTTGAAGTTGTTCGGTTAATTAGGTTTTATGCTCAGTCCTAATAATTCTTATGATAAGTTAACCGATGAAACCGGTGGAAGACAACAACATGCTTAATAGGGACAAGTAGAAGTGATGGCTGGTGATTAGCAATATGTGAAAGTAAATGACAGTCTAAAACTGTTAAAATGACATATACATAAATTAATTTTTAAAATATTTAAAATTGTGATTTTTAAAATCTATTGTCTATCCATTCATTTATTATGCTTTATACTATACATAGTATAAGAGGAGATCAAATATATAATTTTATATCTTATTGGTGCCAAATATCATATGAAAGTTAACTAAATAATCTTATATTATTATATTATTCTTATATGATATTCTAAATAAGCCAGTAATACTTATATATGTTTAGTGTAAAAGTTTAAATGAAAAATAAATTAGTAAATTTGCACATAATGTCATTAAATACTATTTGAACGTGTTAAAAAAAATTGACAATCATTAAGAATTCAAATACTTTTGAATTAAGATTTCATTTCCAATTAATTTCAAGCAGATTATTCCTCCAATCAGCATGCGAAACATATATTTATTTTGCATCTTTATCATATAAAATTATACAATATATTAAATTGTATAGTTATATTATTTTCATAATCCTATCTTATTATTGCTCTTTCTATTATATACTTTTATATTTTCAGATATAAAAATAAGAATGTTCAAATAGTATAAATTTACAAGAGTTTTTTTTTAGTGGGTACCCAAATAACACTTATTAACATTTGATAAGTTATAATAAATATAGTCATTAGAAATTAAATTTTTTTACAAATAATAATTTATGTAATAAATAATATTAAAATTATGATCAATTATCATAATAAATGTTATAAATTTTTTATTTATAAAATTAAATAAATATTATTAAGGTACCATAAATTCAATTTATAAGCACATGTCCAATTAACTTCTTTTCCCCGTCCAGCATCCAATTTTTTATTTTATTTTTCCTTTCTCTAAAATCAAAATTTTGACCCTACCGATCCTCCAAATTTCCAAAGCGGGAAAAACACTTCAAAAAAAAGTGCAAATTGGGGATACCAGTAGTCGGGTTGAGACAAACTGAAACTTCTTGCTCGGGGATGAGACCCACCGGCCGTCGGCGAGGACCCAGAGAATCCTTTAACCCACCACCGCCATCAATCCAACTAGATTTCCACCACCGACAATTTCCTACTTCCTCGGCCCGAGACTCCGATGCTAGCTTCGCCAGTAGCCGCCCTTCCTCCGCCGTCGTCGGCCGTTCCACTACTTTCGACCTCTACAAAGATCGCTCCTTTCAACAGTCCGCTGTTTCCACCATCAACTCCTATCTCTCCTCTCTTTCCTTCCCCATTTCCTTCAAATCTACTTTCCCTTCGGCCAAAGATATCCACGAAACCCTCAAATTCCTTCTCTCCCGTCTTGAATTCCCTACTTCGAAACTCGAAGAGGATCTCACAATTCTACTAAAATCTCTCAATTATCCTTTCAAACTCAACAAATCCATTCTCAAATCCCCTGCTGCTCCTCACCAATGGCCCACTTTTTTGGCTCTAATTCACTGGCTTGTACAAATAGCTATGTACAATGACCACTTGTCTTCGTCTTTTGGTGATAACAATGTTCTGTATTCGTATACGCTGGAAAGCTATTTACTTTACATAAGGGGTGATGACGATGCTGTGGAGGCATTGGACCTTGAATGGAGGGAGAAATTGGAAAGGGAGAAGGGCAACGCAGTGGAGAGAGTTAAAGGTTTGGAGCAAGAAGTGGCCAAATTATCGGCAAAAGTGGAGGGTTTGAAGTCCCAGCCGTCACAAAGGGAGGTACTTGAAAAGGAGAAGAATTTGTTGGAAGAAGATGTGAACAAGTTCCACAGGATGATTGAGGAGTTAACAGTTAGGGCAGCTGAAGCAGAGAAGGTTTTGGTGGAGAAAGAGAAGCAATTGGAGGCCAAAGCACAAGAGAACAAGAGGATTTGTGGGGAGAATGAAGAGTTGAAGAAGAGGGTTGAGTTGCAGACATTTAATGCTAGGGATGTGGAGAGGATGAGGAGGGAGTTGCAGGCAGTGGAAAGGGATACCGGGGAGGCAGAACTTGCTAGGAATGCTTGGGAGGAGAAGTCTTGGGAACTTGACACAACTCTGGGGCATAAATTTAAGGAACTGGAGGCACTAGCAATGGAGTGCAACCAGGCTACGAGGAGGTTTTTCTTTGCTTATTTCTATCTGATATCAATCTTTTATGTCCCTGTCCAGTAGATGTTGTTTGCCTGTGTGCATCTCTGTGTCTATATGATATAAGCATTCTTTGTCTTTAGTTTTTCAAGTTCAGTTAGAGTTTTTAGAAATTGACTTTTAACTATTTCTTGCTGTGTATGGTATTCTGTCAGACTATGCTCATTTCTTTAGTTTTGTATCTCATGAAGCTTGGATGAACCTAACAGCTTGAAATATATTTTTGTGAATTATTATCAATTACGCTTGTTTTGATGAATGTTAGCACTGTTTTATTTGGTTGTTTCCATGGCTATTTTGAATTTTGGAAACTTAAGATAAAATTAGACCTATTCCAAGGAGAGAAAAAAGAACAAAAAGGAAATTGGAACATTTGTGATACCTCTTCTATGTTTGTCTATTTTGTGTCTATTTTCCAGAACACAAGTGGAATTACTATGTAACTTCTTTTCTATACAACTCTGTCTTGTGATGGTTATAGGTTAAAAATTGGCAATGGTTTTCAGTATGTCTTGAACACCAAGGGGTCTACACCAGCTGAGATAATGAGTATTGATTACAAATCAACTGTAAAGCCTGCCCTTAACTCCTTTGCTGATAACGTAAAGAAAGGTTCTATAGCAAACCTGGAAGAGTTAATTTCTCTTCAGCAACAGTCGAGTGAAACTGCCGCTAGAATTGAGGGGAAAAGAAAGCATATAGCATCTCTTCAATTGCGAATTGATGAAGTAAGTGCATCAAGTTTTGGTGCTTTAAACAATGATATTAATGAGATATTCATGCTACTTATGTTTAAAACTTGTCATTTTCAAAGTTAGCAATTAAGCACAAGGTTGTGTATGCACGTTGCATGGCTTAACCTATACCTTATGGTCTGTATCTTCATGTTCTGTTGGATATCAGTTCTGGCTTGTCATATTCTGTAACCAAGTCCTGCTAAGCCGTTCAATATCTCAAGATAATGAAGAACTTTGCAATCATGAAATTATTAGACCAGAAGTTGGCTTATAGGTTATGAAAGTCAATATGCAATTATCTTATAGACTAGAGCTAATTATCTGACTGCTTTGTGGGGCATTAGGATTCTGGACATAGATATCCGAGTAATAAGTTTCCTACAGCACAAGCTCACGACATCCAATGCACCACTTGCTGCCTGACTAGCTTGAAGACAGTTGAGTTTGAAATAATTGGTACAAATAGCGGAACACGTTTGATAATATATGTTCTCTATCTTTTGAATTTAGATGTCTTGATAGAGGCCAGAATATATCTTAAGATGATTATCAATAGAAATTGAAAATATAAAGTTAATCGAAGAATTCTAAATTCTCCAATGTACTGGCACGCTAATTTTAGTTACTATCTTTCCCTTTTTTTCCTGGGAGTTATTTTTGTTCTGCCCCCATACTCTTTATTAATGTTTCCGACTGATAGTGGAAAGAGAAACTATCTTGTGAAGGCTATTGTCTGATATTCATCATTGCTGCAATTGGACTTCTTTATCAGATGGAAGCAGAACTGAACATTTTGAAGAAAGAAATGGAGGACTTCTCTAATAGATGTGCAGCTGACGCTAAGAAAATGGTGGAAGATCTTCAGTTAGAGGCCCATAACCTGGATATTGTGGAAAGAGAGGCGGCTGAGGTTCTGAAGGTAATGCCTTACTTGGTTTTTTTTTTTTGGGTAACTATAATGCGATGATATCACCATGAATAATGTTGAAAACGTGGGGTTAAATTATGTTGATGTTAAATAGCTTGACTTGAGAAGGAATAGATTTTAGCAGAATAGGTTACCTTAGTTTGGCAAGACTTTTCAACTCAGGTAATGCATAACATGATTTGATATTGGACTCTCTTGGTTTTCACAGTTTACTACCTGTTCTTTTTCTTTTGAAAAACTTTTATCCCTTGAATTTAGTTTGGGAGGCAACTAAAGGTGGTTCAGTTCTGAAAGGCAACTAAAGATGTGTTAAGCAAACCCTTCTCTTATCCAGTAATTGTTTGAGATAATTGATAATCCAACATAGTACCAGAAAATTGTTGTTTTAACATGTTAAGACGTCAAGTCAGGAAATGCCCCTTTTTCAATAATTGTTTCAGTAATCCGACGTCTCTGTTGTGTTCCACGTGTATGTGCATGTAAGATGGTGTATTAGCGTAGTTTTGAGTTGGGATTTTGGCAAGTATAGTTTTATAATATATGAAATTGAAGGCAAAAAGAAGATTCGTCTTTTCACTTTCTGCAATAGTTTAATGTCCAAAAGAGAAGAATTCAAATATTTTCTTAATCCATCTTTTTCTTTTGCTGAATCATTTATAAGAAACAAAAGTTTTTTTCTTTTTTTTTTTCTACTAGTTTAAGTATATGGGCGAATAAGAAATTCAATTTATTTATTTAATTCGTTTTGCAGTAATATGAATTATTTTCATAGGTTACAAATTAACTTAAATGTTGTTTGTGAAGGCCTCCAAATTAAAATTGCAAGAAGCAGTTAAACAAAGTGAAGAAGAAATTCAGATGCGTGCCCGTGATCTGTTTATGTTGGTTGATTCTGTTTCAAAGTACAAAGAATATATGGAGTCAAAAATTGCAGAAATGAAGAATGATCTTTCAGCAACTGCTGCTGCTGTCTCAGATGCTTACAAGGGTTCCTTGCCAGCTCCATTTAGTGTTGTTTTTGCAGCGAACCATTGACACTGGAAAACTGTAAATATGTTTATAAGCCTACGGTCCTGCCCATAGGATTACTTTGTGATTGTTTAACAGTTCAAATAAATAGTTCTCCCCTCTCAATTTTAATTTCTGTGTATGAGTATTTATTTTATTAACTCAAGTTTTACTTTTTAAATTGGTGTTAAAGAAGGGAAGCCTGAAAGATATTTTACTTGTGTTCATATGGCTCTTCGACACTTTGTATCATAGAAGGAAGGCCAGAAAGATATTTTACTTACAACCACAAATTTTTTTTAATAAATAAACTATTTTCTAATTACAGTTCACTTGTATTTACAGTTCAGAGTCTTCAGATCAACAAAAGCAATAATTCTTGTATATACAGCTACTCATGCAAGATTAATTCCTTGACCCTTGCACCATAGAAAGGAAGCTTGGAAAGATAATTTTTCTTTCAGCCTGAAAAACGGCAACAAAATATCAAATATGTTCACTAGTGATTTGATACCAAAGTTGGTCCTAGTGTCCTTATAAAATGGCGTATACATACCTGACTTTTATACTTCCAGCAGCTATGCCATAAGATATTCTGGGTATCACACTAACCCCGTTTAGAGTGTATATAATGTCCACGCAAAACCATGTCATGTCAACATGCACTCCAAGACGATTATCCATCAAAATACTGTGCCAACTGATGCCATAATAGTTCCCATGATAGTCATCACATTCCCCTGGTGGATGCAGATTGTCACAAGGAGTTCCAGATTGCAAGATCAAGAAATGGTCTTCTTTGCAAAGAAAATATAGGAATTGCATCTCCTTCTTTCTCCAATTGCATGCCTCCCTGCCAGTAGCTCAATGTGATCAGTAACAAAACAAGCATGAGATTTAAAGCAGGAAATTGAAGATATTCTGCACACCTACCAATGTTTTCTTCCAGCTTCCAATGGTCTAAAAACCAGCATGACTGATCCCCTACTAGCATGGACAAATAGTGTAAGTCTTGCCTTTCCAGCATGGATAAATCACAGGGTTGCAAATGATAGGGGCAAAATTACTTCAATTTACATTATCAAAAGGCCGACAGATAAGTAGAAGCTGGACCAGAGGAAGATTGAAGGGGCTTCTTTAAAAATGGATGGTCTGATAACTGAGCTGCAGTTGGGCGATTATTTGGATTAACTTGTAAACATTTGCAAATGAAATCTCGGGCATCTTTTGATAAAGAATCCGGGACCAGAGGAAGTTCGCCCCTGCCAATCCTAAATAATGCTTGCATCTGTCATATCACAGAAAAATACATCATAACCTGACTTTAAATCCAATTCCTATTGAAGAGAATTCAACAACCTTGGTTTCTAAGAAGTTACAGAATGTTTTTGGGGTCAATACCCATAGGAAAAAAAAAAGATTGCCTTCTTGGAAAGTCTTGTATTCCTGATTTGTGATTAGCAAATAGTGCAATTGAAATTGAAATCACATTTTAACAAGGAGATGGAAAATATAGTATATAAAAACGAATTCCATAATCAAACAGGGCCCTAGCTTCAGGAATACTGAAATCACTACAAAAAAAAGGAAGTGTAAAGAAGAAAAAGGTTTTACATACGCCTTCCAAATGAGAGTATGGAGGCTGCCGAGTCAGCATCTCTAAGACAGTACATCCGAGACTCCATATATCAGCTGCAAGCCCATAGCCATGCTGCTTTAAGTTGACAACCTACAATTATGCAACTAAATGGTCATTCCAAGTACCAAACAAGCATGGTATCTAATCTACAAAATTGCAAATTATGCTTTGCAGATAAGTTAGAGCACTCTTAACAGAAAATATTAAAAACCCAAACTGGTCAAAAGTCAGAAAGTGCAGCTAGTATTAAATACTAAGAATTATACCAAGATTCATTAAATCACAAGTGAGCAGAAACAGTAGCTTTAGAGTGTTGAGAACTCAAAAAAAAATAAAAAAATTGCATTAATCAACTTGCTTATAAAAGCCATGAATTAATTGTGAACAATTAATCAAACATAGGGTGTGCAATGTAAATGTCTAGAAGTCACACATGGATTTTGACATAAAATTGCTCCCAGATACTTCAAGTCAACATGGAAAAAGTTTACCAATGCAACTATATTGTTTACTTGCATGAGATTTTACAAACCTTTCTCTAAAAACATAAATACATAAACATTATAATACTTATTTACAATATAATGTGTTAATGACATTTTGTTTTGCAGAATAATTGAGCAGAGTATCATGTTGCAGTTTTCAATTCAAGGAAGTATAGAAACATGAGACTGAAATTGATCTATCCAACTTCAAAACAACATTTTTCAGCATCAAAATTCAAGGTTTTAGCCTTTGCAAAGTAGAAGCATCAGCCTTTCTGATTGTTACTAGGTTTGAAGTCAAGAGTTCCAGAACAAGAAGTAACCAGGTTACTAATTTCAGTGAAGTGAATCAAATATAAAATTTCAATGTAGGACTAAATTAAGTGGGGAAAATTCAACTTAAAAACTAATTCCCCAATTCCCCAATTCTTTATGGAGAGTGGTGTTTGGTTTAGGGTTTTATATTGTTTAATTTTTACTTTTCTTAGGCCCTTTGGCAAAAAATTAAAATATAACAAGAAAACTCCTTATCCATTCCCATTACGTGAATAATAAAGCTTTCATGTGGAGAGCAAACCTCAGGGGCCATCCAGAATGGAGTGCCTTTGCTTGATTTAACATCATTCAATTTGGTTGCCTGAGAAGATAAAAGAACCAAAAATATAATATCAATTAGCTTAGCATTTTGAATTTACATACAGTGAGAAAAAAAGGTTAGTAAAACAAACACGAGGAATAAGGGATGAAGGAAGATCATGTAGTTTTGCTGCATAAAGATACCTTTGCCAACCCAAAATCAGCTAGTTTTACGAACCCACTTGCATGGACCAATATATTACCACACTTGATATCCCTATAAAATGAGAAGTTGAAATGAGAAAGACAAAACTTATAACAAAGCTAATCCATTTGACAAATAATTCATAAGTCAACTTCCAAGAACTTCATCTCAGAAAAAAGAACTTCATTCAAATTTTGTCACAAGTGAGCAATTAGCTTGATGATAATGCTTAATTCACAGTCCAAACCCAATTAATAATAATGATAACATCCATGTGAACTTGAGCATATATTACTCTTCCATAAAAAATTTCTTAGAATAGATCCATCTAGCTAGAGGAGTTTAATGTTCCAAATGCTTAGATAATTTCAGCATCTGGTTTCATTGCCAATCTACTTGATATAATTATTAATTGAAATTGATATTCAGATAGAAAGGAAAATTAGTTGAGAGAAGCAAAATATGGTAACAAATTCAAAATACAAACTATTCTATATCTTGGCCATATAATCCAGTTACAACCAGAAGGAACAAACTAGCATCCTTAACTCATAAAAGATTGATCATGGCTTTATGCACCTATTAAGGTATTTAGTAGTTGTAGATGTTAAGCTTGATATGATAGTTGGATACAATTTTGAACACGTGAAGCTTTAGGATATCCAACAAGGCACCAAAGCATGGTTGTTCAGAAGGTCATGGTTCACGTCTTGGACACCCCCTTCTCATCAACTATTCAAGTATAATGTGTTTGTTGTAGTTTCTGTCGTGTGTCTGTTGACTTCCAGAGGGACCACGTGCAAGTGGACCTCAGGGGGAAGTCATAGTGTGTTAAGCTTGGTATACATAGTTAGGACCAATTTATAGCAGCTTAGGCTTTGGGGGAATAATCCAGCTCTTACAGTCCAGTTGCAACCAAATATCAAACCCAACATTTTGAGATATATGTAGACAAAACAGTTGCCAAGAAAATGGTCCATTAAATTGTTTAAGTCCATAAACTGATTTGGAAATAGATTCCCTAGAACCTTTAGCACAAAACAAAGCAATATCATAACAGATTGCCATTTCTTATTGGTTAAACAAGTTTTCACTATTATAGTTAGATATCTGATTGTTATCCTATAATCAGATTATGTTCACAGTCATACTTACATTAGTAAGTAAAAAATATACGAGTAAAAGTTCTTAGAGACGCAAGAGAGAGCAGCCCATAAATGCTAGGAGTTTAAGAAGCACCCACAGGGGTCTAAAGGATAGTAACTTCAATTGTAATACCTGTGGACCACATTACGATCATGGAGATACTTCAAGCCACTCAAAATCTGCCGTGTGTATGCAGATACTTGAGAATCCCTTAAGTGATACTTTTGATATAAATTTGCCAACGACCCTTTCGTCACAAGCTCAAGGAAGATAAAAAGTGTTGTGTTGTTCTGGGAAACACAATTTAAAAATCATAAGCAAAAAAAGTATAGCTAGTTGAAATGAAATTTCCACCTAGTGATAAAACACGAAGCAGACAAGTAAACAATGATTACATGGTAAATAAACCCCATTCTCCATCCCTTCCCCTCCACACCCTCTCCCCCGAGGCACAAATAGACTATCAATGAACAATATATGGTCCACTGAACATTCTTTGATTAGAAATCAGATAAATGACTGTGACAATAGCTTAAACATCCAGGGAGAACGCCTTTCACAATGAAATTAATCAGCATTCAGTATTACTATATTAGCAAGAGACTGGATAGAAAAACAAAGCAAATGAAGTATAGGCATAAGAGACTGCTTCTCTATACTTTGTAGGTTATCAGCATTCAGTATTACTATATTAGCAAGAAACTGGATAAAAAATAAAAAAAGCAAAAGAAGTATAGGCATAAGAAAATGCTTCCCTATACTTTTAGTAACAATTTGGTACTCTCCCCTTATCTTAGATAAAGATATGTGAAACTAGGAGGTCACTCCCCAGCAAGAAAAATCATAAAAGGAACTTCTTAATATCCTTTCAAGAAAAGTATATGCTAGGAATAAAGAATTGTCAAGTCTGAAAATAGAATACCTTGTCCGTGCCAAGATACTTAACTATGTTCTCGTGTTCAAACTGGCTTAAAAGAGAGATTTCCTGATCCATGAAGCCAGAATTAGAAAAAAGACAAAAGAAAAACCCTGATCATGTATGAAGATCATAAAAGATTACATGAGAATTTTTACATGTGTGTGCGAGTGTCTGCATATGACAACTTTAGGTACATGGCTATATTGCCACAAAACAAGACAAGACAAAAATGTGGGGAAAAAAAAAGGCCTGCAAGTCTCTTTAGGTACATGACTCAACATTTGAAAACCGAAAAGGGCATGATGGGGCACAAAAAGGTCTAAGAATGCGATATTGATAATTAAGATAGAGGAAATGAGTAAAATATACATAATCAGGTTCATGACCATTCATGAAAACAAGATTTTCCCACCTGCTGAAGTTGGAAAATCCTCTGTTTTCCATGGTTTCCTTGATCTAACAAAGAGACCTCCTTTACAGCAAAAAAGAATCCATCACTGCAGTATAACAAAATGAGAAGCTTTCAAATCTTAGTGTGGAAGGTGCAAAAATGTATAGAACTAGTATGGAATGCCAAGCACCAGAAGTTATATTTGCAACAAAAGATTATAAAATTCACTTTGCTAACATTTTCGAATAATAGAGCACAGCACTTAAAAGTTAAAACCATAGACTAGTTCACATGTCACTAAAGAATTTGAATTCATAAATACACTTGGCTATTAGAGCCAGTTCAAATAAAGTTTTCCCTTATGAGCCCACAAACACCACCACCAAAAAAAAAAAAAAGGGGAAAAAAAGAGAGAAAAAAGGGTTTTTCTAATAGGTGCCCTAAGGGCATTTTTTAAGTGCAATAAACATGGTCTTTGAAAATTAATTTTTCCAAAAATAACAATTTATGCATTTCATAGCACCAAAATCATGACCAATTACAGTAACAAATGCTACAAACCTTAGTGACAAGTGCCATAAGGGTACTCGTTAGAAAAATCTATAATAAATAATTAAAAATAACTGGAGTTTATTGACGAATAAAACAATAAAAGTGCAATGTGTTCTTCAAACTGACAAGTTAATTCACTTGGAGGAGTTTCCAGTGTCCACTTTCTCTCTGGCTTCCCAAATATTCCTCGATCTCATTCAACTCTTTTTTTCTTTTAAGACTGATAGTTCAAACAATTTTTCGCATTTACTGGGGTTGTGGAATTTAATCAATAAAATGCAAGGACTTCTTCAAACTGCCAAGTTAGGTCAAACAGTTCTTAGACAAAGTCTGACCAGTTTTATGAACACGGACAGAACAAATGTCAATGAAGGAACTAATATATGGAATAAACAACGATAATAGGTAATGGCTGCTAAAGCCATGTAGATAGGGCGGTGGATGTGAATGCTGAATGGAAAGAGCAAAAAAGGGGAAGGTATACTTACTCCGTAAAGCCTTCATACACAGTTCCAAAAGACCCACTTCCCAAAAGCCCACCTTTTTGCCATGATGAGAAACTGCGTCTGAATTTCCCACTCGGCGAGATAATATACACTGAATCTGGAATTACGCCAGAAGCATTACCAATTATACCATTATCGTCATGGGATGTAGATGAATTCAAATCAGAAAGAACATCAGTTTCTCCATGTCTGATCCCATTTAACTCTTCCTGGACATCATTTCCTTCATTAACCTCCTCCTCTTGTTCTTGGTAAGAACAAGTACCTCCATCACAAACAGGTGAATTCACAACACTATCATCTTGGGGAGCAAAAGACTTCAGTATATCCCAAGTAGAGCTCACATGATCCACAACTGGGGCTAACATCACCGGAGGAGGTGCAAGAACTGGAGGTCTAACACCCTTAATTCCTCCACCACCATCCATACTATGCCCAACAAAATTACAATCAGCATACAACTTCTTATCCTTCCCTCCATCACAAAATAAACCTGAACCACTTTTAGATTGTGAACACTCAAAATCAAGCTCAATAATTCTATTAAGCCCCACCTCACTTCCAAGTTTAGCTGAAATTTCATCTTCCGAAAGGGTTTTACAATCAAGGGAACGAGAGCGAGTAGCAAGATAAGAAGAAGAACGTGCCTTTTGAGCTTCCCAAGCTGCAGTGGGTATGGAAAAGTCATCAGGAGAAAGCCCAAGATTTCGACAAATAAGGTCGAATTCGCCTTCGGTAGTACCTTCAACACGGAAGCTTGTTTGGTGGTCCAATAATGGGTAAAGGTCAAGGGACCGAGTTCTGATGTTTGATGAGTTGCCTCCCGAAGTAAAATTTTCCGGCACAACGTAATCGATATTCTTAATAGCGTTCCGGCGCTCCAGTTTCGGCTTCCCTCGCTTTTGCTTGGCCTCCATTTTTGTCCCTCTCAAACTCAAATTGGAAAAGGCCCAGAAACTAAAGACGGCAATTGGTTTTGTGTAAAAATAAAAAAATGTAAAAGAACCAAGTGTTTTCCTGAGATATGTCGAGATGCCACGTGGCGGAAGACAAAGAGATGCAGACTCAATAACGTTTTTAAATGCAAGCAGTTCCTGAGAGATGTCGTGATCCAATTTGGTTTTGTACAGTTGTTACTTGGCTTTTTCCAGTTGACTTGTGCCTGGATAATTACCAAGTTGGAGTTTTTTTAATTTTTCATTCAATAATAAAAAATTAAACAAAAAAATAAGTTAATAAAATTTATAACTTTATATTTCCAAGTAAGAGCTTCATAATTTATTTAAATGAAACTAAAAATTAACCGATTACAATAGAATGTATCAGTTAAACTGATTTATAAAAAAGAAAATAACTATTATTGTAACTTATAATCTCAACGAATTTTTATAAATTAAAAAATATATATATTATTTGATTATTGTTGAAATTTCTTGACAATAACATAAATATATAAACATATTAAAATATAGGATTTTCTATAAGTTGTGTTATAAGTCATGTGCAAAAATTATATGTAAAACCAATTTATTCTGTATAGCCCTTTGAATTGACTATTTATTATTAATTATCTCTTGTACATAATTCTTTTAATTGACAAGTGATTTTAGTTATGTTATATAATAATAATTTTTAAATGTGAACTTCAACGAGTACGAATGTCTTTTAGAAATAAGTTATTGATAAGTGATTTTTTTTTCCATCACATTAAGATATTATATTAAATTGCTTAATTTATTCAATATACATTGTTGTAAGTCTAATTATCATTATTTTTTCCTCAAATCCAAACTTAATTCCACTTCTATAATATAAAGTGAAATCAAGTTGGGACATATTAATACACTCACACACAGGGGAAGCCATGTGGGACTAAATCCACAGTGCACATTGGCAGTGGATTGCAAGTCTGATTATTTTTGTTTCTTATTATATGCCTTCCAATTTGATAATTTACGTTTAAGAGATAATTAGTGGTTAATAATCAGTATATGTACTTATTTTGGCAATATTTAGAAGATAATCGTTTAAGGTTTAGACGATCTATGTGTTGGTATTTACTTTCTAGTAAATTGTTTATGTGGCGACTAAAGTATTATTATACTTTTTCCTGTTAAATCTTTTAAGATATGGACAATTTATATGTTACTTTTGAACTTTTGCAAACATAGATTAATTTAAATTTACTTTCTAGTAAATTTAAAGTTTAACTTTACATAGATTAATTTACTTAATTATTTATCATGTTCTATTATCAATCATAACAAATCATTTAATTATATGTCAATAATTAACGAAGAATCCAATATTTCTCAATTGGAAAGCCCTAGATATTACTTTCTAAGCCTTAGATATTACTCATTGAGGCATATTGATATCATTCATACAAGTTATAATTTATATCTTTGATTAGAAGAAAGGTATTTGATTAATGAAGCAAATCTCAAAGGGAGAAGTTATTAGAATTTGAAACCCAAAGGCCAAAGAAAGTGACGGAGCTAGACATTTATTTTTGAACGGGTTGACTAAACTTTTATATAAACATATTTAATTATAGTAATTATAAAAAAAATAAAAAATAAAAAATAAAATAAATAGATATATATATATATATATATATTTATATATATAAGAAACCAAATAACTCATAAGACATAATAAAAATTTATAAGCTACAAAAACTACAAATATCCTCAAAATATATATGAGTTGCTTAAATAAAATTTAAAATTGTAAGTTATGCTATTTCAAATTAACAATTTGATATTGATATATATTTTTTTTCACAATTAAAACATATAATATACTTACTTGTTATTGGTTTAATTCTCTAATTTTGCTGATCAAGCAAAAAAATAAATTTATTCTATATCACTATTAGATACATTCAATAATTGTCCTGAAAGTAATTTTGAAATTAAAAAAAATTCAAATTATATTAAATTTGTATATACTTTGAGTTTAATAATATAATATTCAAAATAAAGTTTTATCTATTTTTAAGACAGAAATCTATTATCTCATTTAAACCAGAATAACGGCCCCTTTCTAATGTCTAGAGAGATTTGCTCAAGATAAACCCTAACTTAATGTTTTATAAGAATCCTATTACCTATCGAGTTTTAAGTTTTAATCTATTAGTCTTGTCATATTGTAATATAACAAATAAAAATGTTATTCATCTTTTACTTTTGGAAGGACCATGATTTTAAATAAGAGAAAATAAAAAATAAAAAACTAATTTTATATTATATATTAATATTTTTTTAAAATTTTGAAGGGCCATAGCCCCTCTGATATCTTAAAAATCCTCCCTTGGCCAAAGAGGTTTTTCCATACACACATATGGCATGTATACTATATGTATTTAACTTTAACCAAATCAACATAGATGCCATCCTTTTCAGACTATGATCTTATAGATAAAGGCTCTGACTTAGGCAGATGAAGCATCCCCACAGTTCCCATGGGAGTCGAGTGGCACTAATCATCTTTGGATGCCTTTTATGGAAAATCCTTGACATTGCTTCAACTTCATGTACTGCATGAGATACACCAATCAAGGTTTATACATAATGAATTAGATATAAAACAGAAAAAAATACAGAAAAGATCTAAAAGAAGCAGTTAGCTTCTCGTGCAAAGCAATTATCTCCTCCACTGTAAGGCCTTCATCCTCTGCAGCATTTTTGCGTTCATGCAGCATTTTCCTCCCACCCAAGTGAACGCAAAAATGCGGCCTCTTCCTCATCTGGATAAACAACTGTATTGGTGCTTGAATGGTCCTCTTTGTTGCTCGAAGGTTTCAGTGATCCATCATGGCCATAGGCATTAGGAGTAACTAAATTGCTGCTGTCCATTTTCAAGTCCAAAACAGAGGTACACACTAAAGGGGCATCTCGACACTGAGTGTCAGAAGCAGAGAAGACTTGTTTGACCAGTTCAACAGAATTCTCTGAGACCATGGCAGTGGCACAAGGCCCAGGAAGATGGGGACAAGGATTTGTTGAAGAAGTCTTCCTTGAGAGATTTTTAAAGAAATCATTCTGGCTCTGAGCTTGAGAAGTAAGTCTCTTTTCCACTGGTTTCCCAACAGCGGGGCTTGTGTTGTTGCTTTTATTCCTCAAAGCAGTAAATCCAGAAGGTGACAAAGCAACACCAACTGGGTCATTCACTGTCCCAATTCTGCTTGCATTTGGACTCAAGCTATCCTTTTCTGTTGAAGATGACCTATTTAAATCCTGTGATGCACCAAGGCATCGAAGATTACCCAAAGTTGATGTTGGAACGTCAGCTTTTGCAGGACTATAACGTGGAGAATGACTAGCAGTGGGGGAAGATGAAAAGGGATTCTGCTGCTGTACCTTGAGTTTTGATTTCTCTGAAGGACTGGTCATCTAGATTAAGTCAAAGATAATATTACATAAACGCATACCACCCAGTATTGAAATCCAAAGCATATATTATATAGGATGTTGATAGAAAGTATTTTTGATAAACTAAAAGTATTAGTTCCCATGGAACCGTATACTTATGCTTATATATTGAAAGGATCCTAAAATATAACAAATAACCTAATACATAAACAAGTAATGTACCAAGGAACTAACAGTTCCCTAGAAGATCATCATTCAAGGTTACTGAAGCTGGATTCTGATTAATCCCCTCAGTATATCAGACATAACTGGTCACCAGTGACGTACATACACAAGTGTCCTTCCTACATATCATAACATAATGTTGTTAGAAATATCAGTAGTAAAGGATCTAGTTAACCCACATCTATCAGATAAGTTTAGTAGAGATGAGAAATAAGGTGGATACTTGGAAGCATGAAGAAGAAGATTGTTGAGGAGTTTGTTCAAAATATCCTCATCAAGGTCAAAGTAAAAGAAATCCAGGCCGTACACATTACACAGATAACATTGCATCGGTGCAAAAGAATGGCAGGATTCAAGGAAGAAAGTTGAAACGAAAGATAGATATACCAAGACTGTTATTTATAGAAGTCATATAGAAAGATACAATCGTAAAAAATAGTAAAGGATGTAACTCTAGAAAGAGCTGCTTAGAAAAAGAGAATTCTTTTCCAATATCACAACCAAGAGATCCTCCGAAGCTTTTCAGTCAAGCTACCATCAATGCATCCATTCAGTAGACTTTTCTCTCCATCTCTCGATTGAAAACCATCATAACATTAATAGAAATTTTGAGCAGTTGACTGAACTGATTTAAGAAAGATGTCTGATTTAAGTTTAAACTTCAATTGAAAAATGTAAGAGAAGAGAAACTGTATGTTCCCAGGTCAAATGCTGATTGGTTTGCGGAAAGGGGGGAAAATATGAAGCAGGACAGCCCCTAATGTTTCTAACTTTCTTCATCAATGCTTTCCTTTTTCCTATAAACGTAAGGGAGTTAAGGTGCAAACAGGAAAGTAAAGTGTTTTCATGAGGTACAAAAATCATATTGTCAACTCCTTACTGATTGTGAATTCAGATCAATGTTAATGTTGCAATAATAGTGAATATCCTATACGTCTAACGCAACCTCCTTCCTTTTAACTACGGTAGAGAGTGAGCTCACAGGTTCAAAACCCACCATTTTGTGTTCCTAACTTTCCAATGAAAAATACTCTCTCTGTCCCCCTTCAGGTGTCACTTTTCCATTTTAGATTTGTCCTAGTCAACATGTCACTAATTCAAAAGTCAACACATATACTTAACTTATGTAGGACAGATTGGGCAAATTTGCCTACACGGCTTTGTGGTGAGCAGAGAGTTCAAAGGTATTGAATTTTACAAATAGGGTTATTTGGAGAGGGGATTTAGGGTTGAAAACATGAAAGAAGAGAGGTTTGGAAAAATGTTTAGAGGCTATTCTGGGACTGCGAACAGTACCCGCATGAAAATTATTGTGAATAGTAGCAAGAAAGAAGAAGAACTATAACAGAAGGAAAACAGACAAAAGGAGGAAAGAAAAGAACTTAAGAGAAAGACTCAGGTTGATTAGTTACAAACAGTGAAATGTGACAAGACAGGAAACAGCGAACAGAATTAGAACCCATAAACATTTAGTCCCATGCATCATTCCAATCATCAATAGTGTCAAAGTAACTCCAAAAAAATGGATTATTCCCTCCAGAGAAGAGTCAACGGGTCATGGAGAGAGGAACAAAACCAATAGGAGAGTTTCTTACGTCACTATATTCAAGGATATGAACAGAAATAGATCTATACCAGGGATTTTGGCAAGGATGGTGTCACTGGGATTAATTGCCTAGATTTCTTGATGGCCAGCTCTCGAAGCTTTTGAGTATCAAAGGATGACTGTAAGAAAAATGCTTGAGACTGTTACGAAAAAACATTATACTCAATTTTAACTCACTTTTGGATGTGTACTAGAATTGAGAGGAGCTTGAGCCAATGTTTCAGCCATACTCACACCCAACACGCTTGGAGTCACAATTGCGGAGCTTGGAGAAACAGAATGCTGAGCAACTGCCACAGCTGTGCTATTGCTTCTAACAGTCATGGGCATCCCAACTAAGGCTAAGGGCAGGCCGTTGTTGCCAATCACTGCCGATAAACTCTGAGTGGAAGTACTTGAGCTGAAAGATAAGACTCTTCCTGTTTCAGAACCTCCTTGTCTATGTTCAGCTCCAAGTGATGGAAACTCCCACTCAAACATGGTTTCATGCATATTGCCAACGTTGCCTTTTGAAAGGACACCAATATCTTTGATGTGGTTACTGTTAACATTGTTTAAGTCACCTGCTACTTTTCCAGATGAAGTTTCCTCCCTTCTTGATGAAATCATAGACAGTGAATGAAGTAACATATTCTTCTCAAACCTTCTTGATGAGGTGTTGTCCAAACTATCTAAATAGTCATGGAGCTTTCTGTCATCAATAACAAACTTTACCTTGAGACACAGATTATCTGTATCCTTCTCCGGATCCCTATCATGGTGACCGTAAGTACCTTGAGACCCAGAACTATTGCTACTAGCAGTCCGTTGAAAACTGGAGTAAGTGACTTGATCTGAAACAAATAATCGTTACCAAGATTAAACTTATCAAAGATGGTGTATTTCTTGTATGGTTTTATATGGAATAACCGAGAATATCATAAACAAGAAGGAATCGATGATGCTACACGTTGAAAGATAAACCCAAACAGTTACCTGGGTGCAACAAGGATGACTTGAGATACCGATTTGCACTTCCCCCACTTCCAACAGCTCCACTGCTTTTCAACCATTATGGTACTAATGCAGGCTCAGTTCTATCCATAACTCATATCAAACATGATCACTCAGATTCAAGAAAGGTAAAATCCTGTCTCTTTAATATCAGTTTCAGTTTGTACCAACACTCAATTTACCAAGCTATGATTAACTCCTCCAAAAAAATCCTTTAAAAGTAAAACCAGAATTCCAATCCACTGGTAATCGAATTGCTAAAACTATAAAAAAAAATTGATAGATGAAATCAAACTGCAATCTCTTTCCGTCAGAATTCCCAATCCACCAGGCAACAATACTGTTCTGTAATCTGTACACTATCTTTGCTCTTTTTATACACTATTATAAGAACTTATTCTATCTGGTAATAAAAAATACCGTGTCAACTTTCAGATGGATGTTACCAAGGATTCCGGAAAGCTTGTCATAAGAAGGAGTTTGTTAAAGAGGAGTTTCTAAAGGGCCCCCAATTCAAAAAAAGATACCAGGAACACCCTCATTTCTATAACAAGAAGAACCATCAGTCATCAGTGTCAAATGAGAAATTCCACTCCTAAAATGATGAACAAAACAAAAACAATACTGGGAGAAAACACATTCCCAGAATTGTAATTAATCAGAAAAAGAAACCCTTTTTAAAAATTTCTAACCATCAAAGAGAATGAAGCTTCCTGGAACTAGGTCAGAGCAGAGCATATCAAACAGGAGTAATCAGCTGAACATAGAAAAAAATTGAGCTGACTAATCATTACCAAATTGGAGCCAAACGAAAGAACCAGACAAAACTGACCAAACCCTTAAATATCAAGCTCTTAGTCTCATCAAACCCAGTGTTTCTCAACCATTAACACCTATTCAGCTTTCAATGTAAGAAAATAAACCAGAATACATACAGGTTCAACTTCCAGAATTGTCTTTGTATTTATGCTGCCAGAGAAGCCTTGGAGGTAAATTTAGAACCCTAACTTGGTCTGGATTTCAGAAAGAAACAACAGGAACATGTTCTTTTCATTGCATCGTGAAGAGGACGACGATTTTATCAGAGTGGTGTGAGAAGAAACAGTTGTAGAGAAAATGCAGCTGTTCCTTCTGTAGGACCGCGTGGATTTGCCAAGTAGTTTTCTGGTTAGCTTAGAGTTGTCGTTTTGATTTACTTCATTTAATACTGTCGTATCTCCCGAATTACATTTGTACGTGATTTAATATTACTGAATAAAAATTATTGTACGCATTAACTAAACTAAATGTAGAATCAACAACGAATTAATTAATTTATTTGACCGTTACAATAATACTTAATTTAAAATTCATAGTCATTTAATTAAACATATTTTGAGAATTACCGTAACTTAACGCAGTAAATTTGTAGATCACGAGAGTCAATGTACAAATATTGTGGTACCATTTGTGACAATCAAAGTAGTTTAATTGGCCAAAAGGACTATTTGGAGCTTTGCGAAAAATAATGAAAATATGTTGAAAACGCGCAGCTGCTGTTGTCGTTTATTTCACCCGTAAGGCTCTTGTATATCGCGAACATGTTTAAGGGTTTAGTAGCAGACCCTGCGTCTTTCCTCTTCTTCTTTTATCTCTCTCTCTCTCGGCCAATTCATCAGAAACCCAATGGGTAGCACGGTAGTGGAGAAGACAGAGGAGCAGCTCCGCAAAGAAATCGAAGAGCTTCAACGACAACAATTCAAGGTCCTTTTACTCTCACTCTCACCATCTGAAGCTCAATTTTTTTTCTTGCTCTGCTTCTATTCTGAGTTTAGTTTTGATTTCTGCTTTGAAAATTTACAGATTACTAAGCGTCTTCGAGATCCTCTGGGACTACGCAGAGGTGGGTTTTCTGGTGCTGGTCCACGCAACTTCGCCGCTAATGGGGCGCGCCAGCGGGGTTTTGTTCGACCCGTATGTTCTTACTCTCTTCTTCTTCTTTTTATTTCTACATTCTATGTTTATATTCTGTGAAAATAATGCCCCGACTGAAAATTCTAAATGTTCCGTCTTGCAGTGGTTTTTGTTCATTTTGTCTTTGTATGATGTATGAATCTTGATCATTAAACTTAATATGTTATTTTCTGGAAACTTTTCCTTTTCCCTCTGCATTCCCAACAAAGAGGGGCTTTTGTCTTATGTTTTTTTAATAAAGTTGTAAGATGGTTCTCCTTTCAATTGATCTTTCAGGGGGACAGGAATGAAGCAGAAGACCAGCCTCCTGCCAAACGTCGACTGTCATCAGCTGTAGTCAAGGTACAAAACTTGCATTGCAGTAATAACTGATGGTGCCCTTTCTCCCTGTTATATTTAGGATTTCTTATCTGATACTATAGTTGTTGAGAGATTATTAGTTATAAGCAGAGGGAATAGTAGTCTGAATGTTGTGTCAGTTATCCAGTTCCCTATTCCCAATCCCCCGTGCCCCATCCCCATCCCCACCCAGAAAAAAACAAAAGTATGAAGTAAAGTAAAATAGATGATTAAATTGGTCTTGATTTGGAATGAAGGTAGGGGAACAAGAAATTGCTGAGGACACTGAGGCAGCAAAGGATGTGGAAAAGAAGGATTCAACTGGGGAGGCAGTTACTTGGACTGGCATGGTTGATCAAGGTGATAGCAAACCATCCAATTCACACAGTGGATGGTCTAGGAGGGATGGCAATCAAAGATCTCTGAAGCCGGTAAATATCAAATATCTTGGTCTTTTTGACAAATCTTGCTTTAGGGTTGCAAATTAATGCTTTCGACTTTTTTCCTTGTAAGGATTCTGAAATTCCAGCTATAGAACATGTCCCAAGGGTGTTGCCGAAAAATGAGGACCCAAGCTTAGTTAATAGGAACAAAAGAATGCTGGGACAGCTTTTGGGGACTCTAGAGGTATGTTTGATAGTTGCTTGCGTCAATTCAATTTCAAATAAAACTGTTATCTCAATCTTAATATGGTTTCATTTTATGCTGTCTTATCCTTGTCTGTCCGTGGACCTTTATGTGGATGGAAAATTAATGACGTTTAGTTTCAAGTGTGGGGTGTTGATGAAATTCAGTGATTCTTGTTTGTTCCCGAATCTAGGGAGACCTTGAAGTTTCTCGTTTGTATATATGTTTGAAGAGAGAACTAGATTTCTTTGTTTATTTCAGGTAGTCTTTTCCCTCTCTTCTTATTACACAGAATTTAAAGGCCTGATCGGGTCCTGGAATGTAGGTCTTTCCTTCCGTGTTTTCTTATCCTCTCTTCACCCTTTCTAGGCCAATCCCTTTTGAGGCTGCTAGAAGGAATCTCCTTTCCCATCTAAAAGTATTGCTTCCTAGTGCCTTTAGACTACATATTCAAAGCCACCTGCAATGCATTTATATCTATAAAAATAAGCTAATCAAGAGAAGGGAAATTAGTTGTAGAAAAAATTCCAGGAAAAAGAATAAAAGCCTCCCAAGGATGTTGATTATGTGAAGCAATAAAAGTCAAATGAAGAAATTTCAAAATGAATAGACAGCATCATGTGTGTCTTATATCAACGTGTAGCATCCTTTCAGCCTAGCCACCTTTCCGAACCTCTCCAACATGCCAAGCTTAGAACCTAACACCTTGACACAACACATACTGGTTACTGGATGGCTGAGAAGTCATTTCTGTTTCAAATAGACTCCAATCAACTGAGGTTTTTTCAAACAATATGCATTGGTGATAGTGTTACATCTCTTGTTCGTCATCTGCTCCGCAACCTCTTGAATCATACAAGCTGGTTTTGCTGACTTTTGTTATATATTGAATCAGTTTTATGGTTTTATTTCTATATATTCATTTATTTTCTTTTCTGTAAAACTGTTTCAGAAATTCAGGAAAGAAGACATGCAGCTTTCAGGAACAGAGGCATTCATGCGGAGATCCACCTCCTTGCAAAGAGTAAGTATATATTGATAATTTTAATATTCTTTTCTCATTTCATAATTGAGATGTTGGAAACTTGAGGCCACAACACTTGTATACTTGTTTGCTAGACTTGCTTTGATGCTTCAAGAAGAATACACATACATTTACTTTAGAGAATATTGAGTGGTGTGGGCTAGACCTTTGTCAAAGATGTATATCTGGATATTATCTTTATACTTTCAATGTTGGGATCTTTTGAATTTGCAGAAGTTAAAAACCCCTTTATATTCTATAAAAAAAATAAAAATGGCTTCCTACAGTATATGTCCTAATTTTTAATGGTTTTTGTTTTACAAAGAAAGTTGTGTTGCAGTGTGTCTCTGATTAAAACATTGCATTTGTTACTAAATACAAGTATATTGAGGGTATCATACTATAGAGTAGACTCATTCTATTTTTGTCATAGAAGATGAGCCCTTCAATCAAAATGTCAATAATGGGAACCTGTATTAACTTGGGAGCCACCATATAACTAACATATATATTTGTAATCATTTGGCAACCAGTTTGTCAAATAATACTGCTCTGGTTACATTTCTTACTTCTATTCTATTGATATAGATATAGATGGAACTAAGTTGAAGTGGTGCTTGCATATTGTGTTGGCGCCTCCTTCTAAACACTATATATGTCTTTTTACCTTTTGCCTTTTACCCATCTGATGGTGCTGAGAACATTTTGAAACTTTCTTAGGCTGAACAAAGAGCACGTGAAGAAAGCGAAAAGCTGAGAATACGTGCCCGTGAACAGATTGCTGAAGATCGGAAAAAGGATCTGGTTGGTTGCCAATTTTCAAATATACTTAGCACCTATTCTTCATTATTGAAATCTGATAAATCCTGATTGTCCTCACAATTTTCATTTTGCTGCTGCCTTCCCCCCTCTTACCAGACTCTCAAGGCACGTATTGCTGCTAAGACGGAAGAAAAGAAATTAGAATTGCTGTTCCTTCAGTGGAGTGAGCACCATAAAAGACTTTGCAATTTTATAAGGTATGTGTACTACAACTCTAAATTCACAAAGGAGTTGTTCTCTCTGAAAAAACTTTCTGCTTTGTACTTCACCAACTTGTCACACTGGTAACTGACGTCATACTGCATTCTATCTTCCTGCAGGTTATTTTTAATTTTGGTCCAAAAGTGTCCATATTCACATTTTATTGAGACGAAGATAAGTTTCTGTTCATGTGCATTGTAGTGTTGAAGCTACTGCTGACAAGATGTTTGCTGCTTAATTGCAGGATTTTACAGTAGAAATACAGAATTCCTTTTTTTATCATTTTGGACTCATGTTTGATTGGTCGTGGCATGTATTCTTTTCAGGACTAAGGCAGAGCCTCCAATATACTATTTGCCCAACAAACCTTTGGATGACAATGCAACTTTGGTTGAGCAGCAGAAAGAACAGGTAAGCTCCTTGAAATTTCTCTTCTAACAATATTAAGTTGGTTTACTGTCTTCGATGGAAGGCCAACACTTTGCCGGAGGTCATGCGAGGACTTAGGCAGTCAGATTTTATTCATTTCATAATCAATTTATGATGTTCAGCCTACCAATTATGAGTTTGTGATTAGATGATCATCTCACCACCTCTCTCACATTGTCAAATCTACTTTTCATTGTAAGCGTGCTTTAAACTTTTGTGCATATGGCTATCTTTCATGAATCTTATGCACAACTATCAAGAAATTCAATCAAATCCCTGTCCTTTGCCTAAGTATTATTCTTTTGTTTGCAACTTGGATATTAACTTCTTCATGAAAGAAATACATGGCCTGATTAAATCACAAATGGAGTAGAAGTGAAGAGCTTATTAGGTTTACTGCTTATTCTTACATGTTGATTTTCGTATCAGATGCCTTTCTTATGTATTCATTTGTTATTTACAAAATTGCATATAGACTTTTATGGAATGGAAGAGTGCAAGGAGGGAGGAATTGTCTGAGTATCAGAAACAGATTGGGGAGCAGTACACCGCCAATGTTGAGATAGAAATGGAGAGATGGCAAAATGCAAGGAAGGCAAGGAAAGCAAATAATGACACGTTGAACTTACAGGAAACAATGGACAAAGAATTAGATACCCACAGGCTTGAGCATGGTCCCAAGAGAAGAAACATCCCTGGTGGAAGTAACAATGAAGATGACGAGGATGTTGAAGATATAAATGTCGGGGAGGATGACATGATAGATGATGTACTGGATAATGATGATACTGGTAGGAGGGATGAAGAGACAAGTAAGCTGGAACCGGGTAACACCATTGCAGATGCTGATAATGTGGATCATAAATGATGAAAGTCAAAGTCTTTTTCAGTTATTTCTTTGAAATACATAGTTGCTGTAGCTTATTGTATAACATGGTCTCTTTGTAGTTAATGATTCCTTCCTTTGTTGACTTATTTCAAATCTGTGGTTGCTAGACTTGGTTTATTACTTGTTCTGCAAGGAAACTTTCTTTGTGACAGAAGGGGGAATGCTTTTATCAGGATTTTATTATTTTTCCCCTGCTTTAATAACATCCCCAACTTCGTTTTCCGTCTTCAATATTAAGCTGAGCTGGGAATTTATCAGGTTACTGCATAGAATCAATAGGAAGTTTCCAATCTGGCGTGGTCATAGTAAATCAAGTTTGAACTTGCTTGCTAAGGGCAGAGCATCTTTCAGCACTTGGTATGGATGTTATGTGATGTCTACTTGCTTCTCTTTTTCTTAAATATCTGAAACTTCTGCAGTTTCTTTCTTTGGTGGCTACTTCACTTTCTTAGTTCTTTTTTGCTGGTACATCAAAGAACCAACCTCAAGTATCTTTAATTCATCTTTTTTAATTTTTGCAATTATTAATTGAAATATCATTTTACTCTAGTGCATTAGCATAGAAGAGGAGGCAAAAAAGAAGGAGAAGCTGGATTTGTGTCTAAACTTTTTAGGTAGGTTCCTTAGTGAAGCAAGGGAAGGCCTACTTTACTTTAGGACTTACTTTAATTGAAAATTAATGATAATATAAACCAAATTAGGATGATTTTATCTAAAGACCATGGAAAAGTCATTTTTTCTTTTGTTACTTAACATATAAGAAAAAGTTTGATCATATTAATCCCCTATTTTCTAACTTAGCCCGTTATTCCATCATAATTAAAACTCATTTCTAATAAATGTGTTATTGAGTGCATGGTCATTCATCCTATTTTTTTCTTAAAAAATGAATATAAATGTTAAATATTATATTGGCTTAGCACGTTTGATAAATATAATATTAATACAAAATTTATTCCATAACCTTCTTTCTTAGGTAGTTTTTTTTTTTTTTTTAAACAAATACCATGTAAAAGTTTATCTTTTTAGTTAATTGTTGAAGAATAATTCACATTCTATTATCCTTATACAAATAATAATGTTAAAATAGAAACAAGAATGAGATTAAATCTAAAACTACAATACAAAATGAATAAAAAAATAAAATTGCAAGAATCGAAATTCGACTTAATCTAATTTACACCCTAATAGAAAATCAAAATTTATTATTTTATTTTTGAAAAAAATACAAAACTATTCTATCAAAATTCTATTCGTTTTAGGCACGAATTTTTTTACAGACGGTCGGCCTGCCTCATGCTCGTACTATTCTCGAAAATCTCCACTTTCACGCTATTTAATTATTTATTTATTCATTTTACTTTTATTACGTAATTTATTTCTCAAGCAAAGCCTCTCTCTCTCTCTCACACACTCATCACTCACTGCCTTTTTTTCTGTGTCTCTCCTCAAAAGCAAGAAATACTGTAGCCGAAGAGCAACCGAAAGACAGAGGGAGCTCAAGGATGGGTTCAAGGCCTAACCCAAATGGAGAGCACAGACCAAGGCCACCACTACCACCATCAAGTAGGCCACCGGTATCAAATGGACCACCACACCACCATTACTACCCAACAACGTCGTCTTCATCATCCTCATCTTCTGCTTCTTTGAAAGGCTGTTGCTGTTGTCTTTTCCTTCTCTTCTCCTTCTTAGCTCTTTTAGTCTTAGCTGTAGTCCTTGTAATCATTCTCGCCGTTAAGCCTAAGAAGCCCCAATTCGATCTTCAACAAGTTGGTGTTCAATACATGGGCATTACCACACCCAATCCTTCCTCCCCTGCCTCTGCAACCATCCCCACGGACCCAACTACCACCTCCGCTTCACTATCCCTCAATATTCGGATGCTATTCACGGCGGTGAACCCAAATAAGGTTGGGATCAAGTACGGCGAGTCCAGGTTTACTGTCATGTACAGAGGGATTCCATTGGGTAAAGCTTCGGTGCCTGGGTTTTATCAAGATGCTCATAGTGTAAGACAAGTGGTGGCTACAATTGCAGTTGATAAGGTCAATTTGCTTCAAGCTGATGCTACTGATTTAATCAGAGATGCTTCGCTCAATGACCGGGTCGAGCTCCGGGTTTTGGGTGATGTTGGAGCTAAGATCCGAGTCTTGAATTTGGATTCCCCTGGTGTTCAGGTCAGCCTCTATATCCTTTTTCTCTTGTTTAAATTTTTCCCGGTATTCCAATTATTTCTATTTGTAGTTTCAGTTTTCTTTCTGCGATTATGGATTTCCTAAACTTGCTGGAGTCTTGGCATTATTAGGTAATTTCCCATTTTAGCTCAGGTCAATTTAATTACTGATGGAGCTTGGATTTTCTCGCTATATATCTCATGGGTTCTGGTTGTTTCCCTGGATAACTCTCTCTCTCTTTGATTGAGTGGTAGAGAGTGAATGTGTGTACCCTCGGTGAAGGACGATAGGGGTCTGAAATTGCGAAATACACCACCTTTCTGTCTGACTCCTCGTTCTCTTTTTTTTTTCCCTTTTCTTTGGCTCATGTGCCTTGCTGATAAGGCATTGCCTGTTGATAACGTGCGCCGAAAGTGTTTTTGTGTTTTCTAGGTTGGTACTTTCTGGGGGTCTTTCCATTGCTAACCTTTCACTTTGCTGTATTGTTCCCTTCCTCCCTATACTCTGCATTTTTGCAGTATCTGCTACATTAGATCTGAATTTCTTTTCTTCTTTTGATCAATTTTTAACTAAATGTTTTCTTTGATTTCTTTTTTAATGGAAAGTTTTTATTTTTTTTAAGGGTTGTGCTTTTGTGTCATTGTTTTTGTTCAATTTCATTTGCATTATTATTCTTTTATTGTCTTTTTTTTGTTTTTTAATGAATGATATATTTGTGGATGTGTTCCTTGTGAGTTCCTTGTTCTTGTAGTTCTTGGTAAGTTTAACATCTTGTCCATAATAAAAGTTTCGCATCTTCTGTCATATGCTTTTTGATTCAAGATGCCATTTACTAAGTTTGATTAAAAAGCATTTACTTTATTAGGGAACACTATTTGCAATTAGTCTTTGTAACAAATGGATGTGCACATACATTATGCATCCTTAAGATTTATTTGTTAGTTTTGTTGAGTTTTTTTTTTATGGCACTAGAGAGGTGGATTAGTGGAAATGATTGCTGACTCAAACATCACCTCACTAGGAAAAACTCATGAGATATAATATTGTTTGTACACTTTGCTCAATGTGTTGTGTGCAAATAGTTATATGGGGACAAGGCTTCGTTTTCTCAAGTCTAAATTGACAATTGTATTAGATTAAAAAAAAAAAAAAAAAGGCTATTTGGATGAAACAGACTGTAGGATTTCCCTTTTTCAATTTGGCACTAAAAAGACAGATGAGATTGAAATGGCTAGCTTAAAACAAAGACTAGGTCCCACCGGGAGTTGAACCCTAGGTCGCTGGATTCAAAGTCCAAAGTGCTAACCACTACACCATGGAACCAACTTTGTACTCAAAATTTGAAATTTAACTACTTAACATTCTTCTGTTATTTGTTTTTGGATTCTTTTCTATCGTTTCTTTTGTGTTCTGATTCTTCTAAATGTAAGCCAGTTAATATTATCTTTGGCTGTTACAAATATTTAATTTAAATTTTAAAAGGTTGGAACAAAACAAAAAAGAAGCTTGCAAATGTCAAACAATTGCTGTCTTTGAGGATGAAGAGACAGTGTTTGCCATGTGACTTCCCTGTTTGTGGGCCACATGGGCCTGAATTCTTATTGATAAGGAATTCTAATTAAGAACTCATTTTTCAACACATTCTTTAAGTCAAATGTTTAGGCCTGTTAACCAAATATTATGATGATTATTATCACAATAAAATCAGATTAAAATCCTTTATAGAAAGTTGTGCTTCAGCATAGTTTTTAATTGAAATGACCACTTCTTATTTCCCCCTTCTTGTAACCTCTTTCTTCCAAAAGAATAATTCTTACAATGAGGTCCTTTTTTATTTTACATGGGCATTTGTCATGTATTACTAAGCTGTCCCTACATTGCTGACATTTTTCTTCTAAAATACTACACATCCTGCTGATGTTCCCCCCTTCTTTTTTTATGAAATTCTTTGTCTCTTGTTTCTTCTGTGTTTTGTTAATAATAGATGAATGGGCATGAATTTTGGCTGGGCAGGTTTCAGTGGATTGTGCAATTGTGATAAGTCCAAGGAAGCAATCTCTCACCTACAAGCAGTGTGGATTTGATGGATTGAGTGTCTAATGAGTGATGACTACTTGATCACCACTTGTTATTCTCACCTTAACTCTCCTAGCAAGTTAGGAGAGCAATGAAAAGGCAGAAAACAAAGGGTGGGTTGAAAACCTTGGTCATGAATTTTTCTCTTTTTTTATTTTTTTTCTTTGGGGGTGGAGGGCGGTTGTTTAGTTGGCAAGCAAAAGCACTTTACATGGAATAGTGCAAATGCAAAGCCTAAGCTGGAGGATTTTGAAGAGGATATGACATTAGGAAACTAAAAAATTTCTCTGATTTTTGCAGATTTTTTTTGTAATTGGTTACTTCATTTGGAAGGAAAACTTGCTAACAGCATGCAAAGTTTAACCCTATTGAATGGTCAGAGGTATCAAATATTCTGATGTCCTTTTGTCTAATGGCTTATGGTCTCCTCGCTCTTGCTTTTGCTTTTATGGGGAAGAAAAACAAAAAGGGAACAAAGAGTTGAAATTGCATATTGCCTGTAAATTGTAATCTTAATTATCTGATGCATGGTGTTCAAAATAACAAGTTCACATTACACCAAATAAAAGCATGATTCAATTTTGGAGTCTGGATACCCATTAGTACTTATTCTTTATTTTTATTTGAAACCTCGAACTTAGAAGGACACCATTTATTTAGAAAGAGCATCGTGATTTTTTCTAAAAATAATAATACAAGTGATGGATCCATCTTGACAAACGGTGAATAGAGAATTTATTAAGTTTTTATTCGTTGTCGTTATTTGGAAATATGATCTTTTGCTTCTTAGGGTATTGTCAGTTTTTCACTAATAACTGCATATGAAGTTAAGAGTAATATAAAGTTATTTTTACTATGCTACGTAAACTTAAAAGAAGAGAAAAACTTTGGTCTTCAAAGTCTTTTTTATTTTTTTGTTTTTTAATTCCGTCTATTTAGTATTTTTGTTATTGTTTGTATTTGATTACCCTAAGTGTGTATCTTAAACAAATCAATGAGAGTAATTGACATGTCTATTATTTTACATATTGTCTTTTTAACATTTTATATTTTATGAATTTTCGTGTTATTTTAGATCTATTTTCCATATATTGAAACACATGCACTAAATGTGAATTTATCATTCTCTTTATCTCAAAATTGAAAAAAAAAAAAAAACTTAAATAAAGAAAGAAAATAATGCAAGCAAATTTGTCAATTTTCAAATTTGCATATAAGGGCTATAAGAAAAACAATCATATCCATAACTGTTATCAATTTGTTAAACGAATTATATTAGGGTTAATTGGTAACCATTAATAAATGAAAGACTAAAGTAAAATTTGAGACAAATTAGTAAAATAAATAGTAATTTTGTTAAAAAAAATATATTTTTTGTACACGATGCATGTCACTTTTAGTGAACTTTATATTCAAAAAATCTAAATTAGACAGTAAAATCTCATGGTATTGCCCCAATAGTATCTAAAATAAAGAAGACTATCTTTCCTAGTTTTCCTATGAATAAAAAATGACAATATTAGTCAATTTGTTTGACTCAAATGAATTATGACTAGGTTGATAAAGTTGGTAAAAATTAAAGGACTAATTAGATGTAACTCAAAATATGGGGGTGCTAATATAAAATATCGAGGAAAACTTTGGGAACCAAAATGATATTTTGCCTAAAACAAAACAAAACAAAATAAATAAAAAGCTTAGCGAGGCACTGAGCAATCAGAGCCCTAAGGAGGACCATGGATTTCTCTATGCTCACAGCTACCATGGCGTCGAAGTCGTTCGAAAAGATCGCTGATATTTGCGACAACATCATGCTTCAGGTAAGTATTCTACCTAGTTTGCGTTAGGGTTTAATTCAAATTTTCGAACTGTTTCTTAGTTTTATAACAAAATGCTCGCCATTGTTCCTCTCCTTCTGAATTGAACAGGTTGCAGCTGAGGGCATTGCTTATCAGGACGAGTGGCCCTATGCGATTCATCTTCTGGGTCACATTTATGTCGACGACATGTAAATTCGTTCTCTTTTTTTACTTTTGTTTAATTATTTGATTTGAAAATTTTATTTGATTTTAATTGTTATGGGCATATTTACATTCGTAGTTTGTAAGTTTCTTTTCTCCTTCTAATATATATCTAGTTGGTTCTTCAGCAACGAGAATGTTGTCTAGTGTCCCAAAAAAGCAAAAGGGGGTTTTGTAGTTTATGTTCCTTGCATGTAATTGGTTTTGGTGTAAATGCTCTTTAATATATTTATGCTGCAACGAATCATGTTTTGTAATTCTGGGTTTTCGGTTAAGTTTGTTTTGATAATTGTGATTTGGAGCACTTGGGGTTTTAGAGTATATATATATATTTGGCACTATGGGGTTTAGGTGGAGTTTAGTTTCTCAAATATATCTTGACCTTACAGTAACAGTGCACGGTTTCTTTGGAAATCAATTCCTTCCTCAATCAAAGAGAACCAACCAGAAGTAAGTGCAGCATGGAAAATTGGTCAAAGGTTATGGACACGTGACTATGGAGGAGTGCATGAGGCAATTCGGGGGTTTGAGTGGAGTCAAGAACTCCAAGTTCTTGTTGCTGCATTTTCTGGCAAGTTTTTGTTTTAATTTCCTATTTAATTAAATTATGGAGGTAGTCTTCTTTTTATGCTTTGTTTTTCCCAAGCTGAAAGTTTGACTATAATATGAAATTGGGCTATTGATAATACTTAATGTTGAACATTAAGCGTGCTTTGTAATATATGGAATGCAGATTAGTTTTCTAAAGTTCATTACACTTTCTCCTTCTTCACCCAAAAAGTATAAATTGGAGGCTTGAAGGAACCTAGCTCTATCTGTATTACATATAACAATAAGACAGCTTACATCATGAGATATTTTAAACATTCATACAGCTACTCACATTCCTTATATTAAGTAAAATAGCTGATCTCATCTTTATTTGTTCTCTGAATCTGATTTTTTGCCAGAACTTTACACAAAGAAGATATTTCAGCTTTTGCAGTCTGCTTATTCAACAATAAGCATCCAAGACGCAGCTTTCTTTTTGGGAATGAACGGGGATGATGCCACAAATTGTAAGATTTTCCTTGACTGACTCATAAATTCTGAATGAAAATTTTTCAGTTCCTGTGCCTTTTGGATTAAGGATATCAATTTTGATTCTCAACAACAATGTATTGTTTTATCTAAGAGACTCTTGAAAGCTTGCCATTTGCATTTTGGACAGCTTCTTCTGTCTCTGAGCCTTCATATTAATCTAAGAGAGTATTAAGTTTTTAAGTTACTAAAGCCATGTAGTGTAAAAGCTTGTATACTTAGTGAATATAAAATGTGAGCATAATATATGAATATGACAAACTTAGTATCCGTGTCGCACTTTTATTTATTTATTTTTCTTTTGGTGGTAAGTAGCATCAATGGCCCACTTGGGAGCTAAGCAAGCTCTGTTAATGACACAATCCGATGATAGGATGCCCTCCCCTGATATTTATGCTACCCTTTTTCGGTCATAAAACTGCATGTAACACCTACATTTCAGAAGACTTCCATGAATTCTGGACTTTTAGTGAACTTCAAGTCCAGGACCCTGAGACACTTACCATGAGTTTTCTGGAATAGGTGTCAAGCCTTTTTCTGGTATAGGTAACTAACCCTTCTCATGGCTGTCCACTAGATATACCAAGAACATATGAATTTATAATTAAGACACATCTCTCTATAAATAAGAGAAACATTCCTTAGCAGCATGTGGATCAAAAGAATGGCCAAAGGAATATCTCTATAGTTTGAAATTCATAATGCATGATGCTTAGTCTGCAAGGCTGAGTTGTAGAGGGTTGGCAAAAGGCATATCATTTGGTGATGTGAACTGGGAGAGGATGTTCATTCTTGATCAATAAATTGTCTCCCTTGGAAGTTCCTTTCGATGTTTGTATGGATAGTTTCTACATTAGTTCCAATATTTGGCTTTGATAAGCTTCAGATTCCTTCAAACTTTTAATCTGGATTCAAACCTGCAAAATTAGATTTATAGGCTATGAATCGGACAATGTAGCTGAGGTGAGGTGTCAGACACAAATTGAATACAGTTTTGCGATTTGGCTAACTTGTTACAAATGTAAATTTTGCCTGTGGTTGAGAGATACATAAACATTTACTTGTAACATATATATATATATATAATTTTTTTTTCTGAATGTCATTCTCAAATGATATTTTTGGCTATCTTATGCAGATGTACTACAGCAAGGTTGGGCTGTGGACCTTGCTTCTCATATGCTTACCGTGAAAAAACAGGTTATTATGTCTGAGCAGAAGCTGGATCCAAGTAAACTGCAGCGCTTGACAGAATATGTCTTTCACCTTGAGCATCGATGAACCTTTTGAGATTCTGAATTTATAAACATCTTAGTCCTAGGGGATTTCGTTCTTTTATCGCATTTGTTCAGAGTTACTGGAATATACTTTTTAGCTACTCGTATGTCACACATGTTAGTTATACTTTTGAAGTAAAACAGGGTTAGTAACTGCGATCCATTGACTTCATCTTTTGTTTCTAACTATTCTAATGTCATAATGACTTTTACTCATCCAGATGCAAAAATTATTACTCAGACTTGGTTGAAATTTAGGTTGCTCTCGAGACAACTTAAACATCCACATACTTTTGTTTTACACTTGTGCATTACGTGTACATGATAATAAAGCCAATTTTTACGTCAAATTTGCAAATGTATCAGAAGTTCAAATCAAGAAGCAAACTGGGAATATTATTGAAATCTTGACAAAGGTTTTTCCATTCCCCTCTTCTAAATGTATAAAATCAGAAACCAAATTACAAAAGGTCGAGTTTTTAGACCTTTTTTTTCTTCTTTTTACAAAGTTTAGCTCCAGATAATCAACTTTCACAATCAATAAGGCTATCTACGCTTCAACCTTAATAGACATACTACATTCCAAGACAAAATAAATACTACAATAACTACATACACTTCATCTTCTTGGCTTTGACAAAGTTTACAGGCTCTGTAATTCTGTATATCTCACTAATGTACCGGAATCTCTTTTTCCTTCGACCGAGAATTTCATCGTCTTTCTCTTCAAATATATTTGATGCTTCAATCTTAGAAGAAACATCACTGCTATCAACTCTGTTTTGTTCTGTTTTCCCCTGTTGAACGCTATTGCTATTGTTGCTGCTATTATTACGTTCGTTGTAATAATCAGAATCTGATTCGCTAAGCTGTACGAGAAGCCGAGCTGCCTCGATCTCAGGCTCTGAGAAAGTTTGGAGTTTCTGGGTCATCCCAATTTTGCATGGAGATGCTGATTTCACCATGGTATTTTGTGTGCTCCTTGAGAAATAAAAAGAGAGAGATTCTTTGTTTTTATATACCCTCTAATGCTTAGGGCGGTTGCCTGCAGACTATAGTAACTGTTTTTGGCATATAAATTTAAGGAGGATGATTTTTCCTGAGGATGTGCCACGTAAGCAAAAGTTGTCCATATCAGAAAAGGACAATTTTTTTTTTAATTATTACTAATCCGAGTGAAATAGGTTTCCTTATTAGTGTAGGAATAGTTTTCTTGTACTCGTTTTCTTGTGCTTAATTATCCAGCAAGTTATCTACAAACTAGTCCTTCATTGACAAGGTTTTCCTCAACAGATTTATAAAAAGTCATTTTCCTTGTTTTTTATATTAATTATTACAATGTTGTATAAGTCAAAATATCATTTTTATAATACTTAAATCAAAATTAAATAAGAAAAAAAAATTTGATGGTAACTCTTTAAGATTAACTAATTATTTTGTTAAAGTTTATATTATTATACTAACTCTTTTATATATATATATATATTTTTTTATTTTTATTTTTTATTTTTTATGGTAACCGTCATTTTTCATTTTCAGTTACGGATTAGTTTATAATGTAAAGAAATTCTTAGCCATTGTTTATAAGTTGCCGGTCAAGTAGTATCACTTTCAACTATCTTCAACCAATTAAGGGCAAATTTGGTTTAATTTTAGTGGTAAACTATAGTTTCAGATGTGATTGCACGTAAAATTATTATTTATTTTTGTTGTTGTTTTGGATGATTTTTAATATCATGGTTTGTAACTATAATATTGATATAAGTAATTTGTTATGTAAATGATCATAAAAAGACATATATTCAATTTATTTTTAATAAAAAAATTATTTTAAGAATATATTTGTAAAAAATTAAAAGACAAACAGTGTTTTTTGTCTATCTTATTTATTTAAAAAAAAATAGTATCACATATTATTGAATTGGCATTACAAACACCAAACGAAACAAAACCAAACGAAACAAAACTTGACCTAAATCATTTCATCTCATGCAAACGGCCAACTAGAATTAAATGCTGAATGTCTTACACGGCTCAATCAACTCGATCGGCTCATGGCATTTTTTTTATTTTTTTTTTCTCATGCTATGCGAAGAAATATATTTAAGAAACAACCTCAGCCCAACAGAATAACCGTAAGTCCATAACAGTTACAAAAACAGAACCAATAAGCATTAAGCCCAGAAATAAAAAGCCCAATAAGAACTGCGAGATTCCGTATTAACCAAAACGGACTCATCCATGTCGTCCCTGTCCCTCCAATAAACCCTGTTTCGCACCAAATTTTGTGAACTAAACTCCTGCCTGAGCAGAAAACATAAACCCTCTCTCTCTCCTAAGTATGGCTGTGGACAAAGAAAAACTTGAAGAAGAATCTACTATCCGTCGCTTCTACCAAATTGTTCTCAGCTGGGATTACTTTCGTCTCCTCAAAGAATCTAAGGTAAAATTCACTTTCTCTCTCATTCTCTCTTTCTCTCGCTGTTATTCGAAGTCTTAAGGTTCTGACATTTGGTGGACAATTTTCAGAAGCGGAAAGAGAGTAAGGGAGAGACTAGTGATGAAGGTGCATTGGGATTAAGAAAAGTGAAGACTACATACAAAGACATTAATGATTATATTTCAACTTATGAGCCATTGATTTTTGAAGAAGCAAAATCCCAGATCATCAAGGAAAAAGAGGACGAAGAGGGTATATTTTAGTCTAGCTTGTCAATTTTTTTTGTTTGTTTGATTCCCGAGAATGTTGGGGGTAATACAGAAGAGATACATTGAATTGAGTTTCGAGTCTCACCCATTTTTCATTTTTTCGTTTTTTCAAGCTGAAAAGCTGCAATCAGCTGATTTAACATGATCATCACACTGGGGTTGTGGCCTTTGTTTTTCATGATCAAGTATTTATGTTGTTCTTTTTTTCCCATCAATTATTAAATTTTAAAGTTTGCAACCTAACCTCTCTCCTTATCCAATGTATTTAACTTTAATTTTCTCCTCATTAGCTTCAGAAGAATTTTGTAGGAGTCGCTTCAGACATTTAAACATGACTAGTAGCTCATATGCTTTAAGAATTGCATTGTAATAAAGAAACCATCTTTCTCATTTCCTCTTTCTTTCCCAATGTCTCTTGTGCTAAAGATTTCTGTTTGGGACACTGCAGTAATCGAGTGGAAGCTAGGGATTGTAAAGAGTTCCACCGAGGCTGATGGGTTTCATTTTATAGAGTTTCCTTGTGAAATTAAGGAGGGCGAATCAATATCACAGAATGATCTTTTGCTTATCTCAAGAGAAAAGGTAAATATTGTTGCCTCAAAATTGTATGGTTTTGTGGTAGCAGGCAATTGATTCAGCATTGTTATTGAAGATTGAACTAAATTATGGGTGTTATTGTTATTGATTTTTTTTATACGTCCACTAAATAATTATCTCTGTTTTTTCACATTTCCAAACTAATTAGTTGTCTAATAGTAATGTTGTAATATTTTTTTGTTTCAGATATGTATACACACAGACACATTTATGATATATTAATTATCATATATGTATGTATATAAATATGTTTTTATAGTCTAAAACAATGAGGTGACCATTAATATGTGAGCATTTTGTATAAAGAGAGGGAGATTGTTTAATTGGAGCTAAGAGGGTTTGCTTTAGTTTTGGGCAACCATGGGTGGGGCGGATTTTGTTTCATAAAGCCAATGTTGGGCTTCAATGCCCTTAACTCAGTAACTGAGTTAGTTAATTAAATTATCTGGTTATATAAATTATTGACTCATCTAGATTGTGCAGTTTCTGGATAGCAGATTACCAACTGTGTATGCATTTGCTTTGGTGGAGCACATCCGGAGATTTTCTGAAACAAGGCTTCTTCGAGTTAGACTGTATCTAGCATCTGAATTCCTCCGTTTTAGTATAGATGAAGTAAAATCTAGCCCAAGGCTGTTGAGCATGCGATCTTATATAAGTGAATCAGAGAGGCAGTTGTATTTTCTAAAGGTAACTTATATTAACATTTTATTATATTTCTTCCGTTTCTTTCTTGTTAGAGAATGGAAGTTAATCTCGGTATTATAGAGAGAGAGGGGGAGAGGGTGGAGTGAAAAACAACAAAAGTTTTGTCTGAATATCATTTGGGTGTCTAGATTGCAGGACTCTAATTGATGTTTGCATGCCAGACTTAAAATGATATTATTCTTTTTCTGTTGATTTCTAGTGGCATCACTATTTTTCTGCAACCTCGAGTTTGAAATTTTAATAAGAAATAACTTATAAATTGTTCCATTTAGGCATTCTTTGTTTTACGTGATGCATCTTTTGGCACTATCAACGGGTAATCCTTAGTTTTTGGTACTAAATTTGTTAAGATCATATCAATATCATCCTTGCGTTATACATGTTCTCTTATTTCCTGCAACTTTCATTTCACCGAGTTAGATATTGTAACACTAGAAGTTTTATGATTGTAAATAGGGCAATTTAGGCCACTGGTTTTGGGGTCACAACTGAACAGCTGCAGTTAATATACTTATAATTTCTTTTTCATATTTGCAAAGGTTTTTAATTTACTAATGAAAAATAAAAATAAAGTATCAACCTTTCCTTGATTACAGAGAGTGGACTTTGATACAATAACTTGTAGAATGGTGATGAATTTTTTTCCAAATGCTGTATGTCCTGTGTGCATGCAATCTAACTTGTGTGTTTTTTCAATTAATAATTGGCAGTGATTCGTATTAAGGTCACTGGTGATATATATCCAGAGAGGGTCACATATCAGAGAAGGGTGGGTCGGTGTCAATTTCCCAGATCTTGAATGCAAGTTCATTCTTCAATAAGAAATAGCATGCTTAATGCATACCCTAGAATCTATTTAGGCAATAATTCCTGTGGATCTCTAATAAGAGCAAAAGAATGGCAATGTAAGATGAAGTTTGTCACGCCAAAGCCCAACTCTGCTTTCCCTTCCCCTTTTAGCAATCCTATCTACATCACTTATGTAACCTCCAAGTCTCCAACCTAATCAGTCACCATGCATGCCTCAGTTTTTTATAAGTCAAAAAAGCATGAGCAAGTTTGAGTGCCAGCTGACTCCGCTTTACTACTATTACTATTATTGTGGTTGAAGGGCCAGAATGCATTTGCAATGGCTTGATATTACTCAATTAGATTAGTACTACATGTAGGGATTTAAACATGTAAGCTAGAGGTGAGTGAGAGATAGGTTTTAAATACACTAATCCAGCTACCATGCATGTTGAAGTTTATGCATTGTATTATACATACTCAAATTCAAGGTTTTGTACTTTTTTGATTAAAGATCACTAGGTAGAATCATATACATAAATAACGATACAATCATAGTTTGTACTTAAATAATATGATATGATTTACATTAAAGATGTGCAGAAATTGTTATATTTTTGACTTTTCTATGTATTCATATTTTTATTTCTAAGAATATGCACAAAGATGCTGAAGTTTCTTGGGAAGAGGAGAGTGAGATTGCATCATCAATTTGACCTTTTCATTTATCGGTTATATTTTAAAATACTCAATAGTATTAGATGCTACTTTTTCCCCTCCATTTGGATACTTTTTGTCTTTGAATTTGACTTTTGCAACAATGTAATTTGTAAATTTAAATATCTAGGGAAATAAAGTATCACATTAATAAATTTATTTTGTTTTTAGAAAAAAAAGAAGAAGATGTACCCAGTAACTAATGGAAGTAAGAATTAAAACTTACTACATTTACCAAATTGCATCCTTAGAATGTTATAATGCATTAAAATGAAATTTAAGGAGACTAATGTACATGATCACTGCTTTTGGGTTCTTTACTCCACACATAATTTTCAACTTACTTGAGCATTTTTTGGTCAAGCATAGCAGATCATAGACATTATGATTTATGAGGTTCCTCCTTTTCCATTCTCATTCTATGAGTTTAATAATTTTTCAGAGCTATGAAAGAGTGATATCAATTTTAAGTGTAAACAGTTTCATGAATTGTTTCTTTCTTAGTTTTCTGTGACAGGTCCTTTATTAATTCTGTATATCTTCAATTTTTCTAATGCACTGTATCATTCAGATCTGCAGTTTATCAACTATAGCCCGTGAGTATTTGGCGGTACGATCTATAAGCTCTCTGCCTTACAAGGACCTAATATTAACTGCTGCCGGAGGCAATTCTGGTTCAGAAGACCAGGCTTGGAAAATTTCAAGAGTTTTAAAGGAATATGTTGAAAGCATTTTTAATCAATATCAACGTAATGCCATAGATGTAAGTATCAAGTTTACTGATTTAATGAAGTAACTAATACCCATATTTTTTATGAACTTGGTTGCATCAGCATTTATTCATTTACTGTCAGAAAACTTCGTAATATTCAATTTGCTAATACAACCAGTCCAATGTTTCCTTTCTCTCTCTTTCCCTCCCTGTGTGTGTGAGAGAGAGACAGAGTGAGTGAGAAAGAGAGAGGGAGAGAGAGAAAGAGAGAGGGAGACGGAGAGGGAGAGAGAGGGAAAGACTGAGACTCTTCTAGGACCACTGTACAATATGTAATCATGTTAGGATTTGAAGAAAGCAAAATTTTCTTGTAAATTTCCAATTTATGACCGAAATGTCTCCCCTTATCAAAAAATTTCTCAAGACTCGTTATTGCTTTTATGATTGTTCACTGTTGGCCTAAAAAGCTCCCACTTCGAGATATTGTATAAAAATTCCTTAATGCAAATCATTCAATATAGACTCCTTAGTGCAAATCATCCAATGTAGACTCAAAAGGAACTTTATTTTCTGTTGCAGGCTGGTCTTTCACCTAATGCCTTTGTCTTGATACAGGTTTGCTTCCATCTACTAGTGTTTCTTCCGATGCACCATATCTTTTAATTTTCTGTCCTTTGTATGATATTGTTTCCATTATAGTCATTTTTGTTCCATATTTACATTGCACTTTAGTACTGATCAAGGATGAACACTCCAATTAATCTTTACCTAGAACTCTTCCAATTATTTATACTTGTTCATTCTCTCTACTTCTATTTTCTTTCGGTTCTCCATTACATTCAGTTAGTCATTTAGTATCAATTTAGTTATTTATTTATGTGATTCTGTATGTGGAGCCTAACCATTCTCCTTTTAGGGCCCCCCAGGGACAGGAAAAACGCAGACCATACTTGGGCTTCTTAGCACCATTCTGCATTCAACTCCATCAAGAATGCACTCTAAGTAAGAATTTTCTCCTTTTAGGTTTCTCCAGTCAGCCAGTTGTATCATGCAATACTTTGTTGCCAGTTTACCACTTTGTCACTTCATTTTAATGCTTGTCTTTGTTCATAGATTTACTTCTTTTCTAAAACATATTTTTCTTCCCATGTAGGGGTGGGTCACATGAATTCAAGCGGGGACCACAATTACCAATTGAGGAGAAGTATGTCTTGGTTGCTTTATAACTGCCAAAATTTAACCATATTTGGGGTTAATTGGTTGAGGAACCCCATAGGAAATGTTGGTATCTCCAATATATGTTATTATCATCAATTTTTTTCATTCTCTGAAAACAATATTGAGAAGTGGATGTCATCTTTATCTGTTGTTTTCCCTTAGTGTTTTTTCTTCTTCTTATTTTCTCTACATTAGTACATGTTACATGGTCTGGGAATGGTCACCTGTCATGATTCTCTGGTACAGTTTTATAGTGAATGATTTTATCTTAATATCTGATAGATTAACAATAACACCGTTATCCAGGTAGGATATCTAGTCTTAACTCTTAATAGCAGCTATAGAGGAATCTTTCTGTAGCCAATAAGAGGCTAGTTATAAAGTGAGCATTCAGTGTATATTAGTAGTCTGGGTGCTGGAAGGAGCATTTTATGCTAAGGTAAAGGATTTTGGGCTTTACAACCTTTATAGGGAGAGATCTAAGACTGGTTAGATACATTATTTCTACAAATTTTCAGTTCAATATCATAACACAATAAAAATATTCTGAAATGGAGAGGAAAATAAATATCACAGTGCAAGAATATATTGAGGTTCCTTGCTAGTTTTTGTATTTCACACAGAAATTGTAAAATAAAGTTTGAACTAGTGCATTATCTTGAAAGCTAGTGCACCTTGCTAGCATATCCTTTACGTCAGCCACCAAGCTGATACCAGAAGAACTTAAACCGTCTAGTCAGAGATAGTTGGTGCCTGACAAGAGGAAGTGTTGATGACATTTTGAATATGGTTAGCGAGGAATAAGAGGAGGTTGGTGATCACAGGGTCAATGGCGAGCAACTCAAAGTGGATGGGGTTGAAGTAGGATTAAAGGGTTTTGAAGGATTTGGGTTATTCTAATATTGCCATCCATCTCAGAGAAGAGAAAGTCATCTCTGCTTCTTAAGGAATAATTTTCCTTTCATTATTACACCAAACAGTGGAAAATGCTGCAGAATGGTGTTTTTTGTAAAAGGAATGAGTGTTGGAATGTTGAGAGGTAGGTGAAAGCTCAGAACATAGCAGTTTCCAAATTCTAGTATAATTTGGTGTAAAGTCCTTGGCTCCTTGCTTCCTCCCAAACAAAATTATATAAAAATGGAAATTGACATGTGGGCTTTGTTAAAACTTCAGAAGCTATTCTATGGTTTCTCTATGAAGGGCAGACTTTTTTGCATATATGAATTTTTCTTTCTTTTACAAGTAATTGATTGTATTCCATTTAAATATCTTTCTTCAGATACAAACATTGGGGTCAGGCGTCTCCATGGTTAACTTGTTCTAATCCTCGGGATACTTTGATGCCAAAAGATGGTGATGATGGTTATTTTCCAACCACAGGAAATGAATTGGTAAGTTTTGAGTCATTATCTCAGTCTACTATGTTGATCTCACAAAATCACATCTTGTAATTTTTGCTGTAGAAACCAGAAGCAGTAACATCAACTCGTAAGTATCGTGTACGTGTGCTAGTATGTGCCCCATCAAACTCTGCCCTTGATGAGATTGTGTTGCGTGTTGTAAACGGCGGTATAAATACTCATATCCTCATCCTTATTCTTTTCTCATAATTCAAAAAGAGAATATCTAATATTTCTTTTAGCATAGACTCCTCTTGTTTTCTCAGTTCTTTTCTACTGAAAGTAAAACCAGAAGAATATTAGGAGTACAACCTCCTGCCTAAATATATATATATATATCATATTTTGCTACTATGCTTATATATGTGATACAATACATATGATGGTTGAAGGAAAAAAAAAAGTATAGTTTATATAATGAAGCAGCAGAAACTTGATGGACAAGTATTGGAAGCTTTTATAATATGCATAAGAAGACCTTCATATGTAACACATACTGAAAAATTGTCACTTCAACATCTCCATGGAATTGATAGTGCCTTATCCCCTTTTCATGTAGATATACACACCACATGTAACCTGCCTTGTGTTGCTATCAAATCAAGAAAATTCCAGAAAGTGGTGAATGTTGATATTGCTGGTGCTCCACCCAATATATTAATAATTGCTCTACTAGAAACATTGTGTATCTAGGTGTATCATATTTAGTGGTAGTGTCTGGTATAAAGTAAAAGTAATACAAAATCAAAAGCCTTTGGTAGTGCTGCTTCTTGTAGTTATGAAGCAAGCATTATGCTTTCTGGAAAAACAGAACCAACTGTATTTGACCGTCCACTGGAAAGGCCATTTCCTCACTACATGTTTTTTGTAACTGTTATGTCATTCATTTTTGGTTTGGAAAATACAAAAAGCAGATGGTAAGGTTTTTTTTTTTTTTTTTGTCATTATGATTGTCTAATTATCTCTTCATTTTGTTGATACTTTATAATGGTGGTGTCCCAGGTATTCACGATGAAAATGACCGTGCATACTGTCCTAAAATTGTGCGGATAGGTCTTAAGGCGCACCATTCTATCAAGTCAGTTTCCCTTGATGAACTGGTATGTATGCTGAGTGAACAAAATCCATTCCGCTTATATAATCTGTAATCAGCACCACCACCATTACCATTATTCTTTATACTTCCATCCCACCATGTAATGATGGATTCTGGCACTGTTATCATGTGCTAGGTGATTGTTCCACGCTACACAATATGTAATATTACTCAGTCGTTATAACCTTTCCTACGCAGGTGAAACAAAAACGTGCAGGAGCTGGCAAACCGTCTACTGATAAACAAAACCATGGTCCCGCAGGAAGTGATGATGACAGTATTCGTTCTGTAATATTGGACGAGGCGACAATAGTATGTATGCCTGATATTGAATATAACATTGAAAATTGATATGGTTTCCTAAGTGATATCTTTGTGCTTGACAGGTGTTCTCCACCCTCAGCTTTAGCGGTTCACATATATTCAGTAAACTAAATCGTGGTTTCGATGTTGTAATTATTGACGAAGCTGCACAAGCTGTAAGTTTCTGTATTCCTGTACTACATATCTTCTTGGTGAAGTTCAGTATTGCATTTCATAATAATAAAATGCTTTGGCATCTACTTCCGTTATTCTCCATGACTATTGCATAAGCAATTATAAGTATGAAATTATGAATCAATAGGGAATTACAACTTTCTTTTTCTATCATCAATCTTCATATTTTATTTTTATCTACTTATATGAATTTGATCTCCAAACAGGTGGAACCTGCAACTCTTGTTCCCTTGGCCAATCGATGCAAAAAAGTTTTTCTGGTATATTCTATAAGTGACCTTATTATTGCATTCTGTCATTGGATTTTAATACATACATGCCCACACACACTTATAAGAATTGTATCAATTTACCTGTTCTGGCAGCTCAATTTGTCAAGCCCAAGGTTATCTCCATTTAGTGCTTAAGTATCGAGTTCTAGGATTACCTGATACTTATTTCTTGTGGGTGGGGTCATGCATCCAGTGTTTGCAAAGTTCCTTCTTACAGTGAAATGTGGTTCCTCAGTGTCCACCAATCACCCCATGCCCTTAAAGAAAGAAAAAGAAAAAAATTGCTATATTTATATTTGTTCCTTAAAGGTAGTTCTAAACAATGTGTGGCAACTTGTAGAGCTTCTACATGAACTGTTAATGTTGTTTGGATGTGCATGGTTATCCCTGAGCAGGCGTTCCATGGCTAATGCTGATATTCTATTTTTTAGGTTGGTGATCCAGCTCAACTTCCAGCAACTGTAATTTCTGATATTGCTAAGAATCATGGGTAAACAATGCTTTCTATAACACTGATTCCCTTTACTGACTTTCAGTTTACAGAGACTGCTGAATGTATTTTATGCTTTTCATTTTTGTTTCTTCAATTAAAGATACGGAACAAGTTTGTTCGAAAGATTGATGCAGGCTGGCTATCCTGTGACAATGCTGAAGACCCAATACCGAATGCATCCAGAGGTACTCATGTTCTCTTCCTAAGCCATGTATATATGAATTTAAATAACAATTTGGTGCTACTTTCCAGATAGTTTCTTTTCTTCAAAACCATGGCCAGGGGTACTTGAATCTTCCACTACGTTTCCTTCATGTCCATTAAGGTCTTCCTCCAATGGACATCTATTGTGCCTCATTATCTGTTTAAGTCTTCCTGCACTGCCGCTTAATTGGTTCACTTGATCCTACTTGTTATGCATGCATAAGAACCAAGGAACAAAGTTTCGTTTCGAAGTACTGTTTCGACAAGTCTAAAAACGGAAACAATTCGGGAAACAATATGGAAACGGCATGGAAACACTAATTTTTTTGAAACGCATGGAAACGTATAATTAAACAAATATTATAATAATTATAAGTATTCAAAATGATTAATTTAGTATATAGAATTCTCATAAACATATATTAAAAAAATAAAAAATTAACATGGATTTTTGTAAATAAAAGAAAAATATAAAATTACAATCACATTCAATCAAGGAGGGGTGTGTACATATTCAATATTAAATAGATTCAAATAGAATCTAAATCAATTAAATTAAGATAAAAACAAAAGGACAAGATGATAGAAATAAATTAAATTAAGATAGAATAAATTAAACTAATGAAATCCTAATTGAATAAATTTTATAATTCTTTCATCACTTCTAAAAAGTTAAATTAAGATAGCTAAAAAAAGAAAAGAAATGAAAAAGAAGAGCCTCCCTTGGAGATAATGAAAAAAAAAAGAAGGAAAAAAATTAATAATACAAGTTTAGACAATAAATACAAACAATATTCATTGAGTAAAAATAATGTAATTCTTAATTTTCTACTTTTATTTTAAAAATATTAAGGGTGTGAGATTTAAGGAAACTTAACAATTTATTTGTTATCTATATAATTTTGACAAAAAATAACAAATATTTATTTTTTTATCTTTTTAAATTTGTAAAATAAATAACTAAATAAATTTAGGTTGCATTGAAATTTAAATGGGCAAAATCTTATGTGGGTTTTAAGGATTTTACTAAAAGAATTGGGTCATCTAAAGTTTCTACCCATTATAATAATAGAAAACAAAAGAAAAAATGAAAAAAAAAAAGAAAAAGAAAAAGAACCCAACTTAAATAAAACGCAGCGTTGCATTAATCTTCTCCACCAAAGTTAGAGGCACGATGATTTCCAGAGCAACAAGAGTAGTGGTAGCTTGCAAGGTAGTTCAGATCTGCGTCAACAGGGATAACTTCATTAGATTTTTGCCATAATCAACTTTTTTCTGTCGATTCGGCATTTGTTTGGAGTGTTTCGCTTCGAAATGGTAGAAATCACGCCATTTCCATTGAAACAAGATGGGTTTGTTTCTGTATGAGAGATTCGTTTCCATATGTGTGGAAACCAAATCCATTCGCCCGAAATGGCCGAATCGACATGAATGTTTAATCCTTGATAAGAACTGGCAATTTCTATTGCCTTGTCATCCCTCGAGTACTACAATCATAATTCTCCATTATTTTCCTGTTACATTTACAACTTTATGCTCCCATGTCTTTCTTTATTATTACCTCTGTTTTCTCCGCATTATATTTTCTTCTTTCCTGTTTGATTAATTTGATACTTGTTATTTCTCTGGAAGTAGATAATCATATGCTAAATCTTTTTTATACAATCCATTTCTGAACAGATAAGAAGCTTCCCTTCAAGGGAATTTTATGAAGATTCTCTGGAAGATGGAGAGGATGTTAAAGAAAGGACAGAGCGTGAGTGGCACGATTACCGCTGCTTTGGTCCGTTTTGCTTCTTTGACATACATGAGGGACAAGAGTCCCGACCATCTGGAAGTGGCTCATGGATAAACCTTGACGAGGTTGAATTCGTCCTCCTTTTATATCAAAAACTGGTGACCATGTATCCAGTGCTGAAGTCAGGCAATCAGCTTGCAGTTATATCGCCCTATAGTCAACAAGTCAAGCTCTTCAAAAAACGTTTCGAGGATGCTTCTGGGATGTCATCAGAGAAAGTAGTGGATATCTGTACTGTTGATGGTTGCCAGGTAATCTAATCTTCTCAATATTTATATATATGTCTTCCATTTCCAGTTTTTTTCTGTAATAATTTAATTAGGATTCTGATGGACACATAAACATGACTACTCTGATAATTTACTGAATATTTTGGGTCACTGGAATGCATTATATATGAAACCGTGTAGTTTGCAAGATTTACAAACCCTAAACTATTATTAGTATTTTTAATCTATGTATATTGTAGTACAGCCAAATCTATTTATGTATGCTTTTAAGATTTTATTTATTTATTTATTTATTATTATTTTATTTTTTTGTGAAGACTTGTTGCTGATTATCCAGCGGTTCCTTCATCTAACTCCCTAACGTATCAGTTTAGCCTTCCTTTATGTTATAGTCCAACTTGCTGGCATGTCAAATGCTGGAGGACTTAATATCTCCTTTATAATCTGTTCAGGGACGTGAAAAGGATATTGCAATATTTTCATGTGTTAGGGCAAGCAAAGATAGAAGTATAGGTTTTGTGGAGGATATACGGAGAATGAATGTCGGGATCACCAGAGCAAAGTCCGCTGTGTTGGTATGGCATCATTTCAGTATTGTACATTACGATTTCCTCCTTTCTGGAAATTTCATTTCCCATATATTTCTTAATTGAGAGTTAAGTTTGGCTGTTGTTAATATAGGTGGTAGGATCTGCATCAACATTGAGAAGAAATAAGCACTGGAATAAGCTTGTGGAAAGTGCTGAGGAGAGAGATTGTTTATTTAAGGTGATTTATATGACTAGTTCTAGATTTTACTGTTGGCTACATTACTTTCACAACATCACGAAAACTTCGTCCCTCTTCTCCATACATCCACTTACTTTTCAGCTGAAATGTTAAAGTGACATGTACACTAACTATTTATGTGGGTGTTTTTGGAACAAAATTGATAGTAAATGCAAACCCAAATCCAAGTTAACAAATTCTGTTCTGCTTGCAGGTTTCCAAGCCCTATGCCTCATTTTTCAGTGATGAGAATCTGAAATCTATGAGAGCAAAGAAGAATGAATTTATATCTCAAATGATGGGGCCATTGTTTGAGATGGATAATAATAATGTACCAGTCATTGACAACGCAGGGGATGATCACATGGGACAAGAGGAGAATGACTATGGTGATGCAGATGCAGACATGGATGATGGGGGTTATGATGATGATTAATCCAAAACAGAAAAGAAACTACATCTCTTAACATTATTCATGTCTTTGCAAGGCGATATAATGTCCAACATTATTTCTTATGTATATGTTACACAAAAATATGTTCTTATACAACACTTAGAGAGCTAATTTTTAACTGAGATTAATTGTTATCTCATCAATACTGTTTAAAAGTTGTTGAATACATAAAATTTTTAACCATTAAATTAAATGGTTAATCAAATTTTGTTTTTATAAAAACTTGAAATATAATAATTTATCATTTTTAACTGCTGAATTCAATGAAAATCAAGTTATTAAGTGGTATAAGATATAAAATATGGGTAGAGGGAAATGACATGTTAAGCCTTGTCAAAATGTCCTCGTAAAGAAGGACAAAAGGAATCTCTCGAAATAGTAAAATGAGGTTGGGTGTTAGTGACTGCTCAACGATTCGTACCGAATCTTATCGGGACGGCAAAGAAAATAAGGAACCAGCAGCAAAAACCTAAGCCAACCTAAAAAAGGAAAATACCAGTTTTAAGAGGCAATCAAAATCTTTTTCCATTTCTGGTATGTAATATAAATTCGTACCATTGCCAACTGCCATTCTCAGCGCGTGTCTCTTACTCTGCATGATAGGGAGAATATGTCTATTTTTCATTTTGCCCCTTTTTCCTCAAGGAATCTGTAAATACATGTTGCCTATAAAAGTATTACTAATTCATAAATATTAAATATTTAGATTCGAATATTAGAAGAGATCGAATGCTATTTCAATCAAAAAAAGAATAATTGAGTTTAGATATTACCTAATTATTATATTTAAAAAAAAATCCATTAGAATCGTTAAATAAAAATCTTACATAAATTATGAGGATGAAAAATCTGAAAAAATTTACTAGACTAATTTAAAAGTTAAAATTGAAATTGTTTGGTAAATCAATTCATAATTAATTTCTCATTGAAGCACACATGATACTCATTAAAGAATTGTTGATTAATTAGTAACAACAACTTACATTAATCTTGTCCATGTTTCCCTCATTAAGCAATTTCTCTTTCCAAAGTTCCAAACTACTTAGAGAGAGAAAGTCACTCTTTTGATTTTTCCTCATATGTACTTCAAAATTTTATATATTCCACTTAATTTATTTTAATTTTAGTTTCTTCTTCTTCTTCTGCTTCTTATAATGTTGTGATGAGCCTACCCCACCTAACAAACTCACTTTCACAGACTCGCATCAAAGTAATCCCCAGAAATTGTAAGAAAGCAGAGTGCGTGAGACAGAGTGGTTTGTGTGAGAGTGTGCGTTTGTCTTTCTGATCGATTCCTTAAATTTCGGCATGGCGTCGTCGAAGGTGGTGACTACGAATACAGATCTGCCACGACAGTCGTCTGTATGTCCCCTCTCAACCATCATCCCCGATCTTCAACCAAACCACAATTCCAAAACCTTGGGTTCAGTGAGTATGGATGACCTTCTTAAATCAATTTACTCGGAACCGAGTTCCAATCAAACACAGCTCACACCAGAGTCCAATTTTAATTCCGGCGGTGGTGCTGGCGGCGCGTCGATTTCACGTCAAGGTAGTTTGTCACTTCCGGAGGAGATGAGTATCAAGACTGTTGATGAGGTGTGGAAGGAGATCGTGGAGGGGAGTGATCAGAAGCGCGTGGGTACAGGGGAGGGTTTGGAGGAGATGACTTTGGAGGATTTTTTGACCAAGGCTGGGGCTGTGAGGGAGGAGGACGTTAGAGGGGATCCTAGACTGGTGGTGGGTCCAGGGAATTATGGTGTGGATGCGGCCATTAATGGTGTCGGCCAGTTTCCGATACCGGCGCAAGGTGTGGAAGGGTCTTCGATTTTGCCGTTTGGAAATGGGATTGATGGGAGAGTTGTTGGAGCTCCATCTGCAACAGGAAGAGGAAAGAGAAGAGCGGTGGAGGAGCCACTGGATAAAGCCACGCAACAAAAGCAGAAAAGGATGATAAAAAACAGAGAATCAGCTGCTAGGTCCAGGGAACGCAAGCAGGTCAGTGTTCTTTTAGTAAATTCAATCAATGAAAGAGTTCCATTTTGTGGTTGCTGTTTGGCAACTTGGAAAATTGAAGACAATGAAAGAAAAATGAAGATGATACTTTAGCTTCAGATACTGCATTTTCCAAGATGAAAATTTTATCCCAGTAAAGTTTAAATTGGGAACTAATTGAATTGCTTGAATACAGAATCATTGGGTCCAAAGGGGACTACAATTTCCTCTCTAAGGCTGATCTGTTTGGAAACTGAAAATTCACCTGTAGCAGCATTGAATAGTGGTGTTCTAAGCTCAATTTCTTTTAATTAATCATCTTTAAAGCCTCACTGTGTTCTTTTCAGTATTTCCCTGCGGCAACCAAAGGGTAATCAGTTGTTCCCTTTTGAATCTGATATTTGGAAATTTGGTTCTTTGTAGGCTTACACAGTTGAGCTAGAATCTCTAGTTACACACCTGGAGAAAGAGAATGCACGTCTATTACGAGAAGAGGTATAGTTTTAAGTGGCAGAGTTAATTGTGGCATGTGCATTGCATTTGATTTTCAAGCACTACATTGTACTCAACATGCAGTAATGAATCAACATAAAATCAATAGCTATGTCTCCCTTTCACCTTTTTATTCTCATTCTGATTTTCTGCACATTTGCTCTTATGGTGGTAAGCTTTCAGAATATGGTTTTAATTGGCGGAGCCATGGCTTGTGCAGTGCATGTAAATTATTATGTAGTCTGTATACATTATCGCTAAGAGAAACTTGAAATATTGTGGATTATATCACATACACATGATTGATATTTTATTAAAAGCAGGGTTTTCTTTTGGCCCTTATCTAATAAAATTTTTGGAACTTCACTGTAGAGTTTTACATGTTGATAATTGTATTAATGATATTGATAATGAATCCTTGAGTATTACTGGAATTATTTCCATTCTTATAGATTTGTAATGATTTCTTCAGAAGTTTCTGAGATTCAAATTCTGGATGCAGGCTGATGAGAACAAGGAGAGGTTGAAGCAGGTATGTATTTTGGAGTTCTAAGATTTTTTTTTTACACTACAGAATGTTTGTACATACATGAATCAAGGACTGGGTGTATTCATCTGATTTTGCCTTTGTTTGCTGAGGATTCTGATGTGTGCCTCTAAATATGAATATTGTATATGTACATGTAGTTTTTGCCTGTTGTATATTATGCTCACCAGATACAATAAGGTTTCCATCCATTCTTAGTCTCATTCGTTCATCAGGAACAGAAAATTCTTTCCACCCACAACCTGCAGACACATGATTTCCATGTATCCAAAGATTATGACCCCCTGGAAAGACAAGTTTTCCATGCATTCGGAAAATACAGAAGTTGTGCTGACCCTCCCTCCAATTTGATTATTGATATACCTTCAAGAGCTCCTGGATTTGATAAAACTCAGCTCATTATCTCTGGTTTAACACAACCATCAAAAAGCATAAAAGAATATGGTTTATTTTGCTTTGACATTGTTACTTGATGCTTTATGGTACATTAAGGAGTGTGCTAATGGTGAATTAAGAATGCTAGTACTCTGTATACATATTGTCTATTAACATAATACAGTAGAAGGCAACTGCAATTGGTATGTTCTCAATTTCTTCGTACTCTATCTATTTCAAATTTTAATAGACAACAGATATTTTGTTAAGCTAGATTTCATGGACCAGTTTGCCATCCCTCCTCCGACTCACTCTCCTTATTTGCTGTAATTATGTTATTTAATTCATTATTGAGAACTTCTTCATTTGATTTTATCTTTCAATACTTCACAACTTTCTGCCCTGGTTGTTCTTCATTTCACTAGCTACCTATTCTTAGGTACATTTGATAAGTTATACTAAGAAGCTGCCTTGCTTACTCTCTGTGAATCTTTGGTGTTGTCCATCACAAAAACCATATGATGGCATTGGCATGGTCACTAGAAAAATGAATAATATACAAAAAGCTACTGTAGTTCAGATGAATACTTGAAATATATTTTCTACTACATTATAACCTTACACAGCTCATTCTCTGTGAAGTATACTCCCCCAAATTCATTGCTTTTATCTTCCTTTAAGCATTTCAATGATTTACATGTTAGTTCCGTTAACTCATTTTTCTTAACAGCTCTTGGAAAACCTCATTCCAGTTGTGGAGAAGCGTAGACCGTCACGAATGCTTCGGAGAGTGCATTCAATGCAATGGTAAATCTGCTCTCTGGTCAGTATATAGGTGGAGACTGGTTTCTATGGCCTGCTATAGGAAGTAACTTGATGGAGCTAGAAGATATATATTGCGGATATAGAAAGAAAATAGGAAAAAAAGAGAGGAACTAAATAGAAAGTATAGTTGGGGTTAGTTTACATTTGCTGCTTATATTTTAGAATCTGTGGAAGTTAATTTGAAAAGAGAATCTAGTTGCAGCCAAATAATGAAGTAATTCCATTCAGGCAGGAGATTAATGGTCAGTTATCCACAACTTACTGAGAGTTATGGTTGATCTGGTGAGTTTTGCTTAGACTGGTATTGTGGAAAAACTGAATAAAGAGAGGAGAGAAACAAAGGTATTCTACTATTGTAGGCAGCAGCTCCAGTACTTATTGACTAGTCTAATATTAGGCACAAGGAGGCTCCAGTTCCTTTTACAAAGTCATACAAAGTGCTTCCAGTTCTCTTTGTGAAAATATACTCTAAGGCAGACAATGATATTCAAAAAGATTAATGCCATAATTTTGTTAGAAATTCACCAGGCCAGCTTGTTATTAAATTATAATAAGGCTGCAGATCTTTTTAATGATTGGTCCACTTGTTAATAAAAAATTTAACTGTGTAAATGATTACTATATATATTTATATACCTAAATCCTAATTACTAAGAGTTTTTATATTAATGATTGAGAAATCATCTGCCAAATGCTACATTTTTTTTTTTCAAAATTCTTAATTCGTATTTGTTTAGCTGTAATCTAAAGGTCACACTTGGATCTACAAATAGTTCTTTAGTGCTAGAATTCCAAATAATCTAGAAGAGAAGAAAAAGGAAAAGTTAAAAAGAAAAGTATTTTTATTGATGGAAATGGCAAGTGGAAAATGTTGGCAATGGTTATGACCATTAAAAACGCAGTCGTTTCTGGTGATTTATTTATAGTTGCCAATATTGATACAAATCCTTCATCTCTAAGTGTTAAAACTCAACGAAGAAGAATATGAAGGAAAAAAGAGATCATATGTTATATAATTCTTTGTTCAATTCAAAGCTAATGAGAAAAATACATAATAAACTTCATGTTAAAACTTTGTGAAAGTTCTTCTTCTGCCTCAAAAATTTATTAAATTAAAAATTAGAGTTTCATAGAGACATAGAGACATATTGACTTGTATTTAATAGTATCTCTTAAGCCTAACAGAGACTTGCATGGAAGTTTGACATAATGAGAAACTGTCCATTAAAATGGGGGTATGTATCTCTTGTTGGTGTCCCCTGAGTTTAAGGAAGAGACATGAATGTTAGGTTAGAAAGATATAAATGTTTATGTTGAGTACGTACGTAGAGCTAATTAAGGAAGTGATCTCTATGAGAAAACCCTTATTAGTAACCATGATTAGGGTTTTAATTATTATGCTTATGTTAATTAATGTTCCACAAGGCAATGGTTCTGTCATCAATTTTGCTCATCTTCCTGCAACTTCTCCTCCGGTTCTTCGTCGTAGTGCTCCTGATCATCTGATAGATTTTTACATGGCAGGTGTGGATGATGAATTCAAACAGAGAATGTGTAAGAGGAAATGCCAAGATAAATATAAACACTTAAAAATGGGTAGTTTTAAAGTACTTCAGATGTTTATATGTGTGATAGATTGTTTAAATCTTAGTGTACCCTTTCCATAATTCAAAAACCCAGCAGTACTGCAAACTTGTAAATTAATTTCACAATTTTTGCAAAACGGTGCATCACTCCTGGGTTCATATATGCGAGTATTGCGTGCATGTTCAAATTCCACTATTAACGGATCAATGTATTTTTGTTATTTTCTCTTTAACTATGAGTTGTTTTTTCATCTTATTGTAGTTCTATAAAATTGTAATACTTGGATTGTAGTCCTTCACTATTAGGGGTGTACAACCAATCGGGTGGGTTGGGTTTGAGAAAAATCTCACTCCACCCAAGCAAGATAGGTTGACAGAAATTTCACTCAAGTTTTGAAGTTGAGGTGGAAGAGTGCTTAAAAACTCATATGGGTCGGTTGGGTTGATCGAGTTACTTTTTATTGTTGAAACTTATTGAATAATAATTTTGACACATAAAAATTGTAAAATTAAAAAAATCTAAGTTATATAATATTTGAACTAAAAATAAACATAAATAATATTATTTTAACATTTGTTAAAATGTTAAAATAAGACAAATATAATTTACAATAATGTATATTGAACACGGAATATAAATTCAGATTAAATATAATATAATAAGGTTAAAATCAATATCAATGTTGTCATGTATTGCAATACTCTAAATTGAATTTGATCATATTTTTTAGATATAAAAAATAATTTGAAAATATTAATATTAATATCAGGTGGGAACGGATGCTTTTAAGTTGATTTTTTTTTTTTTAAATAGACTTGGCCCAAAGATAAAAGAATAAAGAGTCAGCTAACATAAAACTAGGTTTAATCGGATGTTGGGTTTCAGAGTTAGCCGGATCAATATGAGTTAATCAAGTTTTTTGCACACCCCTATCAATTGTATTGTAATTAATAGATGATGTATATCTATGTAGGAAAAAAAAACACACACGATGATTGTTTGCTTTGCTACATTTTTTTTATTAATTATTAGAATTTTTTATTATTTCATAAATGATTATATAATGAATTTGTTTTCTAATTTTATATTATGTAATTTAAAAAAAAAAATTATTTCACTTAATTAATATTTTAAACATAAAACTAAATATAAAAACTAAGGGTAAAAGTGACATAAATTGCCATTATAAAATTTATGATTTATTTGAAAAGAAAATTTAAAGGTAAGAATGTTTTAGAATGTAAATTTATTGTATGATTTATTTGAAATATAAATAGAGAAGTACTTTCTCTAACTTTTTAAGCTTTTAATTTCATTTTTTGGTGTCTATTTTTTATTTCCTCTCTTTTAAAACGCTCAATAAAGGAGATGTGAAATTGAGGAAATGAATGTCTCCTAATATTTTGTTTTGACAAGGAACAATGAAAAATTGATTAATAACTTGATATGTGTAGGGTACATCAAGATGGAAGGCATCCATATTAATTAACAAAAACACGAATTTCGATCAGAATTCAATTCATCAATAACATTACTTTATTATACTAGCTTTTGTGACATATGCATTGTGTGTGAATCTTGTTTATGATATATATATATATATATATGTTCATCAATAATTGATATACATTTCAAGAAATTACAGTTTGTAAAAAACAATTAGATATGTTATAAATATGAAGTATTATAAATTATGGTTAATTCATACTATAAACATATTATTTTATTTTATTTTTTAAAAAACCTAAGGGTTGAAGATAATTAATACAATAATATTATAATCATAAAAACAATACTCATAATTTATATTTTTTTTCATAGAATTTTTTTAAAATAATTTATAATACTAAAATTATTCATAAATATCAAGAAATTATTTTTAAAAATTAATTTAAATATATAGTTATTTTAAAAAAATTCTATAGAATGAGAAAGAATTAATATAATAATATTATAATCATAAAACTATATTCTTAATATTTCTTATCATTCATAGTAGTTCAAAAGACAATTAATTTATAATATTAAATTATTTGTAACTTATGAAATTAAAATAGTTAGAAATTCAATATTAAATTCTATTGATATACAGTTATTTACAAATTATAGACTTATTAATATTGAAAAGAATTAGGATAAAAAAAATAATAGTCATAAAATAATTATCAATTATATCAATATTAAAATAACGAAAAATTATGAAAGTAATAAAATAAAAAAGTAGAATATTGCAAGAAAAATAACAATTAAAAAGTATTTATGTAATAGTAAAAACTCATAGAGGATTTAGAAAAATAAAATTTCTTCCATTAAAAGTTAAAACAACAATATATAATCATGGAAACTATACTCTAAATATTTTTATTTAACAAAATATTTCATAAATTTGAGAAAAAGTAAAAGAAATTATAATTATTAGGAAGCTATTAAATAAAAAATTTGAAAAAAAATAATATTAACTAATATTGACATATAATTATTGAAAAAATATAAATTTTCAATGATATAAAAGTTGAAAAATAATATTATAATAATAAAAACTATACTCTTGATATTTTTTTTAATTCATATTAATTTTTAAAATTTAAATTCTTAAATTTGAGAAAAACTAAAAATAATTAAGATTATTAGTTACTTATTAAATAAATAAATAAATAAAATTCAATTTTAATTGCTCTTGATATATAACTACTAAAAAAATTTAGATTTATTAATATTGAGAAGAATAGGTAAAAAATAAATGAATACTCCTAAAATAATTATAATTCTATTAATATTAAAATAGAGAAAAAATAGAAAAAAGTAAAAATTAAAAAAATTAAAAATAGTAGTCTATTTGAAGCCAAATAACAACTAACATAAACGATGTAGTAATACAAACTTATAAGGAGTATAAAAAGAAATAAAAAGACTTCTACCTCTAAGGATCTTTTATATATAGTATAGATATGTTTTAACTGTCATTCAGTTTTGAAAATAATATTAAAACTTACAAAATCAAATTATCATATTGACCAAAAACCAAATTTAAAATAAATAAATAAATAAATAAACCTCATGTACATATATAACGAGAGAATGGACTATTATAAATAGGCAGTGGAGCTATAATTGGAATCAAACTAATTAACTTCCAAATAAAAGATTTTAGACATCGCAATATGGATGGAAATGTTGGAATTAGGACAGTGTTGGTGTTGGTAACTGTGATTATTGCAATAAATTCAGAATTAGTAGTTTTTGTTGCAAAACTAGAGAATGGCAAAGATCATAACAAAAATCATCATATTCATCTTTCTAACTCATCTTCTCCAGTCGATAGTGGCAGAACTCGTGGGACTAGCTTCCATAGATTAGTCAAAATATGCGATAGAAAAGTGCAAAAAAAAAAAATAAATAAAAAATATCGAGGTGAACCTCCTAGAAATATTTTATTGAGGTCTTGTTATGAAGATTGTTTACGTCATCACTATATATTTTATTGAAGTCTTGTTTTGACAATTGTAAACTTGCAATCTGACTGTAGGTAAATTTGTTAAAATCCAGACATGATTGATATGGTTTATGTCATCATTATTTGTGACTGTCTTTTTATATAAGTATTTTCTGTTAGATAGATTATAATATAAGTCGTAAGTAGAATGTCTTTTCATAAATAGTAATGTATGTGAAAAGATATAACTACTGAATTCAATAGTTATAATTTGTTGGTACCAAAAAACATAACTAATGAATTAAAAGTTATAATTTATTATATTAAAAGTTATGACTGTTGAATACATGACTATTCATTTTTTATATATAAATAGCTTCCATAAGTAGTTGAGAATAATTATGAATAACAAGATGTTAAGAGATTTTGTTGGATCCTAGAAGAACCTTGTCTGTAATCCTCAAATTAGAAGAGTATGCAAGAAATATCTCTTTAATTATAGTAATTGATGTTAGTAATAAATAACACTTTCTTAGCCATTGACAAAATATATTATGCATTGATAATAATAATAATAATAATAAAATCACTTTAAACATAACACATGTATATGTTCAATTTGTTAGAAAATCGTTCAACGAGTGTATTTGCATGTTAATTACATATAAACACACTAAACCATTAATTTACATCTAAAAGCTTAATTAACTTTGATTTGATCAGTTTCCCTCCATCCATGCACCACCCCCTCTTTATTAAAATGATGATCAAGAACGAATTAGGTTAAGCCACAAGTTATTTTATTCTAATTAAGATCGTAAAACATCTTTTCGTCCTAACTTATAGACATGGTTAACTAAAATCAACAAGGTAAAACAACCATTCATATATTTGTTCACCATTAGCTTAATTATTCAATTAACTGTTTGGAATATTAATTAATAGAGAGATCGATCCAACTTACAAATAATAAATTTCTTGGGAGATGCTAGCTAGCTAGTTAGGAGACCATGCATGGATGGAAATATATGAAGGATTTGAGGGTGATGATGATGATGGTGGCATTAATTATGTCAAAGCTGCTAAGTATAATTTCATCAGCGGAGGCTGCGGCAAGAATACCTGCTTTTGTTATGTCTGAACCTCTAGCGCCTGAGCCTGTTTCTTCTCCACCACTTGATGGATTTCGCCGGAAACATCCGTCTCCCCTGAAAGATGAGATAAAAAAAGTGAAAGAGTGTAAGGAAAAGTGTAAAAGGAAATCTAAACACTTGCATGGCTCTTATTATGAAATTGAGCTTGCTTTGTGTATGCTAGAATGTTTGAGATACCCCGGTTATTTCTTATGAAACTCAAGGAGGAATCTTTAAAACATCATCCACTAATTATGTATGCTGAATTTTGCTTCCATGAATATGCTTCTACAGCTTTGTAAGGTAGCATCTGGTGATGCTGGAGCATATCTGTGACATCCTTGTCTTATTTTCAATTTAATGTTGTCAATTGCTTTTACTTAGATGTCATTTATGTTTTGCTTTAGTTGTAAGCAATCCATCCATAGATACCGTTAATGCATTCAGGACTCAAAGTTCACCTGTTGTTGGACGGTCTTTGTTCCAAAACTATATCATATATGTAAGTATTCTTTGAGTTCAAGTTCTTTTCAACAAGATGGTTGTGACGGTTGGCCGACCACCCTTGCTGGCATCCCCCTGCATCAATCAGAAAGGGATTGAGGCAATCTATGCCATGTATACTATTCTACAATCCAAGAGTCCAGTCCGCCAATAATTCATATACTTGTAACAGAGAACAAGTTTGAAGTTTGCAATTATATTTCAGCAGGTGCTGCTAACTTTCAAGCTGGGTTTAGAAGTTAAGGGTTTGGCAGTTTTGAAAGTTTTACCGGTAACACATTGTCATTGCCATCCCCCCCCTTCTCCCCTAAGCAGCATTAGAAGATAGAATCTATCAGAATCGGGTGGAAAATGAAATAAAAGGTCACCATATTTGAGTTAACAATGCTGTAAAGCCTTCTCATCAGGGCTGCACTACAGTTACAACCAAGTATACAGCAACTGAATGGAATTAGCAATAATTTCCTATCCTTATGATGCTAAGAAAAAAGAACCGGAAAGACATCTCACTATTCTTGCACTCTTGCCATCCTTCTTTTTAAGCTTTATCTATTCACAAGCCAATTTAGTGTCAAAGCTGCTCAGGCATATTGCAAAAGCTTGAAATGCCGATAAGGGATACCGATAATCCATAGTGAACATATCTTTTCCAACTTTGCCAAACTGCAGAATTACCTTATCATAGTCTGGTGGGCCTGGCTGAGATGGTGTAGGTGCACCAGCAGCTGGCTGAGAAGCAGCAATCAACTGAAAGTTTTTAACAGATGCAACGGTTACCCGTCCCCGGAAATTTAGGCACCAACATTGTAACTGCTCATGCCATCTTGGAGGCTTGTTCTTCAGAATCAAGGGTCTCGCCTTCCCATCCTCATCATCATCATTGGATTCCCCAATCTCTGAAAAACGTGAGCTGCTGAACTCAACAGAGCGATCAAGAGACTTAGAGAAGGAGATGCTCCTGAATGAATCCCCAAGGTTGTGAGGGAGAAGCTCCGGTTGACCAGGTACTGTGCCACCTGAATCAAGTGCTGAGGCTGGTATTGACTGCATAATGCAATGCATCCTTCGAGGGCCTCTTGTGCCGAGCACATTTAATTCATATGTTACCTGAGCTATGTTGTAGCTCCCAGTTGGTACCTTCGGGGAAACTTTTTTGGAATAAAACCTACGGCTTGTTCTCCCTGGAGGGGGAATATGGGCAGAAGAGTATGGAGGCTGTGTGTCATATATTAGGAATTTTGTACCAAGAAAGTTTGATCTGGAACATGGAACCAAATAGAGAAATTTCAACACAACTGAGTAAAATCAATGGGGACATATCAAAATAGGAGAAGATTTTGAAAATGACACCCATTAGTATTTGGTACAAAAACCTAAATTGTTGGGAGCTCAACTTCCACAGTTAGTACTTTTGCAACACAATCAGTACACCCAGCATACAACAGTTTTTTTTTTTTTTTTTTCCTCTCCGAAGAAGGATTTGAAGTATAAACTCAACTAAGACTTAAATCTACAAGTTGGGGTTGGTTAAAATTAGAATTTGAAGTATCTCTCTTTAATTAATTTAGAATGGTGGTTTGTTGCAACTTGCTATTGTTCTTCTCTAGCTATAAAAGGAAGAAATGATATCCAGTCCTCGAAAATCAAATTGTTTAACAAAGTGATGAGATATACCAAATTTAGTCATTCTATCTAGTCATAAATGTCACCAAGTAAGCTATGAAGATGTTGGAAGGATTTGACAAAGTGAATCCAAGGCGTAACCGGAGGACTTAAAGATTTTAGAATCTTCCTTCTTTTATCTATCAAAATATGAATGAGAAGAATAAATTAGAATATAGAGAAACTCAAAAGTTACTTATTTTTAATCTATTCAGCAAAATCATGAATTCTTCTACCTTTATCTTCTTAAAATTAAATTCATAACCATGATGGTGCTAGCTTCTTTCTATGTAAGATTTGACCAAAATCAAAGACAGAGTAATAAGTCTGATTATTCTACGTATTATGAAAATAGCATACCTCAGCTTTCCAATATATGTGCTGCTTGATCTAGAAATGTTGTCTGCATCCATGGAGATAACATACTCTGTGCATGTAGTTCGCCGGGTCCTCTTAGCAGATAGGAGGAACTTTCCATTTTCAACTAGCAAAACTGCAAAAGAAAAGTAATTAAAAGAAATTGTGGTCATAAGTTCACCGTAAACATCAATTTGTGGTATTATATGCAGTATATGTCAAAGATGGATCAAAATAATATATAACCCAGAAGGCAAACCATTGTTAAAAAGCAAAAATATTTTTTTTGCATTTTTCTTTTCATTGGATTTTTATGAGGGGATCATAACTTAGATTTGTGCCAAGGTTTCAGAAGAAAAGGAAATAGGATCATTATCTGAATACTGTCTACTATTCAGTTTTTTCGGAAATTCTGTTTCGGATAATTGAACGCCCTTAAAGGTGCATTTAACATGCATTTCTCTATTCCAATCCTTTAAAATCAATGATAAAGGGGAAAAAAATTGATGTTTATAAAGAAATAATTGAATATAAAATTGAATAAGGATAACATCTTGCAAACCTTGACATTGGTGTTAATGGACAAACTCGTTATTTATTCCCAAACAGCTAGTTCATGGACTAAGGAATCCACTCGTCATCAAGTCCAAATACTCCACCCACCATATGAAACCAGATATCTTAATTTTATTTTATAAGCTACAGCAACTAAGCAAGTAACAAGGTCCTCTATTTCATAAGCTGAAGCTATTTAGATTTGTATTAGAGTTCAAGGTGTAAAAACATACACAGTATCAAATAATCAACACATGAGGCATACAGTTAGAGGAACATGACAAGACAGAAAGCAAGATGAGTATTCTCTTGGGTACATGGATATCATGGAAACTCATCTTGAAATACTTAAGTGCTCCAAACATTACTGGAATATGACAACTGAAGATTTCACTAATAACACTCACAAGTCTTTCTTGCTCTCACAATTAAGTTACAAACTCAAATACTGTCTTGGCAATAGTTGCTTTGGGTGTTTACCAACATACACAGAGCAGTGCCAGGTTCGCAATTTTCTCTATGATGTCTATTAAAACTGCAAAAGATTATAAAAAAAAAAAAAGAGAACAGAAAAGAAAAAAGAAGAGTCATATTAAATTACTATACAGGTCACAGCATGGTCCACGTTGCATGACGTTCCACTTATGTCAATGCAGATTCCTATTAGACTTCCTTACACCATAATGAAACAATCTAACCAGTGAATTAGCATGCAATCAAACATGAGGTACTAGCACTATCAGAAAATCTAAAATTGGAAGCATTTAAATGCATGTAATCTTTGTATTAAATCTACATGATGCAGACAAAGGAATTTGAGACTACCGAGCATAGCAGAACACAAAATTGAATAATAAAGAACAAATAAAATCAATTTGTCAAAGAAGATGATTACCCGGGCTGAGACAAAGGAATAGGTGGTACGTTAAGTTAGATTTATCTCTTTTGATGAAACATTGAATGGTTGCATCGCGTGGCCCAGGCTGTTTGAAAGGTCAAAAAGGAAAAAAAAAAATTATTAGGTCACTCTTAGCATCATACAATGCTCAACAGTCCAAGTATGTTAACCAACAGTATCATCTCCTTACAAATGAAAAGGATAATTAACTAATGTGCCACTGCAAAATCAATAAGAGACCTGCTTCAGGGATACTGGGAAGGTAAGCTTCCCACAAAACTCCGGGCTCTTCACTATTTCTTTGCACATAATCCTCCAAGAATGGCAAACTGCAGCACATGCAACAACATGCTTTCGAGCAGGCCATGTACTCTCGCTCTCCTCTAGCCTTCTAATTACATCATATAATAGTTCTGGGGGTAGGCTAGCCCAACGACTATTTTGAATCACAATAGGCTGATCTTGTAAATCATGTAAAGAACCATGAGACTTTCCTCTGTTATGGCCAATCAACCTGACGTCAAAACTCCGTCTAGATAAGCTCCCAAAACCATCCCTTACATCACGAACTATGCTACGGAATGACATTTTACAGGTTGCTCACAATGATGGTACAATTCTATATCTCTTCAAATGAATCTTACAGTGTCCCAATGTTATGTGCATGCGACTGCAATAAACAGAGTGATTCAGTTCAACCACAAACTTTTATTATTAAGGAACAAAAAGTAGGAATATATAGAAAAGTCATGCACCAAAAGAGAAAGAAAAAGAAAAGAATAGAAAAGAAAAGGTATAAGAAAAGCAGCTTCACATGGACTTTAAAGTTCCCCAAATACCAAAACTTTAGCTAGTGAATTCCTCTCCTTAGACATCAGAACTCGTTTCCCCCCCCTCAAAAAAAAAAAAAATGCTTAATAAAATATGTTACACTGCCATTTTAAAGAACTCTAATTCTTCTTTACTATCTAAATGTGTATTCATTTGCATAGCAAAGGTATGTAAAATTTGTGAAATACATGGAATTGCTTTTTGATGAAATTTATCATGGAAACCTAGAACTTCCGGAATTTCATGTTCTCCTTCACTGAAGTCCAAAAGAGAGTAAATTTCACCATTGATTAGTTTAAAGAACAGAAAGAGAACCCAATAAAACACAAAAAGAGCAATTATTTTTTGCCAAATTCTTTGTCACCGATTCCCACCTTCATATACGAAAACTGGAGACAACAGTAGAATACTGACATTGAGGATATCGATTAAGCTTCAAAGCTTGTCAAGAGTACATTTTGGCGAATAATTAATCTTATAAGATTTTTCTAATTTCTTTTACTTTCAAGCTAATTTTGCAAATAGAAGCCTGAAGCTCAATTAGTGAACCTATAATCTGAGGTACCAGAAAAAATAAAAGGAACAGAGAGGCAGAGAGGCAGAGAGGCAGAGAGACAAACTGTTAGGAACTGAATGTAATCAGAGCTCCATAGACGAATCAAATGGCATCCTCTATCTGCAAAGAAGAAGTAAATGTTAGAAGCTCATGAATTCCCAAAATCCACAGCTTAATTAAGATTTTACCACTCCCCAACCATCAAATATTACAGATCATGATGAAGATTTGACTAGCTGAAAACCCAGAAAATTCCCAGCATTCTGAAGAGAAACCCAGATGGAAAATCCAACATTTGAAGAAAATTTTCAGGAAATAATATTAAAAAAAATAAAAATTCTGAATGAGGAGCTAACCAAGATGGGAGTGATCTGTTTCTGAAGCATTTGCACTCCTTGCAAAATGAAATCTACAAACGCAATTCCTTTTGCACCAGAGATTCAGTACAAAAAGTTAGGTCAGAATTCTTACACCCTCTTTCCCAGTCTCTCTCTATCATATCCGGACTCCAAAGTCATATTAAACCAAAGAGAAAAAGCTAAGAAATTTTCATTTATTTTTTATTCTGCGTATATTACTTATTAACTAAGAAATTAAAAAAATATGAATTTCTATATTCCAACTTCACTCCATGACCGATTTGCATTTGACTTTTCCTTTGTGTGATCGATCTGACTCTACGGAAAAGTTGCAGAGATACATTTGAAATACCGTGTTTCTTGCAAGCGGCTATTTTTTTGGTTCCGTCTTTGAAAATTGATTTAGATAATTGATTTTGTTAATAAAAGTAAAAAAATAATTAATTTTTAACATAATTTAATATTTATTTGACTAGTTATAAAATAAAATAAAAAGAATCATAAAAATATTTAAAAAATATATAAGATATTTTTATTGTTATAAATGTGTTTTGAAAAAAAATACATATGAGTAACTTTAAAAAAATAAATTACAATTATGTCATACTTTCAATTAAAATTAATTTTCAAGTTCTCACATTTATCAAATTATATTATATGGACTATTGATTTTTTTTTTATTTTAATGTTTTTTTTCTATAAGGAGTTAATATATATTTTATTCTGTTGTTTGAATTATACTTGTGGTTTATGAACCATATTTTTATTGTTATGCCACAATTATATGAATTTCTTATTTATTTTTAAAATTTAAATATATATTGAAAATATTTTTTATTTATTCTGATTATTAAAAATTTAAATACTTTTTAGATTTAACAAAAATAACTTATTAGTTTTTATAAATTATGATAATTTTAAAAAAACTGCAGTTTTGAATTTATTTTGTATTGTTTTAGTTTTATATATCAGTTTATAATTATTATTATTCTAATTTTTCTTTATAAGTTGAATAATGTTATGTTTAGTTTATTATTTAATAACACTAAAATCATATTTATGTTTTAATAAGATGATAAAGGTATTTGCATAATGCTAATTTATTTTCTCAGTGATTGAGATTAAGCTTGTAATATTTTTTAAAATTTTAAAACAAAAATATCTCTCGACTTTAAAAATATCTGTATAATATCACTATAATGTATAAAAGATTTAGAGTATTTTAGTCAATTAAGAATTAAATTTCTAGGTAATGTCCACAATAATGTACGTATATCTCCACTGTTTTACCTTACGATCCACCTTAAACATACTAATTAACCTTTTGCTATTCATAACTCTTCTTTTTTTTTTTCTAATCGGTTTGGTTTTGTACGCATGCAGTTGGTGATAGACAAAGACACTTGCTGTTGAAGTTTCCCAGAACCCTAAAAGCGTAGGTTTTTATTAGGTGTTTCATTGATGTACCAAATTATGTTGTGAATGGTCTCTTGGACGACACAGACTTATCTTTTTCATGCATTATTTTCCAACGTTACTATTTATTATTATTGGTTTGGTTTTTGACTTTTTTATTTGTTGGATGTGTGGGCCCCTCTCTCTTCTTTGGTTAATGAGCGCCGAACGGTGGGTTCCAGGTGACAAAATTCTTGGCCAGAGCATGCTCTCATAATGAAAGGATAGTAAAAACTTGAAATGACGCTAATGCCCTTGTTGTTGATGGGTATATTTGAATATAATATACACTAAAAGTTATAATGTATTATGCTTGTGTTTGTGATTTAAGTGTTGTTTACTTTATGTTAGCCAAAAAAAAAAAAAAGTAAAAAAAAGTGTTGTTTACTTTATGTTATGAATGAACAAGGTCTATGTGGGAATCCATTTATGATGATGATTATTTTTGAATAAATTTTTAGTTTTGATTCTGAATAAGTGTGGTAAATTTTGTTTTAAATAAATATAAAAAGATATGAATATTAGTACCATGTTTTTTTGGCTAGAATATGTAAAATATCCTATTTACTTTTCTATATATAAAAATAAATTATTGAAAAAACCAAAATTTAGCAAAGGTATAATATTCCCTTATAACAATTCATATTCAACTTATTACCATCTAAATACTTTGTAAACAAAGTATACCTTACTTTACTATTGAATAAAAAGCAGCAATCTATGTATATATATTAACATAAACCAATTAAGAAAAAAAAATATATAAATCTTGAAGTTCAAAGTCAGCGAGGGATAAAAATAAGATTAAGTATTTTTGGTGAAAGTGAGAGTAATGATATTTTGCTAAGTACGGTGGAGATTCTTTCAATGGTAGAAGGTGTGCATATTAGCATAATATTTTTTTTTGTAAAAATATATAAAATATTTTCCCTACTTTTTTATTTAATGTATAAAATTATCAAAGAATCTAAATTTAACAAACTTATCATTGATGAAATTAAGTTCGAAAACTGAACCATTTAATTTAAAATATGATATATTTTAGATGTGTTTTCTATTAATTGATATCTTACTTATTACCATCTAAATACTTTGTAACACATACATTCCTTACTTCACTATAAGATAAAAAATAGCCATCTCACTTATAAGACGTGATTCAAGTGATAAGGCAAATTTGAGCTTAGTAGTTGAAAAGGTTTTTATAATATTAGGAGTTTGAGCCAGTAATACAAATATTTGTAAAAAGAGATAGTCATGAACCTTAAATGAGATTAGAATCATATTAAAACAAATAAGGACACTTGCGGGAAAAAAAAAAAAAAAAAAAACTAATCATCTCTATATATATTAACATAGACCAATTAAGAGAAAAATATATAAATCTTGATGCTCAAAGTCAGCAAGGGATAAAAATAAGATTAAGTATTCTTGGTGAAAGAGAGAGTAATGCTTATTTGGCTAAACTGTGAATATGAGATTAATAAATGACAAACTCAGTCAGAGAAAGAAAGAGTAATGTTCAAAGTCAGCTATCTCTATAAAATATTTTTTAAATAAGATTAACATGCTAAACACAAATTAGTCCAACTCAATCTAAACATATGTGAATCTAATAGATTATGATCCGCTATGATCCGAACCAAATATAATATCCTCAATGGATTCAATTAGACATATAAAAAATATGATTCAGCTAAATTGAATACCTGACCGATCCAACCAGATGAATCAAATTACCATTCAAATAGACTTGTGTTTATTATTCACAATCATCATTAAACAAAAAGGAAACAAAAAAAAGAAAGAATATTTATCATAAGTGGATCAGCTACCCGGCCCGTTTATAATTGGACCAGTGCGGCATATAGAAGCCGGTATCGTGAGCTACCCGGCCCGTTTACAAACTTGCGTAAGTAGCCCATTATTGAGCATGACCTAATTATGTTTCTTCCACTATAAAATCAAAGTAGTCAGTTAAAACCTTACACTGCTCAGCCCTCAGGTCTCCTTCGAGAGCTAAAACCCTAATTACATTTTTTGAAGGTGTGTGGTGGAAATGGTTAGCTACGGTGGTGGTGGAGGATTCAGGGGCAGGGGTGATGGTGGTGGAGGATTCAGAGGCAGGGGTGATGGTGGTAGAGGTAGAGGCAGGGGTTTTGGAGGAAGAGGAGGAGACAGAGGAGGTAGTGCTTTTAAACCCCGTGGTGGTGGTGGTGGTGACCGTGGCCGCGGAGGCCGAGGTGGTCGAGGTGGACGAGGAGGTCGGGGTGGAGGAATGAAAGGTGGAAGCAGAGTTGTAGTTGAGCCTCATAGACATGAAGGGGTGTTCATTGCCAAGGGTAAAGAAGATGCTCTTGTTACTAAGAATCTGGTCCCTGGGGAAGCTGTTTACAATGAGAAGAGGATTTCTGTGCAGGTTATTTGCTTTCTAGTAATATGGGAATGTTATTTGAGTGACTTTCAATTATTTGATCATAGAACAACTTGTTTTTTGATTTAATTACTTCTATTACTTGTTGCAGTTTTTATGATTGTCAACAATATAATGAATGGGACATGTGGACTCTAGTTAAATTAAAATGATGTTGAAAAAAAAAACATTTTTTTTTAAGTGTTCTACCATGGTCAATGGTTTATATAAACCTTTTAATTTTGTATTTAAAGAAGAAAAAAAACAGCTTTACCTTTTAATTTTGTTTCACATGTCCTAAGAAGTGGGATTAGGGGTACCTATACATTTCTTTGTGGTCAGGGCAAGATTTATCTCTGTGAACAATTATTTTGACTTCTGACCTTTTCTTTTACACTCTGCAGACTGAAGATGGTACTAAAGTTGAGTACAGGATTTGGAACCCTTTCCGTTCAAAGCTATGTGCTGCCATTCTTGGTGGGGTTGATAACATATGGATTGTGAGTCTCTTCTTTGTGTTTTCTTAATAATCATTCCTTGCTATGTATTTTGGTAGTCAATGTATTCTTAAAATCTGATTTCTCTATGTCCATGAAGAAACCTGGTGCTAAAGTCCTCTACCTTGGGGCTGCTTCTGGGACCACTGTCTCTCATGTATCTGACATTGTTGGCCCGGTAAATGTTACTAATTGAATAGAATATGTTCATAGTAGATCTTTAAAATTAGCTGCTCATAATTTTCTTCTCTGTTTGTAGACCGGAGTGGTCTATGCTGTAGAGTTTTCTCATAGGAGTGGCCGAGACTTGGTCAACATGGCAAAGAAGCGAACTAATATTATACCTATTATCGAGGATGCTAGACATCCCTCCAGGTATCGGATGTTGGTTGGCATGGTAGATGTGATATTTTCTGATGTTGCTCAGCCTGATCAGGTTTGTTCAATGAGCCTCACTTATTTAACTTAATTATCTTTATTATCTATATAGAGAAAGAATGATAAAATATGATGCCTGGTTATATTTCCCTGATTTATTTATTTAATGAGAACACATGCATTCATATTATTCTATTTTATGATGTCTTGTGCAATAGCTTCTTATTGTTTTTGGTAGGTATCCCGAACTTGATTGTTCGAATCAAGTATTCTATAAAACTTTGAGATATATGTTACTTGACTGAAAGTTGTTGTTGCTGTACTTTTGTCTTTTAGTCATCAACCATCAATTAAAACTGAATAATATAATTTATGTTCTCTTATACTTTTGGGAATGTGTACATTTTGCATTAATGTTCTATGCATATGATGAGTTACTCGGATTCCCCTTCAAGACTTAATGTGTGATGCAAGCCCGAGTTTCTGATGCTTATCAACTTCTGCTTTTTCTTTCCCTTTTCCCTTTGCTGCTGTACTTGTATTCTTGGCATCAGCCATCAACTATATTTGAATAATCTAATAGATGTATTATCATATCTTATGTGTGCAACTTTCTGTAATGTTCTATGCATATGATGAGTTACTCGGATTCCCCTTCAAGACTTAATGGGTGATGCAAGCCCGAGTTTCTGATGCATGTAGACTTCCTTATATATATATATATATATTTTTTCCTGTTCTCTTTGTGCTGCTCATTGGTTTGATAAAAGCTACCTGTAAAGTGTGTATAACTGAGAATGAGTTACTCGGGTTCTGTTTTAGGCATTGTTGGTGATGGAAATCTGAGCTTCTAATTGCCATTTAATTCAATTTGTAGGGAATACTACACGGAGTCAGTTTTGTCACCTCTGATTTTTAAAAAGTGTGTTTTAATGTTATTTATCATCTTCCTTTATCTACAACAAACTTATGCTCCATGCAAGCAAATAGTTCTCAGAAACTCTTCTCTTCTAATTTTAGCTATAAATGAAATATATCTTGAATTGTGCTTTCCGGATCAACTTCGCTGGACTGAGTAGCCCCCATCATTTTTGGGTCTAAATTTTCTTGCCCCGTTTAATGGATTTTGCAGGCAAGGATTTTGGCATTGAATGCGTCATTTTTCCTGAAGGCTGGAGGTCATTTTGTAATTTCAATTAAGGTTTGTTCCAGAACACTAGTTATCTACAAATGAATAAAGCCTTTTGACATTTTTGGATTCTAATGAAATTGAAGGACTTGTTTGGCAAATTGTATGAATACGACTTGATAGAATAAGACTATTCATTTGATTCTTATATAATGTTTTGTAACATGAAACTTCTTACTAACCTTGAAATTTGAAGTAAAAAAAACTGCATCAGCCATCAACTCCTTAAACATAATGTTCCTTTGGTTCATATGCCCCCTTATTGTTAAGCTTTTGTCAATTTGAATGAGCTCGTAAATGCAGTTTTCTTATGTGCTGGTTATATTTCATTTGCTGTAGTATTTCCTGCTTACATTTTTTTTGAACATCCAGGCAAATTGTATAGACTCCACTGTACCTGCTGCAGCAGTCTTTCAGAGTGAAGTGAAAAAGTTACAAGCAGATCAGTTTAAGCCTAGTGAACAAGTAACTCTTGAACCATTCGAGCGAGACCATGCTTGTGTTGTTGGGGGATACCGAATGCCAAAGAAGAAGAAAGATGCTTAGGAGAACGTGTCTATCCTTTCTCCCAAGTTTTTGCTTTCCTGTCGTTTTTATGGAACTTGGCTTTTTCCTTTCATTTTGCTAATGTTGAAATTAGTGTTTCTAAATTATTTAGTTGTTGTAGAAGCTTTCCTGTTGAAGCAAAACAATGCTGCAGAGTTTCTGTGCTTCTTCCCCACACAAAGTACACCAGATGTAATCAACTTTTGTGGGTGGAGCTTTTGTTAAAACTCTCTGATCAATTTTCTGTGCTTCAAACCCTTACATTGTAGTATGGTTGATCAACTATTACATTTCATAAGTAGTAAATTTATTTGCAATTTTGGTACAAGAAAAAGAATGCTCTGCTATATCGTTAGGGAAATTACATAATGTTCTATACATCACTCAAATTTTGAATTCTAAATATGTGAAGTACAAGTATGATTCATTAATCCTTAGAGGGACTATTTTGTACTATAATGTTATTCGTGTCATTGTTGTTCTCGCTTGCACTCTCTGCCATTGGAGCTGTAACAATCTTTTTAACTTCAAATTCAGTGGAACCTTTGGATGGTATTATATCGGTATCTGGTATCTTCTTCATTTCCTGGTTTTTACCCCACAAAACCATGTATAATCCTCCCACAATTAACATTGCTCCTATTAGGCTGGAAATAATTAACAAACACAAATTATCAAATGATTAGTAGATTTACAAGAATTAATATCAATCACATGTCATAATAGAACTCTGATCTTGTTATTTTGTTGTATACCTTCCCAAGTGAAGTGTCTCGTCTAGTACCAAAGAGCCAGCAATTGACACAAGCACAAGCAGTAAAGGGTTAAAAATTGATACAAACAATGGTCCCTTCATGCGCACACACCAAGCAATTAGGATCCAAACCAGTCCAGAGGCCACGATCCCCTGCAACATTTGTCCATCTACTGTCATAAATACATAAACACTTGCTCTTTCCCATTTGCCATTTTTATAACTGTTTGTAACATATGATAGAAAATAACGAGATATCCATTTATGGGTTCTCTCTTTTAACAAAAGCTTCAATTTTGTTGTCAAGTTGTTTCAGAAATTCCTTTATACGAGATTGAGTGGATTTACATAGAAACCCGTTTCATATTGAGAGCCTTTGTCTTGTATATAGAATAAATTACAGAGGGACGCGTTTTATATCGAGAGTAATGGCATGGGAATTTCTCACTCATTTTAGCCTGTCCAATTCAAATCCAAAAGAAAATGATAATAATAATAATAGTAGGAACGAAAAAGAACCATTTTTTGGGTACAATTTTTTAGTGTAGGTCACCTGGATTATCAACCATATAGCATAAGAGAAACAAGTGGCTAGAGCAAGCATAGACCCCACTATTTGATTAGACATGGCACCATCAGATGATGCCAGGTGGTGTGAGAGGTCAATGTGCGTTGACCACATGTGTATTGGTACACCTTTGTAGAATGTGAGAGTCATAGCTCCACCAACTCCTATCAATGTTCCCAACACCTTAGCCTTCCCTGCTGGTGTTCCAAAATTTGCTCTGTCCAATCTGAGAAATACATATTAGGGACAAAAAGTCCTACACTTTTATCAAATGGTAATCACTATCAACGGTCACTAAACAACGATCATGTTGCATACCGCATAGCAACGGCCAAGATGAAAGTAACCGCAGGAGTGAGATTAATCATGGTTGTAGCATATGTAGGAGATACTAAAGCCAAGGACTTTACATAAAGATTTTGTTGTAAGGATCCCCTGAAATTTTGGCAAACTAAATGAGGAAAAGAAGAAATCAAATTTCAATTATTCAGTTTTTTATAAAAAAATATAACATAAACTTATGTACACGTAACATTTTGTTGCGTTTTGTATTTTGTTGCATGCATGAAAATTCACCATTAAAGAGAAATAGATAAACTCATCTCTTTATATTATTAATAGATATTTGATCACTCAACAAAATATTGAGTGCTATGTCAATTTTTATCATACCAATTATAAAATTGATTAGACCTTTTACCCAAATAACCCACAAAGAGAAGCTTGGAAGACTACTTGAGTTGTAAGTTTTGGCAGGTTTCTCCTGACCAATAAGATATATACTAGTTAGTGATTAATATAACACATATCATTAATTCAAGAAAGCATCTTAAACAATTTCCTAATGCATATATAAAGGTGATATATGCAAGAAATTGGAGAGGTAGAGGTACCTTTCTAAGATGAGAGCAAGAGGAACAAGGAAAGCAGCTGCAAAGATGAATCTGTAGGCAACAAGAATACTCAAAATCATTCCATCATTTACTACCAATTTGTATAAGATATTTACTCCAGCATACCCAATCTGGATTGCCACCATTAACAATGCAGGTTTCAAACTATTTACAACAATGAAACTACCCACATATATATATATATAATACCAAATTGAAATCCTATAATAAATCACTTATAATTCTAGCTAGCTTGTTCTAGCTCTGTAAAAATATAACTGTCTTACAGAGAGAGATGGAAGGAAAAAAAGAAAGAAAGAAGAGGAAGCTGAAAGAATTGATGAAAAAACTGAGAAAAACAAATGCTATTCTAGCCCCTTTCTTTCTTTTTTGTTGTTCATAACACTCTTGTGGTCTTTTGTAATAACAAGGAGACATGATTTTTTGTGATGATAAAGAGCCAAAAAGGATATAAGTTTGCAATTTTACCATAAGTTTTTTTTTCTTTTTATTTTATTTTTATCCAAATTTGTGATAAGTGAATATTTTTAAACATTTCAAATCTTGAAGAATTTTTTTTTTTTTGTTTTTTTGTTTTTTTGTTAATTGTACAACAAGGGACATGACCACTTGGGGTAATTGGGGGAAAAAGTGTTGGAATAATATCTCCTGCGATGTCTTCTACTTGAACAAGATATATAACACTTTATTGATAATTAACAATTTCTTTACTGATCAGTATGATGCAATCTTGCCACAACGTTTTATGTCAAACATGCACCAAAAGATTGTACTAAGACGATGATAGATCATTTTCCAGAGGAAATTCTGGATGAAAATTTGTAATCCTGTCTGACAAAATATTCCCATTCAGATTACGAAATAATTCCATCCTCTGAAAGAAAATTAAAGGGTGTGATCATAACTATGCTCTTCAATATTCAAGCCAAAATCTATTTCCATTTATATGAGCTTCTTACTGTTTTCTAATTTCTTTTCCATGGCAGCTAGAGGCATTCAAAATTTTTTATGCTTTTTCTTCAGTTAATTTCGCGAAGTGATGCTTCCAGCGGAGGACATCTTACTGTTTGCAGGAGATGCTGGAACCATTGCTATGGAATGAGAAGGAGGTTGTAGTTGTGGTTGAGGTTGTTCTTGGTTGTTTTTTGTTGCTTGATCTTCTTGGCTCAATGCTTTCATTTCCTTGCTTTTACCCCAAAGCACCATGTACAATCCACAAATAATCAACAATCCTCCTAGTATGCTGTCATTTGCAAAGACAATCAAAAATAGAGATTAGTTGATATACCAGATCATTGGCATGATCGATTGATATCGATTGCTAATGTTGAATTCAAAAATATTCTTCTGTATGGCTCATGGCCATGGTAGATGGAGTATAATATATACCTTCCAAGGTTTAGCTTGTCATTCAATAACAGAGAATCTAGTATTGCCACAACCACAAGGCAGAGGGGGTTGAAAATTGACACAAATAGAGGGCCTTTTAGGTTTACACACCATGTAATGGCAGTCACTGCCAGCCCAGAAGACACAATTCCCTGCCCCAAAACGTAAACACTCAAAATCAACACCCAACAAGATTAGCTTTTGGAACACAAAACTTCTAATCAATGATATACACATCACGTCAAACACGATGCTATCATGTAACACAGCATAGTATTTAAGGTAAATAATATTTTTCTAACTTTTTCAAGTGACTGTGACCGTGTCCATGCCATGTATATTGTGTGTGTCATGTCACCATGTTCGTGTCCATACTAAACATGAGACTTGGGAAAAACCTACCGTATAAGCTGCAGTAGCTAGCCTAATGTTCCAACCCAATCTCCATTGACTCCAATCCCTGTCTATGCAAAGGGAAAAGAGAACAGACTGTATCGATGCAATTACAGACATCAAAGCAGTGCTTGAGTATGGACATGGGTACTTTTTACTCATTTTAGTCTGCAATAAATAAAACAAAAAAACCCCTAAATCAAAACCATAGGCAATCTATTATTAACAGAGGGAAATTTGGGAAATTACCTGAACAATTAACCACAGAGTAAATGTTAAGCAGCTAGCTAAACACAGAGAGGCACCAAATATAAAGCTCAAATGGCTATGTGATGATTCCACATGATGGCTATCACGGTGTTGATAGTGATGCAAGAGGTTAATATGAGTTGACCATATATTAATGTCTACACCTTTGTAGAAGGTGAAGACCAGTGCCCCACTGATCCCTAGCACTGTCCCCATCACCTTAAACTTCCCTGCAAGGGTTCCTATGGCCAGTTTCTCCAACCTGAGATATAAATATGGCTGGGAAAATTAACCATCAGCATCAATGAATGAATGACAATATTCTTTTGAGAGGTAAAAATAGTTTGTACCCGAACATGATGCCAATGATGAAAGTAGTAGCTGGTATGAGGTCCTTCACTGCTGCAGAGAATGTTGCAGATGTCAAAGCCAAGCCTTCTATATATAAATTCTGAGACAAGGTCCCCCTGTAATTAAGTAGATAGCAAGAGTTTACAAGCACCACATTTAAAATCAACTAAAAATCCAAGAGTACTTCAATGACAGCTTTTATTGCAGAGAATGTTGCAGATGTTAAAGCCAATCCTTCTATGTTGGATATGCAAATGTATATATCTAAAACAATGTATATATACAACTTGCTAATTTATTATGTCAAAAGCTTTTGACCATGCACAAAGATTATCTCAAGAAATATAATGCTTTTCTCATTTATCTAGAGTTAGATTTCTGAAAGTACCATTTATTTCTTTTATAAATAATGAAAAGTTGCCTTAGAAGAATACTTATGTACAGGTACTATCTAGTTTTGTTGAGGGGTATAGTTGAAAATTAGGCATTCAATGCTAGTTGACTGGACAACCCTTTTGTGTAGAAGTATTTTTGAGTTTTTTTCTCTTCTAATCCAATAATAACATGCACTATATACTGTCATTTAAAATAATTCAAAAATAACAAGTTATGTATTGAGTCTCACACAAGCTATATCATTGAGGGCCCATTTGAGAGTTTGGAAGGAGATGAGAGGATATCAGAGGAAAAATAACACTCATACATACCTTCTCTCTCGTTTTGGAGTTTAAAAATTTGAAAGGGAAAGGAAATAAATGATATGATACATATTTCTTATTTAAGAGATAAGTGGACATGACATGTTTGTTATATTTTTACCATGAGCTATAATGTTTTGTAATAATTCCTATGAACTATCAAATTAGGCACATAACACCCTTATTTGAGTCAAAATTAGCAAATAATCACCAATCATCCAAATTAGTTATGTTATATAACAACTTAACTCAAAAATGACTAAACTATCTCAGTTATATGTTTTACTTTTTTATATTTTTCACTTTCTATCTCTTGCTTCTTATTTTATCTTTTTCTTAACAAATGAACTCTCCATATTTATCCGATTTTAACATATTTTTTAATAATTACAATACAATAATAAGAAAAAAAACTTTGATGAAAATATTATTAATAAAATGCAAATTGAAATAACTTATATGATTTTATATAAATGTAAAAATAATCATATTAGCAAATGTATTCATAAAATCAATATATTGTCTACGTATGCTAAAATTGAATCAATATAAAAAGTTTAATTTCAAAAAAAGAAAAAGGAAAAAAGATGTTGAAAGGAGAAGACAAAAGAAAACTTAAAATAAGGATAATTTAGTTTTTTTAAGTTAATTTATTAGAATTAATGATTAATTTAGATGATTAGGGGTTATTCTAATTATGACTTATAGGAGTTTATGTACCTAATTCGATAGTGTAGAATGGCTATTACAAAATGAGCGATAATCCATGAGATAAAGTGCAACTGACTATTTTACAATTTCAGCCTTTTGATTTGAAAGAATAATAAAAAAAATAGGGTTTGAAAAGATTTGAAGCGATTTTCTCTCATTCATTAAAATAAACTACCAAACCAAGAAGAAGATACCGCACACTCTCATCTCATTTCTTCTCATTCCATTCCTAATGAGCCCTAAATGTAAAATATAATTTCTAACGAGGGCACTCGTTAAGATTTTATAAATAAAAAGTTAATTCATAATATGTATTACGGTAATTGATCATGATTTTAATATTATTTAATACATAAATTATTATTTTTACAAAGTTTATATTTCCACAAATCATATTTATATTATAGCTTAAAAAATACCTTGGAGCATCTATTAAAAAAACCCAATGTACAAAACATTCAAAATGTATTATCTTAACAAATACCTTTATTGAACTTGAAATAAAAATTCTGAATTTTTTTCATAGGTTTCTTATGACACCATTTATTAAGAAACGATAAATGCAGTTGTAAAAATTCAAAATATTCTAAAATTAATATTTCTTTAATTACATAACACTGAAATTATATATATAATAAATGCTAACAAACAGTAGCTTACTAAACTTGTATTTAAAATATTTTTAAATGTCAATAAAGCATGATCACATTAATCACATACTTTATCAAGTATATATGCTTAGAATACAGTTTAAATATTGCGTGGACTCCACCCTTGTGAAAGTAACTCGTGCTTGCACAGAGTAATTAATGAGAATTGACGAGAATGAAGGTGACTTACCCCAGCAAGGCACAAAGAAAAGATTGGAAGAGTAAAACCCATGTCATTTTTGGCCTTATATTCCTGCAAATTACAGTGATGACATGACCAACTATTAATTATTACAATCATCTCCATCTTCTTCTTCCTCCATCAGAAAAGAACAGAGACCCATATATATATATAAAGAAATAAAAGGCAAAAATAAAATGAGAACCTTTCAAGAATGAGAGCAAGAGGAAGCATGAAAGCTGAAGCAAACATTAAACGATAGGCAATAAGAATCCTCAAATTCATTCCATCTTCAGCAACCAATTTATACAAAATGTTCATCCCTGCATATGTAATCTGAGTCACCACCATTGCCATCACTGCTTTCCATCCCTTCACTACATTGCTCAAACCCATCTTCTTCTTCAAACTAATTCAAACTAGAGAGAGAGAGAGAAGAAGAGAGAGTACAAGTCTTTAAGACTGTGTCTGAGTGTAGAGCTTAGTTCCTAACGTCAACCTCTGTCTTTCTACCTGCACGTGTATGGCTATAAAGTTACACGTATATATTCTGATTTTTAATGGAAAATATGAAAAAAAGAAAAAAATTTCAGATTTAAGAACCCTTGGGTTGGGCGTGATTGAATTGGCAATTATCTAAAATTATTTTTTTTCAAAATCAAATCTAAAATTACTTTGCTTGGCTACTTGTTACAAGGCTTACCAATTTGAAAATCTTTCATTTTTTAACTTTTTAAGACTTCACGACAAATTTTACTCTAAATATAAGAGTCTGTTGAATTTATATAATCTTATCAACAAAACTTAAGCATAACAATCAAATATATTATTTTAGCATTTTTATTTTTTGTTTAGAAATACTTACTAAATTGTTTGTCCTTGTTCATGTATTTGTTAGTTTTATTTTCATTAGAGTGAAGACTACAATCCAAACTAGAGTGAAGACTGCAATCCAAACTACAACTTAGATCTTCTAAAGCATTAGCAAAATTGTTGTTTTTTATTTATTTATGATCATTTATTATCTAAATCAACTTATGCACATCTTGACTTAATTTATATTTTCAATTCAATTAATATTAATTTTCTTATAAACATATCATGAAATACATGTACATATATCACAGTAATTATATGTATGTAATATATAATTACCACAATCAGACCCATTAACCAGTCCCACAACAATTTCAGTATCAAATTTAATAAAATAATATAATTGACATTTTAAAGATAAATATACTCGATATTAATAGTAAATATATAAAATATTAATTCACTTTTCGACCTCTCAAAAGTCAATTAGACACATTAAAAGAAAGCAAATCATGGAGCTGTAAATTACAGACTCCGTAAATTTGTAAATTTAGTGTATATATATGAAAAGGAATGGTAAAGGTAGATTCCATTCAATTTAGAGGGCCTTTGATCATGATACTCAATATTTCCTCCATGACACACAATTTATGGTAAAGAAAGACTGAATTTTGACTACAGTAATTCTCATCGATGAGTCATACAAATTAACCTTTTACCAAATATACGAGTCCATAAAAAAATAAAATTAAAAAGCCAAAAAATATTCTAGAAAATCATATACAATTAAAAAACCAAAAAATATTCTAAAAAATCATATATTTTAATAGAGAAACATTAAAATTTATTTAACTCTTTTACAACTATAATTCATTAATTACAAATTATAAACCTCAAATAAAATTATTATAATTATTTTTTCTTTTGAAGGTAGTTGAAACACCAAAAAGCTAACCATAGAACTGAAGATTTCACTTTTCTAAATTTTGTTAGCTTTCTTTTTTTTACCTTTGAAAGGTTGGGGATTGAGCCCACAATCTAGAAAGAGACTAAAGACTAAAACCTGATATCATGCTAAGTGAACAAAGTCTATTGGATGGAGGGAAATAGAGGGGAGGAAAGGAGATGAGGGGGTGATGTATATTTTTCATTGTTTGGGAGTTTTTTTTTTTTTTTTTTAATGGAGGGAGAGGAAATGGAGGGATGCATATACCCCTTCAAACCTCAAAATTTTAATTCTTCCAAATTAGGAGGATTTAGAAAGAGATGATAAGTATTTCATAATTTTTTACTGCAATGCTAAATATACCTTATTTTTTTTATTATTAAATATCTACTAATACTCAATTAAAATATTTTAAAGATAAAATTATAAAAATATGAATATTTTATCCTCTCATCCCCTTTCTCCCCTACTCCTACATAAAAAATATACCTTATTATTTTCTCTCTTCTCCCTTAACTTTTTTTTAACTTCCAAATCAAAAAAAAATTGTCAATTTTACTCCACTCTCTTTATTTATATTTTTCTTATTTCCGCTCAAACTCTCAAATGGGCCTTACGTTATAGTCTAAGTATTTTTCATTGCATATTATACCTACCATCAATAATAGTCACATCAATTAAGAAAATGTTAATATTTATAAATATGATTGAAATTATAACTAATTAATTAAGCAAATTTTCCCAACTCGACTTTACCAAAAATGCCCTTATTTTAAGGGGAAATTGGAAGGGAAAGCATGCTTTACTACAATATCTACTTACCTAGATATAGCTGTAGGTCTAAAAATTAAATACTACACTTAAGGTCGTTTTAAGAAATTTCTTCTTCTATTTCTTTGTCTTTCTTGTGCAAACGACCATCAACTTGATCATGAGGACCATTCTCAATTTCTTCATTGTTAGAGATGACAATCTCATGACGTTCTGCATGAGAGTCAACTTCGTGTGAGCTTTCTGCTGCAGGAACCAACCGAGTCATCTTCTTCATTTCTTTGCCTTTACCCCATAAAACCACATATAACCCACACACAATCAACCCAGCTCCAAGTACACTTCCAAGGTGCAATTTCTCATTCAACATCAAAGAACCAGCCAAGGCCACAAGCACAAGCATTAGGGGATTGAATACTGAAGCAAATAGAGGACCTCTCATTCTTACACACCATGATATTATTGTCACCATAAGTCCCGATGCCACAATCCCCTACAAAGTAAAGATAAATTTATTAATCAAAATAGTATTAAAATTAGATTCACAACTATAATCGAGATCGTCAACTGTAATAAATATTAAGATTATTTTTATTACATACCGAATAAGCCACGGTTAGGAGTCTAACATTCCATCCTAACTTCCATTCACTCCAATCCCTCTCTACACAAAGAGCAAACACTATGCCTTGTATTGCTCCCATTATTGACATCAATGCAGTGCTTGAGTAATGACTTGGGTAATTTTTACCCATTTTAGCCTGCATTATCACATATTTCATGTAATTACCAAATATTTAAAATGGTCCAATGAAAAAAAAAAAAAAAAAAAACCTTTAAGTGGGTGATTCCTATTTTAATTTAACTAAAAATAAAATAAAACTATTTAATTATAGTAGAATTTTAATATATCAAACATATATTCTACAAAAGTTATTAATATTTTTTTATAAAAATATATATATATTTCTTAATTGTGATGGAGTGTAAGTAGTGAATTGTGTGTGGACTTTGTTGCAAAAGTCACCTGAATAATGAGCCAAAAAGAGTAACACACACAGCTAGCTATAGCGGCGAGAGCACCCAACACGGGATGACTTTTGATGATGTGTGATGATGCCACGTGTCCATTTGATTTGTCATGCAAAAGGTCAACGTCGAAGGACCCAAGGTTTATTTCAACTCCTTTGTAAAAAGTCAAAAGCATTGCCCCACCAACTCCGATTACTGTTCCTGCCACCTTTGCCTTCCCTTCTATTGCTCTTATATTCAATCTTTCCAGTCTGTGAAACCAAATTTAATTTAAATTTATAATAAATTATTATAAATTTGAGTAAATACAAGATTCGATTGTAAATTAATTCTTAAAAGGGAAAAGACAACTATTTTTATTTTAAATAAATATAAAAAATAAAAAAAAATACCTGAAGCAGACAGCCAAGATAAATGTAATAGCTGGAATAAGGTTGGTCATGGCAGCAGCAAATGTGGCTGATGTTAAAGCCAAGCTCTCCAAATAAAGATTTTGACCCAAAGATCCACTGTATAATTTAAAATATAGAAAATTACTGTTTTAATACAAAATAAATATATATATATATATTTTTTGAAAAATTACTTTGATAACTGTAGTTCCCATTAAATTAGCACAATTTGCTGCATTTTTTCCGTTGGTCATGAATTTACTTTGAAAGAGATTAATTTCACTTACAGTTGGCTTTCATAATTGACACCCAGCTGTACGTACATGTTTACAATTAAGCTCCTGATCACATTATTGATCGATGAAATGAATTACATACCCAAATAAGCCACTAAGAAATGCTTGAAACAATACCATCCATGTCATCTTTGGCCTGGTTTTCCTGTAAATTCAAAAATTCAACCACTTTAGCTAAAGAGAGAGATTTTAATCTTCACCGTATATAAATGTGTTTGTTTACTGTCATTTTCATCTTGAAACTTCTATGTCGTGCTATAGCAATCAAATTAAACACATTGATCGCTCTCATCAAAGCCATTGATTAATACCCAAAAAAATTATTTTGTAAAACAAATAAAATTAATTATACCAGATGATTGATTAAATCTTTGTTTTTCAAAGACGAAACGAGAATTTGAAGCAAAGAATTGTGAAGAGAATTTGTACCTTTCACAAATGAAAGCAAGTGGAGCAATGAAAGCAGTGGCGAAAACAAAGCGATAGGCGATAACAATCCTTAAATTCATTCCATCTTGTATGGCTAATTTGTAGAAAATATTGACAACGGCAAGTGCAAACTGCGTTAATACCATTAACAACGTTGGTTTCAACTCATGTACAACATTACACATCCCATGTTCTAGTTTCACCATTGCCACCACCACTACAACAACCACCACTACCACCACTTGAAAATCAGATATCTAGTACGGCGGAGAACCGACGCAGAATGGTGGAACTTCTGTTCTGTGATTCTGTGAATGAAAAAGTAGGTAGAGGGGTATGCATATATATTTATGAAAAAAGAAGTGGTGATTCCCCACGTCACGATATACGTAGTGATGAAGAGTGAGTAGTTCTGCTGTGAAGGCACGCTTTGCAGGTGGATTATGACACGTGCGGAGATAGTCTTCGTGGGTCTTTCTCAGAGACTCTACCACTGCATGAATCAATTTTGAATTAAAAAAAAATAAAAAATCACATAAAATCTCACTGCTAATAGTCTACTATACTACTGCTTTTATTCATGCCTAGCTTTTTCAAGCCTGCCACGTCATCTCCTACGTGTAACTATGTCCCACATGTATGAGATTTACACACAAACCTTCAAAGGCTAGTAGGCTACCACTAATTCATGTTTATTTATGTGCATGGCTAATAAGGGGGTTATATTCTTTTATTACTTTATTTATTTTGTTTGTTTCACCAAATGGATGAATTTCTCGAAAAAGAAATTAGAAATTTATACATGCAAATGACCGTTTCTTATGCATCGTCTATTTTTTTATCGGACTAACAAATTGAATTAATGCAGGTGTATAAGTTGGTCTAAATAACATAATTAACTATTAAGAATATATTTAATATATTATATATAATCTAATAATATGTGATTTAAATGATAAGATACACTTGAGCTCAATTGTTAAGAAGTCTCTATAATATCAAGAATTCGAGTATGCATGAAAGTACGTATGAGAAAAAGGAACAATCACGAATCCTGAATGAAATTAAACTCACATCCATAATATATGGAAATATTCTTAGAAAATCAAAAAAATACATCGTGTATAAGAATGATGTCATGAGAATATAAAATTATAGAGTTGAGTGTGGATTGCTGTGGAATTATGATGATGAAGAAGCAAATGCAAATTTGGATATTAAGTACACTAATTTATTGATCGATTAACTGGTTGTGCTTAATTGCTTTGTGCTGGTTAAGTAAAATACACCCACTATCTATTAGATTACAAAGTTGTAAAAAGGGTTAGGCAAAAAGAAATTAGTGGCGGCTTCAAGATTCTTAATAATTACATAAAGTGTCGACTTGTTAACTTTTGCATCTTTTTTCCAATCTAATTCATGATTGAGCTATAACCACGTGTACGCATGGTTTTGATTTGTTGTGGAGTAAAAAAATTGGGGACAAAAGGTATATACATTTATATATATATTTTTTAAATAGCAATGATATTTCTTTTTGTAGCCTAAAATTTTCTTTTTTAGAAAGATATTATTTTCACTCAAAAAATAATTGTATCTTTTTTTTTTTAGTTTCTTGGATTTCTCCACAATTATTACTGTGAGAGTACTAATCTCTCCAATTTTGTTGCAATTAGAAATATTTTCAGTCACTTCTAATGTGAGTTACGCATAATTCAACTAAGTTTGACTAAAAATTATTTTATTTTATGTGAAAAGAATATTTTATAAATTTATATCATTATCGCCAAATATCGTTAAGAAGTTGTAATATCAACTCAAAAAATACACATTGTAAGTTTTATATTTGTTATTTATAAATTCATATCATTATGTCACAAAAATAAGATGGGCAATTGTCAATATGCATGTATATATATATATGCTAATAAATTCATTTTCTCAAAATAATTATAATATTTAGTGATGAGTGGGTTTTTTTATTTCTAAATAGTAAATAGAACCGTGCACTTCACGAGAAGCAACTATACTCAACCACATTTAAATGTACAAGTCTATTTTTATAAGGTAATCTCTGCTTAATATCTATTGCTGTCTCTAATTAAACTACATGTCCAACCGTAAGTTAAATTGTTATTTTTCAAATTATATCTTCACCTAGGACATTATTAAATTGGCCAAATTTTTTGACAAAACATAAATCATGGATCAACTAAGCCCTCTTGGGCACATGCTTAAGGATAAGAAAGAAAAATCTTAATGATGTAAAACCAGGAAATAAGGTTTGGTCCTATTCATGAGGATTATGTAAATATTTCATTCCAAAAAGAGAATATTCGAAACAATTGGGGTCTTTTTTGGAGATTGGATTTATGTCATTCTGTAGACTGTATTGAATCTCACATTCATTTGGATGAGATTTTTTAGGAAAACAAAAAAATATATCATCTTTTGTTGTGTAGTTCATAAATCTTCAGATTCTTATGTAGCCTTATAAGCAAATCAAAATTCAGTGATTATATGCAATGAACATGCAAAGAGTCTGCTTAGGCTCTCATATCTGGCCCATTTCTAATTCTGGAGAATGTTAGGCCATATATGTTAAAACTTTAAGGCCCATATATGGTTGGGGAAATAAAAATAATAAATAGATGATAAAATATTAATTAAATTTTTTTAACAATCATATTTAAGACAATCGTTACAAAAATTATTTTACTAATTTGAATATTCCATTGCTGAAACAAATAGTACTCAACTTAGAAATTTAAAATACAATACATTGGGAAAAAAATAATTAGAAAATTAGTTTATAGCAAAACAATATTCCCCCAAAAACTAATATATCCACCATCCCTCCCAAAATGAAAAAAAATCTCCATCTTTCATTTTTTTTTCTAATTAAACAATCTTAATTACTTCCCTTCCACCATCCCTCCCAAAATGAAAAAAAATCTCCATCTTTCATTTTTTTTCTAATTAAACAATCTTAATTACTTTCCTTTTTTTTTTCTTTTTTTTTTCATTTCTCTGTTTTCTTCTCCTCTGGCTTCTTCTCTTCTGCAACAGTTGCAGCTAAAGCTCCTTCTTTAGGCTTCTCAGTCTTTGGCTTCTCTTCTTCCTTTGCTTCAACCTTTACCTCCTCTGCCTTTGGCTTCTCTTCTTCCTTTGCTTCAACCTTTACCTCCTCAGCCTTTCGCTTCTCTTCTTCCTTTGCTTCAACCTTTACCTCCTCTTGAGCCTTTAACTTTTCTTCCTCAGTCTCTTTGTCTTCAGTTTTCTGCCAATATTGAAAAACTCAATGTCATTAATTACATATAATCATTGCAAAAATAATTAAAATTTTCATAAAAGAAAAGTATTAGATTGATACTAATTAAAACTACACAAATATAACAATAACAAAAAAAAAAACTACATAAATATAACAATAACAAAAGTATTAGATTGAAAGCAATCTCATATATATATATATATATATATATATATATATGAGAATATAAGTAGAAAGTACCTCATTGAGCAAGGAGCCAAGAGAGTGCTGCTCGTTCTCATCTGTGGCCTTTGGAGTCTCCTCCTTCTTGCTCTCAACATTTTCTTCAACATTCTTCTCTTGTTGCTCAACCTTCACTTCGTCGGAATTCTGCAACAACTCCTCGGAAGCCGGATCCGGCAATGGGGCATCGCCTTCATTAGTCTTAGGAGCACTAGCACAAGCACCCATCTTGATAATTAAAACTTAAACGAATAAAATTTAACAAAGAAGGGTATTTTCCTTTCTCTCTTTCACTCCCTCTATGTGTTAGAGAGAAAGGTTTGAATTGAAGAAGGCAACTATAAACACAAAAATGATTGAAGCAATGAAGGAATGTTAATTCCTCAAACGGTTTTATAAAGGCTAGTTTGTTTTATTTGGTAGGCTTAGAAATTTTTGAGGAAGGCCAATGGTTATAATATTAGTTAATTATTAATTAATAAATTTTATTTTTTATTTTTTATATTTAACGAATTATACAGCTAATTTTGAAAAATTTAGCATTTAACAGCTGTTTGATTGTCAATCACAGGCTGTACTGTGAGTTTTGTTTTTAATAAATAAAATTCCAAATTAATAAATAGAATCTGTTTGGCTCCCTTAATTTCCTAATAATATATAGAATTGATCAGATTGTGTAAGCTGCTGCAGTTGTATATGGTGTAATTAATTTTCCTAAATTAATTATAAAATAATAACCCACGTAATCCCACCAAGATTTTCATAATATTCATGAAGATTTAAAAACCTGCTCTAATTTTATTAATTAATTTTTATAATTATATTTATGCCAGGAGTTGTGACTACCATGATTTTTTTTTTATGTGAATATTAGTGCCTAGTCGCCTACCATAACGTACTAAACTATTTGGTCTTAAATTATTATCCCCTAAAATGAAACAATGGAAAACAGTTTGTCTATATATGGTTTTAGGGAAAAACTCATGTATAATTCATTTTTCGTATAAAAAATAAAATAAATAATACTTGTTTTCATTTCAACATTTGAGTTGGTAACATTCTTTTTTTCTATTTAAATGTTTCAGATTAATATATTCTCATTGATTATATTTAGTTGTATACGTCTTTTGGCCTACTAAAAACATTACTCTTTAATTATTTTAACTTTTAATTCATCTTCCATCTTAAGAATTAAAATATATATATATAAATTTATAAATTTAGATTTTATTTTAAAATTTATCTATTTATTTATGAATAAACAAAATGTTTTAATAGAAGAAATTTTATTTTCTTATATACCCTTATAAGTTTTTTCTATGAGATAAATACTTTTTAGTTGTTATTTTAGTTCAAATAGACTATTTATTTATTTTATTTTATTTTATTTTTGTACTTCTTTTCTAATTCTTCTTTATTTTAATATTAATATGATTGTGCTTGTTTTATGACTATTGATATATTTTTTTTTCCTAATTCTTTTAAATATTAATAAATCTACTATTTTTCAATAACTATATATCATAATAATTAAGATTGAATTTCTCAATTTTTTTATTTAATAAGTTACAATAACTATAAATTAATTTTTTAAATGCTATGAGTTAAACTAAAAATTATTACTTTAAAATTTTTAAAAAAATTATATATATATATATATATATATTATGAATTAATTTTTTTAATGGATTTATCTCTTTGTTTCATGTCATTAATATATAGAATTATTTTTTATTAACTATAATTTCTTGATATGTATATCTATTATTGATAAACATATATGAATATATAATAAACATGATTCATGTACAATGCCGTGTGTCACGAAAACTAGTATATGTATAATTATATTTTTTATAGTATCACTCAAATGAAGAGACATATGTCGATGATTAGGTCCCTAATTCAATAAGTTAATGAAAATACCAAAAATAAAATAAAATATTGAAGAGACATATATATTTAAAACCCGGTCAATCAAATTTTTGAAAATTCGAATGATTATATTCAATAAAACCAATATTAATATTCATCAAAATAAAAACAATTTTAGTCATTGAGAGAATAATCTCTTCATGGATGTCAACACGTATACTGTTAAACAATTTTCAAATAGCCAGGAAACTTATGCATGGTAGAGGTTAAGAGATTATATATATATAGGACTTTATATTAAGCTAGCGCGCAGAAAGGAAAAACCAATCATGGATGGAATTGTTAAAAGGAAAATCTCCTTGTCGCTTATGATAATCATCACAATTAGTATTATGCTTTTCACTAGCTATTACTGTTACTTCTATCTCTACTCAATTGTCACTTTCTTCTTCCTTAACTTTCTCTCCAACTATATTTTCGGATGGTCATGGAGGACAAGGAAGTCGAGAAAAAAGTAACAAAAAAATTAAAAAAATGTCATAGTATATGACAAAAACAATGTGAAGGCAAGACTGGGACTGAATACGATGGTTGTTACTCTCTGTGTAACAAGAATTGCATGTTTAATAATTAATGATTTTTGGTTTTTTTTTTTACCCACTCTTGTACTCTTACTTTCTTTTGTGTGTTTGAGATTTCTGGTGTGTTTTATCTATAGCTCATGTTATGAGAAATAAAAGTTCTTATTTGATTATGAATTTACTTTTGTGTTTCAAGTTCTTCCTTTTAAGAGTTTGAGCAGACGAAATTGTTATAGTAATAAATTTAGAATTAATATTTCATTGAAATAATTTTACATTGTTAAAAAATATGAAATCATTAAGGGTTTTTCGAATAATTAACAATCACCTTTGATTCTAGTCATCACTATTTAATTTTAGTCAAATAAGCTATGTATCATGATTTTATATTATCTTATAGTGTATAGTGTAAAAAAAATTACATTGACAGTAGATGAAATATTTACTCATAAATTTACAACTTAAGAATTATGACATAACGAGTTTTTAACTAAGATGACATTTAGGTTTTTTTTTAAAAAATTTACAAAATTGATTAAGAAGGTGATTCAAATTTTAAACTTTAAATGGCAAATGTGTAGCTAGGATTGATGTTATTTTTTCCTTCACAATTGAATTGAAAATATTATAAACATGCGTAAGATGTGAAACTTCTAAGACAAATATACACAAATTGTTAGACAATGGGATATTTTATGTTTTACATGACAATTCACATTAAATATTAATAAAATTAGAAACAACTTTACTGTTTAATTACATTGATTATACTAGTTTTAATTTAAACCACTCAAGAGTTATGTAGAGATACCTCAGCAGAATAATTTTTTACTTAACAAATATAATATGAAAATTATTGACCAAGTACAATTTTCATTTGATATTTGTGCACATTTGAATTTGTTAATAATTAATGACTAATATCTTATGGCTCCTTTGAAGAGACATGATGGAATCTCATATCAGTCATAGGACATATAATTAATATTAATAAAGTAAAACATAATTTATATATAGAGTTTGTGCATAAATATATATCACAAAACACATGAATATGAAAAGGCTTGGATTCTCTAAATTGTGTGTAATGTAGAAATGGAAATTAATAAGATGAAGAAACCCTTGGTGACAATAATATTGGCATTAGCATTATTAATGCATGTGCTATTTTTTCTACAAGCCATTGATGCCTGTAATTCCCCTCGCCTTCTACAAGATTGTCATGGTAGGCGTAATCGTGGAATTAGACTAAGATTGGCAAAACATAAAATCAAATGTATTCAATCTTGTAAAAGAGAACGTGAAGGAGAGATTGGCGCTGACTATGATTCTTGTTTCTCCATATGTATCATTAGATGTCACAATTTTGGGTCTTAATTATAATTCAGGAGGCTTTGTTTGGATATTATGGTATTTGAAATTCAAGAGTTTGATATTCATTTTATTTTAAATCCATTAATTTGAATTAAACTTATTGATTTAAATTTTGTTCATTGGAATATAATAATTAAATGAGGGCATTTGAAATCCAATCATTCCAAATCTAATGTTTAATAGCAAAATAGATGACAAAGAATTTAGTTTATACTGGTCATCATAATAAGATGACATTATAAATAAATTGCTTTATTTACACTATATATAAAAGTGGATTTAACAGTAGAAATTTTTGATTTTTTTAAAATAGTTTTATGAGTTTTTATTATTACATAGATAGTCTTTAGTTGTTATTTTATTTCAAATAGACTACTATTTGTATTTTATTTTTTACTTTATTCCTAATTCTTCTCCTATTTTTAATATTAATAGAATTGTAATTACTTTAAAACTATTGACTACTTTCTTTTTTTACTTCTTCTCAATATTAATCAATCTATATTTTTTTAATGATTAGGTTTAGGTTATGGTACAATAATTAGGGTATCGTAATTAAGGTTAGGATACCATAATTAGGGTTAAGATACCATAATTACATTCAGAGTTAAGGTACCATAATTAGATTTAGGATTAGAATACCATAACTAGGGTTAAGGTATAGTAATCAAGGGCTAGGGATTTGGGTACCGTAATCAAGGCTAGGATTTGGGTACCATAGTTAGGAATTATGATTAGGGTATCAGTAATTAGGGTTAGAATTAGGATACCGTAACTTAGGTTAGGGTACTATAAACGGGGTTATGGTACTAGCATTTAGAGTTAGGATATGTAATTATGTTAGAGTTAGGATTGAGGTACCTTAATTAGAATTAGACTTAGGGTACCAGGCACTAAAGTTAGATTAGGGTACCATAACTAGAGTTAGGATTAGGGTACCATAATTTGAGTTAGGATTAGAGTAAGGGTATTGTAACTAGGGTAAGGCTACTATTACCATAGTTAAGGTACCGTAATTAGGGTTAGGGTGTAGTAATTAGTGTTGGGAGTACCGTAATTAGAATTTGGGTTAGGGTCAGTAATTAGGGTTGTTTGTTTTGTCCTAATTCTTTTCATATTTATAAACCTATAATTTGTCAATAAATATATATCAATAGTATTTAAGACTAAGTTTCTCAATTTTTAATATTTAGATAGTTACAAATAAGTTATAATGTTAAATTAAATTATAGTGTTTTTTAGTATAATATTATTGTGTTTATTCTCTTTCCATCTTTAAAATATTTAAAAAATATTTATATTATGAATTAAACTTTTTATTGAATTGATCTATTTATTTAGTGTAATTAACATGAAATATTATTTTTTTATTAACTTTAATTTCTTATTATGCACATTAACTATAGATGAGCATATATGTATATATCATGAACGTGATTCATGAACGCAATTCACGGGCAATGCATGTGTTATGAAACTAGTTATTCTAAAATGGATAAAAAATAATAAATTAAAGACAAAGAAGATACTAGTTTCTTTTTTTTTTCTTTTAAGGGGGGAGACCAAAATTTGAACCTGGACTTCGGGGAGAGGATTGGGAAGGGGGGAATGCGGCTAGATCACTGAGGGTCCTGGCGACAAAAAAGATACTCTATTCTACTACTTACCAAAATATAATTTTGAATATATACTATTTTATAAATTATAATTATTTAAACAATTACACGATTATATGAAATTTAATTAAAATTACTGTGGGACGAAGATCCCTAGTGATCTGAGGTGTCTTTTGGCCGAGGATCATTGAGGGTTGGCTTTGTCTCCTATGGTAGTTTGTTAGTTCTATAGTTTTTCTTATTTTCTTTCAATAAAAAATTATTTTATTAAAAACTCAAAATATATATATTTAATTGCATCAACTAAATAAATCACTTTTTTTTTTTTTTGTTGTTGTCAAAGTTGTTATTTGAGACTAATTTTATTCACGATGTGAAGGGTTCAAATCTCTTTAAATATATATTATTTTAATATGATGACGCTATTAATATTTTCGGTGGGGTTGGATTGAAAACAAAACAGAGCGGATCGGGTCAGATCATATCTGAAAACAATAGGTAAAATCTGGGCTGGCGGGTCACGTCAAATGCTAATTGCAATTGTGTTGGATCGGACTCAACGCTCACTGCAGTCCATTGGAGTGAATTTGAAATAACACATCTATTGTCATTTCAAATTCATTTAGAAATTTCACTTAAATTCAGATATCCATACTTTCAAAATTACCATACACATCATTTAAATTGGTTAGGCCCAAATCCAAATCCAATAGACCAAATTCAGTTATCTAAACAAAATAAAGATTGAAGATGTGAATTAGTTGAGGTAACACACAATTTAGTTTGAGTATCACTTAACCGCTAAATGAAAATTAAAAAATAATAATAATAAATCATATTGTTCAAGTCAGATTGCAATAATGAGATCTAAACTATTTACTTAAATAATCCTCATTCATCATTACATCTTGAGTTAAACCCATCTAGCCTTTGATGTAATTAACATTGAAATCACTATTAATAATTACCAGTTATCTAAAATGATCTTAACTTTAATTTGACCACAATAGATGAAAGTATAGCTTTTCTCACATAACCAAAATCTTTAAGGTCGCTTCTGAATTAATTTATAATATCAAAAATAGATAAAATTACACTCTCTTAATTAGTTAATACTTTATTAGTGTTTACACTAATGCAACTCTTAATTGTTCTGTGTAGTCAAAAAAGTCAAAAATGCAGTGTCCCTCTTGCCGTGGAAGCAATTAATTGTGTATTTAAATGTTTCACAAATATATAAAATTAATTAGAAGGGCAATTTTGTTAATTTATAAAATTATACATTAATTAAGTTGTAATTCTAAATTTTTAATCTGTGGCAATAAGTCTATAAATGAACCAAACAGTCATATAAGTAAGTAGCTTTAACAATTACATCATTGATTAATTTCATAATATATATATATATTTCTTTTTGTTCCTTCCAAAACACAATCAATACACCACATTAATTTTATTAGAGCATCTAATGACTCCAACGAAGAGACATGGATAAAAAAATAAAAATTAGCATTGCTTTGTTAAAAGGATTTTCTTAACGGGGCACTCAAAATTTATATATTTAAGTTTAAATGTATCCAAATAGGCAAAAAAAGTAGCCTTTTATTTATAGTTTAATGAAAGGTCTAGTTTCCCACGATTCATGTGAAATATGTTATAAAAATATAACCGGTAAATCTTTTACTGATTAAAGGTGAAATATGTAATAACAAAAACTTGGTGGTGAAAATTGACGACTTATATATTGTAGAAGGTGTACTGATATACCAATTAACATAAATTAAATTAGTTAATAATTTAAATGGAATGTGTAAACATTCAAGTTTTTATTTCAACACTTATCATATTTTAGCAAAATTTTAACGTAAATCGTGAAAGTTTCTGACGATTCACATTGAAATTTTTACAAAACGTGAATCGCTGAACACTTTGACGATTAAAGTTGAAATTTTTTCAAAATGTAAATCGTTGGAAACTTTGACGATTTACGTTAAAATTTTACTAATATTCATCAATATATATTATTTAATATTAGATATTATTCAATAATTAATAATTTCAAAGATTTTATTTTATTTTCATAAATATTAATTTTTAAATAATATTTAATACTTAATAATGAATATTATTAATATCCAACACTTAATAACTAATATTTGATATTTAATATTTCATATTATGTAATACTTTTTAATACGTAGTACTAATTAGTAAATACATGTTTGACATTTACTAAATGATTAATAATATTATTAAATAATAAATAGCTACAAGGGCATTTTTGGTCATTTCACACAAATAATTCATAATATTATTAAATAACTACCATTTCGTATCATGCAATATTTTTTAATACGTAACAGTAATTAGTAAGTATATTTTTGATATAAATATATGTGCTAAATGATTAATAATATTATTAAATAATAAATAACCACAAGGGCATTTTGGTCATTTCACACAAATAATTAATATTTCCAATCATGCAATATTTTTTTAATACGTAACAGTAATTGGTCAATATATTTTTGATATAAGTATATGTGCTAAATCATCTATAAAATATTTTTAAATAATAAATAACTACAAGGGCATTTTGGTCATTTCACACAAATAATTATTAAATAATTAATATTTCCAGTCATGCAATAATTTTTAATACATAAAAGTAATTGGTTAATATATTTTTGATATAAATTTATTTGAAAAATGATTAATAATATTATTAAATAATAAATATTAGTATAGGGGCATTTTGGTCATTTTGCACAAAAGGGCAAAACTCTCCCAAATGTCGACAAAACCCGATTTCAACCATCCCAAGGAATCCCTACAGACTTGGAGGGGTAAAACTGTCATTGACCTTCCCCAAATTCAATCCCTTGTTCTTCACTTTTTAGTGGTTTGTGTTTCAAACTTTGGAAGGGAATAACTTTGTGCTCTAGTGTCCAAATCAGACATTTTTTTTTCATTTCGCGTAAATTTTTGAGATCTACGACGTGGAAATTTGGGCACTAGATTGGCCATTCCGGCAACCCCTAAATCATTTTTTTTGCCCTCAAAATAGGGTTTTTCCCTTTGTATGACTTTTTTTCCAACTTTGACCCCATTTTTGTACAACCCGCCAAACCCCAATCAAAATTCCAAGAAAATGATTCATAGATGCCTTCCTAAAGAGAAATATTCTGGCCACTCTTTCAATTAATTCCAAATTTTATTTTTTTGCCTATGGCCTAAATACGATATCATTATTTTATGTGATTTTCTTTTTTTGGTTTATTTTTGTTATTTTTTTTATGATACCATTTTATTCCCTCTTGATAACCAAAAAAAAAGTGTATTCATTTAATGAATCAACTATTCGGGAAAATTGGGCAAATTGTGCCCAGTAGTTTCACTTTTATGGCCAATGCAGCATATTGCACCCATTATTTTATGTGTGTTTTTTTCCTAAAAATGTTTTTCCTTATTTTATTATGATACCCTTGAATGCCTTCTACATGACCATACAAAATTTGTATTCATCAACCCTTCGGATAATTTAAGAAAAATTGCCAAAAAGTGCTCGGTGGCCATTTTTCTCCCATGCAAAACAATGCAAACTATACAATATTGACGCATCGTATAAAATTGTACAGTATATAATTATACAATATGTTAGACTGTATAGTTTTACAGTTGTTCTATTGTTTTCTTATCATTTCTCTCAACACTGTATAGATTTATACACATCAGGCATAGTATAAGAGAGAGTCAATAATATAAGTTTATACTATCTTGTTGATGCCAAACACTATATAAGAGCCAATTTGAAAGAATTATATTATCATGTCATTTTTATAAAATACACCAAACGAGTCCTTAATTATTTTGTGCAGTAAAAAAATAAAATAAATCAAAATGCAGTGTCCCTCTTATCCACAAATATAGAAAATTAATTAGAAATATAATTTTGTCAATTTATAAAATTATAAATTAATTAAGCCGTGATTCTTAAAATTTTACATCTAGAAATAAGTCCAGTAACCATCCAAATAGTCATATAAGTAACTATCTTTAAGAATTACATTATTGATTTCATTTGTTCCTTCCAAAACACAATCAATACACGACATTAATTTTATTAGCATCTAATGACACCAACGAAGGGACATGGAGAAAAAAAAAAAAAATTTGCATTACTCAAAAGTCATTAATTATTAATTTTTTTAATGGATATGGTAAGAAAAATTGTTAAAATATAATAAATATAATTTTTGTAAATTAAAACTCTCCAAAACTAATAACACTAAAATTATGATCAATACAAATTACAACTTTTCTATTTATAAAATTTTAACAAGTACTCTTAGACATATGTTAGAAAAACTTTAATTATTATTATACCTTCTAGGATTGATATTTTATTTTGAATTCCCCTAAAAACAGTTATATATAAGAAAGGGTTGGAATTTATATAGCACTAAGGTGTGAATATCAATATGAAGAAACTCTTGGTGATAACAATGACACTAGTACTTATGGTTCTTCTTCTTCTTCTATGTTTTCATGATGCCAATGTTCATGCCATATTCCCTAATTCACCTCCTACTCCAAGATTACAAGGTGCAGGACAAGGAGTAGAAGTAGGAGTAGAAGCAGAAGCAGAAGCAGAAGATGGGAAACATATGCCTACTCTTGCTCGGAAAAAGGCCTTAGTGGAAAATAAATGCCGTAGGAAGTGCAAAAAGGCAATGAGAGGTATGCCTGTAGGTCCTCAATATGATCTTGTCTTTGACAATTGTGTGTTCAAGTGCATGTACAATTAACAAATCATGCATGCCATGACCCATGGAGAGTTAAATATGCATTCCTCCCATTGTAATTTACATATTATATGCCTAATGCAAAAAATCCAGTGTTGCCTAAAATTTATCAATTTTCTTTTTCTAATTAATTTTCGCTTTCTAAATATTGTTTAATTTGTATTCATCACCTAATTGTTGTCAAATCATTCAACTAATTGGGCTATATCACAATCTCATAGTCTATAATCTAATAATCTTCAAATCAACTTATTCAACAAATTTAACTATAAAACTTTTAACTTCATAAAAAAAATAAAATTAATATACAATATCAAAAAACTTTATCTCCTTCTATTTTTTCTCACCTTTTTTCACAAACATTAGTGTCAATGGACTTATTTGAACCGAATCAATAAAAGCAATTTTCTTTTTCAAAATATTAACAATAATTTGATAGGGTAAAAAAGATTGGTTTTTAAGGGGGTAAAAAATAAAAATAAAAACATAAGCATAGAGCCCCAACTATTAATAGACTTTAATATTCTAAAAAATTAGATAAATTAGAAAATTTTCATGCGCCCAAACAAGCCCTAAAGAGCGAAGCAAGAACAGGGTCGTCGTGAGCCATGGAGTTGGAGCAGGCCAAGCGAGAACCAGAGCTTCTGCAACTTCGCCAACCCTCTCAAATCACTAACCCTAAGAGACGAAATCCCCCGCCAAAACGCTTTGTCAAGAGCCAAATCCCGGACTCAATCCTCAACGACGCGTCTCTCAACGCCGCCATATCTCTCCTCCCTTCCAATTACAACTTTGAGGTCCACAAATGCGTCTGGCGCGTGACTTCCACAGGAAGCAAGCGAGTCGCCCTCCAATTTCCAGAGGGGCTTCTCATGTACTCGCTCGTTCTCTCCGATATATTCACCTCCTTCGCCGGAGCTTCTCATTGCTTTGTTCTCGGTGATGTTACCTATGGTGCTTGCTGCGTCGACGACCTCGCCGCCTCAGCTCTTGGTGCTGATATTTTAATTCACTACGGGCATAGCTGCCTTGTACCCATTGATTCTACCACCATCCCCTGTCTTTACGTTTTCGTTGATATTAAGATCAACGTGGATCGTTTGATAGACACTGTCAAGCTAAATCTCCAATCGAGTAGTACTAACCTCGTCCTCGCCGGTACGATTCAGTTTGCCTCGGCGATTCGGGCAGCCAAACCCGAATTAGAGAAACATGGGTTTAGGGTTTTGGTTCCACAATCGAAGCCATTATCAGCTGGTGAAGTACTCGGCTGCACAGCACCGAAGGTCTCATTGAAATCTTTTGTTGGTGAGGGTGAGACTGCTTTGGTTTTTGTGGCTGATGGAAGGTTTCACCTTGAGGCGTTTATGATTGCCAATCCTGGAATTAAGGCTTTTCGGTATGATCCATACGTGGGGAAATTGTTTCTGGAGGAATATGATCATGTGGGGATGAAGGAGTCTAGGAAAAATGCGATTTTGAAAGCTAAAAAAGCTGAGAATTGGGGCATTGTTTTGGGAACATTGGGTAGGCAAGGGTATCCAAGGATTTTGGATAGGTTAGAGAAGAAGATGAGGGAGAAGGGTTTTAATTATACAGTTGTTTTAATGTCAGAGATAAGCCCTGGAAGGGTGGCTTTGTTTGAGGACTCAGTGGATGCTTGGATTCAGATTGCTTGTCCTCGACTTTCAATTGATTGGGGTGATGCATTTTTGAAACCAGTTTTGACTCCATTTGAGGCAGAGATTGTTCTAGGAATTATACCTGGTTGGTGGCAGAAAATTGTGGTAGTAGATTCGGTTTGTGACAAAGGTGTGGATTGCAGGAAGGGTGATTCATGCTGTGGATGTAGCAATGGAGATACAAAAGGAATGGGAGATGCTGGTGGGGATTATCCAATGGATTACTATGCTCAAGATGGTGGGGAGTGGAACTCTTCCTATATGAAGAAATCGTCTCGTCCTTCACAGAGAAATAACGTATCTTCTGCCGTTAATGGTGCTATTGCCTAACATGGTAGCTTCATAGCTTGTGAAGATTACAGTGTCATCACTGTCATGCTTCAAGAGGGTAAGCAAATCTTATTGTTGTTAGTAATGGGTGCTCTTCGATCTTAATTTGCTTCTGTAAGCTTCTTAGTTCCCTATTTTGTTTTCCAAAAATAATATGAATTGTGCAAGAGCCTTTCCTTGAACTAATTTTTGTTTGTTTAGTTTTGGAAGTTGGCTACTAGAAACCTAAATCTAATATATGATTGTGTCTTTCTATCAGTTTAGGGTGCATTGCTTAACTGAAATGGTGAGTTGTTTCTCTCATATATATATATATATATATATTAATTATCTCATGGATAGCTTAGAAGCTTTAATTTTGACTGAGGAAATTATATTAATGTTAGTAGTGGATGCTCCTAAAGGATAACTCCAAGGACATAAGATGTACCTTTAAGACAAGGTGTTGCCCAATTTAACAAAGCACTTATTGGGTAACAAAATGTCTAAGCTGTGGGAGCTTATACTCTGCAGAGACAACTGACTCGTGATATTGCTGCTGCAGAGCATTTTACATACTGGCAAGGAACTAGCATAAACCTTAATCAAGGATTCTGCTTAGAATAAAGAGTGAGGCTAACTTTAAAAAGTTCAGTCACCGCTGAAGATGGGGTTCAGAATTCAGATGGGGAGGATGAAGCTCAGGTGAGGAAAGTAAGAGGGGATAGCCTCCATGAAGTAGAGTTTCAAGTGCTTCATGTGATATTTTGGCCTACTGGAGACGCTAAAAATGTGACTTCAACTCTCTTAATGCCACGCCAATACACAATTCAAGTAATGGACACAGTGAGGACTAGGCTTTCTTCAACCTACACTGGCTAAAGATGCTTTTAAGACTTAAAGTGGGCTAAGGATCATTTCAGAGTGAAAGTTTTGAGGTTCTGTCGATTAACATCTTGGATTGGACATGCATACTCTGTTTTCAGGGAGAGATTCAAAAGTTTGTGGCAGGTGAAAGCAAAGGACGTCCTCAAGACAAGAGTCTTAGTAGTTAAGAGACAGGGCAAAATGATATTTGCCTATAACAATATCAAACAAACTAAGGAATGTTTATTTTCTGCAGCACTGGCTGCATGATTGTAATGTTGGTGACGAATCTGTTGGCGATAATGATATATATTAATTTGTGCACTAATTAGTGATTAATTAATCCATTACGATAAATTGGATTGGATTTTGTAATTTTTTTATCTGCAATACCTCGACGTGACATGAACATGAACGGGTTCAAGACTCCATTTTCTTTTTATAAGGGTTAAAGTCAGTTACATTTATTTTGGCTTTTTGACCCCATATTGTAAGGTGGACCTCGAAAGATATGAAAGATCTCCCTCCAAACCGTACATACGACTTTCATCGAATAAGCCTTTCCATAGAATTCTATATGTATCTACAAGATCGAGTATGAAATTCAGAACTAATTACGTTTAACTCTTATACTCTAGCTCCCTTCTGAAACATAATGATCATTAGCATTATACATAGTTCTGAACATCATGCTTGTCAAACTTGTAATTTAACATTGATAAACGTTTGTACAAGTTAAAAGAGAAGGTAGCCACTAGATTGATTGGTTGGAAAGTGAATCTAATTTCTCGTGGAAGTAAGGAGTTATTGATCAAGGCAGTTGCTTCAGTGACCTAAGTTATGGCAAATTCATCAGCTAGAATTTCATGTTCAAGCCAATAATGTAGCCTAGCTTACTAGCTGCTCTGCTACTCATGTTTTCTTGTGGAGGTATTTCTGGGTGATAATGACATCGATAGATGAATACTCGATCCAGGTTTTCCAGTTAGTAGATTCTGATATTTGGTCATTATAATTCTTCTTTCAGTTTTCTATATATGTTTTATCCTTTTTTTTTTTTATCAATTCAAATTAGGAAGACTCAGAATCAATACATGGAAACAAAAGACACATAGTTTTGCAAGATGTGAACCGTTGACGAAATATTCACAACTATTATCATTTATTCATATGTAATGTAATTAATCTATAATAATTATAATTCACATATTTACTCATAAGCTATTCTCATAATTCTTAGCTGATCCACTTACAAATTGTTCATATATGTGATTAACAATTTACTTAGAAAATATAACTTAATATGTAAATTGCCGTACTCTTAGACATTTATTTCCAAATTATTCACTTATGCTATTACTATGTAAATAGCCATTTATAGAAGCGATTTACTACAATTTACATATTTTAGTAGCATGTAATAAATCACTAGGTATTTAGACGATTTACTGACATTCTATTTTAAATTGTCATCAGCGTGTAAATTGTCACATTTTAGATAATTTACTTCCAAATTATTCACATATGTAAATTGTTGGTATCCTTAGTTGATTTATTTATAAACTATATATATATATAATTTTTTGACTTTCACCATGAGTATTCTCACACCTTTAAGGTACGAGTCTAATCTCATTTGAGTCTACGGAGTGATACGGTTAGGATCCTTCTTAAAGGTGCGATTCTAGGATTCAAAACTTTGTTCTCATCCTGGAGTTGCACTCTATTTATCAGTGCAACTGACACCTTTTGAGTATATATATATAATTAAATTGCCAAAGTTAAAAGACGATTATTCAAATTATTTTTATGTGATTAACGTATTGTAAATCACCAAATTTTAGTCTATTTACTTATAAAGAATTTACATGTGTGATTAACATATAACTTTTGCTTGTTATAACTAATTGCTTGGAATATGAATATGAATATGAATATGAAATGAAATATATTAAGTATGTCTTGCATTTATCGTATTCAAAGCAAAGCATATATACTCGACTTGTCACAAATATTAGTTGTACCAAATTAAAATTTAATTGGGGAAGCGTATGGTAACCCAAGATTGGATTATTATATATACCTCAGTCTTATGCTCTAGCTTTATACAGAACAAAATGATAGTAATTAATATATTATTATATAGTAGCACCTATCTAATGACCTCAAAGAAGAGATAATTTTTTTTTTTAATTTCTCTCAGGAATAATCCTTTGGATGTGAGCCTAATCTTGTTCAGGGTTTAAAAAATGATACGGTTATTGACCCTCCCCAAGATAGGACTATAGTATTCAAACATTTGACCTCTTCCGAGATTGCAATTCGCTTACCACTGCAACCAACCATAACAAATGCCATTGCCATTGCCAAGAGTATTAGTTTCTTCATAATTGAAATTATAAAATATAACTTAATATGTAAATTGCCGTACTCTTAGAAACTGGAAAAAAATGGTATGAAGCAACAATTGAGTCTACCTCCCTCCCTATTATAAAAGTTTATGTATCTGTGTTTTCTTGAACTTTTGATCTTGGAGTTAAAATATGGATCGAAAACCAACAATTGCCCTAGAGGGTCAACCACCAACTTCAACAATACAAGCAGTCAAACCAAAATTGGATATGACTCTGATGCGAAAGAACCGATGTTTTATGTGAAACAAGTGAGAAAGTAAAGGAATTGTAAATGGGAGGAGAAACAACCGATATTTTAATATGAAAAAAATAATCATCTAGTGCTTAGTTTATTTTGCTTAAAATCTACATATTTACTCATAAGTTATTTTCATATGTGGTTATCATGTAAATTGTTGAATTCTTAATCAATTTACTTACAAACTATTCATATATGTGATTAACATATAAATCGCAAGCCTTTTACTCAGAAACTATTATAAATTATAACTTAACATGTAAATTGTTATACTCTTAGACGATTTATTTCCAAACTATGCAGTTATGTGATTACCATATAAATAGCTATTAAGCAATTTACTCACAAACATTCCTCTTCGATGATTAAAATGTAAATCAGATTGTTAATTGATTTACTTACAAACTATTTTAACACATAAATTGCTAAGTGTTAGGATGTTCTTACATCATAATATAAACTGTAATGAGCATTTAAATTGTCATATTTTAGATGATTTACTTCCAAACTATTCACATATGTAATTACCATGCAAATAAATTATAGGACTCTTGGTCAATTTACTTAGAAACTATTCACATATGTAATTAATTAATATTTAAATCACGAGAGTTAAAAACAATTTATTCATAAATTATTTTATATGTGATTAACATATTGTAAATCGTTGAATTCTTAGTCTATTTACTTACAAAATATTCACATATGTGATTAATATATAAACTTAATTGTTTATTGTACCTAATTGCCAGGAATATAGAATGAAATATGCTAAGTATGTCTTACATTTATTGTATCCAATGTACTCGTCAAACATATTTCTTGTACCACCTCAAAGAGAAAAACAATTAAAATATGCTAAGTATGGTTTTGGGTTAATTGGTTTTTACTAAGATTGAATTATTAAATATATTTCATTCTTATGCTCTAGCTTCATCCAGAACCAAATGATAGTAATTAATTATATTATATATATATAGTAGCTAGCACCTATCTAATGACCCTAAAGAAGAGACATATATAAACTGAAGTTAACTAAATAAGTTATTCTAATTTTATATTGTGCTAAAAGCCATGCATTGAGAACTTAATTTAATCTAAATTAAAATTTTGATAGATATATATAATTAATAAATAAATAAAAGCTAAGTTAAAATTTGTAAGAACAAAAAGCTAATTTCAAGTATGAAGAAACTAATACTCTTGGCAATGGCAATGGCATTAGTTGTGAAAATACATCTGCCTGTATTTCTTGTACAAGCTGCTGTTGATAAAGATGGCTTCTTTCAATTACAAGCACCATTTTCATCTTCTTCAATTCAATTAGATGCCGCCAAAAAACCATCTTTTAAACAAAATGGGAAAAATCGTGTGAAAGTATGTCGTAGAAAGTGCGAAAGAAAACTAGAAAAAGAAGGCTTCACAAAGAATCATAGTAACTATGATTAGAGTTCTAGAATATGTATGAATTCATGTTTCAGAACTGGAGGTTAATTAAGAACTAGCATATCTGTCCTTTTTCTTTTCTAGAGAGGGACGGTCTTCCTCCTCTCTAGAAAATTTATTCTCTTCTTTTCGTTTTTGAATTATTTACTCTCAAATTTATCTATTTATATAACATATTTAGAGATTATGTTTTTAATTTTCTCAAATATGATCATTTTATGATAAAATTTTAATTTTTTTTGTCTTTTTATATTGTCTTTTGTTTCTCCTATGTATAGAATTGTTGCAGCGTTTAAATCTAATCTATTCCTTTCTTTTCAAGAACTTCGGATTAAAGTTTCATATGGAAACTTTTGAATTGTCATGACACCAATGGTGGAGATCTCCGTCGATAAAGTATCGAGTCATCGATATATCTTGGAAACTTTCATGGTTATTTCAAGTAGAGCTCAAATCTATATTTTATTAGTAGAAAGAAAGTTAAAACGCATATTGTATTGCTAGATCTAATTCAGGAGGTAAATTAATTTTTACATTATAATTTTGTTCATCGAAATTATATTTGACTGGTTCATCAAGTAGCCAAGAAAGTCCTCAATCTAACACTAAGTTTGTGAGAATACTAATCATTGTATAGTTGGCTTAGGGATATTCTGTAAAAACATGTTTTGTTCTTACTAAAATCTCTATCTTTGGTACACAACACTCACACACAAAAAAAAAAAAAAAAAACCCTAGCATATACAGATGTTATTTAAACTAGCATTTCAATTGGGGCCTTTATCAAAAATTTTGGTTTAATTATATTTCATTTTTATTCTCCAGCTAGCTCTTTCCAGGACAAAATGATCATCACCCTTTGATGCACATATACTTTAGAGTAAAGTATATTTTATCTCATGTAGATTGATTTTTTTTTCAAACACAAAGGAATTTATTTTGTCCAAAAACACCTTCTAAAATTTGAACCAAAATAGTTTAGACCGAATCTATCCAAACTAATTGTTTTGTAATTAAATTACCAAAAACACTGTTAAACTACTTATTTATAAATTCTTGCCATATGAGTAAAACATAGGATTGGTAATCAACTAATCTTTTCTTTCCCATTTGTTATTTTACTTGGCGTTCTTCAAATACTTCTTGATTTTGTTCTCATATTTTGTGGTCTCTTGAGATGGAGCCTTTGAGTCTCCCTCCCTATAATTATAAGTTTATGTATCTAGGTTTTCTTAAACTTTTGATATTGGAACTAAAATGGAGGAGAACCAACTATTGCTCTAGAGGGTCAACCACTAAACTTCAACAATACAAGCAGTCAAACCAAAATTGGATATAACTGTTATGCGAAAGAACCATTAATGTTTTATGTGAAAAAGTAGAAAGATAAAGAAATTTTGCTAAAAGAAAAGGGAAAGTTTCAGATTGGCATGAGAAATAGAACAAAAACAAAAATGACAGAGAGAATTGACTAGAACTCAGGAGTTTCAAATTTATAAAACACGTGAATTTTTTGATAATTTAGTTGAGATTGTTAATTTAGATAAATTCCGTCTAAATATACTTTATTCTAAATTTTATGAGAATATTAGACAAAATGAATTGTATGTATGCATTTGAAAATAAATCAAACCATATACTGGTAAAATTTACTTTACTTATATAGTAGAACCTAGCTAATGACCCAAGAAAGAGAGATAAATAAAAATTAACCAATTGAGTAACTTTTAATATAAAAAGATATTATATTGTGCCAAAAGTCATGCATTCAAAACTATAGAATTTGATACCTTCATCTACAACGTGTTTATATTTAAATTTGCTTTGGGTATGAAAGTATTTATTGTACAAGCTGCTGCTAAGGATAATATCCCTCTTCCAAAAAGCACCATTTTCATTTCCTGCTTTCTCTGGTCACCACCTTGTTCCTTCAATTCAATTAGATTCACACAGAAGAGGAGACGAAATTTCTTTTACAGAAAAGAGGGTCATACGTATTATTAAACGATGTTGTAGAAAGTGCAAAAAACAACTCTAAAAACATGTAACAGTATTCAAAAGGATTTCAAACCCTGTTATTCAAGTACACTTTTTCCTCCTCAATATATATTAATATATAATATATTATAGTAGCACCTATCTAATGACCCCAAAGAAGAGACATAAATGAAGTTAACTAAATAAGTTATTTAAAAGTTTTAATCAATTTTATATTGTGCTAAAAGGTCATGCATTTAGAACCTTAATTTAATTTAATCTAAAATAAATTTTGAGAGATATATATATATAATAGTCTTGTTTGATTAAGTTGTGTGTAAAAATATTTTTAAGTAGAGCTGTTTATAAAGAGCTATATAAAAAGTTGAAAAAGTATTCAGACCAGTTTATGTAAAGGCACTATGGGATAAAAAAAATTGTTTGATTTTATTTTTTAAAAATGAATATTAAATATCAAAATTACTAAAAATACTAGTTTGACAAATATTATAGTTATATTTGTTTAAATAAAATAATTATTAAAATTTATTTGAGCTTCTCTTGTTTTCTATTTGAAAAGCTTTTTTTTTTTCAAACTTTATCTTTTAGCAGCTTTTAAAACTCTAAATGCCCAAAAATACTTTTCTGTAAAAAGTTAAAAAATAAAACATTTATTACCAACAATATATATAATTAAAGCTCTTTGCCTTAACCTAACTAAAATATATATTTATACTTTAATTAACTTCCACAAACTACATCTATATATTTATATATATAAAGTGAAAAAAGCTCAGTTAAAATTTGTAATAACAACAATCTAATTTCAAGTATGAAGATATTAGTTGTCTTGGCAGCAATGGCAATGCCATTAGTTATGAAAATTCATCTGCCTGTATTTCTTGTACAAGCTGCTGTTAATGAAGATGCCTTGTTCCATTTGCAAGCACCATTTTCATCTTCTAATTCCTTTGGTCACCACTTTGTCCCTTCAAATCAATTAGATGGACGGAACTAATCTTTCCTAGAAAAGGGGAAAATACGTATGAAACAATGTCATAAAAAGTGCGAAAGGCAATTAGAAAAAGAAGGCTTGACAAAGAACCATAGTAACTATGTTTTGCGTTTTGGATCTTTGTGTTAATTCGTGTTTCGGGAATGAAAATTAAGAAGAATCACAACAGTCAAGATAATTTTATCTAAGTTAGTCGCATGTGATGTACACATATGTACAAATATACACTCCTCACTATGTAAATTAATGATATAAGCATTAAGAGTTGGCCAATATACTATATCTTAAAAATGCTTTGTCATTGTGAATATAATATATCTATACTATTATATATAAGATAGTTTATGTTAATTTGCACACTAACTAATGATTATGTTAAACATAATCAAAGAGGGATAAATAGAAGTTAACCAAAGTAAAATAATTGCTCAATAATTTAAATCTAAATTATAATGTGCTAAAGATCATGTTTCCCAAAATTTAATTTAACATCACCTGTCTACAATACAGTACATAGCAGCAGCCATTGACCACAACGAAGAGAGACAACTACAAGTTGGTCAAATGTTGATGAGGTCTTAAACTATAATATCTGTCCTCCTTTCTAGAGAAGGAAGACCTATAAAGTTTATTTTCTTTTTAATTTTTCTTTTGTTTTTGAATAATTCACTCTCAAATCTACTCATTTATATGACAGATTTAGAGATTATGTTCTTAATTTTCTTAGATCTCATCATTTTATGATACATTTTGAGTTTTCTTTTCCTCTGTGTCTTTTGTTTCTCCTATGTAAAGATTTGTTGCAGTGTTTGGATCTGATCTATTCCTCTCCTTTTAAGAGCTTCAAATCTGGAGTTTCATATACGTATTAATTCTCAAATTGGTACAACGCCAGTTATAGAAATCTCCGTCGAAATATATAATATTGCTTTCATGGTATTTTAAAAAGTAGAACTCAACTTTCTGTGGGATGTTTTGCAAGTCAGGCATTGCATATTTTCTTCTTTAAACTCTGTTTGAGTTCTTCTTCAATATATCTACCTTTCAAACAAAAAATACATAAAAAATCTATATTTTATTAATAGAAAGAAAGTTAAAACTCATTTTGTATCACTAGATCTGATTCAAGTCCTTTGATTTTTGTATACTAAATTACCAAAAACTAAACTTCTAATTTATAAATTCTTGCCATTGAGTAAAACATAATTTTAATTTTGCTAGACTCTTGGGTTTGTTTCTCAAATTTCATAACCTGCCAGATTTTGGGATTGGTAATCTACTAATCTTTTCTTTCCCATTTGTTCTTTTACTTGGCGTTCTTCAAATACCTCTTGATTTTGCTCTCATATTTTGTGGACTCTTGAGATTAAGCATTTGAGTCTCCCTCCCTATTCATAAGTTTATGTATCTGGGTTTTCTTAAACTTTTGATGATCTTGGAACTAAAATGGAGGAGAACCAACAATTGCTCTAGAGGGTCAAAACCACCAAACTACAGCAATACAAGCAGTCAAACCAAAATTGGGTATGGCTTTGATGCGAAAGAACCGATGTTTTATGTGAAACAAAGTGAGAAAAATGAAGCTATTTTGCCAAAAGGAAAGAAACAGTTCAGAATAATAGCATCCCATAGTTGACAACCTTTATCCGAAAACCTACGAAGATTATGATAATGAGTAGTCCTTATCTGTTTCATTAGGAAGGAGGTATATTCCTGAAAGAGAATGGTCGTACATCATCTGCTTTGGTTATGAAAAGTGTTTCTTGTACAAGCAGCTGCTAATGATAATGCCCTCTTCCAAAACCCAGTTGTTAAAGATGGGATTCAAATAGTGTAAATGATTTGACTACTCTGCATGTTATGACAAATTCGAAATTAAATATATGTAAGAAAGCTGAAGAACGGGGAGAGGAAAATGAAGAGGAAGAGTGAAAACAAAACACTGAAACTCATGAGCTTTGCAACATGAGTTTCATTTTCTTTTAAATGAGCAGAAACCATCCATTTACACTTTAATTCAGTTTACAATGAACAATTTGAGATAAAATAAATCACGCGTATGGTTTTGAGACTCTAAAAACATAAAACAGTATACGAAAAGATTTCAAGCCCAATCATTCAAGTACACCTTTTCCTCAATTTATATTTAAACTCCTTACAATTGCTTCAAAAGTAAAACTTTATTGATTAGATGATTCTGAAGCACTTTCGTTGAACAATATAATAGCAGGACCAGATTCATCACACTCTCCCCTTGATATCCACATCTGCATTAAAGAAAAAGAATACTCAGCAAGTTGGCAATTAGAGAAAATTTTGGTGAAATTGATTATGAAAAAGAGGAGACAATAGCACAAAATTAACCTGCTGGAAGGTGCTGAGAAACTCTCCGACCATTCAATGGATTATCTGCAAAACTGCGAAAGTACAATACAGGCATACAGCAATCAGAAAACTTTCATAGCTCATCCTGGAATAGTACCATTGAGAAAAAAGAAGTGTTTGCAACAAACCTGATGGGAGTAAATAGTGCAAAAGAACCATTCACTGGAATATGTCCTGTTAGTCGGTTGTGTGAAAGGTCACTGCATTCAGGATGCCAGTGGAAGCTTATGTAAGAGGCTAGCACAATTGACCATTAATTTATATAAACATTGCTTGCATGAAATTTTCAATCCAAAAGCAACACTCACAGGACTTGCAGAGATGTAATTGTAGTTAAAGACACGGGGATTGTTCCCGATAAGCTGTTGTTGTTGAGACGCCTATTGTACAGAGGGGAGTGAATTATTTTGGAGATAATATAATGAACACATAATTGATGAAGAATTACTGATTCAAATCAGACAGACTAAAGCACAACTATGAATTCCATGATCGATACATTTGCAACTTGGTTTGTAATTCCAAATAAACTCATGACCATAATTGGAACAGAAAAAGTATGTATATTTTTTAAACTTGACAATCTTTCCTTAGGCCATTTTGGTGTAGAGAGAAGAAGAGAGTAGAGACCATTATTTGTTTGAGTTGGTGTAGGACCATTATAAATGAAAGTAGTCTATTTCAGTTCAAAACTGCTGCCATCCTAGCAATGTGAAACTAGTTCAATATCATGCATGTCGATCTTACATGACAACCAGGCATCAGCTAATTGATACCAACATTTGGAAGCCAAAAAGAGTTATTTTGTCCAAAAGAAGTGTATGGTGTCAGAAAATGATTATTGAAACACCTTCCTTTTAGTAATAAACAGTTTTTACAAACAAATAGGGAGCTACTTATATTCTTGTAGACCACCAAGCATAAATTGCAAGCAATTCTTGTGTCTAGAAGCATGTAGGTTACAGATGTCATGGAAGGTATATGCATCTTATTGCAATCAAACTAGCCATCTCACAGGCCATAAAACCTACAGCTGTTTCATATGCGCAAACCAAAAATATGAAAACTTTAAAATAAAAGAATAATTGAATAACACTAGACTCGGCAAATTATATATTAGACTAAATATTCAAAATTAAGGAAAGCATGTCATACAGGAAACGCAGTTTTTTAAGGTTGCCCAGTGTGTCCGGAATGCTACCAGTTAATCCGTTCAAGTAAAGATCCAAGCTCACCAAGTTTGTCAAATTTCCAAGCTCCTCAGGAATTTTTCCACTTATGTTATTACCATAAAGTTCCCTGTCACAGTAAAAGAAAATTATCTAAATTATTTAATATGTAAACAAAATGGAAAAACCCAAAACGGAAGTTTATACCAACATAATAAGTGATGACAGACAACCAATATGGTGTAATAATGGATTATAATGTAACACATGAATGGTGTAGAACAGGCAAGATAATACTGATTAAGCCCAAAGCATGATTTAGCTGATAAACATAGGCAGATACAAACTACCACATCATGCAGCACAACTTACAAGTACTGCAAATTTGCAAGCTGACCAAGTTGTGAAACCAGTTGACCAGAAAGGTTTGCATTTCCAAGATCACTGGGAAAAACAAAGAGTAGCATCATATACAGGGCAAACATAAATTACAGGTAGCAAGTTAAATAAATAACTTACACTCTTGTCACGCTATTATCACCATTACATGTAATATTAAACCATGTGCACGGATTGACAAGGGTAGGATCCCAACTTTGCAGAACATTGTTAGGATCAAGTAAGTTGGTTTTCAATGCATTCAGTGCATCACCTGTCGTACACAATTGAGATTATCAGGTAAAGGCTTACTTAACAACAAATTCTCATACAGAAGAAAAAGAAATGGTTGTTGATAAACAGATCTTCTAATTTAAGGTAAAAATCTTGACATTCGACCTCTAAACAGGACATGTTGATATGAAAAAGAGATGAGTGACTAAATGTTTGAGAATTCATAACAACTAAAACTCCATATAGTAAGGTCAAAAGAGTCACTACGCACCTTCCGAATTGCCTGTGACCTTAACCAAATCCGACACCCAAAATACCCAAAGAAAACCCAAAATATAGAAGAATGAAAATACTTGTTTCCTCATCTTCATTCCTCTTGAAATTCCACAAGCTTCAAAACAAATCATACATGGGGAAACCAATTCCCTTAACTGATAGATAGACCCTCTGAGGCTAGTAGCTTCCATCGAATTCCAGAGCATCTTAAGCCTCGTTGACTATATGAAAACCAAGGTAGACTTGAAAATAATGGGAAATCAAATTCAGGGTACTTCTTCAATTTGGACTCTGGTAATGAAACTAGAGATGAGTATTGCTTTGGGTGGAGAGAAATGCAGGCAAGCAATGGGAGCAAAGTCGTTGCAAAGCTGAAGAGGAGAGCTGAGTCAATTTTGCAGTATTGCAGCTCCCCTGGTAAAGAAATTTCTTCCTCTTCTCTTTCCCTTTTGTATGATTATTCCAAGAATCAAAGCAGATAGGTGGTCAAAGAACGCGTGCTCAAATATGACTGTCCCACCATCTCCATCTTTCAAAGAAAAAATCTTCTTGTTTACATGAACAAATCAAACCAAAGAGGTGGGTAAAATAACAGAAAATGTTTGCTTTCAAAAGAATAATTTTTATTTTATTTTTGACTAAAACCAGTTTGGGAGAAAGACATTGTTTGGAATAGAATTCTCTCGATTCAAATGCATGTTACATAAACTTATTCTTACTGTTGTTTCTTGGCAAATATTATATAGTATGTGGTACATTTATGAAAGGGCGGGTTTAGTTGCATATTTCATATGTACCCAATTAACAATGTCTAAAAATAATGGTATTCTTTTGCCAATTACCAATACATGAATGTTTGCTAAGTTAAACGGAAAGGTTTTTCTATATAAAAAAATACAAGTTTTATTTTTATTAATTGCAAGATGATTGAAAATAATCGAAAGATTGAACTTCTCGAAGTATAATAGTTAACGGGTCTTCGTTATTTTTCATCATTTTTTCCTTTTGGAGTTTTATGTTTAACCATTTATAAGTAATGCAACTTAGATTCAAAGTTGGTTCTTAAAAAAATTATAATAATTTGAACCACATAATTTTTTTTTCCATTTTATATGATTCTTATCATTTATGTTAGGTGCTGTGCACGAATAGGATTTTGTGTTATTGGAGTAATTGAACCAACATGAATCCATTCAATTGAAAAAATTACAATCACAATCCCACCCAAATATAATGACTTAATTTGACTACAATCTAATATTTAGTAGTTCATAAATAGTGCAGGAAACAATGAATGGTTTTACAACTTGTTGGGGACTGACAGATGCCCTTTTCTGGTCTTAAAATGTCACTCCCAAGCATTCTAGAGTCTCTGCTACTTTTGATTCCCAGTCCAACAATATGCAAACGGTGTTTATCCATTAAATTTTTTTGCATGTAAGCGCTCTGTTAGTGGTAGGTTTTTTAAGTGTGTCTACATCCATAATTCATTTAATGCTACTAGATAGATTGTTAACATATAAGGCTAATTTTGCCATGTACAGCTCTTCAGAGCTCTTTCTGTAGATACCTTGCTGCACGATTAGTGTTAAGTACTGGTAATATGAAATAGGTCCTGCCCTTTTAGTGGTCTCCTTGATGAAAATCGATCATTTTGCGATGGCTAGCTTATAGCTGCCTTTCTAGGTGCCCTGAACACTATTTACTTAACTTAACCCAGATGGCATGCGATGCATGACATACTAGGTTCCTTAGTTTGTAAAGCTAGAATTGACATTGACCTTCATGCAGTGTTGCAATTCATTGAATTATCATGTTTAGTACAGAGAAGAAATGTAATATTGCTTGTCAATTTAAAAGAAAATTCATGTTTCTTTTCCAAAAATTGTAATTCTCAATTGGATTAAGAAATGATTTAAAATTTTCGTGGATTGTTGCAACCACGCCTTAAACTATCAATCAAATAAATATTAAACAGAAGCAACTCAGGACTCTCAATGTGGGAGAGAAAAACAATGATAAAAACTGACAATGAAGAAATTCACAGCAAAAACATTCTAAGTATTATAGAACAAGCCATAGTGTCATACCATCAACCAGCTGCCTACAATAATCAATCTGGCTTCTGAAGACCTAATAACAAGCATATAATAGTATTCGAAAGGATTTCAAACCCAATCATTCAAGTACTTTGTCCTCTATTTAAATTCAAGACTCCAGCAAGCTTCAAAATTAGAACTTCACTGATTAGATGATCCCACAGATCACCACCAACCTCCTATTTCTGACTCAGAAGCACTTTCGATGAACAATAGCAGGACCAGATTCATCATACTCTCCCTTTGATATCCACATCTGCATCAAAGAAAAAGAATACTCAGCAAGTTGGCCAATTCATAAACTAACATTGGACATCGTTAGGAGTTACATGGAGCAATTAGAGAATTTTTGGTGAAATTGATTATGAAAAATAGGAGGCAATAGCACAAAATTAACCTGCTGGAATGTGCTGAGAGATGCCAAGATTGATCCACCAATCCACACACTGTACTTTCTCTCCGGAGGTGCTACCACCTTGATTTTCATGCTGCTTGGTGCAAGAGCAGTAATTTCCTTGCTCATCCTGTCAGCAATTCCAGGGAACATGGTTGACCCACCGCTAAGCACAATGTTTCCATATAGGTCCTTCCTGATATCAACATCACATTTCATAATAGAGTTGTAGGTGGTTTCATGGATCCCAGATGCTTCCATTCCAACTAGAGAAGGCTGGAAGAGAACTTCTGCACACCGGAACCTCTCAGCCCCGATTGTGATGACCTGCCCATCAGGCAACTCATAGCTCTTCTCAACTGCAGAACTGCTTTTTGCAGTCTCCAACTCATTCTCAAAATCAAGGGCCACATATGCAAGCTTCTCCTTCACATCACGCACAATTTCCTTTTCCGCACTCGTGACAAAGTTGTAGCCTCTCTCTTTAAGGATTGTCACCAATGACTCTGTTATGTCACGGCCAGCAAGGTCCAATCGAAGAATTGCATGGGGGAGAGCATACCCTTCATAAATTGGCACTGTATGGCTCACACCGTCACCAGAGTCGAGTACAATACCTGTTTAGAGAACCAGAGTTTCAGCGAGAATATAAAAAATAAAAAAGAATCAGTTTTATATTTAACTGATAAATTTAGTTAATCACTAACTCTAGAATTAGATTTTAAAAAACAAGAATACTAAATTATATCATGTTCAATACATTTATAAAATAGTCAATGAATAGCCAACATTTATAAATCAATAGCACTTCTCAGCCCAGCCAACTGAAGTTGACTTGGTTTCATATTCCCACAATTTCCAATTTACTCGAAGGCATTGCCTCATATTCTTCACATGAAAATCGCGATAGCCAAACCCAATCATTTGCTTAAGATCAATACAGCTTACCCAAGCTTCATGATCCAATAATAGACAGACACAAATATTAATTAAACAAATTCTCATTGCATACCTGTTGTTCGTCCACTGGCATAAAGCGACAAGACAGCCTGGATAGCAACATACATAGCAGGCACATTGAATGTTTCAAACATTATCTGGGTCATCTTCTCTCTGTTGGCCTTGGGGTTAAGTGGAGCCTCAGTAAGAAGAACTGGGTGTTCTTCAGGGGCTACACGAAGCTCATTGTAGAATGTATGATGCCAAATCTTCTCCATGTCATCCCAGTTGCTGACTATACCATGCTCTATCGGGTACTTCAAGGTGAGTATACCTCTTTTTGACTGGGCCTCATCACCTACATAAGCATCCTTCTGACCCATCCCCACCATGACACCAGTGTGACGAGGTCGCCCAACAATACTGGGGAATACAGCCCTAGGAGCATCATCACCAGCAAATCCAGCCTGCAAGTATTTAAAGGCAGCAGATATCAACAAGGGCATGGTTAAATCCTAACTAACAAAATAATAATTATCATCTACATTAGTTAACAGCAATATTGTTGTAGGTTTTAGCCACAGTCAACCTATTGGCCACCATATATGTAATAGTTACCATCACTTATAGATGCTATTATATGAGAATAGTTTATTAGTTTGAAAAATCAACACCAAGAATCTCTAAATCTACATACCTTCACCATTCCAGTTCCATTGTCACAGACAAGGGGTTGAATATCTTCATCAGCCATCTTGGGTTACCTGTACCAGCCAAAAAAATTAAAAAAAGGTGGAATAAACTACCACCAATGAAGTAGTTAAAGAGCTGTTAGCTCTCATTTTCTACATCGCATTTCCTCCATTCTAATTTCCAATTGAATTGGAGGCAACAAAACCCTTGTAATAGCATTTTTTTTTTTCCAAAAACCCAGATGACAATACTCACCCTCTCAAATCAACATCCAGAAAATCCCCCTTCTCTCACTTTTTAAGAATATGCCAAAACTTTCATGGATACAAGAACTAATAAGAACAAATTGTGCATAACCATCACGGTACAAAACCGCATTGACACCTTCAAACACATAAATGTATTCCGAAAAAGCATTGGCAGAATGATAAAACAGTTAGACAAAAAAAACAATAGATCGATTAAATCAACTGCGTATCGGAAAATAAAATCAAAATTATCATCAATACTGAACAATTGACAGAAATCGATAAGAACCCACATAAAAAATATGAAGAAAAAAACGATCGGAGATCTTTCCGGTCACGTACATAATCATCGATCGGACAGAAAAAACGAAATTGGAGAAGAACTAAAGAGAACGACATAGACGTACCTCGATCGACGCAGAGAAAGCTAGCTCAGACTCACCGTAACGCTTAACACTGAAAGACGTATCGACGTAGAAGAAAAATTAAGAGAGCTCAGTGTCAGGAAATGAGGTTTATAAACCGTAGGAGGGATAAATGTAAATGAAATGAAACCCAAATGAGCTTTTAAAGGAACGTTTGTTTGCTGGAAGAAACATTAACTAGGTTTAGAAGAAACAAAGGCAAGATTTTCGGAGGAATTTTCCAAAAAACCAAACGAGGAATAGAAGACTCTAGAGTGATTTTCGGCCCGGAAAGAAAATCCGTTTGAATTGGTATCCAGCAAATTGTGGGCCGTCCACGTCTGGACTTGACGAGGGTGTGTCTTGCCACGTCAGCGGGCGGCTATGTAGGACGGTCGGGACGGTACGTGGTGGGTCATGCTGTTTGCCAAGTATCCAAATCTCCACACTTTCGGCTTAATCTTCCTTAATTAGGTAATTTTTTCTTCATGCTCATCTCTGCAATCTTGGTTTACACGTAACTTATTAAATAAAAATATTATTTAAGAATCTTGAAAGTTAAACATTTCATGTAAAAAAAATCAAACTTTTACTTTTTTTTTTTTTATCAAAAAATTATTAAACTTCAACCATTTTAAATTACTGTGAATTTAATTAATCAATTTTTTTTTTAATTTTATTCATAATTTATTGATATAAATAAATGATAAAATTAATATTATATATATTACTACAGATAAAATAATTTATTTTGATTAAAAAATTAAAGAGTATAATTTAGCATGCACAATTATATTAGAATCTAAAATATTTAAAATAAATTGTTTTGTTATATTTTTCTGTTATATTTGCTTACATAGTCGAGTCGAATTGACTCATACAAATATATATTCAATTTAATTTTAAGTTTAAATTTCATTTTGGATTAAAGTTCAACTTGAAAATTCATAACTAATACCTTATTGTAAATTTAATTTCAATTTAAGATTTAACCTTGATTATACTAACCCAAAACTAAAACTTGACTACTCACAAAATTAAAAAGACTCATTTTATCATTTTTTGTTATTAAATGAAATTATTTTAAAAATAAAATCCAACATAATTATTATAAAATATAAATGAAACTTTTAGCATTTCTTGTCAATTATTTAGTACTATAAGTTCTCCATTCTATTCTACTATAGAAAAAAAAAATTAGTATTTTCTACTCTTCTTAAATTAAATAAATAGTTAAACCGGATTATGCCCATGAATCGAACCGGATTGGCCTTAGACCTCGTATCTATACTACTAGAAGTTTCAGCTAAGCTTAAGCTGACCCTAAGCAACTAGCTCCGAACGACAACTGCGAGATCTGTTCCCAAGTCTTCTGCCAAACGTTGTTTGTGCTTCACACCATAATGTAAGCACCAAGTTTCTTTCTTTCATTTCTTAATAGTCAGATCTAATTTTCTTTGTCAACTCAATACTAGGGCATGTCTTGCAATTTAGGGTTTTGATGTTCATAAGACATCAACCCATTTTTTTCATTTCATTTGGTATATAAATTATTAATTGATTGCGATTAAGGTATTTGAAATGGTTCTTGGGCTGCGTTTGATTGTCTTTGAAATGAATCATGTAGAAAATAAATGCCTAATTTTTAAGTTGATTTGGATTTTATTAATTTCAATATAAAATCGAGCTGGGGCGTGTTTGGTGCATTACTTTGAAATTGTTCCTGGGATTTTTTTTTAGTTTACGAGAGGAAAGATTAGGTCTTTTTTTAAAAAAAAAGTGTTACTTCTTTAATCTTTGAAATCGGGAGTGGTGCTTGCATGATAAATTTCAGTATATAGAACTAGGAGGTGGGATTAATACGAGAAATCATTATCAGATGCTTGTTCAATGTCCATTAAGAGCTGATTCCCTTGCATGCTAAGTTGCTAACCGAGATATGACTTCCTTGTAAGAGTATCTGGTGTTTGCGGACTTTAATGGGACATGTAGTGCTGAATGGGTTAGATTAGATGTTTGAATATCGTTGCATTTTTTAATAGGACAGATTGGAGTTTGGAGCCAAGGCCTGCTTATGACTAGTGTTATTTGAGAGGTTTAAACCAGGGGGAGCTTTATTGATTGAAGCATGGAAGAGGGCTAACAATTTGATCTTAGAAAGAATAGGGATGGTGGAGATCCTCATAGTGTGTTTTATTAGCCATAAATATGTACCAATTATGAAATGATTGCAAGAATGCCTACCTCCTTAGAGAAATGTGGAAATAAAGTGAGGAAAACCTTGGTGCAAGTAACCATGGAAAAAATGGATATAATGATTATCAAAGTGGTTATAATATATAGACCATAAGCATTTTATGAGTATTAGAAATCAAAAGCCTGACTACTGTCTACTTTTAGAATGCCATAATATAAGTCAACTTCTAATTTATGATGGTTTTGGTGAAATTTGGAAATTGTATTGATTCAGTCTATATCCTTATAATGCTTGGAATTGATAGCTTCTATAAGATTGTGTCTTTGTGGTTTACTATTTGTCTTCATGTCATTCTGTTCTGTTTATGGTATTTTGCTTATCCGTTTGCTTTCCTATGATTTTAGGGCTGACGAGGAACCTGTTGATCAGAAGAAATATCTTGAAGAATCTTGCAAACCAAAGTGTGTGAAACCATTACTTGAATATCAGGTGTGCATTTTGGATATTTGATGATAAATTATAGATCTTAATCTGGATCACTAGTATCTGGGATCAATGGTGTATTTCTCTTTCTTTCTAATAAAGTTATTTTCTATAAAAATAATAATAATAAATAAATAAAAGAAGAATATTGGTTTGGTTGGCTTGTCTGAATTGGAGTGTTTTGTGCAAGCTTCCTTTATATTTTTTCTTCTTTGTGTTTTCTCTTTATCCTGATGGATTTGGTAGTTATATCCTATTTTATCAAGAGTTTATTGCTTTTTCATTTTGAAACATGTTGTGAGGACATGTAGTATTGTACTTTGATTGAGGAATTGTTGCCAACAATAGCTTTTACTAGATATTCTGGATATGAGTGTAGCTGAGCCTTACTTTTCTTTATTTGACCATATTGTAGTAAAGTAGAGTTAAGAAGTGGTATATCAGAATTTTGACTATTTTGGGCCCCCTTCTGGTATACAAGGTTAAGCCACCTGGGTTGAGGATGTGATAATTTGTCTTTGATTTTAAAATTGCAGTATCTGACAGTTCTACTCAGTTTAGGATCATGTTCTTGTTTTTCAATAATTACTAGTTAAGCCTTTTGCTTGGCCACCTAGCTATGAACTTCTGAGTAGTGACAGAAGGCTGATTTTCTATTGGATGAAAACCAAGATGCTTGTCCACAGTTGCATCTGGTGCCCTAGTTTCTTTACTAGATAAAAAGGCAAATAAAACTTTTTCTGTACTATTTTGACTGGATATCAACTGCAAGTCGTCACTTTTGACAGAACGTCAAACTTTAAACCAAAGTTCCAGCAATCATATTGACATAATTATACTGAATCAGCAGCAAGGGAAGTCTTCGAATCATCAACTATAAGGCTCCTCTTGTAGTCATAGATGATCCAAACCAAATTCCTCAAGTCACAAGGACTTTGGTCGATAGTCCCTTAGCAACTTCAAATCATCAACTACATTGCTTGGTGGTCACCAGGATAAATTATATATGATACTTCACTAGATTTCGTGTAACTGGCAATGCTTTTTAAGAAGCTTAAGTTTTCAATGCAACTGCATGTGCCAGAAGTAAGAATATATCTATCCAGCCTGATGTTTAGTTATTATGGTGAAAATAATCCAGCAAAAAAAGGGGGAGCTGGTAATAGCCATGGGCTTTCTTCATTGAAAAATTTACTTGAAGCTTGCACTTAAAAGTTGAGAATTTTTGTTTTCTGTTTCTGGGAACACCTTGTTGGTCATGCCTAATTTGGCTGGAGTAACATTCATGTAAATTGTACTACTCCTGTTATCATGACTTATTGTTGTGTGGACATGCTGAGTGGAGATATGCAACATTATAACTTTTCAAATTTTGCTACAGGCATGTGTCAAGAGGATCCATGGTGACGAATCTGGGCACAAGCACTGTACTGGACAATATTTTGATTATTGGTCTTGTGTTGACAAATGTGTAAGTATTACTCTTCAATTATTAAATAATTCTTGAATGATTGATTTTATTTTTCTGTTCTCTGCTAAAAGTACGTTGCAATGCAGGTTGCACCAAAGCTATTCACCAAACTGAAGTGATGGGGATATAGTTTTGTGGTATATTGACATTATCTTCAGTTCTCCTCTGCAGTTATCAGTAACTGGTTTCAAATATTTGATTTTGTACCCCAAACTACATCTGTGTATGGTTTTCATTGTGATCACTGTGCAATTTTTTTTTAACCATGAAGACCTTTAGATTTGAGCAATAAAAAGGTTATGTTGAATCATGTCTTTTAGATTTGGACATTGAAAGCTTGGTTTTCAGTTTTTCTTTTTTAATTAATATGTCTTAATTAGCCATAAAAGAGTTATGTTGTGCAGGTCTTCTATTGTCTATCCGCAAAGGATTGAGGTCGTCACCTTTTTTTGAAATCTTTTGTTATCTAGTTGAATCATAGGCATCTATTTGGGATATGCTTCTATGAAATTGCTTCTGTTGTATTACCAAGTCTTTCCCTTCCATTAAATTTTCCTTCTCCTCGATTCCCTTCCAATTTGAAGGGGACACTTCCTACCATCTCCCCTTTAACCTGTCAATTCAAATAGTGTTAAAAATCAGAGCAAACCAATTTACTGCATTAAACTATAATTTGGTTGATGTCAGTTACTTTTATCAGTCAGTCTATCTCATACCATTCCTTGTAGTAGTCCATTTCCTTTGATTATCTATAATAGGAAGAAAGAAAAACTAAAACCAAGAGGATATTGAGAGCGTGGACTTTCACGATTTGTTGAGATTTACATGTAATATATGACAAGAGTTAGCTTACTATTATAATAAAATAATGAGTGAATAACATTAGAACTCATTTAGTTTTTGGGTTCGAAATTGTTTACTATATATACCATTTTTACTTGGTGGAGTCTCTGACTGGTCTCTTTCTTCTCTCTAACGCAATTGTTGACTGAATTTTTAATTTCTTAGTATAGTTGTGGTCCTTCCAATTATTTGATGAACATTTCACTTTTTTACTAAACTAGTTTGAGTAATAACTAAACCACAGAAAAATTTTAAAGCAAATTTTCCCCTAAAGCAAAAACTCTGTCATCATGACCAAAAGCTGTGTTCAGATTATGCATACTGGCCATTAAAACTGCTATTATTGCTTTTGTGTAAATGAAGGAGTCAACAGCAAAAGATTATGGCCGGGTTGGTGTTTAAAAATTAATGTTGTAGATATTTGATTTTGCTCGTAGAGATTATAGAAAAATTGATTTTAGCATGATCTATTTTGTGTTAGGTTAATTATCTCAAAAAAAAAAAAAAAAGTTATTATGAATCCTAAGAATATTACAAAATTAGGGTTTTTTTTTTTTTAAAAATAATATAAAAATGTGTCTTATTTTTTATTATAAGTGTGTTCTAGAAAAGTTATACATGAGTAATTGTTGAAATATAGACTAAAATTGTGTTGAATATTTGATTAAAAGTGATTTTCAGTTTTAACTAAACATATTATTTTACAAATTAAAAATAATTTTCAGGCTCCAAAACCCCAAACACAACATGATTCTTATACAACATCAAACTAACACTTAATCAAACAAATCTATTTATAATAAATAAATTTTTTTAATAGTTATTATAAAGGTACATGTTAAGCTGCAAGCAATATGATATTAGAAATTAATTTTTGTAAAATAATAATTTATATATTAATTAATAATCAATTACCATAATACATATTACAAATTTATTTTCCATAAAAGCTTAATAAGTCTTCAAAACACTCGTGAAAAAATCTATAAAAGAAAGCCTTCTTATATAAGTGAGGAAGGAATCATCCAGGTTCAGGTAACCAAGTCCCTTAAGTGTGAATGCATTAGATTCCCACATTCAAATACCACCTGTCCTAAATGGCCACCACCACAATATCTCTTTCCTACTCATTCGACATTAATTTCTAACTATAAATATAATAATTCCAGGGCGTGTGTCCTCCACACTTCAATACTCACTTAACATACATACTGCTACCTATTTGCTCTGGTTTTCAAACCTCCTTTTGCTTTTGGCTTTGTTTTGATTTTCATCCTCCATGGAAACTACTATTTCTCATGCAGTTGATCAAAATGAACAACACCAACCAACCCATAACCAAGCCAACCCTTTAAATTCCTTCAATTTTGATGTTGAGGGACAAACTGAAGATGGCCAAGTAATTGAGGTTTTTGACTATGCTAAAAGGGCACAATGGCTTAGAGCAGCTGTTTTGGGTGCAAATGATGGTTTGCTTTCCACTGCATCTCTAATGATGGGTGTTGGAGCTGTTAAAAAAGATGTTAGGACTATGATCTTAACTGGGATTGCTGGGTTGATTGCTGGGGCTTGTAGTATGGCCATAGGAGAATTTGTGTCTGTTTACTCACAATATGATATTGAGTTGGCTCAAATGAAGAGAGAAGGAAAAATGACAAAGAAAGAGAAGTTGCCAAACCCATTTAAAGCAGCCATCGCTTCTGCGATTGCCTTTGCTATTGGAGCCATGGTGCCTTTGCTTGGGGCTGCCTTTATAAAGGATTACAAGGTGAGGTTGGGTGTGGTGGTAGGAGTTGTCAGCCTTGCCTTGTTAGTATTTGGAGGGTTAGGTGCAATTTTTGGAAAGGCACCAATGGTTAAGTCATCTTTGAGGGTTTTAGTTGGGGGATGGTTAGCCATGGGTGTTACTTTTGGCTTAACCAAGTGTGTAGGTTCAACTGGAATCTAATAATGTAATAATAGGTTCTTGGGTAACCTTTTTCTGTGTTTTTCTTGGTAGATCTGTTAGATATATGTGTAGACATGCAGTGCCTCTTTCTTGTGAAAGATTTACCAAAGAAATAAACTAAATTCAGTAGTTATGAGGTCATTTATTGTGTGTGGTGTATAGAGGAAACTTCCTCAGCATACCACCTAAACTAATAGATAGATCTAGCTAGATTAATTTTCTGATTTTTTACCTTGATTTGCTATTTAAGTATTTGAGAATTCTATTTCCATGATATTCCTTTCGGTTTGTCATTAATTTATTTCATTGAGAAAAAGAAGATGCCATAGCATCAGTGTGCAAGATTTCAAGCATTTGACAATATTAATTGTCACATGCACTTTTATTCTTTTTTTTTTTTTAAAAAAACAAAAAAAAAAACCAAATTCTGGCTAGTAGAAGACATTCCTTTGCTAGTTTGCTTAACCAAATTAGAAGGGGGGACATGCCATAAAGGTTGACAGTGTTTTCTTATGTAAAGAAATAATCACTAATCATTTTACTAATTAATCATGATTCCCTTTACTAATGGTTCTTGGATGGATGAGAAACTTAAGTATTGGTTTCCATATAGCCATCAAACACTTTTAGACAAATTAATTTTTCAACATGATATCAAATGTTTATTTATTATTAATTTTTTTTTATCAAGTGGTTTAGGTAACAACCTTAATTTGTTGTGACTCACCTAACAGTTTAATTTATTAATGGTGTGTAAAGAAATTCTGCTAAGCACTATTCTCCTGCACTGGTTTGCCAACAAAATTCACCAAAAAAATAAGTTCATCTACTTATTGATTTAGAATTTTGTCCAGGGAACTATCCTAGGATATATACTAAATTAAGAGTGGTAGACAATAATATCAAGATATATGCTCGTGGCCTAACAATAGGGTAACATCAATAATCCTCCTATCTAATTTAAACATTTGAATCATTTATAGAATAATATCAGAGATTTGTATTACTGACTGATTTCTTCCTAACCAAGAATAATCACATAGATTTTCTAAAACAAGTTCTATGTGATAGGAATAATACCCAAATTGGAAGTGAAATAATATTCTTCATTGAAATAAGAGGGACACGGATCAAGCAGACAGACCGAATACAAAGCTTTCTCCAATTAGTGACATGGAAGCACCAAGGGGGCAACAAAGTTAAGGCAGGGCCAAAAGAGAGAAAGGCAATGCTAACTTAGAAGCTTGAAAGTCTTTTAGAAAGGCTTAGCGACTGATTATGTGTGAAATAAGAAATCTAGCAACAAGAATCTGTGGTAAAATAAACATTTAGCAACAACTATGTCACAAAGTATTGACTTTTTTGTGTCTTCACTGATGAGCGTAAAGACATTGCTAATACTCTCTTTATAAAGTGTGCCTATGTCCTGGGATAATTCTTTGAACTGCCTTAAAAATATTCAAATACGTCTATTCAACAAAGTCTATTCGCTCATCTTAATGAAATTTGAACATTCGACCTTCAAACTGAATTGCAAGTTTCACATTCAGTTGATGGAGTTTCTGATAAAGCAAAATGCATTACTTCCGACCAACAAAGAACAAACAGATAGTTCAGAAATGGCTATTACAGTCACTTGTGCAAAGCACAAAAACAATGTTCTTCACCTACATCAGATGCAATACAAGGAGGTTGATGCTTTCCATCCTGAAACCATGTAGAACGCATCTGCACAAGCTCACTCAAGAAAACATCGAGCTTCTCAATAGTGATGTTGGGCATCACCACTACATGAGCAATATTCCCCTGGCATGCAAGTTGATACTTTCGGACAAACTCCTCATCTTGTGGCCGCTCAAACACAACTGTGCTACTCAACTCATTCAGCATTGCACCAATACCAGCAGTTATAAGACAGTCTTTCAAGTAGTGTGCGTTTCGGAGGCATTTCTGGACTTCCTTCTGAAACCCTCTGTATCCTTTCCGATTTAAGGTGTACCAGAGGAATATGGGAGCATGACCATTGCGACTTCCCATGATTGTTGCATCTCTAGAAGCAAGGTATTCTACATTCCTTGAGAGGGCATTAATATGGTCCAACCTTGTTATTTGCACACCACAAGGCATTGGACACCCCACAAACTTGTGGCCTGAAACACTAACACTTCCAATGGGCTTCTTGAAAGTAACTTTAGGTGCCTGTCATTATCAAGAAATTACTTCGATAAGTCTTTCATCATTTAGAAAAATGAACATAATGAAAAAGTATAAATACTGAATTACATAGAACACAGTTAAATTGATATGCCACCATAACATATTTTTCAGTTTTTGTATTTGAAAAATGAGAAACAAAGAAGAGGGTAGGGTTATTAAAAAGATGGTTTGTCAGTTAATGGCCTCAATATGTGCTTAATTCAAGTATTGTTATCATGGACTTCACATAATATGCCACTGTTGCTTTGGGCTCTTCTAGAGAAGATGCAAAATCTATTCTGAATGGTGGACAAAAAACAAAATTTTGTCATGATGAATCATTTCCCCATAAATGGGCGTTGATAACAACAATCTGCCAGCGTATACACAAGATATCCTTATATGTTTAAGATGTGAAAAACAACAGGTGAGTGACCCACCATTCAACAGGTAGGTGTAACAGATCATTCACATAAACTTTCTCAGACAACCTAATAATAATAGTTGGATCAGTATTATATAAGAATGTTTAGGCTACATATGGAAATTTCAGCCTTTGATTTTTAAATGTTTTATCCCACTCTGTGATGGGTACTATGTTACATGTGCATTCTGTTTCCATATCTAACACAAGTTTTTAGATTCCATTCAACATCTAAAACTTACACGTTTGACAAAAGGCATCATGAGACCAAACAAAGCCCCATCACAATGGATATAGAACCGGTCATGTGTAAATCCTGCTTCTTCAAGTTTCTTTATAACCATATCAAGATCATCAACAGCCCCCTTTACAGTAGTTCCTGCAAAATTTAAATGATCCAGAAATCAAAAGGGAGAGAGAGAGAGGGGGGGGGGGGGGGGGGGGGGGGGGGAGGAGGGAGGGAGGAAGGGAGAGAGACTCACCTATGTTAACATTTATGATTGCTGGCTTGTCCTTATGACAAAGGATTTTGGTCTTGAAATCATCACAATCAATCTCACCTGAGACCAGGGTATTGACCTTTACACACTCCATCCTGTACATTCGAGCAGCTTTGAAAACGGAATAGTGTGACTCACGCGAGGCATACAGAATACCATCTGGGAACACCTCTCTCCTACAAAAGTCAATTTGCAGTTGTAATGAATTTAGTCTTTCACAATCTCACAATAAACTCACCAAACTACGGCTTGATCAGTCATGAAACTAACCCGATTAAGATACCATGAAGATTGCCTTCCGTGCCACAATTTGTTATATAGCCCCAGTATTCATTTTTCTCCAGTTCCCAAAGGTGAGCAAACCAATCTAAAACACCCACTTCAAACTGTCTAGAGTGGACACCATAGTTGCTCTCTATAAATGGATCCCCAAGGTTGTTTATGGAAAAGTGTTGCAGCTGACCAAGTGCACCATAATCGAAATCCAAATTATAGGGGTAACCTATGACAGATTTCCAGTTGTGCAAGTAAGACACTTTATTCCATATTTAAGAGCATCAGATATCTGGAATCCAAAATTTGAAGTGAACATCAAAGTTTCATGTGGGTTGAGGATTTATTTAGTATAGTTCTTATTTTCCAATTTAGGGCTGACTTAATCTTGCTGTTTCTTTTTCTTTGATGTAGTATTTCCACAAGTAGCTTCTTATGCTTGTCATATATGCAAATCTTGTTAAGAAATAAAGTTTATTCAAAACTATTCAGAAAAAACGAAACTACAATAAAACCATTAGCCACATCAGCTAAAACTGAAGCTGACCACCCCAGCCCCCAAAAAAGGAAGCAATAAGAAAAGATATGAGAACTTTCGTTATGGTCAGGGAAACAGTTAAATTGCCAGAAACCCCTTATCTGAGCTGTACAAAATTTAAGATACTTTTTCTCTACAAGTTCAGACTAACTAACTAGCTAATCAATCTACAAGACTACAACAAGCCCTGATATTTTTAATAAATAAAACCCAGAAATAAACCATTAGGTCACTGTGCTATACCCGAGTCTGCATGAGATATGCCAAAAAAAGGCATATTATGTGACATTTGGGATTTGGCTAAAAGTACCATAATGAATCAAAATCTTAAAGAATAGCCACGAACTTCATTATGCTTAATCTACTATTCTCAACACTATGTAATATGTAGTGATTCTATTGAGTACTAAACAAGTGTATGCTAGTCCAAACTCCAATCAATGTTCTTCACCAAGTAAACTCAGGTCGATAATAAACAAGAACCTCAAGAGATGAAAAGAGCTAAAAACATATATTAATAATTGAAGCAAAGATAGCCAATTTAGTAAACTCATGCTGCCATAAAGAACTGATATAACAATAAGAAAATAATAAATTAATCTTCAGCTTAGAAGCGGCCAAATTTTTCATACCCAAATGATGCTTGGTCCTCTCAAGTAGAGATCTCCTGTACCTAGCCAACACGCTCGCCATATAAGCTTCTCTTTCCCCAGTGACCTCATCATCAGCCTCAGGCTCTGTGACTTCCAGGCACATGGTATGTACATTCCTTCCCAATACAATTTCCCTCTTCGCCTTTTTCTCATTACCATTCGCAGTGACACCATTGATACTAACATTGGTTTCAACCACAGGAGGCAGGGGATCTTTGATTATAGCCGTCGGATCAAAATCCTCGGGCAAAGGTTCAACCTTTTCATTGATACTTAAATCCCCAGCAAAAACTTCAACACTACCAACCATTGCTGCTTGGAACACAATGACCCACCAAAGAAAAAAGGGAATTTATAAGCAATTGAACTTCAATCAAAGAAAAATAGCATGCAAATGACAAATTGGGTTTCTGGTGGAAAAGGGAGCCGGATCTGAAACAAGGCAAAGAGGGATACCTGAAGAGAGAAGTGCAGGACTGAATAGAGAAGAGCAAGGAAGAGCCGGAAGAATCGCTCAAACTGAGAGATTCTCTTTCAGACTCCTCTCTTTCCGCGAGCAGCCCAATGCCAAGGAGTAGAGAGGGAACGAGGACGAGCGTAGCTTGTGATTTATAGGTGAGACTCCAAAACTGCGCAAGCCAGACACAATCACACCGACGTGGCGGAGGCCATGAGATTTCCTTATAATACTTCTGCGTTTTGTCATTTGGACATGTCTTAAAATAAATATGTAATAGTCTAATTTCTCAATTAATCATTTCTACCGTCTTAAAATAATTTATTAAAATTAAATTTAAATAATTTTTAAAATATATATAATTAGAATTTTTTGATAATTTAAAAATAATAATTTAATAATTACTTACTAGTTCACTAACATTGTTCGATATATTTTTTTAAATAATACTACAATTATTATAAAATATTAAAAAATTTACATATATATAATAACATCATAATAAGTGGTTGGCATGTGATCCCTAAATAAATTAATAAAATACTTAACAAGAAAAACTGTTACCTGTCATTCCGTCCAAGAAAACAAACTATAAAGAAAAAGTTTTTGATTACATACTATTTTCAACTTCCTTTGATAATTTTTTTTTTTTTTTTGCATTTAGTTATGGAAACTATGAAAGCAATCTTAATTACAATAGAGTTGCAAGAGATTTCCTTTCTTCTCTCATATTAAAAAAAAGGAAAGAAGAAGCTTAATTTTTTTTTATTTTTTTTGGTATAAGCAAAATTAAATTTTATTAAAAATAACAGGGTTCATATACAATTTGAAGTGATAAACAAAAATCAAAGTCTTACAAACAAATTTTGCTTTTTATTTTTATTTATTCCAAACACATTTTTCCACTTGTACTTTTAACGGTTTGTGATATTCCTAAATTTGATAGTTAGAAGTAAAATGTCATTGGCAAAACCCTAGCATCTCTGCTCCTCCAGCCTCCAACTGCCTGAGCCAGCCACAACCTTTTTTTCCAATCTGCTCAGGCTATGTCTACAATGAAACCCAATCATGGCGGTAAACTAGGAAAGAAGGACCAACAAATGTCGAATAACATCCAAAGCAAGCGGCTTTTTTCTGGTTCCTTCAAGCCCCATATCTCCGAAGCCCTGCATTCAGCCCCAAATTCGATGAACCCTGATCCTCTGACGCATAAGAAAACCAGGGATCTTCCCAATTTGACCGAATGTCATGCCTGTGGATTCAGAGTTGACGTCAGTAATGGTAAGAATCGGCTCCATATTCTTTATAGTGAATGGCGCATAGTTCTTCTTTGCAAAAAATGCTTTTGTTCAGTTGAGTCTTCTCAAATTTGCTCGTATTGTTTTTTGGAAAGTTCCGGGGAGTGTTTTCGTTGTGGCAATTGTAACCATTGTGTGCATAAGAAGTGTATTTTGAATTATAAAGATGATGCACCGTGGTTATATTCGGGTTTAGGATCAGAATTTTCCATTTGTGTGGATTGTTGGGTTCCCAAATCAGTGGAGATTTCGAGAAGATTAATGAGGAGTAAGAAGATTAGGAAAAAGAGTAAGGCTAGTTTGGAAACGGAGAATTCTAAGGTTTCAAATGGTGGGAATTCGTTGAATTCATTGGAAGCTGTGGTGAAGGATGCAAATTGCCAAGCAAATAGAAAGATTGAGGCAGCATCTAGGGCTAGAGAGGAAGCAACAACGAAGGCTGCTGTGGCCAGAAGGGCAGTTGAGTTGGCAAATAATGCTTTAAATTTGGTACCAAAGAGAGATGAGGATAGTGTGAAGAAGTACAATGAGATGGATGCCTGTAAGTTCATTGACGATGCAGAACTGGCATTTCAGTTGCATCGGGCTATAAATAGCTCACCGAGGATTTCAAAGACTCGCCGCTTATTGAATACAAGCCACATAGATATTCCAAAGATTTTGGGTTCTAACACTGAATCATTAGTTAAAGCACCAGGCTCAAGCGATTCTAAGGTTCTCACGGAGCTTAAGATCTGTAGTGATATTAAGTTATATGAGAACCCTGATAATTGTGTTTCGGAACCTTCAGTTTCTGTCAGTGGTTTGGATCGTGATTCTTCAACAGATATGAGTAGCCTGAATTCAGACAAAAGGATTGACAGAGAGTCTGGTCCAAAAGATGGCGAGTGTCTCGCAGAAGGTGACACCGTGGAAGGAGAAGGGAGTTGTTCAAATAAGGTGATAAAGTGGTGTGACGAACATAATAGTATGGACTTTGATCGCAAGCCTGATGAATCTACTCTGCTCGGAAAAGAAAGGTACAAAGAGAGGCCTGATCGCTACTTCTTGAAGTATAGGAGGAGAGGATGTAGGGCAGTACAGGCTCCAGATAGTAAACCTAAAATTCTATATGATGGAATTCTTCTTGAGAGTCAGGCCTCCGCTGCTGGAGTACCACCGCAAAATTGTTCTGAGGAATCTAGAACGTTATCTAATTCCTCGTATCAATCATTTGATGCTCCTCTATGAGCTTCTGCTTGTGCAAGTGGATTTTCCAGACACCATTTCTGAAAGTGAACAGGTTCAAAAAATGTTTTCATCCTCTTTCATACACCTAGTAGTTAACATTTTTATTGTCTTAATATGTGCCCTTACTACTGGTAACATATCATGCAACCTGGTGCTTCTGCTTGCAGCTAGAGGGTCATGAACTAAGTTTGATATGACAGTAAAATAGACTTATGTTCAAGAATTAGAATTTTGTTGAATTCAAACAAATATTGAAACTACCAAAAAGAAATAGAATTGATTTGGAGAAATGTTGAGGACATGCTCAATAGATTAATGAGATGACAAAATGTAATAACCATTTGCTATAAACTAGAAGTCAAAGTTTTATTGGTACTCCTAATTCTGTTGCAATCATTGTTGCTAAGAACACATCTGTTGTCATTGTAGTTCATGAATATAATGACTTAGGAGTACAACACTCTTAGTCTGATCCTTATTATTACCCTCCATTTCAGTGTAGTACTTCTTATTCTGGAGTAGTATAATTTGCATAGAAGATGTTGGAAAGCACAAATATATTAACTAATAAAGATGTATGGAAATCAATCCAAAATGCAAACATTTTATTTATCTAATTTGGTTGACTTTCACTTCAACTTTTTTTGAAATGATACTCATATGATATCACTATTGTTCACCAGGAAACTAGTGTTCTTCTAGTTTTTTGGCAACTATATTCTCAAGCAATATATATATATAAAATTTAAATTCTTGTTTTCTTCGAATCTTTCTTGACCTGCCTGGAGTAGTTGAATCAATTACCAAATATCTTAGAAGGGCAGGTCATACACCCTTCCTAGAATTCCTTGCCTGGAAAAGTTAAATTCCAGCTCTTATAGTTAAGATCCTTTCTCTATTTCTCTGATAAACTTCTTTTTGTTCCCTCCCTTCTTTTTCCACTTTTAGGTGCTTGGTTTTACAAATGACAATGTGAAGAGAGGGGAAAAAGGAAAAAGAAAATTCAGAATTAGAATCATATTCTAGCTGCAAATTAGCCTTGCCTAAGTAATATTCAAATTTTTCGTACTAAAATTTGAAGAATAACCTAAAGAAAGTTACAATGTGTCAAGTAAAACAGGAATTCAGTTGCTGGTTATGGATTAACTTTTGTTGGGAAATGGGAATGCATAACAGTTACTTGAAGTCAAAGAATTGGAAATTCATTTCCTTATAATTCTTATAAAACCAAAATTGGATGCTTCAACAAAGTTGTGAAAATGGTGGAGGTAAGAAAGTTCTGCAACATCTAAATGACTGGATTCTTTTGAAACATAATAGTCATAACAAAAGAAAGATGATACCATACTAGTTCATGGACTTTCAACCATGCTGTTATTCCATAACAACAACATAAACTCAAAAGCTTAATTGAAGTGTAAAAAGCAAATCTGAACGTTAGGTGCTCAGGATCCAGCAATGAACTCATTAAGATGCTTGTCTGAACTTCCACCCTCGTCCACTGCCTCCTTGGCCAACTTATTCACTAAATAACATTCTTCAGAATCTCCTCCCTCTTTCCTCATGGAAAATTTCCATGGTAGATCTCTCAATTTCTTCTCTCAAAGCGACACCCTTATCATCCAACTTGGGTCTCAATTCAGTTCCCATACTTTCCCCATGAAATATGCATCAGGCATCTAGTCAGTAAATGTGGCGATACCACCATTGGCACTCCTAAGCTTATTGCCTCAAATAGGGAATTTGCTCCACAATGTGTTATGAAGCATCCCACTGCATGATGTGCCAATACCTGTAACTGGGGACACTACGTTACCACCAATCCCGTTTCTGATGTTCCTCAACAAAGTCTTGCTCAGCTCAGTTTCCTACACTACCCACAAGAAGTTCTTGCTGATTTGTTTCAGGGCCACTGTCATTTGCTCTGGCTTGGCATTTGCAAAACTCCCAAATAAAACATAAATCACTGATGTTGAATCCTTTGTGTTTAGCCTGTTAATGCATGTATCAGAGTTAGTCTTGTAGAGATTGAAACTGTAATCTGTATCATCTTTAATCCTCTTGTCAAGGTAAGCAGATGGCACAGTTGGTCCAATTGTTGTCACTGGGCAGAGATTTGTCATCCAAATTAGCACCTACATTTATATTAAGAAACCTGTTTGTCAAATGAGAAAGACCAAAACCTGCTACAAAATTTATGTAAGGAACTCATACATCCCCATTGAATTAGTAGATATGAAGTAGATGCAAGTTTCATTCCTGTTATGACTCATGCAGCTGTACTAATATACGCATGCATTTACATGTAATGGTGAAACACCATCAAATTGATTGAAATCTTATTTGTTATGTCTAATCTACTAGTTTAGAACTTCCTAAAAAAATATGGATTAGAGACAGTTATCAATAGATTTGAAGTATATTTATTCCAGCTGCTATGCTTACTGCATTTTATTGGGAGTAAAGGGGTGTTTTCCAATACTAAGAGATAATTAAGTTATGCATTATAAAGTATATGATATCAGAACGCACGTCTTCTTCAAGCTTGTCAAATGTAAAAGGAAAGAATCCAATCTGCTTCACCAAAGTTTCTGAGTGGGTTTAGAACAAGTTTTGAGCACTGGGGTGTGATGCCCTGAACCTGAACCCAGTGAAGGTATGTCAGGAATACCAAGCTCTGGCAAGTCATCAGGATCCATGAAAGGAGGTAGCTTCGGTTGTTCTTCAGATAGCTCTAGGTGCAAAGGATAGTAAGTGACCATGGCAGACAATGATAAATGGGCAAATACAGCACTTGCAATGCCCAATTGCTTGCTATATCCAAAGCCCAGTGGTTTCATACCATCTAAGCATTTGATTGGGTACTCTTTGAGTTTTCTAGATTCTTGATGAGTTCAACTGAAACCCTAGTTGCACTATCTTCAAATCTGTCTAAAAAAACCCTTTTATCCACGTGGTCCTTTACACCCACCATGTGTAATGCCATCATAAAGTGATACACGTGAAATTGAATCATTTTCTGTTTGAATTGACTGGATTGAAGATAATATGACACCCCATGTTATTTTGAGCCCTTTCCATGCCAAACGTCTGGAAATCTGAATCCTTGGATTTATATGGCTTTGTCCTGGAGCAGCGAGTACCACAGCATGGCCTCTGCCAGCCCTCTGCTTCTCCATCTCTCTCTCTCACTGTCTGCCTGTTATCTGTTGTAAAACACAGGATATGAGTACTCACTGCAACAAAACAGAAATAGCAGATATCAGAGCCAAGTTTTAAAAAGCCAAGTTTGAAAACGATCAAATAGATGAAAAAAGGCACTAACCATGGAAAAGCTCCAATTTTTTATAAGAAAGTCAAAAATAAAGGAAGAAAGAATTTCTCTAAGCTAGGAAGCAAGGAAGGAAATTATTTACAGATCAGAGAGAGACATGAAGAGAAAGAGAGAAGACATAACAGCAAAGGAAATGGAAAAAGGGCATAAAAGCTCCACAGTTCATGGCATGTTTGGGGCAACTGGCTGCCGTTTTGGTCGTGTAAAATCAACAGTTGTTGGTATTATAAGAAAAAATATATGTATTTTACTATACAACCCTTTTAACAAAAAAATTTTGTTATGAGAAGTCTGTGCTCTAAAAACGTTAAGTTTTTATAAATAAAAAATTTATGATAATTAGATCAGAATTTTAATGATATTTAATACATAAACTAATTATTAGTATTTGACTATACAATTTTAATAACGGTTAAAGGTTAAACTTTGTTAAACTTTAATAAATAGTAAATTTGTATCATGTATAATGGTAGTTAGATCACGATGTCAATGATATTTAATACACAAATGATTATTTTTGAAAAATTTTAAATTTTAAAAATTATATTTATTATAGTTTAATAAGTGTCTTATGACACTTATTAGAAAAATTTTAAACTGAAAATCTTTCAGTTTAGAAAGTAAGAAGATAATTTTATTTTAAAAAAAGAAAAAAGAAAAAAAAGATAATAGTATAATTTTCTGTCCACTCATCAAGTATAACCCATTTTGAAGTATAATTTTCTGTCCACTTTGATTCAGGAGCAAATGATGGGTTGGTTTCAGTTGCATGATTGATGATGAGGATTGGAGAGAAAGATGACATTAAAGCCATATTACTTGCTGGATTTGCTAGGTTAATAGCCGGGGGTATGTTGTATGGCTATTGGAGAATTTGTCTCAGTCTACAACCCAACAGATATAGACAAAGCCCAAAGAAAAAGAAAGGAAAAGGAGATGGTGGAGAAAAAGTGGAAGAGCCTGTTGAGGAGCGAGCAGCTGCCAAATCCATTGCAAGCTGCTATAGCATCAGCATTTGCTATCAGTGGGTGCTTTGTTGCCTTTACTTGCTGCTGCATTTATAAAGTCACATAAAATAAAGCTGGTTGTAGTAATTGCAGTGGCTAGCTTGACATTTGTGGTTTGCTTCTACCAATTATATATATGATATGGAGAGAAGGGAAAAGAGAATTCAGAACTAGAATATTAGTTGAACTGCTAATTAGTGAAACTGCACAGGTGACACTAAATTAGACGAGTAGCTAAAAGAAAGTTTCACAAAATCTAAATGACTGGATTCCTTACAAATTTGCAGTCATAACATTAGAAAGGTGATATCATAGACTGTAATTTTTGTCTTCTTTTCGCAAGTGAGTTTATGTACAAATAACATAAACTCAAAAGCTTAATTGACATAAAGAAGATCTGAACATTAATTTACCAGGATTCCAGCAATGAACTCATTAAGATGCTCGTCTGAACTTCCACCCTCGTCCACTGCCTCCTTAGCAAACTTTTTCCACTTCATAACATTCTTCTGAATCTCCATCCCTCTCCCCTCATGGAAAATTTCTCTGATAGATCTCTCAATTTCTTTGCTAGAAGCGACACCCTTATCATCCAACTTGGGTCTCAGTCCGGCTCCCCATACTTTCTCCATGAAATATGAATTAGGCATTTGGTCAGTGAACTGAGGCACTCCCACCATTGGCACTCCAAAGCTTATTGCCTCAAATAGGGAATTTGCTCCACAATGTGTTATGAAGCATCCCACTGCTTGATGTGCCAATACCTGTAATTGGGGACACCATGTTACCACCAATCCCTTTTCTGATGTCTCCTCAACAAAGTCAATAGGAAGATTGCTCAGCTCAGTTTCCTTCACCACCCACAAGAAATTCTTGCTGATTTGCTTCAGGGCCTCTGTCATTTCTTTCATTTGCTCTGGCTTGGCATTTGCAAAACTCCCAAATGAAACATATATCACCGATCTTGATTCCTTTGTGTTTAGCCAGTTAATGCATGTATCAGTGTTAGTCTTGTACAGATTGAAACCGTAATCGGTATCATCTTCAATCCTCTTGTCAAGGTAAGCAGATGGCACAGTTGGTCCAATTGTTGTCACTGGGCAGAGATTTGTCATCCAATTTTGCACCTACATATTTATATAAGAAACCTGTTTGTTAAATAAGAAAGACCAAAATCCTGCTTCAACATTTATATGAGCAACTCATACATCCCCATTTAATTAGTACATATGAAGTAGAAGCAAGTTTCATTCCTGTTATGACTCATATGCAGCTGTAATACACGCATGATTTACATGTCATGGTGAAACATCATCAAACTGATTGAAATCATATGTGATGTGTCTAATCTACTAGTTTGGAACTTCCTAAAAAAAATTTGGATTAGAGACAGGTATCAATAGATTTTGAAGTGTGTTTATTCCAGCTGCCATGCTTACTGCATTGTATCAAGAGTAAAGGGGTGTTTTCCAATGCTTATAGATAATTTAAGTTATGCATTTGAAAGTATATGGTACCAGAACGCACCTCTTCTTCAAGCTTGTCAAAAGATAAAGAAAGAATCCAATCTGCTTTACCAAAGTTTCTTAATGGGTTTAGAACGAGTTTGAGTACTGGGGAGTGGTGCCCTGAACCTGAACCCAGTGAAGGTAAGTCTGGAATACCAAGCTCTGGCAAGTCATCAGGATCCATAAAAGGAGGAAGCCTAGGTTGCTCTCCAGATAGCTCTAGGTGCAAAGGATAGTAAGTGGCCATGGCAGACAATGACAAATGGGCAAATGCAGCACTTGCAATGCCCAATTGCTTTGCTATATCCAAAGCCCATGTTATGTTAGCATCATACACTAAGCACTTGATTGGGTACTCTGAGTTTTCTAGATTCTTGACGAGTTCAACTAAAACCCTAGTTGCATTATCTTCAAATCTGTCTAAAAAACCTTTATATCCACCTGGTCCTTTAAACCCACCTTGTGTAATGTCATCATAAAGTGATACAAGTGAAATTGAATCATTTCCAGTTTGAATTGACTGGGTTGCAGATAATATGACCCCCAATGTTATTTTGAGCCCTTTCCATGCCAAACGTCTGGAAAGCTGAATCATTGGATTTATATGGCTTTGTCCCGGAGCAGCAACCACCACAACATGGCCTCTGTAAGATCTCTGCTTCTCCATCTCTCTCTCTCTCTCTGTGTCCGTTATCTGTTGTAAAACACAGGATATGAGTACTCACAACAACAAAACAGAAATAGCAGATATCAGATCCAAGTTTGAAAAATATCAAATAGACGAAAAAAAGGTCCTAACCTTGGAAAAGCTCCAATTTTTTTATAAGAAAATAAAAAACAAATGAAGAAAGTACTTCTCTAAGCTAGGAAACAAGGAAGGAAATGATTTACAGAGCAGAGAGAGAGATAAAGAGAAAGAGAGACGACATAGCATAGCAGCAGAGGAAATGGAAAAAAGGGCATAAAAGCTCCACTGTTGAAGTTCATGGCGTGGCTGGCGTGGCTGGCGTGGCTGGCGTGGTACCATTTTGGCCTTATAAAGTCAACAGCTTTATGGTATTTCAAGAAAAACAAATAAACCATTTTGATTCATCATCACCACGAGCATCTTCAGATTTACCATTTATTGATGAAACCCAGTGCTTGCCCAATGCTTGGTATTTGACTAAGCAATTTCAACAAGGGCGGTTTTATAAAGTAATAATATAATTTTATCTCAAAAAAAAAAAAGTTTTAACCATTTTGATTCTTCAAGTCTCTGTCTAAAGGAATTAAAGATTAAAAACACATATCACCCCCCCCAAAAAAAAAAGATTAAAAACATAAATACACCTTCATTTTATAGTTTTATTAAGAAAGTAAGTAAAGAGACTGCGTCATCTTATTGTGAATTGGGATCTTTTTCTTTATTTTAGTTCAAGAAAGCAAAAGGATTCAGAAATATGAACCCACAATTACGAGAAATTTATATCTCTACATAAAATAGTAAGAGAATGAATTATGAGGTTTGTTTGGCAATGAAAAAGTTTACTATGAATTTTTAATTTGTTTTTGAAGAGTTGATGCAAAAGTTTACCCATCTGTCAACACCTGAGTGACAAGCTTTATATATATATATATATAATATTAGCCCTGTCATATTACATGTTTACGCATCATATTCAATGATTTTTTAAAAGAATAATATTAAAAAAATAATATAATTGTTTTATAAAATAGAAAGAGTGGGATAAGTTTTAGAAAAAGTTAGCCTTTTTATTTTTTAAAACAATTGATAAATTGAAGTAAATAATAAGAGAAAGTAAGTAATTTATAATAAATAATAAAATATTAGTTTAAAACAAATGTCAAAATTTAGGACAATATTATCATTCCTTTTAATATGGTTATTTGAAATGAAAACTAAATTAAAAATTCAATGAACACGATAAAGAGCTGTTCTGACTTCTAGCATATAATATAGATAGATATAAATATAGATATATTTATATTTATATATATTATATATTAATATCTATAGTATATTAAAAGTTTAAATACCCTTATAATGTCCTTCTAAATTTTACCCAATTTTTAATTAAAAATGTCATATAATACCGATATATTTAATTATTTTTCTTATTATATCAAGAATTTTTTATGTCTTTTTACATCAAAATTAAATTTAATTTTACAAAATAACTACCATTACTTACACTATTCTTTTCTTAGATAAACTCTAATTGTTCTTCTAAATCACTTACTCAATGTTATTTCTCTCTTTTTCATTTACAGCTCATTTATTGATCATATAATTTTTTTTAAAAAATTATGATTATTTATTTTTTAAATTTTTTTAAGATGATTTAAGTTCTCATTTTAGAATAAAAATAGTTGATTCTACATTTTAAATTGTCTAAATTCTTTTATTATGTTCTAGACATGCACATTGTTTTTGTAATTTTTCATTAGACTTTGCAAATGAAACAAGTCGAAAACAGCCCATTGATTTTTGAGTTTTCAAATCTTCTTGATTGGGATTATGAGAAGTAAAATTTTTATAAATTGTTTTAGCATATTTTTGACTGAAACAACAAAATAATTAGTCGTCATATCCATAAAATAATTCAAACACATCTCACCACTAAATCTATATAAATATTATAAAAGAGCACTTGTTCCAACATCCATTTATGTTCTAGTACAATAAAGTTTTAGGGTTTTCATCAATGACTCCGGAAGAAAAAATGAAAAAAAGTTAATTCAATTAGTGATGTTATAATGAAATTAAAAAAGTGATAATAATATAAATTAATTAGTATCTTATTTAAATATAAAACCTACTATTAATTTATATTACATCAAATAACACAATTAAATTAGAATTTACAAATAAAATTAACAATCAAACATTTACTTATATAATATTAGAATTCATAATATACAAGAATCATGAGTGGTCTAACAACACTTGATATCCCTACTTATCTTAGAGATCAAAGAGTCAACTCTTTTAAAGGGCTACCTTGAGAGTTTATTAGAAATTTATTAATAAAAAAAAAATTGAGAAAGTCAATCTTCATTATTATTGATATATAATAATAAATAAATTATAAATTTGAAAAAAATAATAGTTTATTTATAACAAAATAACAACTAAAAATAATTATATAATTATAAAAACTTAAAACAATATTTAGAGAAACCAAAAGATTTTGTTCTTAATCTATTTTTATATATATAGTATAAATAGATATATTTTAATTCTATATGAAGATAACAAAAATATTTAATAAAAATAATAAAAATAAAAAAGCAATAAAGATATGATTAAGTCACTTGAGACAAGTAATTGTGGCTTTACGGTGGAAGATTTCTCCACTATGCCATATTAGTGCAATTTTTGACCTGGCCAGTTTTATGAAACGAGTTAGTAGTTGAATCGGTCAAACCACTTAATTTAATTCGGTTTTGCTTGGTTTTGTGAAGAAAACAAAAACTAAATTATATTTATACTTTTTATTTTAATCATGAATTCTCCAAGTTCATTTATTTGGGGGCATATAAGATTTAATTAAGTGACATATACAGATTCAATTGAGCTTGTTTTTGTTGGGGAATCTGAAGATGAAATCTTGTTTTTAAGCCCCTGTCATAAATGTCGAATGCGGAGATTCCGAAGCACATCACATTGTATATTTTTGGTTCTCAATTTTAACTTTTTAAATTATAAAAATAAAAATAATTTTTAAAACAAATTATAAAAAATGAAAAATATAATTTAATAAAAATAAAATTAATTAAACTCACAGGTTCGTAACCAAATTCCTAATGCTTTTATCTGTCTGGTATCATGAATTAGCTTGATTTTCATAAATTTCTTTCATTCCCCATGTGTCTGTAATCTGTATCCTATCCTATCCTCTATATATTTTTAAATTTTGTACTTCTATTATGTTTTACCCTCTACACTTTGAAACATAGGCAGCAAAACTAGGGAAAATGATAAAATTAATAGCTTAAAAAATAAAATAACTTCATTTTCCAATATATTTTTTTTTCTTGCAATTGCTTTCTTTTTGACTTTCATTTCTCCAAAAAATATTACATGTTGTAGTGTAAGAAGCACCTAAATTTTTTTTATGCAACATAGATTAATCAAAATGTAAACTTTGATTATGGGAATCTGACAATTTTTTTTATTATTTTTATTATTGAAATGACAGAAATCCAATTTTATGGCAATTATATCTCTTGTCAATTTTATTTAAACAATCAAGAATCCATTAATTTTTGTATTATACAATTTTGTTTTAATTTGTTCTCTCTCTAATAAAAGGAAACTTACGCTTGTTTCCACTTTTCTTTAACTTTTCTGAAAGAAAGATGCCAAGTGGTTCTGGCTGATTTGTTATAAGCAAAGCAAAGTCACAAGAAAAATGGGTTCATGTAATAAGCTGCCAAAGTTTTAGGATCTTCCAATCTAGATAATTTCATCAAACATTTTGTCACATTGGAGGGTGGATTTCAGAGCATGCTTCTCTTGAATTATTTTACTATGAAATTAAAGATTCCTTAATCACTAGTTTTCCACTCTACACAATCTTGAGAGAAAGACTATACTAATTAATCTTGCATATCCAACCTTTTGGCTTGTGGCTTCCACACTATCTTCCCTTTCATCACCACCACTAATGGCCACCACCATCATCAACAACACTAATGGAAATCCCACTCCATAAATGTCATCCTTGAGATCTTTGTCCTTTAGAACCAATTAGATTTCCATTTCCTTCTCTTCCTTTCACTTTGATTGTCTAAAACTTCTGGCCTTCAATTCTTCCTCATGGCTACTCCTATTCAAGTGACTAATGATGTTGAAAAGATCCAAGTACAAAATGTATCCATAGATGATAACTTGGATTACACTCAAAGGGGACAATGGCTTAGAGCAGCCGTGCTAGGAGCAAATGATGGGTTGGTTTCAGTTGCATCATTGATGATGGGGATTGGAGCAGTGAAAGATGACATTAAAGCTATGTTACTTGCTGGATTTGCTGGGTTAGTTGCAGGGGCATGTAGCATGGCTATTGGGGAATTTGTCTCAGTGTACACTCAAGTAGACATAGAGAGAGCTCAAAGAAAAAGAGAGAAAGGAAAAGGAGATGATGGTGAAAAAATGGAAGAGCCTGAGGAGCAGAACCTACCAAATCCATTGAAAGCTGCTATAGCATCAGCCTTTGCCTTTTCAGTGGGTGCTTTAGTGCCACTACTTGCTGCTGCATTTATAAAGCCACATAAAATAAGGCTGGCTGTATTGATTGCAGTGGCTAGCTTGACATTGGTGGTTTTTGGTGCAATAGGAGCAGCTAATGGGAAGGAGTCCTATTGCAAAGTCTTGTTTAAGAGTTCTTGTTGGAGGATGGATGGCTATGTCTATTACTTATGGCCTAACCAAATTAATTGGGTCAGATGAAATTAATGAAATGTGACCGCATCTTAGGTTTATATTTCACTCTAAGACTATTGCCCGATAAACCTCAGTGCACACAAGCAGATTTAGGAGGGGTCATGTTACTCATGGACCCTTTGGCATGCAGAGCCTGAAACAGAGGACTTTTTTTCTTCTTCTTTTTGTTTTGGGGTGATTAGGAATAGGGGATTACTATGTGAATTTGTGTTACTATATGCAGGTTTTTGTAAGAATTGATAATAATAAAGTACATTTATTGTTTAAGAGTTGAGAGAAGAGGAGAGAAGATGTACTATTATATAATTTTACTATTATGTCCTTAACATGTTTTATTTAGATATTAGTGGGTATTTAATAAAAAGAATAAGAGTATATTAGTCACAACATATAAAAGATTATAATGTATCTTATCATCTCCTCCAAACCTTTCCATTTAAAGAAATTTAAAAAGTGGGTTTTGGAGAGATACATGTACCTTCCATTTGCTCTCCCTCCTTTAAAATGAAACTCCCAATTAAAAGAAAGAGTACGTACCTTCTCATGATCCTTTCCTCTCTCCATTTCCCTCAAGCCAAATAGACCTAGCGATCAAGAAAATTTACTCATTTCATGAATTTTATGGATTTTAAGTTGTTATAAAAATGTCATCGAGAAATAAAATGCTCACAAATTTTTGAGTCTCAACATATTAATTTGGAAGGTACAACACTATTAACCAAAAAAAATTAAAAGGTAGAGGAATGAAAAGATTTTAATGTATTTTATGAAAATTTAATTTTATTGAATCAATAAAAACGAAAGAATCTTGTGTAACTACCCGTTTAACTTGTGGTCATGCTAATTAAAAAAGGGTAGATAGTTTTTAATTTTCACTTTAATTTAACATATTCACCAAGTTAAAGATAAATGTGTTGAACCAAAAGTTGATAAGGCCACTTTCCATTGGTATGATCACCAACCAATGATTTAAAAATCAAATTGGATTGATTTGACCTGCCCAATGCAAAGTTCGGACCAAGTTGGACTAAGAACCTATTTTGTTAGTTAGACCTGTCAAAAATCGATAAAAATTGTGAAATCCAAGATAATTAATGGAATCGGTAGCGATTTTGTATAACCCGTTATGTTTTTAGGCTCAAATATGAATTGAGCTTTCACTTTATATATTGGGTTTTTTCAAACCCTACTAAAAAAAAAAAAAAAAAACTTATTAGTTGATTGTGTTATTAAGAAGACTAAACTTTTACTTTACTCCCTCAAATATACTCAATATATCAACTTGAGTTAGGTTATTGTGTTATTAAAGAAGATTAAACTGCTATTTTAGTATCTAAAAAAAGAAAAGAACTACAGATTGGTTGTTATTAATTAAGAAGACTGAACTACTACTTTGGTCCCTCAAAAATACTCAACCTATTAATTTTGTTATTCAATATTGAATTCATCAATTAAATCCCTAAAAGAGTTTAACATTATTAATTTCACCCTTCAATTTATCAAATAGATCCCTCAAAGATTTTGAAATTATCAATTTAGTCTCTCAAGGTTGAATGTTATCAATCAAATCCTTGAAAAAAATATCAATTTCATTCCTCTCTCTATTTTACTAATTAGAAATTAATATAAATATCTATATCGCATATTAAAGATAATAAAAATATTAATTAACTTGATAATATTATGCATATGAAATTTAGAATGTAATATTAAAAAAAATATATTCTCATTGCATACATCAAATTGATAATAAATTCTTAATCCCCAAATTCATTCAAGCTTTCTTTGCAATAATAATATAATATTTAATGTTCTTACTGTTTTAGTTAAGCATTTCCTTTATGAAAAGTATAAATACATGTTGAATTAGAAATTTAAAAAATTTTCTTAGTGTATTAATATAATTTTTTTTTTAATTTTACCTACTAAACGTTACATGCACATTTAATAATAAAATAATCATTTTTGTTTCTTTTAATTTGTCAAAATAATTTTTTTCTTTAATACTAAATTAGTCAAGTTTCTCAAGGGACGAAACTGATAACATGCATTGAATCTTTTAGGGGGTCAATTGATATAAATGATTATTAAGGATGATAAAACGAATATTAAATGATGAAATTGATAACTTCATTTTAAGGACTTAAGTAGGAAATTGAACATTGAAGATTGAAGGATGAAATTAATAAGCTAAACATATTTTAAGAACTTGATTGAGGAGCAAATGATGGGTTGGTTTCAGTTGCATGACTGATGACGGGGATTGGAGGAGAGAAAGATGACATTAAAGCCATATTACTTGCTAGATTTGCTAGGTTAATAGCTGGGGGTATGTGGTATGGCTATGAATTTGCCTCATTGTACAACAATCAATATATATAGACAGAGCTCAAAGAAAAAGAAACAAAGGAAAGGAAGATGGTGGAGAAAAAGTAGAAGAGGTTTTTGAGGAGCTAGCAGCTGCAGCATCTGCCAAATCCATTGCAAGCTGCTATAGGATCAGCACTTGCTATCATGGGTGCTTTGGTGCCATACTTGCTGCTGCATTTATAAAGTCACATAAAATAGAGCAGGTTGTAGTGATTGCAGTGGCTAGCTTGACAGTTTGGGGTTTACTTCTAACAACTATATATGATATGGAGAGAAGGGCAAAGAAAAGTTGAACTGCTAATTAGTGAAGGCATAATTGACATGTAGAAAGAAGATCTGAACATTAGGTGCTAAGGATTCCAGCAATGAACTCGTTAAGATGCTCGTCTGAACTTCCATCCTCGTCCACTTCCTCCTTAGCAAACTTTTTCCACTTCTTGACATTCTTCTGGATCTCGTTCCCTCTCTCCTCATGAAAAATTTATTTGCCAGAAGCTACACCCTTATCATCCAACTTGGGTCTTAATCCGGCTCCCCATACTTTCACAATGAAATATGCATTAGGCATTTGGTCAGTAAACTGAGGCACTCCTAAGCTTATTGCCTCAAATAGGGAATTTGCTCCACAATGTGTTATGAAGCATCCCACTGCATGATGTGCCAATACCTGTAATTGGGGACACCATGTTACCACCAATCCCTTTTCTGATGTCTCCTCAACAAAGTCTATAGGAAGATTTCTCAGTTCAGTTTCCTTCACTACCCACAAGAAGTTCTTGCTGATTTGCTTCAGGGCCTCTGTCATTTCTGTCATTTGCTCTGGCTTGGCACTTGCAAAAATCCCAAATGAAACATAAATCGCTGACCTTGATTCCTTTGTGCCAGTTAATGCCTGTATGTCTTGTAGAGATTGAACCGTAATAGGTATCATCTTTAATCCTGTTGTCAAGTTGAGCAGATGGCACAGGTTGGTCCAATTGTTGTCACTGGGTAGAAATTTTTCATCCAATTTGGCACCTACATTTATATAAGAAACCTGTTTGTCAAATGATAAAGACCTGCTTCAACATTTACATAATCAACTCATACATTCCCATTGAATTAATAATATGAAGTAGATGCAAGTTTCATTCGTGTTATGACTCTTATGCAGCTATACTAATATATGCATGCATTTTACATGTCATGGTGAAACATCATCAAGATTGATTGAAATCATAAGTGATATTTCTAATCTACTAGTTGGGAACTTTCTAGAAAACTTTTGGATTAGAGACAGCTATCAATAGATTTTGAAGTGTGTTTATTCTAGCTGCTATGCTTACTGCATTGTATCAAGAGTAAAGGGGTGTTTTCCGAAGCTCATAGATAATTAAGTTATGCATTAGAAAGTATATGGTATCAGAACTCACCTCTTCTTCAAGCTTGTCAAAAGATAAAGAAAGAATCCAATCTGCTTTACCAAAGTTTCTTAATGGGTTTAGAACGAGTTTGAGTACTGGGGAGTGATGCCCTGAACCTGAACCCAGTGAAGGTATGTCTGGAATACCAATCTCTGTTAAGTCATCAGGATCCATGAAAGGAGGTAGCTTAGGTTACTCTCCAGATAGCTTGTAGGTGCAAAGGATGGTAAGTGGCCATGTCAGACAATGTCAATGGGCAACTATAGCACTTGCAATGCCCAATTGCCTTGCTATATCCAAAGCCCATGGTATGCTAGCATCATACACTAATCACTTGATGGGGTACTCTTTGAGTTTTCTAGATTCTTGATGAGTTCAACTAAAACCCTTGTACTACTAGCTTCAAATCTGTCTAAAAAACCCTTATATCCACCTGGTCCTTTAAACCCACCTTGTGTAATGTCATCATAAAGAGATACAAGTGAAATTGAATCATTTCCTGTTTGGATTGACTGGGTTGCAGAGAATATGACACCCAATGTTATTTTGAGCCCTTTCCATGACAAGCATCTGGAAAGCTGAATCATTGGATTTATATGGCTTTGTCCCGGAGCAGCAACCACCACAACACGACCTCTGTAAGCTGTCTTCTTCTCCATCTCCCTGTGTGTTATCTGTTGGAAAACACATGATATGAGTACTCACAGCAACAAAACAGAAATAGCACATATCAAATCTCAGAGACAAGTTTTAAAAAGATCAAATAGATGAAAAAAGGTACTAACCTTGGAAAAGCTCCAAATTTTTTATAAGAAAATCAAAAACAAGGGAAGAAAGTACTTCTCTAAGCTAGGAAACAAGGAAGGAAATGATTTACAGAGCAGAGAGAGAGATAAAGAGAAAGAGAGAAGACAATCAAGACATAATAGCAAAGGAAATGGAAAAAAGGACATAAAGGCTCCATTGTTGAAGCTCATGGTGTGGCTGGCGTGGTACTATTTGGCCATATAAAATCAACAGCTGTTGGGTATTTCAAGAAAAAATAAACCATTTTGATTCCTCATCACCGCGAGTCATCTGATTGTAATCAATCAGTAAACTTTGATTTTGGGAATCTGAGAATCTGTTTATTTATTTATTTTTATTGAAATGATAGAAATCCAATTCTATGGCAATTATATCTCGTGTCAAAATTTTATTTAAACAATCAAGAATCCATTAATTTTTGTATTATACATCTTGTTTTAATTTGTTCTCTCCCTAATAAAAGGAAACAAGCTTGTTTCAACTTTTCTGAAAGAAAAATGACAAGTGCTTCTTGCTGATTTGTTATTAGCAAAAGCCACAAAAAATGGGTTCATATAATAATATGCCAAAGTTTTGGGATCTTCCAATCTAGAGAATTTCATCAACCATTTTGTCACATTTGAGGGTGGATTTTCAGAGCATATGTTTCTCTTGAATTATTTTACTATGAAATTAGAAGATTTCTTAATTACTATTTTCCACTCTCCACAATATTGAGAGAAAGACTATACTAATTAATCTTACATATCCAACCTTTTGGCTTGTGGCTTCCACACTATCTTCCCTTTCACCACCACCACTAATGGCCACCACCATCATCAACAACACTAATGGAAATCTCACTCTATAAATGCCATCCTTGAGATCTTTGTCCTTCAGAACCAATTAGATTTTCATTTCCTTCTCTTCCTTTCACTTTGATTGTCTAAAACTTCTGGCCTTCATATCCTCATGGCTACTCCTATTCAAGTGACTAATGATGTTGAAAAAAACCAAGTACAAAATGTACCCATAGATGATAACTTGGATTACACTCAAAGGGGACAGTGGCTTAGAGCAGCTATGCTAGGAGCAAATGATGGGTTGGTTTCAGTTGCATCATTGATGATGGGGATTGGAGCAGTGAAAGATGACATTAAAGCTATGTTACTTGTTGGATTTGCTGGGTTAGTTGCAGGGGCATGTAGTATGGCTATTGGGGAATTTGTCTCAGTGTACACTCAAGTAGACATAGAAAGAGCTCAAAGAAAAAGAGAGAAAGAAAAAGGAGATTGTGGTGAAAAAATGGAAGAGCTTGAGGAGCAGAACCTACCAAATCCATTGAAAGCTGCTATAGCTTCAGCCTTTGCCTTTTCAGTGGGTGCTTTAGTGCCACTACTTGCTGCTGCATTTATAAAGCCACATAAAATAAGGCTGGTTGTAGTGATTGCAGTGGCTAGCTTGACATTGGTGGTGTTTGGTGCAATAGGAGCAGCAATGGGAAGGAGTCCTATTGCAAAGTCTTGTTTAAGAGTTCTTGTTGGAGGATGGATGGCTATGTCTATTACTTATGGCCTGACCAAATTAACTGGATCAGATGAAATTACTGAAATGTGACTGCATCTTTTGTTTATGTTTCATTCAAAGACTATTGCCGGTAAACCTCAGCACACAAGCAGATTTAGGAAGGTTCATGTTACTCATCGACCCTTTGGCATGCAGAGCCTGAAACAAAGGTGTTTTTTTTTTTTCTTCTTCTTCTTCTTCTTTTTGTTTTAGGGTGATTCGGAATAGGGGATTACTATGTGATTTTGTCTTACTTTATGCAAGTTTTTGTAATAATTGATCATGACGTGAAAAACCTTTCTTAGTAAATCAGAAGTTATAAATTTCAAGTGTTGTAATACATAGATTCTTATTATATATGTGAAAAACCTAGAGAATGTTGAAATACAAACACAACTACTGAAAATTGTACTATATATTATTATATTCAAAACGACATAAAGTTTGTATAATATTTTATAAGACATAAACTAAATTGATCTCCAATGGTACAATAATAAGTATGAATGAAACAAAAAAGAAGTTAATAATGTTACGTGAAGATATCATTTTGAACCCTTTAGTATTCTTGAGAAGTTCAAATATTAATTGGACTTTGTTAATTCTGAAAATTTTAACTTAAAAGAAAGTTAAAATTATGAAAGTTTTTCGTAAATTAATTATATATTTCAACATTTGACCTCTTCAGATTATTAAATTTACTATAAGAAAAGCATCTTGATTATATGCTTAACCTCAAATATTGACAAAAATTTAGATTCTGTCACTTTTCTAGTAACAATTTCTTTTTTTCCAAGCAAAAGAATAATAGATATAATTTTTATTTTTTTTCTTTTTGCATCTATGTATGGGGCAAACAGAATGTAAATTTCATTTTCATCAATATTATTATTATTATTTTTTTTAACAAACATCCATATTTTTGTTTTAGCCAAAGGCCTATGGAAACATTAAAATAACATATTTTAACCAACTACTAGTTCAATTCCTTAAAGTCAGTTCCTCATGTCTAGTTATAATGTTATCCCTTGGCATCTTTCTGCTCTTCTTCCTTGCATAAAAATTTATTTGTGAAAGTCTTTTACTTTTCTCTTTTCCTATTCAATTTGGAATTTTTTTTTTCCCCATATATATGGCTTCCCTTGCACCCAATGGCTTGAAGATAACAATTTCAAATGATCATGAAAATGGTACTAATAAAGATGAGAAACAATTCCAAGGAGTTGAAGATACCAATTTGGATTACTCACAAAGGGGTCAATGGCTTAGAGCTGCTGTTTTGGGAGCCAATGATGGATTGGTTTCAATTGCATCATTGTTAATGGGTGTTGGAGCAGTTAAAAAAGATATCAAAGCTATGCTTCTTGCTGGGTTTGCAGGGTTAGTAGCAGGGGCTTGTAGTATGGCAATTGGAGAATTTGTGTCTGTTTACACACAATATGACATAGGAATTGTCCAATTGAAGAGAGAAAAGAATATTAGAGGAGAGAAAGAGATGGAGATTGAGAAACAAAAGCTACCAAATCCAATGAAGGCTGCTTTTGCATCAGCAATTTCATTTTCTATAGGAGCTTTGGTGCCATTACTTGGAGCTGCATTCATAATTGACTATAAGTGGAGGCTTGTGGTGATTGTCGCTATGGCTAGCTTGGCATTGGTGGTGTTTGGTGGTTTAGGAGCAATGCTTGGAAGGACACCTGTGGTAATGTCTTGTGCAAGAGTACTAATTGGGGGATGGATTGCTATGGCTATCACTTTTGGTCTAACCAAGTTAATAGATTCAAGTGGACTGCAATTTTGAATACTCATGGCCATTCTCTGAAAAAATAAAAATAAAGTGGGTTCAATCTTGTTGTCATCTTGAGGAGCTCAGCAACTCCTGTTTTATGAGTGTTCTACATTTTTTTTGGAGTTTATTGGGTAAGTGAATATGTAGCATCAATGCAACATTGAATGTTTCATGTATTAGTTTTATCAATATATGTGTGTGAGAAAATATCAGAAATTTAGAACTTCTTCAATAAAGCAAATTGTTTTGCAAGTCATGTCTGTCTGTAAGCAAATAATGAGGAGGAATTAACATTGTGTTGATAAAAAGAAATCCAATTGATTTTAATCTTCCCAAAAAGAAAAATCAAACATTTTAAATAAGTTGTCTGTACGGTGTGTATGAATTGGGGAATCTCAGCAAAATGTCACTTCATTTAACTTAATAAAACAATGAGGTGTTATTCATGTTTATTTTAACAGAAATACTGGTGCAAATTACATTTTTACACCATGTACTAAACAGAAAAAGTGAGCCTATCTAGGCTTATAATTCTCTTGTCTCTGATGTGGTTGGCTTACGTGGACATCGAAATGCTATTTTAATTAGATATATTAACTCTATAAAGGTACAATTTAATAGTCAAGAATGTGTATTTTTTAATTATGTGTTGGATTTAAATCTACTTGAGGTCATGTGGAGTAACATTTTTATAAATTTTCTAGTCCCAACATACATAACTTACTTTTGATCGATCTAGAGAAATAATAATTAGTCGATATGTATATAAGTTAGTAATATATTTATTGTAAAACATAAGAGTTTTCATCCTTTTCAATTTTAGAAATAAGTCTCCAGATTAATTTAGGAATCTTATTTCCATATTACTTTCCCAAGTAATTTTTATAGAAAATCAACTTGTTAATGAAGCTCAGATTGTAGTAGTATTGTGCGATTCTAAATGGTCATGAAATAGCTTTCTTAAAAATTTATGACGTGTGATAATGAAAGTTAGATGTACATATATATAATTAGTTAGGTAATTGTGGCAGATGATTAGGACAGCTTACTTAAATAAATAAATAATTATTTTTCATCTCTCAATAATTGTGTTGAAAGAAATTAAAATGAATCTCCAAGTGTATAATGTTCATTTCAAAATTTTAATTAATTGCATGAAAGATAGTTTATGAATGTGTTAAATTGTTTACGTATCCACATTTGAATGTAAAGTTGACAAAAAAATTGTTAATTTTAAATGAGAAATAAGAGAATCAATTATTAGGAGGGAAATAAAAATAAATAAATGAGACAGGAGTTTTACATGGTTTAGTTATGGTAGTCTAATCCATGGACACAATGCTCAAGGGTTATATTTGTTATTATTATTTTTGCGTTATAACAATGAGTTACCCTCACTTATATAGAGAGTAATTTGTGCCTTAATACTCCCCTCAAGTTGGAGTATGAATGTCATATGAAAGTGCAATATAAGATACTTTATAATTCTCACCAGTATTCTCACGAACAAATTATGAATGTCATATAAAAAGCGCAATATAAGATATTTTTTGATTTCTCATGAGTGTCTTCCACATTCTTTGAATGAGAGCCCAATCTCATTTGAGGGGCTCGAACCCTTGATATTGTAGAGACCCTCAATAACTGAGCTCAAGCGTGTTTTACCACTTAAACCATGTCCTTGTAGGTTTAATATAAGATATTATTTAGAGAAACTAGAGATAAATTGAGGAGAGATAATCAACCCATTTAAAAAGTTGGAATAACTTATGCCAAAAGCGGGTAGAACTAAGATTATCCAATTCAAAAACTAACAAAAAGGCAAGAAAAAAATAAAACCATTTTATGGTCGACAAGAGGAGTGAAAGGGAGTTTAAGGTGGATGATTAGGTTTTCTTATAGCTCAAGCATATAAGCAAAGATCAGTCCATGCATGGTTCTAGCTTTCCAAAACAAGATGCTAAGTAATATGGCCCCTATAGGATATCTGCCAAGATTGGAAGGGTAGCCTATGCATTAGACCTACCAGCAGGGTAAACGATTCACAATGTCTTTCACGTTTTATTGTTGAAAAGGCACCAAACCCAATTTTGATGATTCAGGTCATATGCTTGTCGAACCAGTAGCCATACTTGATAGGAGGACTATTAAGAAGGGAAATAGACCAACAATTCATGTTCGTGGTCTGACTTCAGTCATGCAGAACCATGGTCTAACTTCAGTCGTGAAGATTGCACGGGGGGATCTTAGAGCTTTCATAAACAAATTTCCCTAGTTTAATCCTTGAGGATAAGATTCTACTAAGAAGGAAGGTGTTGATACGGGTTAAATCCATTAAATGGGCTTCGGGTTATAAGCAAGTGGAGCAGGCTATAAGCTAAGCCCAAATAGACCACTTAGTGCAATAGACCACTTGGATGTAGTTCAGCAATTGTAATCTGTTAGTCTGTTAGGCTTCCTGGCATGTGAGTTGGCAGTCGCTACAACGATCTTTCCTCCCAACAAACCCAAGGGTGATCCCTTTGTGTAAACCCAACGGTCATCCCCTTTGTGTAATCTAGGGCTAGTATTAATAATGTAATCCTCTGTAATCGATTTTTACATTTTATGAAGTAACAATTTGCTGATGCCATTTCCTCTTCTCTTACACTTTCTCTTCCTCCCCAATTCTCTGTTGTCCTTAAACCCTTCAATCTCGAGGGTTAGTCAGCCAGTGTCTCTAGCTAGAGTTTACTGGATTAAACCTTATACATGGCAGACATGACACGTGTTTAGATTGTGAAAATCAATAGTGGATAGTGGTGATTATGAAGTATTTCGTTGGATTTTGGATGTTATGTGATTTTTTAATGGATTTAACAAGTAACAGGATTTGGGTCTGTCACCAAAATGGAGAGGCAGCAGCCTATTAGAGAAAACTCTTAGATAACCTAAGTTCTGATATCATATCTATCCATCTTCCCATTTGAATAGATGGAAGACTAACTATAGACTTATGATAAACATGCATAATATTAGTTTCCTCCAATTTCTCATAAAAAATAAAATTCTTCATCCATTTTTATAATGTTTGTAAACATTTAATAACCCAGCATCCACATGCAGCCATGTCTTTCTATTACTTATGAGCAGAGTTCATGAATTTTGTTGATTTTTTCAATCTTTAACAAAAGGCATGACAGATTCATGCAAAATATTTACTCTGAAAATGAAAAGTACATTTTAAATTACCCCTTCATCTTAATGAAAAACTCCTGTTAATGTTGAGAAAGGAAGTGCAGACAATATGCAAATTAGACTTTCCATTACATGCATTAAAGTAATTAAGGAAATGAACAACAAACTAAGGGTCTAAATCTCAATCAATCCACCAAAGTAAAAAACTAATATTGGATCCACTTTGAGTTGAGATTTTCCTATTTGAAATTCCAAATTCTGTAAGTATAATGCAACTTTGATTGTTAATTGCACATTATATGTAATAAAAAACAATTGCACATTATAAAAAATGAGCAGCCTGTGTGGCCTTCTTGTGGAATGCACACGCCCTTCAATATTTTAGTTACATTTTACCCTCACACTTAGGTATCACTATATTTAATAGAGAAGCTTCCACTATCATGTAGAATACTGCACATTCATGTCTATATTAGATTCTGTCTTTTCTTAACTAACCTACATGCAAGTCCCTCTAATGCTTTTTAGTTTTAACACTGTAATTAATAATAGGCTGGGTAGTTTTGTACTTTCTTTGTGTTGTAATTATGGCTTGATGAACCGACTACTTATTAACTCAACTGATTAATTCATTTTATACATTTATTATCTACAAAGATTCAAACTGTTTATTTGGTATTATCCCCTCAACTCTTCCCAAGAGCAGAGAGCTACCCCCTCTACCTTTGTCCAAAAAAAAAAAATACTATTGCTTGACGAGTAGGTTCCTCTTCCTTTCCACAATCTTGGGTCCATGGTGATAACTAAATTCATTTACTCAAAGCCACTCCTAATGGATAGTGCTCTCTACACTGTGTCCTCTTGTTCTTTTTATATCACCAATTAGGTTCAATAACATGGAACAAGCACTAACCAAAATGTGTTGATCATAATATACGTTCATGCCCTCTCCTAGAGGTCAATCACTCCCATATCAATCTAGGAGTCCTGCCCCACCCCGATGGGTCAGTCACTCCATTCAAGTCATAACTCTTTTTTCTCTCTTCTAGCCCCTAACTCCCTATAAATACCCTCTAGAAGGTGATTGTGTCCTCCACAACCATTCCTATTTCTTATATTTCCACTTATTTTGTCTTAGGAATTAGTACTTAGTCTCTTATCATTGTCCTTCATTGCTAACCTTGATGCTCATGATGAGATGTCACACAAACATATAGAAATTTCAATCCCTGCAAATGTTGCTGAACAAAAATCCTGCCCACTGGGGCTTGAAGAAAACAATTTTGATTACTCCCAAAGGGCACAATGGCTTCGTGCCGCGGTCTTGGGAGCCAATGATGGATTGGTTTCTGTTACATCATTGATGATGGGTGTTGGAGCTGTTAAGGATGACATCAAAGCCATGCTTATTGCTGGCTTTGCAGGGTTAGTTGCTGGGGCTTGTAGTATGGCAATTGGTGAGTTTGTCTCTGTGTACGCTCAATTGGACATAGAGAAAGCTCAAATTAAAAGAGAAAGTAACAATACTAGAGTGAATGAACAAGAGGCTGAAAATGGGAAGCTGCCAAATCCATTCCAAGCTGCCATAGCATCAGCTCTTGCTTTTTCAGTTGGTGCTGTGATGCCACTGCTAGCAGCTGTGTTTGTAAGGCAGTATAAGGTCAGGTTGGCTGTTGTTGCTGCAGTTGCTAGCTTGGCCTTCTTGGTGTTTGGAGGGATAGGAGCAAAACTAGGTAAAACTCCAATTAAGAAGTCTTGTGCCAGAGTGCTTATTGGAGGCTGGATGGCTATGGCTATAACTTTTGGCCTGACTAAGTTAATTGGCTCTACTGGATTTTGAGTGTTGGCATGCCCTTCTCCTTTGGTTTCTTTACTGTCTGTGACTATGTTTTACTTTTCCAGTGTCTGCCTAGTATGCTGTAGTTTCCATTAAGTTTACTTAAGATATAATAATGTAAAACAATATCTTGCAAGAATATCAGAAATCTATATTGGCTTGTATGTAAGGTACCCACTTTTCTGAAATTTTTTTTTTTTTTTTTTTTCATTGATTAGCTTTTTCATGTGGATTCCATTTTTATTACACACACCTATCTAACAGTTTTATGATCATAGATAACTTATTGGACATATATTTTTGACACCATGAAATAAGAGATACAAATTCTAGGAGTAAATCAAATATTAGTTTGCTTCTATGATGATTATTCAAGGGCAAGAGAAAAGGCAGCTATCTTGAACTGGATATTTGATAGAGAACCAACCCTCAAAAGTGGAAGAGAACAAGAATTAGGTACCAAATCCGGATCTCAGCAAACAAAGGGAAGACATCAAATGGAGGCACGTGACATGGAAAAAAACAATGGACGGCAGTCGCTGAAATCATCAAGAGCTTCCAATAACGAGCCACAGACATACAGAACATAGAACCCCTCCATCAGTGTCTAGTGCAGAAAACGAGTGGCATTATATCAAGTGCAATTGCAGATGACTTGTTGGAGCTGAAATTTTTTAAGTTTCAAACCATGCATGTCCAATTAGCAAGAAAGGAACCCAATTATGAATCCAAATCCAAAAAGATCACATATAGCTCAGCATCCTGCCAAAAGGTTAATAATATTAATACATGACAAACAAATAGGAACTAGGCATGCAGAAAGGCATACCAAAAAGAATAAAAGTTTACTTGCTTGACTCCTGTTCACTTTAAGGAACTGAGAACAGGATATAGCCAAAAATGGGCACTGTACTTTTAAACCAGCCTTTTTTTCCCCAAATGAAACGAAGCAAAACTCAAAATATGGACACAAGTTCAGTCCTTGAAACACCCATACAATACCAAACGACCTTCCAAGAGTGCAATTGCCAATGCAGATGTTTCACAGGGACTGGGCAACAAATATGGCATTTGTAACTGTCTATGCATTGAACTCACATAAAATCCAGCAGCAATTTTAGCATTCACAGACCATATATCAAATTCGAATTTGTGCATGACAAGATAGCATAAGATTCTATCGAACCAAAAAGATCAGCAGTTTAGGAACACAGAGTTGGATAGTTGTGCCAAGTTCCGCACATTGGAATACTGATTACTAGATTGATCCATCCAAACAACAATCCCCTAGAACACGTTTCCTGAAAAAAAAGCTTCAAGATCTTGCAGGCAGTTAAGGAAGGGCCTCCAGCTTCGAAGCTGCAAAAACACACAACCACAATTTTATTAGAACCATGGAAACCGATAATAAATGGAATATTCAGTATATTGCATACCTCACTTAAAGTCTAAATCCTATCCAGAACGAAAACCTCCAGATCCCCGACGCTCATATGGTCCAGAGCGGTCGCGATTATATCGATCACCTCCGGAACTCTTGGCCCCACCAGCATCCCGGTTGCGGCCACCAGAACGATCACCGTTTCTGTCAGGACCATAGCGACTACCACCACTGCCACCACTGTATCTGTCATCCCTGCCACTATACTTATTGTCCCTGCCACCATACCTGCCCCCTCTAGCCCCTTCACTAGGACACTCTCTGGCAAAATGACCAGGCTTACCGCATTTGAAGCACTCACCACCATTGGATCCACGTCCACCCCCATAATCACGGTCACGATCACGATCACGATCACGATCACGATCACGACCACGATCACGGTTGCGGTCACCATCATCCCTACCTGATCCTTGGTGAGGCTGAGCTATATCAACAGTAATATTCCGCCCATCTAAATCCATCCCATTCATAGCATCAATGGCCTCTTCCATTGCTTTCTTTTCATCAAAAGTGACAAATCCGAATCCACGAGAGCGGCCAGAGAATTTGTCCACAACCACCTATACCACGAATTTCATTTCACTTTTTCCACTCAAAAAGTAATTCATGACCATAAACAGAAACAGCACATATATGTTACCTACTGATAATCTAATTCCCAACAAACCCAAACCATCTAAAATAATTGAATTGAAAAAGGTTTCAATTATACTAGATCAGGAATATTTTTTGCACAGTATTTGATTATCAGTACATGTAATTGATGGATATTGCCGATTTCCCAAGTTAAAAAACAAGAAGACAGAAAATGGTCATCCCAAACTAAAGTAAAGCATAGACTGTCCCCAACACCATAAATGCAGCAGAAATCAGTTATTAAGTGTAACAGTAAAAAACCATTTTCTAAAATTTTCATCCTTAATTTAGACATGCTGCATTTTTAAATAGAAGAACTTTTCCGAACCTCGTATGTTTGTAAGTTGTAGCATTGAAAGAAACAAGAAAAAGCTGCTCTAAATTAAAATACAAGAAGGCTTGATAAGCAAAGAACTGAACAGATACAGAGTCCCATAGGAATAGAATGCATAAAGTAAATCAATTACAATTTTTCACAAGCAAAAAGAAAAAGTAAAACAATAAAGAGCAAGAAAAACCTTAAATGCAGCCATAATTAATGAATTGATTACCTTAGCCTCAAGAAGCTTGCCATACTTTTCAAAAGTATCTCTTAGAGCTCTATCTGATGTGGACCATGAAAGGCCACCAATAAAGCAGCGATATTCAGCCTCTTCTGACATTTTCTAAACTGGGTAGTTTCCAAGACAATAAACATCATGCATTGATATTCAATAAGAAAGGCAATACAACCCATTCTACAAATACATGGATCAATCAAAGCAATCTGTTTGCACATGAGAAACCAATTAACCAACTACTAAGGTGAATATTGACAAAAATGAGAAAAGATGTATGCCTTTGGTTGTTAATGTTGTTATAAATGCTTTGGAAAAAAATAAGGTGAGAACAAGAAAGGGATACTGTCCTGAGGCCAGGGTTTTTTTAATTGTGATTTTTCTAGGCTAGAGGTTTAAGGTCAGACGAACCTGATGAAAAAACAAAAAAGGAAAAGAAGATAATGAGAAATTTCAAGATTTGACCAACACATTGTAGGAGACTCATATAAAGTAAAAGTAGTTTTAAGTAAAGACTAACTATTATAGAACGAAACAAAACTAAAAATGAGGAGAAAAACTTAAGAATGATAAGTGATAACGAATTAGTCCTTCTGAAAAAGACCTTCTAAGGTAATGAATTCTATCAGGGAGGCCTTCTGAAAGCTAAGCAAGAATGAACTGATGCCATAAAACACAAGATACAAATACCTCATAATAGAAGTTATTTACAAGCATTACACAAGTATATCAAATTCCCAAATAGCGACTAAACATGAAGAGTTCACATCTAAGCTGGGATAATTCAACTTTGATCTCATTTTCTTCCAATAGGCATTAGATACATTTACTTTTTCAAGAAGTATGAAATAAGCTACAGAAATTGCTTTCAAATCACTTTGGGCAGGTCCACTACACTTGCCACTGATGACTGATAGCAGAGATACTGAACAACAGTTCTCCAATCTCTGTACTACACAGAATATAGGTTGTCTCATATTCTAAGAGATTGCATATGCAAAATCCTCATCAAAGTACATCCCATAATAAGATTCAAGATGGGGTCATAAAGCAGGGGGCATGCCAACCTCAGCCTAAGCAACCTTTTCCCGTAAAAGATAAAATATCAAAAACTGCCCTCAACTCTTAAACACCATAAGTGGTTGACTGCCGAACGGATAACATCAGAAATCAACCAAATTGACCAACCCTAATTGTCAAAAATCAGTATTTGATCAAAATTGTTAACAAATTTGAGTCTTTATACAATTCAAACTAAACCCTTTAATTCTTAGGCTTTTCATAGCACAGCTCAAAATAATTCAATTCAACCTAAAACCCATAAGTTCTAAAAGACAATCCAATGATTCAAAACCATAAACAGATCTCATAAGCTTGTCGAACAACACAGGAAGTACAGGAATGAATACAGTACCTTCTGTGCGAGAATTTGTTCTCGAAGACGAAAAGCTACGGCTTCGCTTTTCTTCGAAGAATAGGGAGAAGTCAGCTGCCAAGGTCTTTGGTCACAATTGAGTTGTACGTAGAGCCGTTGTTTATAATTAGTTTTACTGAATCAGTATGGCGCGGCTATAAGGTCAGCCAATCCTACGCGCCAATTTACTTGATCATAGTTTGCGCTATAAATCTTGTTTTTCTATTTTTTAAGAATGTCTAACACATCTTTAAAATATAATTATTATAATTAAAATATTTTAAAAAATATTTGTAATAACTTTCCTCAATTAGAAATAATTAATATTCTAAATGTAAATTACTGACATAACTTTAAATATAATATATTTTATATTATTATGTTGAGTTAAAAAAAGTATATTTATAGACACGTTCAAAAAAGTAATAATTAACTTATAAACATAAAAAAAATATTCACCACATCAATAAATAGGAACTCAAACCTAGAACTTTGTGGTCTTAACATCTCCATATTAACAAGTTGAGTTAAAACCTTATCGATAATTCATATTAAGTTTCATTAACCAAAAGAAAATTAAGAAATATGACATTGCAAAGTATAAAAGTATACATATAACAAAGATTTTCATAACATGCTTATCAATTGACATATTGACATATAAATGCAACGTTTAAATTTTAAATATAGAATCAGGCAGCAAGATATTATATATCTTTGTTTATTGTACTAAGACTTTATTTTTTTTAATAAGTCGAGAGTCTGTAAGAGTCATAACATTCTTCAAAACACCGAATCAGCCAATATTTACTCTGAGGGAGGTATCTATGTTTATATTTCCAATAACAATCTTTTTCACACAACCAAGTTACAATCCTTTTTCTGGAACGAAAATGATTGTAATGGATAGAGAAGGGTAGATCTTGGTGAAAATAGTTGAGAGGAGGCAGAGGCTTCATCATCACCATGATCAACTACTAAATTAACAGTAGTGTTGGCTTCTGCTACACTGATCACCAATGCCATTAACACTGTCATGATCAAGAGCTTTTTGGTAATATTTGCTGCATTCATATATATCTGCTCTAATTTTGCTTTATAACAAAAATTTTGTTTCTAGGTTTGGTGGTAGGAACAAATGTGATACTAAACCGCTATTTAATTATATGCTATAATTTTTTATTATTTTTTTGTTAGAACCGGTCTCAACAGGCCATTAAAGGAACAAAACTAAATTAAAATTAATTTAAACTTGATAATCTTAATAAAACATTAATATTAACAAATTTAAATATTTGAACAAAGTAATATATGAATTGAATCTACGAGGCCACTAATAGTTATACATAAAAAAAAATTAAAGTAAATAAAGGGCAAAAATTGAGTTGAGCAAAATGTGACATTTGGCACGGTTTTGCTTAAATTTTATTTGTAATTAAATTCATGTCTTTTTGTTAGTTGAAAAGATATTACAAAGAGTTTACCATGTCTTTAAGATAACCTTCAAAAGTTCAATGGCCTTAATTTAATATTGATTGGTAAAAATGAAAATTAACGAATTAACCACACGACAATGTCTAGGGGTTTGCAAAAAGGAAGATGCATATTTAATAAAAAGAGTAAAACTTGAATTTTTATTATTATTTTATGCTGAAAAATATCACCCTAGTACATTAGTTTTTTTCTCACCCGATTTTAAGAAAAGAATAAATGGAGGATGAAATGGGTGAGAGTCGAAAAAAGAAAATTAATGTTTGAGTTTGTGTTTTGGTTAAATAAAAGTTAGAAATATAATTGTTTAAATAAAATAGAATTAAAAGAATTATTTTACTTAGTGTGCTACCTATTTAAGAAAGAATTGTTGTGATGACCCTCCCAATAATTATTTGCTCCAAGATTTAAACTTAAATCAGAGTATCGAGTTACTTAAAATTTTTCTTTTTATAACTATCTAATTATAATATTGTATATTTAATTCTTGTTTTTTGTGTCAAAAAATTTTATATTTCTAAAAAAGTAAGGAGTTAATTTTATTTTTATAACTCATCAATAATAAGTTTTGAGAAATAATTAAATATATATATATATATTTATGTAAGAAAAAAAAAATAACAATGTCACAATTTTTTGGTGACTATTCACCGATTTTTTATAGAATGTCTCAAATGATATATATATATTTCTATATAAGATAAATAGCTCAAACGGATATAAAAAAAAATGCTTACATTAAAAATAATTCTAAATTGAGTATCCCCTACGTACACACCCATTTACTTGATCATATCCGTACATATCTAGATTACATATCTAGATTTTCTTTTATGTTTTTATTTTTAAAACCCCCTAGCTATACTTTTGTTGACTAGCACCAATTTTTTGTTTATAGGAGATTAGTTGAATCTATACATACACTACACAACAAAATACAATCTTCTTATATTTGCGAGACAATATCAAAATTTCTTAATAGTTAAAATAACTTACATATTTAAATGCGCCAATTCATTTTATTTGGTAGTCAAGTACGTACTCATATTATTTAAGTTTCATTAACCATGGCCATGGAAAAAGGAATATTGTAACTATCTACTAATAACAAAACATTTGGAGAGTACTTTCCAAAGAACCAAAGAAAAAAAAACATTTAGAGAGTACAATTAGATACAATAACTATATAATTTAGCAAGTATCATAAAAGAGTTAAACCAAATATCTCCATGCCAATTAAGCATCTGTCACAGAACATTGCTGCTATATATGTATATATATATATTTGATTTTAAGGCAGCTGGGGCCTGTAAAGATCAAAACATTTGCTAATACAGATAGCATACAGAGTTTCATATTCAGGGGTATGGATCAAGGCTTTATGCTCCCGAAGACATCCCTCTTTCACAATACCAAGTCACTATCTTTACCTTGATTTCGTAGAAATCACGAGATTTGAAACGAGAAAATCGATCAACTGCAGGTGGTGGTGATGATGGTGGTGATGGATAGAAAAGGGAAGTGGTTGATGAAAATAGGGAAGGAGAAGGAGAGGCTTCAATTTCATCATCAGCTGCTAAATTGGCACCATTGGCATGTGATAAACTAATCACCAATGGAATTAACAATGTCATGATCAAGAGTTTTTTGGTGATATTTGCTGCATTCATATCTGCTCTAATTATTTTGCTATGCTTAGTAAAAATTTGTTACAAAGTAATTTGGGGGTCGGAATGAATTATTAATGTGATACTAAAACACTATTACTATGTTATATTTAAATAAATGTTATATGCTCTAAGTAAATCAATGTCACTTTGTTAGTTCAAGAGATATTACAATGCGTTTACCATGTCTCTAAGATCACCTTCAATGGTCTTACTCAATGGTTCACTACAAGAAAAGAATAATGGAGAATGAAATGGATGAGTCGAAGAAAAAAGAAAATTAATGTTTGAGTGTGTTTTGATTAGATAAAAGTTTGAAATATAATTGTTTAAATAAAATAGAATAATAAAGAAAAATAAATTTTAATTTCTTTAGTGTGTCATTTATTTAAGAAAGGATGATGTCCGGTTCTTCAAATTTTAAGAAGAGTGTCGAGTCCCTTAAAATTATTGTTTTAGTGTGTCATCTATTTATAAAAAAATTATTTATTTTTACAAAGAAAGAGAATAATATAAGTTATTATTTAGTTCAACTAATAGTTTATTTTGGCATCGTCCCAATGACCTAAAATCAAATCATATCTTCTTTTTTTTTGTTGATTTCTCGTGAGTATCTTCGGTGTGAGCTTAATCTTGTTCAGCATTCACAACTATCTCTTCCCACAAGTGTTTTCCTGTAGAATTGAACCTCATACATTACAAAGACATCTCAACCGCTGAGTTTAAGCATGTCTTACCACTTAAAAATCAAATCATATCATAAACAGTAAATATATGTGATTAAAATTTATGAGAATAGTAAGTAATTACATATCTACTTTTCCCCCCATACACCCATTTTCTTGATTATATTTGTATATATCTAGCTTCTCTTTCATTTTTTTTTTATTTTTTTTATTTCATTAATTCTTCGTATCTTATGAGAGTGAGATTCTAATGAGATTTTTGTCATTAAATGAAAAAAGAACAAATTGAGGTTTGCTAGTCAAGTACGTACCCATATTATATTTGATTTTACGGCAGATGATGACTGTAATCAGCAAAACATTTGGTAATGCAGATTGCATACAAATTTTCATATTCAGGGGTGTGAAGCAAGGCTTTATGCTTCCGAAGACACATTCTTTCACAATACCAAGTCACTATCTTTATCTTGATTTTATAGAACTTATCACGAGATATGAAATGAAATCGATCAACGACTGTAGGTGGCAGCGGTGATGGTGATGGTGATGATGGCGGCGGTAGTGGATAGAGAAGGGAAGTGGTTGATGAAAATAGGGAAGGAGAGTCAGAAGGCTTCAATTTCATCATCAGCTGCTAAATTGGCACCATTGGTATGTGATAAACTAATCACCAATGACATTAACAATGTCATTAAGAGTTTTTTTTTGGTAATATTTGCTGCATTCATATCTTCTCCAATTTTGACATGCTTAGTAAAAATTTGTTACCAAGTTTGGGGGGACAGAATGAATTCATGTGATACTAAAACACTATTAATGTTATATATAAATGATTTTCCTAACGAGTATCTAGTTAAGATTTTATAAATAAAAAGTTTGTAATATTTATTACAATAGTTGTTATACTTTCAGAATTATTTAATATAATTCCGTTAAAAAAATCTATATTTAAATCTGTATAAAAATAGTAAGAAATGGATAAAAAAAATTTTGAGTTGAGCAAAGGCTACATTTGGTACGATCTGGTGGAATTTTTATTTGTAATTAAGTCAATGTCTCTTTGTTAGTTCAAGGGATATTACAAAGCGTTTGCCATGTCTCTAAGATCACCTTGAATGATCTTTACTTAATGGTTGGGTAACAATTAATCCCCCAACCTAATTAATTAATCACATAAAATTTTATTTTTTTTATATTTTTTCAACGATTATGTATGTTTAGACCAGTTTATAGATATATCGATTAATTAATTATTTTTCTGGTCTAATCAAAGATATGTTATTTACGTTAAAATTAAAAATAAAAAAAATTACCCCTTACAATCTTTCTAATAAAATTTGAATTCAAGAAGCCAATGAAATATGGAAGTTTAGGTTTGTACTCTATATGCAAATTCTTAATTGGATTCCAATTTCCCATTCTTGACCTTTTCTGCTTTTGTTATTTCTAATTCATTATAGCTACTCAAAGAAGAAATGCTCATGACTTCTTCAACCTTAATAATTGTTCCAATTGTTGGCAAAATAATATACATAAAATGGATTCTGAAGTTTTTGAGGTGTTGAAATTTAACACTTTAAAATAAAAAATAATTTTTTATTAAAGACTTCCAAGTCATTAAATATTAATAATAATATATATGATAATTACTTGGATCCACCAACAAAACATTTAATAGGCACAATATTTCATATATAAATGACTAATGTGAAACTCAAATTATAATCAATGTAAGTAAAAGGAGATTGAGAAATTTTCATTAATTTAATTATTGTATGATGATTTTTTTTTTTTAGACCTTTTCTTCTGCTATTTTCAAAATTAAGGTGTTTGTGAAGTATAATATGTGTGTTACCAAAAAAAAAAAAGTATAATATGTGATACTTTTCAGAACAAATTGTCACTTTTTATAACATTGATTTTCACAACTCATAATGGATTAGTTGCTATATAGTTAAGAATGTTAGTATCATTCGATCTTAGATTTGAAACTGTAGACGTGATTAAAGTAAATATTCTATTTCTAAATAAATAAAAAATTATATATATGCATTGCTCATGAAATAATATAATCTGCTTTAATATATAATTAATATTTAAGACATTGGTATTTTTATTCTTTTAACATTGACGAAAGTAAAATTCAGAACAATCTTTAAAACATCGAGAATACCATTCATATAAAGGCTTGAGAGTCGATCTTCTATACTTCCCATCACAATCTTTTTCATACCCCCAACTCACCATCTTTTTTAAACGATTTGGTGGAATTTTTCTACAGACGAAAAGATCAAATTTGAAACAAAAAGATCCATCAACTGTAGGTTGTGAAAATAGAAGAGAAGAGTTTTCATTAGCATCATCAACAGCAGTAACTAATTGATAGCACCATTAATTGGCTTGTGCTACACTAAGCACCAATGCCATTAACACTGCCATCAACGGCTTTTTGGTAATATTTGTTGCATTCATATTTGCATATATGCTTTAATAAGCTATACTTAGAAAATTTTGTAATTTCTAGCTAGGTTTTGGTTGTGGTAATGATTGTGAAACTAAACATTATTTATATGCTGGAATTAATTGATAGATGTATGTTTAATATTAAACTTCTTCATTATTCATATCAATGTTGATTAATTTTTATGCAAAAGAAAGGGAAACAAAAATTGAATACAGCAAAAGGTGACATTTGGTATGATTATGTGGGTTTTGTTTTTATTTTACTTGTAATTAAATTCTATGTCTGTTTGTTAGTGCCAATATCACCTTGAATGGTCTTTACTTAAGGGTTGGGTATAACAATGAAAAATAATATATGTACGAACCCTAACATCCATCAATATAGATCCGGTGCAAGTTATCAATGTTTAAAGTGGACAAAAAGAAGTCAATATCCTTTTTTCAATTACGTAAATGTATATACCCAGATTTTATTTTATTTTTTCTGTTTTCCCAAGAAAACTCCATCTTTTCTCTCTCTCATCTTCCATGGAGAGAAATAACTTGTTCGTTTCTTTCTTATAGTTAATCTAATTTGTTGAAGTTCATCTGTTAATTAATTTCTCATCTTTATTTTGATTTTTCTCATGTTAATGTGATAATTCTTCACACTGCTAATATAGTACTGGAGCTTTAAATTATATTTAAGTATATGAGTCACTCATCTCGTTACTAATTGATTAGTTTTAAGAATGAATCTTAACATGGTATAAGAGCTCTTTTGAAGAGTAAGGATCTAACACTCGAATGTTGAGAGAAAATGTAATTGTGAGGGACCTACCCAAAAAACCCTTGCTTCAACCATTTTTAAAATCAAAAAGTGGGTTTGTTTGTCCACTTTAACAAATAGATATTGATAACTTCCACTGTCCTAACTATATTTATCTATATTTCTATATATATATATATTATTCTAAAAACAAAAACGCCCTTACAATGTCATTCGGTTTTAACTGTTCTTTTTATTATAAATTTTCTTACAATATGCTATATTTATAATGAATTTTTCTAATAGGTGTCTATAGTGCACTTGTTAAGGTGATAAATATAAAAAATTTGTATTATTAATTATAATGGTTGACTATAATTTCAGTGCTGCTTAATAAATAATTTTTTATTTTTGAAATATTTCAAATTTCAAAAATCACATTTATTATACCTTATTAAGTGTCATTTGGGCACTAGTTAAAAAAACTCATTTATAATTTCTTACTTGTTTAAGTTATATGATATTTTTGCCAATTTAGTCTAATTGAAAAAAAAAAATCTCTTCAAATAATTTTATATTCAAAATTTAAAATAAAATAAAAACTCTAAAGTCAATTCAGAACAAATTAAAAGATTTTAAAAATTAATTAACTAGAAACACATCCACTAACAATAATTTCTTTAAATAGTTATTTTATAATTAAAATAATTGATGTATAATTACTTCAACAATATAAAAACAGGTTTTTGACGTGTAATGATATTAATGTATATATATGTTTTAGCATTGCACATTAGCTTTTGGAAGCCATGATTACATTCTAATTTTAAGAGTACATAAGATTTATGAAGATTCCTTTTACTCTAAGTTGAATTATCTTTATTAATAAAGGGATTTAAATTTTGTTTTGTTCTTATTGAAAGAAGAAATAAGATTATGTTAGAGAGATATAGACATAAGAATTTTCTCTAAAAATTATTATTATTTTTAATTAAATATTATTTAACAGATAAAGCATTATATCTTTATATATATATTTAATAGAGATAAGTATTTGATACATTTCAAAACAACAAATTATCAAAATAATTATAAATAAATAAAAAAAAACTGTTGTTAGGTCACAAGGTTTGTGTTTCATTTAGTGTGTAGCCTATTATTAATAAATCTAAAATGATAAGTAAATTCAAATTCATAAAAGGTAAAGAAAACATTAACAATTTATGTACATGTTGTCACACCCTCAAATGAAGGTATAACTGGCCCGATGAATGAATGTTCATACCCCGGTAACCCTGAATATGCAAATAGACAAACACAAAACAATTTATAGAAATTTTGACAGAGTTTCCCTATACAATAGAACATGCCCATAATGAAAACAAATCACCTGGATTCAAGTCGATAAAAAAATAAAATATCAGAATATACAAGGGGCTCCGCCTCGACAACACCCAATATACCATAATAATCACAATATGTAAATATATTACAACCATGCATGACATCACATGTGATTGCAAGTATTGTCATTTACGCTCCATGTGTGCGATTTTCGAGATATACCTTGCCACTACAAAGTCGGCAGGTGGGCCTATATAGCGATCAACTGCTATCTCTTGAAAACTAAAAAAAAACCCACAAAGAAAATGGTGAGTCACCATGACTCAGTGAGCAACTCATGTACCCTATGGGTACCAGCATCAAACAGCATTACAACTCATAATCAAATTTATTAATACACGTACGTGGCTACTATAATCATATAATCACAATTCACTTAACTTACAATTCCAGAACAGCAACCAACTTATACAAATCAATCAACAATTACGCAATCAACTAAACAAACAAAGGGCCGACGAATAACTCAGCCTTGCACACCAGTATCACCCCCTGCCGGGCATTTACGCGCCCGCACACCAAATTAATCTCCATACACAGATCATCCTACTAGGCTGAGCACTCCAATAGTTTTCAAAATCATTGTCAGAATCAAGATAACTCATATAAACTTGTAAATTCAAATAATCTAGGTGTACTTGGATTTTTAATTTCAGAAATGAAAATCATTTTTCAGAAAATGTTCATGAGTTGGCCCTTATCAAACACAATCAATGTCAATCATATATCATTCAATCAAATTGATGAAATCACTCATTTGCTTAGATTCTTGTATAACTCATATAATTCAAGTATACACGTAATGGTACACAAAAATCTGATATCCATAAACCACATGATTCACTCACAAGTTCACGAATGAGACTCATCAGTTCGTCTGATATGTAATGGTGTCGAAATATCATCGACAAGCTCTGGAGCTGAAAATCATAAATCAATAAATTACTAACAATCACTTCTAAATTAATTTGACGATTTCATAATTGTACATAATTTTGTCTACTATGTAAAACGATAATAATTAACCTGTTACATTTACCGAATTAACCTTCATAATTTAACATTACCCTATAAATATTAGAATTAATCCTTATATATGTATTTAATTATATTATCCAATAACTTAGGATGAGTTGCATGCCTAATTGTGTATATAAATATATACATATTTCTTGTTTAACATTAATCTCCTTTTATAATTATATTCTATTCATAATTCAATTAATAATTTCCAACTTTTCACTATACTTATATTTTCACTGTAACGCTTCAAATTATTTGAATCAACTCATATTATCCATTTAAATTATTTCTTCTAATGTTCACATAATGTTAGTGAAATTGCAATCTAATTCACTCATTTATCTTTCTAACTCATCTAATAGTGAATCCTTCCTACTCTTCAGTGTACCACTGCCTTGGCCAAAAACTTAATGCACTCCTCCTCCCATTCCTTCATACTTCACCGTCCAAAATGTCCACAAGCAACCAATTTGTCTGCTTTCTACACCCATCCTGTCAACTTCTTTTTAAAATTAAACCTACAATTTGATTCCTATGTTGAATCTAACCTTTCAACCATAACAAAAAGCATCACACACACGATTATTCAAGATAGACAAGGAATTAGGGCATAAATTAGTGGAAAGCCACCCAATTAAAGCCACCAAGATGCAGGGAAAAGGATGGTGGCTTGCAGCTGAAGTATTCGACTGCTTACCATGAACGGAAGTCGACCACCTCAACTTGCTGGGCTATGCGGTGGCTACTGACTCCTTATTGCAGCTCACGACCGGTTGCTACCATGGCTGGAAATGGAAGCTCGGCGCTGCCAAAGGTTGAATGAAACCAGCAGCTGGCGTTGCACAGGTGGAAGAAATTCCACTGCTAAGATTGCTCACCAAGTTTTGGATGATTGGGACCGAGTACAGAGAAAAAAATGAAGGAGGTGCAGAGCAGGGGAAAGCAAGGTCGGCTATCTCTTTTTTCCTTCCTAAAGAGAAGATGCCAGCAGAAAAAATCAAGCAAAAAGGAGCTCAATAAAATAATAACACCACACAATTGCTTAAATTTTCAAATAATTGTAAGCCATAAATATATATATATATATATATACAAATTCCACCCTCCATCATATATCTATATGACTCACACCAAAATTTTCCATATTTAACTCTCCTTAATGTAATTTAATTCATCATTAATAATTATATGTATATATATATTGTGTAGGTATATATAAAATTGTTAACATACACGTTGAGTAATTGGGATCTCACACATGCAGAAATCATAGTCATACAAAATCACTTATATTCACTCAGTTCAACTCAATCATTATAAGAAAGAAAAATGAATCATATTAAACAAGAATATTTATTTAAAATCATTTATGCTTAGACTAATTTCTTCGTTTTCATTAAATTTTTGTTTACTCATTCAATTTCTATCAAAAGAGAAGCATGTATAGTTTATTCCATAAGTAAATTATGATTAGTTAAGCTGATTTAATGTCTTTTATGTAATTTGAATTGAGTTTCTTTTTTCCTTTTTCTAAATAGTTTTAATAGAATTTTATCCCTTACTATATAAATAAAATAAAAATTCAAATTTCATTTTTAATTTTAATTTTTTTAGCTCATAAACAAATTAAAACCCATATTTTAATCAAATTTTCTGTTTTTTTTTTTTTTAGTTTTTGTGCGAGGTAAAAAAATTTCCCAAGAAAGAAAAAGAAAATTAAATAGAAAATCATAAACAGTCATAGAGGAGGGTAAAGCTTCAGCCTTCAGGGTTCTGGGTTTTGGACCTTCTTCATTTGTCTATCAGTTGTATAACCACTGTGCTGTAAACCCTTCTCGACGGCTTCCTTCATTTCAATTTCGCCATTGTTGTTTTTGAAGAAGTGACCGAAAATACTATGTGGTTTTTATGCGTCTTCTACCACAGATTGTTGGATTACAGAAAACCCGAGGTTGAATCTCTCGCAGAACTCTTTGGAGCCTTTGGGGACGTCCAAAACGGCGAGTTTTGCAGCCGGGAAAAGTCCTTAGAATGGAGGATTCCTCTTTACCATCATACAGACTCTCCTTTCCATCTTGTCAATATTCCTTCCGAACATGTAGCTCGAAAAATTGCTAATCGAAGTGGGTTTTATTCTTACATTTCTCACTTGTTCTTCCGTTTCTAGCAAAATTTGTAATGATTTATATGCGAAAAGATTGTTCCTTTGAGCATTTACAAATGGGTTTTGTTTTGTAGGTATACTTGTTAAGGGAATGTATGAACTATGGGGAGAAGGAAGTAGCTATGAGGAACTAAAAGAATCTATATTAAGTTACCCAGATGAGAGGAAGTTGCCATACTTAGAATCTAACAGCACATTCAAGATCACTGTTGACACCTTTGGAAAGGCGATTGGTCAACAGAAACAAAAAGAGCTCATTCAAGGGCTTTCTTACATCCCTTTCAAGGTGAGGCTGCTAATTTTACTTTTCTTTTACATTTAAAAAATCCTCATACATGATAACTTTTCGCCTTTCTTAACCTATGATGAAGTTGTGCTGTATATACCTTGTCTGTACTTTTCCTTCTTACTATGCTTGCAGTTCCACAAATAACTTTTCATTGAGCTGTTTAACATGATGGAAACCCTTTGAGATTTGACATACTAACTTGTGTAACATATGCAAAATTTTCATGTTGTTACTGAGTGGCAAATAAACAGATTTAGGGTGATTAACATTGTGCATGCGATGGGGATATAAAGCTGCACTTCTGTTACATAGTTGTTTTTGAGGTTTCTCAAAGTTACCTGTTAATTATAATTTATGTCAAATCTTTGTTAGAGTTAAATGGAACAATCTACCTATTTCTTAAGGAAGGAGCTTCTGGTTATGTGTTTGTTAAAGATGGCCTTTTTTAATTTTTTTTATTACCTATCTCTATGTTTGCATTCTCATGGATTATGCATTAGCTAAGATAGACAGATCAGATATACTTTTGTCATAATGCATTGATTAGTATCCATTTGAGCCAAGGCAGTGGGCCTTCCATCATTCAAGTTCCTTAATGTTCTGAAACAAAGTATTTCTTGTAACTTGAGAAGTTCATTGAGTAGTTGGTTTCCTTGCAGTTCTATATTATCAGTATTCATAGTGAATGCTAATGATCATTAATTTATCGAAGGGACGAGTAAATTTGAAAAATCCAGAGCACAACTTCTGGCTTATGGACACTGATGATTATGGAGCTAATAATGGACTTCCTCCAATTGCCAAAAAGAGAATCTTTTTCGGTCGGGAAGTTGGTGGTGCTGACAGGAAGCTTTTGCCAACATACCAGTTGAAAAGTCGCACTTATCTTGGGCCAACAGCCATGGATGCAGAAATGGCTTTTCTGATGGCTAATCAGGCACTGGCTGCACCAGGGAAACTTGTATATGACCCATTTGTTGGCACAGGGAGTGTCCTTGTTGCTGCAGCTCACTTTGGAGCAATGACAATGGTCCACTTCTGATACTGCTGGTTTAAATATGATTTTTATTTGCAAATGATTCATTGCCGGAAAATCTTATTAAAACACGGATTGATCTAAATTGTTCAGGGTGCAGACATTGATATTAGGGTTGTACGTGATGGGCGTGGCCCTGATTGTAATGTTTGGAGTAATTTCAAGCAGGTAACCCGCCTATACACAATTGATAATTATATACATCTTATATATATATATATATATATATATATACTTCTCAACAAATGTGGGGATGTAAAACAGATGTTATACTGGCCAAACCTGTTATAAAGAGCTAAAAGAATGAAATGCACTTAATGATATGTCTCCTTCTTCCAATAAAATCATTCCTCTGTACATTTTTGCAGTATGGATTACCAATGCCAATTGGTCTATTAAGAGCTGATAATAACCTTCCACCTTGGCGTTCTGGATTGAAAGAGGTAACTTTAAGAGAAATTGTTATTGCTCTTCTGATACTGTTATTAATTCTGTTGTGTCCTTGATTTAGTGATTGGTCGATCTATTATATCCCAAGTTAAGCAGATTTCTGTTATAACTGATCGATCGTAGAATGATTGATCTTTGTTATGAGTTTATTTACTTCTCTTTGTTAGTGTCAGTGGTAGGATCTGGCTTCAATGGGAGTTAGACTAACATATACTAAAATAACAATTATACAGAGAACAATGAATGATTTACCACCTTTATCAACAAGGTGCAAGGAACTTGATTGGTTCAGTTTGCTCAGAGAATAATTAAAATCCTTGCATATAACTTCTAAATATGGAAAATATTTCATTCTATATATAACTAAGATTCATGTTCTGTGTTATCTTGTATATTACGTCTTATGGATTACACTGGCTTGTTGATGCGCACATATTGATAAAGTTTGGTTGGACTGATTCTTGATAGGAGTAAGGGGAGATTAAAGAATCACAAGGACTAGAGAATAGTCTTAGAAAAAGGTTAGAATATCTATATTCTTGAAAAGGAAAAAGTAAAGTTCTAACTACAAAAGATCCCTCAGAGTGTCATTGACCACAAATGTAGTTAGATCATTTCCTTCAGCAAAATTTCCTCTCTTAATGGAAGGTTTCCTATGGATGTACATATACTAGTTGAGGACATGATAGATTAGAAAGCAAACCAGCACATTATAGAATGAGTTAATATTATTGAAGTGTGCTCATACTTTATGCTACAGGAAATCCCTTGTGTCTTTCGTGATTCTAGTTTTTCCAACCTTTCTTCATTTTGGTTGAGAATGTTACATTTATATAGGTCATCTTTTTGGCCATGGCCAATGACCTTTTGGGTCCAATTAGAGCTCTACCATAAAGGGTGGATGATGACTAATATTAGATGATGAATAAATTGATTAAAAAGTGAAAATAGAGCTTGTCATTTGTCTTTAGAGGCTAAGTGAATTGGAGAAGATCAATGTTTGGCGTGTAAACTCTTGTAACATGGCAAAATTATAAGAATGCAACTAGGGCTGGATAATTGATAATAAATATTTTAGTGAGCATAAAATTATTATAAGGATAAGTGTTAGCGATAATAAGTTCTATATTAGGATAGGAGGCACTGGCTTCATTAGATGGAAGTATAAGGATTGGAGACAAAATCTATGTAGTTAGTAGACATACACTTGGGGATGATTTTGGTTTGGTTTTGTTTTGAGAACATGTCCCAGCCAAACTGCTCTAGTTGGTTTTAGTGTAGTCGGTTTTAGTTGGTTTTGGGAACATCTAACTGAACTAAATACTTGTATTCGGCTTTTAGGGCCTCATTTTTTTGGGCAGCAAAATAAGGGCTAATGTCTTCTTGTAAAGAATTAGGCTATGTCAGCTGTTAGAAGCTACTGATGTTTTTTTGTTTCTGTTCATGCCAGTTGTCATTTAGTGTCTTTCAGCTGTGTCCCCAGCAGCTTTTGATAGGCCACAGAAAATACCAAACTGAGCCTAAGAGCATTACATTGTCATGATGTGCATATTGCAATATTTCTTTTGAAGTAAATTATGTTAAGTAGATGGTCTATTTGCATTTCTTTTGGTGTTTGAGAAACATGATAACTGTTTAGAGCCTTAAGCTGGTTGTTTCTTTCTAGCTTTTGTGCCTGCAATTTGCATGCAGATAATAATGTTTGGCTTTTCTCTGCCACATTTTTTCTCTTTTCAAATACTCTGCCATTCATTTTTAGGTATTTGATGCCATAATCTGCGATCCCCCTTACGGGGTTCGAGCTGGAGGACGCAAATCTGGTGGCCGGAAATTACTGAAGGGGGCTGTGGAACCTTATATTGTTCCTGATGATAAGAGGACAGACCATATACCATCAACTGCACCCTACAGTTTAGTTGAGTGTGTGCACGACTTGCTTGACCTTGCTGCTAAGATGCTTGTCATGGGTGGAAGGCTTGTTTTTTTCTACCCTGTATTGAGAGAAGTTGATTGCATAGAAAACCATTTCCCTGATCACCCATGTTTCAAATTAATTGCTGTCTCTGAACAGATTCTCAGTTACCGTTATAGCCGGGTCTTGTTGACTATGGAGAAGACATGTCCATACACTGAGGAAGTAGCTGAGGCAGCTCGGATAAAACATATTGAGTTTCGGGAGAACCATGTAAAGTGGTTAGAAGAAGGTAATCTTCATTCTGCAGTTTTCAGTCATGTTGATCCTCAACTAACTGTGGCAGTTGATTCCAAATTCAGTAAGGACCCAAAGCCTAAATATAGAGGAAAATATGTTTGAGATAGAGCAGCTAAACTCTTTTATGCGTTACTTTGATTTGAAGGCTACCATCCTATATTTTTCAATGTGGGGAGGAAGCCAGTATACTGCTACCATGTATGCTTACTTCCATCAGTTCTTCTGGGACAACCTCGCGTCTCACTTAGGAAAGCCATACTCAACTATGTGTATTAAAGCTGAAGGCTTAGACATGCCTATGGATGTTACTATATTTGTTACTCGCTACTGTGAAAGTTGGAATTCCAGTCAGGCATAGACTGGTAGAAACTTATCTTGCACTATAAATCACCTCTAAGGCGGACAATACTTGTTAGTACTTTTTACTAATTTGATTCATCAAAGAGGAAAGATTTTAACTAATTAGTACACGGTATTTCTTTCTAAGTCTTTTAAAATCCTTCTTGATAGACTGATTTGGATCCTCTCCTATTTAACATAAGGTCATATTTGAGAGAGGAAAACACCAATTCCTCTTCCAATGCAAATTTAATTTTTAAAATTATGTCTGACTCTCGAATAAAATCTCCTCCTGTTCCAGCAGAAAATCTGGATCCAAGTTGGGCTATCACATTTGTGTAGTATTTTATATCACAAGCCATAACAAAGACTTTGTTTTCAACAATCACGGGATAAGCAGATTCCATACGTTTTAACCAATTTTGGTAAATTAAACACAATTAACAAAGGTTAATTAATCACTATTTTAGTGAAATATAAGCCTAATACACCAAACCAAAGCATATAGCTGCACCCAAGTAAAGGGAAAGAAAAACTTTTTGGTGATGAATTACTAGAAATGAAAGCGAAAGAAAGGAAAAAACTTTGTCATTATGAATTGAAAAAATCTAGTAAAGAAAATTGGGGGAAGCTGACAAAACTCATGCAGTTTAGTTGACACGTTGCAATCCAAATCTGAGAGCTGTCAGCTTATAGAAAATCACTTGTGTTTGTCCCTTCTTTTATTTAATGCTGCAGCAGCTAACTACAAAGATCTCTGAGGTATTTAAGCAAACACCTATTGATCAAAGTCTTTTAATTTCAATATGGCTTTTGTTTTGGCTCTCTTCCTCTCATTCTTAATTGGGTTTTCTCAGGGGAAACTCAAACTGGGTTTCTATTCTGAAACATGCCCTGCTGCTGAGTCCATTATCCGTTCCACTGTTCGAAATGCTGTATTTGCAGACCCCAATATGGCTGCTGTCTTGCTCAGGCTACACTTCCATGACTGCTTTGTTGAGGTGATCAACTCTGGCATTTCTTCTTTATTGAAAGGAATAAACTTTTTTGTTTATAATTAAATATGGTATAATGTATATGATTGAATAGGGTTGTGATGGTTCAATTTTGATCAACAATGTTCCTGACCCAGAGAGACAAGCATTTGGGCACCAAGGAGTAAGAGGGTTTGATGTCATAGACAAAGCTAAAACACAGTTGGAAACTGCATGTCCTGGTGTTGTTTCTTGTGCAGATATTGTGGCATTAGCTGCGAGGGACGCTATAGTAATGGTTAGTATAAACTTAAACAGTCTACTGCTCGAGATTTTAGAAATGAATTTTAATCTCTTACACAAACGTCTTGATATGTGATTACGTTATATAGACAAATGGACCAGACTATCCAGTTCCAACTGGAAGGAGAGATGGAAGAGTTTCTAACAAGTCTCTTGCAAGTGAAATGCCAGATGTTAGTGATTCAATTGAGAAACTCAAGGCTAAGTTTTTTGACAAGGGCCTCACAGAGAAAGACCTTGTGCTTCTCAGTGGTATGGCGTTTTGTGCCCCTCTCTCTCTCTTTCTCATGCATATTAGGTGACCTCGTAGTTGGTGAAAACTTAAAGTCATATGAATTATTACTTACAAACCAAGTATTAGCTAAGCTAAAGAAGAAGGATAAGGTATTTGCACAAGGCATTACCCCAAAAGTTGAAATTTACAAAAATTATATTATATAACTTATAACTGAGATTGAGAGTTCGTATAGTATGCTCTTAACTTTGTTTAGTGTGCCTCCCAAATACCACAGTATATAGGGTCTCGTCCAGGGGCAGTGGTCCTTGGCATGTAGGTACATAGGTCTTTGAATATCACATGGGTTCTTAAAGGAACTTATAATTACACATTTTTGGGATAATGCTAACTTGGTTATATTGGTCTATCACCTTTCTTTTATATATGTATGTTTAATAAAGACAAAATTAAGGTTCATTATTCCTCAACAAATATTCCTCACCTTGCATGGACCCTTATTAGTGTCACCAATTTCATCTATCAATTTGATCAGCTGCACATACAATTGGAACCACAGCATGCTTCTTCATGACCCATAGACTCTTCAACTTTATTCCCGGTGGAGGATCCGACCCGGATATCAACCCGTCTTTCCTCCCGGAGCTCCAACAAAAGTGTCCTCAAACCGGCGATCCTAATGTCCGGCTACCCATGGATGAAGGGAGTGAACAGACATTTGACAAGCATATTTTGCAAAACATAAAGGATGGTTTTGCTGTGTTAGAATCTGATGCCAGGCTTAATGAAGATCTAGTAACTAAAAGTGTCATAGATTCCTACTTTGGTGTGTTGAATCCACTATTTGGGCCTTCCTTTGAAGCTGATTTTGTTCAGTCAGTGATAAAAATGGGCCAGATTGGTGTTAAAACAGATTTACTGGGAGAAATTAGGAAAAAATGTTCATCATTTAATTGAAGTGCATAATAAATAAATTATTAATTAATTATTTCTAATTCATTCTCACTATTATTCATAGTGTTTCTTCTATCGTGGCCTGTTCTTCTGACCTTGCATGGAAGCTTATCTTCTCTTAATTCTAGTGGCTAATAGGCTCATAAGGAACCTATAAGCCTTTTTTTTAGCCAATGGGCCTTGGATATGCATGGTGAAGTTGACCAAATTCAAATTTTCAAGGTTCATTTTGAATTTATGTGTTTATTTGAAAGTCGATCTAGCCCGATTCTATCTGAACTTGGTGAATCATAATCCACTTCGAATTAAATAGGATTCAAAAGTAGTTTAGGGACATATTTTTAATTCACTCTAAATCAAATTTGATGCAATTGATATAGATATCCGACCACAAATTAAATTATTATCCTTAGCTTTAGGGAAGGGGTTGGAGGAAATTGAGCTCTCCTGCAATTCATTTATCGAAGTTTGAGACTTGAATCTTGACTTTTACCTAATTTTAAGAGGTATTGAGATCTCTTGATCTCAAGTTCAACTCTTATTAAAATTAATTTGTTTCTTTTTTGTGAGTTATTTATAATATTGGTGATTTGAATTCTCATCGTTGAATTATGTTAGAATTTCTTGTTTGATCAATTGAGAAGTTTCTTTCAACTACTACGAATTTGTAAATATTAATTTATGAATGAATATCTATTATAATATATTATATATATATATATATATATATAAACAAAACAAAAAATATAATGTCAGTAAAGCTATTTTGACCCTTATCATATTCAGACATTCACAATTATGCATCATAGGTTTTGAGAATCATTTGGTTTAGCTGGACAAAGAAAATAACTGCTTGCCTTTTCTTTTCTTTATTTCTTCAATTCAAAACTTAATGTACTTCAATAAGGAAAAAATGCAGCATAAAGCCATGCTTCTTTTGGTGTGTAAAGGAAGCATAGATGGTTGTAAGACATCTCTCACTGGTTGATTTTTCAACATCAACACAACCAATTACATAAAGTCCCTAAGATGATACCTTAATGACAGCAGTTGGCATGGAGTCACCTCTCAACTGTTGACCATTATGTCTACTGAATTAGTAACAAAAATGTGCATATTTGATGTTTTTCTTTCCTCCCTATTCACAAAAAAACTAGCACTATTTTAAGTCACTAGTTTGCTAGTAGTCATTGAATAGCTTCAAATGCCATAAATTAGTTAAGTATGCTCTCAGAATCATGGTTTGCTTCAGGTACACACTCTGCCAAACATAAAAAGCACTAATCACAAAATTAGCCAGAAAAAGAAGGGTAAAACCTTAATAAGGATTCTTATGTAAAAACCATAATAACTTTTATCTTTTTTAAGAACATACTTGAGGGCTATGTGGGGAGGAGGTCGATACAGAGATAAAACTCTACAAAAATCACACAACGATCGATCTTTAGAGTGTTTGAAACTTTAATGGATGATTAAACAATCTTTTATAAATAACTTTTCGATTGCTGGAGTATTGAAACTTTCATTGAATGACTAAACAGCCTTTTCTAAACAACTGTTCACATTGTTTCATGTTACAATGTGCCCCTGTGGTGTATTATAAGTTTTCACCTAAACCCACAAGTAAGTCAAAACTTCTTGAGTTGGATAAGATTGCTTTTGTGTATCTTTTTATTAATCAAAACTTTTAAGCTACCCTTTGCATCCCTAGTTCTTTATTTTCATTACTCAATTGTTTTTTGAAGGTGGGAAAGATTTTCATTTTGCCCATAAAGAAAAAGTAAATTCCATGCTAAAGAAAAAGTAAATTCCATGCTAAAGAAAAAAAGGAAAAGAAAAAGCACTTTAAGACTGAGATCTTAAATTTATTTAGCGAAATATTTTGTAATCAAGTAAAAGACCACATACAAGATATATATTCCTTGAACCAAATTCAGAACAACCAAGAAGATGTTAGTTAGAGTTCAACATACATAGATAAAACATCTAACCAAACTACAAAGTTAGCCTCTTACCATTTTTATTAGTAATATTATATATTCTCTACTTTATGGATAAGATAGTTTTACCTGAAAAAAATAACATAGTTTTAACTGAAAAGCAGGAGAGGAGGCTGATACTTGTAATGCCTGGCCTATTTAAATAGAACTTGTATTGATTGTATAGTGTGAGGAACAAAAAGGAAAGCAAAGGATTAAGAAGGACAAGGAAAAACACAAAAAAGAGAAAAAACAGAGTTCATAGCTATTTTATTTTCTTGTTCTTTCACTTTGCTTTCCTCCAAGCAGTTTCTGTCATAATCTGTACCTACAAAAGTAGCTTCATTCCCAGATTAGTTGCTCATTTTTTTTCTGTTCACAGAGAAGGGAAACATAATTTGATTAGATTATAGCTAAATGTTGGTCATAATGACCTCAACTCAAAACAGAGTACTCAAGGTCTCTGTTTTCCTCTGTTTCACATTGTTCTTTGGTTTACTTTCCTTCCAGGTTTCTGACCAATCATCACCTGCTTTTGCTTGTGATGTGGAAAAGAATCCATCTTTGGCTAATTTTCCATTCTGTAATACAAAATTGGCAATTAGTTTAAGGGTAGCTGACTTGGTGAAGAGGTTAACATTGCAACAGAAAATTAGCTTCCTAGTGAATGCTGCAGGCAATGTGAGTAGCCTTGGGATTCCAAAGTATGAATGGTGGTCTGAAGCTTTACATGGAGTCTCTAACACAGGTCCTGGTACACGTTTTTCCAGTGTAATACCCGGCGCAACCAGCTTTCCTCAGGTCATTCTCACCGCGGCTTCGTTCAATTATTCTCTGTTTGAAGCCATTGGAAAGGTAAGACTATAAGGATAAAAGCCATTGGATAGGCCAATAACTGCTTGGAGTTTATTGATGAATTTCACTTGCTAATTGCAGGTTGTATCAACAGAAGCAAGAGCAATGTATAATCTAGGATTATCAGGACTAACATTTTGGTCACCAAATATAAACATAGTCAGAGATCCTAGATGGGGAAGAATTCAAGAAACACCAGGAGAAGACCCATTACTTGCTAGTAAATATGCAACTGGTTATGTAAGAGGTCTGCAAAAGAGCGATGAAGCTGACCAAAACAAGCTTAAGGTAGCAGCTTGTTGTAAACATTATACAGCTTATGATGTAGACAATTGGAAAGGTGTCGACCGCTTCCATTTCAATGCTGTGGTAAGCTTTCACATTTTCTAGTAGCAATTGAATTTCCAAATATCATTTAATTTCACCCTCTTGTTTTGTGAATGAGTTAGGTGACAAAGCAAGATATGGAGGACACATTTCAAGTACCATTCAAGAGTTGTGTGTTAGATGGAAATGCTGCCAGTGTCATGTGTTCTTACAACCAGGTTAATGGAAAGCCAACCTGCGCAGACCCAGACCTCCTTTCAGGGGTTATTAGAGGCCAATGGAAACTAAATGGGTAACCAATTCAAATTCTTCTAAGTTATGAGAATGTAACTGGTCCTTACGTTGTTACTGACATATATTGCAGATACATAGTCTCTGATTGTGATTCAGTAGATACATTGTACAAAGATCAGAACTACACCAAGAGTCCAGAAGAGGCTGCAGCAATATCTATTCGGGCCGGTAACTCCCTGTGCAATCGTAGACTTGAGGCAATGTGATCAGTCATTTGTACACTAAATTGCTAAGCCTATTGCTTTTAACAATAGCGTTGATGTGGTCCTAAATTCCAAATAATTTTTCATAAATCCATGGATAAATGACTTACCATATGCAATGATTCAATAGGATTGGACTTGGACTGTGGAAACTTCCTAGGCCAACACACAGAAGCTGCTGTTAAAGCAGGACTTGTGGGTGAAGCAGCCATTGACAAGGCCATCTCCAACAATTTCAACACTTTGATGAGGCTTGGATTCTTCGATGGTGATCCAAGAAAGCAACTTTATGGAAATCTTGGTCCAAATGATGTCTGCACCCAACAAAACCAGGAACTAGCCCGTGAAGCTGCAAGGCAAGGGATAGTGTTGCTTAAAAATACTCCAGGATCATTACCTCTTTCTACTAAGGTCATCAGATCACTGGCAGTTATCGGACCCAATGCCAATGTCACAAACACCATGATTGGAAACTATGAAGGTAACCCAAAATTCAAAGACAAACTTAAATCATAGAAGCAATAATTTCAAAACCCATCTGACATAGCTAACAATCTTGCAGGTATTCCATGCAAATATACATCTCCTTTGGAAGGCCTAACAGCCTTAGCTTCGACAACTTATGCGCCTGGATGCTCTAGTGTGTCTTGCGTCACAGTTGAGCTAGAAGAAGCTAAAAGTGCCTGCAGCCTCTGCGGATGCCACTGTGCTTGTAGTGGGTGCAGATCTCTCTATAGAGGCAGAGAGCCTTGATAGGGTCAACCTCCTTCTACCGGGGCAGCAACAAGTTTTAGTGACTGAAGTTGCAAATGTATCCAAGGGACCTGTGATTCTTGTCATAATGTCTGCAGGGGGCATGGATGTATCATTTGCATGTAAATAACAAGAAGATCTCAAGCATCCTATGGGTGGGTTACCCAGGTGAAGCAGGTGGAGCTGCCATAGCTGACGTAATTTTTGGATCTTACAATCCAAGTCAGTGTACTCTTAAATACATAGAAATTTACAATTTTCAAACCCATTATGTACATATGTTCTTAACTGAAAGTCTTGAGTTTCTGGATAACGTTTTTGTTGCTAGTCAATGGTAGAACTTTGGAAATTTACTGATGGCCTTTTTGAACCAGGTGGAAGACTACCCATTACATGGCATCTAAGTTCATACATAGACCAGGTCCCTATGACAAACATGAATATGAGACCAGATGCTTCTGGGTATCCTGGTAGAACATACAGATTCTATAAAGGGAAAACTCTTTTCCCATTTGGGTATGGGCTAAGCTACTCTAACTTCGACTACCACTTAGTTGATGCTCCCAAAATAGTAACCATTAACCTAACAAAGGGTCAGATCTGCAACCAATGCAAGTCAGTCATTCTTCCTGAGGAAACCTGCAAAAACTTGGCTTTTGGTATTAAACTGAAAATTAAGAACCTGGGCGAAATGAGCAGTAGCCATACAGTGCTGCTGTTCTCTACTCCTCCACGTGTGCACAACTCACCTCAGAATCAATTGTTGGGTTTTGAGAAGGTTTTCTTGTATGGAGGAGCAGAATCACTGGTTAAATTTGAGGTGGATGTTTGCAAGCATTTGAGTGTGGTTGATGAGCTTGGAATCAGGAAAGTGACCTTGGGAGAACATTTCCTTCAGGTGGGAAGCTTGAATCTTCTATTAGCTGTTGAGATATTGAAGTAATTGTTCAATTCCTCTGCTTCAACTAATTGCTTATCAGCTTCCTCTGCATGCATTTCTTAGTTGTCAAGTTGTACAGATTTTCTCAATGTAAATCATACAGCTGAATTGGAAAATCCAAAGGAAGTTTGTTCCACTCATACTTTTATTATTTTCAGATTCAGATGATGAGCATAGTGCCTTAGATAAAGCTTGTATAACAGGAGATTTGTCATTCTTAAGCTGCAGGATTTAAATACCTATATCCATAGCAAATTGATTTAGACATGAAAAAGTCAATCATCAACTGTTGGTTCAGCTGCTACCCTTTCATTTATAAAGGAACACAAGCCTCGAGTCTGCACATGCATCTGTGACTGTCAAAATTGTAAAACTGATTACCAAAGCTAAATACATATATTCCTTGCTCCAACTTGCACTAGAAATACAGAGGTGTTGCCCATAAATTGATACATTAAACACTGCAACCATAAATTATTTTATCTTAGGTGGTAGAAGGTAAGAGCTGAACCCAAGCATATTCCTGTGTGTAAGCAGCACCTGCCTCACAAGAGGCTTCACAGGCATACACGACAATTGTCACCCAATCCAAAGAGTCCACATCATTCTCAACACCAAAGTAATATAGCAGTTGTGGCAAGATCTGGGATCACATAATAAACAATTCAGTAACTCGTGTTCTCCATTGTTTTTTTATTTTTTATTTTTTGATAAAATCATGTTGAAAAACAGGAAATAGCAATGGTAAAAGCAGACAGTGATTTTCAAGCTTAAACCTTAGACGATTCTCAAGATAACGCCCACCTGAAACTCACAACACAGAGGACCACCACAGAAACTACATTTAGGGATATCAACATTGGATGGCCGGCCACTTGACATAGGCCACAAAGGTCTAACCCTAGTATTCCTGTAATACCTGTTGCAAGAAAGAACCAAATTTTTGAGCACTGATATAACGAGGGAAGTACATATTGAACAATCAATGAATAGCAGAATTAACAACCAAATACCAGAAAAATAATCAATTATGCAAAGGTATCATCTACTAGTCCTACCAATTTATTATTACAGGACAATGCTCATATGATTTCCACAGCATCTTAAGATAGCTCTATTCAAACTTCTACATTTTTCTGTCTCCTTATGTAGATAAGAGGAAAACAAATTAAATTAAATAAAACAAAAGAGCCAGTACTACATATCATTGATGGATTATACTGGTATTACATGCTCATAATTGTTATTCAGCTCATAACATATATCTCAAATCTCAGATTCAAAACTCAATCACATATAACCAATAATTTCAATATTTTTCTCAAGGCAAGATAATATCATCTTTTTTCAGTGTATGCAAAACTTGTTGAGATTCCAATTTGGTAATATGATATGGCCCCTCAAATTTGGGTTTCCTTAGTTTTATAATGATATCCTCCATTTGAGGCTCATGCAAATTTCCATATGGTCCCCTTAGCTTTGACATGGGCAAAGTTTTTTTGTTATACTCTAGATCATGTGTTTTCTACAGTCCACATTATGTGACACCATGGTGCAAATTACCACATTTTCTTTTTGTTCTATTTTTCTTAAAAGATTCACCAAAGTTTGTTAAACGCACTCCATGTGTTTTTCTACAAGATAGACAGCATGGCCCAAATTATCTGAAACAGTTTTACAAGATGATTTTGCTTTTGTAATTGAAAAGTCAATTACCTTAACACTTGTTCAGGGGCCTTAGCTATGCGCTCTTGAAAGTTAGCCCAACTCTTTTTGTCATCATCTCCCTGCTCATCAGCAATATAATAAGTATGCAAGGTACTTGAATAAAAAATAGCCACTATGATAGCACCAAAAACAAACCTGAAAATTCTCCAACAATAAATTCCTTGTGTCATCAATGTTGTCCCTAGTGATCAAGGAATTAGCACAAACATTAGCATCAGACATGTCTGTGCAGGATTCGCTTTCATCCTCAGTTACAATCTCAAATTCTGGCCACACAGTCTTGCTTGCAACTGTGCAAATGAGAAACTCTATCAGAGAGGAGGTAAAAAAATTAAATTCAAATCAATGAAAATTACAAGTTGGAGTAAATGCTTACGTTTGTAGATAGTCATAACTATGGCACATCAATATTCTTAGATGCGGCATGTACCAATTAAGGTGTAGATACTAGAACTAAGGTCTAACTTCTAAGCCATTAATGCTTCACTTTTCAATTTAGTTATCATTCAATGGAAGAGCAAAAACTAAACTATTTAGTTTCATCACCATTTATGAAGTTATCATTTCATTTAAAGTGGCTGACATTTTTTATTCATTCAATAAGAAAGTGTGATGTGTATATAAACATTTCCAATGCAATACTAAAATTGATTTATCTCAATAATATCCTAGGAAGTATCTACTACTGACCTTTCTGAAACTCTGCTGAAGTGACCCCATTGTAATTGGGGCTACACTCAGCTGCCTGAGAAGAATCTCTCAACTTCTGACAAGCAATATTGTGACCTGAACGCCAATGTATGAGCTTCAAACAGGCAAATAAATGGGACATTATAAGCATTCAAGTTGTGTTTAAAGAAGAGGGAACAAATCAAGAAATAACAAAAAATTAAGTAATCCAAACTACCTGGTGTTTCTTAGAGCAATACCGCACTCTTCTGCAACTACTGCAAAGTTTATCTCCTTTCCAGGTACCACACCAATCACAAAGAGCAGCTAGAACCCAAAAAAAAAAAAAAAAGACTCTATAAGAATCTTTGAATTGAGAGGTAAGTTTTGACACATGTCCAATGGGACAGACAATCATCAGATAGGTTAGGCAGAGGAACTTATGTAGTCTGTCCCCAAAAGCTAAGTAATAACATTTTTCATAAAGAAAGGATTCTTTTCTTGTAGGGAGACAACTATAAGAGTTGACTTGATACTATTATTTTAAATGATTTAATAGGCAATATAAGTAAAGACTCAAATTTTGCAGTCAAAGAAGCTCTCAGATGAATCAATCATTTTAATTTTTTCTACAACTGATTCTTCTCCATTGGATCCCCTCATGAGAAATAGAAAAAAGAACAAAACAATTGTACAACTCCGAACTAGCCAGTATATCCATCAAACCATCAGTTCTTCCCTACAACAAAATTTTACGATTCTGAACTTTCCAAGAGAATGAAATATTATGTGGGCAATGCATCAGAAACAAGTGTAAAATTTACCTCCAGCTACAGACGGTTCCTGAGTTCCATTGCATGCTGGATCCTCACTGGAGTAAAAAGGATTAACGCGAGGCAACTGGCAAGCGGAAGACCTTCAAACTTGATAAATCATTCCACAATCAGGAAGCAACAAAAGGAATGACTGAATTTAAAATTGCTCCATAGTTAACCATTGAGAAAAGAGAGAAAGGAAGAAAGAAGGCAAAGAAAGGGTAAACAGGAAAAGCAATAACCAAGAAATACCTTCTGGATGCTTTCTCTGGATGCCGCTTCCATTGCTCATGTTGATCCCTGAGAAGACACCTCATAGAAGGACACATAAAAACAAATAACATGCGATGAAATGCACTTTCCTTCTCCATGGGTGCATAAACCTAGTAGTTCAAGGATCCAGGGAACTATCATTAATGCTCAATCTAAGAGCTCAATAAACAAAGTCTGGCACATGTCCAAGGAAGCCAATAACACAAAAATACAAATTAACATTCTAAAAATACGATGATAGGCATAAACATTTGATTTACACCACATTAAAATGAATGCATAAAATCAGAATATTGACCAAGATATTAACTTTCATAGCCAAAATTTATAATACAAACAAATATATATACCTGAAGAAGAAACTGTAAAGATTCGCCACATATGTCACAAGCACAAGACCTTCCTGAGGGTAAATTAACTGGGTCCAGCCAAGCCTAATTGCACACAGGTAACTTATCAAAAGTAGAAGAAAAACAAATACTCATTCATAAGCAATATGTGTTTCTTTCTATGTACACAATGCTTCAACAGCTTAGAGAATTACAAAAAATACGGTAAATAGGTTAAAGGAATGATTTTTTAAATTTTTTTTTTCATTCCCATGAAAGCAAATAGAGCCAAAGTGTAGTAAAATCTTTGATCAATTAAGGGTATACCGGTACACCTCCAGCCTTGCTTGGAAAATACTGACGTAAAAGAGACCATTGATTCTCTGGTTTTTCCACAAATCCTATTGTTATAGGCTCGCTTTGTTCCTCATCATCATCATCATCTTCAACTTCATCATCAACAATTTCCTGTCCTTCATCATCGTCTTCATCATCAAGGGACGTGATTCTGACACCCTTGAACTTGTTGACAGGGACTTCCTCAGCACCAATATTCATATCCTTCTCTCAATTTCAGCTTAATTTCTATGAGCACTTCGTCTTTCCTGGTGCTTGGTACAGAGCAAAAGCAAGGGAATACAAAACAACAAGTATTAGGGTTTTAGCCTTTTAGGCAGAAAGGAAGAGAATTAAGAAGTTGGAATCAAGTGGTACCTGGCCTAGAGATGAATTGCTGCAATTGTCAAATAATACCACAATATCATTCTGGGCTCAATTACACCTTTGAGTCTATATGGTCTCACTGTTTTGCCAATAGGCCACTATATTTTAATGTTTTCATTATTTAGGTCATTCTACTTTCTTAATAACAAACTTGAATTGAATAATTGTGAATATAATTTTTTGTAAAAAATGAAATTTTTGATAATTTATTCAAATTATAAATAAAATTTATTTAAGAAAAAAAATTCAAATGATAGTTTTTAAGATATATATAATAATAATAATAAATTATGAATAATATATCTTATCTTGCATCTCATATTTTAAATCGAACATTTTCCAAACTCTCAATCTTACTAACAATATTTTCTTAAGGTTTTTTACCAACCCACTATTAACAGAGACATAATTAAATTCAGTTTGAAATTAAAAAATTAAAACATAATGATTTAAATATAATTGAAATACAGTACCTAATTGAAAAACAGTGAAATAGAGTACCTAAAGTGTAATTTATCCCTTATGACTCTTGTTCCCAATCAATGGTCATTTGGGCTTATTGATGCGAGATCACCTTCTTTCTCTAAACTGTCAGCCCTCTCCCCGTCCTGTTCAGCTCAGCCACATCCCCTCTCTCCGACGTTCGGCTTCGAGAAGCGCCGTCTTCCGAAGCTGTTCGCACCTTGTCCAGGTAGGTCATTCCTCTCACTCTTGCGTTCTCTTCTTTTTCTTAAAAAAAAAAAATCTTAAACGACGCAGCCTCTGAAATTTCAGTTTTGCTTGTTGTTGCGTTGAAGTTTGAGTTTATATTTGATGTGTATGTTGAAAATTCATCTAAATGATATAAATTTTTATGGTTATGTGAGAAAGCAGCTGAGGTTACATGTATTTGTTATGGGTTTTTTGAATTTTTGGTAGTGTGTGCTGACAGCATTTTGTTTCAATGTTTCTTATGAGATGTCAGCTAAAATTAGCCTATTACATATTTTTGTAATGGCCTGAATTTCTGTATATATATGCCATAAGAAGGCATTCATTTTTCTTTATTTATTGGTAATAATTATTGTAAATAGATTTTAGCTAGAATGTTTGCATGATTAGGTCTTAAATCTCCATTCAGTAATAAGGAACTTTAATTTTTTTTTTTTGGTTGAAATATCTATGCCATGTGTTTATTTCCTGCTTCACCTTGAGTTAAACCTCTGCCTTCTCTGGTTTCTTTGCCAGTGTTGTTCTCAAAATATTAACTTTTATGTGCTGATTATTGGAAGGGGCCAAGGGGGTGTCAATTCGTGGTTCTTTATTATTATTTACTATGTAAAGCTCTGATTATATTTCATTTTCTCTCTCGCTAACGGTTTCTTTTTTGCCAGCACTCACTTGCAGCTGGGGCCCTAGGAACAGCAATGCCTCGGTATGTCCTGTCTCAGCTGTTAATTGGTTCTGAATCTCAACATGTTTTAAATTTCGTTATTGAATATGCAATATTTTTCTGATGAACTTGCAGGTATTATTGTGACTATTGTGACACCTATTTGACCCATGACTCAGTAAGCTTTTCCTTTTGGCCTTTGTTTCAGTTCTAATATATTTTCATCTTGCTTCGCAGGTAGCTTTAGTGTTTATTTTTCTTATTTGGTTATATTGTTAATGCCAACATTACTTTTCATTAAATAATACATACAGTTGACAGGTTTCATGCCAGTCAGCTGATCATTGACAATGCTCTAAAACCACTGTCTCAGATTTAAGTCTCACGTTTGTTGACCCTGTTTGTATATTACTGACATAGCCAAAATCAATAATACAAATAAGGTGTTTCATGTTTGTACCACAGCCATGACTAGCCCGGATGTGCAAAAGTTTCTCCCAAAAGGGAGTTGGCCACGCTAATTTGATATTTTTGGTATTCTTCTTGAAAGGTTACTTGTGACATAAAATTGCAAGTGTTAGTCAAAGATTCGAAAATACTGACATGACATGCTTGCATGTTATATTGTGTTGCAAGTATTGATTTTCCAGTGCATTAGGAGGAATATATAAATGTTCTAAAGAGACTTTTTTATCTTTTTTTTTTAAGCTTACGTAAGTAAATTATGCCCAATTTCTTTTTTACCTGTGTTTGTCATGATTAATCTATCTTTAACTCTAATTATATGCTGTGATCTGTTGACTCATATATATTATGTGAATTACATGCATTATGATTTTGAAGTGTTGAGTGATTCCATCTGTACTAATGTTAGTTTACATACAGCTCTGTAGAAGAGTAACAAACAATCTTCTTATATTGCTCGCTGTAATAACAATGATTTTTGTGTATTTTGCTAGCCATTCGGTAAGAAAGCAGCATAATGCAGGTTATAAACAGTAAGGTAGTGTGGATAATTTCTCTAAGTTAATCCTCTTATCTCTCACATTTCAGATTCTGCATGTAACTTCAGGGAAATGTGAGAACCTACTATCAGCAGTTTGAGAAGCAACAAACCCCAAGTTTAATTGACCAAAGAATCAAGGAACATCTTGGACAAACTGCAGCATTCCAGCAGTTTGGTGCAACTTTTAACCAGCACCTACTGGGTCAAAGACCTCGCCTTCCTGTTTTGCCAACACCAGTTATGCCTAGTCCTGGAAATGCACAATTACCTGGAAGTCTGCCATTAGTGCCTGGGATCAGGACCTCCCGTTTTGCCAAGACCAGTTCCTAATGCACTAGGTTAATATCTTCTCTCTTTTTCTTTATTACACCACACCTCCTTACCCTTTTTGCTGAAGCAACATTTATGGTATTAGATTTGCTCCCTACTCTGTTAATTGCTTTCCAGCCATTTAGGGCACATCTTAGATGGTTACCCATGAATTTTCTTTCTTTCAGTTACACAACTACTTTCTGGAAAAAAGAAATTACTCCAACTAATCTGTCTTTTGGATTCTTGTTGCGTCCATTGTGGTAGAGCAATATGGTTTACACTCTAGGATTTGTTTTCTAGATTCAATGATTTCCACTCCTCTCTGATGTGAGATACATGCATTCTTATTTCCTACGTCTTATTATAAATTTTTTAATGCTGTAAACCTTCTAATTTTGTGCTTAATGCTTGGATCATTGATGACCACGTTATAACCATTTGCAATACTTGTTCTACTGGTATGTAGCACAAGTGGTCTCCTTTGTCCACAGTGGTGTATGATCTTAGATATTTCTTTTGGTGTTTGCAGGATATGGTTCTGCTCCTACCATGCCACCAATGGTGGCTCCTCCTGGTGCTCCATCATTACCTGGTCAAATGAACAGCATCCCCAGGCCTCCTACTGCAACTGTTCCGTCAATGGTTCCTTGAAGCACAGCAACACCAAATTCTAGTGGGCCCCCTGCTACTATGGTCCCCCCAAGCAATGTATCAAATTAATCCAGCTGCTCCATCAACAGGAGGTTATGATAGTTACAATGCTAATGCGCAAACTTCTCGAGGGCAATCATTAACCTGGTTAAACTGGTGTGTTTTCTTTTTGGCCGAATAAAGTGAAAATATGTCAATGCATTATTAATGTTCATCGATGCATTTCATCCAACACATTATGTGTATTTTATAAATACATTGCCATAAACTGTTAATAATCCTACTGAGAATCTGATGGAGTGCCTAGGATTGTATGATGGATTTATCACAAATTGCATGAAATGGATATATAATAAATTGGTTGTCTTTAACAGTCCATGTTTTGCTCTTGCAGGAAGCTGGAGTTGAAAGCACGTCAAGGCAATCATATAGCAGGAATTTTGTATGTATGAGTCAAGAGCTTTAGATGTGGATATGTTCTGCAAGTTGCTAACTTTTTAACATCAATATGATTCATATGATCATATCTAGTTAGCTGCTATGGGAAGGATCTGCATTTGAAAAGAATCCACATGTAATGTGATTGACTTTCATATAATAGCACATAAGGCGGTTCAGTAGATGTTGTTTACATTTGAACACCCCTTCCCTCCCCTATTTCCTTTTACATTAATCGTTAATACATCAAAATTGATTCATCTTTTTCAAGATTTTGAGCTACTCAACATAAGAGTAATCTCATCTTTTTGTGACTCCAGTGAGGTTCGAACTTAGACTTTAGTGAAAGTATCGAGTTTGAACATGAACCCTCCCCTTTCCCCTTAATCCCACTCAACACTATATTGTCAAATCTAAATATTGTATTTAAAAGATATGAGCTCAGTAGCATTGTAACCTTAGGGGTAAAGTAAGTGGAGATCAATCGTGGCTGCCACTGAGCAGTATGCCAGAGATTATTTATGATAACCATGTTATGAGAATTAACCAATTAACAAGTAAAAACTATATCCTTGGGCAATCACAAAAAAGTTCATAGGGGTACCTTTACTAAGCATTACCATAAGAGTTAGACATCCTCACATGTGCAGCTTACTGCTTGGCATTTTCTTTCCCAAAGTTGATGCAGAGGGAAACATGTGCAGCACAAGGCCATGGCTTTTGTTTGGCTTGATAAGGCAGCTCAAATGGTTGTTGGGCATTTTTCACCAAACTAACTTGGACAAATTCTACAGAAAGTCCCTAACATGATATACCTAGATAGAGACAGAAGTTGGCACCTGCCTATACACCATTCAATCTTCACAATCAATAACTAAACTTTCTATTTGTAGTTCTGTTTGTAGTCTAACTTTTTAGGTCTCCTGTTTAGGGTTACATTTTGACAATGGTCTGTCTCATCATTAACATTATGAGCAGTGCCTTAAGTGGTCTGCAGTATATGCATATATTTGGGACATGACTTCAAGGTTAGTATCCATATTAAAATTAACATCAACTAATCTTGGGATCAATAAATTTTTAATTTTGGCTCTTAGGATGACCATTTATGTAAAAGCATGACTTAGGAGTATTGGATCAAATTATTTCTATGTAATTGCTCTAAGAATGGTATCATAAAAAGGGTTATTTTCACGTAGTTTTCTCTCTTTGTGAGACTTACATCTGAGTGTCATTTAAAGAAAGAATGCTTGAAAATGTTCATGAAGTTAGCAATACCCTTCTTCTAATCAATCGATTATCAAATGGAAACTATTGGTTATACAAAAAAAAATGGCAAATGTTGGACTATATTATATTATCTATAATTCAGCCAAAAAAAAAAAAAAAAACTGCAGATTCTAGCATTGGCCCTTCAGAAATTTTAAGTGGTCATTATACCATTGAAAAGGTCAAAGGGTAATGAAAAAAGACAACTTACAAGATAAAACAACCCTCAAATTAAAATTAGAACAGCCAATAATATCTGATTGGAGTCAAACACTATCTAAAACCACAGTTGAAACGAAATGCCTAATGAGTCATTCCATCTCATAAAATATCCACATTTTGATGCTACAATAACGGCTATGTGCATGGCCAATTTGAAAAGAGGCTGTGATGCCTGTCTTAGGGTGAAACATAGAGGAAAGGAAACAGAGAGGAAAAGAAAAAAAAATAAAAAACGAAAAACAAAAAACAAAAAACAGAGGAGAGATTGACGTTGGTGTCTTCTCTTCTTTGTTCTTCTTTCACTTTCTTTCCTTCCAAACATCCTCTAACATTAAGCATACATCCAACCATAGTTCCTTATCATCTGCAGCTTCTAGGCTTCAACTTTATTATTGTCAGAACCAAGTGTTCAATTACAAACACTTATTCAAAGATCATATCTGGACAACCCTTTTGAAAAATTGTTATCTTCTAGGAATTTTCACAATTTTCCGAACCAAATTCATCAGGTTCAAATCAAAAAGCTGAAGCTCCTGATCCTGAGCAGAGTTGAAAGAAGTCATTTTGGCCTTATTAAACCATGGCACCAGGCACAATCAGAAGAGCCCTGGGGGCAGTCAAGGATCAAACAAGCATAGGCCTAGCAAAAGTAGGTAGCAGCACCTCACTTTCTGACCTTGATGTAGCTATTGTGAAGGCAACCCGGCACGATGAATATCCAGCTGAAGATAAGTACATCAGAGAAATTCTCAGCCTAACATGTTATTCTCGTTCATTTATCAGTGCTTGCGTGAATACACTTGCAAGGCGCCTCAACAAGACGAAAACTTGGACAGTTGCAATTAAAACACTCATCTTGATTCAAAGACTGCTATCAGAGGGTGATCCTGCATTTGAGCAGGAAATATTTTTTTCGACTAGGCGTGGGACTCGCCTTCTAAACATGTCAGATTTTCGCGACAACTCCAAATCAAATTCATGGGACTACTCTGCATTCGTGCGCACGTATGCATTGTATCTAGATGAAAGGCTTGAGTTTAGGATGCAGAGCAGGCGTGGGAAACGTAGCATGTTTGGACTTGATGAAGATGAGGAGGAAGCCAATCAAACCAGTGCAAGAACCACGCCGCTTCGTGACATGAAAACAGAGAAAATATTTTCAAGAATGCAGCATTTACAACAGCTCCTTGAGCGCTTTCTAGCTTGTCGTCCCACAGGTTTGCACAATTGTATTTGAAATTTCAACATAATTAGTAATGTCACGATTCATGACACATGTATGTGATTGATGTATGGGGTTGGCATGCGCTTGAGTCTAATATCGTGTGTATATTGAGTTAATCCGTGTAATATAATTGGTTTTAGGGAGCTATGAAACCCCAATTGTGGCTTTTGGGATCCAGGTTACTTGGTTTAGTCCATTACTTTCATGACAAGCAAACCATTAACTGTTTGTCATTCTTGGAATGTAACAGGTGTAGCAAAGAACCATAGAGTTGTGATAGTGGCTCTTTACCCCATTGTTAAAGAGAGTATCCAGATGTATTATGACATAACAGATACAATGGGAATCTTGATTGACCGTTTCTTGGACCTTGAAGTTCCAGATTGTGTCAAGGTGTATGATATTTTTTGCCGTGTGGGCAAGCAGTTTGATGAGCTTGACATGTTTTATTCCTGGTGCAAGAGTATTGGAATTGCACGGTCGTCTGAGTATCCAGAGATTGAGAAGATTACACCAAAGAAGCTAGAGGTCATGGATGAGTTCATTAAGGACAAGTCTGCCTTAGCACAAGCTAGAAGAGCTAAAGTTCAAGAACAAAAGAAGGAACCTGAAGAGGCTAAGGAGCCAGAACCTAAAGAAGAAGATATGAATGCAATAAAGGCATTGCCACCACCTGAGGGATTCAACGAAGAACCTGTTCAAGAAGAGAAAAAGGAAGAGCCGAAAGAGGAGCCAAAAGAAGAAAAACCAAAACGAGAGGGTGATTTGTTGAATTTGGGAGATGATGAGATGACTACTGAAGAACATGCAGATAAATTGGCCTTAGCTTTGTTTGATGGCAGTGCACCAGCAACAGGTCCAGCAGTAAATCCTGGATGGGAATCTTTCTCTGATGATACACAAGATTGGGAGACAGCATTGGTTAAATCAGCCAGCCATTTGAACCACCAGAAGGCATCACTAGGAGGTGGTTTTGATTTGTTGTTGTTGGATGGTATGTATAAACAAGTGACGACAACAGCAGCATTAGCAGGTCTGGGTTTTGGTGCCAGTGGTAGTGCTAGTAGTGTTGCACTTGGATCAGCAGGAAGGCCAGCAATGCTAGCATTGACTGCACCACCAACATCAGGAGCTGGTTCAAGCTCTGTTAGTGAAGATCCATTTGCAGCCTCACTAGCCGTGGCACCTCCACCTTACATGCAAATGACGGAGATGGAGAAGAAACAGAGGCTGTTGGTGGAGGAACAGCTCATGTGGCAGCAGTATCAAAGGGATGGGATGCAAGGACAACTTGGAATCACAAGGATACAACCTTACATGGGAGGGTACCCACCACAGAACTATGGAAACTACCGGTGTTAAGTAAGACTAATTTTCATGTGTTTGGACCTTCTCATGACCATTGTTTCTATATGTTTTTGAGGTTCAGAGTATTTTACTCGTCCATTAGAAACGTAAGTGTTCAAAAATTTGATAGGATAAAGCTGCTAAGGTTTCTTTGTAATTAATAGTGAATGTTGTGTCTCTCTCTAAAAACATCGAAAAATCTTTAAAAGGGTACTAAACATCAAATATAAATATTGAACCACCGTGCATACTTTGTAGCACCAATTAGGCAACCTAATATCAGCTTGTTTTGGAGACACCCAACCTCATCCCAACAGAAACCAAGGTCTCACATGATCTAGCACTATTTGCTAAGAGGTCTTCATCTATCACAATTGCATCCTGCAAGCAAAGTACCAATAGAATATTTCAGATCAATGTTCCATTTTTATACAAGTAATAAAATATCTGATAAAGAATACATCTCAAACAAAATTACTCTAGATTTTTATTTTATTTTTCTATTCTAGTTTAAGGAGTACCTCCATTGCTATTAGAAACAAAGAAATATTCCCAAAAACATTTCAGGAAGCTAACAGGGGAAGAAAGTGATGTCTGGAATGTTATGCAAATACATTGTTATTGTTAACCCAGGTTCCCTCCCCAACAATAAAGCAGTTTTTTCCTCCCAATTTTACACATGAGAGATGATAATTCAAGAATTTATAGTTCCTTATGACAATAATGAATACAACTATAAACTGCACAGTTTCATTTTCTGCAATAGCTCTCAGCTATGTCAAGCAACTTGCTTGAACTAACATGGGAAGAAAGTGACCTCTGCAAAGACAGTGTTAATGTTGACCCAGGTTCCCTCCCCAACAACAAAACAGTTCTTTTCCCTAATTTTACACGATAGAGAAGATAGTTTAAGGATTTATAGTTCCTTATGACAATAATGGATACAGCTATAAACTCGATAGTTTTCATTTTTCTGCAACAGCTCTCAGTTGTTTCATTTCATCTTTGGTTTGTGGCAGCCCCATTGGAACTGCAACTATAAAACAGGGGTAACCCTCCAACCCCCCCACCCCACCCACTGATAAATTTCAACCTCCATTTTCAGTATTGGTTGAACTTGGGACCTCCAAGTTGAAGCTCCCATACACAGCCACTGAGGTGTCCCCCAGGGTATTTACCCTTCATCTTTTGAAGAGGAAATTCACCACGGATACCAGTTCTTAAAATAAACATAATTTCCAGAAGCCAATGAAAACCACACATGCAACACATGATATCGAAAAGACTTACAAATATACATGATATAGGAAAAAGAATTCAACTTTTGGAAACAATTTTACTAATGCAAAGAGAATGAGAATTCCTACTGCAATAAAAAGAACTGAAAAACGAGTAGCAATACTGAAACACCAACCTTTTCAAAGACACAAATGACAGTGCTTCCACCAAATGAGAAATAACCAAACTGCATGTTGAAAAAAAATGAAATGCCAGTTAGAAGCCAAAACAGTGTATTGATAGAGAATCAAAGCATCAAATTGTTAATTGCAAACCTCATCTCCCTTCCTGACTTGGTCACCCTTCTTCTTTGTAAAGGTGATGCTGCCAACCATAGTTGCTCCTATAGAGACAAATGCCACCTGAATCCAAAACTCCAAAATAAATATGTAGATATTTTGTGATCAAATAATGGATTAATAGCGGAAGAAAAAAATTGTGCATGGGATGGGGTTGAGGATGCCCTACTTGGGAGAGGTGAAAGTGGGAGGAGAAAAAAAATAAGATGTGCTATCCCTTACATCCATTTTCTACATTTCCCAAGAGATTTTAAAGAACTTTGAAAATTGAAGAGCGGGAATCCCAATAGTTTAGCTTCAATTGGTTGGAATGTTCTTGCACTCAAATTACAGTTTCCAATAAATACATGTGCACTTAATATTCAACTGTAATAGCACTGTGCGCAATTATATATATAAAAGTATGAAGTGATTTCATTGACAAACCTTCCCAAAATGTACAGTTGAAATAACTGATACATTTCGCTTGTTTTCTGTGAAGACATTACAATACTTGCTATTGACAGCAATGGGATTGACCTATGTGAAAATAGAAGAATAGTCAGCAGCAATGAGCGAGATTACAAAACCAATAAAAAATATGACAAGAATCATATCTAACGTCATTTCTTAAGATATCTTCCTTCACATACAGTATATAAGCACCCAGGTATATCTATTGACTGCTCAATGATTCCTGAAACTGGAAAATGGAAACGATGGTAATCCTGCAATAATCAATAGGTGGTCAGATTTCAAAGCAAAAATCACAAATGCAAAGATAAAAGTTTGAAATCAGATTATAACAAATTTTAGCAAGTTGCCAAGAAAAAAGAAAAGATAGATTCTGGGAACTACCTGTGGGGCCAAACGGAAGATCACCATAGTTCCATCAACAAAAGCACTAGAACACAATTCTTTCCCCAAAAGGCCTTGAATTGAAAACTTTCTTCCCTGGGAATAACAACAGATGATCCAAAAATAGGTTTATCAAATATTACATAAATTGAGCAATTTCATGTTCCACGGTTTGAAATTAGTTTATAATATTGTATACCACCTCAAGATAATAAATAAATGTATTACAATGAAGAATGCACCGGATGTAATTGTAGCAACAAATGTTTGGAGACTTTCAAAAACCAAACTTTGTAGAAGTTTATTTCCAATAGCTAAGAATTAAATTTTATTTCCAATTAACAAGCATGTGCTAATGGAATAACCATGTTTATAACAGAATTATCATGTGATTATTTTGCATATAGAATATGATTATCCCTAAAGAGTTACCTAAATGGAAACAAAAGCTCACCCTGTTTGTTTTTGTGGTTCTACCAATGAATGTTCTGATCAGCAAAGATTGCTAGTAAGACTCTTAAGTGTTATTGATAGTAGTTACTATCGTTATCCTGAGATAGCAGACCACCCATTTCAAATTTTCTTTTATTCGAAAGCTCTTACTCTTCATGCAAATGTGGAAAATAAGGAGGGAGAAAACCAATTCGAAATGAAAGCTCATTTTAGCAAACCCTACCTTCCACCACCACCATCCACGCCGTACATGTAGAAACAGGCAAGCCTTTACTCATTATACATAAGCATTTACTCATTATGCATAAGCATTTTATAATCTTTGTCTATGAGAGGTAAGTTTTTAAGCAGGTCCAGCTAGCAAGGTTTAACTAGAACAAAATCTCTTCTTCGTTTTTCATTTTCCAACTTAGATTAAGACCATGCTGATCAAGATCCGATCAGTCAATCATTGTAAAGTCCATAATTTTAACAAAGTGATTCAATCTTTTGTTAGTCCTAATATTTAATCAAGAACCCAGACCTTAATATATTCTTCAACAATCCTGTTTCTGACCTTTGTAGCCAGAACATAAGAGATTCATGAATCCTTTTTCCAAATGTAAATATCAAGTATATTACAAAAATTCTACTTCTACCACTAAAAAACAATCCATGTGCAAGATATGGAAAATACCTTTATCCAAAATCTTAAACTATCATCAACTGTTTGAAATGCCATTAGACGGCTATCAGCTGCACAGACAGCAACATCATCACGTTCAATGAAGGCAATTGGTCTTGAACCCGGCTTTAACTCTCGTATGAAAAATTCATTAAATGTCTGCGCACACAGAAGTCAGAATATATTATAAAGCAAGGATATTTACTCTATTACAAATGCACACATTGTTTGATGTTCAAGCAATGTCACAAGATTTCCCTGCATGTAAAATCGAACTACTAAAACAGAAAGGAGTATTTTGCTTTCCCTTTCAATATAATTGGCAGCCAAAAATAACGTTAGTATATCATATGAAGAAAGTAAGCAAGTCCTATGAAAAGTAACCCTGTTCAATTACCAACTGTACAAGATCCAAGATTCTTAGCCATGAATGGAACTTTTACATGCAATGTAATAGAAGGAAAGGTGATTTGAGAATTTCCAAATTAGTTTCAGTATGAGATTTTAATGTTAAGTCGGAAGTGAAACGTTCAAAAAGTACAATTTACTGGAGTAGCTCAACTGGAACCAACGTTGGTTTTAATTTCAAAGAAAAACTAGTGTTTAGGAAACATTTGCTGAAACTTGAATATTAGCTTGGACCAGTTCAAAAGATAAACGTAAATACCAAAACCAGCTACAAGCTGGAAATATGTTAAACTGGATTCCTCAAATAAAGGGAGTTCTATTGTTAGTACTATGACTTTTAAACAAACTCCAGTGTTAAAGCCAAACTTATTATATATAGTATGTTTTCCTAATATTCCAAACACAATCCCAACTTCAAAAATATAAGAGAAAACAGTAATACATATACATGAAACATAATTCCTGAATGTCTAAAATGGTGGCAGAAAATTGATACAGTCATTGTACCATGCCAAAAGCATAATCAAACACAATAACGCATCAACAAGAAACGAATTCAAGCTCATTTAATGTCTTAGTACCTTGAACTGTCCCACAGGATACTTGACTTCAGCCAAATTGATTTGACCCTACAACACCATAGTGAAATCGCATAAGTCATAAGAAAGGTGTATTTATAGGCACATAATTCCAGTACAAAAAAAGAACTCTACCTGAAGATTGAGAAGCCTAAAATCATAGAGCTAACAATAAAAATGGACAAAATATTTTTTAATTTCCATTCAGTACTATTGAAATGAAGTACTGAAGTACAAAATATCCTCTGGATCACCAGATATCCCAAAAGCTTATGTTGTTGGGTTTTGAGCCAAAATATGTTAATCAATCTTAACACACCCGTAGTCCTGTTCACTTGCACATGGACAAAAGATAATGAAGTATAAAACAAAGACATGCTTGAATTAATTACAAACGGAGAATACCAAGATTTAGTATGCTTTTAACTGAATAACCAATTATTCCAAAAGCTTAAGGTTTTTGGGCCAACTTTGTATTTCAAGCTTAACATACCAATCAAAGTAACTGAAGAAATAAAACAGCAAAAGCAATAGCACCTATGAAGCACGGGTACTGGTACTTCGGTACGGTACGGTACAATACAGGTACGGCGATTCGTCGTTTTTCAAAAAATACCATACCGGTACGGCAAAGGTATGTTAAATTAAATAACTAAAAATATGAATTATATAATATTATATAAATATTTATATAGACAAAAAAGTAAAAAAATTAAATCAAGTTAAAGAAAACAAAAAGAGTAGCTGTAAAAAAAAATAGAAGGAGGACAAAAAGGCTTTATATATATTAAAATATATTTATATAGATAAAAAGTAAAAAGAAAATTAAAAGAGAACAAAAATAATAGTTGTAAAAAAATATAGAAAGAGGACAGAATGGCTTTATATACATTAAGGAAAAAAAAGAAAAAAAAAGTAGAATAACGCATAGAAGCAGCGGCTTTATATACATAAAAAAAAAAAAGTAGAATGAGGCAACTAGCAAGGAAGCAAAAAAAAATATGAAAGGAAAAAACAGAAGCCCTTCAGGCTTTCACCTTTTCATGACTTGCCTTTATATACATAAAAAAAAAAGTAGAAGGAGAAGAAAAGCAAGAAGGTTTACTGGTTCAGAGCTTACCTGGTTCTTGTGACGTGCGTGAAGTGTAAAGACTACTGATTATGAAAATTAAAAGCTGCTGCCGCCAATCTTCAACAGCAGCAGACAGCAGCAAAGAAGCAAGCCTGCTTCATGAGGAGTCTTGGGTGTGGGCCGCAATCTGATCTAGCATTTTCAGGTCAGGGATTTGAATAATTATGCCAAAACGCTGGGTTGCTTTTTTTTTTTTTTTTTTTTTTTAACGAAGCACCAGCTCAGATGTAAGCCTTGAAGCCGTCCCTAAGCCATACCATAAATTTTTGGCCGTACCGAAGCCGCACCCAAAAATAAAAAAATTCCTGGTAATTCATGGGGACATACCGGGGCGTCCCCCACGCGTCCCAGCACCTGGTACGCCCCAGGGACTGGTTCTTTAAGATTTTTGGAGTACCCGTGCTTCATAGAACAGCACAAATATTATTCAGAAACATATCAGTCAAAGGACCTACTGTACCAATTGTGTCAATGTTTGATGCCAACAACATCATAAGACAAAGGACAGTCATACTGGCAGCTAAATTTAGTCATGCACAAGATAGAAGCAAAACGGTGGAATCGCGAGCATCATTACAAGCAATTCAGTCTAAGATGGAGCTTGAAATACATACAACAGAACAGGCTTCAGAAGCCTATTACTGACTCAGTCATCAATTAACTAAGAAAACTATAGGTTGTTGCTCAAGGTTTAACTGACCAGCACCAACATATCCAATACAATACGGTCATTGAGACCTAACAACTAAATATTTCCTCATCTTGGGCGTGCGCTCACACACACACACACACACACAGAAAGAGAAGGTGAAGAACACGAAAGAGTTGTGAGAAACATTATAGTGAATAACTGATTTCTCTGATGTGAATATACTCAGTCAAATTTTGATTCACTAATAAATATAGTTATACCTTAAAAAATTCAATAAACTCAGGAATATCCTTCACAGATTCAGTTGAATTCATTCGAGTCCCCTGCTTTTCAGAGATACTCTGCAAAAGCTCCTTTGCCCCTGCATAGCAGAGGTGCGCCAAACAACAGGGATTACACAAGATAAAGCAAATAGATGCAGAATCAGAAGAGCTCAAACAAGTCTTATTTTATTTCAAAACTGGGTTTGTCTGCCCACATAAACTTCATTGGGAAAAGAACCTTTAGTCCATACGGAAATTTGGTGTTTTTTTCAAAGGAATGTAGGCAATTTGCAATAATTATGAGCGCCTTGTCCACACCGTCAATGACATATTGATGTTTGAAAATCATTTTGAAATGTTAAAGTTCATACGAGATAAATTTAGGAATAAAATGAACTGAAATTCATGCATGTTGCAATGGAAGATCAATAACCATAATAGAGGCAAGCTCTGAGAATGGAGGAAGATAGAAAATAACATGGGATTAAATTTTGGACAACAATGAGCATTTCCAGTAATTACCAAAACATTCTTGTTTCAAATCCAAATAAGAATTCTATAAACTTAGTAGAGCCAAGCTCCACATCAGCATGCTTGATTTCAGTATATTTTAAAGAGAGACACTCACACGTAGAACAAGGAGAGAAATTTAGAGTAGTGAAGTTAATCAAAATCGTTATGAGGAACTACTTCCAGAGACAACAATAAGAAATCACTTTATACCTTTGTCCATTAGCCCGAGACCTATTTTTGACTGATAAATAGCTCTCATAGACAAAACAATCTTTTTGTCAATTAGTTCTTCCACAAGCCTTTGTGTCTTCCGATCAAATACCTAATGCCAAAAATATTAGTCAATTAAAAAAGAATAACATCTGAAGGCAACAATATTCACTCCAACAGAATCAGGTGGAAGAATGACATCTAGTTGCATGTGTTACAGACTTGCAGTAATGCCAAATGCAAACCAGTACATTCAAATGAACCATAATAGGAAGATACAAGAAAGAAAAGTTGTTACGTTTAGCGAAGAAACTTTACTTGGAAAAAGAAAATAGAAATAAGAACTTCCCATATGAAATATTCAATTACGCTGATATCTGTTTCGGTTAAGTAGATATGTCTCTATGTGATAATGTCTTCCAGATAACAAATTAGAAATTGCCATGAAAAAGAAAATATGCATGACATATTACATATATTATTAAAGAAAGACAGGACGCAAACAAGAGGCAAACGTGTAAACTGTGGATTCAAAGGACCGGTTTTTCTTTTGCTCCAGCAACAATGCATACTGGTAACAGGAGGAAAAAGAATACAAAAAAGCATGACAAAATGGTGAGGAAGCAAATCTAGCAGTCTAATAGTTTGAACTTCTAGGATATGCAGTTAACACGATACCAAAAAAAAAAAAGGAAAATTGAGAATAGCCATTTGGGGTTTTTTTTTTTTTTTTTTTTTTTGTGTGTGGATAGGTAATAGAAAAACTTAAAGTTACAATAGGAATAAGAAAGAAAATATTGCTACAAAGTGCTTTATTTTCTAAAATCAATACAAATACGCATGCAACATGTATACACACCCACAAACAGACTGACACACATATTACCTCAACAGATTGGAAAAAGGAAAAAGAAAAGAAGGGGTTGAGTCTAGGAACTCAAAAAAGCATACCAGAATGTGGGCAGCACTTGAACCAGAGCGTAAACCAACATTATAGGATGAAAACTGGGCCCATTCACTTAATTTAAGAAACCACCTACAGACGTAAGATTGGATAATTACATCAACCAGGCCAAAGAATCATAATAATGTAAATCATGCTAAAAAAAACTGGGTTATGAGATCATATATGCTAGGTTACCACTGACAACTCTGTCTCTTTCTCACTCTCAGTTGCTAAATAAGAAGTATACTTCAAGATTCTTACCCATATGAAGCCTGTTTATCTGTCAAGAATCCTCCAGTCATCTCCTGGTTTCCAGTCCCTTCATCAAAACAGAGAGTTAAATGGATCATGCTATTCAGCTTATCAGAAATTTGAAGAGCCTCCCCACAAACTGGACAGCAATTCATTAATGGTTCCCTGAGAGACAGAAATATATAAAATAAGATTTAGGATCTATCAACAATAAAAGGGATGTGAATTAGCAATTAATCGAAAGGTTACGACGGCAATATGTTGAAACACATGCAATTTAGGAAAAATATGTTCAAAAACTTGCTCCAGAAAATACATCCACGTGATAATGCTGGCACTGGAAAGAATATCCGGGGAAGGATCAAGAGGAGGATAGCTACTGATACAGGCTCACCATGGAACACGAGGAGGAAACCTTCAGCTGATTGGCAACTGACAAGGCATATTCAGCAGTTGGTATGGAAACTTAGTGACTGGAATCAAAGAACAATCAGAAAATTGTATAATTCCTACTCTTATTTTTGAAAGTTACCACTTTCGAAAAAAAAAAAAAAAAAAAAAAGGTAGCCTGTTTGACCTCACTAAGGATTATTATTTCTAAAACTGAAACCAATTGCTTCCACTAACCACCAAAGAACAAAAACAATTGAGATTTTTTTCATTTTAAAGATAAAAAATAGGAGGTGATGAAAAGGATAAACAGACAGAGGGGACACTAATTCCACCCACGAGAGAGGATCACATTTTGAAAAAGAAAATCATGAGAAAATGGTGACCCAAAATGTTTGTTGCGATTATATAGATAGATATCTAGATACATAGAATCATGCATATAGGAAAACACATTCAAGCATACAGATACATACAGATGCATATAGATGGATGGACGTACATAAAAATGTGTACGCACGCAAGCAGATTCATGCTCATGGTGCATACATTCACATGTGGGTACATATGCTTGTCCTGGCATATGCATCATTTTGTTCAGGCAATATCTGTAATATGTAAAAGATTAATGAACAACTAAGATGTAAAGAAAACACTGAGTACAATAAAACACAATCTAATCAAGAATCATATTCAAACTCAAAGGATCAGAAGAGACGTCATATTGCGTACAAATCAAAATAGCAACCAATGCCTGTATAAGTGGAAAAAAGGAAGCAGTAAAAAATTCAAGATAAAGCTTATAGACTCTTAAATCTGTATGGGACGTTACTTTTCTTGTTGAAGAGTGAGAAGGTCGGCCAGCTCATCCATGCTAACAACACCATCCCCATTCTTGTCAGCCACTTTAAAAAGCTCCTCTTTCTATTTATGCAAAAAAAAAACAAAAAAAAAAACACATTACTTCTCTGAGACACTGATATTTACAGATTTTAATATTATCAGGTAACTCTACTCCAGGATCTGGATGGTCCCAAGTCTGTGAGTCAACCTTAATCCGGAAGCATGTTTACATGAAGATTTGTATTAAAAATATAATGAAACAAGAAAATCAATATATCCATTTTTATTTTTTTTATTTAAAATATATGGTGCTCCTTATGTACCCATAAAATCTTCATTTAGCAGATCTGAATTCCAAATCCAAGTATTCAACCATACTCTAAGCAAAATTTATCTAGCCCCTACTTCAAAAATAAAGCTACTATAACATGCAAAGCAAAGATAAAGTCAAACCTTGCTGGTTGCTATTTGATTTCCAAAAGCATCAATTAAGTCAGAAAACTCAGAGGATGAAAGCTTCCCATCTTCATTGTAGTCCTATTTAGAACAGAAGAGCTCAGAATATTGATATTAAACATTGTAGTGCTCAAAGAAGTCTGTATATTTGAGATATCAAAATGCTACAAGTAAACGCATCACGGCACCTTTTCTGGTAAAATTTTATTATACTTTGCAGTGTACTCGTTCCCTTAGAAATTTAAGGAGAAACCCCATAAAATTTTTTATTTTATTTTTTGGATAGAAAAAGAAAGGAGAAACGACGTAGTTATTATTCAGAAAGAAAGTAAAAATGGAAAGCAGTTTATTATATTATTTACCACTTACACGATAATATATTCTCCCCTTTTCAGTAAAAGGATACAGATACTGTAGGAAAGGGAAAAATCTTCAAGAAGACTATAGGATACATTCTTTAAGTAATTTACAGTAAAGCATCAAGTGATCTTTACTAGGAATTTAGGCAGCACGTAAATGATAGTATAAAAGCTATAAAGTGTCATTAGTAATCCTCAGTACAATAATGGTTAGGTTCAAGCCCCTGCATGAGGAAAGCATAGATACGGATTATTATCATCTCAGTTACTACGTAGTAGGTACAAGTGTACAACATATATATTAAGTTCTAACCTATACTCAACTCAACCTATCCTGCAGTAAATGAATTATCACGAAAACAGAGCAAGATCAACCATACCACTATTGATAAAATGCGTTTGATGAAGCTTTTCTCTGTTTCAACAGGGTCCTGTCAGTTTTCTTCATGTTGTTAGAAATATCGCTTACTCAAATACGATTTAAAAACAAAAATTATGTGACATACTGCATACCTCAACAGAACATGAAACAGAAATGGTGCCAACCACTTCGTCAGATGATGATGGATCTAATAGGTTGAAAATCTCATAGTCAGATTCAGAATCCTGCAACACCAAATCATACACAAGAAGTGTGAATTAAAAAACTAAGAAAACAAAAAGGAAATTAAAGAAAAGTTTGCAACAGCGGTTACAAAAATCATCTAGAATCTGAATGGTAGGCACCATTCAGTTAGCTAACTTGATTCATTTTCAACCAGCTGAATATTAGACACTGCTGAACAATGTGTGGAGAAACATAATGTCATGACAACAAAATTGTTTTCTACCCAAAAATTCCTATTATTCTAAAATTCAATAATGCCAAATCCATTGCACAACTCAAACACAATTGTGCATGCACAATTTAATCTATAAGGAATCCAAAAGCTCACTGTAATATGATTTTAGAAGCTCAATATCAGAGATAGTTCCAGGAAGTAGCCCACCTGTGTAAGAAACTCAAGCAGATCAATCTCACAATATCCAACAATGTTATTTCGGGACAGTTTGTTGGTCTGCATATGTAAAATTTAATCGAAGTTAGATGCAATATTCAGTTTAATGTAGTTATTTAATTACTCAATAGAAACATTAAAATCCAACTATTTTTAGTTTAAAATGCAGATTAAAGAGAGGCGAAGAGAACATCAGTATTTGAAGAACCCATTTCTCTTGATCTAATACAAAAATGCAATCACAAATTAAGGTAGTAAAGTTCAAGTTTGAGATAGGATCATGAACTTGTTTCCTTATGATACATCAATGCATCCACCCATTTAAATTGACACTGATAGAGTACCTCTTTCACGTATCACACTTCAATCAAGGTAAAAGGACATGCAATGAAAAGGCATATTGTATGATCAAATAAATTATTGCACACCTCAAACACAGAAATCCTTGCAATATGAGCCCCACTCTTTTCCAAAAGAAATTTCTTTTCCTGTTGAAGAGAAAACTAGTTAGATAGAATGGGTTAAGTTTTTCTATTTTGAAAGCGCCGCTCGGGAGTCAACTGGGTACAAAACTATCATCCTTGATCAATAGGGGCAGACAATTTGAGTAATCTAAAACCAAGTTAAATAGATCCATCATTCTTACATGTAGAGCATATAAATTTAAAAACCTCAAAGCACACCAGTCATAGGAATATAGAAAAAAATCTGATAATAACTTCTCAGTCAGACATTAAGGTATAACTCTTTTCCAAAATGAAATAATTGATATCGTTCAGAGTACTCACAGAGTTCCAGATTGGTTTCTCCGTACTGCAACACCAATAGAATAAAATAAGTACATCGAAGTTTTATTAGGACCCCAAAAAGATGCTAAAAAATTGGCAGTTAGAAAAAGTTAAATCTTATAACTGAAGAAAGATACTAGTCTCAACTGCATGAACAAACAAATAAATATATAAAGAAATACATGCATATATACGTGCATACACCATGTCAGTGTCCAAATGGTATTACCAATTTGAAACAAAGCTGAATATGCCAAACAAATAATGTGAAAGAAGAGATTAATAATATGATCCCATAGAGGTCAAAAGTTATTACTTGCTAACATTACTTTCTAAAACAGATATCTTGATTTACAAGTTTAATATATTATTCAACTACATTCCAAGAGAATGTCTTTTGTTCAGTTCGGAATTACAATGTTAATAATATGATGATTAAAAGTAGAAGAAGTTTTGTGGGGGCCTAACTGTTCAGATGTCTTTGTACGGAATGTTTGCTCTCCAAGAGAAACACAGGCAATCCACTTATCTTTGAACTTCATCTCAGCCTACAAACAAAACAGCCACATCCTATCTTACCTTGCAGTTAACTTCACAACAAGTTCCATAATCAAACTAAAAAATAGAAAAATCAATGTCCCAAAAAAAAATATATAACAGTAGTTTGTATGAGTGTCTTTTGGGAAACTGTCCAAAGACCAAAAAATTTAAAATTGATTACAGTAAACTCTGTTCCGAATAAATTTTCTTAATATGTTCAAAAGTCAAGGCCTGCAGAGAAACCTCTTGCATGTTTTGGAATTTTTTTACCGTACAAAATATAAATTTGCAACAATCAACAAATTTGAGCTAAATTATAAAACGTACACCAATGAGAGTGAGGAGAGCAATTCCAGCAAAATTCTCTAAAGTGAGCTGTTTGGGAAGAAAAGAGCTAGACCCATCGCCACTTTTACGACGGGGACGATATTGGTAAAGCCGCTCCTTAAACCGTGAAAGACGCGAGCTTTTTTCTTCTGTTGTAGACTCTTTCGAGCCTCCATGACCCATTTTCTCTGTCTCTCTGTTGCTTTTGTTTGAGAGCAGGATGTGTGTAACGCAATAAATGTTTGGCCTTTCAATATGGCGGAACTAATGAAGAATAAGCTTTGCTAAAATATTCTGTCCAAGAGGAATTGGATTTCAGAAATTTCCGCACTTTCTCAAACTTTGACATTCACTGTCTGTCTGGTCCTGGTCTGTGGTCACGAGTGGTGGCTCAGATTAGAATCCAGAGTGCCAGACTGCCAGTAGCGGGATCCAAATAATGACTGTTTGACTTTGTCTCTAGGAGTAGTGGGAAGGAGGCGACATTTTCAATGATATAAATATAAATAAAATTCTTTTCTAGTGCGGTCCACGAAAGAAAAGGAGTTTTCATTCGTCATGTTTTTTCTTTTACTTTTTGAGCAATCCTTTGTATAATCTTTAGCGCCAAAAAAAAAAAAAAAAAATCCTTGCTGGATCTTTCAATAATTTTTTAGAGTGACTATGTACACAAGTTTTTTTTTTTTTTTCTTTTTCTTTTGGGCGCTATGGAAATTAATGTACACAAGTTTTTTTACTCATTTGGGCAAGGGTGTATAAAAAAAAACCGTCAGCTCAGACCTAACTATTCGAACTCACCTATAACCCAATGACTTGTTAAGAATTGGTTTTACGATTAGCTTGTATTTATTTTATTCATTCTGAAATTGATAGAATGTTTGGATTGAAATTTTTTGAACTTGACAAACCTAACTTATTCAATATTATATTTCATATGTAAATGTTAAGTTTAAATATAAAAATCACTATATAAAATATTAGATTGTAAAATTAATGTTTAAATATATATTATTATTTCATATTTTAATTTATTTTTTAATATTAAACATCTTTAATTTGTATTAATTTAGTTAAAAAAATTAAAATTTTAAGTTTTTTTTGTAGATTATAATTTTCAACTGACCGATCTACCAACTTTCATATTAGATGAAAATTTTATCAATCCATCGCCAAAGCACCTGACTCAAATTTTGATAAAATATTGAGTCACTCAATCAAGTAGGATTAGGTGACATTTTCCTCAACTGACCATCATGTGATACTCCCCTGCATATAGGGTCTACCTTTTTTTTCATATTAGACAGCTGCATGGAGCAAAAATGTTTCTGCACATAGCAGCTCTCATTTATTATTGCGAAAATCACTTGTTCAACTCTTAAACAGGTGAACTAACGAAGACATAATACTTGGGTTAAGAGCTCCCAGTCTATCTTTAGAATTACAAAAATTATTAAATTTAATTTATTCTTAATGAATTTTGAATAAAATATTGTGTTTAATATCCATCTTTCATGAAAATTCAATTCATTTCAAATCATGATTTTATAAATTTTTTTTTAATTTTAAATTATCATTAAAATTGATATGATTTGTTAATAATTAAATTAAATTAGATTAAAAATACATATATACTCTTTAATTTTACTTCTCCTCATATCCAAAACCCTTCCTTATTCTTCCTATCTCACCTCTTCCCTTATTTCTTTCCCCTTCCCTTACTCTCATTTCTCTTCCCTCCTTATAATGTATTAGACTTCTACCAATGATTTAAGTTACTTTTGCATGAATTTTTTTTTATTTTTTACTAATACAAGGATAATTTTGTAAAAGTTTTAAAATAAAATAAATTCTACTAACATAAAATAAATTCTATTAGCAATAATAATATTTTAAGCACTATAATTCAATTTAATTTATTTAAATTCTATAAAGGGACTCACCCGGTGCACAAAGTGCTCCCCGGCTATTGCGGGGGTAGGGGGAGGGTGAGCGCACATGTACGCAGCCTTTCCCTTACATTTTTTGCAAAGAGGCTATTTCCACGCCTCGAACCCGTGACCTATAGGTCACCAAAGGAACAACTTTACCGTTGAAATTCTATCACTTAAATAATTTGTTCCAAACATTAAAAATTAAATTGAATTAAACTCTCACATAAATTTATTTCAAACTCACCCTAAAAGATTTTAAAACAGAACTTTAATTTTCATGTACCACATATTTTTATTTTACTTTAAATTATGCAATAAGAGAGTTCAAGGTGCATGAAAACTGCTTTTGATCTCAAGTTCCGCTAATAACATGTGTAGTTCACTTTTTTTGTCCTAAAATATGAAGAAGTTTATTAAATGACGTGTCTAGGACAGTACTGACTTAAGCCCGTTTAGGCTCATTAGACCCGTTTAGGCCCATCACTTTCCTATACATTTTCACTCCTCTAAGATCGTACGTACACCCCCACCATTTATCCACTAACAACATGCTAGTTAAAAAACAGCTGCAAATTATTGATGGAATGGATCAAAACATCCAAGAGTACCTATGGCTCAAACCACAATTAGGCCATTCATGAATCACGAGCAACTCCCCTTTTAATAGTTTATAACTTTCCAAAATAATGAAATGCATTATATCTTAAACCTGCTACAATGTGCAATTAAAGCTTCCACTGCCGAAGAAGTTTTTTCTTTCTTTCTCTAGCATGACTGTGTAACAAGATTAACTTTGTGCATAACATAAAGCAGGCTTCAAATCATTTATATCATTATACTTCTATATTATTTCCAGAAAAACTGACCCTTCAGTAATGTCCAGCAACAAGGACACCAACATACAAGAATTCAGTGTTTTATCCTTGCACGCATACAATAGCCACACAAATACTGATATATAGATTTGGATGACTGGTCCAACGATAAATTCTAAGTATCCATGTTAATCAACACAGCTAAATCTAACCAAAGGAAAAGAATAGAATGCACAAGACTAGCAAATTTAACCAATCACATTAGACAGGGAAGCAAGTAGCACATTATATCAAAACAAGAGGTAGGAAAAGCAAAAATGTCATCAATTGTTGCTTGACCGAAATGTATCACATTAAACATCAAATCACTATCATATGTCTAAGTGAAACCAAAAACAAAAACTCCAAAACCCAATATGACATGAGAACAAGTTGAAAGGACAACTGGAAAAAAATGATGAGTTCGCAAATTCTAACTCTCCAACTAGAACAAAGAAGTTCCCTTCCCCTTCTTGTCACCACCGATCTCAAAGTGCTTGCACCTCTGCAAAACAGTAAATTTAACCATTGGTTATAACACCTCTCATGGACTATCCAAAGCAGAAACAATGTTCACAGGTCACCAACTAACCTTGATTGGGTGCTGAGAGACATGTTTGCAACCTTGGCATTGCAGCCTCAAAACAATTTTCTTAGTAGTTTTGGCCTACAGGAGAACGAGCAGTAGGGATTATGATAATTTAGCTATTAGAACAATACTATCTCCCATTATCTTACAAGAGGGGAATTAACAAGGGTCAACAAACACTGAAACAGCGACTGAGAATACCTTCTTGTGGAACACAGGTTTTGTTTGTCCACCGTACCCTGACTGTTTTCGATCATAACGACGTTTTCCTTGAGCTGCAAGGCTATCTTTGCCTTTCTTGTACTGTGTCACCTTGTGCAGGGTGTGCTTCCTGCATTCTTTACTCTTGCAGTAAGTCTTCTTTGTCTTTGGAACATTCACCTACAAGAAAATGGTCTTTGTTATCTACTGGTGATATTTTGCAAAAAGAGGTCATTTTAACTTTTATTCTTCATCTAAACTACAAAGTCAGAGTAATTACAATGATTCACACGGAACAATCAATTCCCAGAGCAACATTCGGCTATTTCTTAAATAAATAAATAATACAATTGTGAACCTTGCAAAAGAAAAGAAACTTAGAACAACAACAGTTATTCCAAAAACAATCACAAAACAGTCACGCAAACTCATAAATACCATCAAAGTACTTAATGCAAATAGAAACACCAATATGCCTTAAGCAAAGCATTAGACACATTCAACCATAATAATGAACAAGGCATTCAGCATGTAGAACTATGATCTCTACCAGCTACAGTAAGCAATATTCAACATCCATAATCAACAAACAAGACAAAAAAAATTCTAGAAATAAAAAATTTACAATGCCCATATCTGTCAAACAGTTTTAATACATATATTGAACAACAATCTTGGGATTCTAACTTTGTAACTGGAGATAATGCTAAACAGTAAACAATTTTCCACTAAAATTCATTAACATCACTAATCAATATAAGTAAATAACACTCCCAGTTAGGCAGGTATTGCTATGGGTAATTTAGAGGCAAACATAATGAAACCCTTTTAGCTAAAAAGAAAATGATAACAAAAACTTATTTCAGAAACTATGAACATATACATGCTCTATCTAAAAAAAATGAAATTAATTTTTTCTCTCTACACAGATGCCTGAACAACTATACTAATCAATTGCACAGTTTACCTTAGTTCTCAGCAGAAAGTAATGAAAGAGAAATGAGAATAACATGGTAAATAGCATGGACAAGGAAGAGAGGGTGAGAGGGAAGATGGTGATACCATGGTGGCGGTGGCGGTGACGACGGCGGCAAGAGTTTTCGAAGAATGCTTTGCAGTGAGACCCCAACGATGAGGATGCGGAAAGAAAATATAGGCTGTAATAGTTGGCGGTGTTTAGGGTTTGGGCTAGCACGAGAAGCTTTTGTTTGGTCATAGGAATTGTATATTCTCGGTTAAGGATAATTGGTGGAATAGTATTAAAGCGGTTTTAAAAACTGTTTGGCGTCTATGGATATTTTTTTCTTGTTTTCATATTTTCTTTGGAAAAATAAAATAAAAGAGTAGAGTACAATTATCTATGGTCTCAAACTCATAAATATATTTTATTTTGTCTGGAATCACACATTTGATTGGATGAAATTCATCCAAATTATCAATTTTATAATTAATTACCAAAATCAAAACTAAACTTTTAATTTATAAACTCATGTCATTGAGTTTGTATTATCTCATTCTTATTTTTGCCATTCAAGTCAATTAAACAATTCTTATAAATTAGAAGAGAATAACCAGTAATGATTGGATACAATAGGAAATCCAGATAAACTGACCAATTGGACCTTCGAATGGGTGACGGACTGGACTCGATTAAAAATCGTTTTAGTGGTTAGATGGATAAACTGGTAAAAACCAAAAGAACTAGTGTCAAAATATTAAATGTTAATATTGATCGGACTAGAAAAAATTTTAAAGTTGATGAGCCGTCAATTTTTATTTTTATTTTTTTAGGTAAGAATAATAGAAAAATATATAGGGTACCTATACTTTTTGACAAAATTCTAAAAAAAGATTGTACTAAAAAATAATTGAACTCAAAACTTACTTAGTAAGCATTGGTATAACTTACCACAAAACCAAGTTACAATTTATATTAAATTGTGTATACATATAAATTTATTAAACGAGTTAACTTGCTAGTTTACGAGCCGAGCTTTATAAATGTTGAGTTTAGCTCATTTTGTTAAATGAGCTCAAAATAAAACTCAATATCGACTTATTGAGAAAATGAGTCAAGCTCGATCAAAGTTCTTAACGATTAGCTCAAGAGCTAGCTTGGCTCATTATCACCTCTATTAACTATATATATGTCGGAATCAAAGCTAAAAGTTATTTCGATAATAGTCACGATCATGTACAATAATATAAATTTACTCTAATAAGGACTGTTAAGGAACCATGTTAATGATATATATATATATCTTAACAAATTGAAAGAAAACTTCATTTTTCTTATAAGATTTATAACTTGTCGATAGGAATATATTTTGTTTAAGTTATGGTTAAAATTAATTAATTAATTATGATTGGACGAAGAGTTTCAAGCTTTGTCAATGTATTATGTAAATATAAGTTATACTCATGTTATTACATATAATATATTAGCAAATTCTAAAACTATTTTGAAATTTTGAAAAAAATAAAATAAATCATATTAGATCAAAATTCTAATCATTTAATTAAAAATAAATTAAGTTTCAAAATTATAATTTTATTCATATTTTAAATATTAAGAATGTATGACAATATTAAAATTTTAATAATTATAAGGGTAAGATAAAAAATAAAAATATTTTTTTAAGTATTTTTGATATATTGTATAGATATATAGATGTAATTAGAGTGCCACAAAATAAACCCTTTGCAAACAAAAAAATATGTACTTTTACTAAATAGAAAGTTACCACCATCATTCGGGAAAACTCCGAAGCTGAAGGAGAAAATACGCAGAGGGGCTCCAAGCTTAGCTAGCTCAACTCCCTTTTGCTTTCCACCACCATCTTCTAGCGTAATTTCCTGCCGTTCGTGAATTCTCCGGTGGAGGTAAGTCGACAGTGTCCTTCTCTTTCTTTGATTTTCTTCTGTTTCATAATATACACAACTTTTATGGTCCAGAAGCACCGGACTGGTGATTTGCACTTCCCTTCGATTTCTTTGGTTCTGTATGTCCTATGTTTCTTTGTAATAAGACATAAACGGAAAAGTGACGAAGAAAAAAGCGTATTTTTAAGGGAAGAATGAACTGGAACTGGCTAGCTTATGCTATGCTATGTGTCTTTTTGGTGATGAGTTTGTTACCAGGAAACTTCAACTTGGAATGCAACCAGATTTTTTTGAGTATTGGGTCATGTGTGATTGAGAATGTATGGTCATGGGACTGCATTGCTTATTGCATGATAGATGTTTGATAAAATGTTTGGCAGTGTTTGCTTATTTTACATCATTTTTTACAATTCCTATATGTAAACCTAGAATTTGGTTGGTTGGGGTTTTTTTGTTTGATTAAAATAATTCTAGTAACTTCTCTTCAAGTTTTTAATATGTCTATATTCACAGTTTGTGTTGCTTGAACTTATCTCTTGATTGAGAAAAAAAGAATAAATCAAATGAATGTGGGATTTTTTTTTTTGTCGGTTGCTCTTAAAGAAAATTTCATCCTTCTTCAAGGAGTCAAGGCCCACGCCTGTTCAGATTATTGTGAATAATTCTATAGCTTTTTATGGCTTTCTCCAAGTTCATTAACTGGCTAAGTTCGTCAACAAGAGATTTTTCTCCATATTTTGTTTTTTCATGTGTAATTTCTTCGCGCATGTAGTTGTCTTTCATATTATTTAAAGTTCAAAAGTGTGATATTGTGAAGTAAGCAATTAATCAAAATTTATTTTTGTAGGTTAATTTAATTTTTCCTAACATTAAAATTTATTAGAATCCTATCGATTATAGATAGGTTGTTCTATTCATGATAATTCAGTGAAAAACTGAATTAAATAAAAACTAAATTAAATGAACCGAATTGAATCCTTCCAAGAATTGATTCAAGCATAGTTTCTGGTTGTAAAATAAAATTTTGATGTGTGTAAATTTACACACTCTGATGTAAGTGGCTACATACAGATGTGGACACTGGACAGTATAATATTTATCATGGTTTTGTCTTTATTATTTATTTTTCGCTTTTTGGGGTACACTAAATTTATTTTAGAATTTTGGACATTAGATTTGGTTTCTTTTGTTCAACTAGCCTTTCTGAAATTTGGAAAATACTTTTGCTTTGGTCTATTTCTACATAATAATTATTTTCTAATAACTTATAGAATTGACCCCTTGGAACTTGCTGAGATCAACTGATTTGAAGTATCTTCAAGTGTTCTAATTTTTTTTTAGTTATTTGGCTTGATAACTGAAGCAATAATAGTATATAAGCTTCTGCATGTGCATCATGTCTTCTTTGTACATATATCTAGCCTGGTTGCTGAACCATTAGAGGACAATGCCAATCTTTAACTTGGCATTTAGTTTCACTGTGTAAACTTTAAATTTTTTTGGTTCCCTTTTGCTAGGATCATGACAGCTGAAGAGGACAGCACCATATCGGTTTCTCTTGCAGAATCCTCTATTTCAGTCTCCAATGGTGAAACCCTGGTTTCTGCTGTTCATCCTACACCGTCTCAACCAGTACAACCTTTGATTCCACCGGTGGTTCCGTCTCCTGTGCCTCCTATTGCTCCTGTTCCTACCATTCAGCCTCCCCCAGTTATCCTCCCACTGGCACCTATTCCTGTCCGTCCACCTGTTATTAGGGCACCTGTGCTGCAAAATGGCGATAGAAGAATGAGCGACTCTGATTCAGACCATGATGACACATTGCCCACCAGGAGTAACCAAGGCACTGGGGAATATGAGATATCGGAAGAGAGTAAGCAGGTGAGAGAACGGCAGGAAAAAGCAATGCAAGAACTCATGATGAAGAGGCGTGCTGCTGCTCTTGCAGTTCCTACCAATGACATGGCTGTTCGAGCTCGTCTTCGCCGACTTGGTGAGCCCATAACCCTTTTTGGTGAAAGGGAGATGGAGAGAAGGGACAGGTTGCGGATGATTATGGCAAAGCTGGATGCTGAAGGTCAATTGGAAAAGCTGATGAAAATTCATGAGGAGGAAGAGGCTGCAGGTATTGCAAGAGAGGATGCTGACGAAGAAACAATTCAATATCCCTTTTACACAGAAGGTTCGAAAGCTCTCTTGGATGCTAGAATTGATATCGCAAAGTATTCTTTTTCTAGAGCAGCTTTGCGTCTTCAACGTGCAAGGAGAAAAAGGGATGATCCAGATGAAGATATGGATGCAGAGTTGGATTGGGCTCTGAAGCAGGCTGGTAGTTTGGTTCTTGATTGTAGTGAGTTTGGAGATGATCGAGCACTTTTTGGTTGTTCCTTCTCACCAGATGGAAATATGCTTGCTACCTGGTATTTCTCCTTATGCAAAATGCACATCTTGGATCCTGCAGACCCCCCTTTCCCCCACCCAAAAAAAAGAAGAGAAGATTCTCCCCCCATTTTCTGGAGTGAAATCTTCTGACTTTTCCCCTTACGAAATGCAAAATTGGCAATTGGAAGTATTTTCTTGTTTACAAAAGTTAACTTCCCAAAGTAATTAGTTTGGTTGGGGGTTATCCCTCTCTGTTTTTATTTTGGCTTTTCCTCTTGATTTCTTTAGATTTAGTTGTATTCTATTCTTTTTTCTTTTTGCTCAGTAGTGAACTTGAGTTGCAAACTTGCTGGTGCTTTCTAGTAGATATTGCTGCATATTAAAAAAATGGTCGTCCCCCTCTTTTTCCTGGATATAAGGAATAAATGTCATAGTGGAAAATTTAGGTGCCGTGGGATTTAGGATTTCTTTCTACACTGAAACACCGAGACGGTCTTCATCATGTGCCAATTCATTAGATTGCATATATGATGGATTCAATTCTAACCAGATTTATTTTGTGTTTTGCTTTTTTAGTTCTTTAAGTGGAGTTGCTAAACTATGGAGCATGCCTCAAGTTAAAAAGGCTTCTACCTTAAAGGGGCACACCATGCATGCTACTGATGTAGCTTATTCTCCTGTGCACAACCATATAGCAACTGCCTCTGTTGACCGGACTGCAAAGTTGTGGAATGCTGAAGGATCTCTATTGAAGACATTTGAAGGTCATCTTGACCGTCTTGCACGCATTGCCTTCCATCCATCAGGGAACTACCTGGGCACAGCTAGCTTTGACAAGACATGGCGATTATGGGACCTAGGGACAGGGGAGGAGTTGCTTCTTCAAGAAGGCCATAGTAGGAAAGTATATGGAATAGCGTTTCACCATGATGGATCATTAGCAGCATCTTGTGGGATGGATGCACTGGCTCGTGTTTGGGACCTTCGTAGTGGGAGAAGTATTCTTGCTTTGGAAGGCCATGTTAAGCCGGTGAGGCATTTCGGATTCTCTTCTCTCTCTCTCCCCATCTCCCTGTCCTTTCTCAGAAAACATAAGCATAAAAACTTGCCTGTATACCCATGCATTTCTTGCCATTCTTCTTTCATGGTATTCTGATTTTATGTGATATATTTACATAAGGTGGCCTAAATTACGATCTACTTCTCAGGTTCTGGGCGTCAGTTTTTCACCTAATGGTTATCATTTAGCCACAGGTGGTGAAGACAACACATGCCGCATTTGGGATTTGAGGAAGAAGAAATCTTTGTATGTCATTCCTGCCCACTCAAAATTGATATCGCAAGTGAAATTTGAACCTCAAGAGGGTTACTATTTGGTAACTGCCTCATATGACATGACAGCCAAGGTATTATTCCTTTCCAGCACATATTGTGCAAAGAAATAATTTGAGATATTAGTTTATTCAGAAGTAATATTTCATCATGTATATACCTTTCAGGTTTGGTCAGCCCGTGATTTTAAGCCTGTCAAGACATTATCAGGTCACGAAGGGAAGGTTTTGTCTGTGGATATTACTGGAGGTAGGTTTTCCATCTCTGAAAAGGTGAAACATATGCCATTCTTCTGATTATATATATCTTTTTGTCCATATGAGAATTTTTCTGTGAACCTATATCCTGTTTTATGAAAATTAAATTGAAAACTTAATTACCAGGTGAATCTTACAAGTGGTGGTATGGTTTGAAGTATTTAACTATTGCCCAATAACTTGCAGTGTATTCTCGTTTAGAAGCAAAGATGTTTGGTTATAAGATACTTCCTCTTTCTAAGGGGGTTTCTGACAAACTAAAATGCTGGAAAACTACATGTACAAATTAGATAGGTTAGAGTTAAGTTGTTCAATAATTCATAACATCAAAAGTTCAGCTTCCTAATGTATTTTGGAGCAAAAGCTAGTTCAGTAAAGTTCCAGTTTGTGGCTTTTATCATGTTTCTACTGTGAATCACTGAACCAGAATACTAGTTTGGTAATCCCTGAAAGATTTCTTTCAAGTTTGATTATTTTTTACTGGCAACTGGCAAGAACTATCTGTTAATGTCATAGGAATCAAATAATCAACTAAAGCTCGTGGCATAGTTTGAAGTTTCTATTGTTATCCCGTTTCTCCTTCGCTTCCTACTTTCTTCTTTTCCAACTCAACTCAGCCTTAAATCCCAAAATTGTTGGTTGGCTTCATGAATCATTTTCCAGCTCCTCATTTTTTTCTTCTAAAAATACATTATTAGACCTTTGATTTTCTTTCAATTGTGATGCTTTATTTTTTTACGTGAACAATCTTATTTATTTGCACCTGCTCCAATATCAAGCAAGTAACTCTCAATTGTCACAATTTTAAATCAGCTCTGTCAAGTCAAATTTTGCTGCTGTATGGTTTTTGCTTTAAACGATCCAGCTTGCTGTTATAAGTTGGTTGCACAAACAATGAAAAATATTTTGTTTTTGCAACTTGATTGGATTCAATTATGTCTTTATTTATGGCCATAACAATGCTGAGATCTTTTATACAAAAAGAAAATGAAACAAAAAGGAAGGTTCTTTTATTGAATGTTGTTTCAGTTTGCAAGAGAGATTTGATATTCTTCTCAATATATGCCATCTAGGCACTTAGGTTCAATCTTATTGGTAAAATATTTTGAAGAGTGATCTATCTGACTGAAGTTGCATTGGCAGATGGACGTAATATTGCCACTGTCTCCCATGATCGCACTATAAAGCTGTGGTCCAGTAGCGGGAACAATGAGCAAGCTATGGATGTTGACTGAGTCACTCTGATAATCTGTGGGAGGATAACTTGGTGGTAAGAACTGGTGGCATCTTCAGTGCTTGTCATTTCATTCAAGAACTCTGTTGGTGAAAAGCACAATGGTCTATGGCTTTGATGCGAGTCTTGGAACACCATTTCAAACAAGTGAATGAATGATCCTGAGCGATCGAAAAACAAAGAATTACTAATTATATTTTAAGAGAGGCCCCCACGCCAACCTTAGAGGCTACTTAGGAGTCAATGAGACTGTAATCATCCACAAGGAGGATTAAAGTATTACTGTTTTGTCAAATTCAATGTTAATGTGCCACATATTGTGTATTTGTTCTTCTTCGCCTGTTCAGTCTGCATGGAGTCAATTTGTAAATCCATTCGGGCAGATTCTAAAACAAAAGAAAAATCAAGGAGTACTTCTGCTGTCTGTCTCCCTCATTGTGTTGCAAAAATGGTGTCTTCGTAAATTTTAGCGAGAAAAAAAAGGTTGAAATTTGTCAATTCTTTGTAAAATAACATAATTCAGCTAGTAAAGAACAAATTTTTTGATTGGACAGGCTACATGTTAAAATTAGCAAATAATTAAAAAAAATAAAATTCCTAACTTCATAAAGAAAAAATAAAAACTTAGGTCAATTGCACTTCTCCACTTGGAACCACACTAGTAGTAATGTCCCTCCACTTTTATAGATTTGAGCACATACCATATATTTAAACTTATTTTATAAATAATCCAAATCATTCAGTTAACTTTAATAAAAAATGATTAAAAAGATTAATTAACCATTTTAAATATTATAACATATTTTTCTGAAAGATGATAAAAACATAAAATGATCATTTGCAAAGAGTTAAAGAAGAAAATATATATTTTTTATCACTAGACTAATCCCTTGCATAAAGATATTGTTTTAGAAGTATATTTTGTTGAAGTTGATTGAACATTCTAGTATATATGAAGAGGAACAAATACAGAAAATGAACTGGCAATGATGATTTTGAATTAAAAAGAATCAAGTTTTTTATTGAATATAATTTATGTTATGTGTTCATAACGGCTTTAATTTAGTTAAAATAGGTTTTACGAAGAAAAAAAATTCAATTGGAGGGGTTGAAGATGAAGTGCAGAGCTTTTCAAATTGAAGTTGGAGGGGTAATTTGGTCTTTTTAATTATTTACTGTTAAATTTAATCATAATTTGGAGGATTTGGACTATTTACAAAATAAGTTTAAATATAGGGTGGAAAGTGCTAAAATTTATAGAAATATGTGTAAATTGCTATTAGAGTGGTAGTTTGAGGTGGAAAACTGCAATTCACCCTAAAAACTTTATCGGGTACTGCATAGAGGAGTCCGGATCCGGATCGCTGTTAGGGGCGGGCTGTCGGGTGCAAATGCGAATTTCTCAAAGAAACTTTCTTCGCAGTTCAGAGCTGAATTCTCCTCTTCTTCCCCTGTCCTATATTGTCACTCAAACCAGAGCATGATGGTAGCAATCTCCATTTAGCTCAATCTATATTCCTCAACTCTGGTGTTACTTCTATAAAGAAAGCGGCTGATGGGTCTTATTCATTTACGCATTCCAAGCTTAATACGCACTAGAAAGTAGGAAGTTAATCTGCTTCACTGGTGGTGCGACTTCGATTGCAAATTTGCTATACTGCTTGAGTTGGTAATCTTCAATATAGAGGTATTGGAAGCACACTGTATATCTGTCAGTTTATGACTTTATTCTTAGTTATCTTGATTACTCCTATTATTTTACTTAATTGTGACTATTGTAGGTACTGGGTTTGTTCCAATTAATTATAGAATGCTCAAAGTGAACTGACAGCCAAAAAAAGTAGTTTTTTTTTTAAAGGTTTTTAGTTGATTTAAATGAAAATGGACTAAGGGGGATTGTTTAGATAGAGGGAGGGATGGGGACTATGGGAAAGAGGTACTAAGGAATCTGGGGGACAGCCATGTAAACAATCATCCGTTTTCAAGTTATCAACTTTATGCATTTTCAAGTTATCATCTTATAGGATATAGTTTCTGGGCTCACGAACTAAAAACATTTTCTGAAATTGAAAATGGAAACTTTTTAAGGATATGAAACGAGAAAGTTAAAAACTGTGCCAACCAAAAGCAGCGACTTTTAGGAGGGCATAAGGATCAGTAAGGGGAAGAAACAATTAGAATGAAAAAAAAAAAAAGGAACAACAGAGGGATCTCTTTCATCCGTTTCCCATATCTAGCAATTTCATTTTTGGGTATTAGTTGGTATACTATTCACATTACATAAGAGTGTTTGAAATAAAGAGCGATGATGAGAATTAGGCCCAAAAGAGCTGTGCAAAGTTGCTTGTCAGCCATTTTCTGTATATACCAAAGGTTTTCCGTTAACAAATCACTTTGGCTACACTTAGCTAGTTAGCTTAATGCACTACTGGACTACTTTTTTGTTTGATGAATAATGAGTAAATATCATATAAGTGTTGTAGTCCTGCCAAAACATCCCGTCTCCCTGTATCACTGGCCCAACAAGCACTATAGTCGATAAAATCTGAATTTTCTCTTTTTTTTGTGATGTATTTCATGGCGAGTTTGCTGTAGACTTGGAATCTGTTTTGGCTGGTTGATAAATTGGTAACTTAGTTGATCAGACTTCTTTTGAAAATATGGGTGTTTTAAGGTAGTTATAATAAATGGATGACATTTAGGGTTGAGTTTAGTATTACTGCTGGTAAATGCCATTTGGATCTATCCCGCTATTGCCTTATAGTATCCATGTGCCAAACAAGGTCGGTAGTTTTTGATTTCTTGTTCGTGCATAACACACCGTCAAGTTTCATATGCTTGCAATCTTCTTTGTGCTCAGATGGATCAGTTATCCAAGAACCAAATATTTGCAACCCATGGGATTGCTGCTGCAGGGTCAGTTATCTTAGGCACAGCTGTTACTTATCCTCTGGATACTATTAAAGTCCTTATCCAGGTTTACTGTTAAACCCTGGTTAACTTCCCTACCTTTTCCAGCAAGTATTTTCTTCAAACCTTCATCTTTTAGTTTTATTGTTTGTTAACAGGTGGGTTCCAATTCTGGTAAACAACTGACTACTGCCCAGGTTTTAAAAAGAATCCAATCCTTATCTGGAAATGCAGGTATTGCTGAAATACTTTCTGGTTGCCCATTCAAATAACTGGATTCCTTTTTTGTGGAAAACTTCTTGTTAGAGAGCTCTCTTGATCGCATTATATATACATATATATATATATTTGCCATCATGTGATAGGCTGATTTTCATTGTAACGGATAAATATAAAATTGCATTGAAAATTACATACTTAATGCAAATATGTAAATGTGTAAGAGGCATTGCAATGCTTAGAAGTTGTGGTTTTATGCTTGTTACTTGTGTATATACTCTTGCATTCTCCATGACTACTACGTGCTTTCTTTTAAATAAAGTTTTGCTAAACACATATTTTGGGATGAATTGATTATGTTGCTTTTATTTATTTATTTTTATTTCTATTCTTAATAATTAACTTAAGTATCTTATTGCAATGAGGTGTTAGGGTTGTACAGCGGCATTGGCTGGTTGGCGTCAGGGAGAATTTTAGGTTTAGGAGCTCGCTTTGGAATCTATGAAATTTTGACAGCATTTTATAAAGGTAATCCCTTTGTGTGTCTTACACATATTTTCTGCAGGTTCTCTGCACTGTGTATTAAATATTTATGCACAAAAATAAGTGCTGCATTCTGTCATATGAATATGGCATAGACTATGTTCACATCAACAATAAGAGCATGTAAACATTGCAGAGCTGACATGTATAAAGCATTAACACATCAATCTTTTCAAGTCCTAGCTTTCTTGTGTTGACAGTTATTTCTCTAATAGGTTCTTATATTTGGAAGAGAATCAGGGAAAAAAAACTAATATAAATGTTGTGTTTGTCTTGTATCTAGTTTGGGGCAAAGTTTGTGGTGCGTACCATTGGATAATAACAACCTGAAAAATAAATTTTAGTTTATGAAGTGGAGGAATGGGCTGATAGGCCCATTTCGTAGCAAGAGAATAGGGTTTGTTGTGCTTGTATTATATATATAAAGACAGTTTACTTTAGGGTTTGAAATGTTTTTGAGTTATACACATGTATTTACTCCAAGAAAAAAATAGTGAATTTTGATATCTCTAGTGAGGATGTAGGCTAGATTGATCCGAATCTCGATTCAACTTGTATTTTTTTTTTTTAGTTTTAGATTTCATCCTATTCTCACTTCTGTTTTATAAATAAGTAACCTATCATGGGGATAAATCCATAATTATGTTAGAAATGAGGGTTCCTGATCTAGTAGGATTGAGTTTATAAATGGATTGCAAGTAAAGGGAAAAACAAAGGATGGTTAGAACCTTAATGTTTTAAATATGGTACTATGGTTGAGGAATTGGAGTTCAACCTAAGCAAAATAATTAATGTTAACCCTTCTCTTTGGTGCTCTGCTTCGGGAGCATTTCAAGTTTTTTTTTTTTAGTTGAAATGCAACATGATTGGCAAGCTCTTTTATATTATGGCCTCCATTTTCCCCCTTTTTGTTTCTGTTTGGGTGGATTTTTTGTCCTCCTCATTGAACTTCATTTTTATAAAAAAAATAAAAACTAAGCAAAGCACAAATAAGGTCTGTTTGGGGCTCTGCTGGAAATGATTGTTGCTACCAAACCCAATAAATATTGAATACAGGCCATCAGATAAAGGCATTTTCATGTTATTTTTTTTTGAATGTTTCAACTTATTTGAGATTTTTTTTGACATGTTAACTAAAACACTAAGGTCTTATATTTATTTAGTTGATGATTAAACACATGAACAAGAACGTTCAAACCCTAGATCATAGGTGTGGGTCTTTCATGTGTTGGTGCTTTGTAAATCTTTATATTCATTTATGGCCAAACATGAATTCAACTAGTGATCTAGAAAATTGTTTTGCTAATCTTGTTATTAAGCAATTGTTTAAGTAGTACTTGGACAATCCCCCTGTACAGCTTATAACTTCTTGTGTTGTGGGCCTGCAGATGGTCGAGAAGACAATTATGTCTATACTTCCGAGGCTCTTATGGCTGGAATGGCAGCTGGTGCAGCGGAAACACTTGTAAGCTCTCCATTTGAGCTTATCAAACTTCGTGCACAGGTGACCTCTGCTTCTCAGATGCCAAGCTCTACCTTAGCAATAGAAAAGGGAGCTGTTGCTCCTTTGATTGGGAGAGTGCTTCAGGGTTGTTTTCCAGACACGAGGGCACTGAACCATTCTGTTGGCCTTCTCTCCACCCTAACAACAAAATATACAAACATGATGGGGGCTTTACAGGAGTACCCATGGATGATGACCGGATCTGGGAGGCCACCGTCTGTTTCCAATGTTAGGAGGCCATCAGATATTATCTCATTAGAAGGATGGGGAGCATTATGGAGAGATCTTCGATCAGGAATTGTTCGAGACTCCATATTTGGTGGCATATTCTTCTCTAGCTGGCAATTCCTGCACCGAACAATGCTTGATTGGAAGGCTGTTGGGATGGATCCTCCACCCAGGTTTAGTTCCATCTTTCAAATGATTTTTGAAATAACTTTGTAGGTATAGGATTCTTCCTCTTATTGGTAATTAAAGAATTGGCTAGAGAGAAATAAGCTAGAGCTGATAATGTTGAATATTCTGCTTAGATGTTTCAGCATCTTGTTCTATATTTAGTATGGAAATTGATTTGAGTTTCCAACAAAGGTGGGCAAGAGCTCACAACTAATAAACTAACCGGATGCATGTCTCTGACAGCTACTTGTCAATGTAGGATTAGGTTTAATTTATAGTTCTATTGGAAGGTGGTGATTCATGTGATTCATATGTCACATACAAGGAGTTTCCTCTGAGGCATTTTCTTTTCTGGGAAATCCTGTGACTTAACTCATAAATGTGGTTCTTGACATCAGTATATTATCAATTTTATCTTCCATGAATAAATGAGAAATTTTCCTAGTGTTTAAATTTCACTCAAGTGTTATCTTGTGTTGGAGTATCTTCTTATAGCTTATAGTTTGTGTCAATTTTGTCTATACTTTTTGTTTTAAATGAGTTTATTCTCCATCAGGTCAGATGAAGAAATTGGTCCACTGTCTCCTTTAGCTGTTAGTCTTGCTGCCGGATTTTCTGGTTCTGTTGCAGCTGCTGCTTCTCATGGTTTTGACACTGCCAGAAGTAGATCACAATGCATTGTTCAGCCAAAGGTATGATTATAGTTCACAGAATTATCAGATCAATATGCCAATTAGTAGGATCAAGTTAATGAAGTGGTGTCTGCTTCTTCCTTCTAAATTACTGTAAAATTCCTGTCATTCATGGTTTTGACACTGCCAGAAGTCAATCACAATTCATTGTTCAGCCGAAGGTATCATTTTAGTTCACTGAATTATCAGACCTATGTGCCAATTAGTAAGATCAAGTTAATGAAGTGGTGTCTGCTTCTTTCATCTCTATTAGTGTAAAATTCCTGGCATTTTTTTTCCTTCTTTCGGTTAACAAAGAAAGGCTACCACAAGAAATACCAATATTGCATCACAAAACCCACAGCCCACTTCCTACTGCGAGCTCTGAAGCCTTGTGCCCTGTTGCCATCCCTCCAACATCATGACCTACAACGGCAACCCTCACTAGCAATAGTAGTGATTACTGTTGAGTCAATGTCATTAGCTACTACAAATAACTGAAAATGCTGCTAGGTGTCTACACTAAAATCTCAAGGTATTGTCACTTTAGAGTTAAAAGGAAATTATTGGGCTGCAGGATCATAGGGAATTCTTTATTCTTTGTGGTGTGGTCTGAAATTAATATGTGTATCCTTGGTTCTTCAGAATTTCATATGAAAGATGAATCACTATTTCGTAAATAAGATAAAGTGGAAATTATTCTGTATCTAATTTAGGATGGCACCCTCTATCCTTGCTTAAATATATGGGCTTCTGCAATTTGGTATTCGAAGTCTGAGGGAAATTCTTATGATACTTTTATTTATTTATTTCTATTCTTAGGTTGCACCAAAACATATTTTTGTCTGTTGTGTATGTTGCATATATTTTGGTGAAATTGAAGAAAACATATTGACTGTCGCTCTGTTTTCAATTTGTTTGGTTGCAGTATCTCTCAATGGAGAGAAGACTTCTCAAATGGACACGACCAGGAAATAGGTTTGAGAGAGTAACCGGGATCCATCCTGCTGATAGGAACCTCCTGTTCCGTGGTATTTTGTTGCGGATGGCTCGCTGTGGGATTGGATCGTTCTTTATTGTAGGAGGTTATTTCTTGACTGTTAATCATGTGGTTTCTAGTCTGAACTAATTACGCAGCATCCAAAATTATTCAAAAGAAGAATAGAAAAGGAGAAGAGAGGAAATAGTTACACAACTAGTTGATTTTATTTTGTTAGTTGGAGAAAGATATAAAGAACAATAAAATTTTGTTTTCTACCTTCTCTCATTAGACTAAAACTGCAGTTAAGAAATGTAGCAGTTTGTTAATTTTAGAACCTGAACTATTTATATATGGATGAATCTAGAATGCTTTCTTTGCATGATAGCAACATTGTCTACAAGTTGTCTTGCACTTTGCATACTTTCTATCCCTGATCATGTTTTTTCTCATTTGATGAATTCTTTTATGTGGGGTTGACTTATGCTTGGGCTTTTTCTTGTTGACCTTGATGAGTGTTGCATGGATGGATTAGTAGTATAAATTAGCTTTACTCAAAAGCTACATGGGTGTTGGGCTAAACATCATTCTTTGCTAGTTTTCACTTTTGCCAATGTTAAAACCATCATCATCCCTAGAAAACAAGCAAAGCCAATGCCAAAAAGGGTTGGGCAGGATGGCTACATGTCAAACCCCTTTCCTTCCTTTTTGTGTCATTTTATATTTTATCAAATAACCATACTTTATAAAAAAGTTGAAAAAATAGGTCCATTGTTGGGGGATTCATGACCTTTGTAATCATTATGGCTTCCAATGGAACCTCAGTTTCTCTGGTAATGAGAGCCACAAAGTCTAATTATGTGTTTTAGGCATTGGTTTTGGTAGCACTGAATTTTCATAAACACATGCACCTCTTTCCCTTTCTCTCTCTAAATTGCATGTGGTATGTTGAGAAACTCAGCACGAGTGAGATGATTATATAGTTCAGTGGTTACGAGCTGATTAAGCAATGAAACAGTATTAGTGGAACTACTATATTTTATTATAAACACGAGGTGAGGCTGTTGTTTCGTCAAGCGATGGCCTCAAGGGCACAAAATTTTAAGGGCAGCATGCTTTAGATAGGACAAAACCCTATTTTTATATGAATTTGATGCACTAATGCTATGGCCATTTTGTCTGTATTGATTATTTTTTCACGAAAGCGATGATTACTTTCATGTAATTCTCTTTTCAAATACCTATTCAAGCAGAAATATCTCAATATTAGTTGCAATGAATATCTAATGGAAAGTTTAAAACTTATTAAAATTTAGATCTTACAAAGAAGCAATCTTTTCATCCTTTTTTAATTCTAATTTTCAATCGAATACTTAAGTTATCTTCTAATAAGCTAAATATAAACATGAAAAGATCATAAATACATAATAAGCATGAACAAATATGCTTTTAGCAACTAAGTATATGTACAACATGATAGTGCATACATTCATACAAGCTTGCATCATAGATGACTCAATGCTTCCATAAGCAGCCACCCATTATAAAGAAAAAGAAGAAAAAAAGAATTGCTCCTAAACATTGTGACACAAGACAACTACCAAATACCATCAAAGTATAGGCAAAAAAAGCTATCAAAAGGCTAATAGGAGGTTCCTCAATGCTCAGTTGCAATGCAAGCTTCCACAGCAGTGCTCTTTGGGCTCCACATCTCCTTCCTATGTTTTATCCTTATTCTCAAAACAATCCCTTCACGTGACATATAAGACTGGTTATTAGAACTTAAATATGATCGACATATCTCTTGTTAATGTGAAAACTATCACCTTTCTCTAAAAACATGATATTTCTTCATCTTTTTACTCACTTCTCAAATACTATTCTTAAAATCTTTGATATTTGCATAATAATTGGCATTCTAATAATTAGAATGTGAGATTTTCAATTTAAATTTGAGAGAATTGGAAAAGAGTGAATGATATGAAAAAGAAAATAAGATTACTCTTAGCTCAAGGTCTATCTTATCTGGATTTGGTTGATTTTTTTTTTCCTCACCATATTAGTGGCTGAGATTGGATATGGTTTTGATGATGTGTCAAGTGTTAGTATATATGGAATAACTACAAGCATGAAAATTCCATATCACCTGTTAATGCAATGTAGCCGGATATCCAAAGCATAATTTCATACATAGTTTTTTTGGCCATATTAAGAACATAATGTCCCACTTAAATTGCTACACATAGATCATTGTTTCACTATAATGACAATGACAATTACAATTAGTTTTTAATTAATTGTGCATTTAGATAATCTTCTTGGTAATATAAAGACCACTTGCACTAATTAATTAGGCAAACTTATTTCGTCAAGATCATCCAACGATAAGAAGACTTCATCCAAACACGAGAGTTCTGTTCCATTATCATCATCATCCCCATCATGCTCATAAACTCGACATACAACCCACTTACTATAATCCTGAAAAAAAAATATCAAAAGTAAAGAAATGAATTAGAATCAAATCAAGTTTTGGCAAAAAAATAATATACAAATAGTAATATGTTAATGTATATAGCATACTAACTGTTTTAGGGTTTCCTTTTCTTTTGGATGATCTACTAGAAGAAGCAGAATCTGGTAGGCGATATTCTTGCATTATCCAACTAGTTTTGACACCAGCAGGAGCTTCACCAACATGGAAAACAAAATATTTCTTGATTCCAACTTTCTTATTGCTTGTGCTTGCATTCACAGGTTCTTCAATTCCCATTGATTTCCAATACCCATTACTTGTAATCCTATTTTGTGTCCTCCTACTAAAAAAGTACCATTGGTTACCCTCTGCCAAAGCCTTACCTGCACAAACACAAATATCCTTCACCACTTCATCTAAAAGTTTAAACTGTTTGAAATATCCAAAAAAAATAAATATAAGTTAGAAAACATTACGAACCATCAAGCTCCCATGGATCATAAGGATAAAGATCTAGATCAGGTATGACATCTGGGTGGCAAGGTAGTAGTGCAGCCTTTCGATGGAGGAAATGAACTACAAGCTCTTCATCTGTGGGATAAAACCGAAAACCCGGTGGCAAGTTGACATTGTTATCTCCCATTAAGACAAGAAGAACAGCAATCACTAGTATTTGTAGTTATCAAGAGCTAGCTAGCAATGAAGATTGAATAGGAAGTTAAAGATAATGGTTTGGAAGGATTAGTATTTATAGTGCAAACAGAGAGAGAGAGAGTATGTACAATTGGGGGCTGACTTGAAACAGAAGTTGTTTAAGGTCAGCTGCATAATACAAATACAAAAAGAAAATTGAATTTAGAAATATTTTGAGGGAGTGTGATTAATGGTTAATTCAATCAAAACAAGTCGGCGGGTAACGGAACGTGATTGAAAGATACTGTAACGGGATCTTCAAAAAGTGAACAAAGTTGGAGGAGATGAAATTCAAAGAGTGGAGAGTACTGAAGAGGCTTGATGGTGGGCTGGTGGGAGAGTTTGGCAGCAGATTTCTTTATAAATTTATGTTTTTTTCTTTCTTTTTTTTCTTTTTTCTAATAAAAAAGAAGAAGGAAGTTTTGATCTAGTATGGGTCATGAATTCATGATCATACTTCATGCTGACATCACCCATCTGCTGCATATACGTGGCACAAGAGTAGGGGGTTGTTTGGTCACGGACCATATTGATCTGAGTGGCCCACTTTTTGGGAGTCTACCTATATATATAGCCCCCATCAATTATTAGAATTTTTCTTTAGTTATTTAATTAGAGCAAAATGAAAAGAAATAAAAAATTATGATGGTTGTAAACTTGTAGTTGTAATCCTTGCTCTCAATTTGTTTTTTGTGATGGATGTAGTGATTTGAATGATTATCGTGTACCGAGCAAAATATTTAATTGCACATAATAATATTGTTATATAATTTTTAATTTGTCTTAATATTTTTTTATATAATATCCGAATTTGTGCTTTAGCCTAAGATTGTCATAGATTCATGGATTATGGTACGAGTAGGAGAGTACGAGAGTAGGGAAGCATACCATATAAAAACAGGGCAATCAAATGTTTCTTTGGAATAGGGAGTTGTAACTGATTTGCTGGGGTCATTAGTGGAGCCCAAAATAAGAAGGGCCCTCCCACAATATTTAAATTATTAATCAATTATTAAATCTTGCAATTACAAAGCAATGTAAACAAACATGTAAGAACATTTTGGTGATGCACTTCTTTGCTTATGACTTTTTTTTTTTTTTTGGGTACAACTTTGCTTGTGACTTTTCCAACTACTATGATATGGCTCTATTATTATTCTTTTCTTTCTATTTGTAATAAGAGGTCAGCAATTAGATCACTCAATCAAGCTTATGATTTGAGAGCCTTGAGTGGATCTTAATGGCATGTGGATCACTATGAAAGCATGGCATGCTAGTTGGTGGTGGAAAAAACGTTAGTTAAAATTTGCATAGCAACACAAAAAAGAAAGCAAAATTGCATAAAATGACCTATAATATTAATAGATGGATAGGGATTGAGTTTGGTTAGGATCATTATTAGCTATTTTTCTTGTCCTATTGACAAATCTAAGTTTCTTCTAGTCACAGTACTATAATCACAATCATAGTAAGTGCTATTAATGTTAAAAAATATTTTGCAATACTTAATCAGATGACACTATTTCATCTACTCACAAATATATCATCCTAAGAGTCCAAGTATGATACAAGAAATATATATAATTCTAATTTTGAAAGGAAATAATCTTCTAATACTTAAATTGTATAGTTTTTATTTTTATCAATCAATACCTAACTTTTATGATTTCTCAAAATTTCAAACTTAGAAATTAAAGAATGAAAACATATTCATTTCACGACCGGACTAAATCCTTAAATTATCATCTTGAGAAAGCATACTCCTTTAACAACCGAATCAAAACTTACTATCTATAGAGGGTATTAGACTACTAGAATTGATGATAATGTACTTGCAGTTATGAGGCAGTACAAAATATTGGGCTCAAAGTTGACAGTGGAATACAAAAGGAACAGACTAGACAAAAATTCATTCTTACAAAGCCCAACCAACAATGTTCCCAAATTAACTACTCCATGAGCCTATCATGATCTTTTCATTATCCACATTGTTATGGTACTTAATTATGTAAATCCTCTCACATGCTTCATGTATGTGGTTGTCCACTACTATTGTTCTTTATGGCAGAGGAGTTATCTAACTTTATAGAATTGATAAGAATTTTAATTTTTGAATGAGTGCACGATTTTTTTGTAAAATTATATGAGTATGATATGACTGTTATTTTTCATAAAATTATTAACGGGTTGTGAATTTAACAGTGCTGTAATAGATACATGCCATAGTGTGGTGGGTTATTATGAGAAAAAGACTAGATGGTTGAAACAGGGACAAAGACTGCAAACCATCACACTAGTCCCTGCAACCCTTTATCAAGATAGTTACATATTGGTTGAAGCAACACAAACCAAAATAAGATTCTTTCTTCTCAGTCTAAAGTCCAAACCTTTTTCACAATATGTATATATAAAATATTTGACATCAAAATGACATCTTTCTGTTGGAAGCATTTACAAGTTATATGAGACCCACAACATACATTCTTATTCTGGTATATTTCCATGACATTGCCATATTCTAAAGTAAATTAGTTTAACACTAGCCTAGGATGATTGTAGTGGCATCCTAGAAGATTTTCAAGCAACCTAGATTTTAACAAACATGTTTACTTAGTAATTTGATAAAATACATTTTGAGTTCTATGAAGTTAGACTAATATCCATAGCTTAATTATGAAATGAATAAGCAAGTTTTTTTTAGCTTTATTTAAGATGATTATGTTTTAGTAATTGAGTGGTGGGTCTATAGGGTAGGCAAGCTTAGCTCTCAAAAGGTTTTTCCCTTTGTATATTGGCCGACATCATAGGGTAGGGGAAAATAAATAAATCAATGACATTATATATGTAATAAATAACTTCTTCTTTTTTTTCTTTTTCTTTTTGTAAGAATAAATAACTTTACATTATGATTTTGATTTTACACCTAGCTAAAACAGAGTCCGATTTTTTATTTTTCTTTTACAAAAAAAAAAAAGTAATATATTTACTCGTTAATAACTTTACTATTATCGGATGCACCCAAAAAACTAATGACACTTTTAGTGATTAAGATTTGATAAAATTAAAATTTAGAATTCAAGTTTTGATAAATATTATGTACGAAGAAACGAATTATCCTATGTTTATAATATAGAGGAAAGTCTTAACAATCTAAATCAACATCATTCAATTAACAAATACTATAAGCCTTTGTGTTTTAATTATTAGAATCACGAAGTTGAATTGCTTCTAATGTTGACAAAATGAGCAATTATTATCGTAATTTATGTCAGAAGTCGGATGTCCACCTTTTATCATTCTAATCCATTAAAACATGAACTTACATTAACAAATCATATCGCATCATTCAATTTTAAAAAGGAAGAACATCATAAATTTTAGACCGAAATCAAAGAAAAAAAATATATATTTCTATATTTTTCATGTGCACTGAAGAAATTCTTTCTTATACGAAAGTCCCATCAAAAATATAAATCTTATATGAAATGACTCGAATGCACGTTTTTTTGTTTCTATATGCATGAAGCATTATCCTCCATAAAAGGAGTATTCAATTCACATTTTTCTTTTAATCTTATCCTCTAGTGTTAAGAGGGGTAATAGACTTGAAGTGTGTTTATGGATTTGATTACTTCATAAACGTGTCATTATCAGTAAACTGCAGATATGGAGGCCAATTCACTTGAACCTTTGACTGAGGAAAAATACTTCTGTTTATCTCCTTAATTTTTCAGAATTATCACCTAATTTTGTCCTCTGAATGTGGTTTCTTGACTATATGTGGCTTTCAAATGTGAGGCCATGTTTATCAGTTAAAAAGTTCAATAATGAAAATAAAAGCATATTAGACATATACATTGAAGGGAGTAAAGGAAGAAAAGAAGTTGAAATGACATCAACGCACGCTGTGTGTTTGTGGAAATGTCCCATCCCAAATATTGGGACTATTCACTAAGCACGTTTTACTTCAACACAAACAATTTATACTAGTAACAAATATACGTAATTCTCATTGAATTATTAGTTTCTCATGTATACTAGTAACAATATTGTGTTAAGCGTAATACTATATGCATATAATTTTCTCATATAATAATAAATAAAATTATTAATAAACTTACGTATGTGCATGTAGTATTATTCATGTAAAAAATTATTTTCAGCAATTTGTTAAAAATATTTATGAAATGAAAACACTTAAGGTAACTAAGAATTATTGTTGGTCCGCTAGATGCTTAATAAATCTATGACTTCTTTTTCTTTTCATAAACTTTTCTATCTCTCGATGAATTAATTTGTTCTCATAAATTCTTAGAACAAAACCAAAAAATTTACTAGTTAAACTAAAAATTCACCAACTTTAAGAAATTCATTGAGAATTCAAATAGGGATTGTTTCATTATTTTTTTGCTACAGAATTTCATAAATGGTTAGCAATGGTGCACCCCACGAAGGTTTAAGTACAAATTATTTCTGTTATGCTTCTTGTTTTTTGTCCTATTTTTTTGTTGTTGCAAATTGCACATGCTATCAAAGACATTATAATAATATACAATGTGTGCTAGAGACTTCTAAGAAAGTTTCCTTGGGTCCCAAGGTTCTTCTGTATTTTAGCTAGAAGTGGCATTAGTTTACAAAGGCTATTTAATCAAAGCTCCTTGGAACTTACAAATATCCAAGTTGCCTCTTAAGAACTATTTGAATTCTCAAGTTTCAATGCCATTATGAGCAGTTTGTGCCCAAAAGAAAGACAAGCAAGTGAAAGGGGGTGTATGGGTTGGGCAACATGGCTAATTTTCATTTCCATCTGGACCACTTGAGAACCCAATATGGAAATTGGACTTGATATGGAACCCAAATAATGGATTCTTAACCCTAATTCAGGCATTAATTATTACTAAACATACTATTATGATCCTTAAGTGAGTATTCAAATGTCAACTTGCTCAATCTTTTAACCATAACATTTGCCTTTACTACCTTGGTTTGCAGACACATTTCACTTTTCAAGGCTGCAATTCTATGGGTACAATTCTCCATTGAATTTTTGTACAATAAGCCAGTTCAGTCTTTCACATAAATACAACAAACAATGCAATTATCCAACCTAGCATAGGATGCTATGACATTTTTACTATAAAATTGACACATTCTTGCTTTGATAAATATTTTACCAGTGTTCTAAATGCACTTGTTAAAATAACTTGTTTAGTACATAAATCACTGCATGATATTTTCATAAAACCCTTTTCCATGAAAGGACATGCTGCTGGTGCCTTCAGTTGACGGTGAGTATTGTGTCTCCAAATTCAAGGTTTTTAACTTCTCAACTCCAAGGCTCATGTTCCCCCAATATATAGCCTCTTTTGACAGCCTTCATGACACCTCTAGTATTCCAAAACTTGTGACAGACCAGGAGCTTACTGTTGGAGTGTACTGGTTTGTTATATTCACCAACATTCAACTTCACAAACATGCCAATGGAAGCATTAGGCTTATTTTCACTTGTACTTTTCTTTGTTTTGAGATTTGCATCCTCAGATATTAACTTTGCACACAATGGGTTTCTTCAAGCAAACTTGAGCTTGGATGGAGCTTCATGTGTGAGATCAGATGGCATATTGGCTGTCACAAATGGTTCCTCAAAGATCTTCGGCCACGCATTCCATCCATCTCCTCTGCAATTCACAGAAAAGTCACACAAAAATAACTTCTCCATTGCAACCTTAAGCACTAACTTTGTGTTTTCCATCATTCCTAAGTACCCTGATATTGGAGGTCATGGTCTTGCATTTGTTCTCACTTCCCAACCAATATTTGGGCCTTCCGAATGATACAAGCAATCAAATATTCTCTAGCAGAATTCTTGCAGTAGAGTTTGACATTGCCCAAAATCTTGAATTGGAGGACATCAATGATAACCATGTAGGAATAGATGTATCCAGTCTCATATCTAATGTGTCTGAGCCAGCAGCCTATTTCTTCTCAAGCAAAAGTAGCAAAAACAGCAACAACTCCATCAATCTAAAGAGCGGAGATCCCATTCAAGCTTGGGTTGATTATCATAGCAAGGAGAAGTTGCTCAATGTTTCAATCTCTCCTCTTGGGATGCCAAGGCCATATCGTCCTCTGATATCATTTCCTGTTGACCTGTCTTTGGTGTTAGATGACTACATGTATGCCGGCTTTTCTGCTTCCACTGGTTTGCTTACTGCTGAGCATAATGTGCATGGGTGGAGCTTCAGGATTGGTGGGAGGGCAGAAGATTTAGATCAAACAAGGCTACCATTTATTGGATCAAGTAGTTCAACTGAAGTACAGTACAAGAAGAGCTTTGCAGTAGGCATCACTTTAGCTAGTATAACTCTAGTTATATTTGTTACTTCTGCTGTTGTTCATGTGCTGCGGAGAATAAGAAATGACGATGAGGTTCTAAAAGATTGGGAAGTTGAATATGGTACTCGTAGATTTAAATATTCTGAGCTCCATAGGACCACAAGGGGGTTTGGGGCGAGAAACCTTATTGGGTCTGGGGGATTTGGTAAAGTGTATAGAGGAGTAATTTCTAGCACAGGACTAGAAGTAGCTATAAAGCGGGTTGCTCATGATTCACGACAGGGAATGAAAGAATTTGTTGCAGAAATAACAAGTATGGGACGATTAAGGCATCGAAATCTGGTGCAATTACATGGATGGTGCAGAAAACAGGACGAACTCCTCCTTATTTATGAGTATGTGCCAAATGGGAGCCTTGACAAGCTTCTGACTGAAGACGATTCTCAGAAGAAGAAATTACTAACTTGGGGACGAAGATACAGGATCCTTACTGGTGTTGCACAAGCCTTGCTGTACCTACATGAAGAATGTGACCAGCAAGTTGTTCACAGAGATGTAAAGCCAAGCAATGTCTTGATAGATGCAGATCTCAACCCAAAGCTAGGTGATTTCGGTCTTGCAAGGATTTATGAGCATGGGATTAATACACAGACAACCCACATTGTTGGAACATTGGGGTACATGGCCCCTGAGGTTACGAGGACAGGGAAAGCCACAACAAGCACAGATGTGTATGGATATGGTATACTAATGCTGGAAGTAGCTTGTGGGAGGCGGCCAATTGATCCCCAGAAAAATGCTGCAGAATTGGTATTGGTGGATTGGGTCAGGGAACTACATTCTCGAGCGGACATCACCACAGCCATAGACCCAAATTTGGATGGGTATGATAAAGATGAAGTCGAGCTAGTGCTTACCCTTGGATTGCTTTGCTCTCATCCCCATCCTGATCACAGACCTAGCATGAGGGGGATTGTCCAATTTCTTCCGGGAGATGCCAGCCTTCCTTCAGTTCCACTTGACATTCACAATGAAGTCCATGGAGTAGTAATAGAATATCCAGGCACTTGCACGGAGGATTCTGATCCTTCAAGTTGTGGGATGTCCTCATCTTTGAGTACTAGCTTTACAAGCTTTGACAAGAAGGTTTCTGCTAATGAGCTCACAAGGATGACCTTTTAGACATTCCAAAGACAATAAACATAATTTTGTTATTTTCATTATAAGAACATGTATCATGCAATGCCATTCCTCAATTTTACAATAACAACATCAAGAACTCAATCACAATTTCTTACATTTATCTCTATACAACTTTATTTCTATCTGGTATCTACCTTCGGTCTGTCTCAAGACAGAGATATGCTAACGCTATCATGTATACAGCCAAATTATTGTTTCCTTCTTGTTCTTATTCTTCTTTCAGGTGACAGCAATCAAATTTAGGCATACTTCAAAGGCAAATTTTCATCAGCATGGAAAAACAGCATATGTATGCTGTTATTATTCATCTAAATACTCCCCAGACTTGTACCCATCTCCCCGACTAAGACACTTTAAAAGACATATTTGAAATGCCAAACAGCCAGGTATTTGCATATTAAATTCAGCTAAAATATTTTAACATGCAACATATCTTAAGCTGGAAACGACTTCCTAATGGGCAGATGGTAGATTGCTGAAAACTAGGTCAAAATGATTCTCATAATGTCCTGATTTTTTCAAATCAATGGATAATTTCTGAGGGGGCTAACTTTTTGGTATGCACAACAAACACATGTCTTAATTCTTCTCTGTTGATTTTTAATGTGTTGACAACTGAAGAAAAAGAAACTGAGTATTATATGTGTTATCTACACAGAAATGCTATTGATTTTAGGACTATAATGAGGCTCTGGGACCTGAATGGCTTTGAGGGAGGTTTGGTAGGTGATCCATCCATTCTCCACCATTCGTCATGTTATGATTCCAGTTATTTTGACAATGTTCAGAATTTTCCTTTTTTTAAAATAAATAACAATAGAAGAAGAGAGACTGAGGAATAATTGGTCATCCTTTCTTCCTGATACGTTATTAATAACAAAACGAAAGAAGAAGGAACAAATGAATAAGTGTTTTATCTCACAGATCTTTGTCATGCCATATTGATTCCAAGTAGAAGATACTAGCAAAAAGAAAAAAAAAATTCGAATATAAGATACTCACTGGTAGCTGAATCTTTTCCAGAACCAACTCTTTTAGAAAGCACTGCTGTGAAAAGGGAGATTCACCCAAAATGGTACCATCAAGTGTAGAGGCAGGTGGTGAAAGAAAATCTTCAACATCTGACGGACAAGCAAACTGGGGTATCTTGGTATCAAGCTTGGTTGAGACAATTACTGTCCTTGATAGCTCAGGACCTATGTCTTCAAGTATAAGATAGCATTGAACCTTCAAGCCAGAGATAGTTAATATTCTGCTTGCAGTAGAAAGTTTGTCTCTTTCAATTCGGGACAGGAAGGAACTAGGGAGTGATAGCAATTTATGTTGGCTGTTGTTTGCACATTCCTCAGAGATTAATTTCTTGAAAAAACCTAATTGCAACTTTGACTTTATTTTTTTTTCTTTTGATCCAAAAATCACCAGACACAAACAAATGCCTGATTCTACTGAAAGTAGCAGTTTTGTTAAACTCATAACCAAGGATCCAAGGGCAACTGATCAAGAAAATGACAAGGATAGGTAACCACTCTTTGAGTTGGTTGTGTTGATCCAGTCATCATAATCTTCAAGACATAATAAAATGAATTATATATGCTGCATCTTAGACTGCACAAAGGAACTAAACTGCACAAGCTTGACCCTGCCAGGAGTACGATCACAACCAATATTGGCAACACAAATTAGGACAAAATTAGAAATTGAGTGGAAAGCTTTCTCTGCTTTGAAAATAAACCAGCAATGCTCCGTTCTTTGACCTGGAACAGAAGCAATAAGTCCTAAAGTGTCTACTATTGTACGATTTGGGCAATATTTGTACTGTATAATAATTTTTCCTTGGCTGACAATTGACAAAACTCATGCTCCAATCTTTTGTTTTCAGCTTCAATGTACGCCTATTGAAATCATCACAAGTATTAAAATCATAAACTCAAATGACAAAGATATTTTAAGGCATTCTTTGGTTGAAGGAAACTTGCACAATATAAGGGCCTCTACTTTGTCTTTCCAATATCGAAAGGCTATTTTGACATCTCAGAGTATTTCATCCATCAACTAGATGAGCCAAGTAGCCACTACCAATCTGCCACTGGCATTTGCTGGCACAGAATTGTCTTCTGTTTCTTACAATGAAAAGACTTTAGAATGAGGAAGGTTATCATTTCTCTCAGGCACATGTAAATGTGATTCCATAGTAAAATTAATCATAGAACATAACGGAGTAACTAAATTATCATCAAACATCCAACAGCAGTCAGCACATATCTAAATGTGACAGAGGTTACTAGCAAAGACCACATGTTTTGACCTCGTGAAATAATCAACACAAAGGGAACGAATAGTGTTTTTTCAACTATTTTTGTACCCTGAAAAACCCATTTCTTCAGAACTTAGTGTTTCTGTTCTGCACTTTTTTATGTGTGTCAATCTTCGATTCAATTAAAAAGATTCACAACAAAATTTCATTAACTTTCTACATAATTCTCATCATATTTCAAATAAAAAGCAGCTTAGTTGTGCAGCTAACCAAAGGTCAAACTGCCAAAGACAGAGAAATCCAAGTAGGAGTTTCAAAGTATGATTAAGAAAAATTACGTGAATTTCTTGAAGGGGCGTTTCGTCAGCCAAGTTGGGATCAGCATCAGAGACGAGCTGACACAATGGGACTTGACAGTCGGGATCGTACTTCATATGGAGCGGAATGGGTCGCTTGGTCTTGGTACCCACCAACATGGTTGAACCCCACAAGAGCTTCAACGAGGGCAGGCGCTCTTGCCGTCACCCGTCAGTCTGCTGACACACCACCAACACTGGCGGCGCGTTGAACGGATTCTCGAACTCTTGAGCTAGCCCACGAAGTTCATTGTATGCCTCGTATAGGCGCGACTGGTTGTCCCATGGCCGTCATTCTAATTTTCGAAAGTATAGTATTGTACTAGCGAGCGCTTGACGACTCGCTTGTTAGTATAAAACAGAGTCTTTCTCAAAGAAAAGAATATATATAAATACATATAAAGTCACATCACAAGGCTAGCACATACAGAGAGACATGGCTTCCAAATCTGAAGCAAAAAAGTCACATGTCGTCCTGGTACCATTACCAATACAAGGTCACGTAAACCCATTCCTCAAACTAGCAAAACTCCTTCATCACAAAGGCTTCCACATAACCTTCGTCAATACAGAGTCCAACCACAACAAATTGCTCGAGTCTAGAGGTCCCAATTCTCTCAATGGTTTGCCATATTTTCGATTTGAAACAATCCCAGATAATCTCCGTCCTAACAATAATGAGGATGTCACTCAAAATATCGTCCCCTTATTATGCAAGTCAGCCAGCAGAAACACATCCTTCGTCCCCTTTTGCAGCCTTCTGTCAAAACTCAATGACCATTCAGATTCCAATGCTTCCCCAGTTACTTGCATAATCTCAGAAGGGTCCATGTCCTTTGCATTTGAAGCTTCTGAATATTTTGGACTACCATACTTGTTCTTTTCGGTCCACAATGCCTGCGGATTCATGAGCTTCATGCAATGCAGAAATCTCATGGAAAGAGGTGTAATACCACTTAAAGGTACAAACTTTATATTCCAACATCAGATCCAGTTAAGTTAATTCCTGCTCTGCTTGCTCATAAGTTGTTTATGTATGATTGGTTTCTTTTCCTTACCAGATGCAAGCTACCTAACAAATGGGTACTTAGACACCATTATAGATTGGATTCCTGGGATGAAGAACATTCATTTAAGGGACCTCCCAAGCTTTTATAGGACAACGGATCCGAATGATAAAATGTTGGACTTTTTCCTAGATGAATTCGAAAGAGTTTCAAAAGCTTCTGCTATTATTCTGCTCACTTTCGATGCCTTGGAACCTGAGTTATTGGATGCTTTACCTTCAGTGTTTCCCAAACTTTACACCATTGCCCCACTTCAGTTGCTTCTTGATCACACTGTGGAGAAGGATCTCGATTCAATTGGATCTAATTTATGGAAAGAAGAGGCAGAGTGTCTGCAATGGCTCAATTCCAAGGATCCCAACTCAGTTATTTATGTAAGTTTTGGTAGTGTGATAGTGATGACACCCCAACAACTTGTTGAGCTCGCATGGGGGCTAGCAAACAGCAAGGTAAATTTCTTGTGGGTAATTAGGCCTGATTTGGTTGTGGGTGAAACTGTGGTTCTCCCTCCTGAATTTCTATTAGAAACCAAAGACACGGGTCTAATTGTAGACTGGTGTCCACAAGAACAAGTTCTAAACCACCCTGCAGTTGGTGGGTTCTTGACTCACTGTGGTTGGAATTCCATAATTGAAAGCATAAGCAGTGGGGTGCCTCTGATTTGCAGTCCATTTTCATCAGACCAACCGATCAACCGTCGGTATGTTTGTTCTGAATGGGGTTTTGGCATAGAAATGGATAGTAATAATATAAATAGGGATGAAGTGGAGGGGCTTGTGAGGGATCTAATAGATGGACAGAAGGGCAAGAAGTTGAGGGACAACGTCATAGAGTGGAAGAGAAAGGCAGAAGCAGCTACTTGTTCTAATGGTTCATCCTACTTGAATTTAGAAAGATTGGCAAATGAGGTGCCGCTTTTGAAGTAGACCAAGAGAACATGTCTTATTAATTGTTGCTGTGGCTTTGTAACCAAGAATGCAAGACATGTTTATTTTTCTTCTATTTAAGAATAAGAACTTGCATGTTGGATTCCAATTATCTTTATGGAGATTCAATTGTTAAGTGGATGAAGAAAACAATAAAAAGGAACTGATAGAAATGATTACTATGACACAATCCAGATTTCTTACACCCGAGAAAATGATCTATCCCTTAACAAAGCTTCCACTGCTCTCCTCCCAGAAACCAAAGCTCCATCAAATGTGGCTGAGGTCAAATAATCACCACACACAAACAAACCGGGCTCAATTCTCGGGTCTTTCACCAAATCTGTTGGTGGGCATTGATTAGGTTGTGCAAACCCGACTCGGTAAGTCCTCAAATGCTTCCACGAACTTACTATTGAATTCCCAAACCAACCAGATAGCTCCTCAACAACCTTAGCCACTAGTTCCTCATCGGAAACATCATCAAACAACCCAATTAGTGATACAGATACTAAAGCCTCGTCAGGTGGGCCATAGGATGGAGCTACATTTGTAGCAAAAAACATGTTATTCACAATTCCCTTACCCGACCCATTCAAAAACAGAACTGGATCTCGAACTGGGATCTGATCCCGTTCCGTGGAAAAATACACACAAACGGTACTACGAACCGGTTTTTTCTGGACCCGTCTGCTCCTTCGCGCCAAAAGCTTAACTGCTTCCGGTTCTTCAACTGCTAAAATTACTCCTAGCTCACTCCTCAAAACTTCCCCACTCTGTAATCTCACAATCGGAGTTTCTGAATCGGAGAAGTCAATTGAAACAACCTTTGAGTTCAATAATATTGAATCAGATGGCAATTTTGCAGCCAATTGTTCAGGAATAGCCTGGATACCCTTCAGTGGAAGAGTATTGTTGCCAAGAGCAAGACACTTGAAGATAAAATCAAACAACCTCGATGTTGTTTCGAGCTCTGTGTCAAAGAAAATTCCACCAAAAAATGGCCTAAAAAACCGGTCGATAATTGAATCAGAAAAACCAATTCTTTTCAACAAATTAATTGTCGGAACCTCCTCAGCACCCAAAATTTCTTCATCGGATTTGCTTAAGACCTGAATTCGAGTAGACCCAATTAGTAATTTGTCGAAAATGGATCCAATTGGGTTCGTCAGAGACAGTAGGGAGTCCCAAAAATGGCGGAGAGGGTCAGCAACAGTGTGGAATTCACCATTGTAGAAAATTCGTGCTCCTGAATAGAATTTTTGGAGGTCTAAGGCTTGGTAGTCAAGGAGTTTTTGGGCTTCAGGGTAAGCAGTGATGAAGATTTGGAATCCACGGTCTAGAAGAAAGCCGTCGACAACGTCAGTACGGACACGACCACCTACGGCATCAGAAGCTTCCACTAGGAGGAATGGAATGTTTTCAGAGTTGAGTCGGATAGCAGCAGCTAGACCCGCGAGACCAGCTCCGATGACAATGACTCTTGTTTTGGAGAGTGATGGGTTTTGAACAGGTAAAGGGTTGGGAGAGAGTACCGACGCCTGGGTTCTGAATCTGAACCGGTTGGTGGAGGGAGAGACGAAGAAGGAATGTGTGCAGGGAAGAGAAAGAGTGATAGTCATTGGATAAGGTTTTGGATTAAAGGTCTCACTTCCACCTTGGGAGGTTTGGTTTTGTTGGACGTAGCTCATCAGCGTGTTTGGTGTGCATATGTCCTACGTGGGCTAAGGTGTAAGTGTAACTGTCTGAGGACAAAATATTTATCTGACAAAAAAGGAAGATAGGGATTCGTTTCTACATAATTTATAAATTCAGTTGTAGAGAAGGTATCACTATATCATCTTTTCTTACTGGTTTTGCCAGGGCTTGAAAAAGTCGGATGGGGTTCAGAGTACTTGCAATGAGAGATATTTTAAACTTGGCTGACTAAGCAAATAGGCCGTGGCCTGCTGGTGTTGCAGAGGGAGAACATTCAGGTTTCTGATCCTTTTGGAGCTGTCATGATGAGTGATGTCGTATAATGTAATTTCGGAAGCCTAGATTCTAGTCAGACAGCAAATTAGCATCAGCATGGTCTGATTTAGTTATACAAACAGATTATCTCTTGAATCTATTATTTGTTAGAAGGCAGGAGCTTTTCTTCACTAAGTCTGAAATCCAGGGTGAATAAGAAAAGCCATTTCTAATCTAAAATTTCCCCACTCTTAACCACAGGACCACAATAACTACTTTAATCTACTTAGAAGTTAGACATAGCCGTTCTACCCAACATGATATCCACACACAAAAACACAGGGATCAAGCTAAGATAATTGTGAGAAAATACATTTTAAACCCATTCTTATCATAAATGGAGAACTTCATTTGTAATAGATATGTATGTGTTTACCTAAAGTGTTTGTCATAGTCATGGTAAGTCTGTTTAGGGAGTCAGTACTCAGTATAGTGACCATATAAAAATATCAAACAATTTGGTGCTCATTGTAATTCAGTGGTTGATTTGAGATGATTTACAAAGTGAGATAATTACCAAAGAGACAACATAGACTAAGTACAGTTCTGAAATAATAGCCGAAGAATGTGCAATTTACCTGTATTAGGTCCATAAAGAACTCTGTTGATATGAGCGTCAACAGCTTCCCTTGATGGAGGTTCATCACTTGACCAATTTGGCAGCACAACCTCAATGTTATCAGCTGTGGGTGACCAGTAATTAGCAATAGGTATGGCATAGATCTGTCCAGCTAGTTCATCTTCTGTGGGTGGACCTGGTTGGCTTCTTATCGTTGCAGCTTCTGATGCTGCATTGGGCTGATGAGGAAAGTAAGTGCTAGATCCCGTACTAGTGGCTGTTTTGCTCAGTTGTGCAACCACAATCTGGGAAGACATAGTAGTAGTGGCAAGGGTCTGTTGAGCAACTTCAGTTTTTATGGGTGAAGCTGGTTGACTTTCTATCATTGCTACTTCTGTTTCCGCTTCTGTTTTTGGTGCTGCTTCTATTTCTGCTACTGCTTCTGTTTTTGGTGCTGCTTCTATTTCTGCTGCTGCTTCTATTTTTACTGCTACATTGAGCTGATTAGCACAGCTATGAGTACCATATGTGATAGATCCCGTACTAGTGTTTGATTTGCTCGATTGTCCCTTCAGAACCTGGGAAGAAATACATAAATGCCTGGTTTAACGCTGATAATACCAATAGTTTAGTAAATAATACATTTTTATGACGGTTTACCTCAGAAAACTTCGTAGGGAACTTAATTGGAAACAGCTTTTCTTTTCCAAGTGCAAACTGCAGAATGAGGTTAATTCATCAAAAGTGAACACTCATACCGATGTCTGAATGTCATACATCAAATACAGTCAATTTGTGCATTTCTCCTATGTGGTAATTGCATCAAAGTTCATCACTTGAACGGTTTCAGTACAACCTTAATGTTATTATCTTGGGGTAAACCATTTGTAGCAGTAGCAAGGGTCGTTCCAGCAAGTTCAGTTTTTGCGGGAGAAGCTGGTTTGCTTTTTTCCATTGCTGCTTCTGTTTCTGTTGCTCCCTTGAGCTGATAAGCAACAAGTAGTAAAGTACAAAGTCAAATCAAGAAGCAAATTTCTAATTCTTCTGTCAAAAAGATTATGTTTTCTTTTCTTTTCTTTTGGCAGTTTGGTTGCAGAGAAAATTCAGGTTGCCTTGTCAAAGAAAATAATACATTCTTGATTTAAAAAAGGTTTCCTTTTCCCTCTCTATTCTACTACTATCAAACAGACATGAAATTCTGATTTCGATACCTAATCTTTCCCACAACATCAACCAAGTACACACTCACACAGAGCTAGCAAGGGCGTGGACTTACCGGGCAATCAGAGCCTTGGTAGCAGTTTTTTTTCTTCCAATGCTTGCAAAGTTGCGTCTTGTAACGATATCCACGCTTAGAATCCATCCCCGAAGAAGAGCACGATGATGAGGATCCGCTGAAACCGGCGTAGCATAAACCGGCCACGATATCACCCGGCGTTATCTCCAAATTGTCCAGTGACGAGAGCCAAAGCTACTGTCTCCGAACCGTTACTGATAAATATTTCAGGACTCTTCTTGACAACGTAGATTGTGGGAGACTGAAGGTCTCTTCGGAAGAGTGAAAATTTTTCTGTACCGGAGATCCGGCACGGAGATTTCGTATAAGTAGTGAGGCGACTTCAAGACTCTCTGCGTAGTATAGATTGATGAGAAAAATCCTTTTCCGAAAAACAACTGGTCGTTCATCGGTAGTTTCATAGGTGACGCTGAAAAGCTCGATTTCTAAGGATTAGAGTAAGCAGTTAGTCGTTAAGTTCTCTGTTAGTTTTCTGTTAAAGCCGTTAGCTTTCAGTTTATCAGTGTAAAGAATCTTCACCTTTCTCTGTTTCATGGGGTTGGGTTGCTGTAGAGTCCTTTATTACGTCGTCGTTTAATGCCTCCGCCATCAAGATCCGTGTCTTGCTACTAGGACCAACGTTTTCCTTTTCCACAGCTGTACCTGCAATTCGTAGACGAAAGTGTCGCATCAAATTTCTCGGAGATTGCAATCGAAAAAAAAAATGTAAAAACTTTTGGGATTTTTTCTGGAAATTTGAATTTCGCGCCCTAATTTTGCTTCGGAAGTAAGATTTTCCTTTACAAATTCGCAGAAATTGAATTCCAATAACAGAAGCGAAATTCAAAGAAAAAGAAAAACAAATCGGAGAGATACACGTTCAAAAATGGTGAGCGAGTAGTCTTGTACTACTCGAAAAAGCTGAAGCTTCTGTTTGGTCACATAGAAACTGTAAACCTAGAAAAATGAAGTAGAAGAGAAAAAGGCTTAAGCTTGAGCATATTGAATTTCTACAACTGAGATTTCGATTCGATGAAATCCGAGAAACACAACAGCCGGTGTGTTCTGAGTTCTGCAACCTGAGCTTATGACATGAATTTATGAAGTTTAAAATCCAAAAAAGCGCGCTTATTTGTTATTAGGGGCAATTTGGACAATAAAACCATAAATTTGATGAATGGAAGTCATGTTACAATGGAGTGTCACAAGCAATAGTTCCTACCAATCGACACAAACTACATACGAGATTTTTGAACAAGGAGCAAACCATATACACAATTTTCATAATGGAAATAACTATACTTCCTAAAATAAATTCTACAAGATGAAGTCACTAAACTTCATTGATCAGCAATTGCATTCTTCAGATTCCCCCCAAAATATAACATGAGATCCCCGCCATGGACCCTGCCCTCTGGCAGGTTAAAGTCAAGGCTGTTTTTAGTACTAGTATGGCCTATAGCATTGCCATATTCCTTTCTCGCTTCCTTTGGCTTCTGGGCGGTCATGAAACTTGGATAAGCTGATGATTTCATTGAGATTGGAACCAATACCTGTTCTGGTATAAAGCGTAGTCTTTTTGCTGGTCGTTCCATAGAATCAGTACAGTTTGATACAATACTGACTGAGGAAGAGTGGTTGTTGTCAAAACTGCTACCTGCATTAGAAGAAACAGGTACAACCCCATGAAAAAGTCCAGGTGCAATCAGCCCTCTCTTGTTGGTCTCTAGCACCAGGCTGCTGTGTGCTGCACAGAGACCACTCTTTCCCCTTGCGAATTTCTCACATTTTCCTTCTCCCCAAGTGCAATCGCTTCCCCCCGCCATGTGCCTTGCAGAAATCTGTGCTTCCTTGAGCACTTTTGCTACAGTTTTCGAACTTGCACCTCTTTCCTCCGCCATGTTTAACACAACAATCAGTTCGTCCACGTGCACTCTTTGTGCAGCCTGGCACAGCACACCTCTTGCCACCACCATGCGCAACACAAAAATTTGTGCCTCCATGTACACTCTTTGGGCAGATCCCACCTCCATCAAAGAGGCAGCGCTTTCCTCCACCATGTCCCTTGCACAATGGTGTGCTCCCTTCAGCACCTTTAGTACACCCTGCAAATATGCAACGCTTTCCCCCACCATGTGCCTTGCAATACAAAGTACTCCCTTGTGCACCCTTGGCACATTCCTGGTACCGACAACGGCGTCCACCCCCATGAGAAATGCACAAACCAGCTTGCCCTTCAGCACTCCGGGTACAACCATCCACCTTACACCTCTTACCCCCTCCATGTCTGATGCAAAGTCCTGATTTTCCCCGTGCAGCCTTTGTGCACCCACCTAGATACCCACATCGTCTACCACCTCCATGTGCTATGCAATGATCCGTCTTCCCCTCAGCACTTTTAGTACACCCCAAATGCTGGCACCTCTTCCCCCCACCATGAGCCTTACAGTAGGCAGTTCGGCTTTCTGCACCCTTGTTGCATCCGGGCTTCTGGCATCTCTGTCCGCCCCCATGGCCGATACAAAGACCTGAAGCACCACGAGCTCCCTTTGTGCAGCCAAAGAATTTGCATTTCTTAGGGTTGTTGATTCGGTGATCTGAAGTCATTGCTGAAGTTGCTTGCCCCAATGAAGTGTCCATTGAGTAATCTGTTGCAACGTATGCCTCATGACTCAGATGTTGTTTGGTTCCAATAACTAGTAGGTCTTGTGTCTCTGTTGAAACGTTAGCATTATCCATTCTAGGAGCCAAAAGCAGTGATGGCATATAGCCACCTGATTTCTTTGCTGAGGTAGAACCCTCATCAACAATGGGGACAACAGGAAAACTATTTACAAAAGATACTTGGCTTGAACGACAGGATATGTTTATATCAGTCTCTGTTGAACCAGAGCAGTCAAGCACACTTGATCCATCATTAGTCACTCCAGAAAGGCCAAGTTGCAGGATTGAATCACAGTCAGATGACATACCCTGAGGTAATTCGGTGGCTAATTTCTTCTTCTTATTAAAGCTCAAATTGTAATAACCATCACATTCTGCCCTTGGGGTTGGGCCCAATCCAAGAACCAACCTGCAGCCATCATCAGAAGGATTGGAAGACCTCTTTGCTAGACTTATTTGAGCATGCCTATAACTAGTTGTATTGCTTCCACCATAACCAAGGCAATTCAAGCTTAGAGTAGTATCACCGAAATTCTCACTGTTCCTGCACTGAGCATCATGAGAGCACAATACAGCCTTCTTGTTCAGATCCATTATCCAGATGTTGCACTACAGCTTTAGCAGGTCCAATTAGCAGAACACTTCACCGAATAGTACTAGCATATCAGACTATATGAATTATGAACAAGCAAAAGAACTTCCAATAAGATACCTCCACCACTTACAAAGCCTGATGTGTCTGATCTATCCATATTTGCTTAATCTCAGAACCAATGCTGCACTAAATCTTTTATTGAAGTCAATTTCAGCCTAAAAAATCTGATAACATCACTTGCATGGAACCCTTTCATAAGATTTCTTAATACTGATGCCAAGAGATTTCTGGAGCTCCTTGTGCTCCTTGAGGAAAAATCATTTAGCTTCATTAACCCTGACGAATAAACATATTATTGACAAATTCAATTAAAAAAGTTTCTTATAAAGAGAAACCTCTTTATAAACAGATAAGCTCTTCCTACCACTTTATGCAAGCACAGAAGGTGAGTGAGAGACAGATCTTACTTAATCAAATTCAAGAAAATAATTCTTTCTCTTGTGATGCGTCAGATTGGAGAAAATATTATTCGACAACAAGAAAAGGTAATATAAATCTCAGTAACAGCATTACTCATTCAAAAGTCTCCGAGCACCACATCAGACAGTTTAACCTTCACACAAAGTAAATGGGCAACTCTATCTGAATTAAAAACAATCAAGCTGAATTCAACTATTTCATTACCCTGATAAACTCAAACAAGACTAAGATATTAAAATTCACAATAAGGCTAGATAACCAGTACCGATTTGATTTTAGTAAATGAAGAAAACATATAATTATACCTTACAAGAGGAGAACAATAAAAATAATAGCATTTGTTCCTCTTTAATGAAATACACTATATCCAACTAAAAGTATCCGGAAACACTACTTTTTCATTAAAACTGTGTTTTATGGGAAGGGGGGGGTAATCAAACACTATCATTTACGATCTCTGTACATTGAAAAGCCCAAGCTATGACAAAGTATTGAAGTAAGAGCAGGGTGGAAATTGACAGTTTTAAGAAGCCACATATATTTCACAAACCCAATAAGGGATACACCCAGATCAGAGATATCATTCCTTCTTCCTACAATTTTAACACCAAAACAATCACACCGACAAAAATAAAGGGAAAAAAAAGTAAAATTTATCAATAACCAACTTAGTGATATATTTCCCATGCTTCAAAGACTGAATTGAAAACTGGGAATATTTTAATCAACAGAATATCATTTTAGTTCACAAACAGAAAAAGACTTCAGCTCAGACCCATCATGAAATTCCAGAAACCCATAACAACAATTTTAGGGAACATAAAGAAAAACCAGCTATTAACAAAATCTTTACACAAAACAAGGAAAAAGGAAACTATGGTATCAAAAATTTCCACCACAAAAAAATTATAAAAAAGCAATCAAGGAATTACTGCTGTATTCAGCTCACACAAAAAGGAAATGATGGGAAAAAATTAGAATAAATACCGTAATGATTAATTTAGAGGTAATTCTAAAAGGTTCACTGGATCTTAGAGGCTTGCAAAGACAACCTGAAGCCATAATAAACAGAGAGAAGACTGAAACGGCAATGAAGAAGAAGTAAGAAACTGTGGGAGGGAGACAACGAGAGACATTAAATATGTAATAAGCACTAATAAATAAAGCAATGGGCGGCTCTATTTTCCCATGAAAAATCAGATATTTGTGAAATACCAAAATTAACCTTTCAGCCAGTAGTTGGACAAACAACTGTCATATGCTTATGGGGCATTCATACTTTTCATTGAAAATGACACCCTTCAGAAAGCCATATTTACCCCTGGTATACTGGTATGTTGGTTATGTGATGTCATGAATGGAAGGGTATTTTCGTCTTTCTAAACTTTTGTCTTTTATATGGCTTTGTCCTTTCTTTGTGGGCTTGGCGGAGAGAAATTAGTGGCGGAGGTAGGAGTTGTCCTGGTCGAATCTCCAGCGTCAACATTAGGGACCTGGCTGAATCTGAACCGTCCATGTTTACCCCAATGCTCTAGTTGTTGTGATCGACGGCCTGTGTTATTTGTCGTTCAGGTTAATAATGTACCTAAGCATGTGATAAGCCGAGCTGAGCTGATAACAATGACGCAACATTTCAACGTCGGCTTTGTTTAGGACGGGGAATGCAAAATGACTTAGGTTGGTGAGCCAGATCTAATCCGGTAACATCCCACCTTTAATTGTTTTGGTTTTTTTTTTTCAAAATGGTAATAATTTTTTCCAACAAATCTCAACATCTTTCAATTTTTTAACAAAAAACTAATTTTCTAAATTTTTATAATCATCCTCTCATTAAATTACTTAAAATAATATATTTTTATTTTAAGAATCTTAACTCGAAAAAATAACAATAGATATTCATTATATTTATACTAAATTTATACACAGACAATAATTATCTATTAATAGTTATTGGAGATAAAATTTTAACAATGTTTTAATTTTGACATGACATTAGAGAAATAAATAACAGATTCAATTAATTAAGCTAAGTTCTTGATGATGAATTAAAAAATAATAATTAATTAAAATACATAAACTACCTAGTAAAAACTATATATAGATCAAAGCGTTAGATTTAAATATTTCTTTTGTTAAAAAATTTTAAAAACAAATATTTTTTTTTATAAATAATAATAGAAGCCTAAAAACCGTCAGCTTAGCTTTGTAACTCATTCGACAGCAACCCATCAGTAATCTCACTCTTCAAACAACAGCTTCGTTGCCAGCCCGCTGCGTACAAACGGAACCAAAATTCGCAAACGTAATTAAAAGCAATCATTTATTCCACGTGGCATATTTTAATTGGATAATAAATAGGGGTTCAAGGAATCTTTATCTACCTACTCCTCTTAGATCCACCGGCTTTGTCCGCCGCGTTTCCAAACTATTTCGGCGCGTGAGCGTTTTCTTAAGATCACTTTTCTGTGGGACCAACGTTTCACAACTGACGAATAGAAAGAGACTGTTCTATTTTTGGGACGTGTTGGTGAGAATATCAAAGTAACAACTGACACTTGTCAAAGAGAAATTAAATACGCAACTTGTTATTATTGGACAATGAAAAAAATTGGACAGCCTATTCCATAAGATCCATATATAACGCCAAAAGGCCCACGAAACAACCACACCCTAGTCCCTACGGTGCCCACTATGCTTTAAGAATTTTTATTTTTTGGTGGAAAGAATCTTAATTTATTATTATTTTTTTTTAATAAAGACAATCCAAATATTTGTATTCCCAATATTAACATTTTTTTTTTTTTAAATTAGAGTAATGATCATACATGGTAAAGCTTATGGAATTATACATCATATTTTAAAAAAATCTCAATAAATATAGCTCATACAAATCATACAAATAGTATATTACTTTCTCAATTTAAAATAAAAATAATTAAAATTTTCATTGAAATAAATTGTATATTTAACTAAATTCATTTGGGATAACAAATATCAGCATTTGTTTATATGGTTATATATTTTGGCTTTTTGGTCCCATAAACATTCACGTGAGCCTTACATTTTGATTGGCAGAAATCAAACATAAACAATAAATAAATTGTGGACACTTCCAAAATTCAGGTTTGAAAAGAGAAAAATAAACATGAAAAGTCAACTATCTTGTTATTTTCTTAATCCTTTCAATACTAAAGTCAATGGATTAATAAATATATTTATGATCCTTTCCTCATAACACCAAAAAAAATAATTAATAAATAAATAATCTATATAATGTAGGAGGAAAAGTGAAAAATTAAGCCTCAATACAATTTTGCATATTAACATGTACCTTTCATTTTTGTATAATTGATTTATGGTTGCAGTTTTTTTTTTTTTTTCTATAATATTTTTGTTTGAGTTTCATATCTATGAATATATAGATAGAAGTTAAAAAGAAATTTTTGGCTTAACTATTATTTTATTTCTTTGACTTGCCTTTTCAATTTAGTATTTCGGGAATGTTTTCACTTTTTAATCAATTTCAATTTCTAGGATTTATAATTTTTCAATCAAATTACATTATCTCATACTCATTTAAATTTTGCAAGACAATTCGGGAATGTTTTCACTTTTTAATCAATTTCAATTTCTAGGATTTATAATTTTTCAATCAAATTACATTATCTCATACTCATTTAAATTTTGCAAGACAAAAAAACAAGTTAAGTATGTCAAGTGTAATTATTCTATTAATTCATAACATATAAATAAAAAAATAAAATTTGATTGAACTGAATTGAACATTGATACAATTCTGAATAACCAAAAAATAAATAAACTTAAATTTTATAAAATTTCACTGCTTATTTTTATTTTGACTTATTTAGAGGATGACTTTTGATTAGTGGAATGAATGAACATTTTATGAGTTGAGTATATTTATGTTACTATCCAATTACCCGATGAATAAAAAATGATATTGCCTATGAGATTTATATATTAATATACATGGCTAACTATAGTTAGCAAAGAGTCAATTTAGTCTAATTGTCTCTTAGCATTCATCAATTAATGACTCATTAGTATATTCATATTTATAGAACTAAGTTTGATTTTCCCAAAGAAAACAAAAAACAAAAGTCTAATTGTCTTTTGAGAATCATTTGAGCCAAATGCTAATCCAACACTAATGCATAGATAAGTACATGGAAGGGCAAATTCGTCCTACATTAAAACTTTACCATATGTAATTAAATAACCCTCCGCGTTACGATTATCAAAATATAATCTTGATTATTGGTGCTTAGCAAAACTAAGAAGAATATTCAAAACTAGAAATTGAGACAAAAACAAGTTGATTGTCTTACATAAGGTGTTTAAAAAAACTAAGTATTAAACCAATGTAATTTAGTTTAATCATAATAGGAAGTTAGGAACCCCACTTTTTTGGAGTTTGTGCATGTCAATTTCTTCCATAACTAACACATTTGTTTGTTTAATCCCAATCAATGAAATTTAATTACTATAAACTAGGATTTAAATAAAATTATAGTTATGAAATTAACACTTACTTATTAAGATGTAATAATAAAATTTTCATTTAATTAGTACATTAAAATTATTGTTGTCATTGCATAATTTTTTTTACTTTTTTTTTTATATGTACCATATTAACAAATTAAAAAAAATCCTTATTCGTAAAAACACGTAATTTCTTTTTCAAGACATATATCTATATTTATTTATACTCTATACTATACTAACAGCATAAACACTTTTAATGCGTTCTCTCCTAAGTTTTAGTTGATTTTTTTACTAAAAATATCATATAATATCCATATATTCAGTTGTTTATCTTGTTACATTAAGAACTGTTGATGTAATTTTACAACATAATTCAATATAAATGAAAAAAGTAATTACTCACTGCTAACAATCTTATTGTCTATTTTTCTCATTCACTCTTCATTCATTTACATACTAGCCTAATTCAATCAATAAAATTGGAAAAATAAAATTGATTATTTAATCTTAAGAATTTTTATAATTATTTATTTGATTTAATTTTAAGAGCATATATAGAATCCAGTAATGCATGAGTTTTTTTTTTTTCTTGAAATTGCATATAATTATGGTAATTCAAAAATTAGCTCGATAATATGATAGATTTTTATTGTTAAATCAATATATAATTGGGGTGACATCACATCATCATCACACTATTTAAGTGTGATCAATCAAGTGAGAGACTAAAGTGAAAATTTTGTATTAATTAAAGTGAATACAGATACTAATAATTGAGGAAAGCAGTGGGTAATTCAAAAATTTTAAGTGTGCTATAAATTCTACCTCTTTTTTTTTCCCCTAAAGAGATATTTGTATTTTATTTTTTGAAAAGAAAAAATCTTAAAATTGTGGACCATTTTCTGGATTTGTGTGTAGAAAAATATTGATAGGACAAATAAGAAGCCTAAATTTAGACGTGGTCATTCCAATATATATATATATATATATATATATATATATAATAAAATAAAATAATTAAAAAAAAAAAAACCAAAACCAAATTCTTGTAGGAGAACTTAATAAAACTAGTTGCAAATGATAAAAATAAACGTGGCACTTAAAATTTAAATATTGATATTTAGTTTCTTGGTTCCCGTTTAACTTTTCAAAACCCAAAGAGCCTATATTTTTCATTTTAGATAGTTCAATGAGTATATAACTATACAAGAGTCTACTCACATAGAAAATGACAAGCCCATGGTCCAACCCAATTAAGTTTCTTTTTTTTTTTCTTTCTCATATGTCAAACATAGAGCATGAAATAGTCGGGAACTTTTGGGAAAACAGTTTAGGATAATAATCTCAGTAAGTATTCTTAAAATTTGAAACAAGTGTATATTGATGAAGTGATTAGTTGAGATATACGTTAGTTAATTCAAACACACACTAAACAAACAAAAAATTAACAAACTAGAAAGAGCATTTGCCAGTTGATTTAAATAATTACAAGTTTACAACTATAATGGTATTATATGCAAACACTTTTCTCACACAAATTTCTTACTCATAGAAAAATTCGTGAGAATTAATGATAAACTTATTAAAAGTGAATAATATATATATTTTTTATTATCATTATGATGTTTATCAATCACTTAAAGGAATTTATCACTAAATTTAATGAATTTATTTAATACATAGATAAATTTGTGTGAAAAAAAGATGTGCGTATAACATTTGGTATCATCTTTAGGTTAAACTTGAGCATATTCTCACTCTTAGGCTATGATTTTGTTTGCTAAAAGAACAAGTGAATTACAGTGAGTTTAAGTTGTTAACATAAACAATTGCAACTAATATCACCAGAAATAAGTCTCAGATGTTTAGTCATCCATTTTCTTATGTGTGCTCATCTTTTCATCTTTCCTAAGTATGGAATTGTTTCAGTTCTTGGCTATCTATCCCCCACCTCCCCCCCCCAAAAAAAAAAAAAAAAAAAAAGATATGAACAACTTCATTTGGATTTAAATTTTTTTTTATTTTGAACAATTCAGCTATATCAAAAAATTTGGAAAATTGTTACAACTCTCCCAACTTATTTTTAGCTCAAATTTCTATTTTGAAATATTTTTCATGGATTTGAAGACTTATTTCAAATCCTCACACTAAATGAATGTGTCAAACTTCCAACATGAAGAACATGTTCTCCTAAAGCAACTTTCCTGCTTCCAAGCTCATCAACCACACTCAAATCCTTGCAAACATCCACCTTGAACCTAACTAGTGATTCTGTTCTTCCTGTCAAGAGTACCTTTTCAAAACCCACTAAGTGCTTTATAGGTGAGTTGTGCACAGATGGAGGAGTAGAGAACAAGAACACTGTATGACTAGCACTGGTTTTTCCAATGTTTTTCACTTTTAAATGAATATCAAAAGCTAAGTTTTGACACTTCTCTTGAACAACATTGAGTGACTTGCATTCTGATGAATGACAAATGTGATCCTCTTCTAGGGGAATCGATACTGACTCGGGTGCTCGTACTAATTGGTGGTCAAATTTAGAGTAGCTTAGTCCATCTCCAAATGAAAAAACAGTTTCTCCTTTGTAAAATCTGTATGTTCTACCAGGATATCCATTGGAAGCATCTGGTCTCATGTTCATGTTTGTCATTGGTACCTGTTGCACATATGAATTTGGATACCATGTCATGGGTAGTCTTCCACCTGGATCAGAAACTCAATCGTAAGTTACAGTCTTGCTCTTAATCATATTTGTAACTCAAGGAAATAATGCCATAGGTAGACTTACTTGGATTATGAAGCCCGAATATCACATCTGCTATGGCTGCTCCACCAGCTTCACCAGGGTAACCAACCCATAGGATGCTTGTAATTTTGTCATTACTTTTTGCAAATGACACATCGAATCCCCCTCCAGACATTATGACAAGAATCACTGGTCCCTTGGATGCATTTGCAACTTCTGTCACCAAAAGTTGCTGCTGTCCTGGAAGAAGAAGGTCAAGTCTGTCACGACTCTCTGCCTCTATGGATTGATCTGCACCCACTACAAGCACAGTGGCATCTGCAGAAGCTGCTATAGTTTTAGCATCATCTACCTGTGCAGTGCCGCAGGCCACATTAGCGCAGCCGGGTTGATAAGTTGTAGGAACTGAGGCTGCTAGGCCTTGCAAAGGAGTTACATAATTGCACGGGATTCCTGCAAATTTTTTAGCAATTTGAGACACAATTCAGCTCCCATTTCAAACTCAACTGCTCAGTTGATTTTGCACATGTATAATTAAGCAGAAGGTTTCACCAAAAAGAATAGTTAAGCAGAAAGTGAACTTGACCAATTTGGCATTCTTGCAAAGTAACAAAAGGTCTATATATTCATAACAAGTCATATACCATGCTGTGGCAGCTCAATAAAGAAGGAATCCCTATAACGAAAAGAGTTGAAAATTTGAGTACCTTCGTAGTTTCCAATCATGGTTTTTGTGACGTTAGCATTCGGTCCTATGACAGCCAAAGATTTTATGGCTGCTTGATTAAGCGGTAGCGATCCTGGAGTGTTTTTAAGCAATACAATTCCTTGCCTTGCTGCTTCACGGGCCAATTCTTGGTTCTCTGCTGTGCAGACATCCTTTGGACCAAGCTTTCCATAAATCTGCTTGCTTGGATCACCATCAAAGAAGCCAAGCCTCATCAGAGTAGCGAAATTGTTTGAGATGGCCTTGTCAATGGGTGCTTCAGTAAGAAGTCCTTTATTGACAGCATCTTCTGTGTGTTCGCCTAGGAAACTTCCACAGTCGAGATCCAACCCTGTTGAAAGATAACATATAATAGAAGTCATTTAGCAAAGGTTATGTCGATTTTCTGGATTGAAAACAACAAAAAACCATTGTAAGCAAGAATATTGCCACAATTCTGATTGAACATGGAGTTACCTGCCAAAATAGAAACTGCTGCAGCCTCCTCTGGAGTCTTAGTGTAATGCTGGTCATTGAATAACACTTTTACTGAATCACAATCAGACACTATGTATCTGCAAATAGCAAAGTACTTAAATGTTAAGTCTACAGTCAGAAGGTTGGCAAGTAAAACAAATTATTATGCAAGAAATGATTCAAGAGAAATGAAGATACCCATTTAGTTTCCATTCGCCTCGGATAACCCCTGCAAGGAGGTCAGGGTCTGCACAAGTTGGCTTTCCATTAACCTGGTTGTAGGAACACATGACACTGGCAACATTCCCATCAATCACACAACTCTTGAATGGTGGCTGGAAAGTATCATCCAGATCTTGCTTTGTTACCTATATAACAAGCAAAACAAGTAAAACTAGATTTCTATGGCCCTTCCAATGAAAATATATAAAGAAATTCAGTTGAAAGTAAATTACCACAGCATTGAAGTGATAACGATCGACACCTTTCCAGTTGTCCACATCATAAGCTGTGTAATGTTTGCAGCACGCAGCAACCTTGAGCCTATTCGGGTTACCATCATCACTTTGTTGTAGACCTTTCACATAGCCAGCTGCATATTTACTAGAAAGCAATGGGTCTTCTCCTGGTGTTTCCTGGCCTCTTCCCCATCTGGGATCTCGGAATATATTGACATTTGGTGACCAAAATGTCAAACCTGCTAACCCCACATTATACATAGCTCTTGCTTCTGTTGAAACTACCTGCAAAAGGAGAAAAGAAATTTACTATGATATATTTTCTAGGAATCAATTGCTGCACTTCATTTACAACTTATTATCAAATTATTCAGCATCTGTAAATCTATTTAGAATACTATTGATAACAGTTCTCTTATAATTTTTTGCAGCAAATAATTTTTACAATACATGATACACTAACACTACAGTAAACAAATGAATTGTAATGGGAGGTTTACAATGCATCATCCTACAACAACAACGGCAACAAATCTTAATCCGAAATGATTGGGGTAAGCTACACAGATCCTCACAATGCATCACCATAAAAGAAGAAAACAAACAGAAAAGCTATGCTATGCATGCAAGTTATCTTTAATAATTCTTAAGATTTGGTTTAACCAATAACAAGTACAATGTGCTGTTTCTGAGAAATTAGATAGCTATGTCATTGGTAATCAATCAACATCAATCACTTCCTTTTTTTTCTCATTTCAAACCATATTCAAGCTGGAACCCTTTATAAGTTAAACTTCAATTTTGCTAACTCTGAATTACATTAATTCAACAACTTTTATTTCCCATTTACAATTGGATAAAAGGCCAAGAATTTCACCAGAAAAGCAATTAGAGATGGTAGGCAAAGCAATAATAAATAGGCCGATCGTCTTCGTCAGAATAGATGTATATTTCATAGATATTTTTAAACCCAGAAAATTCACATTTTTGTAAATGTATCTTCTGAAGCCTTCCTTGTCATAACTGGGCTGATAGAGAGCAAATGATAATTATACTAGAAACAACAGCAAGAATAAATGAGAAGAAAACTGATACACTAAGGCCAACTTGAAAACATTAAAAAGGTGAACTAGCTATCAAACAACCAATACATTCAATGTGTGATACCAAAATATCCCCAACTGCAGCAACCACTCCCACTTATCAGACATATAAAATCATACTAATTTGCATTCAAAGCGTCACCAAATATTGCAAAATTTTCAAAGCAAATGGAAAAATATTTCCAACCCATTAGCAAATAGTAATTGAAAAATCATAAAGACTCACTTTTTTTATCACCCATTTTCAGAAACTAGATAGAGAGAGAAGTCTCACCCTTCCAATAGCTTCAAACAGAGAAGCATTGAACGAAGCTGCAGTGAGAATAACCTGAGGAAAACTAGTTGCTCCAGGTACCAAACCAGTGAAACGCGTCCCTGGACCAACATTTGAGACTCCATGTAAAGCCTCAGACCACCATTCATATTTAGGAACCCCAAGACTACTCACACTCCCTGCACTATCAACCAAAAACCCAATTTTCTCTTGCAATGTTAACCTCTTCACCAAGTCTGCAACCCTCAAATCAATCGCCAAAGATGTGTTACAAAACCCAAAACCAGCCAAAGCTGGATTATTGGCAACATCACAGGCAAATACAGGTGATGATTGGCCAAAAACCCGGTTCGAGCCTAACAAATTTAAACCAAGGAACAGACGAAAACAGAGCAAAACAGAGACCTTTGGTACTCTGTTTTGGGTGGAGGCCATTTGTGACCTTCAAAGAGTATGACTAACAAAATGAACTACAGGAATAAGAAAAAGGGTACGTTTCCCTTGCATGTACCTTTCTATATTTATATCTAAAGTATTGAGTAAAGGAAAAGAAAATTTGGTGTAAAAATCAAATTGTTTTTTAGCAACCCGTGATGGGTAATTTTGAAGAAGAAAATGAAACTCCCACCAAATGTAGCTGTTTTGGCAGAAAGCTAAAGACCAATGAAAAGAATCTATATGATATTTCAGGAATTCTCAATCTTATACAAGTCCGTGAAAGATTTCTAATTTTCCTAGATAAGGGAAAATTTCGTTTGGAAGCTCTCTACCTATTGAGTAAATATACCACAGGGGACTTTGAATAGTGAGATTAATTTCTTGGTAAATTGAAGAAACAGGGTCTGTGTTTTCTTGGCTGAGTCAGTAACTCACGTGAGAGATATGGCGGCTGATATTTCGGCTCTGTTGTAGGCAGCTAAGCCAGTGGATGAAGATTGAAAACAGAGAGGAGTCAGAGAGAGAAGTGAAAGGCACGAAAGGTGGAGGGTAGTGGTTCAGGTTTGCCATACAGATGGCATGGAGGATTGGGACTAAATCTTGTGAAGCTTAGCAGAGGTTCTCAATTACCAAATTGAACTTGTGAGGCTATTGAGGCTGGTTCAAAATAAATAATTTGGGATTGTCATTTTCATGGACAATGCCCATTTGATCATGGTTTTGTTAAATAGGAGTGCCGGTTTTATCTTATACGATATTGTAATATAACAATGAACCGATCTAAATTTAATTTTTCAAAATTTTTAATAAAATTTGAAATGACTAAAATTTGATTTAATTTAAACCCAATTCGATTTGGTCTGAATTATACTTATATATTTTTCATAGCATTTTCTTTCTTTTTTTAATTTGGTCATAAACTAGACCCAATTTGAATTGTTTTAACTCAAACTCAATATATTATGATCTTATATGAATTTATTATTATTTATGAACTATTACAAAACAAAAAATTTCAATCTAAGTACTAAATATCTAACCTACTTAATCTGGTGGATCAAATTACCATACCTATTAATACAACTATCTGGTAAAAATTTATTTTTTAATTTACGTTGTATTTTTTTAAGAGTGTTATGAGTCTATAAATTTGGTAAGTGATGTTATTTATATTTGTACAATACATATGAAAATCTTTATTCATAAAAAATATTTTTGTAACGCATCGTTTAGATTTAAAGTGGTGTCAACCAATTAAATATTAATTAATAAAAATTATTAAAATTTATATAGTTACAATAAAAAATATTTTATTAAAATTGAGTGTTATTTCCTACCATACAAAAACAATTGAATCTGAGCCAAGCAAGTAAAGCCGGCCGAGCCGAATCAGAAGGTAGAAAAGTCGCGGGAGGTCAGACAAGTGGCTGAATGCGGCCTTATGATTGATTATTTCCTAATACCAGTGACAATTCTCTGCAGCCGACCACACCATTAGGTTCTCTAACTGTCCAATCACAGTGTTTGGGAAAAAAAGTGAGTGGACCCAATAGAAGTATAAGATGGTCACGGGTAAAAGTGGGGTCCAGTAGTGAGTTGGCAACCAGTAGTAAGATAAGTAAAAAAACATGTGGATGCATGTACTGTAAAGCACATTAGCAGAGCAAGTTGCAGATATTATGATCAGTAATAAATAGTAGTAGTACTAGAACACAAATACTAGTCCCTTTTGGTCTAGTAATTTATTTGTATTATTTAATAGGTGAATAAAAAAAAATGTAATTATTTTTGTTTTATTTATAGTATATTTGTAATGTATGAAATAATATTTATAATTTATATAACAATATTATTTTCTTAATTATATATGTACTTTTTAGTTTTGCAGTGGATGAGGCAATACACGCCTATCTGTGAGTTTGTATTTATCTTGTATGGTAGCGTCATGTGTGGTCTAAGAAGCAATTATTGTGGACAAATTACAAAAGAATATGTTATACAATAAAGAAACATATCCAGATGATCATCATGTAATTGATATCTAAAATACCAAACAAATCCAAATAATTATAATGGGTATGCATGCCAAGCATATAAATTAAAAAAACTATAGTATTATTGTGTGTAAAAGAACAAAACTTTAGCATAAATTACTAATACCGTGATGGATACAAAGTCTTTGTCAATCAATTGAATATTTCACACATGCCACCTTTAGTTTCAATCTTATATAGTTTGCATTGAATTCAGTTTCATTTGGCAGAATCCCATTGGCTATATAGAATTTTAAGTTGATGGTGAGTCAAAACATTGATTCTGCAGAAAACAGACAAGGTAGGCAGAACAACCATATAATTTTTTTCTATGTTTTAGATGATTTTGGAATTGAACTTAAACATAAGATAATTAACTCTTACATTTTTTTATGTTTTAATTTATCTCTTCATGCATTTTTATTGTTAAATTATCACATTATTTAAAAATTTAAACATTATAATGAATTAACTCAATACATAAATTTTTTAATTTTTTAATAAGTATATAGATAAAAGTTGCATCTTATTTAAATTTATATAATTTACGTGTCGAGTTCACATTTAAAGAGTGTTTGAATAAATATATAAATGACTAATTAAATGATCTTTTGACTACATGCTTAAACTATTATCATGATTAAACAGTATAATGAATTAGCCCAATACATAAATTTTATAATTTCTAAATAATTTTGTAGATGAAGGTTGCACCTTATTTAAATTTATACAATTTATGTGTCGAGTTCACACAAAAACAGTGTTTGAATATATGTATAAATGACTAATTAAATGATCTGTTTGACTACACTACACGCTTAAACTATTGTAAAGATATTAAAATGCATATATGAGATATTGAATTCTGATCACTTGAGAGTGTTTGAATATATATAAATAGCTAAATGAACCTTTCACTACACACTAAAATTTTTAAATGATGTGATAAATTATTATGTATCGTATATGAAATCTTCAATCCTAATTATGTAAGAGAGTGTTCAAAAATATACAAATAATCAAATTCTCTCCCTCTACAAACTTAAAAGTCTCAAATTCTAACTATCTTTTTTATTTAGAGTCAAATTCTTATTATCGGTTTTCCAATTATTTTATTTTGATTTCAATAATCTCTCTTTTTGAATTTGCAAGGCGTAAACAAGAATCAAGAATGATATCTATTTTTTGATTTATAAAACTTATAAAAAGATATACAATGAAATTAGTTGTATATATAATAAAAATAATATTAGTTTTTAATTAAAGCTTGATTGTGATTGACAATAAGACAAATGTATTTTAGTCATGGCCACCGAAAAAATCCAGAAAAGTTTATCAAATTTCCATTTATTTGTTAGTGCACGGCGAGCCAAACAGACATTGACCTTAACTTATTGGGGGTCATTCTCTCTTGGCTTTATATATAGATTTCATCCTCATCTAATTTTTAGGACTTTTATTGAACCAATGAGGATTAACTTTTTATTTACTTCTAGGATGAGAATTAATTAAATGTATGGTTCACTTTGTTTGGGTTCTCTTTGGAATGAAAATGACATGAATGATGAGGTACTTTTCAATGCTAAGATATCAAGTATCAATTTCTTTCCATGTATATGTTAATTACTAAAAAACAAAGTAGAAACCAAAAAAAGAGGTGCTAATTTTTAATTTAGTTTTCAAATCGTACGTCGTCATCGTTCGATAAAATTTATGAATTGAGATTATATTAATTTTTTGTTAAATTAATATCTACGTATGTATAAAAATAATTAATAGAAAATAAACTCGTATTCTAAATTAATAAATGATATTAGAACTCATACAAGCAATGTAAAGAGAATAAAGTAAAAGTGTCTTGTCATGTTAAAAATGGTTTTGATTGAAGTAGTTAAAATTTGTTTCGTTTGAATTTCAATTGATTAGATATTTAGAGTTCAAAAGGCATTTCCCAATGGTAATATTCCATTCAAATGAGAGTTGTGACCTCTCGAATAAGCAATATGTGAAGCAAGCCTTTCCAACTTGGCTGAACAAATTTATCTTATTGGAATAAATGTCTCTTTCACAAGGAAATTTTGAAGCACTTTGTTAACCAATCAAATTTATTAAATGAGATTAGGTATTTTAGTGAATATAAAATGATGTCTTTTAGACAGTTGTTTCATATGCAAATTGGCAAGGCAATGAAGAAGATTTCTTTGATAAAGAGGCAGGTGAGCACTCACATGGGTTTAGTTGCTTCCCTTTCACCCAATAATGATCTTAACCAATTGACAAAAACATTATAGGTAAAAAGTATGATTGCATATAGATGATGGTGCTCTATAGAAGTGGTTGGCAGCAGGTCACCTTCATTATACGGCATTCCTATAGCTCTAAAAGCTCAAGTATAGAGGGTACATTGAATTAAGATATTGGAAAAAGAGGTTTCAACAATATTGAAATATGTGTTTTGTTTTATTGGAGAAAAGAGAGAAAGTTAAGTAATTTTTCTTTAGAATCGTCACTATTTTCAAGAAAAATATTATCGTGAATAAGCTCATATATATTTTAGAATTTGTGTAACTAAATTAAGGATACCTAATCGTATATAAATATTTAAATTCTCTTTTTTCTTTTTAACTTGAGACCTCGTTAAATACTCATTTATTGAGATCAACCTTTTAATTGGACTGATTGGTTTTGATTTTAGTTATTGCAACTTTTCAAGACCTACTCATGTACGGATAGAGTTGAAACTTGAAATATGAAGGTTAGTGGGGGTATGGTTTCCCTTATAGTCCTTAGTCCTTACTCCTTAAGATTTGAGATAATATTATGTTGGATTGATGATAATTACTAACTTAGCATTGAAGCTACTGGCTAGCTACTGCTTGGTCTGCCTGCCCCATATGTCCAGCAACGTGTGCTTTACTTTCAAACCCATCATTTCATTGATTTTCTTAAGTATCACATAGGAAATGATGCTCTGAAAATTAATTGTATTGACATACATTATAAAATTTTGTCCAATTTTAAAAAGATAAGAAAAAAGAATTTGATCCTCTTTATTTATTTCTCAAATCAAAAGTTCAATGAACCACATGTCATTTTACATTTTAAGGGTAAATTTTTTCTCAAATTCTTCACATTATATTTTGAAGTTCCTTATATAATAATACCAAGAAGAAAATCACTTAAAGATATGTGGCTTTTTTATTTTTCATGTCTTCATTTCTTTATGTAACATCATGAATATGTTAGTATGTTATAGTTCCATATATCCTTTAATTTTTCACAATAATATTATTTAGAAACATTTAAAAAATAAATTTGAAACAAAAACTTGCATTTGCATGGATTAAAAGCTAATATTTAAGAAGATTGTGATGGGTGAAATTGAAATTCTTAAGTGGGTTTCTTGAAAATAAATATTGATGCTCATTTAACATATCGTATAAGAATAACACAATAGTGTAACATAATAGTATAATATTATAAAGTACTTGACAGTGACAAGATAACATAAACATATACTATTGATCTCATTTTTTATTATATCTGACAGTATAAAATTATATAATAATGCTAAAATAATAATATAATTATACAATCTAATATATTATATAATTTTATATTACATAATTCTATAGAATAGATTTTTCTACGTTTTCATATTAAGCAAAAGCGTAGCCCAACAATGAGACTGAAGCCCAACAATGAGACTGACAACTGGTTTCTATTCATCAAAGGCCCACTTTATTGATAAACCACATATGAACAGAGAATTGGTAAACATATATGTGTTGGAAAGGAAATCACAAAGATAGTGTTTGTGGTTGACATTATGGTCGAAAATGTGTGTTTTTTGAATTAAAATTTTTTAGGGCTGTTGTGAAGAGACTAAAAATTTATAAATTTTTATAAATTTATAATATCGACATAAATGTGCTAATTTTAATTGAGTCGAAAAGATAAATAATATATGTTTCTATTTAAATTTATAAGCAATGAAAAAGGAAAGAAACCAAAAAGAATGATCCATTCCCTTGGACTTTTTTTCCTTTTCAAGTTTTTAGTTCTGATAAAAAAAGGTGGGCTGAAAATGGAAGGTATGAAATTTTGTGAATGTATGAAATTTTAATTTTATTCACAACAAATAAAAAAAAAAGAAAAAAATAAAGGGAGAGAGAACATAATAGGAAAGTGCAATAAACATATTTCTTTCTTTTAAATTATTTTATTCAACAAATCAAACCAATGAATGAAAGATATACTATATCAAGTATCAATTACATTCACTAATAACTAGTAAGTTTTTTCCTTTCCAAAAAAAAAGTATGTCCTTATTTGCAGAAATCATATCAGAATTTTTGCATAAGAAATTAGTTACAATTCTTGACCAATCAGCTGAGATTTTAGCCTCAATAATCAGTCAAGAAACCAGCTAACCAAAATTATGTTGGATTACTCAAGTTATTAAGACTAAAATATTCTTACTCTAATGGTGAACTAACTGAAAACTTTTCAAAATAGAAACCCAATTAAATTAATTTTACAAAATTGATATACTTGATATGTGTAATTATTAATATAAAATAATTAAGGCTGAAATTTTGGGTCAATGATTCGGTAGTGAGATATGAATCATCCAAGATTTTTGAAGAGTAATTTGTTCAAGAGATCATTAAGAAGTAATTTGTGGTAATAAATATCACATAGTCATAGAGAAAATACAGAGATGAAAAAACTATCACACCAATGCATGACAACACAGTTACAAACCATTCATTTCAATCTTTCTCAGCATTTGGGTAAATCATGAGGGGGTTGAAAAATTCGATTTTCAGGAGAAGGACCATCTTTCACTAGAAATACCATAGTCATTCCCCATGTTTGATGACGCTCTATATGGCAATGTAGCAACCACATACCTATTCATAAAGAAAGAAAAAATTTAGTGCTAGTAATTATTCACAACAGTGTTGTTCATGGTTTAAGTAAAATCTTAAAAGAAAGAGAGAATTCACAGTGAATGACAAAAAACTTTTCACCTGGATTATCTGCTCTGAATCTGACTGCAACCCAACCATTTTTAGGCACTCCAACTGTGGTTTCCTCTGGTGGGTCAATAAGATTGTACTTCAAAGGGTCTTTCTTGGGGTTAAAATTTCCAAAACCCCAGCCTACCACATAAAAACTATATCCATGTAAATGAATAGGATGGTTATCACTTGCTAACACATTTGTACCCTGCAGTATAAGCTCAACACTGGCATTGTACTCCAAAACCAACACTTTGGTACCAAATGATGGTGTCAATAAGTATTCAGGCAGATTTTCACTTGTGTAGTTGAATTTATTTGGTGGGTTTCTTGGAAAATCCATTTCATATATACCGGGAATTTTATAGTAGTAAGCTTGGAGAAAATCAATAGTGGGTTGAACATAGCTAATGTTGTTCACACTAGCAGCAAACCTTTTACCAAATGGACCAGTGCAGGGTTTATCAGCACTGCAATTCAGTAGATTAACCGAAATGGTGAACATCAAATGAGTGTCTACTTCAGTTGCTACTCTAACTGGGAGATGTTTGCTTACTAGGCTTCTAAATTTCTTGGTGAAGTCAGTGGAAGCTTCTGTTCTGTTATATGGAGGAAGATAAGGAGCAAATGGCTGTGGTGGGTGATGGTATGAGCCACTATATATAACCGTGCCTGTCGTTGTTGTGTTATCAAAACCAGCACCAACTGCACTTGAATATGATCTTGCAGCCATGAAATAGTGACTTGGAGGTTGGTTTGCTTCTAACAAAATGTCCATGGATTGTCCAGGAGTGATCATTACGTAATCTGTTTTTATTGGCTTCAAGTAGCAGCCATCTTTACCAACTACTGTCAATTTGTGTTTTGCAATGCCAAAGAACATTTCTTCATCCATTATCGCACTAACAGTTCGAAGAAGATACCTTTTTCCATAATCTACTTTCATTTTGAAAGTATCTATACCATGAAAAATGAAACTTTAATCTTTTAGGCAAGAAATATCAAATATTTGAGACAATGGAAAAGTGGTATTTTTGTCTGTTATAAATATTTTACCATTTTTGGAGCAGGGATACAGATATCCTGGTTGTCCATTTATGGTATATGCATCAGATAGTATTGGTTCTCCTCCAGTCTTATTTGCATTTCCCGGTATCTCCATGGCATCTTTCTTCCACCACTCTCCTACAAACAAACAAACAAAAAAAAAAAAAAAAAAAAAATGGTTCCTGGATAGACAGCTTAACAAGAATCCAGAAAACTACTTTCAATGAAATTGTAGTAAGTGAAAAAAATGGAAAAAACATGTGCCAGGTCCATCTCCCCTCAGCACATTACAATGCTGCACAATGGCAAGGGGATAAATAACAGAACTTGGGTAATAATTATTGGTCAAAATAATCCCATTTGTTCAATCCTATAGATCATGATTGTAAAAGTACCTAGTATGATTGGAATCTCAGCATCTGGCTCATGGAAGGGATAACTTGATCCACGATTTGGGTAAATGATGAATGCTCCATGAACTGTTGCTCGTGCCCACCCGCTATGAGCATGCCACCATATAGTTCCTTCTTCTGTAGTCAAGTGAACTCTGTATTTATACATTTTTCCTGGTTGAATAGGGCATTGTGTTATGTATTCAGGCCCATCTGACCATGGATTCCTCAGTTGCCTCACTCCATGCCTGCAAAAATCTCTTTTAGTCATACAAAACTACACAAAAAAATGCAGCAATTTATGCATAAAAAGCTAGATCATATACCAGTGAATTGTTATATTATATGATGCCTTGTTGTACACCTTGACTATAATTTTATCTCCTCTATTTGCTTTTAAGGTTGGACCTGGGAATTCCCCATTTACTGTCAAGATGTTCTTGGTACTACAGAGTCTAGTGTAAGACGATGATTCTACCTGCAAAGAAAAGCAAGTGCCATTTAGAAGAGTTGGCTTGTTTTTGTGTATCTGTGAGAGAGAAAGAAATCAGGGGATAAACTACATACAACAAACTTATGGTGATGAACTTTTCCAACTGCAATGTGAATCAGAGAAACATATAACACAAAGAATACCAGAACCTTAACCATAGGAGCAGAACCACTCCTGCAGCCCATTTACTGGTTGGAATCAATCATTCACATTTTATTACCTTCTGTCTCATATTTGTACTCTCTTAATTTCCTTCAAATTTTATTTTGAAATTTCTTCCTTTTATATTTCTCATATGATTCATTGTACAGGCCAATATGGATTCTATCATAATTACTAAGAATCAAATATAACAAAAAATTTGTTATGAATAACCTTGTTGTATGACAATTATTCCTGCTAAAAGTTTTAATTGTTTTTTTTTTTGGTAGGAGATTATTCAATTTATTAAATTAGCTTTTTGATGTGTACTTGAATTAGACCATTTATTAAGGTCATCTATATTTAAAATGTTACCCCAATAGTTTAGTCTGGTGATTAAGAAGATGTGCTCTCTTCATTGACTTTCTGAGTTTGAATCTCCTTAGAGCAAATTATAAGAGTAAAATAAATTTCTTAATCAGGCATGGTTGACCTATTTTTTACCAGATTGAAAAAGTGATTAGTCAAGTTGTATATAAGTTGGCACATACATATTGACTACTTAACTAAAAACATAAAAATATTTATTTATTTTTGCATTTAGTATAAAGATTAACAATAATTTGAAGATTATTCAATGAGTTATCACTTTTAGAATATAGAATAATTTAATTTTAAATAATTACATTTGTTGTATTTTAAGAAATAATACCCTTAAAATATTCGTCACATAAACTCTTACGTACACATTAAAAAAAAATATATATCTTTATATGAGAAGATGACTAAAGGCTGTATATTGTAGTAAAATACGTTAGGGAGAGGTTGCATTAGGAGATAAGAACACGTGTTAGTCACTCTCATCTCTTATCTATCCATTCTGATGAACTGGAAGTCTGAAACATGCTTTAAATTAACAACTAATTAATAGAGAAAAATAAATTAAATGTATAAGAAAAGTTCACAATTGTAGGTTTACATATATAATTCATAAAATACCCATGAAAATATAAGTTCTGTGGGAAAACTTCATATCTATGAAACAATAAAATTATTGTATACATGCGACTAGGTCATCAATAACACCAGTTAGAAATGAATTTTAAGCATATACAAAATTAACAAATGAATAAATATATATAAAAAATTGAAGAGTTTTTAATTTAATTGATTAAGAGATTTTAAATTTGAATTTTCAGTGTGATATAATTTTTTTATTTATTATTTTTGAAAATATTTTCACTAAATATATGACATGTTGACTACTAAATTGAGATTGTGCAGATTGATATATGTTAACGACGGATTTGTCTGAGTTGGAGACTTGGCGATGTGGTCTCCTCAATGATTTATTCTACACTCATTATTCAGTAGACCTACAGAGATAATTATAGAGATCTATAAGTACTTCGAAGTTCAAGTCAGTATATAAATATATAAGGAAAAATTATAAAAATAAGTATAGAGATAATGAGTTTTTAGAGAGAGTGATTAAAAATGTGAAGGTTTGTATTTATAAGACCTTTGTTGGACCTAGGCTTATTGGACTTGAATTAATATTTATATTAACAATATATATTAAAAATAAAATGGGGAGACCTCATGGAAACATTACCATTGGAGAATAATAACAATTAATTGTATTGATAGGATAGAACGTTAAATGCAATAACATTATTTTTGTTACTCAAATACTAAACAATCGCATTAAATGCAATATATTTTTAAATGTATATATCACTTTAACCTTTAATTATTGGATCTTGATGGCTTACCATTGGTTGTCAATTTTTATTGTCATTGCCATTTTCCAGCTAAAAATTGTACTACTATCTAATGATTATATGAAGGTGAAGTCTCCAAAGCTCACTTGTTTTTTAGGGTATTTAGTACCCAATCTATGTGAACTATCACCTATATGTTTGTTTAATTTACAAGATTAAACAAACATAATTGTATGTGAGACATTTGCTCAATTATTTGAGTTTTCTCTTGACAGACGTTTCTTCTTTTCTTCAAAATAGGGTACCTTTCTTCTTAGCTTAGCAACACTCATGTATTGGCAATTGGCAAAAGAATACCATTATTTTTAGACATTGTTAATTGCGTAAATATGAAATATGCCACTAAGGCCAACCTTCCATAAATAAATCACATACTATATAATATACCAAGAAACAATAGTGAGATTAAGCTCATCTAATATGGATTTGATCTCTATAAATAAAAAATAATAATTACTTTTTTGTAAGAGAAAGTTTTGTATCATTTTCTGAATCGTTTTGATCTGCATTCATCTAACATGGACACACAAATATTTTCAATGTAAAGTACAAGAACATTTTTTCTTCAAAAGGAGTTGGTATTGGTGGGACAGTCACAGTTGAACAAGCGTGCGTGTTTGACCCACTTGTCTGCTTTGATTCTTAATTCTCACTGCTTTCAATTCTTTCTTTTTCACTTTCTTATGAATCTCATTTTCTCATGAGAACTCATAATTCGCAAATATTCATGTAAAATAAACCAAAATTGAAAAACACAGAATAGTAAAACAAAAGGGAAATAGAAGGGGAAGAAATTTCTTTACAAGGGGGTCTGCAATATTGACTATGCTCTCCAAGACTCTTCAGCTTTGCAACGACTTTGCAAAAATTGAAGCTTGAAGTCTTTGCTCCCATTACTTGCCTGCATTTCTTTCCACCCAAAGCAATACCCATCACCAATTTCATTCCCAGAGTCCAAATTGAAGAAATACCCTGAATTTGATTTCCCATTATTTTCAAGTCTACCTTGGTTTTCATATAGTCAACGAGGCCTAAGATCCTTTGGAATTCGATGGAGTTATTAGGAAGCTACTAGCCTCAAAGGGTCTATCTATCAGTTAAGGAAATTGGTTTCCCCATGTATGATTTGTTATGAATCTTGTGTAATTTCAAGAGAAAAGAAGATGAGGAAGCGAGTATTTTCATTCTTCTATACTTCGGCTTTTCTTTGGGTGTTTTGGGTATCGGATTTGGTTAAGGTCACAGGCAATACGGAAGGTGCGTAGTGACTCTTTTGACTTTACTATATGGAGTTTTAATTGTTATGGTATATTCTAAAAGATGATTGCTTTGATTGAAGAAATTAGCAGGGAAGTCAAAAAAAGTTTCTAGGTTGCTTGATTTTATAGAAGTGACAACATCCTGCTATGCTTTATGGCGCTAGTTTTTGGGCAGTCGATGAGTAACAGATTGAGAAAATAAGCAACGTTAAAGGTGGTTGTGTGGTAACACAATGAATGATAGGATAAGAAATGAAGATATTTGGTCTAAGGTAGGCGCAGCTCCTAGAGGAGAGAATCTAATAAAGAATCCCATAAGATGGTTTGGACATGTGCATTGTAGGATGTCAGTGCTCCTATACGAAAATGTTAGAAAATTCAGGTTGGTATAACAAAGAAGACTAGAGGAAGACCAAAAACTACGTGGGTAGGAGTGGTTAGAAAAGACATGAGTATAAAAGATTTAGAAGTTAGAACAAAACTTATCTATGAACATGCGGAAAGGAATTTATGTAGAGGATACCATCTAATTTGCAAGGATCTTTGTAGCTAACCCCAGTGGTTTGTGATTAAGGCTTGTTGTTGTCACTAGTCTTCATGTTAAAGCAGATTTTGCTAGTTCAACTAATTTTTCTCTTGAATAAAAATATCCTTGTGAATTGAATTTAAGTATTTACTATCTATCATTAGCTTGTGTTGTTTGTGGACTTTAAATTGGCAAAACAGAATTTATTCTTCTGATTGATCTTTCAGGGGAATTGTTTACTATCATACTTCTATAAGATAGTATTTAGAGTATTAGTTATCCAAGAAATCTGAAATTGTCAGCAAACTCTTCTTGGCTGACTCGATGGTTTGTTTCCAATCTCTTAATCATCAAAACTTGGGCCTATGAATTGGAGCTCTTCACTGAATCTGACTTAAGGAACTCATTTTTACTGTTCCTGTACTTCGATACAATCTTCCTGCATACTGTAAAGTCGTTCCAACATTGATAGCCTGTCTGATTCTTTGGTTCTGGATAGTAATTATTTAAATCAACATTTCCTGGTTTAGAGGACGAATGTCAAGATTTTTACCTTAAATTAGAAGATCTATTTATCAACAACCATTTCTTTTTTATTTTCTTTTTCTTTTCTTCTTTATGATAATTTGTTGTTAAGTATGCCATTACCTGATAGTCTCAATTGTGTACGACAGGTGATGCACTGAATGCATTGAAAACCAACTTACTTGATCCTAACAGTATTCTGCAAAGTTGGGATCCTACCCTTGTCAATCCCTGTACATGGTTTCATGTTACATGCAATAGTGATAATAGCGTGACAAGAGTGTAAGTTATATTTAACTCGCTAAAGTTATTTATTTAACTCGCTACCTGTAATTTTTGTATGCCCTGTATATGATGCAACTCTTTGTTATTCCCAGTGATCTTGGAAATGCAAACCTTTCTGGTCAACTGGTTCCACAACTTGGTCAGCTTCCAAATTTGCAGTACTTGTAAGTTGTGCTGCATATGATATGGTAGTTTGTATCTGCCTATGTTTATCAGTAAATCATGCTTTGGGCTTAATCAGTATTATCATTCCTGCTCTACATCATTTATACTAAAGACTAAATAATTTACTGTAGCAATTTGGAAATTTTAACTTGCACGTTTCTTTCATAGGATAAGGGTAAGACTTCATATTTTCTCCTAACATCATTTTATGTTATGAGCTACTAAATAAAAATGCTTAAATTTTGCATTTTTAACACGTGCATTGCTTTCCGAAGGCTAGAGCTTACTATCTGGTGCCATAGATGGTTGTATCCATTGTTGCACAAGTACTATTGAACTTCTGTGTATCCATTGGTTACTTTTTGTTTTGCGTAGTTTTCATCCCATTCTCGTGTTAGATTGTAATCATTCTCGTATCCATTGTTGCACCATATTGGTTGTCTGTCATTATTTATTATGTTGGTATTAACTTCCATTTTGTTTACATATTAAATAATTTAGATAATTTTCTTTTACCGTGACAGGGAACTTTATAGTAATAACATAAGTGGAAAAATTCCTGAGGAGCTTGGAAATTTGACAAACTTGGTGAGCTTGGATCTTTACTTGAACAGATTAACTGGTGGCATGCCGGTCACACTGGGCAACCTTAAAAAACTGCGTTTCCTGTATGGCATGCTTTCCTTAATCTTGAATGTTTAGTCTAATATATAATTTGCTCAGTCTTATGTCATTCTTTAATTTTTAAGTTTTCATATTTTTGGTTTGCACATATGAAACGCCTGTAGGTTTTATGGCCTGTGAGATGGCTAGTTTGATTGCAATAAAATGCATGTACCTTCCATGATATCTGCAATATATGATAGATGTAACCTACACACTCCTAGATACAAGAATTGCTTGCAATTTATGTTTGGTGGTCTACAAGAATATAGGTAGCTCTCTTTTGTATGTAAATACTGTTTATTACTAAAAAAAAGGTGTTTCAATAATTCTATCCAGCCGTAGATTCTGCTTTATACTTCATTGGATTTGAAACCATTTTCTGTCACCACACACTTATTTTGGACAAAATAACTCTTTTTGGCTTCTTTTTGGTACTTTACATCTGGAATTTAGAGAGAATTCTTTAATAGAAATACAGCAGAACTGATGTCAGGGTTTTCTCTTTTATTTATTCATTATTTAGGACGATAACTCCTTGTTTCAGTCTCTTTCTGAATAGAATTTATTTTTCTGTAAAGATTCTTCTTGAAAATAAGTTGTAGTTGACAGTAGCCTAAGTATGCTTGACTTGACAAAAGACAAAATTAGGACCTTTATTTTTCTTTGAAAGTACTGTATTTGAAACTAACTTTGGAGTTGGCAAAGATAAGCATTACTTTAGCAGTAAAATATTAAATTGTTAAACTAGCATTGCAATTGGTTATGATGTTTCAATGTTGGCCAACTCATTCTCCCCATCTATTAAGTTGAAGCTAATTGTCAATATCAAAGTGAACATCCATAAATAGGAAGTATGAAAGTTTACCGATTTAGGGGGTGAGAGAGAAAAAAAAAACTGCACCATGATATTCTGTGGTCCCTGAAGCAGTCAACATTTCAGTTAGTATTGTGCTATATGTAAGTTATATTCCTAAAAAGTTAGGCGCAAATTCCCTCCTCTCCCTGCAAACTTATTCCACAAGTGTGGGTAAACCTGCAGTTAAGGGGGGGATCCTTTTTCTTTTTCCTTTTCAGATTCATATTGCTTTGTAATAGCAGGTTAAGTTCTCAATTTCACCCATATGACTTTTGATACTTAAGCTGAATCGTGTGATGACAAATCGGTTATCCAATTTTTCTTCTTTAAAGAGCATTGTCCTTAGTAATTGACTATTCCATTTGAAATGTTGGTAACAACTAGCTGATGCCTGGTTGTGATGTGAGATCGACATGCATGATATTGAACTAGTTTCAAATTGTTAGGATGGCAGCTGTTTCGAACTGAAATAGACTATTTCATCTATAATGGTCCTACACTAGCTCAAATAAATAATGGTCTCTACTCTCTACTTGTCTACACCAAAATGGCGTAAAGAAAGTTTGCTGATATTAGAAATATACTCTTCTTTTTTTTTTTGTTGCAATTATGGCCATGAGTTTATTTGGAATTACAAGCCAAGTTGCAAATGTATTAATAAAGGAATTCATAGTTTTGCTTTAGTCTGTCTGATTTGAATCTACTATACATTTATTATGTGTATTGAATTTATAATTCTTTATCAATTATGTGTTCATTGTATTATCTTCAAAATAATTCTCTTCCTCTGTACAATAGGCGTCTTAACAACAACAGCTTGTCAGGAACTATCCCCTTGTCTTTAACTGCAGTGGACTCTCTGCAAGTCCTGTGAGTGTTGCTTTTGGCTTCGAAATTTCATGCAAGCAATGTGTATATAAAGGGTCAATTGTGCTAGCCTCTTACATATGTAACAAGCTTCCATTGATATTGTGAATGCAGTGATCTTTCACACAACCAACTAACCGGAGATATTCCAGTTAATGGTTCTTTTACACTATTTACTCCCATCAGGTTTGTTGGAAATACTTCTTTTTTCTCAATGGAACAATTCAAGGATGAGCTATGAAAGTTTTCTGATTGCTGTATTGTACTTTTGCAGTTTTAAAGATAATCCATTGAATTCTCAGAAAGTTTCTCCACCTCCACCACTTACTCCAACACCACCGGCTTCTGCTTCAGGTTTATTAATGCCAATGTTTTGTGGTCAATAACAATTTCAATTGATAGTTAATGTATCGTGCCTTTTCCATGGAATTTTGGTTTCTTTTATTATGGCTGTTGCATTTTAACAACTGTCTCCTTTTCCTTGTGTATATATGTAAAGATAAGTGTTGGCATTGTTAGACATCCTAACTTTGGGAGTTGGTTAAAGGGTTTGGGGTGATGCCCACGAGTCTGTGAGAGATCATCCTTTGCTTTCTTTAATTTTTCTTTGATAAAAGGAAGGATGATATTATCAGTTTCCAGTAGTGACCAGTGAACTCTGGTCAATGATCTCCTCTATGCACAGGTTTATCAATTTTGGTTTTACCGCGTGCTTAAATTTATTTATTCCAGAGCTCATAGCTTCACAAAGCTCTCGGACAGACAGACCGAGATAGAGGGTTAAGTTAATGATAGTAATAGGTGCTCTCTTCCATCAGGATCAACTTCTTTGTTTTTTTTTTTTTTTTTTTTTTTTTTTTTTTTTGTGTTAGTTAAGACTTAAAAGAGTAAGGATATTTGATACACCTGTTCCTGATCTACTATTAGCACAAGATTGTGGGACTAGCTGTAACAGAAGCTGAACTTGAGCAAATTTCTGGGATGGGCCAGAATGAAATTGTACTTATGTGTCAGACATTATAAAAATGTTCCTTAGATTTAATTCTTTGAAAATTTTAAAATGTACGACTCATGATTGGATATGTTCGATAATATCATTACTTACAGAATAATATTACATTGTTGGTCTGTTTTGATAATTCTATTATTATGTGCTACAAGTACGGCTGCTTGATATTTTATTATTTGTCTGTTTTGGTAGTAAGCTAACACTATTTAAACTGTAAACTCTTATAGGTAATCGTGAAACTGGAGCTATTGCAGGAGGAGTTGCTGCTGGTGCTGCTCTGCTTTTTGCTGCCCCTGCAATTGCGCTTGTTTATTGGCGGCGAAGGAAACCACAGGATCACTTCTTTGATGTTCCTGGTAAGTTAAGAAATTGAAAGTTGTATGAATACTTGCTAATTGCTGTTTGCATACAATCATTTTTAGATTCTGAAGAATTTTATCTTTTAAATTTTTATATATATAGCTGAAGAAGACCCTGAAGTTCATCTTGGTCAGCTAAAAAGGTTTTCACTGCGTGAGCTACAAGTTGCAACAGATTATTTTAGCAACAAAAACATTCTGGGTAGAGGTGGATTTGGCAAGGTTTATAAAGGGCGTTTAGCTGATGGTTCATTGGTAGCAGTAAAAAGACTTAAAGAGGAGCGTACACAGGGTGGGGAGTTGCAATTTCAAACAGAAGTGGAAATGATCAGCATGGCTGTGCATCGTAATTTGCTTCGTCTACGTGGGTTTTGCATGACGCCAACAGAACGGTTGCTTGTCTATCCTTATATGGCTAATGGAAGTGTAGCATCATGTTTACGAGGTAATCTTGTTAGCCTCTAATTATTTTATTTAATCTTCTAATGAGCATTAGTTAATTTGATTCCTTTTTCCCTTAACATATGTTTCATGTAAAAGCTTTCCTTTCTGGTATAAATTCTTGGTCTTGGTAGATAAGTTTGTAATTGAATTTTCAGCATGAACTTATGTTCCTGTTTATTTTGAGGCATTCCTGAAATGACAACCCGGTGACCAAGAGAAAAGTATGCAAACATATAATTGGGTATTAGCAAGCATCTGTTTTCATTGAAAAATGTCAATGCTTGTCGGTATCCAAAGTGAATGTGTTTTTTATATGAACATCCATGCAGTTATTCTAATGTTTATGTGGTTTATAGATCGTCCTGATTCACAATCACCACTTGACTGGCCAATAAGGAAGCACATTGCATTGGGAGCAGCAAGGGGGCTTGCTTATTTGCATGATCATTGTGATCCTAAGATCATTCACCGTGATGTGAAAGCTGCAAATATATTGTTGGATGAGGAATTCGAAGCAGTTGTTGGAGATTTTGGTTTAGCAAAACTTATGGATTACAAAGATACTCATGTTACCACAGCTGTACGTGGCACAATTGGGCACATAGCACCAGAGTACCTCTCAACTGGAAAGTCTTCAGAAAAGACTGACGTTTTTGGATATGGTGTCATGCTTCTTGAACTAATTACTGGACAGAGGGCTTTTGATCTTGCACGACTGGCCAATGATGATGATGTCATGTTGCTTGATTGGGTAAGTATTTTTCTTTTTTTTCCGATTATATCACCATTCTGATAAATATCCTTGTGATGGTAAAACTATTTCACTCTGATTCCTTGCTGAATAAGTTGATTCTTTTGGAATGTTGCTGCTTGAAATCTCTGCTTCAGCAATCAAAGGTTTTCCTCGTGCTAATTGAAGAAAATAAAGTCCTTCAATAGTATAGTTAACTCTTTTATAGTTTAGGATTTTTTTTAATTTTTTTTTCTGCAATTTATTTTGTTGGTCTTCAATAATCTGAGGCGTTGAAGAAAGACGTGTCTAAGAGAAGGAGAAGGAGAGTATCCTCTTAAAAAACAATACTTTGTACAACAAAATACGAATCCAATTATTGGTGCCTATTAGCTTTTTTCCTTTTCAAAACATAGCCTATTAGCTTTTTTCCTTTTCAAAACATAATTTGATAATTGTATTACTCTGAAAAGGATTTTTTTGGACGTGTGTATTCCACCAAATCTTTGTTCGCTTGATCATTATCTGATTCCTTATCTAGCTACATTATTTTGAATTTTATGGGCATTTCTCTGTGTTGCATGAGTTATATGTGGTATTAGAGTAGTAGGTTTATATCCAAACTGCATACACATAAGCTGCCTTGTTTCCTATCTAACTTCTTGCTGTCTGATGTGGTCTTGGTTCCAGGTCAAAGGACTTTTGAAAGACAAGAAATTGGAATCACTGGTAGATGCTGATTTACAGGGTAATTATGTTGAAGAGGAGGTAGAGCAGCTAATTCAAGTGGCCTTACTATGCACACAAGGCTCACCCATGGAACGACCCAAGATGTCAGAGGTGGTCAGAATGCTTGAAGGTGATGGTTTGGCTGAAAAATGGGAGGAATGGCAGAAAGATGAGATTTATAGGCAAGAGTTTAACCACCACACCCACCACACAAATGCTGGATGGATTGTTGATTCAACTTCCAACATCGCTCCAGATGAACTGTCAGGTCCTAGATGATCATTTAAGAGTTTTATTCTGCTGCCTATTTGAGAACATTTCTATCTGGAAGTGATATACACCAAATTTGTGTATATAATTTTCTTTTTTCTTTCTCTTTTATTTTTTTGGTAGTTCTTCATTTTGTATGCTATATTTTAATATTCTGTTTCACCTGCTCTTAAAAGGGGAACAATGTTGTAACATACATAGGATTTGCAAACTGGCATTTTTGAAGTTGAAAGGGAAGAAGAGGAGGTAGTAAGCAGTTAAACTGTTACTTTTGCCAATTAGTGAAGATTACACACTGATATGGAAATAAAATATTACTAGTCTACTTCATTTCCTTTACAGTCTGTTTGGAATAATTGTAGAATTTATTTTAATTTAAGTATTTTTTTTTTCATATTTATTCTTAATTTTTTTAATTAAAATTAACATTAATCTATTAAAAATATAAAGACTGGAAAGTTTTCGTTGGTTATTGTGTCAATGTATGGTCTTCTATGCAAGTTACACTCAGGACATCCTGCAATTCTATAACTAGTTCATTGAACTTGATCAACCATGCACGTTTAGACAAGTCAAATGCTTTAACTTCTCCTGGGGAATAGGAAAACAGGGTGTAGCCTATCAAGTTCGAAACCTAGAAAAAAAAAAATCATTTTATTAATAATTTGATTTTAAAAAACTAGAATTGTTTTTATTTTTGCTAAATTAATAAGATTTAGTTTATTTAAGTGACATTTATAATGGATGACTTTTTTCAAACGAGAAAAATAAACTTTGTTACAAGTTTCTGGGACAAAAAAGATGTGGTTTATCATAATTTCTTAATTGACTCAATTCTGGTTTATATTCTATTTTAATTTAATTAATCTCTTAATATTCAAGGGTGAAAGTAACATCAACTACAACCTATTTTATAATAATTTTTATAAATTATCGACTTAGATACATAATCTTTTATTTAAATTATAATTGACTTAACTTTCGATCATTTAAATTAGTCATTAAATCTTAAAAATTAACTAAAAAAATAAAAACTAAACTGCCCTCGTTATGAAAAAATTATGCTTTCTCCCTTTTATATATTTTTTTCTTATGAAATTAAACTCTTATTGATTTAATTTTAACATGCATAGACGGCATTTGAATCCTTCACAAATTTTACTTTCTTGACATAATATTTAAATTATTAATAAAATATTTTCTCAAAATTTATAAAAATTATAAAAGTTATTATTTCAATTTGTATTTTGGTAATTGTAGTTTCATCAAAAATTTTATTTCTTATTATTGTATTATAACTGTTAATAGATATGTGAGAATTGGATTTGTTAGAAAATGAAAAGATAAAAAAAAAACTTATAACAATGATAATTTAGTTTTTTTTTTTTAGGGTTAATTTATTAGATTTAATATCTAATTTAAATAGTTAAAAATTATTTATTAATTAATTCAAAATAATGAGTTATGTTCCCAATTTGATAATTCATGCATTTATTGCAAAATAAATAAATTGTGGTTGTTATAAATTAGAAGATGTCATATTTTCAAAATAAATTAGGGTGTGCAAAGAAACACTACTGTCTATATTCATTATCCATCAGAACTTACAAAGATATTAGGAAAAGAAAATGCAGTCACCATCTTCATTAATCCAGAACAGCCGTTTTTTCTCAATGAGATCCGGACTCCAAATACAAAAGTTTCAGGTGGAACAACCCACTTCTAAAGAAGGTCACCATGCACGAAATAAAATACTCGATACATCTATTTAAAAAATTAAAATATTCCCATTATTTTTTGCCAGAAGATGTAAATCACGTTCAAGAACAATGTTCATATTGTAAATCACGATATCACCCACTTTCATCAATAACAATTTTTTGAAAGAAAATGCCTCCCTATGCACCAGTTGTGCATGACACAACGTCCCTTCACCCTCAACTCTAGGGTCATTGTATTTGTTTACGTTTGACTCAGTTTAATTTCAATGTAAATTCTCTTGGCTTGAGAGGTAGTTGCAACTAAGCTGACTTTTTGAAAGTCAATAAAGGATGACTATTCAAAAATCAAAGAGGTGTTAGTTATTTACAACCAATGGCCAGGAGAACAAAAAGTTCAATTATCTGAGCTTCAAGAAGTCATGGCAGCTAGCCTCAGTTAGTCCTAGGTTGCACAAGTTGTTCATGTCAGCCTCAAAACAGAGTCATCACAGAAAAAAAATAAATAAAAAAATAAAAAATAAAAAATCAAAGGATGCTATTTAGTATTGCTACAACCTGGAAACTCTACAAGGGCCAATTGCTGCAGCCACAATGACCAACTCTTAACACTCTATCTGCACTCCACCTTCAAAACTATGCCAGCTAACCTCAAGTTTTTAACATGGGATACTGGACAATATCCTTTCCCAATACATAAATTCTAACAACCAAAATCACTATAAATCTCCAATTTGAGAATAAAACTAGTTGATATGTAAAACTAACCAAAGGACAAAATCACATAAACTAAAGCAACATGTTGATACTTTCACTGATCAAAGCATGTAACATACATAGAACAAGTTCCAAAAAATTTCGGTGGCAAAGATCAAACAAGCAGAAGGCTCAAAGTCCAGATTTAGTACAACTCAGGCAACAAAACAAATAAAAAACTATGCTACTATATAAATGAAATTCAGGCAATAAAGCAAAAGGCTCAAAAACCAGAGATATAAGCAAATTATTCAGGACGAGAATTTGAAATTTAAAAATGAAAAAGTGACTGCCAGTTTTGAAAGAACAAGACAGTGCTCTACACTTAAAAAGAAATATTGACACTGGTTAAATCATATATCTCACAATGCTACTTTCTATATTCAAGAATCACATTTAATACTCCAAAAAAGAAAAACCACTAACTTCTTACATGAGTTCTTATCCCCAGTTGTCAGAAGACTTTTCTCTGATGTCTCCACCTAGAGCATGGTATTTATTCAATCAGCATGACAAACAGGTGTTGCAATATGGGGTCCTTGTAATCAGAGGATATTCACAACACCACTGAAACTGTCCTTGAATAGGACCAAAAAAAATAAAAAATGATAATGCCTCACTGGTTAGTAACCTACAAATCTAGGAGCTATAAAGAAAACCTCATCCTGCAGAAATCATTTAACAAGCTCTTCAAGTCTTGCTATGATGTAAGCTATGAACTTGTGTATGCACCACGTCCTAATAGGGTGTGGAATCAATTTTGATAATTTCTTTAACGAACATTTCATACACTTAGAAAGCAGATTTACTCATTTGGTATTAACATTTTGATTAATTGCTATTCCCCTCTCACAGGAAAATCACAAAAAGATTTGTTCAATTACCGACTTTGTATACCTTAATCAACTAACTGAGCATCAACAAATCCAACCAGAACCAAAATATGTATTAGTAGAAGGTTGCTAACAAAACCTTACTTCATATCACACAAAAATAGAAGACATCAAACTCGAGATTAAAGACATATAGAGGAAAAAAGCTGATTGAAACCTCCTTCATTCATATCATTCGTTACTTATCAAACTCAAATCCTACTCCTAGTAACCAAGCAAAACGAAAAAAGATAATACCATTAATCACAAACTTAAACATCTCTGGAAGTTCCGCCAGAGGTCTCCGTTACCAAGTCAATATCAAATTGATTAGTTTTTAGTAATTTACCAAATAACATTTTCAATCAGAAAAAGGGTTTTGTGATATAAAACTAAAATTCAGAACATTAGTTATCATGAATTCTGTTAGAAGACCAAAAGTCTGAAAAACCATCGCAATAAGTAGCAATGGATAAGCATTGATAAAGCAAAGAAATACAAACCATAGCAATTGAAGCAAGCTAGTACTAGAATTGAGCCAAACTCAATCAATAGTAAACCATAGATCCTTCATTCAGATATTTCATCATTCTTTTCAATTAAAACAACCATACAAGCATAAACCATGAACCACACGAACAAGTGCACAAACATGTGCATCACAATCAAATGAAATGGCACAAAAAAAAACGCAAGTATAATAAGAACACAGTACACATTAAGTAACTATTCATTCCGGTGAAAAGATTATAACTTACGCAGGCATATTGTAACAAGATCTATAGTACAAACACTCAACTTTGCTTACTACATATCCTACACAGAATGCCGTTCAACTGCTACTGACTTACTATACAGTATACAGCAACCATTACCTCCAACGCAAATCTTCACCATCAATCACTTCGAAACCAAAAGAATTTCTGGTTTTTTAGTTTTGCTAGGTGTATTAGCATTCGAAGATGCATTTGCTACAGCTGCAACCTTCGCAGCTTCTCGTGCCCTTTTGTCTAGCTGAATGAGACTCCGAGTTGCCAAGATAGCCTGCGGCACCAAATCATGCGATGCCCTCGCATATAAACACCTCACAGCAACAGAAGCAGCATCTTTAACGTCTTGTGAATTCAGTGGAGCCAACAAACAGTGCCCCAAAATTCTCAGTGTCGGCTGTAAAAGCTCCCAGGGTAATGGAATTCTCGACCCCTTGGATAATTCCGAAGTAAACCCATCTTTTTGAATAACCATTCTTCCCATCTCTTCCACAACATCCTCAATTTCATCCCCATCCTCCAAAACTCTACCGTCTGAAAACCCACTAATCTCAATGTCAGTTGCATCAAAATCTCTCTTGCAAGAACAATCCTGACCAGCCCAGGCGGCGGCAAATTGACAAAATTCAAGCTTTGACCAACTGGGCATCTGCGAGATCTGCTTGTAATAACAATCGAGGGCAACACCAACAATGCAGGCCCTTTTGGTCGATTTCACCGCAAGCTGCGGTTCAAGCGGTGGGGACAAAACCCCAATTTTAGGCCTCGATTGGTTAACCCCATCAGGACTCGGTTTACCCCTAGGCGTATGGTAAAGGGAGGGCTGCGAGAGATCGGGAATTGTAACGAGTACGGGTTTGCCGGCACGGGACTTAGTCTCAGATGCATAGAGAGCTAGGAGGACGGCCTCAAAGCCAGCGAGGGAAGGGAGAGAAGGGGAATCGGATGAGGTAGTGTGGATTCGAGTGAGGTAAAGACCAGAGAGGAGAGGAAGATAGGAGAGGACAACAAGGCGGAGATGAGAGTCAGTTGTAAGGTAAGTATCATAGAGCCAATGACAAAGGGGATCAGACCCAGAGCCGGATAAAGGGGAAGAAAGCGTGTCAGAGATGGCAGAATAAGCTACAGGAGAGGAGAGGAGAGAGAGCGCAGGGCGGTCAGAGTCAGCCAGAGTGATAAGAGACTCAGAGGAAGAATATGGGAGGATTGAGGCGAGGGCATGGATGCGAGAACGGGCTTTGGAAATGGACTCCCACCAAGAGTGCATTGGGTCATCGGTGGTGGTGGTGGTGGCGGCGGAGGTTGTTGTGGGCGTGGTGGCGGTTAGTGGGTTAGGTGTGGTAGAGGAATTGGAAGAAGACGGAGAGGAGTTTTTAACTTGTTTGAGGTGGAAATCCATGGTGGGAGTCTGGGAGGAATTCCAGCTACACAGTGGTTTGTGTCTCAGACTCTCTCAGCTACAAGGAAGCTGAAGACTGATTGTTACTTTCTGTGAATGTTCGAGTAACTGAACAGCTTGTGCACGAGTCCAGAAGAAGATGGGTCTGGACTGGGTTTTGATTGTGAGCAAGTTATTCGGGTTCAATACATAACTCGGGTTAATCTCGGTTATCCATAAACGGGTTCGGGCAAAATGTTTTGGATTACTGAACCACTCTTGCTAGTTCAACCAACAACATAGGAGTCTCCGCCTTCACTGTCAACAATCTGCGTCCTTAAACACTGTCTTGCCTCTTTACTCTCGTCCCCTCATCTGCTCTATTCCCCTCTTAAATAAATGCGACGATAGGAGTAGTTCATAGCATTCAATCAAGACAAAGTTCGATTATTGTGAAGCTTCAAGCCTCGGTAATGGCATCCTCAGCTTTGTCAAAGTCGGTGTTGTCACCTACTTCCCTGAGTCCTCATTCATTGGTCTCTCACAGACCCAGCCTCTCAATCATTACGTTTCCTAATTCAAGATCTCAGCTTTCAGCGACCCAATTGAAAAAGACGAAGGATTCAAGTCGTTCTTTAACCACATTTTGTTCTCTGGATGCTGCCAATAATCCAAAGGAAGACACTCCCATCGAATTAAGTAAGCATTTTTGTATTTGAAGTTATCTGTTCTATGGCTCCTTTAGCTTTTTCGTTTAATCAATTTTCTGGGTTTTACTGTTGCAGAGTTTGCAGCATTTCCGACGGTTATGGATATCAATCAGATTCGTGAGATTTTGCCCCACAGGTGAGTGAAATTTGAGATATCTAGTGCAAATTTTGGAACTTTTTAGTGATCTCTTTCAATCTAATAGTAAAATTAGAACATAAGTCTAAAACCCATCTCTCAGAATTCCTGATAACTTAATGTTTATATGTTTTCGTATTCTTTCATTTGGGGATCTGTGTTTCAGGTTTCCATTTCTTCTAGTGGATAGAGTGATTGAATACAATCCTGGAGTTTCTGCAGTTGCCATAAAGAATGTAACTATAAATGATAACTTCTTCCCTGGCCATTTTCCTGAGCGGCCAATCATGCCTGGCGTTCTCATGGTTGAGGTAGAAATAACTACGAAAATTTCATATATTTTTTTTCATTTTCCTTTTTTTTTTTTTTTTTTGGTTATATTTTGTGTCATTTGTTATATCATATTAGTTGTTTGATGATATTTGATGAGTCAATTTTCCAATTCCTTTGGTTTAATGCTTTAATAATGCTATCGAATTATCAATAGTAAATCTATAGTTATATTGCTACCAGATATAAGTTCTTACATTGTTCTTTCTTGCTAAATGTGCTTTCAGCCTTTGGTTAGTAGCACATTTGAAACGGTAACAACCCACTTCTTACATCATTCTAGCTTTTATCTATTTGTTGACATAACAATCAGATTGTTGCTTTCATCCCTGACAATTTACCATCTTTGTGTTCGCTTGTGCTACGTAAACATGATTGAAGTCAAACACTGACCATAGTTGACTCACTACTTATCTCAGCTTCGATGACTTCTTAATTTATGAAGAAATGTTTTATGGATTTCAGTGTCCTTTTTCTTTGAGATAATTTCAATCTGAGGGTGATATCATATTAAAGCTTCCGGTACTCTTTGTTGAGTACAAAATTTTGAGACTGTTTGCACTTTGCAGTCAGTTTTCATGGTCAGGCAATGATGACCTTCTTGATGGGTTATAAGAATTTGGATTAAATTTGAAGAATATTCTTCAAGCCAGGCAATGATGACCTTCTTTATGGGTTCAACTTGTTGATTTGACAATAACTGCTTCCAGTATATTGCTTAGAGTATTTAGGATGAATTTCAGAAGTAGTTTTAGATACATGATAATAAGGTTGACATGTGCAGCGCACTGAAACTAGACTGTTCATTATTCACAATGAAGTTACGATGGTCTATGAAACATATTTCTGATCTGGTTCCTATCCATTTGTGTATGTATGCATGCATATGATGATGTTTATTACAAACAGGGTTCTTCCTACATGCATATTGGCTATTGAGATTATTAATTGAATTTGCACTATGCAAATGACCCATCACTTGTGCATTCACTATCTCTTTTAAAGAAGTTTAATTGTTTAAGCCTGGGTTCCAAAGGCTGAAATCTTCCAACTCACATGATCTAGAAATTTTCAGAGGATTTTGGAATATAGAATAGAATTACTTGTGCTACAATATGACCTCTGTAAATGGAGTTCTGGCTATGTAGCAGGAAGCCTGTAACATATCTCAGCCTTGCTTCTACTGATTCCAAAAGGCAAGGGAAAAAGATTTGTAGTAGAGTCCTTTCCTACTTAGCCTATTATATTTTTTGGCATTAGCAAATCAGTAAAGCTTCTTACAGTAGAATCCATTTTATAATTAGTTATTTTCGGTAGTTTTAATTTTCTCTAAACTACTAGCAGTACATAATCGATATGCTACCTGATTTAAGCGTTTTTTTTTATCATTTTTATTGATCTACTCTTGATGAAAAGTTTAGTTGGTTCGTAAGTGTTTCATCAAATCTTTTCTCTTGATCAAATTTTCTCTATAATAGCTTCAACTAGCACAAGTAGGTTCATCCCTCCCCCTTCTTTCTCCGTGCAAGAATTCTTAGCTTACATTGATGTTCCTACATACCACAATAGAGACATATACCTACAGGCTACACATTGCAACCCTAACACATAGCTAATGAAGATGGTCCTGGGACTGGTCCCTTAGGGTTTATCTCAGTGAAGATGAAGGACAAGAACTTGATCATCTGCTATTTCTATAAACTAATGAGAGAGATTCTCAGGAAGCACATTTTATTATCATTAAAAATTAAGTACATTTATCCATAAAGCATTTAGTGCTAAAGTAATAATCTGAAACCATTGACATATGGGTCTATTATTTTCAAATTACCTTGAGATTTTGACAATCAAGCTTGTTACGCGATTTTTTTTTTTTCTTACCAAAATCCCCAATCGCAGGGAAGTTCAATGTCATTTTTGGAAACAAATAGGTATTTGTGAACTAGCCATAATATATTTACTAGATTTTGGTATAATCTTCTGTAATTTAAATACAGAGGGCGAATGCATGGTTTTTTTCTGCAGGCAATGGCACAGGTTGGTGGCTTGGTCATGTTGCAACCAGAAGTTGGAGGCTCTCGTGAGAAATTCTTCTTTGCTGGAATTGACAAAGTCCGATTCAGGAAGCCAGTGATTGCAGGAGACACCTTGGTAATGAGGATGACACTTACTAAGCTGCAAAAACGATTTGGAATAGCAAAGATGGAAGGAAAAGCGTATGTTGGGGGTGAAGTGGTGTGTGAAGGTGAGTTTTTGATGGCTATGGGTAGTGAATGATTACAGCTGCTACCAAAACTAGCTCCCCCAGGTGGATTTGTCTTGATTTCCTTTAGTTTGGTATCTGCTTTTGAATGCAAATGTTTTGATCATATTTTGACTTATTGCTACTGAAGAGTGTATACATTATCAGGCAAGTTTGTTGGAATACATTTAGCTTCTGGACATTCTTCAGATTGTTTTATCTTGCCTCGCGCATAATTCATCGGATGGAAATTGTTTTGACTTTATGATGTTTCTATTGAGTCCCCGGAGTTATTTATTGGAAAGCCAGTTATCTCCCTCATCGACTTTTTTGATCTTTTATCAGGTTAACTTGAAATTTCAATAATAATATTCTGAGAAAGTAAAAAGAACCAAAGTTTCATTATATTACAGGCACATGAAACTATGAAGAAAGAAAAGAGTTTGAATTGTCATTGGGGAACTATGGCTCAACAGGTTAATATTTCATTTATCTACATGCAATCTTTTTGTTTACAAGCCAAGAGCACCAAGAGGTGTCTTCCCTTGTCCAGCTTCAAAGTAGAAAATCAGCATAGCCAACATGGCAAGCCTAGCATGTTTAATCTCGGCTACTTTCAGTCTCTCTAGCTTCTGTGTGTCTGGAGTATAAACCCCATCTCTGATAGTCCCCGCAAAGCCTAATGGGTCAAAGAATTTGCCCCCTGGGTAACCTTGCTCTCCTGTGGCATTTGCAAAGTTCTCAGCTGTCCTTGACCAAGGTGTGGCCCATTCAACAGATTGTGACTCCTGGGTTAAAGAAATCCACCCATCTTTTGCTCTCTACCCATCCCATGAGAATCAACTGGGTACCCAGCAGTGAGCCGAAGGAGAAAGGTGCTATTGCACCAGGGTCAGCTCCAGCCTCAAACCATGGGATTCCACTCCATGCCTGACCCACAAAAATACCAAGAACTGCAGCCATTGCCCACCTACCATGGATTAAGCTCAGCTTCTCTGTACCATTTAAGGAATGCTGGGTCTTTGCCTAGACCAAGTGGGTCAAATCCATAGTCACCTGGTAGCCTGCAATTCCAAAATTCAGCAGATAACTTCATCAAACCTGAAGAGATTGAAAGAGAAAGAGAAAGAGAATAACCAAGTGAAGGGTGTACTTACGAGCCATCAAGCCATTCTGGGTCAACCAAATTGCCACCTACTTTAACAGCAGGGATCCAAGATTTCTTTGGTACAGCAGCAGCAGCAGCTACAACAAATCTTTTAGGACAAATAGCAGCACCTACTCTGCCTCCAATAACAGCAGTACTCAAAAGGGTGTGGTTCCTTTTTCCTCCACATAAGAAGGATGATCCCAAAACTGCACCAGATGTTGCAGCTGCCATTTTTCTATAGGATTAATTTAGCTGATGAATGATGGGGATCTATCAAGGAGAAAACAGAAACTGCTTTAGCTTTTCTCTGTGTTGAGGAACATTTTGGGTGATTTTTATCAGTGAGTGTGTGACTTGTAAGAGAAAGAGAATCTAAGAATGGATTTCCTGAGGGCCATGTAGGATAATGAAATCTGGAGAAGCTATCGTGGATAGATTTCTGACCAATGAGAACTGGAGCTCCATCCGCACCCCAATTTTGCTTCCAACCACGTGGACTATTACCTGAAAATAAAAAGAAAATGAGATCCCAACATAGATAACAACATAATGCCAAGCAACATAGATAGTAACACCATTTGATGAACAAAAATTCTGGGATTTGTTGAGCTTACCACTTTATTGTCAATAGTGTCAAAATGTTGGATTTTTCTAAACCCAGTTTTTAGAGTATGGTTAGGACAGTTTATCTGAGCACATTAATTAATTATTTCTTTAGTTTTATCAAGGGCAATCATCGTGTTGGCACTAAAAAATTAATTTCTAAACATTTATATGGGAAAACAAAATTGTAAGCATGGCAATGCATTGGGTCATGTCAAAGTACAGCTCGTATATAATCCGATCCGATTCAAACTAAATCAGACTAATCATGTATTTCTCTCAATATTTTTATAGTTATTTATAAATCTTTTAAATTCAACATAAACTTAAAATTTTACTTTTTTGAATTCAATATAATCCACTAATCATTTAACTGTATAAAAGATATTATTCCATCGATCCAATTGATCAGTAATCAGATCAAGTATGATAAATCAAATTGTCATCATTTAACCTCTATGTTTTCTCTGTTTTTCCTTATCCACATGAATCATATTAGCCTCCCTTCCCCGGGAACATTCCATAACATTTCCAACTAGATACAAGGGACTCTTACTCTTCTCTTTCGTCACTTCCAGAAATTTACGAATTACCCAAAGAAGAAAAATTATGCAATAAGTAATTTCGGATGGCTGATCTCTTCTTGAACTCTTTGAGAGCTACGCCTTTGGGTTTCTCTTGCTTCAACTCCCCCTTTCATCCATGCCATAACATTTCTTTAAAATCTCCGCAAAGGCTTCGATTTTCTACTCCATTTCGATTCCTGAAACAAAGGCAGACGCACCATTTACTTTCCAGCTCTGCTACACCGTCAAGCTCTTCCTCTGATTCTGTTTCACCAGATTTTGATATTATATCAGCAACAGGTAAAGTGTCTTGATTCTTGTTGGGCTTGCTTCAAAATTCAGATTTTTGGGTAGGAAGTCGTGGGAAAGATAATCGATAAGTCTCCTTTTTGGGTTTTTCTTTTTTCCTGAAAACTATGGAACCCAGTGAACATTTTCTTTTTTCTTCTTAAAATTAATTTTTTTACTCAGTTTCCCAGTAAACAAATGAAGGGCATTCATAAATTTTCTCCCTTTAAAAGTGGGGATGCTGAGTCAACTGAAGTGCTGTGTTCTTATTTCGACAGACACTATTGTGCTTAGTTTCTTCTTCTATTTATCTATTTATAAAAATAAAAATGTCATCTTATTTTGGCCTCTGGCAATTTTGGCAGAGTGTTCCAATGGCACTGTTCTCTTCCAGTTTGGAAATGTTAGCCAGACCACAAAGATTGACAATTTGGAAAAAAAGAGACTTGCCCATGAAGATATCGAGGAAGCTGACAATGTTGGCTTGACTTCTGGGCATAATTTGAAAGAGGAATTGAAGTTTTCTTCTGTGACAGAACAAAGAAGTAACTCTGCTGAAGTACTTAACCATGATAAACAAAATTCTGAGATGATAATGAGAGAAAATTATAGGGGTTTTGTTGATAGCCACATTATTTCAGCTGCAATTGATGATATTACGAGAAATGAACATCTACCAATTGATTCAGTTGAGGATGGTAAACATGAAATCTCAAGTGCCAACGTCGTTACCAACCTTAATGATATTCTAAATGTTGAAATTAGTAGTGTGCCCAAAGAAGTTTCTGAAATCAATTGTGAGAGTGAAGTTGTAAGTTCAAGTACTACTCCAGAGTTGGCTACAGTTTCTGGTTCGTGTATTGGTGCTTCAGACAAAGTCGATGAAGAGAAAAATGAAGGTGACAATATAGCTCCATCAATGTCTTCTGATCCTAGCTTAGCAATTGAAGTATCCATTAGTTCTTTTGTGTGTCAGGTAGGAGGCTAACATATGAAGTTGCACATCTCTCTACGGATGGCAAGCATCGTAATATGGATATAGCAACAAACTACCCGACTGGTAGTGATGAAGGTGATTGCATTAAAGTGATGCCGATCTCCACTTTGGAGGTTGAGACAGTTATTCATGAGGAGGAAAGCCATTACATTGGGCATGAGTTTGTTGATGCAAATGGAACTGGAAACTCTACAAGGGTTTGTCTTGTTCTAAGTTTCAGTTTTCTGCTATTGGCATGATTTTCTTGAATTGTATTATTTATGGTGGTCAGGGATATGGTTCAGTTTAGCATTAAGCTAATAATAATTTTGAATTTATAGTCTGTACTCCGTATAAATTGATACAAAATATAATTGAAGGGTGGATAAGCTTCTTACTTAAACTAATCAAACTGCATGTGAAGTGTTATCTTTTTTTTATTTGACTCATTTCGGTAATCCCATACATGGACTGTTTTGATTACTCAATGTGGCCTAAGATCCATTTTCCTTAGCGACAGAGCATGTCCTATAATATGATGAGTCCTCCTTAAAAGTTAAAATACACCAAAAGTATTGTGAAACAAAAACTTATGAAAAAAAGAAGTGGAAGCAGTAAGAGTGTCTTCTGTATGAATTTCTTTGTGGTTCATAATATCTTCTATATTATTTTATGTCCTTTTATAAGATGCTTTTTTTCTACTTCGAGGAAGTGATATGATGTTTTTGTAACTAATAATAATTGTATGTTTAGAAATGATTAAATTGAAGGCTAATGGTGAAGCCAAAAGCCAAGGAATTAAATTATTAATGAAGATGCTAGGATCCATCTTTTTGTCTGTTACATGCCCTCTTTTAGTATGTCTAGCTATGGTATTTTGTGTATCTAGTCCTTGCCACTTTACTCACTTCTCTGTCAAGTGTCCATTCTCAGCTTATTGTTTTGTGTCAAACTTATTGAATTGTATGAATTTGATGAAGCGTAGCCTGTTTTATAAGTTTAATTATCTCCTTCTGAAAAAGAGTCCCCCTTAATATTTATACACAAAATTCATGGGCCACAGCTTCTAGTATGAATTCCATTTTTCTTGTTATTGCAAAATGTGGAATTTCTATGAATTTCATGAAATATGTTTATTTTTTATTCTTAGTTCAAGTAAGCTTAAGTTTTTATTTTATATGTAGTTTGATGACCATGGCCCAACCTCAGATCTGGAAGAAGGAATGGATGAGGATAATACACATAGAAGAGAGAGTGAAGGAACCTCAAGTTCTACTGTTGGAGAGTTGCATTCCACTTCAGATTTGGAAAAAGTAACGGATGAGGATACTACACATAGAAGTGTTAGTGAAGGAACCTCAAGTTCTACTGTGGAAGAGTTGCATTCCACCGAGAAAACTGCATATGAGTATGACAGATATCTTTATCCTTATTTCCCAAGTCTTGAACTTCCTTTATAACATTACTTCAAAATTTTTCTTCATGTTAAATGACCCAGTAATAGTTACCAATGAAGTTAAAAGAGGGTGCTAATTGTCTTTTGTAGCCTATAGCATTTCGTTGCCTTTTATGGAAAACATTGATTTGAATGTTGAGGCAGTGTATTTGTTCCTCCAAATATGCAACATAGACAAAACATTTTTCTAAATCTCATCAGGGAAGTTCCATCTTCTATCAATTTTTTAAAAATGCCTATACCTCTCTAACAGCCCAAAAAAAAAAAAAAAAGAATGTGTGTCTCTCCTTCCCCATATTCTCCTAGTCTCCATTTTCTCCTCTCTTTTTGGTGTCTTCTATTTTACCTTTAGGTGGAGCACCTCATTTTCTAACTGGATAAAGTTAAAAATCTCTCTTTTACATTTTATAAAAGAAAATTGTATTCCCCTATTTAAATGCTAAAAATGGTTTCTGAGCTTGTTACCAAAAGAAAGAGTATACTTTTCAGTAGAAACCATTAAGAAAGAAAGCAAGCATCCAGGTGTCATGATTGACAAGATACTACGAAATAAAACCAGTTCACTGTTGTTAATATTCTTTCACTTGTATCTATACAGGGGGAAAATATTAACAGACTTGTTCTTATCTTCTGGTGCTGCTTTGTTGCCACATCCCTCCAAGGTACATTCTCTATTCCTAATTAGTGTATAGACTCATTGATACATTATCAATTTTTCCAAAAAATAACAGAGGGATGGAATTTGAATTTCCCAATTCCAAACCCAATTAACTCAACTTTTTGAATATTTGTTTAGTTATTTTTGGTGCAAGGCATGAATTTGGTTTATAGTTCTATTTGTCAATTACTTGAGAAAAACTTGGTTATGGCAAATGAAGGTTAAGCTGGCCACTTACTTTAGTCTAGCTAGACTTTGTGTTTGTTACTCTGATTACTAATTTTTTTTTATTCATTTGGATGCTACATGTCACAAAATGTGATCACAATTTTTGAATGCCTACATGTGTGTATATAGTAGTAGATAAGGAAAAAGGAGTTGTTAAGTTCCTGTCTCTTGGTGTATTAGATGAATGCTTGCAATAGGGTGACAAAATTTAAGGTTCTGCAAAGTGAAATATGACACTGATTTTTTTGGTTCTTGTAGCATTCAAAATTGCATCTTGTGATCAGATTCTAGAAGCAATTTATCCAACTATCTTGTAGTATTGGAGTCAATGACAAAGTTTGAGGTTACCAGATTGAGGCTTTTTGTCTGTGTATAACAACACACAATCAGACTTTTATATAATGTAGGAATAAATTCGTCTTGATGTTTCAAGTTAATCTTGGACATCAGAGAGTTAGTAATTCAATTAATAATAATTTCCAGGCATTGAATGGGGGAGAGGATGCTTATTTTGTTGCTCACCAGAAGTGGCTAGGTGTGGCTGATGGAGTTGGTCAGTGGTCACTAGAAGGTATCCTGTCATGAATTATGATACCAAGCTAGATACGTATCTAACTTAAAGGTTGTTTTCTTTTTGCCTCTTTTTCTGCTGGTAACAGGAGTTTGAAACAAAATTTTGTCACTCAATATCAGATTAGTTAAAAGTTCTGTAAAAAGGGCTCACCCGGTGCACAAAGTGCTCCCTTACATTTCTGCAAAGAGGCTGTTTCCACTCTTCGAACCCGTGACCTACAGGTCACCAAAGGAACAATTTACTGTTGCACCAAGGCTCGCCCTCATTATTTAAAAGTTCTATACTAGTGTAAAATCAATCATGGGGAATCTGGTGGACATCCTTAACTTAGTTTAGAACTGCATATACTCTTACCGTTGTTTTGGCCTGAACAAGATATAGGCAGCTGTCAACTGTTTCCCATCCATTGCACAGTTAAAAGCACCAAGCATTTGTCTTTCTCAGTTTGTGCTTCATCTGGTGAAATTTTATATTTTCTGGGAAAACTTACAGGGATTAGTGCTGGACTCTATGCCCAAGAACTGATGGAGATCTGTGAAAACATTGTATCAAATTACAAAAACACTTCAATAATGAGACCAGAAGAAGTTCTTAAAAGAAGTGCTACAGAGACACACTCTCCTGGATCATCTACAGTTTTGGTTGGGCACTTTGATGGTCAGGTATGATTCTATGCATGCTTAAGATGATTTATTTCGTTATACATAATTAAAGTTAACAGTTTAAATATGTTTTTAGCAATTCATTTTTCTCTGGGGTTTTAATTTAAGCTGGGGTAGTGTAATACTGATAATTTGAGTCGTGCTAACTAACACTGCTTTTGTTGTTCAAGTCATTTTTATTACTTGGCAGGCATTCCTTTCCCCACTTAATATATGCCTAGAGCTGCTCTCGCAAATCATGTCCAAGCAACAAACACACAAAAACAGCATCCATCTCTTCGATTAGAATATATTATGAGCTCAAATCTTCACAAATCTATTGAACCTTTAAAAAAATTTAATCCTAGTGATCTTAGTAACAATGGACAATCCCATCTGAATGGGCTAAATAATAATGCATAAATAAGATCAATCGAACTACTTATTCTCTCAAAACGAAAAATATCAATCTAACTATCATAGGCTTTTTCTCTGAAATATATAATGCTCATTAGCTTAAATAAGAAAGAAGATACAAATGCTGTCTGTTGGAAAATCAATTTTACCTTACAGAGAGCTATGTGTACTAATTTCTTAGTTTGAAAACAGAAAGGAAAAAAAATGCTGTGAGTATCGAAACAACTCCTTTCAAGACTTTGAATCACCTCCTGGCAATTTGATCTGTAGGCCCTCCATGTGGCAAATGTTGGAGACTCGGGGTTTATTGTAATAAGAGATGGCGCAGTATTAAAGAAATCGATTCCCATGGTTCATGAATTTAATTTACCATTACAGATTGAAAGAGGTGATGATCCCTCAGAACTCCTAGAGGTAAATACTCTTCATCTTAGTATCACCTGTTAATTCTCATTTATTTAGTACACAATGTTTTTTAGTTGCAATTGTTCCTTCTCCCTTAACAATTATAAGGAAGCTAGCTGTGCCCATTTGGAATGTGACTGGTGGAGAGAAACATTTTGATAAAATTATCTGAATCAGTTTGAATTAGTTAGCCATCAAAAATAGTTTGGCTACTTGTAACGTGACTCTCACTGCTACTCACGGTACCTATTGTGTTTCAGAGATACCAAATTGATCTGGACGATGGTGATGTGATTGTAACTGCTACTGATGGCCTCTTTGACAATCTTTATGATCAAGAGATAGCGGCTATTATATCCAAGTCATTGCAAGCTAGTTTGAAACCTCAGGTTCATAGTCTCAATACTATTATATTCACATTTTCGTGTGCTTCTCCTGTAATAATTACTAATGAAATCTGTTGATGAATAAAGTTTTAATTGCCTCCATCATTAGGTTGTAGGCATTGCAAAAGACATCTGTACATGAAATAGTATGTGGATGGATGAACTTTCTACTGATTCTTTGATGAATTTCAAGCTTATAATCCTTAATTTTAGCAGCAATTAGAGTACATATTGTCATGATATGTTACTGTTCCTTGCTATGCATTGTAGCTTATGCGTGAGAACTTTTCAGGAAATAGCGGAGTTCTTGGCCAGGAGAGCACAAGAGGTTGGGCGATCAGCATATACAAGAAGTCCATTTGCTGATGCAGCCCAGGCGGCAGGGTACGTGGGATACACTGGAGGAAAGCTTGATGATGTAACTGTTATAGTGTCATTGGTTCAAAAGAGTTCCAGCTCTCACTTGTAGTAAGTTTGGTTCATTCTACTTATCTTTGTTTCCTTTGCAAACACAAACGATTTTACTGTCACCTATAGATAGTTAATGTAAATTCTTTTGTTGGATTATTCATCTGTCCACTATAGAAGTCTCAGATTGAATGAACAGCTACCATACACTTGTATGTAGGACACCCTTGAAGTTATTGCTTCCAAAAGATTTATAAAACTATTACTGTTCTGCTTAAGTGTATCCTGGAGTAATTTTTTTATTATAAAACAAAGAAAGAAAAAGGGTAATCTGCTTTTGAAAGGAATCCAATTATCAGGCATGCAAATGTAGATTAAAGAGTTTGGAATTTAAATTGCTTTGCATAGTGAAATGTTCAAAGACAACAGGAAATCTTAAATCATTGCAGATTTTCTTTAATGATTATGTCAACTTGCAAGAGTGAGTATTATCAGATTCAATATTGAAAGACTAACTTTTCAAATCATGTGTGAAACTTTCTTTTGCTACCTTTACATGCAGCAGCAGCATCATCTATTTCTTATTTTCTTTCTATAGGCTGTAGCATAAAGTATAATTATGTTTCCTTGGTGATAACTGTGGAATCACATCTATAATAGTGACTAATTGTGCTTGTGAATCCCTCCCATGATTTGCTGTCAGTGGACCCAATTTCATAATGGGCATCTCAATTCATAGATTTAGTCCCAAGAGTCAATGAAAACTGCAAGACCCCTTCCCATGCATAAACAATAAATTTTAAATTTTAATATCGAACAATTAGTTAGAGTTTGATTAGTAATAATTTTAATTTTTTTTTTTTGTAATATCAAACGATTTCTCAATGTCATGAAACAAAAAAGTCAAGGTCAATGCAGACTCGAACGTCATAGAATATACTCATCATCAAAATTAATTTCAAAATGTGCAGTGTATTGATGATTTGGAGTTTTGAGTAAAAAAAAACATTAACCTTCAATGGGAAGAGGCAAAAAGGGAATGACAATTAATCCAATGTTGTTTTTCTTTTTCAAAATTATTTTTCCAACAATGACATGCAACTGCCATACTGATTACTGCATTCTTGGCCTGCTACCATGTGAGTCATGTTTATTGCAGGGACCATACCAACTTAAACAATTTGTCAATCCACTTCACATGAACCACTTATTTCGAGCATGCACATCATTATTTACTTTGGTTCTTTCTTTCTTATCACCATTTGTTTAAACAAATAAACTTTAATTCATGTAGTTTTTATAGTTAGTGGTTTGTCATCATAGGGAATCACAAAGTGAGTCATTCATTCGGCTTCTAAAACATCATGAATAGTCTATTTGCAAATGTTTTAAATTAACATTATCGTTATTGTTTGAATTTACAATTTTGTCCTTTATGTTAATGGGTAATAACGATTGTAGGATTTACAAGTGTTTTCATATCATAAAAGAAAAACTAATGCCTCATTTTACTGATTAATTTTGTAGTAATCTATTTAGTTTGATTTAAGTGAATATTTAAATGGATGGTCATGTTTTTAGAAAAAAGAAAAATGAATGGTGAGATTATTACCAAAATCCTTCTTAGTCCTCACGAATTGGGTCCAAGTCACTGTGTAAGTCTTTTTTGAACATTTTTAATCTCGTTATCTTGATTTATCTCTCTAATTTTTTGTATATCCTTCTCAAACAATCGCTGAGGTTGAAAGCGACACGTCAAGCCAGTCGTGATGCCGCACACATAGTTGACTGGTCCACTTCCTTTTTCTCATTATGAGCACAAAGCTCTATTCAACTTTCCATTTTAAAACATTTACTTTAATCATACAGAAACCACAGCTGGAAGCAAAACTAACCAAGCTCAATTATCTTAATCAATCACCCTAATAAAATAAAAATCTCAAGCCAATTTCATAAATTAAAGTTTCTAAAGAAAGAATTGGCAAAACTGCATAATACATATTACACTTAAAAAAAAAAAAAAAACATATTGCAAGATAATTAACAACTATATTTGAGAACTTATATATGCTATAAGATAATAACAATTGTTAACATATAATAAATTAATTATTAAAATTTAAAATTATTTTAAATGTAATAATTCATTAATCACATTAGAATACCTTCAAATTTTGATTTGTTAGTCAATGAAATATACTCTACTTCCTTTAATTTTATGAATTCAAAATAATTTGGAGAGACCCTAAAGAATTATAAATATCTTAGTCCCGACATTAACTTGCATTAGATAAGATTGAATAGAAACTATTTCCCTGAATCACTGAATTCAAATATTTGAAGCCGTTAGCAGTTGTCCTAAATTTTGTGTTCCTTATTTCTCTAAGTAATTGTTGTTGGGAAATGGGAAGTGTTTCGAAGAAAAAAATTGAAATTAAATTCAAATAAAAATTAGTGACAAAGAGTGATGATAGACCTCTGCTTCCTACTTCAGAGGCCTAGAGAGGATCTATGCTACACGTGTCTAGCCCCATTGTATTGTACCGACCCCACCCCTCTCTACTTTTTGAAAATAAGAAGACCGTCAATTCTCAGGCTCTTCCCAGATGCTTAAAAATCCACACTTTACCAATTTCATTCCTTTCTTCTTCAAAGTTCAAACCATCATTTCAACCTCCCTATTTAACTCTCCCCACTGTCTCACTTTCACACAAACTTCTCTAAGGCTCACCCATTTGTTCATTCTTTCTTTGCTTTTCTGCTCTAGCTGAGAAATGGCAGCAAAGTTTTCTCTCATCCTGTGTGTTTTGGCCATCTGGGTTGTTGATATTACATACTGTGCTCACCATGCCCCAGCTCCTTCTGTGGATTGTTCAAACTTGATCTTGAACATGGCTGATTGCCTTTCCTTTGTTTCCAATGGTAGCACTGTGACAACACCAGAAGGTGGTTGCTGTTCTGGCTTGAAAACTGTGCTCAAGGCCGATCCTGCATGCCTTTGTGATGCATTTAAGAGCAGTGCTCAGTTGGGTGTAGTCTTGAATATCACCAAGGCTGTGACTCTTCCCACTGCTTGCAAAATCTCAGCTACTTCTGCTACTAGCTGTGGCGGTGAGTACTTTAATTTTTGTAATCCCCATTTGGATTTTGTGCTTTCTTTTTCCTGGCCCAAAACTGTCACAATGAACATCTTTTCCCAAAAAAAAAAAATTGAATTTTTAAATGGTCTTTCTGTTTTGCAGTATCTATTACTCCTGCTGGTGCTCCTGGTATGTTTTGCCCTTCTCAATTTCCATTCTAGTGCCTATCTTTGTCCTCTTTCTTTTGTAAAGTTCAATTTTTTAGATATTAATCAACAATGTTATTCTTATATGTATTATTTTGTTCCCACTCTGAAAGGGTATCTTGCTTTTTGAGAAGAGTAAAAGCATGTAAGATTTTTTTTTTTATTGCTGATTTGTTTCCTAGATATTGTCTGATCTATGAGGTAATTAAATTTCGTACCTACATTCCATTCTTGGAAAACCACACTCTTCATATTATCAGGATTATGTTGATTATTCTCATTTTGATCAAATTCTGTTGCCTATTAAGTTATAACTATGAGATTCCTGCAAATGAAAATGTATAATTACTCAGAGAAATAACCTAATAAATATACTCGTGTCTGATGTAATGGGTGTTTCTCTATAACTTAAGATATTTCTTGAAATTAGAAAATTTTAATTGTATTCAATAATGTAAGTATTTTAAATCAACGAATATTAGCAATCAATGCCATGTCTGCTTACAGATCCATTTATTTGATGGTCTTGCTAAATGCAGTATTAACATCTTATTTGTCTTCCTCTGTCTCGTATTTCCAATTGGATAGCTAACCAGTTGTTAGCTCAACTGATACAGGTACCTTGTGAATTTGCTAGCCACTAGGGTCTGAACCCTTGCCTTTGGTAAAAAATAAAAATACATAAATAAATAAACAATAAAAAATAAAAAATAAAATAAATTTTCCAGTTGGACAGGAATAGTTTTTCTTGTTTACCTCTCCTCTGGTGTACACAATGACCAGATTTTGATAGTTTCATATGTGAATTTTGCTGTTTTCCTTTGCCTATCTTATGCAATTACCCTTCACTGCACACACAACATGATCAGAATTGTTAATTTGTTATAACTTCAGAACATTCTGTCGATAATTAAAATATAGATATGGGAAATAAAATACATGCTTACAAGATTCTTATTGATTTCATAATGGTAAGTATTGATAATTAGAATTACCGATAATATACACCTGGTTATTCAGTGGCATTTATCCCTACTGATCTCTCTCTTCTGTTCCCAATGTTCTTTCTTTTAATTTATTAATGAAGCCATCTGATCCTCTATTCTTTCATTGTTGGTTCTATTCTATACAAGGCATATCTGCATTTTTTAAGTTATAACACTGAAAAACCCGAGGAATCTTTCCTTTACTAAGTCTTGTGTGCTGTTATTGTTTGTTCATGTAGTTGCTGCCCTTTCTCCGCAATCTTCTCCAGAATCTGCTGATGCTACTGCACCTGACTCAAGTGCAGGAGCAAATGGGCTAGCACCAACACCATCTCCAGGAGGCTCCGGGTCTTCTGCACTCTCGATTTCAGTTGGATCTGTTCTTGTTGGTTTAATTTTGGCTTCATTCTCTGGTTTTTGAGTGAAAACCATGGCATTTTATGAGCAAGAGATGACTTGGGGCCTGGGGGGACTATATGGATGTGTTTTTAACTTAACCATTGAAGTTATTCTCATTTGATGTGTGACTTAAGTAGATAAAATTCATTTTGGAGTCACTTGGACCTCTTCAATTGTAGTGGCTTCTAATATTATTAATATGCTATTTCTGTTTCTATGTGTTGCTGTATGTCAGTTCCTGGTGCATCACAAACTTGCCATAGCAGGCAGACATGCTCATGTTTTGTGTTATGGATGGGGAGGGTATCATGGGAAGGAAATAGACTAACCCTAATGATCCCAGAGCAGCAGTTTATGACCTAAATCGCTACTCCAAATTGCCTGGTGCATGTGATTCTTAAGTCTATACAAGTTTCCTGTCTAGCTCGAGCCCAGGTTATGTGCTGAACTTCTTAAATTGCCTGGTGCATGTGATTCTTAAGTCTATACAAATTTCCTGTCTAGCTTGAGCCCAGGTTATGTGCTGAACTTCTTAGTTCTTATCTACATTATATAGACATGATAATAGATCGGATCATAATCAGATCATGTTTAAGCGTGTTAATAATATTGGAACATGCAGTAGTCAAAATCTGAGTCAATCTGTCATCCTTTGGAGCTATGGATTGATGATAAATTTAACACTGTAATCTTAGTGTGGGTTCCTTCCCTAACAAATCATTAATTTTGCTAATGCACTTGATGAATGATGTGACTTGATAGAGAAAAGCTTTTGAAATTCCATGATTGACGTTGCAATCAATGCAGAAAGTACCCTATGATCAAGTATAGGACTTTTGGACTGAAGGGTTGAAGTTTTTTTGTTTAGAATGGTAAATTTGTTATTTTAATAATTAAAATAGGGTAAATGTTGAAATTGTATTAAATAAAAAAAAAAAGTTGAAATAGGATTTTTAAAAGTTGGTTTCAACAAAATTTTTTTGTTCCCAGAGAGACAAAATTTTGATGGCAGTCTATTTAATGAACAAATGTCAAAACGACAAATTTTGATGACAGTCAAAATTTTGATGGCAACAAAATTGTTTTCTAATCTAAACTTTTGATGACAACAAAATTGTTTTCTAATCTAAACGATAATTAATGAACAAATGTCTTATTTAGTGAGGAAATAAATATTAAAATTATCGAATAGACATTAATTTAATTTGTAAATTGATGAGATGTTATAGGAATGGATTTACTTAACATTATTAATTTTTTATAAATATAAATTTTGTAATATTTATTATAGTAATTGATTATGATTTTAATGTTATTTATCACATAAATTATTACTTATAGAAAATTTTATTTTTAATAATTATATTTATTTTAGTTTAATAAATGTTATTAGGATATCTACTAGAAAAAGTCTTCCAAGAAAAGAGAAAGCTTCAAAGAAGCTGTGACTGTGAGATGGAAATTAGCAATGCTATTATTACGGAGATGAAGAAGAATCAGTAACCACACGAGATTGGGCAGAGTTTATTTCTTACAAGCTACTTAGTACTAATTAAAAAATAAAATCGAAAAAAGTCAAAAGTTCAATTTTTTTTCTCACTTTTCTTTTTCTCACAGTCACTAGCTTCTTTGAAGCTTTCTCTTTTCTTGGAAGACTTTTTCTAATAGATATCCTAATAACATTTATTAAATTATAATAAATATAGTCATTAAAAATAAAAAAATTTATAAGTAATAATTTATGTGATAAATAACATTAAAATTATAATCAATTACTATAATAAATATTACAAAATTTATATTTATAAAAAATTAACAATGTTAGGTAAATCCATTCCTATAACATCTCAACAGTTTACAAATTAAATTAATGCCTATTTGATAATTTTAATATTTATTTTCTCACTAAATAAGACATTTGTTCATTAATTATCCTTTAGATTGGAAAACAATTTTGTTGCCATCAAAATTTTGACTGCCATCAAAATTTTATCGTTTAGATATTTGTTCATTTGTTCATTAAATAAGACTTTTCTTTGGCTGCCATCAAAATTTTGTCCCGGATAAAATTTTGTTGAAACCGGCTTTTCAAAAGCCAGTTTCAACTTTTTTTTTTTTTTTTTTTTCACGCGTGCCCCCGTGAGGTGTGTGCTGTGGAGTCCGTGGGTGACATGGCATGCCAGGTTAGACCTAGAAACCGTGTTTTGAAAATGCGGTATCAGCATTTACCCCATTTTGATTATTAAAATAATAAATTTACTATTTTATACAAAAATTTTGAGACTTGGACCCTTTTGTCCAAAATCCATCAAGTATAAACCATGTTTCGGTTCCAAGAAAGGATCATCAATAAGTATGCTGCTTTTGCCTTTTCGGCATGCTAAGGTGAAGAATAGAGTGTGAACGAAATGAATGATTTTTATGATGCTTCAACAAATGGAATAGCCTTTTACTTGGTCGGTTATATAATTACGGTACTTCTTTTTCAACGGGTAATCTTGTCAGGCATGTAACTGTTTGTGTTAAGTTTTTTAACGGTTGAAGTCCCAATTAATTTAAAGAGTTAAAATTTTATTTATAAAAACTCGTAAATATAAACCATAGCAAAGCCCTAATAATTTGGAATCAATATCTGTTGTCTGTAATCTTGCATTGCACATTGTGACGGTCAAAGGACTAAATTTTATATTGGGGTAATCTTAGATATATAAATAGTAATGTTTCTATATAGTTAAACATTGTGAACACAAATTTTGAACATGAAATATTTATAGACAAAATCGTGTAAAAATAACAATTTATTGTTTTTGTAAAATAAATTGGGTACAAACTCTTGTATGATTTTTTTTTTATCATAAAAATAATTATAATTCTTCTAATTCGATCTCTTTGGTAATTTTATTCAATTTGAATGGTATGAAACTTGATATTTATTATTTTGAAATGATGTTATGAATGGTCGTTGAGAAATGTATTGAATGATCTGTACTAGTATCGGGCTTGATTGAAGAGTGTTTTTTTGTTTCTTCAAATCTTTAATTTATGCAAGAGTGAAACCAAGAAAATTTCAAGAATTTTATGTCTTGAATTTTCTGTGTTTCCCATTTTTCATTTTCAATGGGAGCCTATTTGTAGGAAAAGGTTAGAGTGAAAATTTTTGGAAATTTGAGGTAATTATAGTGATTGAAGAATTAAATGTGATTTGTCCAATTCTAATGTAATTTGAGGTGATATGGGATGATGAAGAAAGTGATAAGGGATGATGATGAAAATGTTAATTGCCATTTGGTGATTGAGTGGTGGTTGACGTTGATTATGGGCAATTTGCTTGTGATTGAAGATTTGGGACAGACAAAATTGATTGGTATTGACCAATGACAAATGAAAGGTGATTTGAGTTGATTTCCAATTAACAAAATATTCACATTTGTAATTGACTAATTAATTTCAATTAGCCCAATATAATTAATTGACCAACTAATTTTTCAATTAACCAATTACAATTTAATTTAATCAATATTATTATTTTAATATTTGGTATTGACTAGTTGAAATAAAGACTAAAATTGACTAACAAAATTTAGTATCTACCTACTTGTTTTAAAATGACATGTGAGTCTTTACAATAAAAATTTCGTGAGCCTAATTATTTGAAAGGTGGACGTGTGACATTTGATATTAGACTTAGAGCCTGTTTGGTTTGGCATTTGAAGATCAGTATTGTGGATAATTGATTTTGCTAGTAGAGATTGTAAAATAGTTGATTTTAGTATAATATGTTTTGTGTTTAGTTAATTATCTAAAAAAAATGATTTTGAATCATAAATTTATTTAAACAAATATATTTAGAATATTTTTTCAAAAAATAATATAAAAAATGTGTTTTGTATTTTGTTAGAAGTGTGTTATAAAACAATTATACATAAATAACTTATGAAAAAATTGCACGTAATTTTCAACTTCAAACTTCATAAATATATTTCAAACACAAAATCAAATTAGACTTTATTCTAGAATATACTAGTGTCTGCTACCGAGGACTGTAACACAGGCAAATATAAGCCCATTTCAAGCAATAAATCTTATAGATTGTTCTATAATGTCCTGCCAACCCTCTCCTTAACAAAACAAATTTCAGTTTGTTGATACTTTTTATTTTATTTTATGAAGATTGGAGGCTGTTGATCCTTTCTCTATTTCCTTAGTAAAAGCAATTCAACGCGTTGATATATTTGAAGATTGGAAGCCGTTGACACTCTTAATTTCGAATCTGATGACCCAATGACTCCTTCTAATTTAAATGGCACATGATGAATAAGACTTCAAAATCAACTTTTCGAATTTTAAATTTTAAATATTGACAAAGAATGTGAATGAAAAGTTAATTTCCTTCAATTTCTTTGTCCATTGTTATAAATAAATATAAAAATATATATCTGACTTTAATTATTAAGATGATTATGAATTATGAAATTAGTTTGTAGTCACATTTAATATAGGTGACCACAAATTATGTTTTTAACGTTAATGATCAATTAAATTTAAAACTTTCTGAAAATAGGAACAAGTAATTTGAAATTACTATTATGAGAAAGTTAAGAAAACAATGTTTCCTAGATCTCAAATTTTAGGGTGTAAAGCAAGCATGATTTGATGGGAATGTTTGACCAAAGAGGACGGCAATGGCCAATGGTTTTGCATTCTTTGGTTGTATCAGTCAAAGAGGGCAACCAAACCAATATTTATACATTTTCATTTTTCTTTTTTAGTTAAGAAATCCTAATCATTGCTTAAGAAGCAACCTCATCACTAATCACAACGACATGGCGGCCTATATATAATTATTTTCTTCTTAAAAATAAAATAAAATACTATCTATGATAAAATAGACTATTCATGCTTAATTTATTTAATCAAGAGAATGATTTAATTTGCGCACACAAAAAAAAAATGGACACTTAAGACATATTTGTGAGTTAACTTGTACGGGGGAGTGGTTTGATCTTGGGCTAATGTCAAATTTTTTCAAAAAATAAAAAACGAGAAAAAATTGCTTACAATCTATTTTGAAGATAGGTCAATAAATGACATCATTTAAAAAATGATGACTTAGTATGAGTAAAAAGAGGTTAAAAGTATATAGGTCAAGTTCTAGAACAAGATATGTACATATTTATTATAAAATATATTTTAGATCAACTATAATGAAATAAAATAATTGGTGTAACTTATTTCAGATTAAAAATTTAGCTATATATATAAGATTAACACAATAATGATAAGGTATGATAACAATTAAAAATAATAATAATGAATTATATCTATGATTAGTATTTACTAATTATATCAACGAAAATTTAGTGTAATGATAAGTGAGTTACTCTTATGATATAAGAATATAAATTTATATATTAAAACATACAATTGTTAGAAGCCTTCCAAGGCCTTTGTCTCTCAACAATGCTTATAAAGGAATTCAAAAAAAAAATTAGATGGGGGTGAATGCCCTTTGCCGATAGGCCATATCTATTAATGGGGAGCAGCCCTTATGATTATGATTATGATAATGATAATGATAATGATAATGATGTTGACGGCGGATTTATTAAATAACTCATTCAAACGTCACCTTTTCACAAAAGAATGTGTGATTGGATGGTGCCTCGATGCTTACCATGAACAAAACGCGTGCAAGCTTTGGTTGTATTCAAAATTTGCACATTTCATATATTTCCATGTACTTTCTTTTCCTTTAATAAATTAATCACATAAATTAAAAAAAAGACCATTCTCTAATAAGCCGAATTGACTTAATTCTATATAAATATGCCTCTAACCTTCTATAATTTTCATCGTCTAAAATCCACAAGAAAACTTGCAGAAAGACTATAATGGCTATTTCATTGAGCTCAAGCCTAAGCAATTCCAAGCCATTTCATTGCCTTACATTCTCAAATAAAAGGCAAATTAAGCCTCAAATAGTCTCATGCAGAGCTTATACAAAGCTAGCTGGTGAGAATGATACTACTAGTACTACCAACCCAAGCAATTTCTACAACATGTTATCTTTGAGTTCAAGAAATGTAACCATGGAAGAGATTAAGAGTGCTTATAGATCACTGGCTCTTCGACACCATCCCGACGTTTGTCATCCTTCAAAGAAAGAAGAATCTACAAGGATGTTTGTTCAGCTCAATGATGCTTATAAGACATTAATGAATCCGGTTTTACGCGAAGAATATGATTGTGAATTACTTGGTTTGAGAAGCCAGAAGAAGATGAATGTTGATGGTGAAATATGCAGGAGGAGATGGCAAGAGCAAATAGTTGAGTTGAAGAGAAGGACTAATAGCCGTAAAGCTCAAAAGGGAACATGGGGAAGTAGAATGAGGGCCAAAAATATAGAGAAACAATAAGGCTAATACATATATTCTGTGTTCTCATGTGTCTAGATTTTTGTTTGTGTAATTGATTGGTTGTTTATGACTTGATTCTTTCTCTGTAACTAATTATTGTTTGATCTTTTCTGGAATAATTCAAATATCTCTATGTCCACACTAATTTAAATGAATTTACTTTAATGAATTTTACTTTAGTAGCAAATTAATTTTATGTGGTTTTGATCATTGTTAAAGTAAATCATCATCAGATTGATATATATTTCACACATAACTAAATTTCTCTATCTTTAGTGAATATTAACTTGATTTCAACTCCTAAATTATTAATTCGAGTAAATCATATGTCTTATATGTATAGAAATGGTCAACACTGACTGGAGTAATTTTATTTATTTATACTATTTAATGTTCATGTAGTGTTCCGGCTTAATATATTTTAATTGATTTATTTTTCATCGGTCATGAAAATATTATTTAAACTACATTTATAAATTTTTTAGAATTATTCTCTACGGCTTCTTATATTTCCAACCCAGAAAATCAATATCAAAATTCAAGTTTGTGTATGACAACAAAAAAATTGAAATTAATCTTAGAACATGAGCATTTAAAAGCGAACATTAAAACATGAACATTTGGATTTAATCTTCACAGTCCTTTGAGATTTTTTACTATTATTTTGTTATATTCTTTTTGGGTTCCCATAAAAAGAAAAAAGAAAAAACTCAAGTCAATGAGCACATGTGGATTACAGAAACAAAGACAAAATTCCACAAAATAAATGAACAACTACAAGTGTGAACAAAATGAAATATTACAGGAAAAATTATAAAATAAGACTAATGCAGCCTAGAAGCGGCCCAACGGCCACTTTTTTGACGCAACTCTACCTCTGTATAAAAGAGCTCTAACCATATTTAGTTTAATGGCTTAATTGCACTCTTGGTTTCAGCATCAAATTAATTTTACGTGGTTTTGATCTTTGTTATATGTCAATATAGTAAATCATGAGCAGATTGATACATATCTCACACATCGACTCAATTTCTCCATCTTTAGTAAATATTAACTTGATTTCAACTCTTATATATTGAATTCGAGTAAGTCATATATTTATACAAAAAAATTATCACTCCCATTATCTGGAATTATAAATCTAAATCCTTCTCATCATTTGGAAGCTATACAAAGGATCCTGCAATGATTCTTGTCTGCCTGATCGAGCGTATGGCATTGGTGGTGGTTGTTGAGTTGGATTTGTGCTTGGTGGTAGAGGTGGACTGGGGTTTGTGGTAGGTTGGCTAGGCTGGGTGAAGATAGGTTCAGAGCTGGGATTTTGATTTGGTGGGCTTAAATTGGGGTTAGAAAAACATCTGGAGGAGCATGGAAGTCGTCCCCTAAACATTTATGATCTTGTGGAGGTTATGTTGCAAGAGCCGAAATCCCAAGACAAGGCTAAGAACAACGACGACAGTGAGATGAAGATCTTTGTAGCTTTGCTCACATAACACATATCTAACCTAATAATAAAATATGTCAAAAAAATTTGCAAAAATTATTGAAATAAAAAGTAAATATTTGATAACAAATGAAGTTGATTGGTTAATTCAATAAAAAATAGGAGTTAGCACTTGATTTTCTTGGTACAATTCAATTTCTTCAATTTTAACGAGTGAATTTTCAAGTTCAACCGACCTAATTCCAAAATTTCAAGTGAATGAAATATTTAGAATGTCTTTTGTTTTTCTATCATTATAGACAGTATTTTTTGCTTTCTTTGCCCCAAATTGATTTCAAGAAAAATAATTATGAATCTGAGAGATGGATTTTTTGTATACTGCCCTTAGAGCTGTAGGTATCTCAAATCCTCGCTCCCCATGTGTTGAAACATGTTCAGGGAGTTGGGGTCATAGTGTGGGTTTTAAGGTTGAGGCTTTGATTGTTGGGGTTGGGAGCGGATACAAGGGGTTTGATTTGGAGGAATGGTGGTGGTGGTTATGGAGGAAACCTAGTGATGGTGAGTAAGAAATGATCCTAGGGTGGGTTTGTATTTTTAAAATTCAAAAAATCTTAAAAATTGACCGTTCAAAATTTTATTTTAATATAAAATTTATATAAGTTACATGACTATTTATTATTTGTTACATGGATAACTAGTCAATTCATATTCGTTTGTCTACATCAGATAAATTAACATTAAATTGAACAATAATTGATGTCAGGAATTTAATTATATCAAATTAAACCTGGTATGAACCCAATTATAGCAATTGAAACTCGAAAGACTAAATAAAACTAAAAATTAAATTATAGAAATCAAAAATGTAATTAACCCTACATTTTTTCTATAATGTCCTATCAACCCTCTGGAAAACAAATTTGAGTTTGTTGATACATTTTTTTTTATATGAGGATTACAGGCCGTGTACACTCTCTATTCCCATAGTAAAACCAATTTAACGCGTTGATATATGAAGATTGGAAGTCGTTGACGCTGTCAATTTCGAATCTGCAGACCCAATTGGTTTTATCAGTCAGAGAGGGCAACCAACCAATATTTATACATTTTACTATTTTATTATATTTTTATTTTTTTTATTAATTAAGAATCTTAATGATTGCTTAAGCAGCAAGCTCACCACTAATCACAATGCCATGGTTGGCCTGTATATAACTATTTTGAATAATACATAATCAGAGTAATAAGTTGAAAAATTGTAAAAGAATAAGAATTGTAAAGAACAATCTAATGTACTTTTGGAGTTTCAACCTTTTTATATAAAATATCATGATCAATTAAATTGTGTCACGTGTTATAATATTATGATTATGAGGACAATATAATTATAATGGATTTGATGATGTTGGTTATAATATTAATGAAATATTAATAGTAGACAATTACAGTCCGTATTAGTATGGTATATTATAATTATGTCATGTGTAATAATATTATTAAATTGATATAATACTCTATTATCTCTTAGTATTAGTAGAAGGGGTTAAAATTACATAAGGTGAGGTTCATGAAAAATATTACAAACATATCTATTATAAAAAATAAAAATAAAAGTTAATCAATGATAATGGAATAAAATGATTTGTATAACTTATTTCATCTAGTTCAGATTAAAGATTTAATTGTGTATGTTGAATTAAAAAAATTATAATTATGGTAGGCATTTGCTAATTGAGTAGATGGGGTGAATCCCCTTTAATGGGGAGCAGTCCCTTATGATATTAATAAATAACTCATTCAAACGTCTCCTTTTTACAAAAGAATGTGTGATTGGATGGTGCCTCGATGCTTACCATGAACAAAACGCGTGCAAGCTTTGGATGCATTCAAATTTTGCACATTTCATATATTTCCATGTACTTTCTTTTCCTCTAATAAATTAATCACATAAATTTTAAAAAAGACCATTCTCTAATAAACCAAGTTGACTTCAGTCTATATACCTCTAAGCTTCTATATTTTTCATCTCAAAAATCCATAAGAAAACTTGAAAGACTACAATGGCTATTTCATTGAGCTCAAGTCTAAGCAATTCCAAGCCACTTCATTGCCTTACATTCTCAAATACAAGGCAAATTAAGCCTCAAATAGTTTCATGCAGAGCTTCTACAAAGATAGCTGGTGAGAATGATACTGCTAGTACTACCAACACAAGAAATTTCTACAATATATTATCTTTGAGTTCAGGAAATGTAACCATGGAGGAGATAAAGAGTGCTTATAGATCAATGGCTCTTCGGTACCATCCTGACGTTTGTCATCCTTCAAAGAAAGAAGAATCTACAAGGATGTTTGTTCAGCTCAATGATGCTTATAAGACATTAACGAATCCTGATTTACGCGAAGAATATGATTGTGAATTACTTGGTTTGAGAAGCCAGAAGAAGATGAATGTTGATGGTGAAATATGGAGGAGTAGATGGCAAGAGCAAATAGTTGAGTTGAAGAGAAGGACTAATTGTCGTAAAGCTCAAAAGGGAACATGGGGAAGTAGAATGAGGGCCAAAAATATGGAGAAACATTGAGGCCAATACATATTCTGTGTTCTTCTCTTTCTCTCTTTATTTCTAGTCTTTTGTTTGTGTAATTCATTGATTGTTTATGACTTGATTCTTTCTTTGTAACTAATTATTGTTTGATCTTTTCTGGAATTTCGGTTTGGCTATAAATGAATGTATATTATGGATGCATTCTTGATATCTAGAGTGAGAAGAGTAATAATTCAAATATCTTTGTCCATGCTAATTTAATTGAATTTTACTTCAGTATCAAATTAATTTTTTGTGCTTGGTGAATATTAGATTGATACATATCTCACATAGTAAATCATGATCAGATTGATACATATCTCACACATAACTCAATTTCTCCATTTTTGGTGAATATTAACTTGATATCAACTCTTATATATTTAATGCAAGTAAGTCATATGTCTTACATGTATAGAAATGGTCATCACTGGCTGGAGTAATTTATTTTTGTTATTATTATTATTTAACGATCATGTAATATTTCAGTTAAATATATTTTGATTAATTTATTTTTCATGTTTGGTCATAGAAATATCATTTACATTAAAATTAGAAATTTATAAGAATTTAATTTTCTATGGGCTCTTAATAATTCGAACTCAAAAAATCAATATCATAATTCAAGTTTGCATATGATAAAAGAAAATTAAATTAAATTTAGAACATGAGCGTTTAAATGTGGGCATTAAAACATGAAAATTTGGATTAATCCTTTGAGATTTTTTACTATTATTGTGTTATCTTCTTTTTTGGTTTTCCTCCCAAAAAAAAAAACACTCTAGTTAATGAGCACAAGTCGATTACAGAAACAAAGACAATTCCACAAAATAAATGAACAAGTGTGAACAAAAATGGTCAAAGGCTGGGATTACAAGGGAAGTCAAAGGACAAAAATAGAAAAGAAAAAAAAATTACAAACGTGTCCTGGGCCACACGGCCTAGAAGCAGCCCAACGGCCACTTCTTGGACGCAACACTGCCTCTATATAAAACAGCTCCAATCATATTAATTGAAACACCTGCACAGCTTCATTGTGCACCTTGACTGCCTATTCACAACATTTTGAGGGGTTTACTCTTAATCTCATGGTTCTTCAACCTTTGAACCAAATGTTGCAACAGCATCTGCAACTGAGAGAAATATCTTATCCTCGCCAATCAAGTTTGTTAAGTTGGACGCCTGGAACTTCACCATGACAATTGGCCCTGGATTTGCTAAGATAAGCTGTGCAGAGGAGAAATGTCAGTGCAAGTATATGTAATAATGTAAACATCAACCGATACAGTTTTATTGGAAAAGTTGACATGCATCTTTCTGCAGAACATTGTCTTAATTTGAGATTTGGAAATCACTCAGCGTTAAGTAAATGAGAACCAAGAATTCCCTATTTGTTAGTCATACAGAAAAAGGAGCCAGAACTAGAGTGCAAATACTGCATGTTACTATGTTAGAGAGAAAGAAAAAAAAGTATACTGAAGGTTAATAAAAAATGCTTAATTACATTGTGGGAATTAATTTCACACTTCACATCTGTGAAGGCTACAAGAAATATTTTATATACCAGCTAAAATTGCTATCTTTATACAGGATGGTTGAAGGTTCTGTTTTCTGTATGTTACCATTTACCAACCATCCTATTCAACGAAATATTGTCATATAAAATTGATTTTTTTTTTTTTTTTACTTGAGGTTAATCTCCCACAGAAAAAATTAAATTGTTCTGAATATTTGTGCAGAGCATAAGAGAATTAAGAGAAGTATATAGGAGTTCTTCAGATTTAGAGTAACCTGTAAGAATTCTAAGAAAAATGAAGCTACTTATTATACCTATTTTTCATAGAGAAATTCTATCTTAACTGCTGTCTAAACTGTTGAATGCAAAAGCGTGGATTACCTGAACCTCTCTCTTCTGAAGACTCTTGAACAACTCTTCAAAGGCATGGATGCCACTAGTGTCAATGTCAGTAACAGCTGCAGAAATGCGATTTCATGAATAAATTCACAGAGATTAATAAGCAAAACTAGGACAAAGGAGATTTCCCAAAATCCTTACGTGACATTTCAACAATGAGATATTGGGTTCTAGATAAATTGTTTTCTGTTCTTGCTGCATCTTCATCAGTCAGCCACCTCAAAATTCTGCAAATTTTGATTTAAGCAGTGATCAGGTTTTAAACAGAAAATGCTTAAGGATAGTAGTTTTTGTTCATTAAATGAGCCAAGGTCTGCTCTATGACCTTGATTTTGGAGTTTATAGTCTTAAACAATATGTATAACTAGAAAACCACAAGATGTCTTAAAGAAAGGCACACATACTTTCTTGGTAAGACAGTTTTCAACAGCTGATATTTCTTAAAATTTCATAGTAGTAATTTTCTGGCAGTTTCTGTTCTTTAACAGGGTTTTCTTGACGAGAGACCTTATATTAGACAGGGAAAGAAATTGATTACCTCTCTTTGACATAGTTGGAGTTTGAAAAGTAGACTGCAGAATCAACTCTAACAATCAGAATACCAGGAACCTGCGTTGCTTTTGGATATTGTAGGATGTTCCTGTAAACAATAGTTCCTGGAAGCTTCCCAAGGACTGCAGTCCGTGGCCTTGTCACTTGTAAAAGAATTTTGGCAAATGATATTGCTACCTAAATTAACAAAATTTAGAATCTACATGCAGGTGGAAAATATGACAGATATGAAATGCGGAAGGTTCCCTTTTGTTTTTACCGCAATTAGAAGGCCAATCTCCACACTTTTGAAGATCACGCCAAAGAAGGCTCCTATACAAGCAACAAAATCAAATTTATCGATCTTCCACAGTAGGATTGCTGCGTCAATGTCAATTAGGCCTACAACAGCAGCTATTATAATTGAAGCCAGTACAGCATTTGGTGTGTACTTAAATAGTGGTGTGATGAGTTCCAGAGTTAATAGTACAACAATGGACATCACAATGTTTGCTACAGCTGTATTACAGCCAGCCATGTAGTTTACAGCTGAACGAGAGAAGGATCCTGCAAGAAGATCAGGCGAACTTGTTAATATGATAATTATAGATCTGGGAACAGTTTTATTTCATCATATATGCTCAAACAGAATATAATATATAACTTGACTTTTACTTATCCTTGTGTAATACCTGTAGCCACATAACAAGATGTCAGTGAACCAACAACATTCATTGTTCCCAGCGCCACCATTTCTCGGTTTCCATCCAGCTGATAGTCCTTCATGGAAGCAAATGTTCTTCCAATTGCTACAGCTTCCTAAATTTGAAAGATTTGGCTCAAGTATTCTAATGATCGAATGACTCAGATAAGGACTCTTGTGAAATTTGCTTACCGTCAGTGCTATCATCCCAGAAATGACACCAATCTTGATGCCAGAGCTAAGATATTTTCCACTGAAAAAGATTTCACTGGCAGATGATGGGTTTACCCCCTTTTTTATGTGTCTCACCTTAAATAACTAAGAGTTAGTAGGTTGGACATCTCTTTCTTTATTAAGAATAAAACCAGTTACACTACTTACAATTGAAACACCGTTTTTATCAGCACGGGTAATGTACACAAAAAAGGTGGACAGTATAACAGATGTCATTGGAGCAATTGCAGCCACCCAAAAGTATTTTTTCTTCTTTCCCTGTTCCAATATAGGAGAAGGATTACAGAAATTTGGATGTAATAAGTTCACATAAAGTAAGCAAGGGAAGCAACGAGATCTTACTATTTGCTTGGCTATAAGGAGAAAGGTCAAGAATGACACTCCTATTAGGATAGTCTGCCAGTTCCACTGTATACGGAATTCAATAAGAAAGGCTATGTAAATTTCACACATACTATATATTTTTGAAGTCAACAAAGAGAGAGTAAAAAAAGAATCAATAAGTACCCCATGGTGTGCTGAGTGAAACACTGATCGCATAACAGATATAATATCAGTATTCTTAGTGAAATGTGTTATGCCCAGTAGACCTTTAAGCTGTTGCAGGGCAATGGTAATGGCAGCTCCAGCCATGAATCCAACAATGGCTGCATGAGATAGGAAGTCGATCAAGAAACCCAATCTGCAAGTTTCAAATAGGATTATATTACAAACGATGTTTTAAAAATAAAATAAAACGGAAGAAAGGCACCAGTGTACCTTAAAAATCCAAGTGCCAGCTGAGTGATGCCAGCAAAGAAGGTCGCTGTGAATGCAAGACGCAAGTAATCATGACTTGAATTTGGGTCAATCTCATCTGATAGCATACTGCCAAGCAGGAGGGACACCACAGCCACCGGTCCTATTGCAATATCTCTTGAACTACCCATGAATGCATATACAAGGGGAGCAACAAAGCTGGTGTCTGTACATAGATAGAAATCACATATGGATACTTAAAGCCCTAAGAAACTGACTTGCACAAGTTAAATGTGAAAACTCACATAGCCCATATTGGGGAGGCAGATTGGCAAGCTTTGCATATGCAATATCCTACAATGCACAGACATCCAAGCAGCATTAGAGACTGAACCTAAAAACATATATTAAAAATTTTATAACAATTTCATGGAGAATTTGTGGTTACCTGAGGAATGCAAAGGCTCGCAATGGTAAGTCCGGAAATGAGGTCACCCTTGAATTTACTAAGATTGTATTCCTTCCCCCATTCAAAAATGGGAAAAAGGGATTGAAAGCCAAGAACAAACTTTCTTGATCTGGTTTGGTCCTTAAAATGGCCTAAAGGGTTGTCAGAGAAGAAAGTTTCTTTGACAGCATCTTTAATTTCATAAAAAAGATTTTGCTTTGGAGGCGCTCCGACCTTGTGAATATAGGGTAGAGTGTCTCCATGGCGATGGGATGACAAGGAATCCTCACTTTTTATATCTTCCATCACCCGTGTTCCAAGCTCGTCACTGATTCGGTTACTCATTGAAGGCCAGAGACTATCAGCACCCTCAATATCACTGAAATTATGGAGAAAAATAACATGCACCAGAAAAGTTAATTATTTCAGAGTCAATTGCTTATAAAGCTGGACAGTCCCCATTTTATCATGTAAAGTTTAGCTTAGTTCCAAAAGAAAGATCATACCAATATATCATTCTCAATTGGACAAGAATATACTGAATCAAAATATAGTTGAAGTACCAACGGATAGTTCAGCAGACAAATAACCTTATCTTTTTCAGGGGGGAGCTATTCCATTTATAGGTTTTAAAGACAGAAAGAAAAGCCTTGAATGTATCTGAATGTGAATCATAAAGTTAGACCTTCATAAAGATATTGCACTTGGACCAATTAATGTGAGTCAACCATCCGATTGATGATATGTTAGAATTTCTTACACACTTGGATGAGCTTATAACCATTGACTAAAATAATACAAATGTTTAAATTAATGACAGTTGAGCAAATTGGGTTGGCTAGCTTGAAAATTCTATTTTATTCTCGTTGCTTATGATTGAATTACATAAAAGTGCCCAAGCAATAGAAGAGAAAAAAAGAATGGTAGTGATTATTCTTTACTAATTCTAAGTTCCAAAACAAAAGGAAAAGAACATCACTTGGCCTTTCCATAGACAATTAGTTTCAATCTAGGAACTTTACTACTTTAGAACCATCTGGGTATGTAAATAAGTGACAGATACACGAAAATGGAAAATGATTGAAAGTGAAAAAGTTAGATACCCATCTCCTTCCAACAATACACGCACACACTTTGTGGCTCGCAAAGTCACAACTTGAACTTGACTTGCCCAAATTCACATGACAAGTAGAGAGACATTATGCATTTTCCAACAAAACCCATCACTTTTCACTAACCCAATTGCAAGAATAACATGGGTACGTAATCCTCAATATAAAATTCACAATATATCATATAATTACAATTTAAAAACAGTAGGTGTCAACAATAATACACAGTAAACAAAAAGGAAAAAAGGGTCATATCTTACGACTTTCGTGTGCCACAATTCTTAGAAATAAACAACTGGATGAAGAAGAACGAGGAGATTGTTACTCCGTCTAGGTTCATTGAACCTGAAAGCGTTGAATTTCTCCATGCTTCTAGACCTAAAAAAGAGAGAGTTGCTGAATGCTGACTGTAATTTGGTTGTGTCGTTCAGATAGCCACCTTAGTTTTTAGGAGTCCGAAGAAAAAATAAATATTAATGTACGAACAGAAAAATTGTATAAATATGAGCTCAATAATTAGACAAATTTATTTACTTAATTTTAAATATCTTACTTAAATTTTTTTTCTCAAAAATAATTGTGTTCATAAATCATATATTTATTTTCATGCATTCTTGATTATATCTACTAAGTATTTTGTTTTGGATTGATTTAAAATCTGATTTAAAAAAATTAAATCTCGGCTAACCAAAATAGAAAAAATTGGAATCCTTGAGAACTCGAATAGAAAAAATATTATTTTATTGACAAAAAAGAAAACAAAATAATCTTGAAGAACCAAAATAGCAAATAAGTTTTTATATCCTAATTTATTAAACAATTTTTCTAGTTTCACTCTATTATCTACATAAAAGATTAATTAAATATAATGCAAGAATACTATTTCTTGAGCTTATGATTCTTATTTAAATTAGAGATTTTTAATTTAGAAGTTTGAAGGTCAAATTAAATAAGAGTAACGAGGCTTCTTCTTCTTTTTTTTTCCCTTATTGATAAGAATCAAAGATATAGTTCATTAATGAAGTAATAAGGTTTTAATGTTTCTTAAGATGTTACAAATACAAGATAAGATCTAGGTTAAATTAATTTAGGTCCTTATAGTTTTTTTTTTTTCACATGATCCACTATATTTTGAAAATTTTCAATTGAGTCATTGTAATTTCACTTAGGTTGCATGCGTGAATTTCTACCAATTTACAAATAAAAAGTGTCTAAATAATAAGATCAATACAATCAAATAACACAAGCTTTTGAGAATAGCTTTTAATATTTATGAAGAAAAACTCTCACAAAATACAAGAGATTTCGATAATATTAAATTTTGAAACTATTCCTCTAGCGCATGAATTTTAAGTGACAAAAATATTGATAGGATCATAATATAATTCGTATCTATGAATAAGCATGTGTGAACAAAATCAAAACTAAATTCTCTCCATGACGTGCAATAAACTATATCACCTCATTTCCTGGATATTAAAAAATAAATAAATAATAATTTAAAAGTAAACGAAGCTGAAAGCCTAAAATTGACTACAATATTTACTTTTCGATGTTCAATAAAATGGACTATATTATAATATTTAATTAGCTGGAAATTTCAATATTTATATTAAAACGAAATTAATAATGTTTTGCATGTTTATTATTTCTTTTATTTGTTTAATTGTTGAAAAATGATAAGGATGATCACTTCTGCGAGCACATTTAATTGTTAATATACCATTTCTGACGCGACCATTTTTGGGAACTTTTATATAGTATGTATGAACATTTTCAATATGTTTCTCTTTCACATTCCTAAGAGTTTTTCTTGGAAGCCAAACTAATCACAACCTCTCCATTCATCATAGAATCTGCAGGACATATATAAATCCGAGTTCATGAAAATAAACAAACAAAAAACTCACTTTCATCCATTATAAGAAAATTTGTCATATACATTTTTTCATATCTTTTTTTTTGTTATTATTATTATTGAATTAAGCTCCATGTACTATAATTAACAAAAGCATTATTTTCATCCATTATAAGAAAAAAAAATTAATCATTTTAATTAGTCATATTTTCATAATTTAAAGGAATTGTGTTTGGACTTTGGTGGTATGTTGATGAAATGAACTTTAAATCTCTAGCGTCAAAAAACTCTAGAGGATCCAAAATTCGCAAATGCGTTAGCATTACACCTATCAACCACAACCGAAGCTTTCTTCATTACTAGAAATATTCATTTATTTTTTTGTTGGAATATTATTTAGAAAAACCAGTTTAAATATTAGGTAAAGAAAAATATTATTTGTATTAAATTTTATTTTGAATAAGGGTAAACCGAAGTTTTAGAGATTTTAAGTTTGATTTTTATAATGTACTAAAGTTATATGCTAAAAATTATTATATCAATATTTCATAAATATATTGCATAAAGTAGGTCTCTCATATTATTTTTTATATCTTTTTATTCCTTTACCCTGAAAAGATGTGGATTTCTAATTTCTTTTAGTAAAACACAAGTTTTATCTTTTCTTTTTATATACCAAAAATATACAAGATATGCTTTTTTTTTTGTATTGTAGATATTTCAAAATAAATCATCATGTGCTAATAATGATTTTATGTGTTATTAGATTTAGAGATCTGAGACAATTTGATAGCGTTACTATTGATTTATGTGTTCGTAAATAGTTTTCAATAAATTCACTATCATTCTAATGATTTTACGTTGTAGTAGATAAATCGAAAGGGAGTGTGGTGATTTTATAAAAAAAATTGATCTTAAAATTAATGATTTATTCTTTAATATAGCATATTTTATAATATATGCTACATTAAATCGCTTGTCGTTGTGACGACTTATGTCTTAGTAGGAAATTTGAAAGTAAATCATATGGCAACTTATGTTTGATTAGATATTTTCATATTAAATGACTAGCTCATGATTTATGAGTTGGTAAACATGTTATAGTGAATTGTTTTGTAACCTCAATTAATTATGTATAATTGATATTTAGGTTTATTTATACAAAAATATGAAGTAATTGAACATCATATGAACTATAAGATCAAGGTAGGGTGGGTGAAGTGGGGGAGTGCTTCAAGAGTTTTATATGATCATAAAATCTCGAATAGGTTGAAAAAAAAATTCTATAGGACGGCAGTGAGACCAGTTATGATGAATAGTTTTGAACGTTGGGCAGTTAACAAACAACACTCACATAAGATGGAGGTAGTATAATAAATGTGAATGTTGAGATAAATGATTTGACATGCAATAAAGGACAGAATATGAAATGAGGAGATCCGTAAGAAGATGGAGGAAGTACCTATCAAAGAGAAAATGAGGAATAATCACTTAAGTTGGTTTGGACGTATCCAACGTCAGCCAATGTACGTCGTAGTTAGGAAAGGTGACTTGGTGTAGGCGGAAGTGGTTAGATGTGGTAGAGGAATACCAAAACTTACATTGGAAGCAGTTATTGAGAATGATATGACTGCCATAGACATTACTAAAAACGATGTATTAGATCAATGCGAACAGAAGAAAATAATTAATATATAAACCTCAACTAGTTTAGATTTAAGATTTAATTAAGTTGAGTTGATATGAGAATTGATATTTTATAATAAACCATTAGCATTTGACAACTTCTACCATACTAATAGTAGATGTTTTTTCTAAATAAAGATAATTGGTAGCGTAGAAAATCTTGTTTCTATTAATGCTATAAAAATAATAATCATATTTGATCCTGCGATATATAAAAAATATTAGTTTTGAATTTATATTTTATTCCATAAGATAAACTACATTACTGTCTCAAAAAATATTAATAATTAAGCAGTGCAACTATCCATCAAATAAATTATAATTATTTTTTTATATTTTTTATAATTATTATTTTGAGATTAATCTCCCAAACTCTAATGCAATAAAAATTAGCGTACCCAAGATAATAATTCTTTACTAAACATCACATCATTACCATAATACCATGTATTAATTAAAAAGTTACCAAATGAGAAAAGTCGAAGACAAATTGCCAACATGCCGAGCAGACTACCATTTGAGGTAGTATTTTGTTACATTTAATTCTCAACAAGGCCAAAGCTCTGCCCTTTTCACCTTCGAAATGCTATCAAGAACTCCTGTTGGTGAAATGTTGCCCATCACTGTCACTCTCTTGCTCTCTAGATCTACACTGAATGATGTCACCCCTATAGTATATATAAATTTTTGAAGTTATAGAAATATATAAACAAACATTTATCTTTTATTTTTGTAAAATTAATGAGTAAATTATTTAATAAATATTTACCTTCCATTTTAGATAGATGTTTTTTCACTTTACCAGCACAACCTTGACAATGAAGAGAAACCCTCATGACAACCACCTGTGTACAAATAGATTAACCTATTTTTAGGGAAATAATCAAAATTATACTTTTTCTCTTAACTTTTCTTTCTGTTCAATGCAATTTCTTGTATAAATACTATATTAATGTTTCTATACATAGTAATTTTCTTTTTAGAAATCTTTTAATTATACCACACTACATCTAAACCTACTCTGTTTTGGGAACAGAGGATTGCCATTTCAAAAATAGGGTCACATGAACAGTAACACAGATAACTTATACCTAGAAACCTGTGCAATGACAAAAATAAGAGAAAGACAAAATTCTAGGGCTCCATGGTTCTATATTTCTTATGCAGTGTCTACATGTGAGGCCAGAGAACTGGTTTAAACCCTTTTGACCAAACAGATAATCAATGAAAGAAAAAGTAAAGAAACCATACAGTGAGCTCAATAAGCATCAACTGTACTGGTACAGTAATAGTAGGCACAGTGGCTAATTAAACAAGGAGAAGTTGAAACACATGCATGTACACAAAGGAAGTAGGTCTGGTCACTGGTACTGTACCTTATTGTGGACCATGTAGCATATGCCACCAGTTAATACTGATAGACATTTTTAATACATTATTAACACCAATTCTCTTTTACTCTTTTTTTGGGAACGAGTTACAGTTTTGACTGTTTTTTCTGCATCAGAATGATGCAACCACTCTAGAATAGGTGTGATTTTTTTCATGAAACTTGAGTGTCAACTTAGAACTACCTACAAATTTTATTTAGAAATGATAACTTTTGTGTGATAACTTTTGTAAGAATTTCGAAATCCATTGATATATATATATATATGTATATATATATCAGATCGAAGTTCCAGAGAAATCGAACAATGTGTGAAAAGAAAATAAAGATATCATATAAGATTATGTAATCCTGTCCCATGTTTCCAAAGTGAATTATCATAGCTGATCATTTCATATCATATAGTATAATAAAAATGTGCATTATGTTTAGAGAATCTAACCTGGAAGACATGGGCTGGTGGTGTTTTATGAAGTGCCTTGGGCTGACCATTTTCTTGATCTTGTTGATCTCTCTGCTTGATGGCAGGGACAGACACAGATCTCTTATTAGCTGCATTGATCCTATGAGGTTCGCCAAGCCTGGAATACTTGGCATTGTTGATCAGCCTCATATTATCAACAAGAATGGTTCTGTCCGGCCTTCTAGGCACAATAACCGACCGAGGATCACTAGTCATGCACACGGCCGTGGCTGCCGGAGAATGGCACATGAAACCCTTCATTTTCCTGTTAGCACTCTTCATATTCATGGCTAATGATCAGCTCAGTAAAAGAAAGAAAGTGTAAGTTTTGAAGGTAGGACTAGTAAGGAAGAATGGAGATCAGTTGCAGTAGTAAGTAAGTGTGAGAGTGACTATAAAATGTGAATGGGGAGGGACATGCTGTCATTAATTATGACTTAGCTAACATTGGGTTCAACTGGGCAATATAGGCACTTTGGCAGTTTTATCTATTATGTGTATGCCTATGCTCTGAACATGTTCTATATCATGTCTTTTTCAGTGGTTAATGCTAAGAAATTTGACTACAACCATTTTTTCTTTTATAAAATAAAATGAAATTTCAGATAATTTTCTTTTTGGAGAGAAAAAATATACAAATTTTAGATCAAGTTGCTGTCTTTTCTATTTTCACATTTCTATCAGGCACAATCTAAAATCAATTAGGGTAGACAAAACTCATAAACACAAGCATTTTTTATTATTTTTTATTTTTATTTCAAGTAATTCTTCTAGGAAACAAATGGTATTTTTCCCGAACACCACCTACCGCTAAAAAAGATAAAAAAACTAATTGATACTAGGAAAGAGTTTAGGTTTTAAATGAGAAAGAAGTCAGAAAGCTGGCAAGGAAAATGAATAAATTAGTTTACCAAATGTAAGTCTGCAATAAAAAGTGCTGGTAACAACTAAAATTTCAGACCTACTATTGTCTATGTGTTGTGCTGTGTTGTATTCCTTATTTTCTGTTTGTGTCCTAAAGGAACTGGTTTAATTATATGAGTAGGACCTCTGCATTTACTTTGGCCCAAAACAGAGTTTGTCAAAATTGCCCACCCACTTCTGATTCTGATGGATACAGCTAACAACATCAAATTACCTCTTCAAATTTTCGTAAGCTTAAACTATTATGGCAGAGTTGAGAAATGAATTTTACTCTCTTATACATCCCTGAATATATAATTTTATCGAGTTTATCATAATGAAGAATGTAAAGAATCTTTTTAATGTCGTGCCGAAATTTAATTATGAACATAAATGACATAAATCAAAGTTTGATATTAACTTACTTTAATAGTAAATGTTATGAGGGTTGAGTTTGTGGTAGTCGAAATATATAGCAATATAATTACAGTAGAAAGGACTAGAATTGGCAATACTAACAAGTATAGCAAACTGCCGAGGCATCATTGTGTCAAATAGAGGAATGAATATGTATTTAGGAGAAAATAACCATGGCAGTGACTATATTGATGGGCTTTGGAGAATTACAAGAATGTCTTTATGATCCCATCTTCCTTCCAAAGCATGGGGGCAAGAAATTAATCAGACAACTGTTAATAGGGGCAAATACTATGCCTTCATAAAGACATTTCCACAGCTAATAATTAGTTTTCAAAAGAAAATTATATCAAAATTAAAGTAAAATTACATGTAAAGAAATTGATTTTTACTTTAGCAAAAATGTTAATTAATCGAAATATACATCATTTGACCTGAATATCACATGATTGCTGAAACAATTCTTTTTTAAGTTGCAGTATTAGCTCTATACTCACTTAAAATTTAACAATGACGAGTCAATAAGTGATACATAACTAACTTTTTTACTTGAAAGCTATATCCTACCGATCCACCACGTGGAACAATTTAGAAACACTTCTGCCTTATCAAAATCCATTGCACAGTCCCCATGCTGTTTTCAGAGTTCAACCATTGAATAATGACCACTTGAAACTGAGGACCACCATTCTGTCAAAAACTTTCTGTTCTGCAGGTACATATGCCCCAGCAATACTGATAATCTACCATTTTAGTGCAAGTGTGGAATTACAAATTACCAAAATTCAATGCAAAAACTGTATATCTTCAAGTTAACTTTTTAAAAAAGTACTTCTGTTTTTTATCTTAGATAAAAGGGAGATGACTCACATAGAGAAAACCTTAGAGGAATTTGTTCGTGCAACTTTTATTTTTATTTTGCATGTAGGAGGTTCATTGTTTTTATCGGAACATGTCTTGATTTTCAACGTTTCCTGAAATTGATTAAGATATTGTCAATATATTTTTCTTCTCTTTTTTACTAGGAATGCAATAACGAGAGATAATCCTATCTCAATTCATTTTTCTGAAAATTCAAACGTGAGTTTTAACTCATTAATAAACGAATTCCATTGTACTAGGGACATATATTAAAGTAATATTTCAAGCCATCTAATTGTGAAACCAAAATATCTATAATATATGAAGGGTATTGAGTTTAAGGATTAAAGTAATTAATATTCCAATACTATTATGAGACAATTCCAAGTGAAGAATTCCATCTAAGAAAACAAAATTCTGCTGACAAATTGAACTGCACCTGAATTGAAAAAACAGAAGAAGTACAAGTGAGCAGCAGGTAATACATATCTCATCTGCTTATGATTTCTTATTTGAGAGAGCTAGACATTTCATGTGGAACATTGAAGAGGCTGTGTGCCATTTAACAGTGGCAACCCATACCCTTAACTCATTTCATCAATATGGGTTGGCATGGGGACCTTGTGGTAGGGAACTGATATAAATGTATTTGACAAGAGGAATCTTGCTACTTCTATCTGTGCCATAATTTTTATTTTTATTGGAAGATTCGTTGAGTTTAAAGTTATACAATCAATTGTTTCTCTTTTTCTTATAGATTTCCGTGAAAATATATTTAAAATTATTTCCTTCGTACATTTTTCATAGACAAAACGATGTACACAAAATAAACTAATTTTACACACATAATACTCCCTGATTGCTATAAAGAAACGAGAACAAAAATTATTGTTTGATATTTAAAAAATCTCACTACTTTCTTTTGGTATAACATTTTAAATCAATGTCAAGAAAGGATTATTAGTTATACAATATGAAATAACTCAATTTTTTCATAAATGTTAAGTCTGGATCGATGAAGACGAATTTTTATAGATTTTTGAACCAATGACTTATTTGAGAGAAAAATAAACACAATAACTATGCACGTTAATGAATAGTGGTCAAGATCAATTTTAATTTCCTATAATAATTATTTATTTCAATTTCTTAAATAAAATAAGAAACACGAAGATGTGTGACGGGGGAAGGCTGATGTCTGAGGTGCGTACTCTAAGACTAATTTTAAAAATCAGTAAGTGCTAGGGACCAGATCTGGATCGTTCATTGAAGTGGAAATAATTACAAGGAACGGTCGAGATCATTGCAAAAATGTGTTTCACAGTATGTGCTACTAAATGCTTCGTAGGTGGTTCACACTATACACACAACTGTTATTCCAACAATCAAGATAGATAGCTACGGATGAAGTGAATGATTCCACGTGAAGCCCTTTCAGTAAAATTTTCCATCGAGCCAAACAAGGTTACAGCTTTAGATTTTGGTGGTTGTTCGATTAATTTGAAAGTGGTTTTATCTGAGGTACAATGAATGGTTCCGACTTACGATTCTCTGTTTGTTTTTTTTTTTTTTTGGATTGTTTCGTAGATTTTGATAATTACATTGATGCCTGTTAGTTACTGCAGATTTTCATTTCTCAGCTTGAGTATAAGAACATTGTTTAGAATCTCTGGTTGACCAATTATGGTGGGTATAAAAAAAATGTTGTCTTTCCTATTTCTTAAACTGAGTTGGGTTATTTTGCAAACCCATTTCTGCTTTAGGTCTATTTTCTGATTTAATCGTACTGGGTATTTAGTTTTTTGTTGGAGACATTGTCTAAAAATTCATACTTTTCTTGAACTATCTGCTAAAAAATCTGTTAAAAGAGGAGGAAAAGAAGAAAAAAAAAAACGTAACTGTTTCCTAATGTTGTTCTGTGTATAACAGGTCAGCTGGTTAATGAACAAATGCATGCTCTTCTGCTGATTTTATACTCATTTTGTTATAATAACAAAAGCTCTTGAACACAGAATGGTGGGAACATTGATTTTTTTCAATTTCGTACTAGTGGCATATCAGGGTCTTGATATATTCCTTAGATACACGTTTTACTCACTACATTGTCATGGCCATTTGATGATTAATGCAGAATGTTTTTAGCTGAAGTATTATACTGAGTGAAGTCTTAGTGAGTAATAACTAAATATTTAGGGCATCTCTTATGTCAGCAGAGGAAATGTGTGCCAGTGATTGATTTCAAATCCATATAGAGTTTTGTTGTAGCCCTCCTTTTCTTTAATTCAAAGTGGGATTGTACTTAATTGGTGGTTTTAAATGAATATATCATTTTATTGGATGCATGGGATTAGTCTAGAATGTTTGTGGATGTAACTTTACAGTTTACACCCTCAATTATCCATGTTAGAGCAGAATTCTGATATTCTCTTTATCTGTTATTCACATAGTTGGGCCCTGCATTTGTGGAAATTGTCTCCTGTGCTTTGCTTGTAGAGAGCAAGCAAAATAATTACTGAAGTCTGCATTATCTCCACATCTATTTTTGTGAATGCTCAAAGATGATTTACAGTTATGATATACGGAAAAAGATACATTGCAGTCTGCAGAAGCTAGATGTGCTTGCTTTTGATTAAATTTTGAAGTCCTTTGTAAACTTCTAATGGGAGCTATACTGAGCTTGAACAATTCCAAGACTAAATTGAGTGAGCCGTGTGAGGTTTTGCAGAGTGAAACTTGCAAGAGACAATGGTTGTTATCAAGCTATTGTGAGGAGAACATAAGACTGATTCCCCACCTTCCTGATGAGATATCAATTCAGATTCTTGCTAGAGTTCCTAGGGTTTACTACTTAAATCTCAAGTTAGTTTCTCGGATATGGAAGGGTTCCCTTTTGAGTTCTGAGCTATTCACCTTGAGAAAAGAACTTGGAACAACAGAGGAATGGCTGTACATATTGACAAAGGTCAAAGGTGATAAGCTTTTTTGGTTTGCTTTGGACCCTCTCCCCAAAAGATGGCAAGGTTGCCACCAATGCCCACTGTTGTCTGTGAAGATAATCTAGGAAAGGATTTTCTGGACTTCGGAATTTGACTATGGTGGGTTCAAGTATCAGGATTTCGGACGTCAGAATGAGCTGGCTTGGGAAGAGGGATGCCCTGGATCAACTGCCATTTTGTGGGTGCTCCAGCGTGATGATTGAGGGATGTATATATGTTGTAGGGGGATTTTCCAGAGCTTCAGCTATGGAGATGTGCTTGGTGGTATGATCCAATTACTAATGCTTGGAGGGAAACAAGTCCAATGTCAAATGGTAGAGCCTATTGCATGACAGGTATATTGAACAATAAGCTTTACGTTGCTGGAGGCGTTACTAGGGGTGGTGGTGGACTTGCCTCCCTTCAATCTGCTGAAGTATTTGACCCACGTACAGGTCTCTGGTCTCAATTACCTAGCATGCCTTTCGCAAAAGCACAGGTGCTACCAACTGCCTATCTGGCTGACTTGCTAAAGCCTATTGCCACAGGAATGACTTCATACGGAGGAAAGTTATTTGTGCCTCAGAGTTTGTATTGCTGGCCTTTTTTTGTTGATGTTGGAGGAGAGGTTTATGATCCTGATATAAATTTATGGGCTGAAATGCCAACCGGCATGGGTGAAGGTTGGCCCGCTAGACAGACTGGAACAAAAATGAGTGTTACAGTCAATGGTGATTTATATGCACTGGATCCCTCTAGTTCTCTTCATAATACTATGATCAAAGTATATGATTGGGAAGATGATGCTTGGAAGGTTCTTGCAGGAGATGTACCAATGCAAGACTTCACTGATTCAGGGTCTCCTTATCTGCTGGGAGGATTACTTGGGATGCTTCATGTGGTTACCAGAGATGCCAATCATAACATTACTGTACTGCAGGCGGTCATCCAAAATGATTCAGCTTCCCCTCAGTCATTTTCACTGTCTTCTTCAGATACTTCTTCCAGTGAACAAACTGAATCAGCCACAGCATCAGAGACAAATATTTGGAAGGTCATTGCCACTAGGACTGGTGAACTTGCTGAACTAGTTAGCCGTCAATGCCTTAAAGTTTAATAGTTTAAGGAGCCCGAGAATTGCACACCCCTAGATACTTTCTGTCAAGATCAATACTTCAATGTGTTGGTTGTATATGATTGCCTCATACCAGGTAAAACATAGAATGATGGGTTGCACAAGGGTGTATGAGATTTGCAGTTAGTTTATGCGATCAAGGGGCCTGTAGATATGATAGGAATTTTCTTTAAAATTTAATTGTAATATGTGGTCTTATTTTGAATAATACGAGTCGTTAGTTTTGACATAATACAGGTGTTATTTAAATTTTCCATGAAAGTGTTGGGGGCATGATGCACTAGAAGTAAGCCTAGAAGTAAGCCAAGCTCAACATTTTAGTGATAAAGTTCATAGGTAGTGATTTTGAAATAATTATTTAGAGTTACAAAATGGAACATAACTATTTTCTTTCTTACAAATTCCACATCTCACATGAAGGTTGATTCCATTCTATATGGTCTATGATATATAACTAAAATGCAATTATTATTCTATTTTATTTCATTTATTAGTTGAATCATAATTGATTTTTATTAATAGCTTATATATATAAAGAAAGAATATAAAATTGGAAACACCCTTATCTTATGGGCCACCATAAATAAAAAGTAATCCATTCTATTTTATTTTATCAGTTATTGATACTTATAATAATTGGCTTTTTATTAATAACTTAAAAAAAATAAAAAAAAATTTGGAAACACCCTTAACTTATGGGCCAAGATTACCCGTCAACATTTTCGGCCCATAAATAAAAGCCCGTAATCCAGCGTCTTCTTTACGCTGGGTTGTAGCATTAAATAGCTACACCTCCCTTCACAGGAACAAACCCTCTGCGCTTTCTCCTGCCTGTTCTTCTTCTCCCTCCCTCCAAGGTCCAAACAGCCTTGGCTCCAACCTTCTTCAGGTAACTATCTCTCGCACCTAAGCGCAGAGAGATACACACTTTTCTAGGTTTCCTTTTTTCTCAGAAAATTTACGTTTGCAGCTTCAATGTCGAATTTCTTGACGAGCACTACTACTGCAAATCCAAATAAGTCATTTGAGGTATTGAATTTTTCCTTGTTTGGATTTACCAATTTTCTTTAGTTTCTTTTAGCTTTATTTTCTTGCATTGTCTGTGTCAATTTTCCATATGATCAGTGGATTTCACAGTAATACCATATTTTCTCTGGTAATTTGTAATTTGTTAGGTAGCTCAACCTCCCAATGACTCTGTCTCGAGCCTTAGTTTCAGTCCTAAAGCCAACTTCCTTGTCGCCACCTCATGGGACAATGAGGTATGTTTTTGTTACTTTTTTCTTGGTTAAAAATTCACTATTATTTTTGTCTATTGTGACTAATATTTTGTTGAAATTCTAAAGCACGTCTTACTAAACAATAAGAAATATCAAATAGCAAGTTGAATCTTCAATGATAATGCATTATCATATTTTTGAAAATAAAGGATTTGATGTTACTATGAGGGTTTTTTTCTTTGGGTTTGTTGAAGGCAGATATCAGATGTTGGTTTCTACTTATTTCTCGTTGCTTACCAAACGATTTACTTATCATACGTGTCAAAATAAATAAACATCAGATGTTACATTATGAAAATTCATAGTTTTAGGTTTTTTCCGCCTGCTAACGAGGATTTCAGAAATCTTGCATAGATATTTCAGAGATATATGTATATGTGTGTGCAGCATGGCAATATGTCTTCTAAATATATGTTTCCTTTTGATTTTGTAGGTTCGATGTTGGGAGATAATGCAAAATGGGATTAATGTCGCCAGTATGCCCAAGGCATCAATATCGCATGACCATCCTGTAAGATTTTAACTTCTACATCAATCATCACTGCCATATGTGTGCATGTGCGTCATTAGGAGAGCTCATACATGTATAAGTCTCTAATATTTTTGAACTAAAGGAGAAATATATTTGAGAAACTAAGAAAACCTTAAGTTACGCGCTATACTGTACTTATCAAAGAAAAGTTACTCTGCGCTATACTGTGGGGCTGTTGAGGGGTTGTCAGTGAGATATAAGAATGATTCCATGCGGGATTGCTATATGAAGCCAATAATTTTTGTTGTCAATTCTCTGTGGTATTAATGCTGTTATTGCCATTGCCCATTACTATTTTTTACATATTTAATAGCCCTTGTGTGGAGTTTCATTGAAGGAGCTGGTTTTCTATTAAGTAAGAAAGATTGCATGTGTGATAATTATACATGTAAACATACTTGCATGTGTGTACGTGTGCATGTGGTTACTTTCACGTGCAATTGTGGGTATGTGCATGGGGTGAAACTCGATACTACTTTGGATTTATAATACTTTCGTTCTAAGTTCAGAATTTTGTGTTGATAACAGAAACAACTGAATATATAGAGTTGATATGTCAGAAAATTGTAGCATTGTGTTCTTGACTCCTCTACTATTTGTTTTACTTTCTCTCTTCTGTCTTCCTTGTCCTGAAACATTTGAGTTATTTCCATGATCTTAAGATAATATCCTTTTATATAGGTGTTGTGTTCAACTTGGAAGGATGATGGGACAACTGTCTTCTCTGGTGGATGTGACAAGCAGGCTAAGATGTGGCCCCTGGCGTCTGGAGGTCAACCAATGACTGTTTCCATGCATGATGCACCTATCAAAGAGATTGCTTGGATCCCTGAAATGAACCTCTTAGTCACTGGAAGCTGGGACAAGACTATGAAGTAATGCCTTCATTTTTTTCATTTTACAATTGCATGTTTATTTCCTTCTTTACTTAGCTGTTTGCTCTGGTTGTTAAGATGGTGCTTTCTTTGGCAAAATGTTGGATTAATTTTATAGATGATATTTGTACGTTATGCAGTTTGTTCTAATTAAATTATGAAATAAGCATGTCTCCTTGGGTAGTATGATTGCAAGACTAATTATTTATCTCAACGAGGATGAAAATGTAATAATTGGTTTCTCCTGGTCTTGAGGTGTCACAACTTTTCTGAGTTAATTGTTTTCAAGGCTGGGTGTTATATGAAGAGTCACTTTCGAGTATTTAGTCTGAAATTCATAAAAGTTAAATCTGTAGGCCGGACTTACATATTCGATTTAGAAATAGTTGTTCTTGTCAGCTGTCATGAATAATAATTTCTGTGACAGGAGGCAACTTACATAGAGTTGTACAATCATTTTATATGTACTAAGATCGAAGTAAGAGTTGGTGTTGGATTAATATTAAATTCATATCCAACATTTTACCTTTATTTATCTTCATCTCACACTCTCCTTCATTTCTTGTGATGAACATTTAGAAAGTTGTCTAGGAACTTTGGGGAAGCCTTTCTACAATCTCATACAACTGCAATTGCTGTATAATACCAATGATTACGTTTGGGAATTTAGTATTTCACTGAGGTTTATATTTCAGTGTGGGTGCTACTTCCAGTATTTATTGCGTTCTTTGTCTTTTTAATGTTAAACTAAGCTTCTATTAGGTAGTCCCAGAAAATCCCTGGACCATCCAACGCTAGTGTACAGCTTCCTTTGCCTTGTCAGTTTATCATTTTTGTGCCCTAATACTTTCATAGATCTATTGACCATTGTTTATTTAGATGTCTAACTGTTAATGATTCTGTAACGGTTATGCTACCCAGTACTTTTGGCCTTGTTGTCTTGCTTCAATGTTTGTATGTTAGTGCTTTTTACAAATTCTATTTTTTATTGATGCTGTCTGTTTGTTTTCCTCGCTCAAGCCATTGTTTTGCATGATCTGGTTTTGGTCTCCTATATAACAAGTTTAGCTGCATATCTTCAGATACTGGGATACTAGGCAGTCGAACCCAGTGCACACGCAACAACTCCCTGATCGCTGCTACACATTAACGGTGAGACATCCTTTAATGGTTGTTGGAACTGCAGATAGAAATCTGGTTATTTTCAACTTGCAGAACCCTCAGGTAATTTCTTGTTATTTATTGTTGTATGCATCAATTGTTATCTGCTTCCTTTAACATTAATTTTCTGGAGAATGTCAAAGCTTACGCTTTATTGCAATAGGCAGTTGCCCCAAAAATTCCACTATGGCTTTAAAAAAATGTTTGAAGAAGGATTTATTAACTTATTGTGTAACTAATAATAATTGAAGATTTGAAAGTAGCATTGGGACTGGGGTTTGCTAATTACAAGGCTCTCATATAGACTGATGAGGAAATACAGAATATGTTTTTTGTTGCTACCTGCATGCTAAAATGGGCAAATCAGCCTTTTGGAGATAATCCAAGCACGCATTAATACATTATTGTTGGATTGGGTTGCTAACAACCTGAAACATTGAAAGACAACTTCTATTTTGACCTAGATATTTAAAAAAAAAAAAATCTGTTTATTGCTAATCAAGGGAGAAAGAGGGAAAAAAGAAGACAGCTGGGTTTTTTACCCTTATTTTTAACAGTCCATTATGGCTATGTAATTTTCTCTCATCATTAGATATTAATATATATTCATATGGCAAGACACTATCTTAGCCAGGTAAAAACAAAAGAAAAGAACAAGAGACTGAGTTCCTTTTCTATCTTTAGTTTTGTATGAAAAATTGAAGTTATCTTGATCATTATTCATTTCCAACAGGTTGAATTCAAGAGAATCACTTCACCATTAAAGTACCAAACGAGGTGTGTTGCTGCATTCCCAGATCAACAAGGCTTCTTGGTGAGTATTACCTTTGCGCTAAATTCTCGTTCTTTTTGCTATCGGTGAAAATTTTATCTTCCATATTTTCCTTGATGATGACTAGTATTACCTTTGTGCTTTCTTGGACTGAAATGTTGCTCTGTATCCTAGGAATTAATTGTGGGGCCCTACATTTAGTGATGTTAGTTGCCTAAATTTGTGCAAGCATAAATCTTTCTTTGTTCTATCTTATTTATTGGTTTATTGGTTTGCTTAGCAATGGCCCCCCTCTTTACCATTGTGTGCTTCTGTGGAAGGATAATCTGGTTTCTGTGTCTTCAATGTTTCATTGCTTTTAGCCCTTACCAGCTATTTCCCCTAGTCACCCAGATTAAGAGTGGATTGATTAATTGAATTCTCTCCTTTCCACCATTTTCATTTCCCTATCTTTTCTGTCTGTGGTTCCAATCACCCCTTTAACATTCTCAATGTTCTCTCTTTGTCTTCTATACTTGATATTTGATGACAACTTTTGAGGAATCAGATTGATTGTTTGGAATTATTGGAACTGATAAAATGTTCTTTGTAGGTTGGTTCAATTGAAGGAAGGGTTGGAGTTCACCATTTGGATGATTCTCATCAAAGTAAAAACTTCACTTTCAAATGCCACAGAGAGGGCAATGATACATACTCTGTGAACTCCTTAAACTTTCATCCTGTAAGATTCCCATTTAATTCCCTTCTCTGTCCTCTACCTCTTCTGTGTGTAGACTTGTTTATAAGAATCTTCAAATCAGTTATAATATTATTTCCATGACTGATAATGGAATTTGAGTAAGTTTTGATTTACATTGTTAATAGCAGTTTATTTTCTATTGAGCCGAAAATTATTTAGTTTCTTTTTTGCTGGATGCTTGTGCGTGCTATTAATATTGAATGTTGTGATGTTTCTATAGATAATTAAGCAACATGAGACATTTGTTTGAAACTTAAATAAAATTAATGTTATTTTATTCTAATTACTAATTTTTGTAATTTGTCAACCATTTTAAAGGACATGCTTTCTGATATTGACCGACTATGGTGACAAGACACACTATACCAGAGCTTAGCTTTTGAGTTAGCTTGAAGCCAATACCTTGGTGTATACTTACCTTGTGGAGGTTTTAGAAAGAAATTAGAAATCCTAATCACATAGGAACTTGCTCATATGCCTTGTTATCTAACTTATCTATCTCGAGGGTAGATGACATATTTTTAAGTCAAAAGATGGTCCCATTTCATGCTGCTTCTTTATACTAATAAGTAATAACTAAATATAGGTTTTCATGGACAAGACAATCAGAAACCAAACCTTGCATGAAATTCTGAGATTACATTTTCTTAGCTACTTAGGATTTATAAAGAAAATAATAAGTTGTGGCTTTAGACTTTCGAATTGATAAACTAAGATGTGGTTTTTATCATTATTATCTTTTTTGAACATCAACCTTGCAATAAGTAGATTATTGATTGTTTCCCCCTCCTTTTTCTCTCTCTAAGCACATATAAACCATTTTGAGAAGCATTTGATTGGGATTGGTTACGAAGCCACGTCCTACATGAAACCCGCCATAAAATTTTCGTAATTTTGTTTGGTCATTATTCCAGTACTTTTATTAATTAGATTACTGCCAGTATCAATAGATGTGTGGACTTAGAGCATATTCACATATGAATATATGGCTATAAAGTTTTGATCCAAGTTCAGTTACTATTCTATCTTTGGAATCATATGCTTCCATCCTGTGCTGGAGGGTGCTTAGTCGAGTTAAAACAATCTGGTTAGTGTATTGATCTAACGTTTAGTGGGGGAAAAAACATTAGTGCTAACTATCATTTTTGCCCTGCTATGATTATTCTTTACAACTGCAGTTGGTAATCCAAGAAATTGCAGGGACATGTGACTAAATATTTTTTCTATTTTTAATTTTGACTATTGTTCCAGAATTTAGTTGTTAAACATATTGTCACCTGTTTCAGGTGCATCACACGTTTGCAACTGCTGGTTCTGATGGTTCTTTCAATTTTTGGGACAAGGATAGCAAACAGAGACTTAAGGTTTGCCAATATCTATGATAAAATGCTTTATAGACCTTGATTTATAACAATAATTTCTTGTAAGAATCATAAGGATAATCCTTATACAAGCAGCTAGACATCAGTCCAGCGATATGCAAATGCTGGATGTGAACTTCCATACATAATATATTACATGTAATTATTTTATAGTGGCAAATTATGGTCAACTTCTAGGTGTCAGAGCTATTCCAGTTTTCATATATTTCTTTTCTCTTGAAAAGGGGAAATTGCAAGTCATCTATTTTCAGAGGAATTTGTTTGGATAACTTCTTCAATTGATTTCTTTGACAAACATCTAGGTATATCATTATCTGTCCTGTGAAAATAGCATGCTTTCCTCAGTCTACGACTGAGCTGTAGCAGGTAGTCTTTTTAGTGTAATATATGCTTTTCTAATGCAAGGTTCTTTTATTTTCAGGCCATGGCAAGATGCAGTCAACCTATTCCTTGCAGTACCTTCAACAATGATGGATCAATATTTGCTTACTCGGTAAGTTTCGTTCTGTAACTTTGCCTGTAGTAGAAATAAATACTTCAGTGCCTCTTTTCTTCCCCTTTATGTGCACACACATTTATGGTCTAAAACGTTAGAGGTTTATTTGTTTTTCTTTCCCTTCTTGATCACTGACGTGATAACTCAAGGTAAGTGTATACATGAGTGGATATAGAATCATTTCAAGTTCAAAGGAATAAAAGATATATAGAAAGTGAGAAATGAAAAATAGTGTAGATAATTTACCAATCATAGATCGAACCCAAGAAATGAAATGGACAAATAATGTAGAGATATCCTATCATAAATGGAACCTAAGAAATCATATACTCATTCAGACGCTAAAAATTTCCTACCCTGCAACACAGACTACATATAGCCATAAAGGTGTAGGCCTCAAATCTGAAAGTTCATTGGCATTGTTTCTTGAGTTTCTGTTTGTAGAGCTGCTATGACTGGAGTAAAGGGGCAGAAAATCATAATCCTGCTACAGCGAAGAGCTATATCTTCCTGCACTTACCACAGGTATTCTAATTTGACTGTTCAATTCCCAAAAGTTTTGTATTAGTTTCTAGTTACACTAAAAAGTATGTTTCTTTGATGCAGGAATCAGAGATCAAAGGCAAACCACGACTTGGTGCTAGCGGTGGTAGAAAGTAAAGTTGGTTGTGATCATTATGGTTAATGCTCGAGAAAAAAAATGACGTTCTCATGCTTTCACTGCACATAGATGACTAAGGCCGGTCCCTATATGTAATCAACTGTAAGAAATACCAAAATAGGCCCTTTTCCGTATTTGAATTTTGGAGTAGTTTCAGTCCCTGCCTAGTGAAGTTACTTTAGGTTAACTTTTTGTCTGAGGTATTGTTTATAAGTATATCCACTTTGTTGGTCGCTAACTGGGTGGCTACCTTTTAACTTGAGAGGCACCTATAAGCATAGCCGTTGCAGGCTCTTAAAACAGTTGAAGGCAAATTCAAATTTGTTGTGACTTGTGATTTGAAGGATTTGTATGTAATGGTGCTTTTTTTATGTCCAAACTTATGTTCTAGTTGAATGCTCAGTTAATTGGCTTACACCAATCAATCATGTTATTTACTCAATGAATCATGCCGGCTGAATGACATTAAAAACAATGCTTGTAACTTCTGTACTCAAATACAAAAACAAATACATCTTGCAGTACATCAGTCCATATCTTAGCGTAAGCTGTACGGATCCATCGACATTCAATTACATCAATATCCAGAAATCTTTTCAATATCATATACAACATATAAAACAGGTCAAGAAGTTTTATGAATCCAACTTTGATGTCATGTTTATTAACAGTTTATCTTCTCGTTCATATTTAGCTGGAATTATCTTAAATGAAATAAAACAAATGTAAAACTAAAGCAGCTTTCCTAGATTTGTCAGAAGAAGAGAAAAATAATAGTACTAATAGTGATAGTAACAACAATTTATCACAAAAAGTTAATCAGCTGCTTTGTAATCTTCAACAATAAAGAAAGAACGGTTTAGCTGTACTGGAATTTGAAGAGAATATTTTCTTCATCAAGCATATTTTCGGCTAATTTACTTGAGGAATTCTGTGCTATAGCAGCTAACGTAGGGCATAGCTTGCACTTTGAATTGCAGTATGGCTTGTCCTCTTTTCCATAGACACTTTCTATTTGCAATTCTTGCCGTGTTATTGTTCTACAATTTTGCTAGAGCTCAAAATGATCCTTCAAATCAGAAGGATGCCCTTGATGCTCTTAAAGTAATTTTCAATGACCCTTTTCTGAATGGTAATTGGACAGGTTATCCCTGCAATACAACTGATCCACAATGGTATGGCATTCAATGTGTCAATGGCCTTGTTACTGGTATAAGGTTGGAAGGCATGGTGCTGTCTGGGAAAATCAATGACAATGCATTGTTGAGCTTCACAGAGTTGTCTATTGTAAGTTTCAAGAACAATAATATATGGGGAAATCTAATGAATTTCTCAAACAACCAGAAGATGAAGCATATTGATCTGTCAGGCAACATGTTTTATGGGTCAATTCCGCATTCTCTTGTGAGTCTTAATGTACTTGAAACATTGTTGCTGCAAGATAATGGACTGACAAGTTCAATCCCAGAATTTAAACAATCCAGCTTAAAGGAATTCAATGTTTCAAACAACGGTCTTGATGGGTTAATCCCACAAACACCAACCCTTCAAGCATTTGGCTCTGACTCGTATTCTGGCAACCCAGGATTATGTGGTCCACCCTCTCAAAATCTTACCTGCAACTCGGGAACAAATTCTTCCACAGATATTGGGAAAAGTCCTTCTGTGAACAGACCCCGTAACTTGTCAACTTTGTTCTTTATTGTCAGTATTGTTCTTCTATTTGCAGTAATCTTACTATCTATATTTTACTGTAAGAAAGCAAGGAAGCTTAAAAAGATAATGAAAGAGCAGGTTCCCCTAAAGAAAAATGAGGAGAAAGATGAAAATATAGAGGCAGAAGAGAAGAGAGCAATGGTGGGAGAAGAGAGAAGGGATCTCATATTCTTAAAGGCTGAAGTAAAATTTGAAATGAGGGATGTTTTAAAAGCTTCTGCTGAGTCACTGGGGAAGGGAACTTTTGGGGGTAGTTATAAGGCTATGCTAAATGATGGAAATACCATTGTTGTAAAGAGGCTGAAGGATTTAAAGCCACTGACTGGTGAGGAATTTGCAAAGCTGTTGCTTCTGATTGCTGATCTGAAGCACCCAAATTTGCTTCCCCTGCTTGCTTACTACAATACCAAAGATGAGAAGTTGCTGCTCTACAAATATGCAGAGAAAGGAAACCTTTTCCTCCGGATTCATGGTAATTTACCCACTAGTTTTATTCCTTCCTAACATAAACATTCCTTCATCCTTTATTTCCTATCTTACAGATGTTTCCAAATTTGTCTATCTTCTTCTGATGCATATTTGTTACCAAACTAATCATATTTGCTTGTTTCTTCAAATTGGACATAAGGTGAGAGAGGTGGAGATAGAATTCCATTCAGGTGGGGCTCAAGATTATCAGTTGCACGGGCTGTAGCTCGAGCATTAGAATACCTTCACCTCAATACAAAGTCCCATATCATTGTCCCCCATGGCAACTTGAAATCCTCAAATGTTCTCCTTGAGGAAAATGACAGGATCCTTGTTTCTGATTATGGTCTTTCCTCCTTAATAGCACTTCCAGTTGCAGCTCAACGTATGGTCGTTTACAAATCTCCTGAATACCAATATTCAAGAAAAGTTTCAAAGCAATCAGATGTTTGGAGCTATGGTTGCCTTCTTTTAGAACTTCTAACAGGCAAAGTGTCAGCATACACAGCTCCAATGGGTGTCACTGGTGTGGATATTTCAAGTTGGGTGAATAGAGCTGTGCGGGAAGAATGGACAGCCGAGATATTTGACACAGAAATTTCTGTTCATAGAAATGCTTCTCCTGGTATGCTGCGGTTACTGCAAATAGCAATGAGGTGCTGTGAAAGGTCTCCTGAGAAGCGTCCTGAGATGACTGAAGTGGTGAGGGAAGTGGAGAACATAAATATTATACAGTCAGAAGATGAAGATGATGTATCAGTGTCACAGGATAGGTCACTAACAGATGAGTCTCTTTCAACTTCTGCCTCAGGGATTATAGGAGAATAGAGATGATAGTGAAGAATTTGGGATTGTTTGCCAAACAAGTAGATGAATATCATTGTTTTTCTTCATGGGGATCAAAAACTAAATAAACTATAGACTACAACTGACCTTGATTAAATTGGTTGCACTATGTAATGCTTTTTCATATGGACAAGGTTATTCCCACACCTTTTGTGTATTATCTATCTGATTTCAATATAAATTTGTCTTTATCAGAATTCATTTGCTCTTTTGAATGGATGATGTTATTCCCATGCATAATGAAAGCAAATTCAGATTTTCAATAGTAAATGTTAGACGAACATGAAGCATACTACAATCATTTTTATCAACTCAACTAAGCCTTAAATCTCAAACTAGTTGAGATACGAACATGAAACATACTACAATCACTTTTATCAACTCTACAGCATTATTTATGAGACACAACATATTCCTGTTAATCTGTGATCATACAATTTCAAAGCAGAATTTCTTTCGAGAGAAACCAATAAATACCTGGAGAACTTGGCACTTCCAACTAGAACTTCTTCAGATTCGATTATCGAACCATTTTGGACAGCAAACAACCATGGAGACACGGGTGGACAAGATGTCTATGTCATGATCCCATTCTAAAGTCATACTGATAACAACAAATTCATGCATTCTCTTCTTAAGGAAAAATGCCTCAAATTTATGAACTGAAAAGCACACGATCATTAAAAAGAAAAATGATAGAAGATAAATCAGAAAACACATGGACTTACTGCCTTCTGTATTTCTGCCATTAAAATAATCACTTTACCTCATCATAGACAAGAATCTTGGATTTGTAGCTTACTATAGTTTCGTCGTCTCATGTAATCAGATAAATTACAACATCAATAATCATAGTGCTCCCTTGTCATTATTAATCTGTCAGTTTAAAATACCCTCCACAAACTGTTCTCCCAGCAGTAGTTCCTCAAATAACTTGAGATGAAGACAAGGCTAGAAAAGAGGCAATAAAACGGGCAAAAATAGGTGAGCACATGTTTTCTATATACAAAGCATAAAATAACAAAACAAAACAAAGTCAAGCTAACTAAATGGGAAAATACTGTACAGTAACAAATGTTCTCCGATGCTCCAAAGTCCTAAAACTCAAGTGTGCATATAATCACACGAAGCTCCCTTCTTGCAATGGCCATTCTCATGGAACTTGCACACCCTTTGCCCCATGAAGGGAGACCTGGACGATCCACCTCCTCCACTACTAATTGATGACTGCCTGCTCCAAAGTTTACCTCCACCATAACCAGAATCTCCACCATGAGAACCCTGATCCCCTTGGTTCTGGAACCTGTCTCCGTTGTGTCGTTGATCAGTTCCCCACATGCCTGAATTCCCAGTGGATGCAGCCCAGCCAGCATTTGCATTTCTAGATGGTAGTCCTTGACCGGGCGCAACCCAACCAGGATTTGCATTTATTGATGGTGGTCCTTGACCAGGTGCAACCCAACCAGGAGCCATATTTACCGGAGCTGGCCCTTGACCAGATTTTACCCATCCTTGATTCACATTTGAAGGACCTGGCCCTTGACTGGGTGTCCAATTTATGTTTGAATTGACGGGTAAGGCTCCTCCCCAGCTCATATTTGAATTTCCTGGTATTACAAGATTATCAGGTGCTATCCTTGGTGCAGCACTACGATTATCAGCAACACCCATGCCCCATGGTAGGTTGGGAGGAGTTGGAGGCTGCACTGATTGATTACCAGGAGCTGGTGGTCTCCAAGTCTCAGATGTAGTCATACCTGGGAAGACGGAAGTGGGAAAACCCCCTGCCAGATTTCCTGTGTTAAATGAAGCAGAATTCTGGACAGATGAAGAGGCGTTGCCCCAGTGACCATGTGCAGGAGGTTGTGCAGGCATCGTAGCAGAATTATTTGGTTCTACCCTCTGAATTGGAAAACTTCCCCGGGCTTGAAGTTCACCCCCATTTGTTTGAATTGATGGACCCGTATCAGGTTTCAGAACAAAACCAGATCCCCATCCTTGAGTTTGCGAATTATGGCCAACAATAGATTGCACCAAATCTTGGATATTTGTATTGGTTTTTGAGTCAATACCTGGATTTGTTGAGGCATCAGCCAAAACAGGTGCCGCCAATGTTGCTTGAGGATACATTCCAGAGCTCAAAAGCATACCATTGTCTGACTTGGCGGTTGAAGTCAAACCAGGACGTGAAATTGAGTAATCATTTTCAGACCCTTGCACCATACTCTCTGAAAGGACTAAGGCAGGGGCCTGCATGCCTCCACGACCTTCCACTAATGCATTTGTTCCCAAGACAGAAACAGAAGATAGGACATTACTGGGCGACCATTTATTTTCAAAATTTTGCCCCCTAGTTGCACCTGGGGTAGTTTGAGGAGGAGTAGGAGATGGAAGGTTTGTTGCTTCACTTTTACTACGATAATCAGAACGCCAACCATCTGCAGAATTCGTCGAGACCTCTACTAACAATGAAGCAGGCTTACCCACAAAGGAAGTACTATTATCTTTAAACTTCAAACTTCCACCTTCAGAAAGCCGAGAGGAACCCAGAGTAGTATGGGGACTCCAGGATCCACTACTTTGATCAAACTTCAATCTTCCTCCAGCTTGACCTTCAATACCTTGTTGTATCGGTGATGCGTTATGTTTTACAGAATATAAAGATGAGGGATGTGAATCATGCCCCATTTGCGCATTAGGAAAACTTCTCTCCACAGCTAACAGTTCTTTATGGATTTTTCCAGCCAACGCATCAGTCAAAAGTATAGAGTCAGCTGCATTGTCAGTGTTCCTCCAAATTTTCAAATCAGCAGGAAAGTATCCAGTGTTACTCCATTTCCTCAACTGCACAATAGAAAATGGCCCCTGCACTTTTTCAGATGGATCCTTGTAATGCCACATCTTTTCAGTTTCATTGATTTTGGCAGCAGGTTGTGAAGGTGATGCTGCTTCTGAAGAAGCTGCAGAAAAGGATTCAGAAATTGCAACAGGTTGGGTATTCCTAGCACCAGTTTCTAAACTTGACAAAAGTTTTTGCTTCTCCCAACTGTTTGACAGTTGTTGTGATTCTCTGTCACTACCTTGATGCCATGAAATGTCATTCAATATCTCACTAGCACTAGCAACATCGTCGCCTTTGTTTGAGAAACCCTTACTAGACATGGTCCTGCTGAATTCCCGATTCATATTAGGATAATTCCTCGTTGCACTCCAAGAATCATTCAAAGCAGAACCACCTTTTCGAGGAGAATTTTGTTCCCTCCCTCTCCTACCAAATCCTGAACCTCTAGGACGCATGTAGCTTTCTGCATGTATAAGAAGTAAAGTTAATACTGAAAAAATACTACAAAAGTAGTGATTTCACAAGTCCACTCTGTGATTAAAGTACCTTCTCTTTTATCATCCATTTTGTCTTCATCCTCTTCAGACTCAAAACCTGGATCCATTCTTGGATCAGCATGTACTTCTGGAATTTCCTCCAGTCTACGCTGGCGCTCCTCAGGTGTTTTCAGAATCTGCAATTTCTCTACACATTCTCTGAGCGTGGGAAAAAGTAAAGGATTACAAAAGAATAATAGCCAAAGGTCCTTGTTATATCAATTGTACAGTAGACTGTGTTTAAAGGGATGCTATCACCCTATGCCAAATTGTTTGTCATTTTTTCATTTCAGATAGTCCATGTTTTTCCCACTTTTTGGAGAAGTCAAATTTATTCTTAAAAAGTGAAATTGACATCTATCTCAATGCTTTTCCTTAATCTGTCAATAAAGCAGGAAAAGATCTACTATATCCTGCACTCTCTAAAATCAGTGTATTTTCTCAGTGCCAATCCATACATATATAACATAGTGTCTATATACCTGTACTATACAAATATAACCGAGTTAAACCACAAAACATGAAAAAAGAAAAACTTTCTTTTCAAAACTCCTCCTGAATTCTAATACTTGTCTTGAGAATATGCAAATGAAACATCACCCATAATGGAGAATAACACCAGGTAGGTCTCTATAGTTGGCAATATTAACTCAAGTACACATTCTGTAGCACAAGGACCCTATAGAGACCATTTTCAAACTGATGTTTTCACTTGAAGGTTGTGGCATAGCTCATATTTAGAATTCAATAATACAAAATAGCAACACACAGTGAAAGGAAATAGAGGGAAAAGGTGATATAGATCACTAGGGAAAATAATTTCCGTAATCAAAATTCATTAAAAGATAGATGACTTGCTTCCAACTACAATAAGCCTCTAAAGTAAGCTCAAACCCTAATACTAGCTGTAGATTAAGAAATCATAACTCAAAAGCAGTGTTAACAAAACCCTAACTAGGCCTGACTAATAACTAAAATCTCTCTGAAGTACTAAGATATTATCATAATTGTTGGACATCAATATTAGCAGTAAATATCAAATAGATTTTTGTAAGATGGTAATGATCATGGCAACGCCAAATTGGAATTAAATCCACAACAATGAACATTTTATTCTTGAATTCCATTGGAAAAGATAACAAAACCGCTTGAGTGAAAGCCATCTTAACCAAAAGCTATTTTGAAACTAGAAGCAGAAAATAATAAATAAAATATCTCCAGCACCTGGGGAAGCTATATAACCAAACTCAATTCAACTAGGCCTTGAATCCCAAACTAGTTGGGATCGGCTATATATATATAAAACCAAACTGAGTGTTAAAAATAAGAGCAGAACATTTGATGATCACAAAGTTCATTATTTTTCTCTTCTTTAAAAAAGAAAGTACAATAAGCCATTTATAAGAAATCTTCAACAAACTTAGGCCTCAAAGCGCACTGTAGAAGATGCATTGTAGAAATAGAAAACAGAGACAAGCAAATGAGATTACAAGGTAGATTAGAGTAAAAATAATATTGAAGTTGCAGAGCAAAGGATATTCTTTCCTACGTCCTTTCTCGCTAGCTCTATCACGAAGATGACAAAGCCGCATTGTCTCTGTTTCCAGCCACTGCAGGAGAACAAGGAGCAAACATATTAATTAATCAGAGAGTACACATCTAATATCCTCAGACCAAATGATGTACACTAATTAGAGTAATTTTGAACTCCTGTTTACTTGAAAACAATTCCTTTGTTATGAAATTATACCCTCGCCAAAATCAGGTTAACCAGGACATTGTTACTTCAAAAGCAGCAAGCATAAGAACACATGCACCTTGAACAAGAACCAAATAAATAACAACTCAAGAAAATAACTCACATCTTTGACTCTGACTGCCTGGAGTGTCATTGCTTTCTCTTGAATGTCACCCTACAAGTAGATATTAGTTTACATAAGGACAGATCTAGATATCTTATTCCGAATTATAGAAGTTGATGTAACATAGAATTACCACAGTCAGCCTGTTTATAAGGCCACACTTTATGCTCTGTCGCAGACGCTTGCATTCATCCTAAGATTTTTTTTAAAAACAAAAAACAAAACTGATTAGATAAATGGATCAAAATCTTTTAACTAAAAAAGACAGTAAATTAAGGTGGTTTGGACATTGTACACTTAAAAGAGTCACAAGATGTCAATCTGCCTCTGGATTCAAGTTTTTGCTCATGAATTACCCAATTAAAGACATAGCTAAGTTTTAGATGATATCTTTAAGTGATAAAGGTAACAAATCCACCCCAAAGGGATTATGGTGAAAGAATAACCACGGTCTCACCACAAAGGATACAAAATAAGCAAAAAAAGAATATGAAAAAAAAAACATTTAGAAAATGCTTCATGCTGAATCACCTCTGTAAACTCTTGATTTGATATGATATCACTTGATATCACCTCTGTCTTGTTTAAATTTAAAATTTCTAGCATGATATCTGTCATCTTTTTACCAACTTTATATGGCTCAGCAGCTCTGCATGTACCTGATAATGAAAATAATTAATAAATAAATAAATATGACATTCAGACAACATTTCAGAAATCTGAGGTGTCCTATGTAAATATTTACCTACAACTTGAACAAGCCTATACAAGTCTTGCTTCTGACCAGAACCAGAAATCCTTATTCTCACAAAAGACCCAACAACCTTGTCGTGAAAATTTTCTTTATCTTCAATTAAATCTTCCAGCAGATTACGTCTTAAGTAAATTAAATTGATATTATGAATATCAATGGCTGCATAATCATCAATATTAGATTGCAGCCCCCTCCTGTCACCCTTCTTACGCATTTGACGTCTCTTGTCTTTGCCAGTCTTCACCAAGGCATCAGTGTTCCCATCACCCTCCACGTGACTAGCTTCAGTATCAACAACACTTCCCTGATGATCTTCAGACAGAGAATCCTCTTTTACAAGAAAGTGAGATTCAAGAAGCTTTAACATTTCAAAATGCCCCACACGTGGTTTCCCGAACAGATTTTGAAGCCTTGAATCACAAATTATTTGACTCTTTCGGCGAGGATCTCGAAGTTTATTTATTTTTATATATTCTAGCAAAAGAGCCTGAACATCAAACTGAGACAAAACAGATTTGTCACCGTTCCGCATGTGCCTAACAAATTCCAAAAGCTCTTTTGATGCCCACTCAGAGCTTCTGTCCACAGACGGCCCTTCGGCACTAATTGATGTCACCATGTTTTGCGAGTTACCCTTTTTGGGACGGGATTTCAGCCGTTTCTTAGCTTTTCCTCTTTTAGAGTTACTTATAGCCATATTTTCAGCGGGGCTCTCTGAATCTGATCCTCTATCATTATTGGCAAGATAAAGTTCATCAGCTGATTCCTGTTTATCAGGAAGCATCTCAGATCCTTTCCAAGGATTTTTAGCTTGAGCGAGTTCATCATTTGTTAGAGACAACTTCCTTTTTAAATCTGTCCAGTAGTCCTTGAAAAGATACTCCCAGCTACTTTTGTCATTAAAATCCACTTGCCTCTGCATGAAGTACAAAAGTATAAGATAGAAACATGAGGTGAAAACAATGAATCAGTGAAGAAAATAGAGGATAAAACAGTTGCTATTCTGATGGACCAAAATAGATGTTAAATAATGTTATGTTGTACAAATTTTCCTACTCTTTTATATCTCAGGTACCAAAAGGATGGAATCAATGGTAGGAAAAGATAACCAAGCCAGCCAAATCAGAGGAAGAATTAACCTGAATCTTTCAATTTTTAGGATAACTTAAATCATTATAAACCTGAGGAAGACATAGACATCTAGGGTAAGAAATTAAAATTGTAGGAAGCTCACTGGGACACACCTCTTGCATATATCCCACTTATCTAGAAAATAATACATATTTTAGCACCAGATACAGAGTGGCACCCTTTTAAGTATCACCTAAATAATCATGGCCATAGTTATAAAAATTGCATATGCGACAATAGGAGAGATACTCTTCTCTTGCATAACGACGACCAACCCGATTAGTCGACGCATACATGAACATATAAGTAAAATAAAGTAAAGATATGAATTAGATTGACAAATATAGTTATTAGATGAAACTTTGAACATTAAATAAAGCAATTATCCAACTCCCAATATTTTGAAGAAAAATCTGAAACAAATAAGATATTATTTCTGTAGACCAAGTAAATCATATGTTAACAAAATGAGAGATCTAAGTCACTATCCAACAACAATCTAGGCTTTTACATGTACGTGTCTTGTATCTCATCCATCATCTTCTTAAACTTGTAATATTAATCAGCATCTTGAACTTGTTTAATTTTTAATTTACTCCTTGTTCCCTATTAGGTAAATAATATTAAGACTTTTGGTATTTGACTATTTGCATCTACTATATTCAAAAAATATGTACATTAAATCCCCCGTCACCCAGAAATTCCAACAACCAAATTTCAGAACAAGAGCCACATGTATGCCTTCCAGAACTAAGCTATTCCCAAACACAAATTAATCTCCAAGCCCTATACAACTTCAAATATAAAATCCTAGAATGATAACTTTACAACCCTAAACTATTTTCACATAAAAACAGCAGGTATTGCTTCTAAACTTCAAAAGGGGTATGTTCTTCCACCCTAAGCATGTTTCAAGGTTAATGAGAAGCAGCTAAGGAAAAATATCAAGGGTCATAATAAAAATGTACAGGAACAGAAAGCTACTACGCAGAAACAACATCAACGTGAACAACATTGACAGTATGCCTTACTCCCAAATATGTTAAGTTAGTCACTAATCAAAACTAATAGGAATCAGCCATATGGATTCTATTTTTCCATTCTGAAATACAAGCATGTTGGCAGCCACGTCAGCATCAGTTTGGAATATTACTTCTATCAGAAACCACCCGGAGTAAGGGGGCATACCATGTCCTTGTTTCCCTGCTCATTTTTTTCAATCAACGTGACAGTTCGCATGCATGTCTCACAGAAGCCCTTGTTTCCTCTGACACATAAGATAACAGCATCTTTAATACACCCCTTGCACAAGGAGAATGTACATGTATAGCACATATAGTAGGCACTTTTCTCACAGATGCTGCACAGGTGCCAACCTGGAATACATGAAGATTTAGAATTATAAAAAAAAAGAAAGGTAAATAAGATAAATCCAACCATCCAAAATTAATGAACTTAGAGAACCTGTTTTTGAATATGATATACATGTGCAAGGCATGTGACTTTAAACTAGTGATGATAAAAACATGTTGAAACTGCATAATACCAGAAATTTCAAATTAAATGGCAACATACCACAATTCCAACGACCCTTGGCTTGAAAGAATGCTTCATCGCGATTAACACATGCAGGATGGTAAGCCTTCGAGCATCCCCTAACAAAGCCCATAAAAGTTACAAAGTCACAAAGCATAAAGAATGCATACAGAATGTACATCAGAAACAAAAAAATAGATGCACGAGACTAAGCTCACCTGCGATCACAAAGCACAAGTTCACCGCCATCAAAACAAATGAAACAAACATCCTCTTCAGTCTTTTTCTTTGCAGGAACTCTGGCTCTAGCATTTGAATTCCTCACACGCTTCCGCTTTGCACCAGTGCTACTTCTAATCAGCTCCATCTCCTCTGCTTCCTCTGCAGCCTCTGTCTCATCTGCCTCCATAGTCTCTTCTCCCACATCCTCCTCCTCTTTCATTACATCTGCTTCATTTCCCACCTCCTTGTCCTCTGTCTCCATGGTATCCTCAGAATCAACTGTACCACTAGCTTCAGCATACCCCGCCACCATGCTAGCCACATTCTTCTCCTCTGCCACCTCTCTATCTTCTGGCCCAATGTTTGTACCTGCCATGCCTGCCCCATCTGCCTCCTCCTTCACCTCTGTCATACCCACCTCTTCTTTAATCACATCTTCTTCAGGTGCCACCTTGGTCTCCTCTGCCTCCATGGTCTCTTCAACATTGACTGCATCATCGGCCTCAGTATTCCCCTCCATCGTGCCAGCCACTTGCTCCTCTTCTTCCCCCTCCTTCTCCACCTCCTTATCTTCTGCCCCCATAGTCTTACCCTCCATGCCTGCCCCATCTGCCTCCTCTTTCACCCCTGCCACCGCCTCCTCTTTCATCTCATCTGCTTCATTTGCCACCTTGGTCTCCTCTGCTTCAGAATTTACTGAACCATCTGTCTCAGCATTCCCATCCACTATGCCAGCCACAATCTCCCCCACTGCCACCTCCTTCTCCACCATCTTATCCTCTGCCCCCAAGGTATTACCAGCCATTCCTGCCTCATCGGCCTCCTCACTCATCTCCGCCACATCCATTTCTTTTTTCATTAAATCTGCTGCATTTCCCACCTTGCTCTCCTCTGCCTCCACGGTCTCTTCAGTATTGACCGTACCATATGCCTCAGCATTCCCCTCGACCGTACCAATCACACACTCCTCCTCAGCCACCTCCATATCTTCTGCCCCTATGATCTTACCAGCCATGCCTTCCCCATCTGATTCCTCTTTCACCTCTGCCACATCCACCTCGTCTTTCATCAAAGCTGCTTCATTTTCCACCTCGGTCCCCATGTTCTCTACGGCATTGACTGCACCATCTGCCTTGTCACTCCCCTCAATTGTCTGAGCAACAATTTCCTCCTCTGCCACCCCCTTCTCCATCCTATCTTCTGCTTCTATGGTCTTTCCAGTCATGCCTGCTCCATCTGCATCCTCTTTCACCTCTGTTGCCTCCACCATCTCACCCGTGTTCTCTACACCTTCCACCTGCGCCTCCACTAGTGCCTCTGAATTCATATAGACCAACTTAGCCTCACCTTCCCTCTCTTCCACATTCATTTTCTCCATCCCTATGTATACCCGAATGAAAAAAACAGACAACAACAATCAATTGACGATACCCAGCTTCTAAGCATGTAAAGTAAATTAATCCGTAATCAGTTGGACAATCTACGATAACTACATAGTATTAAAAGGCACTGTTGGTGCTAGAATCCTAGCTGAAAGCTGCATCCAAGCACATCTACTGAGCTCTTCAGAGTGGTGGGTCACCACGTTGACTAAAGTTTGAGCAATTAAGTGAACAACATAAGTGACCTCAAGTTATAGCCAACACTGAACAAAAGCAGAGAAAGAATAGATGAACATAAGGACTATTTTTTTTTTTTTTCAAGAACATTTTTAAAGAACACCCAGGAGAAAAGGACAAAATAAAAAGCAAATGGTGTGTTTCTGGCAATCATTTCGAGAAACCCAATTTGCACATTTGTTTAGAAAAATCAATTCTCAATACTAATAAATAAATAACAGCTTGGTTACATGTGTTTCTGAAAGCTAATTTCTTCCTAAAACTAAATGGTTTTACTTTCTTCGAAGTAATGATTTACATGACCCATTCTTAACTCAATTTTTTTTTTACTATAACAATAATAGTTCATAAAGCCCATAACAGAATCAAATGCATCTCCCATTATAGATAATTGAATCAAACAAATAATTAAAGAATGATTTGCAGTGAATCAAGGCATAAAGAAAGATCGAAAACAGAAAGAGATTGAACCTGAAGGCTTTAATATAACAGAGTCGAATTCGAGCTGATTGAGAAGTGAGAACTATAAAGCAGGCGAAGAGAACAAATCCGAGCTGACAAGTGAAGATACGAAGGCGGGAATGGCTGCAACACGGCGAGAGAGTGATTGCGTTCGCATGGGAGTCTGAAGAGTGACGTGCAGGATGTCATAGCCTCATAGGGTTCAAAAAACAAAAAATGGATTTGGGAATCGAAAGAAAGAAGGCAGGAGGGATTTGTTTTGGTTTCTCTTTCTGACACCAGGCTAAACGAATCGTTTTTGTCATAAAAAATCAAATGAAATAATAAACAATTTAGAATATATACTAGCTAAATGGGATTTTTTTTTTTTTTTTTTTTTTTGTGTGTGTGGAAGTGATATTGTATTTCACTATATTTTTACTTTTAAGAAAAAGGTAAAAGTAAATAAATAGTTTGAAAAAAAAAAAAAAAAAAAAGATTCACATACATAGTTCCATTCTACATGACTTGTGAATGTTACTTTGAGTTTAGTTTTATATATATTAATTTGGTTCTAATAAAAATAAAGATTGTTTTTAAAATTTTGATTTTAGTATGTATTAAAAACATATGAGATATAATATAAGATTTTGCAAGTGTGTTCTAACAAATGTCATAGATAATATATTTAGAAATCTATTATCATGAATTAAATATATACATTAAAAGACATGATATTTTTAGAATTTCACGTTTTAAATTGTTGTTAGAGACACATTAAACAAATTATTTATACTCCATGTATTTATATTGTTAATTTTCTAGGGAAATGCATCAAGCTTAAAACACGTTTTATTTTTATTTTTTGTCCTAGACTAAGTTTGTTAAACCTATTCTTGAATACTCTTTCAAAGTTTAATTTTTTATTATTCAGATTATCCAATATGTTCTTAAAATATATAATTTGTTTAAAATAGTTTTTTCACTCCTATAAAAATTTTAAATCGAATCCAATTCAGTTCAATTAAACTCATTGTGCTAGCTGTTTATAAAAATATCATAGGAATAATAATTTTTTTTGAAAATATTTTGCTAAAAAGGTGTGATTAAATTTAGTATTGGCTATTTTAATTTACACTATAGCGATAATGTTATACTATACACATATAGGTGTGTTAATCTAATAATTATTATTTAGTTTAACGTTTAGGATGATTAATAGCTTAAAATAAAAAAAAAATATTTATGATATATATTCAAATAAAATTAAATAATTTTAAAAATAAAATAACAAAATTGTAGGAAATTAGAATAATATTAAAAACATAAAAATAATAAATTTATATAAATTATATGAAATTTCTACCCAATGATAATTTTATCAAAATAATATTAAACTTGATCGATAGAATTTAATAATACACTAAACAATTAATAAAAATAACTCAATTATATCTATATTTTATAAAAGACATACCACAAACATAATAAAATAAAATTTATCTACACATATTCCAAATTTTTTATTAAGCCTCATTATTTAATCTTTATTAATCCTTTACATTATTTTACGTTATCAGTGCACAAACACAGCCTTACGCTTTTAGTCGTCTTCTTCCACTGAACCTTCCATGAATGGTTAGTTTTAGACTTTGCTCTACAGTACACGACAAGCCAAAAGCTTCAAAACTGATGACCCACTGGGATTCAAAGCTATATGTTCGTTGTGGCTTCACAAAGAGGAACAAGTCGCAGTCTTTCTAGCTCTTTCAATAGGTTGATATTTTCAATAGCTTTTTTGCTGGGAAAGTGTGGTGTAGTGAAAATTTTTAGTCTCTGTAATTTTTTATATTTTGATCTGAGGAACATTTCATGTGGCATTGATGATTTTGATTTTAATTTATATTGCCATGGGATTTAGATTTAATGGGTTCATAATTGGAAGGTGCATGTTAGATTAGCATAAACTAAATTAGAAAAGCAAAATGCTTCCTTTGTTGTGCTGAGAAGAAGCATGAGCTTTATATGGTTAGGTGGTGATGCTACTTGTCAGTGTTTAAGAAGATTTGATGATTAAACCATGTTTGGAAATAATTTGCAAGTATGGAATTGTGGATTCCTCAATTTGATATGTTTTTATAGACCATGACACTGGTTCTGGCTTGAAAATATTTGGTTCTCTTATCCATCATTGTATGGAAACTTTCAAAGTACTTATTAGGCTCAGAATTTTAAGGGATATTTTAGTCAGTGAATAATGGTGCATGTTTTTTTAGTTCTTAGTTTACAGCCAAACTGAAACAAAGGTCTCTTGGGGGGCTACAAAGGGTTGCGAGTATGAGAATGTGAAGGAAGGAAGGGGGGTTTTAGCTAAAGCTTTGATTTATGTACGTTCTTAATGTTCTGTCTCTTCCTATTAGACTTATAATTATTCTTGTGTTTGCTAAACATAATCTTTACTTTGTTAATCGTGCATCCTTTTGTATAGTTTAAAGGCATTTTTTTATTCAGTATGATTTGAGTCGTTTATACATGCTGGCTAGGCTTGCTCATAAACCATTTTTACTTGTAATTTGTAAGTAGAATTAGTTTATGTAGACAAAAGAGAAGGTATCTTAACTGAACTCTAGGTTTATCTTTAGATACCAAGTACAATTGTACATAGTTAAAGACTTCTTTAAGGGATCATGTGAACTTTATGTGTTCTGCTAGCCTTTTCATTTTAAATGGCTCTGCCGATAGATATTTTATGTTCTCTACGCAGTAACACCTTATTCTGTTTAGATGAGCTGGTTGAAAATGTTGTGAATTTCTCACTACCTACACCCACTTGGCATATGCAATCACATATTCATGAAGTATGCATAAATCGAAGAAGCTACAGGACAGAAAGCTATCTTCAAGAGTCCCATCTATATTTTTTATTACCGCACATGTCCAATATGCTTGAGAGCCTAGGAATTCTGAAAAAATGTTTTATCTTCCAGATACATAACTAATACATCCATTTTGAGCTGAAGAGAGACAGTGATGTTGTCAGGTTGAAGATCAAGTTGGTTAAAATATCTAAAAAGTCTAAAATTAATGAACTGATATTATATTGTCTGAAGGACAAAAAGAAGATGGCATCCGCAAATCCTGAAGTTAGAAATTAGAATTAGATATAAACTTGAAAAGGTTAGAGATCTTATGAGATATATATTCCAAATTTGCTACATTTCATGCCTGTGCTACTTCTACTTGCTTTGGCTACTTAACTATCATTTGAAGTTTTTATCCGGACCATGAAAGGATGAATCATAATTGGTTAAAATGCTCTAAGTGTACAGTCTAGTTTTTGTCTGTGACTTTGACCATTACAACACTGTAAGAATTACAGTTTACATCTTCTCATGAAAGTTAATGTTAGTGGTTTTTGTTCTTGCTAGAAATCAAATTACGTGGATTTAAAACTTCTCATTCACCATATGTATACCAGTACACTAAACAGTGGATGGACGATACATGTCTTTTTGTTTGAACTGATCTGTGGTATATGATTATATTTTGTTGTATTACATCAAGATAGGGTGACATGTGGCAATTCTTTTTTCTTTTCTTGTTTTACATATATCTATTTTATTGTCTTGACTTTTAACTTAATAAATCTTCTCAGGCCAAGTGAGAGGAACATGGTTGATTGAGAAATTGAGAAACTTATGATCATGAAATCTTAACAGAGGAAGAGAAGCACTACCTCAAGCGTACTGGTGAGAAAAGGAATAACTATGTTCCAATTGGGAGACAGGGAGTGTTTGGTGGGGTAGGTCTCAATATGCATCTCCATTGGAATCAGCATGACACCATAAAGGTTATCTGCAAGCCTTGCGAACAAGGACAGGTTTGTGAATATGCTGAAGAGCTTGCTCGATTGAGCAAAGGCATTGTGATTGACATAAAGCCTAACAATACGATAATATTCTACCTTGGAAAGAATTATCTACAGCCAAAAGTAATGTCACCTCCAGATACTTTATCTAAAGACAAGGTGATTTCAACTTTTCTTTTGATCTTCATTATCTGAATTCATATGTTAACATGTCGTGATAATCTAAAGTGGATATTCTGCCCTTGTCCTGCCTGTCAAAAAGTAGTTGATATTGGGTTTTCTTAATTGATTGAGTCTCTTTATGATTTCAAAAGTAATGTAAAACTTCTTGTTACATAATAAGTTAGACTAAGTTAATATTATTGAGTTTCATTTTTACTTACATCTTAATCATTAATATTGTGCATAATAACAAAATGATACACTTGGTTTATGGTTAAACTATCTGATACTCTTCTTAGAAAAATGCATATTATGAACATGCCACACATGGGATTATCTGGATATACTGTGGATTTCTCCTGTTGGTAGTAGCAGCTTGCAGCATTTCGTGCTTTGGACAGATGCTTCACAACATCCTCCCAAGTAGAGTGTGACAGACTCCCCCCCACAAAACCCGCTCAACTGGGCACTTCTTTTTTCCTTAATCTCAATTTCTGGGTTGTGGGGATGCAGCAATTGTGAGTTTTGCCTTCTCTGCATTTCATTTATATAAATGCCTGAATATCAAAAATCATGATTCAGGATTTGGAAACTACCAATGCTTATTATGTTTCACAAAATTGTGTTACCTCCATTGCCATCAACTTGAGATATCACAAAGACATTTCTACTGGTGGGTCTTGTTTTTACTCTTTGTTGATAATAACCCTTGGTGCATCAGCACAATTAACAGTGATTTAAACTGTTGTGTGACCTAATTACTTGTACTGCTCAAATATGTAGGCAACTATATATTTGGTTTATGGGCATAAGTTCAATTTCATTTGCTTAATGGTTGCTTTTACTAATATTTGCTGGCCTTGGAAAAATTTAGGTACAAGCAGTCCGTGGAGCATACAAGTCAGTTTATTGAGAAGTTGGAGAAAGTGCTAGAAGAGTACCTCAAGCACCTTGCACGGTACAAGGAAGGAAAAACTAGACGCACTGAAGATGATTGGAGAAAGTGCTAGAAGATATTGCAGGCACTTTGAGCAGTACAAGACAGGGAAACAAGATGCACTAAAAGATTCTAGTTCATACATGATTGATAATTGAGATTTCTATCTATCTCGCAGCATTTCTGCAATGGCCAGAACATATAGTCTTTCAGCTTTTTCCACACCAGCATTCCATACAGCTCCTACTCAAACAGTTCATTTTTCTACAACATTACAAACAGCTAAACCAAATATGCATCCCTTGAAAGTTGTCTCCCCCGGGATGTCTGAGTTATTTACAGCTATAAACAAATCTTAAAATGTAAGCTATGCTTTTGTTCAATTTTATTGTTTTCTCTGTTGACTGTTTTTGTTAATGTCGTAAATTTTTTATTCTTGGCACCAAAAATAATGAACTTTATTTGGTTTTACTTACTGATTTACCCTTCACAGTTTTTCTGCATGCTTAGACTTAATTCTTGTACAAAATCTGTATACAGCCGGGGAATCTCAGTAATGTTTTCAAACTAACATTGAGGAATGAGGGTGACACAGTACATAATGATTGAATGGTTTCTAAGCAATCTGTGCACACTGCACGTGTTGACTGTTAAACGAGCCCACACCCTGCACTCAAATATTCCCTTGGAATGTTGAGAATAAATGCACCATGAACGATAGTCGATGAGTGCTGAAATGGAAAAAAAGAAAAAAGAAAAAAAGGAGACATTTTCTGAAGCTTTTGTACTTCAAATTAGTTGAGATATGGGATTCCACCTGTACGGTGACATAATGTAAAGAATTTTTGCGTAGAGTTCTTGCCATTTGTTTTTATAGTCATAGAAATACACTTTTGAAAGGCTGCGGTAGAGGAATAAGCTGGCATGAGAAAGTGAAGTGTGGTAGAAAGAACATGGTTGATAATGGAATTAAGGATATGTTCCATTCAAAAATATTCCTAATTCCACTTTGGACGTAGCTACTGTTTCCTCTCTTCTCTCAATAACTATAGCAGTGAAAAGCCAAACAAAAGTAAATATTCTTCATACATGATCACCCTGGCCATTTCTACCTATAAAAGAATGGTACTTGTCTTTCTTGGCATTGTATCACTTAAGACAATCAAAGTAGTAATCCAAGAAGGAATCTGAAGATGGGTAGCAGTTCTTGTCAAAGTGGACACCAATATGAATTGGATTGCCAACACCTTCATTGTTATTTCTCTGGTTAGTTCCTTTTCTTTGTTTTCATTTGGCTGCAAACATAACTCTTATGGGAAATTCGGAAGAGTCTTAAGGGAGAAACAAGTAATACTCTGTTATTCTGTTTTACTATAACCGTGTAATGGCCAAGTATAAACCTTTTACTATTTTCGTATACAAATTACAGGCAAAGGTACAATCAACAATGAAAGGCTTGTGGACATTGTGTTACACAGAAACTGCCATGAGCTCAAGGTCATTTGCCAAACTTATAATGCCCTCTATGGCCAGGAACTTCTTCATGTCATGTCAGCTGCTCAAAGGAATAACCCATTTGCTGTAAGCATGATTAATTACTTGAAAATAAAGCTTCTTAACATCTATTAATGGCCTAAATTATGATATTCTTCGCTGATAAATTATATAAATATATATAGAGGGCAGCTTACCTTAGCATGCGTGAACCACAAGAACGTGATGCTGAAATAATGAGGAATTCACTTTTTGGAGGGAATTTAAATCTCAACACTCTCATTGAGATTGCCTGCACTAGGCCTTCGTCAGAGTTGATGTGTATTAAGCAGTCATATCGTTCTTGGTACAATTCTGATCTTGAACAGGATGTCAATGTGAAAATAAATGGTGGATACAAAGAGGTATCTTCTTATCTTACCCATTAAAAGTGACTTCTTGTCCAACGTTTTGCTTTGTCTGACACTATTGTACTCATGAGAATCTTGTTGCCCTTTTTAGATTCTGCTGGCAGTTTTGAAGTCATGTCGCAACTATAATGGCAAAGCAGACATGAGCATGGCAATGTGTGATGCCAAGACTCTCTATGAAGCTGTGGAAAGTGGAAGAACCATTGATCAAAAGACTATTCTTTCACTATTGAGTCAAAGAAATACTGGCCAACTTAAATATATACTTATCTCCTTCAAACAGCTCTATGGTCATGAATTCTCCAAGTTAATTAAGCAAAGAAAATGTGGACAATTTGGAAGGGAACTTCGAATCATCATTCGTTGCATACAAAACCCGGAGAAATTCTTTGCAAAGCTTCTAAGAATGAAGAATGCTGATTCTAGGGAGCTCTTGATCCGAATAGTTATAACTAGGTCAGGGATAGACATCAAAGATATACACAAGGCTTTTTCTGCCAAAACAGGAAGCTCTCTTGAGACCCTGGTGAAAAGGGAATTTAACAACAATAAGGATAAAAACAATGACATCGTAGCTAGTCTCTTGGTTAGACTGATCAAAGGCTGAAAGGGAATGATCATGCGCATCCATTTCTTACCGCATATAGTATAGAGTAAATCAGAAACTCTTGGAAACAAAAGAGCAATTTGGCCATTTCTTACCGCATTTTTTCTCTAGGCTGTCATCAAATTGTGTAAGATTAAATTTTCTTTTTAAGTTTCTCCTTGCTATATATTTCTATATAATTGAAAACCATATATTAAATTGTACTTGTTTAAAGTTAGCTACTCCTCCAAATCCCTTATGCTTAAGGTATTTCACTAAACTATTTTGTCTTTAAAGATGTCCTTCCAACAGCTTTAAGATTTATAAACAATATTTTAATCAAACTTTACATCTGAAAATGTACCCAACTCCAACCAATATTGCTTCTCTGAGATTCCAGCTTGTCTGAATATAAAAATTCAACTAGCTACACTGGAAAAAAGCTATCCAAATTGGAGATTTTCACAGATGACAAACACCAGTAATTGACAAAAACTCCCGAGGATTGCTTAGAGGCAATTCCCATTTCTGAAAAAGAAGACAACGCTTAATAAGAGAAGCTTATCACAGATTCACTGAAAAAGTTAAGGCATGCAATATAATTTTCTTAAGAAGGGGACATTTTTCAAGTAATGGCCTCAAAACATGACCTTCTTGGCTTTTAAATAGTACTATTTCGTTTACTTGGAATTTGAATGGTACTACTACTAATTAATCAGACAGACGGGGGAAACAAATTGTTGTGCTGGTATTTTAATCAACTTGGTATGTAAATGTAATATTGATCCTAGTTTTATTATATTTGAGACACATCCGTGTTGGTTTGTAATGATTTTAGACTTTATGTCACTACTCTTGACAAAACCTGTTGCATTTCTTAGCTAATAATAAATTTCCTATTACCAAAAAATTTGTACTAACCCATTAACTATAATTAAAGGTAGAGGTGCATTATGAATATATTGGCTTAACTCTTTCTAAAAGGTGAGATATGGTTTTGTTTTTGAGTTCAAGTAATGTGACATAAAAATCAATTGATTGTCACATGATTTATCTCAGCTAATCTCGTCTCTTATGCTCAACGAGATTATCCATCTATGTTAGGCAAAAAGAAAATAAAAATAATTAATTTAATTAATTGTCACTTGCTTGTAGCTTTATCTGTTTGTAATTGTACATAAGAATATTCAAAATCCACTGAATACCTGAAAAAATGTAACTACATACGGAGAAAGTCAATACAGAGCTAGACAAACTTCTAAATCTATCAAAAAGCAACTTACTACTCCAAATATTTACACCAGCAAAGCTAGCAAGAGCATGCAAAGTTGTTATTGTAGCAATAGTACGTACCAAGTAGATAGCTAGCCTAATTGCCTGCCCATATTGACCAGAATACCATTGCCACCAGTAAATTTCTATGCATATGAATGACTGTACCCGCTGCTTATTTCTATGAATATGAATGACAGTACCTGCTGCTTCTGCAACCTGATCTGCCTGACAATCATACACAGAAATGTAGCTAGAGAGATATGCATGCATGTGCACAAATTGCAGTAGCCAGTGCCAATGACTATTTATTATACTTGCGAATTGCATCACGGTTTTTACTTTTTAGTCATAGGCCTGTATGACATGCCACTCTCATCACTGATACTATCATATGTCACAGGTGACTGAGTATCACGTGTGGAGAGGTAGATGCTTTTAATAGCAGAACACCAGACCAGGACCACAGAGTAGTCTAATTAACATTTAATAAATAAATAAATTCTTTCTGATTTTTTAGATCATTATAATTAGTAATAAATTTCTTAGAGTAAGTTTCAAAAACCAAAACAAATATAATATTTCTTTGCTTAAGAAAAAAAAGAATTGTATATACCTAGCTAGTGGTGGTGTTATTTTACTAATTCATGTACATACTATGCTACCTTATGGTGAACGAGAAAAAATTGATACACAACTATAAAGGAACCAGTTCAATGACACTCAAGTTGGATAGTTAGTCTTATATAATGTATCGTAAAAAAGATTAATAAAATATAAGCCATTTTTTTATACTTACAAGAAAGTTGTTTTTAATCAAAACACTACTTGATGATTAGTCATGTTAAATAATATTTTTATTCTCTAATACAGTAAATCATGAAAATTGTAAAAGATTCAACTGTTAATAAACATATCACCTTAAATTGATATGTCCTTGACGATTTAGTTTAGATTTTTCTATTTTCAATATAATTAATCAGTATAGTATCACAAACTTGTAAATTAGTTTAGTTTTTTTTTTCTTTTTGATGTAATAAATCGTTATAATTTTTGAAAACTTACTTGTTAATTTAGATTTGTTTCTATAACATAAATCGTCATAATTCTTTGACGACTTAAGTGTTATATTAAATTTTCTTTTAAATGTAAGAAAATTTTTTAAAAGAAAATTGTTCGAATATAAAACGATTTAAGATTTATTATATACTTATAGAAATTAGTTGAGTATCCAAGGAATTAAGTGGTAGTTTACCTAAGTATTGAAAAAATTATTTGTTGGTAAATATTATTTAACTAGTCAATAAAATTTAAAAGAAGTTAACAATTTATTGGTTAGTAATTACTTAAAAGAATAATCAAATCAGAATAAAACTGAAAAAACATTAACATATGCACCTTTGTCAATAATTACTTATTTCAAAAAAAATAAAAAAATCATGTCTTGTAATTTCCAAAATTACACATGTATAACACTAACAGTAATTATTCAAAAATAATTGCTCTTAATCTTAATTTTAAATTATTAAGATAAGATCGAATACATTGACATTAACAGAACAAATTGATACGCATGACATGAATTGTTTTTGGGTATTCATTCCTGTTCAATTGTAATAAATTGCTTGAGACTCAAAATTCAATTTGCCAATGAGTTGCAGAGTTGGGCTAAAATATTTGCAAGCGACATAATTTAATAGCTGGAAATTTATAGTGGGACTTAGAAAGAAGCAGAAGAAGTGCAAGAACACAAGGAAACAAAAAAGATTCAAATGAGTCAAGCAACAGATTCAATGAACAAAGTGTGGCTATGGAATTGTCCTATCATGTAGGGGACTGTATTTATTTATGGCCTCAAAAGAATATAACTTTTGGATTCCATTGAAAGCTGAAGTATTGTCTGTATTGCAATATTAACCAAAACAAAGAACTTTACTGTGTAATCAAGTCAATAGAAGCTTGAGAAGAAAAATTGAAACAAAGTATTTTCCTTTTCTTTCAGAAATTAAGAGAGATTTGTGAATTACATTAGCAGGAACACCATTTCTTCCTTGTAAATCCCAAAACCCTTGTGGGTGACACCACTATACCAGTTGGTTGTATTAATGACATTACTCTATACGGTAAATGAATCGCACGTAAAATTTATTTTTTACTAAAAAAACATTATATTATTTCTTACATATATTTATATCCTGAAATTTACACAAACTATCTATAATATTTTTAATTATATAAATATAAAATTATCATGCATTTCTAAAAATCAATGTATGTCAAGCACTAGTTTTTTTTTGTTTTTTGTTTTTTTAACATAAAGAAAGAATAAACAATTTATCAAATAATTGTACTTGTTATTCATAATCACTCATAGTCATTGATTGATGTCACACAAGGTAGTTTACAATTTTTTATATAAATAGAAAAACATTGAATACTTTATTACTTATCTCAAAAAATAAAATAAAATCTCCAAAAGAATTGTCAATGCATAGAGCAAAGTGGGTAATGGGTATACAGTATAGTATAGAGTACAGACTTCATAGTATAGCATATAGTATATAGTACACATGTCTGAGAAAGAGAGTGACTTGTCAGGACTGAGTACACCTGTGTTACAAAAAGATTACCCTTTTTAATAAAAGCAGAGTCTACCTTCACTGTGCCATGTCCCTCTATATTCTATCTGTATTAGGCATTTACTGCTTAGCTAAGAAACGCACCCTAATGGCCTAAGTAACCAAATCCCCAGAACAAGTCCTCCAATATTCTCTCTGTTTTGGGCAAAAGCTCCATTCAATTTCAATGGTCGGAGACGTTCACGTGCTTCAAAGTATTAACAATTCCAGTAAGGATAATTCAAGGAAGGCAAAGGAGAAAAAGAAGAAGAAGAAGAAGCGAGGTGGGAGTAAGAAGAAGATGAATGTTGAGCAGAGTTTGGCTTTCAAGTCTGTGAGCGAATGGGTATTCTTGGATCAGTCTTCTTCTTCTTTAGTTTCTTCTGCTGCTTCCTGTGTTGTGGATGATTTTGGCGTGCAGAAGTGTATTGGTAGAGGTGGAGAGAAGGTGGTGTTTGAATTGCATTCGCATTCGAAATGCAGTGATGGGTTTTTGTCACCTTCGAAGTTGGTTGAGAGAGCTCATGGAAATGGGGTCAGTTTTCTTTGTCTGTTTGCCTTTTCATTTCGTGCATGAATTATCTCAATTGGGTTGTGAAATCTATGGGTAGATGTGAGCTGCGTTTCGATTATTTTGTAGTTCTGAATGATAGCTGCAATAATTGTTGCTTTTGTACTTACATTTGCTCTACTAACTCAGATAGTTACTGATAGATGCAAAAGAAAACATCTTTCTCCGCAGAAACCCCAATAATAAACACCAACAAGAAGAAGGAAGATATACAAAAAGTCCTTGGAGGAATAAATTTCGAATCTTTTTATGTATCAATTGTTTATCATGGTTAATTTATACCAAAAAATGGTGAGAATGTTCTAAAAAAAAAACAAAATTTTGGATTACTATGAGCTACATCTTTTTTATGATGTATCATTTATATATTTAGTAGGTGAATATATGGAACCGCTGTTGCATTTTTTATGCATTTGATTTGAAGAGACTACTACTACACCTGTTTATATAGATCATAAATTATTATGTTTACAGTGTTGTAGAAAGGTGGTTTCCTTGTTGCATATGGACTTTGATAAAGCACTTGAAGTTGCAATAGAACAATAGTAAAAAGAAGAAAACAATCTGAACTTTATATTGTCTATCATGGTTTTCTCTGCATGATTTGGCTCAAATGGTGGGATACTGGCTTGTGGATCTTGCCCTGGTCTCAACCTAGATAAGCATAGTAGTTTGTTTTTAACTATGTTAAAGGTGTAAACAAATAATCATTATTTTTTAGATCCTTGCCTCCATTCTAAATTCATTTTCTACTGGGACTAGTGAGGTCAACAAGTTGTGCAACTGGGTGATAAATATATGTGTTACTTGTTAGATGTGAAGTTGCAGGTTTAGATTAAGGAAGCACATTTATAGCAAAATCATTGATGGATTATGTTGATCTTTCATCATCTTTCTGTTAATAACTTATCTTTTTAATGAGTTTTATTTGATCCACTTCAGTGCAGATAAGACCATACATAGTGTTTATCCTAGGTCATTTCATCTGACAACAACTCTTGTCCCTATAAGAGCAAGATTGAAATGAGATAATGGATGCAAACGCATCCCGTTTTAAGTAAATAATTATTTTCATACCTATCAAAAAATTATTTGAAGTTTAGACTGTAACATATAAAATTTAACAAGTAACTACAAGAATTATGAGGCTGCACATGTATAGGAAGGCAATAGAAATTTAGATGTATCTAGAAAACTTGTAGATAAGGTGATAATTTTTGAAAATCTAGTGGAGAGGACTGGGAAGATGCTCATGAAAGCTAAAATGCTTCGTGAAGGCTAATATCGTATTTATTTTGTTTAGTAGTTGTAAAATATATTATCACAAAAGTTAGCTAACCAAAACTTATACTGGAAATTATTCATACCCATACATATGAATAGCAGCCTGAGTAATTAAAAAATATTTTTATCTCTTGATTATGATTAGTTTCTGGATGCAATCTAGCACCATTTAATTAGTAAAATTTGCTCATAACAGGTGAAAGTTCTTGCTCTGACAGATCATGATACATTGTCTGGCATCCCTGAGGCTGTGGAAGTAGCTCGTAGATATGGCATCAAGATAATTCCAGGCGTTGAAATTAGTACAATATTTACTCCAGGGTAATTTTCTAAATATTCTGGATGCATGATGCTAATAAAATTTGTGAAGCATTAACATGAATGCATAGTTTCTTCCTCCCTGACTGTTAACTTTTGTTGCTTTTCTTTACAGAATAGAGGTCAAATGCGTGCTAATCATGCATAAAACGATTTAAAATGGGAAAACAAAAATCACAAAATAAGTTCATTTTCTCCTTTTATGCTTATCCTGTATAGACATTGATTGGCAGGGGAGATGCTGAAGCAGAGGAACCAGTTCACATTTTAGCATATTACAGCAGCTGTGGACCTTCAAGATCTGAGGAGCTGGAAAAGTTTTTAGCCAATATAAGGGATGGTCGTTTTCTCCGTGCAAAAAATATGATCTTAAAATTGAACAACCTCAAGTTGCCTCTTAAGTGGGAGCATGTTTCCAGGATTGCAGGCAAAGGAGTTGCCCCTGGGAGACTGCATGTTGCCCGTGCTATGGTTGAAGCAGGTTATGTGGAAACTCTCAAACAAGCATTTTCCAGATATCTTTTTGATGGTGGACCTGCCTATTCTACGTAATATACTTAATTGATTGTTTTAACTTTATTCAAGTACTTACTAAGGAAAAAATTACAGATGTGAGATTTATGTTATATATGTTTCAGGGGGAGTGAACCTCCTGCAGAGGAAGCAATTCGATTGATTTGTGATACGGGAGGTGTTGCAGTACTAGCTCATCCATGGGCTTTAAAAAATCCTGTTGCTGTTATGAAGAGATTAAAAGAAGCCGGCCTTCATGGGATGGAGGTTCACAGAAGTGATGGAAAACTCGCAGGTAATGATTTGCTGTATAATCTTATAAGTGTGCATCATTCCTTTAAAATGTCATAAGTGATATGACTTTATTAACATAATTTTGGATAAGTGACTCCCTTTGGATGTATTAGCCAATAGACTTTAATATAAAAATGATGATAATACACAACCATAAATCCCCTCCCCCCTAAATTTGGACATGTGACTTTCTTAGCATTAGCTATTGTATTATAGCCAATAGAGAAAAATTCAACTACTGTTAGAATTCACGTCTGCAATGGGAAAGCAAGGTTGTTCAAACAATTTAACCGGGGGCCTGACTATCAATTGAATGAAATTTGTTGAACTATATTTTAGCACTTGTTGGATACTTCTCTATGAGCTTTTAGGATGGACGCTGGTTAACATAATTGTTACATATAATCAATGTAAATCATGAAAGAAATCAATTCTTCTTGTCAACTTTTCAACTACTATGAGACATTACAGGGCTTTTTTCTCGAGAATGATTTCAGTAGCTCAAACTTGAAGTATTATCTGTTAAAAGTTTTTTCTTATATTCGGTATTTGGTACTAATATCTATATTCTTCTTGTTTTGTCTACAGCATATAGTGATCTGGCAGATGTCCATGGCCTTCTTAAGCTTGGAGGATCAGATTATCATGGAAGAGGTGGGCGAAATGAATCTGAGCTGGGAAGTGTGAACCTTCCGGTGCTAGCGTTGTACGATTTCCTTAAGGTAGCTCGACCTATCTGGTGCAATGCCATCAGAGAAATTTTGGAGAGCTATGCTAAGGAGCCTACTGATTCTAATTTGGAAACAATTATGAGGTTTGGGAGAACCCGGGGTTTTAAAGGAGTTTCTCTCTTGAGTTGTGGAAAGGACTTGATTGATCGCTGTTTGCCTTTATGGTTGACAAATGAAGAGATGGAAAATGCAGAGTTTGAGGCTATCAAGTTGAAGCTCTCCAACATTTCAGTTAGTCAGGGAGGAGTTCAGGTTCTCATAGAGAGTAAATAGCTTGATATTAAAGGATATAGTAACAGGTGCAAATATTCTACCATGCAATGCAATGCAATGATATATCCAATTGGTTGACATGAGTTTGTTTACTTCTCATTTTTTTCCCAGAATACTTTACAATCATTAGAAAACATTCAACTGTACTGTTCTACTAAACATTATTTATGTATGTCTTCTGATTTCTTAAAATAGTTTTGCCTAGAATGTAGAAACATATGGTATCGGTAGCCGTTGAAAGAATCTTTGAAGCAGGATTTGTTCGACTTCATTAGATAAATCAGTTACTTGTTCACGGTGCTTTTTCAGTTCTGATATGTGTGATTCTTTGCTTTGTCTTAATGTAGAAAATGGCTAATGCTGCTTTCTAGAACCCATAGTCATGCATGTGCTCAATCTAAGCAGACCTCTTCTAAAATAATTGCTTTGTCTATACATTTTTTGGAGTAATGCTTTTCCTTTAAAATGTGGTCGTATGGGATTATTTTAGAAGAGGGACTGAAAAGAATCTTTTTTTAGAAATTATCGGTAATATTTTACAATTATAATTAAAATTCTTACTTTAATTATAATGAAGTGATAAATAACTATAAAATTCGATGCTCAACTTTATAAAATGACTATAATTTCAACTCATTTTTATCGTAAGTATAGTTGCAAGAATCAAAATGATTACATTGTACTATGCCAATTTGTCATTTATTATCGTTAGCACGTTAACTTCATATTATACTACCATCATTGTGTAGAGAGATTGCCAGAGAAACGTAACTATCACAAGTAACCATTGAAGATGCCGATCACTACTGTCATAGATAATGACAGTCGTTGATAAAAATCGATAAAGACAATGACTACTACCGCTAATCCTTGCAAGAGAACAAATAATAATAATTGGAAGAAAACATTACCATCTTCAACCAGTAACAGCAAATCCTTTTGACTTTTATAAAAATTATTCTGATTGTTTGTGTGATCAAACTAATAACAAACACACCCTAAAAGTTTTGTTTTCTTTCTGCTTATTCAAAATAATGTCAAAGTTCTCCTTAGATTATCATTACCTATATGAGTTCCCTTGGACTAATGAAGGTATTTTTCTTCATAAGTGATATGTTGCTCCAAGATTGAGACAACAAAAAGGAAAAGCAATAAAAGTTAAATTCACACAATTTTTTATTTTATTTTTTTGGGTGAAAAATTTACAAACAACATAATATGGTGGAAGGTGGAATGGAACATCACTTCATATCCAATGGAAATCAGATTGATCAACGACCGTAACAGGTCCAGAGTCCATATCGTTGTCTATAAAATACATCGGGCGTATCTCTTTTTTCTTATATAAATTTTACCTATAAATTAACAGAGCCTGAACCTTCTTAAGAGGCTTAGCCTTCTCAACAGTGAAGGACTTTTTTGATTTAGTTATTACGACAGTTATAGCTAAAACCGAATTGCTTATGAACCCATTGACCTAGTAACACTATTGCGACAGGAATAAAAATCAAATATAATCCCAAATATGCCACCTTATTATAACTCAAAAGGTTACTTTAATCATTTTGTTTTCTGGGGGGTGCAGGGAGGCCACAAGAAAGAGGCTCAAGACATTCTCAATGATTCCTTCAGCTGCAAATGAACCTTTCAGTCCCCAGTTCTGCTCAAATTTTCTCCGGAAAGAAAACCGACTCCAATTACAACACATGCCTACTTTTCCACTTCTGCCAACCCAGGTAACAGTAACATGAAATGGATATTCATGTTCTAGCATTCATTTTGAACCAGTACAATTCCAGACATCTTTCTACCTTTACACCCTAGTTAGAACACAATAGGCAGCGCATATAATATGATGATTTAGTTACATTACAAATTCTGCATGATCACATCAATCAGATGAGTTTGGACAGACCGACTCACATCTTGAGGCGGCAAAACTGTCTGGAAATCACTTGCCTTCACATATACACATTAACTTCCATATGTTTTTTGTAAAAGACAAAGAAATTTATATGCAAATCAAATGTATAACAACGGAAATGTTACATCAAGTGAGAATATTCACCTCATTCATCAACTGAACCTGTATTTGAGCAAGCAGTCCACAACAAAATTGTTTCAACAGAGTTCTCACCATCCTAATATATGTTCTGCAAAGAGTCAATTATGACACTGGAGGATGACAACAATGTTACCCAAATTTGCCTATTTCCATCTTCTTCTTGACTGCTTTTTGACCATAATATATGGATGAATCTACTATTCCCGCAATAGTGAATATTCCTATTAGAAAATCACAAGATCTGAGTCAGTTGTACCACATTATAGAGGCAAAAACCAGTGAAGTAAAAAAATAGCTCCTAGTCCAGGAGGGGATCCCAATACTTCAACTTTATGATGTGTGTATGTGTATGTGTATGTGCACAAGCACAAATATGTTTGTACATTACAGAATAGAGCTACATTTAGTCAGTAATGTGGAACCCTGATTCCAACCATCTTCTCCACTTTGCACCAATTCTTATTAATTTACTTTTGGCAAATCAAAATGTGACTGTATATTACTACTTATTTTCAGATCTCAATGCTACCGTTTTATGATTCAGTGACAAGAAAACATCAAATCCACCCTTTTCATTGTTGAGGGAAGAGATGACACTACCTCCAATAATGGCACATATATGCGTCATGAAGTGTAGAACGGGAACATGCTCCTCTTTTAAGGTGACCTGCAACATGTAATACATATACATTACGGGTAATCAGAAAATAGAAACCACATATTGATCACTGAATAATCTAGATAAGATCTCTCTTGCCTAGCCTTCCCAGTTTTATTCCTGTTCCCTCTTCTAATTTTGTTAAATATTTTCTCTTTAAGTTCCCAAGTTGCTCAGTTCTTTTGTCAGGCCATAAACCCATCATAATTTACTGAAGAGAATGACTAAACATTTATATATGATATTACAACAACAAATTCCACCTTACTATAAAAGAAAGTAGAGAAAAACACACATCAAGTCCAAGGTAGGTAAAAAATTTTCAAGAATGGAAAATTCAAACTCGAAGGCACTTCAATATTTTCTTGTGCTTTGTGACTAATGGATTGAAAAAGTTCAAGGTTCTTCCACTATATTTAGAAATTTCTTCACTCTATATTTCCATGTGTCATATGGTCACTACCACTTTTAGGATGAAAAACACTTTGCTTACAACACCTATTACTTGTAACATCTATTTGCTTGGAAGGCCTACTTTTACAAAACCCTCATTGATACAGGAAAAAGAGGATAGAAATGGAAAACTGTGTTACTGGACTAGCCAGTTGTTGTAGTAGTGGGTTGTTGTAATAGTTTTATAATTAGGTTCTATATCCTATTAGGAATTTTTTAGCTATTTTATTATGTATGGCTAGGATAAGATTAAATTAAGGATCATTATTATGTTATATTGCAGTTTTAGGGTATTGCCTCTCTATAAATAAAGGTAGTATGAGTTATGCCAACAATAAAAGATGATATATTTTGATTTTCCAAGCCCCACACCCGCTCTGCAATGAGGAAAATAGGACCAATACCAAAGTCATAACCCATGAAAGGGAGTGCTATGGCTTCACATATGACTCGCCTCTAACTACCCATTCCGTACCCTGCCCTTCTCCACCATCTCCTCGTACATGCATTCAGACTGTAAACACCTGGCTCTTAAATCCAACCACAGTCCATGTTAAATCTTACATGAGAACAACACCTGATTCGTACTTGTAGGGCCAAAGACAATATCTCATGCTTACACTCATAAGCTTAAGATAGTCTCCATCAATTCATTTCTCCTCCACGAATTTATAAAAAAGGACCACTGAGTAGTGACTCTCATTTGGAGATAATGTTTTGTTTATACATTTATACAATAAAGTTTATCTAGCTCACTTTAACATCTGAAACATGCTTTGGTTTTCAATGTTAACCAATCATTCATGAGCTCGTTCTCTAAATCATTTGCTTTTCTTCAAATTATGATTTATAAATATGTATGCATAGAATCATTCTGGTCATGGATTCTCTAGAAGTACAGACTTATATATTTGGCAGGGGTTTGGAATCATCGAAAGTTGTAAAATTAACATGAGTTTGGCTTATGACATATTTGTAGAATAAATCAGTAGTTTCCTATGAACTAACTCATCAGGTCCATTAAATGTTTTTCACCATGAATCTGATGTAGTTTACAGAGATATGGCCTAATCTGGTGAAAAAGTGTGACAAAAATGAGCAACTGATAATAAAAAAGTTAACAAAGAAAGAAAAGAAAAAAGAAAAATTCAAACCACTGTGGAGCATCTTCACAGCATGAAAAACTCCAAACTATTATATTTGATCCATTCATAATTGGGGGAGAAGAGAACTTACCTTAATTGGAGATATGTCATAAATGAAGAAAACACCAGGAATTGATTGAAAACCAAATTCTGAACTCTTGAAATGCTCCGTCACAGAATACTGTGCAATACCATCAAAGGCTCATCTTAGGGAATTATTTAGTGAACAACACAGAATGAGTTTGTGGATTCAGTATCTTAAGCAATACCTGATTTGAATGGATAGTACGGCCTCTAGAGTCTGTATATATCGTAGGGACAACCTGAAACATACACACGGAATTGTTTAAGGAATAAACTTCCTCCTTATTAATGTAAAGTAATAATGCCAATGCATACGCCTGTCAAACATTCTAGTGCAAGGGGGTTTCGCAACATTTATCTATTGACAGCAGTTTCACATCATCCAAGATTGAAATCCATCTTTTTCCACCAAATATCCCGACATCTAAAATGTTCTGTGGTTCAAATATAGAGGTGCAGTTTTTTTAAGCCAAAGTCCGAAACAGTATAGTTTGTTCATTATAAATGCAATGATTTGCTGTAAAAACAGTTCATGTTGGGGGAATCAAGTATGGATTTAAATATTTTAGATATATTTGATTATCATGATATTCCAAGAAACATTCCTCAAATTAGCTTTCAATTCATTCATAATAGGATAAATAAGTGAACAAATAACATAGTTGAGTGTTAACAAGATCAAGTGATTAGTTCATAAACCTCAAACACAAGAAAGTTAATATAAATTTAAACTATTCCTCTGAGGATACCAACCTTGATAAAATACTGGTACATACCATGTGGTGTTTCCTGCACCCATTGTACCCTGAAAAGGATTAAAATTAAAATACTGGAGAAACAATATTTTAAATGACACTGGAGAAAGAAAATCATTGGTCCAAGCACTAGCAAATAGTAAAAGCTAACACATTGCATGAACTAAGCACATTACAGGATAGGATGAAGACAAACCAAATTCATGGAGAAGAGAAAGGAGAAGAAAAACAAAGGAAACACATGGTATGTTAAGGATGAAATTTTCACTATAGCATTTGCCACATCTACCTCAATGTAACCCAAACTTTCAATTGAGTGAACATATTTATAACTTCCAGTGTTAGCACAAGTTGGGTCTGCTTCCTAACATCTTAAGCTCTTGGAACAAAAGGTAATCAAGCTATAATAATGATCCTTTAGCCTATACAACCAATCCATCATGAAGCAAGGACAGTAACTACTTTTATTTGACTTTTTACAAAAGGTGTGACACATAAGACTACATTTAATAATTTAAACATTTGTAGATATGAAAATATTTCTCCATGAGAGGAAGGAGAAAATTACCCATCAAGAGGATTTACCAAGCCAGGGAAGCTTTTACCAAGAGTTACTTTGTTGATCTTGTGACTTATCTGCACACCATTTATAGAAGCAATAGTGGCATAGTTTAGAATTGAAAAGAGAAATATTAGAAGATGCAGTACCAAATGGTATTTTATCGAAAGGCAACAAATATTATTATCTCAAAAGCTGAATAGCAATGTAGCACAAGGGTCATTATATAGACTCCCTGAAAAACCATAATGGCATAAAAGTAAATTTAGAGTCCTCATAAAAACTGAGAAACCAATTACAATAATAAATAAAACAAATAACAAAAAAGGAAACAAGTAAATCTTAATTGTGAAATCTACGCCTAGAATAAAACTTCCTAAAAGGCTTAATGGATGGTCCTCCATCACAAGGAAAAGAAAGAAATGATTATAGGTTAACGGGTTCAACTATTATATATTTATTTCTAGCCATGGGATTTTAGGAATCCACTGGAGTCTTACATTGTAATTGTCCTTCTGAAAAGAGAGCAGATCATTCATAAAGATATTTGACTGATGAAAACTTTTTCCCGGTGCAAAATGAAAATTTCCAGCCACTTTATTCACTTCCAGAGATCCATGAATATTGCATCCTTCACCTTCTTCATCTTTAACCTTCTGGAAAAAACCTTCTCGTTTACACTGAAAGCTAAAAGGATACATGAGAACCAGATATATGTGCAGGTCTGCCTGTGGATAAACTCCAAAAGACAAATTCCGAAGCCATGATCTATACATGTATAAAGTGTAACAGAGAAAGCATGTTTATATATATGCTGTACATGTGTATATCCTGAGCACAACTTACAAAGCTTACACTCTTCACACATACATATGCAGAAAAGAAATTCAAGTATCCCCTGCCATGAGTGTGCACTTTAAATTCAGTGCTAAGCTGGAGGTTGATAACAATTAACTTTCACCAACTATGCATAATAAGATTGTATGAATTTAGCTCTGAAAATAGATATTTTTCGCTCCAACATCTAAACAATGTTGTTAAGGGTGAATTGAGTTAAAGAGCTGGCAGTTAACTTAATTGCATTTGCCTTACCAGCTTAATATATTATATATGTTTATAATAACCTAATATTTGTAAACCAATAAGAACAACCATGTATAACATGTCATAAACCAACCTGGTCTATCAAATCCATATTAGTCATTGCCCAACCTTTTTTTCTATATGCTTCACGAACTTCTTCACAAGTATTGCAACAATCATCATCTGACTGCAACAGGGAGATACGGAATGATATTAAAAGGAAATAGTGAACCAATTAATCTGCACAATATACATACTGTAAAATAAATATAGAGAAAGAAATAATAGTAACTTGGATAATTCTAAGACTACACCAGGACCTTAAATTTATAATAGAGCAATTATATAAAACTTGCTTATCTAAACAATGTGGGACTTAATACCCAATATAACTTAATACTAAATATACTCTAACACTCCCCTCGAGCTAGAGCATATATATGCTCAAGCTTGTACAAGTATAATCCCAAGTATCAAAACTCTTAACACTCTCCAATAACAAAAAATTACAAAGTTCACTCGACTCACTCTGTGCCTAAAAGAACGAGAATAAGAATGAGAACGGCACAAACAACATGTACCTAAAAGAAAATGACACAAACAAAATGTGTCTCAAATAGAATTGTTGGTTCAAAACCAACGTAAAATGTCAAATTGGCAACAACTTCAGCCTAGAACTTCTCAGGTCAGAAATCAAGATAAGGCAACTCCGAAATCAATGATAACAAGAAGCAAATGTTGAAAACTCTTCAATTTCTTTAATCTTGAATAAGGATTGTATCAAAGACTAAACAACCAACAAACATAAAGACAAACTTCTACAAAAACTTCAAAACTAACAGCATCAAAAGCTTTAAAACTATTCGGGGCGGGCTGCCGCTAAAAAGGAGAGGCGGTAGCCCCAAGATTAAACTTGGGTTTAGATCAAACTCGCTTTGATACCATGTAAAATAAATATAGAGAAAGAAATAGAAGTAACTTGAATAATTCCAATACTACACCAGGACCTTAAATTTATAATAAATCAATTACATAAGACTTGCTTATCTAAATAATATGAGACTTAAAACCCAACATAACTTAATACTAAATATACTCTAACACATACAAGTATAATTTATTAGCCAAAGAGTGGAACAACTGAAAAGATGGATAATATATAAACATATTATAATTATCCAAATCTAATTTTAGCATTATCTCTGTTTGTTCTGCACTAGGCACCGATTCAGCACATTAAGGTGGTTAAGTTAAACAACGACTTCTAGGTTTTGATCATCCAAAATCTTAAATCACATATGCAATTGCATGATGTGGTATTGTCACCGCAACTCAAAGGACATTTCTGCCAGTATAACTTCCCACAATTATTTGATACAAAGATATTCAGCAGGAAGAAAAAAAAAACCTACAGAATTCCTGTTTCGTTAAAGACTTCAACTTTAAAAGATGATATCCTATATCTAACAGGACCAAGCCTCCACAAATACTAAAGTTTAACATCAAGAGTTCAATTTTGAAATACAACATTAACAATATCACTGGTTGTTGGAGATATTTCCAATACAGATGGATCAAAAAAATATCTGCCAACAGAGACAATACTAGTCATTCTGTAAGTGCCCATCATCATATTGAGTTCTCATGGTTCAAGCCATCAAACATCAAAACATTAAAAAGAGAACTACAAAAAGCATTTCACAAGAGATTCTCCAGTCAAGCTCCAATTGTTCCAAAAACTCCTTTTCTTATTCCTTCACAATTATACATTTCTTTCTCCCACTTTTTCAGTTTGAAAATAATTTTCTTAACACCTGATTGGTTGAGAACCCCTGAAATTTTGATTTGTGAATTAGTTCCATCAAATTTGGGTTTTTATTTCAACATATTCTAAAATTGCTACTCCAGAAACTCCACAAAAGTATCATCTCCAATTTAGATAATGGAGCTTTACAAGTACAATAGCATCCATTGGTACCCAAGACATCTTATTGTTATAAGTTTCAAATTCATAAGAAAACCAAACAGAAATTCAAGAAAATCAGATTCAAATGTACCGATTCTGCACCAAAACATGAACCACAATATTGTTCATTGTGCTCAAGTCTGCCACCATGTCTCTGTAAGGGCCTCTCAATCTGCAATATGGAAACATATTGAAAAAAATAAGGATTAAGACAGATATACATAGGACTATAGGAGGAACACAGATATTCTTTAAATGAAGTATTATGTTCTGAAACGAAAAATCATACGAAATTACATATTATCCTGTACTCATATAACACATTAACTCTTTTGATTTCTATACAAAACTGCTATACGACACAAAGTACCTAATCGTAAATCTCCAATGTGCTAAGATATTATTCCTCATTCCATCATCAAAAGCCATATCATCCATAAACACTTTAGCATTATGTGTTTTTCATTTCAAGCACCTAGTGCACCAGCTGAGCCAGTTGGATTAATATACAACTAAGTTCATGGTAGCAAAATCCAGTAAGGTAGACATGAGATAATCCGGCAGTAATCTTTTCAATCAAAATGATTGGACAATCAACACAAGATATGGCATACAAGTTTCTGTTACAAGATTACATTCATCCCTGTAATTGCCTCTATATATCTAATTCAGAATGTAAATAACAATTTGACATGGTTGTATACCTGTGCTCTTTTGTAAGCAGGTGCATTCCTATGATAATAGATATGCACAGTGGACCATATGCATAACACAAACATAACATAACCATCTAAGAGGAACTGATACTGATACAAATTTGCAACAGTTTTTCTATAGATTATGTGAGGATTAATTATATGCTAACCTTTGGTGCACCAATGCCATCCTGCCTAGCTTCTATCACATTACCATGAGAATCGATCCTTTTCTTTACTATATCATGTTTCTGCAAGTAAAACAATGTTAAACATGTTCTGAATCAGAAAGATCATATAAACACAAAACTGAAGGGGGAAATGGCAAAAGGTAATTTAATGAAGGTAAAGAAACGGTTAAATACAAGAAGTGGGATGACTGCTGAGTCTGCATGATATAATTAGAATTCACAATAATATTCCTTTGGAGATGGTATGTAATTGATTCAATTATGGAACAGTATAAAGTAGCTACAATCTGCTGTCTACAGTACATACTATATCAAGGTGCTGCTCTCCACTGATATCCATTGCATCAAGACTGAGTATTGAACATGGGATGGCAGGAAAAGTGACATCAAACTGCATATCAACAAGTTTGAGAATCATCAACTGATATTCACATTTGGCCAGTATATAACGTGATATTCCACACATGAAATAATTAAAAAATGACAGTATATATAATCTGGAAAGACAATCAAAGAGTTCAAAGTTGCTTTAAAAGAAAATCTTTCAGCATTAGATATCTCTAAAACAGTTCTGAAAATGTAGCACCATAATCCAAAAGGATCAACATGCTACACAGTAACAGCCCATCGGTCAAGCTTAGTCATAAAATTATGCTTGGAAGATTACAAACTGAATATAATTTTCTATAAAAGAAAAGTTTGATAATTACATTAATATGTAATTTTTCCCCTCTTGAAGTATCCACTAGAAGCTTTGACTCAGTAACTGTGTAGAGGTATAACCCTGCAAGAACATATATCAAATAATAAAAACAGTCTTACAAATGAAACAACAAATCTGATACCTTATGTTTGTTGATACTAATCCCTTGATTCATCAAGGATCAATATCAAAGAGTTTCTTCTGTCTACAAAAATGTAAAATTGTGCCTACATAGTCCCATCTATGACAAGATCTCTCATACCTTTTGTCCAAAAAAAAGTTAAATTTTGAATATTTGAATCAAATCCTTGAAAATCCAAACCAAATAACTAACTTGAACATTATATTAGCGTTTAGTGTTACTGCACAACTAAGGAGGCAAAAGGCTTAGGTGGTTATGGTGAGTTTGGAGGTCTTATGCATTTACTAGTCGAATTTCGAACAACTATTGCAGAAACTACAAAAGATGAGAATAAGAATGACAGAAAGATATGACAAGTCTTCCATGATCTTTCATCATTCAATGCTATAGGCAGAAAAGAAAGTCAATGCTGGCTGCTGATGGTGTGACATCATCTTGTTAAATTTTCTGTAGTACACACTACACATCGAAAGAACATAGAGAATTGACACACTAGCATATGATAAACTGAAGTTGCAATGCCCAAATACATACATTATCTTGTTAAGAATCCCATCCAGTTGAATATTGCTTATACCAATACTTACATTTCAATAAATATCATTGCTTCAACACCTCTGTTGCAATTTATGAACTTAACCCATTATCGTAGGATCAATGAAGAACATGAAAAGTAAATTACAGCCTTTTTCATTTTTTAATTTAATCCCTCTTGCCAAAAGACCTCTTCCACAGGCAATAGCTCACTGCATACATACATAGTAGATATACATATACAAGCACAGTTGTTCAGAATATAAGCAGCTTCATGTCATCCTGTTGCTGAGAAACCGAAGAAAAGTAATAATTCAGCTACATCTAACACATTGCCTAGCTAAAGAGATAAATTTGAGCTACTTTTTTCAAAATTCAATATTTTTGTGTAACCAAAAGAAAATCAAACATACTCCAAATATATGAAATGAGTAAAAAAATTGCAGTAAGGAGTGTTGAGGACATACTGAACTCAGAAAAGAACAAGAAGAGCATGACTACAGCGGAAACGAGAGTGATAACACCACCAGAGAGAGTACGGCTGTAGAAATCTTCATTAATTTTTGGGTATGCGTCTAAATTCTTGAGCTTCTGGAGGTATTTGTCCATGGCCACCAAACCCTCCAGAAAAAAGTCAAAAACCCACAAGCACTCAACTTCAAAATTCCCCTTTGATTCTCACGTTCAACAAATGATAAAACTCCCTTCGTCGAAAAGTCTCCCCCTGTCTTACGTTCTGTCAAAAAGTCTACGCCCTTCGACAAAATTTAGCTGTAACCGGAGAAAGACGGAAGGTAAAGAACTCAAGGCCGCTGAATTGCTCGGACGGTCGTCTTTATTTAGATTTTGTTAGCTGGACGACCCAAAGATGGCGCCTTAATATTCAAGGTCAAAGAGGGTCCCCCTTGGAGAGTATCTATTTTAATGTAATCATTTTTTTTTCTTACAGGTTAATCGTCACTAAATATTTTCTCTCATTTTTTTTTTAAATAAAACTAAAAAAAGTATAATTGTCCTACAAATATTATAATTGTTCATATAATTATTATTTTAAAAATATGATTATCTTGCATAAAATTTTTTTGATTTATAAATTTTAGCTTCTTAAAACAATCAATAACCCATTCTTAGATTAATCTAAATATGATATTAATAGTATAGGTTTTAGAAATATATTGCCTAGTATTTTTTAAATTATCGACACCTAAAATGACTACAAAATGTCATTGATTTTTCACCTTCAGTCATTTGAATTTTAAAATCCTCATTAATTCTCTAATTTATATTATCATAATGTAGATGACATTTTAACTAGATCAGAAATATAAATTAGTTAAATGAACTGAACAACAAACATCATACAACCCCAACCAAGTAGCATGGGGAGGCAGTCAACAACATGGAACAAGTGCGCGGCTCCAGCAAAACCAACCTGAATATGCTAAAAAAGCAGATTTCATACTTAGTTATGATGACCAGCACCCGATATACATTAACATGACCCAAAAGAAAAAAAAGAATCACGGACAAAACAAGGTATCCATGTTGGCCTCATGAAATGCTTTATACATGTGATAATACAATAGACACTACCACTTTAAAAATGCCAATGTTGGTATTCACTTTTGTAATACTGTGTCAGTGTCACTAGCCGCAAGATGACTTCTTCCTGTTCCAGTAGAAGCTTCTTTCTGAAAAATCTGTTCCTCAACCATAACAGGCAGACTGGTCACAGATCCATTGATCTGCAAATAATAGTACAGATAATAAGACTGACAGCAACCTACTATACTGAAAGCTCTAGCAAGTAGGAACATACGAAAGCTTACCGCAGCATTGGACTCAAGAGATGTAACATTATTGACAGGAACGGAAGATGGATCTGAAGGCCTGTGAAACAGTAAGTGTGCTATAGACCGATCTATGGGATTCGTATCAGTTTCCATATCCATGAAGCCGAAGCACCTACATAAAAGTATCTGTTAAGATGTATGGAAATGATAATTTACGTCTCTGCATCTGCAATAGATCTCCAACAAGTTTGAAAGAGTTCTTAATTGTGCTTATAATTAAGAATGGAGTCCGAAACAAGGGGAAATCTATGTGCCTTCTTTCTCCTTTCTACCAAGAAATCCAGGCTCACTCCAACAACATATTCCACAAAGATGATGATGGAAAGGTATCAACTCAGAACAGTGAATACATAATGCTGCGAAAAAGGAATATATAATATAAAATTATATCTAATGGCAAACAACAACGACAAATGAAAACCAGACAATAACAATCCCAGTTTTGTGTGCGTGCGTAGGGATGAGCAGGGGCAGAAAATGTCCTTTTATCCATCCCAAGACCAAAGTAGCAATCCAGAGTCTGGGTTTCGGATACCAATAGCTATAGTATATTCTAGGGGTTATAACTGTTTTAGGGTAGACATCTCTTGTTTAAAACCTGTAGGAAGAAGGGACTATGTTGCAGCATTCTTCAAATGAAATTTCTCTTTTGATTTGACAATGAGGCCTCAATCATAAAAAAGTATAATGTATAATGGATTGTTGCAGATATTCTCCAAAAGCAGAAACTTTAGTTTTAATGTTATAGCCTATAGGTGCTAATGAAATATTCCTCTATCTGGAACATGTGTTCCCAAATAGGAGTCAAGCAAGACAGAAAAATATTGTGGTAACATTTACTATTTGTTGTGTTATATCCCAAAAAAATATTATCTTTTGTTTCATCAGCTTATGATTCACAATTCACTAGAAAGGCCACTGCACCATGGATACAGTACTAGCTCCACTGGCGTTAGTCCAATTGTCAATGAATGTGCATTATACATGTATAACGCAGTAAAGAATTAAAAAGGTCTGCCCAAGTAATAAAAAGAAGAAATACCTATTTGTATCATGTGCCATCATTGCTTTACATGCTTCAGCATCATCTCCAACGTTACCATTTATGTTCGCACAATTATGCCTTTGCTCAGCACTCCTAGCCAAGCGGTACAAACTATCCCTTATGCATAATTTTGTCCTGATATCCAGCTGTAATCAAGCAAGTTTAGCTCTGTTAATTACGAAATTTGTGGCATAAACAAAGCAAAATTATAAACAAGATATGTTTATAAATAGCATCACAAGTTCATAACATAGAACAAATTATGTAACAACATGGCCACAATGCATATAGCTTATCCACAAGTTCTTGCACAAGTCCACAAGACACTGGAGTCTCCAAAGTAGAGCAGCCTATAAAACGTGCACCTCCAGGGCCAGATGATAAGCATCACAAAAAGATCTTCCGTCAAGTGGGAAACATGCCCATCAAGGCTCTGTAAGATAGTGAGATACCCAGATGTGGAAAACTTTAAGAGAAAATTTGGCTTCAAATCACCTAGGGAACACTTAACCCCTGCATAACACATTTGGACCACTCATGTTATCTCAATGATAAAGCTAAAAAAAACTGGAAGTTGACCTCATTTCAGTCCTTGAACATTAAAACTCTGTAGGTCAATGCATAACATTTTTGGAGCACTCCAGACAAGGAACCACAAAGCATCATGAGTTTCCCTGCCATTAAAATGAGACTAGGAAGAGCATGCATAAAAGGGATCCCTCTACACCACACAATAATTTAGAAGGGATATCCATTAAAGTCTTTCTCCACTACCCAAAGAAGCATCCAATTATCAAAGAATGCTAAACAATCCAACCAGTTCCATGTCTACCTATTGTAACATGTTACAGCCTACCATAAAAAAAAAATTCCACAAATCACTTTATACGCACAAAGTGTCCTCTGTTCAACTTTCCCATCATTCCCTATATTAGATGCTACTTACTTGCACTTAATTGTGCAAGTATTATTTCTTTATTTAAACTAGTAGTTCTTTTTCTTTTTATAGACTTTAAAGTCTTCAAAAGATGGACAACAAAGCCATTAAAAGAAAGAGAGAGAGGGAGAAAATTAGTTTACAATCTTGCATAGAACAGTTGGTTAGTAGACTAGATACAAAAATCTGAAAGCAATCAACTCCGTATGGAACGGGGACTTCTAATCCGGTCAATCCAAAAATTAGTTTACAATTTTACATAGAACAATTACTTCCCACTAAGGCTTTTAAACTTTTGAGTTTTTTTATGTTTTTCTAGGAGTCCCTTACCATAACGGTTCAAATCCTTCAGTGACTTAACTTGCAATCTACATGCACTTCTCTTGTCCTAACAAGAAAATGAAACTTACTTTCTCCTCCCTTACAAGGCACGGTAAATAGAAACTGACACTCACTTATATAGTCCAATTGTATTAAGGCTGATAAGAATTCTAACAAAAACAAAAGGTCTTTTAAAAAAAAATTCAAGCTGTTACGGGCAGGCTAGAGAGAAATGAAAGCACTATCTTCCATATGCCTACTTGTCTTTTCTTCCATCCAGATCACCCAAAGCACAGCATCTTTTATTCTTCTTTTTTCTCTTTTGTTCTTTGGATGAAGAGGACTGCCACAATCAACCGTACCCTTCAGGTGCATGAACACAATGTAGAACTCTGGCCTATGGTAACACACCCACTACACGGAGCAAACTAGGGTAAAACATCGAGTTGCACCTTAGAGTTATTTTCATTCAGTGGGCATTTAACTTAATACCTCTTCCAAGACCACCTGATAATAAATCAAGAGGGACAATGGACAACTAAAAGGCAACAATATTATTTTTATAGAAAGCTTTAATATAATGTAGCACTAGAGATCATTATATAGACTCCTTGAAAAATCCTAATAGCATAAAAGGTAAATCTAAAATTCTAATAAAAACGAAAGTAATGACTCTAATATTATTAAAATACTACTAATTTATTCCTGATTCTAATATTACATAACTTAAATACAATTAAATTATGAATCATTAATCATATTACTTCATTATCCATCAAAATACTTACTCAATCTGATGCATTTCATGAATTCCATATTAACTATTAGAGTATATTTAATATTAAGTTATGTTGGATATTAAGTCTCACATTATTTTGATAAGAAAGTCTTATGTAAGTGCTCTACTATAAATATAAAGTCTTGGTATAGTCTTAGAATCATCTAAGTTACTACTCTTTCTTTCTCTTTATATATTTTACATAATATCAGGTTTGATCTAAACCCTAGTTCAATCTTGGGACTGCCACCTTGAAGTTTTGATGTTGTTTGAAATTTGTTTTGATGTTTGTTGGTTGTTTAGTCCCTTTGACACAACTCTCATTCAAGATTGAAGAGTTACGTTCCCTGCTTCTTGTTTACATCACCGATTCTAGAATTGCATGATGTTGTTTTCTGACCAAATAAGTTCTCGGCTGAAGTTGTTGCCAAGTGGTAATTAATGTTGTTGTAAACTAACAAGGCACATGTTGTTTGTGCCGTTCTCTTTTTGTGAAGCTTTATGTGATTTTTGTTAGAGCGGAGTGTTGAGTTTTAATACTTAGGTTGTATTTGTACAAGCTTGAGCATATATATGTTCTAACTTATGGAGGAGTACTAGAATATGTTTACTGTTAATTATGTTGGATGTTAAGTATCACATTGTTTTGATAAGAAAGTCTTATGTAAATGCTCTACGATAAATATAAGGTCTTTGTAGTTTTGGAATCATCTAAGCTACTACTCTCTCTTCCTCTTCATATATTTTACACTAACAACATTCATATGACAGGGAAGATGGGTATTACACAGGACAGAATTTTTGTTACCATGAGAAAACTAAAATTTATGTATGCACAGTAGCCTGAAGGGATGAAAGAACATATCAATACATTTACACATATTAAAAGAATCTCCATACCTGATCAGTGACCTGTTGAAGCTGACGAAAACTAGTTGCTTCAAGTGAGATTTCATTCAGCGCATAGCTCAAGGAAGAGCTCTCCTTCATGTTTGAGGAGTTTAACTCTTGTGGAAATACTAGGCTAAGTCCTCCAACTTCGCTATAACACCCAACCTCATTTTCAGACTGGTACACTTGCATCGGGCTCGCCATATTTCCATTTTTGAAACTATTTAACACTTGTGCATCATGGAGGCTATATACATTTTCTTTCTTTTCATTATTCGTTACAGAAGAAGCCTCCAAAGGACAACCAAGCGAACTGTCTATATTTGATGCATAGGATGATTCCTTTGGAGGAGATAGGTGGCTGTTGTTTTCAGATATGGCTCCAGATAGAGTTGGACAAACAGAGACATGATCTGAAGCATGAGAGTAGTCCTTATGCATAAAAGGAATGCATGTCTGTACATAACCTAAGGATTCTGGTTCTTCGCCTTGTTTATGCTGGTGGATGCCCGTGTGTGAAAATCTTAGACTGGACGAGGATCCATGGGGATGCTCTACTTCTGCATATTGCTTGAGGTTATCAAGTGGATGGACACAATCACCATTTTCTACCAAGTCATTCTTTTTTGTACCTTTGGATGGACGTTGGTGCTTCGACAGCTTAGTTTGCATCTGTGATGTAACAAATAAATGAATTAGGAACAAGGTGCCTGTAATTTTAATTTTATCACCCATCAAACTAATCAAGCATAGGATCTGTTTGATGCATCTCTGACCATGAGTGAGGCAGTGAGATATTTAAGAGATTTTGTCATGGGGATAAATATAATGTGTTTGATCACAATATTATCAAGAGAGTTTGTCATAAAAACCTAGAGGCTTCCTCTTGTTATAGAAAGCCCCACAAATCCTTCTTTGTCTGAAAGAGCTAATAAAAAAAAAAAAAAAAAAAAAAAAAGAAGGAAACAATCATAGAAGCACTTCATGTGCCCAAGAAATATTTTTAAATGCACCACTAGATCAAACAGGGCCTTAATAGATAAATAATTCAAACAGAGCTGTTTCTTAGACGTCAAGCATGGCGTTCTACTGAAAAAACTCAAATTAAATGAAGCAAACCGTGAAAATTATGTTGAAAAGATCAAGAACCTATGGCTTCGCCACCATCAAATGCGGACCACTGTCACTTCTCAATATGAACATAACAGGGAAAGAAAGGATGTGACATTGCACCATTTTAAGACATACAATCATGTCTTTCCCTTCGTTCATATTTTCACAGCATAGTATTCATTTCCACAATTTGCACTAGATCATGGGACAAATTTAAAACTTGGTATGGTTAATGTTTTTCAGTTAATTGTGCAGGATCAACATGACTTGTAGTTAGATACTTTGCGGTTCCAGGCATTCCAAACCAAAACTAGTGGTAAAGTAGAAGATACAGAAAAGCTTCACTAACCTGTTCCTCAGGACTCAAGTTATCAGCATGTCCACCTTTTGTAGCTAATACATTAAAACTTGATGAGCTACTACCATTGTTAGCATTCTCAACATCCATACTTTGAGAGCTCATTTTTCTCTCTCTTGGAGAATTTTTTTGGCTGAAATTAGTGACTGAAGGACCTGCACTGTTTGCCTTGGAATCCTCACAATAATCTGATACACATTTTAATGGACTTGCCTCAGCACATGAAAACTTAAAGTCAGACTTCAATAAATCGTCAGATCCTTCAGTACCATATGAAGCTGGTAGCCACAACTCCTCTTCATTACTCAGACTCCCCATCCCAAACGTTGAATCACAACTCCTGCAATATTAAAACAACATACAGATTAGATGATCATAGTTAATGAAGTGCTTTAGTGATTTTTTTTTTCTTGCTGAGAAACCCCAAGGATTTAAATTACCTCAACAACCTGTCAACATCTTCAAAATTTCCTATATCTTGCCAACTATAATATGAAAGATCACTGCTTTCTTTGTCTTCACGATCATTATCAAGAAAGCTGTATTCATTGTCCGTTTGGGACATTTGGTTCAGTTGATATTGACACACATTATCATCACCAACAGCACACTTGTCATCCGAGATTGTACTGTCAACAAAAAGCTCATTGCCACTTTTGAAACAATTACGGGACATGCTTGCATCATCGGATGTTAGGCCTGTTACTTCCTTTAGTGTGTTGCTATCACTTGAAGGAAACAGATCATCAGGTGAATGGGGCCATGAATCCTTTTCCATCATTGTATCTGTCTTGGTCAGAGTTGGTAAGTGAGTTCCCTCTTTTCCATGACTTCCACATTTGGTTGCATTGTTATTAGTACTTATAATAGCATTTAGTTCTTGACGTCGTTTCTTACAGCTATCACCCTGTACTGCAAACTGATCCCTATGGCCATCACCAGCATGAGGCACTATATGATCGTCACTTTCACCAAATTCATCCCATACATTATCGTCAAGCTGTAACATCAAGACGAGACAGAAAATTAGCACAGTACTTCAGATAACTTGGGGGAACACGTAGCAAAAACTTCAAGAGTTCACCAATTCAGTTACCACATAACACAGGAATTTTACATGAGCACAACAGATGCACAATAAAGATGGCTGATGCCGGAACTTAAAATAACATAGACCTCTACAGTAATCCAGTGTGATCAAGCAGAAGAAACAGAGCCAGAGAAATAGAGGGAAAGAAATATTCTCTAATTCAGCTTATTATCAACAGCAATATACTTTGAGCAGAGAAACTTCAAGATTGAAATTATATTAGCATTAAAGCAATGATAAAAAATATCAAACAAATCAAGATCCCATCAAATAGTCAAATTAATTTAAAATGTCTTCAATTCAATTACAATGTTTAGTACCTCATAAATGCACAAGTCTGACATTCCTTTAAAATCTTATCCACCGCTGATGACACATGCAATTGTTTGATACAATTTAACGTTCCTCGTGGATTATCTGTCCCCTACTATGCTTCTGCATAATCATAAAATATCCATTAAAGACATGAAAGAGAAGAGAGAGTGTGTGTGTTTTATAGTTTGACTCATATACAAGAAAATGCATGAAATATAAAGAAAGAAAAACAAATCCAGTTCTCAAATAACTAAATACTTATTAGACAGCTGTAACATCTTGAGATACTGGTTCGTTATCAAGAATTTTTTGATTATTTTAGGTATTAATAGAAACAAGAATGGTTTAGATGTCAATATCATACATTCATCAGAGGAAAACAAAGCCTGGACCAAACCTTGATCAACTGTAGACTCAAAGAATCAATTCAAAAACTAGTAGATTTCAGAAAGCATAATTGCTGAAGTGAAGTGATGATAACATCAACCTAGCATGTAATGGTAAGCCATTAAATCTCTTTTATGGTTTCAAAAAAAAAAAAAAAAGGAACTCAACCAAGGAACGTAATTCTATCTTAAGGATCAAGAATCAATAATGGAGGCTCGGAAGTGATTGGTAAGTTCAAACAAAGAAAAATTTAGTAGCTTCAGAGTATTTGTAATAGAGAAAACTTCTAGGAGAAGTAGTAATAGCAAATCTATAAAAATAAAAAAATTAACCAAAGGTAAAGATGTTAGCTGCAAAATTTCAAAATCTATTCATAATGATGATTGATTACTATTTATTTCTCCCTGATTTCATTAAAAAATTCAGAATCTAAGACTCCACTTCCATTGAATGATCCTTATTGATTTTTTTTCCTTCCCCTTTTTGATATTCATTTCACTTCCAATATTTTCTTAGCAGCCAAACATAGCATAAAATTAACAAATTATAAGATTATAGAGTTTTTCTTTTTTATGTCAAGATTATTAAGATAAAATTTATTGTGAGAAAGAAACACCAAATCCAGAAACATCTCCTTCAGAAGCAATATTTACTGAGATCATCCAACCAAATAGTAGTCATCATTCATAAAATTCAGTTTCGGGACTCCTTGTTATTTATATATATATTTTTTAAATTACATTCTATTAAAAAAGCTCAATTTCTCAGAAACCAGGTAGAGTATAAATAATAAACCATCAAATCAGAGTTCCCAAAAATAGAAAGTTTCAGCTAAAGAACTATGTATTAATCTGCGCATAAATCACTTACCTGAAAACCAGAATTTCCAGGAAAATACGATTTTCCGAGAAAAACGAAGATTTTGAGCTCAGTCACTTCAAAACGGATCAGCTGAACCCTAATCGCCTCTGCAATTGAGAATCTGGCAGCTTCCAGACTCTTACTTTCGAACAAGCTCACACAAATTTTTTTATGAATATTTTATTATTTCTTAATTAAATAAAAGGTATGACGGACAAACTGACACGTGGCGAGGAAATCAAGACTTCGAGGAGTGTATATCAGAATTCGTGGACGGGAATGAACGATAAGATCCGATCAGTTTCTGTGGTTCTGTTGGCCCACGTAAGCTGTATGTTTTAAAATTGGACACGTGTCTAGGGACCACTTGTTGGGAAAGGTGTATTCTCGTAGTAGCTTAAGCACGTGTTACCCACATGGTGGCGTGGGGGTTGTTCAGGAATTAGGACATACTGTGTTAATTAATTTTGGAAGCCTTTTTGTAGACAGTAAAATAATGATGGCATGCCGAAGAGGCGTATAGTCCCTAAATTAATTGAAAAACACTTATCATTAAATATAAATGATAATAATAATAATAATAATATAATACATGACTAAAATACAAATAATTTACAATACAATTTGTATTGAAACAGTTAACATATTTAATAACTAAAATTGATAGAAATACTGAGAAAATATTTGTACCAACAAACAATTTATTTATTATATATATAAAATTGACTTAAGTTAGAAATTTTTTATTTCTTTAAATATTCTTATTAATTTTTATTATTATATAAATATTCTTAATTATTATTTTATTTCAAATAGACTAATATTTTTTTATTACTATTTTTCTAATTCTTCCCCATTTTAATATTAATAAAATTGTAACTATTTTAGAACTATTAATAATTTTTTTACTTCTTCTCAATATTAATAAAATTAAAAATTTTATTTGTTTGATAGTGCCTAATAATCTTAATTTTCTTAGTTTTTCTCAAATTTTTGAACAAATTATTATGAATTAAAAAAAATTAAGAATATAATTATTATTATTTTAACTTTTAATTCTAAAAAAAAAAAAATTCAATAATTATATGTCAGTCGTGATTAATATCATCTCAATTAAGTTAGTTAGTACTCTTAGCATATGAATACCTATGTAGTCCAACATAAATTCTAATTAGGATTAAGGTTAAGGTATCATAATAAGAATTAGGATTGGGGCTAGAATTAGGTATAGTAGTTAGGGTTAAGATACCGTAATAAGGGTTAGGATACCATAATTAAGGTTATAGTACCATAATAAGTGTTAAAGTTAGAGTATTATAACTTTGGATAGGATACTGTAAATAGGGTTAGAGAACCATAATTAGGATTAAGGTTAAGGTACTGTAATTATAGTTAGGATTAGGTACTATAATTAGGGTTAGGGTTATTGTAATTTAATTAGAGATATAGTACCATAATTAGTGTTAGGATTAGGGTACCATCATTATTGTTAGGGTAGGATACAGTAATTATCATTAGGATAACGTAATTAGATTCAGGGTATCGTAATTAGAGTTAAGATACAATAATTAAGGTTAGATATTATAACTAAGGTTAGGATACTGTAAATAAGGTTAATGTTAAGATACCGTAATTAGGGTTAGGGTACATTAATTAGGGTCAGAATACTGTAACTACAATTATGGTACTGTAACTAGGGTTAAGGTATCATAACATGGGTTAGGCTACGTTAGCTAGGGTTAAGGTTATGGTATAATATCTAATATTAAAGCATCATAATTAGGGTTAGGATACAGTAGCTAGAGTTATGGTACCATAACTAAGGTTATGATATTGTAACTAGGGTTATAGCACCGTAACTAGGTTAGGTTGTAGTAATTATAGTTAGGGTTATTACTAATTATGATTAGGGTTAGTGTAATATAATTAAGGTTAGAGTTAGAATTAAGGTATTGTAATTAAAGTTAGGGTTAGGGTATCGTACATAAGGTTAGAGTACCGTAATTAGGGTTAGGATATTGTAACTATGATTAGAATACCGTAAATAAGGTTATGGTACCGTAACTAGGGTTAATGTATGATAAATTGGATTAGGGTACCATAACTAGAGTTAGGATTAAGGTATCGTAACAAGAGCTAGGGTTAGGGTACCGTAAATTGGGTTAGGATATTGTAACTAAGCTTAAGGTACAGTCATTATGGTTAAGGTACCGTAACTAAGGTTAGGGTACCATAACTAGGGTTATGTTAGGATACCGTAATTAGGGTTAGGATATCGTAATTAGGTTTATAGCACTGTGACCAGGATTAGGGTACGGTAATAAGGATTAGGATACAGTAACTACGGTTTGGAAATCGTAATTTGGGTTACAGTACCATAATTAGGGTTAATATAACATAATTGGGGTTCGGGTTAGGGTAACTTATTTATGATACCATAATTAGTTTTTAAGTAATATACCGTAACTAAAATTAAGGTACCGCAGTTAAGTTTAAGATATCGTAATTAGGGTTAAGGTATGGTACTGCAATTAATGTCAATGTTAAGGTTAGGGTACCATACCTAGGGTTAAGATATCGTAATTAGGATTAACGTACTGTAACTAATGTTAAGGTTAGGGTACTTTAATTAAGGTTAAAGTACCGTAATTAGGGTTAGAGTACACTAACTATGGTTAGACTTCTATAACTAAGGTTATGACACTGTAACTAGGATTAGGGTACAGTAACTATGATTAGAGTTAAAAAACTGTAATTAAAGTTAGGGTACTATAATTAGGGTTAGGGTACCGTAAATATGGTTAGGGTACCGTAAATAAGGTTAGTGTATCGTAAATAGAGTCAAGGTATCGTAACTGAGGTCAGTATATTATAAATAGGGTTAGGGTACTGTAAATATTGGTAAGGTACTGTAATTAGGGTTAGGGTTAGAGTATTGTAATTAAGATACTATAATTAGTGTTAAGGTATAATAATTAGATTTAGGGTACTGTAATTAGGGTTAGAGTATTATAATTAGTGTTAGGGTACCATAATTAGGGTTACGGTATCATAACTGGGGTTGGGTGCCATGATTAAGGTTAGGATAGTGTAATTAGGGTTAGGGTATCGTAACTATAGTTAGAATATTATTACTAGAGTTAAGATACTATAGCTTAGGTTAAGGTTAGGGTATTGTAACTAAGGTTAAAGTACCATAACTAGAATTAAAGTATCGTAATTAGGGTTAGGGTACCGTAACTAGATTTGGAGTGTCATAACTAGGATTAGGATACCATAATTAGAGTTAATGTATAAGGTGTGTATATATATAGAGAGTGTGAAAAAGTCCTCGCATACATCACTCTTGGAATAAATTTTCAATTTTCAAGTCTTTTAAAGGGATAAAAAATTACCATGTACTTTAAAACCAATTTATTTACGAGAAAAATACTATTTGGTAATAGTTATAATCTATTATTAATAGCAATTAATTCGAAGAGCATTTTTTTTTTTGCCTTAGTATAAAATAGTAAATATAATAATATATTATTTACTTAATTATTATTGAAAATAAAATTGGCATAAAAGTAAATAAATTGCAGATTTATAAATAAATAGATCATAAATGAAATAAAATACAAAATAATGTTTTTTTTAATAACTTAATGAAATAAAATACATAAATCGTCTCCGTTGTTAGACAATTTAAGATATAACTTAATAAAAAAAGAATTGTCATGAAAAAGGAGAAGCCTCTCCTACACTATAATATTATTAAATTGAAAGAGAAATTATCAACTTTTTTTGATAAGAGAGAAATTATCAACTTAAACTAATTTAAGAAAAACATCCCCCTATTATAAAATTCAACATTTTCACACTGAGATAACAAAGAATTTTCTTTTCTTCTGAATTTAATAAAAGGATTGAAAACTAAACAAATATATTAAATAGCAAAACGTGATTACGTGTTATCTTCTTTCATTGCTCGAACTGCAAACGTGTCCATATTCTGTTATTGTTGGCTCCAAAGTCATGCGAGCGCGAACAACGTTGGTCGGTTACATCCTTGCATCAGTTCTAAATTATGCTGAAAAACACAGCCTTGCACCACCTGTTCATCTGCTCCTAATTAATTATTCTTAATTTATTTTGTCACAGCCTCAATCATTGCAACGAGGCCTTATTTATTTAATTAAAAAAAAAAGTTTTACCCATTGCACATGGATCATAACCAGTATATAAACACCACAAGACACTCGGAGCAAGATAAAGAAAGCAGAGAGACACACATTGGGAGAGAGAGAAAAAGTGGAGAATGGCGACGCTTAATGTGCCCCACGAGATTCCTCCTGCTCCGGAAGATTCTGAGCAGCTACGAAAAGCTTTTGAAGGTCTATTTCTATCTCACAAGTCATTTTTACATTTTGGGTCCCTCTCTTTGGATGGGTTTGTTTGATCTGATTAATTGTTGCACATTTTGATCTAGGGTATAAAATGAAATGGGTTTGTCATTATTTGATTAAAAATGGGTTTTTTATAAAGCTTGTTAATCTTGCATGTTAGTACTCTTGGTTTGGATCTTAGAGATAAAAGAGAGGAATGTTGTTAATTGTCATGTTAGGAATTCCAAAAGAAAGATTATGTAAGTTATGCCCTAAATCATCTTGCATGTTAGGAATTCCAAAAGAAAGCTTGTTAATCTTGCATGTTAGGGTAGTTTTAGCAGAATCTCTCTTTAAATCATCCTTGTGGGTCATTTAAGGTTAGAAGTTTATGCCATCTGTTTGACAGTGAGTAATTATCACTAACCATTAAAGTTTTGCTTTCTTTGGGGTTATCTGAATGAAGCAGAGTTCTTCTTATGCCTATATGTTCATGTGGTTATGGTTAATATGGTTTATTGATTGTCTTTTAGCTAGTTCTTTTTTTTTTTTTTTTTTGTGTTTGAAGGAATGAAATAACTGAAAATTTGAATACATGTGTATGTGTGTATGCATATGATGAGTACAGGCATGAAAAATTACATCCATCATGTTCAGGATGTGGATAATCTGATATCCTTCATTGAACTATATTATATATATTGAGTTTCTCCCTTACGAGTATTTCTCTTCAGCATGATCGCAGTTTGCTTAGTCTTTAGATGGAGTGAGGAGCACTAATCATGTCCATGTTTATCTAGGATGGGGAACGAATGAGGCAACGATTATTTCCATATTGGCTCACAGAAATGCAAGGCAACGGGGTTTGATTCGACAACATTATGCAGAACAATATGGCGAGGATCTCCTAGCATCACTAGACAAAGAACTTTCAAGTGACTTTGAGGTAAGATTTTGGAGCAAAATTTTGTCATTTACTTTATCATAAATTGTTCCTGCAATTTTCCTTTATTGTTCGGATATTGGTAGATACTCTTTGTTAAACCATGGAGCACATTAAAATTATATGGCTGAATTGCTTTCAATGGATTGGAAATAATAGTGAGTGATCAGTGCTAAGAAACTTTCTTTTAAAAATTTCCATTAACAGAGAGCTGTGCTTCAGTGGACACTGCATCCTGCTGAGCGTGATGCATTGCTTGCTAATGAAGCTACAAGGAAGCGAACTTCGGGACACTATGTTCTGGTGGAGATAGCTTGTACAAGAACTTCACGTGATTTATTTCTGGTGAGGGAAGACTACCACGCTCGCTTTAAGAGATCTCTTGAAGAAGATGTTGCATATAACGCAACTGGAGATTTTCGCAAGGTAATAGTTTATCTTTTAGCTCATTGGCTGTTTAGCATATACTAAGATCTATTGAATTATTTGTTCTGCTCATGTCGTTTTAAGGCTTCCTGGTTCGGAAGGATGTTCAATAAATTTTATTGCATCAGATATATATCCTTCAAAAATGTATTTTACCATCTTCTAAGCTACATATAATCTATTTAACAATTAGCTGTAGTATCTGTACTGTCTGCTTATTAGAGTGATATTATTTGATTCAACTCTATTTGATTTGACTAGTATGACGGCTATGCAAAATGCTGTCGGTTGCGATTCAGCTTTTACCTTTTTATTTTCATGAAGGAAATAGTCATTATGCTATAGATGGACTAAATCAGAAAGTCAACATGAGTACAACCAGACAAATATCATAAGTTAATTAGATCATAGTTCTTGTAGGTTCCCGTCCTCTTGGTCATTGGAATTATCAACTTCTATTCTGATTTCTCTTGTCGATTTATATTGTTTGAATCTGTTTTTCTTCCAAATTTGTCACGATATTCATTTTCAAATGGTGCATAAGAGCTGCCTTCATTCTGTTGCTTTGTATCTAAAATCACAATATTTTCTGCAGCTTTTAGTACCACTTTTGACTGCATACCGTTATGAGGGACCTCAGATCAACACAACACTTGCAAATTCAGAGGCTAAGATACTTCATGAAAAAATCTCCGAAAAGGCTTACAATGATGAGGATCTCATCAGGATCCTGACAACCAGGAGTAAGGCTCAACTTAATGCAACATTCAACAACTACAATGACTTATTTGGGAACCCAATTAACAAGGTACAGGCATATTTAATTATCTCCTCGATATTACGAAGAGTAACTAGAATCTTTGCAACATGATAGAGGTTGATCTCATAAGAGAAATGATGCTCCCTCAGACATGCATTTCATGATGCTACTAAGTTTCCACATCATAACATTCTATTCGGGCTCTTTCTCTCTTCTGTTGGTTCAGTTGAAAAAATATACCTGTTATACATAAGTTTAGGTCTCTGATTAAGCTTGCAAGTACATGATTCTGCATTCACTGCAGTGGAGATGATAGTAGATTACCTGATCTTTTTTTTATGATTATATATTCATTTCTAGTTGCTTTTTCAATTAGATAAAGATTTTTCGAATAAAAAAGGTGCAAAACCTGGAATGCACTTGTCCTGATCGTCAATTCTGATGAGTTACTGCAGAGATAGAACTGTCTGTTATCCTTTGCTCTATTTTTCTTCATCCGGTATTTGCTACATTGCCTAACCCATTAGTGATAAGAAGATCCAGGTTGAAATGTTGCTTTATTGATAAAATATCTTTCCATAATGAAGTCAACTGCAACTTATTGAATGAGTCTGAGAGTCAATTCTGATGAGCTACGGTGAGAGCTGTATTAACTTCTTCCATTTTCTTCTACTGGGACTCGTCCCTTGGCCAAAGCCATAATAAGAGTTCTCTCCATGCAAACATATCCAGTTTTGGAGTTAGGATCTTCAGATTGGTCTCTGATTGCATTATGCGATAGTCTTACTTGAATTAACAGACTTCGGCTCATGTGGAGATTTTTTTCTGGAAATCCTTATGTGCTGAATTATGTCCTCTTCCAAATGCAGTAAGCAACAAGATTCAGGTCTTTATGTGCTTAGTAACCCCTTTGTTAGAACCATTTCTCATAGGATCTAACAATAATCCACTAAATCAAATCAATCTCTTCCCTTGCTATTCGAAGTACCTGAACATTGGCCGTCAAGAATTCAACGAACAAATATTGCGTTCAAGTCCTCAACGATGTTACCTTCGTTGGTTATGTTCACCTTCCTCTTGCCTCAATAATCGTGGCTTTGGGTTGATCCTCTAAACACAAATATCCTCTGAAGTCCAATGTAAAGATTGGGTTGTTCCCCGAATAGTTGGATTTTCTACAGCATTCATGGCTGCCAATGTTATCATATTTGTTTTTTTTGTTTTTTTAATTTAACTGCAGGATTTGAAGCCAGATCCAAAGGATGAATACCTTTCATTATTGAGAGCCGCCATAAAATGTCTGACCTTCCCGGAGAAATATTTTGAGAAGGTTCTCCGCCTGTCTATTAAAGGGCTTGGGACAGATGAAGAAGCTCTCACTAGAGTTGTGGTCACACGGGCAGAGGTTGACATGCAACGTATAAAGGAAGAGTACTATCGAAGAAACAGTGAACCTCTGGATCGTGCCATAGAAGGTGACACCTCCGGAGATTATGAACGTATGCTCCTAGCCTTGATTGGTCATGAGAGTTCCTGAGACAATCCTTCAATAATGTGCAGCTTGGAGTTATATTCAGTATGTATGCATGCTTGAAGAATCAGTTATAATGTCATTTACATGCAGTTGTGTTTCCCAACCTTACTATAATACTATGCATGGGGTATTTCTTTTTTGTGGATTTATGCTGTACCTGTCTGTTGTTTAGTTACTGTAATAATTCCTGTTGAGGCCCTAATGATAAATTTGTTTATCTTGGTACGAGTGCATCTGTTGGCTATTTTATGTAATGATGATGCGTTTACTTGAGATTCACTTTATCATTTTGGAAATAATTTTTTTTATTTCTGAGAGTAATAATTTTCACGCAGATTTCCTTCTAGTTGGACTCACAATAGTCTCATATGTAGGAGAGAGGGTGTTGCAGGAAAGCATTTCTCTCTTCATATGAAAATAAATTAATATTTTTGAAAGTATTAACGTTAGCATTGTTAAAGGGCTAGAGTAAGCCAATAGTTAGCTAGAACATACTTGCAGAAACAAGTGAGAAAGGGAATTGCAACCATTTTCAATTTGAATCTCGAAATTTATGCACTGGCAAAAAGCCAATTTTCAAGCACCTACCCAACAGCAAAATATTTGTTTCTCTTCACATGTATTTATAATTCCAAACTTATACCTCCAAGGCTCTAACCTTATTGCTCCATCCCCATTTTCCCACGTCTTTCCATCACCTTCATAACATCAAATCCCTGCAGGGTCACCAGTCTATTATTTGTTGTTTTAACCTCTTCTGTCAATGCATAGGTGAATACGTGCTGCCTAAGAAACCAGCTGGTAGCTGCCTTCATAATCTCTTACTATATATTAACTGTTATTATTAACTCCGACTCAAAAACTTAGCCATGGCCCATGAACATGAATTAGTGGTACAAATGAATTCATGTACAGGATACCGACTAATGTGCGAGGAAAGAAAGGTAAGAAATGAAGGAAACTGTGTCAGGGAGCTGACAAGCAAAAGAGTAAGTAAAACTACTAGTTCATTCCCAACCAACTATGCCAGGGGACAATATAATGAAGTTGAAAAATATACCAATGCCTTGCCTAACAATGGACTCATCCATTCCTCATAGATAGGGTCCCACATATTGCTGGGCAGGCTGGCAGTTCGACAATCATCTGCTCCAGTAGCCAATTAGGAGAGACAGAAAACATAAGAACTATCATTATCCACACATATGCACTAAGAAACAGTAAGATTATTTTGAGAGCTTCCCAATTGTATTTGTGAAGGAACAGCAAGAACTCCAAACATTCTATACACTGTACAATCTCAAACAGTGGACAGTTTAGCAGGATTGTAATATCTGAAAAAGTAGATAAACAACACAACAAAATTATACATTCACATGTCAACAAAGTTAACAGGAAAATTGCTTTTGTTTCCAAAATCTGCTGCTCAGATGGATATGCATTCCTGAGAAGCCTAACTCTTTCTCTGGTTATCAACATCCCAACTTGCAGTTAAATATCCATGGATAGAATACCAAGCTAGTGGTTGAAGTGAACATGCTACAAATAATGTAGAACAACAACAATTCATCTTGCGAGGGAGAATATACATCATTTCTTCAAAAGCTTCTGGGAAAAAATCCTCTTAGAATAGGGGCTGTTGCGTGAGATGGCTTTGTGCGACTCGATTGCTTCGACCAATCGATTATGCCAATGGCCCTAATTTACATGAACAAGAGAAAACATAAAGTAAATAAAGGAGATATAAAATTCCCAAGCAGACTAATAAAGGGCACCATAACCTAACAAATTCTAAGATATGAGTCCAGATACCTCAAGCACCTGTTTCAGATATAAATATCAGAGATAATGGATAAGAAGACACAAGTTAAAAGAATCAGTTATGAAAGTAAGAATTAAAATGAAAAGATTTTGCACATGTCAAATGAGTGATCATTTTACTGCATTTAATCTAGAAGAATTTGCCGGGTTCTATCTTAATGATCCCATTTTGAGTTTCTCAGAAGACCTTGCGTCTGAAACGTTACTTTCGGGAATGGGGGAGGGGGGATTGACATTTGCAATTCTTTAAAAAGAATTCATTGACAATTTAGAAGAGGAGAAATTAAAATGCAGTGACATTGGGTGTGTTCCCAAACCTCAGAAAATCGAAGAGCTGTTTGAACTACATAGTTTGCATGTGGGTCTTGAAGCAGCTGTTCAAAGTGAGAAGTGGAGAGCAACTCAGCAATGACTCTTGACTGGTTCTCATTATTAAATACCATAAGACATTTTTCAATCACATGGCTGCTGAACTTCTGTGTTGAAAGGTGCACATAGTTCCCTTCAAATTGAGAAATTAAATTTGAGGTGGCAGATGGAATTTTCAACTCCAAGATAAATTGAACAACATAATTTCTGCATAAGAGAATAAAGAATAAATGAAAGATTGGAAAAGAAACAAGAGGAACTGAAAGTGCAACAGAATTTTTGAATGCAAGAATGAACACAAACGGGTGCTGGAGAATAGGTAGGATAGATATTGTTTCCAAGGCATTGTTTCATAAAAGCCCATCTAATTTAAGAGATTCTACGAAAGTATTAAAAGATTTTCAGGTATGAGTTTGATAATATTGAGAATAAGACCTGCTATTCATGAAATTCCCGCACTGCATCATATCATGTCACCATTGGGTACCCTAGATCTGAAATTTGTACATGTTATAAGGAGACACTTTTGCACATGACTGCATTATCAGATTCCCACCAAGAAATTTAGCTATTCAGGTATAAGTGTTATTCATGTGCTAGCTTAGAACAATTTTTAAATTGAAGATAGTTTGATTTGAAATTTATGCTTCTAGAAAAGCCAGATATGATTCATAGAAGTAAATAAAGTAGGCTTAAAAACATTGCTACAAAAATGTAAAAATGTACTATGTGCTTGTGAACAAAGAAATGATCTTTTTAACCATTACCCATATGCATCCTGAGAAAGCAGAAGGCCATTGGCAGAAATTTCTGCCACCAAATTATCTCGATGATCTCCAATTGAATGACTGATGCATCTTTGGAGAACACAACATCCATGTTGATGAGTTGCAATATCAACACAATACTTTGCAGCAGCAACAAATATAAACTGTCAAATACAGTAGAGTTAAATATTAAAATTTTCTGCAACAAAAAATACTAATCTATATTATCTACAAAATTTAATCACACTTCAGTATTGAACAACATGAATATTACTTTTTCGTTAGTAACAACTAACCAACTCCTCTAAGTATGTTATATAACTTACAAACTAATTGAACTAAGATGTCATAAAATTATCTCTATGCTGACAATATCAGGATAATCCATTAAAGCAGAAGTAAGCTTTTCACTATTTTCATGGGTTTGGAGAATTTATGAAGCAAATATTACATGCCTCTAAACTAAGGCATGCAATCACCAAATTAGATTCCAGTTCAACTGTATTTCACATGATTTCTGCCTTATTTTGTCAGGAACCTTATTAGTGTTGTTGGCCCATTGGTCCCCTGGAGCGTCAGTACAATCTTGTAATCCTATGTGCATTAAATGAAAACAGAGCAGAAACTATTTAAACAATGAGGGTCGTTTCCTAAATTCCCAATTCAAACAAACAGACAAATGTGCTTAGACTCTCTTTACTCTGAATTCTCAACCTTACCCTACCTACATTTTAGCTAATGTAGAAATAAATTGTCAGTATCCTTGCTATGAAATCATTGTCCTAGATCACTTGTGAATTGGAATCCTGTTACAACTTAATGGAGCTAAAGATTTAAAGGCACTCAAATTTGGAAATCTCATGCCAAGAAATTGCTTATACTATACTTCTAAATTAAGAATTCCAAATGAAACACTGAAATAGTTGGACCCTAATAAGGTGTAGATCATTTACCACCCTGAAAGATACTCAGACCATAAGAAAAAGGATGGTTCATTAATAAACCAAAAATCATATCTTTCTTCTTCTTCTTTTTTCAGTATCTTTTACATGCAATAAGATCTAAAATACATAATCACTCATTACTTATGCTAGCAGCAAAGATTACTATATACTTTTCATTATATAATGGGTAAAATCAGCTGCAGAATGGTCGTTGGATATGGAAAACACTATTTAAGCGCACAAGTTCCGTCCAACATAAATAACTCCACCTTATAACAGCCATAATATGATAATTAATTCCCACATGATGTCACCTTCTGATTTTTCTATGGCATTGATAAAAAAAATAAATAACCGAAAAGTTTGAATATATTATCCATTATCTGGGTTAAACCCAACATATGCTAAGATGGATTTCGTCTTAAAAACAAATCTTTCTGATTTTCACTGCAAATACTTAGCAAGACAACTCTCAACAGGCATCCAGTTAGAGCCCCACACATCTGGGGCTGACCTATACTACTTAGATATCAACCAAGTTAAAGAGTGCAACATATAACATTCATAACATAGTGCCATACATGTTCTATTTGCTTTATACATTTACAACGACAGAAACAGTATGAAGAAACATGTTTCAGTCCCCCAGTATGCTGACTTTTGCATTTGTACAATGCACATGACTGTTCTCTTTGCAACTACTACAATGTTAAATGAATCAGATTCATGACTATCAGACTATGGTACTATGATCCCAAACAATTTGAATGTTGGTTCACTTGTATTTCTTCTAAAATTGGTTTCAAATAGACCCTTAACAGAGAGTAAAGCTGTTGCTTTGATATTCATTTCACACTAAAAACTTATTTGCCAGTAATATTCTCAATACTATCCCATATATTGTCTTTATCTGATCCTGAGCAAGAACTTTGCCACCAATGCTGCATTTTGATTTCCATTTATACCGAAGTAGATTATACTTCCTAGGGTAGTAGGTTGTAGATTATTAAGAGGTAACCATATCAATGGAAAATGTTATAATCTAATCCAAATTTTAGGGAATAATAAAAATATGAACAGAAGGAACAGATCAGAGGATTTTTCGTGAGATAAGGATAAGAACAAATTAGTCATGATATGTGAGGTAAATGTGAGTGCACCTGTCCAACTAGGCTGTAAACCTACACACTAGAGATGGGCAATCATTTATCCATGACATCATAATGTTTAGGTAAAAACAATAACAACGTCCAGAATGTTTTAGGAACATGACACTCACCAAGTACTAACCAAACATATCCAGATAATTCTGAAAATCTGATTACAAGTTTCAAAAAGAAAGGCAAGTCCCCACTTCATTAGATATATATAGATACACAACTAGTGAAGTAAAATCCTGATCAAGAAAAACAAACACCAAAGCTTAAACCAGTAACCAAAGGTTGATATGAACGACTCAATATATCCTCTACGGACAAATATAGCGGCCGCATATACATAAAAATAATAATGTATCATTTATTAATAATATATGGACATGAGATGAATAAGAATCAGAAGCAGAGAGGCGAATGCATATAATAATTTAACCACAGAGGTCAGGTGGAAATACATTTCAGCACTTAAATCAGAAAGCAATCATATGAGGACTATAGGTTCATAACCACAGTATTGTGGCAGTTCCTAACAAGTGCTTAGCATCACCATATTATTATTAGGTAAAAAAGTTACTCATAGCTTAATCATACCTTAGAAAGAGGAGAAAGAATAGAAAAACAAAAATGTGGAAGAAACCAAACAAACACTATGTTCTATTACTAAATACGAACAGGTTAATCTATGCTTCGATGGAAGTTATCATGGACAAATGTTAAGATTTATGAATTCAATGCCAAGAGCACATGAAGCATACGAAGCCTATAAATTAATGTGCAAACTGAACATTATCATGCATAATATTAAACTAACAAGTAAAGTCTAATTACTTTTTTTTTTTTTTTTTTTATGTTTTGCTAAGGTAAAGTTAATTACTTAGAGGAAGAGTAAGCCACCTTGTTATCTTCATTGCCTAGACATTGCAAACAACGCTGGACCACGTGGTTTCCATTTAGATCTTTAATGAGAGCCAGGAACCCTGGTTCCAGGGCTGATATAACTAATGATTTCTGCTGCCTAGTTTTGAGAGTCTCAATCAGCTTCTGTACCACACGAGTGCTGACAGAAAAAAAAGCAATGTGAAATTCAACACAAGCCAATCAACATAATACCAGAATGCGAGCTTGAAAGTATCACTTACCCATGAGTGTTTAAAGAGATTCTGACAAGCTGCCCTGGTTCTACAGTTACCATGAGAAGGATCTGCAACCTCTGCTCTTCATTACACACATCCAACAACTTCTGCATAAGGTAATTGCCAAAAGGATTCATCATAAGCTCAACTACATGATCAATTATCTCGTTAAATATTACTCGAACATCTTGTGGAGTACCCTCATCAAACACCCTTTGTAGGAATCGACATCCATGCTGATCTTTGGCTATTAAGTATATGTACCCTTGGGCATCTGCTAAAGAATTGCACTTGGATAATATAGGAACTGGGTAACACATTCTAGGAGTCTGAGCTTTTTCATTAGTTCCCACAACATGGTGCCAGTTAGCTAGTTGTGACCTTTCTAGATGCTTACCAAGGCCAGTCCCACGAATAACACCCTTACTATGATGACCCCTTGAACAATCATATCCCTTACTAACCACATAGTTTAAACCTTCTCCTTGGATGATGAAGCTCTGCTCACTAGTAATAGCATCAAGACCTTCTTGTGGGATTATAATGTTTGAAGGTGTCCTAGTTCTTGCATTTGACAGAGGTAGACCATAGTGCAGTAAATTTTCAACACTCAAATAAGGCATTGGATGAATCAAATGAGAAGAATTAGGCACTTTTAAATCACCTTTTTCTTCTACCAAATTCATAACATTTTGCGATTTAAGTGTAGAATCAGCCACTGGATGTCCACTAATAGAAGCAGTTGGGTCCAATTCCAGACTTCCTTTAGTATAATAGTTCTTAATCTCCCTTTTCTGCCTAAGAGTATTTGGGCTATTGAATCTGTTCAACTGAGAAAGCACAATATCAGGCCGTCCAGGGGACAGTGGCAATCCCAATACATTAGCTATTTTATATTCCTGCTGCATTCCCGACAATGCTGAACTGATTTCAACTTCAGAGCCCATACCATGTTTTGTGAAAGGGGATTGAACTCCCCCACATTCAATAAATCCTCTCCTGATAGTGTCATAGTCGCTGTGTTTATGAACATTGATTGATTTACTTCCACCTAAAGAACAATCACGAAGTAGATACCCATTCAGGTCTACTGATGCATCTATGAAATTACAAGAATTCTCCTGTTCATTGCCAATATACATTTTACCCAAACTTCCACAGAGACGTAGTTCATCAACCAAGCTCTGATTGGCCTTCTTTCTAACAGGTGATTCATGTATTTTGGAATCCAACCATAATTTATTTGGGTAATTAGAAATTAAATTGGATTTATGCTCTTCCAGTGGAGATGGGGTTGGTGATCCATTGTCAGAAAAGGAATGCCCAGCAGAGAATAAGCTTGAGGAAGAACCATCTGATTGAAGAGAGAACCCACTAACAGGAGATGAAGCACATGTGTACTTAGAATGAGTTGAAGGGTCATCATCATACATACCATACATTCCATGAATTGTCTGTGAAACAAAAGACCCACGATCATCACCAAGATAAACATGATTCTCCTCATGTTGATGCAGATGATGATGGAGATTATGTGATGTAGCGTGAGGGATCTCATCCAGCAACATTTCTAGCTCCTCATCACCCTTCATGTTTTCTCCAATCTTTTTCCCAATCTCAACTCTTTCAAACATTAAACAAACAAGCAACAAACCACAAAAAGACAATGACACAGAACAACAAAAAATCACAACAAACAATCAGTCAATCAGACCAATCCCAGAATCAAGGAAACCCAAATCAGATATTGATTCATTTAGGCTAAATAACACATTCTAGAAAAAGTCGCCAATATTTATCATCTGGGTCGGCTGGAGATTAGAAATGAAGGTGGTTCTTTCTGGTGGGATTTTCAATTGTTTCATTCCAAATTCATCAATTTGGGTTTCATGTGTAAGAGTTGGTGAAGCATGCAAAGATTGAAAGACTACATACGGTTACTATAGACCGTAGAAATACACCCTGCTTACGGTTTCACGCCATTAAAGCTGGAGAAGAAGAGACGCCATTGTCCCAAATATATATATATATATATATGAACACAGAGCAAAAGAAACACAAACACACTACACTGTGAGTCTCAACACTGTATTTTAAGCAATCACTTTATTCTTTTTCTCTATTTTTAATTTAAAAATTTTCTGAAGCGGACACTCTCTTTTAGAAAGCGTGCAAAACACGCCCGATGGTAAAAGTGGAACCCACTTGGTCCAACACGTAATGAGCAATTGTCAGTTGGAATTGCCGGGTCTCGGTTAAATATGGCGCGCGTGAGGATTAAAAAAATATATGAAAAATTGTTTTTGTAATTATAAATTGTTTTCATAACAAAAATACAAAATACAAAATTATTTTTTCATAACAAAAATATTGAAGGGATCTTTCTGTTACTCACATCTACACAGACTTATCTACAGACTGCAACAACCCTCTACTTTCTCTCATCTTGTAACGGTTAACAGATATTTTATTTGTTTTTCTTATTTTTTTTTAAAATGACCAAATTGTCCCCAAATTATTATTCCTATTTTAACCTTCATTGCATTACTGTCCAATTATTTCCTTGTCATACCCATTTTAATTAATATTAATCTGATTTAAATTTGTCAAAATCTAATATTTTTCAAAATGACCCGTAAAATATTTAAACATATAGAATCTGATGCGATATATCCAATTAATATGTAAACTTGCAATATTTATTTGTAAAATTTCAAAAAAAAAAAAAAACACTAAAATAGTTTATTTTATTATGAGAAGATCAAAGAAGTATTGATTAGTGACAAGGATTGAAGAAAATAAAAATTAAAGAACAACGCACCATATAATGATATAATTTGCTTTTGCTAAAGAAGAGTAATTAAGCATATAAACTTCATTGCCAACTGTGATGCAAGGTGCCTAATTTGTATTTGGTAGTAGTCACCAGTCACTCTCTTGGTGCATAAGAAAAGTACATGTATGGCATTTTTGTAATATGAAAAGGTCAAATCAGACCAATGGAAAATTTACATACTACCTAAACACGTAATGCGACAAAATAGAAACAGAAAAATTCATTAATATATAAATAAACTTCCTTAACGGGGAAGCGAGAAACCTTCTGGTCCCACCTCCTCATATTCACAATGGGCCCATGCGGTCCATATCATTCAACCAATGAGATTATTCCACGTATCCATAACAATGTAAGCTGAATCGAACTAACAGCGATGATTTCGTTCCGCCCGCTCAGAATTTTGGACCAACACTGCCGCGAGTACGACTCTCTCTTTTCTTTTTTAATTTTCAAAAATAAAATAAAAATAATTTAACAAACTTTCCCACATAAGGTTTTGAAAAAAAAAAAAAAATATTCATTAAGTGACGTGAAATTGTTAGAAGAAGGTTGTATAAAGTACAAACATATTATGATTTTTTTTTTATTCTTACATATTTATTAATAAACTTACAAAACATGATCTCTCACTAAAATACTTTACAAAAACAAATTTTCTCGACAAAATATGTCCTTTAATAATGTCTTCAATCCGATAAAATCTTAATTCAATTAAAATATAAAAAAATTTAATTTTGCTATTGAAAAATACGTTATTCAAGTATTAATGCCATAATATCTATAGGCAGTATCAGATCAGTTTCTTCAGTTGAGCAGATCTATATTAATTTCTTATCAGTTTCTCAAGGCAATTCAATCTTCATATTAATTATTTGCATCAGGATACAATTAAACGAGTGGACAACTTTCATTTATGGAATGGAACTAATGAGAAATTGCAGAACCACGTACTTACAACTACATATACAAATGCTACAGCTGAAAAAACCAATTGGACCCCAAACTTGCAAACTTACCTCATGGAGCAATTGGAAAGGGCCAGGTTTGTGAGCCTATCACATCCTACCATTGAAGTTTGAATGCAAGCCAGCTATGGCTACAAAGCCGAATTACCCTTGTTGGTAAACCAATCTGCTCCTCAATCTCTATCCTCTATGAAAATGGTAAAAAGTTCACAACAATTAAAAGCTCTTTTGGTGCATGAAGCTTTAAGACATTAATTTGAATGAAAATGAGAATAAACAAGGGCCTGAACATTTCTGGTACTATATAAATTTCTATGGAAATACTCAGTATTTTTAAAAGCATATTCTTGTTAAGAAAAGACAAATGGGCAATGAATTTTGAAGGCATCAAAAAAGAAATTCAGTACTTTAAACCCATCTAGGGACGGATTACCACATGCTCTAACATACTAACCACATCTCTTAGAGAGCTAATCTACTCGTCAACCGTTTCTGCGGTGCTCCTAAAGCACACAGAAGTACCCAGTTGAAACATCTCAGTGAACCATTCTGAACTTTTTCTCCTGATCAAAGCATTATCTGCATGAGAAACAATATCTAGTCTATAAAATAGAAAGTAGACTCATTCAAATTCATGTCAAACGTAAATAGATTGTAATTATCACAGTCTGTTGCTTTCTTACATCTATACCTTTTCTTTTATAGATGAATCTTCTAGGAAGACACTGACTGTTAAATATTAAAATTGGAAGTGTTCTAACAGTGTCCAGTTAGAGTGTTAGACTAACCATTAAGTAGTGACTCAAAGTGGCCGAAAAGGTGTCTGAATGCCTAATCTGAGAACTCCAGGACCCTCGTACAGCCAGGTTGAGCACCTCCACTAAGTTAAGTATACCCCATTCCAGAACCCTACCATTCTAAGCGAATTTGCTTTTATCAAGCTCTACCTGCAACAAAGATTCTGATCCTTTCAGAGAACAATAAAGAGAAAACTATAATGACTAGTCATCTAAGGACAGCCAATTCCAACCATCTTAATTTACTTTTACAAAGGAAATCTCAAAATCTAGCATTGAGTTTAGCATTTGATAGCATCAGTGAACTGCATCACTTAAGCTTATTGCAAATCCAGAAAATCTTTAGTTTTATAGATAATTTTCCCCCTAAATCATATGATCTGAAAAAAATTTATTATTGTTCTCCTTCCACATTCCCTTATTATGTCATGTCTTCTCCTTTTCATTGACTTTTTCAGGTAAAATATGACAATCATTAATTGTAATGAAACGTTTACTTTTTCTTAAAGGGCAATGTTACTTGTAAGTATCTTACATGGGAACGAGGAATAAAAGATTCACAAATTTGTTCCAAAAGGCCAGTTGCCAGTAGGCCAACAATAAAAAAAGGGGTGCTGGACTGCTAGTACCTTTAGAACTCAGCAAGCAAAAGTGCATGTCATCTTGGAGCTCAAACAGGTGTGCAAATATCAGCAAAACGTCAAAAGAGGAGAGAGTCTAACTAAACTCTCAATTGCAAAATCAAGCACCACGGAGAGAAACTTCCAGTTGCTCTATCCTCTTAGCTAAATCATGCTTCCCACAGTTCTTCAATCCATCAGTAACCATATCAAAACACCGTGATATTGGCGTCAAACCAAATTCCGTCATTTCCACTAAGTAGTTAGCAGCTTCAACAAATCTGCCTCCACGACCACACATAGTTATCAACATTGTATAAACAGGACGATTGGGTGGATGACCCTTGACCTTCATATCACTAAAAAAACAAAATGCATCATCAAACTGACCCCTCCTACATAGTGCTTTAATTACCGGTGCATATAAGCTTGGGAATGGCCTGTGGCCATCCTCCATTGAATTATGCAACAGCTTAAATGCCTCATCAATCATGCCCGCCTTTGAAACTACAGGTATTAGGATCTTATAAGTATTAATATCTGGTGAAATCCCCAATTTGCATACTTCATGATAAAGTCCAATGCAGAATTCAACCTCCTCAGATTTACATATTGCTTCCACCAAAGAATTAAATGTTTCTACGTCCGGTACAAATCCTTCTTTAGTCATTTTTCTGACCATGCCTTTTGCTAATTCTAAATAACCCGCATTTAACAGACCCTCAATCAAAAGATCACGACCTCTAACTGGGGGATTGAACCCCTTCTTACTCATCTCCTCCAAAAAGTCTTGGGCCTCTCTCATTTTACCTGCTGAGCACCAAGCATTCACAAGAATGGCATAAGTCTTCTTATCAGGAACCAAACCTTTCCTAGTCATTCTCCGTATCAGTGCATATGCCCCATGAAACATTTTCACCTCACATAGAGCAAAAAGCAGAGAATTGTATAACTCTACAGTTTGTGGGCAATTGAAATTCTTGGATTTATTAAAAATTTCAACAGCTTGGTCAACAAGTCCATGCTTACCATACTCTTCAATGACGAATGAGACAGTCTCAGGAGATAAACTGAGGTTCTGGGTCTTCATCTGATGAACGATTTTCCACATGGTCTCATACTTTTTAGCACGAGCAAGAATTTTGACCAGCTCTTCGAATTCAACGGAAGTGGGTTGATAAGATGGGTTCTGAGAGCGAACCCAATTAAAGAAACGGAAAGACTCGGTGCCTGAATTGGAGCAAGCACGGAGTACACGGAAAACGAGCTCGGAGTTGACAGAGATACGGAGCTTGTTGAGGGTTCGTTCCATGTAGAAATCGCGGCGGACAATGTTCGAGATATGGTGAATGGCGGCAAAGTAATTCATCTTTAGTTGGTGCGGTGGTAGTGGAAGGGGTTAGGGTTTTGAGGTGGCGGAAAGGGATTGAAGGGAGGCTATGGAGGTGAGTTGAGCAAGTGGCTCTGTAGAGAAGTTGGATTAGTTTTGTGGAATTGAACATTTGGTGTTCTGAATAGTTAGCAGTCAGTACTCAGTAAACAGTCGAGAAGAAAGAACAGGGAGAGGAGTTTATTGGCGAAGGAAGCTTGTACCTGATACCTTCCTCAAATAAAAAAAAATAAAAGAGAAATTAAATCAGCCCTTCTTCTTTTTCTTTTTAGGACATTTATTTTTGGGTAAGGTAAGTGGAATTTAATTTCATGTCATCTCTATTTTTATTCATTGATTCTCTATAAGTTTGGATGCAAAATGAAATAAAACTAGTTTGAATTATATGAATTACATAATAAAAATTCAATTCATAATTATAATTCTATCATTTAATTATTATATGCAAGCAATTCTCTTATGATTATTCTTGCTTTTGGTAGTTTTTTAGCGGAGGTGACCATTATCTTCGGCTTTAACGATGGTGTTCATTGTCTATTTAATATTCTCCTCCCATGGTGTCCATTTTCTATTTGGAGGTGGTGATTGATTGTTATATTTAATATTAGTGTCTTCAATTATTATGCTTATTGTCTCTAATGATATTTTTATACATAGTTCATATATAAGAAATATTACTAATAAAGTTAGTTATAGTGACAAGTAGAGAATATAATTATATATCGCCATCAATACAGACAAGTTAATTAATTTATAACTCAGAATTATAAGTTTTAGGTGTTGTTAATAAGAATTAGATATATACTTCTATAGTTATTTATTATTTTTTTATAGTTGAATTAAAAATTAGTTTATTCATTGCTCCAAATATTATTTTTGTTCTAATAATATTTGCAATTATTATTTTTGTCTAAATGTTAATATTTTGAAGGAAAAAAATTAAACTTTAAATTATAATAAGAAGAGCATTTTAGTGTTGAAGGTTGTGAAAAAAAGTGAATAACATCTAAAATAAATAATATTTTAAACTTTTTTTTTTTTGGGTACATAATATTATTCCAACTTTGCCCAAGTGCTGCTCGGGTTAACAAGTTACAATGGGAAGGTCAAATCATAGCTGTGTACAGTAATCTCCGTAAGTTCCATGGCCATGGAGTTAAAGGACAAAGGAACCGAGAGATGGAGCGGAGCCATAACAAATCTGACAGAGACGGCCTCCAATCTGGAGTCACTGCAGAAGCTAATCCTCAAGAAAGCTGTATTTGTCGACGATGAGACATTCGCCAAAGCCTCGCTTAGCGCTGAACAAGCCCGGACCATCAAGGTTAGTCTCTGTGAATTCAAATTTGCAGTTCATTCAATCAAAACTTGTTTTTTTTTTTAAAAAAAAAAAAAACAAACTAAATTCAGCTATATAAATTGAAGAACTATGAATTTGGGTTCATAATGATTAAATCGAAGGACATCAATGAATCATGGTTGTTTTTTGAGTTAGGGTTTTATAAAAAAGCTGTAATTTTTTTTTTTTTAATGAAAGTACGAATTGATTGTTTGCAAAATAGTGCTTTTCATCTCAAAGTGAACATGTTATAGTGATGTTGAAAATGGGGTGTAGATATAAACTTGTAGGAGTTGGGAGAAAAAAGGTTCAAGTTGAATTAGAATTTGTCCCATGTTATTGTTTGGTCACTCAAAAAATTTGGGAACATGTTGTTCAATTGATTATAGATGTGTTTGTAAAAATTTGATTCAAGGACAGAAAATAGTGAAAACCCTTTGAAGGATATTTTGATGCATGCTATTGATTGATAATTTATTATCTTTTCTTGCTAGCCATTTTTCTTTTGTGGTTATGTTTAGTTTCCTCAGTCCTGCAAATAGTTAAGAGAGACTAATCCATTGTGGAGTACCTCTTGTATCTAGGTTCTTGAACAAAGAGTGGAGACTTTAGAAAGAGAACTTGATGCTGCCATCACTGCTGCTGCACATGCCCGTTCTGAAAAACGACAGGCTGAAGCTGCTCAAAAAGCTGCTGAGTTACATGCACAAGAGGTTACCAGAGAGCTTGAGAACACCACAAGTATGTTAAGTTCGATTTTTCATTTTCTGATTAAGAAGTAGACCAGTTTTTTAAAAATTTTTCTCCCTCTTTTATAAGAAGATTTGGTTATTTGTTTAATTTGATTGAGTGCAAATGTGCAATGCTTAGATACATAAAACAAAGAAGACTTCACTTTCTCCCAATATTAGTAAATTTTACCGAGGCTACAGAAGGGAAAGAATGCATTGAAGTATTGAACCTGCTTTTTCATATAAGTCCTCATTCATTTATAGTATTTATGTGGAAGTCACAACTATAACCATATCTTATTCAAAGTCACTTCATTCTCCATATCAACCAAAAAGTTATAAGGATCTTACACTTAGTTTAGTGATTTGTGGGAAATAATCTCATCAAGGATGGATCCCAGAGATTAAGTGAGGATAGTGGCATGGTCCTTCTTTAAATATTTTTCTGAATATCATCAAGAGAATTTCAGAGAACCAGGACCGGCGAAGAGTTGGTCCCTTTATTTTTCATGTTGATGTGGTGTCTAATTTCATTTTTGTGCTAGTCCCATGTCTGCTAAACATCAGATAATGACTTGGTAATGCAAAAGCAGTATACATCTTCTAACTTGGATGATTTAGAAGTGGATCTTTATGAGAATGCTTATTCAAGGCCATAATATCAGCATATGACATAGTGGAATACATTAATATTAAAAGAGGTAAATATAATCATCTCGCATGAAATCAATTCAAAAGGTATTGCATTTACCCCCTTCCCCTACCATGTATTCCTCAATATCTGCTCCATTATGGTTACTGTTAGTGGAGAAAATGAGCCAACAGAACTATGGTATTCATTAATAAACGATGAAGTTCCAGTTATATTATTTCAATTGCAGACTGAAGTACTATTGGCAGGATTATCACAATTGCCATGAGCCTTCTAACTGTTGTCTCAATATATTGATCTAAATGGGTCAGTATCATGGATTTGGGTGTTCATCTTTGTTATTAGAACACTGGATCAGAAGTTATGCCCGCTGTCAACAAAATTTATTTTTCCTAAGATACTCTATTCTTGGTTGCAGAGGTATTTGAGCTGCACATGGAAGAGCTGCGTTCAAAGCAAGAAGAAATCTCAAAGCGTGATGAGGACATCAAACTGCTCGAAGCTATTATTCAGACACTTGGCGGGAAAGAATCATGATCCATGACTCAGTAGATACCATGTTCTAGGCAGGAGTGGAGGGAGCTGGTGGGGGTAGCGGGGGGGCCTGGTTTCTCAAAACCTTCACATTAATCTGTAATACATGTATTGTTTCCAAAAGAGTTTTTATAATTGGCTTCCCAAATCCTGGAAAATTGTAATGGTACTCAAAAGAAGATATCAGATTCTTATTTCTGAAGAGAAAATTGAGCCAAAATAGAGATATCTGGTAGATCATGAGTTAGTGCTTGTGGACATGACAACATAAACAATACATAACATCTTAGCTATCAGGCATATTGCATCCATCTTCTCATACAATCTTCAAAGCAGTCCTCAAATTTGACAGGAAAGTTGCGCCATCTAAAGCAGTTTGTTACACCACAACCATGTATGCAGAATAATTTGTGTGTGTTAGGAGGGAGAAGGTGAAAAACACCATCAGCTTTCACAAGAGAAGCCATGAAAACTATTACTATTACTATAAACCTTCTCATGTTGTTTCCTTTCATATATTTTGTTCCCATAGCATACAGAAAGTTTCTTTTCATAATAGGCAAAAAAAATGAAGTTGTATATGATACTGAGAATATCAATTTAATTTTCAAGACAGAATTTTTAGTTAAAATTAGAAATATTTTTTTATTTCAATTGGATGGTTTTGTTTTTAGTAAAAGCCATGACTTTTGGGTTAGAGTTAGAGTTATAATTTTTCTTTTAAGTTCCTTTTTTATTAGGTAACTTGCTAATCCCACAACAGAAAAGTTGGTTATAGCTGGACACACTTTAAGATAGGATAAAGGAGTTTTCTAAAAACATCTTAAGACATACTCCAGCACTGCAATATCGATTTTGTTTCTTAATCATCACTATTAGTCTACTACAACTCTTTAGTTACGGGGAAGTTAACATAATCATTAAAAAAAAAAAAAGTGAGGAGTTTTGACATTCTTGACGAGGTTTTACTTCTCTTTAAGAAAAATGACAAGTAATGTTAAATTTTGTAAATACATAAAAATGAAAAAATATTTATCAAAATCGCTGTTTTGATTGGTCCAACAAAGAAAGATATTAAATTAAGAAGGCCGGGGCTCGACATGTCATTCATACATTATAGAATACATTGAATGATTAATATAGGAGACATTTGATAGATTAAAATAAAAAAATATCTCAATTGAAATATATCTTTTCACATGCCAATTTATTAAATGCTAATATCAATATCAAAATTAACTATGAGATAATAATAAGGTTGCAAATAAATACAACGTTACTCTCAAAAGTATATTGGTTTATTTGTTTTTATGAAATTAAACGGAGATGAAACGAAAAAAAGTAAAATAAATACTATAACAAATCATTTTATTATTTTTAAAAAGAAACATAGAGTTAATAATATGGAAATGGGCTAGTCTTATAGTGTTTGTTGTCCAGGAACATCTTCAGGCCCAATGGGTTTAGCCGACTTTGAGGAATACAGAAAAGAGTTCGGGCAAGTAATATTCGACCAAATCCGATTATCCGTCAGCAGAGCCTTCGGGTCGGTTCAGCTTCCTTCTGAAATTGAAGTAGAAATTCTCTTTGGCTCGCTCTGTACAGCACAAAGCAGAAACCTTGGAGTAGATCACAGAGGCAAAACCTTGATTACTGCTTCGATAATGGGGGAAAACTCATCACGCCCTAACCATAAGCGCCCTTTTCCAGAGGATGACGAGTCCAACAAACAAGCAGCGTAATTTTCTTTGCTCTTGGCTCATATAATAGACCTAATTTCAATTTTGCTTTTGTATTATCAGTATTCGTTTTGATTTATGCCTCAGCTTGACCTTTTTTTTTTTTTTGGGCTGTTGTTAGGGGTGGGTGGGACAGTGTTAAACCAGCTACTGTTTTCATTATAAAACTCCTTCAACCACAAGAAAATTGATTTACTAAATATATTACTAATTTACTAGTGAGTGTATATTTGCCTGTTATTTAATTTGTCTAATTCTTTACTTGTGTTGCCGGAGCGAAAATAAATTTCTCATTCTGTTTATCTTGTGTGTATTAAAGATTAGTATGAGCTGTGTAACTTCCGTTTATGATACTTGGTGTTGGAATTTGAATATGGATTCACTAAGTTTGTAATTATCAATTTGTACAGGCAAAAAAGAGTTAGGTTTCCAAAAGGTAGAAAGGTGAAGTCAGTGGATGAAGTAATGGACAAAGGTAATGCTGAGGATGACTCAAGTGACTTGATGAACCCCCGTTTTGTTGCCAAAGCACGTACAAAACGCCGGAATCAAATGGCTTCTGAACTCTGTAGTGAGGAAAACAGAGGCATCTTTAATGACATCTCGGCTGCTGAAGTGACTTATGGGGTATATTTTCAATTGGTCTTTTCTGCTATACTGACCTTTTTCTGCAAGGGAATGAAACTATTTACATGAGGTTTGTAGTAAGCAATCCTCCTAAGGAGATTAGGAATGAAAACAGACGAAAATACAATGTAATGATTCTAAGAATGTAAAGGCACCCTATGACACAATAGAATTTATTCATATGGTGTCTAAAATCTTGCTCATCGATTCTTCCATTAGGTGCTCATGACTGTGGTAAATCCATTAATTGTGTTCAAAGTTCACACCTTAGATACATCTTACTATCAGGAACTGCTTCCGAAGCAACCATGCTCTGAGTATACCACCCTCTCTAGCCCAACTTCAAAAAGTTCAAGACAGTCTGTGGCATTAGCCAGCAAACCCTACACAAAGGAAACAAACATCAACTTCTGTTGTACCTGATATATGCATCTGAAAGCAACTTTCATTTTTAGAGTGCTTAAGAGAATTTTCTGTTTTTATGCTTCTTCATGAGAAGTTTAAATTTCTGGGTCTTATGTCAATCATATACTCGCAAAGGGAGCATGCATCTTTTTTATTCTGTATTTGTTTTTATAATTCGAAGTGATTCTTTCCTGAATGGCACATTCTTTACAGTCAGGATGATTGCCAGATTCATCTGTTATTGGATCAATGGAAAGGATAGCCAATGATGGCAGATGTCTTTTGGCAGGATAATGAAAGTTTTGTTGATGATGGGATTCAAATAGAACCTTTCAACCTAGACAAAGAGAGAGAAGAAGGTTATTTTGATGCACAGGGAAATTTTGTTGAATATGTCAATGATAATGAGATCAAGGTGATGTATAACTTGATTATTATTTGTTTCCTTATTCTATTCTAATTATTGACTTCAAATTTTAATAAATTTGTATTGATTAATGCAGGATGCATGGCTTGATAACGTTGAAGTTGTTCCACAATACACTGGGAAAAGCTCCATGTCAACAACTAATGAAGATGATGTCCATGACCTTTCTTCTGAAGCCATTGCAAAGATGAAGAGGCGTATTGCTGATGTGCTTGAGCCAGGAGAAACAGTGAGATTTTGCATCTTTTGTTGATCTGTTTACTTTAGAATTAGTACCTTGGTTGTGTTTCATTGTAACGTGGAATGTATAAGCTGTTAAATTTTCTCTCAAATAGGCTGTGTATTCAGTTGAAAGTGGATGTGGTATGTTGGTTTTCAGTTGTTCAATTTATATTTATTACATTTTATGTATCAAATGGAGTCCCTTTCTATGTCAGAATGGTGTAAGAGTTCATAATTTTACTTATCATATGTGACAGTACCCATATAAGGTGTCTTCCTATATTTGAACTTGGAGTCAAGAATATGAATAGAAGTGCATCAGATGAATATCTCTTCACAATTATCACACGCCTATTATAAACTTATTTCATAATATTATTGTGTAGATATGTTGATCGTATGAGATTCTAGCGTCAATCTCTCTTTATTTCTATCTATTTCCAACCCAAAGGTTACCATGATTCCCATTTTTTCTCACTTTTACTTTACCTCTGTTTCCAACTCTTGTAATTATCTGCCGATGTAGTTCAACATTATCATTTTGATTAAAACATATATCAATTTTGGTGATGCCTGTCTGCATAATTCATGGGGTGGGGCATAAAATTTAACTTTTCTTCTTCTGACAGGTCCTGCATGCTTTGAAAAGGTTAAAGGGAACCTCCAGTGACAGGAAGGCAAAGATGTCTGCTGAGACTAAGATCGTATTTGACCAGCTAACTGAGGACGCGATGAAGCTAATGGAGAATGGTGAATATGGTAAGTGTCTTCTCACAGTGAATGCTAGATTATTGAAATGGCAGAATCACTGACCAATACTAAAGAGACGGAAAAGTTAATCCAAGATTCTAAATGCTGCGTATGTGCTTTTGTTTTCCCGTCATTATTGAAGTTGCATTATATTGGTTTTATCATGTTGCTCATTGGTCAAACTTTTTGTTGTGCAGATGTCTATCATGAAATGAAAGAGGTTTTTGATCGTGAGGCAGGTCAGCAACATAGATATATGAAAATGCTTTCTATATATATATTTTATTATTATTATTATTATTTTATTTTTTTTTTGGGTGGTGGGGGTGGTTTCTTTCTTATATTTTGTTCTAATTTTATGTCTCCATCTTATAGTCCCACCCTGAGAATTAGTCCTTTAACATCATAACAGGGGATAAGATGTTGTGTTTTAGACTATTAGATTTTATGTTTGCAACATGCTTCATGAGATGGACTTGTAGGCAAGTCCTTGTGTTCCCAAAAGTGTCGCTCTGGGTGTTTATGGAAAAATCGATACACAGGGTATTCAGTAAGCATGTTATACATGTGTACAACATGAAGGGCAACCTGAGGTCAATGGAGTTGTTGATATTAGTGTATTAGATATTTTATGACCTCAAGTGTTAGTTGAAATATGAACCTGCTGCTCCATAATCATACAGCCTGTCAATCCATATTTGTAACCATTAGAAATATGGTTCTGTGCATTATCTCATTTTGTCATCCACTATTCTGTAGTTCATCTGATATTCAAATGAAAAGTCTTGTCAGTTGTCAACCTTCAGTGACAATGCATATAAGAGTTGAGGTAGGGCTTGTGTCATTGTGAGGGTGTTACATTCTTTGTAGTTCTCACTGTGTTGTGCCCTTTATATCTTTTTCTCTTTCAGAAGGATATGAGGAGCTAGCACGGGCAAGAGGAGAGGGTACGTCCTTGCACTCAAGTGGGGGGAATTACAGTTTTAATGGGGAGAAAGACCTCTTCTCTGAGGCCAAGGGTTCTGGTGTGGTCTCATCCACATTATCAAGCACGGCTATTGGTCATTCAAACCCAAACATTCCTACTGCTGAAGTTTTAGGCACTGTTGCAGACGAATTTGATATGTTTGCTGAAGATGAACATGCTACCACTAAGCCATCTTCTGAGTTGGAGGGTAAGATTCTCACTGGTTTTATTATGTTGAGCTTTGAAATAGCAATCACTTCTTTGCTTGACATGGTTTTTTCTCGTGCCCTGTGAATGACTGGTCCCTAGGTGGAGCTCTGGAAAATGATTATGTGTATGATGAATCCTCTGGGTATGCTCTTGTCTCTCTCTGTTTCTCTACCTAGTGTCTACTAAATATTCTTGTTATTAGACTGTGTTCTCTTTGTCAGAAATAGTAGGGATTAGTTCATGTTTCTTGTTTGCACTAACTCTAGTGTTTTATGGTATACCTGCTAGCTCCAGGTTTTGATAGGATATCAGATATAACACTTATATGCTCTGAAAAGCTTTAATCTGATATCATTAAATGGTCCAGGTACTACTACAGCAGCAGTTTGGGTTATTATTATGACCCATCTACAGGATTGTATTGTTCTGCAGCATCAGGACAATGGTGTGTATTTCTTAACCTGTTTTAGTCTTGGGGGAAATATGTCTGGTAACTGTTATGTAGTTGTCCACTAATCATAAACGAAATGAAGAAAAAAAACAATAAAGGACTTAGGAAGGAGTTGATGTGTTTAATTTACATTATTCATGGAGCTAAGAATTTAGAGGCCACATTGAAACAGTTACCTTGATTTTTTCATTACCTGAGGCTTCAGAGATTTGACTTCTCTGTGATTATCTTTTGAAGCCCTACAGACCTTGCGAAGAATCTATGCTCTGTCATAATTATTTTGAATCCATCTGCTTCTCAGAGTCCTCAGACCTCAGCCAAAGTATAGTCTGTTGGATACTTAACATAAAAGACTGAGTTGCAGAAAATTCAGAAGTTGCTTTTTTTTTTTTTTTTTCCTTGTGATTTTCTAGGCATGATTTGATGTGAATCTGGGAATAACAACACAGTGCTTCCTTTTTGTTTATGTATAGGTATTCATTTAATGAGGAGACGGGCTCATATAATGAAATTAATGAGGTTCCATCCAATGCGAGTTAGATATTTGCTGATTCATGGAGTATGTACATACTGATGGATGAGGAGTTTTTGTGGGTATTCATCTAACAGTTTCTTTTTCGGAATCACCTGTAGAAATACTTAGTTACTGTTTTTTTTTATAAATTAAATTAAATTAAATCTGTGTTATTATTGTTATTCTTCACTGACATTTTATTGATTTCTGATCTATGGTTTTGGAGAAAATACTTTTATGGAAATTTTTTAAATCTTACCCCATGCTTTTGGTGCGTATTTTTGGCATATGTTTGTTATTTCAACAAATTCTTACAATTGCATAGCAATAAGCTCCTTGTAGACTGTAGTTGGTTAGGAGCCAATTGCAGTAAAGCTGGAAGCATCACACATAAAATTTATCCTGCATTGCGTTGAGAAGTACACTTGCTAGATTTCAATTTCTCATCCTTTTAACCTGTCGTTTTGTATCCCCAGTAAACAATTTTATCCCACCATAATGCAAGCTGAAAAGGATTTCTGAGCTTTGCTCGAGTTGTTAACAGTTTGACCTGTTCTGCCTTTGATTTGAAAGCCGAGTTACTTGTCCTAGGGATTCCTCTTAGGGAGTTTGTTTTTTATTGTTATTTTTTTCTGCTAGTTGGTTGTTAGGTTATAGTATAAAATGGGACTTGAATCCACCAATTGTTAAACATATTTGATTTTGTTTGGAGTTAGAACCAGTCCCTTTTTGTCCCGTGATCATGGCTATGATCATGTTTTGGTTGGAGCAAAACACAACCAGCAGGTTGGACCGTAGAACCACGAACCCTTTGGACCGCTCAACTGGTCTAAAGATATATTTAGCACTGGCTAAACTCCATAAGATCTCATGCACCTTATACCAACAAAAACAATGTATAAAACAAGAGCACAAAAAAAAATGTATAAAGCTCAATATATATGAAACAAATGTGCAATGCAAATTTTTTTTCAGAAATTGGCTGACATGTAGAGCATCACAACATTGCCCATATATTTGAAGAAATTAGCTAACATGTGGAGTTTCACATAGAAACAAATTGTGCACCCTCTAGCTGTTGTGCTCGTAAATATGATCTTCTCATAACCAAATAAGTGGTGTATTATGAAAGATTACAAGAAACGCCAGTCTTAACACAATGGTCAGCTTGCAGAACACTCAAGGTCCATGTGAAACAATCGCCAAAACTAAGGTTGAGGTTGAGTGATGATACCAGGTCGAGGTTGAGTCTCTCGCTATTGGCAGGGGGCAGGGGTGTTTGCTTTGGTAAGTGACTAGTTATGTGGGAGAAGAAATGACAGGGACAGGTATAATCACATCCTGGACAAGATTCAAGGTAAGCTTGCGGGTTCGAAATCCAAGCTTTCCTTTCCTGCTAGGATCACCTTATTTCAAACTGTTCTCTGTTCTATACCCACTTAATCACATGCAAGTGGAAGCCTTACCAGCCAGAATTTGTAACTCCATCCATTCCCTTTGTAGAGATTTCATTTGGGGTAGAGAGGTGAGTTTTAACACTTAACTCTGCGTATGATCTTGATAAGGGCCCGGATCCTAATAGGCGTAGAATAGGTAAGTGGAGTTGGATTTGAAATGTGAGTTTCTACCTACTAGGATTCAATCTTTTATTCGACTATGCTTATAGCTTGTAAAGCTAACTCGCTCAGGAGAGGTATCAATGTTATCCAGGACTGTCCTAGATGTGGCCTTGACAAGTCCCACTTGACGAGCTTCCTTGAATCCATCATTAGTAGCATTTACCGCGAGACCAATATTTAGGAAGATAAATTGACTAATTCTTGTCCCTCCCGTATGATGACTCTTCGGAAAACATTTGTGATGCTTCTGCTTAATTTCGTCCGTCTTAAAAAATAAGACTACTGAATAGTTGAAACTGGACCTCACAAATAAAAATAAAGTATGATATTGCTCCAACGATCAAAATAATGCAGCTTATATTATGAATAAAAAAAAAACCTCCAAATGTGCAACTTTTGGCAGGTAAACGGGCACACCCAATAAAATACATGTCAAGTGTCCGTAGGAATCAACATTAACCAACATCACATATATATTCATCATCAATGGCAATTGCCAACCTCACCCCAGCAAAGGGCAGCAACAGGTAGTTATTGTTAGTTCTTTGAACTTTTCCTGACCAAATGCATATATTATACAAGGAAGCATCAGCTACAACTGCACAGCCAGAGTCATGGAGCCGTGTGCTACAGCATACATATCTCACTACATTAAATAGAAGCTACAATCTTCAAAGATTAGTTAAACAATATAATATGCAGTGGAATACCCTTAAGATAAACATGAAGTCGTTACCATTCTTCATTGTGTAGCTGCAAATATAAGACCAGCAAATTAGGTTTCATGTTTAGTATCCAGAGTTCATATTTTGTATCTGCACCGCTGTATATGTATGATAGGTCCATCTCGTACGATGCATCGGCTACATGTTGAAACACGTTCAACTTGTGTCCATCACAGCACCAAGACCCCTCCCGGCCCATTTTTTATCAACGAAGACCAACAAGAATTACCAGATCAAAGAAAAGAATTTTAAGTGAAAATAAAGTTTTTCAGAGGAAACAAGCAACTGAGCCAAAAACCTTACCAATTACACATCATTCAGGAAACATTGAATCAGCATACTGGTAAAAACAAGCATATTACTTCTAAAAACTGGCATTATCTTGCAACCAGCATCATATTCACGGTCACCCATCAATGTTACATCAACAGCAACAATGTCAACAAGCGCCTATCAGGCCCCATCACTCTTCCGAACACAACTATAAAATGCAATAAATTGTTCATGATGAATCAGAATTGCTATAAACTAAGCTTTAACTAAATGACAGCCATGCATAATAATGGGGAAAACAGAAGTCAGTTGTAGTTTGAAAGAGAGCACATTTGTGCTAAAAGGGATTGGGGAACCAGAGAATAAAAGAAAGCAAAGTCTTTTGACAGACTCTGAAACAGCAACCAGCTGACTACAAAGTTTAATAAACAGACTACATAGACCAGTTAGAGACAGCATTAAGTCCAGATATAGCAATAGTTAAACACCAAAGGAGTCCAGTCCTACCAAAACCAGCACTTAGATCACTAAATCCTTCATCGACTTGACAAGAACATGCATGATGATTGGAAGCTCCACAATTAATGAAACAGCCAGAAGCACACCACTGAAGAAGCCTCCAGACTTTTCCATGCACCACAGTGATCATTCCTGTATGATATAGAAATAAGGTTAGAGGATAATAAACAATGTTGCCCACAGATAATAAAAAGATTCAAGTTTTTGTCAAGAGACTAAGTTCACAACATATGTACATGATCTTTTTTCCAAACTTTAAAAACAAATTAAAGACGTGGACTAGATACTTACATCAACATCTGAATTAAGAGGGGACAGGCTTCGAGATCCACGACGAACCTGTGGTGAAACACTTCGAGGTGTTGGTGACCGTCCATCACGGCTACGACTCTCAGAACTTTCTCCCCTTGGATGCCTCCGTGGGGAAACACTCCTCTTTGGGGAAAGGCTCCTTCGAGGACTACGGCTACGTCGAGCAGGAGAGAGGCTGTCAAGCATCAATAGAGTGGAAAGTAAGAAACAATCTTGGTTTGACTCATAAAATAAAGCCACAAGCCAAAACACCAGTTATTGTCTAGGACCTATCCATTGATCTGCTCCTACTTCGACTCCGACGCTCATCGTCATACCGTCCTTTTCCACGACTCCTGTAGGAATCGGGACTGGCACTACGGCTCCTGCTTCGGCGATGATAATCTCTGTCTCGCCCACGGTACCTGTCACGATCATACCTATCCCAACTTCTGCTGCGACTTCGCCTCCTGTAATCCCTGTCTCTGTATTCATCTCGATACCTAAAATAAGAGTATAAAATGTTACATATATGTCATGACAACTCCAGGAAAATATTTTAAAATGAACATTCTTAGGAAATGATGCTCCAGGTAGCACATAAAATCAAGCAATTTCTCCCATGTGAATTGTCAAGATATATCAACTTTTACTAAAATAACACCATAGTTATAGTGGTAGACTGGTAGCAGTTATTTAGTAAAAAGACCTTTTTCAAGTCTAGTTGAAGGTTTACATGGAAACCTGGTGCAATTTCTAAGGAGTTACTAGCCAATCAGTCTCAAAAAAACTTTTGAATATATAAAAACAATGATATACCATCATAGCAACTATGGATCCAATTGAAGGCCATGAATAAAAACTAGACCAGATTTTAACAATATCAAGAGGAAAGAAAAGCAAAACCAAAATAAGTCTTGAAACCAATGTCCAACAAACCCCTAATGTGGAAATTTTCTTTTGAAAAATAAAAAGAATACTGCACTGCATTTAACTGCACAGCACAAATTCAAGTTATTGAAAGCTGTACATTTACTACCCACTTGTAGATAAAATGTTAAATGTTGACTACAATAAAAAAATAAAGAAAAAAAGAAAAATGATTTTCTCTAAAAACTAAATTGCATGAGGCTTGAATTATGATGAGAAAAAGGAAAGGAGGGCCTACCGTCTCCTAGGGCTGCGACTTCTTGACCTGTATCTAGATTTTGGGAGTGATTCAACAATCCTTCCTTTCTGACTGCAAGAGAATCGGTAAAACTAATCATATGAGGAACCAACAAGATTCCAATCTTGTGCATAGTAAAAACTTGGATAAATAATTCAACATAAAGACCATTTTTTAAGCAACTCAATGGCGCAATAATTATTACATTGAACCAAATTTTATCATACAAATTGACAAAGTACACAATCTATAATCTAGGTCAAAATAATTATAGAATTAAAAAAAAAGAAATAAAGATAATTGTTTTGCAGAAACAGGCAATCACGACCGGAACAATATGTTGTCCTCAAACCTAGAAGCACCAGTTGATTCAGACCCATCTTGAAACTAAAGAAACTATAATCAATAAAAAGAGAAGGAAGATAATGAAAAGTTTTCTCCAATTATCATTAATACTAGAAGTAATGGTTCTATATACTAATAAGAACAAACAGAAGACTGTCCCAATAATACAAAGAATTTCCCATGTCTTCAACAAGTCATATCATGTTCATACTTGGCATAGCAACAAGACAGAATTAAACAAGCCACCATCATATGAAATGATAAAGGTAATCACAAAGTCAGAACTTACATTCTCTCTGCATTAGGCCCATATTTTGCAAACTGGACAGTTATCTCTCGGCCATCAACAACTCTTCCTGAAGTAAGAAATTTTGGAAAGCCATAGAGCATCTGAGTAAAACCCAAAAAAATAAGAAAGAAAGCAAAGTAAACAATAAAAGAGTAGGGAACATGCCATCTAGCCTTTCCACTGCTTTCTGTGCCTCATCTGCATACTTGTAACGCACAAATGCAAAACCCCTTGATTCACCAGTCCTTCACAATTCACATCCCAGCAGAAATAAATATGAAAGTATAATTTCAAACAAGAAAACGTCCTCATTCTTAAGGTTTTGTGGAGTACAAAGAACAGTGAACCTCCTGATGAATCAAAAACGAAAAACAAGAGCATCTAGCTAAAATGCTGCTCAGAAAGTATTAGCAGAAAGCAAACCAAACTGATCGTAAAATAGAAAGTAGACCCACATGGTCAATATTTTATTCTCTGAGATTCAGCTCAGATAATGCCAGACCACAAACTCCTTTTCTTTTTGCGAGCAGATCGAATAAAATGCATCAAGTCCTTAAAAAGAGTTCCCACAGTAACCCTCATAGGATTTACATAAGAAAAACGGGGCTTACATTGAAATTTATTAAATAAGATATGAATAAATTAATACCCAAATAAGAGAACAACTGCTTGGAATTCAGGTTTTAATTTTTACCCCTCAATCTATAAGCAGCCAAAAGCAAAATAGAACAACCCAACCAAAATATAGAAGAAAAGCTTTTATTTTTACCTTCTATCTCTAGGGATGAAAATGTCTACAACCTTGCCATACTTATCAAACAATGGGAATAGATCATCAGCGCTAGTACCTGACCAATTATAATATAAAGATCATGAATTTCATTACATAAGAATAAAAGCTGAGAATAAAATTTACCCAAAACCAAAAAGCAATAAATAGCTGAATAAAGTTAGTATATTACAACAGTCAACAAGTGCATACACGGAGAGAAAGAGAAAACTTACGGAAGGTGATGTTAAGTACGAGGAGAGAGTATGTGTCTTTAATGTCAGGAGGGCCTGATTTGCCAAAGTGAGACATCGTAGAAGAAAGAGAGATATCAGGTTAGGGTTGGGATATGTTGTGGGATAACTTCCCGGTACAAGTTTCTTGAGGAATGATTAGTCACGGCCTGATTATATATACCTTAGAGGAAGCTCGGTGGAGTTGGGGGGCGGAGGTGATTAGAATATGTAATTGCTAGTCTATTTGAATTTATTTACTTTCATGCCATTATTTATTATGTTTCATTATTACAAAAAAAAAATAAAATTGTTTTTGTCCTTACAAAATATTTGATCAAAAAGTGACTATTTAGTTTTGTTTTTGTTTTTGTTTTTTTTTCAAAATATAAAAGATCTATCTATAGCGAGCACATGATAATATATTTACAAAAATATTTTTTTATTTTTTTAAATCAATAGTACATTAAACCTTTCTGTTTTTGTAAATATACTCACTTCATTAATAATTTAATTATAATAGATCATGTTACATTTTATATGAGATAGAATGACTGACTCAAATGATTTGTAACTATTGACTATTATGTGGTTCGTAGATATATCTATGATTTGGTGGTCGAAACATTCATTAATATTTAGAAGTTATGTAAGTGATAATTCACTAAGCTTGATTTAGAATCAAAGAAAAATAAAAGAAAATATAACCATATGTAATCACTCCAAAAGATTCCACCAAATTTAAATCCTCATATTTTAAGATATGTTTGATTTTCATGTCTTGCTAGTTAAAGTAATTTACGAATTATAGTTTGAAATGTGGCTAAAAACTTATACATTAAATGTATTAAAGAGAGACAAATTATTAAATAAAAAAGTGAATAAAAAATAAATTGGGTCAAACGTAAAAGATAATTATGTTAGTTTATTAATAAATATATCAATAAAGTAATAACAATATCAATCACGGCAAACATAACTCAAACAAAATAATATTGAACCTAAAACTCTCATCTACTTCTCATTCTCAGTTTCAATATTAGGACTTTCATCTATTTAGGAAATAAGAAACACGAATATCCATTAATTATATTTACCCTAAAAATAATATTTTGCAAACATATATTGAACAACTCATCATTCCTACTGAATTTGTGTGTGTTTTTTTTTCCTACTAGTATATCTGGCATTCCTAATAATTTATTTTAATACGAATAAACTAAATTTTCTTGTATGTGATCACATAAAAATATAGGCTCAAGATTATGTTGAAAAATTTTATTTTATTTTTCGAAATTTTGGGAGTGAATGTAAAAGTTGAAGTTAATTTGTTTTTTAAAAAAATTAGGCTAGTCTGCATCAAACCCAAGCAAATCGAGCCATAGAGGCATGGTCGGCCGAGGACATTCATACAGGTTTGGACAAAACCCATACGGTCTTTCATCCCGAGCTTGTGTACTGTCCGAGCCTCAATCTCTGAGTTCAACCAGTGAAGCAGTTAAAGTATTTCACACGCTCAGGCGCGCATACACACTCATACTCACACACAAAGCGCACATGCCGGTTTTCGCTGTTTTCTGTGCGTGATCTCCAAGCTCAACTGAATACGACCTTACCCATACCCCTTCTAGTCCGATTACAGCAAACCCAATTACCAAATTAAACAAATTTTCCATATCAATCTTCATTTTCTTATGTCAAACCCTAAGCTTTTCCTTTCGTTTCTGCATAACCAAACATTTTTTACTCTACAGTCCCACATTTTCATTGGTTTTGTGCGTTTCTGAATCTTGAAATTGCGGGTTTTTTCTTTTTGGGTTGATTTTGTGAGTGATGGCGGATGAGGGGGGATCAGAGAGAGAGGAGATCAATGGTGGATTCGGGTCCATGGACTCTACGGAATCACGGTGGGTTTTCCAGGATGAGGATGAGTCGGAGATCGAGGATGATGACGATGATGTGCCGCACCAGCACTGTGTTGTTGGATTCTGAGGACGAAGAAAATGGCGAGCAGAGGCTGATTCGGACAGGTCCTAGGATCGATTCATTCGATGTCGAAGCTCTTGAAGTCCCTGGCGCTCACAGAAATGACTACGAGGTGCATTTGTAGTTTTAATTAAATTGCATCAGCTCTTACTTCCTTTTGTGGAATATCATAATCTCCTTAATTGATTATGTGTTGAAGTTTACTTGTGTGTTCAGTAACCAAGGAATTAGCCATGTGAGGGAACTGGGTGAATGTGAATGGGTAAAGGTTTTCATTCGTGCCATTTCGTTCCCTAAGATTATTAAAATCACTATTTTGGTCAAGAGGAGATCCTTTTCTTATATAAGCTAAACTGGGAGACTTGTCTGGTGTTTATTGCTGGACCTCCTGAATATTGAATATGCTTATGGCTTTTTTATTTGGCCAGGTCGGGTATCAGAGAAAAATGCACGTAAGCTTTCAGCAGTGGAGGGGTTATAGATGAAGGGGCTCATTTAATTAATAAGTGCTCAACTGCATTTAGCGTACTGGTTGTGTTGTATTTTATAAGCATGGTTTGGGTAAAATAAACTAATAGTATTGTTGATCGATCTTGTATTTTAGCTAACATGCTGATATTGTTTTTTCAAAGAGCGTCTGCAGTTGATATGCGACAGGAATGGGTATTTTGTGGTAATTTATGGTTAATGAGATATATTTCTGCATCTAAGTTGAAATTAACATTAACAAGTTATGCTAATATAATCCTCCAATGTTGAGCTAATGTAGAGACCCTGACTGATGATGTAAACATGAGATATTTGAGCATTTAGCGGTGATAGACTACTCAACAAAATTGGAACTGTCTTATGGCCCCTCTTGATACCATCATTCCCATATAGTTGTTTTTTTTTTTTTGGGTGGGGGGGTTTGGATTCCCATATAGTTTAATGGTAGGCTAAGTTTTGCTTGAATTCTTTCTTCTCATTTAACGGGAATAAATTTTATGGTGAGTGAAACAAGCTTGATTAACTGCGATATCTTGAACTGATATTGATGGGATCTGCCTTTTGTTTCCAATGTGAAGCTAAATAATAAATTGTATATCCAATTTACAAAGGCAACTATTGAAATGATTGATTGTATTAATCATGGTTTATTGCAGGACTTCAGTATGGGAAGGAAAATTACACTGGTGTTTCAGACCCTTGGTGTTGTCTTTGGTGATGTTGGAACAAGTCCATTATACACATTCAGTGTGATGTTTAGCAAAGCTCCCATTAATGGAAATGAAGATGTTCTTGGAGCACTATCACTTGTCTTATACACATTAATCTTGATTCCACTTGTGAAGTATGTCCTGGTTGTCCTTTGGGCCAATGATGATGGTGAAGGTAGATAAACACAGTGATCCTAAATTAACCCTTCACTCGTCTTGCATGTTCCTTTTCTTGTTCTTGTGATCATTTTATTTTCTTAAATCACAACAATGATTTCTAACTGATGTAGGTGGTACTTTTGCCTTATACTCGTTAATTTGCCGTCATGCTAAGGTGAGTCTTCTCCCAAATCAATTGCCATCAGACGCTCGTATATCAAGCTTCAGGCTGAAGGTGCCATCAGCTGAGCTTGAGAGGTCACTAAAACTCAAGGAAAGACTCGAGGCTTCACTAACTCTGAAGAAGCTTCTTCTGATATTAGTACTCGCTGGTACTTCTATGGTAATAGCAGATGGGGTTGTTACACCAGCAATGTCAGGTAAAATGCTGTCTGGTTTCTGTCTGTTGCTTTTAGAATCAGAAGTTGGTTGGAATAATCAAATTGTTATCTTTACTTTCGTATATTTGTTATGATCATTATTCATTGTTTATTTATGTATTTATTCTTTTATTGCAGTGATGTCAGCTGTAGGTGGTTTGAAGGTTGGTGTAGATGCAATCGGGCAGGGTAATGTGATTACCTATTAATCAACTATTGATTTTTTTAGTGATTATTTAGCACCTATATTTGATTTGTGTTATCCACAGGGACTGACATATTGTTAAATTCTTATGTTTCTAATATTAAATATTTTTTTGTTGATAGCAAAAGATGTCTTTGCTGTGCTTTGCTATATATGGCTGTAATGGAATTCAGGAATTTTTAAAAATCGACACTTGACTTTGCAGCTGCTATGGATAAAGTTGTGTTTTCGCTGCTTTATGGGCTTTTGCTTCAGGGGTATTTGTAGGAGTTTCTTTAGCTGATATTAAAAGGGATTGGAGGGTTGTTTTGTATTAGCCTTGTTTTCTTTCTTATATCTCTCTTTCTTAAAGGAGGAATTCACTTTCTCCTTCTTGTACTTTCTACTTCCTTTCAAAAAACTGAAGAAGTTATCTTTGGGAATGATAAGGGAAGAGAGTACAATAGGATCATGAATTCTCAAAAAATAAAATAGAGTAAAATATTGAAACATAAAAAACTGAATATCAAGTAACAGAATAGGACTCTCCTATCCTTTATTTTTCTTCCAAGTAGATACAGTGTATTGGTTATATATATAGGTCGGAACATGTATTTCCCAAACTACTACAATTTTGAATTCGTTATGATAGGACACAGAATCTTATTTTCTTTGTTTCTTGATTCTTTTCTCCTTTGTTTTGAGAAATTGCATGTAATTCAACTGCATATGCCCTTGCAATTTCAATACTATGTGGTGGGAATTTGTTGTATCATTGAATTAATTTTATTTTATTTTCCCTTGATTGTGCAGATGAAGTGGTGATGATTTCTGTTGCTTGCCTTGTAATTTTGTTCAGCGTACAGAAGTTTGGAACAAGTAAAGTGGGACTTGCTGTAGGACCTGCTTTGTTCATATGGTTTTGTTCCCTTGGTGGCATTGGGATTTACAACCTTGTTAAATATGATCGCAGTGTCTTAAGGGCATTTAATCCTGTTCACATATATTACTTCTTCAAGAGGAACTCAACTAAAGCTTGGTATTCTCTTGGGGGTTGTCTTCTGTGTGCAACTGGTAAACCGATAAATTCTGTATTATCAATAACATGATTGCTGACCTTTATGTTTTATCTATTCTTGGATAATTATAAATTTGATCCTTTTTGGAGAAGAAAGCTTAAGTGCTTAGGAAAGGGTTCAAGTTTTTGTGGGGAGCTTAACGACATTTGACAGCTTCCCTCACCTGCTTTTGCACGTGGACCATGACACCAAATATTGTAAAAACTAACAAAGAGATAATGTTCTAACAAAATCAAAATTGGGGGTTAGCAATACTTGGGACAATGACAAAATCTGAATTTTATTAATATTCTTGTTCCCTCCACTTTTCCAATAATGGATTAATAGTTTGCGATGGCATGTATCCAAGTTGTTCTTGGGCCTTTATAACTTGTAGTTTAGAGTAGTCAAGATCTTAAGGTCTGTTAATTATTTAATCAACTATTCAACATTCTCTGAGCTCTTCTGTTTGAACTTATACTAGTAAGTAGGTCTCGAGGTTGCAGGAAGAAAACACTTGGGATGCTATTTGTAAAAAAACCAAACCTCACCTATGAACTTATTAGAGAGGATTGTATAAACTGGCATCAAACAAACTAGAATAATCTTTTAGGAGTTATTATTTGAAGAGTTGGCAATAACTTGAGATCCACCCATTTGTGGCCTTGTTTTGATCAAACTAAATACTTTTGTGGCCTTGAGACTAGGTGTCAATTTGTGTAGGAGTTGACCTCGTTTGATCCGCCTAAGATTGAAGGGGATATATCTCATAAAACTACAGAGATTTAACTCTCCGAATACCAATTATTTTACTCTTTAAGTATCTCTTTTTAAACTTCTAAAATTCATTACCTCTCCTGCTTAAGTATTTATGTCGGATACATTTGTTGGTCTTCCTTCTATATGCCCAAACCATATATGCCCAAACCATCAAGTGACATTCTTATATTAATCCTCAGTTGACTTGAAGTAATACTTTCATTATTATTATGGTATTCCTTCCAGTTTCCACTTGTGTAGGTACTGGAATGCAGAACTTGCAGTTATGTTTTGAAAATAGATAATTGTTTTAGTTGTATTGATAATAATTGTTTTGTTATAAGTAGATGTTAGTTTTTGCTTGGATAAGATAATGGCTGCTGGATTTTGTAGCCTCTATAACTACTGTGTCATTGGACTGTGTTACAGGTTCTGAGGCTATGTTTGCTGATCTTTGTTACTTCTCTGTGCGATCAGTTCAGGTAATAAGCAAGAAAAACTGATGTTTCCTTCATTTTACTTTGTTTACTTTTTTCTTATCAATTCCCCTACTTATTCTCCTAGTATTCCTGAATTTTATTAGTTGTCAGCTACAATACTAATTAACCCGATAGTGGTTGTTTGCAGCTTACATTTATCTTTCTTGTTTTGCCTTGCCTGCTGTTGGGCTATTTGGGTCAAGCTGCATACCTTATGAAAAATCATGACAATGCTACTCAAGCCTTTTTTTCTTCAGTTCCAAGTAAGCTTTGGTATTGATTTCTATCTAGTAGTAAGTTCTCTGTGATTCTTTAAAGTGGACTGCCTTTGCTATTTACATGACCTACTTGTGATACTAATCACTATAATTCTAAATTTTGATGTGTCATTTGGTGCATAGAATTGTTTTAAGTCTATGATCTGTAATGTTGGATCACTCTAAAAGACTGAGAAACCTATCATTCTCTGCAGGTGGTGCTTTCTGGCCAATTTTTCTTGTTGCCAACATTGCTGCCCTGATTGCTAGTAGGGCTATGACAACAGCTACATTTTCTTGTATAAAACAATCTACTGCACTAGGTTGTTTCCCTCGCCTTAAAATCATTCATACCTCTCGAAAATTTATGGGCCAGATTTATATCCCTGTCATAAACTGGTTTCTGTTGGTGGTCTCCCTGGTGTTCGTCTGCTCTATATCAAGCATCGATGAGATTGGAAATGCATATGGTAATTTCTTTTTACCTTTTGGGTGAATTGCTTCATTTTCTTCAACTTTGTTCTCCACAAGACGACAAGTAATAATGGGATTTCACTTACAAATGTGTTAAAATGTAATTGGTCAGATGCAATCACAGAATTTCAGTTTTTCTAGTACTTGGTATAGTTAATTGCTTAATGTTTAGAAGTAATTGTCGTTGTCAATCATAAGGCAATGCTCAATAGAATGGTCTTGAGTGGGGAGAATGTGTTCTTGCCTCTAATTATCAGGAATCACATCAAACATTTATTTGTTTTCCTTGTCTTCCATTATGGTTAAGAAAGAATTTACCACTCTAGTTTTGTTTGACTGGACTCAATTTGCTTATAAGAAATGCTGTTATTGAATTCGATAAAAGGTATCAATCACAGTGGTAGCCTGTTTGCTAATGTCCTTAGAAGTTAGAATAACAATGTTTTGTACATTTTTCCTGCCCTCAGCAATACTTCTGAGTGCTGGCTCTTAGTATCTTGCACCTATATATGGATGAGGTAGCTGTTGAATTTTTGGGAAATTGATCATTTGGAAAGAATAGATCAACACCCATTCATTCAGCAATATGAAAGGGGGGAGGGATTGAACTATGTCTTTCATTACAATTTCTGTGTCAAATGATAAAATTCTGAATTGAAACTGACATCTGCTAGTTTTTGCTTGAATTGCTCGTTTTGTACTCATGTTCCTTTTCCTATTTCAGGCATTGCTGAGCTGGGGGTGATGATGATGACCACAATTTTGGTAACCATTGTTATGCTTCTTATATGGCAGATAAACATCATCATAGTGCTGACTTTTGCGGTATTTTTCTTGGGTTTGGAATTGATATTTTTCTCGTCAGTTCTGTGGAGTGTGACAGATGGAAGTTGGATAATATTGGTCTTCTCTGTAACTATGTTCTTTATAATGTATATATGGAATTATGGGAGCAAGCTCAAGTATGAAACTGAGGTCAAGCAAAAGCTGTCAATGGATTTGATGCGAGAATTAGGTCCCAATCTTGGGACAATCAGAGCTCCTGGCATTGGTTTGCTTTATAATGAGTTGGTGAAGGGAATTCCAGCAATTTTTGGTCATTTTCTGACCACTCTTCCTGCAATCCACTCCATGATCATATTTGTTTGTATAAAGTATGTTCCAGTTCCTGTGGTCCCTCAGAGTGAAAGATTTCTTTTCCGGCGAGTCTGCCCAAAAGGCTATCATATATTTCGTTGCATTGCCAGGTAACAAGCTTGCATATTGAGAATCTGAAATCGATTATTTAAATGCTGTGAACCTTGACACTTTTGTCCTGATTAAGTAGATGCTGAATGGTTGAATCATTCTTAAAAAGTCAAGGGTAGGGGTGTGCAAGAAAACCTATAACCCGCCAACCCGACCCAACCCATCCGAACCTGAACGACCCAAACGACCTAACCAGAATCGGTTTTATGATTGGGTGACTTTTTATTTTTTATTTCGGGTTGGATCAAGTAACCAGGTTAAATTTTTTTGAAACTACCCACATGACATTATATTTTAATATTTATTAAATTATTTATATATGTAAATATTAAGTCTAAATTTATAAATGTAGTATGTAAATATTATATTTTATATTATTATTAAATATACATCATTATTTCATCTTTTAATTTTTTTTGTAATAATAAACTTTTTTAATTTATATTAATTTAGTTTAAAAGAATCATAATAAAAGAGTTATTTTAAAATAAAAATTTCAGCCCACTGGACTGTTATACCGGATGAAAATTTTGATCACCTGGCCACCTGACTCTTAAAGTTGGGTGTTTTGTCACCCCAATTGGTCGGATTGGATGACATTTTACCTCCACCCAGCCTACCCGATCCACTGGCTGCACACCCCTAGTCAAGGGGATCATTATTTCTCTTGGAAGACAAAACATGTACATTGTTCTTACCTGTAAATTGAGGAATGAGTTGAGGATAATGTACATTATCCTCACTGGAAGGATTATTCTTTTGCCTTACAAGCTCAACTTTTACATTTCAACAGGTACGGTTACAAAGATGTCCGAAAAGAAAATCATCAGACATTTGAGCAACTGCTTATAGAGAGCCTTGAGAAGTTTATTCGCCGTGAAGCACAAGAACGGTCATTGGAGAGTGACGGGGATGATGATACAGATTCCGAGGTTGCGAATTCTTTCTCTAGGGTTCTTGTAGCTCCCAATGGGAGTGTTTACTCTCTTGGTATTCCTCTTCTGGATGAGTACAAGGATACAAGCAAGCCCACCTCAGAAGCCAGCACTTCAGAGGAGGTGGGGCCAGTACCTTCCTCAGATCCCACAGGGTCTGATGCTGAGCAGAGTTTTGAAAGGGAGCTATCTTTCATACGCAAGGCTAAAGAATCTGGTGTTGTTTATCTTCTTGGTCATGGGGATATAAGAGCAAGGAAGGATTCCTGGTTTATCAAGAAGCTAGTTATAAATTACTTTTATGCTTTTTTGAGAAAGAATTGCAGGAGAGGGATTGCAAATTTAAGTGTGCCCCACTCGCATCTGATGCAGGTGGGCATGACCTACATGGTTTGACTGTTGGTTTGGTGCCAAAACAAAAGCAAATGCCTGTTGTCTGTTCGAAAATTTGGTTTGACAGTGGCGATTGGGGTTCAGAAAGATTTCATTATGAGAATATACAGTTTAGGACTGTTTGCTTGATCATGCCTGAAATTGTTGAATCCACCAATCACCAAAATCTTTCAACCTCATCATCTGGAAGTTTGTAATGTTTCCTGAGGCTTGCCCTCACGGAACCCATATGCTTATGCAATGGGACATGGACCAAAGAAAAGATAAAGAAAAATAATAGAAGAAAAAGGCATATGGTTGGGCTAACTATTGTAATCACCACTTGGATGTCTGTTGAATCTAATCAGGATCAAATTCAAATTCCACTTTCAACTGTTTCAGAACATTAGAAATTTTTTGGGACTTCCAACTCTTGTATGAAATCAACTCTACCTAAATTTTGAGCACTGTAACATTTTATTTTTGTTGGCAGACTGTTTTTGGTTGTACCATGGCAATGTGATGATAAATTTCTTAATGTTACATGCCTTTCTGTTTTTTGTTAGAAGGGATTAGATATACTGTCTTTTTTATTCGTCTTTTCGTTTCTCTGTTTTCTGTATGTGACTGTAGAGATCCATCTTATGCAAAATAGTTGTCATGAGAAAAACTCAGGACAGAATCAATGTTGAGCTTTTTAGCTGCCAGTGTGCATATCAATGAGTATGTATATCATGATCCTTCATGGTCTCTGCATTATTTCCATATTAGGAAGATGAAAAAGAGCAATTGCTTAACACGCAAGCAACTTGAATACTCTTATTTTCTACAGATATGCCTTCTATACTATTATAATCTTCGCTGTCTTGCAACTCTTTATATGCCGAGCTTGAAAAGGTTCGTACTATTTTTTGTAACATTTGAGTGGGAATAGGAACATCTACTTGAAAAGAAGATTCTTACTATTTACCTAAAATGATAACTGGATCATACAAATATACATCAGATTCTCTAATAAACTTGTTTATTTATTTATTTTTTTGTTGCGTCCTTCAAAATTGACACAGTAAGAACAAAGGTTAGTATATCTCCAAGGGTCAGACTATTTCTAATATCCCTGTAGGGGAACTTTATTAACGTGTAATAGGGTATCTCTATCTAGCATCAGAATATGGGTATTTGATTTTCGATTTCCGGTCCCCAAGATTAGAATTTGTATGGTTGTTCATGTTTGTGGATACTCCATATATCTGTTTCTCTTTTGAGGAAAACCTGAATCTCAGAAGTAATGAGTTTGTCATCACCCCAATGGAACTCAATCCCATGAGGGCCCCTGCTATTGATGGAGTCAGCATGGTACCACTTACTGGCAACAAGAATCCAGCAGCAATTGGAATTCCAACCTGTACGAAAAATAGAAGTAGCATGAGACATGATCGTTGAAAACAAAACAAATCAAATGGCACATCTGAAAATAGAAAGAAAGGAAGGTAAGCAAGACACATCAGCTAAGTTTTGCACAAAATTATATGGCAGCATCTTGTCCTAGAGGCCTTAAATAAGAAAGAGGAAATAGTAATATAGTTTTAGTTGCTCAATGTATATTTATAACCCATTGATTTAGTGTCTTGGCAACCTATTCATTTCTTGTACCCACTGCACATGATTTTCATCTCAAGGGTGAAATTTCCTGATGCATAGTTTCAGCAAAATCTTATCATAGAAGATAGAACTTTTGATTCCTAGATTTGAAAAGAAAAAAGCAAGCAAATATTAAGAGCAGGGCCAACGCACCAAGCCTTGACCTTAGAAGTTTTGCATCACCTCAGATTCTTTTACTGTCATTTTCATATTAAAAATGAGTAAATTACGCTAACCACACTTGGATTTACACTAAAATACATGGGCATCATTCTTTTAAAGTATTGTAAGGGGAACAAGCACACTTCATAATGGAACATTCTAGTTATTGCATCAAATAAATGGACTATTGTGTAATATCAGGAAAAATCAACCAGAGAACATGGTAATTAAGGCTTTTGGTCTAGCCTAGGGGGTGTTGGTATCATTTACTATAAAATAAACAGATTTTGTTACAGTTAGGTTGATACCACATCGCTAGTCCTGCATACAATTAGAGGCTGGAAGCTCAAACAGGCCAACGTAAAGCAGGTATTAAAAAAAAAAAAGTTTTCGTGTCTGCTAAGATAATAGTAAGAGAAACAAAGTCAAGAAGAGTATGATGGACCTGCACTGCACAGATATACTAGCTGGCAATTGACCTCTAGTACCAGGAGTGGCAAAAGTTATTTCTCAGTGGCTGCTTATAGTACATATTGGAAGATGAACTCTGAAGGTATCCATAAAATTTATGGAAAGAGGTACTGGAGGTTGAAAGTTTTAAATTATGTTGCTTCAGGGAAATATATTGATTTATTTTAAAAAAGGGCGCTAACATCTTGTTACAGAAGCTACTAGACAACTACATACAATCTCAACCACCCTCCCCTCCTTCCCCGAAAACAAAAAAGCTGATCAATCATCTATATTTGGACATCGCAAAAGTACTTACAATGTTGTAAATGAAAGCCCACCAAAGATTTTGCTTTACAGTTTTCATCGTCATCCTGCTAAGCTCCAAAGCATCAAGTAACTGCATGTACTTTATCTATGTTAATTACCAAATACACAATAGAAAATCCGAAATGAACAAAAAGAACTGCCTAAGAAAGTTCCTGCAATCTGTTCTGTTGAAATAAAAATATTGTTATCTCTCAGTAATTGGAGTGATATAGTTCACCATTTATCTGTTGCGTGACTTGTGTTATTAAACAATTCCGAGATCGACTGATGCTGAAGATAGTGAAATGCAGGACTGTAAATGAAAACAAATGATTTTATACATTTCAACCAAAATATGATGGCAGTCACTAGAGGGTCTTTGTGGTCAAAAATGCAATTGATAAGTACAGATGGATTTGTAATTATGCACATGGACAAAAATGAAACATGAATGGCAGCTGGCATAGAAATGGTAGAGATAAGAAACAAAACTGTTGATGACAATGTTTTGAGGAATCAAAGTGCACTTTGCATAAGTCCTACGCTTTGTCACACACTAAACAGAAAGGTAAACATGTTCTTAGGCCACCCTGATAAAAGCTCCCTTATTTAGCTCAAGGGAAAAAGTTGTTGTTGTTTTTATTTTTATATATATATATATATAAGAAAAGAAGATTTTATTGAGAAGGAGAGAAGTACTAAAGGAGTACTAAAACAAAAAAAAAATTAAAATACAAGAGACGACTACAAACTTAAAACATTAAAGCTCTCCAATCACATTGTATATCTACTAAAATGGAATGCCCCGAAGGCCCCTGAAGAAATACACCAAGTGAAGCTAGAAAAACCATCTTATCCCAGATACGTTGTCATTTTATCTTTTTGGCTAAACATCTTGACTTTCTTAGTTGATGAATGAAATATAAGAAAAATAAATGCTTTACTTTGAGAAAAGGGAAAGGTTTTATGATTTGAAGAATACATGCACATCTCCCATAAAATAAGAAAAAAAAAAAAAAACACCTACATATCTAATTACTGAAACTGGAAAATAAAAGCAGAAAACAGAAATTACCTGTGATAGCCTGTTGCCCATCAATACAATAGAAGACACCTCACTAGCGGCCCCAACACCTCCACCCAAAGCAATACCAATATGTGATGAAGCCAAGGCAGCTGTATCATTGATCCCATCACCAACCATAGCTACAACAGTCTGATCCTTCCGGAGCACAGTCTATAAATTTCTTTTTCTCATCTGGTTTCACTCCGGATAGCACCTGCAATCCAAATGGGATCTCATAATTCGAAAGTTTTTGATGTGTAGACATAATTTTCCGAAATTAAATTATACATATGCCCACTAGTTGGACACTGCTAACTGAACTAGTAAAAGGCTGCAGAGAGAGAAAGGCAGAATTTTTTTGAAATTAAATTATACATATGCCAACTAGTTTAAAATGTTGAAGTTTGGTACTCACAAAAGAAGCTTGTAATGAACCTAGAGAACAATCCACTTGTCTCAATTCTCAGAGAGGAAGAATTTAAAAATAAGAATTTGAACACTGAGCATGGACAGTTACATGTGAAGCACCTCAATGAACACAAAGTAGATACTTATTCACAAATTCTCACATGCTATTTATAACTAATTGAGTAAAATGTAAGGAAATTGGTTATGAAATGTAGAAAGAGAAGTTCATTAACACATTAACATTATAGATGAAGTTCAAGTGATTCATAAGAGTGAAACCAGAGTAATGACAATGAATTGAGACACCATTTTCTCTATTACCATTTCCTCTATTTAGAAGGAGGATGCAAATATTATCTGGATTTGAACCAGTGACATTTTGTTACCAAAACAAACGTGCTATCAAGCTGCGCTACAACCCTTTCATTGGTTTACACTGTCATTGTAAAGAATCTTCGTCTTGTTTTCCACATATTTCATTGGTTAATAAAGCAGACAATGCTAGTAAGGATGACTTTCCAGCTGGGAAGTTTGATCAGTTAGCATGAGCATCTTTGGCTCTATACTTTGACAACTTCACTAACTCTAAAAAATGCAGTAGCATATTGACTCAATTCATTACATGCCGCACGCACATTTAAGCTTCTTTTGAATTGTTATTCCCCTACAGAAGGCTCAATTTGTCTTCTCATTCTATGCTAGTTTGCTATAATTTTCATGGTATCAACAAGTCAGATACAGAGCATAACACCAAACTTGTGAACTTGAAATTGAAACTCATTTAAAGGGATAGCTTAGAAGGGAAAGGGAAACAGAAAATTTTTACCTTCTCCTTTGGAATACCAACAACAGATGCAACATACTCAGCAGTACTCCTTATGTCCCCAGACAGCATATACACATCAATTCCTTGCTTAGACAAGCTCTCAACAACATGGCTAGCATCTTCCCTGATCTGATCCTCAAAATAAACGAGGCCGACTAGAGAATTCATCTACTCCAACATAGACAACAGACTGGTTTTTAGACAAATTCACTTCTTGATAAATATCTCCAGTAACTCCATTCCTGCAGAAAAGAAATTATTCATGATTTGGAATCATGAGAATAAATGTTCACAAGAAAAGAATGTATTACGGTATATACACCTATTAGATTATAATCAATACTACCCTTGTGTACTTTTTAAATTGACGACGATAACTGCAAACAAACTCATCAATTAAAATGGAATAATTTTCTAACAGACACCGTGAAAAGGTCGTTACAAGTAAATGTGGAATACCCATTAAAATCAATTCCAGAAAGAAATGAGGTATATCATGCGCTGAGATCTTAAGAAAAAGAGCAAAAATTGCTATACCTGATCACCCATTCCAATGTCCCCACAGAAACCTTTTTGTTCTCAATGGTTGCTGTTGCACCAGATCCAGGTTCTTCCAGGAACGTTCCATCTGCTACCTGTAAAACTAGCATCTGATATGAGAATCAAATTTTCGTTATCATAAAATCAAATCTAGTCCATGCACTAGGAAAATCAATAACGGGGATGTCTTTCTTCCATACATTGTATAACACCTGTTAATGACCAAGAGACCAAGTGCATGATTGGCAATAAACTATTGAAAGGTCCCAAAAAACAACTTTTGATCTGTAAACATATTGAATCCTCAGAAACAGCAGCATAGCTAGAAGCTCTAAAATAGTTGGGAAATTAGAGACACATTAGCTGCTTTCAATTTATATGGCACACATTTAAAGAGAAGAGAAAATGAATGCAAAATTTTTTAAAGCTAGAAAAAGAGGACCTTTGCATCATGACAATTAACAGCCCGAGCAGCTTCCACAATTGCCTTCCCAACTGGATGAAGCGTATTTGATTCGACCCCAGCAGCCAACCTCAGAACCTCAACTTCAGACCAAGCATGGTATGCATTTTGTCTGCACGGAAACAATCAGCTGCCATTAGTCAACATATACAGCTAACACCACCTGGCAAAACTCATTTATTTAACTTTATGGGGTGATTTATTTTTTTCATCCACATTGTAATGCCAAATTGTAGACTTCATCGAATTAATTTGAATTACCATAGTATATTATCAATGTGATAAAAATATAGATGAATGACACAGTAACCAAAGTATTTTGTCAGTTGAGGATGGCAGTATTGAAATCAACATTTTAATGAAAATTAGTAGATTATGGAGAGAGTGACAATGAAATAGGAAAGGGAAATTGAAAAAGAAAATAAAATAAAAGAACCATCACTTACAGAAATGGATGAAGTGATTAGGTATACTTCTAGTAAAACAAATGCCTAACACATTTCAAAATAGGCAAATTGACACAGTATAGTTTTTGATATATTATCAAGGAAGATAAATTTGGGAAAGATAAATTTTTAATAGTAAAGGTTGGCTTGATACAACTCAACTCCACTCAACTAAGCCTTAAATCCCAAACTAGTTGGGGTCGGCTATATGAATCATTTTCCTTCATTCGCATCCATTCGAGACAATATTTTCAGTAATCCCTAGAGCAGCCATATCTTTCTCGATAACTGCCCCATGTTAAGTTTCAGTCTCCCCTTATCACGTCTAACACCTATACCAAGTCACTTTTCTTAACTACTGCGTCTATTGGCTGACGTTGGATATGTTCAAACCAACGTAGGCGATTCTCCCTCATTTTCTCCTCAATAGGTGCTACTTCCACCTTCTTACGGATCTCCTCATCCCCTATTATATCCTTTCTTGTATATCCGGTCATCCATCTCAACATTCTCATTTCGGCTACTCCCATCTTATGCGAGTGTTGCTTCTTAACTGCCCAACTATTCGGTACCATACAACATAGCTGGTCTCACTGCCAGTCTTGTAAAATTTTTCTTTCAATCTATTCAGAATTTTAGGATCACATAAAACTCTCAAAGCACTTTACCATTTCACTCACCCTGCCTTGATTCTATGGTTTACATCATGCTCAATTGCGCCATCTTTTTGTATAAATGAACCTAAATACTTAAACACATCATTTGTAGGGATTGTTTGACCGTTCAAAATTATTTCATTCGGGTCTCTTCTAGTTCTACTGAAATCGCATTCCATATACTCAGTTTTTGTCCGACTCAATCTAAGGCCTTTAGATTCTAACACGTTCCTCCACATTTCTAGTTTCGTCTATCAACACGATATCATCAGTAAACAACATGCACCATGGAGCCCTATCTTGAATATTATAGGTAAGTTTATCCATGACTAAAGCAAATAGATAAGGGCTTAAGAATGAACCTTGATTATCAACATAGTTATCAACATTATATAAACAGGCACGGTTGGGTGGATGACTCTTGACATTCATATCACTGAAAAAACAAAATGTATCACCAAACTGACCCCTCTTACATAGTGCTTATAATTACCGGTGCATATAAGCTTGGGAATGGCCTGTGGCCATCCTCCATTGAATTATGCAACAACTTAAATGCCTCATCAATCATGTCCGCCTTTGAAACTACAGGTATTAGGATCTTATAAGTATTAATATCTGGTGAAATCCCCAATTTGCATACTTCATGATAAAGTCCAATGCAGAATTCAACCTCCTCAGATTTACATATTGCTTCCACCAAAGAATTAAATGTTTCTACGTCCGGTACAAATCCTTCTTTAGTCATTTTTCTGACCATGCCTTTTGCTAATTCTAAATAACCCGCATTTAACAGACCCTCGATCAAAAGATCACGACCTCTAACTAGGGGGATTGAACCCCTTCTTACTCATCTCCTCCAAAAAGTCTTGGGCCTCTCTCATTTTACCTGCTGAAGCAACAAGCATTCACAAGAATGGCATAAGTCCTCTTATCAGGAACCAAACCTTTCCTAGTCATTCTCCGTATCAGTGCATATGCCCCATGAAACATTTTCACCTCACATAGAGCAAAAAGCAAGAGAATTGTATAACTCTACAGTTTGTGGGCAATTGAAATTCTTGGATTTATTAAAAATTTCAACAGCTTGGTCAACAAGTCCATGCTTACCATACTCTTCAATGACGAATGAGACAGTCTCAGGAGATAAACTGAGGTTCTGGGTCTTCATCTGATGAACGATTTTCCACATGGTCTCATACTTTTAGCATGAGCAAGAATTTTGACCAGCTCTTCGAATTCAACGGAAGTGGGTTGATAAGATGGGTTCTGAAGAGCAAGCCCAATTAAAGAAACGGAAAGACTCGATGCCTAAATTGGAGCAAGCACGGAGTACACGGAAAACGAGCTCGGAGTAGGTAAGTTTATCCATGACTAAAGCAAATAGGTAAGGGCTTAAGGATGAACCTTGGTGAACACCTATTATGATCGGGAACGCTCTAGTCAAACCATCTACAATCTGCACCCTAGTCGTTACTCCCTCGTACATATCTTTAATAAATTCTACATATATAAGCAAAAATAACATAGACTTGTTCCTAGGAAAATAGTCGAAGACAAATACCTTTTACACAAAAGTTACATAAATCAACAGAATTTGACATAGAAATGAAAATTTCATGCAGCAGTAGCACTCAACTGGGAACCTGTATTCTGTCCACAAGCTGGAGCCTCAACCTTTGTTACAACAGGTCTACCAATTGTCAATGTCCCTGTTTTGTCAAACACAATAGTGTTTACCATCGAAAACTTCTCTAAAATACTTCCACCACGTAAAAGTAATCCTTTTGTTGCTCCCAAGGAAGTTCCAACCTGTGGAACATTCAGAAAAAAAAAAAAAAAAAAAAGAATCATATACAAACACACATTTATGTAAGGAATACGATATAGTATCTATAAAGATGTTACCAGCACAGCTGTAGGTGTGGCTAACCCAAGTGCACATGGACAAGCAACTACCTGTATTAAAAAACAGAGCATTATTACCACGTAGAGAACATAGATCATAACTTCAGCAAAAACAAAATACAATAAGAGATAAAGGTACAACTAGTTCTTTTCTTTTCCTTTTTCAAGTTTGAACCCAGGGGGCGATATTGAAGTAAGCTTGACAAAGATGCATCATGCATCTCATCTACATGACAAAGAATTAGCAATTACAGCCAACTCAGATGCCTCCGAAGGGAAAAAGAGCCCATTCTTATCTACAAGTGAACAGTATGCAAAACTACTAAACAACTTATTCATATTAATTAGTCCAATAAGAATATAAAATAAAATGCAGAAGAATATATAGTACTATTTTATATTTATATGATTTTTAAATTATTTATGAATTCATTAGAAAGTAAATGTCAAACCATATTTGCACCATAAACCAAGGAACCAGGGGTTAGGTACAACAGAGCCAAACATGAGCAACAACTATTGCAATGAATAAATAAAGATATGTTATAGGGAAAATATGTAAGAACTTAATTGTGACAATGAAGTATAATGTAAGCTTCAGATACAACTTTGGTTATAGTACCAGAACACTGCAAGCAAGCTGCAGTGCCAATGAAACTGCACTTCCTTGATATAATGTAGCAGGTAAAATACGAGGTCCAAACAGACTCCAGAATGTAAAAGTGGCAGCAGAGACTGCCATTACTCCATAAGTAAACTGACCAGACACCTGGAAAAAATATTTTGTAAATCAATAATTAAAAGTTGAACAGGCATAAAGGTAGCATGATTAACAACATAAAACCAATTCAGTTTTAACAAACACAACCACATTAAAAGAATAAAATAAAATAAAATTATAGATTGCAATTTCTTGAACCACCAAGTAAGCTAACAACTACAGATGATTTTTAGTTGATGCAAGGGCATAGAATAGAGTACGGTAACTCTAGCTGACTTTGTATCTCAGGACTCAAAATAACCAATGCAGGAAATCAATTGCACTTAGTGACCATCAAACAAGATGCAAACATAAGTAGCGGTTATAGTAGTCTAAGATCATGTAGGAGTATTTAAAGGTGGTTTTATTTGTAAAATTTGAGCATTATATGCTCCCACTTGAGGTGGAGTGTTAGAGTACTAGTATGTGCGAGTGTGAGCTGTGACAGGCCATAAAAAGAACAGGAAGCTAAATTATATTGTAAGCTCTCTAATTCAAAGAACAGAAGGCTACATTATATTGTAAGCTCTCTAATTCATAGTTCTTCCCTTTCTACTCTTTAAAGAAACTTTTAGCCAACACACAATAATTACTGGGAAAGAGCTGACTGATGACAAGGCCACTTACTTATTTTCCAAGTAATCAAACTAGAGGGAAATAATTTTAGAAGGGAGAAGAAAAATGAACATCTCTGATATTCTTTGACAACACAGACCCTATACGCAACGACTAAATAAAGTTAAGGGACAATGGAGTTTTTCATTTTTCATCTCCTAAAAATCATTTTGCAACTATGATAGTTTCATGTTCATCAACGATCATCTTTTCATCTAAACTGGAAAAAAATTCTTTTCTTTTTGGATCTTGATAAGCATAAATTAGTAGAAAAAGATGCCATTGAGAGTTGTCCAGTGTACACCAACGAAATCATAAAAACTATGGAAGATAGAATTATAGGGTGAAATGCGTCAGATAAATCAGATGAAAGCAATTAGAAATGCGAAATGATATAAGGAGCTTGAAAGAAGATAGAAACGGAAAATTATGTCTACAGAAGTAATTATTAGACATGGAAAGAGAACCTTGTCAACCAACCGCTGAACCGGAGCTTCCCTACTTTGTGCTTCTTCAACGAGACGAACAATGTCTCCAATAGCTGTCTCTCCACCTGGTCTCCGCACTTCAATTGTAAGAGTTCCATTAAGATTTATGCTTCCAGCTGCAACTTGACTCTGACATACATATAAATTCATCAGTCTATTATACCAATTGGAAGGTCTTGTACACTACAGAAGTGGAAAAAGAGGAATATCCTCAAGAAAAATGACCACCGCTGAGTAGAAAATGTATGGGAATATGCAACATCGAGAACAGAAGCGAGAAAGGTACCGCATCCTTGTGTTGTTTTAATTTTTATTTTTATTTTACTTCTGCAAGTAATACAAAAAGGAACTAATTACACCATCAAATATTACATGTCATAAGAGAATTACCCCAGGTAGTTTTGTCACAGGCAGTGGCTCCCCTGTGAAACTTGATTCATCAATGGTGCTTCTACCAGCTCTGACAATTCCATCCGCTGGAATTTGGTCCTAAAAATTAGAAGGAAATTAGTTAAAAGGATTTGTCAGAATATATTATGAATGACATGTTATAATTTGAAACTAATTTAGTTCAACCACACAACTATCTTAACTTTCTCAAATTGTATAGATAATAACCATCATGCTTCGGATTTTGAGCACATTCATCCCCAATGCTACCAACAGGAGTTAAAAAAATGAATAAAATATTTACGCTTTTAAAAGGATTAAACTTTTGGAAGCAAAGTTATCAATTAAGTAGAGATGCAATTGGAAAAGCTCTGTGCTCTCTACTTATTTCTTCCTGTTTGGTAATTTTGCCATCCAGAAATTGAGATATGAAGTACATGTTTTTTTTTTTTTTTGATATCTGAAGATTAGTAGTAACAAACTGCCTTAAAGAAATGATAAAACAGAAGAATTTATTTTAACTACTGTAAAGAGAGTGGGAAATGATATACTGGATGATATCCACATAAGACCTAGTTTCCAGTTTACTTACTCCAGGAAGTACAAGAACTTGGTCTCCAACAGAAAGACTGCTAGTAGGAACTTCAACCGTTGGGCCCACCACTGTTGCTTCACTCTTAACCAGAAGACGAGCCTTTGGCGGTAATATACTAAGAAGTCCTGTCATATCGCTGGTTGCTTTGATTTTAGCTCTCTGTTCAAGATTCCTCCCTAATAAGACAAATGCGATTAGCATTATTGGCTCCTCAAAGAATGCCTTCCAGCCCTGCATATAAAATCAAATGCAGAACAAGGCTACAAATATTAGTTTTTATTAACATGTACGGAAACAAATTTTATTTTACAGTTTCAATCTTTTAAGTCACACACATGTACCAACAGTGTTTTAAGTTTTAACCAGTGATTTCATTATGTACCCTGTTCTTTGCAAACCAAAAGGCCATCAGCACAAGCAGACATAATCCAGTTCTAAATGAGCATTTCAATATTACGCAAAACTGACTGATATAACAGATTGGTCATATCAAGCATTACACAAACTTCATGAATAAGGTATTTACCAGTTCCGGGAGCAAAGCAGCAAATGAACTGACAGTAAACGATGATAGAGCCCCAAGACCAACAAGAGTGTTCATGTTTGGTGTCCTTTTAAGAAGACTCCTCATACCATCAACTATAAGTTGGCGACCAGGACCAAGCAATGTAAATAAAGACAGGGATAGATGAAATCCAGTGGAATGAAAAACATGAATCCAGGAAGCCTTTGCTCCAAAAAAATGAGAGAGATGACCAAAGAGGCATACAGCACATAAAGCCCAGGAAACAGCTAGATCATTACCTGACAGTATTAAGAAAAAAAGAGGAAAAGAGGAAAAGAAGAAATAGATTAACTAGCAGAAAAGCCATTAAAGAACCTAGAGCACTATTACAAGTACAGTCCTTATACACTGCATTCAAGCCCATGTTTGATATTCCTCATCACTTGGTGCTCCTGCTCTTCATTGAGATCAGTTCAGGTGTTTGATAAAAGAAAACATCAGCTTAAGTTTTCAGAAGAAGTAGCTACTTATTTGGGTTGCTATTGAGACCAAGACAGCAGATGCTTTTAAAACCTTCAATTACTTCAACTTTTCACAAAAGATGTTACACCAACTTTTGATGAGCCACATAAATACCAAACTCCACCTTAACCTAGAGTAGATGGAGTAAGTACGGTTGCACACCCCAAACTTCACTCCAAGCACATGAAAACTAATGGTAACCTTTTGTCAGTAACCAACACAGGTTATCACTGACTTGGAATGGATGTATAGAATTAGGTGTGCCATGTGCATATATCGGAACTCATAGAATACAAACTAAGATGTTTACCACTTTCTTTTAGGCTTTTGCGCTTTTCTTCCATCTTTCTTTCAAAAATTTTGAGAAAATTGTCTCTCCTTGAATCTACACAAATACAAGCAACTGATTCGTTAAGCCATCACCCACATCAGTACATAACAAAGCCAAATCCAAACTAAGGGCCACAGAAAATTGACAGTCACTTAAGGTCTTAAGCTAATATGCATATAACTTAATCACTCAAAAGTAACTTGTAGAAGCAAACACAACTTTAAGACAACAAGCATCAAACAGAAACTGTGACTGACAATAACTTTATCAAGTCAAAAAATAGAAGTAATTATGAGCATATTGTATCAATCAGAAGTTAAAATCCACAGCTCTATGGCACGGGGCTTGCAAGAAAATCTGTTATTCCCAACTATTTATCTAATATGGGGCATGAACTTCTGCTAACAAGTAGGAACGGCATAATATATGGTAGTGGAAAAGGGTCTGCAGAAAAGATGCTTATAGCTTTAAGAACACATACCAACAAAACGTTGGGGTGAATTAGCAATAACAAAATCACATTTCATGAGAAGGAGCACGTCACAAATGCATCCATCATAAAGTTTCAGTTCTCTCAAAGAATTCTTATCACTTGTCTTTTCCATGAACAGAATGATTTGCAAACGTCAAATTCTGTTTCAAAAGGTGATCTGCAGTCAAAATCATCCCCAGCTTGCTGCCAAGCAAGAAAATTGTCTTAAATCTTAATAGGTGCTTTTGCTTTCCAGATGTTGTGCAAGCAAAAGCCCATCACCTTCATCATTAAAACACGTACACAAACTTCTGACAGAAAAGGAAATGATCTTTGTCAACCTTGAACAGGTTTTCTTTTTTATTAGCAACGATACATTGAAAAGGAATGTTATTGGGGCGCGAACCAGTGTATATACGACATATATTACAAGTAAAATACCACCAACTGCAGCTAGAAGAATAAATAAGGAAAATTAAGACATGAAACTTCAAATATCTAGACAATCTAGAAGGTAACCCATTGAAATTTGAAACACAAACTTGTAGGAATTTTCTTATCACTTCTTCCTTTGTATGCTCTTGATTATGAGAAACCCATCAGTTAGGTTCCAACCAAAGAAACAACAAGTAAACAACCAAGTACAAACCTCCAAGCCACCCAGCTTTGTCCAGAACTTACTTTCCTATTTCCCAATGAAAAGTTCCAGCTTTACCCGATACACCCACTTTGAGCAAATCATCTCCGTTGGTTTCTGACTAATGGAAAAATAGAAAGTTATGATCCATTGGTTCCATTTGCACTTAGAAAACAACACCAGCTAACTAATGCTATCTGCCTCCTTAAGTTTTTAGCAGTTGGAATCCATTTTGGTGCTTCCATCCAGCTTATTACTCAAAAAATAAATGAGTGAATCTATCTCCCAATCATGAAAAGGACTAAGAAAATGGATGGTCCAAATAAAACGTTCCACTAACCATTGAATATCATATTAAAAGTAGCAACTTTATTCTTGTATACAATGATACAATTTGAAATTATAAAACTCAGTCTTCTTAAAATACAAGCCATTAGCTACAGATGGAGTATGATAACAATCTCAGAAAAATGAGAAAATTTTGGAGTTTCCTTTAATTTGTGGGTAAAACATAGCAACCATCAATAATGTTAAATCTGATACACAAATAAGAGTATTCTGAACCATCTAGCAGAAGAACATAACCAACTTCACAAGACCGGGAGTCCTTGAACTCTTGAGAATGAGTAAAGTATTGCTAGTTTCAGAGTGAGCATCAGCAAAGTCTTCAGAAAGCATGGACTCCCTAGAAAAGACATGCCCCTCCAATACATTCACCATTAGTAGCTGCAGAGACTGGCCTATTGAAGGGAGAAATTATTACATCAATAATGATGTTCAATCCTATCCTATACATCTAAGATAGTGGAAATGAGAATCAAAAGAATTTTACTCATAAACTAAATCATCGTGAGATGAGAATCCGATGAATTAGGGACATACCATTGACTCCTGACAACAACTCTTGCATTTCTATGGTGAAACATCCCCTTCAGTAGCTTCCTCACCTGCCACTTTACCCACCAAGCTTCACATAAATCATATAAATTCTTGGAGATTTGCTAATATCTACTACTGTTTAAAGTAACTGAGTTCTTATAGACACCTAGATGAGCTGCATATTTTGCCTTTCAGAAAAATATATTAAATGTTCTAATTTCTATATGTTTAGTGACATTCAAGGGTACTGTCATACATAAGTTTTGTATAACTTCCTAACAATGTTGTTATATCTCCCAAAGATGAAGCTTGGTAGGAAAAATCGTTTCAACTTCAGGTCAACTATTGATGAATCCAACCAAAAGTTCAGCATAAGGTTCAGTCCTCAAGTTTATAACATTTATTTATCTATCACAGAGAAAACCTATGGAATAATATGTTTTTTATGTAGAAAAGGACACCAAACATGGAAAAAGTAGATTCTTGTACAGCCAACTTAAAGACGAAGAGGAAGGTAAAATGCCGTGATAATAAGACTGAAGATACTCTTTAGAAGTGGTTAGACACAATAAACATAATCTGAACCTCTCACGAAATTTCAAAGATTTCAATTACATATTTGCAATATTGCACATGATCTAGCACTTCCATCTATTAAATATCCCAACACAACCCTAACCTTATTTTGGAATCTAGAGATACTTAAAAAATTCCCACCAAATACTTATCTTTTTAAGCACAGATAGACATATTCATAGACACTGTTCAGAAGGAATAGGCTGGGAGCAGGTGGGCATGTTAGCATATGATTTATGACTTACCAACTTGACAATGAAATACACAAGAAAACAGAGAAGGATTGCCAAGTAAGCCTACAAGATTGATGAGAATTATGACGGAAACAGTTCAATAGAAGTTATAGTCACAGTATTCATTAAAGTGGAAGTTCACATTTGTAGTCCTTAGATGATACCATTACATATTGCAGTACCATTCATGAACATTTTGAATTTATGGGTGTTTGGAAGTTACTTGAGTGATCCAGCTTATTAAGCCTAAGAGTGACCAAATCAAGATTGACCCACCCATGAAAGTCCCACAGAAATGTAGTTTTTTCCACCTTAGAGAAATGCTGAAATCTGAAGTTGGGGTAAAGTAGCTATATATTTAGCATACTTGTACAAATATATAGTATATAAGAATTAAACCCTGGTGTCTCTAGTTATTAAATTAAAAGTAGAGATGGACACAATGGACTTTCATTAGTAATAGGTCATATATGGCTTATATAAATTAGTTGTTTGGGCTAATTAGAGTTCTCTTTTGTAATTAGCACCTTCTCATTAATATTTAGTCATTTACCAAGCATTTAGTCCTTCAGTTTACTATCCCCTTCAACTTATAAAAAACAATTACATGGCAACGTGCAAGAAAGAAACAGGGAACCCTTTAGCGCAGTTGATCTTCACAACTATGGGATAGTTAAATGGCAGGTTGAATGCATGAGAAGTATCTGTTGTTCTTCTTTTCTAGAGCTTTTCTTACTCAGCAAAATCTTATGAATGTAACCATTTTGATAATATAATTGTATGCTTCCAAAATGATTAAGCTACACCTTTCCCTTTCTTTCTTTTTTCCACATATGTTTGTAGCATGTATCCCAATGCTCTCTACAAGCTTAAGCATTAAAATGTTTACTTATAATAGAATATATATATATATATATATATACAAGAATTGGATTAACATTAGCATTATGATGTGATGATAACTATAACAACACCTGATGATAATGGAAATAACTACAATGCTAATGATATTATAGTTAAATACTATGGCACTCATACCTCTAAGATTAGACTTGAAGCCACAACCAGTCAAATGCTCAGCAAGTGCCTCTCCCAACTGCTTTTGCCAATTTGGTACTTTTGCTTCAGATACAGGCCAAACAATTGCTGTCTCTGTTGTGAGATTCACGCTAGCAGATGACACTTTTGGCTACCCATACATAAAAACAAATAAAGAAAATGGACTCAGCTTGCAGAACAAAGTTTTTTTACACATTCGTTCATTCATAAAAGAAATTGTACTTTCATCTTTTTCTTTTGTTTTTATTCTTTTTTTTTTTTTTTGGCGGGGCGGGGGGGAGGGGGGAGAGAGGGGTGTAGGGTGAAAAATAAGAAAGTGAGAACATCAACTATATTCAATTTAATTTAGCCAAAGACCCCCTCTACCCTTTCGCCTAATCCAACATTAAAATATGTGCTTGCTAAGAAGTTTTTGATCTATTATAATTAAAAACAAAGATCAATCCTTGTAGATCCTTAGTTGAATTCTGAGCGGTCTCATGACATGTTTGTCTAACCCACCTAATTGAAGGAAGGTGTTTCAGAAAAAGGTACAGCCAAGAATCATGGGGTATAGCTTCATTTTTAGTTTCTTTTGGTACAAAGGAAAGAGCTTTGTCGCTTCATTACTGGTTGAGGTTCAGATCTACTGGAGCAAAAATAATGTTAAGTGGATTACACTGTTTCATTATTTCTATGAGTATAGGTGTAGTAAGTTTGCAAGGAGTAGTAATTTTCCAATAACTAAGAGCGGATTATCCAACTAGTAATCTTATCTTATTTTAGAGTAATTACTTATTAATATCATGCTTAACTGCTATCTAATTGCCAATTACACTGATTGTTATATTGTTTCTATGAGTATAGACATAGTATTGCTGGGATGAGATTCTCTTTTTAATAACTAAGAGGAGATTATCCAACATTCCAACTAATTGTCCCATCATATTGTAGAGTAATTACTTATTAATATCAGGTTTAACTTCTATCTCCGTACACAAGCATTGGATTTTGTGGAAAAACATCGCACCAGGAAACATTTCTAGATCCCATTTGACGAACACAATTCCAAATTCAGATTAAAACTTTCAGACTCAATAATATCCCCCATTCCCTTCAACAAAATGATGCACTTCTTTGAATTCCTAACTTCTAAGCATAATTTTTCCAAAACATGTATGATCCATGCAGACATGAATTCAGAAATTTGGTCTCAGTGAAACATGAGCAGTAAGTGCTCAAGGGCGTCACCTTTCAAGCTCATTAAGCCTAAACATAATTTAAAGCACAACAACAAAATATAACCAAACAAAGTAAAAATTAAGAAGCAAACACTTACTTGACTTTCTAGAATTCTTTTGACACTAGCAGCACATCCCCCGCACATCATGCCCTAACAGAGAGATGAACAAATTAGGAAAAAAAAATAACATCAATTGCGCATAGAGACTAATACAAACACACACAGAGAATAGAGATTGAGTTCATACCGTAACATCGAGTATTATTACATCAGGTGAAAACGGAGAAATATCTTCAGCTCCTCCACTAACCAATTTGGGATTACCATCTCCAGTCTCACCACCAGCACCTCCACCACTACCACCTCCATCACTACCACCACCATCACCAGTTTCACCGCCAATTCCGCCATTTCCACCACCTGATGCAAAAGAAGCAGCTGAGCTCGAAATGCACTGCAAACGACCAGGCACCGCCACACACAAACTCCTCAGCGACGAACAAGAACCCGGAGCAAAAGGATTGGACTTCTGAATTTCATAACCATAAGCGATGCACTTGAATTTGCGTTGGAGGAGTTGACTCGGGGAGCATTGACCTGAAGAAGCTCTGGAAAAATGGCGGTTTAGGGCTCTGAATAGCACCACTTGTGTAGTTGTTACAGTTAGCGTCGACTCCATTGGATAAGAAAGGGTATTCTAAGGACTCTCTCTCCTTCGGTTCTCTTCTCTATCAGTAGATTTCTATCTTTCCATGGACTGGTTAAGCGGGAGAACGGTCAAAGATGAATGCAAATGAATCGGGTCGGGTGTCGGTTATGGAATTACCCGGATGAATACCTGTCGTTTTGGCGCGCTTTGCCTGATTCTGGCCCTGAAGGTACTTAACCCATTACTCTTTGGCAGATTAGACTGCTTAATTGTCTGCTTGATGCTGATAAAACTTGCAGGAAATAATGATAATTCTCATTTTCCATTGTAGTTAGTAAATGGTTGGTACCTTCTGAATAATTGTTAACAACTGAAAGCCCATATATATTAATGAATTTCTGTGAGTAGATCTGTATTCACTTTTACAGATTATTGACCATGTAATCAACCACAACTTCTTTGTATTTAATGATGAATTCTCTTATTGTTTAGTGATAATGAAAAATACAGTTAAGTTTCTTTTCTGTCATCTAGCTAGTTGTCATTCAAATGAAGGCCAAAAGCTATGTTACACTTGTAAGGAAGATTCAGGTTTGATTAGAGGAAGACCAAAATCTATGTGGGTAGAAGTTATTTGAAGAAGGATATGAGTATAAAATGCTTAGAAGAAAAACATAGACACACATGCATTGGAAAAATGGGGCTAACTCTGCAATGTCAAATGGAAATAGCAGAAGCACCCCTACCCCATATCAATATACATTCAGCTTAACAGCCATAATTGCTTTATTTTTCCCAGTTGTTCTTGTTGGAAGGGTTATATATGAAATAGGTTTCAAACTTTGGACCTACACATTCTGAGGCATTGACCTTAGATTAATTTGCTTGTCAGTTGAGTCAAGATTAATTTGCTTGTCACTTGAGTCAACACCTTGAGTTTAAGAAACATATTTACTTAAGTAACTCTTGTTGTCTTTTAAGTAAATATATTTTGTCATAAATCTCTTTGGCTCTCTTTTATATGTTATTATGTGCTTGGTGTGATTGACTGGATTAACCACATTAACACCCCTTACATGAAACGAAGAGTTCTCACAAGAGGGAGGGACTCATTAACTTACCTATAATATGAAACCCTACTGTGTTACCAATAAGCGGAATTATTACATTGTAAAGTTGGACTTGTTAGAGTGGAACAAACTTTCTTGAAATGTCAAAACCTAATTATTGGCTTAAAATTGACTTCTAAAGTCGACCATTGAAAGCAGTCTAATGGTTTATATGCCTCAAACTGTTCCCTTTTTGCTCCTTCTTATCAGGCAAGTTCAGGTCCACCAGTTTCCTTCTTTTTCTGTTTGCTTCTAAACTTTTTTTTCACTTTGGTTTTGGATGAATAAAATTTTCTTATGATGTCATTATGCACACATAATTCCCAGTAAACACTGGACTTCCTTTTATCTTTCAAGGACTCAAACCCAGGACAAATCGATTTATGTGCTTTCTCTTCTGATGAATAATTTCTGTATTCTTTCAAAACCAGAACTTGATAAGGAGGAATGGCCATAGGGGGGTTTCAAGATGATGGGATTGCTGCAAATAATGAAGATGGATCTCTGACTGGATTCCGTCATCATAATCTGCATTGTTGCTGCTTCATCTGGATTGATATTTGGCTATGATATTGGCATTTCTGGTAAACACCCTCTCACCTATGAACCATGACACAACACAACACGGACATCTAAAAGATACATTTCTTTTCAAAATATTATCGTGTCATTATATTCGTCTCATGTCATGTTTACTGAGCCTTATGCTTGTTGATGTGATACAAAAATCATTTATTGTTCAAACTGCAGGAGGTGTGACAACAATGGAGCCATTTCTTAATAGGTTTTTCCCATCAGTTCTAAAGAACATGGGAAATGCTGAGCAAAATGAGTATTGTACTTTTGACACCCAAATTCTTACACTATTCACATCTTCATTGTACATAGCCGGTTTAGTATCATCCTTAATAGCTGGCCATGTCGCCTCAGCAATTTGGCGCAGAGGCACCTTGATTGCTGGTGGCATCATTTTCTTGATTGGCTCTGCACTCGGCGCTTCTGCAGTCAATGTTGAAATGTTGATCTTTGGTCGCCTTCTTCTCGGATTTGGAATTGGTTTCACAAATCAGGTCTTATTACTACTAAATTGGACTATTGCAGTACATGTATTGGTCTACAAGTTGTGATGAAAGCTAAAAAAAACCTCATTCAAATAAAATTATAAAAGTTACACTCGACTCTCTAATATAAAATAAATTGCATTTAAAATATCTTTTTCAATTACAAGTATATAGTTTGTTAACAAGTGTGTTATTATTCTTAAATCAAACCATTTCTCAAATCTCATTTTTGGTCAACCCCACTTATTTTTATTCATTTATCTTTTTGGTACGTAGGCGTGCACTTGGCTATAATTAAAGAAGAGTAATTTTGAAGTATAATTTTGTTTTATAGCCCCAAATGAGAAAAGTAATTATTCCTATTTTCTTAATTTTAATTTTGTTTTTACATTTTTTTTTTCTTCTAATAATTATAGTCAGCTCCAATATATCTTTCAGAGATGGCTCCACCAAAATGGCGAGGAGCATTAAATTCAGGTTTCCAACTATTCCTCGGCTTGGGAAGCGTTGTGGCAAATGTCATCAACTTCGCCGTCGACCAACTTGGAGACAGTGGATGGCGGATTTCACTTGGCTCCGCCGCAGTTCCCGCCATAATCATGACCGTTGGTTCAATCTTCATCCCAGACACACCCAGTAGTCTTATTCAACGAGACAAAATACAAAAAGCTCGTCAGTCTTTGACCCAAGTACGAGGGAACGAGTCGGACATAGAATCGAAGCTGAATGAGCTGATTAGCCATAACGAAGCAAGGAAAGCAGCAAATAGCCAGCCGTTTAAGACTATAGTCGAAAGGCAATACAGACCCCAATTGATATTGACGATTGCGATTCCAGCATTTCAGCAACTCACTGGAATTAACATTATTTCGTTTTACGCTCCAGTTTTGTTTCGCTCAATTGGGTTTGGCTTGGATGGGTCATTGGTTGCATCTGTTATACTTGGAGTGTTGAATCTTGCAGCAGCACTTGTACCCACGTTTTTTGTTGATAGACTGGGACGAAGGATTCTATTCATTGAAGCTGGGATCCAGATATTCATGTCTGAGGTTAGTTAGTTATGTTTCATTTTTTGTTTTTCTAATTATTAAAAATTATAAAATTCAGAAGTATTATAATGATACACAAATGATTAGAAAAGTTTGAATTTTTAGATAAGGAGTTGGGTAATGGCATTTCTATTAGACATGTTTTGTTGTGTTGTGATATCATACACTTACATGTTATTTTCCTCTTTTTGTTTTTGCATAAGAAATCAAGAAAGTTTATTATGAGTCTTCAATTAAGAGAAATGCCACTTTGCAATTTCAAATTAACATTTCTTTGTGACACTGAGGAAGTAAAAAAAAACAATGTGGTACAACTTGATTAGTCCCAACAGATCTTCTGTTTTAGATTTGTAGCTATTTTATTTTAATAAATATGATACGTTTCGGGATAAGAAATTAAGAATATTAAGAGTCTTCAATTTTGATTAAGTATTGTCTTCCCTTACTGAAGGTGGCTATGGCAATGATATTTGCGGTTGAATTAGGGACTAAAGGAACTGCACAATTATCAAAGGGATCAGCCATTGCAATATTAGTCTTGTTGGCTAGCCTTGGCTGTGCATTTGGATGGTCATGGGGTCCTTTAACATGGCTTGTCCCAGGAGAGATATTGCCAATGGAAGTCCGACCAGCCGGACAAGGAATATGTACTTCTATGAATTTGCTCATCACTTTCTTCATATCTCAAACACTCTTGAGAATGCTATGCACCATGAAGTATGGCTTGTTCTTGTTCTTCGCTTCATGGGTTATTGTTATGACAGAGTTCGTGGCCTTGTTTCTACCAGAGACTAAAGGAAGACACTTAGAATCCATGGATGAAGTTTGGCAAAACCATTGGTTTTGGCATTGGTATGCTAAGAAGCCGGTGATGATGCAAGAGCTTGACTCCGTTGAAGGGAGATGCTAACCTCTACCAGAATCTAAAGGGAGACATGTAGAACAAAGAGATGCAGTTCGGCAGAAGCATTGGTTCTGGAATCAGTCTGTGAAATGCAAGAGATTTATCCTATATTTCTATTGATGGAAAATGCTATCCTCTGCACCCCTAGCTAGGTATATGACCTTTTGGTATCAAATATTCTCATTTTTCGTATGATAATTGTTGTGTATATAAAATTTTTGAGGATCTGTGATTTAGAATTTAGACACTTCAGAAATCCAATCTGTAGGCATCTGAGGTTGTAACCATTTTGAATGAGTATATGATCGAAGAGTAGTCTCACATTCTCAACCCATGGCAAATGCGAGTAATTTGCCTAGTATTACTATCAAGAATACTCAGATATGTATGTCAGTCCAAATATGCCAGTGTACATAACATACCTTTCTCTTTCTGAACAATTAATCTGTTGTGTTTTCCGCTGTACTGATTTTACTCTTATGCTCACCACAATTTGAGCGATTGGTAATTCTGTGATTAATTTGTAAGCAGGGCTATCTGCAACTTCTCTTGTGATTCTTAGCTTAATGGAATCATCTGAAAACCAGTGTTGTCAAATCAACTATCTGCAACATTTTGTTGTATAAATCATAAGGCACAACCATTTTCTGGTTTCAGGTACATACAGCTGCAGTTACATGTTGTTGCCTGACGCAAATTTTGCACATCTCGCTGCAGTTACTTCTTTGGAAAGTACTATATTGACAAACTATGAAAATGAAGCTATTAATGATCAATGCTTCAATCTTTGTACATTAAGTTTCAAACAATTACATTTACACTAGTTACCTCAAACTTTTATTGCTAAACAACTTTACTGCTAAACAACTTTACTAGTTGTAAAGTTCTTCAGATGTTGCAGACATAGTTCATCTACAAATTTTGTTTAATTTCCATGTGCATTGATTAGAATCTCAGTGGTAACCAAGAGGAGCTGGCGCCTCTTTCAATTCTTTTCCCTGAAAGTGGATGTCCTGCAGAAAAAAAGGAGAAAGTCATATATCTGAAGCAATTATTAACACAAATGAGCCTCGAGGCTGAAGATGAAGCTTTTGATGAAACCAATAGTTGATTTTCCATAGTTGTGATAATACTATTGTTATCCTTGTACAAACAGAAATAACCTGCAATTTTTGAATCAAATATTTTAAATAAACTATAGCAAAACAACCACAACATAGAAATAAATTTTTTAGAAGAATTTCAGATTCTTAGGCCTAAGCTAATAATTAGAGGCAAAACCAGGTCTAATTTCTAATCAATAAATCTTACTGCTACTATAGTTTGATACTTCACAAAGTTAAGATCTCTAGACACCTGTCTTCTCAAACAGCCTAATGGAACAATAGGATGCATTCATATTATAGGTGACATATAGAATCGAGTGAAATCCAAATTGGTGAACATTGTCTCCCTTTTGGCTCCAATGTGTTGCCCTTATATGCAAGTTCTCTACTGATAAGAAAATTCAGGATTCTCCTTTTCATACATGATTTCAATAAGACAATATCAAATTCATGAAAGGATTAAACATAAAATTCTGTAACAAATTATAGAGTTGCAAAATGTTTCCAAGATCTAGATTTCCCTAAACCAGACCTAGTCCTCCTCTTACTCAGCACTTTCTATTGTTTTCTGTTGTATCTTAACTCGTCAATGAACAATATGGAATATAATGAATTCAAAAGAAGCAAAATGACATACTGCATTATGTAAACATTTTCAAAGCAAAAGGTTGCACGTCTGAAGAAGTAATACTAATATAAAACCAACACAGAAAGTTTATATAAGAAAAAGGACGGGCCACACTCACAGAAGCAAAATGATTGACATCTCGATGGTGAGCCTCATCAGCACGAATCACGGTTATAACATCTTTCAGAGTTGCATCCTTAGGAAGCCTCCAGTAGTCTATCGCAATGGCAGGAGCAGGAACATTCTCAACCTTACCATTTTCAATTGCGTTCAAATACTCAGTATATGAGATTACAGCCTCCTCCTCTAAATACCCAACAAATCTATGTGCCAGTTTCGGAGAAAGAACATAGAGCACAAAGAAAGCATTGAAGAATACTCCCTGCACAGTAAGAACCAGTAGTCTTTCATGCCACTTGGGCTTCACAAGTTCCACTACAGTCATTAGGTGCATTCTCTCATTCTCTGCTTCCTCAAGCAATGCTTTGATCCAACCACCAGCATGCTGAAACTTGCGGAGAGACCTTAGGTGCAGCAGCATCCCTCCTACCATTCCAGGAACAGCTGCAACTGTTTCCAGCATCATTGCATGGCACCCGTGTCGGTTCTGCAATATATTCATTTTATTGAGATCAAAGCCAGCAAACATATATTTTCTGTAATTTCCAACAGAATACAGCAAAGCTACAGATAACACAAACAACCACACGGGGAGCATAGACTCTATTAAAGATGATGAGCAAAACCCCAGTCACAGCCTAAGCTCATAATTTCTCAACTGTCCCATATTCAAAACTGAGTTCCAAGCATATCTCAAATAGCAGAATCACTATCTACCAATACATATCCCATCTCTTCCTGTTGGGCAGAAGTTATGATTCAGAAGGTTACACACCTGAAAATATAAGTCTGTGAAAACTCTTAGGAATTTCACCGTCCTGTATGCAACTTTATCCACAGGCGTCTTCGGCACATGGTGCTTAGTCAGATCTATAGTTAAGTCTGCCCGGTAAGTATCACCTGGCTATAGAGAGGAAGAAAAGAAGTTAGTATTTAAACATAACTTGCATCCTTAAATAAGTTTTTGCACCTTATCTTTTTCAAAGGCAACATGTAAAGTTTTATTCAACGAGCAGCCTCCAAACTTGGTGTTAAAGTACTATCATAGTTTAGTAATGCATCTCTTATCTCTTATTTATATAAAAGATAAGATTCTACCATGTTAGCCCTAACAACAACTTCATAGACATAATAAAGCTTTGAATTTTTGCAATGATTACAAATAATAGACACAAAAAACAAAAGTTGATATACAGCTAAAAAAAATTCAAAGATCATTGAAGAAATCAGTTATTGTTAGACTTCGACAAGTTTCTTTAGAAGCTGAAAATGATCAAATTTGGATTTGCAATGAAATTCGGTGAATTATTATTTATTACCATAAAGCAGTTCCAAGGCCACTCACTCCCATCCTCCCTTGTAATATTTGGCTTTGAAATCCCCCAATAACTTGAAAACGCCACACTATTGTCAGTACTCTTCTTCTCCTTCACTTCTGCTACTGAAGAGGGAGCTACTGCACTCTCCTTCTGCTCCTTCTGTTCCTTCAATGGTGCTGCTGAAGCCGAGCTCATCATCCTCCTCCAATAAAATCCACCATAGCCGCCAACATACTCGTGCCTCGATTCCACAGCTTCCAAATGCCTCACCATCACAACCTTCGAAACATGGGTGCTGCATTTCCGACCGCCACTGATCAGACCTCGAACAGCAGAACCCACCACAAATCTTTTCATCTTTGTGCCAAAATAATGAAAAATAAATAATTTTTTCAGATGAGTTTTCCTTTCTTTCTTCTTCTTTTTTTAACTTTTTCAATATTAAAATCAAGATTGATTATGAATTTATAAGAACCATGAGGGAAACAGAAAATGAAGGTCATAATTGTGAAGCCAGGAAGTTGGAAACGAAAGCTTCCTTCTTTGACTGTTCCTAGCTGACTACATTTCCATTGATCCCAGTCAATGGGGAAGGAAAGGTAAATGTCATAATCCGTGACGACCAAATAAAACGTTTCAGCCTATCCAACCGCATATTGTTTCAAAGTTGATGAGGCAGCTGGGAAACTTCATGGCAACTTCCAAGATTCTTAGAGGTGGCCAAAGAAAAATTGAATATTCTTTTTTTTTTTTTTTTAGTTTGACAATAAATAAAATATATATTTTTTAATTTGTAACTTTGAGTTATTGACGTCACTTTGAATTAATAATGTTATAAAATTATTATGATAATTTTTATTTTTATTTTTGAAAACCTTCAATACCAAGTCAATTCAAATATCATGCTACTGATAAATTAAACTATTATGAACTTTGTGTAAAAATAAGCAAACTTCTTTTATATATATTTTAAAGCTGATCGGAATAAATTAAATAAGTCAAAATATTAACATGGCAAAATCTTTTTTATTACCAAAATAAATTGCAGCTCGTCTAGAAACTAATATCATATGATTTTCTTATAGTAGAACAATGATTAATAAAGAAATATGCCACATAAATATATCTCATAAATCAAATCCTGCCATGTGAATTATGTTTTTTTTATTCATTTCATCGTAATTGTTAGTTAGTTTAATGAAAATTGTGTTTTGAATCATAAAAATTATAAAATTTAATTCGTTCTAAATAAACTTTGATTAAAATCTTATGTTTGATATATGTCTTTTATAATAATTTAATTTATTATAAATCATGTTTTTATAATATTTTTTTATTTTGAATTATAATCAAAATTAACATAATTTGTTAAAAATTTAATTTAATTAAATTAAAAATAAATATATAACATTTAATTTTACTTATTTTTATACCACATGTCAAAAATCACAACTATTTATTATTCTTCCTATCCCATTTCTCATTTCATCTCTTCCCATCTTTCTTTCCATCCCCCATCCTTTCATTTATCTTCATTTCTTATAATATATTAGACCTGTACCAATAATTTAAATTACTTTTGTATATTTTTTTTACTAATGTATGAATAATTTTATAAAAATATAAAAATAAAATAAATTATACTAGTTATAATAATATTTCAAATATTATAATTTAATTTAATTCATTTGTATTATATTATTTAAATAATTTTTTTAAAATATTAAAAAATAATTTAAATTAAATTAAACTCTAACATTTATTTATTCCAAACCCCCCGATAATTATCATGATCTTTATAATACATTATTGGCAATTATTACAGAGAAATGTCACCAAAAAAAGGTAAAAAAAAGAAAACATTCCTAACTCTGTAGAACTGTCAAAGATAGCTCAACCTTTTGATTGTCCATGGGACATATCAATTTCTCTATAACCACCATGATTAAAAGTGAAAATAACATTCTTTATCAGGTCTAGATCAAGAGGTAGACGATCATTTTTCTATAGCTTCAGTGAATGAAAAATCGGAAAAGCTCCTCAGTGATAGCCTAGAGGAGCTGGTGCCTCTTCCAATTTCTTTCCCTGAAATTTGATATCCTGCAACATAAAGAAACCAGTTATATCCAAAAGTAACTCTTTATTTGACAAAACAAATGTCTCACTAAGGAGTTTTTAAGAAAACAAATAACTAAGCTCTAACAATGAAATACAGCAGAATTAGCATGCCTCCACGCTCACTACTCAGCACGCTCCAGCTCAAGATTGTCATGAACTTAGCTTCTATTATGAATGATAAAAGAAAGAGTCCCTGTCCCACTCTAAAACTATGTACCTTGCTCGTAAGTTGTATTAACCTTCACATATTACATCAGGAAGTCTACATATATATACAGTCTAAGTGATAAACAGAATGCCAGAATCATATAAACTCCATATTGGTGCTCCTTTGTCTCCATTTTGGCCTTCCAACATGTTATACCCATCTAAGGCATGAAATTCATGTTCGCTTGTGTGTACACAAGGTCGATAACAATTTATAAACATCAATAACCAATAGTCCAATGCCACATAACTTCGACATGGGATGAAAGCCTAGACATGAAACAATATGGTCTGGCGGGGGATTGTCTACCAAAATGATTATGGAAAGTCAATAGACAGGAGACAAATAGCAGAAAGTTAATTGGAAGTATTGCAAGCTTTCTAAAACAGGTCCCTACGTCCGTTATAAGAACCAGATGCTTAGACACTATCAAATGACAATGCAAAAGATTGAAAAAAAACTGTCAGAAGCTGGAGGCATATGGAACAATAACACTAATAACTGATGCACTCTAAATGAAAAACCAGTTTATCTATAATTATACTAAATCTACACTACAGTTCCATAGTAAAGAAAAAGTATCTCCCTTTGGCATCATTTGGCTTATTATACTTATGCTCCTCCCTTCCCTCCATTAACACTACCCAAATATGAAAATTTTAGAATAAACAACGAGAACACAATAAAATAATGTGATAAAATAATATGACATTATCGTAGTTTTAGAGAATCAGAGGGCCTGTATGAACCTTAAATATCATTTTCCCTAGTTTTGAAAGTGTTAGGTTCTCAGAGCCTTCATTTTGTAGCTTAAAGTATCCTCTAAAGTTAAATCCTGTTTTTATGCCCATCTATCACATTTTAACAATTTCCTACCATTGCTTGTCTTAGTGCAAAAAAACTTGGCAATGATTAAATATAAAATGCTGCAGTGCCTATATGTAATTAGTCAAAAAATAGACCTGAAAAAGTTGTGATTGAGAATACAAATCTGCATGGAAAAAATGTCAGCAGTTCTTTATGACTAGAAGTTTGAAATCCTTAAGATTTTAACCATTCCGCAAGTCTGTTGCTTTAGTAGCTAGCTGTTCTGTTGATACAAATTCTTATATTTACGTCATATTCTGTGTCTGCAACTTAAGGTACTTGCCATTCTTTTTGGTGAATAATTAAACTTTTTCACCAGATGGGTACACTATTGAAAATTCCTCCTCTTAATCTAAGTTCAGATAATATTTTTTGTTGTCTCTAAATCATTGATTTTCTACTAGAGAAACAAGTCCGAGGAAAAAAAAACAAGCACAAGGAAATTGTAAGTATGTCTTTGTGGCAGGGGGGGAAATACAGTGAATCTGAACAAGAAACAAGTTATTAAAACAGTAAAAGAAAGATGATTGTGTAAAGGAAATGTCACTCACAGAAGCAAAATGGTTGACATCCCGATGGTGAGCCTCATCTGCACGAATTACAGTTATAACATCTTTGAGTGTTGCATCCTTGGGTAGCCTCCAGTAGTCTATTGCTATGGCAGGAGCAGGAACATTTTCAATTTTACCATTATTAATGTCCTTCAAAAACTCAGTATAAGAATGTATAGCCTCCTCCTCCAAATACCCAACAAATCTATGTGCCATTTTGGGGGAGAGAAGATAAAGCACAAAGAAGGCATTGAAGAACACTCCCTGAATAGCAAGAACCAGCAGTCTCTCAAACCATTTGGGCTTCACAAGTTCAACCATGGTCATTAGGTGCATTCTCTCATTTTCTGCTTCTTCAAGCAATGCTTTGATCCAACCACCACTATGCTGAAACTTGCGGAGAGACCTCAGGTGCAGTAGCATTCCTCCTACCATTCCAGGAACAGCTGCAACTGTTTCCAGCATCATTGCGCGACATCCATACCGTCTCTGCAATAAATTGTGTGAACTAAAATCATATCCGCAAACATACAATTTTAATATAAGCTTACAGTGGTAGATTTGTCCCATTCAAAAGGAGAGAATTATATGGCTTGATAAAAGTTTCCTACAAAACTGCAAGATGAATTTACCCATAGAATTGCTTCTCCACATACATATATAGATATAAATGCTCAAGTAAGAATTAGTACTATCCTAAATCCATTAATTTCTTCACTATCAGAAAGATAAAAGATGAAAAAAAAAAAAAAAAAAAAAAACATATATGCAGAAAACTGGTATGGTGTCATTTTCTCTTATCTCATAAGAGAAAATGCCTGTAAATAGATAAGCCACATTAACTGCTACTCGGGCAGCTAAATTTCTGTTTTTATTTCTTCTGTATGTTCCCTGTTTTAAGATGTACAAGAAAGTATTAAAAAGAAAGAGTCAAGCAGACTTAAACCTATGCAAAACCACACATCATGTCTGACAACTCCAATCACGTAAAAAATCTTAGTCAAAAGACACCAAAAAGGAAATAATGCAAGAAAAATAGACTAGAGAAAACAATTATTGTACGCAGTCCAGATACTTTGGTTGGCTCTGCTTCAAAATATACACTTTTACTCAACATAAGCACAAAGAGAAGACATCTCAAGCTTCAAGTAAGAGAGCAAATCCAAATGTGCACAGAGCTAGAATATTATAGCCTGTTAAGGCTCATCTGTGTAACCAGAGAAATATTTAATTGCCAAGCATTTCACATTTAAACATGCGGAAACAGCTATATAGTACTAGATCATTGACACATGGACGGAATGGCTTAGCTACATCACCAATTAAGAAAGAAGGGTAAAGTAACTACTGGCATTTCACTCCTGTTCTCCATGACGGTCTTCCCATTCGGGGATTTGGGAGTGGGGGAAGAGATTTGACGATAGGTGAAGATTAAATTAACGTCTTATACTCATGAAACAGAGAAAATGTTAGCACTTATTTTTTTTTTTCTTTTGGATATAAGCTTCAGCACATGATTATATGAGGAAAAGTGTTACACACCTGAAAAAACAAATCTGTTGGAATTCTAAGGAGTTTCACTGTCCTGTATACGATTTTGTCAGCAAAAGTCTTTGGCACGTGGTGCTTAGCCAGATCTATTGACAAGTCTGCTCGATATGTTTGCCACGGCTTTGTAGAAAAAGAAACGGCATGCGAATTAGTATTTAAGCAAAACAATATAATTTTCAAAAAGTTTTTCTACCTAGATTTTTAAAAGGAAAGCATAAAGAATATTTGAATAGAAATTTAAAGAATCCCAAACAACCTACATAATTAACAAAAACTCGTATTTAAAAAAATTAAAAATTAAAAAAAGAAAGAAAAAGAGCAGGCTCCACGAGATTCTCGAAACACCAATATAGCAAATGCAAGATTCTTTCTTTGTTAGAACTGATAAACTTGACAGATCATACTCATAGCTCAAGCTTGATTGCTCCTTTGAAAAAAATATTACTTTTTCATACACCGAAAAGAAATAATTCTGGAGCTGTAGACAATCAATGCGCATAAAAGCTCAGTATAACTCTTGAGTCCTAAATTATCCTAAAAGCTTCATAATTCCCAGTCCGAGTTAACAAACAAAACTAATTTCCACGACTACGATCCATCAAACTCTGTGCTATAAATCTTTAAGTAATTCCGATGAATACACATTAACTTCACAACAGTCGACAAATTCTTACCATAAAGCAATTCCAAGGCCACTCGGTACCATCCTCCCTTGTAATCTTAGGCTTCGAAATCCCCCAATAACTCGAAGCCACCACGCTACTGTCTCTCTTATTAGCCTCCGATACTAAACTATTCTTCTCCTTCTTCTCAGTCAGACCTTCTTTAGTCGACTCTTCCACCGCCGATGATCCCGAGCTCATCATCCTCCTCCAGTAAAAACTGCCATAAGCACCAACATACTGGTGCCTCGCTTCTACCACCGTTGACATCTCACAGGTTACAGTTCCGGCCATTGATCAGACCTCCGACAGTATACCTGACCAGAAAACGGTTCATCTTTGAGCAAAAATGGTCCGAAAATTTCAGTTTCAAAGAGCGGTTTGTTTGTGAAGGGAGTGAGGGTCTTATGGCGGTTATGTGAAAGGGGGAGACAGAAGGAAATAATGTAGCGATCCGGTGCTTCTCGGTTAACGTGTATGATTGATTGTACGGATCATTTGCTTGATTAAAAAGTAAGAAGTTAAACGGTTGTGATGCAGGAAGGTCGAAGTGTTTACTCCAAGCAAATAATTTGGACAAAAAGCGTTTGCAAGTGCCATGTGGGATTTCAACTTTCTACGTGTCATTCAAATACGGCCAGGATTAAGTGAAAAGAAGATATCAATTATATTTTTTTTTATAAAAAATATTTATAGTAATTTTTTCCACACTAATAGATTTTAATTTTAAAAATATATATGTTTTTCACATTAGTCATAAATCTTAAATTTCATATATCATAATCTAATTTTAGATTTCTCTTATTAGAATAACTCATTTATTGAATTCTTTTTTTTAGTGTGGCCTTTTTAGTAAAATATAAAAACATCATAAATTATATATATAAATCAAATCAAAATTATAAAAGATAAAAAATAATTAATTTGAGTTATTGTCTTCATATATTATTTTTATTTGTATATATTATAATGTATATTTATTAAAACTAGCATTTAGATGTTTCATTTTTTTTTTCTTTTCTTTTTTTCTTCTTTTAAGAAAAATTGTTGATGTTTTATACTAGTATCCTCGTTGTCATATATATATATATATATTTTTTTTATTTTTTTTAATTTATGATAAGATATGTAGAGTTATTTTAATTTATTAACATCCTCGTACACACCCTCTTATGTGCTTATATACTTTTTTTAATTTTATTTTAAGTTAAATATGTAAAATACTTTTAGTGTATATTCCATTGTTGGTGTGTAAAATTATTGTCACGTGTACTCTTCCATCTAAGTGTACAATTATTTTTAGATGTACTCTTTTAAAACCATATAAAATTCTTTAGGAGTACATTCCACTATCAACGTTTCAAATTTTAGAGATGTAAAATGTTTCATGTAACAAACACTCTTATTTGAAAATATAAAGAGATGAGGCTAAATGTTCAAATCTCATCATATAGTTATATATTGTCTTTATATTTATTTTAATTTGTATATACGTAATATAATTTTTTTATTTTAATAAAACTAGCATTGAAATTATTTTAATACAAATTCTTTTATTTGTATATATTTGGTCACGCATGACCAAATATATATATATATATGTTTTAATTTAGGATTAGATATGTAAAGTCATTTCAATATACTAGTATCCTCCCATCCACTATCTCATGTGCTCAAATACTTTATTTTATTTTAAAACATATATATAAAATATTTTTTATGCATATTCCATTATTGGCGTGCAAAGTTATTCTCGTTTTTACTCCTCTATCAGAGTATAAAATTATTTTCATGCATACTCTTCTAAAAGCATATAGAGTTATCTGAGTGCATTCTCCTATCAACATTTCAAATTTTAGAGATATAAAACTCTTTATCTAGAGAAGGTCAATGCTAAAATCTCATCATATAGTTCTATATTGTCTCTTTTAGTGAATATATATAATGTATTTCATTTTTGCTTATAATTTTTTGAAGAAACTTTTGAAAATTAATATTCGATTTTATGGCATATTTATTTGAGCACGTGAAAAATGTTGGTACGAATACACGATTTTCTTTATTTAAAAATTATGTGAAAAAAGTTTGGACATTATTTTGTAGATTATTATTATTTTTTTGTACAAATACATTATATTCAATATTTTAAAAATTCCATAGCTTGAATGCATTTGTGTAAGATAAAAATATAGTATTTTTAATTTTTTTTATTTATTGGATACAAGTAATTTTTCTCATTTGTTTGTCAATCTCCCAGTACCCGCCAAATGTCCAACTCACAATAAATCTGCAATTTTGCCCAGCAAAGTCTCCGATTTTACTTTTCATACGTCATTGAGAAGCTGACTGGAAAGAGCCTAAAGTCTTTCGTTCATTACTCTTTCACCATCATCCTCTACGCGTTGATCTCAGATTCAGTCTTTCCCATGGCGGAGCGTGGGTCGTACGGTTTGGGTCCTCGATTAGGTCAGATTTCAAAGTCTCTTTCTCTTATCTTGTTATTAATAATTAATTTAAACGCTTAGATCCGATGATTTATTGGAAATTATTAATCAATCTGATGCTTTGCCAATTTTTCATTGATTTAGTTTTAGGATTAGGTTTTTATTTTATTGGTGTTAATATTTTTCTTATAAGTCGAAACGAGTGTAACTGAAAATGGACAGCTGATGTAGAACAATTTTTGTGAAAACCCAGGATAAGAGAGCCAATCAAGTAAGAAGTGAAATTACTAATCATGTTTATATATTGTATTGGGTTTATTTGGCTCTGTAATAGTAATTTGAGTGGCGCCTGTAAAAACATTTTGCCAACTCCATTTACACATGAAATTGGAATTGTTTCCTTTCTGGATGAAACCGATATTAGCATTGAAAAGGGTGATAGACTATACGTGGAACAAATTGTGTGTATAGAACTTTGGGACTGTTGAAGTCTCATGGTTGTTGGATGGTTTCCTAACAGTTTCCTTGTTGAATTAAGATCAAGATAAATCCTTCTAGTGGCAGGTTCATTGTTATTGTGGTTGTTGAAATCTAAGTAATAAAACATTCCTAACTTCATCTATTCGTAAAATTATCAGAAATATTAGGGCTTTAGCCAAGGCAAAGGCAGGGAAATATTGAGTTTGGGTCCACATGGTGGTAAAGGCAAGGAAATATTTGAAGGTTTAGCGTTTTTATTGATTAAGAGAAGGGAAGTTGTTAGGAGTTGTGAAGAAGAGAGAAGGGAGAAATTAAGAGGTTGTTCACGTAGCTGTGAACGATAACCAGAGAACACTAGCGTCAGAAAAAAGAAGAAGAAAGGAGTAGGAAACATTAGACAGGGAAAGAGAGAGAGTGAGAAAGATCACTAGGCACAGAGAGTTCAGTTCTTACTATAATAATTAATGATTAAGTAACAAGAAAGTTACCTGCCAAGCTGATTGTCATTCATTGTAGAAGTTCAGAATTACAAGCATCCACCATTCTATTGCAATTTTTTTGATGAATAATAAAAATAATTAAAGAGCCCCCAAAATGGACAACCCATGTACCTAAGAAATATACAAAAAACACCACCTAACAGAAGAAAAAGATGTGGAAAACAGGTCAGATGCTGCAGCAATATAACAAGAAGATTACCAAAGGAAATATTAGAAAAGCTCCGAGTAAAAAAGAAGTAAGATGAACATCCGCTTCAAGTCCTTGAACGAGTATTCTTCAATCCACCCACCAAAAAGTAAAAAAAATAAAAAAAATAAAATTATTTGGTTGTTGAATTGTACTTTTCATGTGCACGGTAGCTACTTGCAGACTTTTATATATCTCTACCTCTGTCCCCCATCTTTTTGTCCTTTTTACACCCACTTGCTTGCAAGAACATACCTCTGTAGATAATTTACTTATTTCAGGGCCTATGATTCTGTGTATATTATTGAACTGATAGTTTGATTTATGATGTGCAGATATTCAGCAATTACAGTTAGAAGCTCAACACAGGTGGTTACGGCCTGCTGAGATATGTGAAATTCTTCGTAATTATCGAATGTTTCAGATCACACCAGAACCTCCGAACAGGCCTCCAAGTATAGTTTTGTCCTCTTGTTATCAATAAACTTATATTATAGATTGGATGAACTTCCCTGGAAGCTGAGAATCATCAATCTTTCATTTATTATTGATTTCCTCTTGAAATTGTGGGCCGACTGGTAACAACTACCAAGAATATAAGCATGAGGCAGCCATTTAGGTCACCGATTAGTGAGGTTGCCAATTAATAAGGTTGGAGTGGTGACCACCACCTTGTTTGCATATAGATAAATTTTTATGTAAACTTCCATACAATAAAAGATCCTCAAGCTGGAAGCTAAGAAATTGAGGCCGGCGGTGCTTCACCTTTAATGCTCCCCTACTAGGCATGAACAATCATTTATGGGAAAGTTCTTTAGGTTTTGATACCAAAATGGACTCTGCGGACCTCTGGATCTGATGAATCTTTTTCCTTAGTGATCTGCAAATTTCACACTTGTATCTGTTCAAAATTAGTTTCTGACTCTGTCATATTATTGTTAGTTTCTTTTGGATTTCAGCTTTAAGATAGCTCTTGTTCCACAATGTGGTAGTTCAGGTCTTCCTGTCTTCTAGATGATAATGATTTCATTTCAGGGAATAAGGAGCTCTTATGGAAGCGTGTAACTAATCTAGCCTTAGATGTTTGTCTGTAATTAAACATGCAATTAGTAATTACCTTTCATACTCATTTAAGTGTTGCTGCTTGAGACATATTTCAAATTGCAGGCGGTTCGCTTTTTCTTTTTGATCGCAAGGTGCTGCGGTACTTTAGGAAGGATGGGCATAATTGGAGGAAGAAAAAAGATGGAAAGACTGTGAGGGAAGCTCATGAGAAGCTGAAGGTAAGCTTATAAAACTGTTTGGGTTTGTATATTGAGTACATGTTTAACTAAGATCTTGTAAAGAAGTGCATATCTTGCTGGACACCCTCAAGTTGACTATTAATTATCTAAAGTTACTGCATTCATAATAAGTCTACATATGGATAAAGTAATTATGCACTGAGCTTGTAACATCCTTCAAGCAATTTTAGGTGGGAAGCGTTGATGTACTGCACTGCTACTATGCCCATGGAGAAGATAATGAAACTTTTCAGAGGCGAAGCTACTGGATGCTTGAACCGTGAGTATGAACTAACTGAAATGTCAGTTGTTTTATCAGGCCTTCTTGATGCCAGTTAAAAGTGTCTGATGGTCAGCTATTACTCCATTCCTTAGTCAGCATGAAGTCATTACTAATAGTTGTTATCTTTGTATACCTGCTATGTTCTTTTGTATTTTCTGGATACATAGTATTATAGACTAGTCCACTTTTAGTTTCTAATGAGTAGTGACCTGTGTAATATATTTCCTGTCTCCTGATGTAGGCTTTCTTATATTTATAGATTATGGCTGGTTATCACAGCGTAGCAAAAATTTGGTTGATGTTTTTCCGTTTTAGTTAAAAATTAGCATTAATGGTATGATTTGAATCACAAAGGTTATGTTCTAAAGGGTTTAAATGCTTAAATGGAAAATAAAGGGGATGATCTTGATGCTTTACATGTCAATACATTTGGTTTTAAAGTTTCATGTTTTTCTTCCACATTATTCCCAGGCATTTGTTGATCTTTATGGTTCTATATTTACTGTTCTTTGTTTACATAGTTATGCTTTAGATATTAGTAGCTTTTTAAGTTACATTTACACATATTAACATTTTTTTATAAATATTTTAGAAAATGCTTCCTTATTAGCCTGCTGATTTCTGTAGGGATATGATGCACATCGTTTTTGTCCACTACTTGGAGGTTAAGGTATTTTCTATTTTTCTTTATCTAACACTGTTGGAGGTTAAGGTATTTCATGTTCAGCTTTTGGAATATGAAGGAAAAAAATGCACACATTATCTTTCTTTTGGTTGAAGGACATGTTTACATTTCCAGGCTTTATGCCACAGCTTCCTTATGCTATAAGATGTAGGTGAAACTTCGCTGTTTTAAGCAATAACATAGAATTAGTTAAGAACCGAAGAAAAATATAACAGCTAAAGTGTACTGGATTCAAGAGAAGAACCATATATCCTAATGGAAAGCTCCAATAGATAGTCTGACAATTTCCTATATACCTTATGAAAATTTCCTGAAATCCAGGTCATTTGATGTTTGTGTGTAAGATCATTCATAAAATGCTTCCAATTGCATTCTAAATTCTGTTTTGATCAAAAAGAAAAAGAAAAAAAAAGGTACTGGGTTCTGTGAATGAAGCATTTAAGATATCCTAGCCCCATTGAAACAAGTGATAAATTAGACTCACCTTGTGGAACATTAATAGATGAATATCACTAGAACAACGAAGCCCAACCAAAGTGGGAATAAATGTGCGTGGAGTCCAAGAACACACAAAATTGGGTTTTGATACCCTGTCTAATCATACAATTCAAACGCTTAAGGTCAAGAGTGAAATAGCCATTCTTATGTAAGCACCTTGAAGAGCCCACACCACATTTAATCTGTTTGAGGCTTAAAAACATTTTTCTACTTCTGGTTTTGACTGACTACTTAATATAAGTCTGATTTCTGATTATGTAATCATATAAGGGTAATAAGACAAATACTGGAGGCAACCGAGATTCTGATGAGGTTTCATCAGATTCCAGAAACAGCAGCTCTCTGACATCTAGTTTTCCTACAAATCCTAGCACTGCACCTTCTAGAAGTACAGATTCCATGAGCCCAACTAGCACATTGACATCATTATGTGAAGATGCTGATTCTGGTATGTTATGCCTTTGATTTCTTGGTAACATTTTCTTCTTCTTTGTTTGACTTAATCTTGGTGCCTTTTTCTTTCTTTGTTTATTTCTGTGAACTTTAGTGAGAAAAGAGAGAAACCCAAGAGTTGTGGGTAAAATTGAGTGAGTATATTTCTCACACTGATGCTGTATTTATATTATAGGACTGTGTGCTGTACAAGTTAAGGTACATGAAAGTCAACTAGGATACTAGAAATAAGGAAACTATCTACGTAGGCTATTTACTAACAATTTCTTCTTCTTTTTCTTATTCTTTTTGTTCAATGCCTTTTCTACCTTAATGTGAACCTGCATTAATCGACGATTTGATAATTTTAGATAGTTTCAGTAACAGTAAGGTTTTACCTGCTATTATGACACTTTCAGTCATTTCTATTATGATTCGCTGCAGAGGATATTCACCAAGCAAGTTCCAGAGTTCATGCATTGTATGAATCACCACATACAGGGAATGGTCCTCTGATGGACAAGAAGAATCCTGGCATGCAGAATTCTTTTATGCTCCGTCCCTGTTCAGGTTAGCATGCTTTTATTTTTTAGTATTTGCTTTAGCTAATGAAATGCAATTTATAAGATTTTGGCAAGATGTGGCATTTGAGTTTGTTGCATATTTCATCCTTCCAGATGATACTGAAGGGTTATCAATTCCTGTAAGAGATAATAATATGTCACACGCTCAAGGAGATATATCTAGAGGCAGTGATGGCTGTGCATCATGGGACCAGCTCTTTGAGCAATACACGGCTGAATTCAATACTGAATCTTCTTATACCCAGTCCAGTTCAACAGGAAAAATTCTTGAACAAGAATATATGGCTCTTGTTAACCTAGCCAAGAGTACCCCCTGTGAGAAGGTTGTGAGCTCTCAGTCTATCCAATCAAACTGGGAGGTATTTTTAATTTTTTATTTATCTTGTATGAATAAATTGGCAGGTCTTTACTGATGCATGATGTATCTACCAGTACCACAATTGATACTTATTTTTCCAGTGATGAAAAGTTCTCTATAGGAGTATATAACACAATTTAGCTTCTATTATTTGGCATCATGGTTGATATTAGATTCTGGATTAATTCCCATGTTACTCATTTTCACATCAAGTGCTGTTTTAGTTTTACACAGTTGACTATCGAATAATTGACTGGTTAATATCTGTTTTTCTAGTGGGGATTGGGAATTCAATAATATACTGGTTTTAGCTATTTTGACTGTTAAAATAGATATTAATCGTATGATGGATCATGGATGTTTACCTATGCCTACAGAGGACATATATGAGTAACTGTTATCTTAAGGCTGAAATTTAATTCAGGGAGTTTGAGCCGTTGTAGGTGGTATATTACTGTCAATTCTTTAAATTGTTGGCAGAAGTAGGGAAATTAGATGGTCTTCTATTTGCACTTGTTACTAATTCCATCAGTACCTAATGTTCAATTATGAAACCCACCCCATTAGGAGCCGAAAGAAGAATAATAGACTAGTATGAAATTTCCTAAGGTTTATAAAATCCACCATACAAAGAACGACAGAAAAACAGCTAAACAAAATTCCAAGCAATTACCTTATGCTCTTCCAATATTGTCACGTTTTTCTTAAATTTTATTCTGGATTTGGGCAAAAAGCAGAACAAGTAGTGTCTGTTTATTATGGAATCTATGTTGTCTATAACTGTAACCTTCTGTGACGTAGTTTAAACGACTATTCTAAAAGACTGTATATGACCTTAAGCTCAATATATTTATCAAAAGGTGTTGAGACTCACTTTGCATAATCAAGTGTATACCTTGCAAATTTGCAATACTTAATAAGTTTGATGTATAATGGTTAATATTTGCTTGTGTCTAGTTTGGTCGCTTATGGTTGCTGTCTGGTTATTTCTTTTTGAAATTTGAAGTACTGCATTTACTGACATTTCTCAGAAGTATATATTTATATCATCTTGTTTTTTATAATTTGTATCCAGATTCCTTTTGAAGATGACTTAGTAAGCAACTGGCGTATGACCCAATCAGTGGGTTTGGAGTTGAGATCTGATTTGGCTATGGATTTATTTGAGCAGAGAGACCATGACACAAGTTTAGATATTGCTCCTGAGTCGCTCTCTCTTACCGGTCAGCAAAACCAGCAGCCTATGCAAGAAAACATTCCAAAGCAGCTTGGAAATGCACAATCTCAATGCTCATGGAAAGTCAATTCTAAGAATGAAATTCCAGTTGAAGAAAGTATAAACTATGCCTTAACTGCGAAGCGTGCATTATTAGATGGGGAGGAAAGCTTGAAGAAAGTTGACAGCTTTTCTCGGTGGGTTAGTAAAGAACTTGGGGAGGTGGATGATCTGCAGATGCAGTCCTCATCTGGTATTTCATGGAGCACTGTTGAATCTGGGAATATAATTGATGATTCTTCATTAAGCCCTTCTCTCTCTCAAGATCAACTTTTCAGCATAACTGATTTTTCACCAAAGTGGGCATATGCAGAATTGGCAACTGAGGTACTGAATAAGATTTTAAGAATCAAAGATATAAAAGGATAAGAAATAAAAAAAAAAGATAAGCATATTTTTTGTTGTAAGTATAAAATTATTTTTTTATTAGTCAACTTTTTCTCCACCTATGTATCTTTTGACCTTTTTCTTTTTGATAGTTGAAGAATGAAGATATGATTTATTATTTTTTCTGTTAATCATGTCGTGCTTAATTCTGTAATGTAGTAAGTTAATTGGAGTGTTCACTTCGTTTTTAACAAATTAATTTTCTGATGTTCCAGACTGTTACTAAATTATAATTTATGCTGTATATCTTTCTTATTTATCTCTTTTACTCTGGATACGAACTGCTCCTCTGTCAGATACATTATTGTGTTCTTCTGCTCTACATTTTGTCATTAGAATATAAATGTTGACTGTGTCAAGGATTTGAAGGTTTAGCCTGAATCTTGATATTTAGGTTTTTGTTTACCTTGGCCTTGGTTCAGCCTGCCTTTGCTGGAATACGAAAGTTTAGAAACTTCTTTTACCAATGTTTTTGTATTTTAGTTATTTTTTGCTTTCTAATGTTGTCTTTTAATATCTGAGGTGATGTTTTTTTCCATTTATACATCCTGATTATTTGAATAAGTACTTTGGCAATCTTTCACTAACGTCCTATACTAACATGTGGAAAATTCCTTCTTATTTTACTGCTTTACTGTCCTGATAATTTTAAGAAATGTCCTTTTAGTTGTCTTATATTGCCCATGCATCTTATACTTGACAATAGGGTCAGCTCCTGTTTCTTTCTTCTTCTTCTTTTTTGTTGGGAATTACATCTCATATTATTTATGATCAAACAGGTTCTTATTACTGGGACTTTTTTGAAGAGTCATCCAGAGGTAGCTAACTACAACTGGTCATGTATGTTTGGGGAAGTAGAGGTTCCTGCTGAAGTGTTAGCTGATGGAATTCTTTGCTGTTGTGCTCCACCTCACAAGGTAGGGCGAGTGCCCTTTTATGTAACTTGTTCCAACAGGCTAGCTTGTAGTGAAGTCCGGGAATTTGACTATCGACATGGTTCTTCTGGGAATGTAGATATTACAGATGTTTATAGCAGTTTGACAATTGAAATGCTGCTTCATTTGCGACTTGAGAAGTTACTGTCTTTAAAGTCTCTGAACAGTTCAGGTCACACCTTCAAAGGTGATATTGAGAAGAGGAACTTAATTAGTAAAATTATTACATTAAAGGAGGAGGAGGAATATTCCGAGGAGGAGGAACCAACACAAGAGCTGCATATGCCCCAAAATAAAGTGAAAGAGCATCTATTTCAGAAGCAGCTTAAAGAGAAGTTGTACTCATGGCTTCTTCATGAAGTAAGTGAAGATGGTAAAGGGCCAAGTGTAATAGATGAGGACGGACAAGGTGTGCTACATCTAGCAGCTGCTCTTGGTTATGATTGGGCCATAACACCAATTGTAACTGCTGGAGTTAGTATCAATTTCCGTGATGCGAATGGATGGACCGCCCTCCATTGGGCTGCATTATGTGGCAGGTAATGACACTGACATTTCTTTTCCTATTCTTGTACATCTTATATTGCATCCAATGCTGTATTGATCACCTGCCCAGAGCCTCCTGCACCACCCTGATTCTCTTAGTACATCTAAGGCTTTAGTTAGAAAATTCTATCCACTATCAGTTTATCCTAGTAATTAGAAACCATTTCTTGTTGCTTATGGAGTTTAATTCAACCTATCTCACTTCCTCATTTTCTTCCTCTTTGTCCAAACCTTTTAGTAGCAAGCATATGGTTTCCTTTATATACACATTTATAAACTTCACACATAATAGCTTACTTTAAAGCATCTTCAAAGTAATTGCTTGAACTGTTTGGGTGCATAAGTTCTCGATCATGTTTGCTGCTTCATTTTCTGTACAAAAATTTATTCCTTTACTCTTTGTGCACAAATTGCTCTCAATACTAGAGAGAAGACAGTTGCAGTCCTTGTCTCTCTGGGTGCAGCAGCTGGAGCGCTAACAGATCCATCTCCAGAATTTCCGTTGGGTAGAACACCTGCAGATCTTGCTTCTGCCAATGGACACAAAGGAATATCTGGTTTTCTGGCAGAGTCTTCATTAACCAGCCACCTCTCTTCCCTAACAATGGATGATCAAAAGGAAGATTATGACCGAGAAGCTTTAGGAATGAAAGCTGTACAGACAGTTTCAGAGCGCGCATCAACACCTGAGGTTTATGGTGATGTACCAGATGTATTTTCCCTGAAGGATTCACTTAATGCTGTCTGTAATGCTACGCAAGCCGCTGACCGTATACAACAAGTATTCAGAATGCAGTCGTTTCAGAGGAAGCAGTTGACTCAGTGTGGAGATGATGAGTTTGGGTTGTCAGATCCCTGTGCTCTTTCTCTTCTAACTTCAAAGAAAACTAAGGCTGGGCAAGGTGATGGGTTATCCCACACTGCTGCAGTGCAAATACAGAAAAAGTTCCGTGGTTGGAAGAAGAGAAGAGAATTCCTGATAATCCGTCAGAGAATTGTTAAAATCCAGGTTAGTTGCTGTGGTCCTTCTCTAGCTATGGGGCTTTCGCCCCTTAAATTATTAATTTTTAGTATGTCTGTATTGCTTCATGGTGCTTTTCCTTCAAATTATCCCTGTCAATTATGTGGTATTTAGGAAATTGGAGCTGCATGAGAGGGTTTATGTATGTGTCCATCCCCTTTCTACTTCCCTGCCCCCAACTCTACCAGAAAAGAAAACTTCTTACAACTTGTTCATAATACCATTTCCCTTCATCAGACGTTGATGGGTTGACAATGGCCTTGGACCGTTAGAAAACATGTTGCCATTTGGGAAACCAAAGCTGCACAAGAGGTTTATTTGGCGTGTCCATTCCTTTTCTACATAAAAAGGAAAAAGAAAAAAGAAAAAGAGGAAGAAGAAAGGAACAAAAGAAAAGAAAATAAAGGAGCTGCTGATTGAGACAAGTGTAGAAAGAAACACATATGAAAGACCTTTAAAGAACAAGCAATTACGTTTTTTCCTCCTATTTTTAATTTGAAGATCTAAACTAATGAAAACAATTTATTCCCGAAGTTTCCAACTATTCTCTAATAGCTTGTATTATTTTTTATTTTTTTCCCTAACACTGCTAAAAGACCCATTCTAAACTGCCTTCTGCTCTTCTGTATTTTTTCCCCTTTCAAGTGGTATTTGATATTTTTGAATTCTTCCCCTACTTTTCTTTTCTGTACATCAAGCCATCCTTCTAAACTTGGATTCTGACTTCTTAAGTTCAACTTGGTGAACTGAAGGCCCATGTAAGAGGTCACCAGGTAAGGAAACAGTATAAGTCAGTCATCTGGTCTGTTGGAATTCTGGAGAAGGTCATTTTGCGGTGGAGACGTAAGGGGAGTGGATTGCGTGGATTTCGACCCGACAAAGTTGCTAAGGATCCCAGCCAACAAAACATTTTAGAAGAGGATGATTATGATTTTCTTAAAGAAGGAAGGAAGCAGACTGAGGAAAGGTTGCAAAAGGCACTTACAAGGGTGAAGTCTATGGTTCAGTATCCAGAGGCAAGAGCTCAATACCGTAGGCTTCTAAATGTTGTTGAGGGCTATCGTGAAACAAAGGTATTATATATACATGTTCTTACATTTTCTTCACTTTTTAAACTGAAATTGGAAATTTAGCCTTACCTTTTTTGCCAAATAAAGAAAAAAGTGGAGTGCAGGGGTTAACATTTGATCTCATGTTTTCTTATAATTACAGCCTCTTGCTCCCTACTCTGCATTTGATTTGAGTAGAGTTATTTCGTTAACCATAGAAAGAAAAAAGAAAAGAAAAAAGAACCTAGTTTATTCTAATCAGATAGACGATTTAAACAACGGTGTTTAGTTTTAATGACTTGTTTGCTATAATTTTTGGCAGGTGAGCAATATGGATTCGATTAATACAGAAGAGACGGCTGATGGTGTGGAAGATCTGATAGATATTGACATGCTTTTGGATGATGACAATTTCATGCCTACAGCATTTGATTAAGTCTCTTCCCTTGTTTAATTGCTGTCCCCCGCTTGTAGATAGATGCCCATCTGGTCTTTATTAGCTTTGGGGAAGTCCTAACATCTTCTTGCTGTATATAATATTTTTAATCCATTTACTCCATTGCAGGCAGGTCTGTGGTTCGCTTATTAGTTCAGGTTGCAGACTTTAAATATTTTTGTAATCTAATTGCTCATGTCTTGGTATTTATTTCTGTCAATTTCCGTAAATGTTAAAGATTATTTTGATATTACATAATTACAATTCTGATATAGTTGCAGTAAATGTTATTACAATTTCCGTAAATGTTAAAGATTATTACATATAATATTCTTAACTCTTTGTTTTAGCAGTAAGCCAGTCATAATCACTATAGATAAAAACATGTTATTAGAATTTCATATTATATTTTCATTTTTTATGATCAAGTGCTCTAAATTTCAGTTCTTCCTATCAAATGATTTTTTTAATATAATATCATGTCTTTATCACGAAATGAGCTAAAGTTACGGTAGCAATAGTTCGCATGATTTTAAAATAATTGCTCTGTCAATACACTGATAGAATTTTTAATCACGTCATAAAACTTTTTAAGTCGGTCTTGCTGATCAAAAAAGTATTAGCATGCCCTAGCCATGATTTTACACATTTCAGGTTGTTTTGCGTGGCTGTCTTCAAAATTCCAAATGGCTTAGGTCAATAAAATGAGTTGAATGGTTACGTTGCCTTATGTTTCTGACTTTCTTCACGTAATTAGCACTTTTGGATTAATTTAAACATTTATCAATGGAAAATATAGAGTGGTTGGAGTGCCTTGAACTCCACGCAAGAAATTAGCGAAATACCAATTTATTAACCATATCTGTTTTTCCATTAAAACAGAACAGGGGAAAATTTTAATTTATGATATAATTACACAAACAACTCTTACAAACTGTTTACACAATTCTTTAATAAGAAAAATGGTAGCTTTTATAGCACAGACAGTTGCTGAAATATTAGCGACTATCATTATTTTGCCTATATAAGCTGCAAACTCACATAGTCCCCGCACATCCACAAGTTCAAACTTGGTTGAATAGTAATTTATTAATTATGGAGTCCTCCTTCTGTTACTTCACTTCAAAGCTTTTGCTTACCATACTCTGCCTATTTCAATTTTTCTTTACTAACTTCATTTCTTCCATGCCATCCCATTGCCACCGTAACGAGAGATCTGCCTTGTTGCGATTCAGAGAAAGCCTTATCATCAACAAATCTGCTTCTTCAGATAATCTTTACTCTTATTCTAAGGTAGAGTCATGGAAACTAGAAGAGAACTCTGATTGTTGCTTGTGGGAAGGTGTCACTTGTGATGATAAGTCGGGTAATGTGATAGTCCTTGACCTTAGTAGTAGCAATCTCTATGGTTCTATCAACTCCAGCAGTACCCTTTTCCAACTAGTTCATCTCCAAAGGCTTGACCTTGCTGACAATGACTTCAATCATTCTCAAATTCCAGCAGCAGTAGGGTATCTTCAAGATTGACATATCTCAATCTATCTTCTTCAGTATTTGCGGGTCATGTTCCGGCTGAAATTTTGCAACTGTCTAAGTTGTCTTCTCTTGACTTGTCTAACAATCAAGATCCGTCTACCGGGAAACACGTGCTAAAACTTGGGAAGCATCTCCAACTAGGAAGCCTTGTTGGGAATTTAAGCAGACTAGAACATCTTCACCTCAGATGGGTAAAGATATCTTCTAGTGTGCCTGAAGTTTTGGCAAATTTATCTTCCCTGAAATCCCTTCATCTTATGGGCTGTGCATTGCATGGGGAATTTCCAATAAGCATTTTCTATCTGCCAAATTTACAGGTACTTAATTTGGTTCATAACCCAAAACTTATTGGTCATTTCCCTGACTTCAAATCAAATAGTCCCCTTGAAACCTTGTGGTTGAGAGGAACAAAATTTTCAGGTCAGTTTCCTGTTTCAATAGGAAGCCTTCATTCTCTAGTCGACTTTGATATCCATGGCTGCGAGTTCTTTGGTTCCATTCCACCTTCAATTTATAACCTAAGCCAATTGAGAGTTCTTTCTCTAGGTTATAATCAGTTAACTGGCACTTTCCCATCTCAAATTCTTCACTTGTCTAAGTTAACTTACTTGAATATTAGACATAACAAGTTTAGAGGTCCTATTTCCAGCTCCATATTTGACCACCGGAATCTTGAATATTTAGACCTCTCCCACAATGAGTTTAGTGGCATTATGAAGTTTGAAATGTTTTCCAAGCTAAAAAACTTAACTGGTTTGTTTCTATCAAATAATCAATTGTCCTTACTTATTGATGAAACCGATTCACCTAGTACACTTCCAAGGTTTCAGAGTCTAGGTTTGAATTCCTGCAACTTGAGTAGTTTCCCCAATTTTCTTAGGGACCAGCATAAACTTGAGTGGTTGGAACTAGCAGGAAATAACATAAGTGGTCTGTTTCCCAAATGGATGTGGGATTGTGGTAAAGAAACATTGAAGCTCATGAACATAAGTGTCAACTCCCTCATAGGTTTTGAGCAACCTCCGGTTATTCTTCCATGGGTTAGTTTGTCACTTTTAGATCTTTCAAATAACATGTTTCAAGGGTCACTTCCAATCCCTCAATTTTCAACCCTATACTATTCTGCATCAAACAATTCATTGACCGGTGAAATTTCGTCCTTGATATGCAACATGAGTTCTCTGCAAGTCCTTGATTTGTCTGAAAACTATTTAAGTGGTTCCATCCCTCAATGTTTGTTTAACTTTAGTTACTCCTTACAAGCACTGAATCTGAAAAGAAACAATCTTTCTGGCTCCATTCCTCAATCTTGGATAAAAGCCAATAAGTTGAGTTTCATTAATCTCAGTCAAAACAAACTTCAAAATCAGGTACCAAGATCATTGGCCAATTGTACCCTGCTAGAGAACCTTGATCTTGGTGACAACCAACTCAATGACATTTTTCCTTCTTATTTAGCAGCTCTTCCAAATTTGAAGGTCCTAATTCTGAGGTCTAACAAACTTTATGGTCCAATAAATGACTCTGAAACCTCTGAAACCTCTAATGGTTTCCCAAAACTGCACATCCTGGACCTCTCTTACAATAGTTTTTCTGGTGAGTTCCCATTCAAACTCTTCCAAAATTGGATTGGGAGAAAAAATGTCGATGCACATAGTTTAACATATATCAATGTCAGCTATCGTTTTGAGACAATGATGCATGTGATTCGTCCCCAATATGATTATGCATTGACAATAACTAACAAGGGCATAAGGTTAGCATATGACAAGGTTCAAGAAGACTTCAATGCCATTGACATCTCAAGCAACAAATATGAAGGAGAGATTCCTGGTTTTATTGGAGATCTGAAGGAACTAAATTTGCTCAATCTTTCAAACAACAACCTTGTTGGTTGTATTCCTGCATCAATAGGGAATTTATTAAAGCTTGAATCTTTAGACTTCTCAGAAAACAAGCTTTCAGGAGACCTCCCACAAGAACTTGTAGAACTCAATTTTCTTGAGTTCTTTAATGTCTCCTTCAACAATTTGAAGGGTCCAATACCAAGAGGGAGACAATTTGAGACCTTTGGAAACAATTCCTTCTTGGGAAATGCAGAATTATGTGGTTCTCCCTTAACAAGGAAATGTGCAAACTTGGGAAATTCACCACCTTTGCCTTCTACTACTGAGGAAGAAGAGCATGGCTTATTTGGGTGTGATTGGAAAATCATTATGCTGGGTTATGGATGTGGGCTGGTGATTGGCTTCTCTATTGGGTACACAGTAATAACTAGGAAATCATATTGGTTTACCAAGATTCGGAGGAGAAGCCGAAGATTGCATAGGAGGGTTAATAGAAGGGGATGCAGAATCTAATCCTTGTACTTTCATAATGTTGTAGCATTTTTTTTAATACTTTTTTTTGGGTGCATTTAATATTTATTTTGCAAATTATATTTGGAAGATTTTCTATTGCAAGGATACATTGAGAAAATTTTCCTAGCAGAAACAAATTTCTCTGGTAAGCTACCTACTTCCATAGGAAACCTTAGCTCTCTGGTTGACTTTAACACATGGAACTGCAAATTCTTTGGCTCCATTTCAGCTCAAATAGGTAATCTCAAGCATAGTCTGAAGCTTTTTGGAAACCAATTTAGGGGTCTTGTTCCATCTACAATCGGAAACTTAACCGAGTTGAGAGCTCTTAATTTAGGTTCTAATCAACTCACTGGCCCTTTTCCGCCTCATATTCTTAACCTGTCTAAGCTAACTTATCTATATTTAGCTCGTAACAATTTTCAAGGTCCTATTCCAAGCTCAATACTTGACCTTAAGAATCTTGAAACACTGGACCTTTCACATAATAAGTTCGGTGGCACGCTGGGGTTTGAAATTTTTTCAAAATTTAAAAATCTAACCATTTTGCGTCTATCCGGTAACAAACTTCCCTTACTTGTTGATGAAACCATTCCAAATGTTGCATTTCCAAAGTTCCAGCAGTTAGGATTGAATTCCTGTAACTTGACCAGTTTCCCTTATTTTCTAAGAGAGCAGGATAACCTTGTGTGGCCGGAACTGAAAAAGAATAAGATAGCTGGCCAATTTCCCCTATTGGATGTGGAACTTTAGTAAAGAAACGTTGAACATTTTGGACATTAGTGACAGCACCCTCATAGGTTTTGACCAACTTCCTGTTCTTCTTCGATGGGCTCGTTTAACAGTTTTAGACTTTTCTAATAACATGCTTCAAGGGTCAATTCCAATCCCTCAAACTTCGACTTTGTTCTATCATATCTCGAACAATTCATTGACTGGTGAAATCTCACCACTGATATGCAGCATGAGTTCTCTTCAAGTCCTTGATTTGTCTAACAACAGTTTAGACGGGTCTATCCCTCAATGCTTGTTTAACTTCAGTTACTCTCTGCAAGTAGTGAATTTGAAAAGCAACAATCTTCAAGGCGGCATACCACAATCCTGGTCAGAAGTTAATAACTTGAAGTTGATCAATCTCAGTCAAAACAAAATTCAAGGCCAGCTACCAAAGTCATTGGCCTATTGTACTGCTTTGGAGAACCTTGATGTTAGTGACAACCAACTCAATGATGTTTTCCCCACTTATTTAGCAGCACAAGGTTGAAGATCATTATTTTATGATCTAATAAATTTCATGGCCCAATATGTAGTTCCGAAACCTACAATGGGTTCCCCTATCTGGCCATCATTGATCTCTCCTATAATAGTTTTACTGGCGAGTTTCCATCCAAGCTCTTTCAAGACTGGACAAAGAGGAAAAATGACAGTACAAATCACTTGGCATATATCCATGTTCCTACCAGCTTTGTATTGACTATTATCTATGGCACTGTGAATATAATTACACAATGACAATGACTAACAAGGGCTTGCAGACAGTATATCAGAAGGTCCAAGAAGACTTCACTGCCATTGATACTCAAGCAACAAATTTGAAGGAGAAATCCCTAATTTTGTTGGAGATTATAAGGGACTCAATTTGTTGAACCTTTCAAACAACAGGTTTGTTGGTTCTATTCCAACATCACTAAGGAGTTTAGCAAAACTTGAATCTTTGGACATGTCTCAAAAAACAAGTTGTTTGGACAAATAATCTCAATGGTCCTATTCCACGAGGAAAACAATTTGATACATTCGAAAACAATTCTTATTTGGGAAATTTGGAATTATGTGGGGACCCATTATCAAAGAACTGTGGAAGTTTTGACAAGTCACTACCTTAACTTTCATATTCTGAAGAAGATCAAGGTTATTCTGAGTGTAGTTGGAAAATAATTTTGATGGGGTATGGATTTGGAATCGTGATTGGATTTGCTATCGGTCTTAGGGTAATCACAGGAAAATCTTACTGGTTTATCAAAATTGTTTCAAGTGGACATAAAATACGGAGGAAAGTGAATATGAGAAGAAGAAAATGATCCCTGACATTTAGTTACATACAAACACAATCTCTCTCTCTTCTGTGTTTGTAAATTCTTGTGTTTTTGTTTTTTAGTTTTTCTTTTGCTGGTGAATCTAATCCATTTCATGTAAACTTGGAGATTGCAGTATAAGTATACAGTTTGGATCTTCTTCTTTGACAACAAAATTGTTTAAAGCATAATAAACTTCTTGAGTTAGGTTTTTATTTCTCTTGATTTATTAGGCCCCAAAATGAAAACCAAAGGATAGAAAAAGTTACATTGTTTTCGTTGACTCACATTCTTGCATGTTCTCATGCCTGCACCTGGCTGGATGGCAGCTTAGAATTTGGGAGGTAATGCCTTTATTTGTCTTCTGTTGTTGTTGCTTCAATATATTTGAGGAAAGACAACATGCATTAAAGAAGTGGACACAGAATATATACTGAAAAGAACATAATGAATGCCGTTTCAAAGAATTATCATATCAACAAAAATGTAACTACTATGTGAGAAGAGGTAGTGAACTTCTAATAATAAACTCTGCTTACATATTGAACAGAAAAAGAAAAAGAAAACTTTGGAAAATTCACCACCTTTACCTTCTGCCATTGAAGTAGATCAGGACTTAATTGAGTGTGATTGGAAAATCATTGTGATGGGTTTATGGATGTGGGCTGGTGTTTAGCTTCTCTATCTGGTACACAGTAATCACAGAGAAATCATATTCGTTTTTCAAGATTCTGAGGTGATGCTAAAGAATACACTGAAGGGTGATCAATGGAAGGGGACGGAGAAACTGATCCTTGTATTTCTTTTCTGGGTGCATTTAATCTACCTCTTGTAAATTTTATTTCAAAGCTTTCTTATTGCATGGTTACATTGATGTTAATAGCAGTCACCATCTTTGGGCTATCTTCTTTGAAATTTATTTATAGGAAGACGATTCGGATCTTGAATTTTGTGTTTTGGTCTTTCTTCTCCTTTTCCTATCAAGTTCTTTCCAAAAATTGGTTTGAGGATAACTTAGTTTGATTTACAAAATTACTCACATCAACTACTTGTGTGTTTGCTTATGGTGTTGGTTTTATATGATTTGGTGTTCGTTTTGGCAAATTGAAAGTTTAAATGTCGGGTGGCAATGCTCTTGGGATCTCTGAATTTGGGATTAGTTTTGGGAAATTGGTTTGTAAGATTGATATTTTTAATTTGCTTGGCTTGGCTTAATTACTGTTTTAGTCCTTTTAATGTTTTCGGTCAATTTTATTTTTTAAGATTCAAGATTTTTTAACCAAGTTATATTCTCGTTTTATGCATAAATAAAATAATTTTACATAATTTAATGATAAAATAGTTAATTTTTTTTATGATATAAAAATAATTTATGTATGTTATTATTTTTATGTCAAATGTATTTATTTTATTAATTCATAATATGTAAACGAAAAAATGAAACTTAATTGATAAATTTAAATATTAACAAATAGAATTAACTGAAAATTTTCAAAAAAAATTAAATTGAAAACTGGTCAAAATTAGAATTTTATACAAATTACGTTATGAGACTCTATTGGTCTATTATGTCACAAAAATTGAGGAGGCATTGGAGACCATTTTATACTGTCGTAGATAACTGTAGTAGATAATCATCTGCGTCTGTGCTGTAGCAAATGAAATAAGAGAGACAGCTTGCATTTTGTGGTAAAAAGTCTCCAACCTACCTACTGCCAAGACTTACACGTGGAAATAAAAGATAAAGCTTGCATTTTGTAGTAAAAAAGTCTCCAACCTACCTAATGCCAAGACTTCACGTGAGAATAAGTAGGGATATATGGTAACTATATGCCGTAAATTTACTTCTGTAATGCTCCTTGCATGTATATATATATATATATATATATAGGTATATGCAAAACTTGGTTGATGAGTAATAGCTATATACTATGGAGCCTTCCTTGTGTTACCTGATTTCCAAGAGCTTGATTAGCTTGCTCTGCCTATGTACATTTTTATTCACTAACATCCTTTCTTCCATGCAGCCTTTGTGCCATGATAATGAGAGTTTTGCCTTGTTGCAATTCAAGCAAAGCCTTACAATCAAAGAAAATACTTCTTCTCATGTTTACCCATATTCTAAGATAGCCTCATGGAAACTGGTGGGCGACAACACCGCTTGCTGCCTGTGGGAAGGTGTTGATTGTGATGAGAACTCAGGTCATGTGATTGGCCTTGATCTCAGCAACAGCAATATCTATGGTTCTTTCAATTCCAGTAGTACTCTCTTCCACCTTGTTCACCTCCAAAGCCTCAACCTTGCTCTCAATGACTTCAGTTATTCTGAAATCCCTGCTAAAATAGGACAACTTTCAAGGCTAACAAATCTCAACCTGTCTTCTTCAGTATTTTCAGGTAATGTCCCATCTGAAATTTCTCAATTGGCTAACTTGTCTTCCCTTGATTTGTCCGACAATGTTGATGCTGATGAAAACCACATTCTAAAACTTGGGATTGATTTCACTCTAGAAAACCTTGTTAGGAATTTGACTAAGTTAGAATATCTTCACCTTCGTAGTGTAGACATCTTTTCTAGGGTGCCTGAAGTTTTATCAAACTTATCTTCTTTGAAATCTCTAGTTCTTACAGACTGTGGATTGTGTGGGGAATTTCCAATTATCATTTTCCATCTACCTGACTTGCGGAATCTCAGATTGGATTTTAACAGAGAGCTTAACAGGTCATTTTCCCGACTTTCAGCTGAAGAGCCACCTTGAGAAAATTTTCCTAGGAGAAACAAATTTCTCTGGTAAGCTGCCTACTTCCATAGGAAACCTTAGCTATCTGGTTGACTTCAATATATGGAACTGCAATTTCTTTGGCTCCATTCCAGCTCAACTTGGTAATCTCAAGCATCTCATTAACCTGAAGCTTTTTGGAAACCACTTTAGCGGTCTTGTTCCATCTTCAATCGGAAACTTAACTGAGTTGAGAGTAATTAATTTAGGTTCTAATCAACTCACTGGCCCTTTTCCTCATCAGATTCTTACCTTGTCTAAGCTAACTCGTTTACGTTTAGCTTTTAACAATTTTCAAGGTCCTATTCCTATCTCAATACTTGACCTTTATAGTCTTGAATTGCTGGACCTTTCAGATAATGAGTTTAGTGGCACACTAAGGTTTGAAATTTTTTCAAAATTTAAAAGTCTAACCATTTTGCGTCTATCCAATAACAAACTTTCCTTACTCAATGACGAAACCATTCCAAATGTTACATTTCCAAAGTTCCAACAGTTAGGATTGAATTCCTGCAACTTAACCAGTTTCCCTTATTTTCTAAGAGATCAGGATAAACTTGTGTCACTGGGACTGAAAAATAATAAGATAGCTGGCCGGTTTCCCTATTGGATGTGGAACTGTAGTAAAGAAACGTTGAAGATTATAGACATTAGTGACAACTCCCTCATTGGTTTTCACCAACTACCCGTTCTTCTTCCATGGGCTAGTTTAACAGTTTTAGATTTCTCTAATAACATGCTTCAAGGGTCAATTCCAATCCCTCAATCTTCGATTTTGTTTTATCATATCCCAAACAATTCATTGACGGGCGAAATCCCACTATTGATATGCAGCATGAGTTCTCTTCAAGTCCTTGATTTGTCTGACAACAGTTTAGACGGGTCTATCCCTCCATGTTTGTTTAACTTCAGTTCCTCTCTGCAAGTAGTGAATTTGAAAAGCAACAATCTTCAAGGCTGCATTCCACAATCTTGGACAAAAGTTAATAACTTGATGTTGATCAATCTCAGTCAAAACAAACTTCAAGGTCAGCTACCAAAGTCATTGGCCAATTGTAGTATGTTGGAGAACCTTGATGTTAGTGAAAACAAACTCAAAGATTTTTTCCCCACTTATTTGGCAGCACTTCCAAAGTTGAAGATCCTCATCTTACGATCTAATGAATTTCATGGTCCAGTAAATAGTTCTGAAACCATCAATGGGTTCCCTTATCTGGCCATCATTGATCTGTCCTATAATAGTTTTACTGGTGAGTTCCCATTCAAGCTCTTTCAAGACTGGACAAAGAGGAAAACTGACAGTGCAGATCACTTGGCATATATGCATGTTCCTGCTAGTACTTTTGAAATTGACTATTATCAATGGAACTTTGAATATAATTTTACAATTACAATGACTAGCAAGGGCATGCAGACTGTATATCAAAAGGTCCAAGAAGACTTTACAGGCATTGATATCTCAAGCAACAAATTTGAAGGAGAAATCCCTAATTTTATTGGAGATTTGAAGGGACTGAATTTGTTGAACCTTTCAAACAACATGTTTATTGGTTCTATTCCAACATCACTAGGGAGTTTAGCAAAACTTGAATCATTGGACATGTCTCGAAACAAGTTGTTTGGACAAATCCCCCAGGAACTCGTACAACTCACTTTTCTTGAGTTCTTTAATGTTTCCTACAATAATCTCAATGGCCCTATACCACAAGGAAAACAATTTGATACTTTCGAAAACAATTCTTTTTTTGGAAATTTGGAATTATGTGGGAACCCATTATCAAAGAAGTGTGGAAGTTTAGACAATTCTTCTCCTTTACTTTCACTTTCTGAAGAAGATCAAGGTTATTTTGAGTTTAGTTGGAAAATAATTTTGATGGGATATGGATTTGGACTCGTGATTGGATTTGCTATCGGCCTCAGGGTAATCACAGGGAAATCATACTGGTTTATCAAGATTGTTGCAAGTGGACAAAGAATACAGAGGAGGGTGAAGAGGAGGGGAAGCAGAAAATGATCCCTAACATTTATTGGTGCATCTAGTGTATGTCATGTACATCCTTGTGTTTTGTTTTTTAACCTTTTCTTTTACTGGTGAATCTAATTATTTCATGTAAATTTAACTTGGAAAATTGGAGATTGTAGTATGAGTATACTAATATCTATCTTCTTTTGGGTAAAGGAGAAGGGTTGTGATAGGGTTGTTTATTCTGTGTGTATGTGGAAAAAGTAATGTTGGTCAACTATGCTTATTTTAGTTTGAAAAGCATTTGTACTTAATTAGTAGCTCAATGTTCTTGAATTAATGAGTGGGAAACAAACATAAACAATTTATCTGAATTCCATATGCATGATCAAGTCAGTGGCAGCCATTTGCATATTGCCATAATGTTTCTCTAAAGCTCCCTCTTTTTCTAATCTTCTGCTGCATTGATTGGATACTCAGAAAGCTAGTGTATGAGCATGCACATTATTGTAATCTTAGTCAGCCATTCATGAAAACTAGTATTTATTATTCACTTTTTCATTTTTCTATTATATAATAACTATGATTTAGAAAATAAAATTTTGAACTTTTGAGGTTGTGACCTTCCCACTGAGAAGTTCCTATTTTACTTCCTAATTTTGTGTGCATTTAACCTGAATATTAACAATACAAAAATAAATAGCACATTGACCACACAAATTTTAAGTAGAAAAAACTTCACTTTGCATATCATATCTTTTTTCACTAACTTCATGTCTTCCATATGTGTCACCATAGTGCCATGACAAGAAACAAAAGAAAAGAAAAATAAACGAGCTGCTGATTGAGACAATTGTAAGAAACAAATGGAGGGCAGGAGTGAATATTTGATCTCATGTTTCTTATAATTACAGCCTCTTGCTCCCAACTCTGCATTTGATTTGAGTAGAGTTATTTCATTAACCATAGAAAGAAAAATAGGAACCTAGTTTGCAGCCTCTTTTATTAGGTTTGGGGAAGTTCTAACATCTTGTTGCTGTATATAATATTTTTAATCCATTTACTCCATTGCAGGCAGGTCTGTGGTTAGGTTATTAGTTCAGGTTGCAGACTCTAAATATTTTTGTAATCTAATTGCTCATGTCCTGGTATTTATATCTTTCAATTTCCGTAAATGTTAACGATTACTTTGATAATACATAATTACAATTCTGATACAGCTGCATCAGGTGATTAATACATTATAATATTGTATAATAATGGGTAGGATGTTAATGTAACTTTATTTTTTTGGGTTAAAAACCATGATTAAAAAAAGTAAAAGATTAATTATGAGAAGGTTAAAAAAAGAGAGACCACCTCCTCTATCCAAACCTGCGTTCACAAGACAGATTAACCTAACAACAAATGTGTTCTTTAATGAAAATGTTAATCTAAGTTAGTGTTATTTGGAAAGATTTTACAATTCTTTGGATTAAATTGCCATTATTAGCTTTAGTATCTTGGGTTCAAGTCTTAAATTTTTTTGATGGCCCTGTATTTCTGTTTGAACTCGTTTGAATGTTCTAGCATGGGAAGGTTCTTCTGAAGTCTTTGGTTTAGACTTTTAGCAATCAAGTTGTCTTGCAACACCTTGGGTGGGTCTATCCCTCAATGCTTGAGTCACTTTATTGTCTCCTTAGAAGTATTAATCAAGTGCTCTAAATTTCTCTTATCAAAAAAAAAAAAAAAAAAAAAAACTCCAAATTTTAATTCTATTATCACTATCAAATGATTCAAGTTCTCAACGGATTTTTAATATAATATCATGTGTTTACCACCAAATGATCTAAAATTTGATAACAAAAGTTCGCGATTAGAAAATCGGTAAATTTTCTTTTTAACCTCAGTCAGTTATAAAGACTTTGCTTTAAGTCGTTCTTACTCATCCAAAAAGTATTGGCATGCCTTAGCCGTGATTTTAGAATTCTGATTCTTCTTTTGCCTGGCTGTCTTCAAAATTCCAAATGGCTTTGGTCAATAAAATGAGTTGATTGGTACTTTGCCTTGCTTCTCGTGATTAGGACTTTTGGACTAATTCCAATATTTATCAAAGGAAAAATTAGGGTGGGTGGAATGACTTAGACTCCACAGTCCACGCAAGAAATTTGCAGAACACCAATTTAATAAGCTGCAAACTCACATACTCCTTGCATATCCACAAGTTCAAACTTTATTGATTAGTAATTTATCGACTATGGAGTCTTCCTTCTGTTACTTGTCTTCCAAGCTTTTGCTTACCATACTCTGCCTACTTCAATTTTTCTTTACTAACTTCATTTGTTCCATGCCATCACATTGTCACGGTAACGAGAGATCTGCCTTGTTGCAATTCAAAGAAAGCCTTACCATCACCAAATCTGCTTCTTCAGATAATCTTTACTCTTATTCTAAGGTAGAATCATGGAAACTAGAAGAGAACTCTGATTGTTGCTTGTGGAGGGGAAGGTGTCACTTGTGATGATAAGTCGGGTAATGTGATAGTCCTTGACCTTAGTAGTAGCAATCTCTATGGTTCTATCAACTCCAACAGTACCCTTTTCCAACTAGTTCATCTCCAAAGGCTTGACCTTGCTGACAATGACTTCAATCATTCTCAAATTCCAGCAGCAGTAAGGTATCTTTCAAGATTGACATATCTCAATCTATCTTCTTCAGTATTTGCAGGTCATGTTCCGGCTGAAATTTTGCAACTGTCTAAGTTGTCTTCTCTTGACTTGTCTAACAATCAAGATCCGTCTACCGGGAAACACGTGCTAAAACTTGGGAAGCATCTCCAACTAGGAAGCCTTGTTGGGAATTTGAAGCAGACTAGAACATCTTCACCTCAGATGGGTAAAGATATCTTCTAGCGTGCCTGAAGTTTTGGCAAATTTATCTTCCCTGAAATCCCTTCATCTTATGGGCTGTGCATTGTCCTGGGGAATTTCCTATAACCATTTTCTATCTACCAAATTTACAAGTACTTAATTTGATTAATAACCCAAAACTTACTGGTCATTTTCCTGACTTCAAATCAAATAGTCCCCTTGAAACCTTGTTGTTGAGGGGAACAAATTTCTCTTGGTCAGTTTCCTGTTTCAATAGGAAGCCTTCATTCTCTAGTCGATTTTGATATCCAGCGCTGCGAGTTCTTTGGTTCCATTCCACCTTCAATTTATAACCTAACCCAGCTGAGAGTTCTTTCTCTAGGTTATAATCAGTTCACAGGCACTTTCCCATCTCAAATTCTTCACTTGTCTCAGTTAACTCGCTTGGATATTAGACATAACAAGTTTCAAGGTCCTATTCCCAAGCTCCATATTTGACCTCCAGAATCTTGAATATCTAGACCTCTCCCTTAATGAATTTAGTGGCATAGTGAAGGTTGAAATGTTTTCCAAGCTAAAAAAATTAACTGGTTTGTATCTATCAAATAACCAATTGTCCTTACTTATTGATGAAACTGATTTCACCTAAGTACACTTCCAAGGTTTCAGAGTCTAGGTTTGAATTCCTGCAACTTGAGTAGTTTCCCCTATTTTCTTAGGGACCAGCATAAACTTGAGTGGTTGGAATTAGCAGGAAATAACATAGGTGGCCTGTTTCCAAAATGGATGTGGGATTGTGGTAAAGAAACATTGAAGTTCATGAACATAAGTGGCAACTCCCTCATAGGCTTTGAACAACCTCCTGTTATTCTTCCATTGGGTTCGTTTGTCACTTTTAGATCTTTCATATAACATGCTTCAAGGGTCACTTCCAATCCCTCAATATTCAACCTGAATATTATTCTGTATCGAAGCAATTCATTGACCGGTGAAATTTCGTCCTTGATATGCAACATGAGTTCTCTGCAAGTCCTTGATTTGTCTGAAAACTATTTAAGTGGTTCCATCCCTCAATGCTTGTTTAACTTCAGTTACTCCTTACAAGCACTGAATCTGAAAAGAAACAGTCTTTCTGGCTCCATTCCTCAATATTGGACAAAAGCTAATAAGTTGAGTTTGATCAATCTCAGTCAAAACAAATTTCAATGATCAGGTACCAAGATCATTGGTCAATTGTACCCTGCTAGAGAACCTTGATCTTGGTGACAACCAACTCAATGACATTTTCCCTTCTTATTTAGCAGCTCTTCCAAATTTGAAGGTCCTAATTCTGAGGTCTAACAAACTTTATGGTCCAATAAATGACTCTGAAACCTCTAATGGTTCCCAAAACTGCACATCCTGGACCTCTCTTACAATAGTTTTTCTGGTGAGTTCCCATTCAAACTCTTCCAAAATTGGATTGGGAGAAAAAATGTCGATGGCACATAGTTTAACATATATCAATGTGCGCAATCGGTTTGAGATACTGAATCATGTGTTTCATCTCCAGTATGATTATGCCGTGACAATAACTAACAAGGGCATAAGGTTAGCATATAACAAGGTTCTGAGAAGACTTCAATGCCATTGACATCTCAAGCAACAAATTTGAAGGAGATATTCCTGGTTTTATTGGAGATCTAAAGGAACTAAATTTGCTCAATCTTTCAAACAACAACCTTGTTGGTTGTATTCCAGCATCAAGTGGGGAATTTATTAAAGCTTGAATCTTCAGACTCTCTCCGAAAAACAGGCTTTCTGGAGACCTCCCACAAGACCTTGCAGGAACTCAATTTTCTTGCATTCTTTAATGTTTCCTTCAACAATTTGAAGGGTCTAATACCAAGAGGGAGACAATTTGAGACCTTTGGAAACAATTCCTTCTTGGGAAATGCAGAATTATGTGGTTATCCCTTAACAAGGAAATGTGCAAACTTGGAAAATTCACCACCTTTGCCTTCTACTACTGAAGAAGAAGAGCATGACTTATTTGGGTGTGGTTGGAAAATCATTATGATGGGTTATGGATGTGGGCTGGTGATTGGCTTCTCTATTGGGTACACAGTAATAACAGGGAAATCATATTGGTTTACCAAGATTCTGAGGAGAAGCCGAAGATTGCATAGAAGGGTTAATAGAAGGGGATGCAGAAACTGATCCTTGTACTTTCAAAATGTTGTAGTATTTTTCCTTTCTTTTTCTTTTTGGGTGCATATAATCTATATTTTGTTACTTTATATTTGGAAGCTTTTCTATTGCAAGGATACATTGATGTTAATAGTATTAGACCAACTCAACTCTACTGACAAATGAAATAATGAGAGTCACTAATATGAAAGATAAATAAATACACCTAATATTCAACTGACTCTACAGGAACATTCCTTTCTTTTTAAATAAAATTAAGCAGTAAAAGCCACATACACAGCCCCAAACCCAATTACATACTACTAATAGAGTTCCTAAAAACCCCATTAGCAAACAAAACAAACAAAACGGCACAATGCCAACTCAGCATAGCATCCCAACATATCCAACTCAAACCCTGAAAGCCACGCCAATAAATTGCCGAGTCTTCCCCAAAGGTATATCAGTAGTATGCAAGAATGAAAACATTGGCAACTGCATCATTTTTATTTGCTACCATAGTCCATAGCCCATTTCAATCTATGGGTTCCTTTCCTATTTTCAGGTTAGATTATACTTTCTCTGCTTTTTCCTCTCACTCCCTCTTTTGTCTGTGTAAAAAACTGATGCATGCATGTATGCTTATCTTAGTTTGAAAAGCAATTGTACAGTTTGAAAACCCATTATTGGTCCCTGGATAAGTAGCTAAAGGTTAATTTGGGGCAAATTTTATTCTAGGGTTGATTAATCTTAATTCCTTTTACATAATCACAAATGCGTGATCTTTCTCTAAAGTTCTCTCTTTACTAATCTTCTGCTGTATTGATTGGATACTCAGAAAGGTAGTGCAAAAAATATAGAATGGAGCTTGTTCGTTTGCATTTCCCCATTTTCTAATCTCTTCTTTATACTAATGATGTGATTAAATTAGCTTTCGGCCAGCTTTAACTATTTTATACTAACTTGTGAACCCGTGACTAAATTACAATGGAAATAGTGTAACGAGCATGAGCATTATTGTAATCTTAGCTCGCCATTCATGAAAAATAGTATTTATTATTTACTTTTTCACGTTTTAGAGAAGAAAAATTTGAACTTGTGACCTCCCACTTACTTATTTCTTGATTAATACTGCTAAATAAATGTGCAAATTGCAATAGTACTAAACACATTTTATATTTGTTTATCTCAAATGGCTTGGCCACTAAACAAGTTGATCAATTATTTTGTCAAAAGTGATTGATGCTTTATTTGAAACTATTTAGAGTAATAAAACATTTAACAAAGGAAATAGGGATCGAGACAGTGGAATTCAATAAGTAGAATCATTTGAATCCATAAGAATAATAAACAGAATAGGAAAGAAAACAAACTGCCAATATCAGCTACAAGCTTACATCAGTACTGCTCCTGCCTCGTTGCACATTTAATATGTGCAAAACTTGGTTAGTAATTTCTACTATGGAGTCTTCCTTGTGTTACTTGATATCCAAGTGCTTGATTATCTTGCTCTGCCTATGTATACATTTATTCACAAGATTCCTTTCTTCCACGCAGCCTCTGTGCCATGATAGTGAGAGTTCTGCCTTGTTGCAATTCAAGCAAAGCCTTAAAATTAAAGAATCTGCTTCTAAGATAGCATCATGGAAACTGGGGGGAGACAACAACGATTGCTGCCTGTGGAAAGGTATTGATTGTGATGAGAACTCTGGTCACGTGATTGACCTTGACCTTAGCAACAGCAATCTCTATGGTTCTATCAATTCCAACAGTAGTCTCTTCCAACTTGATCACCTCCAAAGCCTCAACCTTGCTTTCAATGACTTCAGTTATTCTGAAATCCCAGCTAGAATAGGACAACTTTCAAGGCTAACATATCTCAATCTGTCTTCTTCAGTATTTTCAGGTAATATCCCTTTCACAATTTCTCAATTGGTTAACTTGTCTTCCCTTGATTTGTCTAACAATTTTGACGGTGGTGAAAATCGCATTCTGAAACTTGGGATTGATTTCACTCTAGAAAACCTTGTTAGGAATTTAACCAAGTTAGAATATCTTCACCTTAGTAGTGTAGACATATTTTCTATGGTGCCTGAAGTTTTGTCAAATTTGTCTTTGCTGAAATCTCTTGATCGTGTAGCAGTGGGTTTGGGGAGGATTTCCAATTAGCATTTTCCATCTACCTGAATTGCGGATTCTTAGATTGAATTTTAACAACGATCTTAAAGGTTATTTCCCTGACTTTCAAATAAACAGTCCCCTTGAGACCCTCTCCATTGCAGAAACAAATTTATCAAGTGAGTTGCCTATTTCCATAGGAATACTTCACTCTCTAGTTAACTTTAACACCAGGAACTGCAAATTCTTTGGCTCCATTCCAGCTCAAATAGGTAATCTCAAGCATCTCGTTAATCTGAAGCTTTTTGGAAACCACTTTAGCTGTCTTGTTCCATCTACAATCGGAAACTTAACCAAGTTGAGAGTGCTTAATTTAGGTTCTAATCAACTCATTGGCCCTTTTCTGCCTCATATTCTTAGCTTGTCTAAGCTAACTTATCTATTTTTAGCTCGTAACAATTTTTAAGGTCCTATTCCAAGCTCAATACTTGACCTTAAGAATCTTGAAACACTGGACCTTTCACATAATAAGTTCAGTGGCACCCTGGGGTTTGAATAAAAAAAAAAGGGCTCACCCTGGGGTTTGAATTTTTCAAAATTTAAAAATCTAACCATTTTGTGTCTATCCAGTAATAAAGTTTCCTTTCTCATTGACGAAACCATTCCAAATGCTACATTTCCAAAGTTCCCGCAGTTAGGATTGAATTCATGCAACTTGACTAGTTTCCCTTTTTTTTCCTAAGAGATTAGGATAACTTTGTGTGGCTGGAACTGAAAAATAGTAAGATAGCTGGCCAATTTCCATATTGGATGTGGAACTTTAGTAAAAAAAAGTTGAACATTTTGGGCATTAGTGACAACTCCTTCCTAGGTTTTGACCAACTTGTTCTTCTTCGATGGGCTCGTTTTTAGACTTTTCTAATAACATGCTTCAAGGGTCAATTCCAATCCCTCAAACATCGACTTTGTTCTATCATATCTCGGACAATTCATTGACAGGTAAAATCTCACCACTGATATGCAGCATGAGTTCTCTTCAAGTCCCTAATTTGTCTAACAACAGTTTAGACGGGTCTATCCCTCAACGCTTGTTTAACTTCAGTTACTCTCTGCAAGTAGTGAATTTGAAAAGCAACAATCTTCAAGGCGGCATACCACAATCCTGGTCAGAAGTTAATAACTTGAAGTTGATCAATCTCAGTCAAAACAAAATTCAAGGCCAGCTACCAAAGTCATTGGCCTATTGTACTGCTTTGGAGAACCTTGATGTTAGTGACAACCAACTCAATGATGTTTTCCCCACTTATTTAGCAGCACAAGGTTGAAGATCATTATTTTATGATCTAATAAATTTCATGGTCCAACATATAGTTCTGAAACCTACAATGGGTTCCCCTATCTGGCCATCATTGATCTCTCCTGTAATAGTTTTATTGGCGAGTTTCTATCCAAGCTCTTTCAAGACTGGACAAAGAGGAAAAATGACAGTGGAGATCACTTGGCATATATGCATGTTCCTACCAGTTTTGTAATTGACTGTATCTTTGGCACTGCAAAAATAATTACACAATGACAATAACTAACAAGGGCTTGCAGACAGTATATCAGAAGGTCCAAGAAGACTTCACAGCCATTGATATCTCAAGCAACAAATTTGAAGGAGAAATCCCTAATTTTATTGGGGATTGGGACTCAATTTGTTGAACCTTTCAAACAACAAGTTTGTAGGCTCTATTCCAACATCGCTTGGGAGTTTAGCAAAACTTAAATCTTTGGACATGTCTCAAAACAAGTTGTTTGGACAAATCCCCCAAGAACTCACCCAACTCACTTTTCTTGAGTTCTTTAATGTTTCCTGCAATAATCATAATAGTCCTATACCACGAGGGAAACAATTTAATACGTTCGACAACAATTCTTTTTTGGGAAATTTGGAATTATGTGGGGGCCCATTATCAAAGAAGTGTGGAAGCTTTGACAATTCACCCCCTTTACTTTCACCTTCTGAAGACTATGAAGATTATTCTGAGTTTAGTTGGAAAATAATTTTGATGGGATATGGATTTGGACTCGTGATTGAATTTGCTATCGGCCTCAGGGTAATCACAGGGAAATCATACTGGTTTATCAAGATTGTGGCAAGTGGACAAAAAATCAGAGGAAGGTGATATGAGTGGGAGAAGAAAATGATCCTTGACATTTAGTTACTTACAGACACAATCTCCCTTCTCTCTTCTGTGTTAGTAAATTTTGTGTTTTTGTTTTTTACTTTTTCTTTTACTGGTGAATCTAATCTATTTCATGTAAACTTGGAGATTGCAGTATAAGTATACAGTTTGGATCTTCTTCTTTGACAACAAACTTGTTTGAAGTATAATAAACTTCTTGAGTTAGGTTTTTATTTCTCTTGATTTATTAGCCCCCAAAAAGAAAACCAAAGGATAGAAAAAGTTACATTGTTTTCGTTGGCTCACATTCATGCATGTTGACCTCATGCCTGCACCTGGCTGGCTGGCAGCTTAGAATTTGGGAGGTAATGCCTTTTTTTGTCTTCTGTTGTTGTTGCTTCAATATATTTGAGGAAAGACTACATGCATTAAAGGAGTGGACACAGAATATATACTGAAAAGAATATGTGAATGCCGTTTCAAAGAGTCATCTTATCAACAAAAAATGTAACTACTATGTGAGAAGAGAAGTGAACTTCTAATAATAAACTCTGGTTGCATATTGAACAGAAAAAGAAAAAGAAAACTGTGAAAATTCACCAACTTTACCTCTGCCATTGAAGAATATCAGGACTTAATTGAGTGTGATTGGAAAATCAATGTGATGGGGTTATGGATGTGGGCTGGCGTTTGGCTTCTCAATCTGGTACACAGTAATCACAGAGAAATCATATTGGTTTTTCAAGATTCGGAGGAGAAGCCAAAGAATACATAGAAGGGGATGCAGTAACTGATCCTTGTATTTCTTTTCTGGGTGCATTGAATCTACCTCTTGTTAATACTTGAAACTTTCTGATTGCATGGTTCAATTGATGTTAATATCAGTCACCATCTTTGAACTATATTCTTTGAAATTTATTTAAAGGAAGACGATTTGGATCTTGAATTTTATGTTTTGGTCTTTCTTCTCCTTTTCCTATCAAATTCTTCCAAAAATTGTTTTGGGAATAACTGTGGTACGTAGTTTGATTTACAAAATTACTCACATGGTCAACTACTCGTGTCTTTGCTTATGGTATTGGTTTTATATTATTTGGTTCGTTTTGGCAAATCGAAAGTTTGAGTGTTGGGTGGCAATGCTTCTGGGATCTCTGAATTTGGGATTAATTTTTGGGGAATTGGTTAGTAAGATTGATACTTTTAATTGGTTTAACCATTGTTTTAGTCCCTTATAATTATTTCAACTTTTAATTTTGTCCTCCGAAATATTTTCAGTCAATTTCATTATTTAGGATTCAGAATTTTTAATTAAAATATGTTTTCTCATTCTTATATGCATTAATAAAGTAATTTTACATAATTTAATAATAAAATCTCTCTAGTCGTATTCCTAATTCCACTCGCCATCTTATCTCAAACCCTCTGTTAGGCTCGCTCTCCACAATCTACTAATTGCTGCATAACAATTTTTCTTTAAAAATGAATATTTTTAATTTTTTTTTGCATTCAAATTTCACCATCTAGTCCTACTACTCCTATTACACCTATACTTGTTCTTCCAATGCTTAACACAAAAGGTGACTGTTGAAGAATATATAAGTAATTTTTGATGGAATGAATATAAGCAAAATATATTTGTACAATTATTATACATCCCTTGATCATAACAATCATGAATTTTTTAAAATTGTCAAATATATGTTTTGATTTTAAAATAATCATAGATCCAGACCAAAACAGACCAGTAAAGTTGAAATACTCGGACCCAGATCCAGAACCATCTAGAACCTATTTAAGAGCCTAATACATACCTATTAGGGTCAGAGACGGGTCTGGCCTAACATGGACCCGACCTAACATAGATCTAGCTCAATTGTCATCCCCAAATGAGAGTCACTAATAACAATTTGTTGACCAAAATCAAAGAACACAAGGGTAAGAACAATTTAATAACAATGTTATATTTTTATTTTATTTAACTTAATGTGAATAAATAGTTGCTGCATTTAATATTCTCATTCCCTACATTTATAGGAAAATTTTTGATACAGTAGCAGGAAAAGTTTGACACAATAGTTGTTGAATCCATTTACTCCATTGCGGGCAAGTCTCTGGTTAGATTATTAGCTCACGTTGCAGACTTTAAATATTTTTGTAGTCTAATTGCTCATTTCTTGGTATTTATTTCTTTCAGTTCCCGTAAATGATAACAATTACTTTGATAATACATAATTACAATTCTTATACATCTGCAAGTAATTAATACATTATAATAGTTGAATATAATGATGATTTAGTATTATATGAGAATGAGATTATAATGGGATGATTTGAGCATGTATATATATCAATAATCAAGCATTAATCGTAGATCGTAATATGTAACTATAATATTGTATAATTATGAGTAGGATGGGATGGTAATGTAACTTTATTTTTTGGGTAAAAGTACCATTCTTACAAAAAGTAAAAGATTAATCATAGGACCATAACTGGATAAAAAAAAAACCTAACTAAGTCACTAAATAAACAAAAAAAGACTCAAATTAATTATGAGAAGGTTAAAAAAAGAACTAAGCATTTCAGTCTTAACTAGTTGAACTAACAATAAATATATTTTTTAATTAAAATGTAAATTTAAGTTAGTATTATTTGTAAAGATTTTACAATTTTTTGGATTAAATTGCCATTATTAGTTTTAGTGTCCTGGGTTCAAGCCTTAAACTTTTTTGATGGCCCTGTATTTCTGTTGTGAACTCCTTTGAATGTTCTAGCATGGGAAAGGTCTTCTTAAGTCTTTGTTTTAGACTTTTAGCAATCAAGTCGTCTAACAACAACTTGGGCGGGTCTATCCCTCAATGCTTGTTTAACTTCATTAATTGAGTCCTTAGAAGTATTAATCAAGTGCTCTAAATTTCGATTATAATCTCACTATCAAATGATTAAAGTTCTCAACTGATTTTTTAATATAATATCATGTCTTTATCACCAAATGATCAAAAGATTCGATAACAAAAGTTTGCGCTTAGAAAATCGCTAAAAAGAAAATTTTTACCCGTAGTCATAAAGACTTAGCTAAGTCGTTCTTACTGATCCACAAAGTATTGGCATGCCTTAGTGTCACGGGCTGATTTGCTAGCACGCAAAGACGCCTATGTAGCACTTGCTAACCCCTCGTGGGTAGCAAGTCAGCTTCTCTAATGCCCTTCGGGTGTCAACCCGCAAGGCTAGTGCGCAACAATGTAAGCAAGAAAGCAAATACAACACAGTTTACAAGAAAGGGCTTCAACTTCTCATTAATTGAAAAATGATCAAATTACAATGCTATCAAAATGCTCTCGATATGGCTACGACATAGGCAAATGACTTGGTGTAGGGGGAGTTACAAGCAACACCAAGACCTTTGGCACTCATCCGACAAGCTCGTGTACAACTTTGATTTTCTCATATATACACCCCCCCCTAAAGAGCTTTCTGCGCCATAACCCCTATGGCAGGAGGGAACATCATATTTCCCAGTTGCCCGACTACCCCTGGCTACCTATTTACAAAAATGCCACACTGTTTCATGACATATGCCTAGCTACCCACAATGTGCCCATCACAAGGCAAGCGGCCATGTGCGACATGCACTGGATAAGCTTGGGTTGTGACATTCTCCCCTACTTAATTGGTCGACGTCCTCGTTGACTCAGCTGCTTGAAAGTCTTCAATCTTCTGCTGGAACTCTGACAGATCTTTGGCTTTCTCCCAACTGGTTTCTTCATCTCCAAGACCTTTCCACTTGACTAAGAACTCAAGTCGTGGGCGTCTTCTGATAATCACTCTCCTTTCGGCTAGAATCTCCTTTGCTACTTTGCTTGGTGGCTTCTTGAGGTTGACTGCTGGCCTGGTTGACTGGTTACATGCTGGATCTTCTGGATCAGGATGATACGGCTTCAGGTTGGAAATATGAATCACTGGGTGTATCTTTATCAAGGGTGGAAGGTCGATCTTGTAAGCAACTTTCCCAACCTTGGAAACAATTGGAAGTGGACCTTCGTACTTACGAATAAGCTTGTGATCCTGCCCCCTCAGTCCCTTTAGTTGTTCCTTCGTGAGCTTGACCAATACAAGATCCCCAACTTGGAACTCCAGCTGTCGACGTCCCTTGTCTGCCCATTTCTTCATTCTCTTAGAAGCTTTTTCTAAGTATGCAAGGGCAATGTCAATGTTCTGCTTCCAGTCTTTAGTAAAGTGATGTGCTTTAGGACTCTTTCCTGTATAAGGCCCATCAAGTGTGTGTGGTAGGAGCGGCTGCTGCCCTGTAACAATCTCAAAAGGACTCCTGTTTGTCGCAGAACTCTTCTGAGCATTAAAACAAAACTGAGCAGTGTCTAGTAGCTTTGGCCAATTCCTGTGGTTGACACTGGCAAAATGACGCAAATATTCCTCAAGCATGCCATTGAATCTCTCAGTCTGGCCATCAGTTTGTGGATGATAGCTAGATGAGATGTTAAGTTGTGAACCGAGTAGGTTAAATAATTCGGACCAGAAAGTCCCTGTGAACCTGCTATCTCGATCACTGACAATGTTCTTGGGCACACCCCAATATTTGACAACATATTTAAAGAACAATTGTGCTGTGTCTTCTGCCGAGCAATATTTTGGTGCCGGGATGAATGTGGCATACTTCGAAAACTGATCCACTACCACCAAGATAGTATACAAATCTCCCACTCTTGAAAGACTGGTGATGAAGTCCAGAGACACACTTTCCCACGGACGAGTCGGCACGGGCAACGGCAACGGCTCTAGTAGCCCTGCAATCTTTTTCAGCTCAACTTTGTCTTGCTGGCAGATAAGACACGTTTTGGAGTAGTTAACAGCATCCTCTCTCATCTGAGGCTAGTAATACCCCTGTTTCAGAAGGGCATAAGTTCTCTGCCAACCCGGGTGACTGGCCCACAAAGTGTCATGACACTCCTTCATGAGCGTCCTTCGCAGGTCCTCTGCTTTGGGAACGAACAATCGGCTTCCCTTCGCCATCAGTAGTCCATCCTCCACCCAGAACTGACGAGTCTTCCCTTCTTTGGCTAGGTTTATGATAGCTTGAGCGAATGGATCCTTATCCAAGTTCTCTCGAATGTGCTCTCGCATTGAAGTAGCAACACGACTAGCCGATATGTGTTCTATGTAGGTCATTGCTGCAAGCTCAGCCTTGCAACTAAGGGCATCAGCTGCTTGATTACTTTTCCTTGCCTTGTGTTCAAACTCAAAATCAAACTCTGCTAGAAACTCATGCCAACGACCCTGCTTAAGTGTCAACTTCGGCTGTGTAAAGAAATGACTAACTCCCGTGTTGTCAGTCACCCTAGTGGGAGTCTATAGTAATTTGCTAAACCAAGGAAAGAGCGCAGTTCAGTCACCCTAGTGGGAGTCTTCCACTCTTGGATGGCCTTCACCTTGTCCAAATCCATTCGGACACGACCTTCCTCAATAATGTGGCCAAGAAACTTGATCCGCTTTTGAGCGAAAGAACACTTCTCCCTTTTCACAAACAACTGGTTCTTTCTCAGCCTGTTGAAAACCAGATGCAAGTGTTGTTTGTGATCTTCCAGAGTGGAGCTATAGATCACAATATCATCCAAGTAAACCACGATGAACTTGTCTAAGTAACCGCGGAAAACCTGATTCATGAGAGTGCAAAATGTGGCTGGTGCATTCGTCAACCCAAATGGCATCACCAAGAACTCAAATGCACCATATCGAGTGACACAAGTCGTCTTCGGCTCGTCCCCCTCCGCAATTCGAACTTGGTAATACCCGGACCTCAAGTCCAGCTTTGTGAAGTACTTGGCATCACTCAGTTGGTCAAAAAGATCAGCAATAAGCGGTATAGGATAACTGTTCCGCACTGTGACCTTGTTGAGTGCCCGATAATCAACACACATTCGCAGGCTCTCATCCTACTTCTTCTGAAACAACACCGGTGCTCCAAACGGTGCCTTTAAAGGTCTTATGAACCCTGACTCTAGTAGTTCATTCAGCTGTTTTCTGAGCTCAGCCAACTCAGGTGGTGCCATCCTGTATGGAGCCTTTGCAGGTGGCTTGATGCCTTGCACTAACTCAATCTCATGATCAATACCCCTGCGCGACGGCAAGGTTTGTGGAAGTTTGTCAGGCATGACTCCTTCATATTTCTTCAAAACTCCCTGTATGGTTGGCGGCACTGGCTCTCCATCCCCTTATCCTCAGTAACCAAGGGTACCACCACAAAAGTAGGTTCATGTCGCTTCATGCCCTTCTTGAACTGAAGAGCCGATAGATGCTTAGTCTCACCAAGTTGTTTGATCACTGCTGGCACCATGGCTGGTTGCTCTCCTATTATCATAAGAGAACTAGCAGCAGGGATTGGAATTGCTTTATGAGTAAGCATGAACTCCATCCTGAGGACAACATCAAAATCATCAATCTTGGCCACCACAAAATCGACACGGCCTTCCCATGTCCCAAGCTTTACAGAAACTTGCTTGGCTTGCCCCGCAGTAGGCAAGGATTTAGAATTCACAGCTTTCATCCGGCCTGAGTCTTTCTCCAACTTTAGGCCCAGCTTCTTGGCCTCCACTTCAGAAACAAAGTTATGGGTAGCCCCAGTGTCCAGCATGACACTCGTAGCCGGCTTCCCACCAAGATGGCCCTTCACAAACATGAGACCTTTATCCTCGCTCTTCTTGGAACTCTCAGCATGCTTCTTGAGTGCCTCAATAAACTGCAATGCCCCCATCCTGAGCTGATCTTTATCAGACTCGTCCTCATCCTCATCCTCATCCTCGTCAGCATGACTCTGAGGTGCTTTACGAACCGAAGCTTGCAAAGCATTGAGTGCAATTTTCTATGGACATTCCGCAACTCTATGTGGTCCATTACACAAGAAACAAGAGATTGTCCTTGGTTTGGAGGTTGAGACAGACCCTCGTGATGATTGTGGACTATTGGAGGGGTAGGAAGGTTTCCTCTGATCCCCTCCCCCACTTTTGTTCTTTCCTGGCTTGCCAAACTGTCCGTCATTGCCTCCACTAGAAGATTGTTGTGGTTTCTTACTAGCAGAGCTTTCAGGAGCGTAGTCTGTCAAGCACTCGGCTGCCGCCTGAGCTGTGGCCAAATCCTGGACCCGTTGTCGTTGAAGTTCAGCCCTCGCCCATGGCTTTAAGCCTTCAAGGAAATAGAACATCTTATCCTTCTCTGACATGTCACGAATGTCTAACATCAGCCCCGCAAATCTCTTCACATACTCCCAGATAGTCCCTGTCTGTTTCAACTCCCTTAAGTTGCGCCGAGCGATGTACTCGACGTTCTCTGAAAAGAATTGGGCCTTCAGCTCTCTCCTCAAATCTTCCCAGGTGTCAATTACGCATCTACCATCTTGTATGTCAACATACTTTGTCCTCCACCAGAGTTTTGCATCTCCAGCAAGGTACATCGTAGTTGTTGTCACATTTGCTTCTTCCGAATCCATTCTCACTGCTCGAAAGTACTGTTCCATGTCAAATAGAAAGTTTTCCAACTCCTTTGCGTCTCGTGCTCCTCCAAAAGCCCGAGGTTCAGGAACTTTCATTCGACGTTGCCTCACACCCTCAGCATACAGGTTGTGGTTGTCATTACCCACCGCTCTCATGGTGATATTGACCTTGGTGTTCAGCTCACCAAGTTTATCTTCCATGATGGCCATGTCCTCCAAAATTTCACCACGCATGGTGTGGACCGCACCCTCCAGTTGTGCTTGGGATTGGTCGATACTACTAACTCGCTCCTCGAGCTCAGCAGCATTGTCACCTGTGCCTTGGACATTCTTATTCCTCTCGAGTGCCCGCACACAGCTGACAAGTCCTTCAAGGATATTCACCCTTTCAATCAATCCGGGTATGTCAAACTCTTTCAATGACGCCTGTATGTCTATCATGGAGTCATACACTCCAACAAGCTCACCCAGCTGCGAGTCAATCCAATCAAACTTTTGTTGATTCGTCATTCCTTTCATCATGACAACAACCAACTGCTACTTCCTCAGCGGTTCGGAACGTAGCTCTGATACCAACTGTCACGGGCCGACTTTGCTAGCACGCAAAGAAGCCTATGTAGCACTTGGTAACCCCTCATGGATAGCAAGTCAGCTTCTCCAATGCCCCTCAGGTGTTAACCAGCAAGGCTAGTGCGCAACAATGTAAGCAAGAAAGCAAATACAACACAGTTTGCAAGAAAGGGCTTCAACTTCTCATTAATTGAAAAACGATCAAATTACAATGCTATCAAAATGCTCTCGACATGCTCTTGACATGACTACGACATAGGCAAATGGCTTGGTGTAGGGGGAGTTAGAAGCAACACCAAGACCTTTGACACTCATCCGACAAGCTCGTGTACAACTTTGATTTTCTCACATATACACCCCCCCTAAAGAGCTTTCTGCGCCATAACCCCTATGGCAGGAGGGAACATCATATTTCCCAGTTGCCCGACTATCCCTGGCTACCTATTTACAAAAATGCCACACTGTGTCATGACATATGCCTAGCTACCCACAATGTGCCCATCACAAGGCAAGCGGCCATGTGCGACATGCACTGGACAAGCTTGGGTTGTGACACTTAGCCATGATTTTACATATTTCAACTTTCTGATTCTTCTTCTGCCTGGTTGTCTTCAAAATTCCAAATGGCTTTGGTCTATAAAATGAGTTGATTGGTACTTTGCCTTATGCTTCCCGTGATTAGAACTTTTGGATTAATTCAAACGTTTATCAATGGAAAAAGTAGGGTGGGTGGAATGGCTTTGACCAAAGATCATAATGTCATTTCTTGATACAATATTTTTCAATTTAGAAATAGAAATATATTGGATACGTATTAGAAACATCATGGAAATGGTATATAATCCTGAAAACATTTAGATATATATAAAAATATTATGTAATATTTATTTATGAGTGATTTGTAATATATATAATGATTAATTATACATAGAAGGTTGGATTTGTCTTTTCTCATAATTATATTTTATTTTTACATGTTTATTCTCAATCATTTATTAAATTATACATAATGCAATCAATACATATTAACTAAATTAAATGATAAAATTTAGAAATAATACTTATACTTAACTATATTTATTTTCTTGTCGTTTGACAAGTTTCCAAATAACAAATCTTTTATAACTTATAATTATAATACTTATAAAATCTAATTGTGTGATTTATAAATACATTTTAGTCTATATAACTTAATTGTTCATAATTAAGTATAAATATGTAGAAGAGAAAAAATTATTAATTATTATTATTAAATGGAAAAAGATATGAATAATTAGTAAATATTAAAAATAAACATTTAGAAAGAAAAATAATTAAAATAAAAATTTTCTTTTATGAATTAAAAATTACATATCACTAAATATTATTTTTTAATTCTTGATATTAATCTCTATTATTGCTTTTTATTTATTTATTAAGAAAATCTTAGAAAAAATACATATGTAAGACACGGTATCCAAAAATATCTAACTATATCATTAGATATAATAATATACCAACAAGTATTTATAGATAATTTGAATATTGATAGTAAACAATTGTTTTGTATCTATAACTACGAATACGTTTTTCGTCCTTATCGCGAGATAATAAGATACATTTACTTCCTTGACTTTGACTTCATATTCTACACTTCAATTTAGCTTTTTCTTTGTTGCTTTCCTTCAGCACAAACTCTTTATTTCCTACATGGCGTGACTAGCGATGAGTTTACACTAGAACGTAAGTTTTCATGCTGAAATAAGTCTCCAGGTACATATCACAGACAAGTCTTCACGCAAAAATAAGTCTTGGTTTCCAATTCACATGGGTGGGACAACCAGCACCATTTACGTGTTTTTTAATTCATACTACGGAGCCTTATGCAAAACTTAGTTGGTAAATAATAACTAATATGGAGCCCCTGTGTACAAATTGAACAATTTTGTATTTGTTTCGGTGAATGAATTTAATTGTTGAATAATATTATAATGTTTTCATATATAAAATGAACATTAGGAATATATATTTTGTAATTTCATATGTTTTAAAAAATTATAAATTGAGACCATCTTCGACAATTATCACAGATATATAGTTCATACAAAATTGAGACCATCAACATTCAATTTATTTGCATCTGCTTTTTTGTAGCTGATAAATAGAGTATCATTATCTATTTATCAGCGATAATAGTCCTGACACATAGAAGTATTGACGACAGCTTATTGCGTTATCCTGACGGTAGTATGAGGAGCATGGAAATAAGAGAGGAAGCTTGCATTTTGTAGTCAGTTTCCAACCTACCAACGTACTGCCCAGACTTCACGTTGAAATAAGACTTCATGTGGAAATAAAATAGTATTGGTTGCTCCAATTCACATGGGTGGCACAACCGTGACTCCAATGCCATTAATTACTTGTTTATCTGATTCGTACAAAGAGTCTTCCCTCTATAATCAGAAAACAGATCTGTTAACGTTGGCCCCAAACTTACATCAGTACTGTTGCATATCTACAGTGGCGGACCAAAGAATTTACATAGTCGTAGTCGACTTTATATTAATATTTTAAAAATTATTTACTCAACGTTGACCCCAATCATTTATTAAACTATGTATACAGAAGAAGGTGAATAGGAGAGGAAGCAGAAAATTATCCCTTGACATTTAGTTACTTACAAACACAATCACCCTTCTCTCTTCTGTGTTTTTCCCCCCTTTTCTTTTACTTGTGCATCTACTCTATTTCATGTAAACTTAACTTGGAAGCTTGGCGATTGCAGTATGAGTATAATGATTACAGCGTGTATCTTCTTCTGTGATAACAAACTTGTTTTAAGCATAATAAACCTCGAGTTAGCTGTTTATTTATCTTGATTTTGTAGGCCCTAAAAAGAAAACCAAAGGAAAGAATTTTGTGGGTAATGCCTTTTGTTTTCTTCTGTTTTTCTTGCTTCAATGTATTTGAGGAAAGAAAATTTCATTAGATTTTCTAAAAAATAATATTGCAGGACTACATTCATTAAAAAAGTTGAGTCAGAATATACACTGAGAAGAAACTAATAATAATGGTTATGGATGTGAGAAGAGAAAAGGAAAAAGAAAACTCGGAAAATTCACCACCTTTTCCTTCTACCATTGAAGAAGATTGGGACTTAATTGATCGAGTGTGATTGGAATATTATTGTGATGGGGTTACTGGAGTGAGAATAATTAGGTAATAACCGAAAAACTGAAATCGAAACCGAATTTTATTATTGTTTGGTTCAATTATATTTTTGATAAATTTTATTTTTAATTTTTAATTAATCAAAATTGAAATTATATGTTCGGTTTTTACAGTCTCTCATTTTAATCAAAATTGTACCAAAACTATATTTTAATGTTCTAGCATGGGAAGGGTCTTCTTAAGTCTTTGTTTTAGACTATTAGCAATCAAGTTGTCTTACACAACTTGGGTGGGTCTTTCCCTCGATGTTTGTTTAACTTTATTGACTCCTAATTAGAAGTATTAATCAAGTGCTCTAACTTTCGATTCTATTCTCGCTATCAAATTCTTCAAATTCTCAACTGACTTTTCAATATAATATCATGTCTTTATCACCAAATGAACGAAAGATTTGATAACAAAAGTTTGCGCTTAGAAAATTGGTAAAAAGAAAATTTTTAACCAGTCATAAAGACTTAGCATTAAGTCGTTCTTACTGATCCAAAAAGTATTGGCATGACTTAGCCACGATTTTACATATTGCAACTTTCTCTATTGCCTGGCTGCTTCAAAATTCCAAATGGTTTTGGTTTATAAAACGAGTTGATTGGTGCTTTGCCTTATGCTTCCCGTGATTAGGACTTCTGGATTGATTCAAACGTTTATCAATGGAAAAAGCAGGGTGGGTGGAATGACTTTGACTAAGGATCAAAATAATATTTTTTTAATATAATATCGGTAGTTTAGAAAGAAAAATTTATGGAATAAGTATCGGAAACATTATAAAAAATGTGCACAATCTCGGGAACATATAGATAAATGTTAAAATATTATATATTATTTATTTATGAGTGATTTGTAATGTATATATGATTAATTGTGCATATTTGAAGGTTTAATTTATTTTCTCAAAATAAACTATATTTTTTTACATGTTTAATCTTAATCATTTATTAAATTATACATAATACAACCAATACATACTAACTAAATTAAATAATAAAGTTTAGAAATAATACTTACACCTAGCTATATTTATTTTCTTGTCATTTGATTAGCTTCCAAATAATAATTTTTTTATAACATATAATTATGATACTTATAATATCTAATTGCATAATTTATAAATACAACTCAGTCTATATAATATCATGTCTTTATCACCAAATGAACAAAAGTTTGCGCTTAGAAAATTGGTAAAAAGAAATTTTTTAACCACAGTCATAAAGACTTAGCTTCAAGTCGTTCTTACTGATCCAAAAAGTATTGGCATGGCTTAGCCATGATTTTACATATTTCAACTTTCTGATTCTTCTCTTGCCTGGCTGTCCTCAAAATTCCAAATGGTTTTGGTCTATAAAATGAGTTGATTGGTACTTTGCCTTATCCTCAAAATATCATGGGTGCAATGACTTTGACTAAGGATCAAAATATCATGGGAATGACTTTGACTAGGGATCAAAATATCATTTTTTTTTTATATATCATATCGGTAATTTAAAAACCAAAATTTATGTAGTAAAAATATCAGAAACATTATGAAAAATGTGTACAATCCCAGAAATATATATATATATATATATACATTTATAAATATTATATATTATTTATTTATGAGTGATTTGCAATGTCTATATGATTAATTTTGCATATTTGAAGGTTTAATTTATTTTCTCAAAATAAATTATATATTTTTACATTTTTAATCTCAATCATTTATTAAATTATACATAATGCAACCAATACATATTAACTAAATTAAATGATAAAGTTTAGAAATAATACTTACACCTAATTATATTTATTTTCTTGTCATTTGATTAGCTTCCAAATAATAATTCTTTTACAACATATAATTATGATACTTATAATATCTAATTGTATAATTTATAAATACAACTCTGTCTATATAATTTAATTGGTCATAATTAAGTATAAATATGTATAAAAAAAAATATGACCACTTAGTAAATATTTTACTAAGTTTGAATAAATAGCTGTTGCATTTAATGTTGTCATCCCCTTTATTCTTAGAAATGTTTGACACAGTAGTTGTTGAATCCATTTACTCCATTGCAGGCAGGGCTGTGGTTGGATTATTAGTTCAGATTTCAGACTTTAAATATTTTTGTTGCATATTTACAATTCTGATAGGTGATTAATACATTATAATATTGTATAATTACGAGTAGGATGGTAATATAACTTTATTTTTTGGGTAAACAAACCATGCTCTAAAAAAAATAAAAAATTAATCATACCACCATAACTGGACAAAAAACCCCAACTAAGTCACCAAACAAAGACTTGGCTTTTTTTGGGTTTCGCATACATATCAACTACATCATGCTACTTTTTAAAATAGTTCTCAATCTTGAAGCATCGTGCTGTACCTTCCCTTTGTAAAACTTTTATTTGTGTGGTATCGATGAGGATAAAGAGCAGAAAAGTTTTATATGAATGAATGGATGAATAAGAGCAGAAAACTTTAAATTATTAAAGAATCTCAATTATTAGTTGCGTGGATGTTTGTTTCAATTATGGATGGTGTCCATCAATTATCTCTCAGTCAGAAAATTAATGAAACAAAAGGAAAAATGGGGGGTTTTGATTTTTTTTGGTAGAATAAAGTGGTGCTTCACACTTTTCTGGTCTTATCCTTATCGATACCACAAATAAAAGTTTTACAAAGGGATGGGCAGCATGATGCTTCAAGATTAAGAGCTATTAAAATAAGTAGTACGATGTGGTTGATACAGACACGAGACTCCCATAAAAATGAGTCTGATAAACTCAACAAAAATTTTTATCTATCAACCAGTACCAGCATATTACATGAATCCAGTTTGGACCCTAACAGTTATTTATTTGTATTCATTATAGACTCGCAAATAAAACCTATTTTAAGTCTATCACTTACGAGATATTCATATCGGAGCCTATGGGCTAGCTCATAGACTCTTTTTCTTTTTTTTAAAATATATATATATATATATATATTTTATTAAAGATTACTTCAACTTAATAATTGATTTAACATAATTTTAAGTGATTCATAATTCTTATTTTCTCATACAATTTATAACAAATTTAGCCTTCTATATATAGTTATATTTTTTTTTTTTTTGTTGAGAATTATAATTAATCATAAAATATGAATTTTCAAAAGATCAATATTTAAAATTATGTAATTAAATTTTTTTTGTTTTTCTTTTTTAGTCAACTCCTTTAGTTTCATTTCTTAGACAATTTTTTTATAATTCAAGTAAGCTCTCTCAATTTTATCTCTAGTCAACTACTTTAATATTTTTTAAATTTCTTATTTTGCAAATACATGTATATAGAAAATTCAAATTTATACATCTTTACACATAATATAAATCTATCTATACTATTCTAAAAGTCAGAATACTCTTATAATCTCTTATTTTAGAATAAATATAAATTAATTCATTTTAAACTAATTAGAATACTAATTTGTGTCTCCTAATAAATACCTATTACTCCACCTACTCACATATCAATTACAACACTTTCTCTTTTACCTTTTAATAATTACCAACACTACTCTCGTTCATACACTAATTTTTAAGTTTTTCCTTTTAAATATAACTAAAAAATTTAAAATGAGGGGGACAACCAACACTATTTACATGTTTTTTGATTCATACTACGGAGCTTTCCTTGATATTCACAAAACGAATCTTCCAATAGTAGCTGCAAACATACATCAGTACTGCTCCTTGCAATTATATATAAATGTGCAAAACTTGGTAAGTAAGTAATAGTTACAATGGATCCTACCTTGTGTTACTTGATATCCAAGCGCTTCATTATCTTGCTCTGCCTGTATACATTTTTTTTCACTAGCATCCTTTCTTCCACGCATCCTTTGTGCCATGAAAATGAGAGTTCTGCCTTGTTGCAATTCAAGCAAAGCCTTGAAATAAAAGAACCTACTTCTAAAATAGCCTCATGGAAATTGGGAGGAGACAACACCGATTGCTGCCAGTGGGAAGGTGTTGATTGTGATGAGAATTCAGGTCACGTGATTGGCCTTGATCTCAGCAACAGTAATCTCTATGGTTCTATCAATTCCAGTAGTACTCTATTCCAACTTGTTCACCTCCAAAGTCTCAACCTTGCTATCAATGACTTCAATTCTTCTGAAATCCCGGCTAGAATAGGACAACTTTCAAGGTTGACATATCTGAACCTGTCTTCTTCAACATTTTCAGGTAATGTCCCATCTGAAATTTCTCAATTGGCTCACTTGTGTTCCCTTGATTTATCCAACACTTATGATTACCCTTCACCTAGCAGAAACTCTTTAAAACTGGGGACTGATTTTACTCTAGAAAACCTGGTTAGGGATCTGACCAAGCTAGAATATCTTCACCTTGGTTTTGTAGATATATCTTCTACTGTGCCTCAAGTTATGTCAAACTTATCTTCTCTGAAATCTATAGTCCTTATAGACTGTGGGTTGTCTGGGGAATTTCCGATTAGCATTTTCCATCTAACAGATTTGAGGAATCTCAGATTGGATTTTAACGAAAATCTTAACGGTCATTTACCTGAATTTCAGCTGAACAGTCCTCTTGAGATAATTTACGTTGCAGTTACAAATTTCTCTGGTAAGCTACCTACTTCAATCGGAAACCTTAGCTCTCTGACTAGCTTCAACACATGGCATTGCAAATTCTTTGGCTCCATTCCAGCTCAACTAGGTAATCTCAAGCATCTCATTAAGCTGCTGCTTTATGGGAACCACTTTAGCGGTCGTGTTCCATCTTCAGTCAGAAACTTAACCAAGTTGAGAGTACTTAACTTAGGTTCTAATCAACTCACAGGCCCTCTTCCGCCTCAGATTCTTAACTTGTCTGAGCTCACTGAATTATATTTAGCTTATAACAATTTTCAAGGTTCTATTCCAAGCTCAATAGTTGACCTTTATAATCTTGAATTGTTGGACCTTTCACATAATGAGTTTAGTGGCACACTGCAGTTTGAAATTTTTTCAAAGTTTAAAAATCTAACCAATTTGGTTCTATCCAATAATAAACTTTCCTTACTCATTAACGAAACCATCCCAAATGTTGCGTTTCCAAAGTTCCAGCAGTTAGGATTGAATTCCTGCAACTTAAACAGTTTACCTTATTTTCTAAGAGATCAGGATAAACTTGAGTGGCTAGGACTGAAGGATAATAAGATTGCTGGCCGGTTTCCCTACTGGATGTGGAACTGTAGTGAAGAAACGTTGAACATTATAGACATTAGTGACAACTCCCTCATAGGTTTTGACCAACTTCCGGTTCTTCTTCCATGGACTAGTTTAACATATTTTGACTTTTCCAATAACTTGCTTCAAGGATCAATTCCAATCCCTCAATCTTTGACTGTGCACTATGATATCTCGAACAATTCATTGACTGGTGAAATATCCCCACTGATATGCAACATGAGTTCTCTTCAAGTCCTTGATTTGTCTGACAACAGTTTTGGCGGGTCTATCCCTCATTGCTTGTTTAACTTCAGTTCCTCCCTGAAAGTAATGAATTTGAAAAGCAACAATCTTCAAGGCTGCATTCCACAATCTTGGACGAAAGTTAATAACTTGATGGTGATCAATCTCAGTCAAAACAAACTTCAAGGTCAGCTACCAAAGTCATTGGCCAATTGTACTGTTTTGGAGAACCTTGATGTTAGTGACAACCAACTCAATGATGTTTTTCCCACTTATTTAGCAGCACTTCCAAGCTTGAAGATCCTCATCTTACGATCTAATGAATTTCATGGTCCAGTATATAGTTCTGAAACCAACAATAGAGGGTTCCCCCAGCTGGTCATCATTGATCTCTCCTTCAACAGTTTTATTGGTGAGTTCCCATCCAAGCTCTTTCAAGACTGGACAAAAAGGAAAAATGACAGTGCAGATCACTTGACATATATGCATGTTCCTGCCATTAGTTTTATAAACTATTATCGATGGGACATTGAATATAATTTCACAATAACAATGACTAACAAGGGCATGCAGACAATATATCAGAAGGTCCGCGAAGACTTCATAGCCATTGATATCTCAAGCAACAAATTTGAAGGAGAAATCCCTAATTCTATTGGGCATTTAAGGGGACTCAATTTGTTGAACCTTTCAAACAACATGTTTGTTGGTTCTATTCCACCATCGCTTGGGAGTTTAGCAAAACTTGAATCTTTGGACATGTCTCAAAACAAGTTGTTTGGACAAATTCCCCAAGAACTCGCACAACTCACTTTTCTTGAGTTCTTTAATGTTTCCTGCAATAATCTCAGTGGTCATATACCACAAGGGAAACAATTTAATACGTTCGACAATAATTCTTTTTTGGGAAATTTGGAATTGTGTGGGAACCCATTATTAAAGAAGTGTGGAAACTTTGACAATTCACCTCACTTACTTTCACCTTCTGAAGAAGATCAAGGTTCTTTTGAATTAATTAGTTGGATAATAATTTTGATGGGATATGGATGTGGACTCGTGATTGGATTTGCTATCGGCCTCAGGGTAATCACAGGGAAATCATATTGGTTTATCAAGATTGTGGCAATTGGACAAAGAATATTGAGGCAGGTGAGTAGGAGAGGAAGCAGAAAATGATTCCTGACATTTATTTACATACAAACACAATCACCCATCTCTCTTCCATGTGTTTAAATCCTTGTGTGTGTTTTTTTTTTTTTTTTTTACTGGTGCATCTATTCTATTTCATGTAAGCTTAACTTGGAAGCTTGGTGATTGCAGTATAAGTATAATGCTTACAGTGCGTACCTTCTTCTGTGATAACAAACTTGTTTGAAGCATAATAAACTTCTTGAGTTTTCTGTTTATTATTCTTCATTTTGTAGGCCCCTAAAAGAAACCAAAGGAAAGAATTTTGTAGGTAATGCCTTTTGTTTTCTTCTGTTTTTCTTGCTTCAATGTATTTGAGGAAATAAAATTTTCTAAAATTTTCTAAAAAATAACATTGGCAAGACTATATGTATTAAAGAAGTACTGGAGACAGAATATTCACTGAGAAGAAACTAATAATAAGGGTTATGGATGTGAAAAGAGAAAATGAGAAAGAAAACTCGGAGAACTTCATCAGCTTTGCCTTCTACCATTGAAGAAAAACAAGGACTTACATGAGTGTGATTGGAATATTATTGTGATGGGGTTTATGGATTTGGGAATAATTCAATAATAATCAAAAAACTGAAATCGAAACCCAATTTTATTTTGGTTCGGTTTGATTTAGTTTTTTGATAAATTTTATTTTTAGTTTTTATTTAATCAAAATTGAAATTATATGTTCAGTTTTTACACTCTCTCGGTTTTAACCGAAATCGTACCAAAATTAAATTTTAGTTTTTTTCTTTTTTCAAAAAAAAAAAGAGAACAATGCCAATTTGAGCCTAATTTTTTAGGGCCATAATAATATATTTTTGTTGTTTAAAGTAGGAATTTTTAATTTTTTTTGAGCTATATCTTATGGGAGAGGAATCATAAAATGATTCCTCACATTTAGGTACTTACAAACACAATCCCTCTTCTCTCTTCTGTGTTTGTAAACCCTTTTGTTAATTTTTTTACTTTTTCTCTTACTGGTGCAGTGGTGCATCTAATCTATTTCATGTAAATTTAACTTGGAAACTTGGAGATTGTAGTATGTGTATACAGTATGTATCTTCTGTGACAATAAACTTGTTTGAAGCATAATAAATTAACTTCTTGAGTTAGCTGTTTATTACTCTTGATTTTGTAGCCTCCAAAAAGAAAACCAAAGGATATTTGGTATGTATGCCTTCTTTTTCTTCTGTTTTTCTTGCTTCAATGTCCTTGAGGAAAGAAAATTTCATAAGATATTCTAAAGAATAACATTGGCAATACTAAATGCATTAAAGAAGTGGACACAGAATATACACTGAGAAGAAAACTAATAATAAGGGTTATGGATGTGAGAAAGAGGAAAAGAAAAGAAAACTTGGAAACCACCTTTGTCCTCTGCCGCTGAAGAAGATCAGGACTTAAATGAGTGTTGGAATATCATTGTGATGGGTTAAGGATGTGAGCTGGAGTTTGGCTTCTCTATCTGCCTATTTGGTACACAACTATCACAGAGAAATCATATTGATTTGTCAAGATTCTGAGGAGAAGCCAAAGAATAGATAGAAGGGAGAATAGAAATGATTTTTGTTTTTTGGGCGCATTTCATCTATCTGTTGTAAATTTTGTTTGAAAGCTTTCTTATTGCATGGTTACATTGAAGTTAATAGCAGTCACCATCTTTGAGTTATCTTCATCGAAATTTATTTATTTTTAAACCAAAAAAAACACTTCCATATGCAGCAAAAGTACTGCAAAAGTCACATAAATATAACCCCAGCCCAATTACAATTCAGAAGAGTACTCCTACTCTGCATCCCAACATATCCAACTCAAAATTGCTGATCTTCCCTAAAGGTATATGCTAGAATGAAAACATTGGCAATGCATAATTTTTATTTGCTACCATAGCCCATTTCTAATTCCGCCAGGAGCATAGCCTATTGGTCCCGAATCTGGGTAAAGGAGAAGAAAAAGGTTATGATAGGTTGATGATCATCATAAAACTAATCAAAACTTAGTAATCACCCCAACTATTGACAATTGAAATTTAATTGGATTGAGTAAACTTGTATCTGTGGGTTCATTTCCCTTTTTAAAGTTATTTTATTCTCTGTGTATTTGGAAATATTGATGCAGGTAAATATGCTTATTTTAGTTTGAAAAACATGTGTACTAGTTTGAAGACCCAACCTTTATAAGTAGCTGAAGGTTCTTGAATTAATTAGTGGAAAACAAACAAAAATAATTTATCTGAATTCCATATGCTGATCAAGTCAGTGGCAGCCATTGTATGATGCCATAATGTTTCTCTAAAGCTCCCTCTTTTTCTAATCTTCTGCTGCATTGATTGGATACTCAGAAAGCTAGTGTACTAATGAGCATACACACTATTATAATCTTAGTCAGCCATTCATGAAAACTAGTATTTATTATTTACTTTTTCAGTTTTCTATTATCTCATAATTAAAATTTAGAAAAGAAAATTTTGAACTCGTGAGGTTGTGACCTCCCACTGAGAAGCTCCTATTTTACTTGCTAATTTTGTGGGCATATAACTGAATATTAATAATACAAAAATGAATAACATATTGAACTCAAAAATTTTACGTAGAAAAAACTTCATATCTTTTTTCACTAACTTCATTTCTTCCATGTCACCACAGTGCCATGACAATGAGAGGTATGCCTTGAACAATTTCAAGCAAAGCTTTTCAATGAGAAACCTGCTTCTTCTTATGAATTTACTCTTCTCCCAAGATAGCATCATGAGAACTTGACGGCTAGTTGAAACCCACATTAGTTGCGGTGGTCCTTCTTGAGTTATAGGGCTTTCGCCCCTTAAATTATTAATTTTTAGTATTTCTGTATTGCTTCGTGGTGCTTTTCCTTCAAATTATCCCTGTCGATTATGTGGCTATTTAGGAAATCGAAGCTGCTTGAGAGTGTTTATATATGTGTCCATCCCCTTTCTAATAAGATAGACGATTTAAACAACGGTGTTTAGTCGTAAGGACTTGTTTGCTATACTTTTTGGGTAAAAAACCATGCTTAAAAAAAGCAAAAGATTAAGATTAATCATGAGAAGGTTAAAAAAAGAGAGACCAACTCCACTATCCAAATTAATCTTCGCTCACAAGACAGATTAACCTAACAACAAATGCGTTCTTTAACGAAAATGTAAATCCAAGTTAGTATTATGGAAAGATTTTACTTGACATTATTAACTTAAAAGTCTCGGGTTCAAGTCTTAAAACATTTTTGATGGCCCTGTATCTCTATTTTGAATGAGTTTGAATGTTGTAGCAGTCAAGCCGGTCATAATTACTAGATAAAAACATGTTATTAGATTTTCATATCATATTTTAAATTTTTATGATCAAGTGCTCTAAAGTTCAGTTCTTGCAATCAAATGATCAAGTTCTCAATTGATTTTTTAATATAATAATATGTCTTTACCACGAAATGAGCTAAAGATTCGGCAGCAATAGTTCGAGCTTAGAAATCGATGAAAAAAATAATTTAAAATAATTTGTGGGTCAATTCACTAAATAGAATTTTAGTCATGGCATATAACTTTTAAGTCGGTCTTACTGATCCAAAAAGGTAAATAAAATGTGTTGACTGGTTACGTTGTTTCCTCACGTAATTAGCTACTTTTGAATTAATTTAAACATTTATCAATGGAAAAAGTAGAGTGGGTGGAGTGATTCGAACTCAACACAAAGAAATTTGCAGAACACCAATTTAATAACCATTTCTGTGTTTGCATGGAAGAAAAGCAAGGGAAAATTGAGTTATGATAATTACACAAACAACTTTTACAAACTGTTTACAAAATTGTTTTAATAAGTAAAATGATAGCATTATTTTAAGTTATAGTGCAGACAGTTGTTGAAATATTTATGACTATCATCATTTTGCCTATATAAGCTGCAAACTCACATACTCCTTGCACATCCACAAGTTCAAACTTGTCTGGTTAGAAATTTATTAACTATGGAGTCTTCCTTATGTTACTTCACTTCCAAGCTTTTGCTTACCTTACTCTGCCTATTTTAATTTACTAACTTCAATTCTTCCATGCCATCGCATTGTCACCGTAACGAGAGATCTGCCTTGTTGCGATTCAGAGAAAGCCTTACCATCAACAAATCTGCTTCTTCAGATAATCTTACTCTTATTCTACGGTAGAATCATGGAAACTAGAAGAGAACTCTGATTGTTGCTTGTTGGGTGTGTCACTTGCGATGATAAGTCGAGTAATGTGGTAGGCCTTGGCCTTAGTAGTAGCAATCTCTATGGTTGCTTGTTCATCTCCAAAGGCTTGACCTTGCTGACAATGACTTCAATCATTCTCAAATTCCAGCAGCAGTAAGGTATCTTTCAGTATTTGCAGTTCATGTTCCAGCAGCAAGTTTGCAACTGTCTAAGTTGTCTTCTCTTGACTTCTCTTACAATCGAGATCCGTCTACCGGTAAACACGTGCTAAAACTTTGGAATCATCTCCAATTAGGAAACCTTGTGGGGAATTTGAGCGGCCTGGAACATCTTCACCTCAGTTTAGTAAAGATAACTTCTAGGGTGCCTGAAGTTTTGGCAAATCTATCTACCCTGAAATCCATCTTATGGGCTGTGCATTGTATGGGGAATTTTTTAATAAGCATTTTCTATCTGCCAAATTTTCATAACCTAAAACTTATTGGCCATTTCCCTGACTTCAAATCAAATAGTCCCCTTGAAACCTTGTGGTTGAGAGGAACAAATTTCTCAGGTCTGTTTCCTGTTTCAATAGGAAGCCTTCATTCTCTAGTCGATTTTGATATCCATGGCTGCAAGTTCTTTGATTCCATTCCACCATCAATTTATAACCTAAGCCAATTGAGAGTTCTTTCTCTAGGTTATAATCAGTTAACTGGCACTTTCCCAACTCAAATTCTTCACTTGTCTAAGTTAACTTGCTTGAATATTAGGCATAAAAAGTTTAGAGGTCCTATTTCCAGCTCCATATTTGACCTCCGGAGTCTTGAATATCTAGACCTCTCCCACAATGAGTTTAGTCGCATTAAGAAGTTTGAAATGTTTTCCAAGCTAAAAAACTTAACAGGTTTGTTTCTATCAAATATTCAATTGTCCCTACTTTTTGATGAAACCGATTCAAATCATACACTTCCAAGGTTTCAAAGTCTAGGTTTGAATTCCTGCAACTTGAGTAGTTTCCCCTATTTTCTGGGGGACCAGAATAAACTTGAGTGGTTGGAACTAGCAGGAAATAACATATGTGTTCTGTTTCCCAAATGGTTGTGGGTTTGTGGTAAAGAAACATTGAGGCTCATGACACCGGAAAAGAGATATGAGCAGCAACCCTAAAAAGATATATGAATAAAATCACTGAAAACAACAATACATATATATATCAAATTTAATATTAAATGGTATAAGTAATTTTAATTTTAAGATCAATTTTGTTTTTATTTTAAATGGTATACATAATCTAACTAATAATTAATGATTAAACATTACTAATTATAACATATAATATAAATTATAATACATTAATGATTAGATATTAAAACATCAAATTATTAAAAATAATAGAATTACTAAAAATTCATATCATAATATATCATAAATAGAATTTTAACAATTTAAAAAAATTAATTTCAACTTAACAACTAAAAATAATTTTAATTTTTTCAAACTGAAAATTTGATAACTTACCAAGTAATTAAAAAGTGTTTGCAAAAACAAAAATCTTCCAACAAGCAAAGATTGAAGATTGTTTCTTCAAGAAACAAAGAAATTGAAGAGGTAGAGAAACAAAGAAATTTAAGAAGCTTAGCATGAGGGAGAGGAAGGGGGGAAGGAGGAGAATATAAAGACTTAGAAGATGAAGAGGAAAAGGAGAAAATAAGGGGAGGGTAGCAGTCACGGGTGAAGAGGAAAAGGAGAAAATAAGGGGAGGGTAGCAGTCACGGGTGAAGAGGAAATGGAAAAAAGAGGGGGACAGTTTCGAGGGGTAGGGGAGGAAGGCTGCATGCATGCAGCCCTGCAATAAACACGTGAAGGAGTAGGGAAGAGGACAAGGCTGAAACCAAATTTTCAAAGTCCAGTTTCAGTGCTATTGGGCTCAGCTTGGTGGTCTGTGAGATAGGGCCCGTGGGCTATTAGGGGACAAGCACTAGCTCTGAAACCGGTTTTTGAAAATTCGATTTTAGTATTTGCTGTTATAGGTCAATTTTTGTGAAAGTGTGGGCCAGTGGACGAGTGCTAATGGGTCTATATGATGATATGGATTACTGAGTTGGACGCAGAAAATTGATTTTGAAAATCCTGTGTCAACACTTATCCCATTTTAGCTATTAAACTACAAATCCTACCATATAGTTCAAAAAAATTGAAAATTGGACCCTTCTGTCCAAAAACCCTCATATTTTTCATCTTCTGCACCTGCACATGCACCTGCAAACCAATTAATTTTCAACATGATTGTTAAAAAAGGAACATGGTTGTTAATAGCAGTCACCATGAGTCATTAAAAAGACAAACAAAATAATAATCATTGTCTATCAAGGATCAAATTTTTGGTCATTAAGCCAAATTCTATCTATCATTTGAAATTTAGTTATTTTTAAACAACAAAAAAAACTTCCATTTTATAAAAGTAAGCAACAAAACACAAAAGACAGAATTACAGGTAGCCCCAACCCAATTACAAAAGCAGAGTACTCACATTGCTTCCCAACAAATGCAATAATGAATACATTGGCAATGCATAATTTGTCTTTTTAGTATAAGAAATAAATTTATATAACTGATACCAACAAATAGTAAAATTGAGTCCATTCCGATGTGCCATTCCTTTAAAAGTAGTTCAAAGTTTTTGAATTAATTAGTGATAATTGGTAAACAAACATAAAATAATTTAGGTAATTATTTAACTTGTGATTGTATTTGATTTGATAATAGATGTTTTCAATATTTATTTTTTCATCTTTTCTGTGTAAGAATTTTTTTTTTTCTTTTTTCAATAAAAAAACTGCATAAACACAATTAACGCACGTGTTACAAAAAATAATTACATACAAATTGTGAAACAGTTATTGTTTTACTGAGAACATCAATTTTTTTTTTGGCACAGGTTTTACTGAGAACTTTAACTCGATGAATAAATGCACTGCAAAAGGATCCACGAAAAATTGAGTAAACGGGCTAACTTAGTGGACCTAGACACATGGTTCCACTTATGTAGACACATTCATGACTAAAGCATTAGTGCATTGTCATTAAGTCGTACGTCTTTGACCAATGGTTTATTTGTTGTATTTTGTAAGAAAAAATATTGATATTAAAAAAAATCTTAACGGTTGTAACAACTCGACATATTTTATAAAAAATAGTCTTATAATCAATTTTTTTTTTTGCAAATATTTTTATTAGAAATTTTATTTTTTAAGTTAATATATGTTTTTTAATAATACCAAAAACAAGAAAAAGCTTTACTTTGATGGGACGACACTGGAAGAAAAAGGAAGTGAAACACAACTATCTTTTACTGATGACATCAAGAATATATAAATTTATTTTATATATTCACCGTGTTTTTAACTTGTGATTGTATTTGATAATAGATGTTTTCAATATTTACTTTTCATCTTTCCTTTTTTGTGTAAGAATAAAAATTTTCTTTTGGATTAATGAGTACACTGGGACCCACATAAGTTGACTAGACCGGCTAACGTGGTGGACCTAGACACACATGGTTCATCTTAATGGAATGCCAAAGTCGGTACCCACTCATTCTGCACATGCTTTACATTACAGCTTGCGGATGTTGCTGGAAAAGGGGTAATTAGGGAAGTACAACTAGGCAAGAAAATAAAAGAGAAATTAGAATACACTTGTTAATGAGCCAATCATGAAAACTAAGTATTTATTATTTATTTTTTTCATTTTTTTTATCATATAATAACTATAACTTAGATTTAGAAAAGAAAAAAATTGAACTTGTGAGTTGTGACCACCCACATATAAGCTCCTATTTTACTTGTTATTTTTTTGTGCATTCAACTGAATATTAATAATACAAATATAAATGGCACAATGACTATAAGAATTTTACATTGAAATCCCCTGAAAAATAAATCAATGGCCAAACTTTGGTAACGCCTTCTACTACATGAAAGTAGAATTTTAAAAAATTATAGAGATATCTAACTACAAGAGTAATTAACAATTTTCGCTCACTTATTTGGGTACTATTTATCTCAATAATTTTATCTCTTACACTCTTCCTATTTTGTTAATTTCCTCGCAACTGTCAAAGTTGTCTTCTCTTGATTTGTCTGACACTGTTCCAATTTCTCAAAGTAGCAAAAATTCTCAAAGTACATATACAGACAAGACTTCACGCGGAAATAAGTCTTTGGTTTCCCATTCACATGCGTGGGACAACCAACACCATTTCTGTGTTTTTTAATTCATTCTGTGGAGCCTTCCTTGATATTCACAAAACGAATCTGAATAGAAGCTGCAAACATACACCAGTACTGCTGCTTGCAATTGTATACAAACGTGCAAAACTTGGTTGGTAAGTAAGTAATAGCTATATACTATGGAGCCTTCCTTGTGTTACTTGATATCCAAGCGCTTCATTATCTTGCTCTGCCTGTATACATTTTTATTCACTAGCATCCTTTCTTCCACGCATCCTTTGTGCCATGAAAATGAGAGTTCTGCCTTGTTGCAATTCAAGCAAAGCCTTGAAATAATAGAACCTACTAAAATAGCCTCATGGAAATTGGGAGGAGACAACACCGATTGCTGCCTGTGGGAAGGTGTTGATTGTGATGAGAATTCAGGTCACGTGATTGGCCTTGATCTCAGCAACAGTAATCTCTATGGTTCTATCAATTCCAGTAGTACTCTCTTCCAGCTTGTTCACCTCCAAAGCCTCAACCTTGCTCTCAATGACTTCAATTACTCTGAAATCCCAGCTAGAATAGGACAACTTTCAAGGCTAAAATATCTCAACCTTTCTTCTTCTGTATTTTCAGGTAATGTCCCATCTGAAACTTCTCAATTAGCTAACTTGTCTTCCTTTGATTTGTCCTACAATTTTGATTTTGGTGGAAACGGAAACTATATTCTAAAACTTGGGATTGATTTCACTCTAGAAAACCTTGTTAGGAATTTCACCAAGTTAGAATATCTGGACCTTAGTTTTGTAGAAATTACTTCTACTGTGCCTCAAATTATGTCAAACTTATCTTCTCCGAAATCTTTAGTCCTTATAGACTGTGGGTTGTCTGGGGAATTTCCGATTAGCATTTTCCATCTACCTGACTTGCGGATACTTAAATTGGATGATAACAAAGATCTTAACGGTCATCTTCCTGAGTTTCAGGTGAAGAGTCCCCTTGAGATAATTTCCCTTCCAGAAACAAATTTCTCTGGTAAGCTACCTACTTCAATCGGAAACCTTAGATCTCTGGTCGACTTCAACACATATCAATGCAAATTCTTTGGCTCCATTCCGGCTCAACTAGGTAATCTCAAGAGTGTCACTAGTATGGATCTTTTTGGAAACCGATTTAGTGGTCTTGTTCCATCTTCAATCGGAAACTTAACCGAGTTGAGATTCCTTAGATTAGGTTATAATCAACTCACCGGCCCTTTTCCGCCTCAGATTCTTAACTTGTCTAAGCTAACTTATCTATATTTAGCTAAGAACAATTTTCAAGGTCCTATTCCTATTTACAATACTTAGACCTTAAGAATCTTGAAACACTGGACCTTGCAAATAATGAGTTTAGTGGCACACTGCAGTTTGAAATTTTTTCCAAGTTTAAAAATCTAACCAATTTGGTTCTATCCAATAATAAACTTTCCTTACTCATTAACGAAACCATCCCAAATGTTGCGTTTCCAAAGTTCCAGCAGTTAGGATTGAATTCCTGCAACTTAACCAGTTTCCCTTATTTTCTAAGAGATCAGGATAAACTTAAGATGTTGAAACTGGAAGATAATAAGATAGCTGGCCGGTTTCCCTATTGGATGTGGAACTGTAGTAAAGAAACGTTGATCATTATAGACATTAAGGACAACTCCCTTATTGGTTTTGACCAACTTCCTGTTCTTCTTCCATGGACTAGTTTAAGATATTTTGACTTTTCTAATAATATGCTTCAAGGGTCAATTCCAATCCCTCAATCTTCGACTGTGGTCTATGATATCTCGCACAATTCATTGACGGGTGAAATCTCACCACTGATATGCAACATGAGTTCTCTACAAGTCCTTGATTTGTCTGACAACAGTTTAGGCGGGTCTATCCCTCAATGCTTGTTTAACTTCAGTTACTTTCTGCAAGTAGTGGATTTGAAAAGCAACAATCTTCAAGGTTGCATTCCACAATCTTGGACAAAAGTAAATTACTTGAAGGTTATCAATCTCAGTCAAAACAAACTTCAAGGCCAGCTACCAAAGTCATTGGCCAATTGTACTGCTTTGGAGAACCTTGATGTTAGTGACAACCAACTTAATGATGTTTTCCCCACTTATTTAGCAGCACTTCCAAGGTTGAAGATCCTCATCTTACGATCTAATGAATTTCATGGTCCAGTAAATAGTTCTGAAACCAACAATGGGTTCCCCTATCTGGCCATCATTGATCTCTCCTGTAATAGTTTTAATGGTGAGTTCCCATTCAAGCTTTTTCAAGACTGGACAAAGAGGAAAAATGACAGTGCAGAACACTTGGCATATATGCATGTTCCCCCCATTAGATTTGTCATTGACTTTTATTTTTGGAACTTTCAATATAATTACACAATGACAATGACTAACAAGGGAATGTAGAGAGTATATCCGAAGGTCCAAGAAGACTTCACAGCCATAGATATCTCAAGCAACAAATTTGAAGGAGAAATCCCTAATTTTATTGGGGACTTAGAGGGACTCTATTTGTTGAACCTTTCAAACAACAGATTTGTTGGTTCTATTCCAACATCGCTTGGGAGTTTAGCAAAACTTGAATCTTTGGACATGTCTCAAAACAAGTTGTTTGGACAAATCCCCCAAGAACTCACACGACTCACTTTTCTTGAGTTCTTCAATGTTTCCTGCAATAATCTCCATGGTCCTATACCACGAGGAAAACAATTTGATACATTCGAAAACAATTCATTTTTGGGAAATTTGGAATTGTGTGGGAACCCATTATCAAAGAAGTGTGGAAGCTTCGACAGTTCACCTCCTTTACTTTCACCTTCTGAAGAAGATCAAGGTTATTTTGAGTTAATTAGTTGGATAATAATTTTGATGGGGTATGGATGTGGACTCGTGATTGGATTTGCAATTGGCCTCAGGGAAATCATATTCGTTTATCAAGATTGTGGCAATTGGACAAAAAATACAGAGGAAGGTGAATAGGAGAGGAAGCAAAAAATGATCCTTGACATTTAGTTACTTACAAACATCAATCACCCTTATCTCTTCTGTGTGTTTAAATCCTTGTGTGGCTTTTTTTTTTTTTTTTCCTTTTTTTTTGTTTTTTACTGGTGTATCTACTTTATTTCATGCAAGTTTAACTTGGAATCTTGGTGATTGCAGTATGAGTGTAATGCTTACAGTATGTATCTTCTTCTGTGATAACAAATTTGTTTGAAGCATAATAAACTTCTTGAGTTTGCTATTTATTATTCTTGATTTTGTAGGCCCCAAAAAGAAAACTAAAGGAAAGAATTTGGTAGGTAATGCCTTTTGTTTTCTTCTGGTTTTTCTTGCTTCAATGTATTTGAGGAAAGAAAATTTCATAAGATTTTCTAAAAATAACATTGGCAAGACTACATGCATTGAATAAAATTTCATAAGATTTTTTTTTTCACTAACTTCCTTTTTTCCATGCATCCTTTGTGCCATGAAAATGAGAGTTTTTCCTTGCCGCAATTCTAAGTGCTGTAGCTATACCAGAATATTGTTTGTCTTCCTTTTTCTTTTTCTTTTTTCAATTGTTTTGGATATTAATGTAGATTTTGGGTTTGAATTATATATTTAAGGTATATTTTCAAAGTCATTGTTATATACTATTGTATTTTTATTGATATATATATTAAGTACATTTTTCTACTTTTGTTATATAAATACAGTTGGCCATCTACTAATTAGTTTACTAATAAGTAATACCTTTTAATTTTCCAACATTTCTAGATAAAGAATATTGAATGTAAAAAGCTTCATAATTGAGTGTGATTGGAGGTAATGACTCAATATATTTGAGGAAAGATTACATGCATTAAAGAAGTGGACACAGAAAATTGAGTGTGATTGGAAAAGAAAAAGAAAACTTGGAAAATTCAGCACCTTTGCCTTACCATTGAAGAAGATCAGGACTTAATCGAGTGTGATTGGAAAATAGCTGTGATGGGGTTAGGGATGTGGGCTGGCGTTTGCTTCTCTATCTGGTACACGGTAATCACAGAGAAATCATATTGGTTTGTTAAGATTCTATGAGCTATCATTTTTTAAATTTATTTATTTTTAAATAAAAACAATTCTTTAATAAAAGTAAGCAACAAAGTCACACTTACAGATAACCCAAACCCAATTACAAAAGCAGAGTACTCACAGTCTTGCGTCCCAACATTCCAATTCAAATCTTGAAATCTAGGTGCCAATAATTCGGTAATAACTGAAAAATAAAAATTGAAACCGAATTTTATTATGGTTCGGTTTTATTATTTTTTTAACAAATTTTATTTTTAGTTTTTTATTAGTCAAAATTGAAATAATATGTTCGGTTTTTACACTATCCTAGTTTTAATCAAAATTATATTTCTAGTTTAAAAAAAAAAAAAACCAATGTCAATTTGAGCCTAATTTTTGTGAGTCACAATAATATATTTTTATTTTTCTAAAATAGGGGAAAAAAATATTTTAGCCATATTTTATGGGCCAAAGTATAAAATAATCGAATTAACTGAAATCTAATTGATTCAATTAAATTTAATCCAATTTGATTGTTAATTATTTTCATTCTTCTAATTTCATTTCAATAGTTTCAAAAAATAATTAATTATATTTATGTCGTCATATTCTAACAACAGGTAATTAAAAATGTGGCTAAGGGAATATGGCATAGCTTGTTGCATACCAAATCACATACTGACAATTAACTTTTAAGAAAAAGTAAAATATAAATTTGTGTTCTTGAAATATAAAAAATTGTATTAAAATTAAAATAAAAAACTATAAAACGGGGATTTAAATTTGGATTAATTACAGACAACTTTTTGGATTTTGGATCAAAAGAACCAAAATGGTGTTTGGATCTTGGAATATAGTGGTGAAAGATGGAGAACAGAGTCCTGTACATGGATTTGGTTCTGGATCTATGGCTTCGAAGTGTAGGAGATCTCGAATTTAAAGAGAGTAATCTTGTCTCCAAAAAGAATATAGATATTTAATCAAAAAGGATTTAACAATTTTCACTCACTTACCTAATTACCTCGGTATTATTTTATTCGCTAATTTAAACTTATACTGTTTTTCAGTAGTGATTTACTTGGCACAGAAGCACTTCAATTTGAATTTTTCTTTGTTGCTGTCCTTCATCACAAGCTTATATATTCATAGAGGCTAGCCAACTCTAGCTAGAAGTCGGCATTTCCTGCATTGCTACCCAGCAATGAGTTTACAATGAATTTGCATGGAACGAGTTTTCTTCTTCAGCGCCAGCAACCCATTTTCATTGCTGACCACTGAAATACATGTCAAACATTTGAAACAAAGCTGGCATTTTGTAGTAAAAAGTCTCCGAGCCAAGACTTCACGTGGAAATGCTTGGTTTTTATCCCGTTCGTGGTGGGAAAACCAACACCATTTCCATTGTGTTGCTTGATATTCCGAAAACGAATCTGCCAATAGTAGCTGCAAACTTACATCAGTATACTGCTTCTTTCACACACACACACATACATATATATATATATAAATGTGCAAAACTTGGTAAGTAATAGCTACTATGGAGCCTTCTTTGTGTTACTTGATATTCAAGCGCTTCTTTATCTTGCTCTGCCTATGTACATTTTTATTCATTAGTATCCTTTCTTCCATGCAGCCTTTGTGCCATGAACATGAGAGTTCTGCCTTGTTGCAATTCAAGCAAAGCCTTGAAATTAAAGGTCAGATCATGGGAGTACAGGTAAGAAACTTTTTACTGGTGCATCTACTCTATTTCATGTAAACTTAACTTGGAAGCTTGTTGATTGCAGTATGAGTATAATGCTTACAGTATGTATCTTCTTCTGTGATAACTAACTTGTTTGAAGCATAATAAACCTCTTGAGTTAGCTGTTTATTATTCTTGATTTTGTAGGCCCCAGAAAGAAAACCAAAAGAAAGAATTTTGGTAGGTAATGCCTTTTTTTGTCTTCTGTTTTTCCTGCTTCAACGTACACTGAGAAGAAACTAATGATAAGGGTTATGGATGTGAGAAGAGAAAATGAAAAAGAAAACTTGGAAAATTTACCAGCTTTTGCCTTCTACCATTGAAGAAGATCAGGACTTATTGAGTGTGATTGGAAAATCATTGTGATGGGTTATGGATGTGGGATGGCGTTTGGCTTCTCTATCTGCCCCTTTGGTACACAGTAATCACAGAGAAATCATATTGGTTTGTCAAGATTCTGAGGAGAAGCCAAAGAACACATAGAAGGGGATGCCAGAAAATGATCCTTGTATTTATTTCTGGGTGCATTTAATCTATCTCTCGTAAATTTTATTTGAAAGCTTTTCGCATGGTTACTTTGAAGGTAATAGCAGTCACCATATTTGAACTATCTTCTTTAAAATTTATTTATTTTTAAACAACAAAAACGCTTCCATTTAATAAAAGTAAGCAGTAAAACTGCAAAAGTCACACTTACATAAAACCCCAACCCAATTACGAAAAGCAGAGTACTCACTCTGCATCCCAACAGATCCAACTCAAAATTGCTGAGTCTTCCGCAAAGGTATATGCAAGAATGAAAACATTGGCAATACATAATTTTTATTTGCCACCATAGCACATTTCTAATTCTGCTAGAAGCGTAACCCGTTGGGTAAAATAAAAGGTTTGTGATTGATTGGCGGTTAGTGTAAAACTAGTCAAAATTTAGAATTTATCTAAACTAGGTTGAAATTTAAAATTTAATTGAATTAAGTTTAGTACATTTTTATTTGGGGTTCATTTCTTTTTTGAAGTTGGTTTATTCTGTGTGTTTGTGGAAAAACTGATGCAGGTAAATATGCTTATAAGTAGTTCAAGGTTCTTGAATTAATTAGTGGGAAACAAACAGAAATAAATTATCTGAATTCCATATGCATGAACAAGTCAGTGGCAGCCATTTGCATGATGCCATAATGTTTCTCTATCGCTTCCTCTTTTTCTAATCTTCTGCTACATTGATTGGATACTCAAAATGCTAGTGTACTAATGAGCATGCATGAACACTTGGCATATATGCATGTTCCCCCCATTAGATTTGTCATTGACTTTTATTTTTGGAACTTTCAATATAATTACACAATGACAGTGACTAACAAGGGAATGCAGAGAGTACATCCGAAGGTCCAAGAAGACTTCACAGCCATAGATATCTCAAGCAACAAATTTGAAGGAGAAATCCCTAATTTTATTGGGGACTTGGAGGGACTCTATTTGTTGAACCTTTCAAACAACAGATTTGTTGGTTCTATTCCAACATCGCTTGGGAGTTTAGCAAAACTTGAATCTTTGGACATGTCTCAAAACAAGTTGTTTGGACAAATCCCCCAAGAACTCACACGACTCACTTTTCTTGAGTTCTTCAATGTTTCCTGCAATAATCTCCATGGTCCTATACCACGAGAAAAACAATTTGATACATTCGAAAACAATTCATTTTTGGGAAATTTGGAATTATGTGGGAACCCATTATCAAAGAAGTGCGGAAGCTTTGACAATTCATCCTCCTTTACTTTCACCTTCTGAAGAAGATCAAGAGAATTATGAGCTTAGTTGGAAAATAGTTTTGCAGGGGTATGGATTTGGACTTGTGTTTGGATTTGGTATCGGCTTCAGGGTAATCACTGGAAAATCATGCTGGTCTATCAAGATTGTTGCAAGTGGACAAAGAATACAGAGGAGGATGAATAGGAGAGGAAGCAGAAAATGATCTCTGATATTTAGTTACTTACAAACACAATTACCCTTCTCTCTTCTGTGTTTTTAAATCCTTGTATTTTTTTTTCTCCATTTTCTTTTACAGGTGCTTCTAATGTATTTCATGTAAATTTAATTTGGAAGCTTGGTGACTGCAGTATGAATATAATGCTTACAGTATGTATCTTCTGTCATAACAAACTTGTTTGAAGCAGAATATACACTGAAACTAATAATAGGGGTTATGGATGTGAGAAGAGAAAATGAAAAAGAAAACTTGGAAATTCACCAGCTTTGCCTCCTACCATTGAAGAAGATCAGGACTTATTGAATGTTTGGAATCTGGTTGTGAAAGATGGATAACAAATTGTGTCCATGGATTTGGTTCTGGATCGATGGCTGATATCTCGAATTCAAAGAGAGTAATCTTGTCTCCAACCTTGCGAGGCGTCATTATCTGAGGCAGCCCACACTTTCTGGAAGGAAGACGATTCGGATCTTGAATTTTGTGTTTTAGTCTTTCTTCTCCTTTTCCTATCAAGTTCTTTTCTGAAATTGTTTTGGGGATAACTGACATAACTATTTGTGTGTTGTCTTATGTTGTTGGTTTTATACAAATTAAGTGGCAAGGCTCAATTGGTTCATAATGTCACATAAATAAGCCAAGTCATAACATTTTAGCCACATCATTCTCACTTAATTTTCGGGAATCTAATTGATTGATTTTTTAAATAATAAAATATAAAATATAAATTATAAGAACAAAAGTAATTTTGCAAGTATATTATAATGACAAAAATATAATTTCTCACAAAATACATGGTCAAAGTGAAATATTAAAAAATAATTTAGATATTTAACCAAAATAGTAATTAACAATTTTCAGCATTCACTTACCTAGTTATCTCGGTACGTACTATTTTATTCACTAAATTAGAGTTATATATATCTCAGTGATTTCCTTGGCGCAAAGGCACTTCAATTTGAATTTTTCTTTGTTGCTTTCCTTCAGCAGAAGCTTCACTTTCATAGCGGCTAGCAATTAATGAGTTTACACTGAATTTGCATGGAACGAGTTTTCTTGTTCAGCGCCAGCAACCCATTTTTATTGCCGACCAATGAAAGCACATGCTAGACATTTGTAGTAAAAAGTCTCCAAGCCAAGACATCACGTTGTAATGCTTGGTTTTTGTCTCATTCAGGGTGGGAAAACCAACACCTTTTACTTATTTTTTGATTCATACTATAGAACCTTCCTTTGTGTTGCTTGATATTCCGAAAACAAATCTGCCAATAGTAGCTGCAAACTTACATCAGTATACTGCTTCTTGCACGCGCGCGCACACACACACACACACATATATATATATAAATGCAAAACTTGATTGGTAAGTAATAGCTGTGTACTTGCTATTCAAGTGCCTCATTATCTTGGTCTGCCTATGTACAGTTTTATTCACTAGCATCCTTTCTTCCATGAGTTAGTTTGTCACTTTTGGTAAAGAAACATTGAAGCTCGTGAACATAAGTGGCAACTCCCTCACAGGCTTTGAGCAACCTCCTGTTATTCTTCCATGGGTAAGTTTGTCACTTCTAGATCTTTCAATGAATGTTTCAAGGGTCACTTCCAATCCCTCAATATTTAACTGAAAACTATTCTGTATCAAACAATTCATTGACCAGTGAAATTTCGTCCTTGATATGCAACATGAGTTCTCTGCAAGTCCTTGATTTGTCTGAAAACTATTTAAGTGGTTCCATCCCTCAATGCTTATTTAACTTCAGTTACTCCTTATAAGCACTGAATCTGAAAAGCAACAGTCTTTCTGGCTCCCTTACTCAATATTGGATAAAAGCTAATAAGTTGAGTTTGCTCAATCTCAGTCAAAACAAACTTCATGATCAGGTACCAAGATCATTGGCCAATTGTACCCTGCTAGAGAACCTTGATCTTGGTGACAACCAACTCAATGACATTCTCCCTTCTTATTTAGCAGCCCTTCCAAATTTGAAGGTTCTCATTTTGAGGTCTAACCAACTTAATGGTCCAATAAAAGACTCTGAAACCTCTAAAGGGTTCTCTAAACTGCACATCTTGGACCTCTCTTACAATAGTTTTTCTGGTGAGTTCCCATTCAAACTCTTCCAAAATTGGATTGGAAGAAAAAAATGTCGATGCAGATAGTTTTAACATATATCAATGTCCGCAATCATTTTGAGATACTGAATCATGTGTTTCATCCCCAATATGATTATGCCGTGACAATAACTAACAAGGGCATAAGGTTATACAAGATTCAAGACGACTTCAATGCCATTGACATCTCAAGCAACAAATTTGAAGGAGAGATTCCTGGTTTTATGGGAGATCTGAAGGAATTAAATTTGCTCAATCTTTCAAACCAAAACCTTGTTGGTTGTATTTCAACATCCATGGGGCATTTATTGCAGCTTGAATCTTTAGACCTCTCAGAAAACAAGCTTTCTGGAGACCTCTCACAAGACCTTGCAGAACTCACTTTTCTTGCATTCTTTAATGTTTCCAACAATAATTTAAAGGGTCCAATACCAAGAGGGAGACAATTTGAGACCTTTGGACTCAATTCCTTCTCTGTAAATGCAGAATTATGTTGTTATTCCTTAACAAGGAAATGTGTAAACTTTGAAAATTCACCACCTTTGCCCTCTACTACTGAAGAAGAAGAGCATGACTTGTTCGAGTGTGAATGGAAAATCATTATATGATGGGTTATGGATGTGAGCAGGTGATTGGCTTCTCTATTGGGTACACTGTAATCACAAGGAAATCACGTTGGTTTACCCAAATTCTGAGGAGAAGCCAAAGAATGGATAGAAGGGTTAATACAGGGGATGCAGAAACTGATCCTTGTACTTTCAAAATATTGTAGCATTTTTCTTTTTCCTTTTTTTGGTGCATTTAATCTATATTTTGTAAATTATATTTGGAAGCTTTTTATATTGTAAGGATACATTGATGTTAGTAGTATTCGGCCAACTCAACTCTATTAATAAAAATGATAGTTACTAATAAGAAAGATAAATAAATACACCTAATATTTATCTGACTCATGAACATTCCCTTCTTTTTAAATAAAATAATGCAGCAAAAGCCACACTTACACAGCCCCAAACCCAATTATATACTACTAGTAGAGTTCCCAGAAACCCCATTAGCAAACAAAACTTTGAGATTATATAAAAGAAGCGTTTAATTTCAAATGGTAGCACATGAAGGGAGATCTGATGGCATCCAAATTGATGATAATCTTCTAATTATTACAATCATTGACAAACTCTCTTCCACGCTGAGCGAATTCCAAAAAGTTTTATGTCACAAGCAAAAGGAGACAACATTGAGAGTCTTATTACACGCATTCGTGTTGTGGAAGAAGTTAGAAGTCAAGATTTGATATTTACAAAAAATAGAAATGTTAATTCCAATGTTAAGGTAATTAATGTTCTTGAGAAATAATGCTTAAGTCTCAACTGAAGCCAAAGAGTAAGAATATGAAGAAATCTTTAAAAATTCCCACCAAAATAGAGGTAATGTTACTAATAGCATTAAAAACCATGGACTACCTTTAAGATTATGTATGCAGCAAGTTTGGCTATGCTATTATAAATTCGTGGGCCTAATTCTTCAAGCCAATGTTATCCAAGAGCCACTTGTGACGATGATCACTAAAAAAATTATATTTCTCATCTTCATAATATATTAATAAAAAAATTTCATTCTTATACTTTTATTTTATTAGTTTTAAAATTGTATTTATACCTTCACAGTTTACCGAGAGATAATTGAAAATGCGGCTAAGCCCGATTACCCCGTAGCTTGTTTATGTCACATAACGAACCACATATTAATAATTAGCTTCAGGAAAAGTGAAACATAGATTTATATTCTTAGAATATAGAAATTGTATTAAAATTAAAAAAAAAAAATCAAAAAACAAGGATTTTGGATTAATTAAGGACAACTTTTTGGATTTGGTTCTGGATCTATGTCTTCAAAGTGTAGGAGATCTCGAATTCAAAGGGAGCAATCTTGTCTCCAAACTTGCGAGGCACCATTAACACACTTCCTGGAAGGAAAACGATTCGGATCTTGAATTTTGTGTTTTAGTCTTTCTTCTCCCTTTTCCTACTAAGTTCTTTTCAAAAATTATTTTGGGATAACTCACATCATGATGAGCGGAGGGACGATGAATGTGCCTTATTTTTATTTGTTTCAATGAGAGTTTATTTTGTGTACACGAATAATTTTGTAGTTGTTTGGATGAATAAATTTGAATTGTTGACTAATATTTATAATATTTTCACATATAAAATGAACATTAGGAATATATATTTGGTAATTTAATAGGTTTTTAAAATAATAATAACAAATTTCATTTTTTAGAAATTTTTCAAAAACTGATTTAAAATCAGTGACGTCTTTACTACATCTTCCATAGCTAACACAATAGTCCAACCAAAATTGAGAATATTAACATTCAATTAATCTGTGTCTACTTCACTGTCGCTAATAAGTAACGTATCATCATCTATTTATCAGCAACAATAGTCTTGATGCAGATGAGTATTGATGACAGGCGTCAGGATAACAGACGCAAATAAATTGATGAGGCATGCGAGACAATTAATTATTTGTGTTTACTATGCTATCGTAAATAATTGTAGTAGATAAGCCCTGTAGCAAATAAAATCAGAGAGAAAAGTTTCATTTTGTGGTAAAAAGTCTCCAATCTACCTACTGCCAAGACTAAAAGAAGAGAGAAAGCTTGCATTTGGTAGTAAAAAGTCTCCAAACTAACTACTGTCAAGACTTCACGTGAAAATAAGTATGAATATATGATAACGATATGCCCTAAATTTTCATCAATACTGCTCCTTGTATATATATATATATATATATGAATGTATGTATATATATATGTGCAAAACTTGCTTGGTGAGTAATAGCAATATACTATGGAGCCTTCCTTTTGTTGCTTGATATCCAAGCGCTTGATTATCTTGCTCTGCTTATGTACATTTTTATTCACTAGCATCCTTTCTTCCATGCACCCTTTGTGCCATGAAAATGAGAGTTCTGCCTTGTTGCAATTCAAGCAAAGCCTTAAAATCAAAGAAAATACTTCTTCTCATGTTTACCCATATTCTAAGATAGCCTCGTGGAAACTGGAAGACAACAACACCGATTGCTGCCTGTGGGAAGGTGTTGATTGTGATGAGAATTCAGGTCATATGATTGGTCTTGATCTCAGCAACAGCAATCTCTATGGTTCTATCAATTCCAGTAGTACTCTCTTCCAGCTTGTTCACCTCCAAAGTCTCAACCTTGCTATCAATGACTTCAATTCTTCTGAAATCCCGGCTAGAATAGGACAACTTTCAAGGTTGACATATCTGAACCTGTCTTCTTCAACATTTGCAGGTAATGTCCCATCTGAAATTTCTCAATTGGCTCACTTGTCTTCCCTTGATTTATCCAACACTTATGATTACCCTTCACCTAGCAGAAAATCTTTAAAACTGGGGACTGATTTTACTCTAGAAAACCTGGTTAGGGATCTGACCAAGCTAGAATATCTTCACCTTAGTTTTGTTGAAATATCTTCTACTGTGCCTCAAGTTATGTCAAACTTATCTTCTCTGAAATCTTTAGTCCTTATAGACTGTGGGTTGTCAGGGGAATTTCCGATTAGCATTTTTCATTTACCTCACTTGCGGAATCTCAGATTGGGTTCTAACAAAGATCTTAACGGTTATTTCCCTGAGTTTCAGCTGAACAGTCCTCTTGAGACAATTTACCTTGCAGTAACAAATTTCTCTGGTAAGATACCAACTTCCATAGGAAACCTTAGCTCTCTGGTTGACTTCAACATACGGAACTGCAATTTCTTTGGCTCCATTCCAGCTCAACTAGGTAATCTCAAGAGTGTCATTAGTCTGAAGCTTGCTGGAAACCACTTTAGCGGTCTTATTCCATCTTCAATCGGAAACTTAACCTGAGTTGAGAGTACTTACTTTAGGATTTAATCTACTCACTGGCCCTTTTCCACATCAGATTCTTAACTTGTCTAAACTAACTTGTTTACGTTTAGCTTTTAACAATTTTCAAGGTCCTATTCCAAGCTCAATAGTTGACCTTCATAATCTTGAATGGCTGGACCTTTCACATAATGAGTTTAGTGGCACACTAGGGTTTGAAATTTTTTCCAGTTTTAAAAATCTAACCATTTTGCGCCTATCCAATAACAAACTTTCCTTACTCATTGACGAAACCATTGCCAAATGTTACATTTCCAAAGTTCCAACATTTAAGATTGAATTCTTGCAACTTGACCAGTTTACCTTATTTTCTGAAGAGATCAGGATAAACTTGTGTGGCTAGAACTGAAAGATAATATGATTGCTGGCCGGTTTCCCTACTGGATGTGGAACTGTAGTAAAGAAACGTTGAAAATTATAGACATTAGTGACAACTCCCTCATAGGTTTTGACCAACTTCCGATTCTTCTTCCATGGACTAGTTTAACATATTTTGACTTTTCCAATAACATGCTTCAAGGATCAATTCCAATCCCTCAATCTTTGACTGTGCTCTATCCATATCTCGAACAATTCATTGACGGGTGAAATATCCCCACTGATATGCAACATGAGTTCTCTTCAAGTCCTTGATTTGTCTGACAACAGTTTAGGCGGGTCTATCCCTCATTGCTTGTTTAACTTCAGTTCCTCTCTGAAAGTAATGAATTTGAAAAACAACAATCTTCAAGGCTGCATTCCACAATCTTGGACGAAAGTTAATAGCCTGATGTTGATCAATCTCAGTCAAAACAAACTCCAAGGTCAGCTACCAAAGTCATTGGCCAATTGTACTGTTTTGGAGAACCTTGATGTTAGTGACAACCAACTCAATGATGTTTTCCCCACTTATTTAGCAGCACTTCCAAGGTTGAAGATCCTCATCTTACGATCTAATGAATTTCATGGTCCAGTAAATAGTTCTGAAACAAACAATGGCTGGTTCTCCTATCTAGCCATCATTGATCTCTCATGTAATAGTTTTACTGGTGAGTTTCCATTCAAGCTCTTTCAAGACTGGACAAAGAGGAAAAATGACAGTGCAGATCACTTGGCATATATGCATGTTCCAACCATTAGTTTTGTAATTGACTATTATCAATGGGACTGTGAATATAATTACACAATGACAATGACTAACAAGGGCATGCAGACAGTATATCAGAAGGTCCAAGAAGACTTCACAGCCATTGATATCTCAAGCAACAAATTTCAAGGGGAAATCCCTAATTTTATTGGTGATTTAAAGGGACTCAATTTGTTGAACCTTTCAAACAACATGTTTGTTGGTTCTATTCCAACATCACTAGGGAGTTTAGTAAAACTTGAATCTTTGGACATGTCTCGAAACAAGTTGTTTGGACAAATCCCCCAAGAACTCACACAACTCACTTTTCTTGAGTTCTTTAATGTTTCGTGCAATAATCTCAATGGTCCTATACCACGAGGAAAACAATTTGATACGTTTGAAGAACAATTCAGTTTTTGGAAATTTGGAATTATGTGGGAACCCATTATCAAAGAAGTGTGGAAACTTTGACAATTCACCTCCTTTACTTTCACCTTCTGAAGAAGATCAAGGTTATTTTGAGTTTAGCTGGAAAATAATCTTGATGGGATATGGATGTGGACTCGTGATTGGATTTGCTATCGGCCTCAGGGTAATCACAGGGAAATCATACTGGTTTATCAAGATCGTGGCAAGTGGACAAAAAATAAAGAGGAAGGTGAATAGGAGAGGAAGCAGAAAATGATCCCTGACATGTAGTTACTTACAAACACAATCACCCTCCTCTCTTCTGTGTTTGTAAATCCTTGTGTTTTTATTTTTATTTTTTCTTTTACTGGTTCAGTGGCGCATCTAATCTCTTTCATGTAAATTTAACTTGAAAACTTGGAGATTGCAGTATGTGTATATAGTAAGTATCTTCTTCTGTGACAATAAACTTGCTTGAAGTGTAAGAAACTTCTATAGTTAGCTGCTTATGACTCTTGATTTTGTAGGCCCCAAAAAGAAAACCAAAGGATATTTGGTATGTAATGCCTTCTTTTTCTTCTGTTTTTCTTGCTTCAATGTCTTTGGGGAAAGAAAGTTTCATAAGATATCCTAAAGAATAACATTGGACACAGAATATACACTGAGAAGAAAACTAATAATAAGGGTTATGGATGTGAGAAGAGAAAATGAAAAAGAAAACTTGGAAAATTCACGACCTTTGCCTTCTACCAGTAAAGAAGATCAGGACTCAATTGAGCGTGACTGGAATATAATTGTGATGGGTTATGGATGTGGGCTGGAGTTTGGCTTCTCTATCTGCCCCTTTGGTACACAGTAATCAAAGAGAAATCATATTGGTTTGTCAAGATTCTGAAGAGATCAAGCCAAAGAATACATAGAAGGGTGAATAGAAAGGATTCTTATTTTTTGGGTGCAATTTTTCATGTAAATTTTATTTGAAAGCTTTTCTTATTGCATGTTTACATTGAACTTCTTTGAAATTTATATATTTTTAAACAACAAGAAACATTTCCATTTAATTAATGAAAGTAAGCAGCAAAAGTCACACAATTACATATAGCCCCCGCCCTAATTACAACAGCAGAGTACTCCTACTCTGCATCCTAACGTATCCAACTCAAAATTGCTGAGTCTTCCCCAAAGGTATATGCTAGAATGAAAACATTGGCAATGCATAATTTTATTTGCTACCATAGCCCATTTCTAATTTGAAGAGTAAAACCTGTTAGTCCCGAGTCTGGGTAAAGGAAAAGGAAAAGTTGTGATAGATAATGGCCAGCTTAAAACTAATCAAAACTTAGTATTTACCCTAACTAGTTTGTCATTTAAAATTTAATTGAATTGAGTTGAATCCATTTCTATATGCGGATTCATTTCCTTGTTTATTGTTAGTTTATAGTATGTGTATGGAAAAATTGATGTAGCTAGGTTGTAAATATGCTTATTTTAGTTTGAAAAACATCTGTACTAGTTTGAAGATCCGCCCTTTTATAAGTAGCTCAAGGTTCTTGAATTAATCAGTGGGAAACAAACATAAATAATTTATCTGAATTCCAAATGCATGATCAAGTAAGTGGAAGCCATTTGCATGATGCCATAATGTTTCTCTAAAGCTCCCTCTTTTTCTAATCTTCTTCAGCGTTGATTGGATATTCAGAAAGCTTGTGTACTAATGAGCATGCACATTATTGTAATCATAGTCAGCCATTCATGAAAACTAGTATTTATTACTTACTTTTTCAATTTTCTATTATATAATAATTATAATTTAGAAAAGAAAATTTTGAACTTGTGAGGTTGAGAACTCCTACTGAGAAGCTCCTATTTTACTTCCTAATTTTGTGTACATTTAAATGAATATTAATAATTTAAAAACAAATAGCACATTGAACACAAATTTTACGTAAAATTTCCTTCACTATGGATATTTATACCTTTTTTGACTAACTTCGTTTCTTCCATGTCACCGCAGTGCCTTGAACAATTTCAAGCAAAGCTTGTCCATTGACAAACCTGCTTTTTCTTATGAATTTTACTCTTCTCCCTAGATAGCATCATGGGAACTTGAAGGAGATGACACAATGACTTGCAGATGCATGCTTAATTTTCCAAAAGCTAATAGAAAACCTATAATTTTCCTGTAAATTAAGTGAAAGATCGAAAATATCTTATCAAAGTAACAAGGGAGATCACCAAAGCTAGCCAAAAGAAACATATAGGCATAGTAAACATACAGTACGTTGCCTATAATTGAAAGAATAAGATGTTGCCAACAAGTTTTAGTTAAGTCTGCTATTTTAAGAGATTAACTTGACTTTTTCTTTAACCAAACAATGCACAAGTAGTGTTAGAGAGAGTTGACCTTTTCATTCGTAGTAACACTAACATAATCTTTTTACAAAGAAAATAACTTTCTTTGTGATAACCTGTATTTTTTTTATAACTTATAAACAAGTGTTTTAAGAATACTTGGTAAGGTACATATTATAAATATATAAATTCTGAATAATTAAATGTTTCGATATAATAATTAATTAATTACATAATACTAAAATTATTGTCAATAATCACAGTAATAAATACTAACAAATTTTTTACATATATCACATTAACTAGAACACTAGCACTAGCTCAAGATGTTCTCATATGTTGTTTATGTGTTTTCTATCCCCCACTTGCCTTACATGCTTAAATCCTAAACATTTTCTAACATGATACCAACAAGGTTATAGAATTTAATTTATGACATACAATTCAAAGAAAAAGAAATAAATAAAAATCATGTCCTTAGAAAATGTAACACAAAGCTATCTTATATCATTTTTTTAGTACTACTATCTTATCTTATATTAGAAACTGAGATTTTTGATGAATGTTTGTTGGGGTAGGCTGGGCCTCTATGGATAATGATATGATCAATTAGCATTATTAGGGTTAATGTGTTATACATGATAAATTTTGAACCATGTCCTTAAACTTGTAGGCCTAATGTTATTGCTGGATTGGAATTTAATTTCTCCCACATTAATCAATCTCTTTGTGATTTGGAATACTTTGCTAGCTGCATCGTTGGTTCTTTACAAGCCCATATATATTATGTGGCATAGTAAGAGTTAGTATTTTTTTTTTTTTTTCTGACTTTTTTTCTTGTCAGATTTCGTAATATATATTTTTCGTATTTATAAAAATATTATTTAACAGAATAAAAAATATATGATTAATTAGTTGATGTTTTCTTAAACTAATTAAGATATACTTGATAACTTATAAATCTCTTAAAGCCAGAACCCTTACTTTTAACTGCTACATGTTTACCTTATATTCCTCTAATACTCATGATGTTCAATTCTACTCCGATCTAAATGGAGGGATTTTAGAGTCATTTTACAACTTATTGCCGAACCAAAAAAAAAAAAAAGAAGCTAAAAGGCAGTTTCCGGGCATGATCACAGTTTCTCTCTGATTTCTTGGTCTCCCTCTTCTTCTTCTCTTCCATGGCCGAGACTCAGAGATCAACTGGCACAATGAATTGGTTCAGTGCGCAGCGTTTCGGTTTCATTCATAGCCCCAAAGGATGGTGGTAAGGATCTCTTTGTTCATTAAATTTTGTTTCGATCTCATGGGTTCGAACACTGTCGGAGGATCAAGCTGTTGAGTTCGTTCTTGATTATGGCAAAGATGGACGAACGAAGACTGTTGACGTGAAAGAGTTATATCTACCCAATTTTTGGTGGTTGTGGTTCTGGGATAGGGGCTTATGGTCGCAGGGGAAGAGGTAGTCGGTATGGCAGGTTTGGTGGACAACGCTTTGCTGGTGGAGATGATGGTTCTGCCGTAGGGGTGGGAGAGTTGGGCAGTGAGGTTATCAGAGGTTGAATATAGACCCACCATCTATTCAATGTTCTCTCGCTCTCTTTTATCCGGATCTAGGGCAAAGATGGGAGTTACTTCAAAAATCTGTTTCAGGTAAGATAAATGAGTATTCGGGCTTTGTTGAATTATTAGCTTATTCTTTGCTAATTCAGTGAGTTTCTTTTTGAACTTTGTGTGACTTGGGTAATTGCTAAATACATAACATTTTCTTATATTCACTCCTATGTGATTCAGGAATTGGAAAAGTTCAGGAACCATCTTCGCAAGAAGCTTTCTAAGAAAGATGTTTATGGAGAATCACTTCAAGAAGTCATAGGAGTTTGTACTGAAGTGAGTTACTTTGTTGCCTAGGCCTTATGTTCAATAAATTAAAGTTCTCTTTTGATATGGAGCTCAAGAAACGAAAATCTCAGCCGGTTCAGATAAACTAAAATATATGTATTGGCGAATGTGAGGTTGCCACTTTCTATCTTGCATTTGATTCTCTTTCTTTTCTTTTATCTATTATGTTATACCTGCCCTCATTCTCTCTGTTTGAAGGAAACTAGGATGCTACTTTACGCATGTAATCTAATGGAAGAGAGCCCTTAAACTTTTCACTTCTCATTTTCATCTTCATCTTCATCCCATGTTTCCTTAGGAGCAACTTGAATTTCTTCTCTAAGGAAAATCTGTAAGTCCTTCCTAAAAACCCACAATTTAGTAGAATGACATGATTACTATATTAGAATTTGATCACATAATGAAAAGAATCCTGAAGTTAGATGGAGCATAATAAATATCGCTTCTACAAGCTCAAAAGGCTTCTCAAGTGATGGTCCATACGAGCAAGTAAGCAACAAAGTTGAAGATATTTATAAGGCAGAAAAAAATTTATAGTTGTTAAAGACAATAAAATATAAGAAGGATAGTCTGTTAAAAATGAGACTAACATGTAATTAATTTTTCATTTCTTATATTGCTTCTTCCTTTGATTCAATTGTTATTGTTATTTGTATGTTTGATTTATTTTAAGATTAACTATTCTTTTTTTAGAAAAATACGAGATTTGACTATCTTCATGATTCAATTTTAAGGTTTAGTTTGAGTAAAAGATTTCTATTTATTAGAAATTGAGTTTATTTAATAGTACAGTTTTACCATAATTAATCACGAGTAACATTTAATTATTTTTCATGGATGGTGCCATTTTTTATTCTGCATGTAAGTAGTTTTTCACATGTCTTGGAATTGAAATTAGGAAATTCATGGTGATTGAAGGGTGTGTTGATCAGTCCAATATAACTATTTGATTACCAGCAACCTACATAGTTCTTTAAAGGTCTAATTCTCTTCATAACATTAAAGATGATTGTATCTCTTATTTTGTACGGTTTGCAGAAAATTGTGCTTTGTATTATCACTTTTCCCTTTTTTCCTCATCTAGAAGTGGTTGGCCTCACTTCCTCATTCAGAAGGAAGTATTTTTAGTCTTCACTCTTCACAAACGAATTATGTTTCCCCAAAGCATTGGTGAAACGAGGAAAGTAGCGGATTTGAAGGAGATGAAAGGGGATGAATAAATTTGCTCAAATTGGGGATAGTTCTATGCTACGGTTGTTTCAATTAATTTCAAGAGGATTATACAGATGATAGCGATAATGATAGGTCTACTACATCTGAATATTTAAATTTAAGATTATTTTATATAAAACATGATTCAATTTATTAATAATAATTTCTTTGCTAGTATTATTCATTTTCTTTTTAGCCTTTTTTTTTTAACACCTTGACCGAAATTTAGCTTAGATGAATGCATTAGAAGATCACTCTATTAAGAATAAAAAATTAAAAAAAAAAAAAAAACGTAATGAAAAACAGAAGAATGATAGTGTTGCTTAAACAAAAAATACGAGTGTATTATTGCTTTATTGATTTTTAAATTTGTAAATAGGTTTTTTTTGTTTTTTCACACTTTACTTGCTAGTTTTCTAAACAATAGGATTAAATGTATCCAAAAGAAATTTTAGTGAGTAAAAACTTACATGACTGTGAACATATACACGTAATTATTATTATTAATTTTTTTTTTGACATGCTCTTATTTAAGTCTACTATCATCACCGCATTGCTCAATTTTATTTTTTTTAAGGTTAAAAGTGGTTAAAAAAAAAAGTATTGGAAGATACTCATGTATCAATATGGAAATTTTTTAAAGATTATTTCTCTTCTATAAACAAAAGTTATGACATGCATTTTTATTTGAAAAAATAAATAAATTACATTCATGCAAATAATTTTTTAGTGTACGTTTTTAAGTAATAGCTTCCAAGCACGTGCTTATTCAAATTATTAATTTCTTTTTTTTCTTATGGTAAGTCTTGTAATTTTTTATATTGTATTGCATTCTTGAGCGTGTTCAAATACTCTTTTCTTTAGAAAAAGTGTAAATATTTTTAATATTAGCATAGATGCTTTTTCTTTTTTAAGAAAAATGTGTAAAATACTTTCTGACATATACTTATGTATCATAAGATCAAGTTCTTCTTAGGGCATAATGATCTAACATGATGTAAATTCTTTCACACTCGGACTTGTCTTCCATTAGCATATAAAATTCTATAGTAGATAAACTCTTAATTGTTTATCAAGCCTAGTAAGTTTTTATTATTATTATATTAGCATTCTCGCTTGTGAAAAAGTGTGAAATTTTTTAATACTAACATCATTTCTCCTGCTCTAATGTCTTTTTTTTTTAGGAAAAATGTGTAAAATACTTTTCTAGCATACCTTTATGCACTATAATATCAAGTTCTTCTCAGGAACATAATTATCTAACATGATGTAAGTTATTTCATACTATGCGCAAGTCTTCTATTAACATGTAAAATTCTATAGCCAACAAACTCTTAATTATTAATATAACAATGTCCATTATATGAAAAGTTTATCGACTCTAAAATTTTACACGTAAATAGAAAATACGTACAAGTGTGAAGAATTTATACTATATAAATATATACTGAAAATATTTTACATATTTTGTCTAACAAAAGAAATATATATATATCTATGCACATGCAAGAGTAAATGCAATGATACTAATAAAATATAGTGGAAAATTGTTTGCACGGAACATTGTTAGAAAAAAAAATAATTAGTTAACTAAAGACAAAATTTAGTGTGATTTAAAAACCAAATTAATACAGTTTTGGAATTTGCCGTTTGAAAAAATAAATTATTTTGATTTATTTTAATTTCTTTGACGAGAAGTCTTAAGCAATTGAACCAACTAGTGAAACGTAAATAAAGATGAAGACTTTTCGATGCAAGAAAAATTGTCTGACTTTTCGAAGGTCCCCACTCCCGACAATTCTTCAAACCAGAGATGACCAAACCGAACCAACACTAATTTATAAAAACGATGAAACCTCTGTAATAATCAAACAAATAGTGTCAGCAATAAAACAACAAACACAAACAAAACTGCCAAGTCAATGAGGGCAAGCTTTGCCTTTTGGCACCTATATTCTATGCTCCTTCAAAGACTTACCAATAAAGATTAAACGGTTACAGCATCAACTATTTCTGATTCTATATTCATTTGTAAATTTTTGCTTCTGAAATTGTCTGTGACCTAGTTGTTGTATAAGTTGTATGTATATCTCTCTATATCTAATTTCTCTAGAATTGCACAGGGTTGATAATCTAAGTCTTGTGCAGATCTTTTCTCCCAATTTTCTTGGAAAATTACGAGATTATTGAATCGGTAAGGAAAAATCTGGGATACCCTTTGATAATTTTCTGTGTTTTTATGGTTCTTAGACTGTTTACTATCAGTTATTTTTATGCATGTATAATTTTGGGGGGTGAGGGGAAAGAGGGAAGTGTTTCTGATGATAGGATTACTTGTTTAGCTGATCAGAATTCTTCTTCTGATTTGCAATTTGTGTAATTGCTGGGAAGTTTTGGTTTTCTGACGTGGGGTTCTTGTGAAATTTTGGTCTTGAAGATCAGCAGAAGAGTTAGATGTTGAGTTATAGAGAGAAAAAGGTGAGGTGGTGCTGAATTAATGGACACTTTGTGTTGCTTCAACTCTGTCTTCTCTCGGGTAGTGATATCTGCACCTTATTATCTTACTTCTTTTTCATGTTTCAAGTTATCAATCTTTATACCTGTACAATTACCTATTATGTAGAACTTCCATAAATTCCGAAAGGGCTAATATAATCGTATTAGGCTTATTGAAATTTGTCTAAGTAGTGGGTGTCACACTTATCTTCCTTTTACTTATACAGGCTATAAGCTATACAAATTTTCATATAGGGTTTAAAAGAAAAAGAAAGGGAAAGTTCCTGCCTCTCTTTTATTATACAAAGAGAAAAGTTCTTACCTTTCTTTGTCTTTGGGACGTAATGATTGTTTATAATGTTGGGATTAGTTACAGCTAAAATTGGGTTGGACGACAGACAAAAGGTAATATTGACTCGAGGTGCACCATCTGTTTGGGAGTGTTCCAGGGGTGCTTTTTGAGATGAATATTGTTGGGGCTTTCTGCTTGGTAAAATGATGATCCTGAAATTGTTAGGAGTAACTCAGTAACTCTTGTTGCATTAGATGCAAGAGATAAAGGGAAGGCCTTCTGCTTGGTAAAATGATGATCCTGACATTATTAGGAGTAACTAGTAGTTCTTGTTGCATTAGATTCAAGAGATAAAGGGAATAAATCTATACTGTATTGGGGCTAGCTTCCTTTTCCTTATGGGTTTGGTTTTCTTCAGGAAGTAGATTTAGCAGGTTAACCTTGAGCTTTCCATGTATGCTAATTTTAATGAAATGGCTCATTGTAATCACCGCATCAATTATATGAAACATCAAAGACATAGAACATTCATCTATTTTATTGATGTTGTGGGTGTTTATCAAGTGTCTTTTGGTTGATCATTGTTGTTAACAATGATGAGTAAGTATTTTGGTTGCCTGTCCTTGATGCTTGTAGCACAGTATGATTTTAATTAATGTTGAAATTGTTTAAGATAGGAAATATTTCTATTGCAGCTTAGAGATACATGTCTTGTTTGTAATGTTCATTTTATGCCATTTTGGTTATCTATTTTTTACTTTTCTTGTTTTTGATTATATTTTTTCCCCAATTTTGTTGTATTATAAATTTCTTATCTGCAGGTTGTTGGAGGACGGTCATCATGTAGCTCTGGCAAGGGCAGCAGCCATCAGGGCCCAGTGAAGTATGGCTTTAGCCTCGTCAAAGGGAAAGCAAATCATCCCATGGAGGATTATCATGTAGCAAAGTTTGCTCCATTCCAAGGGCATGAACTTGGACTTTTTGCTATATATGACGGGCACTTGGGAGATAGTGTACCAGCGTATCTACAAAAGAACCTATTTTCTAATTTCTTAAGGATGTGAGTGTTGATTTAAACACAGATAATATGCTTCTAATTATTACCTTTCATTTCGATTTGTTAAGAAAAATAATATTATTCCTTTCTGCTTTATGTAATATGATTTGAGTTGTCATAAAATCATCCATTTTACTCTTGAAGCAAATTGGTAATCCATTTTTTATCAGAAAACTGCTGTAGTGACTCTGTAAGAATGTTAATGTGCTAAGTTCTTCTCAGGGTAATCACAGGGAAATCATACTGGTTTATCAAGATTGTGACAAGTGGACAAAAAAGCAGAGGAAGAAGAAAATGATCCCTGACATTTAGTTACTTACAAAAACAATCACCCTCCTCTCTTCTGTGTTTGTAAATCCTTGTGTTATTTTTTTACTTTTTCTTTTACTGGTGCAGTGGTGCATCTAATCTATTTCATGTAAATTTAATCTTGAAAACTTGGAGATTGCAGTATGTGTATATAGTATGTATCTTCTTCTGTGACAATAAACTTGTTTGAAGTGTAAGAAACTTCTAGAGTTAGTTAGCTGTTTATTACTCTCGATTTTGTAGGCCCCAAAATGAAAACCAAAGGATATTTGGTATGTAATGCCGCTTTTTCTTCTGTTTTTCTTGCTTCAATGTGTTTTGAGGAAAGAAAATTTCGTAAGATATTCTAAAGAATAACATTGGCAATACTACATGCATTAAAGAAGTGGACACATAATATAAACTGAGAAGAAAACTAATAATAAGGGTTATGGATGTGAGAAGAGAAAATGAAAAAGAAAACTTAGAAAATTTACCACCTTTGTCTTCTACCACTGAAGAAGATCAGGACTTAATTGTGTGTGATTGGAATATAATTGTGATGGGTTATGGATGTGGGCTGGAGTTTGGCTTCTCTATCTGCCTATTTGGTGCACAACTATCACAGAGAAATCATATTGGTTTGTCAATATTCTGAAGAGATCAAGCCAAAGAATACATACAAGGGTGATAGAAAGGATTTTTATTTTTTAGGGTGCATTTAATCTATCTCTTGTGAAAGCTTTCTTATTGCATGGTTACATTGAAGTTAATAGCGGTCACCATCTTTCAGTTATCTTCTTTGAAATTTATTTATTTTTAAACAACCAAAACACTTCCATTTAATAAAAGTATGCAGCAAAACTGCAAAAGTCACACTTACATATAACCCCAGCCCAATTACAGAAGAGTACTCCTACTCTGCATCCCAACATATCCAACTCAAAATTGGAGTCTTCCCCAAAGGTATGTATATGCTAGAATGAAAACACTGGCAATGCATAATTTTTATTTGCTACCATAGCCCATTTCTAATTCTGCCAAGAACATAACCTGTTGATCCCGAGTCTTGATAAAGGAGAAGGAAAGGTTATGATAGGTTGACGGTCTGCATAAAAGTAATCAAAACTTAATTCACCTAGTTTGACATTTAAAATTTATTGAATTGAGTTGAGTCCATTTCTATCTGGTTCATTTCCTTTTGTAAAGTTAGTTTAAGTTAGTTTATTCTGTGTTTGTGAAAATATTGATGCAGTTAAATATGCTTATTTTAGTTTGAAAAACATGTGTACTAGTTTGAAGATCCAGCCTTTATATGTAGCTCAAGGTTCTGCAATTAATTAGTGGGAAACAAACTGAAATAATTTATCTGAATTCCATATGCATGATAAAGTCAGTGGCAGCCATTTGCATAATGCCATAATGTTTCTCTAAAGCTCCTGTTTTTTTCTAATCTTCTGCTGCATTGATTGGATACTCAGAAAGCTAGTGTACTAATGAGCATGCACATTATTGTAATCTTAGTCAGCCATTCATGAAAACTAGTATTTATTATCTAATAATCATAATTTAGAAAAGAAAATTTTGAACTTATGAGGTAGTGACCTGCCACTGAGAAGCTCCTATTTTACTTCCTAATTTTGTGTACATTTAACTGAATATAAATAGCACATTGAACACAAAATTTTGCGTGGAAAATCCTGCAGATTGATATCTTTTTTGACTAACTTCATTTCTTCCATGTCACCATAGCGCCATGACAATGAGAGGTATGCCTTGAACAATTTCAAGCAAAACTTTTCCATTGACAAGTTAAACCAGCTTCTTCTTATGAATTTTACTTTTCTCCAAGATAGCATCATGGGAACTTGAAGGAGATGACACAAATTGTTGTTTCTGAGAAAGGGTTGATTATGATGAGAACTCATGTAATGTGATTGGCATTGATCTTAGTAGCGTTAATTTCTAATGATAACAATCGGGTAGCTTCATATAGTTAACGAATGGTCCACTTAACAATGATTAATAAAATGAGTCATGTTAAAATACAAACACATGAAAAAGATTTTATTTTCTTTTATTTTTTTAAATCTCATTTTGGAGATTAATCTAGTGTTCAAACTAACTTCAAAATAATTTCATGCGAAATTGTCACAAGTAGCCACTCAAAACAATTGTTTGTACGAAATTTGTTCAAATTTCATGAAAAATCATGCGTATTTCTTAGAAATGTCAGTGATATTTTGGCCCATTATTATTATACTAGTTTATATGTAAGGCAGGTTATGTATATGACCTTTAATTAAGCTAAAGCTTATATAAAAATTAAAACTAAATATTTTATAAAAGAAAAGTAATATTAAGAATTTTAAAAAATTTATAACAAAAAATAAATAAAACCCTTCCCTTCTCCCTCTCCCCCACATCACCACCAAAGCAAAAACCAAACGCTATTAAGAATTAAAGACAAAATTTATTGTGATTTATGAAAAAGCCAAATTAATACAGAATTGGAGTTTTGGAATTAGCTGTTTGAAAAAAAAAAATATATATATATATATATATATATATTATTTGGATTTTTTTATATTTTTTGACGAGAAGTCTTGAGCAATTGAGCCAACTAAGAAACGTAAAGAAAGATGAAGACTTTTCGATGCAAGAAAAATTGTCTGACTTTTCGAAGGTCCCCACTCCCCCACAATTCTTCGAGCCGGAGATGACCAAACCGAACCAACACTAATTTATACAAACGATGAAACCTCCGTAATAATCAAACAAACAGTGTCAGCAATAAAACGACAAACACAAACAAAACTGCCAAGTCAATGAGGGCAAGCTTTGCCTTTTGGCACCTATTTTCTGTGCTCCATCAAAGACTTAGCAATAAAGACTAAACGGTTACTGCATCAACTATTTCTGATTCTATATTAATTTGTAAATTTTTGCTTCTGAAATTGTCTGTGACCCAGTTGTTGTATCAGTTGTATGTATATCTCTCTCTATCTAATTTCTCTAGAATTGCAGGCAGGGTTGATAATCTAAGTCTTGTGCAGATCTTTTCTCGCAATTTTCTTGGAAAATTACGAAATTATTTAATCGGTAAGGAAAAATCTGTGATACCCTTTATTAATTTTCTGTGTTTTTATGGTTCTTAGACTGTTTACTACCAGTTATTATTATGTATGTATAATTTGGGGGGTGGGGGGGAAGAGGGAAGAGGGAAGTGTTTCTGATGATGGAATTACTTGTTTGGCTGATCAGAATTCTTCTTCTGATTTGCAATTTGTGTAATTGCTGGGAAGTTTTGGTTTTCTGACGCGGGGTTCTTGTTAAATTTTGGTCTTGAAGATCAGCAGAGGAGTTAGATGTTGAGTTATAGAGGGGAAAAAGTAAGGTGGTGCTGAATTACATGGACAATTTGTGTTGCTTCAACTCTGTCTACTCTCGGGTAATGATATCTGCATCGTATTATCTTACTCCTTTTTCATGTTTCAAGTTATCAATCTTTATACCTGTACAATTACCTATTATGTAGAACTTCCATGAATTCAGAAAGGGTAATATAATTGTATTAGGCTTATTGAAATTTGTCTAAGTAGTGGGTGTCACACTTATCTTCCTTTTACTTATACAGGCTATAAGCTATACAAATTTTCATATAGGGTTTAAAAGAAAAAGAAAGGGAAAGTTCCTGCCTCTCTTTTATTATACAAAGAGAAAAATTCTTACCTCTCCTTGTCTTTTGGAACCTAATGGTTGTTTATAATTTCTGGGATTAGTTACAGCTAAAATTGGGTTGGGAGACAGACAAAAGGTAATATTGACTTGAGGTGCACCATCTGTTTGGGAGTGTTTCAGGGGTGCTTTTTGAGATGAATATTGTTGGGGCTTTCTGCTTGGTAAAATGATGATACTAAAATTGTTAGGAGTAACTCAGTAACTCTTGTTGCATTAGATGCAAGAGATAAAGCGAAGGCTTTTTTCTGCTTGGTAAAATGATGATCCTGACATTGTTAGGAGTAACTCAGTAATTCTTGTTGCATTAGAATCAAGAGATAAAGGGAATAAATCTATACTGTATTGGGGCTAGCTTCCTTTTCCTTATGGGTTTGGTTTTCTTCAGGAAGCAGATTTCGCAGGTTGATCTTGAGCTTACCATATATGCTAATTTTAATGAAATGGTTCATTCTAATCACTGCATCAATTATATGAAACATCAAAGACGTATAACATTCATCTATTTTATTGACGTTGTGGGTGTTTATCAAGTGGCTTTTGGTTGATCACTGTTGTTAACAATGATGAGTAAATATTTTGGTTGCCTGTCCTTGACGCTTGTAGCACAGAATCTATGATTTTAATTAATGTTGAAATTGTTTAAGATGGGAAATATTTCTATTGCAGCTTAGAGATGCATGTCTTGTTTGCAATGTTCATTTTATGTTATATCCATGTTATGCCATTATGGTTATTAAAAGAAAACTCTTGGTCATTCTATTTTTCACTTTTCTTGTTTTTGAACGTGTGAGAGAATATATTTTTTACCCACTTTTGTTGTATTATAATTTTTCTTATCTGCAGGTTGTTGGAGGACAGTCATCATGTAGCTCTGGTAAGGGCAGGAGCCATCAGGGCCCAGTGAAGTATGGCTTTAGCCTCGTCAAAGGGAAAGCAAATCATCCCATGGAGGATTATCATGTAGCAAAGTTTGTTCCATTCCAAGGGCATGAACTTGGACTTTTTGCTATATATGACGGGCACTTGGGAGATAGTGTACCAGCGTATCTACAAAAGAACCTATTTTCTAATATCTTGAAGGATGTGAGTGTTGATTTAAACACAGATAATATGCTTCTAATTATTATCTTTCATTTACATTTGTTAAGAAAAATGATATTATTCCTTTCTGCTTTATGTAATATGATTTGAATTGTCATAGAAATTATCCATTTTACTCTTGAAGCAAATTGGTAATAGAATATCCATTTTTTATCAGAAAACTGCTGTAGTGACTCCGTAAGAATGTTAATGTGCTAAGTTCTTCTCATCAATTTTGTTTCTTATTTAATTGTGGGTCACAATGCCTTTCACATAAGTTTTTTGGGAAAATTGTACTATTACATCGTGGTTGGGTTTTACAGGAGGAGTTCTGGAGGGATCCAAGCAGGTCCATTGCCAAAGCATATGAGCTAACAGACCAGGCAATTCTTTCACATAGTCCTGACCTTGGGCGTGGTGGATCCACTGCTGTCACTGCAATTGTGATAAATAACCGGAAGTTATGGATAGCCAATGTTGGAGATTCACGAGCAGTTCTTTCAAGGGGAGGGGTGGCCATACAATTGAGTACTGATCACGAGCCCAATACCGAGCGAGGCATCATTGAGAACAAAGGAGGCTTTGTCTCAAACATGCCAGGTTCTTCACATAATCCCTAGATCAATCACACTCTGTGCACTTTTTTTTTTGCAGATATATGTATCATATCATACTCGTATTGTGAGATGTCATTGAGGTTTTGTTTTTAATTGATGTATGCGGTATATATGTGTTGTCTTGGGAGTGGTGACATGAAGGAGGTTTAGTTAAATAATTAAGTGTTAAAGATTCAGTTTTTGGAAGTGATATATCTTTCCTTTTTCCCTATCATTTTGGCAGTACAGGAGACTATGATTTTATTTCCAATGGTAATAATGGGCCAGCATAAGGCTAAAGGGTTTTACCTTGGATAGAGCCTTAACATATCTACATATTGTAAAGCCTTGGAGCCTTCTATTTTGAATCTCTGGTGTCAAATGAAATGTTAACTGTTTCTACGTCATGATCTATAAGGCATCTGAATAATAGATATTCTTTTTTATATGGGTATGCATGTTTTCAATCTCTACATCTTGTATTGCTTTATTCTCCTTTATAATTCTTTATTTCAGATACTTGCTTGACTTTAGATGGTTCTGAGCATAAACATTTTAGGAAGCAAAGGAAAAGATAAAAGAAAGGTGTATATGTTTCCGAATCTGATATTCTGAGGATGAAAATTCTTCTTAGTAGATCTCGTATTGGCCCCATTAGTCCTTCCTATTCTTCCTCCCAATAAGTATTTTGTTTTGTTTTTTTTTTATTTTAAAGAAATTTTCTCACTTTATTTCTTATCAGGAGATCAGCTTGTACAATTAATACTTTTTTCTGGGTGGTAGAAATTTCATTTCTTAGTTGAGCAGTGCTTTATATAGTCATTTCATAAACATGAAAAGACATCTTTTGTGGTTCGGTGCTTGTTAGAAAAACATCTCTTGTTCATTTATACCATGAGATGCTGGAGAAGTCTCAGGATCAGCTGAATTTAAAATTTAATATTAGGACAGAATCATTAGATACCAAACTGGTATAGGCAAGCAATTATTTGGTGAGCTATAGTTTAAGGAAATTGGTGACTTTTGGGTTATTGTCCTTATGGAGAGTTTAAGAAAGGCTTTATAGCTTTTTACTTTGAGAAGATCGATGAAAAGCTTACATTCTGAAGGCTTAGATTGTTGCTGGTGTTAATTATATTGTTCAGTGTTGGAATTTATTTGTAACTAGATTCTCTATTTAGATATTTCTGTTGCTAGTTGATGGAAATCCTGATGATGGTTTTTAAAGGAGTTTCTTTTGGGTGGAGACTAAATGCAGTAAGAAGGTACTGAGATTGGTTATAGAGTGCAAGAAGCTAAATGGAGAGGACATCCTTTGCATTGCAAAGATTTTGAGTTAAATGGATGTTTATGTGTCAAATTCTACTTCTAAATTATAATCCCAGATCCTTCCATCTTCAGTGGTGAAAAAAGAAAAAATCCCAACCATCTTAAAATGCAATAATTGATTAGACTGCACTTTCTGTTGATGACATTATGAAGTTCCATATCCTGGTTCACAAGTCTTAAGTAATATAATTCTCACTGTGGAAACAATACTGACTTTCTCTTATACGAGTCTTTTTTTTTTTTTCTCACACATAGACACATAGTCACATGCAGGAAAGCTGGTGCTGCCTTGTTCTGAGCATATACACTCGAATCTGTTAGATAACTGTAGTGACTAATATTTTGCTTCTTCAATTAGTTAGGCCCTACACTAAGCATCAGTTTTAGTCCATTTAATCTGGGAATATACTAAAAAGAAAATCATGTGAGTTTCCTTTTGAAAATAATCATATGATCTGTCATCATCATATTTGCCATCACTCTTTTACTCTGGAACTATCAAACCAGCATTCAGTCCATGGTCACATGGTAAATCTTTGCAAATTCGTCATTAGCATTGGGTATTTTAACCTTGTCTCTCTTGTAATTATTGGACCTTGCATCTGACAAGTGGCCTTAAAAGTTGATCTTGTTGTCATATTAGGAGTTTTTGACCTATTAAGATAAGGAATGTCAATAGTTTTAATTAAAAGTCTAGCTTCACTCTTTGATTACTTGAATTCTGAATACCACTCAAGGGGGTGGGGGGCACACTGTTAAGTCCTTTACAAATCTTCTCTTTAACCCCTACAACTTCCAACTTATAACACAGTAACAACCATTATGGAACTCCCTTGCTTTCTCCTCCCAACCAGATCTTTGAGCTTTATGAAGGCTGTAGATATTCAAGCTATGTGATCAAGATCAAATCTAACATTTAACATCCCAACTTTACAAAGAAGTAGAAGACTGCCTTTCTTGACATTGCAGCCAGAAGGCTGCAAACTTCAAACTTTTTCCATCTTGGAAAGTCTGTATCTACCCTCTCTTCTTTCACTTAAGAAACCACATGCACCTAAAAGTTTCGCGTGTTTTAGTATCAGTTAGCCCATGGAAACCAACCTTCCTGGTAATAGAGAGAAATGTAATCCTATTACTTGTAAAATATCAGTGATATGATAATTTGATTTGCTCGTGCGCGCACACACAAACACACACATATATATTCAGTTTTCAGGCATGAGCTTTTCCAGGAATGGAATCTTAAAAATACCATTTAAGCTACATTGAAGTTTCTGAATGTCTTTAATGTCGTGGTTCAAGTATGGATAAGTTTGAGGCAATTCATCAAGCACAATCAGGACGAAATGCTGATCATGCTCTCTCTTTTTCAATCCTTTTTTTTTCTTTCTAAAAATAACTTCAAATTTTTGTTTATTTTGAGCTATAGTTCTGTAGTTAGAGGCCAATATTTGTTGCAACAGAATAATCACATTTTATAGTTGGGTGTTTTATATTTTTGTCATAATTTTTTGATGGATGCTATATTAGGTGATGTTGCAAGAGTGAATGGCCAGCTAGCAGTTTCTCGAGCATTTGGAGACAAGAACCTCAAATCGCACTTAAGATCTGATCCTGACTTACAGAATGCTGATATTGACCAGAATACTGAACTTCTGATACTTGCAAGTGATGGTATATGGAAGGTCATCCATCATTCTCTTGTTCTCCTGACTAATTATCTTACAAGGTGTTGTCTTTAATTTATTTCTTCATTTAATCCAGGTCATGGCTAATCAAGAGGCAGTTGATATTGCAAGAAAGGTAAAGGACCCAGTGAGGGCAAGCAAAAAACTAGCTGCTGAGGCATTGAACAGAGACAGCAAGGATGACATATCCTGCATTGTAGTTCGTTTCAAGTGATAAAGAATACAAGAAAATACTTCCTAAACACCAAGGTTTGTATATCAAAGGGTTTCACTGCCTGGATGCAGTTTTTTCATACCTTGAGATTAGCTCGGAAATCTCAAGAAACCCATCGTTAGTTTGGAATTTTCTGCAAAATAGGTTTCTTCCCCTGTCCCTTTCTCTGAATAATTGAAGTTTATGCACTTAGGTTGTGCAATATGATATTATTTCTTGATTTTTTTTTTGCGTAGATTATTACCATCATTTTTCTTTGTAACTTGAGTTATGATTGGAGCATTGTGCAGATGCCAATAGTTCTATATAAAATTTCTGTATGTATGCATTTGTTGTACTGGGCAAACAATGGCTAACGTATGTGAGCTGCCCCTTCCATAAATACTTTCATCTGCTGATAGGATTCATGGGAGTAAGCAATTGTCTTGTCTATGATTATAGGCTTATAGCACCTACCATTTAATAAGGACATGCCCATCTTTAGCCTTTGTTTGCTTTTCAAAATTTGTAGGGCGGTTAATTGACCCGTCCATATTTACTAGCAAATATTCTCTTTCTATCCTTCTCCATTAAAGAGACTCTTCCACTTTACCAATTCAACATTTCTGTCTGGACAAAACAGAGGAGTCGACCACCTTAAGCTCTAGATGTCCGACTGCACGCAGATCAAAAGGTCAAAGAGGACGATCGATTGTAGTACTACTTTATCACATTCTAGATCTTATCATAATTCTGTGCCTCTGAAAGTAGGTTTATATGAGTTAAGAGTATAGTTCAGGTGGTATAATATCAAAGCTTAAGACTTTCTTTTACCCTTAAATTGTGGGTTTGATCTTCGATTTCCCGTCAAACTAAAAAAACCAAAAAAGTAAATTTATTATTCACTCATCTTCCGCTTCTCAATCCCTCAAACGACATTGCAATTCTATTTGGACTACTAGTCTAAGTAATCTCATGTATTTAACTTTTTTGTTAAAAAAAATATAAAAATGACAGTTTGTGAATGACTATTAAGGTGGTCATAATTATTTTTCAAGATAATGCACTTTTTTCTATTTTTTATTAAAAATTTGAGATTTGGTTATGAAATTACGTGTGGATGTTGCTCTCTACATTTGGATTTGAAGAATTTCAATCGGATGATAAATTTGAAAAACCCAAAGTTTGGTTGCTCACTCGGTTGAGCCTTTTTAGCAATCAATTTGGTCACGTCAGCTCATCAAAATCTCATAAAGGAATATTTTAATTTTATGTATATTTTTTTCAATAAAAATGACAGGTTTGGCAAAACAAAATGATACTAAGTAAAAATAGAAGAAACCATTAAACAATTTGAAAGACAACAATAATTTAGCATTTTTTTTTTTTTTTTATATGTTGCTGAGTTTATGAACCACACAAAGTAAGAAATTTTCTCTTTCTATAAATTATAAATTTCCATAAATTTGAGTTTTAGGCCATGTCAAATAACAGTTGAACCAATGGCATTTAGCAAACGAGTTTTGCAGAAGTAAAATGTAGTATGGTATATTGGGGGAAAAATGTATTATGGTATTCTTGGTTAAAAAAACAAAATATTGTAATCCACATTAGTTCAACTGGTACTTAAACCTTTTAATAATTGTTCTAAAAATATGAAATTAAATCTCTCCATGATCCAGGATGGGAAGGATTTATGGGAAACAAAAGATATATGATCCATTGTATAGCTCATGTTAGGCCTCCAATGAAAAAAAAAAAAATCGGAGATAAGAGTTATGGTTGTGCAATAAGACAGGTCTGATCAAGTGGATGTCAAATATTACCAACCAACTAGTCATGTAAACTAAAGTCACACTCAACTTTGGAGATCGGGTGATTGAGTAAAAGAAAATTTTATGAAAGCTAGATGGGTTGGTTGAATTGAAAAATTAAAGTTTAAAATGTTATTCAAAGGGTTTATTTTGCGTAACATATGAGATTGTATAGTATGAAATTATATTATAATTTAGTAGATTGTATAATTATTTAGATATTATATATATTTTTTTATTTTGCTACAATTTATTATGTTATTACACTATTATTAATATTTTTTTACTATATAACTTTATACTATTAAACATATATATAATATCTCATTTTTTTCACCATATAACTCTACATTATTAAATAAATTTATATTATTATATTATTATTTTGCAATACAAGCCCTTATGTAGAAATATATAATAGTAAGTGGATTGAGTTAACTGGGTTCAAAATTTTCAAAAATTATAAAAATATTATTTAAAGGATTCGTTTTGCGTAATATAAAATTATATAATTATTTTATTACTATATTATTATCTTATTTATTATTATATAATTACATATTATTAAATAATTTTATATTATTATTTTACAATGCGAGCCTTACGTATAAATATATAATATTAAGTGGATCGGGTTAACCGGTTCAAAATTTTCAATCAGGTTTGGGTTTTTGCCTACCCTAATAAGAGGGGAGACAGTATGCAGAAGGCTCCGGAGTTGCGGAGCCGCGAATAGGATTCGCGCGTCATTTTCACGGTTCTTTCATTCCTTTGAACGCACGCACACACCGGCGCACGATAGCACAGGCATACGATGCATCGTTCTCTAAAACCCTTGCAAAACCTTCTCTTTCATTTCTGTTGTCCTAAACCTCCAAAACGGCTTTGACTCGCTGATCATCCTTGTCCACTTTCATTGAACATGTCGAATCCTTTGAAGCTCATCAAGGACAATGCTTCTAACCCAAAGCTTTGGGTTGTGATCGGAATCGGCGTCGCCGGTATAGTAGTTCTAGCAGAGACACGGAGGAGAAGAAGAAATGCCAAAATGGTAGAAAGGGAGGATTTTGGTGCTTTTATTGAGCGGTTCGAGCTACTTCCCTTTCCACAGCCTCCTCCTCCGGCTGCCAAGCAAAAGCTTTCGGGTCTAACATTTGCGATTAAGGACATGTTCGTCTCTGACTCTCTGAGTTATTTTTCTTTGACTACATTCTGTCTCTATGTGACTTTGGGGGAAAAAAAATAATGAGTTTTCTGGCCTAGAAAACTTTGCTTACCCATATGCTATAGCTTTCTGTGATATCCATATTGGGGTATATTGAGTTTACAATTTTATTTTTATTTTATTTTTTGTTATCTGTGTGGGTTCTTTACTGTGAAGGGCAGATTTGATGTGAAGGGGTATGTTACGGGATTTGGGAATCCTGACTGGAAGAAAACGCACGAGGCTGCTAGGAAAACTGCAGTGGTGGTGACTAGTTTGTTAAAGAATGGGGCTACTTGTGTTGGCAAGACTATTATGGATGAATTGGCCTTTGGGTAAAAGCACTGGAATTATATATTTTTCTATAATCAAAAAGAAAGTTTTAGTTATCAAGTGATTGATTAATATGTTATATCAGAATTACAGGCGAGAACAAGCATTATGGAACTCCTATCAATCCAGAGATGCCGTCATATATTCCAGGAGGTTCTTCTAGTGGTTCAGCCGTAGCTGTGGCTGCTGGGATTGTTGACTTTGCCATTGGTAAGTTCTGTTGGTCACATTAAAAAATTCAAACTCCTTGCAAGTCATCCTCTTTAAGGGATTGTTGTAAATATGGATCTGATGATAATTATACCTAACAAGGGATATTTTTCTGCCATGGCCAGTTTATTAGTTCAAACAATTATAGCAGCTATCCTGTTAGGACTGCTGTTCTTTCAGTTCACTCCATAGTCCATATCTGTATTAATTTTCTGAAGAATATAGTTGTCTCTCTCTCTCTCTCTCTCTATCACATATATATATATTAATTGGTGGTTTTAATTTACTTAGAAAGATTAATGCTGCTGCATCATTTGGTTGAAAAGATAATTGAAAAGAGACAAAAAGACAATTTGAAATCCTAAAGCTATCATTTCAACTCAAATCAGTTGTAAAATTCAGACTTTGCATTTTGTGTTTGTGTATTTAAGTTGGTTTATTCGTTACTATATTTCTTTACTTACTTGGGTGATTCATTTGATTTGTATTTGCTTGGCAACCGATTACGATTGCCAAATTTTTGGGGAAAAAAAAAAAAAAAAGCCCTGAAAACATCATCCCATTGACTTCTTAATACTCACATAATAAAGTATCATGCTTCCAAGTCTTTTCACTTAAGTGAGTTGTATCCTGCACTTGCTCTAATTTCATTGTTGGAGCAAGGACACACTGCAATTTGTTTGCCTGTTTTTTTTTTTTTTTTTGGTTCCCTTAATAGTATATGCAAATTATTGTGACTTTGTAGGTACTGATACAACCGGATGTGTGAGAATTCCAGCTTCGTTTTGTGGTATTCTTGGTTTTCGATCATCCCATGGGGCTATATCCACAATTGGAGTTCTTCCAAATTCACAGAGTTTAGATACTATTGGTATGATACTATGATGCATACCATTGATTCTGTAGATTCCTCTTATCTTTTTTAATTAAAGGATGTTAGGAGTAACAATTCTTTAGCATGGAGATGTGGAAGCGGTGTAATAACTTATCATCTCGACTCAAATCTGCATCTGCTTCTTCTTCCGTATTGAATCACAGAGAAAGGAATTTGAGCCGTATAATTCATTGTTTTACAAACTACGAATGTCATGCTCCTTACACATATAGAATTCCTCATGTGTACATCAGCACATGGTCTTGGAGAGCCCACTCATATGGTTTGCTTAAAAAACAAATAATTGGCTTTAGCATGATTATTTGGGACTTATATTTTGCCTATATTTCATCTTATTTATCTCCCCTTTTCTAATCTAATTACTCATTATATAATCACCTTACAGGATGGTTTGCTCGTGATCCATCTGTCTTACATCGTGTTGGACATGTTTTACTTCCATTGAATTTGGTGGAGCCCAGAAGGGTGAGGCGCCTTATTTTTGCTGATGATCTTTTTCAGCTATCTAAGGTTCCTTTGCAGAAAACCGTACATGTTATCAGCAAAACCATCGAGAATCTATCTGGGTGTAAGTTGCTCTCTGAAGATCTATCAGTAATCAGTATGCTTTTAGATCTAGCTGTGCTTGATTTTTTAGTTGTTTGTTTGATAACAAAAAAATTAAACAACTAAAAAATCGTCTTCTAATAGAAGCCTTGGCGAAAGGAAAGAGAATATACTAATATTAAAGAAGTGCTTTGCTCATTTTTGCAGACCTGCCTCTGAAGCATATGAATCTTGGTCAGTATATTTCATCTAAGGTGCCAAGTCTAAAGGTATTTTGTGAACAATCAGCAAACCATCAAAATGGAGCATCTATTTTGAAGGTTCCGTCATCAGTGATGTTTTTGTTGCAAAGGTATTCTACTACTATTTAGAATCCTTGTTAGTCATGATACTAAACTGATGTCTTACGAATATGTGAAGAATGCATTTTTCAATGAATGGTAGAGAAGTACTTTTTTGTTGACCACTTGTTCTTTTAGATGTCAGAGAATGATCCGTTCAGGTGCCAGAAATTGGTGTTAAAAGTCATTTGTGCTTTTTAAGAATTTGCTTTCTGTGTACATTGGTTATGGATATGATTGCTTTGGACGTCACTTTTAAGGCTTAGTTGAGTTGAGTTTTACATTGGGTGATAGACCTAACTCTGTTAAATTGTCTAAAAATTTGCATGTTAAAGAATTTCTGTGAGGTCACCCGAAGGGGCATTTTATGTTTTTTAACCTTGGACAGATATAAGAAGGGAGCAGTAAATGGTATCTGCAATCTCTAAGTAAGGGAGTTTCTACTCCTTTGCATATCCTAGGTTGTAGTTATGCACATTCTAAGTGGATTTTTTTTTTTTTTTTTGGGGGATGGGGAAGGGGGAATAACCCTTGTGTAAGCCTTCAGGAGAGTTGACCTTTGGACCTCCTGGACAAAGATGGACAACATGTGCTGCTGGACCACTCAAAGTCCTAGCTATAAGTGGATTCATTGGCTTGGACATCATTTGTATGATTATCTATAACTTCTATTTTGAGTGACTTGACCTTAAAATTCTTGTTATGGAGATAAATTCACAATACTTTCTTGCCCTGTCTTTTTAATATGTAAGTTTTGATTTTTTTTCTGTTGTGTGTAATAAAAAAATCTTTAGAGTATGGTATGATATCATATAATTGCAGTTTTCACGATGTTTCTATATTGTTTTGACAAAATGTGATTCTTCATCTTCTTTTCAGACATGAGTTCAGAACAAATCATGCAGAGTGGGTTACGTCGGTCAAACCCAAATTAGGACCTGGCGTGTCTGATCATGTTCTTGCAGCCATTAATGGTAAACATGAATCACATGATAATATAAAAACTTCATATAAGGTCAAGACTGAGATGAGAGGTGCCTTCCAAAGTCTGTTAAAGGTATTCCTAACATCTTAATTTTTTTCTTCTGTAGTATTCCTACTTAATATTGTTATGATTCAAATGATGTTAACATACTTTCTCAAGAACATGGTTAATTCTCTTATTACTTATAAAAAAAAAGAACATGGTTAATTTTTTATTTTATTCTCACACTTATTGTCTTTCCGCTCCTAGATTTATTGTTATTGTAATGATGCTTTTCTTGCTTTCAATTTTGAAGTTGCAAGTATGTTTTGTAGAGTCTACTTTGGTTGTGAAATTATGATTCTTGTAGAATGATTAGACTAAAAAGATGCCTTTAGGGCACAACCAATTGTATGTATTCATCACTAAGCATGTTATTTTAAAGTTAATTTTACTCATAAAAAGGGATCTAGTTTATATATAAAAAATTAAAAGCACTTCCAATTTACAAGGAATTGCAAATTGGATCCCTACCTTATGGGACCCCTAGGAACCGAAAAAGAAGAAGAAGAAGAAGAAGAAGAAGAAAACAAATCTGTTTGGCAGAGGATTTCCACTATGTCATTCATAATATGGGCTGGAGGGATGTTATTGTCATAGGGGTATGGAGAAGTAATAACATGCTCAAGTAGTAGCATTAGCATTCTCTCTGAACATATCTTTTGAAGGTTAAGTTGGGTTTATCTCGTTTATATTTTTAATGTTGTTCTTCTGGAATATTTCTGAATGTAAAGTAATCTTTTCCTATTTCAGTCTTGGAGTTTCTACCAACTGTTGCATCTCATGATGTTTAAATGGTTACATTAGATAAGAGTAGGGGGAAAAGACTAGGCAGCATGTTAAATGAGGCAGCAACTAATTTGGCAATGTTATCAGAGATCCTATATCATTCATGCTTTTGGACTGTGCTTCTTGAATCAATACTAACAACTTGTTGCAGATACATAAGCCTGACTGTAACAAGGCTTTGTCAGATTGTACTACATGTTTTCATGATTGTGAAAGCATGCTACATCTAGTATTGCATTGTTTACTTTTTTTGGGGACTGGAGTATTTGGAGCATGCCTTTTGACTGTCAGGCTAGCAGTGGGTTTGCACCCAGAGCTTGGGATATAGTGCATTTGTTTTAGCCTTTTCGGGGTCTTGGGAGGAGATAAGAGGGAAAGATTCCTCAGAGGGATGTATATATTTTTTTTGATAGGTACTGTGGTGTATATTTTTGGAGCTGATTTCCAGACCATTGAGGAATCATTTTTCTTTTTTTTGGAGCTACTTTGGGACATAGTAGTTTTTGTCATATTTCATATTTGTGGTGTTCTCCATAAGGATCGGAGATGCCTGGTCTATTAGCTTTTATATGTTCTCTTTCGTTTTTTTTTTTTTTTTTCTCATTTATTTAGAAGGATTTACTGTCCCTTTCTTATGTGTTCTCTTTTCTTGCTTAATGACCTATATATATTTTTTTTTACCTATTAAAAAGAAGAAACGAAAAGAAAGGGGAAGGGAAAAAAAGAGGTGGTACATTATATAACTTTGAAGGAGGACTTTAAAATTCACAAGGCTTGGGTCTGAAGATACTCCATTTCAATGATTCTCCTGTTAAAATTGCTACAGTGTTTTAGCTAGTTTCCCATATGGTTGTGCTTCATTTATATGTGCAAGTCTCTGCTGGTGTTGGTCAGTTTATAGGTTATTATATGCCTCATACAATGATCTCATTTATGTTGGTAAGTTTATAGGTTATTATATGCCTCATACTACCATCTCATTTATCTTAATTTTCTTTTCCTGTTTGTCCCTTGTCCCATGTCCCAGGATGATGGAATATTGATTATTCCCACAGTCGCTGATGCTCCTTTGAAGCTTAATACAAAGAAAGTGCTTTCTGCCGAGTTCCATGATAAAGCTTTTGTTCTGTCAAGCATTGCTAGCGTATCTGGCTGCTGTCAGGTAATAAAAAATCTTAGGTTTTATCTTTGTTTTCACTTTTTTATTTGGTGTTCTGAAACTTTTATAGCTTATATGCATCGGCTTGGGCACTATTGACAGGTTACTATTCCATTAGGAAAGCACAACGATTGCCCTGTTGCTGTTTCATTTATATCATTCTGTGGTGCTGATAAATATCTTCTTGATACCATCTTGGACATGTATTCATCTCTCCAAGAGCAAGTGAACGTTGTATCTAATTCTTCACCATTACCAGATACCAACGGAAACATGGAAGCTTCTGAACTCTTAAAGGAAAAGGTTTATTCTCTCCTGACATTGCCATTGGACATTAAAAGCTCTTAATTTCTTTTGTTGCAATATCTTTCCTTTTTTGGCTACTGGTGCAAAGTTATTTATTTATTTTTAGATTATTTGAAGCCTTTTCAGTAAGCTACCATTGTAGCTGTTAAGATAGTAGTTCCATAAACTTTATGCATATATTTTTAGGTTTAAAGATTTGGTGATTCTTGATCAATTATCAGTTATGTAAGTTGTGTCTGTTTTACCAGTTAGTGCAGCACACAGGTGCTCATGCAAATCAACTAGCTGAAATTCCTTTTTAATACTTGCATAAATTCACCAAGAAATCCCCTACTGTACTACCATCATGGGACTTGGAGCATGAAACTTTGAATCTTACAAGCCTGACGTCAATTTCAGTGGTTTTATTTTTTTGAATTCAGAAGTCGTAACTGTCTTTGTAGCTAACCTTGATGCATCATATAATGGGACCTGAATTTTTTGAATGACAATTGACCAGTGTATATATGTATGACATTGTATGTTTGTACATTGTAATTGTAGCTTTTTTTTTTTTGGTAATATGTACCAAGCTCTGTCATAATCTTTTCAATAATTTAGAAAGAGAATTGTGAGTCTGTGACAAGGGTGTTCAGAAACAATGTTGTTATCTTGACTTCTAACTGAAACAACCAGTAAAGAAAATATGAACTTAATTGGGATTTCTTGTTTCATATTGTCAATATGGTTAATCTTATATTTTTTATGTTTCTGATCAGCAGTCAAGGCTACATGCACTATGTCATGCATTAATGGTTTAAAATTCTTTTCATTAGCTAATATCTAATGAGGGACCCATATTTATCTTGTTATTACCTAATACACACAATATTGCATTGGCTGCTTACATAGCAATTTGCTCGTCATTAGATTCTACTTTAATGAAGGACAGGAGGGTATGAAATTGTGAGCTTTTCTCTTGACACTGATCACTCATATAAGTTTTGTTACAGGGAAATGCTGCATTTAAGGGGAAGCATTGGAATAGAGCTGTCAATTACTACTCCGAAGCTATAAAGTTGAATGAGACAAATGCAACTTACCACTGCAACCGGGCAGCGGCTTACTTAGAGTTAGGATGGTAACTCTCCAATTTTTCAATTGATATTATTCTTCAATTTCTCTGCATTATGAGGCTTTTATACTATTTAACACATGCAGCTTTCAACAAGCGGAAGAGGACTGCAGTAAAGCTATATTACTTGATAAGAAGGTGAGCAGATAGGCCTGTGACAGTAATTGCTCTATTCAAATTATTCTTTATAGCCTAAATGAATGATGGTTTTAATTCGTAGTGGTAAGTCATAGAAATAGCATCTAGTCTCATTATGCTCTCCTTTTTGTCCCGATATTTTGCAAAGTTTTAAAATCTCAAATATTTCATAATGCATGTTTGGGTATCCAATATCAGTAATTGCAAACCACTTACTTTGCTGGTCACGGTTGATTTTGTTATTCTTGTGATAAACTAGTCTTATTACTATGAAACTGATATCTTATTTCAGTTTGGGGTCCTTTAGAAGATGATATTAACTAATTCTATATGCATACAAACATCTAAACATGTCGGTAATATGAGTAATGCTACTTATTTCCGTGCAGAATGTGAAGGCATATCTCAGACGTGGAACTGCTAGAGAATCATTATTCTGCTATAAGGAGGCTGCTCAAGGTGTGTCATTCATACTTTTTTCTAAAAAATTCTGTTATGCGTGACATATATACTGGTTCTATGGTGGTTTTACACGTCCTACTCAAAATGGAAGCGTTTCTCAATGTTCTAATTTCAGAGGCCAGTAAATAATATTTAAATTGTTTTTTTCTTTTAAATTTATTGGTACTTGAACTGAAATACAGCAAGGCGAACTTCAAGATTAATGAATAACCTGAAAAAAGAAAAAAAATGTATATTTGGCTGGATACTGGAACATATGAATGTTTCCTCACATTTCTAAAACTATATTTCTTTGGGAAACTGTTGTGGCAAAGTGTTTCAATTGAGAAGTGGGAATTTGACATATCTAGGCATAATGGCTTAGGTCATGCCTCTTCTGTGCATAAGGATACAAAATACAAAATCAGTTCAATTACTTTTTCTTCATTCATTCTTATTCATTCACAGCTACATTTATTAGTGTTCTGTTTGATCTCTTTCAATTGTCTGCCTGAGCAAATAATAGATTCGGCTTTGTAGTACCTTTGTCCACAGTTGTTCTTTTTTTCTATTGTGATGCAGATTTCAAGCATGCTCTTGTCCTAGAACCACTTAACAAAGTTGCTAGTCGTGCTGAGAAAAGATTAAGAAAATTGATGAGTTGATAATAGTTATAGTTCCTCTATGACCTAGTCTGTTCAAGAAAAAATCTTGGTAAAAATTGGATGAAGAGAATTTATGAAGGCAAGTACCCCCGTCGTTTATTGAGAACATTAGGGTAAAAGGCATGGAGATGAGTATCTGTTTATCAGATGCTACCTTTTTTTGGTCCTAAATTGTGCATATTATTAATTTGTAATTAATCTTGCTCAATATGCATTGCTGAAGAATTCTATTGTTCACTTTTTGTAATATTTATGCAAGCATGACATGCAGGACATATTCTGAATTTTAACCTCTCCTTTTTACTGCTAAGAGTTTTCTCAATATAAGAAAAGCAGTTCGTGAAATAAGTTGGAACAAATTAATTATTTTACAAATGATTCACTAAAGATTTAAATTTCTTAATTTTACGAGATCTTAGACAATTAGTATCATTTATAAAATTTATTAAAATTGACAAAGAAATGATGTTCTGTTGGTTTAATAATTTTGTTTTGCTCATGAATGCCTGACATTAAATTTTAAATTCTTCTAACATGTTTACTAACAAGATTTTTAGCCAAGCAAATGGAAGATTGATTAACTCTGGTTAAACATAGTCAAGCAGATAAATTTTGATCAAATATAGTGTTATAATATGAATTTAACTTTTGATGACATAGTATATTCATTATGAGATTTTCATCACACTTGTTATAACAATATAAAAAATATTATTTATAATATATTCAAAATTAAAAACTCTCTTAAAAGTTGTTATTTATCATAAATTTTAAATCATAAACTCCCAATAAAAAGGATATGAATTCATTACAACAAAACTTTAAATTTAAAGAAAATAAATATATGATGGAATATTATAACTAATTGGTTGATACACTTTATAATCTTTTCTAATTACATTTCATAATCACAACTCAATGACACGTCCTTCCCCATCACCTAATTGTTATTATTCAAGTACCATGTAGAGACTTTTTAAAGGTCCAACCAAAATATCTAAATATTTTGCCTTTCATCACAAGTTCACATCTATATAATTTTAGCCACACAAACATAAGACTTTCCCCAGTCAAGCCTTCATCCCCATCAACTCATGTTGTGCACTAATTATATCGAAACCAGAGAGAAAAAAAAAAAAAAGAGGGAATTTCTCATGGGCATGATGGAAGGTTCTCCGACCACCATAGCTCCTCTTCTTCTCCGAAACCTTGTAACCTCCATTTTTATTTTCGCTGACAAATCTCTCATTAATTTATCCGAAAAATACAAACTTCTCGAATTCATTCGCGACGTGTTAATCACGTGCTTCCTCTTGTTCCTGCGTTTGCTTCCTTCTTTTTCGTTCCCAGCTTCAATCATCTCTCAAAACTACATCACCCTCAACAGTAAGTCGCATAAAAACGACAATTACTTGTCTGTCGTATCAGCTACCAACGGAGGTGACTCGGGTATTGCTCGAGCACTTTCTCAGCTACTTTCGATTGTAAACGACATCCCGGTTAGTTCCCGGAAGTACGAAGTTGTTCGATCTTTAGCGGAGAAGATAATCGAAGAGAATCATAAGGAGGGAATCGAGGCTTTACATGATGTCAACCGTAGGGTACTCTCGGCGGCGTTTTCGAGGGCACTTAGTCAACTCGAAGCCGCTACGATCGAGCAAGAGCGAGGGAGAGCTGACGATGTCGGTTCGGGTATTGGACCAGTTGAGAACCGATTGGGTCGGGTTTTGAAGGTGGCGAAGTCGTTTGGGGATTTGGCTTGGAGAAGGGGTTGGAAGAATAGACGTTTGGGTAGTTCGGCTGAGAAGTTGGCGGCTGAGGTTCTGTGGTTGGCTCAGAAATTGACGGCTTGTGGTTGTGGTGAAGAAGCTATTTTGAAGTGGGCGGCGGCTTCTAACTTGGGTCGGCTCGCTCTTTCAGCTGAGCCGCGGCTACAAGGTTCACTCGTCAAATTCTCAGGTATATTCCATTGCCCTTCCAATAATTTACAATATTTTTGGCAATTAGTGGGAAGTTTCCAAATTAATTATTACTTTTTTTTTTCTTCCTCTTTCTTATTTTTCTAATGTTTATGAGTATTTATATTTACATAATTGTATGTAGGGGAATTTTATAATATGTTAAATAAAAATAAAATTGGAGGTCGCAAATTGAGAAAAATAAAATACTTTTCTTGCTCTAAGGACAAAACAGGACTTACAAATCATGGTTTTGTTTTGCAGTGGCCCCTATTATTTATGGCCCTGTATAACAGAAATTCCTTCTGAAGAATAACCTAAAAACTTGATCCTTACACAAAGAAAATGAAAATTTTAACACGGCTGTGTAATTCAAATTCCAGAAAGAGACTGATGACTTCTTATTTAGCATAGGATATCACACAAATTTCTCAAATTTTTTTATTTTTTATCTTTGAACATTGGAAATGGTCAAATTGAGCACTCAATTGGGATCACCCCTGTGGTTGTGTTGCAAATTTTGAGTATCATATTCTATAAAACACACAAAAAAAGACGAAAATATCTTTGTTATCATCTATATTATGGGAGCAAGACTGTTGTATTGTATATTTGTGTAACGTTGTCAATAGTATAATAATTTAGACACTAATCTCTATTTTCTTTTAACAACAATGACGGGGTTGGATCATTGATTTTATATGACCGGAAAACGGTTTCTTTAAGAACTCAAATTTGCTAGTTTGGTGGGAAAGACAGATGATCCTTTAAATTAAAATGGAAGAGTGAATAAAAGTTGAACTAGCTCCAAATTTGGTTTAAATTGCAAACTACTTTATGGCTATGAAGTGCCAAAAGGTAAAATGGGTCAATTCATTCATTTTTTGGTAGCTCACGTAAAAGGGCTATGCATGCTATAGACATCTCTTCTTTGTTTAATATTGGTATAGTGATCAATTATACTGCTAATGGCTTTCTATATTTTGTATGAAATCTTTTGCAGCATTCTTGTTCAAGGAAGCCAAAGATACGGATCAGAAGGAAACTGAAGAAAGCAAAAGAGAGGAACATAGGCAAACAAAGCTAAAAATGTTGACATCTTGGCTGCCATTGTTGTGCAAAGCAAATAATGGCATTGACATCCCGGTTTTGAGCGTGGGTGAAAGAGCTGAGTTAGAGAGGATATTGGAAGAAACTATAGAGACGTTGGAACACGAGATAGAACAAGAACAGGTACTTTCCTTGTGGCTCCACCATTTCACGCATTCTCCATCCTCTGACTGGCCGAACCTGCATGCATGTTATACTCGTTGGTGCAATGCATCGCGCAAGTTGTTTCTATGAGATAGAAGTATTAGCTTAGGAAATATAATCTGAGTTTTTAATGGTGGGGTAGTTGATGATTAGTTGTGTATATTGTACAAGAAAATTATATTTCTTGTTATTTTATAGTATAAAAATAAACTCACTAGTGTGATTAGTGAAAATAAATGTTGTGTAAGCAATTCTTTTTATAAGGAATTTAGATATTGTAATGTGTTGATTTGCAACTTTCAAAATCCTTGAGACATGACTGTAATTATGAAAAATATACAAACTTAGCATTACTGAAATTACAAAATGACGTTTAAACATTTAATTAGAGAATTTAAACAAGTATGTATGATGACCAAACTTTTGATGACATAAATGTAAAATGGGTAGCGTCTCCCTTACATTATATTAGGGAGCAATTTATTAGTGAACAACATTTTTTCTAGTTTCCTGTTAAATTGTAAAACTTGATCCTTGTGAATGTAAACTAAAATGCCCTTGGCTTCTGATGTTTATAACTCGCACTAGTTACAACACAATTTTCGTGGAATAAATCTCAAACTTCTCAGAAGAGGCCAGTTGAGGCTCCTGCAAGTGAAATTGTAAACCAATAGTCAACTTTTTGAAAATTTAAGAGAATGTGCGGACTATAGATGGTATGGCGGAAGATTTTCCAAGTCATTCTTAAACTCCTATCTATTTGTTTTAGTCATGTACCAACTTACCTCTGTCATTTAAGAGAAGGTTTGGAACACGTTAAAATATAAATCGAGTGTATGGAGTGCCATTTTAGCTATAATGAGGCTCGACTAAAATAATTTTGGATGTTTATGCAATTCTAATAGTATAAGTATCTAGGTTTTTTTATAAAAAAATGACACAATTGAGCATGATATAAACAATAGTAATAAGACATGATGGATAAAGTGATGAAGTGTCTCGGGAGTTTTGAGAATGATAAAAGAGAACAACTTATAATGATTTGGACATATTTAACATAGGTTAGTGGATGCCATAATTAATAGAAGTGATTTTATTAAGGTAGAATGTGTTAGACTAAGTAAAGAGAGACCGAGATTTATATGAGGACCGAGATTTATATGAGGGCGTATTGACAATGATATGATTGTTCTAAACATCACTGAAAACGATGCCTCAGATCAATGTGAATGATAGAAAATGATTCATGTAATAGACTTCAACTATTTTGGAGTTTAAGTCTTAGTTAAGTTGAGTTGAGTTTACATTACAAGACTGGAGAAAAGAGAATAAAATCAGGCAAACTTGCATCAAAATCGAAGAGGAAGAAAGTCATAACCAGAATGATACCTGTGATATCTCTGTACGCAAGCCTGCTATACCTACTTTAGCCTCACGGATTGTTCGGCGCATGGCATTGAGCAATCGGCCATAAGTCAATCCAGGTTCTTTTTGAACAGCTTGGATGAAACTATAAGTTAAGGTCCCCATAGTGTTGCCACTTAAAATCTTGTAGTACCAATTTCCACAACATATGCAATTCATGTATGAGAAAAACTATCCGTTTAATTAGCAAACATATACTAATCTAATTCAGAAAGGAGATTACTTACCGGGGTGTCTGCTGCACCAGTTTGGTTATCATCACAAGCTGAAATTGAGACTGCTAGACCACCACTTGTACCTTTATAAATAGCTGCATAACGCCTTTGATCTTGCCATAAATACAATCCTTCCCTATATAACCAGAAAAACCACACATAAAAGTCACCAAGAGAGTACTACTATTATAGAAGGTGTATGAATGCCTGCTTGTCATCAATTTTTGAAGAGCCAAGAGTACTTTCTGAGCCTTATTCACACTTCTGCAACTTAACTGTGTTTGGGAAAAGGGATTAAAAATGTGTTTTGAGTCCTCAAGTCATGGAAAAGAAGTGTTTTTTCATCCATCTTTGAAGGCTAAAATGATCCTAAGTAACTAACGAAAAATCTATTGATTGAAACACTAGGAGTTAATGTGACTGACCGGTTCATTCTGCATATGTATGGTACATCAAGAACTGTTCCACTATAGCAGGTATCAAAAATGGCATGAAGCTTGGCACCACGAGGGAGTGGCCTAACAATTATATCATTGATTTCATCATCTACTATCTTCCCCTGGGACTCATAATCCACAGGGCATAGTGCTTCATCATAACCATCAATCTCATCCATGTTAACATCTTGTACCCTCGAACCATGTCCGGAGAAGTGAAACACTAAGGAGTCACCTGACTGACAACCTTGAACCAGCCATCTCAACGCCATTATCATGTTGTGCTTTGTTGGAAATTTCAGGGGGTTTCTCTCATTCTTACTATCTGCAAAAGTGGTTCAAATCATTAGCACAAAAGAAAAGTGACATGACCTTAATAATAGCAGTTCGTAGAATCTATGTTTTGCTACCTGTGAGCATAAGAATGCAGTCACTAGGAAAACCCAAGTTGTCAATCAAAAATTCTCTCATACACATAACATCATTGACAGATCCTTTAAGCCCATGACTCTGTCCATGGTATCTGATTCCACATAGCAATGCCCTCTTCCTACCATAAGCTGAAGGAGCCATCAGTGGTGGTTGTGGCCTTGGTGGCTGAGGGTAAGAACCATATCCCCTGAAACCAGGACTGTTATTGGTAGCAGTTGTTCCATAATTGTTTGTGAAGCCTCTATACCGGCCAGAGACCCCAAAAGGATCAACGGGTCGTGGGACCTGTGTGATGCCATGGCACACAGCACACTGAATAGTAGGAGCCTCTGGTGGCACTAATAGTTGCATCCCACACCAGCTGCATCTTTGTCTTCTAGCCATTGTCTTAGTTTCTTTCTACAGCTTATGAGGGTGATAGTGAATGGCAATAGAAGACTAGCAAGTTAAGAACCGAGGAAGCTACAGATGAGTTTTAATTGATGCAGTTGGCCTCCATTAAATTTCCTATATTATCTCAATTTGGGGAGTGCTATGCAGAACCAAATTCAGAGATTGCCTTTTTTACTTTTTCAGTGGAGAATTATTCTGCCATTAGTCTTTTTTGGAATGCAAGCTATGTTATGGCAGCTGTTTTTAAATAGCAATCAAACAGAAACTGGTGGAGAATTGAAGTATCCTTCTATAGTACTTTATATTTGATTCTCTAGATAGGAAAATTTGGTATTCCACTCTAATATTTTATCACATTATCTAGAATCATAATCCCTAAAGTTGCAGTCCAAGATACCACATTTAGTTGATACTTATAAGCATTTTAGAGGATTTATAATTTTATTTCGGATAGGTCAAAGTTAGAGAAAAAAATAAGAGGAGAAAAATAGAGAAATTGGATAAAGGATTGGATTTGGTACTTCAACTCAACTTAACTCAACTAAGCATTAAATCCTAAACTAGTTAGGGGTCGGCTATATAAATCATTTTCCTCCATTCGCATCGATCCAAGACAACATTTTCAGTAATCCCTAGAGCAGCCATATCTTTCTCTATAATTGCCCCCAATGTAAGCCTCGGTCTCCCCTTACCACGTCTAACACCTAACACTTGTATCAAGTCACCTTTCTTAACTACTGCGTCTATTAGCCGACATTGGATATGTCTAAACCAACGTAGGCAATTCTCCCTCATTTTCTCTTCAATAGGCGCTACTTCCACCTTTTTACGGATCTCCTCATTCCTTATTCTATCATTTCTTGTATGTTCGGTCATCCATCTCAACATTCTTATTTCAGCTGAGTGTTTCTTCTTAACTGCCCAACATTCAGTACCATACAGCATAGCTAGTCTCACTGCCATCCTGTAAAATTTTCTTTTCAATCTATTCGGGATTTTAGGATCACATAAAACTCTTGAAGCACTTCGCCACTTCACCCACCTTACCTTGATCCTATGGTTTACATTATGCTCAATTGCTCCATCTTTTTGTATAAAGGAATATAAATACTTAAACACGTCATTCGTAGGGATTGTTTGACAGTCCAATATTATTTCATTCGGTTCTCCTTTAGTTTCATTGAAATCGCACTCCATATATTCAGTTTTTGTCCAACTCAATCTAAGGCCTTTCGATTCTAACGCGTTCCTCTACATTTCTAGTTTGGAATTTAAACCTTCTCTAGTTTCGTCTACCAACATGATATCATTGGCAAACAGCATGCACCATGGAGCCCTATCTTGAATATTATAAGTAAGTTCATCTATGACTAAAGCAAATAGGTAAGGGCTTAAAGATTAACCTTGGTAAACACCTATCATGATCGGGAACTCTCCAATCATACCATCTACAGTCCACACCCTAATCATTACTCTTTCATACATCTCTTTAATAACTTTTACGTATTTAGTTCGGACTTTCTTCTTCTCTAGTACCCACCACAAGACTTATTGTTTCTTAAATTATAGTGAGTAGATGAAAGTTCTATGGTGTTGAAATTATTTTGTGAGGGGAAAAATCTTAAAATGTTTTGGAATAGATGACAGTTTGTTGTGTATGTACATCTTCCAAATTGAAAACATTGTGTAAGAACATATAATTTGCTTTTAGTAAATCACCATACAGGTTTTGAATTTTCACTAGGACGTAACAACTAACATGTTTGTATAAAGATTTTTTTTTTCTTTTAGTAAAGTTTTGGATTCTTTTATTTTCAACTTAGAATACTAATTACCTTTTCGGTCCAGTCAAAGGCGGCCATTCACACCATAATTTTCTTATTTTTATTAATTTAGTAACCATATATGAGCAAATATATTATACAGTTTCACAAAACTGAAACGACATCTTAAAATTTATATGGGCATAACCCATATTGCTGATAATGAATACACAGAAATAATGTATATAGTAAAAGCTCTTTCACATGGCAAATTGCTTGGAATAAATTTCAAACTTCTCAGAAGAAGACAGCTGAGGTTCCTGCAGATCAAAATGCAAACATCCTTTTGTATTACAACAAACTATATATTTTGTGAGAAACAGAAGTTAGGTTAAAGTTATAAATGATTTTAAAGAAAAGAAATAGTAAACCTGTGTTATCTCCACGCCAATCATTCTATTGAATAGTGATGAAATTGGACCATGAAAGCCTACAATTCCTGTTTTAGCTTCACGAATTCTACGGCGCATGGCATTCAGCAATCGGCCATATGTCAATCCAGGTTCATTTTGGGCAGTTTGGATCAAACTATAAGTCAAGGCTCCCGTCACAGTTTTGCCACTTAAAGCCTACTTGCATGCAATTCAACATATATTATTCAATGCATATCAAGAAAACTAATTGGTTATCAACATGTGTATTATAATTTGGCCAATCATATAGCTCCTTTTTTCCCGATAGAGTGCCATATTTCTTTAAATTTAAGGGATTAGAGATATAACACTCGACAAGCAAGCACTCGATTCGAATCTTGATAGACAACAAATTAACTTAGTACTTGTCCATTAGTACTACTTCAACTTGAGTTCTATCATGTGGAACCATGAGTTAAAACACAAACGGAAGTGGTTCCCATGGGCAAAGTTGAAAGGAAGTACTACTGCCTTGTTCAATACTAGTTAGTGCTAGAAATACTTTCACCAAAGATAAATATAGAGTACAAGTTGAATTATATCCCTTATAACTGAATAAACAATCCCCAAACAGATATATATTACAACTAAGAACCGGTTATAAACACCAAGCACAAGATATAAAATGGAAAAAGAGAGTTACTTACTGTGGTATCCACAGAGATCTGATCATCAGCACAAGCTGAAATTGAGATTGCTAGACCACCACTTGTACCTTTATTAATAGCTGGAGAGTACCTTTGATCTTGCCATGAATAATTCCCATTCCTACATGAAAAGCAGAAAAACCAGACACAAGTCACCAGAAAGAGAAGATATATTTCTAAGAAACTAAACTGATATATAGTTGAGACCACAGGAATATGTCACTGACGGGTTCATTTTGCACACAAATGGCAGGTCAAGAACTGTTCCGCTATGGCAGGCATCAATAATAGCATGAAGTTTGGCACCGCGGGGTAATGGCTTAACGATTGTATCATTAATTTCATCATCAATTATCTTCCCATTAGTCTCATAATCAACAGGGCATAGTGCTTCATCATAACCATCAAGCTCATCCATGTTATCATCTAATTCACGTGAGCCATGCCCAGAGTAGTGGAAAACTAAAGAGTCCCCTGACTGGCAACCTTGAATCAGCCACCGTAACGCAGTTTGGATATTATACTTCGTTGGAATCATCAATGGGTTCCTCTCCTCCTTATTATCTGCAGGTTGGTTCAAAAACACAAAAAGCAATGAAATTTAGACATGGCCTATTTGTATAGACCAATTTTAACCTCTTAATTTATCTTCTATTTCAATACAAGACAACCATGGCAAGGTTTAAATTTGTGAAATTGATTATTTATTTCATACCGTTTTTATTTCACTTCATTTTCTGACCTTACCAATAATGAAGTTTGGGTGTGTGACCAGTTTTCATTTAGTATAGTTGCTGAAAAACAGACACTCATAAATTTTGTACATTTGCTATTACCTGTGAGCATGACAATGGAGTCACTAGGAAACCCCATCTTGTTAATGAGAAAAAATCTCATAGACTTAACATCATTCACAGACCCTTTAAGCCTGTAACTCTGTCCATGGTATCTGATTCCACATAGCACTGCCCTCTTCTTACCGTGAACCGAAGGAGGCATCAGCGATGATCTTGGCCTTGGTGGCTGAGTGTAGTAGCCGTATTCAGATGCCCCCATCCTAGGATTGCTATTGACTGAAGCTTCCATGAAGGTGTTCATGAAGTCTCTAAACCGGCTAGTGACATGAGAAAAAGAGTTCTGGGCTTGAATGAAAGGATCATTGGGTCGGACCTGGGTGGTGCCAAAGCACACAGCACACCGAATGGCAGAAGCCTCTGGTGGCACTGCTAATTGTATCCCACACCAACTGCATCTTTCACTTCTACCAGCCATTCTGTTGGTTTCTTTGTGCAGCTTACAAGAGTGGTTAATTAGGCAAATGGAAGAGCCGTAAGTTAAGAAGACAGGAAGTTGTAGATGAGTTTAAATTTGATTTGGCCTCATTTACCTATATTCCATTACTTTGGAATGTGTTAAGCAGAACCAGATTCTCTTTGCTTTATTCAGTGGAGAAGTAGAATTGATATACTTGCCAGCTGCCAATTGCCATTACTCAAGTCAACTTTATATAGTTATGGTGTACCTGAAATTTTTTGGTTTCTAGTAAAAGTGTAAATATTCATTAACTTCTCTTCACCTTGTCTCTGCTATGCTTGCACCTACTGTTCTTGGATTTGACAGAAAAATGCAACATCGATACCATTCTGATAAAAAATTCCAGGACATATACCCTTTGCAAAATTCATTACCAACAGTTACTAATGTAATTTATGGTGGATTGCCATATTCCGTTTTGGTAAATTAATATGGATTGCATCAGATTTTCAGAAGCTACAGAAAAATATAAGTTCACACTTAAGTAGTCATGACAGAGAATGTTATTCACAAACTTCCTGTCACTCTTATAATAGTCAAATTAATACAATTGGTATTTGCTCGTTTGGTACTTTCTTACTATTATTCTTTGGCCACAGTACTTTTTACTCTCAGGCGCAAAGATGAGTTGTGATGTAATCTTTCTTCAACAAGACAATTTATGCTGCTAAACACCGATATTGTCTATCAATGTTATTGAAATTAGTGATACAAAGGATCCTTCTTTCCACTATATGTTTTTCTGCTCACAATGTAAATTTCCTCGAGAAAACCTCAAACTGTTGGGACGAGGATAGCAGAGGGCCCTGCATTGACCAATATAAATTTAAATTCATCGTTAAAGCATTCCTGCTACAAAATATTAATAACCATAAGAATTTCAGATAGTTTTAAGCAAGTAAATTATAGTTTGCAGTCAAAAATAGTTATTATAATTTATTTAAATTCATGTTACGTATATTTGACAGTTTAACTGAATTATATTCAAGATAATTTCAGACAATAGATGTCACATTCCTGACAGAAGAACTTAATACTTTTACCACCACAATCTAAAAGTAATGGAACTTCAGGGAGGAACAAACCTGTATGATACTTTGACGGAAAAATCTCCCCAAGAGCCTGTGGCATCTACGAATTTTAATCTGCTCGATTTCCTCTTGCATCTTTTCAAGTAGATCTCCATATGTTATATGAAGGTTTTCTCTAATTATTTTTGCTAAAAGGTAAGTCATAACGCCATTTATTCCTTTCCCACGAAAAGCCTGCATATGTTCGTAAGCAAATTGGTGAAGACATAATTTCATTGCATCCAAATATATAAAGAATGATGAAATATCGAAGATTCTTACTGAGGTATCAGCAGCCATTTGATCATCTCCACAAGCACTGAGACAAATTGCCATTCCACCACTTGTAGATTTTCTCAGAGGGTTTTTAGAAGGGGGGCTGTTATCCGACCATTTTTTTCTGCAAGTCTCAGGAAAAGCAGTAAGTCTTCTGCATGAATGGGACATCTGTAGTGAATACTCTATAATGTTGTGGAATCTAACAATATAAAGGGAAGGTAATAACATGATGTACTCACTTTTCCCGGTCATAGACATATATAAGATCAAGAATTGTCCCACTATGACAAGCATCAACAATAGCATGAAGTGTGACACCAACTTTGAGTGGCCAAACAATGGTGGAATTTATGTAATTGTCAGGGATCATGCCTTCTTGTATAAAGTCAGTTGGACAAATTGTTTCATCGTATCCATCACGCTCATCTTCTATTAGATCAGGCTGTCGTAGACCATGTCCTGAGAAGTAGAATACCAACGAGTCTCCTGGCTTGCAATCCTTCACAAGCCACTTTAAGGACTCTTCTATGTTCTTCTTTGTTGGAATTGAATTTGGGTTTCTCTCTTCTTCTGTGTTTAGTTTCATTTTTAAGACTAAATAAGCATATATTTATGTCAGGCAACATCAATCTCAGCATTGAGTGCACTAAATGTAGTTAGAGGTGGTGAAGAAAATTGATCTTAGAAAATGGATTTTATTACTGGTGACATGAACCTGAGGGACAAGAGGAGGCTTAGAAAATCTGTTATGTCTGCTGACATATATAGTTTACTATACCAATTTTTCAGGACCTAAAACTAAAACTTAGTTGACAGAACTAAGTCTTATTGGAAATTACAATAAAAAACCATGTATTAGCATCTGTATAAAAACATATTACAGTGTCTCCCTTCAGAACTATAATCTCAGATAGATTTTAATTTCACTATCTTATAATATGATCATATTTTTCAGTTCTCTATCTCTCTAAAAATTTCACTCTTATTTCCTGTTCTTGCTAGACATTTCCATTCTACCTCTGCAGCAGGAAGCTACTGACCTCTGACCTAGGACAAAATTATTAGGGGACCATATACATACCAGGAAAAAGAATTTGAATGATTTTAGCAAAAAGTTTCTATTGAATCCAATCTTTTTCATACAAAATATGCATCTAAACAAACTACTAAACCTTTCAATTGTAAATTAGACTAAACATGAATAATGCCAAAGTGGACCATAAGCTCAACATTACATACTAAAATTACCTGTAAGGACACGAATGTGATCTTGATCATTGGGGAAATGAAATCTCTTAACCAGCAATTCTTTCATGTTCTTAACATCATTACTGGGTCCCTTAAGCCTGAGTTTCTTTTTCCTGTAAGTAACCCCACAAAGAAGCGCGCGCTTATTAATATGTTGTTCCTGAGATGAGGAACAAGAACTTATATCAGATGGCATCTGTTTCTGTCTAATAACATTACACCCATCTTTGAACAATTTGCTTATGCTACGGTGTCTTCCCTGATCTTGGCCTTGTAGTCCATCTCCATGAATAGAAGTATTAACAGTGTGGCATACCAGGCAACGGTGTTGTATAGCATGTGGTGGCATTAAAAACTCTTTCTGGCAGTTTCTGCAAGTCATCATAGTTATTATTGTTGCCTGTGGAGTTTCTTCTTGAATCTGTAGCCCAACCTGCAGGCAGCAAGAGGATATATAAAGGACACTGATGCAAACCTGGTTTATGTATTGCACACAGCATAAAGAAAATTGAAGTTACTAGATTTTGATAATTTTTACCTTCTGCTTTTTAGTTCCCCTGTTATGGTAGGCTGCCCTTAGTACAAAAAGAATCAGCTAAAGAAAATCATTTTAAAGATATTGTAGAACTAAAATCAAATCCCACTTTCATCGACAATTTAAGAATTTCAGAGACAGAAAATGTATACATTAATTAATTGATACAGCAGGTGCAGATCATGTTGAGAGTGGAAAAAAGAAGATGAAAATAACAGAAAAAAAACAATTGCAAGAGACCTTAAGATAGTTAGTTCATCAAAAAAGCACATTAGCCTGGGAAAAATATGCTTCTGTTATTTATTTCAAATAAGCCAGAAGGCCCAGAACCTGGTGCTCTAACCTTTATTCTTTGGTCAGTTGAAAATTAATTAGCTGCTTTTGATTTGATTCTCCACTAATTATTGGCTTGAAAGGAAAAACTTGAGAAAAAACTGAGCAAGCATCTCAGGTTTCCTTTTTGTCACGTAATAGGATTCTTTTATTAATGCAATTAACATGAGGGCAACTCACTACATTCTGTGTACTTAACCTCGCTGCATTGATCTGGATTTCAGCATGAATACGGTTATATCCTTTGCATCAAGGTTGATTACAAAACCGCAAAAAGTGCTCACTTGTCTATATAGAACACAGTGATATTGCTACAATAATTTCAACCATATTTAGGCTTTTGCTTACAGTCATCCTGTAATCTAAAATCTTCTAGCCACTTCAACCTAAAAGTCTATTCCTTCTATGCTCCTTTAAACACATTTACTTATCACCAAGGAGGTGACATGGAAGCCTATTCCTTGACAGGGAACTGAGAAGTAACTTATGAAATTACACCATTTGGAACCATGCTGATGGAAAGCTTGTAGTATGATTACATAAAATTCCAAGGATTTTGTCACTTCAGCTGTTCCACAAAGAAACAGAGTTTTTTCCCACAACCAGCCCATTAAGTGACCCAAAACCAGTATCTCTATTCTGTAAGCCTACAGCTGAGCACTATTCATTCTGCTGATCAAAGATCCACCTGTTCAGATACTGCTGAAAAGTTTCCTTAACTTCAGAAACGTACTACATACGGTTAATGCAAAATGCCAGACCCAACTTCCCTGCAACATAGAAAAAAGGGCCACGAATGATTTTCTAATTTCTATTTTGTTTCCTCCTTGTGGCGGTTCTGATGCTGGTGGGATGGTGGAGATTGTCACCATTTTGATGGTGCAATGGTGGTTGCGGTTCTGCTTATTGGCATCAAGTGCAGTACATTTGTTATTACCTGTGAGCATGACAATGGAGTCACTAGGAAACCACATCTTATCAATGAGAAAAAATCTCATAGACTTAACATCATTTCCAGACCTTTTAAGCTAGCCTGTAACTCTGTCCATGGTATCTGATTCCACATAGCACTGCCCTCTTCTTACTGTGAACCGAAGGAGGCATCAGCGATGATCTTGGCCTTGGCAGCTGAGTGTAGTAGCCATATTCAGATGCCCCCTGCTCGGTTGCTATTCACTGAAGCTTTCATGAAGGTGTTCATGAAGCCTCTAAACTGGCTAGTGACATGGGAAAACGAGTTCTGCGCTTGAATGAAAGTATCATTTGGTCGGACCAGGGTCGTGCCAAAGCACACAACACACCAAATGGCACAAACCTCTGGTGGCACTGATAATTGTATTCCACACCAACTGCATCTTTCATTTCTACCAGCCATTCTGTTAGTTTCTTAGTTCAGCTTACTAGGGCGGTTAGGCAAATAGAAGAGCTGTAAGTTAAGAAGACAGGAAGTTGTAGATGAGTTTAAATTTGATTTGGCCTCCATCACATTTACCTATATTCCATTACTTTGGAATGTGTTATGCAGAACCAGATTCCTTTTTCTTTATTCAATGGAGAAGTAGAATTGACATAATTGCCAATTGCCATTACTCTAGTCAACTTCATTGCATCCAAATGTATAAAGAATGATGAAATATCAAAGATTCTTACTGAGGTATCGGCAGCCAGTTGATCATCTCCACAAGCACTAAGACAAATTGCCTTTCCACCACCTGTAGATTTTCTCAGAGGGTTTTTAGAAGGGGGACTGTTATCCGACCAAGTTTTTCTGCAAGCCTCCGAAAAAACAGTTAATCTTTTGACATGAATGAGACATCTGTAGTGAATACTCTACAATCTCGTGAAATCTAAGAATATAAAGTGAAGGTAATGAAATGATATTCTCACTTTTCCCGGTCATAGACATATATAAGATCAAGAATTGTCCCACTATGACAAGAATCAACAATAGCATGAAGTTTAACTCCAACTTTGAGTGGCGAAACAATGGTGGAATTTATGTAATTGTCAGGGATCATGCCTTCTTGTATAAAGTCAGTTGGACAAATTGTTTCATCGTATCCATCACGCTCATCTTCTATTAGATCAGGCTGTCGTAGACCATGTCCTGAGAAGTAGAACACCAACGAGTCTCCTGGCTTGCAATCCTTCACAAGCCACTTTAAGGACTCTTCTATGTTCTTTTTTGTTGGAATTGAATTTGGGTTTTTCTCTTCTTCTGCATTTAGTTTCAGTTTTCAGTGTGATTGCAAAGATAAGACTAAATAAGTATATGTTTAAGTCAAGTGGTGAAGGAAATTGATCTTAGAAAATGTATATTACTACTGGTGACATGAACCTGAGGGTCAGGGACCAGAGGAGGCTTAGAAAATATGTTATGTATACTGACATATATTGTTTACTATACCAATTTATCAGTACCTAAAACTTAGTTGACAGAACTAAGTCTTACTGGAAATTACAATAAAAAAACCATGTATTAATATCTCTATAAAACCATATTACAGTGTTTCCCTTCAGAATTATAATCTCAGATAGATTTTACTTTCACTATCTTATAATATTATCATGTTTCTCTATTCTCTATCTCTCAAAATTTCACGCTTATAACCTGTCTTGCTGGATATTTCCATTCTAAACAAACTACTAAACTCTTCAATTGTAAATTAGACTAAACATGAAGAGATGCCAAAGTGGATCATAAGTGCAACATTACATACTAAAATTACCTGTAAGGACACGAATGTGATCTTGATCATTGGGGAAATGAAATCTCTTAACCTGCAATTCTTTCATGTTCTTAACATCATTAATGGTTCCCTTAAGCATGAGTTTCTTTTTCCTGTAAGTAACCCCACAAAGAAGTGCGCGCTTATTAATATGTTGTTCCTGAGACGAGGAATAAGAACTTATATCAGATGGCATCTGTTTCTGTCTAATAACATTACACTCATATTTGAACCATTTGCTTATGCTACAGTGTCTTCCCTGATCTTGGCCTCGTAGTCCATCTCCATGAATAGAAGTATTAACTGTGTGGCATACCAGGCAACGGTGTTGTATAGCATGTGGTGGCATTGAAAACTCTTTCTTGCAGTTTCTGCAAGTCATCATAGTTATTAGTGTTGCCTGTTGAGTTTCTTCCTGAATCTGTTACCCAACCTGCAGGCAGCTAGAGGATACGTAAAGGAAAAGATATAAACCTGGGTTATGTAATGCACACAGCACAAAGCAACTTAAAGTTCCTAGTTTTGACAATTTTACCTTCTGCCTTTTAGTTCCGCTGTTATGGTGGGCGGCCTTTAGTCAAAAAGGATCAGTTACAGGAAATCATTTTTAACATATTTTAAAACTAGAATCAAATTCCACTTTCATCGACATTTTAAGAATCTCAAAGACAGAAAATGTATACATTAAATTAATTGGTACAGCAGGTGCAGATCATGTTGAGAGTAGACTTTATATAGTTATGGGTTTACCTGAAATTTTTTGGTTTCTAGTAAAAGTGTTAATATTCATTAACTTCTCTTCACCTTGTCTCTGCTATGCTTGCACCTACTGTTCTTGGATTTGACAGAAAAATGCAACATCGATACCATTCTGATAAAAAATTCCAGGACATATACCCTTTGCAAAATTCATTACCAACAGTTTCTAATGTAATTTATGGTGGATTGCCATATTCCGTTTTGGTAAATTTATGTATCATGAAAAGATTTTCACGGTTCATCAAATCATTGGTTGCGATTGTTACATGCTCTCATATATGCTTCATTTTGCATTCTAAACCAAGATATGATGGTTGCAGTGTGATACATATTTCATGATTGGGATGCATGTCTCTGAAATTTTAGCCAACCACAAAGGTAGGTGAATTGTAAAACAGATAAGGAAAGCAGCCACCAGTAAATTTGATGCTACTCATAAGCCTTTTGGAATTCATTTTCCTCTTTACCAAGATTTGATGTTCCATAGCAGAAGTTGGTGCTATGAGATACTATAAGTAACTATGGATTGCATCAGATTTTCAGAAGCTACAGAAAAATATAAGTTCACACTTAAGTATTCATGACAGAGAATGTTATTCACAAACTTCCTGTCACTCTTATAATTGTCAAATTAATACAATTGGTATTTGCTCGTTTGGTACTTTCTTACTATTATTCTTTGGCCACAGTACTTTTTACTCTCAGGCGCAAAGATGAGTTGCGATGTAAACTTTCTTCAACAAGACAATTTATACGGCTAAACACCGATATTGTCTATAAATGTTGTTGAAATTAGTGGTACACAGGATCCTTCTTTCCACTATATGTTTTTCTGCTCACAATGTAAATTTCCTCGAGAAAACCTCAAACTGTTGGGACGAGGATAGCAGAGGGCCCTGCATTGACCAATATAAATTTAAATTCATCGTTAAAGCATTCCTGCTACAAAATATTAATAACCATAAGAATTTCAGATAGTTTTAAGCAAGTAAATTATAGTTTGCAGTCAAAAATAATTATTATAATTTATTTAAATTCATGTTACGTATATTTATTTAAATTCATGTTACGTATATTTGACAGTATAACTTAATTATATTCAAGATAATTTCAGACAATAGATGTCACATTCCTGACAGAAGAACTTAATACTTTCACCACCACAATCTAAAAGTAATGGAACTTCAGGGAGGAACAAACCTGTGTGATACTTTGACGGAAAAATCTCCCCAAGAGCCTGTGGCATCTACCAACTTTAATCTGCTCGATTTCCTTGTGCAACTTTTCAAGTAGATCTCCATATGTTATATGAAGGTTTTCTCTAATTATTTTTGCTAAAAGGTAAGTCATAACGCCATTCATTCCTTTCCCACGAAAAGCCTGCATGTGGTCGTAAGCAAATTGGTGAAGTCATAACTTCATTGCATCCAAATATATAAAGAATGATGAAATATCGAAAATTCTTACTGAGGTATCAACAGCCAGTTGATCATCTCCACAAGCACTGAGACAAATTGCCATTCCACCACTTGTAGATTTTCTCAGAGGGTTTTTAGAAGGGGGACTGTTATCCGACCAAGTTTTTCTGCAAGCCTCCGAAAAAACAGTTAATCTTTTGACATGAATGAGACATCTGTAGTGAATACTCTACAATCTCGTGAAATCTAAGAATATAAAGTGAAGGTAATGAAATGATATTCTCACTTTTCCCGGTCATAGACATATATAAGATCAAGAATTGTCCCACTATGACAAGAATCAACAATAGCATGAAGTTTAACCCCAACTTTGAGTGGCCAAACAATGGTGGAATTTATATAATTGTCCAGAATCATGCCTTCTTGTATAAAGTCAGTTGGACAAATTGTTTCATCGAATCCATCACGCTCATCTTCTATGAAATCAGGCTGTCGTAGACCATGTCCTGAGAAGTAGAACACCAATGAGTCTCCTGGCTGGCAGTCCTTCACAAGCCACTTTAAGGACTCTTCTATGTTCTTCTTTGTTGGAATTGAATTTGGGTTTTTCTCTTCTTCTGTATTTAGTGTGATTACAAAGATAAGACTAAATAAGTATATATTTATGTCAAGCATCGTCAATCTCAGCATTGAGTGCACTAAATGTAGTTAGAGGTGGTGAAGGAAATTGATCTTAGAAAATGGATTTTATTACTGGTGACATGAACCTGAGGGACTAGAGGAGGCTTAGAAAATCTATTATGTCTGCTGACATATATAGTTTACTATTCCAATTTTTCAGTACCTAAAACTAAAACTTAGTTGACAGAACTAAGTCTTACTGGAAATTACAATAAAAAACAATGTATTAATATCTGTTTAAAAATATATTACAGTGTCTCCCTTCAGAACTATAATCTCAGATAGATTTTAATTTCACTATCTTATAATATGATCATGTTTTTCAGTTCTCTATCTCTCTAAAAATTTCACTCTTATTTCCTGTTCTTGCTAGACATTTCCATTCTACCTCTGCAGCAGGAAGCTACCGACCTCTGACCTAGGACAAAATTCTTGGGGGACCATATGCATACCAGGAAAAAGAATTTGAATGATTTTAGCAAAAAGTTTCTATTGAATCCAATCTTTTTCATACAAAATATGCATCTAAACAAACTACTAAACCTTTCAATTGTAAATTAGACTAAACATGAATAATGTCAAACTGGACCATAAGCTCAACATTACATACTAAAATTACCTGTAAGGACACGAATGTGATCTTGATCATCGGGGAAATGAAATCTCTTAACCAGCAATTCTTTCATGTTCTTAACATCATTACTGGGTCCCTTAAGCCTGAGTTTCTTTTTCCTGTAAGTAACCCCACAAAGAAGCGCGCGCTTATTAATATGTTGTTCCTGAGACGAGGAATAAGAACTTATATCAGATGGCATCTGGTTCTGTCTAATAACATTACACCCATCTTTGAACCATTTGCTTATGCTACAGTGTCTTCCCTGATCTTGGCCTTGTAGTCCATCTCCATGAATTGAAGTATTAACAGTGTGGCATACCGGACAATGGTGTTGATTAGCGAGTGGAGGCATTGAAATCTCTTTCTGGCAGTTTCTGCGAGTCATCAGTTATTATTGTTGCCTGTGGAGTTTCTTCTTGAATCTGTAGCCCAACCTGCAGGCAGCAAGAGGATATACAAAGGACACTGATGCGAACCTGGTTTATGTATTGCACACAGCATAAAGAAAATTGAAGTTACTAGATTTTGATAATTTTTACCTTCTGCTTTTTAGTTCCCCTGTTATGGTTGGCTGCCTTTAGTCCAAAAAGAATCAGCTAAAGAAAATCATTTTTAAGATATTGTAGAACTGAAATCAAATCCCACTTTCATTGACAATTTAAGAATTTCAGAGACAGAAAATGTATACATTAATTAATTGATACAGCAGGTGCAGATCATGTTGAGAGTGGAAAAAAGAAGATGAAAATAACAGAAAAAAAACAATTGCAAGAGACCTTAAGATAGTTAGTTCATCAAAAAAGCACATTAGCCTGGGAAAAATATGCTTCTGTTATTTATTTCAAATAAGCCAGAAGGCCCAGAACCTGATGCTCTAACCTTTATTCTTTGGTCAGTTGAAAATTAATTAGCTGCTTTTGATTTGATTCTCCACTAATTATTGGCTTGAAAGGAAAAACTTGAGAAAAAACTGAGCAAGCATCTCAGGTTTCCTTTTTGTCACGTAATAGGATTCTTTTATTAATGCAATTAACATGAGGGCAACTCACTACATTCTGTGTACTTAACCTCGCTGCATTGATCTGGATTTCAGCATGAATACGGTTATATCCTTTGCATCAAGGTTGATTACAAAACCGCTAAAAAGTGCTCACTTGTCTATATAGAACACAGTGATATTGCTACAATAATTTCAACCATATTTAGGCTTTTGCTTACAGTCATCCTGTAATCTAAAATCTTCTAGCCACTTCAACCTAAAAGTCTATTCCTTCTATGCTCCTTTAAACACATTTACTTATCACCAAGGAGGTGACATGGAAGCCTATTCCTTGACAGGGAACTGAGAAGTAACTTATGAAATTACACCATTTGGAACCATGCTGATGGAAAGCTTGTAGTATGATTACATAAAATTCCAAGGATTTTGTCACTTCAGCTGTTCCACAAAGAAACAGAGTTTTTTCCCACAACCAGCCCATTAAGTGACCCAAAACCAGTATCTCTATTCACAGTAAGCCTGACAGCTGAGCACTATTCATTCTGCTGAAAAGTTTCCTTAACTTCAGAAACTTACTACATACGGTAAACACAAAATGCCAGACCCAACTTCCCTGCAACATAGAAAAAAGGGCCGCGAATGATTCTCTAATTTTTATTTTGTTTCCTCCTTGTGGCGGTTCTGATGCTGGTGGGATGGTGGAGATTGTCACCATTTTGATGGTGCAATGGTGGTTGCGGTTCTGCTTATTGGCATCAAGTGCAGTGCATTTGTTATTACCTGTGAGCATTAGAATGGAGTCACTAGGAAACCCCATCTTATCAATGAGAAAAAATCTCATAGACTTGACATCATTCCCAGACCTTTTAAGCTAGCCTGTAACTCTGTCCATGGTATCTGATTCCACATAGCACTGGCCTCTTCTTACTGTGAACTGAAGGAGGCATCAGCGATGATCTTGGCCTTGGCGGCTGAGTGTAGTAGCTATATTCAGATGCCCCCTGCTCGATTGCTATTCACTGAAGCTTTCATGAAGGTGTTCATGAAGCCTCTAAACTGGCTAGTGACATGGGAAAACGAGTTCTGCGCTTGAATGAAAGGATCATTTGGTCGGACCAGGGTCATGCCAAAGCACACAGCACACCAAATGGCACAAACCTCTGGTGGCACTGCTAATTGTATTCCACACCAACTGCATCTTTCATTTCTACCAGCCATTCTGTTAGTTTCTTAGTGCAGCTTACTAGGGCGGTTAGGCAAATAGAAGAGCTGTAAGTTAAGAAGACAGGAAGTTGTAGATGAGTTTAAATTTGATTTGGCCTCCATCACATTTACCTATATTCCATTACTTTGGAATGTGTTATGCAGAACCCAATTCCCTTTGCTTTATTCAATGGAGAAGTAGAATTGACATACTTGCCAATTGCTATTACTCTAGTCAACTTCATAACTTCTGTACCTGAGAATTTTTTTGGTTTCTAGGTGAAAGTGTAAATATTCATTAACTTCTCTTTACCTTTGTCTCTGCTATGCTTGCACTTACTGTTCTTGGATTTGACAGAAAAATGCAACATTGATACCATTCTGAAAAAAATTCCAGGACATATACCCTTCACAAAATTCATTACCAACAGTTACTAACGTAATTTATGGTGGATTGCCATATTCCATTTTGGTAAATCTATGTATCATGAAAAGATTTTCATGGTTCGTCAAATCATCAGTTGAGTTTGTTACATGCTCTCATATATGCTTCATTTGGCATTCTAAACCAAGATCAGATGGTTGCAGGGTGCTATATATTTCATGTTTGGGATGCATGCCTCTGAAATTTTAGCCAACCACAAATGTAGGTGAATTGTAAAACAGATGAGGAAAACAGCCACCTGCAACTTTGATGCTACACATAAGCCATTTCCTCTTCACAAGATTTGATGTTCCATTTCAATTATTTACACATAGCAGAAGTTGGAGCTATGAGATACCTTAACTATGGACTTTATCAGATTTTCGGAAGTTATAGAAAAATATCAGTACACATTTAAGCATTCAAGACGGAGAATGTTATTTACTAGCTTCCTGTTATTCTTATAATTGAAAAAAAATAATACAATTGGTATTTGCTCGTTTTGGTACTTTCTTACTTCTATTCTTTGGCCACAGTACTTTCTTACTCTAATGCTCCAAAGATGAGTTGAGATATAAACTTTCTTCAACAAGACAATTTATGCTGCCAAACACCAATATAGTCTATAAATGTTCCTGAAATTAGTAATACACAGGATCCTTGTTTCCACTATATGTTTTTCTGCTCACAATGTAAATTTCCACGAGAAAACATCAAACTGTTGGGACGACGATAGCAGAGGGTCCTGTATTGACCAATATAAATTTACATTCATTATTAAAGCAACGGTAAAGTTGTTCCTTTGGTGACCTGTAGGCTATGAAGCACGGATACGGATACGAGAATCCGATACGATACGTATCCGACACGGGAATACACCAATTTCTTAAAAACAAGGATACGATACGTTAAGAATACGTTTAATTAAATAATTTTAAATTAAATTATATATATATAATTTATAACATGAAGTGGTAATTCATAACATACAATTATCTAAAAAGCATAAATTGAGCAAATTCATCATATAGTAGTTATCAAACAAGTACAATTCATAACATACTGGTCCAACAAATATAATTCATTACATTAAATTTTTCTCTAATTAAAATTAAAATAAAATCCAAAAAAAAAAAAAAAGAATCAAAAAAATTTATACAACAGTAATGGATTCAATGCAAAACTCCATCATATATTCTCACAAATGCAAACTTTCTAAAAGCTTATACAAAAGCAACAAAGGAAACAAACATAGACTAGAACACAAGGAGAATAACTTCATAAGCTCATATGGAATAAAAGAAACAATAAACAATGCACATCAATTCTCATAAACCTTAAAAGAGCTAACAACAGCAAACTTCGGAGCCAACAACACACAGATTTTGGATCAGTGCCAATGAGAAGTCCATAACACTATTTTTCAGACAAAGAGTAGGGGAAGTGAGAGAGGGAGATAAAAGTGGAGGATTACTCACTAGGAAGGAAGCTTTGGAGGCCTCAACAGTGATTGTTGTGAATTGGACTGTCACAGGCTATGGAGAAGATGAATAACCTGAGAATTTTGAAGCTTCGAATAGCAATGAAGATGAAGAACAGTTTGAAAATCAGAAGAAGCTTCAAACCCAAGAACGGCGAATCAAAAGCTGCTTCAACGATACTAATCCGGTGAATTGACAATTGTTAATGGAGAACAGAAGTCACAAAGGATAGGAATTCATGAAGAAAAGAAGTAAAAATGAACAAAATGCAATGTTTTGGTGTCAGCCAAAAACATGGCGCCGTATCCGAGCTGTATCCGAGCCGTGTCCCGCAGTATCCGAGCCGTTTCCAGCCGTATCTGAGCCGTGTCCCGCAGTATCCGAGCCGTTTCTAGGCGTATCCGAGCCGTGTCAAGCCGTATCCAAGCCGTGTCAAGCCGTATCCGAGCCGTATCTAATTTTTTTTTTTTTAAAAAAAAAAAAAGTAATTATGGATACGAATCTGATACGTATCCCAGCGTATCGGGACCGTATCCGTGTCAGATACGTACTCGACACGGATACGACTCCCAATCTGAAGTATCGGTGCTTTAGAGCCTGTAGGTCACGGGTTCGAGGCGTGGAAACAGCCTCTTTGCAAAAATGTAAGGGAAAGGCTGCGTACATGTGCGCCCACCCTCCCCTACCCCCGCAATAGCCGGGGAGCACTTTGTGCACCGGGTGAGCCCTATTAAAGCAATCCTGCTACAAAAAAATTAATAACCATAAGAATTTCAGGTATGTTTTACGCAAGTATATTATAGTTTGCAGGTAAAAATAGTTATTACAATTTATTTAAATTCATGTTATGTATATATGACATTATAACTGAATTAAAAGCAAGATAGTTTCAGACAGCAGACGTCAAATTTCTGACAAAAGAACTTACTATTTTTACCACCACAATCTAAAAGTATTGAAACTTTAGGGAGGAATAAACCTGTATGATACTTTGATGGAAAATACTCCCCAAGAACCTGTGCCATCTACCAACTTTAATCTGCCCGATTCCATCGTGCATCTTTTCTAGTAGCTCTCCATATGTTATATCTTGGTTTTCTCTAATTATTTTTACTAAAAGGTAAGTCATAACACCATTCATTCCTTTCCCACGAAAAGCCTGCATATGTTCGTAAGCAAATTGGTGAAGACATAAATTCATTGCATCCAAATGTATAAAGAATGATGAAATATCAAAGATTCTTACTGAGGTATCGGCAGCCATTTGATCATCTCCACAAGCACTGAGACAAATTGCCTTTCCACCACTTGTAGATTTTCTCAGAGGGTTTTTAGAAGGGGGACTGTTATCCGACCAAGTTTTTCTGCAAGCTTCAGAAAAAACAGTTAATCTTTTGACATGAATGAGACATCTGTAGTGAATACTCTACAATCTCGTGAAATCTAAGAATATAAAGTGAAGGTAATGAAATGATATTCTCACTTTTCCCGGTCATAGACATATATAAGATCAAGAATTGTCCCACTATGACAAGAATCAACAATAGCATGAAGTTTAACTCCAACTTTGAGTGGCCAAACAATGGTGGAATTTATATAATTGTCAGGGATCATGCCTTCTTGTATAAAGTCAGTTGGACAAATTGTTTCATCGAATCCATCACGCTCATCTTCTATGAAATCAGGCTGTCGTAGACCATGTCCTGAGAAGTAGAACACCAATGAGTCTCCTGGCTGGCAGTCCTTCACAAGCCACTTTAAGGACTCTTCTATGTTCTTCTTTGTTGGAATTGAATTTGGGTTTTTCTCTTCTTCTGTATTTAGTGTGATTACAAAGATAAGACTAAATAAGTATATGTTTATGTCAAGCATCGTCAATCTCAGCATTGAGTGCACTAAATGTAGTTAGAGGTGGTGAAGGAAATTGATCTTAGAAAATGTATATTACTACTGGTGACATGAACCTGAGGGTCAGGGACCAGAGGAGGCTTAGAAAATCTGTTATGTATACTGACATATATAGTTTACTATACCAATTTATCAGTACCTAAAACTTAGTTGACAGAACTAAGTCTTATTGGAAATTACAATAAAAAAACCATGTATTAATATCTGAATATAAAACCATATTACAGTGTTTCCCATCAGAAATATTATAATCTCAGATAGATTTTACTTTCACTATCTTATAATATGATCATGTTTTTCAGCTCTCTATCTCTCTAAATTTCACGCTTATAACCTGTTTTGCTGGATATTTCCATTCTACCTCTCCAACACGAAGCTACCGACCTCTGACCTAGGACAAATAATTTGAATTTGAATGATTTTAGCAAAAAGTTTCAATTGAATCCAATCTTTTTCGTACAAAATATGCATCTAAACAAACTACTAAACTCTTCATTTGTAAATTAGACTAAACATGAAGAGAGGCCAAAGTGGATCATAAGCTCAACATTACATACTAAAATTACCTGTAAGGACACGAATGTGATCTTGATCATCGGGGAAATGAAATCTCTTAACCAGCAATTCTTTCATGTTCTTAACATCATTAATGGTTCCCTTAAGCCTGAGTTTCTTTTTCCTGTAAGTAACCCCACAAAGAAGCGCCCGCTTATTAATATGTTTTTCCTGAGACGAGGAATAAGAACTTATATCTGATGGCATCTGGTTCGGTCTAATAACATTACACCCATCTTTGAACCATTTGCTTATGCTACAGTGTCTTCCCTGATCTTGGCCTCGTAGTCCATCTCCATGAATAGAAGTATTAACAGTGTGGCATACCAGGCAACGGTGTTGTATAGCATGTGGTGGTATTGAAAACTCTTTCTTGCAGTTTCTGCAAGTCATCATAGTTATTAGTGTTGCCTGTTGAGTTTCTTCTTGAATCTGTTACCCAACCTGCAGGCAGCAAGAGGATATGTAAAGGACACTGATATAAACCTGGTTTATGTAATGCACACAGCACAGAGCAACTTGAAGTTACTAGTTTTGACAATTTTACCTTCTGCTTTTTAGTTCCGCTGTTATGGTGGGCTGCCTTTAGTCAAAAAGGATCAGTTACAGGAAATCATTTTTTACATATTTTAAAACTAGAATCAAATTCCACTTTGATCGACAATTTAAGAATCTCAACGACAGAAAATGTATACATTAAATTAATTGGTACAGCAGGTGCAGATCATGTTGAGAGTAGAAAAAAGAAGAAGAAAGAAACAGCAATGAAAAATTGAGAGAGACCTTAGGATTGTTTGTTCATGAAAAAAGCACATTAACCTCCTGAAAAGTATGCTTCTGTTCTTTATTCCAAACAAGCTAGAAACCTGATGCTCTAACCTTTATTCTTTGGTTGTTGAAAATTGACAAAGCTGCTTTTGATTTGATTCTTCACTAATTATTGGCTTAAAAGGAAAAACAAAAGAAAAAACTGAGCAAGCATCTCAGGTTTCCTTTTTGTCACATAATAAGATTCTTTTAATAATGCAATAAACATGAGGACGGCCCACTACATTCTGTGCACTTAGCATCGCAGCATTGAACTGGATTTCAGCATTAATATGGTTATATCCTCTGCATCAAGGTTGATTACAAAACCGCTAAAAATGCTCACTTGCCTTTATAGAATACAGTGATGTTGCTACAATAACTTCAGCCATAGTTTTTTTTTTTTTTTTTTTGGCTTACATTCATCCTGAAATCTAAAATCTTCTAGCTACATCAACCATATTTTCAACCTAAAAGTCTATTCCTTCAATTATCCCTTGTAATGTAAAACATTTACTTTCACCAAGGAGGAGACATGGAGGCCTACTCCTTGACTGGGAACTGAGAAGTCAACTTATGAAATTACACCACTTGGAACCATGCCTGATGGAAAGCTTGTAGTATATAATTACATAAAATTCCAAGGATTTTGTCACTTCAGCTGTTCCACTAAGAAACACAGTTTTTGCCCACAACCAGCCCATTAAGTGACCCAAAACCAGTATCTCTATTTACTGTAATCCTGACAGCTGGGCACTATTCATTCTGCTGATCAAAGATCCACCTGTTCAGATACTGCTGCAAAGTTTCCTTAACTTCAGAAACTTACCACTACATACGGTAAATGTAAAATGCCAGAAGATTTCCAAACTTCCCAGCAACATAGAAAAAAGGGCCACAACTATAATTATGATTTTCTATTTTGTTTTCCTCCTTGTGGCGGTGCTGATGCTGGTGGGATGTGGAGGTTGTCACCATTTTGACGATGCGATGGTGGTTGCGGTGGCGGCGGTGGTGGGTGGACACTTGAGCTTTGGTAGCAGGGAAGGAAGAGAATGAAATGAAACTACCGAGGCATCTGTGACACCCGAGGCTGCCTGCTTAACCTTGTCCCTTCTAAATAAAAAATGGCGTGCATGAGTGCTTTTTTTTTTTTTTTAATAATTTCCCAAAAAATGCTTTTAAAATTCAATGAATTTTTTCTACTAATTAATAATTAAAATATTTAGATACAGAAACTTATTAGTTACTTATTATCAAAATCAAGCTCTAGTCTGTTTTGAATGAAAAAAATTCGAAATATTCCTCTCGTAAGAATACTAACTAAATTTTGTTCTTAATATGATTAAGAACTAGTTATTATGTTTGAGGGTATTATATTTTAAAATAAATATAATACATAGTGTATTAATATATAGGACTTTTTGAAAATATGAATTTTAAAATTAAAATTTATAGACATATGAAATAGTTAGAGAATTTATTAGACCGTATAAGTGTGCACCTATATATTGCACTAATTTGATTCTCTTGTCTATGTTTTTTCCTTCACTTTTTCACTTTCTCTTGAATGCCCATGGTATAAGAAGATAAAATCATTCAAAAATATATTTTATAACAATTTTTATAGGGGCCACAATCATAATTATACAATTTATATGTCGCATAATTCAAATTTCTCAAAATCTTGATAGAAGTATTGATCTTTGAATGTAAATTATTAATATTACTTAATAATAAATATAAGTTAAACTGTTTTTAAATGTAATAATGTTACAACAAACTCAAACTTGAAATCTTCTAAAATATGTAGTTGGGTTGTAGTCAGAGTGAGTATAAGGAAAACGGCCACCTGTAACTTTGATTCTACTCATAAGCCTTTTGGAATTCATTTTCCTCTTACCAAGATTTGATGTTCCATTTCAATTATTTACTTACACATAGCAGAAGTTGGTGCTATGAGATATCTTTAACTATGGATTTTATCAGATTTTCGTAAGCTATAGAAAAAAATAAGTTCACATTTATGTATTCATGACAGAGAATGTTATTCACAAACTTCATATCACTCTTATAATTGTCAAATTAATACAATTGGTATTTGCGATGTAAACTGTATTCAAAAAGACAATTTATGCTGCTAAACACTGATATTGTCTATAAATGTTATTGAAATTAGTAATAGACAGGATCCTTGTTTCCACTGTATGTTTTTCTGCTCACAATGTAAACTTCCTCGAGAAAACATCAAACTGTTGGGACGAGTATAGCACAGGGTCTAAATTTACATTCATCGTTAAAGCAGTCCGGCTACAAAAATATTAATAACCACAAGAATTTCAGGTAAGCTTTGTTTTAAGTAAATTAGTGTTGCGGGTAAAAATAGTTCATATAATTTATAAAAATTTATGTCACATATATGTGACAGTATAACTGAATTCAATTTAAGAGAGTTTCAGACAGTAAATTTCACATTGCTGAGAAAGAACTTATTATTTTTACCACCACGTTCTAAAAGTAATGAAACTTTAGGGAGGAACAAACCTGTACGACGATACTTTGACCGAAAACTCTAGCCCTGATCCTGTGGCATGTACGAATTTTAATCTGCTCGATTTCCTCATGCATCTTTTCTACTAGATCTCCATATGTTATATCAAGGTTTTCTCTAATTGTTTTTGCTAAAAGGTAAGTTATAACGCCATTCATTCCTTTCCCACCAAAAGCCTGCATATGTTCGTAAGCAAATTGATGAAGACATAACTTCATTGCATCCAAATATATAAAGAATGATGAAATATCGAAGATTCCACCACTTGTATCATCTCCACAAGCACTGAGACAAATTGCCATTCCACCACTTGTAGATTTTCTCAGAGGGTATTTAGAAGGGGACTGTTATCCCACCATATTTTTCTGCGAGTCTCAGGAAAAACAGTAAATCTTCTGACATGAATGGGACATCTGTAGTGAATACTCTATAATGTCGTGAAATCTAAGAATATAAAGTGAAGGTATGTACTCACTTTTCCTGGTCATAGACATATATAAGATCAAGAATTGTCCCACTATGAGAAGCATCAAAAATAGCATGAAGTGTAACACCAACTTTGAGTGGCCAAACAATGGTGGAATTTATGTAATTGAAGGATCATGCCTTGTTGTATAAAGTCAGATGGACAAATTGTTTCGTCGTATCCATCACGCTCATCTTCTATTAAATCAGGCTGTCATTGACCATGTCCTGAGAAGTAGAGCACCAATGAGTTTTCTGGCTGGCAATCCTTCACAAGCCACTTTAAGGACTCTTCTATGTTCTTCTTTGTTGGAATTGAATTTGGGTCTTCTCTTCTTCTGCATTTAGTTTCATTTTTCAGTGTGATTACAAAGAGAAGACTAAATAAGCATATGTTGATGTCAGGCATCATCAATCTCAGCATTGAGTGCACTAAATGGAGTTAGAGGTGGTGAAGGAAATTGATTCTTAGAAAATAGATATTACTACTGGTGACATAAACCTGAGGGACCAGAGGAGGCTTAGAAAATCTGTTACGTCTGCTGACATATATGGTTTACTATACCAATTTTTCAGTACCTAAAACTTAGTTGACAGAACTAAGCCTTGTTGGAAATTACAATAAAAAACCATGTATTAATATCTGAATATAAAACCATATTACAGTGTTTCCCATCAGAAATATTATAATCTCAGATAGATTTTACTGTCACTATCTTATAATATGATCATGTTTTTCAGCTCTCTATCTCTCTAAATTTGACTCTTACAGCCTACCTCTCCAGCACAAACCTACCACCCCTGACCTAGGACAAAAATTCTTAGGGGACCATATGCATACCAGGAAAAAGAATTTGAATGATTTTAGCAAAAAGTTTCTATTGATTCCAATCTTTTTCATACAAAATATGCATCTAAACATACTACTAAACTCTTCAATCATAAATTAGACTAAACATGAAGAGATGCCAAATTGGACCATAAGCTCAACATTACGTACTAAAATTACCTGTAAGGACACGAATGTGATCTCTGGGGAAATGAAATCTATTAATCAGCAATTCTTTCATGTACTTAACATCATTAATGGTTCCCTTGAGCCTTTTTTTATTTTCCCTGTAAGAAACTCCACAAAGAAGCTCGCGCTTATTAATATGCTGTTCCTGAGAGGAGGAATAGGAACCTAATTGAGATGGCCTCTGATTCTGTCTAATAACATGAAAGCCATCTTTGAACCTTTTCATTGTCCTACAGTGTCTTCCCTGATCTTGGCCTAGTAGTCCATCTCCATGAATTGAAGTATTAACAGTGTGGCATACCAGGCAACGGTGTTGACTAGCGAATGGAGGCATTGAAAACTCTTTCTTGCAGTTTCTGCATGTCATCTAGTTATTATTGTTGCCTGTGGAGTTTCTTCTTGAATCTGTAGCCCAACCAGCAGGCAGCAAGATGATATATAAAGGACACTGATACAAACCTGATTTATGTATTGCACACAGCACAAAGCAATTTGAAGTTACTAGTTTTGACAATTTTCACCTTCTGCTTTTTAGTTCCCGTGTTATGGTAGGCTGCCTTTAGTCCAAAAAGGATCAGCTACAGAAAATCATTTTTAAGACATTGTAGAACTAGAATCAAATCCCATTTTCATCGACAATTTAAGAATTTCAGAGACAGAAAATGTATACAATTACATTAAATCAATTGATACAGCAGGTGCAGATCATGTTGAGAGCAGAAAAAAGAAGAAGAAGAAAGAAACAGCAAGAAACGATTGAGAGAGACCTTAAGATAGTTAGTTCATCAAAAAAGCACATTAGCCTCGGAATCTGTAGCCCAACCTGTAGGCAGCAAGAGAATATATAAATTAAGGACACTGATATAAACCTGGTTTATGTAATGCACATAGAACAAAGCAATTTGAAGTTAATGGTTTTGACAATTTTTACCTTCTGCTTTCTAGTTCCCCTGTTATGGTATGCAGCCGTTGGTCTAAAAGGATCAGAGACAGAAAATCATTTTTTACATATCATGTTGAGAATAGAAATAAGAAGTGGAAAGAAACCGCAAAAAAAAATAAAAATTTGAGACCTTAAGATAGTTAGTTCATAAAAAATGCACATAAGATTCTCCTGAAATGTGTGCTTCAGTTCCTTATTCCAAATAAACCAGAACCTGGTGCTCTAACCTTTATTCTTTGGTGGCAGGACGTAGAGAATTAATATAGCTGCTTTTGAATTGATTCTTCACTATTATTGGCTTAAAGGGAAAAACAAGAAAAGGCTGAGCAAGCATCTCACATTTCCATTTTTTCCTGTAATAGGATTCTTTTATTAATGCAATAAACATGAGGGCAACTCACTACATTCTGTGTAGTTAACCTCACTGCATTGAACTGGATTTCAGCACGAATATGGTTATATCGTCTGCATCAAGGTCGATTACAAAACCACTAAAAATGCTCACTTGTCTTTATAGAATACAGTGATGTTGCTACAATAATTTCAACCATATTTAGGTTTTTGCTTCCACTAAGTGAACCAAAACCAGTATCTCTATTTACTGTAAACCTGACAGCTGGGCAGTATTCATTCTGCTGATCAAAGATCCACCAGTTCAGATACTGCTGCAAAGTTTCCTTAAGGTCAAAAACTTACCACTACATACAGTAAATGGAAAATGCCAGAAGAATTCCCAACTTCCCTGCAACATAGAAAAAAGGGCCACGAATAATTATGATTTTCTATTTTGTTTAAGGAAAAACATATTTATTTCAAGTATATAATAATGGGAGGCATTACATCATTGAGAACATAAATTATCAAACTCGGTGACTTATTATTATACATGAAAAGAGAATAATACCATTAATCAGATTCAGAGACCATGAGAATTCATGGGTGATCCACTATCCAACACATTGATTTGTCCAGAGATTTTTGCCTTGCAAGTTGGACACATGAATCCAACAGAGTCTGGTTGTATTTCAGAATCAACAGCATCATGGTCAAATTCTACTCCACACCATACGCACACAGTTGTAAGCTGATGTCTAACAGCCATATTCAACAAGAGTTCTTGTGATTCAACCTCCGCAGAAGTGGCATATGCCCCTTTAATATCTGTGCTATTTGCCAAATCTACCGGTACATTGGGCAGAGAAAGAGATTCTACACCTGTTGCAAAACTGTAGTTTAGAGTTTCTATTTCATCCAACCGCATGTCCTCGAACCCATTTACATTATCATGCTTTTGGTTGACACTGCAAACTTGTTTTTCTCCCTGTCAATAAGCAATTTAAGGTAAGTCGCTAGGGAGAAGCATTTTAATTGCACAAATTTTCTAGGTGAAGAGAAACTAAGCAGGCTAAACTTAAACTTACATGCTGTAATAGAGAAATTGGTGAAGAGGGTGCTAGCTTTTATAGTATATCTTACTTAATACTGACTAGGAATCTATGATATTATGCTGAAGTTGAAGAAGGAGGACAATTACATGGAAGAACAAAGCTACATGGGATGAATTATACTGAAAATGAAGGCATCCAACAGATATTCCCCACCTTATCTGTGCTTCCACCGGATGGAGGGATAGAATCCAACTGGTGGCCCAGGGACATCGAGGAGATAGAAACCCCAGAGTGGACAACATTTTCCTCAGAAATTTGCTTCACAGTCACTGAGACATTATCATCACCTGATATAGCATTGCTGCCACCAAATTCAAATTTCAGCTCATCATCCTTAGGACTATTATGGACTTGGTCAAGCTTCACATGTTCCTCAGTGTTATTGCAACCTGACTTTGTATTATTCTGAGTCTGTGGTATAATCTGATTACCCACTGGAGCAAGTAAAAGACTTTGAGAAACTCTCTCCTGCTTACTCTGAGGTTCATCAAAACCATCAGTGATCAATGCCATACCATCTTTTCCTCTTAAAGTTTCAAATACATTAACATTTTGCTTGTTAGCAGATAGGGAATCTGCATTATCAAGATGAGTATCCATGTTTGCATCTGTTTCATTACTGTCATCAATTCTCCCAAATATTCCATCAAATATCATATGCTCATTTAAATCTCGCTGCAGATTTCTTTCAGTCACGCTACCTAGCATTTCCAGTTCGTTTACAGGAGAATCAAAGTTTACGTCATGATCTGATTTGCCAAAAGCAATTTCTGGTGCAGAAACCAAATTCAGGTTATCAGGAGAGGAGCCATCAATGGTTTTATTACTAGGTTCTACAGAAGAGTCTTCCAAAATAGAATTTTGAGCAATTTCAATTAAAGCATCCATTTTAGAGATCCTTGCAGGCATATCATCTATTGTTGGAGAGTTAACTTCCCTATGAAGAATTGTCTGACCTGGCGGTTCTTCAACCCTCCTCACATAGTTTCTTACGTGGATCCCCACATGACCATTGTAACGACGCCTTTCCAAAAACACCTTATGGCAAAACTGGCATTCAAACTTTCCATCTTTTACAATAACTCCATCGCCAACAGAAGAACCAAGTCGATACCTCCTTGTGGTTCTCTGGTGAGAAGACAAAAGGTGCTTCAGATACGAGTCCTTCTCATCAAAGGTCATGCTGCACTTGTGACACTCAAAAAGGTCATGTATTTGCACCTCTGCAAGGTTTTCAATACCCAATAAAGACACTTCCTTTTCACGTTCATTAGATATAGAAGAACTGGGTAGATTAGAGCTAGCTACAACAATTTGCCTCTGACTTTCACCCTCACCAGTAAAATTTGCATTCTGCAGCTCATGCAATAAATTTGTTACCTAATAAATTTTAAGTGGTCGATCAGCAGCAATATCATATACTTACATTCTCAGAAGTTACATTATCATCCTGCTGAATATTTTCATCCCTGCAAATGATTGACCACTGTGCATTTCTGAGACCGAAAAAGGACTGCAGATGCGAAGAAGCTTCCTTGCAAGATACAAACTGCTGTCCAGTAGGGCTGGTAAGACATCATATAAGAGAATAAGTAATACCCGGTAAGGAGAAGCGGGAGGTGAGAGATATTGTTAAGCTGAGAAGTAAAATATGAGAGAATATGATCCAACCTATTCATAGACAAAGGACACTTACCTTTCTGAAAGTTTTAGGAAAAAAATTATGCATCTTAAGTATCATCTTCGCAAAACTAACATTTGCAACCCTAGTTTATGTCAGTCATTTTTCTCTGCCCGAAACATAGAAGTTTATGAAATAACGCTTAGGAGCCGAGCCAGAAGGCCCAGAACATAAACATAAGAAGAATACAATAGACCTAAGAAGGAGCCAAAAGAAAGCAATCACATTTACAATTCAAAGAATCTATAAACTAAAATTCGCGATGGACCTATTGACCTCATGGAAAAAGACAACTGATGACTTGAGATTTCAATCAAACAAAGTCAACAAGAACATCATATTAACCTCTGGCTTTGTTAGGTATTAGCAGCCAAACAAAGCAAATGAAGTTTAACACGAAGATCTAATAAATATAGTTGATTATCCGTGGAGGCACTGACCAAGAAAGTTATTGCCTTATATAAATCAGCGTAGATTATTCACGGGCCATGCTATTTGAAGGCTGCATTCCATTTCAGGAAACTAAGATTTTAGCTTTCCAAAATTGACAAAACTATAAACTGCAAATACAATTGAGATTATGGTTTGCAACTCTCCATCAAGCTACGTGACTTAAATACACAATTGAAGACAATAGTATGTCAGTTTCTTCTCCTAAGCTGTAAGACAATAAAATATCATTAAATTGTCCATTAACAACACTTTCTTATTGGGTCATTGAAAAAACAGAAGAAAACTTACCTAGTGGAACTTTTCAATAACTAACGAGTGCCTAAGGTCACTTGTTAAGATGCAATAAATATAATCAAATTCCAAAAGTAATAACTTATTTATTACACAACACTGAAATGGACAACAACTACAATAAATAATACAAATATTTTATATTTATCATCTTAACAAGTGCAATCACTGATGAGAACAACCCTTATCCAAAAATGAAAAGAGAAAATGAACCAAAATATTTATCTTGTAACTCACCTATATGAATTGTTTCTGAGTCCTAATTTGCACTTAGAGATGGAGACAAAACCACCATCCCTTATATAACAATATTCATAAAGTTTTAAGTCTTATGAGAAGTATTGGATCTAAATTGATAAATTCTTATGCAAATTTGCAAACACAAATTCTCATAAGTCCAACTAGAATTGAAGGAAAAAATAAATAAATTGAGTTCACCTATTTTTCTCAGCAAGCAAACAGACCTACGAGTACAAGAGTAAAAGAAATGAAGAACACCACCTTATGTATCTGCGGCAATAAATCCATGCATGACCGTCCTTCCTCTTCAGACCCAACAGAAGCTTCCAACCAATCGGAAATACATCCCCAAAATTATCAGCGTCTACAATCTTCCTTTTCTTTCTCCTACTACCCCATTGTCCACTCAAATCCCTCAAAAAGCCCAACAACTGTTCTTCAGTCTCCAAACCCACAGTCCTCTTTCTCAATTCCTCGGAAAATGGATCCTCCACATTCGCCAAAGCAGCAAGATCAATAGCAATACCATTCTTATTCACAATCTCCATCCCCTTATAACACTCTTCCAAATGTACCTTTGCTTTTGGCTTTCTCCCTCTCTTCCTCTTCCTTTCTCCACCAAATTTCACCAAACCTAATTCCACTTTCCCATTCATATCCACCATTCCATCCTTCATTTCGGGATTTGAGCTGACGGACATCGAAAATGTTGGTGAGATTAGTTCAACTTGATCAAATTTCGGGTCTTTCCTGATGAACTGCTTAAGATAATCGATAATCTTCCGGTTCTCTTTGTTTTCTGGATCATCAGCAGGAACTGGTGGGAGCTTGGGTGTGGGGAGAAGCCCAGCAACACGGCGGCGGTGACCTGTGGGAGAGGCAGAGTTGGATAGGGGCTTGCGAGGTCGAGAGTATGTTTGACGGCGGGAACCAGCGCTCTCGTGGAAGGAAGCGCGGTCGATTTTAGGGGTAACGAGGTCATGGGTAGAGTGGAGGTCGAAGGCAGAGGGCGAGCAAAGTGAGAGGGCTTGAAGCTCTGACTGGGAGAGTGTGCTTATGTCGATGCGACTCAAAGACTCCAACTTTAGGCCTTGTGGCGGTGCTGATGCTGGTGGGATGGTGGACGTTGTCACCATTTTGACGATGCAATGGTGGTTGCGGTGGCGGCGGTGGTGGTGGGTGGACACTTGAGCTTTGGTAGCAGAAGGAAGAGAATCAAATGAAACTACTGAGCTATCTGTGCTGTGACACCTGAGGCTGCCTGCTTAACTCTGTCCCTTCTAAATAAAAATGGTGTGTGTGGGTGTGTGTGGGTGTGTTTTGTTTTTTTTTTTTTCTTTTTTTCTAACTACTTATTTCCTAAAAAACACTTTTAAGATTCAATGAATTATTTCTACTAATTAATAATTAAAATATTTTAAATACAGAAACTTATTAGCTACTTATTATCATTTTTTTTAATTATCCCTTGCGTGAGAATGCCCTTTAATTTTTTTTTCTTAATACTAAAATAGAAGTATTGATCTTTGAATATGAATTATTAAATTACTTAATAATTTTTTTTGCTCATATAATAAATATAAATTTTAATGTAATAATGATACAACAAACTCAAACTTGAAATTCCCTTAACAAGATAGAATGTAGTTTGGTTGTAGTAAGAGTGAGTATAATGTTGTTGTTTACAATAATGAACTCAAACTTGAAATCCCCTCAACAAGATAGAATGTAGTTTGGTTGTAGTAAGAGTGAGTATAATGTTGTTGTTTACAATAATGAACTCAAACTTGAAATCCCCTCAACAAGATAGAATGTAGTTTGCAGTTATGTGTTCTTTGATTCAGCTGTATACCGAGTATGAACTTTGGACAAATTTTGTTTATTAGAAATATTAGATAGAGAGACTTTCCTAGCACTAGGATCGTTTAAACTAACAACTAGACGATCACCATAATCTGAGACTATGATTTCCTTCTTTATTGTATTTTTAGTATATGTTTAGTTTGTTTAAAAATTATAATTTGTGATCATAGTATGAAATATTGATTTATGTATAAAGTATAAATATATATATATATATATATATAGTTTTGAATGTGTTTGGATTATTAAAAACTTTAGCTAGTGAGCAACAGAAAAAAAAAAAAAAAGAAAAAAAAAAGAATAAAACTAAAACATAAATGACATAAAAAAAAAAAAATGGAACTGCAGCCAATGCACATCCGAGAAGTACTTTTGGGTCTCTTTTATGACGCTTGGCCTATATTGTATGAGATTCTGGCCACCGCATACCAAATGATCTAAGACTGCAGCTCAAGCATTCCGGAACGCACGTCCGATGTCACAATCCAAAGTGGCATTATAAGTATAAAAGGATCCAAATGACATAATAATAAACTTTATTATAGGGAAGATGGAAAGGGTGTACAAAGCTTCCGCAATAACCCAGAACACATACCGTTGTTAAAAAAAGATTTACATCGACTGTGAAGACAATAATATAGAGATATTAAATTTTAAAATCTCTTTTTTGAGAATTAATTTCAGAAAATAAATTTTACTTTTAAAATTTCAAATATTATAATTTCATGCAATTCACAAGGAAGAAACAAACTGCACAATTAAATGTTCTAGTACTTCATAGCTGGATTACTTGTTTTATGTGAATGTTTAGGCTTAATGCAGTTTATTTAATAGTATCCTCGTTTAGCAACTACAATTATATTTCATGGGTGTTTATATATCAAATTGAGAAAGATTTCAAGCTATTCCAAATCCAAATTTAGACTAAGATAATCAATTGTAACACATGCCTGCACATGAATCCAAACTGTATGTACAACTAATATTCTATAAGAAATAGAGCCCCTACTGACACACGATATAATAACTAACATGAGCAAAATCAAAGTTAGAACACTGTAATCACACAGAAACAAGCAAAGATGGGCTTCAGTATTCTAGTTGTTAAACCCCATGTTGTGCTAATCCCATTCCCACTTCAGGGTCACATAAACCCAATGCTCAAATTGGCCAAAATACTCCATTCCAAAGGCTTTTGCATAACCTTTGTTAACTCTGAGTTCAACCACGAACGTTTGCTCAAATCAAGAGGGGTCAATGCCCTTGATGGTTTGCCAGGCTTCCAATTTGAAACAATCCCAGATGGTCTTCCTCCCAAAGATTTGGATGCCCTCACAAGACATCCCATCTCTTTGTGACTCAACCAGAGAGACCTGTTTGGTTCCCTTTCTCAACGTCTTAACTAAACTCAATGACTCTACCTCTTCTGGTCTAGTCCAGCCAATTACTTGTATAATTTCAGATGGTTGCATGTCCTTCTCTGTCAAAGCTGCTGAAGAATTGGGCATCCCTATTGTACTCTTTTGGCCAACAAGTCCTTGTGGGTTCTTGGGTATTGCACATTTTCAGAGTGTAATTGACAAAGGTCTTGTACCACTCAAAGGTACCAAACTTATATGTTCTCCTTAATTATATATGAGCATTTTGTGTAATAAGCTTACTAAGTTTCTTGATATTAATTTTTCAGATGAGACTGATCTGACAAATGGGTATTTGAACACTAAAGTAGATTGGATTCCAGGAATGAGAAGCATACAATTGAGAGACCTTCCTAGCTTTATACGCACCACAGATCCAAATGATCTTCTACTGAACTTTCTTATAGCAGAGGTAGAAAATGCTAACAAAGCTACAGCTATTATTCTGAACACCTTTGAGGAATTAGACCAAGATGTAGTAAATGTTCTTGCCTTGATGTTCCCTCCTGTTTACACCATTGGCCCTCTTCATATGCTTGCTGATCAAGTTTCACAGAGGAATCTGGTATCTATTGGTTCCAATATGTGGAAAGAAGACACCGAGTGTCTCCAATGGCTAGAATCCAAGAAACCCAGATCTGTGGTTTATGTGAATTATGGTAGCAGTCACAGTCATGACTCCAGATCAACTCATGGAGTTTGCTTGGGGATTGGCCAATAGTAAGAGACCCTTTTTGTGGGTTATTAGGCCTGACCTTGTTAATGGAGGCTCAGTGATTTTGTCATCTGAATTTGTCAATGAACTAAAGACAGGGGTCTAATAGCTAGCTGGTGCCCACAAGAGCAAGTACTAAGCCACCCGTCAATTGGAGGATTTTTAACTCATTGTGGGTGGAATTCAACAATTGAAAGTCTGAGTTGGGGAGTGCCAATGATATGTTGGCCATTCTTTGCTGACCAGCAAACAACTTCAAGATATGCATGCTCTGAATGGGGTATTGGCATGGAGATTGATACCCATGTAAGGAGGGATGATGTGGAGAAGATAGTGAATGAGTTGATGGAGGGAGAGAAGGGGAAGGAGATGAAGCAACAGGTCATGGAGTGGAAGAAAAAGGCAGAGGAAGCCATAGGTCCAAATGGTCCTTCTTACATGAATTTGGAAAAACTGATTAAGGAGGTGCTGCTGAAATGAAATGCCTGCTAATGTAGACTCATTTTGATTGTGCTGTATTGTCTTCTAGTTTTTGACAAAAAATATAGAAAACTTCCTTGTATTCCTGAATTCTATTTCCTTCTTGTGACAAGTTATTGGCTATCCTTATTGCAAAAGCTTACAACCTAATGTAAATTGAGTCTACTATTAACCAAGGGAAGAAAGTAGAATGGTAATTGTGACCTTCTTTGCTTATAAGAATAATAATAATTATTGATGCATAAACTCAATGACTCTACCTCTTCTGGTTTTGTCGAGCCAATTACTTGTATAATTTTATATGGTTGCATGTCCTTCTCTATCAAGGGAAAGAAAGAATGTCAATGAAATACTTGCTAAATTAACAAAGCATTCAACTCTGTCATTTAGTGTAACTAATAGATTCACCTGTCTCTTTCCTAATTGAAGGTGGAAGAAGGAAAAACAAAATAATATAGTATTGTTGCAGACACAATACTATGAGTTTACTTGGTAGTAAGCATATTATATTATTAAGTAAAATTACAAATGAAAAAGTAGATCAATTACTCTTCAATATTTTAGCTCAAACTTCACTGTTGAAATTGTAGTAACTATGTAGATGCTGTAGAGTGGCAGGTTTGATTTAATTTTTGGTTACACAAAACTGTTTTTAAGACTATGGTCTCTGACCATGGTTTCCGTCTCGTCACCAATCCAAATGCACCCTGATTCTAAATATCAAGTATGAACAGTCTGGACAAATTTTGTGTGTTAGAATCAAGTATGAACCTTTGGACAAATTTTGTGTATTAGAAACATTAGATTGAGGGACTTCCCTAGCTTTATAAGTATAAAAGGATCCTAATGACATAATAACATTAATAACATTTTTAGTTCTTATAGTTTGACCTAATTCAATTTTGTCGCTATAATTCAAAAAAATCAAAATAACATCCCTATAGTCTTAAAAATCATGTAACGTGATATTTGCAGTCATGTCCCTGTTAGATTTAATTAATGGGGAATGATGTGGCAAATACGTGTTAATGTGCTCCATAACCACATGGCATGTCACATCACTTTCGTTAAGTTGAATCTAATGAAAGATGACAGTAAAGACCACATTATTTGATTTTCAAAATTATAAGATGACTTTGTACTTTTTGAATTATAGAAACTAAACTAAACTTTGTGGTTAAATTATAAGAATTGAAAGTATAATTTAATCTAATAATAAACTTTATTATAGGAAGATATGAAAAAGGGTATTCTAAGCTTCTGCAAAAACCATGAACACAAACAGTTCTTAAAAAAAATAAAAATTACATGAATTGTAAAGACAATATAATATAGAGATATTACAAATTTAGAATCTCCCCTTTTACTAATTAATTTTTGAAAATATTATACTTTCAAATTTTCAAGCATTCTAATTTCACGCAAATCACAAGGTTCAATAAACGAACTTCACAATTAATGTTCTCGTACTTCATGGCTGTAGTACTCGTTTTGTGTGAGGGTTTAGGCTTAAAAGATAAGCAATGCTGTTTATTTAATTGTATCAAATTGAGAAAGAATATTTCCAGCTTTGCCAAATTCAAATTCAGACTGAGATAATCAATTGTAACACATGCTTGCACATGAATCCAAACTGTATATGCAGGTATACCAAATCCAAATTTAGACTAAGATAATCAATTGTAACACATGCCTGCACTATGAATCCAACTGAATTCTATTTCCTTGTTGTAACAAGTTATTGGCTATCCTTATTGCATAAACTTACAACCCAATGTAAATTGAGTCTTGTATTAACCAAGGGAATAAAGTAAGAATGATAATTGTGATCTTTGCCTATAAGAATAAGGACTTAATTACTTTTTTAGTTTTTCTTTATTTGATTGAGAATTCAGTTTTTTCTTATATTTTAAAATGTTAAAATATCTTCTTTATAGTTTTAGAGATCACAAAAAATCACTGCAATGTGATTTCTGTTATTATTTTCTGTCAAATCTAACTTAACGGACAAGTGACGTGACAAATAGTATCCTACATAGTTTATCCATGTGTTATATTGTCCATTTGACACATCATATTTTTTAGTTAAGTTAAATATAGTCAAAAGTAATGACAAGGATCCACATTGCTATAGTTTTAGAAATCCTAACAATAACATTTAAACTTTTATAATATAGAAACGAAATTAAATTTTCTGTCAAATTATAAGGACTAAGATATAATTTGGCCTAAGAATAATAATAATAATAATAACTGACTTCTTTGTTGAATAAACTCAATGACTCGGCCTCTTCTGGTTTTGTCCAGCCAATTACTTGTATAATTTTTATTTCGTTGCATGTCCTTATCTGTCAAGGGAAAGAAAGAATGTCAATAAATACTTGCTAAACAAAGCATTCAACTCTGTCATCTAGTCTAAAACCTACTAGATTCATCTGTCTCTTTCCTAATTAAGGTAGAAAAAAATAATATTGTATTGTACTTGGTAGTAAGTATCTTATATTATTATGTAAAATTACAAATGAAAAAGTAGATCAATTCTTCTTCAATATTTGTTTAGTTCAAACATTAGTGTTAAAATTGTAGTGACTATACAAATGCTTTAAAATATAAATCGGAATAAGTGCGAGTTTGGTTTAATTTTTGGTTACAAATTATGATTAGAGATATTGTTTGAGATGCAAATTTTTTTATTTTATTTTTATGTGATTGGATGACTTTAAAAATTGTGATTGTAAATCATGTTTGAGACTTTTATTATTATTTTGTGCTGTGTGTTTAGTATGTAAATTATTAAAAAAGACATCTATAAATAATATTATAATATTTATTAAAATTGTAAACCAAAAAAAAAAAAAAAAACTCAATTAATTAAAAAAAATGCCATCAAAAATATTTTTGTCCATTCGGTCAAACTAAAAATAAAAAATAAAAAAAAATTATGTGACTATTGCATTCAATTTTGTTAAAAAAATTTACAATTATTATCTATTTATAATAAAAATAATTTTTAAGAATATATTCATGAAAAGTAAAATAAAAGGATGTGGCAAGTAGAAAAAACCTGTTACTTTTCTAATTTAATTTTATTATTAATTTTATTTTTATATATAAACAACAGAGGAAACAGTTAGCTTGCCATTTTTGGCATATCAAAGATCTCCTAAGCCGGCCATCATATCCTCATGCGTCTAAAAACTATCTCACTTGCACATGGACGTACAGCCAAGTTTTGTCGTCTTGGAAATTTAGCATCTCAATTTGATCATTCTTGAAATTTGGACTTTGTTAATTGTTTGCAGATAGAGATCTATTATTGATGTATTCAAATTTCTGAATCGCCAATAGTTATAAAAAAATAATAGTAATAAAAAATCTGTATGATGTCTCTATAAAGTTGGTCAACTCCTTCCTTGTATTTCATACTACTTGTAGTACCAAAAATAAAAATTTAGAGCAACATTCAAAGACAAAGGAAAATTAGGGAGAGATGTGTGCCAATGCTGAAGTTATGAAACCTCATGCTGTGTTAATCCCATACCCAGCGCAAGGCCATATAAACCCAATGCTGAAACTAGCAAAGCTACTTCATTTCAAAGGCTTTTACATAACCTTTGTTAACACTGAGTTCAACCACAAACGTTTGCTTAAATCAAGGGGTTTTAACTCCCTTGATGGCTTGCCAGATTTTCAATTTCAAACCATACCAGATGGTCTTCCTCCTACATATGTGGATGCCACACAAGACATCCCATCTCTTTGTTACTCTACTAGAAAGACATGTTTAGTCCCATTCAGGAACCTTCTTGCTAAACTTAATCACTCTGCTTCTTCTGGCTCCATCCCTCCAGTCAGGTGCATAGTTTCAGATGGTGTCATGTCCTTCTCTGTCAAAGCTGCTGAAGAACTGGGAATCCCTATCGTACTCTTTTGGACAACAAGTGCTTGTGGCTTCTTGGGCTATGCACATTATCGCAGTCTAATTGATAGAGGTCTTGTCCCTCTCAAAGGTACATAATACATACATACCCATTACATCTGCACTTGTCATGAATCATGATAGATGAAAAATGCAATAGAACATTATAGAATGTCCTACCTATTAACGGAAATCTGTGTTACTATACTATCATGTAGTTTGAGTACGTAATTATGTGTCACAATTGAGGGAATGAGTTAGAAAGAACTGTCATAATTTGCAATTCTCTCAAGCGGCTTATAAGCCCGAACACCTAATATACACTTGACCTGGTACTCAACATACACTAACTCACCGTAATACATCACAAGCACATATTTGGGCGTGTCACAATATACCGATAGAGAAACTTTACTTACTATAATGAGGATGCTGCGCCAAGAATGGTATGCATAGTTCATACTCAATGACAATTTTGAAGCTATTAATTCTCTAAATATTTTGCTGTAACATGCAGATGAGAGCTATTTGACAAATGGGTACTTGGAGACTGAAGTAAACTGGATTTCAGGAATGAAAAATATCCGACTGAAGGATTTCCCTAACTTCATACGTACAACGGATCCACATGAGTTGATGGTCGAATTTCTCATGGGAGAGGTAGACAGAGCTTACAAAGCTTCAGCCGTTATTTTTAATACATTTGATGAATTGGAATATAATGTGGTGAATGATCTCTCATCAATGTTCCCTCCTATTTACACCATTGGCCCTCTTCATTTGCTAGTCAAGCAAATCCCACAACAAAATTTGGTACCTTTTGGGTCTAATCTTTGGAAAGAAGACACTGAATGCCTTCTGTGGCTTGAATCCAAGGAACCCAGATCAGTGGTTTATGTGAATTATGGTAGCATTACAGTTATGTCACCACAACAGCTCTTGGAGTTTGCTTGGGGATTGGCCAATAGCAGAAGACCCTTTTTGTGGGTTATTAGGCCTGACCTTGTTGATGGGGGATCAGTGATTTTGTCATATGAATTTGTCAATGAAACTAAAGACAGGGGTCTAATAGCTAGCTGGTGCCCACAAGAGCAAGTACTAAGCCACCCATCAATTGGAGGATTTTTAACACATTGTGGGTGGAACTCAACAATTGAAAGCTTGAGCTGTGGAGTGCCTATAATTTGCTGGCCATTCTTTGCTGAGCAGCAGACTAATTGTAGGTTTTCATGCTCTGAATGGGGTATAGGCACGGAGGTTGATACTAATGTAAAGAGGGATGAGGTAGAGAAATTGGTGAATGAATTGATGGAAGGAGAAAAGGGGAAGGAGATGAAAGCAACAGGCCATGGAGTGGAAGAAAAAGGCAGAGGGAAGCCACAAGCTCAAATGGTTCTTCTTACTTGAATTTGGACAGATTTGATTAAAGAAGTGCTGCTGAAATCAAATGAAAAGTCTTAGAGCATCTTGTTTTACTAAATAAGTAATTATTAATTCTATTTATGTGTTCCTCTTCTGCTGTGTAATAAATGTATCCTCTGCATCATATTTCAGGAAGGATTTATTTAATTATTAATTTTATTAGGGAAGATTTTTATCAGTTTTTCAAGAGCATGTAGAGTATGAGGCTCTTATCCTTATATTCAAACAGAGGTCAAATCTATGATCCCCTAAAATAATTAACATGCATTCCTCCTTGCCTCTTATTTTTGTTAAAAACTATTAAATATACGAAGAAGGAGTAAGAGTAATAGCTTGGATTGTTTTAAGACTATACCAAAACCTTATATTTATAATGGAAAATATACATAAGACCTAAAATAATTTAACAAAAAATTACAACAAACTTCACTCGACTTACTTTATGCCTAAAAAAATGAGAACGACACAAACAACATGTGCCTTAAAAGAAAATCATTGGTTCACAACCAACATAAAATACTAATTGGCAACAATTTTAGTCGATAATTTCTTTGGTCAAACAGGAAAACTAGAGCAGGCAACTCTGGAATCAGTGATAACGTGTCACAGACTAAACATCAAAAAATTTAAAGATAAAGATAAACTTCAGCAAAAACTTCAAAACTCTGAACTCCAAACAACATCAAAAAATTTAAAACTGTTTGGGGCTGGAGAGGAGAGGTGGCAAGCCCCAAGATTAAACTTGGGTTTAGATCAAACCCGCTCTGATACCATATTAAATACATAAAGAAGGAGAAAGAGTAGTAACTTGGATTATTCTAATACTACACCAAGACCTTATATTTATAATAGAAAATGTATAAAAGATTTGCTTATCTAAACAATGTGGGACTTAACATCCAACATAACTTAATCTTAAATATACTTTAACAATTAGATGTGAGTGATGAATGGAATCATGAATAGATACATTTATCATTTTCAAGGTTAGACATAGTATATGGATGATTGATATATGACTTATATAAGTTGGGAGATGGATCCCTCATTTTATTTCACAGGGATAGAACAATTTAATGAGAAAAATAGAGTTAGAGATGTTTTCTAATGCTCAAGAAGTAGTAAAACCCCATGCCGCGTTAATTCCATACCCAACTCAAGGCCACGCTAACCAGTGCTCAAAGAATTGCAAAAATTGTTGAAATTTTTTAAAAAACTTAAGTAAAAGTCGTTAAATTAATGGTAAATGAAAAAAAAAATGAAACTAATAATTGATAAATTGTATTATACATTAGGAAATGAAAGTAAAAAAATTTAGGTTATGTCTATCTGATTTAAAACTGTAAGTCGTATTTTATGGGTTAAACAAAAAATTATGACTTTTAGTTTAATAACGGAAGATTATGTCTTTTGATTTTAAAAATAGAATATCACGTTTTTTGGTTTTAAAACAGAAGATTGTGTATTTTGATTTATACTACAACTTTTTCCTAAAGATGTGACTATTATCTTTTTTGAAAAAGTGCAACCATTCACAAGATAGTTTTTGGGATATATAAATATCAAATCAGTTTTCCATATATATTTTTTGTACATTCCTGCAACCAGAATGTAGGAGGTACATGTTTTACCTTGGCAGGCAAATTTGTTATAACTCTATTTGTAGTATAGGAAAAAATATATATTGTTTTGAGGAAAAAATGTATACATTCGACTCAAGTTTAAAAAGTAGAATTCCCATTGATATTGTTTGTAAATTATTTTTCAACTCATCCATGTTGTGCTCTTTTGACATTAACTGCATGTGTATATTTGAAAAAAGAAAAATAGTTCTCTGATTCTAATCTAATATGCAGACGTGAGATATTTGAGTAAAACACATCTCTAGATTAAGTGTGACCTGGTTGCCACAATTAATTATTTTTAAATAAGGAATAATTATCTTTAGTTAAAAATGATTGTAAAGTGATAAGTTTAGTTAAAGATATAGTGGATAATAATCATTTTATATTATCTCTTTAGATGAGGGTAAATGTTTATCCCACTAAGATAACTAATTCCTTGATGGAAAGAACAATTTGAATGGGACTATACAGGGTCCCTCACTTAGTCTATAAAAGTCTGTGTTACCATGAAATACAGTGCATCCAGTACTCCTCAGACATGGGCTAGAAGACTATTGTGAGTGTTAAATGAGGTGTGTGTTATAATTCTCTGCAATGTGATTATGGAGCTTGGGTAGAGATGGCAATTGGGCTAGGCCTGACCTGACCTGACCTCAATGGGTTTTTTAATTAGTCTTCAATGAGTGTGAGTTTGGGTATCATTATATTTTATCTGTTGGGTCTGGGCAAAACCCAGAAACCTGCTAGATCTAAAATAAAAATTTTCAATAATATCAAAATTTATATTTTTAATTTTGGAAAATTCATGATTGTTATGATCAAATGGGTGTATAATAATTGTAACACTCTATTTTGATTTTGGGATTCTTTATCATATGAAAAAATGATTTAGTATTAATAGTTTTGATATGTGAATTTTTTTTTTAAATTAATTTTTTTTTTAAATATAATGAGAAAGATTAATTTTAAAAATTCATGATTTGATATGAGAATTTACAAATCAGGGTCTATGATCATTTTCTCACTCATTCAACTACCACTGAATTTCTAATGTCGTTAATTTTTTTATCGAATATTCAAATTTAGATATTGCACCGGTATTATTAAGCATGATTTATAATTTATTGAAAATGTTAAAATCTATGGTTAAACTTAATGATTCCTATATGCACATGCATACCACATGAGTTAAAATTTTAAAATATCTATCGACCCTCCAATATGATTCATTTGTTATCCAGTTTTTCTATTTCTTTCATTGAAAATTCCAGTTGACATTGTTATTCAATTGATTTCATTTCTCTTTTTTCTATGGATGATCGAGATTTTAATTACATGTTGCTAGATAACATTAGACAAAATTAGTAATAAATTAGCTCAACAATTATATATATATTAGCAAGAAAATATTAAACTGTTTAGTGGATGAGGATATTTGGACAAAGATGGAAACTGAAATTTTGAACAAACAATATTAGCTTCTTTAATAGGAGTATTCTATTTTTTTTGTTTTTGTTTTAGCTTGCATTGTCAATTTGAAATGGGGGATAGTTACAATGGATTTTTGCTCCTTTTTTGTCATATTAATTCATCATAAGAGTATAAAATTATATTAACTGACCAACAATTCACTATGGCTTATGTAAACCAATTCTTTAAAAAAATAGGGAAACATTATTATTATTATTTTACAAAAAAGTATTTTTTTTAAAAAATTGAGAACATAATTTTTTTTTTTTGTATTAAAAAAAATTGAGTATATAAAACGCATGGGTATACCTAATAAATAATGTGTCAAATAAGTCTCATCGTCAAGTCTACAATAAATATGGGTAAACATGATGGGTCAGGGCCCGGCTGGATCAGCCCATTACCATCTCTAAGCTTGGGCAATGATGGCTTAAGTTGGAATATTAACTGACCAAGTGTTAGAATATTCATATGATTAAACAAGAATAGAATATTCATATGATTAAACAAGAAACCCTGTTTTATGAGTTATTAGGCCTGATCTTAAGTTGACATCCACATTTATCACATGATTGACTAAAAACCATTCCTTTCTCTCATCCACGTTAGTTTACTTTACATTATTAATTTTACACGTTTGATCTGAATATTGTATAACTTGATTATTTAATTAAGAGGTGGAATGCTAATTAAAACTTAATGTTTTATGTCTTTAACGATAATATTATTTACTTAGAGGTGGGTATATCGAGTTAGTTATCTATATTCCGATTAATTATATTCATTTTGATCAAATGCATGTATTTAACACTCGAAATAGATAATTTATAAAAATTTATACTTTTCATTATTATTTTTAAAAAAAATTTTGAACCTAAAAATCAAGACAAAAAATTCACATGCCTAGGTCTTATTGGTGGAGACGGATCTGTCAGAATGTCCTTTTCCAATTCTCCAATTTAATCTGATGGGTAAGTAAAATGTGTAAATAATGGCCACGTTCAAACTTATATTTAGATTTGTAATTATATAATGTAAAATATATATTAACAAAAAGAAAAATAAAAAAGCTCATTTTCATATTAGGATTTTTCAGCACTTGCAAAGGTTTTATATATAAATTTTTTTTAATATTTATTACGATAATTAAATATAATTTTAATATTACTTAATATAAAATTATATTTATTATATTTTAATAAATATTCTTACAACAATCGCTAAAAATTCTTGAATATAAAACAAAGTTAAAAAATACATGTGGACTCTATAAAGTTGGCGATTTATCCTTTCTTGCCTTTCATACTCATACTATCAAAATAGAAAAGTTATAGAGTGAAATTCACAGACAAACAAAGGGAAGGTGTTAGGAGAGATGGGTACCATTCCAGAAGTCGTGAAACTTCATGCTGTGTTAATCCCAGCCCCAGCTCAAGGCCATATAAACCCAATGCTGAAACTAGCAAAGCTACTTCATTTCAAAGGCTTTTACATAACCTTTGTTAACACTGAGTTCAACCACAAACGTTTGCTTAAATCAAGGGGTTTTAACTCCCTTGATGGCTTGCCAGATTTTCAATTTCAAACCATACCAGATGGTCTTCCTCCTACATATGTGGATGCCACACAAGACATCCCATCTCTTTGTTACTCTACTAGAAAGACATGTTTAGTCCCATTCAGGAACCTTCTTGCTAAAATTAATCACTCTGCTTCTTCTGGCTCCATCCCTCCAGTCAGGTGCATAGTTTCAGATGGTGTCATGTCCTTCTCTGTCAAAGCTGCTGAAGAACTGGGAATCCCTATTGTACTCTTTTGGACAACAAGTGCTTGTGGCTTCTTGGGCTATGCACATTATCGCAGTCTAATTGATAGAGGTCTTGTCCCTCTCAAAGGTAAATAATACATACAAACCCATTACATCCGCACTTGTCATGAATCATGATAGATGAAAAATGCGATAGAACATTGTAGGATCTCCTACTTATTAACGGAAATCTGTGTTACTATACTACCAAGTAGTTTGAGTATGTAATATGTGTCCCCAATTGAGGGACTAAGTTAGAAGGAACTGTCATAATTGCAGTTCTCTCAAGCGGTTTTTATAGTCCAGATCAATTTAGTATACACATGTTCAAGAATTCAACACACACTCCCTTCGAACAGTCATACATCACAAGTGCATATTTGGGCATGTCATGATATACACATAGCAAACTTTACTTATAATTTCTAAGATTCGGATAAACCTTGATAATACTGTAAATTTGTAACTTTTTAGATTTTTTCGTCTTTTTAATTGGCATACTCGCCAACAAGGGTCTACATAGTTCATACTCATCGCTAATTTTAAAGCTAATTATTCTCTATATATTTTGCTGTAACAAGCAGATGAGAGCTATTTGACAAATGGGTACTTAGAGACTGAAGTAAACTGGATTTCAGGAATGAAAAATATCCGATTGAGGGATTTCCCTAACTTCATACGTACAACGGATCCAAATGAATTGATGGTGGAATTTTTCATAGGAGAGGTAGACAGAGCTTACAAAGCTTCAGCCATTATATTGAACACATTTGATGAATTGGAACAGAATGTGGTGAATGATCTCTCATCAATGTTCCCTCCTATTTACACCATTGGCCCTCTTCATTTGCTAGTCAAGCAAATCCCACAACAAAAATTGGTACCTTTTGGGTCTAATCTTTGGAAAGAAGACACTGAATGCCTTCTGTGGCTTGAATCCAAGGAACCCAGTTCAGTGGTTTATGTGAATTATGGTAGCATTACAGTTATGTCACCACAACAGCTCTTGGAGTTTGCTTGGGGATTGGCCAATAGCAGAAGACCCTTTTTGTGGGTTATTAGGCCTGACCTTGTTGATGGGGGATCAGTGATTTTGTCATATGAATTTGTCAATGAAACTAAAGACAGGGGTCTAATAGCTAGCTGGTGCCCACAAGAGCAAGTACTAAGCCACCCATCAATTGGAGGATTTTTAACACATTGTGGGTGGAACTCAATAATTGAAAGCTTGAGCTGTGGAGTGCCTATAATTTGCTGGCCATTCTTTGCTGAGCAGCAGACTAATTGTAGGTTTTCATGCTCTGAATGGGGTATAGGCATGGAGGTTGATACTAATGTAAAGAGGGATGAGGTAGAGAAATTGGTGAATGAATTGATGGAAGGAGAAAAGGGGAAGGAGATGAAACAACAGGCCATGGAGTGGAAGAAAAAGGCAGGGGAAGCCGCAAGCTCAAATGGTTCTTCTTACTTGAATTTGGACAGATTGATTAAAGAAGTGCTGCTCAAATCAAATGAAAAATCTTAGAGCATCTTGTTTTACTAAACAAGTAATTATTAATTCTATTGATGTGTTCCTCTTCTGCAATGTAATAAACGTATCCTTTGCATACTATTTCAAGAAGTATTTATTTAATTATTAATTTTATTAGGGAAGATTTTTACCAGTTTTTCAAGAGCATGTAGAGTATGAGGCTCCTATCCTTTGCATACTATGATGTCCCATTAATATTGTTTGTAATAATTTTTCCATCGCATCCATGTTGTGCTCTTTTGGATATCAAGTGCATCTGTACTTTTGGGTTTTGCTCATTATCAGAGTTTAATTGATATGGACTTATTCCTCTCTCAAAGGTATACATACATATTCTTCCATATATCGAAAAATGACATTCATTTGCATACCTACCTCTTATTATTTCGCACAAATTTGCTGAATTGGAACCTGGTGTACTTAATAATCTATCATCAATGTTCCCTCCCATTTACACCACAAATTCTATGAATAATTCGGTCAAAGAAGATGCTAAAAAGTTTAAAATGATTAGAAATTAACAAACAAATACAAATGGATAGAATACAAGATATATGAGTCCAGACAACTATCCAACTTTGTATTTTGCTTGGGTTTGGCCAATAGCAAGAAATCTTTTTTGGTTAATCTATTAGTGTTAGTTATGAAAAGCTAAGGGGGGCTGTATAAGATTGGCACACTCTTCTCTCAATAAATTAAATTTTACCGATGAGTTTTACTCTAAGTCTTATCAATGATATCATGTGATTTCACGCTGATAAACTGGACACTACGATGAGGACGCAAGTACTACCTGTCGTCTACATGATGCAGGTGATGTGGAGGCTTCAGAAGAGAGTTTGTGTCCCCAATTGCTCAGGTACCCATGAATTGGGGACGTACTGTGGGTGGACCTCTCTGTCAATGATGCAGGTGATATGTGACTCCCCTCTGTCAGTGAGCAGAACAAATCCGTACACATCCCGTGAATTATTAGTGAAGTATTCTCACTGAGATTAGTCGTTTTTTTACCGTGTCGATTTTAAATTTTATTTACAATTTATTTCGTAAAATGAGATAAATTTAACCTTTTTAAAATATTACTCTTAAACTAAAATTATAACTTGATTTAGTGAATAAATTACTCAAATAATTATTTAATAGGCCTGGAGCTAGAAATCCATAAAGTGGAAGATACATATCTCAAAAATTAGAATGAGAGTATGAAAATGATTGATGTCTATAAGTTGGGAGATGCTCGTTTCCTTTCCAAGGGATACTAAAGAAAATAGAGCAAGATGAATTCCAATATTCAAGGAGTAAAACCTCATGCTGTGTTAGTTCCATTCCCTGCTCAAGGCCATATAAACTCAATGCTGAAACTAGCAAAGTTACTTCATTTCAAAGGCCTTCACATAACCTTTGTTAACACTGACTTTACGCACAAACGTTTGCTCAAACCAAAGGTTACTTGGACATTGAAGTAAATTGAATTCAATGAATGAAAAGCATGAGACTTCCCAAGTGTTAGAATATGCATTTGATTAAAAAAACTTCCTCCCCTAACAAATATTGAAATTTATAGATAAGGTGGTAATTTATCACCTAGATGAGTATTGCAAAGATCCAAATGATCTGATGCTAAACTGTCTCATTGGAGAGGTAGATGAGCTTACAAGAATTCCATTATTCTCTCGCACACCATTGTCAATAAGATAATTCAGTAAAAAAAATGGTAAAAGAGTTTTAAATGATTTGAAATTAATGAACAAATAATAATAGACAAAGATACAGGATATATGTGATTTAATTGTTAGTCTAATTTACAAAAAAAAACATAATAAAGTTATTTCATATCAATGTACACTCAGCTCATTAACTCATTACAATGATAAGGTCACTGTTTATAATTAAGTTTTACAAGACAATTATAGATCTTGGAATTGTTCTTGTAATTATACCTTAATTTATCTATTCATTACAATATTCAATATACATAATTTAATAATTTTTTTTTGTACATAAGAAGGTTAAGGTTTGAACCCTGAATTTAGGAGTGGGGGAGAGACCTAAAGCTTAATAAGAGATGTGATTGAAATATTACAATTAATTTATATCAGTCAAAATCAATTATTTTTAGTAAGTTCTTTTAATGGCTTGAATCCAAATCTCAGATATGTTGTTTATGTGAATTATGGTAGCATCACAGTTGAGTCCTGGCCAACTAATCGACTTTTGAATTTTGCTTGGGATTGGCCAATAACAAAAAATCCTTTTTGGTTAATCTATCAGTGTTAGTGATCAAAACGTCAAGTGTTCATGTATAACATTGGCACTCTTCTATTAACTAACTACTAAGAATTAAATTTTAAAATGAGTTTTACTTTTATCCTTATCAAAGATATCTGAGATGGCAGAAAGTACTACCTGTCGTCCACATGATGCAGGTGATGTGGATGCTTTGAAGAGAGTTTATGTCCGCAATTGCTCAGTTACCCATCAATTGTGGGTTCTTGACGTATTGTGGGTGGAACTCAATGAGATGTGAGTGGGAGTAAGGATGATTATATATCACCAGTCTATGTGGGATGAGAATGAACAGAGTTAATTTGTGAACCTGAATTAAGTATTCAAATTGAGTTTGATTTATTTTTTGACCAAGTTAATTTTAAATTTATTTAATAAAATAAGTTGCTCAATTTTTTTTATAATTTGATTAAGTGATAAGTTATCCAAATAATTCTTGACTAAAAATTAAAGAGAGATCCATATCCATAAATTGGAAGATGCATATCCGAAAAATTAGAGAGAGAGCACGAGCATGATTGATGTCTATAAGTAGGGAGGTGGGAGATGCTCTTTTCCTTTCAAAGGGATACAAAACAAATTAGAAAGAAAATTAGTGAGATGAGTTCCAATATTCAAGGAGTAGCAAAACCTCATGCTGTGTTAATTCCATTCCCAGCTCAAAGCCACATAAACTCGATGCTGAAACTAGCAAAGCTACTTCATTTCAAAGGCTTTCACATAACCTTTGTTAACACTGAGTTTACCCACAAACGTTTGCTCAAATCAAGAGGCCACAGTGCTCTTGATGGATTGCCAGACTTTCAATTTGAAACAATCCCAGATGGTCTTCCTCCCACAGATGTAGATGCTACCCAAGACATTCGATCTCTTCTAGATTCTACTAGAAAGACGTGCTTAGTCCCATTGAGAAACCTTCTTGCTAAACTTAATAACTCTGCCTCCTCTGGTGTCGTCTCTCCAGTTAGCTGCATAGTTTCAGATGGTGTCATGACCTTCTCCATTAAAGCTGCTCAAGAGTTGAGAATCCCATTTGTAGTCTTTCGGGCAATAAGTGCATGTGGGTTTTTGTGCTATGCTCATCTTCACAGTCTACTTGATAAGGGTATTATCCCTCTCAAAGGTACATCTATACCCATTATTGATTTGCCCATTCCACTATTCAGGAACCTCTTCAAAATCAATCTCCTCACATCACTTTCTTTATTGGTAATTAGGGTTTGTATATGAATTTAGTCACCAATAGTTTTATATGACATGCAGATGAGAGCTATTTGAGAAATGGGTACTTGGACACTGAAGTAAATTGGATTCCAGGACTGAAAAATATGAGATTGAGAGACTTCCCAAGCTTTATACGTACCACAGACCCAAATGACTTAGTGTTAGACTCTCTCTTGGGAGAGAGTGACAGAGCTTACAAAGCTTCTGCTATCATTTTAAACACATTTGATGAATTGGAAACTGAGGCACTCAATACTCTCTCATCAATGTTCCCTCCTGTTTACACCATTGGCCCTCTTAGTTTGCTTGTCAATCAAATTTCACAGAACAATTTGGTATCTTTTGGGTCCAATCTTTGGAAAGAAGACACTGAGTGCCTTCAGTGGCTTGAATCCAAGAAACCCAGATCTGTGGTTTATGTGAATTATGGTAGCATCGCAGTTCTGAGTCCAGACCAACTCTTTGAGTTTGCTTGGGGATTGGCCAATAGCAAGAAACCCTTTTTGTGGGTTATTAGGCCTGATCTTGTTGATGGGGGCTCAGAGATTCTGTCTTCTGAATTTGTCAATGAAATTAAGGACAGAGGTTTGATTGTAAGCTGGTGTCCACAAGAGCAAGTGCTAAGCCACCCATCAATTGGTGGGTTTTTAACTCATTGTGGGTGGAACTCAATATTGGAAAGCTTTAGTGCATGGAGTGCCTATTATTTGCTGGCCATTTTTTGCTGACCAGCCGACTAATTGTAGGTTTGCTTGCACTGAATGGGGAATTGGGGTGGACATTGATACTAATGTAAAGAGGGATGAGGTGGAGAAAATGGTGAATGAGTTGATTGAAGGAGAGAAGGGAAAGGAGATGAAGCAAAAGGTGATGGAGTGGAAGAAAAAGGCAGAGGATGCCACTAGTCCAAATGGATTCTTCCTACATGAATTTGGACAAATTGGTGAAAGAAGTGCTTCTGAAATGAAATGAAAAATCTTAGAGCATCCATGGATGCTGTTAGCTCTATTCCTCCTGTTGTCCGTATCTAATTTGCTAAATAATTAATGCATTATGCTATTAGTGTTCCTCTTGTATGTAATGTATCCATGGCAGAAAAAAATCATTCTACCTAAAAATGTATATTATTGTATGAAGTCTCAAGAATATATTTTGATTCTTGGCGTTCTCACAGGCGCAAGGTTATTGAAGTTGCAAGCATGGACATATACAAACCATTTATACTTTCAACTGAATTTTTAGAAGTTGGAAGCACGGACATATACAAACTATTTATACTTTCAACTGAATTATTAGAAGTTGCAAGCATGGACATATACAGACCATTTATACTTTCTACTGAATTATTAGAAGTTGCATGCAAGCATGGACATATACAAACTATTTATACTTTCAACTGAATTATTAGAAGTTGCATGCATGGACATATACCGACCATTTATACTTTCTACCGAATTATTAGAAGTTGCAAGCATGGACATATACAAACTATTTATACTTTCTACTGAATTATTATTTATAAATATGTGTGGCGGCAATAATCAAAACCGTGATCACGTGATCTACTTGGTTATGACACCAAAAGTTAAAAAATCATTCTAGTGCGAAACAGGCTCTACTATCAAATATTAAAAAAGAAGGAAATTCATTCAAATGGTTAGTTTTGATCTGTTTTTGTTGCAGTACACATGCTAGATATGGGTCTCCAGAAATTAATTACTTCATGCTCTGCCAACCAAGTTTTATCCTTCAAATAATTGAGCATATTAGACAGAGTATGAGCATGATTGATGTCTATAAGTTGGGAGATGCTCTTTTCCTTTCAAAGGGATACAAAAGAAATTAAAATGAAAATTAGAGGGAGATGAATTCCAATATTCCAGAAGTAGTAAAACCTCATGCTGTGTTAATTTCATACCCAGCTCAAGGCCATGTAAATCCAATGCTCAAAGCCTCAAACTAGCAAAGCTACTTCATTTCAAAGGTTTTCACATAACCTTTGTTAACAGAAGAGTTTACTCACAAACGCTTGCTTAAATCAAAAGGCCCCAATGCTCTTGATGGCTTGCCAGACTTTCAATTTGAAACAATCCCCGATGTTCTTCCTCCCACAGATGCGGATGTCACCCAAGACATTCCATCTCTTTGTGACTCTACTAGGAAGACATGGTTTGTTCCGTTCAGAAACTTTGTTGCTAGACTTAATCACTCTGCCTCTTCTGGTGTTGTCCCTCCAGTTAGCTGCATAGTTTCAGATGGTATCATGACTTTCTCAATCGAAGTTTCTGCAGAATTGGGAATCCCAGTTGCAGTCTTCAGGGCAATAAGTGCATGTGGGTTTTTGGCCTTTGCTCATTATCGCAGTCTACTTGATAAGGGTCATATCCCTCTCTAAGGTACATATATAAACATATATGTGCTTCTCTTGCCCATTGACTTGGCCAAAGGCCTAACCAAGTAAGTTTTTTGTGTTTTGTTCTGATTTTTCTCTTCTATGTTTATTTCTTCACTGCTATTCAATCAATCATGTCATAAATCCCCAAGTTGAAACTTGAAAATATTAAACCCGTAATTTAGATAATGTTTTTCGAGATTATAATTAACTTATGTACCTTAGTTTTTCTTTAACAGAGAAAAAGATAATGTATATTTTTCTCCAGTGAAAAACATAACGAGCACATTAACCTAACAAATTTGCTATGATGTAAAACTCAGCACTGCAACAGGCAAAAAACAGCACTTACTACAATTCTATAATGAAAATAAGATTTTGATGCATTTGCATTTATCATATCAGAATTTACTCCAATATTCTATTCACAATTTAATCCTCAGAAACAATAAACTGAACAGTAGCAACCACGTACCTCAGAAGCTGAGCCTCTTCAACTACAATTTATTCTTTGCTACTCAAATTTTTTTCCTGTATCATAAACTGGTAGGATTCTTTACTGAGACTTATAACTTAGCCAGCATACATTTCCATGCTTTCAATTCCACCAGTTGCAGAAATGTTTGGAAGAGAAACCACAAATCCCCCAATCTCTCTTTCCTGTTGAAAAAGAAATTAAATTTAAACACAGGAAGAGATATAGTTTATCAGGAAAAAAATTCCACCATTATCAAGTATCTGCAATTCCAAACCTTACCCTTTAATGTTCAGCATCATTGCGCACTGGGGAACCAAAACATTGTCTGTCCCAAACAATACAAGTATCATAGTTTCCAACATTTAAACCCAGGCCCAATTCCATAGGTCCTAACTTATATAGGACATATATGCTTGTTAAGTTTGGGTTTTGTGTTAGGCCGAGTCAAAATATAGCCGATTCGGCCTTTGAAGGGAGTGGGTTGAACCACTCAAATTTTGAAAAAAAAATTAAAATATATTTCTTATTTTTAAAATTTAGTTGAGAAAATTTGTATTGACTCTATCAAAAATTGTGAATATGGGTCAAATAAGGATAAATTTATCAATAGAGTAATAAACTAAATAATATTTTTTCTCTCGTCTTTGCAAACAAAGAAGTAATCTTTATTAATTTAACAATTATGAAATTTTGTGAAGAAATAAACTCGAAAATGAAAGAGTTAAAAGAAAAAATATTAAATGATATTTTTGGTTGATATAATTTTGTTGTTTATTTCAAATGGGTCATCGTGTTTTAAATTTTTTTCAATTGCATCATTGTACTCTTTTTATTTATTTATTTTAATTGGATCTCATGCATGCATTTTCATTAATTCATAAAGAAAAATTACCTAAAAAATGAGAGAAATACAAGAGGATGATGATTTTAACATTTATCACTTGATTGACTAAACACCATTCTCATCACTACATTATTAATTTTACACATGTGATATTGTATAACTTGATTATTTTAATTGGAAGGTGGAATGCTAATTAAAACCTAACATGATTATGTCTTTATAAATAAAATTATTATTTTTGATTAAGTTATCTAGTGTATTTAAGTCAATTTATGTGTATTTCTATTAATTATTTCTCAATATTGATCAAAAGATATTTTATTCAATAGAAAATATATAGATATTTCATTGTTCCGAAAAATTATATTTAAGAAATAAGAAAAATTAAATCTAAGAAATCAATGAAAAAGCAACATTCGTCCTTAAAGTTTAAAGATAATATAACTTATTGCTAAATGATGCAACTCTACAGCACTTGTATCTAAACAATTGGTGGAGACGGATCTGTCAGAATGTCCTTTTCCATTCTCCAATTTTGATTGAAACTCTCAATTAATTTCTTATTTAGATATCAAATCTCGTTGGTAAGCAAAATGTGTAAATAAGGCCACCTTCAAACTATAAAGTTGATCCTTCATATATTTCATACTTGCAGTACCAAAACAGAAAAAAAAAAAATTAGTTGCATTCACAAAGAAACAAAGGAATTAGGGAGAGATGGAGGCCATTTTAGAAGTTGTGAAGCCTTATGCTGTGTTAAGTGTAATTCAACTCCCAGCTCAAGGCCATATAAACCCAATGCTGAAACTCGCAAAGCTACTTCATTTCAAAGGCTTTCACATAACCTTTGTTAACACTGAGTTTTCCCACAAATGTTTGCTCAAATCGCGAGACCCCAATAATGCTCTTGATGGTTTGCCAGACTTTTAATTTGAAACAATCCCAGATGGTCTTCCTCCCATAGATGTGGATGTCACCCAAGACATTCCATCTCTTTGTGACTCTACTAGGAAGACATTCTTAATTAGTTCTATTTAGAAACCTTTTTGCTAAACTTAATCACTCTGCCTCTTCTAGTATTGTCCCTTCAGTTGGCTGCATAGTTTCCGATGGGGTCATGACCTTCTCCATCAAAGCTGCTCAAGAATTGAGAATCCCAATAGTAGTTGTCAATGTGATAAATCTCACGTAACTTAGAAATAGAGCTATAACATAATATATAATAATATGGGCTCACTCCCTAATGTCTATTGTGATAAGTGATGCAGATGAGAGCTAAATTAGATTCCGGGACTGAAAAATAAAATTATGAGATTGAGAGACTTCCCAAGCTTTTTCTATACGACAGACTCAAATGATTACTGTTAGACACTCTCTAGGGAGAGAGTGACAGCTTACAAAGCTTCTGCTATCATCATTCTAAACACATTTGATGAATTGGAACCAGATGCACTGAATGCTCTCTCATCAATGTTCCCTTCTATTTACATCATTGGCCCTCTTTATCTGTGGTTTATGTGAATTATGGTAGCCTTGCAGTTGAGTCCATACCAACTTTTTAAAATTTTCTTTTAAATCAATTACCCAATTTTACTATCTCTCTTTGTCATTCACAAGAATTTTAAACATTTATTTTGAAATAAAAAATAAAAAGCATACGAGCGAGCGCATGGGATGCCTTTTAGCTATTCTAGAGATTTTCAATAATCCAATATGAACTCTTCTTATCTAAGTTCTAAGAGATAAAAATAAATTTTGTTTAAATTTTGCATCCATGACTTAGTCATTAAGCCATTTACCATATTTTTGCTAAGATGGATTTACACAATAGTGTTTGTAGAATTTCAAATTACTTGTTTGACAATACTTTCATCTAATTATTAAATTTTAAAAATATGAGACATTATAAGGGATAGTGGCAGATAAATCGAATTATTTATATATAAAAGTGATTTAATGAATTAATTTGTTAATTTTGTAAATATAATCATTTTTAAAATTTTGTTCTGATGCCATGTTATAGCCTGCTACTAAACCAATCAATTGGTATCAATATAAGAGTCTCTTCTACTTTTATATATTATGAATTTTCACTATGTTATCCATGTGAGAGTTAATTAATTATCACACTGACAATTTTATCACAAAATTACAATTTTTTAATTTAAATTAATAAAATTTTAATTATAACAAATTCTAACAATAATTAAATTATTTATATTTAATAAGTTTTTATAATTTAAGACCATATTAAACTTACTATCTAATTTTATTAATTTTATGTATATAAACCCTTCAGTATCCCATATGTGTTATTTTTTATTCTTGTAGAATATGATTGCGCATGGTTTACCAAAGAGGTAAGCCCTTGATTTATTTTCAAGTCTATTATTAAATAGGTTCCTTTTTTTCTTTTCTTTTTTCCACTTTGGAAGTACTTTCATTCTAATAATTGAGTTATTTTGATTTGCTAAACTAAAAAAAAAAGGGCAAAGCAAGGAAATTACCCCACAGTTACCGAAACATTGTTGGCTTATTGGTGGTATTACTTTAAATACCTTACCCCACAGTTATTCAAAGTCATTTAAGCTTACTTTGGTCTTGATCAAGCTAAAAGACAAAGTAAGGAAATTATGGCAACAAAGCTTCGACAAGTTAGCTGAAGAAAAAAAAGTACAAACTAAAAGAAAAACAATAAAAGTATACCAAGAGCGTTATGATCAATATGAAACTTAAATTTCATCCAAGAAGTCAGAGTTAACTATTAACTACACAAAACCAGTCAGAGATATGGAGTATACCAGCACAACCACTTCATGTAGAACTTGACTGGTCTCAATATTTTTGACTGAAACAGCGGCGGTCTAATAAATTGGCAGAAACGCTCATCTTTTTCTTTTTGCAGCGCTTCATATCTACAAAACTTCAAACTCACCAAAGCTCGCTGGCCACGTGTACCAATTCCACAATTCTCTCTTCAGTATATAAATATATATCAAAGCTGTTTGAAGAGAATTAGCCAGCTAGTAACACTAACAATCAATGGCATCATCATCAGCTGTTTGGATTTGTGGTGCTGCTACTAGTATTACTGCTTCACATAGGTATCGTCCAAATCTTTTTCACTTGAGCGTCCTTCCAACAGTTCCTGTGCTGGTGCGCACTTGTACTACTAAACCATTCAACCATTATTCAGCTCATCATTCCAATAATTTCCTAGAAAATTTTGGACTGTACAGTCCACGTTTCAGCTTCGTTAACTCAAGTTCGACATCATCCTCTTCTTCTACTACAACTTCATGCAGTACTGTGGAAGAGGATGATGATGTTGTTCATCATGATGGATCAGTATCATCCAAATCTTGGGTTGACACATATTTGCCCGCCCAGCTTCGGCCTTATGCTGGACTTTCTCGGATTGAAAAGCCTATTGGAATGTGGTTGCTTATTTGGCCAACTTTGTGGTAAAGATTAAGAAGAAATTATTTCTTATTTCTTTATAAAATCTGAGTTTTAATTAATTTTCTTATATATATCTAGGTCAATCGCTCTGGCAACAACCCAAGGACACCTTCCTAATTTAAAGACAATGATTTTATGTGGATTAGCTGCAATTCCTTTCAGGGGTGCTGCATGTACTATTAATGATTTCTTTGATCGGGATATTGATAAAATGGTACTTAAAATTTTGATAATGTTTACATACAGTTTTCTTCTTAAATTCTTAACCTTTACAAAAATAAATAAATTATGCAGGTAGAACGCACAAAGTCTAGGCCACTTGCGAGTGGTGTCGTGTCACCATGGCAAGCCCTTTTGTTTTATGGGTTTCAAATACTTTTGGGTATAGGAGCTCTGCTTTCACTGAATAATTTTAGGTAAACAATTACGACTTACTAGTAAATAAAGTATGAATGCATATATTTAATTTCTTGACAATAATTAATGTTGAGAATGAGAAAGAGAACTGATAACTTAATAATTAATGACATACATATTTTTGAGTGTTGCAGTCTGATTCTGGGGATTCCATTCTTGTTTCTCTTTTCTACCTATCCTCTCATGAAGAGGTTGACATATTGGGTAATTCATATATAATTCTACTTGCATTCCATCTTCAAATTAATTTTTTTTTCTTGATTTAATTTTCAGTATTTGTATTATAATTATATATAGCCTCAAGCTTATCTTGGGTTGACCGTGAATTGGGGAATTTTGTTTGGATGGGCTGCAATTAAGGGAAGCTTAGATCTGGTGGTTACTTTGCCAATGTTCATTGCTGCAGTGTTTTGGACTCTTGTCTATGATACCATATATGCACATCAGGTACCTGCATATATATTAATTTGCTTCAAATTAATTAAAAATGCATGTATGATCCCTAGCTATGATCTGTAGTCTAATTGCTAACCTTGTTTATGTAAATATTTAGGACAAAGAAGATGATCAAAATGCAGGTGTTAAATCGACAGCTTTGTTGTTTGGTGATTCAACCAAACAGGTGGACTACAGGGTTTGCAATTGCATGCATTGCTGGTTTTGCCCTCTCTGGATTTCATGCTGGCCTTGGTATTACTTAATTTTAACTACATCTTTCTTTTCGTTTTAGTAATTGGATTATTATTGTAATCTATTATGTATAAATATAAATATAATTGATGGTATGCGAGCACTGCAGGGTGGGCATACTATGTATGTTTGGCAGCAGCAGCTGGACACTTAGCTTGGCAGATATGGACAGTTGATCTTTCTTCTGCAGATGATTGCAGCAGCAAGTAAGTGTTCAAATATAGATAAAAGGATCTTATTAATTCAAGAGTGAACTGACCTTTTTCTTACTGTATATGTACGTATATCTTCTTCATTATTTATAGGTTTGTGTCAAACCAGTGGTTTGGTGCTATAGTTTTTGCGGGAACTTTGGCTGGAAGACTTTTGTCGTAATGGTATATATGCTTTTACTTATTAATTACAATGGTTGGTCTACCTCAGTGTATTTCTAATATGTTAATCAACTTCCATTTGGCCTTCTTTCATCTCAGTTTATGCAGATAGAGTACGTACTGTCAATAACACCTGTTATGCTGCATGTTCAAACATTCTGTGAAAGAACTGCCTTTTGACTTTTGAGTAATTGCAAGGCTAGAAGTGCTCAAAATTACAAGTATTATATATATACATGTTCCTTGCCTTGTTGTATGTTAAATTTCAATGTACGACACGAATAAATTGAGAATGATGTCAAGTACTATTTTTTGTGTTGCCATACTTCAATTATGGCTTATCATATGTAATTTTGGATATTTTAAAGAAGATAGATATATTACTTTTAATTCTCATCATAAACAAAAAATTTTGAATTTAAACATCCTCTGGCAAAAACAACGTCGACCTCAGGTAAACCAGATAACAATGAACCTATATTGCACTAAAACTGCCAGAAAAGGAATAATCAGTGTTGTTCACACATACAACCAATGGGCTCCTAACATGATGGAACCCATCTGACCAAACTATTGCTCCAAAATCAAATCTCCCTTCGGACTTTTTTGTTGGTTTCAGAGTCACATGGTAAGAATTTTCAAAAAAAATAGTAAAATTGAGTTTACCCACAAACGTTTGCTCAAATTAAGAGGCCACAGTGCTCTTGATGGATTGCCAGACTTTCAATTTGAAACAATCCCAGATGGTCTTCCTCCCACAGATGTAGATGCTACCCAACACATTCGATCTCTTCTTGATTCCACTAGAAGGATGTGCTTAGTCCCATTGAGAAACCTTCTTGCTAAACTTAATAACTCTGCCTCCTCAGGTGTCGTCTCTCCAGTTAGCTGCATAGTTTCAGATGGTGTCATGACCTTCTCAATCAAAGCTGCTCAAGAGTTGAGAATCCCATTTGTAGTCTTTCGGGCAATTAGTGCATGTGGGTTTTTGTGCTATGCTCATCTTCAGTCTACTTGATAAGGGTATTATCCCTCTCAAAGGTACATCTATACCCATTATTGATTTGCCCATTCCACTATTCAGGAACCTCTTCAAAATCAATCTCCTCACATCACTTTCTTTATTGGTAATTAGGGTTTGTATATGAATTTAGTCACCAATAGTTTTATATGACATGCAGATGAGAGCTATTTGAGAAATGGGTACTTGGACACTGAAGTAAATTGGATTCCAGGACTGAAAAATATGAGATTGAGAGACTTCCCAAGCTTTATACGTACCACAGACCCAAATGACTTAGTGTTAGACTTTCTCTTGGGAGAGAGTGACAGCGCTTACAATGCTTCTGCTATCATTTTAAACACATTTGATGAATTGGAAACTGAGGCACTTAATGGTCTCTCATCAATGTTCCCTCATTTTAAACACATTTGATGAATTGGAAACTGAGGCACTTAATGGTCTCTCATCAATGTTCCCTCCTATTTACACCTTTGGCCCTCTTAAGTTGCTTGTCAATCAAATGCCACAGAACAATTTGGTATCTATTGGGTCCAATCTTTGGAAAGAAGACACTGAGTGCCTTCAATGGCTTGAATCCAAGAAACCCAGATCTGTGGTTTATGTGAATTATGGTAGCCTCGCAGTTCTGAGTCCAGACCAACTCTTTTGAGTTTGCTTGGGGATTGGCAAATAGCAAGAAACCCCTTTTTGTGGGTTATTAGGCCTGATCTTGTTGATGGGGGCTCAGAGATTCTGTCTTCTGAATTTGTCAATGAAATTAAGGACAGAGGTTTGATTGTAAGCTGGTGTCCACAAGAGCAAGTGCTAAGCCACCCATCAATTGGTGGGTTTTTAACTCATTGTGGGTGGAACACAATATTGGAAAGCTTTAGTGCAGGAGTGCCTATTATTTGCTGGCCATTTTTTGCCGAGCAGCAGACTAATTGTAGGTTTGCTTGCACTGAATGGGGAATTGGGGTGGAGATTGAGGTTAATATAAAGAGGGATTCGGTAAAGAAAATGGTGAATGAGTTGATTGAAGGAGAGAAGGGAAAGGAGATGAAGCAAAAGGTGATGGAGTGGAAGAAAAAGGCAGAGGATGCCACTAGTCCAAATGGTTCTTCCTACATGAATTTGGACAAATTGGTGAAAGAAGTGCTTCTGAAATGAAATGAAAAATCTTAGAGCATCCATGGATGCTGTTAGTGTATTCCTCCTGTTGTACGTCTCTAATTTGCTAAATAATTAATGCATTATGCTATTAGTGTTCCTCTTGTATGTAATGTATCCATGGCAGAAAAAATCATTCTACCTAAAAGTGTAAATTATTGTATGAAGTCTCAAGAATAAATTTTTATTCTTGGCATTCTCATAGGCGCAAGGTTATTGAAGTTGCAAGCATGGACATATACAAACATTTATACTTTCAACTGAATTTTTAGAAGTTACAAGCATGGACATATATAAAAACTATTTATACTTTCAACTGAATTAATAGAAGTAGCAAGCATGGACATATACAGACCATTTATACTTTCTACTGAATTATTAGAAGTTGCAAGCATGGACATATATAAACTATTTATACTTTCTACTGAATTATTATTTATAAATATGTGTGGCGGTAATAATCAAAACTGTGATCCCTTGATCTACTCGAATGGTTAAATTTTTTGACAAAAACAAATGAGTTTTGATCTGTTTTTGTAGCAGTACACATGCTAGATATGGGTCTCCAGAAATTAATTATTTCATGCTCTGCCAACCAAGTTTTATCCTTAAAATAATTGAGCATATTAGACAGAGTATGAGCATGATTGATGTCCATGAGTTGGGGGATGCTCTTTTCCTTTCAAAGGGATACAAAAGAAATTAAAAAGAAAATTAATGACATGTATACTTTTGAGTGCTGCAGTCTGATTCTGGGAATTCCATTCTTGTTTCTCTTCTCTACCTATCCTCTCGTGAAGAGGTTGACATATTGGGTAATTTTATATATAATTCTACTTGCGTTCCATCTTCAAATTAGTTTTATTTTTTTTTATTTTTCAGTATTTGTATTATAATTATATGTAGCCTCAAGCCTATCTTGGGTTGGCCGTGAATTGGGGAATTTTGTTTGGATGGGCTGCAATTAAGGGAAGCCTGGATCTGGTTGTTACTTTGCCAATGTTCATCGCTGCAGTGTTTTGGCCCTTGTCTATGATACTATATATGCACATTAGGTACCTGCATATATATTAATTTGCTTCTAATTAAAAGTGCATGTATGATCCCTATCTATGATCTGTAGTCTAATTGCTAACCTTGTTTATGTAAATATTTAGGACAAAGAAGATGATCAAAAGGCGGGTGTTAAATCGACAGCTTTGTTGTTTGGTGATTCAACCAAACAGTGGACTACAGGGTTTGCAATTGCATGCATTGCTGGTTTTGCCCTCTCTGTATTTCATGCTGGCCTTGGTATTACTTAATTTTAACTACATCTTTCTTTTCATTTTAGTAATTGGATTATTATTGTAATCTATTATGTATAAATATAAATATAATTGATGGTATGCGAGCACTGCAGGGTGGGCATACTATGTATGTTTGGCAGCAGCAGCTGGACACTTAGCTTGGCAGATATGGACAGTTGATCTTTCTTCTGCAGATGATTTCAGCAGCAAGTAAGTGTTCAAATATAGATAAACGGATCTTATTAATTCAAGAGTGAACTGACCTTTTTCTTACTGTATATGTACGTATATCTTCTTCATTATTTATAGGTTTGTGTCAAACCAGTGGTTTGGTGCTATAGTTTTTGGTGGAACTTTGGCTGGAAGACTTTTATCGTAATGGTATATATGCTTTTACTTGTTAATTACAATAGTTGGTCTACCTCAGTGTATTTCTAATATGTTAATCAACTTCCATTTGGCCTTCTCTCATCTCAGTTTATGCAGATAGAGTACGTACTTTCAATAACACCTGTTATGCTGCATGTTCAAACATTCTGTGGAAGAACTGCCTTTTGACTTTTGAGTAATGGCAAGGCTAGAAGTGCTCAAAATTACAAGTATTATATATATATACATGTTCCTTGCCTGGTTGTATGTTAAATTTCAATGTTCGACACGAATAAATTGAGAATGATGTCAAGTACTATTTTTTGTTTTGCCATATTTCAATTATGGCTTATCATATGTAGTTTTGGATATTTTAAAGATGATAGATATAGTATTTTTAATTCTCATCATAAACAAGAAATTTGAATTTAAACATTCTCTGGCAAAAACAACGTTGACCTCAGGTAAACCAGATAACAATGAACCTTTATTGCACTAAAACTGCCAGAAAAGGACTAACCAGTGTTGTTCACACATACAACCAATGGGCTCCTAACATGATGGAACCCATCTGACCAAACTATTGCTCCAAAATCAAATGTCCCTTGGGACTTCTTTGTTGGTTTCAGAGTCACATGGTAATAATTTTCTTGCTGAACCATGAGAAGATTAAGATCCTAGGCCATATCACAACCTCCTCTCCATCAGGCTCAACAATGCTTGCAAAATATACGACATTCTTGTTCTGGCCCACATACCAAATTATTCAAATGATGCACATCTCTCTACTACACTAAAAACAGAACAATCTTTTTCTTAACAGAGAAAAAAGAAAATGTATTTTTTTTTCCAATGAAAAACATAACGAGCACATTAACCTACAATTGCTATGGTGTCAAACTCAGCACTACAACAGGAAAAAAACAGCACTTATTACAATTCTATAATGAAAATAAGATTTTGATGCATTTATCATATCAGAATTTACTCCAATATACTATTCACAATTCAAACCTCAGTAACAATAAACTGTACAGTTGCAACCACGTACCATTGAAGCTGAGCCTCTTCAACTATAATTTATTCTTTGCTACTCAAATTTTTTTTCCTGTATCAGAAACTGGTAGGATTCTTTACTGAGACCTACAACTTGGGCAGCATACATTTCCATGCTTTCAATGTCACCAGTTGTACACATATTTAGAAGGGTAACCACAAATCACCGAATTTCTCTTTCCTGGTGAAAAAGTAATCAAATTTAAACACAGATAGAGAATAGTATATCAGAAGAAATTCCACCATTATCAAGTATCTGCAATTTCAAACCTTACCCTTTAATGTTCAGCATCATTGTCAATTGGGGGCCATATTTTCTTCAATCTGTACAGTGAAGAAGGAAAAGAGAAACATTGCTCCGTTTGGGGAACCAAAACCTTCTCGTCTGTCCCAAACATTACAAGGGCACTTCTATGGGTACTAACTTGTATAGGACCTATATGCTTGTTAAGTTTGGGTTATATGCTAGGTCAAGTCAAAATCTAAATCTTGGTCTCCAACCCGATTCCGCCACATTGAAGGGAGTGGGGTCAACCACTCAAATTTTGGAAAAAAATTAAATTATAACTTACATTTTTATAATTTAATGGATAAAATATTTATTGACTCTAGCGAAAGTAGTGAATAAGGGTCAAATAAGAACAAATTTATCAATAGAGTAATAAACTATATAATTTTTTTTTCTATCTTCTTTTCAAAAAAAAAAAAAGTAAGTTTTATGAATTTAACAATTATGAAATTTTGTGAAGAAATAAACTCTAAAGTGAAAGAGTTAAAAGAAAAATGTCAAATGATATTTTGCGTAAATATAATTTTATTTTTTTCTTCAAATGGGTCATCGTGTTTTAATTTTTTTTTCAATTGCATCATTATATTGTTATTTTAACTTTAATTGGATCTCATGCATTTTCATTAATTTACAAAGAAAAATTATCTAAAAAATGAGAGCAATACAAGAGGTTGATGATTTTAACACTTATGAAAAAACTCTCAAAAAATACAAGAAAAATGTGACAAATACGTACCCATGAAAATACGATGACCTAATTGAAAACTTTAGTGCACAGTGATCTATTTGAAGTAAGTAGTGAAACCATAGTGACCGAAAGTATAATTTTAAATTTTATAGATTATTGTTTAAATGCATTTAATTTGTAAATGAATAAGTTTGTAAATTGAAAAATATCTTTACTAAATTAATCATCATCTCAAATTAAATGCTCAAAATTACCATCTTAATATTCGTAAAAAAAAAAAAAAAAAAATACAAGGAGCATGTTTATAAAGAGAAAGACTTTAGCAGCCATGTAAATGCTCTTAATATTTTTTAAGCATGGTATTTCAAAAAAATTCATAATTTGAGAAGAATTAAAAAAAAAATTATTATTTTTAAAAATCTATTAAACAAAAAAATAAAAATAAATCAATTTTAACTACTATTGATATCTAATTATTAAAAATTATATATATAAAATTATGAACTAAAAGTTAAAACAACAATATTATAATAATGAAAACTATACTTTTAAAAAATTATGATTATTAAGAACTTATTAAACAAAAAATTGAGAAAGTTAATCTTAATTATTATTAATATATAATTAGTGAATAAATTATAAATTTATTAAGATTGAAAAAAATATAGTAAAACAAGAAATCAATAATTTTAAAATAATTACAATCATTTTGATATTAAAATGGAGAAGAATTAGAATATATATATATATATATATATATATATATATATTGTAACAAAATAACAAGTAAAAGTAATTATAAAATATAGATATATTTATAAAGTGATTTGCAGTATATTTATTTTCAAGTTGACAGTCACATTTATCACTAGATTGACTAAACACCGTTCTCTCATCCACATCACTCTACATTATTAATTTTACATGAGTTATCCGGATATTGTATAGCCTGATTATTTCAATTGGAAGGTGGAATGCTAATTAAAACTTAATAAGATTATGTCATAATAAATAATATTATTAATTTTAATTTTAATTAGTATTCGAGGTAGTTTAAATGTATCTCGATTAATTATTTCTCAACTCCAATCAAAATATAGATTATTCAATATATATATATATAAATTCTAAGGATAATATGATAATATCAATGTTTTAAAAATCGGATCAGTGATCGACTCGAAAAGTTTACTGAATCTCAGGGTCATTAGTGGGATCGAACTGATGGTTAGACCTGCTAACGTTATAAATATATTTAATAATATTATACATAATTAAATATATTTATAATTATTGTATTTTTTATTTTTTATCTTAGATATTTTTTAAATTCTTTTTCAACCATTATTTTGCTATTTCTCAATCAACAATAAAGAATTTATTAGAAAAAATAAAATAAACAAACTCACTAGTATATATAATATCACTTATCTCATTTTAATCTATATATTTAGATATGAAAATAATAGATAAAATAAATAAAAAGATATATTAAATATTAATTATATAAAAATGTAAAAAATAAATTCAACTTTTTACCTTATAAATACATATAATACCAAATAATTAATAAAGGAAAATAGATTTAGCTTTTCGCAATTAATATTACCCATTAAAAAATCAATTCAATTTTATTTTTTAAGATTAAAAAAAAATTACGGTTTTCAAAATAACATATGACGCAACTGTACTCCACGAGTTGAAGCTCTTATTGGTGGAGACGGATCTGTCAAATGTCATTTTCCATTTCTCCAATTTTGATTGAAGAAAATTTTATAAAAATATTTAAGAAAATTAAACAAGTTTACTATTAAGTTATTTTTATAAATAGTATAGATATATTTGTAAATAATTTGAAGTAAATTTATTTTCAAGTTGACAGTCACATTTGTGACTAGATTTACTGAACACCGTTCTCTCATCCACAACACTTTACATTATTAATTTTACATGTGTCATCTGGATATTGTATAACTTGATTATTTTAATTGGAAGGTGAAATGCTAATTAAAACCAAATATGATTATGTCTTTATAAAAATTATTTTTTCTAATTTTAATTTTAATTAAGTGATCAAGTATATTTGAGGCAGCTTATTTGCATCCTGATTAATTATTTCTTAGCTCCAATCAAAAAATAAATTATTTAATTAGAAAATTTATAATAATTTTGTTGCTCACAGTCTATTGTAAGAAAATTAAAATCTAAGAATTTATATATATATATATATATATATAACATTGGTATTTAAATTTTAAGGATAATATAATAATATCAATGTTTTAAAAATCGGCCCGGTGATTGACTTGAAAAATTTACTGGATCTCGATTCGTTGGTTCAACTGGAGTCAAACTGATAATCGAACTGGATGACATCATATATATGTTTAATAATATTATACATAATTGAGCATATTTATAATTATTGTATTTGATATTTTATATCTTATATATATATTAAATTTCTTTTTCAACCATTATTTTACTCTTTCTCAATCACAATAAAGAGTTTATTAGAAAAAATAAAATAAACATACTCACTAGTATCTATAATATCACTTATCTCATTTTAATCTATATGTTTAGATATGAAAATAATAGATATAAATAAATAAAAAGATATATTAAATATAAATTTTATAAAAATGTAAAAAATAAAAAAATAGAACTTTTCACCTCATAAATACATATAATACCAAATTAATTAATAATAAAAAATGCATATAACTTTTTTAGATTTAAATGCATATTAGTATTACACATTAATATATTAAAAAATAATACAATTTCATTTTTTAAATAAAAATAAAAAATAAAAACTGTCCAACAATTAAAATTAATTTCAGATTATACTATTCAACCGACCGGTACGATTTTTATTACATTAGATAATATAACTTACTGATAATTGATGGCAACTGTACTCCTCTCGCATAAACAATTGCCACGAGTTGAAGCTCTTATTGGTGGAGATGGATCGGTCAAAGGTCATTTCCCATTTCTCCAATTTTGATTGAAACTCTAAATTAATTTCTTATTTAGGTATCAAATCTCGAGGGCAAGCAAAATGTGTAAATAATGGCCACTTCCAAATTATGAAGTTAGTCCTTCGTATATTTCATACTAACAGTACCAAAATAGAAAAAATTAGTTGCATTCACAGAGAAACAAAGGAAAATTAGGGAGAGATGGATGCCATTTTAGAAGTTGTGAAACCTCATGCTGTGTTAATTCCACTCCCAGCTCAAGGCCATATAAACTCAATGCTGAAACTAGCAAAGCTACTTCATTTCAAAGGCTTTCACATAACCTTTGTTAACACTGAGTTTATCCACAAACGTTTGCTCAAATCAAGAGGCGCCAATGCTCGTGATGGATTGCCAGACTTTCAATTTGAAACAATCCCAGATGGTCTTCCTCCCACAGATGTAGATGCTACCCAAGACATTCGATCTCTTCTAGATTTCTACTAGAAAGACGTGCTTAGTCCCATTGAGAAACCTTCTTGCTAAACTTAATAACTCTGCCTCCTTCTGGTGTCGTCCTCTCCAGCTAGCTGCATAGTTTCAGATGGTGTCATGACCTTCTCCATTAAAGCTGCTCAAGAGTTGGAAATCCCATTTGTAGTCTTCCGGACAATAAGTGCTTGTGGGTCTTTATGCAATGCTCATCTTCACAGTCTACTTGATAAGGGTATTATACCTCTCAAAGGTACATACGTAAGCATTATTGATTAGCACATTCCACCATTCAGAAACCTCTTCAAAATCAATCTCCTCACTTCACTTTCTTTATGAATTTAGTCACCAATAGTTTTATCTAACATGCAGATGAGAGCTATTTGAGAAATGGGTACTTGGACACTGTAGTAAATTGGATTCCAGGACTGAAAAATTTCCGATTATGGGACTTCCCAAGCTCTATACGTAAGACAGACCCAAATGACTTAATGTTAAACTTTTTCTTGGGAGAGAATGACACAGCTTACAAAGCTTCTGCTATCATTTTAAACACATTTGATGAATTGGAACCTGATGCACTGAATGCTCTCTCATCAATGTTCCCTCCTATTTACACCATCGGCCCTCTTAATTTGCTTGTCAATCAAATTCCACAGAACAATTTGGTATCTTTTGGGTCCAATCTTTGGAAAGAAGACACGGAGTGCCTTCAATGGCTTGAATCCAAGAAACCCAGATCTGTGGTTTACGTGAATTATGGTAGCCTTGCAGTTCTGAGTCCAGACCAACTCTTTGACGTTTGCTTGGGGATTGGCAAATAGCAAGAAACCCTTTTTGTGGGTTATTAGGCCTTATCTTGTTGATGGGGGCTCAGAGATTCTGTCTTCTGAATTTGTCAATGAAATTAAGGACAGAGGTTTAATTGTAAGTTGGTGTCCGCAAGAGCAAGTGCTAAGTCACCCATCAATTGGGGGGTTCTTAACTCATTGTGGGTGGAATTCAATGTTGGAAAGCTTTAGTGCAGGAGTGCCTATTATTTGCTGGCCATTTTTTTCTGACCAGCCGACTAATTGTAGGTTTGCTTGCACTGAATTGGGAATTGGGATGGAGATTGACACTAATGTAAAGAGGGATTCGGTGGAGAAAATGGTGAATGAGTTGATTGAAGGAAAGAAGGGCAAGGAGATGTTGCAAAAGGTTATGGAGTGGAAGAAAAAGGCAGAGGATGCCACTTGTCCACATGGTTCTTCCTACATGAATTTGGACAAATTGGTGAAGGAAGTGCTTCTGAAATGAAAAGAAAAATCTTAGAGCATCCATGGATGCTGTTAGTGTATTCCTCCTGTTGTATGTATCTAATTTGCTAAATAATTAATGCATTATGCTATTAGTGTTTCTCTTGTATGTAATGAATACATGGCAGAAAAAATCATTCTACCTAAAATTGTAAATTATTGTATGAAGTCTCAATAATAAATTTGATTCCTGGCGTTCTCATAGGCGCAAGTTTATTGAGGTTGCAAACATGGACATATACAAACCATTTATACTTTCAATTGAATTTTTAGAAGTTGCAAGCATAGACATATACAAACCAATTATACTTTCAATTGAATTATTAGAAGTTGCAAGCATGGACATATACAGACCATTTATACTTTCTACTGAATTATTAGAAGTTGCAAGCATGGACATATACAAACTATTTCTACTTTCTACTGAATTATTATTTATAAATATGTGTGGCTGTAATAATCAAAACCGTGATCACTTGATCTACTAGGTTTTGACACCAAAAGTTAAAAAATCATTCTAGTGTGAAACAGACTCTACTGTCAAATATTGAAAACTAATGAATTTCATTCAAATGGTTAAATTATTAGACTAAAGCAAGTGAGTTTTGATCTGTTTTTGTAGCAGTACACATGCTAGATATGGGTCTCCAGAAATTAATTACTTCATGCTCTGCCAACCAAGTTTTATCCTTAAAATAATTGAGCATATTAGACAGAGTATGAGCATGATTGATGTCTATAAGTTGGGAGATGCTCTTTATCTTTCAAAGGGACACAAAAGAAATTAAAATGAAAATTAGAGTGAGATGAATTCCAATATTCCAGAAGTAGTAAAACCTCATGCTGTGTTAATTTCATACCCAGCTCAAGGCCATGTAAATCCAATGCTTAAAGCCTCAAACTAGCAAACCTTTGTTAACACAGAGTTTACTCACAAACGCTTGCTTAAATCAAAAGGCCCCAATGCTCTTGATGGCTTGCCAGACTTTCAATTTGAAACAATCCCCGATGGTCTTCCTCCCACAGATGTGGATGTCACCCAAGACATTCCATCTCTTTGTGACGCTACTAGGAAGACATGGTTTGTTCCGTTCAGAAACTTTGTTGCTAGACTTAATCACTCTGCCTCTTCTGGTGTTGTCTCTCCAGTTAGCTGCATAGTTTCAGATGGTATCATGACTTTCTCAATCAGAAGTTTCTGCAGAATTGGGAATCCCAGTTGTAGTCTTCAGGGCTATAAGTGCATGTGGGTTTTTTGTCTACTTGATAAGGGTCTTATCCCTCTCTGTCTTATCCCTCTCTAAGTCACATATATAACCATATACGTACTTCTCTTGCCCATTGACTTGGCCAAAAGCCTAATCAAGTAAGTTTTTTTTGTTTTGTTCTGACTTTTCTCTTCTATGTTTATTTCTTGACTGCTATTCAATCAATCATGTCATAACAGCTTCCCCAAGTTGAAACTTGAAAACATTAAACCCGTAATTTAGATAATGTTTTTCGAGATTATAATTAAGTTCAGAGAAAAAGATAATGTATATTTTTCTCCAATGAAAAACATAACGAGCACATTAACCTAACAAATTTGCTATGATATAAAACTCAGCACTGCAACAGTCAAAAAACAGCACTTACTACAATTCTATGATGAAAATAAGATTTTGATGCATTTATCATATCAGAATTTACTCCAATATTCTATTCACAATTCAATCCTCAGAAACAATAAACTGAACAGTAGTAACCACGTACCTCAGAAGCTGAGCCTCTTCAACTACAATTTATTCTTTGCTACTCAATTTTTTTTTTCCTGTATTATAAACTGGTAGGATTCTTTACTGAGACTTATAACTTAGCCAGCATACATTTCCATGCTTTCAATTTCACCAGTTGTAGACATGTTTGGAAGAGTAACCACAAATCGCCCAATCTCTCTTTCCTGTTGAAAAAGTTATTAAATTTAAACACACGAAGAGATATAGTATATCAGGAAAAAAATGCCTCCATTATCAAGTATCTGCAATTCCAAACCTTACCCTTTAATGTTCAGCATCATTGCACACAGGGGAACCAAAACCTTGTCTGTTCCAAACAATACAAGTAATCATAGTTTCTAACATTTAAACCCAGGCCCACTTCTATGGGTCCTAACTTATATAGGACATATGTGCTTGTTAAGTTTGGGTTATGTGTTAGGTCAAGTCAAAATCTAGCCGATTCGGCCATTGAAGGGAGTGGGGTGAACCACTCAAATTTTGAAAAAAAATTTAAAATATATTTCTTATTTTTATAATTTAATTGATAAAATTTGTATCGATTATCAAAAATTGTGAAAATGGGTCAAATAAGGATAAATTTATAAATATATTAATAAACTATATAATATTTTTTCTCTCGTCTATCCAAACAAAGAAGTAATCTTTATTAATTTAATAATTATGAAATTTTGTGAAGAAATAAACTCGAAAATGAAAGAGTTAGAAGAAAAATATTAAATGATATTTTGGTCAATATAATTTTGTTGTTTATTTCAAATGGGTCATCGTGTTTTAAATCTTTTTCAATTGCATCATTGTACTTTTATTTTAATTGGATCTCATGCATGCATTTTCATTAATTCATAAAGAAAAATTACCTAAAAAATAGAGAAATACAAGAGGATGATGATTTTAACATTTATCACTTGATTGACTAAACACCATTCTCATCACTACATTATTAATTTTACACGTGTGATATTGTATAACTTGATTATTTTAATTGGAAGGTGGAATGCTAATTAAAACTTAACATGATTATGTCTTTATAAATAAAATTATTATATTTGATTAAGTTATCTAGTGTATTTAAGTCAATTTATATGTATCTCTATTAATTATTTTTCAATATCGATTAAAAGATATTTTATTCAATTAAAAAATGTATAGACATTTCGTTGTTCCGAATCGTTATCTTTTAGAAAAAAGAAAATTAAATCTAAGAAGTCAATGAAAAAGCAACATTCGTCTTTAAAGTTTAAAGATAATATAACTTATTGCTAAATGATGCAACCCTGCAGCACTTGCATCTAAACAATTGGTGGAGACGGATCTGTCAGAATGTCCTTTTCCATTCTCCAATTTTGATTGAAACTCTCAATTAATTTCTTATTTAGATATCAAATCTCGTTGGTAAGCAAAATGTGTAAATAAGGCCACCTTCAAACTATAAAGTTGATCCTTCATATATTTCATACTTGCAGTACCAAAACAGAAAAAAAAAAATTAGTTGCATTCACAAAGAAACAAAGGAATTAGGGAGAGATGGAGGCCATTTTAGAAGTTGTGAAGCCTTATGCTGTGTTAAGTGTAATTCAACTCCCAGCTCAAGGCCATATAAACCCAATGCTGAAACTAGCAAAGCTACTTCATTTCAAAGGCTTTCACATAACCTTTGTTAACACTGAGTTTTCCCACAAACGTTTGCTAAAATCGCCAGACCCCAATAATGCTCTTGATGGTTTGCCAGACTTTCAATTTGAAACAATCCCAGATGGTCTTCCTCCCATAGATGTGGATGCCACCCAAGACATTCCATCTCTTTGTGACTCTACTAGGAAGACATGCTTAGTTAGTTCTATTTAGAAACATTCTTGCTAAACTTAATCACTCTGCCTCTTCTAGTATTGTCCCTCCAGTTAGCTGCATAGTTTCAGATGGTGTCATGACCTTCTCCATCAAAGCTGCTCAAGAATTGAGAATCCCAACATAGTTGTCAATGTGGTAAATCCCACGTTACTTAGAAATGGAGCTATAACATAATATATAATAATATGGGCTTAGTTGTCAATGTGGTAAATCCCACATTACTTAGAAAGGGAGCTATAACATAATATATAATAACATGGGCTCACTCCCTTAATGCCAATTTTGGTAAGTCATGCAGATGAGAGCTAAATTGGATTCCGGGACTTAAAAATATGAGTTTGAGAGACTTCTTAAGATTTTTCTATACGACAGATCCCTTTTATTTACACCATTGGCCCTCTTAATCTGTGGTTTATGTGAATTATGGTAGCCTTGCAGTTCTGAGTCCATACGAACTCTTTAAAATTTTCTTTTAAATCAATTACCCAATTTTACTATCTCTCTTTCTCATTCACCTCTCATTTATGAATCAATTAATAAAATTAGAAGGAAATTAATTATTTAATCCTAAGAATTTTTTTATGACTATTTATTTGATGAAATTTGTATGATGATTTAAGTTCTTTTTTAGGATGAAAAGAATTTTAAACATTTATTTTGAAATTAAAAAAAAAAAAAGCATATGAGCAACACACGAGAGCGTGTGGGATGCCTTTTAGCTATTCTAGAGATTTTCAATAATCCAATATGAACTCTTCTTATCTAACTTCTAAAAGATAAAAAAAAAAAAAAAAAAAAAAATTGTTTAAATTTTGCATCCATAACTTAGTCATTAAGCCATTTACCATATGTTTGCTAAGATGGATTTACAGGATAGTGTTTCTAGAATTTCAAATTACTTGTTTGACAATACTTTCATCTAATTATTAAATATTAAAAATATGAGACATTATAAGGGATAGTGGCAGATAAATCTAATTATTCATATATAAAAGTGATTTAATGACTTAATTTTTTAATATAATCATGTTACAACTTTGTTCTGGTACCATATTATAGCATGTTTTTAAACCAATCAATTGGTATCAATATAAGAGTCTCTTCTACTTTTATATATTATGAATTCTTACTATGTCAGCCATGTGAGAGTTAATTAATTATCACATTGACAATTTTATCACAAAATTACAATTTTTTTAAAATTTAAATTAATAAAATTTTAATTATAATAAATTCTAAAAATAATTAAATTATTTATATTTAATAAATTTTTATAATTTAACACCATATTAAACTTTCCATCTAATTTTATTAATTTTATGTATATAAGCCTGTCAATATCTCATGTGTGTTATTTTTTATTCTTGTAGAATATGTTTATGCATGATTCATCAAAGAGGTAAGCTCTTGATTTATTTTCAAACTCTATTATTAAATAGGTTCCTTTTTTTATTTTCTTTTTTTCACTTTGGAAGTACTTTCGTTCTAATAATTGAGTTATTTTGATTTGCTAAACTAAAAAAAAAGGGCAAAGCAAGGGTTGTTTATGTTACCGAATCATTATTGGCTTATTGGTGGTATTACCTTAAACACCTTACCCCACAAGGATTTCAAAGTCATTCAAGCTTACTTTGCTCTTGATCAAGCTAAAAGACAAAGTGAAGAAATTATGGCAACAAAGATTTGACAAGTTACCTGGAGAAAAAATGTACAAATTTAAAGAAAAACAAGAAAAGTATACCAAGAGCGTTATGATCAATATGAAACTTAAATTTCATCCAAGAAGTCAGGGTTAACTATTAACTACACAAAACCAGTCAGAGATATGGAGTACACTAGTACAACCACTTCATCTAGAACTTGACTGGTCTCAATATTTTTGACTGAAACAACGCCGGTCTAATAAATTAACTGAAACACTCATCTTTTTCTTTTTGCACTGCTTCATATCTACAAAACTTAAACTCACTGGCCACGTGTACCAATTCCACAATTCTCTCTTCAGTATATAAATATATAATCAAAGCTGTTTGAAGAGAATTAGGTAGCTAGTAACACTAACAATCAATGGCATCATCATCAAGCTGTTTGGATTTGTGTTGCTACTACAAGTATTACTGATTCACATAGGTATCGTCCAAATCCTTTTCACTTGAGCGTCCTTCCAACAGTTCCAGTACTGGTGCGCACTTAGTACTACTAAACCATTCAAACATTATTCAGCTCATCATTCCAGTAATTCCTAGAAAATTTTGGACTGTACTGTCCACCATTATCAAGTGTCTGCAATTTCAAACCTTACCCTTAAATGTTCAGTATCAATGCCCATTGGGGGCCATATTTTCTTCACCCTGTAAAGTGAAGAAGGAACAGATGACATTGCCTTGTTTGGAGAACCAAAACCTTGTCTGTCCCAAACAATAGAAGGACCATAGTTACACACAATGGCCGAGCCAGTTGAACGGAGTGGGGTCAACCACTCAAATTTATGAATAGAGTAATAAACTATATAATATTTTGTTCTCTTTTCTTTTCAAATAAAAAGTAATTTTTATCAATTTCACAAAAAAACTAGAAAGTGAAAGAGTTAAAAGAAAAATGTCAAATGATATTTTGGATCAATATAATTTTGTTGTTTTTTTTTTTAAAAATGAGTCATCGATGTTCTAAAATTTTCAATTGCATCATTGTAGAACTTTCATTTTAATTTTATTTGTTTCTCATGCATGCATTTTCATTAATTCACAAAGAAAATTTATCTGAAATATGAGAGCAATACAAGAGGATGATAATTTTAACATTTATGAAAAAAAAATCTCAAAAAATACAAGAAAAATTTGACAAACATGTACGCATGAAAGTATAATGGCTTAATTGAAAAACTTTAAAACACAATGGTCTATTTGGAAAAAAATAGTGAAACCATGGGACCCAAAGTATAATTTCAAATTTTAAAGATTATTGTTTTACTGTATTTAATCAGTTAATGAATAAGTTTCTAAATAGAAAAAAATTTATACGGGATTATTTATCATATCAAATTAAATGCTCATATTACCATTTTAATGATGGAAAAAAATAAATTTTGTTCAAATTTAGAATCATATGATTAAATGCTCATACAATCATATGATTTATTTTGAAAATTTATTTTGTTCAAAAGCACCCTCCTAACTTTGGATCAAAATGTTTATGGACATAACCCATCCAAACTAACGGTTTTGTAACTAAATTACCAAAAAACCAATATTAAACCTCTAATTTACAAATACATGCCATTTATTTCATATTATATATTTCATTTTATGTAAACAAGAAACAACCACTTTCCGATTGAAACCCATCAAATTAAAAAGATAATTATGTCAATCTAAAAGACATTAAAACCAATACCTCACCCAAGCTAAAGAAAATGATTTGATTTATTCATGAAGAACCTCAATTGAATGTAAAACAAACCCATCAATCAAACCACGATTAAAACATCAATTCAAATTCACATATGCTCCTAGCACAAATCGCATATCTTCAATAACAGCTCAGCTTCTTCAACAATTAATTCATTCAAGTTATTATGAAACTCCTTCAATTTAGAACCAAACTTTATAAAACTGTAAATTCAAGCACCATTGTCTATTCTTATTCTTCTTGTGACCCAACCTATCTTTTAAGAATGGAAACACATAAAAATTTGACTTTTCTCCACCATCCTCATTCTTCCCTTATTCTACATTATTTTTAAAAGAATTTCAGCCAAACACAATTTAGAAAACTAAAATTTATTAATTAATAATTAGTAGAAAAATAAAATTGTTGTATAATCATTAATGAAAATAAAATAAAATCTAAAAATTAATAAAAAGTTCTCATTACCTCCTTTCATATTTTTACTAAAAATATATATTTTTTTAAATATTATTTTCAAATTCAACTTGAATTATTTAATTTTTTTTCATGATGAGAACTAAAAATAAATAAATCTAGATTTATTTTAAAGAAAGTTAACAAAAAATAAGTGACATACATATATATCTAAATTTAATTATAACGATAATTTTTTTAATTTTTTTTTGAAAAACATATTAAAGAGATGATGAATTTTTATTAATTTTAAAAATTTATTCTCCTAATAATTATTAAATTATGAATTTAACTAATTTGTTTTTAAAAAAATTAATCTACTTAATTAACATTGCTAATTTAATACTTAAAAAAAAAGTGTCCAAAAATGACATAAAAAGTGTCAATATAAAATATAAGACTTATTTTTAAAAAATAAATTAAAATAAGAGTTGTGGATAAACAAAAATTTATTGTAAAACTTATTTGGAATCTCAAACAAGAATTAAGACTTTATCTTACTTTTCCCTTATTCTTCTCACACTGACACATAAATGCCTTACCCCATAGGGGTTTCAAAGACGCCTTTGTTAGTCAACTCTAAGAGTCACTAAGTCAAGCTTACTTTGGTCTTGATCAGGCTAAAAAACAAAGTAAAGAAATTATGGCCGCCCCCAACGAAAGCTTTGACAAGTTTGCCGGAGTGCAGCCGCCTCATGTAGAACTTGACTGGTCTCAAAAATTAACAGAAACTGTCATCATTTTCTTTTTGCACTGCTTCATATCTAAAAAACTATATAAACTCACCAAAACTCACTGGCTACATGCACCACTTCCACAATTCTCTCATCAGTATATATTTATAATCAAAGCTGTTTGAAGAGTATTAGCTAGCTAGTAGCACTAATAATCAATGGCATTATCATCAGCTGTTTGGATTTGTAGTGTTGCTGCTTCACATAGGTATCATCGAAATCCTTTTCACTTAAGTGTCCTTCCAGCAGTTCCACTGCGCACTAGTAATACTAAACCATTCAACCATTATTCAGCTCATCATTCCAATAATTACTTAGAAAATTTTGGACTGCATCGACGTTTCAGCCCCGTTAACTCGATTCCGACATCATCATCATCTTCTTCTACTAATTCAAGCAGTACTGTGGAAGAGGATGATGACGATGATGTTCATCATAATGGGTCAGTATCATCCAAATCTTGGGTTGACACATATTTGTCCACACAGCTTCGGCCTTATGTTGGACTTTCTCGGATTGAAAAGCCTATTGGGACGTGGTTGCTTATTTGGCCAACTTTGTGGTAAAGATTAAGAAGAAATTATTTCTTATTTCTTTATAAAATCTGAGTTTTAATTAATTTTCTTATATATATAAATAGGTCAATCGCTCTAGCAACATCTCAAGGACACTTTCCTGATTTAAAGACAATGATTTTATGTGGATTAGCTGCAATTCCTTTCAGGGGTGCTGCATGTACTATTAATGATTTCTTTGATCGGGATATTGATAAAATGGTACTTAAAATTTTGACAATGTTTACATACAGTTTTATTCTTAAATTCTTAACCTTTACAAAAATAAATAAATTATGCAGGTAGAACGCACAAAGTCTAGGCCACTTGCGAGTGGTGTCGTGTCACCATGGCAAGCCCTTTTGTTTTATGGGTTTCAAATACTTTTGGGTATAGGAGCTCTGCTTTCACTGAATAATTTTAGGTAAGCAATTACTACTTACTTACCAGTAAATAATGTATGCATATATCTATTTAATTTTCTTGACACTAATTCATGTCGAGAAAGAGAGAGAGTATAATAATTTACTAATTAATGACATATACTTTTGCGTGCTGCAGCCTGATTTTGGGGATTCCATTCTTGTTTCTCTTCTCTACCTATCCTCTTATGAAGAGGTTGACATATTGGGTAATTTCATATATAATTCTACTTGCATTCCATCTCCAAAGTAGTTTTTTTTTTTTTTTTTTCTTGATTTAATTTTCTGTATTTGTATTTAATGATATATAGCCTCAAGCCTATCTTGGGTTGACCTGGAATTGGGGAATTTTGTTTGGATGGGCAGCAATTAAGGGAAGCCTGGATCTGGTTGTTACTTTGCCAATGTTCATTGCTGCAGTGTTTTGGACTCTTGTCTATGACACTATATATGCACATCAGGTACCTGCATATATATTAATTTGCTTCAAATTAATTAAAAGTGCATGTATGAACCCTATCTATGATATGTAGTCTAATTGCTAACCTTGTTTATGTAAACATTTAGGACAAAGAAGATGATCAAAATGCGGGTGTTAAATCGACAGCTTTGTTGTTTGGTGATTCAACTAAACAGTGGACTACAGGATTTGCAATTGCATCCATTGGTGGTTTTGCCTTCTCTGGATTTCATTCTGGCCTTGGTATTACTTTTTAACTACATCTTTCTTTTGGTTTTAGTGATTGGATTATTATTGTAATCTATTATATATAAATATAAATATAATTGATCGTGTGGGAGCACTGCAGGGTGGGCATACTATGTATGTTTGGCAGCAGCAGCTGGACACTTAGCTTGGCAGATATGGACAGTTGATCTTTCTTCTGCAGATGATTGCAGCAGCAAGTACGTGTTCAAATAGATAAAAGGATCTTATTAATTCAATTATTTAATTTAACAGTGGATTAACTTTTTTCTTACTGTATATGTACGTATATAATAATTAAATCTTCTTCATTATTTATAGGTTTGTGTCAAACCAGTGGTTTGGTGCTATAGTTTTTGGTGGAACTTTGGCTGGAAGACTTTTATCGTAATGGTATATGCCTTTACTTGTTAACTAGATTAGTTGGTCTACCTCAGTGTATTTCTAATATGTTAATCAACTTCCATTTGGCCTTCTTTTATATCTCTGTACATGCTGCTACAATACGTACTGTCACTAACACCTGTTATGCTGCACGTTCTTACATTCTGTGGAAGAACTGCCTTTTGAGTAATGTCAAGGCTAGAAGTCCTCAAAATTACAAGCATCAATGTATCATATATATATATATATATACATGTACTTTGCCTTCTTGTATGTTAAGTTTCAATGTACCACACAAAGAAACAGAGAATGATGTCACGTACTATTCTTTGTGTTGCCATATTTCAATTATGGCTTATCAGATCTAATTTTGGATATTTAAAGATGATAGATATAGTATTTAATTTCATCATAAACAAGAAAATTTGAATTTAAACGTTCTCTGGCAAAAACAATATTGATCTCAAGTAACCCAGATAACAATGAGACTATATATCTCCCTTGGGATTTCTTTGATGGTTCCAGAGTCACATGGTACGAATTTTCTTGCTTGAACCATGAGAAGATTAAGATCGTAGACTATATCACAACCTCCACTCCACGAGGCTCAACAATGCTTGCAAAATATATGACATTCTTGTTCCGGCCCACATATCAAATTAATCAAATGATGCACATATCTTCTCTACTATATTAAAAGCCGTAATACATCTTATGGTGATCTCAAGTTTTTTATTTTAATATTTAAACCAAGATGTCATCAAATGCCTATAATATACAATAATGGCTTCCTTCAGTTTAAGGATTTTAATATCCTTTAAAGTTTAAAAAAAAAAAAAAGAACAAGGCACATCCCGTTGTTAGGTACTGGCAGTTTCCCAAATCGATTTTCTACCTTTCTACCTTGTTTCTCAGTTTCCTTCTTCATCCTTTTCGTTGGTATACTCCTTCACCTTCTTGGCCAGTTCTAAACCTTTCAGATTTCTATTACTACATCTACTAGTACTATAATATACCAAGTGTGAATTATTTTTGTCAGAGGAGAGCCACTGTTGAGGCAATAGTTTAATTTCCCAGATTGTACCCACTGTAATCTGCCACTGATTACACATAGTGACGTTAAATAATGAGACGAGTGATTAGTAACATAAGCTGAGGTTGCATTTTATCATTTACACTCATATTGTGTATTAGTTATTGACACACTTTAAAATATATATTGTGAAGCGATTTGAAGTAAATTTATTTTCAAGATATTGGAGATTTAGTTGGTCCATTAATATGATTGGCTTGTAGTTTTTATTACGTTTACATTTATATTTGGGAAGATTTTTATCAATTTTAACAGATTAATTGAGAGTATGAGGATAATTGATGTATGACATGTCTCTATAAATTGGGAGACGTATATCCCTCTTTTCCTTTCGAAGAGATAAAAAAAATTAAAAATAAAAAGTAAAGGGAGAGATGGTTACCAATATTCAAGAAGTAGTAAAACCTCATGCTGTGTTAATTTCATACCCAGCTCAAGGCCGTGTAAACCCAATGCTGAAACTAGCAAAGCTACTTCATTTCAAAGGCTTTCACATAACCTTTGTTAACACAGAGTTCACTCACAAACGCTTGCTCAAATCAAGAGGCCCCAATGCTCTTGATGGCTTTCCAGACTTTCAATTTGAAACAATCCCAGATGGTCTTCCTCCCACAGATGTAGATGCCACCCAAGACATTCGATCTCTTTGTGATTCCATTAGAAAGACGTGCTTAGTCCCATTGAGAAACCTTCTTGCTAAACTTAATCACTCTGCCTCTTCTGGTGTTGTCCCTCCAGTTAGCTGCATAGTTTCAGATGGTAACATGACTTTCTCCATCAAAGTTGCTGCAGAATTCGGAATCCCAATTGTAGTCTTTCGGGCAATAAGTGCATGTGGGTTTTTGGCGTATGCTCATTATCGCAGTCTATTTGATAAGGGTCTTATCCCTCTCAAAGGTACATATATACCATATATGTGAACACATTATCTCATATAAAGAGGCAAACCCTGCCTGTGTTGAGTTCTCTCAGCATAGCTGTTTTTAATTCCAGATAAAGGAAGAGGATTGGTATATAAGTTTACTGTCAACATAAAACTTTTTCAATACTCGCGAATATCTAAAGAGAAAGGCTATTGATTTCCACTTCCTACTATTCAGAAACATTTTCAAAATCAACTCCCTCACCTCACTTTCTTTGTTAGGAATTAAGTTTTGTATATAATAGTTTGTGTTCTCTGATTTTCTGAATGATAATTGTCTATGATTGTTATCTAACATGCAGATGAGAGCTATTTGAGAAATGGGTACTTGGACACTGATGTAAATTGGATTCCAGGACTGAAAAGATTAAGGGACTTCCCAAACTCTATACATACGACAGATCCAAATGACTTATTGCTAGACTTCTCCAAAGGGGAGATAGACAGAGCATATAAAGCTTCTGCTATCATTTTAAACACATTTGATGAATTGGAACCTGATGCACTGAATGCTCTCTCATCAATGTTCCCTCCTATTTACACCATTGGCCCTCTTAATTGGCTTGTCAATCAAATTCCACAGAACAATTTGGTATCTTTTGGGTCCAATCTTTGGAAGGAAGACACTGAGTGCCTTCAATGGCTTGAATCCAAGAAACCCAGGTCTGTGGTTTATGTGAATTATGGTAGCCTCGCAGTTCTGAGTCCAGACCAACTCTTTGAGTTTGCTTGGGGATTGGCAAATAGCAAGAAACCCTTTTTGTGGGTTATTAGGCCTGATCTTGTTGATGGGGGCTCAGAGATTCTGTCATCTGAATTTGTCAATGAAACAAATGACAGAGGTTTAATTGTAAGTTGGTGTTCACAAGAGCAAGTGCTTAGCCACCCATCAATTGGGGGTTCTTAACACATTGTGGATGGAATTCAACAATAGAAAGCTTGAGTTGGGGAATGCCAATGATTTGCAGGCCATTCTTTTTTGAGCAGCCAACTAATTGTAGGTTTGCTTGCACCGAATGGGGAATAGGCATGGAGGTTGATTCCAATGTAAAGAGAGATGAGGTGGAGAAAATGGTGAATGAATTAATGGAAGGAGAAAAGGGCTTGAAGATGAAACAAAAGGCAATTGAATGGAAGAAAAAGGCAGTGGAAGTTACTAACCCAAATGGTTCTTCTTTCATGAATTTGGACAAATTGGTTAAGAAAGTCATGCTGAAATGAAAAATCTTATCTATTTGACTTGAGGGAGTTTTAGAGCTTCTTGTTCCTTTACTAAATAATTACCAGTACTATTCACTGATGTTCAACTGAAGTTATAGTACCTTTATTAATAACTTGAAATGCTCATTCAACACTATGCTTTGTATCTTTTCAGTGTTTTATAAGAGGGTTTTCCAAGATACTCAAAACAGACATAAAAATCATTCTCTCCTGAGAAAAGACAGTGGATCTTCGTATCAGAACCCATCATTGTCGAGTGTCTGCAATTCCATCCCTTATTTTGTTATGTATCTTAAAACGACAAGGGAAAGTTAGTAACTCTATTATACTTAGATAACGGGAAGTGAGTAACTCCATTGGTAAACCAGGAAAAATCTTATCATTTATTATATTTTTATCCATATTCTTCAAGTTTGTATTCTATTTTTTTTTTTTTTTTTTTTTTTTGAAAAGAGATGTATTTTAATCTGCCACTTGTATCATATTGAGTAAACAATTTTCTCTCACCCACATTACTCTAGATTTATGTACTATTTTATTGTTTTTAATCGAAAGGTGGAATGCTAACTAAAAACTGGCATGATACCATGATTATAATGTACAATATAGCACTCCACATGGATCAGTCAAAATGTCCTGATAAATCTTTGTAATATCGTAATTTTTATTTTCGCCTTTTTAATTGACATACACTCGACTCAAGTAATTACTTCAAAATAAAAATGAGGATGTTGCACCAAGAATGGTAAACATAGTTCATACTCATTGACGATTTTGAAGCTATTAATTCTCTATATATTTTACTGTAACGCAGATGAGAGCTATTCGATGAATGGGTACTTGAAAACTGAAGTAAAATGGATACCAGGAATGAAATATATCAGACTGAGGGATTTCCCTAACTTTATAGGTACATTGGATCCAAATGATTTGATGGTAGAATTTCTCATGGGAGAGGTAAAGAGCTTACAAAGCTTCAGCCATTATTTTGATGAATTGGAACAGAATGTGGTGAATGATCTCCCCATCCATGTTCCCTCCTATTTACACCATTGGCCGTCTTCTTTGCTAGTCAATCCCACAACAAAATTGGGTACCTTTCGGGTCTAATCTTTGGAAAGAAGACACAGAATGCCTTCAGTGGCTTGAATCAAAGGGACCCAGATCTGTGGTTTACGTAAACTATGGTAGCATTACAGTTATGTCACCACAACAACTCTTGGATTTGGCTTGGGGATGGGCCAATAGCAGAAGACCCTTTTTGTGGGTTATTAGGCCTGACCTTGTTGATGGGGGCTCAATGATTTTCTCATCTGAATTTGTCAATGATACTAAAGAAAGGGGTCTAATAGCTAGCAGGTGCCCACAAGAGCAAGCACTAAGCCATCCATCAATTGGAGGATTCTAAACACATTGTGGATGGAACTCAACAATTGAAAGCTTGAGCTGGGGAGTGCCTATAATTTGCTGGCCATTCTTTGCCGAACAGAAGACTATCCGTAGATTTTCTTGCACTGAATGGGGTATAAGCATGGAGGTGGATACTAATGTAAAGAGGGATGAGAGGGAGAAATTGATTAATGAATTAATGGAAGGAAAAAACAGTAAGAAGATGAAGCAAACGGCAAAGGAATGGAAGGAAAAAGCAGAGGAAACCACTAGCCCAAATGGTTCTTCTTTCAAGAATTTGGTTAAGGAAGTGCTGCTGAAATGAAAAATCCTAAGAATTTGATTTAGGAGATTGTGCTGTCTAAATCTTTTCTGAAAAGTTAAAAGCTTCTTGAATCTTTACTAAATAATGAGCACTACTTTCCACTCACTTTCATCTAGAGTTAAATTTTAGTACCTTTATTGATATATAACTTGAAATGTTCATGCAACATAATGGTTTGTATCTTTCATTGTCTTGTAAAAGGGGTTTCCAAGATGGTATTCATGTCTCATATTCTAGGACCATGTCGAACATCTCTTACACTTATGCCGTTATGTCGGTTTTGACTTGGGATTGGGTTACTGGATTAGGAATCTGATTTTGTTAAGGATTTAGGAAGCTGAGTTCGATTTGATTTGGGTTTTGTTGTAAGCTTATAACTTTTCTCTTCATCTTTTGATATAAAATTTCCGTGCTTCTCTTGCCCATTGATTTGGCTAAAGGCCTAACCAAGTAAGTTTCTTGTGTTTTGTTCTGATTTTTTCTCTTCTATGTTTATTTCATAGCTGCTATCCAATCAATCATCTCATAACAGCTTCCCCCAAGTTGAAACTTGAAAACATTAAACCCGTAATTTAGATAATTTTTTCAAGATTAATAATTAACTTATGTACTTAAGTTTTTCTTTAACAGAAAAAGAAAATTTATATTTTTCTCCAATGAAAAACATAACGAGCACATTAACCAAACAAATTTGCTATGGTCAGTGGTGTCAAACTCAGCACTACAACAGGCAAAAACTGCACTTACTACAATTTTATAATGAAAATAAGATTTTGATGCATTTATCATATCAGAATTTACTCCAATATACTATTCACATTTCAATCCTCAGGAACAATAAACTGCACGGTAGCTACCACGTACATCAGAAGCTGAGCCTCTTCAACTATAATTTATTCTTGCTACTCAAGTTTTTTTTTCCTGTATCAGAAACTGGTAGGATTCTTTACTGAGACCTACAACTTGGGCAGCATACATTTCAAACCTTACCCTTTACTGTTCAGCATCATTGCCCATTGGGGGCCATATTTTCTTCACCCTGTACAGTGAAGAAGGAAAAGAGGAACGTTGCTCTGTTTGGAGAACCAAAACCTTGTCGGTCCTAAATAATACAAGGGTCATAGTTTCTAACTTTTAAACCTAGGCCCACTTCTGTGGGTCCTAACTTATATAGGACCTCTATGCTTGTTAAGTTCGGGTTATGTGCTAGGTCTAGTCAAAATCTAAATCTAGATCTTCAACCCAATTCGGCCACGTTGGGGTCAACCAGTCAAATTTTGGAAAAAACCCAGGTCTGTGATTTATGTGAATTATGGTAGCCTTGCAGTTCTGAGTCCAGAGTCCAGACCAACTCTTTGCTTGGGGATTGGCCAATAGCAGGAAACCCTTTTTGTGGGTTATTAGGTCTGATCCTGTTGATGAGGGCTCAGAGATTCTGTCATCTGAATTTGTCAATGAAACTAAGAAACTAAGGACAGAGGTCTAATTGTAAGCTGGTGTCCACAAAAGCAAGTGCTAAGTCTCCCATCAATTGGTGGGTTCTTAATACATTGTGGGTGGAATTCAACAATAGAAAGCTTGAGTTGGGGAGTGCCAATGACGTGCTGGCCATTCTTATATGAGCAGCCTACTAATTGTAGTTTTGCGTGCACTGAATGGGGAATTGGGTTGGAAGTTGGAACTTGCTTCTAATGTAAAGAGAGATGAGGTGGAGAAAATGGTGAATGAATTGATAGAAGGAGAAAGGGGAAAGAAGATGATGCAAAAAGCAATTGAATGGAAGAAAAAGGCAGTGGAAGCAAGTAATTACCCAAATGGTTCTTCTTTCATGAGTTTTGACAAATTGGTTAAGGAAGTCCTGCTGAAATGAAAGATCTTACGTAGTTGATTTGAGGGAATTTTAGAGCTTCTTGAACCTGTACTAAATAATTAGTAGTATTAGTCATTGCAAGTTCAACACAATGGTTTGTATCTTTCATAGTCACTCACAGAGAATGACAGTAGTGAAATACATTAATCAGGAACTTGGTACATCATATTCTTTGCTACTGAAGTTTTCCTGGATCAGAAGCTGCTCTTGGCCAGCAATAGCATACATTGCCATGCTTTCAATGTCACCAGTTGTAGTCTTGTTTAGAATAGTACCTTCAAATCGCCGAATTTCACTTTCTTGTTGAACAAGAAACTAAATTCAAACAGAGACATTGTTTATCAGATCCCACCATTATCAAGTATCTGCAATTTCAAACCTTACCTTGCCATGTACATATCTTTGAATGACCAATGACAGGCTGGTTGACTTCATATTCATGGACAGGAAGGATTTCAAATCTTTGTAGAAAATTGTTTACAGAACACAACGAGGTTTCAGCAACTTATTTTTTTCTTGTCCTGCCAACTGCCTCGTTGATTTAAATATGGCCAGGTGCTGTCTATGGTCTATGTGGGGAAGGAAGAAGGTATAGAAAGCATTGCTCTTTTGAACCAAAATCTTGGCTTAGCATAGGTTTAGCATTTTCTGGGCCTGGGTGCATAGCGTTTAAACCCAAGCCCACTTCTGCAATCATTTTACCAATGTAATGGCTCCTAACTACTATGAATTGATTCAGACCTCCACCTCAATATATGTATTATTACTTTTTAACTACATCTTTCTTTTGGTTTTAGTGATTGGATTATAATTGTAATCTATTATATATAAATATAAATATAATTGATCGTGTGGGAGCACTGCAGGGTGGCCATACTATGTAAGTTTGGCAGCAGCAGCTGGACACTTGCCTTGGCAAATATGGACAGTTGATCTTTCTTCTGGGGATGATTGCAGCAGCAAGTATGTGTTCAAATAGATAAAAGGATCTTCTTAATTCAACAGTGAACTAACTTTTTTCTTACTATGTATGTACGTATATAATTATATCTTCTACATCATTTATAGGTTTGTGTCAAACCAGTAGTTTGGTGCTATAGTTTTGGGTGGAACTTTGGCTGGAAGACTTTTATAACAATTGCATATGCTTTTACTTGTTAATTAAATTAGTTGGTCTACCTCAGTGCATTTCTAATATGTTAATCAACTTCCATTTGGCCTTCTTTTATATCTCTGTACATGCAGCTACAATACGTACTGTCACTAACACCTGTTATGCTTCATGTTCAAGCCTCTGTGGAAGAACTGCCTTTGGAGTAATGGCAAGGCTAGAAGTGCTTAAATTTAGTATTATGGCTTATCATATCTCATTTTGGATATTTAAAGATGATATAGTACTTAATTCTCATCATAAACAAGAAATTTTCAATTTAAACATTCTTTGGCAAAAACAATGTTGATCTCAGGTAACCCAGATAACATTGAGCCTATATTGCACAAGTACTAAAAGAACTGCTAGAAAAGGATTCATCAGTGTTATTCACACAATACAACCAATGGACTCCTTTGATGGAACCCATCTGACCAAACTATTGCTCCAAAACCATATCTCCCTTGGGACTTCTTTGTTGGTTTCAGAGTCACATGGTACGAAATTTCTTGCTTGAACCATGAGAAGATTAAGATCCTAGGCCATATCACAACCTCCACTCCATTAGGCTCAACAACGCTTGCAAAATATATGACATTCTTGTTCTGGTCCACATATCAAATTGTTCAAATGATGCACATCTCTTCTCTACTACACTAAAGCAGAATACTCTTTTTCTTAACAGAGAAAAGAAAATGTATACATTTCTCCAATGAAAAACATAACGAGCACAATAACCTAACCTAACAAATTTGCTATGGTCAATGGTGTCAAACTCAGCACGACAACAGGCAAAAACAGCACTTACTATAATTCTATAATGAAAATAAACTGTAAATTTGCAACCACATACCTCAGAAGCTGAGCCTCTTCACTATAATTTATTCTTGGCTACTCAAATTTTTTTCCTGTATCAGAAACTGGTAGGATTCTTTTACTGAGACCTATAACTTGGGCAGCATACATTTCCATGCTTTCAATTTCACCAGTTGTAGACATGTTTGGAAGAGTAAACCACAAATCGCCGAATCTCTCTTTCCTGTTGAAAAATAAATTAAATTCAACACAGACAAAGATATACTATATGAGTGTATATCAGAAGAAATTCCGCCATTACCAAGTATCTGCAATTTCAAACATTACCCTTTAATTTAATGTTCAGCATCATTGGCCATTGGGGGCCACATTGGTCTATAAAGTTTAAAGTTAATATGATAATATAACTTATTGATAAATGACGCAAATCTGCTCCACTTGCATCTAAACAATTGCCACGAGTTGAAGCTCTTATTGGTGGAAACGGACCTTTTCCACTCTCATTTAATTTCTTATTTAGATATCAAATCTCGTGGGTAAGCAAAATGTGTAAATAATGGCCACGTGCAAACTATAAAGTTGGTCCTTCATATCTTTCATACTAGCAGTATCAAAACAGAAAAAACTAGAATTGGATTCACCGAGAAACAAAGGAAAATTTGGGAGAGATGGATGCCATTTTAGAAGTTGTGAAACCTCATGCTGTGTTAATTCCACTCCCAGCTCAAGGCCATATAAACTCAATGCTGAAACTAGCAAAGCTACTTCATTTCAAAGGCTTTCACATAACCTTTGTTAACACTGAGTTTACCCACAAACGTTTGCTCAAATCAAGAGGCCTCAATGCTCTTGATGGCTTGCCAGACTTTAAATATGAATCAATCCCAGATGGTCTTCCTCCCACAGATGTAGATGCCGCCCAAGATATTCAATCTCTTGGTGAATCTGTTAAAAAGACATGCTTACTTCCATTGAGAAACCTTCTTGCTAAACTTAATAATTCTGCCTCTTCTGGTGTTGTCCCTCCAGTTAGCTGCATAGTTTCAGATGGTGTCATGACCTTCTCCATCAAAGCTGCTCAAGAATTGAGAATCCCGTTTGTTGTCTTTCGGACAATAAGTGCTTGTGGGTTTTTGTGCTATGCTCATTGCCGCAGTCTACTTGACAAGGGTACTATCCCTCTCAAAGGTACATACTTATATTCCCATTGAAGTATATATATATATATATATATATATAACATGCAGATGAGAGTTTTATATAATTGTTATCTAACATGCAGATGAGAGCTATTTGAGAAATGGATACTTGGAGACTGAAGTAAAATGGATTCCAGGATTGAAAAATATCCGATTGAGAGACTATCCAAGCTCTTTTCGAACAACAGATCCAAATGATATGGATCTAGACTTTCTGATGGGAGAAGGAGACAGGACTTCCCAAGCTTCTGCTATCATTTTAAACACATTTGATGAACTGGAAAGTGATGCACTTAATTGTCTCGCTTCAATGTTCCCTCCTATTTACACCATTGGCCCTCTTAATTTGCTTGTCAATCAGATTCCACAGAACAATTTGGTATCTTTTGGGTCCAATCTTTGGAAAGAAGACACTGAGTGCCTTCAATGGCTTGAATCCAAGAAACCCAGAACTGTTGTTTATGTGAATTATGGTAGCAACACAGTTATGACTCCAGACCAAATCATTGAGTTTGCTTGGGGATTGGCCAATAGCAGGAAACCCTTTTTGTGGGTTATTAGGCCTGATCTTGTTGATGGGGGCTCCGAGATTCTGTCATCTGAATTTTTCAATGAAACTAAAGACAGAGGTCTAATTGTAAGCTGGTGTCCACAAGAGCAAGTGCTAAGTCACCCATCAATTGGTGGGTTCTTAACACATTGTGGGTGGAATTCAACAATAGAAAGCTTGAGTTGGGGAGTGCCAATGATTTGCTGGCCATTCTATTTTGAGCAGCCTACTAATTGTAGGTTTGCTTGCACTGAATGGGGAATTGGGTTGGAACTTGCTTCCAATGTAAAGAGAGATGAGGTGCAGAAAATGGTGAATGAATTGATAGAAGGAGAAAAGGGAAAGTAAGATGAAGCGAAAGGCAATTGAATGGAAGAAAAAGGCAGTGGAAGCAAGTAATTACCCAAATGGTTCTTCTTTCATGAATTTGGACAAATTGGTTAAGGAAGTCCTGTTGAAATGAAAAATCTTGTGTATTTGATTTGAGGGAATTTTAGAGCTTCTTGAACCTGTAATAAATAATTAGTAGTATTCGTCATTGCAAGTTCAACACAATGGTTTGTATCTTTCATAGTCACTCACAGAGAATGACAGACAGTAGTGAAATACATTGATCAGGAACTTGGTACATCATATTCTTTGCTACTAAAGTTTTCCTGTATCAAAAGCTGAGCCCCTTGGCCAGCAATGGCATACACATTGCCATGCTTTCAATGTCACGAGTTGTACGCTTGTTTGGAAGAGTAACGAATCGCTCGAATCTCTCTTCCCTGTTGTAAAAGAATTTAAATAGAGACAGAGATATAGTATATCAGAAGAAATTCCACCATTATCAAGTATCTGCAATTAATTTCAAACATTACCCTTTAATGTTCAGCGTCATTGCCCATTAGGGGCCATTTTTTCTACCCCTGTAGAGTGAAGAACGAAAAGAGAACATTGCTGTGTTTGGGGAACCAAAACCTCGTCTGTGCCAAGCAATACAAAGGTCATTGTTTCTAACATTTAAACCCAGTCCCCGTTGGTGAACTATAACTGAATTGGACACGTCACCCCACTTTAGCCGCGTGTCCACATGACCTGTGATAATACATGCTTGCAGCTTGCAACTTGCAAAGAAATCCTAGTATTTATGTTCTACACATAATTTCGTTTAATATTTTCAATTTGTGAACTTGCTGAGATCAAAGGATTTCATAATTTTTATAAGTATATGAGTTTTTCTTCTTGTCACCAATTAATTAGTTTGTAAAAGTGTGACTCTAATATAATATTAGAGATATGCCATGATGGGTCATCTCTCGTTACTACATAGACACATTTTTCCACCACACTATTTTAAAATACTCATAAGTGAGGTGATTTGAAATAAATTTATTTTCAAGTTAACATCCACAATTACCACTTGATTGACTAAATACCACACTCACATCCATATTAGTCATTACTCTACACTATTAATTGTACGAGTGTTACTTGGATATCGTATAACTTGATTATTTTAATTAGAAGATGGAATGTTAATTAAAACTTAGAGTCCATTTAGTATACGGATTGCAAAGCTCAATTGTTGATTGTGAGGTCCAATCTGTGAATTAGGAGCATTTACTTTCCCAAAAGATCGCGATTGGCTCAATCGCAATCGGTCCAAATCGAATTTTGTCATAAGTAGCTATAGATAAGTTTTTGACTTTTCAGATTGCATATGACACTAGGATTGTCTAATTTATTTTTTATCCTTTTATATTAACAATCATCTCTAAACCAATTCTATCTCAAATTTTTTAGGTTAAAAATTTAATTTAATTTATTTACTTGATTATATTATGGATTATTAATTTTATTATGTAATATGATATTCATATAGTTATTATTGTAATGGATTATTTAATAAAGTAATATGTATAAAAAAATATTTTATTAATAACTAAATAATATTAAAATATTAAAATAACTTATGTAATACGTAAACTAAACATTATTGCTATGCATATCCTTAATGGTAATTATATATCTAAACTGACTTTTGCAATCTACATACCAAATCATATTTGACTTATTTGCAATATGCATACCAAACACATATTTGGCTTATGACCAATCTGATTTTTCCAATCTAACTTATACAATTTAACTTATCACCAATCTGATTTTTGCAATCTGTATACCAAACGGGCCCTTATTGTGATTATGTCTTTATCGATATCTTTTTTAGCCGTAAGTATTAGGAGCCAATTTACTTATATTTTGATTATTATTCATTTCATAGGGTTTCACTAGTTTTATGCTAGTCGTCAACCTATTACAACCCTCTTCGCTTAGTGCAGGTGGTAGGTGTTAGAGGTGATAAAGGAAGACTGAAACTTACATGGGGATAGTCATTACAAATGATATGATTGCTCTAAGCATTACTAAAAATAATGCATTGGATCAATGCAAAAGGAAGAAAATTATTCATAAAGTCGACTCATCTAGTTTAAAAATTAAGGCTTAGTTGAATTAAGTTGATTAATTATTAGTTTGGTTATATCAAAAATATATCATTTATGTACGGATTAAAGTATTTATTAGTATTTTACTTTCTACAATTTTATTTTCTTTAATCGAATCTTAAAAAAAAAAAAAATTGAACTTGAGGTCTTTTATAGATAATAGTTATAGAAAAATGATGCAATTGTACTTCGCTTGCATCTAAACGATTGCCACGAGTTGAAGGTCTTGTTGGTGGTGACGGATCTGTCGGAATGCCCTTTTCCATTTCTCTAATTTTCATTGAAACTCTCAATTAATTTCTTATTTAGATATCAAATCTGATGGCTAAGCAAAATGTGTAAATAATGGCCACGTTCAAACTTATATTATATTCATAATTAAATAATGGAAAGTATACCTTTAAAAAAGCTTCCTTTAAGTTTTTTTTTTTTTTTTTTTTTTTTTTTTTTTTTTTGAGGTATGTTTTTTCTATTTATTGAATTCAAAATCTTGAAAAAAAATTCATGAATTTTTTAATTTTAATTCTAACATAAATAATTTTTTTTTATTATATTATAAAAATAAATTAATTAATATGAACATAAATATTACTCGCTTTTTATAAAAGAAATATTTATAATTTATATCTAATTCTAGAAATTATAATTAAATATTTATTATTTTGATCTCTACCATCACATTTTATTCAAATTAACTTAACAAAAAGTGACAGATAGTAAGATAAAAATAATTTTTTTTATATGAATAATTTACGTGATACAACAAGCGAATAAAAAAACATCAAATGAAATATTTATTAAAAAAATATGTATCTTTTAAAAAGAAATCTCAATTTTATTTTCTTTTAAGAAAAACGCTTAATTTAAAATGTCCTTTTAAAACACTTTTAACAAATCAAACACCCAAGAGAAATTTAAAATGTCCTTTTCTATGTTTAGCCTCTGAAATCAATGTGCTGGCATTCTTGGCATTTGTTTTCAGATAGACATCTGGTTTGCAAATAATGGCTTCTAGATGTATTCAACTTTCTAAAAGTAATGTAGAGGCTGTCAGCAATAATGGAAAAAATAAATGGCCTGTCTACAAAATTATAAAGTTGGTCATTCATCCTACTTAGTCCTTCATATCTTTAATACTGCAGTACCAAAACAGAGAAAAATAGAACTGCATTCACAGAGAAACAAAGGACAATTAGGGAGAGATGGATGCCATTTTAGAAGTTGTGAAAACTCATGCTGTGTTAATTCCACTCAGCTCAAGGCCATATAAACCCAATGTTCAAAATAGCAAAGCTACTTCATTTCAAAGGCTTTCACATAACCTTTGTTAACACTGAGTTCACCCACAAACGTTTGATCAAATCAAGAGGCCTCAATGCTCTTGATGGCTTGCCAGACTTTCAATTTGAAACAATCCCAGATGGTCTTCCTCCCACAGATGTAGATGCCACCAAAGACATTCAATCTGTTTGTGATTCTATTAGAAAGACAGGCTTAGTTCCATTGAGAAATCTTCTTGCTAAACTTAGCTCTGCTTCTGGTGTTGTCCCTCCAGTTAGCTGCATAGTTTCAGATGGTGTCATGAACTTCTCCATCAAAGCTGCTCAAGAATTGAGAATCCCATTTGTATTTTTTCTGGCAATAAGTGCTTGTGGGTTTTTGTGCTATGCTCATCTTCACAGTCTACTTGATAAGGGAGTTATCCCTCTCAAAGGTACATACATACATATTCCCAATGAAGTATATATAAATATAACTTGCAGATGAGAGTTGTTGTCTATGATTGTTATCTAACATGCAGATGAGAGCTATTTAAGAAATGGGTATTTGGAGACTGAAGTAAAATGGATTCCAGGATTGAAAAATATCCGACTGAGAGACTTTCCGAGCTTTGTTCGAACAACAGATCCACTGATTCTAGACTTTCTGATGGGAGAAGGAGACAGGACTTCCCAAGCTTCTGCTATCATTTTAAACACATTTGATGAACTGGAAAGTGATGCACTTAATTGTCTCTCTTCAATGTTCCCTCCTATTTACACCATTGGCCCTCTTAATTTGCTTGTCAATCAGATTCCACAGAACAATTTGGTATCTTTTGGGTCCAATCTTTGGAAAGAAGACACTGAGTGCCTTCAATGGCTTGAATCCAAAAAACCCAGAACTGTTGTTTATGTGAATTATGGTAGCAACACAGTTATGACTCCAGACCAAATCATTGAGTTTGCTTGGGGATTGGCCAATAGCAGGAAACCCTTTTTGTGGGTTATTAGGCCTCTTGTTGATGGGGACTCAAAGATTCTGTCATCTGAATTTGTCAATGAAACTAAGGACAGAGGTCTAATTGTAAGCTGGTGTCCACAAGAGCAAGTGCTAAGTCACCCATCAATTGGTGGGTTCTTAACACATTGTGGGTGGAATTCAACAATAGAAAGCTTGAGTTGGGGAGTGCCAATGATTTGCTGGCCATTCTTATATGAGCAGCCTACTAATTGTAGGTTTGCTTGCACTGAATGGGGAATTGGGTTGGAACTTGCTTTCAATGTAAAGAGAGATGAGGTGGCAGAAAATGGTGAATGAATTGATAGAAGGAGAGAAAGGGAAAGAAGATGAAGCGAAAGGCAATTGAAGTGGAAGAAAAAGGCAGTGGAAGCAAGTGAATTACCCAAATGGTTCTTCTTTCATGAATTTGGACAAATTGGTTAAGGAAGTCCTGCTGAAATGAAAAATCTTAGGGTTTTGATAAGGGGGAATTTTAGAGCTTCTTGAACAGGCCAGTACTAAATAATTAGTAGTATTAGCCATTGTACAACTGAAGATAAGTTTTAGTACCTTTAGTTGTCTTGCTTCTGAAGTTTTCCTGATGCATTCAATGTCAAAAGTTTTAGACATGTTTAGAACAGTACTGATGCTTTCAATGTCACCATTTTTAGACATGTTTAGAACAGTACCCGAAATAGCGGTATCTGTCTTTCATGTTGAATAATAAACTAAATTCAAACACTGAGACACTGTTTATCAGATCCCACCATTATCAAGTATCTGCAATTTCAAACCTTACCTTGCCATGCATATATCTTTGAATGACCAAAATGACAGGCTGGTTGAATTCTTCAAATCTTTGAAGAAACGAGTTTACAGTACACATTGAGGTTTCACCAACCTATCTTGTCCTGCCAACTGCCAAATATATATAATTGATTTAAAGATGGCCAGGTGCTCTCTATGGTCTATGTAGGGAAGGAATAACGTAAAGACAGCATTGCTCTTCTGAAACCAAAATCTTGGCTTAGCTTAGGTCAAGCATTTTCTGGGCCTGGATACATAGCTTTTAAACCCAAGTCCACTTCTGTAATCACTTTCCAATGTTATAGCTACTAGCTGCTATGAATTGATCCAGACCTCCTTTCTCATTGCCCAACCTACCAAGCAACATAGCTATCAAACTAGAATTGATCTTCAAAAGATAGGGCTTTTTATGTGAAGGGATCATCTAAATATTAACTTATAAATTAATTAAATAATATTAAATTTATAATCAATTATTGTAATAAATATAAAACTTATTATTGTTTACATTAGTGCTTTATAAAACATTCATTAAAAAAAAAAAAAAAAACTATTGTTAAATGGATAGGATTTGAAGCAAGCAAGTGCTAGTCACTTCACTTGTTTATAGTTTAAGATAATTAAGGCTCTTATTATTCAAATTCCAGCTGAACTTTTTTTTGATTAAAAATGCACCTGTATATCATTATTGGGTGTAGCTCAAATTAATAGTGGTACTATCAAATTATTATTTTTAATTTTTTTAATTTATCACAAATTCGTTGATCTTATGAGTTATATAACCTCGTGTAACTCTTGCTTTAAATTTTTTTTCCATCTTTGTTGTCTGCAGTAATCAAATAATACATACATTATAATACATCTCATAAGGCATTGCTGAGTCGATGGCAGGTTTGAGTGCTTAAAGTCCAAGGCACGCAAGCACAGAATGAAGCCAAATTGGTAGTCAACTGGCATCCAAAAAACTTTTTACTTTTGCTTCACTGAATAGATTATAGATAGACATCAATATCTTGCCTTTCTATGCTCAATTTGTCACATTTTTTATATTTTAATATAATTAATACTTCCAAAATTCATGTGTTGTTTCCAGGAAGAAACCCAAAGCTTAATTTACTTTATGACTTTTATAAAGCAATTTGATCATGTTTAATTATGTGCCTAATACACTTTTTAAGAGTCTGCTTCTTAACATTATCCTTGGTTGCAATTCCACTCGTGTTAGATTAAATTAATAACAAAAACTTCAGTATGTTAATTAATCTCGTGGTTATGCTTAATTACTTTTGTTTTAATTAATTCATTAATTATACTCTCTCTTTTTATATTCATTTTAATTACAAAATTTTGAACTAAAGTTGATCTTAACTTACACAACCATGATTAAATCGAGGTCGAAAATAATTAAAAAATAATTTTTTTTAATGAGACAATTAATTAAAATCTTGTTTATAAATATATTGGACAAATTCAAGGAAGCTAGACCTACATAAAGCATTCCCTCTAGCTCTATTTTTGTTTTTGAGCTAGTACTAGCAAGCTAGGTCAATTTCAGGAACTAATTATATGAAATTGATGGTTGAGCTAACAAAATAATTAAACTTTGATTAAGGCTTATCGTGGTCTATGTTTGACCATTCTTTCTATATATAAATATATATATAATTGAGAGTGTCATTATCAAAAAATTGTTGACGGCCCCCAAATTAATTATCATATTATATAAGTTGGTGCTCCTAATTGTTAGTTATATTATGTAGGGATAGGATTAAGTTTTGGTGCTCCTAATTGTTACTTATTCATTTTAATGCTTAGCCATGCAAAATCAATTATTTAAGTTGTTAGAAATTGAAATTTCAAATTGGATGTCACAATGTTTGCATTTTACTACTATCACGAGCGGTATGATTTATAAAATTAAAATTACTTCTATAGTGCAGTTCAAAATTAAATTTATCTCTTAATGAATTAAAAAGACGTTATATTTTGATTAAAAAAAGAAAGTATAAGTTTAATGAATTAATTATAAATGAAATGAAATATTATCATACAATTAAGCATAATATACACAAAGATTGTGGTAGAAAACATCAACAAATAGGAAGGAAATGAAATTTTAAATTGAAAGTATTTGTTCGTTATTATTAATAATATTCATATTTTCTTCTTAACCACGTCTTCTCATTTTATGTGGAAAAAACTTTGTAATTCCATTATTCAATATCAAAAGAAGTACTAAAAGGGTTGGCATCGTTTATTTATTTATTTATTATTATCTTTTTTGTTACCCTTTCCTCATTATAAATTGTATGATTTCTTCTTTATTTTAACATTTCCTTTTGTAATAATTTATTTATTTTTACAAATTAAAAAATAATAATAATAATGACGATGGAGATTATAAGATTTCTTAATAATCAAAACCTGTTACAGCTATAATCTCGTCAATTATGAAATTTACATTTAACATCACATATGAAGATTTCAAAATGAAAAACAAAGAAGAAAAAAGATTTACCTTTGTTTTTATCCTTTCCGTTTTTTATTCAATCTTGAATTTTTTATTTTTTTTCAATTAATATCATATTTCAAAATTCAAATTTTAGCAATCAAGTTTCATTCTCCACCTGACTTGTTATATATCTACGAAATAATTTTATTTTATATATAAATAAAGACACTTGTATGACTAATTTTTTTTTTTTTAATCATTTATCATACGTAATGCATTGTATGATTATTTTGTTTATAAATAACATGAGAATGGGAGAATGAAATTTTATTGAGAAATTTTAAATATTTAAAAATAAAATTGACTCACAAAATTCTCATATGACTGAATTAGAAAAATAAGACAATCCCAAAAGAATGAAAAAACTTGTACATTTGATCAATCGGTAATATAGATATATAATCTTTTTAATTTTTGGAAAAAAGATGTAAAAAATAAGAGATAATGTTGTAAAATGATCGAATCCTTCAAATCATTACTTGGATTACCTTTTGGAAAGTATTTTGGTCTCAATCCCACAAGCCAAGCAACTTAAGTCTACATTGTAGAAAGTGGTCGAATAGTAAGATGTGAATGCAGCTGGACAGTGTTTGTTAGGTGTGATTGCCTACCTTTACCAATTGTATCTTCGCTATTTTGGTCCCCTACTTTAATTTATTACACAATTCGAATGTGTATGCATGTATCTTTCATCATGGAAACTCAAGGCGCTATAATAATTAATAAGGCAAAGGAGGAAATTGAATCCAACTTATAGGCATCCACTTATGCTAAAGTTCAATCAAATTGTTAGCCAGACAACTATACCTTTCCTCCTTGCATTATAAGGTATTCTTTTGTCATCTTATATCAATTTTAAAATCTTGGTGGGGTTTGTTCATTAAAAGTCATCAAATATTTTGAAATTTACGTATGTATGAGCAGGTGATATCAAGAAATTAATTTCATTTTGAACACTGAATGCTATTATTAATATATATAGTTGTGAATTTTGATATAATCCTCATATTATTTTATGAGATAACCAAGTTAATAAGAAAAAATAACTAAAAAACTCAAAAAAATAATAAAAATTCTATTGGAATTTACATGCATAAATTTAAATTGTAATTTATAACAAAGAGAATATTTGCCATCTCCACATTTAAATACTCATAATTGGAATGATAGTGATCACTTCTCACTAGATAGGAAATTGAGAATGTCATCATCCCAAAGTCTTTTTTCTTTTATGGTTCAAAATAATCCACATAATATGTTCGATTTGTTCATTTTTCATAATGAGACTAAAATGAACAAGACAATTGTAACTAATTGAAGTGGGACAAGAAGAGCAAGAAGTCTAGGTTCTTTGCATTTCTAAGACTCTTACAATAATTTATTGATCTTGATGGTAATTTAAAAATAAATATAAAAATTACATAGATTTAATTTAGAATTTTGATTTTAAAAATATTAAAAAAATAAACTATCTTAAATATTATTAGTCTGAATTATAAATCTTCATCATTCTTAAAACAATGTGCATAAACATCTTTTTTAATATCTATGTAATACCAAATTAAGAAAAGGTCAACGGTACGTTATGACAAGGCAGCATCGCTAGATTTTGACACGTGTACATTGTGTAACTTGTCCCAAAAGGTAAAGCTCCAATTTTTGGCTTTGGTCGGCTCCGCCAGTTTTACAGTCGACCTAAGTCCAAAATCGCCGCGCAAAGTTGAACGAAAAGTAGCGCAGGGCTTGTCGCCGTGTGTGCCGACGCTGTCTACGGCATAATTACGGATATGCCCTTGCTTTTCTTAGTTCTCAAGCACGTGAAATATTTAGCCTTCATTTCACTCATTTTTTGGGGCCATTCGGCTCTCATTCTTTGAATTTCACCTTTTTCATTTCAATTACTTTTTGACTTGCAACACCTCTTGCACTAGTGAAGACACTTGAAATTTGTAACTATTAAACGTGGCATTTTTATTCGTAGAAGTTTTTGTAGGGTGTGTTTTGATTTTGAGTTATACATATCAGTATTTTTAAACATCGAATATTATTTGAGCTATACTTATCTCTTTTTATTAATTAAATATGAAAGAGGAGATTATGATGATGAGAAAGATATATTTTATTTATCAAATTTGTAGATTTAAATATTTTTAGTGAATATTATAAGAATTAAAAAATTTAAATTATTGTATATTGTGTTCGAATATTAATCAAAATTAACATAAATTGAGTTAGATACGTATAATCTCTAAAATTACATGAAAAATTTGAGAAAAAAAATTAGTTTAATCACATGTAGGTTTAGTTTGAATTCATATCATACTTTTACAATTAAGTTAGTTTAATTTCGTAATACAATTAAAATTTAGATTCGAACTTATCCATTATCATCATATATACTTGTGGTGGCATCCTAAACTAATTGATAATTACAGTAACATTTTATGTTTATTGGTCCCTGGAGAAAGTAACATTATAATCTGGATCAAATTTAGTAGTACATACAACATACTACGTAGTGGATTGGCTTTGCAATGTTTTGTTTTTTCCCCAATTCCTAGGCCATGGGCCACCTTACCTCCAAACAAAGCCCTCCAACGTCGGTTAGGTGCTACTTTGTTGCACATTGTTTAATTCCAAATTTGCCATCCACTTCCACCATTAAAAAATTATTAATAATAAGTACAATGACGTAATCAAGGTCATTGAAATGTTGAATCCATAGATACCTGGTCCCACTAGCTCACAAGCATAGCTTGGAGTTAAGAGCTATAGACCTGACGAATTTACTATTTTAACCCACTGGCATCCATCACGCGTGACTACATTAATATAATAATATCAAAGCACTGAATTACTTCTCTTGAACTCTGTACCTATGCCTGCCCTCATCTGATGTTATCATTCATCAACTTTAATGTGGGGCCCCATTCTCAAAACCTCTTCTTCCCTCAGTTCCAATTATGTAGCTTCCAATGTCCACCATCAATCAGAATCAACGGGTATGATCAATTATATGAGACTAAGTGGGTCCCATTTTGTTACTTTGCTGAAATGTATAATATTTGTATTTTTAGGGATTGCAAATATACGTCGGGTCAAATCAGTAATTTTAAACACGAGTTCAGACACGCTAATGTCACAATCGAATACTGAAATTAACATAAAACCTCTCCCAGTAGACTACCACGTCATCACTACAGAACCTTACAGCCTGGCAAGGCTTCCAGAAAAATGATACCCAATCAATATTTTCCAAGTGGCAGACGCTGACGTTGACACGTCTGCTTCTACAGCTGTCTCCTTTCTTGCTAATTTTCATCGAACTCGGCCTATATAAATACCATTCCATTCACCCTGTCTTAGCCCATCAAAAGCTTCTTAGTTCTTAACCATTAAATCGTTGACCTTGTCAATGGCTTCTATTTACCATCTTGCCATTCTCTCTTCTTTCCTGCTATTACTGGTTCAGCCAACTGTGGGTTCTTCCAGAAAGCTCTCAGCTCTGGTAGAGCAACAGCCGTTGATTCTGAAATATCACAACGGTGCTCTTTTGAAGGGCAATATCACCGTTAATCTCATCTGGTACGGCTCGTTTACTCCAATCCAACGGTCCATAATCGTGGACTTCATTCAGTCTCTGAACTACCCACGAGCCCCGCTTCCCTCGGCTTCGACGTGGTGGAAAACCACTGGGAAATATAAAGGGGGTTTATCTACGCTTGTCGTAGGGAAACAAATCCTTCATGAGAAATACACACTCGGAAAGTTGCTGAAAAACACTCACTTGATGGCTTTGGCTTCTAAAGTTAACGACCTTCGCTCGATTAACGTCGTTTTGACGGCGAAGGATGTTGCCGTTGATGGGTTTTGTTTGAATAGGTGTGGTACCCACGGGTCAACTCCGGCGGTTAATGGGAGAAAGCGGGTTGCTTATGTTTGGGTTGGGAACTCGGAGACTCAGTGTCCGGGTCAATGTGCCTGGCCATTTCATCAGCCCATTTATGGCCCACAGACTCCACCATTGGTTGCTCCTAACGGAGACGTTGGAGTTGACGGGATTATTATAAACTTGGCTACACTTTTAGCTGGCACCGTTACTAACCCTTTCCACAATGGGTACTTCCAAGGCTCGGCTGACGCGCCACTAGAAGCCGTCTCGGCTTGTACGGGTATATTTGGAACAGGTGCTTACCCGGGTTATCCGGGTCAGGTGTTGGTTGATAAGACTAAGTGGGGCGAGTTACAATGCCCACGGCGTCAATGGCCGGAAGTACCTCTTGCCTGCGATGTGGGACCCACAAATATCAGCATGCAAGTCTCTTGTGTAAGTAAGGAAAAGGAGATGCACAAGATAGAGATGATATTATGATGATGACACGTGGCATAATATTTGTGCGTTTTGTAGATATATGGGAGGAGTACTAAGCTTCTTGTTTGCTTGGCTGTATAAATTCTGTTATAAAAAAGGGAAAATATAAAAATGTCTACAATTTAAATAAAAAAATACAAAAATGTTGTTCTACTTGGCTTGTTGTGGAATTATAACATTTCAGAGGGTTATTGTTTGTTTAAGGGGGCTTGGGTAATGGGGAATAAATAAATCGTCCTTTTATTGTGTTTGGGGTCCTAGGAGATCATTATTGTGAGGGAGGAGAAATGATGAGTTGAATTTCACCCGCATAGAGTCTATGGACATATAAAGATAAGATTAACAAATATTATTGCTTTAAAAACTATGGTACACTTGAGTGTTTTTTAACTTTACCCTAACTCTTAAAGACAAGATATATGACCGTAAGTTTCAGAATCATTTATATGCTTGAATTCAAGAAATAATCCCTAACATTTGTGTATTGATGGCCAGACCATTAATAATTGCTGCCAAAATTGTTGCAGCATCCATTATGGGCTTACACGCATGGTTACTTGACGTGTGCAGTTTGCTGCACCTAGACCTACTTAGTCTTGAGTGCATGCTGTTACTAGTGAGACCTAGTTGGCAAGATTCACCGAAAGAAAAAAAAACCCTTCCAAACCTCGTGGTTAGCAGCAAAAACCTGAGATAGTTGCTTCCACAAGCAATTTTTAATATGAATATGTTAAGGTAAAAAAGAAAACTTCTAATGCGAATAATATGGATGGATAGCAGGGGCATCGCCATTTTAGATGTTCTACGTTCCAGTCACATTGCATAACTCAACACACAACCAACCAGATGACCTAAGTGGTGTAAAACATCACGAGAATAGATGTAGGAAAAGGTTGTCTTTCACAAGTCCACCTAGTAGCCAACGTTTGTGTCTCATAACAACAAAAATATTTGGACATTCAGTAGTAGGGGCTGTAACGCATTGGCATTCTGAACCTTGGAATCTTTCTGCAATCATGTAAAAAAAAAAAAAAAATCTGTTTTCAAGTACATAATTGCAGTGTAAAATCAATTGGAAAGGAAAGGGACCGATAAAGAAACAAATTTTAATGAGGAATATATAAAAGATGCATACCCATATCCATATGGAGAATAGACAAAAGGAGCAGCAAATGGAGTTCTGGATCTGAAACCCATAAAAGGATTGGCTCGGCGAGGACGATACTGCTTCATTCCAGGTACATTGGTCCGTTTGACGGTTACCTGCAATAAGTTTGTGGTTGAAAAACCAAAATGCAAGTATGACATTATCCCCAGAGGAGCTTCCACACTGAACATAGGCACAGAATGGGAAAAAGAATAAACATTGAAATTGTTGCTCTAGGAAAGAGAAGAGACAATGTAATGGAAAATTGCTGTTTTAACCTTCAATTGACGCCCATGTAGTTCAGATTCATTCAGAAGGAGAGCTTCCTGAACAGCCTCTACTTCAAGGAACTCCACATAAGCATAACCCTTGGGTTGACCAAACTTGTCAGTGCGAATAGTGACCCTGTTCACGGTCCCACATGATTGGAAATGCTGCTGCACTTCTTCAGGCGTGCATGAGTAGTCCACCTGCAGAGAAAATCAATTTCAACAATCGACATATTCTATTATAGCCAAACAAGATAAGCAAAACATAATCAACTGGTACATGAAATGCTTCAAGTCGGCCTTAACACCAACTCTGACCAACAAAAAAGCTCAGCTGTTTATGGTTCACCAGTAGAATCTGCTACTTATCTATCATCAAAATTCAATGTTGATAACATTAATTGCAAACTTAACCAGCCTTGTGACATGAAGGAGCAGAAGAAAAAAATGCACACAGGCATATACACAGATTCCTGGTTACCAGGATTGGTTGCAATGTAGTTGTAGTTATGGTTTGCCAATACAATTTTGAGGTAACGAAGATCACTCTTCTTTGGCACTTGGCACACGTGTTTTATCATGCTCCAATGGATTTTGCCAACCTTTTCATCACTTTTTCTAAAAACCATCTGATTACCACAGGGAAAACCTATGGATTACTAACACTGAAAAGTAAGCAATATGAATATTTGTATTGCCTTACATTTCAAGAAAGGGTAAAAAACAGTCATCTTCGTAGGCAGCAAAAGAATGGAAGACGGTGGAAGAAAAATGCCCAGTCAAATGCTGCCCGTTTTCCAGACCTGGTGATCTCAGTTGTCACCTTCCTCGAACACCCATCCATCCGGCCAACTGATCATTTTTTGCATGAATAGGTATCACATAATATTTTCACTCCTAATGAATAGGCATTATATCCAGAGTCAGGAAGCCACACCAGCATTCAGTTGAGAAATGCACTGGAAACATCATGAGTATATCATTACTCAGGAGAGTATGCAAGAATACTCCCAACCGCCATAATTGGAAGGCTTACTGTATGATTTATACTTTAAGAATGTCACAATTAGAGGTTGGCAAGTTATCATGCAATTATCAATCACATGTAGAGCCGGAGATAAATGTCATGCCTAGATAATTCTTTTTATCCTCTTCCCTGACTGTTTCAAAGGTTAATAAAGTAAGTGCATATATGTATTTAGAAATCAAATAGTAGAAGACAAGGAAAGCATAAAAAGTTGAAATAAAAAACATAAAAGATCCTAACTTATCGTAATGGAAGTAAAAGGGTTATCGAAGACCCCTTGCAAGACATAAAGAAAACACCTACATATTTCTTGAGTCCTAAGCACCACCAGAAAGCTGCTTTGTGCTTTGCAATTAAAGCAGTAGATTTCCATATGTAGTCCTTGTACGTTCCACTTATCACCAGAACAAGGTTGGGTCCTGGAGCTCCAATCCTCAGTCCATCGCAGAGCAAAAACTAGAATGCATGCTAATCAAAACTTCTTATACAACATACTTATTTCTTTTCATCCCTCGGTTTTGTATTGGTTTTTTTCTTCCTTTCTTCCTTTCTTTCTTTCTCCTCTTTCCGCCAAAAATATACACCTTAGCAACACCATTTATATCACTTTTTCTTAAAAACTCATTCTCTTCTCTATCCCTACATACTTTTTTTTTTTCATGTTTGTGAGCATTTGCTCCACTCTTTTTATTAATCTTTTAGGTTTTTCTAATGTATTTTAATTTTCTCTCCCAGAAACATAAATTGAAAAAATACTTCCACCCGCAGCACTACTTAACCAGAAAGCTTGTAGATGGAAGCTTGACCTGCGATTGTAGTCAAATATTATGTCAAAGCAAGATGCTACCACTAAGAACACACATGCAAACTTCACAATTTCAAAAGCATATTCAACATAAAATGCTAAATTGCTTGGATACAAAAACAAGAATATGGAAAACCTTGTAAATGAGTTAGAGGTTAATATTTTAATTTTTTTCAAGGTATAGCCAAATCCAACGTATGTTTTTCAGTCAATGGTGTAGCAATGAAGATCAAAAACCTCGAGATCTTTGATATATAGGCCAACACATTAAAGTATAGAAGTGTCTCTTACATTAATAACATTTAGGGGTCATGACAACAAAAAAAAAAAAGTGACTTCTTCTTGCTCTCCCAATTCAGGAAGATGGAAATCGCCGGTTTCTGGCATGAACCATGACACATGAAAGCCCATAAACTGCTATTGATCACCAACTAGGTGCATACTTTGCAGGCTCAAAAGGACATATGGGAGGAGCCAAATGAATAACTGGCATATATTAGTGTAATACCAGTATCTTATTAAGGACACACCCAAAAGAGATGAAATAAAATGCAAAATAATCCAATGAATCTCAGAAAGAGAAGATTAAAAAAAACAACCAACTAGAGATGGAGAAGTGACAAAGTAGGAAAAATGGATGCCACAAATAGACAATATTTTCAAGAAGAAAAACTTTTCAGACCTTTTTAAGGTTGCAAAGCTGGAGTAAATGTTTAACGGTAGCTTCTTCCAATAAAGTTAGAAAGGTTTAGTCCCGCTCAATGATGAAACTAAGATTAATGCAGCAGAACATTTTGCGGCAGAATACATCACTCAAGTTTAAGAGGAAACTCAAGAATAAGTTAGTTCTGTCATCTGTGCTTTGGGAAGCTTCTCAAATAAAACAAAAGGAGCCTTATCACCCTGTCCAGGATTCTTGAGTTCTATTATCTGGTTTGAAGTTATTAAATTTCTCAAGCCATTTCATTATTGTCACGTTTCGTTCTATTAGTAAAAAACAATTATTCCTCCATATTGAAGGCATGGTTTCTTTGTTCCTTTTCTTCTTTTTGGCCTTGCCTTCATCTATCAGCAATTCTCTTTGTAGCGTACTCTATTTCTGCTAGCTCTGTGTTTTTCTGTTTGGCAGAAACTTCACAGTAAGGGAAGTCTTCTAAACCCTACTTCTTCCAGACCTGCTTGCTACCACCACATAAGCTTGGAAAACCAAACCCACTGACTATTGTTTGCAAGACATCCCCAATATATAAAAGTTATAGGCTGTCCTTTGCGCCTTTCCCTTCTAAGTCATCTATTTTCCAGATCCAAACTTAACAGCAGTCAGGTGGACTCAGTCACTATCACTAAACAACTGACAGAACCATAATGAAAACGTGCAGGGAACAACTTTGTTGCATTTTTTTACTTTTACCTTCCAACCATGGGATGCAAATTGTCCAACTTATGTTGATTATGATCCAGAGATCCAAAATTTATCCTATGATTAAATACACTATCAGAAGGTGTATGATTAAATTAATAGTACAGAGGAGATGTTTTGTGAGTCTTATCATACTCTTAAAACACCAAATCTGTATAAACATGTGCATTTGATGTTCAAATGTTGCAAAGTGGGGGATAACAATCATTCTTTCTGAATGATAAAGGCCATCAAAGAAGAGTCACATGATACCATACTTTAATAATCAGCAATATTGGTTTAGAGGATTAGTCTACAGATCTTACTCAAGAATCCAAAAGATCGGTTTTTCAGCCAAATACCATATATGCTGATGTAGCCTATAAACGCTGTCTTCCACGCAAAGAAAACAACCCACCAACATGATTCCATTAAGTAGCTAATGTGTGTGTGTTTCGGGTGTTGCAATTCATGACAAAAAATAGGAGTCCTAACCATATTAATATCCATGGTTTGTAACATGTAACGATTTAACAATTGGACAATCCATTAATTACATACTTGCACTAAATTAATATAAACTCGTAGACAATATGTTTACTAAGTAAACAGGGGCAAGAGAGCTCACATTGCCTACAAAAACTGATCGAGAATCTACTTCCTCTCTATTTGCCTGAGATGCAGCAGCAGTAGCAGGATCTAGGTGGACAACAAGGTCAATAACAGACAGAGGAGTGCAGATAAAATTAAGTTAACCAATTGACCAATCAATCAAGTATCATCACTATCACTTGTAGCAAGATTTCCTTTAACAACTATCAAAATGAGACACCATATGAGAGAGTAAACTTAAAGCAAAGGAACAACAGAAGATAACTGTCAATTGCTTGTTGCCAAATCAAACATAGGTTAGAAAAAGCTTCATTGATGCCACTAGAAAAATCCTAGGGAGAACTGAGTTTCAACAAATTATGAAATACAGATATTCCTTTCTCACTAATTTTATTGCCCATCTGGCCAAAGACCAGTAGAAGGAAACTAGAATAAATGCCACAAAATAATGATACAGTTCAATCTTTCCAACGCTAAACAAACCTTATATGCAATAGTTTTTTGAAATCAAAGACGTTTGAGCTGGAATTCAGTCGAAAGCATGAGTAAAACAAGTGCATGCCAAAATCTGGGCTCTATATTAAAATACCCCGACATTTTAATCCGGTCCATGAGCCAACAAATATCTTAGTATAATTCACTGCCTTACCATACTGAAGATACAATTGATAACCCACGAACAAATTAATCACGTAATGTCCAGTAAATTACCAAATGGAAAACCAAAAGCACATCTATTAATTTATTAATAAAAAAGATAGTTCATAGGAAGACCCAATTCATTATTAATGAATAGAAAAAAGAAAGAGTTAGAGCTTAAAATCAGGGCTGCATAATCGCTGTAAAACAATATTTCACAGAAAAAAACACAAACGACCCATGAAATTCCAGAAAGATATTATAGACTAATAATGTTCATCGTAAAGTATGAACAAGAAAAACTAGAAAACGGCTAACCTTGTACGGAGCCCATTTCCTTCTCGACCTTGGCCTGCATCTCTCTCAAAGCAGCAGCTTCGTCTTCCATTTCCTTCAGCCGCCTCTTCATGTCGTCCAATTCCTGTATTCATTTCATTCCGCATAGATGAAATTAAAAAAAAAAAAAACTAGGGTTCTAGATTGAATATAAAATAAAGTTTAACCAGCAAAACAAATTCGATGAAAATTAGGAATTACTTCATTGTTCTCTGTTCCCGCCATATCGATGTCGTTGTTTTCCATTTTAGCTCTGACAGTAGAATTGAACGCCTGCACCCGCGACCGTCTCCAGCCGGTTTTATCCTACCCCTTTTCCTAAAGAAGAAGAAGCCTCAACAACTACGTCGAACGTACAAGTGAATACTAAATAGTGATTGGGGCGGCCAAAACCATTATTTAATTTGTTATATTTATAGTTTTTTTTTTAGAATATTATTTATATTTATTTTGTGATGAATATATATATATATATATATATATATATATATATATGTATTTATATTATAAATAAGAGAATTTAAAGTGAAACAAGTTTGCGGCTATGGGGTTTATTTTTCTTAGAGGTCTAAAAATAATCTTAACAATAATTATATATAAAAAAAAGAATAAGAATATTTTTATATAGACTTCAATAATTATTAAATAGACTCATTGTTCATTAATAGGTTGGTGAGTATCATTAACTTACTTGTTAATAGAGTTAGTCTATTTAGTAATTATGAAAATCCACATAATAATTCTCAAGCATAATAAATCATATTTGATATTGTATTACAACTTAATTTTTACTTTTTTTTCCTTATAACTACAATACGTGTTTTATTTCGATTCTTAAATATGAAATGAATATCTTCATAAATTAATATTTGAGAATTTTTATTTACAAAAACCCTTAACACAAGAGTTATAGCTATGTGAAAATTTTAACTCATATGATGTTGAGGCAAGACTTTTGATTTCTCATTTCTTAAGATTCTCCAAATCATTCTTCCATTTACCTTAGACTAATATTTTCTTTTCTTTTTATTTTTAATTTCTAGTATTGTTTGTCTATTTGACAATTTATAAGACACTTCATAATAACTTGACGTTACTTGTTATTATGTATTTTATAATAGGTCTACAAAATATTTACCGATATATGCGTAAAGTATATATTTCTCTCTCAAACCGATTGCATTTAAATATGTTTTAATATTTCCTTAATCCTTAGTGTAACTTTTGAATTAATTACATAAATTTCAATTGGTGAATTTCTTTCATATTTTATGACTTGTAACAATCTTGATGCTAAGAAATTGGATTGGAATGGATATGTATTATTCAAAATCATCTCAGTATATTTATACAAGAAAATTAATATAATTTTAAAATACTTAAATTAAGAACTCTGCATAATTGTCATTGATTTGATGACAGATTTTTTGCTTGATTTGATGGTTGGTTTCTTTCTAGATGTAGCTGATTAATGTAGATTGTAGAAAAAGAGTATTTGGTTTGTTTAGATTGAAAAATAGACATGGATCGTAGCCTCAAATTAGCCTTGAGTTTTGGTTTGTTTAGATTGGAGATGGGTCATGACCTATATTAGCTAAGAGTTTTGCTTTATTTAGATTGAAGATGGGGTCGAATTTGGTGAAAATTGTGTTTTAGGAATAGTGAATGAATTTTTTTCTTTTTCTTCTTCATGACTTCGAAATAGGCAGAAGAGTGGAAAAAAAAAGGACTGAAGAGAATTATAATTTAGATAAGACTCAGCTCTAATACCATGTTAAAAAAAATAAAATAAAAAAGATAATGAATTGAAATGACTATGTATTATTCAATATTAGCTCAACATATTTATATACAAAAATTAAAAATTAAGCACTCTATGTAATTGTTGTTGATTTGATGACAAATTTAATGCTTGATTTGATACTAATTTCTAACTTAATTTTGTCATTAATTCATTGATCAATAATTATAACTGATTTTTTGTGTAAAAATTATGACATGATGGGGGCTAATATTGATTAACCTTATTAATCTAGTTATCATGTTGTAATCCCATATCTCTAAAGATGAAAATTAATCTAGTCGTCTCAATTTTGAAAGTATAAATTCATTTGATATTATGAAGCAGAGCAATCAATTTCTTTTGGAATTTTTAGAATTATGATTATGAATTACAATTTTGAAAGTATAATATTGTAACTTGTAGTTTTCGTAATTGTTATCACTTTCTGAAGTTTTCCTCTATATGATTTTAGGCATATGTGACACAAGATGACACTTTGTTGACAACCTTAACGGTTAGAGAAGCAGTACACTATTCAGCTCAGCTCCAATTGCCAGACTCCATGTCTAAGTCAGAAAAGGAGAGACCTTGACATAACAATAAGAGAAATGGGCCTTCAAGATGCCATCAACACAAGGATTGGAAAGTGGGGAGACAAAGGTATTAGTGGTGGCCAAAAGAGGAGAGTTAGCATTTACATTGAGATCCTAACACGCCCAAAACTTCTCTTCCTTGATGAGCCAACTAGTGGGCTTGATAGTGTAACTTCATATTATGTTATGAGCAAAATTGCATGATCAAAAGGATGCATTCGAAGGACTATTATTACATCTATTCATCAGCCTAGTACTGAAGTTTTTCAACTTTTTCACAACCTTTGCCTTCTATCTTCAGGAAAAACAGTATATTTTGGCGCTGCTGCTGCTGCAACTGAGGTCAGGAACTATACTCTTTGTAAGACTAATAACAAATGCTGTTATAAATTAGTACCAATAACACAAAACTATTTGTATGAATACATTTTTTCGCGTCAAATGGTTTTTCTTGTCTAGCTCTCCAGAATCCATCTGATCATTTCCTGAAAACCATAAACAAGAATTTTGATCCTGGTACTATATCTCAAGTCTGAAACTTCATAAGCACTTTGGAATGTATAGAAAAAATGATTGCTTCCTCACGACCCCGAACAAGGCTTAGTTGGAGGATTAGCCACAGAGGAAGTGATTAACACCATCATAAAGTTGTAAAAATCATCTGTCTTTAGCCATCCTTTTGATCCAAGCATACAATTCTGCTAACTCTCCGGCTTTCGAATCCCTTAAATAGTTCAGATCAATGCATGCAATCAAAATCATGGGAGTACTGGAAGAGGAAAACAATTTATACCTTATCAACAAATTTATAAAATACTCAACTCAACTCAACTAAGCCTTAAAATTCCAAACTAGTTGGGGTCGGCTATATGAATCATTTTCTTCCATTCGCATCGATCCAAGACAAGATTTTCATTAATTCCTAGCACAACCATATATTTCTCGATGACTGCCCCCATGTAAGTTTTGGTCTCCCCTTTCCCCGTCTAACACCTGGCACGTGGACCAAGTCACCTTGCTTAACTACTGCATCCATTGGCCGACGTTGGATGTGTCCAAACCAACGTAGACGATTCTCCTTCATTTTCTCCTCAATAGGTGCTACTTCCACCTTCTTACGAATCTCCTCATTCCTTATTCTATCCTTTCTTGTATGTCCTGTCATCCATCTCAACATTCTCATTGCGTCATTTCAGCTACTCCCATACTATGAGAATGTTGCTTCTTAACTGCCCAACATTCGGTACCATACAGCATAGCTGGTCTCACTGCCGACTTATAAAATTTTCCTTTCAATCTATTCGGGATTTTAGGATCACATAAAACTCCCGAAGTACTCTGCCACTTCACCCACCCTGCCTTAATCCTATGGTTTACATCATGCTCAATTGTACCATCTTTTTGTACAAATGACCCTAAATACTTAAACACATCCTTGGTAGGGATTGTCTGACCATCTAAAATTATATCATTCGGGCCTCCTCTAGTATCACTGAAATTACACTCCATATATTCAGTTTTTGTTCGACTCAATCTAAGGCCTTTAGATTCTAACGCGTTACGCCACATTCCTAGTTTAGAATTTAAACCTTCCCTAGTTTCATCTACCAACACGATATCATCAGCAAATAGCATGCACCATGGAGCCCTATCTTGAATATTATAGGTGAGTTCATCCATGACTAAAGCAAATAGGTAAGGGCTTAATGATGAACCTTGGTGAACAGCTATCGTGATTGGGAACTCTCCAGTCATACCATTTATAGTTCGCACCCTAGTCATTACTCCCTCATTCATATCTTTAATAACTTCTACATATTTAGTTTGGACCTTTTTTTTCTCGAGTACCCACCATAAAACTTGTCTTGGCACCTTATCATACGCTTTTTCTATATCAATAAATACCATGTGAATATCCTTTTTCTTTTCTCTATATTTCTCCATTAATCTCCTAAATAGAAAAATAGCCTCCATTGTAGATCTTCCTGGCATAAAATCATATAACTAAATCAAAATCATTCTCTCCACCTCGATCGAAAAAAGAAAAACAATACATTATTCCTTATATCTTTCTTATGACACTTCCAATACTTGGTGCTCATCAAACTCACCTAAAATTAAATTAAAATAAATTCATAATTTTTTTTTACATTATAAGAGTGAAAGCATGTAAAAATTTACTCAAATTAAATACGATTCACTGTCAAAATATTTGAGAGGAATTACAATCATGCTAATAGGTCCAAAAATTCAAAATATATAAGTAATCAAAATTAGTCGTTAAATGTTGTTATTCAAAATCTTTAAAATTACTCAAAAGATAACATTAAAATTTTATTATGATATGACATCAAACGAAAAAAAAAAAAAAAAAACATAGAATAATTAACTTAAGGAATCAGTACTAAAGTAAATGAACATAGCCTTGAAGTTAGAGGTTTGACATATCATGATAGTGGTAGGTATATCATGTTAAAGAAATGTATTCTAACAGGAAAAAAATATTAATGAACAAATTGCAATTTGGTAATTAAAACAATTACATGGATTGAATTAGTATAATTTAAAGTTAACTAATAAGAAATTCAAATATAATTTAATAAAAACTTACACGGATTGAATTAGTATAATTAAAAAACAAATTACAATTTTCATCTAAGATTTTCTTCATGAAAAAAAAATTAAAAAAACATAAGACAGAATTAGAAAGAAAAGAAAAGATACTCAGAGACAATTAAATAATTCATTGAAATTTAATAAAAATTTACACGGATTGAATTAGTATAATTAATGAACAATTGACTCATCTCCACCAAAATAATTTACAACTTTTCCTCTGAGCAATTGATTGTTGGCATGTGTATACACATTTATAGCTAAATGAAACTTGTTTACATTTACATCTATATTATCTAGATAGTGAAATAAACTCATAAACATAGGAGTTCACGGAGATCTTTCAAGCTTATGGCTCTCAAATTCTTTACAGCCCTTCTTCTAAGTTCTTTCCCTGCATACTTTTTCTTCTCCCGCAAGCCAAATGTCCTCGCGTCAATGCTGTTTTGAGCAAGTAAGCTCACAATTTCTACCTTACTTTTTTTGTCTGCGTGATAGATGTGCTCAATCACCTGTTCTTCAAGAGTTAGGTTCTACCATGGCTCTAAAAAGTAGACTCTAGTGGCAGCTGTAACATTAATACCAACGCCTGAGGCCTTAAGGCTAGTAAGTAAAAATGTGGGTTCAGTCGGTACTGCACTGTCAAATTACAATTGTCATGATGTTTCCTTCATGAAAAAAATATATATATATGACAAAATGAAAAAGAAAAGAATCTCATAAACAATTTAGAAGGCAGAAAAGGAAAATACAAAGCAATTATATTGAAAACCAAAAAACTGTAAAAATTCAATAAACTATTTAGAACATGAGTAGTTCATTTCAGAAGAGTTAGATACTGAAGTACACAAATATAACAAAAAGATTACGAATTCGTAGTCTTAACAATATCTAATTACAACCTAATATTAAAATAATAACAATTTAATGAATGAAATTAGTTACTCTTATCGGTGGCTAAGAGACTATAAATGACTTTATTGGAGTTGAGAAATGTGATTACAGAAGAAAGAGAAAAAAATTCATAGGAAAAACTTAATTATAGGAGCTGACTCCTCCAAAGTGATCGGTAGTTTTTATTTAAACTAACTGTAGTAGAATAGGAATTTCAAGGTGAGCGTGAAGTTTTTAGGTTTGAATTTATCTCATTTGGTTTATAAAAGTCGCACTTAAAAAATTATTTTAGTGATCGTAGGAGAAATTTGTGGAGAGTGAGTTTTTAATTTTTAATTTTATTAGGTTGATATTTTAATTAAATTTAAATTACGTTAAAGTTAAATAATAATATTTATAAATTAAAATAGGATTTTTTGTTTTTAAAATAGTACATATAAAGATATATTTCAATTTAAATCTTTATTTAGTGTAAATATTTCAAGACTCCATTAAGAACACAAAGGTTTTGTTTGATAATATTGTGGTTTTTAAAAAGTTATTGAGGCTTTCATGCTGTCAAAAAGTCACAACAATCATGTTTGATAAATTTTTTATAAAAGTTGTTGTGGGTAGTAAAAGCAATGAACAAGGTGTTTGTATAAAATAAATTATAAGATGTTGTAAATGTATAAAATGACAAAAATAGATATCATTAAATAAGATATATTTAGGAAGAAAAATTTAATGATTTATAAATTAATTGAAGATATATTTGGTAGTTTTTTTTTTAAAAAATTAATAAGATGATTTTTATACCTCTAATTTTGAAAAGTGACTAAAAGTAACTATGACCTTTTAAAAGTAGTAGAAGAATTACCTCTAAAAAAAAATTTAAAAAAAATTAAGCATACAATATTTAGGTGTTGTAGCTTTTTAAAAGCCAATGCACCCTCTTGAAAAGCATTACTAAACTTAGCTTAAATGTTATAGCATTAGGTACTTTATGTAACAGAATAAGAGATATAACATATATATCAACCTTTATGTTTCATGGATTCTTTTGCAAATAAACCAAAGAAACAGTACCACTTCCAAATCCATATAAGTGAAGCTCTTACAATGTGTTGTTACTTAGAAGACAATATTGTATTAAGCTTCATTAAGAGATCACACTCATTCTAAATGACACATAACAGGCAGCGCTAACTTTATATAAAGGGGCTCACATCCTTGTAACTAGTTGTTTACTAGAAAAAGGTTGGGTTTCCATTACTGGTGACTAAACAAGAGATTTCAGCCTTAAGATCGTTGGAAAAAAACAATGAAACCAGGATGATATATATATATATATATATAATTTTGAATTATATTAGAAAACGTTTTCCTTAAGACTTTATTTGTTACTACTCCGTTATAGAATTTATTATTGAATTAAAGACAAATATCCTTTAAACTATAATAAAATTTTACCGTTAACAAAACTAAAAAAATTCTCTAAGAATTCTTAATAAATTCATTACAATGGCTGTAAGTTGAGAAGGAAAAGAATGAAAAATTACAGTTATAAAATATACTCTATAAATGTCTATTTATAATTTTTGAAACTTATAATTTTGAAAAACGGTTATAATTCTAGGCAGCTGTAACTGTCCTGAGGTTTTTTTTCTTTTCTTTTTGTCATCAAACAAACAGAAACTCAACAAGAGTTAGATCCCAGAAGGAAGAAGAAAAATAGAAAAACAAGACCAATAATTTGAATACAATAAAGTTTTCACACAACATTAAATCTTTTCTTGTTTGTTTTATGGACAAAACGTTTTCCACGGACGAAAATCTAGAATAGTACACGCATCAGAATCTAGTGGGATTACTTAAATGACTAAAAACTTACAAAAAACTGTATATTTTTAAGTGGAACACATGTTAGTACTAAATGATAAGAGTACTAGACTGGTAGCTGATCAATTCAGGAAAATCTGCCAAAATGTTGCTTTCAAAACATAAAACTTGAAAGGGGTCTTTTCAAAGCTAGTTGTGCAAAGGGAGTATTTTTGAGAATAAGGTGTTCAACACATGATTTATAGTTCTTCTCCCGCTAGCTTCTCGTCATGTGGGCGACTTGCAAGTAAAAGTGGGTCTTGAAGACCTAGCTTTAACCTTGACTTAAAGCTGGGTCTCCAAGACCCACTTTTACTTACATGACAGACGCATGACAAGAAGCTCTTGTGTTCAATCTGAACTGGAATAAAGAACTCCAAAACCCAGTTCTTAAAAATACACCATTTCAGCAACTAATTTTATAAATACCCCTTGTAGGGTTTATGTTTTGAAAACAATTCTGGCAGATTTTCCAATCGATTCATGGTTTCTATGCCAAAGGTAGAATGGGGACATCCCTTTCAGTTTCTAGAAAATATCCCAAGAAGCATTGAACTCTGTTGGAAATCACATGATAGCTATGCTATTTGAGATGAAAACTTGGTAAAATCAATTCGTATTTTTTTCCCAGGTAAACAGGTACATTCTTGAGCTCAAAAAAAAGAGGTTGGTTAGTTGTAAAACCTCACATTAAGATGTCTGGATTATTAAAATTTTAATGAGTTTAAATTCGATATATTTACTAATTAAACTAACTTTCTTAAAAGTAGCAATCTAGTTGAATAGTTGTTAGAAATTAAAAAAGAGAGCTTTTTCTTAATTGAATTATTCATATTGCTATATATAACAAGTCAAGCCGTTTAATTATATGGAAAAAAAGAAAGGACAAGTTAAAAACTCCCCTATCTTTGGCTATTTATATTTGACTTCTAACACCTTTTTTTTTTTTTTTAAAGATTAGAAGAGACTTTACAACATGAACTAATTATCTATTTCATTAAAAGTGAGTATAAGTAAAGTGAAAAAATGTCTGGATTATCTTTCTTTCTTTTTCTTTTTTTTTTCTTTAGGTGAAGTCTAGAGTTACAATAAAATTTTATGTAAAATCTTAATATATATTATATTTACAGAGAACAAACATTTATTTCATAATTAAAAAAGTAGACGATAATTTGATTTTATATAAATAGGCTAAATGCACAAAGTAAAATATTGTTGCTATTAATAATTATCACGCGGCTAATCAAAACTGTACTTATCAATATAATCATACCTAAATTTTACTACAATATTAAATTGCACTATTGCTGCCATCTTATAGAATCTCTGTGTGCATTGGAGTAGTGTTGGGATTCTCCATGACCTGTATTGTTTTCTTGGGAGACACTGACATGAAAGCTGCAATCATAGGCTTCACCTTCTCAGTGGCTTTAACGATGACCAGAAATAGAACTCTATATAAAACTACCATTCCCAACAAAATAGCAAGATCAACCCACTTTGAGTAACCATTTTCCACTTGCCATGTCTTTCTCAGTATTTCTTCACCACTAATTTTCTGTGATCCTCCTCCTTGATTGATGGCAAATGATGATCCTTCAAACTCATTCTTGAACATCCCTTGATAGCCATATTTGTGGAATGCAATATAGTACAATGGGTATTTCCAAACTGGTTTAGGCATATCATTTGGCAATCTAAAGAATCCACCACCTAAAATCATAAATCCTTGAATTCCAGAACCAATTATAATACCCATTAGAAAGTTTGGGACAATACTTGCAACAATCATCATGAGGCTCTCAACCAACATCATACAAGCAAATAAAACACTAGTGAAGAATAGAAAGTGTTCAAGTCCTTTGTGAAGTCCAGGAAGGTAATAAGTTATTGCTCCAGGAATGAGTGATATCAGTAACAAGTATGGGAGAGCAGAACATGTGTTGCCAATGACAAATGCAGTAGCACCATAATGGCCATTCAATCTTTCGCGATAAAATACCTGAATCAATGGCAAGAAAAGCATTGAGTAATAATTGACAGTAGCATATCATATAATACAGTTAGAAATGTATCACTTATGTGTAATAGCATTTATCAGAGAGGTTACCTTCATGTCCTCTACAAAGGAAGGGAATCCACCAATGGTCATGAAAGTCAGGAATGAAACCACAAACACCAGCAGTGAGCCTCTAGCCTGAAACAATCAAAAGTGCAATTTCTTGATTAGGTTCTTTTAAACTATGCTGATTGTTATTTTGTCATGTATTTGGACTTCAGCTTCATCTCTTATAAGCTGTGCTATGTCTCACTCTTTCTAAGTTACCTGAATTGATCCAGGACCTGTGCCAATATCATAGAATAAAGTGGCCAGAGCTATAGACAAAGAAACATAGACCGCTAGGCGCAACCAGTAATAGCCTAGATCGCGATACATATTCACAAACGATCTTCTTGTAAGAACGAGACACTGAGTAATGAAGGCAGCATGACTTCTCTTCTTCTCCACAGTAGCAGATTCCTGAAACCCATCTAAAATGTAAGTGTTTGATATTTTTATGGGACAAACTGAGCTGTTTGCAAGTCATCCTGGTAAAACTTTTCATATTAGTGCTAGATATTAATGGTCCTGAATATAAATTCAATACCATCTTACCATTTTGCATATTTCAGCTACTTCTTTCCGAACTTGATGGCTAATGTCAGATGATTTGTACGACTTTATCAGGGTGTTAATCGCTTCCTCTGTGGCTAATCCTCCAGCTAAGCCTTGTTCGGGGTCCTGTAAATAGCAAGAAAAAGCAATCATTTTTTCCGTACACTCCAAAGTGCTTATGATGTTTCAGACTTGAAATATAGTACCAGGATAAGGTAAGTGGCTTACCTGCTCAAAATCCTTGTTTATGGTTTTTAGGTAATGATCAGATGGATTCTGGAGAGTTGGACAAGGAAAACCATTTGACGCGAAAAACTGTATTCGTACAGATAGTTTTGTGTTATTGGTATACTAATTTATAACATCATTTGTTATTAATCTTACAAAGAGTATAGTTCCTGACCTCAGTTGCAGCAGCAGCAACGCCAAAATATACTGTTTTGCCTGAAGATAGAAGGCAAAGGTTGTGGAAAAGTTGAAAAACTTCAGTACTAGGCTGATGAATCGGATGCAATAATAGTCCTTTGATTGCCATCCTTTTGATCCAGGCATGCAATTCTGCTCATAACATAATATGAAGCTGCACTATCAAGCCCACTAGTTGGCTCATCAAGGAAGAGAAGTCTAGGGCGTGTTAGGATCTCAATGCAAATGCTAACTCTCCTCTTTTGGCCACCACTAATACCTTTATCTCCCCACCCTCCGATCCTTGTGTTGATGGCATCCTGAAGACCCATTTCTCTTATTGTTATGTCAGCTCTCTCCTTCTTTTCAGACTTAGACATGGAGTCTGGCAGTTGGAGCTGAGCTGAATAGTGTACTGCTTCTCTAACCGTTAAGGTTGTCAACAAAGTGTCATCTTGTGTCACGTATGCCTAAATTCATGTAGAGCAAAACTTCAGAAAGTGATAACAATTACCAGAACTAAAAGTTACAATACTATTATTAACTAACAAAAGAAAAAGTTAAAGATTTGGTTCTCCATACAGATGTTCCATAAGCCAGTGCTTGTTTGTGGCCATTGATAAGAATCTCTCCTGTCTGCCTTGTATTTGAACCTAGTCTCCCTGCAATATGAGTTCAAGTCAACATTTTTTGTCATACTTGGTAAGTTATTCTGTTTAATATTACTTATGGTATGTCAAGTAGTGAAAAGCTCTCCCCTTGACACTTGAGTTTTAACTCAAAACTCTTCTTAGACTTAGAAGAACATTATTAAGCTATTTGGGCTTCAAAACTGCAACTCATTAGTGATTCTGTTGATTATATATGTTAAAACAACTAAAAATTCCTTTCCTCTTAGTGACACTTTATCAAATAGAAACTTACCAGCTAATGCATCAAGAAGTGTAGATTTGCCACAACCAGAAGGACCCATTATGGCCAAGAGCTGTCCTGGTTTGGCATAACCTGAGAGACCTTGAAGAATTGATCTACTACCATTCTTTCCATTTGAAACAGTCACCCATAAGTCTTCCCATGTCAAATGAACACCCTCCTCTGCTTCAATCTGATTACAAAAAGCATTTCCTCTATTTCTTTCTGTAGACTCAATGTTCTCCACCTCTAATGAGGTCTTAATTTCTATGCTAGATTCCACCATTCTTGAGCTATTGCTAAGTTCATAGTCACTAGCATTAGGTCGAAAAGGTGGATGAAGAAGCGAACTCATGCTCAACTATCTGTGTTTGAGACAGAAAGAAGGAAAAGGGAGATGGATTCTACTTTCTGGTTTACTGAATTTTCTAAAGAAGAATACTATATAAAGAGTGTTATGAATTAAATATGTTTGTTGAAAGTTGGAACATGGTTGACAGGTTCAAGAGTCATATTCAAGAAGAGGAAGAAAAATAGAACAAGAAGATCAATAATTTGAGAACAATCACGTTTTCACGCAACGTAAAATCTTTCTTGTTTGTTTTATAGGACAAAACGTTTATAAGAATCCAGAGGGGTTACTTAAAAGACTAAAAACTTATAAAAGACCGTATATTTTGAAGTGGATCACCCGTTAGTAATAAATCAGAAGAGTATTGCACTGGTAGCTGATCAATTCACAAATCAATTCATGGTTTCCTTCCCAGATGTAGAATGGGGACATCCCTCTCAGTTTCTAGAAAATATCCCAAGAAGCATTCAACGCTGTTGAAAATCACATGATGGCTTTGCTAATTACGTTAACAACTTGGTAAAATCTATTGTATTTTTTTTTTATCCAAGGTAAAAGGGGACATTCTTGATGCCAATAAAAAGAGGTTAGGGGTAAACCCCCGAAATCATCTTGATGATTGAAATTTTAATGGGTTTAAATCCGATATATTTGCTAGTTACACTAACTTTCTTAAAAGTAATAATCTAGTTGAATAGTTTATACAAATTAAAACAGAGAGCGATTTCTTAATTGAATTATCCATATTGCTATATATATATATAACAAGTCAAGCAACTTAATTATATGGAAAAATGATAGGACAAGCATGCTTATATCTAAACCTGCTTGTACAATTTAGGCTCTCCAGAAAACAGAAAGAAAAAAAAACCTAGAAAAGTCTAAATTTGATACTATGATTATAAAATAAACGTAATACACATGTATAATTCACTAAACAAGGATCACACAGTGATGTAGAGGTATTAAATTACAAAAAAGAAATGTTTTCTTATGCAGGAGGCTTTTCGTAATTGAACATTTTTTTCAACTATAAACACATGTTTATAATATTTATGATTTGTAGAGGATTCCATTTCATATGATAGGAAGAAAAATTGTTTTTGTATTCTTAGAAATGACTAGTCAATTATTAGAGTAAGTATAAATATCTGTCTGTGTGGTGTTCAAGATTTTGATGTAACCATCCGATCTAATTACAAATGATGAAGCCTGAAAGGGACAGATGAATTTAGCGAAATAATAAAGTAAAAAAAAATTAAAAAAATCCTACAACTACTTCGTATGAAAGTCTTGTTTTGGACCTCTGTAGTCAATAACTTTTTAATACGACACTGAAAGCATGTGGCAAAATGTCTTAATATGTAGGCCATATATTAATTTCTTGCTTATATATATTACATCTCTCATGCTAACCATGTGGTACACAATTTTTTTGAGAAGGAAACCATGCAAGGGATAAGATTTTGCTGGTATATATCTTTCCACAAAAATTCCAATGAAAAAGATGTATTAAAATTAAATTTCATTGTAAGTTCAAAGTTTAAATTCATTGTAAAAATCAAAGGGTGTAAGCAATCATGCCATGTTGCTGTCAAACTTCATGTGATGAAGTAGGCTAGCTGAGTGGCTGTCTTTCCTGCATAACTTTCTTGGTCTGGTAGCCCATTTAATTGAAAGCTGCAAAAATAGGCTTCACCTTCTCATTGCTCTTAAAGATAACCAAGAATAAAAGTCTACAAAAAACTACCATTCCTAGCAAAATAGCAAGATCAACCCACTTTGAGTAATTCATTTCCACTTGCCATACAGTTCTCAGTATTTCTTCACTTTGAATAGTCATAGGTCCTAAAATTTCATTTCTAATAAAAGTTGAAGCTTCAAAGTCATTCTTGAATAATCCTTGGAATGCATACTTGTGGAAGGCTAAATAGTGTAAAGGGTATCTCCAAAATGGTTTGGGAAGATCAGCTGGCGCCCGATAGAATCCGCTATCTAACATCATCATTCCTAGAATTCCAGAACCAGCTATGATTCCCATTAGAAAATTGGGAACTATGCATGCAACAATCATCATACTACTCTCAACCAGAAACATAGAAGTAAATAGAACATAAGTGAAGTATAGGTAGTGATTAAATCAAAAATGAAGACCAGCAAGCCAGTAAGTTATTGCTCCAGGAATCAGTGAAATCCATATCAAATATGGAACGGCGGAGAGTGTGTTTTGCTAATGACAAATGCAGCAACACCATAATCCCGGTTTAATCTCTCGCATTCAAATACCTGAATTGGCTGGTGAAAGTTTCCGTAACAAATATATCAGCTGCATAATAGTACTGATGAAGCTTCTCACGCAGTCAATTTAGTGAAATTTTAAGTCCCAAAGAGTGTGATTCCAATACCACAGTGTATTAGCATCTTATAATTATCAAAGCGCAAAAACATACCTTCATCTCCTCTACAAAGGAAGGGAAGCCACCAATGGTTATAAAAGTGAAGAATGAAGTAACAAACATGAGCAGTGAACCTCTAGCCTAAAACAAATAAGAACATAAATATAACTAGATTTAAAGTTTATCTTTATCTGCATTGATGACATGAAACTGTTCTTCAACTTTGTGCATTATAAGCTCTGCTCTGCCTCACTTTTCCTCCTTTACCTGAATCGTAGTTTTATCCGATCCAATATCAATGCCAAGACTTAAAGCCAATACAACATAGATACCTAGGCGCAACCAGTAATAGCCTACATCGCAATACGTGTTCACGAAAGATCTTTTCGTCAGAACAAGGCACTGAGTAAGAAATGAAGCATGACTTCTCTGCTTCTCCATTGCTCCACAATCCTACATCATTTAAAATTCAAGCCTGTGTCTCTAGGATTATAGTCTTTGGTCTTGAAATAGTTTCTCGCTAACATGGATTCTCAATATTTGAACCCAGTATCTCGTAACTTTTTTGTTAGTGTTCTATATGGGCATGACTTTTGCTTTGGTCTTTTGGAAAATGCAACATACCCCTATATGAATATGATATCAAGTTTACCTTTTTACATATTTCAGATAATTCTTTATCAACTTGTTGACTAATTTGAGATGATTTATATGACTTTATAAGAATATTTGTTGCTTCTTCTCTGGTTATTCCTCCAGTTAAGCCTTGTTCAGGGTCCTGGATATATTCAAAACAGACAAGAGATTCAAAAAAATTGAGTTTCAAAAGAAAGATATGACGCCAACACAATGGAAACGAATTACCTGTTCAAAGTCCATGTTTATGGTTTTGAGAAAATGATCAGAAGGATTATGGAGAGTTGTGCAAGGAAAACCGTTTAATGCAAAAAACTGCATTAAACTAAAAGTAGGAGTAATTAGTTATTAGTCCAAAATCAATAATTATAAATGTAAGGATTACAGATTGTAGTTGTGTACCTTATTTGCTGCAGAGGCAGGACCAAAATATACTGCTTTATTATAAGACAGCAGACAAAGGTTGTTGAAAAGTTGAAAAACATCACCACTTGACTGATGGATTGCTACAATAATAGTTCTTTGAATACCATCCTTTTGATCCAGGCTTGCAATACTGCTCATAACATAATATGAGGCTGCACTATCAAGTCCACTAGTTGGTTCATCAATGAAGAGAAGTCTCGGGTGCGTTATGATCTCAACGCAAATGCCAACTCTAATCTTTTGCCCACAACTAATGCCTTTACATCCCCACCCTCCAATTCTTGTGTCCATGACATCTTGCAAACCCATTTCTTTTATTGTAATATCTGTTCTCTCCTTCTTCTCTGACCGGACATGGAATCTGGCAATTGGAGCTGAGCCGAGTAGTGCACAGCTTCTCTAACCGTTAAGGTCGTCAATAGAGTATTATCTTGTGTTACATAAGCCTAAGTTCATATGGTGGGAAAAAGAGGTCACTAAAACACCTTAAGTCATAGACAAGTATATAGTGGGATTCCTTTTTCTGGATAAAGATTTTAGAACAGCTTAGGAAGATTTCCTCTTACTGATGTTCCACATGCCAGTGCTTGTTTGTGGCCAGTTGACAAGAATCTCCCCTGTTTGCCTTGTGTTTGAATCCAATCTCCCTGCAATAGGTGCTCAGAAATTTTATCCTTGATAAGATATTATAAACAAAGTGAGTATTCAAAAGAGAAATCTCAAGGTTTTTCTTCACTTAACGTTGAATGATCACAAAGTGAATTTCATCATGTTTCTAGCCATCAGATCAAACGTTTAGCATTAGTACCTGACATAATTGAGTTGTTTGAACCTCATAACCTGTGCCATTAAATATCTTGCCATAACAACTCAGTTGCTAATGGATTAAAATTACATGTAAACTTCACTTCGGTTCATGATGGAAAATAAGAATATTTTGGTCAAAATACTAGAAATTCTCTACAGATCAACATTCATGATACATCTCTTATTGAAAACTAAAAGCTCCTTTTGTTAGTGACACTTTATGCATTGATATAGTACAAAAAATTTACCTGCCAAAGCATCAAGAAGTGTAGACTTGACACAACCAGAAGTAGCCATTACAGCTAAGAGGTGTCCTGGTCTGGCATAACCAGTTAGTCCCTGAAGAATTGATTTGCTTTTACTTTGTCCATAAACAGTCACCCACAAGTCTTCCCATGTCAATGAGAAACCTTCCTCACTCTGAATGAGCTGAACAGCATTTGATTTCATGGTTTCCACCTCTAATGTGGCCGTAGTTTCTAGTCTATTTTGTACAATGTTTAAATTGTAGCAAACTGCATAGTCATTATCATTTGGTTGGAGGGATGGATTAAGAAAGGATGCTCATTTTAGTACATGTGTAAGGAGAGACAAAGAGAGTGAAAGAAGAGGCTGCAGCTGAAAGTGCAAAGAAACATAGGTATATTTAAAGACACTATAAAGTTTCATACCATTCTTTAAAGAAATGTTGGCAAGAAAGATGAGAAGAAAAACATTAGATAATAGATAAAGATTCATTTTTTAGTTCCAACTAAGTCAATCCTTCTCTTGTGTTTTCTTCCTCACTTGTTTATCTTGAAGGACAAAACATCTTTCTCTAGGAAACTGACAAGTGACAATTGTAAACAAATATTTAGAGCACAAGAATGGCTAACAAATTCCATAGGATTAATAATAGTTGGTAATGAAAAGTATTTTCACGACGTCTAAATAACATGATAATCAAATTCATGCATTCATTAGAAATGATGATTTATGAAAAGGTGGAGAGTTAACTTCTCCCCTGTATAGCATATTTATGAGAGGATCAGAGTATTGACTTGATAGCAGCTATATCCCATTGGAAGTAAATATAGATGTAAATAGAAAACTCTCCTTGTTTTCTTGTAATTGCTACAGATAGTTAATTCTTTGGCATATAACTAAATTCATGATGAGGACAATTTTCCATTGTATAAAAATACCAAACATTAAAGTACTTGATAGCGTGTACTATTGTCCTTGTCTTAATTATGTTAATGGTATCGGTATGTAAACAAAAATTTTGTTGCCCATGTTTTTTTGTTTGAAAATAAAAGGCTGTTTGTGGGGTAAATCGTGTTGAATTGAAAAGTAAACAACATTGTTATAAACTAATAATCTTTCAGTTTTTGTATGAATTTAGTAGACTAGGAGTTAAAAATATTTTCTGCAAGAATCTCTTCTGGTTTCTATAACATTGGTTTTGGTGTTTGTAAAATCCGGAAGCAAACTAAATGCCATCCCCTTTCACAAACATTGTTGGAGTTAGACGGCCCCAAGTCACTATTTATTTCTCCTGGTATGGTTTATAATAGAGTTGGTCTTATATAAGAAGATTACTAAATCAAAACAATTTACTTGCATGGGAGTACTGGAAGAGGAAAACAATTTATACCTTATCAACATATTTATAAAATCATATAACTAAATCAAAATCATTCTCTCCTCCTCAATCGAAAAAAGAAAATCTTTCTTAAAACATGTCCAGATACTTAGTACTCATCAAACCCACCTGAAATAAAATAAAATAAATACATAGTAATTTTTTACATTTGTTTGAGTGAAAGCATGTAAAAATTTACTCGAATTAAATAAGATTTTCTATCAAAATATTTGAGAGGAATTACAATCATGCTAATAAATCAAAAAATTCAAAATATATAAGTAATCAAAATTATTCATTAAATGTTGTTATTCAAAATCTTTAAAATTACTCAAAAGATAACATTAAAATTTTATTATGATCAGCCACCAAATGAAAAAAGAAAAAGAAAAAAAAGACATAGAATAATTAATTTAAGAAATCAGTACTAAAGTAAATTAACATAGCCTTAAAGTTAGAGTTTGACATATCATGATAGGGGAATATCATGTTAAAGAAATGTATTCTAACAGGAAAAAAAATTAATGAACAAAATACAATTTTGTAATTAAAACAATTACATGGATTGAATTAGTATAATTAAAAGACAAATTACAATTTTCATCTAAGATTTCCTTCATGAAAAAAAAAATTTCAAAACATATGCAGAATTAAAAAGAAAAGAAAAGAAACTCTCAGACACTTAAATAATTCAATAAAAATTTACACGGATTGAATTAGTATAATTAATGAACAATTGACTGATCTCCACCAAAAGAATTTACAACTTTTCTTCTAAGCAATTGATTGTTGGCGTGAGTATACATATTTATAGCTAAATGAAACTTGTTTTATCTAGATAGTGAAATAAACTCATAAACATAGGAGTTCACGGAGATCTTTCAAGCTTATGGCCCTCAAATTCTTTACAGCCCTTCTTCTAAGTTCTTTTTTTGTCCTGCGTGAAAGATGTGCTCAATCACCTGTTCTTCAAGAGTTAGGTTCCACCATGGCTCTAAAAAGTAGATTCTAGTGGCAGCTGTAACATTAATACCTACACCTGAGGCCTTAAGGCTAGTAAGTAAAAATGTGGGTTCAGTCGGTACTGCACTGTCAAATTACAATTGTCATGATGTTTCCTTCATGAAAAAAAAATATAAATGTGACAAAATGAAAAAGAAAAGAATCTCATAAACAATTTAGAAGGCAGAAAAGGAAAATACAAAGCAATTACATTGAAAACCAAAAAACTATAAAAATTAAAATCAATAAACTATTTAGAACATGAGTAGTTCATTTCAGAAGAGTTAGATACTGAAGTACACAAATATAACAAAAAGCTTAGGAATTTGTAGTCTTAACAATATCTAATTACAACCTGATATTAAAATAATAACAATTTAATGAACGAAATTAGTTAGTCTTACCGGTGGCTAAGAGAATATAAATGACTTTATTGGAGTTGAGAAATGTGATTGCAGAAGAAAGAGAAAAAAATCATAGGAAAAACTTAATTATAGGAGCTGACTCCTCCAAAGTGATGGGTAGTTTTTTATTTAAACTAACTGTAGTAGAATAGGAATTTCAAGGTGAGTGTGAAGTTTTTAGGTTTGAATTTATGTCATCTGGTTTTTAAAAGTTGCACTTAAAAAACTATTTTAGTGATTGTAGGAGAAATTTGTGGGAGAGTGAGTTTTTTATTTTTATTTTTATTAGGTTGATTTTTTAATTAAATTTAAATTATGTTAAAGTTATATAATAATATTTATAAATTAAAATAGAATTTTCTGCTTTTAAAATAGTACAGATAAAGATATATTTCGATTTAAATCTTTATTTAGTGTAAATATTTTAAGACTCTATCAAGAACACTAAAACTTGGTTTGGTAATATTGTGACTTTTAAAAAGCTATTATGGCTTTCATGTTATCAAAAAGTCACAGCAAATCCTCTTTGGTAAATTTTTTATAAAAGTTGTTGTGAGCAGTAAAAGCCATAAACAAGTTATTTGATAAAATAAATTATAAACTGTTATAAATGTATAAAACGACAAAAATAGATATTATTAAATAAGATATATTTAGGAAGAAAAATTTTATGGTTTATAAATTAATTAAAAATATATTTGGTCGTTTTTTAAAATTAATAAGATGATTTTTGTATTTCAAATTTTGAAAAGCGACAGTTAGTTTTTAAAAGTATAACTTGAATTACTTCTAAAAACAACTATGACCTTTTAAAAATAGTAAAAAAATACCCCTAAAAAAAATATAATTAAACATACATTATTTACGTGTTGTAGCTTTTTAAAGCTAAAGTACCATCTTGAAAAACATTACCAAACTCAGCCGAATTGTCATAGCATTAAATTAGGTACTTTATGCAACAAAATCAGAGATATAACATATATATCAACCTTCATGTTTCATGGATTCTCTTGCAAGTAAACCTAAGAAATGGTACCACTTCCAAATCCATATAAGTGAAGCTCCTACAATGTATTGTTGTTACTTATAACAGACTACAATATTGTATAAAGCTTCATTAAGAGTTCACACTCATCCTAAATGACACATAACAGGCGCATCGCTTACTTTATATGAAGGGGCTCATATCATGGTAGTGCTAACAATCACAATTCAGTAATTTAGTTATTACTCATTTAACCTTGTAACTAGTTGTTTACTAGAAAAATGTTGGGTTTCCATTACTGGTGATTAAACAAGAGATTTCAGCCTTAAAGATTGTTGGAAAAAACAATGAAACCAGAATAAAATGTATATATATATATATATATATAATTTTGAGTGATATTAGAAAACGTTTTAGTTAAGATTTTATTTGTCACCACTCTGTCCTAGAATTTGTTATTGAGTTAAAGACAAATATCATTTACAATATATTAAATTTTAAATTTTTCCGTTAGCAAAACTAAAAAATTCTCTAAGAACTCTTAATAAATTCATTACAATGGCTGTAAGAATTTGAGAAGGAAAAAAATGAAAAATTACAGTTATAAAATATACTCTATAAATGTCTATTTACAAATTTTTAAAAGTTATAATTTTGAAAAGATACAAAGTCCAAAAACAGTTATAATTCTAGGCAGCTGTAACTTTCCTAAGATTTTTTTCTTTTCTTTTTTTCGTCAAACCTAAGGTTTTTTTTCTTTTCTTTTTGTCGTCAAACAAACAGAAACTCGACAAGAGTCAGGTCCCAGAAGAAAGAAGAAAAATAGAAAAACAAGACCAATAATTTGAAAACAATCACGTTTTCACACAACATTAAATCCTTCTTGTTTGTTTTATGGACAAAACGTTTTCCACGGACGGAAATCTAGAATAGTACACTCATCAGAATCAGTGGGATTACTTAAATGACTAAAAACTTATAAAAGACTGTATATTTTTAAGTGGATCACATGTTAGTAATAAATGCGAAGAGTACTAGACTGGTAGCTGATCAATTCAGGAAAATCTGCCAAAGTGTTGCTTTCAAAACATCAAACTTAAAAGGGGTCTTTTCAAAGCTACTTGTGCAAAGGGAGTGTTTTTAAGGACAGGGTGTTCAACACATGATTTATGGTTCTTCTCCCGCAAGCTTTTCGTCATGTGTGCGACATGCAAGTAAAAGTGGGTCTTGAAGACCTAGCTTTAACCTTGACTTAAAGCTGGGTCTCCAGGACCCACTTTTACATACATGACAGACACATGACAAGAAGCTCTTGTCTTCAATCTGAACTGGAATAAAGAACTCCAAAACCCAGTTCTTAAAAATACACCATTTCAGCAACTAATTTTATAAATACCCCTTGTAGGGTTTACGTTTTGAAAACAATTCTGGCAGATTTTCCAATCGATTCATGGTTTCTATGCCAAAGGTAGAATGGGGACATCCCTTTCAGTTTCTAGAAAATATCCCAAGAAGCATTGAACTCTGTTGGAAATCACGTGATAGCTATGCTATTTGAGATGAAAACTTGGTAAAATCAATTCGTATTTTTTTCCCAGGTAAACAGGTACATTCTTGAGCTCAAAAAAAAGAGATTGGTTAGTTGTAAAACCTCACATTAAGATGTCTGGATTATTAAAATTTTAATGAGTTTAAATTCGATATATTTACTAATTAAACTAACTTTCTTAAAAGTAGCAATCTAGTTGAATAGTTGTTAGAAATTAAAAAAGAGAGCTTTTTCTTAATTGAATTATTCATATTGCTATATATAACAAGTCAAGCCGTTTAATTATATGGAAAAAAAGAAAGGACAAGTTAAAAATTTCCTTATCTTTGGCTATTTATATTTGACTTCTAACACCATTTTTTTTTTTAAAGATTAGAAGAGACTTTACAACATGAACTAATTATCTATTTCATTAAAAGTGAGTATAAGTAAAGTGAAAAAATGTCTGGATTATCTTACTTTTTTTTTTCTTTAGGTGAAGTCTAGAGTTACAATAAAAATTTATGTATAATCACAAAGCCAATGTAAAATCTTAATATATATTATATTCACAGAGAACTAACATTTATTTTATAATTTAAAAGTAGACTTAAAAAAGTAGACGATAATTTGATTTTATATAAATAGACTAAATGCACAAAGTAAAATATTGTTACTATAATCATACCTAAATTTTAGTACAATATTAAATTGCACTATTGCTGACATCTTATAGTGTCTATGTGCATTGGTGAATCGGAGTAGTGTTGGGATTCTCCATGACGTGTATTAGACAATGACATGAAAGCTGCAATCATAGGCTTCACCCTCTCAGTGGCTTTAACGATGACCAGAAATACAACTCTATATAAAACTACCATTCCCAACAAAATAGCAAGATCAACCCACTTTGAGTAACCATTTTCCACTTGCCATGTATTTCTCAGTATTTCTTCACCACTAATTTTCTGTGATCCTCCTCCTTGATTGATAGCAAATGATGATCCTTCAAACTCATTCTTGAACAACCCTTGATAGCCATATTTGTGGAATGCAATATAGTACAGCGGGTATTTCCAAACTGGTTTAGGCATATCATTTGGCAATCTAAAGAATCCACCACCTAAAATCATAAATCCTTGAATTCCAGAACCAATTATAATACCCATTAGAAAGTTTGGGACAATACTTGCAACAATCATCATGAGGCTCTCAACCAACATCATACAAGCAAATAAAACACTAGTGAAGAGTAGAAAGTGTTCAAGTCCTGTGTGAAGTCCAGGAAGGTAATAATTTATTGCTCCAGGAATGAGTGATATCAGTAACAAGTATGGGAGAGCAGAAAATGTGTTGCCAATGACAAATGCAGTAGCACCATAATGGCCATTCAATCTTTCGCGATAAAATACCTGAATCAATGGCAAGAAAAGCATTGAGTAATAATTGACAGTAGCATATCATATATTACAGTTAGAAATGTATCACTTATGTGTAATAGCATTTATCAGAGAGGTTACCTTCATGTCCTCTACAAAGGAAGGGAATCCACCAATGGTCATGAAAGTCAGGAATGAAACCACAAACATCAGCAGTGAGCCTCTAGCCTGAAACAATCAAAAGTGCAATTTCTAGATTAAGTTCTTTTAAGCTATGCTGATTGTTATTTTGTCATGGATTTATTCTTCAGCTTCATGTCTTATAAGCTGTGCTCTGTCTCACTTTTTCTAAGTTACCTGAATTGATCCAGGACCTGTGCCAATATCATAGAATAAAGTGGCCAGAGCTATAGACAAAGCAACATAGACAGCAAGGCGAAACCAGTAATAGCCTAGATCGCGATACATATTCACAAACGATCTTCTTGTAAGAACGAGACACTGAGTAATGAAGGTAGCATGACTTCTCTTCTTCTCCACAGTAGCAGATTCCTGAAACCCATCTAAAATGTAACTGTTTGATATTTTTATGGGACAAACTGAGCTGTTTGCAAGTCATCCTGGTAAAACTTTTCATATTAGTGGTAGATATTAATGGTCCTGAATATAAATTCAATACCATCTTACCCTTTTGCATATTTCAGCTACTTCTTTCCGAACATGATGGCTAATGTCAGATGATTTGTACGACTTTATCAGGGTGTTAATCGCTTCCTCTGTGGCTAATCCTCCAGCTAAGCCTTGTTCGGGGTCCTGTAAATAGCAAGAAAAAGCAATCATTCTTTCCGTACACTCCAAAGTGCTTATGATGTTTCAGACTTGAAATATAGTACCAGGATAAGGTAAGTGGCTTACCTGCTCAAAATCCTTGTTTATGGTTTTTAGGTAATGATCAGATGGATTCTGGAGAGTTGGACAAGGAAAACCATTTGACGCGAAAAACTGTATTCGTACAGATAGTTTTGTGTTATTGGTATACTAATTTATAACATCATTTGTTATTAATCTTACAAAGAGTATAGTTCCTGACCTCAGTTGCAGCAGCAGCAACGCCAAAATATACTGTTCTGCCTGAAGATAGAAGGCAAAGGTTGTGGAAAAGTTGAAAAACTTCAGTACTAGGCTGATGAATCGATGTAATAATAGTCCTTTGATTGCCATCCTTTTGATCCAGGCATGCAATTCTGCTCATAACATAATATGAAGCTGCACTATCAAGCCCACTAGTTGGCTCATCAAGGAAGAGAAGTCTCGGGCGTGTTAGGATCTCAATGCAAATGCTAACTCTCCTCTTTTGGCCACCACTAATACCTTTATCTCCCCACCCCCCAATCCTTGTGTTGATGGCATCCTGAAGACCCATTTCTCTTATTGTTATGTCAGCTCTCTCCTTCTTTTCTGACTTAGACATGGAGTCTGGCAGTTGGAGCTGAGCTGAATAGTGTACTGCTTCTCTAACCGTTAAGGTTGTCAACAAAGTGTCATCTTGTGTCACGTATGCCTAAATTCATGTAGAGCGAAACTTCAGAAAGTGATAACAATTACCAGAACTAAAAGTTACAATACTATTATTAACTAACAAAAGAAAAAGTTAAAGATTTGGTTCTCCATACAGATGTTCCATAAGCCAGTGCTTGTTTGTGGCCATTGATAAGAATCTCTCCTGTCTGCCTTGTATTTGAACCTAGTCTCCCTGCAATATGAGTTCAAGTCAACATTTTTTGTCATACTTGGTAAGTTATTCTGTTTAATATTACTTATGGTATGTCAAGTAGTGAAAAGCTCTCCCCTTGACACTTGAGTTTTAACTCAAAACTCTTCTTAGACTTAGAAGAACATTATTAAGCTATTTGGGCTTCAAAACTGCAACTCATTAGTGATTCTGTTGATTATATATGTTAAAACAACTAAAAATTCCTTTCCTCTTAGTGACACTTTATCAAATAGAAACTTACCAGCTAATGCATCAAGAAGTGTAGATTTGCCACAACCAGAAGGACCCATTATGGCCAAGAGCTGTCCTGGTTTGGCATAACCTGAGAGACCTTGAAGAATTGATCTACTACCATTCTTTCCATTTGAAACAGTCACCCATAAGTCTTCCCATGTCAAATGAACACCCTCCTCTGCTTCAATCTGATTACAAAAAGCATTTCCTCTATTTCTTTCTGTAGACTCAATGTTCTCCACCTCTAATGAGATCTTAATTTCTATGCTAGATTCCACCATTCTTGAGCTATTGCTAAGTTCATAGTCACTAGCATTAGGTCGAAAAGGTGGATGAAGAAGCGAACTCATGCTCAACTATCTGTGTTTGAGACAGAAAGAAGGAAAAGGGAGATGGATTCTACTTTCTGGTTTACTGAATTTGCTAAAGAAGAATAGTATATAAAGAGTGTTATGCATTAAATATGTTTGTTGAAAGTTGGAACATGTTTGACAGGTTCAAGAGTCATATCCAAGAAGATGAAGAAAAATAGAACAAGAAGATCAATAATTTGAAAACAATCACGTTTTCACACAACGTAAAATCTTTTTTGTTTGTTTAATAGGACAAAACGTTTATAAGAATCCAGAGGGGTTACTTAAAAGACTAAAAACTTATAAAATACCGTATATTCTGAAGTGGATCACACGTTAGTAATAAATCAGAAGAGTACTACACTGGTAGCTGATCAATTCACAAATCAATTCAGGTTTCTTTCCCAGATGTAGAATGGGGACATCCCTCTCAGTTTCTAGAAAATATCCCAAGAAGCATTCAACGCTGATGAAAATCACATGATGGCTTTGCTAATTGCGTTAACAACTTGGTAAAATAAATTGTATTTTTTTTTTATCCAAGGTAAAAGGGGACATTCTTGATGCCAATAAAAAGAGGTTAGGGGTAAACCCCCGAAATCATCTTGATGATTGAAATTGTAATGGGTTTAAATCCGATATATTTACTAGTTACACTAACTTTCTTAAAAGTAATAATCTAGTTGAATAGTTTATACAAATTAAAAAAGAGAGCTATTTCTTAATTGAATTATCCATATTGCTATATATATATATATAACAAGTCAAGCAACTTAATTATATGGAAAAATGATAGGACAAGCATGCTTATATCTAAACCTGCTTGTACAATTTATGCTCTCCAGAAAAGAAAAAAAACTTAGAAAAGTCTAAATTTGATACTATGATTATAAAATAAACGTAATACACATGTATAATTCACTAAACAAGGATCACACAGTGTTGTAGAGGCATTAAATTACAAAAAAGGAAATGTTTTCTTATGCAGGAGGCATTTCATAATTGAACATTTTTTTCAACTATAAACACATGTTTATAATATTTATGATTTGTCGAGGATTCCATTTCATATGATAGGAAGAAAATTGTTTTTGTATTCTTCTTAGAAATGACTAGTCAATTATTAGAATAAGTATAAATATCTGTCTGTGAGGTGTTCAAGATTTTGATGTAACCATCCGATCTGATTACAAATGCTGAAGCCTGAAAGGGACAGATGAATATAGCGAAATAATAAAGTAAAAAAAAAAAACAAAAATTCTACAACTACTTCGTTTGAAAGTCTTGTTTTGGAACTCTGTAGTCAATAACTTCTATATAATGCCACACTGAAAGCAACATGTGGCAAAATGTCATAATATTAATGTAGGCCATATATTTATTCCTTGCTTATATATATTACATCTCTCATGCTAACCATGTGGTACACAAATTTTTTGAGAAGGAAACCATGCAAGGGATAAGATTTGCTGGTATATATCTTTCCACAAAAATTCCAATGAAAAAGATGTATTAAAATTAAATTTCATTGTAAGTTCAAAGTTTAAATTCATTGTAAAAATCTAAGGGTGTAAGCAATCATGCCATGTTGCTGTCAAACTTCATCTGATGAAGTAGGGTGGCTGAGTGGCTGTCTTTCCTGCATAACTTTCTTGGCCTGGTAACCCATTCACTTGAAAGCTGCAAAAATAGGCTTCACCTTCTCATTGCTCTTAAAGATAACCAAGAATAAAAGTCTACAAAAAACTACCATTCCTAGCAAAATAGCAAGATCAACCCACTTTGAGTAATTCATTTCCACTTGCCATACAGTTCTCAGTATTTCTTCACCTTGAATAGTCATAGGTCCTAAAATTTCATTTCTAATAAATGTTGAGCCTTCAAACTCATTCTTGAATAATCCTTGGAATGCATACTTGTGGAAGGCTAAATAGTGTAAAGGATATCTCCAAAATGGTTTGGGAAGATAATCTGGCGCCTGATAGAATCCGCTATCTAACATCGTCACTCCTAGAATTCCAGAACCAGCTATGATTCCCATTAGAAAATTGGGAACTATACATGCAACAATCATCATACTACTCCCAACCAGAAACATAGAAGTAAATAGAACATAAGTGAAGTATAGGTAGTGATTAAATCCAAAATGAAGACCAGCAAGCCAGTAAGTTATTGCTCCAGGAATCAGTGAAATCCATAGCAAATATGGAACGGCAGAGAGTGTGTTGCTAATGACAAATGCAGCAACACCATAATCCCGGTTTAATCTCTCGCATTCAAATACCTGAATTGGCAGGTGAAAGTTTCCGTAACAAATATATCAGCTGCATAATAGTACTGATGAAGCTTCTCACACAGTCAATTTAGTGAAATTTTAAGTCCCAAAGAGTGTGATTCCAATACCACTGTGTATTAGCATCTTATTGTTATCAAAGAGCAAAAACATACCTTCATCTCCTCTACAAAGGAAGGGAAGCCACCAATGGTTATAAAAGTGAAGAATGAAGTAACAAACATGAGCAGTGAACCTCTAGCCTAAAACAAATAAGAACATAAATATAACTAGATTTAAAGTTATCTTTATCTGCATTGATGACATGAAACTGTTCTTCAACTTTGTGCATTATAAGCTATGCTCTGCCTCACTTTTCCTCCCTTACCTGAATCGTAGTTTTATCCGAGCTAATATCAAGGAAGATAGTGCCAAGAATTAAAGCCAATACAACATAGATACCGAGGCGCAACCAGTAATAGCCTACATCGCAATACGTGTTCACGAAAGATCTTTTCGTCAGAACAAGGCACTGAGTAAGAAATGAAGCATGACTTCTCTGCTTCTCCATTGCTTCACAATCCTACATCATTTAAAATTCAAGCCTGTCTCTCTAGGATTATAGTCTTTGGTCTTGAAATAGTTTCTCGTTAACATGGATTCTCAATATTTGAACCCAGTATCTCGTAACTTTTTTGTTAGTGTTCTATATGGGCATGACTTTTGCTTTGGTCTTTTGGAAAATGCAACATACCCCTATATGAATATGATATCAAGTTTACCTTTTTACATATTTCAGATAATTCTTTATCAACTTGTTGACTAATTTGAGATGATTTATATGACTTTATAAGAATATTAGTTGCTTCTTCTCTGGTTATTCCTCCAGTTAAGCCTTGCTCAGGGTCCTGGATATATTCATAACAGACAAGAGATTCAAAACAATTGAGTTTCAAAGAAAGATATGATGCCAACACAATGGAAGCGAATTACCTGTTCAAAGTCCATGTTTAAGGTTTTGAGAAAATGATCAGAAGGATTATGGAGAGTTGTGCAAGGAAAACCATTTAATGCAAAAAACTGCATTAAACTAAAAGTAGGAGTAATTAGTTATTAGTCCAAAATCAATAATTATGAACATAGGGATTACAGATTATAGTTGTGTACCTTATTTGCTGCAAAGGCAGGACCAAAATATACTGCTTTACCAGAAGACACCAGACAAAGGTTGTTGAAAAGTTGAAAAACATCACCACTTGGCTGATGGATTGCTACAATAATAGTTCTTTGAATACCATCCTTTTGATCCAGGCTTGCGATACTGCTCATAACATAATATGAGGCTGCACTATCAAGTCCACTAGTTGGTTCATCAAGGAAGAGAAGTCTCGGGTGCGTTATGATCTCAACGCAAATGCCAACTCTCATCTTTTGCCCACAACTAATGCCTTTACATCCCCACCCTCCAATTCTTGTGTCCATGGCATCTTGCAAACCCATTTCTTTCATTGTAATATCTGTTCTCTCCTTCTTCTCTGACTTGGACATGGAATCTGGCAATTGGAGCTGAGCCGAGTAGTGCACAGCTTCTCTAACCGTTAAGGTCATCAATAGAGTATTATCTTGTGTTACATAAGCCTAAGTTCACATGGTGGGAAAAAGAGGTCACTAAAACCCCATAAGTCATAGACAAGTATATAGTGGGATTCCTTTTTCTGGATAAAGATTTTAGAACAGCTTAGGAAGATTTCCTCTTACTGATGTTCCACATGCCAGTGCTTGCTTGTGGCCGTTGACAAGAATCTCCCCTGTTTGCCTTGTGTTTGAATCCAATCTCCCTGCAATAGGTACTCAGAAATTTGATCCTTGGTAAGATATTATAAACAAAGTGAGTATTTATTTCAAAAGTGAGTATTTATACTTAATATGAATGATCACAAAGTGAATTTCATCATGTTTCTAGCCAACAGATCAAACATTTAGCATTAGTACCTGACATAATTGAGCTGTTTGAACCTCATAACCTGTGCCATTAAATATCTTGCCATAACAACTCACTTGCTAATGGATTAAAATTACATATAAACTCACTGGAAATTCTCTACAGATCAACATTCATGATACATCTCTTATTGAAAACTAAAAGCTCCTTTTGTTAGTGACACTTTATGCATTGATATAGTACAACAAATTTACCTGCCAAAGCATCAAGAAGTGTAGATTTGCCACAACCAGGAGGAGCAATTACAGCTAAGAGCCATATCAATGAGACACCTTCCTCACTCTGAATGAGCTGAACAGCATTTGATTTCATGGTTTCCTCCTCTAATGTGGTCGTAGTTTCTAGTCTATTTTGTACAATGTTTAAATTGTAGCAAACTGCATAGCCACTGTCATTTGGTTGGAGGGATGGATTAAGAAAGGAAGCTCAGTTTAGTATATGTGTAAGGAGAGACAGAGAGAGTGAAAGAAGAGGCTGCAGCTGAAAGTGCAAAGAAACATAGCTATATTTAAAGACACTATAAAGTTTCATACCATTCTTTAAAGAAATGTTGGCAAGAAAGATGAGAAGAAAAACATTAGATAATAGATAAAGATTCATTTTTTAGTTCCAACTAAGTCAATCCTTCTCTTGTGTTTTCTTCCTCTCTTGTTTATCTTGAAGGACAAAACATCTTTCTCTAGGAAACTGACAGAGTGACAATTGTAAACAAATATTTAGAGCACAAGAATGGCTAACAAATTCCATAGGATTAGTAATAGTTGGTAATGAAAAGTATTTTCACGACGTCTAAATAACATGATAATCAAATTCATGCATTCATTAGAAATGATGATTTATGAAAAGGTGGAGGGTTAACTTCTCTCCTGTATAGCATATTTATGAGGATCAGAGTATTGACTTGATAGCAGCTGTATCCCATTGGAAGTAACAAGATATAGATGTAAATAGAAAACTCTCCTTGTTTTCTTGTAATTGCTACAGATAGTTAATTCTTTGGCATATAACTAAATTCATGATTAGGACAATTTTCCATTGTATACATATACCAAACATTAAAGTACTTGATAGCGTGTAATATTGTCCTTGTCTTAATTATGTTAATGTTATCGGTATGTAAACAAAAATTTTGTTGCCCATGTTTTTTTGTTTGAAAATAAAAGGCTGTTTGTTGGGTAAATCTTGTTGAATTGAAAAGTAAACAACATTGTTATAAACTAATAATTTTTCAATTTTTGTATGAATTTAGTAGACTAGGAGTTAAAAATATTTTCTGCAAGAATCTCTTCTGGTTTATATAACATTGGTTTTGGTGTTTGGAAAATCCGGAAGCAAACTAAATGCCATCCCCTTTCACAAACATTGTTGGAGTTAGACGGCCCCAAGTCACTATTTATTTCTCCTGGTATGGTTTATAATAGACTTGGTCTTTGTAAAAAAGAAAAACAATTCCCTTCTCTTTGGTTATTTATATTTGACCTCTAACACTTTGTTTTAGATTAGAAGAGACTTTACAACATGAACTAATTATCTATTTCATTAAAATTTATTCAGAAATATAAGTGACAAGAGGTGAATCGCAAGATTGAAAAAACACTCAAATTTTCTTACTCTTTTTTCTTCTCTAGGTGGAGTATAGAGTTACAATAAAAGTTAAAATTTTAAAGAAGACTTATGGGTGGAAAGAAAGGGTAGCAGATCAATTCTTCAGTGTCTATCAGGTCATGCCAAACCTGGACAGCTCTGGGCATTGTGGCAAATCGACTCTTCTTTGATGCATTAGCTCTGTCACTTAAGAATTTATAGTTGTTTTAACATATATACGTATAATCAACAGAATAACTAATAAACTTACCAGCTAATGCATCAATAAGTGTAGATTTACCACAATCCATTATGTAGTGTTGGCCTTAAGGTATGTCAACTCAAGAAATCGCGTTCACGAAAATTCCCTCAACATTGGTTCCTAACACAAATTTGGTACAATTTCTCTCAACTTACTACAACATACTGAACGTTGGTTCAATTTACATGTCCATTAATTATTCCCTGATAAGTAAATTTTCACCCTCATCAGAGATAATAAAATTGTTCACAATTTTCCGATAAAAATAAGTAAGACAATGGAAACTACTAATTTATGTTAACAGTAGATTCAGCTGGAGACTGCAAAGCCAATAAAATAGAATGCGAATGGCTCATAGCTGCATGGAGTGAGTCGTAGACAACAACCAAGACTGTAAATACCAAATAGAGACCAAAAACCCAAATCAAGATAGAAATCAAATAGGATTCCAAGTCAAATGTAAACCTCAACATTTAAAAGATATCTAAAAGCCATTGTCATCAGAAAGGGAGAACTGTATCAAAATTTAACAAAACAAATGCATAGAGATCACCACCACCAGTGTTTGGTGAGAATAAACTTTCATCCTAACTCCAAAACTAGCTTTAGGCCACTACAGATGGCTTAGAAGCACTAGAAAGCTTGGATCTTCTCTTTGCTAAGCTCTCACTGCGGCGTTCTCTCTGCTCCTTCAACCTAGAGGCAAGGAGTTTCTGGTATTCAGCTGCCTCAGACTTTGCCTTAACAATTCTCTTCTTCTTCTCTGCAATCCTTGCACGCTTCCTCTGGAGTGTCACCGGAGTGACAAGCCTCTGTATCTTAGGAGCTTTGCTGACTTTTTTCCCTGTAACCAAACACATTTCAACCAGTTATAAAAGGCACCACAAATTTAAACCACACTTGTAAGCAGTTCAGCATAATCACAACAGTCACCATTCACACATCAATACAAATATAACATCTAAACCAATTCAATTGAATGGAGATACAAGTTCACTTTTACTTCTCCCAATGATGAAATGTAAAGAATCCACCAACCATAGTTGAATACATAAAGTTTTAGACAAATGTTCAGGTATAATGTCATTTAGCATAGACCCTAATTGCAGTATAGACCCATACAATGAAAAAGCAGAATTACCATCCATGATATTTTTTTAATGAACAGACACCCCAGACCAAGTCATGATTAAGTTTGTCCTTCAAGTGTATAATTCATAAGAAATAAATTTGGACAGCTTCATATTTTAGATTGGGCAATTGTAGTGAAACAGTTTAAATACTACAATGGATACAAGAACATTTTTGCAAAACATAAGAGGAAGAGATGTAAGAAATTTAAGGTAAAAAAAGAAATAGCTGAAATTTTCTAAGAATCCCATCCAACACTTACTATCAGAAATTGCATGAAAAAGATGAAGGAAATTTTACCTGTTTTTGTTGTGAAGGTTCGCCGGTAAGTGTTGACATACTTTGTGACATCATCATGCTTAGAAAGGTTAAACAGCTTGCGGATCTTGGATGCCCTCTTTGGACCCCTCATTCTTGGCTTCTCAGTGTCAGTTAGCCCTGGTAGTTCATTCTCACCCTTCTTCACTATCACCAAGTTCAAAACAGAGAGGTCTTGGCTAACAATGCACCCACGAACAGACTTCCTCCTGCGCTCGCCATTGCGCCTTCCATAACCACGGAAACATGGAGTTCCTGCTCAAACAAACAATGAAAATGAAACAATTCCTTACATCAAAGGTGGCAACATATACAATATTAGTTAAGAGGATGTTAAGCTAACAGCCTCCTAGTGACCCAAAGTTGGCATCAGTGAAGGGAAGAGAAGAGACAAGCTGTAAATACACCTACCCCTATGGAGCAAGAGGCGAACACGACCAGGAGTCAGAACTCCCTGCTTCATGGGAAATCCTTGTTTGTCACAACCTCCCATGATTTTGAAGACATAACCCTTAAACTCCTGTAGAAAACCAATATGTAGGAATGATTAATTGATCAGTCATCAACATAATATAAAAAGATGATGATAAGGTGGTGGTTCAATCATACCTCGCCAAGAGAATCACCACTGACCTCCTGAGAGATCCGCTTGTCAAAAAATGCTCGACTGCAAATAGAGGTGTTACATTATGATGGGTAATAATATCCAGTAATGACAGAAGGTAGTTACAGAGGAAGTAACAAGAATACTAGGATGAAAAGTAAGAAACAAAAAGAAAAATGGGTTAAATAAAATTTAATATAATTAAAAAAATTGACTGTCACGCACATGAGGCAACAACCTACAGCATCGGATCCAGAAACATGAGGCAAGAACTTTATAGCTATATTGCAAAGAACAAAACAAATGATATACATGGGCAGTATGAGACAATCAATTCAAAAACTAGGACATTGGTAATTAGCAATATAAATTTTAAAAGTTAATACAATCTTGCAGGCATCAACTTAACGTTTGAGTGGCATATACAAACATGAGCTTAAATTAGCTACTACAGTACCATTTTTATATAACTGATACGGATGCCTGATAAAAATATGACATTCTGAGAAGCTCAAAATTCTTAATAGGATCTAGTTGAGCTACCCATTTAAGTCAAATTGGAAGGAATTCACTTCCCTAGGGCTCCAGTACAGAGTGAAAATTCAAACCCAATCACTCCTAGATTTAAACGGAAAGGCACATGCTTTCAAATAGAATACTTTACCAGACGTTTATAACACTCATGTCCCAAGGAAAATGTTCAGTTTCTTACTAATTTATTATAACTTTCTCTGTAGCCACACATAGCAGAGTAAAACAAGAAATTAAACAAAAAGGAAGGAAAGAGGAGATCCAAAAACATACAGCTTCTGGTCATCATCGATCTCCAGCTTCTTCTGGCATCCAGTAGTAGGATTTGCAATGTTGAACTGCAGAAATGGCAGGACAATCAGCCACTAATAACAATAACAATAAATAAAAAAACTACAAGCTCCAAACAAAATAACATGCCCAGATGTTCAAGAATCAAAGTTTAGGGTTTCGAAAACCAACCTTCATCTTGCAGTTTCAATTGGTATCGCCGCGACGCACTGCGGAAATAGGCGTAGGTTTGTGCGTCTGTGAGATCCTAGAAATTAGAGTATAACCTGAAGCTTTTAAAGGAGGCCATTAGGGTTTCAAGGGCTTTGGTTCATTGTGGATGATCAGAAATATGGTTTTGATCCGACCCGTTAAGATAACCAAACAATTGGGCTAGTAGCATGCCCAAGTTGCTAAATAAACCGACTTCCTATGCCGGCCCGTTTAATTATTATGTATTTTCATTTCGATCCCTGATAATCACCGCTTTCCATTTGGGTCCTCAAAGATTTAATTTTTTTCTATTCTAATTCTTTAAAATTGGATTTTTTTTTTTTAAATGAATTCTTAATAAGTCAAAATTTATTTTTTTGTTGAAATTCAAAATTATTAAATTGAGTTACAATTTTAAAAATTATTTAGAATAATTTTTAAGAGATGACAAAAAATAAATTTTAATACATAAAATAGAAAGATTATATAAATATTGACTTAAACATTAAAAATAAATTATAAAGTTATAAAAAAAATCTTCTTTAATCATCAAATACCTTTGAGATAATTTTAACTACTTCACTAATTATATGGTATTTCATAAAAATTAGTAGTTTTGACTGGATTTAAATAAATCTTATGGATCACAATAGAAATTTTGTATTGTATAGGACTTGATTAAAAAATGTTTCTAGGGATCAAATTGGAAAATTGTGTATTTTTTGAAGTACCAAAAAATAAATATTCCTTTTCTGTTTATTATGGTTTTCTTTGGATATAAATTAATTTACATATTCGTCTTTCCGTAGCCCTATATATCTCTGTCTCTGTGTTCAGAGAGAGATCGAGTTCGAGAAGACAAGCTTACTATTCGCATAGCTCAGGTATGTTCTGGTTTCTACTTGCTTTGTTTGTAATCATAGATTCATAGTCTCAAATTTAGATTTTGATTCAAACCCTAGGTTTTAGTATCTTTCTCATAGTGTTTTTGGATTTTAGGGTTTTGAAACAATTCAAGAGCTAGAAAGAACCGATTCAAGAAATAAAAAATGGCGTCAATGGACCCAGAAATAGCTAAGACTCAGGAAGAGCGAAAGAAGTTGGAACAGCAATTGGCTTCTCTTACATCGGTCACTTTTGATACGGATCTTTATGGTGGAAGTGACAAAGATGCTTATCTGAGTTCTATTCCAGCTAACGAGGATGAAGAGAATTTGGATTCTATGGATAACGAGGTTGCTAGGAAACTGGCTTCATATACTGCCCCGAAGTCGTTGTTAAAGGAGATGCCAAGGGGTGCAGAGGACGATGGTGATATTGGGTTTAGGAAGCCACAGAGGATTATTGATCGTGAAGATGATTATAGGCAAAGGAGGTTGAATAGGATTATCTCTCCGGAAAGGCACGACCCATTTTCAGCAGGTGAGAAGACACCAGACCCATCTGTGAGGACTTATGCTGATGTAATGAGAGAGGAGGCATTGAAGAGGGAGAAAGAGGATACTTTAAGATTGATTGCTAAGAAAAAGAAGGAAGAAGAGGAAGCTGCTAAGGCTGCACCAGAGAAGGGTAAGGATTCTGGTGCTGCCGCAGCACCTCAGAAAAGAAGGAATAGGTGGGACCAATCTCAGGAAGATGGTGGAGCAAAGAAAGCTAAAACTTCTGATTGGGATTTGCCAGATACAACTCCAGGGAGGTGGGATGCAACACCAACTCCTGGGAGAGTGGCTGATGCAACACCTGGAAGGAGGAATAGATGGGATGAAACTCCTACCCCTGGAAGGTTAGCCGACTCAGATGCTACTCCAGCTGGTGGTGCAACACCCGGTGCAACTCCTGCTGGGATGACCTGGGATGCTACCCCAAAGCTTCCTGGGCTTGCTACACCAACTCCAAAAAGGCAGAGATCTCGGTGGGATGAGACACCAGTAAGCATGGGTAGTGCTACACCGCTACCTGGTGCCACACCTGCAGCTGCATATACACCGGGGGTTACTCCTGTTGGAGGAGTTGAGCTGGCTACTCCAACACCTGGAGCAATCAATATGCGTGGTGCAATTACGCCTGAGCAATATAATCTGTTGAGGTGGGAGAAGGACATTGAGGAGAGAAATCGTCCTTTGACAGATGAGGAGCTTGATGCAATGTTTCCACAAGAAGGATATAAGGTTTTGGAACCTCCAGCCTCATATGTGCCTATTAGAACACCTGCAAGGAAGCTGCTTGCAACCCCAACTCCACTGGGAACTCCTTTATATCAAATACCAGAAGAGAATCGTGGGCAACAGTTTGATGTTCCAAAGGAAGCACCCGGTGGCTTACCATTCATGAAGCCAGAGGATTACCAGTACTTTGGGGCACTGTTGAATGAAGATGATGAAGAGCAGTTGACCCCCGAAGAACAAAAAGAGCGGAAGATTATGAAGCTTCTGCTTAAGGTTAAGAATGGTACACCACCACAGAGAAAAACAGCTCTGAGACAGCTTACGGATAAAGCTCGTGAGTTTGGTGCAGGCCCCTTGTTTAACAGAATTCTGCCATTGCTCATGCAACCTACTTTGGAAGACCAAGAGAGGCACCTTTTGGTCAAGGTTATTGATAGAGTACTGTATAAATTGGATGAGTTGGTTCGTCCATATGTTCATAAGATTCTTGTTGTGATTGAACCTTTGTTGATTGATGAAGATTATTATGCACGTGTTGAGGGGAGGGAAATCATATCTAATCTCAGTAAGGCAGCAGGATTGGCAACAATGATTGCTGCCATGCGTCCTGATATTGACAACATAGATGAATATGTTAGGAACACAACCGCCAGAGCATTCAGTGTTGTTGCCTCTGCTCTTGGAATTCCTGCACTGTTGCCCTTTCTGAAGGCTGTTTGTCAAAGTAAGAAATCATGGCAAGCTCGGCACACAGGAATTAAGATCGTTCAGCAGATAGCTATTTTGATTGGTTGTGCTGTACTGCCGCACCTGAGGTCCCTTGTTGAAATTATAGAACATGGTCTAAATGATGAGAATCAAAAAGTGAGGACGATCACTGCATTGTCTCTTGCTGCTCTTGCTGAGGCTGCTGCCCCTTATGGTATTGAAAGTTTTGATTCGGTCTTGAAGCCTCTGTGGAAGGGTATAAGACAACATCGTGGGAAGGTCTTGGCTGCCTTCCTGAAGGCCATTGGTTTTATTATTCCTTTGATGGAAGCTTTATATGCCAGTTATTATACTAAGGAAGTCATGGTTGTTTTGATTCGTGAGTTTCAGTCACCTGATGAAGAAATGAAGAAAATAGTTCTGAAAGTGGTGAAACAATGTGTAAGTACTGAGGGAGTTGATGCTGAGTACATCAGAACTGATATTCTCCCTGAGTTTTTCAAAAACTTCTGGGTTAGGAGGATGGCTTTGGATCGGAGGAATTATAGGCAACTTGTAGATACAACTGTGGAGATAGCAAACAAAGTTGGTGTTGCTGATATAGTTGGGAGAATTGTTGAAGATCTTAAAGATGAGAGTGAACCGTATAGGAGAATGGTAATGGAAACAATTGAGAAGGTGGTTACAAACTTGGGTGCTTCTGATATAGATGCTCGATTGGAAGAGCTTTTGATTGATGGGATTCTCTACGCATTCCAAGAGCAGACAAGTGATGATGCTAATGTGATGCTTAATGGTTTTGGTGCAGTTGTGAACTCTCTTGGGCAGAGAGTGAAGCCTTACCTTCCTCAGATTTGTGGTACGATTAAGTGGAGGTTAAACAACAAGAGTGCAAAGGTGAGACAGCAAGCAGCAGATCTTATTTCAAGGATTGCTGTGGTAATGAAACAGTGCCAAGAGGAACAGCTGATGGGTCATCTTGGTGTTGTCTTGTACGAGTATCTGGGAGAAGAATATCCTGAAGTTCTGGGATCTATTCTGGGAGCACTGAAGTCCATTGTCAATGTTATTGGTATGACAAAGATGACTCCTCCTATTAAGGATTTGCTTCCCAGATTGACACCAATTCTGAAGAATAGGCATGAGAAGGTACAAGAGAACTGTATTGACCTTGTTGGTCGAATTGCTGACCGTGGGGCTGAGTTTGTCCCAGCTAGGGAGTGGATGAGGATTTGTTTTGAGCTCCTTGAGATGCTTAAGGCCCACAAGAAGGGAATCCGTCGAGCTACAGTGAACACCTTTGGGTATATTGCTAAAGCCATTGGACCACAAGATGTGCTGGCAACTCTGTTGAACAATCTTAAAGTGCAGGAGCGGCAGAACCGTGTCTGCACAACTGTGGCAATTGCTATCGTTGCAGAAACCTGTTCACCCTTCACAGTTCTGCCAGCTTTGATGAATGAATATCGTGTGCCAGAGCTTAATGTGCAGAATGGAGTCTTGAAATCTCTCTCTTTCCTTTTTGAGTACATTGGTGAAATGGGCAAAGACTATATCTATGCTGTGACTCCGTTACTTGAGGATGCACTCATGGACAGAGATTTGGTACACAGGCAGACTGCTGCTTCTGCTGTGAAGCACATGGCTCTGGGAGTGGCTGGTTTGGGTTGCGAGGATGCATTAGTCCACTTGCTGAACTATGTGTGGCCAAATATATTTGAGACTTCTCCTCATGTCATAAATGCTGTTATGGAAGCTATTGAAGGGATGAGGGTGGCATTGGGTGCTGCCATTGTGTTAAACTACTGTCTTCAGGGCCTGTTTCATCCTGCCAGGAAGGTTAGGGAAGTGTACTGGAAGATTTATAACTCGCTCTACATTGGAGCTCAGGATGCTCTTGTGGCGGCTTATCCTATTTTGGAGGATGAGCAGAACAATGTATACAGTAGACCTGAGTTAATGATGTTTGTGTAACGTGCAGTTTAGGAAGATGTAAGCTGATGTTTAGCATTTTCACTAGTTTGTTACGTATGGCTATGTTACTGAAGCCTACTTTATGAATAATCCCAGTTGTGTTTTTTCTTAAATTGAATTCTTATCTGATAGTTGATTGTATGCCGCCTTCTCATCTAACTTCCAAGTAATTACAGATTCACCAAAACACTAGTCAATGCTCTGCGGTGCAGCTTGCTGAGTGTTATTTTTTCTGTCTATTTTAGTTTCCATCAGTGGAATAAAGCCATGAACGACCTTGGCTCTTCAGGTGAACCCAAAGAATTCCAAACTTAACCTTGTTTGCTTGTCCTGTAGTTTGTTCTGTATAGGCGCATTGCCGTTTCCTATGCAGAATGTTCCGGAGCGCGCTTGTTGGAAACTGATTTAAGTCACTCGTGGATTTTCTTGTCACCCTTAAAGGGAGCGAGTCAAAATGACACAAGAAATGAAGCCATCAGCAAAAAGGACGCATCAAATACAAGTATACCTCAACTGACAAGTATCCAGTGTGGGTTTGATTCTGACAAATGATGACTTCTCAACCGGTGATGGTAGTGATTCCCAGAACATAACATTAGGACCATCATCTAAATTAGCCTCAACATTTGAGATGATGAAGACTGAACTAAGAGGTTCAAGGTTCAATGTTGGCTCCAGGTATTCCAGCTTGTAAGACATATCCATGGAACAAAACTAGACTCGAATGTAGTCAAAATACCTTGTTTGAAACATTAACTTTGCTCCACATGGATCATTTATGCACATTTATTGAGTTAGGTTGAGAAAGTTTAGAGTACTTTTAGGCTTGATTTGATAATGCTATAATTTTTTGAGAAAAAAATTTGAAGTACTCTTAGACTTTGTTAATGCTATAACTTTTTGAAAAGTGTTGTGCACTCTCTTAGTACTATTTTTAAAAAGTTATAATAGTAGTGTTTAGTAAAATAATATAAAAGTTATATTTAATAAGTAGAAACTATAAATTAGTATTTGGTAAATTTATTATAAATATTTAAATTGACTATAATAGATATTGACAATAAAAAAGAAAGATAGTTAACATATTATATTAATTAATAAAAAATAAATAAATACAAATTTTCATTAAAAGTTGACTTAATAAATTTTTAAAAACATTAATGATATTTAAAAACAAAATAGAAACATCTCACTTTTTTTATATATCAAACATAAAAAAGTTAATTTATGCTTTTTATAAGCATAGCACTCTACATAAGTATTATCAGTTAAATAGATGCACATTCAATTTATCGAGTTAGCATTTGGATCTCCTAAATAGTAAGAATATACTGGTGCTACTGACCATGGTGCTTAAGTAGTAGTTTGCATGCCATTATTGCAAAAACACCACCTAATGAAATAGAAAAAGTTACTCTTACTGCAAATTAGATTTATAATCAATACCATTTTCAGTATTTTTTTTTTTTCTCTAAATTGTAAATGTATGCACATTCAAGGTCTAAGAAAATGATGGAATTTTTTGGCCTAAATGAAATGGTGGCAGTTTCTATTTTCTATCTTGAATGTTTATTTAGTAAATAATTAATCCAGAAAAAATTAGGGAAAAACTAGTAATTATTGAACTTAATTTTTATTGAGTTCATTATACTACAATAACACAATTTATGTCCCAAAAAGTTGTAGTAATATATAATTTTTGGGATAATTCTTTCTTTCTTTTTTTCTTTTTTTCTGGTTTAAAAAAAAAGTAAAGAGTATTTACAGCATACACTGCAAGTTATTCATTTGCATTCTTGACCCACCACCAATGTCAATGTGCTGTTCCCGCCAAAGCCACTCTTCTGCATCTCCCTTCCCTTTCACCAAAACCCTCTTCTTGCTGTGCTCACTGGTTACTGGTTAGCCATGGAGTATGCTGGAAAATCCGATCAACCTGACCGTTGGGAAACGATTTTGGCGGGTTTCATCAAGCAGAACTACTATGACCAGCTCCGCTCCGTTGCGCTCTCCCCAGATTCTAAGCTTCATTACCCTCTTTATGTCGAGTACACAACCTACATCCAAAATTTCATATTTTCCATGGTACTTAGTTTCTTTCTGTATCTGAAAATTTCTACGTCTGTCTTAGTTTTGCAGAGTTGATGGAGGAAGACCCTCAACTTGCCCACCTCATTTTCTCTGAGCCCACTGAATATTTACGAATTTTCGACAGGGCTGCTGTTTGGGCTCATGTAAGCTACTCTAAAAAAAAAAAAGTCAATTTTGATTAGGATTAGGATAAACATTTTGACGTTGTTATGTACGCTGGTGTGTAGAATGTAGTGGCAGGGGAGTTGATTGGTAACAAGAATAAGATTAAACAAAAAACAATTCATGTCCGTATTAATATCTTTGGTTCTCCACTCGAGTGTCCTGGTTTGCTTCTCTTCTAAGCCCTTGAGTTTGTTTGAATATATCCCCATTTTGCTAAATGGGTATATTTACATATTGCTGCTGATCACTTATTGATTTATGTATTTTGAGTGAAATTAGAGACTTTTCCAACTATTGGTCGTGTGAGAGTAAAGCATCGTGGAATTCTTCTCACGATCAAAGGGACAGTAATCAGGTCAGGAGCCGTCAAGATGTATGAAGGAGAGAGGTGGTACCAGTGTCAAAAGTGCCAGAATGAGTAAGTACTATTATATATGGTTAATTTAATACTCTAGCAGACACGAAAATGGGTGTGTGCACACATTTGCTTATTGCCTATATTGAATTTTCTAGTGGCTTGACCTGAGAGGTGTAATTCTGATAAAATTATGAACCGTTGGCTTCCAGTGTCCATTATTCTGTAACTCAATTTCCTCCTAAGCCGGTCAAGGAATAAAAATTGTTGTGGGCCACAATGAAGTTTTTTCTAGTTTGATTAATAGTTAAACAAGCCATCCTTCTTATTTAGTTGATGCAAATAGTGCCTTTGTTCCTTATGCTCTTATATGTAGTTGCAATCTAATGATTGCTTAGAGAAAACGAAAGAAGCTTCTTCTTTCTATCGAGAAATTATCTAGCTGAAAAGCTGCTTTATATGCATCTCTTTTCCTTACCAAAATTCTAGTTCAATGCACTCATTCTATCAACATGAATAGCATATTAATTTCATGACTTGTTTGTATATTTTTTTGACATTTGGCATTCATCTTGTATATTAAACATTTAGCATGATATTTATACATGTCATATGTGATGTACAAAGGATTGATAGATGGAAGATACACTTTTAGTGTATATTTATTGAAATTTTTTGAAGCAAGAAGATGTAGATACCGCCGCGCGGGGGGGGGGGGGGGGGGGGTGGAACTGTTTATCATTTAGATGTGGGCTTAAATAGATGTTCAGTAATTATTCACGACATCAGAATTTCCTTTCTCAAAATCTTCCCAGGATGATATACTGCTATTACTTGTATTCAACTAAGATATGTAGGTTGTATTACTTACTATAGAAAGTATTAAAGTATTTAATGAATAGATGTTTGTTTTTACCCATTGTACTTCGCATTAAATATTTAATCAGTCATTAGCTAACAAAATATGCAGATTCCCAGTTTATCCTGAGCTTGAAGCTAGAAATTCCATACTATTACCTTCATTTTGCCCTGTTAAGGTAAAATTGTCTACTCAATTTCAGTTTACATGTTGGATTTTTCTTCCTGATCCATCATTGTTTGAGATTCAAAGATAATACTGATGAATTTTTATTTTTTTATTTTGGTTACGTTGATGAAATCTGGTAATATGTTATCAGTATGTTAAGCCCACATGTGTTTATGTGCAAAACAAAAGTGGATTTAGACGGAAAGTTTACAAAGTAAAATATGATTTGATTTTGCTTTTATTACTGTCTGCCCCTCTACATTGTATTAACTTGTTTCGGATAGTAATTTCTTTGCTTTCTTTCTTTTTTTTCTTTAATTCTTTGCAACATGATATTGGTTGGAGTTTTTTTATACAAGTAAGTGGGCAATCTTGTTCAAGTTTCCACGTATAGATTCATGAGTTGATTGTTGTTCTTAATGTTAGAGTGGTAAACCATGTGGAGGGACAAAATTCCAATACTTGGACAACTCTATGGTATCTCATGATTATCAAGAGATCAAAATCCAAGAAAGTACACAGGTGCTTGGTGTTGGCGCGATCCCTCGTTCAATCCATGTCATCTTGATGGACGACCTTGTTGACATTGTTAAAGCAGGAGGTATCACATTCTAAGAAGCTCTGTTTTTCTATCTTCTTTACCTATCTATCCCTTTCAGAGTTGTCAACACGGTGGAATTTAACATGGTTCTTGTCCTCAATTTATTACTAGCGAAAAAATTTTTACTCTACATGACTAAGTGGGTCTTCTAGCAAGCTGAAGTGCATGAAGAAAATTATTGATACTGACTTTACTTTAAAATCAGTATTTTGGGAGTATTATTTGTTTCAAGTCAGTGTCTATGTCATAAAAGTACCACCTTGGAGTTATTGACGAATCCATAAATGTGATACTTGTTATGAGTTTAAAAAAATTTATATTACAATGAGAGTGAGAGTTTTACGCTGCCTGGTACAGATGATGTAATTGTTACTGGGGTCTTAACAGCGAGGTGGTCTCCGGAGTTAAAAGATGTGCGATGTGACCTTGATCCAGTATTGATTGCCAATCATGTAAAGTAAGTATGGTATTTCATTTTTTTTAATCTTTAAAAGATTTTTAATGCAATACGACTTTCAAGGAAAGTGCATTTTTCAGGTTGATTATGTATTTTTTGTTGGAAGATACTGAGGGGAAAAATTGTTATATTGATTGTTATGCACGTTCTAAGCCTCTTCTAGTTTCCTGATGTGGGATAAAATCATGCACAATTTAATGAAACATAACTGTCCACCAACTATGTAATTCTCCTATACAAGGATCCTTTGTTGCCTTTCAGCATTGGTCACTTCTATTCATGTCTGTTTATGGATTTTATTTTTTTCATGCAATATTTAGAGGCTCATTACTATAGAAATGAATCTGTTGGATTTTAAAATTGTTTACATGTTTACATGTTTTAGGTTTTTTGTTGTGCTTGTTTCTTAGTATCTTTTTTGTAAGTTCCAGCTCTTATTTATTTATTGATTTTCATTATCGGTTACTGTTAGGAGAACCAATGAACTGAAGTCAGAAATTGATTTTCCCGATAACGTTGTTATGAAATTCAAGCAGTTCTGGTCAGACTTCAAAGATGCGCCATTAAAAGGTGGAATTAACCTATAAATTTATGCCATGTATCATTATATTTCTCAGTCATTAGTGAATGTCATGCAAAGATTTTGCTTTTATCTTTTTTTCTTCATCTGGTTGCAACAACTGTAAGACTTTACTAAAACTACTTGCTGTTTCAAAATAATCCAGGGAGAAATGCCATTCTACGAGGAATTTGCCCACAAGTCTTTGGACTCTTCACTGTCAAGCTTGCAGGTAAACATTTATATAATTTTGTTTTTTTTTAAACATTCAAAAGAGAAATGTAGTGGGTGATTGATCTTTCCACTTGGAGGTATTCATGATAAGCTCACATCAAGGACATGTTTTTAGTTCTTTCTTTTCTGGTTTGATGAAGGATCAGCTGCTGAAACTGTCTTTCGAATATAATTTTTGATAATTGATGAGACTAAACCAAGGGTTAGTGCTAGAAGCTCTAGAATATAAGGTTTTTTCAGTTTTCAGCTAAGCATGGCTAAGACCAAATATATGGAGTTACTTATGGAAAGAGTTGGAGAAACGAGAGTTTAGTTAGTTAAGATTGAGGAGCAAGAATAAGAGTGAGCAGTAAGCAGTTTCCTTATATGGAGCCATTGTTTCATAATGAGAACTGAGTGTATAAATTGGAGAATTGCTTCCTGAATTGTCTGTAACTGAAGATACCCTCGAACTTAAAGTGCAAAGTTTACATGCTTGCTTGGGAATATGAAAATGTCAAAGTAGATGTCTGGTATCACAAAGAAAGAAAGATATTTGTTCATCACTCATCAGTAGGGGAGAGTCATATGAATTGATCTGGACACTTACAACAGATATGCAAATATCACAGCAAGGAAGAGTGAGAAATCCCAGTACAAGAATGAAAATAAGTAAAAGGGAGACTAAGAATGATTGCATAGAAGTATTATGGAAGTTATGGTTGGAAAAGTGTTAAATGAGAACTTTCCGTTTCGTTTGGACTTAATGTAGAAAGACAATCCATGTGCAGGGCTCCAATTAGGCATGGTTAAGGATTTATGTTGCTAACCCCTAATATAATTGAGGCTTGTTATTGTAGAGGTTTTGGTGAAGCGTAAAATTTTGAAAGGATGTGTTTTCTCAATTAAATATTATCTGTTTTACCTTGACACAATTATAACTTTTTACTGAGAACTATATCAGCTTATTTTCTTTCACACAAAAATCGTGAAATAATTTACTTTTCTCCCTCCACCCAAAAAAAAAGTGCTAAGCCTCTCATTTTAGCTAAAAAGAACTTTTTTTTTCTTTTTTTTTTTTGAATTTAGTTGCATTAACCCTTCTTGGAGGTGTTCAACATGTTGATGCTTCTGGGACAAAGGTTCGAGGAGAGTCACACTTGCTTCTTGTTGGTGATCCTGGTATGAGTTAACCCTTTTTCAAAAGTATTACAATATGTAGGTTCTCTTACTTTATTATTTACATGGCCAAGTTTATTTCAGCTGCAGTCTCGTGTTCTGCTTGGTTGTGTAACTTCTTTTGATATCCCTTTGAGTAACACAAATAATGTAATTTTGCATAAGCTTTTCAATGGAGCTTTGATGGCAAGTTGGCAATGAAAATGTCGTGTTCTATTTCTTGATTTATCTTATTATTGAAGCTGCTTAACTGTTATCAGTTTGATGTAGGTGAATGTCTCACCTTCATTCTTCAATAGATAAGTAGTGAATTTCTTGCCTAAATAGAGTATGTGCTGCCTATTATCACCAGTTTGTCTAATTAACCAAATATGTGTTTCTTACCTTCCAATAAAAGAATCTATGGTAACTAATTTGTAAGTTGGACTGTGATTAAATATTATATGTTACTTCCCAATAATACCAGGCATAATATTCTGATATTGTCAATGGTCTTATGTTGTTATTGCCACAGGTACTGGGAAGTCTCAGTTTCTGAAATTTGCAGCAAAATTGAGCAACCGTTCTGTAATCACCACTGGTTTGGGAAGCACGAGTGCTGGATTGACTGTTACTGCAGTGAAGGATGGAGGTAAGCCTTGATATTGGCTGTACCCTAAAACTTACAGTGGAATTGGACAATAGTTGAAATGGGTTTTCTTCCATTTATTTCTTAATTTATTCTTTATTTATACTAATGTGCATGTCAAATTCTTGTTTCTTATCAATATTACAATTTGGTGCAAAGCCTTCCTGTCTGAAATTCCTCTTTCAAACATTGGGTTTTTTCTTATATGACTTCTGTTAAAGATTGTTGTCATCTCCTGTATAAGAGGGATTCAGGGAAGTCTTAGCCTAAACACATAGTTGGCCTGTTTCTTGGCTTCTTAAGATTTTGAGGAATTTTGGTTTAGCAACACTTTTATCTTGTTTTCGGTTTATAAACTTGAGTCTCTATCAAGGCTTATTTATCTGATGACAAGGATTAAGGAACTATCCTTAAAAATTGAGAGCTAGTATTTCAATTGAAATTCTCCCATATTTGCTTGCTCCATTTATTAACAGATTTTTGTAAGTTACAACATAATATCATACATCTTCACATCATTCATTCACAAAAACATTCTCCAACCATGAATTTGCACAACCTCCCTTAAATAAAAAAATTAAAATGATTAACTGTAAAGCCACGGTTGTTAAATAGGAGAGTGGATGTTGGAAGCTGGAGCCCTTGTTCTTGCGGATGGAGGGCTTTGTTGCATAGATGAATTTGACAGGTATTCCCTTTGACTAATTACGCTAGAAGTCTTTCTTAGCTTTTATCCTGATGCTGGAAGCAAAGGATGAAGAAACTTTTAGTTCAAAGCTATTTGTGCCTATTTCTCTATGATCCTTATGCTGCCCCAATAATTGTCATTCTCTGTTAAGCTACTCTCATTAAGTCTATTTTACTTTTACCTTGCTGTACTTCGAGCTTATGAAGAACTAAAATCTGTAATAAAAAAAAATTAGGGTCTTCTTACCCTTTGGTATTTGTTAAGTACTAACTTTAATTTTGTTGGCAGTATGAGGGAACATGATAGGGCAACCATACATGAAGCCATGGAGCAGCAGACCATAAGTGTTGCCAAGGTAGAATATCTGTTTCAGCTGTGTGCTAGGGGAAACCTGCTTGGTTAATTGGTTTTATTATATACTTTTCTATATTGCATGTCTCTATCCTGTATTTGTATTCAAGCTTGATTATTATACATATCACATCTTTGTCTCCTCTGTCTGTAAAACTAGAATGAAGAAATAAGTTTAGTCACCTTCTTACATTTTGTTTTAGTTTGTTTGGAGTCCATCTAAATAAATAAAAAATAAAATTCTTTTCAAGTTATTTTCTGGCTATTGACTGATTTGTATCTATGCTCTGTGCATGGTGGCGCTACTGATGAAACTCTTCTTTTTTTTTCTTGCTCCAGGCTGGTCTGGTAACAACACTCAGCACCAAAACAATCGTATTTGGTGCCACAAATCCTAAGGGGCATTACGATCCTGATCAACGTATCACTTCTACTAGAACATATGCCCCTTAAAATAAATTTTAATTATATTAAATATATTTTCCGGCAACCCTTTTTCTATATAAATTACGGGGCATAAAAATATGCCTTTCGCATCAGTTAACACAGAAGTATATGTAAAAAACAATCATTCTTGGTCTCTTGAGTATCTTGGTCCTCTCCTCTGAGAAATTTCTTTTAAGTATCCAACAACGAGTGAGCTTCTTTAATTTAATTTCCAGTCTCAAATTTGTCTGTCTTAATCAAATTTAGCTCTGTCTGTCAATACGACACTTTCGGGTCCCTTATTAAGCAGGTTTGACATAGTCCTTGTGCTCTTGGACACGAAAAATCCTGAGTGGGATGCTGTTGTTTCTTCTCATATTCTTGCTGAGGTAATCATACCATCATATCATGTATGGATCTCATTGATATCATGGAGAGTTCTTATGATTACAAATCATGACACTTCTACGAAACTAATATTCAGGCAGCATCAGATACAATCAGGCATAATGAAGATCTAACAAACTCATGGCCACTTCCTATGCTCCAAAGGTAAGATACTCTTTGAAGCATCAACACCTCTGGTTGTCATTGTATCTAATGAAATAAAAGACTAAAGTGAATTATGTGCTGCATCTTTGCTACATCATTAGATGCCTCAAAATTGTTGTGTTGCTAGTTTCTCTTGTGAACTTTATTTTGGACGTGATTTGTCCAAGAATGTTTAAGTTGGCTGCTTTAAAGTTGCGTTTACTTTTTCTACATCCACATAAATCCCAGTGGGTGGTCCAGAGAGCAACCCAAGAATACAAATCTTTCGATGGTGAAAATTGTACTTTTGAAATTGTAGTTGCTTGCAGTTGCACTTGATAACATTTTGAATGATAACTTGCAATGCTGATTATCTATTGAAATATGTGAACATAGGGTTCATCTTTCTTAACCTTAATTTATCAAATTATTTGCGTGTATCAATATTAAAAAGAATAAAAACGAGTGGTTCCTCCATAAGAAACATTGACTGCTTGCTGACATGGGCTTTCTCCAAATAATGGATAGGTAGTCCTGATATCAGTTTGGAATTTTTGTAAGTAAACCTATCGACAAGCTGGAAAATTTACTTCGTCATAAGACTTGCAACAGGATATGCTGCCATAACAAGGTGATGCGGGAGAAGTCTCAATATTATGCAAATTCATAATTTAGTCATAATCATACAAGTTGCTTCAAGATGTAATTATATGTGGCAAGTGAAATTTAGGTTGATGCTGCTAGGGGGAGTGGGCCAATGTGATAGCTAAACAGTAAATGCAAGGATTCTGGACACATGATTCTAGTTGAAGCAATGGAAAAAGGAAAACTTCATGTAGCTGAAAATAAGTACTAATTCTTATGATTTTCCTGTGTTTGTTTTCTTCATGCTCTTTTTGTTTGAAGGGAGTTGGAATATTGGCTGCAGTAAGTCTGTAAATCCTGAGTGGTGGTTATTATTTTCAAGGTCAGAAGCAAGAGTTGGCTTGTTATAATTTATTACTCTTCCTATATAAGCAAATTAGTCTATGGAAGAATACTGAAGGAAACTGATATCTTCCACGCAGGGTTAAGACTGGTGATAATATTTAGAATGTTTTATCATAATTCACTGAAGTTTTCAAAGCACTTCTAGGGGGTAGGGGAGTTTGGAGGGATCAAATGCTTGGATGTGAGTGTTTTGGACATTTATCAACTGGGGTGTTGGAAGCAGTTATGGATACAGTAAGTTTGAAGGTTTCGCATTCTCCATAAAATGTCACTATCAGCTGCTCTTTAAGTGGTGACATTCACCATTGACTTCTTTTTGTATAAGAGCTTTATTCAATACTTATGGTTATAGTTTCAGCATGATGTCATTCTTTACTTTCAAAACGAGTTTTTAAACAATTGATCATTATATATAATGTTCAATTACTTCATTACTGTCTTAAGCTTGACACCATAGTGGTTGTACCTATTTCGCATGAGATTTAGCTGTGGGGTAGACAGACAGGTACTCTTTCGATATCCAGACTACAGTGCACTTTGTGTGCTTTAATTCCATTTTTGTAATGTTTCATATGTCTTCCAAAAGAACTCAGCTTTGAATTTCACCATAGTTGAATGTTTATATCTGTGCAAGAAACGGCTTGGTCTCTAAAGATAACGAGATATCCTGCAGGTATATTCATTTCGTAAAACAAAATTTCAGACCAGTCCTAACAAAAGAAGCTGAAATAGTTATCTCGACCTATTATCAACTTCAGAGGAAATCTGCAACTTATAATGCAGGTACAAGTAATCTCCTTTGGTTAAATAAGTCTGGTTGTTATTCTGTCGATGTTTGCTGATAATCTTGTAATGTAGCTAGGACAACTGTTCGAATGCTGGAAAGCTTGATACGCCTAGCTCAAGGTATGTAACACTTGTTATGGTGCAACTTTTCTCTCCAAACTTCCTTTACCATGCATAACAGTGAGTTTCTACATGTCACAGCTCATGCAAGATTGATGTTCAGAAACGAGGTGACTCGATTAGATGCCATTACAGCCATTTTATGCATTGAAGCCTCAATGACTACCTCAGCTATTGTGGATAGCATTGGGAATGCTCTACACTCCAATTTCACCGAAAATCCTGACCAGGAATGTATCCTTTTTATCTCTATGTGCATGATCTACATATTCAAAGATGATACATAAGTTCAGAGATGTTTTACATAACTGACAATAAGAAAATTAAGGAGTAAAACAAATTTGTGTGATTAATTTATTTTACCCAACACAATTTAATATGAACTTCTCAATGGGAAACTGTCAATGACCCTATGAGTCTAATAGGATGATTGGATCTACTCCACCATTCATCACCACCAGCCAATTTAGTTTAACATCGCCTGAAAGTGGTCAATACTTTTTGTCAATCGAGAAAATAGGGAGAGGGATGGCAACTGGCCACTGTCTTAAACCATTTCACCAGAAAGTGGCTGATACTTTTTGTCCGTTTGATGGTGTTTGTACTTTGTATTCTCAGTATAACATTGCATTCTGAAATTGATTATTAATGTCCTTTTTTCTCCTAAGACCATGAACTTAGTCACTCAAAAAATATTACTTTTTCGAGACTAATCTGGTGCAATTATGAAAAGAAATAAAAATAGGGAGGTGGGAGCCAAGAATTTATCTTAACATGATATTATGATAATATCTGCATTCTGACTTTTACAAGTGGTTTTACCAATTGTACCTCCACTACTGAAATTTGATAGGTGAAAAATACTTATCTTTTTTCGCTTTAAACTTAAGTATTTCGAGCTGCATATATTACATGTCATGCCCACTGTTCCTGATTTGATTTGCTTCCTGTGAGAAACAAAATCTTGACTGTACCAACTACAGATGCCAAGCAAGAAGAACTGATCCTTAAGAAGTTGGGATCGGTTGATGAGTTTTCTGATTTCTGACCTTAACAGCAAGGCGAACTTGTAAAGATGGAGACAGCGTTGTAAATTGTTGCCCTAATACTAATCAGAGTTACATCACCAAAAGGCAAGATTTCATATACCCTTGATAGTGTACCAGTTTGATACTATTAACGAGGGGATTGCGATTCGCTTTTTTAACCCAAAACTTATCTAACAAGTTAAATGCTCTGGTTCTTTATCTCATGTCATTTATTGGTTCATCTTGGAATGAACTCATCACATCGAATGAATACTCAGAAATTATTGTAAAGATTGATCTTGCAAATTGTGAAGTCCAAGAGGAAACATTTCAAGGAGTTACTTGTTCTCATAAGTTGTTTAATGTATTTACTTCAGTTTTATTAATGAACTTGTTCATAATATTTTAGTTGATTATAATTAGATGGCTTTACAGGATATGGCATTTGGATGGGAAATAACTTGTTTAAAGATTATAACAAGTACCGCTCTATCAAATACTTGTGGTTTAAGGTATATTTAAGATTAATAAATGGGCAATAAAATCCCAGAAAAAAAAGAAAAAGAATAAAGAGATACAGATATTAGATAGTGTAAATGCAGGTTTTGGGGACAAGCTTCAAAGACACACCAAACTTCATCTGTTAACAGATGAAGTTTGATGCAAAAATACAAATAAATTCTTAGACTTAAGCAGGTTGGGGAGAAGGGGAGGCACTTTTTGCTACCAAGGCACAGGGATCAGATTTGTTCACTCCTTGGCAAGATTTATGAAATGAAATGAATTCGGTCAATTTGAGAATTCATATAATCAATGAAAGAAAAGTAAATTAAGGGAAGCTTAGTTTATGTCAAATAAAGTGTGCATCTAAAAGCTCAAAAAAATTATTTTATTTATAAACTGAGCTTGTAGCGGTAAAAATTCTTTAATGATATGTATATTCTAATAATTTTGTGCCCGTAAACCCCAACCCTTATATGAATGTTTCATTAAATGATGAAAAATCTGAATTTTTTTTATTACGAATCAACTTTTTTTCTTCTTGAACTGATATTTTTGTTTTAGGAATAACTAACTAACCATTTTTTTTAACAAAAAGTAAAAAGAAGAAAAAAAAGACAAAGTACGTGGAAGCAAAGTCTCTAAAACAAGTACATGATATGAATATGATCTTCAATGAATTGATTTCAGATGTAGCATCCAATTAGAAAGAGAGTATTAATAAGTTGGATTTTCAGAAAGACTTTTGCAAGAATCTGTACTTATATTATAACTTTCACGATTGTGTTATACTAAATTCTGATTGCAGTTTATTTTTTATGAATGAGTTTTAGACATGTAAAGATCAAGAATACATATGCATTAGTTGATGCAGAAAATCATTTCAAGTAGCAGAACCAAAAGAAATATGTAAATAAGTACTCTAGACTGAGAAAACAGGATTCATGTATTGAATCTCAGTCTTCAAGTGAAGAACTCATGTACTTAATTTCAATTGAGATTTGAGAGTAATTTTTATTTTTTTTCTTCTTTCTTCTTCTCTTAAAAGACAAGAAATGGCAAAATTGCTCCAATCCCAACTCTCAAATTGACTTAGCAGCCTGCTCTGGCTCTGCATATATAGCCTTAATAACTTTGAGGAAGTATCCCCAAACTGCAAAATTCTGTATCTCCAACATATAAGTAATTTAATATGCATGATTGTTCAAAACTTGTTTGCAATGTTAATTGGTTTTCAACTTCATCATTGTGTAGGAACTATAATGGTGAAAAATGTAAATTGATAATTCTAGTTTTAGTACAAAGAACCAATAGCCCATGAACAAGACCATCATCAAGAAAAAGTTGATGGATGCTGCCATAAATTTATAAGGATGATGATACTTGTCATGTTGGGAAGGAAGAAAGCTTTTTTAAGAAAAATTGGTATTATATGCATTATTATTGATAAATGATTTATTTCAAAAAAATAATTAAAAATATGATTTCTAATCATATTAAATGATCTTAAGACTTTTTTAAAATAGAAGACCAGTACAACAATGAAATAAAGCACTTTCTTACAGTTTTCGTATAACTCAAGGCCCATTCAGCTTATACACTAGGCCCAACAACTACAAAAATAAATAAACCTAAATTAATTGGAAAATACCCGAAGGCCCATTTCATTTTAGTATTTGTTTTGCTTTCTTCTCCTGCGACCAAACCCTAGGGTCACTTCTCTCCCCTACAGGTATCTTACTTCTTCCTCTGCCGCCATTGTGCGAGTTTCTGCGACTGTGTTTATAGATGGTGGATTCTGATTCAGTTTGGAACTGAGATTCCAAATTTGTAATCTATGCATGAATTTAGATTTTATTTTGAGGTTCAGAGGGTTAAAATTTGCACTAATTTCTTTCTCTGTTTGGGTTTCAGGTAAGATTTAGTGGGTAGATCTTGTTCTTCTTCTGCAGCAACAATGGCTCCTGCTAAAGGTATCTCTCTTGTAACTGGCTTTGTCCAAAGTTGCTTACTTTTATTTTTCTAATTATTTATTTTACTTTTATCTCTTGTAACTGGCTGATTGCAGGAAACAGCACTCCACTCTTTGACATCATTTTTTTAATTGTATGGTGTCATCATTGTGTTCTAGAAAATAGTCGAGGCAATTTTAAGTTTAGCTTAACCTGGTTATATAATTTAATAGTATCTTCTAATTATGGCCTAATAAGAAATTGGATGAATTAGCCAAATAATAATAAAAAGTTTGCTGGAAGTTAGTCATTTGCCTAAATTACTTTTATCAATTAATTGGAACCCTAACACTCGGAGAATCGGAATTTTTTTCCTTTTGAATCACTTGTGATTTTTTAAGAAACCTAGCAAGCACCTATTCTTTAACTTTGTATTAGATTGCTGCATTTCGTTTCTAGATTTCTGGCACATTTTGGTGGTGTACATGTGATAAGGAGACCTAGAGTAATGGTTCTGTGGATAATTAACATAACAGAGTATCATATAGTATCTTTCTTTTAAATTTCTATTGCTATTATTGTTTTGCACTGTTTTTACCTTTTCCTGCTTTGTGCAGTTGATGCTTCAAAGAAGGCTGATCCAAAGGCACAGGCCTTGAAAACTGCAAAAGCAATCAAATCTGGTGCAACATTCAAGAAGAAGGCCAAGAAGATTAGAACAAAAGTGACTTTCCATCGACCTAAGACATTGAAGAAGGATAGGAACCCGAAATATCCTCGCATCAGTGCTCCACCGAGGAATAAACTCGATCACTATCAGATTCTGAAATACCCCCTTACCACTGAGTCTGCAATGAAGAAGATTGAAGACAACAATACCTTGGTTTTCATTGTTGACATACGTGCTGACAAGAAGAAGATAAAAGCTGCAGTCAAGCAAATGTATGATATTCAAGCCAAGAAAGTGAATACCTTAATAAGGTGATCCTTTATGATACTTTATTTACTTTTGCATTAACTCCCTCCCCCAAAACAAATTAGAAAACGAGTAAAAAAATCATAATTGTATTCTTATGCTGCAGGCCTGATGGAACCAAAAAGGCTTATGTTAGGTTGACACCAGATTACGATGCCTTGGATGTTGCTAACAAAATTGGGATTATTTAAGGTAGTAGTTAGCTTCTTCACGAGAAGTAGTTTGCTTTTGTTTAATCTTTAAGACGTAAGCCAGTTTTGTGGTGAACATTAACAGGCTGATAGTCAGACCTGGTTGCTTAAGTTGTAATTTTCTTTTACTTTCTATTTGAGCAGTGGTATTTTTATCTAAATTTGATGGAAAAGAGATGAAAAGTCTGGCATAATGTGTTCGATTATCATGTGGATTTCCTGCCGTGCTTAATCTGCCAGCATTACCGAATCCCAAAATTTATGTATCTAATTATAAAAAATTTAACTGTTAAGAAGAGGGAAAATGCAGTTGATCCTTAGTCATATTGACCTTGGACAGTGAGGACTTGGTTGTTGAATTGCCTGGTTTTTAATTTAACTTGTGTATATAGGGAATGTTGGCTATAGCATTGGTGTTTTAGCTTTACTTTGGTCACCGAGGAGAAGGCGAAGAAGCCACCAAAGCACGCTAGTTACAGATTTGCTCACTCCTGGGCATGATTTGGGACACAATGAGGTTTGGCGATGAAGAATGTATCCAACGAAGTCCTCATGGCAGCAATTGTCAGAACAGTAATGCAAATATTTTTGCATATTCGGGTGATAGCTCTGGTGGATATTCATCTGAGCCTTAAGGAGCTTCGGAATTGACCAATACAGCTTGCCACAAACAACCCCATCACTAGGTAACAGTTGCAGAGTGCTGCCATGGTTCCTAAGAAAGGTGATAATCTTTGTTTTGCTGGCCCCAGACAACTCTGCCATACACTTTGGGGCAAATATAATTGGGATTTAAAGCTCGTTTAGATTTGGGTTAGACGTACAAATACAAATTAAACTGTATATTACAGACTAGAATATTCAGTTGTAAGGATACAATTATCCATTACATAATTATTAATTTCAAGGGCTAAATATAAAATTCATAGCAAAGGGTAAATTTAAAATAAAATGAAAAAATTGTGAAACAAATTTCCCTACCTACAAACAATAAGTGTGATAGAAGCAAGTACCCCAACTTTTACCTTTTCTTTCTTTCTTGATGAAAAACCCAAACTTCCATGCTAAGAAAAATTGATATATAAATCAAAATTTCAATTTCCACAATCAATTACTGCTGTATAAATGAATGTAATTATACCAATACATCTGTAACACTAGTAAAAATGAAAAATGAAATGTAATAGCTGAAATTTTTAATGATAAATATGAGCTCAACTGTCCCCCAAAAACAGGATATTGTCCAAGAGGAAACAGTCATTGACTCAAGGGAAAAAGGAAACTCAATAGAGGCCCAAAAATTTCCACCAGAAGGATCCAACTACTCCCCAGATGCACGCATTGATTAAAGCCATAACCAAGCCAATTTTGAATATATCAGGAAGTTCTACGTAACCAGCTGTTGAAAAAAATATTAAGATCATTTCAGTCACCTTGCTCCAACATATCTTAGCACTGAAATGCAAAATATGTAATTATATAGATTACTTGGTTGTTTCGTGAATTAATTACATGTTTTTTTGCAAGTAGATTGAAAAGGAAGAGTAAACAAAAACTGGTGTCTCAAAATGATTTAATACTGCTCAAGTTTCATGATTCCAGACTGGTTTAAATTTTAAGCAAAATGAATGACATGCAATTAAACAACTGGAAACTAAAGTATTCAAAAGCTAATATGCATAAGAATAAACAGAGATAGCTCTGACAGGAGAAAAGGGTATACCTCCATAATATACAGCAGCCTGACCACTACTGTAGTGTGATATTGCACCGAACAAATTTGTATTGTAACCTAAAGCCAGAGCTGCCAGCACACCAGGGACCCCAGCTGCCAATTGCATAGCAAGGAAAGCAGAATATAAAGCTCCTACATGCCCAGTTTGACTAGCAAAAAGGTAGTGGATGAAGAAGTAAGATGCCTGAAGAACACCAAATGCAGCTGGCCAGCTCAGAGAAAAAGATTGGAGGGACTTGGCTACACAATCAGACATCCAGTTTACAATACCAAGGTTTGTCAATTGCGCTGCCATGCCCACTAGAATGGCAAACCAAGCCAGGGTATCCCATGCTGATTTTTCATTTAAACAGTCATCCCAATTAAGGGCTCCTAATAGAAGGAGAATTGACAATCCAATCATTGCAGCCACAGCACTCGCTATACCAAGAGTCTCTCTGCAGAACACATACTGTTGGTGATGCGGAACCCAGATAAGAAAATTGAACTCTACAAGAACTAATATGATGCATGAGTTTGAAACGTTCATTACTTCAGTTAGACTTAGTGAGATATGGCTGCTTGGAAGAAACCATGCCATGCTTGAAAATAGTGAGTTCCGAAAAAGAAAGAGAAAACTGTTTTGTGGAATATGGAAATGAAAAATAATAAAAAAAGCTCTATTTCAAGCTTCAATAATTAATCAAGTAAATGAGCAGCCTTATTTCCAGGCACAAGTACAGGAAATCATTGCTAAGATCTAAATACAAGAGAGGCATAGCAACATTACATGTAATGAGAAGTGACTTGATGGTGATTAGGGCACATCAAAACATCAAGTTTTCTATTCAGTAAAGATTAGTACAGAATTGAAGACTAGATACTACACTAAAGATGCTAGAACAAGTATTAAAGGTGTGAAACATGAAATGGATTAACACCAGTCCTTAGTAAATATGGAAACCAAGTTGCTCAGTTTTCCATCCTGTTTATAAATTATAACAACAAACTAACCAATGAGGCCCTATCAATTAGTATTATACAAAAGAAATCAAGTATAGACACTAATATAATTAGATCTGCTCTTCATAGACAAACTTGGGATTTGCGATCCCAGGTAAGATCGGTTCAGGATCATGGGATCCTTTTCTATCAGATAGGAGGGCTGTTTCACAAAATGTACTTCTAAGTAATTGCTCCATAAATCCTATATCTATCTATATGAAGAAGAAATCATGTAACGAAGGGGATTCTTATTTGTACAAATGGTACTTCGACGAGTACAGCAAGTTTAGGGAGAGAAGCAACCATAACTCCAATTCATACCATGATCTAGAAAACCTTGGCCCAGTTGAAGTTTCTGATCAACTCCCCTCCAATAAAAGCTGTGGTCAGCTTCGAGCACAAGACACAAATACAAGTACTTTGGACAAAGCATCAAGACTCAAGAGTGAATGATCCCATAATATTTTTAAAATAAAATTTAATTAAATACAAATGATATCTATATATTGTTCACAAATATAATGATATGTCAGTGATTATTACTTTAAATAACTGATGTAATATAACATATAAAAGGCATACCCAAATATCCATAAAGAGACTGCGAGAAGCATTGTACCAACCATAACCCATTCATTTCTAGTCACAGGACCCATATTCTCCAGCTTTTTGGCAGCCATGGCAGGTGCCTCTGGAGTGTCTTTGATTTCAGGAGGATAAAGCTTATATAATATCAGCGGAGTAGCTAGAAGAGAAACAAACGCTGGTAAGCTAGATGCCTTAAACCACGAAACCCAAGGGCTTGAAACTATCACCCCAAGCTCCTCTGCTAATTTCATACATAGCAGGTTTTGAGCTGCAGCAGTTAGGAAAAGAGCACTAGAGTTACCAGCAGACTGTCATGGATCACAGTAGCAATTCACAAGTCACTTGTGTATCCCAATGTGAAAGTACTTAAATGAATAATGAAATACATAAGCTGAAAAATCTGTTGAGATCACAGTATATGCCACATTGTGGCTAATAATTAATGCTCCCTTTTTCTTCATGTTACAACATTAGTTGATAAAACTGTACTAGCTTGTATAAGTTCTTTTTTAACTAAGGTAACAAAAGAAAGATCTTGATATTTACAAAACAAAGTATAATTGAATCCACACAGACAAGACTGGATGCTTGAATCAAGCTCCCTAAAATGAAGAAAAAGAAAAACAATATGATCTTAACCATCGAATAATGATTGAAAACATTATAGCCCGAAATCACATCATAAAGATTCAGGGTTCAATCTGAAAGAAGCTAAATTATTTCTCTAGCCTCACCATAACAACAAAGAGAAATACATCTTCAAGTTGGGTAAGTTTACTGTTAATACCTTTTGCACAGTTGCAAACGAGAAACTTCACGAAAAGCTTATTTTTCAATATGTTCATCCAAGGATTTGATAAAAATAATTCATTTTAAGAATCTTATGGATGCTTGCCCAACCCAATATAAAAGCACTTGCAAATGCACATTCACACTAACGAAAAGCAGGATTAACTCGTCAATGATTTCAATTTAAGAAAGGTTTGCTTTTACATACATATTGATAGAAATTAATATAGAGATTTGCACACAAAACAAAATTTGAAACAGACCCGATGCAGTAACGTGTAAAGAAAAAGAAGAAACCAACCTGAAATTGAGATTGGACGAGATAAGACCCAAGCTTCTTAGCTGATGGATTACCCGGTTCACTTCCAGCTGAGAGTGATAATGACTTAATAATTGGCAAGAAAACACCTCCAGCCCTGGCAGTGGTACTTGGCATTGCGGGTGCAATAAGGGCCTCACTAATTGTCAATCCATAAGACAACCCCAATGTACTCTTTCCTAACAATTTCACAAAATAAGTTGCAATTCTATCCCCTAATCCCGTCTTCACAAACCCACGAGCGAAGAAGAATGAAATCACAATCAACCAGATCACCTCGTTAGTAAACGCGCTAAAAGCCGCCGAAAATGTCAGAGTTTTGGTCACAATGGAGATTGTCAGGCCTAGAAATGCCCAAGCCCCGACTGGCAATGGACTCAAAACAAGACCCGCTATGGTCGACAAGAAAATTGACAGCAACTGCCATCCTTGAGGAGAAACTTCAACTGGTTTGGGAACCAAGAAGCGGACAATGAGGCCTATAGCGACAGAGATGACTAAAGGAACGAGCTTTGCACCTTGAGCAGATGGGACTGAGATTGATGGTGAAGGTGACGGACTTTTCTGAGGCTGTGGGGATGAGGAAGCTTGAATTGGGAAATGGGTTTTGCTGGGTTTTGTGAGAGGATTTAAGAGGAAACGTTTTGAGGAAAATAAGGAAACATAAGGGGTGGATGATCGGAGGTATGGAATTGAATGAGAATTGTGACTCAGATGAATAGAAGACTGAGATTTGGAGATGGGTCGAGAACGACAGAGTAGGGAACTGCTGGATAGGAGAGAGAAGGAGGTCGATGTAGAGAGAGAATGGAGTGCAAAGCTCTCCATTTTGCACTCCATTAGCAGAAGGATGTTTATGCAGCTGCAGAGCGAACGAGGAAGAAATAATAAGAAATTGAGATTTGGAATTAACAGAAAAAGCTTTTTTGTTTTTGTGACAACGGAGCTTCCAATGAATGGACTATTAGATTAGTTGAACCAGTGGGGACTGGGGAGTGCCCTCATGTGAGGAGGGAAATTTGTTAAGACTCTGTTTGTTTGTTTGTTTGTTTATCAATATTCCCTTCTTTTTTTCATTTTTCACTCGTTTTTTTTTTTTTCCAATCGATCACATATACTTCTATTCTCCATATTGCATGATTAAGGATTTACTTAGGGGATTGTATTTGATTATAATCTGATCAAATCTGATTTTAAATAATTTAGATGTTTAGTGTTTGGTTTGAGATTTTTTTAAAATTATAATTCAAAATATTTTTCTAATTTTGTTTTAGTTATATTAAATAAATAAGTAAAAATTTAATACTTATTTTTTTCCCACTTATATTCAGGTTTTATACTATCGAATTTGATCAAGTAAAATATCTGATAATGATATTCATACTGTTTTTACAAATAAAATATTAACATCCAATATCATTAATATATCACCTAAAACTTAGCTAATATTAGACATAGGCTCTATAGTATATATACATGGTTAATAAATAATAGTTTCATATTAAGTTTTTATATTTTATACAAATTTAAATTGTCAAAACTTGGTAAATGATTTTAATATTTATAAAAAAATATAATTTTTTATGTATTTTTAATCAAAAAAATAAACAATATTGAATTAGACATTACATAAATATTTCTTATCTTGTTTAATATTTTTCACATAAATAATAAATTAATCAATTTTATTAAATATTACATACTTTTTTAATTAATTATTTCATATATTATAAGTAATTCTTATTAAACAATATATATGGCTTATAACATAGTTTAAAACTCGATTATAATAAAAATGGTGAATGATAATGTAATTATTTTACTGTTCATATCTAAAATATATTCCAAATAATTAGATGACAGGGTTTAAGTCTTTTTCCTTTTATATAGTGTAATATAATGCTTAAATGAAATGTTTTAGTTGCTAAAAGAAAAATATTTTTATTTTTATATATAAGCAATTTTGTCATATCAAAAAATATAAATTCACTACAAAAATGATTAAATGGGCATAAACAACAACCAGTAATCTCACTTTGATGTTGGGATTAATAAGATCATAAAGCAATAAAACTATTTTGTCAATTAGTTACTAGTTTAACTGAAGATTATATCGAGTTTGATCCCATCAAAAAATTTCAATTAGGTAGAAATCAAACCTACTTGTCACGGCATGGTGTTTTATCCCACTAACTCCTCTCACATAAGCTAAAAAATAATAATCTTTCCAATCTTGATTGACAACATTTTTTCTTTTTTAGTTCGCTGCAATATATCTACATGCATTTTATTACACTCATCAAAATAAAAAATCTAGAAACCAATATTATTTTTCTCATAAATAAAATATTTAAGTTTATCTCAGATCATAATACAATGGTTACTATGATATATTATATATTATTATAAAATTATTATTCTAGAATTTGTTGAATAAGATGTTGGCAAATTAACAAATCTATCAATTAATATTTTGACACAATAGCCAATATCTAATACTTTGTTATAATTATCTTCATTTTGCTACCTAGACCCCAAACCCCATCTTATGGTTAGGGTACCCCAACCCTAGCTTACGATACTCATATCGCGGCTTTCCATACCTATATCCTGACTTATGACAGGCACCCTTACCTTTGACTTATGATACACTGGTACCAGCTGAGGATGCCCAAACAATGGTTTATGGGTACTTAATCGCTACCCTTACCTTGACTTATGGTACTCATATCTCGTCTTGGGGTACTTAAGCCTCATTTTTCATATCCATACCTTTTCTTATAGTACCCAAACCCTGGCTTATAGTACCCAAACCCTGGCTTATAGTACTTATCCTCGACTTATTATACCCATATCTTGGCGTACTATACCTATACCCCTACCCCTACTTATGATACCAAGACTTTAGCTTAAGGTACCTTATATCTCGGCTTGCAGTATTCATACTTGATTTACGATACCCTTAACCTGACTTACGTTACCTATACCTTGGCTTATAATATCCAGACTCTGGCTTATGGTACCCATGCCCATGTTTTACGATACTTGGTACGCACACTCCCTCTTACAATACTCAAACCCAGCTTATGATGCCCATATCTTATATAGTACCCATAACTTAACTTATGGTTTCTAAACATCAACTTACGATACCCAAACATTGACTTACAGTACCTATGCCTTATTTTACAAACCTATACCTCAACTTATGGTACCCACACCCCCGGCTTATAGCACCCATACCCTGGTTTATAATGCCCACGCCTTGGCTTATCGTACCCATGCCCCGACTTATGGTACCTAGATCCCGACTTACAATACCTAAATCCAACTTACAATATCTTATGGTACACATACTTCCTCTTACAATACTCAAACCCTAGCTTGTGGTGCTCATATCATATAACATAACCATACCTTAACTTATGGTGCCTAGACATTAACTTACGGTACCCACCACTTGTTTTATGGTACCTTCACCCCAGCTTATCGTACCTATGCCCTGAGTTACGGTACCCAAATCCAAACTTACCATACCTAAACCCAACTTATAATATCTTATGGTGCACATATACTTCCTCTCTAGCTTACAATACCTATATCTTATATAGTAACCATTCCTCAACTTAACTTATGGTACCTATACATTAATTTATGATATGCAAACAGTTACTTACGGTACCCATGCCTTGGTTTACGGTACCCATACCTAACTTATGGTACCTACACCCTTCTTATGGTACCCATGGCTTGTTTTATAATACCCACACCTCAGCCTACTGTACCCATGCCACGAGTTACAGTACCCAAATCCTGACTTGCTATACCCAAACCCAACTTATAGTATCTTATGGTGCACATACTCCCTCTTATAATACTCAGACCCCAGCTTACAGTATATATATCCTATACAATACCCAGACCTCAACTTAATTAGGATACTTAGACATCAACTTATGGTACCTAAACATTGACCTGCGATACCCATGCCTTGTTTTACAATACCCATACCCCTTACTATGGTACCCACACCCTCGGCTTATGATACCTCTGCCTTGTTTTATAGTGCCCATATGGTTACCCCACACCTCTTGCTTACAGTACCCAGTAACGAATCCAAAAAATATTGTCAGTGGTGTCAAAATTATATATGGTTTTTTTGTTATATTGCAATTAAAAAAAATAAAGACAAAATTTAATTAAAGGCTAATTAAATCACTAAAATATTAAGATAATTAAAGGGAGTCTCAAATTGTAATTTCATCAAATGATAATTTTTGTTAAAATCAGTTTTTAATTTTTGTAATTCAGACAAAAAAATTTCAATAATTTTCAATACGACATGATTAGAAGATTAATAGAAAAAGATGATGAAAAAAAATAAGATTTTCTATTTTAAACGGAAATCTTAGTGATCACTAGATAAGAATATTTTATTTTTCATTGCAACGATTACTATATTAATAAATATATAGTTACAATTTGGTTTATTATCCTGGTCAATTTTACGGAAAAATCACTAATTTCTTTTAGTTATGAAATTCCTTCATTATAATGCATATCCATAATATAATTTGAAAATCGACTATCAAATATCATGAGTTCAATTGAAAAAAAATAATTCAAATAGATTAAAAAAAAATTAAAGCATTTTTTTATTATAAAGTGTCATGAGTTCAACAGTTCCTTTTATTTTTGTCTTGAAAATTTAGTAGGTCGGCTAATTGAAAAAACTGAGAATATGTGGGGTCAAAATTTTATCTCGATTCAATCAGTGGGGGCAAAATAAGATTTTACATATAGTTCCATATCAATTTTCAAAGTTTAATGTGGGTTATATGTAGTTTTCCCAAATTTAACCCCACTGAAGTGTGAATAGATCCGCCTCTGATAGTACCCATACCCTGAGTTACGGTGCATAATTCCTGACTTCCCACACCTAAACCCAACCAAAGGTGTCTAATTTAATATTATTACAACTCAATAATATATAATATATAATCCTTCTTTCCATTCCCTCTCACCGAACATCTAATTTTCAGCCTCCATTTTTATTTATTGATGAAGATGATGAAGAAAAATAATTTGCCATTCCATTACTTTTCCTTTTCAATCCGAGAGTACCAGCCCATCGTTTACACCGCCCATCTGTGAACTTACCTATGTCACCAGCATTCTTCGATTGGATTTCAATTTTTCATGTACTAGATACGTCATATAAACTTAAAACATAGTTTGTACCCAAAAAAAGGAAAAAACTTACACATTGCCACCAATAACATCGAGATAATGATTTTTAATCTTCTGTTAAACATAGAAACTAATTATGCAATTTCAGAAAATTATTGTTAATCAAATCATTTACATTTTGCATGGATATTAACAAATTATGCATTAACATTGAGACAATTGTCATAAATTAATTTTTTATGAGAAAAAATATACTGACACTTATTTATAAATTAAAATTAATTTGTTTGCGTTGATCAAAATATTATTGACTATATTAAATTAGTAAAATTTACAAATTATGTATTAATAATTTAAGATTTCACTCTTAGAGAAAATTTCGATTAACTTTTTTTTATTTTAATAATAAATATGATAAAATATCAAACTTCTTCACGAATTTACGTCAATCAAAATTTAGTTTATCAATCAATTATTATTTCCTATGAAAATTAACTATTTTTTATTATATTCTAAAAAATATGTCAGTTAATAATTTAACTTGATTAATTTGAAAGAATAATCCTCAATAAAAATATAAAAAATAATTGAATCTCGAATAATAATTATAATAAAATTTTCAAGTTACAAAAAAGATGTATCTCAGACAACTAGTATGAGCTGAGTCACCCCTCGCGTAACAGTCCTTTCTTTCTTTATTCAATTCGCAGGATGATTCCTCTAATTTGTTTACTATTTTTCATCCATGTCCATGATATACAAATGAACGAGGCTGAAAGTCATTTCTGGCTCAATCATTCAAACAAGTCGTAAGCTTTGGCAATAATGGCTTCCATCAACATCCCCTATTCTTCAACAATACCACTGTCACGCTCATTGTGAGTTTTTCTATTCTCTCTGTCTTCTTTCTCCTGCGATGTGCTACAAGTTTCTTTACCTTGACACATTACTGAGTAATTTTACGGGTTAAACACCATCTGGGTTTTGGTTATATTGCATTTTCCTTTGAGATATTTCTTTTTGGGATCTCAAAGCTTTTTCCTTTTTTGTACTTGTGCTTCATTTTTTCTTTTGTGGTAATCTTATTCATTTCTCTAGTAATAAAGCGATATAGAAAGCTTTTTTTGTTTTTTGTTTTTTGTTTTTTGTTTTTGTTTTTCTCTTTCTCTCTTTTTTAAGTATCTTGGATCTGTAAATTTTGCATCAAATCGCCGTTTATTCCTTTTTGGTATTGTATATGGGATGAGTTTTCCTCCAAGTAAATTCTTATATGTGTGAGCAAACACTTTTTAGTGCTGAGGAGAAAGTATAATTTATGAAAATTCACGCTGCCGTGTTAAACAGAACGTTATCTTTCCTATTGCCCGCGAATGTGAATTGTTGGCTTTAGGGTGGCAAACTTGACCCAAGCTTTGACTTTTCTGAGTTAACTTAATTAGCGTTTTACTCAAGCTTAAGCTAGAGCTCAGCTTGTGCTCTTTTGAACTTCCATTTGCACAATCTCAGTTTAATTGGAATCTGGAAACTTACAAATTCAGTCAAGATGTTACTCCACTTGAAAAAATTGTGCTCAGTATTATTGGATTAACAAGTTATGAACTCGGGGTTTGTATAATTTTAACCTACATTTAAGAAAATATAAGCTTAATAGGAATCTGATAAGCCCCTTTATATCATATAAAACATGTAGGTCATACTTACTTAATCTGGTCATCTATGAGCTGTTACAAATCTTGCTGATGAACTATGTTGGTATTTCTCCTATGCAGCGGCTGCAAAAACTTTAAACTGTTCAATGGGCTTTGCAGCAGGAATCCATCTATTTTAACTGGGGATAGATCTGACTTGGCTTTTGTTCTGCTGGATTCTAAATTTTCCTCAAGAGAGGGTGGTGTTGGTATAACCAGAGCAACATTATTATCTGATAGAGGTGACCTCCTTTCTTTTCCCAATGGCAATGTCATGACCAATGACACTCTCATTGGTGATCAATCAAATGGGATTGAGATACACAAGATACAGTTACATTTGGAACTCTTGCGGCAGACACAGCTCTAACAAGTGATGGTTTTCCAGTTGATAATGATGAATTTGATTTGGACCTCCCCACTCCAGGTTTTTCTTCCATTCCAGAGGCCATTGAAGATATTTGCCATGGAAAGGTTGCTCATTTCCTTTTTCTTATGGTAGAATTTTACTTCCGTGTTGTCATTTATTTAGTTGTTGTTACTAACTGAGGTTAGCACTGCAGATGGTGTTAGTTGTAGATGATGAGGACAGAGAAAATGAAGGAGACTTGATAATGGCCACAGAACTGGTAACACCTGAAGCTATGGCTTTCTTTAAGTGTAGTTAAATATTTGACGTAACAGGGTGACATTGGGGATGGGCAAAACATTCTTGTGAGAGTACACTCCGAGTGCCTCACTGGAGACATATTTGGATCAGCCAGATGTGACTGTGATCAGCTGGAACTTGCAATGCAGCAGATTGAGGCTGCTGGCAGAGGTATACTGGTTTATCTCCGTGGGCATGAAGGAAGGGGCATTGGATTGGGCCACAAGCTTCGTGCTTATAACCTACAGGATGATCGACGAGATACAGTTGAAGCCAACGAGGAATTGGGGTTGCCTGTTGACTCTCGTGAGTATGGGATTGGAGCTCAGGTACGCACTGGCATTATTGCTGCTTAACTTGTGATCAGACATCATATCCAATTAAACAAGTTTTTCATTTGATTAGTATTGTTAACATGAGAAAATTAAGCTCATTTCATCTGCAATAATTTTTGAACTTCATAACGTCAGGTAAGTGATCTTTTTGTTTTGTTTAAATCCTCAACTGTTTTGAATTTTTCTTCATTGAAATTAGTGATATGGTAACAGGTTCTCTATCTTTTTTTTTTTAGGTATTTTTGTTTGACAAACATTATGCTATGTTGGTCGCATAAATATCCCAAAACAGTCCATAAGAAAATTTAGAGGGAAATAACAAATCCCAAACATAACTTTTAACAGATTGCTGAATTTACTTCACTTGCAGATACTGAGAGACTTGGGTGTTCCATCAATGAAGCTGATGACAAACAACCCTGCAAAGTATATTGGGCTCAAGGGTTATGGTCTGACAATTGCTGGTAGGGTACCTTTGGTAACTCTTATTACAAAGGAGAACAAGCGATACTCGGAGACTAAACGGATGAAAATGGGCCACATCTACGGTTTGGAATTTAATGGGAACTTGATTAACTTTGACAATGGCAATGGTAAACTCAATGCTGATGGTTCATCTGGTGCTGTTTCTACCTCGTAATGAAGTGTTCCCGCCAAATAGATGAATTCTTGAAGACAGAAGCAAGAGAGGAAAGAAAACTTAAGTAGATTTGCAAAATGCAGATCAATCTCAAAGGTGACAGAAAGATGCTGCTGGAAATTATTGGATTTTTTCTGATAACTTAATTCTTTAACAGCATAGCTGCAAATTGACACATTGATATAGGCTTTACTCATAATCCTGATGTAATTTTGGTATATACATGTAATGCCATTCATTCTTTTACATCTTTATCCTGTAGAATAGAATACACTCATATGATTTATGTATCAATATTCAATATCTTCTTTGATGGAAGTTTGTAAGAGTGAGTTGTCCGTAGAAGACATTACTCAATTATTTTATCGTTCAATTATTTGTAGCACTTGTTATTGAAAATAAATTATACTGGATTTTCCTGTTGAAGCTGTAAGATCATGCTTTGCCAGTTTTTGTGATTGATACATATGGGTGTCAATCATGGTAGCAACAATCGTTATAATTTGTAACAATAATTGTTAAAGAGTAATGGGAATATCAACGGCTTGAATTATTAACTGCTAATACTAGAAAATTAAATTTTGAGAATCACATAAACAAGTAAGAATCAAATTGCCGACGAAGTTTTAGTCCAAATAAATAAATATTATGTATATTAAAAAAATAGAAAAGAGAACCAAATTGAAAAAAAAAAAAAAAAAAAAACCACGTCACTTTTGACTGATGTGGTCCATCGCATATTCGGCGCCGACTGTTCATATCAGATCACCTAATATTTCCAATTCCGACCGTTACGATCTGAGTTCCTCATCCAACGATCAAAAATTGAACCAATTTTGAGTTAGTAGCCTTCCACGTGGACGATCACGATTCGAAGCCAACTGTACCTTACTGACCAAGCACTTTTCTTTTACAAAATTGGACTCCCGAGTCCTACGCGAAAAGTCACTCATAACGTGTATTTGGTATCACTGAAACAATTTCCAGCCGTCTGATCTACCTCGAGATCCGAGCCATTTGATGAAGTCGGTCTACACGGTCCATCTTTTTCTATAAATACCCACCCAAGTCTCTACAATTTCTCACACCAAAATCACTTCAACTCTCATAATTTTTCTATATCTTCGTCTCTCGAATTTTCTCCTCTAAAATGGCTCGTTCAAGCATTGCAATGTTGATAGTAATGGCTGCATTGTTCATGGGGTCAACAATTGCACAATCGCCGATTTCATCACCGGCATCATCTCCGACTAAATCACCAGTAGCTACTCCACCAACAGCTTCATCGCCATCCGCAACACCACCAGCTTCTACACCTTCCCCGGTGACCACTCCTTCAGCTTCAGCTCCCGTGAACTCTCCTCCATCTCCTACTCCGTCTTCTGGGGATGCTCCGGCGAATTCTCCACCATCGATCTCATCTACACCATCTGAAGCACCTGCTCCGGCAGACAGTGGTGCCGCTTTGAATAGATTTGCCGTTGCTGGTTCTGCAGCAGTTGGGATTATAGCTGTAGCTTTGCTGATATAAAATTGCTCGGACCTTTTTATTTGATTTGATATTTTTGGTGTTATTCATTATTCATTTGTGATTGTAATAAAAAATGATTCATACGATTTATCTTATTCAATATAATTATTGAGTTATTTTTCTTTACTACCAAAGTTGAGTGAGATTACAAATCAGATACATGATTTTGGAGCTTTAAATTCAAGCAAAAAAGTTGAATTACTGAAAGTGAAAACTTGAAAGTAATTAAAGAGCTTATTATCTTCATTATTAGTTTGTTAAGATATAATGCATCAAATTTTATGCCTAGTCTCTTCTAGCATCTTTTTCTTGGCAAGGTCTGAAATTGAAATCTATGTGGTTAAATTGTTGAAACTTGAACGATATTACAAAATATTAATTTTTTTTATTGTTGAAAGAAAAACAATAAAGTGTTAAGATTAATTTGTTGAATACTATATCCATCTTGTTATTGGTCAATTTTTTTCATATTTTTTTGAGTTTCTAGTTTACGACTGTATTTTTTATAAATATTTTTTTTTTATGACTCACAACGTTAGACGCATAGTGGACACAATGATTAAGAAGGATGAACAACTTTTTTTTAGTACAATGACTAAGATAGCTGAAGAAACTCCCTCCAAATACTTGGTACAATTGACATAGGTCATGGCCAACATTTTTCGAATGTGTAAAAGTTAAAAAGACAATAATAACATTGGACCACTACCACCGAACATTTCCATCTGTGTACAATACTATCTAACATTTGAGCCTTTACGCTATAGACAAGTAGACATGGTAGTTATGTTCTATTGCCAATTCAATTTTTTGACCTTTTCTTTGGCCAAATAGAAACTGGACAGCTTGCAGTAATTAACTTTTGGTTTAGTGGCTGTTGAGTCATTGAAATTTGTAATTACTTTATTTAATCCTAAAAGGGTGGCGAGGATTAATGAAATTGAAGCATCATTATTCATTAACGTGCCAATAATGTTTCCAACTCTAATCAATCAAATGTGGTCCCCACTTCAACAACTTTCCATATTCCCACGACAACCGTTACCTCTTTTCTTTTACACAGTTTCCTATTTCTTGACCGTTACAAAACCCTTAGTACTTACTATTCAACGATCATATTTCTTCACGTTAGCTACGTGTACGGTCAGGATTTAACTTTAAATTTTACAACTGTATCTTAGTGGCGAGTGGTGGAGCACAAAGCCAAACAAAGCACAAAGCGAAAAAGGCAAAACAGCTTGGACTTCTACACTTCCTCGTAGAGAAGTAATCAAAACCGTGTCGTTTGGCTGGACTCTCATCATTACATCCTATTAAATTCAGAAAATAAATTTCCACCGTCCGAATAATCTAACGGTGTACAAGTACTCTTAGTCCTTCCAGTGCTTTCCCTTCTATAAATTCTCAGTCTCTGTTGCCTTCCTTGTTATAGTCTCGGTGATTCTGTGTTTTTCTTTTCTCTGTCTCTCTCACTTTCAGTGATTATCTGTCAATCACATTCTCTCTCTAAGAATGGCACAGTCAAGCATTGTGATTATGATGCTCATGGCATTGTTCGTCGGCTACACCATAGCACAATCTCCGGCATCAGCTCCGACTAAATCAGCGGCTCCACCTACTACTTCATCACCAACTACGTCTCCAGCAGTGAAAGCACCAGTCTCAGCTCCGACCTCATCAGTGTCTACACCGGCTGCAGCACCATCTCCTGTTACCGTGGACTCTCCACCATCCCCTCCATCTTCTTCACCGTCCCCTGCTACTGCTCCTTCTTCCATCTCAGCTACACCTGCTGAGGCACCTTCACCATCTGGTAACGGCGCCGTTTCTAATAGCTTTGCCGTCGCCGGATCTGTTGCTGTTGGCATTGTCGCTGCGGTTTTGGTGATGTAAAGTAAACTATAAAGTCATGGATCGGACCGGAGCCTCCTCTTTCTCACTGAGTGAACACCATTAAAATTGCTAAATTAGATTTATTTAATTTATTTTATCTTTCTTGTTTACCTTCTTTATTTGAAGGTTCTAATTTCTTTAGTTCTATACTGTGGTTTGCTTAATCATTTTTGGTACTTGTACAACCAAATATCTTTTCTCTATTGATTTATATTATTAAATTTTCCAATTTTTTCTTTTTATTTTCTGGTACAAGTTTCCAATTTCAAATTCAATAGCTCAATATTACAAACATTCTAATTGTGCCTCGACCCATATATCTTTATTACATAGAAATAATTTATCAATAGAGGCCCAAAATTTTCCACCAGAAAGATCCAATTAATGCCCAGATTGTAATATTGATCATAGCCATAATCAATCCTAGTTTGAATGTATCTCGAAGGTCTACATAACCAGCTGTGAAAAAAAAAGAAGAATTTTGAGTTCATCAGTCACCATATTGTTCAATTAATATCTTCAAAATTGAAATACAGACTTGTCAAATGTATATATACTCAGTGCTTTCATGGAGAAATTAACCTGTTTCGAATCGAATCAAGAGAAAAATGCAAGAAATGGGCATAGTGGCATACCTCCATGGTAGACAGCAGCATGGCCACTACTATAGTGTGTTATTGCACCAAAAAGATCTGTATTGTAACCCAAAGCCAGTGCCGCCAGCTGATGAGGGACCCCCAGCTGCCAAGTGCATAGCTAGAAATGCAGAGTACAGAGCTCCTACATGTGCAGTTTGACTTGCGAAAAGGTAGTGGATGAAGAAGTATGTTGCCTGAAGAATACCAAATGAAGCTACCCAGCCTAAAGAGAAAGATTTCAGGAACTTGGCCACCCTATTCGCCATCCAGGTTACAACTCCAAGGTTTGTCAATTGACCTGCCATACCTACTAGAATTGCAAACCAAGTGAAGGTATCCCATGCTGATGTTTCACTTAAGCAATCATTCCAATTAAGGACCCCTAACAGAAGGAGTATCGATAATCCAATCATGGCAGCTACTGCACTTGATATACCAAGTTTCTCTCTGGAGGACCAAGGTGAAAAAAATTGCATTAACAGAATAGACAACGTACATGTACATTGTTTCGAACTTTCAGTTAAGGCTTATGAAAACATCAAACGTTGCCTGCCTAGATGCATTGCATATAGCAATTTCCAAAGAGAAGTTATCTTATTCAAGTGTGCGACTTGATAAGAACAAATCATAAATCTTATTTCTTAGCAAAATTAGGGGAAAATATCTCTAATTTTTCATGACTGTAAACTCACGACTACAAGTGTTAGATGGCATCATGACAATGATTAAGGGCAAACCACATTGTGGGTTTAGTTTGCTATTGGGAATTAGCAGCAAAACGGCTATGGAAGACTCAATACTAAGCTAAGTAAAGCAATATCAATATATTAAAGGTGTCAAATGAGATAATTTATAATGCATACTGAATCATAGATCTATGCAATTGAAACTGCAGAGCGAAATGATCCTTAAGTAAATATGAAACAAAGTACTCAGTTTTCCTTCCCTAACACAACAATTAGACTGTTTGATGAGGTAGAGTATCGGATTACAGAACTAAAGCATCCTCATTTAGTTTCTTAGAGAATAAGATATGGATATTTAGGGAAGACATCTAGAGTAATTGATAAAATAATGTTCAATAATTATAAGTTAATGTAAATATTAAGGTTTTGCTTCTTCAAAACAATGACAAATAAAGGCACATATATGTGGAATATTCCCATTTGTATTTTTGGAGGTAATTGATTCTAATAACTGACATAAAGAAAGACATAAGTCATACCCAAGAATCCATAAACAGACCGCAAGAACCATCGTACCAATCATAAACCATTCATTTTTGGAGACAGGACCCATAGCCTCCAGCTTTCTTGTGGCCATGGAGGGTGCATCTGGTGTGTCTTTGGTTTCAGGAGGATAAAGCTTGTATAAGATCAGAGGAGTAGCTAGAAGAGAAACAATTGCTGGTAAACTAGCTGCCTTAAACCACGAAAGCCAAGGGCTTGAAACTTTCACCCCAATCTCCTCAGCTAATTTGATACACAGCAGGTTTTGAGCTGCAGCTGTTAGGAATAGAGCACTACAGCTACTAACTGACTGCCACAGGCAACAGCAGCAATTGAAATGTCACTTAGCTATTGCATGATGATCATGATGATATAGCAATCTGAAAGAAATGCAAACATTTAAAGATCTAACAAGATTAGATTATTTGGTACATTGGACTTTATTTAGAAGTAAGGACAATATTTTTTGCGATTCAAAGTTCTGATAATTATATCATATAATAATATAAGAAACAATATAAATAAAGAGAGAGTCAAAGAAAGAAATTTGACAGAAGCACGTTCAAGCCCAATTCTATACCCTCAAGAACAATCAATATAACTTCATACAGAGAAAATATTTAGCTCAGCAAGCATGAGTACTATGTCAATATATATGCACCAAACTTCCATTGTAAATAATAGATGGAATTAATAAGTACTTTGAATATGTTCTCATGGTCAATTAGTTACCTGCTTATTACTCTATTTTTTCTTCTAAATATTTTTCAAAGTTTATGGACCTATGCATTATTCCATTGCTTTACCTTTATAATCTTATATTGACCTACAAAGCTGCAGTTCATCATGGGCTGGTATTTGTTTTTTATCTATTGATTGAAAAAAAAAAATTGAGGTTAATATTGGTATGTGAAGCAAATGGCACTTCTCCCTGATAAACAGTGGGTAGAAGGTAAGACTCATGGTTTCATCTTGTAAAACAGCGAGTTCACTATGTTATATTTGCCTATGGAAAAAAAAAAAAAAAAATTTACTATATGGAGAAAATGATTGATGTCACTGTATAAATGACAGGCACATATACTAAATACTTATTGATTTTTTGAACATGGACAGATTCAGGAGATTGGAGTTGGCAATTAACTTCAACAAGAACAGTAAAATATTTTTGGCAACTAGATGCAGAGCTAATCGGCCTCAGAATTAAATTTGTCGATGACATAAAAACATAGTAGTATAAGCATTCTGCACATATTCTGCCTTTTCTAAGTAATATTTGGCAAAACATACCACCACCTTCCATAGTTAAAACTTTCCGGAAGTATTCTATCTATTTGTTTTTTCTTTTGCTGATCAAGAAGGGTAAGCCTGGCTCATAGAATGCCCATACAATTGCAGCAATCTAGTATACAAACATTAATATATGTAACTTCAAATGGGTATGTGTTACAAATTAAGAATATCCCAGAGAGCACTAAGCTTCTCCATTAATTTAAAAGTGTACTACCACTATGCGTTTATGTAGCACAGAACTATAAATGGTTGTTAATCCAAAATGTTATTCATGAAACTAAAACCTAAACGACACTGACTGCTGCAAATATGAAGGATAAAAGAACACTGACCTGAAACTGGGACTGGATGAGATAAGAACCAAGCTTCTTTGCTGAGGGATTACCCGGTTCACTCCCTGCCGAGAGTGACAATGATTTAATAATTGGCAAGAACACACCACCAGCCCTGGCAGTGGTGCTTGGCATTGCAGGTGAAATAATCGCCTCACTAATTGTCAATCCATAAGACAAACCCAATGTACTCTTCCCCAACCATTTCACAAAATAAGTTGCAATCCTATCCCCTAACCCGGTCTTCACAAACCCACGAGCAAAGAAGAACGAAATCACAATCAACCAAATCACCTCGTTGGTAAAGGCACTAAAGGCAGCAGAAAATGTCAGAGTTTTGGTCACTAGGGTTGTTGTTAAGCCTATAAACGCCCAAGCTCCACCAGGCAATGGACCCAAAATCAGACCCGCAATAGTCGACAAGAAAATCGCCAGTAACTGCCATCCTTGACGTGAAACTCCGGCTGGTTTGGGAATCAAAAAGCGGACAATAAGGCCTATAGCGACTGAGATGAGTAAAGGGATGGGCTTGGCACCTTGAGCAAATGCAAAAGCCATTGTCTTTGAAGGTGATGGGTCTTGTTGGGGTTGTGGGGAAGAAGAAGCTTGAATTAGGCATTTGGGTTACGCGGGATTGAAGCTACAATGGGTTTTAAGCGAAAATGATTGAAGGGATAGGATATTCGAATTGGAAGTGGGACTTAGAAAAGACGATTAGGAATTTAGGATTAGATGGCTTGACAATGATTGCTGAGGAGCAAGACGATAGTGGGGGAGAAGAAAAAAGAGAAACAGACTGAGTTGGAGAGTGAGTTAAGCTGCCAGCTTTGCCATAATAGGAGAGTGTGATGTTTGCTCAGCCTCAAAGTGAGCTTTCCAATTTCAGGGGGAACTGGTCAAGGATTTCGAACTGGGACTTGGTGGTGTAGGTGTGTGTGTTCTTAATTGGAGGGATATGGACTAACCCAACTATAATATCAACTACTTCAGAATTTGTAATATACTAAGAGGTTTACCCCTTAAACAAACTTAAACATTCAAATTCAAATCATTTCTTTTTTTGACTTTTTGTTTTCCCTATCAACTTTCACCTTCAATAGCAAAAAAAAACCTTTTCTAATCCACTAGAGGCAAAGTTCTTGTCAATATGCTACGTACAACCTATAAAGTTTCAAGATCGTGAACAAGAAAAAGTAAGGAAAAGATGAAATGGTACCCATTTTTATTTTCCAATAGATGGATACATGTTCTATTTTTATTTTTTATTTTTAAAGAATATTATTAATAGAGAAGAGAATAGAGAGACAAATGGAGTGTATGATTTCATTTGTCTGTTTTTTTCAATCAAAAGACCCCATCACCATCAACAGCCCGGCATCCTGAATTATTTTTAGAGAAGCCAATCTGCTTAAAAGTTAAAAATAACGAAGAAGACTTAATATTTTCCCAATCTTCCCTTTAGGCTGTCCGTAGTAATTAATAGACGATTGCAGTTTTTGCAGTTCTCTATCAAGCTTTGACTTCTTCCTATTTGAAGTATTCGAGGAGCCAGCTATCTTAATCTCTTAACCCAGTTCACAAAGAGACCATTCAAAACGTCTAGAGTCTCAACTTCAACTGGGTTAGGAGATCACTGAAAATCATTATTGTTGACAATCTGACTAGGAGAAGCATCTTTCATCCCATCATTGTCCAAGTTTACAAAGAAAGAATCAGCTCAGGACACATAATCTTTCTGCAAATTATTCTGACAAGTAAATTCGGATTGTGCCAGTATTTCATCAATCAGCAGGCCTTCCTCTGTATCAAAATTGCTTTCTGAATCAATGAAGCAATGGCAAACAAAAACGTCTTCCCATGAAAATGGACAATCAAATGCTCTAATGAATTTAGTGAAAGGGCTAATCCATCAAAACTATCAAGTCGCATATACTAACAATAACATACTAGTGGAAACGCTGCCAATTACTAATACACACGTCAAAGGCAACTTCATCATAACCATAAGGAATTCCACCAGCTAATAGAAACTAGAAAGGTTTTGCTCTTAATTCCAAACAGAAAATGGAAAAATTCCAAAAGAAGACATTGTGTGGATACAGAAGAGTGAAAAAAAAAAGAAAAGGCAATACTAGTAGAACCAGAAGTGAATATCATGACATCTAAAGAATCAAGCTTATTTAAACCAGAATTGCTTGAAGGAGGCTTCTGACATGGAGTGGATAGCTGCAGGTGACAGGCTACCGTGATATTTATGAAAATGCCTTTAGATTAAGGGCAAAATTGTTGCTATATAGTTTCGAAATTGTGGGAACTGAAACTTCTTTGGTATTTAGGGAATGTAGTTCTTCAATTGTTAAAGTTTGATCTCAGAAATGCTTGCTTCGTATTGAACTTCTTATACAAATTCCAAATATGTTTACTTTTGACATGTTCATTCTGAGTCCTACAAAATCTAGTTTATAAGCAACATATCAGAGTTCTATAGTTTCACATATGCAGGACCACATAATAAGATAGGTACAAATTAAAATTAGTACATCTTCCAATAAATTAATCAACAATCAAATTTCATAAAGTAAAGGCAATATGCAGGTCCTCTTGTGTATAGGACTTGGGATAATCGCCTATGTACATTGATATGTAGATAACAAAAATTCAGAAGGAAGTTTTTGTTTTGAATCAGTTTCTTAAGATTCTTTCTTCACAATCTTGTCGATAACGGGTTCAACAAATGTTCCCAAGTTTTCCAGGTCATTTTTTAAGGCATCAACCTATGTTTTATCAACAAAAAAGCATTTCAAAATTAGAAAACAAGAATGAGAAGGGTGGAAATTCTTTATACACTATGATATAGATTCAAATAGAAGATCAAGGAGGAGCTAATGTATAATTCTATTACCTTACGAATGAACTCTTCTGTGAGTTGAGCATCATTAGCAGTCTCTTCTGATACATGTTCTAACAACAAAGCTGCTTTTTTCAGTTTACTATTCTCTGGAAGATTATCTGCTACATCAGCAGATACCTTTTCTGCTACACTTGCCACCTTTTCTACTACTTTAACAACATTTTCAACCTCTTCAACTATTACCTCTGCCTCTCCTGAAACATCCACAGATTTTTCCTTATATTTCTTTCCTTTAATACATAAATGAAAATTATTATGAACATTGTACTCAAAGAGAATTTGCAACGTCCTTTCACGCAGCAGCATACCTTCAATCCTTTGAAATTTTGCCCATTCCTCCTTCCAGAAAGGCAGCAACACAGAGAAGTATACAGCCTACAGCCCATTTTACCCTGCATAAGGCCATTAATAAGGAAACTTTCAGCCAAATGTTATTATGTAATTAACATGGGGTCAAAAATTACTTCAGCTTCTTATGCAGGCAACCGATGCATTTGGTTTTGAATTAATTCATCTGAATGAATGGCCATTATGCATTATAAGGCCACTAAATTCCATACCAATTAGCGAAGTTGAACTTTGATGTGGCAGGTACTGGTGTTTGAACCTTGAGATCCTTTGCCCTGAAAGGAAAAAGTTAAAATTTAAACTGTTCCAGCATGGAGTTTTTTCATTTTTTAAATGAGACTTATTCACTAAAAGTGATCAATATATTTACATATATAGGTCTGTCTTAGTTTTGCCATTGCTGCTGAAGAATTTCAATCCAGGATGGATCCAACAATCATTCTCAAGCTTAGCTACTATCATTGTTGGTCTTTTTGGCAGAAATAAATCATTGCTTGATTGAAACCTCCGATGACGAATCTGTTCAAGAACACTTTTCAATTTCCAACTAGCCCATGAACTTATTCTTGACATATTGACCAACTTACTATCAATTGCTATCTCAATTCACAAATAATATATGCGAGACAGTATTTGTGGTTGACCCTTATCAGAAATTATTGTTTTGAACAAACTATATATATGTTTTTAATTTTATTCTGTGGTCATGGAGAATGAAGATTTAGTATACTTTCCCAATGGTGTTTCCGTGTGGGAGTAATTGCAGGGCCAAATACTAAGAAAGTGGGATGGCGTAGTTTTTGTATATATGAAGTTGGGCACTCCAAGTAAAGATTTTGGCTTAAGAAATGTGTAAAACATGTTATCTGTGTTCCTTGTAAGCGAAAATTTGTATTTCTTTGAAGGTAAAGGTCACAGCTTTAGTTGCTTCATGGAATAAGCAACGTGAAGAGAAAAAGAAATGAGGTGTCTAAGAGTGGGCAGTGGCTATGAGCCAAGGGTAACTGCCCCCTTTGCTCCCTAATCTTAGTCGGGTTTGGGCCAAAAATTTGGTACTGGCTCTTTTCATGTGGAAAGAGAGAGATAGTCACTTTTTCTCTTTTGTACGAACAGAAGTTGGGGCTAGTACCGGATCAATATCTTTTAATGTTTGAGCAGGAAACTTGAGGTCATGTTAAACAAAAAAAGAAAGAGAAAGACTTACCAAAAAACTTTTATAACTTAGATTTATTTTGGAATAAAATATATTTTTGAAAAGAATTAGTATTTTTTTTTCTTTCTTCAATATGTGTACAATATTAGTTATGTTATTTCAAATATGACTAATACCAATTACTAGAATCCAACCATGAGAATATTTAATTTCTTTTATTTTTTTTTATTGAACATGTGTTCTAACTAATTGTGTCTTCGATCCAATTAACTATAAAATATTCACATTGAGACAGTAAAAATATTAACTTCAAATAACCCTATAAAACCTAAGATTATTCTTAGTTTTATTTTAAAAATAATCTTAATATAATTTCTCAAAATAATATAATACGTGATAAAGACTTTTGTAATTTTGTTTGTACACTTTAGGGACAAATGGGAAGAATGTACACTTTCTTTTACTAACTAATTCCCTTTTTTCCTACACATTTTACCAATCACTTTCAATGCCGGAACATAATTCAACTTTTTTTTTTTTTCTTCTTTCAAAATTAAGTGGCTTGTGTTGTATGTGAAATTCCATCATCTAAATTTCTTGGAGGTTGAAGAAGTTAATTGCTTAATTTCTTTCTAAATATATTATTGCTTTAGAAATCAACCAACCCTTCTAAATTCTAGTAGAAACTTGGCTCTCTTAAATACAAAGGGAATACAAAGGGATAACTACGATTTAAAACTTTTAAATTTTAACCGAACGATCGATATCTCTAAATAAGTTTATCATATAAATTATATATATGAACAAATTTTAAATTTAGAAGCATTACTTATCTAATATTATATGCAATAGAAGAATTTCTCCTTTTCAACAAATCCTATGATAACCTGAAAACGAGATCCATTCTGAATCTTTAGAATAACGCTAAATGAATTTATTAGTTGAACCAATGATACATTTGGATTTTAGTATATACTATTTTAAGATGGGTTGGACTAGGCTTTTGCTGGGCTGGACTGAGCTCAGCTGAATATAATTGGCCCAAGTTTACACATCAGCTGCCATAAATTCCAAGGGAGCTGAAAAGTCAAACCGCCATGCAAGGATATGGAGAAGTGAGGACCAACAAAGCCAAGCAATGTTCTCCAAAGTCCTTCATATTACCAAAGAGTCAAACTTCAAACCCCAACAAAATAAACTTTCCAGTTTCCGCAAGCGAAATAGTTTTTCCTCTGTTCACTTATCAAACAATCCCTCTTTCCATCTCTCTCTCTTCTTTGATTTTGTTTTGATCCAAATCTCTGTTTCTGATATGGGTTTGCAACACAGAAAATTGATATTTGATTCAATCAATTCAAAGTTTTCAAACCCGTGTTCTGTTTGTAATATTTCATTGGCTAATTGCATCAAAGACTGCGTAGATGATGATGAGCTAGTTTATAATCCTCCACCGAGTCCTCCCTTGAATGATAATTCAAACAAACATAACAAAGCTTCTCAATTTTTGACCATTTCACTTCCAATTCTAGCTGTAGCTTGTTTTCTTGTTTTCTGCTATGCTATCTATGCCAGGTTTTTCTCAGGTTGGTACAGTTCAAGAAGGAGATCACAACCACAAACACATAACATCCATGATAATTTTCTTGAGGAAGATCATGGTCCTACAGTGGACCATCCCATATGGTATATTCGCACTATTGGTCTTCAACAATCAATTATTAGTTCAATTACTGTTTTGAAGTATAAGAAAGAAGAGGGTCTTATTGAAGGAACAGATTGCTCTGTTTGCTTGAGTGAGTTTGAGGAAAATGAGACTGTTAGACTTTTGCCCAAGTGTAGTCATGCTTTTCATATACCTTGTATTGATACTTGGCTTAGATCACATACCAATTGCCCTATGTGCCGTGCTCCTATTGTCGTTAATGTGGCGAGGATTTCATCATCAGAGCATAGTGATGTTAATTCAGGTTCTGTGGAAGAAACCCATATGGGAATTCAAGAATATAGCGGTGAATCCAATAGAGAAATGGAAGATAGGGGTGGTGAATCTGGGGAAGAAGGGGAATTGCCAATTGACAATGGAACAAGGAGATGTGAATGTTCAGCTGAACAGGTTGATGAGATACAACCAAGAAGGAGATCAGTTTCTATGGATTCTTTATCAGCTGCAAAAATCAATCTTGCTCTTGCTAATTTGTTTCCAGTGGAATCTGATGGAAATTTAAATAGCCAGTCATTTGAGGTTACTGAATTGACTACTGGTATTGTTTTAAAGGGTGTTGTAGGAAATGGAAATTTGTCAAAATTGAAAGGTAGTTCTTCCAGGACAAGATCCCTGAAAAATACACCTATATCCATGAAGAGGTCATTTTCCTACAATGGAAAACTTCTATTTTCTGGGAATAGCAGCTGCCAGAAGTCAAGTGTTCCAATAAGGAGCTTCTGATCGATTCTTTGTGTTCACTTTCAGGTCTGTTACATGCAGACTGCAAATGAATTGAGAGCTCTCAACTAGCTGAGAGTTTGAATTCTTTTTTTTTTTTTTTTTTTTCCGTGAAATACTCAAAATGGAAGTTATATTCTGCTCAAGTGTATATTAGCAGAAGCAGAGAACTGGGCTTATCTTTTACCAAATTGCTCTCAGAAAACGTAATTTTATGGTGAGTTTGCATATATTTTTCTGTTATTCTAGAGTGATCCCTGAATTTTTAAATATAAGTTTAGTTCTTCTGATATGATCAAAGAAAATTCTATTTCCTTGTTGGTCAAGGAATTGTAGTGTACCCTAGAAGTTTTGGATACGAGTCAAAATGGGTGGTTAAGCTTATATTTTTGTCCATTGGCAGATAGTTGTGTGATTTTCTGTTCATAATTCATACATTCTTCTTTTCTAGCAAGAATTCTATGTACCCCAGAAATATATGTAATGGATTAATAGCAACAAACCTAACAAGCTATAGAAACTGCAGGCCAGTAAAGAAAGAAATTAAGGTGGAATAGAACTTTAATTCTTGGATTGACAGAAATTCGGCATGCCTCTCATAAAGACCTTAAGTTTCAAGACATTTTTGGTCGATTGGAACACTTTCTGAATATACCTATATTTATGTCATTATCAGATTGTCTTCCAAGTATACAAAGACAGAAAGCTTTTTGTTGCAGGTCAATAAAATACGTGATCCTGAATCCTAGCACCTCCCTGCAATAGAAACGACGAGCACAGCCTGTCTGCCAGAAGAGCATTTTCCATTGTTAAAGTATGTCTTACATAGCAAGGCAAGACATAAAGCAATTCCTAGGGGGAGTCCTTTTAGCAAATAAGACAAGGTGAAACCAGTCTTTCACAGATAAACCTGTCAATTATTTATTATTTATTTTTATTTCAGAGAAGAAAAAGAAATAGAATTTTGTTGAATCAAGATGAAGTAAGAGATTAGATATATCCATGGAGTTTCTCAACATGAGAATCGGACATAAATCATAATAGATACTGAGAACACTATTAATCATAAATTAAAATTTTAGAGGAGTCATAGGTACATATCTTCCATAATGTATCGTTTGAGGTTGTTTTGAAAGTCGCTAATTAAATTATAGCAACATTGCCTTGGAAGTTAGCATAAGTAGAACATGTGCAATAAGAAGCCTTAACAATGTCAGTAATTACAACATATAATCTCCATTGAGTAATCCTTAACAATAGTAGTAATTACAATATAGAGTCACCTACATACGTCCACTCCAGTTCAGAAGCCTCCTCCAAGCACTTCTTAACTAATCCCGATTTTGTGGATTTCACAAGCGTTTTATGCTCCTCATAGAACTCTTCGAAATTTTCCAGTTTTTTCCTAACTTCCTCCAGCTCTCTCTACAAAATTTTCTTCGTTTCATCAAGATCGACAAGAATGTCACTGTCACGTTTTTTAGTTTGAAAACCAATGTAAGCTTGACCAACTCTCTTAAAACGATCAACAGCAAAGTTGACATTGAAACCCATGTCCTGCACAGCTTTTACAATGTAGAACCAGCAGCGAATATCATTTTCTGAGACGTGAGCGACTATTGTTTTGCACATTCTGTTTACCACCCAACATAAGTAGAAGAAAACTATTCCCTTCAGTTTTGGACTACTTAATTCTGATTCCTTACTGATATCCCCATACTTGTTGAACAAGGCCTTCAGAATGGGGGCCAAATTCCATGGAATCATGTACCCTTTCAACATCCTCAAGCGGCTGCTGCAGTTCACTTGTTTTAATTGGCCAGTGTTGACAAGAAAATTCTCGAGAGAGAAGCCTTGTCAGTAACTCGTCCAAGTCCTTGTCAGTATATGGAGATTTAATTTCATTGCTGTGAAAAGGTTCCTGCCGATAAAAACTGTCTTCATACGGATAATCAAATGATGTCTCTACACTTTCTTCATACATATTATTAAAACTTAATGGAGGTTGAAGAAAAGCTTTCATTTTATTTCTATCCTCTTCAGATAAATTTTTTATTATATCCTCCAAGGTCGAAATCTGAAGTTCTGATTTTACATTTCTGGTTGTTGCACTCCCTTTGCTCGTGTCTTGAGCTGATACCATTGGTTCACCAATAGCTCTAAGGGTCATGTGGACACATTGCACTCCCTTTAATACTTGCAACACCTGAAAAATTAGGCAGTTATAAGACTCAAAACTACGAAGAAAGTTTAATGAGAGTATGATTAATAAATATTTATACAAAATTATATTGTCGGTCAAATTATCACTCTTCTATCAAATTGAAGTATCACCTATTTCAAAATTACATCTATGTCTCTGATCTCTTCCATACTCACTCTATGTCTCTGAATAAGAAAATAAATGTGAATGCTGTACCTCATAGATAACAAATTTTACATCAGCTATATATTTGCAATCAGCACACCAGTAAACTGGCATTCCTGGATCTCTTTCTTCCCAACAAAGTCCGCAATAATAGTCACCGGTATTGTCTTCCAAAACTGAATCCATATATGTGAGAAGATGGCCATGATCTTCATGTTCAATCTTACTAGGTAATGGGCCACAAAGAAGATGAAGATTGAAATTACACTCCATACAAAGGAATGAACAATACTGAGTAGCATTGTAGTCCTCATCCTCGTTATCGTAAGCTTTGATAGTGTTCCCACATTCATTACACTGAAGTTCTGTGAATATTCTTTCCGTCAAAGAAAGAGCGTGGGGATGGCTTCTATACTTTATTATTGGTGCCTTCACATATACACATTTTAGACACAAATTGAAGTGACACTCTTTACAATGGTAGCGGAATGAAGAACTTCAAGAGACACAAAAATTGCAACGAAATGGTTGATGCTGACCACTTCGTAGGAACAATGGGTGGCGTGGGTGAAATACGTGCTGCATCTCGGACTGCAATTCAGTACATGATTTGTGTGCATAACATTCACAACGTGTGCAGCTGTAAATTGGCTGCCCCTGTAGGAAACCTTGTCGGCTTACAAAACAGTGAACTTATTGACAATCTTCATCATTCTTAATCTCCATAAATATCAAGGGGTGTTGGTGTCCAGAATGACGAATAACATGATCATTCCCTTGATTTTCTGTGTCAATAATAAGCGGCATTAGAGCACAATGAATGTCCATTTGACACTTTCGTGAGCAATAACACCAATCAGTTGAAAAGAACTTGTGACAAGAATCACACCAGAAGTCTTTGTTACCCTGCAGAAGTAGAGGACTTTCAGGACTAAAAGGGTGTTTGATCTCAGGAAGCAATTCATCTGCACCGGATCTGTAAGGTTTCAGGGGAAAGCACTTTAAACACAAGATAAAGCAAGTTTTTTGGCAGTAGAACTTGAACGCAGAAGATTGAGTATTACAATGATTGCAAAGGAATTTAAAATGATCAACAGTCAAGGTGAGACGGTGATGTGATGGATGAAATGGGTGCTGAATCTTTCTTGGCAGTTGAGCACATGATTTGTGTGCGAAACAATCACAGGGGATGCAGCCATAGATTGGCTGCCCCTTCAGACATGGTTCGTGGCATACAAAACAAGCAGCATCATTCTTGCTCCTCCTCATGACTTTCTGATTTGATGGTGGGCAGTTAGAGCACATCGAATGTCCATGTCTATGCGACACCTTCTACAGTGAAAGCGTTTTTGAGTTTCAAATGATCTGTGACAAGAGTCGCACGAGAAACGTGTTGGGTAAACAGAGAGATTGAGAATGCATCGAGGATGATAAGGGTGTTTTATTGCTCCAGGAAACACATCAGTACAATCCTTATGGAGGTAAAACTTGCACTCATGACAAGCATAGGTTTGGGTACTTCCTACAGGCTGTGTGCATTTTGAGCAGCGAGCTTCAGGATTCATGTCACTAATCTCATTATATAGAAACAGATTATGCTCTGGATGACTGGGATGATAAGTCTCCATCTTAATTAATGCAACCTCTCTAGCTAGCTAGCTTCTGTGATGAACACTAGCTGATGTTTAGCAATCTCACTCCAATCGACTCTGTTTTGATATTCTAGGTTCCTAAATCAGTGGTTAAATCTGCAAGAAATCTATTTACTCTTGATTGATTTATGCTGCAAAAAAATTCTTGGCCGCAAGAGAAAGTAATATTAGAATAAATAAAGGGAGAATGTTACGTGCATTGTCCCTGCACGTCATTCTCTATTTATTCTTCTAGTTCTATATTATTGTTTCCATCATAATGGAGTTGGAGATGGGAAATTTTTGTTGAGATTTTTAAAGTTAGTAGTATTTGTTTGATCAAATCGAAATTTTAAAAGCATAATTGTGTTGTCCGTGAAATCTATATATATATATATATATAATGGTTTGTCTTTTGTTTGAATTACAAACTCAGCCAATATTTTTACCCTTTACCATCAAGTAAAAGGATTCTATAGAAGGCTTTGCACTTACTTGATTAAAAAGTATCCTTGAAAGAGGAAAAGTGTTTCAAGACTGGTGTCATGTCAACTGTGTTAAGTTTCGGTTAATATATATTTTTTAAAAGCTAAGTTATTCATATTGCCATGTACCAAGAATGTAAACATAAATTTGTAAATAGCATGAACTTTAAGATGTATCATTGGGTCAAGTGATCATTGACGTCTATATGTCTTATTTAAATTTATAAAAATCTTAAATTATCACGAATCTACAATATAATTATTTGGCTTTACTTTAAGCAATATTTAGGATAGCTTTGTTTTGAGGTTTTTTAACCTATGATGTTTTTGGATTGGGATACCTTCCCAAGAACTGAATTAATTGGATTCGGTTTTATTGCTTGCATGAATAATTGTTTCTTTTCTATTTCAATAAAAATAAAATTTTATCTATGGAAGTTAATTTTTAATTTACTATATTTAAAGGTTAACCAATTATTATTATTACTGTGTGATGCTAAGGCTTGAGGACTTCACAATCCTTATAAATAAATAAATATTTTCTTTTGTCATTCATTGATTGGTTTTTAACAGCGAGACTCCAATATTGTATCAGAGCTAAGCTCACTCAATGATATTGGATCTCTCTCATTTAAGGATAAGTTTGAAATAAATTGATACCAGAATTAAATTAAATTGAGTTTAAATAAATTGAGTTGAATTAAACTTAATAAAAATAAAAAAATTAAATTGAGTTGAGTTCAATTCAATTTAAATTACTTTTTAGCATTTAAAAAAATTATTATATTTATATAATTGAATTGAATTAAATTATATTGTATAAAAATTCAATTTAATATTTTATCATTGTGTTAGATGAGGTGAGATTGACTATGAATGTATACTGATCTGTATATGAGGGTATATTTGTCTAAAAGATTTTTAATAATACAATCTAAATGAATTTTTTACAGAACACCTTTCAGATGCTCTAAAAGAGGGATTGAAGTTGAAACAATTACATCTATGAAGTTCTGTATACTGAAGTTCAGGTAGTGCATACGAATGCAGGGACAATACAATACCTCCTCCTAAATCCTAGCGTCTCCCTTAAATGGAAGCGACCAGCAGAACCAGGAGGGCTTGTCTATCCTCACCAGATTGTCTTCCAGGTCTACAAGGATGGAAAGCTTTTTGCCATTAATACTTTGCGTTTTGCACGTAACATCAAAAGCAGGACAATACAATACCTGCGCCTGCACCTCCCTCAAATGGAAGCGACCAGCAGAGCCTATATACCCAGGTGCATTGGCCTCTGTTATGAAATTAAAAGTATGTCTTACATAGAAAGGCAAGACATAAAGCAATTCCTAGGGAGTCCTATTGATGGAACAAGACAGAGTGAAACCAGTCTCTCACAGCAAGCTAAACCCCTTTTATCCTTGGGAGTCTCTAACAGGAGAACCAGTTATAAATTCTGAACCTGATAGTAAATTACGTGGTAATGAGTAAAATAAACTTACAGTTTCATTACATTTCATTATTTCATACAAGTAAAGGATTAATAAGGGTAGATTAATTGTAATCCTAAAATCTCAACTAACAATTCAATTTTCTCTCATTTTTCTGTCTATTTTAGGTGGGAAATGGGTTTTCTTAGTTCCCAAATAGAAAAAAAATCATTTATCTTCAAATGAATATCATGTATATCCTTAACAGTATTACTCATTAACTAACTCATTACAATATAGAATCACCTGTGGACTTCCCCTTCAGTTTAGAAGCCTCCTCTAAGCACTATTTAACTAATCCTGATTTGTGGATTTCAGAAATGTTCTATGCTTCTCGCAGAACTCTTCCAAGTTTTCCACTTTTTCCATACGTTCCTCCAGTTTCTTCTCAACTTCTTGCAACTTTTTGAACAGACGGTAGACATTCAAAATGCATCATTGTTAGGTTGAGACGGTCATGTGATGGATGAAATGGATGCTGAAACTCCCTTGGCAATTGAGCACATGATTTGTGTGCAAAAAAATTGCAACCATAGATTAGCTGCCCCTGTAGACATAGTTCTAAGCATGTGTCCTGCTCCTATGGATTCTTTATCAGCTGCCAAAATCAATCTCTCTCTTACTAAGTTGTTTCCAGAAGAATCTGATGGAAATTTAATTAGTCAGTCGTTTGAGGTTAATGAACTCAATACTGGTATTGTTTCAAAGGATGTAAAGATCTCTGCAAAGTTCTCCTATAACCCATGAAGTGGTCATTTTCCTACAATGGAAAGCTTCTGTTTTCGAGGAATAGCTGATCAAGCCAGAAGTTGTGTACCCTATAAGGAGTTTCTCATCCTTTCTTTATGTCAGCTTTCAGTTTCAAGTGAGTTACTTGCAGGATAGCAATAAAATAGAGAACTTTCAACAAGATGAGAGTTTAAGAGTTTTTTTTTTTAAATATTCAAAACTGAAGTTATTCATGCTCAAGTGTATACTAGCAGAAGCAAACGATTAAGGAAAATAATTATAAAGACAGAGAGTTGGGACTATCCTTTACCAGCTTGCTCTATGAAAAGTTGAAAACGTAATTTATTGTTCTGTAATTGCATACATTTTCAGTCATTCTATAGTGATCTGTAAAATTGTGAATAGAAGTTTGGTTCCTGTTATGTAATTCAAAGCAAATTAAATTATGATTGTTGGTAAGGAAAATAAGAAATGCAGGGTACCATAGAAGTTTTGGACAGGCTACTGAGTCAAATGGATGGTTCAAGCTTATACTTTTTATCCATTTGAAGACCAATTATATGAATTCGGTTCACAATTCATGCTTTCTTATACTTATTTTCTATCAAGAGTTCTATGTACCCCATTCACATATATAATGGATTTAATAAAAACAATCCAAACAAGTTAGAAAAACTGCAGGATGCAAAGAAAGAAATTATGCTAGAAGAGAACTGTGATTTCAAGTGTTTTTTGTCTTATTGAGGGAAAAATGAGGGAGATTCGCCTATGTTGGTTTTGACATATCCAACGTCGGTCAACAGATGCAGTAGTTAAGAAATGTGACTTGGTACATGTGTCAGGTGTTAGACGTGACAAGGTGAGATCGAAACTTACATGGTAGGCAATAATCGAAAAAGATATGGCTACTCTAGAGATTACTAAAATTGTTATCTCGGAGTGATGCAAATGAAGGGAAAAGGTTCATATAACCGACCCCAATTAGTTTGGGATTTAAAACTTAATTGAGTTGAGTGCTATACAGAGGAAGAAGGAATATTAAACATTATGCATGTGCATGGAAACTTTGCTAAAATGAGCACAAATATGGAAAGAATAATTAAAATAATTTCAGATTACAAGTCCTTTGACGAACATGAGTAATTAAGCTACAATGCCATGCATGGCAGTAGCTAGGGGGAGGAAAAGGACCATGCTCCCTTGCCTGTTCTTACTTTCTAAGAGTGCAGGTAAACTGACAGATTGAAGAAAAATAATACATCCCGATGACAGAATTACAGATTTGGAAATGCATATGTCCACTTCAATTTTTGAGCCTCCTCCAAGCACTTCTTCATCAAACTCGATTTTGGTAATGCCATATATATTTCATGTTGCTCATAAAGCCTTCTACACTCCTCTGCTTCATACTCAAGATTATTCATTTCTCTAGATATGGACATTATGTTTCTGTTTAGGGTGTGAAGGATGTCATGATCCCGACTTGCAATTTTAAAACCAAAGTGAGCCTGAATGACTCTGGTTAGGCGATCAAGAATAAACTTGATGTTGAAACCCTCTTCCTTCACGAAAGTTAGGTTATGCAACCATTTTCCAAGCAAATCTTCAGTAATGCGAATAACCCAAGTTTTGCGCATGCTGTTTATGGTCCAACACAACACATAAACTGAAGATGCCTTTAGTTTTGGATTTCCGCCTGAGCCTTTAGTGAAATCCCCATATTTGGTGATCAAGTCCTTCAAAATTGGGGCAAAGATTCCGAGTTATTTGGTAACCCCCAATATCCACATTCTTCAGCTGACAAAACTCGTTTCTTACTATTCTTCGCTGATCGAAGATTGAGAAATTTGAGTATAGCCTATCCATTAACAGGTTGTAGTCTTTAACAGTACATGGTGAAAATTCATTATTTTGATTATTTGGCTCTTTCAGATCCTCATCTGCTTCGTCTTCATCACTAACAGCTTCACTTCGCTCTTCACATGTCTCTTTGTTGATTTCATCTTCTTTTGTTGGAGGCTCGGGAGAATCTGTCATATTATTCGTGACGATTGATGTACTCTCCAGCACAGTCTGGCGCTCCCCAGCATAGTCTGGCTTGAAGCATCAGATAGAAAAAAGTAATCAAGGAAATTAGAGTTGATCATTAGAGTGAGGTGGGGAGTTTGATATAGTATCAAATTAAAGAGAACTTGTTAAATATAAAGAATTTAATTAGACACAATCAATATTTTTAGGTCACAGCCTGTGTCAATAAATATTTTTAAGTCACTGTAATTAATTTTATTCTTTCTAAAATACCTTTTTACTATTTCTCTTTTTTAATTATCTTCCACCAAACTCATTTTCTTTCATATTTATCTTGCATTAATTGAATTCCTTTTCATGTTAAAAATCTCACTTATCTTTTTAATCATTGATCCTAATTATATCTCTTCCTCTTAATATGGCTAACATTGTTAAATTTTAATTTCACAACTTTTTGTTTTTATTATCAATTTATCACCGTAAACAAAAACAACGACAATGTTAAAACAAAAATCTCATTCACTATCTTTTTTTGTGTGCACGTAATTTCAACTTGCATAATCATATATTCTCATCACTACCTATATGAGCACATAACCTTAAAGTTTCAAAATTAGCAAATTTGATCAAAAAAGAAAGATGAGAAATTAACTAGTTTGTGGATTTATAAAAAGATGAGACAGGGATAGAACCAAACAATTTGTGAAGTTTGAAGGAGTATGATAGAGTGAAAAACAGAAGGAGGAAGATGAACAAGCTAGAAAGAGAGCATATTTATTTTTGGGTTTCTCACTTTTTAGTTTAATGTAATTTAATTTATTATCTAATTAATTTTAAAACATCGTTAATTGAGGACAATTTAGACTATTTATAATATTTTACAATCAATAAGTTGTGCTTAAGTACTTTGGTTGTGGTAATAAGGTCACATCTTTAATTATTGTTAGTTTAAAATTTTAGTAATATAATAGAAAAAAATAAAATAATTATACGTCTATTACCATTATGATAGAAAATAATTAGAAAAATAATTTATCTGTATTAAAACATAATTTATGTAAGAAAGAGTTAGAAGTTAAAATAAAAAATATTTTTTTATAAAAGTAATTCAAGATGTGGTTTAATTTTTATAGATAACTTGTTATATATATATATATAATAATAATAATAATAATAACAATTATTATTATTATTTTTTTAAAAATTTATTAATATGATAGAAAAATAAAATTACAATTTCATTACCATTACGATAAAAAATAATTAGGAAAATAATCTTATCAAAATTAAAATGCTATTTATGTAATAAAGAATTAAAAGTTGAAATAAAAAGTGAAAAATAAAATTTTATAAAAATATTACAAGATGAGATTTAATTTCTACCATTAAATCACTTTTATGATATAATAAAAATAATTGGATTTATCTGTTGCTACCCCTTATAATGTTCTCATTTTTTTCAAAAATTTATTAGATGAAAGTATTATATAATACTTAGAACAAGTGTGTAGACTACACGACCAATTTTGTTTTGGACAGCAGGGAAGATGTGGTTTAATTGATGGGGGAAGGAGACGAGACAAAAGTATCACATAATACTTTGATCTGTTTTGGTTTATTTATAGTGCTTGTTGTCTTTTATATTTCTTTAAGTAAAATATAAAAAAATAGTATAGAAATTATATTGATATAATTTTTATTAAGCAAAATATAAAACAAACAGTATAAAAACTATATTGATATAATTATTGTTTTTTATTTTATTGAATTATTATTATTTTTTAAATTTAGGTAAGAATAGCAAAAAAAATAAAAATAAATAATCCGATCTCAAATTCTTATTCTTAATTTCATAATATTTTTCAAATAATAATATGACATTAAAAAAAAAAAGATGAAATAAGTGTATTCTTATTAAAAAACAGTTAAGTTTTATTTAATTAAAAAAAGTTTCTAAGCATATATATATATATATATATATATATATGAAGGATTTAAATTGAAAAGATTGTGATACTAGCGTACCTTTTTAGACGAAAGAGTTTATGTGACTAATAAAATCGCAATCTACACAATATCATAGTGCAAGTAAAACAAGTACATTGCAAAAAAAAAAATTAAAAAAAATCATGTAAATAGATATAACCTATTCAATAAAAGAATTGGTCAACAGAACATTATATTCAGAGACTTACCTGCGTATGACCATTGCAATTCAAAAGCCTCCTTCAAGCATTTCTCGATTAATCTTGGCCTCCTGGATGCCGTATATGTCACATATTGTTTATAACCTTCTTGGAGCTTTTGTAGTTTTTCTGTAAGTTTGTTATTTTTCAGCAGCGAACTTGCCCTTTCAATATCGAGGGAGTCCCGGATTTCTTTACTTTGTTTTATAGCCTGAAGACCAAAGTAAGCTTGAATGACTCTCTTAAGATGTTCAATAAGAAAGTCGATTTTGAAACCTTTGTGGAGTACCTCAAATTAAACATCATACTTATACCACTGAGACAAGAAATATAGACAAATTTTGTATAGAGGAAGAAGTTATATTAAACATTATGCATGTGCATGGAAACTTTGCTAAAATGAGCACAAACATGGAAAGAATAATAAAAATAATTTCAGATTACAAGTCCTTTGACGAACACGAGTAATTCAGCTACAATGTCATGCATGGGAGTAGCTAGGGGGAGGAAAAGGACCATGCTCCCTTGCCTGCTCTTACTTTCTAAGAGTGCAGGTAAACTGACAGGTTGAAGCAAAATAAGACATCCCATTAACAGAATTACAGATTTGGAAATGCTGATGTCCGCTCTAATTTGTGAGGCTCCGCCAAGCACTTCTCCATCAAACTCGATTTTGGTAATGCCATATATGTTTCATGTTGCTCATAAAGCCTTCTACATTCCTCTGCTTCATACTCAAGATTATTCAATTCTCTAGATATGGAAATTATGTTTCTGTTTAGGGTCTGAAGGAGGTCATGATCCCGACTTGCAATTATTGTTATGTTGAAATAAATGGTGGCAGTGGGAGTGAAACTTGGTAGTGGACATATATAAACATGGCCAGAAGAAAACTTGTCCAATTTGATGCTTTTGTGTAACACTTGAAGGCTGCTAACCCCACGTTGCATAAGAACCCAAATTTTCAATTTTTTCTTCAAAACTTCTTTCTTTCATCTAGGATTAAAAAAATGTCAAACTTGAAAATCAGAGTATGCATAAGGGTGCATTTTAGAAGTTTCAAAGAAAAAAAAATAGGAGATGATTATTTGAATGAGAGACTTATCTTTCCTTTAATTTGAGAGTTTAAACTATTATTATTATATTTTTGTATACAAAAGTGGGCAAAAATTAAATGAAATAAAAGCTCGATCAGAGAATTTCTTTTTTGAGAGGAAATGAAAGAAAATAATATTTGAGAGATCATCTTGTTTGGAAAATGAGTAATTGTGGATAAGAGATTATTATATGTTTTTATAATATACTTTTGTTCTTAATATGTTATATATATATATATATGTAGATCTTAAAATGTTATATTAACACAATTGGTCTTCAACAATCAATTATTAGTTGAATTACTATTTTGAACTACAAGACACAAAAGGGTGTTGTAGAAGGAACGAGAGTGCTCTTTGGGTGAGTTTCAAGAATATGAGATTGTTAGACTTTTGCCCAAGTGTATCATGCTTTCGAGATTGCTTGTATTGATGCTTGGCTTAGTTCACATAGTCACCAATTGCCCTATGTGCCGTGCTCCTTCCGTCGTTAACGTGGCAAGGACTTCATCATAAGATCCTAGTGATGCAAATTCAGATAATGTGGAAAATATGGGTGGTGAATTGATAATTGAATCAGGCCTCATGGGAAGAAGGGAAATTGCCAATTGAGAATGGAACTTGAGATGGCAATGTATTGGGTCTGGACTGATGTGACTCGAATTCGACTCGCTGTCCAAATTTATTATGAATTTAAAAGTAAAATCTATTTTAGTTTTATTATTTATTGAGTATATTCAGACCTAAATCCGAATCCATGCTTGTATATTAATATAAAAAATTAAATTTATACATCGTTACAATAAAAATGATAGATCATCATATAATTGATTGAAAATAGAAATAAATTTATAAATTAATTAATTCAAATAAAAAATAAATCGAATAAATCGATCCTAAATTCTAGAATTATTTTATGAATCTAATTCAGATCTATGGTCATTTGACTATTTCAACATAAAAAAAAAAATTAATATTGATCTTTTTTCGCTGATAAAATTTAGAAAACAAAAAAAAAACTAGGTCTAGGTCCATAATTTCATAGATTTGTTCAGACTTATACCTGGTTCATAATTCATTTTTATGTACATACTACCTTTCAAGTCACATGCAAGTCATGCTTGTATAAATATATTTTGTAATAAAAAATTTAACTTTATTTATAGTAAGTTACTCAATATGTACAAGAAAAGTGAAATTCAAATGAAATATCTAAATTCTCTTATTCAGATATTTAAACTAACGAAAATGACATTTTGCAATCAAAATTAACGTAATATAACCGACAAAATCAGATAATTTTCTTGAAGACAAGAATAAGTCTAGGAAATGAAGGAATGAGTGATAAACAAACAAATGCAATTTGTATGAAGAAAAGAGATATGGATCCAAATTGAAAAGGAAATGCCTTTCAATTAGATGACAAAATGGCAGTCATACCAGTTTAGTTTTAACAAAACAATCTCAATATCCCACTATCAAATAAAGATGGTGCCAACATTGTTGCTACAATTCATGAATTGTAATAGAGCATCACATTAGCCTCAACTAACAAAACCAAAAAGATTAGAAACATTAATAATAATGACAATTGAAAGGGAAAGAAACCCAAATCATGAACTCTGACAGAACCAGGATTTTATATACAGTACCAAGTGGGAAAGAAATCAATATCTTCATCCCAAAAGCGTATTTAATAGCTAAATGGTAAAGATGAAAATAACAGTATAGAAGGACAATTTAGGAAATCAAAAGATCATTCCAATAATTTATTTTTTAATTGTAACTAAGTCTTTTCAATTTGATGAAAGTGTATTTACTTTTATCTTCACAAACTATATGATTAATAACTTATCATATCTGAATGGGAAACCTCAACAAGTATTCCAACATCTTCAAATTAAGGATTCATCTTTAGTCTTCCTGAGCATGATGAAAACTGTGCCATTTTCCTTAACAGAACACCTTTCAGATGCTCTAAATAATGATTGAGGTTGAACTCAACTTCATCTATGAAGTGAGATGAAGTTCAGTATACTAAAGTTCAGGTAGTGCATATAAGTGCAGGATACTTTTGGAGCCATGGCCCCTGATTTAATAGCTTTGTTCATGCTCATTTTCTCAGATTAATATATAGCAACAAAACAAACATATAAAATTATGATTTTCTGTTCATAATTCAAGCTTTCTTATTCTTCTCTTCAATCAAAGTACCCCTGAAACACATATAATGGACTAATAGAAACAAACCAAACAAGCTATAAATATTGCAGGCTTGCAAAGACTGAAATTATGCTGGTAAACAACTTCTACTGAGATTGAAAGAAATTTGGCTTGCTGCCCATAAAATGCTTAAGTTTTCAAGCTGTTTCTGGTTGATTTTGCACTTGCTCTAACTGTTTGCATAAATTTATTTGGAATGCTAAAATTTCATAAAAGGTTAAAATTTTGTATTAAGTTTGTATATTTCTTTTATTTTGCAACGTGATTGGTAAGCCATTTTGTTTTAAGCTTGTCTCTTTTGTTTGTCTTTTACATTTTCTTTTACTTAGAGGACTTGTCTATCATCACCAGACTGTCTTCCAGGTCTACAAGGATGGAAAGCTTTTTTCCAATAGTACTTTGCATTTTGCAAGTAACATCCAAAGCAGGACAAATACAATACCAGCTCCTAAATCCTAGAACCTCCCTCCGATGGAAGCGACCAGAAGAACCTATGTACCCCAGTCCCCAAGGGCATTTGGCTTTGTTATGAAGTTAAAAGTATGTCTTTGAGCAAGGCAAGAAATAAAGCAATTCCTAGGGAGTCCTATTGATGAAACAAGACAGGGTGAAACCAGTCTCTCACAGCAAGCTAAAACCCTTTTATCCTTGGGAGTCTCTAACATGAGAACCAGTTATAAATTCCAAAGCTGAAATTAAATTAAGTGGTAATGACTAATGAGTAAAATAACCTTATAATTTCATTACATTTCATTATTTCATACAAGTAAAGGATTAATAAGGAAGATTAATTGTAATCCTAAAATCTCAACTAACAATTCAATTTTCTCTATTTTTTTTGTGTATTTTAGGTGGGAAATGGTTTTTCTTAGTCCTGAAATAGGGGGAAATTTTTTTTTTTCACTTATTTCATTTAAATATCATGTATATCCTTAAAAGTATAAGTCATTACAATATTGAATCACCAGTGGATTTCCCCTTCAGTTTAAAAGCCTCCTCTAAGTACTTCTTAACTAATCCTGATTTTGTGGATTTCATAAATGTTTTATGCTGCTCAAAGAACACTTCCAAGTTTGCCACTTTTCCATATGTTCCTCCAATTTCTTCTCAAATTCATGCGGCTCTTTGTACAAACAATATTAGTCATTACAGTATAAAGCATTGCAATGATCACATAGAAATTCAAAATGCATAGATGTTAGGGTGACGGTCATGTGATGGATGAAATAAGTGCTGAATCTCCCTTGGCCATTGTTGAGCACATGATTTGTGTGCGAAACAATCGCAGGGTAAGCAACCATAGATTAGCTGCCCCTGTAGACATAGTTCTAAGCATACAAAACAAACAACATTGTTCTTATCTATTGAGTTCTAGTTGATGCTGATGCCTGAAGTATTGAAGATTAGTACTAATTTCTTATATTTTTCTTTGATTTCAAATGGAAGTTGAAGATTGGATAATTGATTGTCAACCCTTGTGTAGGTGCTGGTTCGTTTATTTTTCTATAAGTGAAATTAGTTTAGTCATTTGGGTTTGGGTTATTTTTGGGTTAAGAGGAATGAGAATTAGGTAGTTGAACTTGAGTGTTTATGATTAAAATTGTGCTCTTTTTTTTTATTCCATGGTGTCTGAATTCATGTAATTGGTTGAAGACACGAATTCAGTTGTTAATTGTGCTACCACCTCACTTCTTTAGATTACGTGACACTATAAAATCGTATTTTTAAAACACTAATTTAGAAACAATCATATTTAACTAGGAAGTTTTCAAATCACCAATTCAAAAACAGCCATATCTAACTTGCAAGTTTTTAATTTTGTTTACCGTAATTGTAATTGGGCTGCCCACTAAGTGGCAAAACAAGCCCTCTCTGATCCATCCTTAAGTGAGGATTCATCTATTTTGGAGTACTAGCTCAGTAATAACTGTGAGAGCTAGTTAGTGTTCTTTATAATCGAAATGATAATCCTATCTCTGGAAAAAAAAAAAAAAAAAAAAAAAAAAGAAATAGTTCTATGATTTTGGTTGGTCCTTCATGGCACAAAATCTTTTTACAACAATAAAATATCACGGAGTGGACACTCTTCTAAAACAGGGGAAGTGTTAAAGGCACGAAAGAAATAGACGCTCAGTGGCACGGCAACAGAGCTTAAGAGAGCCTTTGTGCCATATCCCTTGTATTGATACTTGGCTTAGATGACATACCAATTGCCCTATGTGCCCTGCTCCTATGGATTCTTTATCAGCTGCCAAAATCAATCTTTCTCATACTAATTTGTTTCTAGAAGAATCTGATGGAAATTTAATTAGTCTGTCATTTGAGGTTAATGAGCTAAATACTGGTGTTGTTTCAAAGGGTGTAAAGATCTCTGCAAATTTCTCCTGTATCCATGAAGAGGTCATTTTCCTACAATGGAAATCTTCTATTTTCGAGTAATAGCTGAAGCAAGAACTCAAGTGTTCCTATAAGGAGTTTCTGATCCTTTCTTTATGTTCACTTTCAGTTTCTGGTGATTTACTTGCAGACAGCAATAGAATAGAGAACTTTCAAAGGTTGTTTTTTTTTTATAATACTCAAAACAAAAGTTATATCATGCTCAAGTGTATATTAGCATAAGTAGACCATTAAGGAAAATAATTTTGAAGACAGAGTTGGGACTATCCTTTACCAGATTGGTCTACGAAAAGGTAATCTATGGTTCATTAATTGAATATATTTTCATTCATTCTATAACGATCCGTGAAATTGTAAATAGAAGTTTGGTTTCTGTGATGTGATCGAAGCAAATAATATTATGGTTGTTGGTGAAGGAAAATAGGAAATGCAGGGTACCATAAAAGTTTTGGACAGGCTACTAAGTCAAATGGATGGTTTAAGCTTATATTTTTGTCCTTTAGAAGACAGTTATATGACTTTTGGTTCATAATTCATGCTTTCTTATACCTATTTTCTAACAAAAACACTATGTAACCCAGACACATATATAATGGATTTAATAAAAACAATCCAAACAAGCTAGAAAAACTGCAGGCTATAAATAAAGAAATTATGCTGTAAGAGAACTGTAATTGTAAAGTTCACAGTCGTTTGGAATGCTGCACAAAAAATCCATAAGTTTCGAGCTGTTTTCGTTAACTGGAGTTCTGTTTGCATCTAACTATCATCACCAGATCGTATTCCAAGTTTACAAGGATGGGAAGCTTTTGGCATTAACATTAGAACCAGCCATAAATCATAGTGCATAGTTTGAGGTTGCCTTGGAAGTTGGAATAAGTAGAATGGGGGCTAAATTCCAAGGAAGCATGCATCCCTCAACATCCACAAGCTTTTGTTGAAGTGGGCTTGTTTTAAATGGCACCTTTTGACAAACAGTTTTCCATAGAGAAGCATTATGTGAAGCTTGTTGAAGTACGTACCTCTCAGTATATTAGAAACTTCATAAGTTATAACGAAGTTGTTGGTGAATCACATTGATGTGTCTTCAATGTCTTTACCCTTATAACGTAGCCTTCAATATCTTCACCCTTAGATCTTAGCCGAGGTTTAAGAAAAGTTTTCTTTTAATATTAATTCTTTTTCGATAAAAGTTTGTATTATATCTTCCATCTTTGAATCCTCCGTCAAGTTCATTAGTACTTCTTGACTTATAAAGTATACCTCTAGATTAAACTTGATAATATGAATGTCAGATATGTTTATCAATGATGACATGTTGGACAAACCTTTGAACGAAAACGAAATCATATTTTTGGACTTAGTACCTCAAATTAAACATTATGGGAACACACATAACACTGTACCCTTGTCTGTGCATGGAAACTTTGCTAAAATGAGCATAAACCTGGAAAGAATAATTAAAATAATTGCAGATTACAAGTCCTTTGACGAACACGATTAATTCAGCAACAATGCCATGGATGGGAGTAGCTAGGGGAGGAAAAGGACCATGCTCCCTTGCCTGCTCTTACTCTCAAACAGTGCAGAGACCATAAGAGATAGACAGATTGAAGCAATACATCTCGTTAATGGAACTACAGATTTGGGAGTGCTGACGTCCACTTCAATTGGTTAGCCTCCTCTAAGCAATTCTCCATCAAACTAGATTTTTGTAATGCCATAGATGCTTTATGCTGCTCATAAAGCATTCTACATTCCTTCTCTGCTTCATATTCAAGATTATTCAGTTCTCTAGATATGGACATTATGTTTCTGTTTAGGGTCTGAAGGATGTCATGATCTCGTCTTGCAATTTCAAAACCAAAGTGAGCCTGGATAACTCTGGTTAGGCGATCAAGAATAAACTCGATTTTGAAAAGTCCTTCTTTCTTCACAAAATTAAGGAGGACCAACCATGTCCCAAGCAACTCTTCAGTAACGTGAATAACCCAAGTTTTGCGCATGCTGTTTATCGACCAACATAACAGAGAAAAGAAAACTGCCTTATATTTTGGACTTCTGTAACGTAAGCCTTTACTGAAATCTCCATATTTAGTGATCAAGTCCTTTAAAATTGGGGCAAAGTTTAAAGTTATTAGGTAACCCCCAATATCCACAATCTTCTGCTCCAAAAACTCACTATCTTCCCATAGTTCTTCAACGGAGGCAGAGGCCTGCAGCCTCTCCATTAACTGGTCGTAGTCTTGAACAGTATAAGGTGAAAATTCATTATTGTGATTATTTGGCTCTTGTTGATCCTCATCTGATGTCCCGTCATTCCTAACAACTTTACTTTGTTCTTCATATGACTCTTTTTTAATTTCAGCTTCTTTTGTTGGAGGCTCAGGAAAATCCATTTGTTCATTTTCTGAAAGTTCTTTATTGTCATTTGGCTCTTGCAGATCCCTATTTGGTATGTCTCTATCACTAACAGCTTCACTAATTTGTTCCTCGGAAGAATCTATTTCTTCATCATCTGACAAATTATCCATTAAATCCCGCAGTGTCATATCTTCCATAACGGTTGATGCACTCTTCCGCACAGCCTGGTGTGAAATATCAGGAAGAAAAAGGGAATCAAGGAAAATAGTGTTGATTAGAGTGTAATTTAATTTCATTAATTTCTATAGAAACTATTAAAGTAATTTAGTTTGATTTATAAAAATAAATTTTCGTTTTCACTATACATATAATTTTAATATTTAATTATATTCTAACATCCTTTAATGTTGAAAATAAAAAATTACATTAATATTTCTTTTTTGTTATAAATCAAAAAACTTGTTAGAAATAACAATTACAAAAAAAAGAAGAAAAAGACACATATTATTTGCAAAATCTCAAGGGCACAACCATGAATGATTTTATTCTATAATAACAAATAAAATATTTAGAACAAAAGTAAGATTTTTGTCAAGAACATGATTGATACTTCTTTCCATTTAGTTTATTTTATTTAATTATACATGTGGAAGATTTAAATATAATCCTAATAAATGATATCTCAAAAGTCGACATTTAGATTTTAACTCCATGGTTGATTCCATTTAAGTCTTCTCATTAATATAAAAAAATTACAACCATATAACTATTAGAAATCTTATTAAATTCAGTACTAACTCACCAAAAAATAATATCACTTTAAATTTAATAGTCTCTTATTTTTCCTTAAAGCCAACTAGTTAAAAGAAAATAAAATGTCTCAAATACAATGTTACTTCCTTGTTTATAAACTCAAATAAGAACAATTAATAACATACCGATATATTATGAAATTGTTGGTTTTTTTTTTTTTTTGAAATATTTTTGCAAATCAACATAACTCAAACAGAATGAAAGTACTTCCAAAATGGAACAAAGAAATAAAAAATGAACATACTTATTATTAGAGTTAAAAATGATCAAGAGTTTACCTCTTTGGTGAACCATTGAAAAATTGAATAGATATTAAGCAAGCGTAATCATACTCCAGAACAATAAAAAATAATACTTAAGGGATACTAAATGGCTTATATACATAAAATAAAATGAGATAGAGGGTTTAATGGTGTTAAATTATATATATATATATATATAATTATTAAATATAAATATATTAATTATTGATAGAATTTATTATTGTTACAACTTTATTAATATAAATTAAAAAACAATTTCAATTCTATAATAAAACAAAGTGAGGTGGGGAGTTTGATATAGTGTTAAATTATAGATAACAAGTTAATTATAAAGAATTTAATTAGTTATTTTATTAATTAGGGAAGTTGTGGTTTAATTGGTGGGTGGGGGAGACGAAAGCAACATCAATACTTGGATCTGTTTTGGTTTATTTGTAGTGCATGTTGTCTTTTATATCCCTTTAAGCAAAAAAATAAAACAAATAGTATAGAAATTATATTGATATAAATATAATTATATAATTATATATATATATTTTTTGAAGTTAGGTAAGAATTGCAACAAAATAATCCGAATAAAATATTTTTTTAAACAGTAGTATTGTCGTCATATTTTTTAAACAATAATATGTCGTATTAAATAAAATAAAATAAAAATATTAAACTTAGAAAATAGTTATATTTTATTTATTTAAAAAAAGTTTCTAAGCACATGATGTAAAATATATATATATATATATATATTATATATAAAGGGTTCAAATTGTAAAGATTGTGATACTAGCTTACCTTTGAGACCGCAGAGTATGTGTGATCAATAACTTCGCAATCTGCAACAATATAAAGCGTGTCAAGTCTGAATTTCTGTAGTAGTGCAAGTAAAGCAAGTACATTGCAAAAAAAATATGTAAACCCTATTCAATAAAAGAATTCGTCAACAGAACATTGTATATTGAGACTCACCTGCGTATGACCATTGCAATTCAAAAGCCTCCTTCAAGCATTTTTGGATCAATCTTGGCCTCCTGGATGTCATATATGTCTCATATTGTTTATGATCTTCTTGGAGCTTTTGCAGTTTTTCTGTAAGTTTGTTCCTTTTCTGGACCGAACTTGCCAATATGCTCTCAATATTAAGGGAGTCCACGATTTCTTTACTTTGTTTTATAGCCTGAAGACCAAAGTAAGCTTGAATGACTCTCTTAAGATGTTCAATAAGAAAGTCGATTTTGAAACCTTTGTGGAGTAAAGCATTTAGGTAATACCACCAATAAGCCAACTTTGTTTCAGTAACATAAACAATCGTTTCTTTCCTCATGCTATTTACAACCCAGCATAGGAAGAAAATACAGACTGCCTTCACTTCTGGGGTGAAGTTCGAGTTATCAGGTGTGAAATTCTTATATTTGCCCAACAATTCCTTTAAAACAGGAACCAGCTTCCAACTGATCATGTAACCACCAACTACGACAAGATTCTGCTCAAATTCTCTATTGCTTATTACCATCTCTTTGCTGTTGTTGGTCAAACACGCAGAGCAAAGTCTTCCCATAAGCTGGTGCAAGTCCTTGTCAGTGTATGGGAGATAATCTTTTCTGTAGTCATGTTCTTGCTGAACCTCATTTGGTGTCACTTTATCTTCAGATTCAACTCGTAGAGGTGCAAGAAGAACATTTAATTCTTGCTCATCATCTTTGGATAAATTTTCCATTATATTGGCCAAGGTAGAATCTAATGCTTTCATATTCACATCTGCATCTTCTGTTGGTTCACCAACAGCTCTGAAACCCACACCGTCAATCTCTACCTTTAACATATGCAAAATCTGAATAATTTTATCAGAGCATGTATCAATAAATTAAAAAAGGTTTACGCATGCTGGAGTTTATGTACATCAACATACAGAATTTAACAACAAATGAATTAGACTGAAGAGTGTGCATCATTTGAAAAGTTTGAAATGTGAGTGAGTGAAAAAGAAGAACATATTCTGAGTTAGATAATGAACGTGAGTGTACCTCAGAGATAACACACTTTACGTCAGCTATGTATTTGCAATCTGCACACCAGTAAACTTGAACTCTTGGATCTCTTTCTTCTTGACAAAGTCCGCAATAATAGACACCGCTGTCGTCTTCCACAGCTCGATCCGTGTACGTGAGTGGATGGCCATGGTCTTCATGTTCAATCTTACAAGGTAATGGGCCACATAGAAGATGAAGATTAAAATCACACTCCTTGCAGCGGAATGCACAGTTTTGAGTAGGAAAGTATTCGTCATCCTCATTAGCGAAAGCTTTGATAGACTTTTTACATTCATTACAATAGAGATCTTTTTCGAATATTTTTTCCATGAAAAAAAGAGCGTGAGGGTGGCTTTTATAATGTATTGTTGGCTTCACATAACAGCATTTTAGACACAAATTGAAGTCACACTGTTTACAATGGTAGCGGAAGGATGAACTTAAAGAGACACAGAAATTGCAACGAAATTCTTGATACTGACCACTTCGTAGGACCAATGGGTGGCGTGTGTGAAATAAGTGCTGCCTCTCAGACGGCAATTCAGCACATGATTTGTGTGCATAACATTCACAACGTTTGCAGCCGTAAGTTGACTGCCCCTGTAGGAAACCTTGTCGGCATACAAAACAATGAACTTGTTGAAAATCTTCATCATTCTTCATCTCCATAAATGTCAAGGGGTGTTGGTGTCCGCAATGACGAATAACATGATCACTCCCTTGATCTCCTTTTTCAATAATAGGCGGCATTAAAGCACAATGAATGTCCATTTGACACTCTTGTGACCAATAGCACCAATCAGTTGAAAAGAACTTGTGACAAGAATCACACCAGAAGTCTTTGTTACCCTGCAGAACTAGAAGGCTTTCAGGACTAAAAGGGTTTTTGATCTCAGGAAGCAATTCCTCTGCACCGGATCTGTAAGGTTTCAGAGGAAAGCACTTTAAACACAGCCTAAACTCGGTTTCTTCGCAGTAAAACCTGAACGTTGAGAATCGAGTTTGACAATGATGGCAACGAAATGGAAAACGACGAGGAGTCAAGGTGAGACTCTGATGTGAGGGATGAAATGGGTGCTGAATTTGTATTGGAAGTTGAGCACATGATTTGTGTGCGAAACAATCACAGGGGATGCAGCCATAGATTGGCTGCCCCTGCAGACATGGTTCGTGGCATACAAAACAAGCAACAGCATTCTTGATCCCTATTATGAGTTGCAACTGATGCTGATGTCTGAAATATTGAAGATTATTCTCCTCCTCCTCGTGACTTTCTGATTTGATGGTGGGCATTAGAGCACATCCAATGTCCATGTCGAAGTCACACTTGTTACAGCGAAAGCGTTCTTCCCTATTAAATATTCTGTGACAAGAGTCGCACTCGAACCCTCCGTACTTGTAAAACCAGAGTTTGAGAAGGCATTGAGGATGATAAGGGTGTTTGATTGCTCCAGGAAGCACATCAGTACAATCCTTATGGAGGTAGAACTTGCAGTCATTGCAAGCATAGGTTTGGCCACTTCCTACAGGTTTTGTGCATTTTGAGCAGAGAGCTTCATCTTTCATGTCATTAATCTCATTATATAGAAACAGAGGATGCTCTGGATGACTGGAATGATGAGTCTCCATCTCAATTAATGCAACCTCTCTAGCTAGCTAGCTTCTGTAATGAACACCAGCCGATGTTTATCGATCTCACTCCAATCGACTCTCTTTTGATATTCGAGCGTCCTAAATCAGTGGTTAAAGGTGCAAGAAATCTATTTACTCTTGATTGATTTATACTGCAAAAAAATTCTTGGCCGCGAGAGAAAGTAAAATTAGAATAAATAAAGGGAGAATGTTACGTGCATTGTCCCTGCACGTCATTCTCTATTTATTCTTCTAGTTCTATATTATTGTTTCCGTCATTCTCTATTTTTAGCCTTTACCATCAAGTAAAAGGATTCCATAGAAGGCTTTGCACTTACTTGATTAAAAAGTATCCTTGGAAGAGGAAAAGTGTTTCAAGACTGGTATCATGACAACTAGTCAAGTTTTGGTTAATATATATTTTTTAAAAGCTAAGTTATTCATATTGCCATATACCAAGAGTGGAAACTTAAATTTGTAAATAGCATGAACTTTAGGATGTATCGTTGGGTCAAGTGATCATTGACGTCTATATATCTTATTTAAATTTATAAAAATCTTAAATTATCACGAATCTACAATATAATTATTTAGCTTTACTTTAAAGCAATATTTATGATAGCTTTATTTTGAGGTTTTTTAACCTATGATGTCTTTGCATTGGGATACCTTCCCAGGAACTGAGTTAATTGGATTCGGTTTTATTGCTTACATGAATAATTGATTCTTTTCTATTTCAATAAAAATTAAAATTTTAGCTATGGAAGTTAGTTTTTTAATTTACTATATCCAAAGGTTAACCATTTATTACTGTGTGATGCTAAGGCCTGAGGGCTTCACAATCCTTATAAATAAATAAACATTTTCTCTTGTCATCCATTGATTGGTTTTCAAGAGTGAGACTCCAACATTGTATTAGAGCTAAGCCCACTCAATGAGATTGGATCTCTCTCATTTTAGGGATAAATTTGAAATAAATTGATACCATAATTGAATTAAATTGAGTTTAAATAAATTTAGTTGAATTAAACTTAATAAAAAAAAATTAAATTGAATTGAGTTCAATTGAATTTAAATTACTTTTAACATTTAAAAAAATTATTATATTTATATAATTGAATTGAATTAAATTATATTGTATAAAAATTCAATTTAATATTTTATCATTGTTAGATGAGGTGAGAATGACTATGAATATATACTGATCTGTATATATATAATATTAATAAAAGTGGAGCAATTCATGTTGTTGATGGTTCAGGTTTGGTTGTTTAAATGGCAGGGAGAAATAAGATAAATGGTGGGGAGTAATAGAATGAGGCATGAGTATGTAAAATTAAATAAATATGAGGGTATATTTGTCTAAAAGATTTTGAATAAAAAAATCTAATTGAATTTTTTACAGAACACCTTTCAGATGCTCTAAAAGAGGGATTGAAGTTGAAACAACTACATCTATGAAGTTCTGTATACTGAAGTTCAGGTAGTGTATACGAATGCAGGGACAAGTACAATACCTCCTCCTAAATCCTAGAGTCTCCCTGAAATGGTAGCGACCAGAGGACCAGGAGGGCTTGTCTATCATCACCAGATTGTCTTCCAGGTCTACAAGGATGGAAAGCTTTTTGCCATTAATACTTTGCGTTTTGCAAGTAACATCAAAAGCAGGACAATACAATACCTGCGCCTGCACCTCCCTCAAATGGAAGCGACCAGCAGAACCTATATACCCAGGTGCAATTCGCCTCTGTTATGAAATTAAAAGTATGTCTTACATAGAAAGGCAAGACATAAAGCAATTCCTAGGGAGTCCTATTGATGAAACAAGACAGAGTGAAACCAGTCTCTCACAGCAAGCTAAACCCCTTTTATTCTTGGGAGTCTCTACTCTCTAACATGAGAACCAGTTATAAATTCTAAATCTGATAGTAAATTAAGTGGTAATGAGTAAAATAAACTTACAGTTTCATTACATTTCATTATTTCATACAAGTAAAGGATTAATAAGGGTAGATTAATTGTAATCCTGAAATCTCAACTAACAATTCAATTTTCTCTCATTTTTCTGTCTATTTAAGGTGGGAAATGGGTTTTCTTAGTTCCCAAATAGGAAAAAAAAAAATCATTTATCTTCAAATAAATTTCATATGTATCCTTAACAGTATTACTCATTAACTAACTCATTTCAATATAGAATCACCTGTGGACTTCCCCTTCGGTTTAAAAGCCTCCTCTAAGCACTTTTTAACTAATCCTAATTTGTGGATTTCAGAAATGTTTCATGCTGCTCGCAGAACTCTTCCAAGCATGTGTCCTTCTCCTATGGATTCTTTATCAGCTGCCAAAATCAATCTCTCTCTTACTAATTTGTTTCCAGAAGAATCTGATGGAAATTTAATTAGTCAGTCGTTTGAGGTTAATGAACTCAATACTGGTATTGTTTCAAAGGATGTAAAGATCTCTGCAAAGTTCTCCTATACCCCATGAAGTGGGCATTTTCCTACAATGGAAAGCTTCTGTTTAGAAAAAAATCATTTATCTTCAAATAAATGTCATATGTATCCTTAACAGTATTACTCATTAACTAAATCATTACAATATAGAGTCACCTGTGGACTTCCCCTTCAGTTTAGAAGCCTCCTCTAAGCACTTCTTAACTAATCCTGATTTGTGGATTTCAGAAATGTTTTATGCTGGTTGCAGAACTCTTCGAAGTTTTCTACTTTTTCCTTATGTTCCTCCAGTTTCTTATCAACTCCATGCAACTTTGTACAGATAGTATTAGAAATTCAAAATGCATAAATGTTAGGGTGAAACAGTTATGTGTTGTATGAAAGATGCTGAATCTCCCTTGATAATTGAGCACATGATTTGTGTGCGAAACAATTGCAGGGTAAGCATTAAGCAACCACAGATTAGCTGCTCCTGTCAACATAGTTCTAACTTCTAAGCATACAAAGCAAACAACATTGTTCTTAGTCTATGAGTTCTAGCTGATGCTGATGCCTGAAGAGTACTAATGGAAGTTGAAGATTTGATAATTGATTGTCAACTCATGTGTATTTGCTGGTCTGTTGATTTTTCTACAAGTGAAATTAGTTCAGTCATTTTCGTTTGGGTTATTTTTTGGGTTACGAGGAATGAGAACTACGTGGTTGAACTAGAGTGTTATGGTTAAAATTGTGACCTTTTTTGTATCTCATGGTGTTTGAATTCTGTTTTCATTCAACAAACGAATTTAATTGTCAATTGTGCTACCACCTGACTTTTTTGGATTACGTGACATCAAAAAAAATCATATTTTCAAAACAAGAATTTAAATAATCATATTCACCTCGTAAGTTTTCAAATCACGTATACAAAAACAGCTTTCATATCTAATTCGTAAGTTTTTACTGTTCAACAAAAAAAATAAAAAAAAAATAAAAAAAAAATTGGTTGTATTATGTTGGTTGGTCCTTAACGGGACAAAATCTTTCTACAACAATCAGAAAATGTCACGGAAGGACACTCTTCTAAACAGAGAAAGTATTAGCACGAAAGAAAATAGACGCTCAAGAGCTGCTTTGTGCCATATTTCTTGTATTGATACTTGGCTGAGATGACATACCAATTGCCCTATGTGCCCTGCTCCTATGGATTCTTTACCAGGTTGCTCTATGAAAACGTAATTTATTGTTCAGTAATTGCATACATTTTAAGTCATTCTATAGCGATCCGTGAAATTGTAAAAAGAAGTTTGGTTCCTGTGATGTGGTCAAAGCAAATTAAATTATGATTGTTGGTGAAGGAAAATAGGAAATGCAGGGTACCATTGAAGTTTTAGACAGGCTACTGAGTCAAATGGATGGTTTAAGCTTATATTTTTGTCTATTCGAAGACAATTATATGATTTTTGGTTCATAATTCATGCTTTCTTATACTTAATTTTCTAACAAGAATTCTATGTACCCCATACACATATAATGGATTTTATAAAAACAATCCAAACAAGTAAGAAAACTGCAGGGTGCAAAGAAAGAAATTATGCTAGACGAGAACTGTAATTGATTTCAAGTGTATTATGCTGTACATAGAACTCTTCTAAGTGTTCCACTTTTTCTTATTTTCCTCCAAGTCTCTGTACAAGCTTGTCTTCCTTTCATCAAGGATGGAAAGAAAGCTCAAGTGGTAAAAGAAAACTATTCCTTTCAGTTCTGGACTTAATTCTGAATCACTATTATCCCCATATTTGTTAAACAAGCCCTTCAGAAAATGGGGATAAATTCCAAGGAAGCATGCATTCTTCAACATCCACAAGCTTTTGTTGAAGTTGGCTTGTTTTAATTGGCAACTGTTGACAAAAAAGTTTGCCAGCGAGAAGCATTGTTTGCAGCTTGTTGAAGTACCTCTCCGTATAATGAGAAAGTTATTGCTATAAATTATAACAAAGTTCTTGCTAAATTGCATTTGCTGTCTCTTCAATGTCTTTACACTTAGAACGTGCAGTACAGGTTTAAGAAAAGCTTTCTTTTTATATTAATCCTTTTTAGATAAATTTTTTATTATATCCTCCGCCGATCTTTGATCCTCTGTCAAGTGCAAAAGTACTTCTTGACTTAATATTCCTCTTGATTAAACTTGATAATATGGATGTCAGATATGTTTATCAAATTTGACATGTTAGACACACATGCATTTAAACAAAAACAATATCATTTTTTCGGATTTAGTACCTCAAATTAAATAAGAAATATAGACGAATATCGTCTAGGAGAAGAAGGAATATACCAACACACATAACACCGTATCCTTGCATGTGCATGAAAACTTTGCTAGCATGAGAATAAACATGGAAATACTATATGAAATAATTGCAGATTACAAGTCCTTTGACGAACACGGATTTTTTCAGCAACAATGCCATAGATGGGAGTAGCTGGGGGAGAAAAAGGACCATGCTCCCTTGCCTGCTCTTACTCTCGAACAGTGCGGAGACCATAAGAGATAGACAGATTGAAGCAATACATCTCGTTAATGGAACTACAGATTTGGGAGTGCAGATGTCCACTCCAATTTGTGAGCCTCCTCTAAGCACTTCTCCATCAAACTCGATTTTGGTAATGCCATATATGCTTTATGCTGCTCATAAAGCATTCTACATTCCTTCTCTGCTTCATATTCAAGACTATTCAGTTCTCTAGATATGGAAATTATGTTTCTGTTTAGGGTCTGAAGGATGTCATGATCCCGACTTGCAATTTTAAAGCCAAAGTGAGCCTGAATGACTCTGGTTAGGCGATCAAGAATAAACTTGATTTTGAAACGTCCTTCCTTCACCAAATTTAGATTACGCAACCATGTCCCAAGCAAATCTTCAGTAACGTGAATAACCCAAGTTTTGCGCATGCTGTTTATCGTCCAACATAACACAGAAAACTATAAGTGCCTTATATCTTGGACTTCTGTAACGTGAGGCCTTTACTGAAGTCCCCATATTTGGTGATCAAGTTCTTCAAAATTGGGGCAAAGTTCAAAGTTATTAGGTAACCCCCAATATCCACAATCTTCTGCCCCAAAAACTCTCTATCTTCCAGTAGTGGATAATAGGAGTATGAGTGACTCAGCCTCTCCATTAATTGGTCGTAGTCTTGAACATTATATGGCGAAAAATCATTATTGATATTTGGCTCTTGCAGATCCTCATCTGATGTCTCTTCATCCCTAACAACTTCACTTCGTTCTTCATTTGTCTCTTGGTTGATTTCGTGAGCTTCTTTTGTTGGAGGCTCAGGAGAATCCATTTGTTCATTTTCTGAAAGTTCATTATTGTCATTTGGCTCTTGCAGATCCTTTTCTGATATCTCGTCATCACTAACAGCTTCACTTTCTTCCTCAGGAGAATTTATTTCTTCATCAGTTGACGAATTATACACTAAATCCCGCAGTGTCATATTTTTCATAACGATTGATGTACCCTCCGGCACAACCTGGTGTGACATATCAGAAAGAAAAAGGGAATCAAGGAAAATAGTGTTAATTAGAAAGTAATTTAATTGTATTTCTCAGAGTAATTTAGTTTGATTTATAAAATACTTTTAAAAAATAATTCTCTTCTCACTGTACATATAATTTTAATATTTACTTATGTTCTAACATGCTTTAACGTTGAAAATAATAAATTAGTTTTATTTTATTTTTATTTTTTTTGGTTATAAATGAGAAAACTTGTTAGAAATAAAAACTACCTAAAACAAAAAAGTATCATATAATACTTAGAACAAGTGTGTAGCCTGGAGTCACTAGACAACCAATTTTGTTTTGGACATCGGGGAAGATGCGGTTTAATTGCTGGGAGGAGGAGACGAAAGTATCATATATTACTCAGATCAGCTTTGGTTTATTTCTAGTGCTTGTTGTCTTTTATTTCCCTTTAAGCAAAAACTGAAACAAATAGCATAGAAATTATATATATATATATATATTTTTTATTTTTTTTTGAAGTTAGGTAGGAATAGCAAGAAAATAATCTGATCTCAAATTCTTATTCTCCATTTCAATGTATTTTTCAAATAATAATATGTAGCTTAATAAAAATGAAATAAAAGTATTTTTAGTTAAATTTTATTTACTTTAAAAAAGTTTCTAAGCACACTAAATAATATATATATGAAGGAGTCAAATTGAAAAGATTATCATACTAGCTTTACCTTTGAGAGGACAGAGTTTGTGTGATCAATAAATTGGCAATCTGCAACAGTAGTCAAGCGTGTCAAGTCTGAATTTCTGTAGTGGTGCAAGTCAAACAAATACACTGCCAAAAAAATATGTATACCCTATTCAATAAAAGAATTCGTTAACAGAATACTGTATATTCAGACTCACCTGCGTATGACCATTGTAATTCAAAAGCCTCCTTCAAGCATTTTTGTATTAATCTTGGCCTCCTGGATGCCATATATGTCTCATATTGTTTATGACCTTCTTGGAGCTTTTGTAGTTTTTCTGTAAGTTTGTTCTTTTTCTGGACCGAACTTGCCAGTATGCTTTCAATATTAAGGGAGTCCACGGATTTCTTTACTTTGTTTTTTAGCCTGAAGACCAAAGTAAGCTTGAATGACTCTCTTAAGATGTTCAAGGAAGAAAGTCGATTTTGAAACCTTTGTGGAGTAAAGCATTTAGGTAATACCACCAATAAGCCAACTTTGTTTCAGGAACATAAACAACCATTTCTTTCCTCATGCTATTTACAACCCAGCATAGGAAGAAAATACAGACTGCCTTAACTTCTGGGGTGAAGTTCGAGTTATCAGGTGTGAAATTCTTATATTTTCCCAACAATTCCGTTAAAACAGGAACCAGCTTCCAACTGATCATGTAACCATCAACTACCACAAGATTCTGCTCAAATTCTCTATTGCTTATTACCATCTCTTTGTTGTTGTTGGTCAAACATGCAGAGCAAAGTCTTCCCATAAGCTGGTGGAAGTCCTTGTCAGTGTATGGGAGATATTCTTTTCTGAAGTCATGTTCTTGCTGAACCTGATTTGGTGTCACTTTATCGTCTGATTCAACTCGTAGAGGTGCAAGAAGAACATTTATTTCTTGCTCATCATCTTTGGATAAATTTTTCATTATATCGGCCAAGGAAGAATCTAATGCTTTCATATTCACATCTGCATCTTTTGTTGGTTCACCAACAGCTCTGAAATCCACACCGTCAAGCTCTCCCTTTAAGATATGCAAAATCTGAATAATTTTATGAGAGTATATATATCAATAAATTAAAAAAAGTTTTACGCATGCTGGAGTTTATGTACGTCAACATACAGAATTTAACAACAAATGAATTAGACTGAAGAGTGTGCATCATTTCAAAATTTTGAAATGTGAGTGAGTGAAAAAGAAGAACATATTCTGAGTTAGATAATGAACGTGAGTGTACCTCAGAGATAACACACTTTATGTCAGCTATATAATTGCAATCTGCACACCAGTAAACTTGAACTCTTGGATCTCTTTCTTCTTGACAAAGTCCGCAATAATAGACACCTCTATCGTCTTCCACAGCTCGATCCGTGTATGTGAGTGGATGGATATGGTCTTCATGTTCAATCTTACAAGGTAATGGGCCACATAGAAGATGAAGATTAAAATCACACTCCTTGCAGCGGAATGCACAGTTTTGAGTAGGAAAGTATTCGTCATCCTCATTAGCGAAAGCTTTGATAGACTGTCTACATTCATTACAATTGAGAGTTTCTTTGAATATTCTTTCCATGAAAACAAGAGCGTGAGGATGGCTCTTATACTTTATTGTTGGCTTCACATAAAGGCATTTTAGACACAAATTGAAGTCAGTGTCTTTACAATGGTAGCGGAATGATGAACTTAAAGAGACACATAAATTGCAACAAAATGGTTGATACTGACCACTTTGTAGGAACAATGGATGGAATACGTGCATCATGGATGGCAATTCAGCACATGATTTGTGTGCATAACATTCACAACGTGTGCAGCCGTAAATTAGCTTGCCCCTCTAGGAAACCTTGTCGGCATACAAAACAATGAACTTGTTGACAATCTTCATCGTTCTTAATCTCCATAAAATATCAAGGGGTGTTGGTGTCCGGAATGACGAATGACATGATCATTCCCTTGATCTTCTGATTCAATAATAGGCGGCATTAGAGCACAGTGAATGTCCATTTGACACTCTTAGTGAGCAATAACACCAATCAGTTGAAAAGAACTTGTGACAAGAATCACACCAGAAGTCTTTGCTACCCTGCAGAAGGAGAGGGCTTTCAGGACTGAATGTGTGTTTGATCTCAGGAAGCAATTCATCTGCACCGGATCTGTAAGGTTTCAGAGGAAAGCACTTTAAACACAACCTAAACTTGGTTTCTTTGCAGTAAAACCTGAACGTAGAAGATATAGTATTACAATGATCGCAACTAAATTCAGAATGATTAGGAGTCAAGGTGAGACTCTGATGTGAGGGATGAAATGGGTGCTGAATTTGTATTGGAAGTTGAGCACATGATTTGTGTGCGAAACAATCACAGGGGATGCAGCCATAGATTGGCTGCCCCTGCAGACATGGTTCGTGGCATACAAAACAAGCAACATCATTCTTGATCCCTATTATGAGTTGTAACTGATGCTGATGTCTGAAATATTGAAGATTATTCTCCTCCTCCTCATGACTTTCTGATTTGATGGTGGGCATTAGAGCACATCGAGTGTCCAAGTCGAAGTCACACTTTTTACAGCGAAAGCTGTCTTCGCTATTAAATATTCTGTGACAAGAGTCGCACCCGAAATCTGAGGAAACTTGGATATTGAGAATGCATTGAGGATGATAAGGGTGTCTGATTGCTCGAGGAAGCAGATCAGTACAATCCTTATGGAGGTAGAACTTGCAGTCATTGCAAGCATAGGTTTTTTCACTTCCTACAGGCTTTGTGCATTTTGAGCAGCGAGCTTCATGATTCATGTCACTAATCTCATTATATAGAAACAGGGGATGCTCTGGATGACTGGAATGATGAGTCTCCATAATTTATTTCCCTCAATTTCACCCTCTAGCTTGTGCAGGTAATGAACACCAGCCGGATTTTATAAATATCTAACTCCGACGGACGCTCTTTGGATATGCTATGCTTGTGGTTTTTGCATAATTACAAGACCATTTCTTTTCTCATTTCCATCTCTTCATTCCAATAAAGCGAATAAAGAATAAAGTAGAAGAAAATTTTTCTCAGTGCACAATCACTATTTTAGCCTAGCAAATTTATCATCATTGTTTATATATTTTTTCTCATCAACCATGTTCCATTACTATCATTTAGTTTAGTGGACATTATCATGTCAAACAGGGAGCGTTAAGACCATAGTATCCTTGCCCGAGCTAACTTTTCCAATAGTGAAGTAGGTAGTGAACAAAAACATGACTAACTTTACCATTGTCCATTAATGAAGTGGAGGAGAGAACATTCTTACACGTTTTTACAGTATAATTTTTCTCCCAAAATTTTATACTGGCACAGTTAGTCTTCAACAATCAATTATTTGCTCAAATACTGTTTTGCAGTCTAAGAAAGAAGAGGGTCCTATGGAAGGAACAGAGTGCTTTGTTTGAAGACGCAGAATTGGGCATATCTGTAAATTACGGTGTATTAGCATACATTTTCAGTTTTTCTAGAGTGATCCATGAAATTGTAAATATAAGTTTGGTTCTTCTTATGTAATCCAAGCAAACTCTGTTATGGTTTATATGATCTGCAGTTCATAATTCATGCTTTCTTCTTTTCTAATAAGAATTCTATGTACCCCATCAACATATATAATGGAGTAATAGCAACAAAGCAAACAAGTTAGAAAAACTGCGAATGAAATTATGATGGAAGAGAACTTGTAAATTAAGATTTTTAGAAATTTGGCATGCTGCACATAAAAATTCTTAGTTTTGAGCTGGATTTGGTCGATGGAACAAAAAAATATTTTAAAATGAGTGAAATGTATTTAATTTCATATAAAAGGGAACATTACATGTTGGATAGTACTACATAAAAAGATAAAAATGAATTTAGAAATATTTTAATTTTAATTTATAATAATTAAAAATGATACTATATGTAAATATTAATAGGATCATTTTTAGTCAAGAAATTAATGTTGATTGATGTATACAAAATGAGGGTGCCATTGTTTCATATTCCCTCCAATAATGTTGATGTTGTTTTTTCCTCCAATAATGGTTGTGGGGTTACTTGGACAACTATCGCATTATATCTAGCAGAACCCACCCTCAATAAATTGTCAATGGAACCTCATTAAATTGTCAATTGAATGAGTCTTACTGCGTGATTCACGTGTTAGATACGTAATTGATGGTGTTGCGCAGGGATAGAGGATATAAAAGCTCAAGGACGACCCTTTCCCCCACAAGAAGAAAAGAAAAAAGTAGTGGGTCCGAAGTAATTTTCTTAAAATGTAAATTTACTAAAATTAAATAGTTGAAACAAAACATAAGAAACAAGTTCATTTACACTCCAAAGAATATGATCTTAGACTATAAACTATAATTTTCATCTCATCATGCGTATTTGCATTATCTTAAAATTATGATTTGCGAAATAGTAAAACAAATTATTGTGTGTAAATTAAAAAAATATACTTAATATATATATATATTTAGTATATTTGAATTGCTCAAAAATTTAGTTGGTAGAGGAAAAAAATTATACATTCAAGAATTTTCAATCCTCTAGACATGGACATTATGTTTCTGTTAAGGTCTGAAAGATGTTATAATCTCATCTTACAATTTCAAAATCAAAGTAAGCATGAATAATTCTCAGTTAGGCAATCAAAAATAAACTCGATGTTGAGACTCTCCCTCACACAATTTAATCATTTGAACAAACAAATCATCATATTTTGCGCATGTTATTGTTGGTCCAACATAATACAAAAATAAAATATCGATGTCTTTGATTTTGTAACCCACAATATCCACAAACTTCTGCTCATATCTCTCTTCTATTGGTGACTCACTGGTTGGATTGGTTGAGTGCAGCCTCTCCATTAACTGGTCATAGTCTTTAACTGTATATTCCATGATCGGCTGGAATCCTCCTTTTGCATTGCTAGTTGATGCACTCTCTAGAACAGCATGGTGTGCACATCAGAAAGAATAAGGGTAAGGAGAATCTAGACAAATAGTGTTGACAAAGTCATTTAATTGCATTTCCTTATAAACTGTTGCAGGTATATTAACTAAGAATTTACTGGTTTTAAAATGACTCTTGGCCCTTGTTTGTGAACATATTAAGGGAGGAAATAAAATGAGAAAGAATTTTAATATAAAAAGAGGGATATAATAAGAAAATGAAATATAACACATTCTTGAAAAATACTTGTATGCATGATCATTGACTACCAACATGAATTTTAGTCATACCAATTAAAATTGATCACATGAGCTTGTAGTTGTAATCATATTGTATCTTCACTAAGCTAGAGTTAAATGTGGAATTGTAAGCTGATGTGGTCAATTTTAATTGGCATGACTATAATCCATGTTGATAGTTATTGACCATATAAAAATTTCTCAATATTCTTTCCCTATTTCTAATTAGTTATGTTTCTTTTTGTTATGTTCCACTCGTCCAAAAAAACTGTTATGTTTCCTAAGATGTGCAATAAGAAAGTTGATTTTGAACCATTGTGGAGTAAAGCATTCAACAACCACCAACGGTGAAGTTGGTAGTGAACATATATAAACACGGCTAGAAGAAAACTTGTCCAATTTGATGCTTTTGTGTAACACTTGAAGGCTGCTAACCCCACGTTGCATAAGAACCCAAATTTTCAATTTTTTCTTCAAAACTTCTTTCTTTCATCTAGGATTAAAAAAATGTCGAACTTGAAAATCAAAGTATGCATAAGGGTGCATTTTAGAAGTTTGAAAGAAAAAAAATAGGAGATGATCATTTGAATGAGAGACTTATCTTTCCTTTAATTTGAGAGTTTAAACTATTATTATTATATTTTTGTATACAAAACTGGGCAAAAAATTAATGAAATAAAAGCTCAAAGAGAGAATTTTTCTTTTGAGAGGAAATGAAAGAAAATAATATTTGGAAAGATCATCTTGTTTGGAAAATGAGTAATTGTAGATAAGAGATTATTATATGTTTTTATAATATAATTTTGTTCTTAATATGTTATATATAAATATATACATGTATGTATATTTTGGTAAGATCTTAAAATGTTATATTAACACAATTGGTCTTCAACAATCAATTACTAGTTGAATTACTATTTTGAACTACAAGACACAAAAGGATGTTGTAGAAGGAACGAGAGTGCTCTTTGGGTGAGTTTCAAGATGAGATTGTTAGACTTTTGCCCAAGTGTATCATGCTTTCGAGATTGCTTGTATTGATGCTTGGCTTAGTTCACATAGTCACCAATTGCCCCATGTACCGTGTTCCTACTGAAGTTAACGTGGCAAGGACTTCATCATAAGATCCTAGTGGTGCAAATTCAGATAATGTGGAAAATATGGGTGGTGAATTGATAATTGAATCAGGCCTCATGGGAAAGAAGGGAAATTGCCAATTGAGAATGGAACTTGAGATGGCCATGTATTGGGTCTGGACTGACGTGACCCCAATTCCACTCTCTGTCCAAATTTATTATGAATTTGAGAGTAAAATCTATAGGAGTTTTATTATTTACTGAATATATTCGAACCTAAATCCAGATTCATGCTTGTATATTAATATAAAAATTAAAATTTATACATCTTTACAATAAAAATTATAGATAATCATATATTTGATTGAAAATAGGAACAAATATTTAAATTAATTAATTCAAATAAAAAATAAATACAATAATTCGATCTGAAATTCTAGATTTATTATATGAATCTAATTCAAATATATGGTCATTTGACTATTTCAACGTAAAAAAGAATATAAAAAAAATTAATATTGATATTTTTTGGCTGATAAAATTAAAAAAAAAAAAAAAAAAAACTCGGTCTAGATTTATATTTTCATAGATATGTTCGGACTAATACCTGGTTCATAAATTCATTTTTATATACATACTAATTTTAAAGTCACATGCAAGTCATCATGCTTGTATAAATATATTTTGTAATAAAAAATTTAACTTTACTTATAGTGAGTTACTCAATATGTACAACAAAAGTGAAATTCAAATGAAATATCTAAATTCTCTTATTTAGATATTTAAACTAACGAAAATGACATTTTGCAATCAAAATTAACATAATATAACCGACAAAATGGGATAATTTTTTTGATGACAAGAATAAGTCTAGGAAATGAAGGAATGAGTGATAAACAATCAAATGCAATTTGTATGAAGAAAAGAAATATGGATCCAAATTGAAAAGGAAATGCCTTTCAATTAGATGACAAAATGGCAGTCATACCAGTTTAGTTTTAACAAAACAATCTCAACATCCCACTATCAAATAAAGATGGTGACAACATTGTTGCTACAATTCATGAATTGTAATAGAGCATCACATTAGCCTCAACTAACAAAACCAAAAAGATTAGAAACATTAATAATAATGAAAATTGAAAGGGAAAGAAACCCAAATCATGAACTCTGACAGAACCAAGATTTTATATACAGTACCAAGTGGGAAAAAAATCAATACCTTCAGTCCCAAAAGCGTATTTAATAGCTAAATGGTACAGATGAAAATAACAGTATAGAAGGACAATTTAGGAAATAAAAAGATCATTCCAATAATTTATTTTTTAATTGTAACTAAGTCTTTTCAATTTGATGAAAGTGTATTTACTTTTATCTTTCACAAACTGTATGATTAATAACTTATCATATCTGAATGGGAAACCTCAACAAGTATTCCAACATCTTCAAATTAAGGATTCATCTTTAGTCTTCCTGAGCATGATGAAAGCTGTGCCATTTTCCTTAACAGAACACCTTTCAGATGCTCTAAATAAGGATTGAGGTTGAACTCAACTTCATCTATGAAGTTCAGTATACTAAAGTTCAGGTAGTGCATGTAAGTGCAGGATACTTTTGGAGCCATGGCCCCTGATTTAATAGGTTTGTTCATGCTCATTTTCTCAGATTAATGTATAGCAACAAAACAAACATATATAATTATGATTTTCTGTTCATAATTCAAGCTTTCTTATTCTTCTTTTCAATCAAAGTACCCCTGAAACACATATAATGGACTAATAGAAACAAACCAAACAAGCTATAAATATTGCAGGCTTGCAAAGACTGAAATTATGCTGGTAAACAACTTCTACTGAGATTGAAAGAAATTTGGCTTGCTGCCCATAAACTGCTTTAGTTTTCAAGCTTTTTCTGGTCCATTTTGCACTTCCTCTAACCGTTTGCATAAATTTATTTGGAATGCTAAAATTCCATAAGGTTAAAACCTTTGTATTAAGTTCGTATATTTCTTTTTTTTGCAACGTGATTGGTAAGCCATTTTGTTTTAAGCTTGTCTCTTTCTTCATCTTTTATATTTTCTTTTACTTAGAGGACTTGTCTATCATCATCAGATTGTCTTCCAGGTCTACAAGAATGGAAAGCTTTTCTCCATTAATACATTGCATTTTGCAAGTAACATCCAAAGCAGGACAATACAATACCTGCTCCTAAATCCTAGAACCTCCCTCAAATGGAAGCGACCAGCAGAACCTATATACCCCAAGTGCATTTGCCTTTGTTATGAAGTTAAAAGTATGTCTTGCATAGAGAGGCAAGACATAAAGCAATTCCCAGGGAGTCCTATTGATGAAACAAGACAGGGTGAAACCAGTCTCTCACAGCAAGCTAAACCCCTTTTATCCTTGGGAGTCTCTAACATGAGAACCAGTTATAAATTCTAAACTTGAAACTAAATTAAGTGGTAATGAGTAAATTAATCTTAATAGTTTCATTACATTTCATTATTTCATACAAGTAAATGATTAATTAATCCTAAAATCTTAACTAACAATTCAATTTTCCCTCATTTTTATGTCTATTTTAGGTGGGAAAGGGTTTTCTTAGTTCCCAAATAGAAAAAAAATAATTTATCTTCAAATAAATATCATGTATATCCTTAACAGTATTAGTCATTACAATATAGAATCATCTGTGGACTTCCCCTTCAGTTTAGAAGCCTCCTCTAAGCACTTCTTAACTAATCCTGATTTGTGGATTTCAGAAATGTTTTATGCCGCTTGCAGAACTTTTCGAAGTTTTCTACTTTTTCCTTATGTTCCTCCAGTTTCTTATCTACTTCATGCAACTTTTTGTACAGACAATATTAGAAATTCAAAATACACAAATGTCAGGGTGAAACGGTTATGTGTTGTATGAAAGATGCTGAATCTCCCATGATAACTGAGCACATGATTTGTGTGCGAAACAATTGCAGGGTAAGCATTAAGCAACCACAGATTAGCTGCCCCTGTAAACATAGTTCTTACTTCTAAGCATTCAAAACAAACAACATTTTTCTTATCTGAGTTCTAGCTGATGCTGATGCCTGAAGAGTACTAATGGAAGTTGAAGATTTGATAATTGATTGTCAACTCATGTGTAGGTGCTGGTTTGTTGATTTTTCTACAAGTGAAATTAGTTTAGTCATTTTGGTTTGGGTTATTTTTGGGGTTACGAGGAATGAGAACTACGTAGTTGAACTAGAGTGTTATGGTTAAAATTGTGCTCTTTTTTGTATCTCATGGAGTCTGAATTCTTCTTGTTCATTCAAGATACGAATTCAACTGTCAATTGTGCTACCACCTGACTTTTTTGGATTATGTGGCATCATAAAATCATATTTTCAAAACAAGAATTTAAACAATCATATTTACCTCGTAAGTTTTCAAATCACGAATACAAAAACAGCTTCCATATCTAATTCGTAAGTTTTTCATGTTCACTATAAAAAAAAAAAAAAATTGGCTATATTATGTTGGTTGAAGCAAAATAATGCATCCCGTTAACAGAATTACAGATTTGGAAATGCAGAAGTCCACTCCAATTTGTGAGCCTCCTCCAAGCACTTCTTCATCAAACTCGATTTTGGTAATGCCATAAATGTTTCATGTTGCTGATAAAGCCTTCTACATTCCTCTGCTTCATACTCAAGATTATTCAGTTCTCTAGATATGGAAATTATGTTTCTGTTTAGGGTCTGAAGGATGTCATGATCCCGACTTGCAATTTTAAAACCAAAGTGAGCCTGAATGACTCTGGTTAGGCGATCAAGAATAAACTTGATTTTGAAACGTCCCTCGTCCTTCACATAATTTAGAATGAAAAACCATGTCCCTAGCAAATCTTCAGTAACGTGAATAACCCAAGTTTTGCGCATGCTGTTTATCGTCCAACATAACAGAGAAAAGAAATATGCCTTATATTTTGGACTTCTGTGACGTGAGCCTTTACTGAAATCCCCATATTTGGTGATCAAGTCCTTCAAAATTGGGGCAAAGTTCAAAGTTATTAGGTAACCCCCAATATCCACAATCTTCTGCTCCCAAAACTCACTATCTTCCAGTAGTAGATCATCGGAGTCAGAGTGACTCAGCCTCTCCATTAATTGGTCGTAGTCTTGAACATTATATGGCGAAAAATCATTATTTATATTTGGCTCTTGCAGATCATCATCTGATGTCTCTTCATCCCTAACAATTTCACTTTGTTCTTCATTTGTCTCTTTGTTGATTTCGTGAGCTTCTTTTGTTGGAGGCTCAGGAGAATCCACTTGTTCATTTTCTGAAAGTTCATTATTGTCATTTGGCTCTTGCAGATCCTTATCTGATATCTCGTCATCACTAGCAGCTTCACTTTCTTCCTCTGAAGAATCCATTTCTTCATCAATTAAATACCGCAGTGTCATATCTTCCATCACGATTGATGCACTCTCCGGCCGCACAGCCTGGTGTGAAATATCAGAAAGAAAAAAGGGAATGAAGGAAAATAGTGTTAATTAGAGAGTAATTTAATTGTATTTCTCAGAGTAATTTAGTTTGATTTATAAAATACTTTTTAAAAATAATTCTCTTCTCACTATACATATAATTTTAATATTTACTTATGTTCTAACATGCTTTAACGTTGAAAATAATAAATTAGTTTTATTTATTTATTTTTGTTAGAAATAAGAAAACTTGTTAGAAATAAAAACTACCTAAAACAAAAAGGTATCATATAATACTTAGAACAAGTGTGTAGACTGGAGTCACTAGACAACCAATTTTGTTTTGGACATCGGGGAAGATGCGATTTAATTGCTGGGAGGAGGAGACGAAAGTATCATATATTACTCAGATCTGCTTTGGTTTATTTATAGTGCTTGTTGTCTTTTATTTCCCTTTAAGCAAAAAATGAAACAAATAGCATAGAAATTATATTAATATATATATATATATATATTTCTTTTTTGAAGTTAGCTAAGAATAGCAAGAAAATAATCTGATCTCAAATTCTTACTCTCAATTTCAATATATTTTTCAAATAATAATATGTCACTTCATAAAAATGAAATAAAAGTATTTTAAGTTAAATTTTATTTACTTTAAAAAAGTTTCTAAGCACACTTACGATGTAAATAACACACACATACATATATATTTATACGAAGGATTCAATTTGAAAAGATTGTGATACTAGCTTTACCTTTGAGAGGACAGAGATTGTGTGATCAATAAATTCGCAATCTGCAACAATATCAAGCGTGTCAAGTCTGAATTTCTGTACTAGTGCAAGTAAAACAAGTACATTGCAAAAAAATAAATAAATCATGTAAATATATATAACCTATTCAATAAAAGAATTCGTCAACAGAACATTTTATATTGAGACTCACCTGCGTATGACCATTCCAATTCAAAAGCTTCCTTCAAGCATTTTTGGATAAATCTTGGCCTCCTGGATGCCATATATGTCTCATATTGTTTATGATCTTCTTGGAGCTTTTGCAGCTTTTCTGTAAGTTTGTTCTTTTTCTGGACCGAACTTGCCAATATGCTTTCAATATTAAGGGAGTCCACGATTTCTTTACTTTGTTTTTTAGCCTGAAGACCAAAGTAAGCTTGAATGACTCTCTTAAGATGTTCAAGGAGAAAGTCGATTTTGAAACCTTTGTGGAGTAAAGCATTTAGGTAATACCACCAATAAGCCAACTTTGTTTCAGTAACATAAACAACCATTTCTTTCCTCATGCTATTTACAACCCAGCATAGGAAGAAAATACAGACAGCCTTCACTTCTGGGGTAAAGTTCGAGTTATCAGGTGTGAAATTCTTATATTTTCCCAACAATTCCGTTAAAACAGGAACCAGCTTCCAACTGATCATGTAACCATCAACTACCACAAGATTCTGCTCAAATTCTCTGTTGCTTATTACCATCTCTTTGTTGTTGTTGGTCAAACATGCAGAGCAAAGTCTTCCCATAAGCTGGTGGAAGTCCTTGTCAGTGTGTGGGAGATATTCTTTTCTGTAGTCATGTTCTTGCTGAACCTCATTTGGTGTCACTTTATCTTCAGATTCAACTCGTAGAGGTGCAAGAAGAACATTTAATTCTTGTTCATCATCTTTGGATAAATTTTTCATTATATCGGCCAAGGTAGAATCTAATGCTTTCATATTCAAATCTGCATCTTCTGTTGGTTCACCAACAGCTCTGAAATCCACACCGTCAAGCTCTCCCTTTAAGATATGCAAAATCTGAATAATTTTATGAGAGTATATATCAATAAATTAAAAAAAGTTTTACGCATGCTGGAGTTTATGTACGTCAACATACAGAATTTAACAACAAATGAATTAGACTGAAGAGTGTGCATCATTTGAAAATTTTGATATGTGACTGAGTGAAAAAGAAAAACATATTCTGAGTTAGATAATGAACGTGAGTGTACCTCAGAGATAACGCACTTTACGTCAGCTATATAACTGCAATCTGCACACCAGTAAACTTGAACTCTTGGATCCCTTTCTTCTTGACAAAGTCCGCAATAATAGACACCTCTGGCGTCTTCCACAACTTTATCCGTGTATGTGAGTGGATGGCAATGGTCTTCATGTTCAATCTTACAAGGTAATGGGCCACATAGAAGATGAAGATTAAAATCACAGTCCTTGCAACGGAATGCACAATTTTGAGTAGGAAAGTATTCGTCATCCTCATTAGCGAAAGCTTTGATAGACTTTTTACATTCATTACAATAGAGAGTTTCTTTGAATATTCTTTCAATGAAAACAAGAGCGTGAGGATGGCTCTTATACTTTATTGTTGGCTTCACATAAAGGCATTTTAGACACAAATTGAAGTCACACTCTTTACAATGGTATCGGAATGATGAACTTAAAGAGAAACATAAATTGCAACAAAATGGTTGATACTGACCACTTCGTAGGAACAATGGATGGAATACGTGCTTCATGGACGGCAATTCAGCACATGATTTGTGTGCATAACATTCACAACGTGTGCAGCCGTAAATTGGCTGCCCCTCTAGGAAACCTTGTCGGCATACAAAACAATGTACTTGTTGACAATCTTCATCGTTCTTAATCTCCATAAATGTCAAGGGGTGTTGGTGTCCGGAATGATGAATGACATGATCATTCCCTTGACCTTCTGATTCAATAATAGGCGGCATTAGAGCACATTGAATGTCCATTTGACACTCTTGTGAGCAATAACACCAATCAGTTGAAAAGAACTTGTGACAAAAATCACACCAGAAGTCTTTGTTACCCTGCAGAAGTAGAGGGCTTTCAGGACTAAAAGGGTGTTTGATCTCAGGAAGCAATTCATCTGCACCGGATCTGTAAGGTTTCAGAGGAAAGCACTTTAAACACAACCAAAACCCGGTTTCTTTGCAGTAAAACCTGAAGGTTGAGAATTGAGCATTACAATGATTGCAACGAAATCCAAAATGATTAGGAGTCAAGGTGAGACGGTGATGTGATGGATTAAATGGGTGCTGAATCTCTCTTGGCAGTTGAGTACATGATTTGTGTGCGAAACAATCACAGGGGATGCATCCATAGATTGGTTGCCCCTGCAGACACGGTTCGTGGCATACAAAACAAGCAACATCATTCTTGATCCCTATTATGAGTTGTAACTGATGCTGATGTCTGAAATATTGAAGATTATTCTCCTCCTCCTCATGACTTTCTGATTTGATGGTGGGCATTAGAGCACATCGAGTGTCCAAGTCGAAGTCACACTTTTTACAGCGAAAGCTGTCTTCGCTATTAAATATTCTGTGACAAGAGTCGCACCCGAAATCTGAGGAAACTTGGATATTGAGAATGCATTGAGGATGATAAGGGTGTCTGATTGCTCGAGGAAGCAGATCAGTACAATCCTTATGGAGGTAGAACTTGCAGTCATTGCAAGCATAGGTTTTTTCACTTCCTACAGGCTTTGTGCATTTTGAGCAGCGAGCTTCATGATTCATGTCACTAATCTCATTATATAGAAACAGGGGATGCTCTGGATGACTGGAATGATGAGTCTCCATAATTTATTTCCTTCAATTTCACCCTCTAGCTTGTGCAGGTAATGAACACCAGCCGGATTTCATAAATATCTAACTCCGACGGACGCTCTTTGGATATGCTATGCTTGTGGTTTTTGCATAATTACAAGACCATTTCTTTTCTCATTTCCATCTCTTCATTCCAATAAAGCGAATAAAGAATAAAGTAGAAGAAATTTTTTCTCAGTGCACAATCACTATTTTAGCCTAGTAAATTTATCATCATTGTTTATATATTTTTTCTCATCACCATGTTCCATCCACTATCATTTAGTTTAGTGGACATTATCATGTTAAACAGGGAGTGTTGAAATTAAGACCATAGTATCCTTGCCCGAGCTAACTTTTCCAATAGTGAAGTAGGTAGTGAACAAAAACATGACTAACTTTACCATTGTCCATTAATGAAGTGGAGGAGAGAAAATTATTACACGTTTTTACAGTATAATTTTTCTCCCAAAATTTTATATTGGCACAGTTAGTCCTCAACAATCAATTATTAGTTCAAATACTGTTTTGAATTCTAAGAAAGAAGAGGGTCCTATGGAAGGAACAGAGTGCTTTGTTTGAAGACGCAGAATTGGGCATATCTGTAAATTACGGTGTATTAGCATACATTTTCAGTTTTTCTAGAGTGATCCATGAAATTGTAAATATAAGTTTGGTTCTTCTTATGTAATCCAAGCAAACTCTGTTATGGTTTATATGATCTTCTGTTCATAATTCATGCTTTCTTCTTTTCTAACAAGAATTCTATGTACCCCATCAACATATACAATGGAGTAATAGCAACAAAACAAACAAGTTAGAAAAACTGCGAATGAAATTATGATGGAAGAAAACTTGTAAATTAAGATTTTTAGAAATTTGGCATGCTGCACATAAAAATTCTTACTTTTGAGCTAGATTTGGTCGATGGAAAAAAAAAATATTATAGAATGAGTGAAATGTATTTAATTTCATATAAAAGGGAACATTACATGTTGGATAGTACTACATAAAAAGATAAAAATGAATTTAGAAATATTTTAATTTTAATTTATAATAATTAAAAATGATACTATATGTAAATATTAATAGGATCATTTTTAGTCAAGAAATTAATGTTGATTGATATATACAAAATGAGGGTACCATTGTTTCATATTCTCTCCAATAATGTTGATGTTGTTTTTTCCTCCAATAATGGTTGTGGGGTTACTTGGACAACTATCGCATTATATCTAGCAGAGCCCACCCTCATTAAATTGTCCATTGAACCTCATTAAATTGTCAATTGAATGAGTCTTACTGCGTGATTGGCGTGTTAGATACGCAATTGATGATGGTGTTGCGCAGGGATAGAGGATATAAAAGCTCAAGGATGACCCTTTCCCCCACAAGAAGGAAAGAAAAAAATAGTGGGTCCGAAGTAATTTTCTTAAAATGTAAATTTACTAAAATTAAATAGTTGAAACAAAACATAAGAAACAAGTTCATTTACACTCCAAAGATTATGATCTTAGACCATAGTCTGAAACTATAATTTTTATTTAATCATTCGTATTTGCATTATCTTAAAATTATGATTTGCAAAATAGTAAAAAAAATTAATTTGTGTGTAAATTAAAAAATAAAAATAAAAAAAATAAAATTTATATATATATATATATTTAGTATATTTGAATTGCTCAAAAATTTAGTTGGTAGAGAAAAAAAATTTTACATTCAAGAATTTTCAATCTTCTAGACATGGACAATATGTTTCTGTTTAAGGTCTGAAAGATGTTATAATCTCATCTTACAATTTCAAAATCAAAGTAAGCATGAATAATCAACGAAAAATAAACTCGATGTTGAGACTCTCCCTCACACAATTTAGAAGGAACAATCATTTGACAAACAAATCATCATATTTTGCGCATGTTATTTTTGGTCCAACATAACACACAAAAAAAAATAAAAAAATCAATGTCTTTGATTTTGTAACCCCCAATATCCACAAACTTCTGCTCATATCTCTCTTCTATTGGTGACTCACTGGTTGGATTGGTTGAGTGCAGCCTCTCCATTAACTGGTCATAGTCTTTAACTGTATATTCCATGATCGGCTGGAATCCTCCTTTTGCATTGCTAGTTGATGCACTTTCTAGAACAGCATCGTGTGCACATCAGAAAGAATGAGGGTAACAACAATCTAGACAAATCGTGTTGACAAAGCCATTTAATTGCATTTCCTTATAAACTGTTGCAGGTATATTAACTAAGAATTTACTGGTTTTAAAATGACTCTTGGCCCTTGTTTGTGAACATATTAAGGGAGGAAATAAAATGAGAAAGAATTTTAATATAAAAATAGGGATATAATAAGAAGGTAAAATATAACACATTCTTGAAAAGTACTTGCATGTATGATCATTAACTACCAACATGGATTATAGTCATGCTAATTAAAATTGATCACATGAGCTTGTAGTTTTAATCATTTTGTATCTTCACTAAGCTAGAGTTAAATGTGGAATTGTAAGCTGATGTGGTCAATTTTAATTAGCATGACTATAATCCATGTTGATAGTTATTGACCATATAAAAATTTCTCAATATTCTTCCCTATTTCTAATTAGTTATGTTTCTTTTTGTTCTCTTCCACTCGTCCAAAAAAACTGTTTTGTTTCTTAATATGTGCAATAAGAAAGTTGATTTTGAACCATTTGGAGTAAAGCATTCAAGTACAACCACCAAGGGTGAAGTTGGTAGTGACCACATATAAACATGGCTAGAAGAAAACTTGTCCAATTTGATGCTTTTGTGTAACCCTTGAAGGCTGCTAACCCCACGTTGCATAAGAACCCAAATTTTCAATTTTTTCTTCAAAACTTCTTTCTTTCATCTAGGATTAAAAAAATGTTGAACTTGAAAATCAAAGTATGCATAAGGGTACATTTTAGAAGTTTGAAAGAAAAAAAAAAAAGAGATGATGATGTGAATGTCTTTCTGTTAATTTGAGAGTTTAAACTATTATTATTATATTTTGTATACAAAACTGGGCAAAATATTTAATGAAATAAAACTCGATAAGAGAATTTCTTTTATGAGAGGAAATGAAAGAAAAAAAAAATATTTGGGAGATCATCTTGTTTGGGAAAGGAGTAATTGTGGATAAGAGATTATTATATGTTTTTATAATATAATTTTGCTCTTAAAATGTTATATTAACACAATTGTTCTTCAACAATCAATTATTAGTTCAATTACTATTTTGAACTACAAGACACAAAAGGGAGGTATAGAAGGAACGATAGTGCTCTTTGGGTGAGTTTCAAAGCGTAATCATGCTTTCGATATCGCTTGTATTGATGCTTGGCTTAGCTCACATTGTCACCAATTGCCCTGTGTACCGTACTCCTACTGTCGTTGACGTGGCAAGGACTTCATCATAAGATCCTAGTGATGCAAATTTAGATACCGTGGAAAATATGGATGGTGAATTGAGAATTAAATTAGGCCTCAGGAGAAGAAGGAAAATTGTCAATTGAGAATGGAACTTGAGATGGCAATGGACAGACCCAAACTCGATTTGCCATTCAAACTTATTATGAATTTGAAAGTTAAAAAGAAAAAAAAAAATCATTATATATTTGATTGAAAATAGGAACGAACATTTAAATTAATTAATTCAATTAAAAAAGAGATCGAAGAAATCGATTCAAAATTTTAAATTTGTTATTTAAATCTAACTCAAATTTAATGGCCATTTGACTATTTTAATATATAAAAGAATATAGAAAAAAAGTAATATTGTTCTTTTTTGTTGATGAAATGAAAAGGTAAAAAAAAAAATAGACTCGGTCTAGATCCATATGTTCATAGATATATGTAAACTCATACCTGCTCCATAAATTCATTTTATATACATACTAATTTTCAAATCGCATGCAAGTCATGCTTGTGTAAATATATTTTTTAATAAAATATTTAACTTTAGTCATAGTAAGTTACTCAATATGTACAACAAAAGTGAAATTCAAATGAAATGTCTAAATTCTCTTATTCAGATATTTAAACTAAAGAAAATGACATTTTGTATGAAGAAAAGAGATATGGATCCAAATTGAAAAGGAAATGCCTTTCAATAAGATGACAAAATGGCAGTCATACCAGCTTAGTTTTAACAAAACAATCTCAACATCCCACTATCAAATAAAGATGGTGCCTACATTGTTGCTACAATTCATGAATTGTAATAGAGCATCACATTAGCCTCAACTAACAAAACCAAAAAGATTAGAAACATTAATAATAATGAAAATTGAAAGGGAAAGAAACCCAAATCATGAATTCTGACAGAACCAAAATTTTACATACAGTACCAAGTGGGAAAAAAATCAATACCTTCATCCCAAAAGCGTATTTAATAGCTAAATGGTAAAGATGAAAATAACATCACAGAAGGACAATTTAAGAAATAAAAAGATTATTCCAATAATTTATTTTTTAATTGTAACCAAGTGTTTTCAATTTGATGAGAGTGTCTTTACTTTTATCTTCACAAACTGTATGATTAATAACTTATCATATCTGAATGGGTAACCTCAACAAGTATTCCACATTTTCAAATTAAGGATTCATCTTTAGTTTTCCTGAGCATGTTGAAAGCTGTGCCATTTTCCTTAACAGAACACCTTTCAGATGCTCTAAATAGTGATTGAGGTTGAACTCAACTTCATCCATGAAGTTCTGTATACTAAAGCGTATTTAATAGCTAAATGGTAAAGATGAAAAAAAATTGGCTTGCTGCCCATAAAATGCTTAAGTTTTCAAGCTGTTTCTGGTTGATTTTGCACTTGCTCTAACCGTTTGCATAAATTTATTTGGAATGCTAAAATTTCATAAAAGGTTAAAACTTTTGTATTAAGTTTGTATATTTCTTTTATTTTGCAACGTGATTGGTAAGCCATTTTGTTTTAAGCTTGTCTCTTTCGTTTGTCTTTTACATTTTCTTTTACTTAGAGGACTTGTCTATCATCACCAGACTGTCTTCCAGGTCTACAAGGATGGAAAGCTTTTTTCCAATAGTACTTTGCATTTTGCAAGTAACATCCAAAGCAGGACAAATACAATACCAGCTCCTAAATCCTAGAACCTCCCTCCGATGGAAGCGACCAGAAGAACCTATGTACCCCAGTCCCCAAGGGCATTTGCCTTTGTTATGAAGTTAAAAGTATGTCTTTGAGCAAGGCAAGAAATAAAGCAATTCCTAGGGAGTCCTATTGATGAAACAAGACATGGGTGAAACCAGTCTCTCACAGCAAGCTAAAACCCTTTTATCCTTGGGAGTCTCTAACATGAGAACCAGTTATAAATTCCAAAGCTGAAATTAAATTAAGTGGTAATGACTAATGAGTAAAATAACCTTATAATTTCATTACATTTCATTATTTCATACAAGTAAAGGATTAATAAGGAAGATTAATTGTAATCCTAAAATCTCAACTAACAATTCAATTTTCTCTCATTTTTTTTTGTGTATTTTAGGTGGGAAATGGTTTTTCTTAGTCCCGAAATAGGGGGAAAATTTTTTTTTCACTTATTTCATTTAAATATCATGTATATCCTTAAAAGTATAAGTCATTACAATATTGAATCACCAGTGGATTTCCCCTTCAGTTTAAAAGCCTCCTCTAAGTACTTCTTAACTAATCCTGATTTTGTGGATTTCATAAATGTTTTATGCTGCTCAAAGAACACTTCCAAGTTTGCCACTTTTCCATATGTTCCTCCAATTTCTTCTCAAATTCATGCGGCTCTTTGTACAAACAATATTAGTCATTACAGTATAAAGCATTGCAATGATCACATAGAAATTCAAAATGCATAGATGTTAGGGTGACGGTCATGTGATGGATGAAATAAGTGCTGAATCTCCCTTGGCCATTGTTGAGCACATGATTTGTGTGCGAAACAATCGCAGGGTAAGCAACCATAGATTAGCTGCCCCTGTAGACATAGTTCTAAGCATACAAAACAAACAACATTGTTCTTATCTATTGAGTTCTAGTTGATGCTGATGCCTGAAGTATTGAAGATTAGTACTAATTTCTTATATTTTTCTTTGATTTCAAATGGAAGTTGAAGATTGGATAATTGATTGTCAACCCTTGTGTAGGTGCTGGTTTGTTTATTTTTCTATAAGTGAAATTAGTTTAGTCATTTGGGTTTGGGTTATTTTTGGGTTAAGAGGAATGAGAATTAGGTAGTTGAACTTGAGTGTTTATGATTAAAATTGTGCTCTTTTTTTTTATTCCATGGTGTCTGAATTCAGTGTAATTGGTTGAAGACACGAATTCAGTTGTTAATTGTGCTACCACCTCACTTCTTTAGATTACGTGACACTATAAAATCGTAAACACTAATTTAGAAACAATCATATTTAACTAGGAAGTTTTCAAATCACCAATTCAAAAACAGCCATATCTAACTTGCAAGTTTTTAATTTTGTTTACCGTAATTGTAATTGGGCTGCCCACTAAGTGGCAAAACAAGCCCTCTCTGATCCATCCTTAAGTGAGGATTCATCTATTTTGGAGAACTAGCTCAGTAATAACTGTGAGAGCTAGTTAGTGTTCTTTATAATCGAAATGATAATCCTATCTCTGGAAAAAAAAAAAGAAAAAAGAAATAGTTCTATGATTTTGGTTGGTCCTTCATGGCACAAAATCTTTTTACAACAATAAAATATCACGGAGTGGACACTCTTCTAAAACAGGGGAAGTGTTAAAGGCACGAAAGAAATAGACGCTCAGTGGCACGGCAACAGAGCTTAAGAGAGCCTTTGTGCCATATCCCTTGTATTGATACTTGGCTTAGATGACATACCAATTGCCCTATGTGCCCTGCTCCTATGGATTCTTTATCAGCTGCCAAAATCAATCTTTCTCATACTAATTTGTTTCTAGAAGAATCTGATGGAAATTTAATTAGTCTGTCATTTGAGGTTAATGAGCTAAATACTGGTGTTGTTTCAAAGGGTGTAAAGATCTCTGCAAATTTCTCCTGTATCCATGAAGAGGTCATTTTCCTACAATGGAAATCTTCTATTTTCGAGTAATAGCTGAAGCAAGAACTCAAGATGTTCCTATAAGGAGTTTCTGATCCTTTCTTTATGTTCACTTTCAGTTTCTGGTGATTTACTTGCAGACAGCAATAGAATAGAGAACTTTCAAAGGTTGTTTTTTTTTTTATAATACTCAAAACAAAAGTTATATCATGCTCAAGTGTATATTAGCATAAGTAGACCATTAAGGAAAATAATTTTGAAGACAGAGTTGGGACTATCCTTTACCAGATTGGTCTACGAAAAGGTAATCTATGGTTCATTAATTGAATATATTTTCATTCATTCTATAACGATCCGTGAAATTGTAAATAGAAGTTTGGTTTCCTGTGATGTGATCGAAGCAAATATTATGGTTGTTGGTGAAGGAAAATAGGAAATGCAGGGTACCATAAAAGTTTTGGACAGGCTACTAAGTCAAATGGATGGTTTAAGCTTATATTTTTGTCCATTTAGAAGACAGTTATATGACTTTTGGTTCATAATTCATGCTTTCTTATACCTATTTTCTAACTAAAACTACTATGTACCCCAGACACATATATAATGGATTTAATAAAAACAATCCAAACAAGCTAGAAAAACTGCAGGCTATAAAATAAAGAAATTATGCTGGAAGAGAACTGTAATTGTAAAGTTGCAGTCGTTTGGAATGCTGCACATAAAATCCATAAGTTTCGAGCTGTTTTCGGTAACTTGGAGCTTCTGTTTGCATGCTAACTATCATCACCAGATCGTATTCCAAGTGTACAAGGATGGGAAGCTTTTAGGCATTAACATTAGAACCAGCCATAAATCATAGTGCATAGTTTGAGGTTGCCTTGGAAGTTGGAATAAGTAGAATGGGGGCTGGGCTAAATTCCAAGGAAGCATGCATCCCTCAACATCCACAAGCTTTTGTTGAAGTGGGCTTGTTTTAAATGGCACCTTTTGACAAACAGTTTTCCATAGAGAAGCATTATGTGAAGCTTGTTGAAGTACGTACCTCTCAGTATATTAGAAACTTCATAAGTTATAACGAAGTTGTTGGTGAATCACATTGATGTGTCTTCAATGTCTTTACCCTTATAACGTAGCCTTCAATATCTTCACCCTTAGATCTTAGCCGAGGTTTAAGAAAAGTTTTCTTTTAATATTAATTCTTTTTCGATAAAAGTTTGTATTATATCTTCCATCTTTGAATCCTCCGTCAAGTTCATTAGTACTTCTTGACTTATAAAGTATACCTCTAGATTAAACTTGATAATATGAATGTCAGATATGTTTATCAATGATGACATGTTGGACAAACCTTTGAACGAAAACGAAATCATATTTTTGGACTTAGTACCTCAAATTAAACATTATGGGAACACATATAACACTGTACCCTTGTCTGTGCATGGAAAATTTGCTAAAATGAGCATAAACCTGAAAAGAAAAATTAAAATAATTGCAGATTACAAGTCCTTTGACGAACACGATTATTCAGCAACAATGCCATAGATGGGAGTAGCTAGGGGGAGAAAAGGACCATGCTCCCTTGCCTGCTCTTACTCTCGAACAGTGCGGAGACCATAAGAGATAGACAGATTGAAGCAATACATCTCGTTAATGGAACTACAGATTTGGGAGTGCAGATGTCCACTTCCAATTTGTGAGCCTCCTCTAAGCATTTCTCCATCAAACTAGATTTTGGTAATGCCATATATGCTTTATGCTGCTCATAAAGCATTCTACATTCCTTCTCTGCTTCATATTCAAGACTATTCAGTTCTCTAGATATGGAAATTATGTTTCTGTTTAGGGTCTGAAGGATGTCATGATCCCGACTTGCAATTTTAAAATCAAAGTGAGCCTGAATGACTCTGGTTAGGCGATCAAGAATAACCTTGATTTTGAAACGCCCCTTTTCCTTCACAAAATTTAGAATGAAAAACCATGTCCCAAGCAAATCTTCAGTAACGTGAATAACCCAAGTTTTGCGCATGCTGTTTATCGTCCAACATGACACAGAAAATAAAAGTGTCTTATATCTTGGACTTCTGTGACGTGAGTCTTTACTGAAATCCCCATATTTGGTGATCAAGTCCTTCAAAATTGGGGCAAAGTTCAAAGTTATTAGGTAACCCCCAATATCCACAATCTTCTGCTCCAAAAACTCACTATCTTCCAGTAGTAGATTATTGGAGTCTGAGTGACTCAGCCTCTCCATTAATTGGTAGTAGTCTTGAACATTATATGGCAAAAAATCATTATTGATATTTGGCTCTTGCAGATCCTCATCTGATGTCTCTTCATCCCTAACAACTTCACTTTGTTCTTCATTTGTCTCTTTGTTGATTTCGTGAGCTTCTTTTGTTGGAGGCTCAGGAGAATCCATTTGTTCATTTTCTGAAAGTTCATTATTGTCATTTGGCTCTTGCAGATCCTTATCTGATATCTCGTCATCACTAACAGCTTCACTTTCTTCCTCAGGAGAATTTATTTCTTCATCACTTGACGAATTATACACTAAATCCCGCAGTGTCATATTTTTCATAACGATTGATGCACCCTCCGGCACAACCTGGTGTGACATATCAGAAAGAAAAAAGGGAATCAAGGAAAATAGTGTTAATTAGAAAGTAATTTAATTGTATTTCTCAGAGTAATTTAGTTTGATTTATAAAATACTTTTTAAAAATAATTTTCTTCTCACTATACATATAATTTTAATATTTACTTATGTTCTAAAATGCTTTAATGTTGAAAATAATAAATTAGTTTTATTTTATTTGTTATTTTTTTTAGTTATAAATGAGAAAAACTTGTTAGAAATAAAAACTACCTAAAAAAAATAAAGTACATATAATACTTAGAACAAGTGTGTAGACTGGAGTCACTAGACAACCAATTTTGTTTTGGACATCGGGGAAGATGCGGTTTAATTGCTGGGAGGAGGAGACGAAAGTATCATATATTACTCAGATCAGCTTTGGTTTATTTATAGTGCTTGTTGTCTTTTATTTCCCTTTAAGCAAAAAATGAAACAAATAGCATAGAAATTATATTGATATAATTTTATTTTATTTTTTGAAGTTAGGTAATAATAGCAAGAAAATAATCTGATCTCAAATTCTTATTCTCAATTTCAATATATTTTTCAAATAATAATATGTCACTTCATAAAAATGAAATAAAAGTATTTTAAGTTAAATTTTATTTACTTTAAAAAAGTTTTTAAGCACACTTACGATGTAAATAACACACATACATATATATTTATATGAAGGATTCAATTTGAAAAGATTGTGATACTAGATTTACCTTAGAGACGACAGAGTTTGTGTGCTCAATAACTCCGCAATCTGCAACAATATCAAGCGTGTCAAGTCTGAATTTCTGTAGTAGTGCAAGTAAAACAAGTACATTGCAAAAAAAATATGTATACCCTATTCAATAAAAGAATTCGGTCAACATGAACATTGTATATTGAGACTCACCTGCGTATGACCATTGCAATTCAAAAGCCTCCTTCAAGCATTTTTGGATCAATCTTGGCCTCCTGGATGTCATATATGTCTCATATTGTTTATGATCTTCTTGGAGCTTTTGCAGTTTTTCTGTAAGTTTGTTCCTTTTTCTGGACCGAACTTGCCAATATGCTCTCAATATTAAGGGAGTCCACGATTTCTTTACTTTGTTTTTATAGCCTGAAGACCGAAGTAAGCTTGAATGACTCTCTTAAGATGTTCAATAAGAAAGTCGATTTTGAAACCTTTGTGGAGTAAAGCATTTAGGTAATACCACCAATAAGCCAACTTTGTTTCAGTAACATAAACAATCGTTTCTTTCCTCATGCTATTTACAACCCAGCATAGGAAGAAAATAGAGACTGCCTTCACTTCTGGGGTGAAGTTCGAGTTATCAGGTGTGAAATTCTTATATTTGCCCAACAATTGCTTTAAAACAGGAACCAGCTTCCAACTGATCATGTAACCACCAACTACGACAAGATTCTGCTCAAATTCTCTATTGCTTATTACCATCTCTTTGCTGTTGTTGGTCAAACACGCAGAGCAAAGTCTTCCCATAAGCTGGTGCAAGTCCTTGTCAGTGTATGGGAGATAATCTTTTCTGTAGTCATGTTCTTGCTGAACCTCATTTGGTGTCACTTTATCTTCAGATTCAATTCGTAGAGGTGCAAGAAGAACATTTAATTCTTGCTCATCATCTTTGGATAAATTTTCCATTATATCGGCCAAGGTAGAATCTAATGCTTTCATATTCACATCTGCATCTTCTGTTGGTTCACCAACAGCTCTGAAACCCACACCGTCAATCTCTCCCTTTAACATATACAAAATCTGAATAATTTTATCAGAGCATGTATCAATAATTAAAAAAGGTTCACGCATGGTGGAGTTTATGTACATCAACATACTGAATTTAACAACAAATGAATTAGACTGAAGAGTGTGCATCATTTGAAAATTTTGAAATGTGAGTGAGTGAAAAAGAAGAACATATTCTGAGTTAGATAATGAACCTGAGTGTACCTCAGAGATAACACACTTTACGTCAGCTATATAATTGCAATCTGCACACCAGTAAACTTGAACTCTTGGATCTCTTTCTTCTTGACAAAGTCCGCAATAATAGACACCTCTATCGTCTTCCACAACTGAATCCGTGTATGTGAGTGGATGGCAATGGTCTTCATGTTCAATCTTACAAGGTAATGGGCCACATAGAAGATGAAGATTGAAATCACAGTCCTTGCAACGGAATGCACAATTTTGAGTAGGAAAGTATTCGTCATCCTCATTAGCCAAACCTTTGATAGACTTTTGACATTCATTACGAGAGAGAGTTTCTTTGAATATTCTTTCCATGAAAAAAAGAGCGTGAGGATGGCTTTTATAATGTATTGTTGGCTTCACATAAAAGCATTTTAGACACAAATTGAAGTCACACTCTTTACAATGGTAGCGGAATGATGAACTTAAAGAAACACAGAAATTGCAACGAAATGTTTCATACTGACCACTTCGTAGCAACAATGAGTGGTGTGGGTGAAATGCGTTCTGCATCTTGGACAGTAAATGAGCACATGATTCATGTGCATAACATTCACAACGTCTGCAGCCATAAATTGGCTGCCCCTCTAGGAAACCTTGTCGGCATACAAAACAATGAACTTGTTCACAATCTTCATCATGCTTAATCTCCATAAATATCAAGGGGTGTTGGTGTCCCGAATGACGAATAACAAGAGCAATCCCTTGATCTTCTGTTTCAATAATGGGTGGCATTAGAGCACAATGAATGTCCATTTGACACTCTTGTGACCAATAACACCAATCAGTTGAAAAGAACTTGTGACAAGAATCACACCAGAAGTCTTTGTTACCCTGCAGAAGGAGAGGGCTTTCAGGACTGAAAGTGTGTTTGATCTCAGGAAGCAATTCATCTGCACCAGATCTGTAAGGTTTCAGAGGAAAGCACTTTAAACACAACCTAAACTTGGTTTCTTTGCAGTAAAACCTGAACGTTGAGAATTGAGTACTACAATGATTGCAACAAAATCCAAAATGATTAGGAGTCAAGGTGAGACAGTGATGTGATGGATGAAATGGGTGCTGAATCTCTCTTGGCAGTTGAGTACATGGTTTGTGTGCGAAACAATCACAGGGGATGCAGCCATAGATTGGCTGCCCCTGCAGACATGGTTCGTGGCATACAAAACAAGCAACATCATTCTTGATCCCTATTTTGAGTTGTAACTGATGCTGATGTCTGAAATATTGAAGATTATTCTCATCCTCCTCGTGACTTTCTGATTTGATGGTGGGCATTAGAGCACATCGAGTGTCCAAGTCGAAGTCACACTTTTTACAGTGGAAGCTTTCTTCACTATTAAATATTCTGTGACAAGAGTCGCACCAGAAATCTGAGGAAACTTGGATATTGAGAATGCATTGAGGATGATAAGGGTGTCTGATTGCTCGAGGAAGCAGATCAGTACAATCCTTATGGAGGTAGAACTTGCACTCATTGCAAGCATAGGTTTGTTCACTTCCTACACCTACAGGCTTTGTGCATTTTGAGCAGCGAGCTTCATCATATATGTCATTAATCTCATTATATAGAAACAGAGGATGCTCTGGATGACTGGAATGATGAGTCTCCATTTATTTATCTCCTTCTTGCGCCCTCTAGCTAGCTTCTGTAACCACCGGTGATGAAGTAATGAACACCGGCCAGTGTTTATCTAAATTTTGTGATATCACTCTTTTGATGTTCTACTGCATCCTTAATCAGTGGTTTTTGTATTACTAGACTATTTCAATGATGGGAAAAAAAAAATATGGGCGATAATTGAGACAAGAAAACAAATTTTAGAATTAATAAATCAGCATTTAAAAAAACAACCACCTACTACGTGCCAATTTGTGCAATATGTTATTTTTATATTCAAAAATCGTTGCCAATTTGTCTCATAATTATGAATCTGTTTAATGTCTTCCAGCTCGTTGATTTCATTTGTTTTAGACGACTTGACTTAATAAATTATTTTTGGGGACTTGGTAACAACTGATCAATTGGCTTAATATTTAAAGGCTACATTTTCTTTCTGTCATTTCTTCTTTTTCACGAAGAAAGGTAATATTATATTGGTCAGTGATTGTGTGCTTGGATTTATTTTATTTTATTTTTTTGGACTACAAGATTGGCATGATCCAATATAATTGAGTTTTATGCCTAAATTTTGCATTATCTAATTTTATGAATTGATCGTGTAAAAGATATCAGTGTCTATGGAGTTGTTCAAGTCATCCTAAAATAATTTCTTAGAGACATGAAATAAAAATAGGGGTGATATAGTCATATTGGTGCTTTGTGTTTGAATTTGCACGCCATGTTATGGTAGGCACTTGTCTCCATGAATATGAATTCACCGTCCGACTTCCCACCCCACGATGATAATGTGATTAATAAAAAATAAAATAAAATTTTACTCTATATTAATATAATTAAACAGAGTGAATCTAATTAAAAATTAAATTTATAATATTTTAATACTATAAAATAATAATTAAACATTATTTTTTATTAAAGTAATTAAACAAATAAGTAAATATAATTAAAAATAAATTCATAATATATATTTATAATTTTTTCTCTTAGTTCTTATTAAATTTTTTCACAAATAAATTAAATATTTTTTTGTTTTGTTTTGCAGTTAGTGATCATGCTTACATGTATCTTAACTAATCAATCTTTCATCTAGTTAAAGACATGTATTCTATGTCCAAATTAAAAAATTTATAAAAATTTGACTGCATGAACTAAAATTTTTATAATATAACTTTTGGTGAAACAATTTTTTGTATAAAAAAATCTTATATAAATTTATTAATGAATTTAAAACTAACTAATTCTTTATTGAATAGGGAAAAAAAAAGAAGCTTAGCCTTATTGATAAAATTTCAGAGGCTGGATGTGAAACCCTAAGACACTTGAGACCTGACAATCGAAATTTAATTTTGATACCATATTGTAACAAAAAAAATGGTAATTCTTAAAACTCTGCCAAAAGTTGGTGAAATGTTAATGAAATAATATTAGCAATTTCGCTTTTTATATACTAATAATTGTAAGTTTATTATTAATTTCTTTTTTGACCTGCATCCCCCCCCCCCCCCCCCCCCCCCCCCTAATACACTATTTTGAGGAATTAAAATTGAGTATTCGACTATTCGGCCATTAAATTTATTTACTGCCAAACAGGTCATAGCTGGCACTGTCTTGAATCGTGGTAGGAAATAGTTGAATATTGTTTATTGTATGTCTTTTCCTTTGACAACAACAACTAACAATAGGAAAATTAACAGGTATGTAGGCTTTTATACCAACTTGTTTGATTGGCAAACTTATTCTATGGTTTCTACTTAATATTGTAATGTAAATACATATTTTTTTTTTTGTTGAACTATTTTCTTTTTCAAATACAACAAAATTGTCAGTGTGTAACATATAAACACATTCCAAAATTTTGTTTTACTTTTTCAATCCCACCAAATGTTATGACATGTTCCAAGATATCACCTAAAACAATTCTTTTATTTTAAGGCAAAATCCGAAGTGTTAGATGTTGTATCAATTCATTTAGTACTTTTTTAAAGCATTTATTAGTAACAAAACACTCCTTAATTTTCTTTTCTTTTGTTCTAAAGGTAGGCACAACACTGAAATTAATGTATAGGAATGGATAAGATTTTACAAATGTTTACTGAACCATTAGCCAATTACCATAAAGCAATAGAGTCCTCACTAGATTACATTGTAACCTTTGCTAAGAAACCAATGTGCCAATCACAGAGTGAAGAGTAGGAATTAGTTTAACTACATAATTATCACATGTTTAGTTTTCTATCCATTCACAAGCATGACAAGTATTAAGAACTGTTTACAATTTAACAATGGGCCTTAAAGGAATATAATTCACTTAGAAAATCAAAGAGTTGAATAATAGATAGTTTTGTACATAATATACATAAGAATGCATTAATTTGCAACCATGGTTTGATCACTGCTGTGTTATATGCTGAGCTCCTAATATTAAGTGAGGACCTTGAGTTTTTTTGCTCGCTTGCCAAACAGATTTTTACTCAGATTTCTTCAAATTTCCTGCAAAACATTATACTTTCGCATTTTCTTTCTATCATTTCTTCTTCTTTACGAAAGGCAAAATTAATCAGTTGTTTAGACGACTTGACTTAATTAATTCTATTTTGGGGGACTGGGCAAAAACTTGGTCAATTGGCTTAATATTTAAAGGCCACATTTTCTTTCCATCATTTCTTTTTCTTCGCGAAAGGCAATATTATATAAATCAGTGACTGTGTGCTTGGATGTTGTTTTTGGACTACAAGATTGGCATGATCCTATAGAATTGAGATTTGTCCCTAAATTTTGCATTATCTAATTTTATGAACCGAGTGTAAAAGGTATATATATAACACGCATGAAACAAGTACAACCATCTGGTTACTTTTATAAATACTAGGTAATTACCATTATAAAGAAATTGGGTAGTACTGTTTTAATTTTTTTGTGGGATTACACGGCTAGAGGAGACAGTTTCTAAAGTAAGTTATTTGATCATTTTAGTTGGAAGGAATTATATGTATAAAAACAAGATTTATTGATTCCGAGAACTACATAAATTATATTAGCTGATTGTTAGTAAACAATTTGTTTTTTTAATGTGATTAATCAGAACTATAAGAATTAATTAAGTAAAGAAGCAAGATTTTAAAGTCTGAGCATATATCTATATTTATATTGTATTTCTATTAACTCTTCTCTTAATTTTATCTTTTCAACCAATCTAATTTTTGTTTTTAGTTGATTAGGAGCCGCAACAAACATATTGAGGTCATCCGCACTACATATAACCAAGGAACAAAGTTTCGTTTCGAGGTACTGTTTCGACAAGTCTAAAAACGGAAACGATTGAGGAAACAGTATGGAAACGGCATGGAAACACTAATTTTTTTAGAAACGCATAGAAACGTATAATTAAACAAATATTATAATAATTATAAGTATTCAAAATGATTAATTTAATATATAAAATTCTCATAAATTATACTAAAAAAATAAAAAATTAACATAGATTTTTGTGAATAAAAGAAAAATATAAAATTACAATCATATTCAATCAAGGAGGGGCGTGTACATATTCAATTTAAATAGATTCAAATAAAATCTAAATCAATTAAATTAAGATAAAAATTAATAAAAAAAACAAATGGACAAGATGATAGAAATAAATTAAATTAAGATAGAATAAATTAAACTAATGAAATCCTAATTGAATAAATTTTATAATTCTTTCATCACTTCTAATTCTAAATTAATAAGATCTAAAAAAAAAAAGAAAAAGAAGAGCCTCCCTTAGAGATAATGAAAAAAAAAAAGGAAAAAAATTAATAATACAATATTAGACAATAAATACAAACAATATTCATTGAGTAAAAATAATGTAATTCTTAATTTCTTACTTTTATTTTATAAATAAAGGGTGTGAGATTTAAGGAAACTTAACAATTTATTTGTTATCTATATAATTTTGACAAAAAATAAAAAATATTTATTTTTTTATCTTTTAAATTTGTAAAATAATTAACTAAATAAATTTAGGTTGCATTGAAATTTAAATTGGCAAAATCTTATGTGGGTTTTAAGGATTTTAGTAAAGAATTGGGCCATTTAAAGTTTCTACCCATTATAACAATAGAAAACAAAGAAAAAAAAAAAAACAAAAAACAAAACAAAACAAAAAACAAAAAACGAGCCCAACTTAAATAAAATGTAGCGTTGCATTCATCTTCTCCACCAAAGTTAGAGGCACGATGATTTGCAAAGCAACAAGAGCAGCGGCAGCTTGCAAGGTAGTTTAGATCTGCGTCAACAGGGATAACTTCATTGGATTTTTGTCATACTGCACTTCATTCTCAAATTTATGCAACAAACATGTTGAGATCATCCGTACTACATATAATTGCATTTCATTCTCAAATTTATAACTAAATATCCTTATTTTTCGTTGTGTTTAATGCTTCAAACACATAACAACATTGTCAACACGCGAAAGTTTAATCAGATTAATGAACAAATCATGTTAAAAGAAGTTTGTTTTTTAGATTTGATGACTTTATGTAAGTCACACCATGTAATAGGTGTGGCCAAAAAAACATACATAATGAAAATTAAACAGTAAAGTTATTATCCTAATGACAGTAAATAAATAAAAATTTCTGTTTGGTCTAAACTTGCCAAGTTCAAAAAATAAGCAATTCTAATAGAAATTAGATAATTACTTCTCATTCTTAATTTGAGCTATCATCAAAATATAATATTGAAACTTCCATCAATCCATTTTGTACTTTAAGCTCACATTTCAAACAGATGAGGAAATACTGCACTTTGTAAAGCTAATCAGTATTGATCAAATTACATTTCCATCTTATAGCAAGTAATGCTTTTTTTCCTAAGATATGAATACATTGATAGGAATCCATAAATAAAAAGGTGAAGTACTGCACTTTATGAATATTGATCAAATTACATTTTCCATCCTATAGCAAGTAATGCTTTTTTCCATGAGATATGAATACATTGATAGGAATTCATAATAAGAAGTAAGCAAACTTGTCAAAATGCAAACAGAGAAAGAAAGCATTCACATGAAAGGAGAAAGGGGAAAAGATTTAAAACGAATCTGTAAATATGTAAACTGGATAAATACACAATCGTAATATTCAAGTTTAACAACAATACAACCTAAAAACCAATAACAACATATATTATAAATACCAAGTGGAAGTTGAAATATGCTTAAATGATCTTACTCAGCAAATACTATAGAAGTATCAAAACCTAATCCACTATTGTTCTTTAGAAAGAGGAAATATTCATTGGACAACATCAAAAGCACCATAAAAGCAGCTATTAAAGGATAGCAGTGTACAACATTCATAAAAGGGAAAGAAGTTTTTAGAACGTAGTAGAGTAATTCAGAGACCATGATCAGACAAGAAAAAAAAAATATATATATATTTGAATACCTCTCAATTAAGGAGTAGGCAAACCAATATGTGAAAGCACAATTGAGTGCAGAATCACGTATGCAGAAATAGCAAGTGGTATTACATCGGTCTTCCCAAATCTTTATGTAAAACAGTCTAGAAAAGCAAGCATTTATCAACTCAAAAGAAAGAAAAAATATAGGTTTGTATCAATTTTTGAAAAGTCAGGTGTTTACAAATTTTATGAGAATGCATGGACCTTAAACATTATTAACTGAGGTTTTTATTTCCTTTAATAGAAATCAGACATATCTAAATTCAGCTTTCCAATGGAAAACATGGTGTACACCAAAAATAGTTGTTGAGTAAAGTATGATATAATCATAGTCTGGAATCTAAATAAGATGCATTAGAATGAAAAATGTGGCCAGTTTCAATTTCATTTTCATCTACACTGCTGTATTTGTTTCTTATTGTTGAAGAAGTTATGTTTAAACAAGTTTATTATAGGGATTGAAAAGATGATAAAAAAATCCTAAAATAATCAACAAGTTAAACTGTTACTTGTTATACCTTTTCATCATTGATCTTCATTTCATTGATCTCCTCAGGAACTAATCAACAATCATTACATCATCAGCACATTTTGCAACAGCCAAAGCCATAATGCAACCTATAAAGAATCAAAATGTTTTCAGTTTGCCAGGAGCTTGATTTTGTATACCGAATATGAATCCTATAATCTGAAAATTTTGAGAAATGAAACGATAAATCATGTAAGCCATAAAACACTAAAAGATTCAAACAGTAATAACAAAGACATACGTAGAATTGGTTCAGAAACTTCATTAATCAGATAAAAAGAAAATACATGTTGGAAATTCATTAGGGAAATATAACAGCCTAATATTATAAAACCTAGTAATTAACTGCAAATATAACTTCTAATATTTTCTTAGATTCAGTACCAGAACAGAATATATAGTAAATAATACACACCATTCACCACCAAGCCACCACCCAGTCCCACTGAAAGAGATAAAAGATATCCCAAAGTCAGAAGCAATGGTCCATGGATGCCACCAACAATATATAAGGCAAAACCTGAAAAATCTTGGAATGTTATGCCACTGTGAGATACAGAGGGAAAGCATATATGAGAGAAGATAAAAGTCTCAGGAAGAGCAAGAAAGAGATGAAGAAGCTGAAGAACAGTGCAAGAGTTAGTAAAAAATACAACAAAAAATTCATGCATATTGACAGAGGGGGAAAATAGCCGGCAGGGGAAGCAAAACAGTAATTTATGTGGTTTATGCCCTCAAAACATAATTCAAAATTGTGTAATCTATAAACACATAACTGCATTTTGCTAATCCTATGTCATCGCCAATATGTCAATATGCAACTTGCTTTACAAACATCAAGACACAATATGTCAAACAGTCACTTAATGGATCCTTCTAACACCAAATGTAAAAGGATGTAAACATACAAACCACAAAATGTGATGCTTCTATAACGCTGCACATCTATATCGAATTAAACACCCAGTGAATAAAAGTGCAAGGCACCACATCGGTAAATATGCAAATATTGTAGAATATAGATATGTATTTATTATTCAGATTAGTGTTTCAACTTTTAAGTATACTAAACCAGTCACTCCCAAGATTACTTATTAGGTTTCTTAAGCAAAATCTCAAAACCAAAAAAGATCTACACATGACTATTGAAGAGACAGCTAAACGCAGTAGCATATGCAACTTCTAAATTCAGAAAACCTCAAACCATTTCCATCTTGCATGGTTAAAATGGGACAAAAGTTTCAGATTTGCTCATGGAATCTAATAGGGATCAATTCCTACAGATTGGAAATATTTCTATTGGATGGAAACAATTGTGACTCCGGTATAAAGCAGGAACAAATTGTAACAAACTCTAAAATTCCCGGATTAAAAGCTTAGCTTCAGCTTAGGCAAGAATTAAACTTCTCTGTCATTAAACTTTCATGATGACAGTGCAATTTCTTTCCACTCATTTTCACAAGTTCCCAAAGCAGGGTGCTCACTTTTTCCTACTCCTACCAGATGGCCCTAAGTCAGCTTAAACTCAATATATTTAGAAAGTTATATGTGAGAGATTTTTAAAAATCCCAACCTAGTGCCTTCTGTATTTTTTTTATGACATATATGACTTGGTATGGGGTCCATCCAGCAGGAAGCTTGGTTCTATTAGAGAGCTGCATATCTAATAGAGGATTACCTAGAATTGCAAGCCCAGTATGTTCCACATTAGGTTAAAAAAAAAAAAAAAACCATTGATGATCAGGAACACTTGAATAAAAAAAATTGTCATAAACATGTATATATTGCAAATACCATTCATAGTACAAAAGTAAAACGATAATGAGAGCATGACAAAAACTCGTATTTTTTCATTCACGTGCATTCAAAGTGCATGATTACAATTTAACTTAAACTATAATCTTTGATACTTTTTTTTTCTAGGGATCTATGACTTTCAAGTAACTAACTGATAATGAAATATTGTATAGTAATAATAGCCTTATTTGGCTTTGTTCTAAAAGAGACTCCATTGTTTTCAATCAATATTGAATATGATAAAATACAAATTTGTGAAAATATCAATGCCTTCAGTTAGCAACTTTGGCTTGAGATGACGACGGAGACACCTTTGAAAACTGCAACAATTCTACAAACTCCTTCGTAATTTCGTCTTCTGCTATTAAAATTATAAATAAATAAATAAAATATTCAGAAAATCAAAATTTGCAAAGAAAGAAGATATGGAAGGACATGGGTGAAAGAGAGTACACAGAGAGTTGGGTGGAGTCGTTGATTTCAGAGTCCCATCCCTTTTGTACGTAGATCAGCTTCGTGTTTCTGTCTTTTCTAGTTCTATTCTACCCTTTTACCGAAGAATGCCCAAAAGCCAGAAGGCCAAAATAAAATCCCAAAATTTGAAATGGGGATTCAGGGCAAGGTTGCAAGAACGAAAGCTAGAGAAAAAAAAAATAAAAAAATCTTCTACCCTTTCACTGAAGGATACCCAAAAGCCAGAAGGCCAAAATTAAATCCCGAAATTTCACCAAAATTTGAAATGGGGATTCAAAGCAAGGATGTAAGAACGAAAGCTAGAGAAAAAAAAAAAAAAAAAAAAATTCCTTTCCTTTAGCACTGATTCTTTCAAGGAAAAAGCCATATTGGAGAAGAGGAGAAGATGATGAGTGAGAAAAAAATGTATCGTGGATGAAAGAAAGGGAATGAATCGAGGATGGGCAGCTGAAAAATATCCCAGGAAATCTGGCTGTCCAATCTTCGATTCACACCATCTATCAAGTTGTGCTTTGAAAGCAAAAATGGATGTTGACCGGCAGAAACCAATCCCCGAAATCATGGAATATCCACTCTACCGCGAGGGATGAGATCCTCTTTTCATTCTCAATTAATGAAACCCACAAATCATGGGATATTCACTCTACCGTGAGATCCTCCTATTCAATTTCAATTAATGAAACCCATAAATTATGGTGGTAGACGAAGAGAAGGAAAGAGTTATATTGTAGAAGAAGGGAAGAGGCACAGTGAGGAAACCCCACTGTAGAATGTATAGTGAGGGACTCCTCCCCACATTCCAAAACTTGCTCTTTTAAAATTTTGTATTCAATTCAATAGATTTGGGGTATTCAATCGATTGAAGTTTCAACTACCATACCAATTACGCTTTAGTATTTGGGATATAGCTAACTTCCTCATGGGCTTTCAGTTTATTGTAGCCTGGTTGTATAATATTGTGTGCTTTGTATTTGACATAATATGTAGGGTAGAACTAGACATTTATTATTTATTATAAGGAGATTGGCTACAATTTTATATAAACATATTTTATTAAATAATAGTCAATAAAATATAAGAAATTTAATTAGTTATAAGATATAATAAAAATTCAAAAGATAAAAGGAAAAGAAGAATAAAAAGAAAAAAAATTAATTTGTGGCTTCAAGAACACATGATTCTTGTAGTTTTGTAATCTAAATATTAAAAATATTATTTGGCTTTTATTTTTTAAAATATCATAATATTAAACAAAAGAATAATAGAAACTTAAGAATTAAATTTGAATTATAAAATATTAATATTTTGAAAAAAATTAAAAGGCCATGACCTTCTCTAGTTTTTAAAATGCTCTTTTTTTTATTCAATAATTAGAGCCCGTTTCATATATAGATTACACATTTTAATTGTCGATTGAGGAATCCAATTTGTAGATTGAGCAATGCTTACTTTCCTAAAAGATAAACCATATCAAAGCAATTCTCCAATTGAGAAAAATAACTGTAAATAAGTTTTTGACTTTTTAGATTGCATGTCACACATAACTAAATTTTTTTCATAATACGTACCCCTAGAACTGTCTAATTTACTCTTTATCCTTTGATGCATTATCAGTTCTCCCTAACCTAATTTTTCCTTAACATTAATTACATATTTAAACTAATTTTTGGAATCTGCATGACAAACATATATTTGTCATATGCATACCAAACATATATTTAGATTATGACCAATTTGACTTGTCATGATCAATCTGATTTCTACAATATGTATACCAAACAGATCCTTAGTCAGAGATGAATGCTTGAAATGCACATTTGGTCATTTGGTTAACTTCTAGTTGAGCTCATTCATTGACCAATTATACTTTAGGCCCTCAAATTAATTCTACTAAAAATGAAATATGACAATAGTATTAATGAATTGCTGTGTCCAAAACTAAACTCTATCATCTTTTTCTACTTAAGCTGAGTGTTATGTGCAAAACTAGAGCCACCGACCTCAAATTTTGGTCCTTGTTTCTACATTCTAAATGCTGTGCAGGACAACGGTTTTAAAGTTGGTTTTATAGTTGATTGTCTTAGGAGAGTCTCTTAAGTCTTACTTTGGTTTTTAGCTGTAAAATGCAATAATAAAATTCTTGCTGTGTTAGAAGAAAGTATGATGAGGTCGTCCAGGCAAATGGACGAACTCAAATTAAAGGTCTAAGAAGCTTAATAAAGATGCAGGTGATATTCTATTCTAATATTGTGAGGCAGTTGGAGTATTCTGCTATTGATGTCTTTCTGTTTATGATGAAAGTAGTTGTGAACTTTTTATGTGTCCAGTAAGTAACATCTTGGAACTTGAAAGGCTTTTTAGTCATTAGGAGTATGCTGTATCTAAATTATGTTGCTGCTGTTTTTTTTTTTTATCTGGTATGGGTTCTCATCTTCGTGAATTTGTTGTTTTGCTCAAAAAGTAATTTGTTTTACAGTCAGGATATGAATATGGAGGGTCTTGCTTTGTGAAGATATATGAATGTTTTTCATACAATTTTTTTGTTCATGACCAAAAGAATTAACTTTTTAACTTTTATAAAAAAGGATACAATGCAGGTGAAATCCTAGTCTGCCCTCTTTCATATAATCAAAATGCAAGATCTATTGCTAAATAAGAAAGCAAGTGTAGTGACATATTTAATCTCATTCAACAAATGAACAGAGCATAGGTTGTGGCAGCAGAAGTGAAAGACACATGTGCAATAGCCTAAATGGATATTCAAGAAAATACATATATGAAGAAGTAGTTATGTAATTGACTTATATATCTTGACACTGCAGTGCTCCTGTAACTCTTACCTCTCCATGGCTTCCACTGATTGACATGCTCATTTCTCGGACCTAATAGCAATAAACCAACATATGATATTCTGTTTGTAATTCATGTTTTTCATACACTTCTTTTCTGATGTACCCCAGAAACATACATAATGGACTAATTAAATCAATGAACCAAATAAGCTAGTAAAACTGCAGGCCAGTAAAGAATGAATTTATGCTAGGAAACAACTTCTATTCTGAGATTGACAGAAATTTGGCATGCTGCACATAAAATGCTTAAGTCTCGATCTTAGCTGCAGGCCTGTATGTAACTATATATCATTACCCGATTGTCTTCCAAGCATACAAAGATGGAAAGCTTTAATAATGTTGCAGGACAATACAATTCCTGATCCTGAATTCCGGCACCTCTTCATTGCATTTTTTTTCTTTTTTTGAGGTTGTTTCTAAAATCAATTATTAAATTACAGGAACATCGCATTCACTATTAGCATAAGTAGAACATGTCCAGTAAGAAGCTTTCTGTGATCAATTTTAGCTCAATCTGTTGTGTTCCCAATCTTATAATTATCTGAGGAATTGTATGTTTGAGCATGTTAACGTATCTCATATATTACTTATATGGTCTTTGTTTTGTACTTCATGTTTGATTGTTTATTTGTTCTGGAGGCCTATAGCCAGGAATGTGCTTCATGTCATATTGCTACCTCAAATTATTCTCGTAGACTCTCACTATAATCATTTGACTCTCATTATATGTTTTATGTTAATTGCAATTATCAAGTTATATCAATTTGTGGTGTTTGTATACTAGCTGCTTGACCTAGGCTTGTGTATAAATAATACCTTTCAAGTATATGAATTATTTTTTTATTTTTTATTTTTGGGCACATAGTTAATTTACTATTAGGATCGTAATCTAATTAATAGATATTTGGGTATAAGAATTACTTTTTATTTTATTTTATTTTTGGATACATAGTTAATTTACTGTTAGGATCGTTCTCTAATTAATAGATAATTGGGTACATAGTTAATTTACTATTAGGACTAATCAACGATCTAATCGTGTAACAGATTAGCCAATTTGTGAGCCACACACATGGTCATTTGGGTAGCTTTGGCCCATCTACAATCAGCTAATTTATGAGCTGGTTTGTTTTGACAACGATGAAAGTTGCATTTTTGTACAATATGAAAAAGAAGAAATAGACAACAAGTGCAGTTAGAACCTACATGTGATAGATTTCCTAACATTTAATGTGAACCACCATACGTGGTACTATTTTGTGGTGACTACTTATGATGTTAAAATTATTTAGCACTCTGTTCATGAATCATTCAGTGGCAAGGGTCCCCATTTATCTCAATTATTTAACACAATGTTCATAAAATTATTAACAATCAATTATGGAGACATGATATAAAATTGTGAGGAGAATAATATGGTTACACATAACAAGACAGTGGCGTATCAATTAATATTTTCATGTTACATTAGCTTAAACTTTTTTTCTTTTCAAAGTAGCTTTAAAATAAAATAATACATATAAGTTAATAATGTTGTTAATAATAAATCTCACTAATACAATTTTTTTTTAAATATTTTAAAAATAAATTTAAAATATAATAAAATAATTTATGCATAACATGAACACCAAATAAATCTAGTGTTTCTTGAAAAGTACAATTCTCGTGAATTCTCTAGTCTCACTATATATGGACTTCATTTGATAAAATTATAAATTGAATTACGCAAAATACTCGTAAACTGGTCGTATACACCTGGATCGTGTTTTAAAAACCAACCATCAGAAAGGATGGTCCCACAAATCTGATATAGTCTTGTCCAACAGGTTTAACATATCGATCTGATTTGGACCACAAAATTGATCCCACCACCCAAAGGTGATTAGTTAGCACCTCTACCGACAAGCAGACTATTATTGCTTGTTTTAACCAATAATATATATATATGTTATTACTCTTCTAGAATTTAAATAAAACAAAAAGGTAAAACTTAATTTTTTTTTTTATTACTCGTTCTATTTTCATATCTGTTATTATTGATTTTTGTATTTGTTATTATTGATTATACTGAGTTTATCTTAAGATCTAATTTATTCATCCAATTAGAGGAGTATAATTATATATTAAGGGTTTTTCTATTTTATGCCAACTGGGCATAGAATAAGAATTATTTATTATATTGCAGAATGTGTAAATATTCTTTGAATAATAAGAAACATTTATTATATTGCCATACTTTTTAACTCTAGCTTTTATTACATTGAAAAATATAATAACTTTATGACTTTTCTTATTATTTCCATTAACTTTAGAGTTAGGGTTGGGGTTAGAGTTAGGTTAAGGTTAGGTTTAACTTAGGGTTAGGGTTAAGGTTAGGATTAGGGTTAGAGTTAGGGTTGGGGTTAGGACTAGGGATGTTAACCCACCCAACCTAACCCCAACCCTAACCCCAACCCCAACCCCAACCCCAACCCCAACTCTAAATCTAACCTTAACCTCAAACACTAACCCTAAAGTTAGTAGAAATAACAAGAGATGAGAAAACTCGTTAAGTTATTACATTTTTCAATGTAATAAAGGTTGGAGGTAAAAAGTATGACAATATAATAAATGTTTCTTATTATTTAAAGAATATTTACACATTCTACAATGTAATAAATAATCCTTATTCTATGCCCAATGGGAAAATAATAGAAAAACCCATATATAAAATATTTTATTGTTATTTTCAATTGTGTACTTTAATTTTATTGTATTAATTGAGGTAACATTAATTAGTAATGTTAGGAATTTTCATAAATTTTTAAAGTAATTTGACTTAATCAAAAGTCATTAATTTTGTTCAAATGATTTTTTTTATAAAATAAGTACTATATGAAGAGTTATTAAAGTATTAAGAAGAGAAAAATTTAGTTATTGTAACTTAAACAAAAAGTCTTTACTTTTTGCTCAAGTGAAAAGACACTTGGTTCTATAAAATTAACTTTTTTATGAACAATAATGTTTTTTCATGAAAACCTTATAAGACTTTTTATGTCTACTTGACTTAATCAAAAGTCATTACTTTTTTAATTAAATAGAAAGACATTTCCTTTTGTATTTTAACATCCATATGAATAGAAATGTATTTTCATGGAAAGCCTATAAAAGTGGCATGGTTAATCACATTTTTATATCTCTTATTCATCTCATTCTTTCTCCTTTCAATTTATAATTTCTATTTATATTAAGAGCAACCTTATATATAACAAAGCATGTTTTATCTTGGGAAGCTTATTTACTATAATCCGTTGCAAGTAAGATGTAAATATAGTCTTAAAGAAAAATAAATTCTAACTCAATTCAAGCTTTTTAAAGATGTTTATTGTCTCTGTAATTTTTATACTACAATGTAATAGCCAGGATGTTGAGTAATTCAGCAACACTTGCGATTTCTCTATCTAGGATTAGTATATAATAGCCAGGACATTGAATGGTTCGATAGGCACCTACCATCCTTGTCTCTCCAGGAGGTGCAAGATTCGATCACGAGGTTTATTCCCCGGCTTAAAGACCCAATTAGTTGAGTTAATATTGTGCAAAAAGGCTTATGTGGTCCAAGAATTAAAATATTGTTTGAAAACATGGTAATAGTAAATGCACTATGTTTTAATCTTTGCCGTCGTCACTTTCAAAATGTTACGTAGATGTCGGAGAAAGTCGATTATTTCAACTTCTTTAGATTATGTTAATATTACATGGATACAAGAATAATAATAGTTTAAATTAATGTTGTTATTGAACTTAAAATAAGATAATATAAGAAGATAATAAGGATATTTTTAGTTTTTTATTTTATTTTTTAGATTTTAAGTTAAATTATGACTTTTTTTTTAATTTCAGTGAGATTTTTATAGATTTTACAATTAGAGCAGAAATTCATGTAATATCAATATAATTCAAAAAATATTAGAACTCCAACTTATATATCTACAAAATGCTCTTCTTTTTTCAACCAAAAAGAAAAAAAAAATACTCTATTTTTTCTTTTATTTTTTAATTATTGGATATGTGAGTTGAATTTGACGTTGTATGATATATTGTAAACGACCAGCTTGTTGCTCCTGTGATTTACGCTTCTGTTCATCACATTGAATTATTATTGTTACTATTGTTAGTTTGTGCTAGGCATTTGTGAAGACTTGGATATTTTGTGTGTGAGAATGATTATTTGGGTGTATTACGGTTTGGGTGTTTGTATCTCTTTCTGCTATTTGTGACTATACCTTATAATTTTAACGTGTATGAAATTCACAGGTAGGTACGTCATAACAGTTAACTTCAAAACATCAAAACATCAAAAGCACGAGAAAATTGCTAAGGACGAGATTCCAATCTACAAAATGTAATATAAATACTTCTAGGAATTTAGATATCACCACTTCAAATCTCACGTCCTTATGTTACCAGAGAGAAATATATTCTGCCATTTGCTCAAATTAAGCCTCAAATTATATATACTTCCACAGTTTCTTGCTTATTTTCATGGACAACAAAATCATCAGCATTGACACATGCAAGCCTGCAACCAGTGATTTTGGCTACCCACCAAGAAATGGAGCCAATTCTGTTCAAAACTCAACTCCCTTACCCATTTTGTGTGCCAATGATACCACTCTTGGCTGCTACCTTGCTCGTCGTCTTGTCCAAATTGGAGTTACTGATGTCTTTTCTGTCCCTGGAGACTTCAATCTTACCCTTCTTGATTATCTGATTGCTGAACATGGGCTTAACCTTATTGGGTGCTGTAATGAGCTCAATGCTGGCTACGCTGCTGATGGGTATGCCAGGAACAGAGGGGTTGGAGCTTGTGTTGTCACTTTCACTGTTGGTGGCCTTAGCATTCTCAATGCTATTGCTGGTGCTTACAGTGAGAATCTTCCAATCATTTGTATCGTTGGTGGTCCGAATTCCAATGATTATGGGACTAAGAGGATTCTTCATCACACTATTGGGTTGCCAGATTTCACTCAGGAACTTCGTTGCTTTCAGCCTGTCACCTGCCATCAGGTAATTTCTCAAATAAAAAGTCATGAATATTAACGTAAGACTAAGAGCTAAGTAAACAAGTCCATATTCACTAGCAAGACTAAGAGCTACGTAAATAAGTCCATCCACTAGTAAGTCTAAGAGCTAAGTGAACAAGTCCTTTCACTAGTAAGACTAAGAGCCTGCAATGAAGAAGTACTTTTCATTGAATTTAATAATGTATAAAGTGTAAGGTTTGTTATTTAACAAGTCTCTACATTTTCAGGCTGTAATCGACGATCTGGAAGATGCACATGAGTGGATTGACACGGCTATTTCAACATGTTTGATAGAAAGCAAGCCTGTTTATATCAGCATAAGCTGCAACTTGCCTGGCATCCCTCATCATTCTTTCATCTATGAGCCTGTCCCATTCTACTTGACTCCCAAGTAAAACTACTTTCAGTGCTGTGTTTGTAAATTTTGTAAATCTTACCTTGCAGATTGTTCCTTTTTCTTCTTTCTTTCTGTCATTAAATTTTTATTGTCTTGTTCAGATTATCTAATATGAATAGCTTGGAATTTGCGGTAGAGTCAACTGCAGAATTCTTGAACAAGGCAATGAAACCAGTAATGATAGGAGGGCCAAAATTACGAGTAGCAAAGGCATCTAATGCTTTCATAGAGCTGGCAGATGCTTGTGGGTATTCCCTAGCAGTTATGCCTTCAGCCAAAGGTCTTGTTCCAGAGCACCACCCGCACTTCATTGGTACTTATTGGGGTGTGGTGAGCACTTCCTTCTGTGCAGAAATTGTGGAATCAGCTGATGCCTACCTGTTTGCTGGACCAATATTTAATGATTTGAGTTCTGTAGGCTACTCACTTCTAATCAAAAAGGAAAAAGCCATTATTGTGCAGCCTGATCGAGTTGTGATCTGCAATGGCCCAACATTTGGGTGCATAAGAATGAAGGATTTCTTCAAAGCACTCGCTACACGGCTTCAACACAATACAACTGCTTATGAAAACTACAGACGTATATATGTTCCGGATGGACTTCCTCTTCAATGCAAACCAAAGGAGGCTTTAAGGGTGAATGTTCTATTCAAACATATTCAGAGGATGTTGTCTAGTGACACTGCTGTTATTGCTGAGGCAGGGGATTCTTGGTTTAACTGCCAGAAGCTAAAACTACCAGAAGGGTGTGGGTAAGGAATAGCAAATCATTTAGTTTTGGATAATCATGTCATCAATTTTAAGAATATTACTAACAAAAGAGTGAATCTGGGTTTACAGGTATGAGTCTCAGATGCAATATGCGTCAATTGGTGGTCAGTTGGTGCCACTCTTGGGTATGCACAGGCTGATCCATATCAGCGAGTGATTGCTTGCATTGGTGATGGGAGCTTCCAGGTGATTCAATTTGTTCTTTGTGCAACAAGCTATTTCACAACTTAAAAACTTTGGTCACTATCATCCTGCAGGTGGCTGCACAGGATTTGTCAACGATGTTGAGGTGTGGGCAAAAGAGTATCATATTTCTGATCAACAATGGTGGTTACACAACAGAAGTTGAGATCCATGATGGGCCTTACAATGTGATAAAAAACTGGAATTATACCGGACTGGTTGATGCAATTCACAATGGTGAAGGCAAGTGCTGGACCGCCAAGGTGAGAGATATGTAGTCTCAGTTCAATTCAGCAATAGATGCTTATTTTATGTGGAAATTGTTGAATTATTCTATGTTGTTTGGGATTTCAGGGTTAATTGTGAGGAGGAGCTTATAGAAGCAATAGAAACAGCAACTGGAAATAAAAAGGACTGCCTGTGCTTCATAGAGGTGATTGTACACAACGATGATACAAGCAAAGAGCTGCTTAAATTGGGGTCAAGGTTTTCTGCAGCCAACAGCCGCCCGCCAAATCATAATTAAATTTGCAAAACATTATTATTGTTATTATATGATAATTTGAATTAATAAGCCATGTTATGGTATTTGTGGAAGTTAGAGAAAGAGAAAACTCAGGTATTGAGGGTGAAAATCAGTGAGTATTGCCTTCACACTAATGCTATATTTATACTATATGAATGAGTGTTGTACAACCTAAGTCAACTATATTACAACTTAAATCAAGGCTAAGAATACAAAAGCTAGAAATAAGGAAACTAATTACAGACTAAATAAGGAAACTAGTCAACCATTCCAACACTCCCTGAGCCTATAGGTTATGTGTTTTAAGCTTGTTACACAGATATCGATGTCGGTTCTCCCTTAAGGACTTAGTAAATAAATTAGCTAACTGGTCTTCGGACTTTGCATAGACTATTTTGATTGTGTTATCTAGAAGATTTTTTTTCGAACAAAGTGACAATCGACCTCTATATGTTTTGTTCTTTCATGAAATGTTGGATTAGAGGCAATATGCAAAGTAGATTGTTTATCACATATTAGCTCCATAAGTTATGAGTCTTGAAATCCGATTTCTTCCAACAAGTGCTTTAGCCAAACTAATCCAGAAGTAGTATAGGTCATGACTCTATATTCAGATTCATCATTGGATCTTGCAATGACAGTTTGCTTCTTACTTTTCCAAGAAATAAGATTTCCTCCCAAAAAGACACAATATCCTGTAATGGATCTTCTGTCATACCAGAGATATGATAAGATGCCCCAGAATCAAGTACCCCAATTTTCAGATAATGTGTCCTAAGAGAGATAGACGATAGAATTACCACTAGGAGCTGAGGTGCATTGTTTGGTCGTCTGGTACTATAAAAATTCATCATAATCAACTACAAATAGAGAGACATTCAAAGATTGATCTTAGGAGGTGTCAGATTCTTAGTTTGAACTATGTTAGCTGCAGGAGATGGTCGACCATGTAACTTAAAACAATGCTCTTTAATATGGCATATCTTGTTGCAATATAAACACTGAGGACGTTGTCCACCACCTCTTCAATCCTCTCATCCTCCACGATGTGAAAACAGGGAGACAGGGATAAAGGAATCAGGGAGCAGAGTCTCAATTGGTGGTATGACCAGAGAGGATGTTTGTAACAACCAAGCAAAAACATCATCCATAAAGAGAACAAATGAACCAACCAAAATCTAATGGCAAATTGAGTCAAAATCTTCTCAAAGGCCAAAAAGAGTAAGAATCATAAAGAGTTTATCTTGATGTTCCTCCTGAGCAATGACACTAATGGTCACAAGTAATAATTCTACAAATTCAACTCTCACATTTTGAACTTTATCCAAATAAGTAGGCATATCCTAATCAAGCTATCTCAAATTCATCATATTAGTAACCATAGAGTAACAACATTGAATATCATTGGTATAAAAGGCTTTGGCCCGTTTTCACAAATCTAAACAAGCTTTATAACAACGAAAAATCTGCAAAAGTGAGGGTGAAAGGGATGCTCATAACATACTACATAAATGAGCATCAACTTTCTTGCACATAAGTTAATCCTTTTCAAGAATTTCAGATAAATGCTTAAATAAATGATCTTCATGACCCTAACCCATAAACCATAATTCAATAGAAACAGCCCATGATAGATAATTAAATCTATTCAATTTCTCAATAATACTATAGAGGATCCAAAAAACATAAAGGTAAAAGTACTAGGTTTTGACATACCGATTTTAGATTGTTCGGAAAAAGACATATTGCTGAACAGCGGTAGTGAACAGTACCATGAACAGTGTCGATGAACAATACCCTATGAATAGTATCCCCGTGAATAATACCATGATCAAATGATCAAATCTTGACTATCGATCGTACTACTGGAATGAGACACAATAATAGAGAGACAAACTGGAAAGAGACATAACGGAATAAAAATAAAAATTAGGGTTTTCTCTTCCCATCTCTAATACCATATGGAAGTTAGAGAAAAAGAAAACCCAAGTACTGAGGGTGAAAATCAGTGAGTATTGCCTTCACCCTGATACTATATTTATATTGTATGAATGAGTGCTAAACAAGCTAAGTCAACTATATTACAACCTAAATCAAGGCTAAGAATAAGAAAGCTAGAAATAAAGAAACTAATAACAAACTAAATAAGAAAACTAGCCAACTATTCCAATAGTATTTTTCATTCAATAATTAGTCTGAGTATTGTAATGGAAGAAGATGGGAAGTAATCTCCAGTAGGGTGAAATTTTTCAGACTACTTTCCATCAGTAGTGTTCAGAATGTCTATGTACAATCGATTATTTTATGTTTTTGTTTTAAGTGATGAGAATGGCATGCAATGCAAATTGAATTAAGTCAGCTGCCCCAAATACTACTTTCCATCAGTAGTGATCAACCTATGTTTGCAATGTCCTCCACAAATCTAGTGCTGATAAGCTACCCTATATGATTAAATAGACTCGTCATACAAACTAACATATATTTCAATAGTGAGTTCTGTCACAGACTTTTTAGGAAGTGAAGCCTTCCACTGTGCAAAGAGTGAATTTGACATATATGGCAATTAAGGAAATCAGGCTTAATGGAGAATTGCTTGAAGGTGGCTTAATGACAATTGCAGGTGTCACTAAAGAACAGTAACATCTTGAACTTGAAAGGTTTTTAGTCATTAGACTCATTCTTTCACTTCTGTTTTAATCTTGTGAAGGTCTCATCTTAGTTGTATAGTTTAAGAAGTTTCTGAATATAGATATGATTGATCAATCATTGTTCTCTTATGGTAGAATTTTTGCTCTTTGGCTAAATAACAAAACAAGTAACATATATGTAAATGGAATATGGCCAGCAGAAATGATAGACACATGTGCAAAAGCCTAAGGGGAACATGCAAGAAATGACAAATAATTAGAATTAATCAAGTAATTGACTTAGCTTGACATTGTGGGGCTCTATGACTCTACCTCTCCATGGCTTCAGCTGCTTCAAAGATTAATCAAGGATCAAATCTTCTTCTGCATTCAACCAAAAGAAACGTCAAAGCACTATCTGAATCACCTGACTTAACCTCTAGTCCATCTTCATATGCCTTCATAACCAACCCATGTGAAGAAGTAGTTTCAGACCCACATGATGATCCACTCCCAATTATTGATTACTCCTTTTTTATATCTGTACACCTGATCAACGGTCCGAGGCCATTCATGACCTGGGCAAAGCTTGTGAGGAGTGGGGCTTCTTCATGGTGGTCAATCATGACATACCAAAGACACTCATGGAGAAAATGTTTGTTGAAGTTTTTGGGTTTTTTAATCTAACAGAGGAAGAGAGCAAGAGTATGCAGGTAAGCATGTATTGGACCCAATTAGGAGTGGAACCAACTTTAATTCTTCGGCTGAAAAGGTTTTCTTTTAGAGGGATTTCCTCAAAATCTTTGTGCATCCAGAATTCCACTCACCAGATAAACCAGCTGGGTTTAGGTTTTCTTTTTCTTTTTCTTTTCTTTTTTTTTCTTTTTTTTTTTTTTGCAGTCAAAGTGTTTGTCAATTTGTCGCTTAGGATTTCATTGTTTTATACTGACTGTCTGACTCTGCCTTTTGCGCCTGAAGGGAGACATGTGAACAGTACTGCAGAAGGGCCAGACATATAGCAAGGGAACTACTCAAAAGAATATCAGAGAGCTTAGGCCTGGAACCCAGTTACATAGAACAGGCACTGAATCTAGACTCAGGTTTACAAGTCTTCATAGCTAACTTCTATCCACCATGTCCACAGCCAGATATGGCAATGGGAATGCCCCCTCATTCTGATCATGGCCTCTTAACACTCCTTTCACAAAATGGGGTTATTGGCCTTCAAATCCTACATAAGGGAAAGTGGGTCAACGTAAATGCCATTCCCAATTGCTTGGTGGTCAATGTTTCTGATCATATTGAGGTACAAATGTTTTTCCTTATGCAGTTTACTTCTTTTATAAAAATAATCTCAACCCTTTTTATTCTTTTGTCCAAGATTTTGAGTAATGGCAAGTACAAGAGTGTGTTACATAAAGCAGCGGTGAGCAGCAAAGCTACAAGGATTTCCATAGCTGTAGCAAATGGGCCATCTGGGGATACATTTGTAGTGCCAGCAGCAGAACTGGTAAAGAAGGAAAGCAATCCAGCAGCATATGTTGGGATGAAGTATAAGGAATATTTGGGACTTCAGCAAAGCAATCAGCTTGATGGGAAATCTGCTCTGGACAGAGTTAGAATCTGAATAATAATAATAAAAAAAAAAAGGAGTGTAAGAATCTCAATAAAAATGATGTTGAGTCTTAATAGTGTGTACAAATAAATGATGCAATAGTAGCAAATGAATGGTGATGGTGGATATGTAAGGAAAATAAATTTCTAAATCCAGTATATTTCATGTGGTTTGAAATCCTAATTTTATTTTATTTTTTTCTGCAGTAAATGAACTGCAATGCTATTTAACAAGATATTTTTAATTAAAGCAATTAATTTAAATGGTTTATCTTAATTTAAAGAGTTTTATTTGAGTTAAAATCAAATTAAGAAAATTTAAATACGGATTAAGCCTTTATGTTTAATAAACCACCTCACTCGATGTCATTCAATTTGCTGAGACATAATCATGATTGAGTACTCTCAGTTTATGGTAAAAACATTAGTTGTTTAAAGCACAATTAGGTTATGAATGAAAGCATAGAATTTAAAATATATGCTATTATTATATTCACTTAACTTGATTTTCTTTTCCAAAAAACGAGTGTGTTTACTTAAAAAATAAAAAATAAAAATGATCAGAAGTATAATATGACTGAAGAGTACTGTTAATATAAATATTAACTTAAACCCAATAAGCCCAGGCCCAACACAGGCCCTACAAATACAAGCCTTCACACTTTAGTTCACTCCCTGAAAAAACTCATTCTCTCAATACTTATTTTTATAGCTCTCTCATTATCTTTCTATATACAGCTTCGGAGTGCTGACAAGTCTCCATGACCACCTCTGCAGGTCTACCGAAGAATGAGTGTAGGAGAAGGCATTGAGGACACCACCTCGCCTGGTTTCCAGCTCGGACAAATCTGACATTAACATTGGCGCCGTCTGTGAGAAATCGATATAATTTGGGTCTCTCGACTTCACAACTCTCTATCTTGAACATAGTATAGCACCTGAAGACCTCACAGGGAGACCTCTAAGAGCTCGGCCGAAAACCCAGGACACCAACTCCAGGACAGCAGGTTATCCTGTAGACCACCAGCTCATCTCGTACACCAACTCATCCAGGACATCAATTAGTTTAGGTCACCAGCTTGTCTATGGCTCTACAGCTCATCCAAAGCAGCAGCTCGTCTAGACCAGTAGCTCGTCCAAGGGCAGCAGCTCAACTAGGCCATCAAATCGTCCAATAGGCAGCAGCTCATCCAAGAGAGGGCAACTCGTCTAAGTAAGCAGCTCGTCCAACCAGCAGCAGCTCAACCAGGTCATCAAATTGTCTAATAGGTAGCAACTCGTCAAAGAGTAAGCAGCTCGTCCAAGTGAGTAGCTCGTCTAAATAAGCAGCTTGTCCAAAGCAGCAGTTCCTCTAGACCAGCAGCTCGTCTAAGACAACGGTCAACGAGGTCATCAACTCATCTAAGAGTGAACAGCTCATCCAAACCAGCAGCTTGTCCAAGGATAGCAGGTCGTCCAAGCCATCAGATTGTCTAATAGGCAGCAACTCGTCTAAGAGTGAGCAGCTCGTCCAAAGCAGTAGCTCGTCCAGACTAGTAGCTCATCCAAGGGCAGCAGCTCGTCCAAAACAGCATTCAACGAGGTCATCAGCTCGTCTAAGAGTGAACATCTCATCCAAACCAGCAGCTCGTCCAAGGATAACAGGTTGTCCAAGCCAGCAGCTCGTTCAAGGGCAGCAGCTCGTCCAAGACAACAACTCAACTAGGTTATCAACTTGTCTAAAACAACAACTCAAACTAGGTCATTAGCTCGTCCAAGACAACAGCTCAACCAGGTTATCAGCTTCTCCAATGTAACAAGTCGTCCAAGAGTGAGCAGCTTGCCTCAGGTCCTCCTCGGCCCATAAGCCTAACTCGGGAGACCAGCTTAATTAGGTTTATCTATTGCAATTTAGTCTATGTACTTTCATACAATATGAAAATTGCCTAAAATCTTATAGAATTTATAATTTTAGCCCAATAATTTAAATAATTTATATATTTGGCCCATACCTTTTAGTAATTACATAAAGGGCCTATATTTTTAGTAATTTACATAATTGCCAAAAGCTCTTGTATATTTTTCAATTATGCCCCCAAGGTTTATATTATTTGCCTAATTCTTCGAAATAATTGCACAATAGACCTTAGGCTTTTATATTATCATATAATTGCTCTAAATAATTCTAGAAATTGCATATTGGCCTCAAATTCTTTAAATGGCCTAAAACCTTATAAATTTTGCGCAAATCACCTGCAAACTTCTATGTTCTTACAGAATTTCTTGTCAAGCTTGTATTTACATGAAAATCGCCTAAATAGCATGCTTAGCTCAATTTATATCAGTTTAATTAATTGATTACATGTTAATCAACAACAAAAATGTTCCAAGTCTTGAAGATATTAAATTATTCACTGAAGATTCATGAGCTCGCCTAACAACACCATAATTGTGGGGCCATAACAAAGATGAGCCAATCACTCACTTAACAAAATAATTGGCGTCTTAGGTATAGTGGGCTAGTAATTCACCTCGTCTACATCCTACACTTTATAGTTGGATCAAAATGTTAATTGAATGCAACTATATTTTTGACATATTATTGTATATTTATTCAGAAAGCATATTATTACATATTTAACCATGATGTGTGGCTAAAGAATTTTCTGTTGAGATCGGCTGTTTGGCCATAGTTGCAGGAAATTCCTACAGGCAAAGTAGAAAGGGAGAGGCATAGCCCCCCAAAACCAATCAAAAATATTGGAAAGAAAACCCGAGGGGAATAAATGTTTGAGGTTCACCTTGGCAATCCTTGCTTCAAACAGGGAACCTGACCTCCCTTGGTGCTCAAGAAGCTAGCAAGCGAGGTCGACAGGTCATATCATGCGTCCCGAGCTACCCTTGAGTTGGTATAGACGAACTGTGCAAATACTAGGGAGAGGCATAGCCCCCGAAAACCAATCAAAAAGATTGGAAAGAAAACCCAAGGGGAACAAATGGTTGAGGTTCACCTTGGCAATCCTTGCTTCAAATAGGGAACCTTACCTCCCTTGGTGCTTAAAATGCTAGCAAGCGAGGTCGACAGGTCATATCCTGCGTCCTGAGCTACCCTTGAGTTAGTCCGGATGGACTGTGTAAATCTGGATCTCACAACGAGCCCGACCTCATAGAACCTGGATAACCTGAGGAATGACAGATCAAGGTATAAAAATTATGAATTAATTACTTATAAACTACATGTATTTGCAAGTGTATGTCTTTTTATTAACATTGGGAGCCAAAAGAGCTCCACTTTGCCCAACACGACCTCAAGTCAGGTCTCCCATCATCACACAAACTAAGCGCGGTAATTACAAAAGTTATAGACATTTATAAAACATGACAAAAGGGTAGTCCGAGCATATAGCACGCTCTTACACTATTATCATCTGTCATAGTCATATTATATGAAAAATCTAACATTTCAACAAGATGAGACAGGTTACAGGTACATAGAACGGGCTACTAACCTGAGCTACACGAACAAGCAATTTTCAAAGATAAAACTTAACTTATAACTTAGGGACTTCGACCTCATCCTAGTCATTCTCATGGCACGAAGAGATTTCAATTTGGCCCTTGCCATTTTAACGGTTCGAGAACATGACAGACACTACATAAACTTTAAATATATCTTTTAATACAGGTTTTCACCCTAGCCAATAGTAGTGGGAATGCCTTATGCACCCTGGTCGAGTAATTGCATCATATTCCCTATATTGCACTGCATGATTTTTAATCGTAAAGCATATTATTTCATGTTTTACCCTCATATGTGTCTAACGGTTTTTTTTAGATCGACTGTTTGACTGTAGTCGCAGAGAAATTTTACATCCCAAGACAAAGAAAGTTAGAGCTACGAGCTTACCCCAACGTTGTAAGGCTTGGAGCCAAAAGCTCATCTACTAAGAAAAAGTTCAATTATCACTATATGGTTTTGCCCTTAGTTGACTTCAAGTTCGAATCACTTCATTCCTCAAACTTGTTTTTGGTAAGACTTATGTTAATACAAATATTAACTTAAGCCCAATAAGCCTAGGCCCAACACAGGCCCTGCAAATACAAGCATTCACACTTTAATTCACTTTCTGAAAAAAACTCCTTCTCTATATACTTATTTTTATAGCTCTCTCCTTATCGCTCTATATACTGACTTGAGCTTCGAAATACTGACAGGTCTCCAGGACCACCTCTTCAAGTTTACTGAAGAATAACTGTAGGAGAAGGCATTGAGGAGACCACCTTGTCAGGTCTCCAGCTCGAACAAATCAGACATTAACAAGTGCAAACAATAGCCAACAATTAGACTTCGCCTAAATGGAACATTAAACAATCGGAAAGTTGATATCTATACAAGAAGAAAGGAAAACTCTGCATGATATTTGAGGTTAAGGGATTGCAGCTTATTCAAGTTTCCAGTTGTCTTACTCTTTGATGCTTGTCATTTTCAATGTGCTTCTTTCAATTTCTCCATTGTCTTCACATTATGTATTGCTTAATTGTAGATATCTTATGATTCTGTGTTCAACCGGGAATTGATTGATCTTAATTGAATTGCTATTGAAAATCTACATGCATATGTTTAATATGATTTTCTAGGTTTTTTTTAAGATGAATTTGGGCTCAAGTATAATTTGTTTTGGTTTTTGGAATAGACAGAATAGAAGCAGAGATATGATTTATGGGGTTCCCATTTGGAAGCAAAGAATTTGACTTCATTGTTTTGTGATGCTCTAGTAGGGAAGTTAGGTTGCAAAAAGGGAATAAATATATGAGGGCTCATTTTTCCTGTCATCCTGAGCATCCTCTGCATTCATTACCACTGTAGAAAATGTGACTTTAACATGGATATTCAATATGTTCTAATGCCCCCTATCAAATCAGTAAGTTTCAAGAAGGAGCATAATGTTCTGTACTTCAGACATCAGCATTGCTTATAACTTATAGAAAAGAATGGTGGTGTTTGTTTTGTATGCCATGAACAATGTCTGCAGGGGCAGCTAATCTATTGCTATGTCACCTATGATTATTTCACACACAAATCATGTACTCAATTACCAAGGGAGATACAGCACCCTATTTCACCTATCACATGACCATCTCACCCTGATGCTTAATAAGCTTTCTAGATTTTGTTGCAATCATTGTCAGACTATATCTTTACATTATGCTTCCACTGCGAAAAAACCAAGTATAGCTTGTGTTTGAAGTGCTTTCTCTGAGATCCTATAGATCTGGTGACAAAAAGCTGCCCCGAGAAATCAACACCCTTTTAGTCCTGATAGTCCTCTCCTTCTACATGGTGACACAGACTTTTGGTGCAATTCTTTCCACAAATATTTTTCAAGTGATTGGTGCTATTGTTCACAAGAGTGTCAAATGGACATTCATTGCACTCAAATCCCCATAATACTGAAGAAAGTCATGCATTCGAGGACCGTGGTCTTCAACATTTAGGACATCAGCACCCTTTAATATCCATTGAGATTTACAACAACAAAGAGTTTCTACAAGTCGATTGTTTACTATGCCAACAGCTATTCCTACAAGGGCAGAGGATCCATGGTTGCATTCCTTGCAAATGTTATGCACATGAATCATGTGCTCAATTACCGTCCAGGATGCATCACGAATTTCACCCACCCCACCCATTGTTCTTACATAGTGGTCGGTGTGAACCATTTCATTGCAATTTTTGTGTCTCTTCAAGTTCATCATTTTGCTACCATTGTAGAGAATGCAAGTTCAATTTGTGTCTAAAATGGTTTTATGTGAAGCCAACAATAAAGTACAAAAACCATCCTCACATTCTTTTCATCTTGGAAAGAATATTCAAAAAATGTTTATGGTGTGATGAACTTGGAAAATTTAACAATGGTTACGGTCATGAGGATGACAATTACATTACTTCTCAATATTATGCATTCTGTTGTATGAAGTGCCACTTTAATCTTCATTTTTTAGGTAGCCCAGTACCATGTAAAATTGAACATGAGGATTATGGCCATACTCTCACATATGTGGATTCAGTTGTGGAAGATGATTCAGGTGACCATTATTGTGGACTTCGTCAAGAAGAAAGAGATTCAGACACCAATTTTACTAGTGTGCAGATTACAAATATATGACTTATGTAACTGTGTTATCTCCGAGGTACACTAACATATATTATCTAAGAATCCATTTTTCTTTTTCACACACATTGCACATTATTATGTTGTTTTTTGTTAGTATTACAGATTTTTCTTTGCCTTAGTTTGTTTGGGAGTATCGGGGGAAATTGAGGAGAGGGTATATTAAGGAAGCGGATAGAAGGAGAGAGAGAATGAAAGTGAGTATCATTTTCCTTATTTAAATTATCTAGTAATGTGGAAGATGAGACCTAGGAAGGGGAAGTGAGTATCAATCCTTGCTCCAATGCCCTCCATCAAATCAAAAAGTCAAGAGGATGATCATAACTTTCAATACTTCAGACATCAGCATCAGTTACAGCTTTTGTCTTTGACAAGTAACATCAATTTTCAGAATCTGTTAGAACTTATAGAGAAGAATGGTGTTGTTTGTTTTGTATGCCTAGAACCATGTCTTCAGGAGCAGCTAATCTATGGCTGTTTCATCCATCGCATGGCCATCTCACCCTGGCGCCTATCAGTTCATAATTTATTGCCATCACCGTCGTGATATATTTTTTTTTCATTTCGCTTTTGTTGTAAAAAGTGTTGTTTCAAACTCGTGTCTAAAGTGCTTTTCATTGAAACATTATAGATCTGGTGCAGATGATGAATTGCTTCCTGAAATCAAACAACCTTTTTAGTCTTGAAAGCCCTTGCTTTCTGCTAGGTAACAAACACTTTTGGTGCAATTCTTATCACAAATTTTTTTACAAGTGATTGGTGCTACTTCTCTAAAGAGTGTCAAATGGACATTCATTATGCTATAATGCCGCCTATTATTGAAATAGAAGAGGGTCATCATCAAGAGGAATATGTTAAAAAAAAGTAACAACTGAGCAAAAAAACATCATCCATAGAGGGAATAGATGCACCAGCCAAAACCTGATGCGGACTTAGTCAAGATTGGCTCGAAGGCCAAAAAAAGTAAGAATCATAAAGAGTTTATACTGATGTTCCTCTGAATAGTGACACTAGCAGTCACAGGTAATAATTCTACAAATTTAGCTCTCACATTCTAAACTTTATCTAAATAAATAAGCATATTTTGATCAAGCTGTCTCAAATTCATCATATTAATAACCACAAAATAACAACGTTGAATATCATTGGTATAAAGTGCTTTGGCTCGTTTCCATAATTCTGAAGAAATTTTATAATAACAAAAAATCTGCAAAAGTGAGGGTGAAAGGGATGCCCACAAAAAACTACATAACTAAGCATCAATTTTCTTCTACATAAGTTGTTCTTTTTTAGAAATTTTAGATAAGGTTTAAATAAATGATCTACATGACCCTGACCTATAAACCATAATTAAATCGAAGCAATCTATGATAGATAATTAAATCCATTCAATTTTTTGGTAGTAATAATAAGGATCTAGAAAACAAAGAGCTAAAAGTATTAGGTTTTGACATACCAATTTTAGATTGTTCGGAGTAAGACATACTGCTGAACCATGGCAATGAACAGTATAGTAAATAGTACCTTGAACAGTTACTCCATGAATAATATTGTGATGAAACAACCGGATCTTAACTATCGATCATACTACTGGAATGAGACATAGCAGTGAAAGGACATGCTGGAAAGAGACATAATGGAATAAAAATAAAAATTAGGTTTTCTCTCTCCAGGCTTTGATACCATGTGGAAGTTAGAGAAAAAGAAAACTTAGGTATTGAGGGTGAAAATCAATGAGTATTGCATTCACACTGATGCTATATTTATATTGTATGAATGAATGTTGTACATGCTAAGTTAACTATATTACAACCTAAATCAAGGCTAAGAATAAGGAAGATAGAAATAAGGAAACTAATTACAGACTAAATAAGGAAACTAGTCACTATTTCAATAGTATTTTTCATTCAACAATTAGTCCGAGTATTGTAATGGAAGGAGATGGGAAGTAAATCTCTGGTGGGTGAAATTTTTTAGACTTTTAAAGCTTGATGTCTATGTACATTGGATTATTTTATGTTTTTGCTTTAAGTGATGAGAATGACATGCAATGCAAATTGAATTAAGTCAGCTGCTCCAAATACTACTTTCCATCAGTAGTGATCAGACTATGTTTGCAATGTCCTCCACAAATCTAGTGCTGATAAGCTACCCTATATGATCAAACAGCCTCATCATTTTACAGACTAACAGATATTTCAGTAGTCACAGACTTTTTAGGAAGTGAAGCCTTCCGCTGTGCTGAGAGAGAATTTGACATATACGGCAATTAAGAAAATCAGGCTTAATGGAGAATTGCGTCAAGGTGGCTTAGTGACAACCGCAGGTGTCACTACAGAACAGTAACATCTTGAACTTGAAAGGTTTAGTCATTAGACGCATGCTTTCACTTCTGTTTTCATCTGGAAGGTTCTCATCTTAGTTGTATAGTTCAAGAAGTTTCTGACTTATCCATAAACATAGAATATACTAGTATTTGTTTACATTCAGGATAAGCATGTGGTGGAACATGCATTTCTGAATATATATATGATTGATTCAATGATTGTTCTCTGACGGTAGAATTTTTGCTCTTTGGCTAAATAACAAGTAAAAAATATGTGAATGGAATATAGCCAGCAGAAATGATAGACACGTGTGCAAAAGCCTAAGGAGACCATGCAAGAAATGACAAATAATTATAAGTAATTAAGTAATTGACTTAGCTTGACGTTGCAGGGCTCTGTGACTCTACCTCTCCATGGCTTCAGCTGCTTCAGAGATTGGTCAAGGATCAAATCTTCTTCTGCATTCAACCAAGAGAAGCATCAAAGCACTATCTGAATCACCTGACTTAACCTCTATTCCATCTTCATATGCCTTCATAACCAACCCAGGTGAAGTAGTTTCAGACCCACATGATGATCCACTCCCAATTATTGATTACTCCCTTTTGATATCTGGTACACCTGATCAACGGTCCAAGGCCATTCATGACCTGGGCAAAGCTTGTGAGGAGTGGGGCTTCTTCATGGTGGTCAATCATGACATACCAAAGACACTCATGGAGAAAATGTTTGTTGAAGTTTTTGGGTTTTTTAATCTAACAGAGGAAGAGAAGCAAGAGTATGCAGGTAAGCATGTATTGGACCCTATTAGGTGTGGAACCAGCTTCAATTCTTCGGTTGAAAAGGTTTTCTTTTGGAGGGATTTCCTCAAAATCTTTGTGCATCCAGAATTCCACTCGCCAGATAAACCGGCTGGGTTCAGGTTTTCTTTTTCTTTTTCTTTTTTTTTCTTTTTTTTTTTCGCAGTCAAAGTGTTTGTCAATTTGTCGCTTAGGATTTCATTGTTTTATACTGACTGTCTGACTCTGCCTTTTGCTCCTGAAGGGAGACATGTGAACAGTACTGCAGAAGGGCCAGACATATAGCAAGGGAACTACTCAAAGGAATATCAGAGAGCTTAGGCCTGGAACCCAGTTACATAGAACAGGCACTGAATCTAGACTCAGGTTTGCAAGTCTTCATAGCTAACTTCTATCCACCATGTCCACAGCCAGATATGGCAATGGGAATGCCCCCTCATTCTGATCATGGCCTCTTAACACTCCTTTCACAAAATGGGGTTATTGGCCTTCAAATCCTACATAAGGGAAAGTGGGTCAACTGTAAATGCCATTCCCAATTGCTTGGTGGTCAATGTTTCTGATCATATTGAGGTACAAATGTTTTTCCTTATGCAGTTTACTTCTTTTATAAAAATAATCTCAACCCGTTTTATTCTTTTGTCCAAGATTTTGAGTAATGGCAAGTACAAGAGTGTGTTACATAAAGCAGTGGTGAGCAGCAAAGCTACAAGGATTTCCATAGCTGTAGCAAATGGGCCATCTGGGGATACATTTGTAGTGCCAGCAGCAGAACTGGTAAAGAAGGAAAGCAATCCAGCAGCATATGTTGGGATGAAGTATAAGGAATATTTGGGACTTCAGCAAAGCAATCAGCTTGATGGGAAATCTGCTCTGGACAGAGTTAGAATCTGAATAATAATAATAATAAAAAAAAAGAGTGTAAGAATCTCAATAAAAATGATGTTGAGTCTTAATAGTGTGTACAAATAAATGATGCAATAGTAGCAAATGAATGGTGATGGTGGATATGTAAGGAAATTAAATTTCTAAATCCAGTATATTTCATGTGGTTTGAAATCCTAATTTTTCTGCAGTAAATGAACTGCAATGCTATTTAACAAGATATTTTTAATCAGATCAATTAATTTTATATGGTTTATCTTAATTTAAAGAGTTTTATTTGAGTTAGAATCAAATTAAGAAAATTTAAATAGGGAAAGATCAGATTAAAATAAATAGAATTCTAAAATTTTCAAAATGAAATTGAAAAGTTGTGTAATCTTCCTAAATAAGCCTTTATGTTTAATAAACCATCTCATTAGATGTCATTCAATTTGCTGAGACATAATCACGATTGACTACTATCAGTTTATGATAAAAATATCAGTTGTTTAAAGAACAATTAGGTTCTGAATTAAAACTTGGAATTTAAAATATATGTTACTATCATATTCACTTGATTTTCTTTTTCGAAAAACAAGTGTGTTTACTAAAAAAATAAAAAATAAAAATGATCCCAAATATAATATGACTGACGGGCACAAACAACAGTCAACAATTAGACTTCGCCCAAATGGTACATGAAACAATCGGCGAGTTGAGATCTATACAGGAAGAGAGGAAAACTCTGCATGATATTTAAGGTTGAGGGATTGCAGCTTATTCAGGTTTCCAGTTGTTTTACTTTTTGATGCTTGTCATTTTCAATGCGCTTCTTTCAATTTCTCCGTTGTCTTCACATTATGTATTGCTTAATTGTAGATATCTTATGATTTTGTATTCAATCGGGACTTGATTGATCTTAATTGAATTGCTATTGAAAATCTACAAGCATATGTTTAATATTATTTTCTGGGTTTTGTTTAAGACGAATTTGGGTTCAAGTATAATTTGTTTTGGTTTTTGGAATAGACAGAATAGAAGCAGAGATATGATTTATGGGGTTCTCATTTGGAAGCAAAGAATTTGACTTCATTGTTTTGTGATGCTCTAGTAGGGAAGTTAGGTTGCAAAAAGGGAATAAATATATGGAGGCTCATTTTTCCTGTCATCCTGAGCATCCTCTGTTTCTATATGATGAGATTAACATGAACGATGAAGCTTGTTGCTCAGACTGCAAGCAGCCCGTGGGAAATGATCAAACGTATGCTTGCTATAAGTGCAAGTTTTACCTACATAAGGATTGTGCTGATGAGCTTCCCCGAATAATTCGACACCCTTATCATCCCGAATGCCATCTCTATCTCACGACTTACGATGATTTAACAGGTTTCTAGTGCGATTCTTGTCACAGAGAATTTATTTATAAAGAATTCGCTACCACTGTAGAAAATGTGACTTTAACATGGACATTCAATGTATTCTAATGCCCCCTATCAAATCAGTAAGTTTCATGGAGAAGCATGATGTTCTATACTTCAGACATCAGCATCGCTTAGAACTTATAGAGAAGAATGGTGGTTTTTGTTTTGTATGCCACGAACAATGTCTGCAGGGGCAGCTAATCTATGGCTGTATCACCTGTGATTGTTTCACACACAAATCATGTGCTCAATTATCAAGGGAGATACAGCACCCATTTCACCTGCCACATGACCATCTCACCCTGATGCCTAATAAGCTTTCTGGATTTTGTTGCAATCATTGTCAGACTATATTTTTTAAGTTCAGCTTCCACTGCGAAAAAACCAAGTTTAGCTTGTGTTTGAAGTGCTTTCCTCTGAAATCCTATAGATCTGGTGACAATGAGCTGCCCCGAGAGATCAAAAACCCTTTTAGTCCTGATAGCCGTCTCCTTCTGCATGGTGACACAGACTTTTGGTGCAATTCTTGCCACAAGTATTTTTCAAGTGATTGGTGCTATTTGTTCACAAGAGTGTCAAATGGACATTCATTGCGCTCAAATTCCCAGGATAATATCTGAAGAAAGTCATGCGTTAGAGGACCATGGTCTTCAACATTTAGGACATCAGCACCCTTTGATATCCATTGAGATTTATAACAACAAAGAGTTTCTACAAGTCGATTGTTTACTATGCCAACAGCAGTTCCTGCAAGGGCAGACTGATCCGTGGTTGCATTCCTTGCAAATGTTATGCACATGAATCATGTGCTCAATTACTGTCCAGGATGCATCACTCATTTCACCCACCCTACCCCTTGTTCCTACATAGTAGTCGGAGTGAACCATTTCAGTTGCAATTTTTGTGTCTCTTCAAGTTCATCATTCCGCTACCATTGTAGAGAATGCAAGTTCAATTTGTGTCTAAAATGCTTTTATGTGAAGCCAACAATAAAGTACAGAAGCCATCCTCACATTATTTTCATCTTGGAAAGAATATTCGAAAAATGTCTATGGTGTGATGAATGTGGAAAATTTATCAATGGTTACGGTCATGAGGATAACAACTACATTGCTTCTCAATATTATGCATTCCGTTGTATGGAGTACCATTTTAATCTTCATTTTCTATGTGGCCCATTACCATGTAAAATTGAACATGAGGATCATGGCCATACTCTCGCATACGTGGATTCAGTTGTGGAAGACGATTCAGGTGTCTATTATTGCGGACTTTGTTAAGAAGAAAGAGATCCAAGAGACCAAGTTTACTGGTGTGCAGATTGCAAATATATGACTCATGTAAACTGTGTTATCTCCAAGGTACACTAACATATATTATCTAAGAATCCGTTTTTCTTCTCCACACATATTGCAAATTTATCTATTGTTTTTGGTTAGTATTACACATTATTCTTTGCCTTAGTTTGTTTGTGAGTTTTGGGGGAAATTGAGGAAAGGGTATATTAAGGAAGCGGACAGAAGGAGAGAGAGAATGAAAGTGAGTATCATTTTCCTTATTTAAATTTCTAGCAATGTGGAGGATGAGACCTAGGAAGGGGGAGTTTGATCCCCAAAACATACTCACATCCCCCTGTCGCCTGCAGTTTGGAAGGAGAAAACGACTGTTGGCAGGTGAGGGAAGAGTATTTAGTCCCCTTTGTTCACTTCCTCTTATTATTATTGAAATGCACTTTCAAACAAACTAACTAGAGTCCCCTCTCCTCCCGTTACATGCTTACCCTCCTCCGTTGTGAAGTGTATAAATTTTTTAGTATAATTTGGTACTACTACTATCTGTAAGGATATATTACTGAACTTTTTTTTCCCTTTAATGAAATAATATTTAGCAAACTTTTTTGATCATACTGCCCATCATTTGTTTTTCTAGACTTTTTATATAGATTTAGTAGAGTGGACTCTTAATTGCCCCTATTTTATCAGGTATTGAATGTATTAAAGGGAGAATGTGACAATGTGGTTCTTAGAGCTGCTGGTGAACCAATGATGTCACTTCAAGGCACAGACCAAGGGAGTGCAACAACCAGAAATATAAAATCTGAATTGCAGATGCCAAGCTTGTTGGAAATAATGAACACTTTATCTAAAAAGGATTAAAATAAAATGAAAGCTTTTTTTATCCTCCCCGACATTTTAAGGATAAAGAAAGTGAAGAGACATCAGATATTGATCAGCAAGAACATGGTTATAGCAATAATTTTCTCCATATACTGACAAGTACTTCGACCAGCTACTGGCAAGCCTTCTCTCTGGAAAACTTTCGTGTCTACAGTGGCCAGTTAAAATAAGTGAACTTCAGCAGAAGCTTGTGGATGTTGAGGGATACATGATTCCTTGGAATTTGGCCCCCATTCTGAAGGACTTGTTTAACAAATATGGCGATATCAGTAGTGAATCAAAATTAAGTAAAAAACTGAAGGAAATAGTTTTCTTCTACTTATGTTGGGTGGTAAACAGCATGTGCAAAACAAGAATCACTTACATCTCTGAGAATTTGATTGGCTGCTGGTTCTACATTCTAAAAGCTGTGGAGCGCAATGGTTTCAAAATCAATTTTGTTGTTGATCATCTTAAGGGAGTCACTCAAGCTTACTTTGGTCTCTTCAAACTAAAAAATGCGAGAGTAACATTCTTGACTTACTTGATGAAAGGAAGACAAGGTTGTACAGTGAGCTGGAGGAACTTAAGGAAAAAGTGGAACACTACGAAGAGTTCTAAGAGCAGCATAAAACACTTCTGAAATCCACGAAATCAGGATTGGTTAAGAAGTGCTTGGAGCAGGCTTCTAAACTAGAGTGGAAGTTCGCAGGTGATTCTCTGTTGTAGTGGTGGTAATATCCCATTGGTGAAATCTGGTTTTGAAGATTGATACTACTATATGTCAGAAATAGATTATGCCTGTTTAGTTCTCTTTAGCCGGGTTGTGTAGCCTGTATATTTGCTTAACTTGCATTTTTTATGAAAATCTCATCCAATTTTATTTTATTTTATTATTATTAGTTTCTAATGATTTCAAAGAAAACTAAAATGTCCTGTGTGTTATGTTTGGTTATTCAGCTCACTTACCATTTGCTTAGCCAATGGTGGTCAGGTCTACATTATATACGTGTCATTTTCATGGTGTTGTCCTTGTCCACTACACCTCAATTGTAGGAGCGGGACATGGTGGTGGGAAAATTATGAATATAAGGGCGAGTTGAAGGAGCTGAGGTACAAGATGAGGTTGACATGGAGGATTTCAATTTCTTTTCTATACTGATGGGAGTAGTGGTATGATTGCTCGGCTTAAAAAGTGATTGCTCACCTAGAAAAAGTTATGGGAATAGTTTTATTCTATCTGTTACTTACAAAAAATTTGGTAATTGCATAATATATTGCTTTCTTTTTCTACTTTATGCTTTATTTGCTAAATTTTGAAAGAGATGAGAATGAGAAAACGAAATGCTCGTTATTACACTAATTTCACAGCTTATTAAAATATTAAATAAACTGATTATGCAAAAACCACCGATTTAGTAGCATATCAAAAGGGAGTCAGTCGGATTGAGATAAACGCCTCCTTGTGTTCATTACTTCATCACTGGTATCTACATGAGGTAGAGGCTGCAAGGAGGAGATAAAAATATGGAGACACATCATTCCTGTCATCCCGAGCATCCTCTGTTTCTATATAATGATCAGATTGACATGAACGATGAAGCTTGCTGCTCAAAATGCAAGCAGCCTGTGGGAAGTGAGCAAACATATTGTTGCCATGAGTGTAAGTTTTACCTCCATAAGGATTATGCTGATGAGCTTCCCCGTGCAAACAAACACCCTTATCATCCTCAATGCCTTCTCAATCTCCAAGTTTCCCGAGGTTTCTGGTGCTGACTCTTGTCACAGAATATTTAATTGTTCAGAAAGCTTTTGCTGTGAAAAGTTAAATTTGACATGGAAATGGAATGAAAACAGGTTTTGTCTTTTGACTTGTGGGATAAAATGGCAGAAATTAGATAGATTAAGAAACTCTCTAACATGGTAATACTAAAAAGGAAATTGCGCAAACCCCATCAAGGTTAAAAACCAGAACTAGAAGAACATTGAGGGGATATTAGTTCTTCTCTTGTAAGTGTTTAAAAATTACTGAACCACTAAAAAGATGTAGTGATAAGAGTTCAAAGGCTTCATCCACATTCCTTTATCAATAAAAGGATGGACTCCTGTTAAGGTGCTAAATTTTGGTATCAGAGCATGGTTCTAGCAACCATGCTACAGGTGGGTGTGAGAAAAACATGAGTGTGCTGAACAGGCAGTTATCTATGTGTTACTTGATATATAAAATTATTACATGAAATGTCTGTGTGCATAATATATGAAATGTGTGTGTGAGGTGAGGTATGTGTATGCATGTGTTTGGCTACTTTGTGTACCAACAATCAGACAAAGTTAAGAGGGACTGAATGGACAAGCTTTTTCTGTGTGTATGTCAGGAAAAACATGCCAAAGAAAGGTTAAAAGAGGATTTGTTGACGGGTATATTGGTTGCCTTAGATGTTGTAACTGAGGCCATCAAGGCTGGGGCTGAAACAAGTGCTATAACAGATAGTTCATATAGTGTGGAAGTTCATCCTATAAAAGATTCTGTTTTTTCAAGCGTTTTCTAATTACTGGACTGTAATGCTGCTTATAGCAGTTGTTTTCTGTACTGGTGTTTTCATATAATAATCACTGATATACCATTATACTCTTTACAAATTACAACCCCGTTTCAAGATGTCTTAAGTGATAAGTCTCAACAAATTGAATGTACAGTCACAGGCAACAGATGCAGGTTACTCAATAATCATGTGACTTATGTTGTACATGTGTTTCCTGCTATTTAGCAGCTTGTTTGTTTCAACTTTCAACTTCCAATGAAATTCCTTCAATCCAAAATAATCAAAATTCTGATTCATTCAAAATGTTCTGAATGGCATTGCTCTAATTCCATAGTTGGATATCTAGAGTATATGTCTCAATTCAAACCCTGTAAACTTTCAGTAATGTAGTCAAAGTCCTAGCGTGTTAACAAAGAAATGTTTGATTTAAAAACATACTCTAATAATCCAATTAGATCACATTGATCACTATAAAACATGATTGGAGCTTTTTTGTTATAGGTATGTAAGTATTCAAAATTTATATGCAAGTCTAATTCTTTTGTTAACGTAATTTGGGTTGGTGGGTCTTCAATAGGTTTGTCTTTCACCTGAGAATGTCACTCTTCAAAATAGGTATAATATTTTAAGGCTTTACACGAACTTAACGGATATAAAACTAAAATATTTGAACCCGTTCTCCGTTTATGTACCCACTGGGATAAAAATTTAACCCATATTATCCAGTCTAGACCCGACATGTCCTAATGAAACATTAATGATCCAATTGAACAATTTTATAACAAGAAGGAACCGTTTTCTATTTAAAGTGAGGGCAAATTAGAGATTTAATTGAAAAATAATAAAACACTTAATGATCCAATTGAACAATTATCTAACAAGAAGGATCCGTAGAAAAATTAGTGAAACTATGGATTTATAATTTGGCCAATAAATATTAAGCCAATTGGTCAAGTTGTTTAATCAGTCTCCCCCAATACGAAAGTAATTAAGTAAAAGTTCCAAAATGTTGAATACAGTAATTCTGGGATCTGAACAAGCTAACATACTAGTATAATATTGCATTATTGGCACTGATTTAGGAAGCAATCTCACATTAAAAGAATAAACGCAGCCCGGTGTTTATTACTTCATCACTAATAGCTCTAGCTACAGAAGCATGAGGTAGCAAGATGGAGACTCGTCATTCATGTCATACAGAGCATCCTCTGTATCTATATGATGAGATTATTGACATGAACGATGAAGTTGTCTACTCAAATTGCAAGCAGCAGGTGGGAAATGATCAAACATATGCTTGTCATGAGTGCAAGTTTTCCCTCCATAAGGATTGTGCTCATGAGCTTCCCCGAGCAATCAAACATTCATATCATCCTGAATGCCTTCTCAATCTCTGTTTCCAATAATGTCAAGTGCGATTCTTGTCACAGATTATTTTATTATGAGGACAGCTTTTGCTTCCGCTGTGAAATGTGTGACTTTGACATGGACATACGTTGTGCTCTAATGCCCTCCATCAAATCAGGAAGTCAAGATGATGAGAATAACCTTCAATACTTCAGACATCAGCATCAGTTACAGCTTTTGCCTTCGACAAGTAATATCGATTTTCAGAATCTGTTAGAACTTATAGAGAAGAATGGTGTTGTTTGTTTTGTACGCCTAGAACCATGTCTTCAGGAGCAGCTAATCTATGACTGCATCCCTTGTGATTGTTTTGCACACAAATCTCGTGCTTAATTGCCAAGGAAGATTCAGCACCCATTTCATCCATCACATGGACATCTCACCCTGGCGCCTATCAGTTCAGAATTTTATTGCCATCACTGTCATAATATATTTTTTTCATTTCGCTTTTGTTGTAAAAAGTGCTGCAATTTCAACTTGTGTCTAAAGTGCTTTTCAGTGAAACATTATAGATCTGGTGCAGATGATGAATTGTTTCCTGAAATCAAACACCCTTTTAGTCCTGAACGCCCTCTCATTCTGCAGGGTAACATACACTTTTGGTGCTATTCTTCACAAGTTTCTTACAAGTGATTGGTGCTACTCTTCTAAAGAGTGTCAAATGGACATAATGTCGCCTATTATTGAAACAGAAGAAGCTCATGATCAAGAGGAACATGTTATTCGTCATTTTGGACACCAACACCCCTTGATATATATGGTGACTAAGAATGATGCAGATTGTCAACAAGTTCATTTTTATATGCCAGGAAGGCTGCTCCAAGGGGAGGCCAACCTACGGCGGCAGACACTGAATGTTTCGTACATGAATCATGTGCTAAATTTCCTTTGGAGATGCAACACAAATTTGACCCACCCCACCCATTGTTCCTACTTGGTGGTTGGTATGAATCATTTTGTTGCAATTTTAGTGTCTCTTCAAGTTCTTCATTTCGTTACCATTGTAAAGAATGCGACTTCTATTTGTGTCTAAAATGCTATTATGAGAAGCCAAGAATAAAGTATAGAAGCCATCCTCAAGCTTTTTTTTATTTTTTCATAGAAAGAATATTGGAAGAAACTCTCGAGTGTAATGAATGTGAACACTTTATCGAAAGCTTACTCTCATAAGGATGAGCATGACAGCTACATTCCAACTCAATATTGTGCATTCCGTTGTATCGAGTGTGATTTTAATCTTGTGGTCCATTACCTTTTAACTTTGAACATGAAGATCATGGCCATCCTCTCACATATATGGATTCATTTTTGGAAAACGATTCTGATGACTATTACTGTCAAGTTTACTGCCGTGCAGATTGCAACTATATTGCCGAGGCAAACTGTGTTATCTTCGAGGTAAACTTACAATTATTATCCTTACTCACATTTATATTACCAAACATTATATAAACTTTTTTGTTTTATTTTAATGAAACAACCTTTATTAGACTTTATTAATCACACTCTCCATCTAGTGGAGTGGATTCTTAATTTCTCTAACTTTATTAGGTGCTACATGTATTAAAGGGGGAATGTGACAATATGCTCCTTAGGGCTGTTGGTGAACCAATGATGTTTGTTCAAGACACAGGCCAAGGGAGTGCAACTAGCAGAAATGGAAAGGCAGAACTTCAGATCCTGACCTTGGAGGACATAATCAAAGCTTTATCTAATAAGGATAAAAACAAAATTAAAGATTTTTTTGAACCTCAATTTTGTTAGGAGGATGAAAAAATTGAAGATGCATCAGATGTTGATCAAGAAGAGCATGGTTATAGCAGTAAAATTTCTCCATATACCGACAATTATGTAATACAGCTACAGTGAAGGCTTCTCTCTGGCAAACTTTTGTGTCAACAGTACATGATTCCTTGGAATTTGGCCCCCATTCCGAAGGACTTGTTTAACAAATATGGGGATATCAGTAGTGAATCAGATTCAAGTAGTTCAAATTTGAAGGGAATAGTTTTCTTCTACTTATGTTGGACGATAAGCAACATGAACATAACAATTGTCACTGATGTCTCCAAAAGTTTGATTATCCGCTGGTTCTACATTCTAAAAGCTGTGCAGAAGATAGGTTTCAAAATCAATTTTTCTGTTGATCGTCTTAAGAGAGTTGATCGAGCTTATTTCAGTTTTCAAACTAAAAAACGTGAGAGTGACATTCTTTCCATCCTTGATGATAGGAAGAAAACTTTGTACAAAGAGCTGGAGGAACTTAAGGAAAAAGTGGAACAATTTGAAAGAGTTCTATGAGCAGCATAAAACACTTTCTGAAATCCATAAAATCAGGATTTATCAAGACTGGCTTTGGGGAGGCTTCTAAATTAGACTGGAAGACTGTAGGCGATTGTGTAATTACTAATATTGTTAAGGAAATATGTGACATGAAGAGGAGTTTATTTGGGAGAGGTAGAAAAGATAAATATGAAGAGGAGTTTATTTTCTCATTTTGTGAAGCAAATTCTTTCAAAGTTGAGTTTGTCATTGATCATTTGATAAAATCTGTCTGAAGAAGTGATCAACAAACTGACACCATATATCATTGACAATAGCGTGAAATATTTCTATCTTGGGATTTGCCTCATAAGCACTAAGAAATGGAGTTTCTTTTCATGCGGTTTCTCAACAGTATACCTGATTAGTAATTTTTTATTGCTTTTGCAGAATTTGATGAAACCAAATTATGTTATTGCACAATCACACTGTCAATTTGTTTGTACGAGAAGCTTAATGTGAGGTTATATTATAAAGAGAGTAGCCTCTCCTTTTCACATAGTTTTATCAGAATCAGTCCTATTCTAATGAATTTATCAAATAGAGTTAAACTCAACTAATAAGAGAGTCAATTGATTAAATTATCATTAAACTAAGTTATTTATCGTGTTATTTTTTATTAATAAATATATTATAAATTTCTATATATTTATCATGGTACCCCACAATTTGTATAACCTAATATATATATATATAAAAGAAGTTCTGGCCAACCCCATGAGTTACCCTACCTAACCCGGACCATCTAGATCTAGTATGAATCGGGTTCGGGTAAAACAGTGTCCGGCCCTTGATCAACGCACTAAATGCCCAACTAGTCAAAGATTTCAACAGCCAACTGCTGGAATTACAAACAGCGTTAATGGCGTCTCGCTCAGCTGCCCGTTCCCCCTCACTACCAGAAGGTAAGGACAAGTGCTCAAATGTCCCACTCTGTTTCAAGTTATTGCTGTTTGGTTTCCCGGAAAAGAAAAAATCATTTTTTTCCTGCGGTCTCTTAGTAATCTTACTTTGGTCCTCTGCTTAATATGCACCGAGATGATGGTGTTTTTCTACGATAATTATTAATAAGTCCCTGCTTCTAGATTTCTTTCTTCAGCAGCTCTGAGATCTAGATTAATCAAGATTAGGATCGGCAACGAAGCCACCGACATTTTCAGAAATGGGTCAACTAAGGCAATCAAATTGTAATCTTCAAGCTTTGACAGATACCCAAAGAACTTAGAAAATCTCAAAGTGTTTGTACACACGCCCTGGAGGTTAGATTTCTCTATGTCTTAATTATCTCCTATTGCCCTGTTTGATTACCATGAAAATGGCGGAAAATAAAATGATATCGAGCTGGTGTTCCATCGCTGTTAAGACAGGACTTAGGTATTAAAATTTCTGATGAAGTTGTTAAAGGGACTATCTTCAATATATTTTTTGTACCCATAATTTGTATTTTAGTGAATCAGCATGAAACTGCATGTTATACAGCTCATCTTGTTCGTCATTATGATTTGTTGTTCTCAAAACAAAATTATTATGATTTTGTGGGTTATACGTGTTGTTAAGTTTGAAAGAATATTTGGAGGAGAAATTCTGTAGTCACCTATGATGATATTTAATTTTACTTATCCAGCAAATCTCAAGTGTGAAACATTAATGGTGTGGAAAGGAACCTTCAGGCTGTCTTTTAAGTTATAACATTTGCTAAATTAAATGTCAAGCTTTTTAGTATTTATGTTCTCTTTACTGTAACTTGTTAATATTAAACTACTTGTTGTTTACATATCTTTAGTGCTAGTTATTGGCATAACATTAGCAACATTGTATTTGGTCTATAATTAAAAAAGCAAAAGCAACTTATAAATCTGTTTACCCATCTCTCTTATTTTCCTTTTCTCATTAAGAATATTCTTATTACAAAATTGAATTCATTAGCATATAAACGCCAATGACTATAAAATTATATTTCTGAACAATTGTTACCTTCATTTTCCTTTTTCTGTTTTTAATTGATATAGGAATCTATTTGTTAATGATGATTGATGGGTTTGCAGATCTATAAGATGGAGATGGATTAGAGGCACCAAGGGTGTCAATGAGTTGTCATCTCTGTCAAAATTGATTTCCACTTGTTTGTTCTTGTTCTTTCCAATTCCTAAACTTCTTCTGTTAATTTCTATCAGTTAGAGTTCATCAACCATGGCATCAAACAATGGCACAATCAAACAAAACATAGAAACCATATCCAAATTGCTTAAACATCTTCAACCAATGGTCGAGAATGACAACAAAAATAGCACTGACAATGACAATATTAGTGGAAATGAAATCAACAGCAATATCAGTGGTGCTGCCAGCGGCGATGTTAGCAACAGCAACAAAGGCATCAAGTGTTCTCCTTCTGATGTCAAGAAATTATATAAGAACCTAAGTCAAATTAAATATGCTCTGACCAAGCTCAATGATTTCTCAACTAAACTCAAAAGTTTTGAAGGTAAGGTTGGTGACCCGATACGACCTCTTCTAGCCAGCCTTGAGCAAAACTTTGAGATTGAAGCTTCCACAGCAGTCCCTATAAATTTCAATTTGAATCCGACTCAAATTTATGAAAAGCTTGAGGTAATAAGAAAAGAGATTAAGAAATGGAAGCATCAGATTCCACCTGTGCCCAAATTGATCTCTGCTGGGTCCAGTGCTCATCATAATTTACAGATGAGCAATGGTAGTGGTGCAGTCAGTATACTCCCTAACCTAGACATGAATGGAAGTTTTGACTCTTGCTCCATTCTTGAAGATTTTGACAAGCTTCATATTAAATTGAAGCACTGCTTAATGTGCTTTGCCATACTCCCAGAAAACTCCATTGTAAAAAAGAGGCTTCTGACTCATTGGTGGCTTGCAGAACGTTTCATAGACCCAGCTTATTGGTGGGGTTCAGTGCACACACCTGAGGAAGTCGCTTATGAAATTCTGCAGGAATTCACCATGAAGGGCTTTATTGAGGCTATCAAAAAAAGGCGTAGAAAAACTGCAAATAGCTATAGGATGTTTCCTCTTGTGAGATCTGCTGTAATTGCAGTGGTCAAAAAGACTAACTTCTTTGGGTATGTTTCTAAAGAGTATCCAACTGCAGCATCCTCTTGGCCTAAGAGTAAGAGGGTATGTCTAGAAAAAGGTTCCAAGGCCAGTCTCCCATCAAAGGATACTGCAGCACAAAAAGATCAAAAGGAAGCTATAAAGATACAGTACATTATTCAATCTCAGCGAGTCATATCCTGATTTTCCTTCTGAGCTCTTTTCAAGGATGAAATATCTCAATGTTCTCTGTTTAGGAAGGTGGGAGAGCACAGTTGAGCGTCATATTGAGGTTGAAAGCACAGAATTCTTGAAAGGGTTGGAGAAAATGCAATATCTGAGGTTTTTAAGCCTCCAAGGAATTTCTAGAATTGACGAGCTTCCCAAATCTGTATGCAGTCTCTTCAATTTGAGAATCCTAGATCTTAAGGCGTGTCACAATCTACAAGCACTTCCAAATGGGATAAAATCACTCAAGAAACTGGTACACTTGGATATTTCAGAGTGTTATTTGCTGGATCACATCCCGAAGGAGCTATCATATCTAACAGAACTGGAAGTACTTAAGGGGTTTGTAATTAATGATCTCAAAATTCGAAACTTTTGTATCCTCAGCGACTTAATTCAACTGACCAAGCTGAGAAAATTGTGCATAATCACAAGCAGGGAGAATTTCCCTTTGAATACAGAGTTGCAGTCTCTAAAAAAGCTTCAATCTCTTAAAAAGTTATCAATAGCGTGGACCGGAGGAGGAAATCCACCAAAACAAACAACTACTAGTGTCACTAACCCAAGCAGTGGCAACCCCGTGAGTAGCAGTACCCCCACCACCCCAAGAAGTGGCAATCCTGTGAATAGCAGCACCTCCTCAAATACCTCGAAGGTGAATATAGTTTAACATAATATAGTTATTAATTTTTATTTTTTTATATTCACTGAATTTACAATGTTTCCCAAAGTTAGAAGCGCCCATTTGTTTGATTCAGAGTGGCCTGAACATGAAGAAACTCTTCAATAGATGGAGTGGTCTGAGACACTCTAGTGAGACCTGCAAGGAGAAAGCAACCCCAGCAGCAGCAACCTTGCCAGTAGGCAGTACCCATAAGTCCCATGAGCAGCAGTACCCCCAATCCCATGAGTAGCAGTACCCCCAACCCCACAAACACCACCACCGACACTATCCCAAACAGCAGTGGTGAAACCAGCTTGAGCAGCAGCACTGTCCCAAATGCATGGATTCTGGAGAAACTGGATCTTCAGTGTTTCCCAAAGTCTGAAGCACCGGATTGGTTGAGCCCTAGTAGTCTTAACATAAAAAAACTCTACTGCAGAGGGGGCAATCTCAGACATTTGGGTAAAATTTCAGAGAGAGACAATAAGTGGAAAGTTGAGATTTTGCGTCTGAAGTTCTTGTGCAAATTGAAAATGAGTTGGATAGAACTGTTACCAGCTTTTCCAGGTTTGATCTACTTGGAGATAGTGAAATGCCCCTTGATCACTTTCAGCCCCTGTGACGAAAATGGAGAGTGGATGAACAGCCAAAAAGTGAAATAGAAGCATATCTGATAAACGAATTTACTGGTTATTGATCTCAACTTTACTTGTATTATGTTGTTATGTTTATGGCGCTTTTGTTCTCAGTTTTATGTTTGTTTTTATCTTTTCTTATCAAAAGAAAGAGTTGTTTCTTTTCAGGTTTATTTTGGCTGGTGCATGAACTTCTGATATGTGGATTTAAACAAAGTTGTGACATCTTATATCTCTTAGACTGTTAGTTTCATTCTTCTAATGCTGTTATTTTGAAGTTTTTTTTTTAATAAAAAAAAAATGCTCCATTAAAGCAAATCAAATATCTGTTTGCCAATGTGATCTTTCATATACGATTCAGTAACTTAGCAGTCAAGGAAAGAAGAGTAGAATTTGTAAGCTTTGAAAACAGAGTAGTTCAACTCTCTGTCTGAAATAGTCGTAGTAAATCCTAAAAATACATATACTTGTCAGTGTTATAGTTAAATTACAAAGTTACAGAAAAATAATACTGACCTTTCGGTCTTTTTTTATTCCCCCAAATCAACCTATCTTTGTCAAATTCTCATTTGTTGAACACTGCAAAATGAAACCATGCACCTAATCGCAGGGTAGGCAGTCTCTTCGGGCTGCATGTGCTCAGTGCTCTCGTTCATATATAACGGAGGGAAATTAATTTAGTCAATAATAAATTCAAGGTCTCATCTATTCATAAAATAATTGATCTTGGATTTGATATTATGGATTCACTCTAATGGGTTTGCAAGAGAAAAATGCAAAGAAAAACTTAATAAAATAATTAAACACAAATTAAAAATCTAATTTTGAGTATAGGTCTAATCTCAAATTATATATTTATCTTTCTGATCTAATTAAAATAAGTTAATTTATAAATATTCATATTTTCATTCAGCTTTAAAAAAAATCACCAATGTCAATCCTTAAATATGTATATATGCACTTAATTTTATTGCAAGTAATATAATAATAAGTAGATATTGTTCTATGAGAAATTATATCACTTTTAAAGCTAATTAGCAATATATATATATGCACTTAATTTTAATCACGCTAATGCAATTTGAATGTTGGAACTCTAACAAAACAAGCAATTTAAATAAATTTAACTAACACTTAAGTACACAATATCTCTCGCACTTCATCTATGTTTCCCCCTCTTTTAATCAACTCATGTAATTATTCAAATATTAACTTAGATTTCTTAAGTAATTATAGGCATTTTCTCATGTCTAGCAATTGTATTTTTTTTTTTTAATTTAATTCACTATATTCAATTGAGAATTATACTAAGACAACTTCATTAAGCACCAATCTAATTCAATTACTTATGGCTAATGAGTATATTCTTATTTCTTTAACAAATCAGATTATTCAATTAAAACGAACAATCTAATAACAAGCTATGTTACTTGAAACTAACTCCAAAATTGACTCTCCCAATTAACAAATCAGATTATTCAATTAAAACGAACAATCTAATAACAAGCTATGTTACTTGAAACTAACTCCAAAATTGACTCTCCCAAGTCAAGTTCAAGGTTCCTAATCAATTTAACTAGTGATCAAACAATTAGAAGTATTAAGAACAATGTAACATATATATTTTGAACTAAAACATGTATAAAATCAAATCAAGTGCCACATAGGCCGGATGTGAGTTCAATTACAACCCTAGAATAAAACTACTTCATACTAGCTATGGAAAACAACACAAAAGAAATAAGCCATTATAAGTAAAAATAAATAAAGAGGGTAGAAGATTAGAGTTTATCATAACGCGGGTCTCCATGATCTCCTTAAAATCTCTTAACTCACTTGCCCTGGTATCTTTTCATCTTTAGTATTCACCTCCTTATATAGGTCTTTTTCTCCTAGTTTTACCAAACTATGAGTCCTTGAAAACACGGGACGGCGTAGAGGTGCTTCCTTGGAGTTGCGGCGCCACTGCCTCTGTCTAGTCCATATAAGACACTAACCCGTCACGCCGCAACATATTCATGCATGGCGCTACCTTCTCTAGTTGCTTACGAAGTCGTCTTAGTTGATGGTATAGCGACGTCTTTCTTAGTGTACTGTGGCGCTATGCTCTCTAACTTGGACTTCAATTTCTACAATTGGAGCACTGTGGCACTCATTGACATGGCGCTGCTGTGCTCTCTAACTTAGAGGGTAAATTTTTCAGAATGTGGTGCTGCGGCTTAGGTGATGTCATGCTGCCGCTAAGCTCTTTGACTTTGAGTTATAAAATTGATCTTACGGCACTGAGACATCCCTTGATCTGGCATTGCAGCACGAGACTTCTTTTATCCTTCTTTATTTTCGATTAGGACACAACAAAAACACATGAAAACAAATTAAATAACCAACACAATAAAACCCACTCTTAATTAAATTAAAACCTACAAACTCCTAAACAATCTCGACTAAATACAAAATGACAATTCTAATTAATATCTAACTTAAAACTTAGGGATTTAGCATGAATTAGGTATCAAAAGTAACGTCTAATAAAACTGTCAGCTCTCCACGAGTTTGAGGTTTCACTCTCGTGAATGCATGTCAACATGTCAACAGGGATAACTTAATTTTTCTATAAAAATATATATATATAAACGATACCTTCTTTTTTATAATATATATAATAATAAACAATACTTTTTAATCAATTAAGTAGAAAGCCTTCTGTGGAATCCTTTTACTTGATAGTAAAGCGTAAAAGTATTGGCTGAGTTTATAATTCAAACAAAAACCCAACCATTTGATATATAGATTCCACGTACGGCATAGTTATGTTTTTAACATTAAAAAACTCAAACAAAGATTTTCTATCTCCAACATTTCAATCCAACTCCATTATGACGGAAACAATAATCTAGATTCTAGAACTAGAAGAATAAATAGAGAATGACGTGCAGGGACAATGCACGTAACATTCTCCTTTATTTATTCTAATTTTTCTTTCTCTTGCGGCCAAGAATTTTTTTGCAGTATAAATCAACCAAGACTAAATAGATTTCTTGCAGCTTTAACTACTGATTAGGAAGCTTGAATATCAAAAGAGAGTCGATTGGAGTGAGATCGATAAACATCAGCTGCTGTTCATTACAGAAGCTAGCTAGCTAGCTGGAGAGGTTGCATTAATTGAGATGGAGACTAGTCGTAGTTTCAATCATCGTGAGCATCCTCTGTTTCTATATAATGAGATTAATGACATAAAGGATGAAGCTTGCTGCTCAAAATGTAAGCAGCCTGTGGGAAGTGAGCAAACATATGCTTGCCATCAGTGCAAGTTCTACCTCCATGAGGCTTGCAGTGACTGGATTCCTCGAACAATCAAACATCCTTATCATCCTGAATGCCTTCTCAATGTCCATGTTGACAGATCCAAAAGCTTCTGGTGCGACTCTTGTCACAGAAAATTTAATAGAAGAAGCTTTTCATGTGAAAAGTGTAGATTCGACTTGGACATTCAATGTGCTTTAATGCCCACCATCAAATCAGAAGTCTTGAGGAGGAGCATTATCTTCAATATTTCAGACATCAACATCAGTTACAACTTATAACAGAAATCAAGAATGGCGTTGCTTGTTTTGTATGCCACGAACCATGTCTGCAGGGGCAGCCAATCTATGGCTGCATCCCCTGTGATTGTTTCGCACACAAATCATGTGCTCAACTGCCAATACAGATTCAGCACCCATTTCATCCATCACATCACAGTCTCACCTTGACTACTAATCATTTTGAATTTCGTTGCGATCATTGTAATACTCAATTCTCAACGTTCAGGTTTTACTGCGAAGAAACCGAGTTTAGGCTGTGTTTAAAGTGCTTTCCTCTGAAACCTTACAGATCCGGTGCAGAGGAATTGCTTCCTGAGATCAAACACCCTTTTAGTCCTGAAAGCCCTCTACTTCTGCAGGGTAACAAAGACTTTTGGTGTGATTCTTGTCACAAGTTCTTTTCAACTGATTGGTGTTATTGGTCACAAGAGTGTCAAATGGACATTCATTGTGCTCTAATGCCACCTATTATTGAAACAGAAGATCAAGGGAATGATCATGTTATTCGTCATTGCGGACACCAACACCCCTTGATATTTATGGAGATGAAGAATGATGAAGATTTTCAACAAGTTCATTGTTTTGTATGCCGCCACGGTTTCCTACAGGGGCAGTCAACTTACGGCTGCAAACGTTGTGAATGTTATGCACACAAATCATGTGCTGAATTGCCGTCTGAGATGCAGCACGTATTTCACACACGCCACCCATTGGTCCTACGAAGTGGTCAGTATCAAAAGTTTCGTTGCAATTTCTGTGTCTCTTTAAGTTCATCATTCCGCTACCTTTGTAAAGAGTGTGACTTCAGTTTGTGTCTAAAATGCCTTTATGTGAAGCCAACAATACATTATAAAAGCCATCCTCACGCTCTTTTTTTCATGGAAAGAATATTCAAAGAAACTCTCAATTGTAATGAATGTGACAAGTCTATCAAAGCTTTCGTACACGAGGATGACGATTACTTTCCAACTCAGAATTGTGCATACCGTTGCAAGGAGTGTGATTTTAATCTTCATCTTCTATGTGGTCCATTACCTCGTCACATTGAACATGGAGATTATGGCCATCCACTCACATATATGGATTCAGTTGTGGAAGACGATACATGTATCTATCATTGCAAACTTTGTCAAGAAAAAAGAGATTCAAGAGGTCAAGTTTACTGGTGTGCAGATTGCAAGTATATAGCTGATGTAAACTGTGTTATCTCCGAGGTATACTCACATTTATTATCTAATTCATAATATGCTTTCTTTTTCATGCAGACACATGTCAAATTATTCAAATGATGAACATTCTTCATATGTTGTTAAATGTTGTTAATTAATTATTGTTTATTGTTGTACATAAACTCCAGCACGCGATAGACCAGCTCTTTTAATTTTTTTTATGTATGCTCTTGTAAAACTATCCAGGTTTTGCATATATTAAAGGGAGAGCCCGACAGTGTGGGTTTGAGAGCTGTTGGTGAACCAATAGAGGCTGCAGAAGTGAATATGAGGGCATTATATTCTACCTTGGCCTATATAATGAATAATTTATCCAAAGATGATGAACAAGAATTAAATGTTCTTCTAGCACCTCTACAAGCTAAATCTTATGATAAAGTGACACCAAATGCGGTTCAGCAAGAACATGACTACAGAAAAGAATATCTCCCATCCGCTGACAAGGACTACCACCAGCTTATGAGAAGACTTTGCTCTGCTGCATGTTTGATCAACAACAGTAAAGACATGGTAATACGCAATTGCGAATTTGAGCAGAAGCTTGTGGTAGTTGATGGTTACATGATCAGTTGGAAGCTGATTCATGTTTTAAAGGAATTGTTGGGCAAAAATAAGAATTTCACTCCTGATAACTCAAACTTCACCCCAAAAGTTAAGGCAGTCTGTATTTTCTTCCTATGCTGGGTTGTAAATAGCATGAGGAAAGAAAGGGCCGTTTATGTTACTGAAACAATGTTGGCTTATTGGTGGCATTACCTAAATGCTTTACTCCACAAGGGTTTCAAAATCGACTTTCTTATTGAACATCTTAATAGAGTGACTCAAGCTTACTTTGGTCTTCAGGCTAAAAAGCAAAATCAAGAAATTCGTGCCTCACTGTATAAAAGGAGTACGGGTTCGCTCCCGGAGAAGAACAAACTTAAAGAACAACTAGGAAAGCACCAAGAGCTCTATAAGCAATATGAAATGTATATTGCTTCCAGGAAGCCAAGGTTAATCCAAAAATGTTTGGAGGAGGCTTCTAAATTGGGGTGGTCATATACATGTAAGTCTCTACTTTATATAATGTTCAATTCAACTTATCCTAGAAATTATTTTTCTGCATTTTTTTTTTTTTCAGGTTAGAAACATATAAAGTGACACTTCGGCTAAAATTCACACTTGGACACATTTGATATTGTGCAGATTGCGAATGTATTGCAGATTGCGAATATATTGATGAGACAAACTCTGTCATGATCTCAAAGGTACACCAATATCAGTATCCTTTTAATCCATCCACACTTTCCTTCTCCTTAACATTAAACTCTTTCAAATTCTGATAGTTTTCTCTCCCTTTAATTCACAAAAAAGGTCATTTTAAAAAAGATACGTGATATCCTAGACAGCAAAAAAATTATAAGACTGTCCATAATTAATCTATTAAATTGCTAATACATATATTCTTAGCTAATATACCTTTAACAGTTTCTAGAGAAATGCAATTAAATTACTTTCTTATCAACAGTATATATTTTCCTTGATTCTTCGAACATCATGAAAGATATATTAGATTTGTGAGGGAGGTTAGTTAGTTGGTTAAGAATTTAAGTGTGACAATATGTGTTGGAAGTTTAGTTTAAACTTTAAAGTAGTAGAGGATGAGAAGGTTGAAATATTAATTAGAACCTTAGGCACTTGGAGAAAACAGAGCAATTCTATTGATGAAATATATATTATCACTGCTTCTGGATTTTTCTAAAGAGGAGAACTATATTATTTGAACAGATTCTATGGGAGATTTTGTGTTATTCTTTCACAAAATTGAGAGGTTCTCATCCTGGGTCTCCAACAAATGAAGTTGATCATATCAACACAAAAGAACAAAGTGAAGCCGTTAGCAATGAAGAGACAATATCAGATGAGGATCAGCAAAAGCTAAATGTCCATTATGGATTTTCACCTTATACTATTAAAGACTTCCACAAGTTAATAGAAAGGCTGAAACTCTATGCACCCCTTGAGCCAGGAATTGAAGAGAGTGAATTAAAGAAGAAGGCTGTGGATAATATTGTGGGTGGTTACTTAAACACACGGGATTTTGCCCCAATTTTGAAGCACTTGATGACCAAATATGGGGATTTAATCAGTGAAGGCTCACAACAAAGTCCGGAAGCAAATGCATTTTTGTATTATGTGTTATGTTGGACAATAAACAGCATGCGTAAAACTTGGGTTACTCACGTTACTGAAGATTTGCTTGCCAAATGGTTGTTCCTTTTAAGTTATGTGAAGGGAAATGGTTTCAACATCGAGTTTATTTTCAACCGCCTAACCAGAGTTATCCAGGCTCACTTTGGTTTTGAAAATGCAAGACGAGATTATGACATCCTTCAGACCCTAAACAGAAACAGAATGTCCATATCTAAAGAACTGAATAATCTCGAATATGAAGTAGAGGAATATAAAAGGCTTTATGAGCAGCATAAAACATATATGGCATTACCAAAATCGAGCTTGATGGAGAAGTGCTTGGAGGAGGCTCAGAAATTGGAGTGGACGTCTGCACTCCCAAATCTGTAGTTCCATTAGCGTTTGGATGTACTATATTGCTTCAATCAGTCTGTTGATTACTTTGTATTATTTTAATTGCCATGTTTATATATTGTGTAGAAAAGTTGTTTAATGCATAAATTCTTAAATGTCCTTATAGATTTTTTACTGTTACATAGAGAACATTTATTTTATAATATTAAAATATTATACTTAAAATAAATTATTAATTTATATTATTCTTTAATTTTTTTTCTCCTTTTAATACTAACTAGTTTGTATGGCACATATGTTACATATGAATTCATGTTAAGTTCTAAAACATCTATAAATAATTAACATATAAATAATATACGAATATAGTGTCATGAGTTATCAAAAACGCAATATATCTTTATATAAATCTTAATAGAGTATAAATATATCATAAACTTATGAGATTTTAATTACAGTAATTAAATCACATTTTTCAAATAAATTCTTAAAAAATTAAAAAGAAAAGACATTAACTGATTAATTAATTAAGCTCGTAGTTCATGGTACATAGAATTGATGAATGTCAATATGTTGCCAAATATAAAAGAATTCAAATACTGATCAAAGTTTCTTCCACTGATCCATATGACAAGAAGATAAGATAATAATAATAATAAATAAAAAAAGGAACAAAATTAATAACAACACTATATATATATATATGAAATTAACTATGCTTTGTCTTTCGGAATCATTCTAGTCTATGCCATGTCTAATTTTGCTATAGTACAATATGCATAATTATGATTTATAGCATATATATACATGTTCATATGAAAATTTACTTCTTCTTTTTTAAGAACAAACAGCCACAATAAAAGTATTAAATGACAATTAATTGATTTCATCCACTTACTAAATTAATATATACATCAAACCACGTGAATTATATATATTATTTTAATTAGTTAGCTTGTAAACTAAGTAAGCCAATTAATTAAAACTCCTATCCATGTATCATTAATTTCAAGTATGCTAATGGAAAAGAAATTAACAAACTTTCGTTAAGCCTAATTAATGATAATATAACAACTGCTGAGAATATTTATTATACATACTCTTTAATATGTTCAGTCACCCAAACTTTCAGTAAAGAATTTTAAAAAAATTTGATCACATGACATTAAGAGAGGTGTTGTTTGCTCTAATAATGTAATCTCAGAAGTTGCCAAAAACAAAAAACAAAGAGTATATAAACATGGAGCTTCAGAAATAGATATAAAAAAAATATATAGGAAGTTATGGTTATGGTCGGAACAAATAAACTAACTATGGTTAGATGAAGAGTTCCAAGCTTGCCAATATATTATGTAAATATAGGTATTGGTTCTGCTCATGTTATTACAAATAACATAATTAGACAATTCTATAACTAGTAGGAAGTTTTGAAAAAAGAAAGTAATTTATATTAGAACAAAACTCTCATTATTTAATTATAAATATATTAAGTTTTAGAATTTCAATTTCATTCAAACTCTAAATATCGAGAGTGTGACAATATTGAAAATTTAATAAATACAAAAGACAAAATAATAAATCAAAAAATTATTCTTTTAAGGCTCTTTTAATATATAATATAGACAGATAAAATTATAACTCTATTTTAATATTAATTTATTTTTCTCAATTTATTTAATCAAAATTAAAAAAAATGAATTATAAATTAAAAGTAATATTAAGAATATATTTTTTATTTTATTCTAATATCATTTTTAAAATTTTCTTTTATCTTAAAATTATTAATTTTTTTTATTTAATATATTAACATAGAGTAATATTCTTTTATTAATTCTAATATTTTAATATGTAAGTCAAGGTGTATGATGAACACTATTCACATGTCACATAAATATTTTGAAAGAATGATGAAAGTTAAACCTAAATGTCTCAATTAGAACTAATAACGAATTGGTACAGGTTAAGATAATATTCAAAAAGTGTTAATTGCATTATCAAGAATTTTAGCTTCGGCCCGACACAATGCGGTGGTCTTTCCATTTTTGTTCAAAATAAAAAAATAAAAAATTGCTCAATCGGAAGTTAGGGATACCAGTTTTATTTCTGCTTTGCTCCTTTTTCATCTTTGCTGGCCTCTTCGTATCCATGAACCTTTCCAAGGATTTGGGTGATGTACGATCAAGTTCGAGATACTTGATGAATCGGTGGAGAAGGAATACGAACTCAGCCCCAATGTTGCTTTGTTGGGCCAATCCCATTTCAGGTAATTCTAATCTTAGTTAGTCAGATCACGGGTTCAATTTGATATGGAAATTTAGGTCATTTGGATTAGTGGAATTGTTGATACTGATAAATTGGCATGCTTTGTATGCATTGCCACAAAAAGAAATATATGATTTGCTACTGATTGAATACACTGAAGCTAAGTGGAAGGAGAGTAGTATAAGATTATAGGGTGTGAAGGGGAGATTCTGAGAATGGTTACCGGGAGTATTGAACTACTGATTCCATAATTGTTAGAATTAGGAGCTCTTACTTTGATTTTCTTGCCCCTTAGAATTTTTGTTACTGATTGCAGATTTGCAGGTTTATGGAGACCAAAGAGCACTTTAATTTCCAAACTTTGGAAGAGAACTATACAAAAATATTATTAAAATAATAAAGTCAAATCTTGAAGGCTGGAACCTGTTAAGATTGGCTTTGTGGAAAAGGGGACACTGCTGAGAGCACCAAGGGGACTAGAACAAGGAATTGCTAAATCTTGTTTTTACTTTTTCATAGATGCCATTTTTTTTCCCAAAGGGAGTTTCTTCTGACTTTACAATTCCCTATATATTTCTTTTACCAGCATAGCATGTTTCTTTAAGCAATAAGGGCAGGAGGTTTTTCCCAACTGGCTTGAAATTGGCGAGGGAGAAGCTTGCTATGGAGACATTCCAAAGAGCAAGTGAGTCTGGTATAACTCTGGTTAATGAATTCTCATCCAAATAAGTGAATTATTTTTTACTTATGTATTACTTTTTCTTTATTTGCTTACATAAATGAATTTAAATGTATATTGCTTAAATTTTTCTATCTTCAGTGAATTAATATATAGACATGTATATTTGTTTAACAAGCATTGACATATTCAAAAAGTTATATATATATTTATAATACATAGACATGATCTTGCACGTGCCACAAAAAATAGTAGGAAAAAAAAAAAAAACACTGAATTCAATGTGTTTTGAAAATTCTAATTAATTGTAGTCAAAAAAAACTTCATTCTCAGAGTAGCCTTAATATGAAGAAACTCTGCAATAGAGGGAGCGGTTTGAGCATTATAGTGAGACCCCAAAAAGTTGCAACCCAGTAGCAGTACCTCTAATCCCATGAGTAGCGGTACCCCCAACCCCACAAACACCACCACCGCCACCACCTTCACAAATAGCAGTGGTGAAACCAGCTCGGGCAGCAGCACTGTAACAGATGCATGAATTCTAGAGAAACTGGATCTTCATTGTTTCCCAAAGCCAGAAGCACTGGATTGGTTAAGCCATAGTAGTCATGACAAAAAGAAACTCTACTGCTGAGGGGGCAATCTGAGACATTTGGGTAAAATTTCAGAGAAATAAGTGGAAAGTTGAGATTTGCCTCTGAAGTTATTGCGCAAATTGATAATAAGTTGTATAGAACTGGTTACTAGCTTTTCCAGGTTTGATCTACTTGAAGATAGTCAAATGACCCTTGATCACTTTCTTCCCTTGTGACAAAAATGGAGAGTGGATGAACAGGCAAACAATGAAATTGAAGTATTAACGAATTTACTGGTTATTGATCTCAACTTATGCTGTTATGTTTCTGGTGCATTGTCCTCAGTTTTATATGTTCATTTTCATCTTTTCTTAGCAAAAGAAAGAGTCGTTTCTTTTAAGGTTTATTTAGGCTGGTTTGTGAACTTCTGTCCTGTGGAACAATGCTCCATTGAAGCAAATCAAACATTTGTTTGCCAATGTGATCTTACATATACGATTCAGTAACTTACCAGTCAAGCAAAGAAGAGCAGAATTTGTAAGCTTGTGGTTGTCAGTGTTATAGTCGAATTACAAAGATTTATAAATATAATACTGATTTTTTAGTTTTCTTTATTCCCCAGACCAACTTGTAAGTTATATACGTCAAGTTCTCATATCTTGAAGAGTGCAAAATTAAATCATACATCTACCACTGCGTAAACATTATGACTATCTGTACCCCGATTACTAAACATTATGTTGATTAACTTTTCTGTTTTCTTATAATGAAACAGCATTTAGTATACGTTATTAATCATACTCTCTATTTACTTTTCTAGATTTCATATATAGATCTAGTTGAGTGGACTGTTAATTACCCTAATTTTATCAGGTATTGCATGTGTTAAAGGGTAAATGTGACAATGTGGTTCTTAGAGCTCTTGGCTAACCAATGATGTCACTTCAAGACACAGACTCAGAGCTTCAGATCTCAACCTTGGATGATATAATATCTAAAAAGAATAAAAATACAATGAAAGTTTTTCTTGAACCTATACTACGTTCTCAGGATGAAGATATTAAAGAGACATCAGATGTGGGTCAGCAAGAACATGGTTATAGTTATAAATTTCTCCATATACTGACTAGTACGTCAACCAGCTACTGGCAAGGCTTCTCTCTGGAAATTTTTTTTGCCAACAGTTGCCAATTAGAACAAGCAAACTTCAGCAGAAGCTTGTGATGTTGAGGGATATATGATTCCTTGGAATTTGGCCCCCATTCTAAAGGACTTATTTAACAAATATGGGGATATCAGTAGTGAAACAAAATTCAGTTCATAACCGAAGGGGATTGTTTTCTTCTACTTATGTGGGGCAGTAAACAGTATGTGCAAAACACTTTTCCAAAAATTTGATAGGCTGCTGATTCTACATTCTAAAAGCTGAGGAGGACATTGTGTTTCAAAATCAACTTCTCCGTTGACCGTCTTGAAAGAGTCAGACGAGCTTACTTTGCTTTTCAAATTGAAGAATGCAGTAACTAACTTGCCTTCCTTGATGTTAGGAAGAAAAGTTTGTACAGAGAGCTGGACAAAATTAAGGAAAAAGTGGAACACTTTAAAGAGTTCCTATGAGCAGCACAAAACACATCTGAAATCCACAAAATCAGGATTAATCAAGGATTGCTTGGAGGAGGCTGCTGAACTGGAGTGGAAGTCCGTAGGTGATTCTATATTTTATAGTATGATATTGATAAGAAGATTCACTGGAGATTATTCAACATTTCAAACATCAGCATCCGTTGAGATTCATCCACATTACTAACCCAGATGCTGAAGTTACTTGTTTTATTTTATGTTGCATATGTTGCTTGCGGGGGAGTTTATTTATGGCTGCATCTCCTGTGTAGTTTTGCACATAAATGGGGGAACGTTGTCATCCCACCTCACCTGCTTTCTCGACTTCCCCGCTATCACCTTTTACCCTGCAGTAACTGTTATGGTTTAGAATGTTAACTCTGTTAAATTACTACCTCATCTAAAAGCTCCCAAGCTTTTAGTGAGGGAGTTTATTTAATCATTTCTATATTCTAACACGAAGAGACTAAATGACAAAATCGAGTTTGAAGTCAGATCTCCTGTTTTGATATCATGCTAAACTATCACCTTATCTAAAAGCTCAAGTTTTTAATAAGAGAGTTTATTTAATGAGTTTATTTAATTATTTATATATTCTAATAAGTTATTAGATGAGGTGGTAATTTACCATTATCATATTCTAACAAACTCCACTTGTATTGTAAAAACTGCATTTTCCAATTATATGCAGATTGATTGATATTTGAAATAGGTGAATTTTGTAGAAATGATAAACATGAAGATGAATCTATTTTCTCTTATTTGAGAATGAAGAGATATTCATAAAGAAAATATTGACATTGTTGGGACCAAAAATATGTTTTCCCAAAAATAGGGAGTAAACATAGAAGAAAAATTAAATTGTTTTTACTTTTCCTGGTATTGTGATAAGATTGGTGATTGGACATTTGAATTGCCGCTTGTTGAGATATCATGGATTACCATTTCACCCTTGTTAGTCATATACTTCTAATACTTTATACCATAGCCTGGATTAGTATGTTCCTTAGCACAGAAATGAATATGTTACCTAGTTAAAACTATGATACATGAGGTAAGTTTAATTAATTCTTTATTTTAAGATGTAGAATACTTAAAATACTTATTTTGGATCACTCTGTCATATTTTAATGATATATTTTGTGTAAAATTTTATTAAATTAATATAATACATAATATTAAATTATGATAAAAATAATAATAGTCTATTAATTATATATATATATATATATAGAAAAGAAATAAATAATAATTAATATATATTGAATTGTGATAATATTTATTTCATTTTCTAATTAAAGAATTTAATAATTTTGAATTGTCACTTTTGACCATATAAAACAAGAATAAGTACTCTTAAAATATATAAATAAAAAAATAAATCATCAAGATTTCTGTAATTTATACTTGTATGAAATGCTATATTGTTATTTTACTAATTATTCTTTGTACTTGTATGAATTTGGTAATATGTATTATGAATTAAGCAACAATCCTGCATGATCCTCTCCTCTCTCTTCACATATTCAACAGAAAAAACAGAAAAAGAAAAAGAAAAAGAAACAGAAACAGAAAGAGTGCTGATATTTGCACTCTTCATAATATAGAGTTGCACTCCAATAAAGAAGAGTAGTCAAAAAATAAAATGGAGTGCAAATTTCAGCACCCAAAAGAAAAAGAAAAAGAAAAAGAAAAGATGAGATATGGTCCCGCCACCAATTCATATCCTATTCTTTCCTCACCTTGAGCAAAGCAAAAGCATAAAGGAAAGCATCAAGGACAATAATTATTTTAATATGACTGAAGAATATGAACAACTGCCGACGGTTGACTTAGTGAAGCTGTAACGACTATTTAATATTTAGTGTCCGGAGATAGCATGAACAATGTGCTGCAGTTGAGAGATCTACACAGGAAGAAAGGAAGATCTGAGCGATATTTGAGCTTCAGGTTTTTCAGCTGTCTTAATCTTGAATCTTCCATGTTTTACTGTGCTTCTTTCCATTTTGTTCTGTTTGTCTTTGTTTTATGTGTTGCTTGGAGATATTCTATGATGCTGTGCTCAAATGGAACTTGATTGATCTTAATTGGGTTGCTATTGAAAATCTCAATGAAATTTGACTTCATACTTTTACTATTATATAGTTACTAGCTTGTGTTGAACACGATGTTGGGATTCTCAGTATAGTTTGTTTTAGTTTTCGAAATTGAAAAAAATGAAAGCAGAAAAATGATTTATGGGTTCCTCATTTGGAAGTCTGTAAACGCACTAGGCAACTCGGAGTTACATATAATAATGTATCTCCCTCCCCACATCCACCCAAGGGGGACCAAATAAGAAAGTGGGTGTTTTTTCAAAAACAAAATTATCCTTCTTTTTTGAGGGGTTGGGGCTTTTTTAGGTAATAGTTAACATATTTTGTTCCAAATAATCTAAGAATGCAATTTTAGTTTAAATTGGTGCTATTATTGAGAAGAGAAGCTTTTCACATTTACTGAAAAAGGGAAGATCTATTAGGATCCCGTTCAGCTCCAGGAATAGCTTTCGTTTTCCATGTTTAAATGGTTAAACATTGTTCTTCTTCTGATAATTCAGCCAAAGCTTCTTGAAGCGTTATTTATATGAAATTCCAAAAAATTGTAAGTGGCAGTCTGGTGCATCAGAATAAACAAGACCCTTAATTTCACATTGAACCTTTTCTGACCGAACTTACGTCACCTAAGCATCTGATCTAGCTTAGCAAGGGGGTGATGGGGACCATGAATGAAACATGAACTATTATTATTTTTTGTTGTTAGCTGCCAAAGATAAACATGGAGCTTAGCATTATTTTTTATGATTTTATTTTCTTTAAGAAATTATAATGAACTATTTTCACCAGTGATGGCATTGACTGCTGTGGAGAAGCTGAAACAAGAGGTGCTGGATTGGATAAAAAGGGACCAAGTGTCAATAATTGTACTTGTTGGGGAAGCTGGAGTAGGGAAAACGTGGATAACGAGATGCATTAGTGATCTTGTGGAAAGGGAAGGCTTATCTTATCAGACTCTTTGGATGTCATTCTTATATGAAGAAGAATGTGACTTGCCGTCTTTTCTGGAGAGCATAGCTCATCAATTGTTCATACTTTCAAATGAGTGCGAAGAGGAAATTGAAGATGAAAAGAAGGAAAAGGAACAGCCACTGAAGACCTTGGAAGAGAAGATATCAGATAGGCTTGATGAAATGATGTCTAAGATCCCCGAAAAGCAATTTATTCTGCTAATTCTTGATGGTGTCCCTGAGAAGAAAAAAGGAGAAGAAATTCTTTCCAAATTTAAATTCCTGCAGCGTCTGATGGACAAAAGGTTACTGAAGGTTTTAATGAGTACAAGAAACGATGAGGATGGTAGTGAGACCGAACCAAAAGAGTTTAAGATGATTCGTTTGGCTGATAGAGAGCTACAAAGATTATTGGAAGAAGGTGTTGGTGAAAATGTATCCAACTTTGATGAGTTTAAAACACAATTAGAAAATATTGCTCGGAAGAGTGAGAGCCTGCCAGCCGCAATAACAGTGATAGGAGGAGCATTGAAACACATTGGGCAGCATGACTCTGAGGATTGGACATTGGAAACTGCTGTGATAGATGCAGCAAGTGACATGATCCCGCTAATCCGTTGTGGATATGACATGTTGCCAAGCAATGATATGGCTCTGATCAACTGCTGTTTGCATAGCCTGAACTTCTTTTTCTTCAAACATGGTGGCATTCATTATAATCAGCTGATCATTTGCTGGATAATGGAGGGTTACTTTGATCATATTGATCGTATTGAGGAGGCTTATGAAGAGGGACATCGAGTCCTGATGGAGCTTATAACTCGTGGAATGCTGAAGATGCAAGAAGATAATGTTGTTATCATGGAGAAACTAGCAGCTGCAGTTTCTGCTGTTGTTGTAGAAGGGTCGGCACTGACTACTCCTAATCGTCACCGAGACGGATTTCGTGGGATACCCAGTCTGGGATTGGCTAGTGTTTTTAAGAATACGGATTGGAGGGTTCTTGGGAGAATCAGAACTGGAGATGGTATGATAAAGACTCCATCTGGTCCTGAAAGAATCAGAACAGATGGTATGATAAAGATTCTGTCTAGTCCTGAAAGATGGGAGAAGGTGTCCACTCTGCTGGTTGATGGAAGTCGTCTTAGGAGAGACCTTGACACATTTTTCCAAGCCATGCGAGGGCTTCAGTTTCTTGCAATTTTCAATCCCAGCTTCCAATCACCTCCCAAATCCTTGTCTAAAATGAATGACCTTCATCTACTTGTTCTTAGAGGCTGTAGCTGGTTACAAAATACTGCTCAGATCTCTAAGCTTAAATCACTAATAACTCTTGAGATATCTGGTGCTACCTTCTTGGAGGAAGTTCCAGATGATCTTTTTCGGGAAATGTGCCACCTTCTTAGTCTTAACCTCTCTGGAACTCATATAAAGCTGCTGCCATCATCTTTTTGCAACCTCACTAAATTGCGTTGGCTCATCCTTAGAAATTGTTCTTGCTTGGAACTCCTACCAACGGTGATTGAAATGAAAGATCTTGAGGTAATTGATCTTTCTGGTGCTACCTCCTTGAAAACAATTCATGATAAAAAGTTGCAATCCCTCCCCAATCTTCGAATACTTGATTTTTCACATACCAAAATAGCTAGCTTTCCATTTCTGCACAATCTTGAAGCACTCACTCGGGTTTCACTAAATGGATGTACAAGCTTACCTACTCTTCCTGCTCCAAGATCTACTCTTCCTGCTCCAAGATCATCACCCTCTATCCAAATTCTTGATGTTTCAGGTGCCTCTTCATTAATTGAAATCCGAAAAGGATCCTTAGAGAGCCTCAAAATTCTCGATTTTTCTAAAACTAAAGTAAAAAAGTTATCTTTCACCATTCCCAACCTTTCTAGTTTACATATGAGAGGTTGTTCTGAGCTGAAAACACTGCCAAGCATAAAACTAGCTCGTGACCTGGAGTTACTTGATGCCTCTGATGCTTGTAATTTAGCCGAGATTGAGGATAAATCTTTTGAACATCTGAAACATCTCTGTCAGCTTGACCTTTCAAACACCAAAATTAAGATTCTACCATCCATATCCAATCTTGCCAACCTTCGGAGACTGTTGCTGAATGGTTGCAAATTGGAGAAGTTACCAAAATTAGAAGGACTTACACGACTTGAGGTACTTAATCTTTCCGGAAACTCTGGTTTGGTCAAAATAGAAGATGAATCCTTTGAGCATCTGAGATTTCTTCGTCATCTTGATGTCTCTAACACCAAAGTTAAGATCCTACCATGCCTTTCAAACCTTGGTAACCTTCGTTTTCTTTATTTAAGGGAATGTAAATTCCTAGAAAAGTTGCCAAAAATGGGAGGACTTACAAAACTTGAGGTCCTTGTTCTTTCAGGTTGTTGCACTTTGGCAATACTTGAAACTGAATCCTTTAAGAACATGTCTAGCCTTCGCACACTTGACCTCTCTGGTACTAACATAGAATGTCTACCATCTGAATCTCTTCCGAAGCTGGAGGAACTCAATCTGAGTGGTGCTACCTCTTTTGGAGAAATAGGAGATAAATTCTTTGACTGTATGAATAATTTTCTAGTTCTTAACCTATCCAAAACCAAAGTGAGAGAATTACCATCCTTGACCAACCTCAGCAGCCTGAGGCAGCTTCTATTGAGAGATTGTGATTACTTGGAAAAGTTGCCAGCTTTGGATGATCTAAAAGGATTAGAGGTTCTTGATTTATCTGGGACCAAAATCAAAGAATTTCACTATGCAGTATCCATGTTTACTCGTCTGATAAGCCTTAATTTGCCAGACTTAGAGGGTGTTCAACTCCCGGAGGATCTAAATTGGGATGAATGTGGCATTTTAATGTGTGCAGTAGCTGACAAGATTTCTGAGGAGACTTTCGTTTGTGGCAGTGGTATCGCATTTTTGCAATTTTTGAAGAAAAATCCCAAATTATGGGAAAAGTACTTAGAGAGATTTTGCATCTCTATTTTCTCTCATGAGAAGAATAGCAAAAATCGAGATATTTATCTCCACAGAGAGGAACCTATTTTCAGAGACATCTACTTCCAGACCATCTCTTTTCCTGAAAAGTGTGTTCGGTATATCGAAATATGTGGCTTTGATAGTTTTCCTGCTGAAAAAGATATTAGACCTATTGGGGAAATCCTCAAGCAAGCTGAATACTTTGCTCTGACTGAAAATGCATTTATCCAGCGATTGGAAGATGTAGGTCAGGGCAATGTGGAGGCAATGAAAGGCTGTTGGCTCAAGAGCTGCCCAGAAATTAAGCACATATTTGTTAAAGAAAAGGCAGATGTGAAATTTGCAATGACTGCTGGAGATCCTAGGGGCATCTAACCTTCCCAAGTTGACAAGTATTTACAAAGAGAAAGTGCAATTTGAGGCCTTCGGAAACCTTAAACAGTTGTTTCTAGACTTTTGTCCACTGCTTGAATATGTTTTTTCTTCATCCCAGCTACCTAGCCTTGAAGTCCTGCAAGTCAAATTCTGTAATAGATTGAAGACAATATTTAGATGTGATGCATCAGCAGTCTGTCCATTGCAGAAGTTACATACACTGCTTCTATTGGAACTGCCAGAGTTAAAGAGCATTGGGTTGCCAGATGTTAAGAGCTTTTCTGTTGTATTGCCTCAATTGACCAGACCCCCCAAAATTAGTGGTTGCCCAGAACTGGAGAAGTCAGGAGAAGCTCTCAAATTGAGAAATAGTTCCGATGAGATTTCTAAAGTTCAAGAAGTCTGATGCTGAACTGCTACCTTCAGAGAGTTCAAGATCATTATGTTTTTATTCCCTTATATGGAAATACCAAATTTGGGGAGTGAATTCCCAACTTAGGGAGTACATCAGTGTGAGATTCATGGGTTTGATTCCCCGACTCGATCAGGAGCAAACACTTGGAGCAGGTAGAAAAAACCATTTCATCCTTTATTTTCATGGATTTGCATAAAAAATAATTGATTCTAATAATTCAATCTTTTGGAAGTTCTATATTGAGTGAGGTAGTCAGAAATCACTAACTCATGACATTATTGACAATTCAGGGAAGTTGCATCAGTAGTGGTCCCTCTCAGGTTGTTGCCTCCAACTTCACCACACTCTCCAGCAGCCGCCCAAGTCACATTCTGTGATGCATTTCTCGATGTATTCTGCAATGCTTTTTTCCCCATTAAGTTAGTTTGTCAATGTTCCTGTGCGTTCTTGAAGGTACTAAGCCAGTGTTTTGCTTATACTTGAAGCCCCTATATCTTCTCTTTCAGTTTGGTTCTTTTTTGTGGTTAATTTATAGTAAATGATACCACAGTTGATGGTCTATTCTCCCAAGTTTCTTGTGGAATATAAATTCAGGATTTGCATTGCCAAAGTTGAATTTAGAAGCCTTTTGCTGGCCATTCATAATGCTGCAAGGATATGCATTTCAGTTTTTTTTTTTTTTTTTTTTGGTCAGAATTGCTAATTTATACTTAAGCCTTCAACTTGAGTCATTACATTAATCATTAATGTTGTAGTCGGCTTAAGTCGCAAGAAATGGACTTTTGTTGAGGAATAGCTTTTTTCATCTGTTTTTTGGATTACAAACAGCATGAGGAACACTCTTAATAACGTTATTCTGTCAATGCTTTCTCGTATAACAAAATTTATTGAGTTTTCAGAGTTAGGTAATATATTAATGAGCTATAGCCTGTAATTCAGTTACTGTTTGTCATGGTTTTGTTCTAACTCCATAATCAAATTCTAGCTTGCATTAATCCATCATTTCCCATTTCTCAGTGTCTTGCATTTTCTAATTAAATTTAGATATTCATAATCTTCACATTTACCACTATTGTTCAAGCTACTTTGAGACAGGATAATTAAGATAAAGGTTTCAACTCTTCAGAGATCTATTAGAATGAATTCCGGAGGTTTTATCCCACAATCCTTTCATCATGTCAGGAATTTTTCCTTGCATAGAATTTGATTTTTTTTTTTTTTTTTTTTTGGTATTTTATTAGTTAAAAGAATGTCCATATAATATGTATAGACGTAAAAATAAGCTCATCATAAAAAATTTTAAAAAAAAATTATTATAAGGTACACAAAACTGAGTATACTAAACAAAATTGTTCAGTGTCAAAGACTAGTTTTTAAAAAAATAATTGCACATCAATCTCGTCACCATCATTAACCTCCAAGAATTCTCTATAAGTCACCCCGCCATATGCTTGAATGTCATCATCTTCATCCACAAACTCCCGTCGAAAGTGTACAGTGATATAGATTTGTTCAATTATAACACAATTTAATCATATGTGAGAGATTAACTCAAAAAAATTATATTTAATTTTGAATTTGATATATTTTAGTTCTCACTCCAACATAACTCATGTTACATATTCATATTATATAAATTTATATGATGAACATTTAATTTATTATTATCATTAAGAGATTTTTAGATTAAGTTGATTCTTAATTAATTAATTTATTTTAATATTTGGATAATAAATAAAAGAAAAAAATTTCTTTTCAGAATTCTTTCAAAATATTGAGAGATAAAAAAAAAATTTCCAGTATGATTCAACAAAGAATAAAAACTACTTTTAAGTACTCAGATAAGTTTTTTTTATTTAAAACAAAAAACAAAAAATCTAAAGAAAATGTTAACACCAAAACAAAGTGCAAAACTACTTGGTGAAAAAAATGAACTAGGCCCGTGCAGCAAACAGCGTTCATGGCTTCTCGCTCACTGTTCCTGGCTCTCAGAAGGTAAGAACTACTCAAACCTCTCATTCTTCGTTGAATTTATCCGTAAAGAAGATGAAATTTCAACTTTTGAATTTCGCAATTTGAAATTTGAAATTTGAAATTTGCGTCGGAATCTCTAAAATACTGGAAATATTTACACTTAATCCACACAGACTACACAGCTGGGTTTTCCAATTTCCTAATCCAAACAATCAAAGTTCAAATTATATCTTATTTCCTGCATTTTCTCAGCAATGTAGCTTATTGTAGTTTTTTTTTAGTTGTCTTTATTGATGTAATTTTGCGTAAACCCTAGAAGATGCAGACACAATGGATTGGTCAACAACGATTTTCAGTCATCCATTCGGGAAAGATTCAATCTTTCTAGATTTTTTTCTTCGGGTGCTCTTAGCAATGATTTTCTAGAACAGATTCCAAATTGTTTGGAAAATGATGACCTGAGGAGCAGAATTTTCAGGCTAAGGCTCCCTAAGCGGAGCGTCACAAACGTTCTTGAGAAATGGGTCAGTGATGGCAATCAAATTGCGATATCTGAGCTTCGGCAGATATCTAGAGAACTCAGAAAGTCTCAGCGTTTTAAGCATGCTCTTGAGGTATGTTTCTGTTTACTCTTGATTAGGTATACTAGCCTGTTTGGTTGCCATGGAACTGATTAAAGATATAAAAGGATATGGAATTGGGGAATGCGGATGTTTTCTTCAGGATCTACGTGCAGTTTTAAGTTTTCTTGAGATTGTAAAATGGATAATCTTTCTTAAAAACAAATAAAGTAGGAAAATGAATCCTTGGCTAGGTTAACAACTAGTTTGTGAGAGTTGTTAGCAAAGATGAAGCCTGCTTTTGTAATTAGTTGGAACATGCTACTGAACTTTCTGGTGAGATGTTAATTTTGTTAGGCATTGTATGATTGTACTTCATGAACTAGTAGTTAAGGAAACTCAGATTACTTGAAGACTAAAGGTGTTTCAATATACTTCTTTCTTTGATGTCCAACTTTTGAAGCGAGTGTTTGCCAGACTGCTTCTATTTGGCGTTGATGCATGGCTGTTTGAAACGTTAGGGCTCTAGTTTCAGTGTATGCTCCAGATAAAAATTATATCTATTCCTTGGTAAAAAAATAACAATAACTATCCAATGGAGGGAATCAAAGAGGAAAAGGGGAAACAGAATTTTAGCAATTTCTCTTTGTTTTAGGGTTTCCATATGCAAAGATACAGGCCAATGAAGCCATTAGTTGGTTGGAATTGTCTTGACTTTTGATTTGAAGGTGTGAATTACATACAAATGATGATGAATGAATTGATTTATTACATATTTACTTTTTTGAAGCACACTCTAAAATTTGACTTCCATCTCAGAACATTCATAATCTGCTAAAATGGCATAAAAGAAATGACATGTAAAGTGGGGCGAAAAACCAGTAATCTTGGGATGCATGACTCTTCTTACCTTCTACTTCAATTTTATCCAAAGTAATACTATAGTATATACATGGATAAATATCACTTCTTATTCACAAAAACTTAGAGAAAAATTGTATATCTGATACATGGCATGTAGGTCATACATACTGTTAAAATACTACTGCATGTAACACCGTAGAAATTGGCTTTCCGTGTATAAAAGTGAGTTACTAAAACAAAGAGTTATAGAACTATTAGACCAAAGGCTCATCCCTAATTTTGTTTATGTGATTTAGTGCAAACCAAAGTGAGGACCCACCTACACAAACAGGACTTCTTGATTGCCTCTTCGATTTTTTTCCTATGATGTCCACATAGTCAATTTCTTTTAAGTTCTTTTATTTGTGGATCTCAAAGAAGAAAAATCAGATGTAGGATATTCTCTCATGAACCTCTTGTTTTATTCTAGCTAGATTTGGACCTTCTGGCAGACATATAAGAAGCAATTTCAAGATTAAATGATCAACCATGTAGTTGCTTATATGTTCATATGAGTCATATTATCCAAAATCTTTGAGGTTTATTGACAATTTCATGATACAGTTGAATGTGCTAGAATTGTTTACTTCTTACACTCAGCAATCTTGCTTCTGACTTCTGCACGGATCCATATTGTATTTCCTATATGCTTCTGAAATAACATGAAATTAATAATTTAAGATGAAATATCTGGTTGTGATCAATTCATGTCTTAGATCTTTTCATGGTATAAGATGTGCACACCTTTAAATCTTTGCTACTTGTCTCAAGGGGTCTACACTCAACGCTTCAATTGATGCATGTGCCCCTGAACTTAACTAATCCATGCTTGCAGATATCAGAATGGATGGTTACCCATGAGGAATGTGAGTTATCAGACTCTGATTATGCAGTTCGCATTGACTTGATGACAAAAGTTTTTGGCATTGATGCTGCAGAGCGCTACTTTGAAGGTCTACCTCTTACTGCCAAAACTAGTGAATCTTACGCCGCTCTCCTCCACTCTTATGCTGGAGCTAAATTGACTGAAAAGGCCGAGGAACTTTATAAGGGGATAAAAGATTCAAACCTTTCCTTTGATGCTCTTATCTACAATGAAATGATGACTCTCTTCATGTCAGTAGGGCAGGTGGAGAAGGTGCTATTAGTTGTTGAAGATCTGAAAAGGAAGAAGGTAGCACCAGATATCTTCACCTACAACCTATGGATAAGTTCACATGCTGCTGCCCTAGATATTGATGAAGCCAGAAGGATACTTGATGAGATGAGCTGTGATCCTAGTTCAAATGAAAGTTGGGTGAGGTACATCAACCTCACAAATATATATATTACCACAGGTCATCTTCATAATGCTGACTCCAACTCACTTGTTGAAGTCGATAAAAGTATTACACAAAGAGAATGGATAACATACGACTTCCTGATCATTCTTTATGCTGGGTTGGGAAATAAAGATAAAGTTGACCAGATATGGCAGTCACTGAGAATGACTAAGAAGAAAATGACGAGCAGAAACTATATATGCATCCTTTCTTCATATCTGATGCTTGGGCATGTGAAGGAAGTAGGGGAAGCTATTGATCAATGGAAACATTCAACTACCACAAACTTTGATACGCTTGCATGCAAAAGAGTCTTGGATGCATTTACAGACATTGGACTGACTGAAATAGCTAACAACTTCAGTATGCTTCTGATTCAGAAGAATTGTGATCTCCACAAATAGTTGAAGCTGGAGTTCTGGTTAAAATGATAAATAGAGTTGTTATTCGGGATTAATGTCTTGGCATTGTAACATGGCAGATAAAATGTCAGTTGTCAGTAGATTTCTGTTGTTGTTCAGCTATCCTCCCTGATGACTAGATGCAGTATCTAAGGTGGTTCTATACTGCTTTCTTGAATGTAAGCTTCCATGGCTTTCCTTTCATATTCACTTTTTGCTATCCAAGCTTATGGAAGTTATGTGGCATTGTTCACATTCTAGTTTCCATTAGTTTATACTTCAAAATCGCAGAAAAAGGCCCACAATTTGCAATAAGCGAGTCCATTACATCACAGAAATTTTATTAGTTTCATTTACAGAAATAGAAAATTGTGAGAATCATTCATCTTCAAGCTTCAAGAAATTCTGTGTTTTTATTGTATTCAGTGTGACTTCCTCAGGAATTGTGCTTGGTTTTCCAATATTGTATGTTTGTATATATCATTATATTTAAATCTCTTTTCATGTTTTCACGTGGTATGTTGCATCTGCTCCTTTACCAAACTATGAACTGTGATTTCGTGAAGTCGTGAACGGCTAATCCTGGTGTTTGAAAACTTCTTAGTATTGACCCTTGGGAAAACTTTAATGTCCATCATTATTATTTTTGCTAAATTTACCAGGCAATGCTCTTTTTCTACTTTTTGGTTGAACTGGCTATTTGTATTAGCTAGGTGCAAACGTGACATTCATTGCAATGAATGACTGAATGCAATGCAGTTGCTTTAATCACACGAACCATGCTACTTTAGATTGGAGTCTACGCCGTTCACTTTTGAGTGAAGTACATTGAGCTTCTGAATCTCCAAATCCCAAATGAGACTCATGCTCGCCACCATAAAATCTGGAGTGTCTTTTGGCAAAGGTAACTGAAGCTAACTTCATTTGTAATCTAAAAGAAAGTCTTTACTACATTGATCTTTCTCTTTCCTTTTTATGAAAATGAGATGGAAGAATAATACTAATAATCAACAGAGCAAATATTATATATTAATTTGAATAAAAATATAAGCTTTTTAAGTTCACTATCTGTAATCTATATCTTACTCCAATTTTCTAAATGTCACTTTTTGTTATATGATTTAGCATTGTATTTCTATCTCTAAGTGATCGCAACAAAAATTGACATTTAGAAAATTGGAGTAAGATGTAAATTATAGATAGTAAACTAAAAAGGTTATATTTTTATTCAAATTAGTATATAGTATTTGCTCTGTTGATTAATACTAATAACCAACAGAGCAAATACTATATACTAATTTGAATAAAAATATAAGCTTTTTAAGTTCACTATCTATATAATCTACATCTTACCCCAATTTTTTAAATGTTACTTTTTGTTGAATTATTTAGCATTGTATATCTGTCTGTGAGTGATCCAACTCAATTTGAACAACTTTTTAGCTTTCTTAATAATTTTTAGCATGCCTCATTTGCAGTAGAAAATTAATGAGGAATTGAAATCAGAAACGTAAAACCCACATCATCTTCGACTTTCCTCTAAAGAAAACCCAAATCAGGAACATAAAACATAGAGAGAGCAATTCAACTCAAAGCTTGTAGCTTCATCACCATGACCAAAGCACCTTCAGAAATAAACAGAGCAAGCCCTAACAAGCCTCACCATCCCAAACACAATCAACGCACCCTCTCACCATTGTCCTACTCCCCTAAGCTCTCCATCTTCATCCTTATTATCTGTGTCACCCTCTACATTCTTTTCCACATCCAGCACTCCCTTCAAACCCCACCATCATTAACAGCATCTTCCACCTCAGTTCCTTCAAGATCTCTCATGCAACAATGGCTGAAAGTCATCAACAACTCACTAATTACCTCCACCAATTGCAGCAGCAGCACCACCACCACAGACCACCAGCTTGATTCCATGTCCCACAAGCTTCACAAATCGGTCACATTTCTCCCACTCAAAGATATCCGTTATGCTCACGCTGCTCTTGAAGGTCGCACATGGTTCATGAGCTCCATGTACGACACTCACCAAGAAGGTGAAGTCCAATACCAGCAATTCCCATCAGAATCATCAGACGGACGGCTTTTATGCCTCAAAGGGCGTGACAACCATGACGGATCTTGGAACTCCTATGCACTGGCTTGGCCAGAAGCTTTGCCTTTCAATGCCACCTTCATGAAGGGCTTAACATTTGTGTCATACAACCATTACAACTATGAAAATATATGGCATGGTTTATCAGCTATGGTACCTTTTGTGGCTTGGCATATAAAAGCCAATTGCTCAATACCCACAAGATGGATTTTATACCACTGGGGTGAGCTAAGGCTTAACATGGGAGTTTGGCTAAAGACATTGATGGAAGCTACATTTGATGAGCCACCTTATATTGAAGCATTGGATTATGATGGGGTTGATGAAGGTGTGCCAGTTTGTTTTGAGGAAGCTGTGATTATGAGGCATAATGAGGGTGGGATGTCAAGGAAAAAGAGGATGGAGGTTTATGATTTGATGAGATGCAAGGCTAGGGCGTATTGTAATGTGACCTTGATTCATGACCGGCCGGCAATAGGGATGACATTGTTTATGAGGGCGGGAGCAAGGTCGTTTAGGAATGAGACATCAGTGGTTGAGATTTTTCAGAAGCAGTGTGCCAAGGTGGATGGCTGCCGGTTGATGGTGGCTCATTCTAATAATCTCAGCTTCTGTGAGCAGGTAATTAGATTATTAAAAATCTTCTTTTTCTTGAATGTGGAACCGTATGCTAATGCTAGTTCTAAGCACTTCAACTTTTAAGTATTGGAGGGGCCACAATAAGCCCATAACTTAAATGAAACCCACTTGAGCAAATGCTCAGCGAAAAGCTCAGACTAAACAGTTTTGCATTATCTAAGTACAACTTGCAGCATATGAAATATTAATTCATAATATTTCCTTTTTATTTTTTAAAATTTTCGTATTTGCACCATTTTTTTCTTTTATCTAAGGGGAAAGGTATTTAACCAATACTTGGAGAGACGGGTTAAAATTTTTATTAAGTTAAACTCGATGTCTTTATAGTTGAAATAAAATAAAGGTTTTATTTTCGAAATGCATATTTAATTCACTAACCAGTGCCAATAAATTGGGTTTTGTCCTTTACTAGCAGTACTTTCCAATTGAGTCACCCTCCCAGGCTCCCACCCTGATATGAGAGTGGATTAACTGAGCTACAAGTCTAGCTAGCTAGCCAATAGAACTATCAGTCATAGTCAAAATTATATAATCCTAATCTGCATAGTTTCTTCTAAATTTGATCTAATGGGTTTTACATGTTTTGTTTAACTAATGCAGGTGAAAGTAATGGGTTTGACAGACATTTTGGCATCCCCTCATGGTGCTCAGTTAACCAACATGTTCTTTATGGACAAAAACAGCAGTGTCATGGAGTTCTTCCCTAAAGGCTGGCTAAAAGTCGCCGGCATTGGCCAATATGTGTACCATTGGATTGCTAGCTGGGCAGGAATGAAACACCAAGGTGCTTGGAGGGACCCCAATGGGGATGAGTGTACCTACCCGGAAGATGATCGTCGATGTATGTCCATCTTCAAGGATGGTAGAATTGGATACAATGAGACATATTTTGCAGAGTGGGCTAGAAATGTTTTGGATGAGGTGAAAACAAGGAAGAAACATGAGGCTTCAAAGAACACCACAACTTCAAGTTTTATTGGTTGTGCTTGTACCTAAAATAAAATATCAATTCTATGCAACAACGTTTTTTGTTTCCTTGGGTAAACTTACATGCCTGTTATAGTAAAGGCTCATATTTAATCTCTTTTTTATTTGACCATAAATCAAAGTCGAGTCAAGTTTTTTGTTAAGTGTATCAAAATTCTTCTAATAATGAAAGTCCATCCACTTCACTAGAGAGACGACGTCTATTAAACAAAATACTATGTGAACATAAAAGCCAAATTATCAATGTACATAATCAGACTCCAATCATAAGAACCAAGAAAGTACATTGTAAAAGATCTAGCATAATCACACCCCAAATAATGAGTTTCACTAATTTTATTTTTTTCTTAACATTTATATGGATTTATGTGCTATTTGTAAATAGATCGAAATCAAATCGAACTTGACATATTAGTATTCTATCGAATTAAATATGATTGATAAATTGTTTATACACAAAAAATATATATATAACCAATTGAACTGATATCACTCTGACCAACCAAATGAAATTAGAATAGAAAAGAAAAGTCACAATCTCAACATGCAACCTCTAACTCCTCAAGTCCTCATCAATCTGAAAAATGGACCTTCAAATTAGAGAAAGCCCATCTTAATGAAACTCAAATGGGCTTTGACCCACAAAATCCTAAAAATTCTATTTGTTCCCTCAAAGTCATCAAAGCATAAAGCAACCAACAAATCCAGCGATTGGGGATTGAATAATTGCTGCCAACTGCAAGAGAACAATTCTCACCACCCATTTTCCAGCTAACGAAGTTAGATATGCAAAATGCATTATTATTATTATTATTTTTTGTAAATAATGAAAAATTGGAAATGTTTAAAAATTATTATCCCAAAGAATGAAAGAATATAATAAATTTGAAGGGCATGTCAATTTGCAACTACTTGTTAAATGTTAAGGGTTCAATGCACCATGTTTGGCAAAAACTCAACAAATAATATGGGAAAAGCATGTGAAGGAAAAGAATTGGAGCCTACGCAGCACAACTCCCACCGCGCACTTGAGGGAACACTCTCTTTCACGCACTTTCACAAATCTTGTGCTTCCAATTCTTTCTTTCCTAGGAAGATGATAATAACATTTTAACATTATTAAAATTTAATTATTTTATAATAAATAATAATAAAAAATGAGAGTGCAAATAACAAATATTTTTTTCAAGAAAAATTAATTTATTAATTTTAAAGTACTAAAATCATTATTAACAACTATATTATTATTATGGAGTGATAAATATACTTCTTCTTGTATTACTTTTTTCTAATACAAAAATATACAACTTTTTTTATGTTTAATGTAGATTACCAACATTTCTTGAAAAATAAAATATAAAAATTTAAGTAATATAATGACTATTCTTGTTTTTAAGGACTAAATAAATCAAATACTTTTTTTTTTCTTTTCTATGGAAAAGCCAAATTGAATTTTGCTTCATATCTAATCTAATAATTGGGAATCATACCGTCACAACAATTGATTAGTGACAAAGTTGATGTTCAATTAGTTATGAAATCTATGATTTAGTTGCTGACTAGTCTATTATAAATTAAAAGACAAGACATGTTAAAATTACATTTAGTTAGAAAGTTGGTGATTAGAATTTGAATTGAATTTCAATTTTATATAAATTTTATGCGAAGTGTAATTTATAATATTTATTCTTTCCTGTTGACATAAAAATAAACTTCAAATTTGAACAGAGTAATATTTGGATATCATAATAAATATATATATATTATGTGGGAGGATGACCTACTTAATATTTATTGATAATTACTAAATGAGAATATATATTTTTGTAAATCTTTATAAACATGATAATTGAGGGACATATAAGGGCACCAAAATGAGGCATGGCAACCATGGTCTCATCCACTAATCACAGGTCCCACTTTTCTTATCCCCGTCCCTGTTAGGTTTGCATGGTTGTGTTTATTGGCCATTTGCTCTTATTGTCTAATCTTTCTCTCTCTTTCAACAGTTCAACACAGAAGCTCTTGCCTCCCTAATTGATAACAAAAAGTACAGACTAACAGAATAACATTACTACTCTACCTGATCAACAATGGTTAATTCACTAGTGTGTATATATATATATATATAGAGAGAGAGAGAGAGAGTATTATAATCTTACAGCTCTTAATCTATCTTCTACTGAGTGATAAAGTGAGTATTTCTAACCATGGGCAGAATGTAGAAACAAATAAAATGTCAATGAACCAATATCACTAATACTAACAGAGAGCATCATTTAACAAGTTCAATCAACAAAGATAGATTCATTAAACCATTCTTATACAGTAAAAAGGTTGTATCTTTTTGGACTGAAATGCAGTGAAGGAAACAAGGACAAATATCATCAGCCTTGTAAATAGTATTGTTGTTTAACAGCAAAGAGTCTCAAGACAATATCCCACACTATCCTTGGTGGTGGACATGCTTATCATTTCTAACAGTGCTATGAAAACACTATTAACAACAACAGTCCTATCTTATTGATCAAAATGGTCCTACTGATCTGATACATTAAGATAGATACATTATTCACCATAAGAAAAGACAGTGAAATTTGACTACTGCATATAATAGACATGAAAAGAAAGAAAACAATCCTGATACATGGGGACCCCTAAATTCCCCAATTTATTCGGACAGAGGAACATGTGCATCTGAATAATGGTTTTATCAGAAGGGTGTAGAACAAAGATTCCCAAACTGAACCCAGTCCACTCCTCATCTATGGCTACTAAACTCCGTGCCTAATTTTGCTTCAAATTGCTTTTCTCTTTCCGAGGACATAATATCATTCATTCCTGTACTAACTTTTGTTTCTGCTCACTTTTGATACATTATGTGGCAATTTGGTAACCATAGGATGCTCAATTTTTGACATAAAAATTCATTTTTGATTTCTCACGTAACCGTTTAAATTTTTGAGTAAAACAGTCTTTTAATATAATATAAAGTGATCACAAGTTTGATTCTTTCCATTACATATTCTAACAATCAAATTTCAGCACAAGATAAGAAAGAGTTTGAACATTCTTTACGCTGATAAGCCCAAAAGACTTGCAGATATTAAGACTCATTTCTAGGTAGTTTAGCTCTTGGGTGCTATGGTATCTTCTATAGTTGCAGTTATGGAGGTAGTCTCGTTGGAGTTATGTGTTAATTGGGTTTAGTTAATCTAGTTACTAGAATTTTCTTTCATCTAAGGGAGCAGAAATTTAGATACAGCTATTGATTCTGCAGATTTCTTTGATTGGATGCTCACTTTCCTCAATCTTTTACCTACAGTCCTATAAATACACCAAAACTTGTTCAAAATTTTGAAGGACTATGTTACAAATTTTGGGAAATGTTGAAGGAAAGTCAATATGGACATGGAATCTCAAAACAAAACCAAAAGGATGCTGCCATAAATGACCCTTCTTGAAATCACTACTGTTTATGACTTCCTAAAGAAATAAAAAGGTAATATATTTTGAAGTTACCAGACCCACAAGAAACAAGTGATTGGTTCACTGGTAATCAAGTGGCAATAAACCATTACAAACCAAAACCTGCTATGTAAAATGTCTTTTATTCTTTCTCGTCATCGGAGGAATGTATTGGAATTTGTGATAACTAAAAAATTCAGTATCTAGGAGAAAAAAAGAAAAATAGATAAAAGAATGACTCCATTTTTTGACACAGAAACTGAAATTCTCACTCTTCATACACATACACATACACAAAGCAAGGCACTCCTATCTAAAATGCAAACCTGATAGAGTAAAAGAAAACCAACCCCAAATTATCCAAAAACGGTACTAACCATGCCCATTACTGCACAGCCTGTAAGAGGTCAAGAAAATATGGTAACAAGCAGACAATTGAATATGATTCCAGCCATCCCTTGTGGGTTCCTCTTTTTCTTCCTCTCAACTCTGGTTCTCTGGGTGTTCTGCTTTCTATAGTTCATTTTCTCTGCTGTTACTCTGACTTAGAGCTAGTTTCCTGAGAAAATCCCGTACAAAGTACTTTGTGAATTTTTGTTTTCATCATGTGGGAGTCGGAGAGTGAGTCAGCGGCAGGACGAGAATATGGAAATGGAGTTTTTACTTCAAGCAATCATGGTGTCCAGACTGTTGGGTTTGAGCAAAGAGGCCAATCATGGTATGCAAGAGGCAGAATTTGTGTATTTGATATTTGACAACCACTATGCTGAAGCTTTCGTGTTGGTTCTAATGAATTTGAAAATTTTTAAGCACGATTATCTAGTAACTTTTTTGGTATAACTAAGATATGCAAATTTTGACTGTATAAACAGGATTTTGAATTTCATTTATTCTCTTACTCTTGTTTTAGAACAACTAAGAGAGATTTAAAATCATTTAGGTTTCTAACATGTCTGTTGGCTTTGCTTTGTATCTAGGTATGTTGCAACTGATATTCCAAGTGACTTTTTAGTTCAAGTAGAGAATTTTAACTTCCACTTACACAAGGTAGCTATCTACTTACTTCCCAATGCTAGAATTCTTTTGAGTTTCTGTTAATGAATACTGGTAATGTTTTATTAAATTTTCTTGGTTCGCCCTCTCTTTTGTGAAAGTATCCACTGCTTTCTCGAAGTGGAAAGATGAACAGAATCATATACGAATCACGCGACCCAGAAATGAGTAAGATAGTTTTGGATGATTCACCTGGAGGGCCCGAGTCTTTTGAGCTAGCTGCAAAATTCTGCTATGGAATTGCTGTTGATTTAAGTGCATCCAATATTTCTGGCCTCAGATGTGCTGCAGAGTACCTTGAGATGACAGAGGACCTAGAAGAAGGCAATCTAATATTTAAAACAGAAGCATTTCTTAGTTATGTCGTTCTATCCTCTTGGAGAGACTCTATAGTAGTGTTGAAAAGTTGTGAGAAGCTCTCACCATGGGCAGAGAACCTTCAAATTGTCAGGAGATGCAGCGAGTCAATTGCTTGGAAGGCATGTGCCAATCCAAAAGGAATAAGATGGGCATACACTGGAAGACCTGCAAAAGTTTCTAGTCCAAAATGGAATGATATAAAGGACTCAAGTCCTAGTAGGAATCAGCAGGTAATTCCTCCTGATTGGTGGTTTGAAGATGTTTCAATCCTTAGGATTGATCATTTTGTTAGAGTCATTACTGCAATTAAAGTAAAGGGAATGAGATTTGAACTTATTGGAGCTGTAATTATGCACTATGCCACGAAATGGATTCCAGGATTGATAAATGGCACAACAGGACCAGGAGATGAAGCAAGCCATAGCAGTACCAGTAACACTAGTAGTGGCAGCAATAGTTGGAAAGGTGGACTTCATATGATTGTGGCTGGAAATAAAGATGAGACTTCAAATGTTCAGGCTAAAGATCAAAGGATGATAATTGAGAGCCTCATCAGCATAATTCCACCACAAAAGGACAGTGTATCTTGCAGCTTCCTTCTTCGGCTTCTGAGAATGGCAAACATGTTAAAAGTTGCACCTGCTCTAGTTACCGAATTAGAGAAAAGGGTGGGAATGCAATTTGAACAAGCTACATTGGCAGATCTTCTAATTCCTTCTTACAATAAAAGTGAAAATATGTATGATGTGGACCTTGTTCAGAGGCTATTGGAACATTTTCTTGTTCAAGAACAGATAGAAAGTTCAAGCCCAAGCAGTCAATCCTTTTCTGACAAACACATGTATGAAGGAACTCAGCGGGGTAATAATCCCAATGCCAAGATGAGAGTGGCAAGGCTTGTTGACAGTTATCTTACAGAGGTATCCAGAGATAGAAACCTCTCCCTGACAAAGTTTCAGGTACTTGCAGAAACTTTGCCTGAATCTGCAAGGACCTGTGATGATGGACTTTACCGGGCAATCGATTCCTATCTCAAGGTAATTCCTTCTTCTTCGTAAAAAACAGAAAAGAAAATAGGAATTGGTTTTAACCTACTTTTATTTTCACATAAAATGCATTCACATGTCTATGTCACAACTCTGCATGCTTAACTATTTCTAAGCAGAACAGTAAGAAAGTCAGATTTCCAGAAGGTTCACTTCATGTATGTATCTATGCATTCTGAGAAGTGCCACAAATGTATTGTGGCGTGGCGTGAAAGGTCCAGGGTTACCATTGAATTTGAGTAATTATAGTATTATACATTCTAATATGCACATGATAAGGAGATCAAGGAAACCAGATACAGAATGATATATTGCAGCAATCTCATGAAGCTTGATTCGGGGTAAACCCACATAAAAATTAGACAAAACATACGGGTATTATATTGGCTTTATCAGAGAGATGTGAAGTGCTAAATACAAAAGTATTGATACATGCACTGCCTGCACTGCTAGATGTGAAACTGAAAACAATAACTTCCTGGAAAATGAGTTCTGGAAAGATGACCTAAAATAACAAATATAAATGATTCTTCTATTTTTGGAAAAAGCTAAATTCTCCACTCTAAGGGAGTCTATATGTATGTGCTTTATCCATGATGAGAGAATAAGGAGGTTTCAAAATTCAAATAGTTTATTTGACAAGCACATATTGATTTCTATTTCTGGACTTCTTTTTTGTCAACAAAATAACAGGCACATCCAACACTTTCTGAGCATGAAAGGAAGCGGCTTTGTCGTGTGATGGACTGCCAGAAACTCTCAATTGATGCCTGCATGCATGCTGCCCAAAATGAACGGCTTCCATTAAGAGTTGTGGTGCAAGTCCTTTTCTCTGAGCAAGTAAAGATAAGCAATGCAATAGCCAATAATGCCCTGAAAGAAGCTGGTGAATCTCAATACCAGCCAATGATTTCAAACCGGAAAACACTACTAGAAGGGACTCCTCAATCATTTCAAGAAGGATGGACAGCTGCCAAAAAAGACATTAACACGCTAAAATTTGAGCTCGAAACTGTGAAAACAAAGTACCTAGAGCTCCAAAACGACATGGATAATTTGCAAAAACAGTTTGATAAGATGGTAAAGCAGAAACAGACATCAGCATGGAGCAGTGGGTGGAAGAAACTGAGCAAACTCACGAAGATCACAACTGTAGAAAACCATCATATGGGGCCTCATATCTCAACTACGGCAGAGCAGACTACCAAGACCCCTAGAAGGTGGAGAAATTCAATATCCTGAAAGATCAGAATAATAATTTCCAAGAAAGTGATACTTCTACCATATTGATTCTCTGGTTCAAATGTTTTCTTTCCTTTTCTATTATATGTTCTTCCCTTATTCATTTTTGTTTTTAATTTTTTGGAAAGTAAATGGAGGCTTATCTCTTTCTGTTTTAACAGTTGCTTCAGAATTCTTGCTAAATTACCCATGAAACGTACTGTTTATATATTTCCATCAATGAAATTCACTTGGAGCTCAATTATGAGACTGGATTTCAAAGGCTTTGCATGTAATGTGTGCTGTCTCATGATGAGGTAAAAGCTTAAGGTGTTAGATGAGACTCCAGGAAAGGGTTATAATATCTTACATGCCCCCGCACGCTCAAGCCCATTAGGCTTGTCAGCGTGTGGAAAATGCACAAGCCCTCCTCATATCTTGTGCTTGGGCTCTGATACCATATCAAAGAACCAAGCTTAAGCTGTTAGGTGAAGTTCCAGAAATGGATTGTAATCTCTTACATGCCTCTTGATAACATGACTTCTAACAGTATTGAACTTGAAACTCATACAAATAGTCCTTCAAGACAAGCGTATCTGTTTATGACACACATGGTAAGCAATCTCAACTTGGATTATGCTTAATCCACAAGTCTAAGGGTGGTGCATATGCAAGATTGCTTTCTATAAGGTTAATTTACTTAACAGATAGCTAAATCATCATGCATCAGTTACTGGGATTAGTCTGGTTTCTTATGTTCGTCCTAACAGAAGGACCAATCCTAGCTTTGGAGAAGGCATTTTACTGATGATTATTGACTAGTACTACCACTTGGCTGATTTACTTTGGATGAATTTCCTTTTTTACACGTGTCCTCTTTCTTAAACCACCTTAATTATCCCTATGTTTGCTTATTAGAGATAGATAAAACCTTTTCAAAACCCTTTTCTAGGTCTCAATGCAAATGAACTTCATTATAAGTGAGAAGGATAGTCATTTTCACAGATAAATAAAGATCAAATATGCAAGTAACCAAAGTAGTACAGCATAGAAATTGTCAGGCTCGAGCTTATAAGAAAAAATACCAGCTGGAAACTTGCCATTAGTCGCCATAATCATTTGAAATAGGAGCTTCACTATTTCATCCCGCAGCATATCTTTCAGGTGTCTATCCTGGGAAGGTTAAAAGAAATAAGCACTCAATGACTTAACAAGTTAATCTTAGCAAATCAATGCAACAAACTTCTTTATAATGAATGTGCCTCTATGCCTTTGTACTTCTTAAAACTGAAGGGACAGTAATCCAAAATCCTCTCTTTTAAAGGATGATGATGATGATGATGATGATGATGATGATGATGAATGATGAATGAAGTTCTCAAGAGGAACGGGAAAACTTTCTTGAACACAGATGATAGCCATTAAGAAAAGCAGTCGAATCCTATATTCTAGTCCATTTAGTATTGCAGTATTTAATTTATAGGAACAATCCCATGAAACAAACTTCCAAGACCACTTCAAAAGCATGTGTCTTTCGCAATTTCGATAAACAACTGCTTTGAGATTTTACCTTAGTACTTTCACCAAACAGCTATAGAACCAAAGTCAGCATAGGAGAGTACTATGCATTTATGGTTACAAAGAAGCATATGCAACAACAACAACTCCTACACCTATTATTGGAGCACAAGGCAGGTAAAAAGAGACAGATCCAACATTTTCATGCAATGTATATTACTAGCCATAAAAATCCGATCCGGACAATGCAAGAAAGAAAGAAGAAACATGCAGGAGTTGTAATAAGCAACAGGAATGAAGTAAACAATATTTGACAGATAAAAGTTTTATTTAGTCACAACGGTTGAGTAACAGAAGTGCTAAATGTGTAAGTGTCTATTAAGAATTATTTGCATCATGAATTCTATTAGCCAAATGAGATTTTATTTTTCAAAGAGTTTGCTCAGGACAAAGAAAAATATTATACTAGTTAAGTGTTGGTTTAGTGACGACACTGACTTTCACCAATGAGTGCAAAAATGTCAAATTAAAATGCCCTACGTGCAGCCCATTTTTGGTAAAAAATAAAAAATAAAAAAACTGTCTTTGTTATAACAAAGATGTACACTGTACATTAAGAAAGGAGGGAGTAGTCTCCCACCTGTCAGAGGTTGCAGGCCTTGGTAAAAAATGTTTTCCAATTGTCAAATTCATAATCTTAAAATATTATTATTTTTAATCAACATTGCCATATAAGTTAATTCTCGTAGTATTATTGAATTGATAATAGTCATTAATCACAACTGTTCCATGAGAGTTTTTTAGTTTTTATTTATATGGGTCGTTCACGTCATGCTAATATTTTACAACAAACTAGCATTGGATTAAATGCCTAAAAAGCTTGTAAAAGCACGCCTCCCAAGATTCAAAAGTCACGGATGTTAAATAGTAACCTCCATTACAATTGTGTCTTTTTATATGACATTTCAGAAAGTTGGAAGTCCTGGTGTAAATCATGCTCATTCACACTACGATTAATAATGTTGTCTTTTATTATGCTCCACTACATTGTAAAATTCAGAAAAAAGTTTCGATGACTTTATGCTAAAGGAGGTTGTGGTGGTTACAGTGAAACTTCTTTTTCTTCCAACTATCAACAAAGGAAGTTAGATGAGTACCTACTATATTCCCTCTTGGAATTTTCTTTTTCAAGATATCTTAATATTTCATTGAAAGAAAGAACACAGGAATAATAGTCGGATGGTCCCCTCATAATCACAAACCAAATTTGCAGCACATCTTTATAACAACAGAATTATAGTAGATCGTTTTCAAGACAGCTAGATAAGAAAAGGACCATAGTAGATCATTTTCATACAACAGGCACAACCATAGATACATTGGACAATAAAAACAAAACATCAAGCAAGGAGAACTACCCGTCAAGGCATAACACAACCACACTTCCTTAACATTCACAGATCAATTATTCAGGCACTCACAGCTCACAAATACATAATGCACCATCATGAAGCAATCTAGCAGATCCAATCCATCACTCACTGTACAAAGTAGAATGGCTTTTTCTTTTTCAACCTTCAACATGCAAAACAAAGTAACCTTTACCACAAAGACATCATCGAATAAAGGGCCCCTATAGTTCATGATGAAACATGGCGCTCCCTCTTCAAGCACACCCAACAGAGGAAACTTTCTTGCTACTTTAGAATTTATACCAGCATGATATGCGTGCAAGCTTCAGAGAGAGGACAAAGCATAAAATCAACAAGGAAAATGCGGGGTGGAGAGTGGGACCCTAGTTACCTGACGCGCATGCACTCAATCAACAAGAGAGTTCAACACCTTCCAGATAAGAGAGTCTTCATTTTACAGCACAGCCCCCACCACTACCATCTGCATGCGTTCAAATCTTGTGACCTTTAATTTCCCAAAAGCTAAAAAGATATCATTTCTGGTCAACATATTAAACTCCATTTTCTTCAGCCTAAGCAGCAACAGTGCAAGTGCAATACCATCCCATTGCTACTTTTCTTCTTTTATTGGACAATTAAAAACAGCTCTACCAAGAGTGAAAATATAATAGAGGGCCCACGTAAGCAAAGCAAGCACGCTAAATTCTAATTTATCAATCATCAAAATCCAAGAATTCTAGGGATGTCACCTTTTTACCCTTCTTTTCTACCCTTTAGCCAACATACTACCATATCAGCAAGCACTCAATGATGTTTCACACCAATAGTATTGGTATTGGGCATCAAAGATTTCAAGTATTGTACAGCTTCATCAATAACCAACTAGTGGCTGCTTTCCCTTTGCTCCAGGAATTATGCTCTCAAGAACTCTCAATGTTCTACGGATTTTATCCTTTCTCAATTGAACATTACCCAATGTAGAATCCACTTCTTGGGTCTGCCCAGCAGCACAAATCAGGAGATCAGAATACCTCGATTCTGCATCACTAACACATTCATGAGTTTCATCCAGTTGTACTGAATTAGTAGTGTAGAGTGGTGATTCTCTTTTGTACCCACCATCAAGCAACTTCTGCCTTTTACTTTTTCCATCAGAACAAGCAACTGCCTCAGTCATACAATCCAGCTTTTCTTGCTTCACATAACTCACTTCGATTGCCAAAGGGGAATGACCTGTGCTTGTTACTTCATCATCACCACTGTAATCATCAACCTCATCATCAGAATAAAGCAATGCATTGATTTCATCTGTGTCTTCGTGCATCTCACTTTCTTCTTTGGTTATATGATTCTTATTGCATTCTTCCTCAAAACAGTATTTCAATGGATCACTTTGATCCATTTTAGTTGCCAGGCCTGCCTCATTTTCATTGTAACCTTGAGCGAATATTTTAGCAGCAGTAAGTGGATTCTTGACAAGAGGGTAAACAGGACTATAAATCAACCTTGTTTTACTACCAGAGTGGTCAAAGATAAGTAACTTTTTCTGCACACTTCCAGAGTTCATGGTTTGTGTAGCCTTCACAGTAGTCTTGTCAGACAAACCATGGTGTATTTCTCTAAAACAAGGTTTTGAGTTGAGATACGGGGTCTGGAAGCAAGTGGGAAGCAATTCATGGGCTTCATTTGCTTGTTCCTTTTCTGGAATCGGTAAATGAAGACCTGCATATCCCAGCATTGCACTATGTGCAGGCAACATGCAAGTGCAAGAATTTAGATATCCAGGAAAACATGGTGACCTGGGCTCCAGCAGTGTCCTAATGCAATTTAAATCGGGTTGTTGCGAAGCCACAGGATGTGGACGAGGACAAGATCCCTCAGCCTTAACCATCCAACCAAAAGAATCACCTAAAATTGGAGAAACAAACCAATCATTTGAGATGGAAACAAGATCCTTGTTAACTGCAGTAGTTAGAAAGGCAGTGCAAAATACGTACCAATTCTTATGGTGCTTTGATATGGAATCTTTAATTACTTTCTGCTTTCTCAGGAACAAAAATAGAAAATAGAAAATAAAAACTACAAATTCCAACTTGAGATGGCAATAAAATGTGGTATCAATCTACGTTACAGGTTTCAGCAATTGACGGAAGTATTCAGCCTGGTAAATTTCAAGAACAGAAGGTAATATGAGTTCTCAGAAGATGTAACAATCTATCATCATAATGTGAATATTTGATACACCAATACCAAGCATAAATTAAATTTCAATAGTACAGCTAGAAGGTCAGTCATGCATATAGTTATAAAATGAACCAAGATCTGAAAACTAGAAACCAAGCAGCATTACTAACCTGACAATCTTGCAAAGGTTGAAAGCATGCTATAACTCTAACGATAATTGTTGGTCTCCCTGCAATTCCATTCTCATGTTTCAACGCTCGAAATCTTGTTTGGCTTGCTGCTTGGCACACCATAACTTCTATTGACCCTCGAGTAGAATCAGTCAATCTATCTCAATGTAAGAAATACCCAATGACAGAGAGAGGAAAGGTTCCAAGCTAAGTAGAAAGATCAAGGACAAACACAAGAAGGGATGGGTGAAAGATGGACAAAAACTATTAACACAACTGTTCAAACTGTGTCTTAACTTTCTAGCTTTGCAGCTAATCCACTAAATATCAGATAAAAACTAAAAACAGATGTTGGATTCCATGGACAGCTGAGCGAGAACAATGATTCAAGAGTGGAGAAAGGAGAAGATTTACACGGAGTAATGATCTACACGATAACTTTACAATATAAGTTCAAGTGTACAACTTTGCGGAACACATCAACAGAGAGACCTAATGAACGCATATTTATTTTCTTCTCTTGTATATAAGATATCCACAACTGCTTAGATCCTTAAATTGATGTTACCCCGAAAAACCAATATTCCTGCAACAAGGTATCACAGAATGTTTCAATAAATTTCTGTAATGGAATCTGAGATTGAAAAGGAAGCATGCATCACTAACCAAAACACTTTAAAAACATCAATAAGAACAATAATGGTTTGCTCAATTGCCATGAGACAATCCCAAAAAATCTCTCATCTGGACCGTGGAGGGAAAAGCTACTGTGTTAGGTAGATTCAGCTTTTCCATAATAGAGAAACAAAAGATTCCCAGAATATGAAAGACCCATTAATTTCTTCATACGAAAAGGGAGAATAATGTTCTTTCTGAGAAATGAGAACCTGAATAGGATTAAGTCTGATAAATCATTTGGCTCAGTCAAAAAGATTTTTTCCAACTATCATTCAATGAGATCAAAAGAAGCAAATTTTATTGCTTTACCTTCTTTCCCAAATTCTCACAAGGACAGGAAACGAGTACCAATTCAGTAAGACCTACCATTCTCTTTTGAATACACTTTCACTCATTCATGTACTCCAAACAAAAATTCATACTGCAAGTTTAACACTAAATACAGAAAAATAGAAAAATAATGAAATATAAGCCTCTCCCCCTGGTTGCTCAGAAAAAAAAAAAAAAAATCAATCAAGCCGTCAACAGATAAATTAACTAGGGTTCCAAGCTTCCAAATCCATATTTTAGATAATCAAGATCATATTCCCTACTTTCTTTCAACTTTTCATACCAAACAAACAGATAATACTTTGAAAACCCACCAAGCAAAAGAATAAAAAAAACAGAGAATTAATTTAAGAGTATCTTACAGATGAATTAGAGGAAAAAGGAGCTCAGAATCGATCCGATTTTGACAGAGTCACAGTGGCAAGAAAAGGAAAGGAAAAGAAGCGCAGTGAGTGGTACAACTGTGCAAAGCAAAGTATCTAATGTGGTGTTTCTGATTGGGGATGTTGAGATTATATAGAAAATCTTGTGACGATTTTGCCCTTTATTTTGTGAATAACTGTTTGCCACCGTTTTTAACTGCCATCAAGTGCTTAGCAATTACCGTTACTGTTTCCTACTTTATTTTTCCTTTTGTAATCTTTTACACTTTTACCCTTGACTTATTGAATAAATGCTTCACTAAACTGCCATCAACTCTTTACCATTTTTTCTTTGGCTCATAATAGAGCATTTTAAATGGAATTGAAAAATTACAATTACGATTATGTTTCTAACAATTTATGGTGGTGGTAGTTGATAGAATTTTTCAGTGTTGACCATCTCTGATAATATTATTTGGTGTTTCTATTGATCTTTAAATATGACATTAACTATTTTTAGTGATTTTTAACAATGATAGTCATCTTATGTTAATCCTCAATTGTGGTGTCCTCATTTTAGACAATTTTCAAAGATGGTACTAGTCATTTCTTATGGTCTCATATATAGTGATTATTGTCTCAAACAGTAATTAACATCCTCTCTGATCATCTTATAAGATGATACTCTTATCCTCTTTGATAGTCTTTGAGAGTAATAGTTGTATATGAAAAAAATAAATTGACCTAAGTTCACTTTCATGAAAGAAAAAAAAAAGGTAAAATAAATATACAAACATTTAGGCTTTAATTGGTAATTGCTGAAAGCATGGAGCTCATTTCTTATTGGAGGGGCCAATGGTATAATAGCAATAATTATGATGAGAATTACTACAATAAAGCCTTAACCAAAAGACACATAAACATGTGCCATTCACTCTTTTTAATTTAATCCACTCAATATAAGCTAACTATTATTGATTAGCCTTTAAAATGCCACTAATCTAACAAGAAAAATTATGTACAATGCCAACAAAGTACATTATATATATGACAAAATAAATAAGAGAATAAATGCAAATGCAAGAGCTAGCCATCAAGCACAATATTCATTTTCTTTGCCCACTAGCAACAATCATGTATCTATTCAATTACACCCGTGCATTTCATAAAAGCCAAAATGAATACTAACAAACACTTAAAATTATAATAATACTCATACCACCCCCATCTAAAACAAAAAATAGTCATACCACCCAATAATTTGTGTATAATATTGTAAATTATGAGTAATTATATAATGAATAGTGCTATATATACCATGTTGCTTGAAGTGGAGGGAGCAAACACCAAATACTCAATTAAATTTACTCATCTCTCATAATGAGGTTTTCCCTTTTGGTCATATTATATACTCTAAACATGATTCAATTTTATTAATAAATGCATACCCTTTATAATTTGCAATATGGATCTCTCCAAAAATATTATTTTTTAATGTTTTCATAAAAGGAAAAATTTATTTGTTGGGGATAAATTTATGTTCTCACACATGATGTGATTACTTTCAGAGGATCCTTTAGCTTCTGCCCCGATATAGGTGCGGTAAGATTCTTTCAGATATAAGATAATAGTGATATAGGCCCAATATTCTTTACCATAATATATATACCCTATTTACCTTTCTATTTATCTATCAAAAATAAAAGTATGACATTACCCGTGCTCATAATTTAGCTCAAACACATCTGGCCATTATATATATATGAAAAGTATAAGGGTGATATTTGTCAATTTGTGAACATAAGTTGTTAATTAGAATGTTACCAAATCTTCCTCATTATGCATTTAATAATGAAATAGTTTAATGATATATATTCCAGTAGTGGAGGCTTTACTGGTGTGCTGAGGGCAACCAATTCTTAACAGTAATGGTTGTTGGGATGGTTGGGATGCATTATGGTATTAGCTTTTGTTTTGAAAAACTGAGCCATTGGTAATTTCTTTTTTTCTCAAAACCCTCTCTCTAATTGAATTAAAAACAAAAAATATATAATTATGGAAAGCAAAAAAGACAAGTTATATAATCACTACAGGATTAACTACTATGTCTAACCATCATTGATGAGGTTGAATGGAAGTAGAGAGCTTTTCCCTCACATGGATGAGTCATGAAGACCATAATTCAGAAATTAAAACACAAGATGAGATAGTGGATCAAATTAGTGCTTACTGAGGAGTCATTATGAGACATCCTTGTAGCTAGGTTGAGAAGGGGAACTGGATTATATTAAGACTGCTAAGGTTAAATATAGCGTATGGGAAGTAAGCGACTAAGAGGAAAGACATGTAAACTTATGGCCTTGTTAGATCACATTGTATAGAAATTACAAAGAGAAGGTTTAGGTCTAGTCTAATATAGAGCATCCATTACTAGTAAAGTGGGTTTTAACAGCAGCAATCAAAGCACAAACCTATAACAATCCACTTGTAAGTTGTAATTATATAACAAATAATATTGACCAAACTCGTTTCAGTTTCAGATATTGCCTCAAGAATAGACGAATACGAAAAGCATTAACTGAACTGAATAGAGAAAAGGGATGGGGGAGGACAACCAAGTCAATAAAACTTGGAATGGAAAAAAGTCTAGCATTCATTATTCAGGGATTCAGGGATTCAGGGATTCAGGATTCACGATTCAGTATTCGGTATTCAGTATTCAGTATTTAGCTAAACAACTTACATATAGTCGAAAAGCAACATCCATATAGGTGATACCACGTCTATATAATAACCATATGGTTTTACAATCACCAACAAAAGTAGTTACTGTGCGCTTAAGACTTCAATCTCAAAATCCAACACTGAGTTAGGCTGAATTCCCCAAGCAGGAAAACCACCAGCACCATAAGCATAATCAGGCGAGCACTGCAAAATTATCAAATAGATTATTCTTGAAGGTATATTCCAATTAATGGATAGCCATGATAAATATAGAGAAACTGAAATGCAAGAGGACATAAAAAGAAGTAAAAAAGGTTTTATTAGAGCAGTATTACAATTAAAGGAAAGCCGATAAAAATGGTAGAGACAATGAAGAGCAACAGGACAAACAGGAAATTCAGTTTTGAGTTTGACAACCTCAAAATTTGAAAATAATTATATCATGAGATTTCAAAAAGTAGCAACGGGAAATGGAGGGCTGAATGCAAGCTGTTAAGGACCAAAAGAGTCATGAATAATTGCTTAAGGACTATGTATTTCATTTTTATTTTTTTCGTCTTTTTTTTTTTTTTTTCTTTTTTCTTTTTGAGTGGGGAGAGGAAGCAATTACTTCATCTTGATGTATGAAAAAATGTATCATCAATACATTTCACAACACATTATATGTCTGGAAGTTTAAGAAAAAACAAAAAAATCCTACTGGATGTTCTAAATCAACCAGAAGACAATTTAATTCAAATCCTAATTCCTCTATGGTTTATGCAGCACTGCTCAATCCAAATCTTCATGGAAACCATAGCAAGATAATGAGAAGAATTTTCGAGTAAAAACAACAAAAGAAGGCAAAAGATTAATCTGATATTTGCTCAAATGAGTCCTTAATCTCATAAAGAAAGTTCAGGGAAAAAGAATTCAAACAATGGGCATTTCAATTACTGTGCGGAATATCTCCATCTCAACTGAAGTGAAAAAACTTAAATAGTACAAAAGTGAAATATTACCCGCAGACGAGCAACTTCTCCTAATTGCATTCCAAGAACACCTTCATCCCATCCTACAGATTGGAAATAAAATGATTGATAGTAAACAAATTCAATAAACTCAATCTTCTTATGCCATGCATACCATGTAAAGAAAAAACGATAGTTTCTCTACAACAGAAAGAGAGAAATTTCCACAAATAGAATGCAACAAAATTCTTTTCACTAGCTCACTTACACATGCGTGTGCAACTGTGTTTGGGAGGTTGCTTTCCTCTCTCTTTTTTGATAGATAATTAGATTCTTATCTCAAGGAGGATAAACTATAAGGGGAAGTAGCAGGGTACTTTCTATTTTAGATTTAAAATGTGATAAATTCAGGTATACAGGGTCTAAAATCTAACATAACTGAAAGATTTGATTGTATAATGAAGGGGATAAAAATGTAACATTTATTAGATCTGAATATAATATCATTAGATTACTTGATCAAAGGACTTTTTTTTGGAAAACTAATTGGCTTAGATGGCTCCCACGAAGTTCCATTCGTGCAGTAGTATAGATGAGTATAAGTTATTACACAAATGCAACTTTGAAAGACTATGCATGCTATGAAGACAAGAAATATAATGGTGAGATTACCTTTTATAACAGAACCTTGGCCAATTTTGAATGCGAAAGGCTTCTGCCCAGCATCCTTTGTGCTATACAAGAGAAAGAAGGCATTATTAAGTCCAATTATAAGAAAGAACAGTCTAGAATAAAAGTCTATGTCACTTCTTCTCTTTAACAACAAAAAAAAAGCCAAAATATAAAGACATCATCAGACCTCCAAAATTTTTGAGAAAGGTCTCCATTTTTACCTGCATTAAACATCAAGCAAAAGAAAATTAGCATATGTAAAATGCAATCAGATCTCCAGCTTCTTTTATAGTATGTAATGATTGTAGTAGAATTGATAATTTAAATATGAAATAGATATTCAGTCCTTAACCAACAAGAGCGCCAAGCAAAATTAACATATTGCCTGGAGAGAAGAACTCAATAATTCTAGCACACAATTTATAGTGTAGGTGTGATTTGCTAAATTAGAATGTTAGCATTCACATAAGTTATTGGCATAATGAAGTATGGGGGGCACTATTCCATAGAGAAATTATTAGAAGAAGAATAATCATGTATTTTTTCAAATCCATGAGAATTAATTAAAAGAAAATAGGTGATTCTCCGCCAGGTACTCTATAAATCCTCTTCTAGTATCAATAAACTAGTATGAAATCAACTTTATCATACATATCTATTATTATGACATAAGCTTGTGATCGACAAAATATTTTCCACCACAAAACCCTCTCCAGAAGACAGCACATATAGATAACCATAGCCATAAAAACATACATACATATGCATTAGCTTTTTAACTAGAAACAAAATTTTCATCATAAGTTTCCTCACAATTAGGACAGCCCCCTGTCCCACCAATAGGAATGTCACAGGGACAATTGAAAAATGCTATACACTATAGATAAAAGGGCCCCAGATAACCTTTCCACTAGATTCTATCACTAATCAATCACTGTGTAAATATTCATGAAGAAATCCAGTAGCATGATACACAAAAAATCCATTTAATGAATAAGTAAGGACACCAAATTTATCAAAGAAAAAAAGAAGAACAACGAGCTACGCATATGGCTGTTTCGCCACAAAATGAATGCTTAAAAAGATTTTGCGGGACACCAACCACGAGATGCACTTTGTAACTATGATTCAGTTTGGTTCCTCAAGAAAACTAAAACTAAGTTTGGTTCATCGGAAAAAAATAGAACCAAAATGGTTCATGGGGTACACAGCTCAATTATCACACCACCCATCTAGCTATCCATCTTCTCAATGTAATATCTTTAGGTAGAGGTAATCTCGATCAAGTCCTTATACAAAGGATGATGCGTTTTGATAACATATCTCGCCCACTCAACTAGAATGACAAAATTTGACAATTTTATGCAGACAATGTATTTATCTATAAATTATCCCAATTTTCCTTCAATTAAGTAATAATTATCACAAAAACATTAGAATAGAATGAAAAGTTCCTTCTCTTATAATTCCTTCACTTTCTGGGCAACCAAACGGCAAGAAACATCCAAGCATTGAAACAATCGCGTGAGACTTCTTGAGCAATGTTAGATCCTTTTATAAGTTTTAGAAACCACAAATTCAATCAATTTTCTTAGCCCACATCTTCTAAGCAAAAATTGAATAAAATTGATATATAGATACTGACAAATTGGAAGCCGAGAGAGAAAGAGAGGTTAACCATAACCAGTGCAGTGAACTGTAACATTCTGACCAGGTACGGGCTTGGGACCGGTTCCAGGCCTCAGAATTTGCTTATCCACTCCCATCTTTTTCTCTATTACTGCTTAGGGTTTTGGATTTTGTTGTTTGGCTATTCTCCTAGTTCTCACACACATTTTTATAACCATTGCCACGGGCATGGAAACCACGATATTGACATTGTATTTTCACATTCACACCTTGAATTGTATCAAATTACAAATAAAGCTCCCCCAAAATATTGCCTTCTTTTGCCCATTTTTCAAAATGAGATGAGATTCTTCATGTGTCAAATTATAATTTTTCATTTTTCATTTTTTTTTTTTTTTTGTCCCCATAAGACTCAGTTGATCTATAAGTTACACAATGAAGTCTTATTATCCTTAAAATAAAATTATGGGAAAAAAAAAAAAAAAAACTTAAGTTAAACCAACTAACATTTTAATAATTTTTTATTTTGATCGTAGAGGTCTATATTATCTCATTATTATATATTTAAATTTGTGATTAATTGATAATAAAAAATTATATTCTAAATTTGTTAAAATAAAAATTGCATTATTTTGTACCTCCAATAGGATCCTAGTTAGAAATGTTTGATAAAAGGAAAACTTAAAAATATGAAAAATATATACCTAGTAGATTTTATATTTTTCAAGTTATGAGTATCAATCTTCAAAGATTTTTTTTAATTTTTTTATCAAAACAAAGATTTCATTTAATTAGTTATTTTACACATGTATTGATGAGAAGAGAGGAGAAAAAGGCAAGAAACAATATGTTGAAAAAATCAAATTGGATAGAGATTCAACACATTATAATAAAACTTTTACATTGTGGTTGGATGTAGAGAAATATAAATGTTGGGATGAAATTAAATATTTAATATCTTGATTTGTTAGCTCAATTAATGAGAATGTGCTATCCATTTGTTGTGTCAATGGGACATGAATTATGTGGGATTCTTACAAAGGTATCATTGATTGCTTTGATTCCATTTTCTCCTTTTTCATTATTTTAAGCAAAACATAGAGTTGCTATAATGTCTCTTTTTAAATAACAGTTTCCTTTTTAGTTTTTATTATAGAATTTTCACTTTTTACAAACATATTTTATATTAAATAATTTATATTTTATTTATATTTATACTATACTAAAAGGCCTAACACCTATAATTATGATATTTTAATATAAATTTTAAATCAAATACCATAAAGGAAGATTGTATCTTCCTAAATTTTGACCTATTTTTAAATTAAATTCCATCATTTGTTAGAAAATAATCATCAAGAAACAAAAAAATTCACCTTGTTAACTCCATCATAATACTTAAAAATAAATAAATAAGTCACTTCTAAAATTTATCTCATTCTCCCTATTTTATACAATAATTATAATATTTTTTTTGTATTATTTCTTAAAAAAAAAAACCTGCAATGGGGCTAGCATATAGAAATATCAAATATTGTAACTCTCTCCCTTCTCATAAATTTCTCATTTAAGCTGAAAACAAAATTTGAGCCTAATTCATGGTACCTAACATTAAGAAACTTAAGCAATTGAACCAACATTACAAATATCTCTAATGATTATTATCACTAAGAATAACAAATTAGTAAACATGTGAAGATATTATAGTCTCACTTTTAAAACTAATAAATTAATATTAGAATTAGAACTCTAACATGGTATTAGAGTTTGATTCTATATCTTTCTATGCTCTAACACTCAAATCTAGCACCACAATTCGAATTTGTGTTGAACTTCACCTTCACTTAAGGGTTGTCAATGTGGTAATAACATGATAGAGTTTTACATTATATTCTAAATACGACTCTATTTCTAATCTTGATTGATTTTAAAAATAGCTTCAACTTCCACATTGACAACCAAAAACTTTGAGAAGAAAATTAATTGCAATGAAATAATAAAAGATACGCAAAAAATAAAACAATGAGTGGACATTAGATGAGCCAACCCCATTCCTCCGAATTTAGCTCCAATTTTTTTTCACAAGATCCCATTTCTCTTCCTTGTGAGGATTAGCCTTCACTTAACTGAATAACACTGCTCCCACACGGCAACCGAGTTCTAAATAAAGCAAAAACCTCTTCCTGCAAATCTGCAATGGCCAACGCTCAATTCATCTTCACCTTCTAGCCCAACCTGCGTTGTTACCTCTTGCTGCCTATTTAAGTTTCCCATCACATTTCCTTTCCTTCACCCATCAGAAAACCACACATTTCTTTCCTCGCTGACACCTCGTTTCCCTCGTGCGCAGCCTTGTTCATTTCTTCTCCAACTCTGGTCTCTGGTGGTCGAGATTCAGATGATCTGTTATGAAACAACATCTGGGTAATTCTGAAATGCCACTGATCTGATCTGGGTTGGTGAAGAAACTGAGCTAGAAAAAGGTTATGGAGGTCCAAAGGTTGAGGCAGTTAATGCTCCTATGGTGTAAAATCCGAAGCACCCGTGTGGCCCTTGTGGGTGGTAACCACACCGCCGCTAGATTTTGCAGCCGCTAAGTTTCGGTTCCCTCTAACCGCTGGCTTATTCTTTCTTTGTAACTACATTCATAATTCAAATCCAGTTTTTGGGCTTCTGGGTATTCCCCAAATTCGCAGATTTTGAGTTACTCTTGACCCTGCTGCTGATCGTAGTTTTTTACTAAGGTTTTCAACTGAGAATACGAGGAACGGAGGCAAAGAGAAGTAATGGAATCGGCTCGTGGGTATAAACCCAATAACCTAAACGAGATGAAGCATTTGCATGGTGGAAGAACAGGTTCGAACTCGGAGACCATTATGGTAATTAAGCTTCCCGATTCACAGATTTTGCGTGTTATATCTCGCTCGCTGTTTTTGGCTGTGGTTCTTCTTACATTGCCTTGCTTTGGGTCCATTTTTGGAGGACCTTCCTCAAGTTCCTATTCCATAGTTTCTGAATCTGATACTGGCTTTGATTCGGTCAATCTAGAGTCTTTGGAGTTGCTTTTCCATGATTTGGCCGATGAAGGTCTTCTCAGAAAGGGAGATAAGGCTCTCATTGTGAGCCCCTTCCTTGAAATTGTGGGTATGATTCATAATCTGCAAATGTTGAACCATAACGAAGTTGATTTAGTTATGGAATCTGACCTGGAGAGAAAAAGTTCATTACCAGATGAGGCATATGACTTGGTGTTCACGTCTAGCACTGGAGACACCAAATTCGTTGATCGCATTCTGAAAACTAATGCCATTGTTGCTCTTCCATTGAGCAATAACCCTTCAAATGCATTTAAAAGACGAGCTAATTATAAAATTGTGTATCTCCGGCGTTATAGTTCTATCATTGTTGCATGGAGAAAAACAGGTCTAGCTGATGAGTTGGTGGGTTCCTCCACCAAGAGACGGCTTTGTCAATTGGAAACCGAGGCAAAGGTGTCCTTAAAAGGTCTGGAAGATGTGTTCCTTGAACCACCAAGACGGGCTTTAACGAAATCAACTAAGTACTTCAAGAAATTCAAGGACTTGCCTGACTTACTGGGGGATTCTCTTGAAGGCTACAAGCGTCGAGTCTTCATTGGCGTAGGCTCTCCTGAGGAAAACGGTGGTGTCAATGAATGGTTCCATGAGAATTACCCGAAGAAGAATCAAGAATTTGAGGTTCACAATCTTGAGGTGGCATCAGAAGATCAAGCTCCTCCAAAGCATATTGATGTTTCTGATTGGTTAATAAAGCATGTGAAGGAGGAAGACTATGTTGTGATGAAGGCTGAGGCTGAGGTAGCCGAGGAGGTGATAAAGAGGAAAACATTGTGTTTGGTTGATGAACTCTTTTTAGAGTGCAAGAATGAATGGTGGCAGACTGAGGAGAAAACCAAGAGAAGGAGGGCTTACTGGGAGTGTTTGTCATTGTATGGTAGGCTCAGAGATGAAGGAGTTGCTGTACACCAATGGTGGGGTTGAAGGAGAATCCTGTGATTTGCAGTAGTGTGTTATTTGGGTGTTTTTCTTTTCTTGTGTTTGAAATTGGGGTTGAAAGAGAATCCTGTGATTTGCAGTAGTATGTTATTTGGGTGTTTTTCTTTTAGTGTGTTCGAAATTGCTGCTGAGCAAAGCAGCCAGCTCTATTGCTATTTAGAAGATAATGGAACTGTGTGTTGGATGCATCCATTTTCTTTTGTAATTTTCTCTAGCATGATATTGCTGTGGAATCTCATGTAGATTCTTGTTTGTGTATGATCCACTAGAATAAAAAAGACATTTCAAATGATGCTTCCATTTAATACTGATGCCGGATGTTTTTTTTATTTTTTCTGCTAAGATTATTTTTTTCTGGTTTTGTTTCCTTCTGCTGAATCCGCTTTGATGCTGATGCTTAGTCTTTATTTTTATTTTTTTGCTAAGAGCTCAGTCTTTATTTTTTGGGTACAAAAGAGAGGATTAAATTACATAATTCGTCTGTCTGTAAATGACTCATTATTTGTCTATTTCATTCTGCCTTTATGTTAATCCAAAATATCTCCATCCTCGTCTTCTTTCTAAACACGAAATTCAGCCCTATATAAAAAAAGAAAGCCATAATGGAATTAGTATACTACAAAATAAGCTCCCTATAACTGCAACTTGAGATTTTTGTTGGATTTGATCGAAAAATTAGGAACTTACAAAAAAATTGTAAAAAAAGAGGAAAATAACAATTGAGATCATGCAAAATGGATGCAGCAAATATTGTATAGCTAACTAGAAATAAAGATTTCAACAATTGGGATGTCAATTTTGAAAATTTATTGAGCAAATGACTTTATTATCTAAAGCCAAAAAGAACACTCAGATAACATTGTATGTAACAGAAAACAAGGATCAAGGAAATGTGCTACTGATTAAAGAGTATGGTTTTTTGAGTCAGAAACATACAACAACGGGAAAAAATTAGTTGCCTGATTGCTTCTTTGCTACCTAGCTTTCCACAAGCTGCGCTCCTGATCACAAGTTGAAATCTTTCTTTACCATACCGCAAAACAGGTGGTTCAAGTAATGGCTGTCACTGCCATAGACTTATCCTACCAGCCAGGATGGTCATGCAATTTTCGCTTAACACAAATTTCAACCTCTCACTATCCTGCATGACTGCATCAGCAGAACTTCAACGACTTCCCTAATTCCACACTGTTCACTTCTGATTTGTCGAATGGCTAGTTATATGGGCCTCTACCCTCTTCTCCAAAAGTCTGTCAAACCGAGGATCTAGCAACAAGCTTTATTACCGAGAAATTGCTATGCTTTTGACCGGTCTGGAATCAGTCACAATGAAGAATTTGCAAATCTTAGCCACCTCTGATATATGGAGAAAAGCTTGTAATAAATTTTCAAGCGGCTGAATAACTGAACAACTGGGTCAAGTGCTGGTCAATAAAACCACAGTCCCAATTCAGTGACAGATCTCCCAACATTCCATATCTAAACTGCTGCCTCGGCAAACAATTCTCTGTCTATGCTGTATTGCAAGTTGCAACAAAATAATAAATATTTTAATAGCAGTATGAAAAATTCCTTATTCATTAGCATTAAAATGTTCTCCATACATTCAAACAATATGGCTCAACATCATTTCAGCACAGATAATATGTATCAAACACGCCTGAAGCAGTTTTCCTGCAGAAAATTACAATATAGATCCCCATCCACCACCACCAGGTGTTAAAATCTGAAGAATCTCCCCTGGCAGCACCTGCAGGGAATTCTTACCCCCAAGATAAACTCTCCTTTTATCTTTCTTTATGAGATAGTTAGCGCCACGGGCCCCATTTTCTCCTCCTTTTAACCCTCTTGGTGCATGAACTCGTCTCTCGGAAAGAATGCTCACAATGACTGGGCGCCTGAACTCTATTTCCCTCACAAGCCCATCACCACCTCTGTGAAATCCAGTACCCCCACTGTTTTCTCTTAGTCCAAATTGATGCAGAACAACAGGATATCTTTGCTCAAAAATCTCCGGATCAGTCATTCTTGTGTTTGTCATGTGGCACTGAATTCCACTTGTACCATTCCAGGTAGGACCAGCACCACTACCACCTCCAATTGTTTCATAATAACCGAAACTATCATCCCCAAAAGTGAGATTATTCATACAACCTTGTGAACAAGCACAGGCCTGAAATGCAGTAAATATGACATCTGTTATCCTCTGTGATGTAAGAACATTACCTCCCACTACAGCAGCCCTATCACTTGGGGAGAGGAACGAGCCTTCTGGAATGTGAATCTTCACAGGAGCCAAACAACCTTGATTGAGAGGAATATCAACATCCACCAAACAGCGAACACAATATATTACTGCAGCAGCTGTTACAGCTTCTGGAGCATTCCAATTACCATAAACTTCTTCACTGGTCCCGGTAAAATCAAAATATGCTTCTCCTTTATTAGAATCGATCGTGAGTTTCAAATGAATAACAGACCCATCATCCATGTAATCCTCTTCTTCAATGGTGACAGAATTTTCATCTGACCGTAGCGAAACTCTAGCGCCAACTGACTTGAGCATTTCTCTTACTGCTTCTTCTGCATTCAGCTGCACATAAGTCATATAAGCCTGAACTGTGTCCAAACCATACTGCTCAATAAGCTCTTGGACAAGGATTATTCCTCTTTGGTTTGCTGCTACTTGTGCTCGCAGATCAGACAAATTATCCTGAAGTCTACGAGTTCCAGGGATCTTATGCTTAAAATCATCAGAGCAGGGGTATTGGAGGAGTTTCACTATTCCTTCTTCTTGAAAAGTTCCCTTTTCAACCAGCTTAAATGCCTTAATTGCAGCCCCTTCCTCCCATATGGACTTTGAAAAAGGAGGCATGCTTCCTGGAGTGATACCTCCAACCTCTGCATGATGCCCTCTATTTGCCACAAAAAATACCAGGTTCCCATTATAGAATACAGGTGTAACAACAGTTATATCAGGAAGATGGCTACCTCCAGCACAAGGATGATTGGTGACCAAAACATCTCCTTCATTTAAATTTTCACCCCAGTAGTTGAGCTGCCACCGGACTGTACTGGACATAGCTCCTAAGTGAACGGGGACATGAGGTGCATTGGCAACTAGTCCCCCATTGGGATCAAAGAGAGCGCAAGAGAAATCTAGCCGTTCCTTGATATTTGTTGAAATGGAAGTTCTTTGTAGGGTTCTTCCCATCTGCTCAGCTATACCCATAAATCTGTGATTAAAGATGGAAAGCTGCACAACATCTGCAACTTTTTCTGCCACTTTTACAGTACTTAAAGGAGACTCAATTTCAATTCTAATGTTTCCATATTTGGTAATAGTAGCTCGACAGTTGGGTTCTACAATCACAGTACTATTTCCATTCATGATGATTGCAGGACCAGGCAAGCAATGGCCATTCCCTAGATTTTCAAGTTTAAATAGAGGTGTCTCTTGCCAGCCAATCCCAAAGTAAACCTTGTAGTAGCTCTCGGCCTTAGGACTACCTGAAGCTGGTTCTAGGGCTTGTGGCTTCAATATGTTAGTGACTCCTATACCACGAACCCTAACATCACAAACCAGAATGTTCCTATTCTGTAGTTTAAATCCATACTCCTGCTGAAAAAGCTTTACAAACTCAGCAGCATAATCACACATTCCATCTTCAGCTATTCTTCTTTTAACCATGATGGTAGTATCAGTTCCTTCATACCTCAGATTTAAATATGTCTCTGTAAGAATATTTTCCTCTCTAAATCCCTGATTTTGCAACTTCTGCTTCACTTGCTTCAGTAACACACCTTCTCGATGAGACACCTCAATGACGGATTCAGGTCCATAAACGGCTGAATAGGGCTCTTGTGTGTCTTCCACAACATCAGCCAATCCCATTCCATAGGCACTTAAGATCCCGCAAAACTTGTGAATCAATACTTCTTTCATCCCCAATGACCTAGCAATAGCACAGGCATGCTGAGGACCAGCACCTCCAAAGCAAGCAAGAGAGTGGTTCTTCGTTTCATGGCCCTTCATTTCGGTCAACTGCCGTATTGGACGGCACATTGTCTCATTAGCAACATCCACAAAACCCAGAGCTATCTCTTCCACCGTCATATCCTTTGCAGATGGATCTTGAACTTGATTTCTGCGGTAAGCATTTATCTGCTGAGCAAGCTTTGCGAACTCTTCTCTGGTTGCCTTGATATCTAGAGGCTGATCTTCTTTCGGACCAAAGATGGAGGGAAAATAGTCAGGAATAACATATCCCAGAATTAGGTTAGCATCTGTAACTGCCAACTCTCCACCTTTCCTGTAGCATACAGGGCCGGGGTGTGCACCAACTGATTCTGGACCAACCCGGAAAGCTCCAAATTGGAACTTTAACTTTGAACCACCTCCAGCAGCAACAGTATTTATGTCAAGCTGAGGTGCTTGTATTATGGCACCAGAAATCTGAGTTTCCAGCACTTGCTCATAACTTCCAGCATACCGGCTCACATCTGTTGATGTGCCACCCATGTCAAACCCAATAAGTGGCTTCTCCGTTTCAATCCCAAAAAGAGTCTGTGAATATCCAACAACCCCACCAGCAGGTCCAGACAAAACAGCTTTGTGCCCTGAGAAGTTACTTTCCGGTGCAAGCCCTCCATCTGACTGCATAAACAAAACATTCACCTTCCCAAGCCCCTCATCAAATTTGGATATGAATCCAGATAGGTACTCTTTAATAATTGGCGTCAAGTAAGCATCCACACTAGCAGTTAAACCCCGTGGAACAGCTCGTACCATGGGAGTCAAAGCCGAAGATAAGGAAACATGTTTGAATCCCAAACTCAAAGCTAAAGTTTCGACCTTTTTTTCGTGCTGCGGGTAAGTGTATGAGTGCATCAACACAACAGCCAAACAACTAATTCCTCTAGTCAACAAACCTTTCAGTAAAGGTTTTAGTGCTTCTTCATTGAGAGGCTTCACAACCTTGACAAGCTCCCCTGAAACTCCTGTAAATAAAGTTGTAGAAGAATCTTGATTTCCTACCTCTTTATCCTGAACTAGCTCAATTCTCTCATTAACCTCTATAACCTCCTCATATAGATTAGATGGTTTTGATACAGTGAGGTCGAATATGCTGGGGCGAGCCTGATTACCGATCTGGAGCAAGTCTCGGAAGCCTTGAGTCACACATAGAGCAATATTTTCTCCTTTTCTCTCTAAAAGTGCATTTGTGGCCACAGTTGTACCCATTCTTATCCACTCTATATTATCAGTGGGTATTTTTGTATTACGTGGGATTTTCTTCCCAGTAAATTCTTCTAAAGTCCTCCTTATGCCTTCGACTGGAGCATCTTCATAGTTTGATGGGTCAACAGATAGAAGTTTTAAAACTTGACCATCAGCCTGACCGGGAATTTCAACGTAAACATCAGTAAATGTGCCCCCTCTGTCGATGCAAAACCTTAATTTACCTTCACTGACACTCCCCATATCTGTGCACAAAACTAAGAAGTCAAAACAGCTACAAAGAGCTAAATTCTCAAATAAAAGAAATATTTTCAATAATCCAATTAGGAAATGAGTCCATATCCTGGTTTACATATAGCTACATCAATTGAATAGAAATCAACAAGAAGTAAACTTTGCAGGAAAGAGGATTGCATTACAGCTCCGGGACTGATAACAATAAAGGCAATCTCCGGAAGTTAACATTTTTAATATGGGTCTTGTTGAATACAGTTAAATAAGAGAAACCCAGTGGTACACATAGAACAACCCAGAATGGAGGACTACAAATCACCATAGAGTTTTGACATTGTCAATAATATCCAGTCCTAGATAAGTTGCAAAAAAAATCGATTAGATTAAACCCGTCAGATACATATCAAAAGAAACTCATTTCAATTAACAAGGCAGTGAGCTTCAATCTATTTACCCCAACATGAAGCTCATCACTTAAGCAGCTACACAAATTACTTTACAGCAGAAGGACCTTAATCATCAGCACCTACCCCTTATCAAGCCCTTCAATCCCAATAGAAAAGTTCAATTTTTTATATTTAAAAAAAAAAAAGAAAGAAAGAAAGAAAAAAACCAAGTAAGGCAACAGCAATTGATATAATGATCAAACTTTCAGTTTTAGATAAGAATTCCATTTCCTTTTTCTTTATTATGAACCATAATTATACTCTGAAATTTCATAAACTAAAACCAAGAATCAAAGAGTACCTGTATCTTACAGTGATAGCGTGAGATCTTCAGATTCACTTTGCATCCTGCTCTTGACCAGGTTCAGTGAGACCAGTCTACTGCAGTACAACATAAAACCGCAATCTCTACAGTGATTCTCTAAGCCGGGAACGACCGAAATCCATTAACTACTATAAAAATTTTTAAATTTAAGTGAGACAAATTGTGGCTGTAGTTTAGTGGTAAGAATTCCACGTTGTGGCCGTGGAGACCTGGGCTCGAATCCCAGCAGCCACACAATTTATTTTTCTCCTAAATCTTAGATCTAAACGACGACGTTTAGTTGCTAGTTCGGGGGTTTTTTAGGTAGGTTCCTTGGGAAATCAGAACCGGGAACTGACAAGCCGAAGGAGATCGAAGTCGAAGTGCGGTGTGACATAGTAAGTTCTCTTTCACAAGCTTTGATTCCTCTGAATTTTCAATTTTTCTTTTTCCTTGTTTCAATTGCAAATTTTTTTTAATACCGAATCCGGAAAATATGAGGGCTTTATAGAACATGAAATAGATTTTCTGGGTCTTTTTTTTGGCTTAGATTGGTGTTTTATTTTGTTAAATAATTTCAACCCGATTTGAACACAAGTGGAATTGGTGCTTGGACCATATATATAATTCCCACTTCCTCTTTTTGGGCTTCTTGAATTTTATTTTTTTTGCAGGTCACTTAGCTGAGAAATTCATTTGTAGAAAGGATTTTATGTCTGTTACTCCATTTTGGTGATGTTTTCCAAAATAAGTGTGGTTTATATGGGAAAGTTTTGATTGCTTAATGTGAAAATTAAAGTGACTTTGGGGTTGAAGTAATTGACACAAGGATGGGTATTTGAGATAAAGGTATCTAACTTTGAATTCAAATGAGTGAGAAATTGATGATTAATAAATAAGAAGAAAAACTTAATGGAAGCATAATGCATTAGCTTTTTGAATTTTTCTTTGTGTACTTCTAATATGAATCTGATGATAACTTACTTTCATGTCTCCCGAGAAAAAAGGTTTTATTTTTCATCATTATTGAAATTCATTAGCAGTATTTTCTTCTTTAATGGCTGATAATTTCTTCCTTGAATCTCCGTGTGTATGTCTATTACTAGTTCTTCACTGCACACAAAAACTATCATTTCGGTTTTGATTCACCTGTTGTTGTCTTGTCTGGGTCTGGATTTATAAGTTGGGAACTTAACTCTCTGTTACTCCCACTATTTTCCTTCGAATAACTCCGTGTTATTCTTTTTTCTTCAGAGTGACTAGAGAGGTGGGCAGGGTTTTGGTTTTTGTCTCTAATGTGGCATATAGATTTACTAGCTATGCCGCTGCTGCAATTGGTTTGAGATATATATGGTATTAGTCTTTTTGCTTTCACGTACCTGCTGAACAAGAATAGAAAATGAAATTACGATAACTGTTGATATGTTACTTGCTATTCATTCAATAATTAATCTGATTATCCATCTTTTGTTTCTGGTTTTTTTTTGTTTTTTTCCCCAGAAGGTGAGAGATGATTGACGATCAAGATTTAGGCTTCTTTGCCAACTTTCTTGGTATCTTCATTTTTGGTCTGGTAATAGCATATCATTATGTGGTGGCTGATCCCAAATATGAAGGCAATTAGATATTGAGATCTCTATGTATTCATTCATGACAGAGATTTAACTCAATTTTATAGACTGAGCTGTTGCACCAGTTTTTATGTCTTGATCTTGATAATCCAACAATTTTCCGACTCTATGTCACGTTACTGATATATCTGCTACTTATTTCTTGCTCTACCTTCTAGTTTTCAGGACAACTGACTCAATGTGATCTACGTTACATGTCTGTTGCTTAGAACTTAGAAGTATCTGAATGTCTTAAAAAGGAAAATGTATTGATTCCCTGCATGATATTCTATATCTTTTATGGAGTTACGCTTCCTGCTAGTGTTAGTGGTTTCTAGGAGATGGAAGTGACTTAGTCATGAGACTCATGAGTCAATATGATTGCAGATATATCGTTTGTAATTGTGGAAAATGCTTTTTAGAGCTTTAAAGATAATCTACAGCTTAGTAATTTAATTCAAATCCTAGTTATCAAACTAATTCAAGATATGATGGAAATAATTGTTATCGCTTGTTCTTGGAAGAAAAAACATTTCATGAGCATGTTTGCATAATGTTGTTGTAAATCATGAAAATCATATATGATATCAAGGGAAGGAGAAAAGAGGGAAACATTTAAACTATGCTACCCAGATGATTTTCCTTTAAGTTTTCAGCTCATCCATTTAGGTCTCTGTTTTTGCATTCATCAACTCATGTCTTCACTTAGAAATAGCAAAGGCAGGTTAAGTAGAGAAGGCTTTTCTTGCTGTTTCCAATTCCTCATGAATTGGGTGCATCATCAAGTTTTTTTCATCGTGATATACACCTGAATAAACAACACAATCCACTTGGTCATTGAGATTTCAGAGTGGATTTTAGCAACCCCATCACACTCTCAGTCTATCCAGTGCAACTATAGGAAAGAAGAAAATCAATTTACAAACACCTGCTAGCTGATATAAACATTAGTCCCATGCTGTGTCCTTCGATTTCATGTGATGGGTCTCCATCCCCTGTGGTAAGGGAGGTGACTCTCCATGATATTTGCACGTACAAGTACAAAAGGGATAGGTAGTAGTTTGGATGTAGCTCAAACTATGCTAGATGGACTGTGTTGACTGTTGTCTGCGGGGAGTGCTTCCTCAATCAATAGTTGCTTCAATTCACAGAGCCGCGATCAGACATGAATTTCATTAGTAGCTTTCTTATAGCAGTAAATCAAACATAAGGCATGTGGATGTACTATGTAGTAGGAACCATGTGGGAAGTACAGCCCTGGTACACCTCCTGTTAGAACTGCAGGTTCGAAATGACACACCCTTGTTTAAATGGCAATATATGTTCACCGGAACAATGCCTTGAACAACTGGATAATTAGTTTAATATCATATGATTCTAGTTTCGATCTTTTTTTTTTTTGCTAGTAAGTAATTCATTGAAGAGAAACAGAGGAAACAAAAGGCTCCTCAAGGGAGCAGGCATAAAATTAATTACATTCCAAGAAGTTAAAGTCTGAGAAGCATATTTAGCTAGATAGAAGGCAGTAGAATTGGAATCCAGATTAGCCCTCCTAGCTACCCAAGCATGAACAAAAGAAAGACACAACAGAGCATCTTGTGTGGCATGTTCAATCTCCCAGTCTGGGCAATAATTTGGACTGTTTAAAGCAGAGATGACATTTAAATTGTCACTTTCCAAAATGACATGAGTTAAACTTGTATCGCTTTGGAGAGTTGAAGTAGCAAGCTTACGGGCTTCAGCCGCAGCAATGGAGTGGTTGGTGGAACTGACTTGAGCAGTGGTTGTCCATAATGATCTCTAGCTATGGCTGCAACCCAAGCACAAGAATTACATGTCACAGAATTCACCTGTCTGGTGGAGGAGTCCATTGAGTGAGCAAAGGTGCCTTGTGACAGGAATAGAAAAGTCCCACTAATTCATCATACCTTCTATTCAGTTGGGAGCAAATCCTGTCATGGCTTGGCGTTTGAAAATTATGATAGTGAGTTATCTGGTTCCTATAGAACCATTAAGTGTCCAAAGCAATAGAAGCAAAGCACAGAAGATTATTGCTATCTATGTGAAGGGTAGCATTGACTGCTTTTTTGTTGGTGAGAAAATTGAACCATTCATGGACTGATGGATGAGCAAAGGCATCAATATGAACGCCCCAGGGAGAACTGAACCACAGAGCTTTCATGAAGTGACATTGGAAGCAAATGTGATCAAGGCTTTCTTCAGACTGCCCACAAAGGGGACAACTAATTGGATGAATATTGCAATGGGTTGAAAGCTCCTTTCTAGTAGGAAGAATATTTCAAAGGATTTGCCACCATAACAATTTGAGACGTTCAGGAAGCTTGGATTCCAGTTTGGATCTTTAAATTCACATGTTTCTCCTTAGTCATCCACCTACTTATATGCTACTACCTCCTAACAAAATGTTTGTCATTGGGATATAATTTTAAATATCCTGATTCAGTGTGTTCAGTATTGCATTGGTTTATGAATTGGTTAACTAGTAGTGCTGTTTTTTTTTTTGTTTTTTTTTTCCCCGCTTCCTTGGCTTACACAAGTCATAGACTTCAAGATAAAAATGCTGGTTATCAGGCATTCTTTGTTTTTCCATTTGGTGAGGTTGTTGAGAGAAGACCCTGCATATGAACCACCATAGGTGCAACCAGCCAAATACTCAAACAGCACACAAAATAACATATAGAAAATAAGAACAATTACACTAATATGATTCTCAGTCTTACTAATAGAAATATATAACAGAAACGGGAAACAGGACACCCCGTCATACTAGGTCTTCATAAGCAAGGCATGCTACAGCCTTCAATAAGCTAACCATATCATAGGAAAAGAACACCATAAGTAGTCTTGTGGATGGTCCTTTATTTTACTGCAAATGCAAGTACAGTTGCTCCATATATATTAACTAAGGAACAAGTAGTTATGCTTAAGGCGTGGTAGGTATTGCTGGAGGGGAGAAGAAAGGAAGTGTGGGAACAGAGGGAAAATCTGGGCTTGTGGTGATAGGTGGTGGCAACCTGAATTCTGGGAAAATGGGCGTGGTGAGGAAGGCTGGAAGTGGAGGCAGAGGAGGAAATGTCAAGCCAGGGAAGCTAGGAAAACTACCCGATGTCGGTGCCAGAAGTTTTCTAGAGGCTTGGGCAGTGTCAATGCTTGAAATAGACAAAGCAATGAAGAAAACTAAGGCAAGAAAACGGGTGGAAGCCATCACTCTATGAAGTTGAGGCCAATCTGTGTGAAGCAAAGGAGAGTCCAACCGAAGTATGAAAGTTAGAGGACCTGTGCTATGACTTTTATATTTAATATGAAGGAGAGCTTGGAAACTGGGTTTGGTGGGATTAGCTTTCATGAATACTTAGAATTACAACAACCAAATGGTGATTCTTCAAATGGAGGTACCCTTCATTTAGTTTGGTTTTAATTGGCTTCGATTGCTGTTGGGACTTGGTATTTATTATGGAAAATATGTCAGATATGGATGCTCTGTGAGACGACTCTGTGCTTTTCATTTGGTATCCATCTTTTTTTGGATGTGCTTTCTCTCAGACTTTCATGATTATTACACAAGAGAGAGACTTGGAGTTGTGATTTTTTTTCCTTACAGTTTATGGGTAGATGAATCCTCTGTTCTTGATTTCTTAAACAATTAATGAGAGTGATAGGGTTGGTTTTCTCCTATAGTACAATTTTGTTAGTATCCACTACTATTAGGACTCAAAAAAGCAAATTACTGAAGTGCAAAGAAAGTGAATTTTAGATTTAGAGGGAGCCTGTAGAACTTTAAGCTCTTTCTTGTGATCTCATCATGTCATACAGGTGCCCTAGTATCATGATATTTCCTGATATTTTGGATCTTTTTAAAACATCTCATGTACTATTTATTCCCTTGCCCCCCTGGTTGGGTTTGGTTCCATTACTGCCTAATGCTGAGCTCATGTTTTTTTTAGATATTGTAAGGCATTGTTGTCGAAAAGATTGAAACTAGGAATTCTCATAAGCGTACATTAATGTTATAGGGGCCCAAGGATATTAAAAATGGTATGGTGGGTTTATTTTTTGCTCAATACCCAACAAGAGAAAACGAGTATGCTAGGTACCTATCATCCAATCTGTTACTGTGTCATAGCCTTTTGGTCATTAATAGCAAAGCCCAGCTGGACATATATTACAACAAAGATTGACATGAAAATCTGGCCTAGATATTTGAAGTGGTTTCATTTAACAAGATGAAACATGTTGTTGTCCTAGCGGATAGAAAACTAAACGCATTCTTACCGAAAAGAAAAATATTAAATGCATTGCATTTTATCTTCAAGTAATATCGAACTTTGTTTAATATCTTCTCATTCTCATTAAAGGATGGTATGAGATTTAATTTAATTTTCCCTTATCATATCAAAGGGTTCAATGCCAACTTAAATTGTAAATTGGGCCACTTCCAATGTTAAGAAGTCGTACTTATAAAAATTATGTAATTCTCATCTAGAAATGCTAGTTAGAGGTGTGTAACATGTTAGAATATGCAATGCAAGCATAAACGTTAGATGAGGAGGTAATGTATCACGGTAGTACAGCAAAATATTATGAGTTTTGAACTCCTCTTCTGCCTTCTGCACTTCTTGTAAAGCCATAGGACAGCTGCAAGTTAAAGCATACCCCAGAGTGGTGGCAGAGATGATGGGGTGATTGGCAAAGCTGGGATAGTAGGCAGGGGTTTCTCTGATAAATTCAAGCCAATAGTACACTCTCCTAGTTTATGAGTGGTTCAATTTCAGTTGCAGACGCTGTGCTCCGGTAAGAAAAAAAGGAAAAAAAAAAAAAAAGTTTGTGCTGCATATAGTATCAGTTGAGGGTGGGGAGCAGATGTTACACAAACCTTATTGATTGTTAATCTGCATTTAATTCACTGAAAGTATGAAAATACCACCAGAGATTTGATCTGATTTGAAGGTTTAGAATTTGATAATGAAGGAACATGATTAATGTAATAGTATATAAAAGTATCATGTAGTGGAACTCAAAGTTCTTGCAGTAATGGAAACCTCCCATACATACAAATGAAAAGAAAATTACACACTTTCACAACCAATAACAAGTAACAATATTGATAACATCATACCTCCCCAGAGATATTAGAAAGAAATCAAGCTAGCTATCCAATACATATGCATCTATACTGCTAAACCACTCCAACTTAGCATAAGGAACATAAGCTGAACATCTTCAAGGGCTAGAGGTTGCAGGTGGTGGTGAGAGGAATGAGATAGAGGGAATAGTGGGGAAGTTAGGAATTGAAGGTATTGTTGGCAGGGAAGTTGCTGGCAGTGGTGGAAGTGTAGCCTGTGGGATTGTTGGCATGGTGGGAATGCTTGGAAGGGGAGGCAGAGATGTCTGAGTGGTAGGCAGTGTGGGTTGTGGCAAAGATGGGATGGTAGGCAAAGGTGGCAATGTTGTTTTAGGCAAATTGGGTATGGAAGGAAGATTTGGTATAGCAGGTGGAGTTGTTTGCAATAGACTGCGAGCCGCTAGGCTCTTGTCCATGTTTAAGAAGGACAGAGCAAGGAAGAAAGCAATGATGAAGGGATTGTAAGAAGCCATGGCTAAATATTTTTCAAGATTGAAGAGAATATGCAAAAAGTACTATTGCTTTTGAGTTTGTATGAAAAAATTAGGACCAATATTTGATCTTATATAGCTAGAGATTTAAGGGGTAGTGCCCATCAGTACAATAATTTCATGTCTGGTTGTGAAAATCTGAAAGGCCCTAATGAGAATACTGTTGTTAGTTCACCTTCCTATATTTTTGGACAAAAAATAAAAAGAACAGTTTGTGTTGTTAGACTGTTGACGTGGTTGGCTACCAGCACACTAGATATTCAAAAGTAGGACGTCCGACTTTTTCTTTTGTAATTTGTATGACGAAGAAGCAAAAGTTTGGTTCTTTAGTTATTTTTTGTTGGGCTGAGTTGAACTTGTGATGTCTTCACAGCCTCCAAGATCATGGCCTAATCGGAACACAACTATTACCCATATGACCTTTCCCTATTTTTCTAATAGATTATAATACCCTGATGTTCAAGCACTAGTTCTATATGTTAGCCAACCACAATTCTAACACAATCTTACTACCAAAACATAGGGATAGGTAAGCTAATCTCAAAGTTAAAAGGATCTATCAAATTTTCTCTTCCACATACATGATTATTAGTGATTTTTTCTTTTTGTTTTTTTTTTATAAATATTATATTTACGAATCGAAGACATGTCAACATTAATACCAAAACTTAAAGCTCTCTTTTCACTCTTAGGTTATGAGTTCGATTTTTTATCTTCTCTCAAACTCAAAAGAGAAGGAACACGAAAGCAATCACCTCTATCGTGAAATAGAGTCTAATTAGTTTTTTATTTTTCTGATAAATATGATTACTGTTATTTGATACCTCATGCGTACGAACCACGGAAAATTCCTCATTTGACTTTCTTGCTCATTATCCAAGATTTGAATTCTTAGCCACAGCTTCTCAAAATTTCTTCATCTTAGCTTTTTTTTCACTGCTCTAATTTCCTTCTCAAGCATGGATGTTATCCAAGCAGCTCGCCAGCTTTTCCAAGCTTCTTCCCCAGGTGAACCAAATTTTCCTGTAATACCAACTTTTCAAGAAACCGACATTAATTAATTGCCAGTACCTTTGCCTTCACTCCCAACTTTGTCACAAGGAAATGTGCCTACTCTTCCTACAAGTCTACAACCCCATGCATATCTGCCACAGCCTACTCTGCCTCCACTTTTTTACTAGTTTGGATGCTTTACTGGGTAAATCGACTAACAGTTTCCCAATTAATGTCTTTTATAGTTTCCACCATCTAGCGGTAAGCCTATTTACGAGTTGAGTTGGCGTAAATCATTGAAGTCTAAGATGATTTACGTGTTCTTATGATTATTAGAGAAATGGTCAGTTACCGATTTATTAATTTTGTTGGTTTATAATATAACATAAACTATCAAAATTTTGCATGTGATTTATTTTGATAATTTTTAGATTAAATAGGCATATACTTTGCAATTTAAGAGTTTCATTGTGTCATAAAATAAATCATCAAACTCTTTGACATTTGATTAGATTTGATCAATATTTTTTGGAATGGAAAAGGTCAATCACTTCATTGATTTATTAGCGTGTTTTATTTTAAAGTAAATCGTCAAATATTTTGTCAATTGATTTATCTTAATAATTTTTTTTAATAGTACATAGTCAATATACCAAAATTTATTTGTTTTATAAAATAAATAGTCAAGCTTGGTATCGTTTATTTGCTTTGATAATGATATTGAATTGGAGCTTAAAAAAATTAAAATTTATAGTTGAAAAGGATAGTGGAAGCTAATTCTTAAAATTTTCATATTTTTATTTATAACTTTTAACCAAAAAAATGAAATAAGGTTTTTCTCTTGATATATATATATATCTATCTTTTATAAACATTTAAATTTACATAATTTTTTTAATTTTGAAATAAATAATATACTTTTAATTATACTAAGAAAATATAAATTCTCATGATGCACAATTTTCTGTCATCCTTTTCAACTATAAGTTTTAATTTTAATTTTTTTAAAGCTCCAATTCCAATACTGCATTCAAAATTCAATAGAATCTGACTAGTCTCTTAAAATTTTCATATTTTTATTTATAACTTTTAATATTTGCCAACAAGTTTCCTAATCTCCAACCTAAAACAACATTCATACCCCAATAAAAATTTAATTTTTTTTTCTATAGTACAAGCCTAGTTTGTATTTGAAACTGAATTTAATAAAAAATATATATAAAAATTTGATGAATTAATTACAGAAAATTTATATAAATAACTTTTTATTTTCTTTCTAAATATCCATTATAAACTAAATTAAATTGAGTTGAATGAAGAAAATAAAAAATTAACTAATATGGTCTAAATTAAAATTAAGGGATCTAATTGAAATGTTTTAATACCAGAACAACTAAAAGCAAAACAATTATGAGCCTTCTAATTTGAGTTGGGGATGAGTTCATTGAAGAAGAGACGGTGACGTTTTAGTCCCTCTGATGACCCTGCATGTGAACCAGCAGAGGTGCAACCAGCCAAATACTCAAACAGCACACAAAATAACATGTAGAAAGTAAGGAGAATACTTTAATATGATTCTCACTCTTACAATTAGAAATATATATTAGAAAAGGGAAACAGACACCCCTTCACACTAGGTCTACATAAGCAAGGCATACTATATATATTATGGATATGCCCTTCAGTAAGCTAACCATATCATAGGAAAAGAACTCCACAAGTAGTGTTGTGCATGGTCCTTTATTTATTTTACAGTAAATGCAACTACAGTTGCTCCATATATATATATTAACTAAGGAACAAGTAGTTATGCTTAAGGTGGGGTAGGTATTGCTGGTGGGGAGAAGAATGGAAGTGAGGGAAAATCTTGTCTTGTGGTGATTGGTGGTGGCACCTTGAATTCTGGGTATCGTCCGGTGAGTAAGCTTGGACGTGGAGGCAGAGGAGGAAATGTCAAGCCAGGGAAGCAACCACCCTGCATAAGTTTTCTAGAGGCCTGGACAGTGTCAATGCTTGAAATATACAAAGCAAAGAAGAAAAGTAAGACAAGAAAATGGGTCGAAGCCATCACTCTTTGAAGTTGAGGCCAATCTGTGTGAAGCAAAGGGAGACCAACCAAAGTCTGAAAGTTTGAGGATCTGTACTGGTGAGGCAAGGCCCTGTGCTATGGGTTTTATATTTAAGATGAAGGAGAGCTTGGAAACTGGGTTTGGTGGTTCTGTTATCTGCATATCTTGTCAAGCCATAGGACAGCTGCAAGTCAAAAACATACCTAGAGTGGTGGTATATCTAGAGCTTAGGCAGAGATGGTGAGGTGGTTGGCAAGGTTAGGATAGTAGGCATAAATGCAAGTCAATAATCACTCTCATACAGTCATACTTTATGGGTGCATGATTCAACTTCAGTTGCTGTTAGTAGAAAAAAAAAAACCTCAATTCTTGTTATGGTTAAAGTTTGTGGTGCATATACTATCAGTTGAGGCCTTGAGGGTGGGGGAGAAGATGTTACACAAACCTTATTGATTGTTAATCTGCATTTAATTCACTGAAAGTATGACAATACCACCAGATGTGGCAGTACTTCTTTATCATCTTTATAGTTATTAGAGCAATAGCCGATTACGTTGCCGATTTACCAGTTTTGGTGGTTTATACTATAACGTAAACCGCCAAAACTTTTGACATTTGATTTATTTAATTTTGATCATTTTTAGATTAAATAAGCATATACTTTGCCAATTAAACAGTTTTTTGTTGTTTTATAAAACAAATCATCAAACTCTTTGACATTTAATTGTCTTTGATCGATACTTTTTTGAATAAAAAAATTCAATTACTTTGTCGATTTACTAGTGTTTTTGGTTTTTAAAATAAATCATCAAACATTTTAGCATTTTATTTACCTTGATAGTGTTTTAATAGTAAATTGTCATGTACGAGTTTTGCTATTTTATAAAATGAATCGTCAAACTTTGTATATTTTAGATAGTTTTAGAGTAAATAGTAAATTGTGATGCCTTTTTTTTTGGACCCTATTACTAAATTGTCAAAGGCTAAACCTTCAAAAAAATTGACATTTGATTTATTTGTTTTTAGATTAAATTTGCTAATTTAAGAGTTTTGTTGATGTTGTTGTTTTTTTTGTTTTTGATTTGTCCGTGGGAACCCTTCCCCACAAATGTTTTTGTGCAGGCTCGATTCTCTGACCGCTCAACTCAAACATGGCTTACCACTTGAACCATGTCTTGTGATAAGAGTTTGGTTGTTCAATAAAAAAGTCATCAAACTCTTTGGGCATTTGATTGGCTTTGATTGATACTTTTGTTAATGAAAAAGCCAATTACCTTGCCGATTTACTAGCATTTTTTGTTTTTAATTTAAATCATCAAACATGCATTTGATTTGCCTTGATAGTTTTTTATAATAAATCGTCAATGCACGAGTTTTGTTATTTTATAAAGTATACAAAGTTTATTTGCTTTGATAATTTTAGAGTAACTAATCATTTACAACCTTTGTTGTAGTTTTTTAAATAAATTGTCAAAAAATTTCACATTTTATTTGCATCGATAATTTTTAGATTAAATAATAAATTACGTTGCCATTTTTCTTGTACTTTGTAGGCTTCCGGGGGAAATCATGAAGACTATTACTAAAATCGTTAAAGATTCTGCCAATACAATCCCCACAATTCCAACAGTCCAAAAAGTCACACTACCTTCTTTTCCCAGCAACATTAATGACAACTTTGCATTGGTTTATGTAATGTTGATTATATCATGTTTATATCCCTAGGAGAGTTAGATGAGGTTCTTGTCATTTCTAATTTGTTGTTGGTGAACTTTGTTAATTTTAGACTTTTGTATGTTTGGGTATCTTTTTGTTAATGTATTTACTTTGAAATTGGATTTATATATTTTTGTTTATCTAATTAATCATGCTGTTTGAATTTCATCTATTTGTAAAGCATTCAAAGCTTCTTTTAGCTACTTGTTGGATGCTAGTCAGCATGGAAACCAAATCATCTAAGAACTATTGGCCACAACATTATTGTTTGGTCCATATGAAATGATACTAAACAAGGTCTGAAATTATTTGGAATAACTAATTCATAGATGCTACAAACAAATTACAAAAGTATACAAGCAATATATAACAATAGAAAAACACACTGCTCACATGTACGATTTTGAAATACAGAAACAAAACAACAAGAAATCTAAAATAACATCATACAGATACCAAAAAGAAAAAAGAAAACCATGGTAATCCAATATTTAATACATCTATGATGCTTAAGTACACCGGAGCAACTTCAAGTTAGGGAATAGACCTCAGCTCAAGGGCTTTTTGTTGCAGGTGGTGGAGTGAAAAATGAGATGAAGGGAATGCCATTTGGGAAAGAGGGAATTGAAGGGAAGGTTGGCAATGAAGTTGCAGGCAGTGGAGGCAAGGTTGGGATTGTTGGGATGGAGGGAATGGTAGGCAGAGTTGGTTTTGGCAAGGATGGTTGAGTTGTTGGCAATGTGGGTTGTGGCAGAGATGGGATTGTAGGCAAAGGAGGCACGTTGCCTAAAGTTGGCAATGTTGGTTTCGGCAAAGTGGGAATGACAGGAAAATTTGGTGCAGCTGGTGGAGTTACTTGCAGAAGATGGCGAGCCGCTCGAATGCTGTCCATGTTTGCTAAGGAAACAGCAATGAAGAGAGCTAGAATGAAGGAATTGTAAGAGGCCATAGCAAATTAAGGCAAGAAAAAAAAAAGGAAATTTGAGTGAATCAGAAGTGAGCACAAGTGTTTTTCTTTTGGTTTGTGTGGAAAGTGTGAAGGAAGGGCTTAGATTTTAAAGTGGAAGGGATGAGAAATTCCATCAGTATGGTTGGTTATTGGTAATCTACACCCTTTTGAGATTTCTCGGACAAATATAGTTGTCGTGACGATACCTTTCTTAGTGTTTCTCAACAACAAAGAAATCTACACCCTTTCGAGATTTCTTTGTTGTTGGCTAACCTGATATTATTATCATTGCTTACAAGTGTCTGAAACCAGATATCATAGAGCCATAAGCTCTGATTATACAATAACAAAACAGAAAATATTCCAATTTCATTTTGAATATTATACCAACCACGTATAGCAGTCAAGCAAGTATTATTTTTCCCAGGGCAGATGAGTTAGGAGATGAACTAACAAGAGAAAAGTCTATAAGTATTTTCCTAATTAATTATACATGATGACCTATCATCAGTCTAGTATCATGAATCTCATAATTCAACTCTAGATCAACTATATGAATAATTTTCTTTTATTTCAACCTATTCAGAACTTTAGGTATCACATTCAAATTTTAACTTAAATTTTCATCCGAATTGAATATTATTTAACAAGTTAAATTTTGACATGCTTACTTTGTTGTTTAAAAATACTTCTTGATTGATCTAAATTGTTATATCGAAGTCCAAGCAGTCATAACTCATAAGCTTACTTTTGCTATTGTTACTAGTATTTAAAAGATCATTGATTAAATTCAAATTCTCCTTTTTTTTGACTGAAGCTCCCCGGTTCAGAAGCTGAATCCAGAGAGCAGATTCAGACCATAATTAATAGTAATATTTCATTTACTCAGTAATCAAAAATAGTCTCCTAGTCTAACTCATGAAGGCGTCTATCATTACTCCCAATAATTAGCAAACATCTCCGATAGTATAGGGTGTCAATCACACAAAATAAAAGGAAAATAAATCCCAATATAGATGATCAAGACAATCCAAAGAAATAAAAATGTAAAATGCTTTTGCTGATTAAAAGAAAAAAAAACCAATTTAGTGATAATAAAAATGGCATCTCAGTCTCTTGATCACATCAACTGCTGACAGTACCCTTATTGTTCCTCACTTAGTGATCTGTGCAATTACATTACTTATTGAATTGGCTTCCTCCTGCGCAGTCTCCACCAATGAGTCCTAAAATCCAATGAAACAATGAACTCAGAAAAATAGTACAAACTTCCCAATAAAAAATCTGGCACATTCAAAAGATTTTATACCTGTGAAGCTATCAACCGTGCTACCGTTTTCTTGCTAGACTCTTGAAGCTCACCAGCAATTAAAATCTCATCCAATATATAGTACGCCTTTCATATTAAACAGTCAAGAAATGAATAAAGGCAACTTATTACCACATCAAATTCATGTCATCAAAAGTATAAAACAGTGTCAATGATTACCGAGGCATATTTGGAGTGACTCACTTTGAATGAATCACAAACAACTAAACAATTAAAAAGTGGTTTTGACCATAAACCGTGAACAATGGACAAACCTTGTGGAAATTGAAGATCAAATCCAGCTCACAGACCTGTAAAGCATGAAGGAAATCGCAATGGCATTTAATTATTATCAGATCAACAACATATTTAGAGCCACAAGACACGCCCTTCCCATAGTGTAAGTCATACAATTACTTCCTCAGAAAGTCAAAAGATTATGAGGACTTACACTGCCAAAATATCGGTCAAGAATCTCCACGAAATGATGAATTATTTCAAGAACTTCCAATTCATTGTCTTCTTCATCAATACACATGCAGAAATAAAGACTAGGCGTATCTGCACAAAACATCCATTGCAACCAACTCAGTTAATCATTTTTAAGACAGCCAGAAGTAAACATCACGAAAGAGTCTCTTAAGACTTAAGTACCTTTTATAAACAACTTTATACCCTCTCCATTCCACAAAATTACATAGCTTTGGAGCTCGGTTAAGAACCACTCCACTGAGTTCACGGATAACCTTCTCAAAATAACAACCATCTAAAGATTAAAATACCAACAATGAACAATCTGGAAGCTAAGAATATAAATAGAAGAAATGGAAGAAAGACATCTTACAAAATGGAATGTTCATTGGAAATTGAGAACTCATAAATCTACTAAAGAACATTAAAAATTACAGTTCAAAGTAGGAAAAGGAAAAGATGAAGAAATTAAGGAGATACCTTAGATCTTTCCTTCTGTGTGTAAGGTGAATACCATTTTGTCAACCTCACCTTCCCTTGACGACTAATAAGGAGCACAAAGTGAATCTATAACAAATGTAGAATATGAAGCATTAATGGAGTAGCCAATACAAAAATCACGCAATCTTGCCTAAATCACATTAGAACGGTAAGCAAATGAGTCTGCAAAGACTGTCAAAGAAAACATTGCAGTTATACAAGAGATGTAGCTATAGAAGAGACAAGAATACATGGTATGATATCATTCAGACATGCAGTTTAAAATTATAGGGAGGGGGGGGGGGGGGATGCATACATGGATAATCTAAATTACAGTCCAAGAAATCAGGCAAAAAAATAACAATCATAGGAAAAACTTTAATAGGACATAATGTTTATCCATTTCACTTAATACAGAAAGGCGTGAAAAATCATTTCATTACGGGTCATTTCCGATACATGAACATATTGCTGTCCTACAACCAAGACTACATCAGGGTTGTAAGTTAGACAAACCACTAGATCAATAAATGAGCCGAGAATGAGCTTGTTTTGAAGATAAAAAAATGACAAGCCCAGTGTGACCTTATTATAATAAATGGATTAACATCAGCATAATCCAACAGCTAATGTATGACAATGTTTGAGTTCATTTACATGTGAAGTGCAACCTTTCAGGTAAATTAGTGGGAGGTGATTTAATCTCATTTATGAGAAATATTATTGTCTTCTTCTGACAAAGTCAACTTTTAAATCAAATAATTTGAAAATCTTCGGTCACGAAAATCATAACATGTATGGTTTATTCTTTTATTGGATAGCATCAATACTAGTAAAACAAAATTTTACAGTAACAGTTCATGAACTAGAAACTTGTATCAAGCCATGTGTAAAGTTTAAAACCATGTTTCAGGCTCAAAGTCACGCCACATTTACCTGGCTTGGCTTAACTCATTTACGTGCCTTCTATAAATAACAGGCAAGAAACATCAAAATATGGGAAAGCCGGAAAGCAATGGAGAAATTTCATTGGCATTGAAAAAATCTTTACGCTTCAATTACACGGGGAAATAGGAGAGTGAAAAAAAAATCAAAATGAAAAATAGCTTAACAAATGAGATTCTTATTCAGGCATTTCTTACATGTTCCTTTTCTTTTTCTAAATGTACCAAGGTCTAAGCATAGCATTAAGATAAACCAATAGAAGAACCAATCAGGTCATAAAAACAAAAATTCTAAACCACAAGACATGTATTCTACACTCCTCAGAATTCCCATAATCAATAGCATAGGTAGCTTTGTAGTGGAAAAGACAAGCTGTTTATAATCAGAGATTCAGAGTATAATTGCAATTTCCATACTTTTGATCCAGAAGAGATGCAACTCCACTTTTAGAAACACCCCATACATTAAAAAGACAGTGGAAGGAAGAAACAAAGAAAAAGGATAATGAAGAATGACAGTAAGAACCTAAACATAGATGGCAGCCCGGCTCTGGAAGATTGAACTAACTACAGGACATTGCAGTTCTTCTTTAGATTATACTAATAGCAATTCTAGTCCTAATTATTATTATAGGAAGAATAACATTGACAAATTTACAGTAAGAAATGAACAACCCCATAGAAGCGAAACCAAAATCAAAAAAAGAGGAGATTTATCAGAATTTCTACTACCCTAATAAAGAAAAACTGAACTCAGTCAAGGGTCTATAGTTACCCATCACCAGCCAAATGGTAATGGAGCAAAGATCAATCACCCCCATAAGATCAAACCCACTAGAATAAGACAACAAACGACATGTTACATGAGCATAATAAAAGCAATGTAACCCAGAACGTAATAAAATTAAACTGAAATATATAGATAAAAGCTTTTTTCTATCAGATCTAATTTCAATCTTATGATGAAATACAATACTATAAAGTTGGGAATTTAAACAATTACCATTTGCTTTGCAATTACCAAACTTGAAGAGACGAAGCCCACCTGACTAGTTACAGCAACAGCAACCCCAGGAACACAAACGTCCTCCGCTGAACTAAAAGAATGGTCTTGGGGGGTTCTCTGCTTGGAGATAGTCGATCGGTTTATTTCACAGTTTCCGTCGCTGTTACTGAAGCTAAGGCAGAAGAAGAATTGGAGCTGAAATGTACGCTAACGATAAAATGACCAGAAAACCCGGTATCAAGGAAAGTGGCGGGGCAAAATGAGGGCTAGAAGAGTAAATTGATATCATGCACCGCATACATCACGATTTACGAGGAAACACGGAAAATTAATTTTCAAAATAAATGCAAGATAATTACATTTTACTTTTGATTAACTAAACGCAATTTCATTCATCTAAAAGCATAGGGCCTTAAATTTCGTTGTGAATTGTACTTCTGTTTTTTAGAGTGTAATTTTATATTCAAACATTATATATTTTCTAATTAAAATCTGAAAACGTACATGTTTTTTTTTTTTTTTTTTCTACTTTTGATTTTCAATTGTATCTTCAAAAACACCTCAAACATATTTTAATATTCTCTATTTGGAAAACTCCAAAACATCTCAAATTAACACCATAACATCAAACCATATTCCCCCATGGAAGCATAACTTTTAATGATAATTAACCTAATTTTGTAGAGTTGATAGTTATTAAAAAAAAAAAAGTGAAAATGACCTATTTAATTTTAGTTATTATTATAGATTTGTTAGCATGAGAATACATGATCACTCTTGTTTAACTTTGTTAAAATTTAATAATAAGAATGAGTGAGATAGATTCTCTTGACTACTTGATAGCAGAAACTCTAATTAATATGAGATTGAATGAATGAGTTTTAATATCTTACCATATTTTAATGAAGAATTATAATATTATATTAATTACCATGATTGGCAATTTTAGTTGCATGGGACAATCACAAGCTATAAAATGAGTTCACTTTCTTAGTTTATTTACCCCATACAAAAAACCAATAATAATCACCTCCTTGTGAAATTTATATAGTACTTTTATTAAATTTGAACGTGTATCTGAAATATAAATGAATGATCAATATGTTACAGAAACAAAAGACTAAATCACCTCATCTCATGTATCAATGTATGGTACAGCTAAAATTGTATAATAAGATATAAAACACACTCCAACAGTAACCACTTTCAAATGGGAACAACTAATTCTAGAGAACCACAAACTGAACTGAATAGTACATACGTCAAAAACTAATACACCAAGCACTGGATAGCAGCATATATAGCAGCAGACAGGGCTGAGTAGCAAGCACTAGCTAGCTTGTTCAAGGATTAGTGGTGTACTGTGGTGGGGAAAGGGAAGGGATTGGGAGGTCCTTGGGAAGTGTTGGGATAGTTAGTAATGTGGGTTTAGGTAGTTCAGGAACTTTAGGCACTTCAGGCTTTGGCACCTCAGGAAGGTCAGGTTTTGGCAAAGTTGGTAATGTGGGCTTGGGAAGCTCAGGAACTTTGGGCAACTCAGGCTTTGGTAGGGGATGAAGCTCAGTTTTTGGCACAGTTGGGATGGTCGGCTTAGGCAGTTCAGGAACTTTAGGTTCTTCAGGCTGAGGCACTTGAGGCAACTCAGACTTTTTTGGCAGTGGTGGCAACTCAGGCTTGGACAATTCAGGAACTTTAGGTTCTTCAGGCTTCGGCGCAGAATGAATGTCAGGCTTAGGCAACTCAGGTTTAGGAAGTTCAGATACTTTAGGAAGTTCAGGCTTTGGTATGGCAGGCAACTCTGGCTTTTTTGGTAGCTGTGGTACCTCTGGCTTTGGCAATGGGGGAAGTTCAGGCTTAGGCAGTTGTGGGAACTCAGGTTTTGGAAATGGTGGTAAATTTGGGATTTCAGGAAGTGGAGGCAACTCAGGCTTGGGAAGCTCAGGTATCTCCGGGGAAGTTTTCTCTACAAGATTACGTGCCTCTGCAGTCATTATGTTGCTACTCGTTGACAGGAAAGCAATAAGCAAAAGTTGTAAGAGAAACGACGAAAAGCATTTGGAAGCCATGCTTGTAGATATGATAAGGAAAAGCTTCAATTTGAATAGGAATTGCAGCTCCTTTTTCACAAATCGATTAAGATTGCTTGTTGTTGATGATTCTGCAGATGATACAGATGGGTTTTTATAGATGAGTAACACCACAGATAGAGGCATGAGTGCATGACTCAGCCATCTAGTTTGGGTTGGAGAGAAAGCTTGAGGGTTGTTTGTTCAACTTCTCTCCTATATTATATAACTTCCTCAATTTTGTAGATAAAATTCAATGACAAGGCTTTTCAAAATATTATTGATTATAGGTCATCTACTTGACAGTTTGTTCTTTCCAGGCTCTCTGAGTTGTATTCAGAAATTTTATATGCTTATCTATTAATTTTTCTTACACTCTCGTTACAACATATGTCATGTTTAGTGAAACAAAGCGTGTTGATGATGATTCTCCAATTTTTACAATACCCCAATCTGGTAGTATATCTTTTGACTATTTTATTTATTTATCATTTCTGGAAATTACCTGATAACTTAACCAAATTAATTCAAAATTTAATTTCCCCCGAGCTCAAAGTAAGTTAATTTAAGCATCTTTTACCTTCTTAGATTTTTCTTATTTTTTTATTTTTATTTTTTTACAATTAGCAATATTTGAAGAACATGGAAGAAAAATTTTTCGCATTGACAGAAGGCAGTGTCAACAAACTGTGCAGGACCTTAACTGGAAACAGTAAACGTTATGTTTTCTACTACCACCTAAATTGATCCTTAGATTTGGAAGATGTGGCCAATTCACAAATTTCAAGTATTCAGTGACAATTTTATCAGATAAATGGTACTTGCACACCACTTTTTTATCTTTGATCGTCACCTGTTCTGTCTAAATATCACCATTTCATGCCTAACAGTTTAAGCTTTTAGGTTAGAAATTGTTGTCTATTAGTATTTTATGTGGATTTTACTTGCTAGACTCTCCGATCCGTTTCTCCCCAACAGTTACCATATCCCTTCCCAAAGGCTAATTAAAATGAATAATATTTTCTTTGATTCATTAGAAGAAATAAATTTCTTTCTTGAGAAGCCATTTCTCTTGCAGCCAAGAATCAGTGAGGGAGGTTAAGCAATAATATAAGTTTGTGTTGTCTGCAGAAATGGCAATTAGTCCAGAAATCATTTGTGTCTGGTATTCTAAAAGACGGGAACAGTTTTAAACAGGACTATCTCTACTTGGAAACACAGTTTTATTGGATTGAAATCAGAATTAGTAATAATTGATAAAGAGTATAGTAGGTCCTAAGGAGCCTGCATCTGTTGTGACTTTCCAATCTTAACCAAACAAGTATGTGTGCCAGAACTGCTAGATATTAATCATTCATGCGTGTACCCTGCCCTTACATTTGTAGCATTTACAGTTAATTTTCAATTTATATAATTTTTATTGTCTTTTCTATTTTGTTTTAGTCTTTTGGCTAATAAAGCGAAACCAGTAACAGGAATTATAATTGACAGAAAGATCACATTGAAATGTATTTTAAAGGTGGCAAACTCTTAAACCTGTACATGTACACATTGGCTTTTACTAATTCCAACATTTGTCATGGAAACTTATTTGTTCTTGGAAGTAACCCTTGTTTAATGAAGTATCAGAAAATTACTACCTGTGTTCTTTACCATAATCTTGAGCTTGCGAAATTCAACTTTTGCACTTTTATTTTACTTAATGAATTGCAGAAAGTATAATACATGATCAATTTGCTACTGCAACATTTACTTAATCACTGGGAATGGCCATTACATGTAATAATATTACTGAAAATGTATAAAATTCAAAGTACAACCCAATATGAATCACTCTCAAACAGAAACAATAAAATCCAGAAAGATAAAAAGTGAAATGCTATCTGATGCACTCATCAAATACTGGTAAGCCAAGCACTAGGCAGTAGAGTGCTGTAATAGGTGACAAGCTGAGTGCTATATAGTTCAAGGATTAGTGGTTGAATGGGCTGGGATTGTTGGCAACGTGGGCTTAGGCAGTTCTGGGACTTCAGGCAGCTCCGACTTCGGTACTGCAGGAAGCTCAGGTTTTGGCAAAGTTGGGATGGTCGGTAATGTGGGCTTAGGCAGTTCAGGAACCTTAGGCAATTCAGGCTTTGGCACTTCAGGAATCTCAGGTTTTGGTAAAGTTGGGAATGCTGGGATTGCTGGCTTAGGCAGTTCAGGCTTTGGCACAACAGGAACCTCAAGTTTTGGCAATGTGGGCTTAGAAAGTTCAGGAACTTTAGGTGTCTCTGGCTTTGTCACTTCAGATAACTCGGGCTTTTTTGGAAATTGTGGTAGCTCAGGCTTTGCTGGCAGCTCGGGCTTAGGAAATGGAGGTAACTCGGGCTTGGGCAGTGTTGGTATCTCAGGCTTTGGAAGTGTTGGCAGCTCAGGCTTTGGTAAATTTGGGATCTCAGGAAGTGGAGGCAATTCAGGTTTTGGAAGTTCAGGAACCTTTGGCAAAGTTTCCTCCAAAAGATAACGCGCACCCATAACCATTGTGTCACTTGTCATTGATGAGAAAGTGATTAGCACAATCAATGAAATGTAGTATGGGAAGCTATGGTTACCCATATCTGGAGCAGAAGAATAGAGCTTTCAAAATTAAGGAAAATTTTAACTCTTCGCAATTGGTTTTAGTATGCTAGTGAATTGTGAGCTATGGTTTTCATATGTTATCGTAGGCTTTTATAGATGATGAGGCAAGTGGGGAACAGAGGCATGCAGGGTGAGTTGGTAGGATAGTTGTGCCTTGTTAGTTCAACTTCTCACCTGTATTAATATTATCACTTCCATAAAATACATATTGAATCAATAAAAGGTTTCGTGAAGGAAATTATCAAAATATCTAGACTTGGGTTTTTTTCTTGTTCTCATTTTGACATTATTGACTAGCTCTCAATAGGTACAGGTTGACAGGTTGCAAATCATTCTCTGCTAGGTGTAACCAACTTCAGCCGCCTCATCACGTTATTAATCAAAACCTGGAAGCTTATATATTTTGTTATTCTTGGATGGGATAACACAAAACCAAAAAGAATAATCAAACTTCTTTTTCTTGTGCAAACCAACACAAGTTCCTTCTAATTTTTAAGGCACACAGCAGACTATTATATGCGCTTTACGTTTGCTTACCTCAGCATTTGCTGTCGCCAACCTCAAACCTCTACCTGTACAAAGATCCTTCTATGAGTTGACATTTTGTTACCAGAGGTGGCTACTGATGGGAAAAGGCAAATACATGAAATAAAGTTTATTGGGAAATTAATATGTATTATAAGATTTAATTATAATTATGTTAGATATATAATTAGGAATAAGTTAAAGGTATTTTGGTTTTATCTAGAATTTGAATAAATAGGATTAGGATAATAATTAGGATTTTAGTTGTAGAGTGGAATTAGAATTTTTAGAGTTTTAAGATTTGTCTATATAAAAACTTATTATGTACTTTGTTATTTAACTTTGATGAATTAAATATTAAAATATTACTAATTTTATTTCAGGAGTAGTTATAAAATAAAATTGTTCCTTGTTGATCCTTAAATCTTCAAATAATCATACACGTCTTACGTCGAGTGGTATTAAATATTGTTAGTTTTCCTTTAAAAATAGCTATAGAATAGAATTATTCCCCTTTTGATTCCTAAATTCTCAATCAATCATACGCATCCTACGTCAGCACTAGATAGGTATTCTTGAACTGTAAATTTGATTCGAAACAAGAATTACTATTGATCTGGAACAATATTTTTAGCGTTGCCGTCATTCCAGTCATAAACTCAGAATGTTGTAGAAGAAAACTAAGAACATAAATCAAAAAAATAAATAAAAAATTTGAGCCATGGAAAAAAAATTGGATAAATGTAAAATTGGTGTAGAAAATATAAAAATGTTTTAGTTGGTATGATTAATTACCTAAAAAACATAAATAATAATTTTATGTTCCATATTCCAAGATAAGTAGCATCTTACATTCTGATTCCCATTCTCATTCTGTGTATCACATCGATCTGAGTACCTAAGAACAACATTTGCTTATTTTATTGGAACAAAAACAATCTTAAAACGGGGGGCATTGGCTAACTACTGTTTCATGCAGAATGCCCTTTTTAGCCTGGTTTTAAATTTTAACAACACATACGGGTTGCCTAACTCACTCACAATCTATCAAAATCATTAATATCAACATATAAAATATCCTATGATTCCAACATATTTTCAGAAGACACGTCCAGTATGGCTGCATATTCTGAACCTAGCCAAGGGAAAGGGAACTTTGTCAAGCATATCCAGATTATCATACTACACGTTGTATCACTCCCATACTATGCTATTGCACTATAATACCAGTTACATTTTGTGCTCAAGTAGCAACCTCATCACCCATTCTAAAGTTCTTCACTTCAATTCAATTGATGCTTGATTGTCCCATCAAGCATTTGCAGGAAGGAGAAAATAACCACCAAAAAAAATAAAAAAATTCTTCCGTCAAACTTGGTGGAATTACATTTATGTTTCAATTCTGTTTTAAGAACATAATACGGCCCATTCTTTTATTGTCTTGCTACAGCTAAATTCAATGGAAGAACAACAAATCATAGAGGTATACAGAAAGTAAAAATTTACCACCAAAACGACCTATCTTTCACAGCAATTATGGCATTTTCCTCCTTCGCTCTTCCCCTGTAATCCAGTGTCCACTTCTCAAATGTACAGTCAATAAAGTCATAGTAACCACCATGAAGAAAGAGTTCTCCTTTTGCCACTTTTTCTTCTATCCAGGGGTAAGTGAGGAGGTTTGATAAGGAATTGTTGATTGATTCCTGCAAAAGAAACATTTAAATTTTTAACATGATCTATTTCTTTTTCCTTTTCCACGGATCAGAAACATTCTTAACATTTCTTAGAAATCATTCAGAATTGAAGTTGCACATTCTACAAATATATATTGGTTAATCCTAGAAAACAAAAAATCATATTTGTTTTTGTAATGTGAGCAATTATTATTTCTATGAAGTCCAGAACATGAACAAGTTGAAGAATGACAGTCGACTATCTTGTCAGAAAATGCGAACCCTTTTCCCAGAAATACAGCAACCAACTCATCCTTTTTCTTGTTTTTTTGGTTTCTTGATCATAAAATAAAAATCAGCAGAAGGCCATCATAGAACAGAAAGTGGAAAAGGATGTGTCTAGAAGGGCTAATACCAAATGTACTATGCATTCCTGTGTTTCATTTTCGTTAAAGTTTCTGAGACACCAATTTTTGGATTCGAAAGTCATCAAGCTAGGCATCCCAGATTTTAACCTTAAATTTAAACACCCAAAAGAAGAGGGAGATGGAAAGGGAAGAAACAAATAAGTGCATCAGAAGTTGTATAGTTCCCTATATTAGATGACACAGTTGAGGCTATGAGATAATTCATTGAGTATACAGAGTGTATAATTTGACACCCAGGGATTGCCAAAATTGATAATCATATTCCAAAACGCAATGCATTGGAATACCTTATTCAATCCAACTAATAAAAAGATCACCTTCTCACAGTGTCTGCACTGCTGGTCAAAGCAGAGGTTGGAAGCAGCAGCCTCAGTTCTTATCCGGGCATTCTTCCCAATAACAACCCAGTTTCTGATAAAGCTACTGAAAGTTTAACAAAGTCAGAAACATCTACACATTTATTACTAAGAAAGGCTATTATACATGGAACTTATAACAAAAAACTAGCAAACATATGAATTGAACCTTGAATTTTCATCATCTGGCATACTCATAAGGGCCTGAATGCCTCCACAGCGACTGTGGCCAATGACTAATACATTCTCAACCTGCAAGGAATTATATTTTTACATTCTGTACAGAAAGTACTAATATTGAAGGTTTTGTGGCCGAATACTTTCAATGTATATACTTATCTTTCAGAAAAAGCTTTCCATTTTTATATTTAAGAAGTCACGGGACTCGGATTTTCTGAAATATTTTCAATAACTCCAAATTATAAGCAACTTATTTCTATAGCTTAGTATTAAATGATATTCATAAATTTCACATTTTCATTACTCTCAGTCCAGCACATATCTCTTTGTTGCTTCCCAGAAGTTTTGCACTCCGAAGATTGAAACTTATTGCTTAACTCAGTTAATCTTCTTCATAATTGAGCGCAATAACATCATCTGAGTACTTTCAAAGCATTTCTATGTCAATTCGTAGGGAATAACCCATGGAACTAAATAAATCCTACTTTGTATATATCAACATGGTCATGGTTGACAAAAGAACCATACTCCAATTAAAGCCGAGCCCTTCCTAGCAGTTTGTACGGAAAGAGATGCTTACTTTAAGAAAGTTTACAGAAAATTCCAAAGCAGCATTTGTTTCTGATGGTCCATTCTGTATGAGAAGGAAAAAAGAAAAGGAGTAAAAAGGATAAGCAAAAGATAAGCTCAATATTTAGCATCGGTGCTAATAGATTGAGGTAGACGTATGAGATAACCGTCTGCAAAGTAACAAATACCTCAAAAGGAGGCACTAAATTTGCAATGTTGCGGAGCATGAATGCTTCACCAGGTTGAAATCCCAGAATGTTTGAGGGACAAACCCTAGAGTCTGCACAAGCAATAACCATGAACTGTTCTTGTAACTGTTAGTTGTTAAAAAATTTCCCGGAGGCTACAGCAGAAAAAAACTGACTGAAAAGACTAAAGGCAATCCTAATGTATGTTTCTAACAGATGTATAATGCATGGGATACAGACAATAAAAAAACTAATAAGAAATGGAAATCACAAATACCTTTGGTGCTTGACCCTTAGCAAGATCTTGAAAGTGTTTGGAGTTTTCCCTACAAAAAATGTAACCCACGTTACATAAGAAATTTTTCTTTTTCTTTTGATTTAAATGAAATTTAGACCATGCTGTTTTGCTGCTTACATGTATTTCTGCCTTTTGAAAATTAGAAAGCGATACTTCAGATCATCAAACAAATCACACTCATCTGTTTTTTTCAGCTCAGTCTCAAACTTGCCGTTTCTGAGTTGTTTAGTGAGTCCTGCAGGCTCCCTAGAAGCCTTTAATGTTAAACCTGAATTGCTCCTGAAAAAAAAAAAAAAAACAAAGAAAAACATTTCTAGCATCATAACAGATCGCCGCTACTAGATCAAAGTTTAGCAAAGGTAATCTGCATAAAAGAAAATGTGATCAGTTTCTTATTTCTTAAGATTAATTACAATTATCAGACAGCAGTCATTATGTCAATTTCTGGAGCTTTTTTTGGTGTGGAAACATGGAAGAATTGAAATCTTAGATCAAAACATTATGTATAGATGGTATGAACTGCCTAAACGAAGAATTCTAGCTCATGTCTTCCATTCCAGAAACTCAACTCCACAAGAGCTGAAATAAGCTTCCAGGGACCTCTCTGACCACTTAAAGCTCATATGCAGAGACTTCTCTAATAGCAAGCTCTCGGACTCTCTCCCTAACCAGAAAATGCAAAGAGGAAATGAAGTACATTTCTCCTCTTTGCTTTGTTTCCCTTAATCATGTGGTTGCATGCCTCTAAGAAGCAACAATTGACACCTAATAATCTTGTTGTCTAAGCCTAAACATGCCACATAAGTCCATTAAGCCTACACAAAATTAACTCACTTAACCAAATTAAGTGGAAAGTCTAATCACATTTCCATTGAGTCATTAAGGGCCCAATTGCAATATTTCATCCCTTCAAGATCCTTTAGTACATATAAGACAAAATTTAAATGACTTTGACAACAGGTGATGACCCAAAGATCACTATCATTTAAGAAAGGAGTGCTTGTACATTTAATGGATTATAGAGATTATCAAACATACAATGGTTACTTATCAGCATAATGAAATTCCCATCCATAAACAGGGGATGTCTCAAGAATACTGTTCCTAGTTGCCTCTAAAAGTTTGTCAAGATTAAGGTTTAATCACTTCAAAAGCATTTTTGGTAAAGTATGATTTATTCCCCAAGTTTTAAGTTAACCCTAACACCATCCCATTAATCCAAAATTGACAATTTCTCCACACAACTTCATCAAATTTATTCCCATTAATACATGGAACACAGAAATAACCTTTTAGTAAGAAGAGTATAATCTAAAATTATGGCAAAACAGGCATCCGAAACTAGTCAGAATAAAAGTGCCAACTGCCAAGCATAATTATTAGGAAATAACAGCAGCAGCCAAACATTATAAACCATTCGAATAATCTCAGCTGATATAGTTGGTAACTTACCTTAAAACTGTCGATAATCTCAAATGGGTTTGCTCGGTTTCCTCTGATTCCAGCTTCTGACCAAAGATCTGCCAAATGAGTATAAGTGCAATTAGCCAATTAACAAAACGGAAGACACCTGAGAGAGAAGAAGAAGAGATATTACTGTGGATGCCCTCGATGAAGGTCTATGAATCTCCAGGAAGGAATTGGAGTATAAAGCAATAGGTGCAGAGGGAAATGGGTCCCGTGAAACAAAGCTTGGTGCAGGAACTGCCATCGGAAAGCTTCAATTCCAAAGGGTTTCCTTTGAGTGCCAATTGGGAATTGATCAAATCAGAACAGTCATTGGAAGTAAGAAAGCGAGGTGGGTGAGTTGGTTGGATCAAGAAAATTTTTCTTGTTTGCCTCCAAGAAAGACGGAGAAACCAAAGCTTAAAAAAGAAAGAAAAGTAAAAGTGTTTTGTGCTAAACACAGTATCCAGCTAAGATGCATATGGTGATGTTGAACACTTATCCACTTCCAGACATGATCCAAGAAAAGCATCCAGCACGTGCTTGTAGTCACCAGTGAGTTCTAATTTGGTAAAAAGAAAAAGAGAGGAATTCTTCTAAAGATCTAAAAGATTCATTAATTTAGAAAAAATGGGTTTCAATTAAATAATACATCTTCAAAATCTTTTTTTTTTTTTTTTCCTGTTCTTTCCCAAAATATAGGATAAAAATTTAATCCGTAACTCCAAGTAGATAAAAAAAAAAAATTACAAGATAAATCCAATGCCCAGTCAAATTTGAGCTTCTACCAAAAAAAAAAACACACACACAAATTTTATTTAATCAAATAAACTTTTAATTGGATCAGGTCACAATCCAATTCATTACCATACCCCAAAAAGGTATTGTTACCGTATGTAGAATCACCACGTTACGATTCTCTTTGGCAGAAAGATTAATCAAACAAAGAAAAGATGAAATCTTTGTCATCCAAGGTAATGAAAACCACGTATCCTAGAATTCCAGCAAACTATTAACTAACTGGTCTTAAAACTAGAATTTTATTTCACAGATGAGATGTGCATGTTTGCAGATAATGGTTCTTCGACTAGGAAAGAACAGATAATTTCCCAATGCACCTGCTTCAATTCAGTTAGTGCAATTTACAATAGGCAAGGAGTTATTCTTTCCTCTGAAAAGATAGGAGCATATAGCAACCAGCATTGCCTTCAAATTACAGCTTCAGAAGTTTCGTATACGTAAGTTCTTTACCTGTTTCTTCTACCGGCGAAGCATCAAATAAGAATGTTTCATACACATGGAAGGCCACAGTAAAAGGTTACCAGCATATCAACTTTCAAACTTATATCTTGGCAAGGGAAAGCCAGTTAAGGTACCGAAAAGCTTGGGATGTGAATCTGATATCAAACTTCAGGAAAGCAGCCAACAAAAATGAATAAAACAGCTCGGCATTATTATGTTGTTACAAACTGGCAAGTATCTTATGTCCATAGGTTTTAGTTTCAGATCTGTTAAAATTCTTATGAAATTCTGTATGCAGCATGAATTAGATGACTAAACTGCAGACACAAAACTTCTACTTGTTTAATTTTCCATCCAGATGAAGTTCTTCCTTTGATAAGATAAGATACAAATACAAACATGGAACATTCAAACATATGAGGAAATAGTAAGACAAGAAGACCAGATTCTTCAATTTTCACATAGCCTGATAATTATAACATATTATCAGTTATCATCAATACAGTTTCCACCAGAAATCATATGAACAGATATGAGAACAAAACAGAATATAAGCATTTGCCTCTCATGATTCATAACTGCAGAAGTTAAACTCAGAAGAAGGGAAAAGAAAACATGGATCATATGGTTGATGGCTGTTGATATTCCACCATAAGGAAAAAGAATAAAATTATAATAACAGCTATTTTGCATATCCAATTTTGGAAAATTAAAAGAGAGTATCATTTTCGCTAGCAAATAGGTCTAATATGAAAACAGTTGTGCATGATAGGGGGTCACGTATTTATAGTTAGAAAAAAGCTGGCAAGTAATTAACAAAGTAGTAGGAAATTACTGACATAATTCGCATGAATTAAATATTATTGAAGACACCAACCTAGTAGATCAATAGCAAATATATTTCACTTTTAGCAAACACAACATATTAGATTCATCAAAAGCAAAGAAATCATCAACACTGAGCTTTCCAACAGAATCATATGAAATGATAATAACTTAAGTAGTCAATCATGTCTTAATGCTCAAAGCCTTGATAAAAAGGCAACAAGAAAGGATACTACTGTCTATGACCTACCTCATATACTATCAAGAGTATCCGCCACAGCTCTAGAATTGTGGAGTTCAACACTAACTATTGTGACAGGACTATGCATGAGCCTAAATTGTTCAAGTATCATGGAAAGCCTAACTTACAACCAGAAGTTCACCATATCAAACCAAAAGCATTATAAAAAGCCAATGTTTAGCACTTTATTAGACACGTCCATCTACCTTCTAGTCAATATCACATATAATCAAATATGGATCTATACTCCTAAAGCAGTAAGCAAAAACTAGTCTCACTTTAAAATGATAAAAAGATTAAAATAAAACATGTCAGTTTCCGATGGTCCAGGACCTTAAATCCAAAAGCTCGGGAAAAAAGTTAAGCCAAACAGAACAATAATAGGGCCATCAACTAATCTATTTCAGCCATGAACATAGTGATACAACCCAGTTTACAAGCTCAAGCAATCCAAAGAAAATCACAGTAATTAACAAATGATAACATTCACCAGGAGATTTGTACGTACCATACAGAAGGGCAATGTTGAATAAACTAGTCATTCTTAAAGACCAATGCACACGAACAAATGTTTTTCAGTACTTTCATGCATCAAGAGCTGTTATGCATCTAAACTAGTAAGCCGCTAGCAGAAATATAACATAACTAGGAACAACAACACTCAAACATTCTGCAATAGGCAAGTTCACCCATCCGTGCAGACCAAAATAAATAAACAAAATTCATTCCATATTGGGAATTGTCTAGTATATGGAAATAGGCTAAATAAAAAAGGTAACTCCATACAGAGTGGAATTAACTACCACACAAAAAACACAGCATATTCAAGTCATTCATGATAAAGAAACTTGTTTGAATGATCATGCATTGCTACATAATACCTTTTTTTTTTCTTTTTTCTTTTTTTCCAAGAAAATAAATCTTATTAAAACAAGTATTATGTGAGTTAAAAACAAAAGTGTTCACCAGTCACGCTGCATATCTACCAAAGAAACACCATGAAAAGCACCCGCTGCGAATCACCTAAGAGCCAAAAGAAACAATCCTATTCCCAAACTAGATAAACTAGAAGAGTGGCATCTCTGAAAAACCTAGCATTATGCTCCACCTACACCACCCAAACAACTGCAAAGAAAGCACAAGTCCACAAGATTTTGGCATAAAACCCATATAGTGAATCAGATGATTATGCTGAGCGTTCAGACAAACCCGTGAAGCACCAAAAGTTATCAAAAAGTTTACACCAAAGAGTCCAAGCCACAGGACAATGAACAAAGAGATGTTCGTCGGCCACACAACTCCTAAAGCACATCACAAAAACATCAGGGGTCAAAGCCTTTGAAGGCCTTCCATTGTTTTTAAGTCCAAACAGTTTATTACATTTTAATGGTTTAAGGTATACTTGTGACTTTTAAGATCACTTTGGGTACCTTCCCTTTTGAATCCACCTCATCCCCCCAAAAGAAAAGCAAAACAAAAGGGCAAATTTAGCAAGTTTTGTAACTTTTTATGTTATTTAAATAAGCAGGGTGCAAGACAATCTAAACCAGTTTAACAAGTCAATATAATGCCTTCAACTTATTTTAGCATGGATGTAATAGCAGTTCAAAATCTCTCCTATACTCATATACTAAAATCAATTGATTGAAAATATTATGATACTTCGTACTTATATAGCAGTATTTTTGCAAAGTGACTTGTATAAATATTAGTGTACACAAATACAAGTACTGTAACAATAACAGCAGACTAATAGATTGATGCGCAACATGCCAGCTAAGAAAGAAGAAAAGTGAAAACAATGTAGAAACCTTGATGAATTTCAGTATCACATGCAGAATCTAAAATAAAGACATATTTAAGGTTCCCTCCAAACTCGTCATTTATTAATCTGAATCATTGAACTTACTGTAATATATCCTTCCACAATAGCACACTCTAGGAGAGGGAAACAAACCTCAAAACAGTTAAAACAAAATTAAGGAAAGATTGCTGCAAATTATTCTTAAGATTAACTAACATTGGACGAGGATGCATAGTCCTAAGCATCACTTCTAATACTACAAACATACAAGTAAGCAGCAAGATCTACAAGGAAAACAGTAAAATAAGAGATTACCAGACTAATTAGCCTTAACCTTATCATCTGCCACAACAGAAAGAATGGGCAAACTACTGAGAAACTCATCAAGTCCCTCAAAAAACCCAATCCCTTCAATATTATCCTCCACACCATGTCCAGTCCCATTTCCTTGATTCGTTCCCCGGGGAGGCTCTTCTACCTCATTACTGAACTCGACATTCAAATCCAACTTCCCCAAATCTGCTGCACCTCTCTTCCTCCAACTACCAGGTGCAGCCTTCTTACTAGACTCAACTCTAGCAGCATTTGGTCTCAACACAGATCCATCTTCTACATTCTCACCATTTCCCAAATTGACATTCCCTGCAAAACTCTGATTCCCTCCCTTAACTCCTTCTGTTTGTACTTTACGAGCATTTTTGTTGGCCAAAGCTTTCCCTTTTGAATTCTTTGCCTTCTTCTTCCTACCATTTTCCCATTCATCATCAGAATCATCCTCACTGGGATCAGAAATGTCAATAAAATCATCATCATCATCATAATAAACCCTAGGCCCTCTATTTGAAGCATTCTTTGGCCTCACAGCCTTCTGATTTTCTTGTGAAGGACAAGCAAACATTGGCGAAATTGGAGTCCATTTGGCAGACCCAGCTGTAACTTTAGCGTTCCCTGAAATCCCTAATGGGAAATAACCCCAACAGCAAAAGTTAGTTTCTTTTCCGGTAATCGGCGGTGACGGTATCATCACCGCATGGAATGCCCTCCGGCAGTTCTGACACCTAAGAGTACACTCTTCATAAACCTTGGGGTACTCGTAAAGTACGTAACAATAAGGGCATGCAGTCCAGAAACTCGGCACCTCCGACTCAGTTCTCTGAGTTGACTCGCTAATCCTACCTTCCCCGGTTAGCTCGCTAGTCCTAGTTTCCCGAGCTGACTCATTGGTCCTGGTTTCCCGAGTTGACTCGCGGGTCCTGGTTTCCCGAGCTGACTCGCGGGTCCTATCTTCCCGAGTTGACACACTAGTCCGAGTTTCCAGAGTCCCTCCTGTCACATTTTGGGGAGTGGGTCTTTCTTCCTCCACGACTACTCTACCTTCGTTCGTCTCCCTCGGGCTTCTCCTCACAGACTGCTGCTGCTTCGGCTGAGCCTGATACTGAGTCGACTCGTCCACCATTCTCAATTCGTTATCATAGAGAGCCTTCCTCGAGTTATTGGATAAAACGGTCCATGCATCGTGAACCAACCTAAACGCCTGATCGGAGAAGACAACCCTATTCCGATTCGGGTCAAGAAGGAGAGCGAGTCGTCGGTACTGAGTGGCGATGATTTCTATGCTCTGGGTATACCGAACGAGCTGAAGGATACCATACCAATCATATTGGTTGCTGATCCGGTTCTGCCCGGCAATAAGTGTATCAACCACGGCGAGAACATGTTCGGTTGCTTCAAATCTCGGGTCGGATTCACGTGCACGGATCGCGAAAGTCCTTGACCCATGAAGATCACTTCCGCTCAAGAGCCTCTCCGCTATGTTAAGCCACCGCTCAGCTTCAGCTCTGGCACTGTTACTGTCCATTTCCGTTCTTCGTGTGTTGGGTAAGGAGTAGGATAGTGGGTAGAAATGGAAGAGAGAAAATGCAGGATGAGGGGGTTTTTTTTAGGTGGACGAAAAAGGACAGAGGTTTAATGGAAATGACAAAGAGAGTTGGGGAAAATAGGTTGGGAATTTGCTGGTTGTAGAGGATATTTTCGTCATTATGAGTAGATGATTGAGATGATCAGAAACGTATTACAGTATGTCAGATTTAGTGCAAGTGCTGACAGAGACGAGAAAGAAAACTTTGGACGAATGGTGATGTTCTCAAAGTAAACAAAAGCTTGTATTGTTTGAGTTTGACTTGGGAGTTGGAATCGTCAACAAAAAATTATTTTTTATTTTGTTCTATATAAATTCTTAACAAATTATTATTTATATTTTATATTTTTTAATTAATAATATTTCTACGAGACTAAATTTTTATATTTTATCACTAAGAAAATAAATTATAGAATTATAGTAAAAACTTTCAACACCAATGTTAAGTAAATAAGTGTATTTACTCATAAAAAAAATTAAGTATAATCACCCATTTACTTATATTGATATAATCACCAAAAAATAGAAGAAATTTTTTTTTTTGTGCTAACTAAAAATATAATATTTGATGGAGTCATTGCCTTGTAGCCCGTGGGTTTCAATTAAAATAACTTAAATAATATAATTGTTTGTGAAAAGCCAGATTTACAATAGTAAATGTCAAAGGAGGTAGTGGAGTTTTTATACATATCTTAATTGGGTATCTAAACAGTGAAGGAGAAATAAAAGTTGATATTAGTTTTTGTATTTTCTTTATTCATTTTATAAGTTCGATTTTTCATAAACAAACAAGTTTATAACTATTTAATTTCATGAGTTCAACTTTTTGTGAATGCCATAGTAAAAAATAATTTTTTTATTCTCAACATAAAACTAAACATGCATAATAAGTAAATAAAAAATTTAAAAGATTGAGAAGGAATTGGTTCAAAATTAAAAATATAATATCAAATATATCATGTATTATCATATAGTTATTTAAAAATATCAGAGAGCATGTTATAATTTCGAGATTAAATAACACTTAGATCCCTTAAACATAAAATCAACCCCAAACATGAAAATATTTATAAAAAAATCACAAAAATGTTTTTATGTTTTCTAATGCTTGCCAACCCCAAGGAAAGAAAGAAACATATCCTAGAATAAATGTTATTACTAGACACGATGAATAGCAGGGTACAAAAATGTCATAATCACTAGCCACTAGTGAGTCATGGCTACTTTGTACGGATCAAGAAACTAAAACATCAATTAATTGGGTTGTGGCATCCCTCTATCAAATTCCTTTCAACTTTCATCGTAAGAAATTGCAGGGTAGGCCCCCAAGGCCCCTACTCTTTTACTTTGCCCATAAAAGGAAAACACACAACTAGTACTATTGTCTTCAACAAGGACAATACCCTCACTTTCTCATATTTCCATTGGTGGGTTGTTTGTTTGAATGTTCCAATTTCACAGCCTACGAAGTAAGAAAAAATAAAATTACAGAGAATATAATACGTAAAAAATTACTATTTATTTATAATAAATGATATTTCTATTTGAAAAAAAATAAAATAAAATCTGTGATTATACATGACAATTGTTATTAAAAGAAAATAATCTCAGAACGATTATTGACTGCCAACCTTCTCAGAGAGACTATCAAAGGTAAAACCTTGTAAATTATTATGACCACACTTTGACCGTTAAAATACAAAAATACATTCAGATATTACGGCTTATCTAAAATAAGTGTATTTGTAGTATATGAAAAAACTTTTCTTTGAGTGTGAAAGTGTTTTTCCTCCACTATCATTATTGTCCAAGATATTATGATGAGCTTGGAACAACTTACATTTATGGTAGGGTTTATAACATTATCTTCTTCTTGTTTGCTCCTATTTCAGTATTTTGTAGTCCACTTTTGAGTTCTTATATTCTTAACTTTTTTTTCCATATCTAGGGCTAGTTTCAGATGTTTGAATCCTTAATTTGCAGGTGCAGAAGAATTCACTTTTATTTTCTCCAATAGACTTCTCTCTCTCTCTCTCCTTATCTTGTACCATTAATGGATCTTGTTTGAAGACGTAGGTGTAGCTTCAGTACTCATCCGCTTACAACCTTATATTTCTTCTTCCAAGTAACTCTACAAAAAAAAATTTCTTTTTTTATTTTTTATTTTTTACTTTTTTTTGGTCTGAAGCAACTCTACAGATTAGCTACTATTGCCCCATAAACATTTTTTCTCTCCTCGTATAAATACTAAAATTTTGTCTTTCTATTACACTATTTAGATCTGATATTTTTTTATATGGTTTTGTGTTGATTTTTGTAGATTTTACTTTTAAAACCTTTTTTTGAATCATCTGAAGTTCATATGGGTCATGAGTTCTATTGCTAGCTATTTAATTATCTAGATTAGATACTTTTATTTTTTAAGAGATCGGATTTATTTCTGGAGCCTCACCTAATAACTCGTATATTTTTTGGTTTTTTTTTAGTATGTTTATATATTAGTAGTAATTTGGTCGATGCTGATTCAGGTTTTGTAGCTATTGGAATTGAAAGAAAATGACGAGACAGAAAATAGAGATCAAGAAGATTGACAACATAAGTGCAAGGCAGGTGACATTTTCGAAGAGGAGAAGAGGACTTTTCAAGAAAGCTCATGAACTTTCAACCCTTTGTGATGCTGAGATTGCTCTCATGGTCTTCTCTAACACTGGAAAGCTCTTTGATTACTCCAGCTCAAGGTTTCTCTTCTCTATAATTTTTTCCTGTAAAATGCATTCATCCCTATGGTTTTATTTCTGTTTTTTATTTTGAAAGATGAGAAAAAATATGAGCTTCTTGTCCATATTATAGAACAATTGTGTTTAAAAAAAAAAAATTTGATAAGAAAGAAACAGACTGAACAAACGTGAAGACTGAGGAATGACTGCAGAATTAGTACTAGGAAATCTTCAGTACAAGATCTCATTTAGTTTTTAATGATTGTCATTTTACTTAATTATTAATGAATTTCGAATATTGAGTTTTTTTTGCAATATCACTAATATCAAGGTATTATTCTAACATCTTATTAGGCGTTTTAAGTTTTTAGATAATGTAGTTTTCTTGTCGTTTCGTTAAATTATCTAAAAATTTGATTTATAACTACAAATATAATTGAGCACGTGGAAGATTGATTTCATCATATGTAATGTTTTATGAGTGGTCTTTGTGGATATGAACTTTCACACAATTGAATTTTGAAGTAGAGCAGGTCAGCAACAGTTACTCAAGAAAAATGGTCATTTACTATTTCCATTAATCACAGTGTCCAATGATTAAGCATTTTTGAAAAGCAGAATGATTCTATATATTAGAGTTTTTAAAATTTATGAAATACATCTTATTTTTATTTGTAAAGGAAAATTGAACAGAATAATCATATAAGTGAATTAATCGGCAATATTTTGTTTTGTTGTTTGAATTAGTATGCAGCAGGTGATTCAAAGGCATAATCTTCATTCACAGGAGCTTGGCTTATCAGAACATCCATCAATTGAGCTACAGGTAGATTTTAATTTTTTTTTTGTGATTTTTGCTTTCAATCAAATCGGATAACTAAGCACAAAGCTAGCATAGAAATATAGAATGATCATTATATAAACCTTATTAAGGAAGTTCCTAGGGCAATCAAATTTTCAAAATAAGTTTTGTAAACTCGATGGATAGCATTTATCAAATATTTATTCTAGATTAAACTAGTAAGTTAGCATAAAATGATTTTACCTTTACACACCTTGTTGGAGTATTCTTCTGTGGTAGTTGTTAACTTTATTGTTCTATAAGTTGTCACGTTGTGTATGCAATTCAAAACTTGTCATTTGACTACTTTGTGATTTTTTATATAATTACTCATCTCTCTGAAATTTATTCTATCACCGTGATTAATGAGGAAAAAAATACATAATTTGTATCACATTTCGCCCTTCTTCCATCTCCGAATAGCTAGTTACACATTTGAAATAAGCTACAAGACCTGATTTCTTAGTTCTTTCAATGTAATTGACTTTTGGTATTTCAAATTAGCCAATTAGGGGATGAGAGTATGGTATTGAACAAATTAAAACACTTTAAAATGAATTGTTTTTTTCTGTTAATTAATTAGGGTGACGAAATAAACTTCAAAGTGACAAATCATGTAGTTAGGTTAAAAATTACAGGATATATAGTAGATAGTTTATCATTTTTGAAATGTAGAATGGTAAAATAATTAGATTAGAAACACATCAGTAAATAATTTTACCCTAATATATACACATGCATAGAACTTATGTTTTTATGTTACTTTGTTCAATTTGATAAGATCTATTAGCATGGATGATCTCCCAAGGACAACTCGAAATCGAATTCCGATTTCATTAAGAATGATAGAATGATAAAGACAAAAAAAAAACATATTATGCAATCCTCCTTTAGTTTTACATAAGAACTAAACCTTGCAAATCTTTGTATTAATTACTTGTACTTGAAAATTTGTCATTTGAAACATCAATGAATGGAAACTTTTTTCTTTGTTAATTTGACAGCTAGAGCTTAGCAACCAAACAATGCTAAGTAAGGAACTAGCAGAGAAGACTCGAGAACTGAGGTACATATGAAATTCATAGCTGGGTAGTTAGTTTGATGCCATACATATATAATTTCGTCTCTAACAGGCAATTGAAAGGAGAAGAACTGCAAGAGATGACAATAAAAGATTTACAGAAACTAGAGAAACTACTTGTAGGTGGCATAACTCGTGTTTCACAAGCAAAGGTTAATTAATTAAATTTTTCCCTTTCATCTTTTTGCCAAGCTAAACTTTTATATATATTGACAAATCCATTATAGAATTTTCAGGAAGATAGAGTTCTAAAAGACATCAGTTCCCTTAAGAGAAAGGTCAGATGTCAAACTTTACATTATTAATTTAGATTGAGTTTTTTTTTATTTTTTTGCTTCGTGCACTGGGAGTTCTCATTCAGAATTGTGAATAGGTTTATATATGTGGAGCATGCCTCCTATGAAAAAGGTTTCATGTATGGAGAAAGTTTTCTATTCAAGGAAATATATTTAATTATAGTAAATTAATTATAAATGTAAAAAGATAATGTTTATTTTATTTTTACAAATGTGGTGTGCCATGTGAAGATAATTATAAATATATTGTGCATTCATATGTAGGAAGTCCAACTCATGGAAGAAAATTGGAGATTGAAACAGGTAATTAATGTGCTAGTTTTCAGAAAAAACCCTGCTTAATTTTCTTTGTTTATATATATACTTTCTCAATTTGTGAAAGTGTCTGATTAACATATAAGAATTGATTTGTCAGAGATTTGTTTGTCAGGCTCAACATCTTACACCTGAAAATGGTCACTCATCTGAGTGTATCACCATTGTTTGCAGCTCATTAGCTGATATTCCTCAAGACTATGATACTTCAGACACCTCTCTGAAGTTGGGGTAAGTTTCCAACATTCACTAATTAAAACTACAGAAAAATCATCAAACAGCCATAGCAATGCTCACATTTGTTAAATTGAAGTATAGAAATTTGTCGGTTTACAGTTAAATGTATATTATCATGCAAAATAGGTAGAGAAAATATCATATAAAGATATCATTTAAAGCAAAAAATAATAATAATAATAATAACTGAAGTGTGACTAAAATATAAATCGTCATACTACTTGACGATTTACTATTAGTGTACTCAAAAATAAATCTTTAGAGAAACTAACCATTTAGGGTTGAATTGTAAAATAGTGTGTTTCATGGAGGGCTCATTTGCTTTTTATAAAAGAGGGCTCCTGTGTAAGAAAAAATTTATTTCGTCTAAATAAGTATAGTAGATTCATTGGCTAAATGTGACAAAAGTACCCTGTTGACGATGAATTGTTAATATTGTCATTAGTCCATTGCAATTTTCAACGACATATTTAGTCTATGGCTAAATGATGGTTTTCTATTAGTAGTGGAGCTTATATATAAGCGATGCATAAATTATTATTTGTTTTCTTGTGAGATTTATTATTAATTTATATATATTTTTGAAAGATAATAGTTAGGAAGTTCAGATTTAGCTAATATAACATTAAAATTGATGTGTTAGTCTATCTTTTGCTATGTGTTACTGTGTCAGTATATTATTCTTCTACAATTTATATTATATACTATTAATTTTAAAGTAGTATTTTGTTACACAAGGAGTGAGTAAATTAAGAATTGTTTTGTTTTAAAAAAAATATCAAATGAAAGTAAAAATTTAATATGCTTTTAATTTTATAATTTTTCTTTTATTTTGTCAAATTTATTAATTATTAACATTATTAACTTACATGTATTATTTTATTTTGAAGATATCAATTTGGAAGAGAAGATTAAGTTTATGTGATATTAAAGATGCATTATCCTATCTTATTATATTCATCTTGTCAGAATATTATTCTCCTAACAATTATATTATATAATGTGAATTTTTAACTTTTAGCATAAAGAGTGAGAGTAAATTAAGAATTTTTTTGTTTACAAAAAAAAAAAAATTATTGTTAAAGAGTATCAAACAAACTAGGAAGATGAAAAATATTAGACAGAAAGAAGCAAAACTCTTAAATATTTCGTAAGTGGGAAAAGATAAATCAAAGAGAATATTAATTAGATTGAAAAACTTATATTCTATATTATTAACATTTGAAATATATGAGAAAATTAATGGATGATATGTCAAAATCTTATCATTTAAGAGATATGAGAGAAATAATAAATTATATAAAAAAATTACGTGTTAAAATATTAGATACGTTTATTAACAATGTATTAATATCATATTTTTCTAATTTTTAAGTATTAATTATATATATATATATAATATTTGGTTTTATGATACATTTTGCTATTACCAGAAGACAATCATCATATATGTTTGTAAATTACTACCACAAATGACAAAAGTACAATGCTTGAATATCTTTTTGATTTGTGTTTCAGGTTACCTTTCCCAGACTAAAATCAGAACATACATATAGAGGCTAGTGAAGAGCAGTAAAATGGATTTGCTTGCATTACAAATTAATGTTTGCATTACAAATTCTTGTAACATGCTTGTCTAAGTAAATATACACTCAGCCCATAGTTGGGTCAATTTGTATGTAATATAATTCTTATTGTTCCATTTTTCTGTGCAATTTATAGCCATTTGTATAGTTGATGAAGTCAACTTTTGTACAATGAATCTGTTTGTTTCCTTTGGAAAATGAAGTCAGACAACGTTTATCTATAACTGTGATTTGATAAAAATTCTCGTGTCAATTAATTATTAATTGTTAGAATGATTAATTTATTTCTTACTAAACTAATATGTCAGAATTTAATGTTAATCAATTATTACCTCTATGTTTGAAAGAATTAGAGTAAAAATACAAACGAGTTTAGATTTTCGAAATTCAATCTCGACAAATTTCAAAAATGTATTAATCCAAAGTTTTACAAAATTCGAGTTCAACTTGATAGAAGAAATAAATTAAATGCGAGTTGAATTTTTATAAGAATAATTATGTTCATTTGCACTTCAAGGAGAGTGGAGAAGTTGATCCAACTCAAAAAAATAAAAGAACTAATTAGTAGTCATGATTCAACAAACCCTCCAACTCTCACGTGTACGACACTCTCTCTGCCCAAACAAACCAGAGAGCCCCATGTCTTTCTCCCGAGACAGTGACCGGGCAAATCGTGGTTGCACGAGCTACACTTAACGTGAGCATAATGACACCCTTATTGGAAGTGTGTCTTCAACAAAAACCGGTTACTTTCAAATCTTTCTCTCTCCTCTCTGCAGTTTGATTTCCTTCATTTTGTTTAGTTTTGTTGCTGAAATTCTGTAATTTGGTCTGCCATGGATGAAGAGTACGACGTAATTGTGCTTGGGACTGGTCTCAAAGAATGCATCCTCAGTGGCCTTCTCTCTGTAGATGGCCTCAAAGTAAACCCTAACTCTCTTACTCTCTCTATGTCTAAGTTTTTTTGCCAAATCTTTTGGGTATTATGAATTTGAGATAGGACATTTGAGTTTTGACTAATGCATTCAAATTCCTTCAATCTGGTATAGAATTTGGAAACTACAAAAAATTGGTTATAATTATAGCTCCACCAATCCCTAATTAGAAGAAAATTTAGGGTTGCAAATTCTTTTTCTTTTCTTCCATTTTTCTTTTGGTTTTGAAATTAAATGATTGGATTTTACCTTTTCTGCAAATTGTATGGAGGTGTTTGCATAAGAAATAGAGTTAATACTGACAAAGGATGGATGAAGATCAAAATTGAATGTGAGAGAAGCTTTGCAGTTAGCACCAGTTAAATCATTGACGAATACAAATGTTTCTGAGGTTGATAACTTCATAGTATTTTGTTGCATTTAAGGACTGTGAATTACAAATTGAAATCCAAATTCAGTCTCCCCATAATATATCAAAATTCAACTTAAATATTTTTCTCAATTGATATTCATGATTAAGTGTATATCTGGAACTTGTTAATAACCATAATTAAAAAAAAAAATTGTATTTATTCGAAAGAAGCAGATTACTGTGGCTGAGACCGTTTTCGAGATGAGCTTTCAAAGGGAAAAGAACCATTTGGGACAGAGACCATAAAACTATCATATAGTTATTATACCACACAAAATCTATTTGGAAACTTTTCAAATTTATCATCTTGTAATAGTTCAATTTTTAGGATTTTGTTTTGGGATGAATGATAAGAGGACATTCCTTACGCAGTCATCAAAAGTGAGATGGAAAAAGAAGTTGTTGCCTATCTCTTTCAATTACTAAAGAACAGATGGATTTTATTTTCAATGATAAAGTTGTATAACTTTTATTTTTCCCATTTAATATTCTTGGCCCTATTTCTGAAACCATGCTGTCTTAGCTAATAAAGAAAAGAAGAAGCAGAACAACAACCATTTCCATGAAAGATGCACAACTCGGTTTTCATACCATGTATGTGATACAGCATGAATATATGCTTGTATGTGTGTAAGATGTATGCCTGCATGCATCTTTTTATGTGTATGTCTGTATGTTTCTCTACTTTCTTTCAACTTTTCTCCCTTGGAATTTATTCTTGATATTAAACTTCATGTGCATGTGATCATTGAAAATTTTGTTCTCCGTGTGCTATTCGTATGAATCAGGTGTTGCATCTGGAAAGAAATGACTACTATGGAGGAGAGTCTTCCTCTCTTAGACTTACACAGGTTACTTTCTCTTGGTTTGAGTGACTCCCTTCAGAAACTTGGAACCTATCATGGTTATCTAACACACACACTCTCTCTCTCTCATATTTAATTGTTATCTTCTGCTGCATAGCTATGGAAGAGATTCAGGGGGAACGACAACCCCCCCAGAAACATTGGGCTCTGTAAGGAATACAATGTAGACATGATACCTAAGGTAAGTGGAGTTCTATTTTATGGTGTCTGGATCAACAGAGATATAAATACCAGTGTGTGTATTGAACTGGCACTGTTTTCATAATTTACATCATTCTTTGCATCGTTTATTTAAGCAGATGTAGGTTATTCCATAGCCTTAAATAAATTTCTGGTCCACAAATGTTGAACTTGTTATGTGGGTTTTACTTACTTCCAAGTTCAGCTTTTTAGTCATGTATCTTGTTTAGAAGGTGCAGTAGGTGGTTCAATATATGCTAATCCGCGTTGCTCCTTCCTCTGGTTTATTAGGTAATTTGAGCCTTTTTCTTATGTATAACTCAGAGAAATTTGTAAACTCGATTTCCTGAGAGTACTGTCTGCAGATGAAACCCTTCTTTGATTTGAACTAATGGTTATTTTGTGAGGCAATAAATGCAAGTTGATTTCAAATTGTTTTTAACACATAAGATGGAATTTTATCTATGATATTGTCTGCCTGTAGACTGTACTTTTTTTTTGAAAGTGTACCAACTCTTTCATTTTCTTTTGGAGTTCATGATGGCAAATGGTGCTTTGGTCTGTGTTCTTATCCACACAGATGTCACAAAGTAAATGAACTTCAAGGCTGTAGATGGAAGTTGTGTATAATAAAGGAAAGGTATAATACCATACTACATTCAGTGTTATTTCATTTGCTGTTTTCTTATACTTGGTACAGCCTTGTCTGTCATTTTTACATTTCAATATACTGTGTGTTGTGTTTGAGCATTAAGTCAGTGAAAAATTCATTACTTTTAGATTTACAAAGTACCGGCAACAGATGTTGAAGCGTTGAAATCACGTTTGATAGGACTGTTTGAAAAGCACCGTGCAAGGAAGTTCTTTATTTATGTACAAGATTATGAAGAGAACGATCCCAAATCTCATGAAGGACTGGATTTGAACAAAGTAACAGCAAGAGAGCTGATCTCGTATGCACCTTTTCTTTTCTTTTCCTTAAAATTCTATGTTATAGAGTTGAATAAAGATGGTTGCTTCCTAAATTTTGTATCCCTTTAATCTGACCACCAAATAGAACCCTTAATTTAATCTGACTACTAAATAGAAAGAAGACTTTTCCTACATAATAAGTGTAAGAATATGGAACCAGCATATAAACATAAAAATGCATTGTTTGTTGGAGGGGAAGCTTTTATTGTCATAAATGCAAAACAAATTTCAGCTGCTGTGTACAAACTTAACTTTGTCCATAGTGAAGCCCACAACCAGAAGAGCATGAAAACACAATGTTGTGGGAGCACCAACAGAAAAATCATTATTAGTTTATTGTTACTTCTGGATTCAAAAAAAAAATGTAGCTTTCTCATGGGCCGTGTTGTTATTGTAGGGCTTCATATGGTATTAGAACTACCAATTATCTTACCATTGACTTAACATATAAAATGAAGGAAATTTATTCTGGATTGCGAACTCTGATGTCGTTTTCTCCCCAAATGAAGGAAATACGGATTAGAAGATGATACCATTAACTTTATTGGTCATGCCTTGGCACTTCACATTGATGATAGTTACTTGGATGGCCCAGCCAAGGATTTTCTTCAGAGAATGAAGGTACAACAATGTCCTCCTCTACTTCATATGATGTGCATATTCAAATACAAATTAATTCTCAAGGTTATTTACTTGAATATTGCATTCCCTTCAAAAACAGTGAAAATCTTTATAGTTATATTCTATATAGCCATATCAATTATCAATGTATAGGGTCGTTCTTATGTGATTCCCTATATTATGAATTCATGTTCTGTCCATAATCTAAAAGTAACCGCGTGAATATTTTATATTAAAACAGTAATCTGTTGAAGTACTCTGTCATCAAAATAATCAACTTGCCTTTGAAGACTAAGTATCTCATATGCCATTTGACTAGAACAAACTTTTGGACCTTTATCTTTCAGGCACAAAAGTGGATATTTACTTCACGTGATTATATGCTATTGGCATAAAAGATATGAATAAGTGATATTGAATTTTTGCTAAATGCTTTTTACTTTTTGTATAAAGGTCAGATCTATGATATACTGGTTTAGGTGTAATTCTTTTAAGTATCTAATTTTATTGAAATTTGTTTTATAAAGCTTTATGCATAGTCTTTGGCACGTTTTCAAGGAGGTTCACCTTATATCTATCCACTATATGGTCTTGGAGAGTTGCCTCAGGTTCTTTATATTAAAACTTCTCTGATTTTTTTGTACATATGAGGAGTTAACAACTTAGCATTAGCTTCTCTGATGGCTGGCAGGCATTTGCACGTTTGAGTGCAGTGTATGGTGGAACTTACATGCTCAACAAGCCACAATGTAAGGTAAATCTGTCACTTGAGTATCTAGAAAGAATCATTAAATACTTAATTAAGAAGCCCTAATATTTAGAAGTCACTAGTTTCTAACATTCTCTTCTCTCAGTCTCTCCCCCCAAAATGGCAATTCATATGTACCTCCTTTCCCCCCTTAATGATGTGGTTAGGATTCTTGTTTCTTAGTAGTCTATATATGAAGTAGATCTTCGCTTGTTATGTTGATCAGTAGAATGCTCCAATATAAGAGTCTTCACTGTCTCTGCTTAGATTCATGGTGATTTATTTCTATTGGAAGAGTTAATAAATTTACTAGCAATATCATTCTCTGCAATTTCATTTAAGCTGATTTAAAGTAGTTTGTTTTATCTTCCACCTAGTCCTTTTTCTTTTCTTTCTAACCAGTTTCTGAGAAACTGAAAATCTTTTTAACAATTGTAGGCTACAGTCAAATACCCCATGTTAGATTTCACCTGACATTTTATTTTTGGTTGGCAGGTAGAATTTGAGAAGAAAGGGAAAGCTATTGGTGTGACATCCGAAGGAGAAACTGCCAAATGCAAGAAAGTTGTTTGTGATCCTTCTTATCTTCCTGATAAGGTGCTCCATAAGACTTCAAAAAGTATAAGCCTATGAGCTAGATTGCTTAAGTTCTTACTTTAACTCATTTGAAACACTTGTCTCAAGACCAAAAAGGCAAAGAGAATACTTAATTATTGTCCAGTGCATCCATCTATATGCGCATAAGCAACTGATTAATGCAGATGTCACCTTATAAGTATATTACATTCATCTGTTTCTGCTTCTGCTTCATTGATGAAACAGGTTCGGAAGGTAGGAAAACTTGCACGTGCAATATGTATAATGAGCCACCCTATTCCGGACACCAATGACTCTCAGTCAGTCCAGTCTGCCACACAAGCAACTTGGTTGTAAATCAGATATGTGAGCGTATCAAGTTTTCTCTTCTGATTTCACTTATAACAAAGCAAAAATGTCAAGCAAAGCAAAGTGGTGCCTTCATGGACTACTTTGTTTCTTCATGGTTTTTGAGATTATTCATCATAAGAAGTCCAATATTCAGTCACAAATGTACTTGGGACATCTTATCATCAGCTTCAAGTAACCTTAGGTACAGTTGTCAACTTTTGGAAATGGTAAAAAGAACTTCATTTCATGCCTGCATTACTATAGGCTGTAGAATTCTTAGTGAGGCTTCCTAGGAGTCAATATACTGAAGCATTCCTTCTTGAAATAGAATTCAACTTCAATGTAAAAGCTGATAATTAGATGACCATTCCCTTAATTTTATTAGACTTCTCACTACCGAAAAAAAAAAAAAAAAAAAAAAACTGTAACACCGTTAAGAAGAAAGCCTAAAATAGTAATGCATTATATTATTCGTTAACAAGACATATAGTAAGTTAATTGAATTATATACAAAAATATTTCATGGATGTGTCTAGGAAACTTCTTAGGATCTGGTTCCTGATTCCCGTTGTGGCTGCAGGTATCTCTTCTGTTGCTCATATGCTCACATTGTGGCAGCAAAAGGAAAATATATTGCGTTTGTTTTGATGGAAGCAGAGACAGATCAACCTGAGGTTGAATTGAAGTCTTGGACCAGTTGATGAGATATTCTTTGACATTTATGACAGATTTGAACCCTCAAACGACCATGAAGCTGATTGTTGCTTTATTTCCGCAGTGAGCACATACTCTTTTAGCTTTTTCTTCATTTTTTTGTTTTCCTCCCTGGTAAGGTACTTGAAGGAGAATACTGGGGGAATAATTCACCAAGTTTCTATTTTTTTCTTTATGCATATACAACTGTTTAAGGATCTTTTGTGCTTCTCTTGATTAAGTTAAGCAATTGATTGAATTTTTCTCAATCAAGTTATAGTCTTGTGGGAGTTATCGAGGTGGCTGAGAGGTACAAAATAATATACTTCTATGGTTTTCAGTGAAGCAAGTCATCTGTCAGATTATGGAAATTTCGGAGCCAGTATACCTGAAGATTTTCTATCATTTGAAAATATATGTGAAGACTTACTCTATGGTTTTTCCTTTTCAAGAGAGAGAAAATTACCATATCTGTTATTTTTAAGAATCCATTTTTACTGATTGGAATGCCAAATCTGATGCAGAGTTATGATGCAACCACGCACCTTGAGACCACCGTGAAAGATGTGATTGCCATTGATAGTAAGATCACTGGAAAGGTAATCATATATTCTGCATCTACTAATGAAATTACATTATGTAATCATAATAATAACTGTAAAGGACCATCAGAAAGAACCACTATAAGAGATAATTCTAATTATGAGGAAAAATATTATAAATGATTATTTATGAACAAAAGGCAGCTGTTTATACATATACTTTCTTTTTTAGAGTAATCATTTGTAGGATGTCATAAATAATAAGGGCAAGTTTGGATTTTTTTTAAATTTATTTTTTTCATTCTTACTTTATAAACAAATCTGATGTTCTTTATCCTTGTTAATCAAAAACCAGGAAAAAAGCAGATTATCCTGATATTCTTATTTCTGATTGCACTTGTATTAGGTCTTTATTTTGAGAAAATAAGTCATGTCCCCACTTTGTTATCGGGAAGAATTAAACCTACATCTGTCTTGTCGTGGAGTAGGCTTTCCCCTTTTAGTAACTAAGGATGTACAATAGCAGCTATTTCATCTTCAGAAAATGTGTCATGATTTCACTATGAAGTGGTGGATCTTCAAGGATATATTCGCCAAACATTAAAATTGAAAATCTGCACTTTCCCAAACCCAGAAAACAGAGGAAATTCAAGGATTTTTACTTGAGACAAATACTTTTTTGCATAGCTCTTCCGGTATTTCGTATAATCAAGTACTGCATGAGTGAATATATAAGAATCCAAATATGCCGAAATAAGTTCCTTGCACAAAAAAATAAAATAAAATATCCTAGATACTTTCCCTGATAAATGAATCAACTCAAGCTCCACCATGTACTATTTACGTCGTTTCATTTGCAAGAGTAACTTCACACTTCAATTACTTTGCTTACATGATAGAACAACAAACTCAAGGAGATAAAAGAGCAGAGCAGACTTAGCTTTAATTATTTTAATGTTTCTTGATTATCTTTTCTGTTTCGCAATGCAGGATCTTGATCTTTCTGTGGACCTGAGTGCTGCAACTGAATAAACTCAGATTTTTAGATGCGCAAAAAAAAAATATATATATATATATATATTTATTGAATCTTCTGTTTAGAAAGAGGAAGCTCAGTTCATATTTTTTTGTTTTATGGGTTTTCATGCCCCCCATATTACGAATTACAAATTAATCAATTGTTAATTCAATTTGTAAATAATCTTGTCAGTTTATTGTTTATCAAGATTCGATTCATAGTATTTATGGATGAAATATACTCTCAACACCTTTTCAAATACCTAAAAGATTGTTCACAATCTTTTTCACTATGTTAGACTTTATAATTATTAAATAACCTCTGCCAATAAAAGTTTGAATTTTTAGATGATGTGATAATTTTTAATTTTTGAATAATTTATATATACCATGGGATTAAATTGTGTGCATTTATCTATTTTTTTTATTATTTTTATTATTATTATTATTTTTTTTTTTTTTTTGTTGGATCTGAATCAAGACATTCAAATTTCTTCAATCATTTTGTTCAGTATATTACTAAGGGTATAAAATTTCATTTCATTTTATTCTTTTCAAATTTAAGTTTTGCAAGGGTGTTTGTAAGACTTCTATGCAACATACTAGTCTTAAATCAGTATCTATCTTAACAATTAAAAATCTATCTTCTGAATCATATTATATTATAGTGAATGAGTTTTATCCCAAATTATATTTAACCATTGAATAAAACTTGACATGATCCAAAGTGAATCATTACCAATGATTTGCAATAAGGTTTTCAGCAAAAGATAAATAAAAAAAATTATTTGCAATAAGATTAATGAGCCTGAACTTTGAGCAATTCTTATTTGTTTATCACACAAATTTAAAACATTTTCAAATTTTGGTAAAAATTAAGATAAAGTATATTTTACTAACTAATTCCAGTAGTCATTATTTGTTTCTCATCTATATATTAACAGTGTTTCTCATATATATATACTAATATTATGGCACTCACTCTCTTACTTCTTAGATATATATATTTTTTTGAAAAATATTCAAAATTATTTAAAAGAAAATTTTAAATCATCTTAAAATTTAAATCAAATATATTATGTAAATGAGAAAAATGGACAATAAGATTGAGCAATTGATTTAGGAGAAAAACTAGCATTTACTTAAAATAATGAAATTGTGTCAATAGTCAATAGTTTTTTTTTCTTTTAAATTGAATTTTGTTGTAAAAGGACATCAAAGCCCTTAATGTAAAAAATAAAATAAAAAACTAAATACATAGATAAATATTATATGATATTTTTAATTAAAAAATTAATTAAATTAAGAAGGAAATTATATGGGTGTTTAGGTTTTTAGTACAATATTATAAATATATATATATATATATATATATTTATTTATTTAAATTAATGTTTAAAGCTTGACAATTATTGTATTTTTATAGCATAATTGGTACATAGAAAAATAAATTAATATATTTCCTGAGAATATTTTTTTTAAAGGTCATATTTGCAACATTTTTTATTTTTTATTTTTACATAAGAACACGACATTTATTTCCTTCTTGCTTTTTGGGGAATTGATGAAAAGGGAAAACCCTATCTGTGAAACTTTTCTAGGAAGCCAATGAACGCACTGTGGCAATGGAACCTGACATCATCCAGTGTTCGAAATTGGTTGACTGTAGCTGGACCCCATTGACATCCACTTTCATCGATTTGTATTTCTAAAAATTCAACATCTCTGAGCGATTTCTCAGTTCTCTCCGAGTTTGGCCTGTCTGACTGGGAGGGACACAATGACTCGGGCTTCAAGGTCTGCTTCTTCTTCATGCTCAAGGAAGAAATTCGATGTGTTCGAATTCAATGAAGACGATGAACACGTCGAGAAGGCGTCTGTGAGGCTTTTGGACAAGTTTGGAAACCCTAAGAAGGGTTGCAATTCACGCAAATCTCCAGTCAACAAGTATAAATTCCTTGAGTTCTGTAAGTTTCTGATGCTATTTTCGCTTTCATTTTCATATCTTTTTGGCTCCAAAATGCTTTCTTATACAATTGGTTTGGTGTACATGGAGAAATTTTTTGTTCCAATTTTGGTTTGTGAATGTCACAACTAAAGGAATTTTAAAGGGGAAAAATTCATGAGATTTTTGTGAACTAGATGGGTCCTTTTCTTTTGCCATGCAAAAATGAAATGGGGAAGTTCGTTTAACCTCTGTAGTATGGCTCATTTTGACTACTGTACCTTGTAGTTTGTCATTTGATCACTTCACTGATCTTTCTCAATAAAAAAAAAATTTGTTAATTAGGCGTGGAAAATGTATGATTTGCGTTGGATTTTACGGAAAAATATTGAATTTTGTTAGTTTCTTTCAGGACCTAATTTTAGCTGAGAGAGGTCGTGTAGTGATGGAATATATTAGAATTTTGCAATGTGACAAAGTTCAATACTTCAAATCAGAATGGCTGAACTAAAATTGAATCATACTTTGCGAGGGTTTTGGTTGGATGAACGAGAGTAGGCTAGTTTGGAGGTTTGCCATGTTTACAGTGTTTTGGTAATGTGGTTGGATGGCAGCAGCAAGAGGTTCCTACTGGGGCTCTGCTCTATTGTCCTTCATGCCATATATATTTTTTTTATCTCTAAAACCTGCACCAGTCTGATTTGATACACTTAACCAATTGCAGTTACATGTTAAGAATATGAAGCAGGTGATGAAACGTTTTTACAGAAATCCTTTCTTCTTTCTGTTTTTGTAGGCATTTTTTTCCATCCATTCTTGTTGGTTAATCATCATGAATATTGTTTTTACTTGCTTTTCATAACGTCTGTTAATAGTAATAATATCCCATGCAGTTGCACAAGGCTCCAAGACTTTCCATGAGGAAAGTAGCACTGACCCAATTGAAGTTGATGAAGAAGGTATTTGATATGAGATTATTTCATCTTTTTAAGTGCCTGTCATATTTTCATCTTTACCTCTCCAAATATCCTGATGACCTGTTTTATAGTCCTCCATGCCATATGCTTGTGTGATCTCTAAAACATACTCCAATCTGATTATATATCCATTCCCAACGTGTTTAACATGTTAAACTCTGAAACATAGACAAAAGATTTGTAATAAATCCTTTCTTTAAAATCTTTGCTGTAATTTTTATGTTTTTTACTATTTTTTGTTTGTTAATAGTAATTTCCCATGCAGGTCCACAAGGTGTCAAAACTCTGGATAAGGAAATTAGTAATGACCCAATTGAAGTTGATCTAGAAGGTACAGGTCATTTGACAAGAGTTATGTTATCCTCTTGAAGTGCCTAATCATGTTTTCCAATTTCAATTCTTTCTCTGTAGGTCTTCAAGAAACAAAGTGTTTACAGAAGGAACTTGGCAACAGAGCATCAGATTTTGACACATGCAGTATGAGTCATCAAATTGCTTGTGCTACTTCATGCTCTATAGCGGTAGAACCTGATGCTGTAAAAGAGGAGATTTCTAGAGTTGATGATTTTCTGCATTTTAGTTCTAATTCTGGAGTAACTACTCATGCCTATTCTGATTATCTTCAATCGCATTGAGTATTCACAATGACTATGTAATATAATTTTGTTGCAGAATGAATCACTTGGTATGGTTTCAGCAGAAGATGACAGGATCGAAACCAGTTCTTCATCACCTTCGACCTTGAGCGCTGCAGAAAGTGAAGGTGTTGCCCCTTTTTTATGCTCTCCATCCTGACCAATGAAAGTACTTTTCATCTTATTAATTAGTGTAACCTTACACCTTTAATCTCTAAATGACCTCAGTTTCCTTGGAAAACCAAGTGTATGACCACGGTTCTGGTGCGTTTGAAATTGTAAGTTTATTCACCCACATTTTTATGCTTTATCAATTATATTGGAACCTGATGTAGCAAAAGGACATTTATAATGTCTATAATTTAAATTAACTGAGAGTGATATTTAAAAATCTTAGCAAAAAAAAGTGATATTTAAAATAATGGTATATTACAATTGAAGCTAGTGCAGTGTTGTGTTTATTTATTTCATTTTTTTTGCTTTTGATAAGTCAAATTATGAAGCAGTATATTTGATGTAACTATTATCAACAATACAAAGATATCTTTTTACAAGAATACAATGATAGTTTACAGTGAAGTCCTTCATGGATTCAAAAAAATCAATAAGCTTTGCTTATGTTTATCTGACAATTGTATCTTTTCCAGCAAAACAAAATTCACACACAAACACATGAATACGCACGCTTTATGGAGCCAAAATTAGCATGGAGAAATATTTTTTTTCATTTGGTAGCCTAAAAGTTAGTTGATTGGTTTAAAAAAGAAATAAATGCAGAGCTTAGGTCATCATTTTCTTGAAATTGAGGTCCAACACTGACCAATGATGATGGAGCACCAAGCTAAAGCACCGAAAGTTAATTTGTTTGGATCAGTTATCCTTAATGAGTTTTACACTGATCTACGGAGTATGGTCAGTGGCTCACTCTGTCATGATAGATACTTGCCTGTGACTCTGAAGACTGCCACTTGCTACTGCTGTCGCTGCAGTCACCACTGATAAGAACATAAGCTGTCTGATGAGACTGATGGATTAAGAAGCATGCATGCTCTGATCAACAAAAGAAAACAAAGCTGAAAATCAGATAGCTGGGGTAGGATTGTATGAGTCTGGAGATTTAAGGGGAAAAGAACAATTCATGCCTTCTTGAAAGTAGAGAAATAGATGTCACTTCCAAAATTTGAAGAAACTTTTCTACCTTTTTGGTATATTTAGTATATAGCCAATTAAAGTTATATATTGCTTAACCATACTACAAGTCATCACAGTTCCATTGAATCCCTTTGGAAACACCAAAACTGAATTGAAGCTAATTAATTTGATCTTCTTATCATAAAGGCTGTTTAGACTGAAAATCATCTATAACACAATCAGCATGATCGAGTGAAAGTGTTTGACTTGGTTCTATAAATTTCAGGTTATCATTAGAATTTGCGCAGAAGTTCTGCCCCTTGTCTAATGGATATCTCCAAAATAAATAATAATATATTCACTGCATTGTGGACGCTATTCTGAAGTTAAATATATCTCATATTCTATTATGGAGTTAAGGTATTGGAAGATTAGAGCTTCTTGGAGTGGATATATTTTCCTGTTTCTGTTGGTTAGATATTTATGATTTTTGAAGGACCTCTGTAATTGTTCTTTTTCTTTCTTTTTGGCAGGATATCAGCAACATGTTGGTCAATGTTTTCCCTGATTTCATTTTATACGGGGATATATACTCCACTAGCTCCTGCTTAACTTTTTCCTGTAGCTGCATTAGACTTGAGGGCTCAACAATCAATGGGACTGAGGAAACTTTTAGCTTTGAGTGGGAAATATCCAATATTAGTAAAATAGAATCAGATTGGAGTAGAAGGGTGAGTTACATGTGATGTTCCATTTTCTTAATCTTTACATAAACCAATCTGGGAATTTTGTATGGTTGTAGGTTGAAACAGCCATTATTAAGCTTCGTTTTAATTCGAAAGGCTCTGGAGTCTCTGGAATTGGATATCAAAATGCAGGTTTGTGTATTGCTAGACCTGAGCAACACTACTAAGTATCAGAATGGTTCAATGTCTTTGATTTGCAACCTTAAAGACTAGTAAGAACATTACTCTAGGCCCTTTGAGGACATCCTATTAAATTGGAACGGTGAGGGAATAAGATGACTCTATTCAAATTGTGCATTATTGGATAAATTTTCTCTCTTCTATTTTGTTTGATGTCTCATCTCATGCTTACCTTGCCCCCTAGAAACTTGTATCAAACATAAGACAATATTTATTATGATACCCGTTACTCAAACAACAAAATTGGATGTATGCCTGTCTTATTGTAGTGGGCAGTTGGTACTTCATATTCTATCATCTTGAATGTTTTTGAAACTTTTTCTGAATTTCATTGTGGTGATAGATCTGGTTTCTTTTCATTTCTAACAAACATATTGTACTAACTTTAAGGAAGATTCATCTGTTATTCCCTTGAAACCCTCCTCAGTTAGGAGAAAGAGATGCATAATCTTATTTTTCTGTTTACGATCATTTTGAACATTTTAGTTTTTGCTCAGTCAGTAGGTTTCATTACATAATATTCCCTTCCCTCAAAATGCATGCAGGCTTTGAGCAGTTGACGTTTGCAGTTTATGACCCTTGTTGGTCTAAAGGAGAAGAAGCAATCCGATCATTGGATCTGAAATATCAGGATCTGTGGACTGTTACCTTTGAGTGAGTATTTTACTACTCAGTGTATACTTGCAGATTTTATTATTTGCTAGAGCAGTCACATTCTTTTGCTTCTTCCCTCTCTCTTGTGGCTTTTCTCTGGAATGTTGTTTTATCATTTCTTATATCCGAAAAATGATATTTATGATAGTTTGTCTAATGAACTGGATGGGATTTTGTGATTGAAGTTGAACTTCCAATATGTACAATATCATATATATATATATTTACTTTTTGGTGTATATGTTTGTTTCAGTGTTATAATTTTTTCAATGAAGATATGACATAGTCTTTCTTGTGACTAGCTGGCATACTTAATGATTGTTGTTCCCTTCCATCTATTTAATCTTCTTCTATAAACAGGGAGTATCTTGGTCATATTTCTTTCTTTCTTCTAAACAGAAATGCTTACTTAACTATACAAAAAGCTCATTGTTTAGCAAGAAGTACAGAAAGGTTATAATGCCATATGATGAAATATGCTGATTAATATTTCTGTTATTCCTTGCAGTTCTGATACAGATGAAAATGTCTTTCCTTTGGGGCAGAACAGCTTGTTCTCTCCAAAGCATTATTTTCCTGTGTAAGTCAAAGCAAATATATTCAATTTCAACACTTGGTGTACAATTTCATACAAAAACCGGACACAATAATGTGCTCAGGAACTACATGCATTCATGCAAATTCCAGTAGAGAATGTGCAAAGTGCTTTTCATGTGACCCTTCTTTATATCTTACAATACCTTTTCATAGGCTGATGTTAGTTTATATTATATGATGCTATTAGTATCAGTCTTAGTTCATACACCTAAACATTTTGACTATTATGTATTTGTTAAACTCACCTCTCTTTTTTTGTTTATATTCTTATTGGTTGAATATCATAAATTTCAGTTTTGGGGAGAATTTTGAGGATATTATTTTTCCGAAAGAGGATCCTGATCCTGTTTCTATTAGTAAGAGGGATGTTGAGCTTCTACAACCAGAGACATTCATCAATGATACTATTATTGACTTTTATATCAAGTAAGTGGGGGTACAGAGAAAGAACCATTTTTTTCCTATTAGCAGTTAGCTTCAATATGTTCTCATTTGTGAGAGCATGTTGTATGTTTGTTTAGTAAACAACGCCTGCGGCTTATTGTTGAAATCTCATTTCTTATTTGCTATTCTTTGATGGATGACATGTTAACGCACATTCAAGTTGGGTTGTCTCCAACTTAGACATCGCATTTCTTCAAATCTGACTTAGGCTTTAGAGGTTCAGATTTGTTACTATATCTTTTCTTATCAAAGAAAAGGTAACTTGCAATATCTTTAGTTTTCTCAGGCCCCTTCAAGACCTTGATGCGGCTTATTTATTAAACAGAATTCTGTAATTAAACGTTGTATTTTTATACTTTCTAGTTGTATTTTTCTTGACATTTATCGTATCATAAATTTCCACTGAAAGAACAGGAAAGCAAATCTAAACCTGAATCAACTTGCCAACTCTTAAATGCATCACTGAATTACAAAATGTGTTCAAGACAACAGAAAATTAAACTACCCATCAAGTTGGAGATAAATGCGATGACATTTCAAATCTAATGAATGTATGATAGAGTAGCTTTTATAGATTTATTCTTTTTTACTTGTCCAATTCCTTGGTCATCTGCGGATAGATAGAAGTTGAATGTAATATCTTGCAATATAATTTTGTTATTTGTTGTAGTCCATCCTATCATCTGCTGGAATTTTTGGATATAGGAATAAGAGCTTTACATTCTGAAGAAATATTTCAATGTCTGGTGTCCTCAGGTACTTGCAAAACAAAATCCAACCTGGTGAACGGAATAGGTTTTACTTTTTCAATAGTTTTTTCTTTAGGAAGCTTGCTGATTTGGACAAAGATCCATCAAGTGCTTCTGATGGTAGAGTGGCATTTCAACGTGTACGCAGATGGACAAGGAAAATTAATGTTTTTGAAAAGGATTATATATTCATACCTGTAAACTACAGGTGAGATGGTTGTTGGCCAGTTATCTTTGCATTCTCATAGAAACCTCTGATTATGCTGCTTACTAATAGTAATTGTTGATGGTCTTCTTGACAGTCTTCACTGGAGCTTGATTGTCATTTGTCATCCTGGTGAAATGACATGCTTCAAAGGCAAGGTCTCTTGCCAATAACTAATTGCTCTTAACATTTACTATGGCATCTTCAATCATTTCATTTGACTGTCTTGCAGATGAAGAAATTGAAAACTCACCCCGGGTACCTTGCATCTTGCACATGGATTCTCTGAAAGGAAGTCATAGTAGCCTTAAGAATGTTATACAAAGGTGCATGCCTATAAAACTGGTTCATAACAAGTCATCTTCTTACCTTATTACCAACTTAGGAATATCATAGAACTTGTGAATTTTCTTATTATTCTTTCTATTAATTAAGATAAAGAAAATGTGGCTTTTCATAGTTACATCACTTAATAACCTCTTTATTTTCATGAAATTCCATAATAGTCCAAACTGTTGCAAAGTTTGAAGGCTGTACAGGGTATTATCTCCTGATGACAGGCCTGTTGTGCCATGTATTTCTCTATCTCTCTTTTACTTGGAATATTTTGAATAGGCTTTTTGCTCCTTTTGGTAGCATTGGGTCTGACCAATCTTTGAAGGAACTTGCTCATTCATTGCAAGGGTTGGCCAGTTGGCATACGAAGACAGAGGAAAGAACCTTAGGAGATGTCCCATGCTTAAAGTAGTTTGGTGGGGATGGTTGGAGTGCAAGCTTGAATTTCAGAGTTCTGGTTTTTACATCAGTTCTGTTTTGGGATAGGACGATTATCTTGGATTAATTAAAATATTCTGATTTTAGTATTCTTCTTTTCTGGGGTGGGGAGAGGGGGTTCTTTAGTTGAATACTGAAAGGGTTTGAACGGTACTTTTGATTTTTTTCCTTTTTCTTATTCCTTGGTTCTAAGCCTAAATACTTACCTTCTGTTTTATTAGTCCTCCTTTCTCTCTTAATTTAATATCTTGTTATATATTTATACATCTTTTTATGTATTTTCCTTTTCTTTCCTGCTTTTGCATATGGATTCTAATTATAGTACCTTCATTTATACTTCATGACATGGCAGTTACCTGTGTGAAGAGTGGAAAGAGAGGCATAGTAAGACAGGCAATGACGATTCTTCAAAATTTTTAGATTTACGATTTGTCCCACTAGAGGTATAACTTTTCCTTATTTTGTTATCTGAAATTTTGGTCTGCAAGCTAATTGTCTGAGCTGTGAAATTATATTATTCTAATGAACTTTTTCTTTTGGACATAGATGTTTGTGAAATTTACTTAGCATTGATCAGTGCCCCTGGTAGTAGAATGGACTGATCCAATCTATTGGATCTACCTATATCCATCCATAAATGCTCGGATTTGGATGGAAAGGAAACGACAATGTCTAAACTTTTCAGTATTTAAAATATCTTAGGCGTTTCTTAATATTTTCATCCCAAGTGGCCAAGTAATTTCCAGATTCCTCTCCCTTCTAATGGAAACTTTTTATATATATATTTTAATCATTATCCAATAATAATTGTAACTTAATTGTTTCACTTCATAGAATTCGAGAGAAGTGCTAGTTATACCGCGTTCCATATTTTAGCTGTTCTGATCATCTTGAATTCTTTCCCTATTGTGGAACTGTTGAATTATGAAAACTACTTTTGTTGACTTGTTTTTTCTATTATGATTCAGCTGCCTCAGCAGGAAAATCTTTTTGACTGCGGTCTATTCTTGCTCCACTATCTGGAACTTTTTCTGGAGGAAGCGCCTATTAATTTCAGCCCTTTTAAGATAACACAGGTCTCCAACTTTGTAAGTGATCATATCTAAATTCTATGAAACTTGCTTATGTTACGTTTTTGAATTTAAGGATATCATTCTGAGTCTTAGTTTTTCCTAACACTTTGTTTTTGAGTTGTAATTGGGATATTTAACTAAGTAGATCATGCAGTTGTGATTCTTTGTTCCGGTTATCAAGTGCTGGATAAGTAAATTTAAGGATTATTCATGGCCTGATACTTGCTGCTGTTCTTTTCATTTTTAAGGTCTACGGAACTAGTGAATGGCATCCAAATGCTAGTGCTATATATGAGTTATGATGTCCCAGTTTATGCTTAATCAAATATCTGCATTGAATTTGACCAAGTATTTCTCTATCTTGGGGATCTAAAAAAATTTAATGAAATGATGCCCTGAGCACAGCCTATTATTTTGCAAGAGAAATTTATTTTTGGATGATAATATTTAATTATTACAATAATTGATAATATGTTTTTGTTAAAAAGGACCTGTGCTCTATAAAAGGACTCACTAATCCTCAAATTGGCATGTTGGATCTGTTGACAGGAAGCAAATGTCATCTAGTGTCAAACACATACAGTGAAATCTGTAAGAGAAACAAAACCATATATTTTGAAAAGGAGGGAGTTATCAGTTATGTATCACAGCAATTGAAATATGTCTATGGATATATCATGTCCCTCCATATACCGTGCAAAGGGAGAAGCCTTATGCACTGGCTCGACTCTCTCATATCATGTTTATGACTATAACATGACTCACTAAGCACAAGTTATATTTACCACTTTTTGCTTGATCATGTCATGCTATTGTGGTGCTGGATTGGAAAAGAGAAATAAGTTTCTGTTTCATCTGGGAACGTGATACTGTATTTCTTTTATAAGTAAAAAATCAATAAAACACTGCTAGAGGGGGCGAGCCCAAGTACACTAAAGATATACAGGGTTCACCTCCTAAAAGACTAAAGAAAAAAAAACACAAGCATCAATCATTGAAATTTAAAACATCTTAAAACCCCAAGAAACAACACTTGATACTGTATTATTTTAAGCTTTCAAGAAATTATAGGTTACTTGCTACGTTTGTATATTGCCATATTAAATCATCTATATGTGTGTTTGATGTGTTCCAAATAAACTGGGTTCGTTTTTGTTTCCAGCTTAGCAGAAATTGGTTCCCACCAGCAGAGGCTTCTCTCAAACGTGTTTGTATCCAGAGGTTAATATATGAAATCCTTGACGATCATTCTCAGAAAGCTTGTACTGCTGATGGTGGTAACAAATATCCTCATTCCCATGCACATGACATGTTCAAGGACGAAATGGGAGTAGAATACTTTGACTATAGTTGTCATTCAATTATACGTCATGGCACTTCCTTCAATCTAAATGCTGACCAGGGGGTGGAAACTCCATTGCCACCGGCTTCCTCTCCAAGTGGAGCACCTTACACAGAACCAGGATTGGCTTTGACGGAATTGCTTGAGGAAGGAGCAGCTGCAAGGGCATCTGATACTAATTTCCAGCTAATGGCTGCTTCTCAAGGGCCCATGTCACCAATAAAGGTAACAGAATTTTTAGTGGTTGCCCTGATAGCAAGTCATTGTTTTCTAAATGTTCAAATAAAAAGTTTTCTTTCTGTACCTTTCCCCAAGGATTTTTCCAGTTATTTCTCATCTAATGCCCAATGCCATATGTTTACCTTTTGATCTTGAGTCTGTTAAAGACTAAAGTGTCCTTCAGCACTTTGTGAATCGTTTAGTGTAGTGTCTTTGACCTTAGAAGTCATGTCATAATTGCCAAAGAGAGTTTTTTGTTTGTTTTGCTGAATGGTTGGATCTAGATTCCACAAGCTTGATGGTTTTTTCCGTAGCCTGCCTTAGAGATTGGGGCCCTCTGACAAGGTCTTCTTTTGTTTGGCTCCCCAGCTGGTATGGGGTTGATGACATCTACAACCAACCCTCCCTCCAACCAAAAAGGAAAGTAGAATAAGGCCCCCATAAACACAAAAAGGAAAACCTCTTCTGCCATTCATGTCTATATAACCTTGTTTAATTTTTCTCGTTTGGAAGAAAAGAAATTCCACAAGAAACCCTATAGACACATGAACTGAGATCCTGCACTTTTTCTTTGAGCTTTTGGCTACATTTTTTTAATCAGAAACTGCACAGATAAGCTTATGGAAAGAACAGATCAAACCCCCTTCTTTGTCTAGGATATGTTGGGGGGAAGGCAAGAAATGTAGTAGTATTACTGGATGCTTTTGCTAGGAATGGCCAAATCTATGAAATACTGCACATTAGTGAGAAGTGACCCATTTTATGCTTAGGAATGCAGATGTCTTTTTGTACTGCTAATCTTGCTATATTATGCTGCATGTTTCTATGTTAGAAACATCTGACAAATTCCTGATCTTGCTGTATGCTTTCTTGTCTAATCGTGTAGAAGTGTGACATATTTATATTATTTGGGCTAGAAATGCTCCTCAGGTGAGTATACAGTCAGATTTCATTTCTCTTTTTCATTTTTCTCCTACTCAGGAAATTGAAGAAATCAATGACCAAACTGCTTCTTTGCCATTGGATGTGGAAGCTGCTCATCAAGTTTCTGTATTGGCATCTGAATTTCCCTCGACATCATATTTTGAGGAGCAGGTTAAGCAGAATTCATTTTCAGGAACATCTATCACTGAATCCTTGAATTCATTGGAGGTAGGAGCACATGGAGATCACCCACTTGTGGAATTTGAAGGATCAAAACTTCCAGATAAAGAAGTTAAACATGAATCTTCCTCAACATCAAGTGAGGAACTTGCAGGTTGTGTTGTTGAGGATTCTCAAGAAAGAAACATCATGCGTGTTAATGAGGATACAAGTTCTCCTCCGTCCATTCATGGGGAAATCTTTGTCCTCTCCTGTTCAAATGCTGACTCGGCTGAGAACAGAGAAGATGATGCTTCAGTTAGCAAGGAAGAGCTGTCAGAATTAAATGAACAAGATGCAAAACGGCCAAGACTTATGCATCCTGGTGGTGAAAGAAGATTTACTAGAGGCCCGTTGAAAGAACTTCATGTTTAATGATATAATGCCTGCGTATATCAGTAGCTGTAAAATGATCCAAGGGTATACAAGGGCTACTAAATGAATAGGATAGTTGGGGGGGAGCATGAGGAGATAATGATTTTTGTCAGTTGATTACATGGTCATTGATGCCAAAAGCTTTTCAGAATTTGCATTGTTTTCTTCTTTTTTTAGTTACAAAAAACTGCGTGATTGCTAAATATAATTGGAAATCCTCGTTTCTTCAACCTTCAGAAATTATTTTGTAGTAAGTTGCTGCATTGAAAGGTGTTGCTCATGGAGTTTTATGTTTTCTTTCATGGTCATTGGCCATAACAAGCCGAACATTTTTTTTTGGCTTAATCTTTTTTGTTTCCATTCACTTCAGCAGCAGATTGCGCATCAATATATTAAAAAATATTTTCCTGTAAAAATATTTAAAGTTCCATCATATATTCATGCATGGCCATATGGCAACTCTCGCTGCATTGAACTTCAAATAGCCAAAGATTTTAAAACCTCAAATCCTGGATCATATTAACTCAGCTGCAGTTACAAGCAGAATCGTGGGCCTTACGTTAGGTCCCATCATCGTAACTGAACATTTTTTACTACGAATTGAATCCATCCTAGCATTGTGGAAATGCTGAAACAACAAAAACACAGACATGATATGATCTAATATTTCTAAACTATTTTTAATACAGTAGCTCCAACAAAAATATTACAAATCCAAGGTGCAACTCTACTACACAGTGCTTCGACTTCCTCATGAGGCATCCAAGTCCTGAAATGTCCACAGAATAGAAGTTCTGTAAAGGTAACTTTCTCAAGAAAACCAACGAGGTGGAATTGAAACTAACTATGAAAATTTAATAACAGCCACTTTACAAAACTTTCTCATAAAGAAACGACCAAATATTATCAGTCTCGTGGTCATATCTCTTTTCTCTTTCAGCATCCCTTTGTAATAACCATATACAGTTTTCTATGGAAACTCATTTCAAAATGAGTTGAGGATTCAAAGTCACCTTTTTCGTTTGTACATATTTTTTCTTGTTTTTTTATTAAAGAAAAAGTATAGTAGAACTGTAGAAACACGAACATTTTGATTTTACATGCACTATAATACTATGTAACTCATGAACAAGCTCGTGAGGAAAGAGAGTGAAAAAGAAAGAAAGCCCTACCTTGCAGCGTTATCATCAGCAAGAACAAAGTTTTCTGTGACCTACATCTGCCAACTGTTGACCTCTTTCAGTGGCAATCTTTCATCAACATTTACTTCAAGTTTCTTTGTTGCTGCACAAATAGAAGCATTTGCATTGCCGCTGGTAGAGTAGTGTAGCTTATCAGGAACTACTGGATCCTCCATTTCATTTACTTCTGCAGCAACATGCAATATACTCCCCAGAGTTTTCATCAGTTGAGCATCCTCAACAGAAAACTCTCCAATCCTGTTACACATTTCTTCAATATAAACAAATGAGGCCTCCTTTTCTTTTGATAGTAACAACAGTGTCTTGAAGTAGATTTTCTTTTTCAGACTCAAGCTTTTCAACTAGGCTCTCCATGTTCCTGAGCTCCTCCATCAATTTTGCAGTTTCCAAATTCTTTGCTTCTAGTAATACTTGAAGCGGCTCTGCTTGTTTCAAATGCGAGAACGTTTTCTCCTGATATGCGACTTTCTGGAGCAGATGATTATGATGACTATGTTCTATTTCCAATTTCCCTATTATCATGTTCCTTTCTTCAATTTCTAGCTTTGACACATATCCAGCATTCTTTAAAGCCTCAGTCAGCATACTAGCCACAACCTCCTTTTCCACTTGCTCTGAGAATGAGGAAATAAGTGCACTTGTTGACTCTTTCTCCAACGACAAAGCTAATGCCTGAAAATATTTGACACTTTGTTCTTTCTCATTAATAATCTCCAGAAGCCTCTCTTTCTCTTGCTCAAGGGCCATGTCTACAGTCAACTGTGCAATCAGTACAGCTTCTGATTCTCTTCTCATGGACTCTTGCTTCACATAAGCGATATCTTCTAAGAGGATCTTTATGCAAGAATCCTTCTCTTCAGCAATTACTAGAAGATTCTGCTTTTCTTCCTTAAAAGATTCCATTTCCTTCATTTTCTCTGCATTGCTTGCTTCTAGTAAGAGAATCTGCTGCTTCAAATCTTCATTTTTCCTCTCCTGATCTTTGACAATGCAGAGAAGGCTTTCTTTCTCATGCTTAAGGGTTCTCTCATTCTCAACGCAGGCAATAAGGGAAGTCTTGATTTGTTTGCAAGTTTTCTCATTATCTTCAGAGCTTGTTTTGAGGCTTTCAGTGGTGGATTTCCAACTCTGTAATTCTTTTTCTAGCCGATGCAGTTCATGATCTTTTTCGGCTAATTCAATCTTTATCTTTTCTAAAGCCTCATAAGCATCTCTTTTTTCACCTCTAATGGAGCTTTCCTTCAGCAAAAGTTGTTCTTTCAAATGACCTTCAGTTGATTCCTCAAGGAGTTTCTTATGTATGCGAAGCTGCTCCTCCATCATAAGAACCTGATGTTCCCTATGTTCCAACGATTCTACCTTCTTTAAAAATGTTAGTTCATTATTGTGCTGCATAAGATCAAAAGGTTTTTGAGAACTGTCTTTCACTTGTGACTGCTCTGCACAAATAAAATTCTTCTCTTTGATGTGCGCTTCCCTTTCAGCTTCTGCACTTAAAATCTTAAAGTAGGCCTCTGAAAATTCTAATTTGAAAATCAAGAGCACCATTGAGACCTCTTCATGTAAAATCTCAATTGTAGAATTGCAATTTTCTATGTCCATCTGTAGTTCTTGTATTTTGTTTTCTTTCAGCTTTAACTTAGACTTATAACTACTAATATCTCCTTCCATATTTTTCAGTTGAACACTCCACTCAGATTCTTTAGTTTTCGGATTTGAAGAACATTTCTTATGTACCTTTTCCAAGCCTCTAAGCTTGTTTCGCAACTTTGATAGCATAGAGCTGGCTCCATCATTATGGATTTGAGCTTCCCTAAGTTCTTTAAGAGATTCTCCCAGTTCCTGGTTCTCTTGTTCAAGGTGAACAATCCTTAGTTCCATTTCTCTTGCAAGTATCTCTTTTTCCCCCATTGAGTTTCTTAGCTTCGCTATCTCTTCATCCCTCTTATAGGTCAGATCATGGATCTTTGACTTTTCTTCTTGACATTGGGAAAAAACAGCCTCAAAACGTGATTTAAATTCAGATACTTCAACCTCCAGGAATTTTCTTTTGCTTTCTTCATGAGCTAAAGCTTGGTTGCACATCTCTAAACGGGATTGAAGCCCCTCTAAAATTCTAGTTTGAGAATCCATGCTCGTCTGCAATGAAGAGATTTCTTCAAGCAGAGCTAGTTTTTCCCTCTCCCACTCTTCCTTATTCAATTGGAACTGGCCTTGAAGTTTTTTATGAGCTTCTTCAAGATGTTTGAACTGTTCACTTTTCCATTTCAACTTATCTAGCACATCTCTATTTTCTTCCTCCAAGTTCATTAGAATATCATCTCTCCGGCACTGTTCTTTAGCTTCCTGGGCCCTCACCTCTGCGTCAGAGCACTTGTTCTCTGCAATCAACAGAAGTTTTCTAAGGCCTCCAATTTCATGATTACTGGCACAAACATTCCACTCCAATTCTTTGTTTCTGGCTGTCGTTTCATCCAAAGCCAAGGCTAACTTTTTATTTTCTTCTTCCAAAATCAGCAATTTCTGTGCACAATCCAGCTCGGACTTTTTCAATCACAGAACTGAATTGCCTAATATGCGCTTCCTTTTCATGCAAACTAGATTTGAGATCGTTACTAAGTTTCCTCTCTTTAGTTATCTCCTCAGACTTGAAATTTAGTTCTTCGGATTGTTTCTCAAGTTTCTGCTTAGCTTCTTGAAATCTAAGTAGTTGTTCACTGTGGGCCTTCTTCAAGCTCTCAGAAAGTTCTGTTTTGATTCTGTGTTCCAACTTAAGCTTCTCTAACTCAGTTTTGAATTCATCTAACTCTCTGTACACATTGTCCATTTCCTTGCTTCTGAATATGGATTTTCAAGAATCCTGATACATCTAACATGAAAGTGACTACCAAAGTGAATAACAGTTTACAATTACATCATCTATATATAGCAGTCTCATGCTAGACCAACCGCACACACAAGCAGGGAAAAATGTACCATGAGGAGGGGCATAGTTTGCAGAATCATAGCAAATGCCATAAATTTGACAACCTTCTGGAAAGCCATAAAAAATAAAATCTGACTGGTGTATCTCAGCACTGTGTATGACACTAACAAAAATGTTAAAAAGAAACAAAAAATGAGGGAATAGTTGGTGAATATAAATTTGTTTATAGACTCGCATAGCGCCCTCAAAATGGTCCCTTCTTTCAGTTGCATAAAGTTTGTTTCAAACATCCAAGTGGGTGAACATGCATGAACACGAGTATGGTGTCCTCAAAACTCAATACAAGCTAGATTTTCATGAGATAAGTTCTACATATTGATGTAGGTACTTTTTGGTATAGAGTACAAGCAAGGGGAATTAAATTTTGTACCGCGGGAACACTAAGTCACAAATCAAAGCCGGAGAAGTACAACCCCACATAAGGAGTTTGAGTAGTGAGAAATGACAAATTAGAGTTAAAGATTTTATGCACACCCTATTTTGAATTAAAAAAGTACTCTAAATTGGTCTTAATCATCATATAATCATAGAAACCTTAAAGGAGAAATAATATCTTATTCAATTATGTCATATCCAATTGCTAAGGAATAGTAACAAATTTATGCCTTTTAGCATGTATGTTAAATACAATAACAATATAATGCTAAGGACACTATTACTATATAAGAAATAGATGCTTAATACTTGTACCCAGCTGAAGAACAATATGAAAACGCAATTGTATGAGGAAATACATCATAATTTAACCTAGATTTAGCAACAGAATTTAAAATAAATAAGCAATGCTTAGCAATCAGCAACCAAATTATAGATAACCTTCCATTTCTCCAGTAAGAAAGTTGAGGAAAGAAAACTATACTAGATGCTTAACCAAACCAATCTAAGCAAATACAAGGTGTGTTCAATATATATATATATGTGTATAAGTGGAAGAAGACAAACAGGTTGATGGAGAAAATATTGATGACTTTATTCTCACACACACTATTTAGAACTTACAATCAATGCTCTTTATATATAGCAAAAACCAACAGATAAAAGCATAAAATTAGGAACCATAATCCAACATGCAAGACCTATAAAAACTGGATAAATTCTACCTGTTCAATCTACTTGCTAAAAAACAGTTCAACATTGTTCCACTAAAAAACAGATTCCCACCATTACTCCTATAATATAGACCTGCAAACCATAAATAAAGACTTGGTCAAGTATAAGACCAAGTGACTCAACAGTCCCTCCCTTAAACTGAAAGTTTGAAAACATTCAGTTTAATTCAAGCATGCCAACACCAAGCAACTTCCTTAGCTTCTGAAATGCAGCCACCTTGAGGGGCTTGGTAAAAATGTCAGCAACTTGATCTTCACTTCTGCAATAGATGAGATCAATGACATTTTCTTTTGTGAGATCCCTTAAAAAATGAAACTTTATATCTATGTGCTTGCTTCGGCCATGTAAAACAAGATTTTTGGAAAGCTTTATTGCTGAACTGTTGTCACAATAAATTGTAGTAGCTTCCTCTTGCTTGAAGTGCAGATCTTCAAGAATTCTCCTCAGCCAAATAGCTTGACAGCCACAAGCTGTTGCAGCAATAAATTCAGCTTCTGTAGTTGACAAGGTGACAATTGGTTGCTTCTTGGAAGACCATGAAACAACCCCTGTGCCTAACATAAAAACATAACCCGAAGTGCTCATTCTATCATCTTGATCTCCTGCATAATCACTGTCAGTAAACCCAAACAGCTCTAACATTTTACCCTTCTTGTAGAACAACCCAAAATCTCTAGTTCCTTGCAAGTAATGAAAGATTTTCTTGGCAGCTAGTAGATACATTTGTGTTGGATTCTCCATATATCTACTTATCAGACTCACTGAATACATTATGCCTGGTCTTATTGCAGTTAAATACATCAAACTACCCACAATTTGCTTGTAAATTGTGTTGTCCACCTTCTCTCCTTCATGATCTTTGTTTAGCTTCAAGCCAAATTCAGTTGGAGTGCTTATAGGATTGCAATCCTTCACCTGAAACCTGTCCAAAACTTCTCGTGCATACTTCTTTTGAGAAATAAAAATTCCAATAACAGACAGCACTACTTCTATGCCAAGGAAGTAATGCATCATACCAAGATCAAACATTTCGAATTCAACCATCATAGACTTCTTGAACTCTTCAAACATGACATTATCATTTCCAGTAAATATAAGATCATATACATATAAGCAGACAATAAGCATTTTCCCATCATTTCCAATTTTAACAAAAAATGTGTGTTCATATGGACATTTTTGAAAATCTTCTTTCAAAAAATAAGCCTCAATGCGACTATACTAAGCACGTGGGGCTTGTTTTAATCCATAAAGAGCTTTCTTTAATTTATACACTTTATGCTCATATCCTATCTTAATATAGCCAGGAGGTTGTTCTACAAATACTTGTTCCTCCAAGTTTCCATGCAAGAATGCAGATTTGACATCCAACTGGAAAATAGGCCAAGAATTCTGAGCTGCCAATGCGATCACCAATCTGATTGTATCATGTCTAGCAACTGGAGCAAAGACTTCTGTATAGTCAACCCTGTATTCTTGCTTGTATCCTTTAGCCACCAATCGTGCCTTATACTTATCAACCTCAATATTTTCCCTTAGTTTTGTTTTGAAAACCCATTTTACACCAATGGTTTTATGCCCTTTTGGAAGTTCAGATAGCTCCCAAGTATCATTTTTTTTAATGGCTTCAATTTCATCTTTCATCGCCTTCTGCAATTTTGATTCTTTGACAGCACTTTCAAAAGTTGTAGGGTCACAATCTGAAAATAAAGCAAAATGGGTGATTGGATCTTCAGTTTGATCAATTCCAGTTACCTCATAGTTTTTCATCCATGCAGGTCTTTTTCGAACACGTTGAAGAGATTGAGCTGCTGTATCAGTAGCTTCTACTGTTGTTGGTAAAATTTCAGTAACTGTTGGAGTTGTATTTGATGAAGTTTCGGGCATAGAGGTTGTTGTATTTGGCTGGCTTTTTTCTTTAGCATCACTATCAAAAATGACTGGAGTAGGCTGCTGCCTATTCCAATCCCAAGAGCTTTCTTCATTAAAAACAACATCTCTACTAGTCACAATTTTCTCTGTCAATGGATTTAACAATTTATATGCTTTGGATACTTCACTGACACCGAGAAAGATACACTTTTCACCTTTATCATCAAGTTTCTTCCTTTTCTCATTTGGAACATGTGCATATGGGATGCAGCCAAAAATTTTGAAGTGATCTACTGCTGGTTTTCTCCCACTCCAAGCCTCTTCTGGTGTCATATTTTGAACAGCAAAAGTAGGACTTCTGTTCAAGATGTGAATGCTCCAAATTACTGCTTCTGGCCAGAAAGTCTTTGGAATTCTCCCTCTAGTCAGCAAACTTCTCACCATATTGAGAATAGTTCTATTTTTCCTCTCCGATACACCATTTTGTTGTGGTGTATAAGCAGTTGTGAGTTCTCTTCGAATGTCATGAGCTTAACAAAAAATTTCAAATTCTTTTGAGCAATACTCTCCACCACGATCAGTACGGAAGGTTTTAATGGTCCTTCATGTTTCATTTTCAACACGTGCCTTGAAGCTTTTAAATATACTAAAAGCTTGTTATTTCTCCTGTAAAAAATAAACCCAAGTTTTTCGAGTATAATCATCAAAGAAAGTAATTAAAAATCTTTTACCCCCATTATAAGATGGATTTATTGGTCCACAAATGTCAGAATGAACCAGCTCTAAGACAGTTTTTGCTCTCCATGACTTTCCTTGAGGGAACTGAGAACAATGTTGTTTGCCAATAACACATTCTTCACAAACTTGGGAAGGAATAGTAATTTTAGAAAGCCTTGTCACCATATTTTTCTGCTTGAGGGTTTTTAATCCACCAAAACTCAAGTGGCCATAGCGAAAATGCCACAACCATGAAGGATCTTTCACTTCAGCCATCAAACAAGATCGGACACTATCAATCTTCAATGGAAACAGCCTGTTTGAACCCATTTGCACAACAACTATAGCTCCTCTAGTAGGATCATATATCTCACAAGCACCCTGCTGAATAGTGATTACATAACCCTTTTCTTGCAATTGACCAGCACTTAACAAATTACTTTTCAAGTTAAGAACATAGAGGACATTGGAAATTGTTTCTGCAAAACCATTCTTGGTTCTTATCTTAATATCTCCCTTTCCCATCACATTCACAGAGAACAATCACCAAAACTTACTGTAGAATGAAAATCTTCATTTAAATAAAAGGAAGACCACACATGTGGTTGCTGCAACCCGTATTCACATACCAAACATCTGTCTTAGGTTCTTTATCAACTTGGGCTGCCATCAACAAGGTTTCTACTTCCTTCTTCTCTGCAAAATTTGATTTCTCTCCTTTTTCTTTATCATTAGGCAGCTTAGTATAACATTCAGTACAATAATGACCGAATTTATGACATCTAAAACACTCTACTTTTGATTTGTCAAAATATTGATCCTGTCCTCTGCCTTTGCCTTGAAATTGATCATTATCGGCTTTGAAGTGCTTGCTGCCATCTCTATTGCCTTGATCTCCCCTTCCTCTACCTCTGCCTCTACCTTTACCCCTTCCTCTAGAATTTGAGAAATGAATAGAGGTAGAAGCCTTTAAAGCTTGCTCTTCTGTAGTTGAACTTTGGTTCATCTTCTGTTCGTGGACCAGCAAGGAGCTTTGCAGTTCATCAAGAGATAGTGCATCTATGTCTTTAGATTCTTCAATTGAGCAGACAACATAATTGTATTTTGCTATTAATAAACGTAATATCTTCTCCACAATGGTGACATCTCCCATCTTCTCACCATGAAAACGCATTTTATTGCTTATCTCTATAGTTCTGGCATAATAATTAGTGACAGATTCACCATCCTTCATTTGTAGAGTCTCAAAATCCTTTCTCAAGGCTTGAAGCTGTACACGCTTCACTCTAGAAGAGCCTTTATATTTTTTCTTCATGGAATCCCAAATATCCTTGGAAGTTTCTTTGCTAAGAATTGTTTCCAAGATGGGACGATCAATTGCTTGAAAAAGATAATTTTTTGCTTTCAAATCTTTTAACTTCCTCCCTTCTAGCTCTGTGTTTTGAGCATCCGTCAAAACTACATCTTTTGCAGGCTCTCCAATTCCAGAGTCTACAACCTACCAATACTCTTTAGATCGCAAAAAATTCTCCATTAGCATGCTCCAATAATCATAATGACCATCAAAACGTGGGATTGCTGTATACACAAAATTTGCATCTGGAGCCATAGAAAGACAAATAAATGAAAAAAATAAAAGCTGCTGCTTACTTTTGGATTTATTTGAGTACTCTCACTTTTAGCTTTTCTTTCTCACCTCACGTGTCTCACCCTTTTCTTCTTTTACACTCTATCAGGCTCTGATACCACTGTTCAATATATATATATATATATATAAAAGTGGAAGAAGACAAAAAGGTTGATGGAGAAAATATTGATGGACTTTATTCTCACACACACTATTTAGAACTTACAATCAATGCTCTTTATATAAAGCAAAAACCAACAGATAAAAGCATAAAATTAGGAACCATAATCCAACGTGCAAGATCTATAAAAACTGGATAAATTCTACCTGTTCAATCTACTTGCTAAAAAATAGTTCAACAATATTCCACTAAAAAACAGATTCCCACCATTACTCCTATAAACTAGACCTGCAAACTATAAATAAAGACTTGGTCAAGTATAAGACCAAGTGACTCAACAAGGTGAGCCCACAGTGGAAGCATACAAGTATGTAGGAAACCAAACTCCATATTCAGAATTTACCTCTCAGTTACTTGTTGCAACCAACCAACCACGAAAATTTGAAAATCTGAATCACTTTCTCAGCAACCAAACAGGAAGAAGAAAGAATTATTAGATTCTGTGAATCTGAAAATATAGTATAGATCCATTAGGATTAAGCACAAATAGATTGAACATTTCAAAAGATAGTAAAGGAACGCACCGGAGCTGCCATCAACGAGGCGCTGCTGACTCTGAACCAGAGAGAGAGAAAGCTAGAACCGCGGTCCGCGCAGACTGGAGGAGGAGGTAAATAGGAGGGCGGCAGAATTGGAAAGCGGGAAGCAGGGATTTGGTTTATAGGTTTGAAATTGTGAGTCCTTTTCTTTTTAATTTTTGAATTAACGGATCAATCGTAATTGACTGTAATTATATTGATGCTTTATGTTATAGGAACTTAAGAAAATAAAAAAATAAAAATTTAATTCATTTAATATAATCATATCTACAAAATATTATATGTTAATTAGTTTGCTTTAATCTTAACTATGCATATTGTATTTTGAGTTTTATTTTTCTAATCTTTTGAAATTAATTTTAATACATGCCCATTAAAATAGTTAAAACTCAAGTCGCTTTTATTTCTTTAGATTTCAGAGAAAAAAGAAAAAAAGAAAAAACAAGGTTTAGCCATAAAAATCAGTCTAAGATCGTCTGGTTTTTTCAATTTTTAATGATTTTACTAATTTTGCAATGTCTAGCCACTAAAATAGTTTTATAGTTCAAATCAGTTAGAAAATATCACATGGATAATGGTTCAACCAGTCCTATCAGATTTTCAAAAATAGCCAAATAAATTTATTTTATTTTTTTTCAAACACTAGTCGAGCTTATGAGATAAACAAAGGAATTGTAACTTTCTAGTGCATGCATTTTTATTTGTTACAGTCATACTCATTTAACTCATTGTGTGAGAATAACATAATATTAAAATTATTGTATTATATAAATTTTGGTGATAACATGATTAAACTTAAAAGGTTGACCTCTCTGTAACTGTATGTGAAAATGAAAAAAATATTATATAACTAATATTGTATAAATAAGATTTAATGAGTCAATCAATTTTTTTACTTATTAAATAATTTCTTCTTTTTCTTATATTTTTTTGGATAATGTCTCTTATTCATTTCACAAGGAAAATAAATTGTAAAATTTGAAGTGTTTGCAATGTATCACAAAAAAGTTACATTTTAAGAATATGCTAAAAATGTTGAGATTTGATGAGTTTTAGAATGAAAATAGATAGTATCATATAAGAATAAAATAGAATTATCCACAATGCATAGTTTAAATGATAAGTTATACTTGAGTTTAGTAATTGAGGGGCTTATTCAATATCAAGGTTCGAGCCTGTAAGAAAACATTCATGAAGAGTAGCCACAAACCAAACGAGATTAAACTCACTCGAAAGGTGTGTGAAGATACTTTTGAAAACAAAAAAAAAGTTGATTAGAAGGCAGAATAGCATAATTTGGACAAAAAGTCTACTTATTTCATAATACAATCGTTGTTTGCTTGTTGAACTTCTATGGATCAAAACCAGGCCATCCAGAGACACCAGAGTAAGAAATCCATCATCTTCTGAAATTGATTTATCAATGAAAACTTCTGTTAAATTCATGAATGGTTTGTATATACAAGAAGCCCCAATTATTAACTTTGATTTCATTTGACACACAGAAATATTGTAAAACTGTTTCTATCCATAGCTTTTTCCTTGGTTTCTCATAAAAAAAAAAAAAAAAAAAAAGAGTATGTATTTTTGTGACAGGTTTTATCACTTTTTTGATTATGCAGCAGATGGTAGAAAAAACTTATTTAAAATCACATCTAAAATTTGATTTATCTTCAGACATGCATTGCTCTTGAAAATGAGATTTGGAAGGACTTATTTTACAAACAGCTGAATAGAATTGCATAGAAATTGGCTTCCATTAGATTTAGATACAAACAGCTGCAATAGAAGCTGAATCATAATTCTGAACAGTACTTACACATTTTATACAAAAAATAAGGTCATTCAGACGATCTACTCAGAGAAGCAAGTCTGTAACTACAAAGAATGAATTGCCAATATTGTGTCAAGCAGCAGTACTATACATGATATTCATAGGTAATGGTCACCAGAGTCATCTTCTCTGTCTTTGTATTAGATAACTGTTGCATTTGTTTTTAAATGGTCTCAAACCCTTTCTGCAAGGAGTAATTGTTCAAGTTCCTCTTTACGTCGCTCCAGTTCCTGTGATTGCAATAACAGAAAGTCAACAGCGAATTTTTTTAACAAGATCGACAACAATGTATATATTAAAAGGAGATAAAAACATTACATGTTTTCTTCGAAAACCTAATTAATAATTGAAAAGAATTGTTACTCGGTCTGTATTGTCGTTCTTGGTGCCTAATATTTCAACAATTATGATGGAACCTGAGAGTTGAGAGGCATAGTGATATAAAAGTGGAAGGCGAGGAATCTTAGAATCTGACAACAATCACCTAAACAGCCAAAGATGTAATCCTCCCATACTGATTAAAGAAATTCCTTAACTAATTATATATACATATAAATTATAATCCTTATGTAAACGAACATGTCAAATGCACCATAACTATATGCTCAACTTTCACAGAATCACAGCACTCCAGGTTTCATGGAAAAGGAAAAAAGGAAAAGTCAATTCAGTCTTTGATTAAATAAATCGATCTTCCATATCTCCAAAGATTAATATTGTTGCAAAAGGGGCTAAGAGGAAAGGCAAAGCCTCTCTAGCAACATACTATCCACATGGAAAAAGAAGAGAACAATACCATCAAACAATTCTTATATCCAAAGCATACAATATAGAACTGCAATTCTGGAGAATGTCTCAGGGAGAACAAAAAAATAGGTGGTCATATTATTTTCCATACTAGATCCAGGATATTTTAATGCGCTCATAAAGAAAAAGAATTATTTATTGTATATATCATGTAAAGTCATGTCACTGCTCTGATACTCCGAAGCAAGTAGGAGCATTGTAGAAAAACAAAGATGAAAATGGAAGGAAATGCAGATGCCTACTTTAACATCTCAAAGCTCCCTGCCAGATATGCCACCATGTCAATAAATTAGCTTACCTCCAGGTTTCTGACTGCTTCATCTCTGGTAATTTCTTGCTTCTGGCGAGCTCGTTTCAGGAAGCCAATGCAAAGGATTCCCTTAAAATAAAATCATACCAAGTTAAATATGAAAAATAAAGCCAGATTTGCTTTAATGAAAAAACAGCAGACAATGTGAGTTGAGCCACCCTAGTTAAAACATTCATAGAATTCAGAATACTCCAGTGAAACAACAAATCTTCTAAACAATTACAATCAGTAAGTTAAAATGTAGCAATCTCTTAATAATAAGAAAGGCCTAAAAATCTGGAATAAAAGGAACCTTTTAATCATACTTAATAAATTACACAAGTTTGACAAGACACAATTGACTAACCCAAGTGGCGTGGAGTCAAATATAAAACCATTAAGAGAAGAAAACTTGTCATACAAAATTACGACATCATATTCTACAAATTCAAACAGTAAAAAAATTTGAATGATAATTATCAACCATAGTATTTTGTTGGACACTTAACACCTCTGTTGTCTAGATAGTTTATTCTCATCTATCTTACTTACCAAAATAACATAGACTACACCACAACCAAGAAGCATATAGCATGCTATGTTCTGAAGAAGAACAAGCTCCTTCTGCTGCCCAGAATAGTCAGGGAAAGCTCTTGTCATTATCGCGGCACTGCAGAGAACAACCAAGACAATCAATAACTAAACATGGTTTGTGTAAGAAATCCAAAAGTAGCTTCAATGACAAGTTAATAACTTTCAAAACATTTACAGATTGCAATTACAGAAGCTAATGCCTGATTATGATTCATAGAGATAGTACATACAATTATACAAACGTCAAACATTTACCATCTTTCACCTCCAACATAAAATCATACTGTTAACAACTCAGACTGAACTAAGCAACTGCACTGTCTGAACATGTTATACCGATTATCAACAACTTCAATAGCTCAAGACAATCGCCCACAATTATTTGTGGCTTTAGTACCTAACTAAAAATCAAGACAACCTCAGAGAAAGCAGACATTTTTTTTGCAGTAAATAAGACAGTTCTCGCTAAATTGGAAACATACATCAGAATATTTTATATTTATAGTATATACTAGCATTTACCATCTCTTGTCTCCAAAATGCAATTATACTATTAACAATCCATCTGAACTAAGAAACCCAACATACAACTCAACTTGACAAGCCTTAGTCCCAACAAACTAGTTGGGATTGGATGAATCCTTTCCCTCCATTTCCATCGATCCAAGACATCATTTTCGGAGACACGCACACATCAACTAACTAATTATCAACAACATCCATAGATTAAGAAAACTGACTTAAATCACAATATTTTGGGGTTTTGGAGCCTAACTAGAAACCATAATATGCAATCCAATATAAAGAAAAATGTTTATGGAGTAAATATGATAGTTCAAACTAAATTGAAAACGTACAAAATTTGCAGCATACCCCTGCCGGCCCAATAGTCCAACACCTGGAAAGCAATAACTGGAAGAATTAATTAGATCACGGGACAACAACATTACCAATAAGTCAGTGACTACATGTAAAGGTAGTCTAACATAGTCTAAGAGAAACCCAAGGCTACAGGAATCAAATTGCTCCAAGAAGCTTAAGAATTACACAATGATTAAACGATAAACATCTAGCATATAGCATCTTGGAAAATACAAGAAAGCAAACGAACCTTCCAGAATTTGATGATAAAACCCCACTCAGTTTCAGCCAGAACCACAAGAAACGTTATCAAAACCGCATAACACCGAAATATCCCATCGAAAATCTACAATATTCACGGCCACCATAGAAATCAAATGGAACCATTAGAACGAAAAACATCACTCGCACACACGCTCGCCACAAACACGCTTAAAAAAAAATGAGAGAGAGAGAGAAAGAGAAGAAGAATACGTCGGATCCGTTTGTGAAAGATCGAACAGCAGAGAGGACATTGACGACGATGCAAAGAATGGCAGTGAGACCAGTGAATAAGCTGAAGAACTTACAAACCACCAAGAAAGGGTCTGTTCTCGCTCTAACTATAGTGCTTGAAGAAGCTCCCGACCCGTCTTCTCCGTCACCGTTTCTCGACATTTTCTAGCGTTTTCTCAGCCTGGTAAAATTCTTTCAGCTAAAAGATAATCCACAAATGGAAGTTCAGATTTGGAAGAACCTCTCTCATTCTCTTTTTCGCACTGTGTGCTTTGTCTGTGCTGTGTTTGGACGCTTTATAACGGCATCGTTTCAAAGCAGGAGGATTCTTCACCTGCTAGTCAAGGAACTGAACAATATCAGCAACACCTAGTGGTTGGGTACCAAAATCAGGTATTTCCTAAAAAAAACTTAATTATACTCAAGTCTCTAGTTCTTTCAGAATTTACTTTAATTCTCTAATGTAAAAAGTTAAAATGTTAAATTATACTTACAAAATAACAAAATGTGATTCATTATGTCATCTAATTTTAAGTAAATATAAGCTGACCTGAACTAATAGGTTATCATATGTCATTTAATGTCACATAATAGATGATCATATTTTTCTTTACAATAAAATCTACTAATGCCAATATGAATAATATTTAACATTAAATAATATATATTGATAAATATTAGTAAAATTTTAATGTAAATTGCCAATAATTCATGTTTTAGTAAAATTTTAACTTAAATCGTTAGAGACTCAAGCGATTTACGTTAAAATTTTACCAAAACGCGAATCGCTGGAGACTAGAACGATTTACATTAAAATTTTACCAAAACGTGAATCTTTGGATACTCTAACAATTTAAGTTTAAATTTTACCAAAACGTAAATCGTTATAAACTCTGACGATTTAAGTTGAAATTTTATTAAAACGTTATAATTAATACTTTTAAATATTTTATTTTAATAAATATTAATTGTTAAATAATATTTAATACTTAATAATGAATATTTTAATATCCAATACTTAATAACTAATATTTAATAATTAATATTTCATATTATGTAATATTTGTTAATACGTAATATTAATTAGTAAATACATTTTTGAAATAAATATATTTACTAAATAATTAATAATATTATTAAATGATAAATAACTACAAGGGCATTTTGGTCATTTCACACAAAAGGGCAAAACTCATCTAAATATTGACAAAACCTAATTTCAACCGGCAATCCTAGAGACCTGCAGGGGTAAAACTATCATTGAACTTCTTGAAATTTAATCCCTTGTTGTTGATTTTTTAGTAGTTTGTGCTTTAAACTTTAGAAAAGCATAACTTTGTGCTCGAGTGTTCGAATCAGGCATTTTCTTTTTTTCATTATGCGTAACTTTTCGAGATATACCACACGCCAATATTAGTAAATAAATATTATTAATTATTCAATACAAGCCTGCATGCTAACCTGAACTAATGGGTTATCATGCGTCGTCTGACGTGACATAACGGTGACATAACAAATTACCATATTTTTCTTTAAAATAAAATCTATTAATGTCAATGACAAGTCTGCATGCTAATAAGAATTCTTTTTGGCATGCCTAAAAAATTACTGTTATGCCACGTTAGAAAATACAAGAAAGCCTGCTAATCCAGGTCAGTTTTTCTCTAATTAAAATCGACAATACATAATAGCAGGGACCATATTATGTGATTTTTGTAAATATAGGGATAATATTTTAACTATTTAAATTGAGAAAACTAAAATGAATTATGAGAAAATTATAAGAACTATATATGTAATTAAGCCATAATAAAAGAAAGGAAAAAATGAGGGAAAATAATAAAATTTAGCAAACAAAAGTATATAAAAATATTTACAAAAGCATGTAAAAATTAATTCTTTTGCAAAACTTTCAAGAGTAATTTACTTAAATTCTTGACTTGTTTCTCCAAGGGCTCCAATAAGATTTTTTTTTTTTTAATTTTTAAAAATTATTATAATCATGAAGAGTTAAATTCAAAATTAACTATAAAGTCCAAATTGTCACCAAAATAAGTTACTTCTTGAATTATATTTGATATAAAAATAAATTTATTATTGAAAATTAATATTTAAATAGTAAATAAATTTTTTGAATTTTAAAAAAATTAAGCCTGACTTGTTTTATTAAATGAAGTAAAAAAATAAAAAAATTAAGATCGATTTATTTTATAAACAAAGTAAACTTGATCTGAACCTTGAATGAGTAGTTCACGAAAACTATTTACTAGTTAGCTCAACTTATTATTACTATTTTACAAATAATTCATATCTTGTACTAAGTTATTGTAAGTTTGTAGTAATAATATGTATCTTGATTAATTTTTAAAATTTTAATTTAATGATTAAGAAATAGATATTGACGTAACTAGATTTCATATTCGAGTCCCTGTAAATATTATAAGCATTTATACATTAAAAAAAATAAAATCTTAAAACACCCATTATTGCATATCTACTTTCAATTTTTTTTTCTGTATTTGGAAAGTGGTTTATTTTTTCATGTAAATAAAATATCTACAAAATTAGGTTTTAAATTTATTTATTTATTTAATAAGATGTGATTTAAGTAATAAGAGAGTTTAGTGGTTGAGGGGTGTTGACATTGTCAAGCGTTCAAGCCCAAAAACGCTTGGGAGATGCATCAAGAATCATTAGGCGAATATATATTTATTTTCCCATATATAGGCTATTGAAACGGGAAAAAAAATAAAACGACCCATATTGTTACATACTAGCAAAAATCCACTGCTAATCGCACCCACTCTGTGTTTTCCGATTGAAGATTGAAAATGGAAAAGGTACACAATATGAAAACAGAAAATGGAGAAGTTAAGGAAGAATTCAAGGCCTACACAGATGGTTCCGTTTGTGGGTACGAGTCACTTCATCACCTCCTAAAGGAAAATCTCAAGCCCCAACATTTCCAGGTGAATTTGTGTTTCTTGAAGTTTTCGAGCCCTTTAAGTTCATTTTATATTATGGGTTTGCTTTTGTTTATGAGATTTTGGTGAAGGTCGCTTTCCCTGAACTGGCTTTTGTTTGCTATGAAGTCAACGAATTTTATTTTTAGCTGAAGTTTTCATTTTTCAATTCCATTTCATTGTTTTCTCTACGAATCTACATACGTTTTTACATATTCCCATATGTGAGTAAGCTCATGTTGAACATTTGGGTTGTAATGTTAGTTTGAATCAGATTTTGTGAATTTGGATTTTGGGTTCTCTTGCTATTGAGGTGGGGATGTAGGTTGTTCTGGGGAGGGGGGGGGGGGGGGAATAGCAATGAAGTTAAGACTTTGGTTCTATGTGGAAGCATTGAGTTTCACCGGACAAGCTTCTGATTTTAATTTTTCATCGAAGCCAAAAGATAAAAAGAAAATCAAACATGCTTCTGATAAACTCATCTCAATACTGGATGCTAATATGGCGGTTGGAACTTCATGGAACTATAAATTTCATGATCATGAGCAATTCTTTGCAGCTTGATCTACTAGAACCCCCTGGCACAGTGAGGTGTGGGTCGTTTGTTCTCGTGGATGTCAATGCATTGTGTTAGTGGGAAGGAGGAGTGGAACTTGTTTTCTTGGATCTTATTCTTATTGAATCGGCCACATAAATAAGAATCGTGAAGTTGTAGTAATCAATTCTCAAAGTCGTGGATGTTGAAGAGTGGGGTTGGGGGAGGGGAGAATGGTTTCTATCCTAATTGAAAGATTAATGATTTATTTAGGGGGAAAAGAAACTCTGATACATGAAAATGAGAACTGTGTATATCAGTTTCATGTGCTATTTGGACTTCTGATTTTCACTAATTACCATATCTTAGTTGACAAGGTGGATATCTGGAGGTCAAAGTGTTCATATCTGAATACCGTAAGATTATAATGAGGCCGCTATGTTCTAAACCTGTTTGCCAGTGAATAAAGGAAGTCTGTCTAATAAGGAACGGCTTAGAAATTTAATTTAGGGAAAGTACCCTTTCTTGGGAATGCTGCATATATGAATGTCTCTGGTAGTGACAGACTTCTTGTAACTAAAACTTTTCTGTTTAAATTAAAATTGAAGAAGGTGACTGTAGTTCAAAGTATAAGAATGTCTCTATTCTTTTGAACAAATCACTTTTTGTGCTATATACACAATTCTACTTGCACTTGAAAATTGCCAATCTTTACAGAAAGTATACATGGTCTTGAACTGTTGTGCGTTAATCACAATTAGACATATCACTCTTTTCTGACAGCACAAGTATCATATTGCAGGAAGTTAGCCGCTTGCTTCTTGGGCTGAATGGTGGAAAAGTACTTGATACAGTTACTCACTCAGAATCTGCTACAGCTCTCTCTTTGGAGCATGATTTTGACTTACAGGTAGGAGTTCAGCCCACTTGGTCCTATATGCTTAGTTTTAGAATGATATGATAAAAAAATTGGATTGATTTGTTCGTGTGTCGCCTTCTGTGAATGAGATTGGAGCTGTTGGTTCTTGGTTGAATGCTTACCTATATTATAGTCAAAAGGGATAAGCTTATCATGTGTTGTTTTTCTTTACTTATTAAATAATTAAAAGAAAAATCTGTTCTGCGTATGGTGCGCCTATGACGGAAGGGATAATGGATGTCTGGGTGACTGTGCCACGATTTCATTTTTTGAAATTTGGTTGTGTTTTCTCAACAACTTCAAATGCACTTGGCTATACATCCATTTGCGGAATGAGAGTTGACTGGCATAGAATTAGCCTCTTCTATGGTTCAACATAGTCTTCGCTATGGTATGCTTGTAACAAAAAGAAATTGGTTTCTCAAGTGGGAAATTCATTTGTTTCTTGAAGATTTGAAAATGGTAAATGACTGCATTACTTTGTAAAGCAAAAGACAAATGTCTTTGATAATTTTCAAGTGGAGCCGCCATCAGCCTGACCACTTCAGGAAGATTAGTTAATTAATATATGTATACTGCTCTTATGGTTGAATCTCTTTCCATAAGAATACTGGCCTGATAACCATTATTTACCCATAGGTTTGTTTTACTCTGTTAAACTCCTCTCATGATTTCTGCTAAATTTTTGGTTCTTAAATATTTCCCTCGTGAATCTTTTCAGGCTTTCTGCTTTCGAGCTGACAGAGAACAATTGAGAGAACCTAGAGTGGTTAGGGTTGGTCTAATTCAGAATTCTATAGCTCTTCCAACAACTGCTCCCTTTTCGGATCAAAAGACGGCTATTTTTAAGAAACTAGAGCCAATGATTGATGCCGCCGGTGCTTCAGGAGTCAACATATTATGCTTGCAAGTAGGTTATGCCATTTAGTTAACTCTTCATTATTTGACTTTCCACTGACACTGAAGTCTGAGGTGATTTTTATGAATTTAATCCAGGAAGCATGGACGATGCCATTTGCATTCTGTACACGGGAAAAGAGGTGGTGCGAATTTGCAGAAAGTGTTGATGGGGAATCCACACAATTTCTTCAAAAATTTGCACTGAAATATAACATGGTTATTGTAAGTCCAATTATTGAGAGGGATATTAACCATGGTGAGAGTCTCTGGAATACTGCTCTGGTAATTGGAAACCATGGAAACATTATTGGAAAGCATCGAAAGGTAAACAGACCAATTTCTGCTATAAAGCTGAATGCTACATATTCAATTATCTATTGAAAACATAATGACTAATATTTTGGCAGAACCATATACCAAGAGTTGGGGACTTCAATGAGAGCACATATTATATGGAAGGAAATACCGGCCATCCCGTGTTCGAGACAGCATTTGGAAAGATTGCCATTAATATATGCTACGGGCGACACCATCCTCTGAATTGGTTAGCTTTTGGCTTGAATGGTGCAGAGATCGTTTTCAACCCTTCCGCCACTGTTGGTGAACTCAGTGAACCAATGTGGCCAATTGAGGTTAATCTTTTACTCAGTTGCTTTATAAGCATCTGTTATGATTTTGTTTGAGCTCTATCCATTAAAACTTTATCATACGTCTGCTGTTTGAATTGCAATGTTATGTTAGGTTATAACAATAAATTGAAACAACTCTGCATTCTTTGCATGTAGGTAGAATTAGAAATCCAGAACGAAATTTCTTCATGTAAAGGAATATTCATGTGGTAAATATACAGAACTTATATCATGCTGCTTGACCTTTATTGGATGGTAATTCAAATGGAAATGGATTAAAATGCCTCTTGTAATCATGTCTATTTTTGTTGAAGCCTTTAGCCTTTGACCAAAATTTTCTATTAGAGAATTTGCTTTATGGTGAACTTATATATTGAGTTATGAATTTCAGGCCCGTAATGCTGCCATAGCAAATAGTTATTTTGTTGGTTCTATCAACCGTGTTGGGACTGAGACATTCCCCAATCCATTTACTTCTGGTGATGGGAAGGCAGCACATGCAGATTTTGGGCATTTTTATGGATCCAGTTACTTTTCAGCACCAGATGCTTCGTGCACTCCATCACTTTCTCGTAACAGGGATGGATTGTTAATCTCAGACTTGGATCTTAACCTCTGTAGGCAGTTGAAAGACAAGTGGGGGTTCAGAATGACTGCTCGCTACGATATGTATGCAGAGACACTTGCCCATTATCTAAAACCAGACTTTGAGCCACAAGTCATTAGTGATCCCTTGTTGCATAAGAAGTCCTCTTAGTCTTCTAACACTAGTAAAATGCTATATCTGCATTCAGACAAAAGATTCAGAAAGGATGAATGAAATAAATGATTTTAGCTGTACTTTTTTAGTGTGTGAGACTAAGAATCAGCATTCTGCAATAAGGAAAAGAAATATGCAGCTGTATCTAATTAAGGATTGTGTTGCTGTAGCATTCCTTTCCTTGTATAAAACAATATGGTTCTTTGCTTTCCTTTCTATATGGGTTTGTAGTTCTAGTACAGGGTGTTTGTTGCATGGTGAGACTTTGATGAAATCGTGATCGTTGTCTTTAATGTATTGAAAGACAAAACATTATGATTCACATGTTAAACAGAACCTGAAGGTATAATATAATAAAGAAGAGCAACCGAGTAATAAATAGTTTTAACTATGATAAACATACAAGACGATTTCAAAGTCCCACACATCATCTTTCTAATCAGTAGTCACAGTTGAAGAATTGCATTGAGATATACGTATAGGATTTGCAAACTATGCATTTCAACTTCCATAAATTATGTCCGAGAAGCCTACAGAAAGTTTAAAGAGGCCAATACCCAATATTTCATTTTATTATGGATATTTTGAAGAGAGTTCCTATGTGCATTTGCTCTAGCCCACGACAGTTCTCTCATATGATGTGTAAGTGGGTTCGACATAAATATATAAATAGAATTTGTGATATATTTCGAGATAATAAAAATTTCATGAAGAAAATCAAATAAAAAGATTACATAAAATTCTTGTAAAATTGATAATGAAGTTTTTATTTTGCACGTGCTAAATAATGAACTAGTAACTGCAATTATCTCCAAAAATTAAAAAATTCAAAATTATTTAAAATTTTTATTTCTTTTTAATATTGAATAACTACTTAATGAATTAGATGTTCAGCTTAAACTCATTCATTCAAACACTATGTTATCGCTAAAAACAAAACAAAAAAAACTTTGGAGGAAATCAATGGCTCAATCCCTACAATTATCTTTTGGATTTTTTTTCTTCTTATTTTACTCTATAATATATAATATTTTATGAAATAATTATATACAATTGGTTAACTTATTTTTATTTTATTTATTAATAACCTACATCAATAATTCAGTTTTGCCATATCTTTTATTTTCTCTGAAATAGTAACCTAGGAACATCAACACCCTAATTTTCTCATTCTAGGTATGAGATTTTCTTTATTTTCTCTAAATTATTATTATTTTGCTTTAAGAAACCAGACATCCAAAATTATGAATAGAGTTAATCACATGAGCACGTTTGATATATGAATTGCAAAGTCCAATTACATAATGAGGGGTCCAATATATAGTTGGGGAGTGTTGGGTTTTCCAAAAAATTTCAATTGGTTCAATCACGATCAGTCAAAATCGGTGAAATTCTCAATTAATAGAAATAATTATAAATTTTTAAAATTTTTCATATTACATGTGACACTATAACTGTTCAATTTATATTTTATCCTTTTATATATTAACATTTCTCTTCAACTCACTTATCTCTCAAAAAATTTTAATGAATTATTTTATTTATGTACTTGATTATATTATGTAATAAAAATATTTTATTAATAACTAAATAATATAAAAATAACTTATGTAATATGTAAACTAATTGTTTTGCATATCCTTACTAGTAATTAAATATTTAACTTTGGAAAACTTGTAAGAAATGAAAAAATTTATATATTTAACTTGACTTTTACGAGATGCCTATTAAACCAATATTTAACTTATTTGTATTTACATATCAAACACTATTTAACTTATAATTAATATAATTTTTAATAATTTGACTTACCACTAATCTTATTTTTGGAATATGTATATAAAGTTGTGAATTGGACCTCTAAAATTTTAGTTTCAGGTGCCACCTGTAGAAAGAAAAGTAATCAAAACTATAACTGGTAAATGAAAATCATCCTTATCCCTACTATTTTCTTTATTTCTTCCCACCCATCCCCTCCACAGTCCCAACCTCTTGTTTTTGCATTGAGCCCTCTTTCTCTCTCACTGTCTTCACCATTTACCTCTGGTTCACTACTCTTCTTACAACCACACCACAAATATTCATATAACCCTCTTTCTCTCTACCTCTGTCTCTTCCCAGCTTCTCTCTTGTATCCATGGCTTCCATATCTGCTTCTACATCTCCCAAACTCAATTTCCCAAACCCAAAATTCTCATCCAATTTCCCTATAAAAAGACCATCATACCCTTCGTTGTCTTTACCATTCCCTTCAAACTCCAACTCTATCTCTGCGGGTTGCACCCTGTGCCGCTGCCTCAATCCCTCGTCTGATTCTCCATCTCCATCTCCATCCGATAACTCAGTCAACTGGAGATGGGATTCTATGCTTCAAGATGTCATCAGGAATGCCATCAAACAATTTGATTCGTTTTTCAATTCGCGTTGGAATGAGTCTCAGGATGCCAGAAAAGGTGCTGGTGTTGCAGAGAGAGATGGAAAAACCGAGGAGAATAACAAAGGGGACGATGAAGAATGGGATTGGGATCGCTGGCGCAAGCATTTTCAGGAAGTCGATGAACAGGAGCGCCTTGTCTCCGTTTTAAAGGTAAGTTGGGAAATTCAATTCCGCTTAATTTAATATAGTTTTTGGCTGTTTACGCCATTGTATATATAAATATATGTATGAGTTTTTATTTTTTTTTATTTTTTTATAGCATGTGCATATTAATAAATTTTGGATTGTTCATAGATGAGCTTTAGTGCCGGGAATGATAAATTTTATGCCTTTTGTCTATACTTTTGTTGTTCTGAGATTGATAGCAATTTGGTTTACTTGGTTCTTTAAAACCTAATAACGAAGGATGAAGTGTCAGTCTTGAGAGTAAGACCAATGATTAGAATCACATTGGATCCTCATATAGGATTTCAGAATTTATTTTTCCTGTTATCATTTTGAAAATTGAGTATCATTCTCTCTCTCTTTTCCCTTTTCTTTCTCTTTTTTGAGCAATTGTTCTTGTCAAAAAGAGGAAATAATATCTTTTTGAGCAACCAATCTATAGTAGACCACCAGCCAAACATAAATTTATAAATTTCCTATAATGTTATTCAACTACATATGTGCATTGTTAAATGCTTTCCCTATTTTAGTGGATGGATGCTTAATATAACCAGCAGAGCCAGTTCTCTCTTTCAAAGTGGTGTTATTGATATTTTTATCTTTCCCCTTGAATATCTCATTAAGAAGATGCTTGGAAATGTATATTTGTCACGTATAAGAATGTGCTTTGTCCATCAAGGTGGTACTATTTGACATAAACCGCGAGGAGTTTGTTGACTTACTATCAGAATTTAGTATTGCTGAATATAATTCTTTCATGTCATGGATGTCAAGAAACTCTACCTTCTTTGGCCAACTAAAAAAGAAACTCAATCTTCTTATTTCATATGGGAACCGTCATGCCTTAACTAAGCAAAATTGCTATTGATTTATGATAGTCAAATAACTGCCTCTTCTCCCGACGTGAATATTTGAATCCTAACTTGATTTTATGCTCTTCAGTCACAGTTAGGCCGTGCTGTTTATTTGGAGGATTATGAAGATGCTGCCAGGCTTAAGGTGGCAATTGCAGCTGCAGCTACAAGTGATACTGTTGGCAGAGTGATGTCTCATCTCAATGTATAAATCATGTCTTTGATAACCCTTAAAATTTCTATTTTTCCTTTTCTTCTCAGTCTTGTTTTCTTTTATCTTATTTTGTAGAGAGCTGTAAAGGAAGAGCGCTATGGGGATGCAGCTTTTATAAGAGATAATGCTGGTGCAGGACTGGTGAGTTTAAATATAGAATAACTCATTTTGGTGGAAATAGAGTCTTATATGCACTTGCAGAATGTGAACTTAGTAAATCATGTAGCTGAGTTTCAAAATGCAATCTTGTCTCTGGTATTGCTGCTAACTGAATCTGAGAAAATTCCGTTTATGCCTTATATTAGAAGTTTTTTAACAATATTGGTGGTTTCTGCTTTGTCTTTAGATTTTCAAAGTGATACCGTACAAATGAGATATTCCGTACTAATCTTTGTGCGAGTCTTTGTTCATTGTGAAATTATCTCAAATTTTTTGACCAGTTATGAATCTCAGGACTTGGTTATTGCATTGTGGAGCAGATGAAAAGTCATTTACTAGCATCTTTAGTTTTTTTTGTTAAACCTGTCACTCTGTATTTGGGCTACATTGCTTTTGCTCTGAAACAACTATAGAACTGATTCGACTACATACAAACTGGTAGATTCTTTGATGGAATTGTGAGATGACATGTATATTCTCTGCCAACAAATTGCATTTTTGCATATATTTTAGACTTGTCAGTCTTTTATCTCTGGGAATTGTATGACATTGTTCTTAGATGGTCAGCAGGAAACTTTTCATTAGTAGTGGTGAATAATATATCTGGATCTTGTGTACACTCTGGCTGCAGGTGGGTTGGTGGGCTGGCATTTCGAAAGATGTTAATGATCCTCATGGTCTAATCATTCGCATAACTCCAGAGCATGGACGATATGTGGCAAGGAGCTATAGTCCCAGGTAATTTGATATTCTTGACTATAAAGGAGATCGATTAGAATATTTGTTATGATCTATGGAAAAGAGAGAACAGAGAAAAACCATTTTGAAGAGATAAGATATGATGCTACCACTTTACTACTGTATTACGGAAAAGTGGTATGTGGATGTTTAAATATATTGTGGGGAGAGCTTTAGTAGCTAGATCTATGGATTGTATTAGTTTAGAATATAAATGATAATTTCTGAAACCAAGGTTTGTTGATAAATAGTTTGTAAATGCTTTGGATATAATGGAAGACAGAAAATAATAGGAAGATACAGGAGAATGAAAATTTGACAAGAGTTTGGTTTACCATATACATTGATGTAGATGCAATTATTCAACTGATTAGTTGCGGTCTTGTACCTTCTGTATACTGATTACCATATATATTTGCTAAGTATGGTAACTGAGGAAGATTTAGGGGGGCTGAAGTATTTGATATCCTTATGTAAATTACTGTGGGCTTGATTTACTTAAGAGGCCTTCTTGTTCTCTCCTTGTATTTCGTTCTCTCTTGATAAATTTCTGTTTGTATCTAAAAGAAAAAATCACTATGGCAATGTAGTTTGGTCTAATCATTCTGTTAGGAACATTAACACTTTCCCACCATCTCCCTCTTGTTATTTTGTTCACTGTTTAGTAGTGCAGGGAAATTCATTAGTTCAGTTGGTCTTGCCTCGTCCAACCAGACTGATCCTTAGTTTGAAAAAATTGATAATCTTAAAATTTTGTAAGCTGGGTTACCTTGATACTTGATCCAAATTGGATAAAGTGGGAGTTTATCCTGCCTTTGATCTTTGTTAGGAATATAATATTATTGTATTGTGTAGTCTCACATTGTTTAGATGTGGAAGTCTATGTTTTGTTATTTACTATAAATAAAGCTTATGTGTAAAGGTAATGAGATACCAATAAAGCCTACAATCCTTTTCCGTATTCCATTTTCTTTAACATGGTATTAGAGCGGGTTTAAAACTCAAGCTTGATCTTGGCCCGATTTCCAAAGCCCTAATCATCTCTTTCTTTTCTCTAGCCGCCACATGAAGAAAAAGAAGGAAAAAAAAGGCCCATCCAGCCATCATTTAGCCTATTTAGGCTAGTTATTGCCTCTATTCAGTCCTAATTATTTCCTCTTTTCAATCCTAGGTACTCCTACTTTTCTTTATCCCTAGTTATCTATTTGGATTAAAAGATGGCTCAACCCCTTTTCTTTTCAAGCCTATTTTATTTTAGGTTTTGACATTCACCTTCGTGAACTTTCATGCTGTGTCTCTTTCCAGCGGTGCTTTTTTTATTTAACCGGAAAATCCAGCTATGCCTCTTTCTAGCAGTGGTCTTTTTATTTTTCCGGCAAATCTGGTTGAGCCTCTTTCTAGCCAACACAAATACTGTTCACGGGTACTAATACGTTCATCAAATGGATTGAAGTTTGACTGATTGCTTTTAGGTTTTGTAAGTGAGGGGGAGTGTTTAAGATTGATAATTGAGTTTTATTTATATAAGATTGAGTATTATATGTTTCATCTTGAGGGGGAGTGTTAGAAATATAATATTATTGTATCGTTTAGTCCTACATTGTTTAGATGTGGAAGACTATGTTTTATTATTTATTATAAATAGAGCTTATGGGTATAGGCTTTGAGATATCAATAAAGCCCAAAATCCTTTTCCGTATTCTATTTTATTTAACAATTTTCTTCGTCATTCTAGGCCCTTTGAACTTCCTTGTCATGATTTGGAGTGCTCTATGGAGACAGGATACTATAATAGAAATCAATCTACATTGAAGTAATGGACAATTTGTGAAAACTAAAGTAAACATATTGGTAATTCTTCCTTTTACTCCGGTAGGCTGGAGTTTGGTGGGTTATAAACTCGGGCTAAATATGTATGCTTTAGTGTTAATGTGTGATTTGGTTGTCTCTCCAATAATATTCATTTATACATTCGACTGAAAGCATTATGAGCACAAATTAAGATCCTAATTGAAGCCAGCCACCTTATATTCTGCTTATGCTTACTGCTTTGAGATCGATTCTTAGTGTTGAAATGGTTATTTGTGACACTAATTTTTCTCCCCTCTCAACCTTACTTTCTCCAGGCAACTTGCAACATCTGCATCTGGTGTCCCACTGTTTGAAATTTTTCTTACAATGGATAAGAAAGGTGAATACAAACTGCAGGTATTTCTTCTCTTCTACCCTAAGGATGTTGGATGGTTATCTTCTTGGATCAGAGTTACACAAAGCCAAGCATTAAATTTAAAAGTTGCATTGAGCTGCTTAATCCTTAGCCAGAAAGATAATTGAAATTGAAATACTCCACATGCATAATCGTTCCCATTTGCTCTAACATGCATTCGAGCTTGATTCTTACTGCTTTATGAATTCTCTTTCAACTTGTCAATTTGAAAATCTCAGTAAAACAATCTCATGCATCTGTAGAAGCTGGAGAACACATGAGAAAGAACAGAAAGGAAAAGAAATGAAGACATGTTGCTTTCAGTTTGATGATTCAAATTTGTTTGATTATAGCTTTCACCTCCTTTACCTTAGAGAATTTATGTGCAACAGCTAATAATTATAATGTCATAGTAGTGCAGAACACCATTGAAGTCAGCTTGAGGCTACTGTATATACAAAATATAGATTTGAATTTGTTTGAAAGAGTTACAAGAGTCGGAGTTCATATGTTTGATCTTTTAGTTGGAATGAAGTAGGTTTCGAAAGACATTATATGTGCAGATTTCTCTTGTAGATATACAACGTGATTGGAGAGCTTTAATGTTTTAAGGTTTTCTCGATAAATCATTCATTTCTGCGTCGTTGCACAACAACAAATGGCAAGTACCTCTGCATAATCTTCTCATCGTTTCATCCTTGGTTCATATTTTGTGCTGCTAAATAATAGGTGTTGACCCTTTCTGTTGGATATACTTGTCTTATGGAATTCTTGTGATTTTCAGGCTGTGTACTTAAAGAGAAGAGGGGCTCTCCAAGACCTTCAAACAACTTCCTCTAATAAATTGGATGCTGCTGACAGATTAAGTCCAGTGGACTCACCTGAAGACAGAAGTGAGCTATTTGTTGTGGGTACTGAAGATCCTGAAAGCAGTGACAGGGATGACAGCTCTGATCCATCTGAAGGATTGCCTGGGTTTCAAAATATCTTGAAAGATATGATTCCTGGTGTGAAGGTGAAGGTTTTGAAGGTGACAACACCAGAGAAGGTAGACAAGGATCTAATATCTAAGGTCATTGAACAGATAATTGAGGAAGAAGATGAAGATGAAGATGAAGATGATGAGGAAGAGGAAGAGGAAGATGAACATGAAGAGAAGGATGGTGAGACAGAAAATTTAGGAGCCAACGAAAATAAGGTTGAAAGCAACCAAGAGAAAGATAAGAAGATTGAACTGGGTGCTGATCCTGTTGAAGGTGAAGTTCGAAGTGAAGTTGCAGTGAAAGTTGTCATTAGCGGTCTTGTTCAGAAATTTACCAGCAATGCTTCTACTAAAGACTTGCTTAGAGTACCTGCTAAGCTGGAGAAGAAGGGTCACGTGTCATTTTCCTTTACAATAGAGAAAGATATCAACCAGAAGAATTCTCATGGCAAAGAACGATCTTCATTAGATAAGTCAGCTAAACTTCGGGGTCAACGCAGTGTAAACCATGTTATGCTTGATCTTGCCAAGTTTGTTGGTAGCGAAAAGGTACCATTAAAGGTAAGTTCAATTATCCAGTTGACCAGTTTATATAATCTTGCTTATTTTAAATAGATTCCATTTTTTTTTTACAAAACTTAGTTTCTCTTCCTCTAGTGTAGTCCTGTTGGAATTTTCTTAATCTGTTACGTTATGCTTCAATGTTTTAGGTGCTGAAAGAAGTTGGGGAGTTAATAAATCTCACTCTCAGTCAAGCTCAGAACCATCAACCACTGTCGGGGTCAACAATTTTCAATCGCATTGAGTTACCAGCTTCTCCAGATCCTCTAAATGGTGATTCTCTACGGAATCTGTGAACTTCATAGTCATGTTGCAGTGCTGATATGGATGCTCATATATGTTTCTCTATTGTGCTTTTAAATTTCATAACCTGTTGGGGGTTTAGTATTTTAAGAAACATTATCTTATTTTATCAGGATTATATATTGGTGCACATGGACTTTACTCCTCTGAAGTCATTCATCTGAGGCGCAGATTTGGTCAATGGCAGCAAGAGGATGTTGGGATTAAGGAGTCTGAAAATCTTGAGTTTTACGAATACGTGGAAGCTTTAAAACTAACTGGGGATCCTTATGTACCGGCTGGCCAGGTACTTCTTTAAATTTTGTATGGTCTCATATAAGCCCTTTACCGAGTGATATTGTTTGTTTTGGAAGCAAAATGTTTTTTTCTTGGTTGGGACAATATTTTTTGAATGAACTAAGATTTAAATTAATTAGCTATAAAACAAAGAAACAAAAAAGAACTAAAATATAAATTGAGAAAAGAAGCATGGCTCCAATATTCATTTTATTAGTACTTATTTTGATTTTTAAGTTATATCAATAATGTAAGTTCCAATCTCTATAATCTAAGGGTAATGGGGATTAGGGAAGCAATGGGGGAAGGGAGTTGTCTTTGGAGGCTTTGGTAAAATTGGAATGATAGACAGAGAAGACAATAATGCTTAGTTTAATCATCCAAGTAATTTTCTAGTGATCATCTTGATTGAATATGATGAGAGTCGAGACTTGAGATACATACTTTGTGATGCAGGAGCTGCTTAGAGTATGTGTTCAGCTTCGAATGCCTCAATCACTGCATTCTTTCTGAATGGAAGTGACAATGATATGCTAAGTAGATCATAAAAGATAGTAAAGTACTCTTCTTTTTTGCCTAAGAAAAAACTGCTCTGTAGTTAATACTTATGGACAACTAAGGGTTACAGAGCCTGTGAGCCTTCAAATGGGCTTGAGAATTAATATCTGCAATTGATGATAATACCGTTGTATTGGTTGTCAGTCTAGTGACTAGAGAACTGACAAGGGTATGTTGTAAGGACAATTTTCCATTAGATGTGGATCATTCTCCTAAAGAAAACAACCTCCGCCATAGGAGCATCTTCTGACATGCTTGTAGGAGTTGATGTTCCTTACCAAACACCAAAATTGCTTCTTTTCTCAATAAAAGGAGCACTCAGAGAAAGGTGACACAATACTGGACTATAGTGTTCTTCCTTTCTGGGAATAGCTGATATCATTTCCATTGTCCATAGACTCCATACCTGCATTGACTTTTGAGGCAATTATCTTGCTGTAGTTTGTCCAGAAAGACCTTGACAGCTGCCTGGTTTCTGCAGGTGGCATTCCGTGCAAAAGTTGGAAAGAGGTATCAACTTCCTCATAAAGGGATAATTCCAGAAGAATTTGGAGTGGTATGTTGCCTTGCTTTCTCTTACCCCCTTCCCCCATATTAATGTTTATGATATTCTTCTAATATTATTGGTAACTCAGGTTGCTCGCTATAAAGGTCAAGGGAGGCTAGCTGAGCCTGGGTTTCGCAGTCCTCGATGGGTTGATGGTGAACTTGTGATTCTTGATGGGAAGGTTTGCAGTCTGTTTAATCTTGGCCTTACTACTGCTTTTGGTTTCTTAGCTTGAATTGAACATTATAATTTTGTGCAAATGAAGCTGATTGCGATATACCTTGAATTCATTTTTTCAGTACATTAAAGGAGGGCCTGTTGTTGGGTTCGTATACTGGGCCCCTGAGTATCATTTTCTGGTCTTCTTTAACCGGCTTAGGCTTCAGGAGTAGATTCTCCTGAATACAACATTCAAGCTTGTATAGTCTTTTCCCAGATTTTGTAGGGTAAGTTCTTGTCATTTAAGACGTTAAGGTATTAATAATGGTCATGGCTAGCTTAAACTGCTGTTATATTTACCAATTTTTCTTATTAAGTAGTTTACCATCTGCATGCTATTGTTACACATGACATGAACATGTTCATCAAAAAACCACTTCATGTTTGGGAAGCTATTCAGTGGGTTATTTTTTCTTGCATACTTATGCTCTTTATACCTATTATGCTTATAATTCAAGGTCTTCCCCATTTAATTTGAGGTTGATATCTAGTTTATAGTATGAAATTGACCACTGTCCCTCCCCCACCTAGAGCATTATATATTTTTTGCTTAAATTATGTGTAGTCTTTGATATTGGAACTTTTCCAGTAGACACTTTGGTGCAATCAGCTGACCTTAGTGTAGCTGCTTTGTTTTCAATGGCATAAGAAATGAAGACTGAAGACTCAATATAGGGAAGTGAATGAAACTAATGAGAAAGAAAGAAACACCATATAGGCAAGCAATGGACGCAAGAAAATCAAGGGGAAAAATGAGAAAGAAGCACTGTAATTCATGTTTTGCTTATAATCTGTTTGGTGTATTCAAGAGAAGATGCTTGGGTTGAAAACCTTAAATTAATGGCTTTATCAGTTTCACTTGGGAGTCCAAAAGTAGTGAAACGGAGAAAGTTGAGGTGAATGTATGGTAACTTGAAAAAAGAAAGAGTAAGAAATTATATTTTCTCAAACAATGTAGTAGAACTTATTTGAAGGTAGCGAGAGAAAATTATTTAAAAATGCTTCTGACTTATATCTTTTGACATTCAGAATGTCCTGGTGCAGATGAGTGCAGAAATCAAGTAGAAGAATGAAAGATGGCAAGAGGGAGACTAAGGATGACATTGTAGAAGTAATAAGCCAAGATTTGGTTCCAAGAGAGATTAGTAGAGAATGTAGCCTTAGAATAGGAGGACATGGCAAAAGAGATTTTATGTGAAGGATCATAATTAGGATTCATGTAACCCACTCCAATATTTAGGATTAGGGCTAATTGTGGTTGTTTTTAAGGATTGAGGTACTGTTGAATGTGAAAGTGTCTGTCTCTGTTAAAACACCTTAGTAGTCAAAGCAGGGTTTTCCATTTGTATATATTTAATTAAACTTAATAACAGCTCACGGAAGTTTTAATTTTAAGTTGATATCTTCTGATGGATGTACTTTGATAATATTTTTTGTGCAGTTTAGAAGATACTTTTTTTTACCTGGAGTTTGTTTTTCAAGCAGCAGAAATCTGGAGATCTGCAGCCACAGTAATTCAATTAACAGGTGTATTTGTAAGCATTTTTCTTGCTGATATATTTGCCATGGTTTTGACTCAACTGTAGATTAGCTGGGAATATCCGATCTCGGTAGTTGACCTTGTTCTGTAATGCATTTATCCAAAGAGCTACTGAATAGTCAAGTGCATGTATAATAGTTTCTTCTTTATGGAAATGCTGTATTTATTGGTTCTTTATACTAGCATTTTGCAAAATTTCAAAATTTATTTATTTTTAAGCTTTCTTAGGGCTTGTTTTATCTCTCACTCTCTCGTCTCTTCCTCTCCTCCTGTCGTGTTTCAGATTTCGATAGTTTTCTGGCAGGAAAGCATGTTACAATCCAAGATTTAAATATAGATTGCTTCGAGCTATGGCTAGGAAAGGAAGGTCATCAATGTCATTTGGCTTTCAGTACCTTATTTTTTTTCTATATCGGGGAAAGCAAAAAAATAATTAACAAATAAAAGTTACAGCAATCAAGAAGTAAATAAAAACTAGTTTAGTAGCATGCTTGTTTAGTGTATGCTACCGACTTTCCCCTATTCATATTTTTTTAAGTAATTAGAAAGAAAATTTATTGAAAAGAAATAGTGTGAGACATAAAGATAAAATTTGGGCTTAGTGTCCTTCCTTACCCAAGGAAACAGAGAACTGAAAGGACCTCTGTCAAATTTCTGTTATGTACTGGGCCCAATTCTTCTGGTAGTCTTTGCAAAGCTTTCTGTGGTTATGGTTACGGGCCCAGAGAATCTGTTCGTTTGCTTCAGCCTGAGCTTGCAATTAGTTATACCCGAAGTGAAAAAGAACTAGAAGGAGAAAGAAAAGAAATGCAGCTGATCTTCCACTATTCAAGTGAGATGAAACCGGATGAGTTTATCCAATGAATCTTCAAACTTTTCCCCTCCATACTTCTCTAACCTCATCCTCCATCCACTTAGTCTGTAATGGTGTTGTTCTAAGCAACCCCACAAAGCCTATTATATAATATGCAATCCCCCGCCATAACACCCTTACATCAAGCTCCAATTTTCCCTTCAAAATTGCAAAATTTTCTTCCTAAGATTCGAGCTTTTGCAAGGACCAACATCTATAGACCAAGAATGACTTCAATTGCTGGGTTTGGGGTCAAGTCACAAGTGGGTTTGAGTGGTTCTTCATTTGAAGATGATGATGGGTTTTCTACTTTGGTAGAGTATGTGGGTAAGAAAGGAATCAATGTGGGAGATGATTTGGTGGTGTTGCTTGATCATATACAGTATGCTTGCAAGAGAATTGCATCTCTTGTTGCTTCTCCTTTTAATTCAAGTCTCGGGAAACAGACGGGTCTTGGTGCTGCAGCCGGTGGTGGCTCAGATAGGGATTCTCCTAAACCACTTGATGTAGTCTCGGTATGTTTCAATTCAATAACCCCCATAAGAATCAGTGTTAGGTTTTTGGATGTGAAATTTGAAGTGCTATACTTTATTTTCTGCGCCAAAGTTCTTCAGTTTTGGGAATTTCTTTGTGTCATGCTATGTGCACTGGTATGGTCAAGATTATTTGCCAAAGTTATATGTTCCTATGTTTACTGATATGAGCATTGGAGCAATATCATGAGAATGGCTCCCTATATAAGAAATGGTAGTATTTCAACTTTATCATTGATCAAAAGGTGATTATCCTGATTCAAGTGTACTCCTGGACTGCACATACATAAGCCTTGAACTGTATAACCTAGTTGCCTCTGATGGAGGAGCTAAAGCATATGTCATGATTTTGATAGTTGAATCTTCAGTTGGAAGTTGGAATGGTGTATTGCTGTTTATGATTGACGGTCTAATGAAACATTTATGGCTGGGATTCTTGTGCAGAAGTTAATTAAGGATGGCATTTATCTTAAATATGTATGAAAAAAAATGCTATTTTACAGGGCAGTTCAGTCCCACCTTCCTAGTGAGTTCCTATTTGCCTCTGTCTTGTTTGGAGTAATGTATATAGGTTTTCCTAAACACCAGATAACTTAAAATGTAGGAACAGAAAAATCTGATTGCTTGTACTTCCTATCTTGCATTATGCAGAATGAAATCATACTGTCCTCTCTTCGGAATTCTGGAAAAGTTTCTGTCATGGCTTCTGAAGAAAGCGATGCTCCAATTTGGATAACTGATGATGGCCGATATGTGGTGGTAACAGATCCCCTTGATGGTTCGCGAAATATTGATGCATCCATTCCCACTGGAACAATATTTGGGATCTATAACCGCCTCGTGGAACTCGATCATCTACCTAGGGAGGAAAAGGCCATGCTAAATTCACTCCAAAGTGGAAGTAAGTTGGTAGCTGCCGGCTATGTTCTCTATTCATCTGCTACCATACTCTGTACCACCTTTGGTTCAGGAACACAAGCATTTACACTGGATCGATCAACGGGGGACTTTATTCTCACACATCCAAGCGTGAAAATACCTACTCGTGGTAATATATTTTACTTTATGTTCTGAATGATTTATTTGATATTTATAATGAGCTATTAACTACTGCAAAATCAGTGTCAACTGCAAGGTAATGGGATGAGTGTGATTCTAGTAAAAGATTTTCACAAACAGATCATCTTCATTCTGTACTTCATGTATAATAGAAATCATTTCGTACTTGTTACCTCCTTTTGTTGGTTCCTACTCCTACTATCTTTCTATTAGATAATTGTGAATGTTAATACAAATGTCATTAGATTCTGTTAATGGAAGCTCTCTATTGTTCAGGGCAAATTTATTCTGTAAATGATGCACGATATTTCGACTGGCCTCAAGGATTAAGACAATATATTGACACGGTGAGACAAGGAAAAGGTAGATACCCCAAGAAGTATTCGGCCCGATATATATGTTCTCTGGTGGCTGATCTCCATCGAACTCTAATGTATGGGGGAATAGCAATGAATCCAAGGGACCATCTTCGTCTGGTTTATGAGGCAAACCCCCTTAGTTTCCTTGTGGAGCAGGCGGGTGGGAGAGGGTCTGACGGTAAACATAGGATTCTTTCATTGCAACCGGTTAAACTGCATCAAAGACTTCCTCTATTCCTGGGAAGTTTGGAAGATATGGAAGAGCTAGAGAGCTATGGAAATGTTCAACAAAAAGTGAATCCAGGTTATGAGGTTTGATGCTAATGTCAATTTGGGAAGTCTGCTAATAGTGTCATCAATCCATGCAGGATTCTTTTCGTTGCAGTTTTCCCTGTCTCCTCAACATTGTATATTTTTATGTAACTGCCATGATGAGCATCAACAGGCCAATCTTTCTTAGTTTTTCTTTTCTTTTCCTCTCATCATCTACAAAACTGATAGTTCACAGAGCTTAGACATGAAATATTTGTCTTCTTGAAGGTTGTACGTATCTGCTCTGTTGAGCTTGTGAAAAATGTGAACTCTGAGTGGTCAATGCAAGTTATTTTTCTGCATTCTTTTTGTCGATGTCAGCTGTAAATTGGAGAGGGAACAAAAAAAAATGGAACTTGGTTCTCCTACTAATGAGTTGGCGTCACTAAGACTATTAATCACTTGGTCAATTCTCGCAAAATTGGGGATAGACAGATTTACGTCCATAAAACTACAATGTAAAACATGTTAATCAGTTATTATTCAGTTGACAAATGCATTTTGTCAATTTACTTAGAGGGTTAAGGGAGATGAAAGTTTGACGGATAAAACTTCGCCCTATTTTAAGTGTGTTTAATAAAAAGTTAATTAAAAAGTTATATATTCGGCAGATTAAAGGTCCTTAACAAAATTTTATATTTTATTTTCAGTAAATTTTTTATTTTTTATTTTATCTAGTAACTAATAGAAAAAGCAATTAAATAGAGATTGTCAGAATATAACTTCTATAATTGTTTTAGTTTCAATGTGACTAATATGCCTTTAACCAAATAAACCAAGAAAATTAATAGAGTTACCTGTAAAAATAAAATAATAAATATATATATAATTAAAAAAATAATAATCTAAAGAGGGAAATTTTAAGAGACAAAGAAAAGCTCACGTGGGGGAGTGCCAATCACGTGCAAACATTCCTCTTTAAAACTTGGTGCAAGGCGCACGCCTGTCCTCTCTTTCCGCGCATTTTAGCATTGAAACTCCTCCCCTCTCTGCAACCCTTGCTCCTTCCCCTTCTTGTAGACTGAGACAGTAAGATTTTTAGAAAGAGAAAAAATAATAAATTTAACAAAAATTAGAGAGAGAGATACTGTACTGAGTAGAGAGAGATAGAAGGATTATGGGAAGTGGCTTTCTCTCTCCACCAGCGAAGCGTTCGATATTGTACACGGCGACTGGAATAACTGAACCGAACCCGTATTCAGTAAACGGGTCCTCCAAACGGTCCAAGTACCTTCCGCCGCCACTCAGTGTTCCCGCAGGCCATGTCGCCTTGCGTTTGCTCTGCCACGCGTCCCGAATCGGCGGCGTCATTGGGAAGTCCGGTAGTGTGATAAAGAACCTTCAGCAAGTTACTGGGGCTAAGATCCGAATAGAGGATGCCCCACCCGAATCACCGGACCGAATAATTGTTGTAATTGCTCCTAGTGCGCTCAGTAACAGAGTTTTAGTTAGAACCCTCAATTCAGCTGAGGAGAATGGTGATAGATACAATGGTGATGAGGGTATTGAGGTTTCGAAAGCTCAAGAAGCGCTCTTGAAAGTGTTCGAGAGGATCCTTGATGTGGCTGCGGAGACTGACGGCATTGATATGAATGTTGGGGTAGTATCATGTAGGCTCCTAGCTGATAGTGCACAAGTTGGGTCAGTTATTGGAAAGGGAGGGAAGATAGTGGAGAAGATTAGGAAGGAAACTGGATGTAAAATTAGATGTTTGACAGACAAGTTACCAGCTTGCACGGCCTCGTCAGACGAGATGATTGAGGTAAGGTTGTTTTCACCATTCCTTTTTCTGAATATAAGAAATTCTGTTTTCATTATAGTAAAATTTGGTTCAGAACAAATGCGTTGGATTCTGGCAGTATGGTGCTTCTGTGAATTTGCATTGTGATAGTATAAGTTTCAATATTGTCTAGCCTATAGAGTACAGCTTGATACTGTGTGGAACCTGAGTTTATGCGGGTAGGTTTTGAATGTAGGAGCAGTGGTTTTTAATTTGTTGTAGTGATAGGCAGTTCTCTTATGTGAAAGATTTCCAAATTAATTGGGGTATTGCCTCAAGTGGAGCAAGGGGGCACAAAGTTTCACCCTTCAGAGATATTGGTTCAATTGTATTATTGGAAGATGCTTCAAAGGTTTAACAGTTAATCAGGCATTCCAAAATTTACCTTGTCATTATCCAATTGGTAGTATATAATTTAAGTAAAGTGCTCCAGAGGTTGATTTGACCATAGTGAATAATGATCAGGTACAACAATACAATTATGTGGGACCACGTGTCTCAAATCTTGCAACCTGAGGCTCAAGGACCTTCTAATGATCCCAGCATAAAATTAAAATAAAAATACTAAAGGAAAGGAAAGTTAGTTTCTTGATATCTACTGCACTATGACCACGTGTCTCTAATCTTACCGTTACCGTGTTCAGTGTGTGTTAATCAGGCAGAACTCTGTTTTGTGTGGTTTAGTGATAAGGGTCTTATCCTTTGGAGTAAATCTCCTCTAATTTATGTTTTAGGAAATGTTGATTTTCTCATTTTGTTTTAAGTTTCTGCATAAGTAAATTTAGAATCTCTTTCCTTTTCAGAGAGAAATTTTACTGCTTTTGCTTGCTTGTTCTTTAAATGTTTATTCCTTGGATTAAATTAGAGCTTGATGATATATATATTTTTCTGTTTGTGTCTATAAAAAAAAAATTTGTGTTTGTTTACTAGTTGATTAGAACTTGATGGTGTGAGCATGTTTAAATTAATTTGCCTCTGGTTTGGCTAGAACATTTGTTTGAAATCTAATTAATGGAAAACAAACTTAACCAATGAGGTATAGTCCAGTTCACTTTTGGTTTAATCAGATTCTGTGATGTCTAGGATTAGTTATGTGTTATACTGAATAGGAAGTGCTAGTAAGCTTGTTGAATTATTATCAGTTCCATATGTCAGTTAGCTCTTTCCTTGATATGGGGGATGCGCATTGTAATTATTATTTTAATATGTTTGGAAGGTGATATTAAAACAAGATTCAATGTTTAATGACTTTGGATTCTGGTATTGTTTACGTAAATGATAGTTATGCTTTAATAATTTTTTCTGTTTTTCTTTTTTGGCTAAAACTGTTTCCTTTTCCTTGAGAAAATCTTTCAATATTTATGGCAGATAGAAGGGAATGTTATGGCTGTGAAGAAAGCACTTGTCGCCGTATCTCGTCAGCTTCAAGATTGTCCACCAGTTGATAAGTCAAGGATGGTTGGAAGCAAACATCGTGAAGTTGTTCAGCGTGAGGCTTTAGCTGCAGTTCCACGTGAGACTTTAACTGCAGTTCCATGTGAAAGTCTACTTGATCTGCGTGTAGATCATCATCTGCAGAGGCATTCTATGCTATCCACCATACCCAGCAGCTCCAATGGTTATGCTTCAGGGTTTCATTCATCGTCGGCCGAGATTGACAGGTTCCCTGCTCTGGATCCAAACCCACCAGAGCAAGAAGTTACTTTCAAGATACTTTGTTCCAATGATAAGGTTGGGGGTATAATTGGAAAGGGGGGCAGCATTGTTAGGGCTCTTCAGAATGAGACAGGAGCTAATATAAGTGTTTCAGCTTCCATATCTGATTGTGATGAACGATTAGTGACTGTCACTGCATCAGAGGTTTGTTCATAGGTCTTCTTTCTCTAACTTTCGACTTGTGTACTTGCATCTTTGGATGTATAGGTAATAAATGCTTTATCTGATTTCTTCAATCTTGTCTAGAACCCTAAATCAAGATACTCGTCAGCACAGAAGGCTGTTGTCCTTGTTTTCTCCAGGTCAGTAGAATCGGGCATTGAAAAGGGCCTAGATGCAGGAGCAAATAAGGGTTCACCTGTTACTGCACGGCTTGTAGTCCCAACAAACCAAGTTGGTTGTTTGTTAGGAAAAGGTGGTGCAATAGTTTCAGAGATGCGGAAGGTAACTCGTACTGGCATAACTGTAATTGGGAGTGACCAGGTGCCAAAGTGTGTGTTAGAGAATGATCAAGTGGTACAGGTGCGGAGGTGGCACTTTATTCTTTTTATACAATCAAAATGCCAAACATAGCTGTTTCTTCTTATTCTTTTTTGTTTTTTTGTTTTTCCCTCTTGAGGGGAGAAAGGGGTGCTAAGTCCATATCATAGGTTTTTATTTATTTAATTTTTTTTTTGTATAGCTCTTTCAACGGGAATGAGGTTGATTCAATGAAAAATTATATGTTAGAGCTACTAAGCCTAATATAATGATGCCAACTTCCCCAGGAATAGTTTTTGATCTCTTACAGCATTCAAATCCTTTATCCTTTGCTATGTTAGAGTTCAAACTTAACTGGCAGATAACAATTTAGTCGCTGTCATTTTTCCAGTAAAGTTGCTGTACAAATGAAGTTATTTCATTCAATTCTGAGCTGTACCCAAAACTTCATCTCATATTTGGAAACCTACTTTCAGAAATTAAGATTTTATGTTGCCCCTATAAGATGGGACACTGGCATAATTTTATATGACAGGAGTTCACTATTTATCATTTCATAAATTGTAGGAGAAATTGCTGTAATTCAATTATCAAGATATTTTTGGTGGATATGAGCACACTAATGCAGATTTCTCCAAACTGCACTCCATTCAGTTTATCGTATTTAGTTACTCAAGTCAACGCCCAACGGGGTAGCCCTTATTGATGCACCTGCAAGCATTTCGTAAAATATTTAACAATTTTTGCATTTTTCTTTTTGGTCATCAGATATCTGGAGAATTTCCAAATGTGCAAGATGCATTATATCATGCAACAGGTAGATTGCGAGATAATATTTTTGCCAGCATGCAGAATACTGCTGGAACGAGGAGTTCCTCTGTCTTAACTGATACCAGTTCCTATGGAAGATTGAGAGATCCTGCCCCTCTTGGAAAGGAACAAGCAGTTGGTGTTTCTCATGGTCTAAGTCGGCATACTCCAACTCAAAGCATGGACCATCTTGGAATTTACCGCAACTTAGATCATCCTCCTTCACCAAGGTTGTGGTCAACACAGGTAAAATCTCTCTCACTGGTCGGCTTTTTGTCTTTCCAATGTTTTTGTAATTTATATTGGAGGGTTTCATCATAGAAAGTTGCTGGGATAAGTTCAAGGGGAATCAATGACATTGTCAGGGGGTTGACTTCTTTTAAAGGTGGCTTGGAACTCGGCAGGTATGTAAACTAAGAAATTGAGATTTATATAAGAGCTAAGTTAATTGACATGTATATATAAATATATATTATGCATGTTATAATTATAGCTCACTATAGTTGGGAAGAAAAAGGATTTAGGTTTGAAATTACTGGTGGTGATACTTAGAAATTACCATAGCGCTTAGCTTATTGAGACTTCAACTCATGCATCTTTTACCTGATGTCTTGTTCGAATCACCGCTTCTTAAGAGTTGAATAACAAGAAACATAGGTGACGCTTGAAGTTACTAATCGTGATGTTTCATGTCATATATCACTTTTAACTTAGTACGCCTCATGTTATTAGCACATCCTGTGCTTAACTATAAATAGTCTTATCGGAGTAACAACAACATCATGACATTTCTGATGTAACTGTGGAAACACTGGCGCACGTGAAATAAGAACTATGCCACTACGTGTTTTGTCTATTCATTGAATATTCTATTTGTTGTTCTCAGTGGAAACAAAACTGCCATTGTGACTAATACAACCCTGGAAATTGTGGTTCCCGAAAATGTTATTGGCTCTGTCTATGGGGATGGTGGTACCAATTTGGCTCGCTTAAGACAGGTACAGTTATTTATTTTACATTTGTCCAATAATATTGCTGTTGTCGTGTTTTTGTTTTCCTTAATGGACTCGTGTTCCTGAATGATGTTAATCCATGTAAGTGCTTATCCCGTACGAATACCATATGAATTCTTGATCAACTACGAATCATTATATTGAATGGTTTTGATCTAAGTTATATTGCAGAAATCCCTCTTTGTTTTTTAGTGTTTACTCTATTTTGTTTCACAGTCTCCATTCTCTTTCCAGATTTCCGGTGCCAAGGTTGTTGTGCACGAGCCTCTTCCTGGATTAAGTGACATGATTATTGTCATATCTGGTACACCTGATGAAACCCAAGCAGCACAGAGCCTCCTTCAAGCATTCATTCTTACTGGTCCATCATGACAACTTGACACCTTTGGCTCATGATGTTCAAATTAAATTATTGCCTGAGTTTTCAGGGTGCTCAAGCTGCATCACATTTTTGGCATGTTGTGTACATTAGAATTATACAATTCAGGGCTCGTATTAAGCTAACAGTCAGCTTAATTTAATCAGTTCTGTTCAAGCTTTTCGCTGATGAAATTCTATTGATTTAGTGGCAGTGACTATTATTATGTCCTTTCGAACAAGTAGAAGAAAACTTTAGAATCCTCTCGTCACTTGATTCGTTTTTTGCCCTATCTCAGAGGAGTACTGTGACTTGTGAGATAGAGAGAACACGGTAGCATCATTTTCTTTGCATGATTTTAGTACCAGTCTAGTTCAAGGATGTGAGAACCAAATGGTCTCCCTTCCAAACATATTTTTGAAGAGCACGAATATGTAGTAAACTCTTTGGAATGGGATTTTTTCAGAAAAAACATTATGTATAATAATGGGCTAGTATTTCGATTGCATATGGTAGACATGCTCTCTTTCTCATCTGGGCATCGTCAGTATTCTTAAATCTAGAAAATCGTCTGAGTTAAAAGAAAATATCTATACTATTTTAAAAGAAAAAGATTCTTATAATCTTCTATTTTAGAATGGTACAACTTAATTCATTTTAAATTAATTAAAATATTAATTTGTCTCCCTAATAAATATACGTTACCTAATTACAACTCTTTTCCCTATGCTTCTGGATCACATACTGACAGCAAACAGTTGATGATTTTATCATCGTAATTCATTCAGAGATCAAAACAGGTATAGTTTAAATAAAGTCAAATGAAACTAGAGAAAGTAGCCACGGCATATGATAACTCTAGGTTCACTTTGACCTCAAATACTTAGCTTCCCTTAAAGGCGAGTGGAATTTGAGCAATATATTCTTGAAGTTGTTTCCCACAAGTACATAATACACACAACATATAAACCAATATAGCAGTAGACATGCCAAAACAAAGGGTTTGCAAGCAATGGTGGAATATTAACCCTGAACAACTGCATCAGTAGCAGCAGTCTCACTGGCAGGACTAGGTTTGAGTATGATTTCCACATTATCATGGACTCCTTGCAGCAATAGCTCACCATCATATGTCAATATTTTCCTCCTCTTTGCTGCTCTTAGTGTACCGACTAGTGCTTCAAATATGTTTGCACATCTATCATCATTGAATAGCACACCGAATGTGACCTTCACAACACAAAGGCAGATTATTATTGTAAGAAGATAATGACATATTTTGGGATTAGAGCATAAATATTTTGATCAGTGCCACACATATGATCATGCTCATGCAGTCAAATGTTGATCTTGTTGGTTCACTTAGTTGTGGAAACAAGTACTGGCATTTGTTACCATCGCACATGTATTTAATAAGAATGCGTAGTAGTTTTTAAAATCAAATTCCTCCAGACAGGGTAACACTCAGAAAGAAAGAAACCAATCTCTCCAAAAAAAAAACTATTCTGCACACTCAGATAGAGGGAGAGAGGATAGGCTCACAAGTGACCAAGGAAGAGAAAGAAGAAAATTATAGTTATCTTTGATTGATAAGAGGGGGTCCTTCGGATCAGTTATTGAGTAGCAATTTAGTTGATTGCTTAATGGATCACAGGAAAAGGAGTTGTGAATTGTGATGTCTTCAAAAGTATCTTTTTTTCGGAATAATTCAAGCTTTAAAACTTGGTGCCAACATGCCATATCTGACTGAAGAAATACTCCAATTGTTTTTCAGAAATTGTGTGCAGGACTAGAAGAATAAAGACCAAACCATCAATTGAACTTGTATATACAAGATAGTTGTAGATGGAGAATGTTATATGTTATAATTCTCAATTCCAATAACCCCCCACTATGACTTGTTCACCACTAGAGAAAATAACAAGAGAGAAAATTTTAAATTTCTCCTGTAACAAATTACAAGAGAAAAGAAGAAAGGAACAAAAACAGTATGTTCCAGTATTCCTCTCTTTGCCCACCCGGAGTGATCTACATTCTGAAGACTTCTGAGGAAGGACTGACATTCCAAAGACTATCCATCACCACGAAGACATTTGTTTCAGTAAACTGGGGCTTTTTATTTTTTTCCTTACTTTCTCCCCTGGACAAGAGGATGAATATTTCTCCACTGGTAGACCAAATTAATGAAAAATACATACAGTGAACTAGCCGTTTCATAACCCCACCTCCAGATCAGCCAAAGTTGACCATGTTTTACATCTCACAAGCCATATCATTAACATCAATTTAGGAGGGAAAATGCATATGATAAAAATCTATAGTAGACCAATTCAGGGCAATGTAGTAGGAGGAGAAATTACTAACTGAAAAATCAACTGGGTGATCAGGACAGAAATTGGTCCCAAAAAACTAGTCAAAACTAATAAACAAGCACTTAGATCTCCTTCTAGGAACCATCCAAAAATCCATAATATCACATATCAGCCATTAACATAGTATAATAGCAAAGTAAAACTATTGGCAGACCTTCAAACACCATGAATTCAGTCTATATTTTTCAATTTCATGATCTGGGTCGGATTTAAAACAGCCACAAATACCATTATGGAAAATTGTGGGGAGAAAAAAAAGAAAAAAAAGAGAGCTTGAAATTCAATGAATTCAAAGGAACATAAACATAGTAATGTGCGTTGAAGTACCTTGTAAGAACCATCGTCTTGGACCTTTCCAAGCCTCTTGATCTCTTCTTTGAGACGCTCAACCTCTTCTTCTACATTCATGTTTCCAGTAATTCAATTATTGTCTCCGGTGTCAGCTCAATCTGCTCGGTTTTGCGGCAGTTTTCAGAACCACGAAATGGGAAAGATAAGGAACGGATCCTGTTCAATAAGGTAACTGCACAGCTCGATCTCTAACTATTGCTATTTGCAAAAATACCCTTTACATTTCTCACTTTTGCAAAAACACTCTTTTTTTTTATAAATTTTAATTTTTTCTAAAAGTCATTTATCAATTAACATTAAATCAGGAAATGAAACTTAATTTAGAAATTCTTTCTAAAATTAACTAGGCAATTTGTTAAAACTTAAACCTAATAAAAAAATATTGTTGTGTTTAGTTTTTATTTTTATGAAGTTACTTAATTGAGAAAATAATTTTTGTGACGAGAATTTTTAAATATTTGTTAAAGTAATAAATATAAAATTTTGTATTATTTATTACGACTATAAATTTAATATTATATAATTCACTATATTTAGAATATTTTAAAATTTTAAAATTATATTTATTGTACTTTATTTATAATTTTTTAAATATTTGTAAACTCTTTGTTATTGCATTTATTTTTTATTTTAATAATTTTTGTAAAATATTTCAATAAAAAAATGAACTATTAATTATTTAAATTAATAAAATAATTTGACATTTTATAAAATTCTTTTCTATCGATTTTCAGTATTTGAATTTAAATAAAAATCACGTAAATTTTCTTGTCGAGAGTTGATTAATAATAGGAAAATCCTCTTTCTTTCTTTTCTTGTGAATTCAATGAATTCAAATCAAAAGGAACAGAAACAGACATGTGCTTTTGATTTCTTGCTACTTTAGATGTGAAAAGAATCTTATATCTATTCAGCGGCTGACCTGGACATAGGGAGGAGTGGCATACCACGTAAATATCACCATCTTCTGTGGCTCTCTCCAACTTATCATCTCTCTCTCTCTCCTTCTCCCTTATTCTACTTCTCCCTCTCTCTCTCTCTCTGTCTCTCTCTCTCTCTTTCTCTCCAAGACTCCAACCGCTTCCTAGACCCAGAATTTACTTTCTTTCTTCTCTTTTCTTGTTACTTTTTCCATTTAATGCATTCTTGAAAACTACAAATTTTAGGTTTGTTTCTTAATGTATTGATTCCTTGCATGTTTAGTTTTTTCCTTTATTCGGGAAAGAATCTTGAGCTGTAATGTAACGCAAACCGATTACTGAATTGAATCACCAGGCCTAGTTCAGGTGCCATGGATAACATGCAAAGAAAAATTGATGACAACGACGAAGTTGGCGGGGGAGAAGAGTCCATAGACAACCCACAGATGAGCTTCGGAGACGGTGGCGAAGAAGGCGCCGTTGGGGCGGTGAATGATGTCCCTGACGTTCCTTCAAATGACTTGTATGTTCCTGGATCGGATTATCCGCCACAGGCTGGAAATGGTGACGCTGACCAGCTCACCCTTTCGTTTCAAGGAGAGGTTTATGTGTTCGATTCTGTTTCACCTGAAAAGGTTTGGGTTTTGCATCTGGGTCTTGTTTAGTTTTGTGAATTTCTGAGCTTTTCTTAAATATTTGGGTGCTAAGTTCTCATGCGTTTAGCTGGCACTTCTGGGTGCTTGTTAAATTGAGGAAATTGTGCCGTGTTTCCCAGCTTACATTTCTGCTGTGGTTGATATCCGCAGGTGCAGGCAGTGTTGTTACTTTTGGGAGGATATGAAGTTCCCTCTGCCATTCCTGCTACAGGGCCAGTCCCCCTTAATCAACAGGTATGTACCTAAGATCTTGCAGGTGTCTTTTGAGTAAAGTGCAGGCAATATGAACCTTTTATAATTATGCTGCTACGTTACAATTCTTTTAGGGTAATGAGTTTCCTGGAAGATCTACACCACATAGGATTGCTTCTTTAATTAGGTTCAGAGAGAAGAGAAAAGAACGGTGCTTTGATAAAAAAATCCGTTACACTGTGCGCAAAGAAGTGGCGCTAAGGTATGCTGATGAAGGGATTTCTTTTCTGCTTTTTTGTTTCCCTTCTTTCCATTTGAGAATTCCTTCTTTCTTCCCCCTATTATCCTCTAGGGTGGTTTTATTGTTAAAAATACATAAATAAATGGTTTTTAATAATTGACTCTGCTAAAAAGTATACCGCCTATCCTCTTTCTTTTCGCTAAAACTGAGTTACAGATATGATGGCTATTTTTATGGAACAATATATTTTAGTTCAAAACTGATGGCTTGTCCAAGAAAAGAGAAAAAACATAATTCTAGTTCAGAACGCTTTATTGTAGTTCTTTGCTGCCTGACTTGAGTTGAGATCCTTGAGGTCTGTAGTCTAAAGTACCATATAACTGGAAACATTGTCATGCAGGATTTGGAACCAATTGCCAAATTAGTTGTCGAGTCAGCCTGTAGGAATTTATACTTTTATAAATAAGTTATTATTCAAAAGAACGAGGCAGTAATCAGTTATATTATGTAAAAGCTATATTTTCAAGTTTCAACATGTATTCTACAACTAGCTTTGATGTTTCCTAATCTTTACTTCATTCTTTTTCTTATTTGCAAAGTTCTACTAAAATTTAATAACTATTTGATTATGTACTCTACTGTAGAATTTAGGGATAACTGGGATTGGTTTGGATGAAGACATGGAGTACATCCTTACTTTATGGGATCCTGTCTACTTAACAAAAACTTACACTGGAATGTATATATTTCTTACGATTGGTCTGTCTGCTGGAATTTTCTTTTAAAAGTCAGGTTTGTAATCTTCAAATAAAAGCAACGTGAAGTGATGAACTATAGTTCATGCAAGATAGCTCGATGAAAACTCTAATATAAAAGTAAAAAAATTCTTATGAGGAACATTAACATGAAACATAAAGATGTGTTTATTTATTTTAGTTAAAACTCGTGGAAAGTGCACAAATCAGCCACTTTCAATATTTTCCTTTTCCTTTTCAGCTGAAAATCTGGTGCTGGTCATCTTCTGATGTATCATTTATGACTATGTAGGATGCAGCGAAAGAAGGGTCAGTTTACAGCTTCCAGGTCTAACTCTGATGAAGTGGGCTCAGATTCAAATCCGGGTCCCCAGGGTTCTGGACAGGATGAGAACTTTGAGGAAACAACGTGAGTGTTATAATGTTGTACAGTGTCTGAGTAACTTATTTTATCCTTAAAGTTGTTGCAAATTTAGAATGATTTGTTCTTCCATCCTTTTCCAAGGTGGTCTTGAATGCTCCTGGTTTCGTAAATTTTTTTCTTTTTTGAAATGCTTGATAACAAGTTCCATTCATTTTCAGATGTTAGAAATTTGGATTTTATATTGTTTGAGAGTAGATAAGCTCCTTCGTGTAAATTTACTCATGCCCTGTGCAGATGTAAACACTGTGGAATCAGTTCGAAATCCACACCAATGATGCGTCGTGGGCCAGCTGGTCCAAGGACTCTGTGTAATGCATGTGGACTCAAATGGGCCAACAAGGTTTGTCTTCCGCATAATCGTGAAACCCATTGAATCTGTAATTTGAGTTGATAACTAGTTTTATTATAGTTCTACAATCTGCTCTTCCGCATTCAAGGTTGAATTAAGTATAGGTTTGATAAATAAATTAATTGAGGAAATAAGGTAACACAAATATTAATAGGTTTGTGAATATTACTATGTCAGTGCCCCAACTAATTAAGATAAGACAAATCTGCAGTTTTATATTTTCCCTGTTCTTTTTTTTTATTTCGGTGTTTCTTACTTTCTTTTTGTCAAGCTATAGACTATAGTAAGTGTTCTTCATGGAACCATAGCTCATTTTGCTGGTGCCAGTTCCATGATTCTGAGTCTAGGATGCATGGTTGCAAACATATGTGACACTCCAAGCTTTATAGATGAAGTATAGCTCAAATTACGTGTTAAAGAAGTGTTTCTGGATTTAGCCTTGATAAATGAAATATCTCAAGCATGATACTGTGCTTTAGATCTTTACAAGTTAAACAATAGAATGGATTAAGTCATTAAACATGGTTGCTCTACCTAGAAGGTGCTGTTACATGGTAGGACATTGTTCTAAAAGGTATGGAAAAGTGACCCCTTCTTGGGAGGTGAAAAGAAATCTGCCTAAAGAATATATATGGAAGTGTGGTTTGTGTGTACAATATGGTGTAAGCACTATGCCCAATAATTTATTTGGTCATCTCTAGTTAAGCCATAGACCATCATAGCCGTTAGAACTTAGAAGCAACATTTATCTAAAACATATGAGTTTTGCAGCTTCATAGAGTAGCCAACTATAGGGAACTGGAAGTTGTAGGATGAACTTCAGAAATAAGATCAAGAGTGCTGCAAGCTGGAATTTAAGGTTTATGGGTCCTTATTTGTTGGTCGGAATTGATGGAATTCTTCTTGAAAATTAAATTTGCTATTATTTTTCTCCTTTATGTTTTAGGTGGTAGACTTTTGGAAATAACGTGCACGAATAGCATGTCATGGATTAGGCAGATTATAAACATTAATTTCAAATGGTTGATATATTTTTCCTTATTGAGAATGAAGTTTGGAGTTTATAGGTTCAATATTTTCTGAGGAGGGACTTATAAGGGTTAATACATGAAAAGCATTAACAAATGGCAGGTTAATTGTTATGTTTTTTGGGTTTATCTTACACAAAGTACAGTAGATGTAATTTAGTTTGTCTTGGTAGGTTCTGAGTGACTAAAAATGGCTGGATTGTAGATGTCAGGAGGTTAAAAACTTTCCAAATGAAAAAGAAAAATAATTAGAGAGGATGGTGATGTTTGCATGGAGATCAACAAAACTTGTGTTTAAAGAGCAAAGAAAATTGTGACGAATTTAATTTTGATGACGGGACTGCTTGTAATATTGCATGGCTTTAAGGTTAGAAGTATTTAGTTTTAATATCTATTAGTGAGGTTGCAAGTTTTTTCTAATACAAGCGGCACCAGCTTTCCTAATGAAAGTCAAATATGCTTCTCAAAATCTGCAAAATTACTATATAGACAAAAAAAGAGAGGTAATCGTTTAACAATTGAAATGCGTTACGAAGATATTAATATATGCATTATGAAGAAATTAATCTATTATAAAGGATATTGAGTTGTTTTTTTCAGCAAAAAAAAAAGAAAAAGAAAAAGAAAGGATATTGAGTTCTTTCACAAACTAATTGCAGGGAGTTTTAAGGAACCTGAAGGCTTCAAATGTGGGCACCCAGTATCCTACTGGAAATCCAACTGGACAGGTAACAATCTGTGAGGAGTCTGAATTCTTCTTATTTGTCAAAACCCTCCTTTCCCCTGCTTCTCCTAGTTTCCTGCCAAGTCTTGTATTGGTTTCTGTTTTTTCATCTTATTATGCATCCCTCTCACTCTCTTCCTTTTCCATTTTATTGGAGCTTATTGTTATTGCAGAATGATGTAGAAGCTAATGACTCGGATACTATAACCACAGCTGCAGCCATGGCCCCTTCTTCTGATGGCAATAACTCTCTGACTGCAGAAACATGACTGCTGTTGTCTCCTTACGGCAATTGCTATACCTTTTACTGATTTAATAAAAGTAAAAAAGGTTGTCACATAGATTCAAAATTCTGTAATAGTTCTAACAATTTGATTGTACATAGCATAGAGTGCAAAGACTTGCTATGTTTTGAGTATGTTCTGTAATTCAACTTAAGGACCATAAAGTCTCTTGCCATCTTAGCATTTGTACTTGGGCAGAGAGTACTTAATCTTGCCTTCATTCTCTCTATTCTCTCTGGGTGTGTGTGTGTGTCTGCATATGCCAGCTGAGATATCTATCTAAAACAATAAAGTCCAATCCCACAAGCACTATTCACTTGGGGAGCTACAAATGTATGGCACATGACAATCTTTTTGAAGTGATTCTTTTAGAGAAATGTAAAATTGTCATTTTACCCTTTGTTTTGTTCATTTATCACCAAACTATGCTCTGTTCCTCTTCCAACTTATTATTACAATATTGTTGGAATATTACATCCATTTGTAAGAGCTTTGATATTAAATTGCTATAGTACTAAACAAAGCATCAACAAGATTTTTTATTTTCAAAATTTTAAATTATAACTATTTGACATGTAATCACATTACTAAGTTCTACGCATAACAAATGCGCAATGATTTGAGTGGATAAACAAGTCATTCACATGCTCAAAAGTTTATTTAAACTTTTTGACTTGTTTTAAGTGTGTATTAACACAAGGGTTTTTATTTAAAGATAATATAAATTCAGCCAAAAAAGAAGAAGAAGAAAGTTTTAAGAGTTTTCTTAGGATATTTGTTAGGATAAGATGTAAAAATCTGTTAATACTTACTAAGGTCGGTGATAATAATATTAGTATAATATAATTATAGAAATATTATTTATGAGATATTTTATATTTTAAGGTTGTATTATTGTATTTTCTTTTTTGTAAATGTATTTATTATATTTTAACTATTGTTAAACACATGTTAAATTTTTTAAAAATTGAATTAAAAAAAACATAACAAAGTCGAACCCTTGAGATTTCAACATTTTTCATATTAAACTAAATAAATAAATTCTATGTGAGTGTTTTAAAAATATTTTTTAAATTGTAATAAATATAAGATTAAAAAATTATAAAATTTTAAATATAATAAATATTTATATTGAGTAACACTGAAATTATAATTTAATTATGTAACAAAAAAATAATTTTTTTTTACTTATAAAATCTTATCTAGTGTCATAGATAAATTAACAATAAAATAAAATACCCGGGTTGAAATGTAATTAATATGTTTAATAAGAATATTTAAGGTTGAAAAATGAATTTTTCTGGTAAGAAAAAAAAAGGAAATTAAAAAAGAAAAGTAGAAGAAAATATTGAAAAACTGTTTGTTTCTGTAAGCTGTAGCTCAGTGGACAGTCTTTCTAGGAAGCATAAAAACAGAAGCTTTTCAGTATTTTCCATTTCTGGCGTCATATTTTAAGACTCTCAGGGTTTGAAGTAATAACCTGCAATTTTGAGTGAACTTTGGGTAATTCTGCTAATGAGGTTGGACTTTTTGTTTGAAGCGAGAGAAAATTAAAACAAAAATTCTGGAGAAAATATTGAAACGAGAGAATTTTGAGAGGAAGATTGACAGTATTGCAAAGGTGACAGTGTGTATGACTGATGCTTGAGAAATGGACATGGTGAACCCACAGCCACTGCAAGCACGGCCCTATGAAGATGGAGAAGGCCAACTGGTCCAGACTCCCTTACACGTGGATGGGGAAGAAGGTGGGTTGCATGGCCAATATGCTAATGGGTTTCGTGCTGATGCCATGAATGGAGTGGAAGAAGCTCCAGGGAGTGGTGGGTCATCTGGGACTGACAATTGTGTTTTGTCGCCTCGAACCAGTGAGCTTGCCATTTCGTTCGAAGGCGAAGTTTTCGTTTTCCCAGCTGTTACACCAGAAAAGGTCTTTTTTTATCTTATTTATTATTATTATTTCACTTCTATGATGTCCTTGAGGTTCTCTGAAAAGGGGGATAAAAAAGAAAGGAATGACAAAACAGATGGGGAGAAATTTGAATGATGATTTTACTTACATTTGCTGTTGAAGATTAACAACTCTGAGAAAAATCATTAGACCGAGTATTTCTGTGCAGAGCTTGGCAAGTGAATTTCTTTTGGTTGTTTTCTATCACTTAGCATAACCAGTTGGATAAGGCTATGTTCGAATGTTTTATAGGCAAAGTAAGTGGAGGTGAGAGAAGGAGAGTGGATGCTATTCTTCTTGGTTGGATGTTTTAATAATGTGGAGGAAGGGAGAGAGGAGGAATGAAGTAGAATAGTCTCATCACCTTGTCTTCCCCCCAATTTGGAGGGGATGGGAGGAGACTGGCTCCTCTTGGTTCCTCCCTCCAAACTTCCATTTTTCTTTTTCAAAAAAAAAAAAAACTTCCAAACAAGGTGTTGGTATCCCTTCCATGCTTACCCTTGTAGGGCTCTGATATGCAATATACATGCTTATCGTTGTTAAAGCATATCAGAATACCATTATAGAGATGGAAGTGAAAATCTTTTCAAGCACTAATATACCAGTTATGATAAGCATCTATCAACCAATAGAAATTCTGATTCAATAAAACTAACAAATTGAGAATTCAAATTCTTGAACATTAAGAAGGCCACAACACCTACAGAGAGCTCAGCAGTCAGCATCTCCTCTCCTTCATAAACCAATTAGCTAATCCCATTGACTTTCAAGAAATAGAGACTTGAATAGACTTCGCTTGCTAGACTTTGCTTTTTTCTTATCCTTTTTTTTTTCTTTTTGAATTGACCAATTCTTGAATTAAAGAGATGCTTTTTTTTTAATTTCTTGAGCTTTTTTCTACCCTTCTTTTCAGTCCCTACGTTTACTTCCTGTTCTTACTTATACCCTCTTTTTGCATTCTTTAGTAACACTTTGTAGTACACAACAAATTTCATATGCATGTTTTGAATACTTTGGGATGGCAGGGAATCTGTTGGGCTAAATAACATCTCATTTACAAAAATCCAGGTGCAGGCGGTGCTACTACTTTTGGGAGCATGTGATATGCCTGATAATGTCCCTAGCTCCAAGATTGTGCTACATCAGAACGGCAGGGTATTTCTTCAAAAATTACTTCAAGTTATAAATTAATTTTTCTTGCACCATTATTGCTATTGTTTTCTTAATTGTGTCAGGGAATGAACGATGCTTTAAGAAGTTCAAAACAAAAACGAAGAATGGCATCCCTTGTTAGGTTCCGTGAAAAGCAAAAAGAGAGATGTTTTGAGAAGAAAATTATGTATACTTGCCGTCGGGAGGTTGCTCAGAGGTCAGGGTGAACTTAGGATTTAGGAACTTGATCATTTAGGGTATTTGATATTTTAAGCTATCCCAGCTGCTGCTTCGATTATAATTAAACTGTAAAGGATCTATATAATTTAGTTGATAGAGTATCTGATATTTCTGTTATGTTTACTTCTAGCTCAATTATGATTATTATTATTATTTTGATGAGAGAAGTTGAATTGTTCTTATTACTATAAGCCTTGTAGAAGGTTGTGTGAAGAACTTTTCTTCTGCTTTTCTTCCTTGAGACAAATTAATAGTCATATTCACAGTTGCAATCCAAAATTGTTTCAGACCTGCATCTTATAGGGGCTTTTTTGATAGCAAGATGTCAAGATTATTTCCTGCTCTCGCTCATCATGACTCCCACCATATTATTCCTTTTTCCTAAAAAGCAGTTACGTTATTAGCTCAGGGGTATGTGCTGGGAAATAACTGGAGGAGCATTTCTGATACACTATGTAATGTCAAACTTCCTCCTGTTTGCATATACACAGCATAAATTTATTGTAGTACATCAATGTCCTGTTTTATGTCAATAAATGTCTTCCATAACTTTTGAATATCCTAGATATTAGAATGTAAGTTTGTGTAGTTAGTTTAAACTTTGATAATGTCTTCTTCTGTTAGGGAGGTTGGTATTGTTCTAAAAATTCTGGTATTTAATTTTCAGTTTTATTTGTCAACCAGGATGCATCGTAAGAATGGAAAGTTCGCATCATCAAAGGACTGCTACAATTCTTCGCCTGAAAACTTGGAATCAAGAGATGGCAGTTGTTGTGTAGAATCTAGGTGAGTGTCAAGCTTAGCCTTCACTTGTTTGAAACTTAAGCATGCAATGGTTCTTCTTTTTGTATTCATGCATGCTTATTCTGACATAATTGGCATTTGTTTGGCACATGTTTCTGCATTTATAAAGTGAACGTAGATGCCATCATTGTGGGATTAGTGAAAAGTCTACTCCAGCAATGCGTCGAGGCCCAGCTGGTCCAAGATCTCTCTGCAATGCCTGTGGGCTTATGTGGGCAAATAAGGTAGCTACTGTCTGTTACTTAGCTTGATACTGGATTAAGGTTCTTGTGCTTGTTTATTAAAATTTATATTTCTCGCAAGATTTTTTGAGTAGAAAAATTAGATTTAGTATTAAGACATCACAATTTAAGTTAATCCCAGTGTCACCAAATTCTTGGATATTGAATGTTAAACATAATCATTTGGGGTTTTGTAAGGTCTATAGGCATCTTATTGTTTATTGCGTTTGGACAAATATTTTTTGTACTTGTTTGATAGTCATATTTTCTAGTGTTCAACTTTAGCAGACTATAGCTGATCTGAATATTTGACTCTTGATATCTATCATAATAATCACTGCAGTTACTCCCCCACCTTCCCCCAGCAACAGCAAATTAATGCATGTTTTTGAACTTGCCAACTCGCTGAGCTGATAAATCTCTTAATGTCATACTGGAGGGTGTTGTCATGTGTTGTCTTCATGTTGATACAAGAGTTTGGAGGATGAGAGAGGGCTAGAATCCGTAGTCTACTTCATGTTTTCCTCAGTCGACTCAATCACTCAATAATTACAAAATATAATGTATTGATTAATTTTTTTTAATTATAAGTTGTGAGATTCAGCAGAAGAATATGTTTTTTTCTTATTTTGGTTTTAAATGTAAGGATGATATGTGTCTCTGTTTGATCCCAATTTTATTATGGATATCACATGAGGGGTACACTGTTCAGTCAAATGTATGAATTTTCATCACCAGAAGAATGGTTCCTATCCTATCTTGTTTTAAAATGTAATGTTATGTTTTTATGCTGTTGTTGTTTATTATAGATATCGTATAATCTTGAAACTGTTACAGTTAAGGTTGTTATGGACTGATGGCTGTCTGAAGTCATCTTCGACATGTATGAGTATTTTAATTAATATATGAGCATTTTCATATTGCTATTACTTCCCCAAAATCATCAAGGGCAATATGCTACTTGCAATTTGTTTATAGGATCTTGTAAGCAGTCAAATTTCAGAAGTTTTTCTTTGTTACTTATCCCATTTACTTCTACTGATTTAAAGGGGACTTTGAGAGATCTTACAAAAGCAGGAAGGATCATTCCTTTTGACCAAAATGAGCCGGTATACATTATGACATAGAGTTCTTCAATTTCCTTTTCCTTGCTTAGTGTGTATATGTTTTCAATAATGATTATTGGGGAACTTTGTGCTTTGAGACTCAAATATATTTTAATGATTATTATCAGGAAACTCCAGTTGACATAAAGCCTTCACCCATAGAACCAGAACATTCCAGTCCAGACCATGATGAGGTGGTATGTTTTCCATAGGCCATTTTGATATAATTTAATAAAGAAATTACAATCCAGGGGTGAAAATGCTGAACTCAGTATTTTCCTGTTAATTTATTTTGGATGTCGTTGGGCTCTATAAGAACCTCCTGCAGGTTACTTTTTAGAGGTGTAATTGGTAGAATAGATTGGTAGAATACACATCAGATAGCTGGAAAATCTCCAGTTACCTTCTGCCTTTTGTGTGTGCTCTTGTATGATCAAGGATTAGGCAACTCAATTTTTTTTTTTCGTCGATTATTTTTAATTTTTTGCATCAAAATAGTCTCCGCGGCATAAATACAGTATACATATCTTTCTAACATCCCAATCTGGTGAACTTTCTTGACTGTCCTTTGTTGATTTATCAGGAAAGCTCTAAGGACATCAAGCCTGCAGCATTGGATTCAAGGCAATCACCTTCAAGGCCAGATGAGCAGGTTGAACAATTTTATTGATGTGGGCCCTCTTTTCCCCCAACCATATAAATTAAAAGGAATAATATATCAACTATAGTAGATTTGATGTTTGAGACTTTAGCTGCACTATCTTGGAAGCTTTCGTTCTCATTTGCATATATGGGTTAAACTAAACAGGTTAGGGATGTGAAAGCTAAATGACTTTACCAAATTGTGCCTATATTAAAGTGATTTAACATTTTCATAGGACAAAATGTGGATGTTTTTATAACTCAAATGAAGTGGCTATGTGGATGGCTTATATTTATCTTCTGCATGAAGTGAGATATTCCATGAGCTTGATCCTTTTATTGAATGTTCACTGCAAGATATACTCCTTTATGAAAGTCGAATGTACGTCAAACAAATTTTGCATTGCTCTTTGGTGTGGGATGGTGATCCACTCTCAGAAATTACTGAAAAGATGGATATATAATACTCAAGTATGTAATAAACATCAGGTTGTGGTCCATCCTGCAGAATCACAGGCTATTGTTCTTTTATTTTAATGGTTACTTACTCTCTTTCATAACCCAAAAACATGTGATAGAAGTGGTGAAGAAAAACATGAGTGTAAAAGGCGTATAAGAGAACTCTGTCATGGACAGGAATAATTAAGGAAAAGAATTCATGTGAAGGATACCAACTAGTTTTGTGATTATCCATGTAGCTGACCCAATGATTTGGGATCAAGGCTTGTTGTTGTTGTTGTTGTATTCTCTTCACAGCCCAGCTTGATATTCATTTTATCTGAGTGGATAACAACCAATTGTTTTTCATTGTGATCTTTTACTTGTTTTATGATTTATATACCTGAACTGAGATGTTGGGATGGTGATTATTTTACAAAGATGCTATCTACAAATCAATGTCTGAATGGAAGTTGAATTTGTCCAATTTATTCATATGGTATGCAGGACTTGTCCTTCCAAGGGGAGTATCCAGAAGTCAACTTTGATGAACAGGTACTAAATGTTGAATAAACCATTTAAAAATATGAGAACATGTGGCAAGGGGGCTGGTGTTACCTTCCCCAGGAATATGTTAATAGGTCGCCATTGATACAGGTTCAAAAGGACTATAATGTTAATCCAGTAAATTTGAGTTGTTCCTCCTATTTTATAATCTAGATTATCTTAGAAATCATATCCTCCCTCCACCACCATCCATATGCCCAAACTTTCATCCTTTTTGTAATTGCATTTATCTTGAAAATCAGCCTGACATTTATGGTTTAATAATGTTCTTCCCCAAGAAATGCCTGTGGAAATGTAACATATTATGCATCTTTAAAGGCAGCAATGCTCATTGTTAGGTTATAAAAGAATATGGGGCCTCAAGCTACCACAATCCTGCCACCCTTTTGATGCTATGGCCTTTGTTTGTCATTCTGTGGAGCATTAAGATTGTAATGCATTTGCAATAGATCAGGGCAATTTATTCAGATAGTGTATATATATATATTGTGTTTAAAAGAACCAATTCCCTTTGTTACTGTTGCAATTAGTTAGGATATCTGGGAGGCGTTATATTGTTTACAGGCAGATGATATGTTTTATTTGCATGTTTGAGGAATGCAGAAATATTTTGAAGATTTTGCCATTGCTTCTGAATTCGAAATTCCTACAGGTTTTACTGAGCAGGTATTATTACTTACTTAAAGTCATAGGACTAACCATATGCTCTGCCTGGCTTTAAAAGATGTGTCATTTGTTTCTACAAGTTGATGAATTCCGACTTTCAGGTTGACGTTGATGATTCGAATATGAGGACTTATTGGCTATGATTTTGGGAAAATTTCCCCTAACAATGCCTATTATAAGCATGTGGGTTCTTACATGTAGGATTGTGTACTGATGGTTCAACTAGCATTAGATTGCTCGAGACATTTACAGAATAATTATTACCGGAAGAGGTTTATGATTGTAGAAAGAAAATCTGATGGTGTAACTCTGACTTTCTATACGTAGGTTGGTACTATAATTAATACATGTAAGGTGAACAGTTTTCAGTACGCCCCAACAGTTGATATCTTCTTCTCACCTGAACTTTTGCACATCGGTTGAACAATTTAAGAAAACTAGCTCTTTACTGGTATTGTAGACGAGGGTACAAGGGACAGAAGTGAGAAAGAAAAATAGTTTAATATTAAGCTGTCATTGCTATTATTGTCAGTTGTCTGCAATACGAAATTATTCAAATCTTGAAAAGTACTAAGGAGTCTTTCCTTTCAACATTAGTTAGCCTAAAATATAAGTTATCACAATTCAATTCCATTGTTCGAGCCCCTATCTTCATATAGTTTAGATTACATTTATTTTATTTTAGTAAGTGAGGAAATATTACAAATTACCTATGATATTCAGCCTATAAATTGTTGTTCTAGTTTGAGTTTCTTTTTCTTAAAGATATGTGAAACATATCTGGAATGAAGACAAATTTTACAACTAATCTGGAAAATTATGAATTTTTTAAACAATTCACTCATCTTGGTTTACCTCACTCCCTCTCCTCCCCCTCTCCCCTTCCCCTTCTAACCGGTTGGTTTGAACGTGTTCAATGAGAAAACATGAACATTGTTTTCAGCTAGGTGGTGTTGATTGATACAGCAATAAATACAAAAACATAGGAAAGGGTAAAATCGGCAATTTATGTGTTAACACAAAGCAAGTGTCAATCTGCTTATAGAAGTATGACAATCACGGATTCTCAAAAATTAGAGGCAGATCAACTGCTCATGTTATTTTTCATTTCTTTTTTTTTTTTTGGAACCTTGCAAAAAATTTGACTAATAAATAATATTATATGAAGAAACAACGGGATTTCTGCTTAAGGACAAAGCAACACCAAACATTTGACTCGATTCTAGTTAGTATTACTAACTTCCTGGCAGAGAACTTGAAAGTTGAAACCCTGCAGCAGCGGGCAATCAAATGAATATAATGCCTTCATATTGCATCCAAAATGGACATTCACATGGCTCATAGATCAACCGATGGATAAAGACCCGGCATGTAATTCTGCCCATTTCCATTGGAATCTGCATGACTAAAAAATGGTGATTGCAGCTCCCCTGAGTGAGATGACTTTCTAGACCTGTTCTTAGGAGAAGCTGCATAGTAAGAACCAGATCCGCTTGCAGCGTAGGGAGATGGCATTGGTACTCCATGAGTTTTAGGCAAACCAGTTGGATCGGACAAACTGTAACCCTTTTCAACTGTTTCAGCTTCCAGAGGCAGTTCATCCAATGTCTGCAAAAAGGAAAACAGCCAGAATAAACAATATTTTAAAGGAGAAATGGTATTCGTATCTAAAACAGCTTACTTTTTTACTTTTCACTAATGTAAAGAAGCCTATTAAGTTAAAGAAAAAACTAGCAAAACTTGACTGTATACAGATAGGGGATTTCAAGAAGTCCATCCAATACAATCACCCAGTTAATTGTCTACATATAAAAACCAAGAAAAGTTTGCTCCACGCTGCAAATGACTTGTGACTGGAAGAAGTGGTGTTCACGTTAGTGAGAGAAGCTCAAACAACTAATTCCGACTAATAATTGGAAGAAGATCACACGAGAATTAAAAAACCTAGGCAAAAATTACATTATGCCACTTATCCACACAGCTAAAGTAAAACCAAACTCCAGTATAAATTAAATTTTGGACTCTACTAATCAACGAATCAGGAATCACCCACCCGGAAAGCCTGTTGAAGAACTCGGAGTGTTTCTCGAGTGCGCTTTCTCTTGATTGCTACCTCATCAGGTTCTTGCAACATCTCCTCGAACATGTCTTCTCTATTTAAATCATGAATATAATCTCAGTTAGCCGCCAATGAAGGACAATTAGTATCCTACAATCTATAAACAGAAAGTAGGAAGCAACAACCAAAAGTGTCACCTGTATAGCTTTGTAATGAAAACATTGTGCAGATCTCGCTTTGAATTGTTTACCTGGATACCAAAAACAATCAATATTTCCAGAAAACTTGAATTCAACACACTACTCTTCCGGGATTAAAGGCCTAGAGAATATGGTCTAATATTATATTATTGACAAAAAGATTAGCCAACCAATCACCTACAAATAACTCATGTGAAAACATTATTAAAAAAATGTGAAAAGCATGCAGAGAAAATTATTAATTTGCGTTTAAGCATTGCAGAACAATTGCATAATTTGTGCACTGTCACTTCCAGATGATTTATTTATTGGTCAGGAGACCACACAGACGAGTTTGAACTTGTGATATCTAGAAGGCAGAGGATGCCTTTCGATCTGTATAAATTAATTCCACCATGTGGGCAGGGATTGCATCACAATTTGATAGGATATACCGGCTAGCCAGGACCAGAACAATTATTCCAGTACAATATTCAGTTTATAAAAATTAGATCATAAAAAAATTTGACAGAAAGAACAATACCAAGAAGTGCATGATCACTTTAGGTACAAGGTCCTCAATGTTCTTCCTGGCAATGTCATAGTATGACCTCAAAAGCAATTTTGTGACTGCAATTTCAACAGCCTCTGTCTCTGAATTACTATCAGACGGCCTCAAGACAGTTGGAGGCTGAAAGAGAAACAAACAGATCAAGAAAACTGAAGCTATCATGGAACTTATTAATTAAATCAGTAATATATCCTTGAATCATAATACCACACAATTACCTCTTTTAGTTGAATCATAGACAAGGACTGCTCCAGCATGTGAACCGGTTCACTATGTGACTTGCTTACTGAACTTTCTTTAGCAGAGATTCGGTTATCACCTCCACCGAAAATTGATGAAATTCCCCAACTCGTTCCTCCAGTACTTCCTGTAAAGTAATCAATCAACACTGGGTCGCATCAGTTTCTGGTAATCATTTCATTGAAGGCCTATTATAGTAAAAATTAGTTTTCCATTTCTTATCTTCACCTACAAAGTCATTTCACTCTATGGAATACCTTAATATGTTTGAAATATTAGATGCTTCCTAATTTTGAATTGAAATCACAAAGAAAGAAAAATATTCTCTAATGCTTCACTGAAAAGGAAGAAGAATGAGGAAAAAAAAAAACTCTTATGCTTCACTTGAATGAATGCCAAGGATGATACATCCTAGCCATCTTCAACCTAATTATTTGGAGATACAAGACAGAATACTATTTCCCATAACTAAACAGGCACAAAACTTTCTTCATGTAACAAATTACCAGAAGCTGCAACTTTTTCAACATCCTGTGGAGGCCGAACACCCTGTTATTTGAATACATGACATCATAAAAACAGAAGTGATTTAAATAAAAGCTACCAATTGACAGAACAAGGTTTTACTTGGTTCTCCAAAGATAAGACAAAACTGATAAGGAAAAGAAATATAAATTCCTGATATAAAATAAGTCGTCTTTTGGGTGGGAAACTGCTTGTTTTCCCAACAGGATAGAAGTTCCTTACCTGATCAGGCACTACCCCCATTTACTTGTCTTGCAAGAATAGCTCGAGACTTCAGACTTCTTTCAGAAGCAGAACCCTTATCAGATTCTATACCATCCTATTTGACATTAATACAGGAAAAATATAATGGAACAAAAAAAAGAAATTAGAGATTTGACAAGTGGCATACAGAGAGGAGAAAAAAAAAAAAAACACAACACATTTGAATTGTACAGGGTGCATATACCTTCGGCTTGGATACAGATAAAGGCATCCTAGAAGATTTGCTTTGCTGCACAGCAATCTCCAACGCTTTACTTCCACCAATAAAATTTGGATGGGAGGTGTTAATGTAGTCCATCTACAAATCCATGTAACTTAAACAGCTATAATATGAACTTCTTAAAAGTTAAAAACAAAGTTAAGAACATCTGTAGTTTTCAACAAGTATAGTGATTGTCATTATTGTAAAAGAATCCCTGGCGAACGTGTTCCTTAGATTGACTGACCATTGATAAGTAATATCAAGAACCAGAGTCTAGTTATCAAGTAAATAGCTGTTTTGAAAGGGTCTGTAGAGAAGAACCAAAGTTTAGTCCCTCCAACCAAGTTAAAATTAAAACCCATACCACAAGTATGATGCATGCATCAGATGATAGGAGCACTTAACTTTTTTACAAAAACAACTTCGGCATACCTCCATTTCCATAAGGTGCCTAATCATTAATTCCGAGGGGTCAAGGCCTTCTCGCAGAAAATCCACTATAACTTCATCCATCCGCTTTCTCAAAACAGGGAATCGCTGCAGTTCACTCACCATACAGCGATGGCTCATCTGAAGAGAGGACTTAATTACAGATCAAACTATAATATGATGGAGAAGCTAACATTAGAGATGTCATGCAATGTATCCCTACCTTTATTAATTCATCATATATGAACCTTGCACACTGAATGCTGGGATCTAGGAGGCGACTTATTTGCCTTCGCACTAGAACTTCAAATGGAACCTAAATACATGGAAATCCAGATATAAACAATATGCTCAAGCTCAAAGAAAATTTTTAAGCGACAGAGAAGAAAACCCTTTGGATTAGAAAGTACAAGGAAACTTAATGGAGAACATAGTGTACTTTAACGGAAAACAAAAATTAGATCAGGAATAAATGATAACCTACTTCTGGTACAAATAATGCTGATCTAGTGCCAGTGGCATTCTGTATGGCAGTTCGAATATCATCATCAGTCAAGTCCTCACATGGATCCACCTCCTGCAAAGACATGGCAAATGGCATCATTCTCAATTGATGAAGCAGAGTCGAAAATTACTTCGTCCCAGTTGGAAAGTGATTTTGAAAATTAGACGAAGGGTGGCATTAAGAAAATTAAAAAACCTGAATCTCATCAAGACAGAGGACCAAAGTGCTTAGAGAAGGCAAAATATTATGGGACATAATAGAAAGATAGATTGATATAAGGTACTTCTTTAGTTTTAATGACAATAAAAAGTAGATAATGTTGACACAAATCTTGCCCAGTATTGTTATTATTGTTAAAAATAACATTGTCCAAAAACTGCATGAGTACTAGAATTGGATGGGTATGAAATTCTGGACTTCCTCCAAAAGTTATTATTCATCATTTACCTGTTCCTTTCAGTTATTCAGGCATACACGCATTTAAACTGGTGGGGGAAACATGTGGAGTACAACACTATTGGAGAAAATAATGGATTTTCAGTTCCTCCATCAATTAATGAAAACTGAACAGTATTAACTGCTGCAAGTTTTTTTCTTTGGCTATTATTCTTACGTGTAAAGGGTCTTTTTTGTTTTGGGGAAGGGGGGAGTAAAGATAAGCCAACAAGATATGAAAATTAGAGTTCACTTTATATATCATAACGATTTAACTCCAAGTGCACAAGATAATTGTTCTATTCAAACAGACATCGCATACAAAGTAAATTTGCATGTACATACAGATATATACCTCTAAACTTTTCACAAAAATTGACTGAAAGATATAGTGAATTCGTGCTCCACCAGATAATTCAGATGTTGACATCTCTTCATTTTTACCCTCCACCGTGGAGGCAAATGCTGTGTATTCAACAAGGAATTAATTATAATATTATTAATCTTGACAACATAACTATATATGAAAGATCAGGTAGAGAGAAGGAAAAGAATGGCAGAAGCAAAAGACAACCCAAATTAGGAACTACTTTAGTTACCTTCAGAATATTTTGAAAGAATGTTCAGGAGAAGAGCACCCTGACCAGCCTATTGGGGACAAAAAGAAGATAAGAGATACGAAGAAATTAGTATATGGAAAGATGGGAGACTCAACAAAAGACCTCTCACATTGGTAAAGTATCCCCATACAAAGGAGATAAAATTAGCAAGAAAATAAATTAGACATCATTTTAGGTAGATGATACTTTCATTATCAGATACGTGTATGCAGAAAACTGAGGCCCTAATAAAAAATTAGCAACTAAAACGAAAATTACTCCATGTCTCCATCTATCCCAAAGTAGTGTCAACATTTGACATTACACAAATTTTAAGAAATTGACTTACTAATTTCACCCTTATCTTTTGAACTTTGAATTTTTATTAGGAATATAATATTAATGCATTGAGTAATCCCACATTACTTAGACGTGGAAGTCTATATTCCATTGTTTACTATAAATAAAAGTTATGGGTGTAGGTTTTGATTAATTCAAGCTATAGTCTTCTTTTGCATTCTATTCTATTGAACATGGTATCAGAGTGGGTTTGAAACTCAAGCCCAATCTTGGTCAAATTTCCCTAATCCTCTCTTTCTTTTATCTAGCCAGCCATCATTCAAGCCTAGTTATTTCTTCTTTTCAAGCCTCTAATTATTTCTTCTTTTCTTTGTCCCTACTTATGTATCTCATCCAAGGTACGACTCAACGCCTCTCTTTTATGACTCAAACAGTATCCATATGAACTTTCCGTTTGCCTCCTTCACCAGCAGTGCCCTGTCCACTTTCCAGTGGTCATTCTTTTAGTTTTCCAGAAAATCCTTGTGCACTGTTCACGGTACTATTTACCAGCAGTGCCCTCTCTTGATTGACGTTCGTAAAACAGATTGAAGCGACAAACTTTTCTCATTCTATTTACTTCTTGACCTATTGTTCTAAGTGAAGGGAGTGTTAAGATTGATAATTGGGTCTTATTTATACAAGATTAAGCATTATGCTGCATTTTAAGGGGTTTTATTTGTACAAGATTAAGCTCATGAAGAAATGTACAAAACTACATATAGGCGGACATTAGAAACATTTTAAAGTGTTAACTATAAATATAGTACAGCCAAGGATAAAGGTCATCAACTCACGGCTGAAAATAGAAGCTGAAATTGTTGGGTTACATAAGACGAACTGTAGGAAGAATCAACAAAACTAGCACGCCATACCTTGGACTCGGTGAGTTCTCCATAGCTTGCATGCTCCTTTGCAACGGATACCAGTGCAGTGCTTATGCGTGATTTTAGCCCTGGAAGTACAGACTTGATATGCTGCACGAGAATCTGCAAACAGATGTAGGAGATAAAGCAGGCAATGAGGATGTCATCAACACAATGATACAATATTCTTCGGTTCAACATTTATTATTATGAAGTTGAAAATCTGAATTTCATGAACTTTTCCCTCTGCAAGTTTGCAATCAGCAATCCCAACAACATAACCCCTTTCAAATCCTTCAATAACCCAGAAGTAAACTTTAAGCATCAAAATACCCATCATACAAATTGATAGTTATTTAACTCTGCAGCAGGTACAATTCTCCCTCTTTCGCTTTGTATTTATCATTTTTGGAACTAATTCAATATGATGAAAAGAAAAATCTACAAATCCTAGCCTAAGAAGAGTAGTCACTTCAAAGGAAATGTTGCAAAATTTCCTACACCGTTTTTTTCTGTTTAATGTAATACACCCACAAAACGAAACAATCTGTAGATGTCACATTATCAAAGTCAGAAGCAACAATTGTTATAGGAGATATTATGTAAACATGTTGCAAAGACCCTACCTGGTTCAACTTCTTTGCCAGCTGAGGAACACCACAACGATCTGCTAGACCATTATATACCTATAAACAGCATGTAAATGGATAAAACAGCCCATAAATACCATCCACACAAAGCATGAAATGTATTGAGCCAAATTTTAATCTTACAGGACGACTGCGGAAGAACTTCTCCTCAGCCAATATTGCATCCTTTATGCTCCGGTTCAGTAGAATATCCTGATTACATAATACAATATACAGTCGCAACAAATTTTAGCCAATATGTGAATCTGCATGCTAATCAACTTATAAGACACAGCCCTACATGAAACTAATATTGATTTCTCCAACCAAATATTTAAGCAAACCTGCAACTGAGGCAAAGAAGTATGCAAGCAGTAGCACACACTAATTCTCATGTAACATTTATTATTGTAGTCTGGACTCTAATGTTAACGAGTCAATATGCCCTCATACATACAAGTTGGATTGTTGGACAAACCAAAGGATCCACTTCCAGGGAAATTGGAACCTTTAGATACACTCAATATACTCAATGGTATATGGTCCACATTTTCTGGATGTTATCTAAAAAGAGTTAAGCTCAAGATGGATTTCAGGCTAATTAGTTCTATAACCAAGCGATACAAGGTCAAAAATTATGTCCTCCTTGGAAGCCTGAGGCTAGCCTTCAAGCTTCAAAAAGGACATGTGTATAGGAAAAAGTGCTCAATAACCAAGTGACACAAGTTAAAGAAGATGTCTTCTTGGAAGATTTAAAGCCAATTTTATGGACCTCCCAGCTTCAAATATGACATTTTAGGTCTATGGCTAGGTGTTGACTGCCTTCTAAACACAGTCCCACCCAAAGTTCCATATCCAAAAACTAAACACCTATGAAGCATAGAACTCGTAATATGGAAATGATACGATACGAATAAAAAGGGAGAGCATGCAGGAGATGACAACGGATCTTTATATATATGTATATAAAGATATTTTGTCATCCACATTAAATGTTACAGATACAAATATACTATTCTATGGAATATGATTGAAAACCCTCACAGGCAAATAATGCCAAATCAAAGGATATAATGCAATTAATGACATCTATTTTTATAAAGTACAATTAGTAACATCTTTGTAACAGCAGGGTTAAAATATTACCTCCTGACTGCGATTAACAACACCAACATAACCAAGTCGGAGGGGAATCACTTTTCCAAGTAACAGATTCCGAGCATCAGTACCTCTGTCCATAATATCCAACTAAAATCCGCAGGACATGTGCCACACCTTGTCAGAATATAACGTTGACAGAAAAAATAAAACATGCATCAATAGAGATTAAATTGGAAATATACCGCACCTTCGTGATAATACCTATTGTTCTATTACCTGGCAATAGAGAATGAACATGTAAGACAAGTGAGACATATACAACAATTATTTGGTAAACCATGTGGAAGCCACAACCCACCATCAGGATCAGCAATTCCTGCCATCTGAAGTGCATCTGAATTTGCTAAATCTGAATTTGCTGGTGTAACAGCTAAAATTAGACAGCTGGGAGTTTTGATGTATGACATGATCATCGTTCTAATCCGTGCTTCAATGTCAGAAGGCTGGTCACCAACAGGAACCTTTGTTAGACCAGGAAGATCAACAAGTGTGATATCAAGGACATTTGGTGAGAAAATCTTCAGACGAATCTGTTTGTCTGAGACACCCCTGTTACCTCCTGCTTCTCTATCCGTCTCAGCCTACATTCAAATAAGACACGAGGGTTAATAGGAGGGTACATTATACCAAGAATACTATAAAAATCACAACAAGCAAATAATGAACATCTTGAAATCACTATTCTGCAAGCTTTAATAAACAAACAACTTACAACCAATATATAACAAACAAAGTGGACCTGCAGTGATTAGTAAGGAAACAGTATTCCCCTTTGCTCATTTAACTATCCTCCTTTTATTTTTACACCAAGCATGTAAATATGTAGTTACAGTTTACCATATCAAAGAGATCAAATTTGAGAACCGGACCGGTCATCTAACTCGAGAAGCCAGAGGTTTAAGGTTCAGAGAGTAGAACGAGGTTCAACCAGTGGTTAGACCAGGATTAAGATAAATATATAATTTTTAGACGTTTTATAGTAAAATAAGATTATATGTCAATAAACTATAACATAAAAGGTTTTTCATATCCATAATTCAACAATAGCATGACCTATAAATGCAGTCATTTCATTATAAATATAATTTGATTACAAGATGTTCTTGTAAATTCACATATTCATAAATATAGGTTTGATTTTAAGTAATGTATGATATGTATTTTATGAAGAACAAGAGAAACAAGTAGTTCTTATAGCTATGAACAAGAAGAAAAAGATAGACATGAAAATCTTATGAAAGTCCAAGATTTGTTAAAGACCCTGTGGAGGATGGACGTGAGTGAATATAAAAATAATTGTTTTGAGGGGTCCCATATTGTGTAGTAGAACATGAGAATGTAGGGCTTGGTTTTGTAGAATGAAAACTAAATCCCTAGTTTCATTAGAACTCATGGGCACATTGTCTTTCTAAGAGTTGGCCCATTAGTGTCTTGTTTTTACTTGTTTTTAGCCCATTCACAGTTTTAATTCTGGTTTATATTGACAAAGATTTTATATTTTCAGACCATATCCTCATTCTAGAGTTTGCCACTGGAAAGAAAGAAATCAAGGGAATCCTGGGAATTCTTACAGTTTTCACAAAGCATAATCATGCTTAATTTATCGATTCACCAACATCTAATAATCCATTTACTAGAAACTTATGGATTATGGAACTACCAATACAAATAAAAGCCCCGCCTAAGCGCTAATTATCTTCAAACAATAAGAGACTAAATCTCATTTCAGCTTTTAAGGCCTACTAGGCTACTACAACATCATAAATTAAATTCATCCTAAATTTTGAGAGAACTAAGCTAATGATATGTTCTGTATCATGCCAAAGTATAGTCAAAACTCAAAATCGTACAGTAAGCCGATATGCAGTGCCTCTGTGACCAGGACTCTTCATTTTACCTCAACATACTGGTGCCCGACGGACACCTTAAACAGGAAAACATCCAAATATAAGAAAAAGCTTGCAACAAAATCAATTGCACCCAATCAAACATGGGTATATGCCTAACACTGCATGTGATCACTTACTAGCTAATGCCAAGTGCAGAACTCCACATGATCACTATCTAACTAAACTGAGTCAGAGACATAAGATTTCAACACTCGATTTAATTTCTAAGACTTTAAGGTCTTCAAATAAACAAACTCTGCACCACGTACCTAGGCAACAAAATAGATTTCAACTATTTCAACCTCATTGATGAACTAAACTGTTATAAGCTAGTAACTAATGAACTAACTGTAATAAGCTAGTAAAGAAAACTTTTCTAGTCTTCTGTCCAGAACGATAGTACATTATATTAGAGACCCAACACATTTAATACACGACTGCCTCTGCAGCAACCAAGCAAAAAGAACCTCCATTAAAGCAAGATCCAGACACCAACTTAAAAAAATAATAAAAATAACAAAAAAAATATATATCACACCTGAATTTCCCTTCTAATCTCGGAGAAATCGTAGAACCTCTTTCCAGGCAAGTGAAGGAACTCCCCATATTCCTCTTCAGTTCCGTCAGGTTTTCTCTTGATTTGCAATAACTGCAGTACCAATGGCCTCCTAGTACATATATCAGATCCCCTCGGTAAGAAGTCACGGCCGACAAGAGCCTCAAGGACGCTGGACTTACCACTACTCTGACTACCAACGACGGCGACTTGAGGAAGCTCGATGGTAGATTGGCTTCCTAGCTGAGCAAAGATGTCCTGAAGCTTGTTAACTATGGGGATCACGGATGAGCCTAGTGGTGCAGCTGAGGAAGATGGAGGAGTTGCCACTGACTCGTCCGCCATGGATGGACCAGAGGTACCCTAGGGTTTTGGAGATTTGAGAGAGAGAAAATGAATGATTGGAGTTGCAGTCGTAAATGGACTGGGTATGGGAGGTTTTTTAGTTTGAAAGGATCATCAAAGTATGTGGGTCTTGAAGGAGCGAGCGATGAGTGGCGAAGGGGTAAACTGTGGGTGGGGGAGGGGTAAACAATCTGAGTCGGGCAAATCATAAGTTTCGGGTGGGTACCCGACTTATCCCAAAATATTTTTGAATTCAAGCCCAATTAGATTTTAGTTTTTAGCTAAAGCCCTTTTGGGATAGATTCATGATCATTTTGAATTTTATAATTTAAAATATACTTGTGAAATAAGTAAGTTACTAATTTAAAATTGCATAGAAAAACAAAGAATAAAAAAATTTAAAAAAAAAATAGAAAGTCAAAGTAAATAGCAAACGTATGAAGTTCTACTCATGGCTTGAACCGTGATGGTTTGTTCGATTTTGTATTTTAATGGCATTTAGTTAGATGATCTAAATATCATAACCCTTATAACTCAATATCTTAAAATTTAATTTTAAACATAGTGTAAAGTTGTATTATAAAATAAAAAGATTAAATAAATAATAATATAATTAAGTATGATATAAATCGATATCTGTAACGTACATTTTAGAATATTCTTACATATTTTGAAATATTATATGTAAATTATCGTGGTTTTATAAATATTAATTTTTACTAAACAAATTAAGTTAAGATAATATTTATATATGTATTCATAGATGAATTAAAGTCCATCACCAATAATTACCTTAGACTTAGATTTATTTTTATTTTTTTAAGAAAATTAATAAATGTGTTATAAATTATTATAACAAAGCTAGAGTATTAAATTACTAGGATTCAATTTTTCATATATAGATATATATATATAAATTTTCATGAGGATAGTGGAAGGAAGGAGTTGCACACGTTTTTCTCCTATTATTTTACTAACTTTTCTGGTACTTTCCATTTCTCTTCATTTTCTTTGTGGTGACAGACCACACTTCACCTATTCCTTTTCATTGAACGCCATTGGAGAAGCTAGAAGCTTCTATTTTCTTTTCCTTGCTGAACGAATACTTCATGAATTTTAGGAATTTCATCTTTCTCTTTTGTATTTGTTATGAGTTGGAGGCTTGGTGTTGAGGGAGGATTTGAGAAAAAGCTTGGCAGCCATCATATTTCCTGCTGTACAGGGAATTAGGCGTCAAAGGATGGAGAGGAATCAAGGCAGGGCAAGGTAAAGTCTAGTGGAGGAGTGGTTGCGACTTGGGTGCACCAAGTGTGCCGTGAGTTGCAAGTTGTTTGTGGCCCTATGTATAGGTTGTAGGGCGGTTCTGTTTCAGCTGTAAGTGCACCATTTTGTTGCCATTCAAGGTCAAAAATCGGGAGCTGTGAGAGGAGGACGATGGAGGGCAAGGTATGGTCATCAATTTGGGGGGTATTCCTTCTCCAGGTAAACAGAATTTCTTGTCTATTTCATTCGTTTGTGGGTCGGCCAAATAGGGGTAACTCGTTTTGGGTTGGTTGATGGCTAAATGAATGAAACTATGGTGGATTATACTAAATAGGAGTGTTAATGCTGGAAATTGTTTTATAATAGTGTAAGAGGAAAAATTTGAGCTAAATTTGGAGGCTGCCTTGCGTTGCAGCAGTTGAGCCGCCAGCTTTTCCTCCATAGCCGAGGGTATTAGTGGTTAAAGAGAAGTTTGTACCTCCCTTGGGCCATGGCACCATGTGGGGCAAATTATGAAAATTTCTCGTGCCGAGAACTTAATCTAAGTTATGCATATTAAACTTAGTTTAATTTGGATTGTGTGAACATTACAAGAACTAATTTAAAATTTACAATATAAATTAAATGATAGTATAAGTTGAACTCTATAGTAAGAATATAAATATTATAAAAACTGAAAATTTGTTAATGGAATACTGAATTGGAAGTAAATAAAATGAAAAGTAAGGTTGAATAGGTAACGCATATTTATACACTCAACTATGTTTATAATTTATTTTTAGATAGATGAAAAGATAATTGGTTAAAATATATATATATATATATATATAGATCTGAAAATAAAATATTAATTATAAAACTTAAAGTATTAAATAAAGTGAATTGATTAATATTACTTAGGGAAATATATTAACTATAATTAATTACGATTAAGAAAATTATGAAATTGACTATCAAATAATTTTTATTAGTAACATATGAAGTCATGGTTTTCAGCTTCAGAGCGTGTCGAGGATATTCCGACACATCACAGACCGGACGCACTGACGAATCGCATTTGTGAACTTGTGAGTGAATTACGTACTCTTTGGTTGCTAGATTTTTATATGCAATTATATGTTCATTTGAATATGTGTGATATATGAAAAATAAGCAAGTAAAGTATTTTAATAATTTATTTGAATTATGTTTGTTTGATATTGGTTGTGATTGATAAGGGCCAACTCGTGAACATTTTTTGGAAAATGATTTTCATTTCCGAAATTAAAAGTTCAGGTGCACCTAGGATACCCTGATTTAAAATCATGAGAAATTATGATTTTGATAAATTTTTTTTTAAATTGAGTGCTTAGTCCTGGTGGGATGGATTGTGTACGGAGATTAATTTGGTGTGCGGGCGCGTAAATGCCCAGGTAGGGGACGATTCTGGTGTGCGGGGCTGGGTCACTCGTTGACCCTTTGCTTGTTTGTATGCTTTGATTATTTTGTATAAATTGATTGTTATATTGAAAAATGTGAAATATATGAATTGTGATTGTATGATAATTATAAGTACATACAAGTAAAATAAATTTAAACATGAAATTAATTAGTGATATATGTGTTGGGTGATGTTGGTATCCTCTGGGTACGTGGTTTCTCACTGAGTCTTTATGACTCATTCATTCTTCTGTGGTTGGTTTTTTTAGTATCAGGAAAACTTAGTTCGCTGTATTAAGATTTGTTATCTACCAATTCTATTGTGGCAAGGTATATCTCGAAGTCACATACTTGAAGCTAATAAGGCGACACTTGCAATTTTTTTAGGTGCTATGCTTTGTTATGTATATTGAGTTAACTATGGTAATTTAAGGTGTGGTTAGGAGCAGAGCTCCTCTGAGTATTTTAATATTATGGATTAATCGTGAATTATACCAGGTTATTGGTGTATATGCTGTTGGGCAGGATTCACTTTATTGGGGATCTCTGCTAAACTAAAAGTAAATATTTATGTCTCTTAGCCTAATTATGTCTATATTTTGATTCAGATAAGTTTTCTTGCTCTTAACTATAAATTGTGTAAGAGCCAGTTGTGTTTGGTCATTGTGGATTCAGAGTTATAGAGATTTGGGTATCCATTCTTCTGGTCAGTTATACCTTCATATGAGGGTGTGACACTGAAAGTAAAAAAAAAAAAAAAAGTTCTTTTTTTAAAGCAAAATTAATTATATTTTTCATATTATTTGAAAATATTGTGATATGATTTTTTGAGATCAACTAGAGATGTTTTAAGTTGAACGCAGATAGAAGTATAAAGGCAATTATAAACTAAACATTTTTGGCTGTCTTCTTGGAGATATGATCTAAATGATTAGGTTTATGTTTTTTCTATAAATATTGTAAATGATAATATCACAATGGCAGAATTTCAAATCATTCGACAATGTCCTGTTCTTGTTTGGAATAGAGGTATTTGAAAACTAGAAGTTGAAATTGATTATTTAGAATTAGTATATTTTATGTGCATTCTCTTGTTTATCTTATTAATATCTTTTTAAAGATTGTCACTCTCCAAAGAAAGTGAAAAGTTAGCATTCATTGTAATTATTGAGATATTAATGTTGTACACAAATTATTTACCAATATTGGAGTATAAATTGCATCAAAACTGTATCATCCAACATCTCATATTAAAGATTATCTCTCAGCTCTCCTCATATGATTTTGTTTCCCTGTACCCAAAAAAAAAAAAAAAATACATAAAATACTAGAATGAAAATGTATAGAATATAATTTTTAAAAGTTAAGGGTGTTTTTAAAAGTTGATTTTTGTTTTTTAAAATTTTAAAAACAAATATAACTTTAACTTTTAATAAAAAAAATTGTATTTATTTTTTTATAATTAATATAATAAGTTAATTATCTTTTTTTTATTATCAATATCTATCATAGTCAATTTAAATCTTTGAGCAACTTTACAATTAATTTACCAACATTAACTTTTGTGTCTTCTACTTATTTATAACATATTTTATATTATTTTACTAAACACTATTATTATAATATTTTAAAAACAATTTTAAGAAAGTTAGAAAGCACATCATTTCTTTAAAAATTACAATATTACCAAACTAAATCTTAGTTGATAATATTTAAGATAAATTACATATGATTTTTTCATACTAGCCTGCATGCTCATGAACTTTTTTTGCTTTATTGTTTAAGAAGTTCTGTAAATATTCTTTATAATTGTTGTGTGAAAATGAGTGAAAATTGTTGCAATCTAAAATTATTGTTAAGAATGAAAATGAATTGTTATGTAAATAAAAAGAACGTGAATAGTTATTAGAAAAACATAGGTAGTCATTAAAACAATTTTAAGTTTTTTTGAAATTAAATTTTTTCTAATTAATTGAAACTGATAAAAAAATATTTAATATCATAAGAGTTTATAATTGTTATTGTATTGTACTCATTTGTTGTTGATGTGTACATATCTATATTATTCATATTATTTAAAATATAATTTAATTAATAAAATTAATTCAATTACTTAATAACTACTAAATATTAATATCTCTACTTATTTATTTTTTCTCACCTTTTCACTCTCCTACTCTCCTACTCTCCTACTCTTTCCCACTTGCTCACTCTACTACTTTTTGACAACCTCCTACTCTCCTCCTCTCTCAAATTATTTTAATATATAAATATTTTTTTTATCAAATTATATTAAATAAAAAAATTAAATTAAGATAAATATAATATTGAAGGCACATATGTAGGCCACTAGTAGATATATATAAAAGATAAGATAAAAGTAGATAAATATAGATTTTTTTTTTTCAAATTAGTTTTAATTTATAGATAACGCATTTCATTTACTCGTAATTTTAGATATTCATGAGAAAATTGGCATGTGTCGGGGCATTATAGCGGGTAAGAACCTACGAATAATATATTGACACGTCTTCTAACGTGTGTTTAACCTCCTCTTATAACAAATAGATTTTCCTATAAAATGCAACGCTTTCAGGGTTTGAGGATACATCTAGACTCTTCCTGGTAAAACAGTTTCGCCGCCTTGACAAGAAATCATGCCTCGTCGCAGCTCTGGTGGTGAGCTCTCGATCTCATTTCGGCCATTTTTTCAGCTCATGTTTCATACTGTAGCTGCTTTACAGCTCTAGGATCTATCTGGTTATTGTTTCTTCGATAAAATCTATGGTTTGGTTTGCCCCTTTTCGTTTTTGTTTGTTCATGTTTGGTAGCTGAGAATTTATAGAGAAAATTTGAACTTTTTAGGTCGTTATGTTGAAAAAGGAAGAAATTATAGTGCTTGACCCAACACTTGTGCTTTCTGTTGATGAGAGTCTTAGTATTCTTTCATTTTCTTTTGTTTTTGTTCGTTGTTCCTTATTTTCTTTAGCTTTAGCATGCCAACAAGCTTATATCTATGAGGAATCGTGAAACTAAGTGCAAGTTGAACATTAAATGTGTTTGAAGTATTCTAGATAAAATATGTCTGAGGGTGGTTAGGAATATTGTGATCATATGGATTTCTTCTTATTTACCTAAGATGGTATTGAATCATAATTTAAATTGAGTTGATGGGTCGGGGGATTGGTGCGATAGTTAGCACTTTTGACTGGTCTGCATTGGTTTAGGTCCTATATAGATACAATATATGGATGCCATAGGTTCTATATGATACCTTAGTTGGTCGTATGTCCAAATTTGGGTTATGAAGAAGACTTACAAGTGTTATGTCATATAATTCTTTATTATATAGATGACACAGCGGATACATACTGCTAGTTGCATCAGGGTTTCAAAGTTTAATAATAACACGTGTTGTTTGGACTCGGTTGAAAACATAAGAGCTCATATTGGCATGTTTCTAATGGTTGAAATCGTCTGTTTTTCAATTATTTAGCATATTTAATTTGTAGTGTCTAGAGTGTCATACCTACATCCAAGCATCCCTTTTCCTGTATGGGGAGACGGGATAGTAAAGTGAATGTCAATGTCAATGTAGCTGTTACGAGCCCATGAACTCATATGTCATAAATGATTATGATGTATGCTTGTGACAAGATTTAACATCTTCTCTAGAGTTTAATAATTGTTTGAGTTTCTGTTAGTGCTTATGTGCTTATCCATTGCTATTATACTGCACTCATTTGGCGTTGATGTCCGGACACACAAGCTTATCATAAATTTGCTTAATTTATATTGGAATGAAGAATTCATATAGTGTAAGTACAAAACATGGGTCTTGGACATTAATGTGTTTGTTGAGTGTCACTGCTGCTGATTATGTAATTGAGATGGTGAAATTATCTGCCCATCTATGTTCTAATTCTCTTTGCTTGGGTTTAGATTTCGAAGAATGGGGTTGATGATGATAGTGGTGTGGCTGTAGAACTAGGTTTGTTTCTTTTTAGCTTGTGAAAGGGAGATTGTACACACATCACAATAAATAGGAATATCACTTTATCACATATTTTGAAGAAATATGTCTTCCAAAATATAAGATATTTTAAATATTTGAAATTTGCTCCTCCAGTCTTGTTATTCCAGGGCTGAATAATGTGCCATGTGTTATTGTGATTGATGACTTATTTAGTGCTTAAGAGCTGGTCAGATAGTTTTCTTTGCTTTGTCTGTTAGTTGATTATTTTCTGGTTAAATGATCCAATCTCCTATTCTTTCCTCTGCAGCAAGATCTTCTCGTGCAGTCCCACGTCATGCACCAGCTCGTAACCCCCCTCAGCCAGGTATTTGTATGAAGACGGCTCTTCCTTTATGTTTTACAAAGTTTTTATAATGCAAGTTCTTGTTTGTCTTCAATTGTATATCATACTTTCATGTGATTCTGCTTTGGTCTATTCCACAAAAATCAAGACATATAAATTATGTTCTTTCTCATTAGATGTTGTTGTCTTGACGCAGTTCACAGTGCTCCTCCTCCAGCTCCTACTCAAAGTGGCGGTGGTGGATCTATGCTTGGGGGAATCGGTTCAACTATAGCTCAGGGTAAGTGAAGGAAGATGACTTTTTCTTTTGGTGGCCACATGGATATTACCTTGTGGTTGCTCAGTGGATATATGTATATATGCTCATCTAAACTGTGCTAAGATACTGAGCCCATATGCTTTTCCTCTTTTTATATAGGCATGGCCTTTGGTACTGGTAGTGCTGTGGCACACAGGGCTGTCGATTCTGTAATGGGTCCTCGTACCATTCAGCATGAAACGGTGGTCAGTGAGTCTGCTGCTGCCCCTGCACCAGCTGCTAACAGTTTTTCTGATGCGTGCGGTGTTCATACAAAGGCATTCCAAGATGTATGTATCTTCTCCCTTGATCTGCAGTATATGTTGCAATCTCTCCCTTCGTGACACATCATTAATACGATCCTATACGGTACATGTTAGGCACACAAGTACATTTGTAGTGGAAAAAAAGGTTTCAGGGAAAACTAGAGACTATAGAGTTCATAAGCTATATATGTATGCAAGGTTGTCAAGATCGAGGTCTTAACTAGGATCGTAGAGGGTTTAAGGATCGAATCGTAAGATCTTACAAAATTTGTAAAATACCTCTTAAAAGTTAAAAGTATAAATATACTTGTAACAAGTTATGATCTTATACATAAGAGCAAAATAAATATAAATACCCACATCATGACAAAAAATTTATGAACAATAAATTACTATATTGATTGTAAACTACCAAGCATAGATTATTGTAGAATTAGTTAATTTTTTCTAGGATAGGTAATTAACTATCATAAACCTGGTTATGTGATAATAAATATAAATAAGATTTATAAAAAAATGTGATGCAGATTCTGAAGAGAGCCAAACAAATAAAGTGGGAGGAAGATAGAGGTGAGGTATGGAAGCTAGGATTTAGTTTCCATAGAAAGAGAGGTTGAGAAGGTGTGGTAATGGTCTTGTATTGAGTTCCTAGGATGGTCTATAGAAGCCCAACAATGAAGAAAAGCCATTCCAACCCCAAAAAATAGCCCATAATGATTTTTTTAAAGATCGGTCAATCTTACATCTGATCCTACCAATCTTAGTCCTATTTTGCTGAACTACGATATTTGACATGTTTTAAATCGTCTGGGGTATATGAGATTGTAAGATCACGATCTTTTACGAGTTAACTCGCTATCTTGACAACAATGTATTTATGTATACTTATAAAATAAAAAAATAAAATAAAAACTAAGTATGTAAATATATGAAAGTCTGCCAACATGTTATGACATTTACTTTTAAGAATTTTATTTGTCTCCACTGTTTTCGAGTCATGTCACATGTTATATATTTACCTGTCTGTTGTCCGTGCATAATGTGTCTTGTCTAGCAAAAATACTTGAACTGGATGTTTTTCGTTTTAGTTACTTCCATGTGGGTCATTCTCGTGTATTAATTGTCTTCATATATTTGCTCTTATAGTTGAATGAAATAATTTTTTGCTTCTAATAAGATCTGAAATTTGAAACTCCTTGAACTGAATTTGGCTTCAGGTCTGATGATATTTTTGTTTGTTCAAATGCAGTGTCTTATCAGCTCTGGGAATGACATCAGCAAGTGCCAGTTTTACATGGATATGCTGTCAGAGTGCAGGAGAAACTCTGGCATGTTGAATGCATAGACATGCTCCAATGGATCTCAGCTTTGGACATTGCATGTTCACATTGATCATATGTCTCTAATGATGGTGGAAAGTCATACTATGTGGTTAAGGATTGGGGTCAATAATTTTCGTTGTACGGTGCTATGAACACACCTTTCGGCTCTTATTGCCATTTGAATCATAAGTTATCTTAATGAATGGTGACTATAATATATTTGTTAATTTTATTAAATATTTATTAATATTATAATTAAATAAATATTTTAAAATAGAATCATAAAAACATGTAATACGCTATTATTTCTTCTTCTTCTTCTTTTTTTTTTTTTTTTTTTTTTTTTTTTTCTCAATTTCTCAAACTAAAAATATACATTATGCTTTTATGGTGCTCTTTTCATTTTTCTTTAACTTTCAAATGAGAGCAATATTATTTTTCTCTCTCTCTTCCCTTCTATCTCTCTTGTCCTTCCATTTATGTTTCTCTTTCTTTCCATCCAAACTTCCAAATAAACCCCAAGTAGTCTCATCAAGCATGGTTTAGTTTATTCAGTTTCATTCAATAGGATTCTCAACTTCGTCTTTTTTATTAAAACTTTTTGGAAGAACCTCGTGTGATCTTTTAGTTGTAGGCTAAAATCTTTCCAATTTCAAAAACAAGGATCTAAAAAGTGTGTAGTATGCCTATGGAAAAGCAAGAGTCTAAAGTGTGTTTTAACTAACAAGATCATATGTAAAAGAGAAAGACAAGGTAAGAATAAGATAAGTTTAATAAAAAAAAAAAGGTCTCCCTCGTTAGTGTGAGAATTTTAATTTAGATCAGTTAATGAGAAAATGTGAAATTTTAATTTAGAATTATTTTATGAGAAATTACGTGTTGAGTGGGAGATGATATTTATCCTTGTGAGACTGTTGAGTGGGAGATGATAGATGGTTGTCTCAATCCTTTGCCTAGACTTCATTATTTTTTTATGGCATTATATTGCTTTCTCCTCTGTGTATTTTGTCATAGCACCAAGCACATGATTGGCTAAATCTCTTATTAAAATACAGTTTTGTTGCTTCAATACATACATACAAATATTAAAAAAAATGGGAGTTTCTTTTGAAAAAGTTCTTGAATATAAGTTTCAATTGTAATTGGTAGAGATGAAATGATGAATTATTTTTGTGGAAAGATTACATAAAGATGTGATTGATATAGGCAAGCATTTTAAATTAATTGATTAGGACTTAGGAAAGGACTACTAATTAATTACCAAAATAAGTGAACAACTTTATTTGAAGATAAAAAAGTATTGCTATTTCATTCCATTTATCACTGTCTGCTTTTCTCATCACTTACTCTTAATTGGATTTGAAATATATTGCTTATCAAGTTTCATAATAAATGTGTGCGTGATCCATCCTACTACTCGTGCACTCGTGTTGGGATAGTGGAAGGCACACAATATGTATATGATGCAATATTTGATTCCCTTTGGATTTATAGACTAGGTGCATCTATAACCTCTATAATTAATTAAGCTAGCTCAACTACTATTTTCTTTAGTTTTGTGGATTATGCTTTTCAAAAAAAAAAAGATTTTTCATACTATAGTGATGACTAGATAGCACTAAAGGCATTGATGATACTATTTTAGGAATGAAAAGAAGAAAATTGGAAAACAAAAATAAAGGAATAAAACCTCTTCTAGTTATCATCAAAATTTTGTCTTTATTAATGTGCTAAAATGTCAAGGCTCCATATTTCATGCCATATTCTTTTCTATTTTTCTTTTTCTTTTTCTTTTTCCTTTTTATTTATATAAAATGGAAGTCAACCATTTTAAAAATTATACATATGCATATAGAATGATGACAAAGATACCAAATTCTCAACAATTAAGTTAAAAAGTGGCGAAAACTTAAAAACTTTGATAGCATCATTGCATGGCAACACTCATCATGATATTCAAATGAGTTGCAACCTAAACACAGCTAATTATGATTAATTGCTCCTTATTAAAGCAAGTCAAGCTGTGTGCTACAACTCATACATGCACACACCCATATATATAATTTTAACATTCCCAAAATTCCTTCTCTAATCACCGAGCTTCTTACTTCCACATAAGTAGTACTGATCTTCCAAAACTACTTGGTATTTACAAGTTGAAGTCATAATTATTCCCAACTCAATCCTTCATCACAATGCACCCCTTGAGGAAGCCAATGCAAACTCTCTTCCATGCTTCAGTATCTGGCTCGTGTAAGTCCACCTTAGCACGAACCTCCTCAGCAAAATCATTCTGCATCCATTCGCACGAAGATAAATAAATAAATAAAATCGATAATTTACTTCCATACATGACTAGGTTCGATCATACGCCTGACATACCACAATGAAATCGCGTTGGAGAAGTCGGTCAACTATGTTAAGAAGAATATCTTTACTGTACTCAGGGTGGCCTTGGATACCCATGATGTGATCTCCATACCTAAACATCTCAATCCCAGTTTTGTCCGACCAGGCAATCACCTCAGCCTTAGAGGGAAGCTCCCTGACCTAATTTAAATACAATAGATTAGGCCACATTGGTCATCTTCATTCTTCACTCATGAAATTATTTGATATATCATAAATACAAACCTCGTCTCTATGACATTCGATAATTGATAACTGTGATGGTAAATTGAGAAATGAGGAAGCCAATGTTGATGATGATGAAAAGTTGACAGTCCTAATACCTATATCCCAACCATTGTGAGACCGACCTGTCTTTCCTCCCAATGCACGGCCAAGTATCTAAATCAAAACACAATGGATCCTTCATTTTAGCCAAAAGATGAGTTCCATATAAATAATAAATATTAAGAAAGAGGTTCAAATTATTTTTTTAATTAAAAATCACATTGGGCCCTTAATGGATAAGATTAGATATTTTATTTAATGACATTATTAGCATGGGTTGAGTTTTGGGCACTACATGATCTAATAAAAAAAACAACCAAACTTTTTATCTATAAGAAGCAATCAATTAAGAGACCGTGTGCACGTGGTTGTTAAACAACACATAAGAGGCAGGACAAAATAGGATAACCAATTAATTGAAGCCACATGATCTGCCACGTCGGATAAGGTGGCCCACCATAAGCACAAAAGCTAAGAATAGTTGGTCACCGATGAGTAATATGTAGGTCCCATTACAAAGACAGTGATAGTATACATGTGCCCATCAAGAAATACGAGGAGCCGTCTATTTATTATCCTCGTGTCTAAAAAAATGTTGTTACTGTTTCAATCTAACGGTCCAAGCTCAACTTGATTTTCGGCTATCATGGTCTCAATTCTAGGACTTCTTAATCGTACGGATACTGGACCACTCACACCAAACCTATTAGTATAGTGGACCACACACTAATTTGGCGGTTTATTAGTGAAGTGTTGTCCCATTCATCCGCGCGTGGCATCACGCATCACAACATTTCATTTTTTTAGTGTAGATTTTTATTTTATTTTATTTTATAATACAGTTAAAAACATATCATCCACGTGGATACTAACAAATCATACAAATTTTATTTTATTTACCAACCTAACCTCATTTCTTTTTCAGGTCAAATTTTGGAAAGACTACATTTCCTGCCTAATAAGTAGGAGTATCTAGCATTTACAGCTTATTACAAAAAAAAAAAAAAAACAGAAATTATATCTCCAAAGACCCATTTCCTAGTAATATATCTGATTTTCTTTCTCTATGTAGAAACTATACCAAAAAATTACCATTTACAGGCACAAAAAAAAAAAAAAAAAAATTTACTTTTTTAAAAATAAATTGAAAAGAATGAATAATTAAGAAAGAAATTACCTGATGACCAAAACAAATGCCCAGAATCTTCTTCTTCATTGAATCCAAATTCTTAAGCAAATTCAGCAGCTTACAGATCCAAGCATCATTTCCATGTGCATCATTACAACTTCCGGTGATCACAAACCCATCACAACTTCCGACCTCTTCTTCATTGGGAAACTCACCGGCGGCCACCCTATACAGGTCCCACGTTTCACCTTCCTCAGCCAGCATTTCTACAAAAACCCCAAAATACCCTCCGTATAATTTTTTCACATACTCAGAATCTTCAGCACACAACAACACCCCAAATCTCTTCGACGTCATTTTCTCAATTTACAGAGAGAAATAGAGTGATCAAGCAATTCGCTCTTACTCTCTGTAAATGGGATTTTCTCTCTCTAAAAAAATCTTAAGAGAGAGAATATATAGAACAGAGACTGAGAAACAGGAAGAGAAAGAGGAAGATATGTGAATGACAGATGGGGATGGGAGTTTTTAAAGGGGTGGAATTATTAAAAAGGACAAGTATATTACATATATTTACAATTATATCCTATATTGCTAAAAATGACCAGTTTGATTGAAATGTCAAAAGGTATAAATTTTATTTTGGGGCCGGGGGGGAGGGGTTGTGAATAGTACCAGGATGAATCTAACCACATTAATGTACTTTGTGTGGATTTCTTAACACATAAAACCTTTTAAGAGATGAGTTTTTAATGTAGTACGTGTGCTTAACCAAATACTTAATTGTTAATTATTCATTTCGTTTTTGAGGGAGATTTTTATTTAATATTTAATTTACCTTTTCAGTTTCTTTTTTGATTTGATTTTAATTATTTATGATTTGATTTGAGGGGTTGTGATAAGCCACTGTTTTTTTTTTAATTACTTTTATAGACTTAATTGTGATTGGGAGTTTGGAAAGGTTGATAGCTAAATAAGTTTTATTTTTAATCTTCTTTTTAAGAGAAGACTTGTTTACGTTAATTGCAGTGGACACATTTCAAGTTTTGATTGAACATGGAATACATATGCACGATTATGATGTGTTGTACGTATATAGTTGGTATGATTATTAACGTATAATGCTTGCCGTCTCTTGTTAATTAGAAAACACAATTGAATGATTTCATTGAAATCAATATTTATTTTTTTTATAGAATTTATATTTTTTGGCTTATCTGTGTTGTAAGTTTGTAATATTTGTTTTGATCCTTTAAATTTGTTTTTTAAAGGATATAATACCACTTGACAAACATTATAAATTTTAATTTTAGAATATAACATATTTACAAAGTATATTGTAATTGAACTAAGACTAAATTATTTAATTTTTAATCATTGATAATAATCACAACCATATTCATAGGCATACCTACTTCACATGTATTTCTTGTGGCCTTTAAAATAGGCAATAATATGATTTTTGCGTACAAATAATGAATGCCGTAATTGAGAGCTGTCTAATCTATTAAATCCTGTAATTGTCGGTACCCAATATTGCACATTCTTTAATTAAAATGGTAGAGCTATAACGTCAAGCAACATCCGCTTATAGCTTTTGCAAACAAGATCAATGGCATTGGCCCCCAATTTTTAATTTCCCACTACACCTTCCCTATGAAAATCCAAAACACCTTCAATTTGACCTAGTGTAGGCAGATAGTGGAGGGGAGGGTATACCAATTAGATTGTACTATAACCATAGATAGAAAAACTATTTTTTTTGGTCAATGGGATACTCTAGCATGGTTTGAATTTTAAAGAGATTTCATGTTCAAATACCCGGTGAGATGGGACGATTTAGATTGTATTAATAGAAACTGTGATTTTAAATTTTAGAGTTCAAACAAATTATAATATATATACTTTTGGTATTTCTGTTTAATTTAAGGCCCATTGAGATTTATAATGAACTAGTAAACACGAAGAATTTTAGGTTATCTATCTTTTATATTGACAAGCAAGCTCAATCATGAAAATTTACATTCTTGCATTAATATAATTCTTCTTTCTCCTCCCAAGTTCGGACAGTGGTCAAAAGAGTTCTAATTTCCAATACTATATGAAAGAAACTATCTCATTTGAAACACTAAAATATATAATAAGTGATGTTTAAGGGTAGAAAACGTGTTTTTGGAGAAATAAGTAACGAGTAATTAGACAGATGGGCAAGGAGAATAATTAAGTAAATTTAAGTAATAAATTTTTTTACCATAGCACATAAGTCTTTGCCATTAGTATAAAAGAAGTTTGAGTTTGATGGGCAATTCAAAGTGGTCTCACTGTAATCTCACCTGCAATTTCATGCTTTATTGCTTTATGCCTAATAAAGTCTATGACAGGAAAACCACTGATCATGGTCTACTAATTTTATGGGAAGCCTTTTCTCAAATAATGGAAGAGAAGTGCACTTTTTAATATAGTTTTTAATTTAAATAATATATTTGAAAAAAAAATAGTGTCATCTTAAATTTTGATATTTTTTTAAATAAAAATTTCATAGAAACTACTTACTTTTGTTTATAATTTACAAAAAACAAAAAATTATGTAGTGTTAACTTTAATTAATCAATTACTTTTTAAAAACATAAAACAACCTCTTCGAAAAAAAATTATATTCTCTCTATTTTATACAACAATTTCTAATATATTTTTTACATTGTTTTTTTTAAAAAAAAAGAAGTCCATTGAACACTTGCATAAGCACTTATAATAGGACTAGTATATCATATGATAAAATAATTATACATCACAGTTAAATTATACTTTTAATTCCTTGTAATTTACCTCTCTTTTTTTTTCTTTTTTTTTTATCTTACAAAATATTATAACTGGGTGTTTAATTTTAATTTTAAAATTGCTTTAATTTGATTCCTATAATCATCTCTTCGCCCAAATTAATTTAAAGGAAGCTGACAGACGATGATATAATTAACTTCTACCTAACGTAAATTATCCACGTGCATATTGAGTGAATAAAAGTTTTATATGTGGCTTGTATGATTTTTTTTTATTTTTTTTTAAAATCTATATTAAAAATTCAATCATCCATGAGAAATCCATAGGAGCAATTAATGCCTATTCAACTACAGAATGATGATTAATTTGAAATTAAAGAAAGACAATAGCAGGAGAAAAGCAGAGCTCCCAGGTTTAAGCAGCAACGAGGAGGTAATGTGAAGATTTATTAATAGGATTCTCTCCCTATCCAATAATGGCAATATGCCAATTCATTCATTATAAATTATTTTTGATAATATTCCGGTTTAAGATTATAGTTTGTTTTGTTTTCATGTGTTTAGGATCAAGGTCACAGAAAATTAATATTAACAAAATGCCATTATAGCTCAAACCCGAAATCACAAATTTACCATTGAGTCAACACTTCGTTGGTGCTCTTAACTCAATTATAATACGAAATATTTTAATTTATAATAATATTGAACTATTTTAAAATAGTGAGTACTAACCATTTAATAATTTGAAATATCATGAAAAATACTATGAAATGATTCTAAAAAATTTGAGTTTTCTTTTATTTAAAATAAAATATTAAATTTTAATAAATAAATAGCCACTTGACTTAATTAGCTCACGTGTTAAGAATGAATTGATTAAAGTTATATAAAAATATTATGTTTCATTATTATATAAATCACATGAAAAATGAACAAATAAATAAAACAACAAATATTCAACTTTAAACTTATTAAAATAAGTGGGTAATTCACTTCAAGTATCGTTAGACACTGCGATCGCTCATTAGCTTCCTTAAAATTAATTTATACAGGAAGTGACGAAAAAAAAAATTAGGTATAAATAATTAAAAATTATAAAAATCAAATAGTAATATTTTAAATATAAAATAAACTTAACTTACATTATATTTGAAGTATCTAGAAGTACAAAAGTACTAATCCAATCAGATAAAGTACATGTAGTTGAATATTATGCTTGTAGGGAATGTTCTGGCAATTTAAGGTTGTGGAACACAAAATATCACAAAAAACTTATTTTTTACTTAATCAAAGATATACCATTCCCATCAGATTATAAAAATCATAAAAAACTTATCCCACTACCTTCACTAGAAATTTGATTTCATAAAACTTCTTTTTTTTTTTTTTTTGGACAAGAATTTGAATTCATAAACTTTAAAATTACTGAAATCATATTTGAGAAATTTTACTGCAATTATCAAGTTCCAAGGAGTAACAAGGGTAACCTCGTAAATATAGATCCCGCGCAAAATTAAGAAAGATTCACGGCAATTATTTCTCCAGAGCTGGCTCAAACTTTGTTGTTTTCTGATTTTTTTTTTTTCGCTTGGAATGTCGTTTTCGGATCTGAACTCTCATTTCGTAGCTACAAAGGTGTTGGGTTTGGCAGTTGGTGAGTGGAACTCATCACGTGATATTCTATCAGCTGCTACCAGTCACGTGCACAGCTTAGCAAATCGTTACAATACACGTGTTCTACCAAGTGTTTTCTGGGTTTGTCTCTATTTTATTTAATGGCCTTAAATTAATACAAGTTACCAATTTCAATTTGAATTGATTATTGACTATCAACATAAAATCTATTGTTAAAATTAATCAAAATAAATTATGATTCCCAAGTATGAGTGACTTAGTGAAGATACAAGATGTGTGGAAATTATACGGTAATGTAGACAGTTTTTAATTGATACTAGTACGAATCTGGTATTTTTGCAATATACAGATTAATTTATTTTTATTTTGTTTTAAATTTATTTTTACTTTTAAAATATTTAAAATAAATTATTTTTCGTGAGAATATAATATATATTTTTTATTAGATAATTGTAAATCATAAACTTCAAATTATTTTTTTATTTTCAATTTTAATAATGAATCTAAAAGATGAAATTATAAAATAATTTTTTTAGAATTATGAGTTCTTTTTTCAATCTAAAGTTTATTTTTATTCAAAATAATTATAGATGAAAATTTATTTCTACCCCCACCCAAATTAGAAATTTGATTTTTTTACTTAGCTCATACCTTGTTTATATACTTCTCATTTTTTTATCTCATTATCGTGTTGCATTAAAGAAAAAGATTGTTTTATTTTTTCTAAAATAAGTTCTATTTTTTTCCTTACTACTAGTGAATCTTCCACCCATTTTATTTTTTATTTTTTCTTAATTCAATTTGTCCATTAAAATTTACTATTTGTTAGGAGTTTAATATATTAAAGAAAATTATTTAATTTTTTTTTATTATGTTATACATGATTTTGAAATTGAAAGATTTTTATTTTTTCATCAATGGTGACTGAAATTTTATTTTTAAAAAATCTCCATAAAAATTCAATCTTTCATTTTGATTTTCTACATGTGATGAACTTCAAAAAAAAGCCTAATTTAATTTAGTAAATTATGAAAATAATTTAAAATATTTTTAGGCAGTGTTTAATTATTTAGCTTGTCAAAATTTTATTGATCTCTTATTTTTATTTTAAATGGTTTTTTTTTTCTTTATAGTGCATTTGAACTTTTGAATAAAAAAATTTTATGTGTAAAAATATAAATTGTTACTTAATTAACTAAACCTGGTAAGTGTTTTTTTTTTTTTTCTTATTTCAATTATATTTAGTATATGACTATATTTTGTTTGAGTTATTGTAATAAATATTTAAGTTATCTAAGTGAAAATTATTATGTTATTATTTCATTTGAAAGGTTTAAGGCTCAAGTCTTTGTCATCTCAATTTGTAAAAGTCTTTTATTACTACATAAACCATTCATGTTTAAAAAATATAAGATTAGAAATTTCAAATAAGATATATAACTAATTTTTTTAGGTGTTGACATAGGCTATGCCACATGAAATTATTATCGTGACAAAATTTGAAAGATTAGTCTCATAGTAATGGATGTGGAAAAATTCAAAAAAAAAAAAAATACAATTAAAAAATCTAATTAATGACCACTATAAAAATTTTAAATGTTTTATGTTCCAACTTTTCATTTCCTATTAGTTTCTAGCCTATGCATTTTCTTCTTTATCCACTTTACCCACTGCCTTCTTATTAATCATCCTTAATATCAATGGCTTTTTACCTACTCTTTATGACTCCCAATGTCAATCTGTATTCATCTAGCTACTATAACCATTCTCATCCATTTGTCAATGTATAATTCATATCTTTTTCATTTTTTCCACAACACTCCAACCCAACAACCACGCTTAAATCTCTGTCTTTTTGTATGTATATTTCTCTTTATTTTTGGACTAGCAACAATCATAGTTGTTTTACAAGATTGGACGCAGTGGTAAGTGAATTGCGCTCTCAGGTGAAAAGATAATTAATTCTTACCTAAGAACAAATAATTATTGAGAGGTTTTTCCCAGTTATGATAGGGTTCTGTAGATTAGTTTAACGATAATATTTGGAGAATATTAAAAAAAAAGCCATAGTTGTTTTGATCACTACTCAGGCCCCGTGGCAAATACTGTAATAGTTATAACAAGTGAAGAGATTGGGTCAATTATGATTGCGGATCATGTATGTTGGAATTCATGACTCGGCAAAATCAACCTCCCAAGTTTTTAAAACTATCTCAATCAGAATAACAAATGAAAATAAGTGGAGGTAGTTGTATCTATATTTTTTAGGTATTGATATGTGGACTACAAAAAAATGTTAGGTGCACTACAAGATAACTAAAAGACAAAAAAATAAGCATCATCTCTCTTACTTGTAGTTCACATATAAATTTGGGATAGTGCACATAGCACTACCCTATTTTTTTAGTTCAATAAAATAAATGTATAAATATTTATATGTATTTGATTGGTAATATATATATATATATATATATTAAACTTTAATTTTAATCAAGTCTGAACTTTCTTGATGTTGAAGAATCAGCAGATAAATTATGGTTTAGGGTGAAATGTCACTCGAACCCAGAGATAGTTGATTTTACTTGAAATGCTTTGAGGAGCAATAGTTGACTGGACAAAATTATGATAATAATTCGTGTATTTACACGACCTACTTGCTAGTTATTTAGATATTCTCTTGAATAATCCATGTCACTTACCATATATATATATATATGAAATATTAACAAAAATAACTTTTAATATCATGTAGGTAAATTTGTTTAACTGTATTAATAAAAAAAAAGAAAAAAAAAAGAGCTTCTGAAAATATTGTGTAGTTGATTAATAAAAATAATAATTGATAAATTTAATTGACAATTGGCGCAAAATTAATAAATCTTCTATGATTTATTCCTATAATAAAGGGGTTCAAATTACACATAATTTGAAATTATTAGATCAAAATACTTTTTGATCAAACAAAATTAATATTCTAAAATCACCAAAAATAAATTAATATTCTAATAGTAGAATCTTAAAGAATATTAAAAAATTTGTGATCATTTGTGAAGATATAATTATTTTCATAACTCAATTGGTAATCATAGTCTAATATTAAGAGGAGATATTGAAGATACTGGTTGGTTCAATTGATAAAGTTATTAGCTTCATTTCCAATGACATCTAATCGATTCATGTCTTAGTTTATGGGGATGAAAAGAGTTATCGTAAACGAAGAAGATAATTAAACGGTAAACTTTAGTAAATTTACTAGCTAGACTAAGGCTTATAATTAAAGATTTACTCCATGTGAAAAGATAATGGATAACTAAGCAGTTAATTAAGTACACTCTTCAATTTTCTTTGTACCAATCCTACACTCTTAACAAAGCTGCCGCGGCCGGCTCCCTGACCTCACAAAGTCAGCAAAAGAGATCAGATGCATGCGTATGGACTATGGTATAGACAACTTTGTTTAATTTCTAAAACAAGATGAAAATTAAATATTAAATTATTAAATGTGCATTTTGGAATCATGAAGACAAGTTAAGGGCCAATGTGTACTTAAATAATATATATATATATATATATATATATATATGCATGTGGTGTGTATGTAAATGGTTCAAAGAAAAAACTCTATATGAAACTCATTATATATCTTATTTATTAATTGTATTTTTATAAAAGAGAATAAGATCTCTAGGACTTTAGGACTTTGTTGAGAGATTTGTAAGAATAATATCACCCACCCTCTCAGAATTATTTCAAATCCGGGATGATCATTACAAATTTATAAAATATCTTTGTTAACTGAGTTCACAACTATTTGGCTACTAGCTACATTTACCATTATTTTTATACATAATGTATAATATTATATGTATGACCTAATTGATATATATATATTACAGATCTTTGATGATCAAAATGTGTATTCTGGCTGACCGTTAGCTTTTCCAGTCTATATGGGAAATCCCAAAGGGATGGGTTGTCATTTCAAGCCTTTTGCATAAATGCAGTGAAACATATATTCTAATATTGGATATTGAAGTGCACTACACGTACAAAACCACTACCAAGAAAAGAAGGAATAATGTAACTCCAACTCATTCTGAATTTGTTTTGTACGTCAAAGCAATGTGGTGATCATCATGCATGAGCTAGCTTCTCAAGGAGAAGAAATTGAATTTGATGGTGTAGTTTCATACACTTAGTAATGACCACATGCTAAATGTTTATCAAGTTATAATATAAAGTTAATTACAAAATTTGATCTAGCCAAATGTCTACCCATATAATTAATGTCAAAGGACAATTACATAATGACATTGCTAAATATATTACAATTTTTCGAAAAATAAAAATTATTAGCTCGTGCCAAATTTAAAATTATTGTTTTTCTTTAAGGTTTATTTAAATGGAGAAAAAAAAAAGGAGAGGAAAAAAAATAAAAAAGATGAGTTTATACATTTTCTTTGATTTTGCAGTTTTTTCTTTTTTTTTCTTGGAGGAAATAGAGATAAGTTTTTTTTTTTTTTGTTAAATTTCTTAGAGGAAGATAAAATGTTACATTTATCAATTTTACTAAATATCTACTAATACTCAAATAAAATATCATCTCCTTTCCAATTTACTCATTTTCTAAATAAGAAATGTATTTTATTATCTCATAATTTTCTCAGTCTTCATTTCTTTTCTTAATTTATTCCGAGTGTCATTTTTTCTATAGTTTCTTCTCTCTTTCCATACACTCCCCTCCTCTCTCCCTTCAAAATCAAATAGACCCTTGTATTATTGTTTGAAGAATGATCATTAATTTTATTTTGTTTACGTATCATTTTAAGTTGAATAATGATATTTTATCAATAATTTGATTTTCTTAATAAAATTAATAAAGATATTATTTTAAATTTTTTGTATAAAATTTAACTTCCATGATAAATTTTATAGATTTTAAAAATTGAGAAGAAGTTTACATAATATCAAAATAATTTACTTTTTAATTAAAATTCCAAGACGATAACCTAAAAACAACTTTGTTTTCCTCTCCTTTTATTGAGTGTGGGATGTGAGATGAGATTCTCCAATATTTTCCCAATTAATTGACAAGCCATGAGAGAGTATTTCAATAGATTAGAACTTGTATTCAATTCTTAATACTAATTAATTGAGAATAAAACAAAGTCAACTATCTAATTCTAATCCAAGTATAAAGAAAGATGCAATCTTATACATTCCTTGGCCATGATTTAATTTATACCCAAACAAGCCAAAACAATTTTAAGATTCTCTGTTTTGAATATTTCCCTAAGTAGGTATTCCATCCAAATATGAACTGGTACTTCTAGGCGGCATGTGCCACGCACTTCAAATAAATTAAATATTTATGACACACAAAAATAAATATATTCTTATAAAAATTAGATTATAAAAAAGAATATATAAAATATATTATTAACATTGAGAAAAAAATTTGAGTTTGTTTAACTAGTTAAACTTATTGGTGTTGTTCCAAGAACTTGTAATTCAATCACGCTTCTATTTGGGATGAAAATTATAAAATGGAAGAGAGCTATGTACGTAATATAAATATTTATTAAGTGTATTAGTCAATAATAATAAATTATAATTTTTGGGTATATAATAATAACAATAGTAAATATCGATTTAGTAATCAAATAAATGATCTAGTAATTACTTTTATACTAAACAATTTACAACTCACTACTGCAACTTTTATACAAAATTAAGGAGAAAATGTAGGTTGAAGGGCATTGAAGGGGAATTGTAAAAGAGAGAGGGGCAAATTAAATTGACCTAGTAGGTAAAATATATTCTCATTTATTGATTTTGTTAGTTTGAATTTTTTTTTAAGAGATATTATAAACCTGATGAATAAACATAAAAAAAACAATTGAGAACTTTCTTTTCAAAGCACTACAATATTCACGTTTGGCTTTAAAAGAATGTCTTGGAAAAAGTTGTTAAGCACATCTTTCAGAAGGTCACGAAATTCTTGAAAGCCTAATAAAATAATACTTAATGACCTCCAAAAATCTTTCCAAAGGGAGTAATAATTATTCTCAACCAATAACCCAAAATTGATGTGGAAAAGCACTCAACAATGATCACCTTAATGTAAAAGTTGGTGTCACACCATTTCCCCAACATTTCATAAGCATGGTCCAAGTGAGTCATCACACTATACATATCCTTACTTTCAAGTTTCCACAACTATCATAACATATAAGAAGGAAACAAATTTAATGGGTGACATTTGCTTTATAACTTTAAGTAGTGCCTTGTCCTTTGTGAAAATACCAAATTTCCTTAGAAAAATCAATAGGGGAAAATCACTTCTCCTTGCTTTCCCAATTTACCAACTATACAAGTCATCTCTCCATTACTTGTGAAAAAAAAAAAAAAAGAATTTTATTAAAAACTTATTACTATATTTATTAAAATATAATAAATACAAGATTGAAGATTTTACTCTTTGTGAGAGATTCAAACTTAAAAAATCATTAAAGAATCACATTTTCTTGACCATCAATTCAACCGTGTTAAATTTTACTTTTCTTCAATATTTTTAGATTTATTTTCTCTAAGTTATGATTATGTAATGTGAATGTGAAATAAATATCATTTTTAAAAATTAAAATATTATCCTTTCATTATATAACATTAAAATTATTATCCATCAACCATCGTTATAACAAATGTTTAAAAAATTTATATATATCAAGTTAATAAGTACACATACTCGGTAGAAAAATCTATAAAAATATTTGAGAAATAGAATTGCTATTTGCATTAACAAACCAACACAAATTCTGCTGAAATTGTTCTAATGAGTTACATCTCAAAAAAAAGAAAAGAAAAAGTGCACTACTATATAAAAATGACAGTGTGCTGCGTTAAGAATACACCTCGTAGCAGGTTTCTGAATTAACAATAATTACCTCTAAGATTCAGTACTTGATGTCTTTATTTACGTTATTATTTGTAAATAAACAAACAAGTTAGAAATTGGCATTCCACCAACTAGGAGGCATTTGTCAACTGTCAACTTAATTGGATTCCATAATTGCTGTCTTTATGTAGTAATGAAGATTCTAAATTTTCAAATTTGATTTTATACTTCTAGGACGAAAATATGAAATATCAAGACAATTTTAGAATTAGATGACATACTTTAAAGGTACACCAATTTGTTGTAATTTTTTTAAAGATTAATTATTTAGATTAATTTATGTATATTTCGATTAATTTATATTTTTTACTTGATAGATAAATTGATGAGCCAATGATTTTTTTTCGTGTTTCAGAATACGGTTAATCAACATGTTAATTAATCGATTGCGATCAATTGGATCGAATTTTATAATTTTTTTCTTTTACAGTAAATTAACATGACATGAGTGTGAAAGAGATTCAAGAATCTATTTTCTTTTTATAAGGGCTAAAGTCATTGATATTTATTTTAAAATTCTATTTCTTTCGTAAGGTAATATGAATGTTGTATTATGTTCCGTCAAAACATTAAAAATGTTATACGATATATCTATTGTGGAAGTAGGGCAACATTTCTATCGGCAAATAGGGGGTTTCCAAGTCCATGCCCAAGTAGTTATTACTTCTTGAGTTGTAATTGCTATCTTATTCGTTTCAGCCATTATAACTGTTGTAATTCACAAACCATTCCTATTCCTACTGACACTCAAAATATCTTTGAATATGTTCTTAAATTCATTCGAGATATGAGCAAAACTCAAATTGTAGAAGAATATGGTCTATTGGTCCCCTTTATTTGAACTATGTTTCTCTTTATTTTGTTTCTATTTGGTCGGGGCCTCTTTTATCTTGGAACTGTCAATGATATTAAAATCATAATTAAATAATTTATGAAAATCTTGAAAAGAGGCGTCAGTGTAACAAAGTCCCCACTTTCAGCGTTGAATAAATTAGCAAAAAGCATGATGTGAAGATAAAGATAATTGAAGCGTGTTAGGATTGTTGTGTGTTAGTTGGGCCTCTAGTCAAAAGCTTAACATTTAGTTTGATACTTCCTTATTTAGATGCTTGGGCCCATTTCTTCTAGCAAAGGCTGTTTATCTGTTAAGCCCAACTCTTCTGGTCAGAACTCCAGGGAGAGGTATGTATAGTAGTGCATATTTTGTTATAAACACTAAGGACAAGTTTGATGCATTATATCTAGTTAACATAATAGTATAAGATTATCTAGTTAGCTCTTATATAATATTTGATAGTAACATGATAGTATAAATTTATATTGTTGATTCTCTCTTATATTATATTTGACAGTATAAAACTATACAATAAGAAAGAAGGATAAGATAACCGTATAACAACAATAAAATTATACAGCCTAAAATATTATATAATCATATACTAGAATGTAGGGAAATGAGATAAGAGTGGAGGAAAAATGATACTTATCTTTTATCTCATTTGAGAGTTAAAAAAAATTAAAGGAATAGGAGAGGAAATGATAATATGCATTTCTTCTTTAGGAGTTGGAGAAGAAATGAGAGAAAAGAATAAATATTTATATTTTTAGGATTTTTCACTTAAAACATTTTAATTAAGTATTAGTTGATATTTAATATAAATGATAGGGGTATATTTGGCACTGTAATAAAAAATTATAAAGTATTTATCATCTTTTTTTTAAATCCTTCCAATTTGACAAATTTAAAATTTGAGATTTGGAGAGATATATATACGCCTATATTTCCTTTCTATCCATTAAAAAAAATTCTCAAACGAAAGAAAATGTATATTATTCTCCCATCTATTTCTATTTTTTTCCATCAAAATAAACCCTAAAAACATTTGTGAACGCAATTTTTGTATTTTATTTTTTGTCTACAACGTCAATAAAATTGTCTCCAACAATGTAATGCAAAACTGAGATTTTTAATTTAGAACACTCTTATATTTTAAAACTACAGGAAGAATAGCATTCGTGGAAAAAGAGAAATTGAAAATTATTCTTTTTTATTACGTGTAGCTCAAGAATATGTCCAACTTTGTTAGTTACCAATTAAGCAAACTCTTTTTTTACAACTTCTTTGAGGGCTTGTGCCTATGACACTATTTGGCGTCTAAATATTCTTTATATTGTACGAAAATACGCAACACAAAAGGTGGGCCTCACATTCGCCCACTGTTATTATGAAAAATTTGTACACATCGTAACCATATTAACACCAACAATTTTGCTGAAATAGTTGATACTTTCTTATTATAATGTTCAAATTTAAATATTTTCAACATACTAAAACAAATTAAAATCATTGTATTTATTGTAGTTGGCACCTGTCTCTTACTTTAATGTTTGATGGTACCTGTCTCTTATTTTTATGGTCAAATTTAAACATTTTTAACTTACCAAAACAAATTACATTTATTGTTGAGTACCACGAACATCACATAACAATTACTCCAATGACTTTACACTCTGAGCAACATGGTACCACAAGTTCTAATATACAAATTATAAAGTTTGGGCCCCAAACATCACCTAACAAGTTCTTGTTGATGAATGTTTCAATTTATTTGCAAATGAGGATGGTTGGACCTTAGTTTATTAGATACATAATATTATTGTATCGGATTGGATTTTTTTTTAAGAAGTATTCATAGCTCGTTGATAGATACAAGGATTAAGAAAAATTCGAGATATACAAACTTATTTTGAATTGGGTTTTTATTGATTTATAATTATTTTAATAAAATTACACACGACCCACTTTAATGTATCTATCTGTTTACGAATTTCAAATTTTGCAAGACAACCGCACCTTGCCTCTGCCATTAGATGATTCTTTGGTGCTACTTCGTTATCTCTCATCACGCTTGCCCTGTTTTTCACAACACCATCAATGCCCTATTTTACCCTAATTTTCATTAAATCGAAACTCATTCCTATGAAAACTAAAATCCAAATCCTTGCTATAAGATTGGTCGAAATCCTTAGTTGATTCAATACTTTTAAATTTCATTAATAACACATCTGATTTCATTAACTCGTGAAACGCAATAATTTTATTTCATTCCATATCTTCCTCATTGTTTCTAACATTAACATCATCTCCAATATATTTTGGAGGCTCATTCAAGTCCAAAATTTGAATATAACTATTTGACGCCGTCTATATAAGAGTTCAATTGCTGGAAATTACTTAACTTGCTGGAGTTTCACAATGTGCTTGGTTGAGAAATGAAAATGGTTAAGGCTTGAGAAAGATGAGCAAATCCCTTCTTCAAAAATTAAAATGGAGATGGGTTAGATGAGTTAATCATCTATGGTGCAGTGATTACTTGGGGAAATGGAAATACTTTTATGACACCCTTATGTCAACAGTATTTGCAAATTAGAATTTTGTGGGATCCATGCAGGAACAAAACAGGAGTCGGTTAGCATTATTTTGTATTTTTATATCAACCTTTCACTTTACACGTGTCACTCAAAGAGAGTGTCCACGTTCTTGGGCACCTAGCACCAAAATCCCCTGGTACACCGAATGTGACATCAAATTGTTGAAAACCACAAACATCCCCTAACAATTACAAACATCATCTAACAAGTTCTTGTGGATGAATGTTTCAATTTACTTGCAAATGAGGATGGTTGGACCTTATTTTATTAGATACATGTTGAATGATTTTTTTTTTTGCTAAGAAGTAATTCACAGTTTGTAGATAAATGCAAACTAAATAAAAAAAGATCAAGAAAAATTTGAGATATATAAACCTATTTTATATTGGGTTTTGATCCGTTTTTAACTATTTCAAGGATGTGATCATTATAAGACCATATTAAATTTTAACTAACTTACCTTAAGTTAATTTTAGATTAATTCGAATCTATATCTAATTCGATTTTATACAATCCCTAGTTGCCTACATAAAAAAAAATTGATCTCATAGTTTCGAATTTTCTCAAGGGTCGTGAGATGTAAAATCTTCATAAATTTTATAGTCTCTACGTGAATGTCATGACTTTGACCAGACTAGAATAGTGAATTAGTCGAAATATGTGTAAATTGTCACAAAGACCATCTTAGTGCTAAACCTAAGAAATTATGACAGACTTAATTTTGTAAAATTTATAGTTGTTATTTGACATTTCCATGCCCCCAAATAACAAAAATTTATTATCTTGCCCCCTCCTAATGTCAAAGAATCACTCCACGAAACATAGTTATTAGCTGAAATCTCATCAAAAGTTATGATCTCAAATCTATATCATGACTGAAGATCAGTGCATATCTTTGAGATTGTAAGAAGACTAGTTTTTAACTATTTTTATAACATAAAACATAAATATTTTTTAAAATATTACAAACTAGTCACTCAATAAAATGGATTTGTGGAAAAAAAAATTGTAAATTTTTGGTATATATTATTTAGGCAAAAGGACTACTGTTATTTTTAAAATATCACGTTTTTTAAAATTTTGTCCTACAAGTATTTATGGGTTCAATTTGTCACATAACTTTCAAAATGTTTGCAATGATAAATTCTCTCATACTAACAACTTGATAATTATAATACAATTATTGCATCCATTTCATGCTCATTATTTCTAAGCGACTATTATTATGAGGACAATTGAAAGGACTGTTCATGTTAAGGGCTTCATAATCACTGATCAGACTCACCTTGATGATGCCTAGTGAGTTGGACGCTCAAGTCAAGCTCATTCGTTTTTTTCATGAATTTACTTCACTTTCAGATCTGGGTTTGATTGTTTTCTTTTAAATTTACTATTTATAAAAATTAAAAACTGTATTTTTCATCTAATTATTAGGATCAAAAATATTGTTTAACCTAAAAATAATTATCTGTCAAGTATTATTATTATATTTTTATCAATTTCATCTTAAAATTATCATATTTTATCAAATTGATCTTAATTAAAATGTTCCAAATCATCACAAATTTTAATTTTCATAATTTTAAAGAACACAAATAACTAATTCTTTGGTGATAAATGCAGCTTCGTGTTCCACTTGTAGCCACAAGGCAATTATTTGCTTGCAAGTTCCAACCAACAAGAATGTTGCTTACCTTTTAAATTGAGGATTAAAGAGGTTTTTCAAATTGATTGCAAAAGTTTCTTGAATTATTTATTCTGTTATAAATTAAACTGCATGATATAATAAAGATGGGTAATTTAATTTCAAACTTTTTAGTTCCAATTTAACTTTAAAACATATCAAATATTTAAAATTTAAAAAATATTATACACTACATTAAAAAATATCATACACTATAAATTGAAAAATTATAATATATTATAAATTGAAAAATAATCAAACAGTTTAAATTAAAAAAATATCATACACTATAAATTTAAAAATTATCATACACTTTAAAATTTAAAAATATCATACACTATAAATTTTTTAAAAATATCATACTCTTTAAATATATATTTTTTACATAAATTATCAAAGAACATAGTTAACCGAATTTATGAAAATGCCATTGAGAAATTGAATTTACAAAATTTGGTTTCTCATTGCATTGACATGTTGCACGAGTGGAGAGAGAACAGGATGCTAACAAAGAGAAAAAAAATTGGATTTTCAAAATCCGGTTTCTAAGTTCACCACATTTTGGATAATAAATTTTTGAATTTACCATTTTGGATTTAATTTTTGGGAGTTGGACCCATTTGTCCAAAAATCCGGCAATGACTTCGGGTACACTTTTAGTTTAACATGTGAATTCAACGCAATCGATCGGTGCATGCATTTCTCCATCTCTAACAAGAAAAGGAATCATCATAGGAAGATAAGGATTTTACCTATCAATGTCAATCTCACGGGGAAGGAAAGGATAGCAGTTTGATTTTCTAGCTTAGAAAGGGAATCAGATGACAAGAAGAGGAATCATAATAAGAGGGCAACTCTAATGTGGAATTTCAAAAATAAAGCTTCTGCAATTTGCAAGAATATAGATATGGGGTGATAGTGTTTCAAAAATATAGAATATGGGTGAAAATAATATTATAAATTTACAAGGATCAGGTAACGGGTTAAAAAGTATTAACAGGTGTGATTAAAACAACATAGATGAGTGGTGTATGATTTACATTTTAGTAAAAAAAAAAATAATAAATTAATGGTGTATGATTCATTACCCCACTTTTATAATGGGGTATTGTATAATTCTCCTAGAGAAAAACATTGAAGCTCCCTATATATATGACAACTTGATTGAAAAGTAGTAACAGAATTAAGAAAGATCATTTCCAATCTTTTTCCTTTTCTGCCTTCTCAATTCTCACTTAACCCACGATGCCAATAACCAAAGCCATACCTGCAGAGAACAAACATGTAGCAGTCCTTGCCTTCCCTTTTGGCTCCCATCCTGCTTCTGTCCTCAGCCTGGTTATCAAACTGGCTACTGCTGCTCCACATGTGAGGTTCTAATTCTTGAACACACAAAAATCTAATCAATCCCTTTTCTCATCAAAATCCAAGAGTATTCCAGACAACATCAAAGTCTACCATGTGGATGATGGAGTCCCAGAGGGTCATATCCTCTCTGGCCATCCATTAGAGGCAGTAGACCTATTTCTTAAGGACAGTGTACAGAGCTTTCAAAAGGGTATAGATTTGGTAGTGGCTGAAACAGGTGAGAGAGTCACTTGCTTATTATGCGATGCCTTTCTAACTTCTACTTGGCAGGTGGCTGAGAACTTACATGTCCCTTGGATTCCAATTTGGACTCCTTTGACATGCGCACTATCTGCCCATTTCTACACCGGTCTAATTCGACAGCGTCTTGATAACAAACACAATTACAGAACCTTGGATTTCATTCCTGGCTTGTCCCTAAAGCATGTTGAGGACTAATCAGATGAAATTCTCACCAGAGATGGCGTGGAGGAATCACAATTATCAAAGGCACTTTCTGAAACTGGGAAAGTGTTACCAAGAGCTACAGCAGTGGTCATAAATTTCTTTGAGGAATTAAACCCTCCTTTCTTAAGTCAGGATTTGAAATCCAAGCTTCCAAATGTGCTCCATGTGGGTTTTCTGACATTGTCACTCATTCCTCCACCTTTGCCACCATCTGATACAGATCAGACAGGCTGCTTGTCGTGTTTGGACACACAAAATCCTAAATCAGTGGCATATGTTAGTTTTGGAACTGTGGTAACTCTACCTAATAATGAGCTTACAGCATTGACAGAGGCACTTGAAGCTAGTGGTATTCCATTCTTATGGTCTCTTCGTGACAACCTCTGAGGACTTTTGCCGAACGAGTTTCTTGAAAGAACAAGCAAGCAGGGAAAGATAGTACCTTGGGCACCACAACCCCAAGTTTTGGCACATGGTTCAATAGGAGTGTATGTGACTCATTGTGGGTGTAACTCAGTTTTTGAAAGTAAGTCAAATGGAGTGCCTATGATCTGCAGGCCCTTCCTTGGGGATCATGGGATGGTTGGAAGGATGGTAGCAGATGTGTGGGGAATTGGTGTGAGATTAGAAGGTGGAGTTTTCACGAAAAAAGGATTGCTCAATAGCTTGAATTTAGTACTGCTACAAGAAGAGGGAACCAAAATGAGAGAGAAAGCCCAAGAATTGAAGAAGACTGTGGTTGAAATTTCTGGTCCAAATGGAAATGCTGCAAATGATTTTAGAACTTTGTTGGAATTATTGAATTAATAACCTCCTCTTAATGTAGACAAGAGATTTGGCAGAGTGACTAGCTAAGTCAATCTGATTTCTTTATGTCTCTTATCTTCACTTCTTTTTTTACTTTTCTCTTGTATGTTATGTTATTTCAGGGATCAATAAACATACAATTATTTTTCTTTCTCTTGTGTTTTTTTTCTATCATACAAAAATTTCTCTTGTTTCATAAAAATCCGAATATGTAAAAACACACTTATATGAAAATTCCGATAGACTGTCACCGGGTTTATTTTTTATGCCAATTCTTTATATGAGTAATTTTTATTGAACAAGAATAATTACCAAAATCACACATAATAATATTTCTTAATGTTAATCACTATTTCATTTATATAATAACTTCCTCTTAATGTAGACAAAAGCTTTGGTAGATTGACTAGCTATGCTCAATAAAAATTACACATAATAATATTTCTTAGTTTGGATTTTGACATAGATCCTTATTTAGTAATTTCTTAATTAGATTTATCTTAACAGGTAACTAAGTCTAATTAGGTTATGATTGAGTTTTCTTGAAAGATAAGTTTGCTTGGTAAACAAATACTATGTAATATAATTGTACTAGTTGTTTACAGGCACGTGCATGTGTATTGTGTTTATATATTTTACCCAAATCCTATTTTTCTAATTAATTTAATTTGATAAAAACATATTTATATATTAAAAATGTGGGAGAGAGTAGCAGAGTTGGTAAGTAAGGAGATTATTATTTAGTAATTATCAAGTAATTAGATGAATTTTATTAATTTAATTTAATTTTTAAATAATTTAAATATATGTACATTTTATAGTAGGAAACCGTAAAGATTTTTGGGCTTTTATAATAATATAGATAAATATTACTACTTATAAAAGTTGTAAGCATGAAAATAAGATAGAGCTAATAGTTATGATACCCATTAAAAATAAGAGTGCATGAAAGATTAGTAAAAATATGAAAAAAGTGGTGAGAATGCTAAGTGTTACTTTTTAATATTAGTGGTTGTGTTGATGTTTCTTTTTTTCCTTTTTTTCTTCTAATTGTATTTTGTTGTTATTATCATATTTATTATTTTTACAATACTTAGATAGGGGATTTCATAATTACTAACATTCTTTCTGTTTACTTTTAACTTTTCTCTTGCGTGGGTATCAATAAAGATAAAATTATTTTATTTCTCTAAAGTATATCAAATTTAAAACAAACATGGTTAATCATAAGAAAAATCTTGCATTTTTTTGTCTCTCGAACAAATTTTTTTGTGATGCTCCAAAGAAATTCAAATTTAACCAAAAAAAACATTACATATGAAAACGCTGATCCTCATTGACTTCAATATTATGAATAATTTATGTTGGACAAAAAATAACTCCTAAAACCACGCATAATAATATTTCTTAAATGTAAATAACTATTTTCTTTATCTCATAATTTATGTCTTTTCGCAAAGGCAAATAAATTTCTGCAGCAAAGTACATTGTGACATGAAAAATTAAAATTAAACCCTCATTTCCTAAGTCTGAATCTAACATCCAAGTTTCATACTGTGCTCCATGTACCGTACGTGTGGATTTTGTTGATCTGTACGGTACGTCCTCAACCGCCTTTGCTACCGTCGGATAAAGATCGGACGGCTGCTTGTCATGGTTGGACACAAAAAATACTAAATCAGTAGCAGTGGCAGAGGCCCGTGAATTTGGTGGTGGTGCAAGAGAAGTAACTCAAAATATGAGGGGGCTAAATGTTAAAGAAGAAAACTCTATTTGATGCTGATGCTCCCAATGGGTGTGCCCTAAGTGATTTGAAAATTTGGATAAATTAATTTCTTAAATAAATTACTTCATACCTTAAATTATTTTGATATTAAACAAATCTCTTTTCTATTTTTAAAATTTACACAAAAAAAAAATATTAGGAAAATAAATTTACACAATTTTTTTCCTAAAATCAAAATAAAACATCCAAGTGTATTCTTAAATAAAAGACAAGAATAATTTTCAAATTATTTATTTAAATTAATAACAGCTTAAAGTTAATATAAATAAAAATAATAATTATAATGAAATAAGAAAATATTATCTAAATTTGGTGAAAACAATAAATATTCTTTAAAAACTTAAAGTATTTTACATATATTGTTTTTCATTTTTTTATTTCAGTTTTGTTATTATTTTAAGAATGATTGTTAGTTCAATTATTTTGATTTATATCTTATTTCAAGTTTAGTAATGTCACATAATAATAAATTAGTTTATAAAATTAAAATTATATGTATTATTTTAATAATAAGATAATAAATATATATTTAAAAAGATTTCATCGTATCTAAGTGTAGTAGTAAATTAATTTATAATTTTTTTAAACTTGAAAAGAGTTTCATGTAAATTTATTCTACATAGTCAATAGGAATGTCTTTTCCACTAACAAACCCACCATTGCATATTTATAGCAAACCCACCAACTGTACGGCTATACCCCACAAGTACGTGTAACGTAGTCAATAGGAATGTCTTTTCCACTAACAAATACCAATGCAAAATAAAAATAAAAATAAAAATACTTGAAGAGTCTTTTCTCTTACTCACGAAGTCTTCTTTTAGCTGAGTCCAACTATTTCAACAAAAGCTAGTCATCCACTTTCCCTTCGGGTACTTAATCAAGCTGAAACAACAGAGAAAATAAGTTGAATCCAAGATGGGTTTTCTCAAATTGGCCATAAATTTCGTTGATCTTCTTGGTTGGTATGTATTTTCCTTCCAACAGACAACCGGTTAATTTTATTGTGTGGAATTTCTTTTATTGTGGATGAAATGTTTAAATCTTTCTCTGAAATATTTGATCTTGTACCATCCAGACCTTTTTTTTTTCTTCCTTAACTTCCATTTTTGTTGTTTATTTTACTTGCAGGCCTCTCCTTGCTCTGGGTTATCCTCTGTAAGTATGCATCTCTGAATTTTATCTTTTCAGTTTTAAGATTTTCATGAAAAAAAATTGAACTTTTTTTTTAAATAAAAAAATTTCTTCATCTCTTCTGTTGTCCTTTGATGATGAAAATAATGTGTACAACAGATGTGCTTCAATCCGTGCAATTGAGACTGATTCAAATTCAGATACTAGGAATTTGATATCATATTGGATACTCCTGTCCTTGATATATCTATTTGAGCATGCTTTTATGAAGCTCCTTCAATGGTAATGTGTTTACCTGTCTTCCACTTTCTCTTTATTTTTTACTTTTTGGCTGCAATATAGTGAAGTATGGTAAATGCAACATAATCAGGAATAATGTGGGTCTTAATTGGTTCAGGTTTGCACTTTCTATTTTCTTCATTCGTCTGTTGACATCCCATATGTTTTTGCCACCAGTTCCATTATTATTCCCTGTTTATTTGTGGAAATTTATTATATTCCAATTTACAACATGTTCAAGTATGTTAAATGTAATTTCATATTCAAAAGTGTTATTTGCTGTTGGAAAAAAAAAAAAAAAAGTAAAAAAACTATTGATTTTGATGGGTATTAGATAACCCTTCAAAGATGTTTTCCAACCAATTGTTCGCCATTTAGAAAATAATATTTGCAGTTATCTAAAATTAACACCATATCCAACGAGGGCAAGATACATCTCTGATGTCTCAAATCCAACAATTTTCAAATGAAAATTGGGGTGTTTGCCCAACTAAACAGGTCGTGTGGTCCATTTAGTTTTGCAGAAATCTTTTCAAGAACACTATATTCATTTTGCTTTGTTTTCCATTTCTTCCCGTTTCTTGGATTATAGAAGGGGACTTTATTCATGATTATAGAAGGGGACTTTATTCATATAGTGAACGCTATGGTGAAACAAGGCTGATTGATTACATATAGGTCTAATAGAATTCATGATATTGAAGCGGTGAAATATTGGTAATAGTATAATGCTGAGAATTATGAAGAGTGAAGACACTTGATGTTACCACAGGACACAGTGCACAGTGCTTGCTGCTCCTGTAGCTAAGCCTATTGTTACTGTATGCACTCTTATTATGCCTTTTTAAGTTGACAGCATGTTGGCTTGAACACCCTTATTATTTGTGTTACCCAAAGAAACACAATAATCTCATTGCGGTCTGGATCTGAATACACATGGCAGAAAAAAGGTGTGTTGGATTTATTTTGCATGTTGAATTATAAAACATGTACGAACTATGTTCATTTGGATGTATAAGAAAGTTAACATAAAATTGTGAAATTCCATGTTTATTTCATTTTCTTGGAAACCAAATGAAGCAGGGTAAAATCATGCCTGGAGATTGGATCTTTTGGATTTCAGTTTTGTCACGATGTGCTTATAGGCTTTCACATCATTAAGTCTAAGGAATTCGAATAAGCATGATTATTAGTAAAGAGTACCTGTACCGGATTATCTGTTGTTGTTTTTCCGTTGTTTCTTTATATATGCTTCAGTTATAGATTGCCCATTCTTCAATGTCAGGTTATGGTTCTGGCCTTACATTAAGCTAATGATCATCTTCTTGCTGGTCATACCGCACTTTGAAGGAGCTTTCTATGTCTATAATCACCTTCTTCATCCGTGCACCTCCATGAATGCACAAATGGTTATAATGAAGTGCAGGAGCTGGAAAGAGCTCTTGGTGAAGAGAGAAAACTTCATAATACAGGCAGAGAAATATATAGAAGATAATGGATCTGACGGTTTGGAGAAACTCATTGCTAGCAAGGTATGAAACGATATAAGGTTTACAGAAGCTAAAAACTCTTTACCATAATAATTCAAATGGGAGATGATTAAGAATTTCTGTTATTGTACGTATGAAACGACATAAGGTTTACAGAAGCTAAAAACTCTTAACCATAATAATTCAAATGGTAAATGATTGAGAAAGAATTTCTGTTATTGTACGCCTTTATATATCAAGGTTCATGTAGAAATATAAGGATATAAACTATTCACCTATAAATGAATAAAACTCCACTTTGATTACAAATTTCAAATTTTGTTGGATTGTTTCTCGGACATTGTCTAATGGAAATCTCTAATTTTCCTTTTCCTTAGTTGATGAACACAGCATCTGATCTTTATGAGGTAAAAGCAGTTCCATCTACAGAAAAGAAAGAAGTATATCAGGTAAAGTTGTTGATGGCGATCATGCAATAAAGAAATTAATGATAACTCTTGGGTTTATTTTCTTGTGGCTGTTGGTCATCAGTTCCACAGAGTTAATGGAACAAGATATCCAAAGGGAACTCGAAAGAATCTCACTGACAGAACATTAAAGCTAGCAGTAGCTAATACGTAACTTACACCCCTCTAAATTTTCCTTCTTTTTTGTGTGTAGTAATTGATGTAGTGAATGAAGAAGGGGAATGAAGTAATTTTGTATGAGTGGTGGCAATTTTAGTTGCTAATTTCTTGGGGATCTGATCTTGCACTTTTCTTAATGTAGTCAAATGGAGAAAGGCTTAACACTGAGAAGAAAGATACTTATAACAAGAACATCGAGCAGATAGATATCAAAGATTTGGGGGTAATCGAGCAAAAGGAAGTTCCTGTAGGCAAGCATGTAAGGATTCTCATACTTCAACTGTTACGGCCAGGGCGATACTTTAGTAGTTCATATGATTAGTTTGCACTCAAATTTGTGACATGTGCATTTTACAACTTGATTGTGCATGTTTATATTCAAATGGAATCATGTTACATGCATTTTATAGTGCTTCTCCTACAGAAACTAACATTTTGCGTAACTTCTGAAAATATAGGATGGCCTTGATTATCAGAAACTTTTAATCCAAGCAAAGTCTTCTCCAATAACTCTTGGTAGTCTCAAGGAGGCTAACCTTGCCCAGAATGAGAACTTGACATCTTCCAAAATAAGAAGTAATGAAAAGGCAGGGAAAGATGCAGCATGTACAGAACATCCTGATATTTCCGCTTCTAAGAATGTGCAGAAAGAGTGGACTTGTGCTATATGTCAAGTAAAAACAACTAGTGAGATGACCTTGAATTGTCACCTCCAAGGAAGGATACACAGGGTTAATTGTGAGGCATTGAAAGCAAAGAATCTTCGTAAGAAGGAGCCTGAAAAGACTGTTTCCAATGGTGGATTGAAGCCGACAACTATAAAAGATCAGAAGGTTAAAGTCAAAGCCAACCAAAAGGGTCTACTTGCTTTACCTGTAGAATTCAGCAATGAATTGAAGCAGAAAACAGTCATAAATCATGAGAAGGGGCAAGGCCAGCAAAAGAACCAGGGAAAAGAAGCTAGTGGGAAAAACCATTTGACTCCAAGTCTAAGATGCAACATTTGTAATGTTACTTTCTCCAGTTTTGACATGGCTTCTCACTTAAATGGCAGGAAGCACTTGGGTCAGGTTCAGTTACTAACCGGATAACAGGTGATGAACAGGTTTACGTGTGTTACAATTATTAGTATCGAAACTGCTCTACTTGTACAAGTATGAAGATATGAAGAAGTAGAATTGTAATTGAAAATATTCACCTTTTGCATGCCAGGTATATAAATATAACCATTTTTTGGTCATGTTGAAGGAAGAGTTAGCAACTTCTACCAAAAAACAGAAGAGTTAACTCTTCAGATTTGTCTCATTCTTCTTCCACCTCCTTACCCCTTGAAGTTTGAACCCCCAAATTTTCTCACCCATTACCCGCGATACCGGGGATTGGATTCTCACTTCACCTTAGAAGTTGATCAACAGGCCATCAGCTCAACTAATTGTTCCAGCATATTGTTTCTGCATTATCAAGTTATAATGTCAATTGTCCCTACATGTTGCATTTGTCATGTTATAATGGTAGGTACTATATTATATTTATGGGTGGAATCCTTCAAAAATGTGGTCAGAAATCACACTCCACATCCGCATTTAGGAGACCTAAGATAGTTATATCAAGGCATTTTCAGGGTTTTCCTCACAACCTGTATTCCGGGCATTCATAGTCCTGGTTTTTTGAAACTAGTCTGAAGTTGGCATAAGCCTTCCTTCCACAGTAATTCTATCATGGCCTTCCTTCCACGTTAATTCTATCATGGCCTTCTCCTATGCAATCAGCAATCCACTAACACTCACGGAGAAAAAAGGAGAAGCATGAAAGAGAAAAACTTTGGAGTAAGAAACTTAACCATAGAAATTGAGGTCCCCGGCAAACGATGCCTTGTTGCCTGTAAATGAGAAAAAGGGCAAGGGAACTGGAATAGGAACATTGATGCCAACCTGAAAATTCAGGACAAGTTAGATTAAGAGTATCATATTCATTCTCTACTTCAGAGACGACATCCTCTGGAAAATAGGTATAGAACTTCCAAATACAAGTATATTTACTGGATTAATTCAAGTCCATAGGCACATTAATCAACTTTTGAAAACAACTACAGAAGAACCTGTGTTAGTAATTTATATTTACTGGATTCATTCAAGTCCATCGGTACCATTATTCAACTTTTGAAAGCATACAGAAGAAACCAAGTAGATTGGGTCCTCTGGGATAGTATTACCTGCCCCGCCTCAATCTCAGTCTGAAATTTTCTTGCCGCAACACCAGATGTAGTAAATATAGAAGCACCATTTCCGTATCTGTTACAAAAGCAAGTCACGGTGAGAAATGATCAGTACTTTATGAAAAATAACACTAATTATTTAAGCAAGGAGACAAAGTTAAGAAAGTACTTGTTTTTATTGACGATGTTTATTGCCTCATCTAAGCTTTCAGCCTGACGATGATATACAAAAAGAAAAACAGTATATGAGCATATGTCCAAATTAAAGCCAACATAATCCAGGTTAGAAGTGACTTAGTTTTAGGGAAGGGACAGAGGAGTACACCTCCATGCAAAGAAGCACTGGGCCAAAAATTTCCTCCTACACAGATCAGAAAAGAGAACAGTCACATTTGTTGGTAATAGTAATACCATGACTCAAGCCTCCTAACTCCTAACTTTTCGGGAATTCATAACTTCATTTTAGTGAACATTTACAGTTTTGACTGAAAAAAAATGAGAAAGATACCTTGTAGCACTCCATGTCAGCTGTGACATCTGATATGAGGGTAGGACCAATAAAATTGCCAGACTCATATCCTGGAACCTTTTTTTCAGGAATATCAAAACTCGTTAGAGATTTCCATTGGAAAAACTTTTAAGTCTACTAAACAGGTGGACAACAAAATACTCACTCAATGAATGAGATATATTGAATGAGAAATATATCTATGGACCAATCTGGTGCTTCCTTATTCGATGTCCTATGTCATTCTTACATTTCCTGTTTCTTCTAGGTGGTGGTTCATATGACGGAAGAGTAGCAACATCAGGTTTATCAAAGGTAAAGAGTAGACGAGAAGGAGGAAGAGGGAGAAAGCAATAATAGGTGGGATCTGATCTCCAAAATCATGCAAACCGGTTGATTCAATTTGAGGCTATTAGGTTAATAAATATTTAATTGATTAAGCAGCTGCACTCAGTTCTTATAACTTGAGGCCATCACAAAGTCATAAATAGACATTATTCTAATTCACTCAGAATTTTTTATCTGTTTTACTGGGGTAGTTGCTATTAGTTGATCAGTATGACTTCCATCGGTTACCTACTTTTTTATTATAAATATATGCTTTAAATTGTCTCTTGCACTCCTTTCTCTGGAAGGTGGAGGAGGGCTATGTGATTGCTCCTGTAAACCATATTTTGCTTGGAACAGTGTTTGTACATGTGTCAGCTTTCCTACCTTGTGTAGTTTATGAATTGCATTTCTCGGTCCAACCTATGGCCATGGTTACAAACATATACAAAACAAAAGAAAAAGAGAGAAGTCAGGTGAAAAATCTAACCTATTTTTTCTTAACGTATTTATAGTTACTTAGCTCTTCTTTTGACTTAATCATCAAGGGGTTTAAGGAGTTCACCCAAGACCTGGCTCCCGTCCTCTATTTTACAGGATATAAGATAGAGAGGTTGCCTGATCACCCAAACACGTTGACCATAAAGACCACTTTGAAACCGTCTTTTTCAACTTCCGATGCAGATTAATTCAACATTAACAGATAGTACCTTGGGCACCACAACCCCAAGTTTTGGCACATGGTTCAATAGGAATGTATATGACTCATTGTGGGTGCAACTCAGTTTCTGACAGTATGTCAAATAGAGTATGTCAAATGGAGTGCTTATGATCTGCAGGCCCTTCCTTGGGGATCATGGGATGGTTGGAAGGATGGTAGCAGATGTGTGGGGAATCGGTGTGAGATTAGAAGGTGGAGTTTTCACCAAAAATGGATTGCTCAATAGCTTGAATTTAGTACTGCTACAAGAAGAGGGAACCAAAATGAGAGAGAAAGCCCAAGAATTGAAGAAGACTGTGGTTGATATTTCTGGTACAAATGGAAATGCTGCAAATGATTTTAGAACTTTGTTGGAATTATTGAATTAATAACTTCCTCTTAATGTACACAAGAGATTTGGCAGAGTGTCAATCTGATTTCTTTATGTCTCTTATCTTCACTTCTTCTTTTTTTACTTTTCTCTTGTATGTTTTATGTTATTTCAGGTATCAATAAACATACAATTATTTTTCTTTCTCTTGTGTTTTTTTTTCTATCATACAAAAATTTCTCCTGTATCATAAAAATCCGAATCTGTAAAAATACACTATGTGAAAATTCCAATAGACCGTCGCCGGGTTTATTTTTTATGCCAATTCTTTATGAGTAATTTTTATTGAACACAAATAATTACCAAAATCACACATAATAATATTTCTTAATGTTAATCACTATTTCATTTGTATAATAACTTCCTCTTCATGTAGACAAAAGCTTTGGTAGATTGACTAGCTATGTCATTCTGATTTCTTTATTGGAATTTTGATATAAATCCTTATTTAGTAATTTCTTAATTAGATTTATCTTAATGGGTAACTAAGTCTAATTAGTTTATGATTGAGTTTTCTTGAAAGATAAGTTTGCTTGGTGAACAAATACTATGTAATATAACTGTACTAGTTGTTTACAGACAGGTATTGTGTATATATATTTTACCCAAATCCTATTTTTCTAATTAATTTAATTTGATAAAAACATATTTATATATTGAAAAGGTGGGAGAGAGTAGCAGAGTTCGAAAGTAAGGAGGTTACTATTTTGTAGTTATCAAGTAATTAGATAAATTTTATTAATTTTATTTAATTAGTTAAAGAATTTAAATATATGTACATTATATAAAAGGAAACGGTAAGGGTCTTCTACCTTTTACAATATGATAGATAAATATTACATGTTTGTGAAAGTTATAAGTATGAAAAAAAGATAGAGCTAATATTTATGATACCCATTGAGAGTAGAGATGCATGAGAGATTAGTAAAAATATGAAAAAAATGGCGATAACGCCAAAGTGTTAGTTTTTGATATTAGTGGATGTGTTGATGTTTCTTTTTTCCTTTTTTTTTTTTTTTTTTCCCTAATTATATTTTGTGGTTATTCTCATATTTATTATTTTTACACTATCTTAGATAGGGAATTTCATAGAATTACTAACATTCTTTATGTTTATTTTTAACTTTTCTCTTGTGTGGATATCAATGAAGATACAATTATTTTATTTCTCTAAAGTATATCTAATTTAAAACAAAAATGGTTAATCATAAGAAAAATCTTGCATTTTTTTTTTCTCTTGTACAACTTTTTTTTTTTTGAAGCTCCAAAGAAATTCAAATTTGTCAAAAAAAACATTACATATGAAAACTCTGATCCTCATTGACTTTAGTTTTATGAATAATTTTTATTGGACAAAAAATAATTACTAAAACCATGCATAATAATATTTCTTAAATGTAAATCACGATTTTCTTTATCTCATAATTTATGTCTTTTAGCAAAGGCAAATAAATTTCTGCAGCAAAGTACATTGTGACATGAAAAATTAAAATTAAACCCTCATTTCCTAAGTCTGAATCTAACATCCAAGTTTCATACTGTGCTCCATGTACCGTACGTGTGGGTTTTGTTGATCTGTCCGGTACGTCCTCAACCGCCTTTGCCACCGTCGGATAAAGATCGGACGGCTGCTTGTCATGGTTGGACACAAAAAATACTAAATCAGTAGCAGTGGCAGAGGCCCGTGAATTTGGTGGTGGTGCAAGAGAAGTAACTCAAAATATGAGGGGCCTAAATGTTAAAGAAGAAAACTCTATTTGATGCTGATGCTCCCAATGGGTGTGCCACAAGTGATTTGAAAATTTGGATAAATTAATTTCTTAAATAAATTACTTCATACCTTAAATTATTTTGATATTAAACAAATCTCTTTTCCATATTTAAAATTTATACAAAAAAAAAAATATTAGGAAAATAAATGTACACAATTTTTTTTTCTAAAATCAAAATAAAACATCCAAGTGTATTCTTAAATAAAAGACAAGAATAAAATTATTTATTTAAATTAATAACAGCTTAAAGTTAATATAAATAAAAATAATAATTATAATGAAGTAAGAAAATATTATCTAAATTTGGTGAAAACAATAAATATTCTTTAAAAACTTAAAGTATTTTACATATATTGTTTTTCATTTTTTTATTTTAGTTTTGTATAATTTTAAGAATGATTGTTCGTTCAATTATTTTGATTTATATCTTATTTCAAGTTTAGTAATGTCTCCACAATAATAAATTAGTTTATAAAATTAAAATTATATGTATTATTTTAATAATAAGATAATAAATATATATTTAAAAAGATTTCCACCTATCTTAGTGTAGTAGTAAATTAATTTATAATTTTTTTTAAACTTAAAAAGAGTTTCATGTAAATTTATTCTAAAAAAACTATATATATATATATAACTTTCTGAACAAATATTCTAAAAATACTTGAAATAATAATTTATAAATTAATTATTATAATGAATTATCATAATTAATATTATAAATTTTTTATTAAAAAATTATAATAAGTGTCATATAGCATTTTTTGTTAAATGTAAAATATAATAGCAAGTTATCAACCTATCGAGTAACTAATTAGAAGGCCTTTTGGGTGTACCAGCTACATAGACCTTGAAAATAGAACTTCATATTTATAGCAAACCCACCAACTACACGGCTATACCCCACAAGTACGTGTAACGTAGTAAATAGGAATGTCTTTTCCACTAACAAATACCAATGCAAAATAAAAAAAAAAAATACTTGAAGAGTCTTTTCTCTTACTCACGAAGTCTTCTTTTAGCTTAGTCCTACTATTTCAACAAAAGCTAGTCTGCCACTTTCCCTTCGGGTACTTAATCAAGCTGAAACAACAGAGAAAAGAAGTTGAATCCAAGATGGGTTTTCTCAAATTGGCCATAAATTTCGTTGATCTTCTTGGTTGGTATGCATTTTCCTTCCAACAGATAACCGGTTAATTTTGTTGTGTGGAATTTCTTTTCTTGTGGATGAAATGTTTAAATCTATCTCTGAAATATTTGCTCTTCCTCCATCCAGAACTTTTTTTTTTTTTCTTCCTTAACTTCCATTTTTGTTGTTTATTTTACTTGCAGGCCTCTCCTTGCTCTGGGTTATCCTCTGTAAGGATGCATCTGTGAATATTTTTTTTCAGTTTTAAGATTTTCATGAAAAAAAATTGAACTTTTTTTTTAAATAAAAAAATTTCTTCATCTCTTCTGTAGTCCTTTGACGATGAAAATAATGTGTACAACAGATGTGCTTCAATCCGTGCAATTGAGACTGATTCAAATTCAGATACTAGGAATTTGATATCATATTGGATACTCCTGTCCTTGATATATCTATTTGAGCATGCTTTTATGAAGCTCCTTCAATGGTAATGTGTTTACCTGTCTTCCACTTTCTCTTTATTTTTTACTTTTTGGCTGCAATATAGTGAAGTATGGTAAATGCAACATAATCAGGAATAATGTGGGTCTTAATTGGTTCAGGTTTGCACTTTCTATTTTCTTCATTCGTCTGTTGACATCCCATATGTTTTTGCCACCATTTCCATTATTATTCCCTGTTTATTTGTGGAAGTTTATTATATTCCAATTGACAACATGTTCAAGTATGTTAAATGTAATTTTATATTCAAAAGTGTTATTTGCTGTTGGAAAAAAAAAAAAAGAAAAAAAAAAAAGTAAAAAAAACTATTGATTATGATGGGTATTAGATAACCCTTCAAAGATGTTTTCCAACCAATTGTTCGCCATTTAGAAAATAATATTTGCAGTTATCTAAAATTAACACCATATCCAAAGAGGTCAAGATACATCTCTGATGTCTCAAATCCAACAATTTTCAAATGAAAATTGGGGTGTTTGCCCAACTAAACAGGTCGTGTGGTCCATTTAGTTTTGCAGAAATCTTTTCAAGAACACTATATTCATTTTGCTTTGTTTTCCATTTCTTCCCGTTTCTTGGATTATAGAAGGGGACTTTATTCATATAGTGAACGCTATGGTGAAACAAGGCTGATTGATTACATATAGGTCTAATAGAATTCATGATATTGAAGCAGTGAAATATTGGTAATAGTATAATGCTTAGAATTATGAAGAGTGAAGATACTTGATGTTACAACAGGACACAGTGCACAGTGCTTGCTGCTCCTGTAGCTAAACCTATTGTTACTGTATGCACTCTTATTATGCCTTTTTAAGTTGACAGCATGTTGACTTGAACACCCTTATTATTTGTGTTACCCAAAGAAACACAATAATCTCATCGCAGTCTGGATCTGAATACACATGCCAGAAAAAAGGTGTGTTGGATTTATTTTGCATGTTGAATTATAAAACATGTACGAACTATGTTCATTTGGATGTATAAGAAAGTTAACATAAAATTGTGAAATTCCATGTTTATTTCATTTTCTTGGAAACCAAATGAAGCAGGGTAAAATCATGCCTGGAGATTGGATCTTTTGGATTTCAGTTTCAGTCACGATGTGCTTATAGGGTTTCACATCAGATGCTACTTATTAAGTCTAAGGAATTCGAATAAGCATGATTATTATTAGTAAAGAGTACCTGTACAAGATTATCTGTCGTTGTTTTTCCTTTGTTTCTTTATATATGCTCCAGTTATAGATTGCCCATTCTTCAATGTCAGGTTATGGTTCTGGCCTTACATTAAGCTAATGATCATCTTCTTGCTGGTCATACCGCACTTTGAAGGAGCTTTCTATGTCTATAATCACCTTCTTCATCCGTGCACCTCCATGAATGCCCAAATGGTTATGATGAAGTGCAGGAGCTGGAAAGAGCTCTTGGTGAAGAGAGAAAACTTCATAATAGAGGCAGAGAAATATATAGAAGAGAATGGATCTGACGGTTTGGAGAAACTCATTGCTAGCAAGGTATGAAACGATATAAGGTTTACAGAAGCTAAAAACTCTTAACCATAATAATTCAAATGGGAAATGATTAAGAATTTCTTTTATTGTACGTATGAAACGACATAAGGTTTACAGAAGCTAAAAACACTTAACCATAATAATTCTAATGGGAAATGATTGAGAAAGAATTTCTGTTATTGTACGCCTTTATATATCAAGGTTCATGTAGAAATATAAGGATATAAACTATTCGCATATAAATGAATAAAACTCCACTTTGATTTCAAATTTCAAATTTTGTTGGATTGTTTCTGGGACATTGTCTAATGGAGATCTCTAATTTTCCTTTTCCTTAGTTGATGAACACAGCATCTGATATTTATGAGGTAAAAGCAGTTCCATCTACAGAAAAGAAAGAAGTATATCAGGTAAAGTTGTTGATGCCGATCATGCAATGAAGAAATTAATGATAACTCTTGGGTTTATTTTCTTGTGGCTGTTGGTCATCAGTTCCACAGAGTTAATGGAACAAGATATCCAAAGGGAACTCGAAAGAATCTCACTGACGGAACATTAAATCTAGCAGTAGCTAATACATAACTTACACCCCTCTAAATTTTCCTTCTTTTTTGCGTGTAGTAATTGATGTAGTGAATGAAGAAGGGGAATGAAGTAATTTTGTTGAGTGGTGGCAATTTTAGTTGCTAATTTCTTGGGGATCTGATCTTGCACTTTTCTTAATGTAGTCAAATGGAGAAAGGCTTAACACTGAGAAGAAAGATACTTACAGCCAGAACGTTGAGCAGATAGATATCAAAGATTTGGGGGTAATCGAGCAAAAGGAAGTGCCTGTAGGCAAGCATGTAAGGATTCTCATACTTCAACTGCTACGGCCAGAGCAATACTTTAGTAGTTCATATGATTAGTTTCCACTCAAATTTGTGACATGTATTTTACAACTTGATTGTGCATGTTTATATTCAAATGGAAGCATGTTACATGCATTTTATAGTGCTTCTCCTACAGAAACTAACATTTTGCGTAACTTCTGAAAATATAGGATGGCCTTGATTATCAGAAACTTTTAATCCAAGCAAAGTCTTCTCCAATACCTCAGGGTAGTCTCACGGAGGCTAACCTTGCCCAGAATGAGAACTTGACATCTTCCAAAATAAGAAGTAATGAAAAGGCAGGGAAAGATGCAGCATGTGCAGAACATCCTGATATTTCTGCTTCTAAGAAAGTGCAGAAAGAGTGGACTTGTGCTATATGTCAAGTAAAAACAACTAGTGAGAAGAACTTGAATTGTCACCTCCAAGGAAGGATACACAGGGTTAATTGTGAGGCATTGAAAGCAAAGAATCATCCTAAGAAGGAGCCTGAAAAGACTGTTTCCAATGGTGGATTGAAGCAGACAACTATAAAAGATCAGAAGGTTAAAGTCGAAGCCAACCAAAATGGTCTACCTGCTTTACCCGTAAAATTTAGCAATGAATTGAAGCAGAAAACAGTCATAAATTATGAGAAGGTGCAAGGCCAGCAAAAGAACCAGGGAAAAGAAGCTAGTGGGAAAAACCATTTGACTCCAAGTCGAAGATGCAACATTTGTAATGTTACTTGCTCCAGTGAAGTTGACATGGCTTCTCACTTAAATGGCAAGAAGCACTTGGGTCAGGTTCAGTTACTAACCGGATAACAGGTGATGAACAGGTTTATGTGTGTTACAATTATTAGTATCGAAACTGCTCTACTTGGACAAGTATGAATATATGAAGAAGTAGAATTGTAATTGAAAATATTCACCTTTTGCATGCCAGGTATATAAATATAACCGTGTTTTGGTCATGTTGAAGGAAGAGTTAGCAACTTCTACCAAAAAACAGAAGAGTTAACTCTTCAGATTTGCTCATTCTTCTTCCACCTCCTTACCCCGTGAAGTTTGAACCCCCAAATTTTTCTCACCCATTACCAGAGATACCGGGGATTGGATCCTCACTTCACCTTTCAAGTTGATCAACAGGCCATCAGCTCCACAATTGTTCCAGCATATTGTTTCTGCATTCTTAAGTTATAATGTCAATTCTCCCTACATGTTGCATTTGTCATGTTGTAATGTTAGGTACTATATTATATTTATGGGTGGAATCCTTCAAAAATGCGGTCAGAAATCACACTCCACATCCGCATTTAGGAGACCTAAGATAGTTATCTCAAGGCATTTTCAGGGTTTTCCTCACAACCTGTATTCTGGACATTCATAGTCCTGGTTTTTTGAAACAAGTCTGAAGTTCGCATAAGCCTTCCTTCCACTGTAATTCTATCATGGCCTTCTCCATATTTTGCATTTTACATTTACACTTGTTAAATGACTTATCTTTTTTGCTAAAAGATATGTACAAGTTTAATAGTTACGGTTAGACCATCTTAAATGGAGATATGGAAGTGTGAACTTATATTTTCTAGATAGAATCTCATCTACCATGCATACATAAGGATTTTCGAGAGCAGAGAGAAATATTGAAGAACAATCGTCACGTGTGTAGGCCTTCACATTGATTTATTGTGCAGTACACAAGTTTCAGAACATTCCTATGCATTAAGACCCCTATGATTTCTGAGATGTTGGCATTGCCAAGTTAATCCCACTGCTGCCAGATGAATCTTTCCATTGCTGAGTAATAGTTTTGACCTGGGTGTAAAAATTGAACTCCAGCTTTGCCAGTAATTGGGAACTAACTCTCAAAAATCATTCAATATTTATCCAATACAATCAACAATTCACTAACACTCACGGAGAAAAAAGGAGAAGCATAAAAGAGAAAAACTTTGGAGTAAGAAACTTAACCATAGATATTGAGGTCCCCGGCAAACGATGCCTTGTTGCCAGTAAATGAGAAAAAGGGCAAGGGAACTGGAATAGGAACATTGATGCCAACCTGAAAATTCAGGACAAGTTAGATTAAGAGTATCATATTCATTCTCTACTTCAGAGACGACCTCCTCTGTGTAAAATAGGTATAGAACTTCCAAATACAAGTATTTTACCGGATTAATTCAAGTCCATAGGTACATTAATCAACTTTTGAAAGCAACTACAGAAGAACCTGTGTAAGTAATTTATATTTACTGGATTCATTCAAGTCCATCGGTACCATTATTCAACTTTTGAAAGCATACAGAAGAAACCAAGTAGATTGGGTCCTCTGGGATAGTATTACCTGCCCCGCCTCAATCTCAGTCTGAAATTTTCTTGCTGCAACACCAGATGTAGTAAATATAGAAGAACCATTTCCGTATCTGTTACAGAAGCAAGTCACGGTGAGAAATGATCAGTACTTTAAGAAAAATAACACTAATTATTTAAGCAAGGAGACAAAGTTAAGAAAGTACTTGTTTTTACTGACGATGTTTATTGCCTCATCTAAGCTTTCAGCCTGATGATGGTATACAAAAAGAAAAACAGTATATGATCATATGTCCAAATTAAAGCCAACATAATCCAGGTCAGAAGAGACTTTGTTTTAGGGAAGGGGCAGAGGAGTACACCTCCATGCAAAGAAGCACTGGGCCAAAAATTTCCTCCTACACAGATCAGAAAAGAGAACAGTCACATTTGTTGGTAATAGTAATACCATGACTCAAGCCTCCTAACTCCTAACTTTTCGGGAATTCATAACTTCATTTTAGTGAACATTTACAGTTTTGACTGGAAAAAAATGAGAAAGATACCTTGTAGCACTCCATGTCAGCTGTGACATCTGATATGAGGGTGGGACCAATAAAATTGCCAGACTCGTATCCTGGAACCTATTTTTCAGGAATATAAAAACTGGTTAGAGATTTCCATTGGAAAAACTTTAAGTCTACTAAATAGGTGGACAACAAAATACTCACTCAATGAATGAGATATATTGAATGAGAAATATATCTATGGACCAATCTGGTGCTTCTTTATTCCATGTCCTATGTCATTCTTACATTTCCTGTTTCTTCTAGGTGGTGGTTCATATGACGGAAGAGTAGCAACATCAGGTTTATCAAAGGTAAAGAGTAGAAGAGAAGGAGGAAGAGAGAGAGAGCAATGATAGGTGGGATCTGGTCTCCAAAATCATGCAAACCGGTTGATTCAATTTGAGGCAATTAGGTTCATAAAAATATAATTGACCAAGCAGCTGCACTCAGTTCTTATAACTTGAGGCCATCACCAAGTCATAAATAGACATTATTCTAATTCACTCAGAATTTTTTATCTGTTTTACTGGGGTAGTTGCTATTAGTTGATCAGTATGACTTCCATCGGTTACCTACTTTTTTATTATAAATATATGCTTTAAATTGTCTCTTGCACTCCTTTCTCTGGAAGGTGGAGGAGGGCTATGTGATTGCTCCTATAAACCATATTTTGCTTGGAACAGTGTTTGTACATGTGTCAGCTTTCCTACCTTGTGTAGTTTATGAATTGCATTTCTCGGTCCAACCTATGGCCATGGTTACAAACATATACAAAACAAAAGAAAAAGAGAGAAGTCAGGTGAAAAATCTAACCTATTTTTTCTTAACGTATTTATAGTTACTTAGCTCTTCTTTTGACTTAATTATCAGCGGGTTTAAGGAGTTCACCCAAGACCTGGCTCCCGTCCTCTATTTTACAGGGTATAAGATAGAGAGGTCGCCTGATCACCCAAACACGTTGACCATAAAGACCACTTTGAAACCGTCTTTTTCAACTTCCAGTGCAGATTAATTCAACATTAACAGATAGTACCTTGGGCACCACATCCCCAAGTTTTGGCACATGGTTCAATAGGAATGTATGTGACTCATTGTGGGTGCAACTCAGTTTCTGACAGTATGTCAAATAGAGTATGTCAAATGGAGTGCCTATGATCTGCAGGCCCTTCCTTGGGGATAATGGGATGGTTGGAAGGATGGTAGCAGATGTGTGGGGAATTGGTGTGAGATTAGAAGGTGGAGTTTTCACCAAAAATGGATTGCTCAATAGCTTGAATTTAGTACTGCTACAAGAAGAGGGAACCAAAATGAGAGAGAAAGCCCAAGAATTGAAGAAGACTGTGGTTGATATTTCTGGTACAAATGGAAATGCTGCAAATGATTTTAGAACTTTGTTGGAATTATTGAATTAATAACTTCCTCTTAATGTAGACAAGAGATTTGGCAGAGTGACTAGCTATGTCAATCTGATTTCTTTATGTCTCTTATCTTCACTTCTTCTTTTTTACTTTTCTCTTGTATGATTTATGCTATTTCAGGTATCAATAAACATACAATTATTTTTTTTTCTCTTGTGTTTTTTTTTTACTATCATAAAAAAATTTCTCCTGTTTCATAAAAATCCGAATCTGTAAAAATACACTATGTGAAAATTCCAATAGACCGTCGCCGGGTTTATTTTTTATGCCAATTCTTTATGAGTAATTTTTATTGATCACAAATAATTACCGAAATCACACATAATAATATTTCTTAATGTTAATCACTATTTCATTTGTATAATAACTTCCTCTTCATGTAGACAAAAGCTTTGGTAGATTGACTAGCTATGTCATTCTGATTTCTTTATTGGGATTTTGATATAAATCCTTATTTAGTAATTTCTTAATTAGATTTATCTTAATGGGTAACTAAGTCTAATTAGTTTATGATTGAGTTTTCTTGAAAGATAAGTTTGCTTGGTGAACAAATACTATGTAATATAACTGTACTAGTTGTTTACAGGCAGGTATTGTGTATATATAGTTTACCCAAATCCTATTTTTCTAATTAATTTAATTTGATAAAAACATATTTATATATTAAAAAGGTGGGAGAGAGTAGCAGAGTTCGAAAGTAAGGAGGTTATTATTTGTAGTTATCAAGTAATTAGATGAATTTTATTAATTTTATTTAATTGTTAAAGAATTTAAATATATGTACATTATATAATAGGAAACGGTAAGAGTCTTCTACCTTTTATAATAGGATAGATAAATATTACATGTTTGTGAAAGTTATAAGTATGAATTTGTTTTCCTAATTGTATTTTGTGGTTATTATCATATTTATTATTTTTACACTATCTTAGATAGGGAATTTCATAGAATTACTAACATTCTTTATGTTTACTTTTAACTTTTCTCTTGTGTGGACATCAATGAAGATACAATTATTTTATTTCTCTAAAGTATATCTAATTTAAAACAAAAATGGTTAATCATATGAAAAATCTTGCATTTTTTGTTTCTCTTGTACAACTTTTTTTTTGAAGCTCCAAAGAAATTCAAATTTGTCAAAAAAAACATTACATATGAAAACTCTGATCCTCATTGACTTTAGTTTTATGAATAATTTTTATTGGACAAAAAATAATTACTAAAACCATGCATAATAATATTTCTTAAATGTAAATCACGATTTTCTTTATCTCATAATTTATGTCTTTTAGCAAAGGCAAATAAATTTCTGCAGCAAAGTACATTGTGACATGAAAAATTAAAATTAAACCCTCATTTCCTAAGTCTGAATCTAACATCCAAGTTTCATACTGTGCTCCATGTACCGTACGTGTGGGTTTTGTTGATCTGTCCGGTACGTCCTCAACCGCCTTTGCCACCGTCGGATAAAGATCGGACGGCTGCTTGTCATGGTTGGACACAAAAAATACTAAATCAGTAGCAGTGGCAGAGGCCCGTGAATTTGGTGGTGGTGCAAGAGAAGTGAACTCAAAATATGAGGGGCCTAAATGTTAAAGAAGAAAACTCTATTTGATGCTGATGCTCCCAATGGGTGTGCCCCAAGTGATTTGAAAATTTGGATAAATTAATTTCTTAAATAAATTACTTCATACCTTAAATTATTTTGATATTAAACAAATCTCTTTTCCATATTTAAAATTTACACAAAAAAAAAATTATTAGGAAAATAAATTTACACAATTTTTTTTTTCTAAAATCAAAATAAAACATCCAAGTGTATTCTTAAATAAAAGACAAGAATAATTTTTAAATTATTTATTTAAATTAATAACAGCTTAAAGTTAATATAAATAAAAATAATAATTATAATGAAGTAAGAAAATATTATTTAAATTTGGTGAAAACAATAAATATTCTTTAAAAATTATTTTTTATTTTTTTTATTTTAGTTTTGTTATAATTTTAAGAATGATTGTTAGTTCAATTATTTTGATTTATATCATATTTCAAGTTTAGTAATGTCACATAATAATAAATCAGTTTATAAAATTAAAATTATATGTATTATTTTAATAATAAGATAATAAAATATATATTTAAAAAGATTTCATCGTATCTTAGTGTAGTAGTAAATCAATTTAAAATTTTTTAAACTTGAAAAGAGTTTCATGTAAATTTATTCTAAAAATAAACTATATAAATATATATATATATATATATATATATATATAACTTTCTTAACAAATATCTTAAAAATACAAATAAAAATTTATAAATTAAGTATTATGATGAATTATCATAATTAATTTATATATATTTTATTGAGAAAACTATAATAAGTGTCACGTAGCATTCTTTAAAAAAATGTATAAATATAATAGAAAGTTATCAACCTATCGAGTAACTAATTAGAAGGCCTTTTGGGTGTAGCACTACAAAGACCTTGAAAATAGAGCTTCATATTTATAGCAAACCCACCATTGCATATTTATAGCAAACCCACCAACTGTACGGCTATACCCCACAAGTACGTGTAACGTAGTCAATAGGAATGTCTTTTCCACTAACAAATACCAATGCAAAATAAAAATAAAAATAAAATACTTGAAGAGTCTTTTCTCTTACTCACGAAGTCTTCTTTTAGCTGAGTCCTAACTATTTCAACAAAAGCTAGTCATCCACTTTCCCTTCGGGTACTTAATCAAGCTAAAACAGCAGAGAAAATAAGTTGAATCCAAGATGGGTTTTCTCAAATTGGCCATAAATTTCGTTGATCTTCTTGGTTGGTATGCATTTTCCTTCCAACAGACAACCGGTTAATTTTGTTGTGTGGAATTTCTTTTCTTGTGGATGAAATGTCTAAATCTATCTCTGAAATATTTGCTCTTCCTCCATCCAGAACTTTTTTTTTTCTTCCTTAACTTCCATTTTTGTTGTTTATTTTACTTGCAGGCCTCTCCTTGCTCTGGGTTATCCTCTGTAAGTATGCATCTCCGAATTTCCTTTTTCAGTTTCAAGATTTTCATGAAAAAAAATTGAACTTTTTTTTTTAAATAAAAAAAATTTCTTCATCTCTTCTGTTGTCCTTTGATGATGAAAATAATGTGTACAACAGATGTGCTTCAATCCGTGCAATTGAGACTGATTCAAATTCAGATACTAGGAATTTGATATCATATTGGATACTCCTGTCCTTGATATATCTATTTGAGCATGCTTTTATGAAGCTCCTTCAATGGTAATGTCTTTACCTGTCATCCACTTTCTCTTTATTTTTTACTTTTTGGCCGCAATATAGTGAAGTATGGTAAATGCAACATAATCAGGAATAATGTGGGTCTTAATTGGTTCAGGTTTGCACTTTCTATTTTCTTCATTCGTCTGTTGACATCCCATATGTTTTTGCCACCATTTCCATTATTATTCCCTGTTTATTTGTGGAAATTTATTATATTCCCCAATTTACAACATGTTCAAGTATGTTAAATGTAATTTCATATTCAAAAGTGTTATTTGCTGTTGGAAAAAAAAAAAAAAAAAGTAAAAAAACTATTGATTTTGATGGGTATTAGATAACCCTTCAAAGATGTTTTCCAACCAATTGTTCGCCATTTAGAAAATAATATTTGCAGTTATCTAAAATTAACACCATATCCAACGAGGTCAAGATACATCTCTGATGTATCAAATCCAACAATTTTCAAATGAAAATTGGGGTGTTTGCCCAACTAAACAGGTCGTGTGGTCCATTTAGTTTTGCAGAAATCTTTTCAAGAACACTATATTCATTTTGCTTTGTTTTCCATTTCTTCCCGTTTCTTGGATTATAGAAGGGGACTTTATTCATATAGTGAACGCTATGGTGAAACAAGGCTGATTGATTACATATAGGTCTAATAGAATTCATGATATTGAAGCAGTGAAATATTGGTAATAGTATAATGCTTAGAATTATGAAGAGTGAAGATACTTGATGTTACAACAGGACACAGTGCACAGTGCTTGCTGCTCCTGTAGCTAAGCCTATTGTTACTGTATGCACTCTTATTATGCCTTTTTAAGTTGACAGCATGTTGGCTTGAACACCCTTATTATTTTTGTTACCCAAAGAAACACAATAATCTCATCGCAGTCTGGATCTGAATACACATGGCAGAAAAAAGGTGTGTTGGATTTATTTTGCATGTTGAATTATAAAACATGTACGAACTATGTTCATTTGGATGTATAAGAAAGTTAACATAAAATTGTGAAATTCCATGTTTATTTCATTTTCTTGGAAACCAAATGAAGCAGGTAATCATGCCTGGAGATTGGATCTTTTGGATTTCAGTTTCGTCACGATGTGCTTATAGGGTTTCACATCAGATGCTACTTATTAAGTCTAAGGAATTCGAATAAGCATGATTATTATTAGTAAAGAGTACCTGTACAAGATTATCTGTCGTTGTTTTTCCTTTGTTTCTTTATATATGCTCCAGTTATAGATTGCCCATTCTTCAATGTCAGGTTATGGTTCTGGCCTTACATTAAGCTAATGATCATCTTCTTGCTGGTCATACCGCACTTTGAAGGAGCTTTCTATAGTCTATAATCACCTTCTTCATCCGTGCACCTACATGAATGCCCAAATGGTTATGATGAAGTGCAGGAGCTGGAAAGAGCTCTTGGTGAAGAGAGAAAACTTCATAATACAGGCAGAGAAATATATAGAAGATAATGGATCTGACGGTTTGGAGAAACTCATTGCTAGCAAGGTATGAAACGATATAAGGTTTACAGAAGCTAAAAACTATTAACCATAATAATTCAAATGGGAAATGATTAAGAATTTCTTTTATTGTACGTATGAAACGACATAAGGTTTACAGAAGTTAAAAACTCTTAACCATAATAATTCAAATGGGAAATGATTGAGAAAGAATTTCTGTTATTGTACGCCTTTATATATCAAGGTTCATGTAGAAATATAAGGATATAAACTATTCACATACAAATGAATAAAACTCCACTTTGATTACAAATTTCAAATTTCAAATTTTGTTGGATTGTTTCTGGGACATTGTCTAATGGAAATCTCTAATTTTCCTTTTCCTTAGTTGATGAACACAGCATCTGATCTTTATGAGGTAAAAGCAGTTCCATCTACAGAAAAGAAAGAAGTATATCAGGTAATGTTGTTGATGGCGATCATGCAATGAAGAAATTAATGATAACTCTTGGGTTTATTTTCTTGTGGCTGTTGGTCATCAGTTCCACAGAGTTAATGGAACAAGATATCCAAAGGGAACTCGAAAGAATCTCACTGACGGAACATTAAATCTAGCAGTAGCTAATACGTAACTTACACCCCTCTAAATTTTCCTTCTTTTTTGTGTGTAGTAATTGATGTAGTGAATGAAGAAGGGGAATGAAGTAATTTTGTTGAGTGGTGGCAATTTTAGTTGCCAATTTCTTGGGGATCTGATCTTGCACTTTTCTTAATGTAGTCAAATGGAGAAAGGCTTAACACTGAGAAGAAAGATACTTACAACAAGAACATTGAGCAGATAGATATCAAAGATTTGGGGGTAATCGAGCAAAAGGAAGTACCTGTAGGCAATCATGTAAGGATTCTCATACTTCAACTGCTACGGCCAGAGCAATACTTTAGTAGTTCATATGATTAGTTTTCACTCAAATTTGTGACATGCATTTTACAACTTGATTGTGCATGTTTATATTCAAATGGAAGCATGTTACATGCATTTTATAGTGCTTCTCCTACAGAAACTAACATTTTCCGTAACTTCTGAAAATATAGGATGGCCTTGATTATCAGAAACTTTTAATCCAAGCAAAGTCTTCTCCAATACCTCAGGGTAGTCTCACGGAGACTAACCTTGCACAGAATGAGAACTTGACATCTTCCAAAATAAGAAGTAATGAAAAGGCAGGGAAAGATGCAGCATGTGCAGAACATCCTGATATTTCTGCTTCTAAGAAAGTGCAGAAAGAGTGGACTTGTGCTATATGTCAAGTAAAATCATCTAGTGAGAAGACCTTGAATTGTCACCTCCAAGGAAGGATACACAGGGTTAATTGTGAGGCATTGAAAGCAAATAATCATCCTAAGAAGGAGCCTGAAAAGACTGTTTCCAATGGTGGATTGAAGCCGACAACTTTAAAAGATCAGATGGATAAAGTCAAAGCCAACCAAAAGGGTCTACCTGCTTTACCTGTAAAATTCAGCAATGAATTGAAGCAGAAAACAGTCATAAATCATGAGAAGGCGCAAGGCCAGCAAAAGAACCAGGGAAAAGATGCTAGTGGGAAAAACCATTTGACTCCAAGTCGAAGATGCAACATTTGTAATGTTACTTGCACCAGTGAAGTTGACATGGCTTCTCACTTAGATGGCAGGAAGCACTTGGGTCAGGTTCAGTTACTAACCGGATAACAGGTGATGAACAGGTTTATGTGTGTTACAATTATCAGTATAGAAACTGCTCTACTTGTACAAGTATGAATATATGAAGAAGTAGAATTGTAATTGAAAATATTCACCTTTTGCATGCCGGGTATATAAATATAACCATTGTTTGGTCACGTTGAAGGAAGAGTTAGCAACTTCTACCAAAAAACAGAAGAGTTAACTCTTCAGATTTGCTCATTCTTCTTCCACCTCCTTACCCCTTGAAGTTTGAACCCCCAAATTTTTCTCACCCATTACCCGCGAGACCGGGGATTGGATCCTCACTTCACCTTTGAAGTTGATCAACAGGCCATCAGCTCCACAATTGTTCCAGCATATTGTTTATGTCAATTCACCCTACACGTTGCATTTGTCATGTTATAATGTTAGGTACTATATTATATTTATGGGTGGAATCCTTCTAAAATATGGTCAGAAATCACACTCCACATCCGCATTTAGGAGACCTTGGATAGTTACATCAAGGTATTTTCAGAGTTTTCCTCAACCTGTATTCTGGACATTCATAGTCCTGATTTTTTGAAACAAGTCTGAAGTTCGCATAAGCCTTCCTTCCACAGTAATTCTATCATGGCCTTCTCCATATTTTGCATTTTACATTTATACTTGTTAAATGACTTATCTTTTTTGCTAAAAGATATGTACGAGTTTAATAGTTACGGTTAGAGAGACCGTCTTAAATGGATATATGGAAGTGTGAACTTATATTTTCTAGATAGAATCTCATCTACCATGCATACATAAGGATTTTCGAGAGCAGAGAGAAATATTGAAGAACAATCGTCACACGTGTAGGCCTTCACATTGATTTATTGTGCAGTACACAAGTTTCAGAACATTCCTATGCATTATGACCCCTACGATTTCTGAGATGTTGGCATTGCCAAGTTAATCCCACTGGCTGCCGGATGAATCTTTCCATTGCTGAGTAATAGTTTTGACCTGGGTGTAAAAATTAACTCCAGCTTTGCCTGTAATTGGGAACAAACTCTCAAAATTCATTCAATATTTATCCTATGTAATCAACAATCAACTGACACTCACGGAGAAAAAATGAGAAGCATAAAAGAGAAAAACTTTGGAGTAAGAAACCTAACCATAGAAATTGAGGTCCCCGGCAAACGATGCCTTGTTGCCAGTAAATGAGAAAAAGGGCAAGGGAACTGGAATAGGAACATTGATGCCAACCTGAAAATTCAGGACAAGTTAGATTAAGAGTATCATATTCATTCTCTACTTCAGAGACGACCTCCTCTGTGTAAAATAGGTATAGAACTTCCAAATACAAGTATATTTACTGGATTAATTCAAGTCCATAGGTACATTAATCAACTTTTGAAAGCAACTACAGAAGAACCTGTGTTAGTAATTTATATTTACTGGATTCATTCAAGTCCATCGATACCATTATTCAACTTTTGAAAGCATACAGAAGAAACCAAGTAGATTGGGTCCTCTGGGATAGATTACCTGCCCCGCCTCAATCTCAGTCTGAAATTTTCTTGCCGCAACACCAGATGTAGTAAATATAGAAGCACCATTTCCGTATCTGTTACAAAAGCAAGTCACGGTGAGAAATGATCAGTACTTTAAGAAAAATAACACTAATTATTTAAGCAAGGAGACAAAGTTAAGAAAGTACTTGTTTTTATTGACGATGTTTATTGCCTCATCTAAGCTTTCAGCCTGACGATGATATACAAAAAGAAAAACAGTATATGAGCATATGTCCAAATTAAAGCCAACATAATCCAGGTCAGAAGAGACTTAGTTTTAGGGAAGGGACAGAGGAGTACACCTCCATGCAAAGAAGCACTGGGCCAAAAATTTCCTCCTACACAGATCAGAAAAGAGAACAGTCACATTTGTTGGTAATAGTAATACCATGACTCAAGCCTCCTAACTCCTAACTTTTCGGGAATTCATAACTTCATTTTAGTGAACATTTACAGTTTTGACTGGAAAAAAATGAGAAAGATACCTTGTAGCACTCCATGTCAGCTGTGACATCTGATATGAGGGTGGGACCAATAAAATTGCCAGACTCGTATCCTGGAACCTATTTTTCAGGAATATAAAAACTGGTTAGAGATTTCCATTGGAAAAACTTTAAGTCTACTAAATAGGTGGACAACAAAATACTCACTCAATGAATGAGATATATTGAATGAGAAATATATCTATGGACCAATCTGGTGCTTCCTTATTCGATGTCCTATGTCATTCTTACATTTCCTGTTTCTTCTAGCAGGTGGTTCATATGACGGAAGAGTAGCAACATCAGGTTTATCAAAGGTAAAGAGTAGAAGAGAAGGAGGAAGAGGGAGAAAGCAATAATAGGTGGGATCTGGTCTCCAAAATCATGCAAACCGGTTGATTCAATTTGAGGCTATTAGGTTAATAAATATATAATTGACCAAGCAGCTGCACTCAGTTCTTTTAACTTGAGGCCATCACAAAGTCATATATAGACATTATTCTAATTCACTCAGAATTTTTTATCTGTTTTACTGGTGTAGTTGCTATTAGTTGATCAGTATGACTTCCATCGGTTACCTACTTTTTTATTATAAATATATGCTTTAAATTGTCTCTTGCACTCCTTTCTCTGGGAGGTGGAGGAGGGCTATGTGATTGCTCCTATCAACCATATTTTGCTTGGAACAGTGTTTGTACATGTGTCAGCTTTCCTACCTTGTGTAGTTTATGAATTGCATTTCTCAGTCCAACCTATGGCCATGGTTACAAACATATACAAAACAAAAGAAATTTGTAAGACAAGAGAGACAATTCAGGACATAGAAAGTTACCACTATACTTCTTCCGTCAAGCGGTAGCCTGGCACCACTATCAACACCAGTTTGAATTAGTCTGTGAATCCGGTCCTTTGCCTGAAAATGTAGTATAAATTTCTAGTTTTATCAACTGATTACATAGGATTGAGGTTGACAGGAAACTGTAGGTATGCAACCAAAACAATGTCTGAGGCTCCCAAGATTTGCAATCAAGGTATTTTCTGGTCAATCCTACTGTGGAAATAGTAAAATATTAAACCACAGTCACCTGTTTGCTGATTACAGGACCAAGGTCTGCATCAGGTTCAGTGCCTGCATTCACTTTGAGAGCTTTAGCACGCTCCAGTAGTTTACTTTCCCTGGAAGAAGATTATAAAAGATACCAGTTAAACTAAAAAATCTTCACACTATCCTGAGTAATTTTTCCACAAGCCTCTGCATTTTTGGAGATCAAGATAAGGTGTAACCTAGCAGGACAACCCCTCAATGGATATCAAATACGGATATCAAATCCGTAACAAGTCAGACTAACAGAGACATTTCCTACACTGATTTTGGTTTTTGATAACAGTACTGACAACAACAATTGATTAAGGTAGAGTTACGTTCTAATACAGAAAGTGTAAGAATCCAGTTTGGTAGATACCAACTACTTCCATATAATATTGGAATAAATGTCTGAAGTGAACCTTTTGAATTGCTTCAAGTGATGCAGTTACTGAAGGAACACGTCAATAAACAAGAATAAAAAAATACAGCAAAGCCAAAGAACAATACCATTGCTTAGAGCCTCCAACAAAAACAATTGTGCTGAGAGCCATGCATCTTTGTCCAGCAGCACCAAAACCAGCGGCAACTAAAGCATTTAAGGTAGCATCAACACTAGCATCAGGCATGACAATTGCATGATTTTTGGCCCCCATATTGGACTGAAGACAACAAAAGATCAGGTAGCCTACCCATGTTAACGTCCGACTATTGCATGGTCACAAACCAACAGTGTAGTTCATTATCAACCTAAATGGTGAGTTTCACTAACCTGAACCCGTTTCCCTTTAGCTGATGCTCTTGCATATATGTGCATGCCAGCCTTAAATAAAATAGGAATGCCATTAAGAATGTTGTAAGGGTACAATTGATCACATCAAGATATAAATAAGTTATACTAATAATACAACAGTAAGGATATTGAATGGAAAACTGACCAGCTAAGGCGCGTAATAGTTATGAAAAAAGAAAAATATATTCCATTTGTCCCAGTTTGAGTGTCACAAATCTCATTTCAGTCAGTCACAATAGTGTCATTTATGAAAGTCAAAGGCAAAAGAGTCCCTGTTTCACAAAATTATCCTTAAATTCATATTCAATTTTACCCTCAATACTAAGGAAAAGCAATGTTCACTTATACAATTTAAAGTGTGTGTGTGCCTTAATTTCCTAAATATTTATCAGTAACAAGGCATCGTGGATTTGAATCACAAGATAAGAGACAAACTGAGACTTGAGCTCATTCACTCACTCTCGTTATCTATATCTCCATTTATCTTCTTTTAACCATTTATGAAGTACATTTAAATAAAACATTATTTTATATACCCAAAAATAAAATCACAAGTTCTTTCAAATTTGAGGATATTAACTGGTTATATTTGGAAAGTGACTTGAAAGTCAAGTACTTAAAACCATACAATAATGACCACCGCAAGCATAGCTCAAGTGGAATGGTACCTAAGCCAAAAGCTCTTGCTTACCCCCAGTCCCGATTCGATCCCAGGACTCCCCACCATCTACAGATTAAAAAAAAAAAAAAAAAACCCATGTCTCATAATAAAATGTATCACAACGCATGTGTGCATCTCTGTCTTTGGATACCAAATATGGTATGGGAAATCTAATAAAAATGTATGAGTAACGAATTTTCAATCTCAATAGCAGATACGTATGTATCCTTATCATACTTAAACGGCTACAATTATTGGTATTAAACCAACAGCGATTCATACAATAACGCATCATATAAGAAACAAAATTGAGAATTGAATTTATCGGACGACGTACAATATTTGAACCAACAAATGATACAGCTTTGATATCTTCATCATCACAAATAGCATTAACTGTATCCTGCCACCAATTGAATTCCAATAAGAACATCAATCATTAATGGAAAAAAAAAAACAAATGATACAAGCACTAAATACGATAAGTGATGCCTAAAACATCATTCAGGAGTTTAGACTTGGAGATATAAAATCATCTTCGATGGCTACAGAAGATAAGTGAAAAGATACTTAAGTAAGAGCATACTTGAGTTCCATGAACAATATTTAAGACACCATCAGGCAAACCAGCTTCAATTGCTAATTGTGCAAGCATTAATGAAGCCCCTGGAGAAACAGAAATTTTTTTAAAATAAAGCTTCTAGAAGAAAAGTTTTAACTAATACATAACCAATGATTATGATGAATCCAATGACTATATGGATATGTCACAATATAACCATATTTCATTCACAATCAACATTGACTTGAACTCAAAATAGAATATTTCTCAATCTTCATGGAAGTAAATATTATTTCAAACTTAGCAAACCACATCATGCAGAAATTTGCCCACTGTCAAACTATGATGATAAGTGTCTACTTGGCTTTTCAGCATGACATGTGCTGTTTCATAAAATCTAAAATTATTGTTTAAAGTGGGAATACTGAGTGACAACAAAATTTGGTTGTTATCATAAAATTTTACAGCTTATGTTGAATGGCAACAAGTCTGAGCTTCTGAATGTAAGCAGAAAACTTCAATGGTTCTAATATGAAAAACTTAAGGCTGGAAACAACGTGTAGGGATACTTTTCAGCTATTTACAACTCCAGGTGACATAAAATCCATATAGGCTAGTTTGAGTGCCATCAATCAAAGAAAGAGTGCGCTAGCACCTAACAACAAAGAAGATCTTAAATCCTTTTCGCTAAATACTCAATACGATTGCAGACAACAAGGGAGAAACCTGAGGTAATATACATAACCTTACTAAGAAGACATTACAATTACCTGGATCTTTTTCTGATGGCTTCAAAATGAAAGTATTCCCACATGTAACTGCCATTGGGAACATCTGCAGCAGTAAGATCATTAAAAAATTAGAATTTATTATTCTTCACCTTCATGAAGCAGGCACTCAATTATTAATTAAAATGGTAAGTTAAATTAGACAGCAGAATAACAGGACAAGAAGATTGCTTTTTAAAAATAAGAAAACTTCACCCATAAGGGTATCATAGCCGGAAAGTTGAAAGGGCAAATTCCAGCACAAACACCGAGGGGTTCTCTAATGCTGTAAGTATCAATTCCATGTGACACGTTGGAAACATACTCCCCCATTTGTATAGTTGCCATCCCACAAGCATGTTCCACCACCTCTAAACGAGATGATCAAAATATTTTTAGAATTCACCAATATATTAAACCCAAAGCAATATTACATTGCAAATCTTCTCAAAGAACAAAGAGGCTAACCTAAGCCACGAAACACATCTCCTTGTGCATCTTTCAGCGTCTTCCCTTGCTCAGTAGTAATATTCAATGCAAGTTTATCCTAGAACAATCACACATGGATTACAGAATGTGTGTGTGAGAGAGAAACAACATCAAAACGCATACAAAATGTATTACCATATCTCTACGAATAAGCTCTTGGAGCTTTAACATGATACGCTGACGTGACGTAATTGGCGTGTTACGCCATAATGGGAATGCCTTCTTTGCTGCAGCTACTGCATCTTTAAACTCTTCATTTGTAGTCAAAGGAACTTGTGAAACAACTTCTTGTGTTGCCTTCATCCAATGGTAAGCATATCAGCAGAGACATTATTTCCCCCAAAACAAGAAGAAAAAGAAAGGTACAGCTATAATCTCCATAACGAAAAGAAAACAGGCACTTACAGGGTTTATAACATCGATAAAAGCTGATGACTTTGAATTGACAAAACTGCCCCCAATAAGATTTGGAACCGTCTGGTACAATATAATATATAAAAAGGAATGAGAAGAGTTAGTTAAAGCCAACAGGCATCAATCCTAATCCTTTGGCTCTGGAATTACTCTCGCACACAGGAAACTGAACATAACAATCATTATGGGTGTAAACTAATATGGTAAACATGGTACGAGAAAAAAAACTAAATGTATATAATTCCACGGGCATATAAAGCAACTAATAAGTAAAACGAGATTTGAAGCTTTAGCAGTTACCTTCCATCTGGTTGCTAGAACAGTAGAGGAAAAGTAAGGAAAACAAAAGACTTCCTCAAATTCATTTCAGTATGGCCAACTAAGCCCAAAAGGTTCAAGTAACCGGCTTAAAATATAATGGAGCTTAGGTATAATTTTTTTATTTTTAAATCCCACTTCTTTTCTGATTTTTTCTAGCATTTCCCAGCAACTAAACAAAAGGTTTCACATATCTCCAAATACCAAAGGCAGCTTATAGATATCTATTATAGATATTTATCAGTTCATAATCAGTGATCACACAACTAAATTTAGATAAAAATAAAGAACATACAGATACATATGAGACGTCTTAATTTTTTCTCTAGAAACTAATCGAAGAAAAAAGAAAAAAAGTTTGAACGGAAACCAAACGAAGCATTAAGCTTACCAGAGGTTTTCGCTGTCTAGAAGATGGTTCAGCAGCTGTTGAATACAGAGAGTTTCCAAAAGCAAAGATCTGAGGCCTCAAAGGCTTCAACTTCCTCACTAAAACAGACCCGCAAACACAAATCAGGATTTTTGAACTTTTTTCATACCCAATTTGAATTACTGAACAGAAGCTCCATGAAAGGCAGATCAATAACCACACGTACCTCGCTGAATGGAAAACTGCAACATTTTATTCGAAATTTGATTGAAGTTTGGTTCTTTGCAATAATAGAATGACGATTTGAAGATGGCCTGGCTTTTGGGTGAGACTGAGAAATGAAGTCGACTCTGAAGATTAGTGTCATACTGTCGTGTAGTGCTGTGTATATTTATAAGGCTGTACGTCCGTTTTTCTCTTTTTTATGTTTTAATTATTTAATTTCCACGTCACTTTCGGACAGCCCAAGTCCAGCAGTCATTTTTTGAAGGGGAAAAGTTTACAAAGATAAAAATAAATTAAGATGATTTTAAGTTTTATCCAATATATTGATAAATAAGTTACATTCTTAAAGGAGTACAAGTTTGAATCTTAAAATATATAATAAAAAAAGTTGTTATTTATGACAGAGTCTGATAAATTAATTTAACAGCAATACTAGTAAGTAAAATAAAATAAAAATAAAATAAATTTATTTATCTTGACGATAATAAGAATATACTTCTTTTTTAATTTATTTTGTCTAATAACATATAAAATAAAATCTTCATAAGTTTTTTTAAAATTCATCATAAATGATCAGACTTTTTTTGTTTGTTTTTGGTACAGATACAATGGGTGTACTCTTTATTAAATAATCTTTCAATTTTGCTAAACAATCTTTATAAACCCTAATTAACTTTCCAAATTTGTCTATCTATTATTGAAAAAGCTAACAAAAATAATGTTATAATAGGAAAGTGCATCTCTCTATTAATGCATTGTCAAAATGAAAAACAAAATTTAATTAATTATCATCATTGTATTCCATTTTTAATTGACAATTAAATTATCATCAATATTATTCCATTCTGTTCTACTAATTGAAAAAAAAATTCTTCTTTTTCTTTTAAAGATTAATCTTGTATTTAATTTGACAAAAAAACATTTGCAAACATCTTAATAAATGATACAAACTACAGATGAGAGAAATATGTTATAGATATGTACGTGTTTGGTAATAATAATAGTGTTATAAAAATAAATATTATATTTAATATTTAATACAATAATATTCGTGTTATATAATTAATAAATAATTATTTTAATATATTATAATTTTTAATACTGTAATTTTTTTTTTTCACTCCTTAGGATAAATCCTGTTAAAATATTCTTAATTATAGAATATTTTAACTTGATATTTGGTTATCACAACATTTAAGAAATAAAGTCGTGCAATCACAGGCAAATATTGAATAATTTTATAATTTTTTTGATTAATTTAATGTTAGACGTAACCAAAGTTTCTTTCTCCCTTCAGGCCATAAGATAATAAATATACAGTCATCAGGCTTATCTCTGGTTCTTGATAGACACAGTTAAGTATCTTTCTCAACTTATAGCACAGTAACTTTCAGTTAAGAGTCTGAACATTTGTGTAGCAGAATTCATTGAACAACCATTTAGAGCACTCTACTTGCTTCATGAGGGGGGGGGGGGGGGGGGGACAGAGACAGAGAGAGAGAGAGAGAGAGAGAGAGAGAGAGGGAGGGAGGGAGGGAGGGAGAGAGAGATTAATTTTATGAAAGTTCATAAAAACTTTCTTCAAATGTAAAACTATGATATTAGTAATAAACTACATTTTTAACTATCCATAGTGACTTCTTGAGAACCTGGTGTAGCTGGGGGTGCTTCATCAACGCCTAGTAAGTCCTTCCACTGTTGAGTTACTGTCTTAATCTGGGTGTAAAACTGAATTCCAGCCTTACCTGCATGTCATTGAATTCCGATGTAAGAGTAGAAGAAATTTAGCCTTCTGCACATGTCAGGTTCTACATCAGCTAAAATCATAGCAGGGTTTCATTGGTATTATACCGTCAAAATTTAGATCACCAGCAAAAGTTGGCTTCGAGCTAGTAAATGATGAAAATGGCAATGGAGCTGGAATTGGAACATTTATGCCAATCTGAGTCAAAGACAATGCATGTTAGAAAATAGTAATCTACCAATTACTAACAGAGAAATGACCAGAATTGCTACTGCTTTGCCAGTTAAGTCCAGAGATACCAATGCCATGTTCAGAAGTCTCTGAAAATTGGAGAACGGAAAAATATACACGGGAACAAAGGAAACTTCCAAAAACAAAAGATTGTAAGAATCAAGATTACACTCAACGACAAACAACAATGAATTACAAGTTATAACCAAGTCGTTAGCATAATTTCAGTGTCAGATTTGTTTGTTTATGTAAATTTCACATACAACTTGCAATACCTTTGCACTAATGTACAAGTAAGAGATTGATTCATTCATTTGGAAAGTATCAATATCCCAAGCAATAGAGATAAAATCAAAACTATTGAGTTTGACCTGTCCTACTTCGACCTCAGTCTGGAATTTCCTTGCAGCTACACCAGAAGTCGTAAATATGGAGGCACCATTGCTACATCTGGAGGAGGACAAGAAATATGCATAGAACAAATAAGATACAAACGAACTGATACTAAAAAGACTTGGAGAAGCTAGGTTCCAGAACACTTACTTATTTTTGTTAACAATGTCTATGGCTTCTTGCATGCTGTCAGCCTGGGCACAAGTATATATATCTTAATATCTTTGAAAAATCAAAAACCAATTTGACTATAATAAAAGAATATGAGAGGAGTAATGATACCTTCAAACAGAGGAGAACAGGGCCAATAATTTCTTCCTGCAAAAACCATGATGAAGTGAAGGCATGGTCTAAATAGCAATTTCTTCTGCCATTAAAACCCTAAGCACCTGACTTCCAATTTGAAGACATAAAAGAAGATACCTTGTAACAATCCATGTCGGGTGTGACATCACATAAGATGGTGGGGCCAATGAAGTTTCCATGCTCGAGTCCTGGAATCTATATGAAATCAAAAAAGAAAAAAAAATGCACAATTAGGTCATCTAGGAGCCTTTACTTCTCACGATATATGTTGTTTATTGCAGGTTCAACATGAATGGTTGCAAAGTTTATAGGTAATGTTCTCCGGGGTAAAAAGGAAAAAGAAGCACTATCAATTATTGTCCAAGCGCACAACGGCACAAGTAAGAAGGAGGACCCTTTGTTTTGCATATACTTGCCAATTATATAATGTTCCTCTTCCACTACCTCTGAAAAAATATTCATCTCTTCAGAACCATAAATATATGGTTGAAAGAACTGTGTCATGCCAGGTCAATCAGCTTAACAATCATGGTCCAATAGTAGGATGTTGCTAGTGAATGTGGACAACAAGGCCCAAGCAAACTTTTCAACAGCATTACTAAGTTACCATATTTTGACTCACTCCCATCTCATTTCCCATAGAAAAGAAAATTGATACCAAATTTAAACAGAAGTACTTTACCTGCTGTTCTATTTTCTTTTTTTGAATTTGATAGCCTTTTCATCATATTTCTTAATACATTTCTTTCTTGGTCAGTAACAAGGAGATGGTAGACATTGTATGAGTACTGGAAACACTTTCCATTTACTAATAAACTACATTTATGTGAACATCGGACAACATGAATACAAACATTTCTTAATAGCAAATCATTATATCATTCAAATTCAAGCCAAACCAGCACCACAAGAGAAAAACACATACCACAATGTTTCTCCCATCAAGCACTAGTCTTGCACCACATTCCACACTTGCTTGAATCAATCGGCAAATGTGTTCCTTTGCCTGTCAACAATGAAGGCCGTATAAGAACAACCGTTAGCATGCTAAGTTTGGATAAAGAGTTGGGCCCAATTCCTAGTTCCTTAAGCAATGCTGCGTGAAGAGATAATTATTTTGATGTTCTTTGTAATTAGAGATTTGAGATTTAATCGTAATATTAGATTTAGGTTATAATCTAGGGATTAGGATTATTGATTAGGAATTAGCAATCATTATTATTATATTAGTGGTTTCTATTATAAATGTTATTACTTAGATATTAAGTTGGAGTTATTTATATTAGGGTTATGGATAACCTATATAAAGGCATATTATATACTTTTCCAATTAGAGTTGATTATTGAAATTATGAGTGTTGTTCTGAGTTTTCCCCAACAGTTGTATCCATTTTCCCTCTAGTTCCCTTCTTCCCTATTTCTCTTTCAACCCTATTCCCCCCTCTTGGTGCTACATCATTAAACTCTTGGGATACTAGTTTCCAACATGCTAGCAGAGCAGGTTGTCCACAAGGTCACTAATTTGAGTTGTGGTAAGTCTCTTTCATTAATCCAATATAATGTCATTGTTGTAGTTTATGCTTGGTTTTGCTAAGTTTCAGAGTTTCCTGTAAGTGCATGTGAAGGGTAGTGTGAGACTGTTAGTGTGTTCAGCTTGATATACATAGTTAGGCCCGGTTCCTAACAGCATAAGTTTTTGGGGCAACTTGTCATCATGATCATCTTCATCCAAAAGGTCACTAGTTCAAATCTAGATAACCTCCAGTTTCAAAATCATTCCAGTATTTATGCATTAATTGAAATGCATGTAATATTTTCTCTTTAAGTTTCATGGACAATATGCAAGAGTACTATAGGGACAGTGTCACTTTGTCAAGTTTGGTGCATATAGTTGGACCGATTTTATTACACACCTTAGGCTTTGGGGCAACTGGTCTCCAACAATAATAAAATCATGACAAGATAAATAAAAAAACTATGGAAAATGCCCTTACACGAAAGATGCATATAAATAAATAAGTACAGACAAACATGCTAAAATATGTTTTCTCTCTAAGGACAGCATAAAGTGTCCAAAAAAAAAAAAAAAAGGCTTAATTATTGTTTTAGTCCCTTAGGATTACTTTAGTTTTTAATTTAGTCCTTTAGGAATGTTTTCAGTCAATTTCATCCTCTAAGATTCAAAATATTTCAATCAATTTACATTCTCTCGTTCTTATATTATGCATAAATAAAGTAATTCTACATAATTTAATTATAAAATGACCAAAAAAGTTTTTCAAGATATAAAAACAACTTATGTAAGTTATTATCTTTATGTCAAGTGTGCTTATTTCATTAATTCATAACATGTGAATGAAGAATGGAATTTGATTGAGAAATCTTGAAAGATAAAATTGACTGAGAAAATTCTTAGTAGACCGAATAAAAAACTGATACAATTATGAAAGACCAAAATAATAGATAAGCCATTTTTTTATCATTTATTAAAAAATCATCAATTGCTCAAAAATTCGTCGGTTCTCATTAAAATTTCAACGAATAACTATTGGTAAGAGGTACAGATTATGTACACACCGGCTTGCTAATCACTGGACCAAGGTCTGTATCCGGCGCTGTTCCAATATTTACTTTGAGTGCCTTGGCACGCTCGACTAGTTTATCATCCCTGAAAAAACATTCATAACAAGCCCTTTTTTACACCAAACTTTCTGCTATCTACCAATTAATGTTAAAGCACTAAGAAAAACAAATTAGGATAATGGAGAGAGAACAATTAGTCCTAGATTACCAGCAAACAATGGAAAGAATGAGCAAGACTGAAAGACAAACAAAGAGAAAAAGAGAGAGGTTTGACAGACCAAACTAGCATAAATAAGGTCTTCTTTAACTTCTAGGACAAAAAACTCAACTTAGCCTTAAATTTCCAAACTAGTTGGGGATATAGGACAAGCCAAGCCAAAGCCAAAGCCAAAGAGTCAAAGTCAAGTCAGGTTCAGCAATCAACGTAGAAAACTAAAAGGAAAAAGACCTCTCCCACATCACAATGCTAGCAAAAGGTGGGCCTCCACTTTTCTTTTCATTAATGTATCCCCCCTTCGGGTTTGAATCGACAGCGCTGACTCTGCCATCTCTTTCTGTCTACTTCCAAAAGTGCTTAAATGGTCATTATCCCGGTGAAGGGGTGGACTGGGTTACTGAGGAGTCGTCCGACTGCTCGGTGACATGGTTAAATTTTGAGAAAGAAAAAAAAAGGAGATTTATGCACCATGACTCTTGCCCATTGCTGTGCTGCACTTGGTTTTAAAATTTAAATGTCCTTCCCCTTTTACCTTTAATAGAGAGTTCCATTGAAAGGCATACTCTTTTCAGATAAAAATATCACTCAAAAATGAAAAGAAAGAGTACAAGATAGCATTATGAATAAAGCCAGCAAAAGGAATTAAAAGTAAGTCCTTCTAATAAAATATCTGACGCCCAGATTCCTACTAAAAAGTAAAAACACTGGGTCTGGGTCCTTCAGTTGTCAGCAGTGTATTAGGCAATGGCACTCTAACCAGTTGGACATTGACCAAGCCTGATTCCGGATGGCTTCCACCATAATTTTGCATTTGATGAAAATGCAAATTGGAATGGGACCCACATGTGTTGCCTCAGGGATCCTCAATGTGTTCTAATAGTACCACATCGAGTAACATAAGAACTTCTAAAGAATGTAGACAAAGTTAGAAGAGAAATCCTATTTCACAGGATAAATAAATAAACAAATAAAGCAATAACCTTTCTACTCCCAAATTAATCTTGGGAAGAGAGAGGGAGAGTAAATTAAATCAGATGCGACGTAGAAAGATTATGATTTTCAACATTTAATGGATATTGCTTCGAAAAAATCAGGTTGATAAAATGCAATGCAGTTTTTTATTAACAAATTTTTTCTATGCAGATGAAATAGAACAGAATACCATTGATTGAAACCTCCAACAAAAACAACAGCACAGAGTGAGGTGCACTTTTGTCCAGCAGCACCAAAACCAGCCGCAATTAGCGCATTCAAAGTAGCATCCACGCTTGCATCAGGCATTACAACAGCATGATTTTTAGCTCCAACATTGGACTGAAGACAATAGTCAGCCAGCCAATTTATATTGACTTCAACTACTGCATTGGTGAAGAGCAACCACATAGCTCATAAAAGGAACTGCAGCTTTGTTACCAGAGCAGATGCATGGAAATTACCTGAATACGTTTCCCTTTAGCTGATGCTCTTGCATAAACATAAGCGCCAACCTTCATGGGGACAAGAGTACTTAGCATCGGTCAATCCAAGAAAAAAAAATCTCTAAATGCTGCTATTCACCACTATCTATTTATGTATTATTCTAAAATGTAAGCTGAAATGGTAGGAATTTTCAGCCTGGGAAATGTCCTATACATCCTGCTCACATAGCATACATAATTGGCAATTAGTATGACCGCAAGATTGAGTAGTTAGCACATGTCAACAATGTGAAATAAAAAAAAAATTATTACATCATGCATGCCTGTGAAAACTCAAACTGTACTTTGAAGAACAGCAGGTAGTTATATTATATTAACTATTGAGGAGTTAAACTGGTAAATGATGGTCATGCTCAAAGAGCAAACCATGTCTTGGGGAAAAAAGATAGAAGAAAGAAGAAAATAGAACCATATATGAAGGAACATTCAATCTTCTGGAATTTCCAAAATACATGCTTGCTGATTACTAGCAATTGTCTACTGTTATTGTAATGTAAAACAAGCATATTGCTGAAGAGTTTTTCAAAAATGGGGAAAACATTAAGCATTTATCTCTTTACTATTCCATATATCGCTTCTTTAATGAAACGCATGGCGTCTAACAAACCATTTCCACCTTCAATTAGAAAACTTAACCTGCATAGTGCATGAGAACATTCAACTATTTATTTTCTGATAAAAAGTGTGAGAATGTTTAATTCTACATATTTATACCAAGAGAAAAAGAAATAGATTGTTCATAAATTCTTCGCTTTACATGTTGTTTGCTTTCGAAATCCAATAACACATCACAGAATGTACACTTGCTAATTTAGGTTCTCAACAATGATTAAATGCTACTAAACACAGTTGGCTGCCCTGCATGATCCTCAAATAAAAATGCAGTATGAATCAGGGGGCATTCTTTTGAGCTATAATAATCATAATAAGCTTCAATTTGTTGTCTACTAGAAGCTCTCAACTGAACACATATCTTGTGCTTATTATTTCATCTTGACTTTTACTATCTTAAATCATTCAGCACAAGTAATGACTTACTGGAATTGAACCAACAAATGAGATAGCCTTGATATCGTCATCGTCACAAATAGCATTGACAATGTCCTGATCAATATCAAAACCAAAAAGAGAAAATAATAAATAAATAAAATAATCAAGTTTTTTTTATAAGAGACAATGTATATTCAACATTAACATTTCAAGGAAACATTGTCAATTGAAACATTTTATGGGTTACAAGAATGATTAATAAAAAAAAAAGAACAGAAAAACATCAAATCCACAAGAAAAATAACAAAGTGGGATTAAAATCTTACATTTGTACCGTGAACTATATTTAACACACCATTAGGTAGACCAGCCTCAATTGCTAACTCTGCCAGCATCACAGCAGCTCCTGGCAGTATACCAAAGAGTATATCACTTCAATCAAAAGCATAAAGGTATCAGATTATCGAAAGTGTCTCAAAGGCTCAAAATTTGAATTATATAAGTCACAAATTATTTTCTTAATTGTTACGAGAATTAGATGGGAAGAAATCTTCAAATAGAAAGGAAAGATGAACATATTGTTCCAAAGTATGAAAGTGACTGAAAAAACAGAGTTAAAATAAGGGCCCTCAACCCATACTATCCACCTAGAAGACATAAACACCCCATCTCAATTTCAGTACCCTTCTACCCAGATCATCCACTTCTTTTTCAGATAACTGAAAAAACTATAGTGAAAGAGTGAACTGGTGTTGTCGATATTTCACCAAACGATTAATATAAATTAACTCTGGATGACTACTTGCACAACTCAAAAGTTCCACTATCTTTTTTATAGCAACAATAACAGTATTAGAGACCAAAAATTGGTGCGAGGATTTGTGCCTTGCACTCTTTATTCATATTATCTAAATTGTATTTGCTTTCCTTTGCTATATTAATCGGGGATGACGAAAATCAATCTTCAACATTGGTACCTGGACAATAAATACAGAAATAAGGACTGTTTAAGAAGATTTCTTGGACGCAAGGATGGGTCCTCCGTGATGCATGTTCATTTTATGCTTCATCAGAGCATTTTGCAAGAGCTCATCAAGTCATCAAGACACATCATGGTGCCATAATAAGAGTAAGAAGATTTTCCTTCCATCTTATAATTGTCAGTAAGAAATGTAATTTCCCTGGTGAGAATGTAGGTCACGTTGCATGTCTCTTCCGTGTGATTGCACTCAGTGGTTAGCACGTCACATGGTTCTCATGGATTTTTATTAAGGTAACATAACTGATAAATTGTTTTTTTTAGTAAGTTAAATTAAATGCATAACACTTTTTTATTTCTTTTGATAAAATAATTATGCATATGGCCTCTGTATTTTCTTTTTCATTTCCAGCATCTTTTTGGTTTGATTTTAGGAGGAATTAGTATTATTGTGACATCCAACAAAAAGCGGCTGAAGAGAGAGGAGGGAAAAGAAGACAGGATCAAATGCTTTAAATTGATCTCCATCACGAAAAAAAAAAAACTGTAAACGGACATGAGAAAAGTGAAGCCCTTTGACTCCAGGCTTTGTACATTGTGCTTCTAAGAAGTAGAAGTTATGGAAAAAAATAAATATATATTTACAATTACCTGGATCCTTCTCGGATGGTTTTAGAATAAATGTGTTACCACAGGTGATAGCAATAGGAAACATCTGCATATAAGAGAGAATGGTAATTTAAAAAGAAAAATAAAAACATAAAAGTATCTCAGGAAATCATAATGCAATTTCCTCATCCTTACTCCGGTCATACTAATAAGAAGTCAATTAAGCACCATAAAACTAAGTATGTTTTTCTTTGTAAGCAATCAAAAAATTATTAGCCGTCTGACAAGAATTGCCTTATTAAAGAAAATTCAGAACTGCACTCAAAATCCATAAATTTTATATGGTTCTTCATTTTGGGTTGAGGGTGGGTGGAAGCAGGGAGCTAAAGAGTTCCTACTTCATCTTTTATAAAAGCATGTGTTGGTGTATATACTTTTGTATAGGGTATTTGTGTCTTTCTCTTTAGGAGTATATATATAGGTTGTAATTGTTTGAATCAATACAATATGAGATTTTTTCTCCGAAACTCAACTGCATGTAACTAATAGGTAAAGTAGCATCCTTGTGTATCAAACACAATCAGTAATTTAGTGCAGCTCCTTCAACTCTTGAGACACTTTTAAGTTATTGAAGAAAAGGAATATCAGTAAGTAACATGGGAAAACTTAGCAGTAAATAAAAAAAGATTGCAGAAAATTGATTTGTGACAGGATAGCAGTAAATAAAAAAAGATTGCAGAAAATTGATTTGTGACAGGAGACCATGGACAGCTGCTGTCTTAGGATTTCTGGCCTCATTTGTATGATGGTTACACATAGAAACATTTCTACCTGTAAATTAGGGTTTTGTCATCGGTGATTGACAAAGATCACAGGTTGGGTTATCAGTTGACCCAAAACCACATCGACAAAATTCCCTTCCATATGGCTCATACGCACTTTTACTTAGACATTGGGACAAGGCAAGCCCCGGAAGAGTAAAGGTACTCCAACCACTTCGTATTCTAACAAGTACAATTTTCTATACCATATAATTATGTTTTGGATAGTTCCTTTTCGTATTGGGAAAAAGATTCACTTTGGAAATCGCATGCAAAGAGATTAATTTTTAAACCTTCAAATGACTCCTGCAACTTCTAGAACTAAATAGATAACGGAGAATCATAGAATATCCACGACATTCACTTCTTTAGTAAACCAAAATTCTAAAGTAATGACTAACGCAAGAACTATTTTAAAACTAGAACACCTGTAGCAAAACCCCTGAAACCATATAAGTCTTGCCTCAATTGGATATCATATGCAATCCCCAAACCATTACTAGCCCAGGCAATAAAGAGAAGGTGGACCAATCCCTCAACAAAATTTTAAAGCTTGTGAATGGAAATATGCTGGCATTCCCTTACATGTTATTTTCATATGAACTACATGCGATGATTCTGGCCAGAAAGCAAAGGAATGACACAGAATACAATACTGAAAGCTTACCCATAAAGGAATCATAGCTGGGAAGTCAAAGGGGCAGATCCCAGCACAAACACCAAGGGGCTCTCTAATGCTATATGTATCGACTCCATTAGATATGTTAGGAACAAGTTCTCCTGTCTGCAGACTGCCCAATCCACATGCATGTTCAACCACCTCTACAAAGGAAAATGAGAACGTTTCAGAGATCAAAAAAATCATAATGAAGCATTTTCTTTCCTAAAAGTTACATGACAATACAGGCACTAACCTAGTCCACATAACACGTCAGCATAAGCATCTTTCAAAGTTTTGCCATGTTCAGTAGTAATATTCGTAGCAATCTTATCCTGCAACATAAGGGGAAAAAAATCCCTTTAACATTGAAGTTTGAATCTTGAATACAGAATAAATGAGAGATCAAAATACTTACCATGTCTCTATGAATAAGCTCTTGGAACTTGAACATGATTCTCTGGCGAGTGGTAATTGGTGTGTTATGCCACAAAGAGAATGCTCGTTTTGCAGCAAATACTGCAGCTTTGAACTCCTCATTTGTAGTTATTGGGACTTGGGAAACAACTAGTTGGGTTGCCTAGTTTAAAATAGTTAGCGGTTAGTTATCAGCTTGAAATAGATGAGAAGATATTGCATTTTAAGTTTCTCTGTGGACTTACAGGGTTTAAAATGTCAAATGATGAGGATGATGTTGAATCAACAAATCTGCCTCCAATAAGATTGGGTACCCTCTGACACACATTATAGTGACTTGAGTGCAGTGAAAATAATAGAAACCCCTCAAAAGAGGAGGATAGAGATATATAGAGAAGACAAAATATTTTGTATTACATAAGCTAAGATAAATCTTTATCTTCCTTTATTTCTTATTGTTTATGATTCTTCTCACTGCAAGTTTTACAATAATGCTATATCATTGGACATATCTATTGTTGGGAAAAAGGAAATGGTGAGCTGGAATTGCTCACGGAAAAAAAACATTATTATCCAGCTGCATCTGACACTCATTATGCACTGATTTCACCATCATCTGAAAACAACTTGCATGTTACACTAAAGGCATTGCAGTTTGCAAGAAGCTATTTTTTTCGATTTTGATAAACAAGAAAAATTGGTTGCAAATTTCAAGTCCAGCTATCAGAGGATAAGATCTAGTTAAGCTGAATTAAATGCAGGCATCTCTAAGCTTACCGGAGGGTTACGTTGCCTCCAGGATGGCTCATTAACCGCAAGAGAACTTTTTCTTACAGCAGATTTCACAGGTCTCAATGACTTGTAATTCTTCACTGCAACACAAGAATGCAATTGTATTGTAAGTACAGTTTTTGCAAATATACTGAAAGTCTACATAAAAGTGACTATGGAGATGTTTCTACAATTATATTGACAAAATGGAGTTATTGAATATCTCCAATCCTGAAACAGTGAAAAATAATTAGTACCAAAACCTAAGTTTATAATTTAGCCTTTATTCAAAAGAATGCTGGGGTATGAACAGAATTCAATAAGTTTGTCGCCATGGTAAGACATATTTGTTTGATATAATCTTACAAAATAGAAGTACTTCAATAGCACACATTTATGTTTGAATCCATTGGAATACAGGTGTAAGTTCAAGTCAAGGTCTCACCAGTCGTATTTCCTTGCCGGAGCTTAGCCTTAACATTGTAAACCTGCTTTGGTGTTGATGAAAGATCTGGATTGCTTTGTCTCAGTCGCTTTAAAATTTGACGAGGTTTCAGTCCAGCTTCTGTCATCTCTTTAACTAGCAAAACTTCACTTTCTGAGAACCGACGAGCAGAAGGATGTTCTGAAAGGTCTTTTAGCGGTTCATGGTTATGTGTTCCATTCTTAATGGTAAGAACCCACAAGCCATCATCCTTCTTACCCACAGCTTCGAAAGGACAATTTATTAGACGAGAACCACAGGTTTTTCTTTTGCGGCTATCAGCAGAGGGTTCATCGGCAGATTTTCGTCTTTTACGATAAACACCTCCTCTGTCACAGCCAAGGAGAACAACTCTATCCCTCTTAGAATTCTTGATTTTCACAACATATCCCTGGGATACAGCAAAGTCCCCAACATGTTGGATCAGCTCTTCACGATCTACAAAAGTGCCAGGTGGAGGTGGAAGCATCTGCAGGGTTTCATTAAACTCTGTGCTACAATGAACATCCATCATCTCTGACTCAGTAAGAGGCTGCATCATAACATGAAAGCCACAATTTACATCTTCTTCACATCACCATTGGTTTATGAAACCATCCTCAAATCCCATGTTAAGCATATCAAATATATTAAATCAGTAAGCTTTTCAAAGAAACCTTTCCTTATTTAAATAATCCATGATCTCTCACACTGTAGCAAAAGAAAGCCAAAACATTGACTGCAGAAAAAGTATAATGGCCTTACATGACAGCACTGTTATCATCTAGGTATACTGAATTTTTCCATTGAAGAAAAACGAGTCATATCCTTTAAAATCAGACTTCCCTGTAAAACAGAAGAACTTATTGTACATAATATACTTTTAAATTTTTTATGAAACTGTTCTATTTATAATAGACTTATCAAACCTGAACTATCTCAGTCACTAAAAACAGGGGAAAAAGGTAAAAGAAAATGCATGCAAATGAAGTAAATAACAACAAAAACATATAAAGTAAATCAAAATGAAAACTTGATTTAATAAGAATACACATACACTCACAAAGTAAAATAAAAGAAAACCACAGAACTTCTTAACCACCATGGTATAACATACCAATTCACTGAAACAAAAGGAAAGAAAAATATCAATTATGGAAACTTCTGACACCCAATTAAGAGTCCTAAACAACGAAAGAGACAGATATATCATATTTATCCGCTATGAAAGGCAATCAAATTAAAGACCCACCATCAAAATTGAGCTTGATGCCACTTCCTACACATCAATATAATGCACCTATCACAAGTTTAAATTGGATTGGTTCATTAGTTGACAAATAAATCCAATATTCCACATTTCATCACATTTTTCCCATTGCTATCATCTACTTCAGAGACAAAAGGAGGCAAAAATTTGAACGGAATCAATAGAGGCTAACCGTCGATGGAAATCGGAGAAACGCGACGGAACCGGATGTCCGACGATGGGACTAATTGCTGGACAGTACGATTATTCTCACACTGGAAATCGGACCCCGCTTCGAGTCGAATCAGTGAATGCGATGGAATGGATCGTTTCAGAAAAGTGAGGTATCTGTTTGGCCTAATTACAAAAGGAGCACAAAGTTCGTGCAGTATTACAAGCCTTCTAATGAGATGCAGCCAAACACGGAATTGGAAACTTTTTTTTTTTTTTTCCTTATTTGGTTTGGATGTAATTTTGGAAACTAAAAGGTAAAATGTTAATAAATAAATTTTTTTTATACAAAAGAAATCAGAGAATTTTGTTGGTACATCAAAAATTAGAAATTAGAGAAACATCTTTTATTTATTACTTTCTTTGGTAATTAAAAAAAAGTACTAAATAAATTTAGATTGTTGGATCAATTAGTATTAAATTTAGATTGTTTGTAAAAAGTAAAAAATGTAAGATACTTTATTTCAATTTTTTTATCTAATTAGGTTTTTCTTACCTAGGATAGACTCTTGCCAAACTCAGGATTGAAAGCAAATAACGATCAAATTAATTGTCATGTCTATATATTAGTCTTGCATAAATAAAAATATGTGTACAAGTTCTTATAATTTTTTTTTTTACAAATATTCTCACACCTGGTATGAGCCTAGTCTTGTTAGGGATTCAAAGCAACCCCTCTCCAAAAGTATTTATTGTGGACTCAAACTCCTAACATTATATTAGATCTCTCAATTATTGAATTCAATCGTGTCTTACCACTTAAACCATGATTTATGAATTTATAATTTAGTTTATATATTTATAAGACAAATAATAGTGGATATTAATTTCTAAAACTTATTATACTCTTCTTCCTTATTATTATTTTTTTTTGGTCTAAGATAGAATAAGATTTAGGAGGGCAATCACATGATTAGTTTCGGAAATAAACATTTTGTCTTTTGCATGGCTATATACTACACCATACTAAGACTTACAAAGAGAATTACGTAAGAAAACTGATTTGAGACTCAAGACTCCAAAAAGAAATAGTTTCATAGGCATTTAACCTACTTCACATGATAAAAACGCTTGATGTCATCATGCAAATTTTATTTGAGCTTTTGGTTGAACATTGATATTGGACAAATTCTTTTCATGTTGAATGAATTTTAAATGAATATTTTTAGCATTTAAACTAACATCGGACTGACAACTTTGAGAGAAGTTTTTTATTTTGTGGAATGGAAACAAAAACAACAAGAAGACTTAAAGTCTAATGAATTACAAATTAATTTTATTTTTTTTCTAAAAAGGGAGGTAGAGGAATAAAATGATAATTACACCAATTTTGTAAATTGATGCTGGAAGTTTTTTATGCCCTCATTGATTACACAAACTAGTTTCATCGAGCAAAATACAGCCCATCCTTTTGTTTTTGTATCTAATCATAAAAGGCTGATAGAAGTCAGAACAACTCTCAAGGGTTTTGACAGAGGAAATAAATGAATTGAAATGGAAAACAAAGGAATGAGTGTACATTTTTATTTGAAACACTTTATACGGGAGGAATGGAAGAAAACTATATTCTCTTTGATCTTTTTCACCAATTTTTTGTTCCACACTTGGTGTTTCTCAATAAAAAAGACACCTTTCTATTCTCTCCTTCACCAGCATTTGCAACCACCCCTGAACCACCACACCGTGGAAAATGATATTTACATGAAAAAGCATTTTCTGTCAAATTCTTTTGAATCAAACAAGGCCCAAGGATATGTTTCCAACAAAAAAATGGAATTAAAAGTAAAATATACATCTAAGAAATTCCACTAAAACAAAACCAGTTGGATCCAGTCCAGATTCCTTGTCTATTAGAAGTGAACTACAATGTCAAGCAAAGCCAACACTTGGAGGGGATGTCATTTACAGAACTCACACGTCCAAAAAAAAAAAAACACAACATCATCACGAAGATTGCTGACCATATAAAATCCAAAAAAGTATAATAAGGAAAAAAGAGAATAAGAGAGATAGTCCACTGCATTGTTACCAATACCAGTACATTCTACACTAGATTCTTTCCATGTCAAAAGCTTCAATAACAAAATTGATTTACAAGATTACATAAGCGAAGTAAGAAAACAAAGAAAGAAGTGCAATGTCATTTTTGGTATCCAATACAGAATTCAAATCTACGGGATGAGGTTATTCAATGTGGGCTAAAACAAATTAGAAGGAAAGATAATTTAATGTACAATAACCTCTACTGCTTACAAGAACAATGAGTCCATTTCAAGTGAGCTAATCAGTGAACCATCGAGATCATCTTCCTCAGTGGAATTCAATAAGCTTGAATTAGCATCAACTCCTTCGAGCAGGTCCACTTCATCTGCCTTCATATACAGCTTTAGTTTCTGCCTGCACAGCCTCAGTTTGTCTTCCAACAAACTTAATTGAGACTCGTGTTTCATTATGATCCATCTCAATGATTGAATAATTTCTTGATCATATTCTTGTTTCTGCTCGGCCATTCGACGGTATTGATTGGCTTGGATTTCTACTGAGCTCTTCTCACTCTGAAGGCGTAAAATCATGGCCATTGCCTCCTCTGCAGCTGATGCAGCAGCCATCCTTTCCTTCTCAAGCTCAGCATAAGCTGCATTTGCTCGCTTCCTTTCAATCTTTACCAGTTTCCTCAATGCCAACGCATCAAATTCTGCATTCTCATCATAAGATTCATAACATTCTCCATCATCATTGTAATTTTCATTCTCCTCTAGAAACCCTTTTGCCTTAACCTCACCATTAGAATTCACATTCTCTTTCCCAGCAAACAAAGTATTTTTATTTGGTAACCTTGGGTTTTCCAAGAATTTCAGTTGATTACACTTACAAGGTGCAATCTTTGAGTCACATACTTCACCAACACCATGTCTCAGACAAAACCCAGTTATGGGTTTCCCTCTGAATTCACAGAGGAAATGCATCAAACTCTTTGGATGCAAACCAAATGGCAGAATCTTTATACAAAACACAAAAATCAAAAGCATCCCCAAAAAATTGAAAACTCTTGAAAAACAACCAAAAACTAAAAATCCACATCCAAAATCACTTCCCTGGCTCAAAAGCTTCAAAAGTGAAGCACAATCCATGACTAGAAATCCAGGAATAATCAGAAAAACCCTCTTGTAAAACTCAATAACAGAGTAAACAACCACTAATAAACAAAAACCACCCAGAATCTGCATCTGGGTCCAACACTTTTTATTTGGAATTCCCAGGTCTTATGGTAAAAACAAAGAGCAAAAAATCCAACTTTGGGGAAACGAGGAAGTTGTGAAAGGCAAAAGGAGTACGTGCATAAAAATTTGTGCTTTTGCTTGATTCCTATAGAAATCTAAAAAGGGGAAATAAATAGAGCATTAGAAGTGTAGAACCAGTAACCCTCTGATTAGCTTCTATTGTAGCAAACAAGAGAGAGAGAATCTTACAGTGTTAAGCGTGGAAGATAATGGAGAACGAAAATAAAGGCAAAAGGATCGGGGTATAGCGGTTATTTAGACTCGGGGTTTTTCAGATATTTGGTATAAAAAATAAAAATAAAAACAGAAAAACAAAAAAACAAAAAAACAAAAACAAAAAACATAAGAAGAAAAATATCTGGCAAATTTATGAGGGCAATGTGTTAGAGGATAAGATTCTAATGTCTAATTTCTATTACAAAAAAATAAGAAAAAAACAAATAAATCCCAAATGTAAAACCATCTATGCTTGCCACCATCAATGGCAATGTTATAGATCATGGCTAAGTTTGTGCAAAGTTGTGATTTTTATGTGCAAATCATATTTAATATTGCAGAATTTGATTATTTCTTTTTAAGTATGCCACAAAAATCTTCTTTTTTTTTTCTCCTTGATAATTTGTGAAGTTTTAAGTTCCATTTGGCTAAAAAAAAGTTAAATTCTTTAAAAAGTGAAAAAATAAAAATAAAAATCTCATTTTTAAAAATTTATTAGGAGTGGGAATAAATTGATCATTGGCCTTAAATAAAAATTTACCTTTTGAGATGATCGTATATGGTGCAATCATAGTCTCACAACTAGGGTCATTACAATATTTTCTTGTAGAAATTAAACCAAAAAGGAAAAGTAAATAAAATAAAAAAATTAATTCTTATTATTTTATTCACTATAAAAGCTGGTTTCAAAGAAAACCAATCATGCTTTTGCTTGTAGCTTGGTTGTAAAATTTAGGTGGTGAGTTGCTATTGAGATTATGGAGTAAGCGTACAGCCTTTATAACCTAATAATGATGAGATGGTAAGTTTCCTTATCCTATATATATATGTATTGGTAAAATATTTATTGGCACATTTATGGTAAAATATTTATGGAAGAGATTTCTAACAGTCATCTAATCTAACTACATGAAAAATACTCAAATAATCATCCAAAATTATTAATTAAAAGGAATATAATTAATTTAAAGAAATGATGTAATTAAAAAGTGAATTTAAAATTGTTTAGTAACAATACAAAAATAAAAATATATAAAAAATTGTTCTAGTAAAGTTTAGAGAAAAGAGATGAGGAATAAGAAGATGAGACAAGTTAAAGTACTCAAACTAAATTACTTTGGTCCTTGAAATTGCAAGGACTTAGGGTTTGTTAATTAATTAACAAGATAAAAATATAGGCGGAACTTAGAATGGTTTACTAAAATTTGTTTGATAAAGCAATTTGCTAACAAGCTCGAGTAGGTAGCCTGAACTTTTTTTTATATACTAGTTGCCTACACGCATGTGTTTTCATGTTTTATATATATTTTTTATGTTAATTTGATTTTTTTTTAATTAATTCAATTTAATAAAAAAATATTAGTATATTAAAAGGATGGGAGAGAATGGGGAAGTGAGAAAGTTTATCAAGTGATGGTATGAATTTTATTAATTGAATTTATTTTTAAATAAATATATATTATATATTAATAGATGGGTCTCTCTCTTTTCTAATAGTATAGATATAAATATATAATATTTCAAATAAAAATTTTTGTTGGAGAATGTTCCTATAAAATAGAACTTAATTTTCACATGCAGGATTTCAGCTTGAAGATTTAAGTAACCACATTTCATTTGTGAGAGAAAGTAGAAAACAGAGGTGTCTCCTTCAAATGAGAAGCCAATGAGAAAGGGATTACATTACATGGGCAAGAAATTCAGTGCAATAGAAAAGCACGAAAAAAATTAATTCTTTTGAGGATCTTAGAAACCAATTCCATGACCAAAAAGTTTAGTTATTTAATGCAAGTCACAAAGTTGATATTTTCTGTTGGAAATTGAAATCAAATCAATGAAAATAACAAATAGTTGATCTCAATCTAGTAATATGATTGCATGTTTGGCTTCACTTTCTTTTATTATTTCTTGGTGCACAGCCTGCTCAAAGTCCTTAAAATCATATGCTGCAGTGTTATTTTCTGGGCATTCTGCCCTGCTTATGTGCTCAAACTTCAGCTAAATTATCAGATTACTGTTGAAATTTATAATGCTTTTAGTTTATGTACTTTTGAAAGCAAAGATGTATAATAGGACACTTGAAAACATTTGAGGATACGTACGTAACCAAATAGCTTGTAGTAAATTTATATTAATTGAGTTATTTCTAATTGAAAGCTAGCCGTTTTATGATCGTTAGAATCATAAACTAACTCTTTTATGAGTATTGAAAACTATCCATTTGATGACAATTAAGAAAATGATTATTTGTTTATAACAAATTATTTATCCAATTACCGTTATAAAATAATTTTTATTTATGACCGTTGAAAATAATTATTTTTTCTTACATGGTAGTTTTATATGGTGGTTTAGCTTTTCTTTTTTTGTTTTTGTTTATTGAAGTACTATTCTTGGGTTTTACACAAGAAACGTGTTGCCCAAGTGACCAACAATCAAAGTCAATGATACCCAATTAATTTTGGTAAATAAAAGGAATTTAGTAACAATTAATGTTTAAAACTACTTGGAGGCCAAGAATGGATCTAATTATACAATTGTTATCTATAGAGGACCTTACTTGAGCCCTCAATGTCAAACATTTCTGTGTGCTTGTGTCACTTGCAAAAGAATGGTTCTAAAAGTGAATAAAAAGAAGCAGCAGAAGCTTTTTGCTGCTGGTAACAAAGAACACAGCAGGTCCAAGTCATGGCCTGATCTTCCAGAGCAGCTTGTCAATTTAATGGGAAGGCAGCCAACTCTACGCAAGAACTTAAACAATGGGGGTGTGATTAAGTCATGGAGAGTAGCACCAAAGCAATGCAACCCAAATTCAACACTACCTTGGCTGCAACTCTTGGATCCTGATAGTGCCAGCATTGACAAAAATAGCAGCCACACCACCGGATACTGGCTCATCAATACATCATCCCCATATAAGTTTCCTGAGTATATCGGTATCCTTGGAACGATTATGTGGGGTGCTCTAATGGCATAATGGTAGCTAAAGAAGATCCTCCTGATATGTACAATATGTGGATTTCAATAGAGTGGTTGTTATGTCCTCCCTGTATGGGATTCCCAGGTTCCAATCAAGCTTGCTGTACTATCCTCATCATCTGCGGATAAAGATTGCATAGTAATGGCATTGACAGGCACTAGCCATCCTGCTTTTGGATTCCATAGAGTAAAGAAATGGCGTATGGATTCTGAAAAATTTGAATGGATAAAACAAGACTGCACAGTCACTGAGCCACGATATTCAAATCAATCTGGAAAGCAACATGTTATGCAATTTACTAATGCAATTGGTTTTAGAGGTAAGTTTTATGCTTTGAGCTTGCAGGGGACACTTGCAATTATAGAAGACATCGATTCCAGTCCTCAAATTACTGCCTTGAGTACTAGTAGGGTTGTTCCTTCTGTTTCATCAAGACATTTTAGAGAATATCTTCTTGAATCTGATGGGGAAATCCTCTTAGTATTTCTTATATCAAGAAAGTCATCCGTTAATATTGTTGATCATGTTGAAGTCTATCGGCTTTACTTGGATAGACTCACTTGGAGTAAAATGGAGAGCCTTGGGGACAGAACATTATTTGTGGGAACTTATTGCTGTATGCCTGTTTTGGCAAGTAAAGTGGGATGTAGGAGAAATTGTCTGTATTTTAGGCAGCCCACAGCTGATGGTTGGTGGATATATGACATGGTCACAGGCAGCATTTCTTCTGGATGGAGCAACCCAAATTCTTCAGCAAAATCACTTGTTTGGACAGAATCAATAGAAGATCACGAGTAATATCACCAAAAACTATGTTATCTGTTATTTGTTAACAGCATTAACTTAAAAGTGTTTTCTTGCAGCATAAGTAGTCATTAGAGGAAGTCATTTCAATCTCTGTATTGACATTTGATTGATGAAATGGTGTGTCTGTAATTTCTAAGGCAACAACATCACTTTTGGCACTAGCCAAATATCAAGCACATGAATTGTTTTATGAAACAAAAGCCCTCAAGAAGAAGAATGTAATTCCATATCCATCATAGATTTTATTGATTAATCCATGATGAGTTGTGAAGTCTGTGCTTTCCTAAGTCATTAATGTTTCAAACATAGCAACTGGTTGTAATATGTGACTGAGACAAACATTTTCTTTCTCATATCTGGCAAATCGGGGGACTGCATAAGTGCATATAATGTATACATACATACATACATACATAATATCATAACCTGACGAAAAAGGTCAAACTAACATATTTTGCTTGTACTGAAAACTCTCGTGTGTAAGCATCAAGTTCAGGATCATAAGGAGTCACAATATTCTTTGCCCGCCTTAACAACAACTTACAAAGTTACAATATGTCCAAGTCGAACTTCACAAAGTAAATCAATTTCAGATTTAGACCCCTTAACAACTACTTACCAAGTTACAATATGTCCAAATAGAACTTAATAAAGTAAATCAATAAAATATTATATCATTTTCAGATTTAGACCTCAATTAGCTGGTGTGTCTTAATACTATATATGTTCATATTACATCCCACTTGAACATGATTATGTAGTATTTTCGTTTTCCATAATTACAGCAATTAGTAGCATTTAAATTGAATAATTATTTTCTCCTACATAAGAAAAGTATTTTTTCTTCTTTTGACTAGTTGTTTTAAACTTCAAGAGTCATCCTAGAAAGTTGTCTGTCTTTGCTTAGCAGAAATATTTTTTTCTGCACAAGCTTATGGCAATCCTCTATTGGCCTAATTACATGTTGGAGTGAGGATACGCTAAAAGCACTTTTGCAGAGATGAATATCAGACTGCACCTGACTGCTCTTTTGGTATTATTAGTTCTAAGTTCTCTTATTACTTACCTATGCTTAAGTCAAGTTTCTTCAAATAAAAGAGTACCTTTGATGAAAAGAAGTCCTTCATCTGCTTTGCCACTTGGTAATAAGTTAAGATCATTGCTGATGTTTAAATTGGGAATTTTTGGGCAGAAAAAGAATATATAAATCTTCTACTTTGTCTCTCAAATAAACTCAACAGGGTGGCAATTAAGCTAGTGATCTCTTGCAGACAGCACTCTTTCTCTGATATTGAAAGGTTAAAAGAGTAAATTCGAGATGGAGTATCTTACTATCTGTATAAGCACTTCAAATTTGATTTACAATATACTGATATACGGTCATAAGTTTCTCTTTGGAAAAGAATAAAAGATACACATTAACAACAATATGGTACAATGAGTCTAATTATTTCACAAACAATCTAACGCAATAGTGCTGCAGATAAAGATAAACCTGCTGACGTTGGGGTAGATTGTGACGAAGACAGACTTTGCTCAATATCAAAAGCAGTAGCACCATAGGACAATGGAATGATTGAAGACAAGGATGCAGTAACTTCAAGTGGAAGATAAGTTGGCACTGGCATCTTCGGTGGGAGAATGGGCAATGGTGCATCAAATTTAAGCACGTGAATTGCTTGCCTTACTGAGGGCCTATGAATATAATATGGGTAAGCACACCAAAGGCCAACAATCATTAACCGTTCCATCTGTTGCTTATCGAATTCTCCACATAGTTTGTGGTCTGCTGCTTCAAGTACCTTTCCCATTCCATAGAACTCCCAAACCCACTCCAACATTCTTATTTGACCTTCCTTGGCACCAGAATTGATCGGTTTTCTTCCACAAGCTATCTCCAATGCAACAACCCCAAAACTGAATATATCAGATTCCTTGCTAGACTTTCCTGTGACAAGACATTCAGGGGCCATGTAACCCATAGTACCCGCTAAAATTGTGGTTTGTGACCCTTTCCCATGATCCACCAGTCTAGCTAATCCAAAATCTCCAAGTTTAGGATTGAAACTTGAATCCAACATAATGTTGCTTGATTTAATGTCCCTACGCAGCACTCACTGGTCCTATTCTTCATGCAAGTACAGCAATGCCGAGGCCAGGCCCTGAGAGATGTTGTACCTTACCTGCCATGTCAAGAAGCTTTTCCCACTAAAGAGATGGGCATCCAAACTTCCATTTGGCATGAACTCATAAATGAGTAGGAGATCATTCTTTTGGTGGCACCAACCAATTAGTTGTACCGAGTTCCTATGCCTCAAGTGGCTAATGATCTTAACTTCAGTTGCATATTCCTTTATCCCCTGTCTAGACTCTTTTGATACCCTCTTGATTGCAACATAGGAATTTAGGTCCCTTAGAAAACCTCTATAAACCCCACCAAAACCACCCTGTCCAAGCTTCTCTGTCTCTGCAAAATTTTTGGTTGCATGGACCAATTCATTGTAGGAAAACCTCTTAGGTCCCGTTCCCTTTTCAAATTCATCATCCATAGTCAAATCAATATTTAACTCTTCCTCTTCCTCTTCCCCTCTTCTCTTCTTCAACAACAGAAAACAAACTATCCCCAAACAGATGACTAACGCACTTATACTCACTTCAAGCCCAATTTTCAGACTTGCATTGCTTTCAATTCTAGGGTGATCAGGACTGGGGATTGGTGAGGCGGGTGATGCTGATGCTGTTGCTCGTTCTGGTTCTGGTTCTGGAATGGGGCTTGTTGCATTCTCATCGCCTTCTAAACTTGAAATAAAAGACCATGACTGCAGTGTATGTATCTCAAAGTAAAGACCGGTGGCGGCTGAGAAGCCAAAAATTACCCATTCAGGTAAATAATTTCTCAAATCAACATTATAATATCACTAAACCATGCCTCAGTTACATTAGACCTCATAGAATTGATATTGATTCCTACATGAGTACCTTCTGGATCCCAAGAATTCATGTAAGTGTCAAACTCCACCGCGACAAAGGAAAACTCTGTTGATTTCAATGTTTGATTGCCATCCACCACACCAAGACCCCCTCCTTCTATTAGATGATTAGGAACTGGGAGATTAGGATCTGCAAGAAAGAAAGCCATCCCATCTCCATAAGGAATGTTTTGAGCATAAATGACAAAGGAGAATTTGGTACTGAAATCTGTCAGGTTTCCTGAGCTTCTGTCCCAAAGGTGCATCTGTTTTGGAGCTATGACTCTACCAAAACTGTAATCCTTGTTTAAGTCTATTGCATTCAGAGTAAGTTGGATATATGATTGGGAGATATAAGTTACCATCACATCGCCTTGATTAAAGCTGGAAAAGTTGAAGCGAAGTGAAGCTGCATAAGGTATTATTAGAAGGATTAATATGATTTTCATCAAATAATCAAAGAGAAGGTTCGTGTGAAGATGAAAATTATAAAACTTGTTGAAAGACATGATTTGAGATGAGTTTGATAAGGTAAAAGGTTATCACTAGAACTTCAATTAAACAGGTTGTCATTTAAATGTTGCATCAGCAGAAATGTTGCAATTTTAATAGCAGTAGCATACACTACTTACTTTTCAACTGCATATTATATTACAAGTAGAAATCTTCTTCTCCGAGAATTTGTTGGTCATCCCAGATTAATTTTAAATAGTGTAGCCTGGACGTAAGGCTGACGATGCGATGTCTTCCTACATGTTTGGAAGTATTTACTTGAGATATCTTCTGTTAATATTTCCTTTTTTTAATTGTACAGACTAGTGTGAGACCAAGACGACATTGAATATGTTCATAGTAATGATTCCAACTTGTCAAAGGGTTGATGTTCTTTTTTGGTGAAAAGAAACACTTCATTCAATAAACTGCCTGAAGGATAAATAGCAGAACCAGCAGGAACTAGTGTTGGGGTTCAAACCCCATTACAGTTATGGTAGAGGGATTAAACCATATTCTACCATTTCCTAAATGTTCCATAGTGCAAATTCTGCATGTGGAACATCTGTAACATGTTACTGGTTAGTAACATGATTTTAGTGGCTAAAGTGTAGTGGCAGCATAATTTGTAATAAGAGTGAATTTAAGATAGAGAGAGATCTTACTATCAATAAACCACTATAAATTTGAGTTAGAGTCTACTGATATACAATCACAACAATGTGATACAATGAGTTGAATTATTTGACATATAACAACCTAACGACAGTGCAGAAGCGCAGCAGATGAAAATGAACTTGCTGATGACGTGGTTGTAGATTGTAATGAACCAGTGTATAAATTGTTTGATTAAGAGTTAAGAATGCCTTTGCTCAATCTGAAAAGTAGTAGCATCAATAGACGTTGAAATGATTGAAGACAAAGATGCAGTGCCTAGATCTTGTTTTTTTCATCTTATTTTTTTACTTTTGAATAAGTTGTCTCAGATCTATATTTTTTTAATGACAGATTTTTGAGTTTCTTGTGGTATTCTGAATGGGAATTCTGCTTCTCCTTTTTGTAGAGTTATGGTTCTCTCGTTGGGAGTTTGTGTATCTTTCATTCGATTTAATTATTCTCATATGGGAGATTCTAATCTAGTATTACATTAGGCCAATCGCTTTTGGAGTGTTACTCCACCTATGGAAGAGATCTCAAACAGTAAATTATTTTTTCTTACATAATAGTTTTTTATGGTGGTTTAGCCTTTTTATTTTATTTGTTTTTTGAACTACAATTTTTGGGTTTTACACAAGAAACGTGTTGCCCAAGTGACCAACAATTAAAGTCAACGATACCTAATTTATTTTGGTTAATAAAAGGAATTTAGTAACAATTAAAGTTTAAAACTACTTGGAGGCCAAGAATGAATCTAGTCATACAATTGTTATATATGGGGACCTTACTTAAGTCCTCAATGTCAAACATTTCTGCGTGCCTGTGTCACAAGCAAAAAAAAAATGGTTCTAAAAGTGAATAAAAAGAAGAAACAGAAGCTTTTTGCTGCTTGTAACAAAGAACACAGCAAGTCAAAGTCATTGCCTGATCTTCCAGAGCTTCTTGTCAATTTAATTGGAAGGCAGCCAACTCTACACAAGAACTTAAACTTTGGGGGTGTGATTAGGTCATGGACAGTAACACCAAAGCAATGCAACCCAAATTCAACACTACCCTTGGCTGCAACTCATTGATCCTGGGAGTGCCTGCATTGACAAAAATTGCAGCCACACCACCCGACACCGGCTCATCGATACATCATCCCCATATAAGGTTCCTGGGTATCGGTGCAGGTACTTTCGGACAATATGCCTAGGTATCCTTGGAAAGATTATGTGGGGTGCTCTAATGGCATAATGGTAGCTGAAGTAGACCCTCCTTATATTTACAATCTGTGGAATCCAATAGACAGAGGATGTTATGGCCTCACTGTATGGGATTCCCAGGTTCCAATCAAGCTTGCTGTACTATCCTCATCACCTGCAGATAAAGATTGCATGGTAATGGCATTGACAGGCACTAGCCATCCTGCTTTTGCATTCTATAGAGTGAAGAAACGGCGTATGGAATCTAAACAAAGAAAAATTTGAATGGATAAAACAAGACTGCACGGTCACTGAGCCACGATATTCAAATCAATCTGGAAAGCAACATGTTATGCAATTTACTAATGCAATTGGTTTTAGAGGTAAGTTTTATGCTTTGAGTTTGCAGGGGACATTTGCAATTATAGAAGACATTGATTCCAGTAACATTGTTTGGGAACAGAACATTGTTTGTGGGAACTTATTGCTGAATGCCTGTTTTGGCAAGTAAAGTGGGATGTAGGAAGAATTGTCCGTGTTTTAGGCAGCCAACAGCTGATGGTTGGTGGGTATATGACATGGTCACAGGCAGCATTTCTTCTAGATGAAGCAACACAAATTCTTCAGCAAAATCCTTGGTTTGGATAGAATCAATAGAACATTAGGAGCAATATCACCAAAATCTTAGGTGTTTGTTAGCATTAACTTCAAAGTGTTTTCTTGCAGCATAAAAAGTCATTACAGGAAGTCATTTCAATCTCTGTATTGACAATATTTGATTGATGAAATGGTGTGTCTGTAATTTCTAAGGCAACAACATCACTTTTGGCCCTAGCCAAATATCAAGCACAGGAATTGTTTTATGAAACAAAAGCCCTCAAGAAGAAGAATGTAATTCCATATCCATCATAGATTTTATTGATTAATCCATGATGAGTTGTGAAGTCTGTGCTTTCCTAAGTCATTAATGTTTCAAACATAGCAACTGGTTGTAATATGTGACTGAGACAAACATTTTCTTTCTCATATCTGGCAAATCGGGGGACTGCATAAGTGCATATAATGTATACATACATACATACATACATAATATCATAACCTGACGAAAAAGGTCAAACTAACATATTTTACTTGTACTGAAAACTCTCGTGTGTAAGCATCAAGTTCAGGATCATAAGGAGTCACAATATTCTTTGCCCGCCTTAACAACAACTTACAAAGTTACAATATGTCCAAGTCGAACTTCACAAAGTAAATCAATTTCAGATTTAGACCCCTTAACAACTACTTACCAAGTTACAATATGTCCAAATAGCAACTGCTTGTAATATGTGACTGAGACAAACATTTTCTTTCTCTATATCTGGCAAACTGGGGACTGCATAAGTGCATATAACGTTACATACATACATAAGATCATAACCTCACAAATAGGTCAAACTTATTTTACTTGTATTAAAAACTCTCATGTGTAAGCATCAAGTTCAGGATCATAAGGAGTCACAATATTCTCTGCCGGCCATAACAACAATTTTCAAGGTTCCAATATGTCCAAATAGAACTTCACAAAGTAAATCGATAAAATTTTAAATCACTTTCAGATTTAGGCTACAATTAGCTGGTGTGTCTTAATACTATATATATGATCATATTACATCCCACTTGAACATGTACTACTAGATAGTTCATAAAACAATAAGATTAAGGTAGCTTCTGCTGCTAGTGCAAGTAGCGTATATATAAATATATAATATATACAATTTAAATCATGATCACGCAAAGAAGAAGAAAATTTTCAAAGTTGTCCCTTAAAGAAAGACATACCTTTTAGAGATGAATTCATCTTACGTATCTGATAATCTTTAGAGACAGAATTCTTGTAGTGATATAACAGACAAGTTAAAGCAAAATCAATTATTTTTCTTGCTATCAACACCTTCAAGCGCTAATGACTTAGGAATTCTTTTTTCTTTTCCAACATACTGACATGATTATGTAGTATTTTCGTTTTCCAGTAATTACAGCTAGTAGAAGCATTTAAATTGAATAATTATTTTCTCCCACATAAAGAAAAGTTTTTTTTTTTCTTTTCTTTTCTTTTGACTAGTTGTTGTTTCCAGCTCCAAGAGTCATCCTAGAAAGTTATCTGTCTTTGCTTAGCAGAAATGTTTTTTTCTGCACGAGCTTATGACAATCCTCCCCTGACCTAATTACATATTGGAGTGAGGACACACTAAAAGCAGTTTTGAAGAGATGAATATAAGACTGCACCTGATGGCTCTTTTGGTATTTGGTATTATTAGATCTAAGTTTTCTTATTACTTGCCTATGCTGAAGTCAAGTTTCTTGAAGTAAAAGAGTACCTTCGATGAAAAGAAGTCCTTCATCCGCTTTTCCACTGGGTAATAAGTCTAAGATCATTGCTGATGTTTAAATTGGGAATTTTTAAGCAGAAAAAGAATATCTGAATCTTCTAATGTGTCTCTCAAATAAACACAACAGAGTGGCAATTAAGCTAAGGATCTATTGCAGACAGCATTCTTTCTCTGATATTGAAAAGTTAAAAGAGTAAATTTAAGATAGAGAGTATCTTACTATCAACATAAGTACTCCAAATTTGAGTTAGAGTATACTGATATACAATCATAAGTTTCTCTTGAAAAAAGAATAGAAGATACACATTGGCAACAATATGATACAAAGAGTCTAATTATTTCACATATAACAATCTAACGCATGTGCAATAGAGCCGCAGATGAAGATGAACCTGCTGACAATGTGGTAGATTGTCATGACGAAGACTGCCTTTGCTCAATCTCAAAACCAGTAGCACCTTAAGATGTTGAAGTGATTTAAGACAAAGATGCAGTAGCTTGAGGTGGAAGGTAAGTTGGCATTGGCATCTTCTGTGGAAGAATGGGCAATTGAGCTTCCAAATTAAGCACATGGATTGCTTGCCTTACTGAGGGCCTGTGAATATAATCTGGGTAAGCACACCAAAGGCCAACAATCATTAACTGTTCCATTTGTTGCTTGTCGAATTCTCCACATAGTGTGGGATCTGCTGCTTCAAGGAGCTTTCCCATTCCATAGAGCTCCCAAACCCACTCCAACATTCTTATTTGACCTTCCTTTGCACCAGAATCAATTGGTTTTCTTCCACAGGCTATCTCCAAGTGCAACAATCCCAAAACTGAATATATCAGATTCCTTGCTTGACTTCCCTGTGATAAAACATTCAGGGGCCATGTAACCCATAGTACCAGCTAAAACTGTGGTTTGTGACCCTTTCCCATGATCCACCAGTCTAGCTAATCCAAAATCTCCAAGTTTAGGATTGAAACTTGAATCCAACATGATGTTGCTTGATTTAATGTCCCTGTGTAGCACACACCGTTCCCATTCTTCATGCAAGTACAGCAATGCCGAGGCCAGGCCCTGAGCGATGTTGTACCTTACCTGCCATGTCAAGAAGCTTTTCCCACTAAAGAGATGGGCATCCAAACTTCCATTTGGCATGACCTCATAAATGAGTAGGAGATCATTCTTTTGGTGGCACCAACCAATTAGTTGTACCAAGTTCCTATGCCTCAACTGGCTAATGATCTTCACTTCAGTTGCATATTCCTTTATCCCCTGTCTAGACTCTTTTGATACCCTCTTGATTGCAACATAGCAGTTTAAGTCCCTTAGAAAACCTCTATAAACCTCACCAAAACCACCTTGTCCAAGCTTCTCTGTCTCTGCAAAATTTTTGGTTGCATGGACCAATTCATTGTAGGAAAACCTCTTAGGCCCAGTTCCCTTTTCAAATTCATCATCCATGGTCAAATCAAAAGTTAAATCTTCCTCTTTCCCTCTTTTCCTCTTCTTCCACGACAAAAACCAAAGAGTACCTAAACAGATGACTAACACACTTATACCAATTCCTAGTCCGATTTTCAAACCTGCCTTGCTTTCACTTCCAGGGTCAGAAATGGGGATTGGTGAGGCTGCTGCTGGTGGACTTGGGCTTGTTGCATTTACATCACCTTCTAAATTTGAACTGAAAGACCATGACTGCAGAGTATTTATCTCAAAGAAAACTCCGGTGGCAGCTGAGAAGCCAACAGTAACCCACTCAGGTAAGTAATTTCTCAAATCAACATTGTATTCCAGCTTCTGTTCTACCGACGTACCATTACTATAGCCAGTGAAAGAAACACTTAAATTATGTGTAATAGAGCTATAATCAATACTAACATTATACACTTTCCTGTTTAAAATATCACTAAACCATGCCACAGTTTCTTTAGACCTCATAGAGTTGATATTGATACCTACATGTGTACCATTTGGATCCCAAACATTCTGAAAAGTGTCCAACTCTACCGCCACAAACGAAAACCCTGTTGAGTTTAATGTTTGATCGCCATCAACAACACCAAGACCCCCTCCTTCTATTAGATGAACAGGAACTGGGAGATTAGGATCCGCAAGAAAGAATGCCATCCCATCTCCATAAGGCTCGCTTTCATAAGCCTGAAGGATAATAGAGAATTTGGTACTGAAATCTGTGAGGTTTCCTGAGCTTCTGTCCCAAAGGTGCATTTGTTTAGAAGCTATGGCTCTACCAAAACTGTAATTCTTGTTTAAGTCCACTGCATTGAAAGTAAGTTGGATATATGAGGCTACGATATAAGAATCCCCTTTTAGCATGACATCACCTTGATTAAAGCTAGAAAAGTTGAAGGACAGTGAAGCTGCATAAGGGATTATTAGGAAGATTAGAATGCTTTTATGCAAATAGTAAAAGAAAAGGTTGTTGAAAGACATGATTTGGGATGAGTTTGACAGTTAAGGTTGTCACTTGGAAATCAATTAAGTAGGTTTTCATTTAGATGACTAATTGTCTTGCACATTTACTAGCGCGGACATTGTTTACTTTTCATTGTTTTTAACTGAATGTTATATTTTATATGCAACTATTCTTCTCTTGGATTTTGAGATATGGTGTGTGTGGGGAGACCTCGCTGCGTCTTAGACGTATTAAACAAATTTTATCCCCTAATTTTTTCCTCCTCCTTTTCTCTCCAACCGAGGAAATTTTTTTTTTCATTTGTCACGATATTTCATTAACGGCAGTGCCTGGATCCTCTTTTTTTTAACTACTACTTTTGAATAAGTCATCTCGATGTATATTATTTTTATATTTTGAGTTTTTTGTGATATCCTCAATGAAATTTTTTGCTATCTTCTTTTTTAAGAATTTATATGATTCTTCCTTTGAGAATTTGTATGTCTTTAATTTATTTATTTATTCTCGTGTGAGAGATTCTGATTTAGAATTTTATTTAGACAATTGCTTTGATTTTTTATGGTGATATTCATGCCATGTTAAATGAGTAAAGCAAGATATTGGATTCTAGTTAGTGAAAAAAGGAATAAGAGTTCATATTGTAATATTATATCTAAAAATATTTCGATTCACTTGTGCTATTATATTTATGTTAATGAAAATCTTCTACTTTAAAAAAAAAGAAGGAATTATATATAATTAGATATTATAGTTTTATATATATTATATTCTAATACTCTCACTTATCAAGTTAGAGCATATATATTACTAGCCCCGTCACAAGCACGCGTGTAAGGATTTTTATTTTTTTTTAAGAAATAATATAAATGACATTATAATTGTTGTATAAAATAGAGATAATAAGATAAATTTTAGGAGGACACCATAAGGGTGTTTTAGTAGTATAGTATAGAAGATAGATATGTTCCAAACTTATTATAAATAATATGAAGATCGACACCCGAGAGATTTGGTAAACAAAATCATTATCTCTAAAAGTTGAAGTTATTAGGTGAGATTCCAAAAATGAGTTATAATCTCATACACGTCCCTGTATACACAAACACATTGGATTTGTCAATATGAAAAATGCACAGGCCCTCTTCATATATTATAATTCAATTTTAATTATATTTTTTTTAAATGGAAGGCGTTAAGGTTTTAATTCCTAACTACTTGGTCATAAGACTCTAGTACCGTTGTTGTTGTTTTTGACATGAAGTAGATTAAAACTTGACCTATTATTTCTTAGATCCTCGAAGTGAGGGGAAGTATTGAGAGTTTTTATAATTTGCCATCCATCACACCTAGACCCCCTCCTTCTATTAGATGATCAGGAACTAGGAGATTAGGATTCGCAAGAAAGAATGCCATCCCATCTCCACAAGGAATGTTTTCAGCATAAATGACAAAGGAGAATTTGGTATTGAAATCTGTCAGGTTTCCTGAGCTTCTGTCCCAAAGGTGCATCTGTTTTAGAGCTATGACTATACAAAACTGTAATCCTTGTTTAAGTCTATTGCATTCAGAGTAAGTTGGATATCTGAACGGGAGATATAAGAATTGCCTCTTAGCATCACATCACCTTGATTAAAGCTGGAAAAGTTGAAGGGAAGTGAAGCTGCAAAAGGGATTATTAGAAGGATTGATGTGATTTTCATCAAATAATCAAAAAGAAGGTTTGTGTGAAGATGAAAATTATAAGAGTGGTAGAAAGACATGATTTGAGATGAATTTGATAAGGTAAAAAGCTATCACTGATTGAAAATCAATTAAACAGGTTGTCATTTAAACGTATTGCATCAGCAGAAGTCTTGCAATTTTAATAGCAGTAGCACATATTGCTTACTTTTCAGCTGCATATTATAAGTAGAAATCTTCTTCCATCAGAATTTGTGCAATGGTCAATTCAAGAACTTGTTGGTCATCCCAGATTAATTTTAAATATTAAGCGTAGCCTGGACATAAAGCTGATGATGCAATGTCTTTTTCCATATATTCTGTTAATAGTTCCTACATGTGGAAGTATTTACTTGAAATATATTCTATTAATAGTTCCATTTTTTTTAATTGTGCAGACTAGTGTGAGACCAAAACGATATTGGATATGTTCATAGTAATGATTCCAACTTGTCAACGGGTTGATGTTCTTTTTTGGTTAAAAGAGAAACTTCATTCAATAAACTGCCTGAAGGCTAAGTAGCAGAACCAGCAGGAGCTAGTGCTGGGGTTCAAACCCCATAACAGTTATGGTAGAGGGATTAAAGCATATTCTACCATTTCCTAAATGTCCCATAGTGCAAACTCTGCATGTGGCACCTTTGTAACTTGTTATTGGTTAGTTACATGATTTTAATGGCAAGTGTAATAGCAGCATAATTTGTAATAAGAGTGAATTTAAGATAGAAAGATATCTTACTATCAGTATAATCAAGCACTATAAATTTGAGCTAGAGTCTACTGATATACAATCAAAAGATTCACTTGGAAAGAGAATAAAAAAATACACACAAAAATGTGATACAATGACTTCAATGATTGAACATATAACGACCTAACATATGTGCAAAAGCGCAGCAGATGAAGATGAAATTGCTGATGACATGGTTGTAGATTGTGATGAGCCAGTGTATAAATTGTTTGATGAAGACTGGCTTTGCTCAATCTCAAAAGCAGTAGCACCATAGGATGATGAAATGATTGAAGACAAAGATGCAGTAGCTTAAGGTGGAAGAAAGTTGGCACTGGCATCTTCTGTGGGAGAATGGGCAAAGGAGCTTCAAAATTAATCACATGGATTACTTGCCTTACTGAAGGCCTGTGGATGTAATCTGGTTGAGCACACCAAAGGCCAATAATCATTAATTGTTCCATTTCATGCTTGTCGAATTCTCCACATAGCTTGGGGTCTGCTGCCTCAAGTAGCTTTTCCATTCCATAGAGCTCCCAAACCCACTCCAACATTCTTATTTGACCTTCCTTGGCACCAGCATTGATCGGTTTTCTTCAACAGGCTATCTTGATCATGCTAAGAAGAAGAAAATTTCAAAGGTATCACTTAAAGAAAGACGTATCTCTTTGAGAGTCGAAACTATCCTCTGTCTCTAAAAGATATTCAATCATAAGTTTCTCTTGAAAAAAGAATAGAAGGTACACATTAGCAACAATATTATGATACAGAGTCTAATTATTTCACATATAACAATCTAACGCAAGTGCAAATAGTACAGCAGATGAAGATGAACCTGCTGGCGATGTGGTAAATTGTCATGACGAAAACTGCCTTTGTTCAATCTCAAAAGCTATAGCACCTTAAGATGTTGAAATGATTTAAGACAAAGATGCAGTAGCTTGAGTTGGAAGGTAAATTGGCACTGGCATCTTCTGTGGAAGAATGGGCAATTGAGCTTCCAAATTAAGCACATGGATTGCTTGCCTTACTGAGGGCCTGTGAATATAATCTGGGTGAGCACACCAAAGGCCAACAATCATTAACCGTTCCATCTGTTGCTTGTCGAACTCTCCACATAGTTTCAAGGAGCTTTCCCATTCAATAGAGCTCCCAAACCCACTCCAACATTCTTATTTGACCTTCCTTTGCACCAGAATCAATTGGTTTTCTTCCACAGGCTGTCTCCCATGCAACAATCCCAAAACTGAATATATCAGATTCCTTGCTTGACTTCCCTGTGATAAAACATTCAGGAGCCATGTAACCCATAGTACCAGCTAAAACTGTGGTTTGTGACCCTTTCCCATGATCTACCAGCCTAGCTAATCCAAAATCTCCAAGTTTAGGATTGAAACTTGAATCCAGCATGATGTTGCTTGATTTAATGTCCCCGTGCAGCACACACCGTTCCCATTCTTCATGCAAGTATAGCAATACCGAGGCCAAGCCCTGAGCGATGTTGTACCTTACCTGCCATGTCAAGAAGCTTTTACCACTGAAAGAGATGGGCATTCCAAACTTCCATTTGGCATGAACTCATATATGAGTAGGAGATCATTCTTTTGGTGGCACCAACCAATTAGTTGTACCAAGTTCCTATGCCTTAACTGGCTGATGATCTTCACTTCAGTTGCATATTCCTTTATCCCCTGTCTAGACTTTTCTGATACACTCCTGATCGCAACATATGAGTTTAAATCCCTTAGAAAACCTCTATAAACCCCACCAAAACCACCCTGTCCAAGCTTTTGTCTCCCTGCAAAATTTTTGGTTGCATAGACCAATTCACTGTAGGCAAACTTCTTAGGTCCAGTTCCCTTTTCAAATTTATCATCCATAGTCAAATCAAAAGTTAAATATTCCTCTTTCCCTCTTTTCCTCTTCTTCCACAACAAAAACCAAATAGTCCCTAAACAGATGACTAACACACTTATACCAATTCCAAGTCCAATTTTCAAACCTGCCTTGCTTTCATCACCTTCTAGATTTGAACTAAAAGACCATGACTGCAGAGTATGTACCTCAAAGAAAAATCCGGTGGCAGCTGAGAAGCCAAAAGTAACCCACTCAGGTAAGTAATTTCTCAAATCAACGTTGTATTCCAGCTTCTGTGCTATCTACGTACCATTACTATAGCCAGTGAAAGAAACACTTAAATTATGTGTAATAGAACTATAATCAATACTAACATTATTCACTTTCCTGTTTAAAATATCACTAAACCATGCCTCAGTTTATTTAGACCTCATATAGTTGATATTGATACCTACATGTGTACCATTTGATCCCAAACATTCTGAAAAGTGTCAAACTCTACCGCCACAAACGAAAACTCTGTTGAGTTTAATGTTTGATTGCCATCAACAACAGGAACTGGGAGATTAGGATCTGCCAGAAAAAATGCCATGCCATCTGCATAAGGCATGTTTTGATCAGCATAAAGGACAAAAGAGAATTTGGTGTATGTGGGGAGACCTCGCTGCGTCTTAGACGTATGAAACAAATCTTATTCCCTAATTTTTTCCTCCTCCTTTTCTCTCCAACCGAGGAAAAAAAAAAAATCTTCCATTTTGTCATGATATTTCATTAACGGCACTGCCTAGATCCTGTCTTTTTCATATATTTTTTTTTTTACTTTTGAGTAAGTCATCTTGATCTATACTAATTTTTATATTTTAAATTTCTTGTTATATCCAAATGAGATTTTTTTACTTCTTTTTTTTGTGAGAATTTATATGATTTTCCCTTTGAGAGTTTGTATGTCTTTATTTCGAATTATTTATTCTCATGTAAGAGAATCTAATTTTGTCTTATTTTTGTCTCACTTTGTCTTTTTTTTTTTTTTTTTTTTTTACATGAAGTAAATTAAAGCTTAACTATTTTATTTCTTAGGTCATTGTAAGGAAGTACTGAGAGTTTTGATAATTTGGTTCTACTTGTACAAGATTGAGCGCGCTCCAACATTATATGCTCTAGCTTGGAAGATATTAAGAGATATAAATAAAGATAAATATGTAAGTTTAAATTAATATATATTATCATAAGGAAGCACCAATATTGAATGATTGTGTAAGTGAGAGTGAGTTCTATTGAATAATACTATCTCTAATAAGAAGAGTGTTAGAATATATCTGTTTAGAGTTAAGTCCAACATAAATAAACCATATGGTATAGTCTTGGAGTCTTTCAAGCTATAACCCTTTCTTTTTCTATTTTACTTTACAATATCCAATAAAGAGGGAATGGTATCACCTCTTAGCCTGGGATTCTCGGTTTCGGTACTAGCCAATCTGCTTTTGGATAAAGAAAAATATGAACGGAAAAAACAAGACTGCACGGTCACTGAGCCGTACTATTCAAATCAATCAGAAAGCAACATATTATGCAGATGCCATTGGGTTTGGAGGTAAGTTTTTACTGCTTTGAGTTTGCAGGGGCACTTGCAGCTATTGAAGTCATTGACTCCTGCCCTCAAATTACTGCTTTGAGTGCTAATTGGGCTGTTCCTTCTGTTTCGTCAAAACATTAAGAGAATATCTTCTTGAATCTGATGGGGAAATCCTATTAGTTTTTCTTATATATCAAGAAAATCATCAGTTACTATTGTGGATCATGTCGAGGTCTATCAGCTTTATTTGGATAGACTCGCTTGGTAAAATGGAGAGCCTTGGGGACAGAACATTGTTTGTGGGAACTTACTGTTGTATGCCTGTTTTGGCAAGTAAAGTGGCATGTAGGAGGAATTGTCTGTATTTTAGGCAGCCAACGGTTGATGGTTGGTGGGTATATGACATGGTCACAGGCAGCATTTCTTCTGGATGGAGCAACATAAATTCTTCAGCAACATCGCCTGTTTGGACAGAATCAATAGAAGAGGAGTAATATCACCAAAATCAAAGAAGTGTTATACTTTCCCAACTGTTCCAGAGTGCAAATTCTGTATGTAGAACCTTTGTAACTTGTTTTTGGTGAGTAACATGATTTTAATGGCTTAAGTGTAATAGCTGCATAATTTGTAATAAGAGTGAATTTAAGGTAGAGAGATATCTTACTATAGTATAAGCACTATAAATTTGAGCTAGAGTCTACTGACATACAATCAAAAGGTTCACTTGGAAAAAGAAAAAGAAAATACACACAACAATGTGATACAATGAGTTGAATTATTTGACATATAGAGACCTAACGTGTGTGCAAAAGTGCAGCAGTTGAAGATGAGCTTGCTGATGACATGGTTGTAGATTGTGATGAACCAGTGTATAAATTGTTTGATGAAGACTGGCTTTGCTCAATCTCAAAAGCAGTAGCACCATAGGATGACGAAATGATTGAAGACAAAGATGCAGTAGCTTGAGGTGGAAGATAAGTTGGCACTGGCATCTTCGGTGGGAGAATGGGCAAAGGAGCTTCAAAATTAAGCACATGGATTGCTTGCCTTACTGAAGGTCTGTGGATGTAATCTGGGTGAGCACACCAAAGGCCAACAATCATTAAATGTTCCATTTCTTGCTTGTTGAATTCTCCACATAGCTTGGGGTCTGCTGCTTCAAGTAGCTTTCCCGTTCCATAGAGCTCCCAAACCCACTCCAACATTCTTATTTGACCTTCCTTGGCACCAGAATCGATTGGTTTTCTTCCACAGGTTATCTCCAATGCAACAATCCCAAAACTGAATATATCAGACTCCTTGCTAGACTTGCCAGTGACAAGACATTCAGGGGCCATGTAACCCATAGTACCAGCTAAAACTGTGGTTTGTGACCCTTTTCCATGATCCACCAGCCTAGCTAATCCAAAATCTCCAAGTTTAGGATTAAAACTTGAATCCAACATAATGTTGCTTGATTTGATGTCCCTATGCAGCACACACCGTTCCCATTCTTCATGCAAGTACAGCAATGCTGAGGCCAGGCCCTGAGCGATATTGTACCTTACCTGCCATGTCAAGAAGCTTTTACCACTGAAGAGATGGGCATCCAAACTTCCATTTGGCATGAACTCATATATGAGTAGGAAATCATTCTTTTGGTGGCACCAACCAATAAGTTGTACCAAGTTCCTATGCCTCAACTGGCTAATGATCTTCACTTCAGTTGCATATTCCTTTATCCCCTGTCTAGACTCTTTTGATACCCTCTTGATTGCAACATAGGAGTTTAAGTCCCTTAGAAAACCTCTATAAACCCCACCAAAACCACCTTGTCCAAGCTTCTCTGTCTCTGTAAAATTTTTGGTTGCATGGACCAATTCATTGTAGGAAAACCTCTTAGGTCCAGTTCCCCTTTCAAATTCATCATCCATAGTCAAATCAAAAGTTAAATCTTCCTCTTTCCCTCTTTTCCTCTTCCTCCATAACAAAAACCAAAGAGTACCTAAACAGATGACTACCACACTTACACCAATTCCAAGTCCAATTTTCAAACCTACCTTGCTTTCACTTCCAGGGTCAGAAATGGGGATTGGTGAGGCTGCTGCTGGTGGACTTGGGCTTGTTGCATTTACATCACCTTCTAAATTTGAACTGAAAGACCATGACTGCAGAGTATTTATCTCAAAGAAAACTCCGGTGGCAGCTGAGAAGCCAACAGTAACCCACTCAGGTAAGTAATTTCTTAAATCAGCATTGTATTCCAGCCTCTGTTCCACCGACGTACCATTTCTATAGCCAGTGAAAGAAACACTTAAATTATGTGTAATAGAACTATAATCAATACTAACATTATACACATTCCTGTTTAAAACATCACTAAACCATGCCATCAGTTTCTTTAGACCTCATAGAGTTGATATTGATACCTACATGTGTACCATTTGGATCCCACAAATTCTTGAAAGTGTCAAACTCTACCGCCACAAACGAAAAATCTGTTGAGTTTAATGTTTGATTGCCATCAACAACACCAAGACCCCCTCCTTGTTTTAGAACAACAGGAATTGGGAGATTAGGATCTGCAAGAAAAAATGCCATACCATCTGCATAAGGCATGTTTTGAGCATAAAGGACAAAAGAGAATTTGGTACTGAAATCTGTGAGGTTTCCTGAGCTGCTGTCCCAAAGATGCATTTGTTTAGAAGCTATGGCTCTACCAAAACTGTAATTCTTGTTTAAGTCTATTGCATTCAAAGTGAGTTGGATATCTGAGGCTTGGAAATAAGAATCCCCTTTTAGCATAACATCACCTTGATTAAAGCTAGAAAAGTTGAAGGACAGTGAAGCTGCATAAGGGATTATTAGGAGGATTAGAATGCTTTTCAGCATCAGCTGATAGTAAAAGAAAAGGTTGTAGAAAGACATGATTTGGGATGAGTTTGATAACTAAGGTTATCACTTGGAATTTGGAAATCAATTAAGCAGGTTTTCATTTAAATGACCAATTGTCTTGCAGGTTAATTGCTAATAGGACGACATTGTTTACTTTTCAACTGAATATTATATTCTATGTAGAATTATTCTTCTCCTAGATTTTGAGATATGGTCTATGCAAGACTTGTTTGATTAACTAAATTAATTTTAAAAACTAAGGTGGGCTATGTTGCAATGTTTCTTTCTATGTATTGACCATTTCAATTAGATGAACTATTCTAAAGTGAGAAACTTTCTACATGCTTAAAAATATTTACTTGCTTATTTGACCAGTGATTTATAAAAGAAACGAAAGTGACGACTGACAATAAAAAAAAAGTTAGTTTAACCGATTGAAATTTATATTTGGACTTTGTGAAGGCTACTATTTTTTGCGTACCTCAACCTTCCTAAAAAAATCAATGGAAGAGCATGGGCTCCTAACTGAAGAAAAGATGGACTATGTTTGGGCTTAACAGAGACAATTGTGGCCCAGTAGTCCCTGGTTTAGTTTTTAAAACAATTTTTAAGTTTACATTTTTTTTGACCAAAATGTTGGGTAATAGAGATTTAATTTTTTAAACTTTACAAAAAAAGTATTTTTAGAATTATAAAATCTAAAAGTTGTTAAAAGAAAAATTGAAATAAAAACGATTGAGGCTAAAATTTATTTTATTAATTACTTTATTAAGACCAATATAGTCAAACTTCTATTTTGAATAATACTCAATATGTTTTTATATCTCATAACAATTTTACATTAATTATTTCAATCGCTTTTTTGAAATTTTTATACAACACTTGTAAACATCTCTACTTGAAAATAATTATACACACAAGCTTAACTAAATAGACTCATTAAGTTGTTATAATCTAATTGTGAAATTTAAGAAGAAACTCATCCTATAAAAAGTTATTACGAGATAAGATCGAGTTGCTCTTAATCTGATATCAATAAAATGTGTATCCTACCTATATATATATATATATAGTTCCAATCCTATATATGCTATATATGAGTAATGTTTCATGCACACACTTTTCTTATACAAGTGTTATATGAAATTCTTATCAACACTCTAAATTATCTCTTATTATATTAAGTCACTTTTCTCATTTCGTTAAAATTTATTATTATTATATATAATTATTTACATATTTCCTTTCATTTGCTCCTCTTTCTCTCTTACATCTCATATTATTTCTCTTACCTTCCTTCCCCTTCAACTTCTTTAATTGTTTTCAAATCAATTAAAACTAACCATAAGAAAAAAGTCTTGATAACTAATTTTATCCTAACAATAGGAATGACTTTTTAAGACCCTCTTTTAGTTTAGGTATAAAATTAAGACCTTTACAGCTTGCAAATTATGCTTTCTTATTTCACTGTTTGATGGCAATCAAAAGTTTATATCCCCAATTAAAATTAATGAATTAAAAGACACTACTTCCAAGAAGTTATATTTAATTGAAAATTACTATACATATATATAGAAAGGCCATCTTTTTTATTGTTAGGACTTAGAACTTATGGTTACAATATTAATTAGGCCAGTCCTTAATTTTGTACTATGACAAACTATACCTATCATTATTATGTGATGATTGACACCTGGCCAATATATGTTAGTTGTAGACATTATGATTATTGATGTACCTAATGGGTTAATTATTTTAATTAAGATCACCTTCCTCAGTTATGGCAATTTTTTGATCCTTTAGTTTCATTGGCTGTCTAAGAAAACATCAAATCTTCATTGGATACCTAATTTAGATCACGTGGGCATTAGCCAATGAAAAGCAGTGTTTCTTAAAGGATAATACTTAATTAGTGCTAAACACTATAAAGATGATTTGTTTTTTTTACTTAAATTTTATAATTTGTGTTACTAGGTTATGTGTTCAAAAAATGAGGCCTTTCTATAATAAATTACAGCCTTTGGAGTTTGTAAAATTCATAGTTAAGCAACTTTATTGTACGAACTGATTTATATTGGTACAAGATATGAACTCGATAAAAGCATGCACATAATATAATGGTGGACAATAATCTGTTATTATTGCTTGCGCGCATGCATTGGGTTCATTGAAATAATTAATTGTACAGTCTTTCTTTAGTTTCTAATTTATGTGTGATTCTAAAAAATATATATTTTCCTTCATATGTGTGTGAGGGGAAAGTAGGGTAGTGTGTGATTAGCTAATTACACAATTATATTGTTAGTAAGGTCATTTAAAAATAATGAACAAATTTTCATAAGGTAACTGCTTATACTTTGAAATGAGGAGTGTAAGAAATACATGCTCTTGATAAGTTTTTTTTTTTTTAAAAATAAATTACAAATCTATAGTTTGTTACTTATTTTAGAAAAAAGAAAGAAAGTTGGTGACGAAAATGACTTATTTTAGAAAAGTGTCCTAGTTAGGTTTGTTTTCATTTTCTATAAAGAGTACATGTTATATATGGTTGCAATTAGATATGGAAAAATGTACCAAAAACAAAAAAAAAAAAAAAAAAGATCGATATAGAAAACTACTCTTACTGTGATAATAATAACAAACTTTTATATTAAGTTCATTGAGGTTTTCAATGCCTACTAAATCAAAACTTTAGTTATTTAGCTGGCAAAATGTATTATGAAAAGATATAGTTGTTGCTTGAATCATCATAGAGAATTTAAAATGTGAAATATAATATTGAATTTATTATAGATGTCACGTTAATGAAGGATTACAGAATTTAAAATGCTAAATATAATATTGAATTCATTATTGATGTCGCGTTAATGAAAGGGTGACCAAAAAACGTACGCCTAATCTTATATATATTCTAACTTTTCATTACTAACAATGTTAATATCTTTGTCATTGGGTTCATCTTAGCTGAGGTTATAAGATCTAGACATATATTATACAATCTATTATTTTTTGTTATAAAAAAAAAATTAAATCAACTTTTTTTGTTCATAGAAAAATAATTGAAGGTGTGAACACAGAATTTAAGTGTCTACATAAGGTTTTATACATCTTGAGCATTTTTTATTTATCCCACAAAATAGTGAAAGTTGACTTGTTATTCCAATAAAGTATGACTAATTCGAAATTAAATTTAACTTAAAAAAAAAACACTAGTTTTCATTTAAATTAAACATTAAAAAAGTAATAATATTTTGAGAAAGAAACAAATTACAGCTGACTATCATTATCACCACCACCGTATTCTGAAAATCATGTTCATTTTTTATTAATTGACGAACATCAGACCTATGAAGTTTCATACTAAAAATCTTTTGAAGTATTAGATTGTAAATTTAGAATCCAATAATATATTTGGAGAAATAACATCTATGAAAAGTGAAAGGAATATATTCTCTTATCTGGTAGTTAGCTAATATAATTAAACATTGAATGAATTAAATAAATGATTAACAATTTTTTTTATACTAAACTAAACTTCAATTTTATCGCCAATAAGTTTCGTACGTAATTGAAACTTATATACATGAAAATAAAAGAATAAAAATCTTTCTTCTAAGAACTAATTAATGATGGTAAATTTTTTCGTCCTAATAAACTCATAAGTACAAGAAAATCGATTACATTCCCCTACATTGAATATATTCCATTAGAGACTAAAAAGTTCCTAAAAGCTATACTTTACGATACTTAATTGTGAGGGACAAACTTATGCAAGCAATCAATGAAAAAGAGTTACCTGTAATATTGACCTTTTGTCTCTGTTTTTTTGGTTGATAGTTGCAACTTCCAATACCAACTGGGTAATTTTTTCTTTTTTTTTTTCCTTTTTGGTTTGTTGGGTGAACTCTCAATGCCAAACTTTCCTATTTTGGAAACCTTAATAAATTCGAAGATCCAATATATTTGCTATTTTGAAATGTTTAATGCTTCATATGTACCTTGTCCTAGTCATATTCCACAACATGGCCACCATGTTATGTTTGTTGGAGGTTTGCATTTTCTATAGGTAATGGTGCACACACTCACTCCCAAGTTGCAAATTGCCCACTTTGTTGTGGGTTCCTTCCGGCAATATTAGATTGGTTGCCGAGCTAATTAAAGTGATTGATAATCTCAAACGCACAAGTACACACCCACAATTACATGTATAAACAACACACACACACACATAAAAGCAAAACCATTTTCTACAACACATAAAAAGTCCAAAAGGGATATCCAAATTGTAAGAGTTTGAGATTTTGAAATTTCAAAAGATTAAATTTAATATCCACTAAAAAAAGAATGAGAGAAAAACTTAGTTCTGTTGTGTGGCACAAGACTCTAAGAAATAAAATAAATAAATAAAATTGATAAGCATCAACCCTAGAGATCATCAGTTATTAATTGAAACTTGAAACTTTCAATTTAAGTTATCATGAGTTTGTATAGTCCAAGACTTGGTAAGTCTTTTTGAGTGAAACAATGAATATAAAGGAGACTTGAAGTTGAGGACTAATTTAGTATTTGGACGAAGAAATTGAAAAAATAAAAATAAAAAAAATCTTAGCATTTTTATTCTATAAGGTGTGTTCTATTTATTAACATTCTAAATTTAAATTTTTTGAGCAGGTCTTAAGAAGTGAGATTCTTATAAATTTCTTAATTTTAGTGTTTGTCTTTAACCAGTTTAAAAAATCGACGTGGGCATAAACTAATTTAAACATACTTAATCTCTAAATCAAAAATATTAATTTATCCAATTAACTTGATTTTATATCATATTCTTCAATTAATATGATCTTCTTGTAAATTAAAACTCTATATTATAAGAAATTTTTGTAGGAAGATATGCATTAGAGTGGATTATAGAAATTAAACATGCTAATGAAAAAATACAACTTCCTAATTATGAAAAAGCCAAACTCCTCCTTTTCACATAATCCTTGAAATATTAGGAAATAGCTATGGCTAGTAGTAACCTTGCCTTTATCATCAATTTGCATTATTGTTAATAATGTATCTCTCATTTTTTAATTTAATATAATATTTTAATCTAATTTATTTCTTAATTTTTTGCTAATATCATTTAATTACCATTTAGAAGCAAGAAATAAAACGACATACATTTCCGTTTTTATTTTTCAGTCTGTTTAAGTTACTTGCAATAGATAATAGAAAACAAGAAAAATACCATCTTTGATTTCTAATAATGACGTGTCAGTCATCTATACGCCTTTCTCTTTCCATGATTCCTGGGTGCTCTTAATAGTCCGAGGTAAAATCAACTGACCCAATCGTATAACTTTTTTCATACCAATACTCGCTTTTTTGGAATGACACGTGTCTTATGGGTTCTGTGTCTCTGAGCTAAATCACAATGATCCTCCCAAATTGCTTGACTCTGCTTTAAAAGATTCTGTATGAAGATTGTTGCCTCTAAAGGGCGAGTACAATAATATTTATCTACTCGTGAGAGTAGACCATATAACCCAGACCCTCAAACCACTAGGTGGTATTTTACACCCAAAACTACTCCAAGTTTCCCTAAATAAGAACATATTATTTGTCAAATTTCTAATCTTTCCATATAAAGCACATAAAGCTGCATCATAAGACTTTCTTTCTTAGGAACTCTTGTTCTTCTTCTTCTTCATCAAAAAGTTCTCTATCATTATTATTTTCAGTAAGTATATCATCTCTTGCTATTTGCTATTAATTTCTTTTTTGTTTTAATTATTTTTGTTTCGATGAATTCGTCAAATTTAATTAACATTTTCTTCTGATATAATCTTCATTATTTTTGTATGTAAAAATTGTGGCTGACTAGATCAACAAGTATAAATTTTATGTATGTATGAAGGAACCCTAGACTTTTGAGTTAAGAAGATGGGAAGAGGGAAGATTGTGATTCGAAGGATCGATAATTCGACTAGTAGGCAAGTAACTTTCTCAAAGAGAAGAAGTGGGTTGCTGAAAAAGGCTAGGGAGCTTTCAATTCTTTGTGATGCAGAAGTTGGACTGATTGTTTTTTCTAGCACTGGCAAGCTATATGATTATGCCAGCACCAGGTTTTCATTCCCTCTCTCTCTCTCTCTCTCTCTAAACAGTTTGCATAGGGTACTCCCCGATCTAGAGTTTTTCTCTTTATAGAAGTTGGGATTTACATGTTTCTGATGATAACTTTGGTAATATTCTTAAACCATAAATAGAAGATAAACTAAAAGTGAAAGATATACATATCAATAGCAGGATTTTGGTACATGTGAGCATCACAAGGAGGATAAAATGGAATCTGAAAAGATATGACAAGAAATCCTGGTAACATATATTAGACAAATTAATATGGGATGATTGAAGTTACGAAATATATACCTCAGTTTTATGTGATTAAGATTGAAAGGAAAATTTAATGTACAGGACGGTACTTGTGATGTTATATGCTTCCAAATGTTTGGAGAGTTAAAAACTTCGTATATATGTGTCTATTCATATACGAATAATGATATGGATGATTAATCTAGAATACAAGATCAAGAGAAAAGGTATAAAATGAGAAAATCGTAAGAAGGTTGAGCTAGGTTGTAACCGTTGAAAAACAGATATGTGAGATAATTGTTTATGGTGGGTTGGAGTCCTAACATAAACCTGTTGTGGCTAGTTAAGAAATATAACTTAGTACAAGTGAAAACGATTAGAAGAGGCAGAAGGAGACTCGAAATTGCAGGGGGTGTCATTAAAAAAAGTTATAATTGTTGAATGAAAGAAAAAGATTCACGGACTTTCTAGTTTGAAAATAATAAGATTTAGTTAAGTTGAATTGATCATAAACTAATTATAAGATTATCAGTAAAGGATTAGCCTTGGAGTTGATTGACCAAGTAATGAAAATAACAGTAGTTTCTTGCATCAGTAGTACTACCAGTCTATCACACACATCAATAGAACTTCCATTGCTAACCCACTACTAGGTCACACTGGCTAAGTTGTGAAGAGTGTAATTGTATAAATGGTTGCTAGTTGAGAACGTGATTTATATATATATATATATATATATATATATATCTAATTAACTAAAGTAAGTTTTCCTAAAGAAATGAATTTTCATTTTCATTTTTGTATCATTATTCAAACGTTAATATATTTATGTACTACTAATTACGTGCATGCTTGACTATTTTAGTGCTTATCGTGATAATTGCTACTTGAATCCTGCATTTAGATAGTGATTACAACAGTAAAAACTTGAACTTTGTTCTTCATCCATTTTCTGATTAAGATCACTAGGTCAAAAGAAATATAGAAGCCAATGAGGAAGAAATTATATATTGAATTCAATAATTCAGACTTTAGATTTTACTGAATATATATATGCTTTTGAAGATCTCTCTCTTTCTCGTTTTCCTTTCATGCCTCTTCTTTTTGTACAGTAGTTTTTTGTTTTCTTGGGTAGGATTTAATAATTAGATATATCATTGATCCCATATGTTCAGTTTCATATATTAAGTCACATATAAAGAAGTAGAAATATATAGAGGAAATAATGCAAAACTTATGGTCTGCACGTGTTCTGAACTTCTGATGCCCAAAATACGTAATTTCAGTTATACATATGCTAGCTGTTAGGTTTGGGAGTGTTTGTATATACAATGCAGTTTAAGGCTATGTTTGGGCGTTAACTAGGGAAGGGAAGGGAAGGGAAGAGGGGAGAGGGAAGAGGGGAGAGGGGAGAGGGGAGGGGAAGTAGTGGATGTATGTTTAGCTAGCATTCAGTGCACCTCAACTAATTTTTAGAACTTTTTCATTACGACATCTGCTAAAAATATTTGAATTTAAAGTCATATTTTTTTACCATTAAGCCAATTCATGAGTTATTAAGAACTTTTAATAATGATATGAGAGGATTGAGATGAAATAGTCTCTACATATGTCTTCCACCAATCTTGAGGAAAAAAACATTATTAAAGAGGATGAGAAAGGAAGAGATTGACTCCCTTTGGTTCTACTGTTCCTCTTAAATAAAAAACGACCACCAAATAAGATGATTAATATCCCTTCCTACTTCACTTTCTTCACAATTGCTTGTTCTTACAATGTAAAAAAAACCTTTTATGAAATTTTGAGACATCAGAACGTCAAACTGAAAGGTACAGAAATAATAAGTTCAAAGCGGTTTAGTCAAAGCACAAAGTTGCTCACTACTTTCCAATTTTCCATCAAAAATCGGAGATTTTAAAACTTAGAAGGGTGAAACTAAACCCCCCCAAATGTCTCTCAATTCATCCGAAGCTGCCAAAATTATGTAGACATTCTATTATTGACCATCAACTTCCAGTTTTTTACTGTTTTATATCCTAGTTAATATTGGGAGTGCTGTTCAAAGTTCATACAGCATGGTCTTACAAATTTTTTTTTTTTTTTTTGGTCGATTGGTTTAAAGTAAGATGAAAGATATTCCTAACATGCAAATTTTATATATATGCCTTCAACTATCAAGTCTTTTGGATTAAGAGTTCAGCTAATAATCAATTGACATACTCTTTCCTGCGAGTTCATAATTTGAATTGAAGAGAAACATAATATACTATTGATGTCATGATTCATGACTCTTACAATTTTGGCAGCGTGAAAGCTGTTATTGAACGCTTTAACAAGCAGAAAGAGGAACATCACCAGCTTATGAGCCCTGCTTCAGAAGCAAAGGTAATAATCCCTGTCTACTCCAAATTCCATGACAATTCTCATGCAAGAATAGAAGCATATTTGTTGATCTTCATAACTTATCCAGCACACGACTGATAGTCATATTTACTTGATATATGTTATATACTGGAAACAAGAGTCTACTAGCAACACCAAAGGTAAACGGGATCTTTTTCTGTTCTCCTGTCATAATGCACAAAAACTGGTAGTCATGTATCTGAATCTGATAGTTGCAGTTTAAATCGATAGAATTTTATATACTACAGAATACAGATCTGTAAAAACTCAAGCAAATACAGAATAGGGACAGATGCACCCATTTGCAGAGTAATGAGTAATTGTGCAACTTAAGACTGGAAACAGATGCAAAACAAACAAATTTGAGCAGGTCTCAAAGAACTCAAAAGAGAGACCAGAACAGGGTATATAGAAGTAGAATTATTTATGACATTAACATTCTCGTGCAATTACTTGATTTTCTACAAAAGGTACTACAAGGTCAGTACAATTTCTGTACATGAAGCATCAATAACACTTGCCAAGTCAATTCTTTACATGCTCCAAGATTTGCATGGATGATTATTTCAGCAATAAAAGACTAAGAAAGTCAAGGCTAGTTAACAAACAATGACAGGAAAAGCAACAGTCTGTTATAGGAAGAGAACATAGATCTAGATTGACACGAATAGGAATACAGGTGCAGTCACAATTCACAAGAAAGTAGATGTATATGGTTGACAATATCAAGGGGAATTTGTCATCCATTTGGGATTTACTTTCGACTGTCATCTTCACCCCAAGTGAAGGATGCAAGCAATCCCATCTAGGAAATTAGGACTTACTTGTGCATAACCCATTAATTTGATGCAGAAGTAATGGAGGAAAGCATAAATGATGCATGGTAAACACAGTTGAACAAATTGAGCTACATCTCCAACAAACGGTCAGTTGGAAGAGATGGAGGAAAGAGGAAATGTCAAGATGCTAACATTTACCGTCATGCAGATGGTAATATATCCATAAGATCGGAAGCTTGAGTTCATGCCTCTGCTTTCATCAGCAGTAAATAAAGGAGAACTGCAAAACTATTTCAATGATAAAGGAAGCTTGAATGGTCCATGAAGAGCAAATTACAAGTTATTGATGTAATTCCATAAAAAAGTAGTTCGTTTTTCTGCACTAATCCTTATATTGTAACGTAGGCTTGCAGTCTTAGGTTGGTTGGAAGATGAAAGGATTACAGAAGATCTGTTAGCAAAGATGAAAACCAGAGATATGAAATTTCTGCAGTGCAAACCAAACAATTCCAGCAAACAAACAAAACGAATTTCTAGCAAGTCGGCTCCTTTGACAAATCAAATTTTGAGGAAAAAGAATGGTCTTGGTCCAAGACATCTCCTATATATTGCAATTGTACAACCAAAGAAAAGAAAATCTTGTCTAAATTTTTCTAAACCCATAGAGGTCAGTGAATCATATTGGGAAATGGTTCAGGAAACAAATATCTTAGTTTGATTCTACCTATAATTTGAACTAATAGTTATTTTTGGGAGAAGGAGCGAAGAAAGAGAACTGAGGAAGAAGAAAAGGAAAGTGTTCAACAAAATTCCATGTCTGAAGAGAGAACTAAGAATAAGGCCCAATTACAGGATATCCAAGAAGAAGCCAAATCCTACTAGAAAAACTACCCAAACCATTCAATCGAATAGGTAAAAACTCCAAGAAATTGCAAATTAAATAAAACTTCCCAACTAAACCCTAATTAAAATCAAATCCATGATTAACCAACTACACAGTGATTCAACTATAAGTCCCTAATTTCTACTGGCCTTGATTTCTATTTAGAGTTAAATGTGGAGCTTAACAATATATTACAAGATTAACTATTCTTCCATAATCCAATTATAAAAAGGCTCCTCCAAACATCTTATTGAAATGTATTATTTTCCTGGATGCCTAAACTATCAGGTAATAGAAAACTGGAAAATGATAAGGTGTCTCATGGACAAAACTTAATAGGTTTTTCCCATGTTCACAGACCAGGAGTTAAGATCTTCCAGTCCTATTATGAAACAAGTTTGTGAGGCGCTGCTTCGAGGTTGCAGCTATGAAGCAGCCTTACAAATCATGTTGCACTATATTGGAATTTATGAACAAGAGAGAAATTCTACATTTTTTAAACATGACTGCTGTCTAAAAGGACATGTAATTTGGTGGACTACACTGGTCCAGCAATTTTCATATATGTTATATGATAACTGTCTATGGGGATCTCTTTTTGGGGTCCAGGAAGATAAGACCCCAGACCTCAGCTTTATAGGAGGCTTTTGTGTAGCTGCTGTGGTTCTGTTATACCTCATTTAGCCCTGCTGGTGAAGTAAAACATATATTTTTTTTTTTGGGAGTTTCAAAAGAGAGAAGTTCTAAACAAAGTAACCATGACACCAGTATCAACCAATCAGTTTTAGAGAATTAATTCCTTGTATAACTACTCCTTCACAAAATGATAAAAAGAACCCATCCTTTCTGCAATCTTTACCTAAAATGAAATCCACTCTCTTTCACACATCTTTGCTCCTTACTAGCATTTTCTCCAGTTTAAAAGTCCAAGATGCAGCAAAATCAAAGGAATTCCCAATAGCTGACACATAGATTAAGATGTGTTTCATGCACCAGACTTCCCAGATCTTGAGCTGCTCTCTGGACATTTTAACCATGAGAAAATTGATTTGTGTACAACATATATCAGAAAATATCATACATTATATGTATGCACATTGGAAAAGCAAGACCCATCTCTAGAAAACTTCTTTAGATTTTAGACAATGAAATACCCTAGTGCATCTCTTAAAAGGCCAAGACCTCCTACCTGAAGTACCTGCGGTTTACTCATAAAATTTGTTCTTGACTACATTGTGCAGGTTTTCTTTGGCTGGTCCAGAGACACAAATTCTCCCAACTCCCACTTTCAATATCTAGAAGGAGCCAATGATCCAGAATTCCTGGTCCACTCCTCTGTTCTGACTTGTCGAATCCCCCAAAGACATTCTCCAGTTAGATATTCTACTCCAACATCACCATTACATATAGGTCAGTATGAGATTACTTATAGCAATCCTGAAATTCCCAAATTGAGGTACAACTTACAGATATAATGAATTTATTCAATAAATCACATGCTTAGTTCAAAGGTGGGGCATGAGAGACATCCGACAAATCAATGACAAAGAGACATTTAAATCAAAGAAAGAAAGAAAACATTTGCTTCAGCCCAAATACCCCTAGTTACAATTTCAACTGACATTGACTCTATGAACAGTCTATCTGGTTTCATATCAAATGATAGCAGGACCTCCTCATACTAGATACGTCGTGTATCTTTTCATGCAAGTAAAAAAGTTCCAATGCTTATCATCTCAATCGAATTGTCTCCCTATTTAAAGGTGGTATACTATATTCTTAAAGGCTTAAGCTAAATCATCACAAGATTATATGGGGCAATGCATTAACACCGATAAGCCAAAGTGGACTATATCTTAAAGGCTTAAGCAGGATCAATACAACCCACAATTTTAATATTTAGACCTAAAGGAAAATCTAGCATTTCAGTTATGGCTCTTAGCTCAAATGTCACAATTCAATTTTTCTTCCTAAACCATTCTTCAGTAGTCATAAATAAAGACTGGATTAATAACTACTTAAGATCACTATTTTAATGACACGGTGGTAAAGTTAAATGAAGTTATAACAACTTATTCCATTTTAGACATGTTTTCCATGCTTGTCTTTGATAACATTGAATAGGTTTGATACAGTTTCTTTTACTTGCTAGTTTTGGGAAAGGGAGGCAGGAAGCTTGAGGCAACAACTGCAATACTTGCAAGAATGCCACAGGTAAATCATCTTATCCAGTTCTATCACACCTTATGTAGTCAATATGTTATGAGTAGGACCATTTGAATATTATAAACCATAACATCTTATTCTTTTTTAGCATATTGTTTTTATAGTAAAAAAAAATATAAAATGACAAAGGATGCAACTAGAGTAGATTTTGAGTATATAACAGGAAATATAGAAACAGAAAAAATGAAATGAATCTCTCATCCCATTTTTCTCTCAAAAAGGACTAATAGGTTCTAGTCTATGATGCTTTTAGAAGACCAATATGCCATATTGTGAGGATTTAAGTTCCAAATAAGCATTAGTTAACGTTTTTTATAAATGTCCTCAAAAAAAAAAAAAATTGTCACACTTCATATGAAGTGAATTTTATTTCCGATCCTTTACTCATTTCCTTTTACACATTTATAAATGGTTAAAATAATTAAATCAAAGCATTTTTCACATTGAACCAAATGAGGCTGGACGGGGTAAAACATATGGTTAGGAGGAGATTCTAGGAAGGAAGCTGAAAAACTAAAAAAGAAGTAACAGGTTTTCTAATGATATTTGGGACTAACTAGTTTGTCCAAGAAAAAATAAGACTTGCACTGCTATGAAACACGGGTAAATGTATGTCATACGAGTACCAGGTCTAGTACTCCTTCAGTGCACCTTGGTCAGTACTGCTTATGTACCAATTTTTTTTCCCTAATTTCAGGTACAACTTTACTTCGTACCTAGGGCCAGTAGTTGTAATTAACGAACAAAATAAGAAATTACATTCAAGAAAAATTAGTTTTGGTAAAGTTATTTAAAATAGAATTTATAATTATGTCATTATACATTTATTGATACTAAAAAGTTTATCAAACTAGTCCAGAATTCTATCAATATTCAAAACAAACATTTATTCTATGACTTAACCATTGAATGTCCTCTCATAATATATAAAATATATTGTTTAATTTAATGTACCTTGCCGTACTCGTACCCTGATTTTTGTCGAAAATGACGAACGCACGTACCTGTAGCATATTGTACCACACTGAAGTACCAATATCAGTGCTTCCTTACTTGTGCACATTTTTACCATCGAGATAATAATAAAAAGATATCAACAAAACCTAAAAAACACATTGGCTCTAATAATCCTAGAATAGGCTAACTAAGAGGAACTAGGAAGTAAAACTCAACAAAACAAAGTGAACATGAACTTTCTCTTATATTGTTGATAATACCTTATTATCAAAAGTTCTCTACGTGCCATCCCACATCACTATAATACACACCACGATTGGCATTCCACATGTTGCAACAATAGCCCAATTTTTTATTCTAACATTTTGAAAAAGCCATTAGTCCCTATAATAATTCATTGTATCTCAAACAAAGAATCGGCCAAAAATCATATGTAAGGTGTAGTGAAAGAGACTATTCATCGGCTCTATTCGTTTAATAAAGACAGCGACAACTGTCTACAATGCTACTTCTTACCTGGGCCATCATGTCTTCTGTCCTTTTCTTTAACCTAAAGTTTGGCATCTGGTTATCTAGAATTTGATTATAACATTCCGTCACATGCGCCAACAAAAGCTCATTCTTCATGATAAAGATAAAAAAGAAAATAGCTCAAGTTAACTCTTGGTGTAAGTGTATTGTGATAGAAGATTCTCTTGTGACTTTCTCCCATAGTTCTTAGACTAACTCGCAAATCAAATTAATAAACTTGAGAGTTCGGAGGAACCCTTTTTATACTAGAAGCTACTGTATTACCATTTTTTTTTTTTTTATGAGATGAAATTTTATTGAGAAAGAAAGAAGTATTGTCTATTAAAGCCATGACATATGCTTTTGAAAATAGACAAGAATGGAATGGAGGCCTTAATTTCTCTGTACTTTTGTCAAAGACTCCTCAATAAGAATATAGGTCTCAGACAGATGACATTTTTTGAAATTTTCATATCTGGTCTTGATCTATGCTTAACCCCTCTCACCTAGTTTCAGAGTTTGACTCATAGTTACAAGGATCGCGGTACGTTCCGGGACGTGGCACGGGTACGGGGAAAATCATGGGACGATAGGGGGTAGGCTTAGTTAGTTCGCTATTTCGGGGCGTGGTACACTTGAAGTACTTATTTGGGCCACTTTATTATATTTTGGTGGTGTACTTCACATTAAATTTTACTAAATGAATGGAAGTACATAATATTTAATTTATGGTACCAGAAAGATAATAGCCTACTAATTATATAAATATATACATATATAAAAGAAATAAGTAATAATTGATATAGGCTGAAATTGTGATCATATTTTTATATTTTCTAGGTGAAAAATCTTAAAATTTTGGGTCGCTAGTTTTAATAACCTAGATCGCGAACAACAATAATCCCAGTATACAAAAGAACCACGATCCCAGAACTGAAATTCCGGAACGTGGAATGCAGGGGTATCAAGAGATCCCGGTAACTATGGTTTGACTCGTACAATATATTCTTCAACTGTTGCGTCTCTTAGTGTCACTTGTATTCTTAAAAGAATCAACACAATAATACTTCTACTCCACTTGATGTAACATCTTTTCTACTTCAACCAAGAATTTGGAGGATCTAGTAGACAATCCACTTGCACAGTATCCTTCAAAAGGAATCATATATACCAACGACCTCTGGGTCTAATAGCGCTCCACACATGAACAAGGATGGAGTGTGAGATCGTGAGTAATAAATATAATAGCCGCAAGCATGATGATTTACAAACAAATCACTAAGAAAGTAAAATGTTGCATAGTAGGATATATGTTAGAAGATTCCTTAGGATATATAACGAAATTATAAACAAAATGTGAAATGGTATAACCTAGAAGTATACTTCAAAGTGCACCATTGACTAGAGGCTAAGAGAAAAGGAGGAATTATACTTTGAAATTTAGAACATAAGAGACAAAGAAGAAATTGCATCTAAAAAGTACACCAATCAAGGAAAAAAAATAGAATATTTTAGGCAATTAAAAAGATATTAAACATTTAAACTAGAAGTTATTAAAACTTCAGAGTATGACAGTATACCCTGTACTTCTTGATAAATGCAGGAAATTGAGGGGTGAAGAACTTTCTGGTTTGAGTACCAAAGATCTACAAAATCTGGAAAATCAACTGGAAATGAGTTTGAAGGGAGTACGCATGAAAAAGGTAAGAAACGTTTAGCCTAAGAAATATATACTAGTTTATATTTTGAGATGCCATACTCTAGTATACGTAAGAAGCATTACAGTTACATACTTACATGGTCATTGCTTTTCCTGCAGGAACAAATTTTAAGTGATGAGATAAAAGGACTACACCAAAAGGTTTTCCCATTAAATTACTTATTCTTCTCAAACAGCTACTTCCACATAATATAACAAACTTTCAGTGATTGGATACAGGGAAATCTCATTCAGCAAGAAAATGTGGAACTCTATAGAAAGATAGACCTCATCCGCAAAGAAAATGTTGAACTACAGAAGAAGGTAAACTGAGAATATTGCTTAAATGATTTAAGATTCATTTCTCATTCACCTTTTCACTACTAATATAAGAACTCCAAACACGCTTGCACATGCACAGACATAAGAAGAAGGAGGGGATATCAACCAGATGTCCCTAACGTATCCTTCCTGGGTTATTCATATATTGCTGTCAAGCTTTCTCCTAGCTAAACCTTAATGGGAGTTTGTCTGTTCTAGGTTTGTGAAGCAAGGGTCGTAAATGAAGAGAACAGAACATCTCACCCTCCAGCATATACTATCAGCGGTGGATACGACTTACATGCACCCATTCGCCTCCAGCTAAGCCAGCCGCAGCCTCAACATAATGAACCACTGGACAAATCAATGAAATTGGGGTACTAACTGTCACACAATCGCACAATAATCTACAGCTTATGAGTCCTATATATTTCAACTATAACACAATATACTCACTCAAATTTGCAACAGATTACAACTGCATTGACAACTGTGGATGGTTATTTGTCAATATCCCATAAGCAACTTGCCCACAGAAAGACTTTGAACTTCTGTAAGTGACATCTTCTACCTCAACAGCCAGCCTACTACATTCAGAAGGACCATCAATTCATATTTGGTCTGAAATGATTTATGAAACATGTTTTGTGGTTGCTCTCATGGATCAGACAAACCAGCTATATGTGTAAATTATATGCAATAATGAAATCATTAAATGTTCCTAGTATTGTTTTATCAGACTTCTTACATCCGTTCTGACGGAATCAGAGGGATTATGGATCATAACCATCTCTCCATATCCCTTTGATGACTACTAAGCATCAGAAGAAGTGAATATTCAAATTGGTTCTGCTTGTTTTTCCAACATCCTTGATGAAAAGTCCAGAATGAACAACAAAGAAAGAATAAAAAGAAACACTTTGTATTATTAAAATTACAACAGTGCATAATTGACAAATAACATATAACATTCTTTTTTCTATTATGAGTTTGAAGAAATGAAGCAATTATACTGCTTAATTTAAAATCTTTATCAGAAATCTGAAAATGAAGTACAAAAAATTGAAACAGCGCACAGAGCTTTTAAAATCAGTTAAATACATGAACTAAAACCAACTCTAATTGGAGAAGCCCAGCTATACTAGTTGATACTCTAATGCTGTAAATTCATCATTTTAGCAGTACCTACCAATGCCTAATAATGGCAAGCTTATTGAGTTACACATACAAATGCCGGCACATCATAAAGTTTGTAAACAAACAATGCAAGTGCCAAAAAAGAACTAAGCTGTTTATTGGATAAATTAAGTACTTTTACCTTCGTAATTACTTCATCTTCATATGCACCCTCATAATAAACAATATTGACATAACTAATGCATCTGACCAAGTTTTGATTACAAACACATCCTTCTCACAATCATACAGACACAAGGACAGGCTTGCCATATAATTAGGACAATCTAAATGAAATTTATCCACAAAATCACAGGGGAAGTAAAAAAAAAAACTCCTTTTACGGTGGGATGGATGGGAAAAAGATAAAGGAAAAATCAATAGGTGCAACTAACAAGAACATCAGATACTTGCAACAAGCCATTTGCTTCACACACAAAAAAAGATATTATCATCAGATTTGACATATTAAGCATTGAAAAACAACTGCAATGTGATGAATCTAAAACAAACTGCATAACTTTTGAACAAACCCCATGTCCTTTTCGTACCTGATTCCTCCTTTTGCCTGGTCTAGTAGAAGATATGTTTCCCAGATTAAATGTCCATCCCATCCCTTTGCTTGCTGATCAAGAAGATATACAACTGTTATTTTATGGTTTCACACTTTAAGCATGCTAGCAGCTTCTTTTTGAAGTGTGCACTGAACAAAACCAAGAGTTTACTCATCGTACCTGTTGCAGGTTCTCAATCAACTCTCATTTCACTGTAAATGTCCAGAATGTAAATACTGGTTAATCTACTTTGTCAAAGTTAGGAAAAAATTAAATTAATTCCACCAGCAGCATATAATGAGAAGATAAGCTTAAATTCGATCACTTGTGGAGGGGTTTCCATTAGACCAAAAACATGTACAAAGTATCATAGATCAAAAATTTATTTCAAACGGTAAGAAAAGCAAACAGGCACCCGACCAATCTATATCCTTGATCTTACCCTCCACCCTTTCTCTTGAATGAGCAGTAAGTGCCATTAGACTCAAAAATATCAATAACCAAACAGTGCAATATAGAATAAAATGGGGATTCTATCAAAGAATCAATTCATCAAAAAAACTTAATTTGTTCGATAAGGCCCCAAGAACACTTTTAATTTGAAACCTGTCCTCTCACAAGCAAGCCCACTGGGATTTTGACTAGAAGACTTGAGGTGGCTAAGATTGAACTCTTGACCACTTGATCACCCATGATCTACAGTGTCAAAAATCATTTAACCTGAAAGCTTAATCTTTTAGGTAAAATCATAAAATTACCATCAGTAACATCATCCCAAAGGATGGATTGATGCAGGATATAGAAGGAGCACGCAACCATCTGTATCCCTTACAACAATTACAAATCCCATTAAGCCATTATGAATATTCCTTCAGTTTCAGGCATCGTGGATATGTTCATAATGCATCATATAAGGGCAAAGAGATTTTGCACACCCCACATTTTGGTTGAGCAGTTATTCTATATAATGTTAGTACAAAGGTCACCAAAAATGTCTTCTTGGGTCTGACCGAAAGGAAAGTGAAAAGTTGCATTTCATGTAAAATGCATTAGTCATGTAACATCATAGTATGAGTAGAACCAATGCCATATAGACCAAAGTGCAGCAACAATCAAGATTGTATATCCACAATCATGGTATATAAAAAGATCTAAAAAGTCCGGGTCAATTCTATAATCTTGAAAAAATAGCCCTATATTTTCTGCTGAACAAGAGAGATTGAGAAATATATTACTTTTTCAGTTCAAAGAAGAGGGGAAAAGGAAATAGAAAAAGAGTCAAATCATAAAATTGAATGCATCAAAAACATGGAAAACTACCATAAGAAACAGCATAGAAATACTAAAATCCATGAGAATGCATCCCTAGAAACCAACTTAATCTTTGGAGATTAAGTTTCAGAAGTATCTCACTCCATAACCATAACAAACAAGAAGAAACTGTTACTAACTTAACAAGTATATACCCCCTTGCCTTACTATTTTAGCTATTGCCCAAGAACACCAGTTAAGAAAAAAATAGGCATCGGATTTCCTCTCAACAAAAAAAAATGCAGAGATGACACAAATCGCTTTTGTGGTCAATTCCTGCTCGTACAACACCACCCTCACCTTTTCTTCGTCTTATTTCACTAAAGTCCCAGTTCACAAGGGCTGGCACTTCAAAGGTTTAAAGAGAAAATAAAGAAATATGCCCTGTTATGCATCCTATAATCCCAATGACCACTCAAATGACTGCAGCAGGGAAAAGACATGGACGAGACACACACACAACAAGATATTGGATTTTGATCTATTTACAAACTAAATCCTACTTGACTACCAAGTGAGGATAAGGCCTCACTAGCATAAGAATGATTACTTCATAAAAATATGTAAAGAAGGAACAAAAAGTCTTGAAGGAAAAGATATTATAAGCATGTCCCAAAGAAAAAAAAAACTATATAAAAAAGAAAAGACAAAATGAGAACATTTATAATATATAGATTGAATCATTGAAATTGTACCACTATTCTACTCATTGTGTACTATAATACTTACAAATGTATAACTTGTGAATATAATTGAAAACCAAATATGTGCATCAAAATTCATAGGGTCAGATACAATATCAAGGAATTCATTAATGACTTAGGACAATCTAAAATAAGTGGTTGTTTCTGTCCATGGTTATGATTACAATTATGTTTCCATGACATACAACATATTATTTTCCAATTATATGCTCCAGCTTTGATAAATAGAGAATTATGTAGATATCATTTTTCTAATTTGCAGAATAAAATCCATGGTTTTAAAAGATTAAAAATAACAACCCAACATTATAAGACAGTACGACGTAGATAAGATAGAAACCCAGCCCACTTCCCCAAACCCAACAGAATGAGCTTTTCCCAACAGTTTCAAGGAGAAATTGAATGTTATGACAACAAGTCGACAAGAAAAAGAAAATCTAGATGAAACTGATGTTCATATTTAAAATTCCAATATAGGAGTTTCCCGTATTTCTTCAAAACCTAATACAAATGATATGAAAGCTTGATCAGACTATTTAACCATTCAAATATAAAACGAGAATTTAAAAAATAATAATAAGAAAGTTGATGAAATTAGAAGTCAGATATTTCAGTAAAGTAGGAATTCTACATGTATTTTTTGCTTCTTTTTTTTTCCTCGTATATTGAAAACTCTAGTCTGCAACCAAATTCATTTAGACTTAAACCAGTATGAATAAGATGGTGCTAGACATCATGCAGCACTAACAAAGTACCAGGTAACATGAGATTCCATTTTTCTTGGTAAGCAACAAAATCGCATTCATCTTGCTTCAAGTTATGTCCATCAACAGCAAGTAAGTTAAGCCATCATCCAAAGAATAACTAAATGAACATTGTGAAACAAAATCCAAGCAAACACAAATTAAATACATACAAACATGTTTCAATTCTGAACCTGATAAAATAAGTTGCACAAAATCATAGAACAAACAAAACATAAAAAAATTGTCCTACCTACATCTTCATGCATTCAGAAACCAATACATTTATGTCGGTAGCTATTTTCACACTGAAACAGAGAAAGTGTATTACCTGATATCGTACAGAAATCAAACAAATATCCATTTTCTCATGCTTTTCTTGTCCATTTCAGGTTGTCAACGGATTGGGCGAGCTTAACCAGGTTGTTGTACATAAAAACCAAAGCCGACGAAGAAAAAGGATTTCAAGAAAAACATGGTATAGAGGTGACGCCGTGGAAAATATCGGAGATTGAAGTAGACGACGACGGAGATCAAGCGGAGAAGGAGGAAAATCAAGAGCAACTGAGTCGTTGGAATTTTGGTAGGAATCAAAGACGCACGTTTTGTTGAATAAAAAATTCGTGGCGTTGCAGAGAGAGAAAAATATCTAGGGCACGTTAAAGTACCGAAGGGTTAAATTAATCAGCTGCGAGCTAAACTCGCTGCCATCACTACAGCTGGGACAGCTGTCGAGCAGTGCCTTAAGAAAAATTGGAGGGAAAATACAAGAAATTAATGATTCGCTTCCCTCTATTTTGGATTGCCTAACCGCCAGTGGAATAAATTTTTATTTTTGAGTTAAATTATTTTTATTCATACTTATATCATGTAATAAATAAGTATTTAAGTGCAAGCATTTTCAAAACCATAATTCTGAATCAAGTAATAATTTAATTGGCATTTTACATAGTAATAAAATCATAAAATTTTATTTCTCTATACTCTGTATCTTATTACTCTACAAAAATTATGATAATTTTAATATAAAAAATATGTGAGAGAAATAAATTATCATATGTTTTGATGATTTAACATTAAATATATATTAACATTCAAATTGTCAGGGGACAATGAGGCAACTTCTTTGTTATATATTTGTTTTGACAACCTTTTTCTTTCTTGTTGCAATAAAGCAAATTGACAACTTGATCATGGTAATAGGTAGAGGACTAATGACATTATGCAGCTTTATTGGCCTTGTATTATTTAATTATAGTTTAGCTTTAAAAGCACCCCAATTATTTTATATTTTCGAACAATTTGATTAAAATTCAAAAATATTAGAACATAAGAAACTAAATAATAGAGAAAATCTCCTTATTAGACCAATCTTGTAAGTTGTTTAATTTTACTATCTTAATACTTGATATTATAATAAAAACTATTTATTTATAGAATGATGTTATGAAGTATCTACTAGCTCATAAAACAATCAAGTTAGTGATGATAATTTATTTTGAAATATGTCATAAATTATCAAATAGATAAGATATTTTACAATAAATCAACATAAAAAAAATAAAAATCTGGCTAATTCTAGCTATTAATATGTTAATAGACATTACACTCAAAATTAAAATTGATTGTAATTTATATGTTGGAAAACTCAAAAAAAAAAAAAATCACAAAAAATTGTCATATTCATTTCATTTACAATAAAAAGTTTCTTCCATACTTGAAAAACTGAAGAATTTATTTTCAAAATTTTCCAGTTACAGAGTCATTAAGTAACTTTCCTTTTTATAATTTACTACATCTGGCATGTTCAAATGTTATATGTAACTATTATGCACATATGATTTCAAGAAAAACTGCAATCAAAACAATTATAGCAAACTGGTTAATTCAACATCAACATTAATGAGGATTTTGCATATAAATATAACCCAAAGGTCTCAACCTATTTTCATTGCAAAGAAGAATAAGCAAAGCACCCTTACTAGTGTTAAGAGGTTGAATATATAATCAAATGGCAAAAACAAGCTTTCTTGGTAGCTCTCTTAATTATCGCATTAAGTGAGTTTTTCCTTCTCGTGTCTCGCAACTCGCAAGTAGATATATTTAATAATAATTTTTGTGATTTTGTTAATTGAGATGATATTTTGACTTAGGCTTACATTGGACAATTTATAATTCTTTCAGTCTTATACTATCTCCTATTTATTTTTAATTTTTTTATGATGAAATAATAATTATACAAATTTAATATTGCCAATTGTTGGGTGCAGGTTTACTAATGCAACTAGGAGAGTAGTGAAGCAAGGAAGATAATACAGGATCATGATGAATGCCATGATACCTCTGATTGTGATTTCTATTGTTTTGGGTGCACACATGACATGATGAGCTGCATAAATGGTAATTGCTTTTGTTGGTGCAAAGCTAAAACACAACTAGAAACTTTGAGTCCTACAGGGATGCATTAATGTGAAGTTCGCAGTGATTGTGGACAAAGGGAATTTTGTTTTATTGGTGTGTTAATCAATTTACTCAGATAAATTTTGCACCAAAACTTTATTTTGTACACAATAATTAATGATTTATTAGTCTAACGTCAACAATTATAACTAATAAATTGTCATTTCAATTTCAAAAAATTAAAATTTACGAATTTCCTCTTATTTCACCTCACTTTTTTTTTTTGGTTATAATTAATATAAATTTATTCAAGACATGATTTTTTTTCTTTTATTGGTAATTTGGTATACAAATTTAACTATGAGTTTAATAGCCTTACAGTATTACAAATAAAAGTTAATATTAAATATATTCCCAGTTTATAAATTTTATACACTATACAAAAATTAATTAACATTTTCTATCCCAAAAAAAACTAATTAACATTTGCGTAAAAGTATGGCATTGCATATAATTGAGTGAGGGAAAACCATTCTATTACAAAATCAACTCATTAAGACAACAAATCAAAATGGATAATATTTCAAAATTATATATATAATTTTTTTTCATTGGGCTTGTGGACGAAAGGTTGGAACCATAATAACCTCCAATTATCTCATAATAAATCAATAACAAATCTTACCACCACTTTAGTTTACCTAACACAACAATAAATCAATTGTTTTTTTTTTTTTTTTTTGACAAATATTCTCACACCTTTAGGTGTAAGTTTAATATATTTAAGAGTTAGAGACTACCTGTATTCACACATATTTTTTTTGGGCTCGAACTCCTGAAATTACTGAAGACTAATATTTCCAAAACACAATAATTTTCAGAAACCAAATAACTAATATTTCCAAAACAAACCAGATCAAGGAAAAGATATGGAGAGATAGAAAGTGGCTTGGTACAATATGTTGGTTCACCGAAGTTAGTGACAGAAATATGAGTTTGTGTTCCTGAATCCTTCACTGGAGAGTACTCTACGAAGCCTATAGGCAAGGTTGAAGAGATGCCAAAGTGAAAGAGAAGAGGGTGAAGCAAAAGGTAAAAAGATAGAGTTTGGGTAATTCAATAAACCTTAATCAATTGAATTAAATTTTATAAATTAAATTTATTTATTTCAAACAATACTATTCAATCTAATTCAATTACAATGTGTTTGAAACACTTAAAAAATATAGAATTCACTCTATGTTTTTTACGTTTTGGAACTAATGAATTGGTGTAGATTTTAAATAAAATTAATTTGAAATCCACATTTTATTCAATTATGAATTTCACACTAAATAGGTTGCATTTCATTTTGTAGAATTTATTTGAGATAAGTTATTATTTTGTCTACAAAATTATTATTTTGTTCATCTTAAATAACATTTTTATCATTAATAGTACACATACTTTTCATTTAGATAAATGGATAAAGAGCCACTACCACTTTATCTCAAATGTTCATCTAACCAACTATAAGTTTTTTCCTCTCAACTTTACTTTTGTTTATTGAACAACAATTAATCTCTTCATCTTTATATTTTTAGTTGATCAATGCTAGTTTTAATTAAAAAAATTGAGGGTAGTATCAGAAAAATAATTAAACTAAAATAAATTATTTATTTACTCTAAATAAGAGAATTAGACTAAATTCCATAAGTGTAATTCTCATTCAAATAAGAGAATTCATTTTAAATAAATTGAATTCTATTTTTTATCTTATTTCAAACACACTGTTAGATTTTATTCATTCATAACTAATTTGATATGAAAAATGATCATTTCATTTAAAGTATAATTCCATAAAATATTCATTTTTTTGTTTGATACATATTTAACATTGAAATACTTATTCCATTCCAACTTTTCTATTCTATAAAAATAGAAATTATAAATCCACCTAAGGGTTTAATGATAAATATATTTAGTTTAATCAAATAACAAATATACTCTTCATGTGCAAATTAATAATAATATAAAATAATAAAATAAAAAATTTGTATAAAGAAATCATAATAAATCAATTTATTTTAGTTAAATGATAAAATTACTCTTCTTATCATATCATATTAAATAATATAATCAATTAATGTAGAATGAAGATAATTAAATATTAATAAATAAATTAGTTAAGTAATGTTCAACTAAAATATTATCATTAAAAAATAATTATAAGAAGTAATAAAATATTTATTAGTAAAAATTTAAGATAATAAGAATAATTAAATAGTTAATACATAATAAAAACAAATAATAATATAAATCAAGAATATATCAATTTCATAAATTATGTTCCTTTTTGTCTATTTTATTTATATACAAATATTTATTTTAGTTAAATGATAAAATTATTCTTCTGATGATTTGTTTCAAACATAAAAAGTAGTTTTAAAATGAATTAAATTGAAGTCAAATAAATTGAATTCCTTACTAGATTTATTTCAAACATACCTAAAGGGGTAAAAGTAAGTCTTAGTAAATCACAAGGGATGGTGCATTCTTTTTATTCTAAATGCAGTGGGATAAAATTTGAGGGCCAAGTTCATATGGCTGATCATATCTGTCAAAGAGAGTTAAAAATTAGATATATATTTCCTTGTTATTTTATTTTTCGAAAATCTGTTAGATATATAAAGCTACACAATGAGAAATAGTTCTCTATCTTTTTTATAAACTTCACATTTTTAAGTGAATGTGAGATTTGATATTAGATTTATGATATACAATATAAAGTGACATTTTATGTATTTTACTTATTCAAATGTATGAAATGTCAATTTTTTAAATATTTTTTCTAATGACTATTCTTAAAAAAGTTTTAAGATAATATATATTTTTTATAATATTTATTATAATCATTTTTCATGACTTTAATATTATATAATTCATGAGTTACTTTTTTTTTTTTTAGTGAAAAATATATTATTATTTTAAAATTATTTTTTAAACAGTCATAAAGTCATAATTTTGTTATTGTTGAAAATCTTTGCACACTTAGAAGGGGCACCAAAGGAAGACTTGTTCATATCATTTAAAAAAAATAATAATAATAACTAATTTCAATCTTCTTTAAAAAAAACAATTAAAAAACATATTGTCGTGCAATGAAATTATAAACAATGAGCAAGTTGGTTATAAAATAGCTGAGTAACAGCGTGCTTGGTAGTGATATTAATGCAATAAGATAAATCTTCGGGTAGTATCAAATTATTATCCAGGCTAGACGAACGTTTTTAATTATTTGTTTCTGAATTTAAAGAATAAAAATTTCAAAGTATAGAAAGAGATGGGTGGGAAGTTTCGAAGAAGCTACCAACCTATGAAAGACCCATTCTTTCCTCAGCTTATTCCTTCTGTTATATCCGACATATTATTTTCCGAATGGTAAAAATGGAGTAGTATCATGTAAGAAGATTTCTTTCCCAATTTGAAATTTTCAATTCTGTGGTTGTATGGTAAACGGCCTTTAAATAAAGGGTACAGAAAATTTTTGGGTTTTTGTCTTTCGTTATGGTTTATTTATTATATTCTTGGTGATCTTTATTGGGTTTTGCTGATTTTGATTTGGGTCTACTCGTTTCAGCCTTGGTATGCTAGCATTCAATGGGGGTAAGTCACTTTGATTACCCCTTTGTTTGTTAATAATGTGTTTTTTATTCAGATTACATGTAGTTAGTGGATTTGAGGTTAGGTAAATCTGAAAGATTATAAATTTTGATGGATTTTTCAGGGATTGTTGATTGGTTGAATTCATAATCTAGTGCCGAATTCATTTTTGAGTCTACTAGGCGGTGTGCCTTGTTTTGAGGAAGTTCGGATCAATTCACTATCACCATCTTTGAGTTTGTCCATTGAATCGGGCGTCACAGGTTTAAGAACTTTGCCTTTTGAGATTGATGAAATTGCACAGTTGTTGCAACTGCTTGTTTTAGATTGACTGAATTGGATAGTTGAAGTTGGTGTTTTCTGGGTCAGATTGAGTTTGTTTGATATATCTTTCTCTGTTGATTGGAGTTATTACAAGGATATCTAGAGAAAGCTTATGGCAATGAGCAATGGGGAGGCTGAGGAGATGGATAGTGAACTTTCTGCTAGCATGCCTCTCAGGGAGCCGTATCTGTACCAATCTTATCCTTCGGGTATGGTAAGACAAAGAGCCTATATATTTGATGGCTTGGGAAATTTTTACAATAAGGAGTGGGATCTAGCAGAAGGTAGAGGCAGGGAGTTTTGTTGGTACCATGTAGAACTTCCTAAAGGAAACCAGAAATTATCACAATCTGCCCAGTACCTTATTGGTGCTCTTTGCCCACCTCTGAAACTCCAAGACATTCTCTCACTTGTCAGCAATGGACCCTTTTGTGGGCATGTTGATGGGGCTCTTGTCTTCAGAGTTAACTCACCCGGTCCACCCTCTAGTGATTTTACATTTAGAATTGCTGCTAGAGTTACAGAGAAATCAGTGATCACTGTGTCTCTGGGCCGTGTTCCCAGATTGGGTTTCTCACCAATGGGCCAATCCCTTCTCTCTGAGATACCCAGTGTGGAAAATCCCTCTTATTCTAGAGGTGAGCAAAAGGAAAGGCATGGAATTGTGATTAAGGAGCATGTTCTTGAATTCTTACTGACAATGAATCATTCTGAGGAAGCTGATAATCCTGTGCCAAAGTCTGTCTCAAATCTCATAGTTCATATTGTTGACACGCATGTGGATCAACTTCAAGACATTGTGACAAAACTTGAGATAGAGTTGGATTCAGTGGAGCTTGAGTTGGATAAAGGTAAATGTACAACAACACAGACGACTATAAATCTTACTTCTAGTAAATGTTTGTTGACTAAATCGAGAGATTTCTTGATACATTATTATCATCCTTAAGTATTCTGAGTGCCTTATGCAATGATTTGGTCTAGTGACACCAGCTCCCTTCAATGTGTGGGGGCTCCTAGGATCAATCTTCCCCTCTTCCCCAACACCAAAACCCGTTGTTATTACTTATGCGGTAGGAATCTATGCCATTAATGGGTTTCCATAGGCATGCTAAGGTAATAACTATTCTGATTGACTTGCACAAGACACCGAGATAATGTTACATATATTGCATATGATCTTTCACATGCAGAGGCGCAAGGATCTGCAACTTTATCGTATACTATGCTAATAAGTAATAACTTGAATGTTGTGATTTCTACTACTATCACACATTATGCCTAGAAGGGATACTGTAGTTTGTAAACCTGGAAAGACAAGTTGCCTCATGTCTGTTCCACTTATATGCATGAATTTTAAAAAGAAAAGGAAATAGAGATAAGTAATAGACCGTGCTGATTGTGCCCATAACATTTATTGACCATATTGCTTATTTTCTGTTTCAAACATCTAAATGGTATAATGTTTTATCTTCCAAGTTGTGGTCCTAGTGGTGAAAGGTTTTTCTTCATATGATAATTTATCACTTCCACTGCTTCAGACTGTATTGTATAGACAATTTTTTATTTCTTCACATTGAAGGAAAAAAAAAGAGAGGGAAAAAACTAAGATAAGACTTATCACATGAAGAGTAAAATGATCTTATTGTCGGCTTTCTGAACCCTATGAACATAAGTTACTTCCGTGATGACTGTAACAGATTGATTACCATTCTTAAACTTTCCACTTATGGGTCTGGCTGTTGAAGAAGTTGCTACAAACACAGTGGACTGAAATGGAAACTTTTGAATCATAACGGAGATGTAATTTGGTTTCTGAATAAGGGGTTTGTTTGCATTCAAGATATATAAAATCTGCGGAACACTTATTACCGTGGTTAAGAAGTTCTAGCAATAGACGAGTTAGTGGAAAATTTTGAAACATGTAAGTTGGTCTCAGAACTTGAGTGTGGTTGAGCTAGAGATCTTTTAAGCTGCTTGGTCCTCTTCTTTATGTAATTCAAGTGATTTAATGGACATGATTGGATATAATTATAAGCTTTTTGAACCAGGAAGTTTATAGTTATATTTCCAAATTTCTAAATAAAATCATAATTTCGTGTATGGGAATCACTTCAATTTCTCTATTCTCCATTCTCTCGTCTCTGTGTGTGTGTATTTGTGGTAAAAGGCAGAATGTCATGTGTAATAAATCTAAAATGTGAAGTTCCTCTGAACATATTCAAATATGTGCTGTTGGTTACAATGGAGGTTAGATATTACCAAAATTCTTATGTTCATTGGATGGATATTCAGTTAGTGAACTGTTTTCTGTCTGTTCCTTTCTCTATGCCTAGGGACAAAATGTAAACAACTAAAAGAAGAAATTCTTGGCAACTCCTGTCTATAGGAAAGTTTATTTTTAGGTTGCTGTTTAGAATAGCTTATGTTGCCTGCTTAAGATAAATTTTCTGCTCCAATGCTGACGGAAAGAATAATATGACTTAATTTGTTTTCAATTTGCTTCCTCGCATTGGGGCTTCCCTCACCAAAGTTCATATTGTTCACTATTTCTATTTTTGTTGTTTATTAATGGAATGGAATTAAGAGATTCTGCTTTATTGCAGGTGGTTTTGCTCTGAAGAAACAAATGCTAGATGATAGAAGATTTCCCAAAATTCATGTTAATTTGCAGCGGCTCCTCCAGGTAGTTTTCCAGTCCCATTTCCTTTTTTTTATGAACAAGAATAAGCTTGAGTACTCCTTAATTAGGTTCTTCATGATAAGCCACTAAACTATCTCAAGAAGTAATTTTACCGGCTCAGTTGCATTTTTTTTTTGTAAGTCAAAGATACTTTTATGATACATAAACGTTTGTGATACACTTGTTTGTCTGTACAAGAATAAACTTCTTTTTTGTTTTTATTTCTATTATCATGAAATCAGAATCATGTGGCTTAAACTTCCTCTGGTTTTGCGATGCTTTTACTTCACCTAGATGATTGCTCACGGGGAGCAAGTGTTTCCACGAGTCAAAGAAAAATGTTCTTCAAAACATTGGTTTGCCAGTGAAGATATTAATTCCCTTGAAGAGCTAATTGGGCGGTTAAGGAGATTGAAAGAAAATGTGGGGTTTATTGCAAATCGCGTCACAGCAATCCAGGCTGGTCTTGACAGCTGGCAAGCGGAGCAAATAAACAGGAAACTATACTATCTTTCCTTTCTTTCAATAATATTCCTCCCTCTATCCATCATAACTGGAGGTTAGAAATTTACTTTGTTACAAACTTTAATAGTAACATTTTCTAGGTACTATTTTGTTATTTTAATTTTGGGCCCCCTGGCACAGTTTTTGGCATGAATGTTGGAGGAGTTCCATGGACAGTACAGAGAAACCCAGATGTAAAAGATGGTTTTCGCAATGTAATGTTACTCTGCATTGGATTGCTGTTTCTGGTTTTGCTCTGCTTCATTTTCCCGGCTCTTTATTCCCATATAGCTGCTTGGAGAAGGAAAAGTGTTATGAGAAGAAGCTGGTCACTCAACAGGAAGTCATTCCTCAAGAGAAACTTAGAGCCTGAAATTCAACAGAGAGGGGGTTACCTGCGAATTTGAGGCGATTTGTTTCTTTGTTAGGTACTTAACAGTTCTTTTCCCATGGGTGACCTGTTTCTGATATTATGCTCATTAAAATCATATTATGTCTTCTGTTCTCAGGAATCATATCTGTTCCCCATGAACAATTTGGTTTAAGCTGGTTTGAGGAAGCATACAAAGGAAACATGTTATACCGATCACTAGCTAAATTGTTAATAATATCATCAACTCATGCCCGGGTGGTGTCACCATTCTGAAGCACTGCTTCTCTCATTGGGGATATTATTGGAGTTAGAGGTTAACGTATTCTTTCATAGTTTTTGTTAAAAGGATTTGGAGTTCCTTGTTACATTGCTGGGTGTACATAAATTTTACTTCTTCTTTTTTCATTTCGGTAGACACAGAGTGTTGTATTCTGATTCCAGAGAATATCATTCTATCCTTCTATTACATTTTTGCATATTAAGGCCAGATGGGTCATCTTCCTGGCAGTTCTTACAGAAAAGTAGAAGTATAAGAAATGCAAGATTTGTTCAGATTAAGTCCTCAATTATTCATCTGCTTCATGTATTTGTCATGGTATAAGCTAAGATCCCAAACTCCCAAGTAATTCTTTCACTTTGTCTGAAATATACAGATCCTTTTAGCAATTAGGCCTCTGAAATAGACAAATCCTTTTAGCAATTTGGTCAAGCATTAGTTCTGCATGCTTGCCTTGTGAAATTTAACCTTCTTGGTCTGCAAGTTTAGTCCATACTTTTGAGGAAAGAAATTACACATGCTTTTCCATTTTCATTTCTCACGAGCACATTCCACATGATTTGCAGAAAAAGAGCCAACCAGCACTTGCCAATGCTAAAAGTTGAGATTTTGACAATTTTTTCCAAGCTTATTTCCAAACAAATACACAATCTAACTGCGAAAATCTATTCACTGCTTTCACACAACCATATCACTACCGCATGGAACAAATCCTCCATGCAAGCCAATTTCCAAACAAAAACATATATAACTATGAATGCTACTTTCGTACAATCATATATCTTACATGTAAAATTCACATGTTTTATTAAAAAGAAGAAATTGCATGAAAACAATCAGCTTTGTTGAGAACGAGAATACTCGCATATGAAATTAAATACTTTTTTTTCTTTTCTTTTTAAGAAAGACATATATTCATGAAACTTGCAAGGGTAATATTGAAAACAAGTTACTTCTGTCTCTACTCTTTACAAACTTCTTTCTCAAGAGAGAGACACACTTTACTTCCACGTGGCAACAAGATATTTGTCCACCTAAGTTAACTAACTCCCAACGTCCATGAGCCACTTGCATCACAGTTACTAGTTACTACTACATCACTTTAGGACTATGATGCAAAGAAGATGAAGAAAAAGTAAACAAAAAGGTGGGACATCGTTTTTTGTTAGCATAGCAGTATGCTTCTGATCCAGAACCTTCTTTCGCTAGAATAATCTTCCAATACCTTTATTTTCTTTTCAGCTCTTCATAAAAGCGAGCACCCCCTATCATCACTCCAAAACCCTAAACCCTGAAATAGGAACCGTCACAACTCTCACTCTCACTTCTCTGATATCTCATTTCTGTGTCTCTCGCTGATTCACTAGCATCTGTTTATTTTCCCGGCCATGGCAACAGCCGCCTTGCTGCGCTCCTTTCGACGCCGTGATGTCGCTTCTGCCTCTTTCTCTGCCTATCGATCGGTAACTACCTGACGCTTTATACTGATCCACTTCTTTGTTTAAAATTTCATCTTTTCTTTCTTTTTGTTCGATTTTTCTATTAGGGTTTCTAGCACGGTATATCAGTTTAAGAAAATTTGGTAATTTCTTAATTGTATGTGTTCGGTTTTCTTTTTCCGAAGTAATGGTTTTTTTGTGTTATGGCACTTCTGAAGATGCAATTTCGTTTCTTTGTTTTCTCTTGTTGCGTATGCTTTTTTTTTAAAATGGTCATTTCATCATTCTGGGTTTACTTGTCTAATTCTGTTGTTTTATGGTCTATTGTGACGTAATTTAATCTTATTTTTTCCAATATTCTGTGGTAAAAAAGAAGTTGGGTTTAGCTGGATATGATTTTTATGAGATTTTGGTAGCAATTGCCGAATAGCACGAGGCGTTTTCAGTTAGAGTCATTTTGAAGAGTTCTAAATTTTGTCATGCCTACTTGTAATGCTCAGTATGTTTAGGTACTTGGTCCAGCTTTTACTTGATTTTATGTATCTGAGTACTGGATCAAGTGAGATCAATTCCCCGTAAAAGTTGCTTCTTTTTCTTTTATCTCGGCTTAAGTCAATATTTAAGCTCTTTGTTTAGTAATTTTTGCTTTGAATACAATGTTATGATATCTAAGGTGAGTAATTGGCAGAACTAATTCTTACTGATTTGGTAATGCTTGTGCAGTTAACAGGCCATGCCAAGCCCTCTTATGTAGGTCAAAGCTGGGCAAGTTTGTTTCGACCTTTCAGGTACAGCTTCATTTGTTATGTTGAGCTCAGTCAGACAAGTCTTGCATTTTTATTTTTATTTTCCTAACGGGGCTCTATGTTTTCATTTTGTAATTTCCTCTTGATTGTAGTTCAAAACCTGCTGGTAATGATGTTATTGGTATTGATTTGGGAACTACCAACTCATGTGTTGCTGTCATGGAGGGAAAGGTGAATACTTTCTTGTGGAATTATGAATGATTTACTACTGAACTGTTGTAGAATCTATGTTGAATTGTTCCTGACCTTTTTCCTGAAATTGTCTTAGAATCCCAAAGTTATTGAGAATTCCGAAGGAGCTCGAACAACACCTTCAGTGGTTGCCTTCAACCAGAAAGGAGAACTACTTGTAGGCACACCAGCAAAACGACAGGCTGTGACCAACCCAACAAATACAGTTTCTGGGACCAAGCGTCTGATTGGTAGACGGTTTGATGATCCTCAGACTCAAAAGGAAATGAAGATGGTTCCCTACAAGATTGTTAAGGCGCCAAATGGAGATGCATGGGTAGAAGCAAATGGCCAACATTACTCTCCTAGCCAAATAGGTGCCTTCATTTTGACTAAGATGAAAGAAACGGCAGAGTCTTATCTTGGAAAGTCAGTGTCAAAATCTGTTATTACTGTACCTGCTTATTTCAATGATGCTCAGAGACAGGCAACAAAGGATGCTGGTAGAATTGCAGGTCTCGATGTACAGAGAATCATCAATGAGCCCACTGCTGCTGCACTTTCATATGGGATGAACAACAAGGAGGGTCTCATTGCAGTCTTTGACCTTGGAGGTGGAACATTTGATGTTTCCATTTTAGAGATTTCAAATGGTGTTTTCGAGGTATGTTGATTTCCTGGTCTCATTTGTGTGTGTGTGTGTGTGTTGGGGGGGGGGGGGGGGGGGTATGGGGGTCATTTATACACCTTTTCTCTATTTTGTTTTATTAGTGCTCTCACTGACTTCTTCTCATGTGAAGGTGAAAGCAACCAATGGAGACACATTCTTGGGAGGGGAGGATTTTGACAATGCCTTGTTGGATTTCTTAGTGAACGAGTTTAAGAGAACTGAGAGTATTGATCTTTCAAAGGATAGGCTTGCCTTGCAGAGGCTTCGGGAAGCGGCTGAAAAGGCAAAGATAGAACTCTCTTCAACATCTCAGACTGAGATCAACCTGCCTTTCATCACGGCTGATGCATCCGGTGCAAAGCATTTGAACATCACCTTGACCAGATCAAAGTTTGAGAGTTTGGTAAACCACTTGATTGAGAAGACCAAGGCTCCATGCAAGAATTGTTTGAAGGATGCCAACGTATCAATCAAGGATGTTGATGAGGTTCTCTTAGTTGGGGGAATGACTCGTGTACCCAAAGTGCAAGAGGTGGTTTCGGATATCTTTGGGAAGAGTCCCAGCAAAGGAGTAAATCCTGATGAGGCAGTTGCATTGGGAGCAGCTATTCAGGGTGGTATTCTCCGGGGAGATGTTAAAGAGTTGCTTCTCCTAGATGTGACTCCATTATCTCTTGGCATTGAGACATTGGGTGGTATTTTCACCAGGTTGATAAACAGGAACACTACCATTCCTACCAAGAAGAGCCAGGTAAAGCTAATTAGACCCTACAAATTTTGCTTCTAATGCTGTCAATTTTGCTAAAAACACTTGGGAGGTTATTAAGTCTATGCTAGGGTTATGTTCTACATTTTTAATCTATGTGGAAGCATGTTCCTAGTTTTTTTCTGGTTGACTTACAAATTTAAGAGTAGTGCTTACACTTGTAATGTGAACCTTTTGTCAACATTTAATTCTGTAGTTTAATAGAGCCATTGTTCTGACAGACCTTTTGGTTTGACGTTTCTTTGGCTATTGCACTGTGTAAGTATGCCTTACATCTACTCAGCAGAGTCTCGTCTAATTTTCTGTTTCACTTCCGCAGGTGTTCTCCACTGCAGCAGACAATCAAACTCAGGTTGGTATCAAGGTGCTGCAAGGTGAGCGTGAAATGGCTTCGGACAACAAGATGCTGGGAGAGTTTGAGCTTGTTGGCATTCCACCTGCCCCTAGAGGTATGCCTCAGATTGAGGTCACATTTGATATTGATGCCAACGGTATAGTCACAGTCTCTGCCAAGGACAAGGCCACTGGTAAAGAACAACAGATCACCATCCGTTCATCAGGTGGTCTGTCAGATGATGAGATTGAGAAGATGGTGAAAGAAGCTGAGTTGCATGCTCAAAGAGATCAAGAAAGAAAGGCTTTAATTGATATTAGAAATAGTGCAGATACAACCATCTACAGTATTGAGAAGAGCTTGAATGAATACAGGGACAAGATTCCTAGTGAAGTTGCGAAAGAGATTGAGGATGCAGTTTCAGATTTGAGGAGTGCCATGTCACAAGACAACTTTGATGAAATTAAATCAAAGCTTGATGCTGCAAACAAAGCAGTGTCTAAGATAGGGCAACACATGTCTGGGGGCTCTTCTGGTGGTTCCAGCTCTGGAGGTTCCCAGGGTGGTGACCAGGCTCCTGAGGCTGAATACGAGGAGGTGAAGAAGTGAGAAATGGGATATTATAGATGTTTTTTGTGACTCAAAATGACAAGGTTAAGATGAATTGTCTTAATTTTCATTTTTAGTAGAAGGAAGTAAGATTCTTAACGTTTTTGTAACTAAATGTGGGTGTTATTATATCAGGGAGTCTTTCATTTGTTCTTAGTACTGAATTATGCTCTTAAATGGTAGTATAGTACAAGGAGAGTTTCACACAAAGTTGTCTATGGATTGACTACTAGACAGTTTTTCTATTTTGGTACATATGAGAATAACTTGATTCAGTCATACATATAGATGAGTTAGATTACATGTCAGGTCGGATAAGTTGGGGGGCTAGCCTCCAGGAATGATAAAACGCTTTTTTCACTACTAGATCCACGTTTTAACAAAATTAAACTTGTAATCTGGCCAGACAATAAAAATCTATCATGTTTTTGTCCTGCATTTCATATTTGAATGTTAATCTAATTTTATTTTGTTAAAATTTTACTCCTGGCCCCACATTAAAATTGTTACTTTGGAATGGCAGTTTTTTTTTTTGTTGGCAAGTAAAAAGGCCAGTTGCAGCATGAGAGATTTCTTTTTCTAAATTTTTATTTCTAAAGTTATTTTTGATCGTAAATTCTTAAAATGGTATTGAAATATTTTATTAACCGAACCAAATGATATTTTAGTACATTAAATTATTATGATTTAATTCTACCAGCTCTAATTTATATATTTTTTATTAATGGCAAAAAAAAAAAAAAAAAAACAAGATTTAACTCCTAACTAGGCTTGATGATATCAGTTTTAGTCTTTATTCAGAACTTTATTAGCAATTCAATTTGTGCATTGATTTACGTATTTAAAAATGTAAATCATATAAGCATATGCTTTTAATGAAATAATTATTAAATATTTATAATCAGAGCTCATCAGTTTAATAGAAAAAAATAATCAGAACTATTATAACTAAGTAATTGTAATTTAAAATTAAATAAAAATAATTGATTTTTTTTTTCTTTTCTAGCATCTGTCTTTTTATTATTTTGGTAGAATCTAACTTTCATTGTGGTTCGATTGTTTTCTTTGAATTTTTTATTTTTTTATTTTCTTTTCCTTTTTATTATGTTCCCTAGTTAAAAGTGAGATTGAGATCACAGAGAGTGAGCCTCTACCCGTACTGTCATCCTCTTCTATATATTCGTGACATAAAGCCCAACATGGCCGTCTTGTTCTTTAGGACAAAAAACAAAGCTTCCAACTTCAAGTTCTAGCTGACCACCATAAACCCTAAACGCCGCAAAGCCACCATATCTACCACCGCAGTGCACAACCATCATCTCTACCACCGCAGTCATAGACACCACCTCCCCTTTTCAGTATCTAGTCTAGTTCTACATGGGTAGTAAGAAAAGAAACTCGGAAGTTGAGGTTGAGGTAGATTCAGGCAAGCCTTTGCAAAAGAAATTTAAGAAGAGAGATAGAGAAGAAGATATGGGAGATGGGTCTGCTAAGCCTTCTTCGGTACCCAATTCTATTAAACCGATGGAAAGAAAAAAGAAAAGGAAAGCATTGGACAAGGAGAAACGGAAAACCGAAGAATCCAAGCCTATTGAAATGGATATTGAGTCGAAAGCTGCTATTGAATCTCAGGCTTCATTAGTGGCTTCACCAAGTACAAGTCGCGCTCTTCCACAGTTGCACATTGGTGTTTTTAAGGATTTGGCATCGGCTGATGGGTCTGTAAGGGAAGCTGCAGTCGAAGTATTGGTGACAGAGTTACAGGAAATTCAGGAGATGTATGAGAGACTTGAGAAGAAGGAGATGATTGAGGGTGGATTGAAATTGGAGGCTGAGAAAGATGATGGGTTGAATACCTGCGCGCCCTCTTTGAGATATGCTGTGAGAAGGCTTATCCGTGGGGTTTCCTCGTCCAGAGAGGTATGTACTCTATTGGGTGGTCTGAACCTCAGGTTTAATTTATATTATTTTCAAAGTGTATGTTGGCATCTGTTGCTCGATATAATGGTTAGTATTGCTAGTAAAAGCATTACCTTTTGATTCTCATCTTAAAGATTCTAAATAGAGCATAGGTTCACCAAAAATTAGTATTATTTCAAAGTGTTGGTTTCCTGGATTGCACTGTTTAGCTGATTCTTTGTGATGCAGCTTTATTATTGACAAATTAAATTTACCCATTCATATTGCTACTTATTGCTACCATTTAATGTTTTTGCAGTGTGCAAGACAGGGGTTTGCGTTAGGTTTAACAATTATAATTGGTACTATTCCTAGCATCAGGATTGACTCACTGTTTAAACTTGTAGTTGACTTGTTGGAGGTCTCTTCATCAATGAAGGGTCAGGTAGGCAGTAACTTCATCAATTTGTGACATGCTTCTCTCATCAGGTTGCTCAATCCTCCTTATTAAGTTTTATTCCTCATGCGGTTGCAGGAAGTAAGGGATTGCCTCTTGGGCCGCCTATTCGCTTATGGTGCTGTGGCACGATCAGGGAGATTGATTAAAGAGTGGAGATATGATATAAACACCCCATATATCAAAGAATTGATCCATCTACTTATCTCACTTGCATCTAAGAAGCGGTACTTGCAAGAGCCTGCTGTCTCAGTAATTCTAGACTTGGTTGAAAAGGTTTGTAACTTATTTAGGAAATGAAAGGTTCTTCCATTGAACATTCCTGCTGTCTAATCTTGTGCTTGATTGGCAGAAGCTAGTGAAATACATTAGTATTTTATGGCTGATATCATAGTTCGAATCATTATATATCCATAGCAGGTAGGTAGATGATAAGTTACGTAGTGATTCATCAAATAGATGGACCCGTCGAGTATGGACAGATGGAGATATCAGAATAAAGCAGTTTGTTGTTTTTGTTGCTATTAAATTCATGTGTGGTTGTTTGAAGAGACCTTTTTGTTTTTCTGCCACATCAAACTGCTTTTAGTAGATACATGGTGGATTATGCAACTTATAGTGTTTGCTATTGATAATTTAAAAAATCTCTGTGATTACTACTAGGATGACAGCAGTTAGCTACCCATTTATAATATGTCAAACTGATTTAAGTAAGAATGGAGAAGTTTCAAACAGGTCTGAGTTAGTTAGAAAGAGCCATTCAGTATCTCAGTAATAATTTATGGGACATATCATTATAAAACATGTGCTATGGGCTGGTTACTTTCTCAAATGGACCATATGTGCAGGTTTCAATGCTCGAAATATCTTTCCATACTGTAAATTATTGGTTGCGAACCTTTATCTCATTGGGATCCTTCAGAACCACTCTACATCATTCAGCAATTTACATATCAATTTACTCTTGGGGAGTATTTTTTACCTTAGAAATTGTGGCTTCAACAGTTATTGCTCTTTTCTTGTTTAAGCTTTATGTTAGTTGGCAACATCACTAGTGCATGCTTGAGAGTTTAGCAGTTAACATGGCATAAATAGGAATTAGTCTTAAAAGGTTTAATAAATGGAGGAAGGAAAGTACATCTATTCATAGGCAGTGGCAACAATTAAATGGAGTGTAGAACTGACCTTGGGGTGAACTAACATTTAGTAATAGAGAAAGATATTAAATGGGCAATGCAGCAATAAAGGTTTAAGTAGCTGATCCTGATTAACTAAAACTATTGTTTCAGTTCCATCCTTATTATACAACTGTGATCTGCTTTATGAAGAATAATATGTCATTATGTCTTGGAGTTTGAAGATTCGGCATGTGATCTGTTTCCTAAAACATTGACTGTATATCTCTCATTTTCTGGTTCCAGCTCTCTCGCTCTATATGTGCATACTTACTAAGAAAGAAGTGTTACTTTTATATATTCTGAGATTGTGGAGTTGCCTTAAATGTTCATCCGGTCCTGTCTCTAAGTAATTTTAACCTCTGATTTCTTTCTTTCTCCTAAGTCGACCCTGAGGAATCCTTGACCTTAAAGAAACCACCTATGATAGTTCAAGCCTTCACTTTTTTCAAATCACCGGGCTATGAAAGGATGGAGATAGCAATTTTTTAGATGAATAAAGATAAATGGCATTACCTTTTAATTTTCTGGGAGTTTACATCAGGCATGACCCACATCTCTGTTTGCAGTTACCCACTGAAGCATTGTTGAACCATGTTGTTGAAGCTCCAGGGCTGTCTGAGTGGTTTGAAGCAGCTACTGAAAATGGAAATCCTGATGCTTTGTTTTTAGCTTTGAAAATTCTAGAGAAGTTACCCATTGACAGCACAATATTTGGCAAATTGTTGCCAAATCCATTCAGCTCTAGTCAACTTTTTGCTGCTGACCATCTATCCTCTCTCATAAATTGCTTAAAGGTAATACTTATATTCATATGCTGCAATTATATTTGTGGACGGAAATTAATTATACGAAATGATTCTCATGCATTTATGTTTGCCTGGAATTGTGTCAGGAATCCACTTTCTGTCAGCCTCGAGTTCATAGTGTTTGGCCTACTTTGGTGAATATTCTTTTACCTAATACTGTTTTGCCAGCTGAGGATGCGACATCTGCTTCACATTCATTAAAAAAACACAAAAAGAGTCGAAAAGGTAGCTCATCTGAAGAAGAAATTGCAAAGAATGTTCAGTGTTTCTGTGAAGTTATAGTTGAGGGCTCGCTTCTTTTGTCATCTCATGACCGAAAGCACTTAGCTTTCAATGTTTTGCTGCTTCTCCTTCAAAAGCTGCCTGCATCTTTGGTCCCAATTGCCCTGTCTTACAAAGTTGTCCAGTGCCTGATGGATATACTTTCAACAAAGAACACTTGGCTGTATAAAGTTGCTCAATATTTTCTTAAAGAGTTATCTGATTGGATTGGGCATGATGATGTCAGGAGAGTTTCTGTTATTACGGCTCTACAGAAAAACAGCAGTGGAAAATTTGATTGCATTACGCGTACAAGAATAGTGAAGGATTTAATTGCAGAGTTCGACACTGAAAGTGGTTGTATGCTGTTCATTCAAAACTTGGAGAATATGTTTGTGGATGAAGGTAATGCTTCAGAGGAACCTTCAGACCAAAGTCAGACAACAGATGACAATTCTGAAATTGGTTCGGTTGAAGATAAAGATTCTGTCGGCACCATTGTAAATTCTGATTTTTTGAAAAGTTGGGTTGTAGAGGCCATTTCAAGTATTTTGAAAAACTTGAAGCTAGATCCTGAAGCGAAGTCTCGGGTGCAAAAAAAGATTATGAAATTTCTAGCTGTTCAAGGTCTATTTACTGCATCTCTTGGCCCTGTGGTGACATCATTCGAGTTGGGGGAGGAATTTAGGTGGCCAAAAGCACCTACATCTAGTGCTCTTTGCCGAATGTGTATTGAGCAGCTCCAGTTGTTACTGGCAAATGCTCAAAAGGTGGAGGTATCACGCGCTTTAACTAATGGCCTTGAGCCTAATGATCTTGGTTCTTACTTCATGCGGTTCCTTGGCACCATGCGCAACATTCCTTCTGTTTCCCTCTTCCGATCTTTAAATGGCGAGGATGAAAAAGCAATCAAAGATTTGCAAGAAATTGAAACTAAGCTATCAAAGGAGGTAATGATAAATGTGGACTTGTTTTGATATTTTTTGCCTTTTTAATTTGAATTTTGTTACTATTCTTTTTGAGGTGTGGGGTGGGGTAGGACAGGGTCAGTCTGGCATTGTAGCTCTGTTACTTATAACATCTTAGATTATGATATAGATATATATGTCAGGGAAAAATACCAGTTAAGTGTTGAAAATTGGCTCTATTATGATGTCGTACCATGAGAAACAGTCTTATATATCTCCTTATGATTCCCTTGACATTGGGATAGTTTCCACTGGGGGGAGGGGGGGTTAGGAAGAAGAATGTATGAGATGCTGATACATCCTAGGTGGTCCATGATAACAATCTAGTAGCTCATATGTTCGTAGATAGAAATTGAAAGCTGAACATGGTACTCATCTTATGTAGTTCTATAGATAAACCCATGAAGCATGGGTACTTCTAATTAGTGGTGTTTCACTGTTTCTACTAGATCCCTTCCATCCTGTTGAGATCACTAGTAAATCTGTTCTATGGACTGGCCATTTTGTGAAAAAAAAAAAGAGAAACAAAAATTGGTTTGTTTTTAGTTGAGTTTGAGATGAATCTTTTATTTTCTTATAACCTTAGTAGGTTATGTGCAAAAAATCTGCTCTTAATGTTGTACTAAAGGCATGTTATCTGTCTTTCTTTGTTCATTGTCAGCAGGAAAGGAACTCTGGTCTCAGTGCTGCTGCTAATAGATTGCACGCACTGAGGTACTTGCTTATTCAGCTGCTTTTGCAAGTGCTCCTTCGACCAGGGGAATATTCAGAAGCTGCCTCTGAACTTGTCATATGTTGTAAGAAAGCTTTTTCTGCTTCTGATCTTCTTGAGTCTTCTGGAGAAGATGATTTGGAGGCTGATGCTACGCCTGAGTTGATGGATGTTCTTGTGGATACGTTGCTTTCACTGCTGCCTCAGTCTTCAGCTCCCGTGCGGTCTGCTATTGAGCAGGTTATGAACAATTCATGTTTAGATTCTGTATTTTCATCAGTTAAGTTAATGTTTTAATCAGGTAGAGAGGGGGAGGGGGAGGGTCTTGTAATCTCACTGGGGTTCACCACAGCACACACTAAGGCAAGTTTCATGGAACATGGTAGGGACTATTGTTAATTCTCATAAAATGCATTTTTACATAAACTTTTGTTGTCTGGTATCAAGCAGTGACAACTTGGTGGGTGCAACTGATGGACGTTCTCATTCACATTTTTATGCAATTCGAATTAGCCTAACTATATGTCTACATTGTTGAGATAGAATTTGTATGAGAGGTTAGTTAGAAGCTTATAATACTAACTGCCATAGTTAAGTTTTATGGAGAACAGCATTAGACGCAGTTAGTAGGCAACTAAACACATCATATTTTCAATGTCAAGAAAGAAATAGTACTTTAATGGGCCATTTGTAATAATAACCAAGAATATGTCAATTTTCAGTATCAATGGATTTTAACATACTTCAGCTCATCTATTATGAACACGGATGGACAAATGTGGATTATCTATTTTTTTATGTTCTGATTTTTTCGAATCTATCCTTTTCTGTAGGTGTTCAAGTACTTTTGTGATGAGATCACTGATGATGGGCTCCTACGCATGCTGCGGGTCATCAAGAAGAATATTAAACCTCCTAGACATCCTGATGCAGAGAGTGAAGATGATGATGATGAGGATGATGACTTTCTCAATATAGAAGAAGATGAGGAAATTGATCAAGTTGAGACCGAAGAAACAGGTGAGACTGATGAGCAGATAGATGACTCTGAGGCTGTAGTTGGGGTTGGGGAAGCTGGCAATGAACCTACTGAAGCTTCTGATGATTCTGATGGAGGCATGGATGATGATGCAATGTTCAGAATGGATACATATCTTGCCCAGATATTCAAAGAGAGAAAAAATCAGGCTGGTAGTGAAACTGCTCAATCCCAGCTTGTGCTGTTCAAACTACGCATTCTTTCATTATTGGAAATTTACCTTCATGAAAATCCAGGCAAGCTATACCACAAATGACTATATACTTTTTCCCCCACAAAAAAACAAAAAAGCCCTTTAATATTGCACATCATTATGTGCTTTAAATGATGGTAGCAAATTCTTTTTTTCTTGCTTCAATCTCTTATGGTCTTAATAACGCAGGTAAGGCACAGGTTCTTATTGTGTATTCGCACTTGGCTCAGGCATTTGTTAACCCCCATACTGCAGAAGTTAGTGAACAGCTTGGACAGCGTGTATGGGGAATACTGCAAAAGCAGATCTTCAAAGCAAAGGAGCACCCAAAGGGTGATGCTGTGCAATTATCTACTCTTGAATCATTGCTGGAAAGAAACCTGAAGTTAGCATCAAAACCATTCAAAAGGAAAAAGACTTCGTCTGATACATCTAAGAAGCAGTCAGCCTCCTGGCAACGCCAGAAAATGATTGCTTCCCTTTCTCAAAGTTCAACGTTCTGGATTTTGAAGATCATAGATGCCAGAAACTTTACAGATTCTGAACTACAGCGGGTTTTTGATATTTTTCGGGATGTTTTGGAGGGGTACTTCAACAGTAAGAAGTCTCAAATTAAACCTGGTTTCTTGAAAGAAGTATTTCGAAGAAGACCATGGATTGGGCATAATCTTTTCGGCTTCCTTTTGGAGAAATGTGGAATTGCCAAGTCAGATTTTCGGCGAGTAGAGGCACTAGATTTGGTGCTTGAAATATTGAAGCCACTGGTTTCAGCTAGTAATAAAGATGGTGGCGAAAATATTTTGAAGAAGATTTTAAAAAGCAATCTCAAAAAGCTTGGCAATCTGATAAAGGAGTTGGCAACACACATGCCGGAAAAAACAGTCGAAAAAGGCTGAAGTGCGGAAATTTTGTAGCAGAGTCATTCAGATCTTGTCAACCCATGAACTGGCCAAGTCTTTTCTTAAAAGCTTGGCCCCTGATGCTCATGCTACTCTAGAATCTCAACTTGGTGAGCAATTTAGTAATTTGAGGAAGCTGGGAAGTCAGCAGTAAAAGTAGATCTTGCTGATACAGTATCATGAAAGATCTTTGTTCATGCAGCACGTTTTGCTAACTTACTCACCCAAACAAGTTCCAAGGGCAATATATTGTCTCAAGTACACCATCCACCCAATGCTTTGCCATGCACACATTTTTGAAAGTTATCATCGCTGATGTGGTAAACTGTACCCTACTTAAAATTATGCTTCGGCCTAAACTTACAGGGAAAAGGGGGAATCTTTGTCGAGTAGGTTTTCATTTAAGGATTATTCTTTGTCGAAGTTTTTTATAGTTTTGTTGGCCTTGAGTTGTTTGTTAGCTTATTTTTATTTTTCTATTTGCGTTATTATATTATTGTTTGTTATACATGAGAATGTTGATTCAGCTGAAGAATTAGATTTTTACCCTTTAAACTTCACCCCCATGATTTCGTTTTCACAAAAACAAACTGTCGTTTTGGATAGCCGTTTGGCTTAGCAGTTAAGTTATTAGCTTGCTTTTTTCTCTTGAAGAATTTCTCTGACTGTAAAAAGGATTTAAAATCTTAAGGGTATTAATGTTCGAAGTCTAGTATATAGTTGGCGTTTCTTCGTCTTCAAACAAGCTTCTGGCATGAAAATGAAGATTCACAAATACAGGGGATTGGCATTTAATTACAACTTCTTCCTTTAGAAGAGTCTGTCCTTCACTTGTGATATCCAAAATTTTAGTGATAACTTACAACTGTAACAGCTCAAACACTGGGTTACGCCACAAACTCGTTGGCAGCACACTGGCCGGAACAAGTGAATAAATAAAATTAAAAGGCTTTCTTTCTCTCCAATGGCATAATATAAAATTTGATTGAACTTTGGAGAAGACTTGTCATAGATTAGAATTTCTGAATTTATTATTTGATTGAACATTCAGGGAGATTTGCCAAGGAATCTGTCCTCAAGTGGCCGAATCTAGTAAAAGCTGGATATGATGAACAAACCACAGCCAAAAATGAGCACACATAATGAACTAAAGAGAAGTCCCTTCCAAGTTCCAAGGGGGAAATCCATCTATTACTGTGGTAATGTGTACAAAGTAACTCTAACTTCCAATTCTCCTCTTCATTCCAACTGTCACTCGTCTACTCTATAAAATCTTTCACTACATTCTTCCACTCTCCTACCTACTTTTTTTACTTTTATGGCTTTTCCCCAACTTTTGCAATTTCTCAAATCATTTTTACAGTTTTGTCACCTCAAAGCAGGTTCCCACTTCCAAAGTCATATACCATCCATTTCTCTGAGATTGAAATCAGCACACATTGTCCATCATCCCTCCCTGTTCATAAGGATTCAAGCAATTTAGCCCATTACCAACCAGTAAAGATTTGTTACGCAATTTATAGTACATACCTCGTCAACATTTTAAAGCCACAACCTTGAGTAAAGCAATCATCCAGCTCCTCACATTGAGCTTTTTGGCAGAGATTTCAATTTAAGGTCCAACTATGAGTTAGCGTTATCAGCATCTGAATCACTCCCAGAAGAGCTACCAGAATCCGAATCTGAAACAAAATGATAGGTAAGCATTTTCTAAAACAAATGTTTCCAAGACCCATAACAGAATTGGACTCGAGTCTTACCACTTGAAGAAGAGGAACCACTGCTTGAACTGCTAGAGCTGCTAGAACTACTACTTCCGTGGCCTCCAACAATGTCTTTGTCTTTCTCAATCTCCACAGGGGGGAAAATGCTCATTGGCATATCATCGCCAATGTCTACGTCTTCATCTCCCGCTTCCAATTTCTTTACCTTCTTCATGTCTGCTGGCATAGCATCAACCTTCTCACTCGCAGAACTTCCCTGTTGCATATTATCATTAATCAAATGTTAATCAGAAGGATGCCAAAACCATTGCCTACTGCACTGTAAGCCATCATCAAATGTCAAAATCAGAAGGATGCCAACATCATTGTCTACTGACTATAGGCAATTGATGAAAACAGGAAGCTGGCCACTTACCCCATTGCCTCTGGCTAATGCTACATTGTTGCCCATGAGCGCCTGCCGCTTAATCTTGCTCACCATTTTCTTCCAATTGGTAACCAAACGATCAAGTTCCCAAAGAGTCTCCGTGTCCACTGCCTCAATATCAAGCTCAATCTCATCGCCGTCCTGCTTCAAATGCCCATTCCTTTTCCTTATTATCTGCACCACCTGCTCCATCTTCTCTGGCGGTAAGCTCTGTAACCCAAGTCCCAACTTGTGCTTTTCCTCAAGACTCATATCCCTTTTATTTGGGTCCTTCGCTTTTGGCTTTGGTTGCTTTATCGGCTTCACCGGAGGTGCCCGCATGGGTGAAGGTGTCCGCACAGGTGATTGCAACAATGGTGGGTTTGAAGAACTCGCAGGGAGCTGCATTTGCTCGGAAGATCTCGCAATTGGAACTGTAATTTCCTTCTTCTTTACCCTCTCTGGCTCAACATGGCTCCAAGAACTGGCCTGCAATTCTTCATCATAAACCTGATCTTGCCTCAACAAATCCTCAAATTTCTCATGCACGGGCCGATAGAGTTCATCAAACCTTGTAAGGAGCTGATCAGCCATGGCATACACATCATGACCCTTAGGGTTATAGGTCAAAGCATTGTTGAAAGTCAATCGCACATCAGCTGCAAAATCCGATGGTGTCGAATACAAATTCTTCGCAAGATTTGACTTCACGGTTCCAAGATCCATCGGATGCTTAACGATATCATAGTAATCGTGAAGACCCATCCCAACTACATCAACAGGCGAGTTGAAGATCCAGGAGTGCTTGTGTTTCATCAGCTTCATCAGAAGCTGATTACACATCTTCATCAAATTCCCAATCTCTGAATACGACCTTTTCAATTCCTTACTGGGATTCGACGGAAACGGCCTCTTGTTGCCAGAAATCTTCTTGTTCATTGATTTCTTTGGCGGGCCATTGTGGCTCGGCCTGGGTTGAAAATCGCCAGACTCGATTCGATTCTTCAGTTGCCGAATCTGTTCGAGCTCAGAGATTAGGCGGCTCTTGAGCTCACTTAGTTCCTTCTTCGTATATGTTGCGATATTGAAGCTCACGTGTTGGGAGCAATTAAATTCATTCGATCGCCGATTGATAGAAGAGGCATCATCTGAGGCCGATTGAATTCTTTTATTGTTGGTGAATTTGGGGGTGGGGTTAGGGTTAGGGTTAGAGAAAGGGACTTTGGCCATGAATCCTGCTCCACCTCCTCTGTGCTGCGGCCAGTTAGGTTCGTTCCGGTTAGCTAAGACGGCGGACGCCATTAACGTAAAAAATCACGACAGTCCGGTAAGATTCCGGCTAAACTCCGGCTGAAATTTCCCAATGCTGATAACGCTAAACATGAATCAGCTACGACTTCCCAATCACGCGCCCCAAAGAATCTCACGCGCTGCAAGAACACTTCACGCTCCGGCAAAACAACGGAGCTCCTGGATCTAAGAGAGAAACGTGAAGTGTAGGGTTTGGAATTTTGCTTACCCTAATCTGAGCGATGGAGGTGAGGGGGATAGGGCTGGTTCTTAAAGGCGCTGAGATCTGCCCGTGGCTACTTCGGGAAGGTTTCTTAACCGTCGATCAGGTTTAGGTCATTGATCCAACGGTTTCTAATGGTTTCTTTTCTGCCCTTTGAACTGTCCGTGTGATCTGTCATGAACGGAAAAGATTTGATGGTTTTCACACGTCGCGGTTTTTTGACCGTTCGATTTTGAGATGATGTTGTAGCAACTGGTAGTATGATTTGGGTTGAGTTTGAAGTAAATTTGGGCTGAATGAAACCTGCATTTAGGGTTTGGACAAAGGGTGGGCCCACTTTTGCTGACATGGAGGGAAAGCCTGCTTGAAGGTTTCGACGTGTGGTGGGAAGGTAGGAGCAGCGCGTGATACTGGTGATAGAAAACGCGTGGAAGCACTGTTTGTCTGGATAAGGGTAATCTAGTAAATGATTAGGCCACTGTCGGGGGTTATTAGCATTGGACTGGTTCTACTTCTACTTCTTCCCCTCCCTAATTAAAAAATATCAACCAAAAATAAAGTGTATATAATTTTATATTAAGTACTCACAATATAATGTGTTATAATTAATATTTTAAAATCGGACCAGATCATTCAGTGGAACCGATTAAACCGTCGCTTAATAACAAATTGGACCAAAAGCTCGTTTTATTTGTTAGATCGAACTGTTTTTTTATATTTTATAGACTTAAATATTAATTGGGTTTTGAGATTATACCAAAACAATTTCAATACCAATTCAAAATCTAATGCAAAAAAGAAAAAGAAAAAGAATAATATATATATATATATATATCAAGAGACCCATTGGTTATTTATGTTATTAACAATTATAATTATAAAATTTTTTCTAACGAGTGTCTATAAAATATTTATTAAGGTGATAAATATAAAATTTTTGTATAATTAATTATAGTAGTTGACCATGATTTCAGTATTATGTAATAAATAATTTTTTATTTTTTGAATATTTTAAATTTTAAAATTCATATTTATTATACATTATCAAGTGCCCTTTGGAGACTCATTAGAAATAATTTATTTGTAATATGATTTTATTAATATTTAATAGATTTTGAATTATTATCTTTGCTTACTTATGCTTTTTGCATAATAGTGGCGAGTATGCATATACGTGTATTATATATATTATATTTTAATTTAATTTGATAACAAAATATTTATATATTAAATGAGTAGGAGATTGTAGGAGAGTAAGGGGGTGAGAGCGAATAGGAGAGTGGAAGAGAGTAAAAAAGTGAGGAGATTATTATTTTTTTGGTTATAATGGATAAGTTATTGTTTAGTAGTTACTAAAGAATTAAATTTATATTTATTAATTGAATTTATTTTTAAATAATTTAAATATTTAAATATATGCATATTATATAATAAGATACCATAAGGGTCTTCTGGATTTTATAATATTATAGATAAAATAAGTATGTAAATTTATATTATATATAATATTTAAAATATTAACTAAATATATTTATGATGCAACCTGTTAGATTAATGGTCTAACTCACGATTGAATAAATGATTTGAGAATGAATCAATTTTTTGAGTTGATCATCAGTAGAACTTTTAAAACATTAATTATAATAAATTTTAGAATAAAATTTCGTAATCTCAACACTGCACTCTTGACCGCATAAAATAATTCATTGTCCTCTAAATAGAGTAGAAGAATTTATCATGAATAAAATTTTGACAAGAGAATTTTAAATATCCTTTCCGATTATAAAATTTGGAGAAATATTATAAAAGGAATTCAAATTTTGGAAACCAAAGATCAACTTACCTTAAGTAATTTAACATATCTACAAAATAAATATTTTCTCAAGTATGGAAGGGGTGGGCAATTTTTACAAGTCTTTTTCTTGCCAAAAAAAAAACTTAAGTAAAAGAGTATAGTTATTAAACTATGGTTAGAATAACAAAAAAAGAAGAAAAAAAAAGCAAGTCATTTAAAAAGTAAAGAAACAAGAAAAACATACGACAATAAAATATTTGACACATCCAATAATTGGATGAAGCCACACTAGATAAATTATTTTATTTCTTTAATATAAGTTCTAAATATTTCGTTATTTTTTATATATATAAAGTTTTTACACCAATAGAAGAACATTTAGAGGGACTTGTAACAAGATGTAGATACTTACATAATTTTATTTTATATGATACTTCTTTAACAAATATATATCTAGTTAGTATTAATTAATTTTTTTAGTTTAGTGGTCTGTGTTTGACTTAACATTTCACGATAAGATTAGAGAATTATGAAAATTTTACTTCTTACAAACTTCACTAAAAAAGATTCATATATAAAAAGTCAATAAATAAAACACATATTCTTAACCACCAAACCAATTTTTTATGATCAATTTATTTTTCTTAATCTAGGCCATATGTATTAAAATTTCCTCTTTTTTTATTTTTTTTTATTATTATTTTTTTTTAAATCTCATTAAAAAAACAAACAACAGCTTCTTATATAGGGAACCAACATGTCAACTTTGTATCGATTATCACATTGTTGAAAATTATTGATGGCTTTCATAGCCACTTTTATGGGTTGTCCAATTAAAAGTATGAAAATACAAAATGAAGTATGGATTGACAAATTGGAACCATTGGCTTCATAATGTACAAACATTTTTATATTTATTTTTTTATAGAAATCATAATATATAGACTTATTTTCCCATAAATAATGTATATTTTAAATACTATATATTCTTAGACAAAAACAAAAATCTATATATGCTTATTGGTTTTAACTTTTAACAAGATAATTATAAGACTTCCTTTTTAAGAGTAAGAAGAATCTTATTGAACTTTTACATGCTATAATAAATGGAAAAGTACAATTAAATTTTTTTTTTTTTTTTAATCTGTAAAAGTAGAGTCATTCTTTTTTATTATGAAGCAATTAGTAAGTGTAATGACACTTCAAGTCCCACGACGTCGTCTCCTGAAAATAAGTAATTACTCAAACTTATTTTTTATTTTTTGATAAAAGAAATGCATAACATAATTTAAAAGAGTTCATAAAATACATATGAGAGAAACTAGTTCCTTTTATAAGTGACAAGAACGAAAAAGAAAAAAAAAAAAAACAAAGTCTAGAACATAATATATTATAATATTAACATCTAGCGTTACTTTGCGCTTTGTTAATGCATCTGTACAATAATCTCACGATAAATATGATTTTAAGTTTGTTTTCCTGAGAAAAGCTCAACAAGTGTTTGCAAGGCTGCATCATTCTGAAGGTTAATTACATGACACATTTCCTTAGTCAATTCTTGTAGCATCTCCCCGATACAGCACATGCCTATTAAGTATCTGATTCCGGACAAGGCCACCAAACTTTGCTGGCCTTGCCTGCTCAGCTCCTTCCTCTCGAGTCTAAACAATGTGATCCTCAAGCTGCGATTCCTAGTTGGTGGGAATGTTTGTATTAGTGAAAGTACCACCAAGAATCCTACAAATTGACAATAAATATGATTTTCTGATCATAGTTTGGTCTATTCTTATTTTCTCTCTCATTTTTACTCGGAGATAAATTACTATAATAATATAGTTTCTCGACATGATTACATATTTGAGACACTTTTATTTTTTTCAAAATTTACGGTGTAAGCCCCAATTTCAAATGGCAGATTATGATCACTTTGCTCCAAGTAACAAATAATTATGGAGTAGTACTTTGTTTGGGAATGGAAGATGCTGTTCAGTTTGTTTTTTGTGAGTTTTAACTCAAATGAAACAATATTAATTTAAAGAGACTTTCATACAGTTAAGGTTTTATATTCTGTTCTTGGTTGATTAATTTGTAGAAGTATATTGTCCTTTCTTCTTATTCTCTCCTCTCTTTTTTATCATATATATCTCATTGTCAAAAAAGTATATATTGCTCAATTAAACTTGTTTAGGATGGCAATAAAGACAAAGAAACTTTCATGAGTTTTTATGAAAGTTTTTGGCTTTGCTTTTCTCTTTTTAATGAGAAATGGTGGGTTTTGCACCAAAAAAAATATAATTGGTGGGTTTACTTTTGGTGAAGTTTCACAGAACCTTCTTAGAAGAAACACAAGTAGAAAAAATGTAAATATTATTGTAGTTGTTTTGAAATTGGATCTAGACCATTTTCTGTTCTTTAAAAACATGAAAAATATATGTTTTCTATTTATAATTAAATATAGATTAATGTAAAATTAATGGAATCTTGTTTAAATGAAATATAATGATTTATTTAAGAATATTTATCCTTTTCATCTCACACTCAAAATATTATTTTTTTGGTAAAAGAACCCTTTGATTTATTCTCAACTTAATTGTTAATTCAACTTGACAAATATTTGTAACAACATTAATTAAAGAAATAGTTGCTCTTTGATTCTTCTAATGGAATACACAAAATTCCTTTATAATATTACAACAAGGGACATATTATATATTTCTGTTAATTAGCTCACTAATATAATGGATGGGTCACAGCAACATTCATCTAAGAGACAACAGCAACATAAAGCTGCAAGGCTGCAAAATTTGGCAAAACAAAGAAACTTTTTTTTTGTTAATTAAGAATAATATTAATTGATGAAGAAATATTTCTGTCCATAATTAATGTCTCTAATTAAACAAAAAAAATATTTTATAGTAATAAATAAATAAATTAGTTAACTTACCAACCCTCAAGGAAACCTGGTTCTCTCTTTGGTGGTGGAGCAGTATAATACTGTGGAGGTGCAGTCACTGGAGGCCCTTGATAAGGACCTATTTCAAATAATATAATTATTATTATATCAATCAATGGTTCAAAGGTTATATAGTATTGATGGAAATAATGTTATAGTTGAATTGGAAAAAATACTGGATTATAAATATAATAAAGTCACATTAATTATTAGGTCTCAATTTCTGGAAAAAATAATTGTTAATGGTCTTATCTTTATTATCTAAGGAATATATAATATTGTTAAAAATTAATAACAAGATTTTCATCTTTGCGTTATCAGAATTTTAAAAAAAATTAAAAAAAATTATGGTGAAATAAACTAAAGGAAATTAGGATAGAAGTTAATTACCTTGAGGAGGATATGGATAGCCATACTTAGGATCACTCATCTATGCAGGAACAACCCAAAAATGCAATACCTAGAGAACTTGCTAGAAGACAAGACTTGAAGATGGGTTTAGGAATGAAAATTAGTTCTTGGGGGGTTTATATAGTTTGACAAAGAAGTTGAGGGAATAAAGTTTGTGGAGAGAACAAGAAAGCTCCAAAGAATATTTGAACACTTAAACTATTGACTTTGTTCATGACCAATCTTTGTTTTTATAGACAGGTATGCCCCTACCACTACTACTATTCTCACACGTGGCATGATGTGAGTGGAAGAATATAATACTTTTTTTAATTATTATTTTACAACCTAGAGTTCTTTGGAACATTTCTTGTCAAGGTTAGAACACCTATGTTCCCATGTGAGTTTCAGAGCTTGAGTATGAAGCTCACATGAGTCTGGCTAGTGGGTTTTAGTTGGATTGGATGGTAAATATTTATCATATATATTTATATTTTGGTTTAGGAACTTTAGGGATACCTACCACAAATCAAGTGTGCTTGCATATATTCCTTTCACAGCTATAAATAGCATTGCTTTGATCATAATATATCATTTGCTCTTTTAAACTCACAATTTGAGGCACAACTTGTTTTTTAATGTGATGACATCTTCACCATATAGGCTTTATAGTTACTATTCTCATACTGATTCATTTGAATTATTTAGTGAAAAATATTATGATATTATGTGAGCGTCGGTCTAAATAAAACTTTAGATTATAAAAAAACCCATTATACAACATCATATATTTTATCTAAATCCAACCTTTTCCTAGTGTGAAACTGAGTTTGTCCTTTGTCCATAGCAATGTGATTAGAATCTTGTTCCTGAGAAAAGAAAAAAAGCTAGCAAAATTTCAAATCAATTAGAACCTTACTGCTAGCCGATACAGACACTTTATAGAAGGATGCCTTTCCATTACATACCAAAAAAGGTCCACAATTTTGCAAAAAGAAAAGAGAACTAGCTAAGAAGGCTGCATTCTTTTCGTATACTAGAAGTTATCTCAATTTGAGCTACTTTGTTTTTTTAATTTTATATGCAACGAATCTAAAAGTGTATCTCAATTCTCAACCCTTACCATCTTACCATGGACCTAACCACATACAACAAAAATATCATTTCTTTTTGTGTGTTATTTGTAATAATTAATAAAAGAAATAGATCCAATAGTTTATAAGGATTTATATTTTTTGTTAAAGTAAAAGTACTAATCTAAACCCAAATGGGTTATTAATGAAGAAAATGTACTTCGATTACTAAATTTATGGGTTCAAATTTCATTAAGAGACCGTGAAAAGTAAAATTCTTACAAACATAAGATGACATGTATTTTATTAGATCGACGAGATAGATTGCTCGATGAACTGTTTAGTTGGCCCTTGTCCAGAGCCATGCAACTCTGCAAGCAGTCCACGCGACTATAAATGATTTACTTTGGACTCAATTAAAAAAAAAATTAATCAACATGTGGAACCTAATTCCAACTCTATCCCTAAAAACATAATAAAAAAGTAGACCTCCCTAACTAGAAGATATCATCTTCATAATCTAGACATCCATAATCAATCACTTTTCTATTGTGAGTTTTTATAATTTTTACTCATAGTAAATAATCAATTTTTACCATAATGGAAAAATGATGGCCATCATTAGGTTCATAAATGAAATGATCCCTTTGTTGGATGTTATGGCCATTGGCCAATAAGAGAAAATGAAAATGCATATTTTCACAAGATAATCATGGGCCTTTAAACCCTTATGAAGGCCCAAATAATGAATCTCTTTTCATCATTTGCAGATATTTGTGGTGTCCCACAAGATTTTTTAAGGCCTAGCATCATTCATCCCAAACAATGTCATCAAACAGTGACACAATTGCTAGTGTGAAACCATGATGATTCTTGAAGAAAAAACAGACAGCCCATCCTCAATACTTCAATTCAAAGGGATTGGTGGTGGACCACTAATTGGCCTTTGGTTCGTGAGAAAAACGCACACTTGTCCCTGAAATTCCAGCTGTTGTTGTAGTCTCTTCCAGCTTTTCAAGTAGAAAATAGTTAGGATTACAACAGTTTACTAAACCTCCACACTCGTCAATAGCAGATCATAAATGGAGAAAAAAAAAAAGAGACAGATGAATATGTTAAATATTAGACTTTTAACACCTTTTACCAATTTTCTCACTAATTTTAATTATTTTATAAAAATAAAAATAAAAAAAGAATCAAAATTTAAGTATCTTATGCTAATTCCTACCAATAAAACTACATAATTATGAAAATAAATACCATATTTAATCTCCATTGGTGTATACAAAACCAAGAAAAAGCTCAAATTAATTACATCCATAATAGATAAATATCCAAATTAAAAAAAAAAAAATACTCCATAATTAACTTAATATTTATGAAATTATAATAATATATTAATATTATATTTTAGAAATTGTAATCACCCTGAACCTTGAGAAAGCTTGTTTGCCGCGTTGACCTCCTGAGCTGCCCTTGCATCGGCGTTGACCGGCGGAGAAACTCCCTGGTATTGCGGATGGTGTGCCACTCCTCCCGGTGTAGTGTAGTAAAATTGTCTCCCAGTTTCCCTATCGTACGCCACCTGTGTGTATGCACCTGTGTTGTTATCCACAACTCCACTTGGCCTAACCATACCGAATCCCTCTGAGTATGTGGGAGGTTTTGCCTGCTGTGGCGGTGGAAGAGTCGTTGGCGCCGTCGATGACTGTGTTGCCTGTGGTGGTGGCACCGCGCTATACACTTGCTGTTCACGGTAACCATCAGAAGCCATTCGCTGCACAGTGTAGTAACCTTGGGTGGTTGGTCCGGTTGGCTGTCGAACCATCGGCGCGTGATAATATGTCCCCGGAGTTGGGATCATATACACCTGTTGGTCTTGACCTCCGGCAGCAGTCGATGTAGGGAATCCCCCACTTGAGACTTGCTTTTCCGGCCAAAACCCACCCGGAGGCTGTGCTGTTGCTGTTAAATTTGATGAAGGGACTTTCTCAGGCAATTTTTGTACATAATAATCTCCGGTGGAATATCCCCCGGCCAGATTGTCCTCGCATTTCCTCCGATAAACAGCTTGTTCGTATTCCGCAATTTGCAACCGTTGCATCTCCTGCTGCAATTGCCTCTGAATCTCAACCGGGTGCGTAACCGGATCCGACCCAATAACCCGATCATGCATACCTCCTCGTACTTGAAACTCTGGTGGCGGAGCCACAGGTTCTGGTACCGGATCATGAAACTTCACAGCTGCTGGAGGCACCGGTGGCAGAGAAACCCCCTTCTCCGAACCAAATAGAAAATCGGCATTGCTAGCCGCAGCTGGTACAGTTTTCACCGGGTCTGGCGTAACGGAAGCCGGACCGGTATTCAGAGCATCCACGAAACGATCCCGATCGGACCCAAAACTTCCCTGTTGATTACTAACAGAGAAAAGAAACAATCTCATGCGGGCAGGCTTAGCAGAAGCCCGGAAGAGCCGATCATACTCATGCATCATGTGCTCCAGATCATCATCGTTGGTAACAGATATCAAAGCATCAAGATCTTCACCTGGAAGCTGGTACTTGAAGGTGACGTCAGCATCACAGAGAGCAGAGAGCTTGGAAATCATGGTAGTGAACTTGATATTGCGTTCGACGGCGAAGATCTTGGTCTCGCCACCGACGTAAGAGAGTTGATTATCATGAGAACGAGGTTGGATCTTGCCGCCATAGCTGCACATAAATTTGGCTTTGTAATTCTGGTTTTGTTGTTGTTGGTCGTCCCATGGTGGTGGATTCTCGAATTCAATTTCTCTTGAGCGAGGGGAGGACTCACCTGAATCTGGGTATGAAGTATAAGAATAATTCTCCATGTTTGCTTTCTGGGAATTTGTTGTCCGGGAAAGTTTGGAGCAAATGGAATGCTATTCTTCCATTGAGGTTTTCAGAGGCGGGAGAGAGAAGTGGTGGTACGACTGTGGGAGATATTATTTATATTTTATAGTTATAGATTTTTTAATTTTATGAAAAATATATTATTATTTGCTGGGTGGGTGCAGGGTTTTGTGTGGTACTGGGGGTATTGGGACAGGTGGCGATCAGAAAGAGGGGAGGGATGGAAGAAAGGGTGATATTAGTGGTAAGAAGTGAATGGGGTCGAGGACTAGCTGGACTTTTTATTTTGGGGGCGCTGAAGTGGGACCCACATGGTATTGATCAATAGTGTGAGAGTGAGGATTGAGGAAGAAGGGATAAGAAAGTGATGTTTGTTGACCTGGGATTGGATTATAAATAAATATAAGTTCCCTTTCTCTCTCTATCTATCTGGCAAAATTTAATTGGATATTGGGATAAGGATTGTGGGGAAGAAGGGAATTACAAATTGCTAACCTTCCAATACCAAAAATGGAGTGAAACAGGCAAAAATAGACAAATTATGTTTTTGAAAAGAAATAAAGGAGAAAGAAAAAGGCAAAAGAGTAAAGAACTTGTTTGTAAAAAGAAATAAAAGACATAAATAGTTGCCAAAAATTAGGGGTGTGAATATGTAAAGGAAGACACCAATCCACCAATGGAATTAGTTTTTTCACTCTTAATGAGTGGATCTCATATAAATAGGTATGATTCAAATGTGAGACAAAAGAATGGAATCAAATTTACTTTTTTGAGAAAAAATAGTAACCGGTAACATGTATAAATTTTGAGATAAATATTATAATGTTTTTCATGTTATTTTAAAAAAATTATGATGATATTTAAAAATTACTGAATAAAATGTGATACGATAAAATAAAATGCAACAAAAACAAAGATATTGAAAAATGAATTATTTGTAATTAGCTGTCAAAGTGAACTATTTCATTTTGAATTTTGAGTTCTGAATGCAATAAATTTTCCTAAGTAGATTCAAATCTACTACCAATTGGTTAAATCACTTTACTATCAAGCTACTGCGAGACAATAAAAAAAATAAATCTCTAACTAACAATGTATTATAAAATATTAATTTTAAGAATTTGTACTAATATATGTTACACTTTTTAAAATATAATAAATATAATTTTTAAAAATTGAAATTTTATAAAAAATAACAACTAATATAATAAATATTACTGAAATTATATCCGACTACTACAATTAATATTACAAATATTTTATTTATAAAATATTAGTAATTATTCTAAGAGTACCTGTTATAAAAATTTACTTTTTTAATCCCTACCAAATCTTTCCAATTTAAAGACAAAATTGAACTCAAAATATCAATTAGATGGTAAGTTCCATATGATATAGGGTTAGATTTAAACAATAGAGATTGACAAATTTTCAAATTCAAAAACAAATTGAACCAAAAAATGTCAAGCAGGGTATCTTAATCTAACAAAGGAAAAAAGTAATAATCTAGAGGGGCAAATAAGGAAGTGTGAGTAACACATCATTTTCGCCTAGCGTGAGAAAAGGCAAAAAGCGTAAGGCACGGGATGGAAACGGTTGTATTTGGTAATTTGGAACTGGAAAGCACATGGTGTCTAACTGTCATCCCCTCAGCTCCTAAATATAATAATGATTAAGTAGAAAGTAACGGATCTAATAGTCACGCCGTCAGGTTGTCTCCCAACCAGTTCATCACCTTTCTCGACCGCCACGCTCCTCACGTTACTCAAACAATTTTCATAATTACATATTGATAATGTTGTTTGGGACAACTTATCACATTCAGATTAATCAATATTTCATAAATTAAAAAATTTATAAAATTATATATATATATTTTTTTTATGATATCAAACAGTTATTAATTAAGTTAATTAACTTGAGAGTGATAATATAAATATTTATCTTTTAAAATCTTAACGCGATCTCATTTATTTAATAAAAAATATCTTTACTTAATATAAATTATATTTACATTCACAATACAATGAACTTTAATATGTGAAATTTAAATCTAGAAAAATATGATTGAATGTTGTAGCATATGCTCTACCATAGATGAAAGAACTGAGTACTGCAATTTGTCAAAGTTATGTATGGGGAATTGTAAAGAATCAATACAAAAAGTAGAACAATAGTGTTACTGATCTGTAATTAACTGGCATTTAGACAGCTAGATTTTCTTTCCTTCAACATATTCTACTGAATATTCTTTAGTTTTGTTTATATGACCGAGGAATTAAGAAATGTGTTGCAACAGTTATCATGCAATTATTAATAAGACAATTTATAATAAACAGCATTTGACTATGTATAACTACATATATTATATAACTGCTAAATCTTTTTTTTCAAATATTTATTAAACAACTATTTTAAAACACTATGTTTTTTTATATATTTGATTTCTTAGGAGTATCTCACACCAATTAAGTTTGTGTCTTTGTGGTTGTATTATTGGCAGGTATTTTTTTGTAAGTTTAAATTCTAAATATTACAGAGACTCCTAAATCACTGAATCATCGCTTAAATTACTATTTGTTAGTATTTTAAAATATTATTGTTACAATAGATATATTAGAACAAAGTAAAACATGAAAAGATTAGTGAATATTGACAAATTTATAATTCATTAGCGTCTGAGATTTATCTGTAGCAAATTACAGGGATTAGTACTCTTGCTGGTGTGTTGATGCTAGTCACTGTCACCTTTTTAATAAAATAAAAATATATTATATATCACAGACACTGTTATATATATTAATAAGTTGTTAAAAATATATACTTTGGTGTAAAATGACACGAAATTTTTATTATTATCAATGTATGGGATACGTTAACATAGCCTACATCATTTTTTGCCAATTCAAGTTAATCATTTAGATAAAATGTGAAAATAAGAATAATGAATTACGTAAACTTTGAAACTAGATATAATTTATTATTTTAATTTATTTTTTTTGAATTGAGGAAGACAAAAGTAATAATCAATTTAATTATAAAATATTTTTGATTGAATCCTCTATAGCTGATTAACTGCCTATGTAAACCAATCAACAACTTTCTTCAATATCATTTAAGTGGAGTTATAGCTATGGTGGTGTTGAAATAATATAAATTGAGATTTTTTGTAAAATAATCTTTTATTTTTGTTAATGATATTATTTACATTGACAGGTTCCAATATTACAATAAGTTATACCAATTCAAATAATTAATAATACTATAAATTTAAAAATTCACTTTTAAAATAAGACAAATAAGTCAACTTTTGTCAATTTATGTTAAATAATTCACATACAAATTTTATTAAAATTTTATTCTTCATAGTCTCTCATATTCAAACTCATGATAATTATAGTCCAAAGCTCTTCTTCACTAAACTAACAATACCTACTATTTTCAATTTAAATAAATTATTCTAACATGCCCTAGCCCGATATTATACTGATATTACATGAATCTATTCTTTATTTTTAATCCTATACATGGAACTTAAAAACAATTTACATCTGAATCCAAAATATTGTTAAATAACAAAATACCTAAAATACCTTTATGATCATATTATTGAGAGATAAAAATAATTTTATATTATTAATTTAAAGAAATAAAAATATAAAATTAATTATTTTTAAAGTATAATTAAAAAATATATTTTAAAAATAATATGAAGATGTTATCTAAAATTTTGTATTATTATTATTGTTAATTTAAGTTAAATAAAAATATGACATTATTATTTAATTAAATAAGGATACAATAAAAATATTTTAAGTATTTTATTTTAATTTTAAATTTAAAAAAAAAAAGAAAAAAAAAAAAAGAAGAGCTTCCTGATATTGGTATTGATGTTGGATTAATTTACTATTTAAAATTTTTGATTTTTGTAAAAAAAAATATATGAAGACACGAAAAATAAAATTTTGACGGAGAGGGCAACCAAAGTCGCGCCATATGCTAGCTGCTTAGAGCAACAAATGCTTCGCAACCACTTCCATTGACCTCTTGTTCATTACCATCTACCATCTCTTTCAAAACCTCTCTACTTTTTTGATTCACCGTTCACGTATACACAGAGAATCAAAGGTTTGTAATGCCAGTACTTTTTTTTGTCGTTCATTGCGTTTCTGTGTGAATTTGAAGAGCTTAATTTTGTGTTTTTCTTCAGTTTGTTTCTTCATTTTTTGTGAAAAAAATTCAATTTGATTGTAAAGATGAGTTATACAAATCAAATGTTCGTTAAAATGCCTGACTGTTTGTTTTCATGACTCATACAGTGTTAACTTCTGCTTCTGCTGCCGAAATGGGAAAGAAGAGGGTTATGGTACCGGCCGAGAACGTTGACTTGTCTTCTGTTAAGTACCAACAGGAAGATATCCAAGGTCATATTATGCTTTATGCTTCATTGAGTCAAAAGGGTTTGAATTAAAATCAATTAATTTTAATTTTACTGATATATATCTGACTGGGTTCTTGTTTAGCAGCTCCACACTTGACTGGATTCGTCTTTAGACTATTTGTCAGGATACTAGAAGCACCATTTATTGGGTCCTTGATAATTTCTATATTGAAGAAGCAAAATAAAATGGTTGAGGTGTGTTTTTCTTTTTAAATTTTGATAACCTGGGTGACAGTTTTGCGTGAGCAATTACAAGTACATTGATCATGCTTTTAAAAGTGAGTATGTTAATGTTGTACATTTATGTAATTGATAGATATTGCGGAACACTGTGATACCCGAGGCACCCATGTTCAAACCTGAATTTCCTCCTCAAGGTATTTACTACTACTTTTAATTGCTTGTTTTTGTTCTAAGATATTTCATATTAATACACTGAGAAAATAAGGAAAATTTTCCTGTTTATATTATAAGGCTCCAGGAACTTTCATGTAATAATAGGGGAATTGACATACTGTACTTATTTTTGTCTTCCCAATCTGTATAACTTTTGTATATAGATCATGGTTTCCGGTTAGATTAACATGTGAAAGAAACCTGCTAAACTGATTTCTATTAACATATTTGTTTTCATGTCCCAATGTGTTTAAGAACTACTGGAATAATTAACAAAGTTTGGTTGCTAGGCAGTCTTCTGCTTAATTAGAACGTTGATGAAGAAAATACTGTACAGAAAACAATTCAAACATAAAGGATAGTTTGTGTACCTGGGAATCGACAATAATCAGATTCCTTGAAGTTCTGCTGATAGAAATATTGTTATTATTATTTTATTCAATCCGGTCTGATGTCCGTAACATTAATTTAGAAACGGAGCATGGTGTTCTTCTCCTTGATGAAGATGGCAGACCTGAAGGCCGAGTTGAATCTGCCTTGAAGTGTCTTCCACATTATGATCCCGCTGCATCTTGGGATGGTAATTCAACTTCATCGTTTCGGTACTGGAAAATACGCGATTATGCTTATGCTTATCGGTCTAGACTTGCATCCCCATCTGTGGTAAGTTGTTATCAGTTGATGCACATCTTGTTTGTTTATGAATGTATTGCAGAGGAATAATTTCATTTTGAATATAAAGGTTGCAGAGCACATCATCTCAGCTATAGAGGAGTTCAGTGGTAAGAAACCCCCAACACCACTATTGATTTCCTTTGAAGCTGAGGACGTTAGGAAGCAGGCAGCAGCATCTACTCAGAGGTTTGAGGAAGGTACTGCAAAATCATATATTAACACTTGCGATTCAAATACTTTCAAAGATATTGATACTTTGCATTGAATCATGCATGAGTATGCTAAAAAATGGTGGGTATAGACTCCAAGAATCACCCAAGTCACCTGTTTTTTATTTGGCTGTGTAGGAAATCCGTTATCTATCTTGGATGGAATTTTTATGGCCATAAAGGATGACATAGACTGCTATCCACATCCATCAAAGGGTAAATCGATGATTCCATTTCTTATATATGAATGAATAGAAAGATCATTAGCCAATATATATTGCCATTATGTGGTGACAGGTGCTACTACATGGATGCATGAGGTTCGCTCTGTCAAAAAGGATGCAGCCTGTGTTTCAAGGTTGCGTAGCTGCGGTGTCATACTTATTGGGAAGGCAAACATGCATGAGTTGGGCATGGGCACAACAGGAAATAATCCTAATTATGGGTGAGATGATTATTTAGTATGATTTAGACTTAAATATGGATGTCATTGTTCTAGTGAACACCGAATGTTTGACATGGAAATGTGAGATAAGCTTAACTCGTGGGCTTTTTCTTCCGTAGTTTGCAAATTGATAATAAAGGAAAAAAAAAGACATCAAAAAATTATTTCAAGTGTTAAGCTATACAGAATGTGTGATGCTCCCCTAACCTGAACACATGGTCAATGTTATGCACAAGGAGGGGGCAATGAAGAAGGAAAGAAGTAACAAAGTAGAGGCTTGATGTCTTTCATTTGCAGTTTCACACAATTACAGGGGCAAAAATGTATATACTTCATGTATGTGATTTGATTTACAAGAGATTAATGAAGACACTTAGAAAATACTATACATATGAATAATGTAATGAAATGAACTATCAGGTTGGAAGAATTTGGGGTGTGGGAATTGAACATAATGCGATGATTTTTCATGATTGCCATTTCCCATGGCATCTTCTTTGGGATAACATTGCTTTCCTTCTCTTTCGTGCTCTGCTGCGGGAGCATTTCGGGGTGTTTTTTTAGTTGACATGCAACGTGATTGGCGAGTCACTTACTTTACGCTAGCCTTTTACTTTTTCTTAGGAGGACATTTTGTCCTACCCTTGTACCTCTTTTCTATCTTAATAAAATTTATTTTTCTATTAAAAAAAATGGACTATCAGGTTGGTGGATAGGGAGCATTGTTGGGGAGTCTGTGTACAAATAGGATGCCTTTGGCTCATCTTATTAACATGTGGTTCTCATGGATTGGAAATTCCTGGTGCAAGTTCCATCTTGATGACTAGGCATGGAGAAAGAACTTTATATAAGATACCCTGGTCCTGGTTCCCATTACATCTAAGATATAGGTTTTCCAGATACTACATCTGTCTCACATTTTTCGATGTTGATGAAGCAACAAACTTTAACAGGCTGAGAGTTGCGCAACTGTTGAATATATGCAGATAAATAAATTATCGTAGATGGATAAAAGATATAGATATGAATATTGGGTTTATATAAGGATCTTCATTTCTAGGACCCAATTTTAGGCACCAATAGTGTAACTGGCCTGTACATAGTTGAAGAAAATCCGTGAACCTGAAAAGCAGGGAAGTGACAATGCGTATATTCCTTTGACCCCCTGCACTACTGTGCCAGCACTAGCCAACCCAACAGATTATCAGTTCTTGGTGATGTGTTACTCTCTCAATCCACATCGCATAGATTGTTCCTCTAACAAGAGGTACATATAAGAATGTTGAGATGCTACTTTGGATTGAAAGATATTGCTTTGGATGGTTATTCCTAGACATACACATAGTACATTGGGTGAAAAGTCACGAGATTACAACTTCTTTGTATCTGACTCTTCAAGACATCTTGAATACTTACAAAGTAGAATTGTAAATTAATAGATTCGGTATAACTTTCCTTCAAGTTTCAATGTTCTATGTACTTGTTTACTCCAAAATATGTTTTCAAACTTCTCACCACTCTTTTGTTTTTCTTTTAAGTTTCTTTTACAAAAAATATTTGTAGTTATCGACCTAATTATTAATCATCATATTCATTTTATTTTCATTTTTTGAGGTTCCAGTACAACTAGGAATCCTCATGCACCTGAAAGGTACACTGGTGGATCTTCTTCAGGGCCAGCTGCAATTGTAGCTTCTGGACTATGTTCTGCTGCTCTTGGAACTGATGGTGGAGGTTGTGGAATTAGAACATGTTAGACTAATTATTGTTTTCCTTTCCTTTTGTTCTCTTTGATGTAGTAATCTTGTGCCTATCATTTATGTAAAAGGCAGGTTCAGTCCGTATTCCTTCTTCCCTTTGTGGTGTAGTGGGACTGAAGACAACATATGGACGGACGGAAATGACAGGGTAAGCTCTTAAACAATTTAAGGTTGGGCCAAGCATCACTTGCTTCATATGTTTAGTGAATTTGTTTGGGCGATCCCGTGAAATTCAATGAAACAACTCATTATTATATCATCATTTGGCAAGTAATTTTGCCTTAGGTCCCCAAGATCGTAACATCTTTAAATTTAATAGATTTTCAGTCTTTGTAATATTGCCAGGGTAACATAGAGGAGATGCTAGGGCTTAATAATCATTTCAAAGATGACAATAGAAGGTTCTGAAAAGGAACACAAGATTAAGGAAATTGGAGAAGTTATTTGTGAAGAAGAAAATGTAAACCCAAGAAAAATGCATAACAGGTCAAATCCCAGAGCCTAAATTGCTCTGAAAAATTATTGAGCATCAATTAAACAAATCATGTTTGGAGTGTGTTTCCTTTCAGATCAATATGTGATTCTGGGACTGTGGAAATTATTGGGCCGATGGCATCAACAGTGGAGGATGTCATGCTAGTGTAAGCAAATCATATTTTCTTTTTCTTTACTTCTCTTTCCTTTACTGTCTCTTTGGTATTTCTGCATTGTTTTTGTACTGCTCTATTCATTGGATTAGTGTGCAACAAATCCTTTTCCTTTCTTTCAGTACAATTATTATATTTTACTATAGGGTATCTTTTTTTTGTTTTGTTTTGATTTGCCGATTTTTTTAATTCTTTTCTAACCCTCAACCATCCAAAACAAGGAAAATCCTTAAACTAATTGCTCTTTGGGACTTCCTAAAATTCACCTTTAGACCTTAGTCTTTTAAAGACTTAAACAACCTAAGCTTTCTAAATACTTTTTTAACACTGTTTCAGTCAAATATTGGTTCCTTAATTCAATTTTTTTATTTTTGGAGGGAGGGGGCAGTGGGTTGCAAGTTTGGCTACCTGTAGACTTATCACACATCATGGAGCTAAGTTTCTGAAACCATGCATCACAGATGTAGATAAGTAAGTACAATGAGACTGTAGTCAATAAGCATTGTGCACCCCTCAATTTCTAGATGCCTGAAGAAGAACATCTGGAAGCTTATAGTTCTTCTAGAAACTGACTCTTGGTTACAAGTACAACAAGGAAGCCATAAAAAATATTCATCTCCATTTTCTGGACTTTTATGAGCTATTAAAAAGTACTGTAGTAGACCTCGAATCTATAGTTAGTCTATACTTATTTTTCACCCCTTGCTCAACAAGTTTCTTTGAGATTTACAGCTTGAGCTGTCACATTGTATATTGCTGCAATGCAGATGGTCTTTTTGCAGTCCCTGATGGGAATGAAGTCCACACATAGAATCATAAAAAATAAAAAATAAATAAAAAAATACAAAGAAAGAAAGAAAGAAGGAAAAACATATAGTTGTCCAGTATACTGTGCTGGACCCACAATGTCCTATTGGTTAACCTTTGAACACCCAGTTTCTAGTTTTATAATTTTACCTAACCTTTTTTGGCCTTGATTTTTGTCTTTTAACATTGCCTAGGTGTTCATATGTTACCTTTTTCTTTTACCACACTTCTGCTGCATCCATTGTGACTATTAAGTGACAGGTGTGTGTTGTCGCCTGGAATTTAGAATCTTCCTAACTACAACAAGTGGTTAATATTGTAATGCACAATAGTTAGTTACAATCCTGATGTGCACAAAGAGCTGGAGACGTAGATGGAATTGGGTGAAGGAAAAGGGAGACTGAAAAAGAGAAGAAAGATGGAAAAAGGGAGCAAAGGGAAAAAAAGGATTCATGTAGTCTATCCCATCTTGTTTGGATTTAAGACTTAGTTGAGTTGAGATGGAAAAGGGGAAGAGAGGAAGAGACAAGTCTAGGGATGATTCCCAAAATCTTGTGTTGTATCTGATAATGGAAAAGTAAGATCCAATCAATAAGGCCTGTTCATATAGGCAGTTCCAAAATATAAATCCTGCAGTAAAACAACATTTAGATAATTATCCTACTAATCTAAAATACATAAAATTTGTCCCACAATAAGATAACACTGTACTGTTATCCAGTAATTAAAATCAAATAAAATAAACTATTTTTTAATTCTCTTGTACCTTTGCGTAAAATAAGCATAAATCCTTTGTCATGATTCCAGTCACCAGGATCTCACACTTTCCTTCACATATTTGCTTCTAATATGAAATTCCAGCATCTTTCACTTCGAGAATAATGTATTTTATTGCTGATCAGATCTATCATTATTGTTACTCATCCATTCATGCATGAGCAGAAACTACTGATGTTGTGGTACATTTCATAATGTACAGATGTTGCATTAGAAACTCTACAGTATGATGTTGCTAAATTCTGTATGGGCCAGATAGATATTTAATTCAGGGTTTTGAATGAGTTAGATTTCCAAAGTTAACTGTTATTTGATTGCTCTACTATTGAACATTTGCATAATTTAAGAGCTTGGACCACATGTTTACAGTCTTTTTTTTTTTAAGTACAGGAACTCAACTTTCTATTAATTCCTTCAGTTAAACCTTGATAATTATAAGATTCGTGTGCTTAGGAAACATCCAAAACAGACATTGTAGTCTTGTATGGCCCATAACTGGGTTTTGTTTAACTATTAATTGGTCAGGTATGCAGCAATGCTGGGCTCATCACCTGCAGACAAAATCAGTTTGAAACCGGTAATATACAGAGACCTTTTATCTGTATCAAAGTGGCATGTGTTCGTTGTAGAGAATGAAATATATATGTCCAAAATTTAAGGTCATTCTTATAGCATTAGGTTCCATAACATGTACAATTGTGCATTAATAATCATTTAATTTATCCTAATATGTTATGGTGATTTTTGTGGAGCAGAAAACATAAAAAGGCTTTATAAGCTCAAGCTCATATCCAACTGTTAAAATAAAATGTTAACAGGTTTCATGATGAGCATGTGCTAATGCTAAACAGATAAAATTGCTATGGAGTAATTGTTCTTTTTTGCTTGTGTCTTCGTTATAAATCATTTATATATTAACTTTCTAGGTTTTTTAGTTTACACTTTAGACTTCTCTTACTATAGGTCTATATATTTGAAATTTTTTTCCTACTTCTGTTATTCTTTGTCTTTATTGTGTATAGCCATATATGTACTGTTCCTATTTTGACTCCTGCAGTCTCCACCATGCTTGCCAAATTTATCAACTTTTAACGACTCAAATGCTTTGGGATCACTGCGACTAGGAAAATATTCACCGGTGATAATTTATCTTCTATATATATTAGTTTTCTATTATATTAAAATATATTAATTTCTAAAATATATGATTGCTCTTCTGCAGTGGTTTAATGATGTATTTTCAACTGAAGTATCTGATAGGTGTGAGGATGTACTTAATCAGCTGTGCAAGTCCCATGGTTGTGAAGTGAGTACATTACCACTATTATATGCATCATAATTGGGTTGCTATGTATTGTTATGTTCTCAATTGGGAAAAGATTACTCCTTTCAAATTTAAAAGTATCAGGATCAAACTGCTGCCGAGATAACATATTGCTCTTACATGTTTCAAGACAATAGAAATTGTTATACCGGAGCTTCATGAGATGCGCACTGCTCATATTGTTTCTATTGGATCTGAATCACTATGTTCGTTAAATCCTGAAATTGAGGACGGGTATGTTTGTATACTCTTGAACTTGTGCTAATTCTGTAGCCAATTGTAACTTCTCTGGGCCCTTCATTTCAGTGATTGGAAATACTTAAGGGCTGCTACGTTGTCTAAGGATTTATATTTGTAATTGATATCAGTTTTCTCTCCTTTTTCTCCTTTGTGCAGGAAAGGTGTAAAATTAACATATGACACTCGAACAAATATGGCACTTTTTGCAACGTATACTGCATCGGACTATGTTGCTGCCCAGTGCCTGAGGTCTGGCAAAACAGTTAGCACCGAAAGAATGTTTTTTCTTATTATTTCTTTATTTATTATTATTTTTTTTATTGTTGGGGGAGGGGGTGTTGTTATTTTCAAGTTGAAGTTTCTGAAGATCTTACAAGGAGCTTATAGTAATACAAAAACATAGTAAAAATTAGATAATCATCATTTGTTCACGCTTATACTTTATATCACATCTGCCAATGACGTACATTGGTTTTCTGATTCTCCTTTCATACTCCTTTCACTTCTTACTGGAAAATCTGGTTATCAATACAAATGATTGATTTTAGGCATCTTCAGAGAAATCCATGTTTTCCCATGTGACATTTAGATATCAAAGTTAGTTCATAATGCAGTTCTGTCATATCCTCATACAATACTCCAATACTCTATCTTCCTCAATCATCCAATTAGAACTTTTAGATTGAAGCAATGTCTACATCATGTGTAGAAAATTCCTGATACACATAGCAAATTGATCTTTGGTCTGCTAGCCTCTCTAGTCTCTCCCCTATTCAGAGCAAGGATTGCAGATTGCGGATTGCGGATTGGGTTACGTGTCAGACGCTCACTGTATCCACTGTTTGTGTGTAACTTACAGATTGAGAAAGAAAATCCTTTTACTCAAGTTTCTTGTTTACTTTTTTACTTTTATTTTATTCTTACATAAGAATCTGTTAGTAAATTGAAGAAGTTTTGTTTATGATATATTAGTTGTATATTTAGTGTTTGATGACACTGGAGTATGCATAGTATATATCAGTGGGTCTTCTTCTTGGAATATGAGTAAGAATTTCTACTATTAGTGGATCTACATTAGAAGTCATCAACGTTGTCTTGATTGAAGAATTTGGAGCATCCAAAAAACCAAGTCAACTGAAGTAATTATGATCCCCAGTGAAAGCATAGGTAATAAATTCAAATTTATATAATCTCAGCATTGACAAACCTGTTTGAACAAATTGGTTAAAAAAGAAAGTAACTTTTGGTATGTGGATCTGGCCTGTCTTCAGCTGGGAAATCCAAAACCCTAACTTATGTCGTATTTGCTAATATCTTACTGCTGTGATTTGAGTTAGTTTCAGTCTTCCATATTAAGAGCATGAACAGCAGAACCTGGGTAGTTTTTTTTTTTTTTGGTTAGAAAGAACCTGGGTAGTGTCAAGTATGTGTCTTTTTACACGTTTTTTATGATCTTGGAAAGCTTTATAATATAGTAATATACTACTACAGGATATACTTTTTTCCTTATATTACTTCTAAATTTGATTCTATTTGTTTCAGGAGGAGACTTATGTATTACCACATGGAGATTTTCAAGAAGGTGGATGTCATAGTGACGCCTACAACTGGGTATATAAATCTGTCTAGATCTAGAAGGATAAAATTGAAGCTCCCAAAATAAGGGACCATGTTTTTTGAATTGATTATTAAAGAAAAAATAACTATAAGGATCTTTTACAATTTGATAGAAACTATTTAAATCTACCATTTCTTTAACTACATCTATTTTGTGGAATTTTTTAGTAGATATTGGTTTTGACATTGTCAGATCTCATGATAATTGCACCATAACAGAATGAACTAATCATTATATTTGGTCCTGTCAAGCTTCTTTGTGCCCCCTGGTGGAGGTGGTTGACCCTGTTGATCTGGACCTGTTTTTGTAAACCTATTATGCACTGTTTTTTCTGCATTCTAATTGTAAGACCTCCTTATAACAGTTCTGGGCTCCTTGACTTAGTTCTCTATTTTATTGCCATCCAGAATTTGGGTGGGAAAGATCATTTTATGCATTCTGAGAGGGAGATATCGATATTCCTTACTATTTTCTCTGAGGTAGCCCTACTGTTATGCAAAGTGAGAAATGTTACAAAGTTATAACTTAAAAAGATAAGGAAAACAATTGGACTAAAAGTTACATATGGATGCAAGCGACTAGGAAGGATAAGTTGCACAAGGACTAGAGAACAGTGTATCTCTTCAAAAGATTAAATGGCAGAAGAAGATCCATGTCAATGATTCTTTTTAATTTTGATTAAGGATTCATGTAGTCACCCTTATTTTTCAGATTAGGGTTTCTTTTTGTTGTTGTTTTTGTAACTTGTAAACTTATACCTGAAGTACTCTTTTATGCATCACAGCATGACAGCACCCATAATACCTCCTAGTGCTCTTAAAGACGGTGAGACAAATTTGCAGGTTTCAGGTATACTGGCTTACTTTAAGTTGCACCCTCATAAGATATTCTTCAATCTTGTATATTTCATTACATGGATCTATACATGCAATATTTCATAGTGATCATGTGATAAATACATATATCTGAAACTGGTATCAACCAAATATTTTGCTATCGCTGGAAGTGCTAAACCGATACATTCTTGTTCAAGAACTTACACATAGGAACAGAAGCATCCCCTTTCTATCCCTGCTTGCACTGTTGCTGGACATGTTGAGTCATTCACAAATAACAAATAGTGGAAAATTTAGTTACTTTGACACCATGGTCTTTATGGAACATGCCCTGCTAACACGATTTGTGCCTTGACTGCTTATTGCTAAGCTTGTCTTTTCCTCACATCAACTACAGGCATTAACGTAGTTCCTCCCAGTTCACAGCATGGTCTAAGTAAAGTTTTTACATTTGTGCATCTTTTCAGTGGTTCCTAAATCCAGAACTTCTTTTTGAAGTTGTTAGTAATATCATTAATTGTTGCAAACTCTGTGCATCTGGTCAAATTGAATTTGGTCTCTAAATCCAGCCTTCTTATAAAACTCTAAGATGGTACCATAAATTTGATGCCCCAATGGACACGTATTTAGTTAGAAAGGTTCAGAGTTACTTAGAGTCCCTTGTACTGCTGTTATCTTTTTGACACTGGAACTAATTTTACATGAGGCTGTCTAGTTGTCTATAAGCTTGTAGGCCATATAAGTTTCCTAGGTCTTTATGTTTGCTTGTCATTGCATATTTGCAGTACCTATTGGAGAAAATTGAAGCAGAAAAGTGCAATAGTAAAGTTGGAGGAGGGTGGTTATTGACACTTGAATAATTTCCATATACACAAGTGTTCTTCTGCCTTCTTGCATAACCACATATATGTTGCATTAACAGTTTACCAATATTGCTATAGTAGGCAAGGCCTGTAGATCTTGGCTACTGGCTGCAACCCTGTCAGTGGGAAATGCCCTTGCCTATCATGGTTTTGCCAATGGGCAGATGGCCTCAATAGGTCAAGCAGTGTTTATTGAAGGGCCAAGGAGCCTCATTTTCTTGGATTTTAACCCTCCAATAGTCTAAGCTTTCATTTGAGAACCTTTAGCATCATATTACCCGTTTGGCCTTTTCCCATAACTTAAGAATACCTCTTAATGTTCTTTGATTTACATCTTAAAAGTAATACTTTAATGTTGTTGCAGTGGTGAGTATAAGTCTGTCACTGATAGTATATTCTGAACCCTAGTGGAATACAATGAATCATAAGATTCTGAATCTAGAATGGGCCACTGTGACTGAGAAATTTGAATGGTTATATGTCACTGACAGTATATTCTGAACACATGATATACATTTATTCAAACTTCCGTCTGATGCATCCTAGAATATTGGGATCAAAGTACTTTATAAATATGTTATACTTATTTAATTTACCTTCAATTATCAAACTATTCATGCCACATCTTAAGCAGTCTTTCTCATGTGTCACTACTGCATACAGTGTCTCTTCTCACTATCTATGAAACTTTTGACCCGAGCTTGATTTTTCAGGCTATCTTATGCGGTTTGTTGTTACAGCAAATCTTCTTGGACTTCCTGCCATTTCTGTCCCGGTGAGTTTTTAGAGGGATGCAACTCAGAGAATCTAGAATTTCTATTCGATATATGACCACCATTGTATTTTCTACTTTGTAAAGTTGACTATCTGCCTTGGCGAAACATGTCCAATGTTCAGATTGGTTATGATAAACAAGGACTTCCAATCGGTTTGCAGCTAATTGGCCGACCATGGGGAGAAGCTACAATTTTGCGTTTAGCTTCTGCAGTGGAGGTATGCATTCTTGCAGTATTAAAGAAAACAACTACTAGGCTAACCATTGCCTCCCATAGTTCTTAGTCTGCAGAAAATAATCTATCCTATTCTTTTAAATGTAATCAGGAACTCAACATGAACTCAAAGAAGAGGCCTGTATCATATTATGATGTTCTCAAGGCAAGCTGAAAACCCTACTGCTTCTGTTTGCTCGTCATGTGTTCTGTTTTTGGGCGTGCAGAATCCATCTTGACATTCTCTTCTCATCGTTTGTCACTCATTTATTTGAAGATTGTATATGTACTGAAAGGATTGTGCTGGGTTGACATAATTATTAGCCCTTTTAAAAATAAATAAGTGTAATAAAAAATTATATTATAATGATTCAGAATAAATATTTTATTTTCATAAAAAACTATTGTTTTGGGATATTCCAATACAAGACTATAGAGCAACTTGTAAATTAGAACCTAGTAAATGAGTCTATGGCTCCTCGTAAAACGTGATTGCAAACTGATGTTGAGGACTTTGAGGTAACTATACGTGAACACTTAATTTGTTCTATGAATATGAGCCATCCATTTCATTTTAAGAAATATTTGATCAAGAAAAATGATCAAATGTAATTATGTAAGAGTAAAATAATAAAATCAAATTACTCCCCGCACGAAAAAAAATATAATTCAAGTATTGTAAATGTCAAGATCCAATATTAAATCAGTGATTAGTAGAAAAAAAATTAATATTAAATTAATGAGAGATATCTTATATAATCAGGACTTTGAGTAACACATGGACACTTGCTATCCCTCTAGGTCTAAGATTCATTCTACTAGATGGCTCGCAAGAGGGTTTATTCCCTTTCTACCTCTCCAATAAAAGAAATATATATGAAAAAAAAATTAATTATTGACTCAATAACTAGATAAATTTATTTTTTTTAATTTAAATGTTATACTTGATTTTTTTTTTTAAAAACAAATTTTGTATAAATTATAAAATTATTTTTATGTATTTTTAAAAATTAAATTATCTATGTCATTTAAATTTCATAGTTATGAATCGATTAAAAATTTGATATAAAAAATTAAATCTATAAAGATGAAGATAGAAATAGAAAAAATAATTTTTCAAAAACTAAAATAGAAAACAATGTAATCCGACATTATACTGGCAACAAACGCAGGCTCATCGTGGTCTTTCTTTCCTGGACATCGGTGTAGACGACGTTGAGCAATGCCTCCAAAGCTACTGTCACCCCTGTTCCCGTGGCTCATCTTACTAACCCTCTTACTCGTATACTTTTACTCTTCAATCCTTCATTTTCAGAAACCCTCTTCGCCAATCTCACCATCAAAAGCCATTCCCAGTTCATCCTCATGTAATTTCTTCAGAGGCCATTGGGTCTTAGATCCCAAGCACAAACCTTTGTACGATGAGACCTGCCCGTTTCATCGAAACGCTTGGAATTGCTTGAGAAACAATAGGGATAACATAGGTTTGATCAATTCTTGGAAATGGGTGCCTCAAAGTTGTGATTTGCCACGGATCAACCCGTTTCAGATTCTAAGTCTGATGAGAAATAAGAATATTGGGTTTGTTGGCGACTCTTTGAATGAGAATTTTTTGGTTTCGTTTCTTTGTATCCTTAGAGTTGCCGATAAGGGTGCAAAGAAGTGGAAGAAGAAGGGAGCTTGGAGAGGAGCTTATTTTCCTAATTTCAATGTCACTGTTGCTTATCATCGGGCAGTTTTGCTGGCCAAATACGAGTAAGATTCTAGCGATTTGAAGATTCTTTTTTCTAAAATTTGTTGTTCTTTTTTTTTGAGTAATGTAAAACAGTTCATCCTATGCATTGCTTTCTCTTTTGATTTGGAATAACTGAAATATTTTGTTTGTTCAGTCATACTAACGCTCATAATTCACCAAGAAGGGCAATGGATTGCTATTTATTACTTTAATATATTGATTTCAACAAAGCGCTTGTTAGAAGTCCCTGCTAGAGTTAAGCATCTAAACAAGTTTATGCATAAGGATGAAAAAGATGGTTGAGGTTGTTGTCAAATGCTGGAACTTTGAAGCTTATTGGGACCAATCAAGTAAAGCTGGCATATGATAATATGGAAAGATTTTGTATGTAGTGTGTGTTATCTTATTGTGGGCTGCTGTTTGGTTGCCTGATGATGGGATTGCATGTACTACAAGTCATAACTTAAATTAAACCAGAGGACGAGAACTGAAGAGATGTCTTGTGTGGTCAATGGTGATACATGATCTTTGGGGATTCCGCACTGTTGATGCCTTAAGGAGCTCTTGAAACTTCACTGGATGATATGTTTAGCAACTTAGCCTTTAAAAGTGTAGGCTGGACACCGCTATAGTAAGCAGATGTAGTCAACTGCTCTGCATGAGAACAGTTCTAGCATTCCTAATGTTTTTCCCTAGCTGCATTTCTCATTCTCTAGCCTGCTTAGGCACTTCTTGGGCAGGCCAGCCCTTTCACAGGACTCCTTTGTGAAGATGTCATGTTAATGTTGTAGCAGCCCAGGATGGGTTTAATAAACATGAATTAATTAGCCCGTGTAGTATCATTCTGCTGCTGCTATGGCATTGACATGAACCTAAATAACAATATATGAGGTTGCTCACTCAATAGTCAAATCTTCACTTTATTAAACTTTCAAGAATTCATATGTCAACACTTACAAAAGAAGTTTCTAGCTTTTAGTTAAATGATAATAGTGTAGTAGTTATATCAACTGATTACATTAGGGGTCCTTGAAACATGGAAGCTATTGTTGAGTTGATGACAAGCTGGAATTATAAGCCTAATTTTCTAGTGAAGTTGTTAATCTATATCCTAGTTGATGCGATGAAATCAGGTTGGAGGTCTGACTTGGTCATTAAGAGTTATTATTTTCTTTATTTGTCAACTGAGGTTTCTACTTTTTAAAATTTCACTTTCAAGTAAATTGCATATTCAAAATCATAATCTCAAGTTGTATCCCTAAATATTGCATCCTTGTACCCGTGTGGAGAGCAGTATATTTTTTTCCAGAATTCTTACAAGATATAGATGCTCCAAAAATGGGAAATATCTAACAACATTTTAGGTTCACAATAATCTGGTTTTCTTTTCTTTTTCTTTTTTTTTTCTTTTTCTGTTTTCTTCTTTCCTGAGTTGGTCAGCTATGTTTATTTCGGTTGCTTAAGGTTCTTTAAAAAAAAAAAAAAAAACTTTCATACTGATGTTACTCATCGTTTCTATATATATATATATATAAAAGTGCAATCATTTAAGAGATAAAAAAAGGGCAAAGAAAAGATTGAATTCGAATGCAACTCGTTATAGAAACTAAACTATGCTACTTCTTCTTAAGCATGTGTTCTTTGGTTTTGGTGATCCTTTTGATAAATCAAGTAGTTCTTTCACAATGTGGATTATGAGGTGAGTAATCAACAAATCTGTTTCTTGCTGCTTCTTTTTTGGTTATGCTTATCCTTCATTTTAACAAGATCCTTTCAGAGGTTTAATGATTTTCCTAAACTGGCTTATCTTAATTCTTGTTCTGTGACTTTGAGTTGCATATTTATCTCTGAATATTGAAAAGGCAACCTTACATGCACATTACTGATTAAAAAAGGTGGCAGCAAAAAGAACCTGAACATGGCGATCAAGATGGATTGAAAGGACGATATCGAGTAGATGTTGATGTTCCTGCAGATGAGTGGACCAGCATCAGTGACTTTTATGATGTGCTTGTTTTCAATACTGGCCACTGGTAATCCCTTTTTCCTTTTGCTGATCTACGAGACATGTTTTGTCTCGACTATTAATGTTTTGGCTCCTCACCTGCCCTAATATAAGGCTCTGGTACCATCATAAATGGAAAGAAAAGAAAGAAGGAAATCAGAAAGATATTACCTAGTTGCGTCTGTTCTCTAGTTAGTTCTAGGACACTGCCACTCCTTGGCACCTTGTGAGATAAACTGGATCCTCTGTACACACTAGAGCTTCTGAAAAGGGTTTCGAAAAGAAATAAAGAAAAAAATCTATCAGTACTTACTAAATTTTGTCTTGAATAGGTGGGGATATGACAAATTCCCAGAAGAGACTCCTCTTGTTTTTTATCAAGAAGGAAGGCCAATAGTCCCTTCCCTTGGGATGTTGGATGGACTTAAAGTTGTTCTTAAGAATATGATCTCCATTATACAAAATGAAGTTCCTGGAAAGACTATCAAATTTTGGCGTTTGCAATCACCAAGGCACTTTCATGGTGGTGAGTGGAATCAAAATGGTAGCTGTTTGTTTGATAAGCCCCTGAAGAGATCTGAGGTATGCATTTACCATTCCTCTCCTTATTTTTTTTTATCTCCTAAGTACATTTCTGTTACAATATCTATATCAGTACTGGTCCATGTTTGAATTCCGAAACATGTAGATAAGTTTTTACACTTCTTATTGACATTTACTAGAATGCTACACAAATATTTTGAATTACCTTTGGGATTGAAAAAGATCTTAATAACCTCAGACATTCACGTTGTCTGTAAAATGTGTTTATTTTTCTGCTCACTGCATTGTGCTTTCTTGTTTTAGCTAAGAATATTAAATACTGATACTGATACCTAGACAGCTTGACTCATGGTTTGCACCCAGCAACAATGGAGTGAACAAAGAAGCAAGACTACTGAATCTCCTGATCGAAGAGGCACTACAAGGAACAGAGATTCAACTACTTGATCTGACCCATTTGAGTGAATTTAGAGCAGATGCCCATCCAGCAATTTGGTTGGGGAAGAAGGATGCAGTAGCAATCTGGGGTCAGGATTGCATGCACTGGTGCCTGCCTGGTGTTCCTGATACATGGGTGGATATCTTCTCGGCATTGATACGTAATATCTTGGAGAGGGGGTAATGGATCACAAGAAACGGGAGTTATCAACTTAAACCTTCAAGTTTTAAATGTTTCTAGAAGATACCATTGAACTAGAGCGCTTGCTTGCTGTGCATGGGGTAGACCAAGATATGAGAACTTCAGATATAAAAGGTAAAATATGCTGCACTGAGGCAGGTGATGTGATCCTCCTATCAACCTATTGTAACAGATGAGTATCAATTCTATAGCATTGTCTATTCTTCCTTCTTTTTTTCATTACTTGGTAAGGAACTCCGGAACTTGGGAGGCTGACTGATTGATCAAATCATTGCATTCTATTGGCGGCAGATCCTAGAGGCTTGACATGTCAAATGTTCATTACAGATTTTTAACTAGGATTTATTATTGAGTTCAAGTTTCTTACATGAAATGGAATCTTTTACTTGTATTCTTCTGCATATTATGATAATCCATGCTGTTCAATCCTTTAATAGTATTAATCCTCCAATATTAGGACATGTAATCTTGGTTATTGTTATTTTACTAGCAACAAATTGAGTTTCTGGCCAAAAAAGGAAAATGAAACAGAAACAATGAACTTATTGCTTAATGCATGGATACAGGATACCACTTACAAAGAAGGAAATAGCAGAAAAATCAGTTGAATGTTGGCCAAACCCTTTCCTGTTGTATAATTGTAATCGATATCTTTTTCTTGAAGGTAAAAACACTAAACTTGGGGGAGAATTCACATACTTTCACCTTTTCCAAAAATAATCTTCACCATTTCTACAATTACATCCTCCCCCAATTTCAGATTTGTTTCAAACTCTTTTAAGTGATATTTTTTCTTTTTGGAATTGTATTGTTTATCTTGTTCCGTGTATATTTCTTGGATTTGGATCTTCTCCTTTTATTAGACTCGAGTACAGTTGCAGGGAGAAACTTTTTTTGTAATTTTTTTCTTGTGTTTGTCTCTTTTATAAAGGATTTTATTTTATTTTAAGAGAAACATGATTTGAATCTATATTTTTTATTTAAAAAGCAAGCGAATTATTTTTGCACTCAAGTAAATTTACAACTTCTCCTTTTTCTTAAACAAATTTGTTAGTAAAATTTACCACTTCTTTATTCTTTTCTAAGTTTCTGACATCATTGAGTTATAAATCTCACAAATTCCTTTTACAAAAAAATAAAAAAATATCAACACAAAACCCTTTCTATTTAAAAAGAAAAGAAAAAAAAACAGCTAAATGCGTTCCCTCTCTCTCTCTCTCTCTCTCAAAGTCACAATATCTCTCTTCCTGGTTCGGTCGCAGAGTTGAAAGCCTCGATCTCCAAGATTCACATTTTAGACCATCGAATGGCTCTAAGGATTCAACCTGTTTACACAAAAATCCATCCACTGCCCCCAAAATCACTAACCCATCCCTTCCTTTCCAAAATTTCTTTCAGCAACAAACGCCTACCCCGAATCTCATGCACCAATAGCGTCAGCGACTTACAGCTTGCATCAGAATTGGCCATGAAGGTGGCAAAAATCAATACCCACTTGCTGCAAAGAGAGGAAGCTATGGAGAAAAGCAGAGAGCTTCTTTTCACAGAGTTCTGCCACTACCTGGCATTGAAATCTGAGGTGTTGAAGAAGAAATGGAGGAAGATGGATGAAGATGAGAAATGGGTTTTGGTTAAAGGGTTTGTTACAGATTGGGGTGCCAATTTTCATCCATTGTCTGCAAGGTCTGTTAAAGAAATGGTGGAGGAATATGTACAAGAAGATGATTCTTCAACAAAATTTTCTTCTCTTTTGTTCCCTGGGCTGAAGAAGATAATGGGATTTTCCCAAAACAAGTGAAGACCAAAAATATATTTGCACTTTAATATATTATTTTTGTTCAAAATATTCTCTTCTAGTGTTAAAGTTTGAGTTTTATAATTATCAATGATAGCGTGGCTAGTTTGCCTGTCTCATTGCCAAATTTTCCATGACAGAAGAATGCCCAGATTCTCCCTATAATTTTCTGGGACAACTCCATGTATAGAAAACATAATCAAAAACAAAAACCAGACTAGCAACTGTTTTCCTCTCTTGACATCACTTTCTTAATGATCTTTCCAACAGAATTTAGCACTGGTAAATGGATGACAAGGGAAGCAATGGCTGAGTAAAGAGCAAATGTAAAGGAATATTATGGATCCCCTTGACAATTCTTACTTCAAATATAACTATGGAAACGATCTCGTTTTGATATTTATTAACACTTAACTATCACTATCTGCATTGGAATTCAATTTCACAACAGAATCTATTGAAAGAGAACACAAGAAAACCTAAAATCAGGTTGGGAAGGCACTTTGGTTTAGGAAACGTGCTTCACTGGATACACATAATCAATTCAAATCCAAGTGGAAATCAATGAGATCACTTATTTGGGTATAAAAAAGTTTTTTCAGATATTTATTAAACGTAATTGGTCTTTTAAATATGTAAAACATGAATCAGAAAGAATTCTTATATACAGAACAGAACCCATAAAATGCACAACCACCATCCAAACACCCACCAAAACCAACACGTAAGAAACTTTGAGCAAGGAAGCAATAGATTCACAAACTCGTATCAGAAATACAGCTGCCTGCACTGTGAAACTGAAGCTTCTGCTGGACAGTAAGGACATTTGAATATTCGCGTACTGCTCTTTGACAACTTCATGATTGATTGCTTGCAGAGAACATGTAAACATGGCATCAACATTGGGGGATTCTCTTCACTCCCTTGGTCCCTACTCACAGGACAGACAAAAATTGAGTGAAACTGAAATTCCTTCCCCAATTCTACTGGCACTGGTAACTGTTTCATTGCCTGCCACTCCTGCTTCTTTGCTGCCATTACATTTGCCAGCTTTAAGAGAGTAGGCAACCCTTCAACTCCAGCTGCAACTGCCACACTCAGCGGGCTGCTGTAAGACTGCCCCAATAGGGTGCAGAACTGCCGTGTCAGCTCTTCAGACAACTTCTCCCAATGGATTGGAGAAGTTAACTCAGAATAAGGGGAGCTGTCAAGCCTTCCAGCAAATAAGAGGCAACCCATAAGCTTTTGAAACTCATCCTTGTGGAGAGAAGCAAAAGGAGCAAGGTAAGTTCTGGCATATCTTAGCGCATCAGCTCGAGTCCCATTTTGTAAAACCTCTACAAATTGCTGACGGTGAAGCTTAAGCTCAAGATCAGAACCATTCTGAACAAGTTTCTCTCTGTAAGCAGAGACCCAATTCAGAGCCAGCTGAAGGTTCCTAACCCTCATAGCTTCAAGTATTTGATGCATTTCCAAAAATTGAGATCTTAGGGCAGTTGCATCTGGTTCTCCAGCCTCGTTTATTATGCTATCCCCAAGATCAAACAAACCTTGGTGGTAAAAATGGCTAGCAATGATCTGATTCACAATGTGAAAATCAAAGTCAACATTTCTGTATCCCTTGGATATGTCAGGAGTTAAGGCTCTTTCAAGTAGTTTCTGGTACTTGCTAAAAGTTATGTTTAAATCCTTCTGTGACCCTTCAAGTTGATTGAGTGCATTAATAGAGTTCAGCTTCAACTTAAGTTCTGTGAGGATCGATTTCTGATCAAACGGAAGGGGAGGGTCTTGAGCAGACTGGATTTTTGCCAAGGCCTGTTCAATTTCATGGCCAACTTGGTCAATTACTTCCTGAGACTTGTTGGAAGATAACTTTTGCTTTTTAGCGACCCGGTGAAATGCATCTTTGATTGTATTCAGCTCCATCTTTATGTTTGGAGTACAAAAAACTATAAGTGACCAAGACTATGGATAGCTAGATCCTGAAACTGAGAAAAACAAGAGAAAGAGAGAAGCTGAATTTTATGAACATGAAGTACAGGATAACTGCTAAATGGGCGAAAGAACTCACTTATGCCAATATATCACAAAACATTACTTCGATATGCATTTTTGCCCGCATGTGTATGCATGCATTTCATTGATGTTGCTCACAGATTCAAAGAAAATCTTTACCACAAAAAGATATGTAAAGTGTGCATCTGCAGTCTACAAGAAACTAAGTAACTACAGACATTCACATAACCAAGGCGAGATGTGAGAGTGGACAATACAGCCTGGCGGCCTTAACCTCGTTAAGAGTTGAGAGTATGATCCTACTTAGCTTAACTCAAACTGGCTGCCCTTTTTCTAAGAGATTAAGTAAAATTAGGACATCAGTATTATCAACAGAAAGATGGGTCCCACAATCATAGACTAAGTTTTGAAGCCTTTCTTATTTTAACAAAACCACACAAAGCTAAAATCTACGTTCTTCAGTTGAAGTCTGCAAGTGATTCCATTTTATCCACTGAAATCCATAGTCATATTAGAGACTAAAAATTACTCATTTGGCCTCATTCAACAAATGAAACATTTAAGTAGACCAGATATAGCAATAGTCAAATGCACTCAACTAGAACAATAAAGCCCAAACAAACGGTAATGATGGGCTTGCACACGCCGTTCAATTACAAACAAAATAGAGCTCTAGTAGAAGGTATTGCATTTAAATCAAAAGGTTAATCTCAAAAGTGGAGTAGCCTCAACAAATAAATGATGACCTTAAAAATTCCATATATGGCTCATATCTTCCAACAAAAAATTAGTTAATGTTACAAGCTGGATGTCATCCAGCAGAGTTCTTTCTTTTGGCATGGGATAACATGTGAATGACTTTAACACTGGATATGTAGAACTATAAAATACAAAACTAACGTAACATTTTTATTAAGAAAACTACCACACACACTTAGTAAGATTTCTATCACAGATACAGATTCTCATTCATGAACTTATATTTTCTTACAATATTTTTAGCATACTTTCCTAAGAATCATGCACAAAAGAGAAGCCTAACTTATTGGCATGCCAAAGTAGCTCTCTTCCTTGTGCCTATTCTAACATTCCTAAATATCCTTAAGGTTCTCTACGACCTACCAGGCTTCCATTACGAAAACCATAAGATTATGATCTCTTAATATACTCCGAATGAGGATCAACATCTCATCCAAGAGTCGAAAAAAATAATAGCATAGGGGCAAACAGAATAATACTTCTTGTGCAGAATGATGCAAGCAGAGATCACCACATAACCAAAGAGCATTAGAATGACAAAACAAACTTAAAAGGCCGCGGTGATTTAGTTGATACATCAGATCATAAGAATGATTAGCCCTTCCATATAAACTGTCATAGTTCTCATCGTCAATCTTGTTGTTAGACCACTAGTTTGAACTTTGAAGTTCTCTACATAAAAACAATTCACTGGTGCAAAAAAAATATGTAATGGTACAAAACTATACATTAGATTACTCCCAAGTATAACAACAATACTACAATAGATCTATACATGGTGATAACATGCAAGGCAGTCATGAAATCTTTAGTTATAAGTACCATAAAAATGAGTAATACCTTTCCAGGCTTTTGCAAGCTGATACCTACAATGAACAAAAAATGCTCAAGTCAAATCACTATGTAATTTTCCAGAAAAATAAGCGCTTTTATCTCTAAAAATAACCCATTACTGCAACTTATGCACCAAACTCACATACAGAATATAATCAATTATTTCCAATTTCAACACCCTCTAGAAATTCTAATCACAGGAAAATTGTAATTCACAAGGCTCCTATTAGGTTGTTAGGGAAAAACACTTTCCTATTTGGTTGTTTGAAAATGGAAAGTTATGCAATACATTGATGTTTGCAATCATCAAATTTTCACAATCTGTATTAGACTAAATTGAATAACTCAATAAAAAATAAAATAAGAATCAACATAGTTCCCAATTCCCATGTCTATTCCATTTTCTGAACAAGAAAACAAAGGGTTAGATAAGAACACGAAATTCTAATTACACAACAGTAACAGAAAAGCCTTAAATTTCCATAGAGCTTACTAAACAGAACAATTTCAGTTGCCAATAAAAAAATTCGAGAAGAAAACCTGAAAAGAAGTTTCAATTATTCGGTTTTCTTTAATTTAATATAATGTAATAAGCACAATATTATAGTAAACTGCACAGTAAGCAAACAAATTATTAAAAACCTTTAAAAAAAAATCAGTTTTTTTCCTCGTTCGTTTTCTCGGAAACCAAACGGAATGCGCAATTTCGGAATCGAAAAGTAACAGAAATTTATATCGAAATTCAGGGAAAGTAAATCTCGTAGAGAAGCTGCGGTTCCATTGTTACCTGAAAACAGGAGGTGAGTAAGCGTGTGAAAGAGGCGAAGAATTCAGCGTGAAATAAATCTATGCACCTGTGGTGGACTGGCACACTTGTTTAAGAAATTCTACCTTGTGACAATTTTGTCCCTGACCTATTTTCTTATTCCCTCTATATCCTTTGCATTGTGATGGTTTTGTCCCCAACTATGAATTTCTATTAGTTCATTAATTTGATAATTTTATAATGAATGTATAGTCATAGTTACACAAACAGTTTTTGTTTACTAATAATTGTTAGTAACTTCTAATATTTGTTTTTCTTCATTGAATTTTTAAAATAACTTCTATCAACATAATTCGATTAAAATAATACAGATTTAAATTTTCTCATATACAACATAAATCATGTTATATATAAGTTGGCAAGAGGGAGAAACAATAATTCCCTTACAAAAATATATTTAATTCAAAACAAAATTTAAATTTTGAAATTTTTTTTGTTGAAGCTCTCTCTTTCATACACGATCTCTGTGTTTTCTTAAGAACATAAAGACGATCTAGATCCTATTTGAGGTTTCATGCATTCCGTTTACATCTCTTGCTTTTGCAAATACATATCTCTCCACATTGACATGATTGATTTAGTCATTCTGTTGATGGGTGTCCAAGCTCGAAGCAGTCAGTGTGCTGACGATTTAGTATTTGTTTCAATGGCAGCATGATTCCCATACTAATGGCAAACGTCCTGCTGAGGTTCTCATTTTCCTAGTGGCTGGTATGATACTTATTTTCTTTGTAAAAGAATACTTTTCACTGGAATTGTCCTTTGTACCAACAGAATAAATTAATGCCGGCTAAATAAGAAAATGAGCTAGAAAGAGAGAGAGAGATGGGAATAAACCAGAAAATATTTTGGTAATTGGGAGTAACAGTCTCAAGTCTGAATCACCAAAAATTGTTAGGATACAAAAATCATCAACTAGGATGTTCTCCCTTTCTATACATATCAAGCTCAACTAAGAATTTTGACTTCCTTACAGTGCCGGGTGTGAAAAAATTACTCTCAACCAATATCCTATAAGATCCTCAATTTGAGGTTAACCAATAAATAAAAGAAATGCCTCATAAAGGACTCAACTCCTCGATCTCAATGAACAACATGGTAAGGATCATCCTGCAATTTGTATCTAGTGGCATCATGGAAGCCAAAGTTGAAAAGGACTTCTTCTCAAGAGCTTACCTCTTGCTGCGTTCCACCTTTTCTCTAATCTTCTGTTCTAACAAGGAAATGTCTGTCTCAAGGTCAAACATTCTATTAACAACACGCATATTCTCAAGTACCTCACTCAAGGCACGATTATCATTTCCATCACATCTCAGGTGCTGCATTGGACCATGAAGGAGTTTGTTCACTATAGCCATGCTAAGATCATAAATGGCTCCTTTCTGCTTCTTCGAGATATCGTCACCCATTTTTGACAAACACTTATCCAACTCGGAGTTCCTAATCCTGTCAACATAAGCTCGAAACTTCTTGATGGTAGGAACTGTTTCAAGCGAATCTTTCCAAGCTTCAAATTTAATCAACTCCTCCAGAATAATTTCCTGAGCTTCCCTAGCTTTCTTAAGTCTATCCTCCTTGTTAGCTGCCACAACTTCCTGGAGGTCATCCACATTGTAGACACGTGCAGTTTCTAAATATGAGACACTAGGTTCCACATTCCTGGGAACAGATATATCAATGAAAAGCCGGCTTCCGATATCTGGGCCAACTGATGGGAGAGTCTGTACATGATCTTTCAAGAATAATAGGGTTTCCGATGCAGTGCAGGTGAATATCACATCAGCTTCAGCAGCACATTCTAGCATTTCTGAAACAGGTTTATACACTATCTCAACGTCCTTCAGCTCTTGACTAATAGCAGTGACTCTATCTTCAGTTCTATTCACAATTACCAATTTTTTGCACCCTTTTGCAACCAAGTGTTTAATCACAAGTTTTCCCATCTTGCCTGCTCCAATCACCAGCACTCTAGCATCAGAATAGGAAGATTCTGGAAGCTTCGTCAGTGCAAGCTCCACGGAAGCAGAGCTGACAGAAACAGAACCTGAGGAAATGCTAGTCTCAGTTCTAACTCGCTTCCCAACAGAGATTGCCTGCTTAAACAGCCCACTGATTTTCCTATCGAAGCCAGCTACTCCTTGTCCAAGTTTTACGACTTGCTTTACCTGAGCAAGGATTTGACCTTCCCCTAGAACAAGAGAGTCAAGGCCAGCAGCTACTTCAAAGAGGTGTTGTGTGGCATCTTTGTTATGCAGCAAAAATCTGTGCTTACAAAGCTCTAGCAAGGGAACCCCACTTAACTGCAATTGAAGAGATAACACAATGATAATCACTCCGACCTTTTTCACAAAGTATGTCAATACATTATTGTTAACCATGGCTGTAAGAAGAAGTAACAGAGAAATCTTATATTAAGTGTCCAGCAGGAAATAGCTACATTAGCAAGGTAGCCTATTCTTTAATATGTTTTATCTTGAGTTTTTTTTTTTTTTTTTTCCCTGATAAGTTTTGCACTTGATCAAATTATCCCAAGAAAAAAGAGAAAAGAAAATGTAGATTTAACTGTAGAGGAGATATAATGTTTCTTAATAAGCATATCATCATCACAATTGGTTTATATTGTATACCAACAAGTATGTCAAAAACAACCAGATGGTACCAAATTGAGGTCACTGTTATGTGACTCTCTCAAACACACACACATGCTTGCTTTTTTTTTTTTCTTTTTTTTTCAAAAAACAAAAAAAGGGGGGAGGCGATGACATGCTTCCTCCATTCTCAAGAACTACAGAAATCATGTACAAGAACAAAGGTGATAAGGTACCTTCGACATCCATTCAGTCACTTCTTTAACTCCACGGTGCTGGGAGAGAGCCACAACATATATTTCCATACGGTTACAAGTACATAGAACAGCAGCTTCTTCTATATGGTTCAATGCACAGAGCTCACCAATGGCCTGAGGCCACTGTGCTTCTGGTATTGCAAGTTTCTCACGTAGCTCTACTGGAGCAGTGTGAATGTTAAGCCCTATGACGATAATGCTGCTCCTTTCCTTCGTATACCCTAATGACAAGGAAGTGTTAGCTTCAAAATTAAAATCTAGTATAGAAAAAGTAAAACAATTTGAAGGTCATATTACAAGCTGTGGATGAATATCTTTGTTCTGCAGAAGTAGAAGCAGAAAAGAAACATAATTTCATTATTTAGTTTAACTATAAAAAAACACACCATGATGCAAAAGTAGAAAAATCAATCAATGGAGCATTATCGTGAGGGAGAACTAGCTGAACCTCCTTACGACCAAAAATACAACTCAACCACCAGAAATCTAGGCATATTTAAAATATTGGGTCAACTATAAGTCCTTTTTAAGCTTGCTCCCTTCCGGTGTGTCTTAAAAAAAAAAAAAAAAAGTAGAAAAACTGCTTAACAATGCACCAGCTCCTTTCACCCCATTTCCCCAAAAGGAGAGTAAGATATAATTATAAATGGAAGATGACTATAGAGTTAATTGGAAACTTGAGCATTTATTGGAAAAGGGGGACTTGAAAAATAGTTTTAAATCTGGGTTACAACATGCAAATTATATCATAAGATAATTTCTCATATCTCTCTAATTAAATACTCAAAGGGGCAAAGTTTTCTCAATTACAAACAGACATTTAACTACAATAAATACCAAAGCCACATCACAAAAACACAACTTTTATGCACATTAGATTATAAGGGAAGGCAAACTAATGAATTAATATATCAAATTACTGAAAAGTTGAAGATTCAATACTCACTGTCAGCTGCGGATGTCTTCAACAACTCTAGAGCTGAAAGATTCGATGCTTTCGAATCGACCTTATTTCTCTGAACAAAATTCTCAGAACCAACCTCACATCTAGGGTTCAAAGAATGTCCTTTTGCAGTACGCAACGTTCTATTCTTAGAGGGATTGTGGAAAATTGAAAATTGGGTAGGTAAAACCATAGAAGACAATGTGGTTGACGATTGTATGCGAAGTGTTGGAAGAGAGGTACCGACGCCAATAGCAGCCGCCATTAGAAGAAGATGAAGCTGAAACGGCGGCGAAAGGGCTTCGAAACCCTAACCGTTGAAGGATCGAAGTAGTTGTGTATTACGTAATTAGGGGAGAATGTGAGAGATACGGAGAGGTTTTGAATATATAAGAGAGAGAAAGAGAGGTTTTGTTCAACGAATTTTTCAAACTTCGGTTTGGAATTGGTGCGCAATATTTGACCAACACATGAACATGAATAATTAGTCACGTTTTGTCCACGCGCCACCGACTACCTCCAGAACCAAAAATTCGGTACCCAATTATTTGTATTTCGGTTGGTGGTTGTATAATGTAACAACTGACCAACATAAAAGCAGAGGGTTGATTCAGTTTCAAAATAGTATTTGACATAAGAGTAAATAATGTTGATAAAAGTTGGAAATTTTTTAATTATGTGTCTGAATTGACTTGGACACTGTCAAATAAAAAATTAAATATTGCAATAAAACATCATCCTTTATGTCAACTTTTATTTTAATAAAATAATATTATGTTTGCAATAGAATTTATTTATTGTTTTAATATATCCATATTTTTATTAATTTTATTCTCATAACATTTATTGAAATAACTACAAATATAATTTTCTATTGCTCGTGTTTTAAGTTTGTGCAGCACAACTCAAATTCTTACAAAAAGAAAAAAAGAAAAGAGTCTAATATATATATTTACATTAGATTTTTTTTTTTTGGGTTAGGAATAAAAAAATATATTAAAAAATTGAAGAGTTTATAAAAAATAGACCAATAAAAACAATAAAAAAAAATCTAATAAATATTAGATAAGGAAATATAAATAATAAAATGTGAACTACTTTTACAGGACATTAAAGAGTTTTACAAGAATTTTTTTTTTTAGAGGTAAGTCAGAAGCATATGTACAAAAGAAAGAAGTTGAATATTTTGAAAAAAATAGTTCAATAAAAAATTAATAATAATTAGATAATAATAATTATTAAATAAGATAAGTCAAATAAAATAATATAGATATTTCAAAAAATAAATAATTCTTATAATTATAAACTTTGGCTTAAAAATAGTGACTGTGATAATAAGGAGTCTCACTTTTTTTATTATTATTACTACCAAATCAAACATTATAAAAAATTTATATGTTAAATCACATCAACAATTTTTGTTTAGATGATATTAGATTTCAAATAATAGTATTACAAACTAAAAAAAATTGAAACACAAAATTACCTCTACAAATAATTAAATTTTGGAAATCGTGAAAGTAATAAAGTGACGAATAATTTAGCAAATTTCACATTAGATGATTCTGATATTGAAATTCACTTGATACAACTCTGCTTCTTTTCGTTTAATCTGAGCATATGATAACATAAGTATAGGGTGGTAAGATAGAATAGCTATCACTTTTATGTAGTTTGTTTTTTGTTATTTTTCTCATTTTTCCTAATAATCAGAAAAAAAAAATGGAAATTATTTTATTTTATTATGTAATTTTTATTCCTTATCAGTACGTGGTGAGTGTGTAGACATCTCTCCCTTTCCCAATCCTCATTGGGGTCACTGATCAGTTTAGTTAAGGCCTAAGGGTCCAGACTCGAGGGTCATCCAAACGTTCCAGCCTTTGAACAGGTCTTCTCTAGAAACCATTAACTATCCGGAACGTTCTCTCACGTACACACAGTCAGGGACGCACGCATATGGGGTTCAACATTTTCAGAACGTCATCTCTGTCTTCCTCCAAAACCATAATACTTATCCCCAAAACCAACAAGCTGGCTCTTTCAACGCTCCTTTACCCCTTCTATTCCTCACCAAATCCTGTACCTACTTCATTCTTTAAGACACATTTCCATTCTTTCTCACCTAAACCCATTACACATACCATTTCTGCAACTCGTTTTGGTGGGTCTGTTCACCAGGCTAAGCCTAGTTTTCGTGGTGGAATTGTATCCATGGCTGCAACCGGATCGGTTCAGAAATCAGAGGAAGAGTGGCGTGCAATTCTTTCCCATGAGCAGTTTAGGATTCTGAGGCAAAAGGGTACAGAGTAAGTTTCTACACTTGATTAAGCTAAATTGAGATCACATCTATTTTTTGGCTTCAAAACTTAGAATCCAATTTAAAGTTGGCTCCTTTGGTTGTTTTATTTGAAGAGGAAGCAGAATTTTTTTTTGTTTGTAATTTTATAGAATCTCTGAGTAAGAAAGGAAATGTTTGTCTAGAAGACAACCGAAATGTAAGTTTAATTGGGCCATTTTGTGCTTCATCGTGTATAACTTGTGGAATAGTTATATACTCTCCTGAAAATCTGTCAGGTTTAGGCTATTTGCTTACAAGGTGGAGAATTGGAAGATAAGAAACGAGGGTTTTGTAATATAGCTGAAGAGTTATGATAAATTTGATTCACAGAAGATTTAAACCACTGAGATTGAGCCTCTGCTTTTTTTATTCGAAGCTTGTTGCCTCGTCTCAAAGGAGAACTATAGATAGTATATATAAAGAGACAGACGGAGAGGTGTATAGAGATAGAGAGAAAGAAATTTCTCAGTTTTATTTGCTCCAAGAACTTTATCTGGGTTTTGGGCTTCATGAGGTAAAGTTCTGGTTTTCCAGAAAATTCGGATTAAATACTATTGCTAGAATTGAGAGTTGAAGAAAAGAGAAAAAAAAAAACTAAAAGGCAAAGAATAAAAGGTGTAGCATGCTGGATTTTTTTTTGGTTAAACATGGAAATAGAAGACTGCTATACCAGCCACTTATTAATGGTTGCACACAATTTTCATCCTTAAACAATAAAATATTAGGATATTGGAAATTAAAGTAGAGCTAAATGCTGATTGTTCTTCTCCTCCTTGTTTTTTTGCCCTTCTGTTTTACGGAAAAATTAACCTGTGGTGACAGTGAACTATTTTTATGTCTGGCTTCTCTCTCGCTGTGCATGTGTGTTTAGTTTCTTCTTTGCAATATTGGCCAAGGGGTTGAATGAGGAATCTTAGTCCAGATCGCTCAAAATTTTGGATAAGTTGGTCTCAATTTGAAGTAATGCCATGGGCTCTTAGGCTGTTAAATATTGTGGATTTCCTGGTTGGATTCTGCATCTGCAGACCAACCTGTCTGAATGTTGTCTGGAAGATTCTGTCCCTTGGATGGTTAGTGTTCTAGATTTAGCTGTAGTTACTCAGTTGTGTGTAGTTCTGGCTTTGGTGATGTGCTTGTTTCTTTACTTTCTAGACTGAAGGAGGAATCTTTACCTATATTGGAATAACTGTCTTGTACTAAAATATTTATAGGTTTTTTTTTTTATGCTTCTTTCATAAGGTAAAGGCAAAAACTAATATTCAGCAGATGAGAATTTGAGATGAGTTGAATTGTAGATCATGAAAGAGAGTAGCTTTGCCATATGGCACATATCTCCTTTATAAACAGTAGTTCATCAATCAACAAGACATTTTACTTTTCTATCTAGATGCCCCGAGCCTGTAAGCCTCCCACCTTTAAGGTTGGTAGCAAATTGTGATTGCTGAGCAATTTTAAAGGAAGAACAAATGTAGAAACAAAACTGATGCAAAGGGTAACAAGGAATAGAAAGTTCTAAATCAGCATTAGGCTGCTCAATCGGCCATGATGTTATCATGTTATCTAACTACAATCACGAAAAGAGCTGCATTACAAATTCATTGAATTGTTTTCAGGTATCCAGGAACTGGGGAATATGACAAATTCTACAATGAGGGCATATACAAGTGTGCAGGTTGTGGGACTCCTCTCTACAAGTCCACTGACAAAGTTCAATTCTGGTTGTGGCTGGCCAGCCTTCTATGAGGGTCTTCCTGGAGCCATAAATAGCACCGTGAGTTTCTTCTGATGTTCTACTACTTCTTTTGTGACGCGGTTCAATCTGTTTCAGCCATTGAATTTATATATACTAATAAGATTTCATGTATCATCAGCCGGACCCTGATGGGATGAGGATTGAAATAACATGTGCTGCTTGTGGGGGGCATCTAGGTCATGTGTTTAAAGGTGAAGGATTTCCGACCCCGACCAATGAACGCCATTGTGTCAACAGCATTTCACTCAAGTTTGTTCCTGGCAATTCTGACCCTTCTCAGTAGAGAGTATTCCAATGTTTATAGTTGCCCAAGATCATTAAATAATTATGAAATGTTATGCAAATGAACTAATGCTTGAATACAGGTATCATAGTTAGATGTACTTTTTGTTCGAAGTGGATGGAAATTGGAAGTACTTCATCTACAGAAACATTTCTAGATAACTAGAAATCTAGAATGTAAATGGTATGTTTACTTTCAGTGATTGCTTTGATATTTGTTGGAAGCAATTGAACGAGAACTTCTATCTGTGAAATGTATCACTCAAATAGATATGCACTACGTGGAACTATTTTTTATCAATGATATGCTTATTTCTTTGACCCCTCAAATTCTTAAATATATTTCATGGCTAAATTACACTCTGGCTCCCTTTCCTATTTTTTTTTTTTTTTTTTTTTATCAATTGAGTTATTGTATTATAATTTTTTTTAAATTGAATTATTATAGTTTTATTTTTATTTCAATTAGATATCCCATTTGTTTCTAAAAGAAATTTGTAGTCAGTCATTTTGTAACTTGAGGGAAAGTCATGTATGAGATTTATTTAAATTAAAATAAAAATTTATAATGAGCTAATAAAAAAGGTTTAAAATACAATAATCCAATTAAAAAATAATAAAATTATATGGACAGAAAAATGCAATTTGGTTTATTTTTATATTTACTTGTCTTGGACAAAATAAAAGAATAATGATATTTAGGAAGTCATCTAACAGGATGTACAAGAAAGACCAAAAATACTTTTTTGAAAATTCTTCATTCCAGCTTTATTCTGACTGTGAAAAATTAAAATTAAAGTACTTTGACAAAAAGATAATATTCTAACAGCCAATCCAATATTTTTTTCGTTGATATTTATAATTACGTGGAATTTCTTCTGGTATTTATCCCTTTATTTTTTTTTTCCAGATAATCACGTGGTGAAAAGAATTAGCCACGTGGACCATTCCTGACTCTCCAAGGCTTTGTCAATCCACAACTAGACGTTAAAAAACTTAAGCCAATTCGTATCCCGGAACAGTTCATTCACAAACAAATTCAGCGACTGACGCTCTCTCTTTTTGAAACTTCCAATCTCACTGGGCTTGAACGTGTGCATTTGCCGTCCTCAACTTTAGCTATTTTGTATGATTACCCTTCGTATTTTTCTTGGTTCGGTTTATTTTGGCCCTTCAGTACACGGACACTAAATAGTTCCACAGCTGAAAATAACTATCTGCAAATTCTATCTGGTATTGTTCAGTGAAACAACGAAATGCAAGTGACCTTCTTGAAGTTGGGTATTCTTGCTTTGTGAGTTACCACCATGTTGGAGTCTATAGCTTGTTTCCAAAGCTTTAAGGTAAACTCTTAAATAGAAGATTATCCAAGTAGTAAATTTTTGTTTAGTTCTTAATTCCATTTCTTGTGCTTTCTGGGTTCTATAAGATGTTTCTACTGTTTTTGGTTATAGTGGAGATATGGGGTTGTTCAACATCGGTACTATATGGAGCAGCAAGAACCTCCTCCCCCAAACCCACCCCGCAGAAAAAAAAAAGTAAAAGAAGAAAGTGCTGCGAAAGTATAATTTTTTTTTTTTTTTTAATTCATTTCAATGTTAGATAACTGGAACCAAAGCTTTCTCGATGTTACAATGTGATATTTTTCTTGTGAAGCACCAGAAAACAACTTTATTTTGGGGGTTATTTATAATTATGTTATCAAACTATATGCACAATGCTAGTTTACTAGTGGATAATCAATAAATTTTGGGACCTTTTTGTTTTTGGCCTAAGGGGACTTATCAATTATTTGGCTGCCCAAAGGCAGAAAGACGCTGTAGCCTTGAAGTTATTGCATTATTTACTTCAAATTTGAACTTACATTTTGCATATGTGAGTGAAGTGCCTTTGTTTTCCTTCTTGGCTTCTTTAAAGAGGTGAACAATTGAGATATGACGAACATGATGCATGTTTCGTTCAGGATGCTGATTATTTCAACCTTTCTAAAGTCATATGATGTAAATTGTTATTTTCTAACTTTCAAGCTTTTTTTGCCAGTCTTAATGTATAAATGTAAAATAAAAGAAATTCTCTGGGAAGGTTTTAACATTATTGTCTTGAGTTATTATTCAAAGACACTATGTTGGGTTTCTAAAAATTGAATCAAGGTTAGCAGCTTAGGGTTGTCAACGGTTGGAAAGGGTTTTCCGAGCCCTGAGTGAGCTGAGTGCTTAGTTAATTTTTCCTACTTGGACCCACCGTACTTCCTTTGACTACTCCTGAGATACAGTGGAAACATTTTGATAGAATTGGGAAGAAGCAAGACTTCCAGAAAGCAACATTGGTTTCTTTAAGTATGCCACAACTAGTTATCCTAAATGGTTGACAACTCAGTATCAGTGGTTATATACTTATATGATATGACAGTAATACTGAAAAAAACTGAGAAAAAGAAATTGACATTGAATTAGAATTCAGGTCAATGATTTGAATCTTCTGAATCTCATCCAAATTCAACCTAATTTAAGACCAAGTAATACTGAAAAATGAAATTGACATTGAATTAGAATTCAGATCCATAGATTTGACCATTTGATTATGACACTATCTATTAAAAAAAAAATATTAGCAGAAAAGAAATTTGTTTTCTATGCAGTATTTTAGTAATTCATCTTTTGACCAAAATGAGACAAAATCAGGTGATCAACAGGCGTAATTCTGAGCTCCTCGACATGCTTATAAGCCATATGCCATCTCTGAACATCTCTACTTCAATTGGCATATCATGGCATTCATTTCACTTAAGCTAGGTTGCCTTAATATAGATGCTACTGTTGTATTCAGTTTATCTCTCTAAGTGGAAGATTTAGTTGATTCTGTCTTGTTTGTAAAATCTTTATATACCGCAGGGTCAGGGGAGTCCATTGATTTGATATTTTGGATCACTAGATTTAAGATGATGATACTAATGCCAGCATCATTCCTTTTTATGCTTCCTTGCAGGGATATGGCAATACCAAACAAAAGGGTCCCATTAGGGGCTACTATTATGCTACGACAAGAACTTGTGGAAATTCCTTTATTATGCTATATCCAGGAAATGAGCGAGTGCCTTTGCCATCACGAGTCATTAATCACAGGATAAGACATAGCTTTTTTGCTTCAGGAAATTGCTTTGAGAGCACACCTTTCTTAACTTCCTCTTTTTCTAGTTGGGGAGGTTTCTGTTTCTCAAAAGATTGGCCCTCATGTTCGAAAAGATTGCAAACATATGCATCAATTGATGTTGCGACAGCCGTTGACGTCATCAATGATTTAGGATTAGATACTTTGACATTCTTGGCTGTGACTGTCTTGGTTGTTCCCACATTCAAGTTCATTAAAGCGAGCCCTGTAAGAATCTTGTCGTGTCTGTTCTTGAATTTTTTATCTCTGATAACATCATTGCATTATCGAATTGTGTGTTGTATTCATTCTTATCGGAAATATATCTGTCATTATTATACTTAAACATATTTGATGATTTTCTTTATTATTATGATTATTTGAAATCTCAAGTTTATTAACTGCAAAACTCTTGTATTCTGGTTTTCTTGATATTAGTTGGTTTAGTGCAAATTCTAATGTTCTTTGATTATGGAAACGATATAATGCTAAGAGTGAGAGCTTCATACTTTATGGATTAGTGTGCTTGTGGACATATGTTTAGTGTTATCAATCAATTTATTTTTTCTAAACTCTTCAACACTAATGGTGATTGATTTCAGATACTTGGTTTCTTCTTTGCGGGAGTGTTACTGAATCAGTTTGGTTTGATTAGAAACCTTACAGATGTTAAAGTTTTGTCTGAATGGGGGATCCTTTTCTTGGTAAGATTTTCTCTTTATCTCTCAGATACATAAGGTGACGAGGCTGCTAATCTTAATCTGTTGGAATTTTCTATTGTCATCAATAAAAGCATCAATTAAATAATAGTTACCATAATGACATGCTGTAGTAACAACTGCTGAAACTAATGGTTTCCCAAAATTTTAATTCTAATTGCTTATTTTTCATCATTCTATGTTACTATGGTTGTTTAAAGGGATGGATATTGGAGTCAGCTTCTAATATTTCCCTTTCATCATGTGATTATGAACTCTCTTTGATGGGGTTGCATAAATAGTGTCTGAGTTTATATATGGCAGTGGAACAATTTTATGTTCTTCTTTCGAAGGAGACGTTTTCATTGCGCCAGTTTGGGTTTATCATGGTACAAACTATGAGCTGTAATATCTTGATGTCAAGTTTTGAGGAATTCTTCGTTTCTTTTTGTGCATGTGAGCGAGGACAAATCTGGAAACTATGTCTTTGTTTCGGGGGAACCCTCACTAGCCTCCCTTGATCTGCTGCTGCATGTGTGCCTCTGTGTTTACTTTTTTTTTTTTTATCTTTTATATTCTAGATGGCCTGCAACATGTAGACATTAGCCTTCAATTATTTTTAGTTAATAAATATTGCTTGCACCTAACCATAATACTATTATTAGGATTTTGGGCAGCGTGCTTTGAATGCCAATATGACGTTGTTTATATACATGAAGTTGTAAATGCAGGTTTTCAGCAAATGTTTGTCTTATTTGCATTATTTCTTTTCTGTTTGATTTCTGTTACGAATCTCAGCAAACAATGAAATGAAAATAATTTGAACATGGAGCCAATATTCTTTTCAACTATCTCATGTTGTTTTTTTCACTATACTTTTTGAACATGGCACATCATTTATGAAGTAATGCATTTTTTTTCAGCTGTTTGAAATGGGTTTAGAGCTGTCTCTTGCTCGTCTAAAAGCTCTTGCAAAATTTGCCTTTGGGATGGGATTGACTCAGGTATTTATGCTGGCAAATGACAAGAACAAGAATATAAGATTTAATTTCATAAGGGTTTGATCAGCCTTATGTCTAGTGGGTTAAACTTTTTCCACTATATTTTGGTCACAAGTGAAGCAAAAAGCAATAAAATCTCCACTCCTTTTAATGTCTCTTCTGTTTCTAGTTTTTCTGTTATGTGTGATATTCCTTGCCTTGCCTTTGGCTTTTGTTTTCCTAATGCTGTTTTGTCCTAAAATATGCTTGAAGGTTTTGTTATCTACTCTAGCTTTTACTGCATTTGAACTTCCACCTAATGGAGCTATTGGAACAAAGATTTTGGAGTTCCTTTTCCACTCAAGGCCTGATTTGGTATGAATTGTTTTAATTTGTTCACTTTCACTACTATGATTGTTTTCGTGATTATTTTTATATTTGAATTTGAAATGCAATGGATTATTAATTTGGTGAGCTATCAGTCTGAGATTTGCATTTTGATAGCATAGCTCTGTCACTTGACAGATGCAGTACTTTTGAGATTCTACTGTAAAAAGTGTGGTATTTCATGGCAACTAGCTCTGACTCGTGTGAATATTGCTTGATTTTAGATGTTCCATTTGGTTCATGGAAATGGAACCAGGATGACTTTCCTACCGTATACTTTTTTCTGTTCCCCTCTGGACGTCTCGTGCCCGTAGAGAACTTTTACACCACTAATTATCATAAAATTGAACTGAATGCTTTTTTCTTTGATACACTGTTCCTGGTAAAGATGGTAATTTTTGAATTTTGAGTCCTTTATGCTTCATTTGATGAAATGCTTCGCAAAGATGACTCCGGTCAGTGCTTTGGGTACAAGATGTGATAGGTAGGCTGACCCGCTTAGGGTGCTGCATTTATTTTATTTTTTGATTTGGTTATTGGTTCTGGTTATACATTTAAAGGAAAAAAGAAGAAGATGGAAACTAGTTTGTTTATTATAAGATTGCTTTAAACTTCTATTTAGGACCCAAAACAAACTGCATAGAAATTGTTTCATTTCCCAAAATGGGAAAAATTACTACTTGATATTGCAGGTCAACATTAGACGTGTTGGTAAAGCTGTTGTAATTGGAAGAAGTATGTAATTTTGATCCTTGTCTTTTGCTTATGATTTCAGGTCAATATCAGAAGCATTGATGAAGCTGTTGTAATTGGTGCTGCTCTCTCTCTGTCTTCTTCTGCATTTGTTCTGCAGGTATTTCCGATTATATGCATCTAGAATGATAGATAAGTCTCTCTGTCTTCTCCTTGTGGGTTTCAGTTCTGAAGTTAGTTGGTTTTTAAAGATTAATTTCCTTTAGGTTTTCAGAAATGTCCTATGTTGTTTACTTTTGGCTCCTTGAGGGCTTCCATTTGGATACTCCTCCGTGCATAGACTTTATGCCCCTTGGTTTCTTTCATAACATATTATTTTACTTATCAAAGAAAAACAAACAAGAAAGATGGTTGTAGTTACAATTGCCCCTGCATAGATGAATTTTATCAGATATATTTCTTGAGGGTAAACATATATTATTTCAAGGCCTATTATGGCTACTTCCTGCTTTATTTGTTGATTTTAGTTGTATTCATATGTATCAATATTCTTTACATTGACATGCGATATATAGCTTAAGATATTGGTTGTAGGCTTGTAGCAGCATAAAGCTTACCGAGCATATATATATAGCTTCTTGCAGAGAAAGGTGAACTTCCAACCAGATTTGGCTCAGCGACTTTGGGGATACTTCTTTTTCAGGTTATTATCTTATATAAAACTTAAAATATGCTATTAAAATAAAGATTCTATATGCTCTTAGTTTGCATTCTGAGTTGCTGGTTTCCTTCCTAATTACACTTTAGAATTACAATATCATTGAATAGCTTCTTATGGATATGTGGCTACCTGATATTTGCAGGATATAGCAGTAGTTCCTCTTTTAGTCATTCTTCCAGTGCTAGAGAGCCAGGTATCATGCAAACATACTGCGTATATATGTGTGCGTGTGTATGAAGGACAGCCTGTTTATTCATAAAAAAATGATTGTCTATTTGATTGCTTACATTTTGGTGATGAATTAACTACACTTATCCTCTAATTTGATTCACATTTCAATTAATTCTTTCAACAACTTGTGAAATCATTTCACTGTTTCCATTCAACGATTATAGTTTGGCTCAAGCACCATTTAAAAAAAAAATTTGTTTACGGGTTAGCATATTCTGTCTAATAGTTGCAATTTTTTAGTTTATTTGGCAAAATAAATTTAAATGAAAATCATCACTTGAGTCTACTGAGATTGTAACTTATTGATCCTGATAGTGATAACATGAATTAGCAGTTAATCTTTACAACTTAACTCCTATTGCTAAAAAATTGCAATTTTGTTTTTCCGATGTATGAAAAAAGAAAAGAATGCTTTATTATCCATGACCAAAAAGAAAAAAATAATTGTCATATCATTACTATTAGAAAATTCTAATAAGAAGGCTGACACTTCAACAAGATGGTGACCTGTCCCAATCAACTGTCAATAATTGGACAACTATAAAAAAATCTCATAAATTAAGAGACTGGATTGAAATGATTCAAACAACTAAAATCTATGGACTTGATTGAAACCTGACCCAGATGAGGGAGGTTAATTATAATGATAGGGAGGATAATTAATTAGTTGTATATTCTAACACTCTCCCTCACGTGTGGGCTTGATACTTTCCTCTTAATGGATTGACCCAACGCGTGAATTGTATCATTGTATGATTTTAATTGGGGTGCAAATAATGGAAACGAGTTTAAACTCAGAACCTCTTGCTTTGATACCATGATAAATTACCACCTCAACTAAAAGCTCAAGGGCATTTAATAATTTGTATATTCAAGGGAATTGAAATTTGATACTAGGTTTTCTATTTAGGGTTAAGGATTTATAACAATTAGGATTTATTTTGAATTCTGGGATTAGGGTTTTTTAATTTGGGATTTAGGTTAATTATAATCAGAGGGTCTTCATTATAATTATGTGTGCCTGGGTGTTAAGTCAGGTTAGTACTATTATAATTTGGGATTGTACAAAACTATATTATCTAGTTTCTATTCGAACCTAATTATTAAATAAGAGTTACTCAGATTTTCTCCAGTGGCCATATCCCTTCTCCCTTTTCTCTATCTTGTTTCACTCTCCTCCCTCTCCTCTTCTTTATCCTAAATTCCTACCTTTTCCCTTTTCCATCCTACATCAGTGGTAAAAATTAAAATGTACCTAAGCTAATTTATTGTAAGTGGAGGTTTGTGTACATTTAAGTCTATAAAGCTAATTGTCAATAACTGTTTATTATGGCTTATTTCTTATTTAGATGAGTGGTGTTTTTTGTAAAATTATATGGTGATACCTTAATGGTCAAAAGGAGTATATAACAGAAAAGGACTAGATTCTACTATTAAAAGAAGCTGAAAAAAAACATAAAAAATTATTCATGAAGAATTTGACATAAAACTATCGAGAAGGAGGCTTTTGTAGTCAAGAATATTACCATCAATCTAGAAAAATAGGCATTTTGCAGTGTCACACATATCAGATCAATTCCTATATAAATCTTGGGTGGAAAAGTTTGCATGTTGTCTGCATAACCGTCTCTTGGATATGGTTGTTCCTTGGTTCCAAATGAACTTCTCATTTTTTATCACCACATGAAAGTTTTACGAACAAGGGGGGCATTGTTGTCCCTCGTATTGTAATGGTGTGCAAACCTACACTTGCCAAACACGAGAGTAAGTGTATAACACCATAATGGAAAACTGACAACTATTTATGTTTAGCCACTTTTTGGTGCATTACATGTAGCAGTTATGATTTTCTCTTTCCTTAATGCCCAGTGGTTACTCAATCTGAGTTTGTGGTGACTAAGTTGATATTTGATTTCTATATTTATATGAATTATACTCTGCGGGGACTAAAGATTATGGTCAATTGGAAGCAACTCTCTCTCTTTCTACTGAGGGTGACTAAGTCTTGCATGAAATGATGTTTGAGAGTGTTATAGACTTATAGTAGTATACATAGTATACTTGTTTGGGGTAGGTAGGGGTAAAAAGTTTATCGCATTTTTATGATCAATTATTTCATGGGTTTGATTGAATCTGTTCTTCACAGATCTCTAAACCATTACTGATTGATCCTTTTATTCTTCTCTCTGCATTCTTGATTTTCTTTTTTCTTTTTTCCAGTTTCTGAACTATTTTGAGGCTAGTAGTATAAATTGTTAGTTGACTATCATTTTTCCTGGTAACAAATAAAATTTGGTTATTCTCTAACTCTCAGATGCACTGATAATCTCTTCTTTGACCCTTTTACTCCTTTAATTTCTATTCATTACAGAATATTGCGGAGGAGAGTATTTGGCCAATGCTTGCTAAAGAAAGTTTAAAGGCCTTAGGTGGACTGGGTCTGCTTTCCCTTGGGGGAAAGTACATTCTTAGAAGGATTTTTGAGGTGAGTCGTGTTTGTTTGATGAAAAGCATCCAATGTCATTTTTTTTTCTAGGCTTTAAATTGTTAAATTCAGGTTGTTGCAGATGCTAGGAGCTCAGAGGCTTTTGTTGCTCTCTGCTTGCTGACCATTGCTGGGACTTCACTCCTCACCCAGAAGTTGGGGTTTAGTGATACGGTTCAATATTTTGTTTTCCCTAAGTAGTATTATTATTCCTTTTCTTTTGGGTTTTATTTATTATTTTTGGTGGTTGGGGGAGGGGGAATTAGTACATTGCATATCCATGAGTATATTTTTTTGTGCTAAATCCATGTGATAATCAATTGTGATGTCATAATGTAGCTTGGAGCATTTTTGGCTGGGGCACTCTTAGCAGAAACAAATTTCCGGACGCAGATTGAAGCTGACATAAAACCATTTAGAGGGTTACTTCTTGGGTTATTTTTTGTGACTACAGGGACATCCATTGACATGCAGGTAGAGATTACCTTATGTCATGCAATATATGATAGTTAAACCTTATGTCTGTGTTCGAGTGCATTCTGACAGACCTAGGAATTCAACTAATTGGCAAGTAGAGAGAAAAACTAAACAATGTAAATGCACACAGGACTTTTACATGATTCAGCTGTGCCTTTCTCCATGGGAAAAGATGATCAAGAAATTCACCACGAGAATCGCCGGGAAATTACAGCATGATATACTCAAATTGCTCTCAACCACCTTAATACAGCTAACTCATTCTTACTCAATACTGCCAAACAACATGAAGAAACACCAACCAAGAGTTGCTTCAGAATTCTCTCTTATTACTCGGATCAGATGCAAACTGAGAGACAAATAGCTATTTCATTGCGCTAGCACGAGCCTAATTGATTTCCCCTCACAACAGTTAACTAGAGCTAGACTCCTTATCAAGAAATTCATCCAAGCTTCCCTAAAAAGCTAACTAGAAAATGTAGCATGTGACAAGGTGCATAGCATGAGCGGAAAAGCTAACTACATGGGCCCCTAATTCTCCTGCATCAGTTTGACATTAGATAACAGTAAACTGATAGCTATGTAGGTAGCTGCAAAGTGCAGAGTTTGATAAAATGCCTAAAAAGCATACTTGACTAGGGGCACTTCAAATACATGAGCAATTTGCTCATGGATTCTTTGAAGTGGCTGATAGGTACCAAGGACATGTAACCTTCGACAAGTGTTTCCTTAATTCTCTGAAATTGAGTGCATGACATACGACATTTTTTTTCCTTATACCTATGCGAATAACATATAGATCACCGTTTCTCTGTAATATACATGTTTTTATCAAATGTAGCCACCACTGAAGAAGTGAAATATAGACAGAAATGTTTAGCCTGCATTTTCCTTCACACAATTTTTCTTTTTTTGTTTTCTATGCAGCTCCTTTTCCGAGAGTGGCCAAATGTTCTTTCACTCTTGGCAGGTTTAATTGTCATCAAGACGCTGATTATAACAGCAATAGGACCCCGTGTTGGTCTTACTTTACAAGAAAGTATAAGAATAGGACTGCTTCTCTCTCAAGGGGGAGAGTTTGGATTTGTAGTTTTTTCTTTGGCAAACAGGTGAGTTTAAATTTAATTTATGTGTAACTATCATCTTTGTAATATTTTTTAGTTTTCCACTAAATTTCTGCCTTCTTGGAAGCAGTCTTGGAGTCCTACCGCTTGAGCTCAACAAGTTGCTCATAATTGTTGTTGTATTATCAATGGCGTTGACCCCACTTCTTAGTGAAGCTGGACGAAGGGCTGCTGGTTTTCTTGATGACAAATTAGATGCTGAAGATGTATGTACATGTTGTACAGCTTCTGATGTGGAACTTTTATGTATTTAATATTTAGAGGTGACCATGAAATAACTAACTAAACTATAATACGTAATTGTCAAGTTAAATACAATTTAGATGATGTAGTACTAATTAAGCTAGTTACTTTCACCGCAAATTATTAGCACTATGTTGACTTTGCAAGTTGATTTCTTTTCACAACCTTCCAATGTTAATAACTTATTAGTCCTAACTAAAAAAAGGAGGTTGTAGAGGAAGTATTGTGTATGAGAAAAGCTAAATTGTGAAGTCATAATTTTTTTTTTCATATTTACCCTGCATTACACGCTATGTTCCACAGTTATACATTATACTGCTTCAATGTATATGCTTTTATTTTCAACTGGAAGTTAATGTTGGCTGAATAATGAGTTTTTCACAGAAAGCTGTTGAGACAGTTGACTTTAATGCTAGCGAACCTGTTGTTATCCTTGGATTTGGGCAGATGGGTCAGGTACATCAGTTAATTCATAGTAAATCCATCATTTTAACTGAAATGTGATCTATAATCTAAATTCACTCTTTTCAATTTTCCTATTGAGGTCCTTGCCAATTTCTTGTCCACCCCATTGGCTTCTGGAGGAGATAGTGATTCGGTTGGATGGCCTTATGTAGGTTTTGATCTTGACCTGAAAGTGGTGAAGGTCAGTGAATTCTTTGTTCATGTTGATTCTGTCCCTAGGGTACTGTTGGTTTTTTGAAGGATTCTTCTTCCCATTTGAATAAGTTCAGTAGTCAAACTGAAAGTCTTCAATGGCTAAAAGAGTTGGTGTGAAAAAAGATACTCCCCATTGTAATTTGGTTCTTTAAACTTCAGTTTTTTAAGTTAGTGGCCAAATCTTGGATAATTTTTATATATTGGAGATTTACACTTTTAAAATGATGTATGATATCATTTTTGAGTAAACAAATGTAAGTTTTGAGAAATATGTTGATGATAAAACATAGGGAATATGACAATTTTTATTAACATAAAAACTGACTACGCTTGATATTCAGTTTTTGAAACTACATCCTAGATGTGCATCCATATTCTCTGGACCAACTACTGTGTTGAGAAGACGGTAATGCCTAAAGCAAAGATATACCTTATCTGCTTTTTTTGGTGAACTATATAAGTTTTCTTTCAAGTAGAAGTGTAGAACATATATGTCCTAATAAGAGTTTCCTGTTTCTTATCTGCTTTGTTTTAATAAGATGATTATATGCTTTTCCTTTAAATTATATTCAGTCATGCCTACAGTGGTATTATTTTTAATCTGATTAAACTTATAAATTGGTAGTTTGTTGATTGATGAAATCAAGTAAAAAATTTTTTTCCTCAAAAGTGGAAAACTACTCTTGGACCAAGTGATCCTATCATGTGAAACTGGACTTTGCTCAAAATATTGAACTAGACTTTTCTGCTGTCCAAATGAAACAAACATTTTTCATGGAATTACTTTTGCTTGTGTTGACCAAGAGTTGTTATCCCTAGGAAAGTGGAAGCCTTCTCTTTTAAATGCCTCTGATATTGTTTTTCCTTGAGATCCATTTCTTGAAAAAATACTCTCCAGTGCTTATATACGAGATTTAGACTACAGTGATTAGCATGCTAACATGTATTCTTCATATTGTTATAACAGATACAATTAATTCTTCCTATGTTCCCCCCGCTCAATCCCATATATCATGTGCTTAGAATGAGATGGCAGGAGAACAGATACCAGTTTATAACTTAGCCGATTCTTCTTCTCTTTCCATCTTCAAATTCTTAGGTTTTCTTTCTGTTTAGATTGTTAGGGGGTGTTGGGGAAGAGGTGAAGAATGCTAGAAACTGACATTAATGTCTAATATGATACTGCTATACAGACATCTAGAAACCTCGGTTTTCCAATTCTTTATGGGGATGGATCACGTCCAGCAGTTCTGCAGTCTGCCGGTATCTCGTCTCCTAAAGCAGTAATGGTTATGTACACAGGGAAGAAGATGGCAATTGAAGCTGTTCAAAGGCTTCGGCTTGCTTTCCCTGCGGTAATGCTCTCTCGCTCTCTCCCTCTCCCTCTCTCCCCCCTCCTCCCCTGTTTTGTTCACTTGCGTGCATGAGAGGAGATATTTACTGATAGAGAGACAAACAAATATACATAAATTATATGCAGTATTACAAAGCGGAAGGTACATATTTGATATGAATAAAAGTCATAGCATAAAACCTTTGTGTTACAACTTTTATCTCCCGGAACTGTGAGACGATCAATTTTATCTTGATTGCAAGGCTCTAGCATACCCTCAGACACATGCCACCCTCCACCCCTAAAAAGTGGAAAACAGATAATCCTATTGCATTGCAAACTTGTATTACACAAATATATCAAATCGAACTTTTAAGGGAGGGAGGTTCTGTCTTGGTATATTAGTCATAAATTGTCTAGTCACTTCCCCAAACTCATACTGATTGCTGATGTTTGATGAGAATTCCAATGAGCAGATCCCAATATACGCTAGAGCGAGAGACATCAAGCATCTTTTAGATCTGAAGAATGCAGGTGCAACAGATGCTATTCTGGAAAATGCAGAGGTATTAGGTCATTTTTCTTTGCAATTTGGTATTCATGACCGTTATTCCTCTCATAACGTCACTAAACACCACATAATATTGAGTTTGTTCTTGCAGACAAGTTTACAGCTGGGTTCTAGGCTTTTGAAAGGGCTTGGCGTGATGTCTGATGATGTCACCTTTCTGAGTCAGCTTGTTCGAGACTCCATGGAACTGCAAGCTCAAGACGCAATCAGCAACCCTGATCTCAGTGAATCAGATATTATGAAGCCATTACAGGTATTTCTGCTTTCTTTTGGAGGGAAAAAAAAAATTAATGGTTGGACAGGACAAAAGAGGTAAATTTTATGTCTAGAGTAAATATATAATAAATTAGACTGAACCTAACATCTATGTGATGCACAAACTAATTTATTTTTTATTTTGTTTAAATTAATTTATATTTCAAAATTTATAAAACTTTGTTTGACCAGCATAAAAAAAAATTATTTTTGTTTGTGAGAATATAATATATGACATTGATTATATTTTCATCATTTGTTTTTATATTGTTTTTGTTGTTGTATGAATCCAATATATAGTCTAGTTTGATTACATTGTTGTAAAAACAAATTATTTTTTAAGTTTCCTAAAAGACTAAATTATAATCTAAAATTTCATGATTGTTGCTTTACTGTTTTTTTTTTTTTTTTGGATATATCGGTGTTTTTCAATTAATTTTTTCCTTTTGGAATTCCAAACATGTATTTTTAAAAATAAAATAAAATAAATGATAACTTAATATAATGCATAGAGTACCTCATAATAGAATACTCTATAATCTATATAAATAATTATTTTTAACTCTCTGAAAGTTTCACTAACCTATTCAACCGGATCTTTGTTCTTATGTTTTTTGGGTATTTTATATATTTTTTTCAAAGTTTTGAAACTCTTGCTTGAAAATAAAAGATGAATTAGTCTCTCAGCAATTAACATGATGATTAGTTAGCATGTAAAATAATAATAACCTCTATATAAATATTTGAAATAACATGACGAATATCAATATTGCTTTTAGTGTGGAAAGAAAAGCTCATAAGCATTCACGAAAAATCATTCTTCAAACCAATTATTTAGAAGCTCTCCTTTAACATAAGATCTTCAAACCCAAGCAAAAGACCAAGTATGCATGCATTTATACTTTTGATAAATTCAATCACCTGCAACCTTGAAGTTTCATCTGCAAAAGACGCATACAACAAAAATATATTAAGTAAAATGCAAGGGGATAAAATATATATGCAAGCAGTTGAGGAAAACAAGTCGTAGGCCCTTGTATACAAAATTATTTCCTGTAATCTTTCATATATAGGCATATGTAAAAAGCAAATAACGAAAAGCTATTGGGAATATGCTATTGAGCCATCATAATTTCTGAAACAAAATTGTAGGAGTTACATGAATCTTTAAATAAATACAAGAAAATCATTACCAAATCAAGTTCTGTATTAACTTCAATATAAAAATTTTGAATTTTTTTTTTATGATTTAGCCTATTAATTATAGTTTTTCATTTCTTACCCGTTATGCTTCTTCTTATAATTATAAATTAATGTACGTTTATTAGATATGATTTAGATTTTGAGAGATTTTAGATATTACAAGAAATATTTTAATAATTAAAGAAAATCATTACCAAGTTATTGTAGAGAGAATACATATATGACCTAAATTTGAGATTCTTGTATACGTGGTATCTAATCAGCATATGTGCAATTTAGAGTTGAATTTTAGTGTGTCACATGGCATCATGAAATTACTAAAAAGCTGAGCAACAGAGAAACTGATGTGTTATCATGGTATTCTTGTATACATGGTATCTAATCAGCATATGTGCAATTTATAATTGAATTTTAGTGTGCCACATGGCATCATGACATTACTAAAAAGCTGAAGTGTCAGCAATATAGAAACTGATGTCTTATCATGGTATTCTTCCAATACTGAAGTATTAGTTTTATTATATCTTATAAATGATGGTTGTGAGCAGACTTGAAGAGTGTTCAACATTAACACTGAGGTTTATATGTAGTGCAATAGTGTCCAAATAGCTCCCTTGTCACACCTGATTTTAGTGCGGTCTTCTAAATTTTTTTATAAGCCTTTCCATGACATTATGAGGAACGAGGATGATCTGTCTGATAAAATGAAAGGATCTTCCACATGGCATGATAAATCCTACACATTTTCTAATTTCGTAAACCTCCAAATTTTCTCTGCATGAATTACTGACGAATTCTCTCATGGGCATAAGATGATATCTCTAACATGCATTATTTCCCTTCATTTTAAGTTTCTTTTTCTGAATTTCTTTATACCCTATAATATTATACTAACTTTCCAGAAAATTAAACCAGTGGGTTTCTTTAATTAGGTGAGAGTTGCTGACTTGATTGGGGTACGTGAAGGCATTACAACAGAAGACAAATCATCAAGTTTCAATGAGATTGATCCAACTTTTGAGGTAAGGTTTCAAAGGAAAATGGATCGAGCAAAGCAAGATCATGAGCACCAACAGTCTGAAATTTCAGAAGGAGAAGGTGTATTATATTGCCCAATAGATACAGAAGAAAGTTACACAGTTAATATTAAACCTCAAGATCCATTGGGGGACAAGAATGTGGAAGACCCATCAATCCCTTGCGGTACAGCCATTGATGAAGCTTGAAAATGTGAAAGATTGTTATTATTAATTTTGTTTTTCTGATCTAGATATTGCTCCAGAAATGCTTCAGAAACTTTTCAATCTTTGTTGTAGAGTCTAACCATGTGTATAGGAACACCTCACCTTTAGAGAAAGCTTATGAGTCTGCATCTAAACAGCACAAAGACTGTTGTTGCTATTCTTTTGGAACCACACACCTTGTATAATACTTCAATACAGTGAATTAAGATTGAGCATTTAATATAAATTGTAATATAATTGCTTATATGTAAATTAAGTAAAAATTTACACACAAAAGTTGTCAATGGCATTACAACAAAGAAAGAGGGATCACACTTTACACGTATAAAAGTAACGACCAATTTTTCCAGTTTAACATGAATACAATTGCCTCGATTTATTTCCCCAATTTTCATGATCTGAGGTAGATTGGAGAGATGCCAGTCCATCCTCTCTTCTGCTTCAATGATTTCTCCAGCTATAGGACAATCGTGAATGGACAGGTGCTGGAGTTTGCTAAGACACAGCAATTCTTCAGGCAAAGAAGTCAAGTTTTGGCAATCTGAAAGTGACAAGGATCTAAGTGAAGAGTAAATGTTCCAGTCAGGCAACTCTTTCAGAGCAGGGCAGCTACGAAGTTCCAAGCTGTGCAATGCGGTGACATGTTGTAGCCCTTCTGGCAATGAAACCAGCTCAGGACAACATAAGATGCTCAAACTCCTAAGAGCCAAGAGATTGCTAAAATTGTTTGGCAAGGAAACTAATTTTGGGCAATACATGATGGTTAAGTGCTCAAGAGCAATGAGATTTTGCAGTCCATTTGACAAGGAAGTCAGATTATTACAATTCTCAATTGACAAAACCTTGAGGGAGCTCAAACCACCAATACCATCTTCTGGCAAAGAGGTAAGACCATGGCATTCACTGATCACTAAGGACTCCAAGGATTTAAAGTTTTGTAGTCCTTGAGGTAAACTGGATAATTCCTCACACCAAGATATGGTCAATGACTTGAGAGCAGTAAGGTTCTCTAGTTGCAAAGGCAGTGAACGAATATTTGGACAAGAGCTAATTTTTAGAGAAGTAAGAAAATGATTATTTCTAAGTAGCTCTCCTGACAGGACCATGTCTGGGAATGAGTCAATCACAAGAATGGAGAGTGTGGATACCTTTTCCAGGGAGTTGACAATTGATGGGTGGCAACCACGGAGCTCCAAATGATGGAGTGAGGGAAAGAATGGTGCTGCTTTCAGGTTTGGACAGTTGTTTATATGTAACTTTTCCAGGCAAACAAATGGTTCTTTGTCTTCAATGCCAAACCATTCATCCAAGTTTGGAAAGTCTCTGATGGTTAGTTCTTTCAGAGATGGGAACGGCTTCTGGATATCGTCAGCGTAGAATTCTCTAGATATTAACTTTACTTTGCTCAATCCTTGCAAGTAGAGAGTCTTAAGGCATGGAAGCTGCCCAAGAGTAGGCAAATATACACAACTTTTGCAGTTGATAAGCACCATCGCAGTCAGATTTGGAAGAAACCAAAGTGGAAACTTGACACCATTATACCCTTTGATGAAAAGCTTTTGAAGGTTTCTATGTGGTTTTAGGCCTTCCAGAATAGCTTCAACCTCTCCTGATCCACCACCACCAGCACCACCATAATATCGATGTGATGGTTCGGTTGAGTGCCTGTTTTTAATATCTTTCACCTCTGGTAAGTTTCTTCCCTCTGCTGACATTTTGCTTAAACCCTCATTACCTCCCCAAAGTAATCCAAGCATGTGAAGGTGTTGCTTCTTTTCCAAATTTGCCATCTTTGCTTCTTTTTCGTCTCTCACATTCTCCAAGCATTTGATGTTCAGCTCACCCCTTAAATTTAGATGGCTGAGTTCAGCAATGCTTTCTCCTTCCATCTTGCCCACAATATAGATAGAACATGTCTGAAGATGCATCAACTCTCCAATTCCACTAGGAATATGAGTTAAACTTTCACAAAAATTCAAGTTAATATGTCTTAGGCTAATCAATTTATTCATCCTACCTGGAAGCTTCACTAGGCGGTGGCAGCCTGAGAGGTTGAGAGTCTGCAGATTACAGAGGTTGCAGATTGTATCCGGCAGAGCTCGAATTGAAGTGTTTGAGAGGTCAAGGTATCTCAAACAAATTAAGTCATCTATTGATTTGTGCAATTTTTTTATCCCACTTCCACAGATATCCAGCACTCGTAGATATGTGAATTTAGTGGTTAAAAAGGAAGGAAGCTCCTCACAGATTACTGTAGTAGTCAACAAAAGCAAGGTTCGCAGACGTGTCGCTTTTTGCAAGACTAATGGGATTGCAGATGACTCAGTATTGCAAACTATTGATGAGTGGCGCATTCGTGTAAGATCAATTGGAATAGGACCATGCTCTAGTCTCAAGAATTCATTACTGCTAACAGATTGTGCAAGTTCATGGATGAGATCATGCATCTTGTAACCTGCAGTACTGTCATTATCCATTTTCTTAGCTTCCTGCAAGAATGACATCCACACCAAATCATTGAAATAGCCATCTCCAATGTCTTCTAATTGTCTATACCCTTCATCTGCTTGGATCAAGCCTTCTGCCATCCAAAGATGAATTAGTTTCTCCTTTTTGATCTCATAGTTCTTGGGAAATAGTGAACAGTATGCAAAGCATCTTTTCAGATGAGCAGGCAAATGAATATAACTCAACTTTAGAGTGGGCAAGATCCCACTCTGGATATCATCTACTTTGCAAAGTTCACTCTCTTGCACAAACAGCCAATCCCTTTCCTCTCTTTTCAAGCGCAAAAGGCTTCCCAGAGTTTTTGCTGCTAGTGGAACACCTCCACATTTCTTGACAATTTGTTTCCCAATTGACAACAGATTAGGGTGTTTACCCTCTTCTCCCGGACCGAAAGCTCGCTGCTTAAACAACTTAAAACAGTCAATCCTCATGCATTCCCTCAAGACAATATGGTGAAGTTGTTCCCACAATTGAAGCAACTTTCTTACTGCGGGTGGTCACCATTATTTTGCTTCCTTCCACACCACTCCTTAGCAAAGTCTATAAATCTACACCATTCTTCAGGGTCCTCGTTCCACAAATCATCCAAAACAAGCATAAACCGCTTCCCACATAATGATTGTCTGAGATGGTATTGAAGCATATCCATATGGGAAACATCTACTGTGTTCTTACCCATGGTTGCAGACTCGATGGTTGCTTTAATGAGCTTCTTGATATCAAAATCACTAGACACATGCACCCATAATTTTATGTCAAAGAACCCCATAAAATTAGTATCGTTATAGACCAATTGTGCTAGTGTTGTCTTGCCAATGCCAGCAATACCAACTATTGGAAGGATTGAAATATCTCCTGTGTTCAATCCATGGCAGGAATGTAACAGAAAGTCTAAAATCTTTTCTTTATCTTTCTCTCTTCCATATATTTCTCTCTCTATCACAAAAGACCCAGTCTCTCTATTTCTTGTTAAGCACTCAGAAGGCCCTTTACTTAGTTTTTCCTTCAAATTTAAACTTAGCCCTTCAGTTGTAATCTTGTCCAACACCAAAAGCATGTTTTTAAGTGCAAAAGCAATATTGAAAAGGCGTCTAGATGGCTCAAAAGTCAAAAACAAACTAGGCAACTGACCTCCAATGCTGTAGCGACTCTCACACAAAATGATTTCTGCAGCTAGCTCATCCAACAAGTCATCTGAATCATAAGCTACATCTTTGAGCTTCAATAGCCAAGTCTTCACATATTTATCTTCAACTTGTTTCTCCTCTGCATCTTCAAGGAAAGCTTGAATCATTGGCAATGACCTTCGTAGTTTTTCAAAGTTCTCTTTAAGACCACTGAGATCATGAAGCTTTTCAAGGACTGGAGAAGCTAGTCTGTCAAAGACTACTTGCAGAAGTGCAGATACAACTGCATCTGCCATTTTTTATTGTTATTCAGAAAGAATATAGAAACTAATTGCTCTTAGTTTCTGGAATGCTTATAGTATATTAAAGATTCAAACCAGTAAAATGGAAGGAAAGAATGGATAGAGATGGCAACCAGTTAACAGTGAGCAAGGAATGGAAGAAGCACGATTAGCTTCGTGTTCAAAAGGATACATTTAAAGACAAGCAAGGTGAAGATTTCTTTGTTTGGCCATCCCCTCAATTTGTGAGAATTATATATGTGGATTCTCTCTCTCTATATGTTGTTTTGGGTGGCTTAGCCGGCATATAATTGATTATTTTCACGTATGACCTAACCATAAAATACTGTCTAAAATACCAATGCTGTGTTAGATAAGACTCAAAAGAGTTAGACACTATACTCAACTGCCTTGCTTGACTAAAGCTAAAACTATGAATCAGTATACAGATATGTACATTGTACTGTAAAAATGAACATGAACATTTTTCTTTATGTAATACATAAATGGGTTACGTTTCAGTTCCTTCTGCTATTGGTTTCCTAATTTACAAGTCAACCATTCCCCCCTTTTATAATGTATCATATAACACCATCTGCACAGATGAAGCCGGTATGTCATGTCAGAAATCAAACAGCACATAGCCGAATTTGCATATGGTTGTCCTTATTAGTTCTCGTGACACATTTCATATGTCATACTCATCTACTGCTCATGCATTTAGCACATGATGGATAAATGTGAAATTTCATAGATTGAAATACGGAAATAGTAGATATGTAAAATTTTGAGACTACATTTTCAAGATGTAAAAATGAGAGGCAAGAAAAAACAGATGTGATGTTAGTTATCTTTTGTTCTGTTTTTTCTCTCATTTTCCTTCCTTCCACTTTCTTTCTACCCACCTTCACATCTTCCAAACAGAATATATATATTAGTACTTTATATAGTATCCATAAAGAGCTCAAAAATATGTTTCTAACTGTAATTCTGTGAACTTGGGGCATCCAGTGATATAATATCCATAAAGTGCAGATAAAAAAGAGAAATCAACAAAAATGATGGACCAAATGCAAATACTTGACACAAAAAGACAACATAGGAAAAGATAACCTTAAAAATGGATATGGAAATGAACTTGAAATTACCTAAAGAGTACGAGAATACGACTTACATTCCAATGAAAGCTATTTGTTTTCTATACTCCAACTTTATTGTACTCAGATGTTTCCGAAGTGCCAACCATGCACGGTGGTAATGGAAGAATATACTTTGTGCTTCTGCATTATCCCGGACAATGGGGATATTCATTTCTGTAGTTAGTTACTTATTCGGAGAACAAAACAGAATGGACAACAATGTAAGACAAATGGAGGCTATACACGGCATGGTATCCATTCAACTACCTTTTTTACGTGGAAAAAGACAAGGTTATATATGATATCCTATGCATGAGTGGGCTCCCTTAACTTTCTCTTTTGCTTGATGGGCAAACAAGACTCCCTTTTCAGTCGACCAAGGACCAAGAGAATATCATGCATAGCATTAGCAGGAACCTGCAAGGAAGATAATAAAAGAAAAAGAACACCTGGTTTTAGCTTTGGCCAAAAGCTAAGGGTTGAACACCTGATTTAAGTTCAATTGTGCCAACTCCTCCATGGCAGCAAAAAACGGGGTTGAACCCCAATTTTTTTTTTTAAAAAAAAAACAAATTTATTACAATGTGTTTTTAGAATCTCTCATTTGAGTTTTTTATGTTTAAAAATTAACACCCTTTTTCCAGTTTTTCAAAAAAATCTATGTTAGGATGGCATCATTATGCCATTGATGGGCCGCCCCCACTGTCCTGCATCAAGGCTCTGCGGCCGGTTCACTCTATTAGTCATTTTGGGCCATGGCTCGATTGAAACTTTCCTCACTCTTGTCTTTCCTTGAGCCTAGTCAAGTTTTATTTTATGAACTTATTCAATCTATAAATAAACCAATATTATTAAGACAATAAACCCATAGTTACGCTTCCACATCAAAATGATATACTACATATTTCTTTTTTTATTTAATACAGGTCTTGCTTTTACTGTTATATCCGACGTTACTCCACATCTTGCTTGATGTAAAACAGCTAGTGGATTTGTTTATGTTTTTTGTTGAATCTTTTTTATAATTTCTTAAATAATTTGATAAACCAATGATATTTTTTCTCGCGTTTTAGAATATGGTTAAGTAATAAAATATTAATTAATCCATTACAATAAATTAGATTAGATTTTGTAGTTTTTTCTTATGCAATAACACATCCTAGATTTTTCTTGCACGACTAGTTTCAGTACATTTAAAAATATTTTTTTTTTAATATAGTGGTATCACTACCAAAAACAACAATTCCAACATTCTCATTCCCAAAATTCATAGCAAAGGTTATATAGTAAGGGTCCTTGCTTTTGTTTTTGCACTGAACTAAGTGTCCTCTTCTCATGGAAGAGATATGATTTATTTTTTTTAGATATTTATATAAAACTCGTAGTTTCAACATTTCCGTCTTACTTAAGCTAACACTTCATTGGAGTATAAATAGTTTATTTACTTTAAACAAATTGAAAAATTAATTATTTGGGATGTCGAATTACAATGGACTAATTAGGGATTTTATTTAATCTAATTTGTTTACATGGTTGGTAATGTTGAATTTGACGGCATTGGTGGGATATAAATTGGTTGAAATTGGGATTGAAAATTTGAGAGTAAATTAACGTCAACTTATCCTGTATTTTTTAATATGAAATCTAATTTTGACATTTCAAAATATTAATAATAAATTATTCTCTCACCTTTTATATATATATATATATAGTTAATTGTTTTAAATTCGACACTATAGTGAAACTCTAACTAAATAAAAACATTATTCAGTTTCCTAAATTTATTATATATCAAAAATTGTAAAAATGACAACTAATATTCTCAAATTACTTACCTGTCAAAAGACATAATATGAGCCTACATATGTTTGACATTTTTTTTTTTGACTATTATAAGTAAAGCTATAAATTTTTTTAACCCTCCATAAAACAATTACTCAAAGGTGATTGGTTATAGTGATAAGCAAAATAGGAGGTCAAAAATTTGAACCCTTGAGTTACCATTTTGAGAAGACTCAATAACCATAAAATTTTTTAGGCTCAGAAAAGATTAGGCTCACACTCACAAAATATAAAAATATTAACAAAAAAAAAAAAAAAAAACTGTTTTTTGTTCCTTTTTATATTATATCAAATAAAATTAATTAATTTTTATACCTACCAAAAGTAACAAATTAACGAATCAAAGACTTTATGTCATTCTTCTTTTTAAGAAATCTAACCAAACTCATATCTTAAATGTTTTATATTTCAATTATAATATTTATAAAACTTGATAAAATAAGATAAAAAGAAAAAGGAGGAGGAATACGAATCAGAATATTCCAGATAATTATTTGTTGTTAATTTAATTAACAAAAAATCCCAACTGTAAAGAAATTCCCCGTAACATGACTCCTAATTTTACCAAAAGTCCAGTTAAAATTCAATTTTATCATTTTTCATTTCCAAAAAGAAAGAAGGTAAAGAAACAATTGTTTTTACTGAAAAAGCTGACGCGAGGTTCGGAAGAGAGAAGAGCAAGCCTCTTCCAATATTCAACTACCATTCAAACAAGTGTCATCGTATTTATTTGATGGCACAACGTCAACAACATCAAGTAGTAAAACCTTCCGTTATTAAAAATGAAGAAGTAAAGCAATCGGCCGAGACAGACATGGTGAGGTCTTCGAGCTCAATTCCAACGCCTTCATGGTTCACACCTAAAAGGTATCTTTTTCTGCTTTGCTTTTGTTTCTAGATTTCTAGATCTGGGCTTCGGAAAATGTTGGGAAATGAAGGAAATTTTGAGTCTTTTTAGTATTGTATATGTTTTGAAGGAAATTATGTTCTAAATGAAAAGTTATTCTTTTTATTTTTTTGTTGGCAGTCTCATTGTTTACAGTGGATGGGCGTTACGTCTTTAATTGAAATTCGGTATTTTGGGTAGTTGGGTATCTTCTTTTCTGTTTTCTTCGAATTTTTTAGCCGTTGCAATTTAAGGGTTTGATTGGATACTAGCTGGTACTGCTTGATTTGAATCTCTTTTGTTTCTAGGAGTTATACGAAAACGAGAATGGTAATTTGAGAAAATAGTTTGTCACTGAATCTGATATATGTTCATGCAAATTCTGCATAATAGTGTGATGATTTCTAGAGGAAATTGCTACTTCTCACTATCAAATTGGCTAACTCCTGATTCCATCTGGCTAAGCCAGAATACTTTTAGCATTAGTGGTGGTGGCAGTACAACGCCATTTCCTGACTACACTTCTTTCACAATTGGGATTGACGGTTTGGAGACTTTGAGTGCACATTGTGCTGTCTGTTCAGTTGAGGATATATTTTCCTATTGGCACATATAAACCTCTGATGCCGCCTCCACCCTAATTCTAGGAGCTTCCATTATGTCAGAACAATATTTGTTCGATTAAGGATGATGTTATTAAGCACTTAGGAAGATATCATTGTGACAGTTTCTTTTTTGTCTTCTTATTCTAGGACTTTATGGGGATCTGAGAATGGTTAACTTTGAGTAATTATTTTGTGATTGAATTTGCTAAACAAGTAAACATTCATGCACTTATGTCATGTGCAGAGGAATTGCTAATTTTCACTTACTGAAGTCACTGACTGTTAGTACCAACTGACTAAGCCATGAAGCAGGATTAATTATTTTATGTGCAGCAGGAAAGACTTATCAATTGGAAGACACAATAATGGCTAATGTGCTGTTGAAAATGAAAGGAGCAATTGAATACTTCATGTTATGTGTAGAGTCATAAAATTTCACTTTGTTTAATAGATTCCAGTTATAGAAAAGATAATTGACCCGAATGATTTGGGAATAAGGCTTGTTGTTGTATGCTAATCATATTATGGTTTAATTCGCTGAAATTTGAATTCGAGTAGAGCATCCTTGAGATTTTCAAGTTGTTTTATCAATATTTAAATTTCATTTTGTCCATTGTGGAAAATTTACAAAATTATATTTCTTACTCTTTTGTAGGTTACTCGTTATCTTTTGTGTGATTAACTTGTTAAATTATGTGGACCGAGGTGCAATAGCAAGTAATGGTGTGAATGGGAGTCGTGGGACTTGTACAAAAAGTGGTACTTGCACATCTGGTACCGGAATACAGTAAGATCTACTTTGGGGTTTCCATACGAACTTCTGAGACTCTTATTACTTTTTTGGCATCTGATTGTTTTAATGGTTTATTGGAGTTATGGGGTGTATTGATATAAATTTCTATTAAATTACCACTCTATGTTTTGAGGTTCTCGTAGCAATATGTGGTGCTGAAAAATTGTTCTTCTGCAAATACTGTGGCAAAGTTAGAATTTGATAGAGAAGAAAAAGAGAACGAGAGGGAGAAGAGATGTTAAACAAGAGGGAAGACAGGTAGAAATGTTTGTAACTAAATTTAGCGTCAACTGACATGCAAAATACATAAAACCTCTTTATATGGGAAACCTAGAAATAACCCCAACTCACCTAGGAATAAGATATTTATCCGTGATTCTATTAGGAATAGCAAACAGTAGAGTTACCTTAATAAATTATCCAATCTTTTGTGATAAGAAACTACTAAATAGACAAAATTTCTAGATACAATAAAATCCTAAATAACGTAGTCTAGCTAAATTGCAAAATCCTAATGTTCGTGAGCTAGATTATTAAAATTACTCTGGATAAAACCCCATTTTCCTCATTATGCTTATCTTCCTCTCACATCACATAAAAGCATTAAGCCAGTGAACTTCAAGTCTAGTGACACCTCCTACCATTGATTATACCAGTCAGATCTACCAATGCAGAAGTGAAATATAAAAATGATTATCTGTTTTGATTCTTTTGAAATAAAAACTTACTCAAGATTCAACTAAAATTGCTAAATGATAAGGGGAAATGAAATTGGATCATTCAAATTAAGTGAACTAATTGAAACATAGCCTTAAACATGCATGTTACTTTCTTGTGAATATATATATATATATGTCCAGATATTCATTTCAATAATCTGAGAGATAACTTTATTCAATGTTTGCTTTGGCTTTTCCTAGAAGTTTTTGCCATGACCCTAACCTCTAAAAATATGAGGTAGTTAAATCTGAATTTTCTATTTATGTAATGACTTAATGAGTTCTTTCCTTGTTGTATACAGGGGGGACTTTAACTTGAGCAATTTTGAAGATGGGATTATCTCATCTGCTTTTATGGTTGGACTTCTTGTGGCTTCTCCAATATTTGCAGGTCTAGCAAAAAGGTAATATGCATCTTCTGTTGCACTAGATGCCATACCATTCTTTGGAACTAAAAGAAATGATGATAGAATAATGCAGATACAGGTATTACATAGTTTTTTATTAGTATTGAAAAGATCCAAGTGCAACCCCTTTACATAAAAAACTTACAGGAAGCATCCTTGTAAGAGGCAAAAACTGGGAACATACACTAGGACAAGAAAGTACTAGGAGAATCATGCATGGCTTGACAATAACATGAAATTAATCCATGATATTATGTTTTAACAATAATCCTAATGTGTATCAATAGATTTGGAAACCTAACTGCTTTTCAGCATTTCCATTTGGTAATAGAAATTGTATATTAACATTGCAATTTGACTGTGAATAGTCGTGGTATTCTTGTCGTACTTAAATGTTTGAATAGTTATCCTTTTTCCTTTTAATATTTTGCATGAGGTGATCTGATGGAGAACGTAATAATGGGAATTGTAGGATGAATTAGTAAATTATTATTTGTTTTAGGATTTGATTCATTGATTGTTATTATGTTAAATTAGGATATTGATTTATAATTTTAGTAGCTTATTAGGATTTCCCTGTTTTATTATAACTCTAGATTTTTCCATTTTGTTAGGATTCTAATATTTACCTTTTTATGCCATTAGGGTTTTCCATGGACTCTATATAAGGACCCCTAATGCTACATTGTTATTTGGCTTTTGATAAAATAATTTTATTGCTCCTTTTGATTGTCCCTTTCGATAAATACCAGTTGTTCCTGCATCATAATCTTTCACTTAATCTTTTAACGTGATAAAATGGAATTATTCTTTTAATGCTTCAAAAATCACTTTTATCTATGAAAGAAACATTTGAAAGTTCTATGGGGGTTAACAACACAGCAAATGATAAGTTTAGATTTTCAGATTTCAGTATATCCTTCTCTGCACAAAACCTCGCCATTGACATCCATGATAAGCCTTTATTCGACTGAAAAAGTTTTTATGATATGAGGTGCACTTTATTCTGTCTGAAGAAAAGCATAATCTCTTGGTCTATACTTCCTTGTGACTAAAAATTTTGTTGCCTAAATTTGTTTAGTTTATTTAAGGTTGATTCCTGGCTTTGACTTTTAGTATAATTGGATCTGGTCTTTCATTTAGTTTTCAGCCAATTACATGTAGTCGCATTGGTTACTTTTCCTGATTGAAGACCAAATTTTTGTCACTATTATTTCCTAAAAGTTGTAGCATTTGCTCTCCACAATATACATATATAAATATATATATGCAGAAGTCCTCATGCGTGCCTTCAATTTTTCAGTGTAAATCCATTTAGGCTTATCGGAGTTGGATTGTCAGTTTGGACTTTGGCAACTATAGGTTGTGGTTTCTCCTTTAATTTCTGGTCCATCATTATCTGCCGCATGTAAGCTTTTTATCACCTTCTATTTTCATTTCATTTTCCCAAGCGTTTGATTACTGGAAATATGAACAGTGTAATGTGGATTGACTTTTTTTTTCCTAATGCTCTTGTTTTTCTTTTAGGCTGGTTGGTGTTGGTGAGGCGTCATTTATAAGTCTTGCAGCACCATTCATTGATGATAATGCCCCAATTGCTCAGGTTTTTTCTCTTCTTAAATAGTTTAGAGCTGTTAATTGGACAATTTTTGCTGGCTGGCATACTGTCTTTTTGCCCTAGTATTTCTCTTACGTGTTTGAATGTACTGAACCTATATGTTGGGGTCAGCATCGTGCACCATATGATCCAGGTTTATACAATAGGTCACATATAATTACCTCAAGCAATTCTATTCCTCATTGAATCGTGTGGCTGTGCCTTTCAGTTGAGAACTGAATATCCTGAAACTTCTATGTTTAGGCAATTTTTAGATTCACAGGGTTGTAGGTGGGTTTAGTAAACTGCAGTTATATTAGTATAACCAGTTATAGGTTCTTAGCCACAAGTATTTTTTGAAAGCTTGAACTTTGATAAAATTCAGCAATGTAGAAAAGTAATTTTTCTAGGTAGTTTACAATGTTAAAAGAATGCCATATATGTTAATAAAATGGCTAAATTATACTTTTGGTCCATGTAGTTTAATTCGGATTTAGTCCCTACCTTTTAATTTATTGCAATTGGGTCCTTTTAATTACAAAATTGCTTCAATTCGGTCCTTACCGTCATTTCCGTCCAAATTAACTTAAAGGAAGGTAATGGTCGATGATGTGGCTAACGGTTGATGACGTGACTAATCCACGTGGATTAATAAAGGAATAAGAAATTGTCACTTGGATTATATATATAATTTTTTTAAAACTCAATCTTTATTTGACACAGTGGAATTAGGAAAGAACCTAAGCTAGCATAAAACTAAGCTTAAAAAAAATTAGCACAAGACTAAATCTTTAAAGAATAAACTGGAATCCACCAGCAGAATATCAAAGCACTCTTAGGTATAAACTTTTATGATAAAAACTGCCTTTTACAAACTAGCAAAGCCTTCTTTTATAAAAGGCTAGGAGAAATCTTAAGGGACTAAGGATACTTGCTTAGCAAGCAAAGATTCCTAATAAAAGACTAACTCCTAATTAATAGGAAATATATATATATAAAAAGGTAACTTCTAATAAAATACTAACTCTTAATAAAATACTAAAGTGATAACTCCTATTAAATAGAAAATACTAAAGCCTAAGCCTACGACTTGCTCTGTTTTGTTGCTTTAAGAATTCCCGCCTTAAATTCTCTATCGGTCTCCTCCACTTGGAAAGAACTCGCCCTTGAGTTAATGTCAGGATAAAGAGGTTCCTCTTCAGCATGAAACTTGTACAAATCAGCCACATTGAATGTTCTTGAAATTCCCATTTCCTCAGGCAAATCAACAACATAAGCATTGTCATTAATCTTCCTCAAAACTTGTAAAGGACCATACTTCTTAGGCTTTAGTTTATTATAAGTTCCAATAGGAAATCTTTCTTTCTTCAAGAAAACCATCACCATATCACCTTCTTCAAACGATTGTGTTCTCCTATGCTTATTAGCAAGCTTTTTATATATGGCATTAGTCTTCTCAAGCTGTTGTTTTACTTCTTCTTGGACAAATTTGAACTACATAGCCATATTTTCTGTTGCCATACTTGCTTTGTGTAGTGTAGGTAATTTTATTAGATCCAAAGAATGGTTAGGTGGCTTTAAATACACCAAAGAAAATGGTACCTTCTTAGTTGGACTGTGTATAGAATTGTTATATGCAAATTTAGCTTGAGCCTGAGCCAAAGCCAAATCCCATTGTTTAGGCTTGTCACCACATATACTCCTCATCAAATTCCAAGAGTCCTATTAAGTGACTCCATTTGACCATTTATCTGAGGATAAGTAGTGCTACTGAAATTCAAAGTAGTATCAAACATCTTCCATAAGGTCCTCCAAAAGTGACTAAGGAATTTAAAGTCCCTGTCAGATGTAATTCTCTTAGGAACACCATGTAACCGAACCACTTCTCTAAATAAAAGTCTAGCAACATGTGAAGCATCAGCTATTTTCTTGCATTGGATCAAATGGGCCATTTTTGAAAACCTGTCTACTACTATAAACACAGAATCAACCCCTCTTCAAGTCCTTGGAAGGCCTAGGACAAATTCCATGGACAGATCCTCCCAAATTTCATTAGGCATAGGCAAAGGCATGTATAATCCAGTGTTTTGAGAATATTCTTTGGCTGTTTGACAAATATAGCATCTTTTAACAAAGTTTTCAACATCTTTTCTCAATTGAGGCCAGTAGAATCTCTCTTTAAGTCCAGCCACTGTTTTATCTCTTCCCAAGTGTTTACGCAACCCTTTAGAATGTTGGTCTCGGATCAACTTATTCCTAAAAGAAATTATTGGAATACATAACAAGTTTCCACTAAACAAATACCCATCATTAATGTGAAAATCACTTGCTGGCTGTTTGTTTAAGCAGTTTTGCTTAATGTTCTTGAAGTCTTCATCACCTGCATAGAGCTCTTTCAAGTGTTCAAACCCCACAACCTCATTAGTCATGATAACAAGCAATGCTGCCTTTTTGCTCAAAGCATCAGCCACTTTAAGCTCACCAGACTTGTGCTTAATCATAAAAGGAAACATTTGCAAATAAGTTGACCACCTAGCATGCATATTGCTAAAGCGTTTTTGACTATTGATAAATTTCAAGGCTTGATGGTCATGTAAACGATGAATTCCTTTTGTACTAAATTATGTTCCTAATGCCTCAATGCCCTCACAACAGCACAAAATTCCTTATCGTAGGTACTCCACTTTCCAGATTCACTTAATTTTTAAGTCACTAGTTTGTTATTTTGAGATAAAACAGTCCCAACTTCAACACCACTAGCATCACATTCAACCTCAAACAAGGCTTCAAAATCAGGTAATGTTAACACAGGAGCTATGCATAGCTTTTCCTTAATTAAGATAAAACTCTCTTTAGCCTCTTTACTCCAATCAAACTTCTCTTTTTTCAAACAATTATTTATTGGGGCTATGATAGAGCTGAAATTTTTAATAAATTTTCTATAAAATGTAGCTAAACCATGAAAAGACCATAATTTTTTTTGAAGCTGGCCATTCTTGGATAGCATTAATCTTCTCCTCATTAACATATATGCCTTCAGAGCTCACTATATACCCTAGGAACAGTAGTTTATCAGTCAAAAAAATGCACTTCTTCAAATTTATGTAGAGCTTATTCCATTGTAAAACTTTCAGCACTTCTCTAAGATGCTTTAGATGCTCCTCTTTTGATTTACTATATATCAAAATGTCGTCAAAACAAACCACAACAAATCTGTCAATGAAAGGCTTCAACACTTGATTTATTATCCTCATGAAAGTACTAGGAGCATTGGATAAGCCAAATGGCATAACCAACCACTCATACAAGCCTTCTTTGGTTTTAAATGCAGTTTTCTATTCATCACCAGGTCTAATCCTTATTTGATGATGGCCACTTCGGAAATCAATCTTTGAAAAAACCTTGGAACCATGCAATTGATTAAGCATATCATCAAGGCATGGAATAGGAAATCTATACCTCATTGTGATCTTGTTTATAGCTTGGCTATTAACACACATCCTCCAACTGCCATCTTTTTTTAGTGTGAGCAATGCAGAGACTGCACAAGGACTCGTACTCTCACGGATGAAGCCTTTCTTCTACAATTCTTCATCCTTCTCCTCGCTTTCTCTAGGATTCATGCGATAATGAGGTAAATTAGGAAGCTTAGCACCTGGAACAAGATCTATATGGTGCTGGATATCTCTTGTTGGAGACAACTCATCAGGTAAATCAGATTGTACTAGGTTTGAAAAGTCTTCTAATAATGGTTGCACCTCTCTAGGAACTTCACTGTCGTCTTATTCTTTGCCCAAAAACACTTCCTTAACTACAACAACAAAGACTTCCTTTGCTTCTTTTGATGTCCTTTCAAATTCTCCCTTGGTTTTGGTAATAGACACCAAAGTTTTACCCTCTATTTTAGAAGTTTTAGGTAGTTCTTGAGGCTCTATTGTCGGCCTCATAGAAATCTTGTGACCATTCCATGTGAATAGATAGATATTATCTCTCCCTTTATGCATAACATCCACGTCATATTGCCAAGGTCTACCCAAAAATACATGGCTAGCATCCATGTCAACAATATCACACAAAACTTTGTCTTTATAGTACCTTCCAATGGAAATTGGTATCAAACAAGTTCTAGTTACCCTTACAGAAGATCCTTTCTTAATCCAGCCAATGGAATATGGTTGCGGATGAGTTTCTGTATGTAGCTTCATATGGTCCGCCAACTGTTTGGCAACTATATTCTCTCCATTACCATTATCAATTATCACTTTGCACACTTTTCCTCCAATAGTGCAGAAAGATTTAAAGATGTTCTCTTGTGGGGTGGTTCTTCTTCCCTAGGAATATACAACAACCTCCTAACAACATACACATACTCCTCTCATGTTTCAGCAGCAACTTCAACCCCATCATATTCTTCAATTTCATCAATATCCTCTTGTAAATTCCCTTCATTCTCTACTAGATTTACCCTCCTTCTCTCGGGATAGTTATTGGATAGATGTCTAGGTTGTCTACACCTAAAACAAACTCCTATATTTGGTGGAGCATAGGGATTAAAATTTTTAGGAGCTTCTTTTCCACTAGTAGTTGTTACTGCTCTTTTCTCCCTGTATTAGGAGCTTCTCAGACTTGCCTTGGTTGATCTAATTGCATATTTCTTCCATTTTTAGTTGTTGGTTGTACGTGTTCTTGATAAGTTCTAGCTCTCTCAATCTTCCTTGAAGAACTCTCCAATGATTCAGCCTTCAAGGCAGTATTATAAGCTTCATCAACTCTCCAATAAGCTTGCAGGCTTATCTTCTCCTTGATTAAGGGCTTCAGTCCACCAATAAACCTTGCTACCTTTTGATTTTTAAGTTCCCAATGGTTTGTTATAGCTGACAACCTATTATATTCACTTATATAATCTGTCACTGCTTTGCTGCCTTTGATACATTTGGAAGAGGTGCTGCTCATAATCTGGTGGCATAAACCTCTTTATTAAAAGTTGCTTCATCTTCCTCCATTGTCTCACCGGACTCTTCCCCTTTCTCTATCTATCCCTTTGCAAATCGTCCCACCATACAGCTGCCCCACTTTTAAGCTTAAAGGCTACTGTTTTGACTAGTTTCTCTTCTGATACTTCCATCATCTCACCAAATCTCTTAACCTCGCACAACCAATCAAGAAAGCCTTCAATATTTAAATTTCCATCAAAGCTTGGAATCTTACTTTGCACTCTATAGCCTTCAAACTCTCTATTCCTTCTTCCTTGTTGCCTATTTTGCACAGGTCTTCGAGGCACACGCCTATTAATAGATTGCTCCATTGGCGGGGCCATTCCCCTTCCTTGCTCCCTGTTAATTGCTGCTGCTCCTCCATTAAAATCAACCCTTAACTGTTCTAGAGCCCCCAAAATCTAGTTTATTTACCCTTGAATAGTCTCAGCTGCTTCTTTTTGTGCGTCTCAGGTTTCAGTGGTTGCTTGCCAAATATCCTCCAACCCACAGTCCTTGTTTTTGTTGGCCATTTAGTTAAGAAAGCTGCTCTGATACTAACTGACATAACAGAATTATAAAAGAACCTAAGCTAGCATAAAACTAAGCTTATAAAAGATTAGTACAAGACTAAATCTTTAAGGAATAACTGGAATCCACCAGCAGAATATGAAAACACCTTTAGGCATAAACTTTTATGATAAAAACTGCCTTTTACAAACTAGCAAAGCTTGTCTTTTCTAAAAGGCTAGGAGAAATCCTAAGAGACTAAGGATATTTGTTCAGCAAGCAAAGATTCCTAATAAAAGACTAACTCCTAATTAATAGGAAATATTAAAAAAAAAAAAAAGGTAACTTCTAATAAAATACTAAAGTGATAACTCCTATTAAATAGTAAATACTAAAACCTGAGCCTACTGACTTGCTCTTTTCTTCTTCTTGCTTCTGTTTTGTTGCTTTAAGAATTCCTTTGCCTTAAGTTCTGCATCATTATTGTTAAAAATAAAAGAAAAAATTATTTAAGAATGAAAAATAAAAATCTCTTTCTCTCTCCACTCCCCACTGCCCACTCTCTCTCTCCACCTTAAACCCTCAAATCTTTCTCCTTTTAGACCACAACCACCACCACCACCTTCCTCTTCCATCTTCTCTCTACTCTCTGTTGGAACATTACCAATTCACACAAAATCCTCCTCAAGCATTAGGCAGACATTGCTTTGAAGCTCGCTGAAGATGAAAAGCTCCAAAATTTTGCAATGGTTGGGAGAGTGTGTTTGTTTCTGGAGTAGATGCATAGCAGTTTGTTCCAGTGATGGAGGGAGTTGGTTAGTACCGATTGTGGGGAGGTTTATCACCCAACTACGGTATTAGGAAAGCCAAAAGCACCACCTTGGTAGGCTAGACCAATGATACAGAAAGCTATAGAAGAGAAAACTCTCAATTCTATTACTGAAATGATTCTTCAAACTCGGATGCTTACAACTCAACCCCAAGGAGTATTTATAGTTGTTACAAACATTATTACAAAACTGGTTACAATGTAAACTCTACTACAGATTTTGACTGAAGACACAAGCATAAGATGGCATCATCGATGACACAAGACACTTTTATGAAACCGGTTACAGTGTAAACTCTACTACAGATTGGTTTCAAGGAATTTCTTACGCAATTCATCATTTCATGTGGAATTTTTGGCTATATTCTGAGTAGTCTCTTAATCAATATGAGGTGGATATGAGGATGTTACTCTCTACTATTTGGTTATTGATTATTTGGGGAAATGTGTAAATATGGTGCTTATGAGGAGAAAGCTAAAATGTTGTTTTAAATTTAATGATCTATAATATTAATAATATATGATAAAAATTTCAAAACATATGTTTGATTCCTGAATCCTGATGTTTAAGTATTTATGTTGTTAACAAACTGAGGCTGTAGGCTGTTCCTTTGGCTTAAAGGAAAAGTTTTGGCCTTTCTCGAATCTCAACATTCAAGAGGTTTTGGATATAATCTTATACCTGTCTGGTGCCCCCTTTTATCCCTTTTTGCCCTCTCTTTATTAGTCATTCTTTTCTTTGTCATCATAGTTTCTGGTCTTCAATACGCTAGAAGCCTTTGTCTTATACCTATGTTTTTATTAGAAAACGGCATGGCTTTCAATCTTTTACATGTGTATACCAACGGGATATGCGGTTGGATATGTTTACGGTGGACTGGTAAGTCGATTTACCAACTTCTGCTTAATATTGTATACACAAACAAAGACACACAATCCAATTATATACATAACACATGGATTGTGTGTGTGTGTGAGACCATTTCAAGTTATATAAATAATTAATATTAACTTCTCTTTTTAATGCCTTATGTTTGTAGGTTGGAGGTCACTTTAGTTGGCGCTTTGCATTTTGGGGGGAATCCTTATTGATGCTTCCATTTGCCATTCTGGGTTTCGTTATGAAGCCTTTGCAGTTGAAAGGTGCCTGATTGTTTTGTATTGCTTTTTGTTATCCTACAAGCATGTTCCATGTGGTTCGAAACAACTCCTTGTTTCAGGTTTTGTTCCTGCTGAATCAAAAAAGGCTCTGGTGCCTGTAGACACAGCTGCCTCAGAAGTTCAAGGTGCTGTATGTTATGATTAAGCATCAGACATAAGATTGTACTTTCTTTTACAAGTTCCATTCTACTTTGTGGACTATTTTCTTCTGATTGCACATCTCCAATTCTGAAAAGATGTTTATTGCCATTTTCCAGTTGCTAAAATTTGCATTAATGTAAATTTCTATTACTTGTCAAGTTAGCATCTTTGGTAATCAGTTAGATTTTACCTAGACTACGGACAATTTTTTGTTGGTTTGTTTAAGGGGTTTTGGAAGGAAGGAAGAGTGAGAGTTACTTTAGAGGTATGCCTTATTGGCAATAATTTGATGTCTTTTGTGGGAGGCTAATTAAATTTTCAAGGATCAGTTTTGATGCTACATCGTCTTTGGGAAAGAATAGTTTTCTTGGCTTCTCTTTTGGTGCTCAGCTTTTGAATTTTCTTAACAGTTATCTTTATTAGACATCCTTGTTATTGGAGATCCCTATAATAATTGATGTTCATATATGTTTGTATTTTTTTTTTTTTAATCTCGTCCTATCCTTTTCTTTTTGCGTACAAAAATTTCTTATCCTCCTTGTCTTGCCTTCTTTCTTTCTCATTCTTATTAATTTATTCTCTATCAAAATAACATAATATCAGTTGCACAAAACATAAATTTGACTAGGTTTTCAAATTAACAATATGTCTATACCAACAAGTTGAGTTTCATCTTTACTTCTAGAGGTCTTTATATTTTTTCATTAATGGACCTAGAGTATTACTCTACAATGAAAAATGTTCTGTTGTTCTTATTTTCTAGAAAATGGGAGGAGGTGCATTGTGAGTGTTTTGAAACTGTAAGCTAGTCACTCAAACATCTCAAGGTTGAGAATAGAAACTAATATACTGATAGGAGCACAGGGATGTACTTTTGGTATATTCAAGATGATTGTACCATTCGTCTTTTCCTTGCTAAGTGAAAACTGGAAACTAATATATGTCTTCTTTATGTGATAAGTGAGACTCAACACTTAACTGTCTATATCTTCTAGTTGGTTAAAAACTCTGGGTTTCTGCTTTAATGATGATAGGTCTTATGCATAGTCTCTTTATTTGGCAATAATCTAGTTATTTTGACTCACAGATAAGGAGGATTCAAATCGTAAAGTTGACTCATTTTCCATCAAGGATGACTTACAAGATAAAAGCTCACCGAAACCTTCCAAGTGAGAGCACTTAACCTTATAAACTGTCTCTTCATCATATGGTAGTAGGCCACCATATTTCCTATGTAAGAGATATGCATCCCACCAATATATTTTGGATTTTAGCTTAAATTTGTTCATCATCAAAGAGAAATAAAATCTCCTCCTACCATTCACCAACATAGATTAACTAATAATTCTTGGTGACTGATGGGCAAACTTGCAATTGTTATCCTGGAAATGTTTGGAGGTACTTTTATTATATCAGAAGTAGTGGCTAGCATAGGCTCATGAAGCTTACCATTCAAACATTGGTGCCACTTATCATTTGGGGGGATTTTAATTATTGACATCTAACAATATAAAACTGCTGTAAACATAACTAAAATTAATATCTTATGTCAGGTCAGAATCTGCAACCACCAAAATGGATCAGGTCTCAAGATTTATGAAAGATATGAAGGTGCTTTTGCTTGATAAGGTTTATGTCGTTAATGTTCTAGGTACCAATTCTTCCCACTCTCCACCTTCATATATTAGGTACTTTCATTGGACTCGGTTATTTATGTTGATAAATTAGCTTCAGGAAGCTACCATCTGGGGATCATACTTCTCTATTAGCTTCATTTTAAAAATCTCAGATGTAAGATAGTAGTATAGTTTAATAATCATGTAGCTTACATATCATTCTTATACTAATTACCTTTTGCCACTGTTGTCTGTTCTTAGGTTACATAGCATACAACTTTGTCATAGGTGCCTACTCATATTGGGGGCCTAAAGCCGGTTATAATATATATCACATGGTGAGCTTTTCTTTTTTTCATCTGATAGCCATGAACTTGTACATTTTTACATCATTTTTCCTTCTTTCTTATTGTAATTTCTGAGTAGTTTCATAATTAAGAACTATACCAGGTGTGAACAAGATGAATACCTAGTAAAACATGGTGACATCATTTTAAGTCTGGTTCTTTTGGCAGACTGATGCGGATTTGATATTTGGAGGAATCACAATTGTATGTGGAATATTGGGAACAGTAGGAGGAGGCTTTGTTCTGGATTACATGACCAATACTATCTCAAATGCTTTTAAGGTATGGGCTCCATTTATAGGAGAGGATCTGTCTTTACCATGATACCTTTGTTAATTAACTGCTATGCATTTTATTTTTTATTTTTATGGTCTTAAGCTTTGAAGGATGAGAAACTCAATTTGAGTTTGCAATATTTGTCATATGCTTTAGAATGTTATGATTGATCTTCTACAGAGTATATTAATAAATGAACTCGCTACCATTACTTGCTGAGCTACTAATATTGGGATTCGATCTTTCTTATGTCATTTATCATGAAGACTTGTCCTGACCTTTATACCAAATGATAATATGGTTCACAATGTTAACTCAATCTATAAGGGAAAACTAGGTGCTTGGTCAAAGTAATGGTATATGTCTACTTGCTGAATGACATTGTGTGCCTCAACTTTTAAGGCACCAACAAGCCTGTAATACATGTACTTAAAAGTAAAGAAGCTTTTAAGGTTAAGGATGAAGTTTCAAATTAATTTGCTTTTATCAAAACATGCATAAGTTGATGACTACTTTTCTTACTATCTAAAATTATTCGGTTTATTGTTGCTGCATACGATACTGTGTTAATGGTCCCAAACTTGTCCCTTTATATTTAGATTCCAGAGTGGCCTTGCAGTTTTTTTTCACCTTTGTATCAACTGACTCTGTATTAGGTGTCTTGTGAAAGGAACTAGTGAACCATGCAAATTGAATATTCATGATTCTTACATACCACGGTCAAGTCTAATGTTTACTTTGCATAAAGTGTGATATGCTTGGGTCTCTTTTGCAGCTTCTTTCTGTGGCGACATTTCTTGGGGCAATATTTTGTTTCAGTGCTTTCTGTTTTAGAAGCATGTATGCATTTCTAGCTCTTTTTGCAATTGGTGAACTACTTGTCTTTGCCACCCAGGTACTTCCTTCTTTATGCAAGAAAGACTCCTTAACATTCAATTGTTCTATAAGATATAGCAATATGTAATACATGCTCCATAATTTTTTTTATGTTATGTAATTGTGTTTTACCTCGAGTGTAACTAGGTAAGCTATGGCATTATGAGGATACAAAGTAAAATCCTCAACAAAAAATACTTGAGTGATCGTATAAATTCAGCTATGGCATGTTGAAAACTGAAATTAGTTGGAATCTATGAATTTCACCTTATCTAATGGAAAGTTGACCATAGTTTTCAAAATGTCTCTCATGCAGCAGATGTTTTTTATGTCCATCTTCACAAATCAAGTTTGGATGATAAGTTTGTCTCATTTATTGATTTGTGAAGTGTTCTATGTTTTTCTGGGATGTGGATGCTTTTTCCTTCTTTTTTTTTTTTTTTTTCCCTTTCTGCTTCTTTTACCTCGCCACTCTTACAATGTTCTGGTGTTTCTGAATTAAACATCATCCTGAGCTCTGCCTCTGGTTGGAACTATCGTGTATAACATATTTTTGCTTAAAAGATTCATCTACTAGTTAAAAAAATTTCTATTGCTACTGGATTATTGTAGGCTGATCAGCTAAGATGTTTCTGATGGTGATAATTTTAATATTTAGTTGTTAGTACTTTTACTTAGAAAAATATCTACATAGGACAGGAGTCAGAATATTTGTTTATATGGACTCCTTTTTTGCCTCCCCTTTATATGGTGATTGTATTGTTTCTTTTTCAGGGTCCTGTAAATTTTGTTTGTCTGCATTGTGTTAAACCAAGTTTGAGACCGCTATCAATGGCTATCTCTACTGTTTCAATTCACATATTTGGAGACGTGCCTTCCTCACCTCTTGTTGGGATTCTCCAGGTATGTCTGCATAGTTCCATTGATACACATCTTGGGTATTTGTTGTGCTGCCTCATATTGTTAACTACTAACAATTGTTGAAGATTTTCTGCTGAATATATTTCAACATCATTTTGGAAGTTCAACTTTCAGCTATAAACTAGGCTTTGGACTCCAATGATGGGAATATTCACTAACAATGAGATAGCCCCATAATTGAAATAATTTGCATTAATAAGATTTAAGAATTATCTTTTTGACTCAAGGAATGTATTTGAAATTGTTTTTACAGGAAGTAGAATGTATCTTTCCAATTGTTATGATACGAAAGCTCTGAATTTGGTCTCCCATACTTGTTGGTCATTTGAGATTCATTAACCTAGGGTAATAATGCAGGATCATGTTAACAACTGGAGGACAACTGCTCTTATTCTAACAGCGATATTGTTTGCAGCAGCTGGAATATGGTTTATAGGTAACTCCTCTCAAGGAACTTTCCTTTTCTTCTTTTTTTTCCTGCAGAGAAACATCCAGTTTATAGCTCATTAGTAAATAAGAATCTGATCGAGTGCTGGGTGTCTGTATAAGAAAAGGTGTTAGCTGTGGTAAAAGAAACAAATGCACCCCTCTCATAAACCCAACCCCCCTCCCTGGAAAAGAAAAAAGAAAAAAAGAAAGAAAAGGAAGTATAGTTGGGGGATTGGAGCCTGGCAGTGACACCAAAATTCAGCTTATCTTCTTTAAATTGTAATAGACTTTATAGCATTTGATGATACTTCCCAGACTGGCATTAAATTTTGTATCCATGTTTACTTTGGCAGGAATATTTATGCGCAGTGTAGATAGATTTGAAGAAGACAAAGAGGATCATGTCTCCTCGAACGAAAGGGCAAACACCAGACCATTGCTTGAAGGGGAGAATGGAGAAGCAGGTGTATCTTCTGATCAACCTTAACAATGATAATCTTCCTTTTATTTCTTTTAATACATTTCCAAGATCACTTTTAAGTCAAAGTAAGATTATTCTTATGGTTTCTTTCTGTAATGTAAATAATATTCTTTTGTTGGGTGCCTTCTTCCCTTTATGTAAGTAACATCTGAATTTGTATTAGTTAAATGAAAATCATTTCACATCATATCCTGGCAATTGGACCTTCTGACTTGGCCTAACTTCAAAATCTTCCACAAAATCCTTCTGACTCCATTTTCCATTTCATTGTTGTTCCAGTTAAAAAAAAAAATGAAGACCAAAATGTGAAGCTCAGTTTATGATCCCTCCCTCCCTTGCTAATGTTAGCAAGAGTTCATAAATATGAAAATATTTTTGGAAACCTGCCTATGTTATTTAGTTCCTTGAATGGTCCGCCTTTGAAGACCGGATTGGAGATGGCAATTTGTCAAGCTACTTATAAGCTAGTCCAGATATTAACTGTCTATGTTGTAATTGTTAGTTGTCAAAAATAATACATAAGAATTATATATTTTAAACTCTACCCATGCTTTACTTCTATGTTCTTTCTTTTTCTTTTCCGCTTGGTAAAATTCACTATTTCCACCCCCTAAGTCAAATCTGCAGAATATAGACACAAGATATCTACCATTGACATTTCTTAAACCATTAAAATTTTCTTTATATTGTTGTATCAGTACATTATCTCATCAGAACTTACAAAAAGAACTAGATTATGAAAGGTAAAATATAAAACAAGGTTATAGGAAAAGTTTGGTCTGGGTTTCAGGAGAAGTGTATGCCGGCCTTATTAAATAAAGAGAGGAGATAAAGAAATTCCTGCAGCGTGAGCTTGGATGACCTCTTATCTTCGAAATCGCCCTCCTTCAAGACAGCCAATACCTTATCTTTGAATTGTGAAGAAACTCCTTCTGCATCCCCGGTCTCAATTTCCATGTCATCATCATCTGCTCCCTCATCATCCATATCCATTTTTTGATCATCCATTGAATCACCAAGTCTGGAAAAATCCATTTCAGCATCAGTTTCCTCCTTTGAACCATTTTGTGAGAGGTTTAGAGCCTGCAAAGTGTTGTAATTCTTCTCAAGCAAGGAGATGACACTTTTCTGCCTGAAAATTGAACCAAGGGTTTTGTTCTTTCAGTTAAAACAAATCCGTAAAAATCCATCCCACTCCTTTTGCTTCACTTCAATACGTGGTTTCCTGGGCTCAATTCTAACTACAGAGGAATCAACCTTAGGCTGGAGGACGGAAATTGTTTTTTCCAACTTTGAGGAGATGGGAGATCCGAGCCAGGAGTTGTGTATTCACAGTAAGACGACAATAGAGTTTATCACCAGGTTGAGCGACAAGTCTCATTGCGAATTCTCTCTGAAACATTATGATTGCACACCTAAAAGCAGGTTGGTGGCTCAATAATTTGAATGTAAGGGGAGACGAGATCTGATATGGGATGTTTGCCACACATATATCAAAATAGGGAAGTTCAGTCTTGAGAACATCACCTTGGATTACCTATAGACATAGACATCAAATTAAAAACTGAGATAAGCAGCATATCAACAGCAAAATTGCATCAATCACCCAATATATAAGCAGGGAGATTCTAGTATTTTCGAGAATACAAAACTATGGCTAGACCAGTTATCAGCAAGCTACATATAATTCAGCCTAACACTAAGAACAGAACAACAAGAAGTTAAAACAGCTTGAGATTACTAATAAGAGAACCACAGCACAGAAACTTAACCAACATACAGAATTATAGTCAACACAGATAAAATATCAGACATAATATAATTACACCAATAACCCATGAAAAAAATTGTATCTCTGTTTCAATCCAGAGGCTCAAAACCTAAAAGTTTTCATTTTTCAACTTCTAACTTCTTTTTTTGACCAAAGCAACCCATAGAAAAGAGTCAAAACTCTCAAAAGAAATGTGTTTAGTCCATCAAATTCTCTAAAACCAAGCAAATTAAGAAACCATAACAAGCCCAAACCCAAAAAAGTTTCTTTACTCAGTACCTCCTTCCCCACCATTACAATGGCAACCAAACAGAAACAGATAACATAAAATTAACAATACCTTGAGCCGGTTAGAGTAAGGAGTCCCCTGAAACCGTCTTTGCAGCTCGAGAACCATACGAGAGTCAATTTCAACAGCTATGACCATCTTTCCAGCTTCTAGAAGCTTCTTGGTGAGATTTCCAGTACCGGGACCAATCTCGAGAATCACATCGGTGCTTTTAATCCCAGATTTCTGCACTATGCTATCGACGAGTAAAGGGTTCTTGAGAATATGCTGCCCCTTCGATTTGTGGAACGATATACCCCCTTGATACGGTGCGTTTGATGCTGGTTTTCCCTTCTCCTTTTTTATCTTCCCTCCTGCCATGGATTCTTGTTTCAATGGGAGAGTGCAGAGGCCAGAGAGGAAGAGAGAGCGTTGGCGCCAGAGAAATTAGGGTTTAACAATAATTTTTGTGTCAACGGTTTGGGTGGTCCAGATGGTAATGGATCTAGAAAAGCCCATGAAAAAATAACATGGGCCACTGTTAGGCTCTCATTAATTTGGATCTTTGTGACAATTTGATTTGACATAAGCCTAATTCAAATTGATTTGAGTTTTACCTTACTTCAAAGCGTATTATTTTTCAAGCTAAAATAGAATTTGACAAATTTAAATTTTATAAAATAGAATTTGGCCTATTACTTCAAATTCAAATTGATTTGAGTTTTACCTTACTTATTATTTTTCGAGTTAAAATAGAATTTGACAAATTTGAATGTTATAAAAATCAAATTGATCCAGAAGTCGGATTGATTGAACCGTAATTTATATGACTGGTCGAATCGATAAATAGTTTTGTATTAAACCAATATAAATAAAAAAAAATGAGAAAACCAAAAATTAGATCAATTTTTAATTTTTATTAGAAATAATAAAGTATATTTCTAATATTTTAATATCATACAATATATATATACTATACTAAGTAGGAGAACACCCTTATGGTGGTGTCCTTCCAGTATTTTAATAGAAAATACCATGATTTAACCATGTGAACAAAACCTGTCTCCAGAAAATTGAGGAGCTTTTATGTCATTTCAATTCGACTAGAAGCACTTACCTCGGACTCAAACATGATATCTCTCTCTCTCCCCGTAATTTTCTTCCCCTTGAGTGATTTTTTTTGTTTATGCTTTGTCCATGGTTTCTCCCTCGTATTATATATGATTCAAACGCACTAATTAACACATTGATTTTAAAACGCCCATGACATGATAACGTGGGCCACTGATTAATTTGGATCTATGTGACAAGATCAATGTTTTACAATTCAAATTGATATTGAGATGAAATCAATTGAATTGTAACTTGGTAGGTCATATCAATTTAAATTATAGAATTATTTTCATGGTTGAATTTATAAAATCGATAAAAATTAATTATATAATAGAAAATAATTTGAAGTTATAGAATTTTTTGAAGGGTTGAATCCGTATAAAATCTAATAAAAATTATTTGTATAATTGAAAATAATTTCAATATTATTACATATATAATTACTATTTTGAACACATTAAAAATAGTTCATATCTTAGTAATATAATTATTATAAATATTAAATTAAATATTGATAATATGAGTAGTACACGTGGCAACACTTTGAACAGCCAAATAGTCAGTCCAGCTAGGGTGGCAGCAAAAACCAACGGTGTATAAATAACTATAATCAACGGCACAGAAGCTCATGGTATCTTCTACGTGGCGAGTTATTATTAGTTACTAAATAAAAAAGCCAAAACCAGACCGGAATTTTGTCCTCATTTAATTCGAATACACATGGTCTTATACGCTGGTGAACACTCCCTCAACACCCATTACCTTACAGAAACCAACAGAGCAACGCCCACAGAATGACATTGCTGGTTTACCCGAAGAGACCCTATCTCTCTCTTCCCAGGCTCCCTTTATATACACAATATTGGCTCTCTTTCTTATTATTCCTTCTTTCTAATCTGTCAATGGCGCCTACAGCAGCAATGCTTATACTGTCTCATCACAGCAGACCAAGTGCTTTTCCACCACCACCGCCGCCGCCGTCAGCAGCAGCAACAACAAAAACAGCCGCAGCTGCTACTTATTTCGGGTTGAAAGGCTTAGCTTTGAAATGGGTTTCCAAAGGAAGTATCATATTCAAAGCTCAACCTGATGAAAATGATAAACACTGTACCAGTTGAAGAAGCTCAAATTTTTTGAATTTGTAATGTAATAATTTTGGAAGTCTTTATTTTTTTAACAGATGTATATAATATATATAAAGCTAATTGTTTTTGAATTTTAGGTATGTCACTCTCTCTCAAGTATATGTTTTTGAACTAATATTTGATAGGGGACCTTCCAGAGAGGAAGTCCCTCCAAAAATAGGCGTATGCCGCTTTATGCGGCGAGTACACCGTATTCTTTAGTAAAAGGCGAAAGAATAGTTCGCTTTGTACTCACCGCACGGCTCCGTGTTTTATTTTAGAGGAAGCTGCTTATTTTTATTGAACCAAGACAGATGCCTCAATTGGCTTGCAAGCGATGTGGGAGTTTTGGAAGTAGCTTAACAGAAACTTGTATTCGATGAATGGTAATTGGGAAGAGTTTGAATTTTAATGTTTTGCTGAACCTGAACGTAGAGCTAACACAGGAAGACACTTCTAAGTTCCACCATCATTACTGCTCCTACAGAACATGTTTTGTAGAAAGTCTTCAGGACAGGGTGATGATCCTAGACTAGCATGGCGCACAGCCAATTCTCTACTCGAGTTCTGGTTTTGTCTTCCAGACTGCGGGGGTGTACCCTCCGTTCACATCCATTTGTCCAGTTCCCTCTGTTCCATTCCTCTATATATTTTTTTTGGCTAAAATCCCCCTTCAAGCATATGCAGAATGAGAATTACAGCTTCCAAATGTTCCACAGACGCCATAAACATTAACCAAGTTCCAAGTTCCAAGTTCCAAGTTGTCCTTCTCATCATCACAGTATTACTTGCTCCAGTTTGCCTTGTGAGTTCAATGTCCTATTAACAGACTTGGGGTCTATTTCATTTTCTCTAAGTTCCAACTATTCTATAATAGGCTCAAATCATGTGCCCTTGACATGCAGTTGCTCACTCAAATTTAGGGCTCTCTCTTTTTTATGACCAAGAAATAAATATTCATAAGTTATGGATTTGGATCCTCTCAACAGGAACAGGAAGGAGAAACATCAATCTCCTCTTAAAAATGTAATTAATTTAAAATTTAAAGATATTTTTACTAAGTCTCTCTTTTTCTTTTTTGAGGTCATGTTCCAGCAGGATGGATCCATAACTTGTAACAAAGAGTCAAGTTTAAATGATGAAATGTTACTTAGTAGCCACTGAACCAAATACCGGTTATTTGAGGAAGCAGATATGCATGCAAGTCAACCGATAACTGCAAATTGAATCTTACAGGTAACAGTTTAACCTTCATTTCAGAAACAACTGCTTAATGTTATAGATTGAATTTGAGAAAGCAGAATAAGCGAGAGTGAAAGAAATTTTGAGCTCAGCAATGGGCAAAAACACTTTGATGTCAAACATAAAGATATAATTAAGATGCTCAACATAAGGAAAACCTTGAAACATAACTAGAAAAGAATCAAATACATGGGACAATCTTCAGTGCGTTGCTAAGAAACCAAGAAGCAGCACCCAAATATATGCTACTCTTCCAATGCATTTATAGAAGTGATAGCTCTCCAGCGGGAATCGATCTCTTCACCAGTTTATTCCAAGATTCGTTGGTCTCAGTGATGACCTTGAGGGCATAATCCTGTTTTCAAGATAAGCAGGGTCAATCAGGACAATCAGGACAATCAGCAATACCAGCTGCAAGCACTGGCTTCATCAATTATACATTTGTGCAAATTGCATTGCCATCTTTATGCTACAGCAAAAATCATTTCATGATATAAGATGCAATCTGGTAGTATACTGCAGAATCTGAATCCATGACGACCTTTTATTATGGTATGCATATTCCTAACTTTTTGGTAGATATAATAAGTTACAAATGCAGTACAATGTATAATATAATGCCATGTATCCACAACCAACAATCAGCAGGAAGTTGAATCCACTCCCCCTCAAACTCAATGTAAAAAGGTATGTAAATTATTATAAAAACAACTTATATCCAGATGTAGTGTTCTACAAAATTTTTAATAAAAATGTCTGTCATGATATACAGAAACTTCTGAATAACAACAACTGCTACCACCACTAATTAGAAACAGAGAACAGCATGACAACAGTAAGTGGCCAAAGTCCGTATAAAAGTTGACAAGCAGCAAAGAAGTACAAAGGATTTAAGAAGAGAAAAGAGCAGAAGTTAAAAAAATACCTTGTTTGCTGCCTTGTTGTCCAGGCCAAATTTGTTTGCAGGTTTTCCATCAGGGATCTTGTAGTCTCTGAACCAGTCCCTAATTGCAGTGAGAGTGCCCTGAAGAAAAGCACTTGCATTAGACACCGGAGATTAGTGTTATCAAAGGCTCTAGGCGCACCTAGGTGCTAGGGGTCCCTGGAGCTTAGGCGCAACAATAATTCCAAGCTTACAACAAGTAAAAACTAACACAATTAAGTTAACACGATTAAGTTATGACATAGAAAAAAATATCCATAGGCAAGAAATCCAGCAAGTAGAAAGTAAAGGTTGATAAAAACGATCTAGGTAAAGTAAATATGTCAAGCAAGTAATCCACTAAGCTAACAAGTAAAAATTGAATTTATACTTCTTTCTTAAAGATGGCAGAGATAGCTAAGGTTTAATGCTGATTATTACTGCTGAGTATCCTCTGTTTTTCACATAAAAATAAGGCAGAGATAGTTAAAGTTTAAGGCCACACAAATGCTTTACTTTTTGTGTACAATAGCAGACATTAGACTAAGCAGAAGATGAAGAAGAAGACTTAGTACCTAAAAAAATGATAGATAACAGGTAGACTTACACTGAAAATATGCTTTGTTTTTTGGCTAGGAAAACTCAGACTCAGTAGGCTAATTAGTATCACGATTTTGGTTTAGCTGTTGTGTTAGGTTTTTTTTTTTTTTTTTTTATGTTTTAGGGACCTTTCAGGTTTCTATTAGGACTCTTCCCAATGTTTGAATTTTTCTATTTATGAAGAAACTGAAAAACTGAAGAGTTTTCCTTAAAAAGAAAAACTGAAGAGTTTTTTACAAAAAAAATAACTTGCAACGCCTTAAGTGCGCCTCAAAACATGAAAAAGGAGTGTGCCTAGTGAGCCTAGGCAGCGCCCGCCTTTAGGAGTGCGCCTTTTATGCCTAAGGAGCGCCTTTAATAACACTGCCGGAGATTCTGCATGAAAACTTTATTTTATCTTCATCCTTTCTTTCTACTTTTTACACTAAAGAATCTTGAAACAATTTTATATAGCAAGAATTATGTAGTTTGTCATTTTATATAGACTATCATTAAGATTAACTTCAATGCACATAGCTTTTACATTGAAAAATACATACTATCTTGTAATTCTGATTAGTTAAATCTATAGTTCGATTTGACTCCAAGTTAGTAACTGTTCTTAGCAAAAAAAAAAAAAAAAAAAAAAAAAACTTTCAACAGACCTGGATAAGAGAAAGCTTCCGTAGAAGTAGACAGTTTTAATCTGCTATGTCAAACATCACCCTACTTTGTCCGACTCCGACGTGATTAAGAAAATGCTAAAATAATTAACACAATCCATTAACCATGTTTATAAAAACCTCTCTAACAGAAGTTCACCATGGTGATGGTTGAGATTAGTAGTCAGGGCACAAGTGATTAACCTGAACAAATCCCAAATACAACTTTTTTGGTTCTGATAAATATACAAATTGTCTCCATGACCCTTTTTTTTGGTTCATACACCACTAAACTCATAATAATTTAGGAAAGGAGAGACCGGGGAAACTAAATTGTTGGTTAGTCATCAGAGCATACCGGGAAATGCTTCTCAACATCATCAACGTCGTTTACAAGAGAAGCCTTTGGATCATCCAATGAAATTGCAACTATTTTCCAGTCAAGCTCTCCTTCATCAATCATAGCCAGTGCTCCCAAGGGTTTGATTCTGAGAATTTCACCTATTTTTCCCCGTCTTTCACCAATCTCAACAACATCAACTACAAATTGAAAAAGGCACATTAGATTATGTAGCTACTTATGACAATAGCAAATAAAAATGATACTCCATGATGGAAACTGTTGGTTTACCAGGATCATTATCCCCAAAAGCCCCTTCAACTTCAGAGTTTGCGAAGGATGGATCTTCCCATGTTTGGGGAAGCAATCCATAGTTCCAATGTATATTGTAACTGAGATCATTACAAAATATGGTTTAGGAACAGATAACGACATCAATTTCTAACTAACTAAATTAAAACATGGAAGTTTCAAAACAGAAATAACAAGTCTGAGGTCAAGCAGATGTGATGCACGGGAGTCTAGAATACTAGCAATGTAGCTTTTCTGGCTGGAAGGCATATAACGATGAAGCATGCTGAGTTTTCATTTTTTTGCATATGGTTATAAATGACATGCTACCTAAGAAGACAAACTATAACACATGGATATTGCCACTACTAACCAGTAATTGGATTTATCCAAAAAACTTTACATTGAGAAAAATTTTAAATTGTTTATACATACAAAGTTGAGGTTATCAGTAGGCATTAGTGCATGAAAAGTATTGAAGCCAGAGCTGGCAAATGTGGACCCTGGCTTCCAAAACAAAGATTGATGCTGATTGGACCAATTTTATACTCACCAGAAAGCTACAAATAATACAAAAGAGAAAATATGAAGTTTTATCTTACGGATAGTATCGTAGCTTCCCCTTTTTGGTATCCTGCTTTATGGGAGTGTGAGGCTCATCAGTAGCAACCTCCATCTTTGCACTAGATTCTTTAGGTATTTCAACAATAAAGTTGAAGACATTATCACCCAGCAGCAGTGGAACATCATGCCAAGGGGAAACCTGCACAGAAAGCCACACTTCTTTTAGTAGGTATTCAGAAAGAAGTTTTAATTGTTATGAGAACTTCAACTGATATGTGAGTGTGACTCATTCAACAAACGTGCATGAGACAAATTGATATTGTATGTTCAATATATTAATTCGAGAACAGTGACTCACACTAATCAGCAAATCAAGCTCGTGATCACAGATTCAAACAAGCGGTATAGAATCTCTGACTCAATACATTCCCTAATGTACTTTTTTCTGTTTAACACACAGAACTCATACCTTGGGTCCCAAAATCTGAGTCTTAACAACTTCAAATGTCTGGATAGCAAGTCAACAAATAAACACCAAGAAAACAAACAACAGTATTTATTCTATCAACCTCAGAATATCAAACAAGTCCAGACTACCGATCATTTTCAAACTCTCCTAGACCAAGCTCTCAATCTGTTTACGAAAAATTGGAACAAAACCATCACCAAGAACTAAGTTACTCCTCAATAAATGAACAAGTCTAAAGTAGACACCCTGCAAAAAAGCTCATTTGTTTTCCTCTTCTATCATTTACTCGGATAGCAACACACTTACATAAAGCTAATGACAGACCTCTAAAAAATCTAAACTGCATGTTATCTTGAGCTTGAATATATTTGATTTTTTCACATGATCAAATTCACAATATTCTTTTTTCTTTTGGTGCTTCTCTTGAATAGCAAGAGACTTTGGGAGGAAACTCAATTCTGAATTTCAAAGGTTTATTGTTGTCGTAATTAACATCTATCAAACCATTGTACCATAAAAAACATCTACCACTACCAGCCCAAACAGTCAAAGAAACCACAAACAAAAAAAAGTATTCACATTTCTCAAATATAACACAGTCCAAATTGAGTACTTAAATCTCTTTATATTTCTTTTCCTACATCTACATGTAGGTGCTCTCTATAAATTACAACTGGTACTTCTGAAAAGTCAACATAATATCAGATTACTCTCATTTAAGCACAGTAAAAGCTTTACAACATTAAAATTACCCGGAAATTCAAAAGTCCAATAACAAATTTTCCCAGAAACCGAACAAATACCAGAACAAAAGATTCACTCGAAGCGAAAAATACCTTCTTTCCAGATTTTTCAACGAAAAATACTCTGTAATCTAGGGTTTCAGGTTGCCCTTCCTCCTTGATCTGAACCTGAGGGTTGTAGATAGCCCTGCAAGTATACGACCTCTTCGAAGACGAATGGGCAACCTTGAGGTTCTGCAGGCAAAGGCTGTAACCATAAGGCTTTTGCTTTAACAAGAGAGGTTTTTTGGTTAGCAAACAAGTTGATGTGCTGCTAGCTATGGAGACCGCTCTCGTGGCCGCCATGGTTGTCCAATTGAGTGACTCGAGAGTCAGAAGATGGAGCCACAGAGCAATTTCAAGGTGACACTAAAATTTGCCGATAGGCCTTTTGTCACTCGCTGTCTGTGTTTTTCTTTTGTTCTATATATGTGGTGGCATATTCTCATTGGATGCAGATTGGAAAATCCCTAAATCCACGTCAACTTTGAAGCGCGTGCAGACACCGTCCTCACACTATTTTCCATATTGACTCGAATCTGGACTCAATTCCAATCCGATCCACTGTTCAAGCAGTCAAACTGTTTCTTTCGGTCAATAAATATACTATTTTATATTTAAAAAGTAATTTAATTGATAAATCACTACATTAAAACATAAAATAATTTTTTAATATATTATCGGAGAGTTATAGAGAAAATTATTTAAAAAATATATAATTATTCTAGACATTGTTAATAAGATTATCTTTAATTAATGTGAATGGAAGAATAAAATTCACATAATAGACTTCAATTAGTATAAAATTTAAAATTTGGTTTAGTTAAGTTATATAATTAAAAAGTATATATATTTTTTTAATTCATGCCAATTTATAACCCTCCAACATATATATATATATTTTAAATATATATATCACATTTGAAGTTAAATAATAATATGTTATCAAAAAAAAAAAAGTTAAATAATAATATATTATCAATAACAGATAGTTATTGCAAATGCAATGCCAATAAAAAAGATTCAAGAAACCAAAAACAAAATAATAATAATAAAACTGAATAATTTTAAACTTTTATTTGTCTCTTGAGAAAATTCAAAAAAATTCCAGATAATTTATCACGAATTGTTGTTAATATTTTTGGCCTTACAACCATTTATTATATGTTAGTTTTTATCAAACACGAAGCAATTTTGTAGTGAAGTCTTAATTGTAAGGGGAATAATTTTATACAAAATTACATATGATGCCATTGTCAGGGTCGGCGTTACCAAATCGGACAATGAAATGGGCGGAACCCACAATGGAACATGATAATGGAAACAAAGAAGCTTCTGCAACAACCTAACAGAGTCTGAGCCCAAAACAGGTTTATAATCAAACCACCAAAAAACCAATTTTGGTGTAAACCCTATAACCCTTTTCACCTTTCCTTCCAATCCCCAACAAGATAAAGCCTTTGAAGTTTGAAGCCCTAATATTTGTTTGCATTTCTCTGATGTTGTAGTTTCAATGGCTTCATCGGAGATCGAAGTGGTATCATTGGACTCAAAAACTCAGAAAACCCCTAACGAAGTTCCCATTATCGATGTGTTTTCTGCTTGTGCTTATGGGGATTTTGAGAAATTGAGAAAGTTTGTTGAAGAAGATGGTGTATCCCTTTCTATACCTGATTCTAATGGTTACTATGCTATTCAATGGGCATCTCTTAACAACTTCGTCGATATTGTGCAGTACATCATTGAGGTATTCCCAGTTTTTAACTTTTTAAAGTGTATTATGTGCTTGAATTGACATAGAAATGGAACAGTAAAGTTGAAATTGTATCTGAATAGAAATAGTGATGATGTTGAGCTGAATTCACCTTTTTGAAATTGTTTTGAGTGATGCAAGCATTCTTCTCTATGGTTTGTGTACATGTGTAAATTATCTTTCTGGCAAAATGCATTTATGGAGTTTAAGATTGGAGTGAAGTTTAATGTACCTGATTATTCTAATTTTCTATGGCGTTGAAGCATGGAGGGAATGTGAATGCATCTGACAACATGCAACAGACTGCTTTGCATTGGGCAGCAGTTCGTGGCACAACTGCAGTGGCTGATGTGCTCTTGCAGAATGGAGCTTGGGTCGAGGCAGCTGATGTAAATGGATATCGGGTATTTGTTTGACATCATTTTCTTGTTGACGTTGCTAATTCTAGTTAACTTTTGCAGTTTTCAATTATTTTGTGATTGGGTTTAATCTTCTTTTTAATTATTGGAGTGATGAAACAATTGATGTATCAGTTAAATTACATGAATATAAAATATGCAGTTTCCAATTCTTTTATAGTTACATATGGTTTTCTTTTTTATTACATGGAGGGGTGGAATAATTCATTCCAAGTTTCCAACTAGTTTCTAAAAGGTTTAGGGATTCATATCCTTGTATAAGCTAATCTGTATACTTAGTTGATGTTCTTCACCTTGTGAACAATCTTTGTCTCGTTCGGTAATTGTATTGTTGACATGCCCAGTTCACTTAGGAACCATGACATATTACCTTCGGATGATGTGTATAAGAAAGTTCTTAATTTCCCTAAATGTATGGTTTTTGTGGACTTCAGGGTAATCCAGATGTAGGATCCTGTAACTTATTCATTTGGGACTAAGTCTAAGCAAGTTCTTTTTGTATTTGAAACTTGTATACCTTCATTGACTTTAGTGCTTTCTACTTGATGGTGGAGAATAAGACCTATTTATCTGAAAGGCACAGGGAACTTTGTAACTGGAGACGTTTGAGATATGAATGATGATACATGTTACAGAATGCGTAAATTAATTTCTGTTAGCTGCCTTAGTGATAAATTAGAATCTCCTAATATATAGATATGGCGCGTACTAATGATGCCAATTGCTGTTTGTTATTTTCTTTCTTGTAATTAGTAGGATTTCTTATTTTCCTCTTTGTACTCCCTTTTTCTTCTCTATTAATAATATTCCTTTTCTTTCTCTGTTGAGTAGTACATAGATAAAATGAACATCCAAATACTGAGAAAACTTGTAATTGAATTTGTGTTTAATTGGGTGCAGAACTTTGTAGAGTGACCGAGATTTTTGTCTAATTTGAAATAATTCTGGAACCCTGTGCTATGCGCAATAAACTATAGTCATTTTCCATTCAATAAATACAAGGAATGTCTATTCTGATATTGTATTATTTCAATCAAATCAATACGTTAATATTTCCTGCAGGCTGTTCATGTTGCTGCTCAATATGGACAAACAGCTTTCTTAAATCACATTGTTGCAAAGTATAATGCTGATTTTGATGCACCTGACAACGAGGGGAGGAGTCCTCTTCATTGGTATGTCATTAAGCTGTGGATTGTTGCATATGGGGTAGTCACTAGCATTGAGTTTTGACATATACAGGATGCTGGTCATACTAATTCTACGATCAGTACCTTCATGATTGTTTGCTTGTGTTATGCACGTAGAAGAATCTAATCTATATAAAAAGCATTTAGAAGAATCTAGAACGGCTTGATGATAGCATTTGATCATCATTATTATTAGTTAGTTGATAGCTGCAATACATTAGTTTATCTCTCCATTATTTGTCTTGGATTCATTCTGAAAGATGCTTGTAGATGTGCAGAAACTGGTAGCTTATAACTGGCGCGTCAGTGATTAGTATTAAGGTCTTATCAACTGATAGTTTATCGTTATCATGAGATTTTAAACTTACATGGTTAAAGTTTTAACAGCTGAACATTCCATTTAATGTCATCGTTTCTTTCAAACATAATGAATTGGCAAGCATTGGGCAAACCATTATATTCATGAAGTACCTCTCGATATTATCATTGTAATTGCACGTTTTTCAACTTTGTGTGAAACTGCATGCTTTTCTGGTGAAAACTCCATGATAAGCATAACTCCTTTGCAAGTATGCATACAAAATTATACTGGGAGATGAAGTTTTTTTGGGAAGTTTAGGTGTTCATTAAAGCATAAAAGGCAAAATGATGCGAAATCAAATGTCGTGAGGTCAAAGCTCACGTGATGCTAAAAATTGAATCATATTCAGTAATAAGCATGATATTAGTTTCACAAGTTATTATGATTATGGAAAGCTCGGCCATAATATAAACTTAACTATGATGTCATATGCAGCATTCCACTTTTATTGAAGATATTAAAACATATATGTTCACTTTATTGATTTTGTAACTTTATTCTTCCGCTCCTTTTAAACATGGCTGCATATAAGGGGTTTGCTGACACATTCAGATTGACTTTATTTTTATGCTGCTTCTAAACAGGGCTGCATATAAGGGATTTGCTGACACAGTCAGATTGCTTCTGTTTAGAGATGCATGTCAAGGGAGACAAGATAAAGAGGGTATAATAACAGGCTCCTAGTCTCTTAGTATGTTTGTTGCATGCTTTCTCAGTTGTATGTATTACGTTTTGTAAGAATCACTTTTTTTCACATACCCATTGAAAAATATGTGGCATTACAGGTTTTTTTTTTTTTTTTTTTTTTTGGTACAGTGGATACCACTTGGCAGATTAATACTATGTGTGGTGTAGTTAAATTTAATTACAAATTGTCAGCTACACTTGATTAGTTGATTATATTGTTATCATGCTAATCCGTGGACTCATCTGGCATTACTTTGACATGTATTCACAAATGTCTACATTGATATCATGACTCAATATCCCCTCCTCTCCAGATAAAATGACAAAACTGGCCTAAGTGGGCCTTCTTCTGGAATGCTCTTGTTGCATTTAGATGTTTCAGAAAAACTTTTAGTATGTTACGATTTTTTATAAGTGTTATTTTTAAATACTGAAGATTCTATACTGGGGGGATTGAAGATAATTATTAGTATCACATCGTATTTACATAATTAACAATGTTGAAATATGTTCTTAATAAGGCTTAAAAATAATGGTTTATCAGTAATTTTATACAAGATATGTTGACTATAAGTATATAATAATATAACTGCTATAGGTTGTACACCGTTGCATTGGTCTGCCATACGAGGAAATGCCGAGGCATGTACTGTGCTTGTACATGCTGGCACAAAGAAGGAATTAATGGTGAAAGACAAAGCTGGATTCACTCCTGTTCAGGTTGCATCTGATAAAGGTCATCGGCATGTCGCCCTTTTCCTTGTACGTAATTTTGTGTTGATGAATCCCTTGTTTGTATAATTTTAGTTTATGTGCATACATACTTAAACAAGAATTCAGAAATGAGCAGCTATGAGGTTCTGGCAGCATGAAGTTGTCCTATCAGCAGGCCCTTTCTTATGCAGTACTTTGCAGAATAAAATATTTTTTCTTAGTCTAGTTCTTCGTGATAAAAAAATACACGTTTCTTATAAAAACTGTCCGTTAGTTGTTCGGGGAAACATCTTATCTTTATCTGTTTATTTGTTTTTTCTGGTGAACATGTTAATTGTTGTGTTTTGTCTTGTTTATCTGGTTGAGCCCAAATTTTGCAGTGCGACCCGTTGGATAATTCAGTAAGCTTTTTTTTTCGAGCAAGACAACAGAACAGTGAATTTTGATCTCTTCAGTGAGGATGTACACTAGATTGAGCCGAACCTTGATACATCTTGTGTTCTTTCTTTTGCTTGTTTTCGTTTTTCAGTTCTAGATTTCATCCTATTCTCACTTCTGTTTTAATAGTAATGAAGAAACAATTCAATTATAGTGAAGTGAAGATTTGTTGTTAGGATTTTTGAGGTTTTAGAAAAAGAGGGTAAAATCTATGTCTCTCCTTTTTTCCCTTTCTGCTGTGAGGAAAATTATAATTTATGGGTAAGAATATATGTAATGAATTAATGATCATGAAACAAATGGGAAACAAGAAGAGCTCTGATCTAACATTTGCGTAAGAGCATATTTCTGGATTTGTTATTTAATTACTATATGACTGCATGGACTGGCGACCTCATTGTAGGAGAATACACACTTGTTGATTAATTTAAAACATTATTACCTAACTAACAATCTCAAATTAATAATTTGTGCATTCAGAAAGTGGACTACTAACTCATTGGATCACTTTTTCCTAATTTTGTTTTGTGTGGTTAGCTGATGGCTGGATAGTGTTAAAGCATAAAGATGCATGTTTTAGATTTCTCTTTAGTGGCATTTGAACTCTTACATATCATACTAATTATGGTGCTATTGAACCACAAACATTGATTTCCCATTACTCAGCTTTTGCCATGAATGAAAGGGGTTGCCTTCCTGGTGCAAATATACTTAAGTAAAACATAGTACAGTATTTTATAGAGGTAGTGTAGGTGCAAAAATGTCTACAATTTAAAATCTGTATATAATTTGTTTACTGCTTGAGAAAAAAACCATAATCTTCTTTTTTTTGTTTTTCTTTTCCGTGGAAGTTTCTCGCTCTTTTTTAAGCTGTTTGGATGCCCTTCAACATTTTAAATGGTTGGATGCAAGTGGTAACTTGTATATGATGGAATCATAAATTGTATTCTTGAAAATGATTGTACTGCATTTGTCTTCAATTACCATTTTATTCTTGTGTGATATTGTGTCCAACATGGCTCTGATGAGTACATATGCGTGTGGATGGGTGTGAATGTGTTTTGATTATCTCTCAATTTAATATGTTTTCACCAATAATATTGGAGTTCATCAAACAATAGTTTCTTTGATTTGTGCAGTCTCATGCACAGGGTGTGAATGTGTTTTGATTATCTCTCAATTTAATATGTTTTCACCAATAATATTGGAGTTCATCAAACAATAGTTTCTTTGATTTGTGCAGTCTCATGCACAGCGAGCTCAGGGCAATCGTTGGCTAGAAAAAGTTTGTGGTGGGAAGATGGCAGATATTGGTTATGCTCCTATTTTATTGTGTATAATAGTTTTCCTCATGATCCTTTTCGCCAACTCAGTTCTTGCTGGTAATTCTGTAATGGTGTATCAAATATTCAAAATCTGGTAGTTTTATGATGTTTATGACCGACTCCTTACTTCTTGTGGTAGCTCCTAATCTTCCCAAGGTTACTGCTGTTGTTGGACTGTGGGGATGGATAGCTCTTTCTCTGGCAGTTGGCGCATTGATTATGTTCTACAGGTGTAGCAGGTGAGCTTATTCTCCGTCGTGCATCCTTTTGATCTTTGTTCGTGCTACGGTAACATAAATGTTTTGACTTTTAAAATATGTTTATTAGCGTACGTACTTTGTCTGAAATTTGGTATACCTTGTGTATTTAACTACAAATGCATGTCCAATATTTGGGAACTTGACTTCAGATTTTCAAAAACTTTCAGACTGCTCACATAAATGTCCTTGTCAGTGACATTATCTCCTGCTATTCTGACAATTGACATATAATTTACATAACAATTTGACAAGCTGTAAAACAGATCTGCTGGTGAAACTGGTGAAAAATGCTCTCTGTCACTTTGGGAGAATGCAAAAACTAAGGTTATTGAGAAAATAAAAAAAGGGCTAGAAATGATATTATTGAGAAAATGAAGAAAACGAGGATTATTGGAGCTTCTAATTTCCTGGACAAAGCTACGACTTGACTCAGGATTGTGCAAGAATCTTGCAAAATTAAGAATTGTAACTGGCTAAGAAAAGGGAGAGGAAAAAATAATGAAAAATAGAGGGAGAAACTTTGCATGTGGTTGCTAAATATGATTAGTAAATCTTCTCAGATATCTTGCAGAATTATGTTAAAGTTTCCTTGTTATTTTACTTTCATCGAAGTTAATTCTTTAATTCACATTTGTATGCAGTAAAGATCCAGGTTATATAAAACGGCCAGGAGAAATGAGTAATCATGTTGACTCAGAGGTATCCAATCAGAACCGTTACAATGTGTATTTTTGTTGCCACTGTAATAAGAAAATGTTCACTCACTGAGTGTTTTTTCCAATAAAGTGACTAAACCCAGAGCCAGATTTAGCAAGGGAAAAGTATATCAGGAAGGTAAAAGAGAGATAAAAAAAAATTAAAAAAAAAAGAAATGGTTTCCACTTCCGGGATTCATATCTATGTAAAAGTAACATTATGCAATTTTTGTCAGGTTTATGGTAAATCTGATCAGTAAGAAAACTGCTCCCTTTATTTTTATTTTTCTTTTCTTTTTTAGCTGTGCAACTTGTATCCATTTCTTTTTGTGCATATTTACATTTCACAATTCAAATGCGAAAGTGTTGTAGATAATACAGTCCTATAGTGCAATTTCTTAATTTATACTAGATGTTTGATGATTCATGGCTAAAAGACAAAGAATCTTAGCCTGCACTATATCATGTTCTCTTTGATTTATTTTTCATTGGCAACTTCACATTTTACAGGATCCTCTGTTGAATATTGATCTGAATAATTCCTCAGTATGGATGGGAAATTGGTCTCAACTTTGCCCCACCTGCAAGGTTTACTTTATGAATTCTATGGAAAGATTGAAAAGATAATACTCTGAATGTTTTGCCTTGATGTATTACTTGTTGAAGTCTCAAATTTATTTTATCTTTCCATATTCTGTCTCTTTAGATAATAAGACCAGTTCGATCTAAGCACTGTCCTACTTGTAAGCGTTGTGTGGAACAGTTTGATCATCACTGCCCTTGGATATCTAACTGTGTGGGTAAGGTGAGAAGTTACATCATTGTATTAGTCTCTTCCCTCACCCCCTCTCACAAAAAAAAAAAAAAATTCTTACATAAGTTCCTTACTTTCTTTCCCCCCTCTATTCTTAGATAGATTTATTAAAACACGGATACATGTCAAATAAAGAAAAATGCTCAATGTGACTTTGCCCCTCATTTGTAAGAGTAACTTTGTTCTCCACTCTTTCCAAGTAGGTATTATATCATAATCATTGTGCATCTTGCAGAGGAACAAGCGTGACTTCTTTATCTTTGTTTGCCTGGCAACGATGACTTCATCCATTGGTGCTGCCGTTGCATTTCAAAGTACGCCTAAACAAGCTAATCTTTAGGTGAGCTAAATGTTGCACTTGTGTGATTATTTACATATGACCCTTGGTTTTAATGGCAGGGATTTGGACATCAACTCCAACATTGCCAATAGAAGAAACATGGATCCATTATGTGGTGGTACAAAATCCTGGTGTCATTGTGTTTTTGTTGATGGACATTGTTATACTTATTGCGGCTACGACTTTAACCACGGCACAAGCTTCCCAGGTGATTGACTGATACTATCCCATGGTTACTTGATGTTATGTTTTTTTCCAACACATAGATCTTGTTCTTTAAAATTGACCACCATGATAAGTGGCCATTAGGGGTGGCAATGAGTCAAGCTTGAGTCTCGGCTTATGTTCGCTTGAAACTTCCGAGCCTAGCTCGACTCATTAAGGACTCTTTGAAGGTTCTCCAAAAGTTTTAAAAATTATCCCAGTCGAGGAGTTGAAACCAAAATCAGTTAAAGAGCCAATTGAATAATTTCCACCAAACCAAGTTTCTTATGTTATTATTTGCTTATGAATATATTTAGTCACGAGTTTATATATAAATAATAAAAAATATATTAAACGAGCTAGGCTCACAAGCATATGAGCTGAGCTTTGGAAAGATTAAGCTCGTCCCGTTTACTAAATGAGCTTAAACTTAAAGTACAAAATCAGCTTGTTTAGAAAAAGAGCTGAACTCGAGATGAGCCCTTAACAAGTAATTCACGAGCTAACTGGGCTCATTCAGACCCCTAGTGGCCATGCAATAGAATCATTGTCTGTTTGTCTGGGTTTGCATATGTAGTTGAGTTTTATGCTGTTCACTAGGAAGACCTGTTCTGTTTACACTGCCATATAGCTTTAATCTGCAGTTCAATTTCCTTGGACAATTTAGTTAGGAGCAGTTTTTCGGTAGAACAGGTCCGCATACTCCTATATTAAGAAATGGGGTGTCGCACATAAGGTACCAACCAATTTTAATGAGTATGATCATGTAACCCAAATTCTACCAATTTTTTTTTTTTTGGTTGATTTAGGTTATATAACTCTTGAATGCATCTACAGCTGGCAAAGAAACTAGCTTTTGGATAATTAGATATAGAAGGAACTGCGAAGAATTGGGGAAGGCGAACTTTGTTTTGTGTAGACTAGGACTTTTCTTGACTCTATCAAACATTACATTATATTTGTTTATGGCTATTTTATGCTTATGATGGCAACTGCTACCACGTAATTGAGGAATTAAATACAAATGTAGCAAAGGAAAACTTTTGGGACTATAGACAGTTTTGATCATGATCTAAGATTTGTAATATAACACCCCAATAGATTTATGTTTTTTTTACAATAGTTATGGATTGTAGATTTTCAGGTCTCCTGTCACATTTTCTAGCTTTCTGTCTCACAAAAGCAAAAATCAAACATCATTTGAGTGTGTTAGAAATTAGAAATAGGGAAATAGTACACACTATACAGTAGTGTTGGAGTATGATATAGGTAAAAAGATCGTAATGATTTGTTTGTATTGGGCATAAAAAAACAAGCTATTTGAGCTTTGTTCTGACTTTTGATTGGCCTTCATAATTTAATGCTTGAGCTACTTGAGCTCGATTGCAAATTTTCTGACCAAAAGTTGTGTTTGAGGTTGCTCTTGTAGTTAATAAACCAACTTACCATTTGACACAACCCAGTTTACATAGGCTTTACAGCCCTACTTTAATATGTCTGTCACCCTTGGATCCCAGTCAATGATTTTGGCCAATTTCTTGCAAATATACTAGTTGATGAAAATAGAAGGCTACATATCACAGTAATGTCTGCACCAAAGGTTCTGAATGAAGTCTAACTCAATTCTCAGGCAGCACGTATTTATTTCCAACATATGATATAGTTGAAGTTTGTTGATTTACCAACCTATGTGAACAGGCAAGAGCCTATTGTTTATTATTATTTGTGAACAATGATTTCCTAGCAGATTTTTCTGTCAATCTGCAATAGTTTGATTGTCCCATACGTCCTGATGGTCTGCTTAAGAGTCCAAATAGTTAAATTTCAGCTTAAGCAGTTGTAATTTCCTTTCCTGGTTGTCTTGTATTTAAACTCTTCAATCTTTCACTCCTTTTGTATGCACCACTTGTCCTGCGTACCCTTATTTGTTGCTTCTCATTTCCTGTAATTTTTTTTTTCCTAAAAAAAGTTATATTTCTGTACACACTAGTATGTATTGGAATGTGTATTCTGGTCAATGTATTAAATGCGTGTCATGAAAAAATAATAAATTGTAGTATATGGTAGAAATGGTTTCCTAATTTCTTTCCTTTAATTGAAACTACCTCAACTTCCTTATCCTGTTGACAATCATATATATATGGTTTCTATTCTTCAGGCTCAAAGTAGGTAGTAGCTAAAATGAGTTTCACTAATGCAGATTGCTCGAAATATTACAACTAACGAATTAGCAAATTCCATTCGTTATGGGTATCTCCGTGGATCAGATGGGCGGTTTTATAATCCATATAACCATGGGTGTGGAAGAAATTGTGCAGACTTTGTTATCCAGGGCTACACAAATGATGATGATATTGCTCGGCTTCCTTTACAGCAGGTTTCCAGTTAGAACTTCATTTTCTTTGCAGCAGAGCTCAATGTCCTGTTTTCTTCATAATCATTTTGAGTTGTAAATGTTATTGGAAATCCCAGTTGTTGAAACTGCACATCCTTGTGATATGTACCATATCTAGCCATCTAGGTATGATAATTGTTAGCGTGCTTTATAGATAAGAAGTCCATTTATTTAGTGGACAAAAATAAGTCCATCTTACTCTGACATAGTACACTTGATTAGAGTAAAACAGACTGAAATTTATTGATTTTGTTTTATTGGCGTTGTGCCTTGTATAATCCCAAAAAAAACTGCTACTATCTGTTGGAAGTTTTTTTGGTTAAGGATGGATTAGGAGTATGAGACATGTTAGAATGGAGTACATATGCAGTATAACCAATGTCTGCTACACCTTTTTTTTGCTAATACAATGTCTGCTACACTTAGTTATGGTTGTGTACCTTGTAAACTTTTGGTTTGACCAACTAATTTCATTGCGGTACAGAATGTTGCATTTGGTTTTAATATAGATCTCCATTTTAATAACACATACAATCTATTACACTAAATGACACAAGGTACCCTCTCTTTCTGCAATTTTATTTGTGCTTTTACTATTGCTTGCTTGCCTAATCTTCAGTCTTTCATTTTGTGGAACTCAAATCGGGTGTCCCAAGTGTACTGACCAGAGATGGAAGATACTAGTGGACCGTCAAATATTTCGTCTCTGAAGAAATCTTGTTCTTATATTAATCTTTTCTTGTATGATTTTCAAGGTTGAAAATTTACATGCACATTAGTAGATCATCCAGCAACGATGGCAATGGATGCTAATTGAGGTTGAATGGCGATTTAAAAAGTGTATGAGATCGATGATATGTCTTCAGTATTGCTTTTTTTTCTTTCTTTCTAATCAATAGTCTGAATGATGTACTAGATTAACTAGATCATTCTCACTATAAAGGAGTCAAATCCCAATTATTTCATGTAAAACTAGGGCTTGACAAAGTCATAAAAGTTATAATAACAAGAATTAAATTGAATATAGGCAACTGCTATTTTATTGTCTGTGGATCACTTTGAAACTCATAAATATATAGGCCTTAAAAGTACTGAAGCAGTTATTCACGGACCAATTCCTTCATATGGCCTTCATGACAAATGGGTGCATGTCCATAGCCAGTTGAATGTAAAAATAGGGTTTGCTCTCCTTTACGGTCTGCATGCATGCTTCTAACAATGATTATTTTATTTTTTTTGCCAAGAAAAATTTGTGCCGTCATACAATGAGAAGTTCACAATATAATTCTTGTAAAAAGAAAGCTATTCTCATATAGATCAGAGTTTAACAAGAACAGAAAGATGGCAATAACATTATGTTGTTGGCAAAGCCAGGCGGTGGAAGAAATTTTTTTTATAGAACATTAAACTGCAGCAAAACAATCAACTCTGCTGGATTCCACTTGGCCATGACTGATTCTTCACAGGTTTTAGAATAGCTTCAACCTCTGATAGAGTATCCTTATCAATCCCAGCAGCTGCAAGTTCGGTAAATGCAGCAACATTCTCCTCAACCTAATTCATCAAGAGGTTCCATGTTATTGACAGGTCATACTTATCAAAGATTATTGAACATCATTACTACATTGTAATCTTAGCTTATGCAGGTTGTGATCAGGCAGGGTCCTTTCGAATGTGGACTCCATGCCATATCTTTGTTGTAGCACTACAATTGTGGAGATGTGAGATAGAGATGGTTGTGTATACTATGATTCTACTAACTCTGTCCAGGAAGTTTGAACTGTAAAGTACAGATGTGGCTACTTATAAAGCAGGAACCAGAACTACACATAGAGAAAGAACAAATCCCTTGCCCCAAACGTTGCCATGGATTCCTTAGAGAGGATTAGCAAGGTTAAAATTCAAAGAATGTTGCATGCAATGCCAATAGGGTTTGTACATGTCTGTCCACCCTTAATAGCATAGAGAAAGATGTTTCTTTTAGACCTTCAATAAGGTAGCAAGTGTAGCTTCCTGAATGAATGCGTAATTTTAAGTTGAAATTGAAAACCAAAGAATGATAAATATAAAGAAGGGACTTTCACTAGCTACTTAATAAAAAATTCCACTAGTTAGTATGAGTGAGGATTAGTAATTTTCTTAACTAACCATTATTCAAGAATCAACCTTTGCACACTGCATTCATTTGTTCTTCACCATTATTTTTCTGGATATCTTTAAATGATCAAGAAGGAAAAGGCCAAAAGTATTCATTATTGCTCTAGCAACATTATTTGTAAACTCATTTGACATGTATTATGACAAGCAACAATTCTACTTCAGACCCTTACGAAAACATAATTCTCAGAGCATACCTCAGTTCTGCAGTACTTTGTCAATGTGCTTTTGTTAACTCTATGTACTAGTATGTGAAACTAAAGGTAAATGAGAGAAAGGTGAAGCTTACAGAATTTTGCAGTTAAAAACCTACAGAATGCATACCACTTGCCAGTTCAAAAGACTGGACACCTCAATTCCATCTCCAAGCAGATTATAAAAAATGAAAAAGACTTGCCTTCACCTATGGGATACAACCATGGATAGGCGATCAGCCCAAGTGGTTTTCTGATTGAAATAACCCTCTTCCTCCACAACTTGGGGGAAAAAGAACTACTTTTTAGTTTCTATTTAGGGGATAAAGAATGGTGTACACCTCAGGTCTTCTATTTCGGCAATGGCCAGAGAACAAGCATATTGATTTCACACAAGTAGTGCACCTGAATATAGGTGCACAACATGCAACAGATCACATATAATGCATCCCACAGCTCACTGAAATTAACAAACTATTGATAGTATACCAGTACATAGTGTCTATTAACACAGATAATGGTAAAATAGTTTTATGGAATAGAATGATGAAGCGAAAAAACAAAAGCCAGAATCTGAGAAAGTCAGGCAGCTGCTCTTTCTGTTATAGTAGTACTATCATTCTATCAATTAAAGCCAAGAAATCTTCTTGCTGAGCATCTTAATCATAAAGCGCTTTCAATCTACTAGGAAGGCATTCTATCAATTGAAGCCAAGAAATCTTCTTGCTGAGCATCTTAATCATAAAGTGCTTTCAATCTACTAGGAAGGGAAGAACTTCATTTGCATATTTTTTAGTTATTTATTTATTTATCCATCTATTATTTAATATCGTTGCAGACATCATTGCCGTTGTTGTTATTATTATTATTATCATAATCATCATTTTTCTTGGTCTTGTATATTTGTTCTTCAGTAATTGACATTCAGTAGTGGACTAGTGAGTAATTTTTGTGAAGAATAATAAGGACAGTATAAATGAGATTTATGTACTTCTTTAAAGAAAATGATCATATGATATGTTATTTAGTGTGCCACCAAGGAAGAAGCAATTCATCTAATTGTGATAGTCATGCTATAGGACAGTGTCAGCGCAGAGTAACATGTATTATCTACAAGATGATAGAGAATTTTCAGAAAACTGAGATATGCTTGTATAACAATAAGTGGGAAGTCATGGCAGATGAAGAAATAAAACCTGTCTCACAGAGTTCATGCCAACAAGCACTGATGCTATGTCCTTATTCAACAAGCTGTACTGCAAGGCTAACTTTGAAATGTTCTTTCCCTTTTCTTTACAATAGGCAGCAGCAGCTTGGCACGCAGCCTAACAGAGATAAAGAACAACCGAAGGCAATTAAACTACGAAGAAGCATAAGTCAAACCACAGCCAAATATCATTAGTTCTTTTGATGCTTGAGAATATTGTATGAGACATAATTATTCAAAACAAACTTCCATGGTGTGAATCATGAAGATAATAATACTCTAGCATGGAAACTATGTTGGGCATCATAATATTTCAATAGGTTGACTAGTTTAGTTGCTGCCCCTTTTATTATTATTTTCTCTTTCAACTCCTTACTTTTTCTCCTTTGGTAGCATGCTAGCCTAAATTGCCAGCAGGTTCATGTTAACATTTTGATACATGATATTGTGCACTCATATCCACCATATCCAAATCTTGTTAGTTGTTACCAGATCAGAAACTCTTCATGGGAGGACAAGATCTAATCAAACACTTTTCTGCTCACAAAGCTCATACCTTCAAGTCCAAGAACTTCCTCTCAGATCTGGGAACCCATGTCAGTACATTCTTAATTGTGTAACAAAAGTAAGCACATGTTGCAGAATTTTTTTCAGGAGAGGGCTATAGGTAGAGTGCAAAGTGCAAACGCATTCTTTTTCCATTTTAAACATCCATCCTTTTTATAAGAAAATATAAGTCATCACATTATGAAGCATATTGGTTTATTTCCTGAAGGAACAAAGGCATAGGTAACAGTAAAAGGGTTTCGGATACAAATAAGCATACCTTCAGTTCAGGTGAAGCTGGGTGCCATTGTGGAGGACCACTCTCAGTAAGAAGCCCCATTGAAAGTGGAGAAGCGCTAATTACACCAACACCCTTACTCTTTAAATAAGGTATTATATCCTCCAGCGTTGAATCATTGATAGAATGATGGCAATATGAAAGTACCACATCCACTGTGCTGGGTGGCACCCGATCGAGCACATAAGTAAATATCCCCAAAGGAAGTCCAGTGATGCCAATGAAACGGATTTTCCCTGCCTCCTTTAGCTTCTGGAGGGCAGGAATTGTTTCATTGACAATCTGTTATGTGGAGGAATCCAAGGATCCCAACCAAAATCATCAAATTTATAGCAATTAACATCAAAGGAAACACAGGAAAAAGAAATTCCACTACCCAGCTTAACAAAAAATTTATAGCAAAGAAATTCATATTCTTAGAGGAAATTAATATATAGACATACATATGTACACTCTCATGTGTATAATTACCTGGTCTAGAGATCCGAATTCAATATCATGACATTGCAGTATATCAACATAATCCAGCTGCAATCTTTCCAAGCTCTCATCTATGCTCCTAGTTATTCTATCAGCACTAAAGTCAAAACCCTCGACATAGCGTCCACACTTTGTTGCTACAATATACTCATTTCTAGGAGCACCTAGAGCCTTTAGCGCCTTGCCAAGTGCTTTTTCTGACAATGTCCCTCCATAATATCTAAAGTATAAGGAAAGAAAATAAATAAAGCAATATGATGCAAAATCAACTTGCTAAAAGACCCTAGCCAAAATTACCCCCTTCAATGAATCAAGCACGAATTCACAAACCAATTAATCTGATGAATCCATAAAAAGGAAAGCAATTGTTCCATGAACGATAATTTAGCTAGAACATCAGAAACATAAAAACAGAAAGAGATCATTGCAGCACAAGAAGTCATCTCTCTCTCGCAAAAAATAAACCTGGGGTAAAAAGATAACACGAACTTAAATTCTCATATGTCTCTTCACTTAAGTCTCTGAATAGAATCACATTAGGTTATACCATATGCTTCTGTTACACAGTTGCTTTACCACTTATGGTATAGAAATTTGTCAAAATGAAATCGTCGTAAGTTCAACAGACGCCATTCTCAACCTTTAACTCTATATATTATAAGGACATTTCTCAGAAGCCATGAGTTTTCTCATTGATGAACTTTTGACTAATGTTTCTCATAGTCAAACTCAAAAAACTTCAATCTCTGATCCTTTTAAAAAAATGGTACTCTTGGTCCCAATAGATAAAGCATTTAACATCACAACTCACAGTTCTCCTCACCTCCTACATTTATGAGCAAGGAGATTTCCGATTTCACACTAGTGTGCTCAGCTAAAGATATTCATGTGGCTAGAATGCAAAGTTATAAAACCCAAATAGTAGTACCCGCATTTCTCAGAAGCCAAACAGAAGAACATATACGGAGTTTTCAAAACAAAATTTATTCTTTTCTTAAAATCTCCTACATAAAAAAGGTGGGTTCACACCACCGACTCATTTCAATTTCAAACCTCTTTTTTTTTCTTTTCTCCAGCAACACAAAGGGTTCATGTTCAAGGTTATCAATTTTCCTCTTCATTAATTTTCAAGTTTTCTTCAGCAGCCAAACAGAGAACGACAAAATACTAACTAAAACATTTCTTGACTGAAATTACATACGGAGAGGTATCGAAGAAGTTGATGCCGAGGCGAAAAGCTTCACGGACACAAGCATTGGCTCCTTCCTCAGAGACAGGGCCGAAAACGTTGCCAAGAGGCGAGGCTCCGAAGCCAACACAGCTAAGCTTAAGGCCCGTGTTTCCTAGCTCCCGGCGCTCGAGCTTGGAGTTAGAAGATGCCATGGTGCCTTTAGGTCCTTGTGAGGAAAAGGGTCTTTGGGAAATGAGAAAATAAATCTATTTCCGGGAAAATTCAAAGATGAGTGGGTGGTGGCTTTCTCTGGAGTGGAGTAATGGCAGGCGGTAGTGTACACGAAAGACAACGTCAAAAATAACAAACAAATGAGTAGATGATGGCTTTCGGTCTTGGGTCCACATTAGGAAGGCAGTTTCTTAGAAGTTGCTTTATACAAAGTATGGGATAATATAAAATTATTTTCTTGGTTTTTTTTTTTTTTTGGGTGAACAATTTTCTTGATTTTTATATGATAATTTATGACAATATGATAATATTAATTTATTTTATAATATATATATGTAATATATATATATATATATATATAAATATAATAATAGATTATATTACAGAAATGAGAATAGTAAAATAAGATAATTTTTCTAATAAATATTTTAATATATTTTATAAGTTATATTTTTAAGATATTTTTATATGATAAACCAAACAATCTCATATTGTTATGTTATTCTTTCATTCGTCATTATATTGATAATTATTTTCAAACACAGTACTTTATGTTATTATGAAATATGTGTAAAAGCTAATTAACTTATTTCATAATATCATATGTTTCTTATATGATGTATTAATCAAGTTCATATTTTTACCTTCATATATTTGAATGAACTCTTATAGTACTTATGTTAGGATTGAAGAGAGTAGCTACGATCATTCCCACCAATATAAATTTACCAATTACAGGCTGCAATTTACTGCTTAACCAACCCACTCTTGATAGTGTTATGTGTAATTATATACACCTATCACAAATAGGTTAAATGTATTTTATCATTAGTATGGATAGCTTAAATGAAAAACTTATTTTCTCCAAGAGAATATCTTGCTAATTTTTTTTATAGGAAACAATGTAAATATATTAATTATATTAGTATAGAAGGTACTCATATGAGTCATAGCAATCAATAACGTTTCACAACTAATTAAATAAGATATTCTAACTCAATTCGACACTATTAAAATTTAATTCACAAATTAAAAAGTAACTCATGAATATGGGATACTTGAACTTGGACATAACAGTAAGTTAACATTTTTTACTGTATGAAATACAATATAACTCTTACAATCAAATTTTAAAGTTGAATATTTTAACATAATTTTAAATTTCAATTAAAAAAAGTGACTTCATCTCACGCTTGAAAATTGTTTAATTGCATCCTAACTAATCACCATTTGTGAAATCATTGTGCATGTAAATATATAAGCCTTTGAGTTTTATCTTTCCAACCAATTGTTAATTTAATTGATAAATAAAAAAAAAAATTCTCTATCAAAAGAATTTAAGATGCAAACTTAATTTCTGGAGAATAAAGAGAGAGCCTTGGATTTTCTGATATGTTGACAAGTGATGGATTGGTTGTGGAGTTGTGGGCTATGATAATAATCTTGAAAGATCATTGTTGGGCATATTCATATTATTAGTTATTGGCCCAATTACAACGCTAACATAGTGACATATATCAATCCTGATACTAATTATTAATTTTTTTAATTTAAACATAAAATAATTTTACATTTCTATTGTCACAAGAAACTAATTCTGCACATGTATAAAAATAATGCATGACAATGTTCCTTTGTTGAATTGTTGTCCATGTAAATAACAAAAAAAATGATGGTGTTGAGGAGTTGAGGTGAATAAAATAGTCTCCCAAAGCTTACCAGAGCCTTACATTTCACTCAAGTCTAAGATGGTTCTGATAAGTTTGAAAGAGGTGTATGCTGTCATGACCAAGCTCCCCATAAAGATAGGAGAAATGGATTAAATTAACTAGTCCACATCCATATAATGCAATCTTCTAGAACCTGCTGTCAGCAAACATTTTTTAACCAGCATGTTCAAAACTGGACTCAACCAATTATTTACTGTAATTACAAAAAGAAAAAAAGAACCAAAAAGGGGTTTGAATCCAACCTTCTTGGTTTACTTATCACTAAATGCAATATATATATCATATGATTATTAGTTTATTACAGTAACAATATTGTAGTCTTGTTGTGTTGGGAGGAAATTTATCTTGGCAATCGATAAATCTAATATTAATAAATCAATGATTCAATCCGAGTTTAATACATTATATGAATCATTAAATATATATTAATTTAGAATATCTATAAATTTGAATTAATGAATCAATGATATGATCCGATCAATATATTATATGAATCATTAAACATTTAATAATTTAAAATTGGATATCCAACCTCACTCAATTGGTTATTAACTTCAATTTTTATCATCCTTGTTAAAATGGGGTTAAAACTTAAACTGAATGCATAAAAAAACAATGTTTCAGGAAAAAAATCCATAAAATTTTTTTTTTTTATAATGCAGCAGATCTTTTAATAGGCCGGTTAAAAAGGGTCAAATTGGCACAATAATTTGGTCTTGTGTTCATTCACAAGTGTCAATTAGGTGTTGGACTGTTGGCTAAAAACTTTTAAAAAATAAAAATAAAAAGTCAGAGGAAGCTCTGTTTTTAAACCAAATTCTTCATTCATAGACAACCAACCAACCAATTGGTATTGGTGGACACTGATGACGCGTCTCAACTCACATGGACTTGAACTATTTTTGGTCATTCATCAAATGGTGGGTTTTGGCTAATTACAGCTCTTATTGTTGGCTTATTGGCTATTCAATTTCAAACTCCACTGACACAAAGGAATTAAAAAAATGAAAAGGAAGCAACAAATAAAAGTAGGAAGAATTTCTTTTGGTTCAGTAGAAAAAAAAGATAATCGGTTGTTGAGCTACACAATACGAGTTACTCTTGTCTTTTATATAAACGATTTGATTTGATTTGATGAGAAAACTTACTTTTTTGTTTTTGTTGAATAGGTTTAGGTTTAGGCAAAGGTGATTGAGATATAGTGAAAGACCGCTAAGTTTGAGAATCAATGGTAATTTCATAAGCAAATTAGAACAAATAATTTCAACATCTAGTTGGTGAAGAAGTTCTTAAAAGTCCACAAAACAACAAAAGTGACTTATATGTGGGTGTTAATAATTCATCAGCTTAAAGTGACATGTTGGAGAGTTTTTATTTAATTAAAAAAACATGTTTCAAGTTTGTATAAGCCAATTCACATCAACAACCTTGAGAGAAAGTGTTACAGTTCAATAGTGGGCTACAGAAAGGTGGTGTATGATAAAGGGAAAGAGCTATAAAAACTGAAGCTGAACCAAAGGTCTTGTACCTCTGGGGAGAACCTGGAAAAGGGAAGGTTTTTATCATTGTTATGAGTAAGCTACTCCTTCTATTGCTTATGCTAATTCTGCAGCCAATGTTTCATATTCATCCTCTTCTTCATTCTGCTTCTTTTTCAGCTTTAGTAATTTGCATTAAAGTTTTTTTCCCCCTAATAACAAATATAATGCCAGCTTCATTGATATGAATACTCAAGCAATTTGTTAATGTTGGTGCACTTTCTTGCAGGATAATAACTTCAGCTCATTTGATCGGCGAAGAAGTTTTGTATGGAGATTTCATCAATCAGAGGATTACCTGAACTGGTAAGACAGCTGTGTATTGTAGTTTTAATAAAACATTAACAGGAAACTAGCTGAATGGTGCATATTAGTCTAGTTTGGTGAAGTTGAATTTAATGGATATGAAAATTCCAAATATTTTGTCAAATGGATAATAAAAGTTTGAGTCAATTTGCAGACAATGGAGGATCCTAGCTTCATGAATCAGTGGCACTTCAACCCTGCAGATGAGCTTAGCATGCTGCCAATCACTGCTGCTTTTGGAGAGAACTTCCAACAATCATTCTATCATCCTCCAAACTTGAACACCAAAACTTTCATGGAAAATTCACATGTTGGCATTAATAGACCCACAAAACAGCTTAAGACCAATAGCTGGTCTTCCAAACAAAAGTGATCAAACATTTGAGTCTTCTCCAAATGTTTTTTCATTTGTCAATTCAAACTACATAAATCAAATGGATATTGTGAAGCCTAAAGAGGAGGCTGATAGTCCTAATAGAAATAACACAATGCCTTCTGATATTTTGATGTCTCAAGGGTCTTTTGGGAATCAAAATTATGTATTCAAGACCTGCCAAGGGGCAAAAAGGATTAGTACAAGTGCTAAACTTTCACAAACTCAAGATCACATCATAGCTGAAAGGAAGCGGCGCGAGAAGCTCAGTCAAAGGTTCATTGCTCTATCTGCCATCGTTCCTGGCTTAAAGAAGGTAACAAGCTATTTCCCTTTGTTTAGGATTAGAAGAAGAAAATGTAGAAGTTCATTATTTTAAGCTTCTTCTGTTAAATGACATTACATAATTCTCAAGTTTCTATTTTACTATGAACAGATGGATAAAGCTTCGGTTCTTGGAGATGCTATCAAGTACTTGAAGCAACTTCAAGAGAAAGTGAAGACTCTTGAGGAGGAACAGGCAAGGAAGAAAGCCGTGGAATCCGTTGTAACTGTGAAGAAATCTCAACTCTTTGCTGATGCTAACAATTATTTATCAGATTCTACTGTCCCATTGGAGGTGCAACTTCCTGAAATTGAAGCTAGATTTTGTGAAAAAAATGTCCTCATAAGAGTTCACTGTGAGAAAAGGAAAGGAGTACCAGAGAAAACAATCACTGAAATTGAGAAGCTCCACCTAACAGTCGTCAATAGCAGTGTCGTGACATTTGGGAATTGTGCTCTTCATATAACAATTGTTGCTCAGGTAATTAGATCTTTTACCTTTTCCAAACAAAAAGATACAGAAAAACAGAAACCAATGTTTTTGCAGTGCGGAAGAGCAAGAATTTTATTGTGGGTTCTCCAAATTTTCATTAAATAATGTATAATTGTTGTTCCCAACAATTTGCAGATGGATGTGGAATTTAGCATGACACTGAAGGATCTTGTGAGAAATCTATCTTCGGCTTTCAAATCATTCATGTGAGCAGAAGTTACACTTTCAGTTCATAAAAAGCTGAATCTGTTTCCAAGTTTCTTGTACTGCAAGAAGCTTCAGAAACTAGTAGGAATAATCCCCAACTCTATGTTCTTCAAAATTTCTGTTTACAAGGCCTGTAATGTTCTGCAAATCTTAGACCATCTATTTTCAAGCATGTTTGCTGTGAGGTTAAAAAATTTTACAGGAGGGTTTTTACATCTTTTTCTTTTTTGCATGGCTAACTTGTTGGCCATGTTTTTACCCACCTGTTTTAAAAAGTGTGATCTCACAGCTTGTTTAGGCTTTTTTATTTTATTTTTTCAGGAAGGTTGAAATTTCAACTGGACCTGTTTTTCAGTCCCTATCTTACCTAATATTGTGGAAAGGGAAGAATGGTTTTTTAGATATGTTGACAGACAGGCCTTTGTTGTAGCCTTGTTATTTAATTTTCTATGTAATTTCCTTGTAATGTCACTTTCTTTGTAATAGTTTGGTTGACAGCAAATGGAATAATTGTACCTTCATCACTTCTGGTATTCCTTATATTCATGTAACTTTGATGAGTGTTAAGTTTGTCAAATTGGCTTTAGCTTAATATGTCCTCAAGTGTCTTATATATTTTTCATCTAAATTTTGAATTTTTGGGAGATCTGATATATCCCCTTTTCTTTTCTACTGATAAATGAAAAGTTTCATTCATAAAAGAAAAGATACAAGCAGTGTTGTTGCAACTAATTAAGACTACAAAAAACTCAAATAGCTCAGAAAGAACCTACAAATTGAAAACACACATTACTTAGACAATCAAACAACTACAAAAGTAAATGAGAAGAAATGATTAGCATGAGAGGGAGTGATCTAGCAGTTCAAGACTTACTTCTTTTATCTGCACACCATTTAAAATTAATAAAAAAAATTACACTTTGAGCTGACGTATTAAGAAAAATATAAAACTCATATAATTATGAGAATAAGTTAATTTGAGCAACATTTTAAGGCTTTTTGTGTTCAAATTTTCTACAATGCAAAAAGAAAAAATGGCATCGCCGAGTGATTAAGAAATTAATTAAGGATTAACACACTATTACATATTTTAAAATTGAGTTACATTATCATTTTGTCCTATAAATTTCCATCTGCCAGCCTGTCACCATTCTGTAATCTCTACAGAATTGCATAATTTTTTTTCTTCTTGGTTGGTATATTGATATAAATTCCTCAGATTCCTTTGCAGTACTTAATTAATAGCATTAATGATAATGATATTTTAATAATCACAAGGGAATAGTTGTGGCCAGACCTAATCAGCTAATTCTCTTATCATATATAACTATTAGCAGATTTATATTAAATAATTTACTGATCAATCTTGATGACTTTGATTCTGGTAGCAAAAGCCTCCACAATAACAATAAGTCTTTCTCCTCAGTGCAAGTTTCTCATTGTTTTCCCTAAAATTTTGGTTATAATGAATTTTTTAATTAATTCAAAAAATAAAAAAAGAGGTGAATTTGGTACTAATGTTACTTAAAAAATTGATAGTTCAAATTCTTTAAGAAAAAAGAAATTGATAGTGCAGAGAAGTTCTAATTCATGTCATAATTAATGATTTTAATATTGGTGAGATTTGTCCTTATTAGATGTCATATCTAATATCTTATGTTTTAGCAATGTTAAGCATTATCATTGTAAATATTTTATACAATCTCAGTCCCTACTAAAGATTGTGATCTTTCTATGTGCCGAATGACTTTGTTTTATTTCTTTTTTCCCCTATATGCAACCTAGAATCATTTTCCTAAAAAATATGAGATCATTTATATTCTTCTGAATACCAAACTAAATAAATCATCAAGTTGGGGAAGGAAGAAAAGAAAACTTGCTTTAGTTTAATTTTAAAAAATAATATATTGACCAAGAAAGTATTAACTAGTTTAATTGTTTGAATGAAGGTGTTGGGACCTCTTAGTCTCTGGTTAAAACTATTAATCTTGTCTCTAATTCCTAGTGAAGGTGAAATAATTTAATTGTACAACGATGAGAGATATTAGACCTTCACATCGGCAAGATTCTATGTTTTATTTATTATTAATACAAAGACAAAAACCAGCTAACTAATTATGCAACCATATATAATTTATTTCTTTAAAAATTAATATGTTGGTTTCCATATAGACAATATAAATTTAAAAAGACCAAAAGGAAAAAAAAATGTAAGTATTTGGATTATTAAGGTCTAGGGACAATAAGGTAATTTAACATTTTAAATAATATAATGCTAAGTGGAATTACTATAATTGGTATATGCCAATTATAATCTTCTGCATTATAAATTGAAGGTTTGGTGTACTGGATTACTTATATGTTAATCATTCATTACTCTATATTTGACTAAAATTAAGTATTAAAGGATAAGAAGCAAAGCAATTAAGTATACCACCCTGACAAAGACATATCTTTTAGAGAATCAAAATAAGATCTATAATAATTCTTTTTTTTTTTTTTAATATTTTGAAATACAGAGGTGATTAGGTGGCAAATTAAATTTCCATTTTAATTTTTTAACTCTACTTGCTTATATGTCTCATGTCTGCACTCTGCAATCAATATAGAAGGAAAAGATATATCTATGTATGAATAAATGTACTCATAGTCTTAATTTTCCTCATTTGCCTACCAAATGTGTGTGTCAAAGTTGAAAAGATTGCAAAGAGTTTGTTGAATTATGAGCTATGTCAACTAAATACAAATTGTGTAATGGTGAATTAGAGGTAAAGAAGGCCTTGTTGACACAAATCTGAAAGAGTAAACCTAAATATTGTTGATAAATATGCCATGTTTAAGATTATAAATGATTTAAGGAAGAAAACTAGCTAATGATGAGTGTCATTGTCACTATCATGTATATCTCATATGACATTTTAGAAGGTAATTAAGTGGCAAACAAATGGTTGGTAATCAAAGAAAAGTGAACTTACCTATTATTAATTGCGATTAGATAATTTTATTTAATATATCAATATATAATAAGAGTAGTTGAAACATAAGATTATAAATATATATATATATAGAAAAGAGAGGAACATCAAAAATCTAATATGATTTGGATTTGTTTGGTTTTAATCATTGTTGATATTGATAAAATACCCATATAACATGTTTAAAATGTAAGTGATATTATGCTAACCACCTTTGAAAGATGTAAATTCCTTGCACTAATAGGTACAAAGTAACCACCTTTGAAAGATTGTTTATAGTTAGGGCATGAATGATCACAAAAGCCCACTTAGCTGGAGCCCAATAGAAGGCTTTTATATATTATATTTTTATTTAATAGACGACAAAGCAAATGGTTTCGTGGTGTAGTTGGTTATCACGTCAGTCTAACACACTGAAGGTCTCCGGTTCGAACCCGGGCGAAGCCAAGCCTTTTAATATAATTTTGCAAATAAATCAAACGACGTCGTTGCTGTATCTTCGTCCTGCCTAGAATGAAGCCGTGTAACCCGTAAGCTGGTGGGCCCACGTCATCCAGCCGAAAATTTTCGAGACGACGCCGTTAATAGAGATCTTCGGCTTTACTAGGTTGAAGCCGTGTAACCAGTACGTTGGTGGACACACGTCATCCAAAAGAATTTCCCGCGCCTCCAACAATCCCAACCAATCATACTCATCCACAGATCAATTCCTCATCTCGTATTGGTCAATCTCTCCACGTCAACATTCTCAAAGAATTTCTACCACTCATTCCTAACATCCTCTAATTATTTTAACCAAACAAAACCCCAAATTCCAAATTCAATTTAGTTTTAGGATCAAAAAAATCCCAAAGCATCGCTCATCACTCTGATCTTCTTCGATCTTCCAAGTCTCCGTGTTGTCCATAAACAATGAGATCCCTCTACTTTCTGGCCCTTTTTATATCTTTGGTTTTGATTCAATCTTCGTTTTTTTGGTTCTCGTCGGCTTTGCTTTCTTCATCAGAGAACAATCCTCCTTACCCCAAAGCCATTTCTGTAAGTGGGCTTTTGCAAAATTCTCTTTTTCCTTTTGAAATAGAAAAAAATTTGATTTTTTAAAATGGGAATTCAACTATTCAAATCTTGGACTTTTCCCGGGAACCAATTGCATTGTGATTATTTTATTTTATTTTGTTTTTTTTAATAGTATATATAGTTATTTAATTCTGGGTATTGTATGTATAGGATTTGAAGGATTCGATTGTAAAAGGGTTGGGATTTCACGTTGAAGATTTTAAGATTTATGGGTTTGATCCGAGAGATGCCCAGGTGGGGCATTCACTGGCGTATGAATTCGACGTGGAGATTGATAATAAGGTTCTTCCGTTTAAGCTCTTAGAGGACGTGAACCGGTGGGAGTATGTGGATTTGCCAATTTTCCGGGTTGAGGAACCGGGAACACCCCGAGAAGAAAATGGGTTGGTGAAGAAGCGGGATTCAGCAAATGGGTTGCCTGTTTTGGCTCCATTTCAGCTGGCTGGACCCATGGAGCTCTGGATTCAGGACGCCAAGGATATGAGGATTTCTCTTCCTGTAAGTGTTTTTTTTGGTTCAATTCATGAAATGTCATTGTTCTGATCATGCTCATCCTTTTTTGGAGTTTGCAACTTTGTCATATGTGGGTTAAGTGGTAATAAAAAAAAACAAAAAAAAACAGGGTCTGAAAGTTGGGGCTTCTATGAATCACTGCTAAGAGGTTGGGCTATGTTTGTATTTTCACCGTGTCCTGTTTACGTTTAAATAAATAAGAATGTGATGGAGCAATTGTAGTCAGAACAACATGTAAAAACCAAAATTATTAATCTGAAAATCTATATTTTGTTGCTTGTCTGCTGGAAATTTAAGCTTTTAGTTGGTTTTGTCTGTCACTTTTCTTCTATGGTTTGTAATACCCCCTACAATTTCACATGAATTCCTGTTGTGGGTTTAGATAATATACTCTATATTCTACTCCTTTCTGACAATACTCCTCTTGTTCTTTTTTTGTTACTGACATTAGTCTTTTGTTTGTTTGGCAGCATGATGTGGATGCTGGGGTATTGAAGAAAGTGATTTTAGCTGATGGTGCCGTGGTTACAGTTAAGGGTGCAAGATCAGTTAGCCTGCGCCACCCACTTGAACTCCCCCTTCCCTTAAACCGAACGCATAATGGATTTGCAGCTGGCCTTCTAACCTTGGCTGAACAGCTCCGCCATGCTTCCCGTGCACAGGGTGCTCCCCTCCTCTCACTCCGCATTGTTGGTCCTACCTCTCTTACAGCCCCTTCCTCATCATCAACCCTTTCCGATAACAGGCTGAAGCTTAGACGCCTTGCACCAGGTCTTGTGGAGTTATCATCACTATCAAAAACGAAAGCAATTGAGGGTATTTCTGCTGTTAATGTTCAAGATGAAGTACCGACAGTACTGACTCTTACCCAGTTTTCTACATTGTGGCCTCTAACTTCCATCAATGGATCAAATTCCAACTTGATTGGATTTGAGCAGCTGCTATCTTCTGTGCTGGGTCCTAAGGCTCACAAAAAAGGTTCTTTCAAGTTGTTGAAAGCAGATGTATCTGCTCAGACATTCGTGAAGATAGGATTTGAAGCAGAGAAAAAGCTAAAAGAAGGAGATGGGTTTAATTTTGAGGGTTATCCTGAGTGGAGGACTAAGCCTGAGGCAGTGAAAATGCATTTTGAGGTGCTGGCTAAGGTTGACGGTGACAAGGTAGTAGCTGAAAGAGTAATGCCAGTTAACCCTGTTATTGTGGAGGATACTGTAGCTGCAAATGTGCTGATGGGGAATGTAACCATGTCAAGAACTCCAGTAATTCACCCTCCCCCCAATCCCTTCACTCAGTAAATTAGCCAAGAGGTTTAATTTTGTTTTCATTAATGGAAAGAATTGTAAAAAATAAATTTTTTTTTCCTTCTTGTTTTGTGATTAATACATATGATAAGTTTGAAATATTGTAAAATGAGAGTCTCTGATTTTTGTGCCCTGCCACATTATACAGTTCTTCACTTTGAGGGGGCCAAGACTAAACACTCACGTAATTATCCATATATCTGGTGGTATACAAATTGATGAGCTAGCAGGTCATAGAGAAACGAACTTTTTTTAAACAGGAATGCAATTATAAGGAAGCAGAAAATACTGGAGTCGCCGTCAAGACTCAAATAGTGTCTGGGAGTGCTTGTTGAAGAAGAGGAAATAAGCCAAGTAAGAAGTGGTTATTATTAGTTGTTTAAAATGTGAAACTGTAGCAGCAAATCATCTTTCAAAATGTTTCAAGGGAAGTTTGATTGGTATGCTCTGGGAGGTATGTAATTCAACCAGTTGTGATTAACGAGAAGACAGTGGAATCCTGAAGATACTTTCACATCAACAAACAAAAATTTCTATTAAATACTCTGCATTAGAGACATTTTCTCAATGTTCCATTCACTTCCTGATAAAGCTTATGCCCTTTTGAATGCTTTCTGCTAACTCTTTCTTTGCTTTCTCCAGCCCGATCCTATCAACAAAGGAATGGTAAGTTTCAATAATATACGAAGCCTACATCCGAAAAAGTCATCAGAAGTCGGAATGTATCACCAGTATACCTTTCATACTCATTCAGGGGCCCGAGTTGGTAGATTTCCTCAGCTCCAGTACGACCAAGGCGTACCTTGGTTGAAAAGAAAGGAAGTTCTGTGACCTGTTATCAACGTTAATGTTATTGGTGGAAATCAAAACTGAAAAATCATGATAAAAAGAATAAAATTAAAGCTTGAACATGCTACCTCAGAAGCCACAAAAGCACATTCCACCACTCCAGCATCTCCTCTCAAGCCACGAAGGCACGCATCAGCAAATTTGACAGCCGAATATGCCTGCACATATTATGAGAAATAGTTCTGTTTATTCTTAACCATCCAATTGAAAGTAGAAGGAGGATTTTATTCATAGCAACTTCAATTGCACAAAGATGAGTATAAACTGTTAACCATGGAAAGAGTTGCAGATCCACCCCCACCTTTCGCCTGCAACATGAACAATTAATTGTTACTAAATTGAAATAAAGCAAGCCAGATTATCAAATGGAGCAGGAGAGGATTATGTGTAATTGACTACTTAAGAATATTGTATCATGAAAGTGCCAAACAGATCGTGTACCTGATATAAATCAGCCCTAGCACATTTCACATCAGTAAGAGGCTTAAAAAATGGTTATCCGAACATTTTCATCTATACAAGCAATTTCTTAAATATCTATTGTTGAAAGAATGATATGTAAGTTAATGCAGATTGAGACTCATCAATCTATATCAAGAACACTGTCTGAGATATGCAGTAGCAAATTTCACTTGCACCAAGCAGATGATGATAGATAAAAACAGAAATAGTTTGTATTGATAATTAAATTCTCATCACATATGATGCAAAATAAAATCCTCTACAGCAACGAGCCTAACATTTTTTATATAACTTGGTTTGGTGATATCACCTGAACAACTTCTGTTCCACCATCTTGGATGCGGGTTGTCAGGTATTCTATTTCTTCAACAGTGAAACTAGAAGGAGGCTTAACCTGAAAAGAGTCATTTTTAAAGCTGTTATAAAGAAATCAATTGCTCTATAACATGCCAACTCGTTTAATACCTGAAAATTTGAATTTTGGATAGAACTTATATAGTACCTGTGACAAAAGAGGCAGTATTGTCACTCCTGCATGACCACCCACAACTGGAACATCCACTTCCCGAGGGTCAAGTCCCAGTACTTCTGCCTGCAGGTATAAAGTTTACAGGACTTAAAGTAGTTTGTAACCACATACGTAAGTGATAAGTCAACTTCAGAATTTATAATGACACTGAAGTATGTAAGCTTCAAGATTTTAACTATTCTGCATCTTAGCAATCCATCATCTAGATACCTATTAAAGTTTGCGTATCTGAATTAGTCAATCGTAACTACAAATCAAAGGAAAACACAACCAGGAGTTATAATTGCAGAGTTCAATTTCAAAATAACTTGATTAATAAGCAGGAAAATGTATTCTCTTTAAATTGACATCTTGAATTTAGGGACAAAAGGATGATTCTTAATTAACATAAATATGAAGAGGAAATCATTTGGGATTATTAGTTACCACAAAAGTATTTGCCCTCACGACATCAAGCATCGTAACACCAAAAAGTCGCTTTGGATCATATGTGCCAGCTTTCTTGAAAACCTCTGCTGCAACTGCAACAGTGGAATTCACTGGATTACTAATCAAGTTGACAATTGCGTTGGGGCAGCATTTTGCAATTCCTTCAGAAAGGGTCTTAACAATTCCAGCATTAATGTTGAAAAGATCATCCCTTGTCATTCCCGGCTTCCTTGGAACACCGGCAGGTATGATTACCAAGTCAATGCCGGTAAGTGCACTCTCAAGCTGTGATGGTCCCAGGAAACCACGCACCTAGAAACCCAAGAGAGTTCATGGTATGAAGTCATACATCAAGCAACTTTATCACTTTGAAATTGCAATTCGATTTATCATAACATGATCAGGATTGCAACACAGAATTTCACAATACAAGACCCATTTATGTATAATGTCCCCGCAATTCCGCAGACAACTTGAATCAAGTTCCATCATTCTATGTTTTATTCCAAGGATATTGAAGAATGATTAGCTATCAGGGTTGTAAATACTTATCTCTAGATACAAGTTAATTCATCCTAGAGCTTACTTAACACCTTCTGTGAAGAAAAAACATAAAATGCTGGCAATGTTGCAAAAGAAATTACCACTGCTCCAGTGTCCATGTGACTGATATCAGCTGTAACACCTGGGGTGTTGACAACATCATACAGGTGGAGAACTGATACTAATGGATTCATCTTCATTAACAAACCAAGAGGTTGGCCAATGCCTCCAGCAGCACCCAGAATAGCCACTTTGAACCCAGGTGCCCCGCCCTTTGCTCGGCAGTAGTCTCTCCTCAAAAGAGAATTTCCCTCCCCCTTTCATTACACAGTCCACATAAAATGTCAATTAACAATGACCAACCAAATGGAATTGATTGAAATTTATAAAATTATTTGAATGAACCTTCATATTATCAGTTTACATTTCAATACAAGAATTGCAGCAAGGATGTCTACAACTGCATTGTTATAGCATGTGTTGCTAAATTCTAGGAGATTAGAACTTAAACCCTTGTTGGCTCACACGTCTATCCAAAATAAATTGAGCAATTACAGCTTCTTATTGGTTCTTTCATCAAGGTCATGTAGCAGAGGCATAAAAACAAGGAAGAAACCTGGAAATTTGGTGGCTGAAGATGAGCTGAGATCCTTGCAATGCGCTGATTAGCCTCCATTTATGTCTTTGTTCAGGGAGAGAGTGGGTGTTGGGTGTATGTTGAAATTGAATTGCAATATGAAGAACTACAATTGCACGTGGGGACAAATAAGTTTTTAAACATAAAAAAAGAAAAAGAAAATTAAGAGATAAATAAGATTATTGAAACCTGGGGAGTGGGAAGCAAGAGGTTGACATGTATGTTTGATGTTTGATCTTCTTATTCCTGTTTGTTTTCTTCTCAAAATTAGATTGTGTGGAATCAAATTTTCTGAACCCTTATCCTATCTTAGGCTTCAAATGAATGTGGCTCTCAAAATTCTAACTGAGAACTTCCACAATCCTCTGTTGCCTACTGTTGGTTTAAGTTACGCCTTTCTTTGAATCATGAGCAAAAGGTCTATTACTTGTTACAGTGACATATGACAATGACACACTAGAGATCAAATGGGAAAGTTGTTCATGGGCCTTTTAAGTTTGGCCCATATCAATGATTTGTAAAGCGCAGACCCATGAAAATAAATGTTATTCATGGGCTGCTTATGAATAACATTCCACATTGAAGAATACCGGAGAGTTTGCTGCCAGCATGAAACAATAATGGCAGGCTGCAATCAACTAGTGCTGAGGAAGCAGTATGATTCAGAATCTCCGCTAGGAACAGGCAGAGGGTGAGTTTGTGTTGTACTTGCAATAGATTTTCCCTCGAAGAGCAATTTGTACAGTAGGTGCATCTCTTTCCCTTCCTAGTTGGTTGCTAGGTGCAATATCTCCGCTAGGAACAGGCAGAGGGTGAGTTTGTGTTGTACTTGCAATAGATTTTCCCTCAAAGAGCAATTTGTACAGTAGGTGCATCTCTTTCCCTGCCTAGTTGGTTGCTAGGTGCAATTCTGTATGAAAAGTCATGTATTAAGATAGGTGCAATTCTGTATGAAAAGCCATGTATTAAGATAGGTGCAATTCTGTATGAAAAGCCATGTATTAAGATAGGATGATGTATTAGGATTTGCCTTCTGGTATGGAAATTGAGTTTTAATAACATAATTCTTGAAGTAAAATAAATAATTTTACACCCTGATAATATTTTAGCCCCTCCAAAAACAAAGTTTCTACAATCTGCTATCCTGGACAGTAAGCAAAAAAAAAAAAAAAATAGTACAAATGTTGTGTTTTGTAGACGTTATTTTTCCTTGTGTATGTACTTTTGAAATGATCTTGAAAGCCGTTCCACAGAGAACTCTTTTTCTTTCCAATCACCCATCATATCAGCTATAAGTTTTTTCTTGCAGCACCCTCGGGTTTCCTTGATTACCAGGTTTTATAAGCAAAAAACCTTTTTCTTCTTAGTTGACAAAACACTGCAAAAGAATACCAGTATTTTTAACTCTGGAAACACCAATTTAATCTAAGATACAAATTTGATAGAGTTGTTATCCTTACCTTTGAGGTCTCACAATAGGGGATTTCCTTCTCAAATTGTCCTTCCATTCTTGAGCAGCTTTATCCTGGCAACGTTCTCTCTGTTTAATCAAATGTATTGGCTTCTGATAGTTAGGAACAGCCTGTCCATGAGGAGTAATGACAGATGCTTTTCGGTTCATTGAATTTCTGGTGCAAGTACTTCCAATCCTCCCCTGCATGACAATGAGGGATATTTAATGATTAATGAACTGGCACAAACATGGACACAATGATACAAATATGACAAGGCACAGGAAAATTCAAAACTTTTCTTTAGATTTATGTTATGTGTACTGAGTCGTGTCTGTGTCTGTGTCCATGGCACTAGTTAGAAGAGTCCATACTTGATACATCTAAGCAGTATTAATTCAGGATATTCTTCTTTAATAGATATTACTTAAAGGTTTATCCACTTGCATTCTTTTATATGAGTTCCCTTCGCATCCTTCATGAGTATCGTTGTCATGTCCAATACAGTTTTCTTGTTTCTAGTAAAAAAAAATGTAAATGTTTAGAGCTTTATTAATATTACACATAGGATGAAGTCTAAATTGAAACTTACCTGGTTAACTTTCTGATGTTTTTTAATTGGGGCCTTTCCCCCTTGAGGAACTGTACTTGTGATTTCTTTCAATGGCGCATGAAGTTTTTTCTCCATATTCGCTTCCTTAAGAATCCCTCTTTCCTACAACAGCATATATATTATCATATTCATATGCTAAAGCTGTTTGAAATAGCTGTAACTAAACAAAGTGGCTGCCGAAAAGTATACTTACCTCGGTTCTTAGCCTAAAAGGCATGGGGTTTGTAGGCTTTGGTTTTCTATACTTTACAACTTGAGCACCAGTGGCAGCAGATATGGATTTCTGTTTCAAACTCTTATGCATTAGAAACTATAATCTAATGAATATTAATAAACCTGCAGTAGATTGAACACACAATATGAAAACTAATGTTAAAACAACAATGAGGTTGTATACTTTACAACTTGAGCACCAGTGGCAGCAGATATGGATTTCTGTTTCAAACTCTTATGCATTAGAAACTATAATCTAATGAATATTAATAAATCTGCAGTAGATTATTGAACACACAATATGAAAGCTAATGTTAAAACAACAATGAGGTTGTTAGGTAGACACCACCTGTTTGTTTTTAATGGAAGCCTCATGCTTGTTAAGAACAGTGCCGTCACTAAAGATCGGTATTCTGTATATGTTTGACATACAATTATCTAATCAATAATTAAGCATATGAAAATAAGAGATGCAGAAAAAAATTATTCACAAGGTAAACTAGTTTGATACCTGTTATCATCAGAGGTTGAAGGGTTTTCCCTTTCATCATTTTCAGTGACTAAATTGTTATTTTCTTTATCATCGGAAAAGCCCAAAACATTTTCCTTATTATCACTTTCCATAGCTTTAGGAATTTTCCCCTTATCTGAATTTGGCTTAGCTTCCTTTTCATGATAACTTTCTTCACATGTCTTGATCCCTTCTGAACTTGATAGAGAGGTAGTGTCATTGTCACCTGGACAACTGTCTGATGAAATTATTCCTACTGATACAGTTTTCAGAAACACTTCATTTTCATTTCCTTTACTATTCTCAGAAGTATCTGATACAACGCCCCTTTCCAAGGAACCATCCCTTGATTTCTCATCAATCTCCATGTCACTGTAGTCATGTTCAGGTTCAGCCCCCTCATGAGGGAGAGAAGCCTGACTTTTCTCTAAACCTTTTTCCGTCTTCTTCTTGAAACATCTCAAAGACTTGGATTCCTGGCCCTTTCGACAATGAGAATGTAATGAATCAAAAACACGGCTTTTAACCTCTCTTCCCCTCAATTGTTTCCTTGAGGCAGCTATAGGCAATTGTTTCCCAGCTTCATGCTTCTTTCCCCCATTGATCTCAAGCTTCTTCATTGCTGAATATAATGTTTTCATGGCTGTATTCAATTCTATAGAACTCTTGGTTTTTACAGCCTTCTTTGGTGAGTTAAAGACCAGAGCCTTGGCCACCACTCTATTCTTTGGGACTACTACATTTGTTGGTTTTGGGTTCCTAACACTTCTAAAGTTATTTGGATTCAAAAGGCGCCTTTGATTCCTTGGAGTAGTAAACGCCTTAGCCATAGAAGATGATTCTTTGACCTTCCTGCTTGGGGTTGCAGAAACCTTAGAAACTGGTCTAGTTCTCAATTTGTTATCAATCATTTTTTGTGATACTGAAGAAATCAAAGCCAATCTTGTCACTCTTGACTTTGAAGATTTTGTAGGAGCTGTAAGTGGCCATTTCGGATTTGTACTAACAAATAGGAAAAAAAATTAATATTATCCCAGTTACCAAATTAAGATAAAGAATAGCTGGAGTTTATCATCAAAGGTTCTGCTTTACCTTTGTTCCTTTCTAATTAGTGCTTTCCTGAGCCTTACATTCGGACTTCTAGCTGCCATAACCTGTAAATACAATACCCCTCTTATAAATTCTCGAAACTAACTGAAACCAAGCTCAACAAGAATGAAAAATATAAGTTACAAGTATAACCAACCCGAAGAACAAAATTCTTATTGATTTCTTCACAGTCCAATTCTTCTTCATGCTTTTGGTCACACCCTGATGTAGAAAATTTAAAGGCACAGAAAAGTATGGATTTTTAGTCAAAATTAAAGCTCAAATAGCATCGCTGAGATGAAATTTTAGCCCAACAGTATTGGCCATAGGGCAATTCTTCTTCATGCCTTTGGTCACACCCTGATGTAGGAAATTTACAGGCACAGAAAAGTATAAAAATTAAAGCTCAAATAGCATCACGGAGCTGAAATTTTAGTCCAACTGTATTGGGAAGATTGAAATCTCAATCTTTATGTAAAACCATTATAGACTAAATACAGGTAACTGAGTGAAAAGTGAAAACCCTTTAGCTACAAAGTAGAGTTACTATGAATTATAGAGGGAACATTACCGACACGCAAGCAGAACCAGTAACGGTCATCGGGCCTGAAATGATCAGGTGCTTTGAGGTCCACGAACTTGGGTGCTTCAATCTTCTCGTAAAATTCATCTCCTAGTTCTTCTTCTTCTTCTTCTTGTATTTGAAGGGAACGCGTTTCCTCCATATCTTCTATGCACAAACACACCGAGAAGTAGAGAAGGAGAGAGAGAGAAAGCAGTGGAGCGTGTTGAAGTTTTAGAGGTAAATTGTTAATGGCGAGGCACCCAATGCTAAAGAAAGAAGACAGTTTTAAATTCGTTGGCTCTGTAAGTAGCCGTTGGGAAAGGGTATGATCAGAATCAGACAGGCTGGTAAGGAAACGGCATGTAAGGGGTGTTTTAGTAAATTGATGTGGACTAATCGAACCCTTTTAGAGGCCCAACCCCACATTTATAGCCCAACAACTGTCCAATGCCCTTTACCTACCCAATAAATGAATGAACTTTGCAGTTTGTACTATAAAATCATGGTTGATACAGAAGCAAAAAAAGATTAAGTTGTTTAATTGTATAGGACAGTTGTGGGTAGAGCTAGACACGAGTTCAATCTTGAGTCTATTACACTAAGCTCAATTTAAGCTCGAGATATTTTTGAGATCGGCTCGAGCTCGATTAGTGACTATTTGAGTTCGTGAGATTTATTCTTAAACCAAATGTTTTTTTTCTTACTTAAATCAATGTATCTAATCTTGTTTTAGTAATGGTAACAATACAAGCAAACTTGAAGTACTTTCAAAATATATTTATAACTAAAATAATTAGTAAAAATGTAAAATATTTCTGGACCGAGCCTATTCGAGCTACTCGTAAGCTTCTCGATCCCAAGCCCAAAAGCTTGATTTTCTAATCAAGCTCCAAAATTTGTTCGAGCTCAGCTCGTAAACTCAGATAAGACAAGTTGAGCTTTATTGAGCCGAGATTGAATGAGCTGAGCTTAGGCTCGGGCCAACCCTAATTGTGGATAATAATAGCAATAAAAAAGATTTTCAATATTAGAAGAATATAAATATTTCGCATAGAAACTACTAGAATAAAATACTCTAAATTATGAATAGTTACAGAGTAAAAATTATATAAGACGATTGAAATTAAAAACATTGATGATTTATGATGAACAAGTAACAAACGATCCATGATGCATTTTCAAACAAGGTAGATCAAAACTTATTTTGGGTCATAGAGTTTGCATATTGTAGCTTATATATTATAAATCCTTCTCAAATTATTTCTTATCCCACTTGTACACAGTCTATGATTTATATTACCCTACTAATGACAAAAGTAATTAGTTATAGCAAGAGTCCGAGTTTGTTTGGTTAGGAAGAAATTAAGAAAGAAACAAAGAGCCAAAAAAGAATATAAATGTCCATTTTTGTCTCAGCAATTAGCACGTAGAAAGGCTGGCTTAAATAAACACTAATAAAAATTTGTTTAGCTGAAAATCCACAATAATATTGGTTCTTTACAGTGTTAGTTATATAATTTATGAAAAACTCGGTTGATATGTTTAAATCAGATAAATTCTAGTGATAATTACTTGTTATTTACATATATGACTATAATTTATAAATAAATAATTAACCAAGATTTTAGTGATTTAATTACATGTTAGTTCTATAATTTATGAATACAACGGCTAACATGTAGACGATTTACGTATTATTTACATATGATAATAATTTATAAACAAATAATCTATGCCATATTAACAATTTGCATTTTATTATAAACCAGGTAAACTCTAAATGATTTACATGGTAGTTATGTATGGGAATAACTTACGAACAAAAAGGCAAAACTTTTAATGATTTATATGCATGTTATTTACATATCATAATAATTTATGACATTTAATATCTTGAAGATTTAAGAGAGTGTTTGTATTTGATTATATCTTGGTGAAACCTGATTACAATAAGATAATCTGAATATTGAGAGTTTGGTCATAATTTTTAGGTTATAATCCGATTATTTTTCTAAATTTTTTGACTATTATCTAAAAAAAATAAGTCAGGATTTGATACTTATTTTCTTCCGCTTATAATCAGGTTTAACCAAGTAAAAAACCATGATATCCCCATTATTTCCATAAATAACACTCAATACCTTTAACTCATCACCCACGAACCACAACTTAGCTCCAATACCTCTTTTTGGTAATTTTGATGGAAAATAATTAACAAAACAATTATTTATCAAATATAGATGCAATTTTAATTAGTAATTTCATAGTTTATAAGTAATTATTACCAAATGCTTACAATTATTAAATAATTTAAAATTTAATTATATTCCATAAATAATTAATAATCTAATTATCAATTATAATAAAATAATTTTAAGTGAAAATAAAATGTTCTAAGTGTTAGTTGTATAAGCTCCTGTTTGGTTTAGCTTTTAAAACTATTTTTGGTTTTAAACTTTTCTACATAATTTTTCAGTAATAGAGGTTTTATGTTTTAAGATTTCCTAGAAAAATATTTTTAGGTTTTTAGAATCCTAATTAAAAGCTGCTAAAAGATGAAGTTTATTTTCAAATAGAAAATAAAGAAAGTTTATTTTAATAATTATTTAATTTAAACATGTATAACTATAATATTTGTCAAAATGATATTTTTCGTAATTTTTTACTCAATATCTTTTTTGAAAAAATAATACCAAATAATATTTTTATATCTCACAATATTTTTACGTGAACTCATCCAAACACTTTTCAACATTTTAAACAGCTCTAGTTAAAAGCTTAATATGCAAAATGACCCTTATCATGAACAAACCAACTTAAATGTTATCGATTTACTATTTACATATGAAAATAATTTATGAACAAATCGAATAAATAATTGATGAATTATGTGTCAACTACGAACAAATCACTTAATCTATGGAGATTTATGTGTCAGTTATACATGAAAATAATTATGAACAAATGTGTTGAAATGTTCACGATATATGTGTTATTCATACGTGATAAATAATTTATAAACAAGTTTAAATATTTTGACGATTTTACTTGTTAGTTATATATTTTATGAATAAATCTACTAAAATTTTGTCAATTACGTGTTATTTACTTATGATAATATTTTGTTTAAAAACAAGTTATCTAAGTGCTAAACGGTTTACATGTAAATAAGTTACATATGACAGTAATTAATGAATAAATCATTTAATTTTTTCTAATTTATGTGTTATTTATATAAAAAAAAATAAAGAAAATAAAGATTTCCTAGAAAATATTTTTAGGATTTTAGAATCCTAATTAAAAGCTGCTAAAAGATGAAGTTTATTTTCAAATAGAAAATAAAGAAAGTTTATTTTAATAATTATTTAATTTAAACATGTATAACTATAATATTTGTTAAAATGATATTTTTAGTAATTTTTTACTCAATATTTTTTTTGAAAAAATAATATCAAACAATATTTTTATATCTCACAATATTTATACATTAACTCATCCAAACATTTTTCAACATTTTAAATAGCTCTACTTAAAAAGCATTTTTACACACAACTTAATCTGCAAAATGAACAAACCAACTTAAATGTTGTCGATTTATAATTTACATATGAGAATAATTTATGAACAAATTGGATAAATAATTGAAGACTTACGTGTCAACTACGAACAAATCGCTTAACATATGAAGATTTATGTGTCAGTTATACATGAAAATAATTATGAACAAACGTTTTGAAATGTCACGATATATGTGTTATTCATACATGATAAATAATTTATAAACAAGTTCAAATATTTTGATGATTTTACCTGTTAATTATATATTTTATGAACAAATCTATTAAAATTTTGTCAATTACGTGTTATTTACTTATGATAATATTTTGTTTAAAAACAAGTTATCTAATTGTTTAAAAACAAGTTATCTAAGTGCCAAACGATTTACATGTGAATAAGTTACATATGACGGTAATTAATGAATAAATAGTTTAATTTTTTTGATTTACGTGTTATTTATAATAAACATAATTTATAAACAAATTGATTAAATGTTAAATTGTTACATACGATAATAATTATAAGCAAATTTATTTTCTAGACAAATTACATGTTAGTTAAATATAAGACAAATTGATTTAAAAAATTATAGTTTACCTATTATTTTCACATGAAAATAAATTTATAAATAAATTAAATTTTTTCTTTTAAGTTTTTGCTCTCAATCGATTTTCTAAATATAAAACTAAAAAAAGTGAAACGAGGAAGAATCTTCATGGTAGTTAAATATAAGACAAATCAATTTAAAAAGTTATATATAGTTTACCTATTATTTTTCACATGAAAATAATTTATAAATAAATAAACTTTTTTCTTTTAACTTGTTGCTCTCGATCGATTTTCTAAATATATAACTAAAAAAAGTGAAAAGATGAATAATCTTCTACTAAAACGTTCAATAATTCTATGAATGAACTTTTAATGAGGGAGATAGTTCATAGTTTTGACAAGACATTTAGGAAAATAACTTAAGCAAAGTATCATATTCCTTAAAACATTATTCTTAGGGTATTCTCCTAAAAAAGATGAAGTTATGTTAGTGCTTAGGAGAATTATTCGTGGTACCAATCTTTCAACCATGAATTTAGGGTTGGATCAATCTCAGCCCTCCGATTAATTTCAATTATTATACCTAAGACAGATTCTGAATAATTATGTAAGTACCCCATCTTTTGTTTTATAATTTCAATTCACACCCCAACCTAGTAGACATTGTCAAGTTGGTATCGAATTATTCTACCAACACTAACATGATTTTATTATCAAATAGTGACAGTAAGAATAGAAAAATATCTTATCATAATATTTTAAGCAAAAGGTTGATGTATTGACTATGATAAATTCTGATACTTTATTTAAATAAATATTTTCTAAATTATATTGAAATATAAAAAAAAATGCTAAAAACAAAAATGAACCATGTGCATATAGTGGTTAGTGGAGGCCGAAAGTGCACATATATACTTTCACGTTGGTCAAATTTTTGTACATATAAGAAACTAGAAACAAAAAGTATAAATAAGAGCAAGTTAATGAGCCAATTATAAAGAAATTGAGTACAATATTATTAAAATGAATGTAAGAGGACCAATTTGAAACATTTTAATACATGTAGGGACCAAAAATGAAATTAAGTCTAAGATAAGTTGCTCCCGTTTAAGAGGACCAATTTGCACCACTGCAGCTTCTTTTGGGAAAAAAAGTAAAATTTTAAAGCGAAACTATTTGCTGTACTTGAATTCAATTGTTTCCTAAATGTTGATTTTGGATCTTTTGAAATTGGTTAGAATTATAATATACGAGTTTAGATCACATAAAAAATTACAACTTAAATTATATTTTAAGTACTTGGCAATGATTGTTATTGTCTCTGACAGCTTCCGGAGGTGGTTGTCGTCGTCCTTGATAGATTTGGATAATTATTGTCTACGTTATGATGTATCACAATAGTGGTTAGTGTCATATCTGGTGTGTCTCCTTGGTGGTTGTTATCATTTTTGGTTGTCTTGATAGTGGTGATTGTTGTCTTCAACGAGTTCCTATGATGGTCGATATAGTATTAGACAGGTCAACGAACGTTGGTGGCTGACGGTAGGTGGACAAAGTTGCCGGTGAGTAGCTGGAGGTGCGTTGCGAAAGTTGTTAGTTGTGGTGAACGATTTTATAGTATTATATGTTGTTATAAGTAAGTGGCTATAAGAATAGCACATAATCAAGAACTATAAACTTTAGGATATACTTATAAAAATTGAAGATGATGTTTTATAAGTTGGAATTGAGTTAAAAATTTCAATTCTAATTCTAAAATATGTGTCCAAACAAGAAAATTGAAATTAAACAATTCAATTTCAAATTCTATTTTCAATTCACTGCATGTCTGCATCCAAACAGACTCTTATCAAATTCCAAAGACTACCACTTATCTATCTATACAAAATAAAATTAAAAATTAATAGTGTAATACATTGAAAACAATAAAGAATTAATATCTAATACACCGTCAATATATCAATTTTTTACGTTGTTTGTGAAAGTGACATGTTTCTAACATATAACATCAACCATCACTATTCCTTTTAGTTAAATGAACTGAAGTGTTATAAATCATAGTTACCGATATTATATAGTTTGTATACTAATGGTGAATCAAATAATAAGGCTACATACCAAACTTTAACTAGCGTGCCAATTTGCACAAATATAGTTTCTTCCGGGGGGGAAGATAAATATGTCTAATCTTTTTTTATTTTTTTAAGCCAAACGGTTCCTATAAATTGTGGCGTAGCTTTAGTAATAAATTAGTTGTAAAGCTCACGTGAAACTTACATAAAATTTAGAAACAGAGTTCTTACACTGAAGAGAAAGCTCACTTCTTTTTCTCAGTATTTGTAAGCTTTCTCTTCAGTGTTTATCATCATCATCAACCTTGACACCTTCTCTTTTTTCTGTTCCTCTAAAACCCATCTTAAGGAATCCTTGAAGATGGAATATTTGTATGAATTGGGAGGGATTATAGCTTCTATTTTGGGGTTTGTGTTTGTTATGAACATTTCAAAGGGAAAGAAGATATCCCGAGCTGCAATGGTTTTACAGCGCAATGAGGAGGCAAAGAAATCAAAAAATGGAACATATGGGTTAGAGATTGATGGAAATGGAAGCACGGATGTAATCATTGTGGGTGCTGGAGTTGCTGGTTCTGCTCTTGCTTACGCACTTGGCAAGGTATGTAGGCATAAATGGTAGAACTCTTTTTTTTTCCTTTTTTTTTATTTTATCTAAATGGACTTTTTAAATCCTCTGTTCGATGATAATTTTCTTTAAGGCTGCATTCTGGTTTTTATTTGGTTGACAAGAAAAAATAACCAGGATTCTTAAATCAGAGATTTTAGATGATATGTGGAAATTTATCATAGTATCAAAGTATGAGATTTTGAGTTTGAACCTCGCATGTTTTGAGCCCATTTGTGAAGGAGAGTGTTGTAAAAATGTAATTGATTAATTAAATATTTTCTCTCTTTACAAGCCTGAGTTTTTCTTATGCAATTATTACTTAGGTTCAGAATTTTGTGATGAGGAATTTGAAGAGTCCAGTTGCAATTATTATATTCAGGACTTCACAGTTTATCACCTAATTTCGCTTTCATTGTTCTTTTTTCTTGTATATCTTGGCAGTGGAACCCATGGAATGCTTTGAATCTATAGAATTTGTAACTTGAACCGCTTGAATCTAGTTCTACACTACAAAATTTTGAAGAGTCCAATTACAATTATTATAGAATTTTGTAACTTAAAGCCTTCAACTGTTCGAATCTAGTATTTTGCAATTTATTACTAGATTCAAGCAGTTGAAGTTACAAAGCTTTATGCAGAGAAACTTAAATCTAGTTAGATCTATCCATAGACTTTGGACTGTCTAACGATAATGGAGGATGATCTGAAAAATAAACCAGAGAAACATAACATCTACTATTCTTGTTGCAGGATGGGCGGCGTGTGCATGTTATTGAGAGGGATTTGAGTGAGCCTGACAGGATTTCGGGTGAACTGCTGCAACCAGGGGGGTATTTAAAGTTAATTGAGTTGGGTCTCGAGGGTAAGCAAGAAATCTAACAGACACAGTACATATTTCTATCAACTTGTAACCTTAATGGTTCAGTTATTCAAATAACTAGAGTTCAATATATAAGTAGAACATCCTTTTATAATTACCTATTAGATAGATGGAAATCTTTCTAACAACATATTTTTATGACTTGCTGCAGATTGTGTCAATCAGATTGATGCTCAGCGAGTGTTTGGTTACGCTCTTTACAAGGATGGGAAGAATACTAGACTACCTTATCCCTTGGAAAAATTAAATTCTGATGTATGTGGAAGAAGCTTTCACAATGGTCGTTTTGTACGACGGATGCGGGAAAAGGCTGCTTCTCTTCCGAAGTACTCATTTTTTTTCATTCAAACTTTCATTTCACTTGAATCTATTTTGTTTCAAATAAAAACTGCAGTAAAAGAGTAATCTACTTCCATTTGATTAGGAGGTTTCATTATAGTATCTAATGTTTCATAGGTTAGTCCATATTCAATTCTTATTTGCATCCTCTGTCCAAATTTTCTGCAGTGTGAGACTAGAACAAGGAACAGTAACATCTCTGCTTGAAGAAAGAGGAACTATCAAAGGGGTGAACTACAAAATCAAGAGTGGCCAAGAGCTGACAGCAAATGCACCTCTCACAGTAGTGTGTGACGGTTGCTTTTCGAATTTGAGGCGCTCTCTCTTCAACCCTAAGGTAAAGATGCCAAATTTTTGTCTACTGACAGAGGAATCTGCTTCAACCATGTCATGTACAGTTATTATTTGCTGAAAACTACACTTGGATTGCAGTATGACCACCTGTAAAATTTAAGCATTACGTACTTACACTTAAACATGGGGACATCATCATTTATGCAGGTTGATAATCCCTCTTGTCTTGTTGGTCTGTTACTGGAGAACTGTGATCTTCCACATGCAAATCATGGACATCTTATTCTGGGAGATCCTTCACCCATTTTTTTTAATCCTATCAGTAGCACAGAGATTCGCTGCTTGGTTGAAGTGCCTGACCACAAAGTTCCTTCAATAGCTAATGGTGAAATGGCCCTTTATTTGAAAACTGTTGTAGCTCCTCAGGTATCAATACTTTCGCTTTTATATTGTAGCCAAAACTAAGATATATAGAGATTGAGGAATGTAAAGACTAAAAGGTCATGAGGAGACACAGATCAGAAGAAAAACTATCTAGAACTTATTTTACATCTTAGGGTTGTTGGCTACATCAGAAGGTAGTTCATGGAGATAATGTAGTGGATTGAATATTTCAGGTTCCCCTAGTACTGCATGCTGCTTTCATAGCTGCGGTCGAAAAAGGAAACATAAGAACCATGCAGAACAAAAGCATGCCTGCTTCACCCTGTCCCATTCCTGGTGCACTTCTTTTGGGGGATGCATTCAACATGCGTCATAATTTAACTGGAGGAGGTATGACTGTGGCTCTATCTGATATTGCCTTACTAAGGGATCTTCTTAGACCTCTACACAACCTGCATGATTCATCTGCCCTTTGCAAATATCTTGAATCATTCTACACTTTACGCAAGGTAAGCCACATACATATTCCATTCTGATACCTTTTGCATTTTGTTCTCCAACTAGTTAAATTTTGGAACCTGGAAGTCTCTAAAAAACTGAAATAATCAACTGAATAGATGGTGTGTAATTCTGTTTGCAGCCAATGGCATCTACAATAAACACATTAGCAGGTGCACTGTCCAAGGTGTTTTGTGCATCATCTGACCCTGCTAGAAAGGAGCTGCTTCAAGCATGTTTTGATTATTTGAGCCTTGGAGGTGTTTTCTCAAATGGACCAATATCTTTACTCTCTGGTCTAAACCCTCAGCCGTTGAGTTTGGTTCTTCATTTTTCGGCTGTAGCTATATATGGTGTTGGTCGCCTATTGATTCCATTTCCTTCTCCCAAACGCATGTGGCTAGGAGCTAGACTAATTTCAGTGAGTATCTTCATTTCCATTTCTGTTAAACAGATATAACTTCTTTCAGATACAATTTCTAATCATTTCCTGCAGCGAGACTTTATGTTACCAAAAAAAAAAACCTTGATTGTGTGTTGATATCTTTGCTTTTTATTTTTCCAGGGAGCATCAGGTATCATTTTCCCCATAATCAAGACTGAAGGAGTAATACAGATGTTCTTCCCTGTAACTGTGCCAGCATATTACAGAAATCCTCCTGTTCAGTTACATAATTGAAATGTATACAGATAGTAAATGAAAAACAGATATAACATTGAGCCAAAGTTGTTAGTATGGCAACATTCCACTCTCGCAAAAAGAGGGGGGGCTTTTGTTTGTGAGTTTTTGTGCAGCATAAATTGTATAATAAATACTAGTGTTCCATATGGCTCTATCTATATGTATGAGAAGATAACATAGTGTTGGAAATGAGCTTGTTATGTTTTAATTGGATACTTAAAGTAACAATCAGTAGTCATGAAATTCAGATTAACACATGATAAGCTGATGTCATGCAGAATTATGCTGAACTAATGCAACTGGAACAATAGTCAAATTTGGTTTTTAATCACTAAAATTTTTATCAATCAAAACAATAAACAGCTGAATATGATTCTCACAAACCTTTGATACAGTTCTCAAATTGGCTTGATGTAAAATTAATTGAATAGATACATAGTTAAAGATTTTTACTGTTCCCTTCTTTTTCTTTGTAGTTGGTTAAATTTTAGAATTATTTAACACCCAAAATCCAATCAGACAACAGTAACATGATACTAAACTCTCATCTATATAGCAGGCATTAGGCATATTTGTATATGAACATGCCGGCCATGCCTAATTATCAATATGGTACATGGACAAATGATACTATTTGTTAATATGTTATTCAGTTCAGATCTCACCTGTGTTTGATAAAAGAAGCATAAGAGCAATGCCAAGCTGTAACATGCCAGCCATTAATAGATGCAATGAAAGGAGTCATATCCATGCACATACAGCAGGAGGAATGACTGTTGCTCTATCTGATATTTTTGTACTGAATGAAGCATCTGCTCTATGCCAAACACATTAGCTACACAATTAAGGCTAAGAGTGATTAGTTTTATCAGGGAAAATGGAATGCAAAATAACTAACTTTGTTGGAAGCCTATGGCATGCATATACGAATCGACACTATGGAAGCTGTGTTGGACAGGATATTTTTGTACACCACCTACTCAAGCAATGAAAGATTTCAATGCTTGTTTGTCCAAATTGTTGCATCAGTGGCTCCGTGCTGTCTCACCTAAACCCAAGTATAATCAGCATGGTTATTATTTCTTGTCTATAATTATTATATCTGGCACTGTCTGCATGTTGCTCCCATTTCCTTCAACCTAGATGCCTGTGTGTTGGAGCAATATCGATATGTATAGTGTGTTCTTGGTTTCTCTATGCATAAAGGGCACTGTCTGCATGTTACTTTGAAGTTTCCCTGAGCACTTTTTGGAGTCCCTCCCTCAATTGTTTAAAAGAACAAAAAGGAGCTTTCAAAAACAAATGCACATTGGAAATTATATCAGTTAATAACTAGCCTTCTAGTTTATCTCAATGTAGTAGATATTTTGATCATTTGTACATATATATTACCCTGTCACCATTGTTCATTCCATCAATTGTGTCAAGAAAGTGTTCATATATATCTTATTATTAATAAGAATCCAGAGAAAAGAAATTGGAGAGAGATTTTAATTAATCGAAGCTTGGTTTAAATATTATAATTGTATTCTAATGCAATGTGAGTATGTTGCGATTATAATGCCATGAATATTTAAATAATAATTTATTTTATTAAGTCATTAAGTGGTCTAAAATTCAAATTGTCTCTAATTATTAAAATATATTTGTTGTAAGAGTAAATATTATTTATTAAGAAACATTACTTCTAATCAGTAAATTAGAAAAAATAGAATGATATGAAATAGTAATTTTTTAGTCCCCTTGTGAGATTATTTTTTCACAGGACTAGATAGATGAATTATTACTATGTGTGTAAATTGAGCATGATATTCATTAAATAGTTATCTTCCTATACTATTTCAAAAAGTTAAAAAATAGAATATATTAGCATTACTGCAAAAGGTTTTAATTACCAAAATACGCACTCCTTTAAACTTAAATGACAACAATGTCCCTCAGTGACTAATCAACCCTAATCTTTCGTGAGAATACCCAAGGTGTTCACTTGTCTACCCCCTCTATCTCTCTCTCTGTCTGGGACCCGGGCTACACAGTCCCTGTTTGGATCCAACTCTATCAATCTCTGACAAGCCTCGGCTACAATTTTCAGGTGAATTTATACATATCTGTAATATATTCTTATGTGAAAATATGCACTGGAGTGTGTGTCCTTTTGCTTTTGATTGCACTAAACTTCAAAATATGAGCTTTAGATTAAGGAATCTCTCTTAGAGGCTATTCTTATTCTGATATTTCATCTTCAAGTTGTTTCATGTCTTCTTGGTTGGGTTCAAGATGATTTGAAATTTATCATAGTTTTGCTATTCTTTTTCTTTTTAGTTTACTGTTTGCTGTCTTCTTCAGTGAATGGGTATGAAATTTAATTTTATATTCATATTTCACTGCAAAGATTTTTCATTTTACACTTGCCTTTGTACTCGGTTCAATCTACCAGAAGTGGGCTTTTACAGAATACCAGCTTTCTTCATCAGTTGGAAAGTATTAGTAAGTTCAACTATCTGTTCTAAGAATCCATAACATATTGTAATGAGGGTGATTATAATGACTGATTTTAGTAATTTTTACTACTACTAATAGTTAGTAATTGTATAGTAAAAGTATTCATCAAAAGAAAGTTACAAAAGGTAACAACAACTCATTGAATTCCCCATTAACTAAGAAACATGCCAACATCATTTAGTACAAGTATCTTATTTGAGTGGAAATCTCCTTGAGATGTATAATGACTAGATGTTTCGTTATGTCCTTATGATCTGATATGAATTATGATAGATATTTTGCTGGCTTCATAGGTAGAATGAGGACAAATGTAGTTGGGGTAGGCTACCCAGATCATGAATCATGACAGTTTAACACTTTAACTCTTGTTCTCAACACAAATTTCCTCCTTCTAAAGAGGCTTGGGATCAGGTCTGTTTTGATAACAAAAGCAGGGAGGTGGAGTTCTGTCATTTCTTTGTTCGAGCTATCACAATCTTGACTGACTATCCACATAGTTTGTTTTACATTGTAAATGCATATGCAGAATATCTATATGAATAACATCAGTGTTCTTCGGCCAAAACTTATGTAATTGTTCATCTCTGCGTGTATAAGTCTATTTATTTTGCACATTACCTGCTCGCATATGTGTATCTGTAGGTTAGGTTCTTCTATGAAGCATGGACACTAACGGAGTAACTTTTTTTATTTTTATGTTATTCTTGCAATGCATCCCCGTGATTGTCTCATCATAAGAATTGCTTGCATCATTGTGTTTATATTCTGAACCCATAAATTGTCTGAGCTCAAAATTGGAATGAGAAATTATACTCATTTTTCCCCTTATAATCCCACTTGTCACTTGATGAAGCTTAGTTTCTTTCTTGGGTGAAAGTGAAACCATTGCTTTCTGATGTATGTCAATAATATTATTTGTTGGCTTAAATGCAGTACTTTTCAGATGAGAAAGCTCATGCTGGAGCTTCCAGTCACATTTGTGTAGATATTGTAAAACTGGTGTTCATAACTTTTTCCGTTCTCCTGAAGCAAAAGGTTGGAACAGTTGATCAACAGTCCACGGGATTGGACATCTAGATTTATTTTAGTTACTACATGGAGGACCACACATTTGTTGTTGGTCAAGTATTCCCTGATGTGAAGGCCTTTAGGAATGCCATTAAAGAAGCTGCTATTGCACAACATTTTGAGCTTCGTATTATAAAAAGTGACCTGATACGTTATTTTGCAAAATGTGCCACTGAGGGTTGTCCATGGCGAATTCGTGCTGTCAGGCTTCCTAATGCACCAACATTCACAATAAGAAGTCTTGAAGGGACACATACTTGTGGGAGAAATGCACACAATGGGCACCACCAGGCTTCTGTTGATTGGATCGTGAGTTTCATAGAGGAACGTTTACGAGATAACATCAATTATAAACCAAAAGATATATTACATGACATCTATAAACAATATGGGATAACTATACCATATAAGCAAGCTTGGCGCGCCAAGGAAAGGGGGCTTGCAGCAATTTATGGGTCTTCAGAGGAAGGATATTGCCAGCTTCCTTCATACTGCGAGCAGATAAAGAGAAGCAACCCTGGAAGTGTTGCCGAGTTGTTTACCACTGGTGCAGATAATCGTTTTCAGAGGCTTTTTGTTTCCTTTTATGCATCTATACACGGCTTCCTAAATGGTTGTCTGCCCATTATTGGGCTTGGTGGAATCCAGCTCAAAAGCAAATACCTCAGCACGTTGCTTTCAGCAACCTCTTTTGATGCTGATGGCGAGTTATTTCCACTTGCATTTGGTGTTGTTGATGTAGAGAATGATGAGAGCTGGATGTGGTTTTTATCAGAGTTGCATAAGGCACTAGAGGTGAACACTGAGAGTATACCACGGCTCATATTTATATCAGATGGACAAAGGGGTATTGCTGATGCTGTCAGAAGGAAATTTTCCAACTCCTCTCACACATTTTGCATTCGCCACTTGAGTGAAAGCATTGGCAAAGAGTTCAAGAATTCTAGGCTTGTCCATCTGCTTTCGAAAGCTGCATATGCCACAACTGCCATTGGTTTTAAAGAAAAAATGGCTGAAATAGAGGATGTATCTTCTGAAGCTGCAAAGTGGTTGCAGCAATTTCATCCTTCCCAGTGGGCTCTAGTGTATTTTGAAGGAACACGATATGGTCATCTCTCTTCTAATATTGAGGAGTTCAATAAATGGATTTTTGAAGCTCGAGAGTTGCCAATTATTCAGGTGATTGAGCGAATTCACAGCAAACTGATGAATGAGTTTGTGGAACGGCATTTAAGGAGTAGTTCATGGTTGTCTGTACTTGCACCATCTGCTGAGAAGCGAATGATAGAAGCCATTGGCCATGCATCCACTTTTCAAGTGCTTCGATCAGATGAAATAGAATTTGAGGTTCTCTCAGCAGAGCGATCAGACATTGTAAACATTGGGACCCGTTGTTGTTCCTGCCGTGACTGGCAGCTAAATGGAATACCATGTTCTCATGCTGTTGCAGCGCTGATCTCATGTCGAAAAGATGTGTATGCCTTTACTGAGAAGTGTTTTACGGTTGATAATTACCAGAAGACATATGCAGAAGTAATATATCCCATCCCCGAAAAACTTGAATGGAGAAAGACAAGTGAGACAGACATGGACGATGATGTCCTGGCTGTGCGACCACCCAAATTTCGGCGTCCACCAGGACGCCCTGAAAAGAAACGGATTTGTGTAGAAGATCTTAATCGGGAGAAACATACAGTGCATTGTAGCCGTTGTAACCAAACTGGACATTATAAAACTACCTGCAAAACAGAGATGATAAGTAGTATTGAACAGTTTTAGGCGTCTAATTTTTTTACTCAGTAGATCACCTCACCTGATCTATGAGCTTTGCTAGCATCCAGTTAAATACAGTTGCTATGTTTAGGACAGTGTTATTCAGGTTATGTAAAAATAGTATAGCCATTGTATTTGATGTTTATGTGTAACTGGAATTAACTATGAGAGATCCAATATTTGTTAATTATGAAAAGCTGTTTAGTTATGCTGTTTGTCTTGTCGAGTATTCACTAAGTATTAGTCCAAGAAGAAAAAAAAAAAACAAAGATCTTGGCATGGAATATTATCTGTTCGTGCTCAAAGTAGTCCAAATTGTTCTTTTGCACAAAGTCTGGTTGCAACAATGCTGTTACCTCATTATGCAATTTGGGTTCCATTCTGGATATAGAGAGCATTCAAACGCAGATTTTGGTGCAAAATGTTTTAAAATCATCAAACTCGACCGGCTCCTATTAATGAAAGATTGCTTTTAACTAGAACTTTAAAAACAGCTTCAGGCCACGCTAATCTACTGTGAATATCACAACTTCAGTCTTCAGGCATCTTTCTTTCAAAAATTCTTCATTTAGACAGGAATATTGCCCTACCATTTAACTCACATGATAGCAAACCAAGGACTTCCTTCTGTCTGGGTGTATTTTGTTAGTTATTGAAGAACTAAAACCATAGACACTTCATTTTAATTGCATTAAACCAAATGAAAAGAAAACTGAAGAATGAGGACAAAACTCTGGCATGAATCCATGGATGGGAGTGAAATTTGACTATCAACATTGTTCTATATGAATCCTTTACATAAAATTTTCACCAAAAGCGCCTAGCAAAAAACATTATACATCACATTGCTAAGCTCACCCAGGACTTTTTACTCCAAGAAAGTTTGAACCTTTATGGCTCGACTATCAAGGATAAAGACATTCCTGAGTAGAGGACATCAAACGACCAACCACAAAGTCATTGACAACTTGCGCTGATAGAAGAATAGATTCAGACTCAGTTTAGGTAATACTGAAATTTTTTTTAAAATATCATGCTACTTTCTTAAAATTATTTTTAAAAAATTATAATAAATATTTAATAAAATAATATAAAAATTACTCTTAATAAATAAAAGTTATAAATTAATATTTACTAAATTTATTATGAAGTTTTTTTAAAAATTTTAATTAATTATAATAAATATTGATAATAATAATAATAAAAAGATTACATTAATTAATAAAAAAATAAATACAAATATTCATTAAAAGTTAGAATTATATTAATTTTTAAACTTTTAAGAACAAAAATTAACTTTAAAAACATCTCTGACTTAAACCCAAAAAAAAAATACTTTTTTTTTTGTCTTACCAAACATAAAAAATTAACTTATACTATTCATAAGCATAAGCACCCTTCAATCAGAATAAATTTTTAAAATTGCTTTTACAGCCTCCTCCCCACAGTAGCCGTCTACTTTCTGTTTCTGTTCTTTCTAGTTTTCCTATGGTTGTGGTTCTGCAGTTCTCTATTGGTTTTCTTGTAGAGCTTGTAATGGCCACAAAACATAATCTACAAATGAGAAAAACTGCTTCTGCGTCTTCTTTATTTAAAATAAAAAGATCTTATGGATCAACGGAGTTACAAGTACATGAAACAAATAGCACAAATGGAAGCAGCCAGTACCATCTTCACTACAAAAGAGGCAACTAACTGAGCTTCCGTCCAATGCTAGAAACCAATCAGATACTCCCTCTGCTTCACTTGTACAGCTCCTTGAATCTTCTGCAGGCCTCCAAAATATTTTCCCTGTGACCAAAGGCACTAACCCTGACAAAACCTTCTCCACCAGGTCCAAAACCACTGCCGGGTGTAGTAACCACATGAGTTTTCTCAAGAATCTCGCTGAAGACATCCCATGAACTTTGACCAGGGAAGTGAACCCACACATATGGAGCATTTCTTCCTCCATACACTTTAAAACCTAGAGAATCAAATGTCTCCACTATAATATCAGTATTTTCTTTGTAGAAACCAACAACCTCTTGCATAGCCTACACTCAAGTTCAGCAATTCTGTTAGTGCAATTTGCACAACAATTTGATTCCAGTATTCAAAAAAAAATAAAAAAATTAAGAATTCTAATAAAAACTAGGATAATATACTAGTACTCTTTTATGATATGTTGGAAAGAAGCCAAAAACTGACCTTAAGGCCTTCTTGTGAAAGGCAAGCCAGCCCACCTGCCTGGGAAATATTGGAGGCGCCATTGAAGCAAGTACTAACAATACGGTTGAAGTCCTTGGCAACAGGAAAACCATCTGAAAATAGCAGTTGTTTTGGAACCACAGTCCATCCCAGTCGAACTCCAGTGAATCCTGCATACTTGCTAAATGATGATGTCTCAATTGCAACCTGTAGTGCCCATAGTTAGTTCCCAAATACACCTTACATGCGTTAAACATACACAAATATATTAAATAAAACCTCATGGAGGGTCGAAAGCATATTTCATAACCAACTTCCTAATTTATAATGGCTGAAAACGAAACTCAAAGCGTCATTCAATCAACCCTTTGTGCACCCAACAACATCATGTAGCCTTTTTGCAAACCAATTCTCCCATCATATTCTTTTATCCACCCAAACTAACAAAGTATGATATCTCAACACTAGTTGGAATATAAATTGACATCATCAGCACAAAGTACCACTGCAGCACTGCCATGGAGCTTGGGATGGCATAAAGTATGCCAATGGTAGTTTTTTGAAGACAGTCTTCATTAAAAAGTTTTTCATCACTCAATTGAATCAAATAATGCATCAAACAAGTAGAATTCACTTAGATACAATGAAACCAATAAATTTATCTTCATTAAATAATAATAGGTCATGTTAACGAGTGACCAATTGAATGTGAAGAAGCAAAGTATCAGGAAGCAATATTTTAAGATCAGGGTCCAATATCAAAGTATAGGTTCAAACTGACCTCTTTTGCTCCAGGAATTTCAAAGATGGAACGTGGGTTGTCATCTGACATATACATTGCATATGCAGAATCATAAACTATTATCGACCCATTGTCCTTAGCAAACTGCACCAACTTAGTAAGTTGGCTCCTCGTTGCAGCAGCACCAGTAGGATTGTTTGGTGAACAGAAGAATATGACATCTGTTCGAGAAACAGTGGATAAATCAGGGAAGAAACCATTCTCTGGAGTACACCTCATGTATTCAATGTTTCCAAACTTCTCAACATCCTTCTGAAATAGTCCAGTCTGGCCCATAATAACACTTGAGTCTACATAGGCCTGAGGAGCAAAAAGTTTTGACATTTAAACCAAGATCAAGTAGGCGTTGAAAAAAAGTCAATAAATTATGCAGAATAAATGTTGTTCTCTCTTTTTATTATCCATTTCTAATATGAATGTGAATATGATCTTCCGCATTCCCCCCATGCCCAAAAGGAAAAAAGCCATAATTGTGAAATTCTTTTTCCTATGCAATACAGCATCACAATTTGATATACTGGTTCTTTTTGTCTTCTTATTTTTTTTGAGAGGGGATGGTGTTGGGTGGGGGTAGGTATGCAAATGCCAAGTCAACTAAGGACGCCATACAAGTTATATCTTCAAAAATGGAATAATAGTTATGATAGCGTTTCCTTAAGGTTTTATCTCATCACAACTACCGCCCCCCTCCACACCAAGTTATTAAGAGATAATATTACCAGCCTTTCAGTTGACCCAACCAGACACTAATAAATTTCATGTGAGGGTTCGTTCCTATTTAAAGACAGAAAGTCTATTTGCTTGGAAAGTTTGAAATAAGCAGTGGTTGATCCAACCTGTTTCATTGCATTGGGAACAAAAAGATGCATGATATAAATGCAATGACAAAGGGGATAACAAAACCAATTGGCATATAACAAAGTAAACCAATATGGAAAATTATTTAGTCAAGCTTATTACAATCTTAATCAGAAAGACAATACTAGCAACTAAAAACGAGACCATATTCTACAAAGACAGAAATGTAAATTACCGGATACGATGGGTCTTGCACTGCCATCGTCACATTTGAACCAAATACAACCTTCCACATAATGAACATGAAATAAAACCAATAAAGTTAGATAAAGATCATTGAAAAGCCTATAGTTAAATACTTAAATGTTCTCCCAATGAAGGGACCATCATCTGCTTATAATCAATAAGCGATGCAGATAAAGAACATAAAGAGTAGTGGCAGGAATTTAATTGCAAGAAACCAGAATGTGAAAAGAAAACAAACTTGGAGGCGGGATATGTCACATTTTGCTCCATCTGACACAAATATATCATCTTCCTCTATGTCAAGGTTGCCATAATATGTTGAAGCAATTGCACTCCTCAACAACTGCAAGGATTAGCAATCTATGTCACTCCTCAACTATCACAAAAATTTATCAAGAAAGGTAAGTAAATCTCATGCGGTTAGAGTAACAAGAGTAGGAATCATATACTGTTCTAATTATCTTTCGATCAACATATCTAAATTCCCTCAGAAGTCTAAGCAATAGAATTTAGAATCAGTGTAGAATAAGACGAGGTTCAAACACAAACAATGTTTACTTTATAGCACAAAACTTGTTAGATTAAGAGTATGAAGAAACAACCAAGGAGACTTTTTTTTTTTTTTCCCACATAAAATAGACATCGAGAAAGGTCTAGATAACAGCAGGGTTATGTTATAAAAATGATCTTTTACCTTTAACTTAGTAGTGTAGCATCATGCGAGGCGATCATTCATCAACATAGGTAACGTGTGGGAAGGTAGTGGTATGACCTCATGAGGTAGCGGTATGACCTCATGAGGAAGGGTGGGTTAAAAGAATTAGTTTTAGCAAAGTTGTCTTCTGCAAAAATGGCCCTGCTCCTAAAGATAAAATAAGAGCAAGGGCAGTTTAACTAAGGACAAAAAAGTTGCAGGAAAAAAAAAAAAGTTGCTAACTAGAAGAATACTATTCATATCACATTATATAACACAACGATAATTTTCAAAAGCAAGCACAGTTAAAGGGCAATTAAAACTTAGGTTTCCTGTACTTCTGCTATTCTTTTCTTTCATTTTATTTTTTTTCCTGGCCAACTGTTTTAACCCAAAATGCTTATCAGTTACTCATTAAGAAGTAACTAAGAACTTCAAGCTTTGTGACTTGAAATTGGATATGAAAAGTAGTTGACATTTGATAATTGGAGGGTACAAGGATGAGAAAGGAAACCACATAATAACTCTTAAACTACAGCCTCAGGTGATGAGTACCAAGAGTGCCACATACCTTTTCACCTTGTTCAGCTCCATAACCACTATAACCCTCGAGGGTTGACAATGCATGTGATCTCTGATAAATAAAAATTGGACAATTAGCACCACATACAGCAGTACTGAAGTAGTTTGATTTAGTTAAGCAAATTCATTGCAGTACACCAATTTAAATCAAAATCTAATGAAGATCATTGACGAATTGCGAAATATATTAAGTAGTCAATATTTTACACACTGTTGCTCACAATTGGTCGATATTAAATATGTTAAGTTGTCAATATCAAATATGCCCTCCCAATTGGTCTTTGGGAAACATATGAACAACTTAAAAAACATTTTCAAAGAGATGAAAGAAACATGCAACAGTTACATCCATGTTTTACTTGTCACTTCATTTTTTGTTGTATGTACAACGAACCATCCACATATGTAACTTCAACAGTCTTTTATAAAATGATCATTCGGCTCTTTGCAGTAAAAGAATAGGTTAGCGTCAATAAAATGAAAGCAATACCTTTGCCATTGCAGCAGTTATAACTTCCGGAATGGGTTCAGTAGTATCGCCAATTCCAAGGCTTATGACCTGTGCATCAGGGTACTTCAACAAGTGTGCAGACCTTCTTCTAGCTATCTATTTTCAAAATCCAATTTACAAAATAAACGAAGGATCAGCAATAAATAGTCTCCTGTAATATAATTGAAGGAAATTGACATAAGAAGTGTGTTATCACTTAACTATAAACCGAAAGTTCACAGACCAGGAGAGGGAAGAAGAAGAAATTATAGGTTTCTTTGGATTTAAAAGAAATAAAGATAATAAGTAACAAGACAATAAATATGGAGCAAAAGATGACATAATTTTTCTTTTTTAAAAGTGAAAGAAATAACTCAGAAGAAGTATAATTAGTAAAACTCGAGTATGCTGCAAGAAGATAAGTACAGTAACACATGATGTGATAATAAGCACTGCAAACAGATCAGTGATTTTAATATATCTATCACAAAAAACTAAATATAAGTAATATAACAGACCTCTGGAAAAAGGTAACCAGCTTGAAGTTTAGCCATATTTGCATTGCGAGAAACCTTTGTCTTGTAAGCTACACAATAAAATGAAAACATAATTATCTCTCTTGAATTAGTTGAATATCAGACAACAAAGAATTGATCCTTTATCACTTCAGTGTATGAAATTGCAACGCCAAGTTTTCTTTTGAGATTTTGACAACAAAGAATAACTGAAGGGCATTTCTAATTACTTCAGTTTTAATCTACAGAGTTCAACAATATGATTGGTATTTGGTTTAGCATCAGAGTAAAGAAAAATAAGATAAAATTCTATCTTCCTCTTCTCTGTTGTCCATTTACTTGAGGGGCGAAAATACCTGGATTCGTCTTAGATACATCAGAAACAGAATCCAAATCCAAAGTGGAAGAAAAATAAAATATCTTCAAACTCTTCTCTCAGGTCTACAAAAACTCACTCCAACATAAAAAAACTGAATTGGGATAAAAAAAAAGTGTCTAGTTTATTGAATCTTTTCTATACTATTTTCCATCTCTCTTGAAGAGGTAGCTTTTCACATGAAAACAGTGCTTACTAGTTTCATTAACACAGTAGACCACCACATCCATTCTCCCCAACATGCTACATAGTCTTAGCATAAAAATCCAAGAACACCCACTAGAATCAACATAGGAAAACCTGGGATGACAGATAAAAATATCAAGTTTATTAAATCATGTGCATACTCTTTCAACCTCTCTTAAAGAAGGTAGCTTTTCACATGAAAATATTATTACTAGTTTCTCAAGACTAGACACCGTATCCACTCTCCCCAACATGCTACAAATTATTAGCATAACAATCCAAGACCACCTACTGCATATTTATGTATATACTATATACTCATATATATATATATATATATGCCCAGCAAATTAGCCATAGACATTTGGCAATTTTACTAAGAAGACTGCTTGCTCATTTCACAATAAATAGAGATCATGAAAGATACTTTGACAGCAATAATAACGAGGGAAAAGAGCTGCGTAATTTTGAGTACCAGTCTGCAGTTCTTGAGGAGTTGCAATGCATTTACAAATGCCAATGCTTTTCGCTTTCATTGAAACATTGCGAGTCCTGCAGCCAATGAAATTGAATATATAGCACCATAAACGCAGAACACTTACTCTGATGGAGTATCAAAGAAAAAACAAATGAAAGCTGCAATTTTGAATCTAAAGCTCTATGCAAAATAGATTTTTTTTCAATACCATAAGCTGGGAAGGACTTCCATTTTCTGGGGGACCAAACAGATAATAAGAAATAAAAGGAAAAAAAAAAAAAAAAACTTCAAGTGAAGTACCTTGAGTTAAAGTTAGTCTGAACTAAGAAAGTAGAGGAAGACGAAGAGATCGAAGCTGAAAGATTATGGGCCAGAGACATTTTCGACTGAGATTTTTGGGAATTGCTTCTCTCTGTGAAGCGGAAGACAGTCAAAGTAAAAAGACTTTTGTCTGCCCCTAAACAGCGTCCTAAACTAAAACAAACCCTATGAAGTATAAACCGCTGGTATCTGGTTCTCGCTCTCACGATGACACTGTTGCCATGTTGGAAGAAAGCAGAGTTCTTTTTCAGTTTTAGGGCATAGCCCAATCAACCCAATAAAGATCCAAACTTTGGACATGACTCGGTCCGGGCTGACCCGCTAACCCATGCCCATTTTAAATGACTTCATTAATTTGTAATTAGAAATGCCTATGGCTCAGAAACTCAAACCCAAATCCCTAATTCCCAAATCGATTTTGCTCCCTTTTCTGTGATCGAGAAACAAATTTTGCTGTTTGTGCAGCTGCAAATCACAATCAAGGAGAACGAACTCCATTCACGCCACTGATCGAATCTTGCTGTATCACCGTCGACACCAACACAACGCGGCAGCGTCGACGTTCGGTAATCACCTGGCACAAACCGTTTCTGCACTCTGCAGGTTAGCTTTTTCCCTTCTGTCTATCTGCATCAAAATGGCAAGCAGTAGGTCTGAATCACTTCTTGTTGTGTGGCTATTAGTGTCGGTTCAAAGTTGCAGTTGGTCAAGAGTTTAAGTGCAATGTGCTGTGTTTGACAAATTATTCGTGTTTTAGTGCTAGCCTTGTCTAAGTGGCATTTTTTTTCAAGCATCACCTGAAATCAAATGCCTGTTTGGTCCTGGAAATCGCCCATGCACAGGCTCATTGAGGGTTATCTAAAATGATGTTCCTTTGTGCACATTTATAGAACATGCCAAACAAAGCGGTACATGCTAGAAGTTGTGGGGGGTTTTTATTAGCTGCTTTTTATCAGACTCTTTGTTCCAATGCAATTATGATTACTTAAAAAACAGATATGTCTTCTGAAAACTGTTAACTATATTTAAAAATGACTGTTTTGAAATTTTCACACTCTGGATTCTTTGGTTCCTTGGACTTTAGGCTGCCTGTTTTTATATGTAAATAACTATATTTGGAGTCATGCACCGTAAATCTGGATTAGGAACTAGGAGACTATGAGCTGGTCATTTTCTTTCAGAGTGTTGGTTGGTTGGTGACGTATTACATTTTCAGGAATGCTTTTTCTTGCTCTTAAACCCAAGGGAACAGATGAAAATCATAGGATCCCCTTGTACTACCTTCTCTCTTCTATTAATAATATTTCTTTTCTTATCAAAAAGAACCTCATAATCCTGTTACTGCTGATGTATATGAAAACTATGTAGTATGTACACATTTGTTTCATTGCTTGCTTTTGACCACAACCATTCATGCTTTACTGTATTGCATCTTTGTAAGTTCCATGAACTTTTGATTTGCACTTTGCTTTACCTTCTTTTAGATTATACTGAATTTGGTTTTCAGTTTCTTTGCCTATATCATGCATAAGGAGAGAATCTGCATAGGTAACTTGCTTTTTCTCGTGAGCCCAAGTATGATGCTGTTTTTGTTGGATGCTACCTTACAAGTATTAGATGTGGTGTGCTTTTGAATTGCGTTTGTCCCCTCATTTCATATAGCTTTCTGTTGGAATTGGATTTTATGTGGACTCTTTGTGTGTGTGTGTGTGTGTGTGTGTGATGGAGATTATTAGTTGGTTTTTATTTAATTAGGGTTTTCAATTTGGAAATTTTAATATTTAGGGTTTATTTTAATTTGGGGGATGTTTTATTTAGTTGATTGTTAGTTACTATCTTTTGTTTTGGGGATTTCGGATGCCTAGATATAGGCACTTGTAATTGATTGGCTGTAAGACTTTATCATTGTCAATTGAGAATATTCAGTTTGTCTTGTTCTTTATTTGGTCCTTTTGGTACAACATCAGTGTGCCTGTTTGAAAGAGCAATATGAACCGTCTGGTTTCTGAATGCTAAAAAATAAATGCTTCTGCCTCCTCTTCCTTTGTTGTCTTTAACTATGGGAATGTGTTTGTCCTCTTTCTTGTAGACTGCATGAAATTATTGTAGAAAGTGGAAGCATGGATGTTTTAAATAAACAGGTTGAGGCTTGAAGCCTCAAAAGTTTTATTGCATTGTTCTTTTTTTCAAAAAAAAAGTAGGTTCAACCATTGAACCAGCTGTTGAACCTTAAGGAAATTACTCAGGTGACTCCTGATAATTATGTTTGTATGCATTATCTTTCTAATCTCATCTTTGTTTTGCCTTTCCTAATTCTTCTTGTCTTTGGGAAACTTGATCAGATGGATCTGGAAACAGAGAACAGAATAGCTGCACTTCTTATGAAAGAAGCAGCTGAGCTGCGGCGACAATCTGAGAAGGAAGGCGTGCTTGCTTATCTTCGAGAGCCTAATAAAAGGAGCCGGCCGAATTCACGTTTCCTTACTGCTACTGTTCTTGGGGTACAACAAGGTTAGTTCTTCAGTTTTTACTTTTATTAGTACTTGCAGATGACTCTGGTGTTAGTCTATTTGGATGAAAGGGAATGAAGGGAGAGAAAATGAGAGGAGTGGGTATCAAATCCTAATTCTTCAATTTTACTTTTATTAGTACTTGCACATTTTTATGGATGACTGTTACTGACAAACTTATCTGAATGAGTTACACTTTACTTGAAGATAGTGAGTTTTTGATCTGTTAAAGGGATTGCTTGCATTCCTTTTTTCTCTATGTGATGTACTTATTGAAGCTCTTGCATGGATTTTTTTATAATACTATTAAGGAGGAGAAAATTTACATGAGGAGTACAAATGGTACTTATTAGGGAAAACATTGAAGTACAAAAAGGCAGCAAACTAAAAATGGAACACACTTTAAATTGCGCTGCATATGAGACAAAGATCCCCTGAAAAGAAAACTAATTGCCTTTTTGCAGTTATGTTTCAAAGATGGGTTACCTCAAACTTCTATCTAGGATTGCCTGTCCATAACTGGCACTTGCTTTTCAGTAGTGCCGAGTTTGGCAATCCAAAGATTTCTTCTTTTCCTCTCCATAATTTTCTTTCCTCAATAGTTAGGATAACTTTTTTGGATTGAAGTATGCGACAAGCATGAAGTGTTTAATTTTAGAAGGTACCTTATTGAGTTCTAACTTGTGAAACAGAAACTTTTGTGAGTCTACTGGCTGTGTGCCATACAGTGTTGCTTTCTAATAGTGAATCCCATAATGATCCTTTTACTACGCCGATTGACTATAATTTTTTATTTTTTTTCTATTTTGGGTTCAGCTAATCGATCTGTGGAAGTGAATGAGATGTGGAGCATACGGCAGAAAGAAAAAGAGTTGGATAAAAGGCTTAAAGGCAGGTTGGGAGATGGAAGCAGCAGTAACAGTAGTAATATGGGGAGTAACTCATCAAGTGGCAATGACAGACAAGCCACAGTGGATAACACTGCTAGTGCCCAATGCACAAGTAAAAGAGTATATGAGAACTGTACTGAAGGTTTAAGAGATGAAGAGCTTGAGGTGTTTCTACAGTCAAGGTCATAATACTTTCCTCTGCTTTCTGGTGTTTGGTGTCATATGCTCGTGTTTGTGTGATATATTTTCGTTTCTTTCTTCTTTTCTTGAACTAACAACTCCAATTTGGCAGGACCAAGCGAGGGAGAGGTGCTGTCGGGCCAAGGATGGACGAAACAGGTCCTTACTTACCTTGCCCAGAAAGGGACCTATCTGCAAGTCCTGATTTAAGGGGAAAACGTGTTCTTTATGGCCCGGAGAAACCTTTCTCACTGATGTCGTATGAATCTTCTGGAGATGAGCTTCATCCTGAAAGACAGAAGAAGGCCAAAACAGTTCACTCAGGGAGCTCGCACAAGGATCACACTAAGAAGCATAGAACCAAAGAGAAGTCTAAGCATAAGAAAAAGATGAGAAAAGAGGAAAAAAGTAGACATCATTAGTAACAACTGTCATATAATTTCCTCTCAAACAGGAAGATTTCTTTTAGTTGTTCATATCAAATTAGATGGAACTCATGTTGTACATGCAAACTTGCAATTGTATGTGCATATATGAAGGAAAATTGCATGGGAAGTATCTGTTGCTGTAGTTTGATAGCAGAGAAAAAAAATTAGCCATGGGCCATAATGGGGAAAGATGAGCAAGTTCAGAGATATACCAAGGGAGCATTGCATATTTGCACCCATGTGAGCAAAATATGTTATACTGATGATTATTTGTTTGTTATCTAATTTTATCTCTAATCAGTCCAAGTATGTAAGTTACTCATTTACAATTGGCACTAGTTTGATATAAGGTACATCATACCCAAGTAAAATCCCCTATATTTTCTGTTTTCCTTAGATGGTGCAGTCTGATAGGAGGTACCCATATTTTTAAACTAGTTGTACATTGGTTACGTCATACCCTAGTAAAATACACAATATTTTATGTTTTCCTCAGATGATGCAGTCTGATAGGAGGTACCAATTTTTTTAGGGATTTGCGCATAGCTTATGCAAGTGATATATAATACACTCTTAGCCATAACAGTTGAATGCAAATCATATCTATCTCATTTTTCCCCTAACAAAGACTTACTGATTTGAAAAGATCAATTCCTCAAGATTTCTCAACAAAAAACAATTATACTAATGCAAACTTCCTTTCAATTTTCCAATGCAAAATACTAACACTTCAAAGATGCATGCAGTTAAGTCTTTCACAAGGGATGTATAATGGAGAAAACCCAACTTTTATCTGGACAATGCCCTAATAGAACTAGCTATGGCATATGATAACGTAATGATGACAACGTACTGATTTGGGAAAATAGAAATCTTTGTAGCACTTTTGCATTTGTGGAAAATTCCCGTGAAGTGACCTTTCTTCCAAACTAGAAACAAAAAGAGAAAGAAGTGGAGAAAAAGAGAAAAGAAAGAGTATTAAGCCAAATAGCACTAGCTAACGCATTTTCTTTTCTCAACTCAACTATTGATGGCTTGTAATGCAGTTCAAGTACAGTTCCGATCACCTTAATATGGCTTCATCTCTAATGAAATATCATTACCATTGCCAGCCAGAGAAATCTACCACTAATTTTTCATGATTATCTGTACAAGACAACTGCTTCTTCGAAAGATCATTATCACGAGTCTTCAAAATGATGATCCGTCTCGTCAAATATTTCCTCCTATACGAAGAAAAACGGACGTCAGATTACTAAAGGCTCTCTACAAGAAATGAAGAAGGAAAAACATCAGAAAAATGATCCCCAGTACCTGTAAAAGCTCTTCAATTACATCTTCCATTGTAATTATTCCAACAGTTTCTTCTTCTTCAGGAAGAGTTGGAAGTGGATTTCCATCTATCTGCAAAATATCCGAATACATATCTTTCGTCCACTTTTTGCTCCTACAACTGCCCCTAGATGAATTATTTGCAGTGCTAGGAAAGCTTTTCCACTTGTGGAGTGTTCTCTTGCTTTTCAAAATTTTCTCTTGAGGAGGCTTTTCACCATCAATATCCACTCTCACATCTTTTACTGAATCAATTTCAAGAGGAGAGAAGTTACAAACAGAGAATCTTTACAATTTCAAGGAGACACTGGTCAAAATTGCAAAACAAATGTAATTCAGCATTAGTGCTTACCATTGACAGAATTGTTAGGGGGTTGCTCCTCTGTCTTGTTGTACCGTCTTACAACAACAGCCATGTGGCTGTGACCCTTCTGGAACTCATTCAATATGTCATACAATGGCATGCCTTCTGGAACCCTGTCAACACATACGAATACAGACAATGAGTTCCTGGTGATATGATGCTAGTCCCCCATGGGTAAAAATTTCTACTCATATCAAACTTTAAAAATTATTTTAAATACCTTGGAATTCTGCGTATTGTTACACTCTTTACAGGTACTTCATCTTCCGGGTGAATTGTCAATAAATTTTTTACCTGAATTAGAGCATTTAAGAAGAAAGTTAATACCAAGCTCATAACATCAAATCACAAGTAAACAAATCAAGAGGGATAAAGCTGATGAGAATCACACATATGTACACCGATAGACAGACATACAGACAGATCGAGAGAGAGGAACTACTGGTACAAGACAACATGTTCACCACCAGTATCCATATAAAGAAAAACAACTTGACCACTCTTATGAAAAGAAGGCCTATCTACGAGTTGATTGGTAATTTCTGATATCCATTTACAGCTTCACCAAACATTGTGTCATCCAGCAGCCCCAACCATCATCATACCAATCTTTCAGACCCCATCATTATCTCTTGCACCATTATTTTGCACTAGAGAATAAGCTGTGTTCCTTAGTTGGCCAACTTCTAGAGAAGTTGAACTGGCTGCAAAGTGAACTTGAATAATTGGTTCGTTATTGCCCCATTTGATTCAACTACCTCATCAGATCCTTGGTTCCTTTATACTGCCAAACACTTCATTTAATTACGAAAATGAAAAAAATTTCAAACCCAGGGCTTTGTACACCAAAAATATGAACGAATTACTATACTTCCTCCGGGAAACAAAGCATAACTCTTGTATTATTTTGCAGAACCAGAGAAGTAGAGTAAACTAATTACATATATTGACCACGAGTAAGAAAAGAAAAAACTTTCTCAAATAGCTGCTTACGGCCTTACAGGTCTTAGAAGCTTATCCAAAGGCATATCATATAACTCCTCTTAATGCACCAAAACCCCCACATAGATAACTTTTCCCCACATTACTCTTATGAGTGGTTGTTGGAAGGCCTCACTAAGAAAACTCCACTTCTGTTGCGGATCATTTGACCAAAATGCACTGAAAGAACTATTAAATAGTGATAAGCTGAATGTGTTCCAATTATTCAAAAGCTCAAGCTGACTAAGTTAGGCTACAATGTCAAGCAGGGCGCTATCTTCCAATTTAAGTGACCATGTAATTTTTAGTCTCAAATTATATAGAAAATGTCTGTGAGTCTGGCAGGATATGAGCTGATTGCTTTGTCATATAGATTAGAATAACGTCAATAAGAAAGCAATTCTTAGGCGTATGTCGAACAGAAGGAAAGCTACCATCTTGAAACGGAAACTGAGCATGTCAAAGCAATCAGTTTGCAAAGGAAATCAGTTCCATTGACTTTTGATGTTGAAATGAAGGGGAAAAAATTACAGTACCAGGATAAGTCCAATGATGTTTGTTGGTTCCTCGTAATAAACTGGGACTCTGCTATGGCCGTTTTCCAATATCATATTCATCAATTCCCTGCTCAACCGAAAGTGTTTTAAGTTAGATACTCAAAATAAAAGTTGCTTGAGTAATCAAACTACGAATGGAAAAATCTCAATAAACCTCACCTATCAAATTTCGAATTTATATCAATTGCAAATGTTTCAGATATAGAAGTCATAGCATCACCAGCTGTCTTCTCAGAGAGCTCAAGTGCCCCGGCAATGATTGTCGTCTCATCATGCGTCAGTTCCCCACCTTTTCCAGCCTAATAATTCAACCACAGGACAACAATCACAAATAGGAGCAAGGATCCAAAAAGAGGAGTCTAATGGATGATAAGAGAACTGGGTGATATATAAACCTTACTGCATTATAGGCATTTTACCAAACAAAAAAGTAAAAAAAATAAAGCAGCATCTAGATCGCGTGACAAGTAAGATGAGAGCTGAAAGCAAGTTTCACTCAACCTCAAAAGAAATGAAATAGATACAAGGTCAAAGACAGAAGTTGAGCAATACTTATAACTATGCATGACTTTTATTCCATCAGATAGTCATGATACGAACCTCATTACCATGCAAATCCACCAGTGTTTTCAATTCAGCTCTGCGGAAAAGAGCTACATGACCATGGCCAAGAAGAAAGTCCAATAGCTGGTAAACCACAAAATACACATACAGAGCCAAAAGAAACAAATTTTCAGCAACAAAATAGATTTACTACTAATTCAGAAGTTTTATTAGCAATGCTGCTATAGATATGTATCACCTTGCTAATCGGAAAAGCAATAGGAAAGCATATCCATACAAGAATCCGAACAACTGGAGCCACCGTTGCACCAATCGCCAAACCATAACGAGAACAAATTGACTGCGGTATAATCTATTCATAGAAGAAACTAGATGTTGGTGCCATTTCTTATGCTTTCTTGACTTACTGATAGAAAATATAGTAAGTGAAAACAGACTAACATATGACTTTACATTTCCTTATAAGCTCTTAATATTAGATACTGGACAAAGGTGCCTCTCGCACATGCAACAGTTTTTTGTACCTAAGATTTGACTGTGTAAGCTCTTCCTTCAAAAGCCTTATCCATGAACAAATAACAAGAAACTTAACAAGCTAGTCAGATTAGTAAACATCAACTGTTTCTTTTGACCAGAGTTCCTCATCTCCCCCTCAACCGTCCCCCATCCTTAATAACAAGGCGGAAGGGGAGATCACAGTTCCAAAATATGCAGTATGATTGTTGTTTAATTAACAATCAAGAAATAAATATTCTCACCTCCCCGAATAGAAGAATTAAAGTCACTGAAATCAGAATAGCACCCCAAGCTGTAACCAGACCATCAAGAAAAATAGGAAGTGCCTGACAAAAGGAACACCCATTCCAAACATTAGCTAATCTTTTCTAATGCAACTATATCTGTGCAGCTAGTTCCCTGAATATATATATATATATATATTAATATAGTTCCCTGAATATCAGATAGCATGTAAATGTAGTTGTACCTCCATGGCAGCAGCATTGCAAATGAGCAGGGTGCAAAGCAACAAATGTTGATTTTTGACAACAGGCAGTATCTTTGCTGTGATGAAAAAAGCTAACAGTGAGTCAAACAGATAGAATCAATTGTGTATGTCCTAAGGACTGAAATGTTTTCCCGTCTATAAGATGTTGAAGATCATTCAGATGAGTGAGAACAATCAGCTATATGATATGATAACCTATCAAATAGAATTTAAATATCTTCCAAGAACTCATCTATGTCAGAACTTATACGGGGAGATAGAAAATAATAGTACCCTCTAACATTGATGGAAACTAGATTTTCTTCCCCACAGCATCTGGTCCAAGAATATGAATGGAAACCTCATGAATTATTATCAAGGAAACATTTAGTCATTCAATAGAATTAGACTACCAGTACTCAAGAGTTTTTCATTATTTTTCCTTTAGGCTTTTCAAACATCAAACACCCTGATTTCAGATGTCCCAACAATTCATAAATAAAACTACATTAAGTCACAACTTTCCATTGATTTCTTTTTTCCTTCCCTCTCTCCCTCTGTACCCGTGAAATCCCAACTCGATGTTTAGAAGTGAAAGAAAAAAAGTACCAGTTGTGAATTGAATCACAAACCGTTATATAGCCATAGGACCTGTTTATTTTTCAAGAATTTAACAAAGGAAATGCAAAAGGAGAATATAATTTAGTTAACCTTAATCTACAAATTTCCAATACCAAAGGAGTAATAAAAAATCGCACAGCAAGGCAAGCCATTAAAGTTTCAACCTTTGTTCAGTTTCAGGTCCCACTTTCTAAACAAACTCTGCCATCCAAAATCACAAATCCCCTTTTCTTAATCCTAGAAGTATTTTACTCTCAGAAACCAAGCGAATCATAATTGTTAATCCAAGTCAAGTGAAACCACTTCGTAAAAGCCCAAAGACAGAGAAAGAGACAGAGAGAAAGGAAAATTACCAGCATGCTTGCGATCCTTAGGGGTGCCAGACTTAGCTAGAACTTCGAGATCAACGAGACTCAAGGACATGAGACCCAAGGTAAGCCCAGACATAAGTCCAGCAAACAAAACCAAAAGCACAATTACCAGTATATGTATGAAAAATCCCGAGGAACAGCAAGTATATTCCACCGCCATTCAGGCAACTTACACTCACAGACCCACAACACAAAAAACTCTCTTTCTCAGTATTTCTCTATCTTAGCTCCTTCTGCTTTGCTTTCCTCAAGACCCAAAAAACAAAAAATTAAAAATCCCCCAATAAAATCCAAAGTTAAAGAAAAAAAAGCCACCACATCTCCACCACCTCCATTGCCGAAAACCCTTTATACTCTAATCGAAACCCAGTTGCAGAGAAGCGTATCAGTGCTACTTGTATAAGAAATGGGGTTGCGTATATCTATACATACACACTTACACGCAACGAGACAGAGGGAGGTAAAGCTAGGTTTCAACGGCAAAGGGAAGTGACCTCAGCGTCTTATACCATAAAAATAAATGAATGAAATGTGAAAAGTTGATAGTGAGAGAGTCTCTGAGGAAAAGAATAGAGAGAGAGCGATAGCAATTAGCAACAGAAAATATTATCGGGCTCTGGCGTTGTCTAAGAGTGGCGTGTGGTGTGCAATAGATTGTCCGAATATGCGCCATGCGCTTCCAATCCATACAATTTAAGAGTGATCAGTCGTTTTCACATTATTAGTTCATCTTCTCCAAACACAAATTGGCATTTGATTATGGAATCCACAATTATTTGCAACGAAACCAAGCTCTATTTAATTATCATAGGATAGAGTAATTGGTTTTCATAAGATAATAAATTATTAGTTTAACTGACAAATAATATATGAAATTTAATATTTGATTTGTTATCGATATAAATAATTTTTATATTGTCAACCAAAATGAAAATATTAAATTAGTGTGTTATATTAATTTATTAATTAAACTTAATAATTATATTATTTAAACCTAATTTGAAATATTTTCCAAGTGTTGATTATTATATTTTAAGAGTATTTGTTAAAAGAATATTATCGGAGAGTTTGATAATTTAAATATACGATATTAAAGGATTCAAATATGCCTTAATGGATTGTGTTTGCTATACTTATGGATTTAGTAAGATCTCAAAAGCATAACTATTGTTGGTATCTAAAGTGTCCTCTTTAATTATTGATCTTAATAGATGGACTTAAGGTCTATAAAGGTAAAAGGTTGGTGATGAGAGTATTTCCAATTATGGTTACCTTCAAAGCAGATGAGAGTATTTCCAATTATTGTCACCCTCCCCAAGTTGACTAATATTCATGAGAGCAATAGTACTTCTTTTTGTAAGATAGGGTAGACCCTCTTGAACCAAATGGGTGAGATTAGAAAGGATAAATCTCAATACAAATTATATATCAATCAATCTTCTAATATTATTTATTAAAACTTATGAGATAAAACTTATTGACAAAAAGATTAGATATGAAAGAGTTTTATTTATTAATTAATTGACCCGTTGGACTTTAAAAAAAATGAAGGATATATATAAGTTTCACCCTAAAATTTTAGATACTTATATAATCAATGCCATTGATATATATCTAGATAATTTAAATGATTTATTTCTAAAAATTAAATAAATAGAATTAAGTAGTTCATCAAAAAAACACGTGTTACTTACTCTTTGTATTCTATCAATACTCAAACTCTTAATTCTCTAGAATTATACTTTTTACATTGGATTAATATTATTTGATTAGTTGGAATTATTCAACGTTTAAATTTCATGACAGAAAAACCAACAATAACATAAGTTTCAACTTATAAAAAACATTTAATGAAAAGATACAATCACGTCCATAGAAATTTTACAACCTTCCTCTAACTTTTTAACAAAGGATGCCTAATTTTTTTATATTTTTTTTATCAGTCCTGGCTGTGCACTCGCCGCTGTAAGTTGATAACTTGGTTCCAGCAGCATCCTGGACTGGAGAATATAAAATGCAAAGTCGTAGATCGATCTATCAAGTACATCAACCGGGAATAAATAAATACTTCAATTACATATTGAATTAAACAAAAATAATAGAAAGCAATCAAATTTCTCAATCTGAGTCACTCTTTCTCTGAGCTCGAGTAATAGTAAGACCAGCGCGTACAGCACAGATCTGGATTGTCACTGCAGAGATCTCGAACTCTGTCATCTTGAATTCCCCATCTCAGGTTCCATTTTCAAGTTCACCAAATTACTTTTTCTGGGTCTGTATTTCTTGTTTGCATTTTAAATTCCTTGCCGACGTATTTGAATTTCGAGGTTAGATTTAACTGCAGGCTAATTTTGTCACTAAATATGTATTTGGGTACCTGGTTCAAGTCTGATTTTGTTGTATTTTTGAGAAAGTTTTTGTCTTGTTGATTTGTCTTACTGGTTTTATTTCTGAAACATATAGTAAGTAGTCAACTCGTTAAGCCCTCTTATAGTCATTTGGTGTGTGTATATATATATATAGGAAATTAGGAATTCTAAATTCTTGTTAGCAGGAAAAAATAGTAAGACACATTAATATATTTCACTATGAGAGAGTTATTGGAGGTAGTTGGTACGAAATTTTGCATTTTGCAGAATTGGATGCCAATAGATATTCCAGCAACATGATTCAAAGTTTTAACTCTAACCTTAATCCGGGAATGGAAACTTTAGCCATATGAAAAGCTGTCTGATGAATAATAAGCCACCTGAAATGAAGTTGGAATTGGAGAAAAATTCTGAGTCTCTCACTGGAAACATATAACGTAATAAGCTTAAATCATACTTTCTTGCATTATATACAATATGGATCATTGAAAAAAATAGCTTAAAATTTTGCATTTCAACCATTTGTAATTAAGAATTACCAGCATATGCTCCTGTCTCAATCAATAATTATTATTTGCTATAAGTCACAAGCTGCCCATAGTTTTCTCTAGGAAGTGTATTCAATCTTGATTGCTAGAAATTGCTAAGATGGAAACAAGGATGGTAGTTCTTCTAAGATAAGACTATTTTGTGTGGTTGATATAGATATATGGAAGTCCGATTGGGAAGCTCCTTTGTGTTCTCTATTTCTCATGGTACTTTGTAAAAGAATTTCACAACAAAGATGACTATACTTTTTGCAGCTCATTAGTGTTTGCAAAATGGTTTCTTTTTTTGTTAATCCCCAATTACTAATTAGTATGACATTGCATGATCTATGTTTAAGTCTATTATGAAGGTTAACATTAATGATACAGCTGGGTAGCTGAAACTAAACAAAGCTATACTATGTGACTTAGATTAATGAGTATAACATGTGTGAATAGAAATAAAAGGAGAAATACTTTTTAATTGAAAATACCTGAAATTTCATCTGAAACTTGTGGTAGGTTTAAGTGGCTCTTCGCTACTATCATGTCAAGGAGGCCAGTAAATCCTTCTCGTCGCTTAGGTGATGGTGGAAGCATACCGTTTGTGGGCTCACTGCAGTCAAAGTCTCGCACATCCCCATTGCTGTCTATTGGGCTTGTAGTTGTGGTACTTTCTGTTGCAGATCTGGCCTTCTATATTTTTGTTTCTCTTTCTTCAGTGAACACCGGATGTTTCTCAGGTTTATTGTGCAATACTGCTTGTGTCATATTCATGCAGTTTTTCGTTGGCCAGAAGATAATTATAAGATAGATGACTACTTTTTAGGTTTGGAGTGTGAAAAGAAGTGATTTCTGCATGAGCTCTAATATGATAAACTGATTTTAGAAAAGCTGATTCCCAATTCCCATAGATGATAGATGTGATATATGCCCCCCAAATTTGTTATCCACCTTCCCAATCTGTGTCATTATTGTCAATTGTCATTGCACTTGAATCCAATTTTATAGCAACTTACTTTCACTATGCTGTTTAAATTATTTTTTTCCACATTGCAGGGTGCAATCCTTCTCATTGGTTACTGTTATAGCGGTTCAGGTATGTATATGGTTGTTGAATTGGAATCATTGTAAATAAAGAACGTTCATGAATTCTTCTTAGTCCCCCCTGCTTCAATTGCCAATCAGTTAGTTGGAGATAGAACCAAAGACTCTGTGTCAAGTATTCATGAGTTCGAACCTCCTCCAACTAATGAAAGAATAACTATGATTTATGCGGGGCACATCATCAGAAGAGATGAGGGTTCAATGTTGCTTATAGCCTAGGTGCACTTATTAGATTCCAGTTTCAAGGTATCCTGTTTGCTCACTTTTTTTGGTTTGCATGGCAGGTAGTGGGAGCAGTGATATTAAGGCTGTTAATAAACTTGATGGTAAATATCAATGTTGAATTATTGGTTTCCAAGTTTGTAAGATGGAGGATAAATCCTCAAGGTATTAAGTATGTATGTGCAGGTGGTGTTTCATGCACATTAGAAATCCAGAGAGCATTACCTGTTTTGAAAAAAGCGTATGGTGACAGTATGCATAAAGTATTGCATGTTGGCCCTGACACTTGTTCAGTGGTATCTACTCTGCTAAAAGAAGATACTGAGGTCTGGGGCATAGAACCATACGAGTTAGATGACGCTGGTGCAGACTGCAAGAGTCTTGTACGCAAAGGCATTGTGCGTGTAGCGGATATTAAGTTTCCTCTACCTTACCGTCCCAAATCATTTTCCCTTGTCATTGTATCAGATGCAGTGGATTACTTATCTCCAAGATACCTTAACAAAACTCTTCCTGAGTTGGCAAGGGTATCTAACAATGGTGTTGTTGTTGTTGCTGGTATATCCCTTTGTGAACATTCCATTCTCGCACATTTTGGAACACATGTTATGCATATCTTAACTAGAACCTTACAAATTTAAACTAGATGTTGGTTTATGCTGTGGCGCCTGTTTTAGACACATTTATTTTATTATTTGGAATCATGTTTACGTTGATCAAGTTAATTGTTTTTCTAACTAGAGAAGATTGTATATCTACATGAAGAACAAAGAATTCTGGCAAACAACTTTGAAAATCTCAATATGTCATCATATCCTTAGTCATACAAAGCCAACTGGATAAAAAATAACTATTTGATCTTCCCCCTAATTTTCCTCTGTTTTGAAATATTGTCATTACTCGTTAGCAATTCTCGTGTATGATTTTCCTCCCTTCTCTCTCCTGTTTGAATCTATCAGTTTCAGTCAACTGATTTTACCATTATGTTGGATATGATGTCAGATTGTCTGTTAGCCACCCTTCTTCCATTTATTTTACAACTTCTAATTCCCATGATATAACTTAATTTTATTTTTATTATTGTAATTTCCATTTTCAGGTTATCCAGGTCAGCAGCGAGCTAAAGGTGCAGAAGTGTCCAAATTTGGCCGCCCAGTAAGTGACTCATATTCTTTCAGACTGCAAATTGGTTGTCTTCTTTAGGGATTTAATTTAGCAACATGTGGTCCGGATGTCAAAAAGCCCGTCAATATCAATATCGCCTTAGTTGCAAGGTTTAAAAATTCGTGTCGAAATAGTTGAAATGTGTGAAACGTTTCCGTTTTCACACTACTCGAAACAAAATTTACTTACAGAAACGCAACTATCCGTTTCTATACGAAACATGGATGTTTCCACACGAAACAGGGGCGTTTCCACACGAAACAGGGTCGTTTCTACACGAAACAGGGTCGTTTCCATCTTTTTTACACGAAACAGGTCAACAAAAACATGGCATTTTCAGAATTTAAAAATCTAAAGTTTTGGCTCTAGTTCTCTTCATATTTTAGGATTTCAATTATTTTTTTTTTAATCTTATTTGATCATATTCAGATGGTATAATTTAGCGAGGATAATTCTTTTTAGGATTTCGCTCATGTTTGGTTTCTTGGTCTTTTATTTATTTATTTATTTATTTTTATACAAATACTTTGTATTAATTTAGTTTAACTTAGTGATGAATAATATTAAAATTGAAGACATATATATGTTGGTTCAAATTAAAAAAAAATTTATTAAATATGGGTTGAACACCTATTAGCCACCCCACTATTGGTTGGATGTGATTGTAATTTGATATTTTCTTGAATTTGTATATCTATGTTTAGAATTTTATTTTGTTATGTATTTAATAGTATTTGATGTACTAAATTAATAACGTTGGATACTTATAATTATTATAACATGTATTTTATTATATATTTTCATGCTTTTCCACAAAAATTAGAGTTTCCATACTGTTTCTATACTGTTTCTCGAATCATTTCCATTTCTAGGCTTATCGAAATGGTATCTCGAAACGAATTTTAGTTTCTTGCTTAGTTTCTATCTTTAGCAATTTTTGATTTATTCTCTGTGCATTACTTGGAGAAGAGAAGACTGTTCCATTCGGGGTTGATGTAACCCCTATCTGGTTGATAGAACTGCATCAAGTACATAAGAATTAAGAACATTAAGATTCCTGATTAGTTTAGAAAAACATTCACCAATTTTAATCTTGGGCTTTGATTGCTATTCCTTAGGAAGCAAAACAATTTATTTTCTATTACTACAGTCTTTACTACTACTAAGCCAATTGGCATCGGTTTGGTGTTAACAGTTTTTCTTCCATTTTTGGATCTTTGTGTTGCTAAATTCTAGCTAATCCTTTTAGCTCATATTCTTCCTCTGTCATGAAATGGAACAAGAAGCCCAGACCCATCTTGGATCTGGTCTGCTTGATATACTACTCACTACTAAAAATTCTCAATCCTCAGTACTCGTTGATTTCAAAACCTCAAGCTGCTTTTATGTATTTAATGTTATTCTCTTCATCATGACTCTTCCTCCTGCTCTAATTTCCCTCAAGATGCCGGAACTCCAGATAGAAAATGCTGATCCAAAACTTTTGACTTAAATTCAGATTATACATATTAAAAAACTAAATTTTTAAGACTGTTCTACTGATCAAGAGCTTCAAGAATGTAGCTTTCAGGTAAAACTTTATGAAGTAAGTTGGGATATTCTTTGGGGGAGAGAGGTTCTTGTGAACCCAAGACTGTTCTACAGATCATGAACTTCCTTTCAGTTTGCCAATTGCAAAATCTTGGCTCCTCTTGAGTATTTTTTATGGGGATATTTGAGGGAATATCATCATTAACCAAATGTTCTTTCTTCGAAGGCCAAACTACGCAGCTCGTCTTGGTGGATAAGGTTCTTTGTTCAAACTGGTTTAGAAGAGAATGAAATCGCAGCAAAGAAGTTTGAACAGGCTTCAACCAAGAGTTCATACAAGCCAGCCTGTCAAGTATTTCACCTCAAATCACACCATTGAGATTCTATCTCAGTGCCCAAAGGGTAAGTTCATTTTTATAGAAATCATACAGGCCTCATCTAAATTTCAGTTTACCAATTCTGAGACATCAGATCTGATTAATGTATGATAAGGGCAAGTGAATTGGCATCAATTGACTCTTGTCATTATGTATTCCTTTGTCTGAACATTTTGCTCTGACAAGTGATTTCCCCTTGTAGCTGGATTAGCAACTGCAAATAATCTTTTTTGTAATGTTAATGTTTTGGAATTTTAGTGGATCATTTTAATCATACCCTTCTGTTGTATTTCACAAACGGATGTCACAATTCTCCATAATGCCAAATTCTTTTTATCCCTCTGTTTATGATGGAGATTTCGTTTGTTGCATTTTTGGAGTTTGCTGGGTTTTAATGGGTTTTGGATTGCATCACAGCTAAATCGTGTCTCATGCAATGGTGATTTTACTGAATAAAACAGAAATCTCAATAATAAAATTGAAATACTTTTGATCTTTTTATTTTTTATCTTTGGTTAAATTTTTAATTTTTGTTATCTTTATTTCTTTTGAGGATTACTTTTTAATTTTAATAATGTAGGCATGATCAGTTAAGTATGTGTATAAGGGTCTTAAATTAGATATCATTTTTAAAATAGGTACTTGTATTTTATTTTTATATTGTTTAAGATACTCAATTAAAAAATCGATAAGTAGAGACATAAAAAGATAGTCCCATGACAACATATATTTACACATTATTATTGTTTTATTTTATTTATTAAATGCTTAAAATAAATATTAAAGAATATTAACTAACATGATATATTATTTTTGTCTTTTCATTCATGTTTATTTTTATCCTTATTTATTATGAGACAAAACTTTGTAGAAATTAAATATTATTTAGACATTTATAAAATTTTGTTTCGTAGAGAATAACATTAGAAAAATATATATAAAAAAAATTAAATAATAATCACTTCATTGATAGTCTCTCATATGTATTTAATTTTTTTTTTTATAATAACCAAGTTAAGATTAACAAAATAAATAAAAATGATAAGTTATAAGAATTTTAAGAAATAACAAGAAAGAAATATATATATAAAAATATTATGATATTGAAAAGAAATTTCACAAACTAATTAAATTTCTTCACTGTACGGTACCAAGTGAAAATGTGAAGGTTCAGCGCCATATGCCGCGGCTTTTTTTATTATTGTTATAAGAATAACGTCCACCGGCTTCAACCTTTGTGTGTCCGCCATGGCCACGAGAGATCACCACCAAGCTGCAAAGAAAGTCTCTATCTTTCCACTTCTCTCTCTTATATTCTTCGCCTCCATCTTCTTCGTTCTCTCTGTTTTCAGGAGGACCTCTATCTCTATGCCTTCACATTCACAATCCTCTAAGACCTTCATATTCAAGGACAGTGTGGGATCCGAATCCAATGTTCAGGTCGGGTCGTGCGACTATTCGGATGGAACGTGGATCTACGATCCCAATGTGAAATTTGAGAGATACGATAATACCTGCAAGGAAATATTCAAGGGTTGGAATTGCATCTCAGGCGGTAAATCAATCGCGCTGGAACTCATTAAGTGGCGGTGGAAGCCTAAGCAGTGCGATCTTCCGTCGTTCGATCCTGTGAGGTTTCTTCAGAAGTACAGAGACACCAACATTGGTAAATCTTTTTCTGGGTCAAAGGCGGAATTTTTTTTTCTGTTTGGTTCCCAACACAAATTTATGCAATTTGAGTAGTTTTGTTTTGATTTATGCTGAATTCTCAAGGAGTAATGGGTTTTTAACAGTGCAGGGTTTATTGGGGATTCCTTGAATAGGAATATGTTTGTCTCTCTTTTCTGCACTCTGAAACGCGTCTCCAGTGAAGTGAAGAAGTGGCGACCAGTTGGTGCTGACCGCGGGTTCACATTTCTTCTGTACAATCTTACTATTGCATATCACCGAACAAATCTTTTGGCACGTTATGGTAGGTAAGCTTTATTTGACATGGTGCTGTAATTGCTAATTCTGATGTTGATGTAGTAGCCAAAATGCCATTACTTTTAATCCTTTCTTGATATTGTTTAGGCTTTTTCTCTTCTTAGATTTTGAGACAGTGCGTGTGAACTTCCCACATGATATTACATGGAGAATTTTGCTCTGGTTTGTGTATGTGATCAGTTATGATTTCTGTGAAGTTGCTAATAAGGATAAACTCCATCACGAGTCAAGTTTCTTTCCCTTTTTCCTGGCTGATTGAATTTTTTGGTTTTCTGACCTGATGGTCTTTGCTGTGGGGTATATAGTAGAACTAGTGAGGCTATTCGGAGATGAGGAGGTTCTGATGCACCACTGTTTAATTTTTCAGGAAGTACCAGTATTGAGGCTAAGAGTGAGTGTGCTTATTGTGGCATTAATGGAAACTTCTTATCTTAAATTGTTCAGTCTATTACATGAGATGTGTGTTGATAAGTTCCTCCAATCTTGAAAGGTTGAAAGAAGCTGACGACAAACTACTATGTATCAAAAAATCTAATGTTCCTTGCTTGTAGAAATTACTATTGCATTTCATTACAGAAACGGTGAAGTTAGAACTTATAATCCATTTATGACTTACGTGTCATGCTTCCTAGAGGAACCTACCTCTCTAGCTGCCCCTCCTACATGTGTAGGAATTTGCTTAGTCTTGTATCTTCTGTAATTACTGTTGCTTAGTTCCTTTACAGCTTTACTACTGATGGTTGTCAATCATCATGGAATATGTCACATGGTATTAAATTCTTTTGCTTGTTTAGACTTATGGTCTTGAACTACACAGACTTTGTAGACTTGAGGTTATACATGATGTTTGTGCAGATCCATGACTTATGATTTTTGGATATGTTATATCATTGGTGTACTTCACATGATGCCATGCAGTTACATCGTGTAACATTTGTGTTGCACACAACTGAGGCTGGTTCTGCTCTTATTTGATGCAGGTGGTCAGCTAATGCTGCTGGTGGAGTGCTGGAAAATTTTGGATTCAAAGAGGGTTTCAGAGTTGATGTTGATATTCCAGAAAGTACTTGGGTGGATGCCCCAAGCTTCCACGATATTCTAATATTGAACACTGGACATTGGTAATTTTGCAGAATGTTTTCATATTTTAGCTGCTTTCTTCCTAGTTACTTGTGATTCAAACCACTGAACATATAAACATACACATATATCATGTCATCCTGTGCTCGTGTGCATTTAAAGATACCATGATGGGACCCAAGTGCTTGTCAGTTTAGGACCTAGAACCATCCTATTTGGATTTTAATTGATTCGACATCCTATCCACTCGTTGTGTTTTGCATTTTTACTAAGAATTGCAGACGCTAACTTTGAAACTACATGGAGGTTTATGTTCTGGCTAATGTTAAAATTGCAATATAGTTAATATGTATCACCAGCTGCAGTTTTCATTACATGTTTAAGCCTATGTCCTAATGGTTTTTGTTGTGTTTTGTCTTGTGATACATATTAACTACATTGGACATCCTATCAACTTGTTTTGTTTCGCATTTGTGTTCTTTCTTTTGCTTGTTTTTTGTTTTTCAGTTCTAGATTTCATCCTATTCTCGCTTCCGTTGTAACAGTTTTTTGTTATACAATTTCTGTAAATTGATGGCTGGTTTGGTTTGTTTGTTGTTTGCTTCAATAAACAGGTGGTGGGCCCCTTCAAAGTTTGATCCTCAAAAGTCCCCTATGCTTTTCTTTGAGAAGAGTCAGCCAGTAATCCCTCCAATACCACCTGATCTTGGCCTGGATATGGTATTGAAACACATGGTATGTCTCTCTTCCCTTTCCTCCTTTTTCCCATTTATCTTTATAGTGAATAAATATAGTCAAGTATAAACTCGGATATAAACTGGGAATAGTTGTTCCCTTTCCTGTAAAAACACCAATCTTGTGTAAGTATTGTAACTTATTTTTGAAATTAACTTCTAGAAATATGTATTGCTGATTTGCTGTTCAAAACTATAAGGATCACAAATTTAAGCAATCTTTCACCTTGAATCTGATCTAACTATCAGTGCTAAAGTTAGTTATATTCCAATGTTACTTCATTCCTGGGTATGTTGAATATGGATGTGATGTTGATACAGTAAAGCTTGAACATTACCTGTTTTACTCTGCATATGCCAATATGATTGACTACTTGTTCATTGTAGATACAATATCTGGAGGAAAGAACTCGACCAGGTGCAATTAAATTTTTCCTTGCACAATCACCCAGACATTTTGAGGGAGGTGACTGGGATCAAGGTGGTTCTTGTCAACGATTACAGCCTTTGTCGACAGAGCAGGTGCTTCATATATTATTGTTAAATTTTTTGTATTTTGATGATTCTCACTGGAACCTGAACCAAATAATCGTCCTTGTTAAATTGTTATTTATTACATTAAACCACTGCAGCTACCTTGAGTAGGTTTTCCCGTTTCCTTTTTCTTTTTGATAGGGCATGAAATGAGGTGAAGTTTTAAGTTTTGTTTCCCTTTCAGGTGGAAGAACTCTTCTGTGTGAAGAACAATGGTACAAATGTGGAGGCACGACTTGTAAATCAGCACCTGTACAATGCTCTTGAGGGGTCTAGTTTCCAAATTTTGAATATAACCCACCTGAGTGAGTTCAGAGCAGATGCCCATCCATCTACGGCCGGTGGAAAGAAACATGAAGACTGCATGCACTGGTGCTTACCAGGAATTACAGATACTTGGAATGACTTGTTCATAGAGCATCTAAACAATGTTAAGGTTAGAAGTTGAAGTAATAGTTCTTTAACAAGTTACAGTTTTCCTTATGGTTCTTTTGTAACATGTCTTCTGCTTATAGTGAGAATGATCCACATAGTTTTGCATATGTAAATGGTAGTTGCTGAGAATATGAATTTGAATGCTATTTACGTATCTTGAAAACATTGTTACTTTCAAAAGCATAACTTAATGCTCTTTCCCTATTTAAATAAACATCAACAGTGTAAGTATTTTAACCATCTTCTGGATCAACTACTAGAATATGTATTTCTGTTTCAAACTATAAGAATAATGGAAATTTTAAGCAAAATTGATCCTTTTTTTGTGAATAGAAATAAACAAAAACTGGTGTTTTTGGCTAAGCATTTGTCTGAAGACAGAAAGAAAAGTTGAAGGAGGGAAGAAAAGAAAGAAAAGTTTTCAAAGCAAATGTGGCTTTGTAGGCTGCAGTCTCCTTCCTTGCAGTGAGCTGCAGAAAAGCCTGCAAAAATTATATCAAGTTCTTGACACTTACAATGCATCATTGCATCTATGAACTAACATGAGATCTGCATGGTGTGAGTTCTCGGATACGATCCTTCTCATGATTGAGAATACTTTAATTCGAAATGAACATAAAGCTAAAGAAAATTACAGAATGAGAGTTACATTCTATGTAGTAAAGTGACCTTCCATATCTGTCTTCAACAGAACTTTCATTTCCTCAGGGAACTCCGGAGGACTTAACACAACCATAGAACTCAAAGGCTTAAACCACCTGGTTTACCAAAACGAATTCCCAAGTGATTTTTATGTTTAGAATTTCTAAATTCTAATTATTTATGCAAAAAAAATATCATGTGATAATCATTCTACTAGGACTGTCCAACCCTTTGTGTCCTTGATACATCCCGATTGAATTCCTGTGAGTGTTTCACACAGCTTCTGAGAGACTGATTTGGCTCCGGTTTTGTATTTAGCTCTGCATTGGCTTATTGATATTTGATATAACCATTAAGAACAAGACACTCTCCAGAAGATGAAGGGGAAAAAAAAAATGCTACTTACCTTATTCCTTTGGAGGTTACAGTTACACTAGCAACAGGACTGATAATTACTGCAGTTCCTGTGCAGAAAACCTCATCTGCATCCAGCAATTCCTCAATTGAAACAGCCCGTTCCATAACCTGAAAGTTTGCTATGAAAGGCCATCAATTCTCTCATATAAACCACAATTTTTTTTACAAGATTAGCAGAATTATATACAAACACATAAAAGGCTTGCTTGTGAGTAAAACAGGAAACATAAGAGGTTATTTGTTTCTGAAATGAAAGACATTGATAACCTATCATAGAGTTTCGCCATTTTCGGTATCTTACCAAGGAATGTATTTTTCATAACATGACTATCTGTGTTAACTATTAATCAATTTCTTTATCAGAACAGAATGGAGAATTAATCACCTGGTAGCCAACATCAAGGGCAATTTCAATGATGCTTTTTCTTGTGATTCCAGGAAGAATAGTTCCATTTGTTGATGGAGTTGAAATAGTATCTTCCTACACAAGATTAAACCATTACAACATATAAAACAAGAAAACTGTTGTTTTGAAAATCAAAGTTTGCCTGACCACTAAACAATGAACTCAAATTGTTGGTATTACTTTTCCATTTTGCATTTAGAAGTTGGTAAAATCTACAATGTACTGCAAGTGATGCATACCTAAGATTTATGTAATATTGAAAGTTTTCAGATGATTTAAAAGAATATTGGTATAGGTTATACCTTCACAATAAATATATTGGACGAAGAACATTCCTCAATATATTTTCCACTTGCTGCATCCAAGAATAACATGTCTGAGAACCCTCTGGCCCTTGCTTCAGCGATTGCTTTATAATTCTACATAAACCGAAGTGACGAAGAAGCGAATCAATCAAGAACAACAGAATGAATGAAACAGTGAGCTATATAGTAGTCTTGTTATGCCTACTGGTGAATAATTTGTGACGGCCTTTACTCCTCTAGTCCCACCAGGAATAGCACGGTAGAGCTTATCCTCAACATCCAAGTTCAAAGCACCCTGTTACAAAGAAAACTAAGTACTATCAACTGCTAGAAAAGTGGTTTTTATTTATTTTTGGCCAAATTGATAGAAAAAACCAATTTAAGCAAAACAAGTAAACCACCTTGTGATAACTACTATTAGGAGAAGTGTATATCAGGCATGTATATTCAGATGCTGGACCTAATCCTAGTACCGGTCCAGTTCCCATCAGCAATGGCCTAACATACAGTGACCCTTTACCAAGAGGAGGCACCTAATGCAAAATTTTACACAAAATTCATTTAACATCACGTAGATGAAATATGCATATACCAGGAAGTGGAAAATAAGATAGGATTTTTGTGACTTAGGATGAGAAAAATACCCAACGTTTGTTTGCAATGACAGTTTGCTTTACTGCATTAACAAATTGATCAGTAGATGGTGATGGCATACACATTCTCTCTGCTCCAATCTTCATCCGTTGAGCATTCTCTTCTGGCCAAAAGAGTAATATATGCCCATCTTCCCTCCTGTAAGCCTTTAGGCCTTCAAAAACTCCCTAAAGACATTACAATGCTTGTAACTGTGAGATCCTAGCTAGCTACACTATAAGCTAGTTTTACAAATGAATAAGGAATTAAGCTGGTAAGCTGTAACTTAATTAGTTGGCATCTGGATGAATTTGGTTTCAGCTTTGCAGGTGACTGACACTAAAACATGAAAATTTTGGTGCTTCTAACCTGTCCATAATTCAAGATTCCAGCAGATGGACTCATCTCAATGTTTCCATAAGGCTTAAGGTTTCCTTGTGAAAATTTATCTCCTTTTGAACATTTCATGATGTACATGAAATCTGTCTGAATTAGATCAAATCCAAGTCCATCCCAGTTAATCTCAGCATAGCTTTCACCATCAGTTTTGCTTTTACAAGACACAAAAAATGGGCAAAATGTCAATAAAAAACTGCTTTTGTCATCTCCATATATATAGAAGTTTTAGGAAGAAAGTAGAGGGTGTTTGTTAAAAATTATAGAGTACCTGGTAGTGTTATCTGCTGGTTCAGAAAGAGCCATAGTTGTTAATTTGGTGTGATTAGATGTGACAAAACAGAAGTGCCACTCAGAAATGATGCCTCATTTGGAAGCTTGCATTCTTTCATTTTGGAAATCTACTGTTTTCTGCCTAAAGAATCAATGTAAATAGACTGATGATGGAAAAATTTAAATGCATTGGCCTATGAGCTCTGATAAAATGATTACATATATTTATATAAATAAGATGAGCACCATGCGGGGCTTGATGTTTGTACATTAATTAATGGTATATGAGATGGGGGTGCAATATAGCAGGATTTTTTATTTTTTATTTTTAAAATTTTTAGATTTTCTTGTTAATAATTTTTTTTTTGTATTGCTTACTTGTTTCTGTATGAGAATTTTATTTTATTGGAATTTTATTTTTAAAATGAATATGTATATGGAGATAATTTAACAAATATTTTGAAGTAAGTTCTTAATGATTCTTAAAATAAAATAAAAAAATTCAATTTCTTTACCTCCTTTCTCAAGAAAACACTTTGTGACATCAAAGGTGAGCCAAGTACTTTTTCTTTCTTGTTTGGAGATTACCAAAGGTTTTATTAATATCTGTATATAATTTAATGTAGTTGGAGTTGGACTCCCATTTTATTACTTAATTTTTCCTTTTTCTGTTTCCTCTTAAATCTTTTCTTTAATGAATATAAAATAAAAAATTGAAATCAGAACAGAAATTAGAAAGAAGAAAGATAAACTTGAAATATGTAATAGAGTTAAAGTATATGGCATTATTATATTACCCTTGCTCGTAGTTTATAACTTCACAACTCATCAGTAAATTTAAAAAAATTCAGTATTGTCTCTCGTATCAATTACTTCAATTACTATTCTTAATTTTTTCGTATCTACAATCAAAATAAAAAACTGAAAATATGCAATAGAGTTAAAGTATATGGTATTACCATATTACTTATCTATAGATAATATATATATATATATATATTAATTCAATGATATTGGCTTATAGTTTATAACTTCACAACTGGCCGGTAAATCTAAAAAATTCAGTATTGTCTCTTGTATCAATTATCGCCCTTAATTTCTTCGAGTATACATGTCCATCCAAACTTGTCATCAACAACACCATTTTGAATTCCTGTAATGGTCTGACGCAGCTTTTCAGTCATTGTTCCTTCTCCTACACTAAATTCAGCCCTGCACAAATTTGAACAACAGCCCCATTATTTTCTTATTATTATTTACGTACCGTATATTTCTTTTATTTTCTTTTAATGCATGGTTTACAAATAATATTGACCTTTTATTTTTGTAAGTTATACTACTAACAGGACTGATACCAACAGCTGTTCCAGTGCAAAAAACTTCATCAGCTTCAATCACATCTTCGACCGGGATGCTGCGTTCCTCAACCTAATAAACAAAATTCATAGAAATCAATTGTTAATTAGTAGTCGAACAAGTTTTATTGAATCAATTTTGCTCACTGGAAGGCAATTTCAACTATTGCACCTGGTAACCAAAATCAAGAGCAAGTTCAATGACACTTTTTCTTGTAATTCCAGGCAGAATTGTTCCCTGTATTCCTGGGGTTGAAATAATGTTACCCTGAAATAGAAAGAGGAATGTTATTTGATTTAAATAGTTCATTTTAGAATTTGGTTAAGAATGTATATTTAAAACCCTAACTATAAAAATAAAAATGTTACCTTCACAATGAAAACATTACATGAAGAAACCTCCTCAATATATTTTCCAGTGGCTGCATCTAAGAATAGAACATCTGTAAATCCTTTGGCCTTTGCTTCATTTACTGCTTCAAAAACCTGCATCCAAGTGAAGTAAGTATAAAAGGTAAGGACTATTCTACTTGAATTATGTTCGCGGTTATTATTAAAAACATAATTACCGGTGCATAATTGGTGATACTTTTGACACCACCCGTTCCACCAGGAGCCGCACGAGAAAGTCCATCTTCAATCAACAGTGACTTAGGTTTCGAGCCATCCTGTCACATATAATTAACAATCATAATTAAAAAAAAGAAAAAGAAAAAAATACTAGATCATACAACTTTAATTAGTAAAATAAAAGTATTTATTTCATAATATAGACTCTATTGTTAAATACCTTGTACCAGATGCCAATTGGAGAAGTGAATATTAGGAAAGTGCACTCAGGAGCAGGTCCAATACCCAGAACACCTCCACTTCCCATGAGCAAAGGCCTAATATACAATGATCCTTTCCCATAAGGAGGTACCTATTCCCAATTCATAACACAACTATAAAATTTATGTTCATTTCGAGATTATTAAAAATGTAATTCAAAAATCATACTTTTCAGCCTTTCGGATTTTTTTTATTTACAAATATTATAAAATTTTAATTACTAAATAATGTATTATGATAACTTTTTTTGTACATCGAAATGAAATGTAGCCGAATATGAAACATTGGTGTATAAAAAATAAAATTGGGACATACCCAACGCTTATTTGCAAGAACAGTTTGTTTTACAGCATTAACAAATTCCTCAACCGAAGGTGATGGCATCAACAATCTTTCTGCTCCCATTTTCATACGGTTTGCATTTTCTTCAACTCGAAATAATTGGATTCGGCCATCTTCTTTTCGGTATGCTTTTAAACCCTCGAACAATCCCTGCACTCAGATTCGTGTGTATACAACGTGTAAAATTAACAAGTATATAATGATTGAATTAATACTTTTACTTAATTATTTAGTCTATGATTAGTATGTACCTGTCCATAGTTTAAAACTGCAGCAGCAGGACTGATCTCAAAGGTACCATAAGGAGTGAGAGATCCTTTAGAGAAGTTTCCATCTTTGTTGCTTTTCATTATGTACATGTAATCAGTTGGAGTGAGACTAAATCCAAGGTTGTCCCAATCAAAATTGGCATACTTTTCTTTACCAATGCTTCTTCAATTAATTTCAAACATGAAAGATGTTAGTCTAATTCTAGCCAATTGATGAACCATTACTCAAAGAAAGAAATAATTAAAAGACATGTTTTTTTAATTTTTGGTTTCAATGAAAAACAAGAATCAAATTTGGGATCTTTGACTTAATGATGATGGTTAAATTCGTTGAACCAACTAACAGTCAATCTGACACGTTTAATTAACTTAATTTGGCGAAGAATACAATTACATTACGCTAATATAGATTTTTCTAATGAATGTTCTCAAAACATTTATCCTTGTAATACCAATGAGAAAAACTCATAATTAATTACTTTATTTCAAAATATTGCAAATTTGTGCAGTTAGGTTTCTATGAAACAGAGATGAAATCCATGCAAATCAATGCTTATGTGAATAACTGAGTACCTCTTCTCATTGACCTTATGAGTACTTGATGATTGTGCTGATCCCATAGCTGCCAATGTAGAAAGAAAGCATGCATGTTAATCCAATCTGAGCCAATATTGAAGAAATTATAAATGGATCAATTGCTTTAATTTAAACTTGATTGATAAAAATGTTTTATTAAATTCCAATAGCAATTAGGCATAAAGGTAAGAAGAAGAAAGATTTTAGAAAATTAAGAATTTGGTTAAACTATAGAATGCCAAAATCAAGTACATACCTTAAAGCAGAAGAGATGCAGCACAAATTTTTTATTTTTTTATTTTTGGCTGGGGCAAATTGCAGGCTTCTCACTTTTTGTGTTTTTTCTTTTGAAATTAATGATGAAACAAACAATTGGAGTCTCTCAACATATATAGAGGGAAAGAGAAAAGGAAAAAAACTAAAATTGGGGAGGTTTATATAAGATAAAATTAGAAAATCAAGACTGTCATTTATTTTTACTTTTTATTTTGGTAGACTCACGAACTTCCAAACCTCAATTGATCTGGCCTAACTTTATTTTTATTTTTATAGAAACTAATTAAGTTCTAAATTTTATATACATAATTGGCATATTCTAGATCCATTTTTTAGAAAAAAATCTAAGAAAAAAATCATCATATATTTGTTGAAATGCAAAGCTGTCTAATAATATTTGAAAGCTTCAAATTAATGATTGTGTTTAATAATTTCATGTTGCAACTAATTAAGCTATATGCAGAACAAGTGCAAGAATTTGTTAGAGCTTAGTCTTAGTTTTGTTGTAATTTCTCCCGTTTATATTGTATGAATTCTTTTTAGAAAATTACGAGCGAATTAGGAAAAAAAAAAAAAAAAAAGTTCACAGAAGTAACTAAATTATTATTTCTATCATATATGTTCATTTTATAATCATTTGAAAAACCTAATTTAAAAATGTAAATGGCTACTTTGTTTCTGTAGATCATATCTTACCCGTCAGTAATAATTTAGGTAAAAATTATAGTAGATTTTGACCTGTAAAATTTGTATTTTTTTTAATGGACACATGTCTTGTATATATAGTTAAACCATTTATATTATTATTAATTGGTGATTTTAATAATATTGCTATTTGCTACTACGTACACAATTAATTTAGGCGAAATCTTCATATATATCTAATATTGGATATACAAGTCAATAGCCCTTATTGTGATCGTATATATTATAATACCCATTGTTGATTTTAGAACAAACTCATTTATGAAGATCCAAAATCAAAGTTATCAATACAAGCGTCCTTATGGTGAATGAGGTTTATTCTCTTTTTTAATTTGAATATTCTTGACGTAGGTCATGCATTCGTCATAAATAAAATTCTCTTGAATTTTATAGTCTCTACTCAAATGATGTATAATATTAAATTAAACCGAAGAGATGGATTACATGTTAAAGCAGACACCACTAAACAAAAAAAAATAAAAAAAATAGTCAAAGTTACCAAGCATTACTTGGCTACTTGCTAATTAATACTATTTGGTTAGGTTAAAACAAAGAACCTTATTCAGAAGTGGGTCCTCTGTGTCTAAATATAATCTACTGGCTTTAGGTTTATCAGTTAATAATTACAAAAATTATGTAAAAGATTTTGTAAGAAAAAGAAGAAGATAAGTTGAAGTTAGATCAAATCAGGTTGGGTCTGAATCAAATTTTGTATATTTTCAGTTCTGATTATCTTTAAATTCCTATTGATTTTTTATTTTAATTTAATGGTCATTTATTCAGGTTAGTTTATATATACTTTAATTACTTTTAACCGAATAAAAATAAATTATTTACGCTCGAGATTACAAATTTATATACGTTTTAGGCTAAATTATATCTTTGGTTCTTGTAATTTTACTTGGATTTCACATTGGTCTCTATTATTCACTTTGCTATAATTGAGTCTCCTTAATTATAAAATCGTACCAATTGAGTTCTGCTATTATCACCTCTATTAGTAGTAATACTAACGGTTACTATTAACAGAATTGATATGAACTAACAGATATCATACTAGACAAATAAACAATTGACATATGTCATTATAAAAATTTATATAAAAGTATAAATAATTAAACAAAACTTAAATTTTATTTATAAATGAAAAGTTATATTAAAAATTATTAAAATCATAACATTTATCTTAACTCTCAACCCATTTTTTGATTACTTTATCTCTTATCAAAATCCAAATTCAGAATCCCTAAAACTCCTACCTTCCCAGAGACAAACCCAACAAAACAAAGACACCAACCAACAACTTCCTTTACCGGAAGAGGTTATGAGGAGCATTCATGTCGAACGAGGAAGACAAAGTAAATGCCAAAAATATCAAAAGCCCAAAATTTGAACCAAGAAAGGAAAAGGTAAAGGGGTACACCAAACAAGTTGATGAAAAAGTGAGTGATCAGAGCAAGAAGAAGAAGAGGATGAAACGGAAGAGAAAATTAGAGTTTGGTGGTGAAAGAGGGTATTAGAGGTATTTGTATAAGGTGTTGAAGCAGGTACATCAAAAAAAAATGAGAGTTTGTTTCAAGGCTTTTCAATTACACAGGGCAGTTGATGATTTTGGCTAGAAAGATTTATATAAGGGATTGTGGCCCTATGGTATAGAATCGAACCGCCTCCTATGGTATAGAATCAAATCGCCTAAGATAAGAGGATTTGTAATTGGTCGATTTTGAGATTTTCTCCAAATTTTATAGTGTTAGGTGCAGATCTAAATTTTCTTTAAATTTGTTGGTTATGGAGGGGTAGTGGTGGGTGGGTGGTGGTTATGATGTTGTGATGAAGAAGGAAATAGTATATACAATTTTTTTTAAAATTATCCTAGATTTTACTTCTTTTTTTTAAATTTTTTATTCAAAATAAAATTTGAGTATTGTTCATATAAATTTTTGTAATGACACATGTCACTTTTTATTTAGTCTATTATGGTATTTAATAGTTCATGTCACTTTCAGTCAGTATTATAACTAATAAAAAGTGACAGCATGAACTCAATTATAGCGAAATGAATTGTATAAACTAAAATAAATTGAAATTCAAATTACAAAGGATCCAAAGATATGAGACTCAATTGTAACATACTAAATAATAGAGACTACATATAAAATTTAAATCAAATTATGAAGACCTAAAAATATAAGTTTAAGCCAAAATTTTATTCTGCTTCAACTTTCGAGATTTGAACATAAGTTAATGAAGTTTATCACAATTTGCTAATATTCCTAATAATTTACATGCATCATGATATAGAATAGTGCCCTAGTGCCACCCATTTAAAATAGTTTCGTCCAAGTGGGGGCTCCCCCGCATTAATTAGCCGCCACATTTGTTTATTGATGAAAAATGAAAATCTATCACAATTAACTTTACCCTTAGCCGCCACAATTTTTAATTCTTCAAAAGTACCTTTTTTTTTTTTTAGCATCTCTTTGGGTCTATTAGGTTTTAATTTAATTGATAATTAACACAAAAATATTAAAATTTGAAAGTCCTAAGTTTAAATCTTGTATAGATGTGTGTTTTTGAGTTGTTCCCATGATTTGTTATTAAAAAAAATATTAAAAAAAAAAAAAACTCTCTCTATATAACTCTGTCCTCCATTCCTCCTCATCATCAATGTGTTAAAAACCAAAGTTGCTTATAACTATGGCTATGCCCAAGTTCTCAAATATAGTACCTGCAGCACTACTTATTTGTGTCATATTGGTCTTAGCCATTCCCTCTTTTGCTCAAGACTCACCCCAAGATTTCATCAATGCACACAACAATGCTCGTGCACAAGTTGGTGTTGGACCTATTCAATGGGACAACAACGTAGCTAACTATGCACGTAACTACGTGAACAAACTCAAAGGCAACTGCAAAATGGTCCACTCCGGTGGTCCATACGGTGAAAACCTTGCTTGGGGAAGCCCTGATCTTTCCGGCACGGCTGCCGTGAACATGTGGGTAGGGGAAAAGAAATACTACAATTACAACTCAAATTCATGTGTGGGTGGTGAATGCCGCCACTATACTCAGGTGGTTTGGCGGAATTCCGCCCGTCTTGGTTGTGCTAAGGTGAAGTGTCCCGGTGGTGGAACTATTATTAGCTGCAACTATGATCCACCGGGGAACTATGTGAATCAACGTCCTTATGATATTAGTCCATTCCAAGTGCCACTTAGCTTTGGCAATAATGGAAAGCCATTGGGTTTTAGATTATTTTCCTCTCCATAGGTTGTGGGTTCGGGTTCGAACCCCAATCTTCTATGTATCAAAAAAATAAACTAAAATTTGCAATAATAATGTGAATGATAACTAGCTAAATCTAAGTCATCACGATCATATAATGGTATAATCAAATTAATTATGTATTTATTTTTTTTATTTTTTTATTATGATTGAAGTTTAATTCAATCTTATCGCTTGTTTTTTATTTGGTTCCTTCAATTTAAAATCATGTACCAAGAATTTGTTAAATATAATTTTTATTTTTATTATAGAAAATTAATTTGTTTCATAACTTTTCCTATATTTAGAAAATGTCTCACAAGAAGACTAAGCAATCGATTGAAAGTTCTCATCAAGTACTTAAATTATTTTCTAATACTTCTGTTTCTATTAATGTAAAATTTCGATTATGAAAATTAAATCAAGGTAAACCATAAAAGGAGAAATATATATGTAATATGCTCAAAAAGTTGAATCCAGCAGTATATAATTCGAAGAAAAAAAAATTGAGGGTAGAACTTGATTAGAAAAGAAATTTCTTCAAAGATTAAATTGAAAATTTATTAAGCTATGTATTTGTTTTGGTCATAAATTTTGGGCTATGTATTTGTTTTGGTCATAAATTTTGGGCTAATATAAGGCTTTTTGGCATTAGTCCGTTTTTTCTATGGGCTTTTATTTGAAGGGTCGTAGCAAAAAAACTATAAAGAATTGTTTGTACGGTCCAACATGATTTGTCCTGATAATCAGCACATAATGTTGAAGAGACCGTATGTGTTTTTTTAGGATTTAGTCATTTAGTGGGTGTTGTTGCTAATTTAAGCACATTTTGATTAGTTCACATCTCAAACTAAAAAATAGTTATTTGAATTCCAATTCTTTTGAAAAATATTAACAATAAAAAATGAGTATAAATTTTCTACTGGTCAACATAAGCTAACAGTTATAAAGGATTCGAAGCCTGAGCTAAGTCTTGAACCGAGTTTTGGGTTGTTCAGGCTTGGCTTGTTTATTTTGGCCAAGCATGAGAAAGACTCATTAAGAATGATGAGGGCTTGGGGTCGGCTCAAAAAGCTAGAACTATTATTGTGTTTTATTGTTGAAATAAATATTTTTATTATGTGTTTATCTTCTAGGTAAATATATAAATGAAAAATATATTTAATTATTTTAAATTAGCCGGGCTCACAAGCTTTCAAGCCGAGCTTTGCAAAATTCAAGCTCTACTGGCTTACTACATATGCCTTGAAATAAAACTCGAACTCGACTCATTTAGAAAATAAACCGAATTTGAGTGAAGCTTTGTTGAGCTAGTTCACGAGCTGTTTATTGAATAGGTTCAGAGGAGAGAGAGATGAATTTCATTAGAGAAATGCTCACTATGCTTTTCTTGGTTGTTTCATCTTGTGTTGTATTGCTATCATAATTCCGATATTTACAACGGTAAAAGGACTTGTGGAGGTAATGGAACATTTAGACAAGCAAGTACAAGGGCAAGGACCAATCTTCTTCACAGTTCCCTTTTATAATGCTATTACTTGGCTAATGTTAGAAGTAAGCGTCTTCCTCCTAATCATTATTGGCTGCTGAACTGTTGAACTCAGTCGACGTATGGTGACAAAGATGAAACATATGACCTGATCCAACCCAGCCACCTGGTTTTAGATTATAATGATTTAGAAACATTTTTATTACTTCGATTTTTGATGCAAGATTTTGTTTTGTTTTGAAGAAGATGATGTATGGACAAACTTCTAATTAGTATGTAGTGGGTGGTGTATATCGTAATGTCAGACACATATATGACACAAGTAAGAATTTCTATTGTATTGTTGTGTCGTGCGTTCCTGTGATCTTTCTTATTATAATGGAAGTTAACTAGTTGAAGGAAAATGAAGTAATTGTTGAGTCTAGCCAAAGATCTTTCTTATTATAATGACACAGGGCTAGTTTATGAAGTAGTAAAAAACAAAATGGGAGGTGAAAGGTACTTTGGGGGGAGGGGATCATGAAGTAGATTGTTGGAATGTGCTTGCTGGTATTTGAATGTCCAACTTATTAATTAACCATAGCTTATCATTGAACAATTTCTGGCTTCTACATTGTGAAGCTATTACAAGTTATGACCATGATATTTTGTTAAACTGTCTAACTGGGTAATCGAGTTGTTGATCATATTCATATATATACTAGCAAACATTTACAGCAAGATTCCTTCAAGTAAATTCTCTTCTTTCTTTGTTTATATTTACTTCTGTATGTTTTGAACTGCAACTAAATACAGAGTACAGTATGTATATCTCCATATTTATTAAAACCCTGCAGGCTGCAGCAGTAAATGGTGCAAATATAATCTTCAGAAAAAAGTGATTGAGTGAACTTTCATTTGATTTTCAAGAGCTGCATTCACCTAATGTGGTTCCATATCTGAAACAATACAAAGACTAGAGGGCTCTCAAAAAGGCTAGCATTGTAACAACTATTATTCTACATATGTTAATGTCATTAAATAAACAAGTAAACCTAATTAAAAATTAAATTCGTAATATAAAATTATAATTTTTTTTAATTATTAAGATAGAAGAATAATATTGTAATAAATAAAAATTAAACTTTTTTTTTTAATTCTCATTTCTTTCTTAATTTTAATTCATGATTAAGAATAATTTTAGAAAAAAATTAATAGTAAAACAGAATTACAATCATACCAATATTAAAATAGGAAGTCTTAGAAAAAAATATAATTTATTTGAAACACAATATTTTAATACGATGAGTTAATAATTAAATGTTATTCTTTGTTAATATAATTAATTTAAAATAAAATTCATAAATCTTTTCTTTTAATTCTTAAGATAGAAGAAAAATAAAAAAATAAAAATAATCAGTTTGAGCATAACTCAAATGACATGGTACCAGAATCTAAAACTTTTCTCCCACCCTTAGATCGTCTGTCATTGCCTAATATTTCAAGGTAAGTTTTATTATATTATAGATATTAATTGATATAAGGACGTATTAACTAGTTCTTTTCTTGACTCAATTGGAAAACTAATATATGTTTGGTTAACCTCACCAGTAATATTTAATCATAATCATGTGCTTGCTTGATCAACATTTGGACGAAAAGCATCTCATCTTGTGTGGGCACTTTTTCATAGTTAACAACATATTGGAATCTCTCTTTGTAATACATATTGTCATTACTCTGCCTTAAGTTTGATGTTACCTTAAATAAATATTGTAACATAACCCATTTAATTAATTTACCATTGTCTCTTTTTATATTATCAAGTTGTCACCTCCTATTCTTTTAAATAGTGAATACAACCCTTTCTATTATTTTATTCAAGTTTTGTTCTTTTTGTGAAACTCATCCTATGACAGCCAATCACATGCATATTGCATCCAAAGCTGGAAGAGCATGTAGGAGCTGTTTGTTTGGCTTATCCACATCTATTATATTTGCACTACTCCAACAAATTTCTACAAATAATATCTTAGGGATATCCATATACCTGCCTTTTGGCCTTAAATTATTATGCTATATAATTAAGAAATTGAAAAAGTAGTCTTAGTTTCAAATAAAGAATGATATAATGAACTCTTTCAGCACTATTCAATGTATAACATTCATTTTGTTTTACATAGAATCCTTATTATGATTGTTGCATAACTATCATATATTAAATTAGTCTCACTTGCTAGGTGTGAGAAATTCATGTTAACCAATTATTAGTATAATTGATAAACATATTTTATTAATTTACTATCCACTAAAATTTGAATTCGCCGAAATATTTATTAAGATATTCTCCCTACTGCAAATTTCAATAGACTTTTCCATTTTACATTCAAGAAAAAAAATAGTGCTCATAGATTTTTCTTAAAGTATTTGTAGCCACTTTTATGGAGCATCTTAAATTAAGTAGATATGGAAAATAGAAAGGTTTTTAAAAGGTGGATCTTTGTGTTGCATTCATCACATAAAGGAAGTATTATTATGTGGAAAAAACCCAAGCAGATGTGACCTTGAGTTTGTTGATGCCCCATCTATATATATTATTTTACATTGTTAGCTACCATAGAAATTAAACTTCACACTTCTTATAACAAAGAGTAAAAATAATGGTAAGAAGTTTTTTTCTGGTTAATTATAAGATGAAGATGTAATTTAAAGGGAAGTCACTTGGGAAGCTTGGCAAATAATGGTACTGAAGTTGGCAATGGATTAATTAGTGTGATTCCATTATCAAGTGTTCTATTTCAAATTCCAAATAACTTAGCTAGTGGAAATATTAGAAAACATTATGCGTAGGAGGCTAGTACTTAGGGTTCGTTTGGCTCATTCTATAAAATTGTATAATACAGAATTATACTGTCAGATATAATATAATAGTGGAGTCAACAATATAAATTATCATGTTGCTATCAAATATCATATATGAGCCAATTGGATAATTTAACATTATTATATAATTATTTTTATAGGACGCACCAATTGTGCCTAAAATTATTTATATTTTCCTGACATATACGTTATTGGATTTTGCTTATCTGAAAGATTAGATTTAATTAGTAAATAACAAGTAGGATAAAGTCTTATTCAGTTCAACAATTAAGGACATCATCCTACCTTCTGCTTAAACAAAACAGAATACTTAGTAGTTAGTACACTAAAGCTAAGTTTTTTCCTAATTTCGCTTTCTAAAAGAGCTAAAAGTTAAAAATATAAATAATTAATTAATATGATATTTGTCTCCAACTTTTAGTTCTTAGTGAAGTGATCCTATTCCTTAAAGGAATGGATAAGGTAGAAATAATAGTTGTTGTTGAAAAACGAAATGTGTGTATCGAGCCAAAACTCTTCCCCACTTCATGAGCTTATCCTCGATCTTTTCTTAAATTAAAAAAGAAATGTAGATATTCTATTATTTTTTATGAATTCTCGATCTTTCTTTATTCTAAAAATCAAAATCAAATCTCGAACTTCAGAAGCATAGTAATAAAAAACATTTTGGACAAAAGTAAAAATTAAAATATTTTAGTTAATAGTCAAAATTTTTATAATATCCTTAATTAAATTATGTCACTTTCTTAATTTGCTTATAGTGGCAACATAAAATAGGGTGGAATTGCACAGTAAAAAGCAGAGAAGACAAAGAGGAAATGGGTAAGGCAATAATAATTAGGACATGCTCATGTATGTTAAATTAAAATAAATATTGGGTGTTGTTTGGTTTGCATATTTTAATACTTTAATCTCAAAGCTACCCAACAAGTTCTTGTCACTTGTGAAAGCATGAATAAAGAAGGCAAGCTTGGGTGCAAACTGAACCTCATTTTGACCCTTTACCCGGCCACATTCCCCCACCTTAGACAACAAACTTGACCTTACCTGCCACAACACCATCGATCACATATAGCTAGGAATGGCTATTTAATCTATTATAACTTGGTCTTCATTGAGAACTTGAGTAAAGAGTAGATTTTTTAAAGGTTTTATAGAATTTCAATCACATATAGCTAGGAATGGCAATTTAATCTATTATAGTCTAAATAAATAAAAAATTATGTTTAAATCATACAATCATATTGAATTTAGATCAGATTATATAATTTGTTATTAAGTTCGAGTTGAGTCGTTAAATAATTACGGATTTATCCAAAAGATTTAGAAAAAAACAGAGATGGATGTCTTTTTTGGATCTAAGTTGTGTTTTGATCGAGTTTTAGTTACACTAAATTGAATCATATCAGAGAGAGAGAATTAAGATGCATGTGAGAATCTAAAATGATTTGATAATTGGCTTTATTATACTATACATTACTGTGGTAAAGAGATGCAATAACATTTAGATTGACGAAAAGAAAACTAGACAAATACTAAACATGAGTAGAAGTGATGAGAAAAGATGATGTAAAGGATTAAAAAAAGAAATAGACAACAATACTTGACAAAAATAATTAATGTGATGGACATATACCGATTAATTTTGTGAGAATCTATATAGATGATCTCAATAATTTAAAAATACAATTTACTTTGTTGTTATTGAATCTGATTAATTTAGAATCATGTTAAATTTTTACGGATGAGATAACCTAATACTATATACTCACAAATTGAATTGCTATACATCAACATTTAGATGTGATAAAGAAATATTGCAACTAGATAGAGATGAACTGAATAAATTATTTGTATCAAGTAGAGAAAAAGGAAAAATAGTTTACATATGATCAAGTTGCTTCATTTTTCAAATTTTTATATGTATTAATTATTTCTAATTAATTTTTGTCATGTCATTTTGATGTTCAGTTTTATTTAAATCTAGTATTCTTTTTTGTCATATGGATTATTTTAATTATATTTAATTTTAATTTCTATTTTTCTCTTTTTAATGTTTCATAATTATGAAAAATAAAATTTTAATGTTTCTTCATTTCATAGTTTAAACAAAAAAGAATTTAGTTAAAATTTTACAAATTTTGAAAATTGTTTAATTTTACAACTTAATTTGAACAAGACAAAGAATGTTTTTCACTTTTTTTTTAAAGATAAAAATATTGAAACTAGTTCGACACACTCAATAAAATTAAAAGGATTTTTCTAACAGTTGTTCTTAGGCAATTGTTAAGCTAAAATAAATATTATTTTTGAACATTAAAACTGTCTACAAGTAATAGTTTATGTTTTAAATATTGCTGAAATCATAATCAACTACCGTAATAAATACTATAAATTTTCTATTTATTAAATCTTAACAAGTGTTCTTAGAGAACCCATTAGAAAAATTCAAATTAAAAAACTAAATAAGCACAATTAAAAATGTAAAGATTAAATTAAAACTTGTTTGGACTTTGAGGACCAAAAAATACTTTTGCCTAATAAATATATAGTCTTGTTATGTACATGGTCCATAAACACAATACAACCTTTCATTAATCTCCTTTTACCCAATATTCTTTTGACAAAAAAGATCCTTTACCCAATATTTTTAATCATTTACAAATGATTAAGCATCTAAATAATATATGTTTTAAATGAATAATTCAACAAAAATAGTCACAATAGAAAAGAAAAAGAAAATCTTTCTCCATGTATATAATTAGATTCATAATTTTCTAACTAGTGGAAAAAATTTAGTACAATATCTTTTAACAGATTGATATTTTTAAAATATTTTAGATTTTTATAATTATATTTATTACAATTTTTTTGGTAGAATATTTATTACATTTTAATTTATGTTTTATTTTTATTTAACTTATATTCCCATTATCCATTCTCTTTATTTATTTAGTACTTTAATTTGTACTGTAAAGTATAAGTGTCTCCATGGGGTACACACTGGTTTTATGAGCAAAACCGTTCCATTTATTTTGATGCTGCCTCTAAAGTAGTGTTTATAGGCCTACCTAAGCATAGCTATTTTTTGCTGTCATTCTCAACTGGCACTGTTATGGGATTCTCTTGTTTTTCACTAAAAAAAAGCCATTTTGAACAGTTCCTTCCTCTACTGATATAAACCCCATAATCCCACTTACCTTGAGACACACAAAATCGTCATCAAGAACTCAAAAGATTTAAGATGAAGAGGTATATTTTCACATTTTTGATTCTCATCCTCCTGTTTTTCATCACCTTCCGCCTTTCTCATGCAAAACAAACACAACCCATCTCAGATTCCCTCAAAATTGATCTCTTTCTGAAAAAGTTTTATCAATGGCGGAGTAAACAAGATGGCTCCCAAGAAACCCAACTCAACTTTGCAGCCCCATTAGTGGTTGCAGGATTTCTATGCTTCATTGCTTCCTCTATATCTAGTGCTGGTGGAATTGGTGGTGGTGGGCTTTTTATACCCATTCTAACAATTGTAGCAGGACTAGAACTCAAAACAGCCTCAAGTTTCTCAGCTTTTATGGTCACAGGAGGTTCAACTGCGAATGTCATGTATAATTTGTGTACCACAAGTCCTAAGCGTGGTGGAAAGTCATTGATTGACTATGATATAGCACTTCTATCAGAACCATGTATGTTATTAGGAGTGAGTGTTGGAGTCATTTGCAATCTTGTATTCCCGGAATGGTTGATTACTATACTGTTTGCTGTTTTTCTTGCTTGGTCTACCTCAAAGACTTGTAGAAGTGGGTTGGTGTATTGGAAAGTTGAATCAGAAGAGCTAAAGAAAAATGGGTTTGGAGAAGTGGAAAAAGAGTCGGTGAAAGATGAAATTTTTAAGGAAAGTGAAGGGTTGGAAAGTACCAAAGAAGCTCTTCTGGGTGCACAAGAAAATACCAAGATGAGGCCTCCTTGGATGAAATTGGGAGTCTTGATTTTGGTCTGGTTTTCTTTCTTTTTGGTCTATCTTCTTCGTGGTAATCGAAATGGACAGGTATACTTGCTTGCTTCCTTTTCTGATCAGATCATCCTTATATATGATAACTTTACTATACCATTTCTTGATTCACTTTGCGTACTGGGATTAGAGTTGAATACATTTTAACACAATATTTGTTGATAAATTATATTCATGCAAAAAATACCACATACTACATAGTATAATGTTAATCTCCCTAGAAGTTGAAGGGGAACATGTTTTTGATAGTGTTAGACCCTTTCATATTTATGTGCAGAGTATCTTTCCGATAGAGTCCTGTGGTGTGGGATATTGGATGCTTTCATCGTTGCAGATTCCTCTTGCTGTGATTTTCACTGCTTGGATCCTATTCAGAGAAGAAAGCCTCCAAGATCAAAATCTGAAACATCAGGTTCTTAGACATCACACATTGAAAACCAGTTTTTCATTGCTTGTGATCATATGTAGGTTGCAATTATAGTGAAGTCAAGGCTTAATTTTACCATCACTTTTCTGTGCAGGACAAACACCTGAATGGACATGGACCGTCTAACAAGTTTATCTTCCCGTTAATGGCAATATTAGCAGGGATTCTGGGTGGCGTCTTTGGAATTGGCGGTGGAATGCTTATAAGCCCACTTCTTCTTCAAGTTGGGGTAGCACCTGAGGTAAATTCTAATATAGTCTGCTTTACTAAGTCATTTTAGCATAGGCGCAATCCATAATCTCCTTGCTGAATATTCAGTAGCTAAACTAGTATTCACTCCAAGCAATCATTTTTTATTTGTCGTACAGGTAACAGCAGCAACATGTTCTTTCATGGTTTTGTTTTCATCTACCATGTCCGCATTTCAATATTTGTTGTTGGGCATGGAACACATTCAGACTGCCCTCATCTTTTCCATCATCTGTTTTGTTGCTTCACTTGTTGGATTGTTAGTTGTGCAGGGAGCCATTAAAAAATATGGAAGGGCATCTTTAATAATATTCTCAGTTGGAACAGTGATGGCTTTGAGCACTGTTCTAATGACTAGTTTTGGAGTTCTTGAAGTTTTGAGGGAATATATGTCAGGGAAGTACATGGGGTTCAAGCTACCCTGTTAAATACAATTTTGGTTTAGGGGTTCCAGACTTTGTACACTTGTTTTCAGCTACAAAGAATAATGTTTCTAATGAGAAAGCAGTAGATAGGAATGAAGCAACTTAAAAGTATGCAAATTTTCTTCAAAACTGCAAGTCCATATTTTGGCAGGAATAGCTTTTAAAACTGATACTAATTGTAGGACAAGCTGGCATGTAATGGAATCCTCAAATATGCTACTATTACTGCAATCTAGAAGAAAAATATTAAAACTTTCTCTTCAGATGCTACTTCTTCAGTTCATCCACACAGAGACACAACTAAGCGTTAAACTCAAATTGAAATTAATTACATAAATTATTTTTTTCCATTACACCAATTCAAGATGTTATCTACACATAAAATAAAAATGTGATTTGAAGCCGTTCAAGATGGATACTTCTTCAGTTTACACTGTCCTTTCATTATCATAGGAGGAAGTGGTATACAAAGTGATCACTGTTTGAAAAATAGAGTGAACTATCTCATCATTACTTTCATAAAAAAAGCAGATGCATAAAAAAGAGAGGTGGGTATTCAGTGTGTACTGTGTATTTGCTTGTGAAGAATGTGGGTTTTATTTTACAAAGATTGGCCTTGTATATGACTTATTAGCTACTCCAACCTCCAGTTGTTGTAGGCATCCATGCATGAAGCTCTTCCTTAGTTTCATAAACTATACTGAGCTACTTGAGGTTTTACAAGAGGACTGCCATTACAAAACACCCAAACTTCAAACAACAAGCATCTTCTTCTTCACCAGACTGCCCTTACCCCTGCTAGAATACTAATCAAATCTCAAAAATGAATTCTCTTACCATTCAAGACCAGCCATGTTGGCGTAGTATAGGGAGTCAAAAGAGGATAGTTGCGAAAATCTAAGCAATATTTCTGTCAATAACAGAGTTATACTGCAAAATCGAACTTTCTTGCCATTTAAGTTTTAACACATGAAGAAGTCTATTGAATGTCAAATGCTGCCACTTAATGGCAGCTAATGAACAAATATGTATATTGCAACTTGGAAGTTATCTCAAGTTCTCAATCTTCACTGGGACTTCTTCCACTCATGATTATGAGCTACACAAGAATAACACCGCAAAAAATAAGGATTCCTTGAGCACAAGGATAAATACCTAAATACAAGACATGCTAACTTAAGCAACCGGAGGTCGGAGTACATGGTCCTGTGAGGTATCAACAGCAGCAGGTGACAAAAACTGCCACATGGGAACCCCAGGGTAGCCCATGAATGGCACTAGCTTGCCGCCAACAAGTTGACCAGGTGCAGAAAATGGAACAGGTCCAGTAGGAACTGCAGGAGGGTGGGGAAGGAAGCTTGGTTGGGAACTCAAGCCGTTTACTTGCCTCTCAAGGTTCTCTTTTTCTGCTTTTAGCCTCAGCTTCTCATCGCGGAGCTCATTCTTCTCAGCCTATAGAGAGCTCACTAAACATAAGCAACAAGAAATCACCCTAGGAGTATATGAAAAACTGCAAGCTAAAACATACACACCTTCAATTCATTAATTTTCTCATGTAGATTCTCGTTGGACTCCCTCAGTTTCTGAACTTCATCTCGTAATTGAGATACCATGCGAACAGCATCACCTAACATAATTGCCTTGTCCGTCTTGGGAGGCCTTCCAGGGTCCAGCATAGAACCCAATTCCAGGAACCTTGAAATAATGTCAAAGTCAAACAAATGACAGAAATAGAAAGAGATTGAGAGAAAATCAAAGAATTAGGTAGTGCCTGTCGTTTAGCTTATCCCTTCGCATTTTCTCTCTACATGCTTTGGAACCAGATGCATTGCAGGATCCAGACCTCAGCCTAAAATAAGATTAGTGAACAAATTCAAGTACATATGACTTTATTACTAAAAGCAAAACAAGGCACAAACAGAGCTAAGAAGGCAGAGGTATAAGAACCAGGAAAATTTTAATGGAAGAAAATAAATTTAAAATAGCAAACCAAGATATATTAAAATGAAATCTTGGAACATAATGTGAGAAATTCTTAAAATACAACAGAGAAGCATCACTTTAAATGAATCAGTCAAAAAGTGATGGAGAAATTTGGGGGTAAAAACAAATAATCTAGAATTACTATCAGTATTAGCTGTATACCGTTTAAGGGATCCCGTTTCCTCTAAAGTATCTGAATTTCCATGTGCGTCATCCAACTCCACCCTGAAAGTTCTTAACAACATTTAGCCTGATGTTTGTCAAAAACTTTGAAGAATAAAGCAAGTATTGAAAATAAAATGAACAATCTATGAATAGGTTAAGATATGACGATTTCCCATCTATAAACTCGTAACTTGTGACAAAAATAAAGAAACTTTCAGAGTGATAAATTTTATGCAAAAAGAATTAAGTGCATTTATCTGCACGAGGACATCCAAAACCATAAAGGCCAGATCACTTATCAGGACTTCACAGCCAGGAGCCAGCACCAGAGTTTCTAACCACCATTATATATAGATTCATGAAGATGAAAAATACTTTGGTCTCTTCAAAGTGAATCACACAACTGTAACTTTGAGAATTCGAAGTAACCAACTTGCAAGAAATGACAAATACAAGAAAGATTCTTATCCTCTCCAGACTAATGGATAGCTAGTCGGTGGAGTCACATTATTTAAGAGAAGCAACCAACTGACACTGGGATAGTTTGAACTTAGTTATAGAAGTTTGAAAAGACAATCCCTAAGAAAGCATTTTCTTCTCTTAACTTATGTTAGTTGTTTAGTGTAGCTTCGTAGATTTGCAAACCTGTGCACGAAATCATCCATTCCCGAAGCTTTCTTGGTTAGGAGGTCACACTATTGTTGTGTTAATACATTTGAATACCATGTAATAGATTAAGGATAGGCCTATGAGGATCCTCGGGATCAATTCAACTCAAGTAAGCCTTAAACTGTAAACATCCTCAGGATCAATTACAAGAAACAATTTAAGGTATGATGCAAATAAATATATCCTCACCTTGTGCATTTCAACCTTATGCATGGGTTAATTAAGATCCAAAGCAAAAACTGAATTGGCAGGTCACAAATATTCCTATCCTATGTAACTATGTAAGGTTCTTCCGTTACAGATGAGTCTTGGTGCATTCCACCTGCAAATCTTCAATTTATGGCTGATGTATGCAATAGATGTGGTATATGCACTTCCATGTTTGTTTGCATGATTGGGTCAAAATCCAGAGTCAAACAAATAAGTGCTGTTGTACTATTACAATGTCCACATGCAAGAATGCAAAAAACACCATTCAGACACTCACCCTTGAAATATTTCCAAAGAAATAAGATTAAGGGGAAAGAGAAGGGATTTTATCCAAACGAAAACTTCTTCAAGAAACAATATATTTGAAAACAAAGACCCTAAAAATGGACATTAGACACAGAGCTACAACAGTCACCGAATGTTATTTCCAGTTTAACTCCAAGTCCAACCAATAGCAGGAATTGTTCCAAAAGTCACCAGTCAATAATAGCACATGAAAGGAATAGGAAAGAAATAACCAATAAATAAACAGGGTAGCTATGGAGGAACCTGAGATTTGTTGGACCAGTGAAAGACTGGGAAGACCAAGAAAAATCAGGGGGGTCGAGGTTAGGGAGGTCACCACCAGGAACATGAATGTCCGCTATCAAACCATAATCGAATACCCAATTAGAATTTTCTGGAGAACCCATCTCCAATAGGCTGTCGGAAATTCAGTATTCCCGGTGACTGCCCTCACGGAGACGATTTTAAAGCAGAGATCTGCCGGGGTAGTTGGGAACGAAGACGATAATAAAAATGGAGAATCTAGTTGGTTGGTTGAGATATGAAAGAAAATTAAAAAAAGGTGAGACTATGAGGGACGGAAAAAGATTTGAGAAAAGTCCCACTCACAATAAGCCACCATCACCAGTCACCACCACCACAAAAGTGAATGTCAAGTTACCAATGATACAAGCAACAACTTTATTTTTTTTCTTTTTTGCTAACCAATGCCACAAGCAACATAAATTAAACATTTTGGTGCATGTATATTAGTATATGCTTTTAGGCACTCAAATATTAAAAAAAAACTCGTAAAGTTTAATAGGTCTAACAATATATGACGTAGAATACATCACTATTTGACGTGAAATCCTAAAAAAGATGGAAAAACCACCATCCCTTTAGACAAGCCATAATTGAGATTTGAAATCCCATACTAGTGTGAGAGCTACTAATCAAGCTCCCTTTCAGAGAGTACTGAGAAGGAATCTTCCACAGCTTGAAATTGCCAAAGCATATTGAAGAAAGAAGTTCAGGGAAATCAATAACCATAAAACTCTATTATTTCCTGTCAGAACATTTCGACTTTTCCAGTATTAAATTTGCAGCCAATTGTCCAATACCTGTCCTCTAATACTTATAAGCAGATGAACTATGAAGTATATAGAACCAACTTAAGAACCAACTCATGAATTTACTATTTACAGAATAATCCAGAATTTCAAAATAGCAAACTTTATACAAATTGAAGATGACACATACACTGTAAGTGAACAGAAACGGTAAGGAGTTGTAACTTCCAACTTTACATATGACTTTTTAAGATTGAGGAAAACACAACACAAGCATGGAAAGCCTTTAACTTGGATACACAATTCCCAAAAGGTACTGGACCACAACTATATTACAAGGAATATAGTAAGTATCACATACATGCTCTGACTATGCTACTGAGACGCGAATGGACTGAACAAAACCATCTATCCTTTTCCTTATCTCTTCAGGATTGGCACCAACAAGCTTGTCCACTGGAGCACCATCCCTCATCAGCAAAAATGTTGGCATCGCCTTTACCTCCAATTTAGCAGCTACCTCCTAACAAAACAAAACACCAATATTATTGATCACCGTCACCAAATAATATCAACACCTTTAAACATAAAAAGGGAAAAGGAAAATCACCAACGATCAACTTCTAGTTTTCAAAGAATCTAGCAATTTTTAGATAATAGGAAAAGCTAGGCCAGTAAGTTACTTGGTTTTGTTCCGACAGACAAGATATTTTAAGATAATACATCAATCAGTAGATTGTGTAGACTTCCTCACTGGTGTAGCACATAGCTAATGTTTCTGAAACTGCACTGTAATAACTGTGTTCCAAAGGGGTATCAAGAGATGCAAGCTGCTGTAATTTGCTGAGGCCATAGAAACCAGATGTCACATTAGGGATTTTCATGGCATCAAGGACCTATCTCAGATCTTAGGCACGTGAAAAAAATGTTATCTCCATAACACACTAAACTCACAAGACAAAATCATCTCAAAGCAGGCATATATCTCCACCAAATTATGTTAAAATTTGAACTAACTTGCACAAACACTGATACAGCATGGGTTATGCACATTTCAATAGCTAACAAACCACAGCCATGACAATTCATATAACATACATTAGACCTTCTAAATTCATTTATGTGTAAAACTTCAAAATCAATACTAATATGGTATTCAATGGCAGCCACAAAAGAAAATGTTAATATGGTATTGCAACTGTGAAATACATCAGAAAGTGAAGTTCCGCTAGGACTAAAACAAGATAAAAAGTGTCATTGTCTCAATATCATGTCATTCACACACCGTTATCACATTCCATTGTGGTGAAAAAAATGAATTATTGAATTACATGAAACATTAAAACAAGAAAGAAGACTGATAATTTAGTTTTAACAAAAACATCAAAGCAAACCTTGGAAAACTTCCAGCAAAGAAACAGGAAAGTAAAGTGTAGCATACACAATGTAGGGTAGCCTTACCAGCACCACTCATGGTTGAACCAATTCATCCATTAAGGACTGAGAGCATCTTGGATATAATGAACAGGGAGTAGTTAAATAAATTTTAGAAGTCAAATGATCCAAAAATATTAGATTCATCTCAAGCAAGCAACCTAAGCTCCTACACAGCCACAGGTTCCATATAAATTGGAGATGTAGCTCTTCTGCTTATCAACTGATTCCCCAATTATGATTTTACAAAAATCGGAACTGCCAGACAGAGAGACAGGCGGAGAGAAGCAAACATATCCTAAAACGACTTAGAGGCATCCCACACACTGACATTTGTAGTTCATGCGCTCAAACCACACCAAAAACCAACATCAATAAGATTAGAGTTACTCATATTCTATTCTATCTATATAATTAGAAAAATGCTTTACATAAAAATTACCGGAATATCCGTTTACCATTGTATAATACACATACTTTGCATGGTGAGAATGATAATCATGACCAGTTTCCTATTCACTTCTTCTTATAAATAAGCAGATGCTCGTCCTTCACAATGTTCACAGCATACATATAGACAAGGAAACCATGCCTTTTTGTATAATTCCAGCATAATTATACTTGGTTCTACTAGAATGATAAAATATCTAAAAGCAATTTCCAAATTGTGAAGTTGAAGGTGTTATCGTTTAGATGTGCATTCTGCATTAGTTTTTCTCAAAGAGTTTGTCAATGCCTGCGCTCTAGAGTTCTAAAAAACTAAGTGAATTACCTTAACTTCATCAACATCAACAGTCAGAAACAGTGCATCTGGATAGCTAGCAGCCAATTCTTCGAAGACTGGGTTCATTGCCACTGAAGGCATGCACCATGAAGCAGTGAAGTGCACAACAATCTACAATTCATCCCACAGAAAAGAAAGAAAATCCGTAAGCACAATTCTACAAAGAACAACAACAATAATCTAAACCCAAATCAATGTCAGTAAGTTGTATATGACTATTTATATAAGCATACATGGCATATAGGATAAAAGAAATTTTATCCAGAGACAAAATCCTTCCTTTTTCTGCAGCATGAACGCCTGAGATTTTGCAAAAAAAGAGATTTTACTGTAGAAAAGATTATGTTTCACAACTGGGTTTTGGTTCAACTAAAGGGGAAAACACAAATATGGAATTATTACACTACAAAAATGGTGAAATTAGGGAAAATGAATTACTTACAGGGCATCCCTGATTGGTGGCTTGAGTCACAAATAAGTCCCATGACTCCAAAGATTCAACCTTTGCAACTCTGGCCTTATTTTGCTGCTCTTGGACTTCCATTTCCTTCTTTAATTTTCTTTTCTGCTTCTTCTTTCCCTCCCACTTCACCACCTATTTACTTTAGGGTGTTGACTCTGTCTGGATACAGCTAGAGGAAGATAGATAATCCCAACTGTAGCAGAAGATAAAATTATTTGGTGGTGGACCCCATTTCTTTCTAGAATATTCCCCTTTTCGGTTTATCTATTTTTCTGGATTAGGATTAGAATAGGAAGACCTACATAACCATTCCGGGAGTCACATTCTGATAAAAAAGGAAACAAGCAGCTCTCAGCAAAAAATAAAAAAATAAAAAACAAGCCGCCTCTGTTTCTGGCTCTGTTTCTATTTTTATTTCGTACGGTCGTACCATCACGAAGACACGAACTCATCCTGGTTTCTTAATTTACTAAACCACTGCCAAGTTTATTTTCTGTTTCTTTTTTATGGCCAAATTAAAGTTAAGTCGGTAATGAGAATATATATTTTCAAGCATTGTTAAAATACTCAACCAGTTGCAATATAAGCTGCTTAGGTAAAATAGGGAAAAAAAAAAAAAAAAGTGTACATTTTAAAAATAATTTTTTTAACTTTTTTTAGTGTTCCAAAAGTTTTACCGAATTTATATGAATTCATCACTCATTTTGTATAAATTTATAATTAAATTTACAAATATTTATCCTTATTTAATAAATTAAGGTGAATAAATTACTTGTAGAATTAGCAATATCACATTATAACCAAATCTATTCACCAAATCACTGGACAAAGCAATGAGCATTTGCACTGGAGATTCAATAGAGATGAAACTTCCAATAACCGGACAATAACAAATAAACTGGTATTGTCATAGGCAACAACACAATCACTCAGGCTAACAGAAATCTAAATCTAATGATACAAATATCATCAAAACTCTACAAGCAAATTATACAAGCGCAATGCATTCCAGTTATACACATTACGACCATCATAATACAAATAACAGTTAGATGTATGATCGTAACTGCCAACTGGATCAAATGCAGCTTCAACCGTAACTCAATCTAGAATTCAAAGGCCGCATTGATGTCTGACGGTGAGGGATCCCAATCTCGCAGGCATTAACTCGAGCAGCAAAACGAAGGGAGCAAAGGGACTCGCCAACAGAAGAAGAATCAGGTGATACGTTGACAAACATCAAAGTTTTGGAATCCCCTCCAAGACATGGCTGCATGACATCAAATAAAAGAATTTAATTTGAATGTCAATTAAACCCACTAACATATTTGTAATCTAGATTTAAAAAAGTAGGGCTTAGGAAAACTAAATTAGTTTCAAGGATAAAGAGCTAGAGTATTGTCAAATTATGTTTTGAGATATACAATATAAAGAGAGATATTAATGCATCCAAACCTCAGTTATTCTATCAGGTCAGTGAACAAGTAAAACTTTGCTTCTCAAGTAACAAGGAAATAGATAATGGAAAAGAAAGGCATTGAAGATATAAAGTTTGTTGTCATTGTTGTACCTGGAGAAGGTATGTCAGCTTTGAGTTCCTAAAAGGAACATGATCCTCATTCTTTGCCAGGGCAAATATAACATCACTCAAACTAGACAAACTTTTATTGATAGCCTGGGCATATAGGAAAAAGAAAATTGTAATAAGCATAGTTAAGATAACTTCTTTTCACACATAGTTAAAACAAAACAATTCAAATAGGCACCTGAGTTTCCTTCAGCCGGTCACCAGTGGCCCCACTCCTTGATAGTCTCTCACTTCCGGCAAGATCAATGAGATTTAAGACACCCTGTACTTGTTGTTCAGTGCTCTAAAAAGGAAAGGAAGTAAATTAGGAGGAAAAAAAACTAACATGGAGAGTCAATCTAATGGGAAATATATATTATATTACTGCAGCATTACAAGATTAATTACCTCATTTACCCCAGATATACGCAAAGTAAAGACAAAATGGCTTCTTGATGACTGCTCATTCATTTGTGTCTTTCCTACGGACCTAAAGAAACAGAAAACATAATACATTGAATATGATATGCATAATATATATACTTGTAGACTGAGATAAACAATGACTAGCATGCAAAAATATCTACTCAAGGATAAAATGGATAAGTCCTAAGATTTGTACCTGCTATGTGCGGCCTGTTGCAAGAGGGAGGAAATTTCTTTGATACTACCAACATTGACTATTGTGAGGTCAGACACATGTGTGTTTCCGTTTACATCGTGTTTGATGGTGTATTGCTTGCCAGTGACACCACTTTCTGATCGTGTCAGATCTGCACCAGCTGACCGGTTTGTTGCCAACAAATCTCGGATGGTCTCGTTGTAGATTTCAAGTATCGACGCCTAGATATATACACAATGATTTAATAAGGTTTAATCAGCAGGTGTAGACATATGGAAATTCAAGATACAATTTTAACCTTCATTTTGTACTTCCAGCCCTGGGACATAAGGGACTGACTAATTTGGAATATCTGTTCCAGAGAACGAGGTATCAGCCCTTTCAGTTCTGGGGCTTCTGGCCTACCCATCATTGTAAAGGTTTTACCCGAACCCGTTTGACCGTAAGCAAATATACAAACCTGCCGTAACAAACAACAGCTTTCTGTTAAAAGTCCATAATCAAGAGAGAATCGTACAAGGCAGTTATGCAAGTAAGAAATCTCAATTCTCAAATACATAGCACTAACCTTGTAACCATCCAGTGCACTTTGTATCAGCTGTGATATTTCCACAAATACATCCTGCTGAGAAGCCTCATGAGTGAACACTTTGTCAAATGTAAAAGTATACTTCTGCCCTGCAGACCATGGTATGGTAGTATAATGAAGGGTAAGATTTTAATGCTGGACTTGCATTTGTCACATGTAACAAAACAAATACATTAAACAAAATATCATAGAATTTTCTACTAGGGAAAAAAAAAAAAAAGGCCAAGCAATTACCAGTTTGCACCAATTCAATGCCTCGGCCAAGAGATTCTGTTGACGTAGGGAAAGAAACAACTGTTTCTGTTCCCACACCATCTTCTGGTAGCAAAGGTCGCACTCGGCAGAAAACACGAATGTTCCCTTTAAGCTCCTGAAAAATAGATAATACAATTAATATTGAAGCCATTTTGATAGTTAACCGACAGAAAAGAACCATATCTGTTCAACCAGTTAAGACCAAAAGAGCGGTACCAGGATAGTGTTGTGAAGCTTTTTCCTCAACTTCTCTCCTTCAATAAGTTGTAGCTCGGTATCTGCTAGACATTCCTGTAATTCACGTACAACCCTCTTCTGCTCTTCAAACTCTGTTCTTGTTTCTGAAGCAGATAAATCAACCATCTAATTGGAAAGAAAAAAAAACAGTTTGTAAGAGGTCAAGTTTGTCATATATGCAAGAAACACTAAAAGCAGAAGGCTTCAATACCATTTCAGCACAAAAGGAGAAAAGGAAAATGAGCATTGAGAAAATTGAAGTAACCCTTCCTACAACCTGAATAGAATTAGTATTACCTTTAATTTCTCGTTGGCTGCAGTTAGTTGTTGCTGCAATATACGTATCTGCTCCCTTTGTGAGGAACATGTCTCCTACAAACACATCCCAAATATTACAAAGTTGTCTACAAAGGAGTGCATAATTATGTAAAAAAGAATCGGATATAATAACAAAAGCATAAAAAAAAACCTCTAGAGCATTTGATTTGATTGTCAAGTTATCCAACTCAGCACATGATTTCCCGGTACATTCTATATACTTGGCTACTTCTGCAGTTAAGGCCCGAACCTGCATTACTTGGCAATCACGTTCATCTCTAACCTGTTGTAATTCTCCATGAAGGCATTTTAGTTCTTGTAGTAATGATTCTTTCTGCTTTGTTGCCTCATCTTGTGAAGCCTGAGAAATGATTATGATCAAACCAATCAAGACACATTCAAGTACCATGGGGACTGTGATAATAGAAGAGCAACATAAGTTTGCAAGAAAATTGGAGATCAGTTGGTCAAACATAAATTGCAGTTGTCAATCATTTGAAATTCAAGAAAGTCAGATAATATACATTCTATTGCAATGTAAAGAACACTTTTTGTCAACAATAGCAAGCCTTTGCTTATTCATCATGTCTAAACCTTTATATAATACTGAGAATTTCAATCCCCATCATCCCTCATGCTAAGGTAACAATTACCATGATCTGATTCCTCTTTAAACAAGGTTGAATAAGACATGACAGAAACATAACACTGCAGGACTTAAAATAGATACAAGCATGAACAAAATTATCAACATAAGGTCTGCATGGCCAACTTCCAACAAGATGCACCTGATAAGGGAAAGACAGGAACAAGAAATAAAATATTGAAATTTGTACACATTATGCCATGGCAACTGGAAAGATTTCTAACATGTTCACACAGTAGTAACCCATTTGTTCAAAACATTGTCCGCCAACAATAGGGAAATTCAATACACCTACATAATTTAATTAAATCAACCCTTGATTAACCAGTCAAATGAACAATTCTAAAACCCAATTCTTTATCCAATAAAATTCAAAGGAGACAGTGTCAACACAACTGCCAGGAGGAAATAAATATCACACCAAAATCACTTACTTTAAGAGAAGTTAATTGATCCTGCAGTGCCTTGTTGTGACCCCTTAAAGTGCTAAGGTTGTCAACAATAGTTAGTTTCTCCATCTCTACTTGTTTTAGGGACTCACTAGTTGTTTCAAGATCTTTTTGGAGTTTACTATTGTACTGCTGCAGACTCATATTATACTCTTGTGATCGCTTGTACAAATCCTCATTTGATGCAGCCTGGAAATTTCAGGAAAATTTTGAAGGAGATAAATGCATTAATGAAGACATTCTGCACAATTATCAAGTATCAACTATAAAGCACACATGTGACTGAGTTGGCATTAAAAAATAACACCTAGTGGGAGATAATTCCTGTAATGAGAGTCATCCAGATGTAATCTAATAATACCTTCTGCTCAAAAGCTAATTTTTCCTGTCGAACTTTTTCAAGCTCAGCTGAGAGAGAAGCCTGCATCTTCTCAGAAGCACCCCTAGCTTCTTTTTCCTTTCTATGACAATCAATTGCACCCTAGTTGTAAGACCAAAAGGAAACCAGATGAAGGAATAACTAGAGACATCTTTATTCTATGATTTAAACACTAAGCTATCAGTGGCAAGCTTACCAACTTATCTGATTCTTCTTTTGCAATTTTCTCTTCTAAAGAAGCAATTGTGTTCCTCAAATCTGATATAACCTTGTTGAACTCCTCTATCTTGATTTTCATATTGGTCTCTAAGAAAATATACACAAACAAATTAATAGTTATTGTGTAAGTGATCTTTCAACAGGAACCCAAAAATCTCATTCATATTAGAGATAAAGTAACTGACATCCTTTTTTTCTAATAAGAAAATTAAGTTTCTTTCAATGTTCTTATAAGAAAATTACAGATATTGGAAAATATCCTTTTTTTTCTAATAAGAAAATTAAGTTTCAATGAGGGAAAGAAGCAGGAACAGCACAAAAGGGAGTACAAGGTGACCTCCGAAAAAGAAGAAAAGAAAAAAAAAATGAAACAGTACATAATCAAGCCAGCAACACAAACAAATAAACCCATTTCATGGCTTTCAGGACTGATGTTCTATTTGAATAAAAATTCATGAATTATTGAATGAACAAACCAAAAGAAAGCACAACAGCTTTACATTAATGAATCACAAATGCTGGAATTTGATTGGCAACATTATTGAATAAACTCATAGCATAAAGTTTTCTTTTAAACAAGAATGGAGAAATTGCACTTCACAGTGGCACATGGTGCTCTACACAGCAACTTCAACAAGAATAGAGCCATAGAGCCACTACAAATGAGAAGCAGTTATGTTCATTCCAGTGGACAATTCTTCACCAAAAGAATTCTATTCAAAGACTAAAGCATGCAGCTACTTATATGTATATATAAGAAACACAAAGAAGCTTATTTTATATTAATGTTTCATTTTTAATCAATAATAATGGTTCATTCTAAATGATGTAGTTTGTTATTTACTTATTTTTATGGACAAGAGATAAAAGTACCAGTATCATTGCACTTCTTCTCAGAACATTCCAGTGCATTTTGAAGCTTTTCCTTTTCTAGGATGTGGTTTTCTTCAACCTGTTGGAACCATTTAACACAAAGCTTGAGCCTCTTGATACGTTCACCCATTTGGTCCGTTCTTTTCTGCAACATGAACGAGATATTGAGAGTTTCAAGACAATACAGTTCTACAAAACTTAACATACAATAGTTTCAAGAAAATCAATATAACCTTATTGTCGAACTTATTTCCCTTCAACTTCTCATTCAACAAAGCTTCAACTTCTTCTTTTGTAAACTCAGTGGTACTACACTCGGAAGCCTCAGTACTGCCAATTTCACTAGTAGCATTAACATCTTGCCTATTGTTCACTGCAGCTAATGCCTGCCTTGTGCGACCAGTGGTTGCTTGGCCCACCATCCTTCCTGCTCCAATCCTTTGCCGCTTGTCTAATGGAGCTTCTTCAACAGCATTTTTTTTCTATGGAATGAATGCAAAAGACAAAAGGAATGGTTTTATCATTACTCTATCTTGTTCAACTTTCTCAGCATGCCAACAGTGTCTAAGGCCCCATTTGGGATTTGAAGCATGTAAATCTTACAAATTAAGGACTATATACTCTAATATTTTTTTCATAAATTAATGAGCTTCATAGAACGTAACTCACCACCTAAGATTACCACTTAGAAATAATGCTCATTTTCCCAAATAGAGGTTAATGCTTCATTTGGCTGCTGGTATACTTATAGAATGAAGGAAAGCCCACATTTTGTATCTGAGTTTTTTTCGCATTAATTCAGAAAGCAGACGAAAAATTCCTAGACAATTAAAAAATAAATAAATGCGACACAATTGGGAAGACCTTCCCCTTTTCCTTCTTGTTCTTGATCCTGATTTTCTCACCATCCAAACAACCCCAAAATAAAAAATGAAGTAACACTTACATTTGAGGGACTTTGGGGAGGCCTATTCTGGTTTCGAGAGGCCATATTTCAAACCGATAAAACGAATTGAGCTCTTCAAAATTGGATGCTCCTGGAGGGTTATTGGTGCAAACCCATTTTTGGTAGAAAAGTAGATGATGAGGATTGGGGAAGATCTGGTGCTATAAGATAGTGATTTTTGTGAAATTATTTGAACTGGGTCTGATGGTTTGAGTAGCTCCAGTGAGCAGAGACTGAAATTTGAAATTGGATCTGGCGGTAGATTACTACGGACTGGGGGCTCCTCCAAGAAATGGCATTGCTTTTGTTTTCGGGCTGAACCGGAATAAGAAGGAAAATTAAATCGACCTCCCGGTTCAACACTAATGCATTTAAAAAAATCAAAAAATCTTTTTTGAAAATAACGGCCAACTTTATAGAAATAAAATATATAAAATTAATTTTTCAAAAAAAATCAGATGAAGGTACTTATTTATCTTTTTAGTATAAGGCTATGTTTGGATTTATTGAATTACAATTGGAATTGATTAGATTACAATCAGAATTGATTAGATTATAATATATGAGTTTGGATCACACAAAAAATTATAACTGAAATTGTGTTTCAAGTATTTAGTGTTGGGTTGTCGTATTCTTCGAAAGCCTTTTCAACAGTGATTGTTGTTTTCTCTAATGACAATTGTCACAATTTTTTGCGGTGATTTTCTTTGTCACTGACGAGTTTCGACGATGGTTGTTGTCGTTTCTAACATGTTTAAATAATTATTGTAACATTACAGCGGATCCCAATAATGGTTGTCGTTATTTTGATAGGTCTCTAAAGTAGTTTTGTCATTTCTAGTAAATCCTTACAGTAATTGTTGTTGTTTTTATTTGTCTCGATGATAGATTTGAATTTGACAGTAGTCAATATTGTATTCAACGAGTTGAAGGTGACAGTGGTTGGTGTTAGTGTCGGTGGTGGGTGGACGAAGTTGTCAGAACGTAAGGATCGGCGGTAGGTCGAAGAGGTAATAGTGGTGGCCAATGCTATAATATGATATGTCGTTATAAGTAAATGATTGTCAATAGAATATTATAAATTTTAGGATTAGTCTACAAGAATTGAAGATGTTATGTTGTAATTATTTCTCAATTCCTAGAAATTAAGTTGAAAATTCAAATATCAATTCAAAAGTAAATATAAAGAATAAAATTAAGCAACATAAAATTAGAAATGCAAACCAATCTCTTTTCATGGAGTCACTTTCTCAACTTGCAAGAGATTATGATATATAATGAAATATTTTGATCAATGACACTAATATTTTCAGGCTTCTCAACAATAATATTGCTATTTTCTTCAAAAATATCAATAATAGTTTAGGAGGAATTTTAAACTAATAACATTCTCAGAAGAAAAGCGATGCGTTTAAAATAAAAAGAATAATTGAGAATATACTATTAATCCAAAGGTAAGAATGGAAAGGAAAAAAAAGTTTTATTGTCTTTATACTACACATAGCTCAATATATAAAACAAATAATTGTATAAGAAAAACTTTAGAACTTTGAAATTGATTTGTTTAGATTTTATCATTATTGAAATATTAATAAGGAAAACAACAATTTTTTGTAATATTATGTTGATTAAAGTTTTAGAAAAGTAATTTACACATTTGTTTAATATATTAAATTAGCTTTTTTCTACTTTTATACTATTTTAAATAGTGGAAATTAACTCCTTAAATATACATTGTTATCAATTTCGAATTGCAAACATAATTATCAGATCATTAATTAGAATAAAAATTAAAAATAGTTTATTAGACATTCCACTAGGACAAATTTTGAAAATGCGATTTTGAAAGGAAAATGATTTAAAATCGAAATTGTAACATTAACCATTAAACAATTTCATATCATGTATTTTTTTTTTCTTTTGGTATGTGTCCTTTACTCATGATGCATAGGCGCATATTTTCTACTTCAAACTTAAAAGGACGGAAGGAAACAAAATATCATTTTCTATGTCAATAGGTAAGAAAGAAATGAAGGAGCCATCCCATTTTTATTGTTTTCTAGTCAAATTAGGAAAACTATAAAATGACAAAGTTGACGAAGACATTCGAATTAGAGATGTCATGATTCAATTACTTCCGTCTTAGTTATTGATCAATTATATTGATATCAGTCATTTATTGATATCAAATAAATTATTATTTTTTAAATTTAAATTATAATATTTATTAATACTTAATATGTGTTTTTAAAAAATTCATTAGAAAATCTTTAAATGTTATAAGTGGAATTATATAAAGGGTGAATTTTGAAAAATAAGATGGATGCCAAATGAACTTGAAAATAAAAAAAGTATGTAAAAATATGGGCAATAACATATTTTCAAAAAATTCATTTCATCGAAGTATAATCGGACACTTCTACTAATAAATTATAAATTTAATGCATTTTGTTGGAAATTTAATTTATGAACAACAGTAAAATTATTATTTTTCTTATACCAACTTAATTGATAACATAATACTGTAAATCATTTTTAATTTTATCAAAAAAGATAAATTAATCATAAACACATGTGAGAGAAAAATAATTTATATAAAATGAATTCAATGTTTTTATATTAATAACATGCACTTAATGTGTGTACTTAACGTTTTCACTTTCTGTAACTCAACTCACAAAATTTGATATAGACTCTCATGGAGCCAACTCTTATAAGAGAAGATGAGTGCACAATTTTACTACTTATACCCATCAAAATCCTATTATATTGTGTTATATTTATAACAATTAAGGACTAATTCGATAATTGAAAAATGTGTGTTCTTTTCCTTGATTTTATGTGTTTAAATTTTTCTAATAAGTTATAAAAAATAGTACTCTTAATAAAATTTAATCTCAACATCAATAATTTATTTTTAACTTAGACCAAAAATATGAATTAAGGATATGCTCACTAAGTTACTCGTATCCCACTTTAAGTCTAGACCAAAAACAAATAAAATTATGTAACATATTATTGACTTTGACATTTTCACTATCAATTATATTGTTGACAATCATTAAGAAAAAGAAAAGAAAATGACATTTGGACTATCAAAGAATTAGAACCCTCTATTGGTCCACCTGTCAGAAAGCTACCCTATCCATGCTGGAAACTAATCCAGCTTGTCAAATAGAAAGAATCACTCAATGACACGTTTAGACCCACAATTGGTTGATAACCATATCCAACTTATCCTAGCAGAAAATGGCAGATAAGGTGTTGCCCAAGATGACTCTGCATCACAAACACTTCGTACTTACAAGCCAGAACGAAAAAATAAATTCCCCACATATCTCTATCTTTCTTTCTGAGCAAGTGAAATTGAATTAGTAAGTAACCAAATGGCACAAGCTATGGCATCAATGGCTTGCTTACGTAGGTTCATCTCAGGCTGTTTTTGAAGGCAACCTGCAACTAAGTGGCTCAACTTGCTTGACTACTGTGTCCAGCAACAGCAGGGTGTCATTGACACGTTTAGGACTCACTGTTCGAACACAGCAAGTGTCTGCTGAGACTGAAACTAGTCGCAGGGGAATGCTTGGTCTTGTTGCTGCTGGTTTGGCTTCAGGTTCTTTTGTTCAAGCTGTGCTTGCTGAGGCCAAATCCATTAAAGTTGGCCCTCCTCCTCCACCAGCTGGTGGTTTGCGTAAGTCTTCCAATCATTGGCTTACATATATGAAAATTACAAAACTAAAATTGGATGTTACAAAATGATACACATAGTCAGCTCAGTTGATAAGTGTGATTCAAATTGTGTCCAATTTTGTTAGAGTGATCATAAAAACGAGTTTGGTACTTTATGGTGATTGGTGAATGGAATTTGATGATATTAACAAGCATGGTTGGCTAATTATGAAATTGGGCAGCTAGAACATTGAACGCAGATGAGGCAAGAGACCTTGAGCTACCATTGAAGGAGAGGTTCTTCCTTCAAACATTGTCACCGAGGCAGCAAAGAGAGTTAAAGTGTCAGCCAAGGAAATTGTTAATGTCAAGGAATTTATAGACAAAAAGGCTTGGCCATATGTTCGGAATGACCTGCGTCTCAGGGCGGAGTATCTTCGCTTTGACCTTAACACTGTCATATCTGCTAAGTCTAAGGTTGAGAAGAACTCCTTCAAGGAACTCACTGGAAAACTCTTCCGAGACATTAACAATGTAAGTTAAACATAATCTGACACTGCAAGCCTTTTCTTGTTTTTTAGGGAATAAATAAATTAGCTCGGGCGCCTGCCATTGAGCCAACACCTCATTGACACTGCAAGCATTTTCCTTTCATAATGTCATTGTACTAATAAACTAAACTGCTTCATTTTTCTTTTGAACAGCTTGATTTTGCAGCAAAGGTTAAGAGCACCCCACAAGCAGAGAAGTGTTATGCAGAAACTGTATCTACCCTCAATGATGTTGTTTCCAAGCTTGGTTAATAGGATTTCCTTTGTGTAAACTTTTTCTGTCAATTTTATGTGACGCTTTGTTTTGATGCTATAATTTGAAGAGAAAGATAAAACTAGTGCTTCAGGTGATAATCTTCATTTGCATTGGAGGCTGCAGGCTGATCTAGCATGTATACCAGCAAGTACTAACAAATAGTGACTGTGGACATTAAAAATTGCTTACTGATCATACTGTTGTCTTCTTAAGTCCTAGCCAAACATGAATATTTTGATTAAAATGGGGCTTGCTTAAGAAAAAGCAATCTGCCTCTATGCCAAAAATGATTTAATTTTTGAAGAAATGGTACTGAATGATGTATTCTCATTGGAAAAAGAGTAGCTACTAACTATTTGTTTGACAAAAAATGCTTGGCTAAAATCCAGAACTCCAAATCACATTTTTATCAGCTAGACTAGATAGGAAGCAGAAAGCAGAATATATAGATTTTGGGTACTGCAGTGTGCAGAACATGCCCATGGACCATAGTCACAGTACAGTTGAAGTTCATTCTCTCCATGAAGGATCATCAGTCTTTAGACTAGAAAACAACATGCAGACACCCCCATTCTCCATGAAGAAAATAAAGAAAAAGAAAAACTCCACGGCCTTAAGTTGTTTTGGTGTTTCTTGCTTCAGTTTTTCTTCCTTTGTTGTCCTTCACTTTCTTGTAGGCTTTAATGGGCTCATTGGCAAAGGCTATGTAGAACAATATTCATATTCTAAATAAGTCATACAATAAAATTACATTCTTAAAAGTTCTTACTTATAATTTTATTTTCAAATAAATCTTAATTTATATGGACATTTTTTATGTTACTTTTATCTTTATTTCTTATTTTTAATTTTAAGTTTAAAATATTAATGAAAGAAATTAAAATTTCAAAATACACATTATTTAATTTAAATTTTAATAAATAATAGAAAATTTATTAATATAGTTTTTTTTTATTAATTTTCTTACAAAATGAATCTAAACTTATTTATTTTTAGTTATAGTTAATCATGAAAAATTTAAATAATTTAAGTTGAAAATAAAAGTACTTTAAAAATAAAATAAAAATGAAAGGAGATAATGAGAACTTTTTATTAATTTTTAGATTTTTTTTATTCTTTCAATAATTATTATAGAATGAATTTGTTTTTTAATTTTATATTATGTATTTTTTTTAAAATTATTTCACTTAATTAATATTTTTAACTTAAAACAAAAAATAGAAAATAAGAGTAAAAGTGATATAAAAAGTATCAATATAAAATTCAGGACTTATTTAAAAAAAAATAAAAATCAGACATATTTAAAATGTGAAAAAAAACAAATTATCCCTTTTTTTTTAAATTATTATTTGTCACTAAAATTTGAGGTTTTTTCCGTTTTATCGTTAGACATGACTCTTTTATTTGAAATGGTATTAACTTTTTCAAATGTCTGGAGTCGTAATTTATGTCTCAAACATTTAATATTCTAATTCTTCTTAAATTTTTTATAAGAATGTATTCTTATTCATTGACTTAATTTTTATAGAAATGTTTTCTTGGTTATTATCGAGTCTTGATATTTTCAACTAATTTGCTGACTTTTATCGTGAAACACAAATTATTTATTCAAAATAATTATCATAGCTTAAATTTTAAATTTTGAAATCGATATATTTCTTGATAAGAATAATATAGTTGGGAATTACATGGATTTATTACCAAAAGGAAAATATTTATGTCCGAGGGCCTAAATATAAATTGGTAAAGTATTTTGTCTACTCAAGTAATCTTTCATTTCCTCTCATGTCGTTGTTCCTCAATATCTGCAGGATTTGAACAAACCCTAACCCTCCTTGCTCTCGTTGAATTTGCTTTCTTCTTTCTGATACCCTAGAATTGGATGGCGCCAAAACGTGCATCTCCTCTGGATGAGCCACCAACTGCTTCGTCATCTTCTTCTTCAGAAGAAGAAGAGGAAGAAGAAATTTCATCCGAAGAAGAAGAAGAGGAGCCTGCAAAGCCTTCTTCTGCTGTACCGGCTGTTGAGAAGAAACCCCTTCCTCAAAAGCCAGTCCATGCTACAAATTCTCAACCTCAATTTTCATCTTCTGAATCCGGATCCGAGTCTGATTCAGACTCTGAGTCTGAACCTCAAAGACCCATTTCGGCTGCCGATGAAAATGTGAAGCCAATTGCTTCCAAGCCCATGCAAGAGACTCCAAAAGCTACGAAGCCCAGGTCAAAGCCCAGATCGAAGCCTTCGGCTACACCTGATAGATCAGCTGCTAAGCGCCCGAATGAGAGCAGTCCACAAGTGAGGAACTCAAAGAGAGCTAAGAAGAACGAGGTTCAGGTAGCAGAGGACTCGAAAAAGTCTGGGGATGAAACAAAGAAGTTGTTTCAGAGGCTGTGGAGCGAGGACGATGAACTTGCTGTTCTGAAGGGTATGGTTGAGTTCAAGGTGAAGAAAGGGGCTGACTCATCTGCTGATCCGAATGCATTTCATGATTTTATTAAAAAATCACTTCATGTTGATGTTTCGAAGGGACAAATGATGGATAAGATTCGAAGACTGAAGAAGAAGTTTAAGAACAATGTGGTGAAGGGGAAAAATGGCGGGGATTTTACGAAACCCCATGAGCAGAAGGCATTTGAATTGTCAAAGAAGATCTGGGGTGGTGAAAGGAACAATGGAGGAGTAGAACAAGCCAAGTCTAATGGGAAAGGGGGGGAAAAATCAGAAAGAAGATAATAAGCCTTTGGCTTCACTTAAAGCAGAGATATTTTCATCTCCAGATACTTCCAAGGAAGCCAAGAAAATGGATATTGATCAACAACCGGGTGTGCTGAGTTTAAATGAAATGATTCGATTTGACAAAGGTTTGGGTTCAGCAGGTTTGGGTGAGCATGCTATTAAGCGGGGATTGGACTCGATTGGGGCATCCAAGAGGACAGAGTTAGATGAGAGGTGGAAGAATTTGGCAAGTTGCTGAAATGGAGCTTTTCTTGAAGCGAGCAGAACTAATAAAGGATCAGGTTAAGCTGATGTTCGAGGCATGCAAGTCATCAGACCATTAGGATTGGGTCGGGTATAAACTAGCGGTCCTCTGGTCTTGGTATCTACTCTAGTTATAAGCTTGTCCCTTTTTGGTTGTTGTCGAGTAATGTATTGTTTCGGTAATGTACTGTTCTGTTATTTGCAAAGTTGTAGTCTTTATTTTCTTAGCGGAGTATGTGGATATCTTATGATGCACTACTTTATTAATCGAAGTTCTCTTCCTCAAAAATGATTTCTGTTATTGGTGCTACCATTATGAATGAAGTATTTTTGTTCCTTTGTTCACTACTTCATCATCACTTTTATCTGCTTGTAATTTTAAATCGTGGTCATGTTGTCCCCCCTTGGATTCTTAGTAGCTTAACACATCATTACTATACTCATGTAGATTGATACATTGTTTGTTTATTTGGTCTACCTGATGTTGGTAATTCTATCAATAGGAAGTTGGCTGAAATCTAATGAAAGCTTCATATGTTGGGATGCTGATATTTATTGTATCATAAAATTCAGTTTAGAAGGTAAAGAAGAGTTTAAATTTACTTTTGAATTTCGCCTCTTGAGTTGCTTGATCAAACATATGGTGGGGCATCTTTTCTATGTTATAGAAGTTCTTTGTTATTTTTCAATATGAAGGAAGACTAAATTCAAGAGCATACTATACTGGTTGGAGAATCTTATAATAACCTTCATATGTTCCTCATGCAGATGGCATTTCCTTCTATAAATCTAATTATTTATGGCTGTGCCGTATTGCGAATCTGCATTTTTATACAGCCGTGAGTTGATAAGTCATGAACTTGGTTAACTTCTTGGAATGTACATCATTCTGGTCATGAGAGATGCACCGATTTTTGCCTCGATGTACTGTCTCTCGTACTGTTCTAGAGACTGAGGTTCAGTAGGGTTGGCAGGGGATTGTGCTGAAGAGATGGAAGAGTATGCACTTGCTTGGCTTGTTTTGTGCAAGTAATGAAATTATAAGCCTACATGGTAAATAATTTATAGCTTTAGAATTTAGGCTATTATTTACTTTCATGTTAAGTAGTATCTGCCGTGGATTCTCGTTATGTCATTTATTGCAAAAATGTTGTCAGGGTGGAAGACTTTGTATGATTGTATCTATTCAGGTGGTTTTCAGGAGATGCTTGTACGAACTACAAAGTATACTTCTTTTTCTTTATCCTGCCCTTATTTAAATTCCATGTCGTACTCAAACTTCTTTGTTGGGAGCCAGCAGGCTTGGGAATTTGAAAGTAATATTGTTATGGATAGATCATGTAAACAGATTGAGAGTTAGGATATTTGCTGATTGGAAATTTGAATATTCTGTTCAACAATTAAGGTAGGTAATGAAGTGAAGTTTCGTTTACCAAAAAAGAAAGAAAAAAGAAGTAAAGTTTGAAGGCAACGGTTGTTAAATGGTGACAGGGACTTTGATCACTGAGTTGCATATGCAAGTGGTTCTCAAAGTTGCATCTGTGCAGAAGTCGGTCTTATTCTTAAAGCTCTTACACCTTCAGATGGGTTTGCTCCTAGCCTTGCAGTACTTCACAGCTTAACAACTCAAGTTAGTCTCTTAGATTTATGTACTTGGTTGTGAAGTTAGTCTCTTATATTTATGTACTTGGTTGTGTTGACTTCTGAATGTGCTATTTTTTTTTTTTTTTGTGTATTTTTTTTCTGCCTGTTATTGAGATGATTGAACTCTATACGGCTCTATTAACTCCAGTTGTTGTAAGGATTTTTCCTCCTGTTAGTTTTGATTTAATGGTCATATTGACTCATTTGTTTCTCCTTTTGCTGTCATGCATGTATGAAGTAGAGAAGTTCTTTTATCTGGACTCTGCGTTATGATGTTCTTTTTTGAACTTCTTTACTCTTTTTTTTTTCTTTTTTTCATCTGGAAGCGGGAAGGGGGAATGGGAAATAAATCCCCTCCAGGAGAGTTGACCTTTGGATCTCCTAAATAGACAAAGATAACAAGTGTCGCAGGACCATAAGGTCTTGGCAACTTCTTTACTTGGCTCATAGCAACCTGAGGAGTTGGTCTACTAGTCTTCTGTTTCTTGTTAATGCTTCCATACATATTTATCGAGTTTTGTAAGAGTAGTTCTGAATTCTGATTACTGCTGGACTACCCTTTTGTTGTGTATGTTGGCTTATGTACGGAGTTATATGACGGATACTCTTACAAATTTAATCTGGCTGCCTGGTTTGGTCTCATGATGTCTTGTTAGTAGTTACTTGCTACCAAGAGACAGCCATGTGTAGTAATACGAGTGGTTGTCTCTCTAATTTAGCCCTGAATTTTGCAGTTATATTCCATGATACTGCTGTTTGATTGGCAGGACTAAAACAAATAAGCTTAATCAATCTTTCTCATGTACCATGTTGTAAATGGCCTTCCGATGCTGTTCAACTTAAGCTATTCCTCCTCTCAAGTGGGGCTGGCACCCTAGAATTGAATTCTGCCACGTATTGCCCTATTCGAATTCAAATATTGATATGGATATAAATTTAAATTTGAATGTAGTACCGGAATTTAAATAGTGTTGAAATAGTGCTCAAATAGTTTGATAAATACGAATAAAAATAGCAACTGATACATACATGAATAATTTGTTGACTACCCAAATCAATATTGGTATAATTCAATTCAAACACAAATAGGTCGTATTTGTTTACCGCTCGTGTCAGCTTGATTGTTAGTAATTTCACTGTTATTTTAGTTAGAGAAAAGCACGCTTTACCTTCCTTTCGACTTCTCCTGTGATATGATTTTGTCTCAAAATATCCCTTTACATTTTGAACCAATTTGTCTTTGGACGGTTTTCATCTAATTTCAAAGCACAACCTACTTTCCCAAATCAGAACTTTTTCCCTTCCTCCTACTGCAACAATTCCAAATTCAGAAGGAGCTATGAAGCTCATAATTTCAATAAAAAATTACATTGAAATTCATAATCAATACATACTAATAAAATACAAATACCTTCCCAATACAATCAACTAATGTCTTAACTCGTGATCCCTAATTCTAGTTCATTAAAAAAAAAAAAAAAATACATGATCTCATTCAATAGTAATGCCCGTGTCAAGCGCATAAAAAACAATGTCCCATCCCCTTAATTCAACATTTTGGAGGACCTTCAATGTTTTTGCAGCATTCTCATTGTTCATTTCAAACTCAAGTCATATGACAATATCAGGGTTTTCGTGTCCTTTTTTTTTTTGTCTTTCTAACTTTCATGAATTTTGTTTTTCAAGCTCTAATTATGCTACAAGATTCTCTTACAACTGCATATCCTTTTAATTTTTTCTCCAACAATTAGGAAATTAGGGATTGTTGCAGTAGGACTGTAGAGGAAGGGGAAGAAGATGGAGGAATTGAAAAACAATTAAGGATTTGGGGAATAAATCATTCAATTAATCAAACTCAAACAAGAGATCCTAATATAGTTAGATAATATTAACCACGATCATACATAAGCTTGCAAGCTCTTGATTTTAACACATCTATCATAAGACTTCGATTGACTCAAATTATTAATCTTTCTTACCAAAGTAAAATAAAAACTATCAATCTTTAAATATTTGTATACAAATATCACAATATATCACTAATAAATATGTCTTAAAAGAACTTTTTTTTACTAATATTTGTTAAAATTTTATAATAAAAATTTATAATAATTATCACTATAATTAATTATAATTTTAGTAATATTTAATATATAAAATTTTGTTACTATTTTATAAAATTTATAAGTCACCCATTAAAATACCAAAATCTTAAGACTCTAATTAATGCAAATCCAAAGCAAGATCCCTAAAAAAATCGTAATAATTAAACTGTCGAAACCGCAAATTTAACTTGACCCTTAAAAGTTTTGCTCTTCCCGCTTCTTAATTCTCATTTTAATCAAATCAACGCCATCATCCGACCGTCGAAAATTATACTATAAACAACGGAAAAGGATCACAATCCGTGTGAATCCTCCTGATTGGTTGTCATGTTACCCTTGGCCTATATAAACTCAAACCAATCTTCCTTCTCCCATATCCGAATTTCTCATGCTGTCTCCTTCGAAAATCGTCTGAACCAGGAGAAAACTCTCTCTCTCTCTTTCTTTCTCTCTCGCTCGAGTGTGTTAGTCTGTGAATTGTGATGGCTGGAAGAGGAAAATCTTTGGGTTCTGGTACTGCGAAGAAGGCTACTTCTCGAAGCAGCAAAGCCGGTCTGCAATTTCCAGTTGGGCGTATAGCCCGGTTCTTGAAAGCGGGCAAATATGCTGAGCGTGTCGGTGCCGGAGCTCCAGTCTACCTTGCTGCCGTTCTTGAATATCTTGCTGCTGAGGTCAGTTTCCAATTAAACTTCTTTTTTTCCCTTTCTCTTTATTTTCTCAGCGATCAAACAGATTAACAATTTATAGAATTTCTAATTTATTATTTTGTTTCTCGGATTGGGGTTTTGTAGGTGTTGGAATTGGCTGGAAATGCTGCGAGGGACAACAAGAAGACTCGTATAGTGCCAAGGCATATTCAATTGGCAGTGAGGAACGACGAGGAGCTCAGTAAGTTGCTTGGTTCAGTGACCATCGCAAACGGCGGCGTTATGCCTAACATCCACAACACGCTCTTGCCTAAGCGAGCCGGCGGCGGCGGTTCTAAAGGTCCAGCCGATGATGAAAGCTGATATTTTTATTCCCGTTGTGAAATATCAAAGGCGAAAGGGAATCAAATTGAAATTAGGGTTTTGTTATATTTGGGTAAAATTGTTTCATCTATAAATATATGCAATTGAATTAGAGAAAAAAATTTCATTCTCAAGGTTTTGTGATATTGCTTACAATAATTGCTTAAAAGAATTGGTAATCTGGCAAATGTTGCACAAGTGGTTTTGAAATCCTGGAAATGAAAAGGAAAACTAACAATAGATCAAATTGAAGCAATGATTCAAGGTCCTCGTTGTTGGTTCTTCTTTTCTTCTCTTCTTGTGGCAGTGGCAGAAACATAATAGGCAACTGTGAAAAATCCATGGATGAAGCACAAAATCCCTCCTATTGATAAAAAGCGATGGTGTGCAATTCCACATGATTTTCTTGACCTTGAGTTTGCTAGTGTTCCTATGAGAAGCATGGTGAGTCCAGTCGCTAATACAATCCTACATAATGGTTAATTTCAAATGTTAGTTTGCACTTTGCAGAGGAGCATGAAATAGTTGAATATGCATGATGAACAAGTAATGTAATGAAACATTTAGTCACTTACCATGAGAGAATGAGAAAGGCCACTGCTAGTTGTCTGTTAGCAGTTGCTTTTTGGTACTCTTGTTTAGACCAAATGCAAATGCACCCACCAAGTAAGTTAGCAATAACATGGGCAAGGGCCAAAAGGATAGAAGCAGCTAACCCTAACTTAAAAGCTTGATAGCTTGGATCTCTGCACTCAAATATCCACATCCTCAAATGTTTGACCTGTTTTGAGTACTCCAAAAATAATAATTAAAACAATCCCATTAATATTGTGAATGAAATACTTAAAACTTTAGTATCTGTTTGTTGCAGGAGTACCTTGTTTTGAGCTATTTCTGCTTGAATTCCAAGTATTCCGGCCACAATGTCCATAACCATGACAAGAATGCAAACAAGAAAGCCATAGTTTTTGGCCATTTACACCTGTACAGAGCTCCAATTTGAGATGACTTAGAAGGAGGAGAGGATGTGAGAAATCTTATAGGCTACTTACTTTAATAGTAAAGCTTCGAAATTTCTACATGGATTGGAGAATACGAATAAAGATGAGCCAGGCTTGATTAATATTAACAAATGAGAGGGGTTAGCTGTGATCTTAAGGTAAAAGCTTCTTTTGTCTTCACATTTTTACTTTATTCTTCTTTTGCCTCTCCCTTTCTTTTGGATTCCTTTCATGGGGGGGCAAGGAAAGTAGGGTATCACCAGCAAAGGGAGTGATGTATGGCTGAGTTGAGGGCTGCTGAGACTGAATCACATTTATTATACCTTCAGCATTTGGGAATTGTTTAAACATAGACTAATCACTTCCAAGTTGTGAGCACATCCATATTGCTTCCAATAGAATTCATGAACATTTTGTCTTTCATTTTTCTCAAAGTTTAAGTCTTCAACATGGAGAAAGGAATTTCAGCTGGAACTTTCAAGAACCTCTGGTTCACACCAACAAGCATCAACCATCAAAAAGTGTTTACATACGCGGTGTAGATGCAAGTGTAACAAGATTATAAAAGACATAGCTAAGAGCCTCAGTTGTGACCTAGGGCAAGTAAATCAGGCTACCTAAGCTTGATTTTAAGATTAAAAAAAAAAAAAAAAACACTTACTATTTTCAAAATTGAATTCCAAAGAAAATCAGTAAATTTGATCAATGCAGAATTATTTTGGTTGAATTGATGTTCAATAAGTTAGTTTTTGAGGGAAAACAGAAACTAATTACATGAAGTTAAAGAAAGGATAGGTTGGGGGCTCTAATTGGAAGCTTCAACAAATTCATTATATCCTCTAAAGCATCGATACTTCAGATTGGAAATCATATCGGTGTCGAGTATGTATCCGTGTCGAATACAGTCCCGATACGCTAAGATACGTATCAGATTCATATCCATAATTACTTTTTTTTTTTTTTTTTTTTTAAATTTGATACAGCTCAAATACGGCTTGACACTGTTCAGATACAGTTGGAGACGACTCAGATATGGCGGGACATAGCTTGGATATGGTGGGACATGGCTTGGATATGACGACCATGTTTTTGGCTGCACCAAAACACTGCGTTTTGTTCATTTTTCCTTCTTTTCTTCGTGAATTCCTCTCCTCTGTGTCTTTTGTTCTCCATTAACAATTGCCGATTCACTAGATTGGTATCGTTAAAGCAGCTTTTGATTTGCCTTCCTGGGTTCGTAGCTTCTTCTGATTTTCAAACTGTTCTTTATCTTCACTGCTTGTCGAAGCTTCAAAGTTCTCAGGTTACTCATCTTCTCCATAGCCTCTGACAGTCCAATTCACAACAATCATTGTTGAGGCCTCCAAAGCTTCATTCCCAGTGAGTAATCCTCTACTTTTATCTCCCTTTCTCACTTCCCCTACTTTTTGTCTGAAAAATGGTGTTATGGACTTCTCGTTGGCATTGATCTAAAATTCGTGTGTTGTTGGCTCCAAAACTTGCTGTTGTTAGCTCTTTTAATGTTTATGAGAATTGATGTGCACTGTTTATTGTTTCTTTTATTCCATTTTAGCTTATGAAGTTATTCTCCTTGTGTTCTAGTCTATGTTTGTTTCCTTTGTTGCTTTTGTATAAGCTTTTATAAAGTTTGCATCTGTGAGAATATATGATGGAGTTTTGCATTGAACCTATTACTGTTGCATAAATTTTTTTGATTTTTTTTTCATTTTGGAATTTCTTTTAATTTTAAATAGAGAAAAATTTAATGTAATGAATTATGTTTATTAGACCAGTATGTCATGAATTGTACTTGTTTGATAACTGCTATTTATGAATTTGCTCAATTTATGCTTTTTAGATATATATGTATAATAATATAATTTAAAATTATTTAATTAAACATATCCTTAACATATCGTATCTTTATTTTTAAGAAATTAATATATTTCCGTATCGAATACGTGTCATATCGGATTTTTGTATCCGTATCCGTGCTTCTTAGGTTATATCACAATACTAAAGAAAACAGGTCATTCCCCCAGCCCAGCCCAACCCCAGAAGTGAGAATACTACTTAAATAAGTAGTGATAGATTGGCAGAACTTACACGACATCAGACAAAAATGATAGATCAATATAATACAAAAGTTCAGTAAGTCCAATTTAAAAGGTGTTACAATGTAAAGAATAATCCATCCTTGAGCAAAGTCACCCAAAAGTGCTAGTCTGTAACAACCCAAAATTTGGTTAGGAAATCCAGCGCTCTATATTTAGAAATGGAGCTCTGATGATTTGGCATCATGCATCAGCTAATGGACATGATACCTCAGTATATCATCTCAAGACAGAAATAATACAAACCAAAACATGCCCAACACAAGGCAAAGGATGCTTCATTCACATTAGGAGAAATACCAGGAGAGGTGATCAGATATTGGCAGAACTCATGTTTACTCTATGCATGATGGTAATGATGCAAATTGTATAATAATACTCTCCCTGCAGCATTTCCAACGGCCATGAAACCACCATCCAGGACTAAAATCCATACAACGGGTATAACCCAGAGACTTTTTAGGCGGTGGCCAGTTTGAGAATACAGTATATGATGGAACATGTATCAACTTTAAACTGCTCTTCTTCATGCTTGAACACATTGCCAATATTTGAGCATCATTATTGAATCTCATTAGATCCACTCTGGTTGTCAAATTCTCAATGGTTTTGAGAGGTTTCCTCTTGCCCCCTAAAAACTCCTCTCTATTGTAAACATTCACAATTCCACTCTCTGAACCAGCTGCAAACAATGTCCCGCTTGGAGATGTGCAAAGAGATGTACCACTGATGCAGCCTTCATCAACAGACTTATGAAGACAAGCCCTAGTTCTTAGATCCCAGTGGTAAACCTGCCCGTCACCACCTGAGCTTAATAACTGCTGTCCATCATCAGCAAAAGCTAAAGAACGAACTGTTCCATTCATCTTTAAGTGTACCTATTAATTCCTTCGTTTTGGCTGAAACCAACAGGATATAACCTTCATTCCCCACGAATGCTATTGTCCGAGAATCAGGGGACACCTCAAAAACTTCCAAGCTTTTCTCCTCCCTACCAACCAGGGGGCCTATTTTATCAACTTTGTCCTTAACTAAATCAAAGCTATAAAAGAACTTTCTTCTTCCTGCTAATATAACTTGAGATCCATCGGGCAAGAAAGACAGCCTTTCTGATGGGACAATCATCAAGAAAGATGCTCTGAATTTTAGTGTTACGTTTTCCATCAATTTGGAAAAATCTAAGCCTTCGATCCATTCCAGCAGTAAGTAGCAGCTGAGCATTTCTATGGAACTGAACTGAATTAATCGGACCATTAGAAGGATCTTCTACATTAGCATCTACAAGTCTAGAGTATTCAAGATGTCAAGGCAACAATTTTGAGCTGCTCTTCACAACAAGGTCTTCATTTGTCCGAAGGATATCATCAACATCCTTGTGACCACAGGGCCACGACAGCCCCACTTTCTTCATCTGCTGATTCATCATCAGAAGATCCATATATATTTGGCCTTGAATCAAGTTGTGCCCACTTTGTGCCTGGGTTCAACTTTACATGCTGAGCCCTCAATCTTGACACATACTCTGGACCAGAAAGTGAAATTCTCATCCTCTTCCTTTCTCAGCTTCCTTAATCTATTAACTTTGGCAATGTTGACAGTGGTTTGTTCCTCTTCATCATCCACCCATACAGGTTTTCTTAGCTTAGCATTCACATCATCATCACTTTCCTCCAAGAAATCTGCATCCTCTTCAGTAAACAGACAGTTAAGCTATTTGCAGCACTGGTCAGTGAAGAACAAAGCAGAATCCTTTGCAGCCCCATTTCTTGCTTCCTCATCATCCCCTGTCCCAAATTCAACAGGGGAATAGAGTGAACCAAACAAAAAGCTTTCTAGCTTCTTCATTTCTTTCATTTGTTCCTTTGCCAAATGCTCTTCCTTTATTTCTTTCTTCCTTTTATTTATTTGTAAAATATCCATATCAATTTCTTTCCCATCTCCCAATCTCTTCAGGAAATGAAGGATCATCAGTCTCCTTCCTTTTAGTCTTGCTGCCCCCAGTTTTAGGGAGATTTTGCGATATGAAACTCATTTCTCACAAACCAAGCTTTTTTCTGCAAAGTCCACAAGGTCTAAGTGAGCGGCATATCAAATAAGCAGTCAATATGGCTTATAAAATACTAGTTGTGAAGTAAAACATCCATTTTGACGGACTGAAATTCTCAAGTCACAGCATCGAACAAAATAATTCTTATTGGGATTACATAAAATTATGAAAAATCTTGAGCACCTAAGTTTATAAGAATTCCAAGAAACACACAACATTTTTAAGTCAAACAACAAAAACCAAATCCCTTTAAACCCACTCCAATATGTCAAAGCAGACTACTTTCCTGTCCTTTCAGACAAGAAAAAACACACTTCTTTAACCATCTAAATACTGACATTGACAATAAGACATGTATACCTTTGAGTGAAGGGGAAACAAGAAAAAAAAATGCAGTTCAATCTAATGAGAAAAAACGATAAAAATGCACTCATCTCCATCCTCCAATCTACGTACTCCATTGAGATGTTTTATTCCTCATAAAAAGAGCTCATGTCCACATATCATAAAGCATTAAAAACAAAACTGAGAAAAAGGTTTTAAAAAACACCTTCAATGGCAGAACCAGTGAGCAAAGCTGGAACTTCCCTGCATAAGAAAAAAAGGGTTAGGTTCTACTCGAAGCTTGTAACATAAGTTAATTCTTTGTAATAATTACAACAAATACAAAGCAATAGAGCCTAAGCAAAAAGCTTAGACAAAGGAAGGAAGGAGAAGAGGCCAATGGTTCAATATACCCGTTAACTGGCGAGAATAAACTCGCTTGATAGAAACCCACGGAGGTACTCGGTGACGCCGAGGAGGTTCAGCCGTACAGGGATGCCATGGGGCAAACAGCTCAGCTGCCGCAGTTTTGCGAAGGCACTACAAGGTAGTGCCGTAGTAGTTAGTACTAGTAGTAATAGAAATTAGGGACAGAAGGCCTTTTTTTACTTTTGACAAATTTTTTGATTTGGTCTGTGAAAGATAAGTATATTATCAGATTAGTCCTAAGTAACCTAGTTTGATCAAATTTAGTAAAATTAAATTAGTTCCTATCAATTTGTTCACCCACTACAAAATTATCAATATGATGTCTTATTTTTATTTAGTAATAATAATAAACAATATCAATCATATATCAATAATTAATACTTAATTTTAGGTATAGAAAGAAATTCTATCAAAATATATTTTATTTCTATTTCTTAAAGAGATCTTATTATTATTATTATTTAGTTTGAAAAAGTAGAGATTAATAATTATGAAGATAAATAATAAAATTATATTGAAACATAACTTTGTCAGAGATGAGGAAAATAGGAATTTATTTTTGGCCATGATAATCATTTTACAAATCTTGGAAACAAGATGTAACTTTTTATTATTAATTAGTATGAAATTTTCCTGAAATTAATAAACTACAAAAACACTAAAAAAAAAAAAAAGTAAGAATATTTTTCTAAAATTTTATTTTTGTATTAAAGATAATTTAGTTTAATTAACTAAGCCGAAAGAGTTGAGACTATAAGGTGTGAAGTTTAAATTGTATTATCTAAAAATGTATGATCATTATCTTATATTTTAATAGTGAGTTATTTATCTATCTTATTGTGATTTTTCAATCTTAGAAACACAAATATTATATTTCTAACAATGTATTACAAAAGAATTAAAAATAATAAGAAAAATAAAATATTTTGTTACATGTTATGAAATGACTAAATTAACAGAAATTAATATCTTGTACTAACTTAATAAAATTAAATCCCATTCAAAGAAAATAAAAGTGCACAGGAAAGAAAAAAAAAAAAAAAAATACAAAAAACGTCTGTCGAAATCGCGACTTCTTTGTGAGATACCTTTGTTTGTTTTAGTGACTTTAAACAAGTTAATATGACAGGTGGCGATAATGAGGAATGACATGAAGGTTTCTAGAATGAGCTCAATCCTTTCTCTCTGGATAAAGGTCCGATCATCATCATCATCATCATCATATGTTTTAAGCTACTGAACATAAAGAGAAGGAAAAAGGCGAAAGGGAATTTGAAATTCCTTCTTTCATTTCCTCTTGTTTCTAGTCAGATCGAACCGAAGAAAGTCAGTGAGAAAATGTCAGCTTACCTATGGAAAACCTTCTACGAGGACGAGGACAGGCCTGAAAAGCCTCGGAGGTATGGCGTCACTGAGATGAGAGGTCCCCATTATACCCTTTTAAGCCAAAATGTTATTCAGGTACACCTTTCTTCTTTATCATCTAATTTTTGGTAGTGTGTATGATGATGGTGGGGATGATTTTTATGTGTTTGGATTGACTACCAAGGAAGTGGAAGAAAATTTGTTGAAGCTATGTTAGGTATTGTACTTCCAATTTGTTTAAAGACATGATCAAATCTGACTTAATAGTGGGATGAACCTTGACCATTGTTTTGTTAATCATGGTTGAGTTGATTCTTTCATTTGCACTGTAACAACAATGATCATTGCTTCTAAAGATAGGATTTTTCTCTGCATAATTGGTAGATAAATCGTCAGATATTTAGTTCCAAGGTCTAGATGTTTATGCAGAAAATAACACTGTTCCCCTGAAACCCCTCACTGAAAATTTAAGAAAGAGTCTTTTAAATTAAGGGCGCATACAAGTTCCTTGGTGTATTCCTTTTATATTGGAGTTTGAATATGAAGAAGCTTTGAGTTTCGTAATTAGTTGGATAAATGGGGCATACAAGTTCCTTAGTGTGTTCCTTTTATATTTATTATTTCTTGTGCTGAGCTTAGATTTATGTTCAATTTCCATTTATTTATCTACCAAAATAGGTCTTTTCATTGAGTTATCTATGTATAAAACTAGGCATTTATGTAAAATGGATGATTTCCAAATTCGTGCCTCTAGGTTTCCACCAGTTTTTGATAAGAATGTTATGTTCACAGGACATTTTTGAGTCAATGGGACAGTTTGTTGATGGATTGAAATTCTCTGGGGGTTCCCACAGCCTGATGTCCAAGGATCTTGTTAAAGAAGTGACTGACATAGCTCATCAGCATGACATATATGTTAGTACTGGTGATTGGGCTGAGCATTTGGTTCGTAAAGGTCCATCTGCTTTCAAAGAATATGTAGAGGTGCGCAATGACTAAGTGATCAATTTCTAATGAATTTTTGCCTCCAATTGTTGGAGCAATGATTCATTCTTTCATGTTATGATGTCAATAGGAGTGCAAGCAGTTGGGGTTTGATACTGTTGAGCTAAATATGGCCTCTCGTGGTGTTCCTGAAGAAACTCTGTTGAGATTTGTGCGCTTAATTAAAAGTGGCGGTTTGAAAGCTAAACCTCAATTTGCAGTGAAGTTTAACAAGTCTGACATGCCAATAGGCGGTGATAGAGCATATGGGGCCTATGTTCCCCCAGCACCTCGATCGTCTGGTATGAGTATTTCTTTTCTACCAACATTTTCTGATCTCATAATGTTATTTTTGTTGTCTGTACTAAGAGAATTATATGATATATCTGTGTGGACGTGGATTAATTTAGCTGTCCCGCACATACTGTTATCTGGGATTCACTATAAATAGAACAGCAGCCTACTGCTGACTGACTTTATTTCCATATGAGATATGGTTGCTTTCCAATATGAGTGGAAAATGCCTACACTTCTTTATAAGCTTCTTTTAGAGGTTGCTTCAAACAAATAGGTTAGGCTGTTTACTTTGTTTATTTGGTATCACTTTACTTAAGATTAAAGATAGGGGCCACTCAGTGCTGACCACACTCAGAGATGCGAATGTGCAGGTAGCACCAGTTGGCGAAGTGGGGAGTTATACAGTTGATGTATAATAATTGCACAGCTCCTTGCTCTGGGCGATATGTCAAGTAGAAGTCCTCATGACATCTAGCCATACTAGTAGAAAAAATGATTTCAGTAAATGAAATACTATTGCAGAAGATAATTATCTCAATTCATTTGAATTGTTAAGGAAATTGCTTGTTCATTTACTTACGTACTTGGAAGCAGAAGCCCTTTAGAAAGAAGCTATTCAAATTTCAAAGAATTGTGTGCTTCTCTTGTTTATGAGGCACTAGGATTCCATGCTACAGTTTTTAACCAGTACACAGATGCAGGTATCTGAGTCTGAAACTTGAGTCTACAATTCTAGTTGCTAGGTCTTCTAGTACAATGTTAGAAATCTTGTTAGAATATTGAAGCAAACTTTTCAGTTATCCTTGTGAGGGTTGCAAATCCGGTTTTAGTCTATTGGGAAAAATACGATCTCTGAAACAGGAGCAAGCAAAGTGTGTAATGTCTTACTTGTAGTGGACTAGATTTTTGTCTTTTACATGTAGTTCTGCTGATCTAACAAAATTTAACTGGGTAGTTTTATACAATGATGCCTATGGAATACCTTAAACTTTTTCCTAGAGAGGAGAGAAAGGGGCATTGACTAATTTCCTTCCAAACTTAACCCCCAAAGGCTATTTATGGAATTTGTGGGTAATTAAAGTGCTAACGATTAAATTGCTCTTGTCAATTATAACTTTTGAGTATATTTATCTGAAACTTGGATTTGTTTTTTAAAACTATCTTTATAAGTAATTTCAAGAACAGTTGAAAGCAATTGGGGCAAATTGTTTCAAATAACTAGTTATGAAGTTGTTTCCAATAACTATATTTTCTTTAAACTGAATACTAAAACGACTGTACGATCTAATTTGAATTCATGGCTGTTTTGGAGTGTGGTTTGCAATTTTTCTTTCGGGAGATTTTTGCATGACTTTGAAAATATAAAACTTTTTTGACAACTACTTCGAAAGAATCCCTTGTATTTTGAATACTTGATAGATGGTCCTTAGTCCCAAACTGTTTGCCCCCAACCCTGTTGTTCATTTTCTTCTTTTGTCATTTGTTAGTTTAAGTCGCAAGGTATTAAAACTAGTTACGGAAGTTGTTGATGTTACAGACAAACAGTAGCATTGTCCATTGTAATGAGCTCAAAGTTCCTTTTATTTTTCCTGACAGAATTCATTGAAGATGTTGATCTCTTGATCAGAAGGGCTGAGAGATGCTTAGAAGCTGGAGCTGACATGATAATGATCGATGCTGATGATGTATGCAAAGATGCTGATTCTATGCGGGCAGACATTATTGCCAAGGTCATTGGGCGTCTTGGTCTTGAGAAGACAATGTTTGAAGCTTCAAATGCCAGGACATCAGAGTGGTTTATCAAACAATATGGTCCTAGGGTAAATTTTCTTGACCGTTTCTTCTTTCTGCTTCGTGTTTTTTATTACTAGAGAATTTGGGATTCAACATGTTCTTGCAAAGTTGTTGATATTATAACTATATCTTCAGGTGAACCTCTTTATAGATCACCCCCATGTGATGGATGTCGAATGCCTTCGTGGACGGAACTTGGGTAAAAATCATGCGTCTGTCCTTGGTTCAGCATATTTTCTGCATTGAAATGGTGGAAATTTTTATTGGCCCTGTACCTTGTTGAACTGATCATTCAGACTGCAATCTTGTGCTGTGTTATCTGCTCATATGATATGTATTTAAGAGTGAAAACATGGAAAGAAACGTAACGGTCAGCTTTTAAATAAACCTTAAAATTTTTATGCAAGTTTCTTCTATGGCTCTATTGTTATGATTGAACTTCTTTTTGTCCTGGGTTTTACTTCTGAATTCAAAATGAGGTGTTCACAACGTTTTACAGATTCAATTTCCCTCTTCTCAGAAGTATAATATTGATCCTAACTCATCATACTGGAGTCTTAAGTCATAATGCATTTTGGGTGTGTCTAATTCTGAGTGGCAATAAGATATAATACGGTCTTTATCATGGTTTTTAGAAGGTTTAGAAAAAGAAAATATCTGAAGAGAAGAAAGAAAGGAGAGCTACTGAAAATTGTGGTTATGTGAATGAAAGAAAAGAAATTATCATTTGCCTGTCTCCCAGTTGATGAAGGAACCTGGGCATATTCTGCATATGTATTGTGTAGTCATGGCAAGCATGCTAGAGTATTCTAGTTAATATTTTACTGGAAGAAGAAAAAAATTATATGATACTTGCAGGCAAGTAATGCCTTCAGATAAAATTGGATTGGAGAGAATATTGATATTCTTTTTCCTAATACCTAATGAAATTATAATATGTCGTTGGGGTTTGGTTTCAGCCAAGGCTATTAATGATGTAATGGAAATAATGATTAACTGCAAATATTTTTTTTTTGCTGAATGTATTACCTGAACAAATTTCAGCTGGAAAAAAAAAAATTAAAAAAAAATCCTCCTCTCTTTCTCCCTCATTCCTTTTCTCCATCCGTAATCCAAGTAAAGCTTCACAGGGGCGTGGAAACAATTGCTTTTTTGGAAAGAAAAGGAATGGATTTAGTCATTCGGTCAATTATATTGCTTCTTTGAACTTTTGTTTCTCTGGTTCTTTGTATCTCAGCAAATGGGCAGAAAGGGGAAGATTTGAACAATCTAAACAAAGAAAGTATTGTTATTTCCATTTTATCTATTCCAATATCTTCTGATGCGCTTTTCTGTCTAAGCCCATCCATCCAAACAAGGTATATACTTTAGTAATAACTAACTAATAAGTGTCAGGCAAAATGGGAGAATATGATAGAACTTTTTACGGTAAGGTGTAATTCAATATTTATCGATGCAAGAATGTAGGAGTCACGTGATGGAGAGGGTCCGTATCTTACCAATGTTGGATTAACCTCGAAATTGCATAAAGCTGTCCTATTGTAGGATTTGAGAGAAAATTTCATATACAAAAGTTTAAAAAAACTTCAGATGTTTATTTACGAGATTCAATTCAACTCAATTAAATTTTATTTATGAGATTATTTAATTATTAATTATCCAACTTGTTAGCTCTGAAGGTTATTTCGTGAAGTCATTAACTTCTTTGAGCTGGGAACAATTAGAATTCGTAACCTGTAGTCACTATGATTTGGTCAAATTCTACGAATTTGTATTACAATTTTCAAGTGTTGAATAACCAACTCTGATATGGCTAAATATGGTTCACTACTGGGATTGTTTCCCAATGATTCCTGAGCCTAATTTCCATGCCCAATATGGTAAAAAATCTCCTTGGTAGGAAGCATGATTTATTGGGATTCTTATTTTATTGCAATCCTTCAAATTTGGAAACTTCATGGCCAATTTAACCATAGCAGTTTTGTAAGTATAAATCTGTTGCTGTAGTTGCAATCGGTCAGTGTAATTTGGGTTTTCATAAAAAGGAATTAACTTGCAGATTTAGTAAACTATACATGTAAGGAAATTGATTGCTTACTAGCTTTCCTTTGTACATGGAGAATATGCATATTTGTATAGTTTCAGAGCCTTTTGTTAAAGCATAAGGAAGAGATAGAGGGAGAGAGAGAATGCCTGTGAATTGGAATTCTCTGAAGAGATCGCTTAATTGCAAAACAGAGCTATCAGAAGTGCATGATCCTCAGCCTCATATAAGCATAGATGGAAGCAAGAGGCAAGAGAGACCGAGAAGTTGCAGTCCAACATCTAAAAGGAGTAGTGACATCCTTAACCCCATAATCCATAAAGTAGTCCTTGACAATTCATCCTGCAATTCATCCTGTGAAGACATTCAATTTTGCCCATGTTGTCCTTCTCATAGAGGTGATGGTGGAGGTAAAAATGGTTCAACTTCTGCAGGTGGTCTGATGTCCAGAAACACAGGAAGACATTATAAACCGAGAACAACGCCTGCTACATCTTCAAGCGTTAGCCATAATATTGATTGTGATGAATGTACTACCTCTTTAAAGTCAAAGACATCTTTTGTTGAGACAGATTCTAATATCTCTTCACCTTTAATTTGTCACAAATGTAGTGAGCAATTCAGAAAGCTGAGTTCTGTTGAAGAACATCATATCTCCAAGCATTCAGGTAATGACCAAAATATGGACAGAGAGGTTCGTGGTTGCCTAGGTTGGGTGTGAGTTCAGGTTTCTGTTGATTTTGTATACTAAGATGCTTTCTGTTTCTGTTAGCTATACTACTATAACAATCTTCTTAAAACTTACTAGTTGCCATTGTTTCTATTTCTTTGGTGCTGTGAATTGGCTCATTATCGTCACGGCTATGTCTGTACTTCTGTACAAAAGTCTACAAAATACAGATTGAAAACTGAGGAGCTTTAAAACTACATTATCAGAAGAGAAATGGGGTTGGAAGAGGTGACTAGGAAGTTCTTTCTTTTGTTTTGAAATTTTTTAGTTTAAAGTATTTAACTTCAAAATTTTCTTATTGGTATTGTTTCTTTTTCCTAACTGTGTATTCTTTTTATTTTCTGTATTGAAGGCTGCTTAATTTTCTTAGACTTGTTTGATGCTTCCAAGTTACCTACTGCTTTTGGCCAGAGTTAGGGGTTAGTTTCATCCATCTTGGAGTAGTATCATGAGACCTACCGCCAAGTTTCTATTTATCTTTTTGGTACTGTAGTTAATGTTAAGGCAACTGAGTTAGACTTTTGTAATATCAAACTAAATTTTCGTTCTGTACTTTCGAGAACAGAATGAAGGTGTTTTTGTTTCTTTTATATCGTGAGTTTTTCTTTAGGCGAAATGAGAAAAATTAAATGAAAAACTGAAGAATGTAGCTTACTAGGAGTTCTTACATTGTTCCTTTTTGCAGTCACTTTACTTCATGAAGGAGATTCATCTTGGCAGATCATAGAAACAATATGCCGCACAAGCTGGTGTAACTCTGACAACAACTCTGCACAGATTGACAGTGTCTTGAAGGTTCATAATAGTAAAATCACCCTTGCTTGGTTTGAAGATTACAGAGAAATGGTAAAAATCAAAGATAGCAGGCTAGACAACAAAAATCCGCGCTGCCAGGCTGATGGGAACGAGCTTTTAAAGTTCCATGGCACAACTGTTGCATGCTCTCTTGGTGTAAATGGTTCTTCTAGCTTGTGTACTTTAGATCACTGTGGTATATGTCAAATCCTAAGGCATGGATTCTCTGCCAAGAAGGAATTAAACGGTTCTCTAGCCGTTTTTACTGCCTCATCAAGTGGAAAGGTCTTTGAATCCATTGCATTAAGTGATGAGAACACATCTATAAGAAAGGCTCTAATACTGTGCAGAGTGATAGCTGGTAGGGTCCAAAGTCATCTGGAAGAAATTCAGGAAATGCCTGACTCATTAGTGTTTGATTCATTGGATGAAAAAGTATGCTGCCCCTCAAAGATTGACAAACTCTGTGTGTTGAATCCCAGAGCTCTCCTCCCTTGCTTTGTGGTCATTTACAAATCTTGACAGACTAAGAGATTAGACTAGTTTGGGGAAAGAACCTTCCTCAAAAAGAAGTTTCATTTGCTGGCAAATATCTGTTATAGATTCCTGCTTGACATTTTATGATTGGATTTTACTAGACAGGATGCTCACTGTCATTACAGAGGAGGAAAATGACTGGTGGGGTATGTTAATTAGCATCAAATTTGTCCCTTTTGTTTACAGTCATAAATGCAATTTGTTCTTCTCTCAGTTGGCTGGAGGGTTTGTTTCTTAAGTGGATTTTGTTGATGTCCCTATTTCATCAAATATGAAGCTTATGAAATGCTCTGATATTAACTGGCCAAGTACTAAAAAATCCACAACCCATGGTTAAATGTTAACCTAATGACACTTTGGTAGTTGGTCCACATTATAAATAATACAATCACAACTCCTAAAATCAACAATCAGTATGAGACACTTTTTTTTTTTTTTTAAGTATTACCGTCTGTTAAAAAAAATGTTTAAATTGTCAACGTTGGCGCATGAGAACAAGGAAAGAAATTGGGAGCATTGGGCTTGTCAACAATTGTCATTCAGGGTGGTGTGGAGTCTATAGATCACATGTAAATTAAACAATTTGTTCAAGTATATTGTCCTTCTAGTTTATATGAATCCTTGTAAAAAATTTCATGGTACAGGATGTGTGGTAGACATGTGTTTGGTAGTTGAGGTTTTCTTGAAAGAGACACTTGAAAGCAGATGAATAGCTTCCGGCAAGTGTTGTGACTAGGTGGTTTTATAGTGTGCACACTTTCCGTGCCCACCTTCTTCATTACTTGTTTCAAATCCAAAGAAAACTGAAAAAACTTCTGTTTAAAGAAACAAACACTTGCTGGGAGTTTCTCGAGTCTGTACATTAGGTGTTTGTGTTTTTGTTCGTGAGAGAGATAGAGAGAGCAATTTGAATAGGAAAGGTCATGGCCACCCACCAAAGCTCAATGAAAATGGCATGTGTGATTGGTGGAACTGGGTTTGTGGCATCGTTGCTGGTTAAGCTGTTGCTTGAAAAGGGCTATGCTGTCAGAGATCTAGGTGTAATCTCTTCATCCTTGGATTACTTCTCATATTTCTTTCATTTTATGTGCATAATTCTAAATTGGTTTGGGTTTTAAACACCGTCAATAACTTTAATTTGTCTTGTAAAAATCAGTTTCTTAATTTGTTGGGATTTTCATTTCCCCTTCAACCTCATTCCATACATGTCAAAATGTAAATTGAGGGTATTCTACATTCCACAATAAAAAGAGAAAAAAAGAAGAACTATAACAACAACAATAACAAGAATAAGAATAATTCTGTGCTATTTTGTTTTTCTAGTACTGGAGTTTTGTTCCTTTGTATGAATGGATCCCAACTAGTTTGTTTTGCCACTTCAAAAAGAACCAGTTGCCCCAATTTCCTATTACACAAAGGAAGTGCTGTACATTTATGTATTCATTTCCTCTTTCATAGGATATAACCCACTTGAAAATTTTTGTTCTATAAACCCAACACTGGGGCCTATTGGAAGATTTATGCAACACCTAACACATAAAATATCTGAGGGGAAACCCCTTTTTTTTTTCTTTTTTCTTTTTTATGTATAAAAAAACATAAGACAGCTAATTTATTAATTTTTTCGTTTTTTTGCTACAAGCTAATAGGTTATAATATTATAACTATTTTGGTCCCTCACCTTGTCACGCATTCTCCTGACTTGGAAATATTTCTTGTTGGTGATCTCCTTGGGGTATAAGAAGAGCAAAAAGAAAAGCAAAACCAAAAGGGTGCAATAGTAACAAAGGAGATGAGAATGACTTGCACCTTTCTCATGGATTTTTGCTATGACTGAAAGTGACCAAATTGAGGCTAATTAAGTAGGCAAATAATTCGCCCTTTTAGCCCATACAAGTTGTGGAATGGATATCCCACTAATTTTACGTGCAACTAAGTTATGTTAGGTGTTAAATCTCATATTGTTTAAGTCTTATGTCCATTTTCTATTATAAATATCAGATCTTGGTATAGTATTCGAATCATCTAAGCTACTACTCTTTCTTCCTATATATATAAATTTTACAATAACAATAAGCTCTGAATGGACATCCCCGTTTGCCACCATCTAGTCTTGTCACATGCTGTTTGAACTTGGACATCCCAGTTTGCCACCCACCTAGTCTTGTCATTTGTTTTTTGAACTTGTAGTTGCAGGTAAAAAAAGATCACCATATCTATGCTTGGAGGGGTTAGATCTACACTTGCGTGGAAGGAAAAACTGGATTCAGTCATTCCACCTCCGGATATAGCCATTTCCTTAGATAAAAATTACACTTCTCAATATCTCATGATTGTGTTTGTGTGCAGAAAATCAGAAAAAGATCTTTCACCTCATAGCACTGCAAAGCTTGGGCGATTTAAAAAATATTTGCTGCAGATTTGACCGATGAAGGAAGTTTCAATGCCCCTGTAGCAGGTTGTGACCTTGTTTTTCAACTTGCTACACCCTTCAACTTTGCTTCAGAAGATCCAGAGGTACAAAATTGTACCAGAGACAATATGCAATTATGCATAGTACCGTTGAAAGTTGAAACTTAAAATGGTTGCTGGATGTTTTTATGACAAAGATGCTTCTGCTTTTCAAATATTTAGAATGATATGATCAAGCCAGCAATAAAAGGAGTATTGAATGTCTTGAAAGCATGTGGGAAAGCAAAAACAGTTAAACTTGTCATCTTGACATCATCAGCAGCTGCTGCAACAATTAACAAACTCAAGGGAACAGGTTTGGTCGTGGATGAAAGTAACTGACCGACGTTGAGTTCTTAACTAATGAGAAGTCACCTACCTGGGTAGTAACCAAATTGAAGTAGTTTTTATTGTCAAGGAAGATGAAAAGTTAAAGATTATCCTATATACAGGGATATCCTGTCTCCAAGGCACTAGCGGAGAAGGCAGCTTGGAAATTTGCTGAAGAAAGTGGCATTCATCTCATCACTGTGATACCTACTCTAATGGCTGGTCCTTCTCTGACACTGGAATTCCCTAGCAGTCTTGGTCTCAAGACTTCCCTAATAACAGGTTTGAAAACATGAGAGCTTTAACACGTCATGTGGTTTAATCCACCAAATTCAGGGCATTGAGCTAAGTAAAGGACTACTTGCACCACACTTTACTGTAAATTTAGTGTTTATCATTTTGCAGGCAATGCATTCCTCATAAATGCTTTGAAAGGCATGCAAATGCTGTAAGACTCCATATCAATAACGCATGTGAGTATGTTTGTCGGGCTCACTTCTGGCCTATACATATGCTGTGTTGTGGATTCTATTGTTCATGACCTTGCAAGATTCCTTAACAAACGATATCCTCAGTAAAGTGTTGCCACTGAGTAAGCATCTAAACCAAACTTTAGAAGACGTAGTGTTCCTATTCTTTAGACTAAGCTGCTCAGACATGCTGTCCTAAGTCCTAACCCTTTCATCCAAGGGGATTCCCTTTGGAATTTTTTACAAAGTCCATTCCTATATTGGCCCTTAGCACGATGATAATTATTGAAGTTGTAACACTTGGGAATAGTCCTGTAGTTGTATTTCTTGGACATGAACTTCAAAGGAGTACCAGCTTGTGGAATACTTACACAGTTCTTTATATTACCATTTCAAATACAAATTTAAAACCTGGTTCTCTGGCAATGGAATGGTAACCATTTTAAGTCTGTTGCAAATTGGCCATTGCAGATTTGGAGATTTCCCTTCCAAGACGATGCTAATCATCTCATCAGAGAAGCTTATAAGAGAAGGGTTCAGTTTCAAGTTTGGGATTGAGGGAATATATGACCAACCTGTGGAGTATATCAAGGCAAAGGGGCTTCTGAAGAACTAGTTCTGATGATTTCTGTTGTTAAATCATGATGAATCAGTTGATTAGAACTCCTGGTGGTGTGCAGTTCTTATATTCTCATACAGGTGTCTAAGGAAACTGAATAGATCTTTTTGGAATCATATAACTGTGAATTGAAATTTTTGTGCTTAAAATATAAACCTACAATTCAAGAATCAAAACATTTCCCTAAACCAAGCAATATATGCTTTGATTAGAATCTGAACTATTTCAGAAAGTATAATAAATTTTCAATGATCACAAATAATTAACAAGTCTTTTACTGTGGAGACAATTAATTTCCAGTAAAAACAACAGCATATAATAAAAGATGCAAATCAATTTGTATTGAATTTATGTTGGCCATTTGACAATTAATTAAAAAAGCTTATTCCTCCTAAGAATACCTGAAGCTACAGGATCCTCTGGACTGTCCCCATCATTGCTATCGTTTCAGCATATGAAAAGTAATATCATTACCCAAAGTGAAGATTCGAAAATTAAAAAAGAAGAACTTGAATAAAATGAAGATCACTACCCGACTCCACCGGATATTGGCTACTAATTGGATCAGCGTTCAACCATGGAAGGGGAGGCTGGTTTGTGATGCCTGCTACTAGGTCTCATCTTATGAAGCTGAGATAAAGTTTGAGCTATATTGCGCATGGAAGGACGGTTTCTGGAGACACGATTAACACATTTGAAAGCAAGAGCAGCCACATCATTAAGTTTGTGCATATCAAAATCCCCATTGAGTTGTGGATCCACGATTTCATCCCATCCATGTTTACCCTCTGTCTCCATGGCTGCCTAATCATTATGGGAAGAATAAATAGAAAGTCAAAGTGATTGCAGTAATACATCAATCGGATAAGAAAACTTACACTTGCTACAAGTTTGCTGCTCTAAGCATAAACTCAAGCAATGTATAAGGTTGTACTTCAATAATAGGAAAATAGTTTGTAAGAAATCACCTGTAAACCCAAAAACACACACACACACACACACACAAATGTAGTGTTCTTACTAGCTCTACATATTCCATGAGACCCTGTTGCGGGTTCCTACAAGTGATTAGTTCAAAGAGTAGGACGCCAAAACTATAGACATCACTTTTCTTAGTAAAGGTCCTTGTGGACAAATACTCAGGATCTAGATATCCAAAAGTTCCCGTGACATTGGACGAACGAGGTTTAATCATCTCTTGTCTTGAAAGGCCAAAGTCAGCAACCTGATTGGCAAACAACAATAGTTACATATGTACAAGTTTATATATAGGTGCAAAACGGTTTGAGCTCCATTGCATCAGAAGAAGGAAGATATTTACAAAAACAGAATTATTGCAAATATTCTCCTTAAAATGTTGTCGAAGTCTAGAAATCATCCTTTAAAGTAATTTGTTTATTAATTTACTAATGAAGAGGAATAAATAGATGCCTCCAAGTAAAAGGGTTGCATATTTTAAACCTTATACTATTTTGTTAAAGTTTATAGAAAGAAGTGATTAAAGGCAAAATGTGACAACACTGTCATGGCATTTATGTTTGACAACCCTAATCGTTTGTAAGTGTCAATGCCACATCCTTCTTATTTCAATGAAAAGGTGCCACAAAAGGCTGCATACCCTGGCTCTCATGGACTGATCCAACAGTATGTTAGAAGATTTAATGTCACGATGCACGACAGGAGGAGCTGCCTGTCATAAGGAGTGTATCCAAATTAGAGGGAATAATGGTGTCCTTTACAAATTTTTCATAAATGAGCCTCAATATTATAATTTACTATTAAGAAAAGGTTACCCCATAATGTAGATATTCCAAAGCTCTTGCTACATCTAATGCTATCCGGAGCCTCATATCCCAGCTTAATGGCTCGTGATTCTCACCTGCATCGCAAATATCTCAAGTATTTAAAATGGAGGAATAGAATGTGACTGAATATAGCTTCTTCAATCCTGGAGCACAAAAAACTTCCATTTTTTTTAGGTGCGAAACTTTGTTAAAGTTTATACTTCCATATATTGTCAAGTTATCAATATATTACTCTTCTAAATTGATAAACAACCACCATGGTATTATTACATTCTACAGTTCTTCTGAGTTTAAAACTGCCACTTGAATAGGAAGTGAGAATAGATGTCCTTGCACTTTATTTTGCTTTTAGAGCACAAATGTCTATTCCAGTTCCACAGAAATCCAGTGTTCCGTAATCCTCCTACCCCACCCCCCCTCTCCCCCCACCCAATGCCCCTACCGAAAAAAAAAAGCCTACTTATAATGAAATAAACCCAAAAGGAGCTGGTTGCTTTCTAACCATATAAGTGAGAAGCCAGATTGCTGTTACTCATGTAAACATAAAGAAGCATATGATGCCCTTTTTCTGCAGTATATCCCACCAAATTCACAAGGTTTTTATGGTGTAATCTTCCAAGTAACAAGACCTGTTAACAAGAAACAGAAAATATATCTTCAAATTCTCATTTTTCTTGTGGGGAGTGGGATGATGTTTAAGAAGAGAGCAATAGCCTATAAAGAAGTGAAACAAGACTGATTGTGGCCTTAACGAATATGAGGAAATTGTTCTAATACAAAGGTTATCTCTTTCTTAAGAAAGATGGAAACCATATAGCATTTTAAAAGTGCAGTTTCTTATATACAATATAATGGCTCAATAATTTTGGCATCCTGCTGTAGTATCAAAAGGATCATGAATAAATAGTTGGTAAACATTTTCTCAAATAGATTTCAAACGCACTAAATTTAATTTTGCAGATAGAATCAAAGTTCAAGCATATTCATATTCTTAATCAACACAGGCGGTCCTCTTTTTTTGCTTTATTCACAACAATAAACTAGCGAAGTGAAAGGATCAAATGAAAGCACACCCATTTCATTTAACAATAAAAGCATATGATCAACACTACCTCAGCTAGGAACTCCTTCAATCCTTGTCTTGAATTTGCACCCAGAACTTTGACAGCAACTGTCTCACCAGTAGCCATCTGAGCTTTGTAAACAGGACCAAATGCTCCTTGGCCTATGACTGTTGTAAAATCAGAAGTTGCCTTTTGTATATCTCTGGGAAAGCAGTACCGATGTCACAGATACGAGACAGAGAACATACAAATACATGGACATGTGGATATTTGCAAGAACAAGAAGAAGATAAAAAGAAGCTAGCAGACTAATTTTGTCATTGGTAAGTGATAAGACCAAATGTCCTTTCTCTTTTCCCCATTTCTTCATTTGATAAAAAACTATTGAACATAAAAGGAGGTGGCAGTAGAATCAGAAATATTATTTTCTACAAAGACCTCTCTGTTAACTCCAGAGATAACGTTTCCTAATAGGCCTTATGTAGTAGGAGCATCCCAACAGAGATTCACATTCACATGAATGAAAACTAGTGGTTCAGACAGCAGTAAACTGCTTAGAGGTCCCAGTACTTCATCTAAAGATTCATAGAACTAAATTCTAAATGGAAAGTTGCTAAAATATGAAACAAAATATACTCTTAAGAGTGCTGATTGTGTAAAAATATGCTGAAACCTCATACTGGTAGTAACTGCAGCATCAATAACTTACAAGCTGGAAAAACACTGCCTCCAAGGTTATCTTCTGCAGTTGCTAAGATTAAATGCAAAGGCACTGTGTCAAGGTGACAAAAGTTATTAGCAGAAAATATATCCTAATGTATAGTCTGCTTTTAATTTTCCATGAACATTAACATTTGGAAAGCCAGCTAGAGCATCAATACCATAGTGACCAGGATTGTGCAATGTTCCGGGACGTAGAACGGGGACGGGGCACGTTACCTAGCTAAAAATATAGTATGACGGGGGTAGGCTTAGTTAATTTTCTATTTTGGGACGTAATATGTTTGAAGTATTTATTTGGGTGGCTTTACTAACTTTTGGTGGTACTGTTCCCTATTAAATTCTACTAATTTACTAGAACACATAATATTTAGTTCATCTTATGAGAAAGATAATGACCTACTAATTATATAAATACATACATTAGTATAGAAAGGCAATAAGTAATAACTGATATAAGTCGGAATTCTAACATTCTTTCTCATTTTTTAGCTTGAAAATCTCATGATTTTGGGTCATCACTTTTGGCAATCTAGATCGTGAACTACAGTGATCCTGATACCGGATACGAAAAAGTTTCACGATTCTGGAATGAGTTCCCGGAAAACAGAACGCAGAGATCCCGGTAACTATGATCAATACTCCCCAACCTCCACCCCCTCCCCCAAAAAATATAAGAAAAAGTAGTAGCTGTGAGGAAATGAATGCCTTACATGAGCTCCAAAGAATAAGTTTAATCAGTAAGGAGCAGAAGTAGATAAAAGAAAAACTACTAAGTATTAAAAACCCTCGCCTCTTGGCCAATACGTTTATCCAACTGTTGTTTTTGCATGATGGTTCTTAAAATGGAACTATCTCATCTAATAAGGAATATTTATGAAGCAAAAACAATAATTAATTGACAGTGGTCTGACCCAAAAAATTAAAAGAACATTAGTTGTCACCAGATTCTAAGGTTTAATTATAGTTACAGAGTGATATATTCTAGCCAGATTCTAAGGGTTAACTACTGTAAATAAATGTAATGAGTGTACATTTAGTCCTACCTTATTTGTAATACATTACTTATATATACACATGACTTAACCCTAGTTTTGGGTGAGGTCTTTTCCTGATTACTCTTTCAGTTAGCAACAAGATTTGTACTCTGATCTTTCCATCATATAAAAACTTTTTTCTTTCCGAATAAATAAAATGGAAATATAAAAAAAAAAAGTAATGCAACTTAACAAAAGGGCCACTAAATATAAAAAAAAATTTATTTATTCCAAATAAAAGATGTGAACATACTTGTAAGAATACTTTGGTATTCCACATGCTGAAACTACATTCTTCCTCCTAAGCCCTTCCAACCACAAAGGCATGTTACTCCATTCTGATGTTCTGGGTGATTCTTCATCAAAGTTGGAGTCTGATAATGTGCTGGGTTCAACACCACTGACTCGTAGTGCAGTCACTGACCTCTGAGAACTGCTCTTCACTGTCTGGCTAGATCTCCTTTGGTACCTTAAGCATAATAAAATGGAAAAAGAAAATCCTACTCCAAGTATGAAGCCTGAGGAAATTCCTACTATTAAACCCCATAAGGTCTTATTCATTGAAATTGAATAACTTTGTCCCAGCTATTTAAGCATCAGCATGTTTAAGTTATCTGCAAAAAGGAAAGTGACTAAATCTTCAAAAAAAAAAAAAAAAAAACCAAAGCCAGGCACATTCTTCTTCCCTCTGCTAAATCTATTTAACAATTCACCAACTTACTTCGACAGGTCTAAAAACAGATAGATACACCCAATTGAGTCTAAAACCTGTAATGTCATTATCAACCTTGTTATTGAACCAAAGAGGGTTAGCTCAACTAGTGACCTTTTGGTATAACTATTTCAATTACATAAAAACTAGTAAGACACAATTTCAAGAAGAAAATAGTAGCTCATAAATTAAAGAACATATTTAACTCTACGAATATAAAGTAAAATAAATTCATATTTCACTAAGTATTTGTTATATATTAATATTTATATGTAAAATATATATAATTATATGCGTGTATATAGAGAGAGAGAGAATAAGGAATATTTGGTGGTCTTGTAAAATACTTGTCATAAAATCAATTAAAGTAATTTCAGGAACAGTTGAAAATTTTAACGAAGAAAGAAGATGCTTTGAATAATATTATTTACACTGAACTGAAAAAACTAGAAGCAATATTTTGACAGCTGTCAAGTTTTTGCTCTTTCTCATTTTCTTTTTGACAATCTTCCTATATCTTTCTGAGCAGGCAACAGTTAATTAAGAAAAAGATACAAAAGAAAAATAAAAAGATGGGGACTTCTCAAGATGCCACTAACTCTATCTCGAAGCAAGAATGCGGACTTCAGAAACAAGAAAATTGCTGAACGTGATTACCAGAACATATGGACCTGAATATTTCCTTCATTAATAGCCTTTTAATTATGGCTTAATACATAAGCAAACCCAGCTGGTATACATCAGTGAAGCGAAAAAATATTTTGACATATATATAAACCCTATTTAAGGCAACAAAATATTAAATAGTAACTAACAATTTAAGTGTTTATTATTCGATCTCCAAAAACAAACAGAGATAGAGTGGCTGCCGTTATAACCAAAATTGAGCAAATAAGCCAACAATTTATAATCTTTCAGGAAAAAACCCAGATTAATCTTTAAAGTAATACACAGTAGAAACGTCAAATTTCTTAGGTGTTCCGTGTTTGTTTCTAGAGAAAACCATATAATTTCCATGAAACTCTTTCTTTAGCTACGACGATCTTGATTTACAATGAATGACAAGCCCAATGCAGCTCAGTAGATATAATTCAAACTAAATTTCAGGGCATGGAACGTCATGTAATATCACAATTCACAGACCATTTTCTACTGAAAAGTTTTTGACTTTCCACTAAAACAAACACAATTCATATGCCATTTGTTATGATAATCCAAAATCTATGCAGAGAGAAAAAAAAAAAAGAAAAAAAAAGGGAGAAAGATAAAGGTTACCACGAAAACAGTGATGGGTTGTTGTTGATTTTCTCAGTGCTCTGTGTTCGCCATTGATTGCAGAGAGATAGAGGGACTGGGGAGTGGGCAGTCGGGTATAGCAGGAGAGCTCAAAAACTGTACGGACCAATGAAGGGGTTGGTTTATATAAAGGAAAGAAAAGTAATGTCGTTTCATTTGGTGTTTGGTCCAAAATAATGTCGTTTCAAACAGAGGCGTGTCTATTTGAGGCTTGCATGCGATTAAAGAATGTAATATCATACTTGACTGTGAATGAGTTGTCTTATTCTGTGAAATATGCAAAAAAGGACAAAAAAAAATTAAAAAATAATAATAATAATGTCTTTTAGTGATAAATATAAATATTTAAGAAAAAAAAAACCTAGCTCTAAACTCACAAGTTTATCTTTTGCAATTTCAGATGTTTGGGTAATTATAAATTATGATAATAAAGATCTTATTGGTGAAACCTCATGTAATACTATATATATCTTGTTATAATAAAATTAGTTAGAAATTATATACTTGTGGGCATCGTTAAATTTTGTTAATAATGACCTAATCATCAGATAAATTTATCTAACTTGATAATCATGACTATTACTTCATTTCTTGGTGAATAATCATAACTATTACTTTGCTAAGCTAAAATTAAAATTAAAAGTAAAATGAAAAATAAGAGTTGAAAATCAATAATTGAGTCATGTGAATAATATATTGATATGTTGGTACATGGCCGATCCTCGTTAATAATTAATTATAGGACAAGTGAGAACTATTTACTTATTAATTAATTAATGACACATGAAACTATATTATATCGTACAATAGACTATTCCATAGTCAAAACAATGTTATTATAATGATAATGATAGTTATCAATATTTCAAACCAACTTACAAGTTACAACTCCAATCTACAAAGCCATGACTACTAAAATTTGATTTAAAAGATTAAAACTTAGGTATTTTGACAAACTTTAAAAAAAAAATAGTAATTGAATCAACTAATTGTAGATAATTTTTTTTTTTAAATTAACGAGTAGTCTTATTAGAATATTTGTTAAAGTGCAATGAATATAATATTTAATATTAAACTATTTCACAAATAGAAAATAATTTATTACATATTATAGAGATAAAAACTATTATATAATAAATGTAATTTTTGTTCTTCTAAAATATTGCCCTAATAAATGCCCTAATTAATAAAACTCATTTAAAAAATATAATAATTAGCAAGTAAGGTTTCTCCTAAGGTCGTTATATCATTTGTGAGAATATAGACTCAAAGTTTTAATTATTTGTTAAAAAAACTTAAAAATCATAATAGATTGTAAATGTAAGGAGGTTTTCTTTCGTGTAATGACAAATTCAAATGGAGAAAACAATTCATTGATTTTATGTCCACACATATTTTTTTTATTTGGTTACATGTCCACCCTTATTAGTATAATAAAGTAGCATTGATGAGAGTTATATTCAAATGTGTTTTATATTTTTCAGAACAATATAAATCAATAACAGATTGGTCAGGAATCAAACTCATTGCCTCAAGATAGCTTTGATTATGATACCTATGCCTCCTTTCCATTTGGAAAAAAGAAAAAAAGATAATAATAATTAATAATAAAGACATACTGAGAATCAAATAACATTCCCACAAAGTACATCGAGTTTTTAAGGTTCGTGAGTCGAAGGCGAGTAAGCCAACCACCTCCTTCTGGTTCTGTATTCTTGTGGGGGTTTTCTTCCTCTCCCTACCACCTCTCTATCTACATACTTTCACAAATTTGGAAGAATCAAGAAGAAGAAGAAAGAGAGGTTGGGATTAGGCCCTGAAGTTTTCAAGAGAGAGAGAGAGAGGGGCAGAATGTCCAAGAAGAAAGTAAATGGCAATACTATGACGTTGAAAGACTTCCATGGCGGATCGATACCCACTGATCTTCGTCTCCCATCTGCTCCTGGCGTGTAAGTCCCACTATTTTATACTTTAAATCCAATCTAAATTTATTATTTTTATGCACCTGATTTGATTAAGTACTATTTATATATATAATGTTTATGCCTGCTATTGGTTTTTTGTGTTGTTGATGCGAAAATTTGATCTGGGTCTCTCCATTTTTCGTTGTTGTATCTTGTTAAAGAGAAATTAGATCCATGACTTGTTATTATATGCTTCTTCTTTATTTTGGATTGAATAAAGTTCATTAATTTGGATTGAATAAATTTCATTAATTTGGAATACTAGATCTGCGTTTACAAATCCTTGTATATTTTGACCAATTTTTTGCAGAACCGTGAGATCTTCAGATCGTCCTGTTTTTGACCGTTCCACGTCGTGGGGAAACCCAGTAGGTCGACCTGATCATCGGTCTCGGCCCCATACATCCCCATCAACTAGGCATTTTGATGACAAAACTCCATTTCTTAATAACTCAACACAAATTGGCCGTAATTTTGACGAGGATGAACGCAAGCCATTAGATGGTGCATCAGCTCCTCGGAGAACAATCAACGATGACAGCATTCGGGTACCACCTACCCGTGTTGAGCCGAAGCCAGATTATGGATTAGGGGGTAGTTCATCGGGTCAGCAGTTGGCTCCAGTTTCACAGTCTAAAAGTAGGACTGTGAATTCATACTCGGGAAGGCTTAATGAGGCTGCTCATATTGGGGTGAATTCTCATAACTCAATAGAACAGGGAAATGGTGGGGTGCCAAATGCATGGGTGACAAGAAAGGAGGTAGCTAGTGTTGTTGAACCACAGCAATCTCTCTGGTCTGGGCCAAATTCTGTTTCAAAGTTGGCTAATGCAAGTGCTATTGAGAAGGTGTCTTCTGGTAGATGGCAGTCAAAGGTGATCCATTATCAGACAGAGGTTGAGGTTGTAAGACCATCTGAAGTGGAGCCTGGATACCCGACCAATGTTAATTGTAATAACAGGATGGATATAGTGGGTAACAATGAGTATTATGATTCAACGTTAGCAATACATACTGAAAGGGGTCTAGATATCAATGGGCGAGTACAGGGTAGCAGGAAAGAGTTGCTGGATTATGAAAGGTCTGAGGCTGGCAAGCACATAGAAGCACGACGGAGAAATACCGCTCATCACGCTGGTGGGGTTCAACCTGCTCATAACGATGGCAAATATAGTGGATCTGAGTTGCAGCACTCATTGCCATCTGAACAATCAGAGAGGCCAAAGTTGAAGTTACAAACCAGTACAAAGCCAGTGGATGATTCGGAACCGTCTTTTGCTGATTATGTGCAGGTATTAAGAATCTATTTTTTAGATTTTTCTGCCCCTCCATTCTCAGAATTAAAAAAAGAAGATGAAAAATAAAACAAAGTTTTCAGTTTGCAATGATTCTGTTATTTGGTTGACTCTAGGGACACCGATGGGTGAGTGATTTGGGCCATACCGAAACTGATAATGAGGTGTCTGGAAATATGCATTTTGCTAAACCCTGGTCTGATAGCTCTGAGACTGAAAAGCAGGCAGCACAGCGTCCAAAGCTGAATTTAAAACCTCGGTCACAGCCTCTCGAACTGTTGGAGGGAAACAGTGATAGAGACAGGTCAGTAGTGTGAGTGGGAATTTTCACTGATGCTATTGTTAGTGGTTATACTTTATGAACTTATACAGGCGCATGCATTTTTTTGCTTATTATCTGAGAATTGTCCTGGCTGATAGGTGCAACAAATAGTTTGAAAATTTCTTCGAGAATGAAATGTTATAGGATAGCATATGCACAATATGTATGGTTTTCAACTCATAAGAAAATTGAGAATGGTGTCTTATCGAATTTTGTTTTGATAATTGTTCTTTACACTGCTATGTAAATTCTTTCTTTTTTACTCTTGAGTATGCAATGGTAATTGAAGAAGAAAGTTTGTGTAGTGTACGTGACTAGTCCAGTCTCCAGACCAAAGCTCTAATAGCTTTGTTGAGGTGATAAAGGGGTCTGCAGGACTTTGGTAGGTTTCACATATAAATAATTCCCATAAAACGAAGGAAGAATGATGGAGACCAAACTGGTCTGCATTCTGCAACATTTGTTACTGTTGTAGACAATAATGGCTGACCTTTCTTTCTGATTTTCATATAAAAACTAGCACTTCTGTTCAACTCTTTCATTTTAAGTTTAACTGTTTGATTTTCTGTTTGTCATATGAATGATAGTTGTGAACTGGCTGTTATGGTTCATCAGCATGGTTTCAAGTACAAGTGAAGCTTATACTAGTAAATTAGTAGAATCACTATATTAATTGATCTGCTTCCTTTTTCACTCAGGATTATAAAACAGCATGCATTACTTTTCTGCAGCTTTGATTATTTAGTTTATTTATGAAGTTTTGGATTCCCAATAATAATGAAACAAATAATGTGGATGATGCAGGAACATATTGTTTGGTGGTGCTCGCCCACGAGAACTGGTACGTTCATTCATTTATTTACATGCTGAATTTCAGTTAAAGTTTGTGGTTGTGAATTTTAGTAGTGTTGTTGATGGGAAACATAATGTTTGTGTTTTTCCATTGACATGGAGCTGTCCTTCCATTTGTTTTTATGTTATTATTATTATTTTTTTGTTCCTTTTCTTTTACGCACTGTATGTGTCTCAATAGGTACTACCAGGCTACCAGCCAGTATTAGTCTTTTTTGTTGTCAACATTCTTGTTTTCATGATCTAAGAATGATATGATACTGATCCTTTACTTAGGTTCTGAAGGAGCGAGGAATTGATGACGTTGCATACAACAATAAGGACTTGGTTGAGCATTCTGTTAGGTATTGATAATATAATACAGTCAGACACATACAGCAATTAGATTGTTTGTTCAAAGTACTAGTTTTTCAATCAATTTATCTTTTCTTTGTTGTGTGAAGGGTTGAACATAATGTTGGGTGGACTGAAAAGGTTCCTGATCATTCAATTCCAACTAAATATGGTGATAAACCTGAGAATGCTCCCCATGATCAAAGGATTGGGAAGAAACCTGAAAGAAAGGAACAGCGGTCAGATGCTGAGAGAGGTGTGCAGCGGAAGATTTGGCATGGTGAGAGTCGGAGAAACAACAAAGAGACTGAAAGGCAGCAGCTTCCTGAGAGGCAATCATCACCTGAGACTTGGCGCAAGCCTATTGAGCAGTCAAAACCTGCTTCTGTTAATGCAATTGGATTTCAACATGGGAGAGCAGCTTCAGCTGTTGAACTTGCCCAAGCATTCTCTAGATCTGTTTCAGATCCTAAGATAACTGATAGGTTCTCTGCTCAGAGAGGCATCCCTGGACGCAGTCAGATGCCTTTTTCACGGCTAGTGGGTCCTACCCCAAGGCCTCAGGTCAATGGTTATTAAGTCCTTGGTGGTTTGGTGGGCAAATGACTAATGAGGATAACTTCACAGTAAAGACTATTTTACAAGCAAATATAGCATAAAAAACATGCAAGCTGTGGAAGTGAGGAGCACATAGTCAGAGTGGCTGTAGCATTATTTTTTTCATCCGATTCAGGAAAACGAGATACAAACTTTGATTAAACGCCTAGCAAAGATGGTGCAAACTCCATACTTTAGTTCCCCTCTTCTATATTCTCTTTTTCCTTCTTTATCTTTTGCTTATGTGACAACAGTAATTTTCCTCATCTTTGTAGAGGAAATAGTGAGCTGTTGCCTAATGTATTTCAGTATCAAAGCCAATGTAGCATGGGTTTACACAATTGACTAATTGATAGTTAAGTTTTACTTTTGGTTGCCTTATTTGGCAGCTATCTTGCAATCTTGAATTATTGTGGTTACTATTTGAAAATTTTATGATTTTGTGAGGAATGTAGTAGATCATTTAATGTGTTTTCATAGTGAAGTTATGGTGGTTCTATGACATTTGATAGAACAGAATACTAAGACAGCGAGCAAATTTTATTTTGATTTGCTGGTGTAGCAATGGTTTGAGACCTTCTGGTTAACTGTAGTGGCTACACTAGCAACATCAAAATCCGATGAATGCGAGTTGCAGCTGAGTTAAATATGGTTGAGCTGGCATCTTGTAAAAGGGTACTTTCAACTAGAAAACTGCCTTCTGCCAACTACTTGATCTGGACAACAATCTCGCCGAACTGGTCTTGCCCGTTACTTTTATGGGAAATGGCTGTGCTCCAGTTGAATTCTTTGTTTCTTGCTTCAAGTGTTATGCTCTTAAGCTTCATTTCTATTCACTTATTATTTTTTTTTTCCTTCATTTCTATTAACTTGGATGGAACTAGTTTGCTTCTCCATTTCTTTATAGTGGGATCCAGCGTCCACTAGGGGATAGCTGTGGGTCAAGCCATAATGAAAGTGGTGGCATGAGTAACGGAAAAGGGTAGGGCTATACAAGTCAAGACAAACTTCTCACATGGAATAAAAAAATTACCTGAGCAATGGGCAAGGTCAGATTTTTGGGTTCTGTGTTTCAAGTGTTGGGTTTCCCCTCCTGTCCTCAGGACCTTTTATCATTTACCAATTTTCTCCATAAATGTCTAACATTAGGTGCAGTTCATTTCAATTCACTTTTGGAGCCCCCCATTTCATATGGAATGAGTCACTCCTGAATCCTGACTGCTGTTAGGCATGACAATGACATAAATGAGTGCAACCTTTTATTGTAGAATTGGCTTGTTGGATCTAGTAGTGTAGCAGTTTCTTAAATGGTGGGTACCCTTTTTCTTCTATCAATTTCCCCTTTGTTTCTTATTTTATTCTTTCTTGGGGTAGGGAAGAATTGGGATTCTGATTTTTTTACTTTGTCAATGTAATTCATTTTGTTTTTACCTATTGTCCGGAGAACCTCAGTTCCTTCTTATTCCCCTCCAATGTCTCTTCATCAGTAATAACAAACAGTGTCCATGCTTCTATCTTTTGTTCTGTTTTCTTCCTTTTCTTTTTCCCAAGTGAGTGGAAGTGTCTATTCATATTGACTAAGAACTATCAAAGAAATATTCCTTCTGCTACTATTCTTCTTCCATTCCCACTCTGCTTTTCAGGACAATATGTAAAGATAATTATCTTTCAACAAGACTATTTCAACATACGAACTTCTGAATTTTGGCGGCTTTGACAATTTATCTTTCTCAACAATGGAAGCAAGCTGTGATCTTGAAGTGGATGTTAATGGGGAAGAAACTTTCATGGTGAACAAGGTGATACTATTTTGCTTTGTTTGCTCTTCTTACCCATTTAATAATTCTCTTGAGTTGTATGTTATTCACACTTCTGCATAACCATTTCCTTTTCGTTTTATTCTGTTTCACAAAATACATTTCCACTAGCTCTTTTTCCTGCTTCTGTTGCTGTAAATAGGATCAAGTTTAATATATAGTTCCTATTGAATTATTAATTTAGTTTATATCCTAGTATCCCATGTTGGTGAAAAATTAATTTCATGTTAATTTATTCTTCTTTTGCTTCATGGGTTTAATGCTTTTGTAGATATGTTGAGTTGGTACCACTGTCTAAGATGTTGATGGATGCTGTCCTGTCATACTTTGAAGCTTTCTTACTTTGCTGAAATTAAAATTTGAACACTTGTACTGGCCATATGACTTGATAAATCATGATAATTTGCAGGATGTTCTTGCATCTTTCTCCAGTAGGTTCAGAAAATTATTTGGTAATTTGACGAGTACAAGGAGGAACCTGAAAGTTATACTTCATGGTTTTCCGGGGGGTGCTGATGGATTCGAGCTCATAGTAAGGTTTTGTTACAACAATGGAAGAATGGTGATAGCCCCCTCCAACATAGTTCTACTATATTGTGCCTCTTATTTCATGGAGATGGAAACTCATGGTTCAGGAAGACATAATCTTATACCTCAAGTTTATGAATTTCTTGAAGGAATTCATTTTTGGACTTTGTCTGAGCTCCTAGTAGCATTGAAAAAGTGCCAAGATGTACTTCCTTTCGCAAATTCGTCATCTATACTAGATAGAATCTTGGATTGCCTAATAGAAAGGCTTGTTTTGCCAATTGTTGCAAGCCCATGTACATGTTCCTCAAACGGTTCCAGCTTCCAGTTTTCCTATGATGCAAGCAGTGTCAACAGTTGGAAAAGCATTTCCTCTCGCGCAACCTGGTGGTTTGAAGATTTTCTGTACTTGAAGATTGATTTGATCAACGAGATAATAAAGAGGATGGTATCTCAGAATTTTGATCATGCCACAATCTCAAAGTTCATCTTCTACTATCACAAATTTAGTTGCCTTGGGGATGCACAAGCTGAGAAGCACAAAACCAGAGAGGTTGTAATCAATTTGCTTTCATTGCTTGATAGGAGCTCTCTTTCTTGCAAGGGTTTATTTGATTTGTACAGAGTTGGGTTGAGATTGAAACTGAGCACATCTTACAAGAACAAAGTAGAGAGTCTTATAGGTTCAGTTCTGGATCGAGTGACAGTTGATTACCTGCTTGTTCCACCTCCAAATGAGAATGATAATCATGCATATGATGTCAATTTGGTCTTGAGGCTCATGCAAGCCTTTCTACTTGAAAACCAATTTGGAATATCATTGAACCGGATGAAGAAAGTTGCTGACCTGTTGGACTCATTCCTTCTGGAAGTTGCTCCAGATCCCCATCTGGAACCTTCTAAGTTTGCTGCATTAATCACAGTGCTCCCAGATTATGCAAGAACATCTCATGATCAATTATACCTAGCCATTGATTTGTATCTTAAGGTACACACTGTATTACTTATGGTCTCTTCCCTAGTACTAGGATTTCCTGTCCGGGATTTAAATTCAAAGTTAGTTGGTTTACTACTTACCACAAACTACAATACTAGCTGCAAGTGATAGAAACTTGTAGACATAAATTAGTCGAAAATACTTCAACAATTTTCTGTAAGAATACTTTTTATATGTTATTGAAGATTTGAACTGTATGCAATGGCTAAAAATTTTAACAGGTCCATGCAGACTTAGGTGACAAGGCGAAGATAAGTATATGTTCTGCACTGGACCATGAGAAGCTCTCAACAGTATCGTCGGAAAATCTGGCTCAAAATTCGAGATTTCCTTCAGAAACAAAAGCCAGAGCTCTTACGATTAAACAAGCCAAGAGCAAGAATTTCCTCCAGGAAACTGACCATCTGAAAGCTTTTGTCAACTCCATGTTCTGTAAAAGCTTTAAAAATAATACAGATATGGAACAGACTTCTTTTGATTCTCAAAAGCTCAATTCATTCACTGAGGCTGAAGAGCTTAGACCAGATTTTCAAGGAATGCATTGGAAGGTAATGGAATTGGAAAAACTCTCTGGGATAATGCAGAACCGGATACAGTTGACAAACACAGTAGTGGAATCCAGATTCCATTGGTCCTGGCAATGCTAGATATATGCCAAAACTCTGTTCATGATTGATACAAACTTGTGTTCCAACTTAGTATTTGTTCTTTCTCAAAATGATTTGTTGGTGTCAATACTAGATGAATAATTGAAATTTGGGCTTATGTTGTTAACATTCATGCAATTGATAATCTTAATGGCGGGTATGGGTGGCAACTAGCAAACGAGCCTAACTTCAAGCTTAAATTTATTTGTTAAAGGCTTGAATCTAAAATCTACTTAGAATTATTTGAGTGACTTATATTTATTATAAATTTATATGTAAATAATAAAAAATTTGTTAAATAATATTAAATGAACTGATTTAAGAGCTTACGAGTTAAGTTTTATAAAAATTAAACTTTAATCATTTTATTAAATGAATTCAAAATAAATCTTAATATCTAAACATGCTGAGTTTAATTTAACTCCTTAACAAATAGCTAAATAACTAGCTCGGCTGATTGTTAATATCTATTACAATTACTTGAAAAAACTGTGATACATAAAGTTTCTGATAGGTGTCTTTACCAAGTAAAAGTACTTGTATTTCACAACAAAAAAAGTAAAAGAATTTAAAAAAGCAATAACATTTTCAACTCTTCATCCAATGTTTCCTAAAATAATATAAAAACCAACATCTTTATTTTTCATGGATAATAGTGATTTTGTGGTCCAAAACCAATATGTGGACAAGCTAATTATAAATTAATGATGATTAAAAAAACTTAATGGACATTGATCGAGGCAATGTTGGCATCTATGTTCTTCCCCATTAACCAAGGATTTTATTTTATAGTGTATTAAAACCATGAATATTGAATAGATGTTTCTAAAGAATAATGACATAGATTGTGGCAAACTTTCCCATTTGAATTATAAGAATTGGTTCATAAGAATTATATTCAAGATTTTCAATTTGAGTTTATTCAGAAATTAAACTTGTAATTCATCTACACATTTCTTAAGAATTGCAACATAACTAAAAAAGTCCCGTGACATCAAGATTTTAGAATTTAAGGACATAAGTCATTTTCTCTTCTCTAAATCGCAAGTCCATGAGAATTCATTGTCCATAAGAATTCATTGTCCATAGCCAACGATAATGCCACTGCCCAATTATTAGAGTTTACTTATTGTGTCCTGGCGATCATTACTATAAGTTTATTATAGTTTTAATATTATTTAAGTATAAATTGTTATTTTTAAAATTTTAATTTTCAAAAAATATATATATATTTAAATAATTGTAGGACATCTGTTAGAAAAATTTAAAATCTTTAATCAATTTGTCAAATGATAACTTCTAATATGTAATTTGACTATATCCAAACCATAAAATCTTAATTTCACACAATTTTATTTCTTTTAAATTAAGATTAAAGTTATAATTCTAATCAGTAATTTTAATTGTTGAATCAAAACAGATCATAAAAAAAAATAAAGAATGCAAGATCAAACCCAATTTGATAGGATCAGATTTATACCGGTCGGATGTTGACCCGCTCCGATTCATTCAATGCCTATTTACATTTTAAGAGAATTAGGTGGAAATAATCTACGCATCGTCGTTTTATTACCGCCAATTAATTAGACCGCGCGACTGTCGTTTTTCGTCGTCTTCAAGATCCCAACTACAAGGAAGAATAGGGGACAGCCGTCGGTTCCTTTACCGTACGCATCCGTCTCTTTCTCGCTGCAAAACCACTGTATATATTCATTGTACAATGCAAAAAAAAAAAAAGGTGAAAATTACGTAGCAAAGAAACCGATCGACGAAGATTCAGAGAGAAGCAACCTCATCAGTCAAGGAGGGCTTGAATCATAGTTTGATTATAATTTTTTTTGATTGAATTAAAGCAAAAAAGCAAGATGTTAGAGAAGATCGGATTGCCGGCAAAGCCATCTCTGCGAGGGAGTAGTTGGGTAGTTGATGCTTCACACTGTCAGGGTTGCTCATCTCAGTTCACCTTCATCAATCGCAAGGTTTGTTTGACTTGTTCGTTCTTTTACAATCTTTAACCTATTTATTTTCCTTTGAATACTCTGCAGTAGAAAACTCATGATTGCAAATTTGTTATTTTGGATTCTTTGAACTTAACATGACCAGGTCTATTACATCATTTTATTTCTTGCTTCCAAGTGTTAAAGTATCTTGAAATAAGCCACAAGCCAAGCTTTTTTTTTTTTTAAATTTTTCCTCAGAAATGTTGGAAACTATTGGGTATTTCAAAATCAGGAACCCTTTTTTGTATGGAACACTTAATTCAGTCCTTTTAGTTGCCAGTCACTCTTGCTAATTGGTTTCCTCGATTGGTTTAATCAAGTAGATGTTCTAGGACCCAATTGAAGTTAAATAATATCCAACGCGAAAAGACTTAACAGTGTGAAAAAAGAAAAGCCTTTTATGGGCTAATGGTTTTTTTTTAATTTTTATTTTAATCTCTGAACTTTAGCTTTTTGCCCCAAGGGGCAAAACCTTCCCTCACTAGTCTCATAAAGCACGAATGAGCTTCCTACTTGCAGGTGCCTAAATATTACACACCTTAACTAAAAGTTATTCTGATTCTATTTCTTGTTTATATCATTCTTAGCTTCTACAATATAACATCTTTACTATTTACCCAGCAGTGGACCTACTTTTTTCAGATGCATTGGGTTGCAAGTTATTTGGACCCGCTGAATAGTTCAATATGCATGTCCTTATCCAGGATGTTTAAAAGATTATGATGACTGACCAATGAGATGCTGAGTATAGGAGGAATCTTTTTATTTTTATTTTTTAAAATCTTTATTCATGACTCGATGCTCTTGAAGCATATGGCATTGTTAAATGAGTTTAATTGAAACAATAATGAATCTATAATTCCTTATCAATTTTATCAATTTGAATTCTGACTCAGTTTGCTTCTGATGGGAAGTATTTCTTCTTATTACATCCTTGATAATTTTTGTATGATGTGTTTTCAGCATCACTGCCGAAGGTGTGGGGGCTTGTTTTGCAATAGTTGTACTCAGCAAAGAATGCTTTTACTGCGGACAAGGTGATTCACCTGTACGCATTTGTGAACCTTGTAAGAAGCTAGAAGAGGCGGCACGCTTTGAAATGCGTCATGGACACAAGAATAGAGCTGGGAAAGGTGATTTCCAGTTCCTATGGTATTTGGGGCTGGCTGGTTATTTTTCATCGAATTTCACATTTATGCACTAGGTCAATTACTGCATGACTTTTTCCAGCCAAGAAAAAAATTGAATGGTTTTTACTCATTTAAGAAGCATTTGCTTTGTCTTTGTTTTCTTTTTGTTTTTTTATTGATATACAATATACATTGAAGGAGGGCCAAGATGCGCAACCATGTATAAAGAAGTAAAGAAGTGAAACTAAAATTTATAATTAGTATATCAGTGAAGAGTTGAATGAAGTTATTATGGCTTTCTAGCTTAAGATTCATTGATGTACATTTCCTTTTAACTCTTCCAGTGAGTGCTGCTTAGCTTGCAATGTGTGTACATTCCTTTTCCTCCAAACATGTCACATTAGACAATCTGGGACACCTCCTCGAATCATTAAAGCATTGCGGAGCCCAAGTTTCCAATCTTTTCCTAACTATCCATCAATCTTTCATTTATATTTCTGTTTTAGGCATGGCCTGTGAACCCCAAAAAAAGACAGCACAAACACCATGACTACCATCACACCACATTACTATAACAAAACAATCAGCTGTTCCCCTGTCTTCGTTATACATGGGGTGCCAACTTACCACTAGCATTTGAAACCTCCTTAAATTGTCTGCTATTAGAATTCTACCCAAGGAAGCTGTCCATGTGAAATAAAAAGCGACATTTGTGGGAACCTTATGATTTTATGTAATCTTCGAAGGAAAGCCATATCTTCATAAACCACATAAGCGAACTTAAAATTTGCATCTCAGCCTATCTTCATTCTCTGCAGACTCAAAATACTCGATGATCATACAGAATGTCAGAAAAGGCAATAATTGATTCAACTTCACAATCCTGTAGTTGCCTCCAAAATTGAACCTCTCAATGCTTTTCCCATCCTGACCAAGTGATATGGTTAGTGACCTAGAAATTTCAATATGTGCTACTCAGTGAAGATCATTGAACAACACCTTTAATGATGAATGGCACGATTTTGCTGACCATTTCTTACTCTAAAGTAGACAAGTTTCATAAATTAGCTACTTTTTGTAGTTTTCCCAAACTGATTCCATATGATTATCAAACAACTATACTTGTCCATGAGTTCCCTATATCTGTTCTTGTTTCATATCATATGCCTAACTTCCCATAACAAACCTGGCCTTCTAAGTTCTGTGTGTTACCCCAGCCCATGAAGGCATGAAATGAATCTTTTGTAATTTGCTTATTTGTCATTTAATATTTTAAATCACTTAGTTTTTTTTTTTTTGGTGAGACTGACCGTTATTTATTTCTGTCAATGGTTTATTGGCTTTTAAGTTTTTATACATTTCTATTGTATGTGGAGTTATCAATGGCAAGATTTATGAGAATAACCACTTGGTTAACATAGTTTTAATTCTCATACTCTGTAATCATTCAATTATATATGAGGAAAATGTGTCAATTGAGGTTCATGCAAGCTATTAATAAACTCAATGAGGATGTGGGCATGGATAGACGTAGACCAAAGTTTATACTGCAATCTTATTAAAATAAATTTGATTTGTTCTTAAATGGTTGCTTCTTTTTTTGTTCCCATTTTTCCAGGCAGTTCAAAATCAACATCGAGGCATGAGGATGAAGTTTTGAACCAGATTCTGGGTCATGATAGAGAACATTCCCTTTCATTAGGAAAGGCATCAAACACTGATATAGTTTCCAGCAATATGGGGCGTTCTGGCAGTGCATCATCTTCAAGTGTTCAGGAGGTCACCAATCAGGATGGTGGAAGAGGCATACAAAGAAGTCTCTCAGTTGATGAGCCTAATTCCATGGGGAGTGAAATGGGATCTAACAGTCCTGATAAGTTGCGAGAGCAAGCTCTGGAGGAAAAAAAGAAGTATAGAATTCTGAAAGGAGAAGGGAAATCTGAGGAAGCTCTTAGAGCTTTTAAGAGAGGAAAGGAGCTCGAGAGGCAGGCTGGGGCTTTGGAGATTTCTTTAAGAAAAACCCGTAAGAAGGTCTCGTCTTCTGGTAACACGTCTGACATGCGGAACAAGAATGATTCTTTAGAATCTGGTGGAAAGGCTAAGTCCCTTCCTCATTTGGGTAAAGAAAAAGATGATCTTGCTGCTGACCTCAGGGAATTGGGATGGTCTGACATGGATCTTCATGATGAAGATAAAAAGTCTGCAAATGTGAGTTTGGAGGGTGAGCTATCTTCTCTTATAAGAGAAGTCTCTCAAAAGACTGGTGAAGAAAAGAGTACTCACAGCATTGACAAGACACAGGTTGTTGCTCTAAAGAAAAAGGCTCTAACGTTGAAACGTGAGGGGAAGCTTGCAGAAGCCAAGGAAGAGTTGAAAAGAGCTAAAATTTTAGAAAAGCAACTCGAAGAACAGGAACTCCTCGCCGAGGCTGAAGATTCTGATGATGAGCTGTCTGCATTAATTCGTGGCATGGACAATGATGAAGAAACGTTCTTAAATGATCAAGAGCAAGATTTTCATTTTGATCACCTTTTGGGCACTGCTGATGATCTTGCTGTTGACGGTAATTTTGATGTTACAGATGAGGATATGAAGGATCCTGAAATAACTGCTTCTTTGAAATCATTAGGTTGGACTGAAGACTACTCTATTAATCCTGAAGATATAATATCCGAGTCTCTTCCTGTTGACAAGGAAGCATTGTTAATTGAAATTCAATCTTTGAAGAGAGTGGCTCTTAATAAAAAACGGGCAGGTAATGCTGCAGAGGCAATGACATTGCTAAAGAAGGCAAAGGTACTTGAAAGGGACCTGGAAAGTTTTGACTCTCGAGAGGATAATTCCTTTGCTTTAAGGAAAGGTCTGACTTCTCAAACATCTCATGAGGATTCAGAGTCCATAGAAATGGGTGGGAAGAGTGTCAATAATATGCAAGCAGCAGATTCCACAGCCACACCAAAAAGCCGTTTGACGATTCAGAAAGAGCTTCTGGCTTTGAAAAAGAAGGCTCTCACTTTGAGAAGGGAAGGGAGGTTGAATGAGGCAGAAGAACAGTTGAGTAAATGTGCTGCTCTTGAGCATCAGCTGGAGGAGATGGACAAGGCATCAAAGGTCAAGGCAACACGGATGACTGTCGGTAGAAATGTCCCACATTCAGCATACAAGCAACCTGATATTCCTAGTGATCTACCACTTGGGGAAGGAGGGGAAGATGATAATGTAACAGATCAGGATATGTCTGATCCAACATATCTTTCACTTCTTAGGAATTTAGGTTGGAATGATGACATTAATGAGCTAACTAACTCTACATCCAAACCCTGTAATCAAGGTAATAATCTTTTTGTTCCAATCGTGGCTTCTGTAAGTCAGTCTCCTCCAAAAATCCGGGTTGCAGCACCAAGAAAAAGTAAATTTGAGCTTCAGAGAGAACTCTTGGGCTTAAAGAGAAAGGCTCTTGCTCTCAGACGTGAAGGAAAGGTTGACGATGCAGAAGAAGTGTTAAAAATGGCGAATGAACTAGAAACCAATATAGCAGAGATAGAAGCTCCAAACAAAGAAGTGAAGGTGGAAGCTCGTAGACCTAAAGTCAAAATCTTCAAGCCTCCTGTTGAAAGTGTAGTTGAAGAAGGAAATGATGAAGCTGAAGATGTTACAGAAAAAGATATGCATGACTCCTCACTGCATTCAATGCTTATAGATCTTGGGTGGAAGGATGAAGAACCTGAACCTGCAACCGTGGAAGAACCACAGCATACAGAAGCTGCTGCTGGTTTGACACATTCTCGACACTTGTATGTACCTGAATCCTCTTATGGAAATCCATTTGCAGTTCCAAGAAGTAGGGCTGAAATTCAAAGAGAACTTTTGGTTTTGAAAAGAAAGGCCCTTGATCGGAGACACAAAGGAGAAATAGAAGAGGCCGAGGAAATACTGAGGATGGCAAAAAAATTAGAGGCTCAGATGGAAGATTTAGAAGCCTCCAAAAAGGATCTTCGTCTTAATTCTTACAAGGGTGAGGAATACATTATCTCTGAATCATCTAGTAATCCACCCGTAAAGAATTCTGATGATTTTATTCCCACAACCTCTAAGCTCATAGATCCATTATCTATAGAATTTAGTGCTTCATGTGAAACGGATCCTGCAGAAAAGATGAGATCAGCTGATGGTGTTGGTTATGTCAGTTCACCTGAGCTCTCCATGAACACCAAGGATTTACTGACTGGGGATGATTGGAGCTGTTCTGCATTGCCACCCCAAAGTCAAAGGGAAGAGTTACATTTTGGTTCCGTGAATTTGTCTCATGTAAGTCATCCTATTGATTTGAAGTCTTTCACAACTCCCACACGAGATCAGGAATTCAAAGACAATGTTCCGGCTCAAAAAAAAGAAGAATTGCTTAATGTAGATGTAAAGACAAGTTCAAATGAAGCAAACTCCATACAGGAATTCGCTCCCCAGAAACAGAGTTCCCTACGCCAAGAAATTTTGGCTCATAAAAGGAAGGCAGTCACTCTGAAAAGAGAAGGGAAATTGTCAGAAGCTCTGGAGGAACTTCGGCAGGCAAAGCTGCTGGAGAAAAGTGTAGAGGATGACCATCCCCAATTGGAAGCTTCTTCCTCCAATAAGTCTTTTGTTGTACAAAAGGGAAATGTTTCGTCAAATATTGCTCCAAAGCCATTGTCCAGTCGTGATCGTTTCAAGTTGCAACAGGAGTCTCTTGCACACAAACGTCAAGCCCTGAAGCTGCGACGGGAAGGTCGGACAGAAGAAGCAGATGCCGAGTTTGAATTGGCAAAGGCACTTGAAACCCAATTAGAGGAGTTGGCGGCTCATGATTCCCCTAAATCATCTGTCAGTGAGCGGGAGGCTCTTGATGATGCAACTGTTGAGGATCTTCTTGATCCTCAACTCTTGTCTGCTTTGAAAGCAATTGGACTTGAAGATGCTAATTCTGTAGCAAGACAGCCAGAACCACAAAAGCCTGTAAAACCCAATGTTGCTAAGAGTGATAACTCTAACCAAGGAAGAAGTCAGTTGGAAGAGCAGATCAAGGCAGAAAAATTGAAGGCACTGAACTTGAAACGTTCAGGAAAACAAGCTGAGGCTTTGGATGCTCTTCGACGGGCCAAAATGTTTGAAAAGAAGCTGGCTTCTTTAACTTCTGGGTGAAGAAATAAGTTCAATAATTCTAAGATGGGAAGGTCTTCCCTTATACAAGTTCAGTCTCTGTAGTCTCTACTCAGTGTTGTATATCAATGACAGAAGCAGCTTTGAAGGAAGTTGATTATTGGCAAAAAGAAAATAAAAAAAAAGGAGGTTGAGTAGTAGAAGCACATGATTTTGTTTCTTTTGTTTCAAGTTCTATACTCTGTTCATATCTGTTGGTGGATGTAAGATTATCTGTAAGTTACAATTTCAGAAATGTCTTGTTGAACTGGAGAGAATGATAGCTTGAAGAAGATATGCAGTTTGGAAGTCCAGTGGAGGATTAATTGTTTGAGCTTGGTGTTGTTAGATGCATTACATTTCAAGTGTGATGCTTCATCACGCTACATTGCACATAAATCACCAGACTGAAGTTCAATTCTTTCTGCTTTTACATGGATGTTACAGTTACAAAAACCAGATAATTGGAAAACTGCAACAGAGTTAGCTTGAACCCGTCAACTTAAACAGATTTCAAATGATAATAAAAAATAGCCGTTTTGATTGAGTATTATGTTATAATGTATTAACTTGTAAAAAATAAATAATACGTCAGTAATTAGTTCATATATAGTTAAAACTTGTGAAACCTAAATTGCCACTTCTAATTGGTATGATTGATCTTTTTCCATGTCTTCTTCTGATATGATTTCCTTGAGCACAGTTTGTAGCATGTTTTGAGAAATCACTAAATGTGGCAGACAACGCCTGTTAAATCGTCATTGTCTTATTCGATGTTACTCATACTACCGTCATAAGCTATTGTAATGTGTGTGAAAGAAGCAATAAGAATTCAATTGTTATTTCTTTTCCTTTTAAGAAAAAGATGTACTACCTAATTTTATTTTCAACTGACGCGATTACCATATTAGACTTATCTTTTATAGTTTTATATCCTGTATTCTTTCCCTTAATATAAATCAATCTAAAAATCTCATAAAAAAATAAATTCACTACTTGATCATATGAAATAATTGTTACATAATCTAAAAGTTTAAAATAGATACCTAATAAGAGTTAGGTGTAGCGGTTAGCGAGTTGTACTCTCAACTTAAGAACACAAGTTTGAACATTAGAGTAGCTTGTTGGTATGGTTGATTTTTTCCATAACTTCTTGTAAGTGTGATATTACTTGACCATAGTTTGTTGTACAATTTTGAAAATCAATAACAGTGTATTTGGAACACCTAAGAAATGTAGAATTCAGTTCAATTCAAATAAATTCTATATTTTTTATGTTGGGAACAAATAAAATGATGTATATTTTAAATAAAGTTAATTTGAAATCTACATTTTATTTAATTATGAATTCCACACCAAATAGGTTGGAATTCATTTTGTGGAATTCATTTGAAATAAGTTATTATTTTGTCCACCTCAAAATGACATTTTTATCATTAATATTACACATGCTTTTCACTTAGATAAATCAATAAAGAGCTACTATCATTTTATCTCAAATATTCATCTAACTAATTGTAAGTTTTTTTCCTCTAACTTGTCTTTTGCTCATTGAACAATAATTAATCTCTTCATATTTATATTTTTAGTTGGTGTTTTAATTAAAAAAAATTGAGGGTTGTATGGGAAAGTACTTAAGCTAAATTGAATATTTCGTTTGTTCCAAATGAGAGAATTATATTGAATTCCATAAGTATAGTTATTATTCTAAATAAGAGAATTCATTTAAATGAATTGAATTGCAAAATTCAGTTAAAATGAAATGAATTCTATTTTCTATTTTGATTTGAACACACTGTAATTGTGGCAGACAATGTATTTAGATGGCATGCTATTGAAAATTTGAAACAACGACCAAACCACTAAAATCATGCGGCTATTGTAACATCGTATTCGTGTAATCTAACTAGCATCATAAGCTATTATAGTACCGTGTTTTGTTTAGATTTTTCGACGAAACAGTAAGATTCCCACGCTTCATTTTGAATGTTGTCAAGTATGACATGATTAACATGTTGTAGTATTGACAGAAACATAAATGTACCGATAACGTGTGAAAATAATGTTGGATTCACACAAGCAAAAGAGTTTGTTCACCACAGTACTTACAGTCTAGACAAAAGTAGAGACTGGTCATGACAAGAGTGTGTTCCACCACGTTCATTGATCTAATTTCACACCAAACATAATTCCATTTTCTGATTGATCGTGGATTTGTGGCTGATAAAATTTCTTGCCTTTTTCTATTTTTATTTTGAGTAATGCTACAAACTACTAAAATTTTATTTATTTTTGGTTAAAATTATTTAATCATAATTAATAATCAATTATTACTTATTGAATGTTGAGGAGCGTGACCAGAAAAAGAAACAATAGAGTCAAATTGAGTTGGTTCTGTAATTGACAGAATCGAATTCCATGTGAGGAAGACGATGAAAAAGTAGTATTAGTGGAGGGACTACCACCACCACCACTGAATAGAGTTTCGTAGCTCATAATTCGTTCAAAATATCAAATCTATTGTATGCAGAGATATATGTTGGGTCGGGGCATCTTTCAGATCAACTAAACAATAGAATATTTTCTTGACCGTGAATCAATTCCTCGTAATTCAATTCAATCTTTTTCTAATCTCAAATCAGTGTGTAGCTGATTTAATCAAATTCTAATGAAAAATAATGGTGCAAATCCATTGTGAATAATGCTCTTGTGATGCACTACATTATTCCAATCGGATCCTTATCCAAAGCTTGAAAGAACATGTTGTTTATTAGGGATTCGGGTGGAATTCGAACCGGATTCAAGTTCGACTTTGAATTCGAATCTGGATAATGTATTACTTCGATACGATAATCGAAAAATAATTCGATTTCAGATTCATATTAGAATTATTAAAAATAATGTTTTTTTTTTTAAATTTACAAATTTAAATAAAAATAATTTTTTTATTTACCAAAATACCCTAAAACATTCGAATTTGAGTTCGAATTTAAAATTGTATCCGAATTAGAATATTCAAAATTGAATTCGAATTCGAATTCATTTTTGAATTACTATTGGAATTCAATTTTGAATTCAAGTATAGGAATTTAAATTCAAATTCAAATAGTGTACGAAATTGGGGTCTCTCTCACATGCAACTATTTCTATCGGGAAAGCCTCGCTTATTCAAAGGGCTGATTATTTATAACCATTTTTGCTCATAAGTAAGTAAACGTTGGTAGGAGCGGCTCAAGACAATTGGCTGAATCCAGTGAAAGCATTTCATAGAAGTTCATTGATATCTTCTTTTTATAAAGCAAATCGACTTCGATTCTTGAATAATTGACATCACTTATGCATTTGAATTCTAGCCCTAATTAGGGACCTTAGAGATGGAGATATAAGTATAAATACCCTTTATTTGTCAGCTTCATAGTTATCAAAATACCTTCAGTGTGGTCTTTGGCGTTTTTTTTGTTTTAATTTAATAGGAGATGGTGTCAAATGGGTATTATGACACGTGAACTAGCCATGTAAGACACTATTTATCACGTCATCTGCCTTTAAGTTAGATTTGAAAGAAAGTGACTGTATGAACCACATTGTGTAGTTTTCGAAACTTATATGAAGACATTTTAACTTTTTGAAGTATAGAAATAAAACTTAATTCTTGATCAAATAATAGAAACTAAAAGTGCAATTAAATCTTCAACTTTTATGACGCTAGGTGTTACATGCACTGATCGAACAATATGTGACATTGTTAGCTCATCAACCAATTGTAAGCCCCAAACACACAAGGATTTACTGACTGGGGATGATTGGAGCCATTCTACATTGCCACCCCAATGTCAAAGGAAGATTTACATTTTGGTTCTGCGAATTTTTGTGTGTGTGTGTTTGTATTTATAATTTTGAAAGAAACAATGAGAATTTCCTAATTTTGGTTCCACAAATCACACTTAACAATATCATAAGCTATCGTCCTATTAATTCGTTTAACTCATACTACCATCATAAGCTATGGTAATTATGTGTATTCGTATTTATAATTTTGAATGAAACAATAAGAATTAAGTTCTTACTATTTCTTTTTCTTTTTTTGGAAGAAAAGGATGTATTACCTAATTTTATTTTTATTGTAGAGTACCTGAAGTAAAAACCGTTAGAGGGTAGCAATTAGCCGAGTTAGTTCGTGAACAAATTGTGATTTACTCGTTAAGGATTCAGATCGAGCTAATGAGTTGATCTTGAGATTTATTTTGAGCTCGTTTAGTAAATGTAACTCGTGAGCATGTTCATTTAATATTTTTTAATAATTTTATTATTATTTATATATATATATATATATTTATATGCAAAAACTAACAAAATTTATAACTTGATTTGGTGGTAAGTTATTCAAATAGCTCTTTAGTAGATCTTGGGTTCAAAAAATATAATGAGGTGGTGTAATTTAGACTATTTATATATATATAATGAAAACTTTTAAGAACTTTAGAGGATTCAATTGCTATAATTGATCTTTTTTCATATCTTCTTCTAGGTTTGATTTTCTTGAACAGAATTTGTCGCATGATTTTGTAAAATCTATAAATGTGCAGACAACGTTTGCTTGAATAGCCAATGTATTTGTAGGACATGCTATTGAAAGTTGGAAACTAAGCTAGGCTATTGTAAATATTCGTGTAACCCACACTACCATTATAAGCTATTGTAAATTTGTAAGAATTTTTCTAACATGTATTCCAAGGACGCTTATTAGAATTTTATAAATATAAAATTTATTACAATATTCAAGTACGATTTCAGTTTTATTTAATGCATAGATTATTATTTTTGAAAAATTTTAATTTCTAAAATATATATTTATTACAACTTAATAAATACCTTTAGGATACTTGTTAGAAAAATCGAATTTGTAATGTCTTTTTTTTTTTTAGACTTTTCAAAATAACAATAAAGAATTAAAGACTTCATGTTACAAAAAAAATTGTATTAATAATATTTTCATTGTGCAGTACCAGACATGATTCACTGTGCTGTTAATTAGTACTAACTGAAACATGAATGCATTCATAAGATTTGTGAAAATAATGTTGGATTCATAGTATTAGTCACAAATCACCATAGTACTCTACATTCTACAAAAGTAGAGAATGGTCATGTGAAGATTTTGGTCCACCACATTCATTGATCTTCACCCAAATCATTCAAGATGTTATCGACCAAACATAATTCCATTTTCTGATTGATTGTGGATTTGTGGCTAACAAAATTTTCTTGCTATTTTCTATTTTTATTTTGAGTAATGCTACAAACTACTAAAAATTTATTTCTTTTTGTTTAAAATTATTTAATCATAATTAATAATCAAATTACTATTTATTTTTGGATTTAATCGATTTTTTTTATGCTACAAACAGTGTTAATTATTGGATAAGAATTACTTAAAGTGTGAAATAATTGATTAAAAATTATGTCAGCGTATGATTAAATAGTTATTTTATGTTAAAATTATAAAAAATGATACAAAATGTAAGGTACTTGTTCTACATATCCATTGTGATACACAGGGTCAACCAAAAAAATAAAATTGTGATAAACATGACAGATTTGACAAGAATACTTTGATGAGGTTCCAATTCCTTTGTATTTGGAAAAACCTTCTCACCTGATGGCAATGTCTATTTAAGGCATCATATCCTCTTCAAATCCTCAAATTACAACATATTAAAAGTCCAACATTGAACAATACCAAATTCATTGTGAAGACTAGTTTGCAGGTAATGGGTTTTCTTGTTCAATTGATTACTTCTTAGACTCTTCTTTTAGACATTAATGTTACACTTTTTTGTAAGCAAATAGTATATTTATTGTTTTAACTTCCATTATATTTTGAGCAGTAAGTAATTAAGAAGACATGGATTACAAAAAAATAATTTTTTGTTTTTTTTTAACTTAAAAGGGAAGGGTTTTTGTTGACATTTTAACTGAAAATGTGTTAGCTCTTAGATGGAAAAAAAATTGTCTCCAACTTTTCTTTTCTTCTCTTTTGTTTTCCTTTTCTTTTTTTTTTTTAATTGAAAATGTGTTAGCTCTTAGATGGAAAAATTTTTGTCTCCAACTTATCTTTTCTTTTGTTTTCGTTTTTTTTTTTTTTAACTGAAATGTGTTAGCTGTTAGATGGAAAAAAAAAATTGTCTCAAACTTTTCTTTTCTTTTGTTTTATTTATTTTTTTTTTATACATACGTATAATTGTTTTATACTATTCATAAGAAATTATCTTTGTACTATTGTCTAATTGATCTTGAAGAACTTTTATACAAAGAGAATTATGAATCTATGATACCTCTATAGCTCCACTCTATAGCCCATATAAACTCTATATAGCCAATATAAGTATTTGTCTTAACTAGTTGGATTTTCATGGAATGAAACATAATGCAATACTTAAAATTAATTTCTTATCCTGTTGGCTCATTTGGAAATAAGAACTTAGATATACAATGGTTGAAATTGCTTTAAAGAACCAATTTTTAAGCAACATCCAAACTTTTTATTAACGAAGCTAGTAACGGTGAGTTGAATTGCTAACCATTTAAACATTTTGAAGCAATCCCAACAAGCTTTGCTAATTGGTTTTTCTATTTAATGTTTTGGTTTGTGGGTTTTCTATTGTAGTCCTTAAAAATACATAAAGGTTGTGCCTACTATAACATATTTGTATATTAATCATATTTTCCTTCTAATATATAGGTGAAACGATGAAGTCAAAGACAATTGATTCGTTTTTCAAGAAGAAAGTTGTGGAGGATTTAGAAAGAAATATAGAGACTCAAACTCCATTAATATTGCCACAATCTCTATCTTTAAACTCGGCTTCAACTTCTAAAACCTGTCCTTCTAAAATTCCTAGAACTGATCCTGAAGTAAAAAGAAGCAACAATCTTTTGGAACGAGATCCTGGAATTCGTAAGCAAATAAATGATTATGATGTCAATGAGCGTGATGAAATTCGAAAGGCATATCTTCAACTTGGGACCGTATCAACCTATTCTTGACAAGTATCCAACAAAGGATTGTGGGGGTCATTTTCAACATTTTCAAGTAAACTGGTATAAGCAACATTCTTGGTTGGAGTATTCGCCCAAAGAAGATGCTGTATATTGTTTGCCATGTTTTCTTTTCAACAAGCAAAATGGGCATCCTGGATTTGAAACGTTTACTATGAGTGGATTTACTGCTTGGAAAAGAGTTGGTGGGAAGGATTGCACATTGTTTGGTCATGAAGGTAAGAACAATAACTCTTTACATAATATAGCTCAAAGGAAATGCATAGAATTGAAAAAAGTTAGTCATCATATTGAGACAATAATTGAAAGGCAAATATTTGAACAAATAACAGCTAATAGATTGCGTCTTAAGACTTTCATTAATGCTGCACGATGGCTAGCATTTCAAGCATGTGCATTTAGAGGTCATGATGAAAGTGAAAGTTCTGAAAATCGGGGAAATTTTATTGAATTGATCAAATATGGGGCAAGTTTTGATAAAAATGTTGAAGATGTTATCTTAACTAATGCTCCAAAAAATGCAACGTATGTTTCTCCTAAAATACAAAAGGAGATTTTAGAGATTATTTCAAGCAAAGTCCAAAAGGCAATCCGTGATGAAATAGGCGATGCAAGATTTTGTATTTTAGTTGATGAAGCTCTTGATGAGTCTTTAAAAGAGCAAATGGCAATTGTTTTAAGATTTGTTGACAAGATGGGTTTTGTGAGATAACGTTTCTTTGATCTTGTTCATGTAAGAGAAACGACATCATTGACTTTGAAGAATGAAATATCTGATGTTCTTTCTCACCACACTCTCAATATAGCAAGCCTTCGAGGTCAAGGGTATGATGGAGCTAGTAATATGCGCGGTGAGTTTAAAGGGCTACAAGCTTTATTTCTAAATGATTGTCCACATGCTTATTTTATTCATTGTTTTGCCTCATCGACTTCCATTAGCATTAGTTAGAGCAGCTAAAGATGTAATAATTGTGTACAATTTTTTCTCAATGCTAAGTGTGATTGTGAATATTGCTCGTGCTTCTGCTAAACGTCTTGATGAGTTACAAGCAGCTCATACAGCACATGTAGCCGACATGGTTGCTAGAAAGGGACTTGAAACTGGTAGAGGAGTTAATCAACTTCCAACTTTACAACGTGCTGGAGACACTAATTGGAGTTCGCACTTAAATTCCATCTTGAGTTTGTTGAAATTATTTTATGCAACAGGTATTGTTCTTCAAAAAATAGTTGATGATGGTGCTCAATCTCAACGTGCAGAGGCAAATGGAGCACTTGATTCCGTAATGTCTTTTGAGTTTGTGTTTATTTTGTATTTAATGAAAGAGGTTTTGGGAATCACACATCATCTTTGTCAAGCTTTGCAGTGTAAATCTCAAGATATACTAAATGCTATGAGTCCTTGTGTCGTCAACAAAAAGATTGCTCCAAGAACTTAGGGAAACTGGTTGGGAAATTCTTCTTGAAAAGGTTGAATCATTTTGTAAAGATAACGATATTGCAATTCCTGATATGAATGCTCCTTTTCTTGTTGGTCGTGGTCGACGTCATCAGAAAGATCATACTGTGGAACATCATTATCGTGTTGACATCTTTATTCTTGTCATTGATTCTCAATTACAAGAGCTGAACACTAGATTTAAGGAGGAAGTTGTTGAACTACTCACTCTTAGTTCATCATTGGATCCTAAAAATTCTTTTAAGTTCTTCAATGCCGAAAATCTTTGTACACTTGCAAAAAAGTACTACCCAGAAGATTTCAATGACAAAGATTTGTTTATGCTTCGTTATGAGTTACGACATTATGAGGATGATGTATGCCGAAATTCAGATATGCAATGTTCATCACTCTCTGATCTATGCCAAAAAATGATTTTGAATGACAAGAGTTCAAAATTTTTTCTAGTAGATAGATTAATCCGTCTGGTATTAACTCTTCCTGTTTCTACAGCAACTACAGAACGATCATTTTCAGCAATGTCGATTATCAAGACTCAACTTCGTAGCAAGATGAATGATAATTTTCTTAGAGATTGCCTACTTTTGTATATTGAGAATGGAAATTGCAGACAATATTTCTACTGATGAAATTATAGATGAATTCTCTTCTCGAAAAGGACGTCGAGCTCAAGTTTATGTTTAAATAAAAGGTATTACTATATTTCTTTATCTTTGCTTTTCATTAGAGTATGTATTATTTTCAAAATTGTGATTATATGCATGTTATTTTGTTTGTCTGTTATTTGTTGGATGAGTGATTGCACTTATTTGTTTTCTCATTTAAATCCCCACCTTCATGGGTGATGAATGCTATAAATTGTTTATACTACTTTTATGTTTTGGATTCTCATCTTCATGGGTGATAAGAATATAAATTCTATATCCTAATTTAATTAATTGGATCCCCTCCTTCATGGGTGATGAAGGCTTTATACTTGTTTTGTTTTTATTATTTGGATCCCCACCTTCATGGGTGATGAAGGCTTTATAGATGTTATGTCTTTATTATTTGAATCCCCATATATTTTGGGTGATGAATAATATAAATTCTAAAAATTTAATTAAAATTTTGAATGAAAATATACTATGATATTGGCCCGGGCTATATAAAATTCCTGGGTCCGCCCCTGTTTGTGACGAATACTATGAATCCAACATTATTTTCACAAATCTTATCAATGCATTCATGTTTCAGTTAGTACTAATTAACAGTACGTGAATCATGTCAGGTACTGCAAGATGAAAATATTATTAATACAATTTTTTTTGTAACATGAAGTCTTTAATTCTTTATTGTTATTTTGAAAAGTATAAACAAAAAAAAAAAATTACAAATTCGATTTTTCCAACAAGTATACTAAAGGTATTTATTAAGTTATAATAAATATATATTTTAGAAATTAAATTTTTTTTTAAATAATAATCTATGCATTAAATAAAATTGAAATCGTAATTGAATATTGTAATAAATTTTATATTTATAAAATTTTAATAATCGTCCTTGGATTACATGTTAGAAAAATTCTTACAAATTTACAATAGCTTATAATGATAGTGTGGGTTACACGAATACTTACAATAGCCTAGCAATTCAGAGAAAAATTTCCGTTGGTGATGGGTGAGTTGGTGATATGAGATGGTGTTTTATGAGAAGTGACAAGTTGATGGACTTGTTTGAATAATCAAAAGTCACGTGTGGGTTGTAATATTAATTTTTTTTATTTTTAGATTTCTGGGACCACACTAAAATGAAAGAAACTTGGGCTGGTTTGTTTAAATTTATTATAACACTACTAAGTAATTTTTTTTTTTTTTTGCCCTGGTCCAAGCCTGGGCTGGCCTGGGTTGTGGGTCCGCTTCTGGTCACAAATCACCATAGTACTCTACAGTCTACAAAAGTAGAGAATGGTCATGCCATGATTGTGGTCCACCACATTCATTGATCTTCACCCTAATCATTCAAGATGTTATCGACCAAACATAATTCCATTTTCTGATTGATTGTGGATTTGTGGCTAACAAAATTTGCTTGCTATTTTCTATTTTTATTTTGAGTAATGCTACAAACTACTAAAAAATTTATTTCTTTTTGTTTAAAATTATTTAATCATAATTAATAATCAAATCACTATTTATTTTTGGATTTAATCAATTTTTTCTATGCTACAAACAGTGTTAATTATTGGATAAGAATTACTTAAAGTGTGAAATAATTGATTAAAAATTATGTCAGCGTATGATTAAATAGTTATTTCATGTTAAAATTATAAAAAAATGATACAAAATGTAAGGTACTTGTTCTACATATCCATTGTGATACACATGTTCAACCAAAAAAAAATTGTGATAAACATGACAGATTTGACAACAATACTTTGATGAGGTTCCAATTCCTTTGTATTTGGAAAAACCTTCTCACCTGATGGCAATGTCTATTTAAGGCATCATATCCTCTTCAAATCCTCAAATTACAACATATTAAAAGTCCAACATTGAACAATACCAAATTCATGTCTCTTCCTACTGCCAACAAATGGAGCATTGCTCAAGAACACACAAACTCTGACTATCGAACACAGCATTTTAGCTTGATTGTGAGTTTGATATTTTGTTGATTGCTAGAACTTTTTTAGTTTTTTTTCTTGCTAATTCTTTTGAATGAACGTGATATGTTTCTTTTCGTAGGATGACTTCTGCAATAAGTATGCTACGAAGACAAAAGTGTTTAAGGATATGCTTAGCAATATGGGTGAAAATTCCTTCCAAGGATTACTCATGATTGATGCAATGCAACGTCTAAATATCGATTACCACTTCCAAGAGGAAATTGATGAATTTCTACAAATGCAGCACTTGAATTTCAGCACCTCTTGTAGCTATGAACATCATAACATTCACGAGGTCGCGCTTTGCTTTCGGTTATTAAGACAACAAGGTCATTATGTGTCCACAGGTGGGTAGTTTTTGTGAAATTAATTAGGAATGAAACTAACACTTTGTTTAATATGTACTAAATACCAACTGGTGTGATCATGCAGAGGTTTTTGACAGGTTCACAGACAAGGAGGGAAAGTTCAACAAAGGATTAGGTAAAGACATCGAGGGCATGATGGCTTTATATGAAGCCTCTCAGCTAAGTATAGCAGGAGAAGATATACTTGATGAAGCAGGACACTTTAGTAACCAGATCCTAAAAGCAATGCTGCCTTATCTTGATGATGGGCAAGCTATATTTGTTAAGAATACCATAGAACACCCATGTCACAAAAGCTTACCAATGTTCACAGCAAGAAAGTTCTTTAGTGAATTGCAAGGCATGAATGAGTGGATAACTTCTTTACAAGAAGTGGCAAAAGTGAATTTCAATTTAGTCCAATGCATACACCAAGACGAGGTTCTTCAAATCTCCAAGTGAGTATAATGACTAGAATATTGGCCTGGTTATTGGCTTATGTAATCATTGCATAGGTTCATTAGTACTCTTTAAAATATTTCTAAATTTCTTGTCAGATGGTGGAGAGACCTTGGTTTAGCTAAGGACTTAAAGTTTGCTAGAGACCAACCACTTAAATGGTATGTTTGTAGCATGACATGCCTCACTGATCCAAGATTGTCAGAGCTAAGGATTGAGCTTACAAAACCCATTTCTCTCGTCTACTTGATAGATGACATTTTTGACATTTATGGAACGCTTGATGAGTTAACTCTCTTCACAGAAGCTGTCAATAGGTATGCTGCATCCAAAAGTCTTACATTATTGTTAAATTCTGCAACCTTTCCTTGATGAAAACAGAGAAAAATTGAGAGAAAAGGAATCATAATTATTCAATACAGGTGGGAAATTGAAGCAACTGAGCAACTGCCAGACTACATGAAAACATGTTTCAAGGCTCTCTATCAGATTACAGATGAAATCAGCTACAAAGTGTATCAGAAATATGGATGGAACCCAATAGATTCTCTAAGAAAGACGGTAAATCAAAGCAATTCTTTCCACAAAGTAGTGCATCTTGATGAGAGATCACAAAATTAATGTCTAAATTGTTTTGACTGTTTTGCAGTGGACAACTTTGTGCAATGCATTCCTAGTTGAAGCCAAATGGTTTGCTTCTGGCCAATTGCCTAAGGCTGAAGAGTACTTGAAGAATGGGATCGTTACCTCAGGAGTACATGTTGCACTAGTTCACATTTTCTTTCTATTGGGTCAAGATATAACCAAAGAAAGGATCCATCTTCTCGACACAATTCCGGGCATTATATCTTCCCCGGCAACCATTCTTCGGCTTTGGGATGACTTGGGAAGTGCAAAGGTAAACATTGGTTATACATTATTACATTTAAAATGGAATTTTGGCGTAATTGACATACAAATCAATGAGGGCATTGTTATATCTTCAGGATGAGAATCAAGAAGGAAATGATGGATCTTATATGGAGTGTTACATGATGGAAAACCAAGGATGTTCATCGACAAGAGCACGAGAACATGTTATGAGCATGATTTCAGATGCATGGAAGAGCCTAAACCAACATTGCCTGATAGAAAATCAATTGGATGCAACATTTACTAAGGCTTGTCTTAATGTTGCAAGAATGGTGCCATTGCTGTACACTTATGATGACCAGCAATGCCTTCCAAGCCTTGAGGCTCATGTAAAATCTTTACTTTATGATAGTGTAACTTTATCATAGGCTAAATCTTACTCCTCCTATCCAAGATGGAAAGGCAATTGGGAGAAGGTTACTGCTATAGAAAATAAGTCACTGCAAATCTGCAATGTATATCTCTATGCTTGATCTACAAAGCAAATGTTCATGGAACAACTTTTTATTATCAAAGAATCAGTACTCTACCTTAAAGCTTAAATTTCAACTTTCAGGTAATGATTTATATATAATCTCTAACAACTCTAATCTTTACATGCAATCATCTCTTGATCCCTCTAATTAACTTAAAAATATAAAAGATTGAGGTTAGAAAACAGAAAACTCAAAAAAGATCAAAATTTACATTAAAACACAAAGTTTAAGATTCTTAAAAAAATTTAGTTATAAACAAGAATGAAAGGGAAAAAAGAATTCATGTAAAATTTCAACTAATTTTGTCAAAATCTATATAATTGAAGATGTGATCCGTGACTAGTCGGAACTAGAGTGAGCTCAAATCAATAGTGCACAACACATCTAGGAATGAATTTTCACTCATCACTTCTCAATCTCTTTTTTCAATGTTGAATTTTAGCATTTGACGATTCTTAGTAGTGCAAACTCTGGTCCTCTCCTTTTTTATCTCTCTTGTCTGTATCTTGCCTTGCAGATTTTATTCATAAAGTAACACTGAAATTTAATGTCCCACAGAATCACTGTATCAGATTACAAATGAAATAAGCTACAAAGTGTAACAGAAACACTTCAAGGAAAGGCGTTATCTGTGTCAAATACAAATGAAATCAGCTACAAAGTGTATCAGAAATATGGATAAAATCCAATAGACTCTCTAAGAAAGACAGTAAATCGAAGCAATTTTTCTACACAAGTTAGTGCATCTTGATGAGAAAGCACAAAATTGAAGTCTAAAATGTTTTGTCTGTTTTACAGTGGGCAACTTTGTGCAATGCATTCCTAGATGAAGCCAAATGGTTTGCTTCTGGCCAATTGCCCAAGGCTGAAGAGTACTTGAAGAATGGGATTGTTAGCTCAAGAGTACATGTTGTACTAGTTCACATATTCTTTTTATTGGGTCAAGATATAACCAAAGAAAGTATCCGTCTTCTGGACAGAATTCCGGGCATTATATCTTCCCCGGCAACCGTTCTTCGGCTTTGGGATGACTTGGGAAGTGCCAAGGTAAACATTGGTTATACATTATTACATTTAAAATGGAATTTTGGCGTAATTGACATACAAATCAATGAGGGCATTGTTATATCTTCAGGATGAGAATCAAGAAGGAAATGATGGATCTTATATGGAGTGTTACATGATGGAAAACCAAGGATGTTCATCGACAAGAGCACTAGAACATGTTATGAGCATGATTTCAGATGCATGGAAGAGCCTAAACCAACATTGCCCGATAGAAAATAAATTCGATGCAACATTTACTAAGGCTTGTCTTAATGTTGCAAGAATGGTGGCGCCATTGTTGTACACTTATGATGACAAGGAATGCCTTCCAATGCTTGAGGCTCATGTAAAATCTTTACTTTATGATAGTGTAACTTTATCATAGATTATTATTTTTAGGACTAGTTTGGTACGTATAAATGATTTTTGCAGAATTGGAATAGGGAAGAAAATGAGAATGAAATGCAGATGGAATGAAATGATCATTCCATTGTATTGTTTGGTAGAGCCAGTGAGGAATAATCATTTCATTCTATTTATTAATTTTTTATGCAGTTTTTAGACTTAAAATAATATCAAAGTTATGATAAAATAACAAAAATATCATTCAATAGATAAGTAATACAAATAATATTATTTCAAAATGACAAAATATCTCTCTATAGATAAAGTAATAAAAATTAAACATAATTTATGAAATATATATATATATTTCTTAAATTTTTAACTAATTTAAAAAAAAATTATTTTATTTATTTTAATATTTATTAATAATAATATTTTAGTTTAAAATTACTTAACTAATTTATTTATTTAACATTAATTATTTATTTATAATGATATGAAGGGTATTTTTGTCATTTCATTAAAATAATTGATTTATTATAAATTTTGTATACAAAATTTTTATTATTTTTATTTTATATGATTATATATTTTTTAATATGATATGAAGGGTATTTTTGTTATTTGATTAAATTAAATAATAAATATTTTTTTATTTATGATTAGTAATATTATTTTATTAATATTTAAAATTTTTATTCTATGTGATAGAATAGTTTTTTTGTCATTTAATTGAACTAAATCAATTCCATGGAAGTAAGAATGAGTAATCACACCTCCTAGGTGAGTTTGATAATTTTTACTTTTATAAAATAAAATAGCTGAGATAGAATGAGTATTTTGAGACTAAAAACATACTAAATGAAAGAATGTTCATTTTATAGAATCATACATGGGATAAAATGACTAATCCCGCGTACCAAGCTAGCCCTTACTCCGCCCTTACTCCTATCCAATATGGAAAGGCAATTGGGAGAAGGTTAATTACTGCTATAGAAAACAAGTCACTGCAAATCTGTAATGTATTGATTTTTGTAATTGCTGCCTAGCTATTACATTTTGAGGCAACTTCATTAGTAAAGTAAATTTCTCTATGCTTGAGCTGCAATGCAAATGTTCATGGAACAACTTCATTGGCAACTTTTTTTATTATTATTATTTTTTAAACTTTACGAAAAACTATTTTTGGACTTTTAGAGCCTTAAAAAACTAGTAAAAAGCTGAAGTTAGAAAAAGAAGTTTTTTTCAAATAGAAAACAAGGAATATTCAAATAAATTTTAATAATTATTTTATTTAGACAAATATAACCATAAAATTTACCAAAAAGATATTTTAAATAATTTTGATACTTAATATATTTGTTTATTAAAAAATAAACCAAACAATTTGTTTGTATCTCACAATAATTTTATGTTAACTCATCCAAATATATTTTTAGCTTTTTATATAGCATTTTTAAACAGCTATATTTGAAAAATAATTTTATCCACAACACTTTTACAACCAGTTTAACCAAACAGACCGATAATATTATATTATTTAGAAATAAGATATTAAAAAAAGATATGACAACAATGAGGTGATTATATGGTAATAAAAGGTAAGAAATGAAGATATTTGGTTTTAAATAGGGGTAGTTCAGTGGTTCTAATTAGAGAGAAGATGAAAGAAAATCACTTGATATAATTTGATTATATATGTATATTGTATAGCTGTAAATTACCGGTACAAAAATATGAAAGATTGAGGTTAGAAAACAGAAAACTTAAAAAAAAAAAAATCAAAATTTACTTAAAAATGAAAATTTAAGATTAAAAAAAAAGAAGAAAAAAAAGAAGAAGTTTTAAATAAGAATGAAAGGGAAAAAAGAATTCATGTAAAATATCAACTAATTTTTTCAAAAATCTATATAATTGAGAAAGTGACACGTGGCTAGTCAGAACAGGATCATGAATAGTATATATTATGTGGTCCGAAATTGAGTAAGCTAAAATCATTATAAGGTACTAAGGTTAACTGTAGATATTTACACTAAACAAGACAAGACAACACACAACACAACACAACACAACACGTAGATATTTGCACCAAACAACTCATCATTTCTCAATCACTTTTTTTTGTGTTGCAACTTTAACATTTGACTTGGACGTAACATTTGAAGAGTTTTAGTGGCGCAAACTCTGGTCCTCTCCTTTTATCTCTCTTGTCTCCATCTTGCTCTGCTGATTTCAAACATAAATTGACACTGATGCTTTAAATGGCCCATTTGAATCTTGTGTTTTTTTTTTTTTTTTCTTACGTATAAATCAATTAATTTAATATATAAAAAATTGATTAGTTTTAGATAAATTTTGGGAGGACCCAATCTCATAGAATAATAAATTGCCAACCCGTATTTTAAATCCTCAAATTCTGTAATTTAATTTATCACAACCTACATTTATAAAGCTTTGTAGTTTGTACATCCTCTACTCACTAATTATAAAGCTTTGTTGTTGAGAAGATTCCTATAGAAAGAAAAACCTACAAAATTAAGATTCCTAAACTAACGTTTCCGAACATGTTTGTGAGATTTTAATTCCTAGGTGATTCTTAAGAAAAACATTTTTTCGTTTGTTTGTTTATTTTTTGAATTTTAAATAAATATGTTACCAATGACTTTCTTTTTCTTTTTAGTTCAATGATAAATGGTGTCCTGAATCAACTTTTATAAATATATCTCTCTAATTTAGTTAAATACAAATCATTCGAGTCGAGTTTAAAAAATTCATACAAAAATTAGCAATCTACATCCTTCTGACCAAATCCTAAAGTGATTTCTCTTTGCTCTAAACAGACCCATAATGTTGTATTACTTAGAAATAACATATTTAAAAAAAGATATGACAACAATGAGGTGATTATATGGTAATAAAAGGTAAGAAATGAAGATATTTAGTTTTTAAATAGGGGTAGTTCACTAGTTCTAATTAGAGAGAATAAGAAAGAAATCCCTTGGCATAATTTGATTATATATGTATACGAAAGAAAATCCCTTGGCATAATTTGAGTATATATGTATACTGTATAGGTGTAAATGACGGGTACAACAATATAAAAGATTGACGTAGAAAACAAAAGACTTAAAAAAAAAAAATCAAAATTTACATAAAAATGAAAATTTAAGATTTTTGTATTTTTATTTTAAGAAAGTTATAAATAAGAATGGAAGGGAAAAAAGAATTCATGAAAAATATCAACTAATTTTGTCAAAAAAATCTATATAATTGAGAAATGACACGTGGCTAGTCGGAACTAGATCATGAAACGTATATATTATGTGGTCCGAAATTGAGTGAGCTCAAATCAATAGGACATTAGTCGGGTACTAAGGGTAACTGTAGATATTTACACTAAACAAGACAACACAACACGTAGATATTGCACTAAACAACTCATCATTTCTCAATCACTTTTTTTGTGTTGCACTTTAACATTTGACTTGGATATAACATTTGAAGATTTTTATTGGCGCAAACTCTGGTCCTCTCCTTTATCTCTCTCGTGTCTATCTTGCTCTGCAGATTTCAAACATAAATTGACAATATGGCCCATATGAATATTGTGTTTATAAATCGATTAATTTAACATATAAAAAACTGATTAGTTTTAGATAAATTTTGGGAGGACCCAATTTAATAGAATAATAAATTGCCAACCCGAATTTTAAATCCTCAAATTCTGTAATTTAATGTATCACAACCTACATTAATAAAGCTTTGTAGTTTGTACATCCTCTACTCACTAATTATAAAGCTTTGTTGTTGAGAAGATTCCTATAGAAAGAAAAACCTACAAAATTAAGATTCCTAAACTAACGTTTCCGAACATGATTGTGAGATTTTAATTCGCAGGTGATTCTTAAGAAAAACATTTTTTTTTGTTTGTTTGTTTATTTTTTGACTTTTAAATAAATATGTTACCAATGACTTTCTTTTTCTTTTTAGTTTAATGATAAATGGTGTCTGAATCAACTTTTGTAAATATATCTCTCTAATTTAGTTAAATACAAATCATCCGAGTCGAGTTTAAAAAATTCATAAAAAAATTAGCATCTACATCCTTCTGACCAAATCCTAAAGTGATTTCTCTTTGCTCTCCAATTAAGCGGACCTCACCAATGAACAAAAAGGGAGTTACTAGCAATGGGAGTGGTTCCAATCACAACCCTCAAAAATAGAAAGACGCTTCGGCCGACAGCTCCAGCATCTAGCTTATGATCTCTTAATCAGGCAGTCATATTCGGGGAGGCAACTCTCGAAGCATAGCTAACCATGAGGAAAATAATTTGCTATTCCTCCAAAATAATTATGCATCATTCTCATACCAGTGATAGCTTCAAATAGATCACATACTAATTAATTCTCTTTCTCTAAAAAATATAGAAAAGGAATTAGTGAAAGAATATCTGACATAAAAGGCCCAAGCCATAGCAAGTGAGAAGTTATGCAACTCAACTCCAACATAATTAATCTGATATAGCTGATTTTTAATTTTAGCTACTGGAATATTTCCTATCTGATTATGGTTATTGCTTTTGCGATCCCAAAAAGTTAAGAGAACAATATATTTATGCCTCTACCATCTTGATTCTTGAGTACTAAAATCTTAGAAAGTTAATGGAGATTGTTGCCCAAAAATATAACATGATACATTTGTTTTACACATCATCACTTTTTTAATCTTCATTTCTTCTTTACTTGACAATCTTAAAATGGTAAATTCACTCTAAGGTGCTTGACATTGTGATTAAGTAGGTTTGTTCTCTATTGACTTTGAACTTTCTTAAAGAGGTAGCGGAGAGTAAAATCTCCATAATTAAGCAAGATGCGCTATACTAAGGTTACTTTAAAATATATATAAATTTAGATTATTTATTCTCATTCCTCATGACAAGTTTCAATTTTTATTTGAAATGAAGTGATACAATATTTATTAGGTTAAATAATGACCGTGGGGATAAATAAGACATTTAAGAAGAAATAGATTTTATTTATATCAACGTTAGGATATTAGGCCAAAACATTAATTATGTGCGTTTTAGGGTATGATTTGGGTGGCTTATCCCCTTGTGCTTGATTTGAATAAAATTCTCTTGCTTTTTTTTAAAAAAATGTTTCACAATGAAGTGATTATATGATAAAAAAAGAAAATAAATGAAATGAAGATATTTGGTTTAAAAATAAGGTAGTTCCAATTAGAGAGAAGATGTAAGAAAATCATTTGGCATAATTTGGTTATATATATGCATTGTATAGAATGTAAAAATGACATGTACAAAAAATATAAAAAGATTGAGGTGAAAACAGAAAACTTAAAAAAGATGAAAATTAGTAAAAAGACAGAATTTAATATTTTAAAAAAGCTTAGTTATAAATAAGAATGAAAGGGAGAGAATAATTGATGTATAATTAATATCAACTTTTTGTCAACATCTATATAATTAATTGCACTAATTTAACTCAAAATTTTGTAGTTGCATGTTGGGTATTGGTCACATCGATCGGTTTTTGGCTATTTTTCATTTGAGAAGCTAGCTAGCATCTAGCAAAATTAATAAATCACAGAATTATTTCTTTAATTCCTACAACCTAATATAACACAACTGAAATGTCAATTGAATATGAAAAAAATAAAAAATAAATCTAGAATAATTTTCATAGAAAAACACATAAATTAATTAAGTAAATTAAGTTTATGTAATTTGAGAGAAAAAAAGAAAAGAAAAGAAAAAATTATGCATACATCAAATAATTAAAAAAAATGTAAAAGTCTTGGAAAATGAAGAAGAAATTTAGATACAAATATCATGTTATTTGTGTCAAATTAATGAAAAGAAAAGATAAAATTATAAAAGGTAGCTTTTTTTTTTTTATTATTATTTTTTTATTTTAAATAATGACATGGCCTATTTTAGACTATATATATGGTATGATAGATCTTTTTCTAAGCGTGATTTCCTAGACCACAGTTTTGTTATTGCATGATTTTGAAAAATCAATAAATGTGGATGACAATAACGTTTTCTTGAATCGACATTAATGTATTTGCAGGGCATGCTATTGAAAGTTTGGAACAACAACCACACCACTAACTTCATAAGGCTATTATAATTTGGTGTAACCCACATTGCCATTAAAGTTATTGTAATGCGTGTTTGTGTTTAGATTTTTCGATGAGACAATTAGAATTATTGGCATTTTTTTTAAGAAAAAAATGTGTGAAAAAAAGGTAGGATTCATGCAAACATAAGAGTTTCTCCACAAATAGAGAATGGTCATGTCAACAGTGTGTTCCACCACATTCATTGATATTCACACCAATAATTCAAGATATTTATTGACCAAAACATAACTTCATTTTCTGATTGATAATGGATCTGTGGCTGACAAAATTTGCTTGCCTTTTTCTATTTTCATTTTGAGTAATACTACAAATTACTCAAAAAAATTTATTTAATCATAATTGATAATCAAATTATTACTTTTTTATTTATTTATTTGAATTTTAAACTATGTTACAAACAATGTTTATTATTTAATAAAAATTACTTAAAATGTAAAATAATTAATTAAAAGCTGTGCTAATGATAAAATATTTATTTAATTGATCATCTTATGTTAAAATTATAAATAAAATACAAATTATTGGATAAATCCGTTGTGATACACGTGGTTAACTAACAAAAGAAATTTGTGATACACGTGGGATAAACTGTTTGTCATGAATAATGTAATGAGGTTACAATTCCCACTATCTATAATTAATTGAGACACGCTATATTAAAGTTACTTTAAATATATAAATATTGATTGTTTATTCTCATTCCTTACTAGATTCAATTAAAAAATTGAAATGATACAATAATTATTAGGTTAAACAAGGAAAACAACAATTACCATGATACATCTTTTTCTTCATTCTGTGTTGTTGAGTTACTATAATCATAAATCAACATCCACTACGTAAATCATTTATAAGTTTAATTATTTTATGGTATTGGATGCATTATACTCTAGTCTTATTCACAATTATCAAAGTCAATTTTTTTTACCCCATTTGAATCACGTTTTGTCATTTACAATCACAACATTTACATGTTGGTTTGCTCAAAATTTACGTGTTGATTTGATCTATTAGAAAAAGTTATATTAAACTTAGGCTAGTTTGGTTTGACGTTTGATAATTAGTTTTTTTGATAATTGATTTTGCCAGTAAATATTATGAAAAAATTGATTTTGTTAGTATATATTATCATATTTTTTGTTATAAGTGTGTTCTTGAAAATTAACATATGAATAGTTTCTACAAAATGAACTAAAAATATGTGTTGAGCGTTTGATAAAAAATTATTTTAAATTTTAACCAAACATGTTAATTTATAAGTTGAAAGTAATTTTCAGACTCTATAAACGCTAAATATATGTTCTAAATACAAAACTAAACTTGCACTTAGAAAAACGCACTAGCAGCAAACTTCCAAATTGCATAACGGAACAGAAAAGAAGTGAAAAACATGTAAATAGTAATCGTCGTACTGAAGTCTAGCAACTCTATGATTTATTCCTACTCCTACAAATAGAAGTGTACATTTAATTTCCTCGGCACATTTGTAAGTTTAAGGTTTTATTGCATTGGATGCATTATACTCTAGCACATTTGTAAGTTTAAGGTTTTATTGCATTGGATGCATTATACTCTAGTCTTCACAAACATCAAAGTTCAATTTTTGGACTCATTTGAATCTCATTTTTGACTTTGTCAATCTCAATTAAATCACAAAAATTATGTGTCGGTTTGACCAATTTGAAAAACAACAAAAATATATCGAATTCACACGTGACGGGTGACTATAGTAACTTCATCAGAATAAAACTATAACAAGAAACTCCAAATTGCACGTGACAGAACAGAAAAGAAATGATGAAAAACATGTAAATGGTAATCATTGTATTAAAGTGTACAGTTAATCTAAGATGTATTGCATGCTACTCCTATAAATTTTAGTGTACAATTTCTCATAATTCCATCAAATTCAAGAAAACACTAAGAAAAAAAGAAAGGCTCTATCAGCTTGAGAAGATTATCTAAAAATCTTCTTGTCATCCACCAAATCTCAATTTACTTCCAACAAAAATATACAACCTATTGAAATGTCCAACACTATCAAACTTAGCTCTATGCCTACTACAGGTAACAATTGGAGCATTGCTAAAGAGCACAACCTTGTTTCAAATACCTCCCCATTGACAAACTCTGAAAGTTTACTTAAGTATTTCAGCTTTAGGGTGAGTTTAATTTAATTCTAGCTTTTGCTTCTGCTGCTTCTTTTGCCTTATGTACTAATTAACCACTTCCAATTTATTAATGCAGGATCAACTCCGCATTGAACATGGACAGAAGTTGAAGGTGTTTAAACATTTATTTAGCAATGTCGGGGAAAATACGTTGAAAGGTTTACACATGGTTGATGCCGTTCAGCGACTAAATCTAGATTACTATTTCCAAGATGAAATTGATGAATTCCTAAAGAGGCAGTATGTGATTTCCAGCATTCAAGCTGGCGGCTATGGTCATGATCTTCATGAAGTTGCACTTCGGTTCCAGCTATTGAGACAGCAAGGCCATTATGTACCTTCAGGTGGGTTTTCTATAACTTCTTACAAGCTTTAAAGAAATAAGTTAATGGAAAATGAGAAATTGTTAACTAAAGTATAAATTATAAATGGTGGTGAAGCAGGGGTGTTTGCTAGGTTTGCAGAAAAAGATGGAAAGTTCAACAGAGAATTGGCTGAAGACATTAAGGGCATGATGGCCTTGTATGAAGCCTCACAGTTAAGTACAGCAGGGGAAGACATACTTGATGAAGCAGAACAATTTAGTGTCCAGGTCCTAAATCAAAGGCTGGGTCATTTTGGTCATCACGAGGCTAGATTGCTAAGGAATACCTTGGGATATCCATCTCACAAAAGCTTGGCAATGTTTGTGGCTAGAAACTACTTTGGTAGTTGCCAAGGAATGAATGAGTGGATACCATATTTACAAGAAGTAGCAAAAGTGGATTTCAATTTGGTTCAGTGCATACACCAAGAGGAGGTTCTTCAAATCTCCAAGTAAGTCTAACTCTGTCTAAAACTAGATTTTGTCCTGAATTTTTATGCACTTAATGCATTATTACCCATTTCAATATTAATCTTTCTACAATTTTTTAGATGGTGGAGAGAGCTTGGTTTGGCTAAGGAGTTAAAGTTTGCAAGAGACCAACCACTTAAATGGTACATTTGGTCCATGGGATGCCTCACAGATCCAAGCTTCTCAGGGGAAAGGATTGAGCTGACAAAATCCATCTCTTTCATTTACTTAATAGATGACATTTTTGACGTTTATGGAACGCTTGACGAGTTAACTCTCTTCACAGAAGCTGTCAATAGGTATGCTGCATCCAAAGTCTTACATTATTGTTAACTGCTGCAACGTTTCCTTGATGAAACAGAGAAAAATTAAGAGAAAAGGAATAATAATATTGTTCAATGCAGGTGGGACATTGAAGCCACTGAGCAACTGCCAGACTACATGAAAATATGTTTCAAGGCTCTGTATCAGATTACAAATGAAATCAGCTACAAAGTGTATCAGAAATGTGGATGGAATCCTATAGATTCTCTAAGAAAGACGGTAAACCGAAGCAATTTTTCTACACAAGTTAGTGCATCTTGAATAGAAAGCTCAAAATTGAAGTCTAAAATGTTTTTTTGTCTGTTTTACAGTGGGCAACTTTGTGCAATGCATTCTTAGTTGAAGCAAAATGGTTTGCTTCTGGCCAATTGCCTAAGGCTGAAGAGTACTTGAAGAATGGCATTGTTAGCTCAGGAGTACATGTTGTACTAATCCACATTTTCTTTCTATTGGGTCAAGATATAACCAAAGAAAGGATACATCTTCTGGACACAATTCCTGGCGTTATATCTTCCCCGGCAACCATTCTTCGGCTTTGGGATGACTTGGGAAGTGCCAAGGTAAACATTGACTATACATTTTCGTTGGAATTTTGGCCTAATTGACATACAAATCATTGAGGGCGTTGTTATATCTGCAGGATGAGAATCAAGAAGGAAATGATGGATCTTATATGAAGTGTTACATGATGGAAAACCAAGGATGTTCATCGACAAGAGCACGAGAACGTGTTATGAGTATGATTTCTGATGAATGGAAGTGTCTCAACCAAGAGTATCTGTTTGAAAGTCAGTTTCCTGCAATATTCATTAAGGCTTCTTTTAATATTGCAAGAATGGTACCATTGATGTATAGTTACGATGAGAAGCAAGGCCTTCCAAGACTTGAGGAGCTTGTGAAATCCATGCTGTATGAAAGTGTATGATGAGGATATTAAATGTTACAGAGGAATACAACAAATAAGAATAACCATAAACAAAGATATGGTTTATGATGAGGATATTAATTATTTTCTCCTATTTGTGGGATACTTAATACCTAAATGATGTGTATGTTATATATGCTGTTAATTTCACGTGATTGATCATATTCACCTATTATCAAAATTATTGAGAAAAAGAATAATTATATTTTGGCCCAAAGTAAAAGATAGTAAGAATAACTATAAACAAAGATATGGTTGCCGACGCAAATTCTCTAGTTCTAATTTCATTTTCATTGAGACCTCCGGAAACAGCATGTGAAAAAAAAGAAACTTCAGCTCTTTGATTTATTGAGATCTCTCATTCTAATTTTGACTGAGTGTGAGATAGTTCTTGTAATACAAACTAGTATCTTTTTATTTATTTATTTTGTGTCTGCTATTTTTTTTGTTTTGCTTTGTAAGTTTTGTTTTTGTGATTTTATAAGAATGTTGAAGCAGAGCAATTCAGAGCTCGACCAATTCATTAATGGCGGAAATTGATATAAGGGATGATATTGATAATATTTCTATTACAATTGTGTCAAAACATAAACATCCAAATTAAGTGGCAAGTTGCTCTAACAAGTCCACAATTATTCTGCCGGTTAACATCTCCACGTGTCCATCTCAATTGTTTTACACCTGTTCATTACCCTTGGGTATATAGAATCCCATTTTTCACATTGTTACTGTGTAGTTCATCTTTAATTAATTATTACTACATTATTTAAATTATATTGACGAATTATAAATTTTAGAAGTTCAATTATTATTATTTTTTCTATATAATATCTTGCCTCTCACTAAAAAAAGAAAGGGTGATTGAACCAAACTCATGAAAAATAAAATAAAAAAAAATCTCACGGTGAGAAGAAGAAAAGGACATTTTAGGGATATCTCGAAAATAGTAACACTAATCATAAAAGTAGTGACGATATGCATAAATTGTTAAGAATTCCATGATTGGTAAACAAAATGAAAGAAAAATATTTAAAGGGAGAAGTGAGGATTAGACATGTAGTTGGGTGAAAAATAAGAAAAAACAGCAAGAATGTTGAAAAATTGGTAATTCTTAAATATCATAGTAATATTGTGGACAAAAATAAAATTTTATTTATATATATATATACTCATTGATTGGAGGTACGTACCATGGAGAGTATTCCAGATAATTAGCCTAACTATTCACTCATCTTACCGCCATAGACCTATAAACTAATCTAGACAAAGTTAGCTTATTGAGTAAACTAATTATTATTGCCGCAATACTTGAAGAATGGGATTATGTGCAACGTGCCGTACACTTTTATTTATTATTGCCACAATACATCTTTTACGGGTTTCAAATTTCATTTCCATGTTCCAACAAAGATCATATATATATGAGGGGGCAGCTGCCAAATTAGAGTGACGTGTGGATTTCAGTGCTTAAGCATTAATTAAGTTGTTAACTTAGTTTACTTGATAAACACTTAAATTTCAAATTTATAAAGTGAAAAATCTTAGTTGGAGGAGTTTATATGCAAGTGATTGCCTTTTGAAATCTTTTTCACCTACAAAAATTTGTACGCATCAAACAAAAACACGAACATTTTCAAATGTCCAACACCATCAAGCTTTGTTTTGTGCCTACTGCTACTATTAGCCAATGGAGAATTGCTAGAAGATCAAACAATCTCGTAATTTCTAACCAATTTAGAAACTCTGAAGATCTAATTACTAAGCATTCTAGCTTTAGGGTGGGTTTCCTTCTTGAGTACTATTATACATCTGCTTCCATTTTTTCTTTGATGATCAACAATTTGGCTATATATATACGGGATCAACTCTACATTAAAAACAGGCACAGAAGTTGAAGCAGTTTACTCATACTCTTAGAAACGTGGGTGAAGATTCGTTGAAAGGTCTAAACTTTATCGATGATGTCCAGCGCCATCCTATATATATATATACTTGTAATACTGCAAGACATGCATGCATCTTAATTTTTAGACTATTTGTTGAATTATACAAACTTGTAATGTCCAAAACATTTCATTAATTTTCCAATGCAGTGGGCAAATATCTGCAATGCATTCCTTGTTAAAGCAAAATGGGTTGCTTCTGGTCAGTTACCCAAAGCTGATGAGTACTTGAAGAATGGGATTATGGTCAGTTACCCAAAGCTGATGAGTACTTTAATGTTGCAAGAATGGTACCATTGATGTATAGTTACGGTGACAAGCAAGGCCTTCCAAGACTTGAGGAGCTTGTGAAATCCATGCTGTATGAAAGTGTATGATGAGGATATTAAATGTTACAGAGAAACAAAACAAACAAGTCACGGCAATGCATGCTAAGCAATTGTGGTTAGGTGCAAAATGACAGATTAACCTGAATAATCGATATAAATGTAACCGCTTTCAACCGAAACCAAAATCAATCGAAATATCACGTTAATCGGGTATAGTTCTAATAAAAATATCGCTTATCGGTCGGTCTTGCAAAAAGTTGATTTTTTTGATAACTGAAACCGACCAAAATGCCATATGTTAAGCGTTGTATTTACTTTTGGTATGTGACAGGTTGCAATCGGGAGATGTGGGAAAATATGCACCACAATTGAAAAGTCCCTAAATTATTAATGAAACCTAAAACCCCACCATTTACCAATAGTCACCTTCCATTCCCCTTTCATGCTCTCTAATCTATTCTTTTTTCTCTCTTCGGCAGTTCTCAATGTGAAAACAAGTCCTCAACAAATTTTACAGCCTCTAGCCATAGTCCTTCTCAGCCCTCCAAGCATGGCGTTCTTGAATGTTTCGTCCCCCAACTCTTCAATTGAGCACATCAATTTTATTCTTAGTTGGGTTTTCAACTTCAATAATAGTAGAAGTATGAATAAGCTAATGCTAAACTAAGAAAAAAAAATTGAAGAAATTAAAATTTCCTATAAGCTTAAAAGAAACTAGTTCTAAAAATGAATGCATCAAGTTGAGCCAAAGCTGACTTATTTTAAGATTAAAGCTTGATTTATATCTAATTCTGATGAAAATATGATTTCAATAGATCTTGAAAATGAATATTATAATATGAACTTTAGTTATAACTTGGATCCATTTTCTCTAAATTTTAAATTACGACACTATATATACAGTAAGCTTTGTATCAGTACTCAATATGACAATTTCCTCATAGTAATTGGTATCATCAAACGAATTAAGTATTCATAGTTTTAAAATTATATTATATTACTTCAAGCTTTGGTGCTAAAAAATACGAGTTCTTTTTATTGATTTTCTGAATTTGAATTTTTTTGGAATAGTTATGGAGTAAAATCTTCATAAATATTTTAGTAGGCGTGGATGATATGCTTTTGATATAATCAAAAAGGTGATTAGTCTTTGGTGCACGTAAACTGATCAGATACACATGACCGTTAAATCTTAAAAAAAAAATAAAAAAAATTATAATAGTAACTCACACGGTACTCTGATCATTTAATTGTATACCATTGTTGTTTTTGGATAAATTACATATTTGGGTCCCTGCAATTTCACTTGCATTCACTTTGGTCCCTCTCATTCATCACTTTGTTATAATTGGATCCAATAATTATAATTGTGTCATATATCTCTTTGATGGAAGTGACGTGGAAACATACGCCATTCGTGGACAACATGTGGCCCAATTTTTCAAGTGGGCTTGCTTCAAATTTTAGTAATTGATATATTTGGAAATAATAGAAGCAATATTTTTTGCTAGTTGCCTTTTATTCAAAGAAGGTCTTTTTACTTCTGCTTTCTCAAAATCTTAAAAGGTGCTAAGTTAGAATCCCATTGAGTGGGTAAGTCGCCAATCCCTAAAACGGATTGAATTTGCCCCTCCCTCTATTTTAGTTTGCTCCCCCCGCTTCAATGTCTCACACCCGCATTCTAAGGAACAAAATTCCAAGTTATTGTGAATTATAAAAAAAATGAAACGATGATTTTATGGAAGTAATTTTTTTTTTCTTGGGCTCTCTATCTAGGCCTAAAACGACATAGAAAAATTTTTTAGTTCAGTGATGCAAATAGCATAAATTTAGCTCTAGAACTCTAATGGCATCTTTTTACCTCTCATCTCAATTTTAATTGTGAGATAGTTCTTCTAGTACAAACTGGTTGAATATATATATATATATATATATATATATATATATATATATATATATTTTGTTATCCTTTTTGTTTTGCTTTGTAAGTTTTGTTTTTGTTGTCGTGATTTAACAAGAATGTTTGAAGTAGAGCAATTCAAGCTCAAGCAACTCATTAATGGCAGAAATTGATAAAGGGCTGAAATTGATAATATTTCTATTACAATTGTGTCAAAACATAAAATTCCAAATTAAGTGGAAAAGGTCCTCTAACAAGTCCACAATAATTCTGCCCATTAACATTTTCACGTGTCCATCTCAATTATTTTACACCTGTTCATCACAATGGGTATCTAGAACCCTATTTTTCACATTGGGTACAGTACATAGTTCACTTTTAACTAATTATTATTAAATTATTTCATTTACCAAAAGTTCACCTAATTGTAAATGAGTATCGCTAATGCATTAAATGTCATTAAAAGTTCAACTCAAAATTATTAGAAGCAAGGCCTTCCAAGACTCGAGGAGCTTGTGAAATCCATGCTGTATGAAAGTGTATGATGAGGATATTAAATGTTGCAGAGGAATACAACAAATAAGTCACGGCAATGCATGTTAAACAGAAGCATATATATGCTACTAGAGAAGTACCCGTGCCAACGGGATGTTAGTTTATGTATTCTAATTATATACAGTAATAAATTATTCTATATACTCAAATTTTATACTTTTTAAGTATAAGCATAATTGGAAGAATTTTTTTTTTTTTGAGAATTACATTAAATAATTAAAATTGCATCAAATGTGAGGCATAAATTAAATCATTTTAACAGTACCAGAAGATTAAAGTTAGTGAGTAACCAAGCTTGGGTGGAATGAAGAAACACGAAAAATCTAAATTTTCATGGAGCACCTGAAAAAGTCAATAGTAATGTTAGCAAAAGAGGAAAACGGATCTAGTGGAGAGGCTGACGCTAGAGAGGTTCTGGAGAGGACCAAAACGGTGCCGCCTCTCCTTATAAAAAAAAAATAAAAATAAAATTACAACTGCATGCCCAGATTCATTATGCCCAAACGACGCCGTCCTCCTATCCTTTCATTCTTCTTCCCTGCGATCTTTGATCCCTTTTCGACTTCGACTGAAGACGGTTTCCCATCCTTTCATTCTTCTTCCCTGCGTGCTTTGATCCCTTTTCGACTTCTACTAAGTTTTGCATTATAATACTAGTTGATCTTCTCCTACATTCTCAACCAATTTCTTCCTCTCTCAGTCTCTGTAACTGATTGAAGATGGTAAAACACTGTTCTCCGAAAATTTCTTTTTCTCGTGCACTTCAATTTTGTCTAATTTGATCCATTTTTTCTTTTTAACGTTATGCTTGAAAATGTGCTTTAGATTTTCTTGGCTTGTTTGCTGCCGTTATTTCTTGTCCCCATCGTCAATGTCCTGCCTCTTTTGTTCGATTATATTATGGTAAGTAGACCATGCCTATTCAAAATCCTATTTTTCCATCTGGGTCTGTTTGTTTGATGTACCAATTCAGATATTCACTGAATCAGTAATTTATGAGGTCAGTTTTGCTTTCAGTTTAACTGAATTTTGTTAAAATTGCTTTTAGTAATTTATGAGGTCAATTTTGCTTTTCGTTGGGAATGTGGGAGAAGATCAACTAGGATTATAATGTAGAACATCCATGTGAATTGCAGAACTTAACTAGGATAATAATGCAGAACATCTAAGCTAGCAGGGAAGAAGAATGAAAGGATGGGAAACGGTCTTCAAAGGACGGCGTCGTTTGGGCATAATGAATATAGGCATGCGTTGCAATTTTATTATTATTATTATTTTTTTAAAGAGAGGCGACGTCGTTTTGGTCCTCTCCAGGAACCTCTCCAGCGTCTACCTCTCCATTGGATCCGTTTTCGCAAAAGAGTATACTCAACAAAAGCAGAAAACATAAAAACGATGGCAGAAACATTGCTCATTGATATTTACACATACAAACTCACCAAAAGCAAATAGTAGTACAACAAATTAGCCAAATTGGAACAGAAGTAACCAACTTGCCAAAGCTTCTGAATTTTCTTAACAGAAAAAACATATATATATATATATACACACATAATGTGTTCCAGTCATTTTTTTTTTCGGTAAGAAGGAAACCGTCTATTTTACATATAGAAAATGTTATATTTAATTTCCAAACTTCAAAAGGACCTTACCATTAAGTTATTAACCCCACTCCTAACTCCTCCCATTGTTAGGAATGGAGCTTACTACGCTATTTTTGGGACAAGATCCTTCTTATTCTTTATATATATATGGAACTTTCACTTATGTATGACATACATATGCATCAAAACTTTAAAAAGTCAGATTTGTAGCCGTTAAGGAATCTAGGTAAATAGACAGTGTCTAGCTATACCAATCATATATTAAAGTTACAAATAGAAGGAAAATTTATATTTATTTTATCATTGTATGTAAAACCTTGCGGCAGTACTTACGCTAACTTTCGAATATGCTATCAGTTCAAAGTTTATGCAAAGCATAAAGACTGTAAGGGCAACAATAACATCCAATAAAGCAAACTGATAACCACATTTGGCTTGGTAATGACTTACTTGTAAAACTCAAAATCAACAATAGCTACCTAAGTAAGAAATATTTGTGATAAACTATAAATTTTATTATAGAAGACGTGCAATGTATCAATCAATACGTTTCAGTGTAATCCTAACACTGGTAAAATTCCATTTTGGTGGAAATTCATGTTTATGAAGAATTTTTTTTTTCTCATTATGGTGGATAAAAGACTGTTATTCGTATCTAATATGGAGAGGGACTATATACTGTGACCCTTCTTGAAAAGGAAGCAGTAAGAAAAGGTACATAAATGGAAGTGTATCAGAATTTGAGGCAGGAAAGGTAGCACTACATAACCAAACTAAGGTAGAAAATAAGTCAGGGGCGAAACTGACAGCAATTGATATGTGAAGAATAGAGCTTTATGGAAGTAAGTGTCAAGAACATAGTACCAATTAACTTATTACCTGAACATGGCTAGTTCTTATAGTATGTATGCCTCCCAAAATCTTAACGTGTCATGCCTCCCCCTAGCAGGGTTTTTCTTTCTTCGTGTTCACTTGTATTCCAGATAATTCAGAATCCAACCAATAAACATTACAAACTTTTCCTAACAGTTACACAATAACTACAAACCATATCAAAATGCTTAAGTATAAAACTATGTTAAACAATCAAAGCAAGCATAGGTAAACTTTGACTAATTGTATTATTGAAAGATTAAAAACTACCCAGGAAAACAACAATAGGAAAAAGAAAAGAAGAAATTTTCTAATTAAAATGTTGCACTGCACAAATAAACTGAATCTTCTAATGATAAGAACAAAAAGTTCATACACCTAACTACCAACAATGAATTTTTAAGACTCCGTTTGGCTGCAGTTGCATGGAACATATACAAATGCTTGGAAATCTTCTATAAAGTATTTACTTCTCTGCTTTATTTACACATGCTCATTTGAATTGTGTACATACAATGGTCACATATGTGACATTGTTTTTCAGCTTGAAAAGCACCAGCATTCTTAGGCAACAATATGAATAATTTAGCATTGTAATACAGGTGGAAAGCTGCATAAGATGCTATAACCTGTATCTGTATGAACAAAAGAAATCCAATTTTAAAATAGTTAGAATAATTTTCCAACCAGTAGAAATTACCATCCATAAGCTAGTTTTAAATCTCTTAAAGCTAATATACAGCAGTGCAATTTTTAGCATTTTATTTTATTGTATCATCAACAACTAATGAGATTTAACAGCAAAATGACAGGCAAAACAACATATCGAAACCTGCTGATTAAAATATCTATAACATGAATTTTCACTTTTAGGATCCAATTGATGTTGTGATATCTGCTTCCTGCATAACATGAGTATTGCAATAGTGATAAGTGATTGAATTCAGAAACTTAGCATCTAAATTTTGACCTCACATATGTATACTAGATATAACTTAAAAATGTATAAAACATGAAGTAATAATGTGAAGCAATATGATGATTTTAGGATCCAACATCTTTATGTTCTAGAGATTGAGAAAGATCTGATTTATGAGAAAAATCCTACTGAATTCCATTGTCTGGACATTCAGCAGTCATGCCATAAAACATTTCACCTTCTGCTATCTTTGAAAAGGTACACATTCCTTTAATAGGCCACAAATAAAGTTAAGGATACATCAAATGTTCTTGTTCTGTTCAATTAATTGATACGTACCACCAACATCTTTATTTTCCAGAGATTGAGAAAGATCTGATGTATGTGAAAAATGCTACCGAACTAATTCCATTGTCCGGACACTCAGCAATCATGCCACAAAACATTTCACTTTTTGCTATCTTTGATATTTCTCCAATTCCACCACCAACCATCCCATTCTTACTTGTTTCCAAGAGCTTTAGACCTTGTACAGCCAAATCCATAAAGCTTGATAAATATAACATAAACATTTTCCTATGAGGAATAAAAAGTGCAAGAATTACCACTGGCAGGATAAACCAATAGAGGAATTTGTTATTAAAATTATTTGCTATGCAATCAGATTAAATACATCAAATCAACACCAGAAGGATTCATAAACAATCAGCATTCATAGATGAAATTTAAATATAGATTGAAAGAATAATTGAGTATTTACTTGTTTGATAGAGTCATGACAATTGCATCAGCAGGGTACAAGTAGGTAATCACAGGTTTTTCTTCAAATTTGGAAATGCTCACATTATTTCCATCATAACCTTTGAATGTGAACGATGGTGGTTTGTTCATCTGTCAATACACAAAATAGACAAAGATGATTACATTAAAAAATTAAGACCAGCTGGAAAAATATAGAAGTTTCACCAAAGAAGGGGTTGAGAAAAATAATTTTCTAGAAAATGTGTATTGAAAGTCAACAAAAAATGTGTATAAAATCTTTCACATTTTTATACACATTTTTAACCACAAATACCTGAACGGAAGAAAACATACAATTCCTTATAATATGTCTTATGGAAAACTGAAACTCTGATTCATAATCGCTACAGATAAAGCATACCAAAATATAAGATTGCAATAAAGTTAATAATGCCTATATATTGACCTAGTAATGCTTATCTCGGGCTCGTTACCAATCTTTATGGTAGGTCCCAAATTATAGTCGTTTCCTATAAAATTTACTTCAATTTCTACTTTCTAAGGTACTCAGAAAGAAAAAAATTAAATAAACTTTGTTACAATAATCAAAAGTAATCCAATTCCATTTTAATTATTGTAGAAAAAGGAATTACAGTTTTAAATTAACTAGAAACTTTCTTAAATATGAAATAAAAAATATGTCATTCAGACTATGAAACCCAATTGCTTACAATTTAATTTGACCCATGTTATCAAATATATATCGAGATCTTTAGTTCGAGTAACCCAAAATTTCAAATTGCTTAGTATACACTCGTGTTTCTATTTTGGCGGAGAAGATAGCTAGGCTTGGGTTAGTCCATATCCTGTGAATATCAAGTGCTATACATTTTAATAGCTTCCAAAGAAAATATGCAATATAATGACTAAATTTCAAATCAAATAAATTCCTATGAATAAATGCCAACTACAATTTGAATGGATGGATGGTTACTCTTAAAAGTACATACATGTGAATTTTATTTTTTTTCTTTCAAATTATCATACAATAGGAGACAAATGGGGCTTAAAATGATTTATTAGTTTATATTTTTTTTAAATCTCATATAATAGAAAGTACCCATAATTCATACACATGCAAATGTAATTGAGTATAATGGTTAATTCAAATACCTGAGAAACATGATAGCAGGGACAGTGAGGCAAAAGGTTAGGAGCCCCTTCAGTCCAGTTATAACTTCTGCTAGGCATAAAGGAAAACAGAGAAATTAGTTCATGTAAGCCATAAACAAAATCATCAAAAAAAAATTACATGCGAAGCCAAAACAAAAATCAACAGAAAAAATCACAACAAAATATTTCATTAATAATTTAAAGGCCAGCATTACCACTCTATTCAAGCAACCGTCTTTAAAGTGAAGCCACCTTCTGAAATTAAACCCAATAGCCCATGATGGCAGCTACAATGGTTGATGAAGAGGGAGATGCAAACTCCTAAAAACTGATTTCGGCAGAGAAAGGGCTCTGAAAAGGGGAAAAGGGAAAAACTGATATGTTCAGTTTTTTTCTTGGCTAAATTAAAGGAAAAGAGTATAGATTGACCAAAATCAAGTACAGATTTAGTCAAAGTCTAACTAAAATCCCCTTAATTTCTGGAATGCAGAGATGAGAGAATGGGAAGCTGGAATTTTGGCTAAATTTAAGGGGAAGACTAAAAGGTTGAAGGAAAGGTTGCGCAGAGTAAATCAAGGGAAATCACACCTCCCATATTGCTAAATGCTAACGCCATTAAGCCCATACTTCGCCCATCGTCATCTATTCCATGCCGCACCAAGTGAACAATTTCACACAGTATTCACAAAGGAATAGTGGCTACAGTGAGGGAAACCCCACCGTAGAATGTACAGTGAGAGGCTCTCTCACATAACCAAAACTTGCACTTTGAAAATATAGAGAAGAAGAGAAGAGATATTCACAAAGGAATAGTGGCTACAGTAAGGAAATCCCACCGGAGAATGTACAGTGTGAGGCTCCATCACATAACCAAAATTGAGAGAAGAGAGAATAGAGGAGGAGAAGAAGATATAGAGAAGATAATATATAGATAGATTATGATGTTATTTGTAATAGATGTAAATGTGGCTATTGGGGTGATTGATGGAATGATTGTATTATAATATTTAATTATTTATATCTTGAAATTATTATAATATTGAATTATATTATTAATTACTCTAATTAAGATAGTTATATTTATTATTATTGTAATTGATAGAATTAAAATTTAATTATAAGTACAATTGTAAATTAAATTATAAGAACTTTTCGGCCTCAAGTCTATTATTAGTCAATTATTATTATTTTTGTGGTGCTTATAAATTAAAGATTTCATTATTATTAAAAGTGAGTGAGTGAGTTGTATATATAATTATGAAATAAACATAATATTTTTCTAAGTAGATTAATGACAAAATCACATATCTCTTGCATCACATTTTAACTTTCAATTTTTTTTTTCTAAATTCTTCACCTCATGCATGAATTTTTGTTCATAGAATTAGAGATTTTGCATAATCCTTTATGGTTTTTGGGCCTTTTTATTCATATAGTTAGTCTGAAATTTTCTCAAAACTGATTTGAATTGTTATTAAGGCTTTGAAGATGGTAGAATTTAATTTTATTGGGATCCAAAATTATTTTCAAGTAGTATAAATTTGGCTCGAGCCTCATTTAGCTCCACCCTTCCGAAATTTGGTTTTTATAAAATTTTATGGACTACAATTTTTAGTTCAATGATTAAAATAACATAAAATTAGCTATAGAATTATAATAGCATCCTTTGACATCTCAATTTAATTTTGACATAGTGTGAGATAGTTCTTATAATACAAACTTGTTTTTATTTTTGTTATTCTTTCGGTTTCACTTTGTAAGTTTTGTTTTGTTTTCTCGAGATTATTAAAAGATTATTTTATTTTATTTTTTTCTAATGTAATTAATCAATTTGATCATTTAAATAAATGAGATTCCGTTTCTTCACAATTATTATGATGTTTATGAGTTTTTAGTCATAAAAATTATTAGAAAAAAGAAGCATCTTTCGAGATTATTAGAAAAAAGAAGCATTTCGAGATTATTAGAAAATAATTTTTATTTTTTTTCTAATGTAGCTAATCAATTTGATCATTTAAATAAATGATCTCAAGGTTATAACTTGTGTCTCTCTGTATTTGTACTCTATAAAAGACTTTATATCAAGAGTTGAAGTCATTCTGGAGACTAGTTATTTATGTATCAAAACACTGATTGAAACCCGTGTACTACTCTATGAAAAGAAGTGCCTCCATGGAACTTCATAAAGTGCATCATCACTTCCTTGTTAGCTAATTCATTTACTCTGTTTCACACCAGATATAAAAGAACTATTCAAAATAGCATTCTAGCTTTAAGGTGGGTTTCCTTCTTGAGTACTATTATACATCTGCTTCCATTTTTTCATTGATGATCAACAATTTTGCTACATATTTACAGGATCAACTCTACATTGAAAAACATGCACGGAAGTTGAAGCAGTTTAAGCATTACTCTTGGAAACGTGGGTGAAGATTCGTTAAACGGCTTAAACTTTATCGATCGATGATGTCCAGTGCTTGAACATCGATTACCATTTCAAAGAGGAAATTGATGAATTCCTAGATAGGCAGTATATGATTTCAAGCAGTCATGGTGAATATGGTTGTAATCTCAATGGAGTTGCATTTTGCTTCCGGCTATTGCGACAGCATGGTTATTATGTACCTGCAGTTGAGTTTTATATATAACTTGTAATTACAACAAGGTTCAAACATGAAGCTAGTTTCAATTTGCTAGCTTGTTAACTAATAAATCTACAATTGGTGACCGGGTGAGCAGATGTTTCTGACAAGTTCACAGACAAGGAGGGAAAATTCAATAGAGAAATAGGAGAAGACATTAAGGGCATGATGGCCTTACATGAAGCCTCACATCTAAGCATACCAGGGGAAGATATACTAGAGGAAGCAGGACAATTTAGTAGCCAGGTCCTAAATCAAAAGCTGCCTTATCTTGATCATAATCAAGGTAGACTGGTTAGGAATACCTTACAACACCCATTTCACAAAAGCTTCGCAATGTTCATGGCAAGAAAGTTCTTTGTTGATTTCCAAGGCATGAATGGAAGGACAAATGGTTTACAAGAAGTAGCAAAACTGGATTTTAAATTGCTCCAATCCATACACCAAGATGAGTTTAATCAAATTACCAAGTAAGTCTGATCAATAGCTTATCCTAAAGCAAGTTTATGTGATTACGCTATAAGAAAATGTACAATTATTTTAACTATCGGTAACAATTATCACACGCTTTAACTTGATACTAATAAAAAAGTCGCGATGCTTGGTACAAATATATTCGTTGTTGTTGATAGCGTGCTGAAGAGATGAAAACTAAATTCAGTATCCTTTAAATAATCCTTTTTTTTTTTTTCAAAATTCAGGTGGTGGAGAGACCGTGGGCTAAGGAGTTAAAGTTTGCAAGAGATGAACCACTTACATGGTACACGTTGTCCGTGGGATGCCTCACAGATCCTAGTTTATCAGAAGAAAGGGTTGACCTTACAAAATCCATCTCTTTCATCTACACAATAGATGACATTTTCAACATTTACGGGACACTTGACGAATTGAATCTCTTCACAGAAGCTGTCAATAGGTATTTGTTGTATGTGTTTGTCTAATAAATAGAGAGATGAAGAAAACAAAATTACAAACTTTTGTTGAATGCAGATGGGAAATTGATGCAATTGAGCATTTGCCAGACTACACGAAGATATGTTTTAAAGCTCTGTATGACCTTACAAACCAAATCAGCCACAAGGTCTATCAAAAGCATGGCTGGAATCCGATAGACTCGCTAAGAAAGACGGTATATAAAACACTTAATATTAAGTTTTATCTAAAAGCTCAAGCTTGTAGTGAGAAATAATGTCTGTATATTCTAACACTTAATATTACCCACTTTACTGTACAGAGTTTCATTGAACCTGTGCAGACAGACACACACACACCAAACTATACATACTTGTAATACTGCAAGACATGCATGCATCTTATTTTTCAGACTATTTGTGGAATTATACAAACTTGTAATGCTCCAAAACATTTCATTTCCAACGCAGTGGGCAAATATGTGCAATGCATTCCTTGTTGGCAAATATGTGCAATGCATTCCTTGTTGAAGCAAAGTGGGTTGCTTCTGGCCAGTTACCCAAAGTTGATGAGTACTTGAAGAATGGGATTATGAGCTCATCAGCACAGATTATGCTTGTTCACATTTTCCTTCTGTTGGGGAAAGATATAACCAAGGAAAGGGTCCAGATTCTAGACAGAAATCCAAGCATTATTTCTTCCCCGGCAACCCTTCTTCGGCTTTGGGATGATTTAGCTGGTAGCAATTCCAAGTTAAATATTGATTTTCTTCTTTCACATGATGATTAATCCATTTGAACAGAAAGCAACTCTAAATTAGGCACCTACATTGATGGATTTTCAATGCCTTTTCAACTGATTGACTGACTTTTAAATGACAAATTTTTAGATAGTCATAAACAAGATCTGTAAGCGACCCACATAAACTTTATATTCTGTTATATTTTTCCTTGTTATTTATGTTATTTTTTTTCATATTTATTAATTATCCTATATATCAATCTAGTCATTACAAAAGCAATGAAAACTTTGTCATATGTATCTGAAGGATGAAAATGAAGAAGAGTACGATGGATCTTATGTGAAGTACTACATCAAGGAGAATGAAGGTTGTTCCCTGGAAAGGGCAAGAAAGCATGCTATGAGTATGATATCACATAAATGGAAGTGCCTCAGCCAGGATTACATGTTGGAAAATCAATTTCCTGCAGCATTCATTACTTCTTCTCTTAATTTTTCAAGAATGTTGCCATTAGTGTTTTATCACAACTAGAAGAAACGCCTTCCAGATCTTGAGGAGTTTGTCCAGTTATTGCTTGGTGCTAGTTTGTAAATCTATGATAATAATGGTGATCTCTTCAATCACTAGCTAAGTACTGGAACATACTATGTTGAGAAAAATAAACTTTCAAAACTAGGAAGTCAAAGAAGGGAGCAACCTTCTAGATCACCAGGGTAACCTCTTAGACTTAAGTTTTTAATCTGATGTAATGTAATGTAATAAGGAGTGTTGCTGTCTAAATGTAATATCTTTTTCAGCAATACGAGCAAATTGTATATTTGTAGGTATCGAATTGTATCCAATGACATAATGTGATACTTTTGATATCAATAGATAGCTTATCCTACAAATTCAAATTTTAATTTAAAAAAAAATATTCAAGACTTTTCAAAATGCAATTAAAAAAAAAAGAAAAACAAATGAAGATTAGTGTCAAAAATCAACAAACAATAATAATATTGATATGTAGTTTTTAAAAGAAATAAATTTTAGTTTGGATTTTTTTGCCTGAATATATATATATTTTCTAAGATTTCATATGTTTCAATTAACAAAAATTAATTATATTTATATATTTATACTTCATTATGAACAAGTCAAATATATAAATTAAAATGTATTTATAAATTATATAGTTAAAATTTATAAGCTATAAAAAAATTATTATATGAAAATTAGTCAAATAACAAAAAAAAAAAAAAAGAGTTAAGTATATGTATTATTTCTAAATTTGATCATTTAGTTTAGTTAATAAGTATTGGCTCATAGTTCATTTTTTACAATAATTAAAATTATAAATATAAAAGGAAATATAAATTATGTGAAAAGAATATTAAATTTTTATAAGAGTGTGCTGCGAACGATCTCTATCTATAAGAAAGAAAAGTCAAACTCAAACGGTGGTATGTCAACGCTTGGGATAGCCCAAAATTCCTTTTCCCACTTTAAGGGAGGATGTTCCAACTCTTCGACTGATGCGGACGCGCCCTGCAAATTGGAGATGAATTGCTGGGGAAATGGATCTGTCTGATTTTGGCCTTGTCATCGAAAGTGGCTCCTAATTGCCTCCTTGGGGAAGAAAGCATTTTGAAGATGATATAAATAAGTATTATGTAATACTTTTACATATTTTTAAGACTGCACACCATTTACACAGTATTTTTCGTACGATATTAATTAAGAAACGACACATTTCCTTTTCTCTATTTGGAAAGCATACAAAAAGTTTTTTGGTGAACTTTTGTTTAGTAGCCAAACTCAGGTTAAAAAAACACAAACAAACAAACAAACTCACGTTAGGTTGTTTGAGATTTGGGGAACACGATGTGCCAATACTGGCCTATTACATGAGTGTTGCTATGCAACTTCCAACGTCATTGTTAAGTCTGTTAGCCACATATTCTCCGGCTACAAATTCAATTCCATTTTGACTGGTGAGCCATTTTTGACTCCATTCCAATTTGATCACATTATTTAGATTCAATTTTCAATCTAATTCAAATGAAGTTTATCTTTATTTTTTGTTCTTTATCTTTTTATATAATTTGTAAAATTATTCATAAATAGATACTAATCAATCCGAATCAAATATAATTTACAAATCAATTAATCAAGCAAAACAATAGAATTTATTATCTTATTATATTAGTTTTTTAAGGCTATAGAGTGAATGTAAGTGAGAAACAAACAAATGAACTCGGGTTTCACTCTCTACTGATAATAAACATTATGTGTTACACGTTCAAGAATTAGTCAAAATCCTTCTATGTTTCACACGCTGGCTTTATATTAGGAGCAACACCGCCTTTTTCACATGCACATGTAAACACTTTCCACGAAAGGAATTATGTGTATTAATTTAGTACTCGTATATCATCAAAGTCATTCTATAAATACAGAACTCATATATAGTTGATACATATTGCATTATCAACACACACTAATAGTTCTCATTACCAATCTACTAGCAGCTTATTATGGCTTTCTCTCATCCTTCCATTGCTTCCTTTAATCCTCCTTCAACTATTTCTCCAAATAAAATATCAGAAACTTTGATCAAAACCAACAATCGTACTGTTCTTCCATGTATCCCTAATGCTTTGAACTTGAAGCACAGCATGGTAACTATCTTGTTCCTTTGTAAATTATCATCTAATTAATAAGAAGTTAAGGTTTAATTGATTACAATTTACAATACTTTTGTTGTAGGATGATGTTCACATCAAACATGCTAAAAACCTGAAGGAGATGAAGAGGGTAATATTCAACCAAGTAGTAAGAGAGGATCCTATGGATGGTTTGGTTTTGGTTGATAATATCCAAAGGCTTGGCATGGAGTACAATTTTGAAGACGAAATTGAAGCAGCATTGCAGAGGCAGTTCTTGATGTTCAATACTCAGAGTAGCATTGATCCTTCTGAACATGAACTTTACGAAGTTGCACTTCGATTTCGTTTACTAAGACAAGGAGGCCATTGTGTTCATGCATGTTTGTTTCATGATCATTTATTAAATTATGTAAAACCATTCTGTCATAGCTGTAAAACAGACTCAGAAGGGTTTTTAAGGAATTCTTAGAAAATTTTGGGCTTTTTCTTTTCATCCAAACAAATAAGAGACAGGCTAACAATTTTTTCTTGCTGCACTAATTAGTATATATGATTTTCTTGCTTACTCTGCTACAGGTGTGTTTAACAACTTGAAGGACAAGAAAGGGAAGATCAGAGGAGCATTTTGTGAAGATATTAAGGGACTTATTGGCTTGTATGAAACTTCTCATTTAAGCATGGAAGGTGAAGATAATCTTGATGAAGTTGGGGAACTTAGTCGGTTGCATCTTAATGATTGGTTGTCAAGACATCATGATTTTCGTTCTCAAGCTAGAGTTGTTGAAAGTACATTGCGGCATCCATTTCACAAGAACTTGTCAAGGTTCATGCCCAGAAGCTTCTATTCAAATAATTATCAAAAAGGGTGGATCAGTACTGCTTTACAGGAGCTAGCAAATATGGATTCCAACATAGTTAAGTCGATCCACCTAAAGGAAATTTTTGAGGTTTCCAGGTGAGTTCCATATATGAGACAATGATATTAGATACTTGCTTGTCATGCATTTTCTTCCATGCATTACTAACAACTATTGTAACTATTTAATAGATGGTGGAAAGACCTTGGTTTGGCTAGGGAGTTGAGGTTTGCTAGAAATCAGCCACTTAAATGGTATATGTGGCCGATGGCATGCGTCACGGATCCTAGATTTTCAGAGGAGAGAATTGAGATCACGAAACCCATATCTTTGGTTTACATAATTGATGACATTTTTGATGTTTACGAAACGATAGATGAACTCACTCTCTTAACAGATGCAGTTAACAGGTATATATTTATATATATGCACCTGGTTTCTTGAAGAAAAAATAAAAACAGGACTTGCCATCATCTTAAAATGCTTAATTGGAGTAAAATTTCTGAAATACAGATGGGACTTGCAAGCTGCAGAGAAACTACCAGACTACATGAAGATATGCTTCAAGGCTCTTTATGACATCACCAATGAATTTGCCTGCAAAGTCTACAGAAAGCATGGATGGAACCCTATACACACCCTAAGGAAATCGGTAAAGACTTATTAATCAATTTCAATATTTTCTTTTGTGTATAAACAATGAGTTAATTCCATGAAAACTACCAGAGCTCCATTTTTTGACAATCTTGCTTGTTACAGTGGGCGAAGTTGTTGAATGCTTTCCTAGTAGAAGCACAGTGGTTTGTTTCTGGTCACTTGCCAGAGGCAGAGGAGTACTTGAAGAATGGAATTATTAGTGCAGGGGTGCATGTGGCACTTGTCCACACATTCTTTATACTGGGTGAGGGTATAAACAAGGAAACTGTTTCTCTTATGGATGATATTCCAGGCGTCATATCTTTCACATCCACAATTCTTCGCCTCTGTGATGATTTAGAAAGTGCAAAGGTAACTTGGATAGAGGATTTCTCCAAATTTTGAGTTTCAATCCTTTTGAAATTGAATAGGACCACGTTTGCATTTCCCTCCCCTAAAACCATAGTTCATATATATACACCAGGAAAAAGAAAAGAAAGACAGAAAGAAGAACAATAACTCTTCTGTCCTCCTTGCTAATTTTAAGTTTTGACAAATGCAGGAAAAACAAGATGGCTTTGATGGCTCTTATTTAGATTGTTACATGAAAGAACAACAAGGTGTTTCGGCTGAAGATGCAAAAGCCCGTGTCGCCCATATGATTTCAACTGCATGGAAACATCTGAACAAGGAATGCCTGACCTCAAATCCATTCCCATCATCTTTCACCAAGATTTGTCTCAATGCAGCAAGAATGGTACCATTGATGTACAGTTATGATAACAATAGCCTTTCAAGTCTAGAGGAGTACGTGAGGTCGCTGCTTCTGCAGTAGTGGTCATTTAAAGGGTGTCCAAGAAGAGCAGCAGGTCATTGTTTCATGATGGACTCAAATTATGTTTTCAGTTCTGAAAGAAGGGGCCGAATTAGTTTTAGAAGGCTCACTAGAGTAGTGTGTATAACCTTGAAGAAAGGGTGTTGGCTAATAGTAAAGATGACAGTTGGCTTAGGGCGTACATAGCCTTCAAATGTTATAGAAGAAATAGAAGGAGCTTTTAGATTTGTGTTTAAGTGTGTGACATTTGATCAGTGCAGCTCTGCTGGTTATCTTCTAATGACAATTTCCTACTATTCAGGCTTGCCCAGCCTTCCACTTACACTTCTGTCTATTTAAATTATACATATAAATTTGTGTTTGAGAGATAAAATATTAAATATATATATATATATATATATTTTTTTTTTTCTTCTTCTAGAATGTGCATCATAAATCCAAGAATGATATTTTAATTCATTGGAAAACGAACATCTAATAAGAGCAAAACCTTTACAAATAAATTAAAGGTGGAGATGCCAAATATTTTTCAAGACCAAGAAAGGTGACATAACCCATCAGGTTGTCCACTCAGCTACCAAAAACTAATTGAACATGAGATAAACAAAACTCCACTAGTTACCTAAGGAGAAATCTATCTGATACTTCTTTGACTTCCCCAATTCAACGAGTTCTTTTGCTTCTTCAATATTCCCTTCTTTAAGCAGTCCATCTACCACGTACTTCAACAATTCTACATGACTAAGCAAGCGATGACTGATTGCCTCCTTGCAGAGCTCCGTAGCCATATCAAGGTCATTCTCTTTGCCCAGGAAAGGAACAATTTTCATGTGAGTAACTTGATCTGGGTTGCAGTCGTTTTTCCTTAATTCATTACACCAATGCTTAGTTTCTTCCAATCTCTTGTCTTCACAGAATCCTTTAATCAGAGCATTAAAACTAAATACATCAGGTTTTATACCCTTCTGTCTCATTTCATCATTTAACTCAACTTCTTCAGATAAACTATTGTCAGAAACCATTCCTCGCAGCTTTGAATTGTAACATCTAATATTAGGATCAACATTCTTGCTCCCCATTAAAGCCCATATCTTCTCACCATCCATATGCCGACCATTCTTATAAAAAGCTTCAAGAAGAGTATCGAACGTAACCAAACTAGGTTCTATCCCATTCTTCTCCATCTCTTCAAACATTGACACTGCCAAATCCAAAGAACCCACCTCACAAAATGCATGAATCACAATGTTATACGACACTACATCAATTTCAATTAATATTTTCGAAGGCACTTCCCGAAAAATCTCTACAACCTTATCAAATTTCTTGGAATTAAAACAAGCTGTTAAGAGGGTATTAAACGACCTTACAGTACGCTCGCAGTTAAACTGTGGCATTTCATCAAACAAGTCCGTGCATGATCAAACAAGCCCGCTTTCCCATACAACGAAGTAAGCTGAATAACAAAACCTTCCGAAGACATATACTTGTACTTCTTCTGGGCCTCAAGGACTTCTTCAATCATTGAAAATTTCTTAGCTTTGGCAAGACGACGTACTGTGGCTTCATATACGACTCTCCTTTTTTGGAATATGTAGCTGTCAGATAACTCCTTAAACTTGTTGACCATGTTTTGGAAGTCGGTCTCTTTCTTGAGTGGGTTTTTGTCTGTGGATACAGATTTTAGGATGTTGGTTTTGGATTTTAAGGAGGGATTGTTGACGAAGAGGCCCCGGAGACGACTGAGGAAAGACGTGGCCGTTAATATATGTCATTGGTTTGTGAAAAATATGGATTTAAAAAGGTGGAGATATTATTCAAGGACAAATTACATAGTTGGTCTTAAACTTTACACGCATTATCAATTTCGTCTCTAAACTTTTGTTTGGTTGATATCATCCCTTAAGTTAACATTCTTTGTTCTTCTTCTTTTTTGTGAGAAGCCTTCTTAATTTTCAAAATCTTGCTTAAAGTGATAAATTTCACAAAAAACTTATATGACAACATGTATCTAACTTGTTTGAGTGATACTATCCGTAAATTATTGGAATGTCACAGTAGCTATAGATCCATGGTGTAGTACATTTCCTGGATGTGTAATTGATAGCTGTGATGGTATGTTATTGATGCATACTTTTCCTCCTTCCAATGGTTGTCTCTACCTTGCAAATCCCATAACTTTGCAGGTTGCAGAACTCTCTCTTTTGAATTATCAATTCCCAAACATTTCTAGCAATGAAATGTTTTACAACACCAGTAAGGTTGTTCGGTTAGTTGATACAGAAGAAATAAAGGTGGTAAATATTGGCATAGATTCAGATGAACGACAATGTTTTTACATGCAGACAGTGAGTAATCATATGTCATGGAGAATGATTTCTTGTGATTACCTAAGAAAACAAACTTATAATCTACCAAAGTCCAAAGCCAAAATCTTTGGCATGTACCAATGGTTTTCTCTACTGGGGTGTGCGCAATAACCATGCCAGTACTATTTTCAGAATTCTCTGCCTTGATTTGTACACTCATTGCTTGGATTTGCCAAATGAGATGGTTAGTACTGATTTTGTTAAAACTTCATTTCTTGTGAATTCGAAGATGGGGAGTGATGTATGTTTTATAGAAGATAATGAATCTGGACATGTAAATGATTCTGCCATAATATATCTGCAGGATGAAAATGAAGAAGAGTATGATGGATCTTATATGAAGTACTACATGATGGAGAATGGAAGTTGTTCTCTGGAAAGGGCAAGAAAGCATGTTATGAGTATGATATCACATAAATGGAAGTGCCTTAACCAGGATTACCTGTTGGAAAATCAATTTCCTGTAGAACTCATTACTAGTTCTCTCAATTTTTCGAGAATGTTGCTGTTAGTGTTTTATCACAACGAGAAGAAACGCCTTCCAGATCTTGTGGAGTTTGTCCCATTATTGCTTGGTGCTAGTTTGTAAATCTATGACAATTATTGAGCTCTTAACCACCAGGGCAGCGTATACGATTTAAGTTTTTAATTTGATGTAATGTTATGTAATAACCACCTGCGCAACCTCTTTGGACTTCAGTTTTTAATTTGATGTTATGTGTAATGTAATAAATAAGTGTTGGGGTCTAAATGTAGATTTAAGTTTTTAATTTGATTTAATGTGTAATGTAATAAATAAGTGCGTGGTCTAAATGTAATGTTTTTTCAGCTATACAAGCAAATTGTGTATCCGTATTTTAAGTTACAGACCGATGTCAAATTAGTGTTCACTATCGATATTTAAATGTATCCATGAATTTTGTTGGTATCGAATTATATCATGATATAGTATAATACATTCGATATCTCTAGATACCTTTATTCAAATTTTAATTTAGAAAAAATAATAATAATAAGATTTTCATAATAAAAAAAAAGTGAAGAATAATGTAAAAAATTAAAAAAATAGTGATATGTTGTTTCTAAAAGAAATAAAATTTAGTTTGGATTTTCTTTTGTCTAAATATTTTTATTTATTTTTTGATATTTGCTAAGATTTCATATTTATTTTTTCAATCAAAAATTTATAATTAATAATTTTTTATATATATATTTATAGTTCATTATGAACAAGTAACTTATATAAACTAAAATATATTTATAAATTATATAATTAGATTTTATAAATATAAAAAACTATAAATTAAAAAAAATTATTTTATGAAAGCTAGTCAAATGACAAAATAAATAAATAGAGTTAAGTGTAAGCAGTATTTCTAAATTTTATCATTTAATTTAGTTAATATATATTAGTTCATTGTTTTCAATAAATAATTAAGATTAGAAATATAAAAGAAAAATATAAATTATGTGAAGAGAAAATCAATCCTCAAGCATACTCAATTAATTATTACTTATAAATAAGTATTACGTAATATTGTTACACATTTTTTGTACACGGCTGTTGTTATAATATTTTAGATATGTATATGATATATTTTACTTTCTAAACCCATATTAAAAAACAACAATTTAATCCTTGTTGATTGCCATGCAATTTCCCACATCATTGTTAAATGTAAACCACAGATATATTCTCCACATACAAATGTTAATTTTATAAATATTAGTTTTGAAAACAATTATTTATCTTTGATTTAATTAAAAAAAGTTTGATCAAGATATATGTAATATGACTGTTAAAGAGAAACAAAAATCACATTTCCCTTTCTCTACTTGAAAGCTGACAATAATTGTCCTTAGGTGAACTTTGTTCTGTCGCCAAACTCCTGTGAGGTTGTCTGAGATTTGTGGAACACACAGATCCAAACAATACTGACCTATTACATGACTGTTGGAATGCAACTTCGCTCGTCATTTTTAAGCATGTGAATCACATGTTGTCCTTATACAAACTCACACATTCAAAGAAATGAAAATGAAAATGAAAATGACTGGGTAAACCATTTTTGTAATTTTTATAATTATTCATACATAGATACAAATCAATTCGAATCAAATATAATCTACAAATCAACTAATCATGCTAACAATAGAGTTTATTATTTATGATTTTTTTTTTAAGGCACTATAAAGCGAATGTAAGTGAGAAACTAACAAATAAACTTGGGTTACACGTCCTAAATTTACTGGTGCATTGGATGGACTTCTTTTATTTATTTGTTTATGTCTCACTCGCTTAATGAACATCTCAACCGATTTGATTATTCTGATTAAAAGTCTCGAATTTGATTTGTCGCTATGTACACATAATAAATAAAAAATTCATACCCAACATTTCTTCCTCTCGTGTCCCTCTTCCGTCTTTGCCAATTGTTCTTATGCTACCCAACAAAAAATATACATCCATGCAAGTGACTTGACGGAGACTTTGATTATTATTTTTTTCAGTTACATAGAAAATTCGTTAACTACTAGTAGTTAACGAGTTAGTACAAAATAAAGTTTAGTTATTTCTCTTTTAGTAAATCTTCAAATCAAGGTGAAGTCAATGATTCGATCACATGTCATTGATATATATATAAAGCATCAAAAAATTTACCAGTTGAATCAATTGAGTTTTAGAACTTCGAATTAATTTATGAATTTATCTAACATGTACCTAAAGGGCACTTGTTAATTTTTATAAACAAAAAGTTTGTAACATTTATTTTAGTAGCTGATCATAATTATAATGTTATTATTGTATAAATTACAACTTGTAGAAAGTTTAAATTTCCAAAGATTTTATTTATTATAACTTAACAAGTGTATTTTGAACACCAATTAGAAAAGCCCCTTAATTTATATCCCAATTTCTTAAAACTTGCCAAAGAGAATGTGCATATTCGGGAGAATGTGCATATTCGGGAGAATGTGCAAAAATTTATGCCAAGAATTAGTCAAAATCCTTCCACGTTCCCCACGCTGGCTTTATATTCGGGGGAACACCATATTCTTCAAATGCAAACAGAGTCCCACAAAAGGAACTATGTGCATTAATTTTGTAACCGTACATCATTTTATTCTATAAATTAATCCAGTACTCACCTATATTATATAGTTGATACATACTGCATTATCAAAACACACTAATAGTTCTCATTATCAAGCTGCTAGCAGCTAGTTATGGCTTTCTCTCATCCTTCCTCTGCTTCCTTTAATCCTCCTTCAACAACGTCTCCGAATAAAATATCAGAAACTTTGATCAAAACCAACAATCGTACTGTTCTTCCATGTATCCCTAGTGCTTTGAACTTGAAGCACAACATGGTAACTATCTTGTTCCTATGTAAATTATCGTCCAGTTAATAAGAAGTTAAGGTTTAATTGGTTACAATTTACAATACTTTTGTTTTAGGATGATGTTCACATCAAACATGCTAAAAACCTGAAGGAGATGAAGAGGGTAATATTCAACCAAGTAGTAAGAGAGGATCCTATGGATGGTTTGGTTTTGGTTGATAATATCCAAAGGCTTGGCATGGAGTACTATTTTGAAGAGGAAATTGAAGCAGCATTGCAGAGGCAGTTCTTGATGTTCAATACTCAGAGTAGTATTGATCCTTCTGAACATGAACTTTACAAAGTTGCACTTCGATTTCGTTTACTAAGACAAGGAGGCCATTGTGTTCATGCAAGTTTTGTTTCATGATCATTTATTAATTTGGGTAAAACCATTCTGTCATAGCTGCAAAGCACAGACTCAGAAGGGTTTTTAAGGAGTTCTTAGAAAGTTTTTGGCATTTTCTTTTCATCCAAACGAATAAGAGACATACTATCAATTTTTTCTTGCTGCACTAACAAGTATATAATTTTCTTGCTGGCTCTGCTACAGGTGTGTTTAACAATTTGAAGGACAAGAAAGGGAAGATTAGAGGAACATTTTGTGAAGATATTAAGGGACTTATTGGCTTGTATGAAACTTCTCATTTAAGCATAGAATGTGAAGATAATCTTGATGAAGTTGGGGAACTTAGTCGGTTGCATCTTAATGATTGGTTGTCAAGACATCATGATTTTCATTCTCGAGCTAGAGTTGTTGAAAGTACATTGCGGCATCCATTTCACAAGAACTTGCCAAGATTCATGCCCAGAAGCTTCTATTCAAATAATTATCAAAAAGGGTGGATCAGTACTGCTTTACAGGAGCTAGCAAATATGGATTCCAACATAGTTAAATCGATCCACCTGAAGGAAATTTTGAGGTTTCCAGGTGAGTTCAATATATGAGAATGATATTAGATACTTGCTTGCCATGCATTTTCTTCCATGTATTACCGACAACTATTGTAACTATTTAATAGATGGTGGAAAGACCTTGGTTTGGCTAGGGAGTTGAAGTTTGCTAGAGATCAGCCACTTAAATGGTATATGTGGCCGATGGCATGCATCTCGGATCCAAGATTTTCAGAGGAGAGAATTGAGATCACCGAAACCCATATCTTTGGTTTACATAATTGATGACATCTTCGATGTTTATGGAACGATAGATGAACTCACTCTCTTAACAGATGCAGTCAACAGGTATATATATATATATGCATCTGGATTCGTGAAGGGAAAAAAACAAAAACAGGACTTGCCATTATCTTAAAATGCTTAGTTAGAGTAAAATCTCTGAAATACAGATGGGACTTGCAAGCTGCAGAGCAACTACCAGACTACATGGAAATATGCTTCAAGGCTCTTTATGACATCACCAATGAATTTGCCTGCAAAGTCTACAGAAAGCATGGATGGAACCCTATTGATACCCTAAGGAAATCGGTAAAGACTTATTGATCAATTTCAATATTTTATTTTGTGTACCAACATGAGTTAATTTCCATGAAAACTACCAGAGCTTCATTTTTGACAAGCTTGCTTGTTACAGTGGGCGAAGTTGTTGAATGCTTTCCTAGTAGAAGCACAGTGGCTTGTTTCTGGTCCCTTGCCAAAGGCAGATGAGTACTTGAAGAATGGAATTATTACTGCAGGGGTGCATGTGGCGCTTGTCCACACATTCTTTATGCTGGGTGAGGGTATATACAAGGAAACTGTTTCTCTTATGGATGATATTCCAGGCATCATATCTTCCACATCCACAATTCTTCGCCTCTCCGATGATTTAGAAAGTGCAAAGGCAGCTTGGATAGAGATTTTCACCCAATTTGAGTTTCGATCCTCTTGAAATTGAATAGGACCAAATTTGCATTTCCCTCCCCTAAAACCATAGTTCATATATATGCATCAGGAAAATGAAAAGAAAGAAAGAAAGAAAGAACAATAACTCTTCTGTCTTTCTTGCTAATTTTAAGTTTTGACAAATGCAGGAAAAACAAGATGGCTTGGATGGGTCTTATTTAGATTGTTACATGAAAGAACACCAAGGTGTTTCCACTGAAGATGCAAACGACCATGTCACCCATATGATTTCAACTGCATGGAAACAACTGAACCAGCAATGCCTGACCTCAAATTCATTTCCATCATCTTTCACCAAGGCTTGTCTCAATGCTGCAAGAATGGTACCTTTGATGTACAGTTATGATAAGAATAGCCTTTCAGGTCTAGAGGAGCACGTGAGGTCGCTGCTTCTGCAGTAGTGGTCATATAAAGGGTGTCTGAGAAGAGCAGCATGTCATTGTTTCATGATGTACTCAGATTATGTTTTCAGTTCTGAAAGAAGGGGCCGAATTATATTTAGAAGGCTCACTAGAGTAGTATGTATAACCTTGAGAAATGGTGTTGGCTACCAGTAAAGAAGACAATATGCTTAGGACGTATAGATAGCCTTCAAATGTTATAGAAGAAGTAGAAGGAGCTTTTAGATTTGTGTAAAGTATGACATTTAATCAGGGCAGCTCTGCTGCTTATCAGCTAATGATAATTTCCTACTATTCAGGCTTTCCCAGCTGATGATCCTTCCACTTACACTTCAGTCTATTTGAATTATACATATAAATTTGTTTTTCAAAGATAAAACATTAAATATATATAATTTTTTTCCTTCTAGAATGTGCATCATAAATCCAAGAATGATATTTTAATTCATGGGAAGAGTAACGAACGTAACCAAACTAGGTTCTATCCCATTCTTCTCCCTCTCATCAAACATTGACATTGCCAAATCCAAAGAACCCATCTCCAAAATGCATGAATCACCATGTTACACGACACTACATCAACTTCAATTGATATTTTCGAAGGCACTTCCCGAAAAATCTTCTACAACATTATCAAATTTCTTGGAATTAAAACAGGCTGTTAAGAGGGTATTAAACGACTTTACAGTACGCTTGCAGTTAAACTGCAGCATTTCATCAAACACATTCCGCGCATGATCAAACAAGCCCGCTTTCCCATACAACGAAATAAGCCGAATCACAAAACCTTCGGAAGACATATCCTTCTACCTCTTCCGGGCCTCAAGGATTTCTTCAATCATTGAAAATTTCTTAGCTTTGGCCAGACGACGTACTGTGGCTTCAGATACGACTCTCCCTTTTCGGAATATGTAGCTGTCAGATAACTCCTTAAACTTGTTGACCATGTTTTGGAAGTCGGTCTCTTTCGTGAGTGGCTTTTTGTCTGCGTATACAGATTTGAGGATGTTGGTTTTGGATTTTAAGGAGGGATTGTTGACGAAGAGGCCCCGGAGAAGTCTGAGAAGACATGGCCGTTAATGTTTGCTATGGTCATGGGTTTGTGAAAAATAAGGATTTAAAGAGGTAGAGATATTCATTCAAGGACAAATTATACACTTGGTCCTAACTCCTGAACTTTACATGCTTTATCAATTTCGTCTCTAAACTTTTAATTTGGTTAATTTCATCCTTAAGTTTACATTCTTAGTTGTTCTTCTTCTTCTTTCTTGTGAGAAGTCGTCATTTAACTTTCAAAATCTTGCAATGTGTTCACATTTACTAAATGCTAAAACAGACAGGTAAATTTCACAAAAAATTGATATAACAACTTTTAGTGGCTTACTTGGTTGTATATATAATTATTAATGTGATCAAATTTATTTGAAGTTATCATTAATTCTAATTTATTAAGGAAAAATAAAACTACTAAAAATCAGAATAAGCAGTCTAATCTCTTTATATATATTTTGTTAAAATTATATAAATCTCACTAAGAGTGACAATGAGCCGAGTTAGATCGAATTCTTTTCACAAGAGTAAATTCAGAAATCAAGAGCCTTAAAGAGATTTGATATGGGCAAAATAAACTCCCAATAATGAGTAGATGGAATTGCATAGTAAGATAAAAGAGAATAAAAAGATAGAGAGAGAGGAGGAATAAGGCCTTAACCAATTTTTTAATTTGATTTTGAATACCTTCTAATACAATACCTAATATTATCTTATAGACTAAGTAATTACTATCAAAATATAAAATTACCCTTATTCCTAATTCTACCCGTATTACATTAGGGTTATAATCGTTTTTTGTTTTGTGACATAGGGTTGTATAACTTTATAAATAAGTACAAAAAATATAATATTAAAAAAATAGTGGAGTCTAAGTCATCAACTAGTCCAATCTAAAACTAAAAAGACCAAACGAGTGCCAGTCAAAGGACACAAACAAACGAAGCAAAACCTCATGGCGCATATAAGTCCACCAGAAATTAATTATTGTAAGATATTGAGTAATTAATTAATAATATCACAAATAATTAAATGAAAGATATTGACTTTTAATTACCAAAAGAGATGAAAAGAACAGCACATTTTTCTTTGGATTAATATACCTAATACCTAACTTTATATACATCAATGAAAGGTGAAACGAATACATAATTGTGAAAACCTGCAACGACTATAAAATCGATCAACTTGTACTATAAATCACAAGCTTACAAAGCATTCCATTATCACAATAAAAGTAGTAACACTAATAATAACTTTATACATTATTTTCTTACCCCAAAAAAAAAAAAAAAAAAAAAAAATTTACACATTATTTAATATAATGCTATTGGATTTTGAATGATACAGCTACACTTATTATCATTTTTCTATTTAGAATGTTCAAGAATAGACTTTCTTACTTATATACTTAGGTTTAGCCTCTATATATATATGTGTGTGTTTTTTTATTTATTATTTTTTACTCGTGACTAGAACACAATGCTCCATCAACAAACACAATAGACAATCATTGTAATATATATTAACTTGTGACCTTCAATTGTGCTATAGCTGCTAGCTAGGCTTACTAAACAAGACACCAAATTTCTTTACCAAAAAGCACAAAGATCTTTCTGTATACTTCAAAATTGAAATTTACAGAATCACCTTCCACCTTGTAAAATATGAGCTTGTCACCTTTTTTAAAACCTTTATCACTTGCAACTTGACGCCAACCTTTGGATATAACTGGCTTGTTGTACAAGTCATGAATCCCATTCCGAATTTTGCAGCGGAACGTGTGTTCACTTTGGTCGTTACCATATTTAAGATCAAAATCAACGTAGTTGCAGCCTGATACGATTTGAGGGAGATGATTTTCTTGATAATAAGTCGGGAATTGAAGCCTGTGTTTAACATCTGTGTACGAGAGTATTTTCTCAAAGAGCATGATCTTTGTCAACATTAATAGCTAGCTAGCTAGCTAGATCGAGAGAAGAATAAGAATAAGATCAAGATCATAACACAACTCCTCTAAACTTTATATAGAAACCTTGTACCTGCACGCAGCAATAGAATATTAAGAAACCAAAACAAAAAAAATTCTCTTTTTATTTTAATAATCCAGATCAGACATGGTTCTGGGTTTACCTTCAAACTTTTTATGACTAGTATAAACTGCTAGCGAGCTAGCTAGCTAGCTCGATTATATATACATACAAATTTGTAAATGAAGGATATAGACAAAAATGTGGAATTAGAGCTTACGTGGAGTATAGAAACACTTGTGTAAGTGCTTATCTTAGAAAAAGAACAGTAAAGGGCCAACAAAATTAATATATCACTGTTTTGCTCTCCCATTATTACACATGACCTTGCCAGGCGGTAATGAATTATCAATGGATAGAAAATTTATGACAAATTGAAAGCTATATTGGTGCACGACTGTGTATCCCAACAAAATGGGAATCAATTTGTATATGTGAATTGATTGAACTCCACGTACAAGAAGTTGCTGATAGTGTGAGTATGGTATTTGTGCGTTTGAAGAAGAAGAAAATTTAACTAAAAAGCCGAACCTATAGCCTGCATTTCTTTTGACTAAGAAAGATTTGTCCGATCGAAATCTGAATGTGCATGTATATGGTATTCTCACAAAGCATCACATTGATTTTGGTTATATGTATAAAAAATTGGAAGTAAACAAAAAAGGCAGCCACATTTATACATATATATTAAGAGAGAGTATCTCACTCATGTCATCATGTTTCTTTAATGGCCTAAATGATTATCCTATTAATATCAAATTCTCTAGCATATATATATATATATAGTACGGATTCGGATATTCTATTCTATCTCATGTTTCTTAGGAACATGAGTGAGAAACGTAATCAATTTGTTTGTATGTCTCTTTCTCTCTCTCTCTCTCTGAACAATGAGAATCCAAATGCAGCATGATACAAAGCCCACAAGCCCTGTGTCAGCTTTTTCATGCAGTACTTAATTCATTACTTTAGATCATTTGTCACGTACGTGTGGCTGACGAGTGATTCATTACTTTAATAAAAGTGTCAGGCACACTGAAAGTTGCTATCAACTCTTATTTATAGTTGGTAATATATCGGATGACAATTCGAACCCAGCCAATATTATTAGATTTGATATCATTAAGTTGTTAATCATTTTTTAACTTGGATAGGACTGTAATTTATGAATTGAGTCAGCATATTTATAATCCGTTTGATTTTATTTATTTAATTTTTTTTTATAAATAATTAAATTTATCTATATTTATTTAATCGATGTATTTATTATAAATTCTATAATAATATATAATAATATAAAATTATATCAAGAATTGATAAAATAAATTATTTACTTAAATGTTCAATTTTTTTATTAATAATTTTTTTAAAGTAAATTGATTTGTTTTTTTAATTTATGATTAGCTTCCATTTTGACTAATATAAAAGTTTAAAGTGTAAAAAAAATTTATTTTTTATTTAAAAAAAAAGATAGATTAGGTTATCCATCATGATCCATGAATCAAATTTGATCCAATGGTTATATTATTTACTACTTGTATTTTCTAATTGTAATATTTTAAGGTTAAGAATCACTTCTTTTTATTATTAAAAAGGAAAAGAAATAGAGAATATATATATCAAAATGGCTTGGGTTAGAAGACTTTGATCCATGGAACAAATAGTGTTGGATTGGATCAGACCAATCCGATCCAAAGCCAACCATACTCTTAGGATTAATCAAAGTGTACATGCAACTAACCAGACCACACATCCCCACACTATAAATATATATACATATATATATATATATTCTGCTTTTCATATATCAGAATTCATTTCCTTCCTTCTCTATTTCTGATATATGTTGTTATAGGACTAGATCTTAGTACCAGAAGAAGAAAAGGAAGAATAGCAGAAGCAAAGTACCCGTAAGTTTTGCTCAAAGAGGGAAAGAAATAAAGAGTACAGAACAACATACATTAGTTTTCATTCGTAAGTTATATAAAACAACCTTCTCTACTTAATCCAATCATTACAATAAGAGTTGTTTTTCTAAATTTCTCGCTCCCCAAGACTTACACAATAACAACTAACAAATACATAAAAAAATAACAATTAAGTTAAATTGCCATATATGACCATGCTTCTTAATAAAAGCTTGACAGTTTTAACACTCCTCCTTGACAATTTTGATTTAATCTTAGGCAGGAAATCAGTCAATATGTCATTAACTTGTTCTTCAGAACTACAACGAACAAACTTGACTCAACCATCTTTCTCAGATTTTCTAATTGAGAGAAACTTAATCTCGATATGCTTGGTCCTACAATGAAAAATAGGATTCCTTACAGTTGAGATGGTTGACTGACTATCACATAATATATATAGCCATTGCTTCATCTCGTCCTTGATTAGATCGACAAGCAGCTTCCTAAGTTAAATGGTTTGATTTACAGCACCGGCAGCACCAACATATTCTGCTTCTGTTGTTGATTAAGCCACGATGCTTTGTTTCCTTAAGCTCCAAAAGAAACCTGAGCAATATGTATTTTGTTAGCAAGTTTATTTGTTCTAGTGTATTCTTCATTATGAACAGCTCCAGCTAAACAAAACTATTAAGTTTTTAAAGTGATACCTTAATTACAAAAGATAATCTAAGCCCAATCAGCTCTGTTAAAATGTGGACAAAGCTCATAGTGAAGAACAAAAAGTGCTCAGCAACAATTAAAATAAAATTCATTTAATTGCTTGGAAAATAAATTGCAGTTGTTTGCAAATCTTGAGCTGCTAAACAACGTGATCCTCAATTCATAAACAATCACTTTCTTCATTCAAGTAGAGTTTCTTTATTTAAAGTTATTTCAATCCCTGCGACCCCTCCTAGAAATGTGTTTAGGTGAAAGATATGAAGATCACCAAAGCTGTAGATCCATGGTGTAGTCAGTTCACTGGACACATAATTTATAGCTGTGATGGTATGGTATTGACGCATTACCTTTCCTCCTTCCCCTAGGAGTCTCTACCTTGCAAATCCTATAACTTTTCAGGTTCCAAAACTCCCTGTTTTAAATTCTCAACTCCTTAACAATTCTAGCAATAAAATCTTTTACAGCAGCAGTAAGGTTTGGACGATTCATTGATACAGGAGAAATTAAGGTGGAAAGCAAATAGGGTATTCAGATGGACGACAATGCTTTTACATGCTGACAATGAGCATTCATATGTCATGGAGAATGATTCCTTGTGGTCATCATTACCTAAGAAATCAAAGTTATTACAACCAAAGCCAACATCTTTGGCATGTATCACTGGTGTTGTCTACTAGGCTGTGTGCAAAAACTGGCTGATACGACTACTAGTTCTAGAGTTCTTCGCCTTGATTTGTACAACAAAACTACTAGTTGCTTGGAATTGCTAGATGAGATGATTCGTACCGATATTGTTAAAAATTCATTGCTTGTGAAGATTGGGAGTGATGTATGTTTGACAGTGTGGGAGTCCTGTGAAGGTGTGTTACACTTCTGGGTTTTAAAGGACTTGAAGGAAAGCAAATGGGTTCAAGCTAATAAGATGAGAGTACTTGATCAAGCTAGTCCGAGAAACCCCTCACAGCAACTTACTTTTTTTGTCATCAGAAGTCACTGATCTTTAAAGTTGAAAGGTCTGATGGACAGTAGCTGTTGCTCTCAATACGAAGATATGGGTACTGCAAAAGCTCTGCCCAAGGAAGGTGATCTGAGTTGGGCAAGGTCTGGCTTCCATACAAACAGCCTTGTTGTGTTTTGACGGTTGAAGACAGTATGTACTAGAATACTATTATTTTGTATTTGTTCTTCTTAGAGGGTCTGTATGGATTGAATTTTGTTTGTATCTGTAGAGTAGAGATGTTTTCAATAACATCTTCATCACATTTGGCTTTCTTGAAGCAAGAATTGTTGATTAAATGGACAAGTTGCTCTTTGCTTGTCTTGAATATTGTACGAGATAAAAAATCATTTCTCCCAAAGCAGGGTTTAAATTTGAGACATCCAAGTCAGAATCTCATTCTAACCACGGAGTTTACTTTTGCCTTATCTGTTGGTATCAATATTCAATACAGGTGGTTTGTAATCTGTTTTGTAGTACAATGTGATGACGTGTTTTATAAACAGAGAACCATAAAGATGCACATCATGTGCAGCACATGGTGGAGGATTCATCAAAAAGAATGAAAATGCAGATAAGTAGTGCCATATCTTTCTGACGAGATTATTACAACATTCTTAATTGGCAAACAAGATAGTGCAGCAATAATCACTAAGTATCCTTAGGCCAAACAAAAAGTCATGCTTTGCCAACAGTTGCCATGATAACTTAAAATCCAAAATACAGGACAGAACACGGAAGTGAACCTACTAATCTGAAGGTAACTTTAACTTATAGCGACAGTACCGATTTGTTTTACCAAGCTGCACAATGTTATTTGCCTCTGCCATCTTAGACTCCTTAACCAGACTATCCACTACAATCTGCAGCAATGCCGTATCAACCAGACATTGGCCCGTGAAAATCTCTTTGCACACCTCAAAGGCAGTGTTCACATCACCCCTTTCACATAGGAAGGGAAGAAGAGTTGTGAATGTCTTCTTATCTGGGTCATAACCACTGTTTGTTATTTCACTATACCATCGTTTAGCTTCCTCCAAGTTCCCCTCATTGACAAAAGCTTTGATCAAAGCATTGAAACTAAATACATCAGGCTTAACGCCCTTATTTCTTACTTCTTCAAGCAACACAACAGCTTCTTTTAATTTCTTCTCTGCAGCCAATCCCTGCAACTTTGCATTGTAACTCCTGATATCAGGAACAACATTCTTTTTATCCATTCGATTCCAAATTTTCTCACCATCTGCAAACCGACCTTTGTAATAGTTTTTTATGATTTGTATACAAATCTCCACATATATATTCTCAACATTCTTTTTATCCATTGAATCCCATTGTTAACTTTTTTTTTTTTTTTTTGTTGGAAGTAGTTTTTTATGATTCATTTTATTTATGACAATATATACCGTGTTGATGATATCAATTCCTATATATCATATATAGAAGAAAAAAATTTGTTCGATTGTTTTAGAATATTTAAGAATAAAGTACTTTGAAAAAAGTTTAAAGTGAATAGAGTTTATATAATTTTATTATCAAATACACTCAAGTCATGAGGACATTGGTTACTTATTGAATTAAATCGATATATTACGTGTTCTTTTGTGATTGGACAATACCAATATATAGTATTATCACTTAATTGTTGTTAAAATAAATAAAAATGTATGGACCTCATGAGGTTTACTCTGTTTCTACTTTTTTTGTAAAGGGGTCAATTTTATCGTGTGTACATGGAAGGGACTAATTTTAATTATATATTCTTATTTTTGGGTACTTAATACTCAATTTTAATGCTTTATATACTGTTAATTTTATTTGATTGTATCATAGTCATCCATTGCTCTTAACCTATTACCGAAACTACTGAGAAATAAAATAATTGTTTTTCGCTTAAAGTAAAAGACAGAAATAGTAACGATGAACTCATATATGGTTGTGGATGTGAGTTCTCAAGTTCTAATTTGATTCTCATTGAGACCTCAGGTGGTGGCGGCATGTAAAAAAAAAAATAAATCACTTCAGCTCTTTGATTTATTGAAAAAATTACTCAAAACGTCAATGTCGTTCAAGTATGAGTTTTGGCCGAGATGTTGAGCCGCCCAAGCAGAGCATCTCATTCATAAATTTGTTCACAGAATTTGACGTTTTGCAAAATCGTTTATGGTTTTGGGTATTTTTATCTATATATTTAGTTTGAAATTTGTTCGTATCTAGTTTGAATTTGGTATAAAAGGCTTTGGAGATGGTAGAATTTTTAATTATATTAGTATATTAATTCGGGTAATTCTTAGTATATTCTTTACATTATATCAAAGAAAAATAAATTTCAAAAGTTATTCACCTAATTGTTTTTTTCTATATAATATCTTGCCTCTCAGTAACAAAAGAAAGGTAATTGAACCAAACACATGAACAAACTCATTTCAGGGATACCTTTAAAACAATAGCACTTACCATAAAAGTAGTGACTATATGCCTAAATTGTTTAGGATTCCACATGATCTTTTAACAAAACAAAACAAAAATAGTTTAAGGAAAAGTGACGATTAAATCCATGTAGTTGGGTGAAAAAGAAGAAAAGAAAACAAGATTGTTGAAAAATTGATAAATCAAAATAATATTGAGGACAACAATAAAATTATATTTGATGGTAAAAAGTTCATACAATATATTTTTGGACCACTCCTCACATCACTACTCTTTTTGCCTATTTAGCCCCCCACTATCAGCCAACATGCAGAGTATTTTAGATAATTAGACAACAAATATATAGACTCATCTTTCCATAGACCATTAAACTAATCTAGATAATTCTTGAGAAAGTTTAGCTTATTGACAAAAGCTAATTATTATAGCCGCAATACTTGACGAATGGAATTATGTGCATTGAACACTACACTTTTTTGCACATGTAAACTAGAGATGGCCCAGGACTTGCCAACATCTTAAGATGATTAATTGGAGTAAAATCTCTGAAATACAGATGGGACTTGCAAGCTGCAGAGAAACTACCAGACTACATGAAGATATGCTTCAAGGCTCTTTATGACATCACCAATGAATTTGCCAGCAAAGTCTACAGAAAGCATGGATGGAACCCTATACACACCCTAAGGAAATCGGTAAAGACTTATTAATCAATTTCAATATTTTCTTTTGTGCACAAACAGTGAGTTAATTCCATGAAAACTACCAGAGCTCCATTTTTTGACAATCTTGCTTGTTACAGTGGGCGAAGTTGTTGAATGCTTTCCTAGTAGAAGCACAGTGGTTTGTTTCTGGTCACTTGCCAAAGGCAGAGGAGTACTTGAAGAATGGAATTATTAGTGCAGGGGTGCACGTGGCACTTGTACCCACATTCTTTATGCTGGTTGAGGGTATAAACAAGGAAACTGTTTCTCTTATGGATGATATTCCAGGCATCATATCTTCCACATCCACAATTCTTCGCCTCTCTGATTATTTAGAAAGTGCAAAGGTGACTTGGATAGAGGTTTTCTCCCAATTATGCGTTTCAATCCTTTTGAAATTGAATAGGACCAAGTTTGCATTTCCCTCCCCTAAAACCATAGTTCATATATATACACCAGAAAAAAGAAAAGAAAGAAAGAAAGAAGAACAATAACTCTTCAGTCTTTCTTGCTAATTTTAGACAAATGCAGGAAAAACAAGATGGCTTTGATGGGTCTTATTTAGATTGTTACATGAAAGAACACCAAGGTGTTTCAGCTGAAGATGCAAAAGACCATGTCACCCATATGATTTCAACTGCATGGAAACATCTGAACCGGGAATGCCTGACCTCGAATCCATTTCCATCATCTTTCACCAAGGTTTGTCTCAATGCTGCAAGAATGGTACCTTTCAAGTCTAGAGGAGCACGTGAGGTCGCTGCTTCTGCAGTAGTGGTCATATAAAGGGTGTCCGAGAAGAGCAGCAGGTCATTGTTTCATGATGTACTAAAATTTTGTTTTCAGTTCTGAAATAAGGGGCCGCATTATTTTTAGAAGGCTCACTACAGTAGTATGTATAACTTTGAGAAAGGGTGTTGACTACCAGTAAAGAAGACAATAGGCCTAGGACGTATGGATAGCCTTCAAATGTGATAGAAGAGATAGAAGGAGCTACAAATTTTTTGTAATGTGTGTGACATTTGATCAGTGCAGCTCTGCTGCTTATCTGCTAAATGATAATTTCCTACTATTCAGGCTTTCCCAGCTGATAATCCTTCCACTTACACTTCAGTCTATTTGAATTATGCATATAAATTTGTTTTTTAAAGAAAAAACATTAAATGTATATAATTTTTTTTCTTCTAGAATGTGCATCATAAATCCAAGAATGAAATTTAATTCATTGGAAAACGAATATCTAATAAGAGCAAAAGACAGCCCTCCACAAATAAATTAAAGGTGGAGATGCCTAATAATTTTCCAGACCAAGAAAGGTGACATAACCAATCAGGTCGTCCGCTCAGCTACCAAAAATAATTGAACATGAGATAAACAAAACTCCACTAGTTACCTAAGGAGAAATCTATCTGATACTTCTTTGATTTCCCCAATTCAACAAGTTCTTTTGCTTCTTCAATTTTTCCTTCCTTAAGCAGTCCATCTACCACACACTTCAACACTTCTACATGACTAAGCAAGCGATGATTGATTGCCTCCTTGCAGAGCTCCGTAGCCATATCAAGATCACCTTCTTTGCACAGGAAAGGAACAATTGTCATATAAGTAACTTGATCTGGGTTGCAGTCGTTTTTCCTTAATTCATTATACCAATGCTTAGCTTCTTCTATTCTCTCATCGTCACAGAATCCTTTAATCAGAGCATTAAAACTAAATACATCAGGTTTTATACCTTTCTGTCTCATTTCATCAATTAACTCAGCAGCTTCAGGTAATCTATTGTCAGAAACCATTCCTCGCAGCCTTGAATTGTAACATATAATATTAGGATCAACATTCATGCTCTCCATCAAAGCCCATATCTTCTCACCATCCACATGCCGACCATTCTTATAAAAAGCTTCAAGAAGAGTATCGAACGTAACCAAACTAGGTTCTATCCCATTCTTCTCCATCTCATCAAACATTGACATTGCCAAATCCAAAGAACCCATCTTACAAAATGCATGAATCACAATGTTATACGACACTACATCAACTTCAATTGATATTTTTGAAGGCACTTCCCGAAAAATCTCTATAGCCTTCCCAAATTTCTTGGAATTAAAACAAGCTGTTAAGAGGGTATTAAACGACCTTACAGTACGCTCGCAGTTAAACTGTGGCATTTCATCGAACACATTCCGTGCATGATCAAACAAGCCCGCTTTCCCATACAACGAAATAAGCCGAATCACAAAACCTTCCGAAGACATATCCTTGAACTTCTTCTGGGCCTCAAGGATTTCTTCAATCATTGAAAATTTCTTAGCTTTGGCAAGACGACGTACTGTGGCTTCATATACGACTCTCCTTTTTCGGAATATGTAGCTGTCAGATAACTCCTTAAACTTGTTGACCATGTTTTGGAAGTCGGTCTCTTTCTTGAGTGGGTTTTTGTCTGCGGAAACAGATTTGAGGATGTTGGTTTTGGATTTTAAGGAGGGATTGTTGACGAAGAGGCCCCGGAGACGACTGAGGGCAGACATGGCCGTTAATATTTGTTATGGTCATGGGTTTGTGAAAAATAAAAGGATTTAAAAAGGTAGATATTATTCAAGGACAAATTACATTTAGTTGGTCCTAAACTTTACATTGTCTATCAATTTCATCTCTAAACTTTTGCATTTGGTTAATTTCATCCTTAAGTTAACATTTTTTTTTACTTTTTTTTTTTTTTTTTTTTTTCAGTGAGAAGCCTTCACTTAATTTTCAAAATCTTGCCATGTGTTCACATTTGCTAAAAGAGACTGATAAATTTCACCAAAAAGTGATATGACAATCTTTGTGGCGTACTTGGTTTTTTATAAATATATAATTATTAATGTAAAATTTATTTGAAGGTACTCTTAATTCCAATTTATTAAAAGAAAAAACCTAATTAAACTAAGAATAAGTACTCTAATCTCTCATATAACAATATTTTGTTAAAATTACATGAATATCTCATTTATTGTTTAAATTTATACATATTTTTCTTCTATTTTAATTAATCATTTCAAACATTTTGAATAAGAACATTAGTGAAATTTTTTCGTGAGAGAATTTTTATAGATTTTACAATTTAGTATTTGGACCAATTTATGCACACGCCCTTAATCTGATAAAAACACAAGTCATTCATGTCGAGAATGAAAAATTTATAAAAAAAATTTATTGGCCATACTAGTATGACTTATATGTACCCTCAGATTACTGCTATGGCCTCAATGCGAAGACAAGGGTGGTGTCAAAAACTTTGCCCAAGTTAGGTAAACTCTGTTGGGCAAGTAAAGGCTTACACACCAACTTTGCGCAAAAAGCATATTGCATCACCTTAATGCCATTTTTTCTTTTCAAGTTGCTAAATGCCTATAGACTGATATGTACAAATAACCAGCTTTTAAATTAACTATACTTTAATTTGTGCCTGTAAATTATATAAATTTTTAAATGAAATGACTCTTTTGATACTTTAGAATCTGAACATGTATTCCAAAAAGCTCTCCTATTTTGGATTAGCTGGAATCTCTATTGGCAATGGATTGAGGTGCAGCCCTTTATATCTTTCCTTTAATTGATTGTTCTTCATATTTAATCTGCCTAATTGTCAAAACCAAACAAGTCCAAGCCTTTTGCAATAGTGATTTAGGTCAGTATGTCTTCTCGAGGTTGAGAATGTGAATTAGATCAAGTTCAATTCAGGACCGCTAGTACTAAACCCCATAAAGCAGCAAAGGTGCCTGCATGCCAAGCTTGTTTGTGGGGCTACTACTAATGTAATAGGGCAGATCATGAGGGTAATGTCACAATAAATTATTAAACATCTAAAATAAAAGTTAGGTCTTACATATTCATTATTGATGACAGCTTCATAAACTACATATGTGAGAGGGAGTATGCAGCAACTGAAAAATTTTTAGAGAGATCATATTACAAAAGTTGACACGACGTTGAAGGTTTGTTTTAATATTTTAATATTATTACAAAATTTATTAATATTAAAATAAAAGTTTGAGAAATCCAACGTCATTATTTAGAGTCTGTCTATTTTTTACATTCTTAAAATATTAAATTTTATATTCACATACTTATATAAAAATAAATTATTTACAGATTGAAATCATAGTACACGCGATTTCATAAAATCAAATAATTTTTCCTTCTAAATGAAAATGGTTTAGCTTGACATGTTGGATTTAATACAAATAGGAGAAGAATCCGAATCTATATTTGTGAAAAATTGACATTTCTTAAAAGAAGAAAAAGTTATGTAATCAGGTTCAACTGCCTATGTATTTGACTTTTCATTGCTACTCCAGTCACATAGCAATAACAACCCTGAATATACTAAGTATCACTTGTCGTATGTTATAATATTTATGATTGATAATAGTGGATAATAAGGTTTTTTTTTTTGTGTGTTTTTTTTAAATAATAAAAGGAAAAGAGAAACTCATCATAAGATTTCTAGTGGATCCGTACATGACTGTTCCTTTCAAAAGGAAATATGGTGAGCAAAATGAGAGAGATTGACTTCGATATTTTTAAGTTTACATTGTTATCTTATCTTCTTTTTGGCTTGGAAATTTTCACTAATATTCTGAATTCAAGGCCATGTTTAGTTGTTAAAAATAAATTATTACATTTGATTTTTTTTATAACACCTCCAAATCTAATTAATGTCTACTATATCTCTTCTTCTTTTTTTAAGTCTTTGGAACAAATATCACATACTTAAATCATATTTGAAGATAGGTTTAGTTGTTTTCAATTCAATTATTTAGAGCTAGATTTTGAAATAAAAATATCCCATAACTAAAAATAGGTTAAACAAGAGTATGTTTACAAGTTTTAATTCACAACTTTTGGATATAAATTTGAAAGGTTAACCTAAAGGGTTGGCCTAATGATCAAGAAGATGTGCTCTATTTATTTATTTTATAGGTTCGTATCTCCTTGGGAGAGAATGTAGGAAGATTTTTATGACTTCCTTATTTCTAGCACTGATGGTTTGTCTTTGACAAGAGTGAAGAAGTGATTAGCAAAATGATAAGTTAAGGTGCGCGTCAAACTGGTTGAACATACGTGACCAATAAAAATAAAATAAAAATTCTAACTAGTTAAATGTGTGAATTTATTAGTGCCTGAGAATTACTAGTATAATATTCTGTTATGGGTTTTGAGGGTTGGGTTTGCAAAAGAGTAGTGTTAAAATAAAAGTATTGTATGGGTATAATTCTTTCCTAGATGGATTAAATTTTCCAGGTCTGCAGCAGTGCATCTAATTGACCGATAATGTAAAAAATTTCCTTTACTCCTGTGGAGGATTACAGCACTAAAGGATGAATCCAATTGGGATCATATTTGTCAAAGATAGCCATCTCTATTGCCATAAACCCATCATATAAACTGACAGCTTGAGCAGTTAAAAAAAAAATCAATGCATAGAACAAAAGGGAGTACCACAACTTTTTTTTTTTGTCTTAATTTTACACTTTTCTTAGGGTGATCCCATCCCAAACTAAAGTCAAAATCCTCTTGGATTTTTTTGACCAAAAAAAAAAAAAAAATTGTTAGAAAACAGGCATACTAGATCATTAGTGTAACTAAGATTTCATTCAATTTAGGAAAAACGGTGTACATATGAAGAACTTATTTTAAAACGTCATATATATATATATATATATTATAATTTTTGGTTAAATTAATGATACAACATTCCAACTTGAATTGCCAACAAAACTGATCTTAACATTAATAAATATCTCTGAATTTTTCTGTGATGGTGTGGATCAGGACCACTAGGACTCCCTCGCTGGAGTTCATACCTGGATTTCTTTGCATTTCCAATTCTGAACTCAATGCTAAAAGAGACCTTAGCACTTTTAGCCAATGCCAAGTTTGATCTGATTAACTAGGTTCTTTCCCGTCAATCCCAGGGTTGAACCAACAAGTTTCAGATATTGAAAATGAAAGCAACATGAGAAACAGACACAAACGGCAACTCAGCCTTGCCATTTTCCTCCTTTAGGATTTCAACAAATGCTTGGATTGTTTAGACTTAATTGGCTTGGAATTTATGATATATATAGCCATGAAAGTGCTCAATACTTCAGTAATTATTACAGAAGTGGATGCTATGAGACCTCAAAAGGGCACAATCTGATGTTCTTTTTGGTCCTTAGTGAAATTTTGGGTGCATTTAATTTGTGTTCAATACAGGTGGTTTGTAATCTGTTTTGTGGTACAATGTGATGACATGCTTTGTGAACAGAGAACCACCAAGAATTAAAGATGCACATGGTGGAGGATTCATCAAAAAGAATGAAAAAGCAGATGCAAAGTACAATATCTTTCTGAAGAGATTATTACAACATTCTTAATTGGCAAACAAGACAGTGCAGCAATAATCACTAAATCTCCTAATGGCAAACTAAAAGTCATGGTTTGCCAACAGTTGCCATGATACCTTAAAATTCAAAATACAGGACAGAATATGGATACGAACCTACTAATGTGAAGGTAACTTCAACTTATAGCGACATTACCTATTTGTTTTGCCAAGCTGTGCAATGTTATTTGCCTCTGCCATCTTAGACTCCTTAGCCAGACTATCCACTACAAGCTGTAGCAATGCTGTATCAACCTGGCAATGACCCTTAAAAATCTCTTTGCACACCTCAAAGGCAGTCTTCATATCACCCTTTTCACATAGGAAGGGAAGAAGAGTTATGAATGTCTTCTTATCTGGGTCATAACCACTGTTTCTTTATTTCACATAGTAGTTCTTTGACTCGTGACCAGGACACAATGCTCTCCATCATATATGTATATTAACTTGTGACCGATCCATTGTGCTAGCTAGACTTACTAACAAGACACCAAATTACTTCACCAAACATATTTCTTCGAACTTCAAACTTGAAATTTACAAATCACCTTCCACCTTGTAAAATATGAGCTTATCACCTTTTGAAAACTTTTTTGGCTCATTGCCATATTTAAGATCAAAATCAACATAGTTGCAGCCTTCTACGATTTGAGGGAGATGATTTTCTTGATGATAAGTCGGGAATAGATGCCTGTGCTCCGCCCCTGAATCCTGAGCGGGGCAAGGAATTTCATCCCAATCCCGATTTGCAAAATCTCCGAATTGCTTTTGCCAGAATTGAAAAAAAAAAAGCAAAAATCAAAATTATGCTCAATTAATTAATAAAAATCTGGATCAAACTAAAAGTTCAAAACAAGATCACATCACTTGCTAGAAAATATAATAATGTAATACAACATTTTCTAGTTATTTCAAAAGCCCATGAATTTCAACATTTTCTAGTTCTTCATTACATTTAAATATTATTTATTTTATCATTTCAATTAGTTAGTTAAATAAATAGTATTACATTAATAATTAGTAATAACTATGCAAGTTAATATATATATATATATATATATATATATTGAAATGGAATATATTTTATATAAAATTGTAAAATATGTGTATATATAATAGCAAGGCGGGGCGGGGTACAAGTGATTCACTATACACACTCCAAACCCCGCTTGTGTTATTTCTGATTAATTAGGGCAATACCTATCCTGTTCCCCGGTCAACGATCAAAAAACCTTGCCCTACGAGGTGAATCGAATTGAGTCTCTGCGAGGTGAGTCAAAATTGCCATCCCTACTAAAAACCAAAACCTAGCTAGCTTTTTTTTTTTGACTAAAAGAGATTTGTAAGACTGAAATTTGAATCCAGGTGCATGTATGGTATTGTCACAAGATTCCAAAATAGGTAGAAACATTTATAGTATGGGTTTTTCTAGTGGATACTCTAATGGGCATTTGTTAATTTGTAATAAATATAGTATTTGGAAATTGAAACTTTTTAAAAATAACAATTTATACATTAAATAACACTAAAATCATGACAATTACCATAATAAATATTACAAACTTTCTATTTAAATAAGTTTAACAAGTGTCTTAAGACACCTATTAGAAAAATTCTTTATATATATATATATAGAAGGGAGAATAATCTATGTAAGCTTTTAGGAGAGTCAATCCTTGAACCCTTCTATTCAAGAGAGAAACATATATTACTGGGCCAAAAGGCACAATATATCATGGACAAAGATATACGTAATAGTTGGTTCAAGTAGTACACCATTTATAACATTTCTAGTACTACAAAAAGAAAAAGTAACATTAATATTAGTCTGGCTAGCGGCGGATACCCCATTGTCAAAGCTCAAACCCTTTTTGATTCAATGCATAGTCTTACTAGGATTCAACTTTCAAGCTTGTGTCCAACTGGTCCACACCACCCCTCATATACTCTTGAGTTTTTGACATTAGCATTCACACCGTTGTGTGCATCACCCAATTCCTTCTTCTCTTACTCTTTGTCCCAGAAGAAGGACACCATGGAGATAATGGATTGTTTTTTTCAGAAGGAGGAAGAATCAAAGGAAGAAGAGCAGAAACAGAGTGCCATATCTTCCTGAAAATATCTGCTCTTACATTCTCAGTTGGCTTCCAGCAGATTTCCTTCACAATCAAGCAAGATATGTTTGTAAATCATGAGCTGCTATAATACATGATCCTCTATTCACAAATAATCACTTACTTTATTCAAAAGCTATGTACTCTAGCCCCTCCTTGTAAATATACTGAGATGAAAGATATGCAGATCACCAAGGCTATAGATACATGGTGTAGTCAGTTTCCTGGATATGTAATTGATAGCTGTGTGGTATCTTATTTATTGATGCATATTTTTCCCCCTTCCAATGGTAGTCTCTACCTTGTAAATCCAATAACTTTGCAGGTTGCAAATCTCCCTCTTTTGAATTATCAATTCCCAAACATTTCTAGCAGTGAAATGTTTTATAACAGCAGTAAGGTTGTTCCGTTAGTTGATACAGGCAAAATTAAGGTGGTAAACATTGGCAGAGATTCAGATGAACGATAATGTTTTCACATGCTGACGGTGAGTAATCATATGTCATGGAGAATGATTTATTGTGATTACCTAAGAAAACAAAGTAATAATCAACCAAAGCCAAAATCTTTGGCATGTACCAATGGTGTTGTCTACTGGGGTGTGCGCAAAAACCATGGCAGTACTAGTTTCAGAATTCTCTGCCTTAATTTGTACAATGAAATTTTCTTCTCATTGCTTGGATTTGCCAAATGAGATGGTTAGTACTGATATTGTTAAAACTTCATTGCTTGTGAATTCGAAGATGGGGAGTGATGTATGTTCTATAGAAGATAATGAATCTGAACATATAAAAGATTCTATCATAATTTTTTCAATTCTAATTTCTTGATTGCTTGATTCATAGGAAGAATTGATTTATGGGTTCTTGACTATTGCTTGATTCATGGTTCTTGTTTGACACAGTTATTTTCTCTTAATTGTGTGAGAAAATTATGACAGAATCTTTTACGTGTCCATATTCATTATCTTCTAAATTTGCCAGTGTTGGAGTCTCATGTGAAGGTGTGTTAGACTTCTGGGTTTCTAATGGACTTGAAGGAAAGCAAATGGGTTCTAGCTAATGATTGCTTTTGTTTAAACAAAGAAAGAGAAGAAGTTGCAGAGCAAAAATCTGTTGCTCAAATGAAAAGCTTCATTCAAAATATGTATAGTACATAGAAAATACATTATATGTTTTCTAAGATTATAACTCCAAGATTTTCTCCAGAAAAAGTAGAGTAACAGCAGAGTATTCAAACTAACATGCTTTACTAAGAGTTATTTATTTGTCATTGTTAGGTGGTACTTTATCAGAGTTAGGTTTTAGGTCCCTCTAATGCTCCAACATAAATCCATGTATGTGATTAGCCAAAGAACATATATATATCTTTGGAATATATCGAGTACATATTTTGAAAATATGCAACGACTAATAAAATCATGATAGCCTACTTTAGTAGAAATAGTATATAAACTCAATCATTTTCTTTATGCATACATTGGGCCTAGTACAACCAAGATAGCCTACCTTCTTATAAAAACCTTTGAACCACGAAAGATAACTATACTTTCATAGAATGTCACGTACCTTCATTTTATTTATTTATTAGTTTTTGTCTTGCTTTCACAATCTTTTGCAATGGTTTATATCACTAACAACAAAACAATCAGACAAATTTTATGTCGTCTATTGCATCCAAAATTATATTCCAATATTTCTATTGTAAACTTTTTCATCTTTGACTTATCATAATCTCTTTGTGCAATAACTAGAAACAATTGGTTTCTAACAACCCAAAAAGATAAATATAAGCACTTAAATCTATTTAATGTGTCTAGCATGCATATTTTCTTGTTAGAAATTTTTAATAGTCACAAAACTACTCACCATACAATTATAAAAATCAATATATAATTTGACGATTCAAAGTATAACAGAAAAACCTGATTCTCCATAAAAATATCTAATCAACTACTGCAACTTCTATTTGGCTTTAACAATTTTCAAACATGACAAATGTACGTACCCATCTTCATCAGTTAATTTCTTGAACTATCAACTTGTCAATTTCAATATGTCACCATTGACTACATGCATATATTTAAATTTTTTTTGAATCCACATACCATTTTAAAATTGTTGAAAAATAATTACAAATATCAATAGAGATTCAACTTTTAAACCCGATTAAACTAATAAAATTAATTCGGGTTTGCATCTCAACAAAACATTATATATGTCATAAGATGTGTTAGTTTAATTGGTACTTGCTGTTCTAGAGTCATGCATGGTTGATCACAGTTTGCATCTAAACTAAACTATATATATAATCAACAAATGCATTATTATTATCGGAAACATTAATTAATACGTACAAGGATAGGTTCTGTCACATGAAACCTAAGTCTTTTTGCATAGTTGAAGACTTACACTACTCAGGTTTACAAGAAAATAAAGTTCAATTTTTACAAATAATAATAGCATAGATTTACGTAGCAGTTGCTTCCATGTCCCTACCGTAACGTGCAAACTTCCTTCATTAACATATTTAATTCAGATAAGATCTAATTCAGTATCAAATAATAGCATAAAGTAAATGGACAGTGATGATGACCTTTTATAAACAAGGAAGAATTAAAAACTACTCAAAAACTAAAGTGAAAAGGGAGGTGCTAATAAATAACAAAAAGCTTTACAAGCAAATTGAGAAAATAATCACCAAGAGACTCACAGTTTGCATGTATTGCTCATCATTCTCGTTTGTCCCAGAAGTACAAGAGATTGCATGTAAACTTGCAGGCAAAGAGAAGACATTGATACCAGAATTACCTATCAGCAGTAGAGGAGGGTGACTGCCTTGCTTGTCAATCTTTCCAACACGGATTAAGACAAGAGGTATAAAAAAACTTTCAGCTAGCATACCAACCTCTACTGGCTCAAAATGCTGTATAACATGCACAATAAGACCTGTCATCTATGTAATTAATATGAAATAAGAAGATTAAGTTCCACAGTTATTAGGTTGATGTCTTCATAGCAATAAAAATATTGTACATGTTGCAATTATAAGAGTATCAAACATGTGGATATGCATAATCCAACAGTGTGTCATCAATGATCAATCTAGCCAGGTAGCCAACTAAGAGTCAAATTTCAAACAATCAGAAGCAACTGAAGATTCACCTTGGTATCAAAAGAATGCAACTTCACCATTTGTGGACTTTCTATTCGCTTGGGTCTATCCAATTGAAAAAAAGTATAATTTGAGGGATCTGGCAATGCATAATTACCCTTAAATTACTCAACCCACAATTTACTTACATGTAAAACTGATTTCCCTTTTGGCTACCTTCATGCCTTTTTCTGTATTTATTAGGTTTTCTGGGCAATGCCACTGCAGCAGGTATATGCATTTTAATATACCAATAAATAATAGATAAGGTCTATATATGGTAAATTAAGCTAGAAATTCCCACATTTTTACAGTATTGGTGCTCAAATTAGAGAAATTAATGCGATCTTGAGTTAGTTTACGTGTAAATAAAAGAAGAATGAATTAATGCAAATATAATCAAGTTTACTTACTAGATAGAGGTAATCTAATGAAGATAATGCCCCCATTTCGTTGCTTAGCTTCCAATATAAACTCATTGAGGCAATTAAACAAACAATTGGTAATCATCTCTTCTTAATCTAGATTTTTTGCTCTATCATTTATGCTTATCGGTAGCTTATGCAGTGAAACAAATGGAAGTGAGCAACATGCAACGAACAGTTAATGTGGACAGAATTGACGAAAAAGATTGAGTTATAGATACAGACATCGCAGATGGAGCTATTGGATGATATTCAGTAGGAGATTCTTGCTTAAAAGGTGTGTTATGTCGTGTCCCAGAAACATCTCCCACTTTCCCTATCTTTGATTTCCATTGGAGGAGTGATCTGCCGATCTTTCTTCGGCCATCTACCCAAAATTGAAATTTCACTCACACGGCGTAAGGATAATGCATCATATTCCTCAAAATCCCAGCCAATTTTCTTGAAAACTATTATACAAACTAAAACAATCAAAACAGATCACAAGAACTTACAAGCCATTTTAGCGCTGGGTCTATATCGCGGGAGTTGTTCCATGATTTCGGGTTTGGCACAGTGAAGGAAATTGGGGTTTGGATTTGAGGCCTTCAGATCCGGCGGAGAACACAGAAGAAGAAGAAAGCATAAGTAGCTTTGTCCAGTAACGAGAGACGAAAGAGAAACAGAGAAAAGTGCACTTCCATAAACAATTTGGGGAGATCGTGCAAGACAGAAGGGGTAGTTTTTCTTTATACGGTCGTTCTTACTCTTTTAGTTTTGGAATTGATTGTAATAATTAAAATAACAACAAAACCCTTTTAAGTAATAAAATAAGAGTAAAAGTTGGAACATGCGTATTGTATGACAAAGAACAGAAAAACAACATTAAACAACAGAGGCCGACCGAGGGAAGGACATCACCCTTTAAAACAGGAACAACTTCTTGAGGAGGTTCGGTAAGACCTGTGAAGTCTTGAGTAGAGATTGAACCCAACTTAGCAAGTACATCGGCACACCGATTCCCTTCCCCAAACACATGAAGGACATTACAATAAAAGTAGTAGCACATAATAACTTACACAAATTATTTGATACCACTGCAAGTGTGCTGGCTAGGCTTACTGAACAAGAACCCACATTTCTTGACCAAAAAGCCTAAACATTTTTCTGCAAACTACAAACTTGAAATTTACAGAATCACCTTGGACCTTGTAAAATATGAGCTTGTCACTTTTCTGAAAACTTTTACCCCTTGCAACTTGACGCCGACCTTTGGAGATCACTGGTTTTTTGTACAAGTCATGAATCCCATTGCGAATTCTGCAGCGGAACGTGTGTTTCTTTTGCTCATCGCCATATTTAATATCAAAATCAACGTAGTTGCAGCCTTCTACGATTTGAGGGAGATGATTTTCTTGATGACGAGTCGGGAATTGAAGCCCCTGTTCAACATCTGTGGATGACAGAAATTTCTCAAAGAGCATGATCTTCGTCGACATTGTTAGTCGATTAGGATCGATCGAGAGAACAGGTTATGATCATATAATGCCACTCCTTTACTTTATAGAGTTTACCGAGTGCTTGAACCTCTTTGAAATTGAATGTGTTCTCCGATACTCACCTTATATAGATGATGTTTAAAAGGCCAGCAGCGTGTTTGATATGCAGCCTATTTTTTAGTATATTCTTTTATCAATGTTTGATTGATAGATGTTGTAATTCGCATTAGACTTTTTCTGTTTAAGAGATTGACGTGCAAGTGTGGACCCGCAGTGATTTACTTTTTGACTTTTATAACTAAAAGTTTACAGTACATTTACGAAAAATTTATGATATTATTACTAATATTTATTTGTGCATTGATTTTTAAATCTTTCAAAATATAGCAATTCTTTTAGAAGTGTATATGAAATTTTTTAATAGATTTGTTATCAAATTTACTAATTTTTTTGGTTGGGTGTTTGATTGATATATGTTGTATTGGCATAGGTGTTTTAAATACTGTTTGAGAGATTATTTTCTTGATGATTTTCTTTGAAATTGACTGCTTTTAGAACACCCACTTTATGAGAAAAATAAAAAGTGAAAGGGTCTGGATTTTATTGTGGGAGTGTTTTATTAGTATAGACACCCACCTTATGAGAATTTCATGGGATGTTTGATAACTGTATAGTAAGATTGTAAGTGCAAGTGTCAGTGTACGTGTAAAGCCACTCTTCTAGACCTTTTATACCTCCTCTCTTTTTTTTTTTTAATTCTAAATATAAAAGTAGCAGAATTCATTTGAAATGGGTTTTTTTTGGGCGTCCGAATTTAGATACATTTGTGGGTGAATTTCTTTGTGTGTGACTGGGAGCACCTATTTTCTCAAAGAGCATGATTGTCGGCATAATAGCTAGCTAGAGTTGAGTTCGAGAGAAGAACAATATCATTTGTACCTTTTAACCAAATTATCTTTCACATAATTTAGTGGGAGAATCTGATGTGGGTCCTGGTATGTTTTATTGTTTTTAATAGAACTATCAGCTAGCTGCACGGTATATAAAATTTAATGTACTATTTAAAGATGAATTAGCCCGAATCTAACCAGCTAGTTATGACAGCGAAATCTGAATTAAGGCATGTACATGTGCATGTAGGGTATTCTCACAAAGCATCGCGTTAACCAGTGGCGGACCCACAACTCATGGACTGTCCCGGCCTAACTTTTTTTTAAAAAAAATTACGTAGTTTTATTACTAATTTGGTTTGAAGTCAATAAAGAGTAATAGATTAATTTCGTACAGCGGTTGATTTAGCAAATTTTTTTTTTTTTTTGGAAGGGTTATGAGTTCAATTCTTTAAAAGCCCTTTCTGATTTAGTTTTCTTTGCCCTTCTTAGCTCTTTTTTTTTTTTTTTTTTTTTGAAAATAAATAAATCTTGTTAATCGTAATTCTTTATAGTCAAATTTTAATTTTTTCAAATTTGTTAACTAATATTACAATTGAACAATTGTTTTGTTCCCCTAGAGATTCCGTTCAATTATATTATAACAAAAGTTATGTAAACTTAATAAATAAACGTAGCATTTTAGAAAGGACAAAAATTAATTTACCTTATATTAAAGTAATTAAGATTATGAAAAAATTTCAAAAGAATATGAAGGTTTATTGAAATAAATTTTATTTTTACATAAAATAATTTAAAGACGAGTTTACTTCAAAATCAAAACAAAAAAAATGGAAAAAAGTATAATTTAATTATTAATAATTTTTTTAGGATTATTTAATAAATATAATAGTTAAGAATAATGCGTTATCTTAGCCATTAATTTTATTTTGCTTTGTAGTAAGTCAGTTGGGCTGTTAATGTATTATATAATGAGAGGGGTAGTTTCATCCTTCCCATAAATTCTCATCCCAAATGAAGGTAGAATTTGATCTCAGTCTTTCGGTACACACATCAAGAACTAACCAACTGACATTCATCATCAGTTTATTTCAATTGTTAGGATTAGTACACTTTACCCTCTAAAATGTATTATTATTATATATAACTTTAAATTATATTCCTATGTTAAGAATGATCATTAATTTAATTTTTATTTGTAACTCATTTTAAGGTGAATGATTTCATTTCATAATTAATTTAACTAAATGATGTTCAATCATACTTGTCATTTAATAAAAATAAAAATATAAGCTAACCTTATTTTATTTTAATTTTATACTTTCGGGATGTATGTGTTTTAAAAATTGAAGATGTCCCTATAATTTACATAGAGGTTAGAATAATTTATTTATTTTAATTAAGGAAATGGAAAGATAGGTAAGGTACCCCATACATTCTGACCAAAAATATTATGTCTACATAACTACTATCCTAGATCTAGAAAAAACTCTCATCGCACCTATTTCGGGACCAAAATTGAAAAAAATTTAATTATGAATTGAAGCCCCTGTTCAACATCTGTGCGTGACAGTATTTTGTCGAAGAGTTTGGTAGTTGTCGACATTGTTAGTCAATTAGGATCGATCGAGAGAACGGGTTATGATCATATAATGCCACTCCTATATTTTATAGAGTTTACAGAGTGCTTGAAATTCTTTGACATTGACTCTGCTTTGGACACCCTTATGAGAATAATCAATATGTGTCGGAATTAAGGAATTAAGGAATTAAGGAATTAAGCACCAAGGAGAATATGATCAAAGTATTCAAACAGAATATTCTTTACTAATAGTTAATAAAACAATATATTATATAAGGCTAGAATTCTAGAATCTAGACTCTTTCTATTTAGCCTGCTTCAATTTTTTTAAAGAAATTAGTATATATCAATATTAAAAAAAAATTATAAAGTTTCAAATAAAACTCCAACAGAGAAAAAAAAAAAAAAAAAAAAAGATAGCAAAATGAGGTTTCAGTAAAAAAGAATATCATCATTAAAGTGTAAAAGTGTTTACCAACTTGGGTTTTTCTTTTGTTTTGAGGGGTGCACATGGCCTTGCGGGTGGTAATTTATTATACAAAATTTTTGACAAATTGAAGCTATATTGGTGCACGGCTGTGTAACCCAACAATATGGGAATCAGTTAGTGTATGTGAATTGATTGAAGTAGAAGAAAGATTAACTAAAAACCCGAACCTAGCTTTTCTTTTGACTAGAATAGATTTGTACAATCGAAATCTCTGAATGTGCATGTATATGTTATTCTCACAAAGCATCACATTGATTTTGGTTTATATAAAGAACTTTTAATGGTCTAGGTCAAACTATTAATATCAAATTCTCTAGTATATATAGTATGGATTAGGATATTCTATCTCATGTTTCTTAGGAAAATGGGAGAGAGTCCTTTGGAACTCAATGTACATATTTGTGAAACCCACTATAAAATCAACTTGTAAAATAAATCACAAATTTACAAAGCTCTCCATTATCACAATAAAAGTAGTAACACTATAATAATAACTTCACACATTATTTGATACCACTGGAAGCTAGTAGTTCTTTGACTCGTACCTCCAACACAATGCTCTCCATCATAAATGTATATTAACTTGTGACCTCCATCGTGCTAGCTAGACTTACTAGCTAAACAAGACACCAAATTTCTTTACCAAAAAGCATAAACATTTTTCTATACACTTCAAACTTGAAATTTACAGAATCTCCTTCCACCTTGTAAAATATGAGCTTGTCACCTTTTTCAAAACCTTTATCACTTACAACTTGACGCCAACCTTTGGCTATCACTGGTTTGTTGTACAAGTCATGAATCCCATTGCGAATTTTGCAGCGGAAGGTGTGTTTGCTTTGTTCATTGCCATATTTAAGATCAAAATCAACATAGTTGCAGCCTGCTACTATTTGAGGAAGATGATTTTCTTGATGAGAAGTCGGGAAATGAAGCCTGTGTCCAACATCTGTGCATGACAGTATTTTCTCGAAGAGCATGATATTTGTCGACATTGCTAGTCGATTAAGATCAAGAGAAGGGGGTAATGCTTATATAGAGTGTGAACTTGGACGTGCGTGATAACAAAGATTGTCACTGGCCGAATGTCACATGGCCACTCTAATTTAGAGCATCTCACTTGCTACAATGGGATTCTTAATATTGTATATCACTTCTTTTTTTAAGATAAAATATTGTATTGCGTATCACTTTACCACTCTAATGGGGTTATCTCCCGTATTGTAATGTATTGTATATCACTTTACCGCTCTACTGGGGTTATCTCCTGCTCTAATTTCTTTTGTATAACTCTACCACTCTAAAGCAGAGCCAACGCCGGTTTTGTATTTTGTATAACTTTACCGCAGATAATTGAATATATCAATATCCTATGTGCATGTGCGTGAATAACAACAAAATTCTATTTTGTCGAGACATGAGAATTCAAAGAGAGCAACTTGAGTTATATGAGCAGAGATTCACTAATTAAGTTGAGCAGTGACTCAAAGAGAGCAATATGGTTCGCTTTTGTGTCCTTTTACTCTTATAATCACTTTTGTGTGCTTTTACTCTTATATAATCACTTTTGTGTCTGCTCTTATTTTAATAATTTGTCGAGACATGAGAATTCAAAGAGAGCAATATGAGTTATATGGTTCGCTTTTGTGTGCTCTTCACTTTTGTGTGCTGTGTCTTCTCTTACTCTTATTCTTATTGACTCTGTCTTCTCTTATTCATTATTTTTATAATCACTTTTGTGTGCTCTTACTCTTATATAATCACTTTTGTGTCTTCTCTTATTCTTATTTTTATAATTTACTTTTGTGTGCTCCTCTTATTCTTATTATAATTTTTATAATCACTTTTGTGTCTTCTCTTATTCTTATTTTATAATCACTTTTGTGGGCTCTTCTTATTCTTAGTATAATTTTTATAATCACTTTTGTGTTCTCCTCTTGTTCTTATTTTTATAATCACTTTTGTGTGCTCTTACTTTTTCTCTCACTCTTATTCTTATTGCTGTGTCTTCTCACTTTCTCTTGTGTTCTCTTCTTCTCTTCTTATTTTTATAATCACTTTTGTGTGCTGTGTCTTGTGTCTTCTATTACTCTTTTTTTACTGCTGTTATGTTTTTTGTCTTCTACTCGTATTTCTTCGCTTATTTGTGTTTGCTTGTACCTTGAGTCAAGAGTCCACGACCTACATCACACATCACATAGGCCGATGTGAAACCTCTCACAATAATACCTCTCACAATCAATCAATATATATGACACAATTTTTGAGATATTAAACATTTTCCTCCGCTTTTTCATAAACACAATTTTAGATAGTAAACGTGAAACCCTCAACCTAAGTTACTAATAGTCTAATACAGAGCCCAACAAGCCCTGTCTCAGCTTTTTCATGCAGTACTTCATTTATTTAGATTCATTTGTTGATGAATTTCATTGCATGTGATTGGGAGCACCTTTTTCTGTTCAACGCAAAAGCTGATGAAAATCCGAAGCTGCATCCAACATACTGGTGTTGTTGAACTGATCGTGAAATAAATTTTGGGTCCCTCTATCAATTTGGGTAAGTCCTTATTTTGGAAGAATGGATATTGGAAGCATAGTTGGAGCTTGAAATCAGATACATAAAATCCTGAAACACCAATTTGGGGTTATGGTTACAGACATCGATTTTGTATTTTCATTTTCTAATTTGCTTTGATTCCGTGCAATTGAACCTTGGACGATTACTTTGGAAGCAGAGGTGGTTCGAATCCTTTTAAAAAGATAGAGAAAAGACTTGATACAAAGAAGCTCAAATTGACCCCTTTCGCTCTTCTTCACCGTTTTCTGCCAGAGAGAAGAGAAAGAGAAAGTGTCCGAGGAAGAGAGAGAGAGAGAAAGAGAGAAATTGAGTTGGGAAGGATCCTCGGCTGTTTGTACTGGTATGTGAATATTTGACATTGATTCTTTCAATTCTCTGTATGAAGTGGTGTTGAATTTATGGGTTTTAGCTATTTGTGGTTTGGTTAATTGGGTTTTATTTGTTGTTAGTATGGTTGTGTTTCTACTACTTGAGGTTACTGAAACTATAGCTTCCTTATTTGGAAATTCAAGATGTTCGTTTGGTACTTTGGTTTACTTTTGTTTTTCTGTCACTTGAGATTTGATTTTATATTTTTATGGCTAAGATAAGTTTAAAGTTACTGATATTAAGTGAATCCTGGATTTGGGCAAAATGGTTTATGTTTTGCAAAGCTTGTTTAATCTGTATAATTGTGCTGATTGGGTGGAATTGAATCTTTGTCTCTTTGAGAACTGTTCTGTGGTTTGGACTTTGGAGGGTTAGAGGATTTTGTATAACTCAGTTGCTTTGAAGCGTGTTGAACATAAAAAGAAAAACGTGAAACTTCAGGAGAATGGATGATTGAGACTTGAAATTCTGTTAGCCTTCTATTTTTTTTTTTAATCCAGTTACGGTTATTCAGTTTCCTAAAACACTATCAAGCTAGTTATTTGATACAATATTATAATTACTACAGGGTAGCGACATGACTTGGTTATCTGTAATAGGTAAACTACTCATGTGAGATATATATATATATATATATAAGGTCGTACATCTATTTGGTATAACTTTTTGTAGTTTGTTTTAGGTATATTGTTAGCAAAGGATATCTATCCTGTAAAAAGAGAGGATAGAAAAATTAATGCGGGGAGGACTGTGACACAAATATGACTGTGGCGACAGATAAGATAAATTTATATTTATGATATTGGCATGACTACTTTACGAATTGACCAAACAGGATAATTGTATTTGTTTGGCATTCACAAATTTCACAAAACAAGTATGATAAAGACATTAAACAAGCTGTTTACCCATAAATCAATCTCTTTTCCAGGCTAGCAGATGAAATCTTTAGTTTTCACGCAGTTGTCAACATTTGAACAATAAGAAAAAGAATATTAGTATAGATTCTAACATCCTCTAGTAAATTGGAAAAAGTTTCCTTGGTTGAGCAAGAGATGTTACTTTGTTGAAAAGGTTAATAGATCTTACATTTCATACTTTGTATTCAATTGAGATTATTCTCAGAAGTCCAGTTTCAGTGACGGCCCTTAAAATGAAGGCTAAGTTAACTACAACTTGTGTAAGAGAAGGAAATTGTCTTCATGTGTGTCGGAAGTCAAGTAAACTATCCAAAAAAATCATGCTCTGTACTGCAAATAGCACATGAAGCAACAGATTTAGATACATCAATTCAAACCTAAAAAAATGGTGGGCTTTTGACGTAAATCTGTAGATTTGAATTATTGAGCTTCATAGTTAAACATGATTTCTCCCATGAAACTTTTTGGTTTTCGTTGAGTTAGTTTTCACTATGATGGTGCTTCTCAGTAAGTTATGTATGTTAGTGGGTAGATTGTGCCAAAGAAGTGGTAGCTGCCCAGGAACATGAAAGTGATGAACACCTTGGTCAAAAGATGTGCAATGGAGAAAATCCTGTGGTACACATATGTCTTTCATCAGATGAAGATTCAAGCTTAATGAAAAATATGGTAAAAGATTTAATTCCATGTTCATGCTTATGTATTTTCACTTGTAGAAGCACTCTGATGCACAGTCACCACAGTGAAATCTAGGTGGAGTTGTCTGATTACTCTAAAGTGGCCCTTCCTTAAAGACTCCCCTGCTTTACAAAAGAAGAAATCATACAGGCTTTGCTTTTTGAGGCACCTAAGCATGCTAATTGTGGAAGTGTTTTTTTAGCATGAGGCATGACACAATATTTCACCATCTTATTCATTTCTGTTGAACCAAAAAATAAAGCATGTACAAATTTAGGTATTACCTGTTTCATTTGTATTATAGATCTCAACTCAACTAAGTTTTAAATTCCAAACAAGTTGGGGTTGACTAATTTGTATTGTAGAAGAAGCATCTGAATTTCTAGATTATTCCATCCTATTCAAGATGACATAAATAGCATTCCCAACTGCGGTTGTTGGATTCTTCAGCTCCTTGAGGAATACATTAGTAAACAATTTTCACTGTACATGACGGTACCTAATAAGGTTGACTATGTACCTTACTGCTTGTAAGTTGGGAAGACTTGTTCCATGTTTGTGTATGAGTTTCAATATAATTTTACACACGTGTTTGAAATGGCTGGACTGAGCATATATTCCCTTCTGCCTTTTTTGTTGCCTGTTTTTGTGAGAATCTAGTCTGAGATCCTCCTATTGGTGGGTTAGGTAACATTAAATTTTATGTTTTTTCCCAATTGTCATTCCTCGGGAAATTTTGAAATTGTCTGTGGAATTATGAGTTGTTTTATTGTCCCGAGTTTTTTTATGCTTATGCTAATGCTAATATGGAAACATCTGCTGTGATGCTTTTGCATTGATTAAGCCTTCCCATAGTCAGTATTGTTTTTAGTATTATTAAGTTCTAAATGAGATTGCAGTGTTGGCTTAAATAGATCCAGTATGTAAAGGTATTTTTGGTCCACATATAAGAATGATTGCACTGGCGGCTATCAAAAGTTGTTCCTCCTACTATAAATAAAATTTACTTCCTAAGTGTCTCAAATTTAGTCTTAGGTAAGTAGTTTGTCAATATGTAGCAACTTCAGAACTTATATAATGAACAAACTTGACTTCATCATCTTTCTCAGATTTGAGGGGAACTTAATATTGGTATGCTTGGTCCTACTATGAAAAATAGGATTCCTCACAATTGAGATAGCTGACTGACTATCACATAATATAATCGTGGCTTCATCTGGTCCTTGATTCAGATCAACAAACAGTCTCCTAATTAGCTAAATGACTTGATTTACAGCACCGACAGCAACAACAACGTATTCTATTTCTGCTGTTAATTGAGCCATGGCGCTTTGTTTCCTTGAGCTCCTAGCTAAAGAAACCTGAGCAATATGAATTTTGTTGGTAAGTTTGTTGGTTCTAGTGTATTCTATTTTTTGAGCTTCAGCTAAATAAAACTATTAAGAGTTTTTAAAGTGATACATTAATTACAAAAGATAATCTAAGCTCGATCAGCTCTATTAAAATGTGAACAAAACTCACCATGAAGAGAAAAAGTACTCCTACTATAATTACAATAAAATTCATTTAATTGCTTTCAAAAGAAATAGCAGTTGTACCTAGTAGGAACTAGCGACAGAGCTAATTGGTCGTACAGATAAGGATATTAAAGTCATACAAAGAATAACAGACTGTTCAAAGAACCGAGGTTTGGTTGTAACAATCTTATATTGATGAAAAAAATAATACACTTGAACTAATAAACTTGCTAACAAAATACATATTGATCTTCGTTAACTAATAAAAAACATATTACCAGAAAAGCTCCCTCGAACTTCTTGTCTACCTTCTTTGCTCATCTGTTTGAAAAGCATTGAGCAACTCTTAACAGATATATTCAGCTTGCTTTAAGTCCTTTTGAGTCCTGTAATGAGAAAATCTTTGACTCAAACCTTTCAGGCTTGACTAGTACCTTTTGAACAATTCTCTTTTGTGTTAACTCTCACCAAGCAATCGAATTTGATTCACAACCTTCATAATCAATACTCTTTTACAGTTTATGATTCTTTTATTTACTTCAAACTCTTTTCTGAGATTCAAGACTTGCATTTGTCTTGTTCTATCAGTGCCTTGGAACTCCTCCTTAAGCTTGTCTCAGGCTTTCTTTGTTGTTTCACATGCCATAATCTTTGTGAAAATAACATCAAATATTGCTGCCTGTATGCAGAGCTTTAAATCTTTTTGTCACTTCTTCACTGTGTTGCTTCATTTGTGTGGAATTTGCATTTAGAGGTGCAGGATCACCTCCTATATCTACTAATCCCCATAAATCATAAGATTTCAAATAAGTCTTTAATTTGACAGACCATGTAGGATAGTTTTCTCCTGTAAAGGGACGAGGTGGAGTACCATAAAATTTGATTGAGGCCATGGATTTTGTTCGGAGTTTTTTTAAGAGTCAAAGTTAAATTTTGATACCAATTGTAAGTTTTGCTCAAAGAGGAAGAGAGAAAAATAGTACAAACAACATACATTAGTTTTCATTCATAAAAGATATAAAAATCATTTTCTACCTAATCCAATTATTACAGTATGGATTGTCTTCCTAAGTTCGTGGATCACAACTTACATAATAACAACTAGCAAATACATATAAAAATAATAATAAGATGAAACGTCATAACACCATGCTTCTTAATGAAGTTTGACAGCTTTAACAGTACCTTATATTTTCAATTGGCTTCTAGCAGATTTCCTTACGATCAAGCAAGATATGTTTGCAAATCTTGAGCTGATAAACAACGTGATCCTCAATTCATAAGCAGTCACTTCATTAAAGTGAGAACTTCTTTTTTCAAAGTTATTTTGATCCCTCCAAGCCCTCCTATATGTATACAAAGATGAAAGATATGGAGATCACCAGAGCTGTAGATCCATGATGTAGTCAGTTCCCTGGACACATAAGTGATAGCTGCGATGGTGTAGTCTTGACGCATACCTTTCCTCCTTCCACTGGAAGTCTCTACCTTGCAAATCCTATAAATTTGCAGGTTCCAAAACTCCCTGTTTTAAACTCTCAACTCCTTAGCAATTCTAGCAATAAAATCTTTTACAGCAACAGTAAGGTTTGAACGATTAATTGATACAGGAGAAATTAAGGTGGCAAGCAAATAGCAGATTCAGATGGACGACAATGCTTTTACATGCTGACAATGGGCATTCATATGTCATGGAGAATGTTTCCTTGTGATCATCATTACCTAAGAAATCAAAGTTATTGTCAACCAAAGCCAATATCTTTGGCATGTCGATGGTGTTGTCTACTAGGCTGTGCGCGAAAACTGTGCCGTCATGACTACTAGTCGTAGAGTTCTTCGCCTTGATTTCTACAACGAAACTACTCATTGCTTCGAATTGCCAGATGAGATGATTAGTACCGATATTGTTAAAGCCTCATTGCTTGTAAAGATGGGGAATGATGTATGTTTGACAGTATGGGAGTCCTGAGAAGGTATTTAGACTTTGGGTTTTAAAGGACTCGAAGGAAGCAAATGGGTTCTAGCTAATACGATGAGAGTACTTGATCAAGCTAGTCCGAGAAACTCCTCACGGCCATTTGCATTTTATTTTATTTTTATCATCCGAAGTTACTGGTCATTAATGTTGAAATGTCTGATGGACAGTAGCTGCGGCTCTCAATGTCAAGACATGGGTACTGCAAAAGCTCTGCCCAAGTTAGGTGATCTGAGTTGGGCAAGGTCTGGCTTCCACACCAACAGCCTTGTGTTTTGACGGTTGAAGACAGTATGTACTAGAATACTATTAATTTGTACTTGCTCTTCTTAGAGGGTTTGTATGGATTGAATTTTGTTTGTATCTGTAGAGTAAAAAATGGACAAGTTACTCTTTGCTTGTCTTGAATATTGTGCAAGATAAAAAATCATTTCTTCCAAAGCAGGGTTTGAATTTGAGACATCCAAGTCAGAATCTCATTCTAACCATGTAGTTTACTTTTGCCTTATCTGTTGGTTACCATACAGGTGGTTTGTAATCTGTTTTGTTGTACAATGTGATGACATGTTTTATGAACAGAGAACCATAAAGATGCACATGGTGGAGGATTCATCAAGATTGAAAAAGCAGAAACATAGTACCATACCTTTCTGATGAGATTATTACAACATTCATAATTGGCAAAAAAGACAGTGCAGCAATGATCACTAAATCTCCCAATGGCAAACAAAAAGTCATGCTTTGCCAACAGTTGCCATGATACCTTAATTGTGAAACGAATTATTTAATTGTGAAACGAATACATTATTGTGAAAACCTGCAACGACTATAAAATCGATCAACTTGTACTATAAATCACAAGCTTACAAAGCATTCCATTATCACAATAAAAGTAGTAACACTAACAATAACTTCATACATTATTTTCTTACCAAAAAAAAAAAAAAAACTTTACACATTATTTAAAATCATGCAATTGAACTTTGAATAATACAGCTACACTTATTATCATTTTTCTATTTAGAAGGTTCAAGAATAGACTTTCATATTTATATACTTAGGTTTAGCCTCTATATATATGTGTGTGTTTTTATTTATTATTTTTTACTCGTGACTAGAACACAATGCTCCATCAACAAACACAATAGACAATAATTGTAATATATATTAACTTGTGACCTTCAATTGTGCTATAGCTGCTAGCTAGGCTTACTAAACAAGACACCAAATTTCTTTACCAAAAAGCACAAAGATCTTTCTGTATACTTCAAAATTGAAATTTACAGAATCACCTTCCACCTTGTAAAATATGAGCTTGTCACCTTTTTTAAAACCTTTATCACTTGCAACTTGACGCCAACCTTTGGATATAACTGGCTTGTTGTACAAGTCATGAATCCATTGCGAATTTTGCAGCGGAACGTGTGTTCGTTTTGGTCGCTACCATATTTAAGATCAAAATCAACGTAGTTGCAGCCTGATACGATTTGAGGGAGATGATTTTTTGATAATAAGTCGGGAATTGAAGCCTGTGTTTAACATCTGTGTACGAGAGTATTTTCTCAAAGAGCATGATCTTTGTCAACATTAATAGCTAGCTAGCTAGCTAGATCGAGAGAAGAATAAGAATAAGATCATAACACAACTCCTCTAAACTTTATATAGAAACCTTGTACCTGCACGCAGCAATAGAATATTAAGAAACCAAAACAAAAAAATTCGCTTTTTATTTTAATAATCCAGATCAGACATGGTTCTGGGTTTACCTTCAAACTTTTTATGACTAGTATAAACTACTAGCTAGCTAGCTCGATTATATATACATACAAATTTGTATATGAAGGATATAGACAAAAATGTGGAATTAGAGCTTACGTGGAGTATAGAAACACTTGTGTAAGTGCTTATCTTAGAAAAAGAAAAGTAAAGGGCCAACAAAATTAATATATCACTGTTTTGCTCTCCCATTATTACACATGACCTTGCCAGGCGGTAATGAATTATAAATGGATAGAAAATTTATGACAAATTGAAAGCTATATTGGTGCACGACTGTGTATCCCAACAAAATGGGAATCAATTTGTATATGTGAATTGATTGAACTCCACGTACAAGAAGTTGCTGATAGTGTGAGTATGGTATTTGTGCGTTTGAAGAAGAAGAAAATTTAACTAAAAAGCCGAACCTATAGCCTGCATTTCTTTTGACTAAGAAAGATTTGTCCGATCGAAATCTGAATGTGCATGTATATGGTATTCTCACAAAGCATCACATTGATTTTGGTTATGTGTATAAAAAATTAGAAGTAAACAAAAAAGGGTAGCCACATTTATACATATATATTAAGAGAGAGTATCTCACTCATGTCATCATGTTTATTTAATGGCCTAAATGGCATTATCCTATTAATATCAAATTCTCTAGCATATATATATATATATATATATAGTACGGATTCGGAATATTCTATTCTATCTCATGTTTCTTAGGAACATGAGAGAGAAACGTAATCAATTTGTTTGTATGTGTCTTTCTCTCTCTCTCTCTGAACAATGAGAATCCAAATGCAGCATGATACAAAGTCAACAAGCCCTGTGTCAGCTTTTTCATTCATTACTTTAGATCATTTGTCACGTACGTGTGGCTGACGAGTGATTGATTACTTTAATGAAAGTGTCACACACACTGAAAGTTGCTATCAACTCTTATTTATAGTTGGTAATATACATTGGATGACAATTCGAACCCAGCCAATATTATTAGATTTGATATTAACTTAGGTAGAATTGTAATTTATGAATCAAGTCAGATTATTTATGATCCTTATAATTTATTTATTTAATTTATTTATAAAGAATTAAGATTGTCTATATTTATTTACTTGATGTATTTTTTATAAATTCTATAATACTATATAGTAAAATAAAATTATATTAAGAATTGATAAAATAAATTATTTACTTAAATGTCTAATTATTTTTATTAATTATTTACTTAAATAGTTGTTACATGTCTATATAAAAAAATTTGCTAAAAAATAGAACATTATTATCTATTAAATTTTAGATAATTTATTAAAATAATATTTTAAAAATAAATTGATTAGTTTTTTTTATTTACAATTAGCTTCCAATTTGACTAATGTGAAAATTTTAAAGCGTAAACAATTTTATTTTTTTTAGAAAAAAAATAGATTAGTTTATCCATCATGATCCGTGGATCAAATTTGATCTAATGGTTATATTATTTTCTACTTTATTTTCTAATTGTAATATTTTAAGGTTAAGAATCACTTCTTTTTATTATTAAAAAGGAAAAGAAATAGAGAATATATATATATATATATTTATATCAAAATGGCTTGGGTTAGAGTACTTTGATCCATAGAACAAATAATGTTGGATCGGATTGGTAATCAAAGTGTACATGCAACTAACCAGACCACACATCCCCACACTATAAATAATATATATATTCTGCTTTTCATATATCAGAATTCATTTACTTCCTTCTCTATTTTCTGATATATGTTGTTATAGGACTAGATCTTAGTACCAGAAGAAGAAAAGGAAGAATAGCAGAAGCGTAGTACCCGTAAGCTTTGCTCAAAGAGGGAAGGAAATAAAGAGTACAGAACAACATACATTAGTTTTCATTCCTAAGTTATATAAAACAACCTTCTCTACTTAATCCAATCATTACAATAAGAGTTGTTTTTCTAAATTTTTCGTTCACCAAAACTTACACAATAACAACTAACAAATACATAAAAAAATAACAATAAGTTAAATTGCCATATATGACCGTGCTTCTTAATAAAGCTTGACAGTTTTAACACTCCTCCTTGACAATTTTGATTTAATCTTAGGCAAGAAATCAGTCAATGTGTCATCAACTTGTTCTTCAGAACTACAACGAACAAACTTGACTTAACCATTTTTCTCAGATTTTCTAATTGAGAGAAACTTAATCTCGATATGCTTGGTCCTACAATGAAAAATAGGATTCCTTACAGTTGAGATGGTTGACTGACTAATCACATAATATATATAGCCATTGCTTCATCTCGTCCTTGATTAGATCAACAAGCAGCTTCCTAAGTTAAATGGCTTGATTTACAGCACCGGCAGCACCAACATATTCTGTTTCTGTTGTTGATTGAAGCCACGATGCTTTGTTTCCTTAAGCTCCAAAAGAAACCGGATAAATATGTATTTTGTTAGCAAGTTTATTGGTTCTAGTGTATTCTTCATTATGAACAGCTCCAGCTAAATAAAACTATTAAGTTTTTAAAGTGATACATTAATTACAAAAGATAATCTAAGCCCAATCAGCTCTGTTAAAATGTGGACAAAGCTCATAGTGAAGAACAAAAAGTGCTCAGCAATAATTAAAATAAAATTCATTTAATTACTTGGAAAATAAATTGCAGTTGTTTGCAAATCTTGAGCTGCTAAACAACGTCATCCTCAATTCATAAACAATCACTTACTTCATTCAAGTAGAGTTTCTTTATTTAAAGTTATTTCCATCCCTGCGACCCCTCCTAGAAATGTGTTTAGGTGAAAGATATGAAGATCACCAGAGCTGTAGATCCATGGTGTAGTCAGTTCATAGGACACACAATTTATAGCTGTGATGGTATAGTATTGACGCATACCTTTCCTCCTTCCCCTAGGAGTCTCTACCTTGCAAATCCTATAACTTTTCAGGTTCCAAAACTCCCTGTTTTAAATTCTCGAAACTCCTTAACAATTCTAGCAATAAAATCTTTTACAGCAGCAGGTAAGGTTTGGACGATTAATTGATACAGGGGAAATTAAGGTGGAAAGCAAATAGGGTATTAAGATGGACGACAATGCTTTTACATGCTGACAATGAGCATTCATATGTCATGGAGAATGATTCCTTGTGGTCATCATTACCTAACAAATCAAAGTTATTACAACCAAAGCCAACATCTTCGCATGTACCTGGTGTTGTCTACTAGGCTGTGTGCAAAAACTGGCTGATACGACTACTAGTTCTAGAGTTCTTCGCCTTGATTTGTACAACAAAGCTACTCGTTGCTTGGAATTGCTAGATGAGATGATTAATACCGATATTGTTAAAAATTCATTGCTTGTGAAGATTGGGTGTGATTTATGTTTGACAATGTGGGAGTCCTGTGAAGGTGTGTTACACTTCTAGGGTTTTAAAGGACTTGAAGGAAAGCAAATGGGTTCAAGCTAATAAGATGAGAGTACTTGATCAAGCTAGTCCGAGAAACCCCTCACAGCAACTTACTTTCTTTTTTTTTTTTTTTTTTTGTCATCAGAAGTCACTGATCTTTAAAGTTGAAAGGTCTGATGGACAGTAGCTGTTGCTCTCAATACGAAGACATGGGTACTGCAAAAGCTCTGCCCAAGGTAGGTGATCTGAGTTGGGCAAGGTCTGGCTTCCACACAAACAGCCTTGTTGTGTTTTGACGGTTGAAGACAGTATGTACTAGAATACTATTATTTTGTATTTGTTCTTCTTAGAGGGTCTGTATGGATTGAATTTTGTTTGTATCTGTAGAGTAGAGATGTTTTTAATAACATCTTAATCACATTTGGCTTTCTTGAAGCAAGAATTGTTGATTAAATGGACAAGTTGCTCTTTGCTTGTCTTGAATATTGTACGAGATAAAAAATCATTTCTCCCAAAGCAGGGTTTAAATTTGAGACATCCAAGTCGGAATCTCATTCTAACCACGGAGTTTACTTTTGCCTTATCTATTGGCATCAATATTCAATACAGGTGGTTTGCAATCTGTTTTGTAGTACAATGTGATGACATTTTTTATGAACAGAGAACCATAAAGATGCACATCATGTGCAGCACATGGTGGAGGATTCATCAAAAAGAATGAAAATGCAGATAAATAGTGCCATATCTTTCTGACGAGATTATTACAACATTCTTAATTGGCAAACAAGATAGTGCAGCAATAATCACTAAATCTCCTTAGGCCAAACAAAAAGTCATGCTTTGTCAACAGTTGCCATGATAACTAAAATCCAAAATACAGGACAGAACACGGAAATGAACCTACTAATCTGAAGGTAACTTTAACTTATAGTGACAGTACCGATTTGTTTTACCAAGCTGCACAATGTTATTTGCCTCTGCCCATCTTAGACTCCTTAGCCAGACTATCCACTACAAGCTGCAGAAATGCCGTATCAACCAGACATTGACCCGTAAAAGTCTCTTTGCACTATCTCAAAGGCAGTCTTCACATCACCCCTTTCACATAGGAAGGGAAGAAGAGTTGTGAATGTCTTCTTATCTGGGTCATAACCACTGTTTCTTATTTCACTATACCATCGGTTAGCTTCCTCCAAGTTCCCCTCATTGACAAAAGCTTTGATCAAAGCATTGAAACTAAATACATCAACCAGGCTTAACGCCCTTATTTCTTATTTCTTCAAGCAACACAACAGCTTCTTTTGATTTCTTCTCTGCCGCCAATCCCTGCAACTTAGCATTGTAGCTCCTGTTATCAGGAACAACATTCTTTTTATCCATTCGATTCCAAATTTTCTTACCATCTGCAAACCGACCCTTGTAATAGTTTTTTATGATTTGTATACAAATCTCCACATATATATTCTCAACATTCTTTTTATCCATTGAATCCCATTGTTAACTTTTTATTTTTTTCGTTGGAAGTAGTTTTTTATGATTCATTTTATTTATGACAATATATACCGTGTTGATGATATCAATTCCTATATATCATTTTATTTATATAATTTGTTCGATTGATATATTACGTGTTCTTTCGTGATTGGACAATACCAATATATAGTATTATCACATAATTATTTTTAAAAATAAATAAAAATTTATGAACATCATGAGGTTTACTCCGTTTCTACTTTTTTGTAAAGGAGTCAATTTTATCATGTGTACATGGAAGGGACTAATTTTAATTATATATTCTTATTTGCAAGTACTTAATACTCAATTTTAATACTATATTGTTAATTTCATTTGATTGTATCATAGTCATCCAGTGCTCTTAACCTATTACCGAAACTATTGAGAGATAAAATAATTATGTTTTCGCTCAAAGTAAAAGACAGAAACAGTAACGATTAACTCATATATGGTTGTGGATGTGAGTTCTCAAGTTCTAATTTCATTCTCATTGAGACCTCAGGTGTGGCGGCATGTAAAAAAAAAAATCACGCCAGATCTTTGATTTATTGAAAAAATTACTCAAAATGTCGATGTCATTCAAGTACGAGTTTTGGCCAAGATGTTGAGCTGCCCAAGCAGAGCATCTCATTCATAAATTTGTTCACAGAATTTGACGTTTTGCAAAATCTTTTCTGGTTTTGGGTCTTTTTATTCGTATAGTTAGTTTGAAATTTAGTTCATATTCAGTTTGAATTTGGTATAAAAGCTTTGGAGATAGTAGAAATTTAAATTATATTAGTATATTAAATCGGGTAATGTATAATTCACCTTTAATCTAATTATTAGTATATTCTTTAAATTATATCAAAGAAAATTAAATTTCAAAAGTTATTCACCTAATTTTTTTTTTCTATATAATATCTTGCCTCTCGGTAACAAAAGGTAATTGAACAAACACATGAAAAAACTCATTTCAAGGGATACCTCGAAAACAATAGCACTTATCATAAAAGTAGTGACTATATGCCTAAATTGTTTAGGATTCCACATGATCTTTTAACAAAACAAAACAAAAATAGTTTAAGGAATAAGTGACGATTAAATCTATGTAGTTGGGTGAAAAAGAAGAAAATAAAATAAGATTGTTGAAAAATTGATAAATCAAAATAATATTGAGGATAAAAATAAAATTATATTTGATGGTAAAAAGTCCATACAATATATTTTTGGACCACTCCTCACATCGCTACTCTTTATGCCTATTTAGCCCCCACTATCATCCCCCATGCAGAGTATTTTAGATAATTAGACAACATATGCACAGACTCATCTTTCCATAGACCATTAAACTAATCTAGATAATTCTTGAGAAAGTTTAGCTTATTGACAAAAGATAATTATTATAGCCACAATACTTGACGAATGGAATTATGTGCAATGTACACTACACTTTTTTTCACATGTAACCTAGAGATGGCAATTAGGCCATTGTTCATGTCAGACCTTACTCGGACCGGTCCTAATAATGAGTATTAAATTGGTATTTAATGAGCATGAGTCTGGGTATAGATATTTTTAAATTTTATTTATTGGGTCTAACATAAAATTTTCAATAATATCAAAATATATATTTTTTAAATGTGAGAAATTCATGATTGTTATGATTAAAGGGATGTATAATAATTGTAATACTATATTTTGATTTCGAGTTTCAAAATTTTATCAAGTGAGAAAATAATTTGGTATTAATAGTTTTGATATGAGAACTTCATTTTTAAATTTAAATTTTTTGAAATTGTATCGAAGAAAATTAATAGGTTTCTAATAATTATAATATCTTTAAGTTTTTCTCAAAGTTATGAAATATTTTTGTTAGATACTACTAATTAAAAAATATTTAAAATATAGTTTTCATGATTATATATTGTTGTTTTAACTTTTAATAGAAGAAATTTAATTTTCTTAAATACCCATAAGTTTTTACTATTACATAAATATTTTTTAATTGTTATTTTGCTTCAAATATTCTATTTTTTATTTTATTTTACTACTTTCATAATTTTTTGCTATATTAATATGAATTGTAGTTATTTTATGACTATTGATTTTTTTTTTAATCCTAATTCTTTTCAATATTAATAAATCTATAATTTATCAATAACTATATATCAATAGTAATTAATATTGAATTAAGAAATCTAATAAGTTACAAATAATTATAATATTATAAATCATTCTCTTTTAAAATACTATGAATGAAAAGAAATATTAAGAGCATAGTTTTATGATTGTAACATAATTGTATTAATTTTTCCTTAATCTTTAGAACTTTTTTTTAATAAATATATGTTTAAGTTATTTTTTAAAATAGATAAATGTAAAAAGCCAACTTCAATAGTGTAGGAAAAAGAATTCTATGCGATAACAACTATCCAATTTAACATTTCATTGTGTACATAAAATTTATTTTGGAATTTGTTTGCCTATATCCTTTTATTCATAAAATTGATTTTTTTTTTTAAAAAAAGAGGAAAATAAAGAAATAAAAAATTTCAGGTCTATGGGCAGCCCATTGGGTCTGGCCCCCTGGCATGTCCAATAAGTGATAGGTCTAAGATAGGCATCATTTTTAGGGTCCATGATGGGTATGGGGTAAACAATGCCATCTCTAATGTAAGCATGCAAACAGACTAATACCACCTTAATTTTTCACATGCAAATAGTTTCTACAAAAGGAATTGTGTAATTAATCATTGTCATTCTCATATTTTTAAACTCATCTTATTTTGTATGGAATTGATAATTAAAAAAATTTAGATTTTAAATGAATTGCTTTTAAATTATACACCATTTCATTTGAAATTCACATTTTATTCAATTATTAATTCCGCACCAAATAGGTTGAATTTCATTTTGTGAAATTTATTTGAGATTATATAATTGACACCTTACTCAATTCTAATTATCTCATAAATTAGACATGCTGAATCTATATGACAACCTTTATGGCTTGCTTGGTCCCTTATTGGGATGTATCTGACTTGTTTGAGTGATACTATCCGTAAATTATTGGAATGTCACAGTAGCTATAGATCTATGGTGTAGTACATTTCTTGGATATGTAATTGATAGCTGTGATGGTATATTATTGATGCATACTTTTCCTCCTTCCAATGGTAGTCTCTACCTTGCAAATCCCATAACTTTGCAGGTTGCAAAACTCCCTCTTTTGAATTACCAAATCCCAAACATTTATGAAATGTTTTATAACACCAGTAAGGTTGTTCCGTTAGTTGATACAGAAGAAATTAAGTTGGTAAACATTGGCATAGATTCAGATGAACGACAATGTTTTTACATGCTGACAGTGAGTAATCATATGTCATGGAGAATGATTTCTTGTGATTACCTAAGAAAACAAAGTTATAATCTACCAAAGTCCAAAGCCAAAATCATTGGCATGTACCAATGGATTTGTACCTACTGAGGTGTGCGCAAAAACAAAGCCACTACTAGTTTCAGAATTCTCTGCCTTGATTTGTACACTCTTAATTGCTTGGATTTGCCAAATGAGATGGTTAGTACTGATATTGTTAAAACTTCATTGCTTGTGAATTCGAAGATGGGGAGTGATGTACGTTTATGCAAGATGAAAATGAAGAAGCGTATGATGGATCTTATGTGAAGTACTACATGATGGAGAATGAAGGTTGTTCTCTGGAAAGGGCAAGAAAGCATGTTATGAGTATGATATCACATGAATGGAAGTGCCTCGACCAGGATTACACGTTGGAAAATCAATTTCCTGCAGCATTCATTATTTCTTCTCTCAATTTTTGAAGAATGTTGCCGTTAGTGTTTATCACAACGAGAATTTTTTAAATTGAGCTCTTCAGGAGTTTATCCAGTTATTGCTTGTTGATAGTTTTTAAATCTGTGACAATAATTGAGCTCTTGATCACCAGAACAACCTCTTTGTACTTAAGTTTTTAATTTGATGTTATGTGTACTGTAATAAATGAGTTTTGTAATTTAAATGTAATGTTTTTCAGCGATACAAGCAAATTGTATATCGGTATTTTGAGTTACATATGTCAAATAATTGTTCACTACCGATATTTAAACGTATACATGAATTTTTGTTGGTATCGAATTGTATGATGATATAGTATGATACATTCAATATGTCTAGATACCATATCTATTCAAATTTTAATTTACTTTTTTTTTAAAAAAATAAAAAATCAAGATTTTCATAATCTCAATAGAAAAAAAAAAAAATGAAGATTAATTAATATTAAAATTCAACCAAAAAATAAAAAATTAGTGATATGTTGTTTTTAAAAGAAATAAAATTTAGTTTGGATTCGTTTTGTCTAAATATTTTTTTTTATTGATATTTGCTAAGATTTCATATTTTTTCAATAAAAAAGTTATAATTAATAATTTTTATATATATTTATACTTCATTATGAACAAGTCACTTATATAAACTAAAATATATTTATAAACATTAAAAACTATAGATTATTAAAAAATATATATATTATATGGAAGCTAGTCAAATGAAAAAATAAATAAATAGAGTTAAGTGTAGTAGTATGTCTAAATTTTATCATTTAATTTAGTTAATATATATTAGTTCATTGTTTACAATAAATAATTAATATTAGAAATGAAAAAGGAAAAATAAAAATTATGAGAAATAAAAATTAAATCTTCAAAGAAGCTCAATTAATTATTATATACATTATAAATTATATATAAATAAGTATTACATAATATGTCTACATATTTTTAGGATTGCACACCATTTTCAAAATAATTTTTTATATGTATCCGATATGTTTTATTTTTAAAACTAATTGACACTATATTAAAAAATGACATTTTAATCCTTGTTGATTGCCATGCAACTTCCCACGTCTTTGTTAAATGTTAACCACATATGTATTCTCCACATACAAATATTAATTTTATGAATCTTAGTTTTGACATCAATTATTTATCTTTGATTTGATTAAAAAAAGATTGATCACGATATATGTAATATGACTGTTAAATAGAAACAAAAATAACATTTCCTTTTCTCTACTTGAAAAGCAAACAATAATTATTCTTAGGTGAACTTTGTTTTTGTAGCAAAACTCCTGTCAGCGATTTGTAGAACACAGAGCCAAACAATACTGGCCTATTAAGTAAGTGTTGCAATGCAACTTCCCACGTCATTTTTAAGTATGTGAATCACATATTCTCCTCATACAAACTCAGCTGTCAACCACACATTCAATGAAAATGAAAATGACTGGGTGAACCATTTTTGTAATTATTATAATTATTCATACATAGATTTGTGATACAAATCGATTCGAATCAAATATAATCTACAAATCAATTAGTCATGTAAATAGTAGAATTTATTATTTATGATAATATTTTTGAGGCTATATAAGGCGAATGTAAGTGAGAAACAAAAAATTCGGATTTCACGTCCTAAATTTTACTGGTGCATGGAAAGGACTTTTTTTTTATAATTTGTTTATGTCGCCTAATGAACATCTCAACCCATTTGATTATTCAGATTAAAAGTCTCAAATTTGAATTGTAGCTATGTACACATAATTAAAAACAAATTCATACCCAACATTTCTACCTCTCATGTCCCTCTCCTTCTTTGCCTTTGTTCTCATTCTACACAACAAAACATGTACATCCATGCACATTGACATGACGGAGACTTTGATTATTATTTTTTAGTTACGTAGAAAATTAGTTAATTACTAATTAATGAGTTAGGATACAATAAAATTTAGTTATTTCTCTTATCATAAATTTTCAATTCTAGGTGAAGGCAATGATTCGATCAAATGTCATTCATTGATATATATATGTATTTTTCTAATAGGTGCTTATAGGGCACTTGTTAAAATGATAAAAACAAAAAAATTTAGTATCATTTATTACAATAATTGGTCATGACATTAGAAAAATCCTATGTATATAAAACATCAAAAAGGATTAGCAGTTGAATCAATTGAGTTTCAAAACTTTTAATTAATTTCTTTCCGAATTTTTTAAAACTTGCGACATAGAATGTAATGCAATAAATTTATGCCTAGAATTAGTCAAAATCCTTCCATGTTTCCCACGCTGGCTTTATATTTGGAGGAACGCCCCATTCTTCACATGCAAACAGTTTCCCACAAAAGGAATTATGTGTATTAATTTTGTACTCGTACATCATGAATGTTATTAAATTAATACAGTACTCACCTATATATAGTTTATACATATTGCATTATCAAAACACACTAATAGTTCTCATTATCAATCTACTAGCAGCTAGTTATGGCTTTCTCTCATCCTTCCTTTGCTTCCTTTAATCCTCCTACAACTAATTCTCCAAATAAAATATCAGAAATTTTGATCAAAACCAACAATCTCAGTACTGTTCTTCCATCTGTCCCTAATGCTTTGAACTTGAAGCACAACATGGTAACTATTTTGTTCCTTGTAAATTATCATCTAATTAATAATTAAGAAGTTAAAGTTTTGGTTGATTACAATTCACAATGCTTTTGTTTTAGGATGATGTTCACATCAAACATGCAAAAGAACTGAAGGAGATGAAGAGGGTAATATTCAACCAAGTAGTAAGAGAGGATCCTATGGATGGTTTGGTTTTGGTTGATAATATCCAAAGGCTTGGCATTGAGTACTATTTTGAAGAGGAAATTGAAGCAGCATTGCAGAGGCAGTTCTTGATGTTCAATACTTAGAGTAGTATTGATCCTTCTGAACATGAACTTTACGACGTTGCACTTCGATTTCGTTTACTAAGACAAGGAGGCCATTGTGTTCATGCAGGTTTTGTTTCATTATCATTTATTAATTTGTGTAAAACCATTCTATCTTAGCTGCAAAGCACAGATTCAGAAGGGTTTTTAAGGAGTTCTTAGAAAGTTTTGGGCATTTTCTTTTCTTCCAAATAAATAAGAGACACGCTATCAATTTTTTTTTGCTGCACTAACTAGTACATAATTTTCTTGCTGGCTCTGCTACAGGTGTGTTTAACAACTTGAAGGACAAGAAAGGGAAGATCAGAGGAACATTTTGTGAAGATATTAAGGGACTTATTGGCTTGTATGAAACTTCTCATTTAAGCATAGAAGGTGAAGATAATCTTGATGAAGTTGGGGAACTTAGTCGGTTGCGTCTTAATGATTGGCTGTCAAGACATCATGATTTTCATTCTCAAGCTAGAGTTGTTTTGCGGCATCCATTTCACAAGAACTTGCCAAGGTTCATGCCCAGAAGCTTCTATTCAAATAATTGTCAAAAAGGGAGGATCAGTACTGCTTTACAGGAGCTAGCAAATATGGATTCCAACATAGTTAAGTCCTTCCACCTGAAGGAAAATTTTGAGGTTTCCAAGTGAATTCAATATATGAGACAATGATATTAGATACTTGCTTGTCATGCATTTTCTTCCATGTAGTACTGACAACTATTCTAACTATTTAATAGATGGTGGAAAGACCTTGGTTTGGCTAGGGAGTTGAAGTTTGCTAGAGATCAACCACTTAAATGGTATATGTGGCCGATGGCATGCATCACGGATCCTAGATTTTCAGAGGAGAGAATTGAGATCACGAAACCCATATCTTTGGTTTACATAATTGATGACATCTTTGATGTATATGGAACGATAGATGAACTCACTCTTTAGCAGATGCAGTCAACAGGTATATATATATATATATATATGCATCCGGTTTCATAGAAGGAAAAAAAAAAAAAAAAAAAAAAGCAGGACTTGCCATTATCTTAAAATGCTTATTTAGAGTAAAATCTCTGAACTATAGATGGGACTTGCAAGCTGCAGAGCAACTACCAGACTACATGAAGATATGCTTCAAGGCTCTTTATGACACCACCAATCAATTTTCCTGCAAAGACTTATTGATCAATTTCAATATTTTCTTGTGTAAAAACAATTTAGTTAATTTCCATGAAAACTACCAGCTTCAGTTTTGACAATCTTGCTTGTTACAGTGGGCGAAGTAGTTGAATGCTTTCCTAGTAGAAACACAGTGGTTTGTTTCTGCTCACTTGCCAAAGGCAGATGAGTACTTGAAGAATGGAATTATTACTGCAGGGGTGCATGTGGCGCTTGTCCACACATTCTTTATGCTGGGTGAGGGTATAAACAAGAAAACTGTTTCTCTTATGGAAGATATTCCAGGCATCATATCTTCCACATCCACAATTCTTCGCCTCTGTGATGATTTAGAAAGTGCAAAGGTAACTTGGATGGAGGTTTTCTCCCAATTATGAGTTTCAATCTTTTTGAACTTGAATAGAACCGTGTTTGCATTTCCCTCCCCTAAAACCATAGTTCATATATAAATATATATATATATATATACACCGGGAAAAAGAAAGGAAAGAAAGAAAGAATGAAGAACAATAACTCTTCTGTCTTTCTACTAATTTTAAGTTTTGACAAATGCAGGAAAAACAAGATGGCTTTGATGGGTCTTATTTAGATTGTTACATGAAAGAACACCAAGGTGTTTCAGCTGAAGATGCAAAAGACCATGTCACCCATACGATTTCAACTGCATGGAACATCTGAACCGGGAATGCCTGATCTCAAATCCATTTCCATCATCTTTCACCAAGGTTTGTCTCAATGCTGTAAGAATGGTACCATTGATGTACAGTTATGATAACACTAGCCTTTCAAGTCTAGAGGAGCACGTGAGGTCGCTGCTCCGCAGTAGTGGTCATATAAAGGGCGTCCGAGAAGAGCAGCAGGTCATTGTTTCATGATGTACTCAAATTTTGTTTTCAGTTCTGAACTAAGGGGCCGAATTATTTTTAGAAGGTTCAGTAAAGTTGTATGTATAACCTTGAGAAAGGGTGTTGACTACCAGTAAAGAAGACAATAGGCCTAGAACGTATAGATAGCCTTCAAATGTTATAGAGGAAATAGAAGGAGCTATAAGATTTTTGTAATGTGTGTGACATTTGATCAGTGCAGCTCTGCTGGTTATCTGCTAATGATAATTTCCTACTATTCAGGCTTTCCCAGCCGATTTCCACTTACACTTCAGTCTATTTGAATTATACATCTAAATTTGTTTTTTAAAGAGAAAACATTAAATATATATATATATATATTTTTTTTTTCTTCTAGAATGTGCATTATAAATCCAAGAATTTGTTTTTTAAAGAGAAAACATTAAATATATATATATATATTTTTTTTTTTTTCTTCTAGAATGTGCATCATAAATCCAAGAATGATATTTTAATTCATGGGAAAACGAATATCTAATAAGAGCAAAAGATAGCCTCCATAAATAAATTAAAGGTGGAGATGCCTAATAATTTTCCAGATCAAGAGAGGTGACATAACCCATCAGGTTGTCCGCTCAGCTACCAAAAATAATTGAACATGAGATAAACAAAACTCCACTAGTTACCTAAGGAGAAATCTATCTGATACTTCTTTGACTTCCCCAATTCAACAAGTTTTTTTGCTTCTTCAATCTTTCCTTCCTTAAGCAGTCCATCTACCCCACACTTCAACACTTCTACATGACTAAGCAAGCGATGACTGATTGCCTCCTTGCAGAGCTCCGTAGCCATATCAAGATCACCCTCGTTGCACAGGAAAGGAACAATTGTCATATAAGTAACTTGATCTGGGTTGCAGTCGTTTTTCCTTAATTCATTATACCAATGCTTAGCTTCTTCCATTCTCTCATCTTCACAGAATCCTTTAATCAGAGCATTAAAGCTAAATACATCAGGTTTTATACCTTTCTGTCTCATTTCATCAATTAACTCAACCGCTTTAGGTAATCTATTGTCAGAAACCATTCCTCGCAGCCTTGAATTGTAACATCTAATATTAGGATCAACATTCTTGCTCTCCATCGAAGCCCATATCTTTTCACCATCCATATGCCGACCATTCTTATAAAAAGCTTCAAGAAGAGTATCGAACGTAACCAAACTAGGTTCTATCCCATTCTTCTCAATCTCATCAAACATTGACATTGCCAAATCCAAAGAACCCATCTCACAAAATGCATGAATCACAATGTTATACGACACTACATCAACTTCAACTGATATTTTCGAAGGCACTTCCCGAAAAATCTCTACAACCTTATCAAATTTCTGGGAATTAAAACAAGCTGTTAAGAGGGTATTAAACGACCTTACAGTACGCTCGCAGTTAAACTGCGGCATTTCATCAAACACATTCCGTGCATGATCAAACAAGCCCGCTTTCCCATACAACGAAATAAGCCGAATCACAAAACCTTCCGAAGACATATCCTTGTACTTCTTCTGGGCCTCAAGGATTTCTTCAATCATTGAAAATTTCTTAGCTTTGGCCAGACGACGTACTGTGGCTTCATAAACGACTCTCCTTTTTCGGAATATGTAGCTGTCAGATAACTCCTTAAACTTGTTGACCATGTTTTGGAAGTCGGTCTCTTTCTTGAGTGGGTTTTTGTCTGCGGATACAGATTTGAGAATGTTGGTTTTGGATTTTAAGGAGGGATTGTTGACGAAGAGTCCCCGGAGACGACTGAGGGAAGACATGGCCGTTAGTATTTGTTACGCGTTTGTGAAAAATAAGGATTTAAAAAGTTAGATTTATTCAAGGACAAATTACATAGTTGGTCCTAAACTTTACAGGCTTTATCAATTTCGTCTATAAACTTTTGATTTGGTTAATTTCATCCTTAAGTTAACATTCTTTGTTGTTTTTCTTCTTCTTTCTTGTGAGAAGCCTTCATTTAACTTTCAAAATCTTTCAATGTGTTTATATTTGCTAAAAGAGACTGGTAAATTTCACAAAAAACTAATATGACAACCTTTGTGGCTTACTTAATCTCTTATTAGATTGTCTCTGATTTGTGTAAGTGATACTATCCGTAAATTATTAGAATGGTACAGTAGCTATAGATCCATAATATAGTACATTTCCTGAATATGTAATTGATAGCTATGATTGTATATTATTGATACTTAACTTTCCTTCGTCCAATGGGAGTCTCTACCTTGCAAATCCCATAACTTTGCAGGTTGCAAAACTCCCTCTTTTGAATTATCAATTCCCAAACATTTCTAGCAGTAATGAAATCTTTTGTAATAACCGTAAGGTTGGACGATTAATTAATACTGGAGAAATTAAGGTGGCACGCATTGAATGAGATTCAGATGGACAACTATGTTTACATGTTGACAATGGGTAATCATATGTCATGAAGAATGATTCCTTGTGATTACCCAAGAAAAAGATATTATAATCAACCAAAGCCAAGAGCTTTGGCATGTTTCAATGGTTTTGTCTACTGGGCTGTGCTCCAAACCCATGTTGCTACACGTTCCAGAATTCTTTGCCTTGATTTGTCGAATGAAATTACTCATTGCTTGGAGTTGCCAAATAAGATGGTTAATAGTTATAATGCTGAAAACTCATTGCTTGTGAAGATGGTGGGTGGTATATGTTTGACACTGTGGGCAAAGGTGCCCAAGTTAGGTAAACTCTTGGGTAAGTAAGGGCTTAGACACCAACAGCCTTGTTGCATTTGGAGAAATGGTCGAAGACAGCTAGTGTATATTACAGTATAGCTAGAGTATTGAGGTTTGTCATATCATCTTCATCACATTTTACTATTAAGTAACATTATTGTGTTAAGGGCCAAATTGCAATGTACTTAATTCGAGTTTGAGACCTCAAGCCAAAATCTCATGTTCTAATCATGGAATTTAATTACTTTTGGGGTCTGTGTTTGGTTATACAATGTGATATGTTTTACAAACAACAAAAAACCATAACTATGTACGTTTTCATTTAAAAGAATGAAGAAGAAAAGACACATAATATACCATATCTTTCTTAAGAGATTATTTTCAAAATTCATAGCTGGGCAGTTGAGCTCCAGATTAGCAACTGTAATCAACCTTAAAAGCCACATAAGTCTTTTAGCCATCAACTGTAATCAACCTTAAAAGCCACATAACTGCAAGTTGCAAAAAACCATCCGGGCTCGTTCCCTATCTCTTGGATAAGTGCAATAGAGAAATGAGTAGATAAGACATCAAAGAACCATAGGAATTCCTATTACTGTATAGAGTGCCTTGGCCAGAGATGCTCCATTCTTTATATCTGTTGAAATCTCTTCAGATTCATTCAACTCTTTAGGAATCGTCTTATAACCATAAACATGCTGCGCCAAAACACTCACTCCCGAATATAATTGAACTTACTAACTAAAACATAACAATAACATAATGCAATAGATCACAACTTTACTTGTAGTAGGATCACCACTTTATATAAAAATCTTGCTAACAGAATTCTTATCCATTTCATCTAATTAACTTCAGCTTTTTTTTGGTCAATGCCATAGTTCTAGCTCGTAGGCTCAGAAATATTCCCCTGAAATACTTGGCCTCAATTTCTTCTTATACTTTATCAAATAAATGATATTTACGAAGTCAATAAAAATATATTGGAGTGTTCAGGACAAAGCATACAAAATACATACCAGCCAAATCCAACTAACATGTGGAAAATGACGTGAAACTGCAGGGGTACGTAATGGTGATTTATCCACCCAACAATGGGCCAGAACTGCATTAATTCAATTAAGAAAAAAAAAGAAGAGTAAATATCAATAAAAATTAAGTAACTGTCTCAACTATTTGGAAGAAAAAACAATAATTACAGTAGAGAAATGAAAGAAAAAAAGAACAAAAAGAAAAAGAAAAAAGAGTCAGCATCAATTTATAACATGTCCAATACTAGGGACAATTTCAAATATGTCATGGATAACATAAATCAGAAAAGATTATATGCTATAACAATTAGTGTAACAAAAAACAGAGCAGCATCTTAGAGAACTAAAGAAATACCTTAGGAACAGAAATTGCACCAGGCCCACCACCGTACCTGCCACCTCCACTGAATTATGTGCATACTACTGTATACATAACACATATCAAACAATACAGACCCATTAAGAAAGCAATCAGTTTATCTTTTTCTCTTTGTTTTCATGTTTTCCTAATGAGTACCCACCAGCAGCTCTAATAATGGAAGAAACTAAATAATATGAAACATGTCATGTATATTTTAACATTTGCATACACATTGAACTTGTCTAGATAGTAATTATATATTATCAAGAGCTAATACCTCAAATCATGAAAAGGTTGATCTCTACATATACTTTTCTGCTAATAGCAGCCAACAAAGAGAATACATGAGCCAAAAAAAAGCTCTACAATGATCAAATTAAATCTTATGTTCATTATACTACAAAGGTAAAATCTTAGGTTTCTACTGGAACTTTATGTATAGTGTGTTATATTGCTGAAAAAAGCTGCTAACCAGGTCACATAATTTGAAAAAATTATCCCAATATGAGTGCCATTGGGTCACTTAAACTTCTCAAAAAACTGATTTTGTTAGAAATTTTATCATGAATCATTCAATGAGATTGGCTATTTTTAATGAGTTTGTGCCTTTAAAGATGCTTGCAGTTGCTAATACACGATTTGCTTCAGTGATTATTACATTAAAAAGATTCAAACTCATAAAACGTGGTCTCTAAACCATGGTTATTAGTGATCAGTGGACTGCTTACAAGGAAGATAATGTGGAAAAGGCAACAACTGTGAAGGAAATTATCTTAAATGATGTTTGGTGGGATAAAGTTGATTACATCATTGTCTTTACTACTCCTATTTATGATATGCTTCGTGTTACTGATACTGATAAGCCCACTCTTCACTTGGTCTACGATATGTGGGATACAATGATAGAAAAAGTGACGGCAACCTTATTAAGACATGAAGGAAATGAAGCAAATGATCAGTCAACCTTTTATGATGTGGTGTACTCTATTCTCATTGAGGTGGACTAAAAGTTGCACACCTCTACATTGTATAGCTCATTCTTTGAACCCAAGGTAAATTTACTAATTCAAATCTTATTTTTTTCTTGATTGTATAGACTAGTTTGTGTTTTTTTTTTTTCCTAACAAGTGAATAAACTAACATATATTTATACATAACATGTAGATATTATAGTGATGAATGGCTAGCTGAGGCATCAAATCGGGTTCCTCCACATATGGACACAGAAATTGCTATTAAGAGAAATAAGTGTTTGAGGAAATATTTTCCTAATCTAGATGACAGAAAAACGGCTACTATGGAATATGCAAGGTTTTCAGGAAGACAAGATATATTTGGTGACTTTGATTCCTTGTAAGATAGATGGAGTTTAGAGCCAAAAGCATGGTGGCTAGAGCATGGAGCTTCTACACCTTTACTTCAAAAAGTAGCTTTGAAGCTTCTTTCACAACCATGTTCGTCATCTTGCTGCGAGAGAAATTAGAGTACTTATTCATTTATCCACTCAATGAAAAGAAATAAGATGACTCCCAAAAGAGCTGAAGACTTGGTGTATATTCATACAAATCTTCGTCTCTTGTCAAGGAAGAATGAAAGTTATACAATTGGACAAAGCAAGATGTGGGATATTAGTGGAGATGAATGAGATCCATTGGAGGGTGCAGGAGTTCTAGAAATTGCCAATTTGTCTCTTGATGAACCAAATTTAGAATCAATTCTTTTCACTGATGATGGTGATATCAATGATGATTCTATTTAATTTCTTGATCTTGGCTTGTAATTGTACTCCTTTATTGGTTTAGGTGTGCTTGTCTTGCAGTTTTGTTTTATTCCTATTATCTTGACAGATTGCAGCTTGGCTTGCATGGTGGATGAACTTTTTTTTTTTAATGCTTTGTACTGCTTTTATGGTTTTAGTCTACAATGTACTTGTTTGATCATGTGTAATTTCAATGGCTGGAAGCTTAACTATTTGTTTTTACAGCTATTCTTTTTGTGCTCTTTATATATATATATATATTATTTATATTTTTAATTATTTAATTTAGCGTATCCTAGCCGTATCGGTATCGTAATTTTTTTTAAAATGACGAATCGCCTTACCGGTATCGTACCATACCGTACCAAAGTACCGGTACCAGTGCTTCATAGCCCTCCACAGATAAATTAAAGGTGGAGATGCCTAATAATTTTCCAGATCAAGAAAGGTGACATAACCCATCAGGTTGTCCGCTCAGCTACCAAAAATAATTGAACATGAGATAAACAAAACTCCACTAGTTACCTAAGGAGAAATCTATCTGATACTTCTATGACTTCCCCAATTCAACAAGTTTTTTTGCTTCTTCAATCTTTCCTTCCTTAAGCAGTCCATCTACCACACACTTCAACACTTCTACATGACTAAGCAAGCGATGACTGATTGCCTCCTTGCAGAGCCCCGTAGCCATATCAAGATCACCCTCGTTGCACAGGAAAGGAACAATTGTCATATAAGTAACTTGATCTGGGTTGCAGTCGTTTTTCCTTAATTCATTATACCAATGCTTAGCTTCTTCCATTCTCTCATCTTCACAGAATCCTTTAATCAGAGCATTAAAGCTAAATACATCAGGTTTTATACCTTTCTGTCTCATTTCATCAATTAACTCAACCGCTTCAGGTAATCTATTGTCAGAAACCATTCCTCGCAGCCTTGAATTGTAACATCTAATATTAGGATCAACATTCGTGCTCTCCATCGAAGCCCATATCTTTTCACCATCCATATGCCGATCATTCTTATAAAAAGCTTCAAGAAGAGTATCGAACGTAACCAAACTAGGTTCTATCCCATTCTTCTCCATCTCATCAAACATTGACATTGCCAAATCCAAAGAACCCATCTCACAAAATGCATGAATCACAATGTTATACGACACTACATCAACTTCAATTGATATTTTCGAAGGCACTTCCCGAAAAATCTCTACAACCTTATCAAATTTCTGGGAATTAAAACAAGCTGTTAAGAGGGTATTAAACGACCTTACAGTACGCTCGCAGTTAAAATGCGGCATTTCATCAAACACATTCCGTGCATGATCAAACAAGCCCGCTTTCCCATACAACGAAATAAGCCGAATCACAAAACCTTCCGAAGACATATCCTTGTACTTCTTCTGGGCCTCAAGGATTTCTTCAATCATTGAAAATTTCTTAGCTTTGGCAAGACGACGTACTGTGGCTTCATATACGACTCTCCTTTTTCGGAATATGTAGCTGTCAGATAACTCCTTAAACTTGTTGACCATGTTTTGGAAGTCGGTCTCTTTCTTGAGTGGGTTTTTGTCTGCGGATACAGATTTGAGAATGTTGGTTTTGGATTTTAAGGAGGGATTGTTGACGAAGAGGCCCCGGAGACGACTGAGGGAAGACATGGCCGTTAGTATTTGTTATGCGTTTGTGAAAAATAAGGATTTAAAAAGTTAGATTTATTCAAGGACAAATTACATAGTTGGTCCTAAACTTTACAGGCTTTATCAATTTCGTCTATAAACTTTTGATTTGGTTAATTTCATCCTTAAGTTAACATTCTTTGTTGTTTTTCTTCTTCTTTCTTGTGAGAAGCCTTCATTTAACTTTCAAAATCTTTCAATGTATTTATATTTTCTAAAAGAGACAGGTAAATTTCACAAAAAACTGATATGACAATCTTTGTGACTTACTTGGTCCTTTATTGAAATGTCTCTTATTTGTTTAAATGATATTATCCGTAAATTATTAGAATGTTATAATAGCTATAGATCCATAATATAGTACATTTCCTGGATATGTAATTGATAGCTATGATTGTATATTATTGATACTTAACTTTCCTTCATCCATTGGGAGTCTCTACCTTGCAAATCCCATAACTTTGCAGGTTGCAAATCTCCCTCTTTTGAATTATCAATTCCCAAACATTTCTAGCAGTAATGAAATCTTTTGTAATAACCGTAAGGTTTGACGATTAATTGATACTGGAGAAATTAAGGTGGCACGCATTGAATAAGATTCAGATGGACAACTATGTTTACATGTTGACAATGTGTAATCATATGTCATTAAGAATGATTCCTTTGATTACCCAAGAAAAAGAAACTATAATCAACCAAAGCCAAGAGCTTTGGCATGTTTCAATGGTTTTGTCTACCGGGCTTTGCTCCAAACCCATGTTGCTACACGTTCCAGAATTCTTTGCCTTGATTTGACGAATGAAATCACTCATTGCTTGGAGTTGCCAAATAAGATGGTTAATACTTATAATGCTGAAAACTCATTGCTTGTGAAGATTGGGGGTGATGTATGTTTGACAGTGTGGGTAAAGGTGCCCAAGTTAGGTAAACTCTTGGGCAAGTAAGGGCTTAGACACCGACAGCCTCGTTGCATTAGGAGAAATGGTCGAAGACAGCTAGTGTATATTACAGTATAGCTAGAGTATTGAGGTTTGTCATATCATCTTCATCACATTTTACTATTAAGTAACATTTTTGTGTTAAGGGCCAAATTGCAATGTACTTAATTCGAGTTTGAGACCTCGAGCCAAATCTCATGTTCTAATCATGGAATTTAATTACTTTTGGGGTCTGTGTTTGGTTATACAATGTGATATGTTTTACAAACAACAAAAAACCATAACTACGTACGTTTTCATTTAAAAGAATGAAGAAGAAAAGACACATTATATACCATATCTTTCTGAAGAGATTATTTTCAAAATTCTTAGCTGGGCAGTTGAGGTCCAGCTTAGCAACTGTAATCAACCTTAAAAGCCACATAAGTCTTTTAGCCATCAACTGTAATCAACCTTAAAAGCCACATAACTGCAAGTTGCAAAAAACCATCTGGGCTCGTTCCCTGTCTCTTGGATAAGTGCAATAGAGAAATGAGTAGACAAGACATCAAAGAGCCATCGGAATTTCTATTACTGTATAGAGTGCCTTGGCCAGAGATGCTGCATTCTTTATATCTGTTGAAATCTATTCAGATTTCATTCAACTCTTTAGGAATCGTCTTATAACCATAAACATGCTGCGCCAAAACACTCACTCCCGAATATAATTGAACTTACTAACTAAAACATAACAATAACATAATGCAATTAAGTGTTTGCTTAATGCAATAGATCACGACTTTACTTGTGGTAGGATCACCACTTTATCTAAAAATCTTGCTAACAGAATTCTTATCCATTTCATCTAATTAACTTCAGCTTTTTTTTGGTCAATGCCATAGTTCTAGCTCGTAGGCTCAGAAATATTCCCCTGAAATACTTGGCCTCAATTTCTTCTTATACTTTATCAAATAAATGATATTTATTTGAAGTCAATAAAAATATATTGGAGTGTTCAGGACAAAGCATACAAAATACATACCAGCCAAATCCAACTAACATGTGGAAAATGACGCGAAACTGCAGGGGTACGTAATGGTGATTTATCCACCCAACAATAGGCCAGAACTGCATTAATTCAATTAAGAAAAAAAAAGAGTATATATCAATAAAAATTAAGTAACTGTCTCAACTATTTGGAAGAAAAAACAATAATTACAGTAGAGAAATGAAAGAAAAAAAGAACAAAAAGAAAAAGAAAAAAGAGTCAGCATCAATTTATAACATGCCCAATACTGGGGACAATTTCAAATATGTCATGGATAACATAAATCAGAAAAGATTATATGCTATAACAATTAGTGTAACAAAAAACAGAGCAGCATCTTAGAGAACTAAAGAAATACCTTAGGAACAGAAATTGCACCAGGCCCACCACCGTACCTGCCACCTCCACTGAATTATGTGCATACTACTGTATACATAACACATATCAAACAATACAGACCCATTAAGAAAGCAATCAGTTTATCTTTTTTTCTTTGTTTTCATGTTTTCCTAATGAGTACCCACCAGAAGCTCTAATAATGGAAGAAACTAAATAATATGAAACATGTCATGTATATTTTAACATTTGCATCCACATTGAACTTGTCTAGATAGTAATTATATATTATCAAGAGCTAATACCTCAAATCATGAAAAGGTTGATCTCTACATATACTTTTCTGCTAATAGCAGCCAACAAAGAGAATACATGAGCCAAAAAAAGCTCTACAATGATCAAATTAAATCTTATGTTCACTATACTACAAAGGTAAAATCTTAGGTTTCTACTGGAACTTTTATGTATAGTGTGTTATATTGCTGAAAAAAGCTGCTAACCAGGTCACATAATTTGAAAAAATTGTAATTTATTCTGTTGGCTGACTCTTCTCCCTTTCCAAATCTTGTGTTTGTTAAGTTCAAAAATGCTCAAGCAAGAGACAGAGATCAGAGCAAATTATGGATTTTAGGACATTAATTTTGTCAAAGAGAAGAAGATGAGCACCTACTTATAAGGGACGGAAAGCAAGATCCGTAATATGCCAACTAAATAAATTATTCCTCCAAAACAATATAGACTTAAAATTTGTAAAAGTAATATCGAACTTTCTTAAATTTGTAAAATTATGGTTAGTGAAAAATGACAATGATCAAGGATTATCATGTTTCTTGAAAAAAATTATACAAATACAAATCCATGAAATCCATATGGAAAATTATGAAACAGATTTATATAGAAGCCTCTCAAAGTTTTAATTAAATAGTATCTAAAGTACAAAATCAAGAACAGTAACAGTGGGATAATATACAAATACAAACCTTTGATGGTGGTAAGCCCTCTGCTTTCCATAACCATATCTTCAACAGCATCAAGCAGCTTCTGCCTTTTAATTAACCCCAATACAAATTTGCAAGGAAAAAAAATATATCAGGCAGCTATTAAAATATGAAATGTATAAACTTTTCATGAAAGGGAAAAGAGAAGAGACTCAAGTCACTCAACAAACTGCGAGATTGTTACCACATTAATGCAAATAACAGCCAAGCTGGAAAATTATGTTTCTCAAGCATAAAGTACAGAAAATTGTAAAATAAGACACTTCCCATTTGGCTTAGTAATAGTATCCAATTTTATGGTAGAGGTTATTAGTTGGAATTACATACCTGTGACTTTTTGGTTGGAGGTTCATGAGTATCCTTTTTCTTCACATGCTGCCATGTTTAACAATTCTTTCATAAAAAATTCTTTCCCCAAGAGTTTAACATCTTTGATCTGAGCCTTGACTTAGCTCCAAAATGCATATATATGCATTCAGCAAGTTCATAACCCATTATATTTGACAAAAGATTTAAAAGAACCCATTCAGATTGCCTAAAAAATGGGATTTGGGATCCTCTTTTTCTACTTCTTTGGGCTGGAAATTAATTTCTTAACAACTAAACAATATAAATAAATTCAATGAGAATAATCGCACAGTATAGAATAATCCTAGAGAAGCAGAGAATAATCCAAGATTTATTCCATGGTATAGAATGCTAACCATATAAGGTTGTAGTGATCCCTCATGACTCATGCATCATCCATTCCTTGGTGAACTTAGACAGAGAGCAAGGGATGTGACACATGATTTGTATCAATATTCAACAACCAGTCGCCTGGGAGGAACTTGCAGTTCAATATTGTTACTCTGAAATGGTAAGTGGTGGAAAAATTATGAATAAAGTGCTTCAAATGGAAATTTCTATGTAACTATTGAATTTTGATTGAAATCTTTAGATATAGTCGAGTGCACACTGATCAAAGTGAAGATAAAATTCTGACTAAAAGGGACATAAGTGGAAGAATAAGAATTTATAAAAGAATCTGATTGTTATTGTCTTCTTGAGGTGCAACTGCAATAGAGATTTTACTAGGGGAAAAAAGTGATAACTAGAGCAAGCAGAAGCAAAAGAAATACTTCAGAAGTTACTGATCGCAACGAATAATCATTAGAAATGCTTTAAAAATAAAAGATTGAATAATACCCATTTAGACCTTCAAAAATATGAATGAGATTTTCTTTCTCTACTTTTTTAGGATGGAAAGTAATATCTCAGCAACCAAACAGAACAATCAAATACAATGAGAATAATCTTCAAATACTTTTGCCAGTATCTATTAAATCCTTTAGACAACAAAAATCTTCAATTGACACATCTAGAAGTAGAAGCACGAACTTATGGTAGCAGTGCAGGCTAAGAACCTCAAAACACAACCAGATTTACAATGTGTACTTATAATAGGCTTTTCAGCCACTATTGGCTATTGCTGGGGTGTAGCCATGAAATTTGAGTACTCATCCAGTATCCATGTCATAGTCTGCATAATAACACAGTAAGGTAACTTCAGGTGAAAATTGTTTCAAAAAATTGAAGTAAGTTCTATTCAAATAATTGAAGTAGCTATGCCTTGGACAAATGTTCCATATTTCGCCATCGTAAATTTAAAACTTTATTTAATATATAATCTTGAGATTTCCACATGAAGCAAGCTCTGGAAAGGAGTATCCTAGTTAATCCTCATTACCATCATGCTTCTCCTTCTGCTTACTGTCACTTGTTTTTCCACAAACAACTGCAAGGAGACTACAATGCCTTGAAGGGAGCATAAAACATAATGTATGCATAATGCATGCCAGACCTTTATAGTACACTTCACAGAAGAGAGAGTGATGCTTGAATAGCTCAATAGGAACCACTTCTCACAATAGAAAGTAAATTATAGCTCTATCTGAGCCACCAAATTTTATATTGCCAATGCCTTCAAGCACCAGTACTTAAAATTGAATATGATTAAATCAAAACCATAATTAAACTCCCTAAACAACAATCCTGTCCATCTTGCTCACAAATAAAAAACTCAAAATAAGAACTTCCTTCTTTTACTGCAAAGATTAGAAACCTCTAGAATCAGAACTAATAATAAACCATAGAAGAAATTACAACGGAAAAAATGAGCAACTTAAAATTGTGTTACATGTTTAAACAATAATGAAATTCTTACATTTTATTCATTACTTATAAACTATCTCTTACAAAGAAAAATAGAGCTAATTAAATTCTCACAATAAAGGAATGAATGATTAATTTACAGCGGAAAAATGAAGAAATGATTTCCATGAAAGAAAATTTCTAAACCTTTGAACACTTAAAGCCCATATCAAAAACTATACATTATATCATGAAGTTCGAAAACACAAATCTATCACCAAATAAATCCCAATAATTCATGACTTTACTTCAGATATGCAGAGATAAAAAAAAAAAAAAAGAAGCCACAATAACGTATTATCTACTATATTTTGTTTCTGAAAGAAAGAGTGAGGAGCAGAAACTATAACATACCAATAGGTGAGCAACTCTGAGATTCTGTAAGGAAGCTAGGATTTCTCTGATATCGGCAATAAGGGTGAAAGCAAGTAGAGCAATACAGATTACAGAGGATGCGAGTCATTGCAGGTGTGTAGTTCTTGACACATCTGGACGTTGTAGTTGTGTAGTTCTTGAAACATCTAGTAAGAAATTTAAAAAAGAAAAGAAAAATAACACCGATTATCCCAATATGAAAACCACACAACAATAAAACCTCAAATACGTTAACTTTCCGAGGCTTTCTCAGCACCCAAACACCCTTTTAGCAACACAAACAATTGAAAAATGTATTTCCGAGGCTTTCTCTCTTGGCATCAATCTTCACAACCTGCATCTCATAAAACGGCTACGTTTGAACAATTTCACAAATGAAAGTAGGCATTTGTGACTCAAAACAGAAAAACTTGCTAAGCATATTGTAGTAGATATATTGAGAGAGTATCTCACTCATGTCATCATGTTTCTTTAATAGCCCAAATAGCATTATCTTATTAATTTCAAATTCTCAAGTACATATAGTATGATTCGTATATTCTATCTCATGTTTCTAGGAACATCAGAGAGAGTCCTTTGGAACTGAATACATATTTGTGAAACCCTGCAACGACTTTAACTTACATAGCACTTCATTATCACAATAAAAGTAGTAATACTAATAACAATTTCACACATTATTTGATACCACTGCAAGCCAGTAGTTCTTTGACGTAGTAACACTAATATAAATTTCACACATTATTTGATACCACTGCAAGCCAGTAATTTCTTTGACTCGTGACTAGAACACAATGCTCTCCATCATATATGTATATCAACTTGTGACCAATCCATTGTGCTAGCTAGGCTCCCAAACAAGTACCCCAAATTTCTTGACCAAAAAACATCATCTTTCTGAGAACTTCAAACTTGAAATTTACACAATCACCTTCTACCTTGTAAAATATGAGCTCGTCCCCTTCTCGAAAACCTTTATCCCTTGCAACTTGACGCCAACCTCTGGAGATCACCGCTCTTTTGTACGGGTCAGAAATCCCATAGCGAAGTTTCAAGCGGAACGTGTGTTTGTTTTGCTCATCGCCATATTGAACATCAAAATCAACATAGTTGCAGCGTTCTGCAATTTGAGGGAGATATTTTTTTTGAGGACGGCTCGGGAGATGAAGCTTGTGTTTAACATCTGCGTATGACAGTTTTTTCTTGAAGATTATGATCTTTGTCGACATTGCTAGTCGATTAAGATTAAGAGAAGGGCAATGGGTTACCGCCTCTGCAACCCTTAGGCGAGCCCACTTAAGTCAGGCGAACGCTTTTCTCGCCTGGGCGGCCGCCTTGGCCAAGGCAAAAGTCGGTTTAGGCGAGCGCCTAACTACAGCGGTTTAGGCGAAAGTCGTTCCTTAGCAGTTGCAGATCTGATCTACTTTGGTTCTGCAAGTGCTTCAGTGCTTCAGTGCTTCAGAAAGAGGGAGGAAGACACGCAAAAGATAAAAAGAAGGAAGAAGAAACGATGCGTTTTAATGAAAGAAGTTCTGATTTTCTTTTTTTTTCCTATTTTGAATGTTAAGCCCAGCCCAACAATCTCAGCCCAAAACTCTTGTCTAAACAAACAAACTAGTCTTACATGTTTAGATGAAAAAATAATAAAAATATTAGTGATAAAAAAAATACAAAATTTTGTTATTATGTTCTTTTTACGATGTGTAAATAGATAATAAAAAATATATATAGCAAATATATTGTAAAATATTTTTATAAATTTTGCAAGTTATTACTTAATTACAAATAAAATTTTACAATTTTTAATTGTATAATAAAATATTTTTGATAATACTAAGGAAGTGATCTAATAATGAATTACCTTTGTGTCAAATATTGGTTTTGTATTCTAGTATAATTATGTATAGTATAGTCTTCAATATAGTATATTAAGTAATATTTTTGAGAATTATCATCTTAATTTGTCCAGGTTATTGTCTTTTGACACTTTTCACCTCAGGCTATTTAGAGGGCTTTCGCCTTAGATGCGCCTTTCGCCCTTGACAACATTTACTCATGACCATAATGCCACTCCTCTAGACCTATTATAGAACAGTACTTGAACCTGCAGGTGCGTACAATAGCAACAAAATCTCTTGACAATGATGATTCTTGCGTATAACTTAGTGAAGTTCATAAAGAAAATTGTCAGACCCTAAGAAGCAACAAAATTGTCTATTGGGTGCACATGGCGTTGTATTGTATAGCTACATCTTATCAGTTTTGTTGTAGAACTATATTTTAATATGCAATGTTCCTTACCACATTTTGATGTCTGTAGGAGGACAGTTATTGCTTCATCTTAGTTCTACTGAGTTAGGAGTAGTGGCTCTGAAGGCGAGAGTCATTTTCAATCAATTTTTTCATGTGTGTTTCTCTATCTAAACAATGAGAATCCAAATGCAGTATAATACAGAGCCAACAAGCCCTTTAGGTGCTGAATGCTTATGTGTGACATGTAAAAAGTTAAAAAGTTAAGGTCAGAGAGATTTATTTTAATATATTTTTATTTATTTATTTTGATTTTAAGAATTAAGATTATATTAGAAATAATTATTTAAATTTAGTTTAAGAATTCTAAGATTAATAAATAAGAACATATTCCTACAAATATTAAGAAAATAAAAGTATTAAATACTTCTTATTATATACTACTAGACATAGAATAGAAAAAACTCTTTAAATAAACCCTAGAACAATGTTTAGAAAAACCCTTTAAATAAACCCTATAACAAAATTCTCATGACCCTTTAAAGAAACCCTCTTAACAAAATTCTCAAGACCAGCCACAGATCTAGAAAACTTTGTTAATGGGGTCAAATTTTATAATTAATTAAATATATATATTTATATATTATACAAACATACCCCTAACAATTTTTATTCTTTTATTAAGTTTATTTCAAGTCCATAAAATTTATTAAAAAAAATTTCAATTATTCTTGCCTGTCAAGTAAATAATATAATATAATTTTAAAAAGTTAAACAGAAATATTCAAATACATGTCTTATTCTACTAAATAATTTATATTTGTAGCGAAGAAATACTATTTATTTTCCTCCCCAAAAGTTGGAAATGATTAATTACTACATAAGGTTTAACTCTTTCTGGTACAACTTGCACCCTCAAAAGTTGTGTCGTTAAACAATAGAACATTAAACAATAGAACACATATATGCAATATTCATTTATCATACTATTCCTTTAAGGGTTGCACTATATATTACTTCCTTGATCAATATCCTTACTGCCTTGATTAGATCTTAATAATCACTTCCGTAGCACTTGAAGAACTAATATCAAATGCTATCCTTGACATACATATACTTTTTCAAAAGAAGCATAAAAGAGCAAGAATTTCTATGTATTCTTTTTTCACCTCTGTTTGTGTCTCTGCAACAAATAAGTAGAGAAGTTAATAAGTTACAGAAAAATATATGTAAAACATTTAAGTTTCATAGCAAAGATGCTTGACAGAATATTTAAGTAACATATAGTTTCACAACCTATTTATTGGATGTCTATTATTCAAACAACCTATATTGATAGGTTGTTTTCTCAGATTGGATCGGATGATTCTCTTTTTCTGATTTTCTAGTACAGCAATTTGCATGATCAAGCTCATACTGGAAAAAGAATTTGGCTTATAAAACTTAGGAATGCTTTCTGGGCATTCTCAAACATTCCTGATTTACCATATAACGAAATCAACCAGACCCAAAAACCTTGTTTTGAAATGTCTTTTACTTTTTCTTTATTTTTCAATATTGAGCTTTAATAAAAATAGTATATCAGCCGAATCATTCTATTTATACATACAACTTGGGACTAGTATAACCAAAATAGTCAACTTTCATGTAAAAAGGATTATTTATTTAGTGTGTATGTAACTGTTAATACATGAAAGAATTTCTCCAATTACAAAGGGCCACGTGGTATGTTATGTAACACATGTAATAGACCAATGTAAATGGTCTAACTTAAATATGATTTAAAGAAAATAACCATTTGAATTATAATAATGACACTAAATAATTGGTCACCGTTTCACATTATAATGGAAAAACATAACTCTCGTTCTACAACTACATATAGTGATCCAAAATTAGCAGGTAGACAGAGAACCTTTTTCTACTCATTTTATATATTATTGAGTAAGGTCTGACTTTATCATCGAAGGGTTTTCGGGAAAAATCCCTGTCCTCTGATATTGTCTTATTTTTACAGGAATCAGCTCATACAGCTTTGGCTCAAACCAACATCATCCATCTCGCCATCACTATCAGCCTATCTCCATTTCAAATATTAGATCCTCCACTTTGGGTCTAATAGTAACCACATTTTCTTGTTAGAAAATTTCAATGGTCACAAAACTAGTATTAATTTTTATTATGTACTATCACCATACAATTATGAAATTAATATATACATAATTTGAAGATTCAATGTATAACAAAAAAACATGATTTTTCATGAAAAGATCAAATCAAAAACTTTAACTTTTCTTTGGCATCAATAATTTTCAAACATGACTTTTGTACCTCATCTTCATCACTTGATTTTTTGAACCATCAACTTGTCAATTTCACTACATCACCATTGACTACAAGCATATATTTAAATTCTCATTGTATCCAAATACTGTTTAAAATTGTTGGAAAATAGTTATAAATAATATTAATGGGGATTTCACTTGTAAGCTTGAGTAGAATGTTAGACACTCTATCCTTATGACAAAATGTAGACAGAAAATATATGAAAATGAGAGAAAATGTATAAGAAGAACATTTATCTTGTTATCAAAACTTCCTCTCTCTTTTCTAAACATGAAAACTTGTTTGGTATTTTTTGTTGGAAATTTTCAAAAATTAAGTGGAAACTGTTAAATTAATGGTTAGAAGAAAACTATTTGGGAAACCAACAATTGACAAATTGTAGTACACATTAAAAAAAGAAAAAGAAAAAGAAAAAAGAGTTGGCGTTATAGATGTTGTTTGGTTAAAAACAAAAAAGTCATGTCTTATGGTTTAAACAAAATGTTATAACTTTTGATTTAAAAACAGAAAATTATGTTTTTTTTTGTTTTAAAACATAAGATCATGTCTTTAAATTTATATTAAGATTTTTCCTAAATGTGTGGCTGTTAGAATTGTATCATTTATGAAAAAGGTGCAACCTTTTATAAGATACCTTTTGGGATATATAAATACCAAACAAGTTTCTATGCTTTTTTAAACATAATAATAATTTTGATAACAAGATAAATGTTCTTCTTATTCTACATTTCTCTCAGTTTCATATATTTTTTGCTTACATTTTGTGATTTTAAGAATATAGTGTCTAACATTCAACTTAGACTTAAAAGTTGAATCTCCATGGGTATTGTTTATACTTAATTTATAAGAAGAATATGATCAAAGTATTCAAACAAAACATGCTTAACCAAGAGTTAATAAAACATTATCATATAAGAAAAACAGTGCAGCATTAATCATTAAATCTTCTAATTGCAAACAAAAATCCATGCTTTCCAAACAGTTGCCTTTCATACATTTAAGTTATAGCGACATCACTAGAAAATATAATCTATTCTTTAACTTTTCTTTGGCATCAATAATTTTCAAACATGACTTTTGTACTCATCTTCATCACTTGATTTTTTGAACCATCAACTTGTCAAATTCACTACATCACCATTGACTACAACCATTTATTTAAATTCTCATTATATCCAAATACTGTTTCAAATTGTTGGAAAATAGTTATAAACAATATCAATGGAGATTTCACTTTTAAGCTCGAGTAGAATGTTAAATATTCTATCCTTATGACAAAATGTAGACATAAAATATATAAAAATAAGAGAAAATGTATAAGAAGAACATTTATCTTGTTATCAAAACTTCCTTTCTCTTTTTAAAACATGAAATCTTGTTTGGTATTTTTTTGTTGAAAATTTTTAAGAATTAAGTGGAAACCGTTAAATTAATGGTTAGAAGAAAATCAATTTGGAAAACCAACAATTGACAAATTATAGTACACATTAAAAAAAGAAAAAGAAAAAAGAGTTGGGGTTATATATGTTTGTTTCGTTAAAAGCATAAAGTCATGTTTTATAGTTTAAACAAAATGTTATGATTTTTGATTTAAAAACATAATATTATATTTTTTGGTTTTAAAACATAGATCATGTCTTTTATTTTTATATTAAGATTTTTCCTAAATGTATGATTGTTAGAATTGTATCATTTATGAAAAAGGTTTGGGATATATAAATATTAACAAGTTTTCATATTGTAAAAATAGAAGAAGTAATTTTGATAACAAGATAAATATTCTTCTTCTTCTACATTTTCTCTCAGTTTTATATATTTTCTGTTAACAGTTTGTGATTTTAAGGATAGAGTGTCTAACATTCAATTTAGGCTTAAAAGTTGAATCTCTATTGAAATTGTTTATACTTAATTTTTCAAGGAGAATTTGATCAAAGTATTCAAATAGAACATACTTTACTAAGAGTTAAAAAAACAATATCATATAAGAAAAACAGTGCAACAATTAGAGTGGCAATTGGGTAGGGTCCATGACAGGCCAGGCCCAGCCCAACCTTAATGGCTTGTTATTGGATTTTTAATGGGTCTTTTATGGGCATGGGTTTAACTCTTAGTATTTTTCATATATTACCTACTGCTGGGTTTGGGCAATGCCCAGAGGTAAAATATGAATCTAGATTGGGTATTTTTTTTTTTTTTATTTGTTAAAGAGGACGTAGCTTAAAAAAAAAAAAAAGAGAAAATTCTGCAAAGTTGATTGCTTAGCATCTTGATTGTTTTTACAGTTCTTGAATCCTCCTGCATTACAAGGATTAGAGAAACAAGTAAAATGTATTTTACTAGCAGTGTGCAAGAAAGTTATATTAGACAAACTCAACCAAAGGTCACAACAATGTGAATTCAAAAGAAACTAAGACCATGTAATAAAATCCTAATTCGCAAATGTAAAACAGAATGCAAGTGAAACTAGAAAACAGGGACATGGTGAAGAAAAGAGAAACTCTAAACATACTCTTCCGAAGATTATTCATTGGAATTAGACGAAAAACCTAGCTCGTGAGCATATATCTATCACATTGGCTACACATACACCAATGACAAGAAACATAGTCAGTTTCGGATGCTGAACATATCCTTTTTATTCAAAAAATTAATTTTTGAAACAAGGAAAAAGAAAATTTGGGTTTATGGGCTGCCTATGGGGTTAGAATCTAGGTATACCCATAAGTGATAAGTCTAAAATAAATCCCAATTTCAAGATTCATGATTATATATGTAAATACCAGTTCATTGCCATTTCTAACAACAATAATCATTAAATCTTCTAATTGCAAACAAAAATCCATGCTTTTCATACAGTTGCCTTACATACATTTAAGTTATGGCTAACATCACTAGAAAATATAATCTATTTTTATTATCTTAGTTGTCAAAAAAAGAAAAAGAAAATGCCGTTCATATTCCTCTCATACATCATATTTTTTATTTTATGATTATCTTTCTCACTCTAATTATGCCCAACACTTGTCAAGGTGACTTTTTTATTCCAATATTATACAATAAAGAACTTGTTATTTTTAATATATAATCGTTTTTTGTTTTCTGACCAAAAGGGGCTTATTAACTTTATCAATAAGTAAAAAACAAAATAGTGGAGTCGCAGTCATGATTACACCAATCTAAAACCAAAAAGACCAAACCAAGCCAGTCAAAGGACACAAGGACACAAGGACACAAACCAACAAAAAGAAGCAAACTCTCTTGATTCACGAATATAAGTCCACCATTAATTAAATAGGTATTGCAATATATTAATTTTTAAAATTTTTTATTCTATTTCTTCTGTATACGTGATAAAAACTATTTAGTAAGAATTTAATATTTTTATTTTTCTTAATTCTTATAGGAATTTGTTTAGTCAGTTCCTATTTTAACTAGGACACTAATATCTCTAAACTAAATTCAATATTTTATAATTTTTAATATAATTTAATTTAATTTGGTTTAGGGTTAGAGAATTTTATTTTAATATATATATATTTTTTTTTGAATTTAAAAATTAAAATTATATTTGAAATAATTACTTAAATAAAATATTGAATTCAATTTAAAAGTATTAGTGTCTTAGTATAAAATAGAGACTCCAAAACTAATAAATAAGAACACATTTCTATAAAATTTGAGAGAAATAAGGGTATTAAATGCTTATTAAATACTGTTTATCCATGGTTGGCAATGGATCAAATTGAGTCCGATTTAACGTGTGATTCAAAAAGTCTTGGATTAGATCCGATTCAATATTATTTGATTATGGATCAAGGTCCTTTGATTGGCCTGATCTCAATCCCGACCTTTTTTTTTCTCCTTCCTATCTTATCTTTATCTTTTTTAATATTCAGAAAAATTAATTGCTAACCCAAAAAAAATCAAAATAAAATTATTACAACTAGAAAATAAAAGTAGAAGATAATGTACGTTCTGATTTTGTTTTCAACTGCATGGATACATATGAACCAGGAATCTGACTTCAGTCTATTTGAATCATACATATAAATTTGTTTTTAAAAGATAAAACATTAAATAATATATATATATATATATATTTTACCTTCTAGAAAGTGTACCAAAAATAAAGAATAATATTTTAATTCATGGGAAAACGAACATCTAATAAGGGCAAAAGATAGCCCTCCACAAATAAATTAAAGGCCGAGATGCCTAATATTTTTCAAGACCAAGAAAGGTGACATGACCCATCAGGTTGTCCTCTCACCTACCCAAAAATAATTGAATATGAGATAAACAAAACTCCACTACTTACCTAAGGAGAAATCTATCTGATACTTCTTTGACCTCCCCAATTCAACAAGTTCTTTTGCTTTTTCAATCATTCCTTAGCTTCCACACACTTCAACACTTCTACATGACTAAGCAAGCGACCTTACAGTACGCTAGCAGTTAAACTGTGGCATTTCATCAAAAGGCCCGCTTTCCCATACAACGAAATAAGCCGAATCACAAAACCTTAAGACATATTCTTGTACTTCTTCTGGGCATCAAGGATTTCTTCAATCATTGAAAATTTCTTAGCTTTGGCAAGACGACGTATTGTGGCTTCATATACGACTCTCCTTTTTCGGAATATGTAGCTCTCAGATAACTCCTTAAACTTGTTAACCATGTTTTGGAAGTCGGTCTCTTTCTTGAGTGGGTTTTTGTTTGCGGATACAGATTTGAGGATGTTGGTTTTGGATTTTAAGGAGGGATTGTTGACGAAGAGACCCCGGATACCAAAACCAAAGTTCAGGTTGAGATCCCGATCCGTAGTTCGCAAATTCGACAAAATAGGGTTCAGAGAAAATTTTGCTGACTAACTGCAAGCAGAGAAGTCCTATCAGTCGAAAGCAAGGATGACCATCTGCAAGCAGAGGCCATATCGCGGGAGATGTTCCATGATTTCGGGTTTGGTAGAGTGAAGCAAATTGGGGTTTGAATTTGAGGCCCTCAGATCCGGCGGAGAACACAGAAGAAGAAGAAGAAAGCATCAGTAGCTTTGTCCAGTAACGAGAGATGAAAGAGAAACAGAGAAAAGTGCACTTCCATAAACAATTTGGGGAGATCTTGCAAGAGAGAAGGGGTAGTAGTTTCTCTGTAAGCGATCATTCTTACCTTTTTAGTTTTGGAATTGATTGTAATAATTAAAATAACAACAAAACCCTTTTAAGTAATAAAATAAGAGAAAAAGTTGGAACATGCATCTTGTATGACAATTTGTGGATTTTATTTTTATTTTTTTATTGGTAAGTAACGGAAAGAAAACAAACAAAGGACAGTAAAAAAACAAAAAAGAAAACACTAAACAACAGACTAATCAGCCACTGTCCATAGAGGACAACCCAGGGAAGGACAACCCTTCCTTTTCATCCCTTAAAACAGTTACAACTTCTTGAGGAGGTTCAGTAAGACCTGTGAAGTCTTGAGTAGAGATTGAACCCAACTTAGCAAGTACATCAGCACACCGATTCCCTTCCCCAAACGCAAGAAGGACATTACAATAAAAGTAGTAGCACATAATAAATTACACACATTATTTGATACCAATGCAAGTGGGCAGGCTAGACTTACTAAACAAGACACCACATTTCTTGACCAAAAAGCCTAAACATTTTTCTGCATGCTACAAACTTGAAATTTACAGAATCACCTTGGACCTTGTAAAATATGAGCTTGTCACCTTTCTGAAAACCTTTATCCCTTGCAACTTGACGCCAACCTTTGGAGATCACTGGTTTGTTGTACAAGTCATGAATCCCATTGCGAATTCTGCAGCGGAACGTGTGTTTCTTTTGCTCATTGCCATATTTAAGATCAAAATCAACGTAGTTGCAGCCTTCTACGATTTGAGGGAGGTGATTTTCTTGATGACTAGTCGGGAATTGAAGCCCCTGTTCAACATCTGTGGATGACAGCATTTTCTCAAAGAGTATGATATTTGTCGACATTGCTAGTCGATTAAGTTCGTTCGGGAGAAGGGGTTATGATCGTATAATGCCACTCCTCTAGACCTTTTATAGAGTGCTTGAACCTCTTTGAAATTGAATGTTTGTAGATACTCACCTTGTATACAGGAATGTTTGACATGCAGTCTGCTTTTTGGAGGGTCTTTTGATAGGATGTTAGAATATTAAATATTGTACTGTCAGAGAGGGTCAGGCTCTTTTCTTGGTGGAGTGTTTGATTGATACATGTATATAGGGGGATGTTCCAAATACAGTCTGAGAGATTGTAACCTGGAACTGTGAACCCGCACTAATTTGCTTTTTGACTTTTATTACTATGGTGGGCAGTACATTTACGAAAAATTAATGATATTATTGCTAATAGTTATTCATGCATTGATTTTTAAATCTTTCCAAATATAGCAATTCTTTTAGAAGTGTACATGAAATTTCTTGATAGATTTGCTATCAAATTTACTATTAGATTTTGCGTCATAATTTTTTAATACGAAGACTAATTTTTTTATTGACACAATAATTTTTGACCTAAACTAAATTATTCATTAATATTTTGAAACATTGAAAATACTAAAAGGATTATAAAACAAATTAAATTAATTTAGATTTATTTTAATTATTTTAAATTTTAAGAATTAAAATTATATTAGAAATAATAATTTAAATAAAATACTGAATTTATTTTAAAGGTATTAATATTTTAATAAAAAATAAGACTTTAAAACTAATAAATAAGATCATATTCCCTTAAAAAAAAGTTTAGAAAAATATAAGAGTATTAACTGTTTTTTAACTCAACCAGTGACCTTAGTACAGGTTAACAAGACCTTGATTCGGCTTTCGACAATGATAATGAAAGGCGAGTGGCCGAGCCCACAAGCCCATGTGCAAGCTTTTTATACTTCATTACTTTTGGTCCGTTGCACGTGTGGGCGGATTGGGCTCCCCTGGAATTAGGGGTAAAATTCCTTTAATCCTGGCCATATAAATTTAATATTAAATCTCAGCCATCCAATTTAGTAAACTATATATTTTTTTAACCTAAACTTGCCTATCTTTCAACCTTTATAAGCCCTTTTCTTGTTAATCATGCACGCTCCAAATAACTTTTGGGGATTTCACAATCGGGTTCTTTTTTGCCTACAGAATCCGAGGATAGAGCTCTTCTCATACATATAAATTTATAATTTTTTTGATAATTATATATCGATAGTAATTAATATTAAGCTTTCTCAATTTTTTTAGTTTAATAAGTTCCTAAAATTACTATAAATTAAAAGAAATATGAAGTATGTTTTCATGATTATAATATTATAGTTTTAACTTTTTATAATTCGTAATTTTTTAAAATATTTTTTTAATAATTCTATGTCAATAGTAGTTAAGATTTTATTTTTTTTGGTTGGTTTAATAGGTTTCTAATAATTATAATTTTTTTTAGTTCTTATCAAATTGATAATTTTTTTTAAATACTATGAATTAAAAAAATATTAAGCGTTTAATTTTCAAGAGTCATATAATACAACCATCTCACTTAATTCAACCATTACAGTATAGTTGTTTTTCTAAATTTGTGGTTCACCATAACTTTCACAATAACAACTGACAAATACATAAAAAATAACAAGAAGTTAAATTGCCATTTATGACCATTCTCAGCACCTTGCTTCTTAATAAAGCTTGACAGTTTTAACATTCCTTCTTGACAGTTTTGCTTGAAACTCCAAGTTGTTTCCTCAGTGTCTCAAATTTAGTCTCGGACAAGGACTTGTCAGTATCTCATCAATTTGATCTTCAGAAACTACAATGAACAAATATTGACTTCACCATCTTTTTCAGATTTTCTAATTGAGAGGAACTTAATCTTGAAATGCTTGGTCCTACCATGAAAAATAGAATTCCTCACAATGGAGATGGCTGACTGACTATCACATGATATATATAGTCGTTTCTTCATCTGGTCCTTGATTGAAATCAACAATCAGCTTCTTAAGCTAAATGACATGATTTACAGCACTGACAGCAGCAACATATTCTGCTTCTGCTGTTGATTGAGCCATGACACTTTGTTTCGTCAAGCTCCAGCTAAAGAAACCTGAGCAGTATGTACTTTGTTAGCAAGTTTATTGGCTCTAGTTTATTCTTCATTATGATCAGCTCCAGCTCAATAAAACTATTAAGAGTTTTTAAGGTGATATATTCATTACAAAAGATAATCTAAGCTAGATCGGCTCTGTTAAAATGTGGACAAAGCTCATACAATAAAAATAAAATTCCTTTAATTGCCAGAAAAATAAATAGCAGTTGTACCTAATAGGAACTGACAACAAAGCTAATTGGCCGTACAGATAAAGGATAAAGTCATACAAAGAATAGCAGACACTTCAAAGAACTGAGTTTTGGTTGTAATAATCATACATTGATAAACAAAAGAAAATAGATCCCTCTCAAACAGTTCAAAAAGAATACACTAGAACTAACAAACTTGCTAACAAAATACATATTGATCTTCGTTTAACTAATAAAATACATATTGCCAGAGAAGCTCCCTCCGAAACTTCTTCTTGTCTACCTTCTTTGCTCATGTGCTTGGAAAGCATTGAGCAACTCTTAACAGATTCAGCTTTCTTTAAGTCCTTTGAGTCCTCTAAAGAGGAAATCTTCGACCCAAACCTTTCAGGCACGCTTACAAGTACCTTTTGAACAATTCTCTTATGTTAACTCTCACCAAGCAATCAAATTTGATTCACAAACTTCATAAGATTATCATATATACTCTTTTACAGTTTTTGATTCCTTCATTTGCAGGACTTCAAACTCTCCTGAGATTCAAGACTTGCATTTGTCTTGTTATGTCAGCGCCTTGGAACTCCTCCTTAAGCTTGTCTCAGGCTTCCTTTGTTGTTTCACATGTCAAAATCCTTGTGAAAATAACATCAGAGGACTGCTGATTATATGCAGAGCTTTAAATCTTTTTGCCACTTTTTCACTGTGCTGCTTCATTTGTGTTACAGTGGGATTTGCATTTAAAGGTATAGGATCACCTCCTACATCTACCAATCCCCCCATAGATCATAAGATTTCAAATAAGTCTTTATTGGACAGATATTCATGTAGGATAGTTTTCTCCTGTAAAGGGAGGAGGTGGAGTAGCAGAAAAGTTGATCGAGGCCATGGATTTTGTTTGGAGTTTTTTGCACAAATCTTGAACTGCTAAACAACGGGATCCTCTAATTCATAAACAATCACTTACTTCATTCAAGGGGGAATTTCTTTGTTCAAAGTTTTTGATCCCTCCGACCCCTCCTATAAATATATTGAGGTGAAAGATAAGAAGATCACGAAAGCTGTAGATCCATGGTGTAGTAAGTTCCCTGGACACATAATTGATAGCTGTGATGGTATAGTATTGACGCATACCTTTCCTCCTTCCACTGGGAGTCTCTACCTTGCAAATCCTTATAACTTTGCAGCTTGCAAGAACTCCCTGTTTTAAACTCTCAACTCCTTAACAATTCTAGCAATTATATCTTTTACAGCAACAGAATGAGGTTTGGACGATTAATTGATACAGGAGAAATTAAGGTGGCGAGCAAAGAGAAGATTCAGATGGACGACAATGCTTTTACATGCTGACAAGGGCATTCATATGTCATGGAGAATGATTCTTTGTGATCATCATTAGCTAAGAAATCAAAGTTATTATCTACCAAAGCAAATATCTTTGGCAAGTATCAGTGGTGTTGTCTACTAGGCTGTGCGCAAAAACTGTGCTGTTACAACTACTAATCGTAGAGTTCTTCACCTTGATTTGTACAAATAAACTACTCATTGCTTGGAATTGCCAGATGAGATGATTAGTACTGATGTTGTTAAAACTTCATTGCTTGTTAAGACGGGGAGTGATGTATGTTTGACAGTGTGAGAGTCCTTTGAAGGTGTGTTAGACTTCTGGGTTTTAAAGGACTTGATGGAAAGCAAGTGGATTCTAGCTAGTAAGATGAGAGCACTTGAACAAGCCAGTCCGAGATACCCCTCACGGCCACTTGGTAATTTTTTTTTATCATCAGAAGTTACAGATCTTTAAATGTGAAAGGTCTGATGAACAGTAGTTGCCATAGGTAGATGATCTGAGTTGGGCAAGATATGGCTTCCACACCAACAGCCTTACTGTGTTTCGACGGTTGAAGACAGTATGTACTCGAATACTTTTGAAGGGCCTGTATGAATTGAATTTTGTTTGTATCTGTAGAGTATAGAGGTTTTTATTATCATCTTCATCACATTTTGCTTTCTTGAAGCAAGAATTGTTGATTAAATGGACAAGTTGCTCTTTGCTTGTCTTGAATATTGTACGAGATTAAAAATCATTTCTCCCAAAGCATGGTTTTAATTTGAGACATCCAAGTCAGAATCTCATTCCATAGAGTTTACTATTGGTATCAATACAGGTGGTTTGTAATCTGTTTTGTGGTACAATGCGATGACATGTTTTATGAACAGAGAACCATAAAGATGCACATGTGGAGGATTCATCAAAATAGAATGAAAGAGCAGATTCATAGTACCATATCTTTCTGAAGAGATTATTACAACATTCCTAACTGGCAAACACGACAGTGCAGAAATAATTACTACATCTCCTAATGGCAAACAAAAAGTCATGCTTTGCCAACAATTGCCGTGATACCTTAAAATTCAAAACACAGGACAGAACATGGAAATGAACCTACTAATCTGAAGGTAACTTTAACTTATAGCGGCAGTACCTATTTGTTTTACCAAGCTGCACAATGTTATTTGCCTCTGCCATCTTAGACTCCTTAGCCAGACTATCCACTACAAGCTGCAGCAATGCTGTATCAACCAGGCAATGACCCGTAAAAATCTCTTTGCAAGCCTCAAAGGCAGTCTTCAAATCACCCTTTTCACATAGGAAGGGAAGAAGAGTTGTGAATGTCTTCTTATCTGGCTCATGACCACTCTTTCTTATTTCACTATACCATCGGTTAGCTTCCTCCAAGTTCCCCTCATTGACAAAAGCTTTGATCACAGCATTGAAACTAAATACATCAGGCTTAACTCCCTTATTTCTCATTTCTTCAAGCAACACAACAGCTTCTTTTGATATCTTCTCTGCAGCCAATCCCTGCAACTTTGCATTGTAACTCCTGATATCAGGATCAACATTCTTTTTATCCATTCGATTCCAAATTTTCTCACCATCTGAAAACCGACCTTTCCCATATAACCCATTTAAGAGCGTATTGAAAGTTATCAAATCAGGCTCTAAACCGTTCTTCTCCATGTCATCAAGCATTGACACTGCTGAATCAAACGAACCCATCTCACAAAACGCCTTAATAACAGTATTATACGACACAGAATCGGGTTCAATTGATAACTTTGTTGGCAACTCTCTAAAAAGGGCATCAACCTTATCAAACTTCTTCGAGTGTACACAATGCCGCCAAAAGGGCATTCAATGAAAACACCGTACGCGTACATTCCCTCTCAGGCATTTCATCAAACACCTTCTGGGCATTCTCAAACATTCCTGATTTACCATATAACGAAATCAACCGGACTGAAAATCCTTCTTTTGAAATGTCTTGGTACTTCTTTTGGTCCTCTAGTATCTCCTCGATCCATTTGAAGCGTTTTGCTGAAGCAAGTCGACGAACAGTGTCCTCATAAATGCCGTTCCTGGTACGGAACCTGTAGATTTCAGAGGATTTTTTGAACTTCTCGACCAGGCGTTTAAGATCCCGTTCTTTGAAGAGGTCATCGGATATGGCCTTGATGTTGACTAGTGGAGGTGGTGCAGAAGCTGCGGCGGAGTAGGCCAGTGAGAGACGACATCGTTTTGCTCCTTTATGCTTTGGAGGCTTGAAACTTGGAAAATAAATGAGGGACTGAGTGAAGCTGAAGGGTTTTCCAGAGGTTTATGGAGGTTAGGTTGTGGGCTGAATATTTTTTTTGGTTATATTACAATTTTTGTCCTTATAATTTACATAAAAAATCAGTTTCATCCTTATAATTTAAAAATTTTCACTTCCATCCTATAATTGCAAAAACCTGCCAGTTATGTCTCTACCACTAGTTGCGTCTAACTTAACGGCATGTGATAAATGTTGATGTGGACAAACGAAAATCTTATGTGTTGCCTATGTGGTATAATGAAGTTGAACTTAAAATTTGTAACTTAATTATAGTTTAGAACTCAGTTTGATAAAGAGTGATCCCTTGCATATTCTTGCTTCTTTTTTTACATTTTTGCCTTTTGTGATACATTAAAGGACCCAACCTGCAGTAGGAGGGAATATATTCTGGCTTTGTGCTCTATAACAACCTGCTCAGTCTTCTGTACTTTGCAGTCAACAGGACAACAGCCTTGTCATAAAAACTAGGCAGCAAAAACTGCTAGTAAAGGAAAGCACAAACACATATTCAAGTATATTGTACAAGAGTGTTTCTTTGCTGCTTCTAATGTCTTACACAGCACACATGAGGAATAATGACTACTAGCAGCAAACTTAATGCTTTTTGAGTTTGATCATTGATGTACCACAATTTTCTACATAAGTGGTGCCAATTTTTTTTTACCTAAGGTAAATGTGCAGCCCCCTATCTAACTGTGAGGTTGGAAAGGAAAATGAGTTATGAGTCACTATTTAAACGTAATTTCTGAATAGTTAAAATTAAAATTAATTATCAATTGAACTAATAACTTATTGATGTTGATGTTGTTTCTCATGCCTTCATATAATGCTAATAAATCCCATCCATTAGCAGATTCATTATGTTAGTTAATGTTTCATATTAAATAATAAGAATCTATTAAAGAGATCTTATGGTCCTATATTGTGCGCAAACTATTTTATTGATAAAACCTTGATTCTGTTACAAAGATTCCAACAAATAACAAACTCAACTGAATGGACTAAGTGGAACACCTCTTCTTCATGCCAAAATGAGCCTAGATCTAAACTTTCAAATAACAGTGTTTCTTGTTGTACTTATACCCAACAAAACACACATTAATGCCCTCTGTTTCTCTCTCTCTTCCTATCTTTATGACATGATGCCCTTGTGAGAAGCACTTATAAATAACCAGTTAAACACTGCTCTACTTACCCACTGTTCAAAAATCTCTCTTTTGGCACCAGCTCTTGAACCAGCAGTAAGACCAATTTCCAAAGATGGAATACGTAGCTGCTTCCATGGATGATTTACACATCTCTGAAAGTAATAGCGATAACCGTGGAAGGTTGGGCAGGAAGAAGCAATATGATGATGACAAAGACTTCAAGTCTAAGAACCTTAATGCCGAGAGGCGGAGGAGGGAGAAGCTCAGTAACAGGCTCTTGACACTACGTTCTGTAGTCCCAATTATCACCAATGCAATTACTTAAACCCTCTATTAATCCAGTTACTCCATTAAAGTTTCAATTTTTACAACTACATTTAAATGTTGCATTATAATCTGATTATGAATTCTATCTTCTTTGGTTTTAGATGAATAAAGCAACCATCATTGAAGATGCAATTACTTACATTAAGCAGTTGCAAAAGGACGTCGAGAGTCTAAGTGACCAGCTTCTTGAAATGGAAGTTTGTTCTGAGAAAAGAACTGAGCCTGAGATAGAAGACATTGATGCTGCAGAAGAGATGAAGAAAAGTGGTATAAAGGTTAGTTTTCTTTAACTTTTTATTTGTACATAGGCAAATGGAAATTTTCTTGTAGCTGTGATTGGTAATTTTGTTTCTGTTTTTACAGGTGGAGGTCAGTGTGACACAAATTAGTGGTAACAAGCTCTGGGTGAAGATCATCTTTGAGAAGAGAAAGGGTAGATTCAGGAAATTAATGGAGGCCATGAATGCTTTTGGGTTGGAACTCATTGATACAAATGTTACTACCAGAAATGGAGCATTTCTTATTACAACTTGCTTACAGGTGATTTTAGGAAGAACAAGAGTTTTTTAATATGCTTTATGATTAAATATTTCTCCATTGCTTTTGGATCACAGTCTCAGAAACCAATTCTGGGTCAGTTTTTGATGCTGTAGTACACTTGTGCTTTATGATTAAATATTCCTCCATTGATTTTGGAACAGTCTCAGAAACCAAGTCTGGGTTATAGCAGGATGTACTGCAATAGTGTAGTTGTCCTATAGGTTCTCTTACATATATATGCTTTGATTACTTCTAAAACCCAGAAGCTTTATCAGAAGCTGATGTTGATTACCGTTTCAGGGGTTTTATGGTGAAACACTTGCAGCTCAGCAAACTAAGGAGTTAATGCAAGATGTTATTGATGGCATATAGATCAATTCATTCAGTGGTCCATCTAATTGGAAACATGTTCTCAATGCATTTCTTGTTTGTTTGGCTACTATCATCTTCTAGTAGTGCTAGACTTAGGAACATTATAATACATTATTATGTTCAGATAAGAAAGAAAAAGGGACTCATAGCAGATGAAATATTTGATATCCATGCATAACCTTAACATAGGAAGAAAACAGTAGTTTTCCCAATCATAAGTATAAGTTCTCTGGTACATGAGATATATCAGGTGGACAAACAAGCTTTATTTTGAACCAGCACAATTATTTCTTTTTTCAATTTTTGAACATAGATAAGCCCGCCAATCACTGGCTATAACTGGAAAGAAACATGCACAAAATCAAAATCCTTTGTCTTATGTTTCACCATTTAGTGTCTGAGAATCCAACAAAGTTTTATTGTAATTGTAAATAACAAGATATTAAATTGGGATAGGTTACAGAAATGGAGTAGGTGCTTCTAATAGCATAGTACTTATGCTCTAACAAAACAACAAAACAAGTTCAAAGGGTGGGCAGTGTGAATCTGGTTAAGCTACTCACTGCTAAACATTATTATTTTATTAATAAATTATATAACATACAAAAATAGCTTCATAATTATGAGTTGTCCTAGCTAGACCAAAGGGAAAGACATAACACATGGTTGTCTTTTGTCAAGGGCCAGCACCTAAATAGAAAAGAATGAAGCTTGGTTTCCATTATTCTTACAATGAGAACATAATAAGATGACAGTCAACATTTCCAATCAAGTTATAATTAGGTAAGAAATGATATTCAATGTCTGGCAAAAATAACAAAGAAACAATAGTATTTCTCAAAGAAATTAATTCACAGTTGACTCCATCTAATTAATTGTATGTTTATCAGCGAAGATTATATGAAAATCCAGATTTCTTTTCATTTCATTCCAAAATCTTCACCTCAACTTTCTTTTTTTTACATTCTGCTAGTGTAGCATATATGCACATTACTCCATATAATCCTTTTTTTTGGAGGAAAAAGAAAAGCCACAAAATTGGAAAAGAAACTGAAAAACAATATTTCATCTATGATCTAGAAATCCAATCTTCTTCCTCCCAACAATGTTTGGTAAAACTCCTGCAATTGACATTCATTGTTGAAATTAAATCAGTTCTTGAGAAAATCACAAATGAATAAAAGAAGAGAGGTGAAGTCCAACGACTAACTAGCTATTACTGTTTGGCAGCCAGGAAAACAGTGGGATGAAAATGAAAATTGCAAAGCTTACTCCTTTTTTTTTTTTTTCTCTAGACACAAACTATTAGTAGTAAAAGAAAAATCTTTGAATCTACCAGATTGATTAGTCATATCCTCTTTGACTTCAACAATTTTCCATCCCATTTCTTGGCAACCAAACAGGGAATTGTGAAACTGAGCAAAGCACTAGGCTATGAAAAAACACAAAAAATAAGAGAGAGAGAATACCTTGAGACCTACAAACAGGGGGCTCTTCAAACAAAGAAAGAGAAAACTGCTTATGGGCAAGACCAATATCAAACAAAATCAGCCCAGATGTTGGATCAGTCACAACTATATCTTTCACTGGCAGCCATAGAAAAAGCTCTTCTTGGGTCAGACCCTCCAACCCTTTAAGCCATCCAAAACTCAGATTAGCCCTGACCACACTCTCAAAGTACACTCTGTTCTCGAACTTGGCCAAGCATGGACTATCTAGATGAACCTCTAGACGACCATTTTGGTCCAAATTGTATGATTTTACACTGTCTGGAAAGAGCCCAGCTGGTAATCCATGGTTACGGAGGAGATTGTGAAGGGTGGAAGTAGCTATGAGAGGAAATAGAAGAAGAAGAAAAATGGCTGAGAAAGAAGATCTGGGTGACAGAGACATAGTGAAAGCAGCAGGGACTTTGGAAGGACAGGTAAATATTTTTGAGGATTTTAGAGAGGTTTTAAGCTTATATCTTTGAACGTCAATAATGTGGAAAGTGGGGGCGACAGAGGCCAGTTCATAAGGCCTGTAGAATGTGAGTTGGCATAAATTATGCAGGGTGGCCTAATACCCTTTTATCATATATAAAATATCTTTTTCTACGTTGCAATGAAGGGCATTTGGGTCATACAAGCAATCAAAGTTTAGAATAGTGAGAATGAAGATGGGAGTAAGTGTACTATAATAGGTAATGAAGAAATAGTATAGGCTTAATAAAGCTTTGCTGTATTTGAAATCAAGAGTGCCAAACTGGAATTTCTATTAGCAAGGATTTATAAAATACAAAAGACATCTATATCCCTCTTCTTCAACCTTTAGCTAGTTGACTATCGATAATATCCTAGTTCAATGTTAAGTTTAAATTTAAAATTGAAAGATATATAATTATTATTTTTATTATGTGTGAATATTATTAATTATTAAATTGAATTAGAATATTTTTAAATAGTTTTCCTATTGGTATACATGATTAATTTGTTACTCTTGTTTATTCGTTAAAACGAACATAATTCAATAAGAAATGTACAACTAAATCATTCATGTACTATTTTTGGTTTACTGGTATAAACTAATGAATTTTGTTCACAACATTTTGTTTTTTGGTGAATTCTGTTTCTTCCTTCTTTCTTTAGGTGCAAAGGAAATTACAAAAGAAAAATTAACAAAGGAAAGTAATTCCTATGGAGTCAGCAAAAAAGAGAAGCATCAAGGGGATGAATCTCAAATTGTAACACCAGTTGTTATAAAATGATCTATACATGCAAGATGATCTGCACACATGTTGGCTTTTCGATAACAGTAAGATAACATACAAATCTAATCACATTGCATTAAGCAACGATAGTCCTCGCTCACACTAGCAATGAGGAAGGTGCAACGTATAAGCTGAGAGAAGGACGAGCTTCACAGCTCTACTAGAGTCTGTTTGAATAAGGACTCGATGATACAACTTTGTCAAATTTGTCAAGATCACCACTTACTTCCTTTGGCCCTATTTCCCTTGGTCCTAAATATTTGGTCACCTTTTCCATGATTTTCCACCTTGGAACCCCATTCTTTGATATCTTAATTATCAACAGAAACTTTACATTATTCGTTTCATCAAAATCTTATTATTTTATGTTATGGGTAATGATAAGCTTTACATGCTTAAAACTTTTTGCATAAAATATTAATATAAAGAGATCATTATAGATTATAATAAGCCTAATCAAGTCATAAACTCCCGCGAAACCCGGCTATCACTTAACACTAAAAAAGTGATTATTAAACAACAGAATGCTATATCAAAATCAATTTAACTTATGGGTCGCCTAATATATAAACATTATGATATAATAATTAATCATATTGTTGATAAACAACTTTCTTTGTCTTTAAGACTCCTTGGCTTTACTAATGATATCTTCATACAGCAATAGATCATTTGAATACCTTTGTGATCCTCTTTGACCTGGCCTTGCATGAGTGACCATGGTTCATCCCTTTTCATTATCTCCCCCAAACTTTGTACACGATAATAAATTTGCAATTCAAAGAAGAATGAGAATACATAAATAACCCCACAATAAATTGATAGATATATAAACCGAAAAAGATTCTGATCTGTCATTTTTGGAATTTTCATTGAAACAGATCATAGACATTGTGATATTGTTAGAAAGAAAGGTGTTGATGTGTTAGGCAGCATGTCAATTGATTACCACCAAACCCAGTAGGCCCTTTTTCAATAACCATCATTACAAGGAAGAGCGAAATGCTCCCGATCCCTCAATCAAATGGTACATTCCCATAATTGAGAGAAGCATCTGAAGCCAAACTACCATCTACACCAGAAAATCGAAGGAAGTTTATGAATGAATTTGGAGAATAAGACCCAAAAGAATAATGTTTGCCTAAGGTGCTTTGAAGATAAGCATCTACCAGGACATTCATTCTGATAAGAAGGTTAGAAAGTAAACATTTTCTTCTCTCTGCTTATTGGTCCAATCGTCTAAATGATCCTCCCTGATTTTGTTGTATGAAGGGAAAGCCAGCTAACAATTTTCACATATTCTGGTTAAGTACCCAGTATCTATAAGTTTGTAATGGATGTAGGAAAACGGAAGAGATAAATATATATTTATAGTAGGGAGAGGCTTTACAGTAAAAACATTGTTATAATTTTGCATTTGTATCACCATGGATGCTGACTATACTCAAGCTGCCCAGGTTGAGCTTGTGCAGGGTAATGCCTTTGATAGGCACGGAGGACATTTCCATAACTACTTCCATCTTCCCCTCTCTCAAAATAAGGATATAAATTGCCAAACAGATAATCTGCACATTCTGCAATCTCATTCTCTTCATTAGCAACGACTTGACAACCATTTCCCCTCTTCTTCATACGTGACAAACAAGGCCAATAACCAAATAAACTTTCACATAGATCCATAGCTTCCAAGCCATACCCACTTGGAATTTGAGAAGGCACCTGATTCTCATACTCATAACAAGGTTCTCCAGTATACCCATTATCAAGTTCTCTACCAGAATCATACCCAGAATAAAATTCATCACCTTGATTAGGTTTTCCATTGTGGGTATCTTCGGTTTTCCCATTTTTTATGCTATCATGGGAATCCGGCTCTGCCTCAATAACTTGGTTTGACCTCTCATTGCTGGGTATAATTGCTTTATCATTAATTTCCTCTTCAATTTTAGGCAATGGAATGAACCCAGAAGCAACACCATCAGAAGAAAGGGCATCTGAATTTGGTTTTGAACGAGGGTAACAAATTTCATCTGATGGTGGTAGAGGCTTGCCATATGTGAGAGTAGGATCATAGCCACCACCATAAGGGGTTGGATCATACTCTTCAAACTCAGGCTCATTAAATTCATTTGAAACAGAGTAAGATATGACCAATTGAGTCACAGCAGAATTTGGGTCATACTGGATTAATTTTGGTTCGCTTAAAGTGGTCGCATGAGTATGCAATTGTTGAGTAACTCAGAGAAGGATCATAAGCTCTATTATAGGGAGTAGGATAAGAACCAAAGAATGGCTGATGATTGAACTCATAATTAGAGTTACCCATTAAAGCTTGATTTGAAGAAGAATCATAACTGACACCATAGTTAGAGTAACCCATTAAAGCTTGATTTGAAACAGAATCACAATTGACATCATAGCTAGAGTAGCCCATAAAATCTTGAGTTGAAGCAGAATCATAATTGACACCAGTAAGCGTTGAATTGGTACTCACCGTAATCAGCAGCCTCTGGGTAGATAGAACTGTAGTAGGCCATTCTTCATCAATTGCTCAAAAGGACAAAGCCTCGCCAATCCTCTACTAGTAATACATTATATTAAAGAAATGAATTTTCTATCAGTTTTGTCCACATCACTCCTACCTAACTATAATTGCTCCTGTTGCAAACCACATATTTCTCATCTGAATTGGAGGTATATGCACATGGAGGGGAAACGTAAAAAGTTTAACTTCACTAACCATAGAAAGGAGAGTACCTTCAGGTAGTTGGTGGCTTAATTAGTGCTATTCTCCACAAGCATAATCCACTTCATCCATGTGTCACCCAAAACAAGAAGCTGGTGGATTTACTTGTACAAATTTCACCACTTATCTCTCTTTCCACATGCCACTAAGAACTCCAAGGAACATGTGTCATTTATTATGACTTGCCAAATGGGTTCAACAATGTGAGTCATCACCAACAAATGTCAGCCAATCAACTTTCAACTATTGGTGATTAATCTCTGGGCCATGCCTTGCTCTTCGGATTTGAGAGAGGCCAATTGAAGAAGCATTTCAAAGCTATATGATTGAAGACGGCTACTTTTCAAGAGCACACTCGATACAAATTGATTCTTGATGTGACAAGGGAATCCCAAGTAATTTCGTCTCAATAATATTGTCTTCTATTGGGTTATTTTGCTTAAGAGGGCTTATACAAAGTTATATCCCATGTGACTACCTACTTCGGCCGTCCACATAAAAACATGGGTAGGATACACACACAGCAGACGTTGACAGCCACCAATGATCTGCTTCAAAATTTAGGATTTAGGGATTGAAATTATGTTCTTGATTTCTTAGTTGTAATTGGCTATGCAAACTCTGCCATTATACTTTTCTTTTTCAAGCTCTTGGGCCAGTACACTATGATCAACGGGGGTGGGATCAGTTTCTCATCAATGAAGTGCATTGCAAATGCATGCCTTTTACCATTTCCAGGCAAATAGATACTGAGGTGAAAGTAGAATGTACTAGCCCAGAATTGCTGGGTGCAAAAAGGTAGAGGCAACAAATCCATCACTGTTAGAAAGAAATGCCTAGTGCAGTGTCTAGTAAAAGAAACAAGGGGATGGGTGCGATGGAGAACAATTCGAAATGTTATAGGAAGTAACAACACTCAAATCTCAGAATGAGTATGTTAGTCTTAATCAATTACTTCAATTCTGCAGGAATTCATGAACACCCAAACAAGATTAGATCATCTGTCATTAACATAAAGGTGCCTCTTTCAATAATAGAAAAAGTGAGCTCAGACAAATCGAATAGATGTCGAAGGTACAATTGCACATTAAACTGAATTAACTAAGAACAAGATACTGTATCTGTTCAAGGTGCTATGTTAAGAAACAACTACAAGTTGAAATGATAGGGAGACAAGACCTACCACTTACCAGATGATGTCAAACAACAAAGTTGCATAAAAATTAATTTTGGATTAAGCTGACATATTATCCAAACACCCTTTTACATGATATATATATATATATATATACACTCATACTCCAAACTATTCATTGACCTTAGAACATGCATGATCATCATATGAGACTTTCCCACATATAATCAAGATTTTCTAGCTCGTGTTAAATGATCTGCACATAATTGAATGTAGAGGGATTGTAGGAATAATACACAGCAATCATCAGGCCATCCACTTTCAGTCAATATATCAACAACCTGAAACAAGTGAAAAGGACAGAACTAACTGCAACCATTCATGGGAAATTATGAATGACATAATGATACTACTCTGCAATAATTAAAAAGGAAGTAATCTGTGATCCTTGATCCAAAAATTAAATACCAGGAAAAAAACATGATAGTACAGACTACCGATCACTCATAAGGAGTGAAATACTACGGTTACCTCATGTTGAGGTTGTATCTGAAGTAGCTGCAGCTGGTCTCGGTCTTCTGCGTTCAGGGGGTGGGCCATCTCTACGTCTTTCATACCTCTTTTCATGTCTTTGTCCACCGCGCTTTGGTTGGTATGTAGGGTGCTTGCATGGAATAATCTCACCATTTACATACGTATCTAAATAAAAGGAAGGTGAGCATTAAGAACTAAACATGAGATTATCAAGTGACCTAGAATGTAAAGCAGACATTTTCTCATTCAGAAATCAAGCTATGTAGTCACCTCCATAATCTTTGTTCTTAACATCAATGTATGAGTCGGGCAACACCCAGAGAACGCCAGGCAATCCTTCAAAGAAAAACATGGAAATAAGAAATAAAAAATCTATGTGATAAACCATTTACAACATAATCTGTACTACTATTACAAGCAAAAAGGGTTCTTTGTTGTCCACTCCTCCAACTTTTTTGTATAAACTGCCAAATTTATATGAACAACTAAATAGTCATTTTTGAACAGATTATTAAGAACACTGATGACCATGCAACAAAATAGGTCACCAGTTCTATCCAAAAAAAAAATAGTAACCACCAGACATCACCTCTTATTTTAAATTTGAACTTTTTCTAAAAGAAAAAGAAAAAGAAAATAAACTATGCGGGAACCGACTTAGTTGATGCAAGACTCTTGTTTCATTAAATGATTAAATGGAACTTTACCCTTGAATTTCTCTGATGTTGCTTCATCCACAGTGCACTGGAATCCAGTGTATGTGGTGGTACTAAAGGCATACATGTTCTTCTTTGCTTCTTCCATGCTGACACATAAGTACACATTAGAAAAATTTTAATCAGTAGTAATAATGACATCCATTACATCTGCAACAATCAAATCTAATACAACTCTAAAATCTGCAAACCATAGTGTTTGGTGATGCCTACAAAGTAAAGACATATATGATCTTCTTTGTTCCTTCTGCTGCTGGAGCAACTGACATAAGTCCAGCATCTAAAAACCAGAGTCATTAGTTTTTTTTTTTTTTTTTCTATTTTGAGTGTGTTTTCCCTTCTGGTCCTTTATATGGCAGTAACACAAGTATCCTCTTCTGTTTAGTACAAACAATCTTTACTCCACGGAATTTCTTGATTCTAAAGGTAAAGTTCAGAACTTTAAATTCATTCAACTGATTAACCTCAAAGACCCCAATTTCCGAACCCAGACACCACATATTAACAAGGTGGTGCACAAATGACTTCTTTTTTTTATGAGCCGCTGGAAAAGAAGGGACTTTACGCCTACGAAAGGAGAAAAGAAAACTTCGTATTTTGGTAATTCTCTAGGAGTCATGTTTAACCTCGAATGTTATTAATAGATTCTACAGCAATAGTAGCCTCAGTTTTCTGATAATCTTCATTGCTTAGAACTTAGAATATTGCAACCTACTGCAATACTCCCATATAAAAAACATTAAACGAGGAGAATGATTTTCTCTTTTTTTGGTTATGCTTATGTGTCAAGATATTATGAAAAAAAAAAAAAACTTTCGGTTACAGTATTGTTTACCCTGGGAATAAAGTCTAACTAAACTAGATAACCAAATGTCACCAAAATTTCAATGCCCCTTTATGCAGTTAAACAAACAAAGCAAGAAAACCAATAGTCTGATTAGTGACTAGATAAGAGAAACTTAGCCATCCAGAGCCCAACTATTATTCATTACTAAACCTAAGCTAAGCTTTTCCTAATCACTGAAAATGTAATTACCCATTTTCTCTCTTTGTTCCCTCACTTTACCTTTGCCTACAAACAGGGAATAACAAATCAAGACATACACAAAGAAAACAAGAATCAAGAGGCAACCTTCCCAAGATAGTAGCAAGAGTATTGAGATAAGCATCAATAATCTCCTCCCGCGTAGACTAAGGGTCCTTAGAGAACTCCATCACTATAAGCCAATGGTTAAAGTCACAACCAGGAAGCACAATACTCTCTTCGGTCTCACTACTACTGCTCCTCCTCGCCGAGTAATCTCAATCAACAGCCACCCGAATCAAAGTCCGTGAATGGATATGGGTCTTAATCGAATGTGGACGAGTCCAGCTGAAACGTAAATGATATACAGGGGTGAAGAATGAAGTTAAAGTTTTAGGGTTTGAAGGAAAAGTTAGGGTTTTAGGAGAAAGGGAGAGACTGAATGTTGCCATTGGAGGGAGAGAATTGAGGACTCTGTTGTTATGGGCGATGACACTGAGAAGGTAGACTAGTAGAGAGAAGGGAGGGAGGACCAAAACGATTCGTTTTATGTGGCTGTTGAATTCGGGTTGGGTCAAACAAAAAGGCCCATAAAAGATAGACAGTGTATAATAGCCCAGCTCAATAGTCCTGATAAGCTTGTATGAGTAGCTTCGTGGTAGAGAAAACATAGATCGTTGAATGCTAATTGCTAAGTATGTCAAAGTTTTGTTGAAGAATAACTAAGTTAACAATTTTTTTATATTTTTACGTTAAAAATGTGGATATCAAGGATATTAAGCATGATTAGCCATTATTATAAATATATATTATATTATCAACGATCAGTAATGATAATTATCAAAATATTACTTGTCATATTCATATTAGTTACTTTCTCTTGTTATGTTGTTAAATTGCCCTTGCACCCATGATTTCGTAATTAAAACTTACTTAAGAACAATAATATTTTAGCAAATAAAAAACTAATTTAGTGATCTAAACTATGAAACTATAAAAAAATATCCATTCATTGAAAAGTACATAATAGGTCGAGACTTTGATGACATCTCTAATAGAAAGAGTACTTACATACAAGATTAGGTACAATTTACATCAACAACATTACAAAATATATACGTCCATGAAAATCAAAGAAAATTGCGTAACAAAGATATGTCAATGATAATATAGCCTATGAAAAGAGACTTAAATATGTAGAACTACTCTTGTTTTATTATTATTTTTAATTGACCAGATCTTGTATTCTATTAGCAGTTGAACAAAACTGAGTTATTTAGAGGACATGATGAGAATTAATAATGAAGAAGTAACACTATCAAACAGAAAGAAATTGACATACTAAGCTTTGTTTTATATAGTTTTTAATTTATATTTATTAAATAATTTGTCGACTTTTTGGGCATTTCATACAACGCTTTATATATATAATTTAAGGCCGCCTTCTTTTTAGTTTATGTGAACCATGAAGAAAGAGGTAAATAGAATAGATCACTCTCGTAAATGAATCATCAAAATTTTAATTTTGAATTTCTAACTTATAACTATCTTCTTCTTCTTTTTTTTTCTTTTAAAAAATATATATATATATATATCCATTACCATTTGAATAAAATTCATTAAAACCGTTCCACAAATTATCAAAATTTAAAGGCAAAACACATAGTATAAAATAAACAAATAAAGAGAAGCAGTTTAACCTTCCTATAATTTGTATATATGCGTTTGGAATGTAGTATTTGGATAAACATATATTTTGAGCCTTTTGATAAGAAATTAACTCATTAATTAATTCTATGGTTTGACTTAATTCATAATTCATTTGTTCTTTTTTTTTTTTTTTTTTTTTGTATTATCATTTAGAGTAATTACGTCACTTAAACCCCTTATTTAGAGAGAGAGAGATTTATTGTTATTTGAGATGAGAAGGAAAAAATTTCCTGTAATGACAATTAATAGAAAAGAAACAGAAAGAGTTGGTTCAACACATCTCTCAACTTCATATTTTACCATCATGAAACCTAAAACATATTGCAAACCTGCTTCTCTATATACGTTGCTTGTCAAAGTTGTTGATCAAAATATAATTGACCTCTGGAAAATTAGATGTTCCTCTATGCTGCAAAGATGATCTCATACAGTTGAACCAAAGACTGATGATGATTTATATATATGATACATTAATTATTTATAACCATGTCAACCCCACCAAAAGGGGAAGACTATTTTGGTTGACATGTTTATGTTACTCCTCAGTGCCTATGATTAAAGTTTATGTAGCAGGGTTTACGTATTAAGTTCAACTACTTTGCCATTGTCAATATAGTCATCTCCTGAGTGACAATAGGTTAAGTTGGTGAATATTTTATGAACTACTTGTTAAAATCTTGAATAGAACAATACGTGTTTGTTTTATAAAACAATTAGCTTTCTTGATTTTACTTTTTAATTCGTTTAGAAAAATGAGTCACGCTTAATCTTTGTTAAACTCAATTGATAAGCTTTTAAGCCTTACCTTGTTTAATATTTTTTTATTTATTTATATATATATATATTATTTAATTAACAATCAGTTAGAACTAATCAATTTTCACATACTTTAACTAATCATTTCTTTATCTAGTCAAAGATATGTCATTCCCGTTTGAATTTGAAAACTCATTGAAATTTTGCTTCGCACTCACTTTGACTCGACAAAAAGTTATAATTTACATGACTTTCTAATAAGATTTGTGATTTTAGGCTCGTGAGTTTATGACAAACACACGCTGAGGTCAAATACGTCCAAAATTACAAGCTGGCTAAGCTCTGCTTGCCACCCCTACTTTACTGGTAAGTCAAAAAAGAAAAATAGTTAATTTGGTTGGTGGATGAAGCCTCCAAATTGGATATGCATACCCAATGCAAAAGCTTTTTTCCCTTGTGTTTCTTGTTTATATTAACTAATTAAAGTGGCTAGCAAAGGACCATGTTTGTCTTCTTTCTTTTTTTTCTTAAACAAATAAGAACCATGCTTTTATTTGCAATTAGTTAAATTAACACAACTACCAATAAGCATAAAATATATTTATATTTCATTAAATTAACTAGCTAAGCTAGCAAGTGTAGTAGGAGGATTTATTATATAAAGGAAAAAGGATTAGTGGACGGCTCTTTTTGTGAGTGTTTACTTGAGATTGGGTTTGGTTGACTATCATCTATGTTAAAAAGAAACACACGTTGGATTCACAAAACACATGGATACTTGGCCTTAATTTTCGCTCATCCATGCACTACTCAAACTTAATCTTGTCCACAATTACAAACTCATGCTTCTCATTAGGTTCAATTGAATTGTTTATTCAGTAAGTCTTAACCTAAATAAACGAAAAAATTTCATCGGTGTACTTAGTCACTAAAATGTTATATATATATATATATATTAAAGAGCATTAAATTAATTTTTCTTTATAACATTCTTGAACAACTCCTAGGAGGATATGGTAGAGAAGTCATAAGGCATGACATAGCAATATATATATATATATATATGGTCCAATTAAAATTGTCATTTTCGTTAAGAAAGAACATTCTTATCATAGCAAAAGTAGACGAGTAGAAAATCCAAAAATGGTTGGAAGGTTTATGAATTACGAGGTCTCTCCAAAATATCATAAAGCAATCCTCTATGATGTTTTGCCCTTACTAAGTAATTAGAGGATCAAATTAGATAGAGTACTTATTTTCCCATTTGATTATATATAGAACTCTGCTATTGTTTATTTATTTATTTTTTTCAAAACCTTGAATGGGTGTTAAAAAAAACTTCATCCGACCTACCAACCAACCAACCTAATCTGATTTAAACTCAATTTCAGAGAGGTTACTAAATTTACTCGTATTCGATTACGGCTTTTTAAAATTTTAAAAATAACTATATGTATATTTAATTCAATGAAATCTGGCTTTAAAACGTGTATACTAGGCCAAATTGAATTAGAGAGAATGCATTGACAAAAAAAACATGTCAAATCCACCTTTGACTGAGCTTAGAGGGGGCCACGTGTTCCGCGTGCGCTCTTGAGAGATGGGTCCTAGTTGACTCATAGAGATCGTAAGCACGATGTTTTATGTCTTTAATTCTATACATTGGTTGTTTGAAAATGTTTAGGTGGGATTATGCATGAATGTCTTAACAGTAATCAAATGATCTAATTATTCCTTATGTAGTTAATTATAGTAAATAAGATAAGCTTCACTTACCACTGAGAGCTTAGCTGAAATAATTGATACTTGTCCTTTCACCACCAATCTAGAGCACTCATAATGTACTAAAAAAAAAAAAAACTTTACTTTCTTATGAGATAAGATCTTTGTACGTAGTGGGCATTAATCAATCAGCAGATTTAAATGATAAGACACACTTGAACTGAACGATTGAATGATTTTTGTAATATCAAGAATTTAAGCTCAAAGAAAAACTTCATCAATACCAAATTTGATAACTTACTTTGCGTTAATCAAATTATTATTATTATCTAACCCATAAGACTTGATTTAAGTGATAAGATATGCTTGAATTTAGAAAATTCAAGTGATAAGTCATGCTTGAACTCAACAATTAGAGGATTCTTGCAATGTCAAGAATTCAAACTCGTAAAAAAATACTTGTGAAGAGAAATAGTTATCAACTCAAAACTAGATAAGACCTGATACTCATAGAAAATAAAAAAATTATTATTTATTGAAATGATTTATTCAAACCTACGGACCGAATGATCCAAAAATTTCATGCTCATCAAAGGTACACCTTTTGCATTTTAATAACATCGCCTAGAATTTTCTTCTTTATCATGTAACATTAATTAAAGAATTCTTTTCTATCTACCAAAAGAAAAAAGAATTCTTTTGTAAGTTTGATTTGAAATCATTTTATAGCGAATAAGTGCGTTTATCTTCTTTTTCATGCTCTAAATAATGAATTTCTTCCTTAAATATAATAATTTAAAAAAATAAAAATACTACGTATTGAAATTCCTCAAAAATAATGCCATGATATAATTCATAACATGGTCATCATATTCAGCATCATCATACCATATACCTTTTTTCATAAGGAACATAAACATTTTTCCACATCAAAAAATATACAACAAAAAGAATATAATAGAAATAATATTTTATTATTTTAAAAAAAATGAAATAAAATTGAGAATTAGATTCAAAATGTCCTCTTCTCTCATTCCTCCAATATATCATGAATCGATCATCCCTTTAAAATGTCAACTAGATTCCAGTAAATTTAGACTCTTCCTACCCTTTCCTTCTCATATATAAAACCACAAAACCCATTCAAACTTATACAGAAAGCCCACAATTTTGTTCATACATATTCAGCTGCTAGCCTAGCAAACAAGTACTGAATTGTTGGCCATGGCAGAGGAATTTCAAGTGGCCTCAGAGATTTCTGGTGGAAACTACTGGTGGAATTCATCAAGAAACATGTTCCCGGTGGCGGGTTTATCGCCGTGTTCTATGGTACTTAACAATGATATAGGAAGCTACAACAACTCTTGGCAAACTGATATTATGTTGGACTTGAAAGCATCAAGGTCTTGTGATGATGAAGAAGTTGAGAATAACATTAATTCAATTTCTGATGATCATAGCTCTATGGTTTTCCAACAGAAGATTGATTCATCATCTAAAATTGGTAGCAGTAGTGATAGCATCTTGCTTGATTCCACCTTACAAATGATGGGTTTTGGCCTCTCTTCCTCAACTTATACTTCATCCAATTGGAAACAATCTATGCTGTAAGTTTCTTACAAGATTAAGCATCACAAGCACAATAAAGCTTTTGATAATATATATTATGGTCCTTAGCTTCCCACTAAGAAGAAAAAGTTTTGATTGCTTATATGTATGGCTTTAGCTTATTGTTCTCATTTGAAAAAAGGAATCTAACATAATCAATAATGGATTTCATCACCATTTACTTATTTCCTTACCCTATTGGATTCTTTCTAGCGAGCTTCATAATTCTTATCTTTCTTTTTCCTTTTGTTTGTTTTGTTTAATTGCAGACATGATGTTGAAACAGATTTAGATTCTTCTTCTCTGATCCGAAAGGATGGGAACTCAAAAAAATTCTCATCTAGTGGAGGTCAAGTTTCATCCATTGATGTATTTAAGCCAATGAATCAGGAATTCTCCTTAAACCAACATGCCAGTTTAAGTTACTGTCAATAACACCGGGAATTCAACACCGACATGTCAAGGCTTGTCTTCTGGATTTCCTTATGGGTACCCTGCAACAATGATAAACAGTTTGTTTGATATTACAGATCATGCTTCTCAACCACAACCTTCACCTTTCAATAACCTGTCCATGAACTATCTGTCGAAAACAAATTACGGGACAAACTCTAATGAATTGTCACCAACTTGGTCTAAACTGTCTCCCTTTTTGAAAGCCTCAATGCCAAAAGAGCAGCCCAGTGGTTTACACTTCTCTAACAATACTCCTATCTGGAATGCTACTGCTTCTGCTTCGGCTCTTAATTTTGACATCCGAGCTGGTATTTTCAGTTCATCACAAGCACAATATCTTGTGCCAACTTTTGAAAAAGAGGAACCTTGCTCAACCCTCACTACCAAGGTAAATTTTAAACTACTGTCAAATATATGTACTTCAAGCTTGCAGGGATTTGATTTGCTGTCTGCAATTTCATATATATATTTTTTTTTAATTGGGGTGGCCACCGCGCAACCATTGATGGCATCCATGAGTAGAGTTTTCTTTGTAGATTAACAAAATGATATATCCATTGAATTTCAGGCCAACAATGATGAAGGTCAAGACTCAGGAGTAGTTGGGAAGAAAAGTAGTATTAGTGAGCCTGCATTAAAGAGGCCAAGAATTGAAACACCATCACCATTACCAACTTTTAAGGTACAATAGCTACAGAGAGTGACATGTGCTGCTTTTTTCTTCTTGTAAATTCTTCCTAGCAATGATTTTTTGAGATTTTGATTAAGTTGACACATGAATAGGTTCGGAAAGAGAAGTTAGGGGACCGAATCACTGCTCTTCAACAATTGGTTTCACCTTTTGGAAAGGTGAATAATTTTTGGCATGGATGTTATAATTTAAATTTCTTCTACTTTTCTCCTAGTGTTTGATGAATTCTTGAGAGCTCACCAGGACTTGATCATGTAAGTCCTTGTCAATGCAGACCGATACAGCATCCGTTCTCCATGAAGCCATCGGGTACATCAAGTTCCTTCATGATCAAGTCAATGTATGTTTCCATTATTTAGTTACTTTCATAGTAAAATAAAACCTAATTATTTATTGACCCTAAATGATATAACTTTTATTTTTTCTACTTTTTCATTTCAGGTTTTGAGTACTCCGTATATAAATAATGGAACACACATCCAAAACCAGCAGATACCAACTGATCAAGTACAAAACAAAGATTTAAGAAGCCAAGGGTTATGTTTAGTACCAATATCAAGCACATTCCCAGTTGCTAATGAGACCACTTCTGATTTTTGGACACCAACATTTGGAGGCACATTCAGGTAGCCAGTGGACAACTGATTATGATTAACTTCAATCCCCAAAGAAGAAGAGGAATACACAATTCTATGGCTCAGCTATGTGGGTACAAAAGCTAAAGAAAACAAAAGGGAAAAAGAGAAAGAAAAGGAGATGACCTTCAAAGATGGACAGGGACTTGCTGGGCTAGGTACAATTAAGCAGAATACTGATGTATTTAAAGTACTTAAAAGCTACTAAAGGTTGGGTAAAAGGAACAGGAACAAGTGCTAAATGCAGCAGAATTTGACATTAGTGTTTTAGAGGAGGAATTTAGTTGATTGCAGTTGTTGTTTTTTCATGTTAAATATGTATATAGGGGCTGAAATTTACCAGATGGGACTAAACTAAAAGGCCTTTTGTTCCTGTTGATCAATGTTTTGTGTACAATTATATATAGAGGCTGGCAGAGCACCACTTTTATTATTTAAGGAATAAAGAAAAAGGACAAGGAAATAAAGAGGTTTATTGTATTGAATTGATGTTCAAGAATAAGAGGGAGGGAGAGGGAGGGAGAGGGAGTGAGTGGAGCTTTTATTTTATTAGTTTGGAATGTGATAGTGGAAGTCAGAACACTGCCCACTTTCATGTTTTAGGGTTATCTAATTCATAGAGAAATTATATGGTGTGTGTTACATGTGCAAGCAGCTTAGCTAGCACGTTTTTGCCTCTATGGGATTAAGAATTTAATTAGTGTATGAGACATATTGCTAGTGTTTAAACGGTATAGATGTTGAAAGCAAATGTAAAGAAAAATTATTATTAAGTTAGTAATTTAACTTGTAAAAATATTTTGTAAATTTATTATTCACAAAGATTCGATTACATATGAGGTTTCTAGTTTTATTTTTAAACAAATACAAATATAATGACAATGAATTAAATGTAAAATGCATTCAATTGTCTATATTGAGTATCTTAATTTTAAAGAATCACTGTATATGAGAAGTGATTAATATTAAAAATAATAATAATAATAATTAAAAAGTACCACTTCGTAGGTATGTTGGATTATCCCTTCAAGCAATGGATCATTACCTCTTTTCACTTCTTATTCTAGCACTCCATGGAAAGAATTCAATTCCTATTTTTGAAGGTATGGTTTCTACAAAAAATATATAATATAATTAATTAAAGTAGATACATAAACAAGAATTTTTACAAAGTAGAAAAAGCATATAGCATCATTATGATGTTACTAAAGTATGTGTATGACTAATCAACACAAAACTTTAATTTGATATAGAGAGCTTTTCTTTTCCTTTTTTTGGATAATCAATGGAAGAGTACTCTTTTTATGTTCCTATTTGTCTTCAGGTATATGTCTGTTTTTATTCTTCCATTGCTTAAAAAGGGCTCCTTCTTTTCTTTTGTACCTTCGAATAATTGAATCTGATCTTCTAAGTGATTCACACACCAGAAGATTTTACACAATTAGTCTTGTCAAGCTCTCTTTGACCTCATTGACATGGTCTTGTGCAAAGGCCTTAAACATTAATTTCTTTAGGCCCATCCAAATAATAAGAGAAAATATGACCTATAGATACTAAATATAAGTACAGAATATATATGACCTATATAAAAAGATTTTGGATGCAGCTAGTGGTGTTAAGGAAAAATCTTCAATAGCAATATTACTCTCTCTGCCAAAAATTGCAAAGTGGCTTCCTAGCAAACAAAAACAAAAAAAACTCAGAAGAGTGGCTGGACTAAGAATGCCAGTACCACACTACTGATAGTCATTTCAAAGTACTTCCAGAGTAATCCAGGGACATGATTAGCAATGTTGACACTGACAAGTTCTCTTGGCTTTGCATTTTGCAAATGACCCCTTGAAGATCAATGGAAATTAAGTATAGAATTCTTATATCATTCATAGAAGCTACTGTTGAAGATACAATATATTTGTGATAACAAATGGTAACAAACTACATTTTATTCTTTTTGACAATATGGAAATTTGATAATGAAAAAACTGAAGCGGAATAAAGCTTTTGAAAGTATACAGACTTAAATAGGAGTTGTATATGGAGAATGAATTTTAATCAGTTCCCTTGAGCTTCTTTGCAAAGCCTGCGAAAGTATTTCCCCTGGTGGAAAGCTAGCTCCAATTCTAGCTCGGAAGGCTGTCTCGAGCCATCTCCTGCAAGAGTTCCTGCACCATAAGGAGAGCCACCCTTCACCTTCTCCATTTCAAACATGCCAGCTCCAAATGTGTACCCAATGGGCACAAAGATCATTCCATGGTGAACAAGCTGAGTAATTGCAGTCAAGCTGTAAGAATTTTAAAATTAGATAACAATAATGATTTCCATCTTCATAACAAACTTCTCTTAGTTGAGTTCTGGGAGACAAAATTAAATAGTGATGAAAAAGGTCAAGAGATTGGGATTCTGTGAATAGAAACTCACGGTGTTGTCTCTTGTCCACCTCCTTGAGATGCAGTACTGTAAAAGAGTCCTGCAGGCTTGCCTGCAAGCTGCTGTGTTCGCCATAGACCTCCAGTTGCATCTAGAAATGCTTTGAATTGTGCAGCCATCATTCCAAATCTAGTGGGGAAACCAAACAATATCCCGTCAGCATCTGCTAGCTCGTTTGGTGTAATGAATGGTACATCACTCTTTGGAGGTGCCCCCATCTTGGAAAGAACATCGTCAGGAAGTGTTTCAGGTACCTGTGCAGGTCAAATTACATTTCTTTAGCAACTCCTGTTACAAAAATTATCCATGGAAAAAGAAAATTCCCAAGAAATTCTGAATCCCAATTTCAAATGGAGGAAATTATAATGGTGAAGCATTTGTAAAGTACTACTATAATAATTTGCACCGTCTGACAAAAGCAGCAAACCATGTGTGGGCTGGCAAATCTGTATCCACCTAATTTAAATTGAAATCTAGTGATGTGTTAGCAAAAGACTACCAGTGTACATCAGAACATGTAGAAATCTTGAGCACCATAGAGTTAGCATTTCCTTTTCCCCAACCAAACTTAATTGGGTACTAATATTATTTGTAATTTACTTGTGAATTGTGCTTTCAGGATTGAAAGAATTCCCAGCCTAGTCACTACAGTGTCAAGCAAGGCATGTTAAATTAAGTATATTCTATTTGTCTGTCCCCACTAAGAAGGCAAGCAAATGTCTCTTAACCCAGTAAAAGTACTTACCTCAATTTGATCAACAAATTGAATAAAGAAAAATCTTTGTTGCAATGAAGATGCATGTTAAATTAAGTATATTCTGTTACGTTTTCGTTACATAGAATTCTTTAAACTAAGAGAGTTTATGCATAACTATGAGAATTGAAATGTAGTTGCTAATCATGTGAAAGATACCACTCAGCAGAGAGTTTAGAAAGACAGTAACTTCAGTGACATACACACCTGCCAGAGTTTTGCTTCTACTCCTTCCACAGATGCAACTCCCTTCTTTATCTCTTCAGCCAGCTTCTCAACATGTCCATATGTAGAATAGTAGCTTAACACATTATGTGAGATACGGTTAGATTCATATTAAAACTTATGCCTTATCTTACTTATTATCTACTGGGAACACCAAAAACTAAATTTTATTTGCAACTGAATGCTTTTGAGACATTCCCTTTACTACAATTAAGATGATAGAAGCTTCAACAAAATAATAAAATATCGTGAGCACGACAATGTGATGGCTTTGTGGAATATGTATGATGATTCAATGGGGCTATGTCAATAACATTTTACCTAACATAGATAGAATGATGACAGAAAATAATGGTATACTGGTACCCACAATCAATAAATAACATAGCAGCATGGTGGCACTATTCTATCACAGGGGGAAATTATAAATATGTTTAACTTCTTTGATTTTGACAGGCCAAGGGTACTTCAGTTCACATCAAACCCATATATGGATTTAAGCTTTCCATAAAAGAAAATGTTGAAATTGAAGAGAATTTAGAAACTAAGCTTTGCCAGCATATTAAACCATGAAAATGAAGACAATTTCAATTAGTTATCTGCATTTGTGATGTAGCTATAACTACAATGAATAATGTTGGATGCTAGGACCACGAATTCTGAAAAGGTGCTGGCCTCACATGACTCTTAAGTTATGTTTCACAATCACGATATTATTATTTTTCTTTTTTTTATAGGAACGATCACGATATTGTCATTTGCAGAAAATTCCCAAAGGCTTTTGTATACTCTTTTAATTCCCCTTTCTTTTTTGAATAAAGAACCTTACAAACACAGAAGGTAAGGTTAATTCTATCCAAAATGAAAATAGAGCTTGATGAGTTGGAAGGCCATTAAAGGAGTAATGAAGTTATGCTAACATTTGTAATTATATTGCTTCAACAAAAACTCTCCAATTACAATTTAAATTCGGCTAGTGGCTACATACAATGCTGTAAAAATAAGACTAACAAAACCAACTTTAGTATCCATTCATCTAATTCTACGCAAATGCAGTAAAAATAAGACTAACAAAACCAACTTTAGTATCCATTCATCTAATTCTACGCAACCTAAGCAATCTTGTTCCCCAAATGTTGGGGGAAGGGGGTGAACCATATCAGTAAGCTGTAATACATGTAGAAGCTCAAAAGGATAAGCAGACAAAAATAAAGGAGGATATCCCCCTATTAATGCACCAAAATGGATAAACCAACAAAGAAACATTCAATTAACATAATGTCCAAAAAGCAACAAGAGAAATAGAAGAAACCCAGAAACCAGACAAACAAAGTGACCAACAAATTAATTGATCGGATAATTTGATTCAGTGAAAAAGGAAATAAGAAAAAAGAAAAAGGACCCACTGAAACTCAAACTCATACAAAGCAATCAATTGCTTGCATTCAGATAAACTCAAAAGCAAGAGATACAAAGCGAGAAACTTTGCTTACACAATATAGACTTTCGTAGCCATTGATGGAGTTCCTGCTCTGTTTTGCTTTTAATATTCCTGTAAAAGCCCAAAAATGTTGTTGGCGAATGAAACGTTGAGAAGGGGTAAGGAGGAGAGAGCCCCTATTTATAATGCCGTGTCTTCATTGATAAGCTCTATAAACTCAGTTACCCTCCTTGATTTGTTAAAGCTGTGAGGCTAATTGAATGATTAGAGGGTCAAGTTGCATAATCACATTCACTAATTGGTGGAGTTGTTGATGACAGGTCAGGCATGTAAGCGTTACCGTAATACAGTAGTTAATTCCCAAAATTCCACATTTGGAATATTTCAACGTGTACCTCAACATTTTTATGACTATTTTTATATTCTTTTTTCTCCTTACATTACTTAATAGTTTTTTTCATATATATATATATATTTTTTTAAATTAAAAAAATAAAATATAACAATATGTTTCGGTGTGAATACTTATTTATACCAATTATTATATGTGAAGAAAATTTAAGAATAAATCCTTCTTGTAGTCGCCACAAAAAATAACTCTATATATTTCATATATATTTTTTGTTAAATAAATATTTATACATCGTCAATATATATTTTTTATACTATCAATCAATAAAAGAGCAACATGTATTACTAACACTAATAATCATTATTAATTTTAATAAATAAAAAAACTACTAAGTTATATATATATTTATATAGAAAATAGTGAATCACATAATAACTCTTTCAAAAATTATATTGACCTCAAAATCTCCATGTCAATAACTTGGTAGTTAGCCAAGACCTTTTTGAACATTTTTACATATCAAATGTAATTGTAAGGATTTTATTTCAAGACATTCAAAGTGCAACATAGATGATGTCAGATGTTTATAAGCATTAGATCATATTGTGTTAGGACTAGATTATATGTATTTTAACATTATTTTAAATAACAAATTAGCTGTCATGATACCCAAAATGTTATTGACCCGGATTTTCATGTATTTTTAGGTGTGAAAATTTTGCATGAAATTGTCTATCAATAAATACTACACGCAAAATTAAAGACTCAAGCACTTTGACCTCATTCTTTTAATTCAAAGGAGAATCATTAAGTCTTTATCTGTTCTTTCACTCACCTACTCACCCATCCACCTCTAATATTTTCCAATGAGATTACAGTATACTATGAGAATGGTAAATTGGTTATATAATGTAAAAAAAAGAGAGAATATAGTTGAAGGTTATATGGGGAGGTAATTGGAGGATAAGATTTGACTGTCACTCTTAATGATCGATTTTAGAAAAATTAAATTACTTTTATTTTTTAAGTTTAAATTTGATATACTTATCAATTGAGTTAATAACTAATTCCTATGCTTAACTATATTTTAAAGGGTCAATATAATAATACTAGCCACCAGATGAGTTCTAGAATTTAATATTGAATAAGTTCACACAATTAAGGACAAACCCTAAAGAATCTCATCAAGCTTTATTAGCCTAGGAAAAAAAATTAGAAAATGAGAGGTCAGAGCCACCTCTTAGCTGTCATGCTTTTTGAAATTTCCTAGAAGATATGTTATGCACTGTAACAAGAATAATAGTTCTGACCATCTAAATTCCACTTTCAAAGTGTGAATTCAACTTTGCCATTCAATTCTAAAACTTAATAGAGACACATAGACAAAGCTAAAATAATTTATTAGTTTTTATAATTTTTTATTTCTAGTAAACACTAAATTGAATCTCAGAATTTTAAAATGATTTCAAAGAATTTTGTAGAAGAAGTTTGGCATTGGCTCTATAACATTTGTTGTGGTCCTTAGCCATCATTGGTTTTGAAGTTTTTTTGAAGACTTGTTCCGGATTGTACAAAAGAATAAATCAATTATGACCATCTATAGTTTCCTCTTTCAAAGTGTGCATAAGAATTCAGTTTAGTTCTAAAATTTAAGAGAGAGAGAGAGGGACTACAAAATTGTTGTAGAACTTTGCCATTATTGGCTGTCTGATGGAAACCAAAAGATGAATCAAATAATAAATAGCCTTTATCTTCAAGCATGCTGCTTTACTTAAAACCAGTAATCGACACATTTTATTTATTAATTTATTTTCATCTTACTTTTAATGCACTCTTTGCTTTCTAATGGGTAATAATTTTGTTACTTCCATAAAAATTGTGTGCTTAAATTATGAATAAAATATGTTATCCTTGTTTTGTAATGATAGGTGTGTATGTGTGTTGGGAAATAATTCATGGGATTGGTTTACAAATGTCAACATCAAACTCTTTGGTTTCTGCATGCCTTATTGTTCTTTCTTTAGGTGCTTCTTTTTCTATTTCTTTTGTGAAAAGCCACTAAAAATATGATTATTTATGCTATATATAAGAGTCTTAAAAAACATAATTTTGATTTTACTTTTGTATTTATTAAATTTGTAATATTAACTACACCTCTTGATGTCTGTCTTAATAGAGTTGTTTTTCCAATTAATTATAATAAGATTTTAAATTATAAATATATTTCTAATTAAATAATTAGAATTTTGTTTTTTTATATGTAAAAGAGCCTTAAAGAAAGATTTATTAAATTTCTAATATTAACCACACCTCTTGATGTTTATCTCAATAGAGTTGTTCTCCTAATTGATTATTATAATAGAATTAATTTTAAATTATAAATATATTTCTAATTAAATAGTTAGCATTTTGTTCTAATATAAATTGTTTTTTTTTTTTTTTTCAAAACTTCCTAATAATTTATAATTGTCTAATTATGTTATATATAATAACGTAAATAGAACCTATATTTGCACAATACATTGACAAGTTTGAAATTTAATTTGAGAATTTGAACCTTAGAACTCTTCATACAACCATAATTGGTTAGTTTATTGCAACCATAACCATAATTTCATATATACCTATATGCTTTCTTTATATCTTCGGGTGGCTGAACATAAACTCTCTTTACATTTAGTCCTGTAAATTTAATTTTTTTTTAAAAAGTGTTTATAGTATAAATTAATTTTTATTAGATTTATCTATTTGTTTATTGTCATTAATATAGAGTTTTGTTTTTTATTAATTATAACTTTCTTAATATGTATATCAATTGTTATTGAACATATATTTATATATCATAAACACAATTCACGCTTAACGCATGTATTATGAAAGTTAGTATTTTGAAAGAAAAAAAAGATAAGTACTACTTTTCTTTTCACATTCCAAATAAATTTACATTCTCAAAATTTCATTCTTTTAAACTTTTTTTCCGAAATAAGTCCTAAATTTTATATTAGCACTTTTTATATCACTTTTATCTTTATTTTTCATTTTTAGTTTTAAGTATAAAATATTAATTAATAGATTAAATTTTCAAAAAACATATTATTTACTTTAAAAATTAAATTTTATTATTTAATAGGTAATAGAAGAATAAAATCTTGTAAAAATTAATGATATTTTCATAATCCCTTTTTATATTTAAAAAAAAAATTATATTCATATATATGTCACTTTTTCTTTTAATTTTCTTACAAAATGAATCTAAATTTATTTATTTTTAGTTCTAATTAATCATGAAAAAAAATAGTAATTCAAGTTGAAATTTAAAAAAATATACTTTTAGAAAGAAAAAAAATGAAAGGAGATAATGAGAAGCTTTTATTAATTTTTTTAGATTTTTTATTTATTTTTCCATTAATGATTATATAATGAAATTTTTTTTCTAATTTTATATTATGTAATTTAAAAAAAAATATTTCACTTAATTAATATTTTAAACTTTAAACTAAATTTAAAAAACAAGGATAAAAGTGACATAAAAAATAGCAATATAAAATTTAGGACTTATTTAATAAAAATTAAAAGTAGGAGTTTTTGATAATGTAAATTTATTGTAAAGTGTTAAAGAAAAAATATGACTTATTCTTACTTTTCCTTCCTACAATCCTTTTTCTATTCTTATTATTGTTATTGTTATTATTTTTTAAAATACCGGGATATACATAAAAGACTAGTGAGTAAATGAATTACACAAGGCAACAGAATGTAAATTTTTTTTTCACCATAAATTTTTATTTTAGTTGAATGCATGATTAGATCCTAAATTTTTAAGAAAATATCAAGAGATTTTATCAATTAAATTTATAATAATATTGTGAGTTTTATAATGAATCTATAATTTCCCATTTTTAGCTATACTTTTCCCATGACCCACAAATGCCAATTATGCCATGACCACCTCTCATAATGTCTAATAGAGTGCACTGCTTGCTTGGGAAGGGAGAGAGCATAAGTCTTCTGAGATGTTACTTTCCATTTAGCTAAAAGCTTTAAGCTTTATAGTGGAGAAAATGGCCATGTTTTTTAATATCCTTCTACTTCACAATCATGGCTCTAAATTGGCTTCTGGTGGGTTTTTGTTTGCCTTTAAGGGGATAGCATTATAGAAGCTTCCTTGGTCATGTTCCCCTTTAAATCTTAATTCACTAGTCACCTTGACAACACATTGATTTCATAATTTGCATTGTCTCATTGCTACAATTATCTTCTAGAATGTATGCATACAGCATACTATTTTCTTATAGAAGCTTTCTTTTTCCTTTTATATATGCTTTATAAAATTGGATTTACTTGCTTGGGGAGGACCATTAAACCATTATAATGGACAAGTGCTTGGTCATGAGGGTCTTAGACCACAATAATGCTCCAAAATTGTCAGGCTTCAGTCCTTGAGCCCTAGACCCCTACCCCAGTTAACCTGTAATAGGCCTAATGTGGCTCGTAGCCCAACTTAGCAACTTAGTACTCAAGAATTTTGTTCATGATATATATATATATATAAAATATATATATTAATAATTAATATACATAGTAAAAAAATTAAAATTAATAAAAAATAATACTTCATGTTAATTAAAATAAACAAATAGATCAATTTAATAAAAATATTATTTTTAATAATCTAAAGATCGAAAAATAAAATAATATTATAATCATAAAAACCATAATCTTATTATTTTATTTAATTTTATTTGTTTTTTAAATTTTAATACTATAATTATATGTAACTTATTAATTAAAAAATTTGAGAAATGCAGTCTTATACTATTGATATATATTTATTAATAAATTATAGATTTATTAATATGAAAAGAATTAGGACAAAAAAAACTAACCCTAATTACGGTACTATATTTAACCCCAACCCTAACTATGATACCCTAATCCTAATTATGGTATCCTAACCTTAATTACAATACCCTAACCCTAGCTACGGTATCTTAACCTTAGTTACAATACCCTAACCCTTGTTGAGGTACCCTAACTCTTGTTGTGATACCCAACCCTAGTTACGATGCCCAAATTCTAATTATGATACCCAACCTTAATTATGGTACCCAACCTAAATTATGATACCAACCCCTAATTACAATACCCTAACCTTAATTATGATACCCTAATCCTAACACTAATTACGGTACCCAAACCCAAACCTTAACCCTAATTATAATACTCTAACCCTAATTCTGGTAACCTAAGAAACCTGACCTTATTTTATTTTTTCGGGGGTCTTCCCACTTCAACCAAGAAACCTCATCTTATTTTATTCTTTCGAGCACCATCCCACTTCAACTATAACTTAATTACGGCACCCTACCCCTAAGTATGACACTTTAATTAACCCAAACCCTAATTATAATACTCTAACCCTAAATACGGTACCCCAACACTAGTTACCCTAATCCTAATTACGGTATCCCAACACTAATTACGATACCTAACTCTAATTACAATACCCTAATCCTAATTACGGTACCCTTACCCTAACCCTAATTACGATACCCCAACCCTAGTTACTGTACCCTAACCCTAATTCTAATTACGATATCCTAACCTTAATTACGGTACCTTAACTCTAGTTACGGTACCCCTACCCTAGCTACAGTACCCTAACCTTATCTATGGTATCCTAATCCTCACCCTTGTTGAGGTACCTTAATCCTAGTTATGGTACCCTAATTCTAGCTACGGTACCCTAGTCCTAATTACGATACCCTAATCTTGATTATGATACCATAATCCTAATTAAGGTACCCTAAACCTAATTACGATACCCTAACTCTAATACTAATTATGGTACCCTAAACCTAATTATGATATCTAACCCTAATTACAATACCCTAACCCTAATTATGGTACCTAATTATGATACCCAACCCTAATTATGTTATCCCAATCTTAGTCATGGTACCTTGACCCTAATTACGGTATCTTAAGCCTAACACTAATTATGATACCCTAATTACGGTACCCTAATCCTAGTTACGATACCGTAATTCTAATTATGATATTCTAACTTAAATTATGATACTTTAATCCTAATTATGATAGCCTAAAAAACCTGACCTTATTTTATTCTTACAGGTCTTCCCATTACAATCAAAGAAACCTAATCTTCCTCTATTCTTTTGGGCGTCTTCCCACTTCAACTACAACTTGATTGAAAAAATGAATAAGAGGAAACGGAAGGGCAAAGACATGGGTCTAAGTTTCCACAAATATACAAGACAAAACCTCCATGGAGATTTTCCTTCTTGCTAAAGCTTCCCTTTTTCAAGAAGAAATGCATAATCTCAACCAGTTTTGGAAACGAAATCTGAATCAAAATGGAAAAGTAAAATATATCATTTTTTTATTGATTATTCTATGTGTAAAAACTAAAAAAGTCACAGAAAAGTGAAAACCAAATAACAGTTTTGAGGCAGATAAAGATGACAAGAAGAATTCTAGCCCTACCCACCGACCATTTTGGTATACTAATGTAGATTTTTCTTCGTCAAAAGAAGAAAAAGAGAAAGCAATCAACATCTTTAAGATAAAAAAGAATTATATACAAATGCCTTTTGACTGTAATATTGGGGTTCCCTCGTCCCCATCCCTCATTTTATAAACAATTTAAAGTACCCGTATTTTCTCCATGCTTCATTTTCAAAGTTTTAACAAGAACCATTTGTAACTCATTCTCAGGGGGCAGACATATAATTCATGATTCTAGCCTAGATGAAAGGATCATGCTGTTTGGAGGATTGAATATGCTATTTTGGAAGTTTGAATGGAGAGAAGGGAAGAGTTAAGAGAGTTTAGAAAGGAACGATTAAACATGAAAATTGTCCTAGAGAAATGTTAAAAGAGAGTTGCGACAGTAAAATTAAGTCATGCAACATTGGCACGGCCTTGATAGTACAGTCAATACCTTCATTCGCATAGAAGCCTTCATCATTTAGTCGGTTGAACTTTCAAAAAGAGGAGAGAGAAAGGACGGCAGTTAATATCAAATTAACTATTTTAATAATGGGGGTGTCACCAAGAAATTAAAATTCAACTTTTGCCCCTTGGAGGCGGCTGCCTCAAGAAAATATTTCATCCTCTCCCTTTGCTTCTTTCAGTGGAAAAGGAATCATTCAGCCAAAAAAGAAATAGTGGGAAAAGAATCAAAATCTAGGAAGAACCCATCAAGAACCTGCAAAAGTAGGAATTGACTAACCATTTCCATTGCATTTAAACAAATATCAACGGCAGTATCAAAGACTAAGCCACCTTACCAACTGAAATTTGAATTATGCATCCTTTAGCAGTACCAAGAGGGTGAGCCCAATTCTTAGCAAAAAAAAAAAGAAAAAAAAGATGGTGAACCTAATTACCAGCAAAATACCATTCAAGCAGAAACATAAAATTAAGTGCATTGCCTTAGATATGCTCTATCAAGGGAAATAGAACAGAATATTCATAAATAAGACATAAGTTAGCCATCTGACCTTCACTTAACACAAGAATGTCCACAATCAGAATAAAAAACAGTCATCAGCATGCACAGGTTACGAAATTTAATCAGACAACAACCTCTTAGTGTTTGAAGGAATATTTCCGATAACATTCTATATTAAGCTTACAGATAAATATGGTTAACAAAAATCTTTACACGCATTGCTGGAAAACAATCTAACAACTGAAATTCAGAAGGGGTAAGGGAGATATGGCGTGAGTCAATGAAACTTGTGTACAATCCAACACGTGATAGACAAACAGAAATTCCCACCCCTAGAAGGATAACTTTTACTATTCTATTAATCTCTCTCTTGTGAGAACTCAGTAAGTTTTAAACATAGAACCAAAAAACTCCTCAATTTCCAGAAATACCATGGAGTAAATCTTAACTTAAAAAAGTAGATGATGAGCCAAGAGGTTGACACCAAATTTATCTTCAGTAAGTATTGTAAACATGGATAGAAGTTTGTCAGAAGCAAGGCGTACATTGCATCATATTCTTATCGAGCTCTAAACTCATTAAGAGTAACTGAAGATTATTGCATAATGTAAATGGAAATTGCATGCAGTATACCCTAAAAGTTACAACACAGAAGTTGCAAATTTTCATTGTTAAGCTTGAAAAAGTTCTATATACCAAACAATTCCAAGTAGCTTCCCCTGGTCCAAGAGAACCTGTATGAAGTGTACACTCAGAAGCTTCACAGTAAAATTACAGGAATGCTAAAATCCTAAAATCTCTATCATACATGTCAATCACCAACACATTCTTATATAACCTTCAAGCAATGATTATCATGTCGAAGCAGAATTCTATATACATTTGCTCCTCTAACACTTCCGAGGAAGTGAGAAAAATAAATCACAAATTCCCATCTAAAGTGGCTACTCATAAGTGTAACAGTGTAACAGTTCTCTGGCTCCAACGTTCAGGTTCTGACTTAAAAACAAGAAGAGGAAAAGGCAGGAAACACTCAACCATGTAACATGTCTTGAAAGAACAATGTATTCCCTTAAACCAAAGAGCAGTTAATATAAATCTAGCTAGACACACAAAATGCCGTTACAACTTTGTATTTACTAAAACTTGTACCTGAGAAGACAATTTCGGCCCCTAATCTTTTTACTCCAATTCAATTTAAGGAAAAATGTACACAAACTACAAAGAGGAGAAACTAGACCAAACAAGAAACATCATATCCTTGTTAGTTGTTAACTAGTATTTAATGTTTGTGGTAAACGTCATTTAAAATTGATATTGTCTTTGATTTTTCTACAAGATTATGTTGATAAAATGACTATTATGATTTTTGCATTCTTCAATATTTTTATTAACGAGTCCATAATTATTTTATTGCCACATAGAAATGGTGTTTTGTTCTCTGTCATGCAAGGCCTAAAACTTCAGCCAGTACAAATGAATGGCAGCAGATTATGAATTATGAGATGAAGTTCTGAACAGCATATCTTGGAATTTTCTTCATTCATTTTTACATTTAACAATAATTGAAATTACAGATAGAGAAGATATTAATGTCTTACAGTAATAGTACATAAATAACTACCTGAATCCAAAAATTTGTAGAATTTCTAATTTACCTAATTACTCTATTGAAAGTCTACTTACTTAAAGAATAAGACTGTTATTGCGTTACAGACCAACACTTTAATGTTTATCATTACAGCATGAAAAGATTACATTTTACAACGTGTATGTAATGATGAACCAAACTTCTAATATGTAGGAAATCCTATGGTTTCTACTCGAGACTAGAGTTCTTACTATTAAATCATTATATATCTTACAAAGTTCAAAAGCATGTGAAGTTCCCCAGAAAGTTTAATGCATATTAATTGATAAACATTGCAATGGCCCTCATTTTATCAATTATAACATAAAAAATTTACAGATCCTCCACATCATCGATACAAAGTAAAAAGGATGACGATTCAATACGTTTGGACAGGAAGACTAGTGTAGTTCTTTCTAGCAAGATAATGATTCTGGCCAAGACAACAGCTTTGCTCAATTGGTATATAGATTAGAGTTAAAATTCACCGTCACAATACATAACTGAACCGAAGATGACAAAGACCAACTAAACTTGCATTAGGCAGCCATTGCTAGGAGAACAAGAAGAAAAAAAAAATTTGAAATGAGAAAACTTACAATTTATCATGAGATTGATATCTGAAACCTTCTTACCACGTCTAAAAGAGCTAGGATCTAATCTTCATTCAAAATGTACAAGATACAAAGAACCATATAAGCACAAAATTGTGATCTATTTTTGTACAAGAACTGTTGAACAAAATCGAATCATACACAAAAACCAAACTCACCTCCATATGGGGCAACAGATTTTCCCAGCAAAATCGATTCTTCTCACTTCATCTCTAAATTTTTTTTTTCTTTTCTTAATTCCTTATCATATCGTCAGATTGTTCCCAGTCAGAATCTGAATCAAAATGGAAGCATTTCTCCTCACCTTTTCATTGTCGTCCTCCAGCAACCCCGTACAAATTTCAAAAACTCCTTCTTTTGTTGCCTCTAGGCACATATCCTCACTATTACAACAGAGGGAGCTCAGTGTCAATAGAGCATACTGAACTCCCCGCGATGTCCCATTCTTCAACACACGGACCAAGATTTGTATGCACCCCGGAAACCTTTCCATTTGCTCCCTACCGTCATTACATTTAGCAAGAATACCCAAAACTTCAACTGCCCTTTCAAGCCCAGAATCAGCAATTCTAAGCAAAATCGGCACTGCACCACGCTCCACAGCTCTCCTTCGATTATCAGGAAACGAACAGATAGCATACAGCGCCGTGGCAGCTTCTTTCTTCTCCCTGCCTTTACCATCCCGGAGAAGTGAAACCAAAGCTCTAATGGCATATGGGTATACACCAATTGTGGCTTTGTTGACTTCCACAACCGCCAAGCTCGTCAGCAACGTAGCCGCTACGGCCCGGCAATCCGGAAAGTCACCGCGCAAAGCTGCTACAACTCGGCCTATTGCCCCCTCAGCTACCAAACCCACCTTGTTATCATCATCAAGACTAAGATTTAATAGCAAGGAAAGAGCTTTCTCTTGAATACCCGGATCGTCCGAGTCAACACAGTTAAGCACTGCCGACACGACCCCTGACTCGGTCAACCGCCGGCGAAACACCGAGTCACGCTTCGATAACCGCGTGAGTTGGTCGAGCGATGCGATTTTGGATTTCATAGTGGACGACTTAGAAGTGAGTGTGGAGATTAGGGTTTCCGGTTGAGTAGGGGTCTGAGGTTTCTGAGGCGAAATAAGTGCATAGTTGGAAATCAAGCTTCTGAGTGCATGGTTAGGGATGAGAGAAGGTTGGTCAGGAAGAGTCAATTTTGTAATTGGACAGGTACGGTGGCCGGCGTCAAGCCATCGTTGGATTGAAGCTCGATCGAAGGTGTGACCCGAAGAGAGTATAACCGGGTCGGACATTATCTCTAGTGAAATCGGACATTTGAAATCGTCTGGGAACTGAGTCGCCATATCTTAACTCAGTCTGCTTCGCTTTCTCTCTCTCTCTCTAAATTACAGTTGGGGAGGGTTTATGAGGTTTTGGAACCATTGGATCATGAGGTCGTTTTACTTTTAGCTTCAGGTTGAGGACAGGCCGGTGACTATGACGTTAGCGTGTGAGGAATCAAAATACGATAATAACCTTGGAGATAAATAAATATGTTAATTATAAAAACCAAATTATACAATTGGAAGGAATTTTTTTTTAATTGTTTTTTTTTTGTTTACAAGGAAAATATATTAAAAGTGATCCTAAGATGGCGAGTTTCAGAATATATAATATTATTTTTTTTTATATAATTTTATATCATGTTAGTTGAATTAATAATTAATTGATATTTTTTGTTTTTTATTAAATAATTAAATTTTATAATAAAATATTATAAATGTAAAAAATTTGAACCTAATGAAAAAAATCGCATATTCATAATTTTTGTTTCTATTCATTTTATGTTGAGTTATTTCAATTATATTTGCATAAAACAAAAAGGAATGGACGAGAAAATGAAAGAAAGATAGAAGAAGTCATCATTCCTTCAACTTTTTTCATTGATGAAAAGAAAAAGCCAGTGCCTATCTGCAAAACCATGGATAGGGGTATTTTCGTAAAATATAAATTAAGTCTTAACTGTCCAATTTCAGAGCTAAAACAAAAGATACTGCAGAATTTAAGTGTGCAAAAAAGTCTACAAACAGCTATGGAATCATGGAAACTTTTATTTCAAAGTAAATTTACCAAAATAGCCCTTTGGTTGTGTGAAGCAACACGGTAATAGTGAATCAGTGACTAGTGCTGACCTGTGACTGAGTGGGGACTGGTGAATAGAACAACTCAATCAATTAAACCAGAAAGTCCAAATTTGTGAGCCAATCTCGCACACGGTGACACGTGTGTCCCAACTTGGGTTTTTCTTTTGTTTCGTAGAGACTAAAATAGAAAATTGGGGAAAAAGTAAATTCCATAATATAAGATGGGCCACTACTTTTTGTTTTTTGTTTTTGTTTTTATTTTTATTTTTTAACATTTACTCTTTGTTCACCTGTCCAATTACAGAATAGAGTAAATATTTTTTATTTACAAGTATTTCTATATTTTTTTTATTATCAATTTACGCTTGTTTGAAATTCATTACCACTCTTTTCAACTCAAATTTTTAATATTATCAAAATTTATCAATTATTGAGTTTAAATATATCTTATCACTTAAATCAAAATTTTAAATTCAAAAAATATGAGACAATATATTTTTTAAATTGAGAATTATTTTTTTTTTTTTGTTGAAGATAGAGAGAAAATAATTTGAATCCTTACCAATTTTTTAAAATTCCTATACATTTTAACATTTTTACATGATGTGATAAATATAATTATGTACTTTGTTTTAATATTGTTTTAATATTGTTTTAATATTAAAATAAAATATTTTAAAATATAGAAGAATTCTCTCTCACCACCATATTCTTGAGTAGGTCAGGTCCATATCAGGTCATTAAAAACATAAGAGGGAGAAAAGGAGACAATAGTTGGAAATGGCAAACAAGTATATATATATATATATAAGGACAAAATGTCGATGATTGATATTGTAACTGTAACTCATCAAAAACGACATGGATTATAATGCTCACTTGTCAACAATGAGGAAGTTATATATATATGTAAGAAGGAAGAAAGTTGTTAGTGTTGTCAAGAATGTGTTATAAATGTATGAAAACGACATCTTCCATAGAAGCAGATACACGTGAATGATTGAGGTTGAGAAGTGAGGATGAACAAAAGTATGCATATCCAATTAAAAAGAAAGGTTCCCCTTGTTACCAAAATTACATACTTTGGGGGTACTAGAAACTCGTGTACTCTACTAAAAATCTATGATTGAATTAAATATTTTGCTTTCATGTACTTAATATATGATAAAATAGATTTGAATCTTCACTTCATTAATGCTTAGTTTAGTAATATTATCACTTTTTAAGAGGTGATGTGTTATTCTAACTCTCTTAAAATTGTTTTTAAAAAGTTATAATACTAGTATTTAATAAAATAATATAAATAATGTTCTCAATAGATAAAAATTACAAAATTATGATTAATTTAGTAATATTATAGATTTTTTCAATTAAAAGATAAGACTATATTAGTTTTTAAAATTTTTGAGAACGTAAGTTAGTTTTTTGATAATATAGCATAAAAAATTGACTTATACTTTTAATAAACATAAGCACACTCTCATAGAACGTTACTAAACCAAGCTTAAATATAAGATTTTTATGTGTCGTCGACTCTTAGTCTCAACTTTTTATGAAATAATACTACAACATATATTTTGAGAATCATATATATGCTTTTTGTTAATGTATTGATTCCATTATGTTGTCTTTAATAATATTTTACATTTTCTTACTCAAGTTTTAAACTATGATTTGTAGAAAAATATTCTTGCATTTAGTTTGTATGAATTCTATTTCGTTTTAGTACATTTCTAATTTAGCAAAAAAAATTAAATTTTGAAAATGGTAAGGTCAAGAAAATATCTGAAGTGCAAGGCCACAAAAGCCCTCCTTTTATTTTCTTCTCGCTTTTCAAATTTTTTTTTTTTTTTTTAACTTCTTTTAAGTAGCCTCCTTCATTTATATCAACTAAGGATTAGCCGTGGCGGACCTAGGGGTTTAGGTTTGGAAGGATCAAATTACAAATTAACTATAATATAAAAAATTTAATTAATTAAAAATACAGTTGTGCATGCTAATTATTAATAATTATAATATGAAGTATTTTCCAATTATAAAAATAAAATAAAATACACTTAAAAAATAATTATTATGAACAAAATATTCACATGAATTTAACTCATATGCTAAGTGTGGGTAGAAATTTGGTTAGATATTATTAGGTCAATGATTGTTGAAAAGAAAAATAGAATAAATAGATCAAATGAAAAAAAAAAAAAAAACAAACATAAAAACGAACAAACAAATCAAAATAAAAACATTATTTTCTTCTATACTTTTAAAAATAAATGGGTATTAGATTATATCTTTAATTTATAAGAAACTAATTTCATTGTAAAAGTTAACTTAACTCCATTTCATATCTTAGTTGTTTTTTTTTTTTTTTTAATCAAAATAGAGGGAGTTGAAATAAAAAAGTCTGAGTAAAAATAGTTCAACATTTACATGTTTTTTTTTTTTTTTGGAGTTATTTTTATTTTAAACTTTTTTATTTTTAGTTTATTCCTTATATCTTTTAAGTGGGTATAACTAGATAAAATAATTCAAAAATATTTTTTTATAAGAGTCAAAATTACACAAGCTATAAATTTTATAGGGGTCAAAATAAAAATTCATATTTTCATGAGGCAAATTTTAAATTGTTCAGAATTATGAAAGGTCCGAAATGAATAAATTCACACTTTGCCTGGGTAAAGCTTGAATTGTCATAACTTTGTCAGTGCTAAAATGAAAAAAACTCAAATTTTATTTTGGCAAAACTTAAATTTTCTTAAAACTGCCGGAGCATGGCCCTCCATGTGGTCTCTTCATAGGTCCACCCCTGAGCACTAGTGTTACATACACCTGTTATATAATTAATGCAAAGTTAATGAGTAAAATATATTATCTCATCCTTGTACACAAAACAAAATTTTCTTTCAACCTATGATTATAAAAAAAAATTTCAAAAATAGAAAGCAAACTAATGTTTGTACAATGATCAATTGACAGCTGTTGCTAAATTGATGGCCAAAATTTATTTTGACAAAGATAGTGAAAAGAGATAGAGAGAGAGAGAGAGAGTAGAGCCAGAGGCTGCATGTCTATTGGTATATGTGTTTATGGATGAGATATAGACTGGTTCTGAAATCTCTACCTCAAAACCAAAAAGGTTTACTAATATAATTGTAAGAGAGAGAGAATGAAAGCTAAGTCTCAATGAATGAATGATGTTCCCATAATTAGTTGTACATAGTAAGCAAGAAACAAAAACTTGGAAGTGGAATATATGGACAATGTCTTACAAAATAAAGAACGCGATGCATGAGAATTGCCATGTTTATGGACGGTATGGCCTTTCCATGACTCCTTCAAATGGATTCTTGTTTGGTATTTTCTTTATCATAAGCAATTAATTTTATGAGCCTTAGGTTTAGTCATTAGTGGTCCAACTTCTTTGTGATCGATGCTTATCCACAAAAACTAGTGAATGATTTGTTTGAGAGAAAATGACACAAAATATTTCTTCTTTAAAGAATTTGTGTTTTTTCTGCAATTAGAAATAATTTAAAGGAAAAACTATGTTCTGAAATAGAATTCTCTCATGTATATATAAGAGATGATCAAAATTCCTTTGCGATCACATTTATCTACATTATTAATTTACTAACCATCAAAATTTCAATCTTAACTTCTTTAAAGAATTTCATATATTTTTCTTAATAGTCTTTGACATACTTTTAGGCCCACTAAAGAGGCTTGGTTATCATGTATGTCAGGAAAGGCCATGGAATGGTTAGAGGGTACCATGTGCCAGGAGTCCTGGGCAGAAGCTACACAAGAATCATAATCTGAATTTGTGAACAATAGAAAGATACTATATGACCCATAGTACACATAAATCTCGGGTTGGAATTTTCGTTAAGGACAAAAAGTCCTCTAGTTGACTAGCTTCATGGGTGATAAATGAGAGAAAAACAAGTTATCAGAGTATGAACTGACTATAGCTACATGATGTGATACACAAATCTGATCAGATTCATCACCAAAATACATTGATCCTGCCAAGCGCAGAAAAGTCCTGATTTTGAGAAAGCACAAATAGTGTATGAATGTAGTATTTGCATGTCAAGGCCATGATTGCTAGGGAGGGTAGTGAGTGAAGCGTCATAGGAGCTTCATTCAAGGATAGGTTTGTTTATTGTTTTCTAGTAACAGCTAAGCTACTGGATGAAGTCTTGAATCCAGCTTGTACTCAGTTATTTCCTTTTAATAAAAGGTTCCTTTCTTGCTGTTCAAAAAAAAGAAAAGAAAAAGAAAACAGAGTTATAGTACCAAAAAAGAAAATACAATTTCTGTTTGCAGCACTAGAAAGTATTCTTGGGTGAATTTCATTAACAGCAACTTATAAAGTTATAAGCTTTTATATGATTATATTATATAGAATATAAGTTGGTTGAAGTGGTTGAAGTAATTAAGCTAGAAGAGCAAGTACAACTTATCACAGCATGACAAGGGTGTTTCTTAGCGACCATTGATCAAAGACATTGTAATGTCACATACAGAAGAGCCTCCTCTACCTGATGCTGATGAGTCTGACTGGTTCTGTTTCCTGGCGTAGATGAATGCAGGTTTATTAGGAGAGGGAAGGGTTGTTTCACTACCCAACATGAAAACAACTGTGAACATAGTTGGTTGATCATTGGCACATTCTCGTACACATAAAAGCCCAAGCTGGATGCATCTCATGACTTGAGAAATAGGATATGACTGTCCTAGTGTTGAATCCACTAATTCCAAGGCTCTTCCTTCTCTCCATAAGTCCCAAACCTACAATTTAAATTATATTTCCCATATGATCATGGACCAATATCACATTTTCTTAATCGTTGCTTAATATATCAAAAAGAATATCTTACCTATTCAATCAAATTCCGGGAAGACCTTTCATTTTCCTGGTTAATATTCCTTTTGCCAGTAATAATCTCTAGTAGAATAACACCAAAGCTGAAGACATTAGATTGTGTAGAATATCGTCCTTCCATTTGCATACTCCGGAGACATATAACCATTGTAGAGACAAAAAAAAAAAAAAAAAAAAAAACAGAGAAATGATTATCTGGTTATTTTTATTTCTCTTGATGTGAAGTATCAAGCACTTTTAACTGCTGTTAAACTTACAATGTTCTAACAATTCTATTTGTACTCCCTTGGATCTGATCTTCCCCAACGATTCTAGCCATCCCAAAATCAGAAATTTTTGGGTTCATTGTAGCATCCAGCAATATGTTGCTAGTTTTGAGGTCTCTGTGAATTACTTTTAGCCTTGAATCTTGGTGAAGGTATAAAACACCTCGAGCAATTCCAAAAATACTCCAGTTCAACACTGACCTTTGAGTTTCATTTGAAACAAAACATCAAAGTTGTCACACCCCTCAGGGAGGCATGATTGGCCGGAGGAATGGTAACCAAACCTCCGTAACCCTAACTCAAATAATGGAACGACCATGACTCTTGACTAACCAATAAATAAAACCAAGAAATTATAAAGACAAAAGTTAACATTTAAAAGTTGGTTGATTACAACCAATCACACTTACTGAAAATTTCGACAAAAGTCCCTTACAATATGGAACATGCCTTAAAATACAGTCCTGTAAACTCTTTTTATTACTCAACATGATATAAAGACCATAAGGAGTTCTGCTTCGTTCACATCATCAACAAAACAAGTACTAGAATATTACATCATACCACATTTGACACCCACAGTTCTAATGTGACTGCAAACTCTCATCATTAACTTCAAGTATGAGACTCCGAGACATACATTGTCGTCAAATCCTTAGCAAAACCTCATATTAGCGGTTAACTTCTTTTGAAATCCTGCTACTATAAAAAAAAAAAAAAAAAAATATATATATATATATATATATATATATATATATATAACCACAGGAAATGAGTGAATCCTACGGACTCAGTGAGTGAAAAATCGTACCCAAAGGGTACTAGCATCACACAACACAAACATATAACATACGTAATAACATTGCGTAACATTAGTCATATCTTAATTCACATTGCACGTATACGTTGTAAGTTTTACAACTCATATGACATGCAAGATCACATTTTAGGTCAATGCAACAATATCACACAAAGCAATCAAAGGGCCAACGAGTAACCCAGCCCCGCACAACAGTATCACCCTCTACCGGGCATTTACGCGCCAGCACAACAAATTAATCTCCGTACATAATCCATCCCACCGGGGCTGAGCACTCAATTTAGAAAACATTTATCAGAATCAGAATTTCTTGTGATTTCAAATCAGAGTATCCAAGGTGCACCTGGACTTTTAATTTCGGAGATAAAAAATCATTTTCCAGAAAATGTTCACGAGTTGGCCCTTATCAACCACAAACAAAATCAACACAGTAACCAATATCAAGCAAACGTTATTCAAGCAAATTACTGAAATACTCCACTAGCTTACTTTCCATATATCACACCTATTTAAATAAACATATTAATCTAGCCCCTAAAAGCAGCAATTAACCACTTACCTGTTACCAATTCCATTTGTCACTCACACTTGCGTCCAAGGGTCTCATCAGGTTCACATTAGAATTCGGAACTGAAATTCATAATTTCAAATATTATTTAGTTCACAAACGTTATTGTTATACTCTTTTACTTACTAAACTTATATCTCACCTTATATAGGTTTATTTAGGTAAGTTTTCCTTTAAACTATTTCATGTCAATTAATATGGATTTAGATTTTAGGTGGTAAGATTAATAAGGAGAAAGCATTTTAGGTGTCTTGACAAAGCATAGGATAGGAAAACCATTAAAAAAGATTGGAAAGCACTTGGTAAGTTAGGAATGTTGACACTGCCTAAACTTAAGGTTTGGACCTAGTGTCCACTTTAACAGTTATATCTTTCTCTAGAAAATTCCAAATCCATTTTCGTAAAATTTATAAAATACTAGACACATGTAGCTTTATAATAGTATATCATTTGTAATTTTTAGATTTGTATATCAATACAGTTTATTGTTTGAAGTTGCCTCAAATTGTACAACACGTAGGATTGTTGACAGCTTTGACCTTACCTTAGTTAATTGAACATAACTTTCTCTAGGAAAAACGAAATCCAATTCCGTTTATTGGGTTTATTATTAGACAAGTATATCTATCTTTATTATTTAGAAACTTTTCCAAAAATCTGTCATTAACCCACTCAATTTCTTGCATGAACCAAAAAAAGGACACCACGAATCTTGCCTGGCCCAACCAGAGTTTAATAGATATAACTCACAACATATTTAGAACCAAGCTACGAAATTTTACAGACAATATTTCAAGACCATAAGCCACATTTTATATTTTGAACTCTTAATTTAATTCTCTCCGAAGACACTCAAAATATTGAGTTTCTTTCACCCATGGAATCTGCCCCTACATCCGTTTTATAATCCCTTTTTACCCTCATTAATTTAGACATTTTTACAAACACCTTAAAGACATAGATTTCTTTCATTAGTGTATGTATAAATATATATCTACATATCTCACAAGTATTAACTTAGCCACTTTAAATACTTAAGTTAAATTATACTCATATCATCTTAATACCACTTCACTTTTTTTTAATCAAACTATTAATATTTCTAACTTACTAATTTCTACTTTTAACTCATTAAAATTGAGTAACTAAACAAAAAAAATCTTAGGATCTAGTGGCTGAAATTTACCCCTTAACAATTCATCAAATGGCTACCATGTTGAAGAAAAGTGAGGCCACAACAGCTGCCTCCCTAGCAAGGACGTCACTTGCTGCCCACTTGCTGCCAAGCCCTCTTAACAAGTCATTTGACTACTCAAGCAAGGTTCACGGCTGGAGGTGAGAAGGTCCACAACTTGCTGGCTCTGTACAGAAACTTGGCTGTTCACAAATTATTCTTTTTGGTCAAGATAAACAGCTAGCAAAAGAGGAGGAACCAAACGGTAAAGGCTTACTAACAGAGCAGTGACAAACTGCCTTTACCCACCACCAACGAAGCTGAATACTAGCTTCCAGCTTCTTCCCAATTGTCTTGCTGTCAATGTTTTATATGTATATATATATTTTTCATGAACATCAAGAGCAGAGGAATAAAGGAATTTGGCAAGACTCATAGTTGCTTGCCCACAGCTGGCCTAGCAGCTAGCTGCTGCCTCCAATTCAGCTCCTCGGTTGCCGCTTCACGTGAAGGGAGTTGCTACACCAAGGTGAAGGAAAACCATAATAGATGACCTTCCAAGAGTTGGCGGCAGCTGCTGCCAAGAGTTTGAAAGGAAGAGTTCAAGCAAAGCTTGGAATTCAGAAGCTGAAATTCAGTTTTTAGAGAAAGATGTAGAAGAATCAGGAAGCAAGGACAAGGAAAGAAGAGCAGAGGCGGTGTAAATAGGAGGAAGGAAGTAGAAGCATCCAGAAAGATACAGGAGAAAGAAAAGAAACCGTGAAAGGTGTACCAAAAGAAAAAATTCAGCTCACCATAAAACTAGGATGGAAAAGACAAAATAATAAAAATCAAGCCAAAGGTCCAAGGTTACAATGAATGATGGAAATTCCTCGTGTTATATATATATATATTCAATATACTCTTGTTTTGTAAATTATTGTGTATATTTACTAGTTTTATATATTAATATAATTTACATAATGCGAAAATTTAAAGTTCAAGTCAATTTATAATATGATTTAAAACTAATTTTTTAATAACATATATATATATATATAAATGAAAATTTACGCATTGACCTTAAAACTCAATTTTACGCTATCAAATTATAACAAAAGTTTCACAAAATTTTGAAAATAAAAGTTGACGTGGAGAATATGCTAAAGAAAATATATATACCAAATATAAAGAAATCCAAGCTTTTGTTTGGCAGGTATTCGTACATCAACATTCTCTCATCTTTATGAGTGCAAAAACCAAGCAACCTCACAAGATTCCCGGGCTGGAGTTTTGCTATTAGCTTCACTTCATTCTTGAATTCTGTAGCACCTTGTCCTGATCTCTTAGCTCTTCACTGCTATCTCCAGTCCATTAACAAGTCGACCCTGAAAAAGGTAAGGGTGCAGAATTGGTAGTGGAAACTTGAAACATAAATTATGCAACTGTGACAGTGAGATATTAACTGCCTTAGAAGTCTACCTTATGGACAGGGCCAAATCCACCTTCTCCAAGCTTATTGTCAGATGAGAAATTGTCAGTTGCAGCAAGTACCGTTCCTAAACTGAAAAACGGTATACTTGGATGTTCACCACCTTCATGATTCTCCTCTTCCCTTGGAGAGTCATTGTTCAAGTAACTCATAGCTGTATATTAATGTGGGAGCAGTGGAAGTCAATAGCAAAGTAAATGAAAATGAGTTGAATAAAATTAAAATGAAGAAAGAGACTCCACTATCATGCATTTCTTCCTATCCAATTCCTCATTTTTTCCTAAATCCTAACAAATTATAACAATCTAAATTGCTAAGCTGGAGTAGGAATGGAAAATAATTGCTTAGTTTTTCTCTTCTTCTTTCTGAACCAATACACTGAGAAGGCAGTGAAACGGAAAATTACTGCCACAGAGGATACCAGAATTGCTAGCATCATCCCCTTTCTGGCAGAAAAACTTTTCGATTTATGTTTTTCTGAGAAAAGTAGTCAGAGGAAAAATGATTAATAAATGAAACTAATGAAGGTTACTGAATCAACCCAGGTTAGTTATCTGAATCTATGAAAATGCAGAAATGATAATTCTGTATGGTATGTCAGTACCTAACTCAGTAGCATCCACACGTATGTATCACTCATGCCCTCCATCAGCTAGCGTTACAGTATCTGTTAAGATTCCAAGCCATGCTATGCATCCACTGCCTCCTCCTCTCACATCTACACTGGCATAGGCTGTACAAGAACAATCTCTCAAGCATACCTGGTGACATTCGTTTTTACTCAAATTCGATTGGACAATTACCGTAGATGTATCTGGAATCTTCACATTTTCCATTAGTACAAACCCTTCTCCATTCCCACACACGGAAACATGTTGCTTTCTCTGGCAACCTCCAGATCTTTTACCGTTCATATACCAATCATTTTGGGACTTTGGGTTCATAACCAGGTAGGCAAGTGCACCTAAGTTGTCATCCTTGAATGGGTTACGGTTACTATTTGGATCACATAGTCCATAATTATCACAATCATTCTGTGGCGCAGACTAGACTCCAATCCACCGTTGTCCTTTGTCACTCCAAATATATGGTTGAAGAATTCCTGACTCTTCCAGTGTTGATTGGACTGTGATTGATTTGTCAGCTTGGTAAAAAATTGATAACTCCTCATCATTGTTCACAAGCATGGCTTTGAAATTGCTGCTATGTTGTTCTAGGGGGGGAAGCCATTAAATTCTTCGCCATTCCATGGTCCTGCACGCAACTAAGGAATACCATGCTTATAAATGAATAATTGGTATGGGCCAGAAGTGTCCACCTGAAACGTGAAACTTCCAGCATTAGGGTCATCACTTGACTTCCACGATTGAAGGAATGTGCTCACGTTGGTCCTGCGATTCAGCCCCACTTTGTAGTATGGAAGCATAATGTCGGTGGAACAGTCAAAACTTTGCCAAATGATGTTTTTGCTATCTGTTTGAGACAATACAAGATTTCCAGTATCCAAGAAAGCTGAAACTGTCCCATTTGTGACCGAATCTGAAACATTGGTGAACCAGATAGGTAAGTTACTATACTCGTGGTGCAGTTCTAAATTCCCGTTATTGTTGAGTGAGAGAACACCAGAAGTATCATTGATGGGGTGATCTCTGTTTGCAACCCAAACCACAGTTTGTACAGAAACTTTGTTAAACCAAATCCCACCACATAGCGATTTCTGGATTTGCCAGGACTGAAGAACCCAAGTGCAAACTTTTCTCCACTGGAGACCAAAATCTCTCCATTCCTAATTGACTGTCCAAAAGTTATATTGTCAAGCGGAAGACAAAACCCAAGAAGGAGCAGCTGAATCAACGAAACTAGCAATGCTTTGTTAATATAGTACATGATTATAGCCGACAAGGTGGATGAATCGGGAGATTGTCACATTAAATGAGTTTTGTATTTCCCAGGGGAAATGGACAACAGAAAAAGTAACCTTTGTTTATGTTTTGCCAGACAGTGTCAAACATCAATGAACATGGCTTTTAACTCCATTTCACAAGTATATTTACTCAAGCTTAAGTAATTTTTTCCAGCAACTAATCTCAAACCAGGGACCAAGTCATAGGGGGCTACAGTAGAAAAGATATTGAGGATAGAACACGGTAGAGAAGTCATCTTCAAGTCAAGAAAGAAGGACAAAGCTTGTAGCGGCAAATCTATTATTGCCCACTAATGTCAGTCCCGTGGCTATCCAGAGTAATAGTTAGCTTGATTATAGGAGGGATTTACTCTTATTATACGTAAATATATTCGATGTTAGGCTTGTTATGTAGCCTATATGTACAAGGTTATTCTATATAATCAAATAATCTCGTTCACATATAATACAAAATTATTATTTAATTCAAGTGTATATATTAGAAAAAAACCAATGCCATTTAGCACCGAATGTTATTATTACAATTTTTTTTGTACAGGAGCAAGTCTTATCAAATGTAAACACAAATATATGAATATAATCCTAAAATAGTGGGACAAAGTCTGCAATTTTTATGAATGTTAACAGCTCATTATCTCATGTTTGTATACTTTAATATTCTGTTATATTATATAGACATCATCAAAACGACATTTTTTAATATAGGATACATGAAAAAAAATTATACATAATCAACTAACTTTTAATTTCTTACTAACTATTCATTGATGCATTGTCCCCTTTCTTTGCTTCGTCTTCCTTCTCAGTCCGATTTAATTACTTGTGTCTTGTAACTATACCTCTCACCTGATCATAGGAAAGCTGAAGACAGAAAGCAACTTATAAGCTTTTATATGATTATATACACAATATAAGTAAGTTTTCAGTGATTGAAGTAATTAACCCAGAGGAACAAACACAACTTATCACAGCACAAGGGTGTTTCTTAGCGACCATTGACCAAAGACATCGTCATGTCACATACAGAAGAGCCTCCTCCACCAGATGCTGACGAATCTGACTGATTCTGTTTCCCTTTGTAGATATATGCTGGTTTCTTGGGAGAGGGAAGAGTTGTTTCACTACCCAACATGAAAACAACTGTGAACATGGTTGGTCGATCATTGGCACATTCTTGCACACATAAAAGCCCAAGCTGGATGCATCTCATGACTTGAGGAATAGGATATGACTGTTCTAGTGTTGAATCCACTAATTCCAGGGCTTTTCCTTCTCTCCATAAGTCCCAAACCTACAGTTCAAAACATATTCCCATATGATCATTAACCAATATCACATTTTCTTAATATTGCTTAATATATCAAAAAGAATATCTTACATATTCAATTAGATTCCGGGAAGACCTTTCATTTTCCTGGTTAGTGTTCCTTTTGCCAGTAATGATCTCTAGTAGAATAACACCAAAGCTGAAGACATCAGATTGTGTAGAATATCGTCCTTCCATTGCATACTCCGGGGACATATAACCACTGTAGAGAAGATTAAAAAAAAAAAAAAACAGAGAAATGGTTATCTAGTTATTATTATTTTTCTTAATGTGAAGCATGGTGCACTTTTAACTGCTGGTATGTGCGTCACTTACTATGTTCCAACAATTCTATTTGTACTCCCTTGGATCTGATCTTCCCCAACCATTCTAGCCATCCCAAAATCAGAAATTTTTGGATTCATTGTAGCATCCAGTAGTACATTGCTAGCTTTGAGGTCTCTGTGAATTATTTTTAGCCTTGAATCTTGGTGAAGATATAAAACACCTCGAGCAATTCCAAAAACAATGTCAAAACGCTTAGTCCAGTTCAACACCGACCTTCGAGTTTCATCTGAAACAAAACATCAAAGTTTCTCAAAATTTTCATAAATTGGTTGATGTGGAGAGTATGATAAAGAAAATATATATACCAAATATAAAGATATCCAAGCCTTTGTTTGGAAGGTATTCGTATATCAACATCCTCTCATCTTTATGAATGCAAAAACCAAGCAACCTCACAAGATTCCTGTGCTGGAGTTTTGCTATTAGCTTCACTTCATTCTTGAATTCTGTAGCACCTTGTCCTGAACTTTTGGATAATCTTTTCACTGCTATCTCCAGTCCATTAACAAGTCGACCCTGAAAAAAGCAGTGGTGCAGAATTGGTAGTTGAAACATATATTATGTAACTCTGAATGAGATATTAATTGCTCTTATTAGATGTCTACCTTATAGACAGGGCCAAAACCACCTTCTCCAAGCTTATTGCCAGATGAGAAATTGTCAGTTGCAGCAATTACTTTTCCTAAACTGAAAAATGGTACACTTGGATGTTCACCACCTTCATGATTCTCCTCTTCCCTTGTAGAGTCATTGTTCAAATAACGGATAGCTGTATATTAATGTAGGAGCAGTGGAAGTCAATAGCAAAGATAAGCTTACTAACTCAAAAGCCTCTCTCCAAATTTGGAATCTAATACAAGAATCTTAAGTATAGAAGAAATTATTTGGCAAGCAAAAATGAGTTGAACAAAATGAAAATGCAGAATGAGACTCTACTCTACTATCATGCATTTCTTCATATCCAATTCCTTATTTTTCTTAACAAATTATCACAATTTAAATTATTGAGTTGGAGTTGGAATGGAAAATAATTGCTTACCTTTTCTCTTCCTCTTTCTGAACCAATACACTGAGAAGGCAGTGAGAAGGAAAATTACTGCTACAGAGGATACCAGAATTGCTAGCAGCATCCCCTTTTTGGCAGAAAATCTTTTCGATTTATGTTTTACTGAGAAAAGTAGCCAGAGGAAAAATGATTAATATATGAAACTAATGAAGGTTACTGATTCAACCCAGGTTAATTATCTGAATCTATGAAAATACAGAAATGATAATACTATATGGTATTTCAGTACCTAACTCACTAGCATCCACACGTATGTATAACTCATGCCCTCCGTCAGCTAGCATTTCAGTATCTGTTAAGCTTCCATACCATATTATGCATCCACTGCCTCCTCCCCTCACATCTGCACTGGCATAGGCTGTACAAGAACAATCTCTCAAGCATCCCAGGTTGCATTCTTTTTGACTTAAATTCGTTTCAACAAGTACCATAGATGTATCTGGAACCTTCACATCTTTCACTTGTGCAAACCCTTCTCCATTCCCACACACGGAAACATGTTGCTTTCTCTGGCAACCTCCGGATCTATTACCGTTCACATACTGATAAGACTTGGGTTCATACCCAGGTAGGCAAGTGCACCTAAATTGTTCATCCGTGAATGGGTTACAGTTACTATTTGGACCACATAGTCCATAATTATCACAATCATTCTGTGGCGCAGACCAGACTCCAATCCACCGTTGTTCTCTATCATTCCAAATATATGTTCGAAGAATTCCTGACTCTTCCAGTGTTGATTGGACTATGACTGATTTGTCAACTTGGTAAAAATTTGATACCTCATCATCATTGTTCACAAACATGACTCTGAAAGTGTTTGTCTTTTGTGGTTGGGGATAGCCATTCAATTCTTCACCATTCCACGGTCCAATACGCCACTTTGGAATACCATTCTTATACATGAATAATTGGTATTGGCCAGAAGTGTCCATCTTATACGTGATACTTCCAGCACTAGGGTCATCACTTGTCTTCCATGACTGAAGGAATCTGCTCACGTTGGTCCGGCGATTCAGCCCCACTTTGTAGTTTGGAAGCATGATGTTGGTGGGGCAATCAAAACTTTGCCAAATGATTCTTTTGCTATCAGTTTGAGACAATACAAGATTTCCAATATCCAGGAGTTTAGCTGAAACTGTTCCATTTGTGACCGTGGCTGAAACATTGGTGAACCAGATAGGTAAGTTACTATACTTGTGGTGCAGTTCTAAATTCCCGTTATTGTTGAGTGAGAGAACACCAGAAGTATCATTGATGGGGTGATCTCTGTTTGCAACCCAAACCACAGTTTGTACAGAAACTTTGTTAAACCAAATCCCCACATAACGATTTCTGGATTTTCCAGGACTGAAGAACCCAAGTGCAAACTTTTCTTCACTAGAGACCAAAATCTCTCCATTCTTAATTGACTGTCCAACAGTTATAGTGTCAAGCGGAAGACAAAACCTGACAAAGAGCAGCTGAATCAATACATATAGCAATGTTTTTTTGATATAGTACATGATTATAGCTGTCAAGGTGGGTGAATTATGTGGTTTTCACATTAAATGTGTTTTGCATTTCACAGGGGAAATACACAAAAGAAAAAGCAACCGTTTTTGTCTTAGTAAACAGTGTCAAAAACAACAATGAGCACGATATTCAACGCTATTTCACAAGTATCTTTGCTGAAGCTTAAGTAATTTTGTCCAGCTACTAATTTCAAACCAGAGACCAAGTCATAGGGGACTACAGTGGAAAAGATATTGAGGATAGAACACGGCACTTAGAGCAGTCATCTTCAAGTCAAAAGCTTGTAGCAGCTAATCTATTATTGCCCACTAATGTCAATTTCGTGGCATTTGTATATATATAAGCTTTTGGAATTGGATAAGGGAGAGGTTGCTACCTAAAGAATATTATAATCTATTTTTCCACGAATTATTAGCAATTTTTAATTTTTTATGTATTTTACTCAGTCACACATTTCATCAATCACCCAAGACTATTATTACCTCATGTTCAAGTCATTTTGAATGTTAGCTATTGAGAGGAAAGTGCTCATCTACTTATAAACTCACATTAAATTGCTCACACAACCGCGTTATGACCCATAACAGTTAACATGCAACCAAGACAAGATTTTGATAGTAAAATTTGATTATTGCCACTGTACTGGTAGGAAATACAGGTACATAAGACTCATTCAGAATGATGGTACAGCTTTTTCCACTTGTTAAAAGGTCTAATTGTCAAAGACGCCCTACACCATTGTCCACAGAATGTTCTTTGTTAAACCAACGAAACACGTACTATAAGAGTACAAGAGTAATGATTTGGAGGGTTATGCAATCAAAACTAAATTTCATAGTCTAAGCTTTTGGACAACATTAAGTTATAAGCTACTCCTTTGGCGAACAACTGAACAACCCTCCCACTGAAAAAGGAAATTTGATTTTATTTTTATTTTTTGGGTTTAGTGAGTTCGTCAACTTATGTGGATCTGGGTTAATTTACCATTTCGCTATGCTCCAGTCAAATGATGAAACTCTCGAGTCTTGATTGATTGTTGTTGTCTCTAGCTAAGATATATAATATCTATGATTCTTAAAGTATCATCATTTTGTCAATTTTGTTTCATAATTTTCAAAATGTTTACAATATCTTTTTTCAACCAAACAACTGAGATGTGATTCTTGTATGCAAAGTAACTTTAGGAAATGGAAAACTGTTTTCATAACAGAACAGTTCTCCTATTGTCAAGACTGCCTTGTTGAAAATTTGACAACAGGATTGTATGAAAACTTGTATCCATTGATGAGTTATTTCTTTGAATACAAAAGAATTATGATGAGGTTAGGTGGCTAGCTGAGCCACAGATTTCTAGGGAGGGTGATGAATTTAGCTTTAAAAGTTTCTAAGGTCTTAAAAGAGTTGGAGTACCTAAAAAGAAAAGTGAATTCCATTCTGATTGTAGCATTGGAAAGTTTGATTAGGTGAATTTCATTAACAAAGGCATTAGGTTCTTTCTGAGTAGAAGAATCACCAATTGAGTGTTTTACCAATGGAAAAAGAAAACTATCAAATTAATGAGAGAAACAATGTAGCAATCTCTAAGCTTTAATGCGATTACAATATAACTTGGTTCTCAGTGATTGAAGTAATTAAGCTAGAGGAACAAGTATAACTTAACAATACTCAAGTGTGTTTCTTAGCGACCTTTGATCAAAGATGTTGTAATGTCACAGACAGAAGAGCCTCCTCCTCCAGATGTTGACGACTCTGGCTGGTTCTGATTTCTTGTCTTGATAAATGCTGGTTTATTGGGAGAGGGAAGAGTTGTTTCATTACCCAACATGAAAACAACTGTGAACATGGTTGGTCGATCATTGGCACATTCTTGCACACATAAAAGTCCAAGTTGGATGCATCTCATGACTTCAGGAATAGGATACGATTGAGCTAGTGTTGAATCCACTATTTCCAAGGGTCTTCCTTCTCTCGAAAAGTCCCAAACCTAAAATTCACAACACAACTCTCCAATCATCATTGACCATATAACATTTTCTTAATCATTGCTTCATACCATAATGAATTTCTTACATATTCAATCAAATTCCGAGAAGGCCTTTCATTTTCATGGTCAGTGTTCTTCTTGCCAGTAATGATCTCTAGTAGAATAACACCAAAGCTGAAGACATCAGATTGTGTGGAATATCGTCCTTCCATTGCATACTCCGGGGACATATAACCACTGCAGAGACAAAAAAACAAAGAAATGGTTATCTAGTTATTATTATTTCTGTTGATATGAACCATTATGCACTTTTAACTACTAGTATGTGCATCACTCACTATGTTCCAACTATTCTATTTGTACTCCCTTGGACCTGATCTTCCCCAAACATTCTAGCCATCCCAAAATCTGATATTTTGGGGTTCATTGTAGCATCTAGCAGAACGTTGCTAGCTTTGAGGTCCCGGTGAATTATTTTTAGCCTTGAATCTTGGTGAAGATATAAAACACCTCGAGCAATGCCCAAAATAATGTTGAAACGCTGACTCCAGTCCAACAGTGACTTCTGATTTTTATCTGGACCAAACCATCAAAGTTTCTCTAAACGTCACATGAGACAGTTCAGAAAAAGTTCATACGATAAGTATAGTAAAAAATTGCATACCAAATATAAAGAAATCCAAGCTTTTGTTTGGCAGGTATTCGTATATTAGCATCCTCTCATCACTATGAACGCAAAAACCAAGCAACCTCACAAGGTTCCTGTGCTGGAGTTTTGCTATTAGCTTCACTTCATTCTTGAATTCTGTAGCACCTTGTCCTGAACTCTTAGACAATCTCTTCACTGCTATCTCCAGTCCATTAACAAGTTGACCCTGAAAAAAGGAATGGTGCAGAATTGGTAGTTGAAACTTGAAACATATATTATGTTACTGTGAGAGTGAGATATTAACTGCAGTAGACGTCTACCTTATAGACAGGGCCAAATCCACCTTGTCCAAGCTTATTGCTAGATGAGAAATTGTCAGTTGCAGCAAGTACTGTTCCTAAACTGAAAAATGGTAGATGTGCACCACCTTCATGATTATCTCCTTCCCTTGGAGAGTCATTGTTCAAGTAACGTATGGCTGTATATTGCGGGAGCAGTGGCAGTCAATAGCAAAGATAAGCTTACAAATTCAAGTGCATACTGTTTGCCTTAATCTAAGTTCGGAACATAATAGAAGCATCTCAAGTAGAGAGTAAAATTTTTGGTATGCAAAATTGAGCAAAACATAAGATGAAGAAGAAAGAAATGGCAAAGATGTATTAAACATTGTGAACAAAATGAAAAAGAAGAATGAGACTCAACATTCTGCATTTGTTTATATCCAATTCCTCATTTTCCTAACAAATTATAACAATCTAATCTGTTAAGCTGGAGTTGACATAGAAATAACTGCTTACTTCTTATATTCCTCTTTCTAAACCAATACACAGAGAAGGCAGCGAGAAGGAAAATAACTGATGCAGAGACCACCAGAATTGCTAGCTTCCCCTTTCTGGTAAGAAAACTTTTCGATTTATATTTTTCTGAGAAAAGTAATTAGAGGGAAAATGATCAATATACAAAATTTATGAAGGTTAGTGAATCAACCCATGTTAGATATCAGATTTTATGAAAGTGCACAAATGATAATACTATATGGTATTTCAGTACCTAACTCAGTAGCATCCACACGTATGTATAAATCATGCCCTCCCTCAGCTAGCATTTCGGTATCCGTTAAGTTCCCATACCATGTCATGCATCCACTGCCTCCCCTCCTCACATCTGCAATGGCATGGGCTGTACAAGAACAATCTCTCAAGCACCCCATTGTACATTCTTTTAGACTGAAATGCTTTTCAACAACTGCGTTGTATGTATCAGGAAACTTCACATTTTCGACTTTTACAAATCCTTCTCCATTCCCACACATGGAAACATGTTGCTTTTGCAGGCAACCTCCGGATCTATTACTGTTCATATGCCAACCATTTAGGGACTTGAGTTCATACCCAGGTAGGCAGGTGCATCTAAATTGTTCATCCTTGAATGGATTACAGTTAGCATTGGGACCGCATAGTCCATAGTTATCACAATCCTTCTGTGGAACATACCAGATTCCACTCCACTGATGTTCTCTATCATTCCAGATATATGTTTGAAGATGTCCTGACTCATCCAGTGTTATTTTGGATATGATTGACTTGTCAAGCACTTGGTACATAGTTGTTATCTCATCTTCATTGTTCACAAAGCTTTCTCTGAAAGTGCTGGTATGTTGTGGTTGGGGCAAGCCATTCAATTCTTCCCCGTTCCATGGTCCAGTACGCCACTTCTGAATACCATGCTTATAAATGAATAATTGGGGTTGCCCAGAAGTGTCTACCTGATATGTAGAACTTCCAGCACTAGGATCATCACTTGTCTTCCAAGATTGAAGGAATGTGGTCACGTTGGTCCGGCGATCCAGCCCCACTTTGTAGTATGGAACCATGGTGTTGGTGGGACTATCAAAACTTTGCCAAATGATGCTTTTGCTGTCAGTTTGAGACAATACAAGGTTTCCAATATCCAAGAGTTTTGCTGAAACTGTCCCATATGCTACTGTGGCTGAACAATTGGTGGACCAGATGGGGAAGTTACTATACTTGTGATGGAGTACTAGGTTCCCCTTATTGTTGATTGAGAGAACACCAGAAGTATCATTGATTGGGTGGTCTCTGTTTGCAACCCAAACCACTGTTTGTACAGAAACTTTGTTAAACCAAATCCCCACATAGCGGTTGCTAGATTTACCAGGACTGAAGAACCCAAGTGCGAAGTTTTGTCCACTAGAGACCAAATTCTCTCCATCCCTGATGGACTTTCCAACAGTTATATTGTCAAGCGGAAGACAAAACCCAACAAGGAGCAGCTGAATCAATGAAACTAGCAATGCTTTGGTAATATAGGACATGATTGTAGCCAAAAGTGAGGACCTTTTTGCAAAATGCATGAATTATGAGGTTGTCATACTAGTTGTACAGTGTTTCCCCAAAGAAAAATTTAAGAGGGCTCATCCAGTCCTTGGCTTCAAGTGAAGGGGAAGAGAAGTCAAGCAAACTTCCTTTTTGTTTTGCTATACTAGGTGAAATAAACACTGAACATGGCATTTAACTTTATTTCACATGTCTATTTACTCAAGATTAGGTAATTTTTGGCCAGCAACTAAACATAAATCAGGGACCAATTCATAATGGACTAAACTAAAAACAAGATATTGAGTATTGAATATGGTAGCTTCGATCATGTTTAAGTCAAATAAAACGGACAGAGCTTGTAGCAGCCGTGAATTTAATGGCTGTACCATAGCTATTTTTGGCCACTAATGTCATTTTCATGGCTTCTGTATTTAAGCTTTATGAATTGCAAAAGTGAGAGGCAACTACCTCTCCTTTTAGCCAACATTAATGAAGACAACAAATAAGAAACAAGTACACACATCATTTCATATATTATTGTCTTCAAAGAAGTAGATTTGAAGTGCTCCATGAATTAGCTATCTTCCATTTTATGTATTTTTCTCAGTCACGCATTTCATCGAACACCCACTACTATTATTACCTCCAGTTCAGGTCAGCTTGGATGTCTCCGTGTCTTCGATGCAGCCAACGGGCTGTCAATCTCAGTAGAAAATTACACAAAATTTGTCTACATCTCATTTTATGAAGAAATTCTTAATCCAAAACAAGTTTTTAACCGTAAAACTTGATAGTTATCCCAAAACTGTGTTAAAGGCTTAAACCCGACTTAAACCACTTGCCTTGATCGCAGAAGGGTTTAAATGACTTGAAATTTAGAATTGGGAATTTAGACTGTTTAATTATAATTTTCTTATTTGGAGTAGATTGTAGAATTAAATAATTCTCAATGAAAAAATAACTACAAGATATCATTTTCAAATTCTTATTGGTACATCGTAAAACTAATAATTTTAAATAATTTTCATCATTAATTATGTATACATGTACTAATATCAACAGCAACTTAAGGCAACAAATCATTTTATACTATCAGCTACCACTGGCAGACAACCTTCTATGTTGCTTGCCATCAGCAACTGACAATTTTGATGCTGGCCGCAACCATCTTCACCGACAAACAATTAGATATAATGGTGAGACCACCATTGGAGCTCGTGGGAGACAACGTCTGCACCTGTTGGAGATGGCGACCACCACCTTCGAGACCTCAACCACTGTTGGGACTAACTAGAGATAATGACGACTATTGAAATTGGTTTTACAATATCAATTTCAATTCTATTTCCATACATCAAACACACCATAAACCAATTACAAATAACCATAGATCAATCCAGTCTACACCTGTCACACCAATCCTAAACGGTTTACAATTTCTTCATGAAATCATCAACAGAATAGAGATATTTTTTTTTTTTGTCATTACAATCACAGACATATGATCATCAAAGTAAATCCTGCATGCAAACTTCCACTTAAAATCCAAAGCTTTCCCGAGGCTTTGTTTGAATAGGTAGATTTGGCTTGGCCCCTATGAATAGATTTATGAATTTGAAGACTTCACCTTCTAAATACAATAAATAGCTCTTACCACTTTAGATGTTGGGGTGCTCATTCACATTAAATGTTTGGATGTGCTTCTTTAATAACAATCATGCAGTTCGAGAATACTCATAATCACCCTATCTATTTTAAGGATAGAATACACGAAACACATAAATGCAAGGCCTGTGACAAATACTGCCACCCATCAAGCTATGATCAGTTCGATATTCCTCTTAGTAAATCAGCTGTGCTGCATTGTGAGGAGTGCGATTTCACTCTTCATTTACTGTGTGCTCCACTGCGATGTACCATTCAACATGACAGCCATGTGCATCCTTATTCCCTCAAGGATTCCATTGACCCAGATGACTCAGATCAACATTACTGTTATATCTGTCAGGAGTAAACTGGACCATTATAAGAACTTGATTGAATGGGTTATGTCTTCTAAGGAGTCTGCAGGATCAAGCCTTAGAAGTGAGTGTGAGAAGGAAGCTTCAGCTTTGAAGTGGAAGACGTCAGGGAAAGATTTGATTGAATCAGCCTCCTAAAAATGTCAATGGCATTGTCACCTCATCTATTTTACAGTATCGACTCCTATCCATTGCATGATCTGATATGTAAGCACTTCTGACTCAAGAAGACCAAGGCTGCTTGGGTTGGAGCTGCATTGCTGTTTTACTATCCAACATTAGAAACACATTGAATTGTAGGCACGTTACAAGCATAGATGAAATCGTAGGCCTGTCTTCAGGGCGTCAATGCATGCACTTGAGGTCAACTTGTTTGCTTCTTAGTGCCTCAGACACTTGGACAGTTGAAATCAAGGAGTTTTAACAAGAGAGAGAGAGCAGACAGACAGACAGAAGTTGTCATCAAGGTCTAGATAAAAGTTTCTATTTATTTTTTCACAAACTATTTCAAATACTAGAGCAGCAAAGCTGAAGACATTTGACTTTGTGAAGAAGAAGATTTCCTACTCTGGAGAGTGGAGACATATAACCACTGTAATTTTTCATAAAAAGGATATTAAGAAAAAGGGCATCTTCTTCGCAGATTGCAGGTATATTTACATAACTTTTAGGCACTTACTAAGTTCCAAACACCTTCCTGTGCTTATCTATGTCAACTGATGTCCAAAATCTCTAGCCACTCAAAGGGGACATTTTTAGATTCATCTTACTATCCAGTATCACATTGCTCGCCTTGAGAAAACAATTCTTGCTGAAACATATGCTCTGGTGTTGTTGGTACTTGTAAGAGATCAAAACCTGTTCCTGGTGTCGTACCTACGAGCTTAAAGCTTTGGGTTGAGTGCTTCTCTAGAAGAACTCGTGTTAGCAATGATGGATTCTTACATAAGAAAGCAACTATTTTAATGTGTATTTGACCATAATGTTGTTGAAGAGACAGGATTAATTAATCAGAACAGTTGATCAAATTGTAGCCTGTTACTAATAAAATCCTTGCAGTGCTGAATGAATAATCAGGATCTATGTTTCAAGCAAAACCAAAACCTAGTTGACTAACCAAACAAGTGAGAAATAATGATTGGTAAATATCTATTTTTAATAATTTAAATTATCAATCCAAATCTCTTTAATAAAATGAGAAAGGTCACCAGTCTTGTCGTTCGGACTATCGAAGATGAATTTCATTATTCAAATAATGAAGTAGCCACAAGATTAACTAAAGGAACAACAAAATGTTATCTCTTTTACAATATAACTTTCTTGACAATGACAAGATAGCATAACTTATTCTTGAATATCATTACCTCCAGGCTACCACAAACTGATATTTGTTCAATCTCATAACTTGGATTGTTTATATGGTCATTTTTACATTTGACAGAGAAACTATGGATGACTCATTCTGTTTCAGCATTCCTTACATGAATTATAGTGACTGCAAAGTGAGGTAAGACAAAATGAACAGAGAATGGAGAAGCAAACAAGGACACAAGGTAAGTAGCAAGCTCCATGTTGTTGGCTAATGTATACGTTGACCAACACAAAAGGCTTAACCAGACCACCATAAAGCTATTTGAACAACAGCAGAGCCAAAGCAGCCATGAACACAACAGAAAAATCTTACACCATTCTCTTTATTCTTCTCAAACATTCAAATAGAAACCCTTGATGAAATGTACCTCTGGCAATTCTCTTAGCAATCCCACAATAATAACCTGATTTCCATGTTAAAAGCATATTTGGGGCTAGTGGCGGTAGAGATAATAGAAGAATGTACAATCACTGAAGGAAATTATAATACTTAGAGAAAAAAGTTATTCTAAGCAAATGAATATCTTCTTTTGCTAATCAATAAGATGTATATTCAAATTAAGCATAGCTGCATAGTTTCCATCAGAATATTATATGTTAAATTTAAGTACAGATGTTGATTGTATCCGGCTACTAGTAGCTAAAAATTGCCAGAGTAAAACCCTAACGACCATCTAACAATGTAACAGTCATATCATTCGAATGAGAATTCATTCTTCCCATTGACTATGATTCTGTCTCTGCCAAGAACCTCTCCGTGTAAAATCCTGGTCGTCCCGGTTGATGCAAAACAGTTTCACTGTCCAACATTAAAAGTACTCTTGACATGGTAGGTCTATCATACGTTTTCTGTAGAACACACAAAAGAGCTACATGTATACATCTTACAGATTCTGAGGTTGAAAATTGATTCTCAAGTAGTGGATCCATCAACTCCAGGGCCTTTCCTTCGTTCCAAAGCTTCCACGCCTAGAAAGTTTACAGTGTACAGGTAATGATTAGAATGTAAAGACTAAATGTATCTGAAAAAATGTTAAACATAAATCTTTTGTCATTATTATGCTCACATGACCAAGGAGATTTGGGTTGTGGTCTGGATGAAAAAGCCTTGGTTTTCTTGCCACTCAATATCTCCAACAGTAATACGCCAAAGCTGAATACATCAGATTTGATAGAAAAATGCCCATCTATAGCATACTCTGGAGACATATATCCACTGCATCAATGGTAAAACGTTAAAGTAACTATATGCAAAATATGAAGACAACAACTGAGGCGTGTGTATACATAGTGTTCCAACTACTCTCTTAGTTTTTGCTTCAGTTCGATCTCCCCCAAACAGTCTTGCCATCCCGGAGTCAGAAATTCTGGGATTCATTTCACTGTCCAACAGAATATTGCCGGCCTAGAGATCTCTATGGATTATTCTGAGTCTTGAATCTCCATGAAGATAAAGGAGCCCTCGAGCAATCCTGGTAATAATGTCTAACCTCTTTCTCCAATTGAGTGAGCTACGCTTTTTTTCATCTGCTTCCATCACATTACACCGATTTTTAATTTTATCATGACTAAAAAATAACAGGTTCCTACAATGTGAGTGTGTGTAAAAAAACTCAGATACCAACCAAAGATCAAGTAGTCTAAGCTTCTGTTTGGCATGTACTCATAGACTAACATTCTTTCTTCCCATTTGATGCAACAACCCAGAAGCTTGAAAGGATTTCGATGTTGAAGTTGAGAGATAAAGATGACCTCATTTTTAAACTCCTGCACACCTTGTCCAGAACTTTCTTCAAGCCTTTTTATTGCTACTTCTTCTCCTGATTGTAACCTACCCTATAAATTATGACACGAAAATCTGTTATTCTTGATAAATAAAAGGATAGACAGAATACAAAGATGAGGTATACAGTGATGGTGAACTGACTGTGAAGAAAAGAAAGAAACTTTGTGAACTCAAAATGATAAGCTTCAGATTTGATTGATAAATAGAAATTTCCAGTGGTAATATGTCCTTTCCCTAAAAATGTCTTCGGCATGAAGAACCAAAAGGTGATTTTTAGAACTTGTTAATGATAATTGCAATTTTGGTAAGCCAAAAAGTCTTATAAACTGCAAGGAAGAAATTCTGGCGAAGATCAGCAAGAAATAAAATATTCACCTTATATACAGATCCAAAACCGCCTTCTCCTATCTTATTGGCAACAGAGAAGTTATCAGTGGCAGCTTCAATAATGGTCATTTCAAACAATGGGAGTTCAAGATCATAGTCCAAGCTTTCATCTCTTCTGACTCTGACTTGGTTTTCTGCTTCCCAAGCTGTTTTACAAGCACAATGACTTCTTCTTAGAACTACCACTAACAGATAGAAATTGCCATGAAAATACAAGATGTAGAATCTCTGAAACTACTAAGGTTACCTTTAATTCTATTGCTCTTAAAAATTATAAACCAGCTAACTAAACCCAAAATCAGCATCACTGAAACCACAGCTGATAAAGCGACTGCAAGCACCATATGCTTCCTCCTTTTGTTTGTAATGACATTTGATTCTACAACTACAAAAAAAAAAAAAAAAAAAAACATAAAAAAAAAAAAAAACAGTACAAGTATAATAAATTTGTTAAATAACTTTCGAAGTTTAATATGAGTTTTAAGAAAACATGAATATATTAATGCGATGAGCAGGCATCCATCACATATCAAAGCAATGCCATGAGGTCTTTTTGCAACCAAACATGGCAACACATAATGCTCGCTGTAATGGAATATCTTTTTCAGTTTTATACACATATTAAGCGGCTAAAAGAAATTTCATAGTTCTCAAGTTAACAGATTAAATTTCAGTAATTAGGAAAAGGAGTATAACCTAATAGAGATTATAGCATTAAGCTTAACAGCATACTGACCTAGTTCTGAAGCTGCAACTCTTACATAGAGATCCAGCCCAAATGCGGAAACCTCTCTTTTACCGATCAAATCACCAAACCACTTAACACAGCCACTGCCACTGCCTCTGATAATCTAATGGAGCATAAGCTACACAAGAGCAGTCCTTCAAGCACTCAGGCCTCACAGTCTTGAATGCTCAAGATTGAGTTTACTGAAAAGTTTGAAGAATCTGGCAGTTTTAGTCCTGACAACTTCTGAAATCCTTCTCCATTTCTGCAAATCTTTGTATCCTTTCTAACACACCCACCTGACCAGTATTGAACTTTCCATCTTGAGATGATCTAGGCTCAAAACCAATCAAGCACTCACATATTTGGGCATTCGATATGTTGCAAAAACCATACGGTCATAAACATCACATTGGTCTTCTACAACGTTGAGTATGGGATTCCATTCAGAATGCTGAGCACTCCATGTGATGTGCCGTACGTAACCAGTTGGACTCACTACAAATCTTGAAGTAATATTGCCATTAATCTCATATGAATAATACACATCGGCATCATTATAAACTAAATTAGGCTTGATAACTGGGTTTTCCGCAAGACCTGGATCACGAATCAATCGTTCCCCATACCATGGACCACTTCGAAAGACCTTTGTTGTTCCCTTGCGAATAATTAACTGAGGAATCCCACGGTTATCCATGCTATATGTGTAGTCTACAGAGGAACGATCAACTGAACTTTTCCATGATGTCCAATGCCTATTTAAACCATTTCTCAAGTTCCACCCAAGTTTCATCCCAGGTAGTAAAGTATCAAATGGATAATCAAAACTTAGCCATAAATAGTCCTGAGAGTTGCCATCACCATCTTTCAGTACAAAATTTCTGGAATCCAATAACTGTGCTATTGGTTTTTTTGCTGCCTGTGAGGAATTTGAAGACCACATAACACTTCCAGATTGATTGAGAACGACAAGCATTCCATCATTGTTGAATGTTAATAAGCCATTAGAATTTATAAGAGGACTATCTCTGTTTGCAACCCAAACAACAGTGTGATCTGGGATATTCTTGTACCATATTCCTAGATATCGATTTGTAGAACCAATAGGACTGAAGAAACCAAGTTCAAACTTTTCACCTGGTGAAACAATTCTCTGGCTATCATTAATGGAATCGTGTAGGAGATATAGAGTCAATGGCAACCAAAACTTTTGGAAACAAGGATATCAAAGTAAAGCAAACAGCCAAAAATGAAAGGCTGGCTTCTGCTTCAGCATAAGTTTTTGGATCCTTCATTATACGTCTTGAAAAGAAAAACTCTACCTCTGAACATACAAATTGTGAAGTTGAAGACTCCAAGAATGACCTTAAAAGAAATCCTCAACTGGGAAATATAGTTGTGAAATTAATCAATATGTAAATGGCTTCGGTTTCTTTATGCTTGACAACTACATACACAATAAACTTAATATCCTTTGATGTTAGAGTTAGTGACAAGAGAAAGAGGTTTAAAAAGTCCATAGTTTGTTTCTTTCTTTAATCCCTCAGTCTATCTGGAGAATTCAAAGGAATTATTTACCAGTTACTTGTGAAGCAAATATCAGATGTAGTTTTAATAATCATTTGCATGTTTAAAACATGACTAATGGGAAATGCGCGAGGATGCTTCGTCAATGACTATAAAAATTGTTAATGCCATAACAGATAGTCTTACTTGAGGAAAAAAAAAAAAAATACAATTAATGAAAGAATACAGAAATAAACAATTGTTTTGACTTTGAACTTGGAAATAACCCTATTGCATCTAAAAATGTAATTTTGTCATGCCAAATCCTCTTAACGGAATAAACTACCCACATATCTGAAATGTTATACCAAACTTCAGATTTCTACTTTCAAACTGTAGTACATTATTCAAGTACGAAATTCTTATCTGTTGTCTTAAAAAATACGTCGATGCGCTACTTACAAAACATGTTCTGTCACCAGCTATTTTGATAACTCGGGGGTTTGTGGAGTGACAAGTATGGTAATAGAAGAGCATATACAAGGGGAAAGTCAGAGACTAAGTATATCAGGTTAGCTAAATCTATGTTAAAGATTTTGGTGACATACAATTTAACTGTTTTACCTGAGAGCTTTTTTGGGTGATTCAATATACTTTATAGATTGCTAATAGGCGGATTGGAACTAGGATTAATTTTGGGGAAATGGCTCCAAGCTAATAGTAATGGATGAAGATATATATGTTGCTGCTGTACTGGCTTGAAAATTGAAATTCTAGGAGTTATATGATTCTATGAAAACCAAAAAACAGTACTGCTCACACTAAACTGTAACAAAAAAACCAAAGGATAGTGTGGTTCCTAGATAGTTTGGAGACCACCACCTTTGAGTCCTCCGAATACAGTGACAGTCGGAACTAACCGGAGATGACGACTACTATTGAAATTGGTTTTGCAATATCAATTCTAAATCTAGTTTCATACATCCAAACATACAATAAATAAATAACCCCTTATCAATCAAGTCTGCAACAGTCAAAACAATCCTATACGGTATACAATGTCTTTAAGAAAACATCAACAGAATAGAGAAAAGGAATTGAATGTTTGTTTTTGTCACTGCAGTCACATACATATGATCATGAAAGTAAATCCTGCCATGCATGAAAACACAAAAGATTTCTGTTTATAATAGATCTCCAAAAGCTCTAGCCACACCAAAACTTGACATTGGTGGATTCATCTTACTATCCAGTATCACATTGCTGGCCTTGAGAAAACAATTATGGCTGAAACATCTGCTTTGGTGTAGTTGGTTCTTGAAAGAGATCAAACCTGTTCCTGGTGTCTTACCTACGAGCTTAAGCTTCGGGTTGAGTGCTTCTCTGGAAGTACTCATGTTTGCGATGGTGGATTCTTACATAAGAAAGAACTATTGTAATGTGTATTTGACCATAGAATTGTTGAAGAGACTGGATTAATTAAACAAATCAGTCGATCAAATTGTAACCTGTTACTAACAAAATCCTTGCAGTGTTGAATAAACAATCAGGATCTATGTTCCAAGCAAAACCAAAACCCAAACCTAGTTGACTAACCAAACAAGTGAGAAATAATGATTGATAAATATCTATTTTTAATAATTTAAATTATCAATCCAAATCTCTTTAATAAAATGAGAAAGGTCAACAGTCTTGTTGTTCGGACTATCGAAGATGAATTTCATTATTCAAATAATGAAGTAGTCACAAGATTAACTAAAGGAACAACAAAATGTTATCTCTTTTACAATATAACTTTCTTGACAATGAAAAGATAGTATAACTTGTTCTTGTATATCATTACCTTCAGGCTACCAAGAACTGCTATTTGTTCAATCTCATAACTTGGATTGTTTATATAGTCATTTTTACATATGACAGAGAAAATATGAAAGACTCATTCTGTTTCAGCATTCCTTACATGAATTAGGTGACTGCAAAGTGACGTAGGACAAAAGGAAACAGAAAATGGAGCAGAAAACAAGGACACAAGGTAAGTAGCAAGCTCCATGTTGTTGGCTAATGTATACGTTGACCAACACAAAAGGCTTAACCAGACCACCATACAGCTATTTGGGCAACAGCAGAGCCATAGCAGCCAAGAACACAAAAGCAAAACCTTACACCATTCTCTATATTCTTCTCAAACATTCAAATAGAAACCCTTGATGAAATGTACCTCTGGCAATTCTCTCAGCAATCCCACAATAATACCCTGATTTCCAAATTAAAAGCATATTTGGGGCTAGTAGCGGTAGAGATAATAGAAAGAATGTACAATCACTGAAGGAAATTATAATCCTTAGAGAAAAAAGTTATTCTAAGCAAATGAATATCTTCTTTTGCTAATCAAGCAGATTTATATTCAAATTAAGCATAGCTGTATAGTTTCCATCAGAATATTATATGTTAAATTTAAGTACAGATGTTGATTGTATCCAGCTACTAGCAGCTAAAAATTGCCAGAGTAAAACCCTAACGACCATCTAACAATGTAACAGTCATCTCATTCGAATGAGAATTCATTCTTCCCATTGATGATGATTCTGTCTCTGCCAAGAACCTCTCCGTATAAAATCCTGGTCGTCCCGGTTGATGCAAAACTGTCTCACTGTCCAACATTAAAAGCACTCTTGACATAGTAGGTCTGTCATCAGTTTTCTGTTGAACACACAAAAGAGCTACATGAATACATCTTACAGCTTCAGAGGTTGAAAATTGGTTCTCAAGTAGTGGATCCATCAACTCCAGGGTCTTTCCTTCATTCCAAAGCTTCCACGCCTAGAAAGTTTACAGGGTACAGGTAATGATAAGAATGTAAAGACTATATGTTTCTGAAAAAATGTTAAACATAAATCTTTTGTTATTATTATGCTCACATGACCAAGGAGATTTAGGTTGTGGTCTGGATGAAAAAACCCTCGGTTTTTCTTGCCACTCAATATCTCCAACAGTAATACACCAAAGCTGAATACATCAGATTTGATAGAAAAATGCCCATCTATAGCATACTCTGGAGACATATATCCACTGCATCAACGGTAAAAAGTTAAAGTAACTATATGCAAAATATGAAGACAAAAACTGAGGCATGTGTATACATACTGTGTTCCAACTACTCTCTTAGTTTTTGCTTCAGTTTGATCTCCCCCAAACAGTCTTGCCATCCCGAAGTCAGAAATTCTGGGATTCATTTCACTGTCCAACAGAATATTGCCGGCCTTGAGATCTCTATGGATTATTCTGAGTCTTGAATCTCTATGAAGGTAAAGGAGCCCTCGAGCAATCCCAGTAATAATGTGTAACCTCTTTCTCCAATTGAGTGAGCTACGCTTTTCTTCATCTGTTTCCATCACATTACACGGATTTTTAGTTTATCCTGACTAAAAAATAACAGGTTTACAGACAATGTGAGTGTGTGTATAGAAACTCAGATACCAACCAAAGATCAAGTAGTCTAAGCTTCTGTTTGGCATGTACTCATAGACTAACATTCTTTCTTCTTGTTTGATGCAACAACCCAGAAGCTTGACAAGATTTCGATGTTGAAGTTGAGAGATAAAGATGACCTCATTTTTAAACTCCTGCACACCTTGTCCAGAACTTTCTTCAAGCCTTTTTATTGCTACTTCTTCTCCTGATTGTAACCTACCCTATAAATTATGACACGAAAATCTGTTATTCTTGATAAATAAAAGGAATGATAGAATACAAAGATGATGGTACACAGTGATGGTGAACTGACTGTGAAGAAAGAAAGAAACTTTGTGAATACAAAATGATAAGCTTCAGATTTGATTGATAAATAGAAATTTCCAGTGGTAATATGTTCTTTCCCTCAAAATGCCTACGGCATAAAGAACCGGAAGGTGACTTTTAGAACTTATTAATGATAATTGCAATTTTGGTAAGGCAAAATTTCACATAAACTGCAAGGAAGAAATTCTGGACAATATATCAGCAAGAAATAAAACAATTCACCTTATATACAGATCCAAAACCGCCTTCTCCTATCTTATTGGCAACAGAGAAGCTATCAGTGGCAGCTTCAATGATGGCCATTTCAAACAATGGGAGTTCAAGAGCATTGTCCAAGCTTTCATCTCTTCTGACTCTGACTTGGTTTTCTGCTTCCCGATCTGTATTACAAGCACAATGACTTCTTCGTAGAACTACCACTAACAGACAGAAATTGCCATGAAAATACAAGATGTAGAATCTCTGAAACTACTAAGGTTACCTTTAATTCTTTTGCGCTGAAAAATTACAAACCAGCTAACTAAACCCAAAATCAGCATCACTGGAAACACAGCTGATAAAGCTACTGCAAGCACTATATGCTTCCGCCTTTTGTTTGTAATGACATTTGATTCTACGACTACAAAGAAAAACAGTACAAGAATAATAAATTTGTTAAATAATTTTCGAAGTTTAATATGAGTTTCAAGAAAACAAGAATACATTAACACGATGAGCAGGCATCCATCACATATCAAAGCAATGCAATGGGGTCTCCTTTGGAACCAAACATGGCAAATATAATGCTCGCTGTAATGGAATACCATTTGCAGTTTTATACACATATTCAACTCCTAAAAGAAAATTCATAGTTCTCAAGTTAACAGAGTAAATTCTGGTAATTAAAAAAAGCAGTATAACCTAATAGAGATTGTAGCATTAAGCTTAACAGCATACTAACCTAGTTCTGAAGCCGCAACTCTTACATAGAGATCCAGCCCAAATGCAGAAACCTCTCTTATATCAATCATATCACCAAACCACTTAACACAGCCACTGCCACTGCCTCTGATAAATAATGGAGCATAAGCTACACAAGAGCAGTCCTTCAAGCACTCGGCCTCACAGTCTTTAATGCTCAAGATTGAGTTTACTAAAAAGTTTGAAGAATCTGGCAGTTTTAGTCCTGACAACTTCTGAAATCCTTCTCCATTTCTGCAAATCTTTGTATCCTTTCTAACACACCCACCTGACCAGTACTGAACTTTCCAATCTTGAGGTGATCTAGGCTCAAAACCAATCAAGCACTCACATATTTGGGCATTCAATATGTTACAGCAACCATAAGCACCACAACGGCCATAAGCATCGCATCGGTCTTCCACAACATTGAATATGGGATTCCATTCAGAATGCTGAGCTCTCCATGTAATGTGCTGAACGTAACCCGTTGGACTCACTACAAATCTTGAAGTAATATTGCCATTAATCTCATATGAATAATACACATCAGTATCATTATAAACTAAATTAGGCTTGATAACTGGGTTTTCCGCAAGACCTGGATCACGAATCAATCGTTCCCCATACCATGGACCACTTCGAAAGACCTTTGTTGTTCCCTTGCGAATAATCAACTGAGGAATCCCACGGTTATCCATGCTATATGTGTAGTCTCCAGAGGAAGGATCAACTGAATTTTTCCATGATGTCAAATGCCTATTTAAACCATTTCTCAAGTTCCACCCAAGTTTCATCCCAGGTAGTAAAGTATCACATGGATAATCAAAACTTTGCCATAAATAGTCCTCTGAGTTGCCATCACCATTTTTCAGAACAAAATTTCCTGAATCCAATAACAGTGCTATTGGTTTTTTTGCTGCCTGTGAGGAATTTGAAGACCACATAACACTTCCAGATTGATTGAGAACGACAAGCATTCCATCATTGTTGAATGTTAATAAGCCAGTAGAATTTATAAGAGGACTATCTCTGTTTGCAACCCAAACAACAGTGTGATCTGGGATATGCTTGTACCATATTCCTAGATATCGATTTGTAGAACCATTAGGACTGAAGAAACCAAGTTCAAAATTTTCACCTGGTGAAACAATTCTCTGGCTATCATTGATGGATTTTGTAGGAGATATAGAGTCAATTGCAACCAAAACTTTTGGAAACAAGGATATCAAAGTAAAGCAAACAGCCAAAGATGAAAGGCTGGCTTCTGTTTCTCCATAAGTTTTTGGATCCTTCATTTTACGCTGTGGAAAGAAAAACTCTAACTCTGAACATCCAAATTGTGAAGTTGAAGACTCCAAGAATGACCTTAAAAGAAATCCTCAACTGGGAAATATAGTTGTGAAATTAATCAATGAAAATGGCTTGGTTTCTTTATGCTTGACAACTACATACACAATAAACTTAATATCCTTTGATGTTAGAGTAAGTGACAAAAGAAAGAGGTTTAAAAAGTCCAAAGTCTGTTTGTTTCTTTACTCCCTCAGTCTATGTGGAGAATTCAAAGGAATTATTTACCAGTTACTTGTGAATGTTCTATTTTAAAACATGACTAACAGGAAATGCTCGAGGATGCTTCATCAATGACTATAAAAAATTTTAATGCCATAATAGATAGTCTTACTTGAGGAAAAAAAAATACAATTAATGAAAGAATACAGAAATAAACAATTGTTTTGACTTTGAACTAGGAAATAACACTATTGCATCTAAAAATGTAATTTTGTCATGCCAAATCCTCTTAATGGAATGAACTACCAACATATCTGAAATGCTATACCAAACTTCAGATTTCTACTCTCAAACTGTAGTACATTTTGCAAATACGAAATTCTTATCTGTTGTCTTTAAAAATACTTTAATACGCTACTTACAAAACCTGTTCTGTCACCTTCTATTTGATAATTCTGGGGTTTGTGGATTGATAAGTATGGTAATAGAGAGAGCCTATACTAAGGGGAAAGTCAGAGACTAAGTATATCAGGTTAGCTAAAACTCTGTAAAAGATTCCTCTATTGGGAATAGTCGTGAAATTAACCAATATGAAAATGGCTTCAGTTTCTTTATGCTTGACAGCTGCATACAACAATAAACCTAATATCCTTTGACGTGTGAGTTAAGTGACAAGAGAAAGAGGTTTAAAAAGTCCAAAGTATGCCTGTTTCATTAATCCCTCAGTCTTTCTGGAGAATTCAAAGGAATTATTTACCAACTTGCGAAACTAATATCAGATTTCCTAACCAGCAAGTCAACCTGATGTAGAAAGGATCAGAAAAATCAAAGCTTGAAAATGCAGAACACGGGCATTTTTCATATTCATTGAATTTGATATTGTTTAATCAACATGCAGTTTTACTAATTATTAGAATGTTCTATTTTAAAACATGACTAATGGGACTGCTCGAGGTTGCTTCATCAATGACTATAAAAAAATAAAGTTAATACCCTAACATATTGTCTTACTTGTGGGGGAAAAATACATTAATGAAAGAATACAGAAATAAACAAATGTTTTGACTTTTGAAATGGAAATAACACTATTGAATCTAAAAATACTCCTAATGGAATGAACTACCAACATACTGAAATGTTATACCAAACCACAGATTTCTACTTTCAAACTGTAGTACATTTTTCAAATACGAAATTCTTACCTGTTGTCTTTAAAAATACTTAGATACATTACTTACAAAACCTGTTCTATCACCAGCTATTTTGATAATTCTGGGGTTTGTCAGAGTTTGTGGAGTGACAAGTATGGTAATAGAGAGAGACTCTACAAAGGGGAATGTCAGAGACTAAGTATATCAGGTTAGCTAAAACTCTGTAAAATTTAGGTGACAGACAATTTAACTGGTTTACCTGGGAGCTTTTTTCGGTGACTCAACATACTTTCTAGTTTGCTATAGGCGAATTGGAACCTGAACTAGGATTAATTTTGAACGAAAATAGCTCCAAGCTACTAGTAGAGCTCTACCAACTCTGGCCAGCATTTCATAGGTTTTTTTTTTTTTTTTTTGTCTTATTGTTAAGCCACATAAAATATTTGATGAAAAGTATTCATAAATGCTTTCGTAATTTATATAGGAATTTATTTGGTAAACCAAAAAGAATGACAAACAAAACTGTAAAAAAAAACTTATGTTCTATGGTTTAAGGGAAGTATACAAATATAATGCGGAAGAAAGTAGAAAAATATAATGATTCTATCTCCCTACCATTACTGTAACTGTCAAATCATATGAGGATACAATTTCATTATCATCTCGAGAAAAATCTCTATCTACAGAAGTCCTCATAGAAGTAGATGTTGGCGGTCTAGGCGCTGGAAGAGTTGTAGCTTCACTTTCCAGCATTAACACTACATAAGGCATGTCTGGTCTATGAACTGCAGAATCTTGCACACACAGCAATGCAATATGTATGCATCTCAAAACCTCAATTGAAGAACATGTATTACGAACAGAAGGATCAATAAGCTCCATTGTTTTACCTTCGTTCCACAGATGCCATGCCTAAAACCATTAAACCAATTTATTACATCACTCAGTATCTAATAAATTATCAGATTTGAGTTTCTGGTATGACATATGACATTAAGCATAAGGATAATACACAATAGATGTACTCACATGTCCTACAAGGCTTGAGTATTCACTTGAACGGAAGCTACTGTTCTTCCGGCCACTCAAAATCTCAAGCAGTAATACTCCAAAGCTGTAAACATCAGATTTGACGGAAAATAGACCTTCCATTGCATATTCAGGGGACATATAGCCACTGCAGATGACATACAATGTTACATTGGGATTAAATTAGTTATGGACATGCGTAAGTAAAACAATGGATGATACCAATGAAAATCAAGATTCTATATTTAATACTTACTACGTGCCAACTACTCGGTTTGTATTAGCTTCATTCTGGTTTCCCCCAAATATCCTGGCCAGGCCGAAGTCTGAAATTTTTGGGTTCATGTCTTCATCCAACAAAATGTTGCTGGCTTTAAGATCTCTATGGATTATTCTTAGTCTCGAATCTCGATGGAGATAAAGTAGACCTCTCGCAATCCCTTCAATAATTGTGAAACGTTTCTTCCAGTCTAGCAGTGTTTTCTTGGTTTGATCTGCCATGAAATTCACCAGAAAGTGCACAAAGGGTGTGTGAGAAATCTGTGCTTATGCATTTAGGTGTGTGTAATGCATAATAAGGATTAAAGAAAGAACAGGCATACCAAAAATAAAGTAATCCAAGCTTTTGTTTGGCAAGTATTCATATATCAGCATCTTCTCTTCCCCTTGAATGCAACAACCTAATAGCCTAACTAGATTTCTATGTTGTAGTTTGGCTATCAGTATAATCTCATTTTTAAACTCCTCCAACCCTTGGCCAGACCGTCCTGAAAGCCTCTTCACAGCTATTGCTTGTCCCCCTGGAAGTTTTCCCTGGTAATTGAACAAGTTGTTTTCAATAGATTTTCTCTATAATTTCATTCCTTATAAACCTGCTTAGCATTAGTAGGTACCTTATATACAGGACCAAATCCCCCTTGCCCAAGCTTATTTTCTTCACAGAAGTTGTTTGTGGCTACTACCACGCTATTGAAATTGAACAATGGTAGTTCTGGTCCACTAATTTCATTTCCTTCTAAATGAAGTTCAGCTGATCCAGAAAAATCTGCTGAAAATTCTTTACTCTTGACCACATCAAAAACTCCAATCTCATTGTCCTTGGAACATGAAGCTGAGGAAATTGCGGAGAGAATATAAATGAAACATACAGAAGTTAGAAATAAGAAATAACATTTTTCTTTGTCATTTGTCAAATAAGAGTAAATTGATTTTCTTATTCTTCAAGGAACATCTTACCTTTGAGTTTTTTCTTGAACCTCCATACTAGCCATATGAATATAACTAGGAAGATTATCCCCGCCAGAACAATCAATATTATCACAATGATGGATAGTTTTCTATTGCCACTTTCTGCAGATTTAGAAGTCATATACTGTAAGCAACATTTTGAAACTTGATAATGAGAAGCCGAAGTGATTTTTGTGAAACGAGTAGTAGTCTTGCATTTTTATACCTAATCTGCTAGACTATCAACTGTAATTGTTGGAAAGTTATCAGTTATCAGTTTTCTAATCATTTACAGATCTGATATTTAAATTGCTTGCAAGATGATTAGACTGCACTACCACTGGCCATTTGGATTTATAGGTCACCTTGCAAAATTTTCAGGGCTATGACATGCATTTTGGATGATTTGACAAAAATATAAGCTACAATACGGCAAAGTTACAGTAAGCTCCGCACCAGCTGTTGCCAAATGTTGGCACAAGACAGCTCCTTAAGTAAAAAAAAAAAAACAGGAAATAATAGCAATAGCATTATAGTTTCTCTGTTATGGAGTTGTTTACTGCTTTCCCATGCAAGAACTGTTGGGTCAAAGATTATAGACCCTTGGCATCAAGAGACTATGCACGTCCTGACAAATATAGATTGTGCGCAATGTCCTACGGAAAAATTCTAACATATTTCAGGTAATGTACTTGTTCTAAAAAATGATTTTTAAAAGGAGGGATGGCTTTTTAATTTTCGTCATGTTTTAACAGTCATTTAGCAAGCATGATGATGCATGCTAAGCTTTTGTCAGTAAAACAATACGGGTTGTTGGTAATTTCTCAAATAATACACCAGCAAGATAGTACTGTTCTCTAATCATAGATAGGAACATTTGAATCAAAATTATAACAAAATAAATGATGTTTAATTTACCTAAATCAGAGGAAGCAAGTCGGATAAGTAGTGTTTGTCCTCGCGAAATGTATTTAACATCGAGTAAGTCACCATTCCATACCAAACACCCGATCCCATTAACCTCTGCATATGCAGTACAAGAACTATTCTGCAAACACTTATCCTTACAAGTCTCTGTGTACCCAACAGACACCAAGTTTGCGAAGTCCGGAACTTTCACTGGTCTCACAGCAAAAAAGCCATCTTCTCCAACATTCTCCTCTGTTCCATGGCTACTATTCCTCTGAGACATTAATGGGGTCTTCCTTCTACACCCACTAGACCAATTCCCATTATTCCACTGATCCTGAAATTTTGGTACAAACCCTTTCATGCAACTACACTTAGGAGAATCGTTGGCACTGCAGACACCAAAGCTCCCACACTTATCGTAAAGGTCACACTGATCTCCAGGCTGGGACTGTAACAAGCCCCAATTCCTTTCACCTTCAGTCCACCTGAATTGCTTTTCATATCCATCCCAAGTTAGCTGAAACCTTATTTTATCAGAGATATTTAATGGGGTATAGGTGAAATATCTGCTTCCTTCATCGTCAACCTCAGAAAGTTCGAAGCCAAACAAATAATTGCCTGTCATATTTGGTACACCCGTAAATACTCTCCTATCCCAATATCCACTTCTCCATCTCCTATTGGATCCTTCCCAAATCACTATCTGAGTTGATCCTTGAGGATCAACCCCCATTGTGTAGTTTCCTGGTGAGGGATCAGTCTCAGATTTCCATGAAGTAAAGACACGATTTTCACCCATTTTAGCATTCACTCTCACTCTCATATTGGGTAAATATGTATCAGTTGGATTTTCAAAGCTCTGCCAATATACCTTTTCGGTGTCCTCGCTGTTCGAAAGAATGAGATTCCCAGTGTCTTCAAGAATAGCTAATGAATTATTCGTTGACATAGAAGCCTTTGTAGACCAAATTGTTCTGTTATTTCCATCTAAAACCACTAAATTTCCGTCATTTATAATTGTTATAGCTCCTGCTTTATCTGGTATAGGATTTTCTCTGTTTGCAACCCAGACGACTGATGGTAATGGAACGCCAAAGTACCGAATGCCAACAAATCTTGACGTAGTATTTTCTTGCCCAAAGAAACCCAGTTGAAAAATACTGCCATCTGACACCAAGGTTTCACCATCTCTGATAAACTGGCCTGGTCTGATTGAATTGGCTGCATGGGTGAACAAAACTTGAAAGCAGAAGATGGGTAACAATGAGAAAAGGAAAAGAGTAATTGGGTATTTGCAAGTGAAGCCCATCTCCAAGGCACAAAGATTACAAGTATTCATCTTTTGGGTGACATCCAAGAGAAGTAGTTAAAGGGTGCGAGAGAAAAAAACAAAGCTTCCTCAGCCGCCCACTGCTCTTGTTGTCTTGACGGCGGCGAGAAAACGTGCGCTTTGATTTTTGGAATAAGAAATTTGACTAAATTTAGGTAGTGATTGTTGCAACAACTGGTGTATAATGGTTTAGGTAGATTATAAGCAAATTAAATTAAATCCTACTTGTTACTTGGCATGTTTTGGGTTTTGAGATTTTGTGAACCAGTCATAGATACGTGTTCAGGAATTTTTTTTTAATTATAAATATAAAATATTGTAAATAATTAAAAATTTTAAAATTAAAGGACAAGAATTTTATATTTTTTTAGTATAATATAGATTTAAATAATTAAAGAGATACAATAATTTAGATATACATATCACTGTTAAAAATATATGTTAATTAATTTTTTTCCTTTCAAACATAAGAAACATATTAATTTATTTTGGAAGCAAATTGTCGTAAAGTTTTAAATTTTTTTATTAATGTAATTGACTAATTCCCATTTCGCATTCTTGTAATACAAGAAATTTATCAATTGGTCCCTTCCCCATTTTTCTCTCTTTTTTACTTCTTAATTTTGGCGTGGCTATGTTTTGATGTATAAAATAGAAAGATAAATAGGGTATTTTATATTTTATAATAAGAAATATAAAACTTACATAAAAATTAAATATCTTTTTGAGAATAATCAAATTTTTTTAGTACTGTCTTCACTATTAGACTAATTCGTTGTTGATGGCTTGACTATGTTGACACTAAAAACATACCAAGATGGAAATGGATTCGAGATACCAAATTCTATGACTATCAAAAAGTAAATTTTTTTAAAATTTAGTTTCATTTGTGAAGAGAAAATAGTTTGTATTCTTCTTTTCTTTTACATACCATCTTCGATTGATATCTAATCCTTCTATATTTTATAGTACCCTATCCGACCATGTTAGTGAAATATAAAGGGCAAAACTTAGCTTACTGTAAGGATGAACAAAAAAACATTTTAATGAAATTTTTCCACATGATCTGAAGTGCTAAAGTGGTAAGTTCCATGCCCATTCGTCAGACAAGACAATAGATGATTTATTTCAATCAAAAAAGAGACCCTGATGATTTTCTTAAAATAGTATTAATTATGGATTGACTGTCTAATAAAATATTATTTTTTCCATTGAAAGGTTAGAGGTCTAACCACGGCAGAGGAAGGACTGGTGGAAATGGTCCTCCTCATTTCTCTATGATCAAAAACTTGTACAAAACACTAATAGGACTGGTCAACATTTGAATAAGTCCTATTTATATTGGCCACAATATTGTCAACCAGCTTCCTAGAAATTAATATCATATGCATTACACACATTTGATGAATCTTGATGACGTTTTCTATGTGACAATGCAACAACCATGAAACAAAATTCAACCCAGTGGTCGGTTAGTCTTATAACACCAAAAATTTCAAATGTTTACCCTCTCTTAAATTCTTCATGGTTGATTTGAAAATAAGAGTACAGTCGTATAGTAAATTCTCACCTAGATTATCTTCCCTTTAATTATTTGGAAATTCCAACTGTAGTTTCCTCTGGTGGGTCAACAAGTTTGAAAGGTAGCTTTTGCTTCTCTAGTGATTATATGCTTTAATGGAATGCAATGAAGCAGAAACTTATTAAATTATGCCTGCACCTTTGAAATAATTAACTAACAAAAGAAGAAGTGAGAGAGAGAGGGAGAATAGCACACCTAGTTGGCTGGTCATTGTAAATTGTAATTTAGTAGAATTGTCCCCACATGAACCTTAGGCAGGGGGGAACATGTCAATAACAGCAGCCTAACTTGGTATGAAAATTAAACAATGACAACAGTACATCATTCAAACAATGTTACAATATAGAAAGTATGAAGAATTTAGTTATTATTTTAACAGGGCAATTAGGGGGCCAAAGTGCATGCTATCTGCCTTGGATGTTTGTAACAGTGACATTGTTGATGGAGAATGATCCATGACTCTTTTGAGAGGACTGAGAACTCAACAAAATCTGTCTTCGGACTAAATCGGTTTGCTTAGGAGGAGGAAGGTTGACGATGTCACCATGCAGAATTGAAATTACAGTTGCCATATTAGGCCTGTCTCTAGCAAGTTCTTGCACACATAATAGTCCTATGTGTATGCTTCTCAAAATATCATTTTGCAAAAGCTGGATCACTTATATCTGGATCTATCAAGTTTACAATGTTGTCTTCATTCCGTAGTTTCCATGCCTAAAGCATCAAAAAAATAAAGTTTAAATACTAGCAATTGGAAGTAAGTACTTTGGCAATAAGCCAATAAGCAATGAAAATTATTATAAGCACCAGACAATGAGTTGACTTACACATCCTAAAAGGCTCAGAGAGACTCCTCATCATGAGAAAAGCTGGTGTTCTTTCTGCTACTAGCAGTCTCAAGTAGCAAAACTCCATAGCTGTATACATCTGATTTCTCTGAAAATAGCCCTTCCATTGCATGGAGACATATAACCACTGCATTTGAACGACATATATAGTTATAACAAACTGCATCTAGTAGCATAGCTCTGATGATCTAGTGGAAAAAAGAAAGAGCATATGTACTTACTATGTCCCAACAACCCTTCTAGTATTGGCTTCATTTTCAGTGCCTCCAAAAATCCTTGCCATACCAAAGTCTGATATTTTTGGATTCAGCTCTTCATCCAACAATATGTTACTTGCCTTTAGATCTCTGTGTATAGTTCTTAGTCTAGAATCTCTATGAAGGTAAAGCAAACCTTGGGCGATTCCTTCAATTATGTTAAAGCGTTTTCTCCAATCTAAGAGTTTCCGTTTAAGGGGATCTGGTGAAATAACAGGAAGTGAGGGTAACATTGAAAAGTAGTATATGACAAAGAGTAAATGAAGTTATAATGTTTCAAAATAATGAGTTTCTTCCCTTCTCATTTGTCAACTTCAGAAAAAATGAAAGTTTTGATTCTGTAATATTTACTGATATGAAATAAGGCATTAACATGAACTAACCAAAAAGAAAAGCATCCAAACTTTTGTTTGGCATGTACTCATATATCAACATATTTTCACCTCCTTCTATACAGCAACCTAGAACTCTTACAAGATTATGATGTTGGAGCTTAGAAATCACCACAACTTCATTTAGTAATTCTTCTATCCCCTAATCAGATGTCCTTGAAAGTCTTTTAACTGCAATTTCCACTCCATCTTCCAATGTTCCCTACATGAAATGTAAAAAAAGAAAAAAAAAAAAAACAGAAACAGAACAACAATTAGACTTATGATTTGCAATAGCTATAAGATTTACAGGATAAAAATTACCTTGTAAACTGAACCAAAACCACCCTCACCAAGCTTATAAGCCAAGTTAAAGTTGTTAGTTACAGTAGCAAGCTTTTCAAAAAAAAATAGTGGTAGCTCCTGAAGCTCAACCTGCAAGTCTCCAATCATGTCTTCACTTGGAACTTTTGGAGAATCTTCCTGAGTGTTAGATAATAAGAACCCTTTGTTTTTCTTCTTTCTTGCTGGTTCATAGCAGCAAGAGAATCAGGAATACAAATACGAGAAAGTGGGAAGGAAAATTATTTCATGCTAAAGAAGGACTTTTGACTAAACAACAAATAAAAAGCAATGGTTACTTGAGGCTTCCATCTGAGTGGAATGGGAGCAAGATGGGAGCAAGCAGTGACACCCTATGGAGGGGGCATCAGCCAAATAGCCTCAGAGGACAAAACTTATCAAGTAAGAAATCAAGGAAACAAGATATGAGCATCTAATCAAAAATTATAATGCAGCATATCACCTGTGTATCTAGCAGTCCATTTCCACAGTAAACATGCAGAGATTGCAATGATAATAATTCCTATTGTTACTGGAACTGCAATAGATACTGCCAAATCTTTCTCTTTTTCTGTATTTCAGAACACAACATAAATAATTCGGTTAAGTCTGCATTTGCCAATAAGTTGAAGCATTAGTATCTAAATACTAGACAAAGAACCAGAATAAAATACCAAGTTCTGAATGGGCTACATGAACATAAAGATTAACTCCTGCATCTGAGAATTTCTGTATGTCAATTAAATTTCTACTCCAAGATGTACACCCAATTTCAGTATCATATCCATATGATACTAAGAGCAATTCTTCAAGCATTGAGTTCTGCATTGGTCTTCTTCAGCAATTGACCACTCTGCAAAGTCAGGCAACTTTACCATCTTAAATTTCAAAAATCCATCTTCTTTTCCTGATTCACCACCATTTCTCATCCTCCCACACTGCACTGGTGTCGTCCTAACACATCCACTGGTCCAGTTTTGTCTATTCCATTCCTCTTTATCCATTGGCTCAAACCCTCTCAAACAGCTGCAAAGTGGTGATCTCTGTGAATTACATATACCAAATTCCCCACACAACCCATAGACATCACATTCACTTTGTTGAATTGTCCACCTTATTATCTGTTCATCCTTCTTGTTTCCCCAAACTGTAAAAACTAATTTACCTTGTGAATTCAAGACAAGCATTGGATGACGAGAATCATTTACAGGAGTTAAAGTTATGGTATAAGTACCTTCACCGTCACCTCCTAACCTGAATCCATTAAGGTACACAGGCTTCATCTTGGGTATCCCAATAAATATCTTCCCATTCCACGGACCACTCCGCCAATATGGACGAGTTTCATTCCACACAAACACTTCAGGAACATTTACGACATTAAGACTGGAAGAGAAGCTCCCAACGGATGGATCTGAAAGGCTTTTCCATGATGTAAATTGTACTTTATCCCCTGTCCTTCTATTAGCACTAACTTTCATATTGGACAAAAATGTTTCACAAGGATGTTGAAAACTCTCCCATACAATCATTCCTTTAGTGTTATCTTGCAAGACAAGGTTTCCAGAATCTAAAAGTTTGGCACTTGAATTTGATGCTAAACTTGACACATTTGATGACCAAATAACCTCTTTCTGTCAATTTAGTACCACAAGTTTGCCATCCTCCGATACTGTGACAATCCCAGAAGAATCCCTCGGTGGTTGATTTCTGTTAGCTACCCATACAATAGTGGATTCAGAGATAAACCAAATTCCCAGATAATGATTTGTTGAATTTGTAGGGCTGAACAATCCTAGTTTGAACATACCATTTTTTGGAGCTTAGAATTTGTGGATATTTGAAGGATTGAGATGATTTAATGGTGTCTATGGCATAGCCAATATTCAAACAAAAGCAGGAGAAGTGAAGCAATACATATAACAAGCATCTGTGCTTTCTGAATTCCACTCTGTGACCAAAATAATTTCTGGCAGAATTGAAGTTTTTGGATGCCATATATGTTTAACTTCATTATGAATGCCAACTTTTCTCACATGGGTATATCCCTAAGAAAAAAAATAAAGTATAAGATTTCTCTTTTCATAACAGGAAAAATCTGTTAAGGGATCCCACATCCATTAAATACAAGCTCAATCTAACTATTGCCAATAATTGGCTTAATTTTAGGTTGGATGCTCATCTTTAACAATCTTACTGAAAGTAACTTTCTTGCATTTTGCAACAAAAAATTTCCTTCGCTTCCTAATATTTGAAATATTCAATGTATTATCTTTTTTTCACTTTGGGCTATGATGTTATCTGGATGAAAACTCTTCCCTTTTCCTCTTTAATACTCAAATTGGAAATAAGTCACATTAAGTTGGTTAAAATGCACTAGCAGAATGTGCCTATAACATTATTCAACATTGTTGCCAAGATTCTTTTGCTGCATTTTTCATTTTTCAGTGTTATCAGAAAAGCCTATTTCTGAAAATGGGACCAATTACTTGCTCAATCATATGTGGATGTTGTTAAATGTCCTTTTGCCTTAACCACAAACGCAGGTTGGACTGACATATGATAGCAGATACAAAGCATATGCATTTATGACCCATCTGCCATGACGTACGACCAATTAAAATGGTTATTAATGTAATTGTAGAAGAATCTCTGAGAGTTCACATCATGTTCAGCTTTGGTTCCTAACTTTCAACAAGAGTATTCTTCTCTTCCTTTATTTTGTAGAATAAACAATTTATTACAAATGTTGCAAAACTCCAAAGTAACATATGAGGAATTGTTTGTCTTATCTTATTGACTTCCTTCCCAAGAAACCCCAATCCTCTTTTCCAGGTAGTAAACAACTCAACATTTATAGAGCCGCAATTCCTTTATCCATCATCAGAGGCAAAAGAATAAAAAAGCAGAAACTGAAAGAGAAAAACAATCACAAGGCATAACAATTATGGGTATTGTTACGTAGACTACAAATATTGTTAGGTGCAACACTAGAAGACAAAAATAAAATCACTATATCTTTCTACTTTTTGGCCCACCTAACAATATTTTGTAGTGCACCAAACTCCAAGTAACTATAGAACAATAATAGAATTGGAAAATGTAGAGGATAAGGGTGAGGGTGAAAATGTACACCCAGTCCTGAGGACACATCAAACAGTTGGAACTCGGAAATACACAATTTTTACAACATTCATGTATGGAAATCATTTGTTGCAATTAAGAGCTTTAAAAATTAAATAACTCCAGAAGTTTAACATACATAGTCTTGTACAGAGTAGTGTAGAATTGAAACTAGTTCTGCATCTAATCAATCGTAGTAAAACCTTCAAATATCAAACATTTTTTGTTACTAAAATAAAAGTTTAGCTTGCTATCTGCCTTGGACGATTGTAACGGTAACATTGTTGATGGAGGATGGTCTATGTTTCTTTTGGGAGGACTCAGCACTCAACATGATCTGCCTTTCGGTGAATGCAGGTTGCTTTGGAGGAGGAAGATTGACAATCTCACTATGGAGCATTGAAATAATAGTGGCCACAGTAGGCCTGTATCTTGCAAGTTCTTGCACACACAATAGTCCTATTTGTATGCATCTCATAATATCATTTCGAAAGCATTGATCATATATTTCTGGACTTATCAAAGGTGTAACATTGTCTTCATTCCAAAACTTCCATGCCTAAAACATCAAAACAGGCATAATTAAATACTAGCATCAGAACTTGATAGTTAAGTACTTCACGGAATAAGCATAGGAGCTTTTGAAAAAGAACAATGAGTTGTAAAGATACTTACAAATCCTACAAGGGTCAAAGACAGATCATCATCATAAAAGCTGGTGTTTTTTCTCCCGCTAACAATCTCTAAAAGCAAAACTCCAAAGCTGAAGACATCTGATTTCTCTGAAAATAGTCCTTCCATTGCATATTCAGGAGACATATAGCCACTGGGATTCAAGTTTCGGAAACAATTAATTGTCCCAAATCCTAATTTTGTACTATAATATTGGACAAAAGATGAATATACTTACTATGTTCCAACAACCCTTTTAGTTTTGTCCTTATCTTCACTGCCTTTAAAAATTCTTGCCATACCAAAATCCGATATTTTTGGATTGAGCTCTTCATCCAACAAGATGTTGCTTGGCTTCAGATCTCTATGTATAATTATTAGTCTAGAATCTCTGTGAAGGTAAAGCAAACCTCGTGCGATTCCTTGAATTATGTTAAAGCGTTTTCTCCAATCTAGGTCTTTCTGTTTGAGTGGCTCTACAGAAATCACAAAAGGCAAAGTTAAGATAACATATGAACAAAAAGTTGAAAGAAGGAAGAAAATTTTACTCGAAACACCAAATTAGTATGTTTAAAGGGATTTGTAAGAGCACCAAATAAGAGTTCAACTTTTGTCCCGTATATACATATGCTGACTAAGAAAGAGGGCGCAAACAAAACTTACTGAAGAGAAATGCATCTAAACTTTTATTTGCCATGTATTCGTAGATCAACATCTTCTCATCTCCTTCAATACAGCAGCCAAGAAGTTTAACAAGATTGCGATGTTGAAGCTTCGAAATAACCACTACCTCATTCATAAATTCTTCTCGCCCTTGTCCAGATGCTCTTGAAAGTCTCTTAACTGCTACTTCTTTTCCATCTTCCAAAATTCCCTAGAAGGAAACGTCAAAACAACATTAATTATATGTATGATTTGGGAGGTGATGAACAGCACACAAGACCAAATATATACCTTGTAAACTGGTCCAAAACCACCTTGGCCAAGCATATTAGCTGAATGGAAGTCATTGGTTGCAGTTGCAAGCTTTGCAAATTCAAATAGAGGTAACTCTTGGAGTTCAGCTCGTTTCATGTCTGCAGTCAAGTCTTCACTAAAATCTAACAACCCTCCACTCTTTTGTATATTTGCTGCTTCAAAGGAATGCCAGACTCAGGAATACAGCTCAGAGGAAGGCAGAGAGATAAAAGTACAACAAAGGATAGACAATTAATTGAAGAAATTGAAAATGTAGGCACATTACCTCTATCATTAGTATTCCATCTCCATAAGAAATATGCAGCAATGGAAATTATAATGATTCCAATTAACACTGTAATTATTATAATTACTTTGAAGTCTCTTTCTTTATCTGTATTGCATAACAAAAGAAAATTTAGTCAAGACTTGCGGACAGAAAATGTTTCTCAAAACAAAGTATTGGACAATAAATCAAAATGATTTACCAAGTTCCGAAAAGTCTACACGAATGTAAAGATCATCTGGGCCACTTGGGAATTTCTGTATGTCAGTTAAGTTTTCACTCCAAGAAAAGCAACCAATGCCGGCAACATTTGCATATGCTATGCAGGAGCAATTCTCAAAGCACCGAGTTCTGCATTTGTCTCCCGGAGAAGATGACCACTCTCCTAAATATGGAACTTTCACCATTTCAATTTTTAAGAAACCATCTCCTTTGCCTGCTTCACTACCATTTTTCACCCTCTCACACTGCAATGGCACCCTCCTCACACATCCATTTGTCCAGTTTTTTTCATTCCATTCTTCTTTATTCATTGGCTCAAACCCTCTCAAACAGCTGCAGATTGGTGAACTAAGAGAATTACAGATTCCAAACGTCCCACATTTCCCATAAACATCACATTCATCTTTTGGTTCTGCCCAACCAACTTTCCAGATGTCCTTCTCACCATTCCAATATCTTCGCTCCAGTATGCCTTCTGAATTCAAGACAAAGATCGACAAATCAGAGTCATCTGCAAAAGCAAAAGTTAAATAAACAGTCCCTTCCTCTTCCTCTCCTAGTTTGAATCCATCAAGATACCCAGAATTCATCTCGGTTACCCCAGTAAAGATCTGACCATTCCATGTACCACTCCGCCATGGACCACTCCGCCAATATGGGCTAGTTCCATTCCAGGTGAAAACTTCAGGAACATTTAGGGGTTCAAGGCTGAAAGAGTAGCTTCCAATTGAAGGATCGGAAGAGCTTTTCCATGATGTAAGTTGTATTTTCTCACCTGTTCTTTTGTCTGTACTAATTTTCATGGTTGGCAACATTGTATCAGAAGGATGTTGGAAACTCTCCCATACTGTTGTCTTGCTTCTACTGTTGTCTTGCAAGACAAGGTTTCCAGAATCTGAAAGTTGTGCACTAGAATTATTTGCAGTATTGGATACATTTGAGGACCAAACAACCTCTTTCTGTCCATTTAATACCACAAGGTTGCCATCCTCAGATATTGTAACAATCCCAGATGTGTCTCTGAGTGGTTTATTTCTGTTTGCTACCCATATGACAGTGGATTGAGAAAAATACCAAATACCCACATAGCGATTTGTTGAATTTTCCAGGCTAAAGAATCCTAATTTGAACCTACTATTCTTGGAGTTTATAGTTTCAGGATCTTTGATGAATTGAGATGAAGTAATGGTGTCTATGGCATTGCCAAAATCTAAATGAAAGCAGGAAAATATGAGCAAAACAGGTATCAAGTTTAAACGACTAATGAATCCCATAATCAAAATGAGCACTTCTTGTTTTGCACAATTGAGGTTTTACAACTATAGCTATTTCTATTCATACTTTTCTTACATGACCTAAAAGTCCTATGAAAACTCAAATGGTTTAGACTTCAGATTGTTCTATATTGCCTGCTCTGACTTTACATGAGTGTTTAGTTCAATTTGTAAGTCATGCCTGGCAACATGTATGGGAATTTTCTAGGAAACTGGGTATTGAAGAAAACAAGAGCCATGAAAATGCAGAGAAGTCGTCAATTGTCAATGCATCATCTGCTCAATTGCCTTTCATGAGTCAATAATGTGATAAGGCATAATTCTGGTTGGACACAGAAAAGCAAAGAATCCAAATATATGTATGGCTACGTGCTTAATGGATATCCACATATTATATTTATTTTTAAAAATCCGTCTTCTTTTCCTGATTCACCCCCATTTCTCACCTTCTCACACTGCATTGGTGTCGTCCTTACAGTTACACATCCACAGGTCCAGTTTTGTCAATTCCATTCCTCTTTATTCCTTGGCTCAAACCCTCTCAAACAGCTGCAAATTGGTGAACTCTGTGAATTACATATTCCAAATGTGCCCCACACATCCCATAAACATCACATTCACTTTGCTGAATTGTCCACTTTATTATCTGGTCTTCCTTCTTCTTCCTTCTTGTTTCCCCAAATTGTAAAAACTAATTTACCTTGTGAATTCAAGACAAGTATTGGATGGCGAGAATCGTTTGCAGAAGTTGAAGTTATGGTATAAGGACGTTCATCGTCACCTTCTAACCTGAACCTATTAAGACACACAGGCTTCATCTTGAGCATCCCAATAAATATCCGCCCAATATTCCACTGATCGTACACCAATATGGACAAGTTTCATTACGCCCAAACTTCAGGAACATTTAGGACATTAAGACTGAAAGAGAAGCTTACAATGGATGGCTCTGAAAGGCTTTTCTTTGATGTAAATTGTACTTTCTCCACTGTCCTTCTATTAGCACTAACTTTTATATTGTACAAAGATGTATCAAAAGGATGTTGAAAACTCTCCCATACAATCATTCCTTTACTGTTATATTGCAAGACAAGGTTTCCAAAATCTAAAAGTTGGGGACTTGAATTTGATGCTAAATTCTGTTAAGGAATCCCACATCCATTAAATAAAAGCTCAAACAGGGTTTTTGTAATTGTAGAAGAAATCTGAAAGAGTTCACATCATGCTCAGCTTTGGTTCCTAACTTTCAACGGGTTGATTCTTCTTCTCTTTCCCTTATTTTGTAGAATCAACAATTTATTACTAATGTTGAAAAACTCCAAAATAACATATGAAGAACTGTATGCCTTAGCTTATTGACTTCCTTCCCTAAAAAACCCAATCCTCTTTTCCAGGTAGTAAATAACTCAACATTTATAGAGCCATAATTCCTTTATCCATCATCAGAGGCAAAAGACTAAAAAAATGCAGAAACTGAAAGAGAAAGACAATCACAAGGCATACAAATTATAACTACCAAACTTTAAGCAACCATAAAACAACAATAGAAAATTGGCAAATGTAGAGGGTGAAAATGCACACCCAGTCCAGAGGACACATCGAACAGTTGTAACTCAGAAATACACAGTTTTTACAAGATTCATGTATGGAAGTCTTTTGTTGCAGTTGCAAGCTTTAAAAAATTAAATAATACAGTCTTGTACAGAGTAATGTAGAATTGAAACTAGTTCTGCATCTGACTCGTAGTCAAATCTTCCTATCTCAAACACTTGGCAACTAAATAAAAGTTTAGCTTGCTATCTTCCTGGGACAATTGTAACGGTAACATTGTTGATGGAGGATGGTCCATCTATCTTTTGAGAGGACTCAGCACTCAACATGATCTGCCTTTGTGTGAATGCAGGTTGCTTTGGAGGAGGAAGATTGACAATCTCACTATGGAGCATTGAAATTATAGTGGCCACAGTAGGCCTGTCTCTTGCCAGTTCTTGCACACACAAAAGTCCTATATGTATGCATCTCAAAATATCCTTTCGAAAGCATGGATCATAAGTTTCTGGACTTATCAAAGGTGTAACATTGTCTTCATTCCATAACTTCCATGCCTAAAACATCAAAACAGGTATAAATACCACCATCAAAATTTGATTGTTAAGTACTTCAACCAATAAGCATTGGAACTTTTGAAAACGAACAATGAGTTGTAAAGATACTTACAAATCCTAAAGAGTCAGAGACAGATCATCATCATAAAAGCTGGTGTTCTTTCTCCCGCTAACAATCTCTAGAAGCAAAACTCCAAAGCTGAAGGCATCTAATTTCTCTGAAATTAGTCCTTCCATAGCATATTCAGGAGACATATAGCCACTGGGATTCAATTTTTGGAAACAATAAATTATCCCAGATCTTGATTTTGTACTATAATATTGGACAAAAGATGAATGTATATACTTACTACATTCCAACAACCCTTATAGTATTGTCCTCATCTTCACTGCCTTTAAAAATCCTGGCCATACCAAAACCCGATATTTTTGGATTGAGCTCTTCATCCAACAAGATGTTGCTTGGCTTCAGATCTCTATGTATAATTATTAGTCTAGAATCTCTGTGAAGGTAAAGTAAACCTCGCGCAATTCCTTGAATTATGTTAAAGCGTTTTCTCCAATCTAATTCTTTCTGTTTAAGTGGTTCTACAGAAATCACAGAAACTAAGGTTAAGATAACATATGAGCACAAAGTTGAAATAAGAAAGAAAATTTTACTTGAAGCACAAAATTAGCATGTTTCAAGAGATTGTAAGAGCACCAAATAAGAGTTCAACTTTTGTCCCATATTTATATGCTGACTAAGAAAGAGGGCATGCAATAACAAAACTTACTGAAGAGAAATGCATCCAAACTTTTATTTGCCATGTACTCGTAGATCAACATCTTCTCATCTCCTTCAATACAGCAGCCAAGAAGTTTAACAAGATTGCGATGTTGAAGCTTCGAAATAACCACTACCTCATTCATAAATTCTTCTAGCCCTTGTCCAGATGCTCTTGAAAGTCTCTTAACTGCTACTTCTTTTCCATCTTCCAAAATTCCCTAGAAGGAAACGTCAAAACAACATTAATTATATGTATGATTTGGGAGGTGATGAACTGCACACAAGACCAAATATATACCTTGTAAACTGGTCCAAAACCACCTTGCCCAAGCTTATTAGCTGAATGGAAGTCTCTGGTTGCAGTTGCAAGATTTGTGAATTCAAATAGAGGTAACTCTTGGAGTTCCGCTCATTTCATGTCTGCAGTCAAGGCTTCACTAAAATCTAACAATCCTTTTCTCTTTTGTTTATTTGCTGCCTCAAAGGAATGCCAGACTCAGGGATACAGCTCAGGCAAGGCAGAGAGACAAAAGTGCAACTAAGGATAGACAACTAATTGATGAAATTGAAAATGTTCCTCTATATTTAGTATTCCATCTCCATAAGAAATATGGCAATGGAAATTACAATGATTCCTATTAACAATGTAATTATTATAATTACTATGAAGTCTCTTTCTTTATCTGTATTGCATAACAAAAGAAAATTTAACCAAGACTTTGCGGACAGAAAATGTTTCTGAAAACAAAATATTGGATAATAAAACCAAATGATGTACCAAGTTCTGAAACGGCTACATGCAAGTAAAGATCATCTCCTCCACTTGAGAATTTCTGTATTTCAGTTAAGTTTCCCCTCCAAGAAATGCAGCCAATGCCGGAAACATTATGCTATGCAGGAGCAATTCTCCAAGCACTGAGTTCTGCATTTGTCTCCCAAAGAAGATGGCCGCTCTCCTAAATATGGAACTTTCACCTTTTCCATTTTTAAGAAACCAACTCCTTTTCCTGCTTCACTACCATTTTTCACCCTCTCACACTGCAATGTCACCCTCCTCACACATCCATTTGCCCAGTTTTTTTGATTCCATTCTCCTTTATTCATTGGCTCAAACCCTCTTATACAGCTGCAGATAGGTGAACTAAGAAAATTACAGATTCCAAATGTCCCACATTTTCCATAAACATCACATTCATCTTCTAGGTTTGTCCAACTTAATTCCCAGATGTCCTTCTCATCATTCCTATATCTTTCCTCCAGTATGCCTTGTCAATTCAAGACATAGATTAACGAATCAGAGTGATCCTGCAAAAGTATAAGTTAAATAACCAGTTCCGTCTGGTCTGAATCTATTAAAATACACAGAATTAATTTGGGTATCCCGGTAAAGACCTGACCATTCATGGACCACTTCACCAATATGGTATAGTTCCATTCCAGATGAAAACTTCCAATTGAAGGTTGAGAGATTCAATGCTGAGAGAGTAGCTTCCAATTGAAGGATGAGAAGAGCTTTTCCATGATGTAAGTTGTATTTTCTCTCCTGTTCTTTTGTCTGTACTAATTTTTATGGCAGGCAACATTGTATCAGAAGGATGTTGGAAACTCTCCCATACTGTTGTCTTGCAAGACAAGGTTTCCAGAATCTGAAAGTTGTGCACTAGAATTATTTGCAGTATTGGATACATTTGAGGACCAAACAACCTCTTTCTGTCCATTTAATACCTCAAGGTTGCCATCCTCAGATATTTTAACAATCCCAGATGTGTGTCTGAGTGGTTTATTTCTGTTAGCTACCCATATGACAGTGGATTGAGAAAAATACCAAATACACATAGCGATTTGTCGAATTTTCTGGGCTAAAGAATTCTAATTTGAACCTACTATTCTTGGAGTTTATAGTTTCAGGATCTTTGATGAATTGAGATGAAGTAATGGTGTCTATGGCATTGCCAAAATCTAAATGAAAACAGGACAATATGAGCAAAACAGGTATCAAGTTTAAACAACTAATAAATTCCATAATCAAAATGAGCACTTCTTGTTTTGCATAATCAAAATCTAAATGAAAGTGAGTATTGAAGAAAACATGCGACAAGAAAATGCAGAAAAGACGTCCAATGCAATATCATTATTCAACTTTGTCAATGGATCTTCTGCTCAAGTGTCTTTCAGAAATCAATAATGTGATAAAAAAGTCATAATTTTGGTTGGACACAGAAACTGAGAAAAGCATAGAATCCAAAAATACGTATGGCTATATATTTTTATGTGCTTAATGGATGTCTACATATTACATTTAAATCAAAGTCGATCATGTATTTCATTAACCTCGTAACTGGTCGAATTAATTCCCGAATGAAATACAAAAATTATGTATAATATTAAGAAAAAAGAAAATAAATGACAAATTTAGTTCATGTCAAATTAAATTTTTATAAGCTAGCCTCATCGCTTAGTCAGAGATTTTTTTTTTATAGATTTTAATTGAATATGAGTGAGTAAATTATTTTAAATTATTTTTTAAGATAAAAAATAAAATAAAAATTCTTAATTTGATTAATTTTTCTAAAAGAAATAACTTATAGGTGCGTATTTATGAGTTAGTTGTTTTATTTTTTGTTTTTTTTTTAATTTTTGAAATAGAAAAATCTATACAGTTCTGAGTTCAATATGCCCTAAAGACTTTCATAAAACAATGGTAGGTGTAAATTCTCCAACTTAAGGTTGAGTCTGTCTTTGTCAATATTTATATTTTAAATTTACTATTTGTCAATATTTATATTTTAAATTTACTAGTATGAAATATGTTAGCAAGACTATACATAACATGATTTCCTTGACTATCTCAATTATAATTATAATTCCTTGATTCAGGGGCAAAATATGATTTCCTTGACAATTGCTTGATTCATTGGTCATTGTTTAACTCATTTATTCTCTCCTGATTATGTGAAAAAATTATGACAAAATCCTTTACATGTTCATATTCATTATCATCTATACGCCTCAACAAATTGGACTAAGGAAGAAGTAAAAAGCCTAGTTTAGTTATGAATTGAGTACTTATTACAAGCAAGAGGCGTGGTGAAGACGTCAGCTAGCCACTTGATTGTTAAAGGACATATATTTGGTTACAAGAGAACCTAGTGAAAGTGTCTCTCTAACAAAATGGTAATCCACCTCAATGTGTTTAGTGCAAGCATGAAAATTTGGACTGATGGTTAAGTGGAGTGCAAAAATATTATCACAAAACAATATTGGTGGTTTAGCTAAATAGAACCCAAGATCTTGAAATTGGAAGGAAAATCATGTTAACTCAGTAGCAGTTGATGACATGGCACAATATTTGGCTTCAGTACTTGAGCGAGCCACCGTAGGCTACCTTTTTTGCACTCTAGGAAAGGCAATTGTTGTCGAGATAGGTGCAAAAACTAGTCGTAGATTGTCTTGTAAAGGGACAACCAACCTAATCAGTGTCCGAAAAAGCATAGAGATCAAGGATGCTTTTGGAGAGTAAGTGATGGCTATATGCCATTATACCACTAACATAACGAAGAATTTGTTTGACTATTTGAAAATTCTAGATAGTAGGATTTTGCATATATTGAGAAACATAATTGACACTATAACAAATGTCTGGGCGAGTGAATATAAGATATTGAATACCACCCACTAAACTACGATAAAGTTGAGGATTATCAAATAGTTCATCACATTAGAAGGAAGGCGATGTTTTTAAGCCTGTGGAGTAGAAATTGGTTTACAACCAATCATTTGGGCCTTTTGTAAAAGGTTAGTGGCATATTTAGATTGATTAAGAAAGAGAACATGGGGGAACTTTTTCACCTAAACTCTAAGAAAATAATTAATATAACCAAGGTCTTTCATGGAAAATTCTTTTTGTAACTTGGCAATAAATTGATGCAAGAGACTTGGGTTTGAGCTTGTGAGAATGATAGCATCCATATATAGTAATAAAAAGAGAGTGCCTTGTGTGGTATAACAAACAAATAATGAGGAATCGGCTATATTGTGAAAAAAAAAAACCAATAGATAACAGGAAGAGGCTGAACCTGTCAAACCAAGCACTTGCTGCTTGTCGAAGACCATAAAGAGCTGTTTTAATTTGCAAACATGATCAATTCGTTGATGATCAAGATAACCAGGAAGTTGTTCCATGAAAATTGGTTCATTAAGATGACCATGTCGAAATGCATTTTTTACATCAAGTTAACGTATATCCCAATGATGAACTAATGCAATGGCTAGTACGACATGAATAATGATAAGTTTAATCACTGAAGAGAAAGTCTCTAAAAAATCAATACCTGGGACTTGGTTGTACCCTTTTGCAACTAGTCATGCCTTAAGACGATAGAGTACCATCAGATTTGGTCTTTGTCTTGTACACCCATTTGCAGCTAACAACATTCATACTTGATTCCCGTGGAACAAGTTCACATGTCTCATTTTAGTGGAGAGCTATTAGTTCTTCTTGCATAGCTGATGTACATCCAGGATGTTTAAAGGCAAATTTGATGATTTTCGGTTCAATAGTAAATTGGCACTAATTAGACAATAATCTTGAGAAAAATATTTTGGATTTGGTTTTTGGAGACGCATGTTGCAACAAGGCTATTCAACCAATTAAGATGACTACTCGTGAACCTCAGTATTGGTAGGTTGTGAATTTGCTGGGTGACAGAGATGATTTTCATTTGATACAAGTGGCACATTTTTAGCTTCTTGTGTGTTGTCTTTTATAGCAATATAAGGTTTGTAAAGTGTATTGGACAGATTCTCTGTGGGTTGGTTGCAATATTGACATGTTATGGAATTCACTAGAGGTGGATCTATGCCATCAGTATTGCCTTCAGGTTGATTAGGAGCAAAACTTATGTCATTCATTGGATATAATGAGAAAGGTGGCTGGGATGAAAGAGTTTCATCAGAATTTCATGTGCACCATTCATAAAAGGAATTTTTTGCATCAGTTATATCTATATCAAAAAATCAAAGTATAGCCAGGACTTTGAAAAGGAAATGTTGCTTCATCAAATGCAACATGACATGAAATATAAAAATGACTCGTGAGTGGGTAGTAGCAACAATACCCCTTGTAAAAATCAGAATACCCAAGGAAAACACAAGGACGTGATCTAGGGTTGGATTTTATTTTTGCATAACCTCTTAAATAAGGAAAACATGTGCAGCCAAATACTCATAAGGATGAATATTCTAGACTTTTCAACATTAATAATTCATATGGACATTTTCACTTCAATACTCAAGATGGAATGCGACTAATTAGTCAAATTGATGTGGCAAAAGCTTTTGTTCAAAATCTTTATGGGCAATGACCATGGTATAATAAAGTTAGGCCAAATTTTGTGATATTACGATTTTATGCTTTGCCAACCCATTTTGTTATGAGTGCCTAGACAAGAAAGTTGATGTTTTATACTATGATCAGCTATATAATCAAGAAATTTTTTATCAGAAAAATTCACCCACACCATCTGACTAAAATATTTTGACTTGTTTGCCAAACTAATTTGTCACATATTTATGAAAAAGTAATGAAACATTAGGTGAAGTATGATTTTCTTTTCAATGGAAAAAACCAAGTAAAGCGTGTGCACTCATCAATAAATAAAGCATAATATTTGAATTTCTAAAAAGATAAAATAAGTGTTGCGCCCTAAAAATCACAATGTATGACATCAAGTGGTTGATTAGAAAAATCATTTAAACTAAGAAAAGGTAATTGCATACCTTAGCCATATGACAGTTATCAATTTCTCAACTTTATATTTATAAGTAAAAATCAGTTTATTTTTCTTTTGTACATCCATAACTATAGAATATGGATGTCCTAGTCTTTGATGTCAAACCTCATTAGATATTATTCGATGTCTGGCTAAGTAAAATACTTCCTTTCCTGGCTACAAGGCATACAATCTTCCAAGTCTATTTCCTAACGCTATCACTTTGTTGGTCTCCCTATTCTTTATCACAAGACCATCCGATGAGAACTATAAAACATAAGGATATTTAGACGTCAATTGGCTAACAGAGATGAGATTTTTTATTTTATCTCAGGCAAAACTAACATATTTTTAAGATTTAACGGTTTGCTGCCAACTTGTATGTCTAAAGATCCTATATGAGTTATTTCCAAGGCATTTTCATCACCCACAATTATTTTATCATTACCATTGTAAGGCTTAAATGTATTAAGCTTACCAAGGTCATTAGTAATATGAGTAAAACCTCCACCATAAAAACTTTCATAAAATCTGTAAATTCTCCAACTCAAGAAGTCTTAGAGTTTTGTCTTTGTCTATATTTATAAGTTAATTTACAAGTATGAAATACATTAGCAAGACTATACATAACATGATTTTCTTGACTGTCTCAATCATATCTCCTTGATTGCTTGATTCATGGGCAGGACATGATTTCCTTGACTATTATTTGATTCATGGGTCCTTTTTGACTCATTTATTCTTTATTGATTGTGTGAGAAAATTATGACATAATCCTTTATATGTCTAGATTCATTATTCTTTATATGTCTAAATTCATTTTCTTCTATGTTAGAGTGTAAAAATAGACAACTTATTTAGTGGGTCAAATTTTCTTATTTACGTGTAATTTCTATTATGTATCTGGCTAATATTTAGTCTACATTCATTGTGTTAGGTAGACACGTATTTAGTTGATATTTAGTCTAAGTTCATTATGTTAGGTAAACACTTTAGCCTAGAGGCTCTCTCTTGTACATTTAAAATCATCTGAATATATATTTTTCTTATATTCAACATTTTATATATGCCTCTAAAAGAATAAATTCAATAAAATATTCATTTTTTATTACCATAAGATTTTTTTGAGATAGCTTTCCTCCCATTTGGTAGTAGAATCAAGAAGTTCTTATGGAGAGTGGGTTTTGAACTAGGGGTCCAATGGAACTTTGTAACAAGCCCCAGCCCGCTTTGTAACAAGATCTCCTCACAACAGAGAGATCTTGTTCCAAATTTATGATTAACCTTTCTCTCTCAAAAATGCATTTTATTTTTAAAAAAAATTGTTTCTTTAATTTATAACAGATCATTTTCCTGTTATTCAAAATCATAGCGACAGAAGATCTTGATCAGTCGTCTTATAAAATCAAAACCATGGCAATAGACTATATGAATAAACAGAAGTTACAGACACGAAGTTTTAGAAACTTGGTGAAATTTCCATGTCCTAAACACTTTGTTTTTTAGTTTTTTTTTTCTTTCTATGATATTTATTTAATTTGATGGAGAAGGGTTGCTATTGTAAACTGCCACCCAAATTCCTAAAACAAAAGTTACATATTTTAGAAGGAAAATGCTTAACATGAACACCAGATACAGATATCAAATAGCTTGTACCTTTTTCTATTTGCCCATGCAACTTCGAGGAAAGAGTAACCCTCTCACACAACAAACGGCCACCAATTTATATAAACAAAAAAAATTGCCGAGCAACTACCTCTCTTAGCCTAATTCTCTCTCTCTCATCTGTACCATGGTTGTCATGTCATGATCTCTCATATCACTGCTTTCCTTTTCTTCCTCGAAGACTTCCTTTCTTTTACTTTCCTTTCCTTCGAAGCTTCAAATTTCTCAATTTATATATATATATATATGCAGAAAGAAAAACTTTCACATTAATTAATTCTCCCTTTTTGTGTACAAGAAAGAAGAAGAAGAATTGAAATGGCATCACAAAAAGCAATTATTTTCGAGAATTACATTCCGGAAATGGTGGACAAATTGGGAGCAGAAAGTTTTATGAAAGAATTGAGTAATGCAGAATTGAAACTAGTTCTGCATCTAATCAATCGTAGTAAAACCTTCAAATATCAAACATTTTTTGTTACTAAAATAAAAGTTTAGCTTGCTATCTGCCTTGGACGATTGTAACGGTAACATTGTTGATGGAGGATGGTCTATGTTTCTTTTGAGAGGACTCAGCACTCAACATGATCTGCCTTTGGGTGAATGCGGGTTGCTTTGGAGGAGGAAGATTGACAATCTCACTCTGGAGCATTGAAATAATAGTGGCCATAGTAGGCCTGTCCCTTGCAAGTTCCTGCACGCACAATAATCCTATGTGTATGCATCTCATAATATCATTTCGAAAGCATTGATAATATATTTCTGGACTTATCAAAGGTGTAACATTGTCTTCTTTCCATAACTTCCATGCCTAAAACATCAAAAATGGTATGAGTACTAGCATCAGAGCTTGATAGTTAAGTACTTCAAGCAATATTTCATTGGAGCATTGGAAAACGAACAGTGACTTGTAAAGATACTTACAAATCCTAAAAGGGTCAGAGACAGATCATCATCATAAAAGCTGGTGTTCTTTCTCCCGCTAACAGTCTCTAGAAGCAAAACTCCAAAGCTGAAGACATCTGATTTCTCTGAAAATAGTCCTTGCATTGCATATTCAGGAGACATATAGCCACTGGGATTCAAGTTTCGGAAACAATTAATTGTCCCAAATCCTAATTTTGTACTATAATATTGGACAAAAGATGAATATACTTACTATGTTCCAACAACCCTTTTAGTTTTGTCCTTATCTTCACTGCCTTTAAAAATTCTTGCCATACCAAAATCCGATATTTTTGGATTGAGCTCTTCATCCAACAAGATGTTGCTTGGCTTCAGATCTCTATGTATAATTATTAGTCTAGAATCTCTGTGAAGGTAAAGCAAACCTCGTGCGATTCCTTGAATTATGTTAAAGCGTTTTCTCCAATCTAGGTCTTTCTGTTTTAGTGGTTCTACAGAAATCACAGAAGGTAAGGTCAAGATTATCATAAGAACACAAATTAGTATGTTTCAAGAGATTGTAAGAGCACCAAATAAGAGTTCAACTCGTCCCATAATTATATGCTGACTAAGAAAGAAGGCATGCACTAACAAAACTTACTGAAGAGAAATGCATCCAAACTTTTATTTGCCATGTACTCGTAGATCAACATCTTCTCATCTCCTTCAATACAGCAGCCAAGAAGTTTAACAAGATTGCGATGTTGAAGCTTCGAAATAACTACTACCTCGTTCAGAAATTCTTCTAGCCCTTGTCCAGATGCTCTTGAAAGTCTCTTAACTGCTACTTCTTTTCCATCTTCCAAAGTTCCCTAGAAGGAAACGTCAAAACAAATTTAATTATATGTATGATTTGGGAGATGATGAACTGCACACAAGACCAAATATATACCTTGTAAACTGGTCCAAAACCACCTTGCCCAAGCTTATTAGCTGAATGGAAGTCATTGGTTGCAGTTGCAAGCTTTGCAAATTCAAATAGAGGTAACTCTTGGAGTTCAACTCGTTTCAGGTCTACAGTCAAGTCTTCACTAAAATCTAACAATCCTTTTCTCTCTTTTTTATTTGCTGCTTCAAGGAATGCCAGACTCAGGAATAAACCTCAGAGGAAAGCAGAGAGATAAATGTACAACAAAGGATAGACAACTTATTGATGAAATTGAAAATGTAGGCACATTACCTCTACCATTAGTATTCCATCTCCATAAGAAATATGCAGCAATGGAAATCATAATGATTCCTATTAACACTGTAATTATTATAATTACTTTGAAGTCTCTTTCTTTATCTGTATTGCATAACAAAAGAAAATTTTAGTCAAGACTTGCGGATGGAAAATATTTCTGAAAACAAAATATTGGACAATAAAACCAAATGATGTACCAAGTTCTGAGAAGGCTACACGCACGTAAAGATTTTCTCCGTCACTTGGGAATTTCTGTATGTCAGTCAAGTTTTCACTCCAAGAAAGGCAGCCAATGCCGCCAACATTTGCATATGCTACGCAGGAGCAATTCTCCAAGCACTGAGTTCTGCATTCGTCTCCCAGAGAAGATGACCACTCTCCAAAATATGGGACTTTCACCATTTCCATTTTTAAGAAACCATCTCCTTTGCCTGATTCACTACCATTTTTCACCCTCCCACACTGCAATGGCACCCTCCTCACACATCCATTTTTCCAGTTTTTCTTATTCCATTCTTCTTTATTCATTGGCTCAAACCCTCTCAAACAGCTTGCATATTGGTGAACTGAGAGAATTACAGATTCCATATGCCCCACATTTTCCGTAAACATCACACTCATCTTTTGGGTTTGTCCCACTAACTTCCCAGATGTCCTTCTCATCATTCCAATATCTTTCCTCCAGTATGCCTTGTGAATTCAAGACTTCGATAAGCAAATCAGAGTCATCTGCAAAAGCATAAGTTAAATAAACAGTCCCTTCTCGTTCATCTCCTAGTTTGAATCCATTAAGATACACAGAATACATCCCGAGTATCCCGGTAAAGATCCGACCATTCCATGGACCACTTCGCCAATATGGGCTAGTTCCATTCCAGATGAAAACTTCAGGAACATTTAGGGATTCAAGGCTGAAAGAGTAGCTTCCAATTGAAGGATCAGAAGAGCCTTTCCATGATGTAAGTTGTACTTTTTCACCTGTTCTTTTGTCAGTACTAATTTTCATGTTTGCAATCATTGTATCAGAAGGATGTTGGAAACTCTCCCATACTGCTGTCTTGCTTCTACTGTTGTCTTGCAAGACAAGGTTTCCAGAATCTGAAAGTTGTGCACTTGAATTAATTGCAGTAATAGATACATTTGAAGACCAAACAACCTCTTTCTGTCCATTAAATACCTCAAGGTTGCCATCCTCTGATATTGTAACAATCCCAGATGAGTCTCTGAGTGGGTTATTTCTGTTAGCTACCCATATGACAGTGGATTCAGAAAAATACCAAATACCCACATAGCGATTGGTCGAATTTTCCGGGCTGAAGAATCCTAATGTGAACCTACTATTCTTGGAGTTTATAGTTTCAGGATCTTTGATGAATTGAGATGAAGTAATGGTGTCTATGGCATTGCCAAAATCTAAATAAAAGCTGGAAAATATGAGCAAAACTGGTATCAAGTTTAAGCAACTAATGAATTCCATAATTGAAAAGAGCACTTCTTGTTTGGCACAATTGAGGTTTTACAACTATGACTTGTTCTCTTCCATACTTAGTTTCTTACATGATCTAAAAGTCCTATGATAACTCAAATGCCTTAGACTTCAGATTATTCTATCTTTCCTGCTCTGACTTTATATAATTGTTTAGGTTAACTTGTAAATCGTGCCTGGCAACATGTATTCGGAATTTTCTAGGAAAGTGGGAATGGAAGAAAAAATGAGCCATGAAAATGCAGAGAAGTCGTCCATTGCAATACATTATTCCACTTGGTCAATGGGATCATCTCATCTGCTCAATTGCCTTTCAGAAGTCAGTAATGTGAGAAAAATTCATAATTCTGGTTGGATACAGAAACTGAGAAAAGCATATTTTATTAACCTCGTAACGTGTTGAATTAATTTATGTATGAAATAAAAAAAATTATGCACAATATTAAGAAAAAAGAAAAAGATAAATTTAGTTTCAGGTTGAATTAAATTTTAATAAGCTAGTCTCATTGCTTGGCCATGGGGTTTTTTTTAAGTTCAATATGTGTGAGTAAAATTTTTTATTTAGTTTTAAGATAAAAAACTTATTAATAAAAGAATATCTTTTTTTAAAATTTGATTGTCTCCAAATTGTGAAATTTCCACGTCCCACCCCTTTTGTTTTTTAGTTTTTTTTTTTTTTTTTTTTTTTTGTCTTATTTAATTTGATGGATAAGGGTTGACTGCCATCCAAATTCCTAAAACCAAAGTAAGATATTTTATTACTAATGTAGCAAAACTCCCAAGTAACCTATGAAGAATTGTATGCCTTCGCTTATTGACTTCCTTCCCAAGAAACCTCAATCCTCTTTTCCAGGAAGTAAATAACAAACATTTATAGGGCCACAAATCCTTTATCTATTATCAGAGGCAAAAGACTAAAAAACCAGAAACTAAAAGAGAGAGACAATCACAAGGCATAAAAATTATAACTACCAAACTCTAAGTAACCACGAAACAACAATAGAGAATTGGCAAATTTAGAGGGTGAAAATGCACACCCATTCCAGAGGGTACATCTAACAGTTGGAACTCGGAAATACACAGTTTTTAGAAGATTCGTGTATGGAAGTCTTCTGTTGCAGTTGAAAGATTAAAAAAATTAAATAATACGTAGCCTTGTTCAGAGTAATATAGAATTGAAACTAGTTCTGCATCTGAATCGTAGTCAAAGCTTCATATCTCTGAACAGTTGGGTACTATATGAAAGTTTGCGCTTGCTATCTGCCTTGGACGATTGTAACGGTAACATTGTTGATGGAGGATGGTCTATGTTTCTTTTGAGAGGACTCAGCACTCAACATGTTCTGCCTTTGGGTGAATGCGGGTTGCTTTGGAGGAGGAAGATTGACAATCTCACTATGGAGCATTGAAATAATAGTGGCCACAGTAGGCCTGTCTCTTGCAAGTTCTTGCACACACAATAGTCCTATGTGTATGCATCTCAGAATATCATTTCGAAAGTATTGATCATATATTTCTAGACTTATTAAAGGTGTAACATTTTCTTCATTCCATAACTTCCATGCCTAAAACATCAAAACAGGTATGAATACTAGCATCAGAACTTGATTGTTAAGTACTTCAAGCAATAAGCATTGGAGCTTCTGAAAACGAACAATGAGTTGTAAAGATACTTACAAATCCTAAAAGGGTCAGAGACATATCATCATCATAAAAGCTGGTGTTCTTTCTCCCACTAACAATCTCTAGAAGCAAAACTCCAAAGCTGAAGACATCTGATTTCTCTGAAAATAGTCCTTCCATTGCATATTCAGGAGACATATAGCCACTGGGATTCAAGTTTCGGAAACAATTAATTGTCCCAAATCCTAATTTTGTACTATAATATTGAGCAAAAAATGAATATACTTACTATGTTCCAACAACCCTTATAGTATTGTCCTCATCTTCACTGCCTTTAAAAATTCTTGCCATACCAAAATCTGATATTTTTGGATTGAGCTCTTCATCCAACAAGATGTTGCTTGGCTTCAGATCTCTATGTATAATTATTAGTCTAGAATCTCTGTGAAGGTAAAGTAAACCTCGCGCAATTCCTTGAATTATGTTAAAGCGTTTTCTCCAATCTAATTCTTTCTGTTTAAGTGGTTCTACAGAAATCACAGAAACTAAGGTTAAGATAACATATGAGCACAAAGTTGAAAGTGGGAAGAAAATTTTACTTGAAACACAAAATTAGCATGTTTCAAGAGATTGTAAGAGCACCAAATAAGAGTTGAACTTTTGTCCCATATTTATATGCTGACTAAGAAAGAGGGCATGCACTAACAAAACTTACTGAAGAGAAATGCATCTAAACTTTTATTTGCCATGTACTCGTAGATCAACATCTTCTCATCTCCTTCAATACAGCAGCCAAGAAGTTTAACAAGATTGCGATGTTGAAGCTTCGAAATAACCACTACCTCATTCATAAATTCTTCTAGCCCTTGTCCAGATGCTCTTGAAAGTCTCTTAACCGCTACTTCTTTTCCATCTTCCAAAATTCCCTAGAAGGAAACGTATAAACAACATTAATTACATGTATGATTTGGGAGGTGATGAACTGCACACAAGACCAAATATATACCTTGTAAACTGGTCCAAAACCACCTTGCCCAAGCTTATTAGCTGAATGGAAGTCATTGGTTGCAGTTGCAAGCTTTGCAAATTCAAATAGAGGTAACTCTTGGAGTTCAGCTCGTTTCATGTCTGCAGTCAAGTCTTCACTAAAATCTAACAATCCTTTGCTCTTTTGTTTATTTGCTGCTTCAAAGGAATGCCAGACTCAGAAATGCAGCTCAGAGGACGGCAGAGAGATAAAAATACAACAAAGGATAGACAACTAATTGATGAAATTGAAAATATAGGCACATTACCTCTATATTTAGTAGTCCATCTCCATAAGAAATATGCAGCAATGGAAATCATAATGATTCCTATTAACACTGTAATTATTATAATTACTTTGAAGTCTCTTTCTTTATCTGTATTGCATAACAAAAGAAAATTTAGTCAAGACTATCGGGCAGAAAATGTTTCTGAAAACAAAATATTGGACAATAAACCAAATGATGTACCAAGTTCTGAAAAGGCTACACGCAAGTAAAGATCATCTCCGCCACTTGAGAATTTCTGTATGTCGGTCAAGTTTCCACTCCAAGAAATGCAGCCAATGCCGCCAACATTTGCATATGCTATGCAGGAGCAATTCGCAATGCACTGAGTTCTGCATTTGTCTCCCAGAGAAGATGACCACACTCCTAAATAAGGAACTTTCACCATTTCCATTTTTAAGAAACCATCTCCTTTGCCTGCTTCACTACCATTTTTCGCCCTCTCACACTGCAATGGCACCCTCCTTACACATCCATTTGTCCAGTTTTTCTGATTCCATTCTTCTTTATTCGTTGGCTTATACCCTCTTAAACAGCTGCAGATTGGTGAACTAAGATAATTACAGATTCCAAATGTCCCACATTTTCCATAAACATCACATTCATCTTCTGGGTTTGTCCAACCTACTTCCCAGATGTCCTTCTCATCATTCCAAGATCTTTCCTCCAGTATGCCTTGTGAATTCAAGACAAAGATCGACAAATCAGAAGCATCTGCATAAGCAAAAGTCAAATAAACAGTCCCTTCGTCTTCCTCTCCTAGTTTGAATCCATCAAGATACACAGAATTCATCTCGGGTACCCCAGTAAAGATCTGACCATTCCATGGACCACTCCGCCAATATGGGCTAGTTCCATTCCAGATGAAAATTTCAGGAACATTCAGGGGTTCAAGGCTAGAAGAGTAGCTTCCAATTGAAGGATCAGTAGAGCCTTTCCATGATGTAAGTTGTACTTTCTCACCTGTTCTTTTGTCTGTACTAATTTTCATGGTTGGCATCATTGTATCAGAAGGATGTTGGAAACTCTCCCATACTGCTGTCTTGCTTCTACTGTTGTCTTTCAAGACAAGGTTTCCAGAATCTGAAAGTTGTGCACTTGAATTAATTGCAGTATTGGATACATTTGAGGACCAAACAACCTCTTTCTGTCCATTTAATACCACAAGGTTACCATCCTCTGATATTGTAACAATCCCAGATGAGTCTCTGAGTGGGTTATTTCTGTTTGCAACCCATATGACAGTGGATTCAGAAAAATACCAAATACCCACATAGCGATTTGTTGAATTTTCCGGGCTAAAGAATCCTAATGTGAACCTACTATTCTTGGAGTTTATAGTTTTAGGATCTTTGATGAATTGAGATGAAGTAATGGTGTCTATGGCATTGCCAAAATCTAAATGAAAGCTGGAAAATATGAACAAAACTGGTATCAAGTTTAAACAACTAATGAATTCCATAATCGAAATGAGCACTTCTTGTTTGGCACAATTGAGGTTTTACAACTATAGCTTGTTCTGGTCATACTTAGTTTCTTACATGATCTAAAAGTCCTATGATAACTCAAATGCCTTAGACTTCAGATTATTCTATCTTTCCTGCTCTGACTTTATATAATTATTTAGTTTAACTTGAAAATCTTGCCTGGCAACATGTATTCGGAATTTTCTAGGAAAGTGGGAATGGAAGAAAACATGAGCCATGAAAATGCAGAGAAGTCGTCCATTGCAATACATTATTCCACTTGGTCAATGGGATCATCTCATCTGCTCAATTGCCTTTCAGAAGTCAGTAATGTGAGAAAAATTCATAATTCTGGTTGGATACAGAAACTGAGAAAAGCATATTTTATTAACCTCGTAACGTGTTGAATTAATTTATGTATGAAATAAAAAAAATTATGTACAATATTAAGAAAAAAGAAAAAGATAAATTTAGTTTCAGGTTGAATTAAATTTTAATAAGCTAGTCTCATTGCTTGGCCATGGGGTTTTTTTTAAGTTCAATATGTGTGAGTAAAATTTTTTATTTAGTTTTAAGATAAAAAACTTATTAATAAAAGAATATCTTTTTTTAAAATTTGATTGTCTCCAAATTGTGAAATTTCCACGTCCCACCCCTTTTGTTTTTTAGTTTTTTTTTTTTTTTTTTTGTCTTATTTAATTTGATGGATAAGGGTTGACTGCCATCCAAATTCCTAAAACCAAAGTAAGATATTTTATTACTAATGTAGCAAAACTCCCAAGTAACCTATGAAGAATTGTATGCCTTCGCTTATTGACTTCCTTCCCAAGAAACCTCAATCCTCTTTTCCAGGAAGTAAATAACAAACATTTATAGGGCCACAAATCCTTTATCTATTATCAGAGGCAAAAGACTAAAAACCAGAAACTAAAAGAGAGAGACAATCACAAGGCATAAAAATTATAACTACCAAACTCTAAGTAACCACGAAACAACAATAGAGAATTGGCAAATTTAGAGGGTGAAAATGCACACCCATTCCAGAGGGTACATCTAACAGTTGGAACTCGGAAATACACAGTTTTTAGAAGATTCGTGTATGGAAGTCTTCTGTTGCAGTTGAAAGATTAAAAAAATTAAATAATACGTAGCCTTGTTCAGAGTAATATAGAATTGAAACTAGTTCTGCATCTGAATCGTAGTCAAAGCTTCATATCTCTGAACAGTTGGGTACTATATGAAAGTTTGCGCTTGCTATCTGCCTTGGACGATTGTAACGGTAACATTGTTGATGGAGGATGGTCTATGTTTCTTTTGAGAGGACTCAGCACTCAACATGTTCTGCCTTTGGGTGAATGCGGGTTGCTTTGGAGGAGGAAGATTGACAATCTCACTATGGAGCATTGAAATAATAGTGGTCACAGTAGGCCTGTCTCTTGCAAGTTCTTGCACACACAATAGTCCTATGTGTATGCATCTCAGAATATCATTTCGAAAGCATTGATCATATATTTCTGGACTTATTAAAGGTGTAACATTGTCTTCATTCCATAACTTCCATGCCTAAAACATCAAAACAGGTATGAATACTAGCATCAGAACTTGATTGTTAAGTACTTCAAGCAATAAGCATTGGAGCTTCTGAAAACGAACAATGAGTTGTAAAGATACTTACAAATCCTAAAAGGGTCAGAGACATATCATCATCATAAAAGCTGGTGTTCTTTCTCCCACTAACAATCTCTAGAAGCAAAACTCCAAAGCTGAAGACATCTGATTTCTCAGAAATTAGTCCTTCCATTGCATATTCAGGAGACATATAGCCACTGGGATTCCAAATTTTAGGAACAATTAATTATCCCGGATCCTAATTTTGTACTATAATATTGGGCAAAAAATGAATATACTTACTATGTTCCAACAACCCTTATAGTATTGTCCTCATCTTCACTGCCTTTAAAAATTCTTGCCATACCAAAATCTGATATTTTTGGATTGAGCTCTTCATCCAACAAGATGTTGCTTGGCTTCAGATCTCTATGTATAATTATTAGTCTAGAATCTCTGTGAAGGTAAAGTAAACCTCGCGCAATTCCTTGAATTATGTTAAAGCGTTTTCTCCAATCTAATTCTTTCTGTTTAAGTGGTTCTACAGAAATCACAGAAACTAAGGTTAAGATAACATATGAGCACAAAGTTGAAATAAGAAAGAAAATTTTACTTGAAGCACAAAATTAGCATGTTTCAAGAGATTGTAAGAGCACCAAATAAGAGTTGAACTTTTGTCCCATATTTATATGCTGACTAAGAAAGAGGGCATGCAATAACAAAACTTACTGAAGAGAAATGCATCCAAACTTTTATTTGCCATGTACTCGTAGATCAACATCTTCTCATCTCCTTCAATACAGCAGCCAAGAAGTTTAACAAGATTGCGATGTTGAAGCTTCGAAATAACCACTACCTCATTCATAAATTCTTCTAGCCCTTGTCCAGATGCTCTTGAAAGTCTCTTAACCGCTACTTCTTTTCCATCTTCCAAAATTCCCTAGAAGGAAACGTATAAACAACATTAATTACATGTATGATTTGGGAGGTGATGAACTGCACACAAGACCAAATATATACCTTGTAAACTGGTCCAAAACCACCTTGCCCAAGCTTATTAGCTGAATGGAAGTCATTGGTTGCAGTTGCAAGCTTTGCAAATTCAAATAGAGGTAACTCTTGGAGTTCAGCTCGTTTCATGTCTGCAGTCAAGTCTTCACTAAAATCTAACAATCCTTTGCTCTTTTGTTTATTTGCTGCTTCAAAGGAATGCCAGACTCAGAAATGCAGCTCAGAGAACGGCAGAGAGATAAAAATACAACAAAGGATAGACAACTAATTGATGAAATTGAAAATATAGGCACATTACCTCTATATTTAGTAGTCCATCTCCATAAGAAATATGCAGCAATGGAAATCATAATGATTCCTATTAACACTGTAATTATTATAATTACTTTGAAGTCTCTTTCTTTATCTGTATTGCATAACAAAAGAAAATTTATCCAGACTATCGGGCAGAAAATGTTTCTGAAAACAAAATATTGGACAATAAACCAAATGATGTACCAAGTTCTGAAAAGGCTACACGCAAGTAAAGATCATCTCCTCCACTTGAGAATTTCTGTATGTCGGTCAAGTTTCCACTCCAAGAAAGGCAGCCAATGCCGCCAACATTTGCATATGCTATGCAGGAGCAATTCGCAATGCACTGAGTTCTGCATTTGTCTCCCAGAGAAGATGACCACTCTCCTAAATAAGGAACTTTCACCATTTCCATTTTTAAGAAACCATCTCCTTTGCCTGCTTCACTACCATTTTTCACCCTCTCACACTGCAATGGCACCCTCCTTACACATCCATTTGTCCAGTTTTTCTGATTCCATTCTTCTTTATTCATTGGTTCAAACCCTCTTAAACAGCTGCAGATTGGTGAACTAAGAGAATTACAGATTCCAAATGTCCCACATTTTCCATAAACATCACATTCATCTTCTGGGTTTGTCCAACCTACTTCCCAGATGTCCTTCTCATCATTCCAATATCTTTCCTCCAGTATGCCTTGTGAATTCAAGACAAAGATCGACAAATCAGAAGCATCTGCAAAAGCAAAAGTTAAATAAACAGTCCCTTCGTCTTCCTCTCCTAGTTTGAATCCATCAAGATACACAGAATTCATCTCGGGTACCCCAGTAAAGATCTGACCATTCCATGGACCACTCCGCCAATATGGGCTAGTTCCATTCCAGATGAAAATTTCAGGAACATTCAGGGGTTCAAGGCTGACAGAGTAGCTTCCAATTGAAGGATCAGTAGAGCCTTTCCATGATGTAAGTTGTACTTTCTCACCTGTTCTTTTGTCAGTACTAATTTTCATGTTTGCTATCATTGTATCAGAAGGATGTTGGAAACTCTCCCATACTGCTGTCTTGCTTCTACTGTTGTCTTGCAAGACAAGGTTTCCAGAATCTGAAAGTTGTGCACTTGAATTAATTGCAGTAATGGATACATTTGAGGACCAAACAACCTCTTTCTGTCCATTAAATACCTCAAGGTTGCCATCCTCAGATATTGTAACTACCCCAGATGAGTCTCTGAGTGGTTTATTTCTGTTAGCAACCCATGTGACAGTGGATTCAGAAAAATACCAAATACCCACATAGCGATTTGTCGAATTTTCCGGGCTAAAGAATCCTAATGTGAACCTACTATTCTTGGAGTTTATAGTTTCAGGATCTTTGATGAATTGAGATGAAGTAATGGTGTCTATGGCATTGCCAAAATCAAAATGTAAGCTGGAAAATATGAGCAAAAGTGGTAGCAAGTTTGAATAACTAATGAATTCCATAATTAAAATGAGCACGTCTTTGTTTGGCACAATTTGTGTTTTACAACTATATCGTTTTCTCTTCATGCATACGTTTCTTACATGGTCTAGAAGTCCTATGAAAACTCAAATGGTCTAGACTTCAGATTGTTCTATATTGGCGTCTGCTCTGACTTTACATGATTGTTTATGTCAACTTGTAAATCATGCCAGGCAACTTGTAGTGGGAATTTTCTAGGAAAATGAGTATTGAATGAAAATGCAAAGTCGTCCATTGCAGTACATTATTCAACTTTGTCAATGAGATCATCTGGCTCAATTGCGTATTATAAGTCAATAATGTCATAAGGCATAGCATCTCCATCCGGCTTAAAGTCTAATTCTTGTTGGACTCAGAAAAGCCTAGAATTATTTTTATTATATCCATCACGTATTTTATTTTATTTAAATCCGATCATATGTTCTATTAAGCTAGTGTCGAATTGATTTGCAAATAAATAAAAAATTATGTGAAATACTAAATTAAAAAAGATAAAATAAACTCAATTAGATAGAATTTTGCCCATTTTATTTTAAATTGAATTTAAATTTTAATAAATTTCATATTGGGTCACTTTATAATATTCCTTCAATTTTGGTAGTAGAATCAAGAAGTTGAACAACCCAGCTCAATGGGCCTTTTTAACAAGCCCCAGCCAACCGATTGTCAGGTAGATCCTATTGGACTATATGGACCACACAAACCCAACCCAACTCATTTACCAATTTCATCTTATAACTTTTAAATGTTTGTAATGTCTTTCTTATTCTAATACTGTTAGAATTTAGACAGAAATTGGTACGTAGTTTAAATTATTATATCAAATGTCATAAATATTCTGAGTTATCAAAAAATAATGAAGATAATTGTCTCTCAAATATCATTTTTTTTTTTTGACTTCATCTTAAGTATATCTTATATTTTAAATTAGTACTAAAAGTATATATATTTTTTTTCATCGGGTCAATTTTATTTTAAAATGTTCAAACAAGCATAAATCATAATTTTATGATTTTTAAAAATAGATGATATAGAGAAGTGAAAAACAAAATTTTCACTTTTGTTTTTTCTTTATTTGTCAACTTAGAAGGATCATGGATTCTATTGTTCACTAAGACTTGTCTTGTAGTTTTGCATTGGGCCCAGTGGCTTATGCCCAAATTGTTTTTTACACATTTATACGTTTACACGATCCTTTGAGTAAAACTAAAGGTAACTCAATTAATAATGTTTTTTGGCATGGTCTGTAAACTTATGATTGATAAGTAAAAAAATTAACCCAACCGGCCATCTTCAAGGAAGCAACGTTGTCACAGGAATCCAAACCATGATGTCAGACTTTATGAACAAACAGACGTTACTGACACAAAGTTTGGGAAACTTGGTGAAATTTCCCGGTCCTAGCTAACCCCTTTGTTTTTTAGTTTTTAGTTTTTTTTTTTTTTTCTTTCTTTCTTTGATGTATAAGGGTTGTTATGGTAAACTGCCATCCAAATTCCTAAAACCAAAGTGCTCAACATGAGCAGCAGATATCAAATAGCTGGTACCTTTTTCTTGTTTCCGATGCAACTTCGAGGAAAGAGTAACTCTCTCACACAACAAACAGCCACCTATTTATACAAAACCAAAAAAAATTGCCTAGCAACTACCTTTCTTGGCCTAATTCTCTCTCTCTCATCTGTACCTTGGTTGTCATGTCATCATAATCTCTCATATCCCTGCTTTCCTCTCCTTCCTCGAACACATCCTTTCCTTTCCTATCCTTTCCTATCCTTTCCTTCCAAGCTTCAAATTTCCCCATTTATATAATATATATATATATATATATATATATATAACCTTCACATATCCACCTTTCCATAGGCCAGAAAGAAAAACTTTCTCATTGATTAATTCTCCCTTTTTGTGTAGAGGAAGAAGAAGAAGAAATAGAAATGGCATCACAAAAAGCAATTATTTTTGAGGATTACTTTCCGGAAATGGTGGACAAATTGGGAGCAGAAGGTTTTATGAAGGAATTGAGTAATGGGTTTCATTTGTTGATGGACATAAAGAAAGGTGTGATAACAATTGAGAGCTTGAAGATGAACTCAGCATTGCTTGGATTGCAAGGAATGAGTGATGATGAAGTAATGTCAATGATAAGGGAAGGTGATTTAGATGGTGATGGAGCTTTGAATGAGATGGAGTTTTGTACTCTTATGTTTAGGTTGAGTCCTGCATTGATGAAAAATTCCAAAGATTTGTTGGAGGAAGCCATCTTTAGTGAACTTTAGGTTGTATTAATTGTTTGTGTTTTCCCAAACCTCATGGACCTCTCTTTTTTCCACTCCCAATTTATCCCAAAATCTCTGGCTTTTCTGTAGTCTGAAATTCAAGATCATTGTTAATTGATTAATTTTAGCTTTATTCTTCTTTTACAATGTTTTATGAAGCTTATTCTCGCTTTCTTTCTTTGAGAGTCTGATCTATTTTTTAACTAATAAAATATGACTAACCTTTACGTTTTAACCAAATTTTTTGAAAACAATATCACAAACAAGTATTTTTAGTAGATAATATAATAAGATGTTTTTACCAATTGAACTACAATTAGTTGACTAGTTTCATCTTATATTTCGTAGGAAAATGAGAAATTAGCATCAAGTTCTTCATGAGAGAGGAACCTTTGTTGTTTTTTGTTTTTTTAATTACGCAAGCAGCATGCCTTGGTGGTTTGAATTTAGATCATTGACTTTATATGTGGGAAACCGGCCTGATTTTCATACTTGAAAATGTTACGTTATGCTCTGACTTCTTGGACTTGTTTATTGTACCAAAAAAGAAAAAGAAAATTTTATTTGTTTATTCTTGTGTAACAACTTTTTTTTTTGCTAAGATTCTTGTGTAACAACTTGATAGGTAGAATGTGGGATTTAATTTTAAACATTTCTTATGTAGGGATGAAATAATTGTGTGTTTTTCCTTTTTTTCAGATAGACGAATATATCATCCGGTTATAAGAAAATATGTTTAAAATATATTTTTTAGACTAAATTATACTTCTCATTTTTATAATTTGTACTAAAATTCGCTTTACCTTTTATAATATAAAGAGTAAAATCAATAATTTAGAGTTGTAAACATTGAACCAATATTGTATATGTCGTCATGTTTCATTTCAATTAACTTAACAAAGACCTGGATAATATAATATCTCATATGATAACCGTAGTTATTCAAATACTAGTCATGTTTTTGGGCTTTGGATCCGTTGTACACCGAAATGTAAGTCCTGCTCCGGATGTAGCTGAATTGGGCTAATTTATTCAAGAGCAAGGAGAAAGGCAAATTTTGGGCCATGACCCAACATGTCCAAGCTAAAACCAACAAATCACTTTGCTGCCCACATTCAAGTGAATTCTCCATAAGTACACGAATTGTATATCTTAACTCATTATTCATTTTACTTTTTAAAAATAAGTTTTGATCTTATAAGACACCAAAAAAAAATTATGTTCGATAACATTATTTGAGGAATATTATACACATTAAGAGAGTGTTTATATTTGATTATAATGTAATTAAACTTGATTATAATCAAATAATCTAGATGTTGACTGTTTTGTGTTTAGTTAGAAATTTTTTTAAGTTGTTTTTTTTTTTCTCATATAATCAAGTTTAATTAAATAAAAGAGTATGATATCCATAACTTTTCCTATAAATAACAACCTGATACTCTTAACACATCACTTACCATTTAACTCCAATATATGTTTTGATAATTTAAATAGAAAAGAGTTAATAAAAAAATTTATTATATAATTTAAAACTGAATTATAATATTTAAATAATTGATAATTTAAGTATTAATTTTAATCAAATAATTTTACATAAAAATAAACAGCCTTTAACATTATTGAAAAGAACAAAAATTTGGAGATATACTAATTAAGCAATGTTATCCATGTGGTTCAAATGTGTCTTGGCTGTGTAAATTTTGTAACAAAATGTAAGGTTAGAATTGAATGGTTCCAAACAACATACACATTAATTAATGTACTGGATATTTCAATCAATCAATCTAACTACTCATGTCTCGTATAATTAAAAGCATAATTTAATTTTGGTCATCGGGTGGTTCTAGAAGGCATGGGCTTAAAAAAATTAGAACCACAAAGTATGCATGGGTGCCTTATTAATGTATATATATAGTACAATTGTCTTTGTATGTATAACTTGTTTACTGTAAATTATCTTTGTTTGGATATGCAGGATCATCATAGCTATGGAGGTAAATATATATAACTACAAGGATTTGGATATATATATAATAATATTTTATTTCATGCATGATAACTTGTTTTTTCTTTTTTAATATGTCATTGAGTATTGTAGTGTACTGAGTAAAAATAGTTCGTACACATAATTAACATTATTTTAAATACTTTTTGCATGGAAGAAAATTAGGAAGCCCTAAGATTTGGACTAAGACATGTAAATTCATGACCTTGTGATACACATGTTCTTAATTTGTGCCAAATGTGACTAAGTATTTTTTTCACACCATGACATGAATATGTGTCAAGGCTTTGAATGCATGAATATGGTATTAAAGATGTAATCATGTTTATACAGGAGATGTTGATAAATGTCATCAAAATTGTTTCTAGAACTTTACTCAAGAGCTAACTAAATATTTTTAAATAGTATAGAAATTGTAAGACCAAAGCAATGAAGAGTTTACTTTTTTGCTGCAACATAATGTTAATGTTATACTTCAAAACAAAGTAAGAGCATATGTTTTAATTTATTTTATTTAGGCTGATAAATTTAATATAAATAAATAAATCTAAGATGACCGAAACTTATTTAATATTTACGATGTAAATTGTGATATTTATTTTTAAGATTTGTATGAAAATATGTATGGAGTCATGCATCGATTTTTTTTGAAGCACAGCTATGTTGATGAATTGTTCATGTATCTGTGTAAGCTTTGGCACACAGATTTAGAGGCACTAATTAGTACCCTTTGTCAGAATTTTAGAGCGTCATCAAACCCCATTTGACTCCAGCAGCCATTTTGAATCTGTTGTTTCTTCAACTTTCGAACCTCAGCCACAAACAAATTCCAGACTTAATATCTGAAATATATTAAACTCAAATGATAATGTAGAAACCTATTATTATTGGTTAGGTAGATTTTATTAAATATTTTCTTGAGTATATCTACTTCGCCCAATGAATGTAAAAATGGAATCTTTCAAATATTTTTATCACCTTGGCTAAGTTCAATTGTACAATAGAGAGCATATTTAATATGGTTCATATTTCTTATTTGAAGTTGACGAAAACCCAATAACATACTTCCCACCACCTTCCCCCAAGTTTTGTATACCAATAAGTTAATAAAGAAAAGAGATATTTATAGGTAAACGTCCACGGTCCACCCATTAGAGTCATGAGCTTAAATAGCATAAAGATAGTTAATAAGTTTATTCCAATGAAACAATTATGCAATATTATATCTGATAGTTAATTCTCTCTGAACTTGTTTGATGCATTATATATAATTACATATTATATATATTTAATATTATAATTATATTATTGTCTTAATAGTTTTTTGTTTTTATATTATAATTTATTATATTAGACATGATCCCGTTGAATTCACATCCTAGAATATGGGACACGTAGGCCATCTGGCTAGCTCACAAACACGATTGGTTTTACAAGACGCGACCCTCTTCTCTCATGTTTCAAATCACCCTTCTCAGAAGTGGTCTGGGAAGCATTTCTCGATCATGCATCACAAGACAAGTTCCCATCTTTTTTTTTTTTTTTTTGTCTCTCTTTTTATGTCATTTAATTTTTGGTTTTATTTTCTTTTTGCTCCTACACCAATGGGGCTTTTGGACAATCCAAAACACACTATAAATGAATGTTCATTTTGATAATTTATACTCAAATCTATTTGTAAGACCATAATCACAAATTACAATTATTGAACAATTTAAACACAATAACATTTGTGACAAAACAAAAACCAGTGATTTTTGTATCGCCTCTACTTCAAACAGGACCTAATATAATTAAAATTAATTACATAATTTTATATTATTATATTATTTTTATACTATACACGAATTCGTTACCACAAAAGAAAAACAAGTTTGTCCCTCCTAACACTCAAACCCATCTTTGACCTCTTATCTCCTATCAAATATCCTACTGGCCCTCAATCCATCATAAATTATAGAGTGCGATATGGACCATAAAGATCTTGTCCTATACATTATGAAATGCCACTTGGAATACATATCAGCCTGTGAATCAAATCCACCTACCATGAAAGAAAACAAGAAGAAAACCTTCAAAGTCGCCCACAGAACAAATGTCCTTATTCTTAACTGGGTTTTGGGCACGTGTCCTCTTAGAGGGTCATACTTGCAGAGTTTGAGTACAAAACTATGACAAGGCCAATAACTAAGGTTTCATTAGCCTAACTGATATGGCAAGTTCTAGGGCGGATGATGAATGTTGAAGCTTTAATGAGTACCTAATTCACACTGAGAAAAATTTAGTGCATGTTGATTTCTTTATGTGATCAACAATTAACAAGTTTTCAAAGCTTATCATGTTTTACTGATTAAAACTTGAGTTATCATATTTCATACTATATATGCTGACAAAGAATAGAAAAGATAAATAAAATAAAAATAAAAAATGAACAAATTTATTTTCTTATTTTTCTATTTACTAAACAAATTAAGCCTAAGATTTATATTCTCATTATTAGAAAATCTCTAAATTATTTAGGTGATGCATTATGTTTTATCATAATCTTAGATATTTAAAATTAAATGAAGTAGATATTTCATGTTTGCCAAAATTGACATGCAACATCTTTTGACTACAACTTTAGAGAAAAAATAATCACAAACCTAACTAAAATAATAAATTTATGTGTACTAAATCAACTTAGTAACATTTTTTTGACTACAAGTTATGAATATACAAGAATTCTCCGTTTCTCTGTTTCTCTGTTTCTCTCTCTACCTCTAGGAGAGAGTGATTGGTGCATCTTTCCAACTAGGAGTGAGAAAGATTATTCTTTTTAAGCGAAATCAAAGGGTGGGTTTGGTTTTTGATTATAAACACATTAGCAACTTGCTCTGCCCCATGTGTTTTTCCTTTTCCTTCCTTCTTACTTATAGTATAGCCACTAGCCATAGGCCCTTATAAACAGAGTCAAAAGAAAAACAGAACAGAGAAGCTTTAGCCTAATGTTATGTTTTTAGAGAGAGATTTAAGATTGATGAGATGAAGAAATGTGAGCTATGCAACTCTCCTGCAAACATGTATTGTGAATCTGATCAGGCTAGTCTTTGTTGGGACTGTGATGCTCGAGTTCATAGTGCAAACTTTCTTGTTGCTAAGCATTCTAGAACTTTGCTCTGCCATGTTTGTCAAGCTCTTACTCCTTGGAATGGCTCTGGTCCCAAGCTTGGACGCACCATCTCCATTTGCAATGATTGTGTTGCTAATGGAGATCAGAATGATGAAGATGATGACATAGATGATGATGGTGAATCTACTAATGATGAAGATGAAGATGATGAAGAAAATCAAGTGGTTCCATGGTCGTCTACTACGCCACCTCCATCGGTTTCTAGTTCTTCAAGTAGTTCAGAAAGCTCAAGTGGATTCTTTAATGGTGAAGAAGGTGGTTCTGATTAACCCTGCTGCTGTTGAAATGATGGGTTATAACTTATAAGACGGAGTTTTTTCACAAGTATGCCTCTGTTTTTAGTGTCCTCTGTTTTTTCTTCTATGTAAATCAGCCATTGTTTTTTCTTTTTCCCTTTTTTCTCTGTAGCAAGTTGATCATGGCTGCTGAAGTTTGATGGGTTTGGAAAAAGAAGGATTAGCTGTATACTAATGGTGTTTTTGATGATTAAGTAGATCAGAGGTAACTTTCTTTGAAATCCCCAAATCTATAAGAAAAGAAACAAATTTTGTATATGTCCCTCTAAGTTAATGAAGTTTGGTGCTGTCATAAGTATGAATTGATTTTGCTTGCTTGTTGCAAAAATCTTTTTGTTAACATTGACATATTTGTTAGTATTCAAATATTATAAAGCTATAGTAACATTTTTGAAATACTTCCAATTTTAAAAAGGGATTCTTCTTCCTTGTTTCATCATCACAAATATGGTTGTATACAATAAAATACATTTGATTAATATCATAATCTTTTGCATTGTTCCCTCCCTACCATTGGAGATGTTTATGGACATTGATGCTTCCCTTGTTTACTAGAAGGGAAAATGTGTTCAGTGTGCATAATAAAAGAAAATGAAAAACTAGAAGAAGTACTCCATGGATTAACCGGATTGAGTTCCTTTGTTGAATATTTTCAGCAAGCAGTTGTGGAAGGTAGAGGTAAACAATTGATGGTAGGTTGGTGGATGATAGTTAATGGCTAATTGGTTCGACAGTTGTTACAAATGGAAAAATGACAAAATTTATTCCATAAGTTTGGGTATTAATTAGACCAGAGGGAGATTATGAATTGAAGTTTTAACCTACATATTAAACCATACAATAATGACACTCAATTATTGGCCTTACAAACTCTATTGTTTCAAATAGAAAAGTAAGTATTCGGTATTATTCTGCAAAATGTGGATACCAATGGTTGCCACTACACCTATATTGTTTTTACCTGGTTAAGCCTCTGACCACTTATAGCTAAAAGCATTAAAATCTGGTTTCACAGGTTGTTGATGTTTCCCCTCTTGTTCTTTTGAGGAATCTGTGACAAAGGGAAACTGCACTCCTCTGTATAACTTTCTATGTGGTTGGTCAGAGAAATTTCAAGAACTGATATCTTCTCCAATATGTTTTCATTACTTCATTGCACTGGTCATCATCATTCATAAGGGCTGCAGTGAAAATTTATAAGCTTCCTGGGAAGGTGTATAAGTCCAAATTTTTATGGCTTGGGATCCACTTCTCTCTCTCTCTCTTCCCCTTTTTTTAATACAACATTGATGTGGGTTTTGAACCCTCTTATGTTTGTATTAGGAATATGGGTAAATTTGGTAGAGCACCACCATAGATCACTAAATCTGTGGCTGTGAACAAAGCAAGTGTCTTAGCACTAATAAAATGATTACAGATTCCAAATCTCATTGCTATCTAATAGTTTCTTATTCTTTTTTCCTGATCTAGCAGAGGATGATTAATTACCTTGGAATTGTAACCTCTTATCTTACAAAACATAATTTAATCTAAGTCATCACAGTGTCAATCAGCTATGGAGCAAATTCAATGATAACTGCTAAAGGTTTTATCTACCCAAAGAATCTTTACTCATGCGACTCTACAAGTTGTTCTTTCTTGTTGTACTTTAGGAAAAAAAGATTTAACAAAACATATTTGAAGGGAAACAAATTCTAATCTGTGATCTTGTTCACAAGCAAAGAATAGAATAAGCTTAAACAGGTGGTCTCAGCAACCTGAGAATAAGGAAGTAGGGACAAGCAATCCAACATGTCCACGTGCATCCCATGTAACAGGAATTATTAGTTTAATTGCAACAAGTTACTAAATTATAATCTTTCAAGTATTTCAAAAAGAACGAATGAAGGAATCAATAAAGAAGGTGGAGCTAGCTAGATTTCTGACTTTGTGGTGTGAGATTGTTGCTTTGCAGATGGAAACAAATATGAGTGGCTATGAATGCACCTGATTTTGACAAATTTCACCAACATGAACAGAGATATTTTGGGTTACCTCTGATAGATTTCAGATTCTGTTTTTCCAAAGCTGTGTAAGTGACTGTTTGCGTGTTTGTGAGTGTGTCTGTGTGACAACCACAAGGAAGATTATTCTGATCTATGAACATTTACCTTTGTACCTTGAAATGATAGCCACTACGTACACTCCCTTGGAAATTGGAATGATAGATGCTCCTTACTTTGTAGGAGTAAGATGGAATACTTAACCCTGTCACATATTTCCTACTTGAGATAAAAGTCAAGAGCAAGAATAACATGGGTTTCAATTGATGTTATGTTCTGAACTAACCTTTGAAGCTTCCATGTGAGTTTGTAAGCATGATTTGCCCATTGTTTTGGACTCTATTATTCCAATTTTTAATGTGAACCAGGTGATTTTTCACAGGAGTTGAATCATAGATTGCACATGCTTCTTCTAAAATTTATTTTTGGTTTATCTTCTAGAAATAATGCCTCACCTTAGTGCTTAAGTTTTAGATGAAAATAAGGTCCATGTATTTTATGTAGCATCTGAAGGAGGAGGAAAAGAAAGAAATATAGAAGCAAAATGCAAAATGTTATATTAGCCGACCTCATTCAATTAATTTGCCAAAGCAATCATGCACATTTTATGTGATGGCAAAATACAGTTACAGTTTTAACACATTAAGAGGAGAATTAATATCCAAAGCCAAAAGGAAAAACAAGAAGAAGAAGAATCATGAAGCAGAACGGGTGGAGTAGGAGGAAGAAGGAAGAGATGGAGTGTGTGAAAGGATTCAGGTGACACTGAAGATAATTTAATTATGAATCCACTTCAACCAGCCCCGGCTTAACAAACTTGCCCTCAACCCTTTGTGTTGAAGTCTTCCTGAATAGGCCTGCATTTTATCTTAACAAGGCCCAACAAAACATAGTGCTCCCTTTAAAAAGGAAAGTGTTAATTATCTTTCCTATATTCTGGCCCTGAGGACTTGGATATCATGTTTTTGCCTTGATTATACTTAGGCCGGCCCAATTTCAATTCAACTAAAATTGAAATTGGTTAGGATTAAAATTTATGAATTTGGATGCACAAAAAATCATAATCATAATTGCAATTCAATTACTTGGTGGTAATTGTCATTGTCTTCTTGGGCTTTTAATTGTGGTTGTTGTCTTTTTCAGAGGCATTTGCAGTGATTTTAGTAATTTGTAGTCTACAATGTGGTAATGGTTATTGTCGTCTTCGATTGATTCTGCGATGATTGCTCTACAATGTGATAAGAGGTTATTGTCGTCTTTCATTAATTCTGCGATGATTATCATTGTTTCAGTGAATTTTAACGATACTCATTATCATTTACGATAAGTCTTTGCTGTGGTGATCGTCATTTTTGTTTATTTTAATTGTGGTTGATAATAGTCATTGTCATTTTTGGTAGATTATAAATTTTAGACTCTATTTATAAGAATTGAAGATTATGGTTTGTAATTGTTTGTTTCTTAATTCTTGTTTAATTCCAATTATGAAAATATACATCAAACAATAAAATTAAAATTGAATAAAAAAATTCCCAATTCAATGCATCTAAGCGAATGTTATGCCAATTTAAAATGGCATATAGGCATGACACTATGCTACTCTGTAAATTTTAATAGTGATTTTAGCAAATTGAATGGAATTATTACATGAATTTATTGTACTTCATGTCCATAATACAGATAGAAGTTGTAAACAGTTTATTTAGATGAATCATTTGTGTTTTATCATATATTTACAATTTTTTCTTATCAAGACATAAGCTTACGGTCTCGTTCCTTAACTCACGGGATCCACACCTTAACATATGGTACCCATGCCTACACCAAGCTTATAATACCCCAATCAACCTTACAATACCCATATTTTCTGCTTACAATACCCGCATTCCGCCTTAAGGTATCCACACCCTATGCTTACTGTACCCACCTCCAGCCTTACCATGCTCACACTCATATTTTCAGTACCCTTACTTTGACAAATGGTACCCATGCCGAGCCTTGTGACTAATGGTACTCACATCTTGGGCTTACGGTATCTAACCCGACCTTACCCCACACCTTAGCCTTCAGTATCCATGCCTTGACTTACAAATTGTGGGTACAGTAGACCAAGACAAGGATCCAGTAAAGATTATGATTTTGTTCAGAAATAGGTGGGAACTGGGAAGGTTTAACCCCGCAAGTTAGTGCAAAAAGCCATAAACTCATAGCTGCTATGATGCGTTAGATAATGTCTCTTTTCGCGATCTCTTATCCATTGCACCAAAAAGAAACACGTGCTAATGAAAAAGTATCAGAAATTTACATATTCCTCGCATCATCTCTTGCTTAAATGACAAGGAATAGATTCCAAAGCTCATATGTGGACATTAAGAGTTTTCCTTTTTACTTCTGTTCTGGAACAAGGTTTTGGATGTCTACAAAATAAAAAATATGATGTCAAATGTCACTAAACTAAAGCATGTCTCTGAAGAATAAATGGCCAGAAGAAGCTTTGCAATATTTGATTGATTACCACTCTGTATATTCCATTTACTATAGAAGTTCCTAGAGAATTTAATATACAGGATGGGTAAAAAAAGTTGTGATATTTGGATCAATCCATGATTCGAAACCAAGGTGGGATATAAATTTATTACATAATCCAATGAAAAGAAGCAATCAATTCTTCTTTCTTACTGCTAAATTCATTGGCTACCATTGGGTCACTCAGAAAAAGAATCTACTTCAAGAAAAAATAAAATTAAAGACCATCCGGGGAATCTCTTTTCATTGAGAAGATTAGAAAAATCAATCCATAACAGTGAATCCCACGAAATTTTATATAACAAAGAAACTGCAGCTGATTACATTCAGAGAACAAAGGGGCAGAAAGTCACCATTAAGAGCTGCATTAACATATAAGCAGTAAAGGGCATAAAAACAAAGACCATACTGTTATCGAACTTAATGCACATCGAACAAGAGCATTTGAACTTCCAAACATGTTCAAATGTGTTAGCATCCCAGTCAACTCATGAAGCTTTGTCAACATCTGAAAATATGATTACTTAGTAATTATAACTTCCCAAAATCAAGAGTATATGAAACCTGCAACATGAAATTTGAAAAAGAACAAAACTAGATGACTATGCCCCTTGAGTCTAACAGCACATCTTCCCATTCATGATATAAGCGAAGCAAGTGATCACACGTTGAAAATCAACTGGCTGCATGTGAAATATATCTTGAAAGAAAAAAGCAGAAAAGATGATTGGTGATATAGAAAAAAAACGAAAAAGATTGTTTTGATTTAGAAAAATGAAATGAAGTTAATTACCACTTCAACATGTTATATAGATGAAATCTTGTAGAACGAACTAAATAAGCGACGCTGTCAGCACAAATGCACGACAAGCTCTACATCAAGGCAACACTGTCTTGTAACTTTTAAGCGCCTAAATAAGTAACATAAGCTACCTGGTTCCACCAATAGTCAGACACTGAAAGCTGCTCATATTGCATTTGGAAAATATGCTTCTCATCATAAACTGGGCAGCTCTATTATATTTTCAAGAAGTAGTTCCTTTGAAAACTCATCAACATGAGCACAATCATCACGAGTTCAACATAAAGTCAATTGAATTTAAGGAGTACAGAAATCCCTTTGGAAGGTCTTGTCTATTGGTTATTGGCATATAAGCCAGTTCAACTGGTATTAAGAGAAATACCGAAACACCACATGTGAGGTAACCATGGCATTTCTATAACTGCAAGATAATGCTTCAATCAATTTGCTGCAGGAAAGGAAATTACCAAGCACATTGACAGGTAGACACATCAGGGTCGTAGAAGTGGATTTTAATAACATTAGGTTGCCAGAGCAAGTCATCCAGATTCGAAAATGACCAAAAAAATCCTACATTTGAATGGGACAATATCTAATTGGGTATAAGGCAGTTGATGAATACTACTAATTAACCTCAAATTGGGCACACACTCAAATAGCTAAGTGAAATTAAATAAGCTTAACAAGAACTTCTCAACTAATTATCAAGCTATTATCAACTTCCACACCCATACCACGGCAGTATAAAACAATGATAAAGTATGTCAAAAACCAATTCCAACCACGAAGTTCAATCATTCAAACAAAAAACAGAACAAGTAAGGTTACCAAAGCCAACCTGTGTGTTTATCCAAGGCATCATGATATTCTTGGTCATCCTCCTCCTTTACCAAAGGGCACGAAAGTTCTACTTTCTTACCTCCCTCGTTGGCATTAGCATTTGAACCAGAATTCCCATCCTTTTCATCCGGACATCTCACAACAATAACAGGACACACACAATGTTGAACACAGTAATCACTCACACTTCCTAGTCTCCCTTTCGCGTTTCGCCTCGAAGCACCAAACCCTCGGCTACCCATTATCATCGTGCTCAATCCAAGCCTCTCCACCTCCAAACAAAGCCTCTCCTTCATATCATGGTCTTTCACAATATGGATCTTAAACGGAATTCGAGCATCAACTAAAGGTTGAGCTATATCATTGGATTTTGCAGTAGTAAATGCATCGAATTCTTCCTCAAGCTTCTGCTGATTCAACTCTTGATCGTCTTCACCTTCGGCCTCGTGTACGGAAACGTCCATGGCACCCCAATCAGCACCATAAAGAACGCTAGTGGGTCGCACATGGAGGAGGATGACGGCATCACCAGGGCGTAGATAATTCTGGACAGCCCAATTAACGGCGAAGGCACTTTCATCACTGAGATCCACGGCTATACCGATCTTCCGTGGGGCCCCGGCGGTCGGAGTCCCACTGGAAGAGGGTGAATATCGAGGAGATGAAGGTTGAATAAACATCGCCTTCGGCGTACGGTCTGATTCCGGTGGTTTTCTCGGAGAAGCCATTGGTCACGTTGGGAAAAGTGAAGAAATTTTTGGTGTTTGATATTACATGGTGCAACAGTAGAAACGAGGTGAGGGACGAGTCTGTGACGGAAAGACACGTGGCTAAATGTGTCAGACTGTCAATGAAAGCCCGTGAGTTTATCAGTTGCCAATTACCAAATGCCTGTAATAAATTTTCCGATAGGCTCAAACCTGTGACCCATATATGCAGGCCTTGAAGAAAATGGGCTGGGCTAGTTGGCCCATTTCGCTGTCCTTCCTTTTCTTCCTCTTTCTTCTCCAAATTTGCTTTCGTTTTCAAACCCTAGCATCGCGAAGACAAAGGCGTACCTGGATTTCGTCTCACTGCAACTGGGTTCAAGCTTCACATTCCTTATCTCAGTCCGTGGAACTACGTTGTTCGAGATTAGGCGGATTTTGGTTTTCTTTGTTAAAAGGGAAAGTAAGAGATGCCTCAGAGGCATTCGAAGAACAATAACGACCTCGCTTTCTTTACCTACGATGAGAAACGAAAGCTTGGATATGGAACCCAGAAAGAGAGGCTTGGAAAAGATTCGATTAAGCCGTTTGATGCTTGTTCTCTCTGCTTAAAACCCTTTATTGATCCTATGAGTTGTCAGAAAGGTCATGTCTTTTGTAAGGAATGCATTCTGGAATGCTTGTTGGCTCAGAAGAAAGACATTCAAAGGTAGGTTGTTTATTCAGCCCTTTGTTCCATCTCTCTGTTTTTATTTCGCTTTTAAGATCTGGATTTTCCTTTAGTTGGTGGGAAAAATTTTCAGTGTATTGTTTGGATTTGGGTTTTTAGTTCTCTTGGAATTCAATGTAGTAAATCCGTGAGTGTACGTTTAGTTATAAAAAGAATGAGGGGAGGGCTCAAACTAGTTTTACCCTGTCATTGCAATGGTTTCTCTGACCTTGTCATTGTTTTCCCTACAGTTTCAACTTCCTTTTCCTTTTTTTAATGTTTTTCAATATCCAAATTCCAAACAGTTTCCCCTTCCCTCATGTTATTGGCGCAAAATCTCTTGTTAAATCTCAGAGCACCAGTGTGCTGCTACTGTAGCTTGACATTATGGGTTCTGCTGATGGTTGAGTTGCTACTAATTCCTGAGTAGCTTCAAAGTTCAAGGTGTAAGCAAAAGAGAAATTAGATGAATCATAAATGGTGGTGTGTGAAATATTTTTCCAGTAAGAGAGTGGTGTTGCTGTGGCAGATTAATAATGGTTTTAGTGCATGCTTTAGATTTGCTCTTGTTGGAGCTGTTGGGTGAAATGGCCTGTAAAAGAGAGGTTTGATTTAGGTAATAATGAAAATTGTTACTAAAGCTATGTCAGTTTTTGTTATCAGAGGCTCAAATTTCATGGTCAATCCCCATCTACGTCTTCCTATATTCCTTACAGGTTTAAAAGACAAGTTTTTTAAAACAATGGAAGATGTTATAATCGAGCAGTCTTTTTATTTGCTGTAAGAGGATCAATATTCACTAGCTTCCCTGTCCATCTCAATAGATGTTGACTACTGATTGTTGTCTTGTTAAGGTCAACACAGTATATAATGTGCTTAAGATCTGCAGAGATTATGTCCAAAGAAGAACAGGATAAGGCAGGAAGCCAAAAAAAATTACTTGGTGTGATTACGTGCAGGTTGTAGTATTGTTGAATGTAATTTCTTTTGTTATGATGCAGTGTATTTGGCAATTGGCACAATCATTAGAGTTGAGGTTTGAAGAGTTTCCCTTCTTGTGGATGATGGTTGTTTTGTCTCAATTCAAATATTTTGGCTTCCAATTTTAAATTCATAGGGCTTATTCTGGTCTTCTTTGTACATGATTTGTTTTTTTAGTATTACTGTACTGTTTGCCGTTCTTGATAATTAGTTTATAAGTTTATTTAAAATTTTTGAGAACTTCTGTTTATTAAAACTAGGAAGTTGATAGGTGGAACCATATGCGATTAGTACTCATTGAAATATGAATAATTTATGTCACAGTTGATGCACTGTGTTGCTGAAGGAAAATGGAATTGGTCATCTTAGTCAATAAGAAGGAAAATAGTCTATCAATATGTGTGAAATTAAATTGCCAAGAAAATGCAATGTGATAAAATTTTCTATTTCCAAAAAAATTGCCAGTGATTGAAGTTTTTCTTTTGGAATCATCTTGTGTCTGATTCCTAGTTCTTAGAATGGACTATTCCTTAATGCTTGATGGATACTTGGACTGTGATTACTTAACATCTCTTTTGTCTATGACCTACTTGGTTCATCGCTCAAGAGGTAAAAGATTCAGAGTGCTGTTAAACTATTCCAGTGTCAATAACTTTGGAAAGTATACTCCATATGATTTGAAATTATGGCACTGTCTATTGCCTTAAGTGCAGTTTAGTTTGATATACTATTGATTCTAATAGCTTTCCTTTAGGAGTACAGGGCCCTCAGCCTGGAGGTTGCAGAAGAATTATATTACTATCAATCTTGACAGTAGTTAGCAACTACATTTTTTTTTGTTTGGAACTCTGAATCTTATACTAATCTGGATCAAGTATTCCATGCATTACATAGAAATGGTAGGGACAAGGGATTGATTTGATTTTGCTCCAATTACTGCTGCTTCTGAGTTAAATGATATCACAAGTTGTTTCAGCTAATAACTTTATGGTGTGTTTGACTTTTAAGTCTTAACTTTGTTATTTTGTGAATACTATAATCAACGTGTGATTCTTATGTATCACAGGAGGCTTGCTGCTCATGCTACTCAGCAGAAGCAGGAGAAGGACGAAGAAGAAGAGAGGTTAATTTTGCAAAAAGCTAAAGAGCTTGAGGCATTTGATCAGCAAAACCATGGTGCAGTGCCACAATACAGCGATAGAAATTATAGCCGTGACAAGAATGGTTTTCATGGGGCAAACAGTGTGAAAGTCACTTCCTATGAAGAGGAAGCACTTCGGACAATGAAAGCTTTTTGGCTGCCTTCTGCTACACCAGATGCTCCTGTTAAAGTAGAGGTGCCTTCTACCAGTACTGTCTGTCCTGAAGGCAACGAAAAACTGAAGCTGAAGACACTTTTCCCCATCTACTTCACAGAAGATAACTGTGAGCAGAAGAAAGCCAAGTCTCTTGACAAGACTTATATCTGCCCTAGCTGCAAAGTTACTCTTACCAACACAATGTCCCTTGTTGCCCTTAGTTCATGTGGACATGTTTTTTGCAAGAAGTGTGCTGATAGGTTTATGGCCGTTGACAAGGTTTGTCTTGTTTGCAACAAGGGATGTAAAGAGAGGAATTTGGTGAATCTGGGAAAAGGAGGGACAGGTTTTGCCGGCCATGGGGATCATCTTGAAGCTAGAGACTTCAAGCATTTGGGAAGTGGTTCTGGGTTAGGTCTGGTTAGACCCGCAACGAAGACTTGAACTCCCAAATAACTAGCAAGTGTAATTTTTATTCGTCACAAGAAAGGCTCAGTGCACAGAAGTCTGATTAGTATTCTATTTTTGGAAGCCGTCCGCCATGATCCTTCATACTGTACTTTGTTGTTGTTAGCGCCACCCTTGTCTCTGTAAGCCTTGCTGGTTTGAAAATCTTCTTTTTTCCACCAATTAGTGATGATTAGGAAATGTAATTTGGTTGATGTGATATTGGCTGTTGCTCAAATGCTTTCATAAATTATTATGGGAAAGCGATGTGTATGATTAATTTATAAGTTTTTAATGGATTTTAGCTTGTTTAATAGTCAAATAAATGTTAATTTTGTTGCATTTAATTGACAGTTGGCCTGTTAGTTGTTAACGTTATTGGTCGGCATAGTCGCATAATGTCCTACTGTCGTTTTTGGATTTATGTTCATACCATGAACTAGCAAATCTGTTTTGATGAATTACTTTTGACTCAGATTATAACTGAAAGAAACCTTTTTAGCACGTGATTTGGTGGAGAGAAGAGATAAGCCCTTTGCTGGAAATGGCATCAGAGACTTACCTCCATACAATTTGACGAAAATATAGTGCAAAACGCAGGTCAACTTCCACTCACTTTGGTTATGTGGTTGAGTGATTCGAACAAATCAACCTTCAACCCCAAGAGAAGTTGTGAAGTCCCATGCTGAAGATAAAAGGAATTTTTATTTTATACATATATATGAAATAATATCTACTGTATGTGATCTGTGTATATTGATCCCAACATACATAACTTATTAAATTTAAAATTAAAAAAATGGTAAAACATTTCCTATGTTCATCAATCAATGCAATTCTATTCTGTTCTATTCCTATACTTTTCCTTTTCATTAAATTAAAGGAAAAGGCCCCACTAATTATTTTGAAACCCTGGGCTTTATCTTCTTGTCGGGGTCAAGCAAATAGTATACACTTCAGCGATATGCTCTGATGTTTAATGCAAATAGAGCAAAAAAGTGTTATAGTAGAAGCTTTTACATGGATTTATTCATAACTATTTACATACATTCGAGCAAATCGTAGGACATTATTTTTTCAATAAATAAATTTATTTTATTATACTTAATAATTAAAATTTTATTTATTTTATAATTATAACCAATGTTAGAATATATGCTATATATCTATATATATATATATATATATTGTTTTGTAAGAATTATTTATTTTATGATTGTACATGTCGTATATATTATTTGATAAGAATTATTTATAATTTTAAAATAATTATTAAAATGTGTTCATAAAGTATTGATTTGTTGATTTTTTTTTTATCAAACTTACAAAAAAAAATGTATATTGTTTATTTTTTATATAAATTTTTAATAAAAAAACTAATTTAATTGAAGTTTGTCCTATAAATATTAAAATTAAATAATAAGCTTTGAAGTTATAAGTAGAAAATAGAAAACTTTTAATAAATAGAGATTTTGTGTATTAATGTTATTATAAATTTTAAAAAAATTCAAATCCTTACTTTTATTTATTTATTATAAATTAAAAAAATATACCAACATTTAAATTATTAAATTATATATCAGATTTAAATAAATTATAATCAAATTCACATATCGTCTTAAATACATCAAGATTGTAAACTCGGTTAATAAACAACTAATTTAATTAATAAACTTACTCTTTTAGTTTATTATTTATTTTATTTCGAACCAAGTAGGTATTTTGGAGTATCATTCTCTAATCTCTCACTAAATAAAATCTCAAACACTGTTCTTATATAATTTTCGATAAAACTCAAATAATAAAGTCTCAAAATTTGGAGTAATTAGTCATAAAGATAAGATGATTTTCAAGAGAGAAAACTTTAAACTTTAAAATTATTTTAGGTTCAAACTTTGTGGGATTAGAAAATGATGTAGTTTATAGGATTGCATTGCAGTTTAGATATTTTTATTTGTGGATGAAAAAAAACAGCAGTTATATTTGGTAAGTGGGATATTTTTATCTTCAGTAGATTGGATTAGACCATTAATTTACTAATTAGTAGGGGGATCCAGCTATAATTTAGTTTACACGTGGCAACAGCTGTGCCCTTAAAAATGGGACTAATTTGGGTCCCACAATATTATTACCCGCCAGCCTAAATCTATTCCGCCGAACACATACATACATACATACATGATACATGCTCATACCCAATTCTACCTTATAATCGTCACTATCCTTCCTTGAACTGAACCCATAACGCAACCTCAGAAAAATACAATCTTTACAGAAATTTAAAAAAAAAAAGAAAAGGTTTTTTTAATTTTGATATTTGAAAACATTAATTGCAATAAGGAAGGTGGGTGAGAGATTTTGGCTGAGGAAGTGTTTTTTCTTTGTTATTGGTAATGGGGGATTTGGAGAAGCAAGAGAAGATGGTTGAGGAGGAGGCAAAAGAGGAGGGAGAAAAGGAAAGGCTTTTGGAAGGAGTGGCTGTGCTGGATTTCAACATGCTCTGCTCGACTGTGGCTTTGCAAACCCAAGGGAAATGGAGGAAATCGGGAACGGTTGGAGATGAAGAAGAGGGAGAGGAATTTGGTGGTGTTTTCAGGATGTGGGAAGGTGAACTTTTCGATTGCTTTGATGACCATTGTGTAGCTCTTGAATCCACATTGTAAGTTGGTTTCCTTTCCTTTTTGAAATGGGGTTTATGGTTAATGTGTTCATGATTTTCTGTAGAATCATATAAATTTCGAGTTCATTTAGCTCTTCTTTTTTTTTCCTTCTTTTTTCTTCTTCTCGTGCTCTTTCAACTTGCATTTTTTATGAAAGTTTTTTTCAGGCTTGTAATTTCAAAGATAGATACGAAAAGAAGTTTGTATTTTTCCAATTTTCAGAATCCATGTATAAGGGAATCAGTTATGCTAATCTAGGATCTAATTTTTTTTCAATTTTCTTCATATTAGTTTCTGATTCTTATTCTTTTTTCACATGGAGTCTTTTGAGGGAATTTTATATCTAGTTCAATTGGAACAAGTATTTGCATTATCTTGTTTGGAGTTCGCGTGGTGCAGAGTTTATTTCTACAATGCACTTTCGAGTTGTTGAATACTTGAATGAAACAGATTGAGAATAGATTACTCGGTTGGATAATAAATTATCAGCATTTTATGATGCTTTACTGTGGCTTTCTCTGTGCCCTATATGGGATTAGTTTATGGCTAGGTTCTGGCCAAATTGCATAGAAGATATAATTCACCACTTCACTTATTGTTTAGTTTTCTGCAAGAAATACTTACAGGAAGTTCATGATATATTATGCTTATGCATGAGAACTTATTTGGTGTTACAGTTGTCCTTGCTACCGATTTGGGAAGAACATGAGAAGAGCTGGTTTTGGGTCTTCTTATATTCAGGTATACTTTGACAGGTTGAGAAGTCAAATAACATTTGTTTATATAAGAAATGTTCAGTTAATAATTTTTGTTTAGTTTGAAATCTTATAGCTTCATCTAGTTTCTTTATATTTCATTTTTCTTAATAAAAACTAAAAAGTAATACATTTGTCTGCATCTCTCTAAAACTCTGTTTTATTCTGCAGGGAACGATATATTTTATTCTTGCAATTGGTGTCCTTCTCAGCTTCATTACCTTTATCGTCACCAAGCAGCACTGCTATTTATACCTGGCAGTTGGTTTCACCATTACGGTTGGAGCATATTTAGGGTTCTTCCGTACACAGATTAGAAAGAAATTCAACATCAAGGTGAGTGCTTCTGCCTATCATTGTGTGTGGTTCCTTGCTGACATTAGCATTTGGTTGTCTATCATACTTATACCTATGTGTTCTTTTGCATAATCCTACATTCAAACATTCCTGATAATTGATTATGAGTGGATGCTGTTAGTTTTGGGGGGGTTGATGGGTGGGTAGTGGATGTTTATTGCTTCCTTGAAAGTTATACCAGTGCTATAAATGTGTCCTTTTTACATGCTAAGCAGAATACAGGGGACATAAATTTTTATATGTGCACTTTTTTTCTTGTGTTTTTTGGCCTGAAACTACAGCTACTTTGAAACTTTCAAAAGTTATAAAACAAAACATAAATTCATGACTTTGAAAAGCTGGATGTGATCTGCAAAACTATTTGAAGTACCACATGCATTATTTTTTTGTTGTGCAGTGTTTAGTTTTTCAAAAACATATCTTTTGCCATCAAGACGGAAGTAATTAAACATCAACTGGTATCATTCTTTTCAAATATTTGGGTTGGGGGGGCTTATGTGCATGAACATTTGGGGTAATGATCAGTCCTTTCAAATTGAACTTTTGATTTGTGTAGCTTCCTGATTTGTGACTTCTAATATATCTTGATTAACTTTTGTGTTGATTTCCTTTTCAGGATACTGATAGTTCCTTGGATGATTGTGTTTACCATTTTGCCTGCCCTTGTTGTACATTGTGTCAGGTTATTTTCCTCAGAAATTCTTTCTCTGTTGAACTTGATACTTAATTCGCTGCAATGTCGAGAAATCTAGAATATCATTAGATTAGTGATAGGCAATAACTGAAAATGGGACATAATTAAACTTGGTCTTTCCCAGAATTGATTACCTTTATCTCTGCATTACGGTGCAGGAGTCAAGAACACTGGAGATGAACAATGTACAAGATGGCACTTGGCGTGGTCGGGGAGACACAATATGCATAGGTGGGTTTGGTGAAGGGAGCAAAGCAATTTTTGAGCTACATCCACCTCCTCATGTCTCCATCAAGCCTACTGACCATTGCGGCATGCAAAAGAGCACAGATGCTAGTTTACCTTGAAATCAAGAAGACAGGAAGGTTTTAGATGCTGGTCATCCATCCTGAATTTCCGAGTTTATTTCCATCTGATTTCTTTCCAAAGAGATGAATGCGCATATGGATGCATTAGAGACAGTTTGTATTAAGGATTTGATGGTAGACCGTGGTGGGAACACCTTGCTGCTGCTTTGCCTATGTGACTGCTGCCTTTTTGAATTGGGAATAATCAAATCGTGTTGTGAAAGATGTTAGTTAGCTCACAAGCATAAGAAACTGTATATTTGTTGTTGTATGGGATCTTCCTTTTAGCAACCCCTCTTGTCTATATTGCTTAAGGAGGGCTAGGGAGGTTTAGAATGCCACTATTGTCACGGATATGTAATGGCGACTTATGCAGTACTGTTGTAGATTTTTGTCCAAACTCAAATGGGGTTTGTCATCGTTTTAGCAATGGAAGCATTTACTTGGTTGATTGTGTTGCCTTTAGGTATTTGTTTGCTTCATCACTTTTTGGAGAGTTTTAAGTATTTGTTTGCTTAGGTGTAGCTCTACTTGTTTTGTGGTGTCATATTCATTCAAAAACCCATGGTCCATTGCCACAACTCCAATCCCAACCCTAGTGATTTCTCTTTTCTTTTCAAATTTCAGTTTTCATATATTCAAGATGCTCTGGGGTGGTGATAAAGTATTTTGTGTTGAATGGTACTAGGGAAACCTTGGATTTCTAGACAGAATATAAGGACTGAGTTCCCTGGTCTCAGCCTCTTCAGCATTCATGAATCTAAGAAATGTGGCATGTGTTTCTGCAGAAGGGACAGTTCAATTTTTGCCTTTTGGTGCTTCTCTCTTCTGATTCCTCTGTTTTTCTTGGGTGGTGATTAAGGTGTTTTCATCTTCGATTCCGGTGTGTTGCCAATCCAGTACACTCCCTGGAGTGTCTGCAAGTGGAAAGCTTCGATTGCACATTGATTCATACCCTTCCATCTCCACCATCTCTTGCATCAAATTGAAGCACTTCAACATTACGCCCTAAAGCAATCACCAACACCAACGTGATATCAAGCAAGCAAATAATGAATGATTAATTTGTAACGTTGATGTGCTTGAATATCACTTACCTCATCTACATATCTGCAAGATGAAATTGCCGATCTCATAGAAGAAAATATTGGAGGGAATAGCTCATAACATGCAGTCATAACTGCTGATGCCGCCACTGTTGAAGGTTTAAATTCTAAAAACTTTATGTCTATAACCAAAACAGTAAACAATGTCAGAGTTTGAGTTAATACATTCAATGAAGAAATGTAGAGTGACATTGTTATGAAAGTGCTACCAGTGTGAGCATTGAAGATTATCTCCGAAGCTCGATGTTTAAGAGCTTGTTGAAATGGCAGGTCTTTGAGGTCAGACAAAGAGAGAAAGAAATGTAAAAAACAGAAAGGTGTTATTGATCGCATACGCCATTTGAGAGCATCAAGAATAAGAAGCTCCATTTTGTTAATACTTTGAGCCTCAAAGATGAAATCTTCTTTCTGTTTCATTGATTAACATAAATTGTATGAGCTGCAAATCTATTAGTCACATTAAATAATCATGCTGAATGTTTACCTGCAAATCAGAAATTGAGAAGGGTGCATCCTTCATTTTTGAAGCCAGTGATAGACACGAGATGAGAAGGAGCTTGAGTACCCACGGCTTCCCCTGCTGAGAATGTAGAGGGCTAATAGTTTTGTTTGGTTATGAATTGAAAAAAATTGAAACAGCAAGCTTAAAGAGAATAGATAATATTGAACAAGTTCTTTCATTTACCGGGATTTCTTGCTTGGACAAGAACCTGTCCATGTAACTAATAGCAAGGTAAACTATGAAAGGGTCCAATTTGCAGGTAAACTTGACCTGAAATAAAGAATAACTTCATAACAAAACAAACATGGTGACATAAAAACAAGAGGGACAAAACAAGCTCTATGATTTAGGACCTTACCTGTAGGATGAGGGAAATAGCTTCACAACGAAACGAAAAGGAAAAATCTCTGGTATTTGAGAGGCATAAGTGGTTGGACAAAGGCAAGTGCTCAGATTCAAAGGCAAAGAGTTCTGAGAATGTACATGGTTGGTGTCCATTCAAGCTTGTTAGAGGGTCTGCAAGATCAAATTCCATCCTCTTCTCTTCTTTGTCTAATTGAGTTGTGTTTTGTTGTTGAGGATGTGAAGGAGATAATGTATTAGACATAGAAATAAAAAGCTTAAAGTACAATGATGATGGAAAAGAGAAGCTTTGCTTTCAGTGATGAAAAAGAAAAGCAGTAAACTAATCTTCACCTTCAATTTTCATTCTTCTGAACAGGACAATCTGCTCTCTCTCTCTCCCCATTGGAAAAGAAATTCAAATACTTGGGTTACTTTTTAGAGAGAAAATGATAGAGGAGGTGGTGAGGGAAGGATGAAGCATGAACTTTATTTTAGAGAAATTTCAACAAGTCCAGACAAAATATGAACATTTTTTCTGTCATCTTGGATATATATGAAGAACTATAATATCTTAAAAAGAATTAAGGAAAGCATTGATAATAATATCTTGTAGATTTGCTTCAGGATAAATATCATGGCAAGAAATTTTTCCCATTTTTGTCAAATTACAAAACTTTATGTAATTGCATTATAAGCAAGCAATGAAGCAGCTTACATGGTATTACCCTGCCAAAGATCTGCAGTCATGAAGGGTTTAATACCAGATCACTAATGTCATTTATGTTCATTAATATGCTTAATACTCGAGCTTAAGATCTCCATCCATCCTAACTCCAAATAACAATTTAGTGCAGCAAATTCCAGAAAATTTTCATGTTTTAACCATTAGGGTGCAACTTTGTCATCTATGTTCAATATTTGTCGATATGTTTCAATTTTCATGAATCTTTTTTGTTCTCTTAAATCCCAGTCATGTCATGTGCTTAAACATAGCCCTTCTTTGCTTGATAGTTAAAGAGAAAAGGAAAAAAAGGAGATGCCCCCTTTAGTTTCTTATCCTGGATAAGAAAAATAAAAAGAAGACTCTACCTTATTCTCTTTGACATCTTTGCTATCCAAAGACCCAACCAGAACAAAAACGAATCCTCTTTATCTGGTCTTTCTTTCCCAGTTTTTTCTTTTCATATTACTGAAGGCTGCCTCCAATAGTAGTCAAGTTAATATGATTGATTACCTTTTCCAATGTTGTGGTACAAAAATTTACCATACAAGGCAAAAGGAACTGACATTTTACAGTGAAAGGGGACTAACAAATCAGCTCGATTTATAATTAAATTTGCACATTAACTTGAAATTCAATAGCATTTTACATGATATTAAGGTAAGATGTGTATTATGAGAAAAATGAGGGTAATAATAGATAAATCATTAAAGTTTATGGTGATTTAGGACAAAATTAATAATAACAATAATTGTCAGACGATTTAGGACAAAATGAATAATACCAACTTGAATATTTTAACAAGTTGTGCATCAATTAAGTTTTTAATTATAATTACCCAAAGATGATTGATCATGACACATGGGAGAGTTATGTGCTAGAGCACCTCATTTGAATTGAGGCCCCATGTAGTTGATCACAATCTTTTGCAAAATTAGGATTTGTCGTTCAGTTTCTTATATCTAACAAATATAAGATTTGATTAATTTCTTTTAAGAAAATCTAAAAATAGAAAGGTTGCTTCATTTTTTGAGTCACGTTAACTTCAATTGAAGAGTTTAATGTTGAGACTAAATGAACTTACCATTGAATCAACATTTCTTTCGTGAGTTAATTTTACAACTAAACTAGTTCATACTAATTAAATTCAAAATAAAAAGATGAAAATAATGAAAAACAAAAATCTCTCAAATAATAATGAAAATAAGTGACATAATTACCATTTTTGAACTGCTGTCAATAATACAAAAGTGAATATTTTCTTACTTACATAACACATGAAATAACATTTCCTCTACTATACACTTTTTCAAAGATGCCATAGCCACCACTTTCTTCTTTTTTCTTCATATAACCATTCACACTTTAATTTAATAGAATCACACAACACAAGTAAACGACATACTCCACCAAAGAAAATTACCATGTGGCAAACAGTAGCAAATGGCTCTAGGTCAAGTTCTCGGAAACCGACCCATATTTATTTCCGATCCACCTCCATGAGATTCCTCCCCACCAGGCACCATCATCATTGGATAAACCGGAGCAGGACCAGAGTTCCTCCCTCCATAATACACTTGTTGATTCCTTGCAGCTGCCGACGGATTATACGGATCCACTGCATGGACGGGCTTCATCCCTCCACCATAAATTTGACCCGCACCCGGTACTAAATGATGGAACCCAATTTGCCCCTGACCTGGCATTCCCGGGTATGGTTGAACATATGGCGCCCGCATTGGAACAGTTTGGACCGGGAGATTTCCGGGTGGAGCTTGACCCGTAACATAGTAAAAGGGCACTGGTTGTACAGGTTGACCGGAGTGATGAAATTCCGGTATACTGTAAGCCGGCACCTGCTGACCCGAGTGTACGGTTTTTTGCTGCTCAGCAAAACCCTCAAGTTGATTCTGCTTTGAATCTACGACAGGAGCCGGGCTATCGGATCTGGTCCTAACCGGCGGGAGATTCGGAATAGATGGCACACATGGTGCCGATGAAGTGGAACAAAACGGAGAGGAGACAACCGGAACAGGTGAGCCCGGGCTCTGAATTTGATACATTATCATGAATAACATTTCGGATTTTTGCCTTCGGTTGAGTCTCATCGGAATTATCCAACCCGAACAGATAATCGGGTACTTCCGACACAATCGAAGAAACTTCCGACCTTCCACGTTCAAGTCCTGCTCTTCCGCCATTGAGAGCGTCAACAAACCAATTCTCGCGGTTAGCGGAGCCGTCAAGGATCGAGCTGATTGTACTGGTTCTAGAATCTTCGCCTTTGGGAAAAAGAAAGAGCCGAAGCCGAGCTGACTTTGAGTTTTGATTGGGTGCGATCCGGTCATACTCATCTATCATGTTCTCTACATCTTCATCCGTTGTCACCGAAATCAAAGCGTCAAGATCTTCATTAGGAAGCTGGTACTTCACTGTTATATCGGTCATGCCTGAAAGCTTATAGAGCTTTGAGAGAAGACCGGAGAAGCTGGTGGAGCGGTGGACAGCTACTATTCGGGTATCACCGCCGACATAACGGAGCTGATTATCGTGAGGCCTGGGTATGATTTTACCGCCAAAGCTGCACATAAACCGTACATGTGGAAGCAAATCATGATTCGAAGGGAAATAATCGGAGCGTGGAGACGACGCAACCGAGTCGGTGGCAACGGAGTCCAGATCAGTTGGGTGGTATGACGTCATTTTCCGGTGAAATTAAATTGAGGGAATTTGAAAATTGGGTTGCTTTGTTTGGTGTCTCCACCTCTGAACGTATATGGAAGGCAGAGTCTGTGACTGTTATGGATGATAGTGATGGACATGCCTACGACATTGATCGTGAACGTCACACACATACAAGAAGGGTCCCAATTCATCCACTTGATGTCAAATATTAAACAGGTTCGTTAATCCTATCATAAAATTTCTATAATTTCCTATCCATAGAAAATATATAATATTTTAGTGTTACAATAAAATTTGTTTTTATAATTAACCAAAAATAAAATAAAAAAATTGGTTTTTATATGTGGTAGGTTTGTTCATGGAATTCACCAAAATACACATAGGATAGGATCGGATGGCAAGAAGTCATAAATTCTATTTTATTAGGCTCACCAATTTATAGGGCTGTGCAAGGAACCCGGTATAACCGAATACCTGAACCGAATCGATAATTCGATTTGGTTAAATTCGGGTATTTTTTTATTCGGTTTGGTTCGGGTAGTTAAATTTAATACTCGTTATTTTCGGTTCGGTTACGGATAGTGAGATAGAGTGCACATGGATACCCGTGGTTACCCGAAAATTAAAATATGTAATTTTTTTAATTTTTTTTGTTATTTTTAATGTATTTTTGTATTAATTTTTATTTTTTATTTTTATTTGTGTTGAATATGTTAATATATTATGTTTTTTTATATTTTTCTTTTATAATAACTAATGAATTTAAAAAGTATGAGGTTCAAAAACAAAAAAATATAATTTTTAAATTAATTTTAGTAAAATATTGATAAATTTTGGGTAATACCTATTTTCGGTTCTGTTCGGTTCATGAATTTTACTACCCAAAAAATTCTGTTCGGTTCAAAATTTTATCACAATCCGGACCGAACCGACCCGTATACACCCCTACCAATTTGTGGTGAAAATAAATAAATAAAATATTAAACACAATAAATTATATTACATAAGAGAAATGCGAGGTCATTATTTATCAAAATCAACTTTTTGGAATTGAAAACATGATATTTGCATATAAAATCCCTTATAATAAATAAAATTATTTTTCATAACTAAACATGAAAATTTATTCATTTAAAATAAGGACATAATTTCATATTTTATAAAATATAATCCAATATTTTGAAAATATATTATTTCTTTTATTTTTGCCTTTTTGAATGTAATAGTAATTAACTTTTATGATGGCTACTAATTCAATATGGGTGGAGGATGAAATCATCATTTCTCTTATAATACTCATGGGCGGTGCACAAATATATTGCTTTTATTTTTCAAAGCATCACCACTATGGCACTATCTACTGTATCTGCTTTTTCTTTGTTTCTTTTTGTCCTAAATATTTTTAAATTATGTTTAATAGTTGACACAAATTCTAAATTATTCCACAGAAGTTATTAATACTTATAATGTGCATTCACCAAAAAAAAATGTAAACTTGTAATCCCGAGTGAAATATTATTAACTTTCTAAATTCAAAAAATTTAAAAAATTAGTGTGCAATAAAATTTTTATAAAATCTTTTAATTATAGTAGTGAATGAGTGAAAAACTTATATGAACTCCACTTGACTATTAAAATATATATTATATACATAAACTTGTACTTAGAACTTACACTTTGAATCTAAATATAGCAAATTTGTACTATCATTTAGTAGTAGTTTCTGTATCTTTCAGTATCACATGAAAATGAAGTATGACCTTCCATTTTTAGGGATTAGATGGAACAAGATACTTTTTGTTATTTCTTGCATCAGGTGGCCAATGATCAAAGGGACTTCTTTGGTCATGTCTCGATTGGGCGGTGGCTAAAATGTTTTTCGGACAGAGACTTTAATAATAGACGTATTAATTTCAAATTGCTGCCTAGGAAGCATGACAACTCTGGTCTACTATAGGAGTTAATTGTATATTTGTATTGGTGTAGTATTTCAACCTTCATAGTGTAATATTTAATAAAATAATTGCTAGGGGTCTTCAACCAGGCAGTAGGTCGGTTTGAGTTCAATCTCACATCATGTGACGTAGTTAGATTGGCAAAAATTTTATCTAAATTTTGAAGTCGGGTAATTATGTGATAGAAAATTATATCATGTTAAAAATTTGAGTGGATCAATCAGTTGGATTGGATTTTTTGTTAGTTGAATTATTGTAGAATAATCTAATAATTATTTTTAACAAATTATATGATCCAACTGAAAATAAAATAAGTTATATAATATTTAAACTATAAATAAACATAAATTAGATTTTTAACATTATGAATATACTAAAAAATTTGAACAAAAATAATATGTATTTAACATAAATATAAATTAAAATAATAATTTTCAGGTATTCTCTGGGGATTTTTTTTATTCGGATAATCAATACATAAATAAAGATTAAAATTTTATCAACCTAAAATTCGAACTTAATCCAATTATTGGGTTTGGCTCGGCCAGGTTCGGTTAGTTGGGTTTTGGTTTTCTTCACGCACTTCTTTTCCTTTTTGTTGACTGGAGGAGACCCAGAAACTGACAAACTTGGTTTTTGCCTTCCTTGTTTAGAAAGGTCTGTGGCCAAATTAATGGCCTATTGCATGCAAGACATTTGTACAGAAAAAAACGAGGGTGTTTCTGCCAAATGCCAATGCAGGAGTTGATAGAGACTACCACGCATTAATAATTACTGTAATTAAGAGGGCATGCCTATAAGAGGGCATGAACCATTAATGTCACCAAATGAAACAAGGCCCAGTGCATTGATTGCATTCACATCTCAAAAGGATTAACATGTAAACAAAATGTTGTTTGGTGACTCTTGGCAGATATAAACGGTGCTCTTCCAGTGTATCAGATTTAAGACCAATTCCCAGTGGAATAATAATTAGGTGACGTTCATTCTGTGATCAGGGGCGAACCCAGAGCTGGTTGCTATTGCCTTTTGGTAAACCTCTGCCCACAACCTATTTGTATATTTGTATAAGAGAGTTCTTTTATTTCTTCTTGTGTGGACTTTTAACACATTTTTTTTTTTTTTGCATTTTACTTTTATTTGTTTATTTATTTAATTGGTAATGGTATGGGGCAGGAAGGGTGATTCAAAGCAAGTTTGTGACCTTCTTCTAATCTTAACAGAAGAAATGTGGCTACCTAAGTGGGTTTTGCATTTGGAATTAAACTTTCATTAGAAATAAATATATAAGATTTTTATAAGAATAATAATATTTTTTTAATAATAATACTTTAATCATCAAATTTAAATTAGTTATCTCAGTTCTTTTAATTATATTTTCAGACTTTCCTAAGAAAGAGCGTGGCATTACTTAAATCGTTTGATTCCCTATAAATTGTGGCATTTCGCTTTCATATTAACTAAATTGATATTAGAACTGTTTGTTCTTTTATGGAATTTTCAAAGTGATTTCTCTCAGCTGTTGAATCTTATCTGATATGGCTGTTCTTGGAAGCAGTTACCTGATATCCAAAATCCAGTTTCAAGTTAGCTGAAACAATTGCATAGAAAGGTACTACAGAATATACTTCTTGGTATTGCGAGTTTCAAACTGTACTGTAAATAGGAATTTATGCTTTCTACAAATTCGTTACTCTTTGATTTGTGAAGTACCAGAGATATAACACTCAATCTTGACTTCCATTTCTATAGGTTCAGGGGATACTAATGAGTACTGCTAATGAAAATGGGGCCCCAATATGTCTTGAGGTTTGTGCTCAAACTTGTTTACATTGGTTAGTTCATGGGTTGGTGAGTTTTTTTAGGGAAGAAAGATTAAGCATTGTACTTTCAAAAATAATAACATCTATACCATATTCAAAATATTTGTTAAGCAGGGAAAGTACAAAGCAATTGTAGTTTGTTTTATTCTTGGAGTGGGAACCCTTGTTGCCTGGAACAGTATGCTAACAATAGAAGATTACTACTATCAACTGTTCCCTGTGAGTAATTAATGCTTACTTCACTTTTTTTAGGCATAAATGTGACTTTATAGATCACTATCCATTATTTTGAATCTGTTAATTAGTCCTTTGATGATTGATGAGAAAATAGTACTATTGAGATTCCTATTCAACATCTACACTATATGAGCAGAATATGGTGTAGCCCCCATTGAGACTTCTTTGATCTGGTTTGGCTTAAAACTTACCTTTATCCTTACAGTAATCCAAAATATATAATGACAATTTATACTAAAATTGCAACTGAACAAGCGATGTTTGCAGTAGGCTACTAACAAGTGTCCAGTGCTCCATATGCTTTTCAATCTGCACTTTCTCTACGTTATCTACTTTAAACTGAATGTCATGTTATATATAAAAACCTCATTCAGAGTTTTATGAAAGACAATTTAGTCTAACGATTTCTTCCTTACTCTTTGAAGAAATACCATCCATCACGGGTGCTCACCCTATTTTATGAACCATTTGCACTTGGAACATTGGCAATACTAGCATATCATGAGTCAAATATCAATACCAGACTCCGGAACTTATCAGGATACAGCCTTTTTTTTGCAAGTGCTTTATTGGTTCTAATTGTAAGTGCAGTTTTTCTCATTCATTTCTAAGTTTCGCATTCTGTTTTTATGCCATTCGTTTTAATGCAATCTCATTTGCCTGTCTTTTGCTGTAATACTTTGACTCAGCAGTTGGATTTAGCCACATCAGGGAAAGGAGGAGTTGGAACTTATATTGGTCTCTGTGCCCTTTCTGCTTCATTTGGAGTTGCAGATGCCCATGTACTAGGTGGAATGGTTGGAGACTTTATCTCTTATGTGCCCTGAATTACTCCAAGTTGGTCTTCCCACAGTTCTTTTAATGTTCTTTGGCAATTGCGAATCCACTATATGTTTTCTTCATGTTCTGACCTAACCTAAACATTTTTTTGGTAATGCTCTTCAGTCATTTCTTGCTGGTGCAGCTGCCTCTGGGGCTTTAGCCTCTGTTTTAAGACTGCTCACAAAAGTAGCTTTCGACAAATCTTCATAATGGGCTACGCAAGGGGGCTAGTATGTGACTCCTATTATATTGATATGCAAATATGTTGGCTTGGCTTCATATTGTATTACATTTTTCTTCTGAGTAGTTGGAAAATGTTGTTTTGCTGTTCTTAATCCTCTATCAGTGGTTCTATACTATTCATTTCCTCTCAATCCTTATACTACTTGTAGTGAATTTTTATATATCTGCCGTTTTAAAAAAAGGACTACCTCTTTTTGCAGTTTTATTCCTTGCTATCTCGTCATTTTTTGAGTTTCTGTGTATCCTTCTGTACGCAATTTATTTCCCAAAATTGCCCATTGTGAAGTACTATCGCTCAAAGGCAGCCTCAGAAGGATCAAAAACTGTTTCATCTGATCTTGCTGCTGGTGGCATCCAGACAGAAGCAAACCAAGAACTAGAAGTAATGTTTCATATTATAATGCACTGTGTTCAGTGAAGTTGTCAAATTAAATATCTAACAGGTTTTCAAATTTGTCCAGGTAGGAAGTGGACACTAAAGACCAGGAGCGGTTTAGCAACAAACAGTTGTTCTTTCAGAACACTGATTATGCAGTTGTCTTGTTTTTGATATACGTACTGACACTCTCCATTTTCCCTGGTTTCTTGTATGAAAATACTGGATCACATCAGTTGGGAACATGGTAACTGCTTATTCATCACAAAGCAAAGCTCTTTCTTTCCAATTACATGACAGGAAAGCATCTCATTCTGTTTAAGTACATGTCCATTAAAGTACACACAGATTTTATCACTTTCTATCTGATTCCTAAAACTTGTATTCCCTATTTGATACAATGTAACAATTTTTTTCCTCTGAATATATCTTTTAGGTACCCACTAGTTCTGGTTGCAATGTACAATCTGTGGGATCTGATATCACGATATATTCCACTCATTGAATGCCTAAAGTTGGAATCCAGGAAGGGACTAATGGTTGCAACTATTTCTCGATTCTTATTGATCCCAGCATTCTATTTCACAGCAAAATATGGTGATCAGGGATGGATGATCCTGCTCATTTCATTTCTGGGACTAACTAATGGCTATCTCACAGTCTGTGTACTTACAGTGGCACCTAAAGGTTACAAGGTATCTGCATAAAACTGAATTCTCCTCTGCTGGTTCAAGTTTTCAATAATGTTAATGATGGCTTCCTTGGTTTTGTAGGGACCTGAGCAAAATGCCCTGGGTAATTTGCTTGTGCTTTGCCTTCTATGTGGCATATTTGCAGGAGTTGTTCTTGACTGGTTATGGCTCATAGGTAAAGCAGACGCTTTCTGAAGAATTAAATCCATGTTGTAGCAGATTCTCTTTCTTGGACACCAAAGAATTCAGACCATGTATACCCAATATATATAAACACTGTCCTATATACATAGAGGCTTGCTATATTAATGACTATTATTAAACAAGCCATCATGAGTTTTAATTCAATTGATTAGCTCGATAGTGTTGAACAAAGTTGAATAGTTTAAAGCGGATTATATTTTTGAATTTCTTTAAAACTAAATGAATAACAGATCATATCATATTGGGATTGAAAAATCATGATTTAAAAATAGTGCATGATATTTCTTTTAATTAATGATTAGGTTAGAAACCAATCTGAAAGTGACTTCATTACCTATTTATTTACCATATTGGGTGGTCATGTAGTAGTTATAGAATTTCTGTTCCTTTCAGCATAACCAAAAAAAAAAATAATTAATTAAATAGGTCTGCTATTGGTTGACCTCTCAATGAGTATTATGGAACAAGATAGTTTTTTGTTATTTTTTGCACCAAGTTGGCAGTGATTAAAGGGTTGTCTTTGGACGGTTTGGCTAAGACGTCTTTGATACATACCTGCTTTAAAAGGAAACCAGCTGATAAAGGATATGTGAGAAGGATATACATATGTCCTAATTAGTTTTATCAATTAAAACAAATTCAACAAGGGTTGTTTCGATAATGTCGCATATGACCTTAAAAAATTATTGCACACTAAGAAAGTGTTTGTGTTTAATTACAATCTGGTCAAAATCTGATTTTTAATGTTTTAAGTTTCTGACTATAATCAGAAGAGAAAAAAAAATTTGAAATATATATATATTATATATACACCACTCAATTTATCTTTACTCTCTTTTCATGATCAATGAATAATTATTTTATATTTTATACATATTTAAATTATCAAATTTTAGATATTTTTAAAATTCCTCAATTAAATTAGTTTCTATTTTTTTTTTTTATCAAAATAGAAATCATATCATATCAAATAGATTTATAATATTTTTTGATAATTCTGACAAAATAATCAATTATTTTATCGAATATTAACACAACTTTTATTTAATTATTTCACAGATTATAGTTATTTTTTACTAAATACTATACACAACTTATAACATAATCTAAGACTCGATAATACTAAGTATCATATGATTAAAAACGTTTTCAATTTTATAATCCAAAATAAAAATTGCTGAAAACTGATGAAAAAGATATATTAATTATTTCTTTTACATATTTTGTTTTACTTTTGAAGTTAAGTTTTCTTATAAAAAGTTTCATGTATTCCTACACATTTTATTTTCTATGTTGTATATTTTTTCTTTTTAAAAAAATATTATGTAATGTCAGGAGTTCGAGCTCGCAAGAAAACACTTGTGAGAGTGGCATTCACGAATCAAAAACCAGATTAAGCTCACGCTCACATGGTGTGGGGATACTTGTAAGAAACAAAAAACGAAAAAAAAAAAAATTATGCTTGCACTAATAACAACTACTATGCTCAATAAATAGTTCATAAATAACTTTAATTTCTCCATTTGCTTAAAGATTTAATTTCACCAAAATACTACAATTATATGTTTATTGAATTCACACATAATTTATAATTAAAATATTTAAAAATTATGAGTTATTGATTGCATGATATTGGAAATTATAATTAAAATATGACCGTTACTTCAATTAGTAACGTTGTCCAAAAACTTAAAATCCAATCTCACATTCACCACTGATGGAGCTTATAACAGAGAGAAGAGGGTACAAGAGAGTGAAGGGAGAATTGCAAGAGTCTATTCCATTCACCGAGAATAAATCATCCCAGTATATAAACCTTAAAAAATAAAAAGAGAATCTAAAAAAACTAATAAAAAAATCTAAAGTATCATCTTTCTTTATTGAAAAGTAGATTCTTTCTCCTAAAAATGAAATTTCTTATCTTCTTCCCATAGAGCTGTCTGAAAAGTAGATTCAATTAAAAATAAATTTGAGAAAGAATAGGAAAATTGACATAGGATTTAACTTGTTGTCTAACTCATAAGTCTCCGGCCTCCTATAAATAAAAATAAAAATTATGACCAACCACAACATTAAATGTGAAGAAGCTTCTAAATATGTTAGCTACCTAATTGCACTTTTTTGTTAAAAAAAAAAACACATCAATTTCCAATTTTAGATAATTAACCAAATCAATAGCCAAGTATGACTGTTTCTACTATGGCAGTTGCGTTGGTTTAGTAGAATATCCTCCATCTTCTTGATTGCCATTGTTGGAAATTGATGATAATTCATAATTTTGAGTATTTGAATGTGGAGCCTAGGAAAGACAAAATGCAAGAACTATTAAATTAAGTGTATTTAGTTATATGTGGAGAATGTATGTAGTTATGTGTGATGAATGTATCTAGTGATGTGTGTACATGATTGAGTCCAATGAATGTAATTAGTATTAAGAGAATTCTAGAGTTCTAAGTATCTCTATATAAGTGAGACTTAAGTTACTGAGTTGTAACAACAAGGAAGTATATCAAAGAATCAAGAATATAAGCTTCATATTAAGAGTCTCCTAACATCATCTCCTATAGGAGCTCTGTATGGCTTATGCCATACATCTCCGGTTACCAAATAAATAATGTCTCCCCACATACACACTAAATTTATATATAAGTAGTTTTTGTTATATAGGTTCTGTTGTGTACTCCCTTACTCAAAAATTCCAACATAGTATCAGAGCAGTTGTGATCTAATAGAGCATTGAAAAAAGCTTCTACTATTCAAGGGCATGATGAAAAATGTTTGTTGGCATGCAAGTTTTGAAGTGCATCAAAAGGGTGCAAGGAAAATGATCATCTATTGTTATGAGAAATGACAAACTCAAAGAAAACATTAAAGGCAAGCAATGCCTACCAAACAGAATAGTGCCTCTGAGAAAGTGACGATGACTCTACAAGCACTATCACGAAGACAACATAATAGTGTCTGTGAGAGAGTGACAATGACTCTACAAATACTATGACAAGACATCGAAATAGTGCCTCTGAGAAAGTATCATGAAGGTTATTCTACAAGCATGGTTAGATCAAGAAAGGGAGAAATTTCCCAAAATGATGGGTAAAACAGTCATGAAGAAAGGTCGTAGCCAACAAAGAAAATGTTGGTCAATATAAAAGCAGTGAGCAAGATGAAAAAGGAGAAAAAGAAATTGGAGTGTATCATCCGGAAAGTGATCAAGAAAAAATACTGCCAGCAAAAGTGAAAAATAATGATTAGTGCAAGCATGGAGATGAAGAAAAAAAATCATAAGAAGTTGACAACAAAAGAAGCAAGCAAAGAGAAAATTCAAGAATGGTGATTTAATGAAAAGTTATAGAGGAAAAATTATGAATTAAGAAGGAGTGTTGGAAATTATGGTAATTCATAATTTTGAGTATTTGAATATAGAACCTAGGAAAGACAAAATGCAAGAACTATTAAATTAAGTGTATCTAGTTATATGTTGTGAATGTATGTAGTTATGTGTGATGAATGTATCGAGTGATGTGTGTGCATAATTGAGTCCAATGAATGTAATTAGTGTTAAGAGAATTCTAGAGTTTTAGGCATCTCCATATAAGTGAGTCTTAAGTCATTGAGTTGTAACATCAAGAAAGTATATCAAAGAATCAATAATATAAGCTTCATATTAAGAGTCTCCTAACATGATCTCCTCTAGGAGCTTTGTATAGCTTATGTCATACATCTCCAGTTATCAAATAAATAATGTCTCACCACATATACACTAAATTTATAGATAAGTAGTTTTTGTTATATAGGTTCTGTCGTGCTCCTACTCAAAATTCCAACAGCCATATCATCCTGTAAATTTTCTATATAGATATGACAGTTTTCTTTACCAGTGAAGACCGAGAAACTGACAAACTTGGATATTGCCTGCCTTATTTATAAATGGCTATATAGATTTATAGACATTTCTGCAGAAAAAAAAAAAGGTGCTTCTTCCAAATGCAAATGCAAAAATTCTTAAAACCTACCATGCATTACTATAAGAGTTATCAGCCATTGAAGTCACCAAATGAAACAAGGCCTAGTGTATTCACTTCCCAAAAGGAATGTTGTTTGGTGACTCAAGTAAAGGATGTTCCGCCGATATCATCGAGGCCTGTTCTTTTAATGTATATTTCTTACTGGCGTTTCAGCTTTAAAGCATCAATTTTTCAGCTATCAGTTTATCAGATTTGGGATCAATTCCAAGTGGAAAATAGTTATTAGGTGAGTAACTAATTGATTATTAAAATGGTTTGTTCTTTTCATGGCATTTTCAAAGTGATTTCTCTCACTTGTTTAATCTTACTTTGATGTAACTGTTCCTCGAAAGCAGCTAGTTAGTAGATATCCAAAATCCAGTTTCTAGTCAGCTGAAAAAATTGTAAAAAAAGGTACTGCACAAAATACTTCTTTTTCGGTGTTGCAAGTTTAATATAAATGGGAACTTATGCTTTCTAGATATTTACTGATCTTCAAATTGTGAAATACTAGAGACACAACACTCAATCTTGACTTCGATTACTAATGGTATAGGGGATGCTCATAAGCACTGCTGATGAAAATGGGGCTCCAATAAGTCTCAAGGTTTGTGCTCAAATTTGGTTACATTGGTTAGGGGTTGGTGAATATTCTTGAAGAAAGATTAAGCATTGTATTTCCAAAAGAATAATAACATTTTTCTGATATTAAATCAATTTGTTAAGCAGGGAAAGTACAAAGCTAATTGTAGTTTGTTTTATTCTGGGAGTGGGGACCCTTATCGCTTGGAACAGCATGGTAACAATAGAAGATTACTACTATAAACTGTTCCCTGTGACTGTGAGTAATTAATACTTACTTTCATTTTCTTTTGGCATTAATTTGACTTTGTAGACCATTATCTATTTTTTTTAATCTGTTAATTAGTCCTCTAATGACTAAGTGAGACAAAATTGCTTGTAAGATTCCGATTCAACATCTGAACAATGATAAGAACAACCTGTATGCCCCCATTAATACTTCTTTGATCTAGTTTGATTTAAGCCATACCTTTCCATTTGCTTCTCAATCTACATTTTCTCTATGTTATCTATTTTAAACTGAATGTCATGTTCAGTTAGAGTTTTACAAAGACAATTTAGTCTAATCATTTCTTCCTTATACTTTGAAGAAATACGATCCGTCGCGGGTACTCACCCTTTTTTATGAATTATTTGCATTTGGAACATTTGCAATACTAGCATACCATGAGTCAGATGTCAATACTAGACTCCGGAACTCATCAGGGTACAGCCTTTTTTTTTTTGCAAGTGCTTTATTGGTTCTGATTGTAAGTACAGTTTTTCTCATTCATTTTCTTGATTTTCACATTCTTTTTTTTGACATTCATTTTTAGACATTTTCATTTGCCTATTTTTTTTTGTTTCAATAATTTGGTGTTCGCAGTTGGATTTAGCGACATCAGGGAAAGGAGGAGTTGGACCTTATATTGGTCTTTCTGTCTTTGTGCTTCTTTCGGAGTTGCAGACGCCTATGTCCTAGGTGGAATGGTTTGAGACTTATCTTTTATGTGCCCTGAATTACTCCAGGTTGGTCTTCTAACAGTTCTTTTGATGTTCTTTCGCAAATGCAATCTGTTTTCTCCATGTTCTAACCTAACCTATAATTGCTTTTAATGTTCTGCAGTTGTTTCTTGCTGGTGCAGCTGCCTCTGGGGCTTTAGCCTCTGGTTTAAGACTGCTCACAAAAGTAGCTTTTGACAAATCTCATAATGAGCTTCGCAAGGGGCTAGTATGTGACTGCTGTTCCACTGATATGCAAATTAATATGTTGGCTTGGCTTCATATTTTATAAATTTTTCTGCCTGAGTAATTGGAAAATATTGTTTCGCTATCTTCATCCTCTATCTGTGGTTCTATACTATTCATTCCCTCTCAATCCTTATGATACTTCTAGTAAATTTTCAGATTTCCTCTGATGTTAAAGAAAAACTATTTCCTCTCTTTGCAGTTTTATTCCTTGCAATCACGTCATTTTATGAGTTTTTGTGTATCCTTCCTCGCTCAAAGGCAGCCTCAGAAAGATCAAAACTATTTCAGCTGATCTTGCTGCAGGTGTTATCCAGAGAGAAGCAAATCAAGGAAGTATATGTTTCATAAGATACAATTAAATATCCTAACAGATTTTGGAATTTGACTAGGTAGGAGGTGGCGCTAAAGACCAGGAGCATTATAGCAACAAACAATTGTTCTTTCAGAGCATTGATTATATATGCAGTTGACTTGTTTCTGATATTCGTACTGACACTCTCAAATTTCCCTGGATTCTTGTATGAAAATACTGGATCACACCAGTTAGGAACATGGTAACTGCATATTCATTACAGAGAAAAGATGTTTCTTTCCACATGGCATGACTGGAAATCATCTCATTCTGTTTCAAGTGCATGTCCCCATAAAGTACACACATTTTATTTTCTAGCCGATTCCTATAACTTGTATTACCTATTTGATACAATGCAACAATTATTTTTTCTGGGTTTATCTTTTAGGTACCCACTTGTTCTGGTTGCAATGTTCAATGTGTAGGATCTGATATCTAGATACATTCCACTCATTGAATGCCTGAAGTTGGAATAAAGGAAGGGACTAGTGGTTGCAACTCTTTCTCGTTTCCTTACTTATCCCAGCATTCTATTTCACAGCAAAGTATGGTGATCAGGGATGGATAATTCTTCTCGTTTCATTTCTGGGACTAACTAACGGCTATCTCACAGTCTGTGTACTTACAATGGCACCTAAAGGTTACAAGGTAATAGAGTTTATATAGCTTACAGATTCATAATCTGCATAAAACTGAATTCTCCTCTGGTTCAAGTTTTCAAGAAAGTTAATGATTGCTTCCTTGGTTTTGTAGGGACCTGAGCAAAATGCCTTGGGTAATTTGCTTGTGCTTTGCATGCTATGCGGCATATTTGCAGGAGTTGTTCTTGACTGGTTATGGCTCATAGGCAAACCGGACGCATTCTGAAGAATTAAATCCATGTTGTTAATGAATCAAAATCATATTCTCTTCATTGGACACCCTGGGTTATAATCTTGACTGTTAGAATTCAAACCCTTCGCTATTAAGAAACCTATGCACAGCCACATCACAAGCTTAATATCAATGGAAGGGTTTTGATTGGATATCTAAAAAGTAATTATTTGACTAAATAAGTATGATCTAAGAAATAAGTCAATTTGACTAGATAAGCATTATTTAAGTAATTTGTGAATGCGACAAAAAGTATTGGATAAAAGCTTTAAAATATGGCCGTGCCCATTTCCTATGAATAGGACATATACTATTGACTTGTGATTATTGAGTAGAGATAACATAATAGCATAAAGAAAAAAAAGAAAAAGGAAAGCTAGCCGTAGCTAGAAATATTTTCTTCATGAGTACTTTGTTCACTGCATATATATAGTTGATCATTATTCTTTAGCACAAGATACTTGACCTAAGATTGTTTACTTATTTCTGGCTATGTAATTACAAAAGAATAATATCAACACAGATCAATGCATTGTCTAGACAGTATGATAATGTTACTGACATAATCATGACTAACATGTTGAATATGTATACTTAAATTTACTCAAGGGTGTACTTATTAATTTTTTTTTTCTCTTGAATAACGAGAGTTGAATCTCTGACCTGTGAATAGCACAAGAACTTTGAAATGTCAATTGGACAATAACTCCGATGAATTTCAATGTTAGACTTAAATTAAACTCAATAACTTAAGCAAAATGATTCTTATATATATTAGTTTATTTTAGAATAAAGAATTAAAACTCGGGTCATGTCCCAGAACCAAATAAATATATTTTTTTTTTGGTTCTAATAATACTCAAATTCTGTTCAGTTTTAGTTTGTAAATTTTACGATAAAAAAATTCTGTTCATATCAAAATTTAATCATTATTCGAACAAAACCAACTAGTGCACAGTCTGATCCAATACTAGCACCCTCTTGCTCTTTCTTATCATGCACGTAATATTTTCTAGATAAAACAATATTCAACAGAGTATGGTCATGATAGGTTCAGAGATTCTTCAAGAAATAAAGGTCATTGATATTAATCCTCAAAATCGCGATACGTTTTCTATGTTCATGGGAATTCATTTCCAATAAGAAAAATAAGACAGCATGTTGTTGTATTATTTCATGTGAATGTTGTTAATTAGGTTTTGTACTGGTTGATATCCAGTTTAATCATTTTCAACCATAAAATTAGGATGATTTTTAAACAAAAACATTTGGGACATCATGTTAGACTTTGCAAAGGTTAGGTTCCAAAGACTAGTGCAAAACCTGTTCTTATTATATAAAGGCAGGAAATGGAATGTAAGCATTAGCGAAGTTTTAATTAGAAATCGCAATTAACAAGGCAGACTTTTGCCAAATCCTTTGGACATATAACAGTACCAGTACTGGAGATATTACCGAAATCGGAAAGGCCTAGAGTTAGTTCTGGAAAATGGCTGGAATGATGTTTGGCTTGCCAGTTGAAACCATGCATGCATGATACCTTCTATGCCAGCTGACTCCATTGAGGATTTGTTCGTTGTACTATGCTCCAAAACTGGTGCTAATTTGTTTGAAAGTTTACATGAAATAACGGGCAAAACATGAAAATTTTGATTTTCCAATAAATAAGAAGTCTATAAATATCGTTTGATTGTTACCTGAAAAATGTCAATTCTTCGGTTTCAGTTTCGATTATAATATACAAGTGATTAAATATCTCAGGCTTCTCATCTCACCGCAAACTTCAACATTTAGATAAGATGACAATTTATCAGTTTTAAAGGAAATCAATATATTTAATATATCATGGCACCAAAAGAATGATATAGTACACAAGACTAATTTCAGTACACTTAGCAGTACAAAAGTCTAGCTAGAAGAGATCAGCTGCAAAGACTAAAAAGCTTGGCAAGTAATTAAATATACGGTAGTACAAATGAATGAAGAAGCTGGTTGGCCTGGTGTACTACATTCTGTATATGCTTCCCTAGCTAGAACTAATATATAATTTACACACGACCAAGATAAGATATACATACATGCATATACCAGTACTGGAGATATTACCGAAATTGGAAAGGTCTATAGTTCTGGAAAATGGTTGGACTGATGTTTGGCTGGCCAGTTGAAACCATGCATGCATATGCCTTCTATGCCAGCTGACTCCATTATAGGATTTGTAGTACTGTGCTCCAAAATTGGTGCTAATTTGTTTGGAAGTGTACATGAAATAAAGCACAAAATAAGAAAATTATAATTTCTCAATAAATAAGGGTCTATATATTGCTTGATTGTTACATAAAAATGTTAATTCTATAGTTTCAATTAGAATGTATAACCGATTAAATATCTTATCTCATTTACCATAAACTTAAACTTTTAGATAAAATAACAATTTATCAATTTTAAAGAGAATCAATATATTTAATATATTGTAGGGACCGAAAGAATGATATAGTACACAAGACTAATTTCAGTACAATAACTAAGCAGTACAAAAGTATAGCTAGAACAAGAAGAGATCAGCTGCAAAGAGTAAAAAGCTTGGCAAGTACTTATATATATATATATATATATGGTAGTACAAATGAATGAAGAAGCTGGTTGGCCTGGTGTACTACATTCTGTACATGCCCTCCTAGCTAGAACTAATATATAACTTTACACAACAAGATATAAATGTACTATTGGATCTTTCAGACTACCCAGATTGAAGAAACATCAGTTGAGTGCAGCGTTGATGAAGTATCTTTTCCAGGAACTTTGATCACCGGCGCTGCATTCAATCATGTTTATTTGCAATTGGGGATAAATTTTTTTGTACTTAGTATATTATATATAGAGGAAGATATCGAAAAATCGATAACAGGTACTGCCTATTCTTTTTTCATCTATACTTTTGTGCTGCTTTCTCTCCCTCAATCCTCATGGGTTGTTTTTGTATAAATAAGAAATGCAGTGATTATGTCATTCATGTAGCACACTTTTTTGTTTATGAACAATTTTTGCATACATAAAATAATACATGTCAAAGAGTTAATTTTCTTTTTGTTCAATGCCAACAATTTGATACTTTTCAACAACCTAATTGTGCATTTGTTTTCTGATTTTTGAACAGAAAAGAAACATATATAACCAGCAGCTGGAAGCTTAATTATGTTTGAAAAATCATTTTGTCCCATCTTCATCTGATTTTAACATTGGATTGAATAATTTTCTCATAAAACAAGTGATTTAATGTTGAATGAATATCATGCATGGAATCATTTGATACCCCAGAACTAAATGGGCCCTCTACTGGTATACAAAAGTCCTTTTTTTATAAAGTTCAGTTTGAGCCTCTCAAGAAACAAAAATATATAAAAGGTAGCCTTAATTATTATTATTATTTTTTTTTCATTTCTTTGTTTAACTTTTATTGCATTATTCAATATCAGCTTGTTTTCAATACAGGTTATGTAAATTATGAATATGATATACTTTCTACATGGAAAATGATTTTTATAATTTTAATTTTTGAGCAATGGAAAATGAAAATCATGCAGGAGTGTTCCAAAATCAGAACCAACAAGACTTGCTGCAACAGCATAATTAACATTTCTGCTTGATCCAAAATTTGGTATAACTTTCAAAATTAATTAAGCACATGAAAGAACATTTATTTTGAATTTTCATGTGCATGTTACATGCAATACCTGCTGGGCAATAATCTTTGAACTTACAAAGGGATTGTTTAGTTTTTACCAGTTGACACAGCTCAAAAACCCATAGCAGCAACCACTGTCCATGTCCAACAAGCCAAATATAGGGGACAAATGTAGATGGGAAACAAATATTAGTACATTGATATATAATGAACCTCTCAGTAATGACAATTAACCCATGAGAGCAAAATCTTAAAACCATCTAAGTTTTAATTTTTTCTATTAACCCATAAACAAAAATGTCTGAAAAATCTATATTCCTATATCAGTTACTCACAGCAGATCACAACAGGGTGTGTAAACTGCTATAGCACTGGAATTGACCAAAATATGCAGCAAAATTTTAGTAATGCAAATCGTGCATACTAAAATTTGAGTAGAAAGAACACTCAAACACAATATAATCAAATAGAGCAGGCAGGCCACATTGGACACTAAAATCAAAATTGGGATACTAAAATTTCAGCACACTGACAAGAAACATTAATGCATACAAAAAAACTCCAAGAATTGCAGAGGAGAGTAATTAAACTAGTCCAATTTCCAAACAATCCCACATTAAATAGTCCTACAAAATTCTGGTATAACAATTTAGAAACTGAAATTGTATCCAAACAAACCATATTTATTGAAAAACAAAAAGGAAAGTAAATCTATAGTTTGCTAGCTTTTGACTGTATTGTCTGCATAATCAATAAGATTGCAAGATTTCAAGAGTCCTGATCTGTGACAATCTCAAGATCCCACTTGTGTTTCTATATTGTAGATTATGAGACCAAATTGGACTCCTTCCTTACCAGTAATTACGGTAAAATGCCATCTCTGTATGCTACTACCCCATAATTTACCCAAATAGATAACACACACCCAGTCTGAAACCCTTTCTGGCTCTTCGTGCTCTGAGCAGAAAAAGCACGTTTTTTTCCACTTTCAGAGCGAGATTTCCCGAGAAAGTTCGATTTTTTTCTGCGAAATTGGATTTTGAGGGAAGATTTTTGATGGAGGAAGAAGAAGCTCTACCAGACCATCTAAGGTGCGGCCGGACCGACGGGAAGCAATGGAGGTGCAGACGGAGAGTCATGGAGAATATGAAGCTCTGCGAGATTCATTATCTTCAAGGCATTCACCGGCAACACAAGGAAAAGGTGCCAGAGTCGCTAAAAATCAAAAGAAGGAGCAGGAAAGGGCTTAGCAGTAAGGATCCTGTTGTCAACAATGTTGAAATTAGGGCTCGAAAAGTAAGTAAGATGGCGAAGCTGATGAAAAGAAAGCGGCGATCGTCAGAGGTCTCAGAAGCCATGGGCGATTCTTCAAGGAAGAAGAAGGTGAAGCGAGGTGATATGCAGTTGGAGTTGATGAGGATGGTGTTGAAGAGAGAAGTTGAGAAGAGGAAGAAGCAGGGAGATGAGAGGAAGACAAAGAAGATAATTGAGTTAGAAAAGGTGGAGCATCAGCATCATGAGTTGACAAGAGAATTGCCCAATGGAGTAATGGCAATCTCCCCGGCTCCGACTACTCGAGATTCCGGCAATGTGAGTTCACATTGTGATGTTAAAGTAGACATTGATCTTAAAACAATTAAGCCACGGCAGTTCCGGTCAAAGAATATTGAGCGGCTTCTTAGTGGGATGTTGCAGGTGACTTTGCTGTGGGTTTAGACAATTAGCCACTTCTCTTGAGTGTTTTGATATAATTCAGTGTAAAATTTCGTTCCCAGTTTCTGTTAATTACTTGTTTCTTTTAGGTTGTACCATATGGACGCAATATAGGAAAATTGAAGAAGAGTAAGAGAAAGAAGTGTCACTTGTGTCAGAGAGGTGGTTCTTGGAATCTTATTAAGTGTTCAAGTTGTCAGAAGGAGTTTTTCTGCATGGATTGCATTAAAGAACGGTTTGTTATTTTCCTTCACATTTGGTCTTGATAATAAATTTGAATCCTAGCTTATTTGTGTATACTAACTTTTAGATATTTAGGGAATGTTGAAATTCTTGCTTTACTGTTATTTTCTCTCATTTGAGTCTGTTGCTTCTTGATTATAAAATTCATTATGAATGCTTTCAGGCTTTGTTGCCAATTCCATTTATTCTCTATGCTTTCTTGGTTCTGGTCATACTTTTGTACTATGTCTAGAAATAATGAATGAGAATGTAGAACTTTGTTATGATAATCTGTATATGGCCTCTTTCAAAAGATGAGATATTTGCTTACTTTATCCTCAATTAAATTTAGGTACTTTGATACGCAAAATGAAGTTAAGATGGCATGTCCAGTTTGCCGAGGAACTTGCACCTGCAAGTACTGCTTGGCAAGGCAATCCAAAGACAGTGAAAGTAAGGTCTGGCATCAAAGTTGGATGATTTGTGAACTAGATCATGCTTATTTAGTACTAAATGCTGAATTCAATTTACACCCTCATCTTCTTTCAGGATCTTTCGGCTGGTAAAAACAGAGTTGACAGAATATCGCGTTCCCATTATTTGATCTGCATGCTTCTTCCTTTGCTAAAACAAATACATGAAGACCAGAATGTTGAGATAGAAATGGAGGCAATTATAAGAGGTAGTCATGACTATTCTTATCATAACAATGACTTGTACACCTACTATTGTCAATTATCAAAGAGAAGATCGCTCAAATATTTTTGTGTGTGACAGGGAGAAAGCCATCTGATATTCATATTAAGCAAGCTCAATTTGGCTGCAAAGTGCAATATTGCTGGTATTGTTCTCTTCTGCATGACAGTTGATGTAATTTGTAACTTGATATAACTATTCCACTGCTAATCACATGATGTGACTTTTGGTACAGTAATAACTGTAAAACTCCCATTCTGGATCTCCATAGAAGCTGCCCAAATTGTTCATATAATCTTTGCTTAAATTGTTGTCGAGGTAGCAACCCCAGATTAATTGACTCATCCATCTCCAAGTATCCATGTAAGACAAGAAGTTGCATAGCCACTGAGAATCACTTTATAGAGAAGAAGTTCTCTAGTTCCCCTGAGGAAATCTTTAACAGCGCTCTCCTGACTACTTCATCAGTAACTGACTGGAAATCCTGTAATGATACCGGATTACCATCTTGTCCACCCACGGAGCTTCGTGGTTGTGGAGATTGCCTTCTTGATTTGAGATGTGTCTTCCCCATGAATTGGATCAAAGATATGGAAGTAAAAGCTGAAGAAATAGTTTGCAGCTATGACTTTCCTGAAACTTCAGATAAAACTTTATACTGCTCACTATGTCTTGGAACAGATCATAAAAATGGTGGGTTTGAGCTGTTGCAAGAAGCATCTGTAAGAGAACTTTCAAATGATAACAACTTGTTTTATCCCACTATTTTGGAAAACCATGGTGATAATATGGAACACTTTCAGAAGCACTGGGGAAAAGGCCATCCTGTAATAGTGCGTAATGTACTTAATATTTCTTCAAACTTGAGTTGGAATCCACTGGTCATGTTCTGCGCATACCTGGAGATGAGCATAGTCAGATATGAGAATCACAAGGATTTACTTGAAGCTTCCTTGGACTGGTGTGAGGTCCGCCACTAAAACATTCCATATCCTAATTCAGTAATATTTTTCACTTGTTTTAATTTCTGTTGATGTCTGTAGCTATTTATTCGTCTCAATCAAATCTGTGATTGTAGATTTCGTCGCCTCATTTCTAGTATCATTGAGTAAACATAAATTGTTGCTGGCTTGTTACTTTTACTGGTATTTGACTCACATGCCTGTGCCTGCCACCTAGCAGGTCCAGAATACAATAATCTGACTGCTTCCCCTTGTGATGAAGGGGAAGAAGTGGCATAGAACCAAAAAGGTCTTCTGGGAACTTCAATTCTAATTACTTTATCTTTCATATTCTGTGCAGGTAGAAATTAACATCGGACAACATTATGCAGGGTCTCTGAAAGGACGTGCACAGAGAAATACATGGCATGAGGTGCTGAAACTAAAGGGACAGCTTTCTTCTCATCTATTCCAAGAACAGTTTCCAGATCATTTTGCTGAAGTAATCCATGCTTTACCACTTCAAGAATACATGAATCCCTCATCCGGTCTTCTAAATTTAGCTGCAAACTTGCCACAGGGACTTCCAAAACCTGAACTAGGTCCATGTGTTTATATTTCATATGGCTGTGCTAATGAAACTGTACAAGCTGATACTGTGACAAAACTATACTATAACTCATATGATGTGGTAGGTACCTTGTTATTGTTAATTTAGTTTTTACATTCATTAACTTTAAATTTCACAGCACTTTGTTTAGTTCTTATTTTGTTCATCGTTTAATTCCAGAGAACTAATTTGCAACATATGTATTGAAAGACAAGTCTTACACACACACACACAACAATTCATATGCAATAAGTGACATCGATACAAGCATGTCTGCATCTGTTATACATATGCACTGATCATAGTAACTTAGACAATTGCTCTCATCCTATGAAGAAATAAGCATTTTTGGAGTGTTTTCTAGTCATTAAACCTTTCTTTCTTTCTTTTGCAGTAATAAAGAGTGATCTTACCATCTATTCTGATTTTGCTTCGTGATCCAGGTTAATATTTTGGCACATAATTCAGATATTCCTATCTCAGCTGAACAACTTTCAAAAATAAGGAAACTACTGAAAAAGCACAATGCTCAGTGTCAGAAGGAGTCTTCCAGAATCACTACAGAGCACATAAAGGAAAACAATGTGAAAGCAAAATCAGCAATGCATGTCAAAGACACAGAAGAAGCAGGTTGGCAGAATATGAATGCAGAAGAACTGCACTTAAGCAAGAGTTTTGGCAGAATGTCTCGGTTCTCTGCTGCCACAAATGAAGCTTATACTGAGAGCCTAAAAGCCCACAATGGAGAATGTGATTCTGATTGTGATTATGAACCTTCTTTACTTCTCCATGAGACTGTCCAAAGTTCTGAAACATTTGAAGATCAGAATTGTGGTGATAAAAAGAAAATATTGGGTCAGTGTTCTGGTGCAGAATGGGATGTCTTTCGCAGACAAGATGCTCCAAAGCTTATAGAATATCTCAAAAGGTACTCTAATGAGTTTCCAAATACATATGGCTATCAGAAGCAGGTAAGTCTGAGAGAAGATAAGCTTAGTGGCTTGTATTAGACTTGTCTGTATGTCGTAGTTGATATTGATTCAATTTTCTCCTTGCAGATGGTCCATCCAATTCTAGATCAGAGCTTTTTTCTCAATGCTTCTCACAAAGTGAGGCTTAAGGAGGAGTTTAGTAAGTACTTTTTTCTGTTGGTTTGATCATCTGTTAAAATACAGTAAGATAACTGGATTAACATTCCTGTCACTGCTATCAGAAATTGAACCCTGGACTTTTAAGCAACATGTGGGAGAAGCTGTTATCATTCCTGCTGGATGTCCATACCAGATTAGGAATCCTAAGGTCCTTTTGCAACACTTCTCATACTTTCTATATTTCTACCACTCTCTGGCTACTGTCTCTGGCTACTGACGAAGTTCTCTCTAATTTATTTGAATAAATAGAAACATCCATGTTAAGTTTTCTCTATTATATATATATATACTAATTTTCTTGTTAAATATTAATAAACTTTTTTCGGTTCCCAATTGTTTTTATAAATCTACTGTTACACATCAGTCTGTATACTTTTTTAAATTCCTCACCGTGCTATCTTGATTATACATACTGATTGAAAGATTTTGCAAGAGATTGTGAATATATGTTAATTCCTAGATTTACTTGGCATGGAGAAATCAAAAGGAAAAAGTGTACTTTACATAATGTCACTTGCATCACATTCCATTCAATGCAGTTTATGAATACTAAATTCATGTCTATCTTATAGTTCATGTTTTTAGCATTTTTGCATATTGTAAATGGTTTTAGACGAATGCTTACAATATTTAGATTAGGAAATAGCTCTGGTTATTCCCCTTTGTAATATTGTATGCATAATCTATCTACAGTGTTGTGTTCAAGTGGTGTCTAACTTCGTGTCCCCCGAAAGCGTGACTGAGAGTATTCAGTTAGTCGATGAAGTCCATCTGCTTCCAGAAGACCATAAAGCAAAACCAGATAAGCTTGATGTACTTTTCTGAAACAATCTTAGTTAACAATATTGTTCTTTTGTTTCTTTTATTTTTCTTGATAGTCCATTTGAATTGAAATAAAAGGAACATATTGTCTCTGGTTCCTGAAAGCAGGTGAAGAAAATGGCCCTGTACAGCTTAAATGAAGCGATAAAAGAAATCCGTGAGCTTACTTGCACAAAGTAAGTTGCTGCTGGAACGTTATTTGTATATGTCTCCATAATCTCTTCCTAGATTCCATGTCTTTTTTATTTATTTATTTATTTTTATATATATAGATTTTTTCTCAAAGTTAATAGAGGCTAGCATGATACACATTAAATTGATCAAGGTCTCTAGTGACGTATTTATTGCTGAAAATTTTGGATGCCTATCCCAGGAGTTATAAGATGAGTTCATATTCCGCATAACTCTCCATTGTTTTTGTAATTTATGTCAACATTTTAATGATATTAGAGAAAGAGAAAAAGTTGCTTATATATATGGATATGTATTTGAGGCTACTAAGAATCACAATATGGTCACTTCCCTTCTCGAAAATCATATTAGCATGGCATGGTTCATATTCAGCGAAATAGATTCGCTGCATCCGCCTATGACCCAAAGAGCTTGCATGTGGTACAACAAAACTTTTTTTAATCATGTTACTTAAACTGTTAAACATGTTCTCATCTACTACGGCTTAAGGGTGAGTTTAGAATAAATTAATGTGAAAGTTTAATTCAATTCAATTTAAATTATTTTTTAATATTTGGAAACAAATCATTTAAATGATAGAATTCAAATAAATTAAATTGAATTGTAATGTTTAGAATATTAGTATAACTAGAATTCATTTCATTTTAATACTTTTACAAAATTATTTGCATTAGTAAAAAAAAAAAAAAAATTCTACAAAAATAACTTAAATCATTGGTATAGGTCTAATATAGAAGGGAAGAGAAATGAGGAAAAAGAGAGGGGAAAGAAAGAGAAGAGAATGATATGAGAAATGAGATAGGAAGAAAAATGAGGGGTTGTGATTTTTGAGATGTAGATATGAGAAGTAAAAATAAAGGGTATATATGTATTTTTAATGTAATTGAATTAAATTATTAACAAATCATATCAATTTTGATAAGAATTCAAAATGAAAAAAATATTATAAAAAAATGATTTAGAATGAATTGAATTATCATGAAAGATAGATACCAAACACAATATTGTAATCAAAATTTATTTAGAATAAATTAAATTTCACAATTTTTATTATTCCAAACACACTCTTAAGACTCACATCCGAGAAAGCATTCCATATTGCCTTGAGAAAGTTTTGTAGTTTTCTTGCGATGACTTGTATGTGTTTTTATTTTATGAGTGCACTATTTTACATGAGTGTTAATGGTCATATGATTCATAGCTGTTTGTTTCTAAGGCCATGAAAACTATAAGGATTGCTTAGTTATCTTCCAAACCCGTGTTTGTTCCATTCTGAAATGAAATTGCTGAGATGGCAATCATGAATCTTGTCTTGCGGACAAAACTACACCATTTTAGTTATTTTTAAAATGACTACATTAATTTCAGCTCAATTGGTTTCCTCTTTTTCATTTGGTTACTCGCAAATATCTGCAGACTGCAGTATCAAATACATAGAGCACGTAACAATGGTCTTTTAGCTTTTAGGCATTATTTTCAATAACAAGGGTAAAATGTTTATAAAACTTAAAAATATTTTAAGGGGTAATAGAAACTGAACATTGTTACTGACTTTACCCTTTTAGAGCAAAAAAAATTCAGGGGCTCTAGAAAGTCAAATACCAAAAAAGTATTATTAAAACCTTGTCTTATATTATTATAATATCATTCAACATTGAGAGAGAATATATAAACTCACTGGAAGCCGACGTCTCTAAAAAGTAAATAGGCCCGAGGTTGAATAATGCATATTGTTTACTAGGAAAATTCATTGTTAGGCATGGTTAAGGTCAAAGCAGGCAATTCATATTTTGCCCAATACAGGGCCTGACCCAGGATTTTTAGCAAATGTTATATTAATATTTTCAAAATTATAATAAAACTATTTTAATTTTGGCTCTGGCATTGATGTGGTGAGTTTTTTTTTTTTTTTTTTATATATAGTGATAGTGATGTGAATATAACGTTCCATGTTAGAATGTGTAGAGTACCCTACATATTTTTATTTTTTGATAATATATATATATTAAAATAGACATATTCTTACATCATAAAGTTGAGATAAAATATTTTTACTTATTTCTTATTTTTATTAAGTAACAAGTATGATTTAATATTTTAAATTTTTTTTAATTAACTGTAAAATTATATTACTCATCTTAAAATGAGTTATAAATAAAAATTAAATTAATGATACTTTTCTAAATAGTAATATAATTTAAAGTAAATATATATATATAAATCATATACATTCCTGAAGGTAAAGTGTGCTAATATATCCAAACATTTGAAATTAACTAATGGTGAAGGTGACTATCAAATTTCATTTTCGTCTAGAATAAATCTTTATGGTAAGAGAGAGAACTGCCTTTCATATTAAGTACAATAAACTTATTACTACAAAAAAAAAAAAAAAGAACAAACAAACTACAATGGCTAAAATAACCTTAGGAAATAAATTATTAATAAGTAAATTTTACTTTTTTTCACTTTCTTTGTTATGTTTTGTTTTGATTTTGAAGTTAACTTGTCAATTTTTTTTATTTTTTTTTCAAATGTATCTTACGTAGGAAAAAATTTTCATATTCTTATAAAATTTTTACATAATCTTAATTACTTTAATATAAAATAAATTAATTTAGGTTTTTTTTTCTTTCTAAGGTGCTACATTTATTTATCAACTTTACAAACTTGTTTATAATTTGATTGAATGGAATCTCTAAGGAACCAAATAATTTTTCATTTGTAATTTTAGTAAACAGATTTTAAAAAACCTAAATTTTGACCTACAATAAATTACATTTAACAAGATTTATTTATTTTTTTAAAAAAAAGAATGACTTGTTAGTTTTACAATTTTTGTTTTGTTTACTTAAAGTTTATTTATTTATTTTTAATTGTCTTGTGTTATTTGAGAAAAAAAATTTATAAAAATAAGATAAATTTGTAGTGATGAAATAAACCGCTTGACCAAATTGTTTAATAGGCCCTTGTGAGCTTCAAGTAATATTACTTATACCAGAAGTAAAGAAATTAGCCCACGCCTAGGCCCAGGCTGGCCTGGGTTGTGGGTCCGCCCCCCTGTAAACAAGTTATTGGCAGCTTCAAGTACTAAGAACTTTGAAGTATTTCTGCTCAGTCTGCTCTAACATGTTATGAAGTTTCTAGAAAAACGAAATTAAACGAAAAGAAAATGACAAAAGTCAAGAACCAAGAGAATTATCTAAATCATTTGATTTCTCAAATAGGGATTTACATTCATGTAAGATAAGTATCCATCATATGTTGAGGGCATTTTAAAATCCCAATTCTGCTAAACAAGAAGTATTCATCTCAGTCTTGTAAATCATGAGTCCCAGAAGCTTGCTACCAATTTTGCTCATATTTTCCAGCTTAAACTTTAATTTTGGCCAAGCCATAGATACTATTACGTCATCTCAATTGATCAAGGACCCTGAAACTGTGAACTCCCATAATAATAGGTTCAAACTAGGATTCTTCAGCCCTGAAAATTCAACTGGTCGGTATGTGGGTATTTGGTATCTTTCTGAATCAGCTGTCATTTGGATAGCTAACAGAAACAACCCACTAAGAGACTCTTCTGGTATTATTACAATATCGGAGGACGGCAATCTTGTGGTAATAAATGGACAGAAAGAGGTTTTCTGGACGTCAAATGTCTCGAATACTGAAGGTAATTCAAGAGCACAACTTTTAGATTCTGGAAACCTTGTCTTGCAAGGCAACACGACTGGAACAATAGTATGGGAGAGTTTCAAAAATCCTTCTGATGCAATAATCCCAAGTATGAGAATTAGCACCAACAAAAGAACAGGTGAGAAAGTACAATTGACATCATGGAAAAGCTCTTCTGATCCTTCAATTGGAAGCTTCTCTGGCTGTCTAAAACCACTGAATATTCCTGAATTGATTACTTGGAATGGTACTCGCCCATATTGGCGGAGTGGTCCGTGGAATGGCCGGATCTTCAGTGGGATACCAAAGATGAGTTCTTGGTATCTTGATGGATTCGACTTAGGAGAGGAAGACGATGGAACTGTTTATGTTCTTTTGCGGACTAATGACTTGAAAATCATTGTCTTTAATACTCAAGGAAAAATTGAAGAAAGAAATTGGGATCTTGAGAAGCAGGAATGGAAAGCTACTTCCGTAGTTCCAGAAACTGAATGTGATGTTTATGGCCTATGTGGGACATTTGGAAGCTGTAATTCACAGAGTTCACCAATCTGCAATTGTTTGAGAGGGTTTGAGCCAATAAATCCAGAGGAATGGAATAGGAAAAACTGGGAAAATGGATGTAAAAGGTTGGTGCCACTGCATTGTGAAAGAGAGCATGGTGGTACTGGAGATGGCAAAGGAGATGATTTCTTGAAACTGGAGATGGCAAAAGTGCCAGACTTCTCTGTGCAATCATCAGTTAGGGAAGACAAATGCAGAAATCAATGCTTGGAGAATTGCTCTTGCACAGCATACGCATATGATGTTGGCATTGGCTGTATGTCTTGGAGTGGAGACTTAATTGACATACAACAATTCTCTAGAGGAGGAATCGATCTTTACATTCGTGTAGCACATTCAGAATTGGGTATTTCCTTTTTGTATCCAATATTTTTAGAATCTAATTCATTAATTTATGTTTACTGAATTTTTTTATTTTATTTTTTCCTTTTTATGGATAACCAAATTTCTTTTTCCTCCAAATTACAGGTAAAAGGAGACACGTCCGAGTAATTATTATAGTTACCGTGACAATAGGAATTATAATATTGTTAGCAGTTTCTGCATGTTTCTTATGGACATGGAGTGCTAAACATAAAGGTAATTTGAATATTATGTTATCTTTCCCGATTCCAAAAAGATGCATACTGTCTTTGTATCTTTCTTTTTTACTATGGCCTTTGTATATTCAGAATTGGGTATTTCCTTATCAATCCAATACTTTAGAATCTAATTCATCAATTTATGTTTAATGAAATTTTTTTTTATATTCCTTTTCATGGATAACCAAATTTCTTTTTCCTCCAAATTACAGGTAAAAGGAGACACGTCCGAGTAATTATTATAATTACAGTGACAACAGGAATTATGATATTGTTCGCAGTTTCTGCATGTTTCTTATGGACATGGAGTGCTAAACATAAAGGTAATTTGAAATATTATGTTATCTTTCCCGATTCCAAAAAGATACATACTGTCTTTGTATATTTCTGATGGAATGGCCTGTCACTGCTAGACTAGGAAGGAAACCCTCTATGTTTCAAACAACTTATACAGAGCGAAAATCATTCCATCAAAATGTTTATTCAAATACTTGTAGTACTGCATAATACTTAATGTATCAGTTTGAACACATAGATCTTGGTAATATATACCTTGTAGGTTTAAAGAAATTGGGCATTCTGGGGATTCAGATGATCCCAATGATGAATGATATGTAAGTTTATTGGCACTAACACTAACTAAACTAAGTTAATATCTGTTATTCGTTTGAGTTTTTTTTTTTTCTTCTTTTTTTTACTGGATACTGAGTAGCTCCAGATGCCCTTCGATATAATCAATCAATTTTATTTGTTACTTGTGTTTCACTTCTTTATGGTACTTTTACATCACTGCTCATTGTTTTGAAGAAGCAAGAAAAAGGAATAGCAAAGGGAAGTTAAACTCCAGAGAAGACTTGATTGGAGACCTGAGGCAAGCTAAACTGCAGGAGCTGCCAGTATATGATTTTGCAAAGGTTACAACAGCAACAAATGACTTCCACTCAGATACTAAGATTGGACAGGGTGGTTTTGGACCATGTTTACAAGGTATGTGTCTATCTGGTCCTGTGAAGTTTATCATTTTCCAGGTCATACATATGATTTCTATTTATTTTGACATCCTTCTAGGGAGTTTTACAAGATGGACAGGAAGTAGCCATTAAGAGACTTTCAAGAGCATCTGCTCAGGGGCGAGAAGAATTTATAAATGAGGTGGTGGTGATTTCTAAGCTCCAGCATCGTAATCTTGTTAGACTTCTTGGCTGCTGTAATGAAGGAGACGAGAAGATGTTGATCTACGAGTACATGGCAAATAAAAGTTTAGAAGCAATTCTGTTTTGTGAGTTTGTGTCTCTGCCCTCTTTCTTATCTGTGCTTACCTCAGTTTCAAGATATTTGGCTTCTTTTTTGTTTGAGTAGGAAACTTCTAATCTGTGCTATTTCAATATCTTGAAAGATGCTAATTTGGCGATTCAACTGAATTTGCTACTCTTTTTTTTAATGTTTACTTTTGGTGATTTTTGTAGATTCGAGTAAACAAATTGTCCTAGATTGGAAGAAGCGCTTTAACATAATTCAAGGAATCGCACAAGGTTTGCTTTATCTTCATAGAGATTCTAGACTAAGAATTATACACAGAGATCTGAAGGCAAGTAACATCTTGTTAGATGAAGGGTTGAATCCAAAAATATCAGATTTTGGTATGGCCAGGATTTTTGGAGACAGTGAAGATGAGGCCAATACCAGAAGGATTGTTGGGACATAGTAAGTATTCTCTTTTCATTCTGCAAGATAATAACACTACATTCAAAGCTTTGAGGTATAATTTGGATGTGGTTCAAATGCAGTGGTTATATGTCCCCTGAATATGCAATGGATGGGCTCTTTTCTGAGAAATCGGATGTCTTCAGCTTTGGAGTTTTGCTGCTAGAGATTGTTAGTGGGAGAAGAAACACCAGCTTTTATCATGATAAGCATTCTATAAGTCTTTTAGGATTTGTAAGTATCTTTTCAACTTATTGCCTCATTCATTTGTAGAAGATCTAGCATTCATGTTTGCTTTGTTGTTTCAGGCATGTAAATTATGGAATGAAGACAACATCACATCTCTAATAGATCCTGATATTTATAATATATGCTTTCAAAAGGATATTTTGAGATGCATACACATAGGATTATTATGTGTGCAAGAACTTGCAAAAGACAGACCCTTTATGGCCACAGTACTTTCAATGCTTAATAGTGAGATTGTCCATCTTCCTCCTCCAGGACAGGCTGGTTTCATTCAGAGACAGATTGCTATCAGTACAGATTCCCCAGAAGAAATCCATAGAATATGCTCCATCAACAATGTCACAGTTACCAACATTCAAGGCAGATAGCAAATTTCAATTTGACTCATTTTCTAAACTTATTAGTCCTAAAAACGTTGCATCCATTTATATTTAATGTTGCCTAGCTAAACATTGATTTGATAAATTACATTTACTTCTGTGGTCAAAATGTAGAATATATTCACCATACCAAATTTGTTAATTCTCAATCTTTTTTGTTGCTAAAGGAATACATCAAATTTTTGCTTTCTCTTTTTTATTTCAAACAGACTTTCTTAATCACCAAAGGTCCAAAATGAACGAACACTAAGGAAGGAGGAGTTTATGAGAGGGGACGAAGGGAAGAGGAAGAAGCCAGAAAGTAAATAATTCAAACTGCATCAATACAAAATAGATCTCGTCTATAGTAATAACTGCTACGTACAAAACACAGGGAAGTTTTAAAAAATGGTGCGCGGTTATTCCGCTCGTGTATTTGCTTGTGAATTGTTAAACTCAAGCAAACTGTATTAGTTTTAGTGGAAAATAACATAAATACAGAAGATATAACTTTCAAAAACAATTGAGTAAGCTTAAAACAAGGTGGAGGCTAAAAAAGGAAACAAAAATTTAAACAAGAACAAAAAAATGTGAATGCTTATAACTCGGTATATTTCTGGGTCATAGCATTGTCAAAATTGTCTCCTACGAGCATCAATGGAGAAAACCTTGTTAGGGGGCCATCAGCCCCTCAATTGTGTAGGAAAGGGATTTTGCCCAGTCAGCTTTAAGTAGCAGCGTCTGCAGAGTCTGCATCACATTGTACCCAGGATCAAGCTTCCTCTGCCAACCCTACAACATATGAAACAGAAGAAATGCCTGAGAAGGCCATTGAAATTACAGTTTGGGACCAAAAAGACTTTCCTTTAACAGCTTGTTTTTAAGGAATAACCACATTCTAAGTAGATTGACCATAGTTGGCAGGCAAGCACAGTTATTCTTATATGAAATATGACCTTCATTGAAAATTAACTGAAGACAGGCTGCAGACAGAAAGCTTTTCATTTTTTTCCCTTTGGCAATGATTGCCCCAAGTTCAGTTATACGATCCATTACATAGTAGACAGAATTATAAAATACATAATTTTAAGGTCGGAGTTAGTGATTATCACATATCTTGTAAATTTGGAATTTCTTAAAACAAAGAGGTCTGTGTATTACCACAATCCCAGGTTGGCTCGTAATTGATAATACCAATACAAATCAATGCTACATAATTTAGGTTGGCAGTGTAATTTTTATCCATTTGACCATTTCATAGGACTCGTTATGTCCGTTCTACTATAATTGGGGGAGGCTTTTATTATATGATACAAATCCGTCACACTACAAGAAATTTCTACATCAATGGTACCTCACACAGCAGCACACTTGTAAAAGAAGAAAGAATTACCTCAAGAACCAAGGTGGTTACCATCACCGTACAAACATTGCCATCAATATTGACTCGGTGACGTCTAACTTTCTCAAGTAATTGCTGCATGCACTCAGCAGGATGGACCAGATCACCTTCTGGAGTTCCCCAAAAACTAAATGACCCTTCCACTTCCTGTTATAACACGATATTCAGGCAATATATACATAAAAAGGCTAGACTGCTATAGATGTTAAGCAGTACTTGAAATTACATTGAAAATTTCATTAACAAATTAGATCAATATAACAGAAAACATGTAAGTTCAAAATTAGCGACAGAAAATTGATACAAAATTCAGAATATTTTCCAACTTTAGTTCCAGAAAACAAAATATGGGGCCCACCCACCCATCCTACTCCCAATGGGAACAAATATACCAGAAGAACAAAGTCATGTCAGTTAAAAGACCAACACCGACTAAATATCACTCTAAATGAAACTTCTACCATACAGAATGATATTCATGTAAAATGGAAAAAAGATTGAAATCACCAATCTAAAACATAGGATGAGTATTTTTTACTTAAGTTGGGACTATGCAACTTGTGCTTGAAATATCAAGCTTTAGGATGAGAAATTAAGTTGATAGTGTTAATTGTGATTAAAAAATAAAATAAAATTTGTTTCCACTTTCCACAAAGGTCGGGCCAACTACCATTCAGGACAGTCTATCTTCTTTGCATTAAAGATGCACAATTCAAATTTTCTGACAGTAAGTTGAGCCTCAATATTCACTGCAGTATGTATCCACAACTGTCAGAAAACTTATAATGCAGATCTAGTAAAAAAAACACCCACTAATTCACGCAGAAAGGGATCAAAACGAAATGCTTTTGAAGATCTATTATGATATAGAACAAATTGTATCAGCACTCTTAACTACTGTGCAGCCACTGAAAGAAAGCATGCAATGTAATACAGATGACTTATCATATACCTTTTAAGGTAAACAAATACATCTATGACACAATAATTCTTAAAGAAACAGTTCCTTGATGGAGATATTACCTCAATAAAAGCCTTTGGATTCGGGCAATTTTGTTGCTTAGATAATCTCAAAGTGCATTCTGCAGCAGTCCGTCCATCTCGGCGGGCAACAGCTTTGAAAAATTCCAACAAATTTACACGGTCACTTCCAGAAAGTTCAGCAGTCATGCCTACATCAAGGAAAATAACATGAGGCTTTGATTTGAAGATCCTTTTCCGACGAGACTTGCTTTGAGACACCCGGACAAGGATATTTCCAGGATGCATGTCTGCATGGATAAAGTTGTCCACCTGAAAGAAAAAATTTCAATGTTTGCCAGAACTTTATCAGGTTCAAGTTCAAAATATTCAAACAACAGAAAACTTTCCACACATAGTATTCAACGATATGCAAACTGACAAAAAAAGGAAACAAGCAAATGAAAAACAGAAGACATAATATTTACTAGTTAAGTGACAGAGATAAAAAAGAATACAGTCAAAGAAAGTTAAGAGACAATATGTAGGTAAGTAATTCTTGTTTTTTGAGAAGAGGGAAGGGTATGGAACGAAAGGAGAGGGAAATGTATATTTTCCTTGGCTTGAGAGCTGTTTCTTTAAAGGAGGGAGAGGAAATGGTGGGGTACATGTACCCTGCAAATCCCTCCAAACCCTATTTTTTTAATTCCTCTAAATTGGGAGGATTTGGAGGGAAAGAATAAGATACATTATATTTTTTGTACGTGATGACAAATAGACACCTATTCTTTTTACTAAATACCTACTAATACTCAACTAAAACATTTTAAGGGAAAAATTATAAAAATATAGAAGAACATATCCTCTCCTTTCCACTCATCTACCAAACAAGAAATATACCTTACCTCTCCTCTTCTCTTTTCTCTCCCTTCATTTGGAAAGATAAGTTTAATTTTTCTTCTACCTCCTCTCCTCTCTTCCCCTTTCGTACCCTCTTCTCTCCTCTTCCTCCAAACTCCCACATAGACCCTTATTCTTTAAGGGGAAAGAAACGCCAATAAACCTAAAGGTACTCAGCCACATTATCCTAAAACCCAAAAATCATTTGCATATTAGTTATGCAATGGTCTCCATAATTTCGGAGATCAAAAACAGAAATAAAAGTAGTGTAGATTAAGCATGGAAATAGGGAAGAGGGAGAAGAGGAGGGGGCAAGGGGATGCACCAGTAGGGAAAAACACTCAATAACTAAATATCAGTTCATAATTATCAACTCCAAATAAAGACTACCTAGTATGTGTTTATATAGGCAAACCCTAATAACATAGTACCACTAAGACTAGAAACCTTAATGCCAGAGTAATCCTGATTAAATTCAAATCCCAAAATAAGAATTCAGATTAACTCTAATTCCCAAATTAATAAATTCCTAACCCAAATTACAAAATTGAAATCCCTAATGATAAGTACAAATATTTCCTTTTATATCCTGCATCCAAAAGTGTCTCATATTATTCATCAAGAAGGATCAATAGAATCTATCATGGCATCTGCTTACGTGAATAGGCTTTAAAAAGGTATAAATACTAGCCTTTTGTCCAGTTGAAATCACACTTTCATGATTTTTGACGCTTTCATGTTATTTAGATCTTTTCAACTTTTAATGTAAATCAATCTTTTTTAATGATTTACCTCAAATTTATAGCACATAGTACAGCTTTAATGTTACAAATATTTATAACAATCACCAACTACCAATAGTTAAAGGCAAAAAAGAATTCAAAAACACTAAAATATACCAGAAGCATCTTTAAAAGTGCATGAGTTCCAATATGAGCAAGCGCAGCTTTAATTCGATCATGCCCTTCAAGCCCATCAACATAACGTGAAACACATTCTCCTTGCTCAAAGGTTTCCACCAAAACAGCAGGATGCACAAGCGGGTAAACAGGCTTCGGGAAAGAGACATCCCTCCATCGACGGAAGTTGTATATAAAGCGGCTCAAATGGGCAGCTTCCCTTGCAAGGTCAACTTGTGACATCATGAAAACTGCAAACTGTTGCACACTCTCATCCAATCTTAACCATTTCAGTGTAGGAATAAAGTTCGAAATTTTTGCTACCAAATTGATAATAACAAAATCCCTTCTGATTGATTCACCAACACCAGGATGTCTAACCTTTACAGCAACCAAAATGGGCTTCACCTGTTGACCAGGGTACCGATATTTTAGAGAAGCTCGATGCACTTGGGCAATACTTCCAGATGCAACAGGTTTCTCTTCAAAATTCTCAAAAATTTCATAAATTTTTCGACCAAATGCTCGTTCTATAGTTTTCCTTGTGTAGGCGAAACTATGTTCAGGAGCCTTAGTATGAAGCTCGGAAAGTTGGTTGCAAAGATCTCTAGGGAAGAGATCTGGCCGTGTAGCTGCCCATTGGCCCCATTTTATAAATGCTGGACCTGCTTGTTCCAGTGTTCGATGAACAACCTCAAGCCACATTTTCCTAAACTTGAGACCAAAACAATCTGCAAAAGGTGCCATAACTATGCTTGGAGAGAACAATATTGACAAATAGAGAGCCCTCACTAACAGGACTAGGCCTTCTAGTACCATAAATAATATTGAGGATAAGTAAGCATGGCCATCTTGTGCACGCAAGTACAAACTGTTTTGAGATGGATGCCAATCTGTGTCTGCCAATGTTCTCTGAGCCCATGCTAGCTCTCCAAGTGTGAAGGCAAAAACACCAGGAACTAGCAAATGAGAACGGGCCAAGGCCAAGATGACTGATTGAGCAATTGTGTTTATGGGGGAAAATGTGTTGTTACCATTGGAAGAGTACTTTTGATATATCCTTTTCCATGCAATTTGGGGATGATGTGTCACTGCACCACTTGCCGAGATGACAGAAAAGTTCCTAGAGAAACAACTCTTGCAAAAGTTCTTCTTTGCACCAGCAAACAAGAATGAAGCATGGCTTCCACTATAGAATGAAAACTGCGAATATAATCCACTTTGGTGGATATTCTGTCCAACTGTAATGATTGCCCCATAATTACTCTTTACTGGATAGCTGTTCCTATGATTTCTAAGTATCAAACGTGCAACCCTTCTTATATTTCCAAGCATCAAATATCTGCTGGTGAAAAATATATTTAATTACTAAATGCTCAACTTGCATAATGCAGCAGTATTTTATTTTTCAATATAAAAAAGGACGTTTATTTGAAAAGAAAGAAGTACAGGGGAGGACAAAAAGTCCTCCTAAGTAAAAGAAAATAAAAAACAAAGAGATGAGCTTACATAATGCAGCAGTATGACTAACTGGCCCGCAAAATTGATGAGAAAAATAGATATACTTTTTTCGAAATAAAAGTAACAATAATCATTCATGTCTTCATTTTATTGTAATCTACAACATGAATACATGTAATTGAAGAACCATCTAATATATCATATTCATAGATAAAATGCAAAATGCTCGTTTCTATAGAATCCATCCTCACATCCGGGCAAGTATCGATGTACTACCAATACAAAACTCATCTAATACTCAAAGTACAGACTATCCCCTCCATACACTAGGGTCAGTTTTCTTTACCAGTTATTTGATTTCCAGAATCCGCTTTCCAGATATGTAGAGATTTTGCATTATGAAAAGATCACGTCATACATGATACATCTAAACTTCAATACCCAGGGTTACCATTAAATGTATAGCTGCTTCAACTGGTAGCCTCATGCAAGCATCATAACCCTCCAATTCTATCCAAAATATAAGAAAAAAGAACTAGCAAATTTATCTCTCTAAACTCTACAACTTAGTCACCTCTTTAAAATATGGCAACATCATAAGTGCGTTTCCTATGTTAATTTAAGCTAGTAAAGAATATAATGCAGCAAGCCAATTCTATAATTGAAGCGGTCGCGTATAAATTATGAAATACCCCTTTTAACAAATCCGAGCTTGCATCAATATAAACTACAATAGAAGTCCCACATAACATTGAACCAGGCCCAAAAGTTTGCAGAAAAAGAAAAGGCATAAGCTTGAATACGTGAATAGGAAGATGGCCTTAGAATGCACCGACCTTGACATGACGAGTGAATTTCAGGAGGACTAGTCTGTGCTAACATGCGCAGAAGGTAAATCGTTCTTACCAGCATTTTTTGATGGTATATTCAGGCTTCACAACCACCTTACTCGTTCATTGTATTATATCATGTCTCTATTGAAGCAGTTAAATATGGCCTAGATTTGTGAAAACACCATGTGAACAGAGAGAGAAAGAAGGAAAGGCGGCGGAGTAAGACGGACAAAGAGGCGGTTCATCTTCGCTCAGCTTCCGGAGCTTAGAGATGTTGAAATTGATGAAGGAGGATTCTCAGGCGTGGAAGAGCAGCTTCCACAGCAATGAAGGAAAAAGAAACTAATAAGAGAGAGAAGGGGAGGCCATGGTTGACTGCTCTAGGGATTTAGTGGTAGGTAGGTTATGATTTACTACACTAGGGCACATGGTAAGAGTCAATGCTGACAAACTTGCACAAGGGGATATGCCTGCATTTAGACTCGGACTTTCTAATTGCTTGTACAGAATCGGATAGCCCAAACTATATTGGGCTTAAATCTCATTCATTTGGGTCAACCCAATGCACATGTTTTTTTTCACTTATGGGCCAAATTAGAGGATTGAAATAGTTTTCCTTATTAGGGTTGCATGAATAATGTGCCCATTTATTACCAAAAAAAAGGGCAAAAGAAAAATGACCTTCTTTTTAAATTTTACTAAATAAAAATTTGAATAATTATTTGATCATCCATATATTGTTGAAAAAAGATTATAATATATTAGTCCGCTTGATTACAATCATAGCCTCGGTTGATATTAGTGATGTAGCATTTTCTTAGTCATTAACAATGTATATTTTCTGATAACGAATCAAATATTGATTTTAAAAGAAATAAGTTATAAACTCTACTTTAAGAAATTTTTCTTGATTTGAATGAGGAGTATTTTTTCCAATAATAAAATAAAAAGTGACATTTTTTTGTTTTCTTAATATAAATGCATAAGAACTTGGTCATATAGAGACTCTTATTTATACCATGAAAAATATTAGTTTTGTCTAAAAATTTAAGGAAAAAACAACCCATATCCTATATATGTAGTTTGGCTATAGCTGTGTGTTAAATCAAAGAAGAAAAAGGAAAACATACTAATGCATTTGAATTACAAGTATCTCCCAAAGCCCCTCCTCTACAACAATCTTAATTAATTAATTAATTTCCACGTCACTAGATAGATAGCTGTAATCACATTGACAAGAGTTTATTTGATTGATACCTTTAACAGTGACAAAAGTCATTTTCAAAATAATATTTTTAGACTCATACATTGAACCCTCCATTTGTTTCAAATACTTTTTGACAATAATATTTGCTAATGAAAAGGAAATGGTTACAGGTGTAGGATTACTGACATTACAAGTTTATAATATGCTGACAATATTTTTATTTGCCAATCATAAACAAATTTACCACTCAATTATTATACATCCTTAGCTAGCTAGATATCTATCTTTGACTCGAATTATTCTTCATATTTGTCTCTTTGCAAATTAGCAGCATTTCAATTATAAGATTTTGCCAATTATATATAGACTGTAATTTTATAGCTCGCATGTATAGATAATTATAATTTTATTGAGAACATATTAACAAAGATCAAATTAATAATTATTAGTTTATCTCTATTCTTCATTTTCGCTCATTTTAATTAAATATCGATCTTTCCATTTTCTTTTAAAACTCGACTCTCGACCGTAAGAGACATATAAGGATGCTTACAGTATTTAACCCACAATGCAAGGATCATACTTAGCTCATTTTGTGTTATGTGTGTTTTCTTAGGGCAATTGACTTTATAATGTTGGGTATTTGATTAGTTTGGAAATAGTTTTCAACCTAAGGTCTTGGATGATCAATTATGTAATGAAACCTTTGTGGACTATTGAGTTCAAGGAATATTGTGAAAAATATTTTGAACATTTGCTATAATGCAATGTGGGACTTGCTATATATATATATATATATATATATCTTACCAATTGCATGAAGACAAACACATTTCAACCCAGGTAGATTTAAGTGCACTTAATAATCATATGATGGGAGTTAAAGCATATACATGTGAATTGTCAACATTTTAAGTAATATTTATTTCCCATAAGACACAATAATATTCAAAAGTTTTGAAAACCATGCCAAGTTAAGCATCCTTAGGTCAAATTCTCTTTTATCCGCCTACCCAATCAAATTCTAAATGGATGAAAAATGAAAAAGTTAAACCTTGAGAATACTATATTGAACTTTGAAAGATATATCAATAATTGAGGTTACACTTTTGGGTGCTGGCCAACTTTTAACCCCACAACCTCAAAAGCAATAGCAACTCATTTTGCCTCTATATTTGAAACAAAGGAAATGGTAATTTGGTTAGAAATAATTACTAGTAAAATAACTTAATTTTCAAAGAGCCAATCACCCGAAATGATTAATTAATTAAGACGTTACATGAGGCCCCACTCTATGTTTATAATTATAATTAATATCTCACGCATTCTCCTCATGATGATAAAGTCCATTAAACTTATCAATATAATGTAGACAAAGAATAAATTTATATCAATTAGCAAGGACTAATGAACTCCCAAATATTATTGAGCTGTTTGAAAATATAAATAATTAAAATATACATGCACTAGTAAAATTAATGATCGATGTCAATTAAATTCTTGAATTAGATGCATATATATTGTCAGAGTTTCTATGAGCAAGTATACTAAGGTACTGTTTGAATCTTGTTTACATACATATACATATATATATATATATACTCCTAATAAAGTTTAAGTACAAGAAAAGTTTAAATTGCTTAAGTAACATATTATAAGGGCTTGCTTTATATTAATCTTTTGGATCGATCTTAGAAATCTAAGGTTTTCAAAAACACAAATCTTAGTCAATAAGGTCGTCTATGGCCAATTAATAAAGCCATTTTCCACCATTTATCTTTTAGATAACTTGTTCCACATTTTTCTTTCGTCATACAAGGTTGTGCAAATTGACATTGTCATGTCAAGGAAACATGGAAAACATGCAAGGTGAGACTATAGAACAAGGAAAAAATAGGAACTCCAAGCAAAGACATAAACCCACTTTACAGATTGGAGTTTACTTTCATCAAAAAACTCAGATAGATGAGCCTTTTTCTTTGGGCGGTCGATCGACATAGAAAGTGAGAAGAGAAATGAAAGGGTCTCTCTCAAAATAGTCATACTCTAACTCTCGTATTCGTATATGGTCGGCTGTGGTCAAAGACTGGCCGTACTGCCTTTATACCACAAACTTGTCTGGACTTTTGGACACGCAGAGCCCTCAAGACACCAAAATCTCATCTTGGATTATAACATGCATGACCAATACAGCTTTGCAACAAAAAAATCAATCAAAATCTTTATTTGCGTCAAAATGACGAACACCTTACGTGCATTGTTATAAGAGGGCTTCACCTGTTGAATAGGTAATCAACAACAGGAGTATACCTTCTAATCGTGACGAGTAGAAGACAAAGATGAAGATCATAATCATCACAAATCAAATATATATGTGGTGGAAAAAGGGGGGTTGACTTATTTTACTTGAACAGTGGATATAGCATATAGTACAAATTAATAGTTGTTGGATTGCTTAATTCATTTTAATTTTATTATTTGATACACTATCAATAAATAATATTATAAAATTGCGATGATTAGGTGAGCATGCAGTTGGTTATTATCGATTTAACGCATTCTCCTCACCAAATCGAGCAAATCAGTTACTTAAAAATGACACTCAATTGAAGAACCAGTATTTTCAATTGTTTAAAATCTTCAACTGCTTATATTCCAAGAATTTCAGTCGATTCCATCGGTTGTCAAACACAGCCAAAGCAATTAAATAAATAAAAATTCAAAATTTAAAATAAATACTCCTGAATCTATACCTTCTTCGTGGCTGTATAAGGTGAATTATGGTAAATAAAGGATGGGACTCTGTGTTTTTGTAGCTCTGATAAATAGAAATAAAAGAAAGAAGATATTGGAGCTCATAATTTTGCTGAGTTTGTCGAAAGGGAAGAGATAAGGTTTGTGAGAATTGTTTAGATGTCGAGAGTTCTACATAAACAATATGCCACAATCCACTAAAAATCTGTCAACTCATCTTACACTACTTAACATACAACAATAAAAAAGTCTATTACCACTTTTTCGGTTGGTTTCGGTTTTGAAACATTAATTTTTTCAAGAACTGTAATTCTCACCCAAACCAAAATTTCTTTACAAATTACAATCGATTTTTTTTACATTTAAATTGGGTGATTTTGGTTTCGGTTGAAATCGATGGGGATTTGTGTTGACTTTCGTTTGTTTGGTAATTTTTCTTATCTCTAGTGGTGATTGATGTTAGTGACACATATCACTCTCTTATTTACTAATATGATAAATATTATATATTGTTAGTATATTAAATTTTAATTTTTAAATAAATATTGTTTCACATCTATAACTAGGCATAAATGTAAATACTAAAAGACACTTAAAAGAATTTCTCCAAAAATCAACCTCAATCTTTTGTTGTTGATCATAACCATGTTCGATATGATGCTTACTATACTTATATTGAAATCAAGTTCAAGACAAGCGTTTCACATCTATATAGACAAATGGTTTATTACAAAAAGATAGTTAACAAGTAATTCTTTTAATTACCACCATTTTCCAATTAAACTAATATTTATTATCCTTATATAAATTAAATATTTTCATTAATAAGAAACATCATATTCAAAGGTAAAGTTTTTTTTTTTTAGAAAGGGTTGTGTATGAGAAATGTTCCTTAAATAGTGCACTCTGAATTCAATCACTAAATTGATTACCCAAAACAAATTAAAATAAAATAAAATCGGCGAGTAAAACAGCGTCTCTTTCAGCAGCACTTCATGGTTATAACCGGATAAGACCTTTTATCACCAAGTCAACCGGTTTCCCCAACCCATTGAACGGGACCCACTCATGAATTATTGAATCCACGTGTCCCAAATGCTGACGCAATTAATATTAGGTCTGGGTTTGAAACTGAAGCAATTAATAATTTTAAAAAAAAATCAACACAAGAACCATGCCATGATTTTCAATAAAAGCAACCCTACCTATTAAATGGTCCCCACATTTCTTAAAGACTGACCCCAAAGACATCGACACGTGCCTCTTGATTTCGTCAAGCCCCGATTACCCATAAACCCCATGCAAATTAAATTACTTTATTTGTACGTGAAAAGACACTTACACATTACAGGTGTCCAGGACACATGTCGACACCATGAACTCCGGCGGCTGTCGCCGTCTACGTAGCCGGAATCTTGGACTGACTGTCGGAATCAGTGAAACCAAATCATAGATTTTTTTTTTTGAGTCAAGTGAAGCACTTTCACTTAGATTTTCCTTTCTCCTAATAGCTCAAAGATTTCCACATTAGAAAAGAAAACAAAAAAAAATTGCCTCCTTTTTTAAAATGACCTAGATTTAATATTTGCCTAGATGGGTGCTGCCTAATATTAATATTTTCTTTTAGAGAAGTTGAAGAAGACTGTAGATTCATTTATTTAATCATTATTATTATTATTATTTTGTATTTTTATTTCTATAAAAAAATCGCTTGCATTGGAACATGCATGATATAATTAATATGATTGAAATGGTGGTTGCTAAGGAGTTAAATAAAGAAATATATATGCAAAGTTCATGCCAATAATGGAAATATTAAAATTAAAATATAGAAACTTGAAACTCCAAATTAATAATAAAAATTTTACATGTATAACATGAACCAAGTTCCAAGCTAACCCAGAAAATTGGAAATAAGAGAAATCAACCATTTTTGGGTGATTTTTACATGAAATCATAATTAACATCCAAAAAATCAGCTGGGATTTCAAATTTTAACAAGTCAATGTTGCTGCTACCATAGCTATCCCTCTCATCCTCTGTGCTGCTGCTTCCATTGATATAAGTTGAATTTGAATTCAATGGCGTAGGACTTGAAGATGGAGTTGATAAAACTGAAGCGAAGCTGAAATTTTGGTTACTGTTATTGGAATAGAAATTTGAAGTTTCAGAGAGTGGATTGTCAATGAGATTTTGTTCAGACCCATAATTGTAATAATCATAACTTGGTAGAGGCATATAGCAATCTTGGGTTGAAGTTGAAGTAGCTGCTGCAGGAATTCCATTTCCATTTCCAATTCCATTGGTTTGCCAACAATTTTGGGAGGTGAAATTGGATGGGTATGGGTGATCTACATTGTTTGGTTCAACAAATTGCTCTGTTTCACTTAAAGGGTATGAAACACAAGCTGTAGTAGGTGGTACTGGAGCTTCTTGAATTTGGTCAGCTTGGGCTAATTCTGGGATTTGATTATGAAAAAAGTGGGAATTGGGTGCAGCTGATAGCTCATTTTCTTGACCAATATTTTGGATATTGCAGCTGTTGAAGTTTGGGTTTTGTCTTTGTGAAATGAGAGAAGTGGCAAGTCTAAGAAGTTCTGGGTTATAATTCGCCAAAGCAGGTTGCATACCTGCAGCAAGCAACCCCTGAATGTTGATTTGTGATGAATTGTAAAGCGATGAGCTTAGAATTTGAGAAAGGTCAAGAAGATCAAGTCTTGGATTGTGTGTTACAGGATCAATTCCCATTCTTAAAAGCCTTTTTCTAATGTGGGTGTTCCAGTAATTCTTGATCTCATTGTCTGTTCTTCCAGGCAATCGAGCAGCAATAGCAGACCACCTAAACAAACAAACATATAATTAATGCCAACGTCTATAAACTAAAAAATAATCTTTTTTAACCCAAATGAATGGTATCATGTATCTTACTTGTTTCCCAATATACTATGAAGCTGAATAATTGTCTCCTCCTCTTCAAACGAAAACCGGCCTCGCTTAATGTCCGGCCTCAGATAGTTTGTCCAACGAAGACGACAACTCTTTCCGCATCTTTGTAACCCTGAAAATACAGAGCAAAACATCTCAACGACCCGAAAAAATAGTCTAAACTAACTCAATGTGGGACACGTCAACTCCACTCATCACAATACAACACAACATGAGACTTTACAAAACCCTTGAAGAAGCTCGTAGAAGAAGAAGAAGAAGAAAAGGAGTAAGAAATATATTTACCAGCATTCTTGGGAAGTGTTCTCCAATTTCCATAGCCATGCTTTTGAATATAATCAATGAGTTTTTGATCTTCTTCAGGAGTCCATGGACCTTTCTTGAGGCCACTTTTGTCACAACAAGGTGCTCTTCCCATGGCTGATGATCAGTGATGATAGTATTAGTTTCTGGTTGAAGGTTTTTGAGAGAAAAAGAGAGAAGGAAGAAGTGAATGAAGTTGTAGGGTCCGTATAGGGACGTACTTGTATAAATAGGAAATTAGAGAGAGAGAGAGAGAGGAAGTCAAATGGATTCGGTGCCGTCCTCTGTTTATCTTTTATGGGTACGTGTCCCTTCTCCTTTGAGAAACTGTTTGCCATATTGTAAATAAATCAATTAGTTTAAAAATGATGAGTCAAAGCTAGCTATCACTTTCCGGCGGGAGTGTGATTCCTGGCTTTCTGGATTTCTTTCATATTACAACATTAGCTGTAATCAACAACTAATGTGCCACGTAACCCCTAATTTAAAACATTCAGGGACTTTTTCTTTTCTTTATGTGCATGGCTTAATTGCTAACTAGCTAACTAGCTAACTAGCTAGCTTGGCTTTTTCTTCCAATAATACTCTTCTTTTTCTAATGTGAAAAGACATGGTTGTCCAGCTGATCATATACATATATATAACCATATGTGGATGATTCTTCAAAGGGTAATTTGGGCATATAAGAAATGTTATTGTGTGTGAGTGTAATAAATGGTGAGGGGATTGACATTTGAGGAGGGAGGAGCATTTAATTCAAGATGATAATAATAGAGTTTGGTGTTTGCCGAAATTTATAAATAATAATAATAATATAATAGGAAACAACATTTATTGTTGTTCTATGCATCATGCATTACGAGCATGATAGTGATGAAGAAAAAAAGGGTGTGTCAATTTCTTATTTATTAATAAATTTCAAGATAAGACTTGCAGAGCTTTTAATTTTCAAATGTTGTCTTTTTCTATCAATTTTTTTATTTTTGTATATGATACACAACTTATCAAAATAATTATGAAATTAAGAGGACTAATTGTGTTATTAATAGCTTTTTGGAAGAAATTTTATGCATGGTTTAGTCAACAAAATATTATTAGTCAATCAATCAGTTTTCAAGTAATTAATTCACTACTATTCTAGAGAGGAAAAAAAAAGAATTATTATTTTCTTCAATTTGATTCATCTAAAGGCTCATTAAACATTAATTTGTTCATAACATTGAATATACAAAACTAACTGAATAGTGTTATATTAACACACCATCCTTCTACTATTCTTTATCAATGCTTAGTTGTAAACATTATTTAATTAAACTCTTATCAATCTCTCTCTCTCTAATTAAATTTTTTGGAAGAAATTTCATGCATGGTTTAGTCAACAAACATTACTAATCAATCAATCTGTTTTCAAGTAATTAATTCATATATTTCAATTAATTGATTCATCGGTTAAAAAACTCATTAAAAATATTAACTCATTAAAAATATTAACTTATTTACTGGATAGTCTTATATTAATATACCATTCATCTATGTTCATTTAACAATGCTTAATTGAAAACATGATTTAATTAAACCCCCATCAGTCTCTCTCCCTATTAAATTGTTGTCGGGAAAACATATTTCAAAATTTTCAAGTAGACTAAGAACAGTAATATTGTGTGCTTTATACACCCTAAGCTTCCTATGATTCAAAATCTAAGGCCTAATAAATTAGAAGTCTAGCATGAGTATCCAATCACAAATCACATACAATTTTTTCTTTGTCAACCACCGACCTTTCACCTCAAGATTAGCCCCTAGCTTAGACCTTCACCAATTAATTTTCCATTTGAGTCCATTATATTGTACCCTTTTTCTCTTGGGTCAATTAATTAACCATAAATGTTATGCTCTTAATTATATTATTATTAAATTCACTTAATTGGCAACTGATACAAATCGTTCAGAATTTATCGATTCCCTCCACTTTCGAGTAATGTTTTTGGAGTATAAACGAAAATATTATCATTCCCTTTCTCCCTGCCTAGTAATTAGCCTAAGTTGGGATTTGGCCGGAATTACAGCTAAGTAAACTAAATGTATGGTTTTGTTGAGTAATATATATACTAATTAGCAAAGCAAACAACAAATTACAGGTCAAAGATGAAAAACTCAAAAAACTTATGCTCTTTAGTGGACACTAAGACACGTAGAACAAATGGACAACAATATTAGGCAGCAGCAAATATATATAGCATGAATTTTATGTCAAACTTGGCAAAACGCCATAAAGCCATAAAGAACACGAGAGAAAGTGTTTTATGGCCTTTTCGATCAAAGCTGGTGTATATATATTATATGCCTATTTAGATTAATAAAATTTCAGAAACAAAACCAAAAAAGATGTGCTGGCAGAATAGCTATGGCTCTGGGGCAATCAGCCGAGCCGACAACATTAGCTTCCAAAAAAAAACAGCTCACGTGACATTTTCTTTAAAATGGCATCATCGTACATTCATATTTTTAATGCATGACGATCTCCCATGCATATATATGTACGAACAAACCAACGCCCCCTAAATCTCTTCCTCAATAATTTTTTTTTTTTTTGGGTTTGATTACGTGGAAACTTAACCAAAAACGTGGCCTTATGTTAGACGCTTACTTTACCGAAGTGGGGACCACGTCATTCAAGAGAAGAAAAAAAATTCAACACATTAACCAATTAAAACACTGCCACATTACCAAATATGACGTTTAATGTTGTGCAGCGTCGTAATCTCAGAACATGAATAAAAAATAATAATAATCTGAAAATTATTAGTAAATACTTAATTGACTAATCAGTCTCTGATGTGAATTTGGCGTTAACCTAAAGATTCATTAACGTTAAATTTTACTTGCCAAATCTAATAGTTTATTACAGAAAATGTCAAACAAGATAAGATTATTTCAAATTTTTTTTACTGTCCTGGTCGGGATACCCGCAATTTTGATGTCGATGTTATTTTTTATAAGAAAAAAAGTGAATTAACGTGAAATTACTATTGGTTAACATTCAAAGATTGTACTAAATAGATAGGGTCAAACATTATTTTAAGCAACTACTGAGATTTCCCTAGATATGTTTCAATTTCCTTTGTCTCTGTTGCCTCTTGTTAGGGATAACAGACGTTTGTCTTTACCAACCTTGAACCTTTCACTGTACACACTGCTTTTTAGTTGATAGATAGCTTGAATGCCCTTCTCACTTCCACTAATTAATTTCTTTATACAAGTTTTTAGTTGTCTCTTAAGTATTGCTAACACTATATGATTAATTAAAGATTAAGACCACGGACACAATGCTCTTTATCGCGGAGACACACTCATTTCATATAATAAGTGGAAATTGCTAATTATGGATTATTGAGAACAATTTGTGATTAAACTAATAGATTGCTTACATCTCATACTTGAAATAGTAACCACTTGTCCAAAAAACTAAGGCTTTCTTGTCTATGATTGATTAAACATAACAAGTTGAAGTTGTCTACGTGTTAATTATCATTGACCTCATAAATTTGGTAGACTGTCAACAAAATTTGTAGTTATTTTTTTGTTGTGAGCTGTTCGATTTCTCCAACAAACCTTGAATATTAAGTCAGTTTAGTTTATTTGTTTCAAGGACATTTCATTTATTTAACATTAGCTTAACACTATTTCTAGATACGAGATCCAAAGCTTGTGTGGATGGAGTGCCGATTCTTACTATTTTAAGGAAAAACATGCACATTTTTTATTATTGTTATACTAATCTTATAGTTCTATTGGTACGTATAGCATATCCAGTCTACATGAATTAATACTTTAATGAAGAAAAAACACCTGGCCCTAAATGGACATCCAGAACTTTCCCTAGAAATTAGGGTTTTTCTTTTTTGTTTTTTTGTTTTTAATTTACTCTAAAAATGAAATCTGAGACACGTTGGGTGATCTTATGAGAAAATAAAGTGCAGTTTCTAAGAATTGTGATGGATAAGATGAAATCAGATTCACGAGACTGAAACGTGTCCAAAGGATATTGGTTATGTGCTGAAAGATGGGGTGCATTATTGTATTAAAAGGACTACTGCAATAAACTTGCTTGACTTGGCATATAATATGGACCAATGACATTTTGACACATTGACAGCAGCAAGAAGTAACCTAAAGATCATGCTAGAATCATGGTTAGTTGCCACATGAACTCAGATAAGGCTTACAACTAATTTCATCATGAAAGAAAAAAATGAAATCGCTTTTAGTTGGTGTAAAATAGAGCTAATTAAAGAAACTAATCCAATATCTTAAAACTCTCAGATTTTCGAATAGCGGTAGAATTGGGCTGAGCTGAACTAAAGAAAATCGAGCTTTGGTTAGCTATGGCTCTAGAGAAAGATCACCTACTTGGGCTTTGCATGCAAGCCTAAAAGCCTAGCTTTATAGTTATGACTCAGGCTTGGCTTATTTGGTGACGAGCACGAGAAGAGCCCAAGTATTGGGCAGTTGGACTTGACCCGAAACTGAGTTAAGTACCAGGATCTCCTTTGCTCAGTGCTTGCGTTTGAATCAGAATCATGTCAAAAGCAAAAACAGTTGGACAATTGGTGCCCCGTTCCCTAAGGATTTGGTATCTACAAGTTTCCAAATTCCAAACTCTTTCTTATGGGTAAGCCACAAGAGACCTATAAGAAGTCTAGCCACATTTTTGAACTAAAGAGAAATCTAAGAAATGCATCAGGATTCAGGAATTTGTATGATCTGTTCTCAATCCCTAGTTTAACAAGCCAACAATTTGATCTCCAGAATCCAGACTACTTAGTTTAAGCTACATTCGTTTTTCCTACATAGTATTAAGTTCTGTACCATGAAAACGTTTCATTATCTCCTATCTTTCACCAACCAAACTAGGAACTGGTAAATGAACAAAGGAAGAAAAGTTGATTTTCGGTGGAATAAAGGAACACGAGTCTAATATCATATGATTTCTTTAAAATGTGACTATTTCAATTGAGCTAAATAAACATGCCAAAAAGAATTGAATCATGTAAAAAAGAAAAAGGAAAGATACTGCATACCATCAAACAGTAGATGATCTATGAGAGATCATCTCCAGAATCTGATCATGTAAGTTTCCCATTTGTAACAAGGACTCCACCTGATGGGAATATAATCCGCCGGCTATCTTGGTCTGCTGCAAGATCAACATCACTCCCGTTCCAGTCAGTAACCTGATTAATTGGAAATTCTCTCTTAAGGAAGATGACCTGGAAAATTGTTACTGAAAATTAAGCAGGAATTGTTGCAAATATGATTCAAAATAATAATTCATCACGCACATAGCATATCTCCCTTTTCCCCTGTGGCTAAGGCATATGTCGTGTATTCCAATGTTACAAGAGTAGCCCGGAAAGGAAAAGAACGGAGAGAGAGAAAAGTACCCTTATTTTCAAAATATTCTGAAAGGAACTTGGAAAATCAAAGGCAAAAATAACCAAGAAAAACAGTTGAAGTGGTTCCACATGCACAAAAGAAAGGGGATCTCAAACACAATTCAGCATGTCACTAAAAGGACTTTTGCCACAAAGAAATCCACGAAGAATATACATGACAATATAGGATATATGTAGCTGAAATATGTAAAATCAGCTAAAGCAACTAAGTCAGGTCAAATAGTATGATAAACAGCCTTTTAAACATCTGATTCACATCAGAGGATATTAACTGAACACCAACATGAATTGCTACACGAATTAAATGCCATCTTGCTGGGAAAGTAAAATCAGATGTACTACTCAAAATTTAGTTGTCAGTACTAAATAATGCCATGGTTGACACTTAGATCCACTTCCACAAATTTTATTTTTTTTACAATGGGCAGCACAGTCAAACTACATAAAACATTGTATCTCATTTAACCAATGAGTCAATGGCAAGGAACACCAAAAATTCAGAGCAGAGACAAGACCAAAAATTATGAAAATTCAAAAATTACCAACTGAGAACTGCATACCTTTCCTCCTGCTTCATGCACGCAGATCATACCAACAGCATGGTCCCAGGCCTATACAAGATGGAGTGAATGAAGTCACCCTACACAAACATTTCTATTCAATGTTCATTACGAACTAATCCACTACCTTTATAATCTTCTTAGCTCTTGATCGTTGAATGAAAACAGATGCCCTGCCCAAGGCCACCATAAAATACTTGCATAAACTGCAAAAGAAAAAAGAAATAAATAAATAAACGAATATATAACCAAAACAAGCCTTAAACAATGTAACTATAGAAACAATCTACAAATTGTCGAACTCTCAAATAGAGGCCTCAAAATAAGCACATGGGCATGGATATAAACGCTCATTTAGAAACATGGCAAGGGAAAAAGTTGGTTGGAAAGCAAAGAGCAGATAGGCTTCTGATTGCTAGTAAAGTCAACATGGTAAAAATCAAAGTTTTGGATGCAAGCAGGAAAGTAAGCATGTCTGATACTGCTGACAAAAGAAAAGTAAACGAAAGAAAGTAAACCTTCCACAACATGCAGGTAAAAGAAGAATTTGGTTGGCCTCTACACTATCCATGTTAGTTGTTGCCTTAAATGAGGCAGAGAGTGGAAGTGAATCCCATGTTTGACTCTCTGGAATACAAAAGCGTGCTTCACGTATCAACTGACACTCATCAACAACGCATCTGGTCCAAACACCAGAAACTTTGGATGAGCTATTTGGCGTATACCAGAACCTTTTTGTCCATGTTCCACAGCCTACATGAGCAAACATTAGGGTCCCTGATCCAGATGGATTGTCATGAAACTCCTGGACTTCAGGGGTCAATTTCTTGGACGAATCTTCGTGCCAGTTAGGGCAGCCCATAACACCTAGTACAATCTCTCCATCAACTACAAGAGCCAAACCTACCTGCAAATTTTAAGGAAACCCTTAAACCAGAAATAGTTAATTACAGTAAGATACCATATGACACAAAAGCCCCCTCTAAGGAAACCATTGAAAAATATAATTTGTAACTTTCCACAGGAACTTTGATTCTGGTAAATATTGCACATGGAATTCCCTATATAAATTTTACAGAAGCATAAAGGAAGCTCTTCTGGAAGAAGCCTAAACATCTTTTTTTGTGATTTTTATTCATTTAGGATTGGAGGAGCACATACTAACTGCCCATGTTCCTTAAAATAGAAAGAATTTCAGAAAACAAATATTAAGAAGGTGTTCTTCCAGATGGGCATATCATAATACTGGCAGGTAATATTTGAGAACAGTTCAATTTTTTATCTACGAAAGAGTACTATCCGCATAATCTCTACAATTATTTATTTATTTTTTTAATAATCTCGAGAGATGCTATTTTGAATAGTTCTTTTATATCTGGTGTGAAGCAGAGTAAATGAATTAGCTAACAAGGAAGAGATGATGCACTTTATGAAGTTCCATGGAGGCACTTCTTTTCATAGAATAGTACACGGGTTTCAAACAGTGTTTTGATACATAAATAACTAGTCTCCAGAATGACTTCAACTCTTGATATAAAGTCTTTTATAGAGTAAAAATACAGAGAGGCACAAGTTATAACCTTAAATTGTTTAAATAATCTTAGTAGTTCTAATCATAATAGAGCTTTTACCCTAGAATGGAAAAGGAACTCATGGAAATGTCTCATGCTCACATGCCCATTCAGGAAAGTATTCCCAAAAACACTTTGAAGGTGCCATTTCCAGTGCACTTTGACCTCATTATGGACAGCTTCTTATGAATACCCACTCCCAATTAGAACAAGTGCCTTAAATTCTTATGTGTTAGACTAATAGAGAAGCTAGTTCTTATCAACCTATTTTGAAGAAAGAAACTCAAAATGTGTTTTAATATAAGGTGCTAATTGAAAAGGCAAATAAGATATTTACAGCCAGTACTTTGTATCACACTTATATAAAGGCTTTGCAATCTTTCAAAGTTGTATATACATACAAGCCCTAAGTTGTATGATAGTTGAGGCATTCTTTTGTTAGGCCCTACATGAAAAAAGTGATTTTTCAATGATGCTTTAAACATGATTTCAAAAAGTTAAGGTGTGCTGACCCTTTATGAAGCTGCTTGAAATGGAAAGAGCTTTGTTAGAAGGACTTGCTAGTATTCTTATGTTATACAGCCACATACAATTATACAAAATTACATGTATAGGTATCAGTCTTTGATTTTATTAAGATGTACATTCAGTGGCACACTTCCTATAAGTCCCTTGTTGTATTAACTCATATAATAAAATGTAGTCTAACAGATATTTAAAAAACTTGAAGCAAATTTATTAAGACTTACCACATATAAGGCTTCAATACCTTTAAGAAATCCCCGTGTGCCATCAATTGGATCCAGCACCTGCATTATTTTAATTGGATCAATAGATGTTTTGATGAAAAGAAAATTCCAACCACAGAAAGAAAAGTTGCAATTGTTGCAAGCACACCCACATACACACCCAAAGAAAAACAACTAAGGCCCATAGCCACATAAAAGGATATTATCGAAAATCTTGAATTTGTAACAAATTAAGGGTACCGATCAACCTCTAGCATCATGCAAGTTTCCGTTTCCATTTCCATAAGAATGTTTTCAACATCAATGAGAATCTGACACATTATAGAAAGCTGAAACCTAGAACATGTTTTAACTTTTGCCACTGCCTCAAATCTTCTATTCAATTTACTCAGTTATATACCTACCCAATATGTGGCCGGCTTAGTTCCAAACGCATAAGCATCTTCTCCCCCCCGATCAATTGCTTCCATTACCTCATCTTGCGTCAATACTTTATTTTCGCATCTTGTTTTATCATTTACCACATTTGCCACAGAATCGGCTAAATTGTTTGAACGAAGAAAAGCTGAGTCCTCTTCCGCAACCAAAGGAATAGAAGGAAACAGCTTACCCAATTCTGCAACCAGGATCACAAAGGAATATAAGCATACATTGATCTACCAAAAAACTAAAAAATAATAGCTATTATTTTAGAAAAAAATTATTTGGTTTCAGGATAGATGGCCAGTGATTTTTTGTAATTTGTCCAACGTCCATTGCTAAGCAGTAATAGAGACCAGCAGCAAATGATTTGGATAATCCCAGTTCAAACGAGTAAATGGTGAAATAGATAAAGCTTCTTTGAAGATTACATTCACTAAATATTGCTCCACGAATCACCATTTACTGTTGGTCCTGAAAATCCATGGTGTATGCTTCACAGAGAGTTCTATCTAGAGACATACTCACTTTAGAACTATTACAATGAAAGTATGAAATGCAGTAGTTTATGCTTTTGGATTAAAAAAAAAAAAAAAAAAAGCCATCAACTGTATCATAAGTAAGACTGAAATTGAGAAGTTGGGATTACGTGATTTGTTAATAATCACTAGTTTAATGCTTGCCAAGACAACCAGAGGACCAGGAGCAAACTTGCAATTAACTACGTTATAAACCAATTCCTACTTTATCACATTGGTTATTCCTCCAGAATATCTTTCATTTCATCAAAATTTTAGAATGTCTCAGCTGATCTCTAAATGAGCTAAACAACATATGGAGAAATACCACTTGACCAACTTATGTTCATCATAGTAATTGTAATCCACAATATCTTCATCAATATTTTAAAATTTAGAATATAGCCCAGAATCAAAAGGGAGCTAAAATTTGAAAAGATCAATGAGTTGATTCGATCTCTTTAACTCAAAATTTACATAAATAACACATGTTTGTGGAGAACTGAGTTAGAAAAGCACAAGGGTTGGGGACTGGAGAGTGCTTGTTGAGGACCAAAGTCCTTAATGTATCTGAGAATGCCCATTACCCAAACTGACCAGAGCCTGAACTCCAAAATCTGCAACTGTGACTGGTGTCTGGTCAATCTTTTCAAGAATCCGTCCATCTGATGAGAATGAAGACAACTTCACCTGCAAATCAATCAAAAACAAAGAAAGAAAAAATCCAATGCTTTATTAATACATAAAAGATTCAGTGGACAAATAATCTCAATCCTATAAACAGTACAGTAATTACGATTTATATTTCAATGAAGTGGCACAATTTCAAGCGAACTAAGATTCAGAGCAGGAAAATCCAAGACGTGTAGTGAGTACTCAGTAATTACGATTCAAAATTGCTGAATCATTTTCATTTATTGTACTTTCATGGCAACCAAACAGAACAATATACTCAAAAAAAGAAGGAAAATGAGTAAAGAAATTACATCAACACAAAGACGACAAGCTCTCTCCACCACATCCAAAGCTGCTTCAAGCTCTCTGTAATATTTTGCATCCTGATTTAGAAAAGGCATACTCGACCTAGTGTTGGGAGAAAACAGTGTCAGAGTCACAAATTTTCAGGTTTTGTTAACAAAGAAAGGGTTTCAACAGAAGTCAAGAAATGAGACAAGAGACCTTACGTTCAGGGATCGTGTGCAACATCGCGACGTAATAGAACGGCGAGTGTGAGTGAACCGAACGGTGGAGATATGCGAAGCTGAGCGGAGCAGATCCATGGAGAATATGAACGCCGAAGAAGTCCGGTGAGTCGGTGACCGTGGAGATCGTGGAGATGGAGTAGTATCCACTTTCCACAGCACAGTGTTAGTGGTTGGTGAATATTTAATACAAAGAGAATTGTTGGTTGGTTGGTTGGAGTTGGAGGGTAATGGAATTTGCATTTTGCCGAGGTTCAGCTCCAAAAATATACCCACCCGTATAGGCAGGAGCCGAATGTGTTAATGTGGGCCCAAACAAAATGGGCTAGCATGTACTAAGCCCAAGGTTATACTCTATTATTTATGGTTCTGACTCTGAAATTTGGATCCAACTCGCCTATAGAATCCAAGTATTATAAGGGACATACATATGTAATTCATTTTACAAAATCACACCATAGTATTATAACATTTTCAATATATAATAAATTTATAGTATAAAAAATGAAAAAACTGGTTAAAGGTTTTATTTTTTAAACATAGAGCTTAAACGGAAGGTTTTGAAAACTCATTGCGCTAAAGGGATATATCTAAAAACTAGATGTTGAACACTAATTTTTAGCTTTGACCCAAAAGCTAGTTATTGAACACCTAGTTTTAGTCCATTTGTGCCAGCTCTTGTAAGAGATGATGGGAAGGCTTATCTACTATTTGTCCTTCACTGTTATATTAGTTTTTAATTAAATTTTGTTATTAGATTATATATAATAAATTAATAAAATAATCATACTTTATATAAAAAGAATAATATATATAAATTATTTTTATATTTTGTAAAAAAAGAAGAAGTCATTTTATCATTAAATTATATATAATTATTTTATTTATGCATAACATGAAAATAAAAAAATATAAATATATGATAAATTAATCAAAAATATTTTTAAAATATTAAATCAAAAACTAAGACAATCTTAAAAAATTAAAATAATAATTAAGCCTAATACAAAAAATAGAATGGGTCAAAATATGCTTTTCTTGAAAAAAATTTCTCTTTATTCTTTAAATAATTTTATATTTATCTGCTGACAGATTAGATCTGATCAAAATCAAATATGATCTCTAATATACCAAGTAATTATTATTGAAAGAAAACAATGTAATTACTGATTTGTTATATACAAATCTACAAATCTGTGGGTCCATTAAACATGAAAGCAAAATATCTCCGAACAGGAATCAGGATTAGCATAAAATTATGATGTCCAGTCACGGCAAACAGGAGACAACAATTTGTCCTTATCCTACATTTCCGTGTAAAAAATAACTGATACGTGTCACCAACCCACAGAATCTAATACCATAGCCCCCGGTTTCATTTGCAAGTTCGTATGAAAACCAACCGTCTCAGCCGGTTGTTTCACACTTCTCCGCCAATTACAAACCCCCTTGTTTTCTACATCTTCTCTCTCTCTCTCCCTCTTTATATATACACTGAAACCCAGTTTTATACCAAAATCGAAAACCAGTTTAGTGATAAAAAGAAGTTTCATTCTAAAAGTTTACTTTTTTGGGTAGTGATAAACACAGAAATTGGGGCATGAGCTTGAGGTATATGAGCAGGGTGTTATATCAAACAGGGATGAGGGTATTTCAGGGAATTAAAGATCAGAGCTCAAAGTCTTTGAGGGATTCTGCTACTTCTTCATGTTCTTCTTCTTGTAATTCATCCAAGCAGACAAGGTGTTTTACTGGTGCTTTCAATAAAGCAGGTACTACAAATAGTGAGAGACTAAAACAAGCTGAGGAATCTCTTAGGACTGTCATGTACTTGAGCTGCTGGGGTCCTAATTAATTCAACAACAAACCCCCAAGTGATGCTTTATGCGTGGTCTTGGCTAGCTTTAATGATCTACGTCTTTGTTGATATATAGAAATTGTACTGTACCTAGTACCCCCTCCGATGTATGTAATCGGAAATTATTGACTTTCATTACAACGAAACAATACAGAGGTATCTGATACACAAGAAAAAATACATGGAAGATCTTCTTTAATTAAATTTAAAAATTAAAAAGATTAATTGATCATTGTGCTAAGGAGGGAGCAATTTGATTTCCTTGCCTGCAAACATAATTAATAACAGAATATTGCAATTCAGCAAGAAGACCTTTACAATCTATGGCAAGAATCCAAAATTCCAAAAGATCTTCAACCCCAACCCGGATATTAGCTTGAACAACCCGCAGACAATCTGTTTCAACTTGCAAATAAGGAAAACCCATATCCAAGGCCCATGAGAGAGCAGTCCTTCCAGCAAGCATTTCAGTTATCTCAGGAGAGTAAAAGCCACAATATTTTTGTGATATAGCTGCATGTACTAGGCCCTCACAGTCTCTGATAACTGCTCCCATCCCACTGCATTTCTGATCTTGGAATATAGCACATTCAATATTTAATTTAAATATAGATTAAATTATCCATAAAAAGAATAAGAGTTAAAAACAAATTCAATAAATCAGCATTTCTAATCTAATTGTTACTCTCTCTCTTATTTACTATTTTTATTTGTCTGTAAACAAAACTTTATTTTCTAACGATATTTATCTAGTCTGACACAGATAAACTCTATAAAGAAGGTCATTTTGTCTTCTTTTTTTTAATAATCTTTATGACCAAAAGTTTATAAACATCTTAGTAATGGTGAAGAAACGGAACCTTGAATCGAATCTAATAGATAAAATATAATCTCAGTTTTATCGAACCCGATATATGAAGAAATAAAGTATGTTCTTTGCTAAAACAGAATAATAATGAGTATTAGACAATATATAAGCTGGTAAGAAGGGGATGAGAGAAGAGGGATAAAAAGAACAATAAATAGTTGTTCTTGTTTCTTTATATAATAAATCTTAAAAATTAATTGAAGTTATATTGTATATTTAAATAATTAGACATTTAATATGATGTGCCCGTAAAGTTTTTGGCTATGGTAATAAGGACACCCAACAATCATTTATTATATCTTCTCTCTATTATGTAATCTCAAGTTTTAGTAAAATTAATTATTGTATGAGAATTTTAACTAAGTAGTCATTTTTAAAATATGTACTCACCTTTTTGTTTTAGATATTATTTGAGTTACTCATATTTTATTGTTGTATTGTTTAAGGCACTTCTCCAAAACTCGGTGAATATAATTATCAAAAAATTGTGACATATCAATTTTTTATACATCATAATATATTTTTTTCTCTTTCTTATATATATATATATATTAATATTTTCTTAGTTATTTCTCAAAATTTATTATTTATGAGCATCAAACTATATTTTATTTACCTTAACTTGATTATTTTATAAATAAAAATATAAAAATACATAGTAGATAACAACAACTTTTTATTTTTCATAAATTTTTTATTTTTCTATATTTTCTGATGTCATTCACCATGAAACAAAATTGTAAGAATATATAAAAAATAGTTAATTTTTCACAAGATTAGTTATCTCATGATAGATAACGTTAAAAATAAATGTGAATGAAAAGAAAAAAAAATCATATTTATTGATACTCTTTAACATTCATTCTAAATATTTAATTAATAAAATAATCAAATAAATACTAAAAATTAAATTAATGATGTCTAAAAAAATTATTATGTCACTATTTTATGATCGCGATATACATTAATTTGTTTTATAGAGTTCCTCAAATGATATAAAATAATAATATTTTCAAATGATACTTTGTAAATGATTTTTAAGTTAAAATTCTCAAACCAGAATTTACTTTTTAGGAAATCATATCCTAAATACAGAGGCAAACCCATCACTCTTTTGACTCTGTAATTTTGCTTCCAAATCTTTGTCCTTTTAACCTTCTTTCCTGCCAACGGTTTCTGGGCTTGGTAGGGATGGGACCAAACGGTACCGTGTTGCTTTTTTTTTTTTTTTTTAAATTGTTGGACTTTATAATTTACACTTTCTTTCCAATAGCAAGACACAAACCTTCATTTCTTTCTTTCAAACCCACTAAAACAGATTATGTAATTTGATCTTAATCTCACCTGAACTGAAATTACAGGTGAAAATTTTTAAATGAAATGGAAGGCAAGACTTCTTGGTTCGTTGATGAAAGTCTTCTTTTTCTACAATAAAGAAGCATGTCAATGAAAGTTGAGAGGAAGATGGATGTCGCAGAGTAGTAAAGGAGTGAGGGTGCTTCAAGCCAAATTTAAAAATTCCAAACTTCCTCCATCCCCATGGTTAATTTCTCTGTTTATGGAAGTGAGATGAGATAGGGAGTAGAGTGAGAGTCCCAAATTTTTTTATTTTTTATTTTAAATAAAAGTAAAAATTGAACTAACAAAACTTTTGAGAACTTTGTCCCAAAACGTCGCTGTTTAGTCCTTTTGAGGGACCTCTACATGGGTTTAGGATAAAAAAGGGAAAACAACATAAGTAGACCAAAAATTGAAACAAATTTTCAAAACAGACCACTTTTGAAACATATTTTAAAAATAGACTAAAAGTATACTTCGTGGGTTCAAATCATGAATTATAGCCCAACAGATTCCAATTGGCAGTCCAGTCATATTTCGTGTGTAAAGAGAAAAAGAAAATGCATGTAAAGAGAAAAAAAGAAGGTTAAGTTTTATTTCTTGTGTCGAAAATACAATGTCAACTTCTGTTGATTTTGTGTATTCAAAACATTAAAAATGACTGGGCTGTCGAGCTAGAACTTGACTGGATCATTTTTCACGGGTTTAACTCATGAAGTATATTTCTGATTTATTATTAAAATATGTTTAAAAATAATTTATTTTTAATTTATTTCAACTTTTGATCTATTTAGATGTTTTCCCTCCCATCTCGGTCATGGTAATGAACCCCATACAATTCATGTTCTCGCCAAATTTCACCCCTTCCACAAAATAGATGGACTCTGATAACTTTAAGATATGAATATTCCCTGGACTAATCCATTGGTTCACCATGATTAGACGAGGATCATATATTTCACTAGTCCCTACTTAGATACTAAATTAGGTGTGAATATATAAACATTTTCCATGATAATATTCAAATAGTAGTATCTTAAATTATTTTCATGTTAAATTTATATAACAAAATTTAAATCTATAAGTGTATTTATTCTGTGTCCACCGATACAGGAAAATAAGTTTATAAAAAAATATTATTTTATTTTTATAAAAATAAATAATAACTGAATTCTTATATTTTTAAGGCATATTTTATTTGTGTAAGACAAATCAATTGCTTATCCGAATTTTAAAAGTGGTCTTATTCTTGCCAATCAGCTAATCCTCTGGTGGAAAGTGGAGACTCCCCTACCCAAAAGTCAACAGCCCACGTCAACGATTTATTTTTAGCGGACCCCACCACTACAACCATTGCCAAAGTCTTTACAAGCTGACTTGAAAAAAAAGTAGAAAACACGTTTTCGTACATCATCCTATTCATAAAACGACGTCGTGTACATAATCTCCGTCCTTGTTCTTCACCAATAAAATTGTTCTTCACCAATAAAATTCAAAGCACAGGGATAATTCAGGTCATAATAAAGCAGAAAATGGAAAACAGAAAGCCCGGACGTGAAACTCCCCTGTTTATTTCAATTTAATCGTTTTAATCAGATCCGTTTAGTTCTAAGCTCCACCATCAAAATCTGTCTGATAAATCTCTAGCTCACTTCACTGAATTTCGGTAAACACGCCGTTCACCACCGCATGCTTTGAAAGTCACTACTAATCTGATAAGGAAATGGCCATTGTTGACCAGAACTCACAATCCGACGGCAAGTCCTGGAATTTCTTTAAATTTCCATTTCTTCAATCTGGGAATAATACTGCAAATACGACGACGTCTTCATCTTCTTCCACTTCCCATCACGTTCATCAGCATAATCCACTGGTTGAGGGATCGAATCCTCATGGTTCCAATTCGGTTTCTTCTGTTGCCCGATCACTTCTTCCGACACGGCGTCGTCTCAAGCTTGATCCATCTAATAAGCTCTACTTCCCCTGTATGTTGACCCTGAATTCTTATTGCTACCTTTCTTTTTTTATTTACTCGAATATATGTAATTTTTTGTTGAAGTTTGGTGATTGTTCTTGTGGGCAATTTAATTGAATTGAGTACATCTGAGTTGACTTAATAGATTGTGTTGGAAACTGCAATAATAATTTCCAAAATTAAATTTTTCTATATTATTACAAATATGGAAATCTCGGGCTTGTCTTTCTTTTATTTTTATAAATTATTTTAACGATTTCCAAACATTTTCAAGAATTGGAAAAAATGGTTGAAGCTCTAGGCAATTATTGATTTTTCATTTATGAAATGTTTATAGTTCTTATATGGGTTTTTATTATTATACTTTTTGCTGAGAATGGGAAAATGGGATGTTAAAGACTTCAAAGTGACTAACTGGTTCCTAAAAGAGGAAAATTTTACATTGTTCATTTTCAATTTATTAGTGATAGATTTTGATGATGCAGAAAAATTCTCCTCAAAAAATCCTGGTTGTAAATTCCAGGCTTCCGGTCAAGTTTATGTGTCGAAGAAATGAAATATCTTAGCATCATTTCTCCTCCTGGTCCTTGTATCTTCCGTAGTTGTAGAGAGTTGTGTATTGTGAGTGAGTTAAAGCTATCTGAGTTCAACCATTTTTGGAGGAAGTGTGACATTTGAAACATTTCATTTACATGATCATTCGCTCCCCTGACACAAGCAACATACGCATACACATTGTGTACATGTTCATGCAATGCGTCTATTTGGTTTTATTTTCTTCAGTTTATAACCTAACTTCTTCTGTTGCTACCATTTCATTTCTGGATTGGCTTACTTTCATATATTTTACTCTGAAGATGAGCCGGGCAAGCAGGTCAGGAGTGCCATCAGGATTAAGAACACTAGCAAGTCCCATGTAGCTTTTAAGGTTTGCAATTTCAGTCTTGTGTTTATTTTTTAATCTTTTTGTTAGAGTCTATTTAGTGTTAAGTTATGTTGGGGGTTAAATCCTATATTGTTTAGATAAGAAAATCTTATGTATGTTCTAAATTATGAATATAAGGTCTAAGTGTAGTATTCGGATAATCCAACCTAGTACTCTTTCTTCCTTTATATATGGATTTTAGCAAGTCTTATGTACGTCTTGGCGTAGTCCTGGTATAATCCAAGATATTACCCTTTCTTCCTCTATATATATATTGTACACTTTCTATTTAGGATCTTAAAATTCAGGTTTGCAATTTCATAGCCTATTTTAACAGCTTGTTCCAAACATGTCTTTTAGAAAGACTATTTTCCATGTTAGTATAATCCCTACCTTTTGCTGCAATATTATGTACCTTACGTAATTGAACCTTTTAACGAGTTGGTTGTTCTTTTCTGCAGTTCCAAACCACTGCACCTAAAAGCTGTTTCATGCGTCCACCAGGAGCTATTCTTGCTCCAGGGGAGAGTCTTATAGCAACTGGTAATAGCCAATACCGAGTCCTGTGAGGTTTTCTTTCTTGCGGATCATAATATTGTGTCAGGAATTTGGATGGTTTGCAATTTTTTAAGAATCCAAAATTTATCTTATGGTTTTGGTTGGATTTGTAGTGTTCAAGTTTGTTGAGCATCCAGAAAACAATGAAAAACCAGATAAGAGCAGACTCAAATTTAAAATTATGAGCTTGAAAGTCAAAGGACCAATGGATTATGTCCCTGAGCTGGTTTGTGATACTTTCCTTTTGTTACAACTATCACAAAATTATATTTCAGTTAACATTTTTATTTGATATTCATGTTGTCTTGTCTCATTATCCACTTTTCTTTCTAGGCCTTGTCATTTATCAATCTTTTAGTGAAATTTCTAGACTAATGGATATGACGCATTCAGTTCTACAACAAAAACAGCATTTCGATGAACACGTTCTTAATTATTTGATAGTCATATATTTTTTTCTTCCTAGGCATCAACATATTAATGTTGCCTCCGAGAGAAATTTATTCTTCTTGTTGTACATGCATAATTTTTGTTGAGTTCTATCCTTCTTCCAGTGAGTATGTTTACAATTGTTTAGATTACTGGGCATTGAAGTAGGACAAAAAATGATGGGAGCTTTTCTGATTTTTCTTCTATGAATATTTCCTTCTGGAAGATACAAACCTAACAATCTCATCCCCAGTTTATCACTTGGATATCATGTTTTTATGTTACCATTAATAAAAAAAATGCCTGGACTCAATTTAGCTCCCCTGCTCCTGCAGGCATGAAGTAAGGGGAAGAAACAATAATGAAAAATGAGGAAAGAGTCAACATTCTGCTCCCTAAAGAACTATAAATGGGGCATCAAAACATAATTGTGACTTGCATTAACTTTCTGTTATAAATTGCATATGCATCTTGACTTAAAAGCTTGCACAATGTCCTTTCTTCTCTCGATGAGAATTTCTGCTTCCCTTAAGCCTCAAGGGGTAGGACCTTCCATTAATTTGCCCTTTTGATGTTGGGGTCCTTCTTGTTATTGGTTGGATGTGCTTGGCTTTTTCATTATTTCAATTCAACTTGTGTTTCCTATGCCTATCAATTTTGAAGATGTGGGTGACTTGTTAAATCCTCTTTTGGGACAATATGAACTAATTCTGATTGGTCTCTGTATGCGAACAGTTTGATGAGCAGAAGGACCAAGTGGCATTAGAGCAGATATTGCGAGTTGTTTTTCTAGATGCAGAGCGGCCTAGTTCTGTAAGTACTGATGTTTCATTATCAGAGATGGCAATGCAAGTGTTCTTCTGTTTTTTTTGCCCCCTGTGGACTTGTTTATTTATGTATCTGATATGTTAATGTGGTTTAAGGTACTTCCCCTCACAATGCATTCTTAGATGATTCACAATTATGATGTAGATGCTTTACTTACGAATTACGATGTTCTAATATATATATATATATATATATTATATTTTATTTTTTATTTTTTATTTTTTATTTTTTATTTTTTTTGTTAAGGTTCTTGAAAAATTGAAGCGTCAATTGGCTGATGCTGATGCTGCACTTGAGGCACGCAAGAAACCTCCAGAAGATGCAGGTCCTAAGATTATTGGGGAAGGGCTCGTCATAGATGAATGGGTGAGTTTGTACTTCTAGTTCCCTATGGAATTTCTTTTACTAATGTTACTTGTAGGTTCTAATTAATATGCTTCATTTTCTTTCATCTTTGATTATGCTTTCTCAGAAAGAGCGGCGGGAAAGATACCTTGCAAGACAGCAAGTTGATGGGGTGGTAGACTCTGTATAAACTATAAAGTGATAATTGTGGTTCTCTAAAACTGTGTAATGTCTTGAATTGAAAATTAATAATCATATGTTGAATATCGTCTCTACCCATCAGACATTTGTAGGTAATTTTAAGGTATATGCTGTGAAACAATTAGGAAACTACAGGGTGTCTTCATGTAAAACCATTTGAGGTGAATCGTAAGTGTAATTTGGAGAAATCAATGTTCAGCTAGTCACCAATTGTCTGCAGATAATGTCATTGTGTTTTGGATTTTCCTTGTGATATAATATATTGATGATTACTGCACAAAATGTACATTGGGAAACTCAAGACAGCCTACTGCCTTTACTTTTCTTGTGGTCCTTGTTTTTTTCTTGCTTCTGTTAAAGGAAACGAGTGTTGCTGGGTTCATTTAATTAATAGTGGTTTGAAAAATTAACAAAGTGCTTAATTAGCTATAAAACAAATTATAACTTTGCGTTAGTCTTAAGTTGGTTAATTTGTTATCAATTAAATCTGCGAGGAAAGCTTATCTGCAACTGCAAGCCGTCATCAAATTATTATATACCAATTACCAATAGCCCCGCCAATAGGTGTACCAGAAACCGTGGCTCTTCTGCAAGTGGTTTTGCATTGAATCTTATCCTTAAACACCAGCCGAACCTGTTCCATTACTACCTATATAACAACCTTCGTTTTTTCTCGGACAATTAGCTAGAAACAAGGTTTACATAGAGACCCAACAAAGAAAAAAGAAAGAAAACACTGCAAAATCAAAAAAATGAGTTACTTGAGCAGAGCTTGCATGGCTGCCAGTGTAGCTGTAATTGAAGGAAGCAGTAGCAGCTGCTGCACTCAGCGTGGTCGTGTTCTGCCTCTCAACAACGGCAACAAGAAGAGACATTCTCATTCCCTCTCCAGCAATAGTTGTTCAGACGATGAACTTCATGTCAGCCAAGACACTCAAAGAAGAAATCAGCCAGAAGAGTCACTTCAGAAAGTGATGTATTTAAATTGTTGGACACAAAGCTAATGGATATTATGAGTAGCTTGGGGCCAGCTCAGTTGGTAAATGCTCATCGCATTTTTCCAGCTCGGGTTCAAATTCCAGCCTCTACTCACACTGAGTTGGATAAAAAGTAAGGAGGATTTGCCAGGGTAAAACCCGGCATCAGAAAAAACTAGAGAATGCATTGTCATATATGGATGGAAAAGAGTAAAACGAAGAGGGAAGAACAAGTTAGGAGGTGATAGGAATACATAGATGGATTGAGGTTGAATCCATCTTTTCAAATGTAACCTCCATAGGCAATTCTTCTGCAAGACATTGAGGAGTAAATGTAAAAAGTCTTGGGAATTCAAAATTTCAAATTGTTTAATTGCACTATGTAGTCTGTACCCTTTTATGCTTCTCTTAAATAAAGGATTAAGGATTTAAAAAACTACTTAAATAGGATAATCAGAAATGTCCCTTCCTACTAAGTCCCACATTGCCTGCAAACAGTCAACAAGAGCCCCAAACTAGATATAAAATAGGTTTCCCTACATTAGAAAAGTTCATATCTTTCTCGGTTTTTTGGCTAAGACCAAGTGTACTATATGTTTTTATTAGTATAATATTAGTTTTTATTAGTTTAATACTTGATATGTGAGTCAGATGTTAAATTAATTTTTGTAAGAGAAAAGTCTATTATAATAGCTTGCTATTGGGACTTTCAAGTGTTGCATGTGTTGCACTATAGTATGGGCTTGGCACACCTCTCCCAAATTAGTTCAAGTTTCTTATGTTAAAATTAAAATTTGGGTTTTAAATTTTAAGTTTCATTATTTCCATGGCACGCTTGACTGCTTAATCATATTTGGCACCTTGCAAATGAAAAAAAATGACTAAGGAGGAGACATAAAATGTATTCTTTATCACCGATAGTTTAGCTCACATATTCCTAATTCACTACTTAAATGATGGAGTAACTTATCTATTTTAGATTTTGAAAATAATAATAATTTTTTAAGTTTTTGTCAATATTCTTTAAAAAGACAACAATGTTAAAATAGAGTGTTTAAAAGACTCTACACCCATTTAAAAATTTATAACCAAAAAAAAAATAAAATCCAAATTTAAGGGAGTGCAATAATAAATTCATGAGAATGGTGCCAATACTCATTATAGCACAATATATGAGCCACAAGCAACAGTCAAAACTAGACATTGAGGCAAAATAAATAGGTCCTTCACTATGAGACATATTCTTTACATGCCATGGTCTCCCTTGCCCATCTCAAGGCCATTATTAGGGTAATCTTCATCAATCACAAACCTGGACCAGTACTAATGTGTCTTCCATACCCTTTCCATTTCTTCAATTGGGATACCCTTTGTTTCGGGCAATAAATAATACACAAAGACAGACATCATGACAACAAAAAATGCGAAGAAAAGGAATAACCCAAACTTCAAATGGCAAAGGATTGTTAAGAAGACTTGTGCTACAAAAAATGTGAACATCATGTTCACTGAAACATTAATGCTTTGAGCAGCAGACCTAATTTCTAAAGGGAAACTCTAACTAGGCACAAGCCAACGAAGGGGACCCCATGACCAACCAAATCCAGCTACATAGATGCAAATGAAAAGCACCACAACAATGGCATACCACTTAGGTAAGTGATCAGGCTCTCCATCAACTCCAAACTTAGCACCAATTGCAGCAGTCACAACAATCTGCACACACAAACATATATTATTTTAAGCAAAACTGTCAAAAAAAACCAAATCTAGCTATATTAATTACTTAATCAAAAAGTTTATGATACTATGTCAAAAAATGAATTTGCTTAAAATCTTAAGAAAGAGGTACCTGGCATATGATCATTTGATTTCCACCTTCAAGGAAAAGAAATCTTCTCCCCCACTTATCAACCCCATTAATTGAAATCAGAGTACCAAGCACAAAAACAATGCCAGTAATCACAGCTGACATGAGTGAAGCATCATCTTTAAACCCAATGGTATTAAATAAAACAGGTGCATAAAACATAATCACATTAATCCCAGTGAGTTGTTGGAAGAATGGAATCATTATAGCCATAGTAAGGTGAGGTCTATACTTCCTATGCAACAAGTTTCTCCAAGGATGCTCAACTTGCCTTGAAGCTTCACTAGCTGCAGCAAGATCATTGAATTCCTCATCAATGTCATCGACACCACGAATTCTTTTAAGTTGAGCTCTGGCTTCATATTGTTTCCCTCGTTCAATCATGCAGTTTGGTGTGTCTGGAAGGATTAGTGATCCAATTGAGATTATAAGGGCTGGTACTACAGCACCACCTAAACTCAACCTCCATCCCCATCCTCCTTTAATCTTAGCAAACAAGTAGTTCAACACATTGGCTATGAGAATCCCACTTGTGATTGATAATTGAAAGCCAATGTTTAGAGCTCCTCTGAATTTGTAAGGGGCCATCTCAGAGAGGTAGAGTGGCACTGACTGTAATAAGAGAACAAACAACGAAGATTAATTTATCAAGTACATGATATTGTTTCGTGTCATGCAATCCCTCGAATATGAGTGTGTACTTAGCAAAACAACAGTGCACTTAGCCCCAAACATTTTTTTAATCAGGTAATTAACCAACATTGAACCAATGTCAGTCATTCATTGTTGACTATTATTTCTACTCAAGTTGTTAACTTTCTTGGAAAAATAAAATAAGATGAAGAAAATCAAACTCAGAAAACGAAGTATAAGCGCACAGATCAAGTTGCAATTTTTTTTTTCAGCCATTTGGAATCAAAGTAAGTGAAAGTTGGTGGAAATGGATTGGAGGGCTAACTGAAACAGGGCACTATGAGTTGGTATTCTATTATATTTTCATCATATCATTTTCTCAGCAACCAAACAGTGGCTAGCTCGTTCAAAAAGTAAAATAGAAAGCTATAATAAAGGCAGTGCAGAGTAAAGTAGAAAATGAGAGGAAACAATACCTGATTGGCGAAGCCGATACCGAACCCGAGCAAAATCCGACCCACAATGAGCATCCATACTGCTTGAGCAAAGCCATTGAAGAAAGCTCCAGCACAGAAAAGAACACCTCCAAAAAGCATCGACCATTTCCGTCCGAATTTACGTGTAATGGAAGTGAACGTGGTAAGTGTTTGGCTGTCGTATTGACAATACTGGTTCGTCGTCTTGTCCAACTCTTTCTTCCTGTACACCGATGGGAAAAATTCCTGCAGGAACGAATTCATGGACGTAACCCCACCTGACAAAATCCCAAAAAACAAAAACTTTATTGAGTATTCATACGAAACAAATCAAGCCCTTTTTTTTAAAAACTATAATAAACAAATTGAACTTGAAAATACCAGAAATCCCAATGTCATAGCCAAAGATCAGACCACCCATGGCTGCAACAGTACAAGTTACAGTGACATAAGGTGTGAGATTTCCTGGGTACTCTTTCCCAAGGAAGGCCACCACCTATTCCTCCCATTGCAGGCATTCTTGCTCTGTTTTCTTCTTTGTTTCACTTCAATGGCAGAGAGTGACTGATAAGAGAGTGATGCAAATGTAAAATAAAAAAAAGACCCTTTTAAGGATGATGAAAGGAAACAGAGAGAAAATATGTTGGGGGTAGGAAGTAGAAACAATTATAGGGACAACCATTGAGCTGTCAAACTATATTAGAACAAGCAAACTAGGCAACTAGCATGTGGTACTGAATAAAATATTGATCACGGTTAGAGTAAGGACTAAGGAGTGAAGTAGTGTGTGAAACTCAAATTATGTTGTGTTAAATGAAGCATCAATTTTTTTAGTTTTTATTATGAGTATCATCACATCTAAAAAGAAGATATAGATTTAATCTCGTTCGAATCTACTGAATGTGAACAGTATATTAATTCAAACTTTGTTCTCAGCCGGAAGTTGAATGAAGCATCAATTTTTGAATGAAATTGTTATGTATCCTTTCCTACAATTTATAATCAGCACATTGTATGGACGCGGTGTTCGGGATGTCTATCCGAAACCCTAGTTAGTATATATGTATGGTAAAGAGAAGTGAAGAAGCTTTGAGAGAGAAACAAGCCTACCTTGGTTGGGATGGGCTCCCACTTACAGGGTTGCCCTCATGGGCCTAAATGGCCATCACGGGCCTAGATGATAAGAGGAGAATAGAGGGGATCCTTAAGAGGGTGACAAGTCCCTTTGTCCAATACACGAGAGTATTAGGGACACGTGATGACCTCCCATTGGCTGAGTACAATAGTGTATTAACAGTTATGTCCATTTCCTTAATGATTAAGTCAATAAGCTTGTGAGAGTTGGGAGTTGGCCCTAGGAAAAATTTAGAAATTTAATAGTGAAAAAATTATAAATGATATTCAACACATTTGTGATGGTTAAGTCTGCCTTTATCTTCTACTTTCAAAATCTCATTAATTGTTGAACACTCTGAAAAAGCAGAAATGGTTTCAATTAAGAATTTTAGAATACAAATTAAGTTTAACTTTAATGACATATGTGCTTTGATAAAAAATTTGTAAGAGAGCTATTTGCATGTAAATCGTCATAGGTTTAGACGATTTATGTGTGATAATATATTTTTTAATAATTGTCAATAAATATATCATTTTTTACCAGTCTTTAAATCATTTGACACCCTTGTATAAATATTACAAATATGTATCCCACACTAAATTATCAATATTTATTAAACACTGCAATCAATATACATTAAAATTTCTTACTTGCAATACAAGCAATAAGCAAATAAGAGATCTTATCCAATCACCCTCGTTGTCTATATTTGTTCAATGTGATTGATAAATTCACTAACTACGTACTTAGTTTGTTCATGAAAATTGCAGATTGATTGTGTCTGATGAAATTGAATTTTTGTAATTAATGAAAAATAAAGCAAAGTTAGTGAACATTGTTGCAGTAGGAAAAAGAAAAAAAGAGAAAAGAAAGTCATGATACCATTGATTTGTGCTTCACCTACACTCACCGAATTTGACTAAATTACGTTACCTCATTCATCTGTGAAAAAGGACACTACAGAAATTGCAACATAGTCATGTTTATAGAAGGTCTCTTCTGCACAAAACCATAGAGAAAAGCTATATGCTCTTTGCCATAAAATGTTTTTTGACTCTATAGGTTTGAGTTACAGTTTTTGTAAGAGATAAACTCTAGTAAAAAAAAATAAAAAATGGATTGACTTATTTTAAACCTTAGCTATTTATTTATAAGAGAATTCGACATTCTCTTGCCAAGACGAAAGTTATTTTTTGAGAGGGAGAGTGAGAATAAACCATCATATACTCTTCCACGTAAATTGAATCTTAGATCTCTTGAATAGAAAGGATTTCAAGGTGTCGTTGGACAAAGTAGCCAATAAGAAGTCTTGTTTATTCATCTTTCAATGTGAAATTAGGGAACATTAGTTAAGGACAAGTCTAAGCATCCAATGACAGAGCCACGTGGGAGTGAGTGCTGTATTGACCCCACTCAAGTTTTAACAACATATAAGATATATATACAATTTTGAAAATCTAGTTAGACGTAACAGGTATTGGCCTACTAAAAAATAATAAATATGGAAATATTGAATGATAAAACTATAAATAGTGTAACGGATTACACATTTTGATATTCTCTTTCCTTTCAAACAAAAAGTAATTTTACAAATTCTTAAAAGTCAAAATTTTGTTCTAAGTGTTTAAGAAAGACAACAAAGGTGAAGAGCAAACAGATAAAATCCAAAAACGAGAAGAAATAAGAGAAAGAGAACTAGAAAAAAAAATCATGAAAAAACACAAATGTAAGAAGATTCAATTAGTGGGTGTAGTCTATTTTTGTCTTTCATATTTATGTTATGTAATAACTTAAATTTTGTATTCAATAAAATTATAGATAATTACTAGTACAGTGTGAAAGGATGATTTCTTTTAACTTTATTACTAATTGTTGAAATATATGCTTATTTACTAAATTACTTATTCTTTTTTTTGAACTAGAACTAAATGTTTATGGTCTATGAATTTTATTTAGTTGAAATAAAATTTTAATTGTGTAGTTACAATGTATTGAGAATGAAGTGATTATGCAGTAGTTTTAGAAAATAAAAAATTGATGTGGAATATTGTAAAACATTTATGTATCAAAAAACTTGATTAAATAGTAATAGTAGTTTCCGTTAGCTTTGTTTGGATAATAAGTGTAAAAATATTAGTGCTTACGATTATGATATTAATAGTTGTTGATCCACTCAATAATATTCATGGCTCTGCTATTATACGCATCTAACTTTCTAATCTAAAATAATTACCCATACTATTATTATCCGTAATTCAAATGAATATATGTAAATTAATGGATTGGAAAGAAAATAAATGGAAAAATATTCAACTTGTAATTTAGTGAATAATTAACAAAACAATGTAGATAAATGCTCATTGCTCATTCATGAGAGATGAAATTTTTGATGAAGAAGATAGGGATATTATATTTTTTAGTTCAAGAATATTGAGTTAATATTTTAAAGTCTCAAGTTGTTTCTTGTAACGGCGTGATTCATAAAATTCTAATTTTCTTCTACCATCAAATTTATGATAAATTTAAACTTAAAGAAATAAAAACCAAAGTCCTAGATTTGATTATTTATGATCGATAACATAATAAAATTCTAATTTTTGTTATAGCGTCAAGTCTCTAAAAAATTTAAACCTAAAGGAATAACATAAAAATCAGAGTTCTAGATTTGATTGTTTGTAGTTGATAACATAATAAAATTCTAATTTTCGAATGGCATCAAATTTCTTAAAATCTAAACCTAAACAAATAAAAATTAGAGTTGTAGATATGATTGTTTATTATCGATAACATAAGAGAAATATATCTTAAGAATATCGACCACATGTTTCCGAACTACAACCAATTTATTTATATATTTACAAAATAAATTATTACGTGTATTTTCTATGTGTGGATAAAACCACAAAAAGACCTACAAAGCATTCTAAGCTTCACAACGTATTACAAATGATGGCATCAGATACCCAACTACCAAACGTTCTTCACTCACCATCTCACTCTCTCATCCAGAAGTGAGTAAAAAGGAGAAAATGAAATCCTTAAAACCCAATTCCATCTTTATCCAAAAACATATCCAACAAAGATAAAATGCTTGAGGCAAAAAGTGCACCAAAGTCATGCTATCTCCTTTGTTAATTCAGTGGGAAAGCCATGACAAAATTGACTAAAACACCTCCCTTTTTTCTCCCTCACAAGATTTTGTTCATCATGAGTAATGGGTTACACTAAAGAAAAAGGGAAAGAGTTTGATACTCAAATTCGTACATGTGAAGCTTGGTTCTCTCAGTGCCACTAAATAAAGTTTGCATAAAAGAAAAGTAGAGTGGCTTCTAATTTTCCAACAATGCAATCATTTTGAGGCCACGTTAATCCAAACGTGTCACATTTTCTGTGTTGTGCTCTCAACTCTTGCATGATCATTCTTGAAAAGGAAGGAAAATGCTTGGTATAGCTCAAATTTGAGGTGGGTTTTTGAACTTTTTCAGTGCAAGTTTCACATTTTCCTGGGAAAAGTATTTGAAAGAAACAAGAAGAAATTTCGAAGATAATGGATCTAGTGGAATCTAAGTTTCTGCATCCACATCTAAATTTGTGACAAACGACAAGGTCTAGTTTTTGTAAGAATGAGAAGAAAAAAAAAAATAATTGTTCTAAGATTTTGCCCTTTTCTTTTCTTTTTTCTGTGCCCTACATAAGCCACTTCTTTTTTTTCCTCCTCCATGGGGAAAAAAAAAAGTTTGTGGGTGATAATACCTAACTGCCCTGCTGTTGTCGCTTGAGATTTCTTGCTTAGAAGAGACAAGAATCAGTGACTTTAAAATTATGGATTTTGCTAATGAGTTAAGTGTACTAAAGGCCATTTCAAGATTATATAAGTAGAAAATATATAATATTTATTATTGTAGATGATCATGCTTTCAAAGTTATTTAATATATAAATTACTATTTTGAAAAAGTTTTAATTTTTAAATTATATTATGTTTGTTGTATTTTAATAAGTATCTTTAAAAAAACTAATTAAAAAGAATTTTAAGTGACAGTATAGGTATAAGTTGTCTAAAACTTTGATGAAAATGATTAAATCTTAAACATACTGAAACTGATGGCAAAAAAAATTACGGAAATTGACTATATATGGTCACTTATTAAATATAACAAATACTCCTTAACAAGTATTTTTTAAAAGCATAATATATTTTAATAAGTATTATATATTTAATATAACCGTTAGTCATATTTTCAGTAATATGTAATAAATAATTTATTATTTTTAGAATATTTTTTGAAAATATCAATTATTGTTATTTCTGTATTTTAACAACTGCCTTAAAATTCAATTTCCAATCAACTACTTTGCCTATGATGCACAGTAGCTATCTTGCTAAAGTAAATGAGAAAAAAAGAAAAGGAAAACACTAAAACAGAGACCAACCCATTTAATGTTTATCAATATTCTCAATTCAATTTTGTTATAGAATGGCTGAAAACAAAGAAGGGAACCAAATACAGAAGAAGTTGTTTATTCCCACTTTCAGTGCCATTGTACAAAAAGAACTTCTCCAGAAAATTCAAATTAAATAAAACATTTTCTGCAATTGAAAAAACCCAGAAATGTTGTCCACAACCCACAGGTTCATTTCTGTATAATAGAAGCAACTACTAGCAAAAGCCAAAATAAAAGCAGAGGCCAAAACAAAGCCTAGAACCAAGTTATACTTTCTTGACATTATTCTGGCCTTCCCTGCTCATCTGAATGCCACCATTCGGGTAATCTACATCGGTGACGAACCTTGACCAATACCAGTGTGTCTTCCATACATTTCCCATTTCTTCAATTGGGATTCCTTTTGTTTCAGGCAAGAAGAAGTACACAAAGAACGACATGATCACCACGAAGAAGGCGAAGACCAGGAATAAGCCAAACTTCAAGTGACAAAGCATTGTCAAGAAGATTTGTGCAATAAGAAATGTGAAAATCATGTTCACTGAAACAGTAACACTTTGTGCAGCTGATCTAATTTCCAATGGGAAAATTTCACTAGGCACCAACCATCCTAGAGGACCCCAAGACCAAGCAAATCCAGCTACATAGATGCAAATGAAAAGCACCACAACAATGGCATACCACTTAGGCAAATTGCCAGGACTACCATCAACTCCAAACTTGGCACCAATTGCAGCTGCAACAACAGCCTGTACATACACATAAACAAAATTGAAAGTAAACAAAATTGAAAGTTGAAAAAGCAGCCTACATTTTTAGTCATACTAAGGAAAATGTACCTGACAAATGAGCATTTGGACTCCACCCTCAAGGAAAAGGAACCTCCTTCCCCACTTATCAACACCATAAATTGAAACCATTGTAGCAATCATATTAACGACACCGGTAATCACAGCTGACATGAGTGAAGCATCATCTCCAAACCCAATGGTATTAAACAACACCGGTGCATAAAACATAATCACATTTATCCCAGTAAGTTGTTGGAAGAAAGGAATCAAAATAGCCACACTAAGGTGAGGTCTATATTTCCTTTGCAACAAGTTTCTCCATGGGTTTTCTACTTTCTTTGATGCATTACTAGCTTCAACAAGGTCATCGAACTCCTGATGAACATCTTGGACTCCACGAATTCTTCTAAGATGAACTCTGGCTTCGTCATGTTTACCTCTTTCAATCATAGAGTTTGGTGTGTCAGGAAGGATTAGTGATCCAATTGAGATTATAAGAGCTGGTACTACAGCACCACCCAAACTCAACCGCCATCCCCAGCCTCCTTTAATCTTAGCAAAGAAGTAATTCAACACATTGGCAATAAGAATACCAATTGTAATTGACAATTGAAACCCTATGTTCAAGGATCCTCTGAATTTATAGGGGGCCATCTCAGAGAGGTAGAGTGGCACTGCCTGTAATTACAAATAATTAATAAAAAAAATGTCAAAATATATAAATAATTCAAAGTAAAAGGTGACAAACTTCATTTAATTTGTAGCTACCAAGTTGTTGTTTTTTTTTATATTCTACTCCATGGAATCAAAAGTGTAATAGTAGTGCATGTATGTCTGTCGTGTGCAAAGAGAAACAGAGCGGCATAATTTGGCATTTTTAACTGTGAGAAGTGAGAGCATAGCTTCTTTCTGGTTTATAATAAGAGAGAAATATATTTGATCATCAATCATACTAATATTTTCCTTCATTTTCTAAACAACCAAACAAGAACAAAGGAACAAAATCAAAACAAACCAACCAGATCAGTAGTGTAGAAAATTAGAGATAAGCAGTAGATCCCTTAAAAAAATATGTTTGGTAAATAAATGAAAAATATGAATCAGAATTTTCTTGGCAAATAAAAAATTAACACTAGCTTTTGTCATATTCCATTATATCTAAACCAGTACAATACAGATCTGGGAAAAAGGTTTCAATAGGTAAAATACAAAAATGGCACACTAAAACTTTCATACATATCATAAACAAAACTGGAATAAAGGAATAAAACCCTTGGAGATTTGTTTTACGTCTGTGGGGAAGCACATTTTTGTTCACCATGAATGCAGACAACTTGGATTTAACCAAACAAATCCATTTTACATAAAGAATATTGAAGATAGAGAGAGATATACCTGATTGGCGAATCCGATACCAAACCCGAGAAGAATCCGACCCACAATCAGCATCCAAACAGCTTGGGCAAACCCATTGAGAATAGCACCTGAACAGAACAACACACCTCCGAAGAGCATCGACCATTTCCGACCAAATTTACGTGTAATCGTCGATGCCACAATCGACGACAACAGAGCCGCCAGATACAATGATGAAGTGAACAATGTCAACGTTTCACTGTCGTATTGGCAATACTGGTTTGTCGATTTACTAAGTGCCTTTTTCCGGTACACAGACGGGAAAAACTTTTGCAGAAAAGAGTTCATAGACGTAACCCCACCTACCAAAATCCACAGAAAAACAAAACCCATTATGATAATTCACACTCAATTACTCAAAATAAAAAAATTCATACAAATCAAACAGAAAGTTTGGATTTTTATTTTACGTACCAGAGATTCCAATATCATAACCAAAGATCAATCCACCCATGGCTGCAACAATACATGTCACAAGCACATAGGGAGTGAGATTGCCTGGGTACTCAGCCCCAGGTGGACCACTAACTATTCCTCCAACAGCAGGCATTCTCGCTCTGTTTTTGTCACTTCAATGGCAGAGTGAGATAACAGAGAGTGAGATAACAGAGAGTGATATCTAAGACTGAGAATCAAAGGAGAAGAACCCAGAAATTTATATATACTGCAAAACAATGATATACAAACAATGGCAGAGGAACAAGATAGAGTTTTTGAGACAAGGCACACAAGCATGTGTTTATATAGAAAAAAAGATTGTCAGTTTGTCACAAATTCCTTTGATTAGGGACAAACAGTGAGCTGTCAATGAATAAATTCATTCTTAATCCCCTTATTTTTTAGATAAGGCTTAATATTGAAATTTGAGTAATAAGCAAAAGATACCATATTAGTTTACTTGAGCTATCCACCGCTCGATGGTTCTACTAGAAAATTCAGAAGTAAATTATAGTAATGATGGACGGTAGGGATATAACTTGAAGCTCCAAAAAGAAGATAATGAAAAAAAAAATAAAAAAAATTTGTTTCTTCAACAATTAATGCTTTTTGCCATCATTAATGTTTTGAAGATAAACAGTCGGTGAATGTGGTTGAAGAAAATAAAATTGAAAATGGATTTACACGTCAAATAATGCTGAGATAGGTGAAGGTAGGCGTTTCTGATTCCTAATGAATGCATGCTGAGTCAGCAATTTTATTTCCTAAAACTTCACGAAAAACTGCTTATTTTTGTTTGGATAACGTTGGATTAATTGGTGGTTCGTCCGCTATTGTAATAATAGATGTGTACGTGACTTATAAGACCTTTTACAAGTAAGGTACCTGCTTGGACAAATGTGAACGTGTAGCGAATGACATGTTTCTATTTGGAGGGAGAAGATAGTAATTTAATAAATGGAAGGAGAGGAGGAGAAAAAAGAATTAAAAATAAAAGTCACTTATTCTATATTTTATCTGAAAATTGAGAAAAAGAAGATAATATAATATATTATTATATAAATTTACCATTGTATTTTATTTGAACTATTAAGAGCTTAGGTCAAGTGATTAGTATATATTCGCCCACCGCCTAATGTCGAGTTCGAGCACTCTCAGTCTCCTAATGTATTAAAAAATATATTTTATTAAAAATTAATAAATATTTAATAAAAATAATAAGAGTTTATTAGTCAATACGAACAAAAATCATAATTAATGTACATTATGTCATAAATAATTTTCTTTATTTACTTGTCAAGTGTATATATTTTATTTAAAAATTAGTAGGTATTTGATAAAAATGATAAGGGTTTATTAGTCACTACAAACAAAAATCATAATTAATGTACATTATGTCATAAATGATTTTCTTTATTTCGAAAACAAATCATCAATTTCAGAACTAGAGAATTTATAAAAATTTTATTTTCGAATAAGATTCAAACTCAAAAAATCAAAAAATAGAACACGTTTTTTTTACCACTAGATAATTATTGATTCAATAGATAAAATTTTTAGACTTGCACCAAAAATTTGGGATCAATTTTACTTTCATGAAATTGAGGTTTGTGAGTAAGAAAAAGTATATGTCTCAATGTGCCATAAAAATGTGGCGGTTTAAAACTTTAGACAACCTAAATTTTAAGTTGTTTAGTCGATAGAACATTAACTTCAAGGAACTGACATGGTAGGGTTAGCTAAAAAAAAAAATCAAAAATTGACCTACCCGACCTAATGCTTAGCCCTACTTCTACTCAGTGTCCATAACATGAAACGGTACGTGGAGGAGTATTTATGTAATCATAAGAGAATATAAGGGACATATTGGGAAATAAACTAGGATGACCACGCTGTGTCTGATTACGATTTGTGAAAGATAAGATTGTAGCTTTTCGGTTTCCGAACACAGAATACAAGCGCATACTGAAAAGGGAATGTAATTTTCTAACAATAATACCCCATGTGGATTTCGGTATTTGATTGTTGTACAGTATTTGTCACGAATATGGTAATACTCTATGATTAACTTTTCTAATTGAGAAATCTTGTACTAGGCTGAAGATTGAGGAATAAATTATTGTAATGGGTTTCCTAAAAAAGAGAGTTAAAAAAAAAAACGTTATTTGTAGATCTTAGACTTGCTGAAAATGATTGCAAATTTTTGAGATTTTAATTACAAAGATCATCTTAGTATCATGACAAATTTATCAAAAAAATTGTATGATTATGTATGTGATTGTACCCTAAATTATGGTATTATAATATTCCAATTATGCTTTCGTTATTGATTTTCTTATCCACTTAATTAAGCTGTTGCAAGTTTTTTTTTCAAAATTTTGTTTGTGATTTATGATAAATATAGTTAGATTTCAAATTGAATAATTTAAATATCATATTATTTGAATTTTATTACTTAATTCAAAAATCGATTCGAATCTAAATGTAAATTTGAATTCTAATATAATTTTGAATATTTGAATTTGGTAAAAACAATACATAATATTTACATATTTATAATAAAAAAAAATATTATTTTAAACAACGTAAACTGAGTTTTTTTCTTCCTCCAACAAAAAGATTATGAGAACCTCAATGCTTCAAGTTAACGTGGTAATCACTTTCACTGCTTTACCAAAAGAGAAAGGAAAATAAGAAAATATTCTCTTTTGGGAGAATCTTAAAAATGAAAGTTAATTCAATAAAGAAAAAGAAAATGATACAAAAGAAAAAATATATATATAATAATTTTTTTTATTTACTCTCCTCTTGAATAATTTGGAGAGAAGCTTCCAATAATGTTTTTTTTTGCAATTTTTGTTTTGGTCCCTTTACAGAATTTGATTTCCTTTCAAAATTTTACTCTATAAAGAACCTAAATTGTGTTTTTTTGTGTGGAAATTTTAGTGTAACTATAATTTCTTACATAATTCATGGGGACGATTGGTGAGATCAGGAGCTAGAGGTGGACTATGCTAGGTGATAAATTGAGTTTGGGAGTGCAAATGAATACAGTTACTTGTGAACATCTGGTGAGTTAGTTATTAAGGGTTCAACTTCAATTTAATTTATTTGAAAGAAGAGGAAAAAAAATGACACTTATTTTTTGTCTTATTTGAAAATTAAGAAAAAGGTATATTGTATTTTATCTTTATGACCTATCATTGATTTTGCAATAATCATCATGAATTATTAAATTAGGCACATAATCTCTTTTTTTGAGTCATAATTAGCAAATAACCCCAACTCATCAAAATTAGTCATTAAATCTAACAAATTAATTTTTAAAAGACTAAATTACACTTATTATAATTTTTTTTAATGTATTCTATTTTCATTTTTTATGAAATTAAACTCTTTTTATTGATTCAATTTTAGCATATATAAATAATATTTGAATCCTTCATAATTTTTATTTTCTTGCCATAATATTTAAATTATCAATAGATTTAATAAAAATATTTTTTTCATTTATAGAAAATATACAAGTTATTTCAATTTGCAGTTTAATGATAATATTTTCATCAAAATTTTTATTTTCTTATTAATGTATTACAAATATTATAGAATATATTAAAATTAGTTAAATATGATCTTGAAAAAGAAAAAATAAAAGAAGAAACAAGAGATATATAGAAAATGAAAGACACAAAAAAATTATAATAAGGATACTTTAGTCTTTTATAGTTAATTTGTTAGATTTAATGACTAATTTGGATGAGTAAGGATTATTGACTTATAACTCAAATAAGGGGGTTATATGTCTAATTTGGGAGTAAAGTGCAATTAACCCTTAAAAAATGAAATAAAATGAGATGAGAGTAAATGATCAAATATATTTTTGTTTGTGAGTTGAAGGGAAATAAGAGAATATGATATATTATTACATAATTTTATAAATACGTTATTAAAATATTTTATTTGGATACTAATAAGATTTTAATAAAAATGATAAGGATATATTAGTAATTATATGCAAAAGTTATAATATATATACATTATTCTCTCCCTCCAAATCCTCACCATTCAAAGGTATTTAAAAAGTGAGTCATGATATTAGACCACTGTTTATGCCGTAATTTAATTATGTGATTGGTTAGATCAATTCTTATGTTTGTCATGCTTAATAATCGGTTAGGTTGTCTCCTTAATGTTGGCCACCTAATAAGGGTCCGTACTCTACTCTTATACGACTTATATATATATATAGGTTGTCTCTGTATTCTAACATATCAATTTACGCACATAATATAGAGTCATTATTTGATTCAAGTGAGTTAAACATGTCCAATTTTATATCAACTAGATTTTTATTTTTTTTTTTATTTCTCAAGTTGCATGTTAGTATTAAGTCGTTTTATTGTGTTGAAACTTGAAATGTAACTACTAAATTAAATTAATTCACATCACTAAAATCTCACTTTCCATTAGTTTGAACAACAAACATTTTATGTGTGACATGTTGGAGCAAACTATTTTAAGTGATTATGATAAGTGACCAGCCCTTTACTATAGCCATACTGGCCTATAAATGTAATGACAACATTAGACATGTCACATATAAAACATGGGAGTTGAGTTGACACATAACCAATTAAATGGAATAATGTTCTATATCTAGATAGCTAGCTTTGACTATGCTGAGAAAGTTACAGGGCTCATAAGGTAGTAGGCCAAGCTATTTCTATGTAAAGTACATGGCTCAATCAATTTTCTAGTGGACCATATATACACATCTTGTGTAGCCCAGTTCTTTAGACACAATTTCTTCACTTCAACCAGCCTTGTCCACTGCAATTTTTATTTTTTATTTTTTATCATCTTTGGAGTAAGGAAGTCAAGTCACCAAAATTGTAAAGATGCTGCTATTGACCAAAAAGTGGCAAAATATGAAAGCAAAGATTTCCTTTTGAAATGGAAATAATTTCATAACCCAAAATTGGAGACTCCAAGTTGGAGTCAATGGAAAAGAAAAGAAGAAAATTTAAATATGTTCTAATTAGACAAGCAATAATATCTATTGCCTATTGGCTATTGGTTGTGGGACTGACCACTAGAAAATTAAAAGAAACATACTTTCTTTTCTTTGCAACTAGCAAGTTGGATTCTAAATTTTATTAGAGAAAAAGAATTTTATATCCTCCTACTCCTAGAGGATTATAAAAATAAATATTAAAAAAAGGACCAATAAATCCTACTTTCCTCTATAGAAAAAAAAAACTAATAATCCTAAAACATTTTTACAAGATTTATTAATCCAACTTTAAATAAAGTGATTCCAAAGAAGTTACATTTTATATTTGGCCTAATAGTAGTGAACATGTTCTTCTAAAGTATTGAGTCTGATTGTTTTTTTATTTAAAATAATGAGATAACATCATCTTAATGATAATTTATTATTATTTAACAGTTTAAATTAATAAAACTTTTGGAAAGGAAATCCTCTTCTAAAGTATTTTCTTCTGTGCTAATGGCAACACTTGAAGGCATTATTTAAGGAGTTGGGACTATCAAGGGCCCATGGACCTGCTAGGCTATTTCATACATTGGGCTAACTCCAGTATCTTGAAGTAGAATTCCAGGTCCCTTCGTTGGACATAAAGAGATGAATTCTGCTATCATCTTCAGCATTGCATGTGCATGAATTTTCAGAGAATTTTACAAAAAAATGCAATGTCTTTGTCTTCTTAACTGTAGTAGTGTGTCTTATTCCATATAACCAACTTAAACCAACATCAAAAGCATTGCAATGTATACAACTCAGATAGCATAAAACAAAAATCCAGGTCCATGGTACTTGTTAAAGACACAATTGACGATTAAGAGTTGCCACTAGATTCTAGCTTGATGGACATTGTGGAACACAGCATTTTCACACACCTGCTTGCAATATTTATTTTTGTATTAAAAAGATAAATAGTGGAAGGGAGGAAGAAAAAAAACAAAGAGATAATTAATGAATTTTTATGTTTTTAAGCTTTACATAATGACCAGATGTAACTCTCTATTTACTATAAATTTCATGTATCTGATGAAAACGAGAATTCAATCATGAATTATTGGTTGCCAATTGAATCAATTGATACCTTTGTTCTATTCTCTTTTATGACACATGTTTACACTCTACTTAATCCTATCATCGTATGTATTTTTTACCTAAAGTACATGAGAAGAACAATAATGACACTCGTCCCATATATGGATTCTTGGTAGTTAAAACTTTCATGATCTTAATTAGCCTAGTGTTTTTTCGGTTAAATTAGTAATTAGTTAATTATGACCATATTTACGTAGTAGAAGACGTAGTTCATCAATATTTTTGATGATATAATTCCAAAAGTCAACATATATATACCAAAGGTCGTCATTAAGCATTTAAGCTAAAAAATGAAGTCTAGCTTTTTGTGCTATCCAAGTATGATCATTCCTAATCTTAATTATATTTTTCTTTATAAAAACCCATTTCCATGCATTCATAAATGGTAATGGATTTAGATCTCGATTATATATATATATTGATTCATTGGCCTAATTAGTTAACTTATTACAGCTCATATAGATGAAAATTAATTTGAACCCTGAGGAATCAAACATGGTTGGAAATGGTGGTACAAGCAGACTTGGGGTGTTGATCTTGTTTAATATACTTATAATACTCCTCAAGGTTCAACCTGAAGCTGTCTCCCATTATTCTTCAGGCCCTCTTCCTACTTTGCCACCTTCTCAAAGTTCATCTAACCTTTTCTATCAAATTGATCTAAAACTGAAGAAAACACCAGAATATGAAGATTGTAGTAAAATTTGCAGAAAAGAATCTTATGCATTACATGGTCAAAATTATTGGAAATGCTATCACAAGTGCAGGAGAAAAAGCTTAAAATCCAAAGGACAAAAATATCCATTTTAAATTCATTAGCAACTTGGATCTTTGTTCATGAAGACCAAAAACCAGTTTACTTTTATTTTCTGATACACTATTTATCATTTTTCAATTAATATATAGGAGTTGTTTTTAATTTCACTCTGTTCCTGTTACTTCTATTGTAAATTAAAAGTTGTATAAGAATTATGAAAAAAAAGAAAAAGGAACAGAAATTAAATGCACTAAAATTGGCAGATGAGATAATTCATTCATCTACCAAGGAGAGCTTGGAAGATTGGGAACACATGGGTTTCCTATGCTGTGCCTTCCTGGCCACAGTAACATATATCCCAATCCCAAAAACCAAAACAAGTTTTCATGGTCCACACATTCACATGTAGTCCATATCCCTTGCAATGGTTATGTCCACACTGCTTGAGAAATCAACACCTTGATATGAGCAAAGATGATAATAACCATTCTTCAAAAAATCCAAATGCCTAAGTTCTGACTTGTTCCTTGGTATTTTTTTTCTTGCTTCAGAATGTAAACAAACAATATGCCATATATATTTATGTTGCTTAGCTTCTATTGGACATTCTTGTATAAAGGCGTGGGTCCATGCTCACATTTAAGAAATATAAAACTGCCATATCAAGGAGACAAGGGTAGCTAACAGACAAGTAAATACAGATGGAAACTTCATCTATCACTATCTTCGTTATGCACAATGTTGGATAGAGAGATGCTTGATTGCCATTATTCACATGCCCATCAGAGAGAAATGCAAGTCTTCCCCATGTGATCACTCACAATTCACAGAAGTAAACAAAATATATTATGGAACACTTTCTATCCTCAACTAACTTAAATAACTGTAATTTGCATTCTTTGTTATATAATAAATTTTGTTCTCCTTTGCTACACATCTGCAATTGCTAAAAAGCAATGCCTGAGTATCGTCAAGAAAATTTACAGTAAAGCTAATATAGTATTACTACTTCTGGTTACAATCTGAACAAAAAGCTGTGCTTTTCTATTGCAATAAGCAAAAGGCAAAGAAAATGAAACTGAGAACATATCTGAGATTGCAAAACAAATTAGCAAAACTCGGAAGACACTTATGTAAATATACAGTTAAAAAGAATTACATTCATGAGTGCCAGATTCCACTCAACATACTGCGAAATCTGTTTGTGTTTAGCTTCCTTACAAGTCTCTTCGCATCAGAAACTTCAGCTTCTGCAAGCTTTTCTATGTTTTTTAGGTACCCAGAACTTGCAATCTTTTTTCTGGCACTATTGCAACTTGTTAATGATATTAATATAGAGATCAAGAACTTTTTGTTACCAGGATTTCCTTCATCTGGATCAAGCAATTGCAGAAGCAGGCCAATATTTCGATCATCCTGCACAAATTTCTTCCTATTTTTAGGTACCAAAACCAAGCCAGAGAGTGCCTCAGCAGCCATTTCACGAACTTCAAATGACTTGGCATTTAGAAACTTAATGAGCTCTGGCATAAAACCAGTATCACCCATTGCTTTCTTAGCCTCTTCTGATGTCCCACATAGCCTAAATGCCACCTTCAGTGCCAATTCTTGGATTAAAACTTCCCCATTGCGAATATAATAAAGCAGTTGATCCAAAAATCCATAATTCAACAAAGTACTAATTGAACTAATGGAAGGAAAACATATATTCTCAATAGCTCTCAATGCTATCTCACGAGTTTTAGAGGAATAAGACCATTTAGGATCCAAAATACGTAGTAATGCACGAATTCCTCCTTCTCTAATCACCATTTGCCTAATCAATTCGTCTCCAGAAGCAATATTTTGAATGTACTCTATTGAATTTACCTGAATAGCTTCATCCTTGGATTTTACAAGCTTGATAAACGTGGAAATTGCACCTTCTTCAACCATAAATCTCTTTATTTCTTCAACACCCACAAGGTTTCTCAAAACCCCACAAGCAGGAACAACCAATTCCGCTTTACAATCATCAGTAGCACATATTTTCAATAGAGCAGTGACACCCCCATGAGCCGAAACAGACCAAGCATTATCTGAATTCTCAGTCAATTTTTGCAAGCACCTAGCAGCTCCTTCCTTTCCCAAATCACTTCCACATTCCAAAACCCGAATCAATGGCGCAATAATCCCAGCTCCAATCAAAACCCCTTTATAACAATGGAAACCTGCAATCACAGAAACCACCTTGACAGACACTTCTCGAATTTCCATCTCTGGTGAATCAAGAAAATTCGCCAAAACATTCACTATGTCATTGACTTCTACAATTACTTTCACATACTTTTCATCATCTACCACAACCTCGTACAAATTAACCAAAGCCTGCTTTTTCATTACTAAATCCCCAACTTTCATTCTTGTTAGCAAATCCCTTATATAAAATCTCATGTCATCTTTGCAAGCTCCAAGACCAGGCCTTGAGACAACGAGAGCATACCTTTGAGTCAAAATACCGGTTGTATATATATCTGAGAGCTTTCTAACATGCCGATCGAGTTTCGCATAGATCACATCCAAATCGCTTTGCATCAGGAGCTTCCCACTGTAAGAAAGATCGACACAACGGCGAGCAAGATCGTAGCACTCATGCACAGTGACCAATATGACCGGAACTAAAGCAGAGAACAATGGGTTCTCTCCGGACTCGCTGTTATCGGCGGTGATTAGGCCAGAATGGAGCTCTTCGAGCTTTTGCCGAATCACTTGCCATTTGGCAGCAAAGACTCTGATAGACTGAGAAAGAGAAATCAAGGAAAATATAAACTCGATGACCTGCCGGAGAGAAGAACAACCGGTGGATGTTCCCGGCGAGTTCTCTTGTGCTTTTGATTCCCTTACGCCATCTTCATTTCCCATTTTCGTTCCTCACTTGTTTTGGAGCAAACCCATATTCCGACGAAGTGGGTCAGGTCCCCGTGAGCTAAAGAACGAATATTCCGGCGAAAGATTGGAACTTTGAGAGAGAATACAATATGTTGAACGATCTTATCATGAAGAAACAAAGAAAGAGGCTCTAACTGCAGATCTATATTTATCCACAGATTGCAGCTGATACAGAATTGGATTCTAGTGACGTATTTACAAGAACAACCTTCTAGACTTTCTGTGAAACAATGACTTGTCAATGGAAAGTAACAAGGGTAGTTCTGATATTATGATGGTGAATAAGGCAACTCAATCTGTTGGAAGTTGGACCATAGGCCATTGGTTTGATCAGAGGAATTGACGATGGAGAACTTTTCAAAGCTCTCTTGATAACGTCACAAATTTACAATGAAGGTTCACATGATGAATTTTCCTAATTATAAAAATTACGAACACGTTACTGCAATTCGATTAATTATATTTTTAATTAAATTAAAAATAATATAAATTATTTTTATAATTAAAATTTATAGACATTTCTTCATCACTAAACTAATCTCTTAACGCACTCAAATTTTAAATAAGAATCTTATATGAACTTTGTAGATGACATGGCAATATAAATTATCCAATTAATTTTCATTTAGTATTTAAAAATAACATAATGCTATAAACTTCTATTATAATTTGTATGGTTATGCATTGACCATTTTAAATTTATCTAAAATATTCAAGCATAAAAAAAGAAAGGAAAGTAATTTAAAATCATCAAAGAAAAGTGAGGTAAAACAAGATATTCCTTATTTCATGGATTTTATATTGTTATGTTGTCATACATTACACTGGAAGTAATTTGTTGCACTGTTACTTGTGCCAGAAGTTATTAGTCAACTGTTACTTGACTAATACCATAAAAGTTCTTGTTTCTTAGTTTGCATCTAAAAACCTTAATTTACTTTAATTTATGGTTGGAAACTGAGAGATTTGCATTTAGAGGCACTTCAAGTGCTATAACTATGTAACAGTTTCAATAGACAGAGTTTGAGGTTGATTAATAATATCACTCAAAGTAATTTTAAATTAGAAGAAATCTTTCTTTTGAGAACAAGAATATCATCTCATTTTCTTTTAAAATTGTTTTTAAAAAATAAAAAATTTTAAGAAAAAAGTTTCTGTCCAACCAAACACCAGTTAGGAAAGCAAGTTACATTTCTGTTCTAAGAAAGTTTCAGTAATATTCACAGCTCTGAAACATAACTGTCTATCATTCTCAATTTTCCTTTTCTGTTTCCTCATTTCAGTGCAAGTAGTTATCTAAAATTAGAAAAACAACTTGTACATATTAATTAGAGGTTATCACCACTATATTGGGTTCCTTAGTTAATACCTAGTGATCAGTAATTGAAGCACTTATGGACCAGCCCTTAATGAAGACATTGCTCTGATTAGGTGAAGAAAAAAAGAAAAAGGGTAGCTTTCAATGGCCCTTAGAATGAAGTTGACAGAGCTACCTATTTCACACCTCCACCATGTGAAGCCCCTTTGTTGGATGCCATGAGCTAGCAGTCACCTTTTTGAATGAGAATTGTATACAGCGGAAGTGAATCTATTAACTAATTGAGAGAAAGTTCCACTCTTTTCTAACCCTTTTTGTGGTATGTGGATGTACAGTAAGAAATATCTTAAACAAAAGCCAAAATATATTTTTAGGTTAAAATTTCAATCATATATAACATCAATCTGATAAAGTCTAATTAAAAATCGATCTGTAACTATCTGAAGTTCTATTAGAAGAACTAATTATTACCTCAATTAAAAAAATTAAAAACAACTATAACATAAGTCTTTATTATCTTTTTAGTGTTTAACAATTATTCTCACAGTTTTTGAACCTAATCTCGTTCGAATTCGTAATTTCCTCTCTCCACAAATATTTTTTACGAGCTTAAATTTTAATTTTACAAAAATCCTCAACTATTGATTTAAAATATGTCTTATTATTTCAACCTAACCTTATTGAGTATATAAGCCTTCATTCTAGTCATGTGATGCATGTCATATAATTAAAAATGTTTTGAACACATTGAAGGTGGGTTCACGAGAGATCATGAGGAGGATGTCCAATAGCCAACTGTGAGCAGAGCCAGACTGAAAGCAAAAGAGTAAAGCTGCCAATGTCATGAAAATGCTGCTAATAAAAGAAAGCAATAAGATATTGACCATCCCCACCAACAAAATTAACCGAACAAAAGCTTTAGCAGAATTTATAGTGGTCTGTTATTGAGAAAACAATGAATGCAATGAAAGGTAAAGTGCATCAAAGCACAATTTTTAGATCTTGGTACACAAAATGGACCACTAGAAAAAAAAAAGAAATTTTCTCTTAATTTAATATATAATTTACATATATCTCAATTAATCATTATTTAGTTTGATCAAAGGTATATCATTCTTAATGACGCTAGAAAATTTTTGTTAATTTTACTTCCAAAGACTTTTCTTAAAAAATTTAAATTCAAGAAATAAATAAATAGAACACATACTTTTTACTATAATCCAACATGTTGAATAGAAATACATATAGACGACCTATGATATGATTTGTTGACTCATTCTGTTTTTAAGGATTCTATTTTTAGTAATCTTAGCCACAATTAGTGTGCTTTTAGACCAAGTATTTGGGAATTTGGCTCTAAACTAATACAAAACAATTCAGCCTCTAGTTTTGGAGAAAAAGAAAACTAGTAATGCACTTGATTTTCATAGGGCCAGCCTGCTTATAGTGCAATCCCATCAGAAAATATGTGTTTTATACCTTGTTGCACATAATTGGCTCTGCAATTCTGCACATGCCTAAAAAATTGATGGCAGGGACAGGGACCCTTTAATGTTTAACTAAGAACTTACAATTTCACAATTCAATTTTATTTGTTTAGGACTTCCATATGGTCAGGTCAATGAATTGTATGAAAATCCCAGTAATCATTTACTCGATTCAATACTGGTTATATATGTTATGAATTTTCTCATATTTGTTAAGAATGCGAGAATGTCATGCTAAAAAATATATATAATTATTTACAATTATAAAATAATTTTTTTAACATAATCAACGAACATGAGATTGTCATATCCCATATATATATATATATAAGTAGTCTCTTTCTATAGAATCCGAAAGATGTTGTGCTTTTCTTTTATTTATTTTGATGAGTTAGGTAGAAAATACCATTTGTTATGGCAAGCTATCTTTGAGTAAGGAGAAAGGAAAATTCAAGTTATTCAGACTGCAGCAGAGTATGAAAATATCTTAGCTTTGAAGAGAAAAGTACATGTTAAATTATACTGTGTTCATCTACTTAAGAGTCCCATCACTATGAAAAAACAAAGGAAACTTCGTTAAATAGTAATAAAGTCAATTTGTTTGAAAGGAGTACAAGGATTTCTTGCTTGGCAACGCAAATATATAAAAACAAGCTTCTTTGTTGCACAATCGTTCCATCAATTAAGGAACAAATATTAGTAAATTTTTTTAAAAAATATTATTTTATTTAGATGGTTTTAAGAATCAAATTGAACCTTAAAAAAGTCAACAATTCCAAAATGTAAACCCAAATTAATGTTAAAGAATGAATTGCCATTTCTTAAGCATGAGATCAAATAAAATATCACAGATTTTGTATTTAGGTTGAGGTAGAGACAAAATTTCAGATCTTAGAATCTGCAAGTTGTCTACCTTGATGTGATATAGTTAAGGTGCTAAATAGACATTGAATTGATGTTAATTTTGATATTCTTCTAATATTATAAAAATACACAAATAACTAAATTATCTGGCTTATTAATTATAAATTTTTGCTTGTCCATCAAATAATAACTTATCATGATTTTAGAGCAACGTATTTTAAATTTATAACCATCATTTAGTTTTTACATTCTTAATTAAAATTATAACATTCACCAATTTCGCCGACTCTCTTATAAAAAAAATATTTAGTTCTAGGATTAATTTAAATTGACATTAATTTTTACTAACCCTCTCAGTCTTTTGGCCCATTACACATTTGAATTTGACTAAACCTTATAAGGCCAGAAAGATGAAGAATTGAAGATGTAGCCGACCATGCAAAATTTCAGCAGTTGGGTGCTATGTTTATCATCAGTTCTCATGGACCACCGAATCACAGATTATAACATTTCAACCAACAAAAATGTCAATAATCACAAATTTGTTTCTAATCACCCCTAAACTTTCCATTTCCTAATCACAACATTACAAAAAACTTCTTTCAGTTTTCTGATATTTCTGTCTACTTCTTCCATTTTGGGCTCCCAAATAGCAAAAATGCTTCACTCTTTACAACTTAAACTGCAAGAAAATGATGTTTTGCTGAGTGATCATGCAGAACTATTGGACTGGCAAAACCCAGAGGCTGATATGGTTATGATTAGCTTAAAAATTTGAATGGGATGGCATACCTAAACTTTGATTACACTGCCATAACTATTTACTACACAGTGTTAATAGGGTTGGGGCACTAGACTACCCTGTTTTTAAATTGCTATACATAGGTAGCATTTAGAGTAGACATCTTACCAAACCAAACCAATCCTCAAGTTATTAGGACTTCGAATAAGACTTGAAGGATAAGATTTGTGTCAATTACTTGTTATTTCAACTATAGAGGCACCCAATTAAAAAACGACAACAGCTTCGAGAATATATATTTTATTTCATTTATTTATTTTTTATTTTAAATTCTATAATGTAAATTACTTGTATCTCTTCTACAAAAGAAAGAAAGAAATATATATAAAATACAACAACAACCATTGCTTGAGAATATTTAAATGTTTGACAATGTCAAAGGCTATTTACCTTGCCTAGTAGATAAGAGATTATTTATGTCAAAGAATCAAGTATTTTTGTTTTAATATCAAATATATGACAGCATATGAAAAGACTAAATAAGAAGAAAATTCTTCGTTGTTATTGTCAAGAAATCATAACTTTTGTCACTGATTAGTACATATATATTTGTTAATTGAAGTCCAATCTTTTTCACTTTTTTTTTTATAGACATATATCATGAATGGAGAAAATCCATTTGCAAAATGGAATATTTGGGTAAAACATTCTCAGGCTCTTAGCAGAGCAACCTTGCAATGTATTTCCTTAGCACATGATGATTTTCACAAAGGACCTAAACCCCTTATGTCTATTTATAAGATAGTTTCATAATTATGAATGCTAATGGAAGATAGATGTGGACTATGAACCTCAATTCAAAACTGGCAAGGATGAGTTCCACAAAGTAAATGATTTCCTTGAATTATGACTTCTCTTTTTTTCCACCTATTATACTTTTTATTTATTTGTAGCTCGAATTGGCATCCTAAAGGGACGAGATTAAACTAATTACTTACATATATGTTTCGACTAATTTAATTCTTTATTCCAATCAAAAATAAATTTATGCAAAACTCAAAGATAAGTTATTTACATCAAAAGTAAAAAATTTATTAAGGCTTTTTTGGTTCAAGACATCCCCGGAAGACCAGATTATTAAGAAATTGATGCTTGTCACCAACGCCAGACCCCAGCCCCTATTCCAAGTCCGCTCCATACCCATCTTTTAAATACATGTTACAAGATGAATAAGAAACTTGTGTTTGACAAAAAAATAATAATACAAGAATAAGGCTAATTGCGACACTAGTAAAGATTAAAGAATGATCTAAAGCAGTGAATCTATATTGAAGAGAGAAAAGTATGATGCAACAGGTGTGACCTATACAAGTGATGGTGAATATATTTAATGAAAAAAAGAACAAAAACGAGGGGTCAAGGAGAAAGAAGCTTGTCATTGAATCAATGTAAACAAAGAGAGGAATCATAAGAGAAGAGGGAACTTTATATTAAGATTACAACATTCACCAGAATACTTAGAACACTGACATGATTCATTTTCAGGATAATCTTGGACTTGAATCCTTTTTGCATGACTTGCCCTTAGCCATCTGCAAGACTTGATTGGGGATCCACTATGACATGTATATGAATCAGGCAGGTCCAGATATAGAAATCCCTGCAGATTGTTTTTATTCTATTGCCACCTGCTTGATTATTCCATTCAATTCATCAATATCAAACTCGCAGGGTTTGATCCACAAAAGTTCACTCTTCATAAGAAAATTCCACTCCATTGATTGAATCCTGCATCCATTGCTTTTCTTTTTCTTCTCCAATTCTATTGTCTTCTTATCATTCACTTGTAGCAACTTCAATCCAATTAGAAGGAAGAGTCATCCTGTACTGAGCCGCTTCAACTGATACCATGGCATCTCATCCGTCAGCTGCCAAAGCTCTTGAGATCCTCAATGTGAACACGTCCACCAGTATAGCCTCCCCCCAATTCATTGCCCGATGATAATATATACTTCCAGATTAAGTCGTGTTTTATCCAGCGCCCAGATTTTGTCATGCATACAGGCCTGAGTGGCAATGCAAGTTTGGTTTGCCTGCATCAGCAATGGAGACTTGCAATTTTTCCATTCTGGGGTCTGGCTGATCCAGAAAAAGGATGTAAAGTCTTGCTTCTTTTGTTGTATGTGAAGTACGTTTTGATTTGGGTACTCTCTCTGGCCTTCGAAGTTATACCTGAGTTTGCTGTACCATGAAATTAAACAAAGTGTTGAACATTGAATTTCAAGTGCTGAGGAACCCCATCTTTCTTATTCCACCTTCCATGTTATAACTGTATGAATGCCAATGCATGCTGGTGTATGTTTCTATCTTCCATGTTATAATTGCAGGAATGCCAATGCTGGTGTCTGTATGCAGATAACTTGCCCTCCTGAAAACTTCTGAAGCTTTACGACAACAAGAAACAAACAAAAAAAATTAGTAAAAGGAGAATCCTTAGATAAGATAGAACTGTGATGGGGAGAATTCTGACACAGGATTAGAATTAGTTTTGATAGCTGATAAAAAAAAATGTTATGAATAGAGATCCAAAATATTGATATGAAGGATTCTTTCACTTGTTACTGATGTTGTTATAAAAAGATACGCCATCAGAAAAGCTACTGCAATTACAATACATAATATGCACTTCCAGGCAGCAACCAGAAGCAAACGATAACAATCTTTTTCTGGAAGTTGAAAACTTTAAGCAAGAATAACCAATGGATGTTGCATGACACTGAGTAATTAATATGCCAATGCATATATCAATTCAACAGTGTGAGAAAGAGTACCAAGATCTTGGGCTTCAAAGTAAGAATATGGATGGCTTTTCAGAGAGTGAGAACAAATGGTGGGGCATCCCTTCTAGGCCCAGCAACGGTACGATAAACATAAACTTTATCAGCCTGACTGTCATCACTCCCTTCTTCCTTCATAACCTCGACATTCAACCTGGGCATTTCTTTTGCCAATAACCTACAGCCATTCATGGTTAAATTGCAGGCTGACATCCAGAGTGACCTCATTGACTCATATTTCTCTAAACCAGATAGGAGTGCTGCATTTCCAAATAGGCAGTCTCTTATCTCAAGTTTCCTCAGCTTTGGACAACCTCCAAGCACACACTGCATACCCCAATCACTGCTTCTAGCAAAAGCCACTGAAAGGGTTTCCAAGTTCTTGGCATAATTCCCTATATACTCAAATGTTAGGTCAGTCAATAAACCTGAAACTGAAAGTCTTTGGAGTTTAGTGCAAGTCTTAACGACTGCTCCAAAAGCCTCATCCATAGGTTCATTGGTCAGATGATCTGGCTGGCCAGGGTTCATTATGCAGAGTCGGAAGTGGGTGAAGCCAGGGCAGTTCTGCACAACAATAGCTACAGCAGCATTAGTCATCTGACGGCAAAAATAGAGCACATATTGGAGTCTTCGGCATCCATAAGACACGGCAACAAAGCCTGACTCAGTCACCCCGTGGATTATATCCTCATCAAAGGGATCTGATGGAAAAACACGGAGCTCCTCAAGCAAAGGACAACAGGATCCGACAGCCTCCAGTCCCTTGTCTTCCACTGTGTCCAAGACCTGTATATATGAGGTAATGAAATTAACATCAACACTGGCACATACATTGTATTGATCACAAATATATACTGTAATGATGCTGTGTAGCCTTAACAAGTGAACATTCCAATATTATTGAAAGAAGATAAAGAACTTCCTTACCCAGAGGCGCCGAAGACATGGGCAATGAGCAAGAAGCTTAGCAAGTTCGTCACCTTCAAGGGTAGCATCACTCAAATTCAAGAAAGTCAAATTTGTGCAAGCAGGGTACAGAACTGGGAGATATTGCGGTGGAGCTACCCATAAACCAGAAAGGGTATGAAGACTTTTGCAGTTGCTGAATGCTCTTTCAAGCTCTGAGTACTGGTCGGTTGTGAGCTCCTGAGAGAATGAACCGCTGCCAAGCTCAGTTAATTGTGGAACACGAATAAGCAACCTCTGTAATTGTTCCAAGGTTATATTCTTATTAACTTTCAAACCCTTTAATGATTTGCACCGGCTAACAAGTCTCTCAAGAGCATCAAAATTTACATCACTGTGCAGGCTGGCAAAGTTTAGTACTTCCAGTGACGTGAAGTTCTCAGGGAAGCAACTCAACCATCCACCACTTTTATCTTCAATCCCATTCTCTTGTATGTCGAGCTGAGTTAATTTCCTGCAATGATGCCAAATGCAGAAAATGAAACATCTAACAAAATAAACCTATAGCCCAAAAGTAATGCAAAACCACCAACTTTCTGGGCATTTAATTATAAACTGCAATTAAAGTACTCTGCATTTTCTTCCACGGCTTCTTTTGGAGGTTTTCTTTATCCAAAAATCAACAATACTTGAAAGCTTTTCTATTAGTTGATTGGTTTTGGAAGTTGGAACTAGAAGGAGTACTACAACATCTGCACTTACAATTTGAAGTGCAACATAGAGAAAAGAAGTGGCTCGCAAAAGAAGCAACTCTGTGGCGTGATTCTGATTTTTTTTTTTTTTTTTTTTTCACTGACAGAGATAGTGTACACTGATCTTAATAATGGCAAACACTTATTAGCCACATCATAGTAATCCCACAAGATACTCAGCAAAGGATCTTAAATTTGAAAAGAATGAACTGATGATTATTGATTGAGAAACAAAACTGGAATACCAGTCGCTATTAATGACTAATTTATGAACATAAAAGTCAATTGTGACATATAGACAGTCGCTCTTAGAAGTACAACTACCTAATAAGCTAGTTGGCGTATAAGTGTTAAACCATGAAGTAACAAAGCTTATTAAACTCAACAAATGACAAGAACACAAATCCAGTGCACTACTGTAGTGATAACCAATAGATTAGATAGAAGGTATTTTCTTTTAGATAAATTGGTACAATTGAAGTGTAATCAAAATTTTGCTTCATCTAAAAGAACACAATTTTTCCTAACACCATAAACTGATTAGGATTTTTGGCCTCTTCTTTTTAACTGGGGTTTTAAGAATGTTAGTGAAAGGAACAACTGAACAAACTGACTTCCGGAAAAAGCATAAGCACTAGTATACTCATCATAAACAGAAAGGGGGAGTAGATAAGAAATAGAAAAAGTTATAAGGATACCAGAAACTTGTTTTCCTTCACAACAAAAAGTGGAAAAAAAAAAAATTGTACCGACTGACAGCCACCCAATTTACCTCACTACATTATTTAAAAAAAAGAAAAAAAAAAATTAAAGCACTAGGGTTTTGTAATGAATGAACTAATAAAGCATTTTTAGTTCATTTTTATTGTGATTACCAAGCTGAGCAGGAGTCAGGATTGAGCTACAGATTTATAGAACCTTAAACTCTATAAGAAATAATAGTGTTTTGTACACAATTCAAGATAGGTAAATTATCTCAAATTCAACAAGACGCATCAATAAAAATCTTTAGTATCTAATTTTTGTATAACCAAGAGTAACGAATATTATTAAAAGTTTGTAAATTTTGTGTACAAGTAGACTTTATCTTGAACAAATACATCATATATCAAACTACCACAGAGAATACATGAACCCAGGGTGTGACAGCTAGAGGAACAGAGTGTGACAGCTAGAGGAACACATATGTTCCTTTGACAAAAAGACCCTCCCTTCTGCATGTTTTTCACCCGATTTTCAATCACAACATTCATAAGTGGGTGGTAATGTTTCTTGCTTCAATCTTTTCACTAAAAGATAGAACTTAGGATATCAGTGGGAGACATCAAGAACATGTCATGAACTGAATAGGTGCTTGATCACAAGTGAAGCGTCATATCAAAAAATAAACAGAAACAAGAGGACAAAATATAACCAAAAGTAAAAGCATTGCCATTGCTACTGGTTTTAATTTGCAGGACAGCAGGACCCAGAGGAAAACAAGAAAAGTTATTTTTTTACCTATAGAATAACTTTGGTGGACAATGTTAGACACCTTAAAAAACTTGTGGTTATGGAATACGCTATCCAACTGGTGTTCCCTTTACGACTATGGCTATCTGTCTTTGTATGGAACTTTTTTATATTAAACAAATAAATAAAAGTTTCATGTAAATGAAGTCATGTGCTCTAGAATAATTGAAAATAACTCATTAACAGAAAATGAAAATAAATTAATGAAGAGCAAGCCAAAAAAGCAATAGCCAAATAAAACTTTAATGGTTTGAAATCCAAAAACAGAACTTGAAAAATAGAAACTTACCTGCAGTTAGAGGCAATAGCAGCAAGCCCGTCAGTGCTGAACCCATCACAACTCAGAAGCGAGAGAGCTTTGAAATTTGGAAACGATAGAGCCAGAAACTCCAAACTCTCATCCGTAACAGCCATTCTCTTGAGCCTCAGCTCCTCAAGAAATGGGAATTTATCAGCAAAAACAACTAGCCAAGATTGAATATCAGCCCCCCAATTCGGAGGGACCAAATTAAAATCTGAAAACCGAGGTTTCCCTTTCAGTGTAACACTACGTATGTTCGGAAACCGCCGGGTCACGATCTCCGGCGACACAGAATAGCAGTTTCCAATGAACACACTAGTTCGCGACCACCGCTCGGCGTGGTACCATTCTTTACAAACTAATGAGACAGAACTTCGGTCTTTGTTGGACTTTAACAGACTAAGAACTCGCTCCAAGACCTCATCTGGGAAAGTTGTTGTCCGATTCGACTCGTTCGAGTCTGGCAATCCCTTGTTTCTCTTGCACTCCATATTTGACCCAGAAAGCTCAAAAATAAAACTTCAAATCTCCATTACACATTCACAATGAAAAATGGAAAATACCCAGTATTTAAATTAAAAAGAAAAAAAATCTCATTTTTTTGTGTTCCCAGCTGAGAAAAACAAATCCTAAACAAAAGCAATCAGAAATCACCCATAACCATATTCAAAGAAGCAAAAGGGTTAGCAAAAATAAACTACCCAGAAATTACAACACTAAGAAACAAATCAATGTCCTAAAGTACTTGTAGTTCCTAATAAAACTGTACGACCCTCAATTCTTTGATTGTTCTGGAGCTTCCAAAAATAATAACTCAGAAAATAAATCAAAGAACCCACAAACCCGAATCTGAGATCAATCCACTAAAGGAAAACTCCCATATATCTGATCCATATAAGATAGAGAGAGAGAGAAAGATTTGTGTCATTAAAAGCTGGGATCTGCTATGAAGGAATCTTCAATCAAGAAAAAGAAAACGAAGCTCTCACTGACTCTCACTCTCTCTCTCTCTCTCTCTCTCTCTCTTCGCATCTGTTACCTGATGATGAAGCTCAAGTCCTAAAGAAGAAGACAACCACGACCCTTAGCGTATTATAGCTAAAGTAGAATAAATAAATAAATAAAAGCATTAATTATCAAATTAGTATATATTATCTCTCTGTCCATGTCCAGTACTCCATCTTAGCTGAAGCTGACACAGACATGGCAGGCGATTAGCAAGATCGTAGACCCACCACCATACCTAACTTAAGCTTGGGTGCATTACGCTGAAACCCTCTTAGCTTTCGCCACGTGTTTAATTGAAAGTGGACCACCCGGGGTGGGCAATGCGCCATAGGCATATGTTAGAACTTGTCCAGTAAAGGTTAAGGAAAGAAGAAATTAACGGTGTAGATGTGACATTTATTACCCATTTTACCACTGGTCCCCACCATTCTTTTTTTTTTTGGAAAAAATTTTTGTGAATGAAAATTTCCCATTTATACATAATAATTATGGTTTTAATTATAGAATTAATATTTTATAATTGATCCAAATATAATGATACGGATCATAATAACTATGTCAATTCAAATATTGATTTTATTTTATTTTATATTATATACATAAAAGTACAATTATCAAATTTAGATTCAAAATATATACAAATAATTTGTTTTATATATCACATAAAATTGTATAATATATAACTATATAATTTTATAATTACTATATATTTATTTTTAATTATATAAATTTATTAGAGAATACCAACAATATAAATTTATAAATTTATTTTATTATATTATTTCAAATATTATACAAAACTTAACTAGATAATTTTATATTCTTTTTTAATTTTCTAATTGTTATGCTGTATAAGTTCAAAATATTATTTAATAATTACTAAAAATTTAATTTAAACAGTTAGTAACAGACGATTATAATTATTAGTTTAGAAAGAAAATCAGGTGGGGAAGCGAGCAAATAATTAACAGTTGTTAATCTGACACAAAACCACAAAGTCACGTGACTTGCAAGAGTCCAGCTTTCGTGATTGCACGCCACGAGAAAGAAAAAAAAAATACATAAAATAAATAGAAGCATCTTCTAACAAATAACAAGCAAGCTATTTTCTCAAATCTCTATGATTAAGGATTTTATTTTATTTTATTTTTATTATTGTAGAATTATCAACATCGTACAATGAGATGCTTTAGTAATAAAGTAATTAATGATAATTAAATACTACTAATTCATGTATTAACACTGTTTCATTCATGTTATTAAACAGCTGGTAATTAAGTCAATCTCCTTCTCATTTTTAGCTGGAGACACGTTGTCACCATTTTCCTTCATTTCCATTTATTTTTTCAATCATACAGATATATGTATAAAATATATAAAACTTTAATTTAATTAATTAAGATGAATGTATTAGATTGTACGAAAACTTTATATCTTATTAAAGAGATCTGATTAATTAAAAATTGTTTTTTTAGCCAGTGAAAGCAAAGCAACGCATCCCTTATATCAGTAGCTTTGATTAATTAAAATTGTTCTTATTTGTATTATCATGTGTAACTCTAGTAGTAATAATTTGTGTCATTATCACTCTCACAACACTCTCTTATTTTTAAGGTTTATAATGGATTAGGATTTAGACATTTTGCTTATTGCATGTAAAATTACAGCGATGCCTATCTTAAAAATAAAATAAAATAATAATTATTTGGCTATTGTACCAAAATCTTCATTAAATCTAGAACCCATTTCAATAGTAGTCTTGTGCTTATCTTCTTCATTGGAATAGACCCCCACCATTTTTGTTCCCCAAAGCTTAAGAACACCATGTGTTCTGCCCAACCATCAATTTCCACAACTATATACAACATTTGCAATTTTGTGGTGTGGGGTATTTACACGTGGCCGTTTGGCTGAGATATAATTCGTCATCCATTTAAGAATTTTTATTTGTTCACGAATAGATGAAATAAATACTCTTTTAAAAAATATAATAAACAACTAAAATAATAATTCATTAGTTGTATAACCACAATGTGCGGTTGGCATGTGTTACCATATCAAGTCAAATGCTAGAATAGCATGTATCCATTAAGCTAAGCAATATAATGATAATTTCCAATTAGACCTATTTCATTGTTTAGTAGTGAATTTCATTGCGCATGGGACCTAAAGTATGTGTTATTGTGTGCTTCTTGGTGGTAGGCTTCTTGCTTTTCAATGACAAGTACAGAAGCAACTGACTGAAGGTTAATACCATTCCTGTCCCAAGTTCATGAGCCCTAAAAGCAGAACTAAACTAAGTGCAGGCATTGCTCTTTTTTCCTCTCATGGTCCATTGAATGGTACAAGGCATTTCAAGTCCTTGTACATTGTCCATGCCAACTTATTTGATCATATATTACTCCATGTTTTCAAGATAAAAGTAGAAGTTACTAGTAACACTTTTCCAACACAGTCACCAACCTGAAAAATGTGGAATCTACCAATTCATGTATCTGAATTCTCCAAAATCAGAAGAGCAACTCCCAACATATTTATAACAAAATTTAGCAAGAAAACTGTGGACCCCCATTGCCTCATTCCAATTCAAGTATGCAAGAAGTTGAAAGCAGCAAGTATAGGAAATTAGGAACTAATCCAAGTGGTGAAAGACAGCCTACCAAGAGTCTGTCTGAGTAATTATTCAAAGAATCAGATTGAAAACAAAATTTCTTGTTGACTATATGGAAATTCGTGGTTAACAACATAACCTCTGTAATACCACCAATGGAATAACTCTGGGACATGTTAAACTCCCTCAGATGCGACTTGAATCCCTCCCGAAAATGAAACGTCTTCCCCAGTCTGTTACTACCAATGCCCTTGTGCGCCAGCTGACTTGCTTGCTGAACGTTCCAAAGGATAACAGTGAATTGTTCATTCAGATAATTGAAAGAAAACTAACAACATGAACATGCCACTAAAGATTGAAGGAGTTTTTAACAACAAATACTGGAAAAGAAAATATTACCTAGCATAAATAGAATACCATAGCCATTGAGAACTGTGGCCAATTGATACCCAATCCCCAGGAAGCTGTGCAGCCGTCTGCTCTCCTCCCAAGGGAGCAAATTGTCCTAAATGCTTGTACCTAAATAGTTCAAGAACAAAATATTGATGTTTTGAAGACAACTGTCAATTACTAAATCAACACAAATAGAAATCCACAAATACAGCTTATGATGGAATCTTGAATTATACCTGAAGGGACGAAATCTATGGCGACCTTCACCCCTGAACCTGAGAGGACCCTCTGGATTTTTCTCACACTCTTCCATACGGTTAAAGCACTTGGCAAGGTAGGCGCCTTGCTGAGCTGCAACCTGATACGTCATTGCAGAAGCCCAAAACACATGAAGAAGGATATATTGGTCAAATAAACATGGCTCATTGCAAGCAAATAATTATAACATGGTACCTGAGCCGTGGCTGGAAGATTTTTCATCTGAGAATCCACTTGAGAAAGGGCTGACTTAACTTCTTCAATGTTCAGTTCAATAGATTCTTTTGCAACATCCCCTTTGGATGCCTGCAACAAATCAACAATGCTGCGCATCTGCTTATTCTTCAAATATATCTCCACTTGAGGATATCTTTCACAGATGTCATCAATAACTTCTTGAATTTCTTTAACTGTTAATGTTCCTGACTTGTCCTTGTCTGCCTTGCTAAATATGGCCGCAATATCTTCCTAAAAAGTAGATTCGTAACCGGTAATGAAAATAATACAAATAGCATAATTGAAAACTCAAAACACAATTGTCCAGTAGACATCTAGGATAACCAAAAAATTGCTCCTAAATACAAAAACCTAACCAGCTTAAAGAGGCAGGAATATAACAACACAGTTTAAAAACAATGTGAATTACCATATATGCATACTGATCACAGATGTGGTGTATTAGAACTGACTACTGCCATCAACATCAAATATGTTTTGGGGCAAAAAGCTAGATTCCCATAAAAAAAAATATGAGCTATTTGTTTGACAGGTTGGATTTCAATTAAGTATTTACAATGTCATTGAAGTACTGACTTCAAAGTTGTTACTATATGCGAATCATGCACTTAGCAATGGCTTCAATACTATGCTTTCTATATCAGAAAAGAATAAAGCCAGGTTGGATGTCTCGTAATATAAACAAGAATGCGTTGGCAAAATAAGCAGTAAACAGTAAAAATGAAGTGTATATACATTCATGACAGCTTTTCAGTTTCAAGCCAATAAAAGAAGAAAGTAAATAACTCGGCCATACATACACTGGAAAAGTATAGCCTTACCCCTGGTCCCCCAGATATAAAAACAGAAAATAATTGTTACGCCAAATTAAGAGAGTTAGGTACCATGACTTTGCGCTGGTTTATTGTGGCACAATCACCAAGTGCATATATGCTGTCACATCCTTCAACTCTAAGCCACTCATCAGTAGCTAAGGCACGCCTATTAGCCTGTTCCCAAACATGATCAACAAAATAAATGGATTAACGCAAGATTAACTAGTGTTGAATGTAATACAAGCATCATAGAATAAATTAAGAAGAGTTTTGCATGGATAAGAACAAGCATAATAACGGATGTTTAACGAAACACACCTGCCCAACTTGCATCATAAAATCTTTGACTAATGGACGAGTCCCAATACCAGTTGACCAGACAGCCATTCCATATGGTGTAGTGGAAATTCCCCCTCCATTTTTCAAATCTTTTGTAGAAATCTCTTTATCAGTTACTTTAACAACCATAGATCCTGTTTTCACATCAATACCATCCCTGTGAAACTTCTCTTCAGCAAAAGCAGTAATCCTTTTGTCAAACCTGCAAAAGCAAGAGAAAATATCAACAGCTAATCATTAATGAAGATATAAAGCAACAAACTCACAGGTTGTGAATCGTGTATTTACATTATTTAAGTCAGATGGCATCTACATCTTCTTTACTATTTTGGGTCACAAAAGATGTTAATGAAAATATTATAGGGTTCATCTTGGAAGCTGTTGCCTGAAGTGAACCCTAAGCCCCCCAGTTAGGAAATTAAGAACCACATTTCATTAAGCAATGTTATTGTTGTTCAAATTGAGTTAGATATTTGAATGATTACAGTATGAATAAAATATTTACATTTATATGCCAATCTTAAGCCTTTAAATGTTAACTATAGGTCCACTGATACTCAGTACATGCTCTTAGTACTTTACAGGTAGAGCTGTGCACATGTATATACCTTTCAATTGAGGAAAAGAGGACAAAATTTTACCCAGTAAATGCAGTATACCAAAATGAAGATATTGCACCAGAGCTTAACCAGCCAATGGATCATTTAAGCAACAAATTACCTTTAATGAAAAAATACATAAGATTAGATTTTGAGATACTTACATATTCAAAATGTGATCTCCTGCCTCAAGAAGTGTAATTTTAACTAAATCTTTGATCCCAGGATATAACTTGACCAAATCCTCATTAACAAAATCATGTAGCTCAGCAGCAAACTCTACACCAGTGGGGCCACCACCAACAATAGCAAAATGAAGAATTCTCTTCCTCTCTTCATCACTGACAGTTGGAATACTAGCTCTTTCAAAGCAGTCAATAACAGTTCTTCTAATCTTCTGAGCATCTTCTACTTCCTGCAATTACAATACCCTGTCGTGAGTGAAAGCCAAACAAAACATTCATAACTATGGCTAAATCAGAATCCCCTAAACAATGTATATTTTCCAATGGAAGGTAGAGCAAGTTACCTTCAAGAAATGGCAATTCTCCACCACGCCAGGAGTGTTGAATGTGTTCACAGTAGCTCCCACACTTATTATAAGATAGTCATAGTCCACAGCAAATTCTTCCGTCCCATTCAAGTTGTTGTTTGTAATAGATCTACAGTAAATTTTCTTATTTGCTGCATCAATCTTGATACATTCTGCCTCACTGAATTCAATGTCTACTTTTTTCTGCTCAATATGAAAAAACAAACGTCCCCAGTTATTACATCTTCCTCTTGTATGGCATAAATTAATAATATGCATAACAAAAAATAATAATAATAACTTTCAAATATTAAATATGACTAACAGTCTTCACTTTTATAACCAAAATCTCCATTCGTTACTTTATTTCATGATCAGACTATCATATCCTGTGCACTGATGAGATATCTTCTTTGCAATCTTATAATATACAAAATAAGCAAAAACAGAAGCAAATTCCATCAACAAAAACTGATCATGATACATCCAAATGTGGGATTAAATGAAAACCGCATACGAGATCAGAAATTTAAAAGATAACACTCCTAATTACTGAATACTAAATAGAGCAGGATTTATTTACTAAACAATTTCACAATGTCCTAGTACAGTTATTCAATTCACTTGTATTACCTTCCTAACCATTCTGCGAATTGGTTCAACAATACTGCGAGCTTCAACTGTTCCACATGTAATACTAGGAAGCAAAGGAGTGAATGCAAAATAATTACGAGGTGATACCACCTGAACCTCGTATGTTGGATTGTTTAGATTCTTCAAGAAACTAGTCCCAGCCCAACCAGTTCCAAGCACCACCACCTTCTTTTTCTTAGCTTCAGCCTCAGATGGAACAACAGTATATGAACTCGTGCTTGGATTTGCCTCAGCATAAGCCACAAGCCCCCCACCACTTCAACACCAGAAATAAAAAACAAGACACAAGCAATTACGGTCCATAATTCTTTACAGTTTACAAAAATGAAAGCTTTTTGGCATTTTCCAGCTTCAATTCTAGATCTAATGCTATAAATCATTTCAATATATAAACAGAGCATCCTTCGATACATAGCCATGGAAGCAGAGAAAACTTGCACAACCTAAAAACAGTTCTACAACTGATTTATCTCAAAATTTCACAAAATCATCCATCTTCCCCATAAGTATATAGCTATTTTTAAATAGAATTCAACAGAAGCAAGAATTTTGAAGCTTTAAACAATGAACATGTATGAGCTCAACAAAAAAAAAAAGCCAAATAAAATAATAGAAAATTGAGTGGAATCAAGCATAAAGACAGAAGAGAAATTACATACCTGACGGTGAAGAGCACTAGAAACTTGGAAAGCGACGGATAATCATCGAAAGCTCTGGAAGCTCTCTCATAGAAAGTAAAAGTTCGCATTTTTTTTCTTGTTTCCTTTTCTGTGCTTTTCGGCTTCAAGACTTAAGCAGTAAGATCGATCACCAAGAATCCAGGAAAGCAGCGAGAAAGTAAAAAAAATGGAAGAGAAAATGGTTTTCCGCTGTAATAGTGGTTGGGCTAGAAAGAGAAAGAGAAATATTTATGAGTGGGGGTCAAAATGGGTAGAATCCGGAGAGGTGGGAGAGAGAGAGGAAAGTGGTTCGAATTGTGTGTGTAATGAGGTAGAAGTCCCGACGCTTCTAACTAACCCAATTTGCTTTTTCTTTTTCTTGAGTCTTGATTTGGAGCGCAAGGCAATGCGGCACGTGTTAGCAAAGGCGTGCCGGTTTCTTCTTTTTTATTATTTTTTAATTTCGGTCGTTCATAAGAAGTTAACACGTCCGTACTGGTGGGCCACCATCTCCACTGTTCCAGGCAGGAGGCAGCCAGGGATCTCCGCCGCGTTTGAATCAATATTTAATTGTTTCATCAGATCTGCGCCGTTCAAATATGACTCCCTTTTTCTTCAAAAATAAACTATTTTATAATTAGATTTATTTACTATATTAGTAATTGGTCGGTTTCACAAATTTTTTTTTATCTATAAAAAATATTTTTAATTAAATTTTTCTTATTTTCTAATCAATTCCTCCAAATTTTATTTTTTAAAATAAAAAAAATTAGACTTTCATTTAAGGTCAAAATCATTAAATAAAGATAGAATATATAAAACTAGTTGAGATGACTAAAAATATCTGAAATTTTTTATTATTTGAAAATAAATATTGGAGTATAAAATTATTTAAAAATAAATAAATAAGATTCCTGTAACAATTAAATTTGTATTAATGCTTTTTCTTTTAATGCATTAATATTTCTTTTGTTATATCTAAAAAAATTGAATATCATTACAATTAAATTTGTAAAAGATTTCACTGTATGTTTGAAGGACTGAGTCTTCCACTTGAAATTACATTTTTAGTCCTTTGATTTTTAAGTGAATCTTTATTTTTTTTCAATTTGTTATAATAAATTATTAAATTACTCCAATTAAATCTCTTTTTGCCGTCTTCTTCCTAAATTGATTTTGACAAAAATAAAGTGAATACGTGAAATAGAATAAAAAATAATGTAATTTATGACAAGATTAATTAAAAAATGAACAATTAATATTCAACTTTTTAAAATTTTGAATTAATAGTTAAATAATAAATTATTATGTGGAATATTAAAATATTATTTGTTGAAAAAAAATAAAAAATTGATGGTGTAAAAACAATTAAAAAAATTAAAGTAAAAGGAGGAGAAGCCATGCATAGTTTCTTCCCATTTGGCAAGGACATTTTTTAGATCCAATCAATCGGAGCTACCCGTCTACAAAGGTTTAGGAGGGTCAAGATTTTTTCTTTTAGGCATTTAGCATAAGAGAGATGGAGGAGGAGCGAGAATGGTATTTTTGGAAAAATGGAGGTGCTGGTTGTTCTTGGCCATGGAGGTTACGGTGGCGGTGGATGATTATAAGCAGGGTGTAATTTGATTTCAAAGTTTTTTTTTCTTTTAATTTTATTAATACGACTTTTTTATTTATTTATTTAACCATAAGTCACATTTATTTTTATACAAGTAGCAAATTTATTTGCTCAATATCACAAGTAGATAATATAATTTATCCTTCGTCAAATTTGTTAAGTTAAATTGACAAAAAAGTGATAGTGGACTCTATTGAAATTTGTTTATAATTAGAGAAATTTAATTATAACATACTAAAAAGTAAAGGTCTAAAGTAATTTTGAGTCAAATTATAGGATGTAAAAATATAATTTACTCTAGAAAATATTCTTTAGGTATTAAAATTGAAAATGGTGTAATCATCTAGAAAAGAAAAGAAGAAAAAACACTCATAGTTTGGGGCATATAAGATAATTCTTAATTTCCTCTTAGTATCTTTTTTTTTTTTTTTCCTTGTATTTAGAAGTGTAGGAACATTCAATGTATTTGATCAAAAGAGGAAGCATAAATTACAAGTTTTTATATATATTAATATTAATATTAGTTCCACTAGATATTGTTAGAGCCTGCCATGTGATTTACTATAATTATTCTTTGAACTAAATTATATTTATTTGCTTTGTTTATAGATGGAGGGCATGTTACTTGAGAAAGGAGGGATGCATTGTGATTCTTTTTCATGATGCAAATAGCATGTGATGAACCCAATATTATATGTTTGTTGAATGAATGATGCAATTTTAGTGGTGGAGGTTGTTAGGAAAGAACACAAAGCATGAGAGGAAATTTGCCATTGATGACATCACATGATTTGAGTTTGACCTAATAAGTATTGTTTCTTCCCATTTGAATTTGACATCACATGATTCATATATACTAGCTGTACAACTTGGAGGCTGCCATTATATTGGAGAAGATTACTAGGACTGCTCAACAAAATTGACTGGAATTAGTTGGCCATGAATTCTAGAAAAAAATGCTAGTTTTTGTTGTTGTTGTTCATGAATCTACTTGTCTTCATAGACAGGCTGTTAACCACAACTTCAGAAGCATTTACAAGTTATTTTCACAATATTTTTTTAATATATTACTTAGTAATCATATAATTAATAATTCATTGTTAATTCAATTGATAAAATATCTGTAGACTAAAAATCAAAATCTCATATCTAAATAGTAGAACGCATAAAAAAACTTAAAACACTCACTATAATAATAAAATTTACTTTTAAAAAATAAAAAAGATTCTAAGTGAGTGAAAAATTAATTAATTTTAGAGAATCGATTTATATATATACCATCAGCTAATATGAAAAGCCATTAAAATTAGAAAACAGAAAAAGCAAGCAACCCTTCAAATTTTTCAAGAGCCGCAAGACTCACACGTCCAGTAAATTAAAATGAGAAAGAAGAAGAATAAAAAAAAATGAAATATATTAATATCTGTATTTCATTAGCACTTGAGCTATCTAGGTCTAATTTGTGAGATGCTGGCCGACATTTATTGGGCCTAATAATTCAAGGCCCATTCTAAAATAAGTTCACAACTTTAAATCTAGTCATTGTAGCCCACTGCCTGCCCTAATTTCTTAATTAATTAATCTAGAAAACAAATGGATTATTTAATATTTTTCAATTAAATCCTCAACAGATTTAATTTTTACCACTATTGGTTAAAATTTAAAAATTAATTAAGTTGAGTCAAAAAATATTTCTCTAATAATTTAATTATTTTATATACGATTTTGATTTAACAAGCATAGTTTGATTAATGTTCTAATTAGGCTGTTTCTCAATATTTTTTAGCAATACTTGCTTAATAATTTAAACTCATCCCCCCATGTCACCCCTTTCGTGATCTTGAAAATAACACAACAGATAGGCCTTTCATTCATGTCCATCCATAAGTCACCACCACCATCATCTCTATATACTACTAAGAAATGTCAAAGCAATTGAACTATTAAAGTGTTTTTTTTTTTTTTTTCCTTTCATAGGAGGCACATAATTAGAGATAACTCCCTCACTTTTCGTAAATTCTCATCCATATATAGTGATTGGTGATGGTAGAATTTGAAAGCAAAGATAAAATACAAATAAAAATAATAATAAGATACACGAATAAAAACAAACAAACTTAGTAGTTAGCACGTCTATTTATTGATTGCAATATTTTATAAAATTATAGATTTGTACCTTGAACAGTAAGACGCGATTCAAGTAGTATAGACACATTTAAGCTTAGCAATTGAGAGATTGTTACTATGTGTTTTCAAGCTCGCAGGAATATACTTATGAGAAGGGATAACCACGAATCCTTATGAGATTAGGCTACACCCAAATGATGTCGAGATAATCATGAAAAACCAAAAATATATATATATCTTGATACACATCACCTTAAATAGTAAATCCTGTGTTGATTTTTATATTGTTATCTCTACATTAAAATGTTAATCAACAAATCTTATATCAATTTATAATATTTAGCTGAAAGTCATAGTAAAATAGAATATAATCAATTTTAATAGTTCATATAATAATTAGGCAAATGAAATCTTATTATAACTAATACTTTATTTTGATGTTTTTATTTATTTATTTCTTGTTATTAATGACCAATTTAGTATAAATATATATATATATTATAATAGGTAGTGCAAATCCATCTTGTTTAAAAAAAATTAAAAAAAAATATTCAAAGTTAAAGAATAGAACATATCTTTTTAAACTCCAAGCAATTTATTACAAATAAATCGCCGTAGTAATACACGACTGAATTATGCATCTAATTATAATAGTCTTATCATATGGCGAGTTACTCACATAAATTTTATTTTCACTCATTTCGAGTAACTTTTGGAACTACTAAATTGAAATTGGATTTTCTTGATGATGTTGGCAACGTACCAATTTTTTTTTAATCTAGAGGGCAACTTAACTAATTATGAACTTCTAAATGTTATTGTTAGCAATTCTTGTGTTGAAATGACATATAGAAATTTCAAAGAAAACATTTTATAAAATCAAGAATTATAATTTTTTTTTACATTAATTGGATAAGAAAAAATCTATACATATCTTAGACCCAAAATGATATTTTCTTTTATGGTATTATTGGTGGTCTAATGATATTTTCTCTTATGGTATTATTGGTGGTCTTTGTCAAATCCCTTTCATTCTCATGTTCATGAACTTCTTTATAGCTTTTTAAGCTACAAATGGCCATGCATGCTAATCCTATTCAATTAGATTAAGTGGGCTTTGATAATATTTTTATTAGCAATTAATGCATACACGAAGTAAATTATTTTTTACATGTTCTGTGTTTTAATGAGTTGCATATCAAGTAGGACTTACGTTATTCTTTGTTGGAGGTATACACAATTTGATAATTGAAAGATTTAAAACAAAAGAATTAATAGGGTTTATATACATAAAGCATATTATTTTGTGCGCGTATCTCCTTTTAACGAGAAAAGATTCATATTTTATCTATTTTATTTTTTGTTAGAGGCATACGCAATTTGATAATTAAAAAGTTCAAAATAAAAGAATTAATAGTGTTTCATTATACGAATAAAGCATATTATTTTATGTGTGTAACTCCTTTTGACATGAAATGATATTCACATAAGATTTATATTTGAGTGACATTCTTCTTTGTTAAAGGTATACACTATTTGATAATTAAAAGATTCAAAATAGAAGAATTAATAGTGATTACATGCATAGAGCATATTAATTTGTGCATGTATCTCCTTTTAACGAGAACTGAATTTCACATAAGATTTATATTTGACTTATCTTCTTCTTTGTTATATATTATTTTGTGCATGTATTTTCTTTTAATGAAAAGTGAACAGGCTCATATATATATATTTTTTATTAAAAGAATATGATGCACTATTACATAAGTGAAACATCAAAGGGTAAATGAGTCATTTAAATGAAAATTATAATTTAGATTTAAGTAATTAATTCATTTTAAACATGGATATCATACAACGTTAAACAAAAACGAAAACATGCATTGCGAAGTTGCAAACTCCAAAAAAAAAAAAAACACCCATAAGACCCGATATCTGTGTATTCATTTTTCCCAAAAGCATAATCCGCTATGTTAAGTTTAATAAATGAATATGACATTAAGCCATTAACTGAAACTAACCTCACCGGAGTAACTCGCCGGAAAACTCACTGTGTCTCGTCGGGGAAATATCAATCTCTATTAAATTCTCTTCCTCAACATGAAATTCCAAACCTTTCTTCTTATTTCCATAATCCAGAGCTATCTCAATTAACCCTTCTCTGTCTTCTTCATCCCACCTGAAGCAAATGTTTTCCGGCGACTCCCATTTCCCGATTGCAGGAAATCCATCGTCAGACGAGCAATCAGAGTCTGATTCCGGGTAATAAAGTGATAATGATGGATACTTCTGAATACCAACATGTTGGGTGTATTCTTTCTCATTCGGATTCTCTTCTGCCTCTTCACCTTCATATGCTTCATGTATGACTTCCAATGGTGCTTTCACATCCCATTCCACAAATGAATCCACAAAACACGGGTTTGGGTCAAAACCCATTTCTGAATTGGACCCTGTTAGCGAATGACATGTGACCCATTGGTAAACTTCTTCAAGGGAATTGGTTAATTCAGGCTCAGAGGGTTTGCTTTCCTTTGCTCTGTTTTCTTTAATGGTTGTGGATACAGATAAGACTTTGTTTTCCTTGTGTTTCTGATTTCCATATTCAAGTCTCTGAATTGCCCCAAGTCTGAGTATGCAGAGTAAAAGAATTCCAGTGAGAATCAAAATCGGTGAGAAAATTATTTTCCAGAAAAAGTGAGGAAAATAAAGGAGGATCAAAGTGTAGAAGGTGACAATGCTTGAAAACAGAGGATCATCAGGGGGAATTAATGAAAGAAAGAATGTTAATTGCCCCAAGAACAAGTTAATGACTTTATAAAAACCCAATGAGAAAACGAAAATCAATTTCAACAGAACTTCATTTTCCTCCATTGGGTGCAAACTTTTAGAGAAAATCAGGCTTCTAAGAGAGAAATTTGTATTGAAAAGATCAAACCCATTGATTAGCCAAGAGAACAGAGCTGTGGATGATGAAGCTTCTGATGGGACTTAGAAAGCCACAATTCTAGAGAGAGAGAGGGGTTTAGAAAGTGAGTTTCGTGGGGTTTATAGGCTTTTGGTGGAGTAAAGAGAAGGCATGGAATAAGGGGAGGGTGGTCTATGCAATAACCAAGAAGGAAATTATACCAAAAAACACAGAAATCATCCTAAAAAGTTGTTTTGCTTTTCACCTTTCTTCTTCGTTCATGAATTTAAACAGTGTATTTAAGGCCTCCATTAGGTCCACCCCCTCAGAATTGTTAACCCTCCATAATTGTAGGGTTTTATACATGGAATCTGTTTTATTTTCTTTTTAATTAAGGGATCCAAGACATTGATTAGAGGTCCAAATTTAGCTTTAAATTTTCTTATATTTTTATAATTTCAGTTTGTGAAGCTTCCCTAGACTGCTAGACAAGGTGCATAATCCTCAGGTAAGTGGGTCAATGAAGGCCATCAAGTATAGAAAGACTTGCTCTTTATCTTTCTCAACATGTGTGCTGGTAGTTAGTAATTAACATTATTTTTTTGTGGAAAGTTTAGAAGAAAAACATGAAATTATTTATTTAGTATATGACAGTATTAATTAATTAATTGTGCACGCTCAGAATTACATATTTTCAATAAATTGCTTAGAAAAATCCTATAAATTACCGACAGATATTATTATGAAAAAATGACTATAATATTTATTTTTAATAAATGATGAAGGGGGTCTACCCAACTTTGCAATGAATGACCAAATTAGGATAATAATATAATTTTCATGACATTTTCAAAATTTAAACATACACCCTTGGAAATTTTTCCCAACCTCATTGCAGGTTAACTAGATTGAAAATGTAATTATCATTCACTAATATAAGAAAATTAGAAAAATAAAGTTTGGCATCATGAAATTAAGGGATCCATCAGTTAAATTTTAAGATCTCTAAGTTGAAAGTCATATATTCAAATTTTTAGTTAAGTGATAAAATTTATAAAAAAATGAAATCGATTATCTTATTATACATAGCTCAAAACTTGATTTATTTTAAGTAATATTTAATAAGTTGTAACTAAACTAAAAAAAAGCGAGATTGACCCGACCTGATAATATAATTAGTCATATTGGTAGATATTACATTTTTCTTAATAGAATGTTTGTAAATATGTATGAGAAAACATGTTCCAATTATTTGGTGATTATCATTGCTATTACCATTAGGAACCTAAAATTTGTTAGTTAGTAGTATTGAAAAAGTCCAAGCATAAATTTTGGAAAATGATGGAATCAATTTAGTGGGTGTTAAAAAGTAGTTTTGAGGGCACAATCAGTCTATCATCTTTGCTATAAGTAATGACACCTTGTTTTTCTCTCATTCACTTTTCATGACGAGGCCTATTTTTTAGCCATCTCTTTTCAAAGTCCTTAAAGAGGGCATCAAATCCCTTTAATTTCTTTATTGGCTAGGGATAAAAGATAAAGGACCAGTCTTTGTTGAATTCATGGACTTTGTTATAATAGTTAGGCAGTCCACTCATGCTTTAGAGACTGTACAGTGAACTTCAATTCATCAATCACTTTACAATCTATGCGTATTATACCAGAATTCTAGTTGGCTGGTTTCTTGTAGGCCATTCTAGTTGAAGTAGCTGCAATGTGGACATTATGTGAACAGTGGAAAAGACACCTTTGATGATAGTAATGTGTCATCTTTTCTGTTCAAAATTTTTATAGTAATTGGTTATGAATTTTACTTTAAATGCATGATTTCTAGTTTCAATCACTGAGTGAGAACTGAGAAAGTGATATATATAATTTGAGAAGAGAAATAGAAACTAACTAGGTGTTTTAATTTTACTTTTTGTTTCTAGTTTCTTGATAGAAAATACAATAAGTAAATACCCATACTCTCATCTTCTCATTCTTGCATACCATATTTGAACACTTCTTTCTGAAGCTAATGACAACCTTCTCACAGTTGTTGTTACTCTAAGCTATTAATAGGCAGAAATTCTGCATAAAAGGGTATGTAAATAGCAGTACTCTTCATTAAATCACACACATTGATGTGATTGAGGGATATGTGAGATGCCATTCCATTTTGTGCTTAGCATGCACATGCTATGGACAAAGGTGGCTAATCCAACCAAAAGATGACTTCTACTTTTCGTTTTTGTCAAGTGGATATGGCCACTTTCCCTCTCTGTCTCCTCCCAACCCCAATAATAAAATGTGAATGTGGGTCTACCACTAAATCATTTTTGAGTTCCAAAGAAAGTACAGGTATAAGTATGATTGTATTAAGTAAAAGGAATACTGAATTTCCACCACCCTAAATTTCAGGGAGCTTTGGTACATTTACAAGCTCAAATCTTTCATTTTCAAGCCATTAAGTACCTTTTTCCATAATTCATTTTTATAGACAAATGAGCTTCTTGTTGTGGAGAAGCTAGCCATACTTTCAAGCCAAGATTTCATGTGGAGGCTGTCAGTGGTGGCAGACAACGAATCAAAGTTATCAGTTCAGTGTTCTAAGGCATCAAGCTTTGAGGAGGAATTTCACTTTGTGCAGATTATCACATGGTTTTGGGGCCCTGTAGATGTCAAGGTTTGCTAAGACCTTTCCGTTAGGTCATACTGATACTTAGAAGTTTCAGACAGAAAAATGCTTCAATTAGGCTGAAGTCTGAACTGCCTAAAATTGAACTTGAAGTGCGACAGAAACCATGTCCAAGTCCAACGTCCCACTCTGTCAAGTTTTTGTCGAGCAGTCTTGCACAAGATTACAAGAAATTAGAAATAATGCAATCTAGACGGTAAAATTTTCCTAGTTTTCCAGCCTAATGCAAGTTATGCAACTTGGTCCTTGAATGTATAATATAAAGCAGACACTTCAAATTAGTGTTGTGCCCTCTATCAAACACAAAACAACACAACATGGAAAGACCAAATCTATCATAAATATGAAAAATACTTTCCTGATTATATGCTGTTACCTATCCATGTCCCTATCGTAGTCGTGTCATGTATTGTCTCCTTTCCTTCCTTCTCCCTGCGTCTTAGACTGTTTATAGGTTCATGAAAAGTCATTTCATGCAGGCATGCAGATAATAGTAATATCTAAGTGCAAGGATATATGACCTCAGAACTTCAAAAGGTTTATTGGTTAAGAATGCATGTATCATATCATTCCTGTGTTGCATACCACAAAATTGCATTAATTTTGCTTTAAAAAGAAAAAAAAAATAATGAAGCAAGATGCGATCAGAAAATTCAGAACTGAGGTTTGCTGCTTTACTTTATAGTTTTTATGTATATAAAAATTATTTGTCATTAGTTTGACAATGTTACAGCCACTAAAATTGGCATGCCCGAGTTCTTGCCATGAAGCCCATACATACAAAATGTAGCATTCAGTGGACGTTCGAGGATGATCGGTTTAGAACATCAGCAGTCAGTAGTACCTTGGAGCCCTGGGGAGTGTATCCTCCAGAATACTGAATATTACCGGGCTATTTTCCATAAGGAGGTCTTGGAGGCAGAGTCCCATGGGGTGATGGTGAACCTGAGATTGAAAAGCAACAGAGCATAATGTACATCTGAAAAACAATGAACTCTGTCAAACCTATAGAAACTAAATTAGGATGGATTAACATTCCAATTACAGCCCAAAAGATCACAACTGAAAACCCCTTCCCCCTGGAACTGCCCAGATCTAATACGTTATTGGCATCAAGTTCTACTAACAAGCTGCTTTTGGCCAACCAAACATATAATCAAACTAAACTGCTAGAAAATAAAAAAAACTCCTACCATATGTTGGGGGCCAACCAAGGAATGACAGGGTTGCTCCAGAAGCCACTGATTGCAGGACCTCCAATATACTGCCTACCATGAGTATTATAACTGCACGACATCAACCCTGTGTTTACAACTGAAGAGGGTTCATTCATGCTACCCCTGTAGCAGTCAGGAATAAAACTAGGACTGGAGGCATTATTGCTTTCAACAGTAGGGTAGCAATAGGGACCACCTATTTCAGGTTCTCTGCAGTCAGTAATACCCCTAGGAACAGGTTCTCGGTATTGTCCACCATGAGTAATAAAATTGGGTATCATTCTTGTGTTTTGCTCACTCATGCTACTCTTGTAAGGGTCAGGAACAGAACAAGAAATTGCATTATTTTTGCTTTCAACTGGAGGACATCCATAAGGCCTGCCTACTTCAGTGTCTCTGTAGTCAATACCAACTAAAGGAATGGAACCATAACCAGGATAATCAGGATAAGTAGCTCCTCTGGGTACAGGCAGATTTTGATTGCCTAGATGTATGTTGGGGAATGATCGTACACGCCCATGAGATCCAGCCGCTTGACTTGTTGCATTAACCTAGCATATACATATGTATCTGTCAAGACAGAACTAGGCACAAATGACACATACTATGAATAAGTATGCAGCTACAACTTACATTAGAGGGAAAACTGTAGCTACATGAAGGGAGAGGAGAATAAGAGTCTCGCCAATGACCACCACCATCTGAACTAAAGTGAAACACAATCAGGAATGATTCAGAAACAGTAAATGAACAAATGTACATAAAGGAGTCAATGCAAGTAACAGTCAAACTGGAAGAAAAGAAAACCTGCTAGTGTTCTTTGATTTTGCAAAGGAGGGCTGGGATATGACTGGAATAGAACTTTCCCGAGAGTAAGATGACGAGTGATTAGGTTTCGGTGCAGATGCAAGCGCATGCTTCATCTGATCCAAATGTCTCTGGGACTCAACTCGGTTTAATTCTACAAACATGACCTTATAAAAAAGACCAATGCATTAGTTGCATCACAATAAACAGTAACAAAACAAATATACATGTGACTGTACTAAGTACCTCATCAAAATACTCATCCGAGCCAGGCATAACCTTGCTCATAGGCAGAACAAAATTGGCTGCAAGAAAGAAAAAAAAAAAAAAAGAGCATAAGATAAACTGTAAGTGAAGAGTTATAATATAAGAAAAGGAGGTTGACAAAAGGAGAAAGAATATATATATAAAATGCTCCCCAAAGTACTAAGTTAAACTATCCAAGTAAGAAGTTAGGGAAAAATAAGAGAGTTGCAAAATACCTAACATCTGATTTACGGCATCATCTGGCAGCTCCTTTCCCATTTCTCTAGATCTTTTTTCAGAGCGCCATTTGAGCTCTTCTAGGCTTCGGAAATATGACAACAGCAATCTGAAAGAAACAGAAGGTATAATTCATGTAAAAGACCATCCTTCACGACAAAATTACTCACTCTGTCCTGAAAAGTGTCAAGAATCATTATGGGATGAAGAGAGTGAATAAGATATAATATTATACCTTCCGATAGTAAGCAAAAGCCTTCAATTTACGTTTACGTGCAGTCTTGTAAACATTTGTCTGGTCAATTATATAATTGTGTGGTGTGTTGGATGCTCTCATTAGAAGTGTATTAAAAATTTCAGTTGCTCGATTCATCAAGAGCTCAAACCGTTCGCCATAATTGTTCTTACGCAAGAGTCCAGGCACCTGCACAAAATTTAATTTCCTTTAACAAGCAAGCTAAAAAAATTAACAGAAAAAGAAAATATCAATATGGCCAGAAAGATGAGAAACCTTCATCTGATCCAGAACTAAGTTTGTCCCAAGCAAGACATAACGTTTCCCAGGATGCTCTTTTACCCATTGCTCAGCCCAAGTACTCTTGCCCGAAGCAGGTAATCCCACCATCATGATCACTTCACAGTCACTTGCATTGGAGAAAGTAGGTCCCCTAATTGTATTTCCATCCTCAAGAGCAGCAGTCCAAGGTTTAAAGCCTTCTTCAACTATAAGACCATCTTCAATGCTAAATTGCAGCTGAACCACAACATTTTTTAACAGAATATGTGGAAATATTACTGATTCCCATTCTCTATCTTTTGCTGGAGATCCCACTTCTAGACCCAATGGAGTAGCATCAAATTGGATTGCAGTACCCAACCATTTACCATTCTTGGAGAAACCAATGGAAGCCAAGGGTTTACTTTCAAGGTCAACAGCACAGACAATAGTATCACCAATGCCAAACCTCTCACCATAATCTAAAAATTTCCCTGCATTTGAAAGTTTTCCCAGTGCCTCCATATCCAAAGCTATGATTGGACTCCCCAAGGCTCCCTACCATATCATCCCCTCTAGAAATGCCAAGACGACAAACATGCTGCTGCTCAGGGGCAGTATCCTCCATATCAACCGGCTGTGCTGAAATAAGTTTACAACCAAAACAGTATTTCCCATTAATTATTCCAACGTTAGCACGTGCACCAGACCAACAATAAGCAAACCCCTTCTCGTGAAGTGCAGATCCCAGGAGACCGCGACCTTCAATTTTGAAATCTGGCAACACAGCAGAACTTCACATAAGCAACCAGACACTCACAAAAAGGTCCTCATTTGGATTCAAGGATTAGAAAGGTACATATACAAACACATCCACATAGAAACAGATGCAAACACTTACAAGTGCAATCAAACAAGTAAAATTCACTTTCCTACGGTTATGACATTTACCTTCAATATGGTGCCACTGCACACCAAAGAGAACTGGATTGACATCAATTTTTATGGTAATCTTTGGTACTCTAAAATGAACTTTCATGGAGTATATAAATAAGGAAGTCATAGTGCAGTTAAAATGCTTAGAAGAGAATTTAGACATGGACAGGAAGCAATGAAGGAAAGGAAATCATGTGGAGGATACCAACTAGTTTTATAAGGATTCATGTAGCTGAACCTAATGTTTGGGGATTAAGGATTTTGTTATTGTTCTTACTGCATAGGGCAGTTAACTTAACACAACCGGTATTTCCATCTGACCATCATTTGACATCCCCTATCTTGCAGTTTTATCTATTGCTCACCTACGAAAAAAAATAGTTAAATCCATCGCAAAGCTTCAAGAACAACAAATACTCCTAAAACATTTCTTGTCAAGGGTTAGGGCCAACTTAAGGCAGGAAAGCAAGCTTACCAGTAACCAAGAATTAATTATCCGCATTCAATTCCAAAATCTCAAGGAAAAATCAGAACACACTAATCAAGAATGTTCCGAATAAAGAAATATAGAATATTGGATCTTCTACAACCAAAGAATAATACGGTTTCAAAATCAAAATGTTCCAGTTGGTCACTATTTATTTTGTACGACATCATGCAAACCCTATCAAATCTCACAGATAATTCAATCTCCATGTGACAGTGTTCCATATGGGAAGACATCCTATGCTCCTAATTTACAATTTTGTTTTCAAATAAAATTCCAATTATCAAAATCATTTTTTCACCAATTCTTAACAACTTGTTATTACTCAACTTCAAAGCAATTAGAATTGACAATAATCGTAAAGAGCATAATGGAATACCTAAGTTGCAGTCAGCTGGATTGAGAACCACACGCCGAGGTTTCGAAGAAGAAACGTATACATCATCATCGACATCAAGTTTCCCCTTTTTTGCTTCACGATCATCTTCCTTGGGCAATTCGCGTTTCATGGAAGCCATAACGCAAATAGAGAGATGTGGGCGCCAAAGAGACTGACACTGCGAGTTTGTTGCACGGGGAGAAGAAGACGGTTGAGGATGACCGACTTGTTAAATCTGGGCTGGGCTTCGTCTTGTTTGTCTCTGTTATGGGCTGATCCAATAAAATTAATGGGCTTCATTGGACTCGACCCTCACTATCGTTCTTTTCTTCTTCGCAAATTGAATTTGAATTAACAATAAAGATTCAGTGAGAGGGTTAAATTATAAAATAATTATAATGTAAAATATTTTTACAATTAAATTATATTATCTAAATAAATAATAATTATTTAATTAATAAATTTTAAAAATAATGAATAAATTAATTAAAGATTAAAAATAAAATGAATCTATTAATTATAATTATAATAGAATGTTAAAATTTTAATAATAAAATAATAGTCACATGGGTTTAACTCATTTGGTAAGATTGAGGAAAGATATTATGGTTTGATTAAAAATATTACTTTTCAAGATAATGATATCAATCATGTTTGATGGAAAAAAAATATCAAATTCATAACAAACTAAATCTAAGTTACATACTAATAAAAACAAATAAAGAAATAAGAGTTACAAATTTAAATAATCCAAATTAATTAAGAATATATATATTTATATATATATAAAAAAAAGAAATAAATTAGATAGAAAATTATCTAATTTACACGATATGTAGTTTGATCATTTGTAATTTAAAGTCTTTGTAATTTAGAAAAAAAATTAACAAATTAAATTTTCTATCCAAATTAACAGAATAATGCTTATGTACCTTGCATATGTACTATATTAATATTTTTCTTCTACATAACTTGTAATTTTACTTATATTTGACCCTTACAATTTGAATTCTCTAGATATTTTAAAAAATAAAAATAAAAATAAACAAATTGACAATGTGATATCTTAAAAAAAAGAGTTTTAGGCTCAAGTACCATTTCACTTGAACTATGCTCAGTAATAGTTATGTATAAGCTAATTTAGTATGAAAAATTCTCACAATCTCTTAAAAAAAAAAAAAAAAAAGTTGTTTTAGTTATTCTATTTCTGCCATGTAAACTCATTCTTTATTTTTTGTCTATTTTGTTTTTTTCACAATTTCTCTTACTATTCTGCCTCGTAAACTATATGTTAACTTCTAATTTGTTTTAAAAATAAAAAATAAAAATTACAAGAAGAAAAAAAAATAGCATGGATAGTGTGCATGTGTGTAGTACATGGTTATTATATTTTCCAAACTACATGGATGCTTACTGTATCATTTTAAACTACATGTATGAAAGGCTACAAACAGTTAAATCAAGTGAGATAAATACATAAACAAGAATTCAGGATATTTTACAAACCAAAACAACAAATTAATAAGATACTCACAAATTTTAGTAATTATTCATTGTAAAACAATCATTTGGTTCAAACTTAAGTCTTCCACAAAATGTTGGGGCACAATTAATTGGTAGAAAGGAGAAAAAAAAAAGAAAAAAAATAAGGGTCAAAGTAGAAAGTTTGTAATCATATACAGTTTATCAGAAATCTTGATTCAATCAAAATAAATATTAGAATAAAATAATTAATTCACGAAGTAAAATGTATCATGCATATATATATTCTACTAAAATATTTTTCTTTTTAAAAGTTTTTTTTTCAATTTTTTATTTTTTAACAATTTACATGAGGCACATCAACTATGCTAAAGTTGAGATGTCAACTCAATTTGGATTTTTTTCTTAAAAATAAAATGAAACTTTGAAAAATGATAATAAACAATTAATAATTATTATTGGAGTTAGTGCATGCATCTTCAACATGGAGGTAGCACACCAGTAGTTCCTCAATATCCAAAAGGACAAAACATAGTTTTTGTTTGTACCTTAAATTAAATACATTTATTAATTAACTAAGAAAAAATCAATTAGCTAGACATTGAATTTTATGCATGTTCTTCAAATAATCTTCTAAAATTCATGGCTAAGATAAGCTCCCTGCCCAGCGACAGTCTAAAGTTTTTTAATCTATGTAATATAAGTTAATCCCACCTTCATACTAAAATTCATCTTCTAAAAGTTCATTCACCCTGTATATAATTATAAACAATACATTAATAGTTTATTTTGCAATATAATTAGAATCAAATTAAATATGTGATTTTAAATTATTTGTCTGCGTGTCATTTTAGTTAAATTAGAAACTGATTGATTTACGTTGATAAACTTGGTCTACCTAAATTGATAGCTTTAAGCGATGAGACTCTCATTTTACCAGACAAAATTGTATATATTTTTTTTCTTTTTAATTTAAGAATAGTTAATTAATGAACACATCCTTGATCAAAATCTTTGATACGATATTATCATGTGAGTGTAAGATGCCCATTAAATAAATATTTCAACACTGTCACATTATACCAATCATGTTACCAAGTACAATAATTGGGAAAGAAAACTTTTTCAATTGAAAATATAAAGTAGAAGAAAACATGCATAACACAAATTTATAATGAAGTCAAATACAGGACAGACAAAAAGATCCCCAAATGTTCTTCATAGACCATGATGTAATTTGCAAGGAGAAGCTTTTTTGATTAGATATGCCAAATTAAACAAAAAAGAACACTATGATATTTTGTTTCTTAGGTATTTTAAAGTATTATCGATTGAAATGATCTTTTCAATAATTATATGATTCAAGATTTGAATTTGTATTCTCAAGTTAAGAGTGCAGTTCGCTTATCACTGACTAGCCAACCTTTGTTGGTAAAAAAAAAAATTTAGGCCATAATTGGAGAACAAAAGAATGGAAGTCTGAAACAACATATTAAAATAACCCAACTACAACCTCCCATGGATTATGATGGATAGACTATGACATTCTTATTACCATTATTGATGGCCTAACCAACCGAGCTAAGCTGCAAACAAGGCTAAAACAATGGCCAAAAGTATAAAACAAAAAATAATACAAGGAATTACAGGCCTCACTAAACTATATTATTCACCTGCAAGTTTCAATCAAAACAATTGTTTTTTCTTGTTTTAAATTACATTTCATTTTCACCACAAGGAAGAGATTCCTTTCAGTTTTGTTGGTTTCCTTGCTGATGACAGGAAAGGAATCTTGCAACACAAGTCTAAAATTTTAATGATGCCAGAGATTAAACACAAAATGAAATACAAATTTGAATTGTTAATCATCTTTCACTTGAAAGAATTTCAGACAGTTTGAGACCAGCATATGGAAAAAGTACCAGATTCAACTATGGAGTATGAAAATCTCCTCCAAACTGATGAAGCTTACTAATTTGCAGTCAGTGTTTGACAACATCTTCTGCTTCCAACTTTCCTTCTTTTTTGTGTACAGTCTGCTTCCAACTTTTTTTTTCTTGTACACTAGGAGTGCTTGAACTCTGAGGGGTGTAGGACAGGTACCAATTACTTAAACTAAGCTCTCGGTGATAGTCTACTTCCAACTTTTTGCTATAACATGTGTGTGTCAAAAAATCTCAAATATATATTGTTATAACACGGGCATGAGGTAAGCTTAAAAAACGTACATATAAGAACTTATCATTATTTCTGAATATTTGATGTCATGAATTTTAGAATTTGAATTTTTTTCACATGTGAAATATTTAAAGGACTTGCACACACTTACTTTTTCTTTAAAAAAAAAAAAATCTCCATCTAAACTTCCTAAAGTAAGTGTGTTAAATATTTTTTTATAGTTACCTTTCAATATTGTCTCCCCTTTGTTTATTTTTTTTCACTTTCTTTTGCTTTTCTTTCAATAGGGTAACTAGAAAAATTGCAAACACATATTTTTTGAAAACAATAATTACATAAATCAATAATTTTTAGAGACTAAAATAACAGACGTACAATTTACAAAGGACCATACTCAAATTTCTCAAAATCTTGAAGGACAATGGTCCCTAGCGGTCTCAATATAGCTTCTCTCTTGATAAAGATAGACATCAAAATTCAATTTTTTAAAGCAATGTTTTAACATATTCAAAATTTGTGTATTTCATTATGATAAATACATAAACAAGAATTCTGGAAATTTTATAAACCAAAACAACAAATTAAAAAGATACTCGCAAATTTTAGTAATTATCATGGTAAAACAATCAATATCTCACGTTATTGGTTCCAAAACAAGCTTCCCACAATATGTTGGGGCACAATTGGTAGAAAGAACAAAGAAAAAAAGGTAGACGTAGAAAAGTTTGTAACCATCTACAGTTTTCCTAAATTCTATCAAAATGAATATTAGAATAAAAGAATTGATTCACGAAATAAAATATATATTGTACATATATATTCAACTAAAAATAATTTATATTTTTCTTTTTGGAAGTTTTTTCTTCATTTTCTTTAACATAAATACATGAGGCACATCAAGTATGCTAATGTTGAGATGCCAACTTAATTTGGATTTTTTTAATTTTTTTTTATGAAAAAAATAAAATGATACTTTGAAAAATGATAATAAACAATTAATAATTATTATTAGAGTTAGTGCATGCATCTTCAACATGGAGGTAGCACACCAGTAGTTCCTCAATATCCAAATGGACAAAACATAGTTTTTGTTTGTACCTTAAATTAAATACATTTATTAATTAACTAAGAAAAAATCAATTAGCTAGACATTGAATTTTATGCATGTTCTTTAAATAGTCTTCTACAATTCACGGCTAAGATAAGCATTGCGGGACAATGGACAAATGCTTCCTGCCCAGCAACAGTCTAATTTTTATTTTATTTTTTTAAATCTATATAATGTAAGTTATCCCACCTTCATACTACAACTCATCTTCTACAAGTTCATGCACATAGATATATATAATTATAAATAATACATTAATAGTTTTTTGTAATATGATTAGAATCAACTCGAATATGTGATCTCGTATTATTCTTCTAGATGTCGTGTCAATTGTATTAATAATTGATCGATTTACGTTAATAAACTCGTTTTACCTAAATTAGCGGCAGGACTTTCATTATACTAGACAAATCATATTTCTATTTTCTTTTTGTAAGAATAGTTAATTGATAAACAGGCTCTTAATCAAAACCTTTGATACGATTTTATCATGTGAGTGTAAGATGCCCATTAAATAAATATTTCAACATTGTCACATTATACCAATCATGTTACCAAGTACAATAATTGGGAAGGAAAACTTTTTCAATTGAAAACATAATGTTGAAGAAAACATGCATAAGACAAATTTATAATGAAGTCAAGGACCAGACAAAAAGATCCCCAAATGTTCTTCGTAGATCATGATGTAATTTGTATGCAGAAGCTTTTGTGATTAGATGTGCCAAATTAAACAATAAAATAAATTAAAATAGCTATATTTTTTTCTGGTTTGCATAAACATTGACAATTTATATTCTTTATTTTAGAATACAGCTCGCTTATTACTGTATCTAACATTGATTGGTAGACTGAAACTTTCATTAAAACATACAATACAATTACTATGTAAGTTCAAAAATTCACTTTCATTTATCTCTCTCTATCAATAAAATTATTGGTTTAATTTTTTTAATTCAATGTTTGTGAACATCATATATTAAAAAAAATGTGATACCTTCATATAAAAACATACAATACAATTACTATATAAGTTCAAAAAATTCACACTTTTTTATTTATCTTTTTCTATTAGTGAACTTATTGGTTTAATTTTTTTTTTAATTCAATATTTGTGAACATCATATATTAACAAATTAATATGCTAAAAGCATATTAAAGAAATTAAAAAATGTACATTCATCTGCAATAAATTAAGACCCTCTATTGTGATTTTGAGTATTGGTTGTACCAAATCTAATTCAAAGTGAGAGGAATTCAATACTTCTTTCATTATTTTTTAGTGTGTCGTTGTATTTTAAAGTTTTTCAATTAGGTCATTGTATTATAAGTTTAGTTTTAATTGAGTTTCAAGTGTGTATTTTTATCTATATTTTCTTTCATTTTATCAAATTTTTTTTAACACTTTTGTGAGAACTTTTCGTAAAAGTTAAAATTATCATCTTCTTATATAATTTGGTGGCTTCGCCCTCATTTTTTAAACAATTTTCATTTGTTCAAGGATGAAGATGCATATGTGAGACGTAATTACAATTAAAACAAAAGCACAGTAAGCTATATAAAAAAAAAAAAATACAAAAAACCGTTTGAAAAAAAAAATAGTGGATCTAAAAATGTAATCTGACCTTTTATACTTTAAAATTTTTTTAATGGGAGCAATAAAGAATCTAATTACCTACAAAATTTAATTTGTAAATAAATAAATAAAAACATGAATATAAAGATACACATAAAAATTCAAAATTTTGAAAGCAGAATTTTGTATTTCATTAAGATAAAATCATAAACAAGATTTGAGGAAATTTTGTAAAACAAATCAACAAAATAAAAAACAAAAACCAAGATACTAATCAATATAGCCTATCAAGGCAGGCCGGATGTCAAGTAAAGCAAATTCTGCTAACTATTCTTGGTAAAACAGTCCTCCTTACATGATTGGTTCAAATCCAAAAATTTAGGCCATAATTGGAGAACAAAAAAGAATGCAAAAGATTGGAAGTTCTGAAACGGTTTGAACAGTATAACAGAAACCCCTTTACCAATTAGAGTACTGAAAGTCTGAAAAACATTAAAATAACAGCTACGCACTCCCATGTATTATGATGAATAGACTATGACATTCTTATCACCATTATTGATGGCCTAACCCACTGAGCTAAGCTGCAAACAAGGCTAAAACAATGACCAAAAGTACAAAACAGAAAATAATACAAGGAATTACAGGCCTCACTAAACTATATTATTCACCTACAAGTTTCAATCAAACCAATTGTTTTTTCTAATTTAAAATTACTTTCATTTTCACCACAAGGAAGAGATTCCTTTCAGTTTTGTTGGTTTCCTTGGGTGTGACAGGAAAGGAAATTTGCAACACAAATCTAAAATTTTAATGATGCCACAGATTAAGCACAAAATAAAATACAAATTGGAATTGTTAATCATCTTTCACTTGAAAGATTTTCAGACAGTTTGAGGCCAGCATATAGAAAAAGTACCAGATTCAACTATGGAGTATGAAAATCTCCTCCAAACTGATTAAGCTTACCAATTTAAGTCAGTGTTTACCAACATCTTCTACTTCCGATTCTTTTTTTTTTTTTTTTGGTACAGCCTGCTTTCTAACTTTTTGCTATGACGTGTGTGTGTCAAACTATCTCAAGTATATTTTACCAAAATATATCTAACGTATATTGTAATAAAAATTTATGTTTCTGTCCCTTTGTCACCCCCCTTCTTGCCTATTAAGAATATGCTAAAAAAGGAATCCAATGTATATTTCCTCTTCTTATCAAGTACATAAGGGAAAAAAAAAAATTCTAAAAAAGAATCCAATGTTTATTTCCTCTGCTTATCTGTATTACGATTCTGAATAAGAATCCAATGTTTATTTTCTATGCTTATCTGTATTACGATTCTGAATAAGAATCCAATGTTTATTTTCTAAGCTTATCTATAATTTCAAAATTTTACTGTACACAACTCAGAATCATTTTCATAAATCACAAATCTTATCTGAACTTCGTAAACCATCAGATTATCAGAAGATATACCAAAGCAAGATCATGAACATCCATTACTTCAAAATCCGTCCAGTCTAATACACGAAGGGAAAAATAAAAAACAGATAATCTTGCTAAGGAACAAATTTTGGACATAAAAGTGGAAACTTCATTTTATTGAAGCACAAAAAGCATACAGTAGCAACAGTACACTCATATTTATCATATTAGAAGGCATAAAGATTGCCCTTCAAATCAAATTTGTGAATCTATCTTCCTCTCCTATTTGGTTATACATGTACAGAAAAGATACAGACAAGCCAGACATATCTTCAATGAAGGCTTTGAAGAAATAGCTTGCAAATTAAGGTTTCTTGACATGTAACATCCGTGTGAAAGATCTGATAAGCAGATCTCATGTCTGTCTTCTCCACAGTACCGACAAAATGTACAAACAATAGACACAACCTATTTACAGAACCCAAAAAAGCAAACGAAGGATTGAAATCTTTGTTGCCCTTTTCTCTGCAACTATTATTCATCCATGGAAGAAAACAATGCCACTGAGATGTCATTGAGCTTTTTCCCATCAAGCCGTGCCTTATATCGCCTTGATGGAGCCTTTGGAGCTTCAATTTCATCTAACTCATCTGAATCCTCCAAATCAAGTCGAGTTCGAAATGCACGGCTTTTCTTTGTCGGTGTGTTATAAGCAAAATGCCATTTTTTTGCAATCGCAGTCTGCAATTCCAAACACATATCAGAATCCATTTGAATAATTGACACCAGAACATCATCCTCTAATGACAGAAATGAAAACCCATTTTACTTACTGCTTCTCTGATTGCTGTAGATACGTCGAATAGTTGCTTCAAATCATCATGTTCAACACCGCACAATATCTTAATCTGCAAAAAAGCCAAGAAAAAACAGAAATTTCAGATTACCATCCACTCAAATAGAAAATGCATAGCTTTTAAAATCAAACTGAAGCTTGAAAATTTGGTACAAACCAAAATATCTTGCGGCAGAGCTTCAAGTTGAGATTTTTCAGGCTCGAAGACCATTCTCCCACTACACCTCCTCTTCAATGGAGTCTCTGAGTTAGAATCAAGGGGAGAAGCAACCCCATTTTTAGATATCACAACTCTCTTCCTTCCCAATGCCCTAGTACGCCCAACAAACCCTATCGCCATTTTTTCAGTACAATACTCAATATTACCAAGAAAACCTCCTCTTCTATCTGGGTTCTGTATCAAATAGCAAAAAACCACAAAACCAATCAGAAATATTAATATAAACTACAAACCCTAATTGATGGATTAAACTGAAACTGACAGAAACAAAAAGCAAATTTTGGAAAGTAATAATGAAAAAATTGGAATCAAGGAGACAAAATACCAACCTATTTCGGAGCAATAAGCCCTAGATTTCAGATTCTTTCTATTTCTGCTCTGAAAAACGCTTGCTGTGAAAATGGAAACAAAGGAGTAAACTGTGGACCTTCTTGTTAACTACGGGAGTTGGTTTAAGAAAGGGAAAAAATGCCTATATATACCAAAACTAAAAGACAAAAAGTTAAAAAGATAGTCTTTTTTTTTTTTTGCTTTTAATTTTTAAAAATTAAAAACGCGTTGTGAGGAAATTACGCGAAATTTCTAAAACAAAAATCTTGGATTGGTGTTTACTGTTTATCTTCCTTTGGCGGTTAAAATCTGAGAGAGAGAGAGGGAGAGAAACTAGCCGTTGAAGTAGGACACGTGGCGGTAAAATAGCGGAGGTAGGAAGAAGCGAGTGTGCTTCGGGTTCTGACGTGGCGATATGGTCGGTCTAAGCCGGCTGTGTCGGTAGCTTCTCGAACACGTTCCGTGTTCGTGGACTTGTGCTTTGGAGAAAAGGATATCATTACCGTCAACGAAGAATGTCAAAAGTGATTGGAGGATATTTTGACACGTGTCGTGTTTTTATTGGGTTTGTTGAAGGGTGAGAATATGAGATTTGATTAACGGTGAGGATTTAGAGTGAACGTATCAAAGAGAAGGTGAGGGGTAAGCTTAAATCGGCGGCTGCTAAGCACCAACGTTTGACTGAGTATTCCAAATCGGCGGCTGGTTGCTATTGCAGGTTTTACACGACCGTAATCTGGCGTCAGATCGTCAACTCCACGTCAAAATCATGGTTCTTGTAGATGGGCCGGCTAACCAACAAAAATGGGCCGGCAATATTTAAAATAAAAATAAAAAATCTCTTGGAGAGATGGTTAAAATGTTAGATAATTTATTTAAAACATAATAATAATAATAATAAGGAAAAAAAAAAAGATTTAGGGCTAAATCAAAATGAGGCGTGGCCATAGTGTCAAATGTTTTTGTTTAGAAAAATGAAGAGAGAATTTGAGTTACCACCTCAATAGAGTTAACTTAGAAGATTTAGTGATCATATGAGAATTATTACTATTCTATTATTTGCTTGATTTAGTGATCATATGTTATTTATTTAGTAAGTATGGATTAATATATTTACATTTGATTGAGACATTCATTTATCATGATAGATAAATAAATATGCATATTCTTTCTAAAGTCATTCTATAAGATGAACCATAGGCAATAATGTGGCAGTAAGAACACGTGCAATATAAAATGAAAAATATGTAACATACCTAATGCATCAAAATTGTAGGTTCCGAGTAGTATGTACCCCATGTCCATCCATCTAGCACCAAAATTTTGGCGGCCATTCTTCTTTTTGTCATGTCCCTCAATTTATTCATCTTAAAAAACCAATGCATTATATTTTATTATTAAAATATGCAATCCTAGCATTATATGTATATATTTTTAAGTTTAGTAATTATGTCTGAATCAATTTATGCCCACTTTGACTAATTTCTCATATAATATCGTGATCTCCTCAAAGAGATTAAACCTTGAAAATCAATGCAATAAGTATATCTTTTCTACCACTAGATGAACTTATTTATGTCAAATTATATTATATTTTAGGGCCAATTTAGTTTGGCGTTTAAAAATTAGTGTTTTGGATAATTGATTTTTCTATTAGAGATAATGAAATAGTTGATTTTAACATAATCTGTTTTGTGTTTAGTTAATTATCTAAAAAAGTGTTTTCAATAGTAAGAATATTAAAAAAAAAAAAACTATGTCTTTTATTTTTGTTATAAATGTATTCCAAAAAAGCTAGATATGAAAAGTTTTTAAAAAATTGGCTAAAACTGTGTTGTGCATTTGACCAAAAAATTTTAATCAAATATATTATTATATAAGCTGAAAGTAATTTTCAAACTCTAAATACGAAGCACATTTTTCAAACACAAAATCAAATTGTCACTTAATTTATTAAAAATAAAGTAGTTTTGTTATCCAAATCCATGAGAGGTGCATTGAGTGAGAAGATATTTAGTTTAGTTACATTGAAAATAAATAAATATGGTAATTTGACAACATTGGGTCCCATATATACCTTTAGATGATTTAGTTAGATTCATTTGTATAATTAATTAAAATTTATACTATCAATTTTTTATCTCAAAAAGTTATTGGATTAGTTTCGAACTCTCTAAAACTAATCAGCATCTTAACAATTAATCTATTTATTTCTTTAGAATTATTAACAACTACAATTGAAGTTTTTTAAATTCTCTTTACATGATGAGGTTCGTTTGATTTATTATTTATCTCCAAGAAATTAATAAGATTGAGTAAAAAAATAATTAAAAAAAGTACTTTCATCTTCAAGAAATTAGGACCTTCATATCCTTTGTAATAAGAATTTAATTAAAACTTCTTCTTTTTTATGTTTCAAAGAATATTTTTTGAGACCAAAATAAAGAGGTTATATGTAAGATGTGACCAAATATGATTTGCTACATTTCAAAATTCAATTTTTTGAAAAATAAGATTATAGTAGGATTAGTACTCCAAAAGTTAAAAAAACAGAGCATACCACATTTATCAGTAGTCCCAAAGACAACTTTCAATTGGCAAAGTCAATGAAAAGATTCTAATAGACTTTATATGGCGAAGGGCATTACTCTTTGGAAGAGTAGTTTTCCATGGGCATTTATCAACATTAATGAATTCTTTTTTGCCACTTAATAGTAGACCACCTAGAACCGCCAAGAAGAAAAACGAAAGAGTCAAGAAGATTAAAAGATTTTTTTTTAAACTATTTTTAACAGTAAGGATTATCAAATCTAGTATACATATATCTTAATTAATTCACTTTTTCAAGACAAGTTATTCATGTCAAGACTAAAAAACTTATGAGAATACAGAAACATATATTCTTAATCACAAGATTAATCCCTTAGTATTCTAACTATTGTTTTAGTTATGAGTTATGAATATTGACAATAATATAAAATTTATATAGCATTATTTGTGATGTAAAAAATGATTTTAATATTATAAAATTAATAATTTTTATTTTTGTTAACAATAAATATTAAATTTTACTATTATCAAGTTTCTATAACAAGTGCCTTTAAGGTAACAATTTTTTTTTAAAAAACTGTTTCTCAAAACACTTGTTTTTTGTAGGAGTGCTCTAATTTAGCACTAAGGAGTGGAGAAATAAATACCAATTATTTGAGCTAATAATATATATGAGTTTTATAATATTTATTAAAGTAATTAGCCATAATATTATTATGTAATTAATGAGTTACTCTTTTTTAAATTACAAATATTATATTTATTAATTATTTACATCTTAACAAGTGCCTTAAGACATTCTTAAAAAAACCAAATTTTTTTTTATTTACTTTTGTTGAATATATTTAGGTGAAAGATGAGCATTAATTTTCCTAGTTAAAAATGAAAAAAATTCTTTGAAGAGTTGTGTGAATAATATGATAATCATAGAAATAGGAGATAAGAATGTGCAAATTAATGCTTCATAAATACAAAGATGTAATGCTAGTGCCCAATTCTTCCAGCCGCATTTGTAAGTCTTTGCCATCTGCATATTAAGATTCGATGCCCTTCAAAAAATTATTCAGATAACATATTTTTAACCGGATTAAAAGATAAATTATTTAAAATATAAATAAAATGAATCAAACACCACTGCAAAAAAATATAATTTATTTTTAAATAATATATGGACCGTGATAATCTTTTGAAAAAATACATATATATATAATGCTCAAAATGAGTATTGAGATAATCTTAGGATAACATTATCTTGAATTTAAATTGTCTTCAAAATTCAACACACCTATTTTTATTTTTTTTAGAATAACATTTACGGTTGAACCCATAAACCAAGCAATTACAGGGTCCAGAATAACAAGATACAATAAATCTCATAGCCCGATTCAAAGTTGGCAGCTGAGCTATTACTTCAACCTAAGCCCGTAGCATTTCTTTACCAACTATTTCTTAATAGTTGGGTCGGGTAAAACCCAAAGAAGCAAATAGTTGGGTTGTCACTTCCTTTTACTTCTTTTTTTTTCCTTCTGAATTATAAATAAAGTATTGGCTTTATAAAAACAACAAAACAATAGAAAGATAGTATGATCTCTCCAATAGATAGATGGATTATAATTATAATATTCAGATCAATCACATATTACAAATCTACAATACATCAAGCTTTAAATCCACACATAAGAGAAGAAAATAACCACATTTCAATAAACTTAACACAACGCTAGCAAGTATTGCTATGCTCAGAGACAAATAAACATGTATCTGCTGATCTTCCTCATGTGTAGCAGGCAAACCTTTTCTCTTTTGGATGAATACCACTCTTATCATTCAACTGATTAAAAACAAGTATTCTGCAGTTTACTGATGTCTTCCATGAATGAAAATGACTGATACCGAATAATGCATGAGGAGGGTAAGTGGTTAGAACTAGAGTCTCCAAGCAGATTGCCTTCCTCAAAAGAAGCCTAATCAAATCTATTTCATACTCACGGAACTCGACACCCATCAACTTAATGATTTTGAGTGGATTAAAGATGTGGTTAAATTCTTCAAACAAATGTCTCTGATGCAATTTTTCATACGGTACACAATTCATAGAGTAGCTACTTAGCTGCAAGATTCAGGACAAGAACCAGTTATTCAAGAGATTACCTTGAATGATTATTGATATTAGTAAGTCAGATCAATGGCAATCCAAAACAGCTACAAACAAAATCTATATTCGATTTAGCAGTTGTATATACTCACATTGATAAATAGTCTCTCCAGGTGCGGACATGTTCTAAGAAATGAGACAGCATCATAAAGATTGATGTTGCATACAGTTCTCGTTAATAATTGAAACTCCTTCAGATTTTGTAAACAAAATTGGAGCTCTTTGATTTGCCCATTGCTAATTCTTGCTGTCAAAACCTATATGAGAACACAAACCACAAAAAAAAAAAAGAGAGAGAGAGAGAGAGAGAGAGAAAAAAACATAACTCAAATGAATTCAATTAATAACTTTTCCCTAAATTTGAGACAAAACCAAAAAGGGGAGAATTACATACCTCAAGGAATGCATTTGTGGTGGTGAGAACATTCACATGGAAGAGATCAAAGACCCATTTTTCCACATTAGGAACCATCAAATAATTTCTCATAGATATAAAGTAGATGATTGCATCATCTAAATGCATGACCTGTGCGAAATTAATTTTCAGCACAGTCCCACAATAACTAATTGAACGACGAGTTGGGGCATCAATGTCAATTTTAGAAATACTAGGACAGCCCCAAACATTTAAAACTTTAAAATTCCTGTGATTTCCTGCAGCAACATTCAAATACTCAAGTTTATAACACATTGTTAATTGCAGGGTATGGAGCTGTTGGCAATGCAAAAACAGAGTTTCAAACAGTGATTCCCTGACTAGAACAGACCTTAGAATCAATGTGTCTAGCAATCGCAAACTGGTTATACTTGGTGGGAATTCGATCTCACAGTTAGATAGCTTCAATCTTCTTATCGTTTGGACGTCAAGAAAATCAGGATGAAGCTTAAATAGGGCGATGGGAAATAAATTCTAGATCTTCAATTCCTTTTTTGATACAAATTCCCACCCATCTCTCAATCAAGACTTCCAATCCTGTTGGACAACTGAAATGTTTAGATTTTTGCACCCATATGAGAATCAAAAACCCGATTGATTATTTCAACCAAACCTACACGAGTCAAACTCACAGACAAATCTTTAAACAAAAGATTACGATTGAAAACCCAAGAATTACTGAATCTGGTTGATACAGTTCCTACCTGAATAGAATGTTTGATGGACAAAAAAGTAAAAATTTTCTCAATAGCATCTTCTGGGAGAATGACAACACGATTTTGGTGGGCAGGAACCTACCTATATCATTTGTCTTGGTTTTCTTTTGGTTTGGTTCTATGAGTATTTTGTGAGCTGAATTTGGAGTACCCATGAAAGAAAAACAAGGAGACAAAGAGAAATTTGATGTAAAGAGAAAGTTTAGAAAGAACTGTCTCGCTCACTTAATCAATAATTTGGATGAGAAAATCTAGGGGAGGCATATGGATTTATAATGCCGGTTTCTCCTTCGTTATTAATTGCTCAATCTAATTTTTATTGCTGTCGAGGAAAACCATATCTGAACTGGACCTCTCTTTTCTGGCAAAATCTCATAGTACAAAAAATGGAATTCAGTAAAGATGATGTCATTTATACTTTGTTAGTACTTTTGGTAGTTTGCAGGTGTATGAAAAATCTAGGAATTTTAGCATACAAGGAAGGCACACAGAATGCTCCTAAATTTATCAAGAACTAATTAGATACTAAATAAATTACTTAGTGTATAAAAATCTAAGATTGAGAAAAATCGGAATTTTAGCACACATGGAAGGCATATTGAATGCCCCTCAATTTTATTAAGAACTACTTAGATACTAAATAAATTACTTAAGAGTTCAAAAATTCTAACTTACCTTTTACCAACCAACCATTCAACTAAGCCTTAAAACCCAAAATAGTTGGGGTAATAATACATGAGTAATTTTCCATTCACATTAATAAGACATCATTTTTAGTAAAGCCCTAGAATAATCATATCATTCTTAATGACTTCCCCCCCCCCCCCATGAATTATCGGTCTCCCTCTCCCCGTCTAATTCCTTCCACCTGCACAAAGTCAACCCCACCTAACTACATCATCCACCAGCCTAAGTTGAATATGCCCAAATCAACGTAAGCGGTTATCTCTCATTTTTTCTTCAATGGTTGCAACCTCAACCTTCCTACATATCTACTCACCTTGTTACTATTTCTGAAAAGGATCTACTGAGTCCTTTCTTAGCTAAATTGTAATACATAAGCTTCAGTCTTACATTTTATCCATTGCAAATGGCTCAAGGATTCTTGTCCAAGTTTCCATGTCCAGACTGACTACTGAAAATTTGAAATCACCACCATCCAGTTGCGTCATTCTCCATCATGGTAGCATAATAGAAACTCCACAAAGAAGCACAGTCTTTATAAGCTACATTAAACTTGCACAAATATTAATGGATAATATAAACCCTTGTGAAATAGAACATAATCAGTAGTCAGTACCATTTTGCATTCCCGCCTCCAGGAAAGTTTCTAATATTCTATAATATGGAAGTTGTAAGCTCAGAACTATAAGACTTAACTAACACTTATTACTAATAGAGTTAAGCAAGAGTCCTGTTGAAAGGGAGGAAATAGTAAACTATATAAGATCTGCAAGGAGAAACTTCATTTACAGCATTAGGGTCATGGTACATACATACCATTTACACACAAATCCTTATTGCTGTCATCAGGATTTAAAAATCTCAATGACCTGAAGAAGAGACAGCCAGCAGACATGGGTGAAGAGAGAATTCATTAACGGTGTCTGTAACCAACAGAAGAAAAGAAAGTAGTTAGTAAGACACCAAGGATATATGCTTAGTGCAACAAAGAAAATAGGAAAGTGCCAATTGGTAATTAGCTTAACTATTAACTAGTGTAAATATTTGAGTCAAAATCCCATATGATGGTTTGATCATGTTCAATGAGGAATGCATATGGTACTAAGCAGCAAGATGATTTCAAATAAGGAATCAAAAGGCATTAGACAGATAAAAACAAACAGAACGGGCTGATAAGCCAGAATGGAGAAAAGAATTCGTCAAGAGCATATATAATAGGGAATTACATCGCAAGCCATATACAGTTAAGATAAAGGAATAGTTTGAAATAGATAATAATCAATAGCTTCCTTGATCATTCAAAGAAAAAAGTTAACAGAATATCAGAACATGAAGCAGCGTGAAAGCTTGATATCCATTGCCCAATTTGACAAACACATATATGAACAAGCCCATCCTGAAGCCAACAATGCAAAATACCATACAAAAACATATCAAATGGGATATTGACTCCACTAAAGAGTATTGCTAGAACATATAAACATGGTCAAAAGCTAAAATATACCTGACCACCTGTCCCAAGATTCTGGTCAGAAGGCTCAATATCAATCAGTATCCGCTGGTTGGTAGCTTCTGACGCTCTCTGTATAACCTAATTACATGGTGCATATTTCACCATCTTAGCTTCCATTTGTACTATATAATAGCTACAAAATTACATTAATAATGAATATAAACTTCTTAAACAGAATAAAAAGCTGAAAAAAGATGTTTATGCACTTGGTGAATGAAGAGTATGTGTGACCGATAATTCTCTTTTAACTTAGAATGTAGAAACCATCTGAAGAGGTCAGATAACAAGAGGAAACTCAAAAGTGCAACAAGGCAGGTCATTCAGTATAAAAAACTAAGCATAAAAGGCCCTATCACACTTTCTGTTTCATACTTTCATGTGGTATAATTGGTATTGGCTTAAAGGAGGTACTGGAAGCACTTGAAGTCCTAAATTAGGTTTTATGTTCTTATAGGTGAGATAAATAAAAAAGCCTAAGAAAATGGTAAAATCAGAATTGAAAATTTTACTTTCATTATTTTCAGGGTGCTAAGAAGGCACAAGGAACAGAATTAGAGTGAGTCTACTCTCGTTTGTAGTTATGCTTCAGTATTTGTGTGTATCCTTTGCATCATTATGCTCTATATTCTGCATTAATGTGAAGAAAATATTGATATGAACACCATGGGTAGATAAAGCAAGACAGTGGCACTTGCTTTATAGACAACGTCAACAGCTTTGCATACATCCCAACCGAGTATATAGGGGTCCTTCAAGAAATATAAATGTGAGAAATTTACTGATATCATGCATTGGTAGAAAGTATAAACTAAATAATGTCTTGCTAGTTAATAATTGATTTTGTATTGAATTACCCAGCAGCTCAAACAATGGAATAATACAGAGAGTTGTAAAGATTGAAGGAATTGATAGAATGCAAAGGGAAACACCAAATGTACCAGGAAAACAAGACTTATTAACGTTTATAGTATACTGCAATTCTCTCTATTTCTGTACAAATACAGTAATAAGCTTCTTCCTAGTCCACCTTGATCACCAGCATCAGTACTGATTAATTATAACAATCTTCGAGTAAAAGAACCAGGGACCAGATTTAAAGATCGTAATTTTCGGGAATCAGGAGTAACCATGCATTAAGGATAACGAGGAAATCAAGTTGGCAATTAAGGGAAGATGTTTAAATGTCTATTCAAAGTTTCTCTCTTTACTAGCCAAATTTTTTAAAAAGAATAAATAAAAATTGATTGGAAAATTTATTTTCAGATCTTCATGTCTAAAACTTTTAGACCAGCCCACATAATACATCATCTCCAATCACCTAGACAAAATCCAATACACTTACAGGAAAAATATAAAATGCACAAAAATAAAAGACAGGTCTTCAGTGAAACACCCGCATAGGTAGCTGGCATGAATCAGACCATTCTATAATTTATTTTTTATTTTTATAAGTAGCCATTCTATAATATATATTGATCACAAAGGAAAAGTCAGGTAATAGGTAGAGGCTCCAACCCAAACTACGACCAGGCAAAAATATCATTTCAATAGACTCCTCCTTCGACAAAGTTTTGACACAAGCTACTAGAGTATTATGTAAATCCCTAATATATTTCCATTTCATGCATTCTTCTTATTACAGACATAGTCGACTTATCCTGCTTCAGTATACCACTATACCAGTTTCCTTGCAAATCTATCTATCTTCGCAGACAATCTCCATGACCATTCACTCCTTATAGCCTACTTTCCAATCACAAATTTCTCATTTTCAACAAATTTGAGTAGCAGAATCCCAGTTAACCATGTAAAATATCAGTACTTCTCCTTTGCACAAGGAAACTTCAATGGTTTATTGCAATAAAATGGAAATGTAATTGTATTCCAACATTTGAGGAAGTTATGTCCAATTTGATCTACCAAGTTGGTTGATATTCAACTTCTAATTAAACTTGGTTTCAAATTTCTTTGGCCTAGAGGATTTGTACTCAATGGTTCTCAGCTAGTATAATAAAAATACTTATATGTAAAAGAAACAAACAGACAGAGAGGGCACCTGCTTAATGTATAGAATACCTCAAGGGGTTAGCCTTTGTAAACTATTATAACCTTCTACCATTTGACGCCCTTGAGAAATTTTACTGTTTGGACCAGGCCTGAACTGGTGGCCAAAATGGTTAGCTTTGTAAGGAAGAACATCGAACCGGACCACAGGCCACGAGTATTCTTGCTGGCTATGTTCAGTAATCTCTTCTTCTCCCATTGCTAAGCAGAGAGGAGGAGGAGGAGTTTGAGAATGTTGCTACCAACTCGTACCGCCAAAATTTGGGTCCAGAGCTACGTGTGGCTCTGACTCGGCGGCCTACGGGGTGAGCTCAGCTCCGTGTTGAGGTTTAATTCGGGTGTTGGAAGGTGGATATTTTGGTCATTCTGCATTAGAATGCAGGCAAGTGGCAAGTGGCAAGTGGCAAGAGCCCCAGTTCTATTGGGTACAAAATGGATCCTTTTCCAAAACCGGGTCGGATCCCATTTTCCACTCCATTGCTGTTCGTCGAATAATTCCTTCCAAACAGAATCATTGCTTTCTTGGTTTCTCAGTCTCCTACGCAGAAACTGTCAGAAGGGGCTATTCTGTTTCTGTTTGTGTTTCAAATACAAGTCTAGCTTTTGCTGCGTAGCGCTGAGTGATTAATTGAACCTCCCTCCAAGGTCCAAACTTCTGCTTTTGTCCCACTTACGGTGCGTACAATTACTCTACATGGACAAACTTGGCATGTGATTTTCTTTCTTTGGATTATTTATCTTCATATGTTCTGCAATTTTTTCGAGAAAATGCATGGGGTTGGGTTTTGCTCTCCACCTTTTCAATTCCCTCCATTCCCAAAGCAAAGATTTTTTATGTTAAAACATTCCCTTTTCAGCCCAGTTTTCTTGGCAACCAAACGGAGGTTTGGACTAACATATCTATGTCAAGGATTTTATTATTGAAAAGTGTGAATACTGTTTTTTTTTTTGTTTTTTTTTATTGAATTGTTTTTCTGATACAGGAAATCACAATATTCTCTTCTTCATTCGGGTGCATTGCTACCTGTTAATACGAACTACGCTATGTAATTCAGTAATTAGGTATCCCTGGTGTCGTGTGCTATACTGATATGTGCAGCCTATGATGAACTTCTTTAATATAGTACATCAATTTTAGAATCACAGTCCATTCATTTTGTATTGCTGCAAGCCTCATTTACTTGGATAATTGGATTCATATGTAAAGATTCACTGTGAGTGTCCTTGTGTAAGTGGGCTGTCAACTGAGTTACGTAATCTCTTGTGCATGAAATGAATGGTGATGGCAAGTTAAATTTGTTACTCCTTTTGGTATATCCACTGTAGTCAACGTAGAGAACTGAATGGATGTTGATATAGATATGTTACTGTTATCCTGTCAAATAATAATCTTAAATGTCTGTGTTTCAGGAGAAGTTCCAGAATCAGAATAATTTCTGAGGGTGGAGGTGTGTGTATGACAGAGAAAATGTCAACTGCAAATACTTTCAAAACACTTGTGTCTTGTGTTATCCTTGATTTGGATGGTACACTACTTAGTACAGGTTAGATTGTTCTCTCTAGTTTGTATTAATTCTATTCCCGCTCCTCAGTTGGTAACGTGGTATTCTTATTTTTAACATCATCAAAGTTTCTGTTGTCCAAATTTGTTTTTATGAGCTAAATTCTCGGTATATTAGAATATTGAGAATCATGAGTTTCTTGAATGTTTGAATTCATTACTTTCGGTAGACCTGCAGTAGCATAAGTATTTTATATATCTGGTTGTTATATGTGCATTTGAAAAGAAAAAAAAATGTATGCACATAACAAGGATTTTGCAAATTTATTATCTGTTTCTATTTGATAGTTCACTGTGCGCTGTCAATGTATTACTATTACATTTTGCTGCTGCCCACGTTGGGAGTGGGAGGTTTGGAGATGACAAATGTTGTCAGTCCAGTCTCCCATCATCAAAAACTATTAGATTGGAGTTCTTAGTCTGTAAATGATTCCTGTTGCTTTATTACTTTGTTGACTGAATGGAAGTATTCTTCCAACAATGTATCCTTCTGCTTTTCTGCTTATGTTGATCTTTTAATTTTCCTGCTTTTTCCATAACATATGTTTGATTTTTGTTTTTCTTTTCTATGACATCTATTCTAGATGGCATTGTAAGTGAGGTTTTAAAAGTGTTCTTGGGCAAGCATGGAAAGCAATGGGATGGAAGGGAAGCTCATAAAATATTGGGAAAGACACCATTTGAAGCTGCAGCTGTTATTGTGGAGGATTATGGGCTTCCTTGCTCAACAATTGAATTTATTTCAGAAATCACACCAATGTTCTCTGATCTGTAATTAGCTTGTCTAACCAATCTTGTTATGCATCTGCTTATGTGGAACAGAATGTATTGTTACTTGTTAGTTAGCGCTTAAATGTTTAGTGCATTACAGCTCCACCCTATATAGTAATTTCCTAGACTTCAAAGTTGAATATGCATTTTGCTATTTTAGATATATAAAATTAATTTACCAATAGCTATAGTGCATGGTCCAGTCTTGTGAATATGCTCACTAAACTTCCAAATTAGGTTCAACCTACATTTTTCTCTAACATAAAGTCCTTAGCATTTCTGAATAAAGTACTTGGAACTCTTCTACTGATATAACTTTCTAGGAACCAGAGTATTCCACATAATTATCCTGTCTGAAGAAAAAGAAAAAAGAAAAGAAAAGGAAGTACACATAATTTCTTTAATAAATTTATACTAGAAATTTCTAAATGCTACATTTCACAAAAACCAGCAAGTATTACTCTCTACTTTGTAAGAGCAGGTACTGTTTTTTTGTGCTACCATGAATTATAACTTATGAATATGAGAAAGATCATCAGAATTTACCATCTTCTCATTCAATAATTTACTTGAAAGTTTCTTTAATTATAGACAAGTCACTAGAAATAGCATAAGTTGGAGTTTTGGAAAGAGCTTGGATATCCTCCTTGCCTGTATTGTCTCTAATTCTTGTGACACTTTTACATTATCTTCGTATCTTGAAGTTTGTTACTTAAGTTTTGTGGCAGTATAAAGAAAACTACCTTTTTAATGTTGTTGTGAATTGTCTGTTTCTCATGATTTTCATATGTAAGTTTCAAGTTTTTTAGGATGTTCTTCCTATATAGATGCTGCTAAAGTGTTCTGAAATGGAGCTCATAAAAATTAATAGAAAGGCTCAAATAAATCAAGCTGCATCATATTTGTATGTTTTGGGTATTATTAGACTGGAAGTGTAATATACCATACTATTCCTTCAACTTGTTTAAGTTATAAAAGGTAATTTTACCTGTACATTATTGAATGATAGGCTATAAGATGATAGAAGTTGCTTCAACTTTCTTATGCATGGTTAATTGGTCAAACATTTACTTGTGGGCTCAGACTCTTAAGCTTCTTTTTCTTTTTCATATGTCTGTTCTATTCTCATCTTAGGTGGTGCAAAATTAAAGCACTTCCAGGTGCCAATCGGTTAATTAAACATTTAAACAGTCATGGTGTGCCAATGGCCTTGGCGTCAAACTCTCCAAGGGAAAGTATAGAAGCCAAAATATCCTATCATAAAGGTAGGCTTATTTTAAAAACCTTGAAACACTGGCTGTTTGTGTTGTTGCTGTGGTTTTAAGTTTTAACTTATGTAACTTCTGTGCTCATTTTCATCCATTTTTCGTTTTTAGGATGGAAAGAATCTTTTGCGGTTATAATTGGTGGAGATGAAGTAAGGACAGGGAAGCCTTCACCTGACATGTGAGATTCAACAATCTCTTTTTTAATGTAGAGTATTACTGTGTATCAATGACTTATCTCGATGTCGAAGATGTATGTTCTTCCAAACTTGTTACTTTGTGTTTCACCATGTAGATTCCTTGAAGTTGCTAAGAGGTTAGGGATTGAGCCTTCCAGCTGCCTTGTCATTGAAGACTCTCTGTAAGTTCCATAGCTTGTGGTTCTTTCTGTTAGTGATTTCACCTATTAGTGAATTCCTATCCAACTAGTAAAACTTCAAGATATACTCTTCCCTTTTTTATAATTACTTTTAAAAAACAACTACTTCTATATGAAACTTGTGGAGACGAAATAAGCTGATACTTGAAAGCAACTTTTAACTGCTGGCAGTTCCGCTTGCTTTATCTTTTGCTAACATAGTATTTTCTGACATAATTTATGTAAACTCGAGGTCCTTGCAGCCAAATCACAATTGCTCTCTATGTAATCACTTGAAAATTCTCTGTTTCACCTTTGGAAGAGGAAGGAGGAGGGTGACCTGTCCTTTTATAATGTTACATCACATCCTATGTTTACTTTCAACATCTGCTTTTATTGGAATGAAAGGAAAAAAGAAAAAGAAAAAAGAAAAGGTTTTCATGAAATTAATTTCTCGCAATTTGTGATACAAAGAAGTTATAAGTTGGACCATTAATTTGCATACTTAGGCTATAAAAAGTTAAAAACATTATTAAGATCAATGGGTGCCTAAAATCATTTAGACAATGGATTTGTTTTATGTAGACTAGCTGAGAGGTTAACCAGGAAAAACTTTGCTGCAGTCAAAGTTTGATTGTTTTCTACGGCTATTCTTACTGCTTCTAATGGTAGAGATTCTACTGCTGTATCTATAGACGTTGTCAGTATATCTGTTCTTGATATATTGTTAATGAAGCAATGTATACCATCTACACTACTTATCATGTCGTAGACACTTTAAACCCGTGATGTTTATTTGGTGTTCTAAACTTGATGTACATAGTTGGGCCCATTTCCTAACAGCTGAACTATCTATTTGGGATAATCAATTGTCCAATATGGTATCAGAGTATGTTTGTCCTAAAGGTCACTGGTTCAAGTCTTCGTAACCCTCTTTTTAAATAATTATTCCAGTCTTATGTATTTTGTATCTTGTGTTATGTCACGTTCAGTCCAAGGTCCATGCGCGCGAAGGAAAGACTTGGTCACTTAAGTTAATATAACATAATTGGGTCTATTTTCTAACATCTTAAGCTTTTGGGATACCCAGTTGTTTAGCAATGGTATTGAAGTCCATTCAGTTTCCTTCAACGTCTAGAAGTTGTTCGTCCTTGTGGCTGAATTTCTTAAAATACTAGTATTTATATGTTATTTCCGTGCAGCGTCAATTTCTGATGTGTTATCAGTAAATCACTTGTTTTCTGCAAGGTTTTGGTACCTTAAAAGTGATTTTATGCTAGAATTATAGTTTATTTGTAGATATTTTTCATGTATTTCATTTTTGTTTCTCAAACATTTCTTTGGCTACTTCAGACCTGGTGTTACTGCTGGTAAGACAGCTGGAATGGAAGTGGTTGCTGTACCATCCCTTCCAAAACAGACCCATCGTTACACTGCAGCAGATGAGGTGATCAACTCCCTACTTGATTTGCAACTTGAAAAGTGGGGTCTACCTCCCTTCGAAGATTGTAAACCCCAGAGACCTGTCTTCCTATTTGTTTCTTCTGTATTCTATTATTTTCATTTGGCCATTTTCATCAGAGCTAGTCTTGTAAATTGCAGGGGTAGAGAGTACTTTGCCAATTGACCCTTGGTATATTGGTGGTCCAGTGATTAAGGGATTTGGACGTGGCTCCAAGGTACTTGGAATCCCTACAGGTGTGTAAGAACCAAAATTTCACTTGTGAGAATATCTTTGACCTTTATATATGTTTGAAATGAAATTGAAATATATGTCAAGTTGTCCTTGTGTAATATTATAACAAGCTGAAAAATGAATAAATTTAACAGCAAAAGCCAGTGTGAGGTTTATCTATTTCTAGTTTTGTGGTTGCCCCTGATGTAATTGTAACCATGAGCTTCCACTTTGCATAAATGAGGTTGACAGCATTTGGAATTAGGATAGTTCTGTTACATATCTGATTAGTTCCCTTTGATTTTTTCCAGCTAATTTATCAACCAAAGGTTATGAGCCTGTCATTTCAGAACATCCTGCGGGTGTCTATTTTGGTTGGGCTGGACTATCAACAAGAGGTGTTTTTAAAATGGTCATGAACATTGGTTGGAACCCATATTTCAATAACACTGAAAAGGCCATAGTGAGTGTAATTTGACATTCATGGTACCTTCTTCTAGAGTCAATTCCCTGGTTCATTTTATGATATACAGTTTTGTAATGTAGGAGCCATGGTTGCTTCATGAATTCAATGATGATTTCTATGGGGAGGAATTGCGGCTTGTAATCGTTGGTTATATTCGGCCTGAGGTATTGCAGCATACAATTAGTACTTTCACAATTCTTTTCTTTGATGCTCATCTGAATACTCTTTTTCTAGTTTCACCAAAGCTATATCCAAAATATGTCACAGGCCAATTTTCCATCCCTTGAAAGTTTGATAGAAAAGATCCATGAGGATGGAAAAATTGCAGAAAGAGCCCTTGATCTTCCATTGTATTCAAATTACAAGGATGATATATATTTGAAAGGTGAAATACTCAATGATGGAGCTCGTTCATCAAATTCATTGAATTTGATTTAGCCCTTCCCGACTTAGAACTATCAGTCCTTCTCCTGCAGAAAGCATAAATTGTAATATTCATATTCTTTGAGGTCATTGCTTAAATCATTCATATGTACTGTGAATTATGTAGCAAAAGAATGGAAGAGCTTATAGATATGTACTACTAATTATGAAACCTGGATAAGTCATATTGACAGATGATCATTATCAGGTGTAGTACTACATGAGTACATGTTAATTGACTGTTTCAAATAATAGTAAGTTAACTTGTCTAAGGATCTTTCAAATAAATAAAATGAATAGATAGTACGTTGATATAATTAATTGATGTGATTACAATCCATGTTGATAGTTAGGGCTGAGCATTCCGTCCGTTGGTTTTTTGACCGTTTTTCGACCGAACATACTAAATGGATTATAAAAAATTACCACCGATTAAACAAATGATCTAGTCGGTTTTTTGAATTTGACAACCACCAGAAAATTAGTTGATTTCAATCAAGTGATTAGTTAATCGATTGTTCATTTAATAACTTTTCAATCTTATTTTTTAAATCAAAAAATAAAATAAATCTATAAAATACCACAATTAACTATTTAAAAAATGCATAATTAAATGAAATCAGTAGCTATATAGTTACAAAATGCAAAACTGGGTTTCTAGAAAATAATAAAATTCATAAATTAAAAAATAAAATAAAAAATATTAGGTTAGTTACAATCTACTACACCAATCTAAAAAAATAAAAAATAGGAGTCCAAAGCACCAATGATACACACAAAACTGAAAGCATCACAAGCTTGACTCAAAATATTAAATTGACAACGACCCAGCCACAAATCAACAAAATGAGTCAAGGAGACTTGATCTGCTTCAAGGAGCAAAAGGGACTTCAGCTCTTCATTGATTTAGCAGCACACCATAAATTGAAGGAGTGAAATACAGATGTTGAAGGTTGAGACTTGAGGGCTTGAGGTTTAAAGGGGTGAGAGACTAAGAGATACAGAGTGAATGAGAAAGTTTTGAGAGAGGGCTAGTAGGACCGTGGGAGGGACATGCGGCAGAAGAGTTGGGCTAAAGAGTTTCAAATGAGAGGTTGAGGGTTTGTTGCTTTTTTGGAAGGGAGTGGATTCAGTGTTCATAACTAGTACATGTGTATAACCATTTAAAATACAACACCTATATTATGTAATAAAAAATTAAACACTTAAAAGTTAGTCGGGTTAATTATGCCAGGTGAAAAAATCCTTTAACTGAATTATTGGCCTAACCTGAAATTTTAAGTCATGCATCAAATCTATGTATATCATGCCTTTGAAATTGGGGCGGTTTCATCCCATATTGGTCAGATTTGGACCGGTTATTCGGTTAGGTGGATCCAATACTCAGCCCTATTGATAGTCAATCATTGTCTCAAATTATTTGGGTATCATTGTTTTGTTCATTGCTCTTTTTTCAAGCATTCGTATATTATTATGAGCTACTACCATGACAATCAGAGGGAGATTAAGTTTACCTTGCTTGACAATAGTGATTCAAGAAACTGTAAACAACAGGAAAATTCAACTCCCACATCCCTCATTCAAGAATTAGGCTTAGGCATAGTTAATGGTCCCTTACTAGTACTGACTCCAGTCCCAGCTCTGATGCAACAGAAACTTGTGGTTGCGTGTGGCTCTGCTTCTGCATGAGGCAAACATTAAGGAATAACGATGATAAACAGCAATTAGTTCTGATCCGGTAACATATCACTAGTATTAATAGTCATTATACTTGAAAGCATAAAACATTATGAAATCCTTCTTATTAAGTGAAAGCAATAAGATTAAGATCCACTTCTACCCTGATTGCATGAACCAGAAGCAGGAGACTAATTTCCCAGGGTTACACACACAGATCTTGTTGCAACTATACATAGACACTTTTTGTTGAAGCAAGTCAACTTTGTCAGCCTATATAACTTGCAGGCCAAAATATGGAGTCGGAAACATTATCCTCCCAAGTAAGACAGCTACAAAAACAGTCGTTCTTGTGAGATATCACGGTACAGGCAATAACCGTACAAGTAGAAGCTCCCATATGTTTATAGGGAGTGGAGGAACAGCAGCAGCTCAAAGTCAAGGCTGTAACCTTCAATCCCACATTCATCATCCTTGTTAGTGCTAAGAACTTAACAGATGATAGCAATCATGCATGTCAGTGAAGGGAAGCCTATTATAACTCTAAAACCGGATCAGGAATCATCCAACTCAACAAGCTGTGCCCGTTTCTCGGCAGCCTGCTTCCGGATAAAAATGCCCCACCTTAAAGCTGCCTTGAGCTTTAGCCAGCCCACAACAGCTTTGCCTGAGGAACGGTTCCGCTCATCATCAAAGTTGTAGCTCATGGAGGGAGTAGCCACGTAAGTTGATGAATACAGATATGCATCTTCAGGAGTATTAAATGAAGCATGGCCATTGCCTCCCATGTTAAAGATACGAAGCAGATGCTGCATATCTTCATTTTCTAGCATCTCATGACTTCTCATACGAATCTCCTCTTCTGGGAAAAAGTCTTCAAGCCCTCTATAAGTAGTACTTGATACATTGACATTCTGGAAGCCTGATATGGACGATTGGGGTGGACCAAGAGAAAGCCTGTTTTCATTTCCTGAAAGTTGCACTTGGTTTGAAGAACTTATCAACTGGTTCTGTAGGGGGAATTCAGTTCCATCAAACTGAACAGAAGCATTGAGATTAACATTCTGAGGGTGTACTTGAGAATCTGGTATCCATACTTTGATTATAACCTGGAGGAATATTCATATGCAGTCAGCAGCCAAAACGGTCAAACATATGCAAAATATATTCTGATTGCTATCTTATGGGGCTGCATCAAAAAAACTTCTTGAGTTTGTCATGCAAAGCAAATGTGGTGCAGTTAAAATTGCTAATATTTATAGTGAGAAATATATGTTTTTTAAAAGTTAGTAAGAAGTATATGTTGCATGTAATACAATTAAATCATTACAAAATGTCATGGAAAAAAAAATTATTTGTTCATTCAATGAGAGAAGGAAAAGAACAGATTGTACATGCTCACTTTCAATGAGGTTGAACTAGGGATAGTAGAGGTGGCAACTATATTTGTTCTTTGGCCTACAATAACCTTTATATCTAGAAAAGAAAAATAGCAGAAAATGAAGAAACGGAAAAGAGATTCAAGCAGTAAAGTAAAGAAAGAGAAATCATGAACACTTTTAGCTTTTTTTTTACCACCAGTTCCTATGCTTCTCTTATAATAATACTTCAAATATATACCTCCAGCTGGTAGGCTTGAATCTATTGAAGGCTGCTCCGAAGGAACTGGAACAGGCAAGCTGGGTAGTACAAACTGCTGGTTGAATGAGTTTGAATAATCATGTTCTCTCACTGTAACCTCAGGTTGAGAGGTACCTATACGTCCTGAACTTCTATGGTCTGTGTGATTTAGTAGAGACTTTCCGTCATACTCTACAACGTGCATCCAATTGTCATATGCCTTCTTCACCAAAGTGTCCACATACACCTACAAGAATAAAAGTTATTTTACAGTTTTCTCAGACTTCAACTTTTCTCATTTCATATATTAAAAGTTTCACAATATACATTTTCCCACACAAGGAATTTGGACTAGTAAAGGTTCACCTAGCATGACATAAAGAAATGATAAAAATACAATTGTAGAATTCACATGCATATCTACTTTTAAGAATGTTGCAGCAGCTGCTTAGGAATTATCTTCTTCCTGTAAGATATACTTCCAGCATGGAAAATTGTTTAGAAGAACAAATTATGACATTAAGGACCAACTTCCTGTGATGTTTAAAATGTCACATTAACCAAATGATGAAACGAAATCCAATAATAAGTTCCAAATTAAACAGAGATTGGATTCACAATTTGCAAGGTCACTTACCTTTTGACTATCAGAAAGTGAATCAGCTGAATAATATTGCTCATTAGCAATTAAGCCACTCAACTCATAGATATTGTTAAAAACAACGCCGACATTCCTCGCATCCTCCTGGATAGTACACATAAAGTTTACCGCTTAGAACACAAGTCTTTGCGTGCTCCACAAGAACATCCCACATTTTATTCGACATACCACTTCCAAGAATCTACATAGAAAAAGAGAGAACTTATTATAATTTCAATTTATGGGCCCTTTTTTTCTATTGATAAAGTCAAACATGCATCTGATGGATTTGGAACCAGTAATTTCACCCACGATCCTTGCCCTTAAAAGGGGAGGATGTGCCATCAGACCCAAGTTTTGTTGGTGCAATACAATGAACCAAAACTGGCAAGATAAATCTACACTCTTACATTCCGCAATCTCGGAGAGTCTCTAACCACGAGTCGTAAGAAGTCTTCAACAGTATATATTCCAGCTTTATTCAATCTCTTGTGAAATGACCCATCCTTGCCAATCTTCTCCAATCTCCAGACCTCATCACTTAAGGCAGGCGGATAGTGTTTCTTGTATACTACAAAAAAAAGAAGTATTAACAACTTTCCAACAGAAGAACTATTGACATGTAAACTACAGGGAGATTATGAACTCACATTCTCCACGGTGATCCTTGACAGTGAAGGCCTCTGTCTTGCCTTCACGAATGTGGATACCATCGCAGTGGCCTGAGGAAACTTTCAGCCCCAGCCTGAACTTCCTACTCCTTATCCAGCTGGAGTTGTCAGTAAACATCAGCTCCCCAAGAGTTCCTACACCCTCCTTCAGCGTCACCTGCAGATCCCCAGTCAAAAGAGGCCTTTTTCCTTCACGCTCTTTCACCACGTGACTCTCAAATTCTTCTTGAGTCCAGTTATCATCATCATCATTGTTAAAATCTCCTTCAAGCACAACAACATCTAGCTTCACAGAGGACTCGGGACCTGAAGTGACAACACGGCCTGTGCTTGCATCAATCAAAATAACATGTATTGCCGCACCCTGCTCCCCTTCCACTTTCCCGCCAGTAAAGAGGGGAAGGGACAACCTGTTCTTAAAGTGCAGCTGCAAGTTTCGGCCATCAGGCCCCTCTATGCATTTAGGAGATGACCTGTATTTAATTGACAGTTAGAAGAAAAAAACACGGATGCCAAATGAATATTCAGACCCTTCCAACAGAAACACATAAATCCCTTCAATAAAGATGGGAGCTGGGATCATTAAAATTTGAAAATATTTTCAATAGAGGCTAGTTTATACCACTGTTCCCAACTTCTAGGCACTACCGCAACCTGTTTTCAGCAAGAACACATCCTCACCTAAGCATAAAGTAGTGAAAGAGAGGAGGAACCAATGTATACCTTATGGTGTTGATTCATATTCTCCTAAAACTTTATAATCATCAAAAGAAGATTGTGGAAGGCCTATTCATATATATGCTGAGAAACATCACACAAAACTAGTCCCTTTATGCCATAGATTCAACAAGAGTAGGAATCAAATAATTCTTCAAGAGGTCTCGTGTCTGATTTCTTCTTGTCCAAAAAAAAAAAAAAAAGTTCCTAGAGGATTACTGTCCTAAAAGAAAGAATGGGGAACATCAAATAGATAAATTCATCTCGAATAAGAAACAAAGTGAAATTATAAACTATGAAATATAATATACAGACAGTGAGAAGCAGATATAAAGCTACAAATTAAAGGTAATTCCCAACTTTTACAGTTCAATTTTATGTTTCTAGTGATGGATCAAAACTAACATGAACCTTTGCAAATGGTTTAGATACATGAATATCATATAAATGAGCTAAAGGGATAAAAAACATAACTCCCAGTAAGCTTGACAGGCGCCAAGTGACTGATCATAAATAAACAAATGTACCTTAGCAAATGGACTAGATTGACTATCAAATTAATGAGCCGAAGAGATAAAAGATATACCTCCCAGTAAGCTTGGCAGGGCCTAGTTTTGCTAAAGCACGCTCCACTTCTTCACTAACCTGTCCAGAATTGTGGAAGGATAAGAAAAATAAAATGCATCCACGAGCAACAGTCATGTATGTCTATTATAAGTAGCATATCACTACAGGGTTGTTCTGACATTTCTTTGACTACCCTAGGACACGTAAGAAAGTTGATCACAGAATTAAGCAATTTTATAATGACACTCAAGACAACTAATTCAATTTATAATGAAAATCTTTTCTTCAATAATAGCAACATGGTGAAAGTTCTGTGGTTTTGAAGATATCTTTTATAAGTAACTATTCAATTAAAAAAAGGTCAACGGGGGCGAATTTGAGATTATGAATATTTGAATCAAGGAACCCCACCTATTCCACCTGAACCATTACCCCCAACCAGGAGCCAAGGGACAAAAACACAACTCAAGACAGATTTGAGAAACAAATTTCGTAGTTACTATTGGCTGGTAGATAGATGAAATGCAGTTGTTCTGTCAAAAATATAGTTCAACAAAGCAAACAAGAAATCACCGCAAATCTAATCTTCAAATTGAAGATTTAAAACCACAATGAACGAAAATATCTTACAACTCTTCGTAGAACAGGCTCCAATGAAGAACAAAGTTTCTGCAGACTATCCACCTTGAGAGCTTCAACAATCACACTGCATGAAAATACATGAGTAAAAACAGATGCATTAATATACATGTCATGGGAAATTAAGTATAGCAGTAGCAAATGATAAATTAAGTGCACAAGAATACTGTTGTAAATTGATAGTTCTTAGATCTTAGGTAGGTATTTTTCCAAAACAATCCACATAAGTTATAAGATCACTAGAAAGACATCCCCACTTTAATCTTCTATTTCGATTCTCTGCCCATGCTTTGAATTTTTCTATTTCTGCATTTAATTGCATAAGTAAAGAATTGTTTATGCACATATTTTTTTCATTGAGTATGCCAACTTGATCAAAAACTTGTTTGTTAAAATGATTCCAGTTTTCAAATGAACAATTTTATTTTTTTTCTGAATTAATTTTTAATTCCTTGTTTGACAAAAATTCTTAAATATACAATAGTCACATAATTTTGCGGGTGTATATCATATTGCATATCCGCACTTGTCTAGAGTGAAAGTAGATTCAAAATCCCAATGAAGTTGTCTCAGTCTAGTGAAAGAGCAAATCTAGGTAATATTTGAATGTAAGATCTAGCCCAAACTGAAAAACACCTGAGCCAAATCTAAATAGGCGACAGACGAAGTACTTCATTATTTCAGTTCAATTGTTGCATTTTCTCATTAAGTAACATTCTTAAATATGTAACTTTGTCTGTTCATTTCTTTTCTTTTCTTTTTTCTTTTTTTTTAAAGGATTACCAAATAACTTATCCACTTTTCGAGTATAACCACGAAGAAACAATCAACCCAGATGAGGACTCCGAACAAATCCAAATATTTCAATCACAAAAAATTAATTTAACAAGCATAATGTACAAAAGAAAAAAAAAATCAAAAAAATGGAAGAAAGAGAATTACCTGGCTAAAGCAGGTCGCTTCCTATCCGGCTGACCTTCAGCTGAAGTTGAATCCAAACCTCGCTTTTCCCTCGCCATGGTGTTTGATCTTTCCATATACCTTGTTTGCATTTTCTTTTCTCAATAGCTCTAAACTAAACTCTCCAGTTTGACTGCTGAGAAAGTGTTAAAAAAGAACAGAACACAAACTTTCTCAGTCACACAAAAAAAGATGAGTTTGACTTCAACCCTTGTTTAGTTTCAAAAACCAACAAAATCCAGACTAAAAAAATGAAGAAAAGAAAAACTTCAAAATCCAAATTTCCCTTTTCTTTTCATACGTTTTCTCAGCAGCCAAACGGGTTTTCGGTCACAAAAAACTTTTTCTCTTCGATCTTTAAACAGAGAAACAAATTTTATTCCACCGAATTCAATGGGATGCTAAAAAAAACGAAATGGATGGTAAAGTAAAAAAACGCAGGCGGGAAAGTCAAAAGCTTGGGAAAGAGAAATTTTGAGGAATCTGAGAAATTTCGAGGAAGTGTCTGCGAATTTTCGCCTTCAACGCCTATGCATCTGAAACTTATTTTGTCTGAATGCTTACACAACAGTGATGGGCTGGCGGCTGCAGTAGTTTATAAATATGTGTCGCTAACCTTATCACTTATCAGCCTATGTCCCTCCCCTCCCTCCATGATTAGTCAATAGCCAAAAAAGAAAAAAGTAGTCTACGAGTGGAGTTGGACGGCGGGTTTTGCTCTTAGGAAGTGGATCAGATGATCGCAGCCGTTGGTTTGAGGAAGTTGGAGAATCTTTACAATTTTATAAAGGGTTTTCCACGTGGGGTGGTTTAGAAGTTGGGATCTGGTGCTTGTGAGGACTATGGTGTAAGAGTGTTGTGGAGTATAAAATAAGTATTTACTTCTCACCAAAGATCTTTTTGGATCTTTATGATTTTATTTTACCAAGATTCTCCAGATGAAACCAGTTGTGGATAAGTAATAGTAATGGAATCATGCAAAGTAAACTGAATAATTCTTTTGGGACAAAAAAAAAGAAAGAATAAAAAAATGGGTAATTCAAAATTGATTCCTGGGAACATGGATCATTCAATCCAAAATAACCAAACAACCTAGGCCAACAGGGATTTCAAGGGTACAACAGCCCATTGACCTTTCCTGAAGATAAAGTTTTTCATCAGCAACCCATGAACCAGATTGGCAGTCATAACCCCCCTACGAGAATTCTTTCATTGTTTTCACTTGTTTCAACGTCCTTGCAAAGGATCATTCTATAGGTGGAAAATAAACTTAAATGACACTCTTCATAGCATGACGTAATGACTATATGGAACTAAAACGACAATCTCTGTTGCAAAAGAGAGCATCAAACATAATTTAGATCAAAGTACTAATGTACATCAGGAAAGTAGACAACTTTTTTAAGTGTACTGTCAATTGAAGAATATTATTACATGGAAAAAATAGAGGAATGTCATGATAACTACTTCGCATAGTGAGCACCAGCTGAATTGGCACGGTTTGATGCTGCTGAAAGAAAAAGCTCATCATTAACATCAGGAACCAGGTCACAGCTGAAACAAAGCACAACTCAACAATGACCCAGCAGTAGTTATCAGCAGCCAGCCACTGAACTGTAAATAACCCTCTGAACAGAAGATCAGGTTGACTGAAGACTAAAATATTTTGAGGATATAAGGCACACTACGACATCTTCTTTTTCCCATTCTTTACCTTCTTTTTATCTCTTTTGTTCTGTGGCTTTGGCCGTGATTTGTGTTTCACGGTTCTTTTGAATGATTTCTTCTTAGTCACAGGTACATTCTGCTTTTTATTAATTGCAACAGCTTGAGGCACTGTTGCTTGAATCTTTTCACTTGGACAACTTTCTTCTTCGGGAGTGATCTCACTTGTTGTTACTATCACCTTCAAATCACCATTTTCATATGTCTTTGTTCCTTTCAGCAATAACAGAATTCCAACCAAAATGTTCAATTAGTAACAACTCCATAGCTGAATCACATAAATAAAACTTCACTAAATAGTTAGGAAATTAACATTTAAATATTCCAGAGCAGATGAGAATAGTACAAAATCAAACCCCACATATAAGTCCTCATAATTCCATTTGATATTCTAGCAGTGCAAGTCCCAAATGATCAATATATTACTAGATATTTCACCTGCCTCAACCACATGCCAAACTTCAGCCTGAATGCGACTTTGTCATTCTATAAGGCTATAATGTAATCAAAATATCCCACTAAATGACCTAGGGCTTTGACTGGTGGTCATTTTCTTCCTCATGGAGGAAGGGATCTTGGATTCAACTCCTAGTGGAGAAGGTAGTTGAGAATTAGAACCCATTTCTGATGATGATAGGGGTTTTGTGGAAAAGGGGACAGGCTACCAGCTATTTTATAGCACAGGTCATATGGAAAATTGGCACCTGGGACAGCCCAAGAGTATAAAGCCTTAAACTTGATCCGTGTAGCTTAAAAAAGATACAGAAGATAATAATGGTACCTTACTATGTTCTCGATCTATGTAGCTTAAAGCCTTAAACTTGATATGTTTGGATTAAATAGATTAGAGTTCTATCAAATTTACCAGAGATAGATTCAACTTGCTCATTATCTTCGTCCTCTTCTTGGTGCTCATCACTTGCATCAGGTTCTGACCCAGTGGCTGCAGGAGCCCCACCATACATAGCAAATTCTCTTTCTAATTTCCTCTGCAACATAAGTACAGTAGCATAAATAAGGAACTAAAACATAGAACTGTTTCTTCATATATGATCAATATGAATATATATAAATTTTAATGTACTACCCAGAAGATAAATATGTTCTTAGAAAAGGCAAACCATGAAAAAACAACAAATAATGCGTGCACACTGAAAAGGGGATACTGACAGGAATGCTAGTATCTGTGATGACCACCTTCCGCCACACTGAATCCCACTCCCCCCCCCCCCCCCCAACCAGAAAAAAAAAGGACAAAAGCCCCTCATTTCCTTTCCTTATATCTGTTAAATCACCCTCAGCTGTGTTCAACAGGAAACTATTTTGATAGCTAAAATGCTTACTTCTGCTACTAATCAAACTTTGGTTAAACACTCTGTCATTCTTTAAGGCTATAAGTGCAGTAGCTAAAATGCTTACTTCTGCTACTAATCAAACTAAGAAATAAAATAGGCACCACTTTGCCAACTCTGGAAGTACCAATGTTGTCAAGGGCGAAAGGCGTATCCAAGGCAATAGCTCCCTAAATAGTCTAAGGCGAAAGGAGCCAAAAAAGTGATAGCTTGAGCAAATTGAGGCGACAGTTCTCAAAAATACTACTAAATATACTATATTGAAGACTATACCTATACATAATTAAACTAGAATACAAAACCAATATTTGAAATAAAAAAACCAATATTTGACACAATATTAAAAGTATGCAGGGTGATTCATTATTAGATCACTTCCTTAATATTGTTAATAATATTTTATTATACTATTAAAAACTGTAAAATTTTATTTGTAATTAAGTAATAACTAGCAAAATTTACAAAAACATTTTATAATATATTTGCTCTATTTTTTTTCTATTTGCACATCTTAATAAGAACATATTAACAATTATTTTTATTTTTTCTTTATCACCAGTATTTTTATTATTTTTTCATCTAAACATGAAGACTAGTTTGTTTGTTTAAACAAGAGTTTTGAGCTGAGATTGTTGGGCTGGGCTTAACATTCAAAATAGGAAAAAAAAAAGAAAATCATAACTTCTTTCATTAAAATGCATTGTTTCTTCTTCCTTCTTTTTTTTTTTTTTTTGCGTGTCTTCCTCCCTCCTTCTGAAGCAGTGAAGTACTTGGAGATAGATCAGATCTGCGACTGCTAAGGAGGGACTTTCGCTGGATCTTCTTCCTTCCTTCATTCATTTTTTTTTTTTTTTTTTTGCTAGTCTTCCACCTTCTTCCTTCTTTCTTTATTTTTTTTCCAGCCTTCCTCCTCCTTTGTAGTTAGGCGCTCGCCTAATGGTTGCAGAGGCGGTAACCCATTGCCCTGCCTCACCTGGTCACCTAGGCTAGCGCCCAAAGCGCCTTTGACATCACTGGGAAGTACATAGAACTAACATGTTATGCGTGCAAATTTAGCAGTGGTATCACGCTCACAGTTAAATGTGGCTCATTACAATTGTTCCATCTTATAAATAGTAGTAGAAAGTTTCAGGTCTATACTGTCTCCGCCCCTGTTAGGCTTCATGTTTCCTCATTGTCTATTGCACTCTTCTGATGCATTCTTTTATGAATGAATAACTTTCAATTAAGACACACCCCACATAAACGCTCAATTCCTATCCAACCTCTAACAACACAGCAACTTGACACTAGGCAAAACAGATATGCTGCTTCTAGCTCAGCAGCATATTATTATATGCTGCTAAGCTAGATTAGGGCAGTTGTCCTATTAACATTTATTTAGGAAACTGTTGCATGAGAGAATGAAAGAATACTTATAAACTCCAATCAATAAAACTGTAGAAAGGGTAGCAAAAAATCTAACCTTTTTGCGTGCCTCAATACGTTTGCGACGCTCTGCCTCCTCTTGTTTCTTGTTGGCTTCCTTTCTCCTCTTCTTCTTCCTCTTGTGAAATCCAGTCACGAAGTCCCTTCAAAAATGGAAGCCCCAAATAAATGCTCAGAAAATTAGAGACCCAATAGGGTCTTCATTAAGTCAATCAAGGGAAAAAAAATAGGGTTTTGTTTCTTAGGTTACAGTGAATGAGACCAAGCATGTGGTATGGTACCTTAAATCTTTCTCGTTGAAATCGACAGCCAAAGCTTTGTTCTTGATAGCTCTCTTTTTTATGTATGGGCCTCGAGGCGCAGTATGCTGGATTGGTTCTACTTCCACCTCGTCCGCCATTGCAGCTTTACCTTCTGAAAGTTGAGAACTTCACAATACTTGAATTGAAGCTGCGCTGGAAACTAGAAATTGAAAGCCTTCGGTTCAATAGGAACGAATCGAACCCGACTGATACTTAATACTTTCTGGATCGGATCATTGTAATTGGGTATTCAAATGAGTGTTTTGGGCTTTCTATCTGCCACTGAGCCCGCTTCCTCTATGGACCAAAGAGTTTGCTCAAAAAAATATTGGGTATTGAGATTACTTGGTTTATAATCATCTTTTCAAGAGTTTGCTCCAAAGAAAATATAGTGTGCTGATTGATGAAATCCATTTAAAAAAATGCATTAAGTTAATTATTATTTTTATTATTATTAATATCTATATAATTAATTTAAATCTTTAGAACAACTTTATAATAATTTACCAAATATTAATTTGTGACTTCTACTTATTGAAAATATCTTTTACATTATTTTATTATCACTATTACTGTAATCTTTTTAAAAATAACTATAAGAGAGTCACGAGAGCACAACACTTCTTAAAAAATCACAATATTATTAAATCAAGCTTAAGTTGATTGGATATCTCACTATTGATTTATTGGCCTAAAAAAAGTAGTATTTCTCTATAAAGTCAGTTGATTATGTAAGTTTCTCTTTTTGAAACAAAAATCTTAGATTAAAGATGTAATGTTTTTAGTAGCACATACTTTGTTTTTTGTTTTGTGACTTGATACCATTTTGGATAAGCATAATTATTATAGAATATGATAATTATAACATCAATATGACCATATGCAATAATAAGCGAGCTACACTTTTAACTTGAGAATATCAAACTGTTATTTTTTAGTAATTTTAATACTTAATATTTAAAATAAAATAAATTCAAACAATTTTTTATAAGTCACACCTCTCTTACTTTAACTGATCTAAGTTTTTATACAATACTTTTTAAATAATTAGATTTAAAAAATATTTACAAAATATTGACAACAAAACCAAGCCTTTAACCTGGCTATTTTAAAAATGGGTTAAAGTCATGTAACTACTATTGAAATCTCATCTGTCAAGCCCGGCTATTTTATTTGACGAATCGGATTAAACCGGTCACCGGGTTTCGGATGAAACATGACACACAGATGAGATGAGAAAACCACTCAGCAGGGGTAAACGACGTTTCAACTCGAAAATGGATCGACTCGATGACCAGCCACCCATCATATCCGATCGGGTCATTATAAACGGGATAATGACGCCGGTAACTCTATCCAAGGACGGCAGGCTAAGGTGGTCGGAGAGAGGTCAACGTAATCTCACAGTGGAGAAGGAGGTTCTTGGGTTCGTTACTGATGGTCCTAAGATCAAAATTAGAACCATTGTAGATAGCGAAGATGGAATTTGCTGCGTTGGGAGCAGTGGAAATTTGGTGAGGAAGGACTTCGTGTTTCAACCATTGTCAGAGGAATCCCAGAGGCTGTGGTGTCAGAAGCTCCGTGAATACATTGATTCTCTCGGTAATTGTTTTCTTTTACTACATTTCGATTCTTATTTTGTTGGGTAGTTGGAATGGTTAATGTTTGGATTGTCAGGTTCAGTTGGCCCATAAGAGTTAAAGTTTGTTTACGTCCATTGTTATAGGAACCCAAAAGAAAGGAAAAAAAAAGTATAAATTTGTGATAGTCAGCTCTGTTTAAAGTGGTGTACTTATTCAGTTTCACATGTAAATGGAGACAAGTTTTGATCTTTTCTGCAGTTTATGGTTTCATGTTGGAAATATTTTCTTCCATTGTTTTATTCACAAATTTAATGGAGATTTACTACCTCTAATTTGTGCTTTTGAGTTGTACAAAGTTATCTGCTCAATTTCTTATTGGCCTTTATATTGCTAATATTGCCTCTTATGACCCTAGTTAGATATATTGCTAATATTGCCTCTTACGTAACAGGTCGGCCTAAGAGCTTGTTTATTTTTCTTAACCCATATGGTGGCAAGAAAGCTGCTGCCAAGATTTTTCTTGATCATGTAAAACCTCTTCTTGAGGATGCTGAAATCCAAATCACAGTCCAAGGTTCTAATTATTCGACAAAACTGCAATGATTGATTATCATTTTTATTTCAGCTTCTGGTTGTTGCTCTCTAAACTTCTCAGTTTTTCATAATTATTTTGTACTCTATCTCTCAGAGACCAAACATCAGCTACACGCAAAGGAAGTTGCGTATGCTCTGGATCTTTCAAAGTATGATGGCATTGTTTGTGTTAGTGGAGATGGAATTTTGGTTGAGGTTAGTTGGCTAAGCGTAGTTGCTCTGGCAGTATATTTATTCCTATAAATGGTACCATGTGTAAGGGCTCTGATCTGGATTAATTAATGAAGGCACGGATATTATTTTTTTCTGATGAGATTATACATTTATAAGCATGCTCGGCAGCGAAAAGTTTTGTCTTAATTCCAGTCTCAAACTACTATTCTAATGTCTGAGATGGTCTTCAATTTTCTAGCTACCATATGCACGCAAAATTACTTTTCAAGTATCTGACTTCTGTCATTTTTGTTATCTCTGGTACTTATTCTATGCTTACAAGCGCTGCACTTTTTAGTAGGTAGTAAATGGACTGCTTGGAAGAGAGGATTGGAATACTGCAATAAAGATGCCTCTTGGAATAGTTCCTGCAGGTCTGTTACTCGTTTATTTCTCATTAACTTAAGTTTCTCAAGTTAAACTCTCAAGGATGGCTGGTGTGAAAATGATTTATATTAATAAATTCAATATTAGTATTTAAAATTTGAGAATCTTAATATTTATATTAAGATATTCTATAAAATAAAAAAATTCTAATTCTAATATGGTAATATGGATAGAATATTTTATCGAATAAAATTATTGGATAGTAATAGTATTCTAATAGAATAGTACTATTCTTTAGCTTTATATTATTCTTCTTCTAAATATTAATATTCTATTATTTATATACATTATATATTATATTAGGGCTATACTAGGTACATGAAATTATTGTCTGGAATATTATATATATCTATGCATAGCAGGCCTCACCGCTGCATACATTCTAATGAATTCTAAATAAATATTTGAGAAATGGCCTGCATTTTCTTGAAATTGGAGCCCTCGATATAAGAATAACCCTTTCCAGAATAGTTTTGCAGAATAATATCTCTTGAGGTCATTTTCTGTGACGTATAGAATTGAAAAAGAAAAATGCACTGGCCAACTCAACTTTTTTAACAGAGAGAATTCGTGCTGAGGTGTAAATAATTTGATTGAAGGGCATGTAATGGTAACATATGCTGATTATCCCATTCATAGGAAAGATACTTGATAGTTACTCCCTTTGTAGATCTTTACACATGCAAGATTAGTTCTCACTAAGATTTCATGTGTTCTTTTATGATAATGAACTGCTTTGGCTCCATATCCAAACATTCCCCATTCCCGAGACAAGAAAAAGAAGGAAGTCATGGTCTTTTCCCGAATCACCTGGACCCCCATCACTCGTAATTTTTCCTTTTTCCATTATTATTTTTTTGGTTGGGGGAGGTGATAACTATTGTTTGTTTATCTGTACAAGGTTCATCTTTCCAACATTCTTTATTTAGGGTGGTAATGACGAGTATAATTATATGCTGTGAATTAAGAGAATATTGTAACTACTTCCATTCTTGTTATATGACAAACACTGTTTAATAATGAAGGTACTGGAAATGGCATGGCAAAATCACTTCTTGATTCAATTGGTGATCCTTGTAGAGCATCTAATGCTGTTGTCTCCATTATAAGAGGTTGCAATTTTTTCTCCCAATTAATTTGTCTAAGTTATATCTTCTTATTTTGTTGATTTTTCTTCCGACAAAAGCTTTTTACTTCTTTTTTAAAAAATATTAACAGGTCATAAGCGATCACTAGATGTTGCTACCATCAAGCAAGGGGAAACCAGATTTTTCAGCATATTGATGCTTGCCTGGGGTAAGTGCTATCAGCTTATACTGCTTTATGTTGATAGTGAGATTCTCTTTCTCATAATATTCATCTGGATTTCGTACAAAAGTGTCAGGTGTTGACTCAAGAATTGTACATTACTTTCTATTTAAAATTTACTGAAGATATTTTTTGTCTCAGGGACTGGTGGCGGATATCGACATTGAGTCTGAAAAGTATCGGTGGATGGGAAGTGCTCGTCTAGATTTTTATGTATGTTTTCTGGCCATTAACTTATTACTATGTCATGTCTGGTTATGGTACTTCTTTTGTTGATATCTGTATACGTATGTGCCTTTCTATAAGTTGTTGCACTTACCAATTAATGTTTGTTTTGATGTTATGTATTCATATTTATATTTTTACATAAATTCTTTTCAAAAGGAGTTAGCAAATTTGATGATATACATCTGTAAGAAAACCCACTCAAGAAAAGAGGGAAAGTATAGCAACAAAAGTTAAATAATTTATATATACTTACCAGCTTTTATGGGAGAGAGATCTGCTAGTTATTCTTCATTTCCGCCTAGAGAATAATGATCTTTCCCACTTTATCTGGTTTTCCATTTGTATATCATGTCACTATCTTGTGTATTTGGTTTTTTCTTTCTTTTCAGTATTGAATAAGGATATAAAATTCTTTTTGAAGCTTGCTCCCCAAAAATATTCCTTTAAATCGGTCTGCAATGCAATTCTTTTATTTCCCTCTATTATAAAAGGAGATAAAGATATCTGAAGAATATGATGACTAATTATATTTCTCCTGTGCATTGTAATCATATTTACGAGTATTTTCATTAACTAGCTGCTGTAATGCTAGAGCAGTCATGTGTTAGGCATAAAGTGGGCCAAACATGCTATGATTCATTACCATTGTAGCCCATGTGAAAGACCTTTCTTAATCTATCTTTCTGTAGGTAGACCGGCACTTCCTTACTATTGCAAATTAATATTTGAATAGAATTTTACATTTTTTAGGATACTCTACTCTTTCTCATGAAAAACTTAATTCTTGTATTTAACTACCCTGCTTGCAACTCATGTCTGCATGTGGAAGTTGTGAAAGTCATCACTTCTTTTGTTGTATCTTACCCCGTATAGGATCTGCATTGATGGAATTTGCGTGGAAAAAGCATGCAATAAAAGATTCTTTCTAAAAAAAATAAAATTGTTTAGGATGTGATAGCTATAGCAATATTGATGCAAATTTGTTCTGTTTCATATTGTTATATCCATACTGCAACTAAATTGAGAGAGAAATAGTTTAAAATTTGTGCATTGTTGTTAGTTAAGCTTCATGGTATGCAAATTATTTTCTATTGTTTAGGGTCTTCAACGGATTTTCCATTTGAGGCAATACAGTGGATGTGTTTCTTTTGTGCCTGCACCCGGCTTTGAAGCTTATGGAGAGCCCACTACTTACCAAAGTGAATGCTACTAGCAAACTCGATGTATCTTGTGCAAGAGAAAAGGAACCTGTTAAGGTAGTAGAGCATGGCTATAAGGGACCTGACATTAGCTTGGAGAATTTAAATTGGAAAGCTATAAATGGACCATTTATTTCCATATGGCTTCATAATGTACCTTGGGGGAGTGAAGACGCCATGGCAGCACCCAATGCAAAGGTTGGTTATTATATTTCCAAATTTGAGAAACATTTTCCCTATCTGTATGCCTCCCTCCCTGGTTCTGTGATCTGTCATTACATTTTCTTTTCTGTTCTTCTGTGGTACTGGCAGTAGGCTTTACTGTTAGTAATTTGAGATCAAAATTTTCCCATAGAATCTGATACATAAATAATCAAGAAAAATTCATTTGCATATTGGTTGCCCTGGTTCTTACCATTATTACATCTGGATATTAAGCTGAGTGGACAAGATGAAGATATGTGTGGTACATACTATGTAGCAAGGAGGGACTTGATAATCAAAAATGTATTGGTAAACAGTGATTACATAGCAAATCTATCATTGTAACGAAAGCAATTTGGCATAAACTGGGAAAAGGAAATTAATATTTTCAGAATTTTAACTGGTAACCATATGAGGGATTTCTCAAAGTATCACCACATTTCAGCATACATTCATGAGAGACTTCAGCTGAAGTTAATTCTAAACAAAAGTTGATGGGCTAAACATCTGCTTCATATTTGTTTCCTGAATTGGGCATACCTACCCGTAGTTTCTCATATTAGTATCTGTGTTTTACATGCATCGGTGACAAGCTTCTTTTATTTTATGTGTTTACATGTAGTTCTCAGATGGTTATATGGACTTGATCTTCATCAAGGAATGCCCAACGTTTTCATTGCTATCTATGATGACAGAGTTGAGCACAGGAAATCATGTCAAATCACCGCATGTTGTGTGCCTCAAGGCAAGTCATCATCAATATAATTTCTTAGCTATGACTATGAGCCTTAATACTGTCTTCATTGTTTAATTTGCATAGACAATGAATGTTCATATGTCAAGTTTCATTAACTTCATTATTTTGCAACCAATTACAGGTGAAAGCCTTCATCTTGGAACCTGGCCCTCGCATTCGGGACCCATCAAAGGAAGGAATTATAGATTCAGATGGTGAGGTTCTGGCCAGGGGGAAAGGGACTTACAATTGTGATCAAAAGACCCTGATGGCCTATGATAAACTTCAAATAACAGTTGATCAAGCTTTAGCTACACTGTTTACCCCTGTATGACTTGGGGCTTATTTCATTTTTTTTTTTTTTTTCACCCTTTTGCACTCATCTGAATGTTATTCCCATGAAAATTTACCATGAGTGGCACTTCCATGGGCTATTTATCATGTACAGAACCAAGGAAATCAGGGTAGTTTTAGTTAGGTGTTTACTGAAGATGATTTTGCAGTTGCCATCATTAATTTGTTTTGATCTACAAAATTGATGTCGGTGAAAGTTGATTTAAGGAATGTACACAACTGCATCAAAAATTTCCATTCAAAGACAACCAAAGTATTCTTGCTATCTTCTTGTTGTCTCTCCCTCCATCTCTTTGTCTATCTTACCAGCTTAAGTATAGTATATACCACAAGAACAGCTATATATATACATGCAATTGTTTTCAATCATGGAATCTTCTTTCTCTTGCATATTATATATTATGCATCTCTCTCTCTCTCTCTCTCTATCATATAAGTTTTCGTTTGCTTGTTTTCTTCTCCTTGATCTTATTCGAATCTTATCCATAGCTCGCTAATAACTCGTTCCCACGCCAAAAAGAATCATACAATTCATCTGGGTCTTGGAAGGTATCGTAAAAAGCTACCTTATCTATTGTACACACGCATTTAGAATTTTCAAAACCAAAATAAAGAAATGATATGTAGAAAAACATGTAAGTGATACATTAAAATATATAATGTTTGTAGCTACTCTATATGTCAAATAAGAAATTTTTGTTTCCCTTAAAAATATTTCTCATGATGGAAGACTTTTTAATTCAATTATTCTTTAAATTTCCAATTAATTGGTATCGACTTTATGAAATATTTTTTTTCATTCTTCATATTAATATCAAGTATATCTTTCCTATGTAATTTTGGTCTTACTTTATCTCATCTAACCCATCCATTTATGACAACGCATATCTTCTAATTACAATATTCACTGGCTTACGTATGTTGGATATCTCCAAACTATCTAAAATGATTTTATTATTTTTAATTTTCTCTTCAACATGTGTAATTTTCATAATTTTTCGTATATCATAAAATACGTATATGTTAATGATATACAAAAATTAAAAACTCCAAAATTAATTTTGGATAAGCATATTTAATTTTTCTTATGCATTCTTTTGTTTTACTCGTCACTTAGCAAACCCTCTTAAATTACAATGAAGTATATATATATATATAAAAGGGCGAAATTAAAATACATATATGAGTGGTCATGAATATGCTCATTCTTAATTTTGCTTACAATAGCATATATGAATTATAAACTATCAAGTGACAATATAATTGAGGTGATCCATGTACGCGTGGCCATCTGTCAACGATCACTACATAGCATTCGTTGTAAAACGTGTTAGCTTTTTCCTAGGAAACAAACAACAAGGGAAACAATGTGACCACGTATTGCTAGTAAATTTGTAGTTTTGTGGGCTAGTTAGCTCAATAATTTTCTTATCTAATTTTAGTATATATCTCAAGCTTGTCCCTTTCAGTACCATGCAAGCATTTATACAAAGTAAACAAGAAAAGCTCACCCATTTTTTCACTCCATCTCACTAGCTATTCTCATTATATATTTTATTATTATTTGGATATTACGTAGTGTTTAAACTCAATACTAAAATATGGGAATAAATACTAATAATTTGAAATAAGCTTTCGGTTGTTATATATTATTTTAAATATAAAATATTGTATTTTAAGAAATAATTTTTTTTTTCAAAAAAGAAAAAGAAACAAAAATGTCAATAGACAAGTAGCGCGTGTACTTATTAGAAACATGCAAGCGTTACGTGATTGCATGACCTTCGTGGGCCATGCATGACTATTTTCTTAACTCACGGCTCGCTTTATAAAGTTAATAAAATTTCCATACTCTCGCAGCTCTGCAAAATTTCACCAACTCGCTCAGTTTATAAAAACTTCTTTGCACGTGGATTTTCTTTGTACAATCACCAAAATACCCCTGTCGTTTTTGCTCGGAATTGAATATACTTGTAAAGCATAAGTTAAAATGTGAATGTCCGCCCGCGTGAGTACGATTTTATTTTTAGCTTAGTTAATGTTTTGATCCCTATAAATTGCAAAATTTTTTGTGATGATATTTGAAAAATTATTTTTTTAAGCAGGTTCATGATTTAATTGTTTCTATGTCGATTCTCATTATTTTTTAATATTAAAATTTTAATTAATTCAAAATTATTATATTTAAATGAAACATATCATAGTTGATATGATTAAAAATACATCAAAAAAATTATGATTTAGAAAAATATTACTATTTTCGAATAAGAAATTAGATATAACAGTTAAGATTGAGAAAATAGATTTATCCAATTATTGAATCAATATTCACGTAAATTTTTTCTTAATTTATTAATATTTATTTTTTTATTATCTCTTAAAAAATATGATAACTAATTTCGTTGTATTCTATTTTAATTTAACAATGCTAATGGAGTATGATTCTCATTATGGTTGACATAACACTCTCGGCAGCTTCCAGTCTGACAGTAAATAAACCTTGTAGCCAATGACTAGCTCCGTTACGTGTACCGTCATGTCGAGACTCTCTTTTGAAAGTGAGATTACTGCCAGCTTTAAGAAGATGGAAAGATCACTCATAAATACAGCCATGATCTTTATATACAATACTATCAAACATGCCTATACTTTCCTCGTAGTCAGAACTCTCCTTTCCAGTGAGACCAACCTAGACAAAAGCCTCGTTTCCTCCAACTAATTCAATCAATTTGGTTTGTATCAAAACCATCTCCCTAAATATTAAATTATATAAACCTCGTAAACATTACAACCAATTAATTAAAAATACTTATACATTTTAATGTTAAGTTTTAATTTCTCTCCAAAGGTAGAAATGACTCTTAATATCATAGTCACTACTAAGAATGTTACTATCATCAAAATTGTCATTATTATCAAAGGACTTGATTAGAAAAAAAGTTAGAGACTAAAATAGAAATTGGTGTAATTTTGAAGGATAAAAAAATAAATAAGCCTTTTTTTTTTTCAGATAATGTGAAGTTTCAACTTTCAACCAATTGTGAAATGCCAACAAGGACTCCTTAGGAGTTTTAGAAACTATGAAACAAAACGAGAATGGCTCCGAAAGGGAGAGAAACGACGACGCTCCAAGTCCAAATATGTAGTGCTCAGTCACAGACTCACAACGTGTGTATAAAGCCTCCTTGTGAGTTATAACATTTATTTTCTCTCACTTCCTCAATCAAAGATCAAAGATTTTATATAAAAAGGCAAACGATATTCTCTCTCTAAAACCCTCTCCAACCCCTGCCTCTGTGTCTCTCATATGATTACAGATCAGGCCGCAACGACCATTTGAGTTTTTTTTCGTCTTGTAGAAGCATTTTCAAGTGAAGTTATTTTTTTTTTCTTTGGGTTTTGATGGTTAGTTTGTTTGACTATCTATGGTTTTGAGCTTCGATGTCGTCTGCTTCGTCTTCATCGTTGAAAGTTTGTTTTAATTCGGAGTGTAAGGAACTGAAATCGGATAGACCTAAGAAGGGATGGAGGCTTCGTACTGGTGAACTTGCTGAGCTCTGTGATCGATGCGGGTAAGAATTTCTTTGCTTTCACTGTTTTGTTCTTGACTCATACACACAGCTTTTTTCCTGCTTTGTTGGGTTTGAAATTTTTGTTGATTTAGCTAAACTCGAAGTATTTGAATTTATGATGACTTTAGATGATGTTATGTTTTTTTTTGTTTTTTTTTTTTTTTTTTTTATAAGTGGGTTCTAGGTATCAGTGTATTATCGTTTGGGTTTAGTGCTTTTTGTTTGCTGCTGAAAAATATGCTCCATTACAAGGTTATTTTGGCAAAGCCGCGTTAATTGCTAGTTTGAACGATGGTGTTCTTGAAATTTTGACTGAGGAAGAGGATTACTTGACTGTTGTCAACGCGAAGGTCCTCACTGCTTTTTTTAACTAGAGTGGCATACATTCTCGGGGATTTATTTTCCTGCACTTCTTGTTCTGTGATAGTTCGTGATAAAATTTTGTAGAGTATCTTGAGGGCATCATTTGACTAGAGGGTTTGTTATAACTTATGCTGCAATAACTGGGTGTATTTTTTTTCTTCTACTTTTTTGCTTTCAGTTGCTTGGTATTGTAAGGCAATTTCTCACTTTCTCTACTCCTATATGAATATTTTATTTTGAAGAGTTCTCAAGACATTCCAGTATCTTGAGAACTCTTCAGTTGCTTGGTTGTCAGTTTTTCTTGTTCTTGAGAACATTTATGTCTATTAGGGTTATTAATTAATTCAAGACTGATTATGAACAAGAATCTAATTATTTAGTTAATCAGAGAAATAAAATGCAAGTTCAATTGCAAAGTCATTCTTTAATTCGTGTCAGACCGATTAATAGTACACAAGGTGAGAGTATCAGGGTATAAAGAAACAGAAAGTGTAATTTTCATATCTATATCAGATACTGCTGCTGGTCGGGTGACTCCCAACTACATTTTCGAAAAAAGATGCTCAATGTAACAAGTATACTGATCAGCATGATCAAGCCTAGGTCATGGATCAAGCTCTAACTAGCACAACAACTTTTCATATTTATATCAGATACAAAGTTGAAAATTTCACACTATACTTAGTGCTGGATGTGACAATTTGGGACGTGCGATTCAGGTATATGGGACCACAAACAGTTGATCAATTTTGGGTTTCTATGTCTATATTTATGCAACTAGAAATTGTCAATAAATTAAATTGTTTCTAAAAATGGGCCATGTCATGTTGTTTTCCAGGTAGATGTAGTCAGTTTTTGTAGGTTTCTCTTAGTCCTTTGTGTCAGATTTTATGTGTGTTATTTTCTACTGGTCAAATTGCCAACATTTGAAATCCATGTCCTAAGCCAAAACCCTGTTGGACGCTCTGCTATAAGACTGGAGCACTCTCCAACATGTTAGGTCTCTGAGAAACCCTTCAACAATTCTTCACTAGCCCCTCTTGAGATTCTACCCCTGAATAGATATAAATATATACATATGTTTGTATGTGTGTGTGTGATAAAGAGAAAGATTCTCCTTCCCATCACTGCGTGCATGTTTGTCAATTGAACACCACCTGTATGGTAATGTTTTATCCTGTTACAATATTCAATTGATGATGTGAACTACCAACATTTTTAGCTTAAATGTAATTAGCAAAGTTCATTGAATGCTCCCTTTGTAGTTTCTTTTTGGTAAACTTTTCTCCAAAGTCCATTTTTAATTACTACTTTTTTCCACTTATTTTATATTTGGTAAGGTCATGATAGTGACTTGTCTCATGCATTAATATGATTTCTTGTTCTAGTATACAATTTCCTCTTAGATTTTTTGATGTTTAGGTGTTTCAAATAATTTATCTTATTCTGCTGCTGATGTTTTTGCTTTAATATTTTGTTCAGTGATGGCTAAGTCATGTAGTTATTTAATTAAGAGGATAAGACAGGCAGTCCTGATAGTGAATTCAACCCAAAATCAGCCTTATGCACTATGAAATAGGAAATCTTACTGCTGTTTGTTTACCAAGTTGATGAACAGAAGAAATACCTATGATAAGCATAGCATCATAATATTGTGGGTATCGAGTGCACAGCATAAACTGCTTCCTAATTGGTGAAAGATTTTTGTAAACCTTTTATCCCCAAATCCCCTGATTTCACCAAGATTAAATTTCGATGTCTTCATGGTCTCTTTGTTTCGAACAAGTGTTGCCTAATGCATATATATCCTTTGTCCAATGGTTGGTTTGTGCTTAAGAAAGGACAGGCTTCTGTATGGGCTGGGCTAACATTGTTAGTTGTGTAAACTACTTGTAATCGGGAAAAAAAGAAATAAATAACTTTTGGTTGGTTGTACGTACTGGAAGTTCTTTAATGGAAAGGATAAATTAATTTTATATTGAAACAAGACCATATTTAAATTATCCTTATATTGTCTTCTTGTTATATCGAGAAAGATGCTTATTGTGAGTTGGCCTAAGTGCCTAACCCAAGAACCCAAATAGTTTGGGTTAAGGCTTAGTTGAGTTATGCTTAGTGTGTGTTTTGTCTATGCTTTTGTTACGTCGTTTATGATTTATGACTCTAATTATGTCTCTATTCAGTTCTGCTTATGAAGAAGGAAGATTCTGTGAGACTTTTCACTTGAGTGCTTCTGGTTGGAGGTCTTGTGAGTCTTGTCGGAAGGTGAGCAGAATCTATATCATGGTTGATTGAAGTGCTTTCTGCTTATTAGACATCAAATAAGTTGACATAGATTCTCCAACTTCTGCTTGTGGATTATTTAGTAAGTCTAATGGTGAATCTTCCTTTGCAGGGGATTCATTGTGGATGTATTGTTTCTAGCCATTCCTTTGTATTGTTGGATCCTGGTGGAATTGAATGTCTTGCATGTGCAAGGAAAAACATCATTCTGGTAGGGATGAATGGATTGAGTTATTTCTGGTAGCTTTAATATATTATATGATGTTGATGATTACTCCATCTATTTGAAGTGCATGGTTGTTTGTTCTGCTGTTATTTAGAAACTAGGGAATTTTTTCCTTGAAGTTGTTTTGTCATTGCTATTTAATCCCCTGTTCCCTGCCACTTGTAAGTGTTTTATTTATCAATCTATTTAGTAGCATATACAATATATAGCCCAATCTTTGGATTGCTAAATCACCGAGATGCTAGTTTAATAAAGAAAAAGGAAACCTCTCCTTTTGTGCTTGCCTCAATTGTTGTAGTAGTAAATTTTCGAGTATGTTTATTTTTCTTTTTCAATACATATATCTTGAAATTATTTTTCTTCCGTTGGTTGTTTGCAACATGTTCTCCTGTTCTCCTTTTTGGCGTATATCTCTAGATCTTGAACTTTGTGATACTCTATATCCTCATGTTTGAGGCAATGCAATGTCATAATTGGATATTATCTCATCATTCCCTGCTAAAAAGAAATAACTTTTTGAGAGAAAATAAAGGAAGATGTTGTGATTAGTGATGTACAATCTAATATTCTTCATGTAATGACTTTTAGATTCTATTATCTGTGTTTCAGCCATCAAATCCACCATGGCCACCATCTATGTTTTTTCATTCACCTTTGTCTGAGAGATTTAAAGATCTGTCTGTAAAAAGTTGGAGTCAGCTGGCTGGATCAGGTCCTGTTCCGTGGAAGCAAGCACCAAGTCTATTCAATTCTGCAATTTCTTCACCTGAACTGCATTTTAGGGTTCCCTATGAAGTTGACATATCAACTGGAATTAACAAAGTTAATGGCAATGAAAGGCTACCTGCCTGTTCTCTGGATAAGAAAATTGAGGATTTCTCTGAAAGACCAATGAATGGGAGCCTAAACCTTGGTGCACAGGATATTATAATTATGAATGGTAATGGAGGTATCTATTTTTTCTTCCAGCATTTATTATTTTCTGCTGTGGGTGCAAGGTCTTCTGATGACATGAAAGATTGCTGCTAAGCACAATTTGTCCGTTCTATTCCAGGAATTAAGAGTGAGGACAAAACTACTTCATGTTTAAATATATCCCAGCAGGATTCCTCTCGGAAGGAGGATCCATCTACACCACAATTTGGTTTGACTGTACCTTTTGCACCTTCAAATGAAAGAAATGGTCAAATTGGTGTAGTTGGAACTCATTCACAACAAACTCTCCCACCTTCTCTGGAAAAGCAATATAATGGTAAAATGCACAATGGACTTGACTCATCTGGTGACACTCAGATCCGCAATGGACGGCCTCGAGCAGAGTACCGAGCAAGGTTACTTCCAAGGTACTGGCCCAGATGTACTGACCAAGAGCTGCAACAAATATCTATGGAGTATCCTTTAAAGCACTAATGTGTTATTGATAAATCAAATATCGATACTAAAATACTCTTGATTTTCAAGTGAAGCTTGGTTAAAATAATAATGTTTTCAAAACAGGTCCTTTCTGAGGGATAAACATTTAATAAGACAATACTAGTCATTCTATGTCTGTCAAATGCCAATAGGCTTCTCCATTTTCTTCAGTAATACATTTGAGAATGAAAAAGTTTAGCAGAGGAACTGAAATATGTTTAATTCATATCGTCCCTTAACTATATGTAAGTTCAAATTCTGTAATTACTCCATTGTTTCAAAAAACGTTGAGTGCCAGTGATGCTGGGCGGATTGGACGTTTAGTACTTCCTAAAAAATGTGCAGAGGTTAGTCTTGATGGTTCCATTATTCAAGTTTTTTAAGAAATAGCCTCTCTGGATGTGCTATTACTTTTGTTGATACACAATAATAAAGTATTAAACTGAATTCTTATTTGAATGGGAATAGTAGCTGCAGAGTCATTTTCCAAATAATTCAATTTCATATTTTTCTGCTCGCCTCAGAGGGACTGAAAATGTCTGAATTGGAGAATTGTTGTCTGGCATGTGAAATATCTGCAGGGACAAATTCTCTGGTTTTGACCTACTATTCTGTATGGTGAAAATGCTCTTCAATTTGATTATATCTGGGTAGCAGCATCAACCTACTCGGATCTTGATGTTCAGTTTAGGATTATGTAGAAGAGTGCTGTTATTCTCCTAGAACACATTTTTAGTTAAAAAAAAACAAAAAAACTTGTCAAGTCCATCAATAATGGTTGTAACAAGAATACGCATTACTCATTAGTACCTTGTGAGCTAGTCTTCTTTTTCAAGAAAAGGAATAATAAAATCATTACATGTGACACAGCTAATAACCACGATGATAGTATGGGGTCTAGAGATGATGTTGCTTTATCAAAATAGTTGTGTAAATTTTTTCACTCTTTCTTGGTTAAGTGCCATTGACCCTTGCCTTGATTATGGTATATTGCTATGCTCTTCAGTGGGCTTGCTGGGTTGCCCAATAACATTATAGTTAGTTCCTCATGATGTGTCATGTATGTTTTATTTTTTAGTGATGATAGTCTATATCCTCCATGAAACAGGCATACTTTCCACCAATTTCTCAACCTGAAGGATTGCCGCTTAAAATCCTGGATGTAAAAGGCAAGGAATGGATATTTCAGTTCCGTTTCTGGCCCAATAATAACAGCAGAATGTATGTTTTGGAGGGTGTTACTCCTTGCATACAGTCCATGCAGTTGCAAGCAGGTGATACAGGTAAATAGTCGTCTTTACAATGAAGAAATTTCCCATTCTGGATGATCTTATCTTCTGGTTGACTGCGCGTACTTCGTGAATTGGCTGGAGATGCAATATTTATTTTGGAGTTATGGCTAGACCTTTTTCTTGTACATTTCAATATCTTGAGTTCTACTTTTGCACATTGTTTGTGAATTCTTGCTGTCTTGCTTATATCACCCTGAGTTCTTTTATTGCATGCTCTTCTTCCAATCTCCACACTGCTTTGCATCACTTTATTAGAATTAGGTGCATTGTGGTGTCGAATTAGCTTGCTCTTGAGCTGATGTGTTTTCATTTTCCAGTAACATTTAGTCGGTTGGAGCCGGAAGGGAAATTGGTAATGGGATTCAGAAAGGCTTCAAGTGCTACACCATCTGATCAGGTTTGGCCTTGTACAAGAGGAAAGTTTGTATGTTATTGCAAGTGAGGGGGAATGAGGGAAGGAAGAAGGGAAAATCTTTGATTAAATAATTCATTGCTTATTTTGTTACATAATCTAAAAGTTTTATGTCTTGTACGATTGTATCCTTTGATGTCTGGTTTGCCAAAAATTTCAATTGTTTGAGCTGACAACTTTATTTCTATTTCCTGTATCTGTCGTCAGGACAATGAAACAAATAAGATTGGCAATGGAGCTTCTACACATGGCGATGTTAGTGTTCTCAAAACTAAAACTAGTCAAATTGTTAGTATACGTCATAGGAGCTCAGGCTCACTTATTTTTATTTCTTTTTGTTTTCTCTTTTTTCTTTTATTTTGACCAGGTTGAATTGGCAGATCCTAGTTCGTGGTCTAAAGTTGATAAGTCAGGATACATAGCAAAAGAAGTACTGCGAAGCAAATCGTCAATCACTAGAAAGAGAAAGGGTAGCACCTTGGGTTCAAAAAGTAAGCACCTTAGAATTGAAAATGAGGATCTAATAAAGCTGAAGCTTACGTGGGAAGAAGCTCAGGGCCTGCTTCGTCCCCCTCCTAACCACATTCCTAGCATTGTGGTGATTGATGGATTTGAGTTTGAGGAATATGAGGTAATTCATATCTCTCTCTTTTCTGTCTCGTGAGGGTGGATATTCTCCCTCATACATGGATAGAGTTCATATCAGTCTTTTAGGATATCTGTAATTCAATATTGTTCAAAGCCTAGTTGTTATATGGTCACTATTTCAAGTTGTAAAGTCCTTCATGAAGTAATTATTTTGCTAGTACATCTCCATTGTGGTGGATGACGACTTGCAGGTGCATGTTATGGAGAGTATCCAGTGTTAATCTTCATATACATGGTTGGGCCTGTTTCTTACCAGTTTAGGCTTTTGGAATATTAGCAGCCCAACTTCCTTAATTCTCAAAAAATTTCTCTTCTCTCTTCGTCCGTAATCCTCGAACCAAATTCTGACTTCCTCAATTCTCAAAATTCTTCTCTGCTTTACTGTTTCTGAAACAACAAAATGCTTCTGTCGTTGCAACTGGACTGTAGTCTTTTATCTCTCAGGCCTCTTTGCTGCTAAATTGCTTTGAAAGATTTGAGTGAAGCTCAGGTGTTGTAAACGCCCCTATTTTGACATTTGCTGTTACAGGATGCTCCAGTAATTGGGAAGCCAACAATTTTCACTACCGATAATGTGGGGTACAACACTCATCCTTGATTAGTGTGATTTCTTATCATTTTATTTTTCTAAATATTTGCATTTTCTTCGTCGCAGTTTAGTTAAGTTTTGCAGATTTATTGAGCAGACTTCTAAATAATTTGTGGATTAATGTTATGTTGTAAAAATTTCAGATGTGATTTCAGAAACAGTAAAGTTTCCAGTTTTTTTCTGACTTTTGTGATTGTGATGTCTAAATGCATAGGTACAGCTGCTGGGTCCTGGGATATGTTCTTTCTCTTTTATTTGTAATTTTGACGGGCTATTATGCACATGTTAGATCTTTTTATGTCTTCGTCTTTGCTAAGCAGATGTGGATTTTATAAAAGTTTTTTTTTGACAGTTAACATCATTGTTGTGAAGTAGATAAAACTTTGTTTCTTCTCACTCATTTACATAGAGTGTGGAACACACTTTTACGGCTTTTACTAAAAATGAATTTAGGTTGTTGTCCCTTACATTTTTGCGGTCTTTGCTTTTATTAGGTTTGACCTAATTTGATGTCTGTTTGGGCAATACAAATTTCATTAATGAGTCTAACGTGCATGGCAGTGAAAAGATTCAGTGGGTTCAGTGTGAAGATTGTCTCAAGTGGCGCAAATTGCCTGCCAATGCTCTCCTTCCGTCAAAATGGACATGTTCTGATAATTTGTGGAATCCAGAAAGGTACAGCAGGCATTGCTTCCTTATTTTCCAGCAGGCTTTTTTGGCCCCCTGTAGTATTTCCTCTTGACTTTGTGCATCTTATTGTCTGTTACACCTCATGTTAAAAAGAGCATGGATGACATTCGGTAGCTATGTTATCTACAGAATTAAGCATGTAGTAGTTGAATCCTGATAATTGTCTTTATATGTTGAATTCTCTTTGCCATCAGATCATCATGTTCAAAAGCTCAGGAGTTGACAACTGAACAACTTGAAGATTTGCTAGCCCCTATTAATTCAGGTTTGAATTGCTTGAAACAAATGTGGATTTACCTTCTTTTCTTACCACGTACATTAGTCTGAAAGTGGTTTTCTGGTTGCAACTTGGCAGCGCCGTCTAGGAAAATGAAGTCCACGAAACAGGACCCGGATAATGTTGATGCTTTGGAGGGGCTTGACACACTGGCAAACCTGGCTATACTGGGTGAAGGCGATGTGTTCCCAGCCTCTGCCCAGGCCACAACAAAGCACCCACGACATAGACCTGGCTGTTCATGCATTGTTTGTATTCAGCCTCCAAGTGGGAAAGGCCCCAAGCATAAGCAGACATGCACCTGTAATGTCTGTTTAACGGTAAAGCGTCGATTCCGCACCCTCATGTTACGACGGGAGAAGAAACAATCAGAGAAAGAGGCAGAGACCACACATAAAAAAGAGCAGCCGCAACAGTCACAGCCACCATTGCCTGAGATATTGCTTGAGGATGATCCCCTGCCATGTAGTAACACAGAGATTAGCAGTCCTAACCGAAACCCGGAGGTCAACGATGGTTCAGATGATGACCCTAACAGGTTAAGATCATCTGCTTCACCTTTTAAAGGGCAAATTGATCTCAATATCAAGCCGGAGCGGGAGGAAGAGCTATCACCAGGCTCAGATTTTGGTAGCATGATGATGTTGCTCCAAGATGCTACAAAGAAGTATCTCAGGCAGCAGAGTTTGTCAAGTTCTGGTGGTGCAGGAGATTCATCAGGCAGTCAGACACAGCCAGATGGAGGTGGAGCCGGGGAAGAGAAACTAAGCAATGGTGTCACCCTTAGAAATAGTCATTCTGATGCTGATGAGGACCATGGTGAACCTTTATCTGTGAATGTGTCAGCATCTACATCTGCTGCTGGCTAAAGTAACATTCTTTAATGAAATGCTGTTATTATAAGCTTGACTGTTTTTGGTTTTTACTGTATATTTTTACATGGCGGCCTCATGCATCTTCAGGTCTGTACATAACAGGGGTAGGAAAGATGGCAAATGGTTGAGAAACCAATGACACACTATCCTCTCTACAGTAATTATAAGTGGAAATCATAGTGGTACAAGTAGGAAAATGATGAAAACAACTGAATGGGTAGGTTGATGCTTGGTTGATATGTAGTTTCTTCTTTAAAGCTTGGCTTGTCACCTGCATTCAGGGACTTTGTAACTGTATTTGTTTTCCTTCAAATTTCTTGTTTGTTACTTCTGATAATTTTAATTTCTTTACTCATTTTGCTCAGTTTGGCTGTAAACTGATGTTCCCGTATCCTGACTCCTGAACTGTCTACTTTTCTCTTTGACAGTTCTGACTTCGTTTAACTTCAATGCCACCCAGAGTCAAATTCATGATGGGCCAACAAATGCTTTGGTCGTTGCAGAGTAATACTAGTTAAACCAGAGTGTACCCAAAGGAAAAAGAAAACAAGATGCTATTTAGTATTAAAAAGGTTATACAGTACATGTAATACTGCATAATTCATGTTTTTATACATAAGAAGTTACCATTTGTGAACCAATTTGAATGACTAATAATATCGTTTATCCTATTTTTAAATTTTAATTATTTTACTACTAAAATTAGGCTACTATTTCAGCACGCAGAGAGAGAAATCTTGGAATATATTGTAATAATTACCTGATTTTCAAGCTGATGGGCATCTCTAATGCAGGATTGATTTTGTTGTAATAATGAAGTCATTGGAAAGGATGCTTGGAATTTTATAAAAGTGGTGATGGCTTAGATTTTGAGTTCAAAAACTTCTAAAAATAAAGCCAAAAAAGGTTGAAGGACAGAAATGGATGACCAAGTCAACCTCAAACCATGTTGAAGTCCCAATTATAAACAGCTATGCCACTTGTTAATTCACGAGCAACCATTGGTATCCCCAGCTTTTAAAGGCTTTCTTTTATTAGATTTTCAAGTTAATTTGCCTGGTCCTAATTTCGGATTTGCCTCAAGCCTCTAATACTTCTATCCCCACCAAAAATGAGGAAACTTTGTCTCAGAACCATTTGTTAGTGACATTTTTTTTGCTTTTGTCACATCCTCTCTTCCTCCTCATTAGGCAAATTGAATGATTTTACAGAGGAGGATGAAGGCACAACAAACACAACAAAAGTTTCACCACAGGAAGGTGAAAAAACTACTTTGTTAGATCAGTTGATCCTAATAGGTGCATTCATTTTCTGTGAGCCGAATTATACCACACCCATTACCGAAAAATTGTAGTTGAGGTGAGGCAGTATCTTTAAAATTTGGCAAAATGAATGACCTGTTTTCAAGCTCCTTCAAAAAGTACACAGACCTGAAGCAGCAGGCCTCCTTGGATGACATGGAGGCCGGGAAGGAGAGTGTCAATCTGGATAAATTCTTTGAAGATGTTGAAAATGTAAAAGAAGACATGAGACAGGTAGAGAAGCTGTATAGGAAACTACAAGAATCCAATGAAGAAAGCAAAATTGTCCACAATGCTAAAACCATGAAACAGCTTCGAGCCAAAATGGACACAGATGTTGAGCAAGTCCTGAAACGAGTCAAAATCATTAAAGGAAGGCTTGAAGCTTTAGAGAGGTCCAATGCAGCTAGTAGAAACCTTCCTGGGTGTGGTCCTGGTTCTTCTGCAGACCGAACAAGGACATCAGTGGTTAGTGGGTTGGGAAAGAAACTTAAAGATATGATGGATGATTTTCAAGGCTTAAGAGCAAGGATGCAAAATGAGTACAAGGAGACTGTGGAACGCAGGTATTTCACTATTACAGGTGAGAAGGCAGATGAAGATACAATTGAGAATTTGATATCGAGTGGTGAAAGTGAAAGTTTCCTGCAGAAGGCAATTCAAGAACAAGGAAGGGGTCAGATAATGGACACCATATCAGAAATTCAAGAAAGACATGATGCTGTCAAGGAAATAGAGAAGAACTTGATTGAGCTTCATCAGGTATTCTTGGACATGGCTGCTTTGGTAGAAGCTCAAGGCCAACAGCTCAATGACATAGAGAGTCATGTCATGCATGCTAATTCGTTTGTAAGACGAGGCACAGAACAGCTCCAGGAAGCTAGAGAGCATCAGAAGAGCTCAAGGAAATGGACTTGCTATGCCGTAATACTTGGTGCCATCCTCATTATTGTCCTCCTGCTTCCTATTTTATTACAACTTCTGCCTCACTTATTCTTCTAGGATGAAGATAGGGGGCGGTTTGTTGAAGAATCTTGAAACCATTTTATCTTGATCTAAACCCCCAGAAGTAGTTAGATCTTGCTGCAGTTGTGTCTTGCTTTCTGAAAATGAACATTCTCAGTTCTTCAGGAGTAGAGAGTCAGACACAAGCACTAGAAATGGGAGTTTGATTTGAATTACTCCACATTCATGCATCCCATTTACAAATCTACAGATTTCTGTTATGACACTGAATGATCTTTTTGTCATTTAGTGATGGCCTATGTGAAATTCTTTAGCAGTTGACCTCTCCAACCTGGAGGTCATAGAGCAAAAGATTTAGGATTCCACATAGAATTGTAATAGCAGGAGAACAAGGACACATTAAACGGAAAATGATAACATTGTAACATCAAGTTAACCCAAGTTCTTGATATGGATTTCCTTTTCAACCAGTTTTATTTCTCGTTTCTTTTTCATTTGTGTTTTAGCATGGCCATTTGAAGAACAGGTATCTTGATTTTGAGTGTATCAAGTTCTTACCTTGCATACCACATTTCAATTGTGATTTGAGTTTGTTATTGTGAAAATTTCTGCATCCTATTCACAGAAAGCTCAAGACTTTCACTTGCCCGTGGTCTCGGTTACGATGTTAGTCAACATAATGGATGAAAAAAAACAAAAAATTCTAAATTTGAAAATTTTGAGGCATAGCAAGTCAAACAACTAATGAATTGTTTCTCCAAGGGGGAAAAAAGAAAACTTTACGTCCCCATAGAACAGGCAAAACATATCCTCAATTTCTCCTCTGAATGCCTCTCCAAAGGGGAAAATGATAACAAAAAACAGGTTAGGGATATGTTTTTTTCATTCGTATATATGAGTTCATGTTATTAAAAAAAGAGCTCATGTTACTAATTACTATGGTCCTGTAACTACTATGTTCTTAGCAATACGAGTATACTGCTGTGTTAAGAAAATAAAAAATAGCATAACCACGCAACCATCAGAATGCCTTAGTTTCAGAATAGAAAGTATAGTAATGAACCATGTCCTGTCAATTGAAATCTATAAATTTTCGAGCACGTCAAAAGCTGTTCCCAAATAAACCTACATTTCAAGATCAACCCTAATATGCATCACCATCACCAGCTCAGGTCCTGCCTGCTCTAAATTATTCATTATTTAACTTTCTCAAATTTGGTTTTGCTGAAATCCGAAAAACTTCCCAAGAAAAAATAAAGGTCAATAATATATAACGAGCTAAATGGCTCGTTTCCTTAAAGCAATATACCAAGAGTGAAACAGAATATGAAATACTTGGATACAATGTATTACTTACACAACGAAACTCATCTATATGATCAGTACAATGCCCCAATATCGATATTCAGATCAATGATACAGCCCTCCTTAAAACGTCCAAGCTGTCAAAAAATTAGCAATTCTTCCTGATCAACACAGAATTTGAAGTTGCAGCAATTAAAAAAAAAGGAAAATAGAAAGAACCGCTTATAGTAAACCAAGTCCAACAAAACAAGATTTCCACTTATATACAAGCGTTCCCAAGTCTATCATGCACCAGAGCTAGGCAGAGCAGTCTATCATGTACCAGAGTTGGGCAGAGCAGCCACGAATGAATTATAAGAAGACTCAAGATCAAAGTGAAGCTGCCGAGCCTGTTGCTCCGTCAACTCATCAGCTGCACCCATCTTTACTAACTTGGCAATCCACTCCTTCACCTTTGTCTTTCCCTCAAAATCTGGTGGCAAAAAACTCAACTTGCTGAGTGAAGCATAAAGCTCCGCAAGCAAGGGCTGCACCTGATCAACAGCCAACATGTTAAGCTTCAAAGAATCCATCGTTGTTATAAAGCCCTGCACACATGCTGCCACAATGGCAGCTGAGGTAGATGCTGAGGCAGCAGCAACAGTACGGTGCTCGACTGTAGCAGGCACCCCAGATATCACAAGGCGGTTCATAGCAGCTGGGCAATCCATCTTATATGTGTCTGCAAAGCGCTCAATGCTTGGAACAGTGTCTTTCAGAGTGGAAGCTAAGGTTTTGAAATGTGCAATCAGTTTATGGCACTCAGTTTCATACTCCTGAGATGAGATTATGTCTCGAATATAGACCTTTTCAAGCTTCTCAGTGGCCTTTATAATGGCATAGAGTTCCGCGAAATTGTCATACATTTCTCTCTCGCGCTTGTCGTTCCAGAGCTTGACCTCCATTCGGTTAAGTGTTTATGTTTTTGAGGTCAAATATAAAAGTGTTTGTTGTGGAAGATTGGAGAAGAGAATGGGTCACGCGCAAAGAGAAAAGTCCTTCTTTGCTGAAGAAAAACCATAAAAATTTCACATATTGATGCAATAAAACATTGCAAACGAATCTTTTTTACCTTTAGTCTAAAGAAAAAAAATATGCTAGTTCTCAAATCATAATACACCCTCAGAAAGTGGGCTTAGGATCCAAATCTCACATTGCAATCATAACCTTTCGAGATGAAAAGCAATAAAGAGAACTGCAGACACAAAAGACAGAAAAGCAACTAGGTAAACACAACCAACCATTCATCTAAAACAGTCTTATGGCCCTTAATCCAACCATTCAGAATTCTTTTTGCAAACAATCGCTACAAAATAAACAAAGACAAAAGTGGGTATGAACATAACCAAAAAAGTTTAGGGTTTTCATTATTTTCCACAATTTCCTCAGCAACCCAATAAAGTGAAAAACACAATCTTTGATCATAACAAGCAGATCAACGGAAAAAAAACGAGGACGAAGAACAAGTAAACATGACAATCCCACCTCAGAAAAAAAAAAAAAAAAAAAACTAGAGAAAATCCCTACATCCTAAATTCGTAAGACAATGATAATAAGAAATAAAGCCACACAATTTGTTATCTGCATGAAATAATTATAAATAAAATTGCAAAAACAGAGAAAGAGAGCGAGAGCAAGAGACTTACAGGAAGCGAAACGCGGGGAGCTCTGTGATTCTAAAGAAGGAGAAGAAGAGGGTGCAAATGGGGTACAGACTACGCGGTAGAGAGAGAGAGAGAGAGAGAGAGCGAGGGGGGCCAGAGAGGTTGCGTGTGGGCTCGCACATATTATTACTACTGCTTACGGCATCGACGTGTAGCAGTTGAAAAGGAATGCATTTTTTTCTTTTTTCCTTTTTCTATTTAAATAAATTAAATATTAAAATGACCTTTTTTCTTTGGGCCTGGATGGGTTCACCTACTGGTAAACTCTTGCATGTATATGGCCCAATAACCTTAACCTGCAATTCTTGGCCAAGCCCAAATTTCAATATGTATTATTTATTGTTCTTCTAATGTGAGTAATCCTGTATTAAATTTATGTGAGATTTTTGAATACGCAGCAAATTCTTTGCAAACAACAATTCTTTTTAATTTAGTTTAACAAAGCAGGTTATGTTTTAGGGGATGGAGTTTGGACAATATATGTCTACATAATTCATAACATTTTCTTTTTTCCATTTTTAATTGTACTAGGCATAATTCTTCATAAAGATTGTCTTTCTTGAACAAATTTCTTACTATAGAATTTTTTTTGCTTTTATTAATAAAAGAGTATTTTTTTTTTTATGTTGAAAATCATAAAAGATAAAATCCTATAAACCATTAAATACTGTTTTAGATAACAAGTTTAGTTATTTTGTTAGGGAAACAAATTTATTAGTTTACTTTGAGAAAAACACGAAAAAAAATTATTTTATTTCTCCTAAAATATCAATTTTTTTTTTATGTATGAAATTTAACATTTAAAAACAATTTAATTTACTTTTGAGTTTCTCATACTTTGTTAAAAAATATATAAAAAAAGTTGAATTAGAGTTGTTTGATGTATCGTATCGTATAGTATTGTATAATACACAATTATATAATGTATTACTATTGTTTTATTATTCCTCTTTTTACTATATAATTTTCTATTATCAGTGGGTCAATTATTTAAGTCTATACTATTATGCTGCTATTAAATATTATATAAGACAAACTTAGTAGTATTTTATTATAATGTAATCTTTATAAGATATCAAAACAAGTTTCTAGGACTGGAAACGAATACAAATTATTCTATTCATATTCTAATTGAATTAGAACTAATGTTGGTATTCAAATTCAGATATATTCGATTTGATATACGAAAAATTATTCGTATTACTATATATTATTATTTTTATTTGTATTCATCAAATTATTCGAATACTATTTATAAAACATTATTAGCAATTATAAACTATTCAAATATTATTCAACACATTCTAGTATTACTTGAACTATTTGAATTTGAATATAAATATTTGATATTACATTTGAACAATAAATTATATTTGTGAGTAATAATATTGGAATAGAATAGCAAATGACCTTCCTATTTCAAGTATTTTTTCTAAAGAAATAGAAAAAACAATAAAACCTAGCAGAAGAAGTAAAACAACTGCTATCCCTGGTTGAGGGTTGACGTCCTTCAGGGCATAGGGTAGTTGGAGTCTGGGTTTTAGTATTTGGGCTCCAAAGATCAGATATTTTCTCTACTCTTATTGTCTGCAATTCGGAATCAAAGGTCCAAATTCTGCAATCAATTCAGTTATGGTGATTGAGATTTCTCAAGAATTGTATCCTTCCCAAGATGACCTACTCTACGAAGAAGAGCTTCTCCGAAACCCTTTTAGCCTCAAGCTATGGTGGAGGTATCTAATTGCTAAATCAGAAGCTCCGTTTAAGAAGCGCTTCGTCATCTATGAGCGAGCTCTCAAAGCCCTTCCTGCTAGCTACAAGCTTTGGCATGCTTACCTCCGTGAACGCCTTGAGCTTGTTCGAAACCTACCCATCACTCATTCCCAGTATGAAACCCTAAATAACACGTTTGAACGTGCTCTGGTTACAATGAACAAGATGCCCAGGATTTGGATTATGTATCTACTTACACTTACGGAGCAGAAATTGGTCACTCGGACACGACGAACATTTGATAGAGCTCTCTGTGCTCTCCCTGTAACCCAGCATGACCGGATTTGGGAGCTGTATCTCGTCTTCGTGAGCCAAAAGGGTGTCCCAATCGAAACGTCTCTTCGTGTTTACAGAAGGTATTTGAAATATGATCCTACACACATAGAGGAATTTATTGAGTTTTTGATTGATTCCAGTCTCTGGCAAGAGGCAGCAGAAAGGTTAGCTTCTGTTTTAAATGATGATCAATTTTATTCAATTAAAGGAAAAACGAAGCATAGGCTGTGGTTGGAGTTGTGTGATTTACTTACTAGACATGCCAATGAGGTATCTGGTTTAAATGTTGATGCCATAATTAGGGGTGGGATTAGAAAATTTACTGATGAGGTGGGAAGGTTGTGGACATCACTAGCTGAGTATTATATTAGGAGAGCTTTGCATGAGAAGGCAAGGGATGTATTTGAGGAGGGTATGTCTACTGTTGTTACAGTTAGGGACTTTAGTGTTATTTTCGACTCATACTCACAGTTTGAGGAAAGCATGCTCGCGTATAAGATGCAGGAGATGGATTTAAGTGATGAAGAGGAAGATAATGCAGAAGAAAACGGTACTGAAGAGGATGAAGATGTTCGGTTTTCGAAGGGAAAATCATTGGAGGAGTTTGAGAAGAAGATACTGCATGGTTTTTGGTTAAACGATAGGAATGATGTAGACTTGAGATTGGCTCGATTAGACCACCTCATGGACAGAAGGCCAGAATTAGCAAATAGTGTTCTTCTGCGACAAAATCCTCATAATGTAGAACAGTGGCACCGAAGAGTTAAGCTGTTTGAGGGTAATCCCACAAAGCAGATATTGACATATACTGAAGCTGTTAGGACGGTCGATCCGATGAAGGCAGTAGGAAAGCCTCACACATTATGGGTTGCATTTGCAAAGCTGTATGAGAACCACAAAGATCTTGTGAATGCCAGAGTCATATTTGACAAAGCAGTGCAAGTAAACTACAAGGCTGTGGATAACTTGGCTAGTGTGTGGTGCGAGTGGGCTGAAATGGAGTTAAGACATAAGAACTTCAAGGGGGCATTGGAGTTGATGAGGCGGGCTACAGCAGTTCCATCAGTTGAGGTCAAACGAAGAGGTAATTCTAACTTGGCCTTCAGTTTTCTTATTGATGCCACTTCTCATGTACCGTGTTTCTTTTTTCTTGTTAATTTGCTCCAAGATGTGATTGTTCTGGATCTACATTTAGACATTATCATTTTGACTTGTTATTTCCACTTTTGAACCACACATAATGGCTCATGCCTCAACATCTCAAAAAGGACTCTTGAGTGTAATCATTAGGCAGATGACTAGTAATTCACACCTTATAAACGGGTGAGCTTAGAATTCTTATGTATGGATAACTGTTTTACCAAGTTGCTGATTGCCATCAATGATGGTTGTATGACAAACTGATCTGGACCAGGACATTCTATTAATCAATAACCTTGGTAGAATTTACCATCCATATAACTATGGAGCCATGCTATCTTTGCAGTGATTTGGACTATGTTGTTGGAATGTAATGCTATAATTTTCCGTGATTGTCGTCTCCTATGTTATATTCTATGGTATAAGATTGTATTCCTCGCTTCTCTTTGGTGATTTGCTTTGGGATCCTTTCGGGGTATTTGAATAGTTCATATGCAATGTGACTAGTGAGTTATTTTGTTTTAAGCTTGTCTTTTTCATTTTCCATTTTTTATTATGCTTAGGAAATGAAATAGAACATGAAACTGTAAGCTTCCAAGCAGTGGGAGGAGCCTAGGGCTCTGACCTCTTGCCTGTTGAAGAATTTATTTCCCCCATACTTCTCTTCTTCCTTAATAATAATAAATATAAATAAATTCAATAAAAAAGGTATCCATGATTGGATAAAAATCTAACTTATTTTCAATTGTGGAACAGCATTGCTTTTCTCCATTCATTTCAGGTACTCTGCCTTTATTTTCCTCCTTTTTCCATTGAAATGGTAGATAAAATTTACATGTATGCATCTAGGTGCGTGATCTAGCAATGACTAACAAGATAAAACAAAAGACAAGGAAAAGAAAGAAAGGAAAAATAACATAAGTAACTTTTAAGGTTTTAAGTTCTAACACCCAAGCCTAATGACATGGATGCTTGAATTTAACTATTTTTCTGATAGTCAAGGACAAGTGGACAACTGCATTTCCAAATTGTGACTGATTACTTCATGTAATTTTTATTCCCAACTATTCATTGTTTGTGAAAGCTGGTTGTGCTTGTGCCAGTGTTTTTACTATATCCTATGTGATACATGGTTGTGGTCTTGATAAAAGGTTATGCATAGAAATAATCTTGTGTTATTAGGGGCGTCATATTTTATGGTACAATTTGACTTGAGTTGAAAACTGTTTAGAGTATGAGGCTGATAAAGTTAGTTCCATAAAGTCTTATCTGGATCACTATAAGTAGTGTGGATTGTTGATACACAAGAAACGTTCTTATTAGTGTAATTATTGATCAATTTCTTTCTCATGGACAAAATTAATATGTGTAGCGCAGTCTTGATGAACTGGTACCTGAGTTACAGTTGGCTTGAGCAATGATGAAATACTGCATTTTGCTGCTTGTCATTGCGAAAAGACTGATCTCTACTATAATATTACAAATAATTCTTCAACAGTTTTCCTTTTAAGTTTTATCATGCTTAATTAAGTCTCGCTGAGGATGGAGTAAGAAATAATCATTTAATATGCTTTTTCCTTGTTCTACTTAGAAGCAAATGCCCTGGTCCGGAAGAGTAAAAAGATTCATTTAGAAAACCAAGAAAGACACTAGTTGAGTTATATGGAAATGGCTGAGAGAGAGTTAATGGAAGATTTGCTTTGAGTAGGAATAGGATTGAAGGGTAAAAGATAATTTATGTGGACATACTTCTAATTTTAATCAGGGAAGAATCTTACTGTTATAAAAGATGCTTCACATCCTAAAGAGAGGGACCACCCTCCATGTTTCTTACGTAGTTCTGAAACCGTATTATTAATCATGTTCCTTTCGTGTGAATGTATTTGGGTTTTGAAGTATGTATAGAATTATTTGTTCATACACAACTCCAAGATGGAAAATCTATAAATCGAAGAAACAATTTGAATGCAGATATATAAAATTATTTTGTTCATACACAACTCCAAGATGGAAAATCTATAAATCAAAGAAACAATTTGAATGCAGATATTTCTGATGCACATAGATCTGGTTCAGTATGTTAAATTCAGATGCCATTCATAACATTTGCTTTCTTGATTGAACTTGGCATAGGGTGCTCTTTCAGTAGTACTTTTAGTCATTTGAATCAGAAGAAGTAGCATTGTGTCAGATTATTTCTTTTGGTATCATCATATTTTTTATTGAGCTATATCTAAGTTTTGGCTTTTGACTTGTGCTCACTTTCAGTGGCTGCTGATGGAAATGAACCGGTACAGATGAAGTTGCATAAATCCTTGAGACTTTGGACCTTTTATGTTGATTTGGAGGAGAGCTTGGGTACCTTGGAGTCTACTCGGGCAGTTTATGAGAAGATCTTGGATTTAAGAATAGCCACACCTCAAATAATCATTAATTATGCAGTGCTTCTGGAAGTAAGGAGCATCTCCGACAATTCTAATACATAAACTCCTTTAGAGATACTTTACTCATTTCAGCTATTTGACATATTCTTACTATTTACTTTTCCAGGAGCATAAATATTTTGAGGATGCTTTCAAAGTATATGAAAGGGGTGTTAAGATTTTCAAGTACCCACATGTCAAAGACATATGGGTCACTTATCTGTCGAAATTCGTGAAGAGATATGGGAAAAACAAATTGGAAAGGGCAAGAGAGCTGTTTGAGCATGCTGTTGAAACGGTATTCACTTAATACTTCTTTTAAATCTTAGTTTACTTAATCTATCCATTACTTGTTTATAGTTTTGCATGGATGATCTGGTATTAAGATTATTTCTAAAGTGTGCCATAAACGGATGGACCTTCAACCCATTGTATGTCTTTATCTGAAAATTGATCATCTAGTTGTTCACTGTAACTTCTGCTTCATTGCATTAGGTGGTTGTAGTGTCTGCAACTAGATTTCTTTAACTTGTTAGCAAGTTTTATATCTCATAATATTGATTTGATCTGGAACAATTCTATATCTGAATAAGTTCTGTGGTGCAATTGGTCTCATATGATAATACTTGTCAGAATTATGAATGTACTAGTGCTATGAACTTCAATGATTATTAATTTATTGTTGTTGTTGTAACATTATAAGCCTAAGTTGTGTTTTAGGTGCCACAGGTATACTTCCTGCAATTTGAGATGAATTCTGACAGTCCTTTAGATTTATAAGATTTAAGCATGTCCTTAACAAGAGTGAGCAGACGATTAACAACCTATGAAACTAATAGTATATCTTTTGTATTTCTTTTACTTTTGTGGTGATGATTTTGGTTTAAGTGAAACAGTTTACTATATTGTCAAAAGTGTATTATGATACTGACATTATCTTTCTTTTTATTTTTCTGGTCTTCTTTGGTGTTTGTGCTTGCCCATCAGGCCCCTGCTGATGCAGTCAAACCATTGTATTTACAATATGCTAAGTTGGAGGAGGACCACGGACTGGCAAAGCGAGCTATGAAGGTATATGATCAAGCAACTAAGGCAGTTCCAAACAATGAGAAATTGGGCATGTATGAAATCTACATTGCCCGTGCTGCTGAGATATTTGGTGTTCCCAAAACAAGGGAAATATATGAGCAGGCAATTGAGTCTGGTCTTCCAGACAAGGACGTAAAAACCATGTGCTTGAAGTATGCGGAACTGGAGAAAAGCTTAGGAGAAATTGATCGAGCTCGTGGAATATATGTTTTTGCATCTCAATTTTCAGATCCTCGATCTGATCCAGAATTTTGGAACAAATGGCATGACTTTGAGGTGCAACATGGAAATGAAGATACCTTCCGAGAAATGCTTCGCATCAAACGCAGTGTTTCTGCTAGCTACAGCCAGGTGGTTTGCCATATCTTTTCTTTGGATTAACCTCTTAGGCCTTAAGTTTTGCTTCAAACTACGTATTATTTTTCTTGGTTCTTGAGCTCTTCCTACCAATAGGATAGAAAAATAACATGCTTTCAAGTTACCGTGCCTATATACCACGACACAGTATGGATGAAAGTAGCTGTTAAACAAACTTTTGGGGGTCACATAAGAAATTTTACTGCCATAGGCTTTTTAAACTTTGATTGTGATTCTTATGAAGTATTTGTATGAATTCTCACATATTTCTTCTTATTATCTTTTCAGACTCATTTTATATTGCCCGAGTATCTGATGCAAAAGGATCAGACTGTGAATTTAGATGATGCAAAAGATAAGCTGAAACAGGCCGGGGTTCCAGAAGATGAAATGGCAGCTTTAGAGAGACAGTTGACTCCTGCACTCAACAATTCTGTCACTAAAGACAGCAGAAAAGTTGGTTTTGTCAGTGCCGGAGTGGAATCTCAATCTGATGGAGTGGTAAAAATGTCTGCAAACCATGAAGACATTGAGCTACCAGAAGAAAGTGATTCAGAAGAAGATGAAAAAGTTGAAATTTCACAAAAGGATGTTCCAGCTGCGGTTTTTGGTGGTCTGGTTCGGGAGAGGGATGAAACTGAGAAGAATGAACAAATAGATAACAATGAGAGTAAGCTTGGTGCACTGGAGAGGATAAAAAGACAAAAACGGAATTGATAGATCTTAGGTTTGATGTTTTGTATTTTGAAGGTCTAACCAGTTTTGTTTATTGTATTTCAAACATGAATGTCTTCAAATTAATTGTAGTTTATGTTGGATATCTTGTTAGTACTGTACTTTTTTATTTCAGTCTGGTATCACTAATGAATTTAAGATTAGATACTTTGTATTATATGGCAATGTTGATTGTTTTGAAATCATGTCATTTATATTCGTGAAAGAAGAGAGAAATTGACATTTGGTACTCATTTGTTTTGGCAACAAGCTGTGGCATCAACTCCTTGAATTCATTGTTTTCTGAAGCTCCCTTCAAATTTGCTCTGGATCAATGTATTACAGAAACAACACTTAGCTGTCAATCATTGAGGAAAACTTAATAGAATTAGAGCTACTGTGAAGTACTCAACAGTTAGATTCCTAGTTTTAGGCTTATCGTCAATTTATTACAACTGCTATTTTATCCGGGTTTACGTCAATTTATCACAACTGCTATTTTATCTGGGTTTAGGGCTGGCAGGTACGACTCTTGAGTCTTTGCCTAGATAGAAAATTATGATCTAATTAATTTAGTAGACATTTGTTTGAAAAGAATCCTCTATCATTTTTGACAGTGATGATGGTTTAGGAATAAGGGAATAGAACAGAGTTCAAAATACATTGACGAGAGACCATGTCATTATATCAAATAAGATATATATATATATATATATATATGTTTTACATCCATACTTTACAAATAAAATAAATATATATATATAATTCTACCCTAAAATATATGAAAATTGAAAATTCAAACTATATCTATACGTATTACAAAGAAAACATTTTTCTTTTTTTCTTTGTTAGAAAAACACTTCTATTGTCTTCCTTTACATACATACCCCACATAAAAAAAGGGGGAAAAGTTTGAAACAAAATTTTAACCCACCAAACATACAAGTAAAAATATTTATACCATTTTCATATTTTTCAAATATTAGAGAGATTATTGACCTCCATGGTTGATCATCTCCTTGTACTGATTCAAGGACTCTTCCCTCTGCAACCTCATTTCTTCGTTGAATTTCTGTATAAAAGCTTCCACTCGCCGATTCAACTCGTCCTGACTCAGTGAAGCCTCTTTCCTGAGCTTCATAGCCATTGGTGTCGAAATCACTGTTGAAGCTGGCTGGTTAGTACGATCTTTAAACGTCTCTGATTTTTTCATAAAAGATTGATCAAGTGGGCCCAAATTAACATCACCGCTATGATTCTCCCACGTGTCACACTTCTTCATCTGCCTCTCTCTTCCTTCCATTATCGCTTTCCACGTGTTCTCCATCGTCTCGTGCTGTTTTGGGTTCGACACCCTCAACGCCCTTCCACCTGAAAATATAAAATAATATTATCAATTTTCTGACCTCAGCAGTAAACGACATCGTATTTCATAAGATAACAATACATTCGTGACTGGCTTTCAGAGGTTTTCTATTACCGAATCTAGCTGAAACAAGAGGTTTCTCCGCCGGTGAAAGATTCTCCGTTGAGTCCAATCTATTCGGTGTTTTCCACGTGGAGACAATTCCATCGATTTCGTTTTTATCTTCGTCCTCGACCACCGTCGCGGAGCCGTTCACCACGACGGTTTTAACCTCCGAAATTGTCACCTCTTTTTCAACCGGAGGTGGAGGTTCCAAAATGGCGAACTCCGAACGAATTTCCGGAGCATTCTTCATCTCGTAAGCGAGATCCGCCGGAACCTCCGACGGAGGAGTTTGTTCAGTCTGATCACCATTGTTTTGGTGGAATCTCCAGGAGGCAGCGATGGAGATGATGATGCCGTTGATGACGATGTAGAGGTAAGGAGGCTTCAGCCATGAGAGAAAGAAGTTCCACATGACCGGCACATGCGACACTGAAAACTCTAAAACCATTGGAACAGAGAGCTTTAGTCCCAAAGCCATGAATATTACTCCAAAAGAAATCAGCAAAACTTTCAAGGACAGCAGCCACTCCATTTTTTCCGGTGAGAATGCAAAGGAATAAGACTGAGAGTGTCTTAAGGAAGTTTGGAGTGGAAGTAAGAGCTGATGGGGTATTTATAGAGAGCGTTTCTGTGAAGCTGTTTATGATGGAATCTTGACCGTTGGATCTTCTAAATTTTTTATGAACGGTTCAGGTGTGTGTGTTGTGGGGCAACTTTTGTCGGCACTCCATTTCCACACTGCTTTTAAGTATATCCATGGTGGCCCACTTCGTTTAAATGTCAGAGTAAATTACTCCGATATTACACTATTTTTTATTTTTTATTTGGTAGAATTTTTTACTATTTTTTATTTTATTTATATATATATATATATAATTTTTTTTTTTTTTTTAACAATTGAAAAAGTAGGGAAGGCATTGTTTTTTGAAAAATAGTCACGATCATGCATAGAATATAGATTTACTCTTAATAAGGACTGTCAAGGAGAACATCTTTTGAGTATTGATTTGACTGCTAGATTCACTTGTTATTTTTATCTTAATTCTGAATTTGATAAAATATATGAATAAGTTTTAAAAATAGAGAATATATAGGTCTGTATAATATCAGGATAATAATAGGAAAGTTTGAGTAATTTACTCTAAATGTTAATTAGATGGAGATAAAGTACATAAACTTTAATTAATTAAAGATAAATGTGAAGCCTATGAAATTATAATCTTTATTATTTATGGTAAGTGATAATGGTATAGGGATGATTCTACTTAACTCAATTCAACTAAGTCATAAAATCCAAACTAGTTAGAGTTAGTTATATGAATCATTTTTTCCATTCGCATCGATCCAATACGTCATTTTCAGTCATGTTTAGAACAGCAATATCATTCTTAATGACTGTCAGGATATTAGTTTCGGTCTCCTTCTACCATGTCTAATACTTATCACTTGCACTAGGTTACACTTCTTAACTATAGAGTCCATTGGCTGATGTTGGATATGTCCAAACCAACGTAGCTGATTCTCCCTCATTTTCTCCTAGATAGGGGCTACCTCCAGCTTCTTACGAATCCCTCATTTCGTATTCTATCATTTCTTATGTGTCTGGTCATTTGTCTCAACATTCTCATTTTGGCTACTCTCATCTTATGTGAGTGTTTTTTCTTGATTGCCCAACATTCTGTATTATACAACGTAGTCAGTCTTACTGCCGTCTTATAATATTTTTATTTTAACTTATTCAGGATTTTAGGATCACATAAAATACCCGAAACACTTTTTCACTTCACCCACATTGCATTGATCATATGATTCACATCATGTTCAATTACACCATTTTTTTGTATAAATGAACCTAAACACTTAACACATTCTTTGTATGAATTGTCTGACAGTCCAAAATTATTTCAGTCGGGCCTCCTCTAGTGTTACTGAAATAACACTCCAAATACTCGATTTTTGTCTTACTCAACCTAAGACCTTTAGATTCTAGTGCGTTCTTTCACAATTCTAGATTGGAATTAAAACCTTCTTTATTTTCGTCTACCAACACGATATCGTCGGTAAATAACTTGCACCACAGAGCCTTATCTTGGACAGCATAAATAAGTTCATCCATGACTACAAAAAATAGACAGGGACTTAAGAATGATTCTAGTAAATATTTTTTTTTTTTGAAGAAGAAAATAGATAATTGATATTCAAAAGCTTATAAAGAGTAAAATGAATGTAGCATTTTTCTTTTCAGAGTAAGAGATAAGTTGAAGGGTTTAATTGATTTAAATGGTTATAAGATTTCTTCATGTCATCTCAAAAATTTAGAATCAAATGATGCTTCATCAAAAACATAAAATTTATGAAAATAGATAAGGTGGCCGAAATATTTTTTTCTCTGTATATGATTTAACTCTTATTGATCTTCAGTCATTATATGGTAGTATCATGACTAAACTCCGATACCTGTAATCTTAAACTTCAGTTTGTGAAGTTATTTTTTTATTTGTTAATTAATAGTATTAATTTATATCAGTTATATATCACAATAAAATGCATAATCTTAATTTAACTATTAAAAGTATTATAATTTAATATATTCGTAATTCATAAGATGAGACAAACAAAACTCAAGAAATAAGATGAGATTTAAAACTTCATAATGATCAGTCTTAACAATTAACATGATCAATAGCCAATTAAGCAACTATTTTCCATGACTTAATTTTATTGATCTTGGCTAGGCTTTCCACTTGCAATTCACATGACTTGACGTACATAGGCCAGCTCACACACTCTTGATTCTTAATTTTCACTTTTTCATATTGAAAATCATTTTCAGTAGACTTAAATTAATCCAAAGCACAAGTCTAAATCTTATCATGGAAGTAATTAATATACTAACATAGTGAGTAGTTTGCTTTAGGCGTGACATAGACATTAATATTTTTGAAACAAATTATGGGCCATTTTCTCAACGATCACATAATTGACCGTTATCCATGGCAATGGGTGCAGAGCAAGTAAAGCCTCCCTCTTTCCACTTGATTATCCACTTACACAACCAAAGTTTGAATGGTTTGATTGTATAATTCAATTACAATATTCCTGTTTTGCTGAGCACAAAAGTCTTCGTAAGAAATCTAATTTTTTTCGTCTTTTATTTTAAAAAAATATATCATGATAGTTTTACAATATATATTTCTGATATAAACCAAAAATCAATTTTCTCATACTCAATTTATAATGAGTTTAAAGAAAAGAATATTTATCTTAATTAATCTTGAATGATTTCATATCGTTTATTTATATATATGCTAAATAATTAATAAGCTGGCAACAATAGGAAACAACCACCACAAAAAAAAAAAAAAAAAAATTGTATTTACGTAGCCCAACAACCTACATATGTGAATGTTTATAAGATTAATACGCGTGGACTAGTAACAGTTAGGCATGCTATTAAAGTCCAAAATTAAGAGAAGTCAATAAGAATATTATTGACCTTAGGGTAGGGGGACATGTGCTAATATTAATATATATACGTACGTAAGTGATGTTATACATGTAACTAGATATTTATGTTATATATATATATATATATGATAAGTAATTATCTTTGTCATGAGTCATACACATACTATATATATATCATATACCTTAACTATATTTGAGGAATTGAAAATAGGAAAAAGAATGGAAAAAAAGAAAGAAAAAATAAGTTGTACATATTTATCGTTTCACAAAATTATCTTAAAAAAGTGATGCTCAATATACAAAATACAAAATACAAATTATAAATAGTTTCACCCACAACTTAATTACATGTGTTTTTTTTTTAATTTTCTTGTCTCTTAGTTTGAACTTCAAGTGTTTAATTAATTTGAAACTGGTGTATACTCAATAATACTAACTCTTAATAGTTGTGCTAGTGATCAAAATCCAATTCATTGACTAGCCTTGAATTTACTTGATGGAAGCCATGAGGAGTAAAGATTCAAAACTTCATAATCCTAATCATGTGTATGGCTCCAAGTAAAAAAATTATGATATTCTCGTTGTTTCTCGAAATAACACTAATTTACTATTAATACATCACTCACAACTTAACGTCAATACTCTTCTCAATAATTTTAATATTAGGTATTCATTAATTATAAATAAATCTTATCAAACGGTTTATATAATTTCACTCAATTATAATTATTAAATAATTAACGATCTAATTATGAATTATAATTGAATAATTTGAAGTAAAAATAAACATGCTTTTGAAAAGAATATAATTTTTCAAATCTAAATTTAGGATTCATAAATATAGTCCTAAAAGTTTCAATGTTTAATATTAAACCTTAAAATGACTAAAAAGTTATTGAATTTGGACAAATTAATAAGTGGATCTCTCACTTTCCAAGAAAATGCTCCAGATGCTTCCTAAATCCAGTGGAAAGATCTAAAGCTAGCTTTTGAGAATATTCGTCGTAAATTTAGGAACTGACTGATTATGACACTTCTATCCAGAAATCTTGGGTTTGAAATTGTCAAATATCAAACTCTAAGTTGAGCACTTTATGGATGAAAATGAACCACTTTTAACTCTAAAATTGATAGAGCATAACCATTAATTAATGCTTTATCTCTTACATCCATGGTCGGTTCATTCAAAAAAAAAAAAAAAGGTTTAAGACTTTCTTCTATTTGACCAAACAAAACTAATTTAGTTGAAGGACGAAACTGCATAGAAATTTACATAAAAGAATTTTGAGACAAAAAGTTACCTAAGGTGATGAAAGAAAACTATAGTGGCAAGGCAAAGGAATTTCTGCTTATAATATTTAGTTTTATTTCAAAAAAAGAAGAGATCTTAGGTGGTTCTTTTTCAACTAAAGTTTGATTCGTGGTATTAAAATATATACGAGAAATTTTCATGCAGAATTCAGAGAGTTTTTAAGTTGTTGGCCAACAACCCCTCATAGACTTTATGACAATGCTGGGTTTAGTTTTTCCTTCTCCAGGTCTTTTGAGCAGTTAGAAAGACATATTTATATAGATTATTTCATATTATAAAATAGAATTTTACTATTTAGTTTCTAGAGTCAAGGTTTGAATTTTGATTGATAGGAAGATGATATATATTTTGCTTCGAGTTAATACATATGCTACTGTTAGATGTTGAGATTGAATTCATAATTTACAAAATTAAAAATTTTAAAATCTGATATATTGTCAAATGAGCTAAGTTATGACTGGTAAAATTTTTCATATCTAATTGGATAATAAATTAAATATTAACTTGTAGATGAAAGATTATATATCTGAATAATTTTCTTTACACTAAATAGGTTTAAAATGAATTATGTTTTTAATATTTAAAAATAAATAAAATATTTGTTTTTCCATATTCCAAAATGTGTTGGCCTACTACGTGTTAGATAAAACAGAGACAGATAAAGAGAGCCTTAGCCGATTCTCGTACAAAAACTGTCCCATAACTTCGGATGACGTTGAATTCAAAGGAAACGGAACGGTTGGATAGTATTTGGGTCCCACAAAGAAGACCGGCAGTTGGTTATGGTGTAACTGCAAGATGAATTATGTAACCGCTAGTCTTGCATAACAAAAAGTCGCTAGAATTGAGAGTGCAGATTGACTATTTGACAAATGGAGTTGAATTTGGACGACTGAGATTGGTCAAGATTCAAGAACGCGTATGCCTTGAAAAGATAATAAATAGATAAGATAACCGTTATAAGGTTACTTTTCAATCACCGACAGTTTATCTGTTAACTGCCAAATGTCACTTCAATTTCTGGGGTTTTTATCAACATAAAAAAAAATATTTTATTTATAATTAATTAACATTAATAGTTATAGTAGCAATATGTCACTTTCCGATGAAAATATTAAGTATATTGATAATGTAGTATATATTAATTTAAAAAGTAAGTATGAATTTGTTTATTTATTTTATTTTATTTATAAGTAAATTTCTATCATTTTTTGGAAATTTTTAAAAAAATTATGGATAAATGTTTTTGTTGAAAATTTTAAAAATATTAAAAAAAAAATTGCTAGAACTTTTTAGAGATGCATGAGCGAATCTCATATAATCATTGAGAAGAGTTCTCTTGCCTTTAATATTTTCTTAATTATTTTTTTATAAATAATGAAGAGGTCTAATTACTTCTAAAAATAATGAGTTCCAAAAATAAATAAGAAAATAGAAAAGAAGTCAGTAAAATTACAAGGAAACGTGCAAGTTTTTTTATTTTTTTTTCAAATTTACTCATTCTTTTTATCAGTTGTTTTCTAATTTCCAATGAATTACTAAAATACAGAATAAATCGCGTTTTGAGTTTAAAAACTAGGCCCAAACGTATTGGGCTGACTGCTGCCATGGAAGCCGATCGAAAACATTTTATTTAGTCCACTTCTTGCCGCCAACCCCAAACAAATGCATATTCCACAAACAAAATTACAATATTTCTTACTGAATACAACAGTTGAACAAATTTTAGAAACAAATTGATTCTTGTACATTTAAGCAAAAATATCAAAACTGATCCGTATTGACGGGATTTCAACAAAAAACATCACTTGCAAACTGGGATTGCCAATCCTACAAATACTTATTGCAATTGCCCCAGACATCTTGGAATATAAATGAACAAGCATTGCAAAATAATTTGTCTGGAACTGTCTCACATTATTCAGTCTTCAGTCTTCTTGTTTAACAACATTCTTGATTGAACTTCTCCCATGTAAGGTGCAAAATGAAATGCATATTGCTGGAGAACAGAAAAGACAACCATCTCCATACATACCAAAACATTCTGAATGGCTTCCTCAATGTGCTCCACATCTAACCAGAAATGATGAGATTTAATGAATCCCGTTGCTGCCAATATCTCCAGCACCACTCCCTGCAAATGTGAAATAGAATCCAGATTGTAAAGCTATGTTAATGGAAGTAATGCAAAAAAGTACAAATTAATTAAAGTCTTGACTGTTCAAATTTAGAAGTTTCAGTCTCATGAAGTACGTCAAGCAAACTAACTAGCAAACAGTAGTTGGTAACATGTTAGATGGTCCTTTGATTGTTATGAAACACCAGCTCAAATCAGTTCTGAACATTGTTGATTTTATAGGTAGAATTCATTTGATATAGAATTTCCCACTTTTTTATTTTTTGGCCAAATTTCCCATGTGTTTGAGTTTCTGTTTTATATGTAAGAATTCCCAACTGGAGTATGCATGCTTCAGCGGTGGGAAAAAATGAACTCCAAAGATACTTTTTTAAGGATAAAGTTTGATGTCCTTATGTGCAACTGAACAACAAGCAAGCAACAGACAACAAGGACTAGCAAGATTCAAAACTAAATGACACTTTCACTACTTAGGAGAACTTTACCTGCCAAAAGCAGAAGAAAACAATTCCCATGATGCATAGGAACTTTGCAAGTGGCTTGTGTGGTTCCAGTTCCTTTGCAAATACATGGTAAAAGACCACCAGAGAATACAGGGCCAGTGAAACTGAAATGTTCAGAATGATGGTGAATGTCCAGTTCAACCAACTGGGGTATATCCCAAGTAATTGTAATGTTATCACTAGGATGGAACAAACTGGGCGGATGACGACAAACTGCCATGTCCAGTATTTGATAAGCTTTAGAGTATGGTGGTCCAGCCGAACAGTATGAGGCTGCAACCAGTGGAAAACATAGCACAGTGAAGCCCCAACAATCAAATAGAATGCATATAAATATACATTCTTGAGAAAGTAGATAGTTCATGCTTTACATTACAAAGAAAAGCTAGTTTGTATATAAATTCAGATCTTGCACACTTAATGTCTTCAACAGAAAATTATATTGCACTAGAGATGCTCACGTGCTTCACTCCCACCCTAATTGAATTTTCATTGAAGCATTCTGTAGTTTCAAACAATAATAGTTACCCCCCAAACCCCATAAGTTGAGTAGGCTTGTTGATCATACCACTAACAACCTATTTTTGGACATAATATCTACAATTGAAATATGGAATTCAAGAGCACAAAGCCAGTCCCACACCTGAAATAGTGTCATTGGAAACAAATGGTGAATTTCCCTTCCTTTAATTTCATCTGGCACAATATTTTTGCTGATAGATATATTTAGGTAACTATAAATCAAAGCCAAAAACTTAGCGATCACCTGCAATGACAACACTAGAAAGTCAGAAGTGATCTGACAAGCCAATAAGATGCAAATGACTTAAGCCAAAACATCACTGAGTATAAGGCACACACCAGAGCCTCATAACATTCCTTTACTGACTCCAAAAGCATGAAAAATGCTTTGCTTCCCTGGATGTCCAACAAAGCCACAAATGAGTGAGCTGCATATATAGGAACCATTAGGACAATGATAAGTATGGCTTTTTGCTCTTTTGGATTCTTCCAGTAAAAGAGGTGTTGTGACACTAACTGCACTGTGAAATGCATCGAAAGCATTGCACAAAATGCAGATCCTACTAAAGTCAGTTGTCCACTATCCATTGTACTTATATCCATTGCTCGGCAAATAGTTGAAAGGAAAAAAAGTTCAGGATCTGCAGAAAACTGTTCAGGGAAAAAAATTCAGTATCTTCTCCAGCTGGTAACATTTTGGAGTTAACATTAAGCCATAAGCTCACATTTACAACCAAAACACTCATACAAAGTAATATCTATCTCCAGATGATATTGTACAAATTGTAAATATGCTTAAGTTGAATTTTTTCCTTCACATTAATAAGCCCATCTTGGGGGGGGGGGGAGGTTATAGATATTGCAGTTGGAATTCATATACTTCAACCTATATCATAAAGATTTCGCAAATGCATAGAAAAAGTTTTTGCAACTCTCAGTACTTATTTGGACTTCATCGATCAATCAAATTAATGTAGCTGCTACATATATCTTAAACACAAGAATTTCAGAAACTAAAGTAACTTTCGCATTTGGAAACTTCACAGTGGGTATATAAGATGGTGGTGAGAAACACTCCTTCTTTTTCAAAAAATAATGTATTACAAATGCCCAAATGTTAGAGAGCTCTTAGCAGCAGATAAGATTCTATAAGTGAAATTTGTGGAACTCAATATAGAAGACAAGCAATAACAACATCTAAAATTCATTGTTGAAAACTGTAAGAAAAATTCAATAATTCACATTTTACTTCACTTTTATTGTAGACTTCACACATCATTGGAGATTTAACGTAAACTTAGTCACACCAAAAGGAAAACCTCAAATTTTCCAAAGACACATTTTAATGAACTACTTCATAGACTAAAATGAAAGCAACCCCGGATCATAATAGCGCACAATTGTACCATCGAAACCATTAATCTCAACTTTTATGCTCAAGTTATGAGATGCTGTAGCTTTTGACTCCAAAATCATGAGAGCTAGAAAATCAAAATCCAAGCCACACAAGTATAAACTAATCCAAAATTTTCTATGAAATTGAAAATCAGTAGCAAAATCCAAATGCTTTAACTGATTCCAAAGACCAAGAACATCAATATACAAATTAAATTTGAAAATCAAGAAATAGCACCGAAGAGAAAAACTCACCGATTCACAGTGACCGAGGAATCGAAGAAATTCAAAAAAAATCTCTCCTTCGTCTCGATGGGGTCGGAGGTGGAGGTTGATACTACAACGGTTTAGCTCTGGTGGGATTTTTGAAGTTGCTCTTGCATTGACTGGGAGGCATGTTTGGGTACGGGCAGGGCTGCATTTGTGGACTAGTCAACGCACACCTAAATAGACCCTATAAATCTTTTTTCACTCAACTAAAAAAGAAAAAAGAAAAAAGAAAAATAAAAGTTATATTCTAGCCCTTTTAAACAATTAAATGTAAATATTTATTTTTCTCATATTATTATGACCGAACATAGATTTATCAAATTTAAAGAAGTTTTAGTTTAACTGATTAAGATAAATTTTAATTTATCTGAATTAATTAAGATAAGAATTTAACTTAAATTGATTAAAGTGGATCAATATGTCTTTATTTTCTTATTATTTAAGAGTTGTAAATCATCTTATATAAACAATAGTATTTGTAGAAATACTCACTGCGACTTCACTTTTATTTTCAATTATATTTCATTCGGAAATTTTGTGTTACATGACAGGTTTTTATCTTTTTTCAAAGCAAGTTTTTACATAACCTAACAATTCTTTTTATTAAAAGAATCATTAGACCTTATTTTTAAAGACATGGAAAATAAAAAAAAACTCATCAATGTTTTTTAGTTAATTAGGGACAAACTATAACCAACTAAATTGGTTCAATAAAATAATAATCTCAAAATCGAATCCAACCGAACTGAACTAAATGAAAGTCATCATTAGTAGAATGTGTTTTAAAACTAGTTTACTGCCCCCAAAGACTCATCTCATATGTACTTATGGGTGTGAAATGTAGTTGTTTATACTTTTGACCATAAATTTCATGTCGATAATCCAGTTTACGAGCTTGATTATGTTAACCACAGAAAATTTCATTACAAAGTCAAGCACAAACTGCCTCCCACAAACCAAAAATCTTTAAGCCTTGCTTTATTTGCCAGCAATGTGTAATTCTATCACTGCAATACAATTGTAAAAAACTGCCTCCCACTGCAATGAAATTAGTAGTAACAAAAAACTCAACCTTATAACTAAAGATTGAATCATGGGCAACAGAACTATAAACACAATCCAATAATGAATTTTAAGTATTTCTAAAATACTTGTGTGGTGCAGTGCTAGAGTGTGTTCATCATGATCTTAATATGGAAAAAGAATAGAGAAGGAGTGTAATAGTTACAAAATCGAAAAAATAGTGTTTTAAAGCATCCATTTTAAAAGCTTAAATTCATAAATGGAGTATCTCAATAGATGTTTAAGCACAGTATCTTACATGTAATCGCCGACTTATTTCAACACACAATCCTTGCAAGTTACAAGAATGTACGTATACTTCGGAAACCATATAACAGCACAACAAAACAACCACAAACTGGAATTCAAGTAATTGAAGATACTGCAAATTATCCAAATAACTAATCACGATCCAGAACAGTATCTTCGATAAACTCTTGGATCAAATCCGGGAAACCTATAATCAACGAAATGGTTATAAGTATGACATAAAGAAACAAAGATAATTCATAAATCATGATACATATCAAATTGAATGTGTCAACTAAAATATGCTTCAAATTTTGCACCAAAGTAAAAACAGATAAGTTATAATTTTAATTAGAAACAGATTAAGCAAACATTTCTCCGCTAGCAACATGCAATACATGAATGAAAGAATTTCTTCTGAATCTCAAAGAATAAGACTTTAACTTGGTAAGAGGCTTTCAAAACATATTTTTCTTTAATGGAAATTAATCCTTCTTTTAGTTTCTTGTTTTTCTTTGTTTCATTAGTAGTCTTGTATTCTTGTGATATGACCCCTAACCTCAAAATCTAATATCCAAGCATGGATTCCAACTTATGATCCAGAATTTTCTTATCTATGATCCCAAACTTCAATGAAACCCAATGTTTTAGACATCAAAACACAAACTAAAACCCAGAATTTTGTGTGACATTGTGGTAAATGCAGGAGGGAGATCAAGCTGAGAAGTGGACTGAAAGAGTGAGACAATAGGAGAGGTCTGGGTAAAAGAATGAGAAGACAAATAATCTTACTGGGTGTTAAGGTTCCTACAGAATAGAGGTAGATTAGAAATTTGGTAGTCCAGAATCTAAAAAAGCTTCATCACATTGCCACTAGGCTTTATTAGCCCTGAGCTCGAAATGCTTTTATTCATATGTTACATATGATAATCAAATTTGTGAAATGTTAAAAAAAAAAACATACAGGGATCATGTCAAATGTGGCATAGACTAATTGAAATAAGTCAAAACTTCCTAGTCCAAATCATTTAGAAAAAGCTTATTGTTGGTCAATAAGCTTGGCTGCTGCTGCCAACATTTTGGTTCATTCCCACTGTCCCAGTATTTATTCAAAGTAAGGTTGGAGTATATATTTAGCATCTGTTATTCATACGTTTACAGGTTTACATTTCATATCATTATGAATTTGTCAAATGTTAAAAAAAATAAAACATCCAATGATTATATTAAATGAAGCATAAACTAACTGAAATAATGCGAAACTTCCTAGTTCAAAGAATGATTTTCTTTAAGATATGTGACACACAAACCTGCTCCGCTGCTACTACCAACATCTTGCTCATCCCACTCCCCTGGTAGTTCTACAAAGTAAGGTTGAAGGATATATTTAGCACCAGGTTGATTCCATTCCAATGATTCCCACCAATGTTTGGATCCTTTAATTTCTTCAAGTGTTGGTGGTGCCAATAGCTGCTGCCGAGTGTCAACTGCACCAAGAGTAAGAGCCAGTGGCAGCCTCTTGAAAGAATTGCAGTCCCTGACTTCAATTGAGCGTAGAGAGTCACAGAGGACAACTCCATTATATATGTTTCTAAGTTTAGGCAAATTTTCCAACCTCAATCTCTGTAATTTTGGGAAGTTGCTTTCAGCAACAGGACCATTGCTTTCTTCTTCCCCCTCCATCAGGTACTCCATGTTGGAACAATCGCGGACTGTAATTTCTTCAAGATTTCCAAGGTTGAGCAAGAGTGTCCCTGAGAATAAATTCTTCAATTTTGGACAAAATTCCACATAAATAGTCCTCAGTCTTATAAAACTACGTGGACTCACTTCTCCCGTGCATATCCTTTTCAAATTTATCAAATCATTCAGAACCATCATCTCCAACATGGAGAAAGTGTTTTCCTCTGAGTCCACTATGCAGTTCATATTGTTACATTCGATAATTGTACATTTTTTCAATAGTGCCACATTCAGCAAGCACATGGATGGCCTTACGATATCATTGCAGTCAACCAATTGAATCTCGACCGTGTTTTCTGGGATTGTAACTGTGCTTCCATTTAGAAGGAATTTTCCACAAAATGCTACGCATCTTTTCTCTGAGAAATGTTCTTGGAGGTGGCCAACTATAAACTTGAATTTATCCAGTTGAACCCAGTGGCTGGATCTAACATATTTCTCATAGATTTCCAAGTCCCAGAAGACCACTTCAAGACAAGATAACCTTGAGGAGGATATGACTTCGTCAATGCTAGCTCCAGCACAGATTGACCTTAGTCCCCACAAGACACCAGAATTACAAGTCAACATTTCTTCCAATAACGTAGATACTAATCCAAATGGTAAAATTTCAACCCCAGTATTGGAGATATTCAGGCGCCTCAAGTTGCCTAATTCTTCCATTCCAAGTGGAAGTTCATTTACCCTTAGGGAACAAGAAAGATCAAACACCATTAACTTATTGAGTTTAGCCAAACATGGAACTGCTGTTAAATTCCAGCAATTGCTCAATAACAAGGCATTTAAATTCACTAAGTTAGAGAGTGACTCAGGGAGAGCACATATTCCAGTATAGGAGAGATCAAGAACCTTTAGACCTTGCATATTGTCAAAGAAGTCACACGATATATTTTCAGAAAATGAATTATATTGCAATAACAAGGAAGTGAGTATAGGACACCTCGGGGTGAAGTTGAACGGAAGGCATTTCAAGTCATTTCTCATCAATGACACCCTTTGAACATCTTCTGCCCATTCATCAGTCCAGGGGACTTTTGTCAGTTTACTGCCAGCTTTAATAATGCAGTGGGGACCCGTACTCATAATTCTGATAGCCATATCTCTAATCAAATCGTGCATTTTGACACATTCCACCCCTTTTTGAATTGTACTCTCCAACAAGCATGCATATTTCAATTCATTCAGCACGATTTTCCCCTTCCGCTTGCTTGCTGATGTCCTTTCTATAGCACCCAATAAACCTTCGAACACCCAATATTCTATCAACTCATTACTATCAATTTGATGACCTTCGGGGTACAAAGCACAAAAAAGAAAGCAAGAGCGAATGTTGTCATCCTTTAATCTGGTAAAGCTAAATCTTAAACGAGAAAATACTGATTCTTCCATGCGTTCTATATTGGCAGTTGAGACTCTTAACTCTGCATATGCATTCTCCCACTCTGAAACTTCAGCTCCATTCCTCAAGGCTCGTCCAACTGTGACAACAGCTAGAGGGAGACCACCGCATTCTTTTGCCACGTTCTTTGCAATTATTTGTATATCTCCAGAAGTTAACACTTCATTTCCAACTTTGTGCTTGAAAAGATTCCATGCTTCATCCACTGAAAGAACCTCTATTTCTACATCGTGATCTGTCTCCATGCCTCTACAAATGCTCAGTAATCTAGTAGTTATTACTAATTTACACCCATTGTGCCTTGATGGCATTGGTATTCCAACTCTTTCAAGAGGGAATGGTTCCCACAGATCATCTATAATTATCGCAAATCTCTTCCTTCTAATTAAAGCTTCAAATAACTTGGATGCTCTTTCAGTTTCATCCTCAGATGTTGAAAGATCTAAATCGATCTTCCTTGCAACATCATTTTGTAACTTTTCAATGTTTGATTCCTTTGCACTAACCCATAAAACCAAATCGAAATGTCTACTATATTCCAATAGACGGTTGTGAACTACTGTCATGATAGTAGTTTTTCCCACTCCTCCCATCCCATAAACACCAACCTTTGCCACCCTATCATCTAATAAGTAACCCCAGATCCTTGTTAAACTCTGCATGGTTGTTTCATATTCAATTAGTGGTGTCGAAGGAAGAGTATACCCTTTCCTGGGCAAAGCTTTAACTAGTGAATCATCTGAAAATTGCCCTTTCTGAAGAAGGTCAGCAGCCTCCTTCATCTTCAATTCAATGAGGTTTCCCAACTTAATTCGTGAACAAAATAAGTTTAATGAACAACAACAATAGCTTCGTCTTTCCTGCTCATTATCGTTTATGACACTACTTACTTCACTTCTAATCTGATCAACATTTTTTAGCCATAACTTCACCCTTTCTTTTGGCGGCATCCCATGCACCAGCCACATTTGCTCCACTTTGGTATTCACTTCTACTTTCCTGGCACCTAGCTCTTCCATCAAGGTTCTCAGCTTATTAATATATCTTTTTGGTCTTCTAAGGTGAGTACACTGCTGGTCAATTGATTCATGCAAACAGTTCTGTGCACAGAAGCAGCTCATGATGCTAGCCACTGCCCCAACAACATCCATGACACTTTTATGAAGACAAACTATGTCAAGTATATATACAATGGAAAAGGGAGCACCCCTTGGTAAATTTATAGCAGCAACAGATGTACTATATATGGAAAAGAGAAACTTTGCAATTCTAACTAATTTCACAGATGGGAGTCCAAGATGACTTTATCTGATCTAGTAGGCATAGCTGCAGCAAAATTTGGGAATGCCTTAAATTCAACTCAACAACTGCATCTTAAACAAACAGAGAGCTTGTATGAACAAATTGAACACGTGAAGAAAAAAATCAAAACTAACTAACAAACAAACAATAGAAGCAGAGAGCATAGTATGCATACCTAACAAATTGGAGAGAGAACCAAAAGGGAAAGAGATTAAATTGCTGGATCCAAACGATGGTAAAACTTCTAAGATGGGTGGACTTCTAGTCAGTTTCAAATGCAAAATTATATACAATATTTTCCTGGAAAAAAATCAGAAATCTACCATAACGGTTGACTTGCTGGTCTTCTGGCATAAACTTTGACTTGTTAGTCTTCTGGGTATCTTCCAAATTTTATTTTCAACAATGTCCGCATGATTGTGGACTGTGGAGCTTGGATTGGATGTTGAAGATTTCCACTGCTGCCCATTGAATAATTTTTTTGGAATGATAGCCACTGTGGGCCCGTGGATGTGGATTTCTTTTTCTTTGTTCTTTTTTAGGAAACAAATGGTAGTTTTATCCTAAAATACTTTTATTATAATTTTTATTAAAAAATAACTATAATGTTAAAATGATTTTAACTAAATTAATAATGATATGTTAAATTAAGATACAGAAAAATTAAATTAATAATAGTAATTTTTAAAATAATAATATACCAAAAAAAATTATATTTAATTTTACACGAATAACTTTACACCTATTTAATATTAGAATATTTTAAAAACAAATAATTTTTAATCATAATTTAAGAAATACTAATTAAATTATATCTTATTTTGAGTTTAATAATATTATATAATATTAAATTAGTTTAATAATATTATAACTATATAGAGTTTGAATTATATTATAATTTTTTTTATAATTTATAAATATGTGTAGATTTTAAAAATAAAAATAAATTATATATAATATCAATATAATATGGGATATGTTTGTGTAATTTACTCAAATTAAAATAGAAAAGAAAGAAAAAGAAAAAAAAAAAATCTCAACCCAATTTCGGTTTAATATTTTGGCGCTAAGGCAACAGAAAGAAGCACACGATACATGAAGAAGAAAACAAAAGAATTATCTATTAAATCGCCGCCCTTAAACTTCCAAAAGCTTCAGCTTCTGTGTTGCACTTGTTTGTTTCATCTTTGGACCATGTCCTTTGAAAGCAACCCCTAATTTCAGAATCATTAGGTGTAGCATTATCCCAAAACCAAGCCTTGTGAATCTCGTCTGGACAATCACTCAGTTACAAAATTTATCCATTTTCTTAATTTACATTCAATGTTTTCTGTTTGTTTGTTTATGTTATGTTTACAATTTTTAAACGACCAAATTAATATTTTCCAACATGTAAAGTCTACGTCTCCTATGTAATCTCATGAATCTTAAGAATGGGTTATTTATTGGGTTGAAGAAAACCTAATCACCGTTGCTGGTTTCCAGGTGTTGTTGGTAGTTCTTGTTTTGTATGCTTTTTGTGCTAGTTCTCACATTCTGGTTAGTGTTAGTTATAATTAGTGCCAGTTTAATGCTCTGGTTATTGGTCAAACTGAATGATGGGAAGCAAGAATTCTTTAGCATTAGTTTTACTCTTCATAATAGTTTTGGAAGGTTACTATTGGGAAAGAGGACTTTCTGCCACAGTCACATATGACAGTAGAGCTCTTGTTATTGATGGGAAGAGGCGGATTTTGCAGTCGGGTTCAATCCATTATCCTCGAAGTACTCCAGACGTGAGTTCAAAATTCATTTTTCATGCTATGAAATGGTGATTGTGTATGAGAAACTTTCCACATGCATTAGATATTGCATCATTTGATGCTGTTGATATTGTTGATTGTGACGTGGGAACAATACAGGTGTGGCCAGAACTTATTGAGAAATCCAAGGAAGGGGGATTGGACGTGATTGAGACTTATGTTTTCTGGAACTATCATGAACCAGTGAGAGGAAAGGTATGAAATTACTCTTTAACAGAATGGTTGTTCCTGGGGTGGGGTAGGGGAAGGAGGCTTACAGGTTGGAACTTTTTTGCCTGATGATATGCCCTGCAGACACTTTCTCCCTCCCTCCCCCTCCCCCCTCTCTGGGGTCTATCTCTCAGGTAAATTTGCACCTATACGCAGTCATGAAAGTTTTCTTCTGTGTATAAAGTCATTGATGACTGTTGTAGTTAGCCCCCAATTGCCGCATAGCCCTTGTCGTGGGTTATTATTGTCAGGTCTCTTGTAGCTTTTATAAGAGACCTAACAATAATTAGTAATATCTTTGTAGCTTTCTTCTTCTTGTAGCTTTTAGAACGTGTAATTAGTAATATCTTCTCTATGTCACTTGTTGTGCATGACATAATTCTAATGATGAGCCGCAATTTGGCCTCACTCATAAATTAGGTGACTCTGACTCAAGTGGAAATGCAGATTGTATCTCTAGCTCAGGCTATTGAGTGTTTTTGTTTCTTTTCCTTAAGCTTTTCTTTATTCTTTTTCTTTTTTTAAATTTCTTGTAATATTTGATTCTATTTTTGTAGTACTACTTCGAAGGCAGGTTTGATTTGGTGAAGTTTGTAAAGACGGTGCAGGAAGCAGGTCTTCTAGTTCATTTAAGGATCGGTCCATATGCTTGTGCTGAATGGAACTATGGGTTTGTCTCTATTGATTTCTATCCTCTTATAATATAGCACACTGCATTGGATATCTCTTTTAGTTTTATGACTTCAAACTGTAACTGAGCTTGCTTTGTTTTGGAAAACTGCAGACCTCTGTTTGATTTTCATAAATCAGTCAGTCTTAAATTTCACGTCATCTGAAACATACCTCCTCCAACATTCCCCCAAAAGTATTAAAAAAAAAAAGAAGAGAGAAAGAAACTCTTGGTGTCCAATCCATTAAACAGATGCACTTCATTTTGCTGCTTAGAGGAATTGCTTTGCCAATTTAGAATGTAGCACTTAATCCAATTTATTGTGACAGGGGTTTCCCTATTTGGTTACACTTTGTTCCTGGAATTCAGTTTCGGACAACTAATGAGCCTTTCAAGGTATAAGATGCTTTTGTCCAGCATGACTATCTTGCAATATATGATAATGGTTTAACACACTCTATTGTAGATCAAACCTTTAAGCAGATGTACATCAAAAAGCTTTGAAAGAACTAGTGCATAAATTTCAGAAAGTTAATATATTTCTCTTGTGTTCTGGGAATTTGTTAATGCCATTGCAGAAGGAAATGAAGCGTTTTCTTGAAAAGATTGTTGGACTAATGAAGGAGGAGCATCTCTTTGCATCACAAGGGGGGCCAATCATTCTTTCTCAGGTGCTTTATTATTGTGTTCTTGCTTTAAGGCTCATTGATTATTGAAATTCTTGCTCCATTAACAAAACTATCTTCTGATTTCTGAAATACTTTAATCATTACATAGTAACAGTGTATTGCAAATTTTAGTTAAGTTCAACTTTGGCAGTCTATTTGCATCTCAATAGGGAGCCAATCATTATTTCCTCCAGTGCTTTAGTATTATATTCTGGATTTCAGGCTCATTGATTATTGATATTCTTTCTCCTTTCACAAACTTTCTTCTGAAATACTTGAATCACTACGTAGTAACGATTTATTGGAAATATTAAACTTTGACAGTGCAGATAACTGTAGCACATTTTAACAACTGAGACCAGGAGAACCGAACACTAATGTTCAACATATTTTTATGTCATATATCTTATATCAGGTAGAGAATGAATATGGAAATGTTGAGTGGGCATATGGAGTTGGTGGAGTGTTATATGTTAAATGGGCTGCAGAGACCGCTATTAGTCTCAATACAAGTGTACCTTGGGTAATGTGCGCACAAAAAGATGCACCTGATCCAATTGTAAGTGTAGTTGAAAAAAAAAGAAAAGAAATAATGAAAATCGACTTTGAAGGCATCATATTTATTTTTCTGAGATTCTTGCTCCCAGAATTTTTTCATGAAGGGTCTCACTACTCTAACTGATATTATGTCCAGATAAACACATGCAATGGATTTTACTGTGATCAGTTCACCCCAAATTCTCCTAACAAACCAAAGATTTGGACAGAAAACTATAGTGGATGGTAGAATTTTATTGTTAATTCTGCCTTTTTCTAGATGTATAAAAGACATACAGACAGTTCTAGCTTTTGCTTTATCTAAGAAAAGATGGAGCATGAAGTGTGTGGGTTGATATTGTGTAGGTTCCTTGCATTTGGCAACCCAATTCCATTTCGGCCTGTTGAGGACTTGGCGTTTGCTGTTGCACGGTTTTTTGAAACAGGTGGTACTCTTCAGAACTATTATATGGTGAGTTTTGTGTACTCCTATTTCTGGATAAAAAATGTGGCACCCATTATAGCATGCAATGAGCATCATAGTTGTCACTACTAGTGATTTTGCCTGTAGTATTTTGGTGGGACCAACTTTGGGAGAACAGCTGGAGGCCCTTTAATTGCAACAAGCTATGATTATGATGCTCCACTAGATGAATATGGTAAGTTTTCACACTTGGCAAAGACTCACTGACCTCAGCAACTGAAAAGAAATATTTATGTAACTCCTCCATATTAAATGTCATTTATGATGGAATCAAATTTATAAAAATGATAAAACCTTCTAGTTGAAAAGTACCTCACTCAACTAGTTCTTTTTCTGTACGAAGCATCTTGTTGATATTAAACATTTTGAGTGGCATGCAGGTTTTGTTAGACAACCGAAGTGGGGTCACTTGCGTGATCTGCACAAGGCAATAAAGCAGTGCGAAGAATATTTGATCAGTTCTGAACCCGTTCATCTGCAACTTGGCAATAATTTAGAGGTTATCAATTATGCATAAAGATATAGTATTGGTCTCTAATCATGTTGTAATTTTTCTACCTTGAATAAATTAGGATGGATGAAAGGAAGCATTGTTATAAGATCAGTCGAGTTTTTTATGAATTAGAATTCGCTAGGTCATTTAAGTGCTTGTAGTACAGAAACAATATTCCTCTCACAGGGATTGGGTAAAAACAGAAAAACCAAGAAAATTATAACTTCATTTCCTAAGTCCTTACCATTAATTTCCCTCAAATCTCCTCATTTTTCCTTTTACTTGAGAAATGATATTTCTGGTTTTCTGCTGCAACTTGTCTAGAATCTTACTTTGCCATCACTTGTGGGCATTGAATTTACTGATTTCCATTTCATTTTTATTAAGTACTTCACTGATGTTTTTTCAGAGAAAAAAGAAAAAAAGATTAATAATTTTTTTTTTTTTTGGTGACTTTCTGCAAACATCCAGTATCTAGTTGCTAATATCATTACAGGTCTAAATGCAAAATGTCAAGTTTCTCGCTGGTGCATCCTAGGGCTAGTTCATTCATGATAATGCACTTACATCGTTGCATGATGTGGTTCCTCTGGTATTTGGGCTACGACACACATGTCTGTGTTTGACTCAACTTGTCAGTTCCCACCATCCTTTAAATGCCCTCCACTTTGCTGAGATAGTTGCTTTTCTTTTTTACTTCTATTCTCTTTAGGCACATGTCTACTATAAAACATCCAAGGATTGTGCAGCCTTTATAGCCAATTATGACAGCAGCTCAGATGCAAATGTTACATTTAATGAAAAGTTATACTTCCTTCCTGCTTGGTCAGTGAGCATCCTTCCAGATTGTAAAAACGTCATTTTTAACACAGCAAAGGTATGCTGCTATCATGTTTCCCGTAATTTAATGGAACGTGTATTAATTCACGATTGCAGTGTGCTTTAGATCTCAAATTCTTTGTAACTTACATACTCTTTTCTGTCCCAACAAAGATTGTTCTATTGAATTTACTAGGGAAGCTCACTGGATTAAACACTGTATAAACTATCCCATTAAGAATTCTTTTGAAACAACAAATATCTAGTTTAGAGTTTAAAATCACATGATTCTATGTGTTATTTATTTTATTGATCTTGTTTCTTCAACCTATTGTCATGTTTGAAGGTTGTTTCACAAAGAAACCTTGATGTTTTGTCCTTTGCCCGTTCAACCACTTTGAATGAGCTGTCACTGGCATCATCAGTGTGGAGTTGGTATAAGGAAGAAGTGGGAGTCTGGAGTAACAATTCATTTATGGATTCTGCTTTGCTGGAGCAGATAAATACAACAAAAGATGCTAGTGATTATTTATGGTACACAACAAGGTAATATATTTTGAACCATATTGAAAGAGTTAATGGTTGACAACACATGGAAGAAAGGTTTCACGAAAAAGATCAAGTTGCTAATCCAACTAATTCAGTGACTAACTTCAAATTTCTTTGGTATCAAATCAAATACCATCCTTTTTAGTTTTCTTATGGATATCGTTCTTCCTTTAATGCTTGAAAGGTTTTCCGATGATTAGTGTTATTAATAATATCACATAATAAGTTGGAGTCTATTTTTCTTTAATATTCAGAATTCTCTGGGGCAAAAGGGAAATAAATTAGTCAATTATATGGATTTGAGACACAAGTGAATATAACACTGCCTTTAAGTTGTCCATATTGCTTTAGTCTTTTGGTCAACTTAATTTTGGATTCTTGTTTATTTTCATTTATAAAGAATACTAAAAAATTTCAATGAACCAATCATGGAAATAATATATATCTAATAATTGTTTCAGTTGCCCTTCTATTCTTTTTATGTATATGCAGTTGCCTTACATTTATTCTAACCTTTTGGAGTCTTTTAACTCTGTTTACTCTGTCCTTTACCGTACTATACTAGTATCAATGTAAATGATGACGTTATTTTCGATCAAGAGAAGGAATTTCTTCTGCATATTGGGAGTCTTGGGCATGCAGCTCTTGCTTTTGTAAACAAGAAGCTTGTGGGTAAGTCCTCCATAGATAGCAAGACTACTAAAAATATGCCCTTGATTTTTTGACTTGGTTGCTTTACAATTTTAAAAGTTCTTGTAGCAGTGACAGTATTATGTGAAAAAAGTTCAAAGAAATTTGCAAGGAATGGAATCTATTATATTCCTTTTATAGCTAGTCACATAGTTGAGATCTTTATGTCATATGATATGACTTATCACTGTCGTAATAGTGTAAGCTTTGATCTAACACTTTACATGATAATAAGTTCTTGAGCACATATTCAAAATGATCACAGGTTCTTCTGCATATTCAAAAACTTGATTTCAATTTAGCCTGGTGCTCATACATGTATTGTATAACCAGACCACATCTTGTAAATTTATAATCCAATTAATCTGGGCGTAGGTTTAGTTATATTGTATGTGTATAAACATATATCTGTATATGTAAAATTGTAGATTTTTGTTGGTTTTTAATCACTTGATTTTCCATTGATAATTTCCTTCCTCTCGATTTTTTTTTTTCTAACTTCACTGATGGTTTAATAATGATGGAACTATATTTATATACTTTCATCCGATAGCAGATTGCGTCCTATATGGATGTTTCATTACTTATTATATTCACTCTTGATTATGGATATTCTTTCAATGAATAAAGACAAGTTCATTTAACCGGTGAACCCTTATTCATTCAAAATTATAAAATACTGAATCACTATTTTAATTATTCAATCTGTTAGCGATTACATACAAAGATTGATAAGCATTATTTATGGAATCTTGCAGGATTTGGATATGGTAATCATGAGGATGCAAGCTTCACCCTTGATGCAAAAATTAGTCTCACCCAAGGACACAACACTCTGGATGTGTTGAGTATCATGATTGGCCTACAGGTAAATACTTTACCTTGATGTAGCATCTAACACATACCACATAGGCAGAGACCTTCTAAGTCCCACGGAAACAACTGGTTCCCTTGATTTTTCATCCTTCTTTTAGTCATTGTTCTGCATCTAGACAAAGATTTCTGCGACTTTTGGACAAGTGATATTTGATCATTGTAACAAACTATAATGCTTCCTGATCATACAGGATGAAGAATTTCATTCAATAAATAGTTTCACCAGTATGAACTGAAAATAAGAATATTAGGTGAAGACAAATCTCAGACTGAACAAAGCATAATACTCTAGATTTATTTATTTTTGGTAGAAAGCTTAAGCTATCTGCCCAGAAGGACTTACATACTTATAATCAGAAAAAGATCTAAAAATAAGACACCACATTCTATAAATGACTATACATGCAGGCTGTTTGAGGAGGCACACCCTCATCTTATACTTTACATACATTGATACTGATTTTGGCATTTTTATGTCGTTAGCTTTAAAATGTTAACCTAACAAGTAAGAATTATTGTCAATACTGTCTCCTAAAAGTATGTTTCACTAAATATTTTCTTTCTCTGTGCTATTCAGAATTATGGGCCATGGTTTGATGTTGCGGGTGCAGGAATTTATTCTGTAGTTCTTGGTGACTTGACAAACAACAAAAATGACCTTTCTTCTGGACAATGGATCTATGAGGTTAGAATCTATAATTTGACCAAAGAAATCATGTGCAACTATGCACAACAAATCACAAATCTCTTCTACATTTACCTTCATAATGGCTAAAAGCGGCTGAGAATTAACTCACATTCCTATAACTTTGTATATTGTAAATCACTTTTTACAATTCTTGAATTAGAAATGCATTATTTAAGAAGTGGAGGATATCTCTTCTTTTTTAATTTTCCTAAATTTTTTTCTTTTGAAAAAGAAGATAAAAAAAAGATTGAACAGGAGACAGGTTAAGGTTGCATTATTCTCTGTTCACTTTAGGGATGCAGAATCATGTATAGCTTAGCAAGTTGTAGAGCTCAGAAAGTTCTCAACATGAAACAGGATTTTGTCTTCCATCAGATTATAGAGGATCATGGATCAATATTACATAGTGAGTTAAGTGAGATACAGGTCATATTAGTTGTGGAAAGTATTTTCCATTTTTGTTGTGTACTTTCATGTTAATATTCCAATAGTTCATTAAAAAATTGAAAACAAGGTTTTCCAACTTGTTGATTTTTATTGGATGTTGGAGAGCACCTCAAAGATGTTCTAATATCTCCATTTGGAATTCAATGTTTTAAGTTTTTTAAATCTTTGCAATGAATAACATAAATTCAACCGTGTAAGATTACATTTTATTGATTGAGCACAGAACTAAGGAAGCCAATTGGATCTCTACAGTTTTTAGGATTGTTCAGAAGAATTATCACTTGTATAAGAATCTATTTTTTGTGTGTCTGATTTGCAACATGATATCTTCACATGAAGAGCCCATTGTAGTTTTATGATTATGAAAATGTCTCTGATGTAGTTTTAACAATTTCTCTTTTTTATTGTTGATATTATCTGGATTTAAAATCTTATTCAGGCATAAATGTGGAGTTAATGATGGAAAAAACTGACTTTCTAATTGCTATGGACAATCCATGGACCAGTAGGAAAGTATATTATTTGTTTCGATGATTTTACTCGACAGTCCAATGACATAGAAAGAGACTATAAGAAATGGAGAAGAGACCTTTATTTCCACTAAGAGGTATCAGGCATTTAAGATTTAATTTTGATGGTTCTCTGCTTGTTATCCTATTTTCAGGTTGGACTTGAAGGGGAACACCTTGGACTGTATAAATTAAGTTTAGCAAATAGTACGATATGGTCTCAGGGAACTGCTTTACCAGTTAATGAGAGTCTAATATGGTACAAGGTAAGCAGATGTGACTTACATATCTTTATACAATAATATATATATATGTGTGTATGTATGTAAAAAGCTTTTCTCTAATTGTCTTCTGGAATATGCTGTGCTCCCAAACATGAAGTCATTTGCTTTTCACCAGATTGTAATTCTTTTAAAAGAAAAGGTGTCTTTCTATCTTTTGACAGAGAATGTTAATTTGGCCTTCTTTCATTAGGTTACGCTCCTTGCTCCTGAAGGGAAGGGTCCCCTAACCTTAAATCTCTCTAGCATGGGAAAAGGTCAAGCATGGATTAATGGGCAGAGTATAGGGAGATACTGGTCGGCCTATCTCTCACCTTCAACTGGTTGCACAGAAAATTGCAATTACAGAGGATCCTATGATCAATCTAAATGTCTTAAGAACTGTGGCCAACCTGCTCAAACTCTGTAAGCACATAGAAATTCCTGGTTTTTATTTATACGTGATTTTTAAGTTTCCATTAGTCAGTTTATGGCATTGGTATGCATAATTTATGCTTAACAACTTAGATTTAGTTAAGTTGATGATGAATCGACTAATGGACAGACATGATCTTTACATTTTTGACATGTTTCCTGACATGGTCAACACTAAAATAAAAAAAATTAAAATTAGAAAAACGAAGTGACATTTTGCGAGGTGCCTTGCTCTGTTTTGAGAGCGAGGTTGGCATTTCATAGAGAACCCAGCATAAACAATCATCATTCTGGAGGATTAATCTTTCCAGCACACTCTAGATCCCAACCCTCGTAAACCTTATAGCTGCTATCTCAGCCTGACATTCTTCTAGCCTACCATTGAAAGTGTAAAATTATCTAGCCTTATATGCATACAGAATGCATGCTTATATTCTGAAAATATTTCATTGAGGTTTTTTGATTTGTTGTTTCTGTGGCCTACATGCTAGCATTTATATATCAAATTACTCATATAGTATAAGATTATCTAACTGATTCTCATTTTTATGTGTGTGGGTGTGTGTGTTTTTATATATGTATACCCATCAGAAATAATGTTGAAGTTGAATTCTTTATTCATATTTTACAAGTAGTTATGAAAGGATGCAATGTTCAGGTATCATATCCCACGCACTTGGGTGCACACTGGAGAAAACCTCCTAGTTCTCCATGAAGAGCTTGGAGGTGACCCTGCGAGGATCAATCTACTTGTGCACACTGGCCAACAAATATGTGGACTAATATCAGAGACTGATCCTCCACCTTTTGATTCTTGGAAACCAAACTCGGGCTTCATGTCTCAAATACCTGAAGTTCGCCTCAGCTGTGAACAAGGATGGCGCATTACTTCCATTGAATTTGCTAGCTTTGGAACTCCTGAAGGAAATTGTGGTGCATTCACTCAAGGAGGTTGTCATGTTGACGTGTTATCAACTGTTCAGCAGGTAGACTTTCTCACCTTTATAATCTATGTGAAAACTCTGCATATTTTCTGCAGCGTGCTCTGTTGATAGCCTGAGTTGAGCCTATTCCATCTCATCCTTCTTAAGAACTTCTGTCTAGACTCACATTCAACTTTTCAGTCTTTTAGGAGTTTGGTATGAGTGGCTTAGAGTGTTCGACACCCTTTCTGTGATACACTTAAATCCCATTTGTTTTATTGCCTTGTAATCTCATTTAAACATACAAAGATATGACGATAAAGTGTAGTGCACATATAGAACGGTTTTTGACAAAGAAAGGGGAGTTGGCACTTGGCAGATGTGAAATGATTCCTAAACTCTGAATCACTTTCCCATTTTGTTGGGAACTGAAACTAACATTTTAGGAAGCTTATGTCAAATGTTAGCATTGTCCCGAGTTTACAAATTAAGACTCAGTTATCTGAATTTTCTCTTCCAGCTCATGTAGTGAACCAAATGTGTCCTTAAAGCTCTAGAAAAAGCTACGAATCACTTAAGGATTTTCCTGCATGGTTGGTTATCTTTTTAAAGTAATCACTATATTGGTCGGGACATGCTGAACACTAGCATCCCAGTGACCTTTAAGAACCATATAATGCATAGCTGACATTGTTTTATAGTAAAATCTGTTGTTCATGTGATGTTGGAATGAGAGGGGAGAGATGACCACTTGGCAAGGTAACTACATTTTTTTTTTGGATTGCAGGCTTGCATTGGAAATGAGAGATGCTCGATCCCTGTTTCCTCAGCAATTCTAGGTGACCCTTGCCCTGGAGTGATAAAGAACGTTGCCATTGAAGCTCTTTGCAGTTCTCCATAGGTTCCATTTCTGGGCTAGCTAACAAGTCAGATCATTGAATCATCGAGGAAACATGTCGAGGTGCTCCAGAAAATTCTCTTGGCCTTTTTTCCAAGACATTGAACCCCCAATTTTCTGTTCTCCGTAAAGTTGAAGTCCAAGTTGTCCAGCTTTGATATGTTTTACATTCCTTGGTTCAGAAGGATTATCTGTATATCATTATCTTTACTTTAACGCAAAAGCGTGATAACTGAAACCCACATTCTACAATTGAGGGTTCAAAATAAAGTGAGATTTAGATAATGTCCTTTTTAAACTGGATAGTTCTGTGTGTGGAATTTCTTTTTATTTTCAGGTGATAAATCTTCTATACATGGGTAAGTAATTTGTGAATGGAAGTAGCTCTTTGGCATTATTCCATGCATTTTGTCTCACTTACACGACACACAAAAAAAAAATTAAATAAAAAATTGTAGTTTAATTTTTGGAGCACCACTGTAACTGAGGGAAAGAAGGAAATAATCAGGTGGGGTTTCATACCCAAACATACCTTATGAGTCTTGATCCGTAAAAAAAAATTGATTTCTTCTCAAAGTACCAAATAGGAGAGCCACAAAGTATTTGTTCAACCCTTCAAACAAGGGATCGTGCAGTGTAAATGATGATTCAACGTGGAGACTCACCCACTTGTTGGAACAGCATTTTGGATTTTAAATGAAGGGTTTTTGAGAATAATATTTCAAACCTGGGTGGTCAACAAATTCACAAGGCATGTTTGCCAATTGAGTCAACAAATGGTGTGAGAATACCAATTACTAAATAGATATCGATTTGTCATTCAAGTAGGTATACTGAAAAAATGACATAATTGTAACTGCTAGGTGATCGATTTATACTTGCTTTATTTTTAAAACCAAAACTAAAACACAACGCTTTATTTTTAAAACCAAAACTAAAACACAACCTTTATAACATCAATAAGCACTGTAACATTTAACAACATATCTGCACCTCAAGCATTGTCCTAGATCATACACTCAGAAGGGTCTGGAACTGTCATATACTTGAGTTATAAGATCATTTGTACTTTTAAAGCATCAAGGAACAAGCAGAATCTTCCCAATATGCTTGCTGCTCTCTATTAAGCGGTGAGCCTCTGCAGCTTCAGATAAAGGAAAATGTTTGAAAACAATAGGCTTGACCTTCCCAGCTGCAATTGCAGGCCACACATTCTTCTCCACTTCACTAATAATTGCAGCTTTGTTTTCAAGACTTCTGTTGCGCAAGCCAGCTCCTGCATGGACACCCAAAGTATGAAATAACACTAAAAATAAGATGCGCTCACCCCCACCCCTTGACACCCCCTACAGAAAGAGAGACAGAAGTTTCTCTCCTGTCAGAAAGTGCAGATCTTTATACAAAACCAATCTTACAATGAATATTGGGAATTCCTATTTGACTATTTTTGTGGCAAGAACTCAGAAAGAATGATTAAAACTAGATAGGATGCACAATATAGTTGGTAAAGGAAGCTTAGTGCGAAACAACAGCTGATAGTTGTGAAACTAACAGAAGATCTTACCAAGAAGTGTACAGAAGGATAAATGAAAATTTTGCAAAAGCCTGAAGTAAAGGAAAATAAAGAAATAACAGAGAAAGGAAGTGTATTGTCTGCTTTAGATAAATTGGTTCATCCCATGTTAAAAGGTCAAAAAGACACCTCCAGATATATACCAGAAGTTGAAAACAGATATAGCTATGGAATCCAAAAATCAAGGTTCCTTGAGAAGGATATTATTCTCGGTAATATAGAGTTTTCCCTGGATTATCATAATTCTTTTAGCAGTTTCCTCCCCGATGTTATCACTTCCATTTATTGGTATTTCATCTTCCCTTCATCTTCCAACATACCATATATCAAGGTTTCACTTGCATGAATAAAGAAGCAATCAAAAGAAGTAAAAAAAAACAAACTAGAAACTACAGAGAGCACCTAAGATGAAAAAAAACAATCCAAATGAATTTTAGTACCTTGCACTGTGAGACGCTTTGCAAGCAAGGGTCGGAGATCTATTTCTCTGTGTGTCCCACCCAGAAAGCCAATAATAAAAAGCCTCCCGTCAATGCTTAAGCTCTCAAGGTTTTGCTGATAATAGGCCGCTCCCACACAGTCAAGGATAACATCAACACCTGAAATTGAACATCAATTACACAATAAATCTTTCCAAAATTAGAAAGATGAACATTTAAAAATATTCTATAGATTCTTCGATTTCGAGAGACATTTTAAAGTTCATACTAGAAATAGTACCTCTACCACCTGTTTCTTCCTTTACCCTTGCAACAAAGTCCTCTGTTTTGTAATTGATGCACACATCAGCACCACTTTCTTTGCAGAAAGCTAATTTCTCCTCACTACCTGGTAATTCAGATAAAAAGTTGCATGAAGACAAAGAAAATGACTTAAACTCCATAACATGAAAAGTACTTCTGGACCTGCTGTGACAAACACTCGGGCTCCCCGGTATTTAGCTATCTGAATTGCAAATGTGCCAATTCCACTGGAGCCACCATGAACCTGAAAATTTACATACAAGAAACGAAATACATCATTTGCACCATCTGTGAATTGTTATGTAAAAGCACTTTATCTCTCGTACTGCTTATGATTACCAGCTTGCTATAGGTACAGTAGTATACATTTCAAGTACACACATGCTTTTGACTATAAACAGCTGTCATTCAAGTGCAATATTTATCATGAATACGGCTGGGAGATGCTGTCCTAAACAAAACCAACCTATCCAAATGGAAGTTAACCTGATCAGCATTTACTTTTTAATTCTCCATAGAAGAAAGTGCAATTGTTTACTCTCAATAACTGGAACAGAGTCCTACAGAGAATAAATACAAGGGATTTAGATGCTTCGTTGACTCATAGGGGAAGCCATTTAGGTAAAAATTATCTGCCAATCAACATTAAGAGGACCAAACGAAAAGAACTGCATCTTCAAAGATTTTTATGTAATAAGAAACAAGCCAAAGGTCAAGGATATGCCAATGTGGATTAGAGTCTCAAAATTCCATCATCCCTATTGCCCCAAAGAGAAAAAACAGAATGTAACACAAGTAGACAACCAAATAGGCCTCAATAAGATCAGGATTCAGGACCATAATATGATTGAATAGATATTCAATCAGGCCCTCAATTCAAAGGCCAACTTTGTTAAACTATGCAGCCACTAAATACAACAATAGTAGTAAATCTGTAACATATAGCTACAAGTCTACAACCCCCTCGCCCCTCTATACACACATTATTAAGGGAGGGAAAAAGAACGAGCTGCCATTATGCACCCTGTGACTTGGTTCAATGTCAAACAAAAGCACATGAACACTATTAGTGCAGCATATAATCATACATCAGAGAACTAAATAGACTCCGAAGTTACCAAGAATGTCTCTCCTGCAGATAAGTGACTCGTCATAAAAACAGTGGACCACACTGTGCTTGCCACCTCAGGGAAACTAGTTGCATCCTTCAGAGAAACCCCTGATGGAATAGGAAGTACTTGTCCAGCAGGAACAGCAACTTTCTCTGCATACCCTCCTCCATTGAGTAGAGCACACACCTGGACATGTAATACATCGGTGAACATCTGAGCAATTTACCGAGTTAAATCTACCTAGCTATCTGAGTAAACTTAACAGGATAAGAAAAGACTCAATTTTTCATTCGTCATTTTAAAGGGACTTTTCTTTGAAAAATTACAAGCATATAATGGTTCTTTTTCCAAGTTCAAAATATGTGAAGTTTGAGCAATTTGCAATATTGAAGACCCTGAAGTAGCCAATCAGAAAGAGTACAGTGATCACCGGACTAAAGGTGTTGACTTTTTAAATACCCAGAAATGCAGAATTCCATTTTCTACTTATCTCAGCCCAAAAATTTCTAAGAATGCAAACATGTTACCTGATCACCGATTTTCCATCTGGAAACATTACGACCGACGGCTTCAATGGTTCCAGAACATTCCAGTCCCGGGTACTCACTGACACCCTTTGGGGGAGGATGGAAGCCTTTCCTCTGAAACGTGTCTGCTAGGTTCAAAGCAGTTGCTTCAATCTTGATGAGAACCTCGTCATCTTTGACTTGTGGGTCTTCGACCTCTTGGAGTTGCAGCACTTCAGGGCCTCCAGGTGTGGTTATCACTATGGCCTTCATTGTTGAGTGTTGTTGAGCTTCGACACTCCCTATAGAAAAGCGTGTCAATCTTTATAAAATCGCAAACCATTCGAGGGACCCTCATGGGGTTCCTACACTGTGCCATCTGTATCACTCTAAAGATATTGAAGGCCTTACTAGCCATCAGCAAATAAACTGATTAATTTGCGAAAGAATCACTTTAAGCTATCTAGTTTTTGACGTGACAATTTGATCACCACGTTAGTTCAACAAGATGAAAATGATTGTCAATTGTTTTCCTTACATCCCTCCCCAACCTTCAAATTACTTTTTAAAATGTTTCTTTTTTTTTGTATCTAGGTAATTATATGAAGTGACTAGCGAGATATCTGGCTTTAAATCTAGTAAAACACACTGTAAAAAAATAAAATAAAAAATTGACTTTTGAATTTTGTTTCCTTTCTCCCCTTGCCAATGAGTGCAATAAGGATATAGTCCAAGATACAACTAATAAGGACAGTGTTGGTAGCCCTCCATTTACCAAGTACAAAAGTTACATCTTCAACATTATATCATCTGATTGGTTCTTTACAAACACAAGGAACACTTGAGACTATAGGCATATGAATAATTTCAGGTTTCACATTAATGCATAACATGTCTGATCCACATGGGTGAAGAACTGTCCATAGCTAATAGCTTCATAGGAGAAGCAGTATCTTCGCAATTTGTTTGCTAATCTCCCTGAGCCGGTGAGCGGATGGAGCTTCAGACATTGAGATATATTCATAGGCCACAGACTTTAACTTGTCAGCAACTGCAGGCCAAACATTTTTCTCTACCTCTTAGATTATATATGCTTTGTTCTCTGGACTTCTGAATGGTAAACAGGGAGCTGGGTTCACGACGATCATAATATGCATGATATAAATGATGAAACAAATGTTTGTTTAGACAACAAAACCACAAATAGTTCACAACTACTGTTTTGTTAGCACATGCAACTTTTGGTTGCAAATAGGCAAGACATGCAACATGACATAGTAGTAAAATTGAAGAGTAAGGAATGACCCTCAGGGACAATAAGTCAATAACTGCAGGAAATAGAAATCTGAAGAAGTAGAAAACTAACAGGATCTAGACAGGAAGCAATGTAACTGTTTGAATTGGCATAAAGTAGAAATAGATACAAAAATTAAGCTGGTCTCTTCCTTTATGAGACAATTTTTTGCTCCCAAATGTTTAAATCTGAGGTTGCCAGCAATACCATCATCATTTCAAATATTTTCTCTGATGAATGTCACCTTTCAGAGGTTGCTACTATCACTTTTGCATTTCAAGATGGGAAAACTTCAAAAGATTCATGATAGAGTATTGATCGAAAACCCTGCCATTTTCTTCCGTTTAGTCATACTTCATAGAAGTTGTTTAGCTTGTTCACCATCACAGGTCGATCCTGCTATAACTGGCAGAAACTACAGTTTCTTCAGAACCTTTTATCATAAGTAGGAATGAAGAATGTCAACACCCATTGACCTATATGTATGAAAATAAACACAAAGAGCACCTTATAAAAAAAAAAGTTCAGACTGATGGCTCACTTGAGCAAAGGGATAGTCATTGAACCAAAAATTACAGTATCAGAGGCTAGACAGAAAGTCTCAGCCATGTTATCCATACCTCATTACCTTGCACTGTGAGCTGCCTCATAAGCAAACTATGGAGATTTACTTCTGCAAAGGCACCACCCATTATGCTGGTAAGAAAAGGCCTTCCATCAACATTAAAGCTTTCAAGGTGTTGATGAAGAGGATGCTCCAATATGATCCAGAATAACATCCATGCCTGCCACTGATTCATAGGTTAGGCAATTCCCATAAGAATAAATACGGAAGAAGGAGAACACATTAAGAAAAGATCATAATAGGAAAGGTGGAGCGGTAGACCATGGATGCAGAAGCAGCAATGATTCCCACTCACACTTGAATTTGAGATTTGATGAAGATGAGTCACACATACCCTTTCCTCCAGCTTCTGTCTTCACTAGTGCAACTTTTAGGACGCCTAAATACATGGAAACTGACTTTATAGCATCAGCTCCAAGTTCCTTTAAAGCATCTAATATATCTCCACTCCCTGATAATCAACATTTAGAACACCTAAATACATGGAAAACTGAATATATAGTACCAAGAGATGGGAAGTGCCGCTGACCTGCTGTATCACACATTTTGCTAAGCATCAGCAATTCAGGTTGGCCCACAGAAATTGAATTTATCATTAGATCATGTAACATTAAAATTTCAGAGTCTACAACTACCTTGTCAACAATTTTCGAGCAGGAAACGTTTTCTCCAGATGCTTTAATGGTTCTGGAGCATTCCAAACCTAGATAGGGTGTGTCATCTTTGGAAAGTTCATACAAGCCTTTCCTGTGAAAGGTAACAACTCGATTCAGTGCTGAAGCTCCAACTTTTAAAGGACCTACTCGTCTTTAATTATGGGTCTTCAACATCCTGTAGCTGAAGAACTTCTTGTCATAGAACCTGGGGCCATTTCATTGTCTATATTCATATCTACTATAAATTGTTCCTTTCTAAATGATCATTGATTATTAGATAGACATGCAAAACATAATACAACCAAAAGACCCTTCTTTTCTTTTACTTAGAAAAGGAAAACTAGCCTTCAGTTTAGAGTCAGTGAGTTTTCCATCAATTTTAAGCTAAAAGCTTCAACGGACTCTTTTGAGAATCCTCATCACACTTCCACTCCCCGGCACCTCAGGGATTACCTCCAATGATTACCACCTTTAAAAATCATTGTTGACAATGACAATGAACTTAAATTGCCAAAATTATGTTGAAGTAGTGAAATAGATAAGGACGGCATAAATATAATGCAAGTGAAATGAAACAAAAGTGCAATATTATAATCGTTTCAAAGAGTCACCTAACAGTTATAACTTGAAATGTCACAACCATAGCTGGAAGCACAAGTATGTAATCTTTTTCATGTAATCAACAATCATAAATTGCTAGTTTACAACAGATATCTGATAATAGCAGAGAAGCAAACAATGAAAAATCTTTAAGAAAAAAAAAAAAAATGCTAAGACTCGGGTTTCGAATCGGGTTGGTAAAGCTTATTGTAATCCTCAAGTTCCTCATAATACACATCCCAAACGCAGCGAACGCATCCGCTTCCACAACAATCCCCAGGCAACGGCTTCTCCGGCGGCTGCGGAATTTCCTTAGATTCCTTCTTTTCTGAGTCTTCCTTTTTGCTGCCCTCCAATTTTGACTCAATTGGCTGCCTTTGGATCTCTCCCTCGGACTTCAATTTAGTAGCTTCGTCGGCCATACGATTTGCTTGGAGTTTTTGGTGGAAGCAAAAGGGTCGTGGATGATGAATCCGATTTTTGAAAATAGTGAAATTCGAAGAGACACGTCGTAAGGTCAGATCGCCACCAATGGCTCTGGCTATCATGGCCAACCCCGCCACATTCTCTGCATTCGCTTTTTGGTAAACGACGAAGGCGCCGATTGGCTACCGCTGTTGTATTTGTTGGGATTTGACCAATAGCCAGGCGACTTGATGCCGTTTCTATAAATTATGTTTTAGGTTGTTTGTTATAAAAAAATAATAATAATAATAATCAAAATTGAAGGCTTGTTTTCAACACAAAAATAATTTTTTGATATATTTTCCAGAGTATATGAAGGAATAAGTATGAAATCGAGTTTAGAAATTATTTTTAATCTCCCGTGAACGATTGATGTATTGGAGAATTGTGCAAATATAATAATTTATTCCTTTTTTATATATCACTGAGAACATAATAACGAAAATATAAATAATCAAGCTTAGAAATTAGATCTTATTTTAATTTTATATATGAATATGAATTTAGTATAATAATTTATTTTTACGCGATAAGTAAGTGAAAAATAATATACAACAAAGCTTTGTGGACTGTTTAATTCATTTTAATTATATATTACTTCATGTAGGTCGTGTTCACCATCACTTATACTATATATCATCATTTATCATTTCCATAATATGGTTTAAAGTGTGTAGAAAAAAATTATTCAAATTGAAATTAGAAAGGACTAATCTGAACATTTTAATATTTAAAGGGCCAAAAGTGAAAATAAGCCAAATTTCTAAAATTATTAGGATAGCCTGAAAAGAAAAAAAGAAAAAAGAAAAAAACCAGGACAACCATAAAAATCATCAAAAAATTTAGTATTTACTTATATTTGTCACGAAAATTAAAGAACACCTGCAAATTTGGCGGGGCATATGTTTCTCCTTACAGTGTGTGAACAATTACTAGAGGATTTAGTTGCAGTACCAGTTATACTGATTCACTGGGTTATTTTCAATTTGAAGAGCTTACCTCTTTCCATTGATATTCTTTTCCTCTGTCTTGGCAGCTGATATAAATGGGTGGGTCTGAGGGGTTTTTGATTGGCAAAGCACTCATTCTTCTGCTTCTGGTTCCTGGAATTTTGGGTTGGGGAAAGGAAGGTCATTATGCTATTTGCAAGATAGCAGAGGTGAGCATAACGTTGGGTTTTATTGTTAAAGATTGCTACTTTACAGTTAATAATGATTTTTTCTTGTTTTGCAATGAAGAATTTTGTATATCCTAAGGTTTTTTGGAGACTTAAGAAGTCTTGAGGATTGAAATTGTGTTTTACCTGCAACTTTGAGTTTTGTATCCTAGGGTTTGTTGAAATGTTTAGATTCAACATGGTCTATATGGGTATGTACAAATTGGCCGGAGCAGCATCAATGTCAGCAGTATTGTTTCCTGTTTCATACTTTTATTCTTATCATCTTATTTACATATAATGAACCAAATAACATTGTAAGAATATTAGAATGAGAAATGTTAAATGGGCGATCAGGTTGACTTATGGTTAATTTGTTCACGCCTAACTGTTTCTGATAGAGATTGACTTGGTAACGTGACACTTTTGGATGTTTAGAAGTACCTTACTGAAGATTCTCTAGCTGCTGTAAAGCAATTGCTTCCAGAGTCTGCTGAAGGTGATCTAGCAGTAGTTTGCCCATGGGCTGATGAGGTTCGATTCCACTACCACTGGAGTAGCGCTTTACATTATGTTGACACGCCAGATTTCAAGTGCAACTATAAATATTGCAGTAAGTTTGTCTATTTGATTCCTTCTTTACCTATTTTGAAGTTGTTGCTCTACATTATTAATATTAAGATGTCCTAAAATGACCATGGACATCACAAATTTCAGAGATATATATTAGCTCATATTTTTTTATGGCTAGCCAGTGCATTAGTATCCTATTTGGTGCAAGGGTTATAAAGTCCTAACAATTAATGTTCCGTCTTGTGTGCCTGCTTCCAAATATTGAATGATGGACTTTTACTTGGATCCAAGCCGAAACATGAAAATTTACTAGCACAAAGAAAGTATCAGAAAAATTTGAATCAACTCTCCCTGTTGTCAAATCAAAATATAAAAATCTAGTTCATTGACAAGCCAGAGTAGCTGTTTACTTTGAGTCTTTGACAGCTATCTGAACAAAGATGCTACTCCCCTTCTCACAGGAGATTGTCATGACACTTATGGACATAAAGACAGATGTGTAACTGGTGCAATATACAACTATACTATGCAACTTGCATCATCTTATGAAGACATCAAATCTGAATCGAAATGTAAGCACTCATTGGATTCTACAATTCATACTGTAATAATATATATCCTCTAAACTTTTTTGCCCTTCTTTTGCCAATACAGACAATTTAACAGAGGCACTTATGTTCTTGTCACATTTTGTCGGGGATGTTCATCAGGTTTGCTCTCCCTACTGGCAGTTCTGAACTTTAAAGTAATGTAAATCATGTGGCGGAAGAATGAGACGAAATGAATTACAGAGCTCTATTTTCACAAATTTATTTTCTCTTTCAGGCCATACTTTCTTGTGGGTCACTAATATTTTGTTTTAGAAATTTGGATGGTTACCATGGAATTTTTCTAAAGGGAAGAGAAGTCCTTGCTTGACCTGATCTGATCTGGCCATAAAAAACTGAGGACTTTACCAAGACAATGGTCAAAATATTGGGTTTAAACTCTAAACCACCTCCAGGGTGTTGCATAATCCATATAGTAGGTGTTTTACATGGATAGAACATTTCACATGTGTTCACATACACACACACAGACACACATGTCATATATAATGGCTCTAGTATTATAATTGCAACTAGAGTGACCTAAAACATCTATTTTTTTTTTAGTCTTCCCTAATTATGAGTGAAAGCCAAATATATCTATTGTAAGCAATTTTGCTTCTTGTTTCCTTATGCAGCCCTTGCATGTTGGTTTCACTGGAGACCTAGGAGGGAACACAATAGTAGTTCGTTGGTACCGTAGGAAGACAAATCTTCATCATGTAAGTGCTATGGTCATCTCTCTCTCTTTCTCTCTCTCCATCCTTCCTTTTGGTCCTTGTCTCCCTGATATTTTTGAACTTGGGTTAAGTTGGATTGGTTAACCAAAACCAACAAACGACAAGTGGAAACCGTCTCTCCCTCCTTCCTTCCCGTACTTTCATGTGCCAAAATAGTCAAAGGTCAAGAAGTGAAAAAAAAAAAAACTGTTTTTCATAATATATTGAGACATAAGTTTTTCTTTTGGCCTTACTTTCGACTTTGTTCTGGAACAAGGCTCTTCGTCTGAGAAAGCTATGGGCTGATGTGGAGCTCCATATGGTAGTTGAACTTGCAAATCTAATTATATAGTGTTTCAGTCGTATGTTCAGAGAGCTGGAATAGGGGGGGGGGGGGGGGGGTTGAGTTGAGTCCAGTCAACTCTTGATCTTGTTTGATTATTAATAAATATATAAACTTATGAATTATAACCTATATGTATATATTGGTATATTACTTTATATATTATATACTTTATAACTTTTTTATGCACAATAATGCGATTTCATCGACTTGATTGAATTCGAGTTATGCTCGAGTCAATCTCAAATCACGTGGTTATGGCTGGACTAAAATTCAAGCATGCTGTTTTTTTGTCAAGTCAAGCTACGAGCTCAAGTTACTTTAGCTCAACTGAACCCAGCTCCTTCAGAGTTCAGTATTCAGCCCTAATGGGGCTTAGTCACTCAGTTATAGTTCTATATTTCAAACAAGTGCTTGGGTTCTCATGCTAAGTACTCTGTGATTCTCATTTACATTCTTGTTTGCCAAAAATGTTGCTTCAACTACATAAACATTTTTTTCCGCATGGTCTGTAGCTCTAACATCTGTACTTGCACTTATGACTATTTAAGCTCTTGCTTATCCTTTATTTTCTGCTGTCTAGTTATTTGTCTAATTGTGAAATGGTCTTGTTTGTACACAATGCCACAAATTCAGTATTTTGGTTTGGCAGGTTTGGGATACCATGATCATTGATTCTGCTCTGAAAACATTCTATGATTCAGATCTTGCAATTATGATACAAGCCATTCAAAAGAATATTACGGTATGTTTACTTTCAAACTTTGCAGGCTTTATGCAACTATTGAACACACTATTTTGTTAAGATAACTGCACATGGATGGTAAGCTCAAATATCTGCAGCAGCATGCTTAAGACCTATAAAATATCCAAAATGTCATCTACTTAGGCTCCTTTTCTGTGAGAATCTCATCAATATTGGTTTCCTAGTATCAATTTTTAATCCTTGAATTATTGGATCTAGAAGCAATTTTGATCCTCAAGAAATCATCTCACAAATAAAACTTAAAAAATCAGGATGTGATGGGGTACTAAAAAAAGTATAGCAATACAATAAAGGGTGTTCTAAGAAGTAGCTTTGGAGGTGCAGATTCTTCATTTTTCTTGTAGTTATTTCTAAAGTAAATGAACTGTTTTCTAAAGACAAGGTTTCCTTGACATACAGCTAGATAAAAATCTGGAAAATATGAACACATAGATAATATTTAGAAAAAATTTATGGTCAGTGGAAAAAAATATTCTTATGTTTCATATGGTACCATACTTGTGATAATGTGGGGTCGGTTTGTGCTAAGTCTCATATCCAGGGTGTGGCAAGTCTTATTGCCCTACGCAAGTGATTACATGGTACCATACTTGTGGCTTTTTCAAAACTGTAGATGTGGCTAGCCCGACCAAGTGCCATGATATTTCATATGCATGGGATTATACATTAGGTTTAACTGCAGACATGGACAGCAGAACTTATAGACAGGGTTGAAATATTATTTACTTGAGCAAAAAAACTGAGTTTTGAGAGCCATGACAGAGCTAGATATTATAACTTGCTTTATCACATGCTGCGCTTATTTGTGTTGGCATATTTTTCATAGGATGAATGCATACAGAAAATAGAAAGTTACTTCTTAAGCTTAGTTGAAATTGGAGATTTCATTAACATGGTAATTCCAACTGCAAGGTCCCAGGTTCAAATCCATTTTGGGAGTTATGAGATGGCCTACCACAATTCCCTGTGGGCCTTCCACTGACCCAAAAAAGAGAATGGAACTTCAATCTTTACCTATCATAGTTGTGTTGTGTGCATACACCAGTGAGCAACTAGAAACTGACCTTTTCTTAATCACCATCTGCAGTATGGTTGGTCTAATGATAAACCATCATGGGAACATTGTGTACGTAATGATACAGTTTGTCCTGATCTGTAAGTACATTTTTTATTTATTGTTCCTTCAGTCTAGTTTCCTATTATAGCTTCATGTCTCACAAGTTAGCTTAAGGCTCCATCATTTTTGAAAGACATGCACATGCATTGATTTATGCATAAAAACGTTATAATACAGATGTGATTTCAAGGTCATTATATGAACTTTTAATTCTATTGAAAACATCATAACATACCCCTCCCTCAGGCCACTTTTTGCCAGTTTTCTGTTCTGCTGAAAGGTGGATGGAAAATGGAAGGAATGAAATTTTCTTTAATGACTTGTATGAACTTCCAATTTTATCAACAACAAATAGAGAAGATTGATAATAAAAAATGAGAAATAATAAGAAACTGCAATAAAACAGATTCATTTCATTTATTTTATTTTATTCAACAATTCGAATGAAGGAAGTAAAGATCCTATCATTTCTGTTCTATTCCAATTTCCATAATGAGTAGGATGTTCCATTCCGTTCTGTCTTATTAGGAATATTGATATGTCCAATTGGACATCCCGTAATCCAAAACATAGAATCACACACAATATCTAATATTTCCATCAGAATATGAATGCATTGGCAAATTATTCAGGTATGCTTCTGAGAGTGTCAGTTTGGCATGTAAGTTTGCCTACAGAAATGCTACACCAGGAAGCACTTTACAAGGTACTTAATAATTTCTAGCCATGCCTGTTGTGTATGACCTCAATTCTATAGCATATTTGTTGTTTACAAATTAAGGCTCCATAATATAAGTAGTAATTTTTATGTGTATCTCTTTTTTACCAGAGAAAACAGGAGAAAAAGGAAACAAAAATAGAAAGTATAGAAGTGTCAAGAAGTCTAACTCAATATATACTTAAATGACTTGAAATGAGTAGCCCTTACCTGCTTATGTTTCAGGGTTTCACATGACACATTTCTTAACGCTTTGCTCCTTGGGTGAAAAACCATTTAAAATTTGCGGTCATTGATTGATTGGGTAACGTGCAATTCCTGTGGTGATCAACCCCATCACTCATGTTTTATTGTTGCAGCATCTTTCTATACTTTCTGCTAAGCACAAGGCCAATTCGTTCCAACAAATTATGCAACAATCTGTTGCTTCCTTTACAGAACTTTTCTCTATAGCATATCCTTTCCTGATTTCTATTCTCTTTTGTGTAGATGATTACTTCCTTTCTCGGCTACCTATTGTGGAGAAAAGGCTAGCACAAGCTGGAGTCCGCCTGGCAGCTACCCTCAACCGTATCTTCGCTACTCAGGCCAAAATTGCTGAAGCATGAAAATGAAGATATAAAAGGATAATGACATATCTTCAATTACATTTGAAGCAGGATCAACTAAGACATTGCATGTAGCTTTAAGTTTCCCGTACGCATAGACATTAGGGACCAACTTAAGCACCTCTCTTCTTTTGTCAACTCTTTCAAGACGAGAGAACAGAAGTGTGCTTTGTCTCTTGACTTTAATCCTAATATTTGCTGTTTCCATGTATATACCAGAATAAGCCTATCTTGCTTCTGCTTAAGGTCAGATTTCAGGATACTTAAAATCGTTAATTTTAGACTTGTACTCAATGGAAAACCTATTAATATGTTGTTAAACAAATCAATATAAATATGCAATATACCTGTACATGTAGCTTATTTTCACTTTCAATGTATTGTCATTTGTGGAGAAATAAAGCAGCAAGTGATCTGAGCAAGATAAACCTCCACGTGGAGGCTGATAATATTATTAGATTCTATATAATATTATTTTTAGCTGAGGCTGATTTATTAATTTTTTTTTTTTTTTTTTTGTGGTGGCATGTAGAGGTGCTTTCCATTTTGGATTGTTTTGTTTCTACTTTCTGCTTTGTAACCAGGACTGTGCCTGAAGTAAGGAGAGTCATATCATCATGTAACATTTAATTTATTCAATTTTCTCTTTAAACTTTTCAAGTTAGATGTAATTGTTACCTAATTCATACACCAAAAGTTTATAAGAAAGAAAATTATCAATATTGTATCGAATTAATAAGTTTTATCATCTAATTTAATGATTTGACCTTTTTTCTCCGGCTACATTCTCTTCTGTAGTCCAATTTGGCATATGAATGGGAGCAATAGTTCCTCGAATAAGACACCAGGAGGTCATCAAAGACTGGCAATTCCAAATTTGACATATGACTTCAAAAACTTCCACTTTTAAAAGGGAAGATTCCCGTGAACCAACAATTTTAATATGCACCAAGCCAATCATTTTAACTTTTCTTAGTTCGATATTTTATATGCTTCTCTGACACGTTTTACTTTTTTTGTTAGTTTGAATGACAATCAGATTTGAGAAAAAAAAATTATTAACAATACCCAGATTTAATACTCAATTCTTGACAATTTATTTATAAAATAATATTATTTTTTCTAATAATGTAATTCCCTTCATCTGTTTCTCTTGAGTAATATAATTTCATCGTTGTATATTTACTGCAAGCTTGTGGGCCCGACCACCAGTAATGCCCAAACCAATCTTCCATCCTAACCGTTGATCACATGTACCAATCCAACAAGCTAGGAGCCTTCTGTTGACCACACACATCATGGAATTGACGGCCTTTGATTTCCATTTTCTACACTCCTTGGTCAAAGATTTTGGGATCAAAAGTCTGAAATGCTCCTTACATTTACATCAACAAAGCCATTTTGACATGCACTAAAATGTCTTTCTGGAACAAACGTTGTCGTTCTACAACGCGTTCTTCTATTAGAAGCTTCTTCCCAATGACAACTAAGAAAGAATATACGGAAACATGCCTTCTTCTCGAATCTCAACAACCTAATTTCTTGGGGCTCAAGTCGGCGCACATGAATATTTTTCTTCATGTGTTTTCTGAAAAAGAAAAGAAAATTCAGTCATTAATTTTTAAATAAAGATTATATTTTTGCTATAAAACCTTTTGTTTTGTCTTAAACAACTCCAACCTACTTGCTGGGCAGCTGCACCGTTCAACCCATAAATTGAAGTGAATCTCGTTCACCAGCGCTGAAAGAAAGCATTGTTCTTGAACCTTCTGCCACGACAGAAATAAAAAAAGTAACCCCTTTTTCCTTAGCTATGACTATGAATGATGCCCATGTTTTCCACTGCATCCGTTTTTTTTTAATGTTAAATTTTTAAGCTTTTCTGCTTCCGTTTTTGTTTCTAAGATCTACAAATGAAAGTTTATGACTTTCTTGTTTATTGGGTTTTCTAAATTAAGAAAACATTGAGACTGCATGTCTGAGTAATTTAAGCTTCCAGTTTTGGAGGTACTAATTGGGTTTTTGTGGTATTGTACGTATCTTTCATGTGTTGTCACATTGGTTTGTTTTTCAGGTTGTTCCCAATTTGAATTTCATTCCTGAAAATTAGAGGCTTGAAATAATTGCTAACTGGGTCTTTTATGCATCACCTTTTTTAATGCTTGATTACATCAGAAACTATTTTGATCGCAATAGTGAAAAATATCTATTTCTGGGTATAGCAGGGGATTTTGGTTCCGTGTCAAGAGAAATTGTTGATCTTTTTAACTCTTGAATTAGTAGGCAGGTAAACAACGTGGATTGACTAGTAATTTGTTTTGGAGAAGATTTCAGTCGTTTTAACTTTGAAAATTCATCATTCTATAACATGATCTGGAAGCTAAAAGCATGGAGTTTCTCAATTTTCAATGATTTCCTCAGCTTACGAATTATAATATGAGGGACTAATATACTATCTAGCGTGTGCAATCTGTACACAAGTTGGATCCATGGCTGCCCTGACTTGAGGATAGCGACGCATTTCACCAGACCTTTAAATAATCTTACTAAAGTTACCATACTGTTTTAATTCTGTAGAGTAGATGTTTGGTTTCATCGCTGAGAAGGGTAGCTCTGACATACGTTTTTAATGGCCATTATAAAATTTCAGAAGTGGTTGTGGAATTTTCAATGTGCCAGGTACTTGTGATCAATATGACGGTTCTGAGCTTTTAGTTCCTTTTAGAATTCTACAATGAGTTCTCTCTTTGTAACTGCCATCATATGATGAGCAAAGCTATGTTAACTTTTGTTTTCTTGTCCCGTAGTCTTGGAAACTATGGTTGGCTTACATTAGTATAATTACTTTTTTGGCATCATGTGGAACAAACTCTAGTTGTCTTCTCTATTGTCTTACTTTTCTACATGTTTTGGCGTGTACAAATTGGCAACTATATATGGTTGTGTTATATGCTTCTTTCCGAACCTTCACAATTGAACAATCCCTCTTCTTTTCCTTGGTGCAACCTCAAAACTCTAAAGCCTTTAATTTTGTTCTGTACAGAAAGCCTCAAGCGTAGCTATCAGAACTTGCTTCGAGAACTTGATCTCTCTTCATGGCATTGGCAAGGGTCGCAAGGAGCGGCTTGAGAAGATCAGGAGGAGCTTTTGGAAGTTACACAAGTGAGAAGGATGTGTTCAGTGAGGGAATATACACAAACAAATATGTTTTACCTCCTCGTGTAAATGTCAAAGCAGATGGAAATTTTTCATACCTTTCCAGCTTTCGGAAGGATAATCACATGAGTTTTTGGAGAAGGGGGATGAGAGCAACCCCACACTATCAATTCCTTCTGCAGAGAGGGTTATAGAAGAGTCTGACTCAGAGTATCAAGAACCAAGATATCCAGGGCTAGAAGCAACCAAGCCAGGTGAAAAGCCAAGGGTGGTTGTTATTGGTACTGGATGGGGTGCTTGTCGGTTCCTCAAGGGACTGGATACCACAATCTATGATGTTGTTTGCATATCACCAAGGAATCACATGGTCTTTACTCCTTTGCTTGCTTCAACTTGTGTTGGAACCCTGGAATTCCGATCTGTCGCTGAGCCCGTTAGTAGGATACAGAGTGCATTAGGAAATAACCCAAATTCCTACTTCTATCTAGCTTCCTGCATTGGCATTGACTCAACCAAACACGAAGTGAGTGAATGGTCTTCCTTCTGTATGATTTTCTTATTATCTTTGAATATTTTTCTTGGCCACTGTCAAACATTTTGCTTTTTGAACTTATGGTAGTGAAAAGTGAAAAGCTTAATCATAATCTTTCATATCAACAGGTATACTGTGAACCAGTTAGCGAGGGTGGATTACCTTATGAGCCTTACCAATTTAAAGTGGCGTATGACAAACTTGTCATTGCTACTGGAGCTGAGCCTTTGACTTTTGGTATCAAGGGGGTAAAGGCACATGCATTTTTCCTTCGTGAAGTGAACCATGCCCAAGAAATAAGGAAGAAACTTCTCCTTAACCTGATGCTCTCCGAGAGTCCTGGTACTTGATTATTTTCCATCATTTCAAGTTCATTATTTTTCTTGTTATTAGGCAGAGAGCTATACCATGTAACAGGAGTTGCTCTCAGAAGCTGCAGTCATCTTTTTTCTTGATTGAAATTCTAAGCTTGGAATATTTCTGTCATGCAGGCATAGGAGAAGAAGAAAAGAAACGCCTATTACACTGTGTTGTTATCGGAGGAGGTCCAACAGGGGTGGAGTTCAGTGGTGAATTGAGTGATTTTATCATAAAAGATGTTCGTGAGCGCTATACTCATGTTAAGGATTACATTCAAGTCACCCTGATAGAGGTATCTTAATGGACAAATTTCCATGGTTCAAAATTCAAATTGTACCTGTATGAAGAGAAAATATGGTGTCATTTAACTGTTGCCTTCGCTTTCCTTGAGCAGGCAAATGAGATTTTATCATCCTTTGATGTCGGGCTACGACAATATGCAACCAAACATTTAACAAAGGTCAGTTAGTTTGAATATACTTAGTATATGCTCTCAATTTTAAAAGCTATCACTGACATTTTCACTTCTTTTTATCAGTCTGGAGTTAGCCTTATGAGGGGTGTTGTGAAGGAGGTGCATTCAGAAAAGATAGTTCTTAATGATGGGACTGTCGTTCCATATGGCCTCCTAGTCTGGTCCACAGGGGTTGGTCCCTCTGATTTTGTGAAATCACTGAATCTCCCCAAGTCTCATGGCGGAAGGTATAAGCAGAACTTATTATTTTCACATGTTTTGTACTTTGTCATACATTTTTCTTTCCTTTATTTGCTTTCTTTTCTATTTGTATTTCCATCTAATTCTCATCGAGTGATACAGAATTGGTGTTGATCAATGGCTGCGGGTTCCCTCTGTCGAAGATGTCTTTGCACTTGGAGATTGTGCCGGTTTTCTTGAGCAAACAGGAAGACCAGTGCTTCCAGCTCTAGCCCAGGTTAGAAACTCTTGTCTATATTTAATATCTTGCTACTCAACAAGATAAACACAACAAAACAGGAATAGATTAAGGCTACTACTAATCTACAGCATATGCTTACACCTGAACTTGATGGAGGAAAAATAACAAGAATATTATCATGTCCTGATCTTATTATTGTAAGCTCATATGCCCATTATTTGTTTAACTGGCAGTACCTTGTTTTTGCTTGAGCTTCAAGAGATTCACATAACATAAATATTCTCAAAGTTTGCATTGTAACAGGACCTAAACTTGAGAGAATAAGAAAATTAGAAAGTTGTAGACACGTTCTAGCTATTGTAACCTTTGGTTAATTGTTCTCATTTTGATTACTTAAATGACAGGTTGCCGAAAGGGAAGGGAAATTTCTTGTGGGGCTATTCAACAAAATTGGTAAACAGAATGGAGGCAAGGCTTTATCTGCAAAAGACCTCCCTCTTGGAGACCCCTTTGTCTACAAACATCTTGGTAGCATGGCATCAGTTGGTCGTTATAAGGCACTCGTTGATCTACGCCAGTCAAAGGTACTCCAAAGTTTTCTTTCATTATTTACAAGTTGTGCCTTCTTGTTTTAGTGTTTAGTTTTAGGCTTGAGGTGTTTTAACACATGCCAGTCTAGACCTATTCATGGGCTGGACTCCGGTCTGAAAATTGTCTGACCCAGTATAAAAGGTCTGAGTCAACCTATCGCAATCCGAAAAATTTGAAAAATCCAATTGGGTCTGAAGGACAACAATTCATTATGAAAAGAACTACCATATAGAGTCACATGATAGCCACTTCATATTACATTCTGAACTTAGGTTTGATGATTTTGCTAACACGTATATTGGTGTTTTGGCAGGATGCAAAGGGTATTTCCATGGCTGGTTTCGTTAGCTGGCTTATATGGCGCTCTGCTTATCTTACACGAGTAGTAAGCTGGAGGAACAGGTTCTACGTAGCAGTGAACTGGGCAACCACATTAGTCTTTGGTAGAGATAACTCACGCATAGGTTGACACTCCCACCATTCACAATTTCATGATAGCTAGCACCACAACAAGCAGGGTATTCAATTTTTCATGGTGTTGAGTCTCACATTTTTTTGAGCTCAGTTGCATTCTCAAAATTTTGGGCTCTTATTTTGTAGAATTTTTGGATGTAAACAACCAATTAATCCTTAAACATACATTAATTGCACTATGAATTATGAACTATAAATGATGGCCAAATTTGAAGAGTTTAATAGGGGACAAATTCTTGCAATAAGCTACGCTTAAGCTAATTTGTAGAACAAAATTAAACTTGATAGTTATGCTGCCAAAGAAAGCTTATGTTGTCAATCATCATAAGATTCATATAAAAACGAAAATAATTAATTTATCTTGGAAACCAAACTCATATTACAATTATTTCTTTTCTTTTCTATACATATATATGTACAAGGATGAGCTTGTTGAACCTAAAAGACAGAGTATGTACCCAGAAAAAACTAGAAAACAGAGTAACCTGTTTATCCTTAATTATCTCTTAAATGATAGAACAACAACATATATCTACAAAAAGTTAAGAAACATACCATAATGCTTTTACCAAAAAACTCAAATCCCACTAACACAATACAAGTTACACAAAGAGAGACACTAAGGAAATAGAACACCAAGTGAAGTTGCAAACTAATTTGTACAAACTCTCTTTTCACCTATAAAACCAAAAGGCAAAAGTTGGTATAAGGACAAAAACACCCTCCATCTCTTGCTAAGACTCTGATGCATCAAACATTGGTTTCAAGTTGATGAGCAAATGAAAATTAAGAAAAGTGCACACAACGGCTATGGAGAGTGAAGATGGAAGAGACAGAGTGAATCAAACCCACTACAATCCCCACCTTAACCTTTCCCCTTTGGGGAATCAGACGGCCAGAAAATCTGTGTGACAAACCACCACCGTTGATTGTTTCCCTTCTACCACCACTCGCCATCTCTATTCTCTCTCTCACTCTGCTTTCTCTCTTACAAGAAATGAAGGTTTGCTAATTCTCTGGTAAAGCAACAAAGACCAAAGCTTAAAGGCTTTATATAGATGATGCAAACCTTAATAAAAATGACATGAAGGTTTGCTAATTCTCTGGTAAAGCAACAAAGACCAAAGCTTAAAGGCTTTATATAGATGATGCAAACCTTAATAAAAATGACATTGTTTTTTTTGGTAAATTACAAGATTGGTGTTTTCATTATTTATTTATTTCTGACGATTTTGACCTTGCTAATTTTGACAGCTTTTTGGTTGCATGGAATATGTATTGTTGTTTTGTTGAATTTTGACTCCAGAAAGTAGAAAGTCAAACTTATTCTTGGATTTTATCCCAAGTCCTTAATCTTGACCTTCAAAACTTTAGAAATTATATACTAGATTATCAGTCAAAAATTTATTGAACTTATAAATTATATAATTAAAAATAATTCTTTGTTTCTTATAATTTTTTAAATAAAGTTTTATTCTTTCTAAATTTTAAATTTTTAAAAGAGGATTATGATATTTTATAAATTAATATTTTTATTTCTTTTTATTGTTAATATGTCATAAGGATATGAATGTCATTTTACATCTAAGGACAGTATGAAGTTGGTCTTGTGTAATATGATAATGATAAGTTAGTTGTTTGTTCAAGCTTGGTTGCATTAAAATCACGTGTCCAATTTGTCCCCGTCACAAAAACTAAAAAAGCAGTCATGAGAGACCTCAAAGAAATCCCCTCGGTGGCTTTTGCCCTTTACCTCTTCTTTTTGCCAAAGGCCAAACCCGGTTCAATTATTATTTTGTACCAACCAGATTAGATCAATACGTGGAAGATCAGCTGCAAACCAAATCACATACTCAACTATTATGTTCAAAACAGAACGAGATACATTGAATTTTAAGTATAATTCATATTAATATTATCCAGTAATCAATCTGATTGAGATTCTGAGTCTAAATTTATATATATAATCATTATTAAAGATTATATGTGTGAACATCTTGTAAATAATTTTATATCTTGGTTTTTTTATTGAAGTAGTGTAGTGGAGGGACATCAATGTTATATTATAATAGTTAAAAGATTTATTTAATAGGTGTCTAAATGACACTAGTTAAAATTTTATAAATAAAAATTTTATAATATATATTACAATAATTAATTATAATTTTAATATTATTTATTACATAAATTACTACTTGTAAAAAAAATTTATTTTTAATAATTATATTTATTATAATTTATTAAGTGTTTTTGGACACTTATGAGAAAAACTCATAGTTAAAAAGGAAAATATAGGAGAGATTTCAAAATATAGTCATTAACTATGTGATCAAAATAAATAGTACTTAATTGGAAGTGCATGCACTTAATTAATTAATACCATTCAATGAATCTTGCAATGAATAGAATCTTTGATACAATGTACTTCAATGAACCTTTAAAGACACTATTTAAACATGTCAGATTTTGTTCAGAAGGGAAATAGATTTGGATATAAATAATTGGATTATAATATTAAATTCAACTGTTAACCCTATTATTAGTCCTAATTATTGTCCATAATCTCTTAGACAACTTTTAGTGCAGTAGTTGGCCTTGCCTTTAGTTTTTGTGACTAGAATGTGGCAATCCAAAACCCACTTCCTAGAGAATATGAAAAAAGAGAGGTGCTTTTGGAGTTGTTTGAGAGGGGAACAAAAATAAAGGGACCTGAAATTTAAACTGCATTAAAGAGAGTAAAATTTGTCTAATTAATTATATTCTAAATAAAATTAATAATTTAAAAATATTATCACACTTTTTTTCGTGAACAAAATAAAAAGATAATGTTAATGTTGGATTTGTCCGAGCTGGAGACCTGGCATGGTCTCCTCCCTGTGTCTGAGCTGGAGAGCTGGTCTCCTCCATGTGTCCAAGCTGGAGACCTACAGGGTGGTCCTAGAAATCTGTCAACACTCCGAAACTCAAGTCAGTATCTAGATAAAGGAGAGCTCAAGTGTAAAGAGAGTTAACCGAGTGTGAGAGCTTATATTTGTAGGGTATTTGGTAGGCCTGGACTTATTGGGCTAAGTTAATATTTGTATTAACGGATAGATAGAGTATTTTATACATTCTGACAATAAATAGTGTCTATATCATTACTATCTTCTATCTAGAATAATCACCATGACATTTATGTCGGGGTCGAGATTAAAAGCACTTCAAAAGTGGTCATGATCAGATATAAAAAACATAAATTTACCCAAAAAGATTCCTTACTGTTGCATTCTACTAGGTGTTTTTGTGTGCCAATATGTATTGATAGTATTTCTGTCGTATACTCGCCCTCACGACATATACAATTTGTTTTGATGTGCTTGAACGATAAATTTTTGTTAGTAATTGATTTTCTGGTTTTGTATAAAACTTTATTAATTTACTAAAATCTACTTAATTAATTCTCCTTCTGAAATGGAAACAATGTCAAATTGCTTAGTTAATTAAATAAACTTAAAAGTCCAACAATTTTTTTTAATTATAACACAACAAACATAATTTAAAGTGAAAATATAGAATATGATTCTTCTACCCAAAAAAATGCTAATTTTTAAACAAGTTTATCATTAAATCAACATCGATCTTTAATTAAATTAAATTAATTTAGCAATGAAACTGAAGATAATTAAATTTGTCAAAGAAAAAGAAGTCCATATAAAATATTCAAGAGATGATCAAATTAAATAATATTGTGTACAAAATTTTGGTCACTCTCTTTCACTTACATACACAGTCACACAAACAACATACATGAGACTGCTCTCTAGATCTAATCAATGATGTAATACAGCTCCGGCACGGCGACTATTGCCGGAGAAAATAGACGCAAAAGAGTGAGCCAACCCTACAACTATTCCCACCTTCACTTGACCTCTCTTTGGAATCGGACGGCCGGCACACGTCGGCGATAAGCTTCCACCGTTGATCATGCTATTCCTTCCACTTGCCATTGATTTCTTCTTTAAAATCTTTGTAAGTAGCTGAAAACTGTGGCTTTGGCCTTTTGAGAAGCAAAGGAGAAAATAAAAGTAGTGTTGGGTTCTTATAATGTGAACTAGGCACAGCTTGATTGATTATATAGAGATTAAAGATATTGAAATACCCTTAGTTTTCAAATATAATTTCAGAGGAGAGGACAACCATGCCTTTGGATGGGAAGGGTGTATTTGTCAATTTATAGGATCAATAAAGTAAACATACATAATTTAGTGAAACATGGAATTATTTGTTTAGCCCATGTTGCATATAGATCACGTGGGATTCTCAATTTTATAATTCCAAGAATATTATTCATAAAATTAAAGATAAATTTTTTCCCACATTTTTCGGGTTGGCAGCTTTCTAATCCATTCAATAAGTAAAATGACAAGTATCTTAACACAAGCCGTCTTAGCTCAGCTGGTAGAGCGCGTGGCTTTTAACCACGTGGTCGTGGGTTCGATTCCCACAGACGGCGTTAAAGATCATAATCATTTTTAGGTTCAATGGAATTCATCACAGTCTAATTGGATTAGTTTTTAACATATTTGAATATTCCTAATTACTTGTAAGTGTAACCCGATCCGACTTATTTTTATGTCTAAAAGTAGAATCTCATTCTGGATACCTATTTATATGCTACCTAACTGAAAAAAACAAAAACAAAAAAAAAGCTGCAGGAAAAAAATAAAATTCAATATATACTTTGAATGTGGACCTTTTCTCTCTTTTTCAGGATGATTGATGAAATAGTGATATCAGTATTTGATATATGATGATGACAATTGCAGCATTATGAAAGGAACCATTCATAGGCAAATGAAATGAACTCGTCCACTACTTACTTATGACGGTGGATTAAGAAATTTTTGCCAATAGAAACAATTGACGCATATTAGTTGATGACCAGTATAATAAATAATATTTATTTTTTTAATTATAATATTTACTTAAGTTGGATGAAATGATTTCCCAGAATTCATAAAAAAAATAGAATATTTGTTTTTTTGATTGAGAAAAAAAAAAAAAAAAACTAATGAAAAAAAAAAATATATATATATATATATGTATATCCATAATTTATATCCACTCTTAACTTTCATTATATGGTTCAAAAAAAAGTTTGTCATTTTCATTAAAAACAAATAATGTCATAAGGTTAGTTAGATCTAATAAATATTTTAACAAGAACGTGACAACTTATTGACTAAATTCAATAATTCAGTAGACTTTGATAGAAAAAAAAAAAAAAAAAAAAGCTTTAATTATATCTCCTACTTTGTTAGTAATTACCTGAGGTAATTTATGGGCATTTTAAAAAACCTAGTGAGATCAGTCCCACTAGACCTAGTGTAAATCCGTCACTCCATAAAGTTCCACTAATTGAATTGAAAAGATGATTCTGAAGTTGAAAAATGTATTTTTTTTTTTTTCTTTCAAAATCCAGTAACCTTTTTTTCTATCTTAATTTAACAAAAAATGATAAAAAATAAAATGTCTAAGAGAATCATTCTTATGTGGTCAAACTAACCCATAAAAAATTAACACATAATGTATATCAAAAACTTTAAAAAACAAAGCAAATTCCATAAACACCAACGTCATCACCTATCTCCACCCAATATGCAGTCAAAGTATTAAAGAATAATATTTCAATTAGTATTACTGGTTAGGGTTGGCCTGATGATAAAAATTATTCTCTCTTTATGATTATTTGACTTGAATTATCTTAGAAAAAATTATAATGAGTATAATTTTTATAAATTTTTTATCTTAATATGAATGACCTGTTTTTAATTAAATCAAAAAATTAATCGACCTATTTAAACAAAAATGAAAAAGACCAAATTAGTGATTGACTTATCTTTGATAAAAAAAAAAAAAAAAAAAGATAGACTGTCATCTAAATTTTCATCTAGTATTCCATTTCATAATTTGAACATAAGACTATTAAATTGAAACTTCAAGTTTAAATCCTTTGATAGGCATCGAAATTCTAGATACTTACAATTAATGAGATTCAGAGGCAACGTGCCTTTAAACCAAAAAAAAATATATTTTTTTTCTTGTGAAAAAAAAAAAGTTGTTTTGGGTCCCATATTTATTGAGGCCCAAATAGTACAAACATATCTCAAAAGGCCCCAACAAAATCATGGATGAGATATTGAGATGGTATAAAAAAATAGAGCATGTGAACGGTGATGGGTTATGGGTTCGAGTCTCCAGATCAACGAATGACAAGTTCAGGTTTAAGTCCTTATTTATTGATGTGGTTGATATTTATCTATAACTATGAGTTGGTACTCCACTTTTGTAAAGTTGCTAAATTGGAAAGCTCCCATTGTAATTGTAATTAATCGAAGCATGTACAATACTATCTAAAAATAAAAAAAAGAAAGAAAGAAAGATGATGGGTGACTAGTCCAAGCCTCATATAATAACAAATAATAATAATAAATTATATTTTTTTATTTTTATAATTTATATAAAATTCAATTATAAGTCAATATTTAAAATATCGGTTGCATATCCAATTTAAATATTGAATGTGTTTAATTAACAATATTAATATTAATTATTTTATAAAAATTAACAGAGCTTAGATATTTGTCAATGAATTATTTTGATGGAATAATAGATTTTGTTTTATTAACTCTATATAACATTTTTTTATTGTTGATAAATAAATAAACATATAAGTAGGATATCATATTTCAGATAGAAAATATTATATTAAGAAATTATATTTAATAAAAAAAATCACAATCACATCATGGGTATAGTAAAGCTAGTCGAAAATAGCCACATAAATTCTACATTTATGATAATGAATGCTGAGCTAAGCCCAATTTAGAACAATAAGTAATTATCGGATATAATTATTTATTGAACTATCATGAACAAATATATCATGCACATTAATAATTTGTTTGTGTTATAAATTAATTAAAATATACATACACTATTTGAATATCATTAACAATTGGAAAAATAAAAATAAAAATAGTGGCTTTAAATAATACCAACGTGCTTTTGAGAATCGCCTAACAGATCCAAACTTAAAATTAATATAATGCTGCCGCCACTTGTACTTGATAGTAGTGTTTGAACTTTGAAGTCATCATACAAATCTTTACAGCAAATCACTGTGTATGGCGGCAAACGCAACTAAAAAAATTCGTTTTCTGTTATATCACGAAGTGATATGTGTGTGATGCGTGACAAGTTAGTGTCATATTAAAATATGTTTTAAATTCAAATTACTTATAATAAAATATTATTTTTATCTTATACTTACATCTTAATCGTATTTTTTTTAAATTCATAATTCATTGTATATTACAAATCCTAAAATAATCATAAACATTCACTGTATCAGAATATTATTCTTATAATTATTTCACTCAAAATCACTATTTTTTTCTTTTTCTTTCTTGTAGACACCATGTTTTCACTCCACGTATATAATGGGGGTTGTGAAGTTTGCAAGGCATATTTTTGAAATTTGTACATGCTTTAGGTCTTTTAACTTGTAAGATTTGCGATTGTAAAGAGAGATATTAGAAAGTACAATTTAATAAAATTTGTAATTTTAATATGAATATCATATGTCTTTAAATAAATTGAGATTGAGCTGTATAATCTTAATGAAGTTATAATAAGTTGGTTATATATAAATGAATGAGTGATTTGATAAGGAATCGATGTGCAGGTTAAAATCTGTGAGAGTTTTAAATGTAAATAATGTTTTAAAAAAATGCACTTTCTTTTATATAATTACTCCCAAACAAAGAGATATCTCTAAATATATTGAAAACTAAGTTATTTTTTTTTTTCACTTTTGTCCAATAAAATGACATAGAAATTGAACAGTTTCTCCAAATTGAAGATAAACATTGTGTCATAAATCAGAATCATTCACAAATTCCACAATTCAACACAAAATACTTGAGTACTTGGGTTGTCATGATCATATAAATACTTGTTGATATAATGTAGGGTGTCAATGAAAGACAATTATTTAGTATACCCAAATTAAAAATAATGTATTGATGAGCTCATGATGACTTAATTCTTACAAAAGATATATAAAAACAATTATTTGGGTTTGTGAGTTCTCTTCATTAAACTAGCAAATATAAATAAGGAATCAAGCTTTCAATGAGTATTTAATTAAAATAGTTTTAATATCATGTTAAATAATTATTTTATTAAAACAAATTAAACTATTTGACTGAGTTCCAATATTGATTTATAATCTCCAAACTTCTTCAATGAAGATCTAGCACATTTTAGGGGGGGAAAAAAAATTCTTTATTGAAAATCTAACAAATATTCTTTTCTCCTTTAAGCTGGATTAAGCATGATATCATCAATATGAACAAAAAATAAAAGTGAGAAGAGGAGAGAATTTATATTTGGAAATAGCATTGGATCCTAACAATTATTCTCAAAATTTGATTTCCCAATGACTGAAATTTTGATGAGTTTAATTTAGTGTTTTGCCACTTACTTACAAACAAGTGGTTGATAATGCTTTTATTAATCTAATTCCTCATCTTTGATTCTTTGAACCAAAAGAATATATATTAAATAAAGTAATCTTGCACTGGGTTAATGGATAGGCCTTTTTGCCCTGAATTATGCAACGTCCTCTTGTTATAAAACAACTTTTTATTTTCAACCTTAAATAAAGAAGTAAAATAGTTCTAATGTGAATTTTTTAGACCATTTTATCAGAAATAAACTTGTAGAAGCCTGTTTCTTAGAGAATTTCATCTTGCCACTATTTGTTTATATGATCCATATCAGCCTAAACAAGCCCTAATTTACCTGCCATGTTCTAAAATTTCTCTATATAAATTGATCTCCAATATGTCATTTTTATCCATTCAATTTTGCAAATTGTGGTCCTGCTTTCAACATCAAATTATAGGAGACCACAGGTTGTGAGGGTGAAAATTTCTTTATTTGATAATTGATATGTCTTTATATTGCTCCAGCTTGCTTACAAAAATTCCACATATCTTGGGGCAGAGCAGAAGGATAAACGACTACACACCCAACCATGTTGGAGCAGCAAGTTCCTGCTTCTTTTTCCACCACTATAAAACCCACCAAAACTTGTCACGGAATATTGCTTTTGTATCAAAAGTGAACCAAATTTGTTCTTTTTCAGTCATGGAGGAGCAGAAAATCATGGGTCTTTCCTCGGACCCAGATGTATATTCCAAGGAATTGGATATTGCTGTTAAAGCAGTGCAGATGGCATGCTCCCTCTGCCAAAAAGTGCAAGAAAGTTTGATTTCTAAGACTAAAAGCAATGGTCAGGTTCAGGTGCAATCCAAGGATGATAGCTCTCCAGTAACTGTTGCGGGTGATTTTCTCTGAACTGGTTTTGTGGTTTTATTTTGACATGCATAGTGGTTGACTCTGACTTTACTTCCAGTGGGTAGTTTCAGATTGTTTTCAAAATTTGTTCTTTCAGGAGAAATTGGGGTGAAAGGAAACACAATTTACATCTTTTTGAATAGATGTATTTGTTGGGTCTTTGTTTAATATAATTGTTCCGTGTCTTTGTCTCATGAAATTATGCATATATTGTGTTAGCTTCTAATAACAACTTTCAAATGATGAATTTATAGTGGCAAACGGAAATTAGAGAATAGGTAGTTTGAGATGCTAGCGGTTTGTGACGAAACTAAGAAACTCACAGATTTGGTGGGAGGGAAGATGAACAACCCTTATTAGTCATAGAAAAGGTAAATTTACCAAGTCAAATATAGATATGTAATTTGACTTGTTCATGGGTTCCAATGGAAAAGAGAGGGAAGGCAGGCTTTTTCTGATATATAATAAAGGCAAAATAGTGGCTTACCAAGTAGTCACTAATATATTGAGTAAGCTGTAACAATATGGCAGCTGACAAAATTATTGACAAGGAAGTAATAACATTTAGCTTTTTGGCTTTAGGGGCTTGACAAAGTTCAAATTGGTTAAACAAGCTGGCGTTCATTCACCTACTAAGGAGACTCTTGTAATATTTAAAACAATATTGTTCTACATACTTGGTTACATAACTTCTAATCTGAGGCCACTTCCTGACTTATAATCTCCAAAAGGAGTTAATGGAGGTTCTTGAAATAGTCCTGCTTAAGTCCTGTCTACCTAGAGTTTTACTATCCTTTTGTTCTTAAATAGTCAAAGTTGCAACAGATTTCCTAGAAATCTGCAGCACTCGTGAGACATTTTAGTTTTAGCAAGTGTTTTTCACCCAGGTAAGTGTGACCTTAATAGAGTTATAGGCAGTATGATAAAAATAAACTGATAAATATAGTTACTAAAACAAACCTTCTGTGGGTCACTGTGTCATATGATCCTCATTCGGTTTATATCCCTTTCCTATGTCCTCCATGGTGCAGAATACTAGAGTACACAACAAGGTGCCTTATTAACCTCACCTGTTAGCCTTATTGCATTACTTGAATTGTAGGTTCATGCAATATTTCAGTTGAACCATCTCTGTAGATATAACTTAAGCATTTAGGTTGAGAATTTTTTTGACACTTCAGAAGTATACTCATGTAGCTTACCATCCCCCAAGTGGATTTTCATATGCAGGTGTGTTTATGACTTTAGCAGCAGCTCTCCTGCTATAGAATGCAAACTCTGTTCACAAAAGTTAACATTTTGAATACTAGAAGTTTGATGTAATTTTTCAAGTCACGTGTTCAGATCAGTACCAATTTCCAATTTTTCTTTACATCTCCATGTTTAAGAGCTACTATGACATCAAATTTAATAATGTAAGTTTAGATCAAAAGATACATAATGACAATCTTCTTTGTTGAATATATCTAGTGTCTGTCTTATTCCATTTATGTGTCTTGTTTTATCTGATAATAATGTCAAATATACCATAGACACATGTTACAATGATTCAACTTGGAGCTGTGGCCAAATATATGCTGTTTGTTTTGTTTTTATTTCTTCATCAGTTTTATAATTTCTCGTTACTCATTTACTGATGGTAATTGGAAATTGAAAAATCTGTGCTTGTTCTTGAATGTTGATGTTCAAATATTTGGCAGTTAGTTGATTTACTTACTTACTTCAATCTTGATTTGCTTATCCTCTTCCTCAAACCACGTAAATAGATTGGAGTGTGCAAGCAATCGTTAGCTGGGTACTGTCTGAGTTTCTGGTAAGTGGCAATATATCCATCCTTGCTGAAGAAGATGTTCAAACTCTGTCCAAGAGTAATGCATCTGGACTATTAGAAGCTGTGGTTAAAACTGTGAATGATTGTCTAGCTGAAGCACCTAGCTTTGGAGTAAAAGAGCCAAAATCACCTCTTGGGACTTCGGAGGTTCTTGAAGCCATTAGCCGTTGCAACTCAACTGGGGGTGCTACTGGAAGATTTTGGGTACTTGACCCTGTTGATGGCACATTGGGATTTGTACGTGGAGATCAATATGCTGTAGCTCTGGCACTGATAGAGGACGGAGAAGTTATGCTTGGCATTCTTGGGTGTCCTAACTACCCGATGAGAAAGGAATGGTTAAGCTATCAACACCGATATCATAGAATTATATCCAAGTTGACCCCTCCGACAGCTGAAACTTGGGAGAAAGGTTGTGTGCTATATGCTAGAAAGGGTAGTGGCAAGGCTTGGAAGCAACCAGTGCATGATCTGGATAAAAAGTTAGTGTTGCAGAACTGTCCTATACCAGTTCGGGTGTCTTCCATTGATAATCCAGCCTTGGCTACCTTTTGTGAACCAGTTGAGAAGGCAAATTCAAGCCACTCCTTCACTGCAGGACTAGCTCACAGTGTTGGTCTAAGGTGCATTTCTTTTTTCTTGCTTTTTCTATAGGATCTATTGCATTCTTGGCTTCCTCTGGTATTGACATTTTGATTTTGTTTGGAAGTTGAACCACTGTTTAGTTGGGGTTTCTGTTATATCAAGCTAATACATTATTACTAAGAATCAACATACTTAATCAGAAAGACCAACAAAGAAAAGGGTAGTAGAAAATTGTAACCATAGTTTCCTAGGTTACATGCACGTTCACTTTTATGAAGAAAAATGAGCAAAAAGGGAAATATGTATGGTATTAGATAACGGTTCCTTTTTTCCCTTTTTTTTTCTAAGAGAGCTCGCATTCATCTTGTTTCTGCAGGAAGCAACCTTTAAGATTATACAGCATGGTGAAATATGCAGCCATTGCTTGCGGGGATGCTGAGGTTTTCATGAAGTTTGCTAAGACTAGCTACAAGGAGAAAATATGGGATCACGCAGCCGGTGTTATTATTATACAAGAGGCTGGAGGTGTGGTGACAGATGCTGGAGGGCGTCAGCTAGACTTCTCAAAGGGTGTGTACTTAGAAGGTCTTGATCGTGGTATAATTGCTTCTGCTGGAGCTAGACTACATGAGAAGATCATTGAGGCTGTTGATGCTAGCTGGGGCTCCTCTTGTCTTTGAGGCTCTGGGTGTTACATTCAACTAAAACACAACACCTATGATCATTAGTCAAACAAAACTGTGAATAACCTCTCTCAACCCTCCCTTTCTCCTATGCCACCTTTTGAGATCAGGTCCAGCTCTCCTTCTATTTCTGCACTGCTTCTAGTTGATTGCTATCATGTCTGTTAATGCTCTTTTTACGAATTCCATTTAATAAGACTGCTTCAACTTCAACTTCAACTAATACTGGTATAGTGTTACTGGTCTGTTAGTCTCCATAATCTCTATTGTTAGCCATTATAAGGATTGGTGGTTATACAGTTTATAGTAACTTAAAACATTTTTAGTGTGACTCTTGATTTCAATTAGAAATAACTGCTTTTCTGAGATGGATTTTTAAGTCTTGCTGCCATAAGAAATTCAATCAAATTGCTTATTTTAAGTAGATTTCAAATATGATGTATAATAGGATGATGATGCATAAGAGAAGAAAATGGATCCAGAGAATAATTTCCTTCTGCAACCAAAAGCAGATTTATAGTTGATCTCACAGATGGGATGCAGACAAAAAACAGATAGAGATAGTAAAAAAGTCCAGAGACTCACAGATTGGATTTTCAAAGCCTGTATGGATAGTACAGCCGAAGTTTAAGTGGGTTTCTTTTGAAAAAACATATTAATAAGTCAATTTTGATTTATTGCAATGCAACCAAAACTTTGACTTATTTTTAGAAGCTAATTAAAGAGAGGGTGACAAAATATCCTCCTAATCAATAGCCAGAACTGGATGAAAAGGGTTACTTAGATTACATAGAGAAGACTTGATTGGGATATATATATATTTCTACATCTATATATCCAAGTGGGCTTAAGTTGAAGTGTCAGGAAAACATGTGACTGATATAATCAGTGGTCGGCCCGCCCTATTATGATTCTGCACCTTCTGTTCTACAACTTGTTGGTGCCTTGCTGGAGGGAAATTGTAGCCTACCAGGCTACAATTTTTTTTTCTCCGTAAGTACTTTTGTGATTGGATTTCAGCAAACTAATCTGCCAAATCTTCAAGTGTTCTACAAGAATCCCATTTGTCAATTGTAAAGTACAATGAATCATTTGTCAAAAAAAAAAAAAAAAAAAAAAAAAGAAACTACTTCACCACCAAAGCTTAACTTATCAGGTGAAATGAAAAAAATATACCCTGCACAACTAAATTTATTGCGTTTGTCGCGTGAAAAACGCACAGACTACTCTCTTATTTAGAGTGATAGAAAGAATCAAACTTTTCAAACTTTTGGTCACTGTGTCAAAAAGAAAAGTATTTCATCCAAAACTATAAGTTATAGATAAGATTTCATAATTAAGTTTTGAACTACATTCATGCCATGTTTAGTAGTCTTAAGAAAAGAATACAAATGCCAAGTGAAGTATGGACAGGAAAAGATAACAAATTCAAGAAACATATATTGGATTTGGATAGAGCAACTGAAAAGAAAAAGCAAGGGAAAAGAGCAAGTGTCCAACTTTATACTGTAGTAGTGTAGTGGATTACAGCTTACTTTCGTGGTGATGTATGACTGTGTGGCACCAAATATCCCTTGATAATGCTATTGCTTAAAAACTCCAATAAAATTATATAAAACTCAAAATGAAAGGGCAGAATCTTTGTATGGTTTTGATTTGGTAATTAACATAAATGGGGTAAGTATGCAATGGACAGATAGAAAATGCAACTAAAAAAAGTTAGTACTGAAAACTTACTCTGCCCAATAGATATGGGAAGCAAATTCTTTGCCTGGACATCCCACCCCATTTCATAAATAACCTCACTAGTACTCACTACTCCCACTTGTTAGTATTTAGTGGTTAGAGTTGGGTCTGAACTTATGTTTAAGAGATTTTATGATAGTTTCTGACATACATTGTATAATTTTCAGGATTTAAAGGTTTAATTTGGTGAATGAAAATTGTGTGTTCCCTACATAATTTTCATGACTCACCTTTAATCTTAGATGGAAAAAATAAATAAATTAAAATATAAATAAACGGATATATATCTATATATAATGAAGAAGATGCATTGCATCGGTGGTCATGCAGACCAAGCATGTGTCATTAAATGCAGTTAGAATTCTAGTAAATATCTTCTTACATACCCAAATATGTGATGGTTTGCTTAGGGATGATTCTCAAATTTTCAAACCAGAGTGAACATATGGATTGGGTTGATCACGAATTGCATGTGCACAATGACCCTACATAATTACCCTTCAAATCTTTGTGACGTTTGTAGATGGGAAGCAAGACTTAGCCATGTTTAATTTAATAATTAATTAATTAATAATTTAAATGTTTTAACAGTATATAAATTTTATAATTTTAAATTGGGTGTAAATGACAAATTAAATTAAACTTATGAATTATGTAACATGAGATAATTTTGAAAAAAAAATTAAAAAAGAGATAATTTAAAAAAAAAATTCAAAAAATTTATAAATTTGTTTGCGTATACAACAAGTACATAATTTAGTTTATTTAAGTTTTTGGTCCTACATGTCGATCACCATCTATACATAGGAAAAACTTCTATGTCTTTCGTTTTCTTTCAAGTTTGAAGAGTTACATAAAGCATGAAGATATTGTACAAATTAAAGCAGGTGGCAAGCCACCGGCAACTTCGACAAATCTACCATGGGGGGATATATAGGGCCATAAACCAAAATATAATAGAAAATTAGGAGTTGGTGGATCCCACAATTTGAAATTAAATATTAATTATATACACATTTAATTTATTATTTAAATGTGTAAGTACATCGACTATTCACATGATCTATTATCTTTTAAGTCTGATAAAAGATGCTATATTAAATATTAATTATAAATATCATGTAAGTATAAATTCATATATTGATGGTAACCTTATCATTGTTAATGTTTAGTCTTTAGTGTAAATAAATGCAACCTTCAAAAACTACACCTTCGTATATAATTAAGGCCACCTTGTTCTTATTTTGAGTAATGAGATTGACTATATATATATATATATATATATATATTATATATATAGGGTTTATTAGAGATTCTAGAAGATTGAACCACTAATAATATTAAATCAATCACTAATATGTATAATGTTTCAAAGAATTATTGAAAATATCCTAATAGTCAAAGACTAGCTAGTTTAGTAACTTTAATTTTTCGTTAATAAGTATAAGATCTAATTAAGTTCGTATTGTACTCTCATCAGATTCATCAATTAATAGTGTTAGGTATAAATCGAAAATTTTGAATTATTTTTCTAATGAGTTGAAGGTCTTTGAGTTTAAATTCTCACTCTCAAATCTATCATCTAGTACTCTATATATCAAAGTATCAATCGAAACTAATTAGTTTTTGGTTGAAGGGTCACTACCAAATTTTGTTGCCCTTTTATAGTACAAGATTATACACGCTAACTTAATTTTTTTCTCTTTCTTGATCAATTTAATTATTTATTTATGAAAGGTAAAATATTATAATTAATTATGAGATTTCACCTAACTATTTATAAATTATAAATTATAACTCGTTCTATAAGCTGTTAGAGATTATAATTAGTAGGACTGTGCAAGGAACACGGTATAACTGAAAACTCGAACCGAATCGGTAGTTCAGCTCGGTTAAATTCGAGTATTTTTCTTATTCGGTTCGGTTCGGATAGTTAAATTTAATACCCGTTATTTTCGGTTCGGTTATGAGTAGTGAGATAGAGTGCACAAGGGTACCCATGGTTACCCGAAAATCAAAATATATAATTTCTTTTTATTTTTTTGTTATTTTTAATGTATTGTTGTATTAATTTATAATTTTATATTTTTATTTGTGTTGAATATATTAATATATTATGTTTTTTGTATTTTTCATTTTATAATAACTAATGAATTTTAAAAGTATGAGGTTCAAAAAAAAAATATATATAATTTTTAAATTAATTTTAGTGAAATATTGATAAATTTCGGCTAACCGAATACCCGAACCGAACTAGTCATATTTTTTCGGTTCAGGGTAATTTCGGGTAATATCTATTTTTGGTTCGGTTCAGTTCATAAATTTTACCACCCAAAAATTTATGTTCAATTTAAAAATTTATCACTATCCGGACCCAACCGACCGTGCACACCCCTAATAATTAGTGAAATCACAAATAGTTATTGTCTCTGAATTGATGCAACCACATTGGTAAATGAATAATACATGTTGATGAACAACCTTTTGAGCTTTGACTCCTTCACATGCTTATGTATGATCAGTTTACTTCTTATATGATCAAGCCATATAGTACATGCATGATTCCTTCACATGCTTATGTATGATCAGTTACTGCTTATATGATCAAGCCATATACCATATGCATCATAAATTTTTTTTAGTTCCGCGGCTTATTGAGTTTATGAGTTATACAACATAATGTAATTTTTTTTTTTTTCTAAATCTCTTGTTTGAGTGAAAGCGACATTCGATCTCATGTGTTTTATATTCAGTATCACATCTCTTTACCAATTAAACGAAGACATAACATGAATTTAAAGAAAAAGAAGAGTGTATAATAATTGCTCTCAACCTACTCAAGGATCATAAAGCCACTCAACTGTCATCCAATACACCCCCCTAATAAATGTCTTTTGATACCACTAGCACACTTCTATATATTGCCCTCCCCACTATCACGCTCTTCTCTCCTCATCACATTTCTACACACACAAAATGAAACCCATTACCAGCTTTCTCTTGGTTTTTCTGCTCCTCATAGCTGCAAACATCTCTCTAGCGACCCGCCCTGTATCCATCGGACTATTCACACCTGAGCTCAAGCAATCCAAGGGCAACAACAATAACAATAAAGGTGATGAAGGTGGAAGCAGCGGTGGCGGTGCAGGTGGCTACTTTGGACCCGGTGGTGGTTTTGGCATACCCGGATTTGAGAAGGGGTTTGGGAATGGAATAGGAGGCGGGTATGGATACGGGTTTGGAGGTCCAAATGGAGGCTACTCCAAAGGTGGTGTAACAAGGCCTACAGTTGTGTGCAAAGAGAAAGGTCCATGTTACCAAAAGAAGCTGACTTGTCCAGCCAAGTGCTTCACCTCCTATAGTCGGGCAGGCAAGGGCTATGGTGGTGGTGGTGGTGGTGGCGGCTGCACCATGGATTGCAAGAAGAAGTGTGTTGCTTATTGTTGAGATCAGGCAGAGATAGTAATGATACTGGTGATTGTCATGGACCAGCCAGTACCCTGTAGTACTTGCTAGTGGTTATGTCATTTACAATTATGTACTGCCATAGACTAATTTATTAGATATATATTGAGTTTTTTTTTTTTTTTTTTGAGCTTGCAGTCTTATTTTCTAAAAATATATGGATAAAATAAATTGAGAGATCATCATCTGTTGAAGATGATCTCAGTATGTTTTGCTTCTCATATGTATGAAGATGGTGATGATGTTGATGTGAATGGGTCCAATTTATTTTTGATGTTTCTTTCACTAATTATAAATAACAGGGTGTTTTCTGAGACTGAAGTTCCATTAGAAAAAGGTAATATGAAGGAAGATTTCCTTACAAGATGTGAGTCTTCATGCTTTATCACCAACTTCCTTTCCTCAAAGCTCAGCACTCTGATAAATCCACTATTAGTACCAGCAAAATACCAAAAAATAAATAAAAATTTAATCCAATATAGTATGTTTCAGCTAAAAATTAACACCACATTACAATATAATATGTAATTAGGTCATTTCAATGTCCTAAAAGATTTCACAACACCCATGTAGCCTTCAACACAATTTCAGGATCCTTGTTTATACTTGTCATAATAGGATATAAAAAGATTACTTCTTAAGCGTCATAACAGACAATTTGGTATGTACTTAATCAACCCCAAAGAAATTAGTGAATAAGACAAGTTGTATGAAACTCATAGTAGACATCATTACTACTAATACTCTGACAAAACAAAACCACGAAATAAGATAAGTTGTATTCCTAGACTTATATTTTTCACAGTTTTTTACTTTTCATATTTTGATTATTTATTAACTTTGGTATCAGAATTTTCCAGAGTAAAAAGGTCATTTTTTTACAGGCTAGCAACATTGAGAACATCTCAACTGGACAAATCCAGATTTCATAGGTATGGATACGGATTTAGAGGTCCAAACGGAGGCTACTCCAAAGGTGGTGTAACAAGGCCTACAGTTGTGTGCAAAGAGAAAGATCCACGTTACCAAAACAAGCTGACTTGTCCAGCCAAGCTGACAAGATACAAAATGGAATTAAGTTGATATAGTTGATGTCCAAATTCTGCCGGACAAATTCTCTAATATTATTTATTTATGTCAATTGGTAGAAGAGATAATGATTAGTGGACTTGCATGTTATGAATTATATCTGTTAGTATATTCCTTATTACTATAGTTACATGTTTTCTCAGCATCAGTGGAAAATTTGAATCTCAAGTTAAATTCTTCACATCTTTTTGGCTTTATATATTTATTTGGTAGTGGAGCTGGGTCAGCTGGTGGTCTACTCATTTGGTGCCTTTTATTTTTGTAAGAGCCGCCTGCATTACAGTTTCCCACTTGCATTTTCTAGCTTAACCCCTTCCCCCACTTTATTATTTAATTTGTACCTAAAAAACAAAATATTCAATAAAAATTAATCCCAATATAGTATGTTTCAGCTAAAAATTAACCCCACATTACAATTTTAATGTATTAGCATGTACTTTGGTCATTTCAATGTCCTAAAAGATTTCACAAAACCTAGATAGCCTTCAACACAATTTCAGATCCTTGTTTATACTTTATACTTGCCATAATAGGATATAAAAAGATTACTTCAAGTGTCATGCATTTTTCAAATAAGGCTCTTCTATGCACGAAGCAATGCCTCTCACATAAAGGTACTGATATGCCCTCTCACAAAAAGTGAATGGGCGATACATGATGCTCAACCCTATGCGAGAGAGGTTTCCTTACACGAAACAAATTCTCTTCTTTCGTGCATTTATTGCCAAGTTGATATTCTGGCACTAGAGCCTGATATTCATACTCTATTAGACATCTCAGTGTGAAGGAACAGTAATCAAATTTCTAGATATAATAAATTCAAATAATGTTTCTACTAAGCCACTCCTAGTTATACACTGATGAACCACATTCACAAGTAACACAATAAATCAGCATAACCGATGTATCTCTCTATCTGTAACCAAACTCATGTTCAAACACATGAATTTTCTATTCGTAATTTCCGAGGCTAAAGCATTTACAACAGATATCCGCACATTGGTGAGTGTAACTTTCTCTCTGATTTTATCATAGTGCAGCCCTTACTGCTCCTCTTGCCGCCTCGCGTTTCATCTCAGCAGCTTTACCACTGCCTCGGAAGTACATATATACTTGCTGCACACATGACAAAACCAACATATAAGGAGCCAGTGAGTGAGAGAATAAAGAACATAGTCAGAGCTGCATTACTTTTAAGAATCCATGATTACAGAAAGAGTAATCATAAATCTCCTACCAATGAAAAAAAGAATCATAAATTCATACCTGAATAACCCAGATGCTGATTAATGATTCAAGGCAGAATAATCCAAAACCAATGAAGTAGAAAATCTACAAGGAAAGGAAAAAATGATCAAGCATTAAACAACAAACGTACATATAAATATATACTGTTGATCCCTATTGTTACACCAATTTGATCTTAAATTTGATTATCTACAATCTAAGAATAACAATCCTCATATGAAAATCATATCAAGAATACTTACCCCAACCAGGGCGCTATACTCCATAAAATCTATAGCACGGAGAATGCCTCTGTTCCAAAGGGTAGACAGCAAAATATCAGCATCAAGTGTCCAACAATTTAAACCACTAATACATAAAAATATTCATATAAAACTACAATTACAAAACATACCATCATTTTTCAGCATATATATAACTCAACTTTCTGTATTATTCACCAAAAAAGGAAACTGATATTTGTAAGATATACTGTCGTTTTTCTTCTTCTTCATTATCGTAATTTACTTTGGGGAAAGAAAACTAGGCATAAAGAAAATGAAGATAAACACTCAATATCCCCGCGTTATGGTCACTGAAACATGAAGTCCTATAAGTGTTGTATATACTTCTTGCAAAGAGAAGTTACAATAAATATGAACATACGTGAGAGAATCCCCTTTGAAAACTACTGGAGGAGCAACAGCGGCAAAGATGCAGAACCCTATGTGGAGCTGTAAGAAAGGAAAAAAGAAAATGGAATATTAGGTTTCTTTCCATTATATTGAAAATAACAGTTCAAATATGTTACTGTCTAGCAGCTTACCAGATAAAACATGAAAAACCATCCAAAGTTCAAAGCACTATCCCTCCTACAGAGAGTGAGTGAGTGGTCAACAAAAGAATAAATTCTAAGTTAACAGCATATACTGATCAGCAACATCAGTACTAGCATTCCTTTTTCTTATTGTGTAATTGGATTATGACAGATAGGTGAAGGCACAGCAGTACTATCTGTAGAGACAGGAGAACAATATTCCATCGACAAGAAGCTTCATGAGGAAATATCCAATGGTCTAACATTATTGTTAGTTTAATAACTACTCCATGAGTAGATTTAAGCAGAAAGAAGCCAACAGATATGAGGAAGACTCACATGCAAGTAAGAGTAATGCACATTCTTATCAAGTTGAATTTGCAAAAGAGGAATCATGAGGTCATCCAAAAAGTAATTTCTGGCACAAGACTTTTAGGGCTAGGCCAACAGATTAACTGAGTTGAAGTCAGACCAGTTTGATTGCATTATGCCAGGTTTTTGTCATCTCATGTGCTTTGCATGCCATTAATTCCATGTAGAAATCATCACATACTGTATTTAACAATGTGGTATTGATCCAACTACAACATAAGTCTCATTGTTGATTCATTAAAATCTCAGAACACCACCAGCTTCCACACACAATTTTTTTTCTGTTACATTCTTGCCATTGTTAATTTACTAAAATTTATAAAGAGACAGATTTCAAAAACAAAAGGAAAAATGTACCTAAAAGCACGATATAGTGGGCGGTACCACAGCACATAGGCTCCAGGGACCCCTGATATGAAGTATATAACAGCAAGGAACCAGACTTTTACGCCTACAACCAATAGAGACGAACATCCAGATGCAGAAAATTTAAAACATCAGATCCATAACTAAAATTGTCCCACAGCCAAAAAATATGCCTTTTTATACCTGACTCGCCTCCAAACTTAATCCAAGCTGTAGTGACTGCAATTATGTTCCATAAAAGGCACAGAACTAATCCTGCATAATATTACACACATCAGTCAATATGAGAAAAGTGTCGTCTGAGTTAGTGAACAAGCAGAAAAGTAGATTAATATGTACTTAAAACATGATTTCAAATTGAATTTGGCATCTTAGTGAAGCTAAAAATGATTATTGATCTTGAATGAGGCATAATGCTGTTTTCTTATCTATCCACAGGTAACTTCAAACCAGCCAGGTAGATATCGTGACACATAAAGACATAGGAGGGCTCGCCCATCAGCCTACTTTGTTTGTTTTCCAAGACTCGGCAAGGCAACTTCCACGGTAAATTCAGACTATAGTTGATCACTCAACTCTAACCATGCCATTCTATCAGTTTACTACCAATCATTTTTAAAATTTTAGTCTCCATCCAAGGTCACAGGAAATGTATATGGCAATGAATTAATTTCTTTTTAGCAAAGAAAAAATTTATTTGAAAGATGCTAAGTGGGCAACAAGCAAATGGCGAGAGGAAGCAGAGAATATCCATTCAAAAGTATTTGTCGGGACATCCTCTGAGACTGAAGACTGAACATGGAAACTTCCTTTGAGCAATCATTTCTTCGCCTCTCTTTTTTGGATACAATTCCTTAAAATCATTTAAGTCAACTAGCTGGAATATGCTAATAGCTTCTGATTCAGTGTAACAGAAGTAAATTAATACTTTTAACTATACTTTTTGACTTAATTGCCAAATAGGTCCATGATCCAAATCTAACTTCAAAAAACATTTGGTACACAATAAGTGCAGTGATGAAGGCTAGTCATAATAAACGAAACAGAAATTGGACTAAGTAAAGGTTAACATACCTAACAGTGTTGTAAATGCAACATATTGCAACCTCTGCAGATAAATTGGAATTTCATTAGCAATGTCATGATGGATAATTGGAACAAATGGTGGCCAATTCTTTTCCTCAAGAACAATCCCAGCTGCAGCACAAAAGGTATAATTAAATTACAAAAGGTGTAGAACAGAGAAAGAGTTGATTGGCTGTCCATGCGAACTGTATTAGTCTAAACTGTTTTACTAAGCATCATAGCAGACAATTTGGTATGTACTTAATTAACCCCAAAGAAATCAGTGAATAAGAGGAATATTAATATATTATAATCAGAAAGATAAAAGTGAAACAACAACACCAATTCAACTCCAGGTACATAATGATATGTAAAAACTACAAGGAATAAACCATGCAGCTCAGGCAATTACCTGAACAGAGACTGCTAATTTTGGACAGAAAGACACCTTATCACTGAATATCAAAATGGTTTGGATCGGGAGATATGATAGGGAGATGTCAAGTGAAGGCACAACCGCACAAGTTGACCTCCTAGAAAAGATCTGAATTCTTAGTGTTTAATCCAATAACTTGAAGAAGTTTCCTTCAGGTTTATGGAATCATGGCAGAGAGGACATAGGAAAACATACTATTACCATTCCTCACTCAATATTACATTGAAGTACCCCTTCTTTAGGCTTGTTCTGTTCTGGAGCAACCAGGCTCATTGATTGCTGCTGATGTTCATATGGGAAAACTAAAAATCCCAGAATTGACTGACAAGTCCCCAGAAATCTTCTTTATATTCCTCTGAACTTTTTCAGAACAGACTAACTGATTCTTAAAACCAGGACTGACAACTTAAAAAATATCTCATTGCCTTTAATGTCTAAAAAGTGAAGCTTTTAAGAAATATCTCAGTACTACTAGTTCTGGTGAACTAGAATCTGCAACAGACGAGATTATGAATTCAGTTCTAACAAAACTCATCAAACACTTATTATTTCAATTGAATGCCAAGGAAAACAAAATGGAGACCCTATCTTTCAAAAGATAAAAATAACAGGAAAAAGTCTTAGTAGACTCCAACTTTCCCAGAACTGAGAAGTCTTAAAATTAAATAAAAATAAATATAGAGAGGGAAATACCTCGTGCAGCTGCTTCTTCTTTCCGTCTTACTACCTGCATTTCAAAAAAAGTAGATTTCAAATTTAAAATTAAAACTGGTGGAGGTGAATTCCATAGAAATAATACCATCTAAGTTTTTTTTTTAAATTAGACTGCATCATCATCTAGAGATGTTGCCAATACCCTAGTCACAAGATAATCATTATCCTATATTTGAGGATTTTAACCCAATATCATATAGATCACGTTGTTTTCTTCTGTCAATTTCAGACATTCTTACGATGTCAGGAATTTCAGTCAGAAAAATTCACATAGTAGAAACAGCAAAGAGAGAAGGCTGAATTAATTTTAGTGTTTGTCCTGTATCAGCTTTGGTAACATAGCCAAATATCACTCTTTATATGCCTTAGCAGAACGAAGACCAATAGTTCCTACTCTCAACAAAACGCATGAGCAACCAAGCCCAAGGGATTGCAGACACGAGAAAGATGTTAGAACGGCTATAATGAGGGGTGAGAAACCTGTGCAGAGATCAAGTGGACACATAAATGGAGACACCAGAAGGAAAATTTGGAGGTGAACAACATCAAGACAGTTCTCTGGATTGGAATTCCCCACCAATGTATGCCTATCTCAATGAAGCTTTAGTAGATTGGTATTTGCCTCCAACAAATCATGCTTATACCAAAACAAGGTGTTAAAAAAGTGAGCATTAATTTACCTACTGATTGGTATTTTTAAGATGTTTGATGAAAGTACCAACTCATTTTATGATAGTCAACTTGTCTTTGCTGATTAGAACACCCAACCAGTGTTTGAGGGAAGTTAAAAAGGACAAGTTTGGCCAGTCTAAAGGTTTCATGCATGCATAATGATTTGGAACAGGAGTTCCTTAATTGGAAACTCATTATTTCAATATAAAGCTGGAAAGTACATCTGTGTTTGGAAGGAGTTTGAACTTGAAGAACATGAACAGATTTGGCAACAACAATGAACCACAAGCTATGCGGTTCAAAACTTGAAAGAAAACTGTGTGACTTTGAGGAATATGAAGGCCAAATTGCATATTGGGGAATATTCCTTCTCAAAGTAGGAAAAGAAGCCAACAGAAAATTATTGTGCAATGTTTAAGAAATACAGCATCTACAACAAGGGGAAAAGCATAGAACTTTAACTTGCTTGGGGCATAAAAGAAATTAGCGCCGGAAATAATTTTTTATATTTTGTTGCTTAATCTTTTATACAGACCTAGTAACATCTTCTACTTGGGGTCATAATATATTTTTCTTGACGACAAAGTAAGTCCAAGGTTCTATCACATGTAAGTTTATTTAAGGACATAAGTATAACAGAGGCATATTTCCAGATTCAGATTTATTTTCAGTAGAGCAGGTTTTCTTCTATTTTCCTGGATCAGAAGACAAGCCCCTTTTTTTTACTGTGGTTCGATCTCTTTAGTCCACTCTTTTCTCTCTAAATGTATCCACAGCCTACCAGAATTTATTTAAAGGTATTTTTTCCCCCATTGGAAATACAAATTACTGAAATAGAAAGAAAACGACTTTGGAATAAGCAAAAATATGTTCTCATTGTTAGTAACTAATGGTCAAGACTCAAAAGAATTAGATGATCCAATATGAAACATTTTCCTTCAACCACATAAAACCTAACTTAGATTTTCATTCTACCAGTTCTGAGAAATAAGTATTCAAATTTTAATATCAAAACTTTATAAACTGTGTTCCAGATAAACTAAATGAAATACAGTTTATAAGCATCCTGAAATCCATCTTATATGATAAACCTAATTAGATTTTATAAAGCACATCCATACATATATATGAAGATTTGTAAATAATGTTATGAGAATAGTATACAGTTGTGTAAAAGATGCATTAATGAAAAACTTCAATTTTCAGATAAGGCATACCTGCTCTCGCCTATTCAATTCAGCCTCCTTGGCTTGGAGTTCCTTCTCTTTCTTTTTCAAATCCTAATTGTAAAACAGATTCAATTGGGAAAAATTGACATCAGTTCTTCATAATTGAATTAATTTACATACAGATGATGTCCTCAAAAAACTCAGATTTGGTCTTACCGCAGGATGTATCAACGGGTATGTCAATTGTTGCACCATAACCGTAATTGAAATCAGCTGGTTCTGGAGGAAGAGTTGAGAGCCTTGAATTTGTGGCTGGGGCAAAACTTCCAGGGTTCTAAAAATTTAGCAGTATTACAATTATGAGATCAATAAAGTACAATGGGCAAGTAGATGTGGTGATTTATATTTTACTAGAACATTAATACCATGCTTGGTATTGCCAAAAATGTAAAGAATTGAATGAAATTCGATGAAACTAGAAATTTCTTAAATTAGTATCTCATTTTCACCTGCATTTCTCCTAATTTTCATATCTATCCAAATCAGGAACCGTTCTTGTAAAGACCGACTAAATAAAAATCCATTGGAAATTGTTTCTTTTTTTTATTTCTTGATTCTTTTTTGTTGGTAAGCTTCAAGGTGGGGAGTTATCTCACAGGCAACATTTTCCTTAGAAGGAAAGGAAACAAATTAAATAAAGACAAAAGTACAATTCAATAGGTATCAACAAGAAAATTATATTTGGTATGAACAAACTAATTGTCCATGTTTGATTTAGCTTTTAGAACAAACTTTTGGGCTCAAATCTTTACCCAAAGCTATTTGGTAATAGAGGTTTTAATTTTTAGCTTCAGCAAAAAGTGTTTTGAGCTTTTACAGTCCTAAAAGTTAAAGCTAGAGATACAATTTTTGTCAAATAGAAAATAAGGAAAACTCAAATGAATTTTGAAGATTTTTTAATTTAGACAAATATATCCATAATATTTGTCATATTTCAATATATACTCTTATTCTAATTTATGTATAGAATCAAAATCTCTCAAATCATCAAAAAGAAATACATGTTATCATAATTTAAAAAATAAAAAGTAAAGTAAAAAAAATGAAATTATTATTTAGATATCAAAAGTATTTATATATAAATATTTTTTAAACAACTTATTGCAAAAATGTTTCAAAACATATTATTTCTTATTAATTTCAATACTAGATATCTTTTTATAAAATACAATCAAGCACCTTTATATATCTCATAGCACTTTTATGTTAACTCTACCAAACATTTTTTTCAACTTTTTATACAGCATGTTTTACATGGTTCTACTAAAATACTAAAAGTATTTTTACTTATAGTGTTTTTACACACATGTTAACCAAACAAACACATTATAAGAAATGATAGATTATGTAGAAATTCCAAAAACTTTACTACCTCCATATCTGAAATGTTATTGCTAAATCAGGGTAGTAGAAATACAATCCAAAAAAAGTATCAATGTACTACTTATAAAAAATAATAGAATAACAATAAATTTAAATTTCTGTTGGCCAAATGATCAACTTGGTAAATAATTTTCCATAGAAGTCGTGGCATGAGCTAGGACCCTCAGCTCTGCACCCAGAAAAAATAGCAGTGCACAATTCACAAGGTAAAAAAAGTATTCGGCCATTGCTAGAAGTTGTCAGAAGCAATTGTATATGATTATAAATTTAGAATTACTATTCTAGGTTGCAGAGAATGAAGATTTTGTTCCCATGAAGAATGGAAAGGAAAATCATCAATATTTAACCCCTCCTGTCACAACATGAATACCCACATATTTCAAGTAGCATAGATCAATCTTAAGCACTCAAACAGAAAAATAAGTGATTATAAAAGGCATGTTTACAAAATAGTGATTAACATCAAAGGACACAATACATACATAAGGAGTGCAACTCACCGAATAATGAATTACTCATTGTCATATAACATATTGATTCATAGTCACATGCTAAATCGCCATCAAATAAATAAAAAGCAAGTTGTTAAGCTTCGAGAAAAGACAGAAGAACAATAAAAGGAAACAGGTTCCACAACATTTTTACATGGGAAAAGTGGGGGATGAATCACAGATGTGAAAAAAGCACCCCCACTATAGTTTGACATGCTTTTTCCCTAACTGCTGGGTCCTGATATTAAATGTTAAATTAGAGGGATACAACATCACCATGTGCTCAATTTTAAATCAACAGACAGAAAGAACTTATAATTGTACTTCATTTAAGTAAGAATACAAACATACATATAAACCTGTACAAACTAGTCGGTGTCAACTAGATGAATTAATTTTCTCTATTCTCATTTATCCAAGTCGTCACTTTTGCAATCATGAACAAAAAGAAGTACTTCACTATTTTCTTTTTCTTTTTTTCTTTTTTTCTTTTTTGGTGTATAAGCACTTCAAAAACTCACTTTGTATTATATAAAGCAGGAAACCTCTTAAATGCATCTGAATTTTGAACAAGGAAAGAAATTAAAGACATGTGAACCTTAAGAACACTTCTTCTAAGTTATGAGTTTCACACAGAACTAAGCATCTGCATATCTTGAATTACAAGTAATGTCAATTATGAAAACTTTTCTATGAGAAACTCATTTTTCATTAGTATCTCTTCTTACCATAATTTGACTATGATTGAAATCAGGCATGACAATTTTTGACCCCCAACCATCAAAAGAACAGGAAGAACATCAGATTAGATAATCAATTCAATGCTTTTATTTGGACTACATTTCTTAATAGAATCAATACTATACTGATAACTTGTTGCAGATCTGGAGACCTTGAAAGGTTTTCTCTGTGCTTTTCGGAGTAGTGAGATTATGAACCTCTCTTTTTCTTCATTGTACTGGTGACTTGGACTTTTTACTGTTCAAATTTTGATATATTTGGTGATAATTTGATGATTCATTACGGGGGTTTGGGGTAATAAGAATGCAAAAATCCTGACAATTAATACCTAAATGGGCATCCATAAATCCCATCTGAATGGCTACATCAATCATAACATCAAGCAAGTCAGCCAATAATCAACTACAGGAATACCCAGAATCCCAAAAATTTCCAACAGTAATTTACTACCAAAAGAAATCAAATTCACTCTAATTGAACACCCAATTCAAATTTAAATGCAAAAGGTAGCACTGTAACAAAGAGAGAGAGAGAAAGATTATGAGAATTATTTCTGGGAAACTTACAGAGAATGGGTTAACTTCTTCTTCAGCGAACGGATTCCTATCGTAGCTACCAGCCATGATTGACAAGGGTAACCCTTAATCCTAAGGACCAGTTTCAGAACACAAGAGATGTGTAAGATTTGGAGCTTTACAGCAATATAGTAGAAAGATTCACAAAGGAACCAATTACATATTCAGAGTTAAGCTTCTCTTCCAAGTTATTAAGAGGAATAGGGACACCAGGAAGAAATAAACAGAAGAGACACTCTTACTGTCAGCTTGTGCGCCTTCCAAACAAAAGAAAATAAAAGCAAAGGCAAAGAAACAGCGGGAGCCACAAAGAGAGTCATTCAGAAAAATACAAAAGATTATGTAATTAAATGAGTACATGGAGTTGTCGTTGTTATTTACAGTTTATAGTATAATTTTGATTATAACTATAAAATAAGTAATAATTTTATAATTTTTATGAAAACAACTTAGAACTTTTTTTATTTTATTTAAAATTATTGGTTTATAATTGATAATCATTTAAAGATTATAATTAATTTTTTTAACTATAAAAAACTTTTGGTAAGAATTATTTATAATTTATGAAATTATTAAATAAGAAAAAGAGTAGATCTGTTGGGTCCCAAATGAATTGGTGAAAAAAGTGAAAAGCAAACGTTTGGTTCAAAGCGGGTGCTAAACGATAATAAATTGGCTTATTATACTCTGACTAAGAAACCAAGGATACTGGTATCTTGGCAGTATTCCAATTAAAATTGTATCTTTTAATTGACAAAATAATTGTTTTCTTAATTATTTTTTATAAAAAAAATTATCAGAAAGGGTATTGAAATGAAGTCGGAGAGTATTGAATGTTATTTATAAAAATAATATGATTATAAGCTAAAAAAAAAAAAAAACATCAAATTATTGTTTATTTTATAATTAAAAAATAATCAAATTATAGTTTAAAAAAATTTCTAATCAAACTCAACAAGATTATTCAATTATAATAAAATTTTACCAAATTATAATTAAATATAAACACTCTCTTAATATTTTGATCAAGGATTATTTTATTTATTTATTTATTTGAGAAAGTTGCTTAGTTTGTATCATCTTCTATACTTGTTATTTTATTAATATTTTATGTAGCTCATGGATGAGTTGTTTATCCTATTTTAACCCAAAAAATAAAATAAAATTTGAATGTATTAAAAAAAAATTTTGGTCCAAGTTTTTTTGTTTTTATGTATACAAATATACAGAATAATAAAGTAATATTATATATTTGAGAATTTACAATATCACAAATAAAAATGCTTGTATAGTGAAGGAAGTTTCCTTTTCTGTTCATCTTTTGAAGCTCGTTGTCAGATTTTTGTTTGAAAATGTCTAAAATGGAATCTACATCTCATTTCATTTGTTACATTTGTTTCAATATTTCACTTATCATAATACTTGAAATAATTTTTGGGTGGTGCTATGTGCATTACCTAATGTTGTTAGATAGACTATCAATAAAAATATATGTTGATTTTGTTTTTGTCTTCTAGTACATTTGTAGTGCACCTAACCAAATTTATAATTTACGTAACGATATCTTCATTTTTTATCATAAAGTACTAAACTACTTTTAGTGTAAATATTAGGAAAAAGTATCACTTTGCCCATAGCATGAATCCAAACTCATTTTGTCCATCTGTAACATTTTTTGTATCACTTAACATATATGTGGTTGTAACAATTATCTTATTATCACTTTTTCTTCATTCAATTATTTTTTCTTAAAATTAACTCAAATTATTGGCAAATTAATCTCAAATGATCAGACTAATGGAACATAAAATTACACTGGGCAATAAATAACAAGCCAATAAATTATCTTCAAGTTTTTATTTATATATATTTTCTTACGTTTTCTATTTGTTTGTTAACAATAAACATTGTGTACAAAATGCAATTAATTACTAGTATTTTCAATAAACTGATTGTTAGGTTAATAAAATATAAACAGAAAAATTAGGATGAAGACAAATTCAACTTTTTTGAGTTATTGACTTGGGATTAATTTAGGGCGAATATGATATTAATTTTTAAAAAACAATAGAATAAATGAAAAAAAGAAAAGAAAAAAGAGTGATAAGATAATTGTTACATCTAGGGGTAGGGTAAGTGATACAAAAAATAGTATAGGTAGATAAAACGATTTTGACTCATATCACAAGCGAGCAAAGTGATAATTGCCCTAAAGATTATTCATGTTTAAAAACCAATTTAATTATAACCAGCAATACTTTACCCGCTATAATAATAAACCAAAAAGTAAGCTCAACAATTTGATATCCGAAATTAAACTTTAATTCTTTCAAATTCTAAATTCCAACATGAGAAATCCCCCATTTGAATTTCCTTCCATCTATTAGCAAAAAGTAAATCATGTAGATTATAGATTGAGCTCTCAATCCTCTCCCTTACCTTAAAAGTCCCTGGATTACCCTAAAATTCCAACATCTAAAGTACATTGAATAGCAACAATTGTATACCTGTCCTACATTTCAACATTCGAATACATTGGAAAGACTTCGAATATAAATCAAAATAATTACTCTAATCATTTATGATGATAGTCTTGGTTTTGTTACGAGTTATGATCATTCCGTACATATGTTTTTGTCCCAATTTTTGGCAAAAGGATACAAATACATTTTGAATTCATCTTGGTAGCCTCATGCCATATTAAGCATAAAATAAAATTGTTTTAGCAATCTGAAAATAACTTAAGCTTATTTCAACTAGCTCACATTTCCAATCTAATCAAGGGCAAGCCGACCATCCATGACGAGACTAGAAAATAGACAAGGAACACCAAAGGCACTAAAGAAATATATTTTCTTTCAACTTCACTATATTGTTGTTCATCTATATAGGAAGATCGCTCTAATCTTCAATTACATTTCAAAGACAATATACCATGACTGACCCAAATTGATGAAAGAGTGAAGGGAGACAGAGGTTTGGAAAAAATTACAGAGGGGGTAGAAAGGAAAAAATTGTGATTGTTCAAATAATGAATAAATGATGGGAGCATGTATAGATGAGACTACTGCGTCTCTGACTCTGAGTGAAGTCGCACTAACAACTATTCTGCTAGCTTGGTTAAGGGAAACTTTAAATTAATCACCCGTAGCTGTGTCAACTTTTTTTGTAACTCTGGCTTCTTTTGAAAGGATCAACCCAGCCCCTGTCTTCTGCTATAGCTTGATTCCAGCGCTCTTTGAAGATCTGGAGCTCCCATGTTGACTGCCTTCGGATCTGCTCAGTCGATGTAAATAATGATAAGTTCATAACCAAACTAGACATACAGTCATAAGCAAGTTAGAAGGTGATTGTAAAGAATACTCGAATGACAGTGTAATAGGGCATTCACCTCAGTTCGGACATCAACAGCTGGTGTATCAGGCCTCTGAACATTAGAAAGGAAAGAAACCAGCGAAGGTGAATTTTGAAAGCTAGGTAACTCAAAAGTACTATTTGTATATAGACACATGAAGAAAGGAATAAATCATTATCATACAAGCAAAGTAAACATTACAAATTATAATTTTAAGAATATAAATACAACATTACTCTGACATAAATCCAATTCAGCTACATTTTGTAGCTGAATATGTAGGAGCAACCTTTGAGGATAAGTACCTGATTGAAGTCCAACCTCTGATTTGTACTCCAATTCTTGATGTTTCTAGTTGTGTATTAATACTTTCATGGTTTCTCTATGTTGAGTCTCAGATCAAGAGCACAAAAGGCACCAAACACAGTATAGTAGTATCACACATGCTAACAAAGTCTCCGATGAAAGCTTGCATACCATGCTAAAACTGTGATTCTACTATAATATTTGGACATCTAGCATTGATTTCCTACTTAAATGTCCAGCTAGCAATTAGTTAATTTCAATATCCATAAGAAGTAGCAAAAGAATCCGAGAGTGGAGGGTCCATGAAGTTTCATCCATTACCGAAGTATAAAATGTATGAAATTATTTAAGCATGTACATATGTTTATGTAGACATTAGAAACATGGGAAAATTCCCTAGTCCCACACAGCTAATTCATTTTACTAATTAAATTTCAACTTTCAGAACACAAAAAGCAATTGAACGTTAAAAAGGTTCCCCATAATATAGATTAACTATGATGATCAAGTAAAAAGCTTAGGTCAGTTATCAAGCCATGGGAGTGTTGGACTTTGCATCAACAAAATATGTTTATATATCACTTCCAAAGTTGTCAACTACACTCCAAAGGTGCATAGAGGACAACAGAAATAGTACCTTTCTTGTCTTGTACCGATTCCCACCCAAAGTTTGTATGCCCTTATGAATAACATATTCAGTATCAATGACTCCAACATTCTTTGTGCGGTCCCCCTGTAAAATGATCCATTTATTTACAGCTGATGTCAATTGTTATGTGGTAAATGAAACTTCAAACAGAGAAAAAGACAAATTTGTGTCACCTGTGCACAGTACCCCAGTTTCATATCCATTCCCCATCCATGGATAAGATCATTCTGAACAAAAAAAAAAAAAAAAAAAAGCAGATGAAATATCACATTAAATCTTTAAAAAAAAGAAAACGAAAAGAAAAGAAATCGTGGCAAATGGGTGATGTCATATGTAAGCAAAAGCAAGGAAGAAGGAATTAGCTTACAATAAAAATCAAGACAAAGGAAAAGTAACTAAATGTCATAATGTTGGAGGACATTCTACGCTAACAAGAAACTAATTGCCCATGACAGGAAGAAGCTAATTTCTTTGGCAGATGAAGGCAGAAAGATAACTCTCAATCTTTTCTTCCAGACTCTATGCACAACCCTTTTGATACCTTAACAAAGTACAATGTCTGAAGAAATCATCTTTAGTAATTTAGACATAAGACAGAAATAAGCTTCTAATGCTTATGCATTAAAGAGCCCTGAACTCTTGGAAGATTTTTCAAGGATGTCAAGCAGATAACAGAATCTTTAGATGGACCATGGACATGAAATTTACCTGTATAAGATGCCATGCACAATACCAGGCAGATCTAGAGAACACGGGAGCCATCCCCTCCACAAACCTACAGAATTAAATACAAGGGTTCAACTTATATAACATAACAGTTATAAAAGGTACAGATCAACAACTTAGCATTGTTCAGAAAATTGGGAAATTAGAAGACAGCATCACTGATGCAGGCAGGGAAAGAACTTTTACGACCTTAGAAATACTGAATTATGGTTTATATTTATGTTGGCCCTAATTAAATATCCCGCAGGTTTGATTAGGTCAGAATTATAAATATTACAAGGTTTAGAAAAATGTGGAAGGATAAGTAACACTAAGTAACTAACATGATCCAGTAAGTTCAATATATAATAAAAGAAGTTGTCGTCCCAATATACATTAAAACCTACCCAGTGCATGGTGGCCCCTCACTTTCATCTGAACACTTCACACTGCCTCTGATGTCATAGACTCTTCTGCATGTATAAACAAATATGTATGACAAATGAGCCATGACAAGCATTAACAACTAATTCTCTAACATAGATCTTCAGAAAACCATCCCATTCACCTATGAACCTTCTTCATTCTAGCTCTAATTGTAATTCTATGGTGTATATCAGTCGAATTTGGATCCAAAGCTGGTTGAGATATCTCCAATCCTTCTTCTCTTACAATTTGCAGGTATCTGAGAAAATAGAAGACCATGTCATTATTATTTCCTCTCTTTTGGAAGAGTATAGAAGCCTTTAATAGGTTAAATAATAATTTTAGATAGCACAGCACGATAGTGGCTAAATGGATGAACAAAAATCTTCTCCTTTTCCACATACAAGGAAACTGTGATTAGAACGATAGCGTAGCACAAGAGGTGAAATATTTGACATTGATATTAGAATCATAAATGATAAAAACATAAAGAATCCTAGATATAGACATAATTAATTAGCAAACTATGATTAACTCTTTTAATAAAATAGGAAGTTCAAAACATCAGTATCATAATGTCTAGACATACAAAATGATAATTAATTCCAGAGGCAGAAAATTATCAAAGGCAAAGAATGCTCACAACACCATTCTAATTTACCTTCCTGGGGAAAAGTTATCCAGTCCTAAATCTTCATCCCAGAGAAATATGTAATCATAAATAGACACTACATCCGGGTGTAGAAATCGTTTTGCAAACCACCTGGAATGCATAAAAGAATAAATATTATTTGAGAAAAAAAGGAAAACGAGATGATTTGAGAAATGAAAGTACCAGGACCATCTGCCTGACATGCCATGAGACTTAACAAACTGAATATGGAAAAATGACAAAATAAAACCAAAAGACACCAGTCCAACTTAACTACCCTTACAAGTCATGATGAAAGTTTTTATTTATTTATTTTTCAGAAACAGCTAGCAAAAATATAGCTAGTACACTCAACCTTACCACTTCGTTTGGTGCTGCGCGGCTATGTGTATGGCCTTGCTGCTCCAGTTGAGATCCCGCCATCCATCCACATTTCCGTCATAATGGAATAACATAATTGTAAAATTCTCTGGAAGAAACTGAAATTAATGAAATTAGGCAAAGTATGCCATTTCGAGCAAAACTTTTCTTTTTCAAATTTTGGACAGAGTCTTCTAGTAATGATGCACTTCAAATAAGAATAAATGGAATACCTTTTGCACCATTGCATCAACATTATGCTTTTGCCTTATACCCACTGGAACTGCCAGCAAGTTACGATGGCTATAAACATTAACCTGCAATTCAATAGTAGCCAGGTCATTACATCATAAATTATTAGACAGTAGACAAGTATTCACAATTATCTGGCAGATGAAGAAACAGTCTCCGGATCATCTATAATCCCTCAACATTTAAAATGTAAACCATTTGAAAGACGCTTACATATTCATGAGAGAGCAGTATCCAAAGAGAACCTTACCTTTGATCTTGAGCTACTTCTCATCCATAGAGGCCTTAACTCCAAATCCGAACTAGATTGTATTATACCATGAGGCAAGCCCTTTAACATCCCAGAATCCACACGAGATCCCTACACACAAGAACATCATAAGTTCCAATTGGAGCAAGGAACAGGTACTCAAGTCACATTATTGAACACATACAAGGTCTGTAAATCACCAGCTAAATTACAAAAATTGGAAATTAATGATAAAATGTCATTTATTATAACACTGAAGGGACCCACTTTCAAGAGACAGAAGGTTAAAAACAGGCACAGAATGCTAGTATTAGTGCACAATACCTTCAATTCATCAAAAAGATGCCACTTTTCTTCCATCTGATAAAGGGTCAACACACAAAAAAAAATAAAAAAAATAGTAGATGCATCAGAAAGAAGAAGAGTCATTTTGTGGTGCATCAAAATAGAAGTGTGACCTATGTCCAATATCAAAATGAGGCTGCTGCAAGCCCCAGTGATTTATAAATCCCACGAAAACTATAAAACTATGTCTAGCATAATAGCTGCTATGATTATACTATCAAATAATACTACAGAGCCTGATGTTGACATAACAAAGCTGTATCAAAAGATCCCTACTGATCAGTGCAGGGTTATTAGTGAACATTAATTTACATATTGGTCCTTGGATATGACAATCACAATAGAAAAGAATAATTTTTGGTGCCATACCTCTGTATGTAGAAACTGATAATTTGTGGTCTTATACACAATGAACAACATTACAGCACACACAATTGCCATAAACGGCAACTGTTTCATCTTGAATCCTGATCCTGATTTTCCCTGCTCAATATTATACATGTAGAAACTTGAAAATTACAAACATGTTTGTAGAAAGCAAAAAAAGATTTACTGTAAACTTCTATATACCTAGTTTATCCAAATTTGAACCATAACTGATGACAACATACCCCATCAGGCAAGCCACTCTTCTTTCTCATCAGCCACCTCCATGATTTGACTGGCTTCATAGAAACCTAAGGCTATTATTCACTTTTCATCACCAACTGCAGTAAAAGCCTATAAGCCAGAGAACATCACAAGTCAATCCAAGGAGATTTTAACACATCATTTTTAAATAAACTTATAGAAACAGGTGTTGATTAAAGAATGTAGCTCTGCTCATTAGCTGTAACAAAATTGCATGGTAAGGTTATAATCCATCAGAGAAAAACATATGATATATTAGAGTACCAAATTCTACCTTCTGCAACATAACTTTGGCACAAGTATACAGTAATAAAAAACATAATAAAGAAGGGAGGAAAAAAGAGCTTTACCATGCCCACGAATCACTAGAAGTACTGTGACCCCCCCCCCCCCCCCAACATCCCGAAAGAAACAGACAAAAATGAAACTGGAAAACCAAAACAAAAGTAATCTGCAAACTCTACCAAAGTATAAATAAAATAGTGCTTATCCAAATGACAAATGCAAAATTACATCTTACAAGTGTTTTTCATTTTCTATTTAGGAGAGAGAGAAAGAAATGGGGATTAAACATGTGAAAGGAGCGGTGTGACATGCATGTACACGCTAGTGTGTAAGCAAAGGAGTAAGGCGTGTGAATCGAAAATTTCAGGCGAGAAAACATACCCAGAATATGGAGTAGAAATGGCATGCCTCAGGTTGCTAAATCTAACCTAAGCTTTCCTAAATGAAGAACCAGACAATTTTGAAAATGGCAACAGAAATCTTAAAATAGAAGCACCCAGGAACATGCAAAACATTTCAAACCCACTTTAATTTTTTCCCACTACAATAATCATATTGAATAAGAAAATATTAAAGAACAGCTGGGTAATAACTGGAACGTTTAAACTAAACCTGCGACCAAAATTTTAATTTCCTTCTCCGCAAATCCCCAATTGTCGTTTCCCGGGAAAATAGGAATGAACAACTCTGAAAACGGAGCCTTTAATTTTACGCAACAGAACAGAAAAACAAAGACCACGACAATTTCCTTCAGATCTAATAACAGAACAATTTTTTTGCTCCTCCTTTAAAGACTAGTATTTAAAACGTTGATCTTCTCCTGAATCTCATAATATCAGACATCAGAGATTGAAGGTAGGAAAGCAAAGTTAGCAACTTCCATGGCCATTTTTAACATCCCAAATAATCCTCAAACTCACCCCTCAAATTTTTTTCTGGGTACTAATAATCAATGGCAATAAATTTTGAATATCACATACCTGGGAGATATAGAAAAATGCAGGTGGGACTGATCGAACCCCAGCTGAAGGAAAAGGAAGCTCCGGCAAGTTCCGGAGAAACCCAATGAACTTCCCTCCGATTTCGGATGATTCGAATCAGCAATGGCAGAGAGTGAAAGAAAGGGATACAGAAACAAAACCCAAGAAAGGGTCAGAGAGCAAGAGAGAGTGGAAGGACGAAATAGACGGATACCCCACGTTTTAAGGGGATGACAGAGACTCGGAGATACTCTAATTCATTCGTGGCTTTGGGTTTCTGCGTTTGGGTTGCCGACGAAAATTAACAGTGTAATAACACCTGGTTGCAACCTGCAATCTCACGCCCAACAGTGTCTGTCTTTTATATTGGTGATGACGATGAAACCAAAACCATCAGTTTTGGTGTAGCATCTTCTTCAACTACGTTTGCTACAAACACGGTCAGCGACTGTCTTACTCAACCTCGTAAGCTGATTGTTTGGTAACCATTGGGTTCTTCAATATTAATATATTCCATGGAATTTCTCAAACAGGTAGTAGTTTTGCTTTCAACTCCCTCCAGTTGGAATTATAACAAAGATCTATAATCCAATCTTTGACACAGTCATTCCAATTTATCCTCTCATTTTTATTTTTTTTTATATCCATTTTCTCATTTCCTATCACATTTGGAAATTAATTTATGATAGGGATAGAATAGAAAAATATAATTAAAAATATGACATGAGAAAGACAATATTGATTTTTTTTTAATTTTTTTTTTGTGTGTTTCAACTATTGCTCTAATGATATTTGTTATTGTGTAATAACAAATAATGTTAGTTTTTGAAATTTAAAACATTTATATACCATGGAATTTCTCTAACAAATGGTAGTTTTGCTTTCAACTCCCTCGAGTTGGAATTATAACAAAGATCTATTATCAAATCTTTGACAGAGTCATTCTAATTTTATCCTCTCATTTTTTTTGTTTTCATATCATTTTTCTCATTTCCTATAACATTTGGAAATTAATTTATGATAGGGATAGAATAGAAAAATATAATAAAAAATATGACATGAGAAAGACAATATTGAATTTTTAAAATTTTTCTTTTTTGTGTTTCAAACTATTGCTCTAATGATATTTGTTATTGTGTAATAACAAATAAAGTTAGTTTTTGAAATTTAAAACATTTATATACCATGGAATTTCTCAAACAAGTGGTAGTTTTGCTTTCAACTCCCTCAAGTTGGAATTATAACAAAGATCTATTATCAAATCTTTGACAAAGTCACTCTAATTTTATCCTCTCATTTTTTTTGTTTTTATATCATTTTTCTCATTTCCTATAACATTTGGAAATTAATTTATGATAGGGATAGAATAGAAAAATATAATTAAAAATATGACATGAGAAAGACAATATTGAATTTTATTTTTTTTGTTTTGTTTTTGTGTTTCAAACTATTGCTCTAATGATATTTGTTAGTGTGTAATAACAAATAAAGTTAGTTTTTGAAATTTAAAACATTTCGGAGGTAGTAAATATTCAAGAGTTTTTTTAACAAGTGTTCCAAGGATATTTGATAAGATGTAATAAATATAGTCTTTTTGAAATTTAAAATATTTCAAAAGTAGTAAATTATTTATTACATAACACTAAAATAATGGTCAACCGCTACAATAAATGATAAAAAAATTTCATATTTATCATCTTATCAAGTGTCGCACCCGTTAGAAAAATCTAATAATTATTAGATGATTAATTATTATAATAAGTGTTACACAAATTTTATATGAGCTTTTCTAACTGTCACTATGATACTTGTTAAATTCTATAAATAAATAATCAATTTTTCTAACGAGTGCCCTAAGAGCACTTATTAAGATTCTATAAATAAAAAATTTGTAGCATTTATTATATTAGTTGATCATGATTTCAGTGCTATTTAATGTATAAATTAATATTTTTGAAAATTTTAATTTTCAAACACTATATTTATTGCAGTTTAACAAGTGCTCTTAGAGTACTCGTTAGAAAAACCCTTCAAAAATTTGTAATATTTATTATGGTACTTAGACCATAATTTCTATGGTATTTAATACTTAAATTGTTACTTTTAGAAAGTTTTAATTTTCAAATACTAAATTATTATTCATTAACAAGTGCTCTTATAATACATATTAGAAAAATTATGTATACTACAACATCATAATAAGAACTACAACTCCTTAAAAAAATTGAGTTTTTTAATAAATGTTGTAAATACACTTGTTGAGATGTAATAATATAATTTTAGAATTTGATACAATCCAAAAGGAGTTCATCATTAATTATATAATATTAAATTATGACTATTAGTATAATAAATGTTACAAAATTTCTTGCATTAACTGCACTAATTATTGGAGAATTGATTTTCTTAACTATAATTCTTTTTTATCTTCTTCTGATATATCATAAATGATGTAACCTAAAACCTTCTTCTTTAGAGCATGACCCATAACAATCTAATGATTTTTACTTAGTCGTTAAATAGAAAAAGGATTTTTCTGACGGATGTTCAAATAGTACTTGTTAAGCTATAATAAATATAGTCATTGAAAATTGAAATATTTTACAAGTAGTAATTTGTGCAATAAATAACACTGAAATCATGATCAACTATCCTAATAAATATTATAAACTTTCTATTTATAGAAGCTTAATAAGTACCCTTTGAACACCTGTTAGATAAATCCATACAAAAATATCACGATTCAAAAAATTTATAGAGCTAAAGTATTAATATCCATCACACACAAATATTTATTTATTTTTATTTTAAAGGATTAAGTTTTGATTTGTAAAAAGATCAAAGTAACTAGTTTTTTATTTTATAGATTAAATACCTTGAACTTTAATATAAATAGTATCGGTTACAAATTATCAAAAATTACTTTTGAATTGCAAAATATTGATATATATATATAAATAAAACCGTTTCTATTATTGCAAATTTTGAACTTATATGTGTCGTATGTACTATATAAATAATATGATAGTTTGAGTTTTTAAAATTAATTTTTTTAAATAATAATTTTTGAATTAAATAATACTAAAATTATGATAATTACCGAAATAAATACTACAATCTTTTTAATATATATTAAGTCCCCCATTAAAAAAATTCAAACACAAAAAATTCATATATTTGAATATACCTTTTTACGCAAATTTGCTTGGGTTAATTTCCATAAATATTTACTGAAAAAGAAGAAGAAAAAAAAAATTGTGTCCAATGGAGGCCACCTATCTGCTTAAGATGTTTCTACTAATGCGGACGGCACCAATATGCAACCAAGTCAAGAGAGAGTGCTCTGATTAGTAAGATAGAGTGCCCCAATCAAAATCATCATCTTAGAAATTAATGAATTAGTCGTAGTTTCCCATTAGATTTGATCAAACTAACCTACTATCACTCATTAGTTTAGTTGATAAAACCACTCCATTTGGTGACCTTTGTGATTTGAATACTTGTATAATATTCCAACTCCAACCCCAAAAACTTTTAAAGAAAATCATCTTAAGTTTTTGACAAAAAAAATCTAAAGAATCAAATCTTCCATAGTTCTCCACAAATCTAGATCCTAGAGTCAAACTATCAAAACCAACAAGTTACAATACAAACAAATCGCTATCCCTTATTTATTAGCTTACTTGATAAAACTTTTGAGTTTCTTTATTTTTTTTACATACATAATATTACCATGTTCAGTTACAACACCTTTGTTTTAATCAGTTTAGTTAAGACATCATCTAGACTAACTATCATAATTTAAACTATGAGAATCTAAAAGAATTATTTATATATATATTATATAATATCCAAACTCATTTTGTTAAACTTTGAGAATCTAGAAAAACTAATAATATACAAAATTTTGGAAACTCCAAAATTTTGTCATCTATTTAAAAGGAGAAAAAAGAAAGAAGAGTTAACATGTGAGTAGTTATTAGAAGTTAAATTTTTTTAATTAATAAAAAATTTATTCATTTATACTATTGTTGGTGTAACAGATAGAAAGAAAAAATAGTTGGAACATAAAATTTTTATAATAATTCACCAGAAGCCTTGGCTACATCAAAACCTTCTCCTTGAATTACAGAATTCAACAATCTAGCTAATTCTTACAGGTCTTAAACCAAAACTTAACTGAATTAATAGACTCGACTTCAAACACCAAGTTTCAAAACTCACCACAAGCTAAACTTTACCGAACTCAATCACAAACTTTTAAGTTCAATCGTGTTTTTATGTCCCATTATGTCTTTAAGGATATTCTTTTTGTGTGGAATGCTGGTTGTATAATGATTTTCTTTCTTCCTGCTTAATTGTGTGTTTCTTTTTAGAAAGATGAAAAAAAAAATTAAAAAGAAGAACAACAAAATCCATGCATTTCACTCTTTCCGATGTAAAAAAGAAAAAAGAATGATGCATCTCACAAATTTGGAGGAGTATGGAAGGATTTTATACCAATTATAGGCCAAATGCTATCCTATGTCAAATATTTTGGTATTACTTTTTTATATATAAATAATTTGTTAGTTTAAGAAGCATATAAATATAACTCTATATGTATATATTTATACACAAAATATAGTAAAACATGCTTGAATATAACAGTTGAGTATAAGTAATTTGAAATTGTAAAAAAATATTTTGTGAAAAAAAGACAATTCCAAATCTAAGTAAAATTAGACTCATATTACAAAATAATAAGAATATTAATAAAAATTAATATATATATATATATATATATATATATTTGTCACGACTTTAATGCCACATGCTATTGTTGTCATCATCGTCACCATCATCACATATATCATGTGAAGGAGTTTGATGATACCCGCACGCTTGCAACAAAAATATTTCGAAGTCTCTTAACTATTTCAATCCAATATTAAATGCTATCATGGATCTTCATGTATTATTCACCCCTCCTCCTCTCTCTCTCTCTCTATTTCTCTCTCTTTTGAATAGTATTTTTTTAAAATATTTATTTGTTTAGGAAATATCATAACTAGTACACACATTTTTATGTAATAGTACTTTCATGCACATAACAAAACATATGAGATCATTAAATTTATTAGATTCAATAATACGTAACAACTCAGATCACACATTTATCAATCATAACATTGGAATATGAAATTATTAAGTCCTAATATCTTTGTTTTATAAATTAAATAAATCGCTCTCATTGATTGTTAATATTTAATTAACTTCTTACTACATTGAAAATGTTTCCATGAAAATAAAGAAAAATAGTTTATAGATAATATTGCAGTAACTAAATTTTTTTTAATGGGAAGGATTAAGAAATTAATGGTATATAAACATTATTATGCATATAAAAAAAAACAATAAATTATGAGTGTAGATAGTAGTGGAATGAATACGTGATTTGAATAACATAAATACACACTCAACAATATTTTACTCACATTTACAAATAAAAAAACACCTTGGCCGAAACTTTAATGTGGGTTACATTAATTAATAATTAAGTGAAACATGTTTCAGAAAATAAGGAAAGCATCAAACTCAATAATTGGCAATTTATAATACTTATTGATAAAAAAAACACGTGGCAACTAATTAGAAGAAGACAGCTTATAAAATTAAACAGCAAAAGACGTGCTTCCTTGCTTGGCATTATCAAAAGGAAACCAAGGTTATTATATTAAGAAAATTTCATTTTTTTTTATTATTGTTTTGTAAACAAGTGTATAAAATAAATTGCTGGGTTGTTGACTAACTATAGTTTTTTACAAAGAAGGGTTTAGTCATTATTTCTTTTAAACATAATCATAGAACTAGGGAAGGTTTGGTTTAGGGAGGGGAGGTGTTAAATTAAAAAAAATAAAATTGATTGGCTTTGGAAAGCTAAGGATAATCCTAGGATAAAATATTTCATTTTGGGCATTTTATTAAAGCAATCAATTCCCACTAAAAACCCTCATGTGTTCTAGGAAAAACTTTTTTTCTATAATTCCCCCAAACATTTGGATTTGTACTTCTACATCCCAATGGCTTGCTTATTGTTGCAACAAAAAATTAGATGTCCCCATATATAGTCTAAAAGGAATTCCTTGGTTCTCCATTTTTATTGCTTCAAGCAAGAAATCACATTGTCTTTGAATCAAGAATTACTGAAATCAAAATAATTGCCAACAAAGCTTTTTCTAGCTAGATCTTTGTTTCTCTTCTCTCATCGTTTAACAAGAAATCTCATGCATCACATGCTTCTTCATATCTCTTCAAAACCTCTCAAATTGCCAATTGATTCAAATTAAATACAGATGGTTCAGTTCCTTTCTAATCCAGGTTCTATTGGGGTTGGTAGAATTTTGAGGAATGAATGGGGTAACTGGATCAGGTTAATCCTTGAAAATTGGTTATGGAACCAATACTATGGAAGAAATTTGGAGGCTCAAGCATGGCCTTCTCATAGCTATTCAAAAACATATTACAAGGTTAGAAATTGAGATTGATGTCATGGAATTGTTTTCCACTTATTTAAAGAAGATAATTTATTTTATCATTTCAGTATCATTCTTAATAATTATAAATAATTGATAAGTTTTTAACACGTAAAAATTAATCATATTTTTTGTGAGATTAATAAGAGAACTGACTAGACGGTATTTTTGCTTTTCCGCATCAATGTTCTCTTTTGAATTTTAATTTAATCCTTTCCATGCATTTCTTCTCATTTTGAAACTGAGTAAAGAAAACTAGTTTTCCTAAACTTATTTCTAAACTAGTTTTCCTAAACTTATTTCTCATTGTATTACTTAATGGCATGCATGATGAATTCTGTTTTTATTTTTTATTTTATTTTAAGATTAACCCTATCTGCAATAAAAAAGAAAAAAGGCCAAACTATATTCGACGTGGGAAATGGACACAAAAGAGTCAATCTTTCCAACCTGGGTTTTTGTCTTTTTATTATATCATTTTGAAGTGACATGCGCCCAAGGTTATCCAATTTCCAGGTTTCCACATCATGAGATGATTGCATTACCTTTTAAAATTACAATGGTGCAGAACTCTTTCTTTCTTTTTTGTTTTTCTTCTAATTTGGAAAAAAATATTCCATTTAACCTTTGTTTAAGAATTAATTGATAGAGGAAAAGAAATATATATATATATATATATTATATCAAAGTGGTTTAAGAAATTTTTTTTTTGATTTTTTTAAATATCTTTATGAACTTATATAGTTAAGTAATTATCTTTAATTATTTTTTTGTTACAAATAAATTTTTTTTTCATTTTAATATCAATAAAATTGTAATTATTTTAGAATTATTACTTTCATTTTTATTAATTCTTTTTAATCTTAATAAATTTATATTTTTTTTGATAATTATATATCAATAGTAGTTAAAATTGACTCTCTCTTTTTTTAGTTTAATAAGTTCTTAATAATCATAATTTTGTAAGTTTTTCTGAAATTTATGAATTAGAATTTTAAATACTCTTATGAGTTTTTATTATGACATAAACACTTTTTTAACTATTATTTTAATTAAAATATACAATTTTTTATTTATTTATTATCTATTTTAATATTAATAGAATTATGATTTGTTTTATAACTATAGATATTTTTATCCTGATTCTTTTCAATATTAATAAGACATATCATAAATAAGATTCAATTGCGTGTGTCACAAAAAAGCTAGTATATATATATATATTCTCTCATTATTTGAAAATATTAAAATGTCTTTTTTTTTTATGAAAACTAGTCTCTTCACACTTGCTTACGCACATGCTTATAAACATTTTTTTAAATAAAAGTTCTATAAAAGAAAGTACAAATATCTTTTTAGTAATGTATATAAAAATAAGAGGAAACTGTCAAATAATTTAAAACAGTATTTTACTTTATTTAAAAAATATTATCTGTGCAAAAGATAATGAATTGTAATAGATGCGGTAGGAGAGAAATTGTGTAGTTATTAAGATTTAAAATGATTGTTTTAGTAATTTTATATTGGTAAAAAAAAATTAATTTGTATATAACATATGATAGGAGACCATAATTAGTAATTTATAATACTTATTGACAAAAAAAAAAAAACACGTGGCAACTAATTAGAAGAAGACAGCTTATAAAATTAAACAGCAAATAGAAGTGGTTCCTTGCTTGGCAATATCAAAAGGAAACCAAAGTTATTATATTAGAAAATTCCATTTTTTAAATATTGTTTTATAAACAAGTGTATAAAATAAATTGTTGGGTTGTTGACTAACTATAGTTTTTCACAAAGTAGGGTTTTCTGACCAAAAATAAAAAGAAGAAGGGTTTACACATTATTTCTTTTAAACATAATCATAGAACTAGGGAAGGTTTGGTTTGGGGAGGGGAGGTGTCAAGTTCAAAAAAAATTGATTGGCTTTGGAAAGCTAAACATCATCCTAGGATAAAATATTTCATTTTGGTTATTTTTTTAAAGAAATCAATTCTCACTAAAAATCCTCATATAATCTAGGAAAAACTTTATTTCTATTATTTCCCCAAACTTTTGGATTTGTACCTCTACATCCCAATGGCTTGCTTATTGTTGCAACAAAAAATTAGATGTCACCCATAGTCTTAAAGGAATTCCTTGGTTCTCCTTTTTTACTTGCTTCAAGCAAGAAAACACACTGTCTTTGAATCAAAATAATTGTCAACAAAGCTTTTTCTAGATTGAGTTTGTTTCTCTTCTCTCATCCTTTAACAAGAATTCTCATGCATCACATGCTTCTTAATTAATATCTCTTCAAAACCACTCAAATTGCTAATTGGTTCAAATTAAATACAGATGATTCAGTCCTTTCTAACCAATTTTCTATTTGGGTGGGTGAAATTTTGAGGCATGAGTGGGGTAATTAACTGGGTCAGGTTTCTCCTTCAAAATTGGTTATGGAACCAATACATTGGAAGAAATTTGGAGCATGGCCTTTTCTTAGCTATTGAAAAACATATTACAAGGCTCAAAATTGAGATTGATGTCATGGTTGTTCTCCACTTACTTAAAAAAAAAATAATTTGCTTAATCATTTCAGTATCATTCTTAATAATTGTAGCTATTGAAGTGACATGTGCCCAAGCTTTTCCAATTTCCAGGCTTCCTCATCATCAGATGATTGCACTACCTTTTAAAATTACAATGGCAGAGAAACTCTTTCTTTCTTTTTTATTTTTCTTCTTATTTAAAGGAAAAAAATTTCCATTTAACCTTTGTTTAAGAATTAATTGATCGAGGAAAAGAAAATATTAGAACAGAATATATATATATATATATATATATTTCCTCTTATTATTTGAAAATATTGAAATGAGTAAAAATAACTTTTTTTTTTTATGATAACTAATCTCTCCACATGTGCTTATGCACATGTTAATAAACTTTTTTTTTAAGTAAAAGTTCTTTAAAAGAAAGTACAAATATTTGTCTAGTAATGTGTAAAAAAATTAGAGGAAGCTGTCAAATAGTTTAAAATAATATTTTAATTTATTTTTAAAATATTATCTGTGCAATTGATAAAAAATTAGTATTTTTAGTAATTTTTGTATAAAATTAAATGAAAAATGTATAGTATTTAAATTTATTTAAAAAATTACTCTTTCAACTGATAAAAAGACAATGAATTGTAATACCATGCGTAAGAGAGAAATTGTGTAGTTATAAGGAATTTTAAAATTTAAGATGATTAATTTAGTAATTTTAAATTAATAAAAATTAATAACACTATGATAGGATATCATAAGGGTCTCTCTTAGTTTAGAATAGTATAAATAAATAAAAATTCTTCGAGATTTCTATAACTAATAACCTTTTGGTGCTTCCAACCTGAAAATTTTTCTTCCTTAATATTTTCTCTCATTTTTCATTTTACTTTCATCTCATTTTCTCCTCTTCCAAATAAAACATTATTTTTCTTCTTTGAGCCTAAAAATGATTGCAACTCCAATGCTAATGAAAATAGAGAACATCTACACATAAATTCACTTGATCGTTAAATTAAGAGTAATAATTATTAGTGTTAGTAACACATGATATGTCACTATTTTATTTATGACAATATAACAATTTAATACACTAACAATATATCAAATATTAATTTTTCAACAATTTTTCAGCCGGTCTATTTGAAACATTTATTGTCTTTCCCTTGAGAAGCCTATATATGAATAAAAAGTCACAACAGAACATCGTATAAGACCAATTGTTTTGAAGTTGTTGATATGTAAAATTATATATTAATTATAATAATGAAAAAAAACCCATTAATTGAAAAAGTTGGTTTCCTAATATGGTATGGTCGATGACAATGATGCAATAACCACTCTTTAGGGTTAATTGTTTGATTAAGGAAAAATTCAATTGTAACCACAAAAATTCATAAGAAATTACAAAAGTAGCCGGCAAGCCTCACTATAATACATTGATTTTTCAAAGATCAGTTGCTTGACAATTCAAATAGTCAAACTGTATTGGTGATCAAATATATAATAATCTCTTGGTTGCTAAATAATTTTGGAATTCAATTGCTTTAGATACTTTGTTTGGTGGCATCTAATGAAGTTAGTTTAGCTTATGATAGTTGATTATGGCATCAAGTAAAACAAATGATTGGTTTATGATTGAGTAGTTAATTAGAGTAATCAGGTATCAATTCACTCTCAATTTTATTGTTGTAGTCAGAATCTTTTATGAAACTTACCTAATCCAAATTAGATATATTTTGTAGAGGCATGCATAAAATGGTTAAATTGAAGTAATCGAACTGAATCACCCACAAAATTGAGTTTGTTTTGATTATATTTATATGCCAGTTTAAAATCAATTATTTCTTTTTGGAGTTTTTCAAAATTAACCGAATCGAAAAATTTTAGTATTATTATTTTTATTGTAAAATATTGTAATTATATAATATATTATAATAAATCTAGTATTTTTTTTAACTTTGAATTTTTTGGACCTAAGATTGTATTTCTTTTACTTGTTTTGGGTTAAAATAAAAAATTAGGCAAGACAACCAGCTCAAGTCCAATAATCAAAAACTAACTCAAACCGAACCTAACTCAATCAGTTGGATTAGTTTTTAATATTCTATATGTGAAAAATCAAATATGATAATTGAATATTCTAGTTTATTAATTTTTTTTTTCCAAAACCAAACCAAATCCACCCCTATTATTTTCTTAGTATTATTTTTTATGTTTATCTATAAATAAGATCATATGATCCAAGTCAAATTCATTACAATTGTCCAATTGTTTAGACAAAAAAAAAAAAGAAGGAAGAAGATTTGATTGGATTGAATATCAGACTCAAAGGATGAAATTGTCATCCATAGGAAATTTTCCCTCATAGGCGAACCCTATCTTAATTTGAATTTGCTGCAATACTCCCTTGATATTACTGCTACTATCCTTACTCATTCTTAGTCTCCTTTAACTCATTCCTTGTCCCCCAAATACAGTTTGTGTCCAATGCTGCTGGGACCTCATTCTTTGAGTTCGAGGTCTCTTTGCAGGAAGATTCAACCCTATCCAATCTTTGGTTCTGAGCACTTAATAAAACTATTTACACCATTTACACATTTGTCTTTGTCTACTCTACTTAGTTTCCAGAAATAGTTCTATACACCTAGGCCCTTGCTAGTCATCATTCAAAAAAGAAAATCTTTGTACAGATTAGAAAGGCCCCTAGGCACCAAATCTGCTTAATCTACAACATATTCACTTTGTTCGCCCTCTTTTCTTTCCCTTCATGGAAGTTCCAGGTTGTTGTCCTGCATTCCCACGTCTAACTTTTCTTGGTCGACCAAATCCTTTCTTTGTAACAGCTAAGGATTCCACTGAAGGTGGAGAATCAATATTACTTGGTTTCTTAGTCCCATAAGTGACCACAGAAGCAACAGTTCTGGCACTGGGTTCCTTTACTAACATCTTGAGATTACCTGGTTGAACACTTTTCGGTTTGACAGGGGGATTATGAACTGCGGCTATGATGAACATGTTAGCAGAGGTAGCCTTGCTGCTAAAACTCTTGAATTGCTGTCGCAATTTTTTGGTGACAAGGTCTCTAAGAAGTAGAGCAGCTTTGTATTCGCGAGTACTCTTGGAGTAGAAGACCAAAGCATTGTTAGCAAGTAGAAGTAAATCCCGGAAAAGTTCTATAGCTGACTTAATGATTTGGCTGCCAATTCTTGATCTTATAGTGTCAAAATCCATGTGCCTCCTGATCATTTTCTTGTACCTTCCTCTCTTCTGTTACAAAATAAACAAGTAATGAGCTCATCCAAACTAATGGTCAATTTCTCATTGCAAATAATGGACTTTAGGTAACAATATAAGGGCTAGTATTAGTTTATTCCAAGAGGTAGCTTGTTAGACAAAGAGACCCAAATGACCTTCAAACTTGTCAAGGTAACTGAACTGACAAATCAATTTAAGATAGACTGGGAAGCATATATTATAACCCATACCTGGCTATCGAGCCTACGACAAAAGGCAGACGCACATTTATTTTCCAAAATAGAATTCAAAATCTCCACTAAAACATCAATTCCTTTCCTTCTCAATCCTCTATCATGATCACTTGCACCAGATAATCTGGCAACCTCGCCACAATTGCTAGTAGTACTTTCTTTACACCAAGAAAGAACATCAGCAGAACTAAAAAAGTCACTTTCTCCAACACTCACTTCCTTTATATTTCTAGTACAATCCTTCCTCTTTCTCTTCCCTCTCCTTTTTCTTAAACTCCCTACTTGTCCTCCATATGCAGTTAGTGCCAACTTCTCAAGGCTTGACATTTTCTCCACATGGGAAGAATGAGAAACTTCTGGCTTAGTCTCTATCACTTCAGCAGAAGTCTGTGAAACCTCTGGCTTGGTCTCCATCTCCTCAGCTGACAGTAATGCTGGAATTTGACACTCACAAGACTTATCTATCATGGTTTCTTGTGTAAAACTGCCAGCAGATAGTCCATCCTTTGAAGTCTCCTTGCTGGAAGATTCAACCCTCTCCAATTTCTGGAAAGACACAGGTGATTCCAGACGGCAGGAGTCATAGTCAACATGACAACTATCCTTTTTCTCATTCTTTACAGACTTTAAAGACTCAAGCTTTGATTCCAGAGATCTGAAATAGAAAATAAGTAAACTATAACAAAAATACAAGCTAGGTAGCAGCAAAAAGACAACATTCCCCCAACAATCTCGTAGGATTGAAACAAGATTTATAAATTAGTATGTGGTATAGGACTCCCATGTCCTACCCACCATTCTCTTATGAGATGTGAGGATTATAATAGCACACGGTGTTAAGTCCATATAAATGATAATTGATAAGTAAGAACAAGTATCATACCTATTTATCTCATGTGTTTTCCTAAATCCTAATTCTAAATCAATCAAATACTCAAGCTGAGTGACTTGTATCTGTTCAATCATTAACTCTCATAACATAGCTAGTAACAAACTTATACCACAATCACAAAATGTCCTTGAGAAAGGTAATTGGATAATCCATAGTACTCTTGTAAGGCTCCAAATCTCAAACTTAGCATCTTCTTAGATCATGACTACATAATCAGAACTTTAATTACCAATTTATGGGATGGGCTCCTAGAGCTTTAAGTGGATATTTAATTTAAGAGAGCTGTAAGCAGCTCAGACTTCCTACAGTGCAGAAGATGTACTTAGTTTCTTTGTCACATACAGCTTGCATAGGAGTCGAAGCATAAGTGATATGACTAACCCAATTGAATCTTCAGATTGCTCAAGAGCTTTCTTCAGCTCAGCCATTCTTTTCTTCCGAAGTTCCTCAAACAAAGCCCTGGGGAGGCCATTTAGTCAGATAAATAACATGACTACATATATAGTAGGCATCGAACCAGAATATATCGGACTATAACCAAACCAGAAAACATAAAACTCTACTTACGTACAACCAGAATAGCGATCTTGCAAGTCTTCATATTTGGCTTTACAAACCTGTAAACAAAATAGTACATCATTCACCACATATCTATTGTTCACCTTTTTGCATTAATGAGAGTATCTAGCTAAGATTAATTTGTGCAGAAAACAAGGTTGAAAATGAGAAGTTTTCACAAAACTGGAGGAAACAGCACTTTAGTCATCACCAATCACAACATCCAGTGGATACAAATGCTGATATAATAGAACTGGGTGATGTAAGTTACCAAAAACTGAAAAACCGAATACAGTACATTCAAGCTCTTACAGATTCAAAATAAGGTTGATAATTTGATGTTATTATCATAGAAAGCATTTCTAAGCATAAACAAATACAATGCCTGAAACTACCACTGTTGTTATGGCAACTTCTTGAGAAGTAAAGCAGCTGAGAAAACTTAGTTACAACCTCACAAAGAAGAAAAAGAAAAAGGCATCTACAACTATAGGATTGTAAAGTATAAAACAGATACATCCAAATTCAACATCAAGCAATTGAAGACAAGCAATTATACCAGAATCCAATGATAGAATGGAACACATCACAATGTACCTCAAGTCTTCACTGATCCATTTGGAAATTAAATGAAAGTTAGAAACACGTGTCTATGAGGCAGACTCATAATTTAGTGCTACTTGTTCTTACTTTTACTGAATCATTTTCCTGGCAACTACGAGATTCAGCCCCTGGTTGGGAACCCCACTTGGGGGAGGAAGATTTTTAAACTCTCTTGATAATGCTTGATGTACCATGTGCTGATTAGCAACTACCCAGTATCTGGTATTCTGGTTTTGCTAAAAAAATAGAACATCACCATGGCTCCTACTTTACAGTCAAGTGCTTCATCATTGACACGTGTTATCCACCAAAATTTTGACCCTATTATCCACATTATTTTCTTTAAATTCTTTCTTCCTTATTATTATACCTAGTGAACTTTCTGACGTCAACATTTCTGGATTTATATTAGAACTCGTAAAAGGGTAGAACATTTTCTTTTTCCTTGTAGAAGAAGAAATAAAAGGGTAAACCGTTTTATTGTCTGGATAATAAAATATTCCATGTGCTTAGAAAAATGTAGAAACTGAATAATAAAATATTCCATTTGCTTGCACAACAAGGTGGTCTATTGCTCTTCAAAAAAAAAATTAAAAAAAAATTGAGAACCCCACCCTCAAATCCAACTTTTTGAACATTAAACCTCAACAAAATAAAAAACTTTTTTTATTTTTTATGTTTACTTAAACATGAAATAATTCAAAAGAATAGTAAAAATGTACTAACTAATGAAATCAATTACTATAGGAGTTTTGGTGGGTATTAAGAAATTAAGATACTAAATGTGACATTCACCAAAATATTAAAAGGAATTTATTCATCTAGATTTGGAATGGAAACCAATTAATGGAGTATCAAAAGACGTTCCCTAAAAATATTCTTTTCTCTCTTTTTTTTTTTTTTGCTCTTTACAAATGTAAATAAATTCTGACAAAAAAATAGAAATTACAAAAAAAATAATAATAATAATTTGATTTTTACCTCGGGGGTAAAAGTGTACGGAGAAACGGCTCTGGTTCGGAGCTCGGTGGCGACAACATCCCAGTCTCGGGCCCCGTGCCTGAGAACAGCCCCACCAAGGAGGAGCTCCTCCCAAGTCCCCCACCTCCCCATTATCTCTGTTCCCATCACCCTCCACGTGTACGTCTCAGATTTAAAAACCACCACCCCCTTTTTTTTTTCCTCCACTACGCACCTGGCTCACGTTAGCAATCGCCGCCCTTCAAAACAAAAATAAACTGTTTACAAAACAAAAACCACCCACACCCTTATGCTTATTATGGAACAAACAAAAGAAAACCGCCTCTAAGGAATCGGAAAACCAGGGTGGAACTGTAAAGGTGGTTTTAGACTTTGGAGGGAAATGAAAAGGTTGTTTCGTTGGTTAATTGTCTAAGACAATGTTTTTCTCACAGTCTGTCAATTTCTTTTTCCCAAAAAATTAAAAAAAAGAGTAAGCGTAAGACAAGGGGTTGACGGATTCTAATTTCTTGTATTGAAAGCTTGAAGCAAAGAAGACAACGAAAAATGAGAAAAACATTGGACGACGGATCATTAAATTCCAAACAAACACTGTCCCTCTCTCATCGGGTGGGTTTATATATAATGGGGGTTTTTTGAAATGACTATTCTACCCCCAATCTTTTTATTAATTCTTTAATGAGTTTTCTTTGTTCAAATTGTGCGCTTTATTTTGAGGGGAGAGGGCTGGCGGGGTGGGTGGAGAGGCAAAATTTGAATGCTCGTCAAATCAAATCAAGTCAGTCTTCTCTCTCTCTCATTCATTTGATTATTTTATTAGTATATAAAATTGAGCTCCAAGACATAAGACTATAGGATGTGTTTTGTCAAGGTCAATGACATTACAAATTCAATTCAAAATCTGTAAATGACAGTTGTAACCTTGGTACAAAAAATTATAGATTTTTCTTTGGAAGGGTATAAATTTACAAATTTAAATTGTTATTATCTTTCTATTCTTTATAGTATTATAAGCTGTTTTCTCTCTATCTTATACAAAAATAAAAAATAAATTAATTAATTGCATGACATAATTAATTCATGTACAGTGTAAATGGTTTGTTAAGCTATTTATGTAAACGTGATTCATATCTTACAAGTTATTGAACAAATTCCAAGAGAACTTACTTAACTAATTGACATAATTTTGCATCATATTCGAATCATCATCATCACATGTTAATCTTCTTTATTATAGTTGATAATTGATACCTTTACTAAAGACACAAGTTTGATTCTTTTATAATGCTCTCTTTATTACTTAGCATATGCTATAAAATAAGAGCTTACTGTTATACCCACTACAATAACTTTAAATCACTGTAGCTCCACAATTTATGTATCTGAAGAAAGAAGAGAACATTCTCTTATCATTCTCTTCATTAATTCACTTTCCTAGAGGCAACAATGTGAAAATGGGGTTTCATTCACTGCATGACGTTTTGCCTCTGTAGACCTTCATTTATGATCAATTCTTGGTGGGGTTTTCACCTTGAATTGTAACATTTGTGGAAATAATTGAATTAATTGAAAAAGAAAATTGGATATGCCCCAGTGGTTAAGGCAATGAAGTTTTCAGCTTAAAAATGTGATTGGTTTGGCCTAGGACTTTGTAGTTAGTTTTACCAGTGGGAAAAGGTATCAGACTTCTAGCCACATGGCACTTTCCATGCCACATGTCAATGACATGGTTCCCACAAGGAATAAACTTTCCACGTTGGTGCCTGCCTAGCTTGCTCCACTGGGTCTTGGCAAATTGTAGGTTCACTATCCTTTCATATTTACAAGGACAAGGACATGAGGAGTAGGCCTGACCATGCAAGTTGCCAACCTTTGTCATTGGGTAGCTTGGCCTGGCTCTAGTCTGCAACATAAACAGTTCTTATGACAGCAAGCTTCTCATCCTTAACCAACAAAATCACCTCCAAGTAAGACTAATTCTATGCAGTTCTTCAAAATGATCCATTCTATTCTTCTATATATTGATTTTGCAAAGAAACTCACTGAATCCAAAATCAGTATGTCTAAAATAATTAGGCAGTCCAGGAACTCCCTGCAGCTTTGATAACAAAACTATAATAATTGTTCATCAGTAAGTTCCGTAGAATATCACTTGAACACCAGGATGACAGCCTTTTTACAAGAACAAAGAAGAGACAAGTTTGAACAGAAAGATATAATGATCTATTTCATTGAATATCCATGAGTAATACACATGATTACTACTTACAACTGAACAATACACAAGCCAATAGGCTGTAGCCCTAGCGGCACCGACCCTAAGGAGTAAGCATCCATGATTAATGAATCACAATAAGCAGCTTTCAACACTGCAGAAAATTTGGATGCACAGATGACTACTTCATCCTTCAGGCATCCCCAGTTATGAGGAATGATCAAGCATTACTCACAAAACACAAAAATTTCATTCTACAGCGCTCTGATATGAACATAAGCTAAAGATGACAACAAAATTTGTAAAGCATCTTGTGAGAATTGTTAGATGCGGAGAAACACTATCTCGATTTGAAAGCTTCATATTTTATGTAGTCCTGTATAAGAGTGGTATTAGCCAAGCCACTTCTTCATGCAATTTCTCAGAACTTCATTTGGGTGGTAGCATTTGTTATGATCCTTGAAGAACTAGGTTTAACTCCTGAGCACATTTTGCCAAGAGACCACCCCTCCTACAAAAAAAATTTGAGGGAAAAGAACAAGGAGAAATAATGAATCTCAGTTGCTACATTTAGATGGGAACAAGGAATATCACAATAATAGTTAATGAATATTTAAACTGTAAGAGGTTATAACTCATTCCTAGAGCTCACCTAAGACCTTAAACTTTTAGGTGGAATGGTTCTTGGGGTATCAGAGCCTTTATGACTAAGAGGTCAGGAGTTCAAATTTTTCCGTCAACCATTCTAAAAAACATATAATTAAAATTTAAGCACAAGGTATGAGGAGGGCTTGTCTTAAGATTTCAGGAGGAATGGTTCTTTGACACAAACAATTATGGAAGGAAGTTGACAATCTCCACTCTCCAATAACTTGGTACTTTGGATGCACAAAAGTGATTGGCAATATCTTATCATGCATGTTTGCATTACTTGAAAACATTTAAGACAGAAATGTTACCTTATCAGTAATGGAAGAATTTTCTGGATCTTTTGCATCTGAATAAAGCACAGGTTACAGCATTCCAACCTGTGCTTGAATTTTCAAATAAATATTAGTGGCTCTTACTGAGTTAGTTGTATTCAAACATAACTACATGAGATAATGAATGTATAAATTAAACTAATGATAGATGCAAACACCTTTTCTCTGCATGTAGATCAACACCAACAGCTGGAGGTGCCGAAATGGTTGAGTTTATCACTGGACCAAAGACTGCTATAAGCTTCAGCAGCATTTCAAGTGATACGTTTATATGCCTGTACAATCGCAACAGGGAAAAATATCTTCAAGGTTTCCACTGAAAAGTCACCATAAGGAGAACCTTACCTTGACCTAGCATATTGTCAATTTATAGATCTTCATATATGTTTAATCTTCTAAGAGTTTGTTAATCAGGTTGAAGCCCAAAAATATACATCGGTTAGATGGATAAAGTTTAAATCCATATCCCCCTCTCCCCAATACATTCTATTATATTTGTGTAACATCTACCATGTTTTTCACTCTCCAGCAACAGCCTCTGTAAATAAAATCTTTCATCAATGCATGTAGAACAGTGGCTATACAGAGGTATTAAAGCTTCAAGTCAAGTTATATTCTAGCACTTCATTTTTGCTTGACCTATTTTTTGTTTACTAATATATAGAGAGAGCAGACTCCAAAAGGAAACCTAAGTTTTGTCCCTTTCAATTAAAAGAAACGAATCCAAAATCTAGGGGCACGTGGTTTTGGTCATTGTTGAAGGCGGCCTTGTATGAAACTGTTGAACTATTATGAATAAACATAATAGTTTAATGCTTGATGATTTTAATGCCAACTTATTTATCAGGAGTTACCTTTCTATCTTGCTATCTAGCAAGCCAGTAAGCACAGGAAGCAAGCAGGAAAACAGATCCAAGCTGAGAATCTGCATCTTCTCCACAAGAACACTGATTACATCTGCTTGCACCTGCATCAAATTTAAGTTATTCTTAGAAAACCACCAGTTTCTATCAGCCATCCCATAAAATTAAATGAAAACCGCCAAATATACGCACGGAGTGATCTGGAAGCTTTCTCAATGCGCTGATGGCACCTTTGATGTCATTCCTGTACCAAAAGTGCCGCACCACCTGCGATGAAACATTAGAAGTTCAGAACCTCAACCACTCAGTCACTACCAATAGAAAAGTGGGAAAAAACTTATAGAGCTAATATGCAACAAAATAATATAAATATCCACTACTAGCTAAACTTACCTGCAACTTTGTCAAGCGAGATCGAAGGGTACTTAAAATTACATCGTGAGTTTGCATCAGACCCTCAATGATGACCCCTTCATTTGCAGAGTTTGTATCCATTCCAAAGATTTGAGGCTCATTTCCCGAAGTTTGAATCCCTTCCAGAAAATTGAGGCTCATTTCCCGAGTTTGAATCCCTTCCAGAAAATTGAGGCTCTTTTTCAGAGTTTGAATACCTTCCAGAAAATTGAGGCTCTCTTGCAGAGTTTGAATCCCTTCCAAAAATTTGAGGCACTTTTGCAGAGTTTGAAACCCTAACAGAAATTTGAGGCTCTTTCGCAGAGTTTGAATCCCTTCCAGAAATTTGAGGCTCCTTTGCAGAGTTTAAATCTCTTCCAGAAATTTGAGGCTCTTTGGGAGAGTTTGAAATCCTTACAGAAATTTGAGGTTCTTTTGCAGAGTTTGAATCCCTTCCTGAAATTTGAGGCACTTTTGCAGAGTTTGAAACCCTTACAGAAATGTGAGGCTCTTTTGCATAGTTTGAATCCCTTCGAGAAGTTTGGGCAACTTTAGCAGAGTTTGAAACCCTAACAGAAATTTGAGGTCCTTTAGCAGAGTTTGAATCCCTTCCAGAAATTTGAGGCTCTTTTGCAGAGTAAGAATCTCTTCCAGAAATCTGAGGTTCTTTTGCTGAGTTTGAATCCCTTCCAGAAATTCGAGGCTCTTTTGCAGTGTATGAATCTCTTCCAGAAACCTGGGGTTCTTTTGCTGAGTTTGAATCCCTTCCAGAAATTCGAGGCTCTTTTGCAGAGTATGAATCTATTACAGAAATCTGAGGTTCTTTTGCTGAGTTTGAATCCCTCTCAGACATTTGAGGCTCTTTTGCTGAATTGGAAACGCTTCCCAAAATTGGTGGCTCTTTTCCACAGTTTGAATGCCTTCCAGATGTTTGAGGCTTGCTTTTCTGTCAATTACCGTACAAGACAATTTAGCTGACCATGTTTAATGAACCATGACAATGGCTACAAGGCAAATAAGATGATTGAGGTGTACAACCACATTATTTGAAGAACATTAGGATGTTCCACGCTTAATATATACAAGACATATACTATAAAAGATACTTAATATTACTGAAAATTCTCAATTGAGTCTCATTTTTTAAGAAAATGACAATCAATCAGACATTTAAAGGGTTAGGAATTAGCTCCTCAGAGGCTTACTGGAAGATGTTTGAGGAGCTAATTTATGAAACCATGATGTTTCCTACACTTTCTAAACCTGCTCAAGTTGATTTCTTTCCAATAAGACATTGTTCATATGCTAAAAGCTGCTCTATGTCTTTAATTAGAAGTTTGTGTCTAATCAAGTGTTACTACAAAAGCTAAGCAGTAAATAAGCAGTAAATAAGCCCAGCAAGGTTTGTCAAGCTCAACAGACACCACAACCTCACCTGGCGTGCAGCACTGCAACTGAATAGCAGAAGTAACAATTGCAAGAAGATTGAAGCAACCAACTAATGAACAGTCCTATACTGACTGACACCATGTTGAAAACTGATTCTCCATGATGTTTATACTGATAAGACATAATGTGTATATAGAGCTGAACAAGCACATCAACAATTCCATTCCGAAAGCTTCTTCTATGTTAACTAGGATGTAGAGTATAACAAGATTTTAATTTATTTCAAAGTACCATAACCTTAATCTTAAAAGAGTCAGCAGAAGCTCTTATTAGCCAAGCAAATGTCATACCAGACTGATGGGTGAGTCATTAGTTTCAGGTATCATTGTAGGGGTTATCATACTACTTTGGTCTTCATCAGTCTCAATTGTTTCTCTTCTTTCAAACCTCTCAACCAGAGAGCGTGTCCTGCCCCGTACAACTGCAACTGCCAGAAGAATTCTAAGAGATTCAACTTCACTCTTTTGTAAAATTTAGAAAACTAGACATTTGGTAAGGGAAGACAAACCTCCGTTCACATATTTAACTGAACCAATACGTTCAATGCGAGGGGGTGGTTTATCACCTGAGATAGAATGAAATAATCAATCACCAACTAGAAACCAAAATCACTAATCATCAACTGACATACTAGTTAAGAGAAGACCTATGAAATAAACAACCTAAGTTAACTTGTACAAAGAATGGGGTGCATAGTGAAGTTTTGGGGGACATGCCATATCAGAGGTTCGACATATTATCTACGAGCTTACATCAATAGTACTAGCTTCCACTCAATATTTTTCTGAATGGGCAATTTAAAGCAAATTCAGTGAAGCAACATTTTCACAGAATCAATTGGCAAGGTGTGAATGCAGATACACAAAGTATCAGATAAATGGATGAGAAAGAAAACGTCAGTAGAAATTTATTCATCTTTGAGAAGGTAAATATAGCAACAAGATGTGCTACAATTGCATCAAAGACAAGTTATGGCACCGGAGAGTAATGAAATGGTTAAGGCTGAAAATGCCACCAGAAGCTTTAGGCTAGTGCTACAACAAAATCAGCCAGATAGAGAAAAACCAAAATCTAAATAAAAAATAAGGGAAGCTCATCCAGATTGTTTGAATTGCCAGCAATATCATGAGGAATTAAAATGGTTCAGTCTGAGGCGGTTAGATAGATCAAAATGTAAAAAAAAAGGAGGTTTAAATGTTTCACTAGGGTATATAGTAAATTATATGAAAAATAAATTTAAGACAATAAGATAAGTAAATATAAACATAACTACTGGGATATGTATGCTAAGTGACATAGCCGGAGAACTTACATTTTTCCTGGTTAGAGTGCGTTTGTGGAGATAAACTCTTTTCTAACTTGTTTGTAACACTCTTCATAATAGTATGTTTGTCTTCACATGATTTTTTGGCACCATCTTCAGATCTAGGCCTGATTTGGATGTCAACATCCACTTCGCCATCTAAGTTACCAGCTATGTTGCCAAAACTTCCAGTTTTTCCATCTACTGATGACTTCTCAAGATCATACTTACCACTGGAAGGCCTCCGAGTATGAGATGGTCTCAGTAACATTCCAGGTTTTGTCCTTGAAAATGTGATGGTTTCATTACCAGTTTTTGCTGAATCTTTACCATCAGATACATCTAGAGGTACAACGCTAGCTACTGCGAAAGATTTTCGAAGTGCAAGTTGATTGGAATTTGCATCTACTCCTATTGCAGGATTCTTCTTCTGAGTGTGCAAATCAAAAAATTCCTTGGAAGGAACAGGGTGTTCTGTTTTTGGGGAATTTAATAAAGACTCAGATCTCTTGGAAGCAACAGGTTTCCCTCCAGAAGCTTTACATGAAAGATAAAATATCTCATCAGGAAAGAAATCATAATAACAAATAAATCTGCGTCAAATTAAAATAAAAAATTACTTGAGTATTATTTACCATAGTTGCTCATCTCAATCTGCATTCATATCAACGACTTTACTATGTGTTTGCATGTAAAATAAAGTTCCAACTTGAATGTCCTTTCCCATAGATTACCAGCAAAGCCTACCCTCAAACATTGTATTGGTGTGGTGGCCTTATCCCTATTTATTAACAGTGACGAGATGCACTACCCCTGAACTTTGCAACCCAAATTTAATTCAGAATATTCAAGTCAAATGAGTCAAAATAATCAAAGGACTAAACCTCGGACTAGGCTGGTAATGAAGATTTGACTACAGCCCCATCTGACTAAACAAGGCAAAATGTAAAACCTCAATGGGTCAAACAACATTGGTTCATCAATCATCAACAAAAAAGAACTTAACAATTGATCTTTAGAGTCAACAATTTTCTAAGACGCGAAGGGGAAACTAAGGCTGTAAGGACCTACATCTGGATCCAGAGAAGGTGAAGCCAACTCAAGTCAACAATTTTACAAAGGTATGCTTGATGGCACCAAGAATTTCCTAACTGTAGATCATAATTCTCCAAGTTGTAACCTAGGTCTCAAATTTTTCTGTCCAAGGCAGAGGGAAGAACCAACTTATGAAAAATAAGGAAGTTAGCATTTTCAAGAAATAATACTTCCACCAGAACTTTCAGGACCAATGAGTTGGACATCCTCCTTCAATTTGGACCATGTCAACAATAGATGTATCCGTGGAATACCACAATCACCCCCTCTCCAGCCGCAAAAGAAAAAAGAAAAGAGCGGAAAAAAAAGAAGAAAGAAAGAAACAGCACTGTTTGCAGAAGAGGATCTTAAGGAAGTATTAACTAGTTTCATGAGAAACAAATAACCATGCTAACAACTTACAGTCAACATATATGGTCTTTATCTCTTTCGCATCATCGTCAGGAGGCCTACAACGCGACCCAAAAGCAGACCTTACACCAATCTCAGCTTTCTCCTGTTGACTTCCTTGAAGATCAAAATTCTGTTCTGTGCCTTCATCTTTCTTGAGTTCCAAACCAGCTCCATATGGCTCGATAAGCTAAAAGATAGAAAGCTAACAGTAAGAGTGTAATTCGAATTTGCTTATTAAAAAAAAGAGAATTCAAATGAAGCAATATGTGACAGAAAATAAACAACAAAATCACATGGTTTTCCATGTTGTTCACATACTGACATGGATGCTAAGTTGTCAGTTCATAGGTATAAGAAACCCTCTGTTCATTGGAATGTGGGAAGGCACCATTTAGTTGTATCCACTATTACAGTTAGTTTTGTAAGTGATTAACATGGCATAGGCAGCCATGTCATTTCAACAGGAAGTTTCAAATATACTTGAGCTACATATAGCATTATTTATAGAAGAATAAATATCAAATTAATTAATAAAAAGAACCATGATATAAATAAATCACAAGAAAATGATAAGTGAATACTACCGATATATCTGCTGCCCAGACTCCAACAGAATTTTGATAGTACGAGCAACCCAAGAGTTTTCCTTCATGGATGCAAAGGTCACCAAGGGTTGTCCATCCCATATCAACAGCATCATGGCATATAACAGGCTCCCATGAGAATACCTAAAATATATTAGCATGAACAATTGACATTAATGTTCTGTTCCCGTTACTGCTAATATCTTACGATTTCATGTTCAGTGTTTCAACAATGTATACCTTCAAACTATCATCCAGTCCAGCAAACAGGGCCCCACCATCGGGATGAAAAGCAATTGAGCGTACCCCTGCAGCCTAATAAGAAGAAATTTAATTTGATTTCAGGAACTGGAATAAACTAGAATTATTTACTATTAATGTTTGTTTTAATAAGTTTGCTCATTAATACTGAGAAATTCATCAAGAAATGAGGAGATATGAAGAGAAGCACAAAACTTGAATGTAAAAATATAAAATCAGAAACTTTTTTATGCTTACAGTGGAATTTCAAGAAATTATCCACTAAATAAAATAGGGTAATGGCGCTTTGTCAACACTTGTCAACACTTTTTAACACCACAGACAAGTTACACAAAGTCACAAACGCTCACAGGTAACTAACAAAAAGTCATGGCAACTTATCAAAAAATAATTGGAGAGTACCTAAATTACAATGTACGAGTGAGTTTTGGAGAGTACCAATATATGTATGAGTGAGTTTTTGTATGTCGACATTGTGAACGATATCAGTGATGTAAAACTAGATAAGAGAAAGTGATGAGCTAATAGCACCACTTCAGAAAATATATATGAAAGCAAAAGGCATCACCAAGCAAAATTGGAATTAACAAAGAAGGTCTGATAATGGACATCACAAGATTCAGAAATTTGAATTAATGCTATAGTTCACTTAATTTAAATGCAAAGAAATTATGCCAGTTTAGATACCTCACGTCTGGCAGATCCAATCAGTTCAAAGGTTTCCAAATCCCAGAATTTCACTGTTCCGTCTGCTGAACCTGGGACATGATTTGTATATCAGAATATATTAATTAGTTTTGGGGGACTTCAAATCAGAAGTCAAAGCAGGAATAGGAAAGCAGAAGAGGCAATGAATAACATGTGCGACTCATATTGAGACCTTTGGTTAGAATATATTTGATAATATGTAATTAACAAATAATTCCTTCACTTGTAAGGCTTAAGGCTAAGTATAAATCAGAAACCATTGCTCGTTGCAGACCTATGGAGCAGCACATTGATTACTCTATTGACCATATGCATTGATTTGACCTAGTATTTAAGAAAAAGAAATTTGTCTAATGGCAGTAGCAAGCAAAAAGCAACTTAAGCTATCTTAACACGTCTGCAATCTTTTGTGCCAAGAGGACAAATAAAATCAGACAAAATCAGATGCCTGCTGTGAAGTTCAGCTATTGCAAATATAAGACTACGAAGTGGAACACAAAGACTAATAAGGGAGTAAGGAAAACAGAATACCTCAATTGAGGTTACTTGTGCTCTTTTTGGTCTACACATAATCTTCCAGCCCATTTTTGTTGAAATGTAAATTGTAAAGACTAAAGTGACATTGAAGCTTGAGAATGGTAGAGATTTTGGGAGCAAAAGAATCTAATCAATAAGCTCCTATTATGTTGCATTTTGCAAACTAATTTTCAGTACGCTTTCTTGAATTTTGACTGATGACACAGTAGAAGTAATTTTTTGTGAACTGCAAAATATCTAGATGAACATATTGTAGAAGAGTTTCCTTCTGTTGGACTACCTAAAGCAACAAGAATTTATGATACAAGAAATCTCCATTTAGATGCTGAATGTTAGTTACTACCTACTACACCAAGCTGACCCAAATGTCATGGAAATCACGAACATACCTGTAGCTAGAAGAAATTCAAGGGGATGGAAATCTAAGGACCGAATATGTCCTTCATGGAACTTAAAATCATGCAAGAGCTTTCCAGCAGTTAGGTCCCACACCTGTACATCAATAATAAGTATTTACTGATAAAACATTGTAACTAGAAAACTACTGCTTTTGCCATGCCCATTATACTAATATATTATTACCTTTACAACATTATCAAATCCACCAGAAACCACCCATCGACCATCTGGAGTGAATTTGATAGAACTGACCCCCTGACTATGACCCTTGTATGTATGAATGCATCCTTTCTTTCGAATATCCCAAACCTTGAGATAGGTGTCAGTGGAACCGGATGCAAAAAATTCACCAAATGGATGAAATTCAACAGAAGTGCAATTGGATCTGTGTCCAGTAAGAGTGCGAACTACTATACTTCAATAACAATAACAAATATATTAGAAGCATATTTTCACAATAAGGATGAGCAACATTGTAGATTCTAATCCATAAAAATTGAAGACTTGGAACCCATTATAATGCTCCTAGATTCTCATATGTAGTAGACCCAGAAACTAGATGATCTCATCTATATAATTGTCACATCAAATAAATAGTTTGAAGTTTATGCCTGGCAACTTATCTCTAGTGTATAATCTATTACCCTGTGTACAACAGCGAACATGTTGTTCTTCCTAGATGTTTTACATAAAGTAATCAACTTACTCTTTGCTTCTTCTAAATCCCACAACTTTATCATGCCTGTAGAAGCTCCAGCAAGAACCAAAACTTCTGCCGAATCAAAAGCTACGCATTCAACTGGACTTGTATGACCACAAAGACTCTGCATATTTACAAATATAAGAAAATAAATTATTAAACAGCCACATTTGTAATTCGGGTACCAAAAGAAGAACCCCATGTCGAGATACGGTAAATTACAATGCCTTAAATTGCAGAGGAAGTTTCTGTACCTCCTATGCCTTAAGTTACATTTTGTTGTTCAGGCACTGAGTATACAGTTTTACTTTTACACATCATCATTTACATGCTTATACCACTATAAAATATGCCTAATTCTTGTTCAAAACTATTTGGATGCACTTACACTATAAACTTGTAAAGATACATAATGAAACCTTATATTTATGAATTAAAGTTTCAATAAATAGGTTTCCTTCATTTTATGGATTTCTCGATTGGTTTTAACAACTTGACTTTCCAAAATAGTTGAAATTGGAGGGTGTCGCAAATTTAAGAGGTTGACATACTTGACTTTTCATTTTTCTACATTGGAGTTTTCACGCCATCATAGAGATTTACATGCCTTAACAGTACATCGAATATTAACTCATAGCATATATAAGGAAAAATCACTCAGTCATAATCAACACTCTGTAAAAATCTAAACCAACCATTGAGTAACGCAGAAAGAACAAGTCAATGAATGCATATTCTGCAGTTATATACAGAAAATGCTAAACAAAATTTCCTGCAGTAACCACATCCTAAACAAAATGCTAGAAAAAAAAAAAGGCGCAATTGAACTGACCATTACAGAAGTTGGTTTTCCAATTGTCCAAAGATTCACATTGTGATCGTCCCCTCCTGTAATGAAAAGGCGGCATGCCTTTTTTCCGATTTTTAGACAATTGACACTTGATGAATGGGCCACAAATTCCTCTATGGTTGATTAGATCAGGAAAACAAATTATCAAATAAATAAGAGACTGTTATACCAACATAAAGCCTACTAGAGAAACTAACCAAACTAGATTGAAATACAAAGATCAACACCAGAATAACTGACTACTTTCGCTACCAACAAACAGATAGGAAGTAACTTTATTTTTATTTGGTTTTTTTAAATATCTCTTGTTCTTTTCAAGCAATGCCAATGCTTTACTTCATCTACACCAAAAGTTCAAATTAAACAAAAACTAAAACTGAAAATCAATTTTCTTTATCTTTGCCAACAATTTCCAGCAACCAAACAGAGCATCAAAACCCACAAGGATCTCTTTCCCCATATCCTCCAATTTTTCCACAGCTTCCTACATTTTACCCACATTCTCTCAAAAACCAAACTGAACATCAATACCCATATCCTCCCTTTCCCCAAAATAACAAACCCAAAAAAGGAAAAAGAATAGATTTTGATAGCTCTTAAAATAAAGTTCATTACTTGTTCACCAAAATTAATTGCCAAAAAGATCCTGAAATTAGATTTCAAGAATATGAAAGCGGAGAACAGCTTAAAATCCCCTAAAGAAAATTAAATAAAAATATTTATAAAAAGAAAAAAAAAAAAAAAAGGATACGTAATTTGTATCCTCGCTTTGCCATTTTCCCTTGAAAATCACAGAAACCAACTTCTGGAGCTGAACCCAAATTCTTTCTTTCAAAGAAGAAGTGACTAGCACTTCAAAGTTCAAACTTTTACTTCAACACCAGCTGCTTTGTGAGTAAGATTCAGACCAAGACGAAGAAAAATGATGCGGGAAAAGGAAAAGTTGTTGTTTTGGTTGTGACCAGAAACAGAAATCCGCTGAGGAAGATAGGAATTGGAATAGATTTTCCGATGGGAATGGGTTTGAAGAAATCAGATTCAACAAAGGGCAAGTATTTTTCTATTATAATTTTTTTTTTTTTTTGGGGGAAAAAGAAAAAGAAAAATATATTTTATTTTTTTGGCTTTCACATTCTGTGTGAGACGCGTACCCAACGGGCACTACAAGTTTCAGACCGTGATTTGCTTTATTGGACCAAAATGCCCTTGACCATATCTCTGAAATTACCTGAAAGCCTGTGGTCTGTGATTTTTCTGATGTGTCAAATCGTTTTCTTGTGGTACAGTTTTTTGTCCTTACATTTTACTTTTGGACCTTTTTGGTTATTTGAACATATTTTTTTATTATTTTATTGTGCATAACACGTTCGTGGTGTAGATAAATTATAATAGAAAATAAAATAAAGTATTTAGTCAATAAAAACTATATAATAAAAAATAAAATAAAAGTATGATTTTGTGGGGTTGAGGGGTAAATTCCCTATACCAACCTATGATTATGAGTAATTAAATTTAACTAACAATAGGTGATAGGAACAAGATGATGATGTTGTCAATTTGGGTATGAAAATGACTTTTATCGAACTATGTGGATCCCTTATAATACAATTCTTCTTTACTTTTTTTAAAGTGTTCACTATTACATTTTCTTGATTTGGGACTTGGGTGGTATTTTTAAATTGTATATTTACTAAATTAGATGTCATCTATTAAGATTGGTAGCCGTCAACACATACCATATTAACTACAACATAATTAAGTGTATGATTTAAACTCTAAGTTATGTTGATCTAAATTCGATATTCAAACTTTAGTACTTGAATTATACGAGTTATCTCTTATATTTTTAAAATCCAAAAAAATCTTCTATTTTCAAGCAAGAGTAGAAATCATGTATAACTCTTAAATAATCACTTTGATTATTCAATAAACGTATATCATTTGTCAAAAAAAATCATACAACTAGAGATGATTTATATGTATATGACCTCTTAAATTTTGTATATTCATAAGAAAAGATACATATAAATGTTGTGAATCTCAGCAGCTAACTATTTCTCAAAGTTTTAGTCTTGAGTTTGTGTAGTGTAAAATGTACATTGAGTTAGTCTCTAATAATGTTAAAGTGATTAACTTCACTAACTAAGAAGCAAAACTTGATTGACTATTAGGATGGTGGGCTCAATTTACAGTGTGTTGACTATTATGGTGGTGGGTTCAATTTATAGTGTGTTTCATGGGTAAGGAAATATCTCAGCTAACCACATTTATTCAAAAATGTTAATAGCTCTTAAATCTTAAGCTTTTAACTGAAGCATGGAGTCATTGGAAATGCACAAGCATAGAAGACCATATGTCTTTTACTGAGTTCATAAGTGTTCCTCTTAGCCTCTTACATGATAAAGGCATTGTTTTCCAACTTGACAATATTGGTTTAATCTTTGCAACAACATTTATTTTTTGAATAAAAGAAATTCCAAAATCAATAAAACTATTATGTTTTATCAGGCCAGAACATCATATGTTTCTATTAAAAAAATAAGAATATTGAAAATCAATACTAACTAAGTAAAAACCCTTTTGAGTACATTAATTTTAAGCTAGGCTTGTAAAATTGATCAAGTAACTAATTTAAAAAATCTATTGATAAGGAGACAGCACATGGATGTATGTAAACTATGTTTTGCAATATATTCCTTAAGAATCTCTGTAAGTGGTTCACATGTGTGTGGCCCAACCTCCATGTTGTCCATGAGGACCATAATCAAGTTACAACCTTGAACCTGAAATTTATTACTAGTTTTTTTTTTTTTTTTTTAATTATGGGTATGATGAAATTTCAACCCTATACCCACTAAAGAAGCCTAACAAGAGGGTCTTAAACACAACCTACTCACTGGCACTCCCCCTAAAGTGGGCAGAACAAGAAACTATCCTCCACTCAATCCCACCAGACTGGAACCCAAGCATTCAGAAGTATAAGCATTTATAAAGCTACCCCTCAAAATATATTCCACAACCATTTAATAACAGAAAAGCCTATCCAGGAATTATCAATAATTTTTAAAAATTATTATATATACGGAGCAACTAGCAAGTTGTTCAGAAGCTCTTCTCTCACATGATGAATCATATGTGAGATTTACATTGTTGACAGTGTAATATTTCTAGTAAGTTATGGCTACTAGCATGCCAACTCAGGTAATTGATAAAGTATTAGAAAAATTAGGCAGACAGAAAGTCATCCAACATCCCATCCCATACAGCATTGTGGCACCCATGAAACTTAGATTTAGTACTTTCCATTTTTCTTTAGGTCTTAGATTCTCTATTGACTGTTGCTTCCAATCTCATCTTTCTTGTCTTTTCTTTGATGTTAGGACAAAGGGAAATATTGCATTCAAATTGGGGTCAAATAAGATATTACACTATTTAGGACAAAACCATGTGCATTCAGAGATGCATTATGGGATTCATTCAGCAAAACACGAGGATTACCAAACTAAATTACTGTAACCAAACCAATTATTTTCTACACAAGAGAGTCTAGAATAGCAACTTAGCCTTCATTTGCATGGGATACAGAGCACTGAAAAGTAAAATATTCCTGTATTCAGTTCAGACTCAGAAGAGGATCCTCCCAAGGGAAAAACAGAAAGAAAAAAAATTAAAACAAGAGACTAAAGGAAGCGAGCAAATCTTCAACAGCAAAACAATTACCTTAGCATACTAGCAAAGCTAGTAAAACAAGCTCAAACTGATCACATATAAAAAGAGTATGGATGTCCCCTCTTACATCATTAAATCAGTTTAACATGAAAAAATTGGGAAAAAAAAAAGAAAAGAGTAGCTACATAGCAATTAGACACAAAAAATGAAGTATAACATACTAACAAATAATTACATTAGCTCCTCATCACCATTAAAAAAGGAACAAAGAATGAATAGGAAAAGTCCATTAAGATTTGTAGCTACACTCTTTTTTGTTCTTTTGGTACAAGAAGAAAACTTTCTTTTACTCATTACTAAGGTGCTCATTATCAGATTAATAGCCTGAGGTTTCTCTAAACCATTCGTAAGAGATCCTGAACGACTTCAGACATTGCTGGCCGGAATTCTGGTTCCCTCTGGTGAGAAAAGTTCATAACAGATTCACATATTATGTCAAACATGTCAGGATAGAAGACACAACACGATAAAGGGTTGTAAAATAAGACAGAAGTCTACAAGTTTTTTTTTTTTTTTTGGCGGGATTTAGGCAGAAAAGTCACCTGTACACACGAGGAAATAATATCTGCAAAACGAGACAAGGACTTCATAGGATAGGCTCCATTTAAGGAGGGGTCAACCATTCTTGATAATGCATCAATATCATGAAGCTGTGGAACTGCCCATCTCACCAGAAATTGCTGCCCTCGAGGGCGTTGTCTGCAATGACAAAGTGTCATATTAGGATACTCAAAAAATCTCAATCCAAGCACAGGCAACTCATGTTCTTCTAGTTACTAGAACTGTAAGAACACAACAGAAATATCTAGTTATAAATAGGATTGCTAACCTGTCAAAAGACTTATGGCCAGTGAGGAGTTCCAACATTACAACCCCAAAGCTATAGACGTCACTCTGGTGTGTGTAACTTCCTGACTCAAATTCTGGGGCACTATAACCATAAGATATGAGGAGACGTCCTGATAGCTGAGTGTAAATGCACCAATATTAGCCAGAAGCTCAACATATCTAGAACATGAAGTCAATCTTCTAAATCATTAAATGACACAGTTTGCTCCATCTCACTAGATGAAAATTCCACAGTTCACAAGGTAATAATCAGCTAAGTAATGAGTAACTCATTTCTTAGCCCCTTATTTTTAGGCCCTTACTATTACGCTGAACAGGTTTCCTTTTATGTTAGTTGTCAGTGACCATAAGCATCTGGAGTTAGATTCAGGATGACATCTAGCTGACTAGTTTGTTTCCTAGCATCATATTTGAGTTAAACACCGACCTCTCTGAAAAGTTCATGATAACGGACTGGAAGCGATTTGCAGAAATGAAGAAATACTTTTTTAATTATACAGAAAACGAACTGCGGTTCCAACTCATTAAGTTATTACACCCAACGAAGCTAAAAGATTTAAAATACTACTGATTCCCCTCCTCAGAGATGAGAAGCAAGTATCAAGAAAATGAAGAGATCAGAGTGCTAAGGTGGATGTTGCATAATACAAAGAAAGATAGGATAAAAAATGAAGATACTTGGCCAAGCTTCAATTGGAGAAATTGTTTTAAATGGTTTGTATATATGCATAGAGAAGCAAATGGTTAGAAATGGTTACAAAGATATGCATATAAAACGCTTAAAAGAGAATGTAGCCATGGACATGATTGAATGGTGGGGAAGAGTTTATGTGGAGGGCACCAATTCATTTAGTGAGAATCCATGTAACTGACACCAATGATTCGTGTTAAGGCTTGTTGTCATTGGACACTGTAAAAGGAAATAGAGGGAAAATTGAATGAATCAACCACACTATACCTAACACCTTTATTTATATTAAACAGTAAAACATAGACTACCACATTGAAGCAATCTGAGACTACACCTCCTTCTAACAGAAACTTCTAAAACCTTGTCAGATCAATATCACATTCAAGAAAGCAAGAAGAAACAAATAATATAGTCCCTTAATTGGGATTTTGACATCAATTCCCACCTTTAGACCAATTTCAACACATGTCAATAGGCATTAACCTCTGCTAGCATTTCACGATCAGCTTTGTTAAGTTTAGGAACTAACCCAACAAACCTTGCCACATGGTTTTCCAATTTCATACAATGTTCTGATATGTTAAAACTTAAAAGTACTCCAGGAATGAATGAATACACAGTAAAGAAGTATAATTTGAACCAGACTTTTTTTTTTTTGGGGTGTGGGTTGGCTTCATTTTAAAAACTGTACGCATGTGTTGGAAATAGCTAAGAAATTGAAGCCCAAAACATACCTGACCAGCAGAGCCAGATGATAATAATAAAGAAGCTAATCCACAATCAGAGACACGTACTTCAAGCCCGTCATTAAGGAGAACATTGGAAGACTTAAAATTTCGGTGGACAATGGGTGGCTGAAACCCCTCGTGCATATACCTTAACCAAGAAAGAATGAAAACGAATAATGATTTGACATGGGTAGTGGGAAAACTACAAGTATATTAGCCTAGAAGTGAATCATAGACCAATAACTCTACATTAACCCCGGGTTCAAATTACCAAATCCTTTAACTTAAAAAGACACAAAAAACACATGGAAGCTCCTTGCACTATTGCACAAACTCGAACCTATATTGTCCATCTAGGGGAACACTTCAGATAATAATAAATACAAGATAACAATAATAATAAAACATACACCAAAAGCATGTCTTAAACCTCTTAAGAAACAAGAGCCTTATTATCTCTCCATATATCAATTCCTTTCAGCATATACTAAACAAAGAAAATTTAGATTCAAGACTAGGTTGCTAAACTTACTCCAATGCTCTTGCAGCTCCAAGTGCCACTCGGATGCGTGTGCTCCATGAGAGTTTTTTGTGGATTTCATTATCCACATGCAGTGCATCATATAGTGTCCCATTCTGACAATACTCGTACACTAGCAGCCGTTTATCATGCTCGGCACAGTAACCCAAAAATTTCACAACATTAGCATGCTGAATTCTGGAGATAATACGCACTAGTTCAAAAAAATCATTGTGACTATGCTCCTTGGAAGATGCAGTATCCAGATTCTTCACTGCAAGTAGCTAAAACCAAAAAAATATATATATATGTTCAGAAGATTTTAAGAATGCGAGGCATCAGCTGCATTGCAGGTCATACTACAGCCATATAACAAGTAGCAGTATCCAGATTCTTCACTGCAAGTAGCTAAAACCAAAAAATAAAATAAAAAAATGTTCAGAAGATTTTAAGAATGCACAGGTCATACTACAGCCATATAACAAGCACGTAACTGAGTAAGATTAGGAGAGAGATATGGCAAGAGGTCATGTCAATTATACAAGATACAGAATCACAAAAAAAGAACTTACACAAACTGGAGGAATTACCTAATTTTGTTTATGGATAATAGCTTAACAAAAATAAAGTATTCTTTCAGCATATAGTGCATACAATTTTGAAGTATATTGGTTTAGTATAAGTTTAGGAAAAAATTTCTATTTTGTGAAACAGTGTCTTTGAAAACCTTACTTTTACATATACATGTTGTTTATATTTTTACATTGTTTAAAAATTAAATATAAATTTTGTAATAATTTTTTTTATTTTTAAAATGGGGTTTTGTAATTTTTTTTATTTTTAAAATGGGGTTCGACCTTCAAGTCGTAAGGTCCAATCGATTGAACCCTAAATATAGCCTTCATAGTTTGATGCTCAGGTCGCTTCTAATAACATTGCATAATAGTCCTAGAAAATAAGTTCACAGCAAATAAGAAGACTTATACCAGTCCATCAGGTAGCTCAGCCCTGTAAACACTGCCAAGTGTGCCTTCCCCTATAAAATGTTCCTGAGAAAAGCTGCTTGTATATTGCTGAAGTGATGCAACATTATAAACTTCTAGGGAACTTGGGTTCAGGTACTTCACAGGTTGTCTTCCTGCAGTTACAGTCGGTACAGTCAGATTTACTGTGACATTTTGAACAGGTAAGAGTGGGGGAGGTGAAGGGGCTTGGAGGCGTGGAACATTGGAACCCAAGCCTCTAGTGTCTAACAGATTCTTTCTTGCCTGCAGAAGTTGCAGCTACTTTTTTAATATGTATCTCATGCTCGTCCTGAAATTTTGGAATTGAATCCATTCTTCTATTTTCTTCTACAGCCGCTTCTTTGTGAACTGCTATAAGAGTCCAATTAGCTATTTTTTTCAATTTGATTGGATTTACCTAAGTCAGAGTAGATTTACCTTTCTCCCCTTGATTAGTTGCTTCAAGAGGGGATTCACGATAATTAGAATTTTCTGATGGTCCCTTATACACACCAATGCCAAGTCTCTTTGCATTTTGGTTCCGTAGCCTTCTTCTAGAATAACACAACATAAAAAGCAAAAGTCCCAATGCAACAAAGATTAGAACCCCTGCCACAGCAATCCAAATAACCCTCTTAGCTGTGAGAAATTTCCTAGCACTTGTAATGGTAGGTACATGTGACACAGAGGGCCCATTTGCATGTTTCCATGGCACATCTTCTGAAGATGGCGCTCCAGTAACAGGTGAAGGGGATGCAGCTGGGGGTGAAGGAATGATAGTAGTATTAAAGGGGTTTCCATCTTCTCTGCAAGAAAGTGCCACAGTAACTACATTGACCAACAAAGCTGAAAAGAAGACTGTATGATACATACATACTCATGCACAGAAACTGAAGTATGAACAATATTTTGACACCATCTATGAAAGTAAAATTGCAATCCTAAGATTTGGACCAGAAGCTCAGAACAACACTATTCTTTGCCTTGGAAACAAACTTCAACGATACCATTTCCTATGCTGCTTTGAGGTAAAAAACGCTATAATTTACACTCCTTAAACTTTGTAACTTATGTAAAAGGGACTATCACTTTGGGATGGACGCAATACCATAGAAAAAGAAACATGCATATATGGCTTACCTGAAATTAGGAATACTCAACAACTTTGGAGGGATTGGCCCAGAAAATAGATTGTTCTCTACATTTCTACATAATAATAAAAATAATGAAATTGTTATTTATATAACTCAGAAAATACTTACCACTCATTAGCACAATATCGAAATGCACTTTACACACAAAAACACAGGCATAGCATTTAAATTATATGAAGTGAGAAGCATACAGGTCCTGAAGGGGTAGAGCCTGCAAAACATATAGGGTCCCAGAAAGTTGATTGTTTTGCAAGTGTCTGCCAAAGTAAGAGAGTTAAAATTAAGTAAACATGATAGAGAATAGAAATATATTACAATAATAAATTTTACTCACAATTCAGTAAGATATGACAAAGTCCCCATTGAGGGAGGCAGCTGACCACTTAAGTTGTTATCTGACAGATCCCTGCAGCATAGTCTATGGATTAGAAACACTACCGAAAGAAGTAAAAGCAAAGAACAAGCCATTTGAAATAACATGAATTTCTTACAGAGTCAGTAAACCAGTGAGCTGCTGAAATGCATCTGGAATTCCTCCAGTTAGAAGGTTATTGTTTATTGACCTAAGAAAAAAATATTCAATTGAAGAAACTGATTCTAGAAAAAAATAAAAATGGAACCAGTCAAGATTCAAGAAAATGAGACCATGCAAAATGGGCCGTTCATTTGAACTTACAAGTCTGATAATTGAGTTAATGAAGATATGGAATATGGGATACTTCCGGTCAACTGATTGGCTGACAGAGAACTACAGCAAAGAAAAGTTACAAAAACTGCAATTTTAAGACATTTGCGCATTAAAGATTATTTATTCACTCAAAATGGCTTTATAAGCCATCAACAAAGAAGCTATAACATACAAATTCAGATATAAAGATTATTTATTCACTCGAAATGGCTTTATAAGCAATAACATACAAATTCCTGATAGTAAGGGGCAAAGTTGACGGAATGGGCCCTCCAATGTGGTTGTTGCTAAAATCTCTGTCAAATAATAGAACAGAAAGCTTCATAAGTATCCAGATAAGAATTATCATACAATCGTAGAATTGAAACAATCAAGTAAACAAAATTTGATGCTTTCTTCTGAATAAGCATTGATGTCTACTGCAGTTATAGAAGGACCATTAAAAGAAAAACTACCCAGCTCCCACATTCCTCAAAGATCACAAATTCAAACTATACCATATAGTACTGATCAACAATTGGTGGTTTTGACAAACAGGAATCAATGAGAAACCTCCCCACATTTCAAATGGTGAAACACGAAGCAAAAAGAAAAAGTGCGGCTTCAACACATTCTTATTTATAGTGGATCTACATAACTGTAATATAGTAACTATTCCTTATTTTTCTTTAGTTAGTGCTGATGTGAATATGTTTTACTTTTTGTATGTTTATTTGCTGATATGAACACACTGACACTGAAGAATACACGTGATAACAAGTAGATGCACTGACCATGTACTTGGCTTAAAATGTGACACTTACATGTCTATGATGGATTGAAAAACCAAGCTATTGCCCAGCTGGCCACCCAAATTCATACCTCTAAGCCGTCTGTAAACCCAAAAATAGTTAAGTCAACATTATTCCAGTTGGTTGGATTTCACTCTATCAAAATTAACAATGTCAGAATATACAAATAAAAGTGAAACATATTAAACCAAACGCCTTAGAACAGAAAACACTATTACAAATGTGTAAGACTAAGCAACATTAAAAGAGCGAGGATCGACATACATTGCAGTTATGTTTGAAAAGACACAATCAACACCTTGCCACTTTTCCAAACATGGATCGCCTCCAGTTGGTTGCCACCCTTCTAGAGGAGGAAAGCCCAAAGAAGCAAACAAATTATTGATAGCCGCCACTGTAACAATAGCACGTACATGAACTAGTTAATAGAAAGGTATACGGAACGGCATATTCAACAGTGCACTGAATTTCCATGCTGCACCCCTGATTTGCAAAAACTTCATATTACCTTTTTAAGTTTATAATAGAATTAGAGAACCGTAAATTTAGTTAAATCTAAGCGTCTTTTTTTTTTTTAAAGATTCATGCAAGTGAAAGAAAAAGAACACTATTTCAAATTTCAAGCATCTTCGTTCCCTCCATATTCCCAGAAACCAAACAAAGTACAGCAAAATAAAAATAAAAATAAGGAAATATGAATGCTGTTCCTAACCATCACGAAGGTCAGTGTCCCCAACACTAAATGCCGCTTGCAAAATCAACATCGACCAAATGAAGAGCCCCGTATACAAATCTCTTTTCACATAACCCATTTGCTTAACAGAATCCGCTTCTAACACCCTACTTTCTTTGCTTTTCCTTTCCTTTCCTTTCCTTCCACCAGTCTTTTCCCAAGAAAAAACCAGCAAGGCAAATAATGCACAAAATTTAAATCGAATGAACAAACAAAACGGAAAAAAGAATTATACTTTCACAAAATTCTGGCTAAATTTTAGAAAACAAGACCTACCCTTTACATTAAAGAGTCGAATAAACAAGAAATAAAATCTGGGTAAGTTATAAAATTTTGGGAAAAATCTCGTCTTGATAATAAGTAAAATACAGAGGAAGTACAAATGCTTATAAAAATCGTAGATGGTTAAGAATCTGAAGACAAAAAAAAAAAGGGAAAGTTAATCAATTCTTTGAAAGCTTTAAAATGTTGGGAGACTGCATCGAAATTCTCATAATCCCTGTGGCTTAGTGCCAAGTGCCAGGCAAGTGGCACCGTTTTCTCTTCCTCTCTCTGTTTCCAAAAAGCAAGAGCCCACTGACTATCAGTATTTGAAAATAGAAAGTTCGGGACCCACATTCCATTATTAAAACAAAAGGAAGGGAATTTTGCCACGTCAGAAATTACAATTACGTAATTTAGGTATTGTGTTTGCGTGCAGTTCAGAATTTTTATAGGTTTTTTCTTTTTTTAATTTATTATAACAACACGGAAATACTTGTTAAATTTTTATAAATAATAAAGTTATAATATTTATTATAATAATTAATTATAATCTTAGTATTATTTATTATATGAATTTTTATTTGTAAAAAAATTTAGTTTTTAATTATTATATTTATTATCATTTAATCAATACTTTTAGACATCCGTTTAAAAAATTTATAAAATACAAAATGTAAATGTATAGATAATTGCGTTTTATTATTTATTCAAAAGTAAGTGGGGGTGTGTAATCAGACTGGTAGGTTTTCTACACACTCAGCCACATACATCACCATATTAAATTTCGCTTATTTATTTCTTATTTTAAGGGGGACAAATAATATTTATTATTGTACTGGCTAAGTAACATACAAAAATCGCCAAAAAATGGGACGATTCATTATAAAACTATAATAAGACATAAATAGAAAACAAATCGGTAGAAGATGATAAGTTCAAATATCATTGTGGTTAGTATTGTCTCTTTTGGTGAGTTAATTATTTGTCACTGAGTTACTTGTAATATTATTGCTGAGTTATATTGAAAATTGAAAAGCTTTCGCCATTTGTTGTAGATGATAAACCATTGTAAATATTAATTAGTGAATGAATTCACATTGTTTCTTCTACATAAAAAAATTAATGTATTTTTATTTGTTTAATTAATAATTAGTTATTAATTTATTCACTGTCTTAGTATTAATTTATATATAATTTGTAAATATGATTATAACTCATCATTTAACTTTGACTAAAATTAATGATAATAATTTGTGTTAGTAAAACTTGGTTTAATAATGTTGTAACTTTTTAAGAGGTGTTATGCTCTCATAATTCTCTTAGAGCTATTTTTAAAAAGTGACAGCAATAGTGTTTAGTAAAATAATGTAAAAGATACCCTCAACAGGTAGAAGTCACAAAAGCTATTCTAAATATTTAAATTGACTATAATCGATATTTATAATAAAAATAGAGATAATTAACATGTTGTATCAATTAATAAAAAGATAAATACGAATTTTCATTAAAAATTGAAGTTATATTAGTTTTTTAAACTTTTGCCCAGACTAGAAGCACTCTACTTTTTTTTTTTTACCGAACATAAAAAAATTGAATTATACTTTTCATAAACAATTCTAAAAAAGTATTACCAAATCAAGTCTACCACGTGACTTTTTTTTAATTACAAATTATATAAAAAATAAATATACTAACAACATATTAAATATTAATTCAGTAATAATGGAGTGAGGTTGCAGGAAGGTAGTTGTGTATTAATAGTAGTCTAGATGGTTGGTGGTAGATTAATAATTAGCAAAATAGATATAGCAATAATCACACATCAATAACTTTTTAACCAAAACTACCACCCATATTGACATTGTCAAGTGGTGGAAGACACAATCTGCTATTTGCGTGCAGATTAGGCATAAGTACATCACATGTACAACTTAGTATTGTGTTTCAGTGTCGGGAAGAAAACATTAGCTTCCTATGTAGTTTAACTTAAGCCTAACACAAAGCATTAGCTACTAGACTTGTTTAGTTAATGGATTGGAAGCAAGATTTGTGTCTCTTTGTGAGAGAATAATGACTATTATCATATTTTATTTTTCTTTGTTTAGATCTATATATATGATTAATGAATGTAACATTCTAACCTATCTAATTTGCTTCTTTTTTTTTTTTTTTTTGGCTAACAACCTATCTAATTTCTTAAACATTAGACAAACATAAATCTAATCAAATTCAACTAATTTATAAAGATAAAATGATATATAAGACTATTCAGTTAACTCTTATATAACATTGATACTAATATAATAGTAGACTTATATTATTGACATTCTCATATATTACGCTTGGCAGTATAAAGTTATTTAGTGAGAAAAAAAATGATAAAATAATAATTAAATATCCTAACACATTGTATAATAGCTAAAATTGAATAGTATAGCACAATAAAAAATAGCATATCTCATTTACGACCTTCTTTGAGCACAATCTGTTCTATAGGCCCATACTACATTGTTTTCTTTAGTTATCATAACACAAGAACCAGAGTCTGGTGGATGAATTATGACCATATGATTAGGATTGTGATAAGCAACCTTCTAATGCTTGGATTATGAGGTCAATATTGTTCTGATCAACCGGCATATAAAATCTAACTAGAATAGTTGTGCGGTTGTATGACAAATTTCCTAAAACTTTTAAAACGCACAAGAAATTCAACTTGCACAGCTAATGTATTAGATAATATTAGTTATACAATTGTATTTATTATTTTATTCCTTAAAAGATAACCTATTATTATTATCAAACGTAATATAAAATAAAATCAATGTTATAAATTTATATTATGCAGTTACTAAAAAGCAAAAAATAAGCACATATTCCACCAATTGAACTAAAGCTTAATGATTGACACATATTTGTTTATATGATCAAGCAATTAATTTTACTAATGCAAGTTTGCTGTCATTGGTGGATTTTTATTTAATTAATCAGTATTTTTTTTTCTCATAATGAAGAAAGAAAAAACTAAAAAGAAATAATACCCTAGGACAAACGACAGTCGTTTTCAATATTTGGCTATATCAAATTTTCTATCACTCCATCAGGCATTCAGGCTAACAGCCATTGTCGTTTTGATGTTCCCTTAGTTGCATGAAGGGTTTGTATAAGAATGGAAGAATCTCGGTAATTTTCAACTTTTTATCATGTAAAATTTTATTATGTTTGTGTCTGTTTATGCAGAGGTGGTATTCTTTTGTGGAATTTTTGGTTTGAAAATGTAATGTTTAATACTTCAAACTTCTCATTGGATTTTCTATTACGCTGTTATGATAAATTGGTGAAAAATTAAGTTTTTTTTTTAATTTATTTTTCCTCTAAATTAAACTGCTAGCTTTAATGCATTTTGGACCCTTCATAGAAATGAGAAATTATTGGACTTTATTCATAAATTCTATTGATATAAGCCAATTTCCAGTTGATATTGGAATAGGTTTCATGCCTCACAAATTGGCCATTTTATATTGGATTTTCTATATACCTGGGTATTAGCATGTGATAACCTGATAGGATTAATGCTAAGATGTTAAGGACTTAAGGCTGGTTTGGAAATCTATCTATATATAGGCCAATGTTGAAGCATTTTTGGTTATATTGGATTTATGGTACATGCATGGATGTGAAAAAATGCTCTCTCAAAATCGAAACTGGTTTCTAGATTCTTCAGTTTTCTTTGGGAGATCATGGTCATCATTGACAGACTAGAAAGCTACATTTGATCAAAGTAAAGTTTAATTGTGAAATTAATGACATTGCATATACAAGATATATATATATATATATTTTGGCAAATTCTGTGATATATTCTTCAATTCAACAAAATGGAAGTTCGAGTGTAGGTTGAAGGTAATAAGGAAATCAAGATTTATGCTGATTGATGATTTTTTGCATGTCTGATTTATCCTTCAATATCTTTGTTGATTTCCTTATTAGATAGAGAGAAGGTGAAGTTGCAATTTGTTAGCAGGATGATCTTGTGGGTAAGAGGTTGCTATCAACATTAGAAATTATCTTGTACTTCTAATCTTATTGATTGTTAACTACAAGGAATGGACTTAGGTTTCAAGTCTTGAGCATGATAACCTAGCAGATGAAAGTGCTGCTCATTTTGGTGGTGATAGGGAAGAAGTTGATGGTTTTGTAAACCCAAGTAGTTTGCTACTTGAAACCCTTGGAATGAATTGTTTTTGCATTTACTTATCTAATTGATCTCATCAAGTTCAATATAATAAATAGCTTTAGTAATAATTGAGCGTTGCTAACTGTAAATGGATATAAGAGAAAGGGTTGTAGCTTGAATAAATCATATACTACATCTATAGACCTTATTTATAGTAGAAGGAAATAAGGAAAATACCACATACAACCAATGCAGGACTACACAATAACATAAACTATTCTAACACTCCCCCTCAAGCAAGAGCATATTATTATATGTTCCAAGCATATTACAAATATAACGAATATGAGCACCCCTCGAGACTTGGTAAACAAATCTACCAACTAATCTTCAGACTTCACATATACAGTTTTAATTATATTATCCATAAGTTTTTTCTCGAACAAAATAATAGTCAACTTCTATATACTTTGTTTGCTTATGAAAAACTAGATTGGAAACTATATGCAATGCAACCTGGTTATCACAAATGACCTCCATAGGTTGTGAATGTGTGAATCCAAGTTCTTCCAACAAGTATTTCAATTAAACTAACTTCATAGTAGTTTGAGACATGGCTATATACTCAGACTCAACACTAGAACTTGAAATAACAGTTTATTTCTTACTTTTCCACGAAACAAGATTTCCTCCTAAAAATACATAATACCCTATAGTGGATCTTCTGACCAATGGACAACCAGCCCAATTTGCATCAATGTATCCCTGAATCAAAGTGGAATCTTGGTTGTGAACCAAAGCATAACTACGAGCATGTCCACGAACTAAAGTATAACTATGATTATTCTATATTAACCTCTTACTAGGTGCAATTTTGAGATACCTCAGAATATGAATAACTACATTCTAGTGAGAAGTTAGAGGTTGAGCCATAAATTGACTAACCATACTAACCGCAAAAGATGTATCAAGTCGGGTTATTGTCATTCAGATTTCCCACTATACGTCTATACTATTTAGGATTTAATAATAGCTCTCCTTCATTTGGTACAAGGTTAGTGTTAGGATCCATGGGAGTATCAACAGTCTTTGACCCCAGCATACCTGTATCACTCAATAAATCAAGACAATATTTTCTTTGAGAAAGGCAAATACCCTGTTGTGATCTAGCAATCTCAATACCCAACAAGTACATTAACTGTACTAAATCTTTAGTTTGGAATTTGGATAGCAAGAAAGATTTCAAATGTTGAATTCCTTGATTATCATCACCTGTAATGACAATATCATCAACATATACAATCAATAATATTCTACCAGTAGATGAATGACGGTAGAAAACAGAACAACTTACTTTACATCTCTACAGACCGAAGTTCAGTACCACTTCACTAAACCTACTAAACCAAGCTCTTGGAGATTGCTTTAAACCATACAAAGATTTCTTCAATCTACAAACCAAGCCAGACTCCCCCTGAGCAACATACCCTAAAGGTTGCTCCATAAAAACCTCTTCATCAAGGTCACCATGCAAAAAAGCATTTTTAATATCTAATTAATGTAGTGGCCAATTAAAGATGGCTGCAAGAGAGATAAAGACTTTGACTGAAGTAATCTTGGCAACAGGAGAAAAAGACTTGGAGTATTCTACACCATAGACCTGAGTGTAATCTTTAGCCACCAAACGAGCTTTCAGCCAGTCAACAGAGCCATCAGGATGAACATTCATAGTAAACACCCAGCGACAACCAACAACAGACTTATCTAATGGGAGTTTCACAAGTTCCCAAGTATAATTGTCCTTTAAAGCTCATATCTCTTCATCCATGGCATTTCTCCACCCATAATATTTTAAAACTTCAGACACAGAGTTAAGAACAGAAATACCAGATAATGAAGTGACAAAAGAATACTACGAATGAGACAAATGATCATAGGAAACAAAATTTAAAATGGGATAGGCAGTACTAGGACGAGCATAAATAGAAGGACATTTACGTTTACCTTTTCGAATGGCAAGAGAAAGATCAGAGTCGGGAAGAGCTAGATCCGAAGGTAAAGAAGCAACTAGCGAAGTACCAGAATCTGTCGGAATATTTTTGTCTACTTGGCGTCGAGTGTAAACCTGTAGATTAAGACGAGATAGATGACTAGAATGACTTAAAGAACACTCAGTAGATAACAAAAAAGGAACATGTAATAGAAAAATCATTTCAATGTCTATAGTGACATGTGAGTTAGTGTAGTATGGGGTAGATTCAAAAAAGGTAACATCCGCACAAACAAAGAAACGATTCAACGAAGAACTATAACATCTATACCATTTTTATGTACAAGTGTATCATAAGAAAATACATTTAATAAAAGAAGGATCCAGTTTATCAATATTTTGGGAAAGTTGTTGCACAAATGACACACAACGAAAAATATGAGGGGGTAAAGAAAACATAAGAGCCTGTGAAAAAAAGCACAGCAAAGGAAATTTTGTCATGAAGTACTGATGATGGTATCTTATTTATGAGATAACAAGCTGTAAGAACTGCATCACTCCAAAATATTTTAGGAATATTCATCTGACATAATAAAGTATGAGTAATGTCTACAAGATGACGATTCTTTCTCTCAGCTACCCTATTTTGTTGTGAAATGTGAGAACAAGAAGATTAATGACTTATTCCTGAAGTAGTCTTAAATGTGTTAAATGGAGCAGTAAAATATTCTTTAGCGTTGTCACTACAAAGTATGCGAATAGGAACATTAAACTGAGTTTTAATTTCAAAATAAAAGGCATTGAAAATAGAAAATAGTTCAAAACGTTCTTTCATTAAATAATGGCAAGTTATCCTTGAAAAATTGTCCACAAATGTAACAAAATAACGATAACCCAATTTTGGAGTGACATGACTTGGACCCCACACATTTGAAAAAACTAACATAAGCGGACTCTCAACTGTTTTATTAATGCAGGAAGCAAAGGGAACACGAATGGGCTTACCCAATTGACAAGACTCACATTCTAAAGAAGACAAACAACTTAGACTAGGAACTAACTTATTGAGCTTTTCCAAAGAGGGACGACCAAGGTGATAATGGATCTGGAGTGGTACTGTAACAAAACAAGTTGTAGGAGATGGTGATGGATCAAAGTAGTAGAGTCTAGCAGATTCATGTCCTCTTCCAATCGTCTTCCTTGTCTTCAAATCTTGAATAACAATAGAATTAGAATAAAAAAGGATATAACAATTTAAACTTTTGGTAAGTTTACTAGTAGACATAAGGTTAAAAGACAAAGTGAGAATATATAAAACAGATGATATGGAAAGTCCCAGACTAGGTTCAACAATACCTATTCTATTGACTATAGTAGTAGAACCATTTGCTAAAGCAACAGGAGATGATTGTTGTGATTCTTGTACGTTAGTAAAAAGACTAGATGTAGCTGTTATGTGATCAGTGGCCCCAGAATCGAGAATCCAAGGCCTTGAGGCTGAAGAACTAGAAAAGTAAACTGTAGAATTACCTAACTGGGCAAGAGATGCAGTGGGAAGAGATGCTTGCTGTGCAGACTATAACTAAAGTAACTTAGAATACTTTTCTTGTGAGATAGAAATATTGTCAGAAGACTTAGGTTTTGAGGAAATATATGCATTATTTGTAACTTTAGGATGCTCACCATTCAACTTCTAACAATATTCTCGAGTGTGGTTATCTTGACCACAATAAGTGTAATGATGACTTCCAAGGCCTCCTCTACTACCAAAACCACCTCTAGTACTTCCAGGCCAAGTCCCATCATATAACTGAGAAGACCGAATAGCAAGAGCAAATTTATCATAACTAGCATCAGTACCAGGTGAGTATCAAGATACCAGACAATAAACTTCAGCAAGAGATAGAAGAATAGCTCCAGCAAGAACTTGTGCCTTAACAGGCTCATAATCATAATGAAGATTAACCAAAAAACTAAGGATCATGAGCTGTTCATGTTGTTCCTTTTGCTTTGCTATATCAGATGAAAGAGGTTGAACAATATTGAGTTCATCATAAACTTGCTGTATAGAACCAAACTAGTCAAAGAGATAACCAAGTTGTTTGGCCTAAAAGAGACCACAAGAGACATCATACAAATGAGTCAAATTACTAGAGTACATTGTTTTCACAAAATCCCATATTTCTTTGACAGTATGATGGGAACACACATCAACAATCTGAGGTTCCATTGAATTCCATAAAAGAGAAATAATTTGGTTATCAACCTTCCTCCAAGCCTTAGTCTCTTTAGTACCCTTCTTAAAAGGTTCAAATGTAAGATGTTCTTCATACCCTTGACCGATCAAATAAACCTCAACAGCTCTAAACCATTGCAAGTAATTACTGTTATTCAACTTTCGAGTAGTAATTTATGGATGTAATGTAGATTTAGAGTCTATACTTCCACAAAAAGGAAAAACAAAAAAAATAGAGAAGTGTCACAATAAACAACTATTGAGATATGATGTCGAGATAAAATAGTCAAAAGCAAGGATCACAACCTATAATCAGTCAGAAAATACCCATGTAAATTGAATACAAGGAGGAGCAAGCCAAGAATCTTCCAAAAATACATCAAAAATGCATAGAAAACATACCAAATCGAAGTAGAAACTAATATGGGGCTGTTGAAACCAAATCAGAGAAGAAAAATCTCAAAAATCACATCACACGGGCCAAAATCTCTCTCTGCGAGTGGCCCTCACGTGAGCACGCGCTCACATGTGCTTAAAAGCTCCTCTGCGCATGGATCTCATGCGCCAGCCCCCGCCTTCCTGTTGTACTCCTCGTGGTTGTCATAGGCCACTCATTGTAATGGCGCGTGGGCTGTTGTTTTCTGGCGGTCTTCCTGCCGCAGATGGATCAGAGGCTGCAGAGTCTTCTTGCGATGGTGGATGACTGAAATACGCAACGGATAATAAACTTCTAGGCTAGACAGCAACGTTTATGATAATTTCCTAATTTTCTAGTCACCAGAAAATTTTAGGTGAGATGGTTTTATGTAAAGGTTAGGGACCGATTTGCTCTGATGCCATATAAATGGATATAAAAGAAAGGGTTGTAGTTTGAATAAATCAAATATTACACCCATAAACGTTATTTATAATAAAAGAAAGTAAGAAAAGTACTACATACAATCAATGTGGGACTACATAACAATATAAATTATTCTAATGCTAACCATATACATTTAAGGGATAATATATGGATCTAACATTTGAGAGAGCTGCATTCCAATTTACAATTATAGTAATCATTTAGAAGTTTGAAGTTATTCCTTCACAGGTATACGCATTTAATCAGAAATTCTGTTTGTCTGGATCATGTAAGGAGGAAGTCATATATATGTGCTCAATTGCCTGATATGGACTTTCTTACACGTCACCTTGCTGTTACTCACAAATTTTGATTGTAACTTCAAGTAATCATGTTTTCCTGAAGTTATGTCAATAATTAACCCTCACGTGTTGAAGTTTATCGCATGTACGGATGTACCTCACCTTTTTGCTTACAACATCAGGTTCAACAAGTTGGAATTTTGTGTTTTACATTGATTTGAAAGGATGATGTTATTTCAGTCAATATATCAAGTTCTGATGCCATTCTTAAACTTGTTCACATCTTCGGTTAATTAACCTGTAGATTGTTTTTTTTTTTACTTTACGCAGAGGGAGACCCTTGCTGCACAAGGAAAATAATTTACATCTAGTTTGGATATGTTTAGCACAAAGTTAATTGTGTAGATAAAAGTTTTGAAGTTTGGTTAAACATCATACATCTGCTTAGTACCCTCATCAAATATCCATGTATGTGGGGTCATTCAGAATAATTGATGGCTGTGGATAAAGTAAGAGCTGATGCTGTTGAACACATGACCTTTGTCAGTAGGAGTGTATGTCACGTTAATATTCTTCTGTTTAGAAGTTTTGTTTTGTTCAATGGCCATTCTTGAGTTGCACTTAGTGATGTTGCTGCATTACTCTACGTTGTTATTATAGAAGGAACTTCCCGCACATGTTTGGTCGTTGCATGCTATGCAAATGCAATGGAGATAACAAACAAAACAGACTGGTTTTCTTTTTTACCTTTTTAATCATTAAGATCTCACACTAGAAACAGTGACATTTACCAGGTTCAGGGTAAACAGTATCCGTCTTTCAACTTCAATTATGTGGTTCGTAAGTCTACACGAATCCTGTTTTTACTTACTTTAATGTGTACATATCCTTAATCATCACCCAAATAACTTGAGTGGCCTATCAGAATTTCAGCTAATAACTTCTTGCAAATTCATTTAAATGAAAGCTCATTGAATGTTTCCTATGATATCTGTATAAATTATTACCAGAATGCAAATCTTAAAATAGTTTTTTTCTTTTCTTGTTCATGTGTTTTTGGTGCTTTAGAGATTTTTTGGTCTTCTATATTCATAATTCATAATTCATAATCTCATCACTTATACAGTTTTACTACCACTGGAAGCAATTACATTGCTTTGGATTTAATGATGGAAAAGGAATAACATGCTTTCGTGTGTTGTTTTACCAGCATCTGCATATTCCCTTGTGTGGCAGGCTTTGTAGGATGCTAGCTGCATCTGGTGACATGGTCAAGAACTCTCATAAGTGAAGTAAAAAACATATCATTTCCATGATTGATGCAGAGTAAGACACGTCCTAATCTACTGTGTCCATTTTCACATGTTGATGTTCGGAAGGACATCTGATAGAGGTTCTTAAATAACCTTAAGCTCTGAATTCAATTATCGTCTTTCGTCTATTATTTTTCCCTGCCAAAATGTTTCATTTATTAAGATTATTGGTTGCAGACTTGACCAGGTTTCTTATTCAATGTAAATTTCCCATTTGGACCTCTATTGCACATAGAGCAGTCAGATCTTTGGTAATTGGCATGATCTACCAAACCATAGACTTCTCCAACATGGTTTTTTATTTTTCATTTGCGGCTTTTAATACTTGTCATATGGTCTCTGTCCTTGCGATGTTTTTCATATAAAGACGACCTTACCAGTTTTATTGATTGCTGTATCCTTTTGTCCTAAAAGATATTGAACAAGCAAGTGTCCTCTAGCCCCTGCAACTTGGATCCACTCAATTTATGTGACAACCACCTCTACCATGGCTTAGGCTAATATCTATAACCTTTTACAGTCTCCTTAATTCATTCTGAATTAAATTGATTTAATTCTAAGAATCTAAAATTGAATCCGCTTTCATTTTATACGAAAATAAGAATCTAAAATTAAATCTGCCTTCATTTTATGCGAAAGAGAAAATTGTTTCCCATTGTATATAGCTCATAGATCCAATGAAACTTCTCCGGACCAAAAAGATTGAATCCCTGGTTGGCTATATGTTCCTCTCCTCATGTGTACTGCATTGTTTTGGCCCCTAAGAATGTTTATTGGTTTGGTTATAAATTTCCATTTATGTAATTCTTTATGCACTATGCTAGCCTTTGGTGTATACGGTAAATGCAAACCATGGTCATGCAGATACATGAACTTCTGGGGGACTCGTCAATCTGTCATTACTGCTAGATCTTTCACCACCCCTCTGAACTTGGAGAATCATGAATCGCTTTGGATCCTCATCGTTTTGATTAGATGATTAGAGAATGTTAATTCACATGCACTGACAGAGTGACAGTTGTGAAAAAAAAAATCCAGCTTGTGGTATCCGCCGCACCTTATAAAAATATGCACAGAAAATGGATGAGGTACAGGTCACCAGCCCATGTTTTTTTTTTTTTTTTTCCTGTACAAAATACTATATATGTTGCAGAAAGCAGAGGTGAATCAAATCCTTCTGCAGAAAACGAAATCTTTTGCTAAATCCGCCAGAAATTATTTTACATTTTACTTTTTTGCTTCATCTTTTTCTTTATTAGTTTTTTGTTTATTAAATGTTTGCTTGTCCATCCCAATTGCTTGCGTGACTGTTGGGGATCTTCATAAATACATTTCATTGACCCCAGCAAATTCACTATCTTTAACTACCCATAGCTTTGTCTCCCTCTTCTGTTACTACCAACTATTGGTTTATATTGGAGTTTGACTGTGTGAGTATAACCATTTTTTGAACTTAGACCTCAACAATGACTATTGGTTGCTGAAATCCCAGAAGCCAAAATCTTTTCTTTCTTTCTTTTTCTGGTTTGTATCTGAACAGTTTCTGATCAAAATTCTCAAATGGGTTGCTGTATGAGCACCGATAAAGCTCCAGATTCAGCTTCACTATCTGAAAAACACCTGCATTCTTTAGTGGTTGTACAGCCACCAAGATCTAGTATTTCACGTGTTAAAGCTACAGAATGCAGAGCACCTCCGCCAGTTGAGGAAGAAACTGTGAAGGAAGTACTTTCTGAAATCCCGGAATGGAAGCCACGCATTACCAAATTGGAACCAGAAAAACAAGCTCAAAGACCAGTCTTTGTGGAAGTCAAAGAAGACAGCAAAATTGAGAGGAAATTGCTCATCACCAAAGCCGAAGAGATCTCTGAGGCTTCTGAAATTTGCAGCTTGAGTGAGAGCTTTTCAACAACAACTATCACCGATAAGAAAGACAACCACGAAGAAATCCGGCAAAGGGTCAATCGTTCTCCGGGGAAATTGTATAAAAATCAATCATTTTCAGGGGATTACGGTGGAAAGAGAGACAGGATAATGGGAAAATCTCCAACTAGGCGGTCGGAGCAGTCTCCAGGTAAAAGAAATGTTGGGTCTGTGAGGTTGATTCAGAGCAGAGACCAAGTGGGACAGAGTCAGACAATTGGTTGTCGAGGATTGAGAACCGAGCCACACCGGCGAGACCCAAATGAGAATTCTGCTAAGCGGTCCAGGTCAACGGCCACACGTACTGAAAATGGAGCTACTAGATCCATCATGGGTCGAAGCCCATCTGCAAGAAGAACAAATAAGTCTCCAGCTCGGGTCAGAACTGACATGTCGGAGAATGATAACCGGAAATTAGAACAGACCAGAATGGAGAGTAACTGGCCTTCAGCAAATGAGTCATTGGAAAACCCACTTGTGTCCTTGGAGTGCTTCATCTTTCTCTAGGATTTTTCCGGCATTAAAGCGTCAATCGGAGCTACCATTTGACCAGAGAGGTCAGCTTCATTGCTTGAATGAACCTACTTTTCATTTTAGTACTGTGGGGTGCAAATATTATTAAGTCAAAGGTCAATTCTTAGACAATGTGTTTGACAATAATGAAACTTTGGAACTTTTGGATTCTGGGTTACGTATAAAAAATTGACCTTTGATTGCTTACAGGATTCCCATTTCTCTGATTGTTTCTTCTGCAAATGGGTTTCTTCTTTTACATTGCATTGGTTGCTTGCCTGGTTTGGAAAGATTGCATTTCTGCAAATACTGATTCACTGTGTAGTGAGAAAATCATTTTCTTTTCCACCTTACATTTTGTGACAATTGAAGAATCTGATATCACATTAAGTACATGTACAGTAAAACTGACTAGAATGGGTGAGTGAGAAAGAGTAGAAAGGACACAGTGTGTGTATGTTTATTAATTGTGAATGGGAACAAGTAAAATTGCTCAACAACAGACCAAATAACAATGCAGTAGTTTCTTTTGTTCTATAAGCCCTATGCATACGAGCATATCACTTCGTCTAATATTAGTTATTTATTAACTTCCATGTGTATTTTAAATCTCAAAGCCTCATCTGGAGCCTCTCCTGTGTCAGAGATGTATCAAATTCACAGCTTAGTTCTAAAAACAAAAATTGTCCTTTGTATCTACAACAAATCATTCTTCGTTCTTTATGAGAAAAAAATTCAAGTCTCTCATATTCATACCCATATATACTCCAAACTTTCCATGTATATACCACTACTGTCTTTTTTCTTTTTTCCAATACAAATATGAAAAAGGTTTAAATTAAATCACTAGAAACTGAGTATAGGATAAAAATTAAAATTTGGACAGGGAATGGAGGGAAACCCATAATGAAGCAGTTGGGGATTGAGCAAAACGCAGGCTTTATACTTGAGTGGTCCATAATTTATATTGAGCCTACACTATTGTCTGTTTAGAGGATTTTTTTTTTGGGTTTTGTTTTCACTTTCCACTCTGCTCCTAATATATTAATCTGCAATGTTAGTCATTTTTGGTAGCCCCTTTCATGCAGATACAAACAGTTGTACTCCTATCCAATGATGTGGAATTACGTGGAGAAAAAAAGGAATGTCCAAGGCTCAAAGTCCAAAACTTTAGCAAAAAAAGACAACCAATATGTGTTTTTTTGTGGACAGCAATTCAGAACGTTTGTCATTTTCAGAACTTCAGAGGATTTGAGAATTCACTGCCTCTATAAACAGAAGGCCAAGTATTACAATTTACAAGCAATAATAGCCAAAACAGTGGGACACAGCAGCTGCCATTTCTTTTACTTCAGGGCTTTAATTGAACGTGAAGATGACTAATTAGTTAGTGTTGTGAATTGGCAAAAAGAAGGTTCAATTTCAAGTTGTAGATTCCGGGGCAAATTTAGAGTTAGTGAAAGTTGTAGATAATACATTGATGAAGTTGAGCATTTGGCTTGATTATAAGGTTTTTTATTTTATTAAAGGGTTAAGTATATTCGGATCATTTACACGTAGCTCAATTACAATCATAAAGCAAAGTCCAAAAAGCAAAAGTGCTCATGCACCACAATCTGCTGAGTTCTAAGTGGAATAAGTTTTTAGTACACACAATGCATTTTGCACTCATTCTAAAAAAATTGTTTTAAGAACTTTGATTCACTAGAAAATGTAAGCAAATGCTTGATTAAAAGTAAACACAAAACAAATTTCACCTTGAGATCGTTGTTTCTATATTTTATCTTATTGAAATGAACAATGAATATTAATAAACACCGAATAACACTTGATAGTTAAATGGTGACAAGCGGAAAATTCATATTCAAAATTTCACACCAATATGTTAAGATGCATTTAAATCACTTTCAACCCAGCAGCATATCTATACATGAAAATTAAATACTAAATTCACCAGTTACCACATAATGTAAGCAAATGCTTGATGCAAGTAAGGAGGGCATGGGGTTCAACATTCTACACACACAAGTCACATAATCACTTTTCATGGAAAACAAAGAAAAGATGGAGTACAAACAACTTGGATCCATGCAGGTGTGAAATATTCCCCAACATAGGCCTGCCTGCTCTCTCAGTAATTTTGAGACCAAAAAGAAGATACACCATTAACTAAAGAGAACACAACAAATAAATCCGCTAATAAATTCTTCCACACTCAACCATAACTAATTTTCTTCATCTTTTTACAAAGAAAATGAGGTTCATGGAGAAGATGAAAAATTCATAGATGGGTAGAAGTAGATATATACTTCAAAGATGGACCCAATATGCCAGAGCTAACTTGCTCTTCAAAAACTTAATGCTATTTACATGAATCAAAGAGCACTCTGTGTAAAAATGGAAGGAAATTACAGTCCCATATGTTGCATTTTTTTGATGTAGCTTACAGATCTTTCTCATGTTTGGTTCTCTCAAGCCGAGTTCATATTTGGATGAGAGTTTGAGGTGGACCAAAGCAATGCATTATGCTGATGGGGAGGCCAGGAAATCTGTTCCGGGGAACATGGCACAGGGGCTGGGTGGGCAATGAATGTAGGAATATTGTCCCCCGGCATTAGAACTGAAACTCCATTTGCATAGACAGTCATCTGCAGAAATCAAGGAGAAGATGAATTAATGAAACAGCACATGAAAAGTATTTCTAGTGCACTTTCAGTTAAAACCGATAATAGATGATACGAAAAGGAATAAGATAGAAGAATTTTACAGCACAAATATACTACTAATAAGACTAAATGAACCACTCTCCTAGTAAAGAAGAGGAAACTTTTTACTACAGGAAAAACAGTTGTTTTGGTAATAGCAGGTACTGCAACATGGATGCAGCTTGGATGGTATGAGATGAAAAAGTCATACAAGTAGAGTCACAAATTAGCAACCAAATTTCACAGTTTCAATAATCTATATATGTTATACTTATAGTGAAAGTTACCATCAGGACAAAGGGGTCACCTTCTTAAGGGTCATTCTCTCATCTCAAAGGCATAAACCTTATACATCGACCCTATAATGTGTATTTCAACGAACAAGTTGATTTCGAAAACCTAAATAATACAATGAGAATATACCAATCACAGACTTGCTAGCAAAGGATGTGATCATATTAGATCAGCAAAAATGCAAAACTTTACGACTAGGAGGGCAAAATTTTACTTAAACAAATGGCAAAAAGAACATTTAAACTATGGTGTCACACACATACATGCACTCAAGATGAACAACTAAGAATAGCGTATAGCATAGTCTCATAGACAAAAACCAACAAAAACGCATAACCGAATCATAGAACTTAACAAAATTAATATCCATTGGGTGAAACAATGGCAAATGGAATTCTGCTAGAGGTTACCTAGTCCCAGTAGTCCCTTTAGCTTTAACTCTGTAATGAAAGATTACAAATTTCATATAATCCTTTACATAGGATCTCCTGGTGCCACATACATGGATATCAACTGAAGCCAAATAAAAAGCAAATACAACACGTTCGATGAATCCAACAAAACAGTATGTTCAGTACTGCATTTTCTATTCTTCATTTTATATTGAATTTGGATTTTTTATAAAAGGAAGCAACATTATCCCAACATCTAGCACATATAATTGACTTTTGCTTCTCATTTTATATATTAGTCACTGGTAAGGATATTACCTAGACACATTATTCTAAACAGATAAGACAACATGGAACTATTGGAATTCATGCCTCCTGAATCACTGATTTACTTCTTTTTTTAAAAATTGTTTTTCTGATGTGTAGAACTGTCTCTAAAGGGACACCAAATAGAAGTACAAGAAGCTTCGGGCCCATACTTATCAGAATTTGTATATACCTTCTGTAATCATAATATACATGAAATGTAAATGGTAGCTAGGGATCTTAATACTTGCACCAAGGAAAATGATTCAATAACTAAATCCATGTTCCTGCATTTGTAGCTATCCGTGTGACTGCCTGAATTGGCCACAATACCTTCAACACAAAACTGATCTTGTGTTATGTGGTAACCAACTCACTAATGAGGATTGATCCATACTTACTGCAATTTTCTACTGTCTTGGTCTCTTATGCAGGCCACTAAATAATTTAGAGAACCCGTCCGAATTGGATGAAGCAATTTATCACATCATATAATTGGTATTCTAAACATCATATAAATGCTAAACAAAAAGGTCAAAGGTTCAATTTATAATTTATCTAGCTAGCTTTCATATCAAAACCACTTGAACAATGAGTTTGATTGGTGGGCCTTGTGTGTTCCTTCAAAGGTATGACACATTGTAGACAGACACAACTGTAGCATGGTATAGGCTCATCATAGTATGTTTCATTAACATATTAACCTCAATTCAGATGGCATTATTGCCTATTTTGTAAAGCATTAGACAATAACACGTGTACACAAACATACAATACAAATTACTTTACTTTCATCGGTTCCCTTCTCAAATTCCCTCGTAGGTTACACAATTAAGGCTAGGATAAGAAGACAACCGACCAAGAATTGGTGAAAGAGAAAGACTATCCGTTACCCCATACACCAGGCATGCAGGGTATTATGAAAAACTGGTGGTCATGGGGCAAATGAAAACCATGGACAAGTGGTGGGTCTCAAACAGAGAAGTACATAAAGTGATAAGCCTCTCAACTTGGGGCCAATTATCCAGCAGAGAACTTGTAGGATGGGCCACCTCCCAACAAAAATCAGAGAAAGCCCAGTTTGTTCATGGTGAAGACATTTGACAGGAAGTGTAGCTGCAGATGAAAATGAAAATTTTGTTGATTTTAACATTTTGCCTTTTTTTCTTTTTTCTTTTTGAGAGGAGGGAGCAGGGAGGTGGGACACATAGTCAGCTACATCACTTTAGCAAAAGGAGAAGAACATCTTGAGAAACATATTAGGCCATTTGAAGAGACAATAGGACGGACCACACTATAACACTTGAAAGTTGAAACATCTTTGTTACAGGAGGCCATATACTTTGTCAAAGGAGAGATCCTAATCTAACAATTTGAACCAGAACTAAACTGAAATCCCGAGAAGTTATAAATTATATCACTGAAAAGAGAACAGGTTCCAACCTGAAGAATAGATTACTACAAAAAATTAGACCTTTTGGGAGACCAATGACAATCATTATTTTCCAGAAGCCAAAATAACCAACCAAACTGTCAAAAAAAATATAAAGCTGAATTTGTCAATTACAAAGAAAAGCTGAATTCGGCGTTAGGAAGAGGTGGGCTAATTTCCCTGGTTCTGGTTGGTTGGTTCTTGAATCAAAAGAAAACAGAAAACAAAAAGGAAGACACCTCAAATGCTACATAAAGGAAGCCACTTTTTTAGTATTTTTCCCGGGAACCAAACGGTGCTCGAGAAAGTTAAAAGCTTTCACACTAATTACAAAAATGTGTTACTTACTTTGGGTGATGGGTGCCCGAGTTTCCCATTGAAACCCATTTGCGACTCGATATCCCCACTGCTCCGGCCACCGGACGGCTGAAACAACGGCGAAGTGGGTCTGAGAAATCTCTCAAATATGGCCATGACCAAGAACATAGATATAAGAATGGCAGTGGCAACGAACCCAAATGACACAGCATCCACAGAACTGTCGAAATTCCTCCAGTGCTCGTCTCTTTGCACGGTTAACGGAGACCCAATGGGTGGCCATCCATGGGAATCTTCTCCAATCATTCTCACAGCTAAATTCAGCAGAGCTCTTCCATAATTATGAAGTAGCACCCTTTTCGCGCCAGTGCTGTTTTAGAGCAAGAATGAAAGAGAGAGAGAGGCAGAAGAGTAGACTATTACCAAAGCTTTAGCCTTCAGCAGTAGTTTAGGAATTACACCATTACCAAAGCTCGTTGGAGTACTTAAAAACTTGTAAATTTAGGCCTTCAAAAAGAGAAACAGAGAGAGAAAAAAGAAAGAGGACATGTGGGCTATCTTTACAGAGAGGTGACAGGAAGGTGTAAAAGAAACTTTGGAATTTGGTTTTGTCCTGTTTTGTTATGTAAAAAAATAAAAAAAACTTTTCTCAAATTTAATTTTCATATTTTAAATTGTGACAATAGAAATTAAGTTCTCCAAATGAAAATTTCTTTCTCTAATATAGGAAAATTAAATTTTGTTTTGTCTATTTGACACACTAAATTGAGAATATAAATTTTTAGGGGTGTTTCTGACAGATTAGTTTGCATTACAGAAAACTAAATGAATTTTGTATTTCATTACTTTATTGCATGGCATTTTACACAAGCAAGCAAAGAAATTCTTTCATTAAAAAGTAAACATTATCTTTCTCTTTATTCAATTATTTAAAACTTTCTGTCCAAATCAGAATTCGACCAACTTTTAGTGGCAAATTGCACAATCATGTCCAACAGATGCATCACATTTACAGAGTTATGGAACCATTTAATAGGAAACATAGGCATTGCAAGTGTTATGGCTTGGAGGTAAGCTCCTAGCCACAAATCCTAGCATCCCAACAGGCTATGGCCCAAGAAAATCCTCTCTCTCTCTCTCACTCTCTCTCTCTCTCTCTCACACTCTCTCTCTCTCTCTCTCTCATGTGTTTTAACCTATTCTGGAAAAAAGAAGATGAGAATTTGAATTTTCATCAATTCCCTTATAATAAAATTAATAGGAGTAAATAATTAATAATAGATTTGAGGTTGTTGATCCATAAAAAACACAAGCCATGACAGCTACAAAATTTTGCTTCTTTTGGATTTGTTGCTGCAACCAAAGGCAATTCAGGACTCAATTACTTAGATTGACTTTGCTTCACCTTATGCCAAGATATCTTACAAAATGGTCAAAAAATCTCACTTTCTTATTCTTAGCATTGTTATCTTTTTTTTTTTTTTTAGTTGATTTATATATCGTTGTACGTTTGTTCATCTTAACTAATAGAATAGCAAGTTTCTAAAAGTTTGCACCTATTGGACATCAAAAAATCATGTATATACTCATATTTGTTAAATCATGAATTTTTAGTTTAACAAATTATACGTTATCATATTGAATAGGTCTTGAACAAAATTATACAAACGAAATATTAAATAACATTTTGTATAAAAATAATATTATAATATAATATGAAATTATATATTGCCAGAGTTATATAATTAATTTTTTATATTATATTTAAAATAATAATGTAATTAACATTATTTCTCCAATAAATAAATTTTTTAAAATAAAAGAAGAAAAGTGAAACAGAGCCGACATATCAGCTCGTCGTGTCGGTCCTGTCAGGGTCAAAACCAACAACAATGTTGACCATCCGATCCTCGAGATTATCTTCCATCTAACGGTCCAAAACACTTGCCAAAGTCACAGGTCTTGCAATATGATGATAAACTGATTTCAGCAGTTCACGCATGCATGGTACGGACGCACGTGCGAAAGACTTTTTTGCGTGTATGAGAGGAACAAGTGAAGTGCATGGGGTTTGTGTCAGAGTGTGGGTTAGGGTTCAGACCAGGTATTGTGGATGGCACGAGCCAAGACTGAGCCCATGGCTAATGTGAAAAAATTGGTCCCTCCCATTTTAGGCTTTAAACATTATCTTTTTACATACTTTCTCTTCTTTTCATGGTACGAAAAGCTTTTGAGTGGTTGACCAATTGAAAGCCTTGGACTTGGGCTTCCTTTTTTGAAGCAGGAAGGCCCAATGGGTTTATTGCTTATAAACTCAAAGTGGGTGGGGCCCATAATACTTGTCTGGGCCCACCAAGTGATGGTCATTGCTTCAAGGAGAAGTAGGTTATTATCATTCATCATTAGTCATTGAGCATTTGAGCTTGTTATTCTAAGAGTTTCATAAGGATGTTAATAAGTTGTTAGTTCAACGAATAATGTATTTGAATATAAATACAAGAACTTAAAGCAGAGGTGGTTGTAAATTGTGAGGTGACTATTTGATCACTGAGTTTTGAAATTTGAACTATTTTTTATCTTATCATGCATAACGTTTCATTTGATTTGAAATTCATTGACAATTATATAATGCTTTTGAATATCACACATTAGCATGATGTTTTTATTTAATAAAATTTGTTTTTTAAAGTATAATTAGGGTGAGTTTGGTTTAGATTTTGGGTTGAAATCATAGTTGCAAACACCAAACTATTTTTTTTAGTTTTGTTTAGAAGACTTTTAAAATCATGATTTCACAAATTTTTTTATTTTTTTTATTTTCTATGTAAATTATCAAGAATGACATGCATGTCTTGTGTTATAAAATAATTGAAATGGTAGAGAAAAATAAAAAAGTTGACTTCAATTTATAGAAAAATAACATTGAAACAATGAAATTTTAGTTCCTTTTGGACAGTTCATAAAATAAAAATAATAACTTCAGTCACATATTGCATTCAATTAAAATTGTAGTTATTAATTCATTTGTAAACAAATAATTTTAGAGACATATTTGTAAAAAAAATGAAAGGCTTACTTATCTACATCAAAGATAAAGTTATTGGGTTACTTCTCAAACGACCGTAAATGGTCTACTTTCATTTTTTATTTTTTATTTTTAATGGCAGTAAACACAGACCTTTGTTGCCAAACCAAACAAAGCCTTACCGAGTTAAAAAAATGTTTTAAATTAGGGTAGCTTAATTACATGATGTATAAATGAGAAAGCATGGTAATGGTGGCAATGCAAGCATGTTCCAAAGGAACTATGCTGAGAAAGCACCAAAAAAGAACATAGGGAGCAAATCCATATGAGATTCTAGTTAATGATTCATGAACATAAGGAATCTCAACACTTTTCTCTCAACAAAGCAAAGTGCAAACACTAGCTATCTGGGCTGTAGCCTGTAGGCATAGGTTTGCTTATCTAGAATTGACCCATTTCCTTTTTTATGCTATAGACTAGCTATGCATGCTCCTAGGATCTCATATCTTTATCTACTTCATATCTTGTAGTTTTGAGCCAATGTGAAAGGCTTTTTTTTAATGTACAAGGGAGCCAACAACAACCTAGGCATGTGATTATAAGTATACTAACAAACTACAGTGCAAATTTGTCAATTTAAAAAAGGGCTACCAACTAATATTCCAACATGTGTTTCCTTTGCACCTTGAATTGCTTTTACATTATACTTAAAAAAGTAAAACAAAGAAACAATTTGATTGTTTTCATTAACAATTAATGTTTTTTTAAAAAGGAAGATTATGAGTAATTGTAACTCTTAAGCTACAACTCATCTCAACACCTCAACCCTTGAAGAAGTTTTTGTTATGAGTTTGTTCGATACTTTATATTTATATTAAAACTCCTACTTTGGGTTCTAGGAAGAAAAAAAAAAAAAAAGGTAAAAATTGTAGTGTTGGATTATTTGAATTTTGAATATTGATTATAGATTCAAGCCCACTACCCAATGGACCATTAAAATGGAGAATGGATCTCTTGTAATGAAGGAGCATCTTTTCCTTGATAACCCATTTTTTTACAAATATATGTGAAACCCTGCTCTCAATGTGCATATTGATAGTGACCATACATTTATTTGGGAATGGTATGCAAAGGATTCAACTATATATGCAACAAAAATGACAGAGAGATAGGATAGTGTAAACTTTGGTACTCATTGAAGATTGACAAAGATATATCACAACTACACAAAGAAGTTTAAAAAGATCATACATAAAAAGCTAGCTTGTGTTTAGTGGCTTTTTGTTCCAAAGAAAGCCTGTAAAGAGCACATCATGACCAAGAACTGACATCAACTTCAATACAGGAATGAAAATTTAGGTTACATGTGCCGGCTGCAACTTCGGCCTTTGGGATGAGAATATTATAGTTGTATCTAGTTTGATTTTATGAAAGATTAAAACTTGTATATATAGATTTCAAAAGAAAAATTAGCCAAATTAAGACAAATGACAAAATTTACAATAATTTTTATCAAGTTATTTTGATAGAGACTAAAGATAGATATTGGTTGAAGCTAATAAATGTTGACTATGATAAATTCATTCAATCTTGATAGTATATTTTTTGGTTTGAATTGAATAACCATGAGAATTATGATTCTATTCATGCAACCATTTCTTATGAAATAAGAATGTCAAAATATATATATATATAATTTTATTTAGTGGTCATATGTGTCTAAGTCAGTTTACGTGCATATCAATTAATTATATATAAAGTTCGAGGAAAGACAATTATCTATGTCGGGATTAGAAAACTTATAAAAATTTAATTATGAAAGGAGCACACATTGTATAATTATGTGAATACAATTTTTGTTCATAAACAACTTAATAACTTTTTAGTAGTTCATTCAAATAATATTATTGTGTAACTCTGAAAACAATAAATGATATACTAGTAAATCTACAAGCACAACAATCTAGTTAATTTCCAAAATTAACTAATTAAACCTGTGTTGAATATTATACATTACGAAGTTATACATGTAATATTTATGTGAATAAGTTTAATATTTTTCTTTTTATTTATGAAAATGAAAGGTACATTTCATTAGGATAATGCTAGATGGAGACCCATTTCTGCAAAACTTGGGTAACTTCCTCCATCTACCATTACTCCTCATTTTTCAAACAGCTCTGCATTGGATGCCAAGTTTCAAGACAAGTGTTGCCATGTTGGCTAGAATGACATGTCATTTTAATGGGACCCACAATCTAGCTCTTCCACATAGAGCAGCACTAGCCTAACCAGTGAGTAGTGGGCAGAGAAGGCAAGAGAATAGTTGCTGTGGAATGAGACAAGGGAAATTAATTAGATTACGGAAAAAGCTTAAAAGCCAAAAATCAAAATGGCTATGTAGATGAAGACAAAAATAGAAACAAGCAGAAAGTTCAGAAGAAGATCAGAGAAATCCATGTTTGCCCTCTGTTCATGACAAGGAAACTTTGATATGATTGATCACCAATGCTCCATTCACTGTAGAGTTTAAACCCAATTCGAATAGTACTAAAGCACATGATAAACAAAGCAAAGGGTAGAAGAGTAATTAACAGACTCACAATTCCAAAAGAGAAAAATTAGAATACAATTCAAATAACATAGACTTGTTGGAATAATTTTCGACAAAAAATAAGATCTAAGGATTAATATTAATGAATAATTTGAATGAGAATTTATCCCACTTAGCTTTTTTTTTTTTTTTTTTTTTTAAGTCAAATTCATATGATGGTTTGCTGTGACACAACAAAATTGAGATATGAAATTTAAATGTCTAAATAAAATAAAAAATCTTCCTCCGAGCCCAAAGTACCATCTCTTGCCATTATAACCAAAACTCATTTCACCCTATTACTGCCCAAATTCAGTATTTGATTTACTTATAACCAAATCTTAAGGGGTTCATTCAAATTTAAATGTTCTATTTGCTATAAATGAACTTCTAATCATATTCAAATTTTTATTAGGGTAACTCAGCTATTTTTGCTACATTAACAATGACAAATATTTAAAATTTGAAAATCATTTTGTACTCCTAAGATATTTAGGGTTTAATTTAAAAATGTAATCCACAATTTTGAAGTTTGATGACCAAAAAAAAAAAAAACCAAACAAAACAGAGCCCTATATTATAATCCGCTCATATCTTAACAAACCATTCGTCCCAACAGAACAAAATAAAAAACTGTTTCACATTACATTAAAACTAATACTAGCAGGAGAGTTTAGCGTGGGTGGGACAAAGATGATAGGGGTTTCAGAATATATTTTATGAGTGACAAATCTGCTACAAAACACATTCTGATAGAGATACGACCTTAAGAGGCTCTCTGCCCACTGCACCAGCAACATCTTCTCTCTGTTTCTCTCTCTCTCTCTCTCTCTGCCTGTCTCTGTCTTTATGGATGTTGGAATTTGAGCATCCCTATGTGGCTGCAGAAAAAGTAGATAACTATGGAGATTGCAGCCGAGGTTGCGCAGCTTCTTTGAAAGATTCAATGGATTACGTTCTGCTTTTGCTTTTCCTTCATTCTTCAATCTTCCTCTCTAAGTCTACAAGTCTACCCTCTACAACCGCACCTTCAAAAGTTTAAACCTTTTTAAGCATTTCAACCTTTGAGTTTGTGAAAGCTTTCCCTTATTTTCGCACAGACCCAGAAATTTTTTTGTAAAGAAAGTGGTACCAACCTTGGCAATTTGATGATATATTCATATTGTTTTCAGATTTTGCATTTGTTAAACAGAGAGTAGTATTGTTTTGTATGGTTATGAATATGGGTTTTCTGGGACGCTTGGAATGGATGAATGCTTATAGTAAGAAGCATTGCAGAAGCTTGTTCTGGAGAGTGAGAGCTGCAGTGAAGAAGGCTGTCAAAAATGGGGGTAAGCAGAAAATCAAGTTTCAGTATGATCCTTCAAGTTATGCACTCAATTTTGATGATGGTTGTTGCCATATTGGAGATGGAGCAAAGAAATTATTCAGAGATGCAAAAGTTCAGGATTTTCCAGATGGAAACACCACCACCTGGGTTTATGTGCTTTGGGTCAAAACCAAATGACATTTTCCAAAGCAATGTGCTAATCTCTTCCTTTTCTTTTCCCCTCTATTTCTAATGGGTTATGAATGTCTTTTACTCTGTAGTTTGCTCCTTAGATAAGTAAAGCATTTATGATATGATTTTCCAGGTAACAGTTGTTCTTTGGCAATTAATATTGCGTTAATAGCTTCATCTCCCGCCTTGGAATTTAATCAGATCCATTGCCTGCTAGAGGTACAGCATGGGATTACAAGTTACAAGCCCACAATAAAACATCACTAGTAGCAAAACAGAAATGTGATGAATTATGTCTTCAAAACAGTTAAGAAGTCATAAATGACGTGATGATGTATTGTAAGTTGTATTTCTATGTTGCACAGCGTTACTGATCTATTTCGGCCTGCTAGAAACTGGCCGAGATTTAGCAGAACCCGTTATAGTCCATATCAATGCTAATCGTAACATTAAAATAGGTTTAGGGTCTGTGAGGATTCTCTTTCAAGTGACTGACCATCCATTCAACCATAATTGGGAAGAATAGCATCTTGTTTTTAGGCTGCTTCTCTTTGGGTATACAATCTTCCCACAATCCTCAGTGTAGGAATGAATAAAGAGAAATATATTGATAAACTTTTGTACAACGGCATAAGGCCAGTAAAAAAGATAGTAAGGAGAAAATGAACATCAACAACAAGAGATTACTTCCTAGTCACGTTTGAATTAAAGTACATACATCGTTTCATTCCAAGACCTATATATGTTACCTAAACAAACCTAAATCCTTCTCCAAGCTGCGAGGTCACAATCATTCAAACAGTGGGATCTTCTAGCACAGCAGTGGATAAATCATTTATGCGAGGATAAGCAGCTTTCTCATCAAGTTGGTTTTGGGCCCATATCAGCATCTTCAACAAGCTCGGAAGTTTTGGGTCTGGTAAAACCAAATCAAACAAATATTATCAACTTCTGGAACACAAACAGATTCCATTGTTTCATTCGTAACTAAAAGATGCAAAAGATTTACTTTCGAGTAACTAAAAGACACTGGTGTAACCAAAAGATGCAACTCAAAACAGTCAGAGTTGAAATTCTCTTCTTTCATTCGTAACTATCATACACCGGAATGCAAGAATGCAGTCAACATGTTCCATTAACCCAACTGGCTTATACCTTTGTAAACTTCAGTGACTCATACCCTATTTTTGTTACTACTGGTTATTTTCTGTACTAGATATCATATACTAATTCTTAGAATCACATTTCAAACTGAATATTGGAACTAAAAGGATGGGAGTTTAAACAGTCATCTTAGTTAAAATTTTCAAACTTCCTAAATCACTCCCAGTTCAGTGCTCATAAATCTTCATCTCAAGGGATGACAATATTCATTCACATTCTTGGAACTTTCTAGTTTCTATACTTCCTTTCCTTCCAGATTCAAAAGGACATCTAACCATAATCTGGTGTCCTAAATGCTATAAAACTGAAAAAAGAAAAGAAAAAAAGAACAAAACATGATCATTATAGGTTCTCGAAACCAGGCATATATTTCATACAGGTTACAATTTACTAATGGGCCAAGATCCATTGTTTGGGCATTCAACAATTCTCAATTGATGGACCCACTGCAGGAATATATTGCCAATTTGATTGTAGGTCACAGATGCTGCACAGTACTTAATATCTGAAACAGAAGAGTCATTGCTGTCCATGTCAACTATATACATGTGCTTCAGGTAATCAAATCTCTCAAACTAGCAAGTGAACCCACCCACACATACTATATCTTGAAAGAGAAAAAAAAGAATACAATTTTTGCATGAAACTAGTACCATTTTTTCCCACAAGTGCAATAATCAGATGTTACAGGCATTGTGGAGCAAAACATACTAACCTTTTTCATGACTCTGGCTAGTAAGTATGGCTGCATTCACCTCACTTGCCGTCTTTAGACGCTGAGATATGTCCAGAAGCTCTCCAACAGGACAATTAGAGACATCTTCAAAAGCAAGAAGTGCAACAGTCCTCTCCAACTCTTCCAAAAAGCCTTTCTGCAGAAAACCAAAATTTCAGCAAAATATTAATACCAATTTCATGCCATTGGCACACAATTAATATGGAAACCATGTCAAATAGACTTTTCCCGATGACAAAACTATCTTCATATATGGCATTGTTTTCATAACTCATGCAACAAAATCATTGAAAGGAACAACTGCAAAAACCTGAAAGATTTTAGTAATAGAGCCATATATAGCAATCACAAGCAATATAATTTATAACTCACATTTTCTTCCCCCCTTGGTGCAAGCTCCTCCTGGGCAAATTCTAGGGCCTCTTCTACTTTTCCATTCCGGATCAGTTCTATTAACCTTTGCTGTTGGAGGTGGAAAAATAATTGAGGATTTGTATCTAATATCTGCACAAAGAAATATGTGATATGATTATTCAGATTCTAAATCATGAAAAGTAGGTTGTGCTAATACTGCATAACATCATTATGAATAGAACTCTGACGAGTACACTCGATGAAAAAACTCGAGGCCTAAATCAAAAGGTTTGCTATTTCAGAAAATTAGTTTACACAAGAAACAAAAAGTAAAGGACACCACCCAAGAAGAAAAAGGGCCAAATAGGGAGGCAGAAGTAACCCCACACACACCCGCAGCAAAAAAGAAAAGGGAAATTAACAAAACGGTAGGAAAAAAAAGAAGGAACAAAACGAAACTTTTTCCTGTCTCAATAGATCAGCTCACTCTTCTCCATTATTAACTTGATTATGCCAATGTTTCTTTGATTTCAAGAGAAGTAAATAGAAATGCTATAGGCTATACAGCTAATTATAACCTCCGCATTATTCTCCAAAAGTCTTTTTTTTAGTGGTTTCCATACTCTATAATGACCAGATGATGTGGACAAGCCTTTTTCTTACTCTTGAATGCTATTACGCTAATTGTCTTTAATTGAGCAGCAACCTACAATATTAAGCCGTTAACTCCCTACAGGTACAAGCATTAAAAAACCCATCCAATAAAAAAAAAAAACCTTTTGATTGGATGGGAATGAATGTAGAAATACCAAGTTGTCCCATATCCGAATTTGGAACTTTTTCAGGATCATAAGACAACTGGTGACACATATCTCAATGTCTTTGTACTCTTGTCAATCTTGTGACTGCCTTAAAAATGCACCCCTATATCTCAATGGCTTAGCAACATTTGTAAAACCTATGGAATAATAAATAGAATTTGAACCACATCAAAAAGTAATGCATGCATCAAGCCTATTAAACATGTTAACATGCAAAATTTCCAAACCCATAAAATGTACTTTGTTTAGTGTCAGCAAAATCAAAGACAATTGAAATTAGTTTGAAGTGATTAGCACCAATGCATATTTCAAGAAGATTGCATCAAGTATAGAATGGAAGCCTACCTCTGGATTTAAATCATTAACCTTTTCAATTGCATCCTCGACATTACCACACTGTACTGCCTTCTTAACAGCCATACGGTCAGTGATTGTTGCAAGATCTATGTCTGCTATCAATCAATAAAGGAAAAGCATAGCAGAAGATATTAGATGCCAAAGAAAAATAATGTTACATGGAGAGGGGAGGGGAGAGGGAGAGAATGAGAACAAATACAAGGATACGTTCAGTTCCAGACTCCACGCGGAACTTCTCAGCAGCATCAACATAACCCTCAGTGACCAAGAAATTCATCACCAATTTATTCATGTCTTCTTTCCTAATCTTAACATCATTAAGCTTCTTCTCCCACTCATCCCTCGTAATAACTTTCTTCGACATAGCCTGTGCATGATTAAGTTTGCAAAGAAAATGTACAATATCATTTAACGCATACAATGACAAGAATACATTCATGAACCCCGCATAACGAAAATTTTATTCACATTGCACGGTAACATATCAAAAAGACTGAATGACAGCATCAAGGACCCTATGAGTATGAAGAATTGTAGACAACATCCTTTTTCCTTTCTGGAAATTAGGACCCAAAAGAATCACAAGCCAACTGAATTTACTCCAAGTCTTTTCTTTAACTGAGGTGAGTTATTATATTGCGAATCAAAACCAACATACAAAACATGGAACAGATTTACTTTAATTTCTATAAGCAAATACCAGAATGCTTGCTTGCTACATAAAAAGTGTAACCCGTAAGCATAAGACCACCCACTCTGAGATTATCAGAGATCTAAAACCTTCACTACAATGAATCAAAAGCAACTACAAATTAGTATTCAAATACAACAACAAAACCAATCACCATCGGTTCAAATTGTGCAAGCTGACGAATCACAATCCAGAATAATGACATCAGTTCGCTGCCTTCAATCCCATTGCAATCCAAACTGAGTCCAAATCCCCCTGTCCATTCACACAAAATCTAGCTATAAACGAATGGAACTCCAAGTAAAAACTGTTACATACCAAATTTGACAGCTTTCCTTACTAACTGAAACCCTAGACTTTAATCTCAACAGAATTTAAACAAAATCCAATGTTAAGCCGAATAAATCTGCAAACGATTCGTACAAAGTAGTGTGGAAATTTTCACCGAAAATTTTCACGGAATTTTTGTAGAAAAAAATTGTTTTCCCGGAAAGTGGCGCCTTGAGTGGTTGAATTTGCAAGAGACTATAACTGTAACTATATATCTCTACGGTTAGTGCATGTATAACATATCCACTGAGAGTTCCGGCGACCCCTTTCGTCACCTGGTTCGTACGGTACCAATTCCGGGTTGGATACTTCGTGTTTCCGGGTAATATTGGGAAATTTACGGGTTTAGATTTGGTTCTTTTTTTGTGGGTTCACCCGCTTAGCTACAAGGCCGGGCCGGGTCATACCCCTGGAGATTAAGTCCGCCGGTGTGAACATGACCAGCCTCACCATGTGAATACAAATGCCAAAGTCAAACTTCGCACCCAATTCCCCTTATCTTTTTGTTTGTTGACCTAAGCCGGTGGAACTAATGAACTGATTTTGAGTAGGGTTAAAATTGAGAAGTATTGAGATAAAAACTTAAAACTTGTATTGAAAATAATAATGTTTATGATATATATATTTTTAATTTAAGTTAATTTATATATTAAAAATATTATTATTACAAATAAGTAAATTTTTTTTTAATTCTTATGATAAAAGAATAATTGAGAGAATAATATTGGAATAAAGAAAAATTATATTCTTAATATTTTTTCTACTTCATAGTTTTTTTTTCTTCTAATTTTAATTCATGAAATTGAAATTTTTTGTATTCAAACAATTCATAATATGTTTAGAGTTATATACTAATAATAATAGAATTGTAATTATTTTTTATAATAAAACTAAAATCTTTTGATTTCTTAAATATCCTTTATAATTTTTAAACTTATATAATTATCTTTTTTGTTTTTTCATTAATAATTTTAATAATAATTACACTCTTTTTATTCAAAGAATTTATAATATGTTTGGAGTTAATAAGAAGAGGATAGAAATTATTTTAATTTTATCAATAATTTTGTATCACTATATCAGAATTAATTAAATAATTGTTACCAAAAAGAAGAAGAATTAATTAAATAATTTTATACTATTAAATAAACTAAATAGATTACATTAACTATACAATTATATTATTATTACTATTGTAAAAACTTTTTATTATGAGTTTATATTATTATTTATATCATCATGTTATCGAAATACTATGTCTACTAAAATATTATATATATATCATATAAAAAAAGTAAGTCCTTAACCTACGCACACCCCAAAATTATCAAACCCAAATCCTATTTAAACATACGCCACCATATTTTTCACGATCCACGACTTTGTCCTCCAAATCTTCTCTCTTTATTCTCGTAGAGGACGAAAAGTCGCATCACGAACCTTCTCAGAAGCCTCGTCGCTCTCTTTGTAAATTTCCCGAAGAAATCTTTTTGCTTTCTGACCTTTTTCTGCTTTTGCTTATACCTGAGAATGCGATTGGAGCTTTTGTGATCCAAGGGTGTGCTTTTGATTTGGAAGAATTGGACCCATAATTTATTTAGGGGTTTTGGGAGCTTGAAACAAAGTTAGGGTTTTGTTTGGACTAATTCGATTTTGGGTCATGTTAATGGGGAAGGCGGATGGGGTTTCTAAATTTTGGCCGGAGAAGGCGTACCAGGAGATTGACGATGATTTCACTGTCGATGACCTGTCTATTGATCTCGGTACTTTCTATGCCATTCTTGGAGAGGACTGCGATCCTTCTCAGGTAGGCTTCGAATGATACTTGATCGGATGAAATGAGTCGTTAGGTTTGAAGCTGTAATTGGGTATTTTCGAATTTTTAATTTTATTAAACTGAAAAAGCATACTGTTTGCTAGTTCGATTGTATGGAACCCTGCTATTCTGCTGTACCAAGATGCCATTTTTAAATTTATTATTTCTCTATCCATATAATGAAATGTATTTTGGTGCACGTATATGGTATTTAAGTAGGCGTTGGTATCATGAGTTTTCCCTTTGGGTCAACATATGGTTGTTACTCCTTTCATCTTCTCAAATGTTAGCTGTCCGGTTTTCCCCATAAAGGATCATTCATGTTACATTTATTCACCGATTGTGAATAAAAGCTAGTTTATTTTTTTTATTTTTTATTCTCTTGTCATATATTGTAACCTGGACAAGTTTTAATACCTTCATATCACAAAGTAGAAAGGAAGGAAAAACTTAATTATCGGCCTACATTTTCATATACTCGGTAATATTTTACACCAAACCACCTATGAAACCTTAATACAAGATGATTGATTAAGAAAGCAATGGAAATTTCGTGGCCGAACTTAGATGCCACACCTAATGTGTGCAGGGCTAGTGATTAGTGTTCTTGATTTAGAGCTTTTGACTAAGTCTGTGGTATATGAACATATATTAATTTGTACTGAGCCAGTAATGATTTTATGTGGGTACCTACTTCATTCTCTAAATTTGGTTGTATTAAGCTAGCCGCTTTTTTTTTTTTACCTGTTTTTGTTACTGTCCAGGAGGACTTCTTGCCTCCTCTCTTGTTTCTATCTTAATATAATTTCTTTTTCTATAAGGAAAAAAAATAAAATCTAAATTTACTTTTGTAATCTCCGTCCATAAATGCTTCTCTTATCAGTTAAAAAGTGTCTCTGTATTTGGTTTTACAGCTTTTACTGGAAGCTTGGGAAGCTAAGTGGCTTCTATTTTTTAAATTTAGAAATTGCATTATTTTGTCTGGGCATAATTCTTAATACTTCTATGCCTTTCTGAAGTTTTTCCTGCTTAAGAATTTTTATGAGCAGTACTTATGGGGAAAGTAAATTTGTCGTGTTATACTGCAGGTCAGCATAGAGGGCTCATCAGTTAAAAAATGTGTCAACTGGTTTATTGGTTCCCGAAGCTGGTAGCCATGAGAATTCCCAGCTTCAAAGTGGTTTGTGCAATTATATGATCTTCTCTACTGATTTTTTCTTCTATGTGTGGTTGTTAGTTATTTATGATCTTAACAGAATGCTATTGATTCCTTGATATTGATGCAAGGTATTTGCCAAATGCTTTCTTTCTTTTTGCTTCTTGATTAGGGTCTAAGGATGTTAGAAGAAGCACCTCTACCAGGGGCTGATTTAATGCATCCTGTCACATTTTACTCTTCGTACAGCTCAGAAGCATCAGATTCTGGGACTGGGTTATCATGCGGATTGTCTGGTTCTTCAGGGAAGTCTATCTTGGATTCTGAAAATGGAAAGTTAGAACCCTCTTCCCAGACTTGCTCTCCTGTGAATGCTTTCTTGGATAGTTTGGAAGGTTGGCACTCTCTAATTCAAAGCAATGAGACTTGTTACACAGATTGGACGGGAGTTTCTCATCAATGTGACATACCCACTCATAGCATGGAATCCAGTTTCGCTGAAGTGGACGTTAACCATATTTTAGGTCAAGGAGATAATTTCTACAATAGCCTGCTGAACGGTGAAAGTGAGAACCAGTTGATGCACATAGGAGATGATATTGATTCTGAATGTATGTACACTTTCTGCTAACATTATCCTTGGACTAAAGTATTCACATATGGTTCCTTTTCAAAATTTTAAAGATCATCATTACTTTTGAAAAAAATGAGATATATATTAGATCTGTTTTCTTAATCATGCAGATGCTTCACACAGCCCTACAGTTGAGAATGCTGATGTAAACTTCGGTAGTTATGGGGCTTTGGATGGAAATACCATAGCTGAGGCTTCTCAGCAAGGGCGACAGGATATAACTTCAGCCACATCATTTGGATATGTCATTCGTGGATGCAGACAGATCAGCCCCATCTTGCAACTTCAACTGATTCTACTATTTGTCAAGGTTCCAATCTTTCCAGTGACTTTAGTGAGTTTTATTCATCCATCCAGTATTGCAAGGATACAGATGATAGACTTTTTATGGCTGACCCCTTATTTAGTTATTTGCCTAATGGCCCAAATCCTCACTTTTTTCCATTTCCAACTAAAATGAATGATGACAAAGATACCTTAACTGATACTGCATGTGCAAGCAGTAACATGAATCCCACTGCTGCTGGGGGAATAACTTTTCAATCTATGTCAGAGTTTTCAGCTAACTGAGTTATCTGATGCTAAGGGATGGAATCTTAAATGCCAAGGTGGTAAATATATGCCATTAAATGGTGAATGTTCTTCCCTTGTTTCTGGTAATTTTGTCATTGAAGATAAGTCATCAATACAGCCAACGAAGTGGGCTCAACCATACATGTCAAGCAAAAAGCAAGCACTTTGGGTTAAAGGTGAAAGAAATGAGCTGATTACACCTTATCCAAATTCTTCTGACATTGCTGGTGCAGAGATATATGTCGACCAGAAAATTGGATTTTCTAACCCATCTAAGACGTACAATCAAGTACAGCATGAGAATAAAGATATGGTTATAACATCTAATAGAATCGATCATCATCAAAATAGTAGCTTCTCTTGTGATACAAGCAGTTTCAATTTGAAAGACTCGGAAGCAATATCTGCCCCATATTCAATCATCAACTACCAGTGGGAAGCAGTTGGATTGCATTGAGGGTGAAAGAGATGGAAAGATGATTAAACTAGATTACATTGGTTCTCATCTCTCAAAAGTCAGGACTGAATCTATTCACAGTAATATCTTGGAAAAATCCCATGTTGAGGATGACTCTGATGTATGTATAATCGAAGATATCAATCAGATTGTACCATCAAATCGATCAATCTTGCCTGGGAATTCAATAAATACATCACCATGTCTTACATATGGCGATTCTCTTTCTCACACAGTGGGAGGTATAAAGCTTAAGGCAAATGATGAGAGGAATATATTACGAGTTGCATTGCAGGTCAGCACTTTTACTTTTAGATGTTCTTAGCAGCTCCTGGCGATGTTCTTTGTTGATTGCAAATGAGCTATTTTTCACATGTTTTCGAATTAGATTTCTACCATATTGTACTGGTTATATCTAATTGGAATCTCTAGTTCACAGAGACATTGGTAATTTAGTATTCAGTTGATATTGGAATAGTAAATAACGTTTTGGGACAAATTCAATGGTTCTTTACAAAATTGAAGTAGCAGTCAGAGTATGGTCAGTTGGTATCACATTGATTGCAGCTTCAGTTTGCTGTTGCCTAGTAACACGAAAAATTCTTCTCATGAATTATAGCACTCCCTACGTCTATTAGGAGTTAATTTCTGTAGTTATAGGTGTGAGCTTTTAATTTTTTACCAAAGACTAATGTTTGCCTTGATGACAAATGCTCTTGTACCTTAACAGTGGCATGCCATCTTGAGAGAGGTGGACAGGGGTCGGTTCGAATCATGGGCAATTTTGGATAGCCAGTGTGGTTTTTTTTTTTTTAAAGATTCTGATGAGACTATTCGCTACAACAGCCTTTTGTATATTTGCATTTTAACCTTTCACTGTACTGATTAACCTCTAATTGTTTGATGTTCATTCTAGGATAAGATTGTTAGAAATCCTTTATTTTCTCAACCCAGTCATGCTAGTATTATGTTCTTTTTTGTTCAGGAACTTACAGACATGTAAGTAATACACACACAACTAAAACTCATGTCTTTCTCATTCGTAATTAACACTCATACACCCATTTTGGGAGGGGAATGAACACTTGATCTCCAAAGGTTTATGAAATGTTGAACTTAGCTCAGTGGAACAACCTAAGAAGTTAATTGCGATTTTGTTATTTTTACTTTTCTATGTTTGTCTTCATGCTGAACATCTAGAAAAGTAACATTTGATCATGATATTGTAACAAAAGTTATTTGCCACAGAAAATTTTTGTTGAACATTATTTTAGTGATAAATTGAATTGTAGGTAAGATGATTCTTGTTCTGGAAATTCTATTAAGTTTTCCTTTCTGACTGATAATTGCAATATTTCTATGGTTTTGTCATCTTGATCTTTCCGGTTTCTTGCTGAATTGCTCCTTGGCTGTATTGGGCACCTGCAGGCATTTGAATTAATATTGTTCTGGAACTTGCTCATTTATGCATTATCTGCTGTTGGCTTGGCTTGTTGGAAGTGGTGTACTTATTGATTCTTGCTTTTCTATTGTTGTTACTTTATTTGAGTGGCAGGATCTGTCTCAGCCAAAGTCAGAAGTTAGTCCGCCAGATGGATTGCTGGCAGTTCCACTTTTAAGACATCAGGTTGGATTTGACTTTTCTGTTTTCGCTGCTATCTAAAATGTTATTCTGTGCTTTGGGATTCTCAATTAAGGGTTATCCGTTTGTCATAAACACGTGACTACATTATATAGTGCTTAGCATTAAGACTAAGAAACTAAGTGCTCAACAATACAAAATCTTATGCAAATTGTATATGTAGGTATACTAACAGCAACTTTCAAACAAAATGAAAATTGGATGTAGGTTTTGGTGCCTGGAAGGATTTTCACCCTCAACAGATTATGATTTGAGTACTCCTTATCTTAGGTTAGAAATCTGTTAGAAAATTAAGCTCTTTTATAATATATTCTTTAATGTTTGGTAATCAGATGCAAATTGTAGCTTATTATATGTGTACCCTAGTTGCATTAGAACCAAATAGCACTGCTATCTATTATGCTATCTCTTCTTTGACATCTATTTTTTTCAAAATTTTCACAAATGAAGGTACACTATCTTACCCTTGGAGATTTTTCCAGATGATTGCAAAAATGCTGTGGGACCCGTCTATGAAATAGACTTTTTACCCAAGTGAAACTATCCCCTTCTTCCCCCCCCCTCCCTCTCTCTCTCTCTCTCTCTCTTTTTCCGGCTTAATGGTTTATGTTTGTGAAAACAAGCATCTTTACACAAGATTAGGAGTTCAATTCTCGAGGTGATGCATGGATATGCTGGTTATATGGTTGAAAATTGGACTTATATGTGTTAGTTGGCATTTGGTGCAATTCTCTGATTGCATTTAAAGCAATTGTTTCTTGAATGTGTTTAGTTCCTCTTACTGCATCAATCATTGTGGATAACATATTGACTGGTATATTTCTAAATGCATATACTCTATGTTGCTTTATGTATGACATTGAATACTTGGGAAATGTACATGTGGATGCCGTGGATGATGCTTAGGGGAATAATGGTAAAAAAGCTAGCAATGTCTAGAAAGGTTGGTTTTTAGGATACGTAGTAAAAATTAAGATATATTGGGGATGTAAATAGAGAGGAAATAGGAAAATAACTTAAAAAGTATACTGTGGACGTCATGGGAAGAGGAAGAGAGGGAGAGCTAAATAGATAGAGTAAAGAGAGCACTATACTCTCCTCAATGTTGAAACGTTCAATTAATACCTGTGAAGTTTCGGTCAGCCTCAGGGCACAATGAGGTATTATATTAACTTCTCCAAATTTATACATTTCCTACTAGTTAGCTCTCCACACCAAGGTGAGTAAGTGATCAAGTCAGTGTCCATGAGTCTGAAATTTAAACTTTATTTTTTAGAAGCAGAACTCATTTTTCTTTGTTGTTCTGATCATTTGCTTTATTTTTGCATACCTTTTGTATGATTTGAGACCTAGCTGATAGTAATTGTTCTCCTGGTTAGAGAATTGCTTTATCATGGATGGTTCAGAAGGAAACAGCTGGCTCTTACTGCTCAGGAGGGATTCTTGCTGATGATCAGGTTAGTGCTCTAAAGTGTTTATCTATAATGCGCCCTTAATACAATATTTTCATTATTATAAAGATTGTTTATAATTTTTATTTTCTTTTTATAGGGTTTGGGAAAAACTGTGTCCACCATTGCCCTTATTCTTAAGGAAAGGCCTCCATCCATTGGTTCGTTCCAAAGTGTGAAGAAAAGTGAACCAGAAACTCTAAACTTAGATGAGGATGATGATGTTACTTCTTGCGCATGTTGAAACAAAACAGGATCCTAGCATAGATCGAGAAATTTCTAATGGAGGTCCTATGAAGAACGTGAACACTTGTGTGCAAGCGAAGGGAAGGCCTGCTGCTGGAACCCTTATTGTCTGTCCCACTAGCGTCCTGCGGCAGTGGGCTGACGAGTTGCATAATAAGGTGACCAGCAAAGCGAATCTCTCTGTGCTAGTTTACCATGGAAGCAATCGAACAAAGGATCCTTACGAGCTGGCGAAGTATGATGTTGTACTCACAACTTATTCAATTGTGAGTATGGAGGTCCCTAAGCAGCCTTTAGTCGATACAGATGACGATGAGAAAGGAAGCTATGAAGATCGTGGTGTTAAACCAATGGGACTTCCACCAAGTAGGAAAAGGAAATATCCTCCTAGTTCTGGTAAAAAATGCAAGGGATTGGAAAGTGGTGTGCTTGAGTCTGTTGGTCGCCCTCTTGCTAAGGTGGCATGGTTTAGGGTTGTTTTGGATGAGGCGCAGAGCATAAAGAATCATAGGACTCAAGTAGCAAGGGCCTGTTGGGGTCTACGTGCAAAAAGGAGATGGTGCTTATCTGGGACTCCTATCCAAAATGCAATTGATGATCTTTATAGCTACTTCAGATTTCTCAAGTATTTTCCTTATGCCTGTTTATACAACATTCTGCTCTACAATTAAGGTCCCAATTAACAGAAGTCCAGCAAAAGGATATAGGAAGCTGCCAAGCAGTCTTGAAGACAATAATGTTACGTCGCACCAAAGGTTAGACCACATACAAGTTGAATGCATGATTTTTCTATTTAGTATACCAGTAATTGTCAGTTATTTTGTGTGTTTTCTATAAATTCATTTGGTTGTTTAATGAATTTCTATTTGATTTTTATATGTTTTGATTCTATATGTTCCATTTCACACTTACCTTATCACTCTGATGAAGTTTAGCTTGAAACTGTCTCCTCTCCAATATTTACCATTGAGTGTGATATATGAGTATTTAATCCATCTCATATCCTTTGAGCTCTGAGTAAATCATAAAATTAGAGCATTATGTTGAGCATTCTCCCCACCACTTTCCCTCCTGAATGTGGTTCTTTTCATGTTGGTAAATTGCATTCTGCATGAACTCATGCAACTTTCTGTTCATAATAAGCACTGATGTGATATTCACATGTCACCATTATGATTTTGTGATGGTAATAATTTTTTTTAGGCTCACTTCTTGACGGGGAACCTATTATTAATTTACCACCCAAATCTGTTGAGCTGAAAAAAGTAGATTTTTCAATAGAGGAACGCAATTTCTATTCCAGACTAGAGGCTGATTCACGTGCGCAGTTTCAGGTATGTTTCTGTTTATAATGAAATTTGGAGTGACCTGGATAATCCTGTGCAGCTTTGTTAGCCATTTTTCCTTCTTCCTCCAATAACAGGATGCTTTTAATTATAGTCTTTTGGACGGACACTGGCCAATGTTGTCATATTAAAGTGTGTCAGTGTCAATTTTTGCCACTAAGTGATGCATGTGTTTTATGTCAGGAATATGCTGATGCTGGTACCGTCAAACAAAATTATGTTAACATTTTGCTGATGCTATTGCGCCTTCGACAAGCTTGTGATCACCCTCTACTTGTTAAGCGTTATGATTCCAACTCATTATGGAGATCTTCTGTAGAGATGGCAAAGACACTTCCTCGAGAAAAACAAAATTGTCTACTGAATTGTTTAGAAGCTTCTTTGGCCATATGTGGCATATGTAATGTATGTATTTACTGTCCTTTACTTGTCTGTTTGTAGCTTTAAGTGATTGCTTGTTTTATATATGTGGATTTTAGTACGCAATTGTTTTTGTGTTCCTTGACTCCTTCATGGTACTGAGTTTGATTTCTGATAATATCATATTTTCCCTGAATTGAATATTAGATTTGCTTAAACATGTCTTGGTTTAAAATGTTTGAACCACTCAAACAAGGGGAAATGTTAGATTGATCTAGCGCTTGGCCATTCCCTGATAGCTTTAAAGTATGATTTTAATGAATAATTGGATATTAAATTCAGAGAATAAAAATCAAATTGGAAGTGCTTTGTTTATTGAAGGTTTGTTAGCCATGTTTCTATTTCTTCTTTTCTCAGATTACTGCATTTTGTTTTCTTAATTAATGATCAAGAGTATATGATGATATTAGTTGATTGTGAAAGCTTGGGATAGTTGACTCATACATACATAATCAAGACAGGTGTAAAATGTGCAGCTACTTTTATTGTGATACATAAAAAGTCACTCAATGGAGCAAAAAGTTCAGTTAGAAAAGCCGTAGGTCATTTACTGAAGTCAATTGCAAAATTTATATTTTTCTGTCACCTGGTTTTGAATAGTAGTTTCTCAGCACACTTTAAGGTTTTGTACTATTAGAAGATGTCTTTCTCCTGTAACAGATTCCAGAAAAGTTCTGTGTGAACTGTTCTTGTTCATTTCAAGAGTTTTTTAAGTACTTAAACTTTTTAAAGCCAAACAAATGAATCAAATACGTTTCTTATTTACACTTCTACTATTCCTTGCTGTAATGAAGGCCTGTAGTCTATGTAATTAATGAGGGCTGGCAAATGTATGAGCTGATTTATCCTATCACCATTTTGGGGTGGAAATGTTTAGATTTCATTCTGAAATAAAAGTATAGAATTTATCCTTAGTCATCCTGTGACCTTCTCATCATATATTCAGATCATGCTGTGTTTTAGATCCAACCAAATATTGGATAAGCAAGCAAAAATTGTGGAAGTAATCTTTAGGATATGGTTCTTATTGTCTTTGTGGACATGAGAATTACACACCTATGCTGCATGTATATTCAGTTATCCAGTCTTGACTATGAACGACTTTATTTAAGAGCTTATTTTTGTGTGCTTACTGCCTATTAATGTTGGCCTTAAGGATGCTATGAGTTTTCTGTTCTGACTCTGTGTGGTGAAGAAAGAGTGTGGCTTTTGTATCCTGAAATTATTTGCTTATTTTGCATAGGATCCTCCTGAAGATGCAGTTGTCTCAATGTGTGGTCATGTTTTCTGCAACCAGTGCATTTGTGAACATCTTACTGGTGATGACAGTCAGTGTCCCACTACAAACTGCAAAGTTCGACTAAACATATCTCACGTTTTTACCAAAGCCGCGTTAAAGAGTTCTCTCTCTGACCAGGCTGGTTGTGATAGCTCATCTGGGTGCTCTGGCTCTGAAGCTATTGATGCAGTTGATCCATGTTCTAAGATTCAGCCGTCTGATTCTTCCAAAATCAAGGCTGCTCTTGAGGTCTTGCACTCATTGTCTAAACCGCAGGAAACTATAGCAAGTAATAGTTTGAAACCGAGCATTTTTGGAGAAAATAGTGATTGTCTGGGAAGCTCCTCTGATGCTCATATTGGAGAATGCCCAAAGCATTTTTCCGAGAGTCAAAATCTGGCAGTTGGTAGAAGTTCAAATGATTCGACTAAGATTACTGGAGAGAAAGCTATAGTGTTCTCCCAGTGGACAAGGATGCTAGATTTGCTTGAATTCTGTCTCAAAAATTCTTCTATTCAGTATAGAAGACTTGACGGAACAATGTCAGTTGTTGCCAGAGATAAAGCTGTGAAAGATTTTAACACCCTCCCAGAGGTTTGTGAAGTTATAAATCTCTGATATCATGTTAGAACTTAGAAATTCTAGATAATCTGCTACCACATATTTGGGGTGTGTAAGGTGTTCAATATAATTGCATTGGTTTTTACTTTATCATCATTTTATCTAGCTTTAAAGTCTGACTTGTTTGCATGCAGGTATCAGTTATGATTATGTCGTTGAAGGCTGCTAGTCTTGGTCTCAACATGGTCGCAGCCTGCCACGTTCTCCTACTGGACTTATGGTGGAATCCTACTACTGAAGACCAAGCAATTGACAGGGCACATCGAATCGGACAGACTCGTCCTGTAACTGTTTTGCGTTTAACTGTGAGAGATACAGTTGAAGATCGCATTTTAGCTCTCCAGGTATTGTTGCCATGTGTTGTTTAATATTCTCATATCAGAATAAATTCCATAATATCATGGCATTAAATGCTTGAAGTGGTTTCTACGGTGTCTTTTCGTCATGGCCTTTTAGCAGGTGTCCTATTCACAAATGAAGTCGGCCTTGTGTAGGGGTGATAATGAACCAAACTAGTTCATGAGCTACTTAATCGCTCAGATGAAGCTCGGGTCGTTTAGAAGACAAGCCGATCTTGAAATCATTTAATAAAACAAGCCAATATCAATATTTTCAAAGCTTGGCTCGTAGCTTGCAACAAGCCGGCTAGTTTAATATTATTTACATATTTTTTATTATTTATAATAAACATATTTATATGCACAAAATACATAAGTTGCTACTCAAATGGCCTGTCTAATAAGTTAGGAGTTTGACTTTGCCTGACGAGCTTGCTTTGCTCGTTGCCACCCCTAGGTCCTTGCGTATTGCAATGAAGAGGGGTACAATGCAACCAGGAAGTGAATCTAACTGTATGGAGGCTGGGTGGGTGTGAGATCCAGTGATGCAAGATGTAATGAAGCTAAAGACCCTAGGAATATAGGTTTGCGTTTTATGTTATTTTCTGTACATTTAGTACTAGGGGTATTTTGGCAATTTTGGTTCTTGGGCCTTGCAGTAGCCTTGTTTGGTTCTTTCTAGTATAGGCTTTATTCTTGTAGGCATTCTTTCGGAGGCTTATCAGGTCCTGTTATTTTGAATTACTGCTTGTTGGTAAACTTGGGCTTTAGTAAACTTGGGCCTCGAATTAAAGCATTATAGAAGTTTACCAGGGTTATCTATTGAGTTAATAATTATTTCAGCTGCAATGGAGTGCTCTGGGTTGTGATGCAATTCCTTCCCATGTGTGATGCGCTGGGTGGGTTGTGATGCAATTCCTTCACATGTGTGAGCCATCTGAAATCACAACAGCCAAACAGTCCCTAAATCAATCGCTTTGAACCCTTCCAACCCATCTTATGCCACTCACCCATCCCTGGCATATTATATATATACAAAAGTAGCTACAATTTTTTTTTATAACTATGCTGTCAATCTACATAGCTCCTTAGAATTGGAGTACTTGTTACTCAGCAGTTCTACACCCACATCTGATATTACATTTTTCCTTGTTGGGTTTGAGAGAAACAAGGAAAAAATGAAATGATGATAGGGCAGATAAATGCAAGAACAGAGGTATATATTGATTTAGAAGGTTGGGGTAAAAAATAGGCAAGTTATCCCATGTTCTTTTTTGGGTTAGATTTAGGCACTATGGACTTGTCCTTCAGGGCAAGGACGTGGTTGGAGATGAGGAATACCCCCTGCCCCTGCCTCTTTCTCTTTCAACAGTACATTGCAAAATAAAATTGACTGATATTCCTACATCCTCCCCCAAATTTATTTATTTATTAATATTCTCATTATCCATAACTTTTGTTTTGCCCTGCAAAATGTTCTATTGCATTGTCCAGAAATCAAAAATGCTTGACAAATTGTGTACTATACTTGTTCTAAGTAATATTTTATGTTGAACTGTTGCTCATAATAGAAAATATCTGGCCTATTTGCAGCAAAAGAAGCGAAAGATGGTTGCATCTGCATTTGGAGAGGATGGTACTGGTGGACGTCAGACTCGCTTAACAGTAGAGGACTTAAAATACCTGTTTATGATGTGATTAGGTATACATATTTTTTGGATTTATTTAGATCTATAGTGATTTTTTTGTCTGGTAGCCAGCATTGTAGGTAGGAGGAATGCTTTTTGTTGGTGGCAGCTTAAGACTCGGCAAACCAAATGTGGTCTAACAATAGAGTGAAAGCAGTAACAAGCATTTTGTTGACATGATTATGTGACGTTTTCTTTATAGAATCACAAAATCAATTCCTTAAACTTCGTCATGTATTGACTTTCATTACATTTGTATAGGATGCAGGGAGTAGTTGGAGAGATTGTAACTGAAGATAGAATATGAAGTGTAGCTTTATTTTTCTTTTAAATGTAAATAATAGTGTTCTTTCCTGTATTTGTTAATTGCTCTATTTCTTTTATCCTACGTTACTGAGTTCTTATGAACAATGCCAAGGGAATTTTAGGATTACAGAGAATGACACCCATCAACACAGAAACAGGGAAAAGAAAAAAAAAAGAAAAAAAAAGAGAGGAGGAAACTTGCTCATAGGGTGAATTTTACATTTAAGGAATAATTTACATGATAACCACTTGATTATTACGTGTAAATTATGAATCATTATAATTTGTCAGAGTGTAATATATTAACTTAAAATCTCTCAAAATATGCTTCAAGTAATTGTTTAATTATGACTAATTGATTATACTTTAAGGCCTTTGATTTTCATTCATCCAATTAATTCCATTGGAATAAAAATCTAATCAATATAGAAAACTACGTAATATGATAGCTGTATGATTTCATGTCTTTTAAGCATTTAAACTTTGTACCAAAGAGCAATATTTTGGAGGAAGATCTTTAATGCCATTTACGGGAAATTAGATGAAGTTGATAAATTTCTTCATGAACAAAAGAAGAATTGTTGGAATATCTAATCAACGTAATTACTTTCTTAGCAATATATGAATTTTTGATTTTTTTAGAATAGTAATAACAATGTAATGTGAAATTTATAAAAGCACATAAATCGCCAAAGTTTCTATTTTACTAAGACGTAAATTGTTAAAGATTCTGATGATTTACATTAAAATTGTACTAAGACGTGAATCGGTGGAGACTCTGGCGATTTACCTTTAAATTTTACTAAAACGTGAATCGTTGAAGACTCTAGCGATTTTACTAATATTTAATAATTAATATTTATCAATATATATTATTTAATATTAGATATTATTCAATAATTAATACTTTCAAATATTTTATTTTAATAAATATTATTTAATATTTAATACTTAATAATGAATATTATTAATATCCAACACTTAATAACTACTATTTAATATTTATTAATATTTCATATTATGTAATATTTGTTAATAAATATATTTACTAAATAATTAATAATATTTATTTACTAATATTTAATTTATATGAATATATTAAATAATTAAAACATTTTTTTTGCTATGAAATATTAATGAATAATTAATAATATTATTAATAATTAATGTTGTATTTATTAATTAGAAATATTGATAAATTATTTAATATAAAGATGTGAATCGTTGGAGACTTTACCATTTACGTTAAAATTCTACATATATGTGAATCGTTGGAGACTCTGACGATTTACATTAAAAATTTGCTAATACATGAACCCAACAAGAACTGTTAAAGAGACTCAAACTCTACTACATTGACAACTAGACGAACTTGTTATTCGCGAATAATTGTACGACTCTAGTATAACATAATAGGGATGTAGGTGTGATATTCTTTACATGTCTCAAGCGGACGATTGAAACGGTAATCAAATATAATTGAAAAAATTTATCTAATCAACATGATTATTTTCTTGGCAATATATGAATTTTTGATTTTTTTTGAAACAGTAATAACAATATAATGTGAAATTTATAAAAGTACGTGAATTGTTAAAGTCCTCTATTTTACTAAGACGTAAATCGTTAAAGATTCTGAAAATTTACTTTAAAATTTTACTAAGACGTGAATTGTTGAAGACTCTGACGATTTACTTTAAAATTTTAATAAGATGTGAATCGGTGAAGACTCTAATGATTTACCTTAAAATTTTACTAAAACATGAATTGTTGGAGGTTCTGGCAATTTATGTTAAAATTTTACTAAACTGTAAATTGTTAGAGACTTCAACGATTTACGTTGAAATTTTACTAAACATAAATTATTAATTACGTAAAAATTGTACTAATATTTGATAACTAATATTTATCAATATATATTATTCCCTAGTTTTTCATCTTCACTTTTATCCTAGCCATCGTATGTCTAACTACAATAGTAGTTGGCAGAATTTTTAATGAAGGTAGCTTAGAATGTTATGTTGAAAACCTTTATGGTTGTGAACTTCCACTTCTTAATCTTGGTATGTGTGCTAAAACCATTATTCTTTAAGACAGCAGAAAATGTTTCTGAATATTGCCTTGTGCATATTATGCAGACAGTGTGCCATTTGCTGCATAATAATTAGACGCTAAAAACTGAGTACGGATTAGTAAACAACTAAACATCAATTGGCATGAGAACCTAGGATCATTACTTCATTAGTTTTATGTTTTGAAAGCTGCACACAGAAAAACTAATTACAGATTATCAATGCATGAAAATCAGTCCAAATTAGCATTGAAGTGATAGGACTGAGATTTATAAACAAGAATCCATCAAGCATAATCTTAGGAATTGGCCATCTGGGTTTTATATTATCCTAGATTTTGTACATGGGTGCGACCAAAACAACCCATCGAAGATAGGTAAAATGGATTAGAAGGCATATTACTCCACCCACTGATTCTCCGTAGAGAACAGAAGGCAGTCTATGAAATTGGGGATCTTGTTTGATGTAATTGAAAAATGAAAGGGCAATCCTGCATAATAAGATTGATGTTTGGTACAGAAGGCCTTGAGGCCTTGAAATGACCATGGTCTTCGAGGTCAAGAGCAAAGCAAGCGAAACCCATCCGGTAAAGGAAAGTTGCTGTGGCCTGGAAGGTCCCAGATGATGTCATTTGCATAGCCATGGACCATAAAGATGAGAGGGGAGGTGGATGGAAGCCATGACCTGGTGAAGAGCTTCAGGCCTCTTGGGTCAATTTTGAGGCTTTTTTCTTGAAGTATGTAGTGGTCTTCTTCTGGGGTGCTTCCCCAGTACTGGAGGTGAGCTTGGAGACTTTTGTTCGTGTTACTCTATTATTGGAGGAGGTTTGGGAATGAAGGATATTGGGCCAGTGCAGATTTGTAACTAGTTGGAGTTGGACACTTGGATGAGGACTTTTTGGTGGGCTAAGGTCTTAAAGTTGGCTGGACTCAGGTTTATGACTCAGTTAATTCAACTTTTTTTGGTTAATATTTTTACAATTTTCATCAGTGACCCACTGTATCATGTAAATTTTTATAAGATTTTTTTTGGTTTAACTCTCCATACATGTGTTGTCAAAGTTAAGTGCCTAATAGGATTAAGTAATTCTTTGCTGGATTCGCTAACTTCACTGTAATGTGCCATGGGAGGGGAGGAGAAAAGAATATCAAACACAATTAATGCCTGCTTGGGAAAAGAGGGACATGCACCTCAAAAGTCTGGATTATAGTGCAGGTGTATGAATAAGAAAACCTAGCCATAGTGTAACTTACCGAAACCTATTATTTATTAGATAATTTGAGTAATAAATCTCATGAAAAGGGAGTGTTAGGACTTAGAATTACACTTGGTATTTGCTTTTTCAGATCAAGTGCAACTTTTTTTATTTAGCAGCATCAAGTATAATTATAGAGCTAAATATATAAATAATACTAACAAGAAGATTTGGTGTAGAACATTTTAGTGCAGATCTTCCTTATCCACTCGTGCAAGCAGGGAAGAACCAACCAGACTGGTTCTATTCAAAAGAAGGATTAAAGAATATGAGTTGACTTTATTCTTTCTTGGTACTGTGGCATTGGAATTCGTTGGAATAGAGGAAAGGGCAAAATATAAAGCTAGTGAGAAAAGTCTTTGGACAGAGAGGAGAGAGAGTATAGATATCAAAGTTTTATACCTAACTGGCCTAGAATCTTATTGGAGGAAGATTGTAGTGTTTCCACTAGGAACATAATTGCATTGTCTCTAAAAAGAGGAGAAAAGAAAATGAAAGAGGATGAAAAAGTAGCAATGCACTTAGCATTACTGCTTTAATTTGCTTAGTTAGATCTGAAAAGGAAGAATGCAATGCTTGAGTTTGAGATAACTAAGTGAGATATGGTTGATCTTCATAGTATATAGTAGGTCAAAATTGGTGGTCTTCACAGTCTAAAAATGCTTTCTTTTGAAACTTGTTTATCTAGGAAAATATAATGGTAGTAGCCTGAAGCTAACTATCAGAAGGGAGATGATCCCCATTTAGAACTTTATGCATAGTTTATCCCATATACAAGGTAAAGTTTCGTTCGTGCTTCAAATTGGTCAAAAACCACTCAGAATGAAAATCCTACCACATATTGGATTTGCATAGTGCTAACACACCAAATTATATCATGGCAAAGCAAAAGCACTTGCTTGATTTTAAAATTACTGGTTGAATCAAATGAAAACTGTGTCTGAAAATACTCTAATACTTTATATCATGTCTGATATCATGTGGTTTCAAGTTATATTTGCTTTGAGAATTTTAGAATGTTGACCTCTGCGCACTCTTCGATAAGATAGATTTGGTTATATTCTATGGTGTATTTTGTGATAAGCTAGGCTCAAGAGTTTTTTTTTTTTTTTTTTTTTGTGTAGAAAATCATTAGATATCAGAACTAGTTAGCCCAAGTGTACTTGATTCCATTTCCAATAAACGTCTCCCATACTTGCAATTCTTAAAATGGTTTTGCTATGTGCACATAGCAATTTGCTAACGGAGCCAGTCTCAGTGAGGGAAGGTCCCATGTGAGGTCACTCACCCCTCAATCTTCATATGGGGGGCTCCCGTGCACATTGCTCCAACTTTCTTAGAATTTAATAGAAGGAGAAACATGGCGTGAACAGCCAAGGATAACAAAGGAATGCTCCCATTTTATTTTAATAGAAATCTTACCGACAGCCCCAGTAGCTTTGCTTTACTAGGCTGTTATCCCAGTGTGCATTTTCTGTTTAACCATTGAAGGAAGAAAAATAATAAACTTTTTTTTAGTCTGCTTTATGTACTAATTTATTTTTATGCATTTGATTTCGGTGGCGAAAACAAGGACAATTTAAAATAGGGGTGCTTTAGAATGGTTTCAATGCTTTATTTCAGTTGCTGACATGCTTCTGAAATGCTGGTTTTTGAAGAAACTTTTGATGGTACACTTATAACCTAATAAGGCATATATTCATGGTTAGCACAGTTATTAGTTATTACACATCACTTTTTCTAGATAATGTAAAAATGTAACAATCCTTGGTTAAGATAACCAATTAATCAGAAATTGTATTATATGCTGGTGATCTATGTCTTAATATATGCAGTCTAAAATCCTTGAGTACTATCAGAAAGTTTGTTCATAGTTTGGTCAAGTAAATCATAAATGAGATTCTCTTATTCTTTTCTCATTTCTGCATGTCCCTCTACTGCTCGTGTCTTTTAACTGATATGACACCAGTTTTCTCTGTAAGGGTGATCTTAGGACTGTAGCATATTAGTAAGTGCGCCTTAGCTTCACAAGGAATGCTCCCATTATATGACAATAACATTTTACCCTTTTAGGCAGAAAAACAAACGGAAAAGACAAATAAGCTACAGCCTAAAACGAAATCTACTAGTACTTTATCTCACCACAAAGTGAAGATTGACATGCATTTTCTAGCATATGTTAACGTGTCTGTTGCTGGTTCAGATTGGTCATATGGAATTTCTAGGAACAGCACAATGGTGGACGATTACTCACAAGTCTTGTTAATGTTAGAAAGGTGATGAGCTAAAACTCCATTGAGCTTAACACAGATTTGCACTACATTAAACCATAGCCCTGCACTCCTGCTTAGTGGTGTGTGCTGAATCAATCAACACAAAAAGTAATGGAAAAAAAGAATTTACTAGGGAATAGGTGGACATCTATTGTCCAATTGAGAAAGAGTTAAGGTACACGTGGCAAAGGCTTTGTTAAGACTTAAGACCCCTTCTTGTAGTGCTTAGAAGATGTTTTGGTTGTGGATAAATTTTTATAGTTCATGGCAAGGTATCAATCATAAGTTTCTATCTTATCTGAGGTGGATGGTAAAATCAAGACAATGCTTATTTTTTTTCTTAGATCAGAATAGTTAGTTTAAGACAACACACCTGAAGCTTTTACTGAAGGTTTTGCTGACTGTTAAAGAAAAGGACTCCTTTTAAAATTCAATTTAGAAAGAAAAAGAGAATTAATAATAAGTCAGATAATGAAGAGATGATCTCCATCTCATTCTTCAACTAAATAAAGTTGGAGTACAAGTCATTGTTCAACCACCAACTTGATTGTTTCTTTCATTTCTCTCAGCACTAGGTTCACCAGGTTCATCATAAGTCATAACGCACAAGGTTCGCCACAAAACTCCACCTTTCTACTTTGTGATGATGAGATTCTTGAAAACAGTCACCTTTTCTTGTATATTTTAAAGAAAACCACCATTTTGGAATAAATGCTATAATGTATTTTCCCTCTCCGACATGATTTGATCAACAAGAATTTGGTAAATATGCACAAAGACATAACTGTATTCTATGACCTTGTCTAGCTAGCCCTTTTTAATGAGAGGATTAAGACTCTGTAACAGTACTATATAATACTGTTCTCATTTCCGTTTAGGATAAGGATTTGGTATTGTTACAAGGCATGATGAGTATCATGGAGTTCCATGATAAATCAAGTGGTTTATGTAGTTAGAAACATAAGCCTTGAAACTCCAAAAATTGGTAGATTAGGTAACCAAATAGATGTCCTAGTTAGTAATTTTAGTTGAGGACCTGTTTATGCTTTAACTTAAATGTATGATTTTGTTAAGAATGTGAGTTGTCGTTAATATATGGCATGTAGTCACTTAATCATCTTTCTTCTTCTTTTTACTCCGTAGTTTGATGAACGTAGTTGGGTACATGCAATATGGGTGGCATGAAAAATCAAATTTACCAGTTCATTTCACAAGCTTTTAGCACAAGGAGTTTTTTTCTTTCCTGAGTAAAGAATGTATTCTAAGGTGTGAACATGAATTTTTAAATCAACGCAGCAGAATTTAAATGTTTGTAAAACTCTACCTAGATTTTTTTTATATGGATAAATTATTCAACCACTCATGTTACATGAAATGGACATTCCACTCACTGCTCAAGCAAGAATGCTCTGGAAGCTGCCTAAACCCATGGCAGTCATCACTCATCACAACATCCCAGCCAAGGAGAAGAAAAGGGAAAAAAAAAGAAAAGATATTGCCACGTAGGACACTTCTCTTATCTAGTTTTCTTAAATTTGTAACCCTCCAAGTTGTGGTATAGCAGACCTAGGCTGTCCTCAGTCAGTATAAATAGCCATGTGGGTCTCTAGTGTTTCATTCAGTCAAGAAAGCTGTTTGCAATCTTGTTGTTCAGAACTTTTAATATGGATATCTTATTGAGGCTGACACTTCTGTATACTCTGGCTCTTATAGCTCTGCTACCGCTGGAACATGTTGTATGTTCCAGACATGGGCAATGGGGTGGTCGAAGGAAATTGGGCTCTGGGGGAAATGAGGATCTTGTGACTAACTTGCCAGGACAGCCTCATGCAGACTTCAGGCACTATGCTGGTTATGTCACAGTGAACGAAACAAATGGAAGGGCAATTTTTTACTGGTTCTATGAGGCTATCAACCCTGATGAAAAACCTTTGGTGCTGTGGCTTAATGGAGGTAAGCAAGTAGACATGACATATTTAGTTGATCATCTTTGTTCATAGTTGTGTTACTACTTGAAATCTTAGCCAGATATATTCTTGGAGCATATGATCAACATGAGTTTGGCTTGGGTATATCTATGGTCAAACATGTCATAGGGTTTTAAAATCAGCTACTCAATAGTCGGTATTAGTAATGATTTTGCCCTGTTGATTATTATGATAATTTTCAGTCTCATGTCGGTGCAATCACCATATCTTATCTTATTTGTCTGAGTGAAATAGAGAACAAGGTTGTTAGCCCCGCCTCAACCAAAAGAGAGAGAGAGAGAGAGAGAGAGAGAGAGAGAGAACAAGGCAGGTTTTATAATGTTTTCTTGTTACCATATATTTAAATATTCATCCTGTATAGACAGACTATATTGGTAAACAAAACAAAAAAAAAAAAAAAAAAATTCTCCCCATTGAAGTTCTCAAAAGGTATATCATCGTTATTTAAATCTCTCTTTCTTAGTGGAGGTCCATATTCTTTTGTTTTCTAAGCAAGTGTCCATCTCATATCAAGGAGTTTTAATCACATGACTTCATTTGCTTCTTTAAATAAATGTTCTCTGCTAAGGTGACAAGATTGTTTATGTTCCAGGTCCTGGGTGCTCCTCTGTGGGATATGGAGCAACACAAGAAATTGGTCCTTTCCTAGTGGATATTGATGGCCAGGGCCTTAAATTTAATAATTTCTCATGGAATAGAGGTATGAGGTCCACATGTATACTTTTTGGCACAAAGCGATCTGTAGCCATATTTAATTTAGGGTTGTTTTATTATAAAATAAAATAAAATAAAATTTAGGGTTGTTAAATATACTATTCTGATTATGATTAACGAAAAATTTAGTTCTCCATTATTAGTCCCAACATCATAACTTTTACTAAGAATTCTTCATTTCGGTGATGATGCAGAAGCCAACATGTTATTCTTGGAATCCCCTGTTGGAGTTGGCTTTTCCTACTCAAATACAACTAGTGATTATGAAAATTTGGGTGATGACTTTACAGGTTAGTTGTATCTGAATAATTTTGGCTTAATAAGTTTGGCTATTATTTTATTCTTTCTTTTCTTTTCTTGTTATGGGTGAATGAGTAGAAGCTGCTAATGAGCAGCAAACTCAACAGAACAGCAAGACTAGACTAGGATTATGACAGTTTTTGGTTGTGTTCTGTGGATTGCTCATCACAGCAAATGATGCTTACACTTTCCTGCAAAATTGGTTCACCAAGTTTCCATCATATCGAACACGAACATTTTACATTGCGGGAGAGAGCTATGCAGGTATATAACATTAGCAGATCCTTGCATTAGTCAATTTAATTCAATCTTGATGTATAGTAATAGTCTACTGTTATACAGGGAAATATGTGCCGGAGCTGGCTGAGCTCATCCATGACAGGAACCAGGACCCTTCCTTGCACATTGATCTCAAGGGTATCTTGGTATGCTGCTTAACTAATTTAAAAAGCATTAAGTGCCAGATATAAATCAATCAGGGAATCTTTTAAGGAATACACTTCTCTTGCACTCCAACACTTTCTTTTTTTACTTATAATGTGAGATTTTAATCTGGGGTTCATTAATATCTTATCTTAGTGCCAACTGCAAAGACAGAACTAGAACGTTCAAGTTTAATTTCTAGTACTTCTTCACAAGACAATTATTTTTGTTTTCTGGCAGTTGGGTAACCCTGAAACATCTGATGCTGAAGATTGGAGAGGTATGGTTGATTATGCTTGGAGCCATGCGGTGATATCTGATGAAACTCACAAAATAATCCGAGAAAGCTGTGACTTCAACAGCAATGATACATGGAGCAACAAGGACTGTAGTGAAGCTGTAGATGAATTACTCAAACAGTATAATGAGATAGATATCTACAGCCTTTACACTTCTGTCTGCATTGGCAGTACGGCAAGTTCACATGATGGATCAATGCAAACCATGGCGAAACGGGCATCTAAAATGGTGAGTGAAAGTTATTATTGACATTTTAGTATCACCATGTAAGACCAAATATGAGATGTCATATATTTATTTATACTTATATTTCTAAAGCTCAATAAATTTTATTTGGAATGGAAAAGAACTATTGATGGCCATATCATTGATCCCCTTTGTGTAGCTTTATATGTCTTCTTATGTAACGGTATCAATTCGTTTGACTAGATGCCAAGGATGATGGGTGGTTATGACCCATGCCTGGATGGTTATGCTAAAGCTTTCTATAATGCACCAGATGTTCAAAAGGCCCTCCATGTCAGTGATGGTCACAGGCTTAAGAATTGGAGTATTTGCAAGTACCAATATTTCTCTTCTCTTATTTTCTGTTGTTTTTAATTTCATATTTTACTATTTATCAATTTAGAAACTTTTTTATCTAAACAGATCAGGTTTGAGTAAGTAATACTTATTGTTATGATGGGGGAGCAGTTTATGGTTTCCATTTACTGAAAAACATCTTATAATTTCTACTACTCGGATGCAGTACTAAGATATTCAACGATTGGTCAGATTCAAAGCCATCCGTTATTCCTATTTACAAAAAGCTTATTGCAGCAGGACTTAGAATCTGGGTTTACAGGTAAAATCTTTTTAACCAAAATCAGTCTCTTTGAATTGTGCCGCAACATTTTCTAACTTTTATGGTGGCTCAGCGGAGATACAGATGGTAGAGTGCCTGTACTGTCCACAAGGTACAGCTTAAGTTCTCTAGGTTTGCCTATCACTAAGCCATGGAGGCCATGGTACCATGAGAAACAGGTAAACCTTTGCAGTTCAGAATTAGAATACACTGTGGATAGTTTACCTTGCCTGTTCTTATATAGATAAAACGCTATTCCTCCAAAAAACATGGAAAAGAAAATCATATTTCTAATTGTGGCTTTTGTACCTACTCTACCATGTAAGCTAAATGTCTAACAGAGAATTTTTAAACAAAATGCTCTGAGAGAGATAGTTCAAACTACCAAGGGATTCTACTGCCTTGTATACTATTCCTTCATCTTTGTTTCAGTCAGAAACTCATTCTTGGCAATTTGGGCTAACTTGTTTGAAGCAAACTTAGCAAATGGGTTTGATTCACAAAAGGTCGAGCTCTAGTCTGGCCCAGAATGTCCACATTAACATGAAAAAAAGTGGACTTTGACTCCACTACAGAATGATTTAACAAGAATATAAATTAGCTTAGTCAAACTATTATCGACTCTTTCAAAATCCTACACCGAGTTTATTTTTTCCCTCATAAAAAAATAAAATAAAATTGTTAAACCATTTCATTTGAAAACCTTTATCATTGCCCGAAAAGCTCATAAGTAGCATCACTCTAAATAAGAATTTGGCATAATTTATTAACCGATTTAGGTTGTCTGTTACTTGGAACAGGTCAGTGGATGGATACAAGAATATGAGGGGCTAACATTTGCTACATTTAGAGGAGCTGGCCATGCAGTGCCCTGTTTCAAACCAAGCAACTCACTGGCATTCTTCTCGGCCTTTCTTCTTGGCAAATCTCTGCCTTCTATACGATAAATCAAACTGTGAAACTGGGTGTTCTTTGTAACACTGCAAAAGATTTTGCTCTCAGCTAGTATGCACTTATATGAGATCAAACTTGTAACTTGAGCAGTTAGCCAATACACTATAATAAATATGACACAAAGTCATCAATTTTTGACAAAGAAGATAAATTGGCTGATAGAATATTTTGGTCAGTTCAGGATTATATTAGTTTTTAGTTCAGTCTTTTAAAATTTATAGGTCAATTTTATTTTTCAAAATTCAAAACTTTTCAATCAAATTTTATTTTTTTATTTACATATTATGAAATTATTGAAATAACTATACTTTATATAAAAATAATAACATACATAAGTTATTTTTATATCTTGTAAGTTTTTTTTAGGTCATTTTATTAGTAAATTATGTAAAATTATTTTATTTATATGTACCATAAAAATGAGGGAATATAATTTGATTAAACAATTCTAAATCTTAGATATTAAATTGATTAATTTTTTTAATAAATTAAATTAAAAACTGAAATAATCTTACAAAATTGAACTAATAATTGAGCCACGAAATTCCTCTCTTCTTTGATGCTTTTCCTTTTCAATATACTTGGTCAATTGATTATGGACCACATGTACATCTATGAACCCACAAACAACCCTTAAACACAAAAAAAGACAATGGGCTAGAAGCTTATTAGAAAAGATAGACAAAAAGCGGAGTTCACCCACAACACGAGCAAAGCTTAAGCTCGTAATGGATCATACAGAAGAAAGGCCTAGGACATTTGGAGGGAGGACCCCGAGGTGGTCAAGGTAAAAGAAGGTGATTGCAACTATCTGAGATAATCTCACAGATTGTGATGTTTTCAACTCCAGCAACAATATCATAAGAAATATCTTATCCGGAAAGCAGTAATAATGAAGATTGGTTCACAGTTTCATGATCAACAACATCTTTGCATCCAGAAAGAAGTAATAATGAAGATCGGCTTCACAGTTTCATGATCAACAACATCTTTGCATGAAGAGGGAGGACTAAAGTGGTCAAGGTAAAAGAAGGGTTGATCATGCTTTCATTACTCTGCAATTAGCTTAAATTAGAATTTGACTGGGACAGTTCCGCGACAATGAGAGCAATGAAGCAAGTAGCTTTCTGTTGCAAATTAAGAAAGCTAACAATCCAAATTATTCTCCTAATTCCACATATAAATGAGTACATAGCATGCCCTTTTCCTAGTATCAAAAATTGTTTGAACACTAGTAATTTTGCAGAAACTAAAAAGAAACCCACAAGTGTTTTTGAAAGATAAGCAACCACTACGGACCCGGATGTTGAGAATGTAGTTTCTATTGAGTTTGTTAAGCAAATGTCCAACTCATGTCAAGGACTTTTAATTTCATGACTTCATTTGCTTCTTTTAATAAATGTTCACTGCTAAGGTGACAAGATTGTTTATGTTCCAGGTCCTGGGTGCTCCTCTGTGGGATATGGAGCAACACAAGAAATTGGTCCTTTTCTGGTGGATATTGATGGCCAGGGCCTTAAATTTAATAATTTCTCATGGAATAGAGGTATGAGGTCCACATGTATACTTTTTGGCACAAAGCGATCTGTAGCCATATTTAATTTAGGGTTGTTTTATTATAAAATTAAAAAAAATAAAAATTTAGGGTTGTTGAATATACTATTCTGATGATGATTAACCAAACATTTAGTGCTCCATTATTAGTCCCAACATCATTACTTTTACTAAGAATTCTTCATTTCTGTGATGATGCAGAAGCCAACATGTTATTCTTGGAATCCCCTGTTGGAGTTGGCTTTTCCTACTCAAATACAACTAGTGATTATGAAAATTTGGGTGATGACTTTACAGGTTAGTTGTGTCTAAATATTTCTGGCTTAATAAGTTGGGCTATTATTCTATTCTTTTTTTTCTTTTTTTTTTCTCGTTATGGGTGAATGAGTAGAAGCTGCTAATGAGCAACAAACTCAACAGAACAGCAAGACTAGACTAGGATTATTAACAGTTTTTGGTTGTGTTCTGTGGATTGCTCATCACAGCAAATGATGCTTACACTTTCCTGCAAAATTGGTTCACCAAGTTTCCATCATATCGAACACGAACATTTTACATTGCGGGAGAGAGCTATGCAGGTATATAACATTAGCAGATCCTTGCATTAGTCAATTTAATTCAATCTTGATGTATAGTAATAGTCTACTGTTATACAGGGAAATATGTGCCGGAGCTGGTTGAGCTCATCCATGACAGGAACCAGGACCCTTCCTTGCACATTGATCTCAAGGGTATCTTGGTATGCTGCTTAACTAATTTAAAAAGCATTAAGTGCCAGATATAAATCAATCAGGGAATCTTTTAAGGAATACACTTCTCTTGCACTCCAACACTTTCTTTTTTTACTTATAATGTGAGATTTTAATCTGGGGTTCATTAATATCTTATCTTAGTGCCAACTGCAAAGACAGAACTAGAACGTTCAAGTTTAATTTCTAGTACTTCTTCACAAGACAATTATTTTTGTTTTCTGGCAGTTGGGTAACCCTGAAACATCTGATGCTGAAGATTGGAGAGGTATGGTTGATTATGCTTGGAGCCATGCGGTGATATCTGATGAAACTCACAAAATAATCCGAGAAAGCTGTGACTTCAACAGCAATGATACATGGAGCAACAAGGACTGTAGTGAAGCTGTAGATGAATTACTCAAACAGTATAATGAGATAGATATCTACAGCCTTTACACTTCTGTCTGCATTGGCAGTACGGCAAGTTCACATGATGGATCAATGCAAACCATGGCGAAACGGGCATCTAAAATGGTGAGTGAAAGTTATTATTGACATTTTAGTATCACCATGTAAGACCAAATATGAGATGTCATATATTTATTTATTACTTATATTTCTAAAGCTCAATAAATTTTATTTGGAATGGAAAGGAACTATTAATGTATTAGTGGCCATATCATTGATCCCCTTTGTGTAAGCTTTATATGTCTTCTTATGTAACGGTATCAATTTGTTTAACTAGATGCCAAGGATGATGGGTGGTTATGGCCCATGCCTGGATGGTTATGCTAAAGCTTTCTATAATGCACCAGATGTTCAAAAGGCTCTTCATGTCAGTGATGGTCACAGGCTTAAGAATTGGAGTATTTGCAAGTACCAATCTTTCTCTTCTTTTATTTTCTGTTGTTTGTAATTTCATATTTTACTATTTATTAATTTAGAAACTTTTTGATCTAAACAGATCAGGTTGAGTAAGTAGTACTTATTATTATGATGGGGGAGCAGTTTTTGGTTTCCATTTACTGAAAAACATCTTATAATTTCTACTACTCGGATGCAGTACTAAGATATTCAATGAGTGGTCAGATTCAAAGCCATCCGTTATTCCTATTTACAAAAAGCTTATTGCAGTTTACAGGTAAAATCTTTTTAACCAAAATCAGCCTCTATGAATTGTGCCGCAACTCTTTCTAACTTTCTTTTATGGTGGCTCAGTGGAGATACAGATGGTAGAGTGCCTGTACTGTCCACAAGGTACAGCTTAAGCTCTCTAGGTTTGCCTCTCACTAAGCCATGGAGGCCATGGTACCATGAGAAGCAGGTAAACCTTTGCAGTTTAGAGTTAGAATACACTGATAGTTTACCTTGCCTGTTCTTATATAGATAAAACACTATTGCTCATTTTAGTTTTGAAAAAAAAAAAAAAAAAAAAACATTGAGAAGAAATTCATATTTCAAATTGTGGTTTTTGTACCTACTCTACCATGTAAGCTTAAATTTCAAACAGAGAATTTTGAAACAAAATGCTGAAAGAGAGATAGTTCAAAGATCAAACTACCAAGTAAGGGATTCTACAGCCCCGTATACTATTCCCTCATCTTTGTTTCAGTCAGAAACTCATTCTTGGCAATTTTGGATAACTTGTTTGAAGCATACTTAGAAAATGGGTTTGATTCACAAAAGGTCACGCTCTTTGCCCAAGAATTCCCACATTAACATATGAAAAAAGTGGACTTGAACCCCACTACAGAATGATTCAATTTTTGACACCACATGAATGTAAATTAGCTTGCTTGAAATGTTAAACCATTTCATTTGAAACCTTTATCAATGCCCGAAAAGCTCATAATTAGCATCACTCTAAACAAGAATTTGGCATAACGTGTTAACTAATTAAGATTGTCTGTTACTTGGAACAGGTCAGTGGATGGATACAAGAATACGAGGGGCTAACATTTGCTAAATTTAGGGCTGGCCATGCAGTGCCCTCTGTCAAACCAAGCAACTCACTGGCATTTTTCTCGGCCTTTCTTCTTGGCAAATCTCCGCCTTCTATACGATAAATCAAACTGTGAAACTGGGTGTTCTTTGTAACACTGCAAAAGATTTTGCTCTCAGCTAGTATGCACTTATGAGATCAAGCTTGTCACATGAGCAGTTAGCAAATACATTAAAATAAAATGACACAGTCATCAAATTTTGTCAAGAAAATAAATTCTATGGGATCTTTCCCTTCTTTAGTTCTTTTGTTTTCCAATTTCTATCTTTCCCTTCTTTAGTTCTTTTGTTTTCCAATTTCTTTGGTCAATTGATTATGGCTGCATGTTCATCTACGTACCCACGAACAACCCTCAAGCACAAAGAAAAACAATGGGCTAGAAGCCTATTAGAAAAGATAGACAAAAAGCAGATTTTAACCCACAACATGAACAGAGCTTAAGCTCATCATGGATCTGACAGAAGCTTTTTCAAACAGCAGAGCAGGATACTTGTTTGAAGAAATCCTTTTATGGGGGACTAGTTTTTTAGAAAAGTAAATCACGTGGCTTTGAAACTGCCCAATATAGAAATTGAATATAACTAATATGAGAGATTATCAGAGTTTTGATGAATTCCCAACTATAGCAACAATATCACAAAGAATCTCTTATCCACGCTAGAAGAACTAATAATGAAGATTTGATATCTGGTTCATGATCAAAATCAGTTAGCATCTATGTAAAAAAGAAGGTAAAAGTAGAACTGATCAAGCTTTCATTACTCTGCAATTATCTCAAAACAGATTGTGGGATTGTCCCATTTCAGCAACAAAGAAGCAAGAAACTCTCAGATTAATGAGACCTAGCAATCCATATTACTCTCCCAATCCCATATATAAAGGACTATATAGCATGCCCTTTTCCTATATCAAAAATGTTTGAACACCAGTAATTCTGCAGAGAAATACACAAGTGTTTTTCGAAGATGAGCAACCACTACCCACATGTTGAGGAGGATGTGGAGGAGAATGTCGAGGAGAATGTTGTGGATTCCGACTCTTCTGGCTTTGCTGAATATGCTGAGTTTTTTGAGAGTGTTTTGCAACAGTATAACTTAGAAAATCTTGAGAAGTCTGAGGAGGATGATAACTTTGGGGAGGATGTTTAGTATGTTCTTTCCTCTCTTGGGCTTTTAAAATCTTTCTCGCTATAGACAACCACTATTTCTCTCTTCTTTTAAGATTTTGTACTGGTCAAACGAAAGCTTTTTTCCTGTAAATACCATACAATATCCTTATTTCTTTAACTAGTACAAATTCATTGAAATATGAAATTGTAAATATGCAAAACTTGTTGAAATATCCGTGTCCATTCTATATATAAACTTAAATCATATTTTTATATTTTTCTTTAAAGCATAAGCGCAGAGGTGGTGGCCGACGTTGCTGAAGCTGCCAAGAAGGTTGCTGAAGAAGGGAGAACCTGCTGCATTTGTCTGGAACAATTTGCTGACAGGGATGAAGCTTACATCTTTCAACCGTGCAGGCACTTCGTGCATTGGACCACCTGCGCTTTGAAAATACGTTCTTGCCTTGACTACTGTTTGTATTGTAGGCAAAAAAATACAGGTGGGATTGTGCTGGACATAGGTAAGGAATTTGTACGTAAAGACTCCAAACCTGAGGATGAAGTCAAACATGCCAAACCTGAGGATGAAGTCAAAGAGGAGGAACTGTTAAAATCTGTTCGTCAATGGTCTCTCGTGGAGCAGAAGAAGGGAGATGATGGGGCTGGCCCTTCTGGGATTGGTCCGTCTGGTAATGATGATGGTGATGATGTGAGTCCATCAGCATGAGGGGATTGAGGCATGCATTGCAGTTGGAAGAATTGTAGAGTTTGTTTGTTGGTTTTCTTAATCTGTGTTTAAATTTCACAAAATGAGAGACTTTTCTTGAAGTGTCTCCCAGTGTGTAGGAGTAGGAAGTAATAATCATATTTAAGTTCCAGTGTTTAGTGTTTATTAGAGTTTACTGTTTACAATCAATCAGTCTGTTTATTCTCCAACTAATATTTTAACAATGCTAAACCTCTTTAATCAGTTAATGTTCAAGTATTTTTGGACTTTACTGTTGTAATTACCAAGTATTATTATTTTTTTCTTTTTGTGCACAAAGATAGCTTTAGTAGTATAGAAATTTGGAATGAAAAAAAGCTTACAAAATCATATATTTTCAGTTATATATTTAAATGAATGATAGTAATATTTCAACATTTACAAAATTTATTAGCAAAAAAAATGAAATAATAAATCAAAATACAATTAACAACATTAATAACGGAAGATTTTCCTTCTCAAGGCTGGGGTGAGCCCACTCAACTCTATCAGCAAAATTTTGGATATAAGGGTCTAAGTTTCAATATTTTTAGTTAATATGATAAGTTTTATACTTAAAATGTCAAAATAGGATGACTTGAGAAACCGGATTTTCAAAATCTGGTTTTTAGCTCCATATCACCAGCTCATGAGCCCATCACCACACACCCACAGGGCCTACCCCTGCAAAAAAAAAATCCGGTTCCAAGTCATCAATTTTAAATTAAAAAAAATATCATATAAATTTAAAAATTATTTACACTTTTTAATTTAATAAATATCATAAATTTCAAAATTTTAACATATTATGCACTATAAATTTAAAAATTATTATACATTTTAAATTTTAAAAATAGCATTTATTATAAATTTAAAAACTATCATAAACTCTAAATATAAAAAATATCATACACTCTAAAATTAAAAATTATCATACACTATAAATTTTAAAAATATTATACACTTTAAATTTAAAATTTATCACACATTTTAAAATTTACCATATGCTATAATAAAAAAATATCATACATTATAAATTTAAAAATTATTATATATTTTAAAAATATCATAACTATAATTTAAAAATTATCATAAATTTTTAAATTTAAATTTATCATACAATTTAAAATTTATCAGACACTTTAAATTAAAAAATTATCATATATTTAAAATTTTAAATATATCATACATTAAAATTTTTAGAAATATCATATACTTTAAATTTAAAAAAATCATGAATTTTATAATTTTATAATGAATGATAAATTTTAAATTTAAAGTGTATAATAATTTTTAAATTCATAGAGCATGATAATTTTTAAGTTTAGAATGTGTGATATTTTTAATTTTAGATAATTTTTAAATTTATATGATATTTTTTTAATTAAAAATATATGGCCTGAAACCTGATTTTGAAAATCCAGTTTTAGTTTTTTGTGGGGATGGGGTTGTGAGCATGTGGTGATGGGCCCGTGAGCTAGAAATCGGATTTTCAAAATCCGGTTTCTAAAGTTACCCTATTTTGACATTTTAAGTATAAAACCTACCATATTGACTTTAAACATTAGAACTTGGACCCTTGTGTCCAAAATCTCCTCTATCAATGGGTTTCAGTGCTCATAAAGCAATTTTTTGGGGTTTTGGACACAAAGATCTAATTCTCAATATTTTTGGATAATATGGTAAGATTTACAATTAAATAGCTAAAATGAAGTAAGTGTAGAAGCTAAATTTTCAAAATCTGGTTTCTGGGGCCAAATTACCAGCTCATGTCATCACTTGGGCCCACTGTCTGCATCATCCCTGCACAAAAGAGGCCCACCACTTGCACAAACTGAAACCGAATTTTGAAAATCTAGTTTCACTTTGTGCGCCACAAATTTTGATAATTTTTAAAATTTAAAATGTATTATAATTTTAAAATATCATTCGATAGATTTTGATAATTTTTAAAATTTAAAATATATGATAATTTTAACAAATAATATTTTAAATTTTAAATTGTATGATATTTATAAATTTAAAGTTTATGATAATTTTAAATTTAAAAATATTTAATTTTATGATAATTTTTTAATTTTTAATGTATGATATTTTTAAAATTTAAAATGTATAATAAATTTTAAATTTATAGAGTATGATAATTTTTTTTATAATAATGTATGATATTTTAAATTTTTTTAAAATTTAAAGTGCATGATAATTTTTAATTTTAGAGTGTATGATATTTTTTATATTTAGAGTTTATGATACTTTTTAAATTTATAGTGTATGATATTTTTAAAATTTAAAATTTATAATAATTTTTAAATTTATATTGTATGATATATATATTTTTTATTATAGTGTATGATATGTTAACAATTTAAAATTTATAATAATTTTTAAATTTAAAATATAGATAATTTTTGAATTTATATGATATTTTTTAAATTTAAAACATATAATATTTTTCAGTATAGAGTGAAATCAAATTTTTGAAATTCAGTTTCAGTTTGTATAAGTAGTGGGTAGAAATTGTGCAGACAGTGGGCATATGAGTGAGTTGGACCCAAAACCTACTTCTTAACTTATCACATTTTAACTACTTAATTGTAAATCATACTATATAGTCTAAAAAAATTGAAAATTGGACCCATCTGTACAAAATTCCGCAGTCTGCAAAAACCTGCCCATGGAGGAAGAGTTGGCTCCATGTAAAAGGCTGCCCTAAAAATCTGTCATATAAACACCCTCTCATATTCTTCACTCACCGTCCAAACTTCCTCTTACCCCTCAATTTTCTTCCCTTGTCGCTCTCTCTCTGAACTTGAGTTAGACAAGCTGCATTGTCGTGGTATGACTTCTTTTTTGCTTCGCTCTTTCATTTTGTGTATTAAAATTACTCCTTCTTTCTTGATTTGTTTCTGGGTTTTGCTCAAAGATTATTTCTTTTGGAGTCAAACTTCGATTTTGTAGCCTTTAGCGTTTACTGATGATAAATTTCTTTACTTTTTCTGTTTTGGGTGGTTTTGCTTATTCTTCATAAGAATCGGTATTTGGATGCTGACATTGTCCATTATGTTTTGGTCAAATGTGAAGAGCATTGGCTACATTTTTTTTCAATCATCGTTATGTGTTCCGAGTGGTCAAGATTCAGCTCATTCTCAATCTATATATGTGGTTCAGATTTTATAGTCAAACTGATTTGTGACTGGATGCTGATATTGATCATGATTTGTGTTACACTTTTTCTTCAATCTACATTCTGCGATTGGATCATTGGATGCTGATGTTGATCATGATTTATGTTACACCTTTTTTTTTTTTCTCTTTTTTTTTTTTTTTTTTTTTTTTTTTTTTTTTTTTTTTTTTCTTTTCTGCCTAAACTGATTTTTCTCTTGCTCAGACGGGTTTAAGATATTTAGATAAATCTGGGGCCTTGTGTGAACTTCTTTGATGGGATCATTGTTATAGTGTCATGTATTGCTTCTTTTTACATATTGAGTGCGCATTGAAAAAATAATACTGGTTCGTTGAATTCTTTGTTCTGGTTACTCTTGGCATTTGCAAATTCTACAGTAGGTTCAAATTTTTGAGGCTTCTTAGTTGTGTATGCAACTTAAATTCTAGTTTTTTGGTTACCTGTATTGCTGGCTATTTATACAGGTAACATATACCTTCATCTGTATTTTGTAACATAAAGAAGAAGGAACAATAGTGAAAAGATTAGTTTTCTATTTCAATTGTCCTCTATTTAGCGTCTAATTACTTTGGTTTTTTTTTTTTTTTCCCTTCTAGTATGTGTTGCTTTTTAGATGGTATGTACTTATAATGCTTTGTTACCTACAGATACCAGCAATGGCCGATTCATCTATGTTCATAGTTCCTCAAACCATTGGCTATATTTTGTGCTGCAAGTGCGGTATCCCTATTGCACCAAATGGTGCTAATATGTGCACTCCATGTTTGCAGTCTGAAGAAGACATCACTGAAGGTTTAAGGAAGCGAGCTACAGTTATATATTGTCCCAAGTGTGACATGTACTTGGGACCACAAGATAAAATGGTTAAAGCCCCATTAGAATCGAAAGAACTGTTGAATATATGCTTGAAAAAACTAGTGGATCTTCGAAAGGTTACTGTAGTGGATGCAGCCTTTGTTTGGACTGAACCTCACTCTAAGAGGATCAAAGTTAAGCTTAAAGTTCAGAAGGAGGTGCGTAATGGGTCAATTAAGGATCAAGCTTATGTTGTTGAGTATGTTGTGCAAGATCACATGTGTAAAAATTGTTCAAGAGTTCAGGCCAATCCTGACATGTGGGTTGCTGCTGTGCAGCTGCGCCAGCATGTTTCTCACAGAAGGACTTTATTTTACCTGGAGCAGATTATTCTGAAACATGATGCAGCTGTCCGTGCCATTAATATCAAGCCCATGAATCAAGGTATTGATTTTTTCTTTGATAATAGGAGTCACGCCATGAATTTTGTGAATTTTCTCGGTAACGTTGCTCCATTGAAGAATCGCCATGACAAACAGCTTGTTTCCCGTGATTCACACAGCAACACATACAATTACAGATATACATTCTCAGTTGAAATCTGTCCCATTTGCCGTGAGGATTTGATATGTCTGCCTCCAAAAGTTGCTGCCAACTTGGGAAATCTTGGACCTCTTGTTATCTGCACCAAAGTGGCTAAAAGAATTGCTTTACTGGATCCATTTACTTTGAGAAATTGTTTCTTGAGTGCTGACTTGTATTGGAGGGCACCTTTCAAGCCTATGTTCACAAGTAGGCAGCTTGTGAAATACATTGTATTAGATGTGGAACCTGTCTCTTATGAAATCAATGTCGGTGCCACCCAGTATAAATTAGCTGATGTCCAAGTTGCTCGAGAGTCTGATTTTGGTAGGAACGATAACATTTTTTATGTAAGAACACATCTAGGCAATATTCTGAAAGCTGGCGATTTTGCTCTTGGATATGACATTGGTGTGGCTTATAGTAATGATATTGAATTGGAGAGGTACAGAAATTTTCACCTCCCAGATGCAATTTTAATACAGAAGATCCGTGGAGAACTGGGAAAGAATGAACCCCACAGCACAAATGCAAGTTCGAGTCACTTGCCCTCTGAATACCAAGAGTTCTTGATAGATCTGGAAGATAACCCTGAGTTGAGGTTCAACATATCATTAAGTGGCAACACAGAATGCCATCCGTCAGAGTCCACTTCTAATGGTGGTAATGTTCCTTGTCTTCCACTTGAAGAGTTGCTTGAAGATCTTGATTTAAGTGAGGAGGAAGATGGTGAAGATTGCATGAAGGAGTGATTGAAACTTATGTTTATTTTTCTTTGGTTTATGCTCAGATTTATCTGTTAATTTCTCCTTATGAAAAACTGGATGCAGAATATTTCATATTTAAGCAAACTAAGTTTACTGCATAGTTAGTATATATATAACAATATTTTATTCTGCCTTCCCAAGAAATTAATAGTTCCCTTCTCTTTTTCAGTCAAATAAGAATTTTTTTTATATTTTATTTTTTATTGCAATGTAAGGAACTGGAGACTGTCACTGATACACAGTAGTATTGCATTCTGAACATTATACATTATTAAACAAAAAAAAAAAAAAAAACACAATTATAATACGACCTACAGTATAACATGGAAACTATGCAATAGGTTTCTAAAAGATCATACCTCAAAAGTCTCACTTACTTACAGGGCATATTTATTAATTCAGGACATAATCAACTAATCCCTTTTCCTTCTTGAATTCTATAGGGGAAAACTTGTATTAAGTAGACCAACTTGCAAGTTTTGGAGCTGTAGGTATTCTCCCATGCCTTTTTCCCAAACAAGGCCAAGAAACTTTATGTGCCGTGAAAGTTGTCCTGCTGTTTTGCTTGAAGACCCATTTGAAGCTAGCTAGCGTTTTTGTATTTCTTCTTTAATGTTCCAACTTCCAGAGGAATATAGATTGCTTTTTGAATGTCATGAAGCACTTCCTTGCTTGGTTTGGGCAAGTCGGTGAATCCATCCATCAAAACATGCTCAAGTAACTCTTCATCTTATCAAGTATCTCTCTTACAAAAGCAATCGAATCTTCAATTTCAGCCTCTGGGTTTTCTAGCATGAAAGCTAAAACATAGTTCACTTTTCCTTCTTTTACCTTCTGCAAATTCACATATCAAAAGATAGTTGAGATTGAAAAAGAAGAAATTATATTAAATCCTTCAAAAAGGAAAATAATTATGACATTGCAGAAGTAAGGTATATTTATATCACTTGCCAGTACAGTTAAGAGGATGTGTTTATCCTTTTTGTTTTTTTTTTAGCTCAATGGAAAGTTCAACAAATCCTAAAATACAGAATATAAATACTAGTTTCTTAATCTTAAAATCTAATTCTCCTACTCCAGGATTTCAACTAATTAAACTCCAACGCTGGGACTCTCAATGATATAAAATATATACCGACTCAATTAATTAAAATAATTAAGTGGATTGAAGGTCATACTTGGTGATATATATGTTGTATCCATGCAAACGCAGGACTCTGAATGCCAAGCAGTCCTTATAAAGCTGTACAATATCCAAATTGGTTGGTTTTACTCATGTTTCTTTTTGAGTCTACACGTTTTTTGCATACATGCACCACTTAATATGTTTTTAGTTTATGCCCTATTTAAGGAACGCGTATATTTCACTACTATTTATGTCATTGTTTTATTTTTTATTTTTTTTCAAATGTGGTAATAACTCTTGTTATCCTTCACATGTAAAACCCTCCAAATCTTAACAATAGATTCCACATGAAAGAAAAAATTGTGTCAAGGTAGTTTTTTCGACCATGAAAATAGTGATGCCCTAACTTTTTACCTGTAAACATGTCCCAAGATTTCTTCAGTCTCATTGAAGATGCACTACAAGAAAAATAGGTTTCAGCAACCACCAAAATCGGTTACTAATTCGGTGGCAAATACTGTCAACAACCGAATTTTCAACCAAAAGTCTTGGTAACAAAAATACAGGTGGCTAAAGCAAACAAATACAATTTTGGTCTCTATTTGCAACAGAAATTTTGGTTGCTAAAATTCCAAATTTCGGTTGCTAATTTGGTTTTTTGGATTGAATATTTTAATTTTAGCTTCTGAAATTCAATTTCAAAATCGGTTGTTAATGTTTGGTTTATCTAGAAAATTTTCGTTGCAAATTCAATTGCTAATTTGGATAAAAAAAAATGAAATTTGGTTGTAAAATCAGTTGCTAAAATCAATTTTGAATTATTTTTTTATAAATTCAGTATAACAAAATTAAATTTTCCTGTATTGAGACCCAAGAAATAACAAAAACCTCTTCAATTCATCAAATTTTGTTAACCATTAGTCCTATATAGGTTTCTACAATTTTATAATTTCTTATTAGAAAATTCTTAAATAACATATTATTATACCCACCAGAACTAGTACTACTATAGCCATCAAAGAAGTTAACCCAACCTTTATTTAACTGATTTCAGGTTCTCCTACCTTAAAACTTGAGTATCAATCTGGAAAACTATTCATGAACAGCCCAATAATGAGACCTTGGCTGCTACTAATGTAGTATCCAACCATGTATGCTATACTAGCATCAGGAATAAATTGTTAAGAATCCCAAAGCATATGGTATTTAAGCCAATACATTTGATAAATGAAAGATTCTACAAGTTTATTTTTTCAATAAAATATTCTCCAAGCTTTCAAGGAAGAAGATGGGAAATACCATGTAAGTAATGCTAATTAAAATGCCAAAACATCATGCATAGACCCTCAACCCCACTCCTGCTCTCTTGTAAAAGTTCTACCACATTACCCATTTCAAAAATCAGTGGCAGTGGGACTGTTAGCATAGTGGGTTAAAAACCACTTGTAAGAACAGTTAGTTCAAATTTGTACTGACCCACCACATAAATGCAAATAGAAGTAGCCTATGAGAATCTGCATGGTAACATTTTTTTTTTTTCAGATAACCAACAGTCAAATAAACAGCTTCTAATCAAATAAGCTATCAAAAAGGACTAACAGAATAGTCACAGAACTTTACTCATTTGGGAACTGCCCCGTAAAACTACAAATAACTACAACATTTTATTACTTTATCTATTTACCAAGCGCAGTGACTACTATACAAAGAAAATTGATGATATTGTCCAGTGACTTACACATGCAGTCATTTGACTCACCTAGAAATCTTAAACTAACACTATATCTTATTATTTTACCACAACATATAACACTAAAATCCAATATATCAAATGAGAAAAGAATGAAACTAACCTTGTATAGGCAGGTATCCCCTTTCTTTTAGACGTGGAAAAGCAGTAAAAGCAGAAATCAAATGAAGAGTGTTAGCAACACCTGCTTGCTGTTGACCGAAGTGAAATATAGGATCTGAAATCAAACGAAGCTTCAGTTTTAGATACACCATCAGAAATTAGAAGGAAATGCATTTAGGCTTTAAGAAATTCTGAACAATTAGAGTTGACAGACTTACCTAAATTCTTCAACTCGACTGAATTGTGTTTTGACGGCGGAGATGTGGGCGATCTGATGCTTAATGGCGGAGAAATTAGCAAAAATCAATGAATATAACTTGCTCCACCATAGCCTTCATATTCAACTCCTTCATCTTCATCTTAGTGTGAATGGCAGAGATCGATCTCAGTTGGAAAGCAAAAAGGAAAAAGCTACGGGGAGAAAAGCTATGGAGCAAAAATTAGAACTTAGAGAGCAACCAAACATTCGGCTGCTAATAGTTTTTTTTTTTTTCAAAAAAAAAAAAAAAAAAAATATATATATATATATATATATAATTTTAATAAATTTATTTTTTAATAATTAGTAACCGAAAAATCGGTTGCTAATACATTTTATGGTTGCTAAAGTTGCATATTTTTTTTTCCCTAAAAAAAGTTAACTAATTTGTAATCGATTAGGGGCTGATTTCATTGCAAAATTTTAATCCTTACAAAATTTAGCAACTAAAATAATTTTGATTACTAAAACAGTTGCAAAACTAAAAAATTTAGCAACCAAATTATATCTGTTACTGATTTCGTTGCTTTTTTCTTGTAGTGATGTGCTCAGCCAACCCTAATCTTATTACTTGGTTAACCATGCAAAGCTTTAGAATGTCCTCATATATCCATGGGATATGTTGGTGGAACTGCAAGATAACAATGTAAAATGAACAAATAAACACACACACAGATATATAATATTATATAATTTGCAAAGCTAATTAACCTCCATTAGGGCATCTTGAGCTAAAGTAATAATAACTTTTTTTATCAATATCATATCATATATATGATAAGAGGGAAAGCTTCAGCGTATGATAACAAGCAATATATTGATAAAATATTTTACATGAATCTTTTTTTTTTTTTTATATAAGGTACAAATGTGTTAGTACGTGAATAAGTACATACTTTAATATGTTGTCAATAACATAATTATATGATATGTCTTCTCTTACATTTTGTGAAAAGAGAATTTTTGAAATAATGGTTCGTGCAAGTTCAACCATTTCGGAGAAAATCATTGCAAACTAACGAGGTACTGTCGGTAATTCAAGTCTTTGAAAAACATTTTGTTATTTGCATAAACAAATTTCAACCCTAAGATTTGTACCAAGAAAATAAAATAATGTAAGAAAAATTAGTTAAGCTATTAAAACAAACAAATTAATCTTCTATATCTTAATTACATGTACATTTCTCTATTAGTAATGAGCATGCACCCAATATTCGAAGCAATATTTCTTGAACATGGGTTGGGAATTATGATGATCTTTAGGCTTTACCATCCGCAGTGTCATAAGATCAATATTTTTGAACATCTTTCCCTTCATTTTTTCTATACTTCATATTGAATCATGGAATAATATTGTGGATTCCAAAAGAAAATTTTATGTGGCTCCAAGAAATTTGAATTTGGATGAAGCCATAAAGCTAGCAAATTATGCCTATTCTATAGTACTCGTTTGCGGTTAATGTTTTAATTTTTTGGTTTTAGTTGTATAATTTTAAACGTGATTTTTGTATTGAGGTGCTGTTTTGCATTCAGCTTGTTCACATAAGGAAGTGCTGGAAAAAAAGTCGAGGAAACTGCTAAGCAAAGTTCATTCATTTTCATTCCTTGAACTCACCCAAATCAAATCAATTTAAATATTTGAACATTTGTCACATCCATAAATTAATAATTAAACTATCTAATTTTCTAGACAAATAGAATGAATCACTATGAGGTAAATGGTGTCATTGTAAAAGTTTTAGTAAATGTGTTGTTATTTGATCCAGAATTACTGTCAGTGTATATATACTGACAGTAATAATACATTAATAATATATTAATGTATGATAATATAAAAATTAAATACATTAATAATACATAAAAAATATATTAATTCTAGATAAATTGCGACTAGTAATTTTGCTGCTCAGGGTATTTGATTCGTGATTTCCTCATGAAGAAACCAGTTAAAGCTCACTGCAAATTAATTTCAAAAATTTCTAGGAAATGAAAGTGGTTTTTGATGATATTATCGTAAATATATATAAATAATTACACAACAAATCTTTCTCTTACTATTATTTTTGTTTACTAAAAGGTCATATATGTCTTAAAAGATACAAAACCAAACAATTTTCATATTCCCAATCAATTCTCGTAAACTTGATCATTCAACGCGAGGGTATATTTATTTAGCTTGATGTAAAGTTCAATGAATGTTAATCTTAAACTATACAGAATTTGTTTCTTATTCTTAAAATCTCATTATCTCACTCTAAGGATTTGAACTAATAAAACTCCAAATTGAATGTCTTAATCTTATAAAATATTTGCCAACTTAATTAATTTAACTAGTTAAGTGGATTGAAGCATATATTTGGTGATACATTTTTTGGTAGAAAATTAGTACTTTGTAATAAGACATGAACTCATTATAAGACTCTGTATCTGTAACAGTACTTTGTAATAATGCAAAACATGATGAAACGGGCATCTAATTAAAATGGTGAGTGAACCTTTGCAGTTTGGAATTAGAATACACTACGGTAGTTTACCTTGCCTTTCTGATATAGATAAAAACAATATTCCTTATTAATTAGTTTTGAAAAAACACATGGAAAAGAAAATCATATTTTGAATTGCACCTTTTAGCACGTACTCTAAATGTAAGCGGAATGTTTGACAGAAGAATTTGAAATAAATTTTATGAGGGAGAAGGGTAGTTGAAACTCACCTTCCAGTAGTAAACATTGTTCGCAACCTTTTTTCTTGGTGAATCTCTACCTTCTACAAGTTAAATTATGTTGACGTCGCACTCTTAAAACAATTAATTGTAAAGTCTTAATATGTTATAATATGTTAGTGATGTGAGACGTGCAGTTATGATACAATTTTGAGTTGAAAAACGGGGATCGGAGTGTTGCATAAATGAGTGGATTTAGAGTTGACAAATCAAGCTGTGAAACTGGGTGTTCTTTGTAACACCGCGAAAGATTTTACCAGATTTTACCCTCAGCTAGTATGCACTTATGAGATCAAGGAGCAGTTAGCAAATACAATAAAATCAACTGACATAAAGTCATCAATTTTTAACAAGAGAAATAAATTATTTGGAATCTCCTCCCTTTTAGTTATTTTCTTTTCCAATTTCTTTGATAAACTGATTTTGGGCTGCATCTGCATGTATGCATGCCTCTGAACCCACAGACATTAACCCTCAAGCACAGGAAAGACAACGGGCTACAAAACTTTTAGATAAGACAGACAAAAAGCTGAGTTTAACCCACAACATGAACAGAGCTTAAGCTCATCATGGATTGGACAGAAAGAAAGGTGGTGGGCTCATAAGCTCACCCCAACCTTGAGAAGGAAAAATGAAAAATCTTCCACTATTAGTATTAATCTTGTTGATATTTTTCTCTTTCCACTTTTTTTAGAACATAAACTAAATGCTCAAGGAAGGAAAATTTTGAAAGATTAATAATGTAACTTTTTTATGACTGTTATGAAAAAGATTAGCTATTGTACTGTAGTGATCAATTTATCAAAGTTTTTTATTTGGTTAATAAATCAATTTGGTAGAAGTTTAACATATTACTATCCAAGGTGTGATTTAAATTTTTTTTTTTTTTTTTAACGAAATTTCTATGCTAGTAAAGCTGTCTTTGTGCACAAAAAGGAAAAAAAAGGGTAATAACAATAGCAAAGTCCAAAAGTACTTAAAAATGATCCGATAATTAAGAGTTTTAGGATTAGAACAAACAGTAAACACTAAACAGTAACACTAAACACTAAACGCTAGCACTTAAACAAGATCATTGATCAGACTTCCTACTCCTACACAGAACACACTTGGAGACACTTTAAGAAAAGTCTCTCATTTTGTGAAATTTAAACATAGATTGAGAAAACCAACAAGCAAACAATTGCAAACACAATTCTTCCAACTACAATGCATGCTTCAATCCCCTCGTGCTGATGGATTCCCATCATCATCATACCAAGAGTGTCCAGTCCCAGACGGGCCAGCCACATCCTTTCTATCTTTCTGCTTCTCGAGATAAATTTCATAAAGCATTTTCTGCAGTTCCTCCAGTCTAACTTTATCCTCAGGTTTATTGCTTGACATCAGTTCGTCATAATTGTATACCATTTCTCTCAGAGGAGAATCTGGTGTGTTAAATTGGTAATTCTCATCGATGACAACTCATTCTCACCATGAAGATTCTCCCTACAAAGAAAGCACTTAGTACTGGGCCATGCACTTTCTTGCAAGCAACTGGAATGGTTCAAAGCTGATAACTTCTTCCCCGTGAGAATAGGGCTCTCCAGACATAGGCAGCAGTTCTCCCCTTCTTCAATAAGCTTCTTAGCAGCTTCACCAACCTCGGCCTCCCTCTCTGCAATTTCCCGGCCTGTTATGCTGCTAAGAAAAATATTAAGATGTGATTTAAGTTTCATACATAGAAGTAGACACAATTTCACCAAGCGCTGCAAAACTTAAAACAAACCCCTTGTTTTTTGTTTTGTTTTTTTTTTTTTAAATATATATTTACTAGAGAAAATGAACAGAGTGTTAAAAATTTCATTGCCACACATATTTACAGTAAAAATGGTTTCTTTTGACAAGAAAGAGAACTAAGCAATTAAAGAACCATATACAGATTCATCTTTGAATGACTTAAGGAAACTTTAATTTGTAAGATAGGCTGCCGCCACATTAATTTGTGAAAGTTGAAACAAACTAACTCAGGAATAAACAAACAAATTACTGCAATACAAAACAGTCTTAAAAGAAGTCACTGAATAGGGGTTGCATTTGAATAGTTAGAAAGAAGTTGAAAAATCAAGAGAGTGAAGAGATCAAACCGAGCTCCAACCAGTCTCTCCTTTTCATAATGCTCAGCAAAAACTTCCTCGGCAAACTCAGATTCAGCATCCTCACCTTCTTCACCATTCTCAACCTCTTCCTCAAACGTTGGGTTGGTTGCTCATCTTCAAGAAATACTTGTGGGTTTCTCTGCAGAACTACTGGTGTTCAAAACTATTCTTTATATGGGAAAAGGGCATGCTATTTAGTCCTTTATATATGGGATTGGGAGAGTAACATGGGTTGTTAGGCCTTATTAATCTGAGAATTACTTGCTTCATTGTTGCTGAAATGGGACAGTCCCAATCACAATCCCATAATATGTTTAGAGATAATTGCAGAGCAATGAAAGCTTGTTCAGCTCTGCTTTTACCTTCTTTTATACATTAGATGCTAACTGGTTTTGATCAAATCTTCATTATTAGTTCTTCTGGCGTGGATAAGAGATTCTTTGTGATATTGTTGCTAAAGTTGGGAACTTATCAAAACTCTGGTAATCTCTCATATTAGTTGCGGTCAATTTCCATATTAGGCAGTTTCAAAGCTACATGATTCACTTTTCTCAAAAACCAGTCCCCCCATAAAAGGATGTCTCCTACTCTTCTGTTTGAAAAAGCTTCTGCTGGGTCTTCAGTAAATAGAAGCAGCCCATGTAAATGGGGTACCGAACCAGCCCTAAAATTGGTCATATAAACCCCCTCTCCCTTCCTCGGCTTACCCTATATTTTCTGTCTTGTCGTTCTCTCTGAGTAAAACTTAGCCTAGACCAGCTGCATTGTAGTTTCCTGGTATGACTTTTTTTTTGCTTCACTTTTCTTGCATTGTTATACTCTCCCCATTCTACATGTCTTTCAATTTGTATATTTTGTGCTGCAAGTGTGGTATCCTATTGTGCCAAACGGTGCTAATACGTGCAGTGCATGTTTGCAGTCTGAAGAAGACATTACATAAGCTTTAAGGAAGCGAACTCTAGTTATGTATTGTCTCAAGTGTGACATGTAGTTGGGCCCACAAGATATAATGGTTAAAGCACTATTAGAGTCGAAAGAATTGTTGAATATATGCTTGAAAAAACTAGAGGGTTTATTCTATAATAATAGGAGTCACGCTATGAGATTTGTGGATTTTCTTGGTAACTTTGCTCCATTGAAGAATAGCCATGACAAGCAACATGTTTGTCATGATACACAGAGCAACAAATACAATTACAGATTTACATTCTCAGTTTAGATCTGTCCCATTGGCTTCATTTTCTTCAATCATCATTCTGTGTTCCAAGTGGTCAAACTGATTTGTGACTGGATGCTGATTTGATCATGATTTGTGTTACACTTTTTCTTCAATCTACATTCAGCGATTGGATCATTGGATGCTGATATTGATGATGTTCTGTGTCACACTATTCTTTCTTTCTTTCATTTTTTTTTCCAAACTGGTTTTTCTCTTGCTCAAACTGGTTTATGAGATTTTGATAAATCTGTGGACTTTTGTGAACTTCTTTGATGGGATCATTATTAATTTTGTCAGTACTATGGATAGTTTGATGCGAGTTATAGTTTCATGTATTGCTTCATTTTACATAATGAGAGCGCAATTGAAAAATTAATAATGGTTCTTTTAATTCTTTGTTCTGGTTACTCTTTGTATTTCAAAAATGACAATTAAAATTCTACCATATCATATAAAGAAGAAGGGACAATAGTGAAAAGATTAGTTTTCTTTTTCAATTGTCCTCGATTTAGCCTTTAACTTCTTTATTTTCGTTTTCTCTTCTTGTATGTGTAGCTTTTTAGATGGTGTATACTTATAATGCTTTGTTACCTTTGTCATGATACAGATACCAGCAATGGCTGAATCATCTATGTTCATAGTTCCTCAAACCATTGGCTATATTTTGTGCTGCAAGTGCGGTATCCCTATTGTACCAAATGGTGCTAGTATGTGCACTCCATGTTTGCAGCCTGATGAGACATCAGAGAAGGTTTAAGGAAGCGAGCTACATTTATTTATTGTCCCAAGTGTGACATGTATTTGAGCCCTCAAGATAAAATGGTTAAAGCTCCATTAGAATACAATAAACTGTTGAATATATGCTTGAAAAAACTAGTGGATCTTCGACAGGTTAAGGTAGTGGATGCTGCCTTTGTTTGGACCGAACCTCACTCTAAGAGGATCAAGGTCAAGCTTAAAGTTCAGAAGGAAGTGCGAAATGGGTCAATTAAGGATCAAGCTTATGTTATTGAGTATGCTCTGCACGATCACGTGTAAAAATTGTTCAAGAGCTCAGGCCAATCTTGACATGTGGGTTACTGCTGTGCAGCTCCGCCAGCATGTTTCTCACAGAAGGACTTTATTTTATCTGGAGCAGATTATTCTGAAGCATGATGCAGCTGTCCGTGCCATTAACATCAAGCCCACTAATCAAGGTATTGATTTTTTCTTTGATAATAGGAGTCACGCCATGAATTTTGTGAATTTTCTCGGTAACTTTGCTCCATTGAAGAATCGCCATGACAAACAGCTTGTTTCCCGTGATTCACACAGTTACACATACAATTACAGATATACATTGTCAGTTGAAATCTGTCCCATTTGTCGTGAGGATTTGATATATCTGCCTCCCAAAGTTTCAGCCAACTTGGGAAATCTTGGACCTCTTGTTATCAGCACCAAAGTGAAGAACGGAATATCTTTACTGGATCCATTTACTTTGAGGAATTGTTTCTTGAGTGCTGACTTGTATTGGAGGGCACCTTTTAAGCCCTCTATTCACTAGTAGGCAGCTTGTGAAATGCATTGTATTAGGTGTGGAGCCTGTCTCTTATTAAATTAATGTTGGTGCCACCAAGTATAAGTTAGCTGACGTCCAAGTTGCTCGCAAGTCTGATTTCGGGAGGAATGACAATATTTTTTATGTAAGAACCTATCTAGGCAATGTTCTTAAAGCTGGTGATTTTGCCCTTGGATATGACATTGGTGTGACTAATAGTAATGATATTGAATTGGAGATGTCCAGAAATTTTCACCACCCAGATGCAATTTTAATAGAGAAGATCCATGGAGAACCGGGCGAGAGGGATCCTGGCAACAAAAATGAAAGTTCAAGTCACTTGTCCTTAGAATACCAAGAGTTCTTGAGAGATCTCGAAGATAACTCAGAATTGAGGATCAACATATCATTAAGTCGCAATACAGAATGCCATTCGTTAGAGTCCACCACTAATGTTGGTAATGTGCCTTGCGTTCCACCAGTAGAGTTGTTTGAAGATCTTGATTTAAGTGAGGAGGAAGATGGTGAAGATAGCATGAGGGAGTGATTGAAACATACGTTTATATTTGTTTGGTTTATGGTCAGATATTTATTTGTTATTTTCTCCTTATGAAAAACTGGATGCAGTATATTTCATATTTAAGCAAACTGCATACTAGTATATGTTGTTATGCTTTAGTTCTAAGAGGTCTTTCTGGTCCAAATATATAACAATAGTTTATTCTGAATTCCCTAAAAATTAGTAGTTACCTTCTCTTTTCTCTGTCCAATAAGATTGTTATTATTCCAATGTAAGGAACTGGAGACTGCTACAGATACACAGTAGTAGTGCATTCTGAACATTTAACACATATTTTAACACAATAGAACCTACCATATAGCATGCAAACTATCCATTCCTTTTTAATCAACCCATGAGGATAAAAGGCAGATGTAAGTTTTTATAGTGTCATACCAAGTATCACTTATTTACTTCGCTTATTAATTAATTCAGGACCTAATTAACCAATCCTTTTTCCTTCTTGAATTCTATACAGGAAAACTTGAATTAAAGTAGACCAAGTGCAAGTTTTGGAGCTATGGGTATTATCCCATACCCTTTTCCCACACGAGGCCTAGAAACTTGATGCGCCGTGAAACTTGTCCTGCTGTTTTGCTTGAGGAACCATTTGAAGCTAGCCAGCGTTTTTGCATTTTTCTTCTTAGGTTCTGCAAAATGCAGAGGTAGATCCTGAAGGGGTTTTAATGTTCCAACTTCCAGAGGAATATAGATTGCTTTTTTAATGTCATGAAGCACTTCTGTGTTCGAGTCAAAGCGATTGGTAGAATTGAAGAACATCTGAAACACTTTCAAGCATGATAGATGTAGATCCTTGCTTGGTTTGGGCAAGTCGGTGAATCCATCCATCAAAACATGCTCAAGTAACTCTTTCTTCTTCTTATCAAGGATCTCTCTTACATATGCAATCGAATCTTCAATTTCAGCCTCAGGGTTTTCTATCAAGAAAGCCAAAACAGAGTTCACTTTTCCTTCTTCTTTTTCCTTCTGCAAATTCACATATCAAAAGATAGTTGAGATTGAAAAAGAAGAAATTATATTAAATACTCAAAAAAGGCAAAAAAATATGACATTGCAGAAGTTGGTATATTTATAATTTACCTGATAGCTCTGCATATCATTTAACAAACGAGCAATGACCATCAGCAGTTTTGTTACGGTTTCATATTGTTTTGGCCTGAGTTTCTCAATTGGTAAGCTTGGTTTAACGAAACACGAAGCTGGAAGAACTAGGGTGTGTGTGGCAACAGACGTCATGCCCGTTTTAATATAATCATCTATTGATGGTCTGATTTTCATTCTGCTCCATTTTGCTTCGATCAGCCACGAGAGGAATGTTTCGTACCACTTCATAGAATGAAAAAAATTGTGCTTTTAATGATGTAATTTTTCCAACAAAAGTAGGTACAAACTAATAAATTTTTTGATAAGCTTACCAAATCTTGCAGGCTGCTTGTTATGTCAGTTCCTTCATGTTTGAGATATTTGGTTGCAGTTTCAGTCACAAGATTATTAAGGGCATCAAATATGATCTTACTGTGACTGCTCAAGCCCCTAGAATCCCATCTGTCATTTGAAATACAAGAAAATCAGAACTAGGAGACATTAAAAGCATTTTTCTCAAGACAATATGTTTTCATGTGTTTGTTTGTCTGTGAGAGAGAATATGTACAACAAAGGTACCTTCTAACTGCATCTGTAAGGTCTTCCAATTCACTAAGAGAACCTTTCATGTCATAGAAATCATCAGCAACAGTGATAAGTATGGCACTCTTTGCTACTAACATTCTTATATAAGAATCGCAAGGCAGGGTCGTGCTGGCTGCAACGGCAAAGTAACAGTAACTAGTTTTCTCTCTGCCAAATCCCATGTCACTAAGCTCCCAGTCTTTAGACCACCTGCATCAGACAAAGACATAAATATTGAAAAAAGTTCAAAGTTTTGACTAAAGTAATCTGTTTGGTAAGGGGAAATTTTCACACCCTTTTAGTTCCTCCAGCTCTTTCCTGTATATAGATTGCCTAAACTCATAGTTCAGCTTGGCAAGTTGCAGCAGTTCATTGTTGTAAAGGTGTGATATCCTATGGCATAAAGATTTGTTACTTGTCAATGAGAAATTTCTAAACATAAAATTTTGACTTGACCACTAACAACTAATTAATATGACTTGTGGTCCCGTCAATTAAAATTAATCATATCAACTTTTTGATTTCACCATAATTCACCTCTAATCTTGGTGGTATGGTGGATTTCACAAGTTGTGCAAAGGTCCCAAAGTCATATGACTAATTTTAGTTAACGTGACCGAAATTCCATTAAGAACTTTTTTTAGAATTTGGTTGAAAGAATTGTACTAGCATGAAGTTGTATATTGTGTACCTAAAAAAGGAGGTCTTTCCTCTCCAAGGAGCATTGGCTTCAGTTTCTTCAATCCACATTCTGTGTTCCAAGTGGTCAAGGCGAGCAATCCATGGAATATTCAACTCATGCTCAATCTATATGTGGTTCAGATTTTTTAGTTAAATATTGAGGGAAGGGCGAAATTAATTTTAGAGCAAAACTATGCAGAGGAGGAAACGACATGTATATACTTGTCGTTTTTCATGACAAGAAGTTGCCTAGTTGCATACTAATGGCTACTATAGTTAGTCATGTATTTGGTTAAATTACAAAGTCATAGTACTCTTTTTGGTTTTTCTTTAAATATCGATCTCCTTTTGTCTCGTGAAAATTGAATAGCATGAAGATAAAAGTTTTATGTAGTTTTTTTTTTTCATTAAAAAAAGTTTTATATAATATTTCAGAATGTAAATATTTTTTTTTTTTACCAGAAAATATTTTCTATTAGTAATAAAATATTGAACATAGAATCATGATAATTTTATTTTTCAAGGATTCTCCCAAGAATTTAAGTTTTAAAAAAACAAAAAAATTATTATACATTCTTAATTAATAGTAAGTTTTAGTAGATATATTGTTTAGAAAATAATAGGTTTGGTAAACTTTTAACTATTATAAATTATATATATCCTTTTTGGGTTAGGTTCTTTAACGTCTTACTTGAGCAAATAATTATATATAAATTTATTTTAACAAGCAATTTTCACAAAACCTCAAAGGTTGAACATAAACTAAACCAAACATGGCAAGCAAAATAATTGATTTACCACTTTGTGAAACTTTGACAAAATGGGACTTGTTTGGTCTCCATCTCTCAAAAAAATGTACTTTTCAAGTAAATTCCTTGAAAAGGACTTTGCTTCCTCAAGTACATATTCTCCTGAGAACATAAGATCTGAGGCTCTGTAGATGTTGAGCAATATACTTGAAAAGTATTCATAATTCATTTCAATTTCTTCCCGGATTTCCTCCTCACATAGAAACCAACAAAAGCTCACTGCAACAAATAGAGAAAATTTGACTAAATAAATTTCTTGCATTCAACAAAATATATATTATAGAAATTTAAAGTGTTTTTTGCAACGAAAAATTAACTTACTAAATAATTACACATCTCTCACTCTAGCTAGGATTTGAACTAATTAAACTCCAACTTGAGAGTCTCAGTATATTATAAAATATTTACCAACTCAATTAATCAAAATAATTAAATGTATTGAAGGCCATACTTGGTGATATGTTGTATCCATGCAAACGCAGGAGTCTGAATGCTAAGGAGTCCTTATAAAGCTGTGCTGCAAGTGCAACTAAATTCGTTGGTCTTACCCACGTTTCTTGTTCTAAGTAATTCCTGAATGTATTATAAGGACATGCAAAATAGTTAGCCTCCTTGATATGAATTAGAGGTAATTAATATGACTAACTTTCAAATTTATCATATATATAGTTGCACGGAAGCAGCTCTTTCAACCGTGAAAATAGCATGCCCAAACTTTTTACCTGTAAACATGTCCCAAGATTTCTTCAATCTCATTGAAGAACTGCTCAGCCAACCCTAATCTTATTACTTGGTTCACCATGCAAAGCTTTAGAATGTCCTCATCCATGGGATATGTGGGTGGAACTACACCAAGATAACAAAGTAAAATGAACAAATAAATACAGACAAATATATAATGTATGAATTATTGTATATATATATATATATAATCTGCAAAATTAACCTCCATTAGGGCATCTTTGAGCTAAAGACATCAAATAAGCAAGGCATTCTTGGTTTCCAGTAGCCATGAATGCTTGTGAAGTGGCAGAGGGTGATTGGAACAATGACCCGTCATCACTCAAGTTGTTAATAATAACTTCTTCATCAATATCATATGATGGAGGCAAAGCTTCAAGATATGATAACAATGGAGGACAATGGTTCTTGCCAACAAGTTCCTCCCTACATTAAAATTTGAAAATTTCATTAGTTAATGCAATATTCTTTTTTTGTTATTAAATCTCCATCCACTTTATAAATTCAAGAAATATATTGATAAAAGTTTTGCTAAACAAGAATGTGAAATAAGTATTGTTAAACACATACGCACCGCTGACAACGAAAAATATAGGACACATTTTCTCTCACTGTTTCTGGGAAGAGATTTTCCAAACCATTTGTTTGTGCAAATTCAACGATTCCCGGGAAAACAATGGCAAACCAACGAGGGCACTGCCGGCCATTCATGTCTTTCAGAAACATTTCGGCATTTGCATGGACAAATTCCAACCCTAAGATTTAATTGTGAAAAGAAAAACAATGTTAGCAAAACTTAAAAATTTTGTAGTCCAAGTTATACTCATGAGCTTTTGGTTTGTTTTAGATATACCTTTCTCTATGAGTGATGATCCAACATTCCACTTCTTAAGTGCAACCATGCAAGCAAGTGTTGCAGGAAGACACTCAATGGTGGGTTTGCCATTAGCATCACACTCCCCCCAAAACCCTACATGGTTTTGGTTGTTGAGTACCCATTCCAAGCAATTCTTGAACATGGGTTGGTTAGATTGGTCATGATCTTCTTGAGGTATCATTGCTAACCATGCAGTGTCATAAGCTGAAGGGTTTAGAAAATAGTAGGGCTCAATATTGTTTTTGAACATCATTCCCTTCATTTTTTGAACTTCAGATTGAATCAAGGAATATTGTGAGGATTCCATAAGAAAAATGTATGTGACTCACAAAGGAATTTGAATTTGGATGAAGATGAAGATGAAGAAGCTAGCTAGCAAATGATGGTGATGCCTATTTATAGGACTTGTTTGTATTGAAATTTTAAAACGTGATTCTTGCTGCGTTGTGTTTTGCGTTTTGCGTTCGAGTGTTCAGATTAGGGCTGAAAATTAAGTTGAGGACTTTATTTTCAATTCGTGCACTAGCCCCAATCAAATCAATTTACATTAATTTGAACATCTGTCAGATCCATTTATTAATTAAAAAGCTACAAACCAACAAAGAAAAGTTTAAATTGTTTTTCTAATTTTCTAGAGAAATAAAGTGAATCACTGTAAACAATTTAGTAGTAGTAACTTATGAGATAGATTGTTTCGCTGTAAAAGTTTCAATAAATAAGTTATTATTTAATTTATTGTTAATGTATAAAATTTTTGATGCTGAGTATTTTTGTTATTTTTTGTTAATGACAAAGATTCTTTCGTTCCATCAAAACGGAAAAAAGCAAAAATAAATCAATATGGGGGCATGTCACATCATATATTATAATATTAATTTTTATGTAAATTTTTTTTGTGTTTTTTTTTGGCTGAAAGAATACTTTATGGTCAAAATCCAGTTGACTTCTTTACATGGAAATTTAAGATATATAAGTCCTTATCCAATGCTAAAATTTGATCCTATTAACTTTTATAGTAGCTTCATTTTAAAAATTAAATAAGTGGAATTGAGAAAATAGGCCTATTAACTTTTATACAGTGTTAAGTCACTAAATCTTATAGATATGTGCATGATAACACATCAATATATTATAATAATAAGTTTAATTAGAGTGTACTAATAATAATTTCTCAATTACTCTTAAAAAAGTATTTTTAAGAATAACATTGATATTTATTTTTGTGTTTTTAGACCAGTCATATATAAATTTAAACAGATATTTTTGTTTGTTGAAAAATTTGGTGACCACAAGCAACCCGTTTGATGATGTGGTGGCTCAACGCATCACTCAATTTTTAAAAATAAATAAACTTGGCACTGATAAGATTTGGACCTTCTGAATAATATAAATATAAAACAACAACCACATTGCAAATATTTAAAAAAAAAAAAATTATTTAATAAAAAAAAATAAAATCAATTGAATAAACTTTAAAAGTAAATTTGAATTCAACATATAAATATTAGTATCGAATGGTTCTTTGGACTTGCAATTTACTTTTAAAAATAATAATAAAAACACTTTCCATGTAATAACATACAACAAGTTAAGAAAGAAAAATTGAATTTGAATTCAACAAATAAAATCTCTATTAAATGTTATCGTGAGCGTACCTCAACCGATTGTACATTCTGCCTTTTTGAAAAAATCTCCATGAATTATTAAGTACAAGAGAGTATAAACTTGAATTATTGTGGCTACGTCTCTTTGTTTGTAGATTCGTACATTTCAAAATCCAACTGACTTCTTCGAATGGAAAGTTATACTATATAATCCCTTATCAAATGCCAAAATTTTGATCCATCTGGCTAGCTCTGAATGGTATGAAAATCTCCATGAATTATTATGATTTATGAGAGGGTATAAATTTCAATTATTTTGGGCTTGTGGCTACGTCTATGTTTCCTCACCCTCAGGCCATGAGTAGGGTCTTGAATTTTCTCTTACGCGTCTTCCTTATTGACTTGGTTTACATGAAAGTGAAAGTTAGAGTTCCCTCACTTTGAGATCCAGAGTTAAAAAGAAAAATCAGTCAATTTATTACTAGTTGTAGGTCAAAATTATGAGCTGAGTCTAATAATCGAATAACGTAATAGGATATATTAGGTATAAAATCATGTGAGGATTAGTGGAGTCAAGATTTATTTCAGCTTTATTTTTGAAATCAATTAATTAGTATTGAGAAAATACGACATTAACTTTTATATATAGTATTAAGTTATCAAATCTTATCGATACATGCACAATTACACGTCAATATATTAAAATAATAAATTTAATTAGAATTTACATATAATAATTTCTCTTTTACTCTAAAAAAGTATTTTAAATAATAATCCTTATATTTATTTTTGTGTTTTTAGTCCAGTCATATATAAATTTAAGTTATTTTATTTGTCGGTTGAAAAATTCAGTGACCGCGATGCAACCCGTTTGCTGACGTGGTGGCTCATCGCATCACTCAATTTTTAAAATAAATAAACTTGCAATAATAAGATTTGGACCTGCCTTTGACCTTTTGAATAATACAAATATAAAACAACAACCAGCTAAACTTTTTTTTTGATTTTATTTAACTAAAATTATTTAAATCATAAATTTGAATTGACATTAAAAAAATCTATTGAATAACTAATTTACAAAAATATATATATTATTTAATTATCTATTATTAACTTAAATTGACCCTAATACAACGAACTTTGTCTTATTTAACTGTGAACTAGTATTCACGTTAGTTTATGTGGATTTGATTAATATTCGTTTTTTTAATCTGGTCAAAGATAATTTATTTTTTCTGAAATGATACCTGTTTATAATATTGTACTTATTTGAGATTGATATATATATATATTTTGTTTTATTTGTAAAATTTCGAACATACATGTTTCTCGTATTGAGGTACTGTTTTACGTTCAAGCTTTGCATGTTCACATAAGGAAGTGCTGACAAAAAAAAAGTTGAGGAAACTTCTGGGCAAAGTTCCTAATTCATTTTCATTCCTTCAAATTGCCCAAACAAAGTAAAAGTATATTTTTCAAGAAAGAATTTTATGATTAGCAACGAAGGAAATTTAAATTTGACTTCAACGTATAAATATTGGTATCAATCATGGTTCTTTGGACGTGCAATTTACTTTAAAAAATAATAATAAAAACACTTTCCATATACTAACATGCAACAAGTGAAAAAAGATAAATTGAACTTGAATTTTACAAATAAAATCTCTATTAACTATTTTCGTGAGTGTAAGTCAACTAGTTGTAGATTCGATTTTTTTAAATAGTATTAAAGTCACTATAAATTATTGAGTACGAGAGATTATAAATTTCAATTCTTAAAAGTAGTATGAAAGTCTCCATAAATTATTGCGTATGACAGATTATAAATTTCAATTATTGCAGCTACGTGTCTTATGTTCGTAGATTCGTGGTTCTGTCCTACAAATTGCTTGGAAATTGTTATATGATAAAGAAGGGTACAACTTGGAATTGTCTTAAGTGTAGGCCTCTCTGGATTGCATGATAGCTGTTTGCTCAAATGCCCCAAAGACAATGAATCGGGAATTCTATCTGGGACGTTATGTCTGCCTTAATTATTGGTTTGAGACTTTGAGTCAATTGCGCCACGTTGACTTGGGACCAGTACTGAATTTATAAAATTTATTCTGATATAAGGAAAAAAAAAAAAAAAAAAAAACTGAATTTATGAAACACATGTCTTCATAAATATTGAAAAAAAAATTTGACTAATTAAGAACTGTAGATTATTATATTAGAGTATAATTAATTTTAATTTAATAACGTTATATAAACATATTTAAATTATAACAAGCATAAAATTGAATTAGTACTTATTTTAAATTTTAAGAAAAGATAGATTTTTGATTCACTTACTTTTGTTATTTGATAATAAAGTAATTTTTTTTTTGTAAATTTTTAACAAATTTAAATCCTTTATGCTATTTCTAATTATACCTTTAAAAATAATTTTTAATGAGTTGAATTCTAACTAGAATTAAATTACAATAAATAATTCATCAACAAATTAATTTAATTTTTTTATATTTTAAAATAATATAGAAAATTAAATGTTATTTTGTTTTATTTTGTGTCCACTTCGAATATTATCACCTCTCTAATCTAAAGTAAACCATCCACGTCGGACTAAAAACCTTATGAAGGTTTTAGTACTCACACGATTTTTCTTAGTGATTCGAATACAAGAAACCAATGAATGAAGCACACATTATTGTTCATCAATCTAACCGTTTGTTATAAAGATAATAAAAAATTAAAAAAAGTTATATATTTATAAAATACTAAGCAATATCAGATAAAACTGAAGATTTGTATGTATGATTTTCATGATATAATTTTTGGTAAAGCCAATTAGTTTTATATAAAATTTTACTAATGAGTGTAAAATTAATGAATTTTATTTTGAATAGAAAATTTTTGTATCTACTGATAAAATTTTATGACTTCACCACTAGTTTGAGTTTATTATTTTTAATAATGATCATCAATTTATGACCATTTTCATGTCATGTTTAAGTATCTAACTTATGTTTTAGTTAAAAAAGAGAGAGTTAAAGTTCATGTAACAATAAATCTACAAGAGTTTATCGATAATAATCTTTCATTGACTGGAAAAAAATAAAATACTTCGTTTATTGCAGACAAATGGTCTACATACACTACTTGTAGCTTTGATTGCATACAAATGGTCTAAAAAAAAAAAAAAAACATCCCTCTCACCCCATGTGTGCTTCAATAGCATGTCTCACAAGTCTATACATGGACTGCTAACAGTTTGCCCAAATGCCCCACTGACAATAACTAGGGTTCCAATTTTCTCGTGTGTCTGTCTCATCATCAAGGAGAGAACTATTTGTTTTTCTGCTTTGGATATACATAAAAACACAAAAACCAACAATTCAATGTCCTTTCTATAGTTTCTATTCACTAGCTAGCTTGTAAATTAGGGTGGAAGGATTAGTCTTTGTTGGCCTCACATCAAAATATGTATAAAAAAATTATCATTTTTTTTCTTTTTCAAATTATCAAGCAGATACAGAGATTAAGGAAGAATTTGACTTGAACCACACGTGACAATTAATGGGGATGTTGGAATGTTTTCACATCGTATACGTACAATATGTGAAAACGAAGGAAAAATTTAACTTAATTATGAGCTAGCAAATTCAGAAATGAATTTTGTATGGTTTAGAAGAAATTTTAGTAATTAGTTACGTAATTATGTTGTTTGTATAAGTACGTACAAATTAATTATATTGTTTGATACAATATTTATTTATTTTTATTCAATGATTAGATTATTTGACACAATGTTTATATACGCATAAATAATATTAAATTGTACAAATCAAACGTGATGCACATTGGCCACCATATTCTTACTTTTTTTTTCTTTTTTTTTATATTTCAAATTATTGAGCAGATTCCTATTTTTTTATATTTTTATGCTTTGTACTACATACACAAAAAGAGGAATATTCAAAGCAGAAAAAGAAATAGGAGTCTCCTTGGGAGATAGACGCGCACGCGGAAGCCTAGTTATTGTTAGTGGGGCGTTTGGGCTAACAGTAGTAATCCATACATAGACTTTTGAGACATGCTATTGATGCTGATGCGTATGTATACTTAATGATCATTTACCAAAACTTTTTTAATCTTTAGTTAAAAAGGACATAATATTTAATTAATAGGACAAATTTAGAAAGATACAGATTTCTACAAATACATATAGTTATAATGACCACATTAATTGAACTTAGACTCTCACACTCAATAATTCCTGGACAATTTTATAGCATTCCCACCTAGTTGGGATATTTTTTTTTTATAATTCTTAGGTATTTTCTATGTTGAATCCAAATTTTAGTTTTCTTTTTCTTGCGTACAAGTGATGGAAAAGTTTAATATTTTCAAGCAAAACAAAAATTTTAAAAATAATTTCATAGCGATTTTTATGTTACGTTAAATTCTAATTTAAACTTATTTCGTGGGTGATAAGTATTGACTATTTTTTGAGCGCATTTTCACATCATTTAACGTTTGTATTAATTAAATGGGGTGGTGATGGTACTTGATTCATAATAAAAACGATGAGACATAATTGATTAAATTTATATTAATAATTATTATCTAAAATGCGATGACTAAGATTCATATCTAATTCATAAGATGTGGTTTAATTATAAGACACATTTTAACTTAACAGTTAATTGACATCTATAATATTCAAGATTCAAATTCATAAAAAAATACTTGTAGAGAAAGATAACCACAAATTCCAAATGAGATTAAGCTGTCACTCATGAAAAACTAAAAATTCCATATCTAGATTAGAAACATTTTGGAATTTTTGTTTTTGTTTTTGTTTTATTTTTATTTTTTCTAATAAGAAATTAAGATTCATTTGGGATATTTATGGTCCTATCAGAGTCATAAATGATTGTAGTATGATATTAAACTATAATTTTTTTTTATTATTCATATCAAGTTTATTCTAAAACTATCATTATTTTTTTTTTTTATCAATTTTGTCCTACAAATATTTTATACTCTCATTCTCACTCCTCTTTGTCAAGAAATTTAAAAATACTATCAATTAATCCAGTCAATTTTTATGTTCCGTATTCATAAATAAATATTAAATTAGATAAATTTTATCAATGTTATAAAAATTTTAAATTAGCACAATTCTAAATTAATATAAATTCTAATTTTATTAATTTTATAGGGAGATTATGCTTGAGAGAATAGTGAGAAAAAATATGCATAAAAGTAGAGATAAAGATAAAAAAAAAAAATCGTAAACAATTTTTAGTTTTCCTTTTCTTGTGTATATGTCATGGAAAAGTTTAATATTTTAAAAAAATTGTAATGATTATGCATGAGAGAATAGTGATGGAGTTCTTTGATAGGGATTTTATATGTTGAATCCAAATTTTAGTTTTTCTTTTCTTGTGTACGTGTCATGGAACGTTTAATATTTTCAAGCAAAACGAAATTAAAAAAAAACATAATAATAATTTGATAGCGATTTTTATGGTACATTGAATTATAGTTAAAACTTATTTCGTAGATGATAAGTTTTGACTATTTTTTAAGTGCGTTTTTGTATCGTTTAACATTTATATTTATTAAATGTGATGGTGATGGTACTTGATTCAAAATAACAATGATGTCACTTAATTGTTAAATTTACATTAATAATTATTATATAAAAATTATGTTGAATATTAATCCATATTATTTATTTAGAATTATTGTTTAGGATTTATCTTGTTATTATTAAAATTATCTCTAAGATTATTATTGTGATTATCTCTTACAATTTTATTTTAATTGATGTTGCATTATTTTAAGTTTTATCTTTTAGGGAGCTTAACTTTATTTCTGATTGTAATTTTATTCCTACAAATAAGAACTCTCATTCAGTTGTAAAGGGTGACATTGTTTTATGAACAATAAAGTTCTTTGTTCTCAATTCTCTCCTCTCCTAATTAATGTAAGTGTGGTGGTTCAGTTAACTAGTAGTATTAGAGCCAAGTAATGGCAAATATTGAAGGTGGTTTCAAGCCTAACTTTTCTGTGTTAGATGGGAGTATCTTTGATAGATGGAGTACACAAATGAAAGTACTTTTTGGCTAGCAAAAAATTCTGGATGTGGTAGAGAAAGGAGTTTATATTCTTGTAGAGAGTTTCACTGAAGCTCAAAGACAAACTCATCATGACAACAAAAAGAAGGATCAAAAGACTTTATTTTTTATCCACCAATGTGTAAGTAATGTGATTTTTGAGAAGATTGATCGAGCAAGCACCGCAAAAGAAGCATAGGACATCTTAGATTGTTCCTACAAAGGAGTTGATAAGGTGAAAAAGCTAAGACTTCAAATTTTAAGACATCTATTTGAAACTCTTACAAAAGAAAAATAATGAAACTGTTTCTGTTTATATTTCATGAGTTCTTGATTTGGTAAATAAATTGAAAACAAATGGAGATAAAGTTGAAGACCTGACCATTATTAAGAAGATCTTGCAAACATTGACAATAAAATTTGATCACATTGTCATGGCTATTGCAGAGTAAATAATTAGGCTTTCTGGAAGCTCATAAGCAGCAGCTAAATAAAAATTCCTAAGAAAAAGCAATTGAATAAGCTTTTCAGAACCAAGTTTCTATCAAGAGTGACAAAAGTGTTAAAGATGCAAGCACCGAAAGATGAAGTTGAGGTTGAGGCAAAGGCCTGTGAGGTCACAATGGTGGACAAGGAGTAAGCAATTACTATTGTGTGATAGTGAGAAAGAAAAGAATGATTCATATCACTCTAATATGAAGAGTTTGCAGAGAGGTCGAGGTCGAGGTCAAAGTTGAGGTTGAGGCAGAGGCAGATATGACAAATCAAATATTCAGTGCTATGCATGTCAAAAATATGGCTATTACTCATATGACTGTTGGTCAAAGAAATATAATCAGAATGGAGAAGAAGCTTCTTTTGTTCAAGAAAATGAAGATGAAAGTCAAGTTTTCCTAATGATAGCTTCAAATACAAAAGTTACTAAGAGTAACATATGGTATCTTGATACCATTTAAACCAACAATATGACCAGAATGAGAGATTTATTTGTTGATATCAATGAATCCATAAGATCCAATGTCAAGTTTGTAGATGATCGCTTAGTATCGGTGATGGGAAAAGGCAGAATCCTTATTCAATTGAAAAATGGAGATCACGCATACATCTTAGTTGTATTCTATGTTCCTAACATGAAAAGCAATCTTCTTAGCATGGGACAATTTCTTGAAAAAGGATATGAAATACAGGTGCATAACAAGAAAATTGCAATATTTGATGACTAAGGTACATTCGTTCTAAAAGCTCCCTTATCAAAGAACCATATATTTAAAGTAAAAATTTCAAGTGATGTATATCAATGCTTTAGTGCGATTGTAAAAAATGAAATCTGGTTATGATATCTTAGATTTAGGCATTTAAATTTTAAATTTTGAACTTGTTTGCAAGATGTGAAATGGTAAAGGGTTAGCCTATGATAGAACATCTTGAAAAATTGTGTGAGGATTGTATCTTAGACAAACAACATAGGGGACTATTTGTAGGAAGTAATACATGGTGTGCTACAATGTCATTAGAGTTGGTGCATTCTGATGTGTGGTTTGATAAATATTTCATCAATTGCTAAAAGTAGATATTTTGTCACTTTTATTGATGATTTTAGCAGAAAAATATGTTCGTATTTTTTAAACAAAAAATATGAAGTTTTTGATATTTTTAAAAACTACAAAGCACTTATGGAGAAGGAAAGTAGCCAGCCCCTAAAAATGTTGAGAATATTGTGCAAAAAATGGAATTGAGTATGATATGATAGTTCCCTACACACTAAAACACAATGAAATGGCAAAAAGGAAGAAATGAACTATTATGGGCATGACAAGAAGTTTACTAAAAGCCAAAGGTATGCCAAATTATTGCTGGGTTGAACCTGTCTAATGTTCTGTTTACTTGTTGAATAGATCTCCTACAATAAGTGTGAAATATATCATACCTGAAGAACCTTGGAGCGGATTCAAGCCAGTGTAAGACATTTGGAGTGGTCGACTCTTTCCATATGCTCATATTCTAGGGAAAGGTAGAAAGAAGCTAGATTATATAAGAGAGAAGACAGTCTTTATAGGCATCATTTCAAACAAGGGTTACAATTTGTTCAACCCCACTACAAATAGATTGATTATTAGCAGAGATGCAATCTTTAATGAAGAAAGTGCACGGGATTGGAAGACGGAAGTATAAACAAGATTCACAAAAAACTCCTCTTCATATTGAGCTTGATGAAGAAAACAATACAACCTTTATCGTTGAAACACAAACAACTCATGTGTAGACACATATAGCTGAAGAGCCACCCATTCTAACTCTAATCACCACAGTGAGACCAAGTTGAACCTGACAACCTTCTATAAGGTTAAGGAATTTTGAGGTAACTAATGATGATGTTATTAATGATAATGGAGAATTAGTTCACTTTGACATGTTTCCAGATTGTGATCCAGTTACATATAAGGAAGCAGTAAGAAGCAATAAATGGGTGGAAGCAATGAAAAGAAGAAATGAATGCAATTAAGAACAATGACACATAAGAACTCACATATATTCTCCAAGGTACAAGGCACGATCGATGGCAATAGGTTATCTATAACGTCCTAGTGTTGACTATGAAGAAGTTTTTTCTCCAGTTGCGAGAATTTAAACTATTAGATTGGTGATTACTCTAACTACTCAGAATTGTTGAAAAATTCACCCAATAGATGTGAAATCAGCTTTTTTGAATAGTCTATGTAAAGTAACCACTAGGTTTTATGAAGATAGGAAGTGAAGAGAAGGTGTATAAACTGAAAAAAGCAACCGACTTGATGAAGAAGTCTATGTAAAGCAACCACCAGGTTTTATGAAGATAGGAAGTGAAGAGAAGGTGTATAAACTGAAAAAAGCTTTATATGGATTAAAGCAAGCACTCAAAGCATGAAATAAAAGAATTGATACATTCTTTCATAAGAATGGTTTTGAGAAGTGTTCGTGTGAACATGCTTTATATGCAAAAGTCAATAAGTCTAATGATATACATATTGTTTCTCTTTATGTTGATGATTTAATCTTTATAGGGAATAATTGATGTATAGTTAATGATTTTAAAAAGGCAATGATGCATCAATTTGAAATGAAAACTTAGGACCTATGTCCTATTTTCTAGGTATTGAAGTTATGCAGAACAACAATGGGATTTTCATCTGTCAGAAGAAGTATGAGAATGAACTTTTGAAAAAATTCAACATGTCTTATTGCAATCTTGTACGAACTCCAATTGAATTTGGAACATAAGTTGTCAAAGGAAGGAAAAGATGCAGTTATGAATTCCACATATTTCAAAAACTTAGTTGCAAGCTTAAGGTATCTTTCTTGCACTAGGCCCGACATAGCCTATGGAGTTAGTCTAATCAGCAAGTTTATAAAAACACCCCATCAGTCTCATTTACAAGTTGCTAAAAGAATCTTGCATTACATTAAAGGTACTTATAATCATGGTTTTTTTTTATTCATCTAGTAACAATTATGATTTTGTGGGATATTCTGATAATGATTGATGATTGCTTTCATTTTCTTAGAGAGCAGGTCAACAATAGTGTAATCAAGCTGGTAAACTGCAAGTTGAAAAATCAAGTTGCAGACATTCTCACAAAACCTTTAAAGATGGAATCTTTTGTCAAGTTAAAGAAGATGATGAGAATGATAACTCTGACATAATCTGGATTAAAGATGGATGTTGAATATTATTCCAGATTATCTATTTAGAATTATTTCTTAGAGTTTATCTTGTTAGCATTGTAATTATCTCGAAGATTATCATTAGGATTATCTCTTAGAGTTTTATTACAATTGATGTTACATTGCTTTAGGTTTTATCTTTTGGGGAGTTTAACTTTATTTCTGATTGTTATTTTAGTCTTATAAATAGGAGCTCTCATTCAGTTGTAAGGTGTGCCATTTTTTATGAAGAATAAAGTTCTTTGTTCTCAATTCTCTCTTCTCCTAAATAATACAAGTGTGGTGGTTCAAGTTAACAAATTGATGATTAAGGTTCACATTTAATCCATAAGACATGGTTGAAATGGTAAATCACGCTTGAGTCGCATCTACAATGTCTGGGATTCAAACCCATAAAAAACACTTATAGAGAGATAATCACAGATCCCGAATGAGATTAAGTTAATACTCATGAAAAATTAAAAAAATCCATATCTAGATTAATAATTTTTTTTTAACAGAAATTAAGATTCATTTAGAATATTTCTTATTTAAGGTCCTGTCATAGTCAGAAATGGTTGTAGTTTGGTATTTGGTATGAATACAGATGACAAAATGATGAGCACAGCTGTGAGTAAGTATGATGTAAGAGGAAAACTTGCTTCTGCCAATTTTACTGAATTATTCTCTATGAATTACCGTAACATATAAGGAAGCTTAATCCTATTAGACTGAATACCAGCCACCACCGACGAACCGAAGAAGCAAGTAAGACCAAGATTGAGACTTTTGGTTTACAGAATTGTCATCTACTAAAAGTATTATATAATGTGAATTTTTATTTAAAAATATATATATATATATATATTTTTAAGTAATTGCTTACTTGATTTAAATATTGATTTACTATAATATTTTTTTTTCACAATTGATCAGCTATAATAAGGAATGAAGAAATCTTTTAAATAATTAGTCATTATAATAATATTTTGATATTTCTCTTTTAAAGTTAAGTTATTTTTACTTATAATTGGAGATAGTTTAAATTAAGTTTATTCATGTAAGGTATATTATTTATTGTAAATTATAGAGAGTGAGAGAAAATTAATATTTTTTTTTAGGAAACATATTTAAAAAAATACCAAATACATTTGCAAAGATGAGGAAGATTTGAGAGAAACATATATAAGAAACTCTATGTAACAAAACGGGAGAGAAAAAGATAATAGAAATTAAATTAAAAAAAATATAAAACTTATATTTTACATAATTAATATATGAGAGATGTAATAGAGTTAGTAGATGAAGTAGTAATATTATATAATTTAATAGAGATAAGAGAGAATTAATAGATGACGTGACAAAATATTAGATATGTTTATTGATTATGTGTAAACACCATATTCTCTTCATCCAAAAGTATCAATTTTATTATCACTTCAAAAAACAACAGGTATTAGAGTCCACACAATTGGGGATACGAAAAATGGACGCTGTTAATAAGAATCAATATCTGTTTTTATAGTTATCAGTGTCTGTACAAATGTGGACATTGATAATTTTAGAAAAAATTATTATGGACGCTGATAATCAAAAAAAGTTTGGTGCCATTTTCTGCGAAAGCAACAACGTCCTTATTTGTTATCCTTAGCATCTGTTTATGTGAAAGTAGGTAAGGATTTTTTTTTTTTTAAATAATACTTTAAGCGTCCAATTTCCTGGATGCTGATAATCTTCCCCTAATTAAATCCCTAGGCCTTTTTCTTTCTTTCCCTAAGCTCGAAATTTTAGATTTTGCTCAAAATTTCTCAAGCTCACATTTCACTCCAACAATTCTCGCTCGGTCGGAGGCAATTAAGCAGTAGCAATTTCTCTTGTTGAGTTGTTGACTGGATTTCGACAAATAGCAAGGGCCGAAGAAGAAGCCCTTTCCGAGTAGGAATGACTGTCCCTTCCCGAACTACTAACTGACTGCAAAGATTGTGCTTCTTGACATTGCTTTTGTGGTAGGTTTCATTGGTTTGCTTTTTCATCTAAAATATTCTATTTAAGATTTTGGGTTTGAGGTATTTTTGTTGGATATACTTAGATAGGGAAATACTCATAAGAGGTTCTTGGATAAGGGGAAGCTAATTAGGTCTTTCCATCTTTTTTGGTAATTCTCAGGAGCTTTTAGAAATTAATGTGGACTAATTCTTAAACATCTGCTTGGTGATTACTAAGAAAATGTACACAAAGTGGACACTAATAATATTATCAGAGACCATATTAATAGCGTTCAGTTGGTTGATGCTGATGAGTATAATCAACTTCCACTTTATGATTATCAACGTCCACCTTTGGCGAACACTGATACTGCCTTTTCTTATAATATGTTCATCATTCGATTGAAAATACAAATTGGTACTCGTAATTCATAGAGTTTAAGCATAACTCCTAGTTCAAGAAGACAAGACTTGTATTTTTGAGAGAGAAAGTGAAAAACTTCATTAAAATCAAAGTCATTCACATTCGACTACCACAAAACACTCAAGATATACGCCATGACGAGTAAACTTTCTTATGGAACATGGCAAAATGAGATATGTGGTCCCTAAATTATCACATTTTTTACGATTTCGTATCAAAATGTTTATAATTTTTTTCTCAACCTAACACCGATAATATTTTAGAAAAAAATTACCGATGTGGTTTAAAATATTATATTATTTGACACATGTATGCTAAGTTCACAAAAAATAAAAATGTGTCCCCAAAATATCATAATTTTTTTAATCAATTTTATTCTAAAGCTATAATTTTTTTATTATCAATTTTGCCCTGCAAATATTGGCTTAACTACTGTTTTAGTCCTTAGGATTGCCTTAGTTTTTAATTTAGTCCTTCAAAAATATTTTCGATTAATTTCATCCTCTAAGTTTTAGAAATTTTTCAATCAAGTTATATTCTCTCATTTTTATGTTATACATAAATAAAGTAATTTTACATAAGTTAATGATAAAATAACTAAAAGATTTGACAAAATATAAAAATAACTTATATACGTTATTATTTTTATATAAGTTATTTTTATATCAAGTGTGGTTATTTCGTTAATTCATAACATGTAACAGAATAATAGAACTTGATTAAGAAATTTTGAATCTTGGAGAATATAATTATCTGAAAAAAAATTTAAAGTATCAAACTGAAAATTGATGTACTCCTAAAAGATCAAAACAATAAATAAGCCACAAATAATTTACACTATCGTTCTCACACACCTTTCTCACTCCTCTTTGTCAAAAAATTTGAAAATACTATCAATTAATCAAGTCAACTTTTTGGTTCTCTATCCATAAATAAATAAATAATTAGACAAATTTTGTCAATTTTATAAAATTTTAAAATTAACACAATCTTAATTTAATTAATTTTAACTAGAAATTATGCATGAGAGAATAGTGAGAGAAAATAAGCATAAAAGTAGCGATAAAGATTTAAAAAAAAAAATTGTGAACACATACATGTGATGTAATAAAACTTTGAAGCTGAAGAAACAATTTACATCATAAGTGCCACGACTAAATTTCTTTAATTATCTTTGCATGTGACAAGTGTACCAATCAAGTAGATTCGATTTGGTTTAGACAGGCAATGGAAAAGACGGAGAAGTTTCCGCCACTTAAAATTTCGGCGCTTATGTGAATCACGTTTTAAAATTTCTATACAAACAAGTCCTATAAATACGCATGATTTGCTTGCAGATCATCTTCATCTTCATCTTCCTCCAAATTCAAATTTCTTTGTGAGTCACATACATTTTTCTTATGGAATCCTCACAATATTCCTTGATTCAATCTGAAGTTCAAAAAATGAAGGGAATGATGTTCAAAAACAATATTGATCCCTACTATTTTATAAGCCCTTCAGCTTATGACACTGCATGGTTGGCCATCATACCTCAAGAAGATCATGACCAATCTAACCAACCCATGTTCAAGAATTGCTTGGAGTGGGTACTCAACAACCAAAACCAAGTAGGATTTTGGGGAGAGTGTGATGCCAATGGCAAACCCACCATTGAGTGTCTTCCTGCAACACTTGCTTGCATGGTTGCACTTAAGAAGTGGAATGTTGGATCATCATTAATAGAGAAAGGTACAACTAAAACAATCCAAAAGCTCATGAGTAATTATCTTGCAGTACAAAATTTGTTAGTTTTGCTAACATTGTTTTTCATTTCACGATTAAATCTTAGGGTTGGAATTTATCCATGCAAATGTCAAAACGCTTTTGAAAGACATGAACAACCAGCAATGCCCTCGTTGGTTTGCCATTATTTTCCCAGGAATAGTTGAACTTGCACAAACGAATGGTTTAGAAAATCTCTTCCCTGAAATAGTGAAAGAAAATGTGTCTTATATTTTTCATTGTCAACGGTATGTGTTTAACAGTACATATTTCACATACTTGTTTAGCAAAACTTTTATCAATATATTGCTTGACTTTATAAAGTGGATGGAGATATAATAATAAAAAAGAATATTGCATTAACTAATGAAATTATCAAATTTTAATGTAGGGAGGAACTTGTTGGCAAGAACTATTGTCCTCCATTGTTATCATATCTTGAAGCTTTGCCTCCATCATATGATATTGATGAAGAAGTTATTATTAACAACTTGAGTGATGACGGGTCATTGTTCCAATCACCCTCTGCCACTTCACAAGCATTCATGGCTACTGGAAACGAAGAGTGCCTTGCTTATTTGATGTCCTTAGCTCAAAGATGCCCTAATGGAGGTTAATTAGCTTTGCAGATTATATATTATATAACTGTGTGTGTTTATTTGTTCATTTTACTTTGTTATCTTGGTGTAGTTCCACCAACATATCCCATGGATGAGGACATTCTGAAGCTTTGCATGGTGAACCAAGTAATAAGATTAGGGTTGGCTGAGCACTTCTTCAATGAGATTGAAGAAATCTTGGGACATGTTTACAGGTAAAAAGTTAGAGCATTATCTTTGGTTTGTGGAATTCATGTCTTGATTCCACCAGAGAGAATTGCATGGACGTAAGTCTTCTAACGGTGAAAATATATATGATAAATTTAATAGCCAATTATATTAATTACCTCTAATTAATATCAAGAAGGGCTAAACTTTAATTTTCAACAAACTATTTTGGATGTTCGTAATACTTTAGGAATTACAAGGAACAAGAAACATGGATAAAACCAACCAATTTAGTTGCACTTGCAGCACACCTTTACAAGGCACTCCTTGGCTTTCAGACTCCTGCGTTTGCATGGATACAACATATCACCAAGTATGGCCTTCATTCCACTTAATTATTTTAATTAATATGTACTTACAATAACTTCTTCGCAGAAACCACTCTAATTTTTTTTCTAATTTGTTGAATGAAATAAATTTATTTGCTAATCATTTTCTTTTATATATTTGCAGTGACCTTTTGTTGGTTTCTACATGAGAAGGAAATCAGGGAACAAATTGAAATAAATAATGAATACTTCTCAAGTATATTGCTCAACATCTACAGAGCCTCGGATCTTACGTTCTTAGGAGAATATGAGCTTGAAGAAGCGAGGAACTTTTCAAAGAAATTACTTGAAAATTATATCTTGGTGGGAGATGGAGACCAAACAAGTCCCATATTGTCTAAGTTTCACAAAGTGGTATAATTCAATTATTTCATGGCATGTTTGGTTTAATTTATTTTGAGCCTCTTATGTTTTAGGTTTTGTGAAAGTTATTTGCAATAAATTGTAAATTAGATTTTATTTTTTCTCACCTCAAATAAAGTTATAGGTTTTAAAAGCCTAACATATATATATCACTTTTCAAACAATTTTCACTGAAAGTTAATTCAAAAATTCAAGGAAAAAACTAACCTACCATAATTGCTTATTTAGTTTCATTTTCTTTCTTTAAAAAGAATATAGTAATGAAGGTGTTAGTTAATTTATCTCATAAAAACTCTCCTTATTATAGACTCGACAAGCTTCCAGTGAATTAAACAAAATAAAAATGATCATATTTCGTAATTAAAATGGTGTACATTAAGCTTTATTTTTTGCTGTTATGATGTTATAGTTATATATAGATAAGAATGGATCTATTATTTAGTACATTTTAATCTGGCTAGTGAGTTAATATTGTTTTCCAAAGCTATATAGATTATAGATCTATATGACAACATTATTTTAAACAATACTTTTTACGAAACATTTTCTCATCTTCCTTTCTTTTCTTTTCTTTTCTTTTTTTTTTTCTCATGAAACAAATGAAGGTCGATATAGCAAACAAAAAGACTTTTGTATTTTAGAGGACAGGTTTGGCCCGTGTTGCAAAAAGAACAGTAACTAACTGTCAGGAACAACAATCGTGTCATGCAAAACGACAAGTATACATATGTCCTATATCTCCCCTAGATAATTTTGGTCTGAAATTAATCTTTAGCTTTCTCTCTATATTTGACTAAAATATAGATTGAGCATGAGTTGAATCTACCATGGCTTGCTCGCCTCGACCATTTGGAACACAGAATGTGGATTGAAGAAACTGAAGCCAATGCTCTTTGGAGAGGAAAGGCCTCCTTTTATAGGTAAACAACAACTCAAAGTCTCAAACTAGTGCTTCTTTCAAAGAAAATTATTCCCAAAATTTTGGAGAGACAGAGTTTAAGAATTGGTCGTTGACATTGCTCACTTACTAACAAATCTTTTGCCATAGGATATCACACATTTACAACAATGAACTACTGCAACTTGCCAAGCTGAACTTTGAGTTTAAGCAATCAATATACAGGAAAGAGCTGGAGGAACTAAAAGGGTTTGAAAATCTTCCCTTACCAAACAGATTACTTTTAGTCAATATATACTCTGAACTTTGTTCAATATTTATGTCTTTGTCTGACGCAGGTGGTCTAAAGTCTGGGGGCTTAGTGACATGGGATTTGGCAGAGAGAAAACTACTTACTGTTACTTTGCCATAGCAGCCAGCACTTCCCTGCCTTGTGATTCTTATGTAAGAATGTTAGTAGCAAAGAGTGCCTTACTTATCACTGTTGCTGATGATTTCTTTGACATGAAAGGTTCTCTTAATGAATTGGAAGACCTTACAGATGCAGTTAGAAGGTACCTTTGTTGTGCATATCTCTCTCACAAAAAAAAAACACATGAAAACAAATTGTCCTGAGTATAATGTTTTTAATGTCTCCTAGTTCTTATTTTCTTGTATTTCAAATGACAGATGGGATTCTAGGGGCTTGAGCAGCCACAGTAAGATCATATTTGATGCCCTTGAAAATCTTGTGACTGAAACTGCAACCAAATATCTCAAACATGATGGAACTGACATAACAAGCAGCCTGCAAGATTTGGTAAGCTTATCAAAAAATTTATTTGTTTGTACCTACTTTCGTTGGAATAATTATAACATAAAAAGCACAATTTTTTCATTCTATGAAGTGGTACGAAACATTCCTCTCGTGGCTGATCGAAGCAAAATGGAGCAGAATGAAAATCAGACCATCAATAGATGATTATATTAAAACGGGCATGACGTCTGTTGCCACACACACCCTAGTTCTTCCAGCTTCGTGTTTCGTTAAACCAAGCTTACCAATTGAGAAACTCAGGCCAAAACAATATGAAACCGTAACAAAACTGCTTATGGTCATTGCTCGTTTGTTAAATGATATGCAGAGCTATCAGGTAAATTATAAATATGCCAACTTCTGCAATGTCATATTTGTTTTCCTTTTTTGAATATTTAATATAATTTTTTCTTTTCAATCTCAACTATCTTTTGATGTGTATTTGCAGAAGGAAAAAGAAGAGGGAAAAGTGAATTCTGTTCTGGCCTTCATGATAGAAAACTCAGAGGCTGAAATTGAAGATTCAATTGCTCACGTGAGAGAGATACTTGATAAGAAGAAGAAAGAGTTACTTGAGCATGTTTTGATGGATGGATTCACTGATTTGCCCAAACCATGCAAGGATCTACATCTATCATGCTTGAAAGTGTTTCAGATGTTCTTCAACTCTACCAATCGTTTTGACTCCAACACAGAAGTGCTTCGTGACATTAAAAAAGCAATTTATTTTCCTCTAGAAGTTAGAATATTAAAGCCCCTACAGAATCTACCTCTGCATTCTGCAGAACCAAAGAAGAAATCTACAACAGCAAAAGCTAGCTTCAAAGGGCTCTTCAAGCAAAACATCAGGACAAGTTTCACTGCACATCAAGTTTCTCGGCCTAGTTTTGGAAAAGGGTATGGGATAATACCCATAGCTCGAAAACTTGCACTTGGTCTACTTTAATACAAGTTTTCCCCTACAGAATTCAAGATGGAAAAAGGGATTAGTTGATTATGTCCTGAATTAATATGCCAAGTAAATAAGTGAGACTTTTGTGGTATGACACTTTAAAAACTTAGATCTGCCTTTTATCATCAGGGTTTGATTATAAGGGAATGGATAGTTTGCATGTTATATTGAAGGTTCAATTGTGTTAAACAATGTGTTATATGTTCAGAATGCAGTACTACAGTGTATCTGTAGCAGTCTCCAGTTCCTTATAATTACATTGGAATAAAAATCTTATTGAACAGAGAAAAGAGAAGGTAACTGCTAATTTCTAGGGAATTGAGAATAAATTATTGTCATATATTTGGAATTTGGACTAGAAAGACCTCTTACAACTAATTTCTAGGGAATTCAGAATAACATAGAATAACATACTAATTATGTGGTAAACTTATGTTGAGTTTGGTAATTTGGAGACGTTTAAAAAACTGCTATGACTTTCATGCTATGAAAAAATAATTGTCAAAAAAGCATAGCAATCCTGTTTAGTAAATTTTTTTATCAAAATTGTTGTGGGTTAGTAAAAATAATAAATAAGGTATTTGGTAAAATAAATTATAAAATGTTGTAAATGTATAAAATGATAAAAATAGACTATCATTAATATTGATTAACTTTTATTACTCGGTTTATAAATTAATTAAAGATATATTTGAGATTTTATACTTTTCATGAAAAGTCATAACTAGCATTTAAAAGCATCATTTTGTATGCTTTTAAAAACATCCATGACTTTATGAAAACAATAGAAGAAGCATTCCTCAAACAAAATTAACCAAACAATATTTAAGTGTTGTGGCTTTTAAAAAGTCATAGCACATTCTTAAAAAAAAAAAAAAAAAAATTACAAAATTCAGCCTTAGTTTGCTTAAATATGAAATATACTGCATTCAGTTTTTCATAAGGAGAAAATAACAAATAAATATCTTACCATAGACCAAACAAAAATAAACACAAGTTTCAATCACTCCCTTGTGTTATCTTCACCATCTTCCTCTTCACTTAGATCAAGATCTAGAATTGAATTTTATACCCTCTCATACTCAATAATTCATAGAGACTTTTACACAATCTTAAGGAGAAGGGATATCCAACTAGTTGAGCTACGCTCACGGAAATACTAGATAGAGATTTAATTTGCTGAATCCAAATTCAATTTTTCTTTCTTAATTTGTTGCATTTTATTACATGGAAAGTTTTAATTTTTATTTTTATTTTTTTTCAAGTAAATTGAATGTCGAAAGAACCATAATAGATACCAATATTTATATCTTGAATTCAAATTTAAATTTCCTTCTTGAACAATTTACGTTTAATTTGTTTGGGCAAGTTGAAGGAATGAAAACGAATTAGGAACTTGCTCAGAAGTTTCCTCAACTTTTTTTTCAGCACTTCTTTATGTGACACATGACATGCAAGCTTGAATGTAAAACAGCACCTCAATATAAGAAACACGTTTGAAATTCTACAAATATAACCCAAAAAAATATATATATCAACCTCAATCAATAAATATCAATGTGCGTGAGCACATGTATTTAGCATCCTAAGAACCATAACTGATACCAATAGAAACTCATATTTTACCAAAATAGGAATAAAAAATTTAAAATTATCACTTTATACTATAATTTTTTTTTTTTGATATTACGTAAACATATATATATATAACTAGTATTTATATATGACTGGTCTAAAAAAAATATAATATAATATCAATATTATTATTAAAAGATTATTTGTTAGAGTAGATGAAAATTACTATCGATAAATTCTAATCAAATTTATTATTACAGTATATCGATGCATGATCATGCACATATCAATAAGGTTTGGTGGCTTAACGCTGTATATAAATATAAGATGTGCCTCTTCTTTCTATACCAATTGATTTATTTTAATGGTGATGCTGTAATATGGTATCATATACGAATCCCAACTCCCCTATTCCTCTCACAATTTAATACGCAATCATTAACATTGGATGAATAATCAGCCTCGATTGTTAGACTCCACCTCACAACTCTAACCTACAATACCAACAACTAATCAACCGACTTTACATAATAAGTCCGAATCTCCTCATCAATTATTTGACTTTACCTCACAACTCTGGCCTACACCCAAGGATTAATCGACCGACTTTATCTCGTCAGTCCATGATCAATAGCTACTCCCAACTTAACTCGTAATTAGTCCTGATCTGCACGTCATAAAACTTTAATTTTCTCTAGAGAAAACTACAGACATGACTCTTTGTCTGAGGGTGAGGAAACATAGACGTAGCCACAGTAATTGAAATTAATACAGTCTCATACTCAATAATTCATGGAGATTTTCATACCATTCCAACCAAGCTAGTTGGATTACAATTTGGCATTTGACAAGGATTTATATTATATAGCATAACTTTCCATACGAAGAAGTCAACTAGATTTTGACCTGTACGATTGGATTTTCCTAACAAGGTTCGAACTTGAACTCTAACAATAAAATATTCTTTTAGCCAAAAAATTTATATTATAATATTAGATGTTTCAACAACAAAAAATAACAAATACATATCAAAAGTTTGTATAAAAATATACACTGATAATAATTAAATAATAACTTATTTATTAAAACTTTTACAACGAAACCGTGATTCATTCTATTTGTCTAGAACATTAGAAAAACAATTTAAACATTGTTGTTTGTTTGAAGTTTATTTTATTGACTTTTCTGGCTGTCCTGTTACGAGATTAATTTTTTGGGCTCTGTCGAACTGGGGTGACCCTCCCACAATTGCCTACTCCAAACTTGTGTTAATTAATATATGGATGTGACAAATGTTAAAATTAATATAAATTGATTTGGTTTGGGCAATTTCAAGGAATGAAAATGAAGGAGCAGCTTCTTGAACTTAATTTTCGCTTATTATGTGAACACAAACTTAACACGAAAAGCAACGCAGCAAGAATCACGTTTTTAAGTTTCTAGACAAACAAGTCCTAGCTACAAATAGACATGATTTGCTAGCTAGCTAGCTTGATCATCTTCATCCAAATTCAACATTCTGAGTCACATACATTTTTCTTATGGAATCCTCACAATATTCCTTGATTCAATCTGAAGTTCAAAAATGAAGGGAATGATGCTCAAAACCAATATTGATCCCTACTATTATCTAAACCCTTCAGCTTATGACACTGCATGGTTGGCCATCATACCTCAAGAAGATCATGACCAATCTAACCAACCCATGTTCAAGAATTGCTTGGAGTGGGTACTCAACAACCAAAACCATGTAGGATTTTGGGGAGAGTGTGATGCCAATGGCAAACCCACCATTGAGTGTCTTCCTGCAACACTTGCTTGCATGGTTGCACTTAAGAAGTGGAATGTTGGATCATCATTAATAGAGAAAGGTCCAACTAAAACAATCCAAAAGCTCATGAGTAATTATCTTGCAGTACAAAATTTGTTAGTTTTGCTAACATTGTTTTTCATTTCACGATTAAATCTTAGGGTTGGAATTTATCCATGCAAATGTTAAAACAGCTTTTGAAAGACATGAACAACCAGCAATGCCCTCGTTGGTTTGCCATTGTTTTCCCAGGAATCGTTGAACTTGCACAAATGAATGGTTTAGAAAATCTCTTCCCTGAAATAGTGAAAGAAAATGTGTCTTATATTTTTCATTGTCAATGGTATGTGTTTAACAGTACATATTTCACATACTTGTTTAGCAAAACTTTTATCAATATATTGCTTGACTTTATAAAGTGGATTGAGATATAATAATAAAAAAGAATATTGCATTAACTAATGAAATTATCAAATTTTAATGTAGGGAGGAACTTGTTGGCAAGAACTATTGTCCTCCATTGTTATCATATCTTGAAGCTTTGTCTCCATCATATGATATTGATGAAGAAGTTATTATTAACAACTTGAGTGATGACGGGTCATTGTTCCAATCACCCTCTGCCACTTCACAAGCATTCATGGCAACTGGAAACCAAGAGTGCCTTGCTTATTTGATAGTCCTTAGCTCAAAGATGCCCTAATGGAGGTTAATTAGCTTTGCAGATTATATATTATATAACTGTGTGTGTTTATTTGTTCATTTTACTTTGTTATCTTGGTGTAGTTCCACTACCATATCCCATGGATGAGTACATTCTGAAGCTTTGCGTGGTGAACCAAGTAATAAGATTAGGGTTGGCTGAGCACTTCTTCAATGAGATTGAAGAAATCTTGGGACATGTTTACAGGGTAAAAAGTTAGGGCATTATCTTTGGTTTGTGGAATTCATGTCTTGATCCCACCAGAGAGAATTGCATGGACGTAAGTCGTGAAAATATATATGATAAATTTAATAGCCAATTATATTAATTACCTCTAATTCATATCAAGAAGGCTAAACTTTAATTTCAACAAACTATTTTGGATGTTCTTAATACTTTCAGGAATTACAAGGAACAAGAAACATGGGTAAAACCAACCAATTTAGTTGCACTTGCAGCACACCTTTACGAGCACTCCTTGGCTTTCAGACTCCTGCGTTTGCATGGATACAACATATCACCAAGTATGGCCTTCATTCCACTTAATTATTTTAATTAATATATACTTACAATAACTTCTTCCCAGAAACCACTTTAATTTTTTTATAATTTGTTGAATGAAATAAATTTATTTGCTAATCATTTTCTTTTATATATTTGCAGTGAACTTTTGTTGGTTTCTACATGAGAAGGAAATCAGGGAACAAATTGAAATAAATAATGAATACTTCTCAAGTATATTGCTCAACATCTACAGAGCCTCGGATCTTATGTTCTTAGGAGAATATGAGCTTGAAGAAGCGAGGAACTTTTCAAAGAAATTACTTGAAAATTATATCTTGGTGGGAGATGGAGACCAAACAAGTCCCATATTGTCTAAGTTTCACAAAGTGGTATAATTCAATTATTTCATGGCATGTTTGGTTTAATTTATTTTGAGCCTCTTATGTTTTAGGTTTTGTGAAAGTTATTTGCAATAAATTGTAAATTAGATTTTATTTTTTTTCACCTCAAATAAAGTTATAGGTTTTAAAAGCCTAACATATATATATCACTTTTCAAACAATTTTCACTGAAAGTTAATTCAAAAATTCAAGGAAAAAACTAACCTACCATAATTGTTTATTTAGTTTCATTTTCTTTCTTTAAAAAGAATATAGTAATGAAGGTGTTAGTTAATTTATCTCATAAAAACTCTCCTTATTATAGGCTCGGCAAACTTCCAGTGAATTAAACAAAATAAAAATGATCATATTTCGTAATTAAAATGGTGTACATCAAGCTTTATTTTTTGCTGCTGTGATGTTATAGTTATATATAGATAAGAATGGATATATTAATTAGTACATTTTAATCTGGCTAGTGAGTTAATTTTGTTTTCCAAAGCTATATAGATTATATATCTATATGACAACATTATTTTAAACAATACTTTTTACGAAACATTTTTCTCATCTTCCTTTCTTCTCATCTTCCTTTCTTTTCTTTTCTTTTCTTTTTTTTCATGAAACAAATGAAGGTCGATATAGCAAACAAAAAAGACTTTTGTATTTTAGAGGACAGGTTTGGCCCGTGTTGCAAATAGAATAGTAACTAATGTCAGGAACAACAATAGTGTCATGCAAAACGACAAGTATACATATGTCCTATATCTCCCCTAGATAATTTTGGTCTGAAATCAATCTTTAGCTTTACCTCTATATTTGACTAAAATATTTGAACCACTTATATAGATTGAGCATGAGTTGAATCTACCATGCCTTGCTCGCCTTGACCATTTGGAACACAGAATGTGGATTGAAGAAACTGAAGCCAATGCTCTTTGGAGAGGAAAGGCCTCCTTTTATAGGTAAACAACAACTCAAACTAGTGCTTCTTTCAAAGAAAATTATTCCCAAAATTTTGGAGAGACAGAATTTAAGAATTGGTCTTTGACATTGCTCACTCACTAACTGGGAAGCATCGATACTTTAAAGTAGGGGTCGTATCCTTGTCGAATGCTGTATCCGACATGACACGGATACGGTCCAGATAGGCTGGAAATACGTATCAAAAATATATCCTTAAAAATGACACGGCTCGAATACGGCTCAGGACGGCTAGGATACGGCTCCAAAGTGGTTGGATACGGCTCCCATACGCTACATTTTGTTTACTTTTCTCTCTTTACTTCATGAATTCCTCTATTTTCTCTCTGCGAGTTGCGAACTTCAAACTAGGATTCGAAGGCTAAAGCTCAGACTTAGGGATTTCGAAGGCTGAAGCCTGAAGCTCATCTCGATCTTTAGTTCTCCATTCATAATTGCCGATTCGCCGGATGGGTTTGATCGTTGAGGGATTTTCTGATTCGCTGGTCCTGGGTTCAATCTTTTGTTGAATTTGCCTCATATTTTCGGAGCTTCTTCAGTTTTTCATCTCTGTTGATTTTCGCAAGCTTCTGTTCTTCATTTTCGCCTTTCTACCTTTGACTGATCTGTGCCTCCGAAGCTTCCTTCTCCCTTCCTCTTCAATGTGTCTAAAAAATTTGGGTGTTCTAGACATCTTGTTGGATATGTGCTTGCTGTTTCTTGATGGCTCCAACTGTGGTTTTGTTTTTTGATTTGTGTTTCAAATGCACATATCTAGTCTTGTGTTACTATATTTGTTTTTTATGTTGTTTTGTAAATTATGAATTTGCTTAAATTGTGTTTTTGGAATAATTTTATATGATGAATTTACTTGTTACAACTATTTGATGTTATAAATTGTGACAACTATATCTTATAAATTATATATATAATATAATTAAAATTATTTAATTAAACATATCTCTAATGTATCTAACGTACCGTATCTTTAATTTTTACAAATTAACGAATTTTCATATCAGATACGTATCGTATCCGATACTCGTATCTGTATCCGTGCTTCACAGCTCACTAACAAATCTTTTGCCATAGGATATCACACATTTACAACAATGAACTACTGCAACTTGCCAAGGGGAACTATGAGTTTAAGCAATCAATATACAGGAAAGAGCTGGAGGAACTAAAAGGGTTTGAAAATGTTCCCTTACCAAACAGATTACTTTTAGTCAATATATACTTTGAACTTTGTTCCATATTTATGTCTTTGTCTGATGCAGGTAGTCTAAAGACTGGGGGCTTAGTAACATGGGATTTGGCAGAGAGAAAACTACTTACTGTTACTTTGCCATAGCAGCCTGCACTTCCCTGCCTTGTGATTCTTATGTAAGAATGTTAGTAGCAAAGAGTGCTATACTTATCACTGTTGCTGATGATTTCTTTGACATGAAAGGTTCTCTCAGTGAATTGGAAGACCTTACAGATGCAGTTAGAAGGTACCTTTGTTGTGCATATTCTCTCCCACAGGAAAAAAAAAGCATGAAAGCAAATTGTCTTGAGAATAATGTTTTTAATCATTCTACTTCATTTGCTAGCTACTCGAATAAGCAACTTCGTCCCCCGCATACCTGTCGACTAAAAGATAGGCCCCCTCATTCTTATTGGCGCCATATTCACTCTTAGGTCGGTTTGACCATCCCAAGGGCCACCTATCCTTCACTATCTTGCACTACCTTTAGCTAGCGATCTCGCTTCGATCTTCTAGTTCTGATTTTCTTGTATTTCAAATGATAGATGAGATTCTAGGGGCTTGAGCAGTCCCAGTAAGATCATATTTGATGCCCTTGATAATCTTGTGACTGAAACTGCAACCAAATATCTCAAACATGATGGAACTGACATAACAAGCAGCCTGCAAGATTTGGTAAGCTTATCAAAAAAATTATTTGTTTGTACGTACTTTTGTTGGAATAATTATAACATAAAAAGCACAATTTTTTCATTCTATGAAGTGGTACGTAACATTCCTCTCGAGGCTGATCGAAGCAAATTGGAGCAGAATGAAAATCAGACCATCAATAAATGATTACATTAAAACCGGCATGACGTCTATTGCCATACACACCCTAGTTCTTCCAGCTTCTTGTTTCCTTAAACCAAGCTTACCAAATGAGAAACTGAGGCCAAAACAATATGAAACCGTAACAAAACTGCTTATGGTCATTTCTCGTTTGTTAAATGATATGCAGAGCTATCAGGTAAATTATAAATACCAACTTCTGCAATGCCAAATTTATTTTCCTTTTCAATCTCAATTATATTTTGGTATGTGTATTTGCAGAAGGAAAAAGAACAAGGAAAAGTGAATTCTGTTCTGGCCTTCATGATAGAAAACCCAGATGCCGAAATTGAAGATTCAATTGCTCACGTGAGGGAGATAATTGATAAGAAGAAGAAAGAGTTACTTGAGCATGTTTTGATGGATGGGTTCACTGACTTGCCCAAACCTTGCATGGATCTACATCTATTATGCCTAAAAGTATTTCAGATGTTCTTCAATTCTACCAATCGTTTTGACTCCAACATAGAAATGCTTCATGACATTAAAAAAGCAATCTATTTTCCTCTAGAAGTTGGAACATTAAAGCCCCTACATTCTGCAGAACCAAAGAAGAAATTTACAACGCCAAAAGCTAGCTTCAAATGGTTCTTCAAGCAAATCACTGCACATCAAGTTTCTTGGCCTAGTTTGAGAAAAGGATATGGGGTAGTTCCCATAGCACCCAAAGTTGTACTAGGTCTACTTTAGATCTGCCTAGGATTTGACTTTAAGGGCAATGCATATTTTCCAGGTTATTACTGTTTGTAGGTTTTGTTGTGTTAATGTTCAGAATGTAATACTACTGTGTGTATCAGTACTTAGCCATCTCCAGTTCCTTACATTTGAATACTGAAATTCTTATGCATCCAAGGCACCTCTGTGTATCCATATAATCCAGAAAAAGAAAAAAGAGAGAAAGATGATGGTACGTGTGCACGTGCTATTATTGTGCTATCACTCGTGTGTTATTCAATTAGTGTTTACAATAGGAATGAGAATTTGGTCCGTTGAGTAGGTTAGATTGCATCGAATCTTTGCAATAACAGTAATAGTCCAGAAGCTCAGTGATATAATACAAAGCCAGGTTAGGAGGATGACAAACACAGATCAACATGTAGGTGGTGCTTTTGTTGTTTTGGTTTATACAAAGGTTTACTGATTTTTCACTTTCCAATTTCTTTTGTAAACAAATTAAGAAAAGTACAGCTTAGCAGAAGTTTCTTCCTAGCCAACACCCATGTCTGTCATGCAAAATCATTCTCAATGCCCATCATTTTATTGTCATTTCTTTTGAATCAAAACATATGGAAGATTCTTCAAAGGTCTCTTTTCTATTTCTTTTTATCTAATTTTCTTTAGAAGTGGTCTTGGACAATGACAAATTGAATCAGCTATGCAATTCAGGTTCTGAGTATATCCTATAGCTATTTATTTAATGTTTTTTTTTTTTTTTCCTTAGGTCACAAGCTATCTATGATTTGGCATATTATACCAGTTACCAACCATCTGCCAAATCTTCAAAATGGCTGACACAAACCAACATTAGCCATCTGCTTCCATCTAAATGGCATTTGATCCTTAGTCCTCCATTATGCAATTTGTTAGGCACACAAACAGAGCTAAAATTCTTTAAATTAATTTCTGAATATAAAGCTATTTACTGTACCATATATGGTGGCTTAGCTTTTTTGAATACTTGGATACTTACAATTAATACTAGCATTATACTAATATATTGCTGTTTACTTGGCCTGCTACCTTCAATATTTCTTCTGCTTAACCAAATCTGGTTTGTGTTGCTGCTACAGCAGTATCACAATATTATGTTGAAAAATGCTAATTGAGGTCCAATTGTGCATGTATTTTCTAGTTGGGGAGGTAATTAGGGAGTATGAGGTACAAGATTGGGCCTCGGATATTAATTGTAGGTTATTTAAGTATATGGCCTAGTTACATATTTCATTACTTTACATTGCTTACTTGAAAAGCTTTGAGAATTCAGACCTGTCAAGGTTGTGGCATGCAACATGAAGTACTGCTCTGCTTGTGTTCTGTATCCTGACGAGCAAGATGTTTAAATTTTAAGCCATATTCATGAGATACACAGATAAAGATGGGTCAGAAAATAATCAACAAAAGCTTAAGAAGACCAACTACAAATATTTGGGTTGGGTTGTCCGAGAACATTACATGTTCTATATTGAACATTAACTAGTCAAGCACAGGACAGATTGTTTTAAATCTATATCTGGTTCAAGATTTGAGTATGTGGGCCCTCGCATTCAGGCAAATCATCATAAGGAGGGGTGAAATTTCATCCAATAGTGAAAGAGAACATTCATATTTCAATATATAGGAAGGAGAAACAAGAGGAGAGATTCATATAAGCAATCTTCAGGTGCTAAACATTATAACCACCTTCATCTATTGTCAACCTGCCTTACAAGAAGAAGACACCCTTTAGCTTATAATTACTAGTGGTAAACATTTGTAATGTTGCAGTATATGTTGATGTATTTTCACTCTGGGGAGGATAAAGAGACAAACCCTTCTTCGACTTATTCGAAAGAATATTTTGTTCTAGTTTGACAAGCAAGAATCATAAATGCAATTCTCACATGAAAATAAATAATAAGGGGATTTAAGGATGCATACCGATATTTAAATATTTGTAGCCAAGTGCTGCCAAGCCAGTTGAAACTGGATAATCTGCTGTTTTAGGGAATAAAAAGTAATAAATACAAAACGTTGACAACAATTACAATATTAGTGACATAACATTAATAATGATAGCAACAACAATAATTATAATAATATAGTAGTGGTGGTGCAACAAAGATTTCATGACAAGACTCGAGTTTTTGACTAGGGATCTTAATGACCAATACAAGTTAAGATGCATGTCATATGCTTGGAGTATGGAGCTACCTAACAAAATATTAGTTGTTTCCTATAACATAAAGACCTTGTTGCTATGATATTTAGCTAAATAGAAAAAAAAAATTATAATAGATTTAATTGGACTGCCTTCAGAGTGCCTACATTACAATATTTTTGGCAATCTCCTATTCTTAAGTTTGTAATTGTGTCTAAAGAAAATGGCTGTTGACAGACCTCCATTGTCTATTCTTTTCTCTCAACTTGGACTAATTCATATGCAAGGAACCTAATGACGAAACTCCCTATGTTGTTTTTGGTTAAGTAAAAGAAGTTACAGGTCATCGAGAAAATCTACTAAGGTATTATCAAATTCATTCAACTAAACTTCAAGTTACATTTAATAAGAAAACATATATAAACTAATGATAGTGAACTAGTGAAGCAATTCCTCAAACAAGGAGTTTCGCCTTAAAGAAGCAAGGTCAACATAAAAAAGTGGAAAGGGTCTATGTTTTTTCTACCATGAAAGGAAGATAAATATCAACAAGGGACGGAGAGGATAAAAGCATGCATTTCTAATGAAACAAGAGTAAATTAAAGTGCCAATAGAATTATTGTTGTGATTAAATTAATTTAGTAAATAAACACATTCCTAAGAATTATGAGAACTGTGGAAAGAGACAGAAAGGAAAAAGTGAAAAAATACCACCAGGTCTTCACTGTCCATTCATCTATATTGCATTGAAAATGATTCCAGCTGTTCCATCTACAAAACAAGTTATAAAAATCAAACAAACCAATCTCTGTCAAACTTTGACACAAGCACCTTCAAAGCAAGAAAATTGTGAGCTTTTAATTGTACCCCATTAGAGGTGTAATACCAACACCATTGGCAAGGAGAAACTGAGTGTAATCCTGGTGGGTATGGCTACTGAGGTTCAAAGCAAAAATGACTTTGCTAATGCACAAAACAACCAAAATTAAAACCAATACAGAACTACCCATCCACCTCATTGATGGTTTTTGAACTTCTTCAAATAGCCAAATGAAGTGAAGCATCATATGAACATAAAATTGGGAGCTGCAAAGATAGCAAGGGGGGAGAGGAGTAGGACCCCAGTTCCTAAAACAAACATGGGGTTGGTTGAGTGTCGGTGGGGAAACACAACCATCTTCAAAATCAATGTTTGCTTTCGAAGCTTTTATTGTGCAGATATGGTGGGGACTCTTCCCCTTGTTTTTTATAGCACAGGAATTCGAAACAGAACAAAAACAATACCTTTCTCGGAGGCAGACTGGCAGCGAGAGCTGGTGTGGTGAATTTAGACTAGGGGGTAGGGGTGGCAACGATTGTAATCAGAAAGAGCTGAACCCACCCACCTACTTAGTAACTTCTTGCCCACCAAACCAAATTATAATTTAAATTAAATTTTATATATAAATAAATTTATTAAATAATATTAAACGAACCAGCTCACGAATTTATGAGCCGAGCTTTGAAAAAATCGAGTTCAACTCATTTTACTAAACAAGCTCGAAAATAAAACTCAAGATTGGCCCATTTAGTAAAGAGTCAAGTTACCGATTAAGATCCATAACTTGGCCCATTACCAATCCTAATTAGGGGTCTCACCAATAACACCAAATTGTGGAACCCTGTATATTTATACTAGATAGATGCACCAATCAACATAAATTAAAACAGCATAATTTCTTTCGATTTATAAATATTATAGAAGGTCCATCACAGTAGAAAAAATAGTAACCAAAACAATTATAAATAATAAAAATATAAGAAGTTTGAGATAGTTCATCTACTATTAGCATAAAAGAAAAAGAAAAAATTATGATGTTGAGTAGACCACTAAAAAGTGTTACTTCTTTTTCTAGATATATTTGGATAACTTTCTTAGTAAATAGTATATTCTAATATTAGCAATTAACACAAATACCTAGTAATAAAAAATTGTATACAATAGTTGTTTTATATATATATCATATCAATTTTTAATATTATTATTTATTTTAATGGTTAGTCGTGTTCAAATCAATTTATTAGTTGTATCAAAACCAATTTAGTTATGTATATACTAATTACTTTTCAAGTTTAGTTAAAAGTATGTTATCATTGATGTCGAGACTAAAAAATTTATAAAAAAATTATGTATTAATTTCATAATCTTCAAGAAAATTCAGATCTAAGAAATTAAGGAAGGTAGACCATCAAGTCAACTCTTATCATTAACTGTCTTACCAAGAAGAATTATTAGACATTCTCTATTAATTAATGACTGAGAGGTACACCAAAGGAGAAGTATGACAATTATTTAGTACCACGGTTGGTATTAATTAATACCCTCATGTAACATATATAGTAGCATTCCATTTTATTTTATAACATGATACCTCCCTCTAAGAACATATTGGACATCCATAATACTTACTGCCTCCAAATTGAAGATGTTAAAAAGCAGGGAAAATGACATACATGGTAACAAGAGGCTCAAAATAAATATCATGTTCTTTATCTATAGATATAATATAATGTATTGTATTGTGTGTCTAACAGGACATGTGATTGACCATATATATATATATATGTCTATGTTCTTTTAAGTCTGATTTTCTTAAAGGAATATGTAGGCAGGCTTAAACCAAGTAGGTATTTTTTAACTTCTTGCAATATAAGAAAAACACAAGTTCGTGAGAAATAAGAGGTAAGAGACAAGAAAGGTCCAAGAAAAAAAAATTAAGGGATATTGATCATGTATGTCTATATTTATTAATTCAAATCACATAACAATCCACTAATTAACTTTCCCAGCATAGGTCCTTGGGTTAGTGGAATATGGTGGTGGGGCGCGTATATGTATAAACTCAATATTATTCTAGCCGCGTAATATTGGTGGTGGACTCAGGACAGGTGGTGGGTGATATGTATAAATTATATATAAACTTTACATGCTATTCAAAATATTATATGGTTGTTGAATATTTCATGACTTTGATTTGCTTCATACTCTCTGTCTCTCTCTCTCTCACTTTACATTTCTTTTTGTTTTACTTTGAATTTTTCTTCAAATGGAAGTACTATATATATATTCGTTTTTCTTCTCTTTTGAGAAAGTTAGGAGCTAGTCCATGTCAATTATAAATACAATAGACATATATATTATAATTACTGAGTTTTAGGATTTTTTTTTTTTTTTTTCAAACTCGTACGATGTTCAATTGTTTAAGAGTTATATAATACGAGATATTTCTCTTTCTTGCCAAAAATATCCTATAACAAATGAAAACAAAATTTAATTTCAGATTTTTTTGAAAGACAGTCAAAAAAGATTTGCGTTGATTAATTAATTCTTTTATAAATGTAAATGGACTATCAAACAATCTCTTCTTCCTTTTTTTCTAATGATTTAAAATCACTTTTTTATTTCCTTTCTATCATACTATTGGGTCAAGACAATTTGAAAAAATTAAAAAGAAATGATCATGATTTGAATGGCAACCGTTCTCTAAAAATACTCGTTTTGTGGATGGTCTTGGCTAGCCTAGCATGAAATTAGCTAAACATACAATATAATTCAGGCAAACTCTGAGAAATTTCTATTTGGTTTCCATTAATATGCTATGCTATATCACTACAATTTCACTCCTATATATTGTTATTAACCCCAACATTTTCTCTTAAAATTCTTAGAGATGGTACAAGAAGTTTCACTTCATTGAAGCTTGAATTTGTTACAGAATTTCATCCCCATTTAATTGTACAACAAATTGATACAAAAACTAAAATGTGGGGGAAAAAGAAATAATTCTACAATGAATACATTAATTGAAGCCTAAACCAATATTTATTGAAGCTTTGGCCAAATGAATAAACCAATGTGTGTGTGTATATGTTAGCAATTATGTATACATAGTGATCTCTTTGTTTAGATCCCATATACAAAAAAAGAAATTAAATAAACGAAGAATTCTGTATATTTGAAGCAGCACTTCAAGATTTCTGCAGATATTGATTATCTTCTCTATAGTTTCTTCCTTTGCCTTCGCTCTTCTTCTTCCTCAATCAAATTCATTATCACTGCATCCGTAGCATTCCTTAACAGCTCGGACCAGTCCCTGAAAAACTCATCAAAACTCATATCAACAGATCGAACAAAATACTCTGTGCACGTGAACTCAGCTCTTCCAAGTAGGAAATGGGTACAAATACGACTATTTTTTCTTTGTGCACGCATCATTATTATACAAAAAAAAAAAAAATTCATATTAATAACAAAGAGAAAAGAATTAAGGAGACAAACATACCCACTTAAGGAATCGAATGTAAGTCCTACAGTGTACTTAGCTTCCTCAAGTGCCAACCTAAACCTTCGAAGCTCTTTTTCCGGGCAAGTTCCGTTGTCCCTAACCCGAAGTTCAGATGGCTTGACATCGTAGAAAATGGGTATAACCCTTTTCTTTGATTCCATAAGAAGAGCAAGTTCATGGAGACAGAAATCGGAATCGCAATAACGAGGTGAGAAGACAGCAACACCAACCTTACAACCTTTTATGGCTCTATCAATATGGTCGAATAACCTGTCTCCTGGTTTCATGTTCATGCTATCCAAAAATGGCCTCACTCTCAGCCTTGCTAGGTTGTCGTAGAGCAAACCGGCCACCGTTCGTTTAGTGTCAATTCCACGGTGGTTTATGAACACGTCACATGTCGGCCGGACAATTTTACGACATAATTTGGCTGGCAAACTCTGCATGGCTTCTCCAACAAGTTATTGGTATTTTTGTTCTTGATGAGCAGATAGAGACACAAAAGTTGAAGGCTATATTTATAGTGTACATGTTAAATACAGATTTGAATGAAAGACCAAATTTAGAATTGTGGTTTGAAATTCAATGAAAATTCATAAGTTGAAAGTTGGACCCAAAGGTATTTGATTGGACAAAGAGTAAATAACAAAAGGGATAGATGTGTATGAATGTTTTGACTGTTTGGGTTTAATGTTGGAACTGTTGAACCTTCAAACACGTTCTCAAAACCTGTACAAATATTTTTTTGTTAAAAACATTCTCAATTATTTTGAATTTTCCATACCATTTTATGGGAAACTACCAAACTGATTTTATTTTTTTTAAATTACTATATACATTTACCTCATTAAAATTTCTGTGATGAATTCATTATATTAATTCTTTTTTCAATATTTTCGGAGAATATTAAAGGATTAAAAAAGCATGAATGTAATTGTTTGAGAAGGGTGATCTTACTTGTCGTTAATTAAAATGTTATGAACTTTCCTGTTTATATGTACTTTGAAAAGGTCTGAAATGAGAAATGAACGCCTAATTTCTGATAAGCTTATTTATTGTTTTAGCCCCTGAAGATTATGTTATTTTCGACTTCAGTCCTTGAAGTATTATTTTTTCTAATGGAGTTTTTCAAGATTCATTTTTTTCTATTTTGGTCCTCCAAGATTTATTTTCCTTAGATTGAGTTATCAATCAACCCCCACCTTTGTGTTAATTCTCAGGTATCAACGGTTTAATTATAGTTGAATTGATAATATCTTAAATATATTATATTTATAATATTTAAGTTTTGAAAATTTTATAATAAAAAAATTAATATATTTGAGTGGAAAATGAAATAAAGTCAAACATTATATCTTTTTAATAAATGAAATAATAATATTTTCTATTCTTTTAATTTTTTTTTTTTTTGTACAAAAAAGAAGAAAAAGGAAAGACATTTTGGTGACAAAAGAGAGTTAATCGTAGAAAGATAAAGGGATTGGAACAATTTGAAAATTTTCTATTCTAGTTCATTGTTCAGTTATTTGTCTTATCAAGTGACATTCAGTAATCAGTTGATTAGGCCAAATAAATAAATATATTTTTATCCGAATTTTTTTTAGGTAGAATTATCTTATTTTTTATCGGTTTACGAAACACATCCTAAATATATATTAATAAACAAAACCCACTTCCTATCCAATTAAAAATCAAAAAGGCCAAGTGTGGGGGGGTGCCCAACAAAATTTCTATTAAAAAAATATAAATTGTGTGAAGTAATTACTTTTGTTTTATCAAAAGAAAAAAGTACCGAAGCATGAAGTCTTGATCCGGTTAAGCAGTACTGGGGTAGAATTTGTTTTGTCTTAGAATAGGTGACTTAATTTATGATGAAAATTGAAAATACCAAGGAAAATTCATTTTCATTACTGTCCTGCTTGTGGCAGACAATTTAATTGGTAATTTTCTAGGTTTTTGAGCTTGATAGCCAAGTTTCTAACGAGGAAAAACTATTGCAAATTTCATTAATTATATTTAGGTATTGCAAGTTTTTATTTCATTAATATTTAGTCATTTTCATTGGAAATTAGTAATTGAAAGCAATTCTATTGAAAACAACACGTTTGGAATCATAATTTATGACATTGATTAGTAATTGTCGTTTTTCCATTAGACAAATAATTGCTTTTTGTTTTGTTTCTGACAATCAAATTATTTGTCTAATATTGTTGGGACACTTCCTATATAAAGAGGGTAAAAACACAATAAATGAAATTCTCGTCTCATATAATAAGAGAAAGCCTTCCTTTAATCTTGACTATATAATTTAATTTTGAAAATTGAAGAACTGTTATGAATAATTGTATATAATCCTTTGAAAGACAGTTGATAATCTAATTTTGAATGGTTGACTCGTTCAGACATTGTACAAAAGATATTATTGCAAGAGAATATATATGACCCATTCATATAACACCCAATAATTAAAAATTAAAAATCTCAAAACCCGAGTTTCAATATTTGACGGTTCTTTCACTCTTTGTATACTGGGTAGACTCAGTCTAATCCAAATCCAGATTACTAACTTTGGGCCAACGCATCTACTTGGACTTATTTGAGCCCAAATCTGGAATCTAGTCAGTTTGGCCCAATGAAATTGGAATTTGGAAACGAATGTGCAAAGCACCATTCCATTTAACTAATTTCTCAAAATCTAAAAAAAAAAAAAAAAAAAAAATCGGGGTAGGAAACGGGAAAAATAAACCTCAAGGTGTCGCTGGACTACTAAAGGTTTTGGCCACAAAATCAACTCTAATTAGCATCGAATTCAACATTTCAAAAAATTCAAAAGAAAGTCTTAAATATTAAGATGAAATAAAACTTGAAGAATTGAAGGTCTTGTGTTTGAAAATTTGAAGTAGCAGGTGATAAAAAAATTGAGATTCAAAGTTTAGGTAATACAGACTTACGTACAGACTGGAAATAAGTCATTTCTTATTATATAATCAAATTTTAATATACTTTCGGAAAATGATTTATAGTTAAAGTTTAGATATTTGTCTGTAAAAAGAAAAAGGGAAGAAAAGTCTTGGCCATTTCTTAGGATTTAAGTCCAATTCTATGATAAAAAATTTGGAATTCTTTTGACCAATGACTATGTCAATATTATGTTTACCATATTTTGAATTATGCAAACATGAACTCTATACACATGTTCTTTAATTTTTCCAAGAATTATATGAACTACAATCCTTTCAATGTGTTAGGAAAGGAAAATCACATCTCTAGAAACACGAAACCTTGTTAATTTAAATTAATTACCTAGGTCTTTGTTTTGTGGAAATACTTCAATTATGAATTATGGCTATACAAGTTAACCAATTGCTAGTTTAACTGTTAAAAAATATCGATTCAAACTCATTATAATTTTAATTAATCCAATAAGAATAAGATAAATAAGTGATCAAGAGTGTTCGTCATCATCCTCATAATTTAAGCTCAACACAAAATAAAAGAGGATAAACTTCTTTTTGGGTTAGAATTAATCTACATCTTTACCTTTATGATTAATCATTATTTGTACAATTTTATTTATTTGGAGAAGTTTCAATGAAAAATTCCTAAGAGCTACAATTGGTGCATTCCTAAGAGCTATAAGTTCCAAACTTCAAAACTAATTTATGAGTAAAAACCCAAACTTATATATATGCTCGACACTTTAAAGGACTCACGATCCATATTAAATTGACACAAAAGAAGCCCAAACCACTTTCAAGTTTCATATGGCTACCACATATGTCTTTGGTATAAATTTATTATTTTTTAAATAATAATAATATAAGTTAAAGAAGCAACACTTGAATTTTATAAGTTATTTTTTAATAAATTTGACTAGTTTATTAATGAATTGTAAATTAAAATTCTAGTTCGACCCATTATTTACATAATGAACTCGAATCGAATTTTTAACAAAAAACGTCATGAAATATACGATTTTGTATCATTAATTAATATAAGTTTTTGATTATACTCATTAATTTAAGAAAAAATCAATAAAAATAAAATTTAAGTTCACCTCTTAATAGTCACTTTCAACTTATGAAAGAGTTGAACTTAAAATTTTATTTTTTCAAAGAGTACTAGGGTGAAGAGTAAAACTTTGATAAATTTTATAATTTAAGCATATATAGTCAGTCTTTGACAAAATAAAAAAGGAATTAATTAATGTGAACAGAACTAACTACTGAACCAAATATATATGCAAGTGTTATATATAATATATTATGTATTATCCTTTGGATACCAGTGATACCAACTTAATAAATGCTTCATTAGAAAAATCAATTTAGCAGATATTTTTGGCTTCTTCCTTACAAAGGTTTCCTTGTCAATCGGACAACTCACTTTACCCCACATGCATCATGCATATATGCAATAAGCATCACAATCGCTTTCCTCTTCTTTTTCTTTTTCTTTCCAGCCAACCTGATAATATATATATATATTAGCTGTCAGATTTGTTGCCTTCAGATCTTACCTGGAAATTATATTCAAACAAAAAATAAAATAAAGCAGGTGGCTCTGATTGATTTTTATGAGTTTCATATAATTACTTTCTATTATTCTCATCAAAATTATTTTCAATTTTTAATGTTTGAATTCTATACATGAGTTATGGCAATAATCAATATAAGGTTGACAAGATTCTAAGTTATGAGTTTTGCATAGTTTTATATTTAACTATATTATCAAAATTTGATCCAAATTTAATATAATTGTATAAATACATTAAAACATTATTAAATGGAATGTTATAGGACACACACAGAGAAGGTGCAAGATAACTCAGGGAGACATAGAGAAAAGCCTGCGTGTACTGCTTGTGGGCCCGGCGCCGTTGAAATTCTATAATGCCCAAAAAAATCTCTGCATGTGCAAAGCTTCATGGGTGCCTGCTGGCTTTCTCTTTCACCCCCATTATTTACTTACAATTAAGCTTAGACAATGTGATGGGCACGTTTACGAACATGACATTGTACAACTTCCATACACAAAGCTCAAACTTTTCACTCTCTCACACATACTGAGAAGATTACCCACCTCTGACTCTTTGGGGAAGCATGGATTCTAAAGCCATTCTTGATTATGCTTTGTTTCAACTTACCCCAACCAGAACTAGGTGCATCCTAATTTCTATGTGCTTCTGTTTATTTGATTCCCTTTTCTCATATTGTGCTTCTGATTTCTTTATCTATTAATTGCGTTATTTGGCTTATGGGTATTGTGTTTGATGATTTGAAGGTGTGATTTGGTAGTCTTTTCTGGAGGTTTCCATGAGAAAATAGCTTCTGGGTTGTTTGAGCCTTTTATTTCTAATCTGAAATTTGCAAAGGATGAGATTTCAAAAGGTGGATACTCAATTAAGCTTCATCCACCAACAAATTTTGCACCTTGGTTCACTAAAGCCACATTTGAGAGGTAATTCCCATCTTTGGTAAACTCATAATTGATTTTTGGATTTTCTTTTTCTTTCATTTTAATCTATTGAGCAATACATATAATGAATTGTGCTTATTACATTTTCCCTCTGATATTTACACATTATGAATATTGTGAAAGTTTCTTAGTCATTTAGAAAATTTTCATTTAATTAGTAAAACCTGCAATTTATGCTGTGGAATTGTTAACGAACTTTTTTACTGTTGACTATTTTGGTTCAATTGGGATGACAACTTCTCTGTCTTGGCTCAGCATGTGTTATAATTCTTATTCATTAATTGGTTCTTGGGGATGCTATCAATTACTATATTGCAGAAACTTCTCAGAGTGTGGCTTTTAAAGTTATGACTTATTTTTACAGCCTAGCAGTTTCTGTGCTAAGTTTTTCATGATTTGATTTCAAATAGTTGGTTTACTGAAAGAAAGCAAGTCCATGGAATTCATCTTACTTCTTCATTCATAATGTTTTCTTTTCGAGATGCGGTTGGGGGGTTTGCAGATTTGTCCGCTTTGTTAGCACACCGGCTGTTCTGGAGAGATTTGTCAGCATTGAAAGGGAAATCTTGCAGATTGAGAGTTCAGTTGAAGCTAATGACCTCTCAAAATCTAATGCGACTGTGGATGAAGGTATTTTCAGGAGTTACAATTTCAAAAACTGCAAAATTTTATGCTTTCCAAAGTTAGTTTCTGTTTATAGGAAATAAAATTATGGTGAAACAATTGGATTATAGTCAAAGTTGCTTCACATTATTATGTTCTGTTCAAGTATTGCACTAGATCTTACTAAGAATCTTAGCTTTTCAGGACTCAACATTAATGCAAGAAGGTCAGCTGATTCCACCTAAGGTATTTTCTCAGTTCACGTTTTCACAGGATTACTTTATCCTTTCTCAAAATTCATTAGTTCATTTTTTTTTCCATTTGCAGATAAAAGATGACCTTAAAGCCTCCAATGATGTACAAGAGGAAAACTCGAAGTAAGCCACTCTGTCTTTGCCTGGTTATACTTAGTGAAGTGTGATTGTATTGTTTTCTCTGTTTATCAATGTAATTCTATTACTAATACATTCAGTTTTTGTAATGACAAGAATTCGTCTTCAACGTCTTATGGAATCGCGGATAGCACTGCTCAGGAAAGATCAGGCAATGGCATATGCATGTGGTCTTGTTGCTGGATTTGAAGTTGACAGTATTGATGATCTCATATACTTTGGAGATGCATTTGGAGCTTCACGTTTAAGGTTTGAACCAATAAGTAATTACTTCTGAGCTATGAAATAAGAGTACAATCATCCACTCTATAGCATAAACAATATATGAAATCTAATCTCACAGTCATATAAATTGTCAGACATTTTATCAAATATTATTTGCTTATTTAGCAGATTTTCTTTTTGCTTTTTTTTTTCCTACCACGTTCTGGTGAACTTAAGAATTGGATCTTCTCTCAAGAAATCAATTCCATTTTTGATGTTCCTCATGTGATTTATCAGAAACGATGCCTTCAATCAGATACATTCTATTTCCATGTATGAAATTTTTGACTATTATCAATCCGAATATACAGATTATCAACAATCATATATAATTGAACTCCTTTTGAAGTGGTTTGCCTGAATCACTGTGCCAATTGATGCCCCCAAAGAAAAGAAAAAAGAAAAAAAGAAATCTTGCCAATTGTTGATCTTGTCTCACTTTGAGGAATATAGAGTCTTGCTGCAATTTTCATATGGACTATGCGAGTCTTAAACTAGAGATTTCGTGTAGGGAAGCATGCATTAAATTTAAGGAATTATGCAAGAAAAAGCATGCAGATGCTCTTTGGATGAAGGAATTGGCAACAGTTGAGCCATGCTTTGCATCATCACTCTCATTTTCTGGAACATCAGGAATTATACTTGCAAATGAGATACCTTCCCCCAATCCAGAATGGCAGTGTTTCTGATGGCAATGTTGTCCCAAGTGAATCAACTACAAATCCTGCTAGCTTAAACAGTAAAAAAGGTATTATCTTTTCCATTTCCATTGTTGTAACAATGTCAATTGCCTAACTCTAAATTTATTTTATATGATTTAAGTTAATTACATATGGCATAATTATTCCTTTTATGTCTTTCAACATATTTTAAGATATACAATTACATTTATATTTTACATTTGTTTCACGAGATGCAGCACATTATAAATGACATTTTACTGGTACTATGGACCTCCTTTTGTTACCGTGTATACTACACATACGCAAAGATTTCACTGTGTATACATAATGTGGCACATTATGGTTTACCGGTATATTATACAACTGTTTGTGATTTTATTTTTTTTTTCGTGGTCCTATGCCTTTTCAAGTTGACCTCTTATGCTTATTTGGAACTGAAGAATCATAAATTAAATGCATGTAGTGCTTTTTAAATAACATGAAAAACTTTGATCATGATTTATGTTGTGTGAATAATTTAGAAATTTCACTATCTTGAATTTTGTGTATGAACTGCATGTGTATTGCCCTGTTTTATTGAACCAGTTAGTACTTAAAAGTAGACAAATGGCTGTTGTTTGATTTCAAGGAACAATTATATGCAGATGATAACTTGCCTGCATCAGATCAGATGCTACCAAATACTGCAAATAGTCAAGTGCCAATGCCGTGGGCAAACAATATACCTTCTCCATATATGCACAATCTTCAAAACCCTATTCAACATATGCCTTCATATGGAGGGTATCCTTTTACCAGTATGCAGTCAGCTCCTCCTTACCATCTACAAAATATGCAGTGGCCTTCCAACATGGACAAATTCAATCCTAATCTGGTTAGGGATTCCAATTATCGTACAAATAAGAAGACATCGGCAAGAAGAAAGGAGAAATATCCAAGTAAGAAAGGATCTGAAGATTCGGAAGAAGACAGGCACACTGACTCCAATGACATTGATTCTGGGAGTGGTTCAAGTTCAGACAAAGAGCAGGAAAGGAGGCATTCTCTCAAGAATGATGCGAAAAGAAAAAATCACAGGAGAAAATCCTCTGGAACAGTTGTAATTCGTAACATCAACTACATCACTCCAAATAGGAGGGATGGAAATGAGGGTAGAGGGTCAGATGAATCTCCTGACAATGATGCTGTCGATGAAGACTCCATCAAAGAGAAGGTTGAGATTGCAGTTGGGTCACTGGAAAAGTTCAGAAGGGTTGACAAAAATAATACTAAAAGAAGAAGAGCGACACAGGGACAATGCATTTTGAACGAATCAAGTGATGCTGCTGATCAAGATCCTGATGAGAACCAGGATGTAGATGCATCAAAGGGAGGGAATACAAATGAGAACTGGAATTCTTTCAAGAACCTTTTGATGATAGATGAGAGGATGGATACTAATGAAGCAGGAAAGCTGCAGCCTATTGATGTTCAGGATGAACATTTCACAATTAGAAGCTCTGAAGGGAGAATTTCGCTCTCAGCTAGTCCTGCTCTAGAGTTGGATTCTCAACAAGTTCCAAAGCAATTGAAAGCCCCAGATGACTCATTTATCATGAGTGAGAAGGACGGAGGGAGTGAAGGCAGAGTAAAGTCAAATGATATTGATAATGGGGAAGGTTCCTGTCCAGTTATGAGGAGAAGGGATTGTCTGGATGGGGAAATGTTTTCAAATAGAGTGGAAGAAGCAGGAAATTACCATGTGGATGCATTCTCTTCTTGTGTTTCCGAGTCATCTATAAACAAGAGCAGAAACGATGAAGATTGGTTTATTGTTGATCATGCAGGAAAATCAGTGAACTCAGATGCAACTGTTGAGCATAAACTGTTCAATGATGATTTCATTTTGTCGTCAGGGGGTGACTACTCCCATGCCAAAAAGAGAAGCAAAGAAATTCTCCTTGATGATTCTTTCATGATACAACCTCAATTGGCAGTTGCTGATTCATGTGATTTGCAGTGGAAAACGGACATAAGCATGGTTGAAAATCTAAATTCAGATGCCCAGCGGGAAACTAGCAACATAACTGTTTCACCTGATAAGCATGAATTATCAAACAATGGGGAGCCAAATGACCTTTGCATGGTCCTTGAACGGGATTCTGGATTGGAGCCTGCTGCAGTCTCGTGGACAATGGACTATGAAGTTGACATTTCTTTCTCAGAAACTGATAGAAGGTGCTCTGGAGTTGAAATGAGTGATATGGAGAATAAGCTTCCCATGGACTGTAAGAAAACTAACACGAGTGACAAAAAAGTTTCTGGAATGAGAAATCCAGAAAAAGCAGAAATGTCAAGGGTATCCCATGGATTCTCTGGAAAGAACAAGTCTGACATCATATACAAGAACAAGAAACCATCATCCATTAGTAGGTCCGTGGTTCAGAAGAGCAAACTGGAAAAGGTAAATATGAATATCCAGTTGCATTATTATGTCCTAAAGTGTGCACAACATACATCACTTCCTTTCATATTTAATACATCTAAATTCTAATGAAACAAGCTTGTAAACAGGAAGAAGAAGTTCGTAAGAAGATGGAAGAATTGATGATTCAACGCCAGAAGAGAATTGCTGAAAGAACTGCATCTTCTGGTCTAGCTCGAGCAGCTTCCAAGAAAGATCAGTTTGAAAGTAGAACAGCAAAAGGTTCCACTAGAAATGACAAGAACAGGACTCAATCCATCAGAGAGATAAACAGAATAAGTTCTGTCAAGGTCAGGGCAAGTTAGGAAATTTGTATTATTAGCATTAAATATATACTGTTGCCAATTGTCATGTCAATCTGTGTGATATCAATATGTGTATAATTATACATATACATACAAATCAAAGATGTATACCTTTCCATGTATATGCTCTATTCAGTAGATTACACTTGGGTTTTGAAGGAAATAATAGTTCTCAGTGGATGAGACCTTGCTTGTGAAGATCAGCTGTTCACTATATTATACCTTGAGTACAATATTCCTACAGACAACCGTGAATGAGTTTTAAGCAGTTTCAACTAGTGCAAGCTTGAAGCCAGTCTTGGCATAATTAAGCTTACAAGTGACCTTATTGGGGGAGGCTTACAGGTAAGAGGTCATGGTCAAAGCACGGCAGCCAGTACAAATCTGCTACTAGTAGCCAGATAGGTTAGCGCTTAGCCACTATTACCATTGGATTTGATTAAACACTAAAAATAAAATAAGTGTGAGATGCAATAATGGAGATGGTGATCTTGGGTCAACCCTTATTTTATTCTTGAAATTACAAAGCAAAAAGAAGGAAACATAAAGTAAGACTCAACTTAGTTCTAAATTAAAAATTAGTTGAGTTGATTACAGGGCTCTATTCACATCATGTATCATTTTTAGCATTGTATAAAATAATTATATTATTTTTAATGACTTTATTTTATATAATTTTTAATTTTTATGTAATATGTACTCTATCTGACCCATTTACATGTACCAAATCACTCCTTCTAATTATAGTGTCTAATAACTTATGTTGGATGTATTAAAATCATTATGAGTAATTTTATCTTATTTTCTCTTTAATGAGTGCTACCTCAATCTTCTTATATATTTTTTTATTTGTATTCTATCTTTTATTATGTATCCCGTTATCCATTATAACATTTGCATTTCAGTCAACACCATCTTATATTAATATTGTTTCGTAATTGTCGAATATTCGGATCCATACAACATATCTATTCTCACATTGTCTTTTAAAATTTATCTTAAACCTATTGAAAATTTAGAATACATAAAACTTTTCACCTAGTTTTTCTTTCTTTTTGCTAAGAATTAAGGTAGATGGATTTCTATTAGTTAACTGTACATCTCTTTGATTTGTTATTTACCATAATTAGTGTTCGATTTCAATTGATACCAAATCTTAAGAAGAAAAGCCATAACCAACGCAAGCAGATACTCACCCTCACATTCCAAACACACTTAAGATTTGTGGGGTGCCTCCAATATTTTCCCACGAAACCTCCAATCAGATTGGATATATAAATCTCCATATTTTTAAAGCAAAAAACAAAAGAAAGGGGAGCAAGTAATTCCTTTGCAGTCAAACCTAAAACTTAAAACTTAACTTTGTGGATGAAAAATGAAAAAACAATGAATCATTTTCCAAGTTATTGTTGATTCCACTTCAGGATTTCAGGGCATATTTACTACAAACATTGTATTCTTATAAAATTTCATTCCTTTTTGGTGAGGAAAGTGGTTAGTCTGAAATAATTTGTGCAGTGATATTGTAGATCCCCTCTTAACCCTTTAGATGACGAGAAGGGTTCTGAGCAGCAGAAAGAAATTTTCCATTACATTTATTCTGGTAAAAAATTTCCAAGGTTTTTCCTTTTTAGTTTCATAAGAATATATTTTTTCCCTTTTCAAAGTATCATCACCACCATACGTTTTGTAACTTCTTTTTTTCCTTACTACATTGAAAAGTAAGAGGGAAGAGATTTGAATTAAAAATTTCTCATATTAGACAGTGATCCTATATAACTGAACTAATAATTAAATTTCTTTTGAAAATGTGAACTTTAATGATATTGGCCTTCAGCATTTGGCATTTACTCCTTTTATGAGTGTACAATAAAAAGTAATATGCCTTATTTAAATTATTGATAAATATCAATTGTTTACAATTATTTTTTAACAGGATTATTGAATAAAAGGATACCTTTTTCTTTTGAATCTAAGTAGACAGGAAGGATATCTTTAGTCTACCAAAAGAAAGTAGCATACATTAAGTTTTACTGTAATTCACAATGATCATGCACCTAACACTTCCAAATAAACTGAAAGTAACCTTTTTTTGTGACTTTCCTTTGATTCAATAAGAAATCTAAAAATAAATTAGAAAAACCAAGAATTCAGATCAAGAAAATACAAAATATGAAATTAAACTAAAATAAATTAGTAATTGAGAAAACCGAAGAATGCATATAAGTAAAATATGAATTGGCCCTCGTAACAAAAATTTTAGACACCATTATTCTATTATGTATGACATTTTTCTCTAATACTGAGTACACTATATAATATCAAATTGGTAACTCAATTTTATAAATTATTTATTTTTATTTAGTTCTATCAAGTAACAAACTGAACACTCACAACCCAAAAAAATAATAAACAGCTACCTATATATAAAAAATAAATAAAAATGCCAAGCTGTTTGAACCCTTATTTAGTTAGTCTCCAGCTATACATATCAGTTCCTGCAACAGAGTTGGAGCTTATATCAGTTAGCCATTAAATTTGATGCACCCACAAAGCATAAACACTAAACCGAAGCCGAAAATGTCTCAAACAATCCCATCAGATAGGAAAGCCTCACGCGTTAGGAGGTGTTTTTAAAATGCTTGCTTCATTTCCTCTGCTTCCTTGACTTCTCTTTCTAGAGAACGTTCCATATATAGAAAGTTCATGGTTTGCCATTATCATTAGGCATTTCTCTCCCCCATTGACATGTCTTGAATTTTCTATTACCAACTTTCTTTCAAAATTTAATTTTTTTTTTTCTCTCTACACAAAGCTTTGAATGACTCTCATCGTGGGTTGTTAAGAATTTTTTGTGGGTTGTTGTTCAAAACCAAGGTATCACATACCCGGGAATGGTAAAACGCGTTTTCTGAAAGTTGAGTTCACCATTGTCATATTCAAGCTTATATAAGACGTGGGCATTTGTCAATAAGCCATGGCTGCCGCGGGCTTCTGTGGTTTGAAGCCCCTGCTGTTTCGTCGCAAGTCATATGAATTAGAGGTACAATACAATATGACCCATAATTCTTTCTTCTTTTCAATTGTATCAATGCAATCTGTTCTGATACCCTTATCTGTGTTATAGCCTAAAGGCCTGAGGTCTCAATCTGCAAATGTACATTCTAAAATCCCTAGATATTAAATTAAACCATCTAAATGTTTCTGTTAGATCAAAATTCAGAATCTCAAAGCTGGGTTCTTTTAGATATTTTTGACAAAACCATTCCCATATGTTTTGTAAGTGCAAAATCCCATTATTTTTTTGGGACCTGTTGCATTGTCATACTTCCTTTTATTAGTGTTATAAATCAGGTGTTTTGTTCTTGTTGTTTTCTATGACAAAGTAAGTGCTAAGCTTCCATTTTTTTGGACTTGTTGCATTGTCATGTTTCTTTTTGTTAGTGTTAAATCAGGAAGGCTGTAGTAGCAAGGTGCGCTTGTCCGATGGAAATGCAAATTCCATCTATATTTTCTATCAAAAGGACAAACTTTTAGGTTTCATTCTAAGAATACAAATGGTTATCAGTTTTTCATACCATAAATAGAAAAACATGTTTCTGGTATCACAAATTCTCATGTGCCAAGTTTTCACTGTCATAGTTCTTTTTATTTAAAAAATTAGTGTTAAATGTTCAAACCGGTTGAGACATATACAAGCAGGAAGGCTGTAGCAGCCAGGTGCACTTGTAAGTGGGAAATGCAAATTTTATCTATATTAAAATGACACCTTTAGGTTTCGAAGAACACAAATGGTTACCTGTCCATAAATCGAAAAACATGTTTCTGGGATCAAATTCTTGTGGCCAAGAATCAAAGAAGGGCTATTGCAGTTGAGGCCATAAGTATCATCTATATCAGAATTCAGAATGAGAAGCCGCCATTCACAAGTAATATTACTTCTGCAGGCAATGAAAGGCTCTGACCTGGTCAAGAAGCTACCAAAAGCTCAGAAGGAAGAATTAGGAGAGTTGATGAACTGCTCACTTGTAGGCGCAGATTACCTAATTTTATTGATGCAGCTCCAGAAGAAAATCTTGGCTTTCAGGGACATCATGGACGTACCTCCTTGTGATAGCTCTGCCTCCATTAATGATGTATCTATCTATACGCCTTTTCTTGCCCTTTTCCTTTCTTGTAAACTATTGGAAGGAGCAAAAGACTTTGTTTCAATTTTTCTGCTCTTTCTGAATTTGCCTGCTATCTGACTTCTTGCAGCTGGTTATAAAAACACTGGAAGATCTGCATAGGCTTTACCCTGAAGCTATATCCCGTAGTGAATTGTCAGATATCAAGGAAACATCTATAGATCAGGTTCACCTCCCCCCCTCCCTTCCTTCCTTTTAAAAAATAAGATTCACCATTTAGTAGGATTTAGCTCAAAATAATTATGCAATGCTTTTCTTAGCTTCTGTGAATACTAAACAAGACTGTCTGGCCAGGGTCTGGCCTGCTTCTCCAGGGTTTTGAGGTCAACTGGGGACAGATGGATGATGAATCATGACTGGATAGACAAATATGATATACCATCATATAAGGAGAACAACAACACTGAGCGGCTTGGTATGTCACTTATCCTCTTAGGATTGAATTCACAATATGAGTCAAGTAACGCATCTGTCAGATATTGTTATGAGAAAACTGTAAGTTGGCTATATATGGGAAGAAAGGACAATCATTATACGTTGTTCCCTCATACTCTATATAAGTTTCTTGATTAGAGTTGATATATGGTAATTTGTTTTGCAGTTGAGATTGTGTTGGTGACACTTGATAGCCTGATCAAAATAGCAAATGAAAAGTTTGACATGATGGAAGAAGATGACCAGAAGAAAGGATATAGTCCACAAGCTGACACGTTTGAGAAAATCTTAATACCGTCCCCCAGTTCAGGAAGCAAGACCTCTTGTTGTTCTTCTCCCGTCACCCCAACCTCAGTGCTTCCAGAATTGATGAACTTTTCTGCTAAAGCTAGAGAGAGTGGGAAATTGTCTTATGTCTCGCCACTTCTCTGGTCTCTCAGAGTTCAAGCAGTGGGGAAACTGAATCCAATTGATGTAAAGAGGCTGTCGTTCCACATGTCACCACATATGGAATCCCAAATAAACAAGAGATGGGAAGAATCAGTGAGATGGATGGAAGTGGATACTGATTCTGAGGTGAAAAAGGCAGATACAATTGAGGAAATCAGAAACAGCAAAGCTGAAAAGGACAGTTCAGAGGATCTAGTATTTGATTTGGATGAGATGATTATCCAGAAGGAATTAGACAGCAGAACTAGTAAATCTGGAGAGCTAGCCATAACCCCAGTGACAAATTTAGAGCCAGCAGCCTCTCTCAACCCAATACAGCAACCGCCTGAATTGCAGGAGAAATTCCCCCCACCACCGCCTGCATCTTTATTACCACCACCACCACCTCCACCACCATTCACAATGCATCCAGATACAGTAGTACCATCAAAACTTCCAACACCTCTGCCTCCTCCTCCACCACCCATGATGCAGCCAAATACAGCAGCACTACTATCACCAACACCAACCCCATCTGTGGTGCAGATAAATGTAGTGCCATTGCCACCACCTCCACCACCATTGCCCCAAACAGCAGGATCAGTTCTGCCGACTCTATCAGCATTGCCTCAGGCATCAGGATCAGCTCCACCACCTCCACTACCATTTCCTGGGGTATCAGGATCAGTTCCACCACCTCCACCACCATTGCCTGGGGCATCAGGATCAGTTCCACCACCCCCACCACCCATGATGGCCTTAAAGGGATCAGTGCCATCACCTCCACCTCCAATGCCACTTGCAAATGGAGTTGCTCCACCACCTCCTACACCTGGAGCAGGAAGATCACTGCGCCCCAAGAAAACAAATACTAAATTGAAGAGGTCAACCCAATTAGGTAATTTGTACAGGACCCTTAAGGGGAAGGTGGAAGGCTCTAACCTGAAAAGTAAATCATTTACTGGGAGAAAAGGTGCAATTGGGTCAAACACGGGTGGAAAACAAGGAATGGCTGATGCCCTAGCAGAGATGACAAAAAGGTATGCTTTCAAAAAGGCTCCTAACAACACCTAGGTGTATGTTTCAGGGACATGGAATAAGCCATTTAACCACATATATTTGTGTGTTTGCATATAGGTCAGCGTACTACCAGCAAATAGAAGAAGATGTTCAAAAGTATTCAAAAGCTATCAACGAGCTGAAACCAGCCATTACTTCTTTCCAGACAAAGGATTTGGCAGAGTTACTCAAGTTCCACAAAGATGTTGAATCCATTCTCGAGAATCTAACTGATGAAACACAGGTCATAACTGAAACTTCGAAAGGGCATTTTTATTTCAGTGCCACTACCATCCGTTATTGTTAACATATGTTGCTGAATGCTGATTCATGATCATGGCCTGCTAATTCTCTATTGAGCAGGTGCTAGCACGATTTGAAGGCTTCCCTTCAAAGAAATTGGAAGCAATAAGGATGGCAGCAGCCCTCTACACAAAGTTAGATTCAATATTCACTGAGCTACAAAACTGGAAGATAATGGCTCCCTTGGATCAACTCCTTGACAAGGTCGAACGTTACTTCGGCAAGGTATTTGAAATCTTCAGAATTATAGACTCCTTAGTCCTTAGTGATGCTATTTCCTTTATCTTTGCATATTCATGAGCATTAACCCAACAACATGTAGATCAAACAAGAATTGGATGCCTTGGAACGAACCAAAGATGAAGAAGCCAAGAAATTTCAGAGTCACAATATCCATTTTGACTTCCAGATTCTGATAAGAATCAAAGAAGCCATGGTGGATGTTTCCTCAAGCTGCATGGAGTTGGCACTGAAGGTACATAATTACAAAAATTTGTTCCAAATAAGCGTAACTACATAATCCAAAAGTTTTAGGATCATTTTGGAAATTATCTGACTTCAATGTGGTTGCGATTTGAACTTGATCCAGGAGAGGCGTGAAGCTGCAAATAAAGCAGGACCAGGATCCAAGAATGATGGAAAACCAAAAGCAAAAATGCTTTGGAGGGCTTTCCAGTTTGCATTCCGGGTCTATACATTCGCTGGTGGGCATGATGATCGCGCTGACAATTTGACAAGAGAATTGGCTCAGGAAATAGAAAGTGATCCACTTCACGAATGATTTTGCAGAAGTTTATACGAGTTCCTAGGTCACAATAATATATAATATGTGATATACCTAATATAGTAAGAAAACTACATGATAAGGTTCTACCTGTCCATCATGAGCTATCATGAGCATCTTTTTGCATGGAACCACCTGTTTGTCCCATGGCTGTTCAGAGTTGTGATTTTGATAAGTTAGGACCTAGTACTTCATGAGTTCTCGAAATTGCCGAACTCCTCTGGTACTGTGAAGCTTGACTCTAGCTTCCATGCTCCAGTTTGGTAATAATTAAAATATATTGGAAGTTATTCTAGTTAATGAATTCTGTTTCCTGTTTTGTATTCCTTTAGAGAGAGGGTGGTCTATTAAGATGGCACAACAAACTTTTTTTTGTTTTTTGGTACATAGGGAAAACGATGAATCAAGAAGTAAAGTAAGTTGAGAAATCCTAAGCAAAGGAAACTACAATAACCGAACCAACAAAAACCAAAAAATGAGTGGACAATGAAAACTTCCATCTAGAAATTGCTGAGAAATGCCATCGCATCCGCATACGTGCACAAAATGACATTTGGGGTTTCTTACATGAGCATTCCACCGTTCTAGAACAGGAAAGCTCAAGGATTTTAAAAACATTATGCCGCTCCATTTAAACCAATAACTGTCCCAGCCACAACAAAGAATAAGACTTGCTTCAAATTCATTTTAATACTAATTGTTTTAAAACTAATTGGGCAAATACTATATGAGAAGTTTGTAATGAAGGAAAATGGAATATAAGCATCTACAGTTTTCGTTTTAGCAAATATAGTTTTCTGATTAGATACCACTGAAAGAAAGTACAACTCAAGCAATTATAGAGATAGCATACATCAAAACAACCAAAACAGGTCAACAGACTTTAAAGTTAAATCCGTCGCAAGCAAAAAACCCTAGGCCTACTGCCTAGGCAGTTCCTTACTGAGAAACCAAACCAAAGGAGGGTCTTAGTTACTTCTTCCTTTTCTTATTGCTACCATTGTTAAAGCCTTTCAATTCATTAGTTGTCGCAGCAGAATTCTGCTTATTCAGACCTTTCCTCCCTCCATATCCAAATTTGGAATCTCTGAATTCCCTTTTCTTTTGATTCTTCCCTTTTACACCTCCTTGCTTTCCCTTACCACCTCCTTGCCTTCCCTTACCACCTGACCTATCTCCTGGAGCTACCCATGGCCTCTTCTTGTTTGATTTCTCAAATACTTTTCCATCTTCAAACTCCAAATTGATATCTCCATCTTTGTCACTGCCAGCAAACCCGCTCTGTTGCCTCTGTTTCCTCCACTTCTTAACAGATTCTATCTCCTCCTTTTTCTGTTTAGCTCTTTCTTTCAACTTCTGGGACTGAATCTCTTTAGCCAATTTCTTTGCCTCCCTAGCCTTCCTTCTCTCCTCAGCCTCCTCAATATTCTTCTTCTCGGTCAAAAGCCGCCCTTTCACTTTCTCCATGTGAACGTCTGTCTTCACCATCTCTGCATAATAGTCTGAAGGCCTGAGGAAAGGGAGACCCATTGAATGAAACTTATCGAATGCCTGCCTCGTTCCCTCCAGTGCCTGTGTGTAGAAAGCAAGCTCTCGTTCCAAGTCATCATTCACATCTACTTCTTTCTCTTGATCGATATCAATTGAAAGCTTGTGTATCCACTCAACATTTTCTGGCCAACTGATGTCACCAAGTTTATCAAGGAGACCATCTCTGTTATAGACTGCATTTTTTGAAGGTTCAGTCAATTTCACATCTTCTTCTTCTGATTCTGATTCTGAATTCTGATACTTCCCCATTTAGATGCTCATTTTCATCATCGCTAGTAATATCCTCATCTGACAATGCTGGTTCTTTATTGGCAACCACCATTAAACCTAAACAAATCAGAAGAATTAGCCTCAGAATGTGAACAAAAGAAATGCTCGTAGCATGTTTTGTTCAGATAACAACTAGCTGATATTGTTGCTGAATGTTTTGTCACACCCCATCCGTACCCAAAAAATTGGAAGGAACATAGATAAAGAAAAAAAAAAAAGATCAAATCATGTAACCAAATTTCCAATATGCCTCAACATTAGTACCATTTATAATCCTCAAGCTCCATACCACTACCACTGTCTTCAGCTAAGTAATAATTCTATAGAAACAAACAATAAAACAACTGAAGTATACCCAACAACTTCCACATCATAAGATACAATAAAGGAATCTAGCCACTGATATGGCTATCACTTTTACTGAACTAAGATATTCCATAGACAAACTTGTGTAGTTTGATCAACAAATTACTCCACTAAGAAGATATGAACACTAGTAATTCTCCCTTTAGGCCCATTACCACAAATAGAACTCAGTGACCATCACCAGCTATCTTACCACCCCTAATGTCAGCTACCAAAAACAAGGACCAGCACCACATTACCAGTCAGACCATCAGGTTGACACAAAGCAGATGAGTTTCACAAATTGTCAGTAATTAATTAAAAAATTATAATAATAATAAAAATTGAAAATTTCCTCTTTCTTTTGACAAGTATAAAAGAAAAGAAGAAAAAAAAAATTCAAAATTTGGGAATAAAGCCTTAAACTGCATCAAAAAATAATTTAGGTCTACTATTTACCTAAACCATGGATCACCAAAATTCAGTCAAGGGTAATTCAGGAACAAATGATAAATGAAATAACTAAACTTTGCAGATAAGGAGTTTCACTTTTAGTTTCTTGTTTACATCAAAATCAATTCGAATTTCCAATGGTTAACAATTCAACAAATCAATATGTAAGATGAAATAAGCCCAGACATTAAATTATCGAAAAATTAAGCTACCAATCATCATTTTAACAACTCCCAGATAAAGATAAAGGCACATACTTATATATATATCATATGAGAGAGAGGGATTAACCGACCTGCTCGAGAACGATGGTGCTGGTGCAACGATAGACGAAAGCTGCGAGGGAGAGAGACAGGTATATGAAGAGAGAGTGTGGTTTAATGTGTTAAACCCTAGCGCGCGAGCCTTTGAAGTTTGACAGATTCCCTTCCCAATTAGACCACATATATTTGGGCTTGGATAGTTGGATTTGAGACTTAAGACTGCTGGATCAAATTTAATCAGGCTTTTCACCTTATTTTTCACAACAATGTTTTAATAGATGAATACCTAAACAGCCCAATGGTTGGTTTTTTTTTTTTTTTTTTTTTTCATACAAGTTAGGGGTGTTTATGAGCTAGATTAGTTCAATTTCAAATTAATTTTGAACCAACTCAACCTAATTAGTTCTAAATATTTTTGAGACCAATCAATTCATACAGAGTTTGAAATCAGTCAAGTCCATAAAACATGGACTGGATTAGGGTGGATTGAGTTGATTGGATTAGATTTTTTTATTTAGGCTTATTATTTTACATGTCACTTGCTTAAGTAATAACTTGTATTAAACAATATTAAGTTGTTGTAATTTATTTTAATTTTTTTTCTTTGTGATAAAAAAATGAACAGTTAGTTACTTCAATCTCCAGAACAGGGCTCAGTTAAATGTTTACCAATCTAGGACTACTGGTGTCGAACCCAAACATTTTTGTAGCAAGACGAAGAAAACGCACCACTGAACAACACATTGTTGACAATAATCACATGTTTTCATATTCTAAATTTTCAATAATTAATAATATTTTTCAAAAGGTACAATCAGGTTACCAGTAATCATGTGTTTTTATTTACAAGCTCATTATCAACATAAACACACAAAGTAAACTCTAACTTTCTATAACAAAATTGGTTTAAAACGAGATTACATTACACAATGGGCTTTATTGAGATGATATAACAGCTACTAGTTAGGTAATTATTGACTAAATAATTTTATGAGAAAATATTAATCTTTAAAAATATATATAAAGTTTTAATTAGATCGGGTCGAATTATTAACTTTTGCAACTATGAATCAATCCAGTTCAATAACATTAATAAAAAATCAAGACCAATTCAAATCAAGCAACAATATTAATCAAAATCAAGCAACAATATTTTCAATTTAATCAATTCAACTGATTTAGAGTAATTTAATCAATTTGATCCTGCCACTACAAGCTAGGTAGTAACAGATACTCTATTATAATTTATAATGTTAAAGCTTACATGGACAATTCTACCCAAAAAACTAGGGAGTTAATTGACAAAATGATTTTAATTTCTTGAATTTTCGAGGAGCTTGAATTTCAAATCTTATCTTTATCCAACTACCTGTAAAGATTAAGAAATGGATTGATTCATTCAATTTCATTGTATTTTAATTTGCAAGTGACAACTAATATTGGAGATCCACAAAAAACTCTTCATTAAATGATAAAATTCAATATATATTTTTTCCTGCTGATACATGTGTGACACATGTGACGTCCCATGAGATTGGCATTTCATGCATCAATGGTGACTTTGTGGACAAGTAGCCTAAGAAAAGTAGTACCAATTGACCATTTACTATATTATGTATATATTTACACAAAAATTGATAGACGATTTAATTATAATAATTAAATTGAATAGATGAAGACTTCATTAAATTTTCCTTTTAATTCATCTCAATATATAAACCTACTTGTTACAGAAACTACATTTTTATTAGCAAAATCATTCCCTGATTATATTTTTTTTATCAAAAGTAAAAGTGCAAAAACTATTTGAGCTTTGGGAAATGGGTTTAGGAGATATATATATATATTCAACAAATACTCGAAGTGATTTTGTCAGTTGAGCGAAAATTAAACTATCTCTGCAGCACCATTTTTAAAGCAGTTGTTTTACTAATTGAACCAATGTAATTAGTTGACATTAAATACTATTTGGGATTTGGGAAATGGGTCTAGGAGGATAAATATAGATCCAACAAGCATTCAAAGTGGTTTTTGTTAGTTGAGTGGAAGTTAAACCACATCTTCATCACCATTTTTAAAACCCATTATTTTACTAATTGAACTAATATAACCAGTTCACATTAAATAATATTTCTTTTTATATTCAAAGGTTGAATTTCCATGTGCCAAGAATTTTAAAATAGTTATAGATATATACAATGATTTTAAAATAATTAAACAAAAATATATGGAGAACAACAACTCAATTATTTATTAACAAATCCTCAAGTTAAAGTTGCTTTCAAGAAGGAAAGGAAGCTTAATTAGGTTGCTTATAGAAAACACAACGTGGCCTAGCGAGGAGAAGACTTATTAATTGAGATTTGGTGAAGAAGATTAAATTAATTACAGGGTTCCACATGAGGAGGAACCTAATAGGTTTTAATTACTATTTTCACTTGGGCTATATATTAGTAATCGTGAATGTATGAATTTTGAACAATATACTCATGCAAAATCAAATTGATTTAGCAGAATTTTCCAATTCACTATGTAAGATTCATTGGCAATATCAATAATATCTGAATTAAACTGAAAGAAGTTGCATAATATTAATGTACCACACCCAAAATAAATAAGAAAAATAGTAAGATATAGCCAAGAAATTCAAAAAAAAAAAAAAAAAGTAGGAAGCAACAATATTATAAAACTATAAGCACGTGCACCCCCACAACTATTGAGTTGAAGTAGTGTACTTTTAGTCCTCAAGCTCAATCTTGATACCTTTAATGGAAACATGCCCTTTTCCAAACCTTGGCACCAAAGTGACCACCACAGTCTCATCATCTTCAACTTCCAAATCCTCCAACAAATCTGTCAGCCCTAACCCCAAAGAAGTCACCATATTCTTCATGTGCTTGTTGCTGTTCTTATTATGTTTATGCTTGTGATGAGGCACATTCACAAAGCTCCCAGCAAATTCTGTCTTGTCCGGTCCACTAGGCAGATCATCTTCATCATTAACATAAACATCAAACTTCACAGGTGTATCTCTTTCAAACTCAATTCCTTCAATCACCAAAACCTCTTCCTCTTCTTCCTTCTCCTTCTTGCTCCTTGATTTCTTTGGCCTCTTAACCACACTACTTATAGCCGAATCCAACACTAACGGAAACTTTGTTGTCCTTGAAGTCACAGCAGCATGAGCTTTTTGAACACCAAGACGCTGAGCTGCCCTTTGAAGCTTAGATCTTCGTGGTGTTGGCCGAGCTTGTAACCATGGAATTTCAACATCTTGATAAACATATCCAAGCTTTTTACTGTCAAGGCAATCCTTGACAAGAACACGGACCGGATTAGCATTCTCATCATAAAATAAAAACCCAGAATTTAACCAATCTGGGTCAGTAAAATCTTTCCTTTTCCCACCTAATGTTTTCCAAACTGTCCACAGCCTATCCACATTTGAGTGATGAGCATAGAAAAGTGGATCATTACCAGCTGAATACAAATTTCCCATGTTTTCATGGTTGGGTTGAGTGTTGTCACCACACCACACGTGGACAGTACCATGTGGAGAGTTCTCTAAGGAACCAGCACCAGGATCAGGCTCATCCCCAGCCCGGTAAGGGCTACCGAGAAATTGTTTAGCATTCCTAGCATTTGGAACTAAATTCCTATACATTAAGTTCAAATTATTGGACACAATTGAATCATTTGAGATTGTTTCATCGACACCATTATAATCAAGGTTGATTAATTTTGGTGGTTGATGATTGGCATTTCGGAGTGAATCATGAAGAGATGACTTAGGGTTTGTATAAATAGCAGGAATTTGCATTCCATTTGGAGAATCCCAATTCCAAAATGGCATAGCAAAATTTGGATCATCAATCAATTTTCCCAAGATTTTCTCAAAGAAATAAAGGTAGTAACGATGAAAAGGTTGGAAAAGCCAAGAATCATGAACTTGAAAATCAAGATCAGGGAAACCAATTTGTTCATGAGCACCATCACAATAAGCACAATGAATTGCTGCTTGTTGTTTGAAGCTACGTGGATCATCGGCCGGAAGAGCTTTCATAAGGTCAAGAGCCTTTGTCAATTTGGCTATGTAGGCATCATCAACTAAATGAGCAGCTGGTCTAATCCGAAGTGGTGCATTAGATGGAATGAGCTTGAAATCTATGATGTTGGAGGAAAATGGTGGACAGCAATTGATTTGTGCGACACCCTCCGGTAAGTCAGCTGCACCACATTTAGATATATCCGGTGGAGATATCGGAGCGGCATTGGCCAAAAGACGGCCATTGCTAAGACCAGTTGCACCATAAAAACCAGCACCTCCAAGGCCAAGAAGGATATCCCTTCTGTCAAACTTGTCAAGATTGGTTTCTTGATCTATTTTACGATTTTTTGGGTCATTTCCATTTGTGGCTTTGCATGATGACACTCTACGAACATAGTATAGTTTGTTTGGCTTTCCAAATTTAGAGGCTTCTTGGGACCTTTTTCTAAATAGTGAGCATAAAGAGGAGGTGGAAGTAGTGGTGGTGGTGGCGGAAGAGGAGGGATTTTTGGTGATCAAGGAGAGTGGTGAAGAGAGGGAAGCCATTGTGTTTGCCTTTTGGTTTTTGGTATATGCTTATGGCTTCATCAATTCATTGGTTTTATAATGAAGTTTGCGAAGACTTTTTTATTTCCTTTGAAATTTGGGATTCTTTTTTTATTTCATTTGAAGACTTTTTCTGTCTTATATTCCATGCATTTCTCTCATGGGTAGAGATCTACCTCATAGAGAGGAGCTAGTCTACTTATAAAATTAAGCTTAATCCGACCCACATTTATTACGTTTTTTTTTTCTTCTATGTTAGTGGTCGTCCGAGATAATTTATATCACATCAATTAATTCATCTTTTCGATGGCAATTAAAAAATTTATAAAATTTTACTATGACCTAGATAATATATTAAGTATTTAATTAATATATTATTTAATTTCATTGAAAGAAAACTAATTAGTATGAATTCAATCTATATTACAATAATTGACATTGATTGGCATTTTTTTCACATTTCTTTTTAGTTAATAATTTTATTTATTTATTTTTAGTGTAAAGAAGATATAAGTATTGATGTTGAAACTTTAACAACACTTATATGAGTAATAAAAATTGATAAATTCTAATCAGATCTATTGTCAATATAAACCTTAATTTCTTTCATTATAACAAAAAAGCAAACTTTTAACAGGAAAGTTGTCGTACATCGATTTTGACCAAGCATCTTTATCAATATCAACTACAGGTGTTGTAGCATTACAAAAGTTGTTGCTCATTTATATGATACTCCATATTAAGAAGAAGGAAAAATTAAATTAACCCCAATAAAACTCTCCAAAAGAAAATAAGAAGAAACAAGAAATTTCATTAAGGAAAAAAGAAACCCAAAAATTGTCATAAAAATAATTAGATTTGAGAATAATAGGATCATTACCTCTAGATTTGTTATAAAAATAATCAATTTGTGGCCCATTTTTTCAAAACTATGAAAAAAGGCTTAATTATACATTTGGTCCCTAATTTAATTTAGAGTTCAATTTAGTCCCTCAAGTTTCAATTGTTACAATTAGATTCCTTATAAATTTAATTTAATGCAATTAGGTCCCTCCCATCTAAATTAACACCAATGAAGTGACGTGGCTAATAGAAAATGAGGTGGACAACACAATTGTTATATTTAACCAATTAAAAATAGCCACTAGTATTTGTATGAAGCTTATATAAAAGTTAAATTTAAACATTTTATAAATAAAAAAATGGTATTAAGAATTTTTAAAAATTGTGAAACAAAAGGTAAATAAATCCCTTATCTTCCCTCTCCCCACCATCACCACCAAGGCACCAATGAATTTCAGCTGCGGGACCACCATTGGTGTTATCGGTGACCATCAATTCAACCAAGATACACACAAACAAAAATATAAAATATAAACAGCAAAGAAACAACAAACTAATTTGAATGAAATTCTGGGCCAATTAGAACCCTTAAATTGATAAGCAAGTGTGGAAGCGAGGGTGGGTTTGATCCCTTCCTTCCTAGCAGTACTCTATATATCTCTCTCTCTTTTCCTATTTTCTTTATCTATAAGAGAGCTCATCATCGTCATCATAAAAAAATTCCTTTCTCCATTTAGAATCATATCTGAATCAATTGGAGCAGTTTCGATGAAGATAGAACTGAGATTTATTATGAGCGAAGATTCCTAATAAGGAATGGTGATCATGGGATAGAGAGGAAGACTGACGCTTCCGTTTTCAAGAGCTTAGATTTACAGTCATGACACCCATGAGACGGTGAGAGAGAGCTAAAGAGGAAAGAAGATTGGTTTCACATATGATTTTAAGGGTTTGTGAATTTTGTGGCTATGGAAGGGGTAATGGTGAGGAAGAGAGAGAAAGAAAAAAAATTGTTTTTATATATTTAATATTATTTTTAATTAAATTTTTATACATATCACTTGGTTATTTTTATTGATCAACTATTTCATATGGCACCATGTCATTATTATCAGCGTTAATTTAAACCGTTTTGACGATAGAGTTAATTTAAACGGTTTTGACGATATAGACTTAATTGCATCAAATTGAAACTGATGAGATCTAATTGCAACAATTGAAATTCGAATGATTAATTTTGACTCTAAATTAAATTATAGGAACCAAAAGTACAATTAAGTCTAAAAAATAGAAAATAATAGATGGTTATTATTAAAGACGAGAGACGATAATCCTAAATCAACTTGTGTTGTGAAAAGTTTTGAGATAAAGAGATGAGGACAATTGCTGATCCAATTTTTAGTTAATGCTTTAATTTTTGTATAATTTTTTTAGCTAATAGTTGACCATATGGACCGATGGATACATTTGTAACTATTAACACGAGAAACATTATTGGTAAACAATAATTTAGGTTATAACGAAGACAAGAACATGTATTTAATAGTTATAGGTTAGCTTATTTAAATGTTTCTTTGCTATCAAAATTGATTGGTCCTTCCACCACAATTTATTTTGTGCTGATTGAAGATTAGTTCTACCAAATATTATATTATTGGAAAATGTTATTAACGTGGTTTCTTAGAAAAATTGTTTAATTCATTGAAAATTTAGACAAGTGATGCAATACATATATTTAAATTAAGTATCAATTCTTATCAAAATAATAATAATTAAGTATCAATTAAATAAGTCACATAGATCTAGTAAGAGAAAATAAGTATGATACAATTAACAATATTAATTGAGATTTTGCATAATCAAAATATCAAAATATGCAAATCTTGATAACTGATTTACACAAGAGATTAATTTAATTCATTTTTAAAGAATTTAAACTTTTAATAACTGTTTTATAAGAGAATTCAAATCACTGAATGAGTTATTATTATATTTTTTATCTTAAGTAAGAAAAAAATTTACTAACTCATGCACTTGTATTGCATATACATCATTTAGCTCTCATATCGATGAGGTACGATCCCTCATCGATAATAAATTTTTTACCTTAAAAATTTGAAAAAGTCAATATTAACATAGTAAATTTTTATGTTATAGATGTTAAACAATAATATCATAATCATGAAAAATATTTCTTTTAATTCATAGTAATTTTTAAAATTTTAATTCTTAAATTTGAGAAGAAATACAAAAATTAAGATTATTATGAACTTATTAAATAAAAAAAAATATCATAACTTCAATTTTAATTGTTATTGACATACAATTATTGAAAAATTATAAATTTATTAATATTGAGAAGAATTAGTAGAAAAGAAATCAATAGACAGAAAATAATTACAATTCTATTGATATTAGAATAGAGAAAAAATAGGGAAAAAATAGTAGTTTATTTAATGCAAAATAACAACTAAATATAACTATGTAATAATACAAACTTAAAAAAATAAAAAAATTCTGCCTCTTAGACTTTTTTATATATAATATAGATATAAATTAATTAATCTAAGTTCTAGATATGCACATCTATGCACATGTATTAAATCGAGAAACATGATTGGTAAACAATGATTTAGTGCAGGCAAGAACATGTATTTGATAGTTATAAGTTAGATTATTTAAATGCTTTTAAAAATATTTCTATCAAAATTGATTGTTCCTTCTACTATAATTTATTTTGTGCTGATTGAAGATTAGTTCTACGCAATACATTCATGATTATATTATTGGAAAATGTTATTAACGTGGTTTCTTAGAAAAATTATTTAATTCATTGAAAATTTAGACAAGTGATACAATTAACAATATTAATTGAGATTTTGCAAAATCAAAATATCTAAACATTGAAATCTTCATAATTGATTTACATAAGAGATTAATTTAATTCATTTTTAAAAATTTACTTTTAGTAACTAATTTATAAAATAATTTAAATCATTGAATGAGTTATTATTATTATTATTTTTATCTTAAGTAATAACAAAATTTATCGACACATTCGTGCGTGTATTACATATACATCATTTAGCTCTCATATTGATGAGGTTTGATGCCTCAACTTCAGGGTAACCACTTCGATCTAGGTAGATGGGTGATGGTGAGGAAGAGAGAGAAAGAAAAAAAAATTGTTTTTATATATTTAATATTATTTTTAATTAATTTTTTATACATATCACGTGGTTATTTTTTATTGATCAACTATTTCATATAGTGTCATGTCATTGTCATCAGCGTTAATTTAAACGGCTTTGATGATATAGACTTAATTGCATCAAATTGAAATTGATGAGATCTAATTACAACAATTGAAATTCGAATGATTAATTTTGACTCTAAATTAAATTATAGGAATCAAAAGTACAATTAAGTCTAAAAAATAGAAAATAATAGATGGTTATTATTAAAGACGAGAGACGATAATCCTAAATCAACTTGTGTTGTGAAAAGTTTTGAGATAAAGAGATGAGGACAATTGCTGATCCAATTTTTAGTTAATGCTTTAATTTTTGTATAATTTTTTTAGCTAATAGTTGACCATATGGACCGATGGATACATTTGTAACTATTAACACGAGAAACATTATTGGTAAACAATAATTTAGGTTATAACGAAGACAAGAACATGTATTTGATAGTTATAGGTTAGATTGTTTAAATGTTTCTTTGCTATCAAAATTGATTGGTCCTTCCACCACAATTTATTTTGTGCTGATTGAAGATTAGTTCTACCAAATATTATATTATTGGAAAATGTTATTAACGTGGTTTCTTAGAAAAATTGTTTAATTCATTGAAAATTTAGACAAGTGATGCAATACATATATTTAAATTAAGTATCAATTCTTATCAAAATAATAATAATTAAGTATCAATTAAATAAGTCACATAGATCTAGTAAGAGAAAATAAGTATGATACAATTAACAATATTAATTGAGATTTTGCATAATCAAAATATCAAAATATGCAAATCTTGATAACTGATTTACACAAGAGATTAATTTAATTCATTTTTAAAGAATTTAAACTTTTAATAGCTGTTTTATAAGAGAATTCAAATTACTGAATGAGTTATTATTATATTTTTTATCTTAAGTAATAAAGAAATTTACTAACTCATGCATGTGTATAGCATATACATCATTTAGCTCTCATATCGATGAGGTATGATCCCTCATCGATTTTTTACGTTAAAAATTTGAAAAATTCAATATTAACATAATAAATTTTTATGTTATAGATGTTAAACAATAATATCATAATCATGAAAAATATATTCTTAATACTTCTTTTAATTCATAGTAATTTCTAAAATTTTAATTCTTAAATTTGAGAAGAACTACAAAAATTAAGATTATTATGAACTTATTAAATAAAATATATATATATATATCATAACTTCAATTTTAATTGTTATTGACATACAATTATTGAAAAATTATAAATTTAATAATATTGAGAAGCATTAGTAGAAAGAAATCAATAGACCTAAAATAATTACAATTCTATTGATATTAGAACAGAGAAAAAATAGGGAAAAAAATAGTAGTTTATTTGAAATAAAATAACAACTAAACATAACTATGTAATAATACAAACTTTGAAAATAAATAAGAAGGGGATTTAAGGATAAAGAGACAAACCCTTCTTCGAAAGAATATTTTGTTCTAGTTTGACAAGCAAGAATCATAAATGCAATTCTCACATGAAAATAAATAAGAAGGGGATTTAAGGATGCATACCGATATTTACATATTTGTAGCCAAGTGCTGCCAAGCCAGTTGAAACTGGATAATCTGCTGTTTTAGGGAATAAAAAGTAATAAATACAAAACATTGACAACAATTACAATATTAGTGGCATAACATTAATAATGATAGCAATAATTATATAGTAGTGGTGGTGTGACAAAAATTTCATGACAAGACTCGAGTTTTTGACTTGGGACCGTAATGACCACCAATACAAGTTAAGATGCATGTCATATGCTTAGAGGATGGAGCTACCTAACAAAATCTTAGTTGTTTTCTATAAAATAAAGACCTTATTGCTATGATATTTAGCTAAATAGAAAAAAAAATGATAATAGATTTAATCGGACTGCCTTCAGAGTGCCTACATACAATATTTTTGGCAATCTCCTATTCTTAAGTTTGTAATTGTGTCTAAAGAAAATGGCTGTTGACAGACCTCCATTGTCTATTCTCTTCTCTCAAAAATAGTGTTAGGTGTGAAAAGTTTTGAAAATAATTCATTTTTAAATTATAGGAATGTAGCAATTGAAATTCGAAGGATTAATTGAAGATACCATGAAAAATATACTGTTAATATTTCTTTTAATTCATAGTAATTTTTAAAATTTGAATTCTTAAATTTGAGAAGAACTACAAAATTTAAGATTATTATGAACTTATTAAATAAATAAAAAATCATAACTTCAATTTAATTGTTATTGACATACAATTATTGAAAATTATAAATTTATTAATATTGAGTAGAATTAGTAGAAAATAAATCAATAGACAGAAAATAATTACAATTCTATTGATATTAGAATAGAGAAAAAATAGGGAAAAAAATAGTAGTTTATTTGAAACAAAATAACAACTAAATATAACTATGTAATAATACAAACTTAAAAATGTATAAAAGAAAATAAAAAATTTCTGTCACTTAGACTTTTTTATATATAGTATAGATACAAAATTAATTAATCTAAGTTCTAGATATGCACATGTATTAAATGGAGAAACATGATTGGTAAACAATGATTTAATGCAGACAAGAACATGTATTTGATAGTTATAAGTTAGATTATTTAAATGTTTTTAAAAATATTTCTATCAAAATTGATTTTTCCTTCTACTATAATTTATTTTGTGCTGATTGAAGATTAGTTCTATCAAATACATTCATGATTATATTATTGGAAAATGTTATTAACGTGGTTTCTTAGAAAAATTATTTAATTCATTGAAAATTTAGACAAGTGATACAATTAACAATATTAATTGAGATTTTGCAAAATCAAAATATCTAAACATTCATATCTTCATAATTGATTTAAACAAGAGATTAATTTAATTCATTTTAAAAAAATTTACTTTTAGTAACTAATTTATAAAGAATTTAAATCACTGAATGAGTTTTTTTTTTTTTTTTTTTATCTTAAGTAATAACAAAATTGATCGGCACACTCTTGCGTGTATTACATATAATCATTTAGCTCTCATATTGATGAGGTTCGATGCCTCAACTTCAGGGTAACAACTTCAATCTATGTTTTTTTTTTTTTTGCTGTAAACCACGTGATTTACGTTAACCATGATACTTCACCTGATATACATTTATAAATATTTCTCTAAACCCAACATTAATTAGCAAGAAGCCATAGACTAATTAAAAATTAAAAGCAGGAAAATTGTGCATAAACGAAGACGTTAGGGAGAAATTAATGTATCATGGTCAATCAAGAAATTGAATGATTGAAGATTATACTTAACCTAACGAAGTTTCAATTTCCAAAATTTTCAATAGCATTCCATAAGAAAAAAATTAACATGAGTAACTTTCACAAGTAATCTAATCACAAATCCTCATCTTTCTTGATGGAATGATCAAAATCCTTAATTATTTATTTTGATTAAAAAATCTCTCTCTACAAGATTAAACTTCTGAATGAGATGATCTCCTTTTAGTTTCAACATTCGAACAATGTGATCCTTACCATGAGCTACTATCTAATTTTGAGTTAATGTACATGTGTTCAACTTAATTATGTGACAAATAAAAGTTAATAAAAAATAATGTGGTTAATGAATATGATGCTTGACATTTGACTTAAGTTAATAATATATATATTAATTAATACTTTTGAAAAGCAAAAAACGATTGCTAAATTTTTTCATCATCTATGAGCCCTTTCACCTTCAAACCTTCACCCTTGCATGCGTTTGTCTAGCTAGAATTTCAAGAACTCATTAGTCTAACCAAAACGATTGTTGTCCATCACTCGACCAAACACCATTCTAGTCCACTCCTTTAAGTTTCACCCCACCTTCAACACCAATATTAGTTCCATCTTTTCTAACGCACTCTTTGAACTCAACTCCATTTTGTCTGAAATTAAAATCGACAACTTGTCCAGCAAATATAATTTGAACTCAAAGTTAACTCAATTTGGATTGCAGAGGATCACATTGTTCAGATTTTAAAATAATGACTAAATTGATCGATTTAGAAAACTAAAATAATTTAATTGTGAAAATCAAAACTACAAGGACTAACTTAATTTTATTTTTTAAATTATTAGGACCAAAAGTATAATTAAGGTTTTGTTGTATTATACATCAACCTAAAATCTAGCATGTTTTATCAAAATGGGCTTCCGGCCCATATTAAGGTACATTAACAATCTCCTATATAGGCCTCTTGCCATTATTTAATTAGGTTGAATCAACATTAACAATAAGTAATACTAGTTAGTGATAGCATTGCCTAATTAAGCTTTGTATTATGACTAAAAAATAAGACACTATGCCTGCCTATATGGGCTTTGGGTCCATAATTCCATATCCACACCCTACAACTCAGTGGTATTTAAAACTAGTTTAAGAGCCATGCTTGCTTAATTTTGAGTACCCTCCAAATAATAGTGACCATGTCTATCGGGTTTAAATTTTTTTTTTTTTTTTCCTTTCTTTCTACTCAAAGTAAAAGAGTAAAATAATCTTTAAAACAGTACGAAAATAATTAGAGAATAAAGTTAACCATTAATTTATATTATAGAATATTTTTTACTAAATATAAAATCAATTATTTGGCTATATATTTATGTGGCCTCTGATGCACTTAGTCAAATATAATACTTTTTCTCTTGACAAGTCGAGTAAAATAGTTTTACAAAATTTTAAATTGACTTATTATTTTTTAAATGAAAGATAATTATTGGAGATTAGAAAATTACAAAAATAAAATAAAATTTAAGACCTCTTAAAATTATCATGATGAAGGAAAAAAAAAAAAAAAAAAAACTTATTTTTTCCCTAACAAATGTGTGTCACACTTCCAAGTTCCAAGTGGGGGACGGGACAAATAAAATTAGATATGTCGGTCACCTTGTCATAGCATCAGCCTCAAACTTCGGCTCAGAGCACACAAAACCCACTGAGTTACTCTTTTCCTCTTTGGTACCAAAATAAAATAGAAAACCAAAGGGAGCAGATATCTCTTTCGCTCTGTGTTTATCCTGCTGGTCCTTGTCTTGCATTTACTTCCCTCATAAGTAAAACTACTCTGACCTGAAAAGTGCGTACGTTTTCTGTGATTGTGATTGGTTCTGAAATTTATTTATCTAGTATTGTTATTGTTAATTATCTTTTGGCTTCTTCTAATCTAACCCCCAAAATATTTATGGGTTTTGTGTCTGTTTTGGAGGATAAGGATTGATTTAGTTTGTGGGTTTTGAGTTATGGCTTCGAAGCTGTTATTGTTGGTGGTCTTTGTGTTTGATCTGATTGCGTTTGCGCTTGCTGTTGCTGCTGAGCAGAAGAGGAATACTGTGAGTTTGCTTTCTCTTTCCCTTCGTTTCGTAATTTTATTTCTTTCATATTTTTTTATTTTTGCATTTTAGAGATTGGTATCATGGTGACTTGGTTAAGAAAAGGAAAAAATAATTATAAAAAAAACCACTGTTGTGATACCTGATTGAAAATTTTCAGTTGATTATTTTGATACCCAGCAACAAAATCGTAACTTGCTGCACAATATATATAAAAAACACTCTGTTGTGATACCTGATTGAAAATTTTCAGTTGATTATTTTGATACCCAGCAACAAAATCGTAGCTTGCACAAAATGGTAGAAGTTTTCTGTTTTTTTCCCCTAAATGTATTTATTGATTTGCTAAAGAATTCCAATTATCTAGTTTATTGGTTGAGTTAGTTCAATGTTTTGTGTAGGATTTGTTGAAGTTCTTAGAAATATGGTATGGATATGTTAGCAATTGTGTGAAACTTATATGCTGATGAGTGTTGACATACATAAAAATATATTTACTCTATTCTCATACCCTTTTTAGATCAGAGGCAAAATATACGCAGCTATGTGCAGCAGTAACAACCATAGATACATATGAAACTTTTGTGTTCCAGAATAGCACTGATTTGACATTTGGATGGTTTACCACCACAAATAGTGAATTGGGACTTGTAAAACTCATTTGAGAATGCAACCTTACCTGGTTTGTGATGGGTAGTTATCAATATTTACAAGTTTGGAGCTCACGAATGATACCTGAAGCAAACTGGGAATTTAGTTTTGCAGACCATAGCCAAGTGAACTGGGAATGTCAGGTTATGGAAGATAGATCTGTAGTTTGTTTGATAACATAAACCACTGCAATGCAGTTTCGAATATTTAGAAACTCGGAAACATGGGTAGGATGATTTGCATCTTACAGACATTTGGAATGACCTAGTCAGAGGAGATGTCCTTCTAGATTGGTAAAAGGCACTAAAGCTGGATCTACTGAAAAATGATGTCTTAACTGTTTTACCTTACAGGGGTATAATAATGCAAGAAGAGAATAGATGAGTACCGAGTATTTCCTGTTTCGTAAAAATTAAGTAGTTGGTGGACAATTGTTAGTAGAATATGGTTAAGGTCGATAAATAATTGATGGTGACAATACACAAAGTTTTCATAAAACCTATCAAAAGAATTAATAACTCAACCAAAATCTTTCTGAAAATAGGTTAGCCCATAATAAGTAGACATATAGAATTAATGAGTCATGCCCAAAAAATTAAAAATGAAAGAACTATTGACTACCAATTTGTATATCCCAAGTCTTTCAGAGAATATTTAGCAAATACTCTCAAATTGAGGGAATGAAGAATGTCATTCTTTCATAATAATATTGTTCATCATTGAATGGATTCTTCTGTATTTAAGAATTTGAGAATGTGGAAGGCTCAAATTAGTGGAAGGCTCAAGTTAGTGTAAAACATGTCTTGATAGTTTCTGGGGAAAAGCATATTTTATTTGCAAAGATTTATGCTTTTATTTTCCTTTCGTTTTTGTACACATGCAGATGATGGGTTTAGAATCTTTGATCTGACTCCACGTTTTCTCTTTGAGGGGCAGCAGCCAAGTAGGAACCATTAGAGATAATGATCATTGACTCAACCCTACAAACTTTTCCTGAACAAGTTTCCCTGTCAGCTCTTTTGTTTTCCATTATCTTAGTCTAGGTCTATGAATTTCATATTAAAACACATCATAAAATCAAGTGTAAACTCTAATCTCCTTAAAGTTTCTCTCCCTTGCAGGTATATAATCAGTGATACTTATTCAATCCTAATTGCAAACTAAGAAAATATTGGAAAGTTTTGATGAGAAAAGGTATTAGATTAAACTTATTTAAAATTAATTAACTGTGATGGAAAAAGTGAAAGCATGAAGCAGAAATGGGTAAGCATGATTTCATCAACTAGAGATGTGGAAAACCAATTAGGCCAAACCACAAAATTTGATTTGGTAGAGGTAATTTTGCAAAGATCTGTTGCCAAGCAACTAATATTTTATTATGGTTGCAAAGAAACAATAAAGGGCAATCTCATGGAATTTTGAAACATTTGGATAGCTTGCTAAGATATTAATTTTTTCATAGAAAAATAATGGACAAGAAAAAGATACTAGTTATATTTTTATAGAACATTGTTGTGGTAAATACATATTTCTAACGAGACTAAACAAGACCTTAGTTTTGTTGTCAATACTATGTACTAAATGAAATCTAAGCATCTTTTACAAAGAATCAAGAGATTGGTTTTTGGTTGGAAGAATTAGAAACAAGAAGTTATTTTTTATCTATATTGTTTTTGAATTGTGAAACACCAAGTACCATATGGGTAGTGTGAGGTGTAAATGTGTCATATATAGCATTAAGTACCTAACTAATAGTAACTTTTGCTATTCTTTTTGGGTCCTGTGGTTTTGGTCAGGGGAGGCTATGGGGAGTAAAATTCTGCTAAAAAAATGGAAGTATATTCTGGATCTCTCCTTGTGTATATGGTAGGCACTCGTATTTGTTAGTATAGAGTTGCTTCTGCTAAGATGAATTAAATGCTAATAATCTGTTGTTATTGAACTTTCAGAAGAGAAAAAAATCTATCTTGTTGTCTCACAACAACATGAAACTTTCACACTACCAGACTACACTCATATAAAACTAAAGCTAAAAACAGGATTAGAGGCCAGAGGAGTAGTCCCCTTTTTAGTATTAGATAGAAGCTATCCCAACCTAACAAATTATAGATGACACCTCACAACCTCTTCATCCCCCCTCCCTCCCCCCCCTCCCACCAGCTTCACATTTTAGTAGAATATTCTACTGTTTCTTATTCTTTTCTATTTATTCTTTTGTTTTTTCTACGGGTTTTTTTTTTTTTCGGGGGCGGGGGTGGGGGGGGTGCCTCCTTCATTTATGATTCTTGATAAGTGCATACTTAATATTGGATGTTGAAAGATGTGTAAAAATTGCAACATATTGTATTTTCTGCTTAACAATAATATGAACTTGGGCGGAATTTGTCCACAAGTCATATACTGTGAAAATTAGTAATATTTTCAGTAGGACTGCATGATCTGTGATACTTTCAGATGTATCCCCAATTGGGTAAAAGTAAAACCAAGCGGCATTTTGGGGTTGCTTTATGTTCATAGAAACATAATTTTGTATTTTATTGGGTTTATATGGCTGTGATATATGGTACTGAACCACTTTCCATTTCCTGGAGAGCAGTGCTGACTGTTTGTGTGGTTTCCCCGTAAATCTGCCACATTGTCCACGTTTTGCTGAGATGTTTTGGCAGAGAACAGCATTAGTTAACATTATATGAAGTGAAAGTTTGGTCATCTTCCTGTGGCTGTGATCAGGCTGGGCTCTCTTTTTCTTGTACGTCATTTCCAGTACCTAATTCTTCAGTTTCTTTCGTTTGACAGGCTAGGGTAGCCCAAGATGGTCAGTACAACCACTGTGTCTACAACTCAAATGGTGCAACTGGCCTAGGTGTGGGGTCATTAGTGTTGCTAGTGGCCAGTCAAGTGATTGTAATGGTTGCAAGTCGATGCCTGTGCTGTGGGAAGGCTTTGACACCGGGTGGTTCCAGGTCATGGGCAATTTGCTTGTTTATCACAAACTGGTATGTTCTTCCACCCTGTCAAACGAACTATCAAGTTGTTCAAGATTAGACTTATATTGATTTTACCTAATCAACTTTAGAGCCAGTACTGAGTTTGTCAAAGTAACATACCGTTTCTCTTGATTTCCAGTTTCTAAACATTATAAAAACTTGATTTATTTCATTCTTCAGGGTGACATTTATTATTGCTGTGTCCTGCTTGCTGGGGGGTTCAGTGAGGAATGCCTACAACACCAAATACCGGGCTCTCGTGACAGACACTCCTCCTTCCTGTGATACATTGAGAAAGGGAATCTTTGCCGCTGGGGCTGCCTTTGTTGTCTTGACGGGTGTAGTCTCTGAGCTTTACTATGTTTTCTATTCAAAGGCTAAAGATGTTCCACCTCCCTATGCTAGGGACAGTGGTGTGAGGATGGGGAATCTGTAATTAATATCACTTGGGCTTCGAAGAGTTGCTGATTTATAAATAGCAGTTTGAGCTAGTTATACTTCTGGATATGAATGAATAGCTGGACTAATTATTTTGACCGTGTAGTTGTTGCGGAACTACGTTAACATTTGTAGTTGATAAGAACTTCAATGTTTAACCTATTTGGTGTTTATGTGTTGGTCAAAATGGTCCTATCTATTTGTGCCCGTGATTAATTATTTTGTTGCAGACTCTACATTTTTCTTCTTAGTGTGGGGATCACAGGGTTGCACTTTGCTTTTCAGGCCTAAAATCTATCAGGTAGACATGGGAAACTTGTCAGAGTCAGCCATATGAAAAGCTATCTATGTAGTGTTTATTGCTGCAACTGCTAGTTAAGGTGCTATGGAAAGTGATTTTGAGTAGCATTGTATATAAACCAAAGTTGAGTAGTTTATCACAGCCTCTACCCTGGCTCGGTCTGATTTTTTTTCATGTTCATCAATTTTCTCAGTCTGAGTAACTGTTTCACATATTCCTAATCATTTTAAGTATTTATTGTATTTGCTTTTAGGTTAGTGTTGACCTGCATATGCCCATTCTATCAACCTAAATTAAATAGCTAGGCTAGTGTGACCATGCTATCAAGCTCAATGATAATGAACTTGCGTGAACCGATTTTGTGCTAAGCTTCACCAATTTAGTACACAGGTCAACTGAATTCCACAATTTGAAACTTTGGTTGACTTCACAAATCCAAATTTGACCCAACTACTATAGAATTTAGGGAATATTGTGAAAATAAGAAATTCATATTACAGGGATCCACCACAAACAAAGCAATAATAGAAAAATGACAAGCAGAATAAACCTTGAAATGGTGGCCCAAGGTGCACATGCTTAGTTTTAAACTAAACTGCATGGAAGGCTGAAAGAAACTACTTTGCAAAATCACACCAAACCCTAACAACTAAAATATGATCCCCAGATAAACAAATGGGAGTAAAATATCAAACACCACTTTACAACCAGAGTTCTATGGCCAGGACTGGAGGAAAGAAATGATTCTCAACATGTGGTGATGAATCATGAGAGCAAACAAATCCATCTTTATATCATTCCAACATATCCAAATGTGCATATCCACAAGAATCTACCCATCACACAGTCTGTTCTGTCAGTTCAACTGTGCTGGAAGAGACCCCATTTCTATTATCATTCCTATCAGAGCACCCTCTGAAATTGTACCAAAAATCATGGTGATTGACACTGCTAGAGTCTACCTTAAATACATGTAATTCCATTTCGTTAGAGGAAAATGAATGAAAAATAGAGAGGGAGAGGGATAGAGACACAGTAATGTTCAGTTTACAATTAAAACACCTTGGCTTGAAGCTGAAGCTGAAGCTGAAACTAAAAACAAGGACAGCTTCAAACAAATCTACCTCTCTATGAAAATTACAGGTTGAGAGATACCAGCACAAAAACAATACCAATTACTAATCAGTAGTATGAAGCACAAACACCCAATTGAAAAAGAAATCTATAGACAACACCTAATATCGTTAATTAACTTCAATCAAGGTTTCGTGTCAGAATCATCCCATGGTAGATTTAGATCAGTTGAGACCAATGAATCAATATCTTCCCAATTCCAGTAATTTGACATGTCCATGCCACTACCTGTTGTTGGCACTGGTACATGCGCTGCTTGTGCATTGGTCCCACTAGTGCAGGCCATGATACTGTTAATTGTTGGCTCCTCCATGGTTTTGAACTCTTCCACATAATTGAAAATACTGGAGGACTGAAAAGAGGTCGTAATCGACGATATGTTTGTGTCAAAGGAGCTTGAACTTGAGAAAGGAAACCCCAAGTTTTGATTTTGACCAAGAGGCAGAGTTGAACCCAGAAAGATAGCATTGTTGGAGGTGTTGTTAATCTGATTCTGTTGTGGTAGCAAAGATGGTGGACGAATCAGGTCTGTATAGAGAACACCAGATAAGTTTTTCTGATCACCAAGTGAAAGAGAGAGACTGTGCCTTTGCTGTGGGATTTGAATTTCCATGTGGGTATTCAGCCTATTGTCCAAACTGCTAATTGGGTTGGTGATAGTGGTGGTGCTAGTGGTGGCAGAGGTGGAAGTGTTAGATCTTTTAACCCTTTTATTCTTCCGGCCACCACCTACAGGAACATTGCGTAGAGTTCCACCTTTAGTCCAATGTCTCTTACAAGCTCTGCAGAAATGGCGAGGCTGGGACTTGTTGTAATTGTTGTAGTAACAGAACTTTGTGTTTGTAGAATCACACCTTGGACAATTCAGAGGTTCCCCCTGTTGATTTTGTTGTTGTTGTCTCTTCATTGGAGGAGGTTTTGGCAGCTCCAAGTTTTGAGCCTGCAATAAGGTCTGATTCCAATCAAGCCCATTACTAGAAACCTGCTTAGAACTCAAACCCATCTCTTAATTTCAAACTACAAAACACTAATTGACCAAAACAAACCAGTTAAAATGATGAAATCCCAAAACTTTTGTCTTTGATCAACCGAAGCAATAAAGCTGCAAACTTTAGCTCTTGGATTTAGGAGTGAGAAGAGAAATCAATATGAAAGATAGCTAGAAGATCAAATTGTTGCTTATAAGCCAACTAGAGTATTGGTCAGAGTGAATTGGTGAGGGAAATGTCTAGGAAACTGAGGAGAAGTGAGCATGTCTTGAGGTCTCTTACTCTTTCTTTTTTTCTAATCTACCTATTTATGGTCTTAACTCTTAATCCACCTGTAAAAGGAGCAACAATTATTGCAAAAAAAATGACTTGGGAGTTTTCTATGGTGAAGAGGGTGTTCTAAATTGACACTTGTGGGGTGGATCTAGTGGAGGCAACTCTATTATTTATGCAAGTTTGGTTAACAATCTAAATAGTACTAATTTCATTCTTCTCCACTCAATAATCTTATAGAAGAAGGAAGAAAGAGAAACTTCACCCTTAAGGTGTGTAAGTGGGTTTTTGACACGTGGATAGTTTAAGACCGTTGATAGTGCTTTCTATGTATAGGTTGTAAAAAGAACGTAGATGTGCATGCTATATTAATTTAAGAAGACTTAGGCATGAATTATACAAAGTTGGCAAAAAGGAAATGAAAGTACACTACGGTCCATATGGGGCTCATTTTGTTTTTGAAGAATTGAATTGTCATAGAGGGGTGGCAATAGTGGGACATGGAATTTTTGTAGGGGTGGGGGTTACAAACAGTTGGCAACACATGGTTTTTAGTGGGACACTAGTTAGAATAGAGTTAGAATAGAGAGGTGGTGATGATCTATGGGCCTATGTCATGTGATTACATGTTAGAAGTGGGCATGTCTATAATCCAATTGTTTCCTGCACGTGTAGCTCCCAATCTTGTTTGAGAGTTTTCGATTTGCATCCATCATCATCATAATATATGAAAAATCATACTCATGCATACTTGTTCATGAAAAATTATTTGCCCAATCTAAAAAAATTGTAAAAGGAAAAACAAATCCCAAGAGTATAACCTATTCTATGGTAGAATTTGTATATAAAATCTCACAGTTGTATTTTTAACCATTAATAAAATTAAGAGCTCGTGGGATTGTTATTGTTAAAGTTTCATGATTTTATTAAGTTTGTTTGAACTTTGAAGTGGTGTCTCCAATAAATGGTTGATATATTGCACCCAGAAAAATGTTTTTGTTTTTTCTTTTATCTCATAAATGAAACATAAGTAGATATAACAAAAGGTAGAGACATCACAACCACCTAATTTAGTCAAGAAGTTGAATGTTGTGAGCACTAAAACTAATGGGAAAAGAACAGTTATGAAAACAAAGTTCATGTAAACGAAATGAAGATTTTCACCTAGTAGAAAAATATCTAAACCAAAGATTAGTGTTTTTCTAACAAGTATCCTTAATGGACACTTGTTAAATTGTAATAAATATAAATTTTAGAAATTGAAACTTTTCAAAAATAATAATTTATATATTAAATAATACTGAAATCACTACTATAATAAATAATAAAAAATTTCTATTTATAAAATCTTAACAAATGTCAACAAAAACATATACATAATAATATCTCTAATTTAGCCATCACACCATTAATTAGGACCATGCGAGCCATGTGCTCATAATTAAGCCACGAATATTGATCAACGATGGGATTAATTATATAATTAAAAACTAATCAAATCATGACATTTTTAAAGGTTGATCTAAGGGAATAATAAGCATGGAAAATCAATCTTGGTCGGTAGGTTAGGTAAAGATTATTGTATATTTGTATGGTCAATATGTGCAAATAAAATTTCTAAAAGGACAAAACAAAGAATGTTTGTGTCTTACAACTTGGAATTAAAAAAATAACTTAAATAGTGAATTAATTAATCTAAATTGAGGTCTTAAGTGATCAAACAGTCTATTATTTCCACCTGAGAAGCCACCTAAGTCCATCAAAATACTTGATATTAAAATTAAAAAATAATTTCAACAAGAAAATTGAAAAGAAAAAAGAAAATAATAATAATAGTAAAAGGAGATTTAATTAAGTATTCATTGAAGTGATTGGCGTGCCCATGTTTTGGTGGCTGTTGCTGTTGCTGGTGGAGCCGGCAGCCCTATAGTTGATTAGGTACTATAAACATTAATTTAATTACAATTAAATCAATGTGATAAGGAATAATACAAGTTGTAATCACACGTGTCGCCGCGTCACGGGTTATCTTATGGGACCATTTTGTGCAATTTGGAGATACCAGGTTGGATCATGGATTTTGATGTTAGGTTCATGTTTTTTTCATTGTTAAGTTATGTGTACAATTAGTTAATTAATTATATGACAATATATTCCTTTGCAAATTGAATAAGATCTTACACATAATGGATAGTTGGCTGTCATTCAGCAATTTTCTTATATAATTTACTAATTGTATTGGTAGGAAACTACTTGATAGAAAACTGCTTCGATGCTTTGCCACGTGGGTTTGTTTTGATATGAGAATATTTTCATGGAGTTAATTAATTATTTTATGAAAGAGACGACTATAATTCTTATTATACTAATAATAAAAGTATTATTCTTATTACATTAAAATAACAATACTCTTATTAACGATCGTTTACTCCAACAACATTTAGGATTCATTGAACAATATAATAACTCGTAATCTTAGTTCATGACCTCTCAGCCTTCAAAACTCTTGGTGCTGGTCCTTCACTATCCTTTTGGCTGCTTGTTTTTTAACTTCAAATGACAATTTAAGCATTTAGTCAATCCTGAGGGCACCTAGCTAACCATCTCTTAATATTAACTAAAGGGGTTAATTATGTTAATTATGACACTGGATTGGCTCAGGATCTTTCTAAAAAGCATCCAAAAGGGCAGAATCTTCCATGTTTGCCTAGTGTGGAGAAAAAGGTAAAAAGAATACGTGAGGTATATATCTTTTTAAGTATTCTATATGCAAATTCAGAAAATATCCTCTCAAATAAAATATATAGCTGCTTGTGCAAATTACTAGTCTGCCACAGGCTCTAAGGAAACCCATGCATGAAGGAAGCTCTTATTTAATTTTTCATTATCAGAATTAGCCACTTTTCTCTTCAAAATATTACAGTAAAAGTTAAAGTGATGTTGACTTAATGGAAACTCCATTACAAATTGTTCATCCTCAACTTGTAAGGTGTTAAGTTTGAGCATTTATCATGACACTTAGTTGGTGATAATATTTAATGATTTGGTTACAAGAGACACGTAATGCTTAATTGTAAAATTAAACAACCTATTTATTCATAATTTTACGGTAAAGTTAAAAAATAATAATAATTAAAGAGATGTAACCTCGCAGAAAATAATTTGCATATCCAATTGATGCATATGCGTAGGTCTAGTAAAATCAATTAGATTCCTCCAAATGAGGCATACATGGAAGGTACACTGTGACTGTGGTGGGGCATGGGAATTGAGTAAGGAGGAAGAAAGGAATACAACTGAAAGTGGAGCCAAGCTGCATGAAATGTTTTCTGATGTTGCTAAGCTTTGTCGTCTTCCTGTAAATTATTCTTTGCCTCAAACCAGTAATAATCCATTCATTTCAAACCTGTATGAATCAGACATAGAATGACAAAAAATGGAAAATTGGACACTAAGTAATGGGAATCTTACAAAAATCAGTATACTCAAAATAGTCAAAAAAAGAAAATTATAAACACTACAAACAAGCGTTTTGGGGACAATTTTCTACAGACACCTGATATGTAAGAAACCATCAAAATGCTAGGTGACAACATATTCATCTACAGCAAGTCAAAACATACCATACAGCAGAATTTTCAGGCCTTTGGTTATCTGAGATTCTTTCACAAGACAATATTATACACCAATATAATTAAAAATCTTTATAAAGATTTCAAATTGTTTTCAACTGATACAGAGCCACATCCGTTGCATATGAACATATTTCCTGTCCAAAACTGTGATAGTGACTTACATAGAATAACATGTGATACAGATGCATTTAAAGCACAAACAATGTAGACAGCAACTTCTTGATTCTTCAAGGAAAATGACAACTACTTCATGAAAAACATGAAGATCCCGTACTTCTAACAACAGAACAAACTAACAGACAACCTAAAACTTGAAATCCTTCTTCTTGGACTTTCCTTCCTTTTCTTGCATCTTTCGCTTCCTCTTCTTCTCATTCTGCACCAAAAGCATCCCAATAATTAATCTCAAAACTCAAGAAAAGCACAAGAGTCAACCTCAACTTCTTTACAAAATTATTGTGCGTGTGAAGGTGCTGTGTCAGCATGAGCTGTACGCGACGCACCTCTGCAACCATATCACTGAAATCCTCTCGTTGACTCCGCATCTTCTCTTCCTCCCTTGCTTCCTCATACCTGTAACAATTAGTAGGAACTCACTGCCTCAGACAAAATTAATAACAGAGGGAACTAAAACTAAGAACTGCAACTAAGTTAGGAAATCACTGCTCAGATAAAATTAACTAAGGAATTGACACTTAATAAATGAACTTTCACATACTTTGCAGGCAAGACATTTTCCATGGCTTCCAACTCTTCTGGTTGTAAGGTAACATCCACTTTATCTGATTTCTGGCCTCTAAGCAAATCAACCTGCAAATAATGACCAGAAACCAAGGACCACATTATTTATTGGACAAAGCTCTGGACAGATTTCTCATGAAATAGCTCAGATGCACAAATAGAACTTGCATGTTACCATGTTTTATAAAGCATCATAATCACTTAATTTCATCAGTATTATGTTCATCTTATTCCATCTCATACTGTAGTTTTAAATGTAACTTTACATAAACAAGGAAAGAACCAAATTTTGTTAAATTTTTGTTTTAAATCAACAACTGCCACAAATTTAAACCCCACCCCCAAAGAAAAAAATACATACTTCAAAAAGGAGAGTTGTGTAAGGAAAGCAACTGCCTAGATGGTTGTGATCATAAGCTTAAAGGGAGAGATTAAACACAGATTACTTCATTATCTATGTATAATTTACTTGTGTACATTTGGATTTTAATAAAAAGAATGAGTTTTTTTTTTTTGGGGGGGGGGGGGGGGGGGGGGGGGGGGGGAGGAGGCAAGCCACTCCTGGAATTGATATTATTACAAACGGACATTGTAAATTGTCAAAATGATCAATCAAATATCAAACATAACATTATATATTCATCTAGACACATGATACTCAACAAATTTGCAGTATAAGAGAAGCATCATTCAGAGGGGAATCTGTCTGATATTAATTGACAAGATAAATCCCTGTCAGGACTCCAGTGCATTTCTCCTCTGGGTTGAAATAAAAATGTTTTCGTACCCTCTCTTTAAATTAAAAGTGTATGTTCAAGAGCAATCACTTATTCTAATTCTACAAATTAATCATTTTGAACTAAAAGAAAATTTGCAAGACACTAAATTAACAGTGCCCCAGTTATATGGGTCCATGAGAGGAAGAACATTGCTTATATAAAATACAAAACAATGTTATTTACTCAGGGAAAAAAATTTAAGACAAAACTACTACCCAAGATCTTCAAGATAAAACCAGAATACAATCAATATTTGATGACTAAACCTAGTCATCAAGGTAGAAAAATGAACAATTATTCTTTCAACCAAAATGAAAAAACACTTAACGTGTCATGATTACGTACCCTTTTGGCGGCTGACTTGTCTTGGGCGCCACTGCCAACCACATAACTGTTTACAGAAAGGAGCATCAGAACACATCAAGAAACTAACAAAAAATTATAATATTTTAAAAATATAAAACGAAGTTCAACTTCGTGAGATTGCTTACGTGTGTGTGGTTCCAAGTAAAGTCCCTGGAGCAATTCTCTCCTCTTTCTCTTCAAGTACCTTTACAAAAAAACAAAGAAAGGGTAGCTGTCATTGATACAACTGAAGGACAAGCAAATGTTAAAGAACAGCAGCAATATCATATTTGAAAACTCACTTGATAAAGAGGCCTCTCGGGTTCCTTCCTCTGTTGCTTACGAAGGTCGATAACATCTGGTGTCTCCACTCCAGTGGGAGTACTAAGGAGGGAAAGGAAGAGTTAATGACCACTATTTAAATAGTGCCCTACAATAATATGATGCCAAAGGTAGGTAGACAGAAAAGGTCCAGGCTCGATCATACTTGAGGCCTTGAGGAATACATTACTGGAGCCAATAATAGCACAAAACAATACCTTGAAAGACTATCAACAGATTGGATGCCATCTTCAAGTTCCTCCTCTTCAATTTCTTCTTCCTCTTCTTCTTCTTCTTCCTCCTCTTCCTCTTCCTCCAAATCACCCCAATGCTTGGTCTTATCAACAGGCTCTTCCTGAATTGAGAAAACATATAATTACTTCCTAGTAGAAATACCATGACCACTAGTGATCAGTTAATCAGAGGTCATAACAAAGGAAAAGAACTTCACAAGCAATTATGGAGTCTAACTTATAAGCCCCACTAATAAAAGTTTGTAGCCAGTAGCAGTGAACATCTTCCTGAAAGGATGAAACCCAATGGGCCAGACATATTCCAGATTGCTAATTATTTTCTTTTTAATTAGAGGATCCCAATCCTTACCCTCCTCCTTGTATATTTCCTTTCTCTTAATAATTTTCTTTTCTTATAAAAAGGGGTATAGGGAAGAAACAAAACTTTATATCCAATCCATCATAGGCAGGAGAACTTGTGTGTGAAACCACCTCATAGTTGGGCTGCTCTTGTTGATGAACGCCAAAAACATCTCCATACAGTGGACGCCCATACTGGTCACAAAGGAAACAAGTAAAATAATTAATAGTTCATAAAAAATTAAAAAAGAGGAGTTATGTGGTAACTTTTAAAAGAATAATGAAAGAAGAGACAAAAAAATAAAACCTACTTCATCAACAGGAGGTTTGCCCCAACCACCTGGATGGTAACCGAAGGTAGCTCCAGGAGGAATGGGAGCATTCAAACCGGGGATTTTCAGATGTGGGTATGATGGTGGAGGACCATATCTCTGGAAACATAAAGTGAATTTAGTTGAAGTGACAAGAAAGAAATAATATACATGCCACGAGATATTCAGAATCTTACCTGCATATTAATTAGCCATGGTGGAGGAGCACCATCTGGCATGCCAAGAGCTTCTTTTAGCTCGTGTGACAACATGCCAGGCTTCATCTCCCTTAACTTTACCTGTCATCCAGACAAAAGAACAATATGAGAATTTCACAGAAGGGTGCTCATGCGGAAGACCCTGTGAAGTTAAACTACAAATACCAAATTAAGAAATAACTAGTTCAATAGAAGAAACAAACAAACATAGCAAAGGATACAAATCAATATAATTATATTTGTGAAGGCTGACTTCCATATTGCATATCAAACTTAGAAAGCAGAATTCTCATTATATTGATCTACTTAGGATTAGAAGTCCCACTTGAATCTACAGATTTAATCCAGTAAATATCCACAAAAGTTAAATATTACAACTGAAAATTATATGCATGAGCAACTTAATTCAGAAACTTTGATGATTTTTGTTTTCAGCATAATGAGACTAACGAGCATCTTTGTTCTTTGGTTTGGAAGTTATGGTGTAGGCTTTTTGCTATCTTCAGCATCTCGAGTTTATCCCAGTCCCTTACATGATCTTTTGATGACTCATTACGGACAGTCAGGGAGAAATAAGGATGTGTAAGTGTTTGTGGAGTCGTGATTTCTTTTCAGTGATTTGCAGAGTTTAGTTGGAATATAATGTCCGAATTTTTCATCACTATTACTCCCGTTGCCTGTTCTTTGGGATAAGATAGTTTTTCATGCTTCTCTTTGGTGCTCTGTTTTGGGATCATTTTAAGGTGTTTCTTCAGTTGACATGCAACATGATTAGCATGCTCTTTTGTATTAAGGCTGCCTTTTTATTTTTTTTTTATTTTTTTATTTTTTTTTCTGTCTGGGGGACTTCTTGTCCTCCTCATTTGTACTTCAATTCTATCTTAATACAACTTTTCTATCAAAAAAAAAAAAAAAAAGCTTTAATGATTTTAAAACCAGTAAATTACAAGGTTAACTGACAAAACAGAACTTTTGCACTTTGCTTATCGGCAATAGTGTAAGACAGTGTATGCAATATAGAGCATGAAATAAGCTTTTATATATCCAGATTACACATTCTAAGTTCAAGTTGCGTTCTTCTGGGTAACATGACCAATTATGTAATTCATAGACGTAAAGTACCCAATCGCTATTCAAATATCAAGGAGCATAAGGCTTCTGATCAGTCTAAATGATTAAGATCCTAATACATTAAACCAAAGTATCTTTTACTAAAGAAAAAACTAGCACAATTAGAAAAACCAAAACACTTATTGCATCTAAATGTTGCAGGAAGCACAGCACTAGTAAGTATTATACCTCAAATTCTTTCCCTTCATGGTACAGGTCACCCAGCGTGGTCAGCTTTGGCTTTGTCTGGTATTTAAAGAATGCATCATGGAGAACCTAACAACCAAAACCAATATCATCAAAAAGAAGATAATGATCAACCAAACCAGACCAATAAAATCATGAAAAAATGGCCACTTCCATAATGGGACAGAAACCAAAACACCAAGCCCCATAGCCAAACTAAACCAAGACAAGAAAGAAACCTGGTAATCGATATCCATTTTTCCCATTTTTGGTTGCATTCGCTCCCGTTGCTTTTGCTTCAGCTTCTTGCTGTCCTCTTTTTCAATGTAGGCCTGGACAAGAGAATCACAAAATAATAGAACAGATTAATGGCTGCTCCACGGAATCTTGGTAGATTTATAAAGAAGACACATAGATATTGACATGCATTCATATTGACAAAGTTTGAAGAAAAGGCAAACCACCAAGGACGAGAAAGGAAAAGAATGGAAGAAGTCACCCACACTACAACAGTTACAAGGGAAAAATTCCATAGCTATACCTCAATCAATAATAAACAATAAGACTCAACAAATCCAAACAGGAGGTTAAACCAGCTCCTGATTTATGTGAATAAAAGCGACATTTCAACCAGGAGCCAGTGAATCAGAACAATCACCTACCCACTATCAAATGGAGTTCTTGACATGGGAAATATTAAACTACTATTTGATATTCACAAATAACTGAACAATCAATCAGAAATAGAAAAAGAAAGGGACCAACACCGAAGACCATTAAGGCAGTTCAAAAATATAAACATAGTGCAATTTAAACAACACAAAGAACATGAGTATTTTATCCGTTCATAAAGATAATACCTTCTTCATCCTTTCTTTGCAAGTCACAAACATGATTCCATTTCCAAAAAGAAAAACATTCTCACTCTACCACTTCCCTCTAATGGCAATGAACCTAACTACAAAATTGGCAATGACAAAAACTAATGAAATTGAATTACCTGTCTAATTTTTTCAATTCCTGTGGCAGCAATAAAATCAGGAAGCTGGAACGGTTGTTTCTCAATACCTCGCTTACCCTGCAAAATAGATCCAAATGTCTGATGAGACACAAGTAATTTAGCTGGACATAACAGCATGGAAAAATCTAAGGCCAAGTAAAGCCAACTATCAAATTATGAAGAATGTAAAGAGGAATTCAGCCCGAGCATTAAGCACAATGGAAAGGCCTCTGAAAATTCAAAGCAGATCAATTAGCACCTTAAAAAATGTTAAACAAAATGCCCAAGTATCTATCATGCAAAATGCCAAATGCTCATAAAACCCCCCACATATTTCATCAAGGATGAGCATATCCCAGCCAAACTAAGAATTATATTAAAGAGACACAATCCAAGGATGCCCTTCGGCAAACACCTACAAGTCCAGACTCCAAGATTGTCACAGCCGGTCCCCTGCAAGAACCACATATATACATATAAGAGAAACCTTAGCGACGTTATCTTCCCACACCCTATTCCCCAACTCCCTCACGTTTATTATACCCATCAGTCATGCTTGCAACCCATAAAGCTCAATTTGGCAAACTTACTAACCTGCAAAAATTTTCTCTTCTGACACCAATGCCTTGGAACAGGCACAGTATTCCGATATGATTTCAAAAATACCAGTAACTTGGGATCTGCTGCAGTTGCATCCCACACCTAGAAAATGAAGATAAAATATATTTCAATTAGAAAAAGGATAGCAAATGTTAGTAGAAAGGAAAGTGACAGATCTAAAAGTAAAATAAAATACTTGATTATTTGACAGAAAAATTTCCAACCTCAACTACATCTGGCCTTGAGGAAATCTGCTTCAGTTCAGCAATCTTCATACGCCGTTGAAGCTGAAATTTAATATGGAACATAACATAATACTTTCAACACTAATACGAGGCAACAATAACAAACTAACAACAATAACAAAAACTATTCAAATCATCACACCTTTTTCTTCTTGTTTGACGTGCTCTTTTCCTTTTGCTGATTATCATGTTCCTCCTCTTCAGAGTCGGAGTCAGCCTTCTTCTTTGAGTCAGTATTTTCTGTTGACGTGTCCTTAACATTCTCCTGGTTGTACACAATATGAAAAAAATGGGATAAATATTTCTCCCAAGAACGAACAGAAAATGTACAAGTTACATCTATAGATGAGTGAATTCCAACTCAATACCTCAGAACCAGTAGCTTCACTGAAACTGAATTTCTCAAAAATCTTTCTGAATTCTTCATCAATGCCCTCATCTAAATCAGCCTTCTCAGGGATATATTCCACTTCAACTTGCTCAACAACCTACAAATTACAAAAAAGAAAACAAATCCACACACGTAATAGTCTATTTATAAGTACTGTGCTCATATCAAAAACAAGTGAACATAGGAGCATCACAAGATCTTACTATGATTTCTAGTTAACATTACAAGAATAATGCTATTAGTTAAACTGAAGTTATATAAGCTGACTTAAAAGCTCATTCAACTTGCCACAACCCAAAATACCGAAAACAAAAATATGCAGAATATTGCTGTAACTTTCCCATTCCCAAATAAACAATCAAACTGTAAACACAACTAAGCAAATTGAAGTAGTAGTTTAGCATTGTATCTGTTATGATTTTTTTTTAGTTTCTAAATAGGTCATAAGTCATAACCTAATAAAAATCCAGGGAGTCCTTAAAATCATGCTTTCTCACAACCTCCAATCTATCACCCATTATTTTCCTGAAGAGTGAAGATCCTTCATTCATCTAAACATAAAATACAAATGAAACCCGCATCCACAGTCTGTCTATTTAAATGGTAAATAACCTTGCGGCAAAGGGACAATCAAAAAATATCTAATATAATTCTCAAATGCAATAGATATAAGTCTTCTGAAGTTGTAAATTCATTAGCCCAGATTAATCTACCTCCCATATCTCAGACAGCCGAAGTTCATATCTAATGTTCAACCAAACTCTAGCTAATGCTTTACATAACTGAAGCTCCCTTTCGGTTTCCTAACAGTATAGACTGTAATATAAAACCAAATATGTTGCAAAAACACTGAATAGAATAACATGAAGGGTCTTGATCTTCCCTTTTTTATAGGTAAGAAAAAAAAAATTATGCAAGGTAAGATACTGTTCAACAATCCTAAAGCCCAAGCTTTAATTCCCATTTGTTTAGAAAAAAATAAAAAATAAAAAAAATGCAAATCCTTAGTTTAGTTTTACTTTCTTTTTGTTCCTATACCTCCCCAGCAACATGGGCACTACCAATCATCTAGCAACCAATTGAAACAAAAGCTAAAAATAATTAAAACCAACTTAGAACTATATCCTTTATTAAAATATGAAACCAAAAAGAAAAGCAGAAAATAAGACCTTTTGAGGATCAGAGTTCTCCTTAGCATCGTCAGCATCACTATCTTCCCCGGCGGTGGAATCATCTACTTGTGCCTGAGCAGCCTTGTTGTTCTTCTTCTGCTTTCGTCGACGGCGACGGCGTTCACTTTCCCGCGACTTCCTTGAGGAGTTAGGATTAGAGTTGGTAGTCAGATCTCCATTAGAGACGACGACGCCATTTTGGTACGGGAGAGTCTCGGCAGCCATGTTTGAGTTTGGTCTCAGACGGATCGACTAATTGGGTTCCGCTTGTGAGTGTGTTCAGAGGAGGAAGATGAAAATGGTGGCTGTAGCTGTGGCTGAAATACCGGCAAAAAGTGTGTGATCGCTTATATAACCAAGCAGTACAGGCACGTGTGGGGCTTTGTGACAGTTTAAGTTGGCTCGGCTCGGCTCGGCTCGGCTCATATAAGTTGGGCTTTTTCTTATTATGGTTATAGCCCAAGTCTAAAACACTAAACCATGTTGGGTTTAACAATAGAGTATTAGCCCATGTCTACAATAGGTTGACACAATTAAGATATGAAATCATATTTATCTAATTTGATCTCTCTTATTATTTTATTTTTTTAAGGATATTACTCTGCATCAGTAGCTGAGCTTTTTTTAGTGTTCATATGATATCTGAATAAACTTATGTGTATTTTGATAAATCTATTTCTCTATTCTAATAAAAATATACCACAAGTCTTAATTGTCATAATGTTAAATAAAACTTGTCAAGAGTTCAATGTATACTTAAAAAAATAAAAATAAAAATGTGCTTGTGATTGTACCACAAATCTATTTGATTACTTTTTTTCAACTTTTTGTGTGATTATGGTTGATTTCATAAATTTTGGGTGCTTTATGAAGATTCAACAACTTTAATGCATGGTTATTATAATTTTACTCTACATTTTTGAGATATTGCAAAATTGTATATTTCTAACATCCTTAACTCACCAAAATGCTTTGATTCAAAGTGGTAAACAATAAAATTCCATTTTCCTTCCACTCCCTTACACCATAATAGAAATCCAAAAATATTCCCGCACAAGGCGCCCACATACATATTCCATTCTAACTAGGGTTGTGCAATCAAGCAGGATGGGTCGGTAGAAGCCAAATATATATATCACTCTAATCCGACCAAATCGAGTATATTAAACTCCCAACACACTTTGAAGTCACGTGACCAAGTGAGATAATTTTTTATTTGATATTTATTTCAATAGAGTCGATTGATTTAGTCGTTGAAAAACTTCATAATTAGATTTTGTTTCAAAATAGTCTAATAATTATTTTTTAAGCTATATTAAGATTCAATACATGAGTTAACACAAACATGACCCATTTAATAAATGAATTATATATTAAACCCATACTACATTACACAACTTTTTATTAAACGAGTTACAAAATGCGTATAACCTATTTATTAAATGGGTTATTGTATCTCATAGTATAACTCATTAATCAAATATGTCATAATGAAATGTTTAATTCAGTTATAAACCCCAACCAATTTAAATAACATATTCTATAAATAAAACCATATATGCAAAAGTATCAAATTAAATAATTCAAATTAAGGCCATTTTATTATACAAAATTACAAGGGTGAATGATCGGGTTATACAAGTTTTAACTTTACAAGTTATTTTCTTGTGTTAAACGTGTTGACTCATTTGTGACCGGAATGGTACGATGACAGTACAAGGATGTGGGGACGTGGCTTACAACGATTCTGTAGGGAGAAATGATAAAAAGCACAAAAAATAGGTTCCCAGTAAACGCTGTTATGGGAATTTCCTTCATCGTACCGTAATTTACGTTGCTATTGGTAAGTAAAAAACAAGAGAAATTACCACGAAAACAAAAACAGCCGGACCCACTTTTATTTGTTGACCTCAACAGTTTTCCATTTGTACACTTTTCTGTTTTCCTTCCTCCTTCATCAGCAAATTTTCCTGTTCTGAATATTCTTTGCTCGGATCAGAACAAGCTCTAGAGAAAGTTCCATTCCATCTTGTTTTCCTTCTCCTCCTCCTCTAAAGAAAACAGAGGAGGAGAGAGATACCCAAAAAAATTTAATGATTTGTTGTACATTTTGAGGGAGTATTGCAGAGAGATAGATAGAGAGAGAGATGGGGTTGATGGGTGGTGAAGAAAATGGGAATGAAGAGAGGGTGGTATCTGGGATTCAAATGGGGACCAAGAACAAGTACAAAAGGATGGACTTTGATGTCACAGAGGAAGATGTTACATTCTCTAACGGAGGCATGACAGACAGAAATCACAATACAAGGAAATTTGTGTTTGCCTGTGCAATCTTTGCCTCTCTGAATTCTGTGCTTCTTGGCTACGGTTGGTAATTTTCTATTTATTGTTTCTATTTTGTTTTTTTTTTTGTTTTTTTTTTTTTTAATCTGCTCTATTGATTGAGTCCCACGTTATTGTTTGTTTTTGTGGAAACTAATTAAGTCATTGAATGTTCTATGTTCTTCCTTTTAACATGCTTATTAGAATACCTTATAGATATATAAAATAGTGTCTTTTAGGATTTGATGACTCATTAGGATTCTATGGCTTTGTAATACATATTTGGTCTTAAAATGCAATAGAAAGTTTCGCTAATTAATAGGGAAAAAAAATTGGTGGATATTGGAGAATAAGATTAAAAGGAGGAGAAATACTCGTCTGGAAAAACACTGCAGGAGAAAATGTGGATAAAATTCTTCTTTGTGTTTAAAGGTACTACTAGTATACAAATGTATGAATCAGGGAATGTAGTTGGCTTAAAATGCCACAAATGTGCTTTGCAAAACCATTATGTATTTAGGTTTGTGCTTTGGTAAAAAAGATTTACTAGTCTTGTTGCGTTGGGTTGGTAATCTTGATCACTGCATCGGACATTTCTACCATATCCCTTGCAACAAACTTATACCATACCAAATGTATTACTTTCTTGTTATACTAAATCTGGTAAGTGAGACTTCTTAGTCCAGAACTCTAGTTGACTATCTTTACCTACAGATGTGGGTGTCATGAGTGGAGCAATTTTGTTTATTCTGGAGGATTTGAAGTTATCAGAGGTTCAAGAAGAAGTTCTTGTTGGAATTTTAAGCATAATATCACTACTGGGTAGTTTAGCGGGTGGAAAGACGTCAGATTCCATTGGTAGAAAATGGACAATTGCCTTTGCTGCCATTGTTTTCCAATCAGGTGCTGCTGTTATGTCTCTTGCTCCTTCTTTCGAGATATTGATGATAGGCAGAATCTTAGCTGGTGTTGGGATAGGCTTCGGGGTGATGATTGCTCCTGTCTACATTGCTGAAATAGCCCCTGCCGTTGCCAGAGGATCCCTTACCTCTTTTCCTGAAATATTTGTAAATATTGGAATCCTTCTTGGGTATGTATCAAACTATGCCTTTTCTGGGCTTCCAGCTCATATAAGCTGGAGAGTCATGCTTGGTGTAGGAATCCTTCCCTCGGTCTTTATTGGACTTGCATTGTTTGTGATCCCTGAATCCCCAAGGTGGCTAGTGATGCAAAATAGAGTTGAAGAAGCTAGATTAGTGCTGTCAAAGATAAATGGGAGCAAAAGAGAGGTTGAAGAAAGATTGACAGAAATACAGATAGCTGCGCGGTCTGCTAATGCTGAGAAGTCTAAAGGAAAAGCTGTCTGGCGTGAAATGATAAATCCCTCTCCTTCTGTTAGAAAGATGCTCATTACTGGTTGTGGGATCCAATGTTTCCAACAGATTACAGGTATAGATGCAACTGTGTATTATAGCCCTACAATCTTCAAAGATGCCGGTATCAGAGGCAACACTCAGCTTCTTTCTGCAACTGTTGCTGTTGGGTTCACCAAAACTTTGTTCATCTTGATAGCTATATTTCTTATTGACAAATTGGGGAGAAAGCCTTTGCTATATGTGAGCACCATTGGGATGACTATCTGCTTATTTGGTCTGAGCCTAACTCTAGCTTTACTGAGTAAGGAGAAACTTGGGATCGTGTTGGCAATTCTTGCAGTTTGTGGGAATGTAGCTTTCTTCTCAGTAGGAATTGGCCCAATTTGTTGGGTTCTTTCATCTGAAATCTTCCCTATGAGACTTCGTGCTCAAGCATCAGCTCTTGGAGCAGTGGGTAGTAGAGTCAGTAGTGGTGTAGTTGCCATGTCCTTCCTCTCGGTGTCTCGTGCAATTTCAGTAGCAGGAACCTTCTTCATTTTCGCCGTGATTTCACTTTTCTCTGTTGTATTTGTCCATACATTTGTTCCAGAAACAAAAGGAAAGACTTTGGAAGAAATTGAAATTCTCTTTCAAAATGAGAAAGGACTTCAAACAAGTGAGCTGGAAATGGGAGACACGGAACTTTTGCTGCAGAAAGAATGAGTTGGTGGCATACTAAATCTTTAAACTAGAAATTTCAAAGAGGTGGACTTCTAATTTCATACTAGTTTGGGTGAAGGGTATATAAAGTTGCCAAGCTCACATTTGAAAGGGTTGCTCTATATGCTGTAGGATAACACTATTACAAACAACTGATCCTGAAGGAGGGGTAATTTTATCATCTTACAGTGTTGTTCTTCTTGACACCAGCATAAAGTTAATTAGCTACTGTGTATATGCATTCTTTAACAGTATGGTGGAGTTCAGATTATTGCATCTACTCATCAAGCTGGTACAAAATTTCCACATCATGTTTTATGCACATAGCTTGTAATTTTTCTACTTTTTGGTGGGGGCGGGGCACGGGGCAGTGGCCGGGAGGCAGGATGTTATGTTCCTTCCTGCAATGTGCGTTTAGCTGTTGTGTGGCAAAGTTTTTTTCTTCCTATATTTCCTTTTGTTACAAAACTTGCTCTGGACACTTAATGAATTATAGTTTGAAGTTTGAACTATGCCAGTCTTGACATATGTAATTCTCCCCATAGAAAGAGTTTCCACCTTGAACAGAAAATTCACATGTTTTAAGTTTTTGACAAAATAAGTCAAGCATTCAAGGAAATACAAGATGATATAACATACAAGATGAGCTGCATTAGTCCCAAACTTTATATGCAATGTGTTGATAATCTTTATGTTATAATCAGTGAGAACAAAAACTATATGAAAAAACTCCTTTAGAGGAGGTATGGTAGATATACAACAGAGATGTGCCTTGGCATGCTTAACCCAGAGAGCATGAAATTTGTGTATTAACTAAACCAACTTTAAAGTAGGTAGATCAGGTAGTTGCATGTTCTATGAAACCCTTTACAATTACATAGAAGTATGAAACCCTATTTTTTATTTTTATTTTTTATTTTTTTTTGTGATCCCAATTCTTTTGGGTTCCCATTTCGTACACATTTCAGTCATCATTGCCTAGCAAAATATACTAAAAGATGCTACTACCTCATAACCTTGTTTCATGACTTGTAGTCCATTAGCTATTAACTATAACGGATATGATTATTCTTTATGGGAATTTTCTTTTAATTTTAACGCTGATCGTATTTTTTCTGTTAACTAATTAAATAATTATATATTTTTCATTTTGATAATAAAATAATTTTCGAACGGTCACTTTATTCACTTTGAAAATAACTTATCTTGTTTTGACTCTACCAGTCGCAGTTTCAGAAGAGAAACCAAAAAGGATTGGCAAGTGCCAAATCTCCACTTTCCATAACCACTTCCAATATGCCAATGTCAATAAACTATTACCATTCGGCTTGATCAGTTCATTGACCCATAATGCACATGGACAGAGAGACAGATAGAGACACTTGTCTGAGAATATAAGGCCAAAGCGGGTGCTCTATTATGGTTGAAAGTTGAGAAATCACTTTCACAACTAAATTGTAGATAACAAGATAAGCTGCCTACTTATTTCCCTGATAAACTATCAGAAAAAAAATTCACTTTCTAATCTCTAACAGTCAATCCACACCTTTAAACAGGAAACATGCTATTCTCTTCAGTCTCCACAAGTCAAGAGAAAAGGAAACTATACTTTCTCATTACATTCTTTCCTGATCTTCCATAAACATAAAACAAAAACATAATAAAATGACTAATTATTTCAAGCAAAAGCATTTTTAATCTGAAAATATAATAGCTTTACAGCCCTAACAGTATTATATCTTCCTCTATTGTGGAATGAACTGAGTTAGTCCAAAACCACATACAACATTAAAATCATTTGCAGACAACAATTATACAATTGTAATTCGTTCTAGTTTACAATCTTGACAATGAAGTGTTGCAGAAGATGCAACAATTTGACAAAAGAATATCAACTATGCTTCCTTTTTCAACCTCTAGGTTCCTGCTCTGCCTGTTCCACAAGTGCACTGCGAAACTATGCTTGCTTATGACCCCTAGTTTCTTGATCAACCATTTAGAATGAAGCTCATCTCTAGGACCTTGAAACAGACTTTGAATTCTACTCCAATCCACCGGATAAAAAGCCAGTGGAGGCAGAACTCTGAAATTGAATCCTGGTCTTCCAGTCACCCTGGAAACCACCCTGGAGACTAAGTAAGGACCATTGTGACCCCACTTGTTCCCATTAAATGTGAGTGCAAATTCTTGAATGAACTTGAAGAGTAATGGGTGATTCTTATCGAATATCATTACTGCATTGTTTAATCGGCTCCAATTTCCAGTTTTGGAATCAAAATTCTGTGCTCCGATGGTATTTCTCAGTTTGGAGAAACTCTTTAAGACTACAACATCTGCATCTATATATATGCCTCCAAATTTGTACAACAGAGCAAGCCTAAGCAAATTAGAGAGATTTTGGCCTAAAGAAACTTCACCCGGATTCACATTCCCTTCCCTCAACCGATTAAACCACACCTCCCCATGAGTATCCTTGAATATGTAGTCGAAATCCGGGGCAATTGCCATTAATCGGAACCCGTTATTCAAAAAAGGCAGAAGAATTTGAGTTCCTTCGTCAGAGTCTAAGGATTTTGAGACTATTACCAAACAAGCATTTCGGGTGAGACTTGAACAAGCTCTCCACAGTTAACAATTCTCTATTACCAAATGAATTTAAGGTAGAAATCCAAGTCATGAAAAATCGAACCTTGCAAGAAGAGGAAGTGGAAGAATTCCCAGCAAAGAATGCTTTGAGTCTTGTCGGAAACAGTGCCAATTGGGGTTCCAAGCGAACACTTCTGAGGCCTCGCTTGTGTCTCTTTCCACTTCTTGACCTGTGAATAGAGAAATTCTTGGTGGGTAAAGCTGAAAAATATGATTTTTGCAAAAGGGGCAAATGGCTTTTCAAAACCGGAGGTGGGTTTTCTTCTTTGATGGCATACAACACAGGATAAGAAAGATTCGAAGGGGAGGAAGACCATTTGTGAAATGGTTGTCCGACTGCATTTTCCGGCGAGTAAATGGATGGTTTTGGAGGGGATTTGGGCAAGAAAGGGGCGTGAATCCAGAACACATTGAAACCATTGAAGGCCAAAAGGCAGAACAGAAGCAGAGCAAGAAGAGAGGTGGGCAAACAAAAGAGTATGGCAAAAACAGATCTCTTTAGCTCCTGTATTTGGTGAAGGAGACATGGGATGTAAGACTGAGAAGGTTTAGAGCTCTCATACATTGTTTTTGTTTAATCAGGATTTGAATAGAAAAAAAATTTGAACTTTGGTTTTGTAGTTGGAAGCTCAGCTGAAATGTGCAGAGAATTGAAGGGAATATTAATGCGGAGGCGTCAAAAAAAATCAAAAAGGTAATTGCATTTTATGTTTGTGGACTTTTTTTTTTTGCCAAGATGTGTTTGTGGACCTTGGGAGCCAAAATAGTAAAATACAGTATATAAAGAAAGGAGGGGAGGTCTAACCACCTGTATAAGCTTTGGCTCACGTTAGCCTGCTGTCCTACCTTCCCACTCTCCTCGTTGAGTAGAGTGGAGACCTAAGATGCACCGTCTTTCCTTAGTTCAAAGGCTATTGAAAAAAAATAAGAAATTTCACGAACATGAAACTTTGACTATCCCATCAAACTAACATGTAATATTAAGCATTATCTAAAAATAATAAAAGAATAAAACACTAACTTAAATTTACACTTAACTATATTTCTTTCCTTCTAATTGGACTAGCTTCCATATAATACTTTATTGAAACTCAATAACATAATAATGCTTCTTCTTGTAGCTATGACATTACTTGATACATTTTGGTTAAGCTTTTACTTGGAAGGAACTCCAGTATTAGCAAAAAAAATTAAAGATATACATAAAGAGAAGACAGAACAAAATAAAAGAGTTGTAAACATGGCGTAGTTTATATGCTGGAGTTAACATTAAAACCAATGGTCATAGAAAATTTATTTGAAAGTGCAGAACCAAAAACAAATTTTGATTGCTTTTAAGAGAGCCAACCAATATGGGAATAGGTCCTAATGGATCAATTAATGCAACAAAACTTAATTCAGAGTATGGACAAAAACGAATTTTGGGTCAAACAATAAAGTGTAATTAAGCCATTTTTTGCCCAAATTTATTAAATTTGAAAACCGGAAGGGCAGCCGGACTAAAGACGGGTCTTCAACACTGCTGCTTCACTCTGTAACTCCAATGGAGCAAATCCAGCACAAGTTCATCGACGTACGAGGCCTGAAACTCCATTTAGCCGAAATTGGATCGGGTCACAACCCAGTCTTTCGCTGCACAGCAATGATTTATTTTTTTTGTTGTTGGTGTTCCAATTTTATCGATTGCTTTTTCGTCTTTGTAGGTCCTAACGTCGTCGTATTCCTGCACGGATTCCCGGAGATATGGTACTCTTGGCGCCACCAACTGGTCGCTCTGGCCAAAGCTGGCTTCCGCGCTATCGCACCCGATTTCAGAGGATATGGACTCTCCGACCCACCACCCGAACCCGAGAAAGCTTCCTATCATGACCTTCTGGATGACCTCCTCGGAATTCTCGATGCCCTCGATCTTGCTAAGGTACTTCAAAATTATTTTTTATTTTTTTGGTTAACTTGCCACATTCAAGTGATTTACTGTCAGCAGAATGCTATTACAATATTACTAGATGAAGAGGAATGAAAATTATCTAATAATTCCAAAATTGAACCTTTTTAGCATACTAGAAAATAGAATTACTGTGGGTGTAGAATGATCTTTGGTTAGTAATATGTATTCATTCTGAGACTGAGATATTTGGTTAAAAGGGTGCTTTAGATTTTAAATTTTATTAACCTTGTTTGCACAAAATGAACTAAGCCTTTGTTTGGGAAAAAGTGATAGATGAAAGACTTTAATATTGTATTCTCTTATTGGGAAAGAAATAAAGTAAAAGGGGAGAAAATGAAGGAACGAAAAGTATGATGAAATTGTATTTCACAAGATCATTCATATATTTTTTTCTTGCATTTTCTTCTCACTGGTGAAAAGAATAACTTTTGCTGTACCAACATCAAATTTTTATCTTAATATATTTCTTTCCATTTTCCTCTTGGTTCCCCAATGGGGGAAAATCTTGTTCTCCTTTCATTTTCACCTGTCCCAAATAAAATACAAGGGTCAATTTGGTATTGTTGTTTCTTATTGCCAGTTGCTGCCAAGAGTTGCTTTAATTTGAAAGGTTGTTGTCTGAAATTGCAGTGAAGAGCTGTTGATGACAATTGAAATTGAAAATATGATGAAATGATTTATAATCTAGTTTATGTCAGAATGTAGTGAAAAAGTGAAGATTAATATGAAAACAGATTAACAGAGAAAAAGTATCAGCCACTTTTTTCTACTGAAAAAAAAGAAATTAAAAATTTGACCTGCTCCTAAAGCTCCACGATGAAGCAGCAACAAACTTTCGAAAGAGCAGCTATTGACTTTATTAGACAGCAGAACAGTTGCTTTAATGCTTTTGGAAAAAAATAAAAACCAAAAGCAGCCAAAAGTCAAAACCAAACTGATCCTAAGTTGGCTTGCATATGTTAAAATCATGCATTTGTCAAGCCAAATGGGTGACAGGTCCAGAAGTTTGCAATTGTGATATGTTGCAATATCATTTGCAGATTCATGCTTAGAGTTGAGAATGTCTACTTATAAATTATGTGATTTAATTGGTTGATCTCTTTCTTCTCCCTTATGTACCATGTTAATAGGTTTTCCTTATTGCAAAAGATTTTGGAGTTCGACCTGCCTACCTCTTTGCCATTTTACATCCCGAGAGGGTTTTGGGAGTTGTCACGTTGGGAGTGCCATACACTCCCCCAGGAGCCCCTGGATATGTTAAATACCTCCCTGAAGGCTTTTACATTTCAAGATGGCAGGTAAACTTTAAAAGTCTGTAACTTTCAGGTCTCAGCTGTATGGATCACCAATTTATCTTCTTGTCTTTGTTTTAGGAACCTGGACGAGCAGAAGTGGATTTCAGACGCTTTGACGCCAAGACAATTGTCCGAAATGTTTACATTCTCTTCTCCAAAAGTGAGCTGCCAATAGCAAAGGAAAATCAGGAGATTATGGATTTGGTGGACGAGTTTACTCCTCTTCCCACTTGGTTCACAGAGGAAGATCTTGCAGCATATGGAGATTTGTATGAAAAATCTGGATTTCGAACAGCATTGAAGGTTCCATACAGGTAATGTAAATTTTATTCTAGCTTTAAAGTCACATGAACAAGATTTCTTCTCATAGAAAAAGGATAAGCAAAAAGAGGGTTATCTATATGCATTAGCTCCCTTATTTTGTAAGAAATTTCTGATCCTACAGTATTATGCTTTTAGCGTGTGTATCAGTTAGTCCACTGTGCTACCATTGTTTTCTGTGAAACTAATGTTTGGTATTAATATTAAGTGCCAAGATTCAAATATTTTAGACAAAAGTTTTGAGGACAAGATGGAGTAACTCTCACAATATCAGTTAGGAAAAAGCTGTCTACTGCTAGTTTGATTGAGCTGTATGTGAATTCTTGTTAATAATTTCAGGTTTGATTGCCTTTATAGGTCAATTGGTGAAGATTTCAGCTTACCAGATCCAACAGTGAGAGTTCCAGCCTTTGTTATAATGGGGGGCAAGGATTACTTTCTCAAATTTCCAGGGATCGAGGATTTTATAATGAGTGGAAAGGTGAGAGATTTTGTCCCTGATTTGGAGATCACATTTTTGCCTGAAGGGACTCACTTTGTTCAGGAGCAACTGCCTGATCAGGTTAATCAGCTTATTCTCAACTTCCTCAGTAAGCACATCTGATTGAGGACCAAGTACAGTTTAGTCGCCAATGTTGTATTTCTAGGTTTTGGATGTATGTTGTACCATTGTAATAATTGAAACAGTACTAGGATTATCAAATATGTTATATAAAACTGCTAAGTCAAGCTGATAGAATGCTTGGGTGAAATGGTTTTCTTTAGAATGGTGATTATGTAGACAAGCTTCTAGGTCTATGTTTTATAAAAGCCTTATAGTATGTTGGTTTTGGCCGATAATTAATACACAATCTTTCGATGATGAAAATGCGAACATGAAATCTTACCCTAACTCAGTGAAGAATTGCTTTTTGGATTTAGAAGTCAAAAGCAATACTATGGTTCAGTTTTATTCATTTGTTTGCTTATTTACTTAATTATCACCGAGAAGCAAGTTTCAAGATTCCAGGTCTCTTCTGTCTGCATTTGTAAGTAGTCTTACGCTTCAATGTACCCCTACCTCTCCTTAAAAAGTTTTTATATAATAAAATGTATGTATTAATTACTTCTCAATGTATAAATTAAAAAAATGAATGCATATATGCAATTCTTCAGCAAATATATGCATATAAATATTTCCCATTTATAAAGTTAGACTCTTCGCAAGTATTTATGCACATGTTTTGAAATTTTTATTAAAAAATAATTTCTTTAAAAGAAAATATAAATATATTTTTAGTAACTACCATATAAAAGTAATAGAAAATTGTCAAATAGTTTAAAATAATATTTTATTTTATTTTAAAAAATTATGATAAAGAGATAATGAATTATAATACATAAGGTAGAAGAAGAAGTAGTTATTAGGATATTAAAATTTAATATAATTTTTTTAGTAATTTTAAATTGATAAAATCTTTTTAAATTCAATATATAATATATGTTATGAGATGATACTGGTCTCTTCATTAGGAATAGAATAGATGTAGTTTTGTTAGGATCTATTTGGATGGAGAATAATGGAGAAAGAGTCTCTTTAAATTGAGTATTTTTTTGTTTTAAAAAAAATCTTGAAAGGGAGAGAAAATAGAAGGTTCCATGCAAATCCCTCCGAATTTTTTTTATAATTTTTTTATGTTGGGAGGATTTGAAAAAAGATAATAATATAAATTATAATTTTTGAATATTGTAACTAATGTATTTTATTGTTTTTTACTAAATACCTTGTAAAATCTAAATAAAAAATTTTAAGACGTAATCATTAAATTATGTAATAATATACCATCTCACTAACAAGAATTAGGTATAATATAAATAAATAGATAATTATTAAAAATGTCTCATAGTCACAACATTATTAGTCTTCAACAATGACAGCGAAAAAACTTCAAAAACCATGTGGAGAAACTTCAAAAACCAAAAAGCAATATATATATATATATTCTCATCTCCTCTTATTTTCAACTCCCAAATAAAAATGACCTTGTTATTTCCATTCTCTCTCTTTTAATTTCTAAATAGGACAATGTAAATGTCATATTTTCAGTGCTTTCTGTTAACTCCTAAATAGACTTTAGAAGTTATTGATGTTTATGACTTTTCATATGAGTTGTATATGTATATTATATACAACTCCATCTGCTGCTTCACTTTGTAACTCCAATGGAACAAATCCAGCACAAGTTCATCGATGTACGAGGCTTGAAACTCCATTTAGCCGAAATCGGATCGGGTTACAACCCAGTCTTTCGCTGCACAGAACTGATATTTTTTATTTTTTTTTGGGTGTTTCAATTCTATTGATCGATATTTCTTCTTTGTAGGTCCCAACGTCGTCGTATTCCTGCATGGATTCCCGGAGATATGGTACTCTTGGCGCCACCAACTGGTCGCTCTGGCCAAAGCTGGGTTCCGTGCTATTGCACCCGATTACAGAGGACACGGACTCTCCGACCCACCACCGGAACCCGAGAAAGCTTCCTTTCATGACCTTCTGGATGACCTCCTCGGAATTCTCGATGCCCTCGATCTTGCTAAGGTACTTCAAAACTAAATTTTTTGTTTACTTGCCACATTCAAATGATTTACAGTCAGTAGAATGCTATTACAGTATTACTAGATGAAGAGGAATAAAACTTATCTAATAATTCCAAAATTGAACCATTTTAGCATACTAGAAAATAGAAATGCTGTGGGTGTAGAATGATCTTTGGTTAGTAATATTTATTCATTCTGAGACTGAGATATTTGGTTAAAAGGGTTCTTTAGATTTTAAATTTTATTGATCTTGTTTGCACAAAATGAACTAAGCCTTTGTTTGGGAACAAAGTGATAGATGAAAGATTCTAATATTGTATCTCTTATTGGGAAAGAAATAAAGTAAAAGGGGAGAAAATGAAGGAAAGAAAAGTATGATGAAATTGTATTTCACAAGATCATACGACAAAAAATTCATATATTTTTTTCCTGCATTTTCTTCTCACTGCTGGAAAGAATAACTTTTGCGGTCCCAACATCAAATTTTTATCTTCAATATACTTCTTTCCATTTTCCTCTTGGTTCCCCAAGGGGGGCAAATCTTGTTCTCCTTTCATTTTCATCTCTCCCAAATAAAATATAAGGGTCAATTTGGTATTGTTGTTTCTTATTTCAAGTTGCTGCCAAGAGTTGCTTCAATTTTTAAAAGTAGTTGTGAGAAATTGCAGTGAAGAGCTGTTGATGACAATTGAAATTGAAAATATGATGAAATGATCTATCATGTAGTTTATGTTAGAATGTAGTGAAAAACTAAAGATTAGTATGAAAACAGAGAAGAAGTATCAGCAAAAAAAAAAAAAAAAAAACTTTGACCTGCCTCTAAATCACCACAATGAAGCAGCAACAAACTTTCGAAAGAGCTGCTATTGACTTTATTAGACAGAAAAACAGCTGCTTTAATGGTTTTGGAAAAATAAAATCAAAAGCAGCCAAAAGTCAATACCAAACTGATCCTAAGTTGGCTTGCTTATATTAAAATCATGCATTTGTCCCAGAAGTTTGCAATTGTGATATGTCGCAGTATCATTTGCAGATTCATGCTAAGAGTTGAGAATGTCTAATTGTCTACTTATAAATTATGTAATTTAGTTGGTTGATCCCCCTCTTCTCCTTCATGTACTATGTAGGTTTTCCTTATTGCAAAAGATTTTGGAGTTCGACTTGCCTATCTCTTTGCCATTCTACATCCTGAGAGGGTTTCAGGGGTTGTCACGTTGGGATCACCATACATTCCCCCAGGAGCCCTTAGATTTAGTAAAAACCTCCCCGAGGGCTTCTATATTTCAAGATGGCAGGTAAACTTTAAAAGCCTGTAACTTTCGGGTCTCAGCCGTATGGATCACCAATTTATCTTCTAGTAACTTTGTCTTGTCTCCGTTTTAGGAACCTGGTCGAGCTGAAGTGGATTTTGGACGCTTTGATGCCAAGACAATAGTCCGAAATGTTTACATTCTCTTCTCCAAAAGTGAACTGCCAATAGCAAAGGAAAACCAGGAGGTTATGGATTTGGTGGACAAGTCTACTCCTCTTCCCACTTGGTTCACTGAGGAAGATCTTGCAGCATATGGAGATTTGTATGAGAAATCTGGATTTCGAACAGCATTGAAGGTTCCATATAGGTAATGTAAATTTTATTCTAGCTTTAAATGCACATGAACAAAATTTCTTATCATAGAAAAAGGATGAGCAAAAAGAGGGTTACCTCTATGCATTAGCTCCCTTGTTTTGTGAGAAATTTGTGATCCTACAGTATTATGGATTTAGCGTATGTATTAGTTAGTTCACTGTGCTGCCGTTGTTTTCAGTGATACTAATGTTTGGTATTTATATTAGGTGTCCAAGATTCAAATATTTTAGACAAAAGTTTTGAGGACAAGATAGAGTAACTCTCACAATATCAGTTAGGAAAAAGCTGTCTACTGCTAGTTTGACTGAGCTGTAGGTGAATTTTTGTTAATAATTTCAGATTTGATTGCCTTTATAGGTCAACTGGTGAAGATTTCAGCTTACCAGATCCAACAGTGAGAGTTCCAGCCTTTGTTATAATGGGGGGCAAGGAGTACTTTCTCAAATTTCCAGGGTTCGAGGATTTTATAATGAGTGGAAAGGTGAGAGATTTTGTCCCTGATTTGGAGATCACATTTTTGCCTGAAGGGACTCACTTTGTTCAGGAGCAACTGCCTGATCAGGTTAATCAGCTTATTCTCAACTTCCTCAGTAAGCACATCTGATTGTGAACCAAGTACAGTTTAGTCGCCACTGTTGTATTTCTAGGTTTTGGATGTATGTTGTACCATTGTAATAATTGAAACAGTACTAAGATTATCAAATATGTTATTTAAAACTGCTAGGTCAGTTTGCCTTCGATATGTAACTTAAATATTACTGAAGTCAGCTGATAGAATGCTTGGGTGAAATGGTTTTCTTTAGAATGGTGATTATATAGACAAGCTTCTATGTCTATGTTTTATAAAAGCCTTATAGTATGTTGGTTTCGGCTGATAATTAATACACAATCTTAAAATGCGAACATTAAAGCTTACCCTAACTCAGTGAAGAATTGCCTTTTGGATTAAGAAGTCAAAAGCAATACTCTGGTTCAGTTTTATTCATTTGTTTGCTTATTTACTTAATTATCACCGAGAAGCAAGTTTCAAGATTCCAGATCTCTTCTTTCTGCATCATAAGTAGTCTTGCGCTTCAATGTAACCGTACCTCTCCTTAGCCACCCAAAAGGGTCTCGATGACCATTAATTAATTGAAGTTTTTGTTTATGAATTGTTTATTTATTAATCATTTTGGGAATGACAGGACTAACCTTTTACTGATATTGAGAAATTTATTGTCAAAATAGGGTACAAGATTTGGTTTGGATAACTTATTTGAAATAGTTTTGAAGTAAGAAGGACTGGTCTGTGGTCATACCACAGCTGTGTCAAGATGGTTGATGAGGGTTCAAGCCTCCTATTGAAAAATTTATCCTCGAAGTGGAGTGTATAAGATTCAGTTAAACAACTGGTCTAAACTCAATACGATAATGATATTATAATTCAATGGGTCATAACACTGCCCTATCAAGATGGAAACTCAAGGTTTGAGCCTCTTAAATTTATCCTTGTAGTGGAGTGTATGAGATTCAATTGAACAACCGGTCTACACTCAATACGATAATAATTTTATAATTTAGTTGGTCATGGCACTGCCTGTAAAGATGGAAGCTGAGGGTTCAAGCCTCTTACTAAGAAATTTATCTATGAGGTGAAGTGTATAAGATTTAGTTAGGATAACAAATTTAATGAAAGAAAGTGTCATATGTATTGAATTTTTGGATGTCAATGTCTTTTCATAAAATTTATTTTAATTAGTTAGTTTTAAGAAGAAAAAAAAAAAAAAAAAAAAACATGAGACTCTAAACTAGTATTTTTGGAAACATTTTGAGAAAACAAAAACTATTGATAACTGTTGATAGTAATACAAAATAATTTATATATGATAGCAAATTTAACGAAATAAGTATTGATAATATTAATATTTGACAATATAAATTTAAATTACTCATGATATAAAGTAATTAGTTTCTAGTATTAATTAAGGAGTACAAAATTTAATTAGGTTATAGGATTGTAATTACTATTATTTTTATTTTACGTAAATAAGTTCTTAATAAAAAATAAATTGAATTAACAATAAAGTTTAAATCTAATTGATTTCAGAGGTTTTTTTTTTTTTTTTTTTTTTGTTTCTGACTATTTATTAGAAATAAAATATAATCTTGAAAATACTATTACTCTAATTTTTCTTATTTAATTTATAGATTAAAATCATTCTTGATTGTGTACTTGGGATTTTACAAAATAACATTGTGATTTTGTGTTTTATCTTAATTTCATTGGTTACAAGTTTTCTTATATATTAAAATGGAAAAATAAAAAAGAGTTTCAATTTTAAATCTACAAGAATATAAATAAAATAAAAAATATATATATGCATAATAAAACAATTATTTTAGAAAAAAATTTATAAGGCCAATCAAAAAATAAAATGTTAAATTTTCTTATATTTCATTCTGATTTTACTTTGATCTTTACTATCCATTTTGTCAAAATTGAATTTCCATGATAATAAAATTATACTGTCGTCAGTATTAGCACTGGTAGAGGTGATATGAACAAACAATTTCACACTTATAAATAAAATCTTATATGATAAATGGACAAACACGAATTTTGTGAAAAGAAAAAAATCATATAAAATAAATATAAAAAAATTAATATTCATTAAAGAAAAATTATATATATATATATATATAGAGAGAGAGAGAGAGAGAGAGAGAGAGAGAGATAGATAGATATATTTGCCCCTCTAGACCCTTGCCTTCAACAACAGAACCCATCAAAAAGTCCTTTAAATTTGGCTTTACTTTTCACCTTGATTCAGTGTAAATTGATGAAAAGCACAGTTTACTTGGCCTTCTGATGAATGATGATCCAGCTATAGGTGCAAATTTGATTCCCACCATTGATTCTCAAGTCTAAGGGTGAAAGGTATATGTTCACCTCCTTAATCGATCGGACAAACTGAAACGACTAGTTCGAAGAAATGTATTTCACTAATCAAGGTGGAAACAACGACTATGAACCACCTGACTTCGATGTTTTACTGCCCTTGGATCCCATTTTCGCACAATGTCCCAAAATTTTTCTACTCCAAATTATACAGTCTGAATAAACAAAAGAACAAAACCCAGAAATCAAAATGGTTCTTTTTAAACTCCAGATCTACGAAGAGTAAAAATTTAAGAACAATTTTCAAATGGCAAAATGATATTTTTGTGGAGATTTAAGTAAACAAACTGTACTAATATTTGTGAAATGGATCCAAATAATTAAAGCTTGTAGTTACAGATCTTGAGACTTTTGCTTGATTTGGTGGGTGATTAAAGGTTGCGACGGTGGTGCTGTGGTGGTTTTGGTAGTGAGACATTGATGGTAGTGATGAATGTCGGATTTTCCCTTTTTTTTAAGTGTTTTAGTTTTTAATATAATTTTTTTTCAATAAAAATTTAACTTTTGTTTTATGTAAGTTTTTATTTTGTCACGTATCTATTTTGTATTTGTTCATTTATAGATCGCCACGTAACATTTCATTTTTCGAATGTGACATCCCTTAGCCTACATCATTTCCGTCACTGTTGGAGTTAAAGACAATGACTCAATTGGTGTAATTTATAATTACGTGAATCTAATTATAGCAAAACAAGTAATAGAGGTCAAAATAAAATTCAAGTAAAATTATAAAGATTAAATATAATTTAGTCAAAAATTATATTATATTAATTTGTTATTATATGCATACCTAAATGTTTCATTAGCTTTTATTTGAATATATTATATATAATTTACAAATTATATAAATACGACTTCATTACCACAGGTGGTAAAAAAGTAATATATAAATCTTCCATTCAAATTTTTTTCTTCTTATTTTTTCCACCCCTTTATTTGTTCTTAAAAAAGCATTTTTTTTTTTCTAAAAATGGGCTTCATTATAAAAATTTGTGTTACATTCTTAATTTTTTTTTTCCTTAAAAAGTGTTTATATAATAAAATGTATGTGTTAATTACTTCTCAATGTATAAAATAAAAAAAATGAATGCATATATGCAATTCTTCAACAAAATATATGCATATAAATATTTCCTATTTATAAAGTTAGACTATTTGCAAGTAATTTTGCACGTGTTTTGAAATTGTTTTAAAGAAAATATAAATACATTTTTAGTAACTACAGTAAAAAAAGTAAGAGAAAATTGTCAAATAGTTTAAAGTAATATTTTATTTTATTTTGTAAAATTATCTGTGTAACTGACAAAGAGATAATGAGTTGTAATACGTCAGGTAGAAGAAAAAATCACTAGTTATTAGGATATTAAAATATAATATAAATTTTTAAATAATTTTAAATTAATGAAAACTTTTTAAATTCAATATATAATATATGTTGGGAGATGATATGGATCTCTTCATTTAGAATAGTATAGATGTAGTTTTCTTAGGATCTATTTGAATGGAGAATAATGGCAGAAGAGAGTCTATTTAGATTGAGTTTTTTTAAATAAAAAAAATCTTAAAAGAGATAAAAAATTGAAAAGTATATGTAAATCTTTATGAATTTTATTTTGTAATTTTTCTATATTGAGAGGATTAAAAAAAGATAATATATATTATAATTTTTGTATATTGTGATTAATATATCATATATTTATTATATTAAATATCTAAGTAAATTTAAATAAATATTTTTAATAACATAATCCTTAAATTATGTAATAATATATCATCTCAATAACAATATTAATAAACAGATAACTATTAAAAATGTCTCATAATCAAATCAAAGTCGAGTGTTAGTTTCGCAAGCTCGTGAAAAGTCTTCTAAAACCAAACTTCAAAAACCAAAAAGCAATATATATTCTCATCTCCTCTTATTTTCAATTTCCAAATAAAAATGACCTTTTGTTATTTCCATTCTCTCCCTTTTTAATTTCTAAATAGGACAATATAAATGTCATATTTTCACTGCTCTCTTGACTCCCTCTCCTACCATTTACTTTCCTGGTCTCCCTATTCAAAAAATAGACTTTAGAATTTATTGATTTTTATGACTTTTCATATGAGTTGTATATGTATATTATATACAACTTATACAACTCCATCTTTGGAAAAAATTTACTCTGTAAGCAGTTTCTTCCTGAAACAGCATCTGCTGCTTCACTTTGTAACTCCAATGGAACAAATCCAGCACAAGTTCATCGATGTACGAGGCTTAAAACTCCATTTAGCCGAAATCGGATCGGGTCACAACCCAGTCTTTAGCTGCACAGAACTGATTTTTTAAAATTTTTTTTTGGGTGTTTCAATTTTATTGAGTGATATTTCTTCTTTGTAGGTCCTAACGTCGTCGTATTCCTGCACGGATTCCCGGAGATATGGTACTCTTGGCGCCACCAACTGGTCGCTCTGGCCAAAGCTGGCTTCCGAGCTATCGCACCCGATTACAGAGGATACTGGACTCTCCGACCCACCACCCGAACCCGAGAAAGCTTCCTTTCATGATCTTCTGGATGACCTCCTGGGAATTCTCGATGCCCTCAATCTTGCTAAGGTACTTCAAAACTAAATTTTTTGTTTACTTGCCACATTCAAATGATTTACTCTCAGTAGAATGCTATTACAGTATTACTAGATGAAGAGGAATGAAAATTATCTAATAATTCCAAAATTGAACCTTTTTAGCATACTAGAAAATAGAATTACTGTGGGTGTAGAATGATCTTTGGTCAGTAATATGTATTCATTCTGAAACTTGAGATATTTGGTTAAAAGGGTGCTTTAGATTTTAAATTTTATTAACCTTGTTTGCACAAAATGAACTAAGCCTTTGTTTGGGAACAAAGTGATAGATGAAAGACTCTAATATTGTATTCTCTTATTGGGAAAGAAATAAAGTAAAAGGGGAGAAAATGAAGGAAAGAAAAGTATGATGAAATTGTATTTCACAAGATTATACGACAAAAAATTCATATATTTTTTTCCTGCATTTTCTTCTCACTGCTGGAAAGAATAACTTTTTCTGTACCAACATCAAATTTTTATCTTCAATATATTTCTTTCCATTTTCCTCTTGGTTCTCCAATGGGGGGCAAATCTTGTTCTCCTTTCATTTTCATCTCCCAAATAAAATATAAGGATCAATTTGGTATTGTTGTTTCTTATTTCAAGTTGCTGCCAAGAGTTGCTTCAATTTTTAAAAGTAGTTGTGAGAAATTGCAGTGAAGAGCTGTTGATGACAATTGAAATTGAAAATATGATGAAATGATCTATCATTTAGTTTATGTTAGAATGTAGTGAAAAACTAAAGATTAGTATGAAAACAGCGAAGAAGTATCAGCAAAAAAAAAAACTTTGACCTGCTTCTAAATCACCACAATGAAGCAGGCAACAAACTTTCGAAAGAGCTGCTATTGACTTTATTAGACAGAAAAACAGCTGCTTTAATGGTTTTGGAAAAATAAAATCAAAAGCAGCCAAAAGTCAATACCAAACTGATCCTAAGTTGGCTTGCTTATATTAAAATCATGCATTTGTCCCAGAAGTTTGCAATTGTGATATGTTGCAGTATCATTTGCAGATTCATGCTAAGAGTTGAGAATGTCTAATTGTCTACTTATAAATTATGTAATTTAGTTGGTTGATCTCCCTCTTCTCCCTCATGTACTATGTAGGTTTTCCTTATTGCAAAAGATTTTGGAGTTCGACTTGCCTATCTCTTTGCCATTCTACATCCTGAGAGGGTTTCAGGGGTTGTCACGTTGGGATCACCATACATTCCCCCAGGAGCCCTTAGATTTGGTAAAAACCTCCCTGAAGGCTTCTACATTTCAAGATGGCAGGTAAACTTTAAAAGCCTGTAACTTTCAGGTCTCAGCCAAATGGATCACCAATTTATCTTCTAGTAACTTTGTCTTGTCTCCGTTTTAGGAACCTGGTCGAGCTGAAGTGGATTTCGGACGCTTTGATGCCAAAACAATCGTCCGAAATGTTTACATTCTCTTCTCCAAAAGTGAACTGCCAATAGCAAAGGAAAACCAGGAGATTATGGATTTGGTGGACAAGTCTACTCCTCTTCCCACTTGGTTCACTGAGGAAGATCTTGCAGCATATGGAGATTTGTATGAGAAATCTGGATTTCGAACAGCATTGAAGGTTCCTTACAGGTAATGTAAATTTTATTCTAGCTTTAAATGCACATGAACAAGATTTCTTATCATAGAAAAAGGATGAGCAAAAAGAGGGTTACCTATATGCATTAGCTTCCTTGTTTTGTAAGAAATTTCTGATCCTACAGTATTATGGATTTAGCGTATGTATTAGTTAGTCTGCTGTGCTACCATTGTTTTCAGTGATACTAATGTTTGTTATTTATATTAGGTGTCCAAGATTCAAATATTTTAGACAAAAGTTTTGAGGACAAGATAGAGTAACTCTCCTAATATCAGTTAGGAAAAAGCTGTCTACTGCTAGTTTGACTTAGTTGCAGGTGAATTCTTGTTAATAATTTCAGATTTGATTGCCTTTATAGGTCAACCGGTGAAGATTTCAGCTTACCAGATCCAACGGTCAGAGTTCCAGCCTTTGTTATAATGGGGGGCAAGGATTACGCTCTCAAGATTCCAGTGATCGAGGATTTTATAAAGAGCGGAAAGGTGAGAGATTTTGTCCCTGATTTGGAGATCACATTTTTGCCTGAAGGGACTCATTTTGTTCAGGAGCAACTGCCTGATCAGGTTAATCAGCTTATTCTCAACTTCCTCAGTAAGCACATCTGATTGTGAACCATGTACAGTTTAGTCGTCAATGTTGTATTTCTAGGTTTTGGAAGTATGATGTGTCATTGTAATAATTGAAACAGTACTAAGATTATCAAGTGTGTTATATAAAACTGCTAAATAAGTCTGGCCTTCGATATGTAACTTAAAATACTACTGAAGTCAGATAATAGAATGCTTGGATGAAATCGTTTTCTGTAGAAAGGTGAGTGGTTTAGTTTTCTCCATTTGTTTTCTTGTTTACTGACTTATCAATGAGAAGCAAGTTTCAACATTCCAGTTCTCTTCTTTCTCAATTAATTAATTGAAGGTCCTTTTTTTTTTTTTTTTTTACATGAATTGTGAAAATAGTGCACAAGATTTAGTTAGGATAACTTATTTGAAATAGATTTCAATTAAGAACGACTGGGCTATACTTAATACGATAATGATATTATAATTTAATTGGTCATAGCTCTCTCATGTCAAGATGGAAGCTGATGGTTCGAGCCTTTTACTAAGAAATTTTTTGTTGAAATGTAGTGTCATGATTCAGTTAGGATAACAAATTTAAAGAAAAAAAAGTGTCGTATTCTTTTAATTTTTGAATATCAATGTTACTCATAAAATTTAGAGTGAGTTTACGCCAAAATTTTAGTTAATTTATTGTAAGTTTCCTTGTTTTCTCTATATAGAAAACAAAATTTCCGTTACCCTTCCCTGCAATATCATCTCACTAGACATGGAGTGGAATGGTACCACAAGATAACATTTTATGACAGCATCGAATATAAGATCTGGATTTTAACCAACAAATAATGCTGAATTTAGCAAACACATGTCAGCCATTAATCTGGTTACCATTCACATGTTCTGCTCCTAGAAGATTAAACCATTTCACTCGAACCTTGAACCTATTTACTGGGAAGAGTTCTTACTCAAACCTTGGACCTAGCCTCATTCCTATATTATTAATGTCATAAAAAAATTAAAATAAATAGGAAAAAGAAAAAGAGAGGAAAAAAATCATTTAATTATAGCAAGTTGCTGAGAGGAGCAACAAACACTTGGTAGAACTTGACAAATAGCAGACTGGTTTCTGATACAAAAAGAAAAATAAATGACTAACAAAAACCTAGATTAATTACATGAAAATTGAAAACTACACTAGGAATAAGGCCAAATTTTACCATTGATTTTTGTATACAATCATCTCAGCGTCACCAAAATGGTGAAAGCAAAAGCAAAAAAGAACTATGCAACAAAGAAACAAAATGACCCAAAAAAAGGCGAAAGGGCTTCAGGATGAATGAAATGGCTGAGTATAACAGGTTGTGATCAGTTTTGATACAGTTTGCAGCAGCAATACCATTTCCCTGAATGTAACAGCAAACATTTAACCTGAAAGAGCGGCCATGGCCATACAAAATATTTCCATTTTTCTTGCGCACTCAGGGAATCCTACATGATTCGATAACTTCAGTCACAGCTTTATGAGTCTCAGGTGAAATCATATCCAATGTCAAATGGAATTCCTGAAGAAAGACAAATAAGTGAGCTAAAAGTTGATATAACACTACGTAAAAATAGTTAAGTAGCCACCATGTACCAATATAATTGAGCACTCCCATCTTTTTGTTTTCTCCCTAAGGGATTATGGACATTAAGAACTATCCCACGACAACCTGACATCAGAAACATCTGAACTGTCCCAAGAGAATCTCAAAGGACAAAAATTGTAAACTTACACATGGTTCCAGTCTGTTTTTAACTTCACCAAGTCATGTCATGACTTCTAAAGGTTCAAAGCGTCCTATTAACTTTAGCATTAGCATGGAAAATTCTAGCAGTCTGACATACCAGCAGCAACCACACTGCTTGTTGAATGTACCAAAGTCATCTACACTCTACACTCTACCCGCGATCATTTCTAATATGATACATGACTAGATGTACATGGACTCAAATCTCTTGCCAAATTCAATAGCAAGCCCCATGCAAAGATCGATGAAGGTTATAAATCAATCCCACCATAATGAATCTTTTTTAACCAACATACTGCATTTTACAAGTTCAGGGTATGATAGTTTCACATCTTCTGAATCTGCTATGGCATTTTGAATAGATGCATACCACGAATCTATCCAACACAGGTACAAGAATAGCTAGCTTTCGATCTGGGAGATAGGCGGAGATAGCTTCACGTATGCTCTTGCTGCATGTAGCAAAAGAAATATCTCTTAGATATGCAATGAAATCATGTGGGCCAAGAAAGAATTGAAAATAATGTCTAACCTTTCAGTTGAAAGGAAAGCCAGAAGCAGAGCCGCATAAGCTTCCACAATCATTTTCTCAGCTTCTTTTTCTCCTTGTAAAACAGCTGCCTCATCACTCTGCATCATGCAACACTTAGAGATGCATCAAGCATCCAAATTTATCCACCCACTAATTAAATTAATTGCCAAAGTTTTCTTCACTACTTGTGCTCTTCAAATGGTAGCCGAAATAAACCAAAATGGCCAATCACGAATATCATTATTGGAACAAAAGAAGGTATGAGTCATCTATACACAATTAAAATACTTTTAGCTCACGGGAAATGCAGTGTATCAGTTTGCCATGTGAACTTCACATATTATCCAGATCACATATCAACCCTGTCAACCAGGGCTTCCTACTTATCCTTACGGTTTCCCTGATCCTTGAATAAATGATTTGTTCAATTGCAATCAACAATGTTAGGATTGTATCAACTAGGAAGTGCTGAAGCATAGACATCATATCACAAAGAGAGAGTGTGGAACTACTTTATATTTGACATCCAAAACTTATAAATTTGTTACACAATTTACCTATTGTTTTCCCTAAAATTATTTATGTTGGTGGATCAGCCGTTAGCCATCATGGCACAGACAAAATTCATAACATTAGAGGTAAGATGTTACCCACCCATGTTAGATGTTTATCTTCCCCAGCATCGTCACCTCCACCCTGGTTGGCCAAGAATACAGAGCACAGTAGTTGAATTACATTCCTGTGAACCTTCTCTTCCAACCCTTCTGAGGTGGGTAGGGGAACAGTAGCTGCCGCAAGCCGTGATCTGCAGGGAACCCAACAAAAAAGTTCAAAAGGAAACAAAATTATATTTTGGACAATATCTAATAAGACACTGCCAATGAAGGTGATCCCAGAGGAGAAAAAGATAAACTAAGAAATTGAAAGTACTGAACAAACTATTTGAGCTCCGCCACACAAACCTATTGAACAACTTCTAAATCATTAAGTTATAATGAACATTGCCGATATATAGAATGGCATAAGGAAATGAAAAAGATGCTTAACAAGTAAATTTTCCATTGCCAGAGACAAACATAGCCCTTATGTCCCAAAAACTCTGTATGGGAAATAATATAAGGCAAAGGTGAACCCAAAATATCAACAGCTCAGACATAACAGAATAATTGAAAGAGGGTAAGTGAGACCAAAGCAGAGTAGGCCTGACAAGTCCTTGTCCCAACGATATTAAATTAACCTGTTATGACCATCCTTCTCCACTAAGTTCACCAGCAGGCCCAGAATAGCAACAAGAAAATCTAACTCTCGATCATTAAGATGCCTATCATGCTGTTGGTCAAGTTCACTACTTGAGGTATTCTCATTTATCTGAACGAATGTTGATGACGAACTGAATGAAGGAAAATGAAATGCAATTAACGATGACATGGTCTCCAATCCTCCAAATGCAGCAATTTGCCGACAGCCAACAGGGTTGTCATTAGTTAAGTTCATCAAAACCTGCAAGACAACATTAAATATTCTTTAGATGTTAACGCAATTTTCTGCATTGCATGAGTCAATAGTTTCTCACTTTGAAGAAAGAAGAATTTATATTACACCAGATATGAAGAAAGGAGTTCATATTACAGACTAGTCTCATTCTGGTATAGATACCATACGAACAGTATAAGTAAATTAGGATGACTGAAGTTGTAGGGATGCAATAAACCTACCATATTGTGTAGGAGGACCCTTCCCCTCCCTCCGATTCCCCAAGTGACATGAGGAGAACTATGAAAGTCTCAAAAAAGATGAAAAGCTGAAATGTAGGATTAGAGAGATACCTTTACAGCAGTAAGAAGGCAGTCCGCTAAAAGACCGGAATCCTCTTCATCAAAAGTACAGGAATGGGAACTATTGTCTACACCATTACTTGATTCTTCCTGGCTCGTATTTATTTGTGATTGACCCCCATCTTGAAGATCTTTATATGTTACCCTACAGGCTTTAGTTCGAGATACTTTTTTCTCCCCTGAAAGTAAGTCCCACTTAGAGGGTTTAAAGTCATCCTCATCAAATGCAAAGGGATCTTGGCTATCATCTAAAAGTTCAATTGGATCATCTACAGTAAGCCCGGTAATTTTTCTTGAACAGTTATAGGTTACAGCTGTTTTACTATTTGAGCTCCTTGATGCACCACTAAAAGAGCCAGATGTGGAACTATTGACTCCAATCTTTAACAAATAAGAACCAGTGGTCGATGTATTGGTAGTTTCAGAACAGGATATTGAACTATCCAACCGACCAGAGGACAAAAGTTGGCTGTTCTGAGATACATCAGAACTCTTATCAGAAAATATCCTTTCCTTACCACAGTATTTTCTAGAGGAATTGATGGACAACATATCATTCCCTACAAATTCAAAGTCAAACAACAATTTAAGATCTAAATATAACTTGTTCTTAGCAATTATACAGCTTGCAGCAAGGAAAAATAAGAAAAGGTGCAAACAATAGAGTATGATCCACCTTTTGAGGCAACTAAATCTCTTAAAAGATGAAAGTATATCTAAACAAAAGATATAGGGAAAATTCAGGAATAGAAATTTTATAAAGCTTTACAGATTCTTAAAAAGGTAAGATTTATGGAAAACTAATTATTATTTGAAGATAAATTTACTTTTCAATGCTTCTATGCAAATTACAATGTTCACATCCTTAACCCTACATGAAAAACTGCATTGGGAAGCAGATTAATAGAGTTATGGACCAGTAACTTACCACCTTTGTGGTCTGCAATTAAAGCCAACTCAGAAGCATCACCAGCCACAGTAGAATCATCACTAGACTTGCTAGTTGACGTGATAGGAGCCTTCTTACGTAAATATAGATCTAGGGGGGGAAAAGGAAAAGCCACCATCCATCAGATCACAAACTAATTAAAGAAATAATTTGTACTTTCTACTAAAGAAAGAAAGCATGGTAAAGCAGTAGGCGGAAAAAAATAAAATATGCAAAGTTACCCTCTGTGCAAATTATTACCTGAGAGAACTTTAATGACACTTATAATGAGCTCTGTGAAAGATAACGGGGTCGCCAGAGCACTCAACTTTCCTTTCATCCCAAGCAAATGGCTCTGTTAAGACAAAGCAAATGTGAACACTGGTAAATCTAAGAACTAAACTAAGCATGTGCATTCTAGAAACAGCATGATGGAGAGCAACATGACAAAATGTCAAATTAATATTTTTATAGGACAAAGAAAACTTGGTCAAGGGCACATTTTCTAGTACCTGATTATCTTTACTTAGGAAAGTAGCATTTTCCATGATCTTCAAACATTTTAGAAGCAGTACTAGGCTCTCCAGATGCACGTCCCTCTTTGCATCCTGAGTAGATGGGGAACAATGCTCCATCAAGCCCTGAAAGATAAACTAATGGTTTTAAATGATATTCATTACAATACTTTATCATCAGATATATTTTGTTGAACAGAGTCATAAGGGGAGAACATAGACTTTGCATGATCCTGTCAGTAGAAAGATATTTAAATCTGTCATTGATTTACATCTAAAGATCAAAACTCAAATTTCTTAATAGAAAAGTCAAAACTAGAACTATGGGTAGATAGAATAAAAATGGTACGACAAAAGATGAAAACAGCCCACTCCTACCACATAGCTGACAACCCATGCCATAAAGCTTTGTTTAAAATAAAAGAAAGCATTGAAATCTTAGTGGAAAAACACATTATTTCATAAAGAATAAATCACAAATATAAGATTGTATCCCTTCTTCTAGTTGATCATTTAAGTCATATCATCTCCAATATAGATGCAAATACAAGATTTAACAAACATACAAGCTCACACCTCCATATCAGAATGACACTTCATGGCTACTTCAAAGACAGCATCAAGTCCTCCATGCTCTTGTAATTTTTCCTTAAAATTTCCCCCACTCTTCCTTACTGCACCAGTTGTCTCTGAATGGAAGCAATCCACGCCCCCATAAAAGAATCAGCAAAGTACAAAAGAAGGAAAAATATACAAGGACAGATCGCCCAAATTAGTTAAATAAAAATAGTAAACAGTTTAATTCCTTAAAATAATATATATAAGGCTTAAAGAGACTCGGCCAAACTCAAGCTACAGATTTATAAATTTTCTGCCAAGTCAAATATAAGAATACCAAAATTATTCACCGATTCATCGGTAGCATTAGAAGTTTAACTTGTGTAGGTTTATATTTACATCACAGAATCATATTTATACTGTTTAGCAAAAAAGAAAACGACCAATATATCATTTTATTTGGACTGCAAAGCACAACTGAGGTAACTGGAACACAGTTAGGCTTCTGATGACATGACCTCATAGGCAATTTAAATTTCAACTTAGTATGAAACTTTCAAACTTTGACCCAAAAATTTATAATCTCAAGTAGAACCAAAACTACATGGATGCTTCTCATGGTCTAATTCAGCATTTCTGAATTAAAAATTCAAGATTAAATTATAAAGGTAAAAATCTAACAGGTTAACAGCTACTGATGTAGAATGTTAAGTAGAAATTGTCTACAATACCATCAAGAGAAATGGAGGATAAGCAAGCCTTCTCCATGGTCAGCAATGATAACCATTTTGGGCATAACTCTGGCCTCTCCATCCTAATATCATCACCATAGACTCCTCCTATTTCCTTGCAACTTACAAGAATTTCTTGGACTTTAGAAACAACCGCTGCAGTACTCGAATCTAATCTTCTTGTTCTATCTTTTGAGACATCAGCATCCTTACACAATGCTAGAAGTTTAGAGCCTAATTTTGGTGGTTTGTCTTCATTAGTTGTAGAAATTATTGGTTTCAACAACTTGATTAAAAAACAAACGCAACTGGGTGATTCAAGAAGATGATCATCTTGACCCTGAAACAGAAGCATGTTGAATGAACACAGGAAACTTGGGAATCATATAAATAATAAACTACAAACTCAGTTTCAGAGTGGAAAATGATGACAGAAAATAACCTCAAGAGTGAAAGGCAAGAAAGAGATTATTCTAGTCCATACACCATAGAAAATGAAGCTCTTGCTTAATCTAATTAGAAAGACTATCCAAAATCAATGTTGATTTAATATGAACATTTCCCGTAGCTTTTCCATTTGCAAAACCTTGATACCAATAGTGTGAATTTCCAATATTTACCTTTGGAGTCCTGAAAGTAAGAGCTCTATACAATACATATGTCATCGAGAAGTAAAAACAAAGACAGATAAGTCGTATGCATCACCAGGAATTTAGACTCCAAAAGTTACACTTACACATGATTAGGAGGGATTTTAAACTTGTCAATTTATATCAAAAAATAGAAGAATATAGCATTATATTTCTACATCATATAAAAATGTTAATAAGATGGTGAGAAGGGCAAAAAGAAAAGAGAAAAACTAATCAAATTTTCCCTTTGAAGTACCGCATAAAAAAATCTGTCTCCTACTTCAGGATTAACACATTGCATCACAAGATACATGTTCTGAATTTTTCACCAAGTTTAATTAAACTCTAAAATACACTACTGAACAAATTGCATACACGGAGGCTCGGAGAAATCCAGTTCCTTCTTTTTTCTTGCACTTTTCAATTGTAAAGCACATTTTCTTTGTAGTTAACGCTTTCTAGTACAATTAGCCTCTGAGTTATGGACCTTGAACAGGGTTAAAAAAATTTAGAAAAAAATTATTAGTAGTGATATAAAATTGTACTACATTATTGTCAATGATAAATGGAATGTAGAAAAGAGCTCTTTAAACAAGGCAGATAACATAGAATCTAGACAGGCATCCAAACACTTTGATTATCTGATTTATGTATAGCATGAAGAATTTTCTTTCCTTTTTTATTAGAAAAAGAATTTTATTGAGAAAGATGAAGAGGACAAGGAATCCTCCTAAACAGGACAAAAGGGGTACATAGGAAAACAAACTAAAAAAGCAGCACCCGTCAATCACGTGCATATTAACCAAATAAACACCCTGAAAAACAATGCAGGAAAACGCCAAAGTAAATCCCCAAAAAAAAAAAATTAATAATAATCTTCACATGTTGGATCTAGCTGTGAACTCAGAAGAGAGATGATCAGCAAAAGATTTGGTCATCACTAAGTTCTCTTTTCACAAACATAATGTATAATTGATGGATAGAGCCTTCACAACATGCTATCATATTTTCCTCCAAGATGAAGATTTTAGAGCACATATTATAAAAGAACTAAGCTCTTCAGATATGGCCCATGGCCTCAGCTGTGATTAGAGGCCAATAAATGTGCAATTATTTTGAGAAAAGGAAATTCAGATTTCTGTACCTGAAAAGAACCTGCTGATTGTAAGGACATTTACTCGGCACAACATTAATTTAATGCTAGTGTGCTACTTCTAGTGGCTTCCTCAAAGCTCTACCAAAAGCGTTTGAGAGAACTCATGTTTTCTAATAATTAGGTAGATTACCTGGCACATCTTACATAATTCACTAAAATCACAATCACATGCAGAATCATAATGGACTTACATCCTTGGTCAAAATGTAGAAAAGAGCAGAAGCAGCAAGGTTGCTGGGTGAGTCATCAAGGCTGAGGCCCTGAATAGCATCAATTATTGTCTTTGCCATCCTGAAATAAGATACTTTAGGAATTAATAATATAAGCATCAGCATACATTTCTATGATTTTTCAGTTTAGCAGAAACAGCTTGATGTGCTGAATTCTTCACAATCAGCATACACGATATTTTAGCAATAACATATACCTGGGTATGAAAATGGTTCCATTTGGTTCGTAGAGAAAAATGACAAACACAAAGATATGAAGAAAATAATCAATGCTGCATCCAGTTATGGAAAGGCCTTCAAAATTTATCATTCATTAATATCTCAAATGGATTAGATGTGTACTCCATGTTTAAAAGGAAAAGACCAACTAAAATGAGACACATGTAATTGTTCAAAATTGTTAAAGATCTGAGTTGTCCCTCAGCTGTAATTTTGTATTCAGGAACTGACTAAAGAGAGCTCAGATGTTAATTATCTCTCCAAATGTTTAACTTACCAGCCAGAACTTACTTGAGTTTATTTTTATTGTTTCCCTTAAAGCATTAATCAATATCCGACTCATACAATAAAATTCAAATGCATAAATTACCATTGAGCTTTAAAAAATAGGTAAAAAGACTCATCCTTAAGTTTACAAGTGATTTTGAAAATTTGTCACATTCCATCACGAGTTCCCAGTCTTGCAAATCCTTAATCAAGAAAAAGTATCTCATAAATCATATCATAGTACACCCATTTGGTAGACCTTCAAGTCAAAATTTAAATTTTAAATCTTTTTTACGAACCCCACATTTGAATCTCAAGAAAATTCAATCCCTCCCTATCCATATATCAACAAAAAGATATCTAAGAGTCTAAAACCGCATAGAATTATAGTCTGAATTCACCTACCCTTGAGTCCGTAGAAGCCGCCGTTGGTGGGCTGTGCCGCATATAGACAACAAAGACACCAAACTCGCCCTTTTGATCTGAACCGGCTGACCTTTACGGAGCCCATCCAAAGCAAAATTCACCTCATCCACATGCTCCATCATCTCCCCGAATTCCTGTGCCTCCATCAATGTCGAGGTTGCCGGAATCGAAGGCCTAAAATTTCTGGGCACCTCCTTATCCTTTTTTCCAATCCTTGCTTTCTTAGACTTCCTAACGACGCCGTTACACGGTTCGTCGAAAGAAACTCTAGTGGGTACAGTAGAACACAAATTGTACGGGTCGGAATCGAAAGCAGACCAATGAGACGAAGATTCTTGAGACGAAAAGGGTAAACTGTAAAGCTGGTCTTGGGAGCTTTCTTGTGACAAGGAGTCTCTGAAAGGATCGTGAACGTCGTTGTTTATGCGGTCGGAGTATGTCTTTGAAATAGCTCGGCTACGACGGCCGTAAGTCCGAACAATCATGGTTGATTCTTCTTAAATCTTAGTACTGTTGAATTTGGTAGCTGGTGATGTTATTTTGAATTGTCTGGAATTGGCATTTTGAGAAAAGGCAAGGACTTTTTGGGAAGAAAATATTGGGTTCAAAGAATTCGAAATTTAGAAGAATTTGGGAGATTGAGTTCTGAAGGTTTGTGTGTTAATGGGCGTTACCTGGGCTGGAGAAGACGAAGAAGAAGTTTTATGAGCAGAAGAGAACATGAACAACCAAGAGGCGGAAGGGATTAGTGTCTGCGCGCAGGTTTACTGGATCTGTTTGTTTTGTGAATTTCCGTGCGATTTTGTGATTTGGTGGATAATTTGGTCATTTCATATGTATTTGGATTAGTTGAGAATTGGACGCTAGGTACGCACTGCAACTCTTACCAAGTACAATTTCATTCTAAGGTTGGCCTCTTTTTAAAAAATATATACTCTCTTTATTTATAGGTATAAACCTTTTTTAACATAGTAATTAATTATTGATTTTTTATTAGATTAAAAGGTGTCCTGGTATTGAACTCGGGAATGAGAGAGAAAAAAAAAAATAGATTTAGATATTATTTTACTTGAGTTATACTCACAGAAATCTATAATTATTAATTCTAAATTGATTAATGTGTCATGATTAAATAAAAATCCAATAAAAATGAAATTGAATATAAATTTTGGTGAATAATTTGAATTTTTCTTAACAATCTCAAGTAAGTGGCAAAATTGTGAGTCAAAACTCTTATGTTCAAACCACTAAGAGGACTCAAAGCTCGACTCTTCAATTATTTATTAAAAATAATTTAACATATGACGAGTTATCCTATTTTTGAAAAAATAAATAAATTTTATACTAAGAGCTCATTTAGAATACTAATTTGGATATTGATTGCCAATTGGAGAGTCCAACGGATTGATTGTGTGCGTTTGAATGTTTTAATATGATGATTTGGCCTAATTGCAATTGGAAGCAATCTAAAATATTGACCCAATCGATACAAGTATATTTTTAGCTACTTATGAATTATTTTATGGTATGTGAGAATAAATTGCGGTTCATACCCTTAAATTTTTGAAATAATAACAGTTTTTTCTAGTTTTCACCCTATCTCCACGACTTATCTATCCGCATCAAACTATTTCACTTTTATGTAATTTATTATATTATAAATTTATACACTATGACTAATTTTAAATAATTATATTTTAAAATTTTGTATTAATAATTAAATAACATTTTTAATAAAATTGACTTATACAATTTGTGTAGCAAATGCCTTAATTTATGCATGACATATGGTAATTTTACACCCATAATGACTTATGCAATCAATATACCAAACACATATTTAGCACATCATATATAATTTTATATATATATTACACTGTATAATTATACTATCATTATATTGCTGTCTCATTTTTTCTCTCCCCACTATATTTTATATTATGAATCATAATATAAGAAAAAATAAATAATATAAGTCTATATTATTATATTAATGTCAATTATTATATAAGATACAATTAAATAATTTTATATTATCATGTTATTTTATAAAATACGTTAACATATATCATTAGTTTCAATCCTCCACAATTTATTTAATTTAAAAAAAAGTAATATATAATAAATAAATAATCAACTGCCACTAGACATTACTGAAGTTCAATGAAACCATTCATTGCTCAAACCTACCAAACCAAACAAGAACAAACAATAATAACATTGTTGCCAAATAAAAGGGTAAGGAAGTGGGGAAAAGCATGGAGGCCGGGCTGGCAATTATAGGCCCAGCCTGGTAAGTTTCCATCTTGCTTTGTTACTAAGTTTTGACACTCGATTTGGGCTCTTAATCTTTGTTCAAACATAGACCATTCATAAAATATATGAAATTCTATTATACTGAAGGGCCTAATATATTAAAAATAATAATAATAATAACAAGTCTTCACAATTTACCTGTATACATTATTAATTTATTATTTATCATAGTTTGAATCATGATTATATTTGTAAGTTATTAAAAGATTATACTTATTCTAATTTCAATAAAAATAAATAAAATTCATCATAACCAGAAAAATAAGAAATAATTACACGGGTATTTTTTTATTACTTCATATGTCCTTGTGTAACCAAAAAGGAAAAAGTAGGTCCAGATCTAAACAACAACTAAGAAGAATTCCAATCATGAAATATTCTTGCATGAATTGTCTGTGTCACGTTTTAGGTTTGATAATGGTAAGTCTTGAATTAGACAAAACTATTAAGTTTATGTTTTTATTTTATTTTTTAGCCAAGATATTCAAAGATCCCTTATAAAAACATTACCTTCAAAGATGAAAACTACATTGACTGTATATTTGATTTTTACTCTTAAATTTATGTTACTTATTTATTTATCAGTAAATTAAATATTTTCGGCATTCAAATTATAATATAGAAAAACATATTAAGTAGTAGATCGAATCTATATTTCGAAGATGCATGATAAATGATTAGATTCTTATCAATCTTACTGTATCATTGTATCACAAGGCATTGTCAACAAGTAGAGCTTTGCAGAAAATAAAATTTAATACTACTTTGAATTCTTTCTATGTTTTTACTTAAAAAGTTGTTCTTTTAAAAATTTGTTTAAAGGACAATTATTTTATTTATTTATTGGTAAAAAAAGACAATTAATTTTAGGTGAAAGTAAGACATTCACAATGGATAATTAGTAAAATCCGTCACTTTCCAGTCAAAGTGAAAGATAAAATTTTATTTAAAATATGAAATTGGGTTTACACATATCCAATTGGAGAATCAAAGTTGGTGACTTTCTTAGCTGTTTAATTTTAAAAAATATAAATTAACACAAAAGTGAAAACCCACCCACTATCATAAATGAAATGATACTGATAGTAATGGTTGTTCAACTGTTTCAAATTTCAACTTATTAAGTGAAGTTATTGGAATGAAATTTGATCTATATCTTATAATTATTTGGTGCATAAATCTTATTTCCCCTTTTAATCACATTTTATCTTCTTAATTTGCATTTCTTAATTTTAAAAAAAAAAAAGTTATGGATTTTCTTACATTTATAGAACATAATTATCATCCAATTTTCATTTTATGTTATGAATTAACACATAAATATTTTTTCGCTTTTTGATCTAAAATCTTTTCAATAAAATCTCAAAAGTTAAATACTTTTCTATTTTTTGACAAATACTTTTCTAATAAAATATTATATCTATACTACTATAAAAGTGAAAAACTAATTATTAAAATTTATCTCATCACTAAATAATAATCTCTCCACTTTCTTATTTTGCTATTCTCTCTCACCGTTTTATATACAAACTTTTTTATCAATTGAATTAATTAAAAAATTAAATTAAAACAAAATATATACAGAATATATGCGTGCAGGTGACTAATTATAATAATAATAATAAAAAGGTTGATTTGCTATTTTTGTGCAATTGAACTCTAAATCTTTTGCCAAAGAAAAAACTCAATTTTAGTATTTACAAATACGAGAATATCAACCACAAATATTTTACTATTTAAAAATGTTTGTTTTTGTTTTTGTTTTATTTTTATGAAAGTATGGAATAGGATAAAGTTTTGAAGTTATAAAATAGTTTTTTTATTTTGTATGGAGGTATAAAATTTTGAAAATTATTCAGTACCCTCCTTGTAAATTTAGGTCATATTTATTCAAGAAAATCTTAGCGTACCACCCGAGGGCATGACTGAAAATGTTGTACAAAGAATCACAATCTAAAACCAGAACCATATAACCTTAAGCCAATAAAAACAGGACACGTAGTACAATTTCAACGAGATCTACCAACCCTCAGCCACATCTCCCAAAATTCCTACAAATACAACTTGTTCCACATATATTCAAATGTTTTTTCATTTACACCCCTACTCTTTCACACGTCAGGAGGAAATCTAGGGGAAAGTCTTGGCATTGGGTTATTTTTTGGTAGATCCATTATTTTCTATTTTATTTATTTTACTACCTCTAATATTTATTTATATTCTTACAGGCTTACGTATTTTGAAGTGCAATTTTTGACCTTTCGCTTTCTGGATCTAGGGTTTCTGTTTTGACGACTTGTTCTTCATCATCTTCGGCATATTTATCATAGTTATCAACCTCACCATCAAATCAAACCCTAGAACCACAAATTACTGTTTCTGAGACAAAAATCACCAACCAAGTAGTTGTCTTGATCGAATTGAAGATTGATCATATTGAAGAGGTTTAGAGGGTTTTTGATTCTTTTAATCATCATCACCATCACCATCACCAATCATGGATCTAAACTTTTTCCAGGAAACAAAAAAGCCCTAATTTTTTTTTTCTCTCAAAATGCAAAACTTGGATCAATCTAAAGCATTCTTGATGATGATGATGACTGAAATTTTATTGTTTTGAAAGGAACCATGAGTTTACACGGAATTTGATGAAAGCCCAAAGAGTGATTTTGTGATTTGAAGAAGAAAAAAAAATGTATAAATCGGTGGTTTATCAAGGGGAGATGTTATTGGGGGAAGTTGAGATATACCCAACACAGAACAAGAACATCGATGTGAAGGAAATCAGGATAAGTCATTTCTCGCAACCGAGTGAGAGGTGTCCACCACTTGCAGTGCTTCATACCATTACCTCAAGTGGTGTTTGCTTCAAAATGGAGTCAAAGACCTCGCAGTCACAGGATACGCCGCTCTTTCTTTTGCATGCCTCGTGTATCATGGAGAACAAGGTATAGCAAAACTTATAAAAGAAAACAACAAAAGTCCTGAGCTTTTGAACTTTCAGAAGAATAAAACCCATGTTCCAAAAGAAGCATATTAATCTTACAGAGGACACTGGACCAAAATTTACAAGGACCTAAAGTATAATTTTTTTACAACTCAGGAGAAATTTTTGCAATTGAGACCCATATATACGTGAAAACTGTCTGAACTTATATAAAAATCTGAACAGACAAGCATTAAGCATTGTTCATGAGCTAAAAGAACTATTATGTTTTCTGATGCTAAAAATTATCATGTGATTGTCATTAAGGTACTTGTTTCTTGTTGATCATGTCACACTTGTGGCTGAGGAATGCTCTTATGTTTAAATGATGAACAAATGAAAATATAGCATTGAGGGTCATAGTTAGGTTTCTGAGAGTGAAAAAACCTTTTGATGATAATAATTGTATTCTTGGAGTTTAAATTAGGAATATTTTTCTGAAACTTAATCAGAGTAGCAATTCTATTACTCATACTATATCATGTAAAAGGTCCATAAGGTTGTTTATGACATACAGGTAAGCCAGATTATCATGGGGAGCCTTCCTGATATTGCTTTGGAAAGGCTGTGTGTTATCTAATTTAATCTCATGCTTAAAAGTAAACAGATAATTGGTTGCAAAAAAACATGAAAAATCTACATGACATGCATTCAAGTAAGATACGGCTCAGCTTGTACTCACATATTTCACTAGTTGCTATTTAATCTTTTCAAGTTTTGTCTTACCTGTTGTGTATGTTCATGTTAAATGGTTATATGCAGACTCTGGAACACTCTTAGTTTTTACTAAAGTTAACCATGATACGGTATTAAAATCTGCAGACTGCAGTAATGGCACTAGGCGGAGAGGAGCTACATTTTGTTGCTATGTATTCCCGGAGTAATGACAGACAATATCCATGTTTCTGGGTATTTAGTGTTGCATCAGGACTTTATAATTCTTGTCTTGTGATGCTAAATCTTAGATGTTTGGGAATTGTATTTGATCTGGATGAAACGCTTATAGTAGCAAATACAATGCGTTCTTTTGAGGATAGAATTGAAGCGCTCCAGAGAAAAATAAACAGTGAACTAGATCCCCAACGAATTTCTGGTATGCTGGCAGAGGTCAAGCGCTACCAAGATGATAAGATTATATTGAAGCAATATGCTGAAAATGACCAGGTTGTTGAAAATGGGAAGGTGATAAAAGTTCAATCCGAGATTGTTCCAGCATTATCTGACAATCATCAGCCTATAGTCCGGCCACTTGTACGGTTACAGGAGAAAAACATTATTTTGACTCGCATCAATCCTCTGGTATATACTTATGGTTTCCTCCCATTATTTAATTGCTGTCTTATGGTTTGTCTTCAAATATAGATACTTCTGGAGGATTGTTTTATCTAGGATTGTTATGTCTTGTGTCAAATGTTTGGTCCTATCTCTTTTTAGGAAAGTAAACACTTGAAGCTTTTTTTTACTTGCTTTCATGGAACTGTGAATCAAGGGGTTATATAATATATATTTTAGTTCTTGATAGTATTGGGAGTCTCTACCTTAAATGTGCTGGCATCTTATCCATTTTCCTTGAACATAACACCAAGCAATAGTCTTGTTATAATCTGTTGGTATTAATGCAACTTTTCTATTTCCAAAGATTCGTGATACAAGTGTTCTTGTGAGGCTGAGACCTGCATGGGAGGATCTTCGGAGCTATTTGACTGCAAGAGGGAGAAAGCGTTTTGAGGTCTATGTTTGCACAATGGCTGAAAGGGATTATGCACTAGAAATGTGGAGGCTTCTTGACCCAGATTGGAATCTGATAAACTCAAAAGAACTCTTAGCTCGTATCGTGTGTGTCAAGTCTGGTAAGTGGCATGATTCTCTTGCAAATGGGTTTCACTTCTTTGTTGCTCATCACCCTGATCATCACAAAAATTGGGATTTTTTGCAATTTTGGTAATTTTGCCCGCGGTTCTGCCAAAAAGGTTAATGGTTCACTTGTTGTTTATGCTACTTACTTGTTTTAATAGGATTAAGGAAGTCATTGTTCAATGTCTTTCAAGATGGCTTATGCCATCCTAAGATGGCACTGGTTATTGATGATCGTTTGAAAGTGTGGGATGAGAAAGATCAACCTCGAGTGCATGTTGTTCCTGCATTTGCCCCATATTATGCTCCTCAAGCTGAGGTATTCATTTGGGTTGTTGCTGTATAGTTGGAACTTTACTGTTACATTTGTGATACGAACTTATAATAGCTCTTTTTCTTGTAGGCAAATAGTGCTACTCCTGTCTTGTGTGTTGCAAGAAATGTTGCTTGCAATGTGAGGGGTGGTTTCTTCAAGTAAGAATACTTAACTCTTGAAAGAAGTTTTCTTACATATAAATATTTGAACAGCTGGGAAGGAAAAAAATCCATTTGCACTGAAATCTGCATGCACTTGCAAGCACAAAAGAACACATCCTTTAACTGTTAGAACTTTGAAGTTGAGCAGCTAATCATTTGTTTAATTAGTGTATAAGTCAGCGACATTCTTGGCCTGATTATGACCCTGGAATCTGGTGACAGAGAATTCGATGAAAGTCTTCTACAAAAGATACCTGAAATTGCATATGAAGATGATATCAAAGATATACCTTCTTCTCCTGACGTTAGCAATTATCTTGTTTCAGAGGTCAGTGTAATCTCTCTCTATAACTAAACATCAAATTTATAATACAGCAACCTCTGATCAGGTTTTGAACCATCTTTCATCTTTAGGCATATATATATATATTCCTTTTAATATTCTTTCACAGATATACTTTGGTTGTTTGTTTACTTATGTTTTCTCTGATGTTCAGGATGATTCTTCTGCTGCCAATGGAAACAAAGATCCCTGTTTCTTTTGATGGCATGGCGGATGCTGAGGTAGAAAGGAGATTAAAGGTGATATTCGGGCTCACTAGATGTATCATCTATATACTATTTGAGATCCTGAATTTATGTATCTACTACTTTGTTTTAGGATGCCATATCAACTTCTTCAGTGGTTCCTTCAACAGTCACTAGTCTCGATCCTAGATTTGCTTCTTCTCTTCAATACACAATGGCATCTTCTTCTGGCTCGATTCCAGTGCCAATGCCTCAAGCACCTGTTGTGCCAATTTCCAATATGGCGGTACCTCAGGTGGTCCCTCAGTCAGCTCCATTAGTTAAACCATTTGGCCAACTTGCCCCCGCAGAACCAAGCTTGCATAGTTCTCCTGCTAGAGAAGAGGGTGAAGTGCCTGAATCAGAATTAGATCCTGATACTAGGCGTAGGCTTCTCATTTTGCAACATGGGCAAGATACAAGAGATCATTCATCAATTGAACCTTCATTTCCTGTCAGAGCTCCCATACAAGTTTCTGTCCCCCGTTTGCAGTCACGAGGGGGATGGTTTCCTGTTGAGGAAGATATGAGCCCACAGCAACTGAGCAGAGTAGTACCACCAAAAGAATTTCCAGTTGATTCAGAACCATTGAATATCGAGAAGCACCGGCCTCATCATCCATCTTTTTTCCCCAAGGTTGAGAGTCCTATTTCATCTGATAGAATTCTTCATGAAAATCTGAGATTTCCAAAAGAGGTAATTAGAAGGTCTATGTCTAGCTCTTCTATATGATTTTATTTTTAAATTCAAAACTTGGCGCCATGTGGAGGTTTAACTGTGACAATTCCTATTTTAACATTGATACCATCTATGGGGAGGTTTTCTCTGAAAAAAGCTTTCTGATTCCCCTCTTTTTCTATGAATCTTATGGAGATGGTTATTTGCAGGCATATCAGAGAGATGATCGATTGAGATTAAACCATTCATTGTCAAGTTATAATTCTTTCCCAGGTGAGCTGACATCATTGGTTGTTATCTAGTCATATTTAAGATCTTAAAAATAAAAAATAAAAGACTACTCATATCTAAGGAGGTCTATACACTTACTTGACATTGATAATATAATTTTACTTAAAGAGGGGTGCATCAGTTTGGATTGAAAGTTGATAGCAGGTTATGTGGGTACTGGTTGTTGTTGTTTTCTTATGAGATCAGAGTTGATGGATCACACAAGAAGGGAGAATTCCTAAAGACATGACATATTGGTGCTAAAACATTATGTGTTCCCCCTCTATCCTTTACTTCTTTCTTTATTGATATCAGTTTACACATTAAATTCTTCCAATTTGTTCATCTTCTTTTTCTTCCTAAATTTTCTCTGCATTAGATACGTTGATAAGAGTTTTCAAAGATGTCAATATGGGGTTTATAATGTTTTTGTTAGTGTTTTGTGTATGGTTTACTGATGTTAGCTTGGAATTTTATTACATTATGGTTCTGTTATGAAGGTGAAGACATTCCCTTGAGTAGATCAGCTTCAAGCATCAGGGATCTTGATCCAGAATCTGGACGAGCTGTCTTAAGTGCGGAAACTCCAGCCTGGAGTTTTACAGGAAATTGCAATGAAGTGTGGAAGCAAGGTTAGTGAAAAGAGGTTTCACTATAAGGGAGTGGTTAGAGTGTATTCTAACAGCAAATAGTTGTTGCCCTTATATTCTGTTTGACTGTCCTTATGGTATTCTTGTTACTTTGTTTTAATAAAACAGGTGGAGTTTAAGCCAGCTTTGGTTGCTAGCACAGACCTACAGTTCTCCATCGAGGTTTCTTTGACTCATAGCTCCAACACTTTTTTTTGGTTCCTGTTCTGTGTTGTTATGTTCACTTGAAACATGTGGTCATTGTTTTTCCTTTGGAAACTGGATATGTAATTGCAATTGTTTAATTGTCAATTCTCAGGATAAATTTTTTTGGTCCTTTTATTTGTGATGTGACCTATGTAAACCCTCATTTGTTTCCTACACACTTAGTTGGAGAAAATAAGCTTTGTAACATATAGTGGTAAATCTATTATGAATTAGACTACCCTAAAATACACATATGGGCATAACGTAATGAGTACTATCTTGTATTAGTGTTTTAGACTTTTAGCTTACTGGAGCTGGAAACATGAATCCTATGAATTGATTTGATCTTGCTTCTTTTGGAGTAGTGTTACTTATTTTCTGAAATGTGCTGTCCAATCTACTGTTAAGAATGTATACCTCAATTAATTCTCCTTTCTATTTCTACTTGTAGACTTGGTTTGCTGGAGAGAAAATTGGTGAAGGAATGGGTAGAACTAGAAGGGAAGCACAACATCACGCTGCTGAGGGTTCTCTTAAACACCTGGCTAGTAAGATCTTCTATTCTTCCATAATTTTCTAAGCAATGTCCTTTTGGAAGTTTTGTTTTTCATGATTGGTTATATTCACAAGTTGCAACAGCTGATATTTTGTTAAATTCTTTATTGTAAGTTTGCGTGAATTACTTCTTAATACAAGTTTGGTAGTTATATGATAAATATAGCAATTTTCTGGCTTTTGGCATTTCTGAACTTCTTTATTTCCGTTTTTTTAACAAATTGAATTGTGGAAATGGTGGAGATTCTCTCAAAACCGTGGTATCTGAGTCCTCAAGTCATAATAGAAGGGAACTTGCAATCTTGATTTATCATTTTCTACTCAATGAAAAGGAACCTGCAATCTTGGTCTCTGAATCAAGATCTTGCTGGTGTTGCCAAGCCTTGTTTACTTGCTTCTTAGTGTATTTAGTTTTGGGCTTCGGCCTCGATTCTTACGAATAAAAATAAATTGTTATGAATGGTTCTATGTTCATAGCAGTTTTTTTTTTAGCCCATTACTATTAACCTGAGGTCATTTGTTAGCATTGGATAAACTGCTGGTGCAAATTAGAACTGACAAATCAATATTTTAAAATTCTAAAGCAAAAGACTGCTATATTTGTTCTTTGATTTTACTCCCAAAACTTGTCTTGTAGATTCTCAGAATATGAAGTTTATCTTATTAGAATTAGATTTCATTTGGTTCATCATTACATCAAAGGAATATTAGTTTAGCATGTCCAGTTTGTATGGCAATTTCATGTCCACAATGATAATATTCTTGTTGGAATTTTCATAAATTTTCCTAAAAGATTCGGTTTGAAGAAACTCCTGACCACTTTTGGACAATGTTTTTTTTTTGCAGATATCTATATGACTCACGCTAAGGCTGATTCTGAGTCTACATATGGGGATGTGAGTAGGTTTGCTAATGCAAATGACAATGGTTTTGGGGGTCACATGAATTCTTTTGGTAATCAGATGTTTCCCAAAGAAGAGTCTGTGTCATTTTCAGCTTCATCAGAACCGTCAAGGCTTTTGGACCCTAGGTTGGAAGGCTCCAAAAAGTCAATGGGTTCAATCACTGCCCTTAAAGAATTAGTAAGATTTGAATAAATTGAGCATCCTCTTCTTTCACTTCATTGCTTGTTCTAGTCAATTACCCTTCTGTAATGCTGATATGCTATATTAAATTTCTTCAGTGTATGATGGAGGGTCTAGGTGTAAGTTTTCAATCTCAGCCTCCTCCTATTTCGGTAAATTCGGCTCAGAATGATGAAGTACATGCTCAGGTGTGTACTTTTTATTCTTCAATATTCTTGAATGAAGCTTAAGTACTCTGAGTGTAAACATACTATTTTGGTTGAATGGTTTATGTGTTTGATTAATTATTGGAAGGACTATATAAACCTTAACGTCACAGGGGTTTCTACTTTCTACTCATAAAACACGGAAAAGTCAACCGGATCCTGTTTATTATCATCTTCTCCATTTTAGTTTTACCCCCTTGATGTTGTACATCTTTCATTTCCTTGTGCCAGAATATCGTGTTGATATCTGTTCTTAAATATTGTTGGTGTCCTTGATTTTTTTCTTGTATTTGGACTCGTGTGGTTATGCATATCTTGGATGATTATTGGATCAAATTTTTTTTTGCCAATCTTAGGCATATTGTGTGTTTCTGTATTTCCGATTCATTTCATTGTCTGTTTGTTCACTTATAGCTAATTCGGGGAACTATCTTCAATAACTCCAATGTTTTAGGTTGAAATAGATGGGCAGGTATTTGGAAAAGGGATTGGATTAACATGGGATGAGGCTAAAATGCAGGTATGAACTTTATATGAGAAATATCATTCGTGGATGTCTACATTTTGTTCTACAAATTTGTGCACCTTAACATAGAAAAATGCTGTCTGATCACTTGACTGCATTTTTCCTCAGGCTGCTGATAAGGCCCTTGGAAGTCTGAGATCTATGCTTGGTCAATTCACTCCAAAACGACAGGGTTCTCCAAGGTATGTGTTTCTCATTTTCAGTTATTTTCTTACACGTGTTCTAGTAAATTGTGGATGGCTTTCAAGTACAAATACTTTACCTGGAATGGGGAGTCTGCATTAATATAGAGTGAACTTTTTGCAACCTCGCATTACATACAAATCTCTGCTATGTGCAAAATATTGTTTCTTTTCATAGTCCTATTTTTTTTTTGTGTGTAATTTCTATTAATTAGTTTCTTTGGGTGGAGTACTGTCAATCATGACCCAGACAATCTGATTGTCTGATATTCCCAACAAAGTTAGCACCTTGTTAGGGAGATCAATAAAGAGGCAAATGTAAAGGAAATAAAAAGAGTTATTAGGCTTTCTGTGACAACAGAATAAGATATTGCACTTGTTTTTGTGTCATCTATATCTGATTCTTTTGAGTGTGTTTTCCATCTCTTCACGTTTTATGTATTATGTAAATCAGGTTGCAGCAGGGTGTGTCAAGTAAACGCCTGAAGCAAGAATTTCCACGGGTTTTGCAGCGAATGCCCTCTTCTGCGAGATATGCCAAGAATGCTCCTCCTGTTCCTTGAAATACCAAAAATACCTTTTTGATTTCATTTGTCATGGTTGCTGCTGGGATGTCTGTATGGTACTGTACATCAACATAGAGAAGGGCTGGCCAATTGACTGCTTAGCATTTCAAGTCTGCTTTTCATGGGCAAGTTGAAAGTCAAGTGGAACTCCCTACAGATTTTACAGCTCCATGTAAGATTCTCTATGAGTGAGTGATGGCTTTTCTAAGATGTTCCCATCTTTGCTCTCCAAGCAGTTCAGTACCAATTGTTTTTACTCAGAAGGCTTAGAAGCCCCTCAAGATGATTGAGGCAGTACCGCTTACCCCGCTTTTTCCTCTGGCTGGCTGTATATATGGGAGAGCCTACTTGAATTGGATTTCACAATTAAGATGTTTTCCTAATCTGCGTTGAAAGGTAGAACATGTTAATCAGTACTGGTTCCAGCAATGCTGAGAGTCAGAGTAACTCACTAACCACTACAGGGTTTGTATTTAACCTGACAATTGAATCATTCTCCTGACCTCTCTGAAGACGAGGTTAATGGAGAGTTGAGGTTGACGAATATACAGTGATGTAACCTCAACAGATGTAATACCCTTTTCAGTTATAATCTATGGATTGGAATTCTTTTCACCGGAGCCTTTTGATGAATGTTCTTTCTTTTTTTCTTTTTTCAATCAACATTCACTGGAAAAAGATGATGCAGTTTCTTTGAGGTGGGACTTCCCTTGCTCAATCAATTCGTAAATGGCTGCATGCCATAGAAATGTCCACCAAAAGAAAACTAGATGACCCACACGGAAAACTGGCAAGCTTCTCTTTGTCAAGTAGTCAAATACGCGTCAAATTGCAAAACCATTATTTCATAATGTCTTAACTTTTATAACTGACAAAAATTAAATTTCTTGGATTTTCTTTTGGCTCAATGAATTTTAGTTGAAGTCAAGTCAACTATTTTCGTTTTATAGCAGTTTTAAAGCATTATATTATATGCTCTATGTATAACTACTGAATTTCAAGCAATTAGCAAGTCTAGTTTCTTTGAATCCATGAATCCTGTTTCATTTCTTTTACTTTTGATTTTCACTCAAGCCACCGTAAGTGTTGGCTTTGGCAACCCTGCAAACTCAAATAATGTAATGTGCATACAAAGTGAGAGACATGACCTTCTAAGCTTCAAACAAGATCTTGTGGATCCATCAAACAGGCTATCATCTTGGGTTCCAGGAGAGGATTGTTGCAAATGGACTGGAATTGTTTGTAACAATTCAACTGGCCATGTCACGGAGATTAAACTCGGTTCTCCATTTGATTGGAAGATTGCACATGACTATGAAAAGTTAGCATTACAGGGGAAGTTGAATCCTTCTCTGCTCAACTTGAAGCATTTGAGGCACCTGGATTTAAGCTGGAATTTTTTTGGTGGAATTCAAATCCCAAGTTTCATTGGTTCAATGGTGAGTTTAAACTACCTTAACCTTTCTTATGCTGGCTTTAGCGGAATGATTCCTCCCCATATGGGGAACCTCACTAACTTGCATTCTCTCGGTCTTCAAAATTCTGATGGGTATTTTTATGAAGCTGAATTGTTTGTTGATAATCTTCATTGGCTTCATAGTCTTTCATCTCTAAAATACCTTAATTTGGGATATGTGAACCTAAATAAGGCATCTGACTGGTTACTGAGCTTAAATACACTCTCCACTCTGTTAAAATTACATTTGTCCAATTGTGAACTTGATCAAATTCCTTCTCTTGAAAATGTTAATTTTACCTCTCTTACTACCATTGATATTTCGCACAATAATTTCAATTCTTCAATACCCAGTTGGATGTTCAATCTTACTATACTAGAATCTCTTTCTCTAGCTTCTTCCAATTTCAAAGGTGAGCTCTCACACCATTTTGGAAATCTTTGCAATCTGAAGAGAGTTGATATGTCTGCGAACAACTTACTTGGGGATATATCAAAAGTTTTTGAAGGATGTTATTTTGGCAGCTTAATGTCATTGGATTTGTCTGATAATCAATTTTCTGGTAGTTTGACTGATAAAATTGGATCATTCAAAAGTTTATATAACCTTGGTCTTCAGGATAATCTGATTTCTGGTCCTATCCCTTTGACAATAGGTGAATTATCTTCCTTGGTTAAATTGCATTTTTCTTCTAACCAATTGAATGGTTCTATTCCCGAAAGTCTCGGTAGTCTGTCAAATTTGGAACAACTTTATATTGAGGGCAATAATTTAGAAGGGGAAGTATCAGACATTCACTTTTCTAATCTCACAAAGTTGAGAATTTTATTTGCTTCTGGTAATCCATTGATCTTAAAAGTAAGTTCCCACTGGATTCCTCCATTTCATCTTGAAGGAATAGGATTAGGATCTTGGAAAGTTGGTCCTTTGTTTCCAAAATGGCTCAGATCACAATTAAACTATACACTGCTAGACTTATCTGATGCTGGAATTTCGGATGTCATTCCCACGTGGTTTTGGAACTTATCAAATTACGTAGCATTTCTAAACCTTTCTCACAATCAAATATCTGGTGAAATTCCGGATATGCTTGAACATGGGTATGGCTATGCATCTATTTTCTTGGCTTCCAATCAATTCAAAGGTCAAGTGCCCCGAATCTCTTTTAATGTAACTGAGCTTGATCTTTCACACAATTCATTTACTGGAAGTATTTCTCACATCCTTTGTCATGAAATGGGCAATCAACATGCATTACAATTCCTCCATCTTGGGGACAATCTTCTGACAGGAGAAGTTCCAAACTGTTGGATGAACTGGACAAATCTTCAGGTCATTGTACTGAATAACAACAATTTAACAGGGGAAATTCCAAGCTCCTTTGGAAATTTACGTAGACTTGCCTCATTTCATGTTCGAAATAATAATCTTCATGGAAGTTTACCTTCATCTATGCAAAACTGTGAGCTGTTATCAACTATTGATCTTAGCATAAATGAATTCACTGGAAAAATACCAAAGTGGATTGGTCTTTTGAAGTTGGCCTTTCTCAATCTTCGAAGAAATAAGTTTGCTGGCCAAATTCCAATAGAACTCTGCCACCTCTCTTCTCTTCAAATCATGGACCTTGCTGATAACAATCTATCAGGATCCATACCGAGATGTTTCAACAATTTTTCAGCCATGACCAGTGAAGGGCACTCAGAGAATGCGATTTTTTATGACTTTGATTTCTATGGTCTCTTCTGGGAGGAAGCATCTGTGGTGTCAAAAGGCAGGGAGGATGAGTATAGTGCTATTCTTGGACTTCAGTCGATCCTCGACCTCTCTAACAACAACTTGTCAGCAAAGATACCTGAAGAACTTACAATGCTCAAGGGATTGTCATCATTGAACTTGTCAGGAAACCATTTGACAGGAAAAATCCCAGAGAAGGTTGGGAATATGGTGCGGCTTGAATCTCTAGACCTGTCAAGAAATCAGTTATCAGGTGAAATCCCTCCAAGTATTTCAAGATTAAATTTCTTGAGTCACTTTAATGTGTCTTGTAACAGCTTGTCAGGAGAAATTCCTCTTAGCACCCAAATACAGAGCTTGGATGCTTCTGGTTTTATCGGCAATGAACTTTGTGGACCTCCATTCACTAAGAGTTGCAGCAGAAATGAGAAGATGACACCAATTGATGGAGATGCAGGTAAAGGTGAAGGTGATGGAGGACCTTGGTTTTATTTTGTTGTGGCTTTGGGATATGTGATAGGTTTTTGGGGAGCTTGTGGTCCTTTGTTGTTCAGCAAGCCATGGAGATCTGCCTATTTCAGGTTCTTAGATACAACTTGGTACAAGATTCAAGATTGTTTCAGCTAGAACTGAAGGATTTGATGTCATACTTGGTACTTTTTATGTTTCCTATGTTTGCCTGTTATGCAAACATAGTATTATTTTGTAAACTACAAATATTATTTTTTGTTAAGAAAAGAACTTTATATTAAGAAACAACCATCAAGCACTAAGGCACTTGGACAGTTGGGCTAGATAAAGTTCTGGAATTAGTATCTTTTTAAATGTTTGTTTTTGACAATGGTTTGAAACACTACGCCAAGTTTTCTAGTACTGGCTATTAATTACATTATCTTTCTGATTCAAGCAACCATTGGTTACTTGATCCCTCAAACAGGTTGCCATAATTGGTTTCTACCTGGGTTGCTGCAAACCAAGGGTTGGAGTTGTTTGTGACAAAACAACTTCCATGTTATGGAGTTTCACCTTCACATGACACCAATCCAAATATGGAAAATGCTTGGAATTCTAGGTTAAGAGGCAAGATAAATCATCCTTTACTCTTTTTACTACATTTGAGACACTTTTGTTACTATAATCTTAGAAGGAGCACTTTACTAATTAAATTTTTATACTTATCTAGTCGTTACTCAAATTTTAAATTTTATCATTCTTCCAATCAGATACCTTAACAGTCAAACTAATGGTTAACATCCAAATAGATTTTCAATTTTACCGGTCTTCATGCTTTCTCCAAAATATTTTTAATTTAAAAATAAATGTGATTTTGAGAGAGAGAAATTTATTTTTGAATATTTTTCTGTTCAAACACAAGGTCAAATCAAATCCAAATCACTCTCAACAGCCCACAACCCAACTTCTATTCATTGACTCATTTTGTTAGGCCCATTTAAATTACCCTAATTTTAACTGGCTTATATTTCCTGCTAAATTATCAAGTTTCCCTAAAGACAAAAATAATTTCCTCCCCAACTTTCATCCTTTAAGTATTTAAAAAGTAAAGAAAGAAGAGTTCGAGGTTGGTGAATATACAGTGTTGAGGTAATACCCTTTTCAGTTATAATCCATGGATTGGAATTCTTTTCACCGGAGTCTTTTGATGAATGCTCTTTATTATTATTATTTTTTTCCAACCAAAACAGTAACTGGAAAAAGATGATGCAGTTTCTTGGAGGTTATGTACAAAGAACAAATAGGCAGAAGGAAGTGGGTCTTCCCTTGCTCAATCAATTCGTAAATGGCTGCATACCATAAAAATGTCCAGGAAACTAGATGACCATGACTGACCCACACGTAAAACTGACAAGTTTGTCAAATACGCGTCAAATTGTAAACTTATTATTTTATTATAAAAATAAAAATTTATTATAAAACTTATATAAAATTTAAAAAACAATAATAAAACTTGACCTCACTTTTCTTTAATTCAATGATTCGTGATACATTGCACATTGTAGTGTGCATGTCTGTGGCACGCAATATGCGCATCCAATCTTGTAGTGAGCGTGTCTCGTGGGCAGTAGTTGTATACTAGGACTATGTCACTAGGCACATGTCACTTATATATGATGATACATTTAATAATATTAAATACAATTAATAATTTACTGCACATATTTAATGCATGTATAGAATTTTTAACTGGATATATGTTGCTCAAATTGTGTAAAATGAAGTAATTATTTTTATTTTTATTAGTGAGCGAGGTTAATTATATATACTCAAAAAGTAGATATTTCTAATTGATTCCCTACAGTATTTATTAATATCATTAGTACCCTTAAAATAATTACAAGTTTACAATTTTATCCAAATAATTATTTTTCATGTATTAATTTGCTACTCTTTAATTATAAACAATTTCATAACATAATGTAAATAAAATATGCAATAGTTGATTTTATAACGTGAATATAACAAATTTTACACGCAAAAAACGAGTATAACCGATCGTCAATATATCTTATTTACTAATTAATATATAATAATTCAATTATGTTGTAAGCATTGTTTTTATATGGTACTATTTTTAAATTATATTTCTTCCGGTTGGATATATCATTTTTCATATTGGTTTTCTCTCCTATCAATTTCTAACATCTTCATTTTCTCCATTCATTATTTCATCTTTCAATCTTTCCCACACTATCCATAATAATTAAAACGCACAAGAACTTGATAGTACTATTGTCGATCTTTCATATGTATTTTGTACTCATAAAACAAAAGGAATTAATATAAAATTAAAAAAAATAATTTCTAACGAGTGCCCAAAGACACTTGTAGGTTCTGTAAATTGAAAGTTTGTAGAAATTATTACGGTTGATCATAATTTTAGTATTATTTAATGCATAAATTGTTATTTTTAAAAAGTTTCAATTTTCAAAAATCATATTTATTACCGTTTAATAAGTATTCTTAGAACACCTATTAGAAAAACACATTAAAAAAAAATATAAAAACTAAAAATGTTTAATCAATTGGTTATATTCATTGTAAACAAAATTATATATAATCTTTTAAAAAGGTTTCAAACAGAAAAAATAATATTAATTTAAAAATAAAAGACTAAATAAATATTTTAAAAAACTTGATACATCATAATTAATTGGGCAACATGATCTATTACTAATTTGTTATACTCTTGTGATAAAATCAACTATTGCATATTTTATTTACATTATTTTATGAAATTGTTTATAATTCAAGAGTAGCAAATGCATGAAAAATAACTATTTGGATAAAATTATGGACTTGTAATTATTTTAAGGATATTATAAATGCCGTAGGAATCAATAAAATATCTACTTTTCATTTTATACTATTAATTTCCCTCATTAACAAAAATAAAAAAGAATTTTTTTATATTAAAGTTGTTGAACAAACATCCCACACTACATTAGTAGGTTCAGTAAAATATCAATTGAATTTATTACTATTACATGTGTCATTATATTTAAGCAACACGTGTATAATACTATACACAACTCTTGTAGACTAGACATGCACACAACAATATTGCCCATTGTATCATGTAAACATTCTCTATTATTTTGTGTTCTCGCTGTAGGAGTGCAACTTGCTTACCACCTAACCTTGTTGCTCTTTTTATAACAGTTTAAAGCCTTGTATTATATGCTCTATGTATAACTATTGCATTTCAAGCAACTAGCAAGTCTAGTATCTTTGAAACCATGGGTCCTGTTTCGTTTCTTTTACTTGTGTTTTTCACTCAAGCCACCATAAGTGTCGGCTTTGGCAGCCTTGCAAACTTAAATAATGTATTGTGCACAGAGAGTGAGAGACATGCCCTTCTAAACTTCCAGCAAGATCTTGTGGATCCATCAAACAGGCTATCATCTTGGGTTCCAGGAGAGGACTGTTGCAAATGGACTGGAATTGTTTGTAACAATTCAACTGGCCATGTCATGGAGATTAAACTTGATTCTCCATTTGATTGGAGAACTGCGGATAATTATAAAGAGTTAGCATTACAGGGGAAGTTGAATCCTTCTCTGCTCAACTTGAAGCAATTGAGGCACCTGGATTTAAGCTGGAATTATTTTGGTGGAATTCAAATCCCAAGTTTCATTGGCTCATTGGTGAGTTTAAACTACCTTAATCTTTCTTATGCTGGTTTTAGTGGAATGGTTCCTCCCCATATAGGGAACCTCACTAACTTGCATTCTCTTGGTCTACAAAATTCTGATGGAAATTTTTATGCAGCTGAATTGTATGTTGATAATCTTCAATGGCTTCATAGTCTTTCATCTCTAAAATACCTTGATTTGAGAAATGTGAACCTAGTTAAGGCATCGGACTGGTTATTGAGCTTAAATACAGTCTCTTCTCTGTTACAATTACATTTGTCCCAATGTCAACTTGATCAAATTCCTTCTCTAGAAAATGTTAATTTTACCTCTCTCACTGCCATTGATATTTCGTTCAATAATTTCAATTCTTCAATACCCAGTTGGATGTTCAATCTTACAAGACTAGAATCTCTCTCTCTAACTTCTTCCAATTTCAAAGGTGAGCTCTCAGACCATTTTGGAAATCTCTGCAACCTGAAGGAAGTTGATATGTTTGGGAACAACTTGCTTGGGGATATATCAAAAGTTTTTGAAGGATGTTATTTTGACAGCTTAATGTCATTGGATTTGTCTGATAATCAATTTTCTGGTAGTTTGACTGATAAAATTGGATCATTCAAAAGTTTATATAACCTTGGTCTTCAGGACAATCTGATTTCTGGTCCTATCCCTTTGACAATAGTTGAATTATCTTCCTTGGTTAAATTGCATTTTTCTTCTAACCAATTGAATGGTATGGTAGTCTGTCAAACTTGAAAGAATTTAATATTAATGGCAATAATTTAGAAGGTGAAGTATCAGACATTCACTTTTCTAATCTCACGAAGTTGAGAGCTTTATGGGCTTCTGGTAATCCAATGATCTTAAAAGTAAGTCCCCACTGGATTCCTCCATTTCATCTTGAAGAAATAGGATTAGGATCTTGGAAAGTTGGTCCTTTGTTTCCAAAATGGCTCAGATCACAATCAAACTTTACAGCTCTGGACTTATCTAATGCTGGAATTTCAGATGTCATTCCCACTTGGTTTTGGAACTTACCAAATTACATAACATTTCTAAACCTTTCTCACAATCAAATCTCTGGTGAAATTCCGGATATGCCCGGACACGGGTATGACTATACATCTATTTTCTTGGCTTCCAATCAATTCAAAGGTCAAGTGCCTCGTATCTCTTTTAATACATTTGAGCTTGATCTTTCACAAAATTCATTTACTGGAAGTATTTCTCACATCCTTTGTCATGAAATGGGCATTTAACATGCATTACAATTCCTCAATCTTGGGGACAATCTTTTGACAGAAGAAATTCCAAATTGTTGGATGAATTGGACAAGTCTTCGCGTCATTGTATTGAATAACAACAATTTAACAGGGGAAATACCAAGCTCCATTGGAAATTTGCATGACCTTGCCTCATTTCATGTTCGAAATAATAATCTCCATGGAAGTTTACCTTCATCTCTGCAAAACTGTGAATGGTTATCAACTATTGATCTTAGCATAAATGAATTCACCGGAAAACTACCAAAGTGGATTGGTCTTTTGAAGTTGGTCTTTCTCAATCTTCGAAGAAATAAGTTTACCGGCCAAATTCCATTCGAACTCTGCCACCTCTCTTCTCTTCAAATCATGGACCTCGCTGACAACAATTTATCAGGATCCATACCGAGGTGTTTCTACAATTTTTTAGCCATGACCAGTGAAGAGCACTCAGAGAAAGCCATATTTTATGACTTTGATCTCTATGGTCTCTTCAGGGAGGAAGCATTTGTGGTGTCAAAAGGCAGGGAGGATAAGTATAGTGCTATTCTTGGACTTCAGTCGATCCTCGACCTCTGTAACAACAACTTGTCAGCAAAGATACCTGAAGAACTTACAATGCTCAAGGGATTGTCATCATTGAACTTGTCAGGAAACCATTTGAATGGAAAAATACCAGAGAAGTTGGGAATATGGTGAGGCTTGAATCTCTAGACTTGTCAAGAAATCAGTTATCTGGTGAAATCCCTCCAAGTATTTCAAGATTAACTTTCTCGAATCACTTTAATGTATGTTATAGCAGCTTGTCAGGAGAAATTCCTCTTAGCACCCAAATTCAGAGCTTGGATGCTTCCGGTTTTATTGGGAATGAACTTTGTGGACCTCCTTTCACTAAGAGTTGCAGCAGAAATGAGGAGACGACACCAATTGATGGAGTTGCAGGACAAGGAGAAAGTGATGGAGGACCTTGGTTTTATTTTGTTGTGGCTTTAGGATATGTGATAGGTTTTTGGGGGGCTTATGGTCTTTTGCTGTTTAGCAAGCCATGGAGAACTGTGTATTTCAGGTTCTTAGATACAACTTGGTACAAGATTCAAGATTGTTTCAGCTAGAACTGAAGGATTTGAAGAAATACTTGGTACTTCTTATGTTTCCTATGTTTGCCTAAGCAAAGTGTAATTTGCATGTATCTGCCTTTTATAAATTCAGATCTATTATGTTATTTTGATATTTTCACATTGAATTGTTTTGGATTGATTATACCTTTCGTCCTCTGGTTTTTCTTGTCTTACAGTTGCATTTGGGCCGTTGGAGATAGGTAAAGAGGGGTTGAATTTGATTTGATCTCGTCTGTGTAGGAAGAAGAAGTGTGATGAGCTTAATAAGTTGTAGTTAAACTAGCTGGATGGACTTGGTATGATATGAAGACACAATTATTCTACCAGAACTATTATGATCTCTGTTTAAGAATTCATTGTATTTTCCAGTGACTACACACAACCTGTAGCTGTTAGTTTTCAGTGTTTTGCAGCTGTAGATGCTGTATTATTGTTTTTTGGTCTTATGAAAAGTCAGAAATAGAGGATGAATAGTTATAGGAAATTTTAGAACTGGACTATAGATATATTTTAGACACTCCTGGGTCCTATAATACAAAGAGGATCATGTTTTACATTGAGATGGGTAATATCAATTCTTAGTTTAGCCCTACTTCATTATTTTGTTGAATAACTGAAATACATTATAAATATTTGGGCTTTGTTAATGAGAAGGTACTAATCAGCCACTATCAAGCAATTTAATTGCATATTTTAAGTTTGTAAATTTTTTGTACTTAAATTACGCATTTCATATCACTTCCCCCTCCCCTTCTATGAAGAAGTAATCTAATTCCCTTAGGAAGAAATTTTCTCCTTCATTTTATCATACTAGCTCTTGTCTTTGATTCATAGATTTAAATTATATTTGGCATACTTTTAAATAAAATAAAATAAAGGTGAACAATGACTACTTCTCAATATTATATTATAACAAATATAAAACAACCATAAATTTTATGCCTTCATTGCATTCAAAATTATATTACAATATCTTTATTGTAAATTTATTGTATCTTTGACGAGTAATACTATATACACACACATATATCACACAACTTTCTTACACAAGTGCCACATCATATTCTTATAATTGTAACCAAACACTCTAAGTCATCTCCTACCATATTAGTCCACTAATTTTTCTCACCTCATAAATTTCTTACTACTATATATAATTATTTTAATAGTTTTTTGTCATTAAAATTCATTATTACTTTAAGTTACCTCCTACCTTTATTTTGTTTTTATCTTTTTACTTTTAATATTTTGTCTACCACCGTAAATATATCTCATCATCATTTCCTACTCTACATATCTATTTAATGGTTTATAATACAAATAAATTCATAAAAATCACTAGTAAATAAAAAAAAAAATAAGTAAAAGAAAAAAAGAAAATAAATTAATCTTTGGTATTAAAGATTTGAGAAAAAAAATAAAAAAGAATTCATAGGATGAAACTAATTTACTCCTTTTTTTTTTTGTGGATTGAAGAAACATATTGGAATATCAACAAAATGAAGGTAGGGAAAAACACAAGAAACAACATTTTTTTTCCTTTTTTTTTTTTTTTTTCTTCAACCAAGTAAACAATACAAAAGCTACATAAAAAATTAAGATAAAAATTACCAAAATTTTAATCATTTTGTTAGTTATCATTGATTTGAAAAAATAAAAGAAGTCCTAGACAAGAAGAAATGTAGGAGAAATAATAGGAGATATAAGTGAGAAAGAGAGAAAAATGAAATATATATATATATATATATATATATATGAAATAATTATTTATAGTAATAATGAATTTGAATAAGATAAAAGAAATTACTAGATGAATATAGTAAGAAGTGATTTAAAGTGTTTGGTTACAAGAATAAGAATATGATATGGTACTTGTATGAGATTAGAGTGTATATGTAGCATTATTCCTTGTTAAAGCCTTAGAACCACAAAAGTAGTTATCACAAAGAGTAATGTAATATATAATGTACATATCTCACACAACTTTCTTACACAAATGTTACATTATATTTTTATCCTTGTAAACAAATACTCTAAATCACTTCTTACCATATTATTTTACTAATTTCTCTTTCCTCTCTTAATTAATTAATTATAGAATACATTTAATTACTGATTGAGAATTTCTATGTATAAAAAAAAAAAAAAAAAAGAATTTTTTTTAAAAATTATTTTATTTTGTTTTTATCTTTTTACTTTTAATAATTTGTTTACATTTTTCTCATCATTTTCTTTTCTACTCTTACATATCTCTAATGATTTTTAATACTAATTAATTCATTAAAAAATAAATTAAGTAAACAAAGAAAAAAAATTCATCTTTTGACATTAAAAATTTGAGACAACAAATATTTCATAGGATGATATTAAATTACTCTTTTTTGAAAAAAAAAAAAAAAAAGAATAAATTGAAGAAACATATTGAAATATTAATAAAAATGAAGGTAAGAAAAAATACAAGAAATAGCAATTTTTTTATTCAACTAAATAAACAATACAAAAGTTAGAGAAAAATAAAGGATAAAAATTACCAAAATTTTAATCATTTTGTTTGTTTCAATTGATTTGACAAAAAAAAAAAAGTTCTAGAGGAGCAGAATTGTAAGAGAAATAATAGGAGAGGTAAGTGAGAAAGAGGGAAAAAAATTGAAAAAAAAATATAAAATAATTATATATAGTAATAATGAATTTTAATGAGATGAGAGAAATGGGTGGACTAATATGCATGGTAAGAGATGATTTAGAATGTTTGATTACAAAAATAAAAATATGATGTGACACTTGTGTGAGATATGTGTGTGAATGTTACATTACTCATTTCTATTGTAAACTAATTACATCTTCGACTTATCATGGTCTCTTGATGAAATGACCAGAAATAATTAATTAGTTTCTAATAACCAAAAAGATATCAATTTATAACTTAAATTAATTTAGTGTGTCAAGCATGCAACCTTATTTTCTTGTTAGAATATTTCACAAAGTCACAAAACTTTTTATAATTCCCTACTTTTTTTTTTTTTTTTTGAGAAATACTTTAACCATACAAGTATGAAAATTAATATATAAAAGGAACTGATATGTAGATGAAGAAAACCTTAGAGGTGCACGATGTGAGTAAAAAGTTTGGCCTGATAACTTAGTGGGTTTGGGTTTGTTGACTGTTTTTATTGCAACTGGACTTGATTATATTTTTTCACTCAATTTCTTTGCATTTTATACTAATACCCCTAATTTCAATGTCATTTCTTAAAAATTCATGAGAAAATATTGTTAAATTAGAATAAAAGAAAACACTTTCGATAATAAAAATGATTTTTTTAATATTGTAAAAGTATAGTGATATTTTTATTTTGAAATATTTTAATTAATTATTTTTTTGGTTATGAAATTCAAGATATGAGTTGCTTGAAAAAAAAAAGCAAAGACCAAATAATTTTTAAAAAATGATTTTGAAATAAGGGTCTTAGTAGACAATGCAAGGAAATTGAGGGAAGAAAAAAATTCAACAAACCCAAACCCACGATTAGGCTTTGGACCCATGTCGTGCATATGTGAGTTTTTCTTTGCCTACATATCAGTCTCCTATATAAATAATTTGAAATTTAAAATATAATAAAAAAATCTGATTCCCCATCAAATGGTCTTGTAAAAAGCAGCAACTTTTCTTTAGATTTAACAACTTTTAAGCATGACTTATGTACCACATCTTCATCACTTAACATTGACTACAGGTAAATCCCCATTGATATTGTTTGTAATTATTTCCAACTATTTCTTTGAGGTTCAGTACAAAGAAAAAATAGGCAGAAGAAAGTCGGACTTCTCTTGGTCAATCAATTCGTAAACAGCTGCATACCATGGAAATGTCCTCCAAAATAAAACTAGATGACCCACACGAAAAATTGGCAAGCTTATCTTTGTTAAAGTAGTCAAATACGAGTTTCAAATTGCAAGGCCATTATTTCAAAATGTCTAACTTTTTTGACTGTGACAAGAATTAAATTTCTTAGATTTTCTTTTGGTTCACTGAACTGTAGTTGAAGTCAAGTCAACTATTTTTCCTTTTTAACAGTTTTAAAGCCTTATATTAAATGCTCTATGCATAACTCTTGCATTTCAAGCAACCAGCAAGACTAACATCTTTGAAACCATGAATCCAGTTTCATTTCTTTTACTTGTGTTTTTCACTCAAGCCACCGTAAGTGTTGGCTTTGGCATCCTTGCAAACTCAAATAATGGATTGTGCATAGAGAGTGAGAGACATGCCCTTCTAAGCTTCAAACAAGATCTGGTGGATCAATCACACAGGCTATCATCTTCGGTTCCAGGAGAGGATTGTTGCAAATGGACTAGAATTGTTTGTAACAATTCAACTGGCCATGTCATGGAGATTAAACTTGGTTCTCCATTTGATTGGAAGATTGCGCATAACCATGAAAAGTTAGCATTACAGGGGAAGTTGAATCCTTCTCTGCTCAACTTGAAGCATTTGAGGCACCTGGATTTAAGCGGGAATAATTTTGGTGGAATTCAAATCCCAAGTTTTATTGGTTCACTGGTGAGTTTAAACTACCTTAACCTTTCTCATGCTGGGTTTAGTGGAATGGTTCCTCCCCAGATAGGGAACCTCACTAACTTGCATTCTCTTGATCTTCAAAATTCGTATTTTTATGAACCTGAATTTTATGTTGATAATCTTCATTGGCTTCATGGTCTTTCACCTCTAAAATACCTTGATTTAGGATATGTGAACCTAAATAAGGCATCTGACTGGTTACTGAGCTTAAATACACTCTCTTCTCTGTCAACATTACATTTGTCCAATTGTGAACTTGATCAAATTCCTTCTCTTGAAAATGTTAATTTTACCTCTCTTACTACCATTGATATTTCGCACAATAATTTCAATTCTTTAATACCCAATTGGATGTTCAATCTTACTAGACTAGAATCTCTCTCTAGCTTTTTCCAATTTCACAGGTGAGCTCTCACACCATTTTGGAAATCTTTGCAATCTGAAGAGAGTTGATGTGTCTGCGAACAACTTACTTGGGGATATATCAAAAGTTTTTGAAGGATGTTATTTTGGCAGCTTAATGTCATTGGATTTGTCTGATAATCAATTTTCTGGTAGTTTGACTGATAAAATTGGATCATTCAAAAGTTTATATAACCTTGGTCTTCAGGATAATCTGATTTCTGGTCCTATCCCTTTGACAATAGGTGAATTATCTTCCTTGGTTAAATTGCATTTTTCTTCTAACCAATTGAATGGTTCTATTCCCGAAAGTCTCGGTAGTCTGTCAAATTTGGAACAACTTTATATTGAGGGCAATAATTTAGAAGGGGAAGTATCAGACATTCACTTTTCTAATCTCACAAAGTTGAGAATTTTATTTGCTTCTGGTAATCCATTGATCTTAAAAGTAAGTTCCCACTGGATTCCTCCATTTCATCTTGAAGGAATAGGATTAGGATCTTGGAAAGTTGGTCCTTTGTTTCCAAAATGGCTCAGATCACAATCAAACTATACACTGCTAGACTTATCTGATGCTGGAATTTCGGATGTCATTCCCACGTGGTTTTGGAACTTATCAAATTACGTAGCATTTCTAAACCTTTCTCACAATCAAATATCTGGTGAAATTCCGGATATGCTTGAACATGGGTATGGCTATGCATCTATTTTCTTGGCTTTCAATCAATTCAAAGGTCAAGTACCCCCGAATCTCTTTTAATGTATTTGAGCTTGATCTTTCACACAATTCATTTACTGGAAGTATTTCTCACATCCTTTGTCATGAAATGGGCAATCAACATGCATTACAATTCCTCCATCTTGGGGACAATCTTCTGACAGGAGATGTTCCAAACTGTTGGATGAACTGGACAAATCTTCAGGTCATTGTACTGAATAACAACAATTTAACAGGGGAAATTCCAAGCTCCTTTGGAAATTTACGTAGACTTGCCTCATTTCATGCTCGAAATAATAATCTTCATGGAAGTTTACCTTCATCTATGCAAAACTGTGAGCTGTTATCGACTATTGAACTTAGCATAAATGAATTCACTGGAAAAATACCAAAGTGGATTGGATTTTTGGAGTTGGCGTTTCTCAATCTTCGAAGAAATAAGTTTACCGGCCAAATTCCATTCGAACTATGCCACCTCTCTTCTCTTCAAATCATGGACCTTGCCGATAACAATCTATCAGGATCCATACTGAGATGTTTCAACAATTTTTCAGCCATGACCAGTGAAGAGCACTCAGAATGCGATTTATCGTTTCTTTCTTCCCGCTGTCTTCAGGGAGGAAGCATTTATGGTGACAAAAGGCCGGGAGGACAAGTATACTACTATTCTTGGACTACAGTCGATCCTCGACCTCTCTAACAACAACTTGTCAGCAAAGATACCCGAAGAACTTACAATGCTCAAGGGATTGACATCATTGAACTTGTCAGGAAACCATTTGACACGAAAAATACCTGAGAAGGTTGGGAATATGGTGCGCCTTGAATCTCTTGACTTGTCAAGAAATCAGTTATCTGGTGAAATCCCTCAAAGTATTTCAAGATTAACTTTCTTGAGTCACTTTAATGTGTCTTATAATAGCTTATCCGGAGAAATTCCCCTTAGCACACAAATCCAGAGCTTGGATGCTTCCGGGTTTATCGGCAATGAACTTTGTGGACCTCCATTCACTAAGAATTGCAGCAAAAATGAGGAGATGACACCAATTGATGGAGATGCAGGACAGGGAAAAGGTGATGGAGGACCTTGGTTTTATTTTGTTGTGGCTTTAGGATAGGGTTTTTGGACAGAAGGGTCCAAGTCCCAAAATTTTTGGTCTGAATGGTAAATTTTTACTATAATAGCCAAAATGGGGCAAATGATGAAACCGTGTTTTGAAACAGTTTCTGGGTCTGACCTGGCGTGTAAATTAATGGAACACGCTTATATTAACTCATTCTAATTATTACATGCTTTATTATAAATTGATGCTAGTATGTATGTTTATTAAAACAATACTTGAATATTTATGTAATAATTTTAGTATTTAAAAACATAATAATAATTATTAGACAATTGAAAATTTACACCTTGAAGTGGTGTAAATTTTGGCAGACCCTTACTTATTTATTCAGAAGTAAATTCTAATTTACAAGTATAACTAAATTAAAACATAAACCAGGAAGACTTTTCCTATTACAAGTAACAAACACAAAAATTAAAAATTAAAAAACTTATATAAGGATTTCGAGAAATACTGGTCTACAAAAAATGACCCCCTGTACTACATGGGCGTGATCTTCTCCTCCTTGCCGGGTTTCGCCTAGGTGGTACATCAGCCCTGTCACCAAGATCGTCTGAGGGAGGTATGTCATCAACACCGCTAAATCCTTCCTCAGCTTGCACACCTGAACACATACCCGGGTCATATGATGCAGGTGTATTACCATACTGAAAGTATGGCACCTGCGGTATGGGAGAGTTAAAAATCTTGCTTGATTGCTGTGCAAAGTTCGACATAAGCTGATGATACATAGATGAACTACTGGCCATATAAGGAGGTGGAGACATATGTGCTGGAGATGGAATATATACATCTGATGGTTGGACATCAGCATCAACACGTCCATAAGAAACCGACGGTCCAGGGACATCAGTTCTACTGCGTCTGAGACGTTGTGATGACAATGATGATGATGATGTCGAATGAGTAGAATGGGAAGGAGCTGGATCAGCATGGATAAGACCAACTCGTGTAAGATATCTCCTACTGATACGTCTATACCACTCATTGTACTCGGTTGTATGAGCAGCATGACCATGTAAAACTCCCAGAACATCACCTATCTGGACCAGATTGTATCTCATGCCCCAAATGGCTATGTGGTTAGCATGTAGCCAACGGTAGTCAGTGATGCCTCGTCCCCGAAAATCAAATTTGTGCAAGGTTTGATTGGCCTCAATGTCAGTAGGGTTTTATGGTATAGGTTGTTGATATCCAAATTGATGCATTACCCTATTCACTTTCTGATACTCAACAATATGAAAACATATTAAGGGTACTTTAGCACCCCAAATATGCTGGTCTCGATAACAATAGTCTGGTATCAGGTGTCTCACCTCATCATCAATGTAGGGTAATGATATGAACTGCAATCCAAAAACTGTGTCAATGTTTTAATAAATAAAACATTGAAACATGAATATGTTTAATGATACATAGATATAAGATACACTTGTAATTACTTGGTCTGCTGACATTATGTCCAGCATCTCCCTATACCAAGACACTACATTATGGCCGATTTGAGTTACTTTGAACTTTACTCTCCACCTGTAAGTAATTAAAAATGTCAATTACAAGTCATTTACGTACCACACATTATAAACAAATGCATAAAACTAATAATTTTACAGACCTCACGCCTAAAGGACAAAGATTATCCCACGGAATATCTGTTTCCCTCCTCGGTGCGAGAAAGGGTAGTCGCTCCCATGCCCATACCTGGAGTAATATCAAAGGTCCAGCAATTTCAGAAGCATCAAGGTGAGTGGCATGACACATCTCTCTGTACAACCATGCCAGGGAGGCACTCTCCCAGCTGTATTGTCCTGCGACATATAGGTTTTCCAGCAGAGATAAGAAACATATGTGCACATGTGTACTCGTTTTACTGGTGAAGAACAATTCACCCATCAGCTGTAATATATAAGCTCGTGCATATCTCTGCGCTGTAATGTCATCACCATCGGCTGGGAAATTCTGAAATGTCAATCCTAACTAGCTCATTTTCAATGTGTTACCCTTAACAGCTGTAGCAGGGGGCACAACTCCCAATAATCGCTCACACTCAGTTGCGACGTCAGCACCAACTAGGCCAGAGACAGGCTCACCGTCAACAGGTAAACCGAACAGAATACTAATATCCTGTAGTGTGATGGTGGCCTCACCGTGCGGCAGATGAAATGTGTGAGTCTCTGGCCTCCATCGCTAGACTAAAGCTGTCACAAGGTGCCAATCAAGCGAAATAAACCCCACCCTGATCACACCGCCAAAACCTGCCATGGTCATGTACTCTAATACACGAGGATTAATATTATTAAGAATATCTCGGCCGAACACCGCCTCCCTCCGATGGCATCTCAAGACATAGGCTTCGCTCTAAAATTTTAAAAACATATTAATAAGAACATTTTCGCTAATAAAATTAAATTGAAAAATTAAAGGTAAATCGATTTGTTAATTACATACCTCGTGATCCGCAAAAACTCTAACGGATCGATGGCTATCGTGTAGTCTAAGGACTGAAATATCTACTGGGGCAACGGGATCCATGAATCTGCATAACAAAAGACAAATCAAATATAATGTTAATATGCATACACGACAATAATGTTTATTAATTTCAAAATAATTTTACATGATATGTGGGGGACATAATGCCTAATATCTACATAATAAAAAAGTAGAAACAAATACATAAATAGGAAAACTCTTACATTAAAGTAAAGAATGCGATAATGGAACTTGTCTTTTAAGATCGTGTAATGTTAGGACAATTTTTACGATTGCGTCCTTCCTGCCTACATAAACCACACCTATGTTGTCTCGAGGACTCTGTAATGTCCATCTCATTATGAATTCGATGTGTTTTCGGCCTACCCTTCTTTCGCAATTTGGACATGTCGGGAACCACATGGGGGAACTGGAATTCTGGCCAATAGTCATCGTGCATCACTGGGTTGAATTGTGAAGTGTATACAAGCTCCTGATTTCTCAGTTTATACCACTCCCCAATAAAGTCGTTATAGTTCAGATGCATGCTTGCACAAGCTGCTATAACATGTGAGCATGGGAGAATGTATTGCTGGGGTTTGTTGCATGTACAAGTTCTTTCATTTAAACGCACAGTATGCTGGTTGCCTCCCTTTTGGGCTTGCCATCCACGAAATTGAGTCTTTATTTCAATTATCCCCAAACCGGTATGAAACTGTCTCAACTCGTGTCCACCTACTCTCTCTGCCCAATTTTATATTTTTTCTATAGTGTCGGTTGTGTATTGATTGCCAACACCAAGTTGAGCATTAATGTACGCCCGATGTTCCACCAAATATTTGACACACCGATAAAATATTAATCGCACCAGTGCAGTGATTGGGACTTGTCACGCTTCCTTCAAGACATTGTTCATGAACTCCCCCAAGTTTGTGGTCATGAAGTCAAAGCGGTGACCTCCATCATGTGCCAATGCCCACTGCTCCAAAGGAATTCTACCAATCCATGCAGCATACTCAGAGTCCAAGTGAACTAACTTTTCGAAATATTTATCAAATTTGCGTTTTTGAGTTTGACTCGCAGTGTGAATGAGGAGATTCTTTGCTTTCATATTCTTGTGGGTCTTATGAAAATTGCTTGCAATATGCCTAATACAAAAACTGTGATAACCATAAGGCTCAGTCCAGCCATTCCGAGGATCTGAAGCAGCAGCAATTATCCCGGCATGACGATTAGATATTAAGCAAATACCCACCCGTTGCGTTACATACATGCGAATCAAACTTAAAAACCATCCCCAACTATCTATGTTCTCCTCCTCAACCACTGCAAATGCAACTGGAACTAAACTATTGTTACCATCAACACCAGTTGCAACCAACAATTTTCCGTGTACTTTTCACATAGGAATGTGCCGTCAATCTGAAGAACTGGTCTACAATGATGGAAGGCCTCGATAAATGACCCAAAAGCCCAGAATACTCGTTGGAAAATAACTTGTCCAGGATTATTAGTTGGGTTCACTTTCCATTCGAACCGCGTGCCGGGATTGGTGACACAAAGTGCATTTAAATATCTAGGAAGCTCATTGTAGGATTCCTCCCAATTACCAAACACAAGATTTATTGCTTTCTTCTTCGCTTTGAATATTTTGCTCAAACTTGGACTATAATGGAAGTGATCTTTTATCATTGTAAGCAACACAGCTCCTGGTGTAGTTGGGTCTTCATTGATAGTATTTTTGATATATTCAGCAATGATCCCCTTGTCCAGATTATAATGATCCTGAGTCATTCCGCTGTAAACACAGCTGTGAGCGACATCCAATTTCGTAATCTAAAACTTTTCAAATCTTTTACTAAAATGTCCTCGCAACCTCCACTTGCATCCCTGTTCGTGGAGCTTGCACCTGATATCCCATGTGTCCTTTTTGGACTCAACGACTATGAAAGCCACGTGGTTCATAATGTGCCAGTATTTAATAGTATTTTTTAACTCGGCCTTCGTGCTGAACAACATGCCATTGTAAAATTCATTATGCAACTCCCATTGTGCATTTGGAACAATAACAGGGTTTACTGCACGTGCCCTGGCAATGTTCACGTCCGTGTAAAAGGGATTCGGGACATATTCGGCAAATAAATCTTCTTCAGGAGCCTCAATAATATCATTATCATCCACTTCAATATTAAAATGAGGATCAACGTTCAAATCAGGGATATCTTGTCCATCACCAATATTTTCGCTAGGCGCTTCTGAGTAATTCATATGTGAATACGGCCCAAGAGATGCTGATGCTTCTTCTTCAACATGAGAACTGAGCTGATCGTATTGCCGCCTACTAGTGGGGGATTCCATGAATATGTTTTCAGGATTCGGGGCAAGTGTGTCGTGACTCTGAACACGAGACAGAGACTCATCATGAAGTGCATGTCTATGTAAATAAATCTCTAAAATAAATCCAGGGCCTTGCGCACTGGCATGCTGTAACATGCTGTACAAGTCCTCATCATCAGCTACTGCAACTGGACTATAGTTGGTTGAATTATTAATAGTACTTGGACATCGACAAATTATAGTCAGGTACTCTTTTATTCTATCAACCTTTAAGGACTTGCATAAACGAGCATGAAACTCTGCATACTTGATACGCTTGGGTACACGAATGCACTTAACGGGCTCACCATTAATGTAACACATAATTCCAATTTCTTCCATTATCAAACTTGCACCTTCAAAATGCTTTAAAATATTATAAAATTTCCTCATTATATTGTTAATGAATTCACAGTATTTTCATAGATTAACTATAGACTACTAATAATAATAAATGATTCAAATTGTAATACCCATATTACTAATCAATTCAAACATCACAATTAATTCAAATTAAAATTATCCAAATTACTAATTAATTCAAACAACACAAATTTATTACTTATAATGTATATTTTTAAATAATTATATTAAAATATTATGGTTTCATCTTTAAGTTAATTACATTAAAACATACAAATACAAAAAAATCTATTTATCATAAATATATTAATATAAATTTCCCCCCAAAAAAATTTTTATTTATAAATTAGTCACAAATTATAAAATAAAATTACTATTTCTTACAAAATAATAAAATCACTTTTTATCATAGGTATATTACTTACCATAATTATTATGAATTAAATAATTTTTAATTTCGTAATAAATATATTAATTAATTTAAAACTATCAAAATTACTAATCAATTCAAACATCACAATTAATTCCAATTAAAACTATCCAAATTACTAATTAATTCAAACAAAAAAAGTTTATTAATTATAATGTATATTTTTTTTAATAAAATTAAAATATTCTGGTTTCATATTTAACTTAATTATAAAAATTATTTTTGCCTATTATGAATTAATTAAATAAAAAAAAGTATGACATATTAAAACATTAAAATACTAATAATGTATATTTTAAATAAATAAAATTAATATTATATTTACCAATTACTCTACTTTAAATAATAATAAAATTAATATTATGAAATAATTATATTTTTTTAATAAATACATTAATTAATTAATAATCATAAATATAATAAATTGACTAAAAATTAGAAATTAATTTAAAAACCATCCAAATTACTTGTTAATTTAAATGTCATAAAATTATTAATTACTATAAAACTCATTTAATTACTATTTTAAGCCAAACAAAATTGCTAACTAATGTAAAGGTCACAAAATTACCAAATAATTTAAATGTCACATAATTACTATTTTAAACTTATAAATATTATTCATTAATTTAAACCTAAAAAGTTAATAAGTTATCATACCATAAATAAACTAATTATTGCAATTATCATAAGAATTTCAATTACAACAATTTTTAATTATAACATATAATAAAAATAAATATTTCAACAATTTTAATATAAAACTACTGCAAATATAGGTACATCCATATAACAATAATAAATATAACTTTCTATAAAATAAATTCTTCTTTATGACTTACCAGGTAAGAAGCAAATAAGCAAAAAGTATCAACACCGGCAACGTGATTTCAACAATAATCCTAAAAAAATAAAATAAACTAAGAATAATAAAATATATAAATCGATTTTAACATTAAATGATTAATATAATTTGTATATTTTAAAAAATTAAATTGTATACGTAATTTAAATAATTATTGATTAAATATTACTCATTACAATTTGTAAAAATATTAAATTGTAAATAAAATTTTTAATAAGAAAATAATTTAATTTAATTAATAATAAAAAAAATAATTTTATAAATTAAAATTATATAACTTACCGTGATTTTGTTCTGAATAAAGAGTGACAGAGATCAAACAATGAAGAATATGAAAATATTGAAGGAAGAGATGGATGAACACGATTATATATAAGAAAATGGGAGGATGAAGAAATGAAAGCTGATGCAATTTGTAAACGAAAATGAGAAATGAGGGAGGAAGTCCTTCTGTAATATAGAGGGGGGAGGTCTGATATTTTTTCACACTACGCAGGGCCTGTAGGGGAGGAGAGACGTGTGGCAGAGGATAGATGAAACCGGCTTTTGAAAAGCCGGTTTCATACTGCATCGCTAGGCTGCATGGGTGCAGCCTACCCTGCACCCGGACAAATTTTATCAACACCCCCTGCCGGTGTCCGTAAAATTTTTACTAAATCAATTTAAATTTTTATATACTTAAAATATTTTTATTTTTAGTAAACCATTTCAAATAAATTTTAAAATTACATATTTTAAATTAAAAAATATAATAAAATTTAATAATTTGCAGTATCAAGAATTTTAAAATATCATAACCTAGAATAAAAAAATTTATGATACACTATAGAATTAAAATATTATCAAAAATCTTAAACTCTAAAAATACCAAATTTAAAAATCTAAAAACTGTCATATACTATAAATTTACAAATTATCATAAATTTTTAATTCCATATAATTATTATACACTTTAATTTTTTTTTTACATTTTAAAATTTAAATATATCCTAACTATAAATATATAAATTAACAAGTACTTTATATTTAAAAATATCATGAATTTTACAAATATTTATAATAAAACTTGAAAATTTTCAAAATTCTTAAAATTTAAAAATTATAAAATTATCATATATTTAAATTTAAAAAATATTATAATATACATTAAAAAATTATTATATATTTTAAATTAAAAAAATTTCATATAATAAAAATTTAAATTATAAAATTATGATATATTTCACAAAAAATCACTTTTAAATTATCATATATTTTAAGAAAAAATTTAAAAACTCATAAATTTTTACGAAGCTAATGAATTTTTTTTTTTTAAGATTTGTATGTTTTAATTGAATTGTTATGTGAAGTAGAACAAGTTAATTGTTGTATTTGTATATTTTAATTTAATTAATATATTAATGGGAGAGGGAGAGGAATTATTGGGAGGGTGCGGGAATTATTGATAATATCAAACAAAGCAATCACAATTTTTTTTTTTAAGATTTGTATGTTTTAATTGAATTGTTATGTGAAGTAGAACAAGTTAATTGTTGTATTTATATATTTTAATTTAATTAATATATTTATTAATACATTAATGGGAGAGGGAGAGGAATTATTGGGAGGGTGCGGGAATTATTGATAATATCAAACAAAGCAATCACAATTTTTTTTTTTTAAGATTTGTATGTTTTAATTGAATTGTTATGTGAAGTAGAACAAGTTAATTGTTGTATTTGTATATTTTAATTTAATTAATATATTAATGGGAGAGGATTGGGAGGGTGCGAGAATTATTTACAATCTACAAGATACAAAAGATCACAAATTAATCAGAGTAATAATATCAAACAAAGCAATCAAAGGGCCAACGAGTAATCTAGTTCCGCACAACATAATCACCCCTTACAAGGCATTTACATTTCCACACAACAAATTAATCTCTATACATAATCCATTCCACAGGAACTGAACATTCAATTTAAAAAAATATTTATCAAAATTAGAATTTCTTATGATTTTAAATCAGAATATCTTAAGTGCACCTGGATCTTAATTTTAGATATAAAAATCATTTCTTATAACAACTTTTATGTGTTATCCCTTATCAATTACAGATAATTTCAAACAAGAATAATTCAACTAACTCACTAAAAATATTGTTAGGACTTTATTTAAATATACATTTAATTACACATAATAATCTAGTCCAATGCAACAATTAACCACTCACCGATAACCGATTATATTCGTCACTCACACTTTTGTCCACACGTTTTATCATGTCCACATTAGAATTCGGAACTTCACTCTTCCACCAAAAGAAAAGTCTTCCAGCACTTAAAGCTAATGAATTGAACTTGAAGATGGCAATGAAGAAGAAGAAAGAAAAGTAAAGGAAGTAGAAACATCAAGAAGAAAAAAGAGGCGTAGCAAAGATCCAAGAGGGAAAAAAATAATAAAAATAAATTAAAATACATGGAGAGAAATAAAAGTTAATAGTCAAAGTGAAATTCTAATGTGTGGTCAAAATTTAATCTTTGTTACTTGTAGTGTTATATATATATATATATACTATTATATTGGTTTATTTATTTTTTTAAAATTCTAATTGTGAAAATTTTTATTCACCTAGTCATACAAACATTTTTAAGATGTAAATTAAGCTATTGGGTTATGACAGGAAGTGTGGCCGCTTCTGCCAGATCAGAAAGCTTGTCTCAAATATATATATTAATTTTTAAGATGTAACACATGGCCATTAAAGTGCAAAAAGTAGAAATTATAATTGGAAAGTTATATGGATGAGTAATATATATGATGTCATCTAAAGATTACAAAGTTCAAGTATTAGGACAGTTTGGATTCTAACATTTTATAATTACTAGAAAATATTGAAGTCTAAAGATTCTTTATACAACCAACCAGTAGTGACAAGAGAAAGAGGCATTTACAAAGTGGTTTCAATACTATGAAAATTGGGAAAAATTGTTAAGAATTTTCAATACTTTTAAAATAATTTGACTTAATCCAAGAGCTATTACTTTTTGCTTAAATAAAAATGTATTTCCTTTCATAAAATAACTTTTATATGAATAGTTATTAAAATATTGAGAATAGAAAATTTTGGTTAATATGACTTAATCAAAAAGTCATTACTTGTTACTTAAATGAAAAGAAATTTGTTTTCATAAATTAATTTATTTATGAACAAAAATGTCTTTTCATGAAAAACCTATAAAGATTTTTTATGACTATTTGACTTAATCAAAAAATTATTATTTTTTTGATTAAATGAAAAGACATTTTTTATTTTAATATTAACTTCTATATGAATATAAATGTCATTTCATGGAAAGTTTATAAAAGGGACATGGTTAACCAATTATTTTAATATTTCTTCTTCTTCTCTTTCTTTCTGTTTTCAAGTTATAATTTCTGTTTATATCTAATAGCAACCTTAGATATAAAAGAGTCTATTTTGTCTTGAGAGACTTATTTGCTATAATCCGTTGCATGTAGGGTGCAAATGTAATCTTAAGAAAAGAAAATTTTTAACTCAACTTAGGCATTATAAAGGTGTTTTATTGTTTTTGTAATTTTTATACTACAATCTTAAGACTATACTTGTGTAACAATGGAAGACACAAGTTGAAATGCTTATAGTCAATGATGCAGTGAAATTGACAAGTTAATGGTTCTTAGAGATCAAGTGATGAAATCAAAGAACAAAAGCCATATTAAGAATGAGAAGGAAAAGTTACCATATTTGATTAAGATCTTTTCATGGAAGATCGGATTTTTCGTTCTACTTTAAATCTTTTAAGTTGTTAATTGATTTTTATATTTATATAGTGAAAATATATACGAAAAATGAATTATGATTTTATATGTGTATCGTAAAATACATAGACATGGAAAATCAATAATAATTTACGACAGATAAATTTTTTAATAAAAAAATTGTTGCTTGTTACACATTCCAAATTGATTGAATGTTTAAAATTATGTATTGGAAACCAATTATAATAAACAAATTGATTGGACGTTTTAAAGTTATTTACTGGACCGAGTATTGCATGTTAGACATTCCAAATTGATTGAAATACATTATAAATGTTTGGCCTTTGTTAATGAGAAGGTGTACTAATCAGGCACTATCAAGCAATTTAATAGCATATTTTAAGTTTGTAAATTTTTTGTTCTTAATTTACTCATTTTATCATACTTGCTCTTGACTTTGATTCATAGATTTAAATAAAAAACTATGACCATCTCTCAATATTGTACTACAACAAATATAAAGACATTGAAACTGCCAAAATAAGCACCAACATTGAATTAATTTAGCCAGTAACCATAATGTCAAATGTTTACCAACCGATAAAATTGACAAGGCTTTCTTTTTGTTTATTTTCAACTTTGGGCTTTAATAGAAATAGTATATAAGCCCAATCATTTTCTTAATACATACAACTTGGGCCATGTATAACCAAAATAGTCCACTTTCTTGTAAAACCCTTGGATCTACAGGTCACGCACCTCCAATTTTTTATTTTTTATTTTTATTAATCCACCCACAACAAGACACCCTGACAAATTTTATGCATTTGATTGCATCCAAAATTGTATTACAATGTCTCAAGTGTAAACTTATGGCATAATTGACTTATCATGGTCTATTATCCAATGACCAGAAAAAATTGGTTTTCATCAACCAGTAATGTAAATTTATATAGCGTGTATAATATGCAATCATATTTTCTTGTTACAAAATTTCAACAGTCACACAACTACTAAGAATTCTCATCATGTATTTTTACCATACAATTATGAAAATTTATAGATAAATAATTATAAATTCAAAATATAACAGAAAAACCTGATTTTTCATTAAATAATTTGATCAAAATCTGCAATTTTTCTTTGATTTTAAAAATTTTCAAGCATGACACTTGATTTCTTCAGCCATCAACTTGGAGATTTTACTATATTAGCATTGATTACAGTCGTAACTTTGAATTCTCATTGATATTGTTTATAATTATTTTCCAGAATTTTTTTTGAGATTCTGTACAAAGAACAAATTAAGCAGAAGGAAGTTGGACTTTCCTTGGTCAATCAATTCGTAAACAGGTGCATGCCATGGAAGTGTCCACCAAAAGAAAACTAGATTACCCACACGGAAAACTGGCCAGCTTATCTTTGTTAAAGTAGTCAAATACGCGTTGGAAACTGCCAACCTATTATTTCAACACTAGGGAGTAACCCGTGCCTAACGGCAGAGGGTGTAGACGCATACAACAACTATTTATTATTATTACCTAAAAATGAGTATATTATCATTTAACTTCATATCGGGCATAATTTATTAAGCAATTTAAAATTTTATTTTTCATTAGTCAAATAATTTTTTTTAATGGTATAGGCTAGCAAGGGTAATTGTACAGACAAAAAGTGGGAAACAAAATAAACATTCTTGGAGATGAAACTCTAATTTTTATTAAAAACGAGTTTCATCACCAAGGCTCTAAATGATTCCGCCTACTTGAGGATGTGATAAAAGATAGCTAAATGTTTCCATCTATTTGAGAATGTGCTAGAAGATAGATGAATATGCATATGCAAAAGGAACATGAAAATGAAGGCAAGTCAGTGGCTGCAAAAAGAAATTTATAATGTCTAATATGCTTGCATAAGGAAATTGATCACCATTGTTTCACATTAGAGCATGTTAGTGCTGGCTAGAATAACAACTTATAATGAACTTTACTCTGCATGAAAAACACCAATTTCACAATGCGTTCTGCTACATACTCAAAAAAGGAAAAGAAAAGGACCAAACTTGGCTTGCATACAACATTTCAAAAAACATACAATGTTAATAAAAAATTACTTTTTTGTGTTAAGAAAGTATTGATCTGAACAACATCAGACAAACAATATTAGACATATCACAACTTCTTGAAGTAAGAACAATAATTAAATAAGAGTAGAGAGCCTAAAACAATGGGTATTAGTTTTTTTTTTTTTTTTTTTGACTTTCGGGGACCATAGAAGGAGGGTATAGAGAATAAAACAAAAAAAAAAATGAAGGAGACTCCTATCAGTATAAGAAAGGCACAAAACAATCATCACCCTAGCAAAAAAAGGTATAATAAAACATCTCCCAGTACAATTACTACTGTTATCCCTTATAAGAGGACGAAGAAGCTAATGTATAGTGCATAAATTTTTTTTGATAGAGCAACATCAAGAATGATAAGCTAATTTTGACAACCAATGATGAAAAACACTAATAAACAATACTTTTTCTTATATTATACAAAAATAAAATAAAAAAATGCAGAAGACTGTTCAATACATCATAGTCATTAAGGTGAGTAAAAAAAATGATTTGGAAATAATGGTTTTGGAAAGCTGCTACCTATACCAAATATGTTGGAAGGTGTAAAATTTATTAACAGCCATAATGAAAGAGAAAGAAATCAATTCTAAGGAGTAACTTTAAAACCCTCCACATTTAGAGAATATTAATAGCTAAACTTTTATTGCTTAAAATAATGTTATGGTAAATATTCATGTTCTAGAATGTGTAATGGTTTTAAAGTGTTCCTAAAGCCATCAGAGTGGCAACTTTGCTTAAAGCTTCTACTAAGGATTAAGTAAAATTGTTTAAGTAAAAAAGAAGCAATACACAAATCATATTTGAAGAGAACCTTAAGAAATCTCACCAATTAGAGCTGATTTGTAGCATCACCATCAATGAATTGGTTGAGATTTACAATCTTATGCACCCAGTTGCCTAACTTGTGCACTCTATAGAACTCATCCATGGTTTTAATGCTTTCCAAAAGCTACTACCAACATCAATAAAATTTGTTCAATTTTACAACCATTTGCCAGCTTACTAACTTCATCATCCTTCAATAGTGATATCTTTTTTTGCTTTTTTGAATAGAAAATAGAAAGTAAAAAAGAAATAAGTTTTTAAAAAACACCTAAGAAAAAAAAAATTAAAAATTGAACATATGCAAGAATTAGTTGAAAAACTTCCATGCTAGTAACATGCATCACTATAACAAAACAGGTATAAAACATGACCAAGTTGAGGTGATCTTACTGTTAAGAGGACCAATAAGCTAATGTATGGTATAAACAAATTTTGTGATAGACCAACATCAAGAATGATAAGATAAATTTAACAACCGATGATGATAATCACTAATAAACAATATATATATATATATATATATATATATATATATATATATATATATATATATATATTATACAAAAAAAAAAAAAAGAATGCAGAAGATTGTGTTGAACACATCATAGTCATTAAGGTAAGGTAAGCTAATGCAGAAGATTGTTTTGAACACATCATAGTCATTAAGGTAAGGTAAGGAAAAAAACATGATTTGGAAAGAATCACTTTCTTCTGCAATATTAGAATGTGCAGCAGAGCCCAAGATAACATAATGATGACTAAACAAAACTTTCATTTGTTTATAATCATGCATACCTATGCAAACTTGCATCAAAAAACATAAAATCTCATTATCTTATTAATGCAACAACTTTATAACTGCATCTTAAGGCTCATGAGCTAAAATAAATATCTGACAAAAACATGAACATAAATATCAATATCTTTGAACTATTGCTAGAAATTATGATTTTGGGCAGTTTTTTGAAAGCTAATTCCTACAACAAATATGTTGTAAGGTGTAAAAAATAAAAATAGCCAGACACATTAGGACCCATTTAAGATCTAGTTAGAGGCTCATTACCCAATTTTCATCTTTAAACACAAGACATAATTTGTATTGTTTGAAGCATATTGTTGATATAACATTATACTTAAAAATATATAGCATGCATACTCTTATAATTTGGGGTTGCTGACAAGTCTTTGTTAGAATCCGACAAAATCTCTTGTAATCATATTATTAAAAATTATCGTAAGCTATTTATGGAAGCCATATATATATAATAATAAATTAATAATTATGTATTCAATAGTCATAATTGTTGATATAATAAAGTATACTTTTGAATTCTTTAGTTGTGTCTCTTGCACTAATAAATTATAACTATTGAATCTAATAGTTAATTCCCTTAACATAAGTAGGTTTGCTATTGCAAATCACAATGGTTCCCAGGGTCACATGAATTCTGAGTCTACATACTAGTTTAGTTGAATGGTTTTTCTGCTTTCAAAAATGTGTTTGATTAATTATTGGAAGAACTATAAAACCCTGACGCCATAGAGGTTTCTACTTTCAACTCATAAAACATTTTCTATCAATCGGATTTATCATCTTCTCCATTTTAGTTTTACAACCACACCCCACCCCCCCCCCTACATCTTTCTTTTCCTTGTTTTTGTTCTTGTATTTGGTCTCCTAGGTGGTTATGCACATCCTGTATGATTATTGGAACAAAATTTATTTTAGTCTTACTTCACAGATTCCTCTCTCTTTTTTGTTCGAGGGGTGTTTAGAAAATAATGGCTTGAAAATATTTTTCTTCATTTGTTTAATGTTCCCTACACATCTGCTGGGTCAAGAACACAGTGGATGTTTTTGTGTTGAAATAGCATAATGTTACTGTCAGGGCTTATTAAGATTGTTTTGATGCCATTCTTGGGCATATTGTGTGTTTCTGACATTTTGTATTTCTGATGCATTTCATTACCTGTTAAAGTTGTAGTTAAACTGAATGGATGGACTTGGTATGATATGAAGACACAATTATTCTACCAGAACTATTGTGATCTCTGTTTAAGAATTCATTGTATTTTCCAGAGGCTACACACAAGCTGTGGTTGACATGCTTGAACATACAATTGGACCCATACCAGAGATCACTTACTTATATTATGATAGATGGCATATTTGAGGGTAAAGTTTACTTCTTGAATCTTGGTTGTTGGATATGTAGTTAACATAGAGTTTTCAGTCTTTTGCAGCTGTAGATGCTGTATTATTGTTTTTTGTTCTTATGAAAAGTAAGAAATATAGGATGAATAGATATTGGAAGGTTTAGAATTGGACCATGGATATACTCTTCGGTCCTATAATACAAAGAGGATCATGTTTTACATTGAGATGGGTAATAACCTTAAGATGTAGTAGCACCCACTGCCCTGTCAGAGAACAAGGGTGTAAAATGAGATCATTGGGTTCCAAAAACACGTTTGTATATGTAACTAACCTTAAAAAATAGAAAAGAAATTCACAATGAAATGATCATACTCAATTCGTCAGGTTTTTATTGTAGCTGTTTCTATAATTAATTTCCATCAGGCAATGATAAAGCCTTCTGCTTCACCTCCTAAACTCATTTCTTGGGGTTTATGGGTCTTCGGTTCCTCCCTTTTCTTTTCTTTTAATGTGTCACAAACTTTTGCTGGTAATATCAATTCTTATTTTGGCCCTACTTCATTATTTTGTTGCATAACTATTGCTAGAAGAAAAACAACCATCAGCTACCGATTCAGAAACTGAAGTAATTTAGTGCCTAAATTTTGCAACGTAGCTACCGATTTAGTAACTGAATTTAAATTGGTTACTAAATTCTATTAAAAAAATTACTAGTTTTAGAATTGGTGGCTAATCGGTCACAAAATATGCAGCTAATTTGGTTTAAAAAATTATTAAAAATTAGAGTAAAATTTATATACAGATTTTATAGATGAGGCACTGAATTTTCGGTAGCAAAATATATATAAAAAAAAGTAAAAAAGCTTTGAGAAAATTAGCCATCAAATCTGGTACTTCGGCCTTTATTTGCTTACCCGAGCACAACTATAACTGATTTTTTTTTTCTTTTTTATAAAAGGACTTAATGTAGAAATATACAATAATTAAATGAGAAGCCCGTGTCTTCCAACGTACGGCTCCTGACATACTGTTAGGATCCCTATACACTATGCCATAGCATGCACCTGACATCCCTAGCTAACAGAGTAATTAAACCAACATTGTTAGACACCTACTAGGCTAAGCTGCCTTACAGTGAACACCTAATACAGGATGTGTGTTACTAACACATCTTTTTCTATTAGTTGAGAGTTTCGGGGAGTGGAATTTACCTCAAACAGAAAGAGGCCATTGCCAAATATGAAATGCACAGAGCCTTCAATGTAACAATCCTTATAATAATGCTTATCCAGATGATCGTATAGTGTGTCATGTGCTCCTAAGAATCTACAACCCAAGAATGCTGTTGTATCTGCTGAAATCCTAAATGCTAATAATAGTAAGTTAATGATATTGGAACCACACCACATTTTCTTGAACAATTAGACAGAGTAAATTAAGAATCAGAGAAAAAAGTGTAGAGAGTGGAGAATTGAATTACTTAGTTATCTCTCTGTTCTTTGAGGTTAAAAGTGTTTGATTTCTTTCACATTTTCTCTCTCCTTTTGATTTACTGAAATACATTAAAAATGTATGGCCTTTGTTAAGGAAAAGGTACTAATCTGCCACTATCAAGCAATTTAATAGCATATTTTAAGTTTGTAAATTTTTGTTCTTAAATTACGCATTTCATATCACTTCCCCCTCCCCTTATATGTAGAAGTTTTCTCCTTCATTTTATCATATTTGCACATTGTTGCTTGGTGAACACGGTACTTCGCATTGGTTGAATGGGTTTTGATTTGTAAACTTGTCCTCCTTTGAGGAGTACAGTCCATCATGACTCAGACAGTCTGATTGTCTGATATTCCCAACAAATTTAGCACATTGTTATGGAGATCGATAGAGAGACAAATGTAAGGGTAATAAAAAGAGTTAATAGGCTTTCTGTGACAACAGAGTAAGATATTGCACTTGTTTTTGTGTCATCTATATCTGATTCTTTTGAGTGTGTTTTCCATCTCTTCACCTTTTAAGTATTATGTGATCAAATCAGGTTGCTGATGGGTGTGTCAAGTAAACGCCTGAAGCAAGAATTTCCACTAGTTTTGCAGCGAATGCCCTCTTCTGCAAGATATGCCAAGAACCCTGCTCCTGTTCCTTGAAATACCAAAATACCTTTTTGATCTCATTTGGTAATGGTTGCCGTTGGGATGTCTGTATGTTACTATACATCAACGTATAGAAGGGCTGTCTTCCTACAAGAATTGGATTTCACAATTAAGATGTTTTCCTGATCTGAGCTGAAAGGTAGTACATGTTGATCAATACTGGTTCCAGCAATACTAGGAGTCAGAGTGACTCACTAACCACTAACAGGGTTTGTATTTAACTGACAATTGAATCATTCTCCTGATCTCTCCGAAGACGATGTTAATGATGGAGAGTGGAGGTTGGTGAATATACAGTGATGTAACCTTAACAGATGTAATACCCTTAGAACTGCTAGAAAAATCCATTAAAAAATATAAAGACTAAAAATGTTTTAATTACATTATTTTATGAAATTGTTTATAATTGAAGAGTAGAAAATACATGAAAAATAATTATTTGAATAAAATTATAGACTTGTAATTATTTAAGGATATTAATGATGTTACAAATACAGTAGGAATCAATTAAAATATTTACATTTCATTGTATACAATTAATTTTCCTCACTAACAAAAATAAAAAAAAATTACTTTATATTAATGTATTTGAACAACCGGATAGATCCTGTTAAAAATTCCACACATACATTAAATAGGTCAGTAAAAGTCAATTGAATTTATTATTGTTACATGCGTGATCATATTTAAGTGACACATATACAATACAACTCTTGGAGACTAGACAAGCATTTACAATATTGTGCATTGTATCACGCAGACATTCTTAACAATTGTCAGCTCTAATGTTCGAACTTGTATTTTCACTCTGGAGTGTAGCTCGTTTAACATTGTATCCAAAACTTGTTAGTCTTTTTATAACAGTTTTAAAGCCTTGTATTATATGCTCTATGTATAACTCTTGCATTTCAAGCAACTAGCAAGTCTAGTATCTATGAAACCATGGGTCCTGTTTCGTTTCTTTTACTTGTGCTTTTCACTCAAGCCACCATTAGTGTTGGCTTTGGCGGCCTTGCAAACTCAAATGATGCATTGTGCAGAGAGAATGACAGACATGCCCTTCTAAGCTTCAAGCAAGGTCTAGTGGATCCATCAAATAGGCTATCATCTTGGGTTTCAGGAGAAGATTGTTGCAAATGGACTGGAATTGTTTGTAACAGTTCAACTGGCCATGTCATGGAGAGTACACTTGGTTCTCCATTTGATTGGAGAACTACGGATAACTATAAAGAGTTAGCATTACAGAGGAAGTTGAATCCTTCTCTCCCTTAACTTGAAGCATTTGAGGCACCTGGATTTAAGCTGGAATTATTTTGGTGGAATTTGAATCCCAAGTTTCATTGGTTCACTGGTGAGTTTAAACTACTTTAGCCTTTCTTATGCTGGCTTTAGTGGAATGGTACCTCCCCTATATAGGGAACCTCACTAACTTGCATTCTCTTGGTCTTCAAAATTCTGATGGGAATTTTTATGCAGCTGAGTTGTTATGTTGATAATCTTCAATGGCTTCAGAGTCTTTCATCTCTAAAATACCTTTGCTTGAGAAATTTGAACCTAATTAAGGGATCTGACTGGTTACTGAGCTTAAATGCAATCTCTTCTCAATTTCAATACCCAGTTGGATGTTAAATCTTACTAGAATAGAATCTCTCTCTCTAGCTTCTTCCAATTTCAAAGGTGAGCTCTCACACCATTTTGGAAATCTTTGTATTAACCATTTTGAACGGGAAAGTCTATTGGTTTTAAAGCCAGTTGATTTGATTTTAGTTTCGAAGAAACCCAAGTTGCAACAGAATTATATGAAAGCATGAGAGAATTATTCAGAGAATTGAATCCGTTTGAAAGCCAGTTGATTTGATTTTAGTTGATTTTATGTTATTAGTACCATACAGAGTTAATGGGTTTAGTTTTGTTTTGTTTTTAGTGTAGAATTAGAGTGTGCATGTTTTGGGGCCGTAAAACGACGAATTAATATCTTGGTTGTAAAATAGTAAGCTATTTGTTAATTTTTATTCTTTTCACTTGAGCTTTTGCTAAATAATTCTTTTCACAAAACTTCGTCGAACTCTGCGATTCTTTTGAGGAAGAAAAGCTAATTACTCGAGATTATAGGAAAGAAGTAAGTTCCTAAGTTTACTCAATAGTTACTGTAGTATTGTTTATTCTTATATGATTAACTATCCATGTTGTTTTGTCATCTCACATCACTCTGCTTCTTCACTTTGTTGTCTATTACAAGTTGAAGATGATCAACATTGGCATATAATTTTATGTTCATGAATCGAGTGGAAGCAAATTTTTGCATGAGTATTTTAAATATTTATATTTTATACGATACTATCAGTCAGAATTATTCTGTTATGAAATCTCCTGGTTTTAAACTATCTATTTTTAATAAATATCTGTTGTATATCAATTTTTTTTAATTTGATATTTCATAGTTCAAGAAATTTGATTATTTTAGAAGCAATTTCAGAAAAATAAAAAACAATAAATCATTTTGAGGTAAAACAATAAATAAAAGAAAAAATTTCTATCTCAGTAAGCAAGATCTTGATTTGAGGGAGACAGTTTTGTCCCCAAATCAGCTCTAATGACGAAATGGAGTCATCCGCCTAAGGTAAGTGAAGAATTTTCAGAATTGGAAGTCCATATCTGTTTATTTTTTTATTAATTACTACTCGTTTCCATGCTTTCAAATTGATGATTTACAGAGAGGGCCAAAAATAATGGAGCTCCATATCTGTGACGAATCAAGCTCTACAGAGTGGTCAATTAAGCGGTGAAGCATCAAAAACAGAAGGTTATGGTTAGGTGAGGCCAAGCCATTCATCTACATAGTACTGTTTTCTCATATATTTTTTTTTATTTCACTTATCATCTTATGTTTCTTTTTTTAGTGTTAAATTTTTTAACCTGTTTGGTTGTAGAGCAAAGAGCTTTATGGGTTTCAGTTTCAGATTGTTAGTTTATTATTTTAATTTTCCCAAAACACTTAAATCTGTAAACTTAGTAAAAATGTTATGAATGTCAATTTATCAATTGGTTTACAAATTAAAAATCTGAGACTACATATTAGTTTAGTTGAATGGTTTTCCTGCTTTCAGAAATGAGTTTGATTAATTATTGGAAGAACTATATAAAACCCTGACGCCATAGGATTTTCTACTTTTTAGTCATAAAACATTTTCTAACTCAATCAGATCCTGTTTATTTATCATCTTCTCCAGTTTAATTTTACCCCCTTGATGTTGTACATCTTTCTTTTCTTGTTTTTGTTCTTGTATTTTGTCTCTTTGGTGGTTATGCATATCTTGGATGATTATTGGATCAAAATTTATTTTAGTCTTACTTCATAGATTCCTCTCTTTTCTGTTTGGGGGGTGTTTGGAAAATAATGGCTTGAAAAGATTTTTCTTCATTTGTTTAACGTTCCTACACATCTGGGTCAAGAGCACAGTGGATAAGAAATAGCTTAATGTTACTGTCAGGGCTTATTAAGATTGTTTTGATGCCATTCTTGGGCATATTGTGTGTTTCTGATGCATTTCATTATCTGTTTGTTCACTTATATCTAATTCGGGGAACAATCTTCAATAACTCCAATGTGTTAGGTTGAAATAGACGGGCATATCTTTGGCAAAAGGGATTGGATTAACATGAGACGAGGCTAAAATGCAGGTATGAACTTTATATATGAAATATCAATCATTGGTGGATGTCTGCATTTTGTTCTACAAATTTGTATGCAGTATGGTTAGATCTATTATGTTATTTTGATCTTTTCACGTTGATTTGTTTTGGATTTGATTATACGTTTTGTCTTCTGGTTTTTCTTGTCTTATTATACCTTCTGTCTTCTGATTTTTCTTGTCTTACTGTTGCATTTAAGCTGTTGCATTGAATTTGATTTGATCTTGTCTGTATAGGAAGAAAAAGTGTGACAAGCTTGTTAAGTTGTAGTTAAACTAACTGGATGGACTTGGTATGATATGAAGACACAATTATTTTACCAGAACTACTGTGATCTCTGTTTAGAATTCATTGTATTTTCTAGAGGCTACACACAACCTGTAGCTGACATGCTTGGATATACAATTGGACCCATACTAGAGATCACCTACTTATATTATGATAGAGGGTATCTTTGAGGGTAAAGTTTACTTCTTGAATCTTGGTTATTGGATGTGTAGTTAACAGAGAGTTTTCAGTCTTTTGCAGTTGTAGATGATGTATTAATATTTTTATTCTTATGTAAAGTCAGAAATAGAGGATGAATAGTTATTGGAAGCTTTAGAACTAGAACATAGATATATTTTAGACACTCATGGGTCCTATAATACAATGAGGATCATGTTTTACATTGAGATGGGTAATGACCTTCAGATGTAGTGGCACCCACTGCCTTTTCAGAGAACAAGCATGAAAAATGAGATAATTGGGTTCCAAAAACACATTTCTATTTGTAACTAACCTTTAAAAACAAAAAGAAATTCACAATGAAACGATCATACTCAATCCATCAGGTTTTTATTATAGCTGCTCCTGTAATTAATTACCATATTGTAATATAATAGCATATTGTAAGTTTGTAATTTTTTATTGTTAAATATCTCTATTGTAAACTTATTGCATCTTTGACTAAAAACCAATGGTTTCTAACAACCAAAAATAAATAAATTTAAACACTTACATTTATTTACTAGAAATAGTATGTAAGCCCAATTATTTTATTTATGCATACAACTTGGGCTTGGGCGTTATATAACCAAGATAGCCTACTTTGTTGTAAAAACCTTAAAACAATAAAAGTAGTTATCACACAAAATAATATTATATACACACCTTACACAACTTTCTTACACAAATATCACATTATATTTTTAGTCTTGTAAACAAGTACTCTAAATCACCGTTTATTATATTAGTATACTAATTTCTCTCCCCTCTCTTATTTAATTAATTGGAAAGTACATTTAATTACAACTAAAGATTGAGAAATTTTATGCATAAAAAAAAAATTGAGATTTTTTTTTATAAAATTATCTTCTTCTTTTTTTTTTATCTTTTTACTTTTAATATTTTGTCTACCATTTTTCTCATCATTTTTCTTTTCTACTCTTACATATCTCTAATGATTTTTAATACTAATCAATTCACTAAAAATAAATAAAGTAAAAAAAAAAAAATCTTTTACCATTAAAAATTTGAGACAACAAATACTTCATAGATTGAAATTAACTTACTCTCTTTTTAAAAAAAATTTGAATAAACATGTTGAAATATTAATAAAAATGAAGGTAGGAAAAAAAAAACACAAGAAATAGCAATCTTTTTCTTTTCTATTACTTAATTTTTTTTTTAATTCCACCAAAGAAATAATACAAAAGCTAGAGAAAAATTTAGGATAACAATTACCAAAATTTTAATCATTTTCTTTGTTTCAATTGATTTGAAAAAAATAATATAAAAAAAGCCCCGTAAGAGAAGGAATGGAAAAGAAATAATAAGAGAGGTTGGTGTCAAAGAGTAAAAAATGAAAAAAATAATACAAATTAATTATATATAGTAAAAATGAATTTTAATAAGATGAGAGAAATTAGTGAACTAATATGGTATAAGGTGATTTTGAATATTTGGTTATAAGAATAAGAATATAATGTGACAGTTGTGTATTCTATCACAAATGATAACTATACTTTTACAAAGGTCACTTACCTTCAATTTTTTATTTTTATTTGTCCACCAACAACAAAATAACTAGACAAATTTTTTGCCTTCTATATCCATAATTGTATTACAATATCTCTATTGTAAACTTATTGCATCTTTACCTTTATAACATGGTCTGTTTATGCAATGTCCATAAACAATTGGCTTCTAACCACCAAAAAGATAAATTTAAACACTTAAATTTATTTAGTGTCTAGCATGCAACTGTATTTTCTTATTAGAAAATTTTAACAGTCACAGAACTACTATTGCATCTTTACTTTCACCATAAAATTATGAAAATGGATATATAATGGGGACTAATAGGTGGAAGAAGGAAAACTTATAGATGCACAATGAGGATCAAATATTTGACCTGATCACAATGGGTTTGGATTTGTTGATTGTTTTTGTTGCAATAGGACTTATTGTATTTTTCACTCCCCCAATTTCCTTGCATTTTCTATTAATACCAGTTCAAAGTCTTTTTTTTTTTTTTTTTATAATTTTAAATTCTTTGGCATTTGCTTTTTTTCAAGCGACCTATTTCTTGAATCTCATAACCAAACAAATAAATAAGTAAAATATTTAAAATGTAAAAATATCACTTATTTTTTAAAAAATTTATAAATTTATGAATGTAATTTTTTAATTAAATTTATCTCTGTATTTATGAATTATAATTTGTTTTTTTTTTCAAAGACAATAATTAATAATATTTTCTCAAATAATAAGTGTGTATCTATAATTTCTCATACAAATGATTTTATATATATATATATATATATAAATTGTCCATGTTGATTTTTATGCTAACTTATGCCCTCTCTTTTTTTCTCCTTAATTTTTTGATATTTTCTCCAAGACCCTCATTGCTAATTTCTTTGCTATTTTTAAAAATTAATAAATAAAAAAAATGGTATCAAAATAATGAATAAAAAAACTTAAAGTAGTGTAATCAAACATTTAAAATAAAATATCATCACACTTTTAATTTCATGAGAAAATATTGTTAAATTAGTATAAATGAAAACACTTTCGATAATAAAAATGAATTTTTTAATATTTTGAAAGTATAGTGACATTTTTATTTTGAAATATTTTAATTAATTATTTTTTTATTATGAAATTCAAGACATAAGTCGCTTGAAAAAAAAAAAGCAAAGATCAAAGAATTTTTTAAAGAAGACTTTGAAATAAGGGTCTTAGTAGACAATGCAAAGAAATTGAGGGAGGAAAAAAATTCAACAAACCCAAACCCACGATTAGGCTTTGGACCCACATCGTTCATCTGTGAGTTTACATATCAGTCTCCTATATAAATAATTTGAAGATTCAAAATATAACAAAAAAATTCTGATTCTCCATCAAATGGTCTAATAAAAACCAGCAACTTTTCTTTAGATTTAACAACTTTTAAGCATGACTTATGTACTACATCTTCATCACTCAACATGGACTACACGTAAATCCCCATTGATACTGTTTGTAATTATTTCCAACAATTTCTTTGAGGTTCTGTACAAAGAAAAAAAAAATGCAGAAGAAAGTCGGACTTCTCTTGGTCAATCAATTCGTAAACAGCTGCATGCTATGGAAATATCCTCCAAAATAAAACTAGATGACCCACACGGAAAACTGGCAAGCTTATCTTTGTTAAAGTAGTCAAATACGAGTTTCAAATTGCAAGGCCATTATTTCAATGTGTCTAACTTTTATGACTGTGACAAGAATTAAATTTCTTAGAATTTCTTTTGGTTCATTGAATTTTAATTCCAGTCAAGTCAACTATTTTTCCTTTTATAACAGTTTTAAAGCCTTATATTAAATGCTTTATGTAAAACTCTTGCATTTCAAGCAACCAGCAAGACTAGCATCTTTGAAACCATGGAATCCTGTATCATTTCTTTTACTTGTGTTTTTCACTCAAGCTACCGTAAGTGCTGGCTTTGGCATCCCTGCAAACTCAAATAATGTATTGTGCACAGAGAGTGAGAGACATGCCCTTCTAAGCTTCAAACAAGATCTTGTGGATCCATCACACAGACTATCATCTTGGGTTCCAGGGGAGGATTGTTGCAAATGGACTGGAATTGTCTGTAACAATTCAACTAGCCATGTCACGGAGATTAAACTTGGTTTTCCATTTGATTCGAGAACTGAGTATGTGGATGACTATGAAGAGTTAGCATTACAGGGGAAGTTGAATCCTTCTCTGCTCAAATTGAAGCATTTGAGGCACCTGGATTTAAGCTGGAATTTTTTTCGTGGAATTCAAATCCCAAGTTTCATTGGTTCACTGGTGAGTTTAAACTACCTTAACCTCTCTTCTGCTGGCTTTAGCGGAATGATTCCTCGCCATATAGGGAACCTCACTAACTTGCATTCTCTCGATCTTCAAAATTCTGTGGAAGTTGATAATCTTCAATGGCTTCATAGTCTTTCATCTCTAAAATACCTTGATTTGAGTTATGTGAACCTAACTAAGGCATCTGACTGGTTACTGAGCTTAAATACACTCTCTTCTCTGTCAACATTACATTTGTCCAATTGTGAACTTGATCAAATTCCTTCTCTTGAAAATGTTAATTTTACCTCTCTTACTACTATTGATATTTCGTTCAATAATTTCAATTCTTTAATACCCAATTGGATGTTCAATCTTACTAGACTAGAATCTCTCTCTCTAGCTTTTTCCAATTTCACAGGTGAGCTCTCACACCACTTTGGAAATCTTTGCAATCTGAAGAGAGTTGATATGTCTGCGAACAACTTACTTGGGGATATATCAAAAGTTTTGGAAGGATGTTATTTTGACAGATTAACGTCATTGGATTTGTCTAGTAATCAATTTTCTGGTAGTTTGACTGATCAAATTGGATCATTCAAAAGTTTATATAACCTTGAGCTTCAGTATAATCTGATTTCTGGTTCTATTCCTGTAACAATAGGTGAATTGTCTTCCTTGGTTAAATTGCATTTTTCTTTTAACCAATTGAATGGTACTATTCCAGAAAGTCTTGGTAGTCTGTTAAACTTGAAAGAATTTGATATTGAGGGCAATAATTTAGAAGGTGAAGTATCAGACATTCACTTTTCTAATCTCACGAAGTTGAGAGCTTTACGGGCTTCTGGCAATCCATTGATCTTAAAAGTAAGTCCCCACTGGATTCCTCCATTTCATCTTGAAGAAATAGGATTAGGATCTTGGAAAGTTGGTCCTTTGTTTCCAAAATGGCTCAGATCAAAATCAAACTGTACATCCCTAGACTTATCTGATGCTGGAATTTCAGATGTCATTCCCACTTGGTTTTGGAACTTAGCAAATCACATATCATTTCTAAACCTTTCTCACAATCAAATATCTGGTGAAATTCCGGATATGCTCGAACATGGGTATGGCTATGCATCTATTTTCTTGGCTTTCAATCAATTCAAAGGTCAAGTACCTCGAATCTCTTTTAATGTAACTGAGCTTGATCTTTCACACAATTCATTTACTGGAAGTATTTCTCACATCCTTTGTCATGAAATGGACATTCACTATGAATTAGAATTCCTCCATCTTGGGGACAATCGTCTGACAGGAGAAATTCCAAACTGTTGGATGAATTGGACAAGTCTTCAGGTCATTGTATTGAATAACAACAATTTAACAGGGGAAATACCAAGCTCCATTGGAAATTTGCATGACCTTGCCTCATTTCATGTTCGAAATAATAATCTTCATGGAAGTTTACCTTCATCAATGCAAAACTGTGAATGGTTATCAACTATTGATCTTAGCATAAATGAATTCACTGGAAAACTACCAAAGTGGATTGGTCTTTTGAATTTGGTCTTTCTCAATCTTCGAAGAAATAAGTTTACCGGCCAAATTCCATTCGAACTCTGCCACCTCTCTTCTCTTCAAGTCATGGACCTTGCTGATAACAATCTATGTGGAACCATACCGAGTTGTTTCAAAAACTTTACAGCCATGACCAGTGAAAAGCACTCACAGGTTGCGACTTCTTATGTTTTTCTTTTCCATCTCTTCAGGGAGGAAGCATTTGTGGTGACAAAAGGCAGGGAGGATAAGTATACTACTATTCTTGGACTTCAGTCGATCCTCGACCTCTCTTGCAACAGCTTGTCAGCAAAGATACCTGAAGAACTTACAATGCTCAAGGGATTGACATCATTAAACTTGTCAGGAAACCATTTGACAGGAAAAATACCAGAGAAGGTTGGGAATATGGTGCGGCTTGAATCTCTTGACTTGTCAAGAAATCAGTTATCTGGTGAAATCCCTCCAAGTATTTCAAGATTAACTTTCTTGAATCACTTCAATGTGTCTTATAACAGCTTGTCAGGAGAAATTCCTCTTAGCACACAAATCCAGAGCTTGGATGCTTCCGGGTTTATCGGCAATGAACTTTGTGGACCTCCATTCACTAAGAATTGCGGCAGAAATGAGGAGATGACACCAATTGATGGAGATGCAGGAGAAGGAGAAGGTGATGGAGGACCTTTGTTTTATTTTGTTGTGGCTTTGGGATATGTGATAGGTTTTTGGGGAGCTATTGGTCCTTTGTTGTTTAGCAAGAAATGGAGATCTGCCTATTTCAGGTTCTTAGATACAACTTGGTACAAGATTCAACTTTGTTTCAGCTAGAACTGAAGGATTTGTTGTCATACTTGGTACTTTTTATGTTTCCTATGTTTGTACTTTTTATGTCTCCTATGTATGCCTAAGCAAATTGTTATTTGCATGTATCTGCCTTTTATAAATTATAAACTGACGCAACACTTAATAAATAGCACTTGGACAGTTGGACTAGCTAAAGTTCTGGAATTTAATATCTCTCTAAATGTTTGTTTGTGACAATGGTAAGAAACACTATGCCAAGTTTTCTAGTACTGGTTATTAATTTCATTTTCTTTCTGGTTCAAGCAACCATTAGTTTAAGGTGCATTGAAAGTGAGAAGCAAACCCCATTGAGCTTCAAGGAATATTTACTTGTTCCTTCAAACAGGTTGCCATCATGGGTAAGCTAACTGGGGTTGCTGCAAATCCAGGGTTGGAGTTGTTTTTGACAATGCAACTATCAATGTTATGGAGGTTCACCTTAACATGGTCAGTGTAGACGGCAAAGAGCTGCAGTAGAATGAAACCCTTTGTTTGTCACTGGATTAGATGCTGAACCTATATTAGGCACACTAGTTTTGGGTCTACATTTCCTCATTAGAATATTTTTCTTTGAGCTATGTGAATCTTAGCTAAACCATATATATGATTGGTTACAATTTATTTATATCTTCCTTGTTAATATAACTGGAGAAATAAAATCTTGTTAATTAGCATTATTCGAATTTAAAATTTGAATATTCTTCTAATTTATACTTTCATAGCTAAACTAATAACTGCTTAATCAATAAGTTCAAATTTTATTAATATCCAGATAGATTTTCAACTTTATTGGTTTTCATATTTTCTACAAAATATTTTTAATTTTAGAATAAATCTGATTTTGAGAGTGATAAATTTCTTTTCATTTTTTTAATATTCTCTTCTTCTAGGATTGGAATCACTCTCAATAGCCTACCACCCAACTTCTATTCATGACTTATTTTCTTAGGCCCATTTAAAATGACCCCAATTCAACGGGCCTATATTTCCTGCTAATTTATCAACTTTCCCTAAATTCTCGGCCCCTGGAGAAAATATATAATTTTCTGTCTTTCACCGTTAAGTATTTAAAAAGTCAAGGAAAAATCTCCACAACTTCTAAGAGAGAGAAATCGAAAGCATTTCTAGAGAGAGAGAGATCAGGGATGTCTACTTCTCTCGATGCTTTTAGCATGGATGGTGAAGAGGTGAACCTTAACTCTTCTTCAACAGCTCATTTTGCTGACAACAACGATGATGAAAGTTATTCCAGCCATGGTGGTGGCTACTCTAGCTTCACCGGCGGTGATTTCTCCGGTGGATTTCCTACTGAAGGTGATGTTGCTGTTGATCATGCTGCTGCTGCCTCGCCGGAGATCTACGGGTTTGGTGCTCCGAACCCTAATTATTCTCAGTCCTCATTTGATTCGGTTCATATGGAGAATGGGAATGGAAATGGAAATGGAAACGGCTATGTTGAGAGTGTTTTCACCTCAGATGGACCGGTTCTTCCTCCTCCAACTCAGATGGAGCCGGAGGAAGGTTTCGTTCTTCGGGAGTGGAGGCGGTAAGGATTTGAATTTTTTTTTATTTGATTTATTTTTGTTGAGCTTTAGCTTGTGAATTCTTCAGATCTTTACAATTCTAGTTGCAGTATGGTTAGATCTATTATGTTATTTGATCTTTTTACGTTGAATTGTTTTGGATTTGATTATACCTTTCGTCCTCTGGTTTTTCTTGTCTTGCTGTTGCATTTAAGCCGTTGGGGATAGGTAAAGGGGTTGAATTTGATTTGATCTCGTCTGTAAAGGAAGAAAAAGTGTGATGAGCTTGTTAAGTTGTAGTTAAACTAACTGGATGGACTTGGTATGATATGAAGACACAATTATTCTCCCAGAACTATTGTGATCTCTGTTTAAGAATTTTTTGTATTTTCCAGAGGCTACACACGACCTGTAGCTGACTTGCTTGGACACACAATTGGACCTACACCGGAGATCATTAGCTCGCCCTATGTAAGCTGGATCACTTATTTTTATTATGATAGAGGGTATATTTGAGGGTAAAGTTAACTTCTTGAATATTGGTTGTTGGATGTGTAGTTAACAGCGAATTTTCTGTCTTTTGCAGCTGTAGATGCTGTATTATGAAAAGTTGGAAATAGAGGATGAATAGTTATTGAAAGTTTTAGAACTGGACCATATATATATATATATATATATATTTTAGACACCCCTGGGTCCTATAATACAAAAAGGATCATGTTTTACATTGAGATGGATAATGACCCTCAGATCTAGTAGCACTCACTGCCCTTTCAGTGAACAAGGGTGGAAAATCAGATCACTTCAAAAAACACATTTGTATTTGTAACTAACTTTAAAAAAAGAAAATAAATTCACGATGAAATGGTCATACTCAACTCCTCAGGTCTATATTGTAGCTGCTGCTGTATTTAATTACCATCAGGCAATGATAAGGCCTTCTGTTTTACCTCCTAAACTCATTTCTTGAGGTTTGTGGGTCTACGGTTCCTCCCTTTTCTTTTCTTTCCATGTGGCACAAATTCCTACTGGTAATATCAATTTTTTGTTGCATAACTGAAATACATAATAATTGTTTGGCCTTTGTTAATGAGAAGGTGCTAATCAGGCACTATCAAGCAATTTAATAGCATATTTGAAGTTTGTAAATTTTTTGTTCTTAAATTACGCATTTCATATCACTTCTCCCTCCCCTTCTATGAAGAAGTAATCTAATTCCCTTAGGAAGAAATTTTCTTCTTCATTTTATCATATATGCACATCGTTATTTGGTGAACATGGTACTTTGCATTGATTGAATGGGTTTTGATTTGTGATCTTGTCCTCTTTGAGAAGATAGTTGTTTTCCTTGTTTTGTCAAATTTGCACATCAGTATTTAGTTCACATGTGAGCTTTGCATTGTTTGGATGGGAATCAGAAACTTTGTTCTTTCTGACATTCTGGTGCTATTCCAGAAAGTCGAATTTAAATCCTTCCGATCTATGGTGCAAAAACTAATTTCAGATGACTGAGAGATGGACCCCTTCCATAATTAATTTCCCTTGGCTGTAGTTAACCAATTACTATATAGTTTCCATTATTTTTTAAGTTCATTTAAGAGGGTTATCTTCAAGGGCTGAATCAAGAAGATCATAAAGTTTAATTAGTAAGATGGATAACTTTTGAGCTTCTGATCACCCGTTTTCTCCTAGGAAATGTGTTGTTTCATGCTAATTATGCACTTTTTTTTTTCTTTTCTTTTTTTTTCCCCTTTTTTTTGTAAAATTTACCAAACTTAGCTCCCAATTAAATGCTCCCAATTAAATTAGAAATGTCTTCTGCTTGTGCAGTCAGAATGCCATTCAACTTGAAGAAAAGGAGAAAAGGGAAAAAGAATTGAGAATAAAGATTATTGAAGAAGCGGAGGAGTATAAGAAAGCTTTCTATGAGAAAAGGAAGCTAAATATTGAGACTAACAAAGTCACCAACAGAGAAAGGGAAAAGGTGAAATTATCATGCTCATCATGGACCTATTTCTGCTTTTGAGACTGTTTCTGCTCTTTTTAAATGCTTCATTGAATTTGTATGTTGAGCAGCTATCCTTGGCTAATCAAGAGAAATTTCACAAGGAGGCAGACAAAAAATATTGGAAAACAATAGCGGAGCTCATTCCCCATGAGGTTCCTACTATTGAGAAGAAGAGAAGCAAGAAGGATCAGGATAAGAAGCCATCAATTACAGTTGTCCAAGGCCCAAAGCCTGGGAAACCCACAGATCTTTCTAGAATGCGGCATATATTGTTGAAGTTGAAGCATACACCCCCACCTCACATGATTCCACCAAAACCTGCACCTACTAAGGATGCCAAAGATGGGAAAGATGGAAAGGATGGAAAAGGTGGAAAAGAGGCAGCATCCAATGCAACTGGATCTGCGGCCGGAGTTGCTCCTGGATCACTGACCAAAGATGCCGCCTCTAATAGCGCTGCAAGCATAGCTTCTGCCACTAATGAGGAGCAGGCTGCTACGTAACATATCTACTACCTTGCCTAATTCTTCGTTTATATACTCTTCTGCCTCCCCTTTTACCCCGGCAGTTTTCAATGGATGTTTTGTTTTGCTTCTCTTCTTGATTCTATTTTCAATTAGTTGACATCCTATCCAATTTTACCAAAATTAGGGCTGTGTATGAGTTTTCTGTTACTGTCAACTCCGACTGCGGATATCAATGTTTATTATTATTTTAGAATCATTTTATGGATTTCCTTATATTGATTATATGAAAATTTTCTGATATTGACCTGTAAGATCCACAAATGGCATGCTACACCTACTACCACAGCTCTCTGAACAAGAATAATTCTTTTGTCCAAAGAACGGTCATGATTTCAATCCCATAGTCTATCCTCCAGTTTTCATCTTCACTTGATAAAAAGCCATTACACCTTCCATGCTTCTCAGCAACGTGAATGCTACAAAAGGGCTTGTAGGAGGAGATGGAGCAACCTCCTTGATGTATGTGTGTGACAAACCAGCACTAGGAATTCATCCCCATGAACAATTGTCTCTTAAGAAGAAGTTCATGTAGTGGATGGGAAATGACGTGAGGGTTACCTGCGAGAGATATTTGGTTTGGTTCATAAGTTGCATTACAATAGATAGAATGTACCTCGCCTTTAATTTGATTGATATATAACAAAATATGTGCATAATCATGTTTATTTAAAGCCAAATTAACCTAAACCTGGGGAAGATCTAGACGTGATGACTATGGCTTTTAGTTTCAGTAGATTTAGGTAGTGAATGAAATATTTAGAAGACAGCTTGATGATTCTCTTTTTGTTCTTCACATTCATTACACAAAGCAATATTTGTGCTCACTTAATTAATGAACAAGTCTAAGCATAGATTATTCTGTTCATGAAAATATCAACTCCTAGTACGTAAATTGATGTTGAGGTAGTTGTCGGAGGGTTTTCTTCTAAAGGCCTCGGTGCCATTCTGAAGTATGATGCTCAGAGGGCTCAACTGGTGCGGTTGATTGGAAGCTTTAAGCCTTTGCTGCGAAGCATCTCTGTTTCTCTGTTTGTGTTGTTTCGTGTTGAAGTTATTTTTCTGTTGTTGCTAACACTCAAGATTGTGGGTGCAGTTTTTTTCTACGTAATTCGACAGCTGGGACTTCAGGATTATTGGTGTTGAGCTGAAAAATGAGGGAATTCGAACAGGGTAAGAACCATTTATGAGTAGGACATCGTCACAAATTCACAGCTTCATGATGTGTGCATATGCAGGCAGACATGAGAAAGAGAGAGTATATCATGATTCATTCTAATTAAAAGCTTGAGTATCAAAGAATTCTATTTGAAAGGGAAATAAATATTCCCATTTTACATTATGCTGCTTGTCAACCAGTGGGAGGTTTCAATGTGATCAAGCACCAAGTTACTTTCTTCTTACAAAGTATTAGAATAGGGGGAAAGGTGGCTTCCAAATTTCTTCCCCTTGAATGGAAAAACGTACTTATTCTATGCTATCTCTACATCATGTACTATGAGATCAATATTGTTCATGCTTCATCGTGGCGTCACCGGAGAATCAGTGGCAGTAGCATAGCTAATTTGAAAGCCTGTAGACTCTACGGATGACTTTTGTGAAGAAGGTTCTTCGCCAAGTCTGCCTGAACCTTGGCAAAAAGCAGGGGCTGTAAGTTGCTCCTCATTGAGTCGTATTTTCCGTGAGAGCATATCAACAATCTGACTCATTAGTGGCCTTCGGCTTGCAGCTGCTTGCGTGCACAAAAATGCTACCTTCATGTACCTAATTACTTCCTCCTCCGGGAATTCTCCCTGCTCCGGATCCACTAACTCCAAGAGCCTCCCCTCTTCATGAAGCTGCCATGCCTAGAAAATCAAACAATGCAAGTCAGTGGTGTGCGTCTCCAAATATCTGAAGCTGAAATTCATAACATCAATAGTAACATAAAAACTTATGAATGAAGTTACAAATGGGAAAAATCTAATCGCAAAGCAAATCCAACAACATAGAAGGGGTAACCACAGATGAATTATCAAGAAACTAAAAACTGAACTCCTTATGAAAATAGGAAATGAAAAGTACTCACCCATTCTAAGAGGAATTTCTGCGTCCCTCCACACTTTTCCTTAGAACTGCTTCTCCCACTGACTATTTCAAGTATAAGAACACCAAAACTGTATACATCAGCCTTCATGGTTAACTGCCCACCAAATGCATATTCTGGTGCTAAATAACCACTGTACAGAACAAAACCAAGGCATAAGCTAGTTGAAATTATCATGTCACCAAATGTATGGATAGACTAAGTTCCAGAAGGAAAAATCTATAGACATGTAACTGATTTAATATCAGAATACCCAGACAACGCATTCATAGGAGAGAATTGGGGAAACAAACTAGTTCCTTATTTCGGATTATTGTTTAAGGAAGATGAAAGGGTAAAACATGCATGGTGAAAAAATTTCTGGAGGATACTAGGGAATAAAAAACAAGTGCAAAGAAGTCACTATATTGGTTGACCAAATATAGAGAGTTCTACTTCATATAACCAAGAGCATAATAGTATGTTACACAAGATATATGCTTCACATAGTTGAATCAATAGGAAATGACACAATTCTTGAATAGTAAGTATCAAAACATTCAAGTTTCATACATACAGATTCTGACTAAGAAGTTCACCTAAATTTTGTTATGTTTACATGTTTGTGAACATATCACAATCTTATGTTCAATGCTTTTGGGTTTGATTGTGTCATAGCTCTATAATTCGGAATAAGGGATCTCTGTGGACAAGGAAAAGGAGAAAAGGAAAAGCCTTTAGTTCCCATGTAAATTATGTTAAACATATCCCCCACAATTATTTATCTTTTTCAGTAAAGCATTATATATATCATGTTTTTTGGTTAATATGCATTGTTAAAAAAACCTTACTATACTATAATAAGGAACCAAATACTACACTCTTGTCCACAAGCACCACCTAGGAGAAAAAAGGATGAGCCTTGGTTATAGTAATATCTACTGTCAAAGTTGAATATGGAAAAGGCTAATCATCTCATGCCTTTGAAATTTTTTTCTGCATACGCCTTCCCCTTCGTATCTCTTACACGTTTGTGTTTCTTTTTGGATACTATTTCCAAAATTACCAACTGAAAAGATTCAGAAAATGTTTTCCTTTACGCATTCGGTCAAATGCGAAGGTCAGACCTAGGTCCTGATCCATGTTCTATGGGTATCTCTTGTCAGCTATCGTATTGCTAGGTTCTTCAGGCATCTACGGAGGATGAAAACTTATCAAATACAGGGAGTTCCTACTATAGTACGTGAAGATCAAATTTCCAGGGTGACTACAGCAACCAAAAACATGAGATCAGTTTTAAAGCAGCTGAAGTCTTCCCTGAACAAAAGCAACGAAGATACTGCAGCAGTCAAATAGCAATTAACTGGACATTTGAAAGATAACATACGTTGTTCCTGCAATTTTTGTGCTTATATGGGTGATGTTTTCCGGGAAAAGTTTAGCCAACCCAAAATCTCCAATTTTTGGGTTAAAGTCTTCGTCAAGTAGTATATTACTAGCTTTGATATCTCTATGCACAATGTGTGGCTCAAGTTCTTCGTGAAGGAATGCAAGACCCCTAGCAGTACCTATGCAAATTGCAGATCTTTTTCTCCAGTCAAGTTTGATGTTAGAATTCTTTCGGCCTACAAACATAGCAAAACAAGAACAAATGTTACATTTTACATCCTCCCTTATGTGTTAGTACCTTAATTTCTGAGTTGTTAATCCACACCATCAATTGTTGAGCTTACCAAGTAATGCACTATCAAGGCTGTTATTTTCCAGATAATCGTAGACTAAAATTCGGTGAGGTCCTTGAGCACAGCAACCAATCAATTGAACAAGGTTTGGATGTTTGATATTTGCCATAGTATTAATCTCAGCTAAAAATTCATGGACTCCCTGCATAGACCCAGCAGAAAGTGTCTTGACAGCAACTTGTATTCCATCTTGTAATGTCCCCTGCAAAATCAACATAGGCATTTATGATTTAGGCTCAATTATCTTTTTTTCAGAGAGCCTTAAGGTATCAGTTATATTTAATAATTGAGGAGCAAGTTTTTCAACACATTAGATATAAACACAATGGTATATCATTGAAGAGTTTCGAGAACCCGGATTGCAAGATCCCTTTAACTAGGCAATCAAAGGACCCTTGGTGGGAGCCATATCCAAACAAGGATAGCCAAGAGATGTTTGTCCGCAGCAAGAGGGCATGATGTTGTTACAAGATGTTAGCATGAAATGTATGAGAATTGAGATATGAGCTTCACGCAAGTTATTTTCCTTTTTCTTCTTGGGGATGGAAAAGGCCTCTTTTTATGAAGCATTACACTGCAGCATCTAAAACAAGATATGCTAGCTAATGATCAGTTGCAGATCATTTCCCCATAGCTAGGTTAGAAACCATATTATGGGCTTTGGTGTGTCATGATAAAAATGGATATGTCTTTCATTCACTGCATGTATAATATTTTTTTCTACATTTCTAATATTTTTTTCTTCATTTTTTCGAAGAGGGAGAATATTACTCTCATTTAAGCTTCTAAGAAAGTTGACTCTAAGAACTCCTCGATAAAAATAACTTTGCACAACATTATCTCAATTGTGGCGTAAATAACTCCAAAAAACCTTCATGACAAGTCCCAAAGGCATAACATGCCCATAATACCAAACAAATATAACAAGTGAAAGCATCTGTAAATCCTGAGTACCTTGTAAACAGTTCCAAAACCTCCCTGTCCTATCTTATTGCTTGAATGAAAATCGTGGGTTGCCGCTTTTATTACGTTGTAGGAGAAATGCTTAATATTACCAAGTGGATGGCCTAAGCAGAAGAAAACATGAGGATTTAAAAACAAGACCACATAAATAAACATATTTTACAATGATAGCAAAAAGAAAGAGAAATTGCATGTAGCGCAATAAAAGCATCACCAAGTAATGTACATCAGAGTCATTTAGAGCCAAGATAATGGCCATAGGGCCTCTCTACAGTGATAACGAGACAAAAATACCCAAAGAAACCCTGCGTGTATCTGTTGCCTATCATGATTTTTCTCCAGAGGATTAAAACCTCCTAACAAAAACCCAATAACAAGGCAGCCTGGCTGGAAAACCTCAAGAGAGGGAAACTTAATGTATAAAGCACCACTGAGAGCTTAGCTAGCTTGGTACCAATTCAATACTCCTTAGTGCTCGAGTTTCAGCCTTCCAATATAGAAAAAAAAAAAAAATGTATCAATCAGTGAGTAGGGCTGTCAATAGATTTGATTGGAATCAGGTCAGATATCCAACTCGATCCAATGACATTAGATTGGATTTACATTGCAATTTGCAAAGATTTTGAATGTTTTGAGATGAAATTGACAAAAAATATGATATAAATGTCATTTTCCCTAAATTTTTCAATTTTATTCTTTAGTTAACTTTCTCAATTAATTCCTAATTTAGTAGTTAAAAATCTTAATTTATCAATTTTTTTAATTTTTTTATTTTTTATAATTCTTTTAATTTTAGAGATCATAATTTCATAATTTATAGAATTCATTTTTCAAAATTAAGATAATTGACTAAAAGAGAAAATTAAGTGATTAAAACATCATTTTTATTGCACTTCCATATTTTATGTTGAATTTTTTTTTAACAATCTATTACTGTTGGTAGCTAAGCTCAAATCAATGTTTGAAAATCAAATTTGTTGGACCGTTGCCAGGTGGCAAATCGGATCGGGTTCAACCAAAAAATTATTTTGGTGGTTCGATCTGTCAAAATCTTAAAACCCAAAAGAACTGGTAAAACCAGTGCAGAGTTGATCGAATCAAACCATTTTTTTTTTTTACAAGAAAAATTATTAATTGTATTAAGGATTAGTGAAATATTTGTATTTCTTATTAAAAATTAGTGAACCAATTGTATTTTATATTGATATTGTCTTTATTATTTTGATGCATAAGTTAAAACTTGAATAGTTGAATGTTATGTTGCACAATAAATCAATCAGTTGTCTTATTGTTTAATGAATATTGAATTATTATATTTTGTTTTATTGTGTTTAGTATTTATAATTAATACAAAATTTTATATAATATGTATAATATTTAAAATATATAATTAAATATATTTATAACGTAATCCAGTCCTACCTCAGTTGAACCAATAACCCAAGACCTGATAAATTTTTCTAGTCAATCATCGGTATAGTTTTTAAAATAAGTAATCGGACATTTTTTATTTTTCAAAACAACAAACACACAGACACAAAAAATTTAGAATAGATCAAATCAGATTCTGATCGGGTCGTAAGCATCTTTCTTGCTAGATCGGATCCCGTTTTCATTCTATTTGTAACAAGTTTGGAACCTATAGCATATATGATCCAACTTGAAGAGAGTGTTAGAATATAATATATTATTTTATATTGCTTGTATTTGATACTCTATGTTATTTGCCTATTATAAATAAAGTATATGGGTCTATTTTTGATTATTCAAGCGACGATCATTTCTCACTCTATTTCCTTAAAGAACAATCTGGAGTTGATAATTTAAAATACTATGTTCTTGCATAAGGAAGGAAAAAAGAAGAAGAGAAGATGAAACAGAAGTCACAGACAGATGGAGAAGTGAATATCAGAAGTAGACATAAACCAAATCCGAGTTCCAAGGAAGGGTCAACATGGTAACTGGGTTATGATAGCATTCTAAAAGATTCTAATGGAATGAACTAATGAAAACAAAAATACAAATTTTTTTAACGAGTAATTACAAGATCCATAGTTACCGTCAACGTCAACAGGAGGACGAGAACTCCTTTTCACAATTGAGGCTCCGAAGCAGCTACAGCTCATAATGGTATCTGGTATAAAAGAATGGAACTGCGTACGTGTGTCAGAATTTGTTGGAGGACAAACACAACAGATGAGTAAGATAAAAGAATATACAAGGAATAACATTCTTCCTATTTTGGACTATGTCAATATCAATATATATACAGCTAATCGACAAGCTTATATGTATGTAGTTTCTAATTATTTCGTGTCACTACAGAACAAATTGCATCTGTCTTTACTCTTTCGTCAACTTCAAACACCTCAGTTGACTAAAACATTACTACAACCATCCTCCAGATTTCAACCTCAAGACCCTAGCTTCTAGTTATAGACGTACCATTTTGCCCATCAAGCTAAACCCAACAACACATGCACCTCCTAGTCCTAGAAAGAAATCATTTTGTGGGTTTTAGTTTATCATCTCAAAAATTTGACTAAGAGTGAAACAAAAACAAGCAACTTTAGATCCATAACATCAAATCTTAAACAACTAAAAAGCAAAATGCGACAATTCAACAAATTCAGAAAGGTATTACAAAACAAAACGTAAAACTTAATTGACTTCCTTCTGCAATAAAATTATGATTACCTCGTTGAAAGGACTAGTATCAAACTGGTATAGAAGTCTTCTAGATGAACAGAACCCACTGGCATTCATGGAAACCATGAAAATTCTACTACTGAATTTAGTTTATTCAAGAATGATTCCTTCTTGGTCGGGGTTGAGCAGCGTGGAGGAAACGGTCATGAGTCATAGCTTTTTTCCTCGTCCGCGCTTTCGCTTTACTACTAATCCTGAGTCACCTCTAAGTCTTTTTTTTTTGTTTTCCCCTAAAAAGGCACATCGTAATACGATATCAATATTTGTTATTTTTCTAACTAAGCACTATCATCGTAATACAAAGAGGAAAATCTATCTGTTATAAGGATTCGAGAAGTCTATGTTATATAGATTCCAAGGGATTTATTATTCACATCTAAACTAGTAATAAAATTAACTATCTTATTTAAACTGCTCTAAATAACTATTTTTTCTATATATGAGAATTAGAAAAATAACATAAATAAACTTAAACTACTGTTTATATTTCTTAACTACCATTCTTGTCCGACATCAATGTCTCATCCTGAAGATAAAGAAGAAATATGCATATTAAACTTCTACTGCTATTCATTCCCAAAATTTATCACATTATTTTCTAAACACATATCTTTCCCTGGTCCACTTTCCTACCATGCGTTTTTTTTTTCATATTCAATACATGTCACTAGATCAAGCAAAAAAATATTAAAAATCTTGCATAGGGGTGTACATGAATTGGTTAAACCGATCAAACCAATTCAAACCACCAAAAAAGATTGGGTTGGTTTGGTTATGTTATTTTTTATCTTTTTTTTTTTTTTTTTAATTTAGTTATAAAATTTTTCTTGATAAACCAAAATTGAACTGAATTATATATATATATAATTTAAATTATAGTTATTAATGTTATTAAATATTTAACTTTATATATATTCCTAATCTTAAAAATTTTAATTTTATCTCTTTATTTCTAAATTTATTAGAGCCTTAGTCCTTGTCTCATTTATCTTGAGGCTCAAACCAAATCAAAGAGCCTTAATCTTAATAGTTTTGAGTTAGTTAAAATTTTATGCAAAACTAACCCAATCCAAATCATATCTTGCACAGCCTTACTATGACCTAAGTCACAAAATATAGAGAAATAAGGGGAAAATAATCAAAATAATTATCACAACAGAAGAAAAAGAAAACAACAATAAAGGAAACAAACTAAAATCAGAGACACATAATCATTACATTTTAACAATGTGTAGCAGAGACAAGGCACATTAATAGCACTATACCTCTTTCCTAGTCAAATAGAGAATACTAAAGAAGAGAGACCATTTTCTTCTGCTGAGTGCTAATTTGGGCTACTCTAAGTGCCTCTCCAATTTTTGTTTTGGTTTGATAATATTGTGATTTCTAAAAAGTTATTATGACTTTTATACTGTGAAAAAATAACTGTTAAAAAATCACAGTAATCATGTTTGATAAATATTTTATAAAAAATTATTGTGCATAGTAAAAATAATAAACAAGTTGTTTAGTAAAATAAATTATAAACTGCTATAAATATATTAAATGATAAAAATAGACTCATTAATAAAAGATATATTTAAAAAGAGAAATTTAATGGATTTATAAATTAATTAAAAGTATATTTGGTAATTTCTAAAATTAATAAGGTAATTTTTATACTTTTAATTTTGAAAGCATCACTTATAGTATTTCTAAAAGTACCCATGACTTTCTAAAAACAATAAAAAAAATATTCTCACAATAAAATTAACTAAATAATTTCTAATTATTATAACTTTTTACAAACCAAAATAGAAAACATTATCAAACTCACTCTTACTCTTTCTCTTTTCTTTCTCTCTCCCCAATAAAAAGTGCAAACAGCAATAGACAAAACCTAAAGCAGCCCATGATTCAATCTCCCTAATAAAAAGTGCCAAACAGCAATAGACAAAACCTATAGCAGCCCATGATTCAACCCCCTCCTCTGACTAACACTATACGAAGCCTTCACATGCTCATGTCTCTGCGCATGCGAAGGATGTGTAAAAGACAATATATGTCCGGCACTCGTATTTATTGTAATTTTTATTATAATCTATCGTTTTTATACTGTCTTTGTCTCTTTGGCCGCCATTGCTACTCGAACTGCTCCACCTGTGGTGATTATGACAAAACTGCAATAAATACAAATTTTGATAGGGGGATGGGCTTCCATTGTAGAGTAATGAGTATTTAGCTATTAGTATTTTTCTATTATATTGTCTTTAGGCTTAATTATTATTTAGTCTCTTCAAATTAACTCAATTTTAAATTTTGTCTTTCAAAAATATATTCGATAAATTTCATCTTCTAAAATGTAAAATTTTTAACTAAATTATATTCTCTCATTTTTATGTTATATATAAATAAAGTAATTATTTATAATATAATAATAAAATGATCAATTTTTTTATAAAATATAAAAATAAGTTATACACTTTATTATTTTTATATCAAATTTGATTATTTTGTTGATTTATTATCTATAACAAAAAAATAAAATTTGATTAAAAAATTTTGAATCTTAGAAGGGTTATAGTAAATAATAATATAATATTAAAGAATCAAAACAATAAATAACCCTTGTCTTTATATTTGCCTTAGGTGGTCTGAAATCTAAAATATGAATAAATACAAAACATTCAGTATTTGCCAATTGAAACCTTTCATTGGATGATACCTATGATGCCCAAAATCCCAATTTTCGTTTTCCTACACACCCAGTCACACTAACTCCTCCTCCCTCTCTCTTAACATTGAATCTGTCGCCTTCAATTGCGACTTTCCACCGCTTCAATTTTCCTTTTTTTCTTTTGTCTCTTGCTATATAAAATTCAGGACTTTTGAATATGAATCAAGTTTCTGAGACAAAGGACCCAGAGGACGGACCTGTGGCTCAGTCTCAGACTACGGAGGTTTCCAAGGGTTCAGAGAAGCCTGAGCCGGTCATCAGCGAAGAAGAGGTCATAGAGGAAGAGAAAACCTCCGACGATCCAATGGAGGAAGACTCAGTGAGTCCGGCAACCGTTTTTTGCATTAGACTAAGCAACTTAAGTGTTACACTCCCTAATTGATGTCGTTTATGAGAAGTGGGGAAGAGTGAAGTTGGATCAGAAGAAAGTCTGTTAGTTTGGCAGGGCCAGCTGTTAGTTCTTACAATCCAGTAATTTAAATTACAATTGAAATACATTGTAATGGAACGAAATAGGTAAAAAGATATAAGTAAATTGGTGTTGAAATAATTGTGGGAGGGTTTTCCTCTAAAGGCCTTGGTACCATTCTGAAACTAGAGGGCTCAACAGGTGCTGCTTTTGATTAGGAGCTTTAGGACTTTGGGTGGGGTTATTTCCACATAATTAGACTTCTGGGACTTCAGAATTATTGTTGTTGACCTGAAACATGAGGGGATTTGAACAGGGTAAGAACCATTAATGAGAAGGACATCATCAAAACTTCACAGCTTCATGATGTGTGCATATGCAGGCAAACATGAGAAACAGAGAGAGCATCATGATTCATTCTCAAAAAAAAAAGCTTTAGTATCAAAGAATTCTATTTGAAAGGGAAATAAATATTCCCATTTTACATATGCTGCTTGTGACTAGCACCAAAAAAAAAAACTGAAAAACTATCGGACCCTCCCCACTAAAAGAAGTAAATAACGTATATAGAAAAGAATAAATGTCAACCAGTGGGAGGTTTCAATGTGATCAAGCACCAAGTTGCTTTCTTCTTGCAAAGTATTAGATGAGGGGGGAAAGGTGGCTTCAAATTTCTTCCCCTTGAATGGAAAAACGTATTTTTTTCTATGCTATTTAACTCTACACCATGCACTATGGGATCCAAGTTGTTCATGCTTCATCGTGGCGTCACCTGAGTATTAGTGTCAGAAGCATAGCTAATCTGGAAGCCTGTAGACTCCACGGATGACTTTTTTGAAGAAGAAGGTTCCTCGCTAAGATTGCCTGAACCTTGGAAAAACCCTGGGGCTGTAAGATGCTTCTCATTGAGTCGTATTTTCCGTGAGAGCATATCAACAACCTGACTCATGAGTGGCCTTCGGCTTGCAGCTGCTTGCGTGCACAAAAATGCTACCTTCATGTACCTAATTACTTCCTCCTCCGGGAATTCTCCCAGCTCCGGATCCACTAGCTCCAAGAGCCTCCCCTCTTCATGAAGCTGCCATGCCTATTAAATCAAATAATGGTTGTTATGAGGAAGAAACTCAAATAATGCAAGTCAGTGGTGTGTGCATCTCCAAATATCTGAAGCTGAAATTCTTAACATCAATAGTAACATAAAAACTTGTGAATGAATTTACAAATGGGAAAAATCTAATCGCAAAGCAAATCTAACAACATAGAAGGGGTAACGCAGATGAATTATCAAGAAACTAAAAACTGAACTCCTTATGAAAGTAGGAAATGAAAAGTACACACCCATTCCAGGAGGAATTTCTGCGTCCCTCCCAAGTTTTCCTTAGAACTGCTTCTGCCACTGACTATTTCAAGTATAAGAACACCAAAACTGTATACATCAGCCTTCATGGTTAACTGCCCACCAAATGCATATTCTGGTGCCAAATAACCACTGTACAGAACAAAACCAAGGCATAAGTTAGTTGGAATTATAATGTCACCAAAAGTATGGATAGACTAAGTTTCAGAAGGCAAAACCTATAGACATAGAACTTACTAAATATCAGAATACCCTGACAATGCATTCATAGGAGAGAATTGGGGAAACAAACTAATTCCTTATTTCTGATCATCAATTATGGAAGGAAGATGAAAGGGTAAACATGCATAGTGAAAAATTTTCTGGAGGTTATTGGGTAATAAAAAACAAGTGTCATTATATTAGTTGACCAAATATCAGACCTAGGTCCTGATCCATGTTCTATGGGTATCTTTAGTCAGTTATAGCTAGGTTCTTCTGACATCTACAGAGGATGAAAACTTATCAAATACAGAAGTTCCTACTGTAGTACGCGAAGATCAAATTTGTCCAGGGTGACTACAGCAACCAAAAACTTGAGACCAGTTTTAAAGCAGCTGCAGTCTTCCCTAAACAAAAGCAACAAAGATACTGCAGCAATCAAATAACAATTAACTGGACATCTGAAAGATAACATACGTTGTTCCTGCAATTCTTGTGCTAATATGGGTGATGTTATCCGGGAAAAGTTTAGCCAACCCAAAATCTCCAATTTTTGGGTTAAAGTCTTCATCAAGTAGTATATTACTAGCTTTGATATCTCTATGTACAATGTGTGGCTCAAGTTCTTCGTGAAGGAATGCAAGACCCCTAGCAGTACCCATGCAAATTGCAGATCTTTTCCCCCAGTCAAGTTTGATGTTAGTATTCTTTCGGCCTACAAACAGAGCAAAATAAAAACAAACATTACACTTTACGTCCTCCCTGATGTATTAATACCTTAATTTCTGAGTTGTTAATCCACACCATAACAATTGTTGAGCTTACCAAGTAATGCATTATCAAGGCTGTTATTTTCCAGATAATCGTAGACTAAAATTCGGTTAGGTCCTTGAGCACAGCAACCAATCAATTGAACAAGGTTTGGATGCTTGACATTTGCTATAGTATTAATCTCAGTTAAAAATTCACGAACTCCCTGCTTAGACCCAGCAGAAAGTGGCTTGACGGCAACTCGTTTTCCATCTTTTAATGTCCCCTGCAAAATCAACATATGCATTAATGATTTAGCTAAACTGAAACCTAGATTGATATGGGTAGAATCCTTGTTAATTATATAGATACCACTATAAAATTCAGAAAATATGACCTTGGGAATCACGTATTATGTCACTTGGGAAAATATAAAATTAAAAAAAGGCTAACTCTCCCTGGCACCCAATACTCACTTTTTTTCCCTTTTTTTTGTTTTTGGTAGGCCAATTTTCTTTACTCAACATTAGTTTTCTTGTTCAGAGAGTCTTTTGCTATCAGCTCTATTTAATAATTGAGGAGCAAGTTTTTAAACAAATTAAGTAATGGCCATTAGATATAAACACAATGGTAAATCATTGAAGAGTTTCAAGAACCCGGATTGCAAGAGCCCTTTAACTAGGCAATCAAAGGACCCTTGGTGGGAGCCATATCCGAACAAGCATGGCCAAGAGATTTTTCTCCACAATAAGAGGGCATGATGCTGTGATGTTAGCATGAAGTGTAAGAGATATGAGCTTCATGCAAGTTATTTTCCTTTTTCTTCTTGGGGATGGAAAGGCCCCTTTTTATTAAGCATTAGAAGCAGCATCTAAAACAAGATATGCTATGAGTTGCAGATACTTTCCCCAGAGCTAGGTTAAAAACCATATAATGGGCTTTGGTGTGTAATGGTAAAAATGGATGTCTTTCATTCACAGCATGTATGCGATCCCTGTTTGGCACTTGCACCAGAGGTGGACAAAGATATACAAATGAAAGAAAAAAAAAGAAAAAAAACTTTGCACAACATTGTCTCAAGTGTGGCATAAATTCCTCCAAAAAATCTTCATGGCAAGTTCCAAAGGTGGAACATGCTCATAATACTAAACAAATATAACAAGTGAAAGCATCAGTAAATCCTGAGTACCTTGTAAACAGTTCCAAAACCTCCCCGTCCTATCTTATTGCTTGAATGAAAATCGTCGGTTGCCACTTTTATTACACTATAGGAGAAATGCTTGATATTATCAAGTGGATGGCCTAAGTAGAAAAAAGTATGAAGAGTTAAAAAGAAAACCACATAGATGAAACCGAATTTACAATGATAGCCCAAAAAAGGAAAAAGAAAAAGAAATTGTAGTGCAATAAAATTATCACCAAGTAAAGAACATCAGAATCATTGAGAGCCAAGATAATGGTCATAGAGCCAATCTACAGTGATAATGAGACAAAAATACCCAAAGAAACCCTGCGGCTATCTGTTGCCTACAATGATTTTCTACAGTGGCTAAAACCTCCCAACCTTTGCAAGTCACTCAGATCACAACTTTAGGGTTACTTTTTTGGTTGAAGTTAAGTTGGAGTCAGCTTATGAACAATAACCCAAGACCAAGGCAGCCTGGCTGGAAAACCTCAAGAGAGGTACACTTAAATGTATCAATCAGTGAGAATGGAAGAATATCTATGATGAATTTAAATCCCAGTTTCTTTTGTAATTTGATGGTATGAGAACCTGTTTCTTTTGCAAATCCAGTTTGCTTGACAAGACTAGAACAATACGAATTTCCACAAAGAACATAATAGAGTAGATAATCAAAAGTAGCTTGTTATCCATGGCTAATGAAATCCAGCGGACATCTGTTCCCTGTAATGAGATTCTGTATAAGCTAAGATCTAATAACCTTTGCGAGTCAGTTCACAATTTTAAGTTTACTTCTTGGTTGAAATTATGTTGGACCCAGCTATGAATAATGACCCAAGACCAAGGCAGACTGGAAATCTCAAGTGAGGTAAGATTATGTATCAATCAGTGAGAAGTGAAGAACAATTATGATGAACTTCAATAATTTCCCTCCATTAGTAACAGGATGGCATCAGATGAAAGGGGTTTTTGCTGCAAATTCATTATGCTTTGCAGCTTTGCAAGACTAGATCAATGGAAATTTCCTAAAGAACAATCTGGAGTAGATAATTTAAAATAGCACGTTCTTGCTTAAGTAAGGTAAATAAGAGAAGAGGAAAACAAAAGTAACAGACAGATCGAGAAGTGAATATCAGAAGTAGACATAAACCAAATCCGAGTTCCAAGGAAGGGTCCACATCCCCTAGTCTACTAAGCTAAACATTCTGCTAAGTTTATAAAAACTTAGCCCATTTGAAAAATCAAAGGGAAAAAAAAGGTTGAAAAGAGATCTAAAATAAAATTTTACTTGAGAACCTACAGAACGGTACACATCAGTTTTTCCAAACTGGCTAGCTGGAATCATTGCCCAAAGGCTAATGCAAAAGAAAAACAGAAATTGAAAAATAGAATATGTGTAAATTTCAACAATATGAGTTCAGTGGTCTAAGTTATTCATACAATCAAATGGAGAGCATATGGGTCAAACTAAATCCAACATACTGAAAGGCAAAGGTGGAACATTGAAGTACAGAGACTTAGTAATTTCCTAAGCATGCTAATAGTTTTATATGAGATGGATTCTCTTTATAATTGTTAGGGATTAAATCGTATTGATGAAAGATAAGTACATTGGTAGAAATAAAAACTCAGCAGAAAAAGAGAAAAAGAGTGGAAAGAAGAAAATAAACTACAACACATTGAGTGTGAAAAATGTGACGTACGCATACAATATAACTCCTCCAATCTTTTTTTGTTCAAATCAGTAGTGCATTAAAGAACGCAGATCACCAGAATGAAAAGTGACAAATATATCTATCAGTGTATGTATTATTAAGAGTCAAATGCTTAGTGTAAGCAAATTGATCCTTTCAACAGGATGAAAATAACAGCAAGTAATCAAATGGAAAACAATTGGGTTCATTTTATTTCCATACATAACCAAATTTCCTGCAATATTGTAAAGGACATAGCATTCATGCAAAAGATTTCCATCAAAATAGTAACTGGGTTAGGATAGCATCCTAAAACATTCTTATGGAATGAACTAATGAAAACAAAAATACAAATCTTTTTATCATTTTTGGCAGGATGTAAAAAATTAATGAGTAATTACTAGATCCTTAATTACCGTCAATGTCAACAGGAGGACGAGAACTCCTTTTCACAATTGAGGCTCCAAAGCAGCTACAGCTCATAATGGTCTCTGGTATATGATGGCTGTTATCTCTATCATAGAGTTTTACCTTTTTCCAACACAAAATGGAACACGTGTAAGAATTTGTTGCAGGACAAACACAACAGATGAGTAAGATAAAAGAATATATAGTACTTTTAGCTATAACTACTTTACCTTCTCTTAACTTTTGAATTTCACGCTATCTAACTTAAGGATGATTGGGGTTGTAACCGAAAATATTAATCATGAAATTCCTTTAACTCTTGTTTGAAGTTCATCCCGAATTTACCCTCATCCAAGTTTTTTTCTCTAGAATAAGGAATAACATTCTTCATATTGTGGAGATGTATCAATATATATACAGCTAAATGACAAGCTTAGTTTCTAATTATTTTGTGTCACTACAGAACAATGCAACTTCAAACAGCTCAATTGACTAAAACAGTACCACAAGCATCCTCCAGATTTCAACCTCGAGACCCTAAGTTCTAGTTCTAGACGTACCGTTTTGCCCATCAAGCTAAACCCAACAACACATGCACCTCCTACTCCTAGAATGAAATCATTTTGTGGGTTTCAGTTTATCATCTCAAAAACTTGATTAAGAGTGAACAAAAGCAAGCAACTTTAGATCCATAACATCAAATCTTTAACAACCCAAAAAGCAAAATGCAACAAATCAACAAATTCAGAGAGATATTACAAAACAAAACGTAAAACTTAATTGACTTCTGTAATAAAATTATGATTACCTCATTAATAGGACTCTCAAACTGGTATAGATGTCTTCTAGCTCTTCAAGTGGGATAAACAGAACCTACTGGCTTTCATGGAAACCATGAAAATTCTACTACTGAATTTAGTTTTTTCAAGAAAAAAAATGAACTGCCGTCTAGATGATTTTATACTGTAATAGTTTGCGTAGGAATGCTTCCTTCTTGGCCGGGGTTGAGCAGCGAGTAGGAAACGGTCATGAGTCATAGTTTTTGCCTCGTCGGCGCTTTCCCACTCCTACAGAATCCTGGGTCCACCTGTTGAAAAAAGTGACAAACATTAACTATGAATTTTTTTTATATTAATTTCGCTAAGTAAATTCCACGCATTTCTCTCAAGATTTATTAAAAAAATAATATTAAGATCCAAATTTTAGAAAAGTTGACACTCAATATCATATATAAAAAATTAATAATGCTAGAATATTTTTTTCCTTTAACATCTTTTTAATATAAAAAAATAAAATTGGCACATATTGAAGCAGAACTAAGCTTAAATATTAAATAAAATAAAATTAGATGCTTTTTTAACTTTTGTGATATCAACGCATAAAACATATGAATTTGAAAGATAAATGCGAGCATGTGAGAGAAAAATAGAAAATTAATTATATAAATCTACTCATGAATATTAAATAAGTTTGGATGTTAATGACGTTGAACTTTTTCAGGTGATTAGTTTTTTTTCATAATTTTTTTAATTTTACTATAATTTTTTGAAAAATGGGATAACAGTATGTTACATATATATTAGCCACTTACGCAGTGTTGAAAATGATTTTTTTTTTTAAATATAAAACGATTATTTTAAGTTTTTTAATTTTATTTATATGGAAAAAAAAAGTTAGACTTAATTTAGTAACACTGTTTGGAAAAATATTTTATATTTATGAAGAGCACAAATCAAGTTTTTTTCTATTTGGTAAAAAAATAAAATAAAAATTGGAGTGATATACTTTTAAAGTCAGAGTTAGTTTTAAAAGTAATTAGGGCTAGTTTGGTATACGGGAATCACTATTTTATTTCATGTATGATTATATGAATAAATATTCTTTCGTTTGGTATGTTTTTAGTCTCATAATACTTATTTTATTGCTGTTATTTTATTTCATAGAAGTATGAATCCTCAAACCCACCCATAGGTAGAATTACTCATTCCTACTTTTATGGAATTAGTTTAGTTTAATTAAATAACCAAAAAACCACTTTATCACATAAAATAAAAAGTTGAATATTAATAAAATAATAATATTATTCATAAATTAAAAATATCTATTTACTAATTATTTAGTCAAATAGCAAAAATACCATTCATATCACATTAAAAATTAAAAAATTATGTAAAATAAAAAAAATAAAAAATTTTGTATATAAAAATAATAATAAATCAATTCATTTTAGTCAAATAACAAAAATACCCTTCATATCATTGTATATAATATAATTATAAATAAATAAATTAGTTAAGTAATTTCAAACTAAAAATATTAATAAATAATAAAAATAATAATTAATTAATAATAAGTAAATAAATAATATAATTTTTTTAAAATTAAGAAATATATTTTTTTCATAAATTATGTTTAATTTTTATTACTTTATCTATAGAAGAATATTTTTGTCATTTTGTAATAATATAATTTTTATTACTTTATATATATAGAGATATCTTTGTCATTTTAACATAATTTTGATATTAGTTTATGTCTAAAAATTACAAAAAAATTAATAAATAAAATAAAATAATTATTTCTCACTGGCACTTCCAAACAATAGAATGGAATAATCATTTCATTCTATCTACATTCCATTCTTATTCCATTTCTCATTCTAATTCCTCAAAATCATTTCTACATCTTAAAACTGTATTTTTAAAAGTTGGTTTATGCTCACAAAAAAATTTAAAACTAATATAATCTTTTTTTTTTAATTTAAAAAGCCACAATATTACCAAACCGATCATAATTTTGCAACTTTTACTTATTGACAATTTTTATATTATTTCATCCAACACTATTATTATAATTTTTTAAAAGCACTTTAAGAAAGTTAGAAAAGCGCAAAAAATCTCAAAAAGTCTTGGCATTATCAAACTAAGCCTTGGTGTACGAGTGAACGTGATGTAGGTAATTATTAATAAGTTAAATTTTCTCTAATTAATAAAAAATATTTAAATATATTTATACTTTTTGTAAGATAAGCGACTATAAATGTCTTCTCCCTTTTATAATAATATAAAATATATATATATATATTTAAATATAACTTTTTAAATAAATTAGCAACACAAAAAATAAAATTTATAACTATAGTTAAAATCCAATAAGTCCAATCACAATTTTATAAAAGAAATAAGTCACACCATTAAGATTACTATTTCAAATAAGGCTTATGAATTAGAATTTTTTTTATTACTTTGACCCATTATAATTATTAGTTTTAAATTTGATGTTGACTAAGTAGAATTACAAAATAGGCAACATAAATTTTAAATAAATTTTATCATATAATCATTAATTAAAAATTAATAAAATATTTTCATCTCGTACTTTCATATTTCTCTTCTACAAATTTAAGAAAATAATTATTTTCATAAGTAAATTTATATAAATCAATTACATATTTTATCTTCAAGCACTTGAACTTATATTTTAAATTCATATAGATTTATATTTTTTATATTGTTTATATCATAAAAATTAGAGAAAATACAAATTTATTTTATTTAATATATTTCAACCCAGTTTACTTATACATGTGTCAAATATTTTATTTATTAAAAATAATATGTTAAAAAAATTGAGATTAACATGATTGAATAATATTAAGAAAAAATTAGAAGAGTATAAATTTTTTTTTTTTAAATGTAAGTATTTAGAACGTATTTGAAATGAGAAAAGTAAAAAAATCATACTTTAAATAAATAAAGGGAGCGTATATTAATTTATATAAATTTACTCATTAATTTGAATATTAAATAAGTTTGAATGTTAATGAAGTTGAACTTTTTCAGGTGATTAATTTATTTTTTTCTTAACAATACTTTATGTTAGCCTTAATTTTAATATATTTCTTAATAAAATCGGATAAAAGTATGTCACACATGTATATTAGCCACTTATGCAGTGTTGAAAATGATTATTATTATTTTTAAAGATATAAAGTGATCATCTTAAGTTTTTTTAATCACATTTGTAAGGGGAATATGAGTTAGGCTTAGCTTAATAATATTTTTTGAGAGAATGCTTATGTTATGAAGAGCATAAATTATATTTTTTTATGTTTGGTTAAAAAATTAGGGTGCTTCTATTCTAAGTTTTTAAAAGCACTTCAAGTGATGTTTTTAAAAGTTGATTTATGTTCTCTAAAATTTTTAAAACTAATATAAGCTTATCTTTTAATAAAAAAAGCACAATATTACAAAATCAGTCCTAATTTTGTAATTTTTACTTATAGAGAGCAGTTTTTATATTATTTTACTAAAACTATTATTGTGACTTTTTAAAAGCTACTCTAAGAGAGTCAGAAGAACACAACAACTCTCAAAAAATCATAAAATTACCAAATCAAGCCTTAATATACGAGTGACAGTAATATGGGTAATAATTAAGATGTTTTTTATTTTTTAATTAATAAAAAATATTTAATTTATTTATACTTTTTGTAAGATGAGAGACCATAAATATCTTCTCCTTTTTATAATAATAGTATAAAATATATTTAAATAAAATAGAACTTTTAAAATAAATTTTCAAATCAAAAAATAAAATTATAAGTATCACTAAAATCCAATAAGTCTAATCATAGTTTTATAAAACACAAATAAGTCACATCATTAAGATTACCATTCAAATAAGGCTTATGAATTATAATATTTTGTTATCACTTTGACCCATTATAATAATAATTTTTAAATTTTATGTTGACTAAGTAGAATTACAAAATAGGCAACATAAATTTTAAAAACAAATAAAATTTATCATGTAGTTATTAATTAAAAATTAATAAAATATTTTCATCTTGTCCTTTCATATTTCTCTTCAAAAAATTAAAGAAAATAATTATTTTCATAATTAAATTTATATAAATCAATCACATTTTTTTTTTCTTCAAGTACTTGAATTTATATTTTTATATCATAAAAATTAGAGAAAATATAAATTTATTTTATTTAATATATTCCAACCTAGTTTACTTATATATGTTTCAAATATTTTATTTATTACAAATAATAGGTTTAAAAAAATTGAGATTAACATGATAGGTTAATATTAAGAAGAAAAAATTAGACGAGTAGAGAAAAACTTTTTTAAAAAGGTAAGTATTTAGAACTTATTTGAAAAGAGAAAAGTAAAAAATAATTTTTTAATACTTTACATAAATAAATGGAGCATATATTATTAACCATCAGACTAATCCTATTGAATATAAATTATTAACTTATTATTTTTAAAACAAAATTAACTTTGGATTATTTGTGAGTATTATGAAATTTTTATTTGTCTTCTCAAGTTTCTTGAGACACTAGAAATACCAAAATTTGATTGACTAAAAATTGGTGGTCAAGCTATATTTGAAGTAACTAAATTATAAATTGGTTGGCCAATTATGTTTGAGATTTATTAATTCACTATAAAAAAAATAAAAAAATATCACTATAAACATGAGATATTTGTAATTCAGTTTGTAACAAAGAAATTTTCATAAATATATATCATTCTTCTCATTTTATCTTGTATTTTTTTACTGAAATAGAGATTGGTATAATTTGTAAGAAGTTAATATTACACTTGCATCAGTATATTGTGGAGGCTTATTGAGTGTTGATGATACTTGAATTTCTAATTTGGTGATTTTTTTCATGTCTTCCTTGGATTTCTAATTTGGAGATTTTTTTCATGTCTTCCAATTATATATATATATATAAATATATTTATTATTTATTTTTATTTAATGGTTAGGATGCCTAGATTAATTTATGTGCACGGTAACTAATGGTAGATTCAAGTCAATGTGACAATCACATATGTTGTACAAACTCATACTAGGCGTGTTAAATTTTTTTCATTAATTTTTTTCATATGAGACGTGTTAAATTTGAAATGATACAAAGTCATAAGTTTTTTAAGAAGTAATTTTTCACCAAATTAACCAAAGTTTTTAATAACATTATAATAGAATTATATAACTTATTGAGTCCTAATACATATAATTTGTTTTTTAGTGAAACATAAATAACATATTTATATATAAAGGCTTGGTTTGGTAATGCTCTGTTGGAAGATGCTTATGATTATCAAGAGCATAAATCAATTTTTATGTTTGGTAAAAGAAAAAAAAAAAAGGGGTGCTTCTATTCTGGGCTTTTAAAAGTCAGGAGCATTTTTAAAAGTTAACTTCTGCTCTCAAAAGTTTAAGAAACTAATATAACCTTAACTTTTAATGAAAATTTGTATTTGTTTTTTATTAATTAATGCAGTAGGTTAATTATCTCTCTTTTTATTATCAATATTTATTTTAGTCAATTTAAATATTTGGAGCAGCTTTACAATGAATTTAACAAACACTAATTTGTGACTTTTACTTATTGAGAGAAGCTTTTGCATTATTTTACCAAACATTACTGTTGTAACTTTTTAAAAGCAGCTTTATGAGAGCTATAACAGCATAACACCTCTCAAAAAGCTATAACATTTCCTAATCAAGCCTAAATCCCACCAACAAGGCGAAAGTCTTAGGTTCAAAACATCTCATTATTTGACATTATAATAGAATTGTATAACTTTTCATATATATATATATATATCACTAGCCCCATCTCACATGCTTACCGATGTGTTCAATGACTTTTTTTGAAAAAAAATAATATAATAGTTGTTTAAAATAGAAGGAAGGAGATAAGTTTTAGAAGAGATTGATTTTTATTTTTTAAAATAATTAATTAATTGAAATTAACTATACATGAGTTTTTTTATTTTTTGTTAAATTTTTTCCTTAATTATAGGAGAATTTGATAGTTTCTAATAAATAATTAAATTTTAGTTTAAAAAGAGATTAAAATTTAAGAGGACACTATGATGCTATTTTGAGCTAAAAACTATACTAAAAATTCATAAGACACCATAAGAGTGTTATGGCTTTTATAATAACATATAATATGTGTGTGTATATATATATATATATATATATATATAGATAATTGAGGAAAACATAATTTATATATTTAATTTGAGAAAAATAAAACGATAAGATCTCTTAGATAATTATACCACTTTTATTTTTATTTTTAAATTTGTTAAGATAAATTTTTCTAACAATATTTTATGAGGGTAAGAGTGAAAAACTAATACTTTTTGTGGGGAAAGAATGTAATATTAATACTTTTTTGTGGGGGGTTTAATGTTTATTTAAAAAACTCAATGGGTCTAATGACCCCAGTGACTATTAGGTTAAGGTAGATTCGATTTCGCCTCAGGCGGCAACTAATTGGCAAGAAGTATTACACTTCCGTCATTATATTATGGGCTACTAGTAACTTATTGATTGATGATGAAACTTGGACTTTTAATTTGAAGAATTTTTTCAAGTGTTCCAATTGTATATTTTTTTTATTCTATCACAATCTGATTAGTTAGAGAATAATATTTTGTAATAAATTATCATATTATTTAAAAAAATTATTTTTTAAATAAAAAAAAATTTCCTGACATTGTGGAACAACTTGGGCTTGACTTATTCTCATAATCGTGTCTATATTTATGTCTTCATTCTTTTTTCTTTCCTTTTCCCCTAGCAGTGTCTGCTTGCTGTAAGGGTTGCTTTGAATTTTCCTTTTAGGAGTTTGGTTGGGCCACTTTTGAATTTCAGACATGTACATAGTTTTTGACAGTGTTTCTTCTTTTCCTTCAATTAGCTTTAAAGCTATGTGAATGGGATTTGTTTTCCAATTGTATGAACAATGTGTAATGATAATATGAATCCCTTTGCACCAAAAAAGAAGAAGAAGAAGAATAAGAACAAGAATAAGAATAAGAATAAGAATAAGAATAAGAATAAGAAGAAGAAGAAGAGAAAGACATGGACCTGGTATTGAATGCACCTAATAAGTTTCTTGCAATTTTTATTTTTTCTCTATCAATTATCATTCAAACCCTTTGAGAGGGTCATTTTCAGCAAATATTCTTTTATATTGACTGCCTTTTTTACAGCCTCTAAATGAAAATAATTATATGTATTAACTATTAAGTATATAATTAATTGATTAAACTAATTATCTTCCAAAATATTTTAAGCTATAAACCAATGTCAAATCCTATTATTTTTGTACCATAGTTGGAAAAATATGATAACAAGACGTAAGCTTTTGTTTTAAAAAATTGACGTTTTACTAATAATTTTCTTTCATTAAAAAAAAAACCAAATTACACCTATAGTCAACAAATGACTGCTTCTAATCCAGTCCTTGTCGGTTAGCACTTAGCAGTATCACAAAGTTTCCACTTCAATTTTTGAAAAAACACAGAAACATGCATTTTCCATTTGGAATATGACTTTTTTAGCTGGTTTAGATCAAAGTGGTGGACTCCATTCACATTTAACAATAAGGTTCGAAAAAAAAAAAGAAAAAAAAGAAGTGTTTGGCTTGTGTGTTAAATTATAAAGAAGGAGAAAATATTAGTTTTTGATACTATTGAGCTTATGGTCTATTACAATTGTGTTTTTTAGTAATTTGGTATTACCCACATATTATATTATGAATCGTAGTAAACGAGAGAGAGAATATGTGTAGTCACGAAATAGAGTGTATTATTTATTGTGAGATTTTTTATATGAGAAAAATTATTAGTTGTAATTAGAATTTGGGATTGTGAGAGCAAGATGTATTGTAATCTCAGAGATTTTTTTAGTCACTTTTATCTATAATTTTTCTCTTAGTTGGAGAATTCCTACAACTTTACTGAGTAGTGGGGTTTTACTCCTAAAGTCAAAATATATAGATGTGGAAATGGAAGTAGTCACATTCATATGATTTCCTTTGTCCTGTTATTCTCATCTCAGATTTCTGCTTCTCCGTGTGAAAATGAAAGGGAGTGAAGAAAATGGTTGGGCTTTTTGTGATTTGTTTTCAAAATTTTACCTTGCGAAATAGCAACAAAATTTGCTTGCAGACCAATTTGGAGCCTTTTTGTTTTCCTTTGGCAAACCATTGTCTAACTTTAGAGCTGACAACTTTCATCGATACAAAATGTTGATAGGATAGCTTTGAATGAAACAAAATAAAACATATTCTTTGTTCTTTATTAAGTGTCCCTTAGTCATTTCCTCGTGATATTTCTGTCTAAGTTATTCTCAGGGACCAAAATGATGATTGTGTTTGTCTTGTCATTTTTTTTCACCGTCTAAGCTCTATAGTGGTAAATCATCATAGAATTCAAGCAATCTCCATCCTTGTGAGTGAGACTATGAGCTTAATTTAGTCTAATGGTACAAATGACTAAACTCAAGTTGTTTTTAGACCCTATCTAACTCACACCAACATATCCTTTACTGCAACAAGAGGTGTCTGCATAGCTGCATTTGAAAGTGCAAGATGAACTTGTTTGTGCCAATATGTTTCTTGCATTGAGAAACAAGTAATTATATTTCAATAATTGTAACTTATTACAATTGGATCCAAATCTCGATGAAGAATGAAGATTACGGTAGGTTCATAATGAGCATAAAATTTTGTCAAATCATACGAACATGAATAATTTACCCAGCTCTGATCTATGTGAGTGCTTTTGAGTTTGAGTCCATAAAGGAACAAAACTCCAACTACTTATCAATGCTTACTGTTTTTTAGTGTCTGCAAACTGTCTTCATCGTTGGGCTGCATTGCCAAATTGTTGGTTCAAAAAATGTATCATCCTTTTTCTAGAGTATAGTTATTTCCTTAAGGTAATGAAGACTTCAGAAACAATCTTGTTTGGTCGCTGTCTTTTTTCATTATAATTGAAAGGGCAGAGAAAACTTTTAAAGGTGAGAGTTGCTCATAAGTCAGAAGTTACCTCCTAATATTTCATTACTGCATTATACATAAAGTAAAAGTGAAATAATACAAGCATAGCTTTGCCAAAATAAACTTGTGGGCAGATTTTGATGGGAATCTAGCAAAATGGGTCAAAAGTGAAGAGCACATCCTAACAATTTGTGTTGTTGAGAAAATTTCAGATTTCTTAAGCTTCAAGCTTTACCACATTTTTTTTTAGTTGTTTTCTAATTTGGTAGTATCCCCATATAATGAAACAAATTACAAACTAAAAATCTCAGACACACATTAGCATTACATGTAAAATGCACATTGACAGCACTATACCTCTTTCCTAATCATAAAGATAATACTAAAAAAGAGAGAGACCCTTTTCTGCTGCTGAGGGCTGTTCTGCTTGTTAATGTTTTCTTAGTCTCTCTTGCTTTCTCCCTAATAAAAAGTGGCAAACAGCCAATAGACAAAACCCACAGCAGCCCATACATTCAACACCCTCAAGTCCTCAACCAACAAAGAAAGTAAAAACTAAAAAGAAGCAAAAGCAGAAAACCACAAAAGACATTGACGCCACTTTCTTTTTTGTAAGAATCTCCCACCCAGTTCCCCACAACACCTGGAATCTCCTGCTTTGTCCAACACCAAAACCCTAACCTCAAATTCAATCAGAGCCTTAGAAATATTAAAACCTCAAAACCCCAAAATCGCAATTTTCGTTTTCCTCACTACACGCCCACTCACACTAACCCCACTACTATTCGGTCTCTCTCTCATAACAGTGAATCTGTCGCCTTCAATTGCGACTTTCCACCACTTAAATTTTCCTTTTTTCTTTTGTCTCTTAGTATATAAAATTCAGGGGTTTTGGGTATGAATCAAGTTGCTGAGACAAAGGACCCAGAGGACGAGCCTGTGGCTCAGTCACATCCTACGGAGGTTTCCAAAGGTTCAGAGAATCCTCAGACGGTCAGTTTCGAAGAAGAGGTCATAGAGGAAGAGAAAACCTCCGACGATCCAATGGAGGAAGACTCAGTGAGTCCGGCAACCGTTTTTTGCATTAGACTAAAGCAACCCAGGTCCAATTTGCGGCATAAGATGAGTGTGCCTGAACTTTGTCGCAATTTCAGGTAAACAATAAAAACAATTGATGTATTCTAGCCCAAAATTATTGGATGTTTTAATTATTTGTAAAATTTTCATTTTTAGCAGTGATTTTTCTGATTTCATTGTATTGTGGTTGTGGTTTGTGTACCGACTGTGGATGGCGTTTAGATATTAGTTTAATTTCGTTCGCTAGTGTATTTGAAGTTTTTTTTTTTTTTTTTGAGTAAAAGAAAGAGGTAACAAAGGGAAGGATAAGAGACAGCATCAATATTTTAGCTCGTAAAAATGCTCAGAATAGTTGCAAGAAACAAATGCTAATTATGGAGTGGCTGAATTTCTTATGGTCATTATGCTAACAGAGAATGAGAAGAGATGGCATAATGTCCTAATCACTTTGAAATGGTACTTGAACGAAGAGCATTGAATCCTATAATTATGTTGCTTGATGCTAATATTTGAGATGTATAAACTTTTAGGTATATCTAATTAATAAACTTTACTAATTACTGCTATTGGCACTATTCTACAGTCTCTAGATATCCCTTATATATATATTTTATTTATTTGATTTTATAAGTGTGCTCTAATGTATACTACTAATAATATACATATCTTTTGAAAACAAATCTGATATACATTTTCAACTTAAATAAAGTGTTACTGCAAACCAATCATGTTTTGTCCGTTGCAATCTATTCTCATTCTCTGTTTTGTCAATCTTCCTCAAGTTTTCTATGAAAATTTAAATGTGTAAAAATCACTTTACCCCCTAAAGTGATTAGGTTAGACTGGTTAGAACCAAGGAAGGATCTTCCAACTTTAAGGTCATATATCTGCGGGGGTTCTGGAGGATTTTCATAATTGTATTGAAATTTTTGCTTTGGAGGCACCTTAAAGCTACTGGTCACTTTGGTCATGGAGCAACCAGTTTGAATATTCTAGGAGAACTGTAGGAAGGTTGGACAGGTGTCTAGTCATGAACCCACAGGGTAGTCGGCTGACAATTAAGTGATTTTAACTTTGACCATTTTAGCACAATATGTTCTCTTTGATGATTTTATTATTCATTTTCACAATATAGAACCAAAACATTCCACGGTTTTTCTTTTTGCAGCATCTTCTGAGTTTGGAAAATGATTAATTGCTCTTTAGTTTAGGTCAAGACAATTTGCATCCTTTCCCTTACAACGTAAGCTGCTGTTTTAAGAATGAGAACTGAGGAAGTAGTTGATTGCTTGCCTTGCAGATTCTCTATTAGAAGGACATAATCTTATAACAATGTGTAACATAATGTTGTGCTTTTTAGTGTGGTCGGCTGGTGCCAGTAATGTTGGTGTGAAATTTCAGATTCTTTGTTTGGGCACATATATATGATGTACTTTTTAGTGGATGATGTTTTATAGCTTGATTGTAAGCCTTCTGTAACATATCTGCAAGACTGCAACTACCAATTGTTAATGAAACTTCTGTTTTTTCTTGTTCATATGTTTCCAGTGCTGTTGCTTGGTGTGGGAAACTGAATGCTATAGCTTGTGCCTCAGAAACCTGTGCGAGAATTCCAAGGTTAGTGTATGCTGTTCATTTGTTCATTCATAGGTTAGGGTTGCCATTTTAATATCCCTTTTTTCTCCCTCTAAGAAACTTTTAGCCTGGAAGGTTGAAGTATGCTTCCATCTTTATTACTCTGTGAATTGCATTTATGTTAGATTGTAACCACATCCTCTTCCAATCTGTTTCTTATTTTATTGGGAAGTCCACAAGCTTTCTGCTATGATCTGTAAATGTATCTACTTGATTTCTCATAAATGTTGGTTTAACCTCTATGTCACTGTACTAGTGGATAAAAATTGTACCTTAATGAATATGCAATTTTAGTGAAAGTTCTTTGTCATCTATCTGGAGATTCTATCTCTGTGTGCTTGCTTGTTTGTTTGTGTTTGTTATTGTGAGATTTTTGTTGACGATCTTTTGTTGTTGTTCTTCTTCTTTTTTCTTGTTTTGTTTTAGTTCAAATGCGAATTCACCATTTTGGATTCCCATACATATTTTGATTCCAGAGCGGCCAACTGAATGTGCAGTGTTCAATGTCATAGCAGGTATTTTGATGGACATAGCTTCTTATATTGTACCTTTTGATAATTATAGATCTGGGCTATTTTTGTTAGACTGAAAATGTAGTTGCAAGAGACTTGAAACGGGTTCACCATTCTGATCCTTTAAATTTTGGTTATTATATTAATGCTTTCTTGTGTTTCTGTTTGGATCAAATTCTTATTGTTTTCTTTGCAATAATGAACATGAATTTGGTAAAACATTGTCAGAGTGAGTAATTTTGCCATGCACTCATATTTTACCAGCACAAACTTGCTTGAAAATAGGGGGCTGTCCATGGCATGATCTGGCATGACACTAGTAATATATTGATTTGCAAATACAAAGTTGGAGTTGTGTGATTTCAGTTCATAAGCAAAGAAAAAATCATTCAGTTTGTTAGTGCTCTTCCTATTCTGGCTTAGGCGGCCAAAGATTGTATTGACTTACGAACCGGATCATTCGATCCTAAATGAGGCAGCCCACAACCAAAATCTTCTATGAACTGCAAATTTTTTCCTTGTACAACCATATTGTTGTCTCTCATTTTCTTCAAGATGGAGAGTAGACACCCAAGATTTTTATACTTATATATTTAATTATCTAAAAATAATTCCCTATCATACCCAAGGAACTAAATTCACTTGGAGGTACCATTTTGATAAGTCCAAAAACGGAAACGATTTAAGAAATGGTATGTAAATAGCATGAAAATGCTAATTCTTGTGGAAATATATAATAAAACACATATTATAATAATTATAAATATCCAACATGATTAATTTAGTACATAGAATGCTATTAAATACATATTAAAGTAAAATTCTTAACATAGACATCAAATTGGAGAAAAATATCAAATTACAACAATGAAGTGGATAGCAGGTGTATATCTAGAATATTAAAATTGTGTAAGGAAAAATTAATATTATTGCTCATATTTAATAAAATTTTAATTTGAACCAACATATTTATGGCCAAAAATTTTAATATTATCCATTACTAAGTTAAACTAAATTATATATGATTTTTTTTAAAATAACAATTGAAATTCTAAAATATGAAAAGAACTAGAGCTAGAACTTTAAATTTTCAAATTCTGAAAATGCCATGTTCGTGTTGACCCGTTTCCTATAGAAATAGTGGAAACGACCCTGTTTCGCATGGAAAAGACCCTGTTTCATGTGGAAACAATCTAGTTTTGTATGGGAACGACCCCGTTTTATGTAGAAACGATAGTTATTTTTTTGTAGGTGAGTTTCGTTTCAGATAGTGTGAAACGTTCGATAGTGTGAAAGCGGAAACGTTTCACACATTTCTGCCATTTTGACACGAATTTTTAAAACTTGATCATATCACGTTCTTGATAAGTGACGTTTTACGTTCCCATTCCCGTTCTATGTGTCGTATTGATCCGTGTACTAGGTAACTATGGGCTTAGTGCATTGAAAGATCCAAGGAGGAACTTCTTGTGGGTGCTCAACATTCTGGAAGCACTTGATAATGGGTATCCACATTTTCACATTTCAATGATTCTAATGAAAAGGAGTTATCATGGTTGAATCCTTGTAAAGTCATCATTTCAACAAGAACCAGAGAGGCACTAGAACTCGTATTAGCCAATGGTTTTCTTTGACTTCCTTGGGTAGTTTGGCAGTATATGATATAAACTAATTCTGTGGTTATAATTATTATGTGATTTGGAAATTCAGTGAACTAGCTTACTGCTCAGCTTGCTTAAGGGCACAATTAAGACATTATTATTCTTGAGATTTTTGTTTTGCTCTTGTATAGGTGTTGTGTGAAAGCCTCTGCAAGACTTAAGATTTTGAAGCATTACATAATCCATTACTTCTTATATGCGTGGTTCTGATGGCCCAAACCTCTAGATTATCCCCCGCCACACCCACAAAAATATTTTCCACTTAGGAAACACGTGCTCATAAGTGCTCTATTTTAATGGAGTAGTCAGTATCTAGAACTTGGGAATGATGGAGATGTTCACATATGGATCGTCAATCTTTTTTTATGAATGAGTATTTGGAACCTAGATGTGACAAGCCTTCACTAATATCCATCAATTTTCAACTTACTGAATCTAGTTTTAAGTCTTCTTGTTAGCGTATGTTATTTTTGGTATATTATTTGATATTATATATTTACATACATGACTCTGTCCCACTGAATTTGTCACTTTGGCAAGAAGTGGAAAAGTGTGATGATGACTTTCCAATTTTACGCACAAAAATAGACAAAGCTTTTCTGTAACAACTAATTGTAAAAGTAGCTTGAATTTTAGATAAAGGGCAAAGTGGAAAATGTACAACTATTACCTTTGACTTTCTCAAGAGTAGTGTTTTGGTTGGTTCAATTCAGGATGATAAAATAACTCTAGTGGGTAGAGGAATCAGTTATTAAAGAAGCGTCTCAGGCTCAAAAGACAAGAGGCTCCAGCCCTCTTGCCTCCACATCCCTCAGGTGAGCTCATTCATTCAGGCTCAACCTGGGCTAGGCGCACGCCTAAACCCCTCAGGCTCACACCTAAACCCCTCAGGCACGCGCCTAGCTTAATTAGGCACGCGCCTAAGCTTTTAGTTGACTACTTGTTGGACCTACTAGGAATTTAGAAAGCAAAAGCACTAATGTTATTGTTTTTGTTTTAGAAATAGTTTTTACTTGTTGAACTTAGTGGACTATATGATGAAACTCTTGTTTTTAGTTTTTCTTTTTCTTTTTTTACTTGGAATTCTTGCATATAACTATTTTTTTTCCTTCCTATTTTTACTCAGTCATAACATATTGACGCTAGATTTTACTTGACGGAAGCCTGAAATTCTTACTTGTAGCAATTTTTGTTATTTTCTTTAATAGGGCACTTGGCCACGTGCCTGCGCCTGGCTCCTAGAACCATGGCTCCAAAGACACCTTGGGCCTAGAATCAAGGCTCCAAAAACCCCTTGCGCCTAGGCCTAGAGCCTTGAACAACACTGGGAGGAAATAAAACTGCTGATAACAAGTGCACATGTCATGCCTAGTCCTTTTGTTTTCTGGATTTTGCCATGTCGCTGCATATCCACATCATGTTGTGTTTGTATCTCCATGTCCGTGTCTATGCTTCCTAGCTCATGTGCTTGTTTTCTTTATTCATACAATAGTTATTTTAGGAGTTTTGAATTTTTTAATGGTTTTATTGAATACCTCTTGCAGATTCTCCTCGCGATTCTGTTCAGTTTATTGAATGGTCCCCAACTTCTTGCCCTCGTGCATTATTGATAGCAAATTTCCATGGGAGGATAACCATCTGGACTCAGCCATCCCAAGTAAGTTGGAGTTGGTGAACTTTTTATGCTAGCTGCTTTCATCACATGTTCTATAGGAAAGCTTTTTCAGTCTAAAAGTAACGTTAATCATCCACTGCTATCAATTTGTTGCAGCTCCCTGTCAAACCTATCCCTAAACTTATTGCATATTTTAGACCTAAGAGTAGCACCTTAATGTGATGAAGAACGAAGTAATAAAATTTATAATTTATAATTTAATTGTATATTAATTATTTAATATTGGAATTATGGACAAATTAGTAGTATTTTAGTATTATTAGGAGTTATAGTTTCCTTTTTATTAGGACTATAAATTTATCTTTATGTCATTAGGGTTTCCTTTGTATTAGGATTTTAAGTATTTACCTTCTATGTTATTAGGGTTTTAGGGGGTCTATATAATGACCCCTAGTGTTGCAGTGTTAAGAAGCTTTTAATGAATTAGTATTGTTGCCTTTTGATAGTTGGTCCTGCATTGTAATGCTTTTCTGATTTTCACTGCATGGGGAAATTGAGCTTTGAATTATCCGAATACAAAAGAATGGTTTCTTTTTCTTTTTATTTCTTCAATTTTTTGTAGCACTTGTCGGTTGATGTAAATGATCTGTACTTATGTCTGCTGCTTGATGTCTTTTTTCTTTACACTTCCCTGCGCTAGTCGTCCTTTTGCTTTTATGTTGTTACAGATTCTTATCACCCTCATATGATCTGTTCACTCAGGGGCCAGCTAATCTGGTACATGATACAAGCTGCTGGCAGCGTGAGCATGAATGGCGGCAGGATATTGCAGTTGTTACAAAGTGGCTATCTGGGGTCTCTCCGGTATACAGTTTACTTCTTTTCTTTTGTTGATCTGATATTAATACTTATCTACACATTCTTTTTTTTTTTGTTGAGAATTATGATGTTATTAGTGTTTTGAGTTAAGTTTTAGGAGCTTTTGTTGTAACTAGTCTAATGAGCTTCTCTTCATTCATTGGTCTGTTAATTGGACTATTTCGAACAAGCCTTTTATTATTTTTGGTGAGTATTGGGCATGCCCAAAGTCTTTAGAAGGCTTATTGAATTGATTCGGGGGCTTTTGGGAGAGGTAAGGATGCCAGGACTCTTTGGCATTGTGCACTTTTTGCAGTGAATCAGGGTGTGTGTGGCTAGAGCATGAAGCTGAGATTTTCTGAGATACATATATCTTCCTACTCATCTGCCAGAGAAAATCAGACCTGTTTTAATGCTGGGATGGTTTCAGAAGGCATTGCAGTAGTAGCTACAAATCCACCATTTGTGCATCAAATTTGTATTGTTGTTTTAGCAAGGGAAAAAAAAGACTTTGATGGGTTGGAGATGTCTAGTTAGAGACGTATGAATGTGTTCTGTCAAGGTTCTGTTGTTGGAAGTGATTGATAACCCTTTGGTTCTATACACGAATTGTTGGACAAATTGAAATAAGTTTGTAATCCTATAGAGTTTGTTGTATGCATCCTGTGTGTGCCAGTAACTTGTTTTCCTCTACCAATAGTGATGCTTTTACTTTTATAAGTAGAAGTCTCACATCCTGGGTTTTGGATACAACTGCCTCTCAGAGGCCTTTTCTAACATCCATCTTTAAAGCCCACTACATTTTTCAATAAAATGTCTCAGATTTCCCTCTTTTCGGAGAGGTATCTGTTTCTGTAGTTGTTATTCACTTAATTTGTAATCCTTTTTCATTTGATTTGCCATGTGACTTATCATCCTTATGTATTTGCACTACTTCGTTACTTTTTTTTTGGCTTTTTTGTGATCTATTTTTCATTTTCAAGTGGTATTTCTGAGCACTTCTGCTATTGTTTTACGTCTTTAAAAAATCAGTATAGGTGGCTTTCATCAAAATCCAGTGGTCTTGCTAATTCTAAGTCAACACTTGAGGAGAAGTTTCTTTCACAGCAATCTCAAACTTCAGGTTTGTTATTTGTCATTTATATTCTAATTGTCTGATTTTGTTCCTGTCCCAATGCGATGTTAATTTTCTTTTTGATGTTTTTGGCTCTCTGTAGAACTGTGTTTAAATTTCTGCCCTGGTGCTACTCTTCAAGCTAACTTAGTATAGATATGGATACTGTATTTGCATGACCACAAGACAGTTAATCCTTTATAACCAATTTTTCTTTTGTTATCACAATTCACAAACTACTATTTTCAACAATACTTTTTTGCTAGTTTTAACAATTTAAACTTTAGGCAGAAAGTAAAGTTGAAGGAGGCATCTAGCTGCAATTTACTATAGAAGGATCCATGTAGCCAGAGCCGACAATTTGGGATTAAGATCTAAGGCTTCTTCTTATAATTTTCTTAAAGATTCTCAATGAAAAGAAAAGCTGAACAAATTTCTTCACATGGGTTCTGTAAATTGCAGGCTGTGACAGGGCTGAATATATTGTTCCAGTTCTGATCACAATTCTTTTTACTATACAAATCTCATGACTCAGTAGAAAAGGGAAAAGAAAGAGAAAATGAACTTTTTTCATTGTCATTGATTCTTTTAAGTTTTTTTACTACAGTACACTGTCTTACACCGTTACTGCCTTATATTAATAAACTTAAGAATGCAGGTGGTATGATGAAGTAGTATTTTGATTCCGCTAATGTTATCATGATGATTCTCTTTGGTCAAAACTCATTTATCTTCTGTTCTCTTTTAATTATTTCTTCCTTGTTTTCTCAAAGCTGCTACTCTGTTTTTAACAGCACCATACTTGTGTAACTGATGCATTTTTTTTATATAATAATTTCAGCTAGGTGGCCCAGTTTTCTTTGCGTCTGTTCAGTTTTCTCATCAGGGTCTGTTCAACTTCATTGGTCCCAGTGGCCTCCTAATCAGAGTAATGCAGCACCAAAATGGTTTTGTACAAGCAAAGGACTCTTGGGCGCTGGGCCTAGTGGGATCATGGCTGCTGATGCTATTATCACAGATAGTGGTGCCATGCATGTGGCTGGTGTGCCAATTGTTAACCCATCTACTGTTGTTGTTTGGGAGGTAACTCCTGGACCTGGAAATGGTTTCCAAGCTACTCCAAAGTCAAGTACTAGTAGTGGTGTCCCACCATCACTTAGTCCCCCAAACTGGGCTGGTTTTGCCCCTTTGTCTGCATATTTGTTTAGTTGGCAAGATTATTTATTGTCTGAAGCAAAGCAAGGGAAAAATCAGACAGATCAAAGCCTCAGTGAGGCTGTATTACTTCATTGCTCGCCAGTTTCAAATTTTTCAGCATATGTGAGTCCTGAAGCTGCAGCTCAATCTGCAGCAACAACTACATGGGGTTCGGGAGTAACAGCAGTGGCGTTTGACCCAACCTGTGGTGGTTCTGTGATAGCTGTTGTGATTGTTGAGGGTATGTACCTGTATTTGACTTGGAAATTAATTTTTAGTAAGATGTCACCGGAGTTCATTTCTATCTTCATATTTGATCATTGAGTAATTTTATACATGTTAGTATTGTTTTCTCATTTTTGGATGCCAACCGTCCCTCCATCTGCTCCTGTAACTTCAATCCATGAACTCTGGAACTCTGTTTTTCTTTTCAGTCATGTGCTGGAACAAAAAGGTTTGCATTCTCTGATCATATGTATCTGTTCATGTTATCAAACAATGCTGTCAACCAAATTTTGGCTCAGGAAATACCAGACGTTTATCTACTGCCAGATTACTGCAAGCCATCTGGCCCTATGCCCCCAACCTCCCTCCCTGCCACCACCCCCAAAAATGAACAAAAGCTAAATGGTGCAAATGGGAGATGTTGTTTTTCAGTCTAACCATAATTGCAAGATCTTTTGGTTGACCTTGCTGCTAACATTTAAATTTGGAAAAATCCTGGCTTGTGCTATCTGTCCATGACATGATGCCATCCAATCTAGGGGTTAATTCGAATTTAAGTGATTCTACTGTCAGTCTGGGATTTGCAAGTGAAATCCAAGGTTTGGTATATACCCTTACGGTATGTTGAAATCATGCATTTTGGACAAGCGAAACTTTGAACCTTGAACCTTGAACCTGTGACAATTGAACCAAACTGATATTTTTATCTTTTTTCTAATGTAAAGAGGTCTTATCATTATACTAGTGCTAATTTCAAATGTAGAAAGAGGATTTGTTTTTTTTCTTTACAAGAGGCTACGTGAATAAAATGTTTACAAAAAAAGGCCTGTCTTGACCTTCTAATCTTTCAAACATAGGAATTATTGCACTTGCTCTGTATATCCTAGACCTGAACCTGGGATTTAAACTCAGATTAGTATGTGCCATATTTATCTATCAGGAAAATCCAAATACTTATCTAGCCCTCTCTTCATGTCTAAGTTTGGGGAAATGCTGGTTCTTGTCTGTGATTTGTGTCAGATTTTTTGTTCAGAAGTTTCAAGTTTAGTGATCGCCTAAGTAAAAAATATTGATGTATAACTGGTTTCATACATGCAGGACAGTACATGTCTCCTTACGATCCGGATGAGGGCCCTTCAATTACAGGGTGGAGAGTGCAACGTTGGGAATCATCTCTTCAGCAAGTTGTTCTCCATCAAATATTTGGGAACCCCACTTCTAGTTTGGGTGGGCAGCCGCCCATGCAAACTGTTTGGCAGTCCAAAGTAGACCTTAGCATACCACCAACAAATGATTTCACGTGTCACCAAGCACCTGCAAGTGCTCTATCCTCCGATGTACAAAAGGCATCTGAGGCCGGTGCTGATAAGGCAAAAAGGGTTAGTTTTGATCCCTTTGACCTACCAAGCGATGTTAGATCACTTGCTCGAATTGTATACTCTGCTCATGGTGGTGAGATTGCCATAGCTTTTCTGAGGGGTGGAGTCCACATTTTTTCTGGTCCAAACTGTGCATCTGTTGACAACTACCAGATTAATGTTGGTTCTGCAATTGCTGCTCCTGCCTTCTCTTCAACGAGCTGCTGTTCAGCTTCTGTTTGGCATGATACAAGCAAGGACCGTACCATGTTAAAAATAATTCGAGTTCTTCCTCCTGCTGTCCCTTTTAGTCAAGTGAAGGGCAACTCATCAACCTGGGACCGACCAATTGCTGAGAGGTGCTTCTTGAAAACAATTTTTCTTAGTAAATGTCAATAACGTGATCAGTACTCTGCAGATGACTGCTTTTAAACATTGTACTGTCATTTTTGTCAGAATCAGGAAGATGTAATTTATTTTTTTTCACTATTCACATCACGATGCTGATTTATGTTCATCAAAGCAGGTTCTGGTGGAGCCTTTCAGTTGGAGTTGATTGGTGGGATGCTGTTGGTTGCACCCAGAGTGCTGCTGAGGATGGCATTGGTTAGCATGTCTTAACTCTTTCTGAAATTAAAAGGACAATATTTATGTTGTCTTTATACAAATTCTGCAAGAGAACATCTGTATGGCATGGTGGATAGTGCTTCTTATTGATGTAAGTGGTTCTTGTTTTGTTTCAGTTAACCTCAACAGCGTCATTGCAGTTCTTGATGCTGATTTTCATTCTCTTCCTTCTGCTCAACATAGGCAACAGTTTGGTCCTGTAAGTTATTCTGAGCGACTGCTATTTCAGTATATGATTTCATGCTTCGTTGCAGTGGTTTCATGTCTCATAGCTAGTTTCAACATGAATATAAGAGGTCATGCTTCTTGATAAAGCTTAATTAAGAGTTCCTTCAATCTGGATTCCGTTTTCTATATGGTAAAACACCCCTTAATTAAGAGTTCCTTCAATCTGGATTCCGTTTTCTATATGGTAAAACACCCCTTCCCCATCTGTCACCCCCCCCCCCCCCAAAAAAAAAAAAAGGAAAAGAATCCTATGATAAAGCCTCAATTGAAGTTAAGTTGGACCGCCCAACCTAGGAAATGGCAATCCTGATTGCTTATGGTGCAGAAACTATTTTGTGGCTCCTTGGTATACTAGATTTGCAGGCCTTTACTTGACAGATATGCACCATATAAATTTCTGAAACTTTATTTTTTCCAGTCTCATATTTCAAATTTAAGTCAATAAACAAGTTTTGCCATAAATCTGAGTCCTCAAATCTCTAGTATAAGTAATAGACCCACTTTTAGATAAACTTGCTGCATACAGAGTGTATTAGTTCAACCTCTCATTTCCATTTTATTTCCTTTACAAATTTTTTTGGGGCTCTGTTATTTCCCTGGATGTGTGCTGATTGCTTTGTTTGCATTTCATTATTCTTTGGCTAAAAGAACTTCGTTCTCATGTTTCAGAGTCTGGACAGGATCAAATGCAGGCTATTGGAAGGAACAAATGCTCAAGAAGTTAGGGCAATGGTTCTAGATATGCAAGCTAGGTTGTTATTGGATATGTTGGGGAAGGGAATTGAATCAGCTTTGATAAATCCTTCTGCTTTAGTATCTGAGCCATGGCAGGCATCTGGTGAGACGTTATCCAGTATTGATCCCGAAGCAATGTCAGTTGAACCAGCACTAGTTCCAAGCATCCAGGTTTCATTTTGCATTCTATTTGGAATCTATTGTTTTTGAAGCTTGTTTGAAACACCAGATGCCCATTTGTGTATTGTTCTCCCCAAGTTGTTTGTTCAATCTTGCTGTACTTTCACATGCATCAGTACATCCACTGACAGACATGTATACTGCGGAATGCATTTTGGGCTTTTTAGAGAAAAGTTAACCCATGTCCTTTTTTCTGTTGCTCAGTTGCCCATTGATTTTGATTAGAATACTATTCCTTATTTTTTCCTGCTGTCTACTTATTGTAATGTATGCAGGCTTATGTTGATGCTGTTCTTGATCTAGCTTCACATTTCATTACACGCTTGCGGCGTTATGCAAGTTTCTGTCGCACATTGGCAAGTCATGCTGTGACAGCAGGCAGTGGAAGCAACCGCAATATGGTTACTAGCCCTACCCAAAGTTCTGCATCTCCTGCAACAAATCAGGGTGAGTATGCACCAGATGTGTTATAGAGTAACTCTTAGAAGATTATCTCATAATTTTAAGGTTTATTTAGTAGAATATAAAAAATTTTAGTTTCATACTCCTAAGGTAGTGGATTTTTTTCTCAAACCTTTATTATAATTGATTCTATTTGGATGGTCAGGCAATCCCTACAAAGGATGAATTTAAGTATTTAAGTTCATTTATACAAAAAATGGCGCAATTGATTATGATGTGAACCATAGGATCAAGGCAGGGTGGGTGAAGTGGCGAAGTGTTTCGGGTGTTTTATGTAATCATAAAATCTTGAATAGGTTAAAAGGAAAATTTTATAAGATGACAATGAGACCGGCTATGCTATATAGTACTAAATGTTAGTCAGTTAAGAAACAACACACTTAAGATAGGAGTAACCGAAATGAGAATGTTGAGATGGATGACTGGACATATAAGAAATGATAGAATATGAAATGAGGAGAAAATGAGGGAGAATCGCCTATGTTGGTTTGGACATATCCAAAGTCGGCTAATGGATGCCGTAGTAAAGAAATGTGACTTGGTGCAAGTTATAGGTGTTAGACGTGGTAAAGAAACTTATATGGGGGCAGTCATTGAGAAGGATATGCCTGTTCTAGGCATTATCGAAAATGATGCCTTTGATCGATGTGAATAGTAGGAAAATGATTCATATAGCGACCCTAACTAGTTTGTTTTTTAAGGCTTAATTGAGTTAAGTATTTGCAAGTCTCTACTATAAACTAGCAGTCTTTATTTTTATTCTGACTCATTTCTCCATTTTTATGAAGGCTGCATAATTTAATGACAGTGTTTGCTGCATTTCCAGGTGGCCAAAATGGAACCACAAGTTCAACTGGAAGCACTCAGATGCAAGCTTGGGTTCAAGGGGCTATTGCTAAGATTAGCAGCACCAATGATGGCGTGTCCAATTCGACTCCAAACCCCATAAGTGGTCCATCTTCATTTATGCCAATTAGTATTAATACAGGGACCTTCCCTGGAACACCTGCTGTGAGGCTCATTGGGGACTGTCATTTCCTTCATAGATTGTGCCAACTTTTGCTATTCTGCTTTTTCTTTCGGCGAGCACAACTTCCCCGCTTTAGTGGGGGTTCACAGAGAAATGCTGATGCAAATATGCAGAAATCTCAACCTAATGGTCCTGGGAAGGTGGAGGACACTGCAAAACCAGTATCCGCTGTGGTTAGATCAGATGATGGTCAGGTAGCTCGAACCGGCCAGCTTGTACCTGGGTCAAAAGGAGCTGAAGAAGGACCTGGTGGACGGGCAAGATTAGGTTATGGAAATGCTGGTCAAGGATATACTTTTGAGGAGGTAGAAAATGATAAATTGTTATTAATTTTCCATCAAACTTGAACATTAATTTATGTGTCTTATATTAAGACATATCTCTTCTCTCGCATTGTAACTGCGGGTAATTGTCCTCGAGGAGATGACCAAAGGGCCTGTTGATTTTACTTGAAGTACTCTGTGCATTGATAATGCAGGTGAAGGTGCTTTTTCTGATACTTATGGACCTTTGTCGTCGAACAGCTGGGTTGGCACATCCTTTGCCAGTTTCTCAGGTAGGAAACGGCAGCTTCCAGGTCCGCCTGCATTATATTGATGGGAATTATACCGTCCTTCCGGAGGTTGTTGAAGCATCACTTGGTCCACATATGCAGGTATCTGTCTATGATTTTATTTGGAAGATTAGTAAGCAGAGGAAATCAATGATGCTAGCTAGAATTATTGTTTCACTCAAGCAGCCACAAATTCCGAAGTCAATCTCTTTTTGATTTGAAATTGTGGTAAAAATAATGATCTGGAAGTAAATAACTTTTGGTAAGGCTCTAGAAGAATGAAAGTATTTATTGAAGTTACATGCTCATGAGGTTGGTTCTGAATGTATATCTTTGTCTGTTTCTGCTTGCCTTGAGTTTTTTTTTTAAATCCCTGAAAATTTAGTTTATGGTTTAACTTTCATTTGAAATTTCTTATTCTGCTGAATGTAGTAATATGGTTTACTATGATTTAGAATATGCCTCGGCCTAGAGGTGCAGATGCTGCTGGTCTCTTACTCCGTGAGTTAGAACTTCACCCTCCATCAGAAGAGTGGCAAAGGAGGAATATGTTTGGTGGACCCTGGTCGGATCCAGATGATACTGAGGCTGTCAATGATATGCCCAAGCTAATTAGTTCTGGTGACCCACTTGATTTCAGCTCATTGGGAAATTGTGATGTTCATTATGGAGCCCAAGGGTTATGGCCAAGGAAGCGTAGGATCTCAGAAAGAGATGCAGCTTTTGGGTTGAGAACTTCTGTTGGCCTAGGAGCATATCTTGGTATTATGGGGTCTCGGAGAGATGTTGTTACTGCCGTGTGGAAGACTGGCCTTGAGGGGGTTTGGTACAAGGTTTGATAAGAAATTTCCACAATTCTTTATTTGTCTTTCCCTCATTTGCTTGTTAGGTTGTAAGATTTCCAAATGTGCCTAGTGTCATTTATGCAGACACTCAAAAGTGATTTCAATTTGATCATATTTCCTTCTTTGCTCCCGTGATGTCATTGTGTTTGATCATACAGTAAGTTTTATCTAGAATTGTTACTGAAAAAAGGTAAACTAAATTAAATAGTACCATCTTTGACCTGGTTGAGTCTATAATTCCAATGACTGAACAGATCTTGTTAAATGTCAAGTTGTTATCTTTGGATTATAGATATTATTGGATCCCACTTATTTTTTCAACTAAGATGTTTCCTCCCCTCCTGGGAAATAAGATGACTGTTGTTCTGCTTTTGCTGCATGCGTAGCATGCATAACAGATATATTTGATATGATTTTACTTTTATTGTTCTGTTGTTTCTAAGAGTAATGTGAAACTGCTTTGAATGTTTTGGTGTCTGCGATCAATCAGACATTAGGATGAAAAATAAAGTACAATGTTCCAGTGCAAATTTTATTCAAAACTTGATAAAATGGAAACTTTGCATGTGCTGCTTCAGTTACATCCAACTTTTGGGAAGGGAATTAACACCAAACTGTATACTCCTAGGCAATATTTAGTGTATGTTTTGAACCGATGTTTTGTTCACATATCTTTCAAGAAAAATATAGACAAATTAAAAGTAACATGATGTCTTCTCGGTGACATGGCTTACGTTTTGATGATGCTCAAGAAGCTTCTAACTGTCAAATTTGTTATTATGTTCGGATGTGGATAAAAGTTATTAATAAAAATATCCTCCTTGTCCTGCTATATTCTGTGTTGTTGTGAATACCTTTTGTTAAGTACTTAGCTTAAGCTTCTTGTAATGCAGTGCATAAGATGTTTGCGGCAGACTTCTGCTTTTGCTTTACCAGGTGGTATCAGTCCGCCTAATCAAAATGACCGAGAGACATGGTGGATCAGCCGCTGGGCATATGGCTGCCCAATGTGTGGTGGAACATGGGTTCGAGTTGTATAGATGACTGCATAATAGAGTTGTTATTTAAGTGAGTGCTTCTCTCCCTCATTTTAAGTGGGAACAAGTTCGCAGAAGGAACTTACACATATTATTGTTTATTTTGACAGCTTGGTGGATGGGATGGGATGCTCATTAGGCATGTACATGAGATATGTGGAGTTAAGGAGTTGGTTTGTTTGCTAGTGTGATCTTCATTGATGATGAATTTCACTTGGATCTGATTAGGTATCCAATTTGATTGCCTTGTTGCAATCGAGTTCTTGTTCTATGTCAGATGTGCAATTTTGAGGATTATGGTCAACTTGCACCAGTAATCTTGCCTGTGGTGTTTACCAATTTTTGTCTTCCCATGGTTTGTAGTACTCGTTCTTGACTTGTTTTTCCTTTTCGATCAATTCTTTGAGTTTATTATATTTCCCTGTCTTCCTATGGCAATGCAGGCAAAGTGTAAATGCCCAATATATTATAGAGGACCTAACCGTCCTGTAGAACTTACTGGTTATTGTTGTTTAGCTGGGATGATTTAGTTAATTTCTTTTGGTCCTCTCAACTTTACCATGACCAGTTGAAAGTTATGTGCCTTGTGGCTGAAGCTTAACTCTCGCTTTTTTCATTTTCTTATTTTGACAGCAAGGATTTTGAATTCTTTTAACAAAAAAAGAAAAGAAAAAAACCAAATGGATCTGTATCATTCATACTCATGGAGAATCTGTGGATTGGACACACTTGGATAAAGCAGTGCAAGATTTCTGCTGGTGAGAACTGAAGATTATTTTAGAAGCAAACTGCCAACTTTTGTTTAGTCCAAAGGAGAGTACTGATATTTGGCTCCTATCATATTGTCATGTACATTATGTAGGTGTACACATTTATAGGTGTATGGATTTGATTGTCATGTATTTTGTAGATGTACACAGTAACACAGCAATGTTGTTAGTGCTACACAAATCATGTAATAACAGATTAGGAATATTGTTAATTGGCAAAGACATTTTACTTAATCCCATGAAAATTCCAATCCACTGGGGATGGATTTCTGCCTGTTACTGGTTTATTCCCCCAACCCTTCCCCATCCTTGTGTCAAAAAAATATATCTTAGGAAACTGCAATAGATATTTTGTTTAAAAATTATGAACAAGTTATAGTACTTGAATCTTAAAGGTTACTTTTAAGCTGTTCACAAACTATAATGAGTAGATTGGTGGGTTGTACAGGAAGTTGTTTGCAGACAGATTGGTGTTATGGGTCATTGGTTTTATATGGGTAATAGTCTTGGTTGTATGGGTGGGTAATTTAATGTAGGTTTATAAGGAGATGAATACTCTTTTCTCACTACCACCCCAAAGTTGTCCAACTGAGTCCTTTCCAGGCTGCAGACACCATGTTTCTTGACAGTACCCAGGTCGCGAATGAAGCACCGGGCTTAGGGATGATTCTCACTTGCTAAAAAGGGTAGTTCAAGTTGAATTTCTAAGATTCGAGGGTGCCAACCTACGAGGATGGCTTTTCAAATGTAGGAAGTCCTTTGAAGTAGATCTTGCTGCGTCAGTTTCAAACCTTACCAGAATTCACAGTACCCCAATTCTGTGCCTTCACCCCTTTTAAATGTTATCATGGGCGCAATAGTCTCACATTGGTTGTTGTATGATTAACTTAATGTAAATTAATAAAGAAATGAGCATTCTCTCTCTAATATTAGATTTTGGAATGAATTCTATTATGATTCTTAACAATGGTATTAGAACCACCAATCCTATTCTAACTTCACAATGTGAAAATGACTTCACAAGGTATTGGGTGTTGATGTAAAATGTAAGTGTTTTTCTCTTTTCTCATAAAGAAAAAGGTTTTAGTTTCTAAACTATGTTTATTTAATCAGAATAACTTTTTTCTATGTTTTTTTTTTTTTTTTTTTTTCAAGATTCTTGGCACAAGAGTTTATTGCTGCCAAGGAGAATATATAGATTGAGATGAGAATTTTATAGGAGTGAAACATGTTATTTGATTTTAAATGTTGGACAATTAATAAATAATAATGTATAAAATGAGCATAGCTAAAGTATGAATATTGATATGGCTTTTTTTATCGGGTGTCCTTAGGACACTTGTTAAAGTGATAAATATACAAATTTTATATATTTTAATGTAGTTGTTTGTCATGAATTTAGTGTTGTGTAATAATTCATTTATTACTGTTGAAATGTTTTAATTTTTAAAAATCATATTTATTATATCTTATCAAGTGTCCTTAGGACACTAATTAAAAAATATGGTTGATATACGTAAATGAAAACCGGTCTAGGAGTGTTGAATCCAAAATCTTTTAGATAGCTAATTAAATAAGTTATCACCAAATCAAACTACATCTTATATATTATTTTTATATATATACATATATTTATTATAAATTTATATATATAATATTAAATAAATAAGTTTACAAGTCGAGTTTTAACAAAATTGAATTAGTTTCATTACTTCAAAAATTTAAAATAAAATTAAAATTAGACTTAAGAAAATATGTTTGTTCATGAATTATTCACAAGTTACTCGTCTTGCTACCGTATTAAAATAGATACCAGATTACTTAAAAAAAAAAAAAGCATAGAATACTAATAGCTGGGGGAAATGGAGGTACACAATTGACCCAACTAGTCGGGTCAAATTTGATTGAGTAGAGTTCCTTTATATATTCTATGTCCATGGATCTCAATCCAAACCCAATGACCCAATTGCCCTATTCATGACATCAGTCACATGGAGATTTGGATAACCCAAACCCGGGCAGTCGATCTGAGAGGACTTGAACTTGTTGACCCAATTGATTCTTCACCAGCTTCCTTCCAATTCGTTTTGGTTCCGTTTGAACCAGTGAGCATCGCCACCTCCATTACCATGTTCCGTTGAACTTTTTTCTCAACAATTTCAGTATCAGAGAGACGGATTCAAGATAAAGATGAGCAGCACTCCGAGTCAAGGATCTCACTCACTGGCCTTCAGGGTAATGAGGCTATGTAGGCCTTCATTCCAAGTGGAACCGCCTCTCCGCCTTGATCCTGCTGACCTCCTCATCGGCGAGGACCTTTTGGATGACCTTGACGCCGCTTCACATGTCCCTTCTTTGATCAGCGCCACCCATGTTACTGATTCCAGCGACTCGGATCCCAGTTACCGCAACAGATTCCTACTTCATGACTTCCTCCGATGCTATGGGCCTCTCTGGCCTCCTAGTTCTTCCTCAGTCTTTTGGGTATTGCCTCTCTCCCTCTTGCACTTTCTCCCTCATTGTAATTTAATTTCTGGAAGAAAAAAAAGAAGTGATTTTGGGTGTTGCAGGGCCATTTATTTGGGAGAGACTTTCTGCAGCTATATCAGTATAAACAACAGCTCCAATTTCGAAGTCAGAGACATTGTAATCAAGGTGGGTTCTATATCTTTGTTGATTGAATTGGTTTCATACCATAGATAGCAAGATGTGTCTGCTTCTTTATATTATATATACTTACCATGATCAGTCATTTATGCTTGTGGAACTGTAATTTATAAGTTGGTTGCGTTTTCCTTAAATTATAACAAAGGGTAACCTAATTTTGCTATGCTGACTTGGCACACAGACGATAGAGTGAAAGTTCTTTGTTCTGTGCCTCCTGCTCTAATGCTTAAGTAGCCTTTTGGAAATATTTCTCTTTAGCTTATTGACTATACAAATCCACAACATAAATGATAATTATGATAAATATATGAATTTGTTGCATTTTCCTTAAATGACAACTGTGGTACAACTTGGAACTGATGATGATTTTTGTGGAAGAAAGAACTGATTCAGGATACATATATTTGTAAAAACTTAGGTCTTATTAGATGCCAGTGGTATATTGTTGCACTTGAGGAAATCTCGTAAAACCATGTTGATGTCAGTTTAAGTAAAACCAAAAAAAAAAAAAAAGAAAGAAGAAAGAAAGAAAGTGGGAAATTTGAATGGAGGTTAAAGAATAGTACATAATTAAACTAGTTGAAAATTAAAAAATCGTGATGCATGTAAACTCAACTTCATTACTTTGGCATCAGACTTACTATGTTTTGAAATCTTTATGTTTTGTTCTTGCTTCCATCTTCAACCTCTAAAGTTACTTCATGGATCTTGTTCAAAATTGGGGTTCCAAACCTAATGTTTGATAAAATCAAATGGTCCCTTAAAAATATTTTAAAGCAAACCCAAGGTTGGTTTTCTTTGGTAGAGTGTAGAAATATTTGATGTTTTCATTTAGGACTCATTTGGCGCATCATATAAGGATAACAGGATAGTATATAAGTATTCAGTTGACTTTTATCCAATGTCTGCATTAACAGGATAGAATAGACTTATACTGTTGATCCCTCTTATAATATGCTTGATATAAAACTATACAATGGGGAGGGACAATGATAAGACAACAGTAAAACTATACAGCCTAATATATTGTATAATCATATACTATACAATCCTATAAGATGCGCCAAACGAACCCTTAATGCTTTGGTCACTGGGAAAAGTACTTGTTAAAGCTACTAAATAGTTTCAATTATATTAGCCTTTTATTTACTCTACTGCCACTTTGGTTCCTGGCAACCTGCACTGAGGCCACTTGGGAACCCCTGCCAGTGGCATTATTGACAGGCCAGCAGGCCATAAGAAGTAGAATGGCTTAAAGGAGATCAACTCATTTTTTTTATCCAATGCGTGGCCCTCTTTTTTCTAATCATGGGCAACCACTTACAGGACTTATAAATGAATCTCTTACAACTTCTTAATCATTTGAGTAGACAGACACAAAAAGCATTAACAGCCATATTCTCATGGTGTTGGCTTTGTCCCTTTTCTTTTATATTTTTTTCTTTACTTATAAAAAAGTTTGATCTATAAACTATCCAGGCAGAAATTCACACTGAGAGGCAGAGGATACTTCTTCTAGATACATCAAAATCACCTGTTGAGTCAATACGTGCCAGTGGACGTTATGATTTTATTGTGGAACATGACGTGAAGGAGCTTGGAGCTCACACGTAAGTTTTCAGCGGTGATTTCCTTATGTGTACATATACATGCTTATGAGCATGTGGACCATAGTATGTTTTTTTGTTGACTTCCCAGTTTAACCACTGGTATGCTGCCTAACAATCTTTAGGCTGGTCTGCACTGCATTGTACAATGATGGTGATGGTGAGCGGAAATATCTACCTCAGTTTTTCAAGTTCATTGTTTTAAATCCACTTTCAGTTAGGACAAAGGTATCGCTACCTTTCCATGTAAATTTGAAACTTTGATGATATATTGTTTCCAATTTTTCATGACCTATTAGTTAATACCAATTCATTTCTCTTTTGCAGGTCCGTGTTGTGAAGGTATGTTCAGGACTAAACTGTTTTTTTATATGGAAAGAGAACTTTTATTAAGGCATAAGGGAAAAAACCCGGGGGGGTTGTTGGGGGACAATTTTTATCCCATAGATGGCGCCCTGGGAAATAACAATCATGAAAAATCTTTGCATTATATTCCAACCTCACCCCAAATCACTACAAAGATAGCACAATTCCATAAACATGGGAGGACTTTGATTGTTAAGCTGAAGCGAGAATGGGATGAAATCTAGAATTGGAAAACGAATGGGTCGCAACGCGAAACTTTGGCCCAACCCAATAAACAAGACAAAACACAACATTATTCATGTTGTAAGTTAAAGATTTGCGTCTAGATATACATTCTGGTCATATGAATTTGAATATTTGAAGTTGAAAATTTCTTTTTTTCTATAGTGTAGTAGCTGTTAAAAGGTATTCAAAACATGATCAAATGCAGCATGTTTTACTCAGCTTTTGTGAGGTATTTGTTGGTTGTTTGCATTCTGTATTTTGAAAACTATGGAGAAATCAGTACAGTTAGTTTGATAAAGTTTAAAATCGGAAGCAAATTGATGGACACCCTTTGTCACTGCATAGGTTCATGTTATGAATGAAGACGAAAGTTATAAATAAATTGTTCCATGGCCTTTATTCTATATTCTCTACTACTTAATGGATCATATTATTACGCTTTTCTATTGTATGAATCAGTATCTAATTGAAAGTATTTTAGTAATAATTCATGTAAAAACTGAATTACTTTCATGTTACTTTTATTGGATAAGTAGTCATATATTACTTTGAAGATCAATAAAAATTAGTTCACAGAAATATAAAGTTTTTCTTTTAGACCTAAAACTAAGATACTGAATGATTTTTCGTAATGTATCTGTTATACACTCGTTAATAATGCCTTGGAAGATATATATTTGTAACATGGCCCTAATTTATTCAGGTAGAATGTACTAAATGCAACTGGAAAATTTTGAAACTGTAGACTTTCAAATGAATATAGTGTAGCTGATTATAGATGGTCACTGCATTTATATATAAGAAAGAAATATGCTCCTTGTAAAATGGAACCATTTTCGAAATGTTACAAATATATTCTGGTTAAATGGAAAACTACTAATTTCTTAGAGCTTTCTTTGTTATTTCTTAGATAATGGGAGGGCCAACATAGTGCATGTCTCATAAATGTTGATTCAGAAAATCTGCATCTTATATTAGCTCGTTTGCTCATAAAGTTTGCTTAGATATTAGCTTTAGCTTTCTGTGATTATACTATTTCTGAAATTTGCATTTTATACTACTCAGGGTCTGATATATAGATCTGTGTGTGGGTGTGTATCCTATTGTGCACTTGTTGTATGTAAATCTGTTAGACCCAAGCTCATCCTAGGCCATGTCATTCTTCTGTGTTCACATGAATATTCTGCTTTTTTTCACTGCTTATATGGTGATCTTCTATAATTTTAAATTATGTTTGAATACCTTTTGATGAGTAATCTAATTAGGAAATTGATTTATGGTTAGGTGGGTTCTGAAATTTGAGATCAAGGGATCCAGTTTGTCTTCTTAATGTTAAAACTCAGAATTCACGTTTTAAGGTTGCAAGTACTGATAATTGGATGATAAAGAGATCATTTCAAAGTTCTTGTGTATGATGCTTTCAAATACACATATTGATAAATTATTCAATAAACTACAGTCTTTTTTCCTCATAAAATGTTTACTTCTTTCTCATGCCCCAGTATAAGAAAGTTCAACTGATTTTCCAAATCCAAATCACTTACCTCAAATTCATGCATTAGCTATTTTCTTTTCTTTTTCTTTTTCTTTTTTATGAGTGTCAAATGATCATCTTCCTATGATAATTGCTTTTTTGTCTCAGGAAACTACTTTCCTGGAAGCTTGTTTAGAAAATCATACAAAATCGAACCTTTTTATGGACCAAGTAGATTTTGAGCCCGCTCAGCATTGGAGTGCAACAATACTTAAAGCTGATGAACACCATTCCGAGAAAAATTGTCCAATAAGGTCTCTGGTATATGTTTTGTTTGGGATGAAGCATTTGAAATTCAACAAATATCAAGCCATGCTTTTTCTTATCAGAAATTACAAATGTTTTAAGTTTTTCTCTTTAATGCTACTTCAGGTTCATCTAATTATTGACTATAAGCTTTATTAAATTTGCAGAGACACATTTAAGCCACCAGTGCTTATTAGATCTGGCGGAGGAATTTATAACTATCTTTATCAGTTAACATTGTCATCGCAAGGGTCTTCGGAGATGAAAGTTGAGGGAAGTAACGTTCTTGGTAAACTGCAGATTACATGGCGCACAAATTTGGGTGAACCTGGTCGCCTACAAACACAGCAGATACTGGGTGCTGTAAGTGCTTATTGTTATGTGATGATTATAAGAAACAAGCTTCAGTGATCTGATGTATTCACTTCAGCTAAGTAGATGTTAGAGAACAAGAGGAAAGTTAATGGACTAAGGAAAATTAATGGACTATGTCCATTTGAATCTAGTATTATGTTCTTTGTCTTAACTTTTAAAAGTGGGGGGAAGGGGGAGTTAGATCATAGGTTTAAGAATAGAAAAAGTGTTTTTCCCCTTTTGTTTTCCTTGTATTCAAGATGTTCATTTAACAGATTATAATTAAGGATACATTGTCTTAAGAGAGGTGTGTGTGCATGTGTCCATGTGTGTATCTGTTGTCTGTATCTTTTCTACCACGTGTGTGATCCAGAAAACACATGGTGGACAATCTTGGGAGATAAATGCTCTATTTGCTTTGCTAAATTATGGCTGTTTTCTAGACGTATGATCTCCTACTCAGGAGATACACTTCTGTTTATGTTTACAAGTATGCCACATCCTAATGCACTTCAAGTGTTTGTCTTACTGTCTGGAAATATTGTTCTGCAGCCTATAACACGCAAGGAGATTGAGTTGCATGCTGTGGAAGTTCCATCTCTGATTAAGCTCCATACACCATTCTCGGTAATCATTTCTCCATTGATGCTCCTTTGTGCTCTACTTTATAAAATAGAAAATATGGAACTTATCTGCTTTAAATAGGCCATATGATATAACTCTTCCATTCCAGTGCCTCTTGGTAGACTCATTATCCACCTTTTCAGGTTGCTTCTTTTGCTTTCTTTATTCCATTTTTATTATTAAGCTAGTTTTACTTGTAGAATTTTCTAAAATGAATTTGGAAGCTGAAGGTGAGTTGTTGCTACTTGCAGCTGCAACTAAATCTTAAAAACCAGACAGATAGAGCATTAGGCCCATTTGAGATTTTGCTATCCAAAAATGATTCACTTGAGGAGAAGGGGGTTGCAATCAATGGGCTCCAATCAATGGTAATATGTATGATGCATCAGTCCTGTTTCTACTGTCAATTATGCTTAAGAGACTTTTTCATTTTCCTTTGGTACATTATTTTCCTTTTCTTAATGTATATTTCTACAATTTAGATGTTGTCACTAAAATAATTCTCTTCATAATAATATCATTGCAAATCCATATAGAGTTGCTTTCCAGGACATGGGTGAATTGTTTTACAGGACATCTTCCAACATCATAATCTCTTTTGATCATGAATGTTATTAACTTTGGTTTATGGATTTGAATCTATGTATAGGTCTTACCACAGGTTGAGGCATTTGGTTCCACAGATTTCCACCTGGTATGTGAATTCTAACAATCATCACGCCTCACAAATTTCACGCATCTATCATATTTTTGGTGCTTGAAGGGAATCATACAAGGATTGGCTTGTTTTACTTAGTTTTTATCCAAAGGGAAAACTATAAAGCCATTACGTAATACTTGTATCGTCAGCTTTCAATCTTCCTGAACTCTTGAGTGCTACAATATGTCAAGAAACTTAATTACAACTTGTAATTAAGAACTGTAGTTCTTTTTTTCCATGTGTAGTTTTTTACTATTTATCTCCTCCAGTCTATTTTGTTGTTTCAAGATGCATCAAACATGAAAAGTTACGGAAGCGATGATTTAAAAGTACATAAAGTAATACAATCCCTTGTTTTGCAGTATGCTCACTGTAAAGATGGAGATAATTCTGCTTCATTATAGTTGAAATTATATTGTTGATTCCTTTTTTCGTGTGTGTGCAGAATCTCATTGCTACCAAGCTTGGAATTCAGAGAATCACAGGCATTACTGTATTCGACACTGTAGAGAAGAAATCATATGAACCTTTGCCAGATTTAGAGGTTAGTTGTAAGGAAGAGTTCTTCTAACTCCTGATTTGTCAAAGCATTGCATTTTAAGGTCCATGAGTAGATCCCTCCATCCGCATGGTCAAGTGGTCCCAAAACAGATTAATATTAGGAAGTCCAAAGTTGAGCTGGGTTTTTTGCCTTTAGCTTCTGGACCTGTCAACCCAGCTTGGTCTTTAGATTGTAGGAGCCATTGCAAGGATCTGTGGGTACAAACTGCAATAACTGACACATTGCATGTAGAATTGAATTTAACAGATTGACATTTGGTTATGGTTTGCTGACATAGTCCATTGTCTTTTCTCTCCTGAACCAAAAATAATTTGTTGGATATCAGTATATGATTTTGACCCTCCGTGACTTGTTGCAGATATTTGTGGATTTGGACTGATTTATTGGTTAGTTGACTGGTTTGCTCTCAGATGTTAATTCAAGCATCCTTCATGTGTTGATCAGTTTTCTTCTGGCACTAGTCATGTTCTGTATCATCGGTAGGCCTATATCAGATTAGCCAAGAACAGACAAGCCTCTAATTTGGCGACTCATTAAAGCCTCAAGGTTGGACTGTGGGAGTACTCACAGTTTTGCTTTTAATGAATTTCTACATTCTTTGCCAGTGACGGGTGTGGATACCACATTACAAGGAAAGCACTTTTAAGTTCAATCGCGTATTGATTAAATGTAACATTGTAGTGTGAAGTTGAGTAATAGGAGCTCTTTCCATAGTTCAGAGGAAGCAAAAGAACTAAGCTTACATTGGATCAAGGAACTTGGATGTCCTAATTGCTGTTGTTCTCTTTGATCTGACATTAGAGAATCTTCATTTAACTGCTTAATTGTTTCGTTGATATATATTGTATGGGGAAATTCCCCATTTTATGGTGTATATCATAATCATATAGATTGAAATATATTTTCGGTTGAGAATTAGCAGATGATGCATCAAGCCTGTTTTGGGATTCATGAGTCATAAAGTGAAACATAAAAAAAGCTTCAATTCACCAATAATTCATTAGACATCTTCTCCCCCCACCTGGATTCAATTAGATGTTCTACCAATATGGCTTGAAAAGTTGCATAGCTGAAACAAGTGAGAACAATGACAACAAATAGCTTTCTCATCTGAGTGAAAATCACTTGGTGGACAACATTTAAGAAATTTATGATCCACAAATGGGTTAGAGTGGTTTGTGATTGTATCAGTGCAAAAAAAGATAAGAAGAAAGTAAATTATTTGCTCAACTAAGATGAATTTCATTCAACATAAAAATTATGTGTTTCGAAGCTCCTTAATATCAGAGGATGCTTCTTGAACCCAAAAAACAGTCAGCATGAGCGTAAATTGATACCTTAACAATCAAACATTATTCATGAACTAAAGAAACAACAGTCAGACTCAACTCTTGAAGGATGAATATATACACTGAGGTGGAAAATGAGGAACATAGATCTCTGCTGGGTCCATAGACTGTTAATACATTATCATCATTAACTCTGATCATAGTCAAGTTAATCAGGAATGTGTGCCCCAAGCTGCCCAGTTGGCTTCGCTGCCAACACGTGGCATCTTCGAAATACTTGATTGGACATCAACCTTGAAGTTGGCTCCACACATAATCCCCTCACTGTCAATCCTAGGCATTGCCTTCATCTTCCTTGTAGGATGCTCAAAGCTGGTCAGACCATGTTGACTATGGAACATGCACCCTGCAATTTCATCCATTCAAAACATTAAAATGAGACTGCATCCATTGCAATACTTAAATCCCACAAAGAGCAATGTCTATGTTTACTTTAAACTTTACAAAGCAGAAGTAAATCCATTCAGATGTGACTAGAACCAGTGACTCTCAATGAAGAAAAAACTACAGACAGTAGAAGTCAAACTAGTGAACATTCATTTACATTCTTATTTGTTTTGTAGCAAGAACACAAACATAATCTACATACCAGTGGGAAATGGTGAAAAGGATTTAGCACAACTTGCTTTTATGACCTCCAAGTTTTCAGAAATAACCACAGAACCATCAGCTGCAATTCCCCAGAAGAGCCTGACGCCTTCATTGGCACCCTATTCAGCATATAGCAAAACCATAAGCAAATGAATGTATAGAAAACAAGTAGAACATCCTATACATTGTACAATCAAGCATCTTTGTTTTCTGTTTTGTTTTCAATAATGTGACAATCATACATGTTTTACTTTTGATCTGCAAAGAGGGCTTACCAGTGCAGCAAAAACTTTTCCAGCCTTGCTATCATAGATCACAAATCCAAAGCTTCCATCAAGATCCTTAAGGACCTGATCAGCTGGGTAAGGACCCCGGTCACGAAGGGTTCGGTAGGTTTCAATGACCAGTCCTCGTTGGTTCCCTTTGACAGGCCATACTGCCTATTAAGGCTGCACACATTGGTTAGGCTCCCCAGGAATATGCAGAATATGTCATCCAAACCTCAGAACAACCTGCAATTTAAATTTGTATACTATTAGAAATAGAGATCCCATTCATGAAGCAACCCATGGAAGACATTCATAGATCTAACCAAATCTCAGACCCATTTTCAGAAAACACAATTTTGCCCTCGAACTTATTGCCCATTTGCCATATTTTAAATTCAATTATAGCAGGACAGATAACCATCATTTTCTTCTCTGATTCTCTCCTTATGTTCAATTTGGAACAGGTCAGAAGAAAAAATAATAAGGAATAGGTCAATAAATACATGAGCACAATATAATTGTCAGATTTTCAATTACTTTGTCCCCCGCAGAGTAAGATCCAAATGAAAATTGAAAACCACAATGGTTGTTGGGACAATGGGATCTTTTGAAGTTCTGGAACCCCATCAAGATTTTTTCTTTTTTGCCATTTTTAGTCTTCCAAACCCTTTCGACACACAGGAATGCATATACCTGCTATGCACAGAATAGTGCTTCTCCGAAGCAGCATAAGCTAACAAAGCATCATTTCCAAAACACACTGAAAAATAATTGGTGGGATTGGAAGACATGAAATTCTTCAAAATTTCATCAGGATGCTTAGGCTTTGTGGATGAATTCAAAGAAGCTGGACTATTCAACTCCTGAGGTGGATTCACCAAACCATCCTTGAAGATTGCCAACATGTTTATAGCTTCAAAATTTCTCCTTCCTTCTCTTCTCCAACAATGAAATAAAGAAAAAATTTCAAACAAAGAACAATACCCAACAAACCAATTAGCAGCAGAAACACAATGAAACCACTAATAGCCTTTGAAAATGAATACAGAAGAACATTGTGTTCTGCAAGGATACATATATACACACAAATACTCCCTTGAGAGAGAGACTGTGTATGACGTGGCTGTAATATCCAAACTGCTGGTGGAGACACGAAATTCTACGGTAGAAAGATTAGATTAAATTTTATAATTTTAAATAATTACCATTTTATTTAATGAATTTCTAAAAATTAAACAAAAAGATTTTTAGCTTATCCATTTCATATTCTCTCTGACTACGATCCGAGTCAGCAACCTATTTTGTGTTGTTTTCTATTTTTAGAAGTTTGAGTTTGACTGTCGGACTGTCGGACTGTCTTGCACGTTGTTACATTATTTGCCTTTTTTGCCCCTTTTCTAAACAAGCGTGCCTCAATTACGGGTAAGTGGTGAACCATCGTACCAATTTTTATGTATCTAAATAATTTAATATATTATTAATTATAAAATTATAAAATAGAAAATAAATTTATTTTTATTCAAATTTTAATAAATTTATATGAAATTTGATCTGATTTAGTTCATTAATATGCCTATTATTTATACACATACTATCATTTCTTTTCTTTTTACATTATTATAAGTTGATAAAAAAATATATTAGTAGATTTCATTATAGCAATTTGTGATGATATGTCATGTAGGAGTATAATGTATTTCACAATTTGGAAGAAATTCAGGCACCAAATTTCTTTCGATTTACGTTGTTTTATTAAAATTGGCATATTGAATAAATCAACAAATTATGTATGCGATCCCTCTCATAATTAAAAGAAATTAATATTTTAAATAAGTTATATTATAAATTTAAACTCTTTATAACTTTTACTAAGAATTCTTTTTTAAATATTTTTAATTGAAACATTTTGTATCACTCTTATTCTTTTTTATGTTTAATTTTTAAGTTTAAAATATTGATTAAGAAGAACAACTTTTAATAAATCTCATAATATAACATTTATGATATAATCATTATGTAAGAAAAAAATTTCAAAAAATTAATAAATTCTCATTATCTCCTTTCATATGTTTTATTTAAAATCTTAAAGAAAAAAAAAATCATAATCAATTTGTATTGATATTTTTTTTCATGACAACTAAAATAAATTTAATTTTAAAAGATAAAATTTAAATATTTTAATGAATTTTTATTCTTTTATTATGATTTATTAATTATTAATTTATTAATTTTATATTATATGATTTTAAAAAATTAATTTAATTAATATTTGAAACATAAATTTCAACATAAAAAATGAAAAAATGTTATAATATGTTTAAAATTTTAAATTTAAAACATATAATTTTTTATTTTTTTTTAAAGTATGACTTATATAAGAAATATAAATTTATAATAAAATTTATTTAGAATGGTAAAAAAAAATTATGACTTCTGTTTATTTTATTTTTTTTAACAATTAATTTGTGAATCTTAGTGATATCCATAGATATCCATATTTTTTGCAAAAGACTGACGTACACAAAACAAATACTTTTACTAACGAAGCTTCCTTTTATGTATACTTTTATCAAGGAAGCTTCCTTTTGTTAAAATGTAAACAACGATTTGCATATAGACAAAAGTAACGATGATCATAAACAACTTGGATTTTGGATCCTTGAAGTGTTGTGGAAGAAAGAAGAAGATACACCGTTCTTTCCCTTAAAGTGTATCTAATTCCAAAAAAAAAAAAAAAAAATCAAATTTTGAACAACAATTCTACTTGAATTTGTCCCTCTTACACACAAACAAACTATATTCCAACTAGAACAGCGAAGGATCTTAGATCCGTAACTTAGATTGTGAGTAGTATTTTGAAATGTTCTTGTAAATAAAGTTCTTAACCTGACTACAATTTCTCAAAAGGGGTAGTTTTGTAAGAGTGAGCTACCTACCAATAATTAATGAGACTACAAGGGGGAAACAATTGTGTTTATTATCTCATGCACCATAATCCCCACAGTGATATTTTTCTTCTTCATAATAAACTGCATTTACTATATTACCCCCAAATTTCCTACCATGTAGGGCATTCCTTGCATTGGAAGAACTAGCAATATCTGCATACTCCAAGAACACCTGCAAATGAACCCAACAAAGCTATTAAACCCACAAAGATATCAAGTTAAACAAGAAGCCTCTGCAAAGCATCACCAAGTGATCATAACAAGATAGATAAAGTATTTAACATATCGGGAATAAATGAGACGCCCCCATGAACAAATGTTTTTCATCCTCACGGTACATAAATGCGTCTAACATTTTCTCACATTTAAAAGATGGTAAACAAATTGTTCAGAGTGCCAGACTGCTAGGGACAGGCAGAAACCTAGAATTCAAACATGAGAAAGTTTAAACACATACCTTTCCAACACCTGGGATCTGCTCCCCATTTTGATTTGACCGTGGAATTACAACATTCACTAGAGCCCCTAATCAGTACAATCAAGTAAAACAAAGTTTTCAGGTAGAAGTCCTTGGCAGTCCGCTAGGCCACTTTTAATAGTGCAACTATGTGTTTTCTTTTGCGATTAAGTAATAAAACATACTACTTTATACTGGAATGTAACAATTACTAGGTTTAATATCTTCTGAAGTTTAGTAATCTCATCCTACTAATAATTATGACTCACTAATCAGAGCAACAGTATAGACGTAACACAACTCGAAGAAGAACTCTAGACAACAAACTAGCAACAACAAAAAAATGATAAAAATGCATACCAAATTTGCTGCATTCATCCCGCATGTCTTCTAATATTTCTTCATACTCTTCATCATCCCTCAGTTCGTCAACAGTGATAGCCTTTACAGGATCCAGGTGGAAGAGGGGAAGGAAAATATTACAAATCAGTTAAACACATCCGGTAATAACTAGGATTCAACACATCCAAAGATAAATAAAATCACAGATTATGAAGAGGAATACCAATACTCAACAATCTAAGGGTAATCTCACATAAAACATTCTGTAATAACAAACACAGTTGATATAAATAGGAACGCCAGACGACCTCAGTCAAACATAAAACTTTAGTTGCAGTTTCCTCGTTCATTATTGGTGCTCTTTCCACTGCACCACCTGCTTGCAAGACTACTTTCTGTTGACAGAGAAAAATGAGTTTTTAAAGATGCTAATACATGAGGTAAAATAGAATAAAGAGGAGGCAGACATAAGTGTCTTCACCTGGATAGCTATATGCTGCTGTGCCTGTGCTAAGATATTTTCCTGTTCTGTTTTAGACTGCCCGCTGCCAAAAATTGCATTAACACAAAACTTAATCAGTGGAAAATATCAGATAGAGGATTGAAGACCTAACGTTTCATTAAGACAAATGGTGCATGTACTGCATGGGTGGTTGATAAACCAAAAAAGAACACATCAGATCTGAGTTTTAACATCCTTAATTATATTCATATCATGAAAATTGACACTCGAGGATAAACCAAATAAAAATACAGAAGCCTCAGTACATTACAGACTTTAAAACTAGAATGTGACACCAATAGATAGCATGTAGGTTAACTTCTCATTGTGGTTCTTCCTGCTAAACAGAGGTTTCTTTATCAAAGGAATGTTTAGAACCTAGGTTGCGTAGACACCTTCAGGAGGTATGCCATCATGTTTGACTCACAATCAAACACATTAAGACACAAGCTTGACAGTCAAACACGTCCTTCTCACCAAAAGTACATTCTGAAACTTTCAAGTGTTCAATACACTATATATCTATCTACGTATATCCTTCATTATTAGCCAACCAAGTATTCACCTTAACTTAATTTCAACAAACTATGACAACTTGTAGATACTCCAATCTCATTTAAATTAAGGAATCAAACCTAGCTGTAGCACGCCGTACGGTTAGCGTTTTATCACCCATTTTTAGGCCATTAAGAGCAGCACAAGCCATGTCCGTTACTGCTGGGTCCTGAGAGTTGTACATCAACTGATCAGTTATAAGAAGAAATATCTTACTAAAGTATAAAGACAAGCATTCTTATGCAAATAAAGAAGGGCTACAACCTGTATGAAACTTCTATCATATAAAATAAGTCATAAAGCAACAGCAATCCAAGTAAAGATCTAAAGATTCTACATCTGAACTTTCTTTACCTGATAGACGCAGAAACCATATCCTTTAGAATTTCCTGTATCTTTATCCCTAACAAGGTCAAAACCACGGAGCGGTCTGCAATAGGCCAAGTGTATGATCAAAATATTGATTTATGAGTTTTATTTTTGTAAAGTAAATTCTCAGGAAAAAAGAAAAAAGTGAAGATAAAAATAAAGATAAGCACCACAAAATACTAAAACACAAGAACTTAGGAAAATGGAAAAAGAACATTTATGAAATTCCCATACCCAAAAGCTTGGAGCAATTCTCTTATTTGTGGTTCAGTAAAGTAGTATGGTAGCCCACCCACAAAGACACGGTCAGGTCCTTCTGTTCCCACAATTGCGCTGTCAATCAAGCCCAGAAAGGTCATACCAGAATAATGATACATTTCAATCATGCCACACAAGTATTTGTATTGTAAATACAAAGAGAATTTAAGTAGAATTTTACACTGACAACAGACAGGGCAACTTACCCTGCAGCAAGCCCAACAGCAGCTAAGTTAAGGTGTGGACTTGGTTGGCTAGGACCAAGTGCTGCAGCCAATGCAGGGTTGTAATCTGTAGGCCTGCGAACCCTAACAGCAACCCCCTAGTAAGATCACAAGAAGTATGTCAATAACTAGTGTTAAAAGCATTTAAGTGTTCATCTCTTTAGAAACCAACAACTTTTTTAATTGCACAGGCTGCAAATTTTATGAAGCAAACAGAAAATTATAAATCTCCTAAACTTTATCAGTTCAAAATCGACAAAACTCATTTTTTTTGCAAACTTAAGAGACTCAAGCCCAACTGCGAGACAATAAGAAGCAACAAAGCGAGTAGTACAAGGTGCAAAACCTGTTATCAAGAAGGCTGCATCCATACGGCCTAAGAAAATGTATATTAAGAAGCTTATTTTCCAACTGTCTAATATTTAAGTGAATGCATCAGTGTTTTAATTCTCAAGGAACTTTAAAACAACATATAATTTTGACCACACTCAGAGCATGAATTAGGGTTTGGGGACAGCCACTTAAATCATAATAACCAAATTATAAATCAAAACTAACACATACTCCTCAAAACATTAACAAAGTACACCTTGTAGCAACCCCAAGTTGAGAAAATAAGCATATTAACTGTAGACACTATTATGTTAGCCATATCATATAGACAAATACCACCATCTTAAGAACAGAAACTGGCAGATTCAATTTCGAGTGAGTTGCAAGTTCAACATCCTTTGTGGATTATCAGATTGATCAAATTTATAAAGGATAAAAGCTCCTTCAGTAAGCCACATACCTTGACTGAAAGATTCCAGAGATTTCAAGCACTTATTCATGATGAAGGAGATGATGGGTTAATAATATGAGCAATAACATGCTTCTCACTTCTATTTTATTTTTTTGTCATTTTATCTTCCATGCATGAGGAAGTTGGAATGACCAGCAACATTGTATATCAAGCAATTCGAAGGGGCATTCAATAACTATGAGTGACCAAATCTCAAGCCTGACTGGTTGAGCACAGGGCTCATATTGCTTACTATTTTAAATATAAATCTTTTATTCTTCTTTTACAGGAAAATTACTAATGTCATTCACATTCTCATTTTCCTCAACTTAAGACTCAAAAACATTAAATAACACTCCTCCAAACATTAGAATTTAAAAGAAAGAGAATATAGAATATTTTTTTAGATTAACATGCCTCAAATATAATTCCATCTAATGCCATTGCATTACTAGCTTCTTCAACAGTTCTCATCTCCACGAATGCAAATTTCTTCTCATGATTAATATAGACATTGACAACAGCATCACCTACAAATTCCATTAGAGTTAGCACTCTAACCAAGTAAAATCTTATGAGAAATATATAGACAACACAAAAATAAGGTTATTTCCAAATCAACAATAGAAATGCATGCATTCTGGGGACTTTATAACTAATTTCATTACCTGCACCAGCAGAATTTCCTCCAATTGCAGTCATGACGTGGCTAAAGAATGTTGCAATTGCCTGTTCCAATTGTACAAGGCATTCAACAGCTTTCAAAAATGTAAAAGGATCATTTAAGCTAAGTCAGTTGCAATAGTTGAACCAAAGGTACTAGTTCATATCAAACATCTACCAAAACACTGATTTTGCAAAGCATAAAGCTGCCTGCAGCTCATAACATGATACCAGATTCACTCCATAAAACCTTTAGCGGGATCAGCGCACTTTCTTTTATCCATAGCATCCATTCCGCCAGAATTTCAAACGGACATAAAGTTATTGTCTTATGGCCCAAAGAATTATCCAAGGAAACACATTTCACTCGGTGCTCACAGGAGAAACTGTTCGCTTCCTCTGTATTTTATGTGCAATGATATTTCGATTGAAAGACCACAGAAATCACATGCACTTCATTTTTGTTAATATATGAAATAAGAAATGGCACAAGTTAAAGGACATTTTAGAAATAGAACTTTCCAATCATGGATAAAAAGACATTCTGCTAATAAAGGATGAAATATATTCTTGTAAGAAGCATGATTTAAGTGCTACTTTTTATTGGAAAATAATAATAAACCTAGTAAAATTATAGAAAACCGGTAAGTCCTCTATTAGATACCAATTCCCAATAAATTCTCCCCTATATTAGTCCTCCTGTATGTACAATGCACTCTGAATTCCAATAAAACAGCTGTGGTCCTACTGATTCTTCCACCATCTTGTTTTCCATTACCCAACATCTCAATCATCAATTACATGGAGATATTTTAGAGGATCCAAGAAGGTGTATTAGTACATTGAAATTTTCATTCAAACTAGTAAGATAAAGGAAGGAAGATGGCTATACAATTCTCCTCTATTTTCTTGCACATGAAAATGTATATATTTGTTGAAATGAATGACAAAATATACAAGAAAAAATAGAATACGAAATCAGGAGATACATAGGAAGGTTGAGGTTGCACACATTGAAGACAAAATGAGAGAGAACGGCTTACAGTGGTTTGGACATATCCAACGTGGAGTACTAGATGTCGTAGTTAGGAGAAGTGACTTGGTGCAGGTAGAAATGAGTTAGGAGTTAGACAGTATAAAGGGAGCCCAAGAATTACATGGAGAGAAGTCCTCGAGCATGATATAATTGATCTGGATGTTACTGAAAATGATGTCTTGGAATGATGTGAATGAAAGAAAAGGATTCATGTATCGGACTCCAACTAGTTTGAGATTTAAGGCTTAGTACTAAAAAAAATTTTAAGTTTAGGATTTAAGGAATCATGTATACATTTGAAATGTTTCTAGGCAATTAGAACTAAAAAAAAAAAATTGTCCAAGAACATATGAATAGCAGAACCCATAAAAAAAGTATTCAAATTCAGAAATGCAAGTGGCACCTAAACTTCATTTGGTTAGCCAAATAATACAGCAGATACTTAGGGACAGAATCAGCTTTTTTGCTTCATGGTGTTCTTGTGAAGGTTTCTTCAGAGAAATGTAACTAAAGGCCCTGTTCTTATTCATGTTTAACTTCAGTTTCTTTTTTTCCACATTTCGCCTTGAGGATTCCTTATCCTCCTTCCTGTATTGTACCTTCTATCTTCTCTTACCAAAATTTCTTTTATATTAAAGAAAGGGAAAAGATGTGCCATCATTACTTTTTTTAAGATAACAAATAATAGAGATAAAGAGGGAGGACAGAGAGAGAAATACACACACAGAACCTGCTCATTAGCCATGGGAGGAAGCCCACCAACATACACTCTTCGAGCATGCCTTGTAGCCTGTAGGAGAATCACAAAAATAATTCCCATTACATGTAAGCAAATGTATGTAAATACACACACGAGTATGTATTAAGATGAGATTCAGAACCTGCTGTGTCATAGCTTGAACTGGCATTAGAGAAAATCCTCCAACCTGCAACATATCAAAACCAATATAGTTGGGCATGGAAATGAAAAACATACAAAATGATATAGTGACGTGATAACTCATGAAAAACTTGAACCTGTGATATCCCAAATGGTGACAGATTTTGTATAGTTGCTGGCGCAGATTCAGCTGCACCCAGCATTTGACCTACATTATTAATTTAAAGGTAACAAGTAAATACAGAAAAGTAAGTTATAAAGCCAAAATGTACATCATTTTTGCAAATGGCAAAAAGATCTAAGTAGACAACCAAAAAGCCTTGAAGTATCCATCTCACATAAATAAAGCTAAATAAGGAGAAACACCTATATCATACCTAAGATATAGTAGCATCAAACTATAAAGTTAGAAATGAATTCCTTCACGGTAGGTGGAAGGGAAATATTTGGTAAGTCTACCAAATGGCAACTGTTGCCGACTGAAGGCGAACAAGATCCAGCTAATCAGTGCATTGGTTCTCCATCGAACATAAAATCAACAGGCTGCACGCTGATGGGTAGCACGGTGGGACATGTTGCCCAATATTGCCTTCTTAACCAATCATAAACACAAACCACAAACAGAAAACCACACACAACAGCCAAACAACACAACAATGGTTCTCAGTTTCCGAAGTAAACCGTTATATAAAAAATATTGAATAAATGCTAACAGGAACACAATTATTTAGTTTAACAACTCTTGCAAACTGAATATGCATGGCTGAATACAGAAAGAAGGTGGTAAGAAACAGTTTTGCAAGAACTTATACATCTCTGAAATTAAGAAGTAGGTCCAAACCTGGAACAGCAGCACCAGGCATCACAGGCACAGCAGGTGGTGCCATATCAAAACCACTATTCCGTTTGCTGTTCACGTGAATAAATTGCAAGAAGATAGGATTAATACCGAAATTTAAATGCAGAAATTCAAAGGCAGAAGCTTTGTTTTGATTTTGTCAAATTTAAAAAAGGAAATGATATTTGATGATATATTTTCAACAATAGAACATAAAAAAGAAAAAAGGTAACCCACCAGTCACAGCAAAAAGAGTAGAAACAAGAAAGGAAGAAGAATAAATTAAGTTAATAAAATCTGGGCAACTGATGAGCCTAAGTTAGGCTCCTAACTTGTCAAAACCAATTCATTGTTATAAGTTGCTTACCCTTACAAATAGTAGTTCCAATAAAAATATCCTTTTACAAATTATAATGTTGAAACACGAGCTTTTTATCCTCAGTAGAGGGCAAACAATATTTGCAGGTATATGTGTACAAGAGAACATCAACAGCAAAGTACATTATCACATTTTCTTTGGTCAGCACAAGAAAAGTTAATTTAGTTGATTAAAATTTATTCTGAATGGAAATTACAAGATGGAAAAGTAATACACCAAGACTGGGGAAGAGAGCAAAAAGTACAATTTTTGGCAGGACACAAAGGCCCCTTGTGCAGAATAATCAGAATGCCAGGATTAGGTTGTATGTCAATCATTGATTACTTAATACAAAAACACAATCATTTGTTGTGCTCTATACGTTGCCCTTTATTTGTAACAACTTTGACAACAAAAGACAGTTTCATTAAGCAATCTTAGACTCTGTTTTCTCCCTTTTCAGCCACTTGAAAGAGGAGACTACAAACTTAAATTAAATTGATGACGCTAATTAGAAATCTAATACTTATTTAACATTGTTACATTAAGTTGGATGGGAAAAATTTGAATATATATGAGTTAAGTCAACATGAAAAGAGATAAAAGAAAGAAATTTGATTTATATATATACACAAGAAAAATTATTGACAGTTTTTTTTTAGTGAACAACAGAGCCAAAGTGCAGTATACTACACATTGACAACTCAATAAATTGGGATATAGATCAAGCCCAAGAAAAAACCAATGGGAAATACAAACTCAACGTGTAGATACCTCTTCGAACGAGAAGGGGATCGGGAGCGTGATCTAGACTGCTTCTCCGATCTATAAGTTGAATGGGAATGTGATCTATGTCTATGCCTCCTTTCTCTATCCCGGTCATTATCACGGTGCCTATGAAAGGAGAAAAATAATGTTAATTATTTAAGGTACAGATGGATATATTGATGAAATCAATACTTCTGTTGCGCATATACATAAGTTGCTTTAAAAAAATAGGAAAGAGGGCAAATGAGAATGGTGAAGAATGTAATGTAACCTGTCATTATCACTTTGGTGGAGATCATAATTATCATGTCTTTCCCTTCCTCTGCAGTCTCTCAGACCTCCATCCTTATAGTCCTTGCGGTGGCGGTCATGATAAAATTCCCTCTCTCCATCTTGCTTTCTGGTCCTTGACCTCTCATGATCAGGCCCACGAGAATTTTGCTGAGGTGATTCAACATTTGTCAGGCACTTGACCCACATAAGCAATTCAAATACCTGAATACTAAGGGCAAAAACTATATCCATTTCATTGAGTAAGCTGCCTAAACCGAAAAGGATGTAAATTCCATGAACTTGAGGAACCAAAGTAGACCATCCTAAGCCATAACTATCTCATTGTTATATTATACCGCAAACCACCACCCTATAAAGTTTGTTTCCCTTGGACTTTTTTTTTTAATATTCTTCCTTTTCATAGATTTTCAATTTTCTTTTTGGTAATAAGGACCTTTTTGTACATCTAATTACATAAAGTCCAACAATCATTATTGTCTTTCAACAAGATACATATCTAAACTACTTTTGGGAGTGTTTCAAAGAGAATAGGGACACATTTAAACTGCATGACGACCCAAGGACCAGGAAGCCAGAGATATAAATCAAAACACTTCTTTTTTCTTATCAAATAATTTTCATCATAAGAATCAGAAATAAAATTCGAAATGATAAGTAGATGCAGATATCCAACTATACTTAACTTAACAGTATAACAATTTGCTCAACATAATAATAAATAAGCCCATAAACAATACAAATTACAGTAAGTCAGTAACTACGTTGAGCCATATTTAAGGACACAATACAAATCAAACCCCAAATGTGATCAAACATAAGATAATTCATCGATTCCAATCCCATTTTCACTCCATTTCTTTCATTTTCAGCTCAACCAAACATACCCCCAACTCAAATTGATCCTGATCAGAATCAAATGATTCAAATCCAAAAATCTAAAAATCGACCCATATAATTCTAATCTCTGATGCACACATAAGTAATGGTCCAGAACTAAATTAAGATACACATCCTGACCTTCTGACTCAAGTCACGGTCACTGTAGTCACCATGAGGAGAAGAACCGTGATCGCCTTTTTTGTTCGGAAGAGAAGCGTAATTTTCAGTATTACCATCGTATAGATTATCGTAATCAGACATTGCAGCTATGAAAACTGGAAACCCTAACCCTAATTAAATTGCCGAAATAGAGCGCCAATTTGGGACCAAGTTCCTTTCGGTACTGGATTTTGTAACTTCTGTTTCTACCGCGAAAAGAAAAAGGAAATACAAGGGAAAAACAGAAAGGGCAAGTGAAGTAAAAAAAAAATATAATAAAAATAAAAATAAAAGAATACTGGGCTTACGGTTTTCTACTGGTATAGATAGTGGGCCTGTTTTCCAATCCATTGGGTTAAGGAAGTAAGAGTATAAATCCGCCTTTAAAGGAAAGACTATGCAAAAGGCCTAAATGAGTCGATTATAACATCTGTCTATGCAATATTTTATGTAATGAATATTTTTTTTGTTTGAAACATATTTAGTCTCAGAATGTTCATTTTATTGTGATTATTTTATTTTATAGTAATAGAAATCATTAAATCCACCTAAGAGATGGGATTCTTGATTCTTATTTCTATGAAATCGATTTAGTTCAATTAAATAACAAAAATATTATTCAATCACATAAAATAAATAATTAAATAAAAATTTATAAATTAATAATATTAAAAATAAATAAATAAGTTAAATAATAAATATATTTAATTTAGTCAAATGAACAAAATACCCTTGATATCAAACAATATAAAATATATAAATAAAAAAGTTTACATATAAAAAAATAATAGTAATTAATTTGTATAGTCAAATGACAAAAATACCTTTGATATCATAGTAAATAATATATTTATAATTAATTAATTTATGTAAAATAAATAAATTATTGAAGTAAAATTAAACTAAAATATTAATACTAATAAATAATAAATAATAAAATAAATCTAAGCAATAATAATAATACATAAATAATAATATCAAATTTAAAATAAATCATTAAAAAATAATAAATAATAAATTTCATAAGTTATGTTACATTTTTATTAATTTATCTTTGTAGGGATATTTTTATTATTTTAGCATAATTTTTATACAATTTTACGTCTAACAACTACATGGCAAATAAATAAAAGAAATAGAATGTCCATTTTTCATTGGCACTACCAAACATAGAATAAAATAATCATTGCAATTTTCATTCCTTTTCCCATTCTAATTCTACAAAAATCATTATCGCGTACCAAACTAGCCTTAAAAGATGTTAGGAAGAGTAAGATCTTCATAAGTTTCTTAGTCATGACATAAATATGATTGCCTTAGATCAAATTAGAGTGGTGAATAAGTCAAGGTGCACAAAACAAATCTAATTTTCTTTATTATTTTAAAATATAAAAAAAAATTGAAGCTAGTTTATTGATGAATTACTTATTTTCATTTAATTTTGTACAAAAAAATTTATTTTATTGACAAGTAACAAAAGTGGATGAAATTTAAAAAATCTACATTTCTTAATATTCCAACTAAGTATCAATTCAATTTTACAGCATATTATAATTTATATATTTTCAAATAATGTTATTAAATTAACATTATATTATAATATAATATAATATAAATAGTTATTTAATTAGTCTAATTTATTTCTTAAAAATCTATGTCAATATATATGCTTCACAATTTAGTGGAGTTATTTTTAAATTTTTTTCATATCTTGCTAAATTAAAAAAATTTCATTATAAAACTTTTGAATTGTGTATGCTGACCGTCGGTAAAGACGCCAAGGGAGGACATAAGTTAGTGGTCATTAAACATATTACTTTTAGCATTTTCAGACTGCGTCGTTTAATTGTTGGTGGCCCATTTCTATCTGTCGTTTAACTTGATCTGTAAGATTCGACTCCACGACGGCCGGCGGAGGCCACGCCATGACAGGGTGATGACGGAATATTGGCAGCTGTTTGGTAGCTAAGGTGGCGCCCACCGCAATAGACCTCCACCATTAAATTGGACGAGGTCTCGAGTTGGCAGCTGATTGTACGGAAAGGTGCAAGTTGCTTATCCTATAATCGGTTTTTCCATTCAGTCGTGCATGTGCTCGGTGGTTCGTAAAGGTAAATGACAAAATATTTTGATCCCTACATATATTTATGATTTATAATTTAATTAAAAAAATAAAAATTTATAGGACAAAAATAAAAATAAAAATTGAATTCAAAAGATAATTGTTTAGTAGAGAGAAATGTGTGGGATGCAGTTAACATTAAAATAAATAATATACTGTATAATTGAAATTTTAAAACACTTTAACTCAATTAAGAAATAATAAATCATAAGGAGCCAAAATAAAATCTTCCAAACTAATTAAAATATAACATTTTCTTGTTTTGTTGTTACATCAATGTAAAAGAGCCGTCCAGCATTTTGTATGTTGGGAAGAGAAATAAAAAGTTGGACTTTATTGTGAAATACGTGAGGCTTACGAGTCTAGTGATTGACATTGGGATCCCTTGATATTACAGCCAAAATGGACTAAAAAAAAAATATGCATATAGTGACTTGAAAGGGACGTTAAATTAAAAATGCATGTTACATACAAAGATTTTGTGTCAATTACAAAAATATTTTATTTTGAGTTAGTTTTGATCACGTTATATTACTCCCCGATCGATTACATTTCTGAAGACCTATTATTTATGTTAGAATTAGAAAAATATTAATACACAAAGTAGAAAATTCAATCTCTCAAACATTATTTTTTGAATTAGTGATAATTGATCAGGTATATTTAGATTAGTTTACACGAATCTTAACACTCTAAAGTATAACTTTATCTATTTTATTATAAAAATAATTTTTTTATTAACTATCACTTGAAGCTATTTGTATTTGTAGTAGATAATTTCCAAATGACAGGATTCATTAATTTCTTTTACACATAATAAAATCTGTTATAAATCAATTTCCTTATACATGGTCTATATGAATATTAAAATTCCGTACTACCAAGTTTTTTAATGATTGCTATTCGAGTTAAGGTCGTGCGCACAAAACATAAACTTCAGAATTTAACGCATATAGATTCTCTCTCTTATAATTGATTAGTGCGATATAATTATTTAATGGTCTCTTTCAACGACCAAAGGTTATTATAAATAATATTTATATTCGTTGGTAATTAATTAGATGATCAATACTTGTTGAACAAATTGTAACACATATATTTTCTTACTTATACATTAATTTTTTCTTACTTATACATGAGTTGTTGCTGAATTGAGATTAAACTCCTTGATGTTTGAATCGAGATTATTCACACTCGTTATAATAAAAAGCGTTTTCAGTATTTGTTGAAAAACAAACGGCAGATAAATGAACATGATAATGAGTACCAATGTTTGTAAGATAAGTATCAGCGTCTAGTTTTAAAAAATAATAATAATAATAATAATAATAATTAGACGTTGATAATATAAGCAAATGCTGATTGTTAGAAACTTCGTGCCAATTTACAAAATTATCAGCGTCTGTAATATGGAAGCTGATATCACAAATTGAAGCTAGTAAATCATTATTTTTTGTGCCATTTTCTGAGTAACTTTCAACACTCAGATTGCTTTTCAACTTCCACCGTAAGATGGATATAGATAATAAATTATTATTTTTAATTAACTACTCATTATCACCATTTGTTTTTTAATTGCAGTAGTGTCTACATATGCGGACGTTGATAATAAAACCCCCAATTTGAACGCTTACCCACTTTTCTTCTTTCCCGCTTTGAGTTTGTCATCTATTTCTTGCTCCTTTTCTTTATAGATTCTCTCTCATCCTTTTCAAGTTGCTATTGTGAAGTAGCATTCACAGCTCTCAAGTCTTCCTTCTCAGGTTTCATGTAGCGCACGCATAAAAGTTTCAAAATTTATTGTTGTTCATTATCTACATATAACATGTGGATGTAAAAATTTGACGCGGATAATATAAGCGTGCAGTGATGGACGCTGATGATTATCAGCATCTGTCATATTCTAGGAGGCCAAACTATGTGATTGAATAAATCTTCTTTCATCGATGTTACTCCCCAAATAAAAGACCTATTCGAGAAGACCATCTAATTCTCCGGAATTATTCATGTTTTCAACATTCAGTTATTGTAGACGTTGATAACGCTTTTTCTTATAGTGATTGTGTGTATATGTATGTGATATGATTGTTAGATAGTTTGTAATAAATGTGAAGACTTAAAGTCCCACATTGAAAAGATAAAGAGTTATTTAAAGTTTTATAAATGAAGCTCACTTCCTAAGTTCAAATAATATATAATAGAAATGTATTAATAATATATTATATATTTAAATGACTTGGAGTTATTGATATTTGAATATGACTTTTCGGTATCTATATAAACTCTTCAATAAGGAAAATCTTCAAGATTAGAGTTGTAAGAGACTTTGTTGTATCCTGTAAGAGACTTGTATATTTTTCAAATTATACAGGCAATATCTCTTTAATAATAATGATTACACGCTTCAAAACCTTCTTTACTCATATCTTTTTTCTAACAGTGATTAATATAAATACTATCTTTGTTTAAAAAAAAAACACTTTCCTCTCTTTTATTTAATATGTTAACCTTTAATAATTTTACTATTAGATTTGGATTTGCATTTATAAATTTATTCATAACGAGTTTGTAGATACACTTATAAACTTTGTTTTTTTTTTCTTCTACAAATTTCTAAAATTAGTTGGTGTTTGAAAGAAGTTTATTATATGGTAGTTTTGTCGACCATACATTCAAATAATCTAATTTTCGCCATGTTACCTTTGTCACGAGATGGATGGGACAATGACAATTTCAATTTTTTGCTCTCGAAGACCAGTAGGCTAGTATCCCACGTTTCAACTATCAATCGACATTCACTAATTATTATCGTTTCTTCTTCAAAATTATTAGGATTTTTATTGTAGAAAATATTATGACGTTTCATATACTTGGCATTTTACTCATATATGTCACATTGAACTGGGCCAAGCATCCAAAAATTCAATCTGAACCAAATTGTTTTCATATTAACCACGCATTTCCTTCCACAAAATATTCCAAACGTATATGCTAAACAGTGTGTATATTAAGTTAATTTATAAGGTTTCACATTCAAACATCAAAAAAGATAAATAGATATAAAAACAATTCATTTCAAAAATTGATGTGATATGTGTACAGTTATATACCTACGGATGTGTATAGTTACGGTTATGAATAAATAGAATTATTCTTGTAACTTGTGAGTTATTTATTAAGAACTTCAACTAGACCTCAATTCATTTGTTTAATGAATTGAGCTAGAACTTTTATTTTATGGCTAGTTTGAAGAACCTGTTAAGCTCAATTTTTATTAAATTTGGGTCATAAAGTTGCGAATCCAGCTTGTTTAATATATAGTAATAATATTTTATATAAATTTAAAATAAATATATGTATGTGTAAGAGAATATAATAAGCTATCTTGATCTTGTGGTTATCCATCTTGTTTACTCTCAAACTAATCAAGATTAAAAAAAAAAATTGTATCGGAGAGGAGTGTAGTGAAAAAAATGACACTTATTGTTTCTAGTTTAAAAATATGAACGAAAATAAATAGAAATGATATGATACTATTTTTTGGTTTAAAAGATAAGTGTAAAGGAGAGAATATAATATATTATTATATATATTTACAATAATACTTTAAATATTCTATTTGAGTATTAATAGATATTTGATAGGATATGACTATATTTGTTATCACAGTAAATATATATATATACTTTATTTTTTCCTTCCAAATTCTCAAAAGTGTTGGAGAATTAAAAATATGGCTTTAAAGGGATTTGAAGTGGGTACGTATGTCTTTCCATTTTTTTTCTTCTTTTAGAGTCTATTAGGAGTTTGAAGGAAAATTAAAGGAGAGTAAATCAAGGGAGAGAAGAGGGGAATTAAAATAATAAAATATATTTCTTGTATGTAAGTTAGGAAGAAAAAAAGAAGAACATATTATTACATAAATTTACAATTACACTCATAATTTTTGTTTGAATATTAGTAAATATTTAATAAAAATGGCATGAGTATATTACTCAATACATGCAAATATTATAATGTAATTTATCATATTCTTTAAAATCCTCTTAATTGGAAGAATTAAAAAAAAATATTCAGAAGATACATGTACCACCCTATTTCTTCTCAATTATTAAAAAAAAAAAAAAAAAAAAACCTAAAGCAAGAAAAATGATACCTATATCTATTCTTCTTTCATCTCATTCCATTACTTTCCATCTAATAAACTTATACAAAAAAAAAAAAAATGCATAAAAGAGAAAAATTTATAATACCCTTTCATCTTCTCTCATTTCCTCCATCCCATCCATTGACAAAGACCCTTAAGAAATAATTTCTTTGACTTTAGCTAAAAAGAGCTCGTGATTCGAATCTAATTAATTTTTTAAATGAACAATGTTAACGAGTCTAACTCCAATTTAAATTTAAATTGAAGAACATAATAAAATTAGATTAGCGGGTTTTAGACTAAGATGAGCTAAACTTAAACCCACTAAAAACTTAACAAATCGAGATGAGTTTTGGACATTTACACCAGTAGGTATAGGGGTACGTGCATCTGACATACTCTTAATTAAGTAATTAATACATAAATTTCTTATTCTTTTGACATTAATTTTTTTTTAAACTTTCTTGTTTCTTGTTATAATAATATATATAAAAATATTTCAATATTTATTGTTATGATTGATAATATTTTTAAATATTTTACTAACTATTTTTTAAAGTATATTTTAATTTTAAAATAAATATATTTATTATATCTCAAATATTATGTAGCTTAATTGTATTGACCAAAAACCAAAAAAAGAAAAATATTAAATGCTATTTACCAACTAGTTGCACTTCACCATTAATTAAAATCAATAGAAAAATAAAAATAAAATCTGCTTTTTCCTAAATTGAAGAAGAGAATTCCAATTAGGTGGCTGTAAGCCTGTCACTTACAGTAGTCGTAATCTCGTAATTACAGTCCCCTAAAAAACAGGAGTGTAATACGCGGGGCCCACTCTGATAAGTACGGGTTTACCGGATCTCCAGGTAACAATCTCCGTATAAGTATACCTAATTCCCTCCTTTCTTGTTACTGTAACTACCAGTCTCCCTCCTCTCCTCTCCTGCCGTACAATCTCATTTTCTCTCTCTCTGTTTTCTCTTCCAATTTTTCTTCAATCTCTCTGTTTCTGTGTATGGCAGTGAGATTATTCGCGCATGAGGTATCCGACCTGTGCATTGGAAAGCCTGCGCTTAGGTCCCTTTCTGTCTCCGACACCGTCGGCGACGCCTTATCGGCGTTGAAAAAGCTTGGCGAGATTTACCTGAGTGTTTGGAGTTGTGACCACTCGTCGAACCCAGCTGCAATTAAGAGCGAGATTAATGTAAAAGGGTTTGCAGAAGAAGATTGCCGATGCGTTGGTAAGGTTTGTATGGTGGATGTAATTTGCTATCTTTGCAAAGAAGAGAATTTGGCTTCTCCTGCTGTTGCGCTTCAATCGCCGATTTCGGTTCTGATTCCAAAGGCTTCTGGACTCGTTAGGCATTTGGAACCGCATGCCAGGTGATTGAACTTTTCATTCAATGAATTATCTTCCTTTTTTTTTTTAATTGATTTATTTATTAAGTTTGACATCTTGTTATCTTGAGAGACAAAGGGCAAATAGATTTCCTAACAAAATGACATTTTTGATAGCAGTGGTAGATTATCATATCCTATGTTAATTTCTCTCGCAATAATATGATTAGTGAAGAGACAGAGAAGATGACATCTAGTTATCTTGATACATAAGAGAGCAAGATAGATTTCCTAACAAAATGACATTTTTTGATAGCAGTGGTAGATTATCATATCCTATGTTAATTTCTTTTGCAATAATATGATTAGTGAAGAAACAGAGATGATGCCATCTAGTTATTTTGAGAGACAGGAGGGAAAATATATTTCCTAACAAAATGACATTTTTGATAGCTGTGGTAGATTATCATATCCTATGTGTTTGTGTAGGGAAGCTAATTTCTTTTTTCTAATAATTAACAGCTTACTCGAAGCAATAGATCTTATTCTTGAAGGTGCATCGCACCTTGTGGTACCTATAGAAGCTCGCAGCACTCGAAATTCAAGGATTAAGCTCCTTGAGCAGAAACCTTCCTTTGATTCCACCCTCCACAACAACCGTGAGTATTGCTGGCTCACCCAAGAAGACATAATCCGCTACCTCATTAACTCCATTGGTCTGTTTTCTCCCACTCCCATCAACCCCATTAACTCCCTCAACGTTGTTGATACCAATAGATTCCTTGCTCTACACTATGACGACCCTGCTTATTCTGCACTGAGCCTTATTTCTGAGGCTCTGATTCACCAGACCTCAGTTGCAATTGTTGACTTGGATGGCAAATTGATTGGTGAAATTTCACCATTCACTCTCAACTCCTGTGACGAGGCAGCTTCAGCAGCAATAGCAACACTCTCAGCTGGTGACTTGATGGCGTATATTGATTGTGGTGGACCACCAGAGGAACTAGTGCAATTGGTTAAAGAGAGATTGGAAGAAAGAAATTTAGGTGCAGCTATGGAGTTGATGGAAGAAGAGTCTGTACTTTCAACATGGTCATCATTCTGTTCAACTTCTTCCGAAGAAGAATTTAGCTCAACAAAAAATGGGAAGCTTGGAGGGTACTCGGCAAGGTTGGTGAGGAGGTCAGAGGCTATTGTTTGCTATCCTTGGAGCTCACTGGTGGCGGTTATGATACAGGCACTTGCTCATCGTGTGAGTTATGTGTGGGTTGTTGAAGAAGATGGAACCTTAACTGGAGTTGTCACATTTACAGGCATGTTGAATGTTTTCAGAGAACAATTGAAATCTATGTGATAACATAGAAGACTAAACTTTAAACTACAGGACCACAGGTAAAAAAAAAAATACCTGTAAAACCAACAATGTTTTTGCAATGTAATCTGACATTGTGAAATATGATCAGTTGTGGATGTGGTTTTCCGTTGTAATCAGATTTATGCCAAAACTAAATTGATACAGTACCAAAAAATTATCTGCTGATTCTTTGTATTCGTTTATATGTGAGTGATGATACAAGTGGTGTGGTTACATAATACTCATCTGTCACATCTCTGTCAAACTAAACTGGGCGTTTAAGAACATTGATCTCTGTGACTGGGGGCGTGGTTGGAGGCTTGTGCTTAGCTTGAATCATACTTGGTATGAAATATTTGAAGTTATTCAATCACTGCTAAAAAGTATAGGGCTCTTTGGATGGCTGTAAGCTCTGACATTAATCCTCTCTTCACTGGAGATTGTAGGACTCTTTATTTAATGCAGTTTCATACATAGCCTAGCAAGTCTTCAGAAGGTCTTTTGTTTCCCTAGCAATTACCTGATGAGACCTAAAGGGAACAAATTTATAGGCTGTCAGTCTGAGGATTACATTCATTCTTTCTAATCTAAACATGTAAGTCTCGTTCTCCCTCTTCTCCACTAGTTATTTTGCGCATCTGCATACTTACATAAGAGATAGAAGCTTTAGTTTTATGTTGTCATTCTAATTTAAGAAAACTTGAATGGCATCTGGTGGTTCTTGTATAAGACTCGACTTGCAAATTTTAATGAATGATTTGCAAGAGAATTTATTTGCTCTTTAACTTTTTCCATTTAAGTCATTTTTCCTCGAGAACGGATCCAATAAGAGCTACGCTGGAGAATTTATGCTAATGCCCAGAACCCATTTTACCCATCTTTTCATTCACTACAGTTCAAAGTACTGCAATTCACATGTAAAGAGGATAATGTGCACTCTGGAATTCGAGATCAAGGATAACTCGAACTCTGCAATTCGCAATCGAGGAGGAAGGTTCTCTTCTCTTACTTTAGAGCTGTATACCAAAAGATGCAAATGCAAGACAATAAAAATGAAAAATGGCAATCAGTTTGCAATGCAGAAACCTCATTTGTTATTGGAATTTCAATCAACTCAAAGTCACATCGAGTTAGAAAATCATCAAAAACAAAAGTTTCAGTTCAAGAGGAAAGGGAAATATGACAAGAAAATGAAAATTGAGACAAAAAACCCATCCACCATTCTGCATCTAGCAGGGAAGAATAATGAAAGGATGAGTAAAGCGGGATCTCGGCAGTATTATTAGAGGAGGAAAACGGCACCGTTACAAATTGCTAATTTATTTTTATTTTATTTAAGGAGAGGACGACGTCTTTTTGGTCCTTTCTAGTGTAATCTTATCTATGGAATTCGTTCTCTTTCCCCTTTATATTAGGCAGAAAAAAATCATAAATGGTGAACATAAACCTAATTTCCAATGTTATGGTTCTCTTCAGCCCATTTGATTAAATTCACCAGAAAACCAAATCAATGTATATAAAAATTAATAGTAACACAAAATGATAATGTAACGATGCATAAAGGTGACTCAACAATAACGCTTAAACCTTCACGTTTCTCTAATTCTTACAAAAATTTTAATTTTTTTTAATATTCTTACGACGAAAAATAATTTAAAAAAAAATTATTTTCAATCTTGCAGAATTACTGATTATTTAAATAAAATATATATTAAGGCACAAATCTATAGTTATTGTCGATTTACTGTAACGTTTATTTCACACATAAATCGGAAGATTTTGTTAAGCTTTATGGTAAAGCTGGTACAACACAATAGTATTTAGATATATAAATTATAGAATGATATTTAGATATATATATATAGATATATAGATATAATTTGTTTCACTTATTGTATTTTTTGATGTTGTCGCATATTCACTCAAAACAGTAATTTTTTTTTATTTTCACGACAATTAGTTAAGTGATTAGAAAATTTACAATGACATATGTATTAAGGACAAATAAATTTAATTCTCGATGATTTACACAAAGTTAAATATACTTATTGATGATTTAAGGTAAACCTAGAATAATAATTTTTGTTTAATGAATTTAATATATATGTTTTTTTTATTAATTATAACTTGTATATCAATAATTGTTGAATGTATAGAGTAGACACTACACAATATTGCCAGAAAACTAGTTAACAAATAGTTACAGGCTTAAATAGTTAGGTGCTCTTGTGTTTATGGCTCAAACCCAAAGAGGGAAAAGGCTCACAGCCTATGGGCTAGGCCCATGTTTACACACAAGAAACTAGGTCTGAATACTTGCTGGCAAATTACAAAATGGAATTATTTTATGAAAGGTTTCCTTTCTCTTTTTCTTTTTCTATCTTATATTTTCTTGAAATGACTAATTCTTAAACTTTCCCTTTCTAAAAGACAAGGAGTAGATATCCTTATCCAAAAAGGGTACATATGATATTATGTATATGTATTATTTTAAATGATAATGTAGATACAATATGATAGTACTGATGATTATGGTGGCTTTTGTGAGTTGGACACCACCTAATCCATCTTCAATGAACCTAACCAACTAACCCCACCCAATATATTTTCTTTCTTTTTATCCTTTTTCTTTTCTTTTTTGTTATTGGGTGATTATATATATTTTATTGCTTTTCCACATAATGACAAACTACATTATTCCCATGTTGACTTAAATACCCCTCTCATTTGATAAATATATTAGTTTCTTTTCTTCAAGATGAACAAATTAACCGTATTACTTATCTGCCTTTATTTACTTATCATATTTTAGATAAAGAATTTTATCATATTCTTATAATTTTGATATTTAACTTACATAAGTTCTCTTAAATTAATTTACTAGATATGTGGTTTTAATGAATTAAACCGAGTGTCAGTGCTTTATCACATGTATTTCTAATTAATCAAATAATTAAAAGTGAATGAAGATAAAAAAATTATAACCACAAGTAACACACCTTCTTACTATGACAAAGAAACATGTTAGCAAAAAATATTAACAATGTACAAGCTAACACAAAAAATACCTTTATTTTTTTAAGCAATAGCATAATCCTATAATTTTTTGAACAAAAAATAATAATAATTAAATATCTAGTTTTTACAAAAAGGGTTTAAAAAATTATATATTTTTAAAAAATAACAAGTGTTCTAAAAATATTTGTTAAAGTGTAATAAATATTATATTTAAAAATTATAATTTTTAAATATAACCACTTATGTATTAAATTAGCACATAAATTATGATCAACTACATAATTAATATTACAAATTTTTTATTCATAGAATCTTAATAATTGTCTTAGCAGATTTATATTGCTTTATCATTTTTTTCTTTTTCTATTATGACATTTTCTTTTGGTGAGTTAATTATGACTTTCTAACTCATAGGCAGATTTGATAATTACTTGCTGTCATTAGCTTATTTAATTTAGCGTTAATTAAGTTGTTGATTGTTTGCTGTTGAGGATACAAAATCATGCAAATCATTTATAATATAATCAATTCTTTTAAAAGCGAGTTGCGAAATGATATGCAAATTTAATGGTAATTTGAATTACTAATTAAAATTATATAAAGATAAATATATTAGTTATTTCTATTAATTAAATTTTAGATTCATTAAAGAATATAAAGCTTATTATTGTCCTCATTAATAATAATAAAATATTTCTTATTATATAACCCATAAAAAAAATTATTTTTTTTATAAAAAATAATACTATATTTCAATTGAGATGCATCAATAACTTGAATTTGTGAATGGAGATCATACTTAGGCAAGTTGATTTCTCATATCATATTACTAGTTTTCTAGTTAAATAATAAACAAAAAGAGACATTCACTAAATATATATATATATATATATATATATATATATATATTTAAAACTCAAGCAAACAATGTCACTTTTTGTTTACCCACTTTCAAAAAGTGAAAAAAGCAATTGTAAGTATAATATATCTACTTTGAGAATGTCTATAATTTAACATTTTTAATTTTACTATTTTTTTTTTCTCTTATAGTTGTTCATATACTTAACATAGATTTTACCATTTAATCATTAAATATACGTGAAAAAGTTTTTAGATGCGTAATATTTTGTTTGTGAATTGTGACACTTGCTATGAATATTTGACATATACTAGAGTCAAGTTAAAAATATATATTAGGAATTCAAAGTAAATAGCTACAAAAAGGTATTATTGTGTTCACAACACGTTTTACGTAATATATATGAAGCTTTTATTTATTTATTTATTATATTTTGGTTTTAATGAAGCTCATTTTTTTGGTAGAAGGTAACGTGCACCTTCCTTTTGTGCATTTACCCTTGCCCATAAAATAACTATGGAAAAAAAAAAATAGTCACATAAAAACTAAAATTTAACATAAAAGTAAACATTTGAATAATGAATTAAATTTTGAAATCCAATATTTTGATTTATGTAAAAAAATCTATAGGTTAGGTTTGGATCAATTGAATAGGAATTGAACTTGTAAAATCAATTTCAATTCTACTAATATAAAAAATAGTTAGAATTATACTATCGAGTTTGTATCACATAAAGCATTATAACTAGAATTGTGATTCAAATACTTGGTAGTGGTAGTTGTCAGATCGTCATCTTTAATGACTTGTGAAGATAGTTTTTTTTATCTCTAGTCGTAATTGTTATCATATTCAATAAATTTTGATGATAATTATCGTCTTATTTTTATATCAATTTTTAATTCACTATATCTCAATAGACCTTTAGTCTTTTTAAATAACAACTTGTTAAATTGAAAAAGAGTTGGAGAATAAAATCATAATCATCATTGTGGATAATTGAAGTTTTGATGGGTTTAAACTCAATATTTATATCAAATTTAATTAATATCCTGGATTTGGAGAAAAGAGATGGGCTTAATTTTCAGATACTATTCCACTGAATTAAAACTCGAGGTGGTTATAATATGAGTGTATGCTCATTCAAATTTTATGTAAGAAATGATATAAATAGTATAATTTCTCTTAAAATCTAAGTTTCTTTTTTAAGGAGAAATTCTAAGATTTAAGGTAAGTGAATACGTTGAGACAACAACATCAAATAAATGGGCAAGTCATTATATCATAATACTTACCCAAAAAAAAACAGTCATCATATCATAATCTATTGAAGCATCACCAACAAGAAAAATCTAAAATCTAAAGCCAACAACCCTATTCCAAAAATAGAAACATATAATGGCATATTTGTTAATACATCGATGTACATGGGCAAAAACATAGGCTGTATAATTATCATAATTGCGTGGAGCAAAAGCTACCAAAGTAAAAGGAGTAAATTGCCAAAAAAGAAAAGGTAGAGAGAGACAGAGTGGGGATAGTGGAGTGAATATTGGATAAGGGCATCATGGAATAATATTTTTTTAATATTATTTTGAAGCCGCGACGGTTCTGTCGTTCCACGTGTCATCTTACTTATGCGTCTTCGTTTTCAACAACAAAAGAGAAGTAACACGAAGCACTCACTCTGAAACAGAAAGCTCTCTACTGGGTCTAGAGAGAGAAAAAGTGGAGCGAGAAATTCAGGGTTTTTAGGGGACCCGAATGGGATTTTAGGGTTTTGGGAGGTTCAGATATGTTGGGTAATTTTTAGTATTTGGTGTTTGTTTCTGTGTGATCCTGGTGGAATCTTTGTTTGAACTTGTTCTTCTTTTGGTTTTTGGGATGTACATAGCTTCCACGCGAAAGTCTTTTAAGGATTCCTTGAAAGTGCTTGAAGCTGATATCCAGCATGCCAATACTCTGTATGTTCCTTTTCAAAATCCTTCCTTTTTTTCCTCCAGCTTCGTTTTTGTGATAACAATTTGTTTGATTTCTGTTTCCTGTGAAGGTGATTGCTGATTTCTTTAGGAATATTACACGCTCCAAGGTTTTTTTTTTTTTTTTTTTCTCGTCTGTGTATGTTGGATTTGGGGGGTTGATGATTTACTGTGGGACTATTTTGGTGTGATTTTCTGGGTGTTGACCTCTCTATTCTCAGTTCATTGATTACTTTGTTTTCCCTTTCAATCAAACCAAACATGCCCCTTTTTTTTTTTTGCATGCAGTTTACTGTCCAATAACAATTAAAATATAATTCAGATAAAGTTATATATATGTCCATACAAGCAGATATAATGCAAGGTCTTTTCAGTGATTAAGGCTGATAATTTTGGAATTAATGCTAATTCGATAATGGTAAATGATGCACTTGGTAGAGAATTGGGGGAGGTGGTGACAATGGATAATGTGTTAGGAAAACTGATTATGTTATTTATTCAATACATCACCATTTCCTTTCCTTTCCTCACTTCATCTCATTTTTAAGAACTAACCAAGTATAGCCTAACTTGGGACTCTTCCGATGTATGGTGGTCATAATCTTCATTATGATGTTGTTGCTGAGAGTATATGGTTTCTTGAAATTGTACTATGTATTCTTTCTTTCTACTCCTATTATATATTTATGCACTGTCATGTTAAATCTTCTAGCTACATTAAAATGTTGTCCAGCTGCGATTTTGCTCTGCTGTGTTGTGAATCATATTGCTATGCTTTTGAGTTTTGTTGGACATTTGGATGCTACCATGCTAATGTAGGGAAGGACCACCCCTGTAGCTTTATCCTCAAAGCAACCCCTCCTCTTCTGGTCTTGGCATAAGCTAGATCAATATCTAAAATATCTAAATTCTAAATGTGTGATCCTGCAACTGGTCATGCAGGGCATCTGATTTTCCGAGGGAGTATGATGGTGCCTGCCTTCAGATGAGAATGTCATACAGTCCAGCTGCACACTTGTTCCTTTTTCTGGTGCAGTGGACTGACTGCCATCTTGCAGGAGCTCTTGGACTGTTAAGAATCCTGATATATAAGGTACTGACATTTCTGTTTATAATAATAGTCAATTTTGAATGATAGATACTGACAATATTAGAAATTTTCTGTGCGCTACAGGTTTATGTGGATGGGACAACTACTATGTCTACTCACGAAAGAAAAGCAAGTATTAGAGAGTTCTATGGTATTTTTTTTTGTTCATCTTGTTGTTAACTTCTCTGCATAGTCTCTGTTATTTGTTGATTTCTATAATTTCTACTACATCCAGCCGTGATATATCCCTCTCTGATGCAACTTCAAAGAGGTGTAACTGATACAGAGGATAAAAAGCAAAAGGCAGTATGTATGGAGAGGTACCGAAGAAGAGATGACGAGGAACAAAGGCAATCTTCAGATGTAGATATTGAAAGAGAAGAAGAATGTGGGATATGCATGGAGATGAACAGTAAAATTGTGTTGCCCAATTGCAATCACGCCATGTGCTTGAAATGCTACCGTGAATGGTAGAGCAATTCTTTCTTTCCCTTCTCTATCTATTTATCTCTCTGCCTCTCTATCTCCTTTCCATTTCCTGTAGGAATTTGCATGCGGGTTCTTAAATTTTGGAGTAAAACATGTGCTTTATGTTGTTATTGATGTTTATAATCCTGAGATTATTGATATGTATTGCATGTTGTTGTGGTCCTTAATCCTTGGTAGAGTTTCAAGCATCACAATGGATTAATTGAATCAGGTTTACAATTTGCACTGCATTTTCATTGGATTTGTAGTATATTTTGTTGAATTACAATTTGCTAGCAATCTGATAGCTGACCATGTGAAAGATAATTGGATTTTTCATGACTGATGATGATGAAATATCATCGAAATGATTATAATACGTTTACTACTTACAGAATGATCTCATTTTCATCTATTTTTAAGTGTCTTTTGGAAGACCAGGGCCTGAGTCTTGCATATCCTGAGTTTCCCAACTTGAAGGAGTCACATGTAGCTCTTAAAATTGGAAGATGCGAAATGCAAGGAATTAAGGAATCTGGCGTCTGGTAGTGTGGCCATTTGAAGTTTCTGATGCTGGCTGTCAGTTTCTTTTTATATGTTAAAATGCACCAAAATGTCTTGTGGAAGATTAGGAGTTAGGATTCATATCTCGCATATCCCAAGTTTCCTAACCTGTAGGAGTTACATGTAGATCATAAAATTTGAAAATGCGAAAAAATGATAGGAGTCAATGATACTGATAGAGTTGTCATATTTGTTTGGGCGGGTGGTAGTGGTTTGGCTTCTAGTTCAAGTTAAATTATCCGGGGCTGTTGGTTTGTTTTTATATATTGGAGGTGCACCAAAGTGGTTCTCAGAAGCTTATATTGCTAGAAATTGACTAAAACTGAGGTATCGAGCCCTTACTTGTTGGTTTTATAACTTCTATATTCTTTTTCTTACAAAAAAGAGAGGACAATGTTAGTTTTGAACATGCTATCTATTGTGAATGAGAAGTCTTTGTATGACATTGGTTGGATTTAGTTGTTTGAAGAATTAATCTCCCGTTGGATGGATTGTATGTGCTATTAGGAATACATATCTTGTGTGTCAAATGCAAGTTCCAGAGACATTTATCAGGGGTTGCCTAGTATGAGTCTTGGTTCTGAAGGTTTCATGAGAAATAGTTTTTGAAAGAGTATCTGTAGATTTTTGGAATATGTCAAGCATTACATGGCTCTGCTTTGGGCTTATCTGTAGTTTTATAGGTAAATCAATGAGACAAAGGAATAATTTGGATTAGACTAGTGCTATTCAGAATCCTTCCGGTGTACGAGATTAATTTGCTCTTGGTAAGTTAGCTTGTCTGGGCTTTGATCTTTTTATTCACTTTAATTAATGAAGATAAATCATGTGGGCATGCTTTTTCCATTTGAATGTTTGAGTCATCTTCAGTATCAGTGTACTTATGCAAGGCCATTCATGTCTGTCTTATATGTTGTGCATATAAAGTGTCTTCTGCTGCACTAGTGTCCATTGCGTATTTTTTTTTCCTTTTCTTCCTGATTAATTACACAGGATTAATTATGCACGGGCATCTGTTCTTAGTGCGAAGTTTTTTCTTGAATATAAGGTTTATAAATATACTGTGTTAAGCTGTTGTGATTTGTTTTGTTTGATTCCTTTGTGCAAAATTTCACGAAAATTAGGGTCTTGGATTCATTTTATTTTATCTAAAACTATGCAGCAGAGTGATTTATTTCCACTCCAGAAATGTAGATATTTGACTCCTTAGAAAGCTTTCAATTGTTTCAGTGTCTCAAAAGTTGTTCTATCAAATGTGTCTATGTAATTTAACATTAACTCCAAATTGGTGTCTGAATTTTTTATTACTGCATCAGACTTAGAAACTGGTGTGACAGTGTATATTTAATGGATAAAGGCAGTAAGTAATTGTCATGTTCTGCAGGCGATCAAGATCACAATCGTGCCCCTTTTGTCGTGATAGTCTCAAGAGAGTGAACTCAGGCGATCTCTGGGTATTTACTGATAGCAGGGACATAGTAGACACGGCAACAATTACAAGGGAGAATCTTAAAAGGCTTTTCATTTACATTGACAAGTTACCTGTGATTATTCCTGACTCCCTTTTTGACACTTATGATTCTCATCTAAGATAAGTGATTCTGACAGAGTAAGCCTACTCTGCAATTTTCTTGGCTGGGTAGTTCCCTCTCCATTTAGTTACATAAGGACCCAAGTTTTTATTCAAAAATTTAGTTTACATAGAGTCGCAGCTTTTCTTCCCACTTCTGCTTGGAAGCATCTAGCCCTCTACTAGTTATGGGTTGGTGGTGAAGATGAGATGGTAAATTGTATCTAGCTCATTGTACATGCTTGTACAGCCTGAATGACTTATTAAGGAGAAATTTGCTATGATTGTTTTGCTGTTTCTTGGATACCATTTTGGTGTGAAATAGTGAATTCCAAAGGAAAGGAGCTGCTTTCCTTCAGCTGTAAGAAAGTGAAAGGGTGAACAAGAAAAATAATGATACGTAAAAGAAGATATTGTATAAGAAGTAACCATTACAGTAATTAGTGACTTGTTTTTGTTGACAAATTTTTTAGAAGCAATGTGATTTGCAAAATGCTTTGTAAAGTAAGGTAATTTCTTCTGCCAGCAAACGCAGTGCAGGGGAAATGAGGAAAAGAAAAAGGTTATGCAACTAATCATGTTGTGAGGAATTCTGCTTGAAATCTGGAACAGGATGCTGAATTTTTTTGTGTTTTAAATTATGTATAAAACTGTGAATGAAACAGCACCCCTTTAGAAAGAAAAAGAAAAAATAAAAAAAAAAGAAAAAAAAAGAAAGAAGAATCAAATAGTACCTCTGCATGTAAAACTTATGCTTTTCTGGTAAAAAGAAAAAGAAATCCCTTCAAATCAAAAGAAACAGTGTTATTAATAAAATGTTACTGCCAACTGCTAAGCCTCTTTTTCTTACCATAAAAAAAAAAAACTGGTCAGTCTCTTTTAGCAAAACTCTTTTTTTTAACCTTTCCTCTTTTTTTTTTTAGTAGAAAAGAGACTAATGGCCTAAAGCAAAACAAGTAAATACTAACTAATACAATTCTTATGGCAAGACACTCCTGTAAAATCACTATGAAACAAATGAAGGAGCCTGAGAGGTTGAAGAACATTGAAAGCTTCACTCCAATACTTTTGTTGGCAAGTCAATTTGCCATTTCGGATGATATGGAGCCCGTTTGGTTTGCAAACAGGCTTTTGATGTTATTTTGGAACTGAAATGTGTTCGGTTTGTTAAATACCAAGCCTTTGGGTCGTGAATAATAAGTTGCCTTGTGTGTTCGGCTTGACATATGACTGTTGGTTGCCCGTAATTTAAATTTTTTTACACTTCTTTCATTCTTTCTTATAAATACAACCCATTTATTTTATTTTTTCTTCATATTTTAATAATTTCTTCCTTCATCTTTTTCATTCTCTTATTAATATTTTACCCTACCTCTCACCAACTGAAAATTAATATCATTTATTTATTTTAATAATTTATATATATACAAAAAATAAAAAAATCTCAATCATGATTTGTAACTATAATTTTTAAGATTATACAGCACAACAAATAAATAAATAAAATTACAATCAAACATTTTCTCAAACAATATTTGAAATTATGGTTTACAGCTAAAATCTAAACAAAACTCGCTCATGATCAACCATTACTATTAAATCTATGTTGAACAAATCTTGGATAATCCACAATAAAACACAATTTTTTTCATGAAACATTTTTTAACTTGTGGTTCTTTTCTTCAAGTTTTTTTTTTTTTCTTTGTCAAAGATAGATAATGCTTCTCATTGAAAAAACACAATAAGAGGGCTAGTGCATTCTGGAATTTAGTCACTCTTCAAATTCAGAGATATTCATCACCTCAATTACACATCCTCACGGGCTTGTTGTGCTACTAAGTCAACACCTCAATTACACATTCACCTAGTTCTTTTCTTCAAGTTACTAATTAGTTATTGAGCTCCATTTATGCTTACTTTCTGGTGTTTAATTTTGAGGGCTTTCAAAATAAAAACAAATTCAAATTAAGGATAATAATTTTTTTGTGATGACTTGTGATAACAAAAAAATGGGTCAAAAAGATAGAGAATAAAAATAATTTTTTTGTGATAAATTGGTCCGAATCTTTTTAGAAAAATGATAGAGAATAAAATTTTTAAGTTTTTTAATAAATGATGTGATTTTGATCAAAAGAAAAAAATTGGCCATTGGAAGAAAAATATAAGCAAAGGAAAGGAAAGAGGCAGTAGTCCACTAAAATTCCAGCCTGTGAAACCGGGATGACAAATTGACATGGGCCAAACAAACAAAAAAAACCGTCTTTTTTCTATTGTTAGCCACACTATACTGTCCAATTCTATGGAGTATGGCTATTTGCCATTCCGTGATCCTAAACGAATTTTATTTGTTTTAAACAACTGAGAGAGACATTGCAGGAGGGACAGGGTGACCTCACACAACAAATACAAACGGTTTGTAGAGAGGTAGAAGGGGAGGGACAGCAAAGCAGAGTAAAATGGGAAGAGGGGAACAGAGAGATGATGATAAGGAAGGAGTAATGGCTACAGACTTCTTCTGGTCTTATACGGATGAGCCTCATTGCTCGAGGCGGCGTCAGATCCTCTCTCAGTACCCTCAAATTAAAGAGCTCTTTGGCCCTGACCAATGGGCTTTTTTCAAGGTGCTTTTCTTCCTGTTGTTTTGTTAATTTGAATTTTGTATAGGTTCTGTAGCTACAATTCTACTTGGTGGTTGATATGGATTTGTTTTTAATGGGGTTTAGATCTGAGACAATGTGGGTTTATCGTCGAATTTGTTTCTGTGGTGAAATGTCCCTAGGTTCATTGTTTCTGCGTTGTCTTTTGTTGTTGTTTAGCGAATCCGACTTCTGGGTATTGCTCTTTTAGCCATTGCCTTAATCAATGTCGGGCTTCTTTTTTGGTTTGACTTAATGGGTCACCGGAAAGATGCTTGATTATAGTATCCATATATCCCTCTCCTCATAATGGACGCGTTTGTTCATATTTACCGTGCACTATTGAAATGTGGCTCTTTTTAGCATTTGCTTTTTCGTTTTTCTCCCCATCCCTCCATTATGTTCTAAAAGATTGTTTCTAATGATTTGCTGCCTTAGTGATCATTGTTATTTTTTCAAATTCATGCCCCTTGGCTTATAATTACTCAGTCTATATTCTATAGCCAGCTGGAAGTGATCCTTCACTCATCTTCATATTGGACATTAACTTCACTGTCTAAAGTTAATCTTGAAAAAGATGCTCGTGTTCATTTCATCTTTATATGTCCATTTCGTTTTACTTTTGTATCTACATCCATTTAGATTGTCAAATTGTTGAAAGACAATGATAAGGCATCTTCCGTTTTTATGATCTTTAACTTCCTTTTGGACATCAAAGATTAAAACTTACTTGTCTGTTTTTGGTAATGAAATGTTCAATGGAGTGTTTCTTGACAATGAAAATGAACTTTTTAGAAGAGGTTAAGGCAATGAGTCTCTATTCTATTCTTGCTTATGCAGTATGTCCAATGTCTCTGATTGAATTGTTGAAAATGTGTCTTTTGGTAGCAGTAGCACTAATTTGTTCCAGATCCCTCTAATCACTTATTGTTTTTGGATTCTTGTTGCAACTTTCAGCTGGAAAAAAAGTGAGATCTTTGAGATCAATAATTATGTTTTGACTTATGGTGAGATATCTAAAATTTATTTTTACAGTTACTTGTTGGCAGTGTTAAATTATTTTCGGAAATGTAAGATTCCTGTCGCGTGCTGCAAAAATGACCCCTTTTTGTGCTCGACATCTCGTTTTCTGTACTGGAAAAGGAATTACTTGAGTTTGATGTTCACTATAGTGATGGTTACTATTATCTGAGTGTTGACTGCTGATGTATTGGTTTAGACATTGCACCTGTACAAGTAGCTTTCTAGAAAATATGATTTATTTAGAAATGATTTCAAAGCAGGAGATTACATGAGCTGGGTTTTTGTCTTAATTTCTGATCTTTACATTAATGAGATTCTTTATACTTCCGGCATGCCTTTAAAGATGTGTGGATCCTTTAAGAAGTTACAACTCCAGAAAAGTCTATATTTTAGTACCATTGAAATTTTCAATAAATTATTTTTCTAAAATTCTATGCACTCATGTAGGCATGATTTTCTTAATAAAAGTGGTGTTAGATCATTTGACAAATTAACTACGTTTTCAATTGATCTACAAAATGTTTAACTATTATTATAATGATTGTTCTGTTTTAAATTTTTAAAAATTACATGAATGTTAAACTGTGATTTAAGTGTTTCTTTTGTGTATGTGCAATTGTGGTTTTGCAGATTGCAGCTGTTGTCTTGCTTCAACTTTGGACTGCTACTTCTCTTAACAACGCAGACTGGCTGAAGATACTTACAGTAGCCTACTTCTTTGGCTCATTTCTCAACCACAATCTCTTCTTGGCCATTCATGAGCTCAGCCACAATCTTGCCTTCTCAACTCCAGTCTACAACCGTTGGCTTGGGATTTTTGCTAACCTCCCTATTGGTGTACCTATGTCTGTCACTTTCCAAAAGTATCATCTGGAGCACCATCGCTTCCAAGGGGTAGATGGAATTGATATGGACATCCCGAGCCAAACTGAAGCACGTCTTGTGACAAATGTCATTGCAAAAGCCATCTGGGTGGTTTTCCAACTCTTCTTCTATGCTCTCCGACCTCTATTTCTTAAACCAAAACCTCCTGGTTATTGGGAGTTCATCAACTTCATTATTCAGATAGGGCTTGATGTAGCCATGGTTTACTTTTGGGGCTGGAAATCCTTTTCTTATCTTATACTCTCCACATTTGTTGGGGGTGGAATGCATCCCATGGCCGGTCACTTCATCTCAGAGCATTATGTCTTCAAGCCTGAGCAAGAGACATATTCTTACTATGGCCCGCTAAATCTTCTTACTTGGAGTGTCGGTTACCATAATGAGCACCATGATTTCCCCAGAATTCCTGGAAGCAAGCTCTACAAGGTGAAAGAGATTGCTCCTGAATATTATGAGGGTTTAGATGCACATAAATCTTGGAGCCAGGTAATATACATGTATGTTATGGACAGAACAGTTGGGCCCTTTAGCAGAATGAAGAGAAAGGCCAAAAAGTCTGAATAGTCTCCATCTGTATAATTTGTTCTTTCTTTCACCCCCGTCTCTCATGCACCATTTCATGTGCACCACCTTGCAATTTTTCCTACCTTACCAATTTGTAAAATTTGATATGTTGTCACATTCTTGAGGTATCAGAATTTTATAGTTAGAATTGAAGTGACAATAAAGTCATTTGTCATCAAGTTTAAAGAAAAGTGTTGTTTCCTTATGTTAGTTCTCTCTCTCTCGCTAGAAACATCCCATAAAATTTGAACATTATCGTAATTTAACCATTGACAATGTTCTATCCCCCGATTCCTCTATTTCTTTCTTTTAAATCTCTGTGCCAGGTACACACGACACAGCAAAGCATTGCCTTGTACTACTTACACACATGATACAGTAAATTATTTGAAAATACATTGGGACTATGTTAAATGGATTCTTGGCATCAGTGACTCAGCATCCAGTTTTTGTAAGCAAGATTATTACTCAAAATAAAAATAGATAAAGAAAGAAGATAATAACTACAAAATTCCTGTCCCTGCTAGCTTTTGACAACTCCACTCTAACGAGCTCCAGTTAGGCTACGAGAAGTTGAGAACCTGCTCCCTTACCAGTATCATAGCTGCCTTTTGTCCAGTGTTTTGTTGTCAAAAAGTTTGGCATTCCTTTCTCTTCGTTACTTGTCTAAATGATATTAAAAACTCATTTACAAAGTTAGGAAAAGGAAAGTAGAAGGAGAAACACATTTGCAGAAAACTTGAAACAACAATAATTAATAAGGACCAAAAATTACTGAGAAGTGAGAATCAATACTTACATTCCAGTTGGTCTTGCAATTAGAGGCAAATTGTGGGTCACTAACAACATAAGTAGGCAGTTGAGGATGATGATTTAAGAAGGGAAGCATAGCAGGAGAGTATGCATCATCAGTATCAAAATAAGACCCCTGGTTTGGTCCAATAGCTCTTAGAACAATGGTCAATAAGATTGACAATCCCTGTAAGACATGGGAGAGTTCTTTATCTAAAATATTTAATTTAAACACAAGGTAGGAAATACAGTTCAGTTAGTCATTTTAAGAAAGAAATCCAATCTAATTAGTCATATTACAAAAGCTTTTAGTCATGGTTCTGAACAGATATAGCATAAAAAATAGGTTGTGTAACTTGCCTCATGATTTGGTTGAAAATTTACAAACAAAACCCATCTGTGACAAAGCCTTCGAGAACTTTTGAATATTGCACACTAACCTGTAACCCATGTCTGTATGATCTATGATCAATTACTTTTTGCTAACAGTTAACAACTTACAATCACTGATATAGAGCAACAAAAGTTGAAGCACTCTCTTCTTTAGGATATTCAAGACTCAGATATTTTTTACTTCATTGCAGTTTAACTCATTATTAGTTGCTGTAGTCTTATAAAGCACATTAGCTCAGAAGATAATACCTGTGCTGAGATGATTACCAGCCCTATCCATTTGCAAATCACGAAATTTGATTTCACAAAGTCTTTGAAGTCATCGAATTTCCCAGTTGGATCCTCAGGTAAGTCCTAAAAGATTATAACAGAAGTTGAAGATATATAAGAGAAAAAAATTAGTAACATGCTCAATTTATTAAAATATGAACGAGGGAAGTCCGGTGGATGATGTTACCTTCTCCCAGTCAGAATTTAGGAAGATATCTGCTGTCCCTGCACTCTCCAGGAAGAGAAGCAAAATGCTGATCACCATATACTTTGTTGATTCAAGGCCTTTCAATTTTTATTCACAATGTCGTGAGGCTAAACACGGTTTTGAAGATATATGCATAGCATGAGGTATAATAAGTAAAAAAGAAGAGGAAAAAAGAAGTTTCATTCTTTGGAAGTTAGAAAAACAGAACTGTGGTTGGTACTAGGTAGGGATTTTCTTTCACAAATTGCTTGCTGAAAACCATCTGTATGTGTTTTGAATCTCTCTGTTATTTAGAATTTACTACTGAAAATAACCTCGAAATATCAGTTTATAAATAAAAAACCATTGGGGAAGGATACACAAGAAAGGCAGTACTCATTTGTGCTATCTGCAGCAATATGGCCTATGCATGTTATCAAACACAAGATGGCACCAGTACCAATTGAAGCATATGCAAACCTGCATCATTTTCAAAAGGAATGCTAGTGATCACTTAGGATGTTTAAACTTCAAAATTCCAACCTTATAACATAGTATAGGAAATCATAAGCATTGTTTCTCATTAACAAAAAATAGTTAAGGGCATTGGATTTCAGCAATAAGAAACACCCTTTTAGCCTTTCAAGAAGAGAATTCACTTGGCCAAGAGGCCCAAGACAGAGCACTACAGGAGAAGGGGGGTCAAGCACTGCAGCAGCAAAAAGAACCTATGATCATAAAAGTAGTTGATTACCATGGAGTTATGGCATTAAATTCATCAATTGAATCTGTTTCTCTACGCCAAACTCTAACCATCCAGAGACCATAGAGAATCATGGCTATGCCTACCATACCCATCATAGAATTCACCACTTTTAGCAGTAACTGTAAGCAAGTTCTTGCATTTGTTGCCATTGTAGTAAAAATTCACTTTCACTTTGTTTCTCCAACTGGGTCTCAGAAAGTGAGAAACCACTAGATCCTCAATAATTAACAATTGGCTTGCATATCCACCAAAAAAATATTATATATATTTGTTAAAGTTGAAGATGAGTCTTTGTACGTAGTTGTCCTGTAATTAATTAGTGGGTGTTTTTTCTGTGTCGACAAAATTATGAAATGATCTTTTTTTATGTTTCATTTAAGAAATTTGTTTCCAAACCGTGTAACGACGGAGAGGGAAATTTCTGAGAAATTCTTACATGTTGGCCGTTGGCCTGATTTGCTTTCAAATGGGAATATTAATTTCCACACCAATTTTTTTGTTTTGAAATTATTATAATTGTATAAATAATGCTACAATAAAATGTTGCTGTGGTGTAGTGGTTATCACGTTAGTCTTACACACTAAAGGTCCCCAGTTCGATCCTGGGCAGCAACATTCTTGCTCTTTTTTAATTAAATAAAGCACCAATCTATGTTCTGTTTTTCCAAAAAGAAAAACCCCCTCTTTTTTGTATCTTTAAATTCCATATTTGCATTTTTTTTTACTTTCAACTTACATTCTTCTAGTACTAGTTTATAAATCATTTGTTTTCTCTAATATTGCAATTAGACTTTTTGAAAATATTAGACATAATCCCATACGAATTGAACATTTTACAAGTTTTGTTTTCTCCAAATTAATTCTAGTCCTAAAATTCAATCTTAGAAAAGAAAAACGGTGTGTGAGATAAAAAACACATCAAAATATTAAGCCTATTTAATTGGATATTATTTGAATTATACGTTTGATAAAAAATATTTTATGAACTTTGCTGTTCACCTCGAGCTCTATATTTCTGGATATTATCCTCAAACTCTTTCCTCAAAGTTCTAAAAGCTCTTAAAAGACTAAAAGACAACTGATGCGGAATCAAAATTCAAAACAACTTCTTTGGCACCATGCCTGCATGTAACATCTATAGCCAGCTTGGTTACTTATTACACGTATTAGCCCAAAGTTCATGACACAATCCTATGAGCTGCCACATCCACATGCATTAATATTAATATCTTGAAACCAAAGGGCCAAGTATCACCGGAGAAGCCATTAACAATCCATAAAATGTTGGCGGTTTTCGAGAAAGCAACCGGAAAGCCACCGGAGGAGCTGAAGCTTCCTGGAGGATCTGCAGAAAGTTCAAAGAGCACACAAGAAATTGTAGAGTTTTTTCAATCAAAGTGGCCTAATTCTGCGGTTTACAACCTTCAAATGGGAATTTTATGGCTTTATCACATGAAGAAGAAACTCCATCACACCCATGCAGGTATTAATTAATCATTTCTGGCATGGCCAACTTTGCAATTGTCAAACTTGCTCGTGTTGCCTCCTTAAGTGATGGTGATCTCTCACCTGAAACTATAGATGTACTTAGACACTGATTTGTTCTTGTGATGTGTGTGGGTTTACGTGTGCCAGTCTCATATTTGGGTGTGTATTAGATTGATTCGGGCTTTATACAAGCGATTACAGGTCGTAGTTCTCAATTGTGGACGAAAGAGTACGTTATTTTTTTCTGGGTAGGACAGATAAATTTATATCATGAGACAAACTATCAGATACTTATGGCTGGGAACATCGCGCAGCCCAAGTTCAAGGACTTAAATAGGAGAGTTTGTGAGATCCGACTCTATGCTTGTGATATGTATGGGGTTAGCATGTGTCGAGTTTCATATTGAGATGTGTATACATTACTGTCAACATCGAAATTAATGTGTACTAGCTATTTGCATTACCATTAAATATAGGAATTGATATTGTAATTAAAGTATGATCAAGTCTATATTTTTTATGTTATGAATCAACTTGAGAGGAAAAACTTGACAGGATTTTAAATTATTTGTTGCCTTCTCTACACATGTATCAGGTCTATTGTTGTTATGGACGATGTTTTCTGCATTTTTATTGGAACTCTGGTGAATGTTGCGGACCTTAGACATTACTATGGACTCCCAAGACAAGCAACAGAAGCCACGGTTGTGGTTGAAGCTTATAAGGTTCTAAGAGACAGAGCCCCCTATCCACCTGATCAAGTTGTTAAAGATCTTCAAGGAAAATTTGCATTTGTTATCTTTGACTCTAGAACTTCTTCTCTTTTTGCAGCCAGGGTGAGTCATCTATAATTGTACAAAATAAAGTTTTGTTATTTCACTCTGCCATGATCAATTGATGCTTTAACACAATGAAGGTTGGTTGTAATTTGATCGCGGGCTAACAATGTGACCAGGATCGCGATGGGAGTGTGGAATTTCAATGGGGGATAGCAAGTGATGGATCCCTAGTTTGCTCAAATGATCCTAACATCATCAAAGAGGCCTGTGGAAAATCTTTTGCTCCTTTTCCTCCTGGTTAGTTCAGTTTCACTAGATTATCACAAATTTCTCAATTCTCATGTATTTATCTGATATAATGTTGAAGATTTCCTTTGGTGATTTTTGTGTACAGGGTGCATTTTCATGAGTGGGAGTGGATTGACAAGCTTTGATCATCCCCTTCACAAGATTAGAGCTATGGCACGCGAAGACGACGATGGAAACATATGTGGAGTAATTTTTCATGTGGATTTGTTCACAAGGCTCCACAGCATTCCACGCACTGGAAGTGCATCAAATTGGGCAGATAGTGTTACGGTTGAGGGGGATTAAACTAGTGTAATAATCAGTTAATCAGAAACCTTTTGCATGCAGCTCTTGGAACTTCTATTTTCTTCTTCTGTTTTTCCTTCTGATGTTGGCATTCAGTTTTTGAGCATACAAAATGGTTTATTTTCTCTTGAATCTCATTTTTATTTTTTTCAAGTTTTTAAAAGGGTTTAATTTATTTTTCTAAATTAATTAGCATCAATAGCGGTATGAATTCTTGCTGATACTGAATTTCTTATTGTATAACATAGCACATAATGCTAGCTTACATAAAGGATTCTTGTTAGTCAGTATTAAGATTTTTTAGCCCTTTAGTCTTCTTAGTTAGACATTGGAGCCAAGGCATCTGCAATGTCCTCATGATCATGCCCTGCATTTTCATGGTTGGTTCCATCTTTTGTCCTCTTAGTGTGATCTTCATTTTGGGGCTTGTTCCTGTTCATGAATGTAGCTATGGAGTTGCTATAATCAAATTGTATAACTATCACACCACATTGACCATTGTTGCAATTCAAGGGTGTGCAAATTAACCTATCTATTCCTGGCTGTCCCGCTCCAATTCCCCAGCCACCACCACTGCCATTGCCTTGGCCAATTCTACCATTGCCACTGCCATTGCCACTGCCACTGCCACTTCCTTGACCAAACCCTCCATTGCCTCCTCCACTCCCGCTGCCACTACCCCTACCATTACCTTCACCAAATCCCCCATTGCCACCACCACTGCCACTGCCATTGCCTTGGCCAAATCCACCACCATTACCGCTGCCACTACCACCTCCTCGATTGGATCCTCCATTGCCTCCGCCATTACCTTTGCCACTCCCTTCACCAAATCCCCCGTTGCCACTACCACTACCATTGCCTTGGCCAAATCCACTATTGCTGTCACCACTTCCGCTGCCACTACCACCTCCTTGATTGAATCCTCCATTGCCTCCACCACTCTCGCTGCCACTACTTCTACCACTCCCTTCACCATTTCCCCCATTGCCGCTGCCACTACTACTACCACTACCATTAGCCTCCCCCATTGCCATTACCACTACCACTTCCTTGATTGGACCCTCCACCACTGCCACTGCCACTGCCACTACCACTACCTTGACCAAACCCTCCATTGCCATCACCATTACCGCTTCCACTACCACTACCACTACCTTCACCAAATCCCCCATTGCCACCACCATTACCACTACCACCACCACTTCCACTTCCTTGACCAAATCCCATATTGCCTCCACCATTGCCACCGCCATTGCCTTCACCAAATCCTCCTACCACTGCCACTGCCACTGCCACTTCCACTTCCAAAACCAGAGCCACCGAAGCCAGGAATTCCAAACCAAGGGTTGCCACCTGGCATGCCCCAACCACCTTGACCGCCACCAGAACCAGAACCGAAACCACTTCCACTTCCTTGACCAAATCTCATATTGCCTCCACCATTGCCACTGCTACTGCCTTCACCAAATCCTCCACCACTACCTCTGCCTTCACCAAATCCACCAGAGCTTCCACCACTGCCACTTCCACTTCCAAAACCAGAACCACCGAAGCCAGGAATTCCAAACCAAGGGTTGCTCCCTGGCACGCCCCAACCACCTTGACCACCACCAGAACCAGAACCGGAACCACTTCCTTGGCCAAAACCTTGTCCACTTCCTAATCCAAAGCCAATCCTCGAGCCTTTCTCGGAACCATGACATGAACCACTACAATCAGTATCAGAACCACTGCCCCGGCCTGTCCTAGAACCCGACTCAGAGCCAGAGCCTTGACCCCCAATAGCTCCATTTCCAAAAGCACCACCAAGTCCACCTTCAATACCAAAAGTAGAACCTTGACCAATATCAACACCAATGGCTCCACTTCCAGAAATGCCAAAACCTCCTCCATTGTTGTTACCCCATGACCATGATCCTCCTATGCCAAGGCCATTGGGTTTACTAGTTGATTCTTTATCATTTGTGACAAGGGGCATTGGAGGTGCCTTATGATCACTTCTTTCATCTGTATCATCTGGAAAAGGGGGCCAATTAGCAGTTGTATCTTCTCTATCCTCTACTAAATGGACAGAGGACTTTAGGGGTGCCTTAATACCAGTTGTTTCCTCTTTGCCATCTGGAAAAGGAGGCCAATTAGCAGTTGTATCTTCTATATTCTCTGCTGCAATGACAGGTGGCTTGGGAGGTACCCTATGAGCAGAACAAAGTACTCCAAGACTTAAAAACACAAAATAGGCAATGTAAGTCAATTTGGATAATACCATTTTTGTTTAATCTCAATGCCCTTGTCTTTACTAGTGCAGGCATTTAAATACTTGAAGGTCTGCATGGTTTGTTGAGTTTAATTTTAGAGATATTGGCGTAAGTAACTGGATTTTGTTGGGTGAGAAAAATGAGAGCAAGAAATGGACTGATTTCAAGCATTTTATTGGGGAAATCAACTGTCATAATGCTTGTGTGACCAACAAAAAATACTTTAAGTGTGAGAGATGTTACATGCCTTTTAGTATTATAACTAGCTTTAGACCCACGCATTGCCCATGATCATGTAATAGAAACAAAATTTAAAAGTAATTTAATCAACATTTTTTTTTATGTTTTATTAAAATTACTTTATTCATAGAGAGAAAAGAAGAAAATAAAAAGTTATTATGAATGTCATAAATATGTTTAGAAATGTAAGTTGCTGTATGTGATAGTTTTGTAATGTGAGATTCATTTGAGAAGAACATGAAGAAAAGATTTTGATTCTGAATTTTGGAAATTAATTACATCTTTTTACAATAGATTTATTTATTTTGAATATTATTTGTTCGTATTTTATTCATCATTGATTTATATTTTGTCTAAAATAGATGAAGGATGACTCTTAAGATATTGGAGAAGAGGTTAGAGGAGATAAACTATCTTACAATTCAACCTTAAACTAAGGTCTTAATTTTCGAGACTTAACTAATTACTAAGTATGACGTGAATTAAAGTTCATTAGTAATATATGACTTGATCACCCAAATTGTAACTAAATATTATATAAACTTTTGTGTGATAGATTATACATGTATGTCTTTTAGTACTAAATTTTGTTTGATAGATTAGGTGTGTCCATAACAATTTGAACTTATAACTCATTCATTAGTGGGAGTTAGTCAGCATTTAACACAATTCTATTAGAACTTTTAGTACAATTCTACAACCATTAAATTTTTATTTTTATTTTTTCTTATGGAGAACGAATATCATGAAATGGGCGATAGGCTTTGAAAGTGGGCATATGTGTATTTGTTGGGCTCGTTCCAGAGTCCAGAGTACCTAATCCAGTTTCACTGGGCCAATTTGTTAAACCTTTTCTGGGTAAGATTTCACTCCACCTGAAAGTCTCATTTGCCAAACTGAAGTTTGGTTCATTGATTATCATTCTGAAGACTTATATAGCAAACAAGCAAGGTTGTTATTCTAAAAGCAATGTAAAGTTTGTGGGGGAAATCCTATTCAAAAGCACATAAGAATGCAACTAATAGTATCCAGTAACATAAGCCTGTGTTAGTTGATGAATTCTTAATTTAACTGGTTAAAACAATGATATTGAAGAAAAAAAAATATGTATTAACTTTGCAAATGGAGAGTATTTAGTTGGACACGATTTGAACTCAAGATTAATATTTAAAAGTTAAATAATTCAACTGAATTGAATTGAAATCATGGTGGAATTACAAATTTCATTTGATTTGTGTTAACATTATAATATTGTTTTTGTTTGAAATTGTAAGTCATTTTAGAATTTATGTCACCCATATATGGATTTAAATAATAATGTAAGATTTATGACTTTCATGAATTCACAAATTTCAATCATACAATGAACGATTGTGTGAATATCTTTTTTTTAATTTATGTGATTATGTTTCTCCCACCGTATGTATGGGTATATTAAGTTGTAACATTGTTAATTAATGTGATTATCTTACATTGTGATATATGATTAATGTAAATATTATCTATAAAAAAAAAAATCATGAAAGTGGGGATCGAAACAAATAGTAAATGACTTTATCAACCCATGAAGTGGATATGCATATAATAAATTAAGTGAATTATATATGAATTTTTTATGTACCAAGGTGGAATCCAAATAACAAAGGAAGTATAATCATTCATGTAACATTATGTAATATATAAATATTAAAAACATGTGTATAATTAGATATAAAATTTGGTAATAATATATATTTTTATTAAAAGAAAAGTAAAGAAAGATACAGTAATACATTTTATTTTAACTATCCAAGAAGATTCAAACCCATAAAATCAATAAAGACATCACAAATTTTTTTACCATCAAGCCAATTTCTAATTTCCTTAAGGTTGTAGAAAGTTAGTCTTTAATTTTCTTCTCATCAGTATACAAAAGTAGACAATATTTAAAAAAATTATCATTTATTTTGCTACAAAATTGATTTTTTTTTTTAATAGAGGGAGGTTGGAGTTTGAACCCAATACTTAGAGGAAAGAAGAAAAACCTAACACTGAATACATGTCACATGAGCTAAGCAACAACTGGTACAAAATCGAGTCTTAAGTCATTAATAAAAATGACTGATGTTAAATCAAAAAGTGTTAATATCAAATTAATTAATTTATCAACAAAATCTCAAATTCTTTTTAATCTATCAATCTGTAATTCTATAAAGCCTTAATTTAATGAAAAAAAGAGTTGAAAAAGAAGAAGCCATATATCTCTTTGTTTGGTATTTATTTCAGTTCCTCTCTTCTATTCTCTTCATAACCAGCACATGTTAATATTACTCCAAATCTCAAAGCCACAAAATAAAGTAGTTAATTAACTAGTAATCACTAATTATGGATGCACTAAAACTCACGGGTTTGGCGATAGTCAACTAATCTATTTAATGTTTAAATTAACCCACCAACTACTACCACTGCATGATCTACTCAATCCTCAATATTGTTTTTAAATAAATGGTCTTTGATTTTGTTCACATAACTTATCATCATTTACTAGACAAGACAATATATTAATTAGTCCAACACTAGGATGGACCATGTAAGTGAAACGAATTAATGCTTCTACTTCGTGTAGTGATATGACAAATCAAATACTAGTATACAAGTATCTTATTCAGATTTGATAAGAAATTGTTTGGTACATACAATTAAATATGTTAAAATATTTACAAATTTTAATTAAGTTGAAATAAAATTATTTGAGTTTTAAATGAGTTATAATATTATTATAGATACATTAAAAAATAACAAATTAATATAAAAAATTATTAAATTGTCATTTGTCGAAACTAAAAAAATTATAAAATTTTATTACGTACGATTTATGAAATTCCCTAGATTATCAATACAGTTTTAACCATCACCAACCCTTTCTTTTCGGTCTTCATAATATACTTCTTTCAAAATAAAAAATAAAAAAATGCAAAAATGAGTACCAAACTAACAATTGTACTTTCATATTAGTTGGACATAATTGTTTGTCAATAATATTTAGTAAGCTTTTCCATTAAATTTCAAATTCTTTAAAAACCATCCCTCTTTCTTTTTCCCGTTCCTATCCCTAATATTATTGGTCCACAAAAAATCAAATTTGATTTTATTTTGAGAAAAAGAGAAAAGAAGAAAGAAACAAAAATTGGAAACTTCATAAAGGTTACTTGTTGAAGTAGGCTAGGCTCACCCACACAACGTACCCGACCAGCCGACCTAGTATGCTTCTTCTCCTATGTCCAACATTTTACCATAATTTACGTGGGTCCCATAAAATTAGTGTTCAAGAATTTTAATCGACGGGTGGATAATTGACCATCAGTCAAGTAAATTATATCCCCATAAATAAAATAAAATAAAATAAAAAAGAAGAATTAATTAATTAATTATTTATTATACGTATACGACGATTCGTATATAGATACAGTGGGCCCCACCCAGAAAGGAATATGGCGTGTTGTTTGATAAACCCTGCTGTCACGGAAAGCCAACTTCTTTAAACGGCGTCACTTTTTGCTTTATTGCTCCATCATCACTACCAGTACCTGCAAACTGCAAAGCAATAGCCTATCAGTCTACCACCGCAACAGACGATAGTATAGCATTTTTAGAGAGAGAAAGTAAGAGAGAGAGACTCAGACAGTGAAAGAGTACATGTTGAGCAAAGCCACACACAGAGACAGTGCTTTTTATCTGCTTTTTCCTTACCACAACCTCCATAGCCATTTCCTTTGCCATTCTTTCACCCACTTCAAGTTTCAGACCACGCGGGCAATTTGTTGTTGTACAAGATAGCATACAGTGCTCACATTGTTGTTTCAATTACTAAAAATGTTTGCTTTACAGGCATCAGATCTGTGTTAAAGATCTATCCATGGGAAGCGTTTCTTCTGAAGATGGCTGCTCGGACCAGCAGAGTGAGCGTTGTGAGAGTAGCTATAGTTTGAGTGCTGATGTGAGTGAGTCTGAGAGTTGTAGTAGCTTTTCGTGTCGCCGTTTTGATGCTGAAGGTGCTTCTGCTTCTATGACGTCATCACCTCGTCCGATCACCGCCGGTCATTTTAATTTTCCGCCGCCACAGTTTATGCTGCCGGTGATTGGTGGGAAGGATGTGGTAGGTTGGGATGACAAGTCTCAGAAATCAGAGAGTGATTTATCTGGTACTCAGTCAATTCTCATTTTCTTTGATTTTAGGGTCAGAATTTTAGCGATGGAATTTCTTCAGTGTATAATTGATTGATTTTTTATTTGATAATTTTATTTCTAAAAATGTCTTACCTAATCAGAGGTTGAGATGATGAAGGAGAAATTTGCTAAGCTGCTTCTTGGTGAAGACATGTCTGGAGGAGGGAAAGGAGTGTGTACTGCCCTTGCCATCTCAAATGCCATTACAAATCTTTCGGGTTGGGTTCTTTTATGTTTGTGTTTCTTAAATGTGTTTGTGTATGTATAGCTATGTATGCTATGTCTTGTCTGCGACTAAACTAAAATTTGGATTGAAATATCAGCGACTGTTTTTGGTGAACTGTGGAGGCTAGAGCCACTCGCACCACAGAAAAAGGCAATGTGGCGAAGAGAAATGGAATGGCTCTTATGTGTAAGTGATTCTATTGTGGAGCTTGTACCTTCAATTCAAGAGTTCCCTGGTGGCGGCACCTATGAAGTCATGGCTACTCGCCAGCGGTCTGATCTGCACATGAATCTTCCTGCTTTGAAGAAGCTTGATGCAATGCTGGTTAGTATGCTCGATGGGTTTACTGATACAGAGTTCTGGTATGTTGATCGAGGGATTATTATGGGTGATTCCAAGGATTGTGATGCTTACATGCTTGGTGGTAGGCCTTCAGTTAGGCAGGAAGAGAAGTGGTGGCTGCCCTGTCCTAAGGTTCCGCCAAATGGGTTGGCTGAGGATGCCAGAAAGAGGTTGCAGCAGTGTCGTGACTGCACAAACCAGATCCTAAAAGCAGCCTTGGCCATTAATAGTTATGTGCTTTCTGAGATGGAAATCCCCAATGCATACTTGGAGACCTTGCCTAAGGTGTGGATTTTAACGTCTGTTCATTTATAATGTTAGTATGAAACGGCTGACTGTTAACCATGGAACATGTTTCTTGATTTGGTTTGGTTTTAATATTCTAATTCAATAGTTTGTTGGTGCCAATTATGGTCCCACCAAGTTTTCCAAAATTAGATCATGCGAATTTGTGCCAATATGCCTTTGCTTGTAATTGGATTTTTTCTATTATTAGCCTATGAAATTTTAACATCTTCATAACAAAATATTAAAATATAGGACTGTTTTTACCTCCAATGCTTCTCAGTGGCTCAACAAAAGAATAGTAGTGAAGGATATTATCTGGATTAATAGGATAATAACCAATCTAACTAATAGAAACGTAACATTCCTATATTGAAGATATCAATACTTTTGTTGTTTGCTATTTCATTTATTGCAGAGTGGAAAAGCTTGTTTAGGAGATATTATCTATCGCTACATAACTGCTGACCAGTTCTCATCTGAGTGTCTGCTGGATTGCTTGGACCTGTCATCAGAGCATCACACTCTGGACATAGCTAATAGGATTGAGGCAGCTGTGCATGTCTGGAGGCAGAAGGACCAGAAAAAACATCCAAATTCAATGAAATCTAGACGCTCATCATGGGGGGGAAAGGTGAAGGGCCTTGTTGCTGACGGCAAAAAGAATCATTTTTTGGCCCAACGAGCAGAGACACTACTACAAAGCCTGAAGCTGCGTTTTCCAGGCCTCCCACAGACTGCACTAGATATGACCAAGATTCAATATAATAAGGTGCATTTCTTGATCTCTTTTGGGACTATGTCTAATAAAACTGACTTACTACTGATTATGATGTAATGTTGCTACCTTTTGGTGGCAAATGTTTAGATTGTTAATGCTACTCGTCTCTGTTAGATAGAATAAATAAATTGATCTTGTGAAAGTAGGAGACTGGGTTAATGCATTTTGAGTTTCATTGTACCAGTGACATGTACAAACTGAAAACAGTCACGCATGTGATATTCTTGCTAGGTTCAGCCTTCCCAGAATAGAACAGGATATCAGAAAAAATTACTGGAGTAAATTTCTAGATGGTATATTTACTTGAAAAAATCCTAGGAGTTTTAATAAAGGATATAGAAATACATTGGTGCTCCTTTAATAATGGTGATTTATATGATACAGCAGTAGTTTTCATGTTAAGATCATTGCTTAAGAATGAGATGTAGATTTTGGTTGTGATTTTGTCTCACTTCTCTGCAAAAGACCATGGACTATCCAAGTCTTCTCTAACCATGTTATTATGCTGTAGTGCTGGAGCTGGTCTATCATTATTTTATTAAAGAAAATGGTGTCCTTATCATGGGCTGTGCTGCTGTGGGTACAACAAAATAATTTCCCAATGAACTTCTCATTGTGTTCTTTTCTTGCAGGATGTAGGCCAGTCCATTCTTGAAAGTTATTCTAGAGTGACGGAGAGCTTGGCTTTCAACATAATGGCCAGGATAGATGATGTCATTTATGTAGATGATGCCACAAAGCGATGTGCTGCTGCCGATTCTGTCTCTCTTTTCAACAGGGGAGGTTTGGGTGGTTTACCCATCCAGAAGAGAATGTCTCCCAGCCCCTTTTCAATTCAACACACGCCGTATGCATCTCCATTTGCCACTCCAACCTTCAGCTCCTCCACTCCCATTATTGGAAGCCCAAGAAGATCACCTGTAAAGAGAAATGTTCTAAAGGAGGTAACAGAGCTGAAGTCAGAAAAATTGCTCCTGGATGATATTGAGAGGGTGTTCTCATATGCTGGAAACCTCAGTGCTAGAAGAGTTTCTGGTGATGCTCCAGAAAGAGACTGAGTTGTTAATTTGCAATTGGAGACTGCCTCATATGTCATCAATCATCATTGCTGCACAAGGAAAGCTGGTTTTCGAAGCAAGCCTTAAGGTGGTTGTAGATGTGAGAAATGGAGAGATTTGTCTGTATATTCTTAGGCAATAGGAGTAAGATGGTTTAAGAAGTTTTGATAGTGGCAGAAATCCATTAATAGATGAAGAAATATTTACGGTGCTCTTTCTATAACTAGAATATCTGCTACCAAGTAAAATCTTAGAGGCAGACGCAATGATGCATTATATATTACTGCCTATTGTTGAATAGAGTGTTCTTATATTCATTCAATCAGATTTGGCATCAGACTCAAAATGTTAATAGGTTTGTTTTTGCACTATAATTAACATCATTGATATTATAAATGATAACTATCAAAGCAAATCAAGCTTAAAGGAGTCTAATATTTGACCTATATGTTCCTAGTTTGTATTTTGATGAAATAATTTATAACAAGCAAGCACAGAAACAGTATCTTGCATGCAAAGTGCAAATGATTTCCTTATGGGAGTGTTTATGTTTGCATTATAAATTGTGTATTGAGGCAGGTTGTATTGTATATCCAGAAAGTGTGAAATCCTTCCCTACTGTTTACGGCTTCTTGGTGTTACAGAAGATAACCTGGCATGACATTCATGCATAAAAGTTTATGTGTCATTTCATCTTATCTATTGATTGTATGCCACCGTCGAGCTTTTTTTATTTAATTTTGTTCATGTTTATACTATGGGATAATTTTTGCAGTAAGCCTGGACATGCTGTTCTGTTTCTATTTATTCCTGTTTCGAATATTCACCATTCTGTCATTTCTTTGTGAAATTTGCTTCTAACTAATAGCATTTATTTCTTAGTTATTTTAGTTTACTGCATATATATTGAATGGATTTATAATTGCATACTTTTATTTTTCTTAGCTTTAACTTCTTTTCTCTTGAGAACTTGATCCTATTGCAAGCAAAGTCTGCCAACAAATCTCTAAAGAAGATTCCATGATAGAAGCAAAAGGTGGATAATCTGCATGTTTTATAGCCCAGAACTTAGTTATTGAAAGTAACTACAGATACTTGATGTGCTTGACATCTATATGGACATCTAAGTGGTTGTTATTTATTGTTGAGTTTAATTTTCATATAACTTAGAGATGTTTGGGATTTTTTTGATTTGATTATTTGTGATCAGTTATAGGAAATGGTTCATTGCACGAATTCTGGGTTCAATACAATCAAAGAAACCCAGAGGTACTAAAGCTTCTGCTACCCCAAATAATCATCTGAACACTTAGCTACCGTCAATATCAGGTTCAGTAACAACTTCTTAACATCAGTGGTTAAATGAATCATGTGTAGATAATCTTTTTGGTGTGCATTAGGAGTTGTAGTTATTTGTAATTCAGTTGGTTGCTGTATGATTCCTAATATGGCGAAAGTCTAGCGGCAAAATGATGCTTTGCTAAGTACAAGCTTGTTTGGCAAGTACTGAAACTGAAATCCAGTGGTTACCATGACTCTTAGATAAAACTATCAATAAGCTACAATATTCATGTAGTTTATTATGAAGCATCATCTATCACCTGCTGTGCTTCTGAAATAAACTGTTGTTGCTGTTTGATCTAGCTAGGTAGTAGGGCCTTATTTCTCAAGGAGGCTACTCTGCAATCTCGGAAGCATACCTTGTAGCAGGCAAATTACAGGTAACTTAATTTCATACTTGGGGTAAGTTCTCTCTGATATATAGATGTAAAATATTTTCTTTATTGTCATTTTTTCTAAAATATATTTTGGGAATGAATTTTCTTTGCAGAACATCAGATTCTGCTGTTGAAATTGATTAACAATGGTTTGCAATTCTTATATTAGTGAGGCTAATCTAGTTTCACTTGCATTTCTTGCTTTTGATTTTTGAGAAACTTTGTTGGGTCACATCTCTAAATTACATCTCTTTCCATTTGCCTTTCATTTTTAGTATGTATACTCATCTTAATCTTAGTAAGAGTACCGAGTTTTTAGTTTTAGTGGCTGTTTCTTATGGTTCAGTACATTGACTTATTAAGATGCTAATACTCATTAGGATACTTGACTATTCCATGTATGTTTGAAACTGGTGAGACAGATATTGTTAGTTTTTGTATTGGATTGACTTGATCTTTGGTTGGAACAAAAAGTAATAAATAACTGAAAATGAACTAAGTATATGACTGATAGTACAAATGGTTAGTATATGACTGAATCATATCACCAATTATACGGAAAAATGGAAGTTCAGGAATATTTGCAAGATGCTCCAAAGACGAAAATCTTACAATTTAGTAAATAAAAAGGATTCATTACCCTAAAAGAGGTGATGATTTAATTGGTTAGGCTTTCTTTCTTTTCATTTTCATTATTGAAAATTGTGGATAGTTGAATACTTGAATTTGAGGCATTTATATATCTAAAATCTAAGCTAAATCCAGTTCATCTATTCTGAATAATTGATTTGTCAACAAAGGATCTGCTGTCTTTAATCTTCTTCTTTTCTTTAAAATATAATTATTTATTCAGTTGATATGGGCATCAGGTCATTTGATTCTTGAAAGGAAGTTATACTGTAAGATAGTTTTAGCTGTTATACCTTCTTATCTCTCTATTAGTCCAATGTTATTACAGGTACTTGCATTTGTTACTTCCATCATTAATTTATATATATATATATATATATACACGACAAACATTTAAAACCTCAAACTATTTACATATATGTCAACCTTCTGTGTATCAGTATTCTTTTATCAATATTTAATTAAGTAGCTTTTCTTTTTCTGATCAACCAGTAGGGAAGACTGAAGTTAAACATAATATGATCTTTGTTACATGCGTTTCACTTTTTTTATTACACTACTACTAGCTCTTAATTGACTGATTTGTATGGATTGCTTAATCTGAATGTGGCCTTAAATTGTCCATAGATAGAAGTTTTTTCAGAACTTAGGGCCATCCTTGCAACTTAAGTTTGATAATGTTACCGCTTATCTTTCATGGTCAATGGGCGACCTTATAGGTGTTTATTTCCTGTAAAAGAAACCACCTATCATTGTTTCCATTGATATGACTGTGGAACGCCCTATATAAAATGTGTCATTCCATTTGTTTCTTTTCATTACAAATGCATGATCATATCATTAACTCTGAAGTTTCTTCTAATTAACCTCGAATTTTGCTCATCTTGCTACACATCACAATCACTGCTTATCAAAGTATCTAACTGGTGTTTCAACTTATCTATTTCTACGGCAAGGCAACATAAACATTATGCTTGAACACCATAAAGACGGCACCTTCTTACAAGGTGTTTCAGTTGTCAGCAATAAGGATACAACCAAGCTTATGGAATGTGGTTTTCCATCAAAGAATAACTTCAAGGTGGTTTACAGTTTATGATTGTCATTGCCAGTCAGTGGTAGCTTCTATTGCTAAACTCGAGTACTGTGGCAATAAACAAGTTCTGCTGCTAGAAACTAACCTTCAATAAATCTTGATTTATGTCTCTTGTTTGCACGCCCTTTTTTATCGGTAATAATAATAATTGGGCTCCCCAACTTGCTATGAAATCGTATTGATAGTCTTGACTACTGTCCTCTCTTATTTAAGCTAAATTTGCATTAAATGTTTCTCTTGTTTTGAGCTTTACTCAAGTTAGCATTTGCTGTTTCAAGTGTCTTACTAAGCTTCATGTGAATCAATGTCAATACCATAATCTGCATCATTAACCATTGTTTGTGAAAGCGTATTCTCAAAATTCCTATTCTGCAGCTGCCATTAGTTCCTATATCTGCAGCTGTGGCAATAGTCGTTCCTATCCTGCCAAACTGACTAGTTACACTGGTGACTGACTATTCAACAAAACATTAATCTGAGTTTATTTTACTGCCTTCGTATTAGGTTTTCATAATGCAGACAACACAACTTCTGTACTGACATAAACTGGACTCATTGTATATCAGTATCTAATTTTGCTTAGAATTGTTTCTCGTATTGTAACTTTGTCTATTTAGACTATTACTTTAACAAGATGATTACAGGAAAGGAACCAAATGTCATTTTTACCCACTAAAATTGAAAAGACAATAAGAAAGGGTAATTACAAAAGGAATTATATGTTTGCCCTAGAAATCCATCTGACTCCACCATTGGCGGAGTCTAATTACAAAAGGAATTATATGTTTGCCCTAGAAATCCATCTGACTCCACCATTGGCGGAGTCTAAATGCATTAATAATAACAGAAGAACTCCTTCACACATCCATTAAATTTTGAGGTGGATGTGGCTCGCTTGCAACATCTGGTAATACCATCCACACTGATCAATACAATGAAGTTTCTGGCGACTAGGGAAGACTGGTCAGATGGGTCTTCCGAGTTCTGAGTGCGGAGTAAGCAAAGTAGTTCCCTTTCAGCTACCACTGGAGCACTTGCATGAATGTCAAGTGGAGTTAGTTGTGTGCATGCTTTGTAGTGAGCTGCTGTGAGGCTACAAGACCAGAAACGATGTTCACTGGGCCAGTTGTTCCAACCGATCCTGCACCTATCACATAAAATAAATCAAGTAGTCTTGATACCTAGAAGACATAGGAATAATGACAATGATAACAAAAATAATACACGCAGAGAACACAATTTCATACTAATGTTCGATCTACTTAACCAAACAGCGTGCAAAATAGTATGCAACATAATTGCCAATTCACAAAGCATATACCAGTAAAGTCACAAGAAGAATGTACTACTTAATCGATTTCTCAGCAACAAAATAAAATTATTGCTTAAAGGAAATCATTATGAATCATCACAACCAGCCAAAGGAATCTGCAACAGCATTAAGAAGTTTTTCTATATCTCTGAAGACAGAAAATCCAGAAACCAGAAAGGAGATTGTGCATCCAAGCTACGATTAGAAAGGGATGACCACATCTAGAACCAAGAAACAGGCAAACAACCATTGAGATACAATGGTTACTGATACTCTTAACTTTAGCTCAAGTAGGATATTAATTTCAATTAATAATGTCTACCTCATTGTGAGATCAACCCTTCACATAAAATACTGTTAACTATGATTGATTTATAACACTGAACCTCAGCATTACATGATTTACAATTATGCTTCATTTGGAGGAGGAAGTAATTTTTTCCCCTTTATTTGTAACTATGAGGAAACAGGAGGAATGATTTCGGAAAAGTTTTGAAGCTGAATCCACAAAAAATAATCCTTAACCGGGGAGAAAATAATAAGAAAATTAGCTTGTTAGTCATTGAGATATCATGAGTTAAAATTTTAGCCTTACTCCTATAGTCCTACTAGATTTAAGATGGGTCTGAGTGGGATGAAAGGATTAGGTAATTTTGTTCATTACTATTTTCTTCCATTCAACTTTATTTATTTATTTATTTTTTAATGAAAGAAGATTTTATTGAGAAACAGAGAAGTACAAGAGATAACTACAAATTCAAAACAGAGAAGAGAAAATTATAATATCTTCCATTTTCTATCTCCCCACTTTCTCTCCTGTTGCTTTCTTTTCTCTCTTAATTTGTTTCCAGACCAAGGCTTAGCTAAGTTAAGGCATCTTCTGGGTACAACAACAGAAATGTTAAAATAGACAAATTTAATCAAGTTAATGATAGTTTCAGCGATGAGTAATAGTTGACTCACAGAAGATTCACCAGAATCATACAACACAACATATTCTCTGCATGTCCAAGTACAAATAAATTAGCAGAACAAATTCTGGAAAATATATATCAATTATGAAAAGAATGAGAGCGTACAATAAAACTCAGAGGAAAACATCAAAACTCGTAAATTAATACTTACTCCTTCTGTTGTCAATGCAACCCAATTAGGAGGTGGCCAGAATAGCTTCGAATATTGTGGACAATCAACTAAAGGAGTAATTCTACTATCATCTAAGTCAAAAACACCAATACGACCATTAAGCACACCATTTTCTTCGTTGTTTATGAAGAAGAAATTATCTGTGAAGAATATGCAATTCCCTTTGCAAATAGACAACTCAGATGCAGAAGAAGAAAATGTGCAATCATCAGCCAAGAATAACACCCGATCTCCCAAGCTTTCAACCTCAATCCACTTCTTTCCTTCTCCATCCAGTTTAAAAATAGTGAATCTGACTGTTCTCTCACACAGACAGCCATCAATTTCCTCTTGAAAATCATCATCGAAGTCTTGATTCGAGGAAAAAGACAAATACATATCAACCATCAATAGCTCACCATTGGATTCAACCAAATATTTCTTGTCACCACCAAACACAGGTTCTGCAACCAAACACACATTTGAGGACAGCCCAACAACCACAGCCCTTCCTGTATTATCAACTGCATAAAACTTGTCTTTAAACACAATGACATCATCATAAGGCGAGGGCATTTCCTGAATTATATTCCACCGCCTATCGCCGGACTTAAACATAGCCAATTTCCCAGAAACATGAATTGTAAGCAAAACAAAATCATCATTTTCAAAATCCAAATACATAAAGACAACTTTTTCCATATACAAGCTACCAGCATCGGCCCTTGAATTAAAAGGCCGAAAGTTCATATAATGGAGAACATATTCGTGACCCAATTCAATAATTGGAAGTGCAGATATGTCCAATACCTTGGGGAATTCTTCAGGCATAGGTTTGATTTGAAATCTTGAGAGTGGGTACAATAGCTCCACTCTACCAAGTGAATCTTCTTCAATTTTGACCAACCAGGGCTCTGAGTTCATTCCTAATTGAGTTTCTGGCGCACCTATAAGGAATATTGATCGCTTGGAGAGGTAGAAACCCCAGCTGGTTTCGGAGATACCGTCATTTGGGAGAAAAGGAAATCGACCCGATAAACGTCTAAGCTTGATCGTGACAGAGGATCTCCATGAGGAACAAACGGATCGAAAACGGAGCACGTAGAAAGGACTCTCAAGGCGTTTGGCTATTACGTCGAGGAGTTCTTTAGGGAGCTGAGACCAGTCTGCCATGACGGTTTTTTCTCGGGAAAATTTGGGAAAACAGGAGACAAGGAAAAGGAATATATATGGCGGTTACCACAAATATAGTTTTGGTTTTCTTATGGTTTTTCTTAACGGGTGCGGTGTAATAAAAATAATTTTAAAAAATTTTAAAAATTTTATAATAATTTTTTATGACATGATATTAAAATTATGAATAATTATTATAATAAATGATATAAAATGATATATATATCATATATTAATAAATGTTTATAAATATATGTTAGAATTAAATTAATTTTTTTAAATGTTTATAAATATCTATTAGAATTAAATTAATTTTTTTAACAAGTGATGATGTAATTAATATAATTTTTAAAAATTAAATATTTTATAACTAATTATTCATTATATAATATTAAAATTATAACTAATTATTATAATAAATAATATAAAAATTTTATATTTATTATCTTAATAAATAAACCAAATCCTTCCCTTATTTTTATATCTATTATCCTCCGGGTCAGCTCCTCACTCACGATATATTAGGGTAACCCGAACTAAAGCAGCTTTCTGTGACAAAGGCCATTATGGCCCAAATTTTGGTGACCCCACTTCTAATGAAAAACCAAGTGATCCTTCCTTCCTATTCTTTTTCTTGTGGGTTTTGGAAAATTTTTGACAAAAATCACTTTAACAACAGTTTGAATTTGGATTTTTTTTTTTATTATTTACTTAAATTTGAATATTAACAAAAAAATAAAAATCACATCTTGTTAATTCTTATCCAAATGTTTTTTTTTTTTTTTTTTTGTCTTTCACTAAGAGTCAATGAAAAAATTCTAAACAATATTATATTAAAAATAAAATTCAAACTGAAATGATAAAATAAAATAAAATAAAAGTACATTAAAGCAACAAAATTTCAATTTCAGGCAAAACAACTACAGCTAAATGATTTTGGGAGGTCTATTCCCGAAACTAAATAAATATTTTTTTGTTCATTTTTGATTTTAAATATGATTTCTAATATGTACGATTTTTATTTAATAGACTTATCAATATTATTAAAAAAATTACCACTTTGAAAAGGGCAATTGACATTCTCATATTATCAAAAGTGAACATTAGACTTTTAAGGATTTTAACTTACACACATCATTGTTTTTTCATATCAATACAAATATTGTATAAAACTTGCTACATAAATAGGAATTATATGGAGGAAATTGAAACAAAAATTTTCTTGAGGGAAAAATTGGAATTGGCTAAACGTTTCAGGGAACAAACAATATGTTACTCAAAATTATATTGTATTGTCCCTAAAAAGGAAAAGAATAAAAGTGTATAACCCACGACATAGCTCCTTTTAGGGTTTGGTGGTGGTGGTGGTGGTGGTGGTGCCTGATAATAATCGAAGTGTTTCTCTCACTCTCTTTCTCTGTGTGTGTGTTTTGGAACAATGGGTGGGTCTGTGAAAGATGTGCAGTCAAAGGTGGAGCTGGATAACTTGGTTCGCACTGGGGCACCTGTTGCCCTTCACTTCTGGGCCTCATGGTGTGAAGCTTCCAAGCACATGGACCAAGTCTTTTCCCACCTATCCACCGATTTCCCTCATGCCCATTTCTTAAGGGTTTGAAAATTTCCTACTCTACTGATTCCTCTTGTTCAATTGGTTTCGAGTCCGGTTCTTGTTGGCATGATTTTTGCCGAATTTTTATTTTTTATTTTAGTAAAAAGATAAGAAAGTTTTCGTTGAATTGCTCATATATTGCAGGTTGAAGCTGAAGAGCAACCTGAGATATCCGAGGCTCATTCGGTTTCTGCCGTGCCCTTTTTTGTCTTCTTTAAGGTATGCTGAATGGATAATTTCTAGTTTTGTAAACTTTTCCTCTTTAATTTTTTATGTATAGGTTGTTCTTTATAAGGTGGTGGTTTCTTGTGGATGTTATGTTGTTTTTTCAAGAAAAATAAAACAAGTTGCATGAAGTCGTCTTGAATATTAATACTAATAGCTACTGTGTAGGAGGAACAGTAGTGATTTTGGATGCATATAAGCTTCTGAGTGGCAGCTCCTGCACAAAGTTTAGAACTTATAAGGATAGTTGCCTTTGATAATGGTTGTGCTTAGTGTCTTTCTCACAGTCACAGCTAACCAGTTATGGAAAAGAGGAGGATTTGCTATGTTAGCTTGCTAGAGTTAGCACTTTTTTTCTCATCTTATGATCATGAATACTAACAGTGTCAGATTGATGAAATGTTGGGTTGTGCAACCATATATAATTTATAAACAACGGTTGAAGAATTTGATAATGATTAGATGGAAAGCTGACCAACAGCGCTTCCCCCCTCTTATTTGTACTTAATGTCGTTTATCATCTGGGGGCGTAGGGTGGAACAGATTGATGGAATGGGCTGAGACTGATTTAAATATGAAATTGCTTTTAGTCTTATTAATTTTAAAGGACAACCTATTATAAATTTTGAAAGGGCAAGATGGTCAGCGTGTACAATGTACATTAACACCAGTCACCAGTTCATTGTGGAAAATAGGATTAGAATTCTCAAGGACCATAGTTTGGAAAGCAGGATATTTCTCTTCCCCTCAGGGAAGCTTATTAAGGGAGATATTGGAGTTTGGACTCTAGACAATAGTTAACAAGGCACAAGTTTTGTTCTTCATATAATGATGAACAACATGCAAGAGGAGTCAATGATTATCTAAGGTTGAAATGAATATGGACCCTGTTCATTGTACGAACTTGTTTCACCATACAATTTACATGCTAATTTTTTTTGTTCAAATGGAATATATCCTAATCAAATATTGGAAAGTGAGATGATTTCCAAATTGTTGTTTTCTAATGAATCTTGAAAAGACCATAAATGTTTTCCAAATATTTGAAGTACTATAAACTTAGCCATGTAAAGATGCATTTTAGCTGTCTTCTTCCTATTTATTTGGAGAAAGGAGAATGTTTCCAAAATGAACAAGGCCATAATTGGTGTTTATCCTTTGATAAGATTAAAGGTAAAGAAATACATTGAAATATACTAGACATACAAAGCGGCTTGTTCAAAATTATTGCAAGCTCTGCAGAAAAAAGGAAAAAAAAGGGGGGAAACCTTAGATCTATATTTACCACAGTAAGTGTATGTCACGGCTTTAGATTTGGACATGAAGTAAAGGGGTCAAATGCACTAGCTGTAGGGTAAAGCTTGCTTGCCGTAATGCACCTGTTTACAAAAGGTATTAATGTTAAATGAATAAGTGTTATCTAATTTGCTTGCCATGGAGTTCTTAATCACCCTTATAGTCATTGCACCATCGTCAAGTGCATTCTTGATGGCAGGAATGTTGAACCCTAGAAGGGCCAAATCCCCCAACCTTCTTAAAACAAGGTTGGTTGTCTCTTTTTTGCTATTAGGTGATTTCAATTTCTGGCATAAATATGATTTGTAATTTTTACAGAAGTTTTAGGTCACGGGTTTGAGGCGTGGAAACAGCCTCTTTGCAGAAATGTAAGGGAAAGGCTGCGTACATGTGCGCCCACCCTTCCCCTACCCCCGCAATAGCCGGGGAGTACTTTGTGCAACGGGTGAGCTCTTTTTTTTTTTTTTTTTTCAATGCTGGCAGTTTCATGAGTAGTTATCTGCTCTGGTCTGGCCTACTAAGCATTTCATTTAGGTTTGAGTTGGACTTCCATGATTGATAAGTTTGCATGGATATTGCTGATTGAAGTACTTTACACATTTCTCTCTCTTTTTTTTTCCTGGGTTTTTCTTCTTCTTGTTTCTGGTTTCTACTAGGATATCATTTTAAATATCTTCCTAATGTATATGATGGGTTTTGTTTGTAAAGAAAATGGTAATAATTAAGCTCTTATATTTTATTATTTAGTAGTAGAAGTGACTAAACTTCTTTACCGAGCTTTCATTATATGACAAAGAATTGTTTTTTTGTTAGGATGGCAAGGCCATTGATACATTGGAGGGTGCAGATCCATCAAGTTTGGCTAATAAGGTGGCTAAAGTTGCTGGGTCGGTTAACCATGGAGAACCTGCTGCTCCTGCTAGCCTTGGAATGGCTGCAGGACCCACTGTACTAGAAACAGTCAAAGAGTTTGCGAAAGAAAACGGTTCTTCAAAGGTGGGAAGCCAAGTGCAACCAGTCCTTAGTGATGCACTGAAAAAAAAATTGCAACATATAATTGATTCTCATCCTGTAATGCTTTTCATGAAAGGGAGCCCTGAAGCACCACAATGCGGGTTTAGTCGAAAAGTTGTTGAAATTCTGAAGGAAGAGAAAGTTAAATATGGAAGTTTTGATATTCTATCAGACAATGAGGTTCGTGAGGGTTTGAAGAAATTCTCTAACTGGCCGACATTCCCTCAACTCTACTGCAAAGGGGAGCTTCTTGGTGGGTGTGACATAGCAATTGCACTGCACGAGAGTGGTGAGTTACATGAAGTGTTCAAGGATCATGGAATTGATAGTATAACTTCTGAAGAGGCAAAAATAAGTGAACCTGTAAATCTTTCGGGTGGCACCACACAATCTACTGGCTTGAGTGCAACCCTGACCTCTCGGCTTGAAAGTCTGGTAAATTCAAGTACGGTTATGCTCTTTATGAAGGGGAAGCCAGCTGAACCAAAATGTGGTTTCAGCAGAAAGGTAGTGGAAATCCTACAGCAAGAAAAGGTGGACTTTGAGAGTTTTGACATCCTTTCTGATGAAGAAGTCCGTCAAGGGCTCAAAGTCTTTTCAAACTGGTCCAGTTACCCTCAACTATATATTAAGGGAGAGCTTATTGGTGGATCTGACATCGTGCTGGAAATGCAGAAGAGTGGAGAACTTAAGAGGGTTTTAGAGGAGAAGGAGATTCTTCAGAAGGAGACTCTTGAAGATCGTCTGAAAAAATTGATTGGTTCTTCACCTGTGATGCTCTTCATGAAGGGTAATCCAGATTCTCCTAAATGTGGTTTCAGTTCCAAAGTTGTCAATGCCCTACGAGAGGATGGTGTGAATTTTGGGTCCTTCGATATATTAACTGATGAGGAAGTGAGGCAGGGGTTAAAGGTTTTCTCAAATTGGCCAACCTTTCCTCAGCTATATTACAAAGGTGAGCTGATTGGAGGCTGTGATATTGTGATGGAGCTGCGAAACAATGGGGAGCTGAAATCTACCTTATCTGAGTAGGATTGGTATGACTACAAATAATGCGGGACATGTACCTGAGATCCTAATTTCCAACCCACATGTCTTGCAATGTGTCTATTAGACAAAATACATGAATTACGGTCGTGGATCTGTCTTACTTACATCATACGTATTGTTTGAATTATATACTTTTCATTAATGTTCCCATATATTAGCAAGATTTGAGAGCTGCAAGCTTTTTCTCTATTTTTTTTTGTGTGGTTATTTTAAGCTATGTGTTTTTACAGTTTTAGATTCTTTAGATCTGCTGGTTGCCATGCTATTTGCTTGTATGATCCAAGTTAAACCCACTTTAAGTGGATGTACATGCCATAGTCTAACGAAGCTTGTGAGTCATGGAAGATTTCTAGCATTGTGATCTGCAATAGTTTAGCCAAGCTAGTTGGTCTGGGAAGTTTTCTGTCATTGTGATTCATGACAACTACAAATCTTTATGAACAAATTGATAAGTTGGTTAAAGAGATGGCCAAAGCCCCAAAATTAAGGAAATTACAGGTATGCGTCTGGGACAAGCAACTGATGCAATCTTCTGTGGAACATCCACTGGTATTCAGTAAGACCCAAGAATCAAATGAGAACGTACCAAGCTGCCGTTTCAGAAAGTAGGCAAAGTCCTTTGTTTCAGCAAGTGGCTCAACATGGTTTGTTTCCACGTATTCACTTTTTCCAGAAAACACAGAAAAGAGATTAGTCCAAGGATTACTATTCTGTTGAAAACAGAATTTGAATTCTGAGTTTTGAGATAACTTCTCTTACATTCTATTGACCGTTCCAACTACTGCATAAGAACTTTATTCTGCTCCTTGTACATGTTAGAACAGATATTGTACATGTAACAAGAGAAAGTAGCGAATGCATTGCCTTCCTAATAATTTCCATATTATAACTTTAATCTACTAATTTGAAAAAGAAGTATCCGTAAATGGTTTGTATTATAGAAAGAATGTATCAAGTTTTAGTATCAAAATATGACTAGCTAATACAATTAGAGGCAGAAGTGAAAATGTAAATATGTATTTAATTAGAAAAGCTATATATTATGTCAAGCTATTAAATATATTCTCAATGTTGTCAATGAAAAACTTATCGATTTACAGCTATGTATAAAATGAGAAAAACAATGGTGATATATAGGCATAATTGTCATGATTTATAGTTCAATGTGTATTAAGAATCAAAACAAAAACTGGTAGAGATGTTATGATATCATAAATAAGGGGCATATCTTTTGCCGCTTTGTACTTACTATAACACAATTCGTTAAAGTTGGTCGCGATTTACATTTCAAAGTTTTTTAACAAACAATATGCCGATTTATAATTAGCACATAAATTGATATAGGTATTAACGGCTTAAGGAAAAATATTGTATTAAGCCATAAATTGGTAGAGATACTGACTATTTATTATAAGTTGGTAAAAGTTGTCATGATTTTAATTAACACATAAATCTTCATAAATTGTGACGTACTATAATATACAATAGGGCTTTGACGATTGGTGGTAAAAAATGTACTAAGCAATGAATATATAAGTGTTACTAAGACACGAATATATAAAAGCAATGTCAATTTCATTCAAACATGTATGCATTAATACCTTCTTTCTTTTTATTATTGTTTGATTTGTTTTGACGAGTTCTCTATCATTTTCTACGTGTAGAAAAAGAATAAGAGAAAATGGTAATACTAGTTCCTATACCAGCTGAATCAATTAGACTTTACATGCATGGTACAATAGCATCACGAGCATTGTTTCGACAAGAATCAACTTGTAATCTCAATCACTGGTTCTGATCAAGAATAAGAAAGATTTTCAAATATTACAAAGTGAAAGTTCCATATTTTCCACAAAGCTTGAACCAGAACAAGAAGAATGTCTTTAATCCGTAAAGATACAACTCAACTCAACTTAATCCGTAAAGATGCTAGAAACTAAATCAACCAACGAATTTGGCAACTGTAATTAGGATCACAGGGCTATATAATATTTGGACTTCCCCAGGAACTTGGACTTCTTTCAGTCTCTACTCTCTATCATAATTTCAACTAAGCCAACTCCCGACCCACTTACATAAATGGGAATTCAGTTGATGAAAATATGAGGGAAGACTATGCCTATATGATCTTTCCCATATGAAGAAATCAGGTGGTGCTTGTGACTTCTTTGTTAATGAGAAGTAGATAGAGTAGGCAGATTTTGATTCCTCAATCAAGTGATACTGCAAGAGAAACCATCAGCAATGTCCAGTATAAGAAGCATAAGGGACTAGGTTCGAGATTTAGACCTGCTTCATTCCAAGAATTCTTTTAGTTTCTTCGTCTTCATCAATCTTATCCACTTTCATGCTGTCCAAAACCCCATCCACTTCTTTACCACTTCTTATATTTGCCTTCAGCAAGGCATGATACATTTGTCTATTCATTGGTATAACATTCCTCAATGAGCACAGAAAAGCTTCTACATCTTCAGTGCTGCATTTATCACCCATCCAGTTCAACATGTCAGAGATCACCTTTGGGTTTGGCTTCCACCCTTTATTATCCTCGTGTAGAGATAGCGCTGTCTTAAAGCACTCAACAGCTTTCTCCATCTCCCCCTTATGTAAGTATCCACCTGCCACTACACTCCAACTGTTTGGGGTGGTGATCTTTCCCTTCTCCTTTAGGTCTTCAAGCAAAGCATCTGCTTTCTCATGTAAACCCATTTCTGAATAACCCACAATGATGGTATTTGGGACTCGAAAATCATAGCAGTTGCCTGTTGATTCCCACTCCTTTAGTACTCTCTCAGCTTCGTCAAGCTCTCCAAGCCTCACCAGCGATTTCAACATGTTAATGAAATCCCTGTTTATGCACCTTCCACAAGCATTTTTCTTCACATCCCACAATCTGACGACCTCAAACTTTTCTCCCATACTAGCATAGAGAGAGATCAGATGGTTGTACCCAAGCGCGTCTTTCTTAGCTAGCCTCTCCTCTGATTTCTTCAGGGCATCAAGTGCCTTATTTTTAAGTCCAGCCTTTATGTAGAAGTTTGCTGCAACGGTATAAGTGTTCCAATCCATGATGACATGGGGTTGGCACTTCATCTCTTTTAAAGTTCTTTCCATTCCAACAATATCAGATCTTGCACCATAAGCATTGATACAGATTCTGTAACTAAAGTTATCAGGCAAAACATTGTTCTCCTTCATCTCTGCTAGTACATCAGGCACCTTCTCATGCTGGCCAATATTTGTATATAGACACATAATGTCATTGTAATTGAGAGGGGATGAAGCAAATCCCATCTCCTTCATTTTCTGCAAGTGAGAAAGGGACTTGTCAGTTTGTCGCTGCCGAACATAGCAATTCAGGAGAGCACCATAAGTCTTGACAGTTTTGTCTTGTTCCTTCAAGTTATTGAAGTAACTTTCCGCAAAAAGAAATCCACGAACCCTGCCAATCAGGTCTAAGTGCACTGCATGTTCACTTGGCGCAAATATGCATACACAATTCTTATTCATCCACTCAGATACCTGCACAAGCAACACAAGTTAAGGGAATGAGAGAAGTCAATCATCAGTTATTTTTGGTTCAAGCACTTGTGAATTTTACTGAGATAGCCACCTTCTATGTAAATTATCATTAGAAATACAAAAAACTTGAAAATTAACTTGATAAATTTCCCATAATATTTAAAATAAAATAAAATCAGAGAACCTTATAAATACCAGATTCTTTGGATACTAACAACTTCAATTAATTCTTACCCCAAATTTTTTATAAAAAAAAAAAAAAAAAAAAAAAAAAAAAGGAATTTGTGCTAACAATTTAATTGCTTGAAGAACTATTGTGGTCAGCCTTATATTTGTGGGAGTCCTATGTATGTGTATGAGTTCATATCTATGTGTGTCAAATTCTTTGTTTTTCATTGGATTATGAGAGAAACTTCCATTAAAGAACGCCAAATGAAAGAACCCATGTAGTTTATAAGAAATACTAAAAAAGAAAACAAACCCAGCAAAACTAGAACAACATAGAGAAATAAAGGAAATTTCATAACTTCTAAGGCTTGACTGAACCTCTTGCGTTTTCGAAGATCATGAACGATACGCTGAAGTTCTGCAACTCGGACCTTGTTACCTTTGTAGACCCAATTGTCAAGCTCCGGTACCACGCTTGTGTTAGGGTTTCCAAGTGGACTAATTTTCGAATAAAGGGTCGGTTTCTTGGTCCTGCTCGTGTAGTAAGATCTTCTTGCAATCGCATTTTGTAGTAAGAGTTCTGAAACCGAGCTTTGACTCCATAGCTAGTAGTCTTCAGAGTGTTTCGTAAAGACGGAGGTCAGATTCTCATCAGGGTTTAGGGATTTATGAAAGTGGGCTTGCAGATTTGGCTTATTGGGAGTTCCACAGAGGAATAAGTCATTGATAATTATATTTTAAATGAATAAAAAGAACAGATTTCCAATTGTTGCTGTGGTGTAGTGGTTATCACGTTAGTCTTACACACTAAAGGTCTCCAGTTCGATCCTGGGCAGCAACAGTGTTTCCTTTTTTTAATTTCCAATTTTCTTTTTTCTACTCAAAGATTTGAAGGTGATTAAAAGATCTTTCAGGAATGGGAATATAGAAATATATCTTATCACTTTTTATGCACTATAAAGATTCAAATATATCAAAGAGAAAGCACCTACAAATTAACTTTTCTTTTTATTGCTTTTTATATGATATTAGAGTTTTTATAATAAGAAAATCACTAATTCAATCATTATCGTTTTTCACTTTTCATCATTAAATTTTAGTACAATGTAAAAGAAGCTGCACAAGTGTGTTCTTTATGCAGAAGGCAAATCATTTTTAATCCTTATCTAATAATTTAAACTTTTGAATGGAGTGTTTGTTTAATAAGCACACTATTTAAAAAATAAAAATAAAAAACTTTAATGGAAGTACATAAACCATTGCAAACAAGGGAATGATCAAAAGGAAACAAGTCTTTATAAAAAGAAGATCAATATTTAGATAACAATGTAAGACAAGCACAATATATTCTTCTAGCGGTATGTAACTCATTTTTGAATTTTTATTCTGTCAAATTTGTGATTTTTGAAATATCACTTTATCTATTCAAGATTGACATCATGACTGACTAATCCAGTAATCCACCTTCATCTATTTTTTGTTTAACTGAAAAATTATGTGGTGAGAACATACATAATCCTAATTTCAACATATATATATTCTTATAAAAGATTTCATGCATGGGCTCGTTTGACGTATTGGATAAGATTATATTTTATAAAATTATATAATATATTAGACTCTAGTTATTCTATTGTCTTATTTCTCTCTTCTTACTGTACAGCTTGAGGACATAATATAAAAAAAATAAAAAAATAAAAGATGATCAACAGTGCAAATATACTATCATGTCACTAAGCTAGATGTTTATACCAAAATGAAAATTGGTACTAAATTTGTATTATACGATAATTACTCGTGATCAATTTTGATTCTTATTATATATATATATATTTATTTTATTTTTCTCCTAAATTGATCAATTTTGATGCTTATTTTATATATTTTTTTAATTGATAATAGTGTACATCTCGGGTAATTAAAATGATATTTCAGAAAACACAGAATTGACAAAATAAAAATAATATATACTATATATGAAAAAAATTAAATCTATTTTTGTACTCTCTTCATTTTTACTATTAACTTCACAAGACAAGACGTCCTTAGCTTGTCGCCGCTGCCAAGCTGTTGGAAATAAAGAGTAAGTAAGTGTTGTTGTTAACTATTGGAGTATGGACCTCCGGCCCAAAAAAATAGGGTATGGACCACAATACTTTGTGTCGTCTTTCAGCCTTTAGATAGCTCGATTAGCTGTTTGGTAGCAGGTAATGCTAATCCGAAATGCAATAATTGACAGCAGTTGGCCATTTTAGAAGACTAAGAGAAGATTGGTGGCCATTACCGTTAGACCAAATTTATTATTATCTCGACCAAATATTCAGATTCTAAATTCCAATCCTTAACAATCTCTCCTTCGCTTTAACAATTTGAGTTGGAAGCTTCATTTGATTCTTAGTACAAATAACAATTAGGTGATTTAAGATTTGATCTCTCCTGTGTATCCTAAGATTTACAAAAATGTAGCACATAGATGAAAATGCTAAATCTTGAAGAAGAGAAATCTCCATTACCTAAATTCCTCATCTCAACTATTATGTTCATAGTATAATTTTTTATTAATAAAAGTATGGGCTAGAATAATTACCTTAAACTACGTATAATCAAAAGACAATAAGACACAGAAGAAAGCAGCAGAAGAGGAAAATAGAGATTCTGTTCAATGACTTGTCTGCCTGCATCTCCTGCCTCCTCAATCTAGGGCTACTACCTCCCGTAATGTGATATGAGTTTGGATAAGCATATAAACTTTCTGAGTTACCAAACACCCCTGCATAAATCATACCCTGGAACATCCCAATCACTGGGTGGTGCCCTGGTGTCATAGTGATTCCAAGATTGAGAGTTGGTGATGAAGAATCCTCTTCTTGGTATGCATGAGGATTATAGTGTTGACTCTGATAAGGATTACGATATGGAAGCTGCTGGCCGCTATGAGATGATGATGTAGATAACAAAGCTTGAGTACCACAAGCAGGTGGTCTTGGTGGTATGGCCATACCTTGATAGAGAGCCTTGCCTTCAAGGGCTCTTTGATCAGATGGGCTTTGTCCCCGACCATACAAAGGAACCATTGTGGTGTGGGATATATCAGCCTTGCAAACTGGACACTGTGGGTGCTCATCGGATGCAAGAGAATCACTCTGCACATGGAGCCACTTGTAGATGCAGGGCCAACAATAGAGGTGGCCACAGAGGGTGACTACTGGTTCTTGTGCAAAGTCTAAGCAAATGTTGCAGTCAAAACAACCTTTGGAATTTTCTGAGTCAGTGATAGCACTCGGGATGGTTTTCCATTCCCTGGGAAAAGAAGTCCTCAAAGGCCATGATTCTGGATTGACTTCCAAACTTGTATTAGCCAATACTGCTCTCTGGGACAGCAGGAGACGTTGAAACCAGTTTAGTATGAAGCAAACAAAACTTTGCAATATTAACATCGATTTTGCAATCAGAAAAAAGAAGTTGCTTTTCTAGGTAGGGAGATGAAATTTCATATTATAAAACTAATATTTCATTCAGGATTCTTTCACAATGGACAGAGTAAAAGTGCGGGGGCGCTTAAGTTAGCAAATACCAGAAGAATATTCTAATCTGGCGGAACTTACAATGTAAACAGGTACCAAATATACAGACCCTCCTCGAAAATTTATAATATCATAACAATGTATAGCAGACATATGAAGCAAACTTTGAAGCTTCCAAACAAAACCCGAACACCAACCTTTCCAAACGTTGAATGGGGAATTCATGACAAGCAAGAACATTATCTATCATCTAATGACTAATCAATTGGTCTAGCAAAATTGAAGCTTTAACTTGGAATCAAACTCATGAACAATCCATCATTGATAGCTGAGTTCAGAATTAGTTTCTAAAGATAGTTATGGTCATCTAAATATTCATTCTGAAAGGTAAACAGACAAAAAGAATTCCTTCGAGAAAACAAGAAGGAATTTTGATAAAACAATGTTTTGAGCACCTTAAACATATAATAATAAAATCGTATCTCTTTGGCCAGTCTAGAGAGTCTAGACTTTCCAAATCCTATGGACTCATTGTAGAAAAGAATGTAGAAATAAACTGGGGAACAGGGGAATTAATCTTCACAAACTGAGACAAGTGGTTAGGATAGGCATACGAGAAACATGTGCCCTTCAACTAAGAATAAAATAACCCGTCCTTATCAGAAGAAGCATTTAATAGGATTAATGCAATTGATAACATGACCAATTATCAGAAGAAGCATTTATAGCAGATGTTACGGCCATCCAATCATGTTTAACCAGCCTGTAGCACATCACACAAAGAATGTATATGGTTCTTATGAGCAAATCCAAACAAGTAGAAAATGAAATATATTCATGTGGTATTTTGAATTATTGGATGGGTGTGTGTGTGAGCCAGCCCCCCTCCCCAACAAAAAAAATCAGTAAACTTGTTTATGAGTTTTCCAAAACCAATGGCATGAGATCAAATTCACGCAACAATCACGATGATAAACATTAGAGGATCTCAGTGTGAGACAAAAGATTATATAGTGTTCACCCATATGTTAATTGAACACATAATAGAAAACAATGGACTTGTGTGCTCAGTGCTCCCATTACAGCTGACAATATTAAAATTTTTAAGGCCATCACAAATCTGACAAATGTTTCAAAGCACCAGTAAAATTAATGAAAATGAAAACCATCACATGTGTCCTAAGCAACAGTCTAATTATAACATGACTGTATCATCAAATTAATCACCATATTCCAAGCAAACCAAATTCAAATCCAAAATCAAACAGAAATACAAGATCTATGCACTTCAAATCAACCAGATAATTTGCAGATAACACTTTTACTCAAAATTGAGGAATAAATTAATAGAAAGAAAAGAAAAATAGAGTAAGAGAGCATTGGGAATATTGGCAGACGTACCCAGTGACAAAAATTAAGAACTTTTGGCCCGTGACTGTCCAGACCCTAGAGAGATTTTCTTCGAAGAAACAATGGCGATTTAGAGAGACAAAGAAGGAAGCGACAGACCGAGGAAGTAAAGTGGTGGTTTGATGGGAACGGTTGAGCGTGTCTTTCGTCTTGGTTTTATAGGCAAATCCGGAGCTTCATACGTATCACTGTGACCAGCGTGAACGTCTCCTTGTTTTTGTTTTATGGGATTGATGTGACGGGTCTTTTCTTTTCTTTTTAAGGATGCTTATTAAATTTTTATGAACAGAAAATTCATAATAATTAATTATAATTTATATATTATATAAATTATTATTTTTAAAAGTTTTAATTGATAATAATTATATTTACTCACCCATTAATTTTATTTTTTTTTGTTTTTCCTTTAATGCTCAGCTGGGCTGAGCTCAGGCCCATTTCACTTGTGGCTTTCTTTGAGCCTAGCCGACTATTCATTTCCTCACCTTTTTCTCCTATAAATTATGTTTTATTATATATATATATTATTTTTTTTCTAATTTGGCTGTTAATGAAAAGATTACACATTTTCTTCACTTTCTCTTCGGTGAATCATTTCCGGTATAGAAATTATTCTACCAAGACAATCATTAATATACATTCCTTTTTTTTTCCCCAAAAAGAGAAAAGAAAAAAAATCAGCATTTTAATAAAAGATGTCCTTAAATACTTAAATTTTAATTAGTATAGTTTTTAAATTTTAAAATATTTATAAAAAGATTAATTATTACAAAACAATGATATCATGGTCAATAACAATAATAAATGTTATTAAAATTTTGTATATGTTATTTTAACAAGTGTTATAAGTATAGTTAAAACTTTATTTTTAATAATAGGTCTAGTGTATAATAATTCATACATTTATATGATATTTAATGGTGTTTCTAACCAGTGCTCCTAAGAGTTTTTGTTATTATAAGTAAAAAATTTATAGTATTTATTATGAATAATTGACTATGATTTTTATGTTATTTAATGTTTAAAATTGCTACTTTTGAATAAAATTTAATTTTCAAATACTATATTTATTAAAGTTAACTATCATTTGAAACCTCAACTTAGAGGTCATTTTCAACATAAACATACATATATTTTTTATATCATTTGAGACATTTTACTAAAAATCGATAAATATAATTACTTAAAAATAGTGACATTTCAATATGTTTTGCACGTCATAATTTGTTTTCTCTTTCTTCTCCATGTATATTTTTTATTATCTTGAAGTACTTTCCTAGTAATTCCTCAAATTTTTTTTAAAATTTATTATTGATAAGTATCAACCTGCATTATTTTATTTATTTATTTATTTTTACCTTAACTTGATTATTTTACAAAAGAATCCAACTCCTCTGGAATTAGGGAGAATTCTACCAAAAAAGAATTCCTCTAATCATGGTCATTCAAATTTCTTATTAAATCTCAGCTTTCCAATCTATCAATTAAAACTGTACAATTTAGAAAACTCATAATCTGCCTCTATCAAACAGGTTGCAGGGTGAAACTGAAGCATACACTATTCAGTTTCTCATTTTCCACTGAGCTCTGGCCATGAATCCACCACTTCATCTTAATCATACACTCTTCAATCCATTCTAAAACCGAAGAATCCTCTGTTGTTCTTCTGCAAAGACTACCATGTCTTTTCATACAATTCAGTTCCCTTATAACTGATATCAAATGAATGTGAAACATACTTATCAGAAACAATATCACTTCATCTTGGGTACAATAACAAAATATAAAGAATCTTATGCCTTGAAACTCAATACCCATTATTGGAATGATTACTTGGGTTCCCTTCTTAACCCCTTGCAATAGCTGTAATGATTTCCTAGACTCCTTGTTCATAAGAGCAGATGTGTCCACTACATATTCCAGTTCCTCTCATCTTCTTCAGCAACGTTCTGCTGCCAATCTCAATTTCTAAGAAAAGATACTTCAAACATGAGAGTTTTTGCAACAAAAATGATAAATTTTGCGTAAGGGAGCGTAAAATCCCTTAGAGCATCCATAGTTGACAAGGGACAGACTTGGTTGAAGAGAGGCAGATTATAGATTTATAAAACGCACAATTTCAATTAACAGATTAGACAGCTGAGATTTAATAAGAAATTTGGATGGAAAGGATTAGAAAAATTCTTTTTGGTAAAATTCCACCCTAATTTCAGAGGAGCTGGATCTGCTTTTAAAATATATATTGGATAACATCAATATGATTATTTCTTTTTTTAAATTTTTTATTATTTTTCTGATGCTATTCACACCATACATGATGTAAAATTTTATGAATATATAAAAATAATCGATAAATATAGTCATTGAAAAATAGTGTCATTTCAATTTGTTTTACACATCATAATTTTTTTTCTCTTTATTTCTATATATATATTTTTTATTATCTTGAAGTACTTTCCTAATTATTCCTCAAATTTTTTAAAATTTATTATTGACGAGTAGCAAATTATATTATTTTATTTATTTATTTTTACAAAACTTTTAAAATACATATTAGGATAACATCAATGACATGATTATTTTCTTTTTTCTAAATTTTTTAATATTTTTCTGATGCTATTCACACCATACATGAAGTAAATTTTATGAATATATAAACAATATTTAACTTTTCACAAGATTTGTAATTTTTGCCTCATAATAGGTATGATAAAAATAAATGTAAATAAAAACAATAAAAGAAAATAAATGTTATATTAGTACTCTTTAATATTATTTTGAGACATCGAATTAGTGGAGTAACCAGATATAGAGAAAAATAAAATAAAAACTAGAATAAGACAAATAATAATAATGATGTGTAAAAAAATTCATGTCAATATGTTTTGGTGTTTTTAAAATTCAAACTACGTAATTTAATTTTATACATATTATAAGTCATATTTTTAAATAATAGTATATATTGTTTTAACATTATTTAATACAATTTATAGTTATTTAATTAATTTAATATTATTTTTGAAAGATTATATTAATTAACAAGTACCATAAAGTAAAAATTTAATAATAAAACATGTTTGATTTGTTTTATCTGCACGTGCCTTCATCTGACATTTCACCGACCAATGGATAAGACTGCATGCATGCCTCTCAGCTGACATTCACCCTCTATATTATATGCCTAATATCTGCCACGCAAAGTGCCAATAGAAGTGATTATATTCCTTTTGAAATATGACAAAATTAAATATTCATATGTCCAAAAATTTATTTGATTAAAAGTTTTGAATTTCTCTTCTTTATATCCATCATCTATTTCTTCTTATTTCAATCTCCTCCGTCCCAAACTTATCACCTACTACTTATAAAATTATATTTTAACCCAAAAATATATTATGAATTTTGTACTGAAGTATATCCACGATTCAAAAATTGAGTAAATTTGACAAAAAATAGTATTAAAATTACAAAGAAAATGAAAAGTATAGGTTCTCTAACTCTTTGAGCATATTAACTAAAAGCAAAATTTTAAGGAAGCAATTGCAACCCAAGGCTGCTCGGAAGTTTTCTTGGCAACCAATCGTCTGAAGAAAGTTCATCATTTTAGATTTGGAATTGTTGCTTTTCATTAGATCTGAGAGTATCATAAGAATACCGAGTTTCTTGATTCAAATATTATATATATTTTATGTTAACATGTATATTTAAAGCATTTGCTACAAAAATCTAAAAGTATAAAATATATTAAAAAGACAAGTTTTTGACATCTAACAATTAAAATTGCTCAAATAGGCAGAAGCTAATATATGGGTATTTTCCAATGTAACGTTAATGTATCTTTTATTATGCAAATGTAGTAATTAAATACCTCATCCATTACTATATATATATATATATATAATTAAAAAAATACCTCCTCCATCATTATTATAAGAATTATTATTTTATTTAAGATTAATATTTATAAATTTATATATTGTCAGTAATCCAAATTATAACACATTAATATATTGATATTAGAGATACATATCGCTTTGTTATTAACTGATTATTTAACAATTGGATACACAGATAATGAATCAAATATTAATTCTTACTAATAATGTTTCTACGTTTAACTAAACACACATGTTTTTCCCTTGTCATCTTACGGAAACTCGATTTTTATTTTATGATCTCTTTTGCTTAGGTTAGCTAGCTAGTCATCGTACGTAGAATGTAATTTTTACATAGTCAAACTGATAGTACTAATAATTTAATTATTTTGAATTTCCCTACTATATATTATAGTTTAATTAATTGTAGCTCTAGTCTTAAGATAAAATAAATGTCAAGTTATCTGGCAACTTCTCAACTTATTCCATGCATGCATGCTTATACATGCACTTCCAAGTTTACGAGAAATCGGCCATTAATAAAGATCTGACTATTAGGGTCCATAATCCTCTATAAATAACCAACCAAAGGGACAGAGATTCACATCAACTGTACTGTAGTATACATTTGCTGATCAGGAAATTAAAGTTCAAGTTCATACATATATACAATACAAATTTAAGTCTCATTATGGGTGGCAAAGGCGGTAGTGGTAACGGAGGAAGCAAAGGTACTAGAGGTGGTGGAGGAAGATCTGGTGGCGGTGGTACGTGGTACCAGAGGAAGCAAAGATAGAGGTGGATCTACAGGAATGATGGTTGCTACCGGTAGTGGCGGTGCTGCTCACATTTCAAGGGATGCTTTTGAGAATAACCCCCAGGGTTACTTTGCTGGTCTTCATGGAAGTGAGAAAGGAAATAAATAAAGTGCTAGTACTAACAAAAAAAAACTATATGGTTACTAATGATTAATGTCTATTTTGGTGATGATGAGTACTATAAATCTATGTGATCATGGTTCTAATTATTGTACTCAATTATATTTAAGTTAAATATATATATATCCTTTGACCTTTAATATCCCAATATTATTTAAATTTTTATTTGATTTTGAATTTTGTTCTCAATTATAGAGAATCAATTTATTTTTTTCTTTTCATGGAAAAGAATGAAATTTAATTGAACATGAAATGTTACTTAAATAAAACAAACTTGATGTGAAGATAATGTTTTTATTTTCTTCTTTATGTACCAAAAAAAACTATAACTAATGAGAGTAGGCAACTCACGTAATATTCTTTACTTTCTCTAACTGAATTTGAATGAAAACTATGCATAATATTTCTTTCATTGATAACATATAATTCATATTAACATTTTTGCAACTGTGATATATTTTTTATTTTTTTTTGAGAAAAAGATGTTAGATATTTAACGTTATAAATTCAAAATGTAAATAAATTCTCATTTGGCCAAGTTTTTTTTTTTTAATCACTCTTACTTTAAAATTATCATGCGACAATATTTATACGTAATATGAAAAATATATATTTGTCCTATGATAATAATATTTTTTTAGTGAATGATTATTTATCGATCGAGCAAATATTCAACACATTAAATAGCAATAAAGGTTATTAGAAAATAAATAAGTTTTTTAAAGATGCACTATAACGAAAATGCTAATTAATCTTAATAATTAGTATTATAAATAGAAAATATAATATATAATATTGAAAATTTTGAATTTAGAAACAGAATAGTATTTTGCGCGCCACCAAAAGCACTGCTTTCATTTTTTGCTTTGCGAACACATCTGAGAGAGCTTTCAATTTCTGAAAACCGATCTGTTCAGAGAGAGTGACTCTTAAGCGTTCATCTTCAGAGCTTCAATCCAAAAATTTGACAATGTCAGCGACCAAAGCTAGCTCCAAGAAGCGAGGCTCGGAGTCTGAGCGCACCAAATCGGAGAAAAGGAATCGAGTGGACGACGATTTCGATTTCGACCTCGATCTCTCCAGGTTCATCTTTCAATAAAAATTTCGATTTCAGTTTGATATCAATTTTTCTGTTCCTGACTAAATTTCGAGTTTGACAATTTGGTTAAATTGTGATCCGGTGGAATTTGCAGTGATATCAAAGGGATTATGTCCGCGCTGCGCATGATCAGAGAGAAGGCTCAAAAGGACGGTCAGAAGAAGAACGAAGAAACTATTTCGAGGTATAAGATTCGTTTGGTTCACAAACGACTGTAATTTCTGAGACTATGATTCTTATAGATTTCAGGAGAAGCTATAATTTGTTTGCATTCTGTACAGCCGGATAGAATTTTTGATAGGCTAGCTTAAACGAGATTTGAATCATTCTCATGCATAATACAAGTTTTTCTTAGCGTTTGAATGATTGGTTCTCTGAAATGCATGTCTGAACGTTTTGTTGTGGATTTCATAGGATACAGAAACAAAGTACATACTTTCAAATTTATGTGAAACTGAAATGCTTGATTCTTCCAATTGAAGTTGCAAATTGTGTTGTATTTTCACAGATAATCCGGAATTTGATTTTCTCGTATCATCATATCAATGCTTGTGTTTTTCTTTTTTCATAGTTTAATTCTTGCTGCAACTGACTTGTGATTTTTCCTTCTGGGTGACAGTGTGGCATCTGAGATCAAGTCTACGATTGAGGAATTGAAGTCCAAATTTGAGAAGGATAGGTAAATTAGAAGCGAATAAATCCACAATTTAGAGTAGACTCGAGCATTCTGAAATTTTCAATAGCCATTTTAACCTTTTCAACTGTACTAAGGGTATTCTATTCCTTTAATCTCAGACAAACTTTTGCTAAGGCGCTTTCAAAGAGCTCGAAAGAGGTCTGTGGATAACAAAGTGATAACTGTCTATGTATTTTACTTCAGTGGTTAGGTCTAAGGGAATCACATTCTTCCACAAAACTAGTTCAATTTGTTTGTGATTGAAAATTGCAGTGTGAAAATCACTTGAAGATCGAAACTGCCAAGTTTCAAGCAATTTATGAGAAATTTTCTAAGGAGAAAGCCACTCATCTGCAGGCCTTAAAAGGTACTGCCTTGTACCTTCAAGTCTTATGAGTTCATACCAGACAAGCTTCATTACTCATATTACCCCTTCTGATATACAATATCTGTTTATGTTTTCACCAAAATATTGCTGATATTACCTTTTTCTTTTGAACTTCTGCTGAAATGTCAAGTATGCTATTTAAGGCATATTTTTCTCTTTGCGAATTTGTTTACGAAATGTAAAAGGTTAAGATCGATACTGTTCAGAAATGCAATCATCGGCAATTCTAAGCTCGAGGGATTGACTGCATTATACTTCCATTGTCAACATATTCTTTATTATTATTATTATTATTATTATTTTTTGATAGAATATATTCATTATTTGTTGCCCCTTCTATCTCTCTTGTTTTAAGCATGAAGTAAATAAAATATTTTTAGGAATTAAGTGAGTTAGATTCTTTTAATCTTGCTTGTTGTGGGATCTGTTCATTGTTTGTCACATAAACCAGGTCTGGCTTGCTGTGCCTTTACATAGATACGAGGTTGAACCTGTGTGGATTATTTTGATTTAGTCCTTTAGCATGTATCAGCTTTTTGAAGCTAACATAGAAAAACTAGGCAAATATCACTCGACAAGTACTCAATTCCAGGGTCCCTTCTTTATCTACCATCACTCTAAAAGCTAGAATTTACCAAATCTTTTGCATAAAAATAGGTTTCTGATTTATTGATATGTATATTTGATGCTGATTGCGCTCCCTTTTGGCAGACACTATTTCAAACTTTGAAGAAGAAAAAGAAAAGCTGTTCGTGAGATATGAACAACTGAGTAAGCTTAAAGACTCATCACCTCCCTTGGCGAAACATAACTTCATCAATTTGAAGAACTGATTTCTTTAGTTGATATAATTCAGGGAAGAAAGAAAGAAGCATGATATCTGAACGAGAAAAAGCTTGTGCAGAAAAAATTGCCCAACTAGAGGGGTCCTTGAAAAAGAAGAAACAGGTATCCTAATTACAGGATTCAGTTATCACTTAAAAGATTATTTGTATCTCTCTCGGCGTCACACCCACACATATATTTCTAAGAGATTTTGTTTTGATATACAGGACGACAAGACTTTCAGCATTTTGAGGAAAAGTCTTGGCTCATTCCTGGAAAGTGCCTCAGATGACGACTTCCCACCTGATGATTGAAGACTATTACTGTAGACAGGGCTACCATCACCTGATGATTGTATGCATTTCCACTTGCATAAGTAATTAGAAATCAGCTTAAGGTCTTGCCTTATTCAATATTGTGCTTCTATCCCTCTTATTCTTTTCCAGCAATTAGTTGCATTTGATAACACTTCGGCCAAGTTAAATTCCAGTTCAATACATATGTTCTTATGCCATCATTCTACCTTATCACATTACATGCTAATGCCGACATCCATTGAACTGAATTCATGGGGATACTTAACCTGTTGTGTGTCTGCCAACACCCTTTTTTTTTTTTTTCTTTTTCCTGCTGCAATGCTTGCTGGTTCTAAGCCATATCTCTGAAATTGTAAAATTCATAATGCATAAAACTTCAATATGGCACTTAATTCATCCAAAAGTGAACTACTCAGCAGACTGCTGCCAATTGGTATGAAGCACTTATTTTTTAAGCAATTCAAGGTTAAGGCCTATGCTCTTGCTAGACTATTCAATCAGAATGTTATGCTTTAAAGATCAGCATTCACTAAAATTAGTTTAAATAGTTCTGTTCATTATTTATCTTTTTAGTGAAGAATATTTCACTGGGGGTAATGGTACAGGCAAACCACTTGCTTTATATTTCTTGTACCGAGGCAAAATTTCACTATATAGATCTATTAATGGGCAATGAATAGGTATCGGTGGTTAATCTGAGTCACTGATATTTTTGTATCATACATGGAACCATTTGTTTTGGGGTCATTCATATTGTGAAGCAGGGAACCTAACTACTTAAAGAGTGGAAGTGACAGAGGAAAGAAAATAAAAAGAAAAAAATAGCCTTGTATCAACTTTATTTTACTTCATTTTCACCTCTTTCAATTAAAGCCTTGAAGTTGATGCACAAGGAAGCATATGCACAGTACCATTTTTCACTTGAACTTTGCTTTATTTGTTCTATGAAAGTTCTGTGGACTACCAATAAAACTTACAGAGAAAGAGAAGCCTTGGAAAACCATGATTTTGTGAAACATTCAAATCTCAAGTGCATTGGGAAAAATAAAATTACAAATATGATTATAGATGAATGGAGCAAATAGTAACTGTGATCGGTTCAAGCACTCTTATACACCCAGTTGATGATGAACTGAAAGCTACCTGAGGGATAGCCCACCAGATGTGCCTATAAATAAAATGGGAAGGGCTAACAAACAGTATTGGGAGGAGGCGTGGGTTGCCCCTGTTGCACAGACCATGGAGGGCGTCTGTTGTGTGCCTACAAGAACCATGAAAACATCAAAGTTTAGAATGACCCACCACATAATACCTCTAAACCGTTGTAACTAGATATGGTCCATGTGTCTGAAAAAAATAACCAAATAACAATGAGCATCAATTTGTTACATCTTGTGTACATGAAAATCACAGTATATGCTTCTTGGACTATTAGATATATAAAGTAATGAGCATTTTTAAAGCTTTGAAAACATGGCAAGTTTATTGAATATTTCTGGTGATGAAAATCACAGCTCATCTGAACAATTTAATATTGTAAAGCACCATAAGGTTACATCAGAAAGATTACACAAAATAAAAACTTTCAGCCTGATGACATGAAAACAAATCACATACCCCGATTTCTGTTATAGATTGACAAGAGGAACACCTAACTTGTGAAGCACCATACGGATACATCAGCAGCACCACACAATTTCTGCACTTAACTTGACCGACCTGATGAGCTGAAAAGGATGGATTGAGTTATGAAGACAATGACATAAGGAGATTTCAGAAGATGTAAGGAAAAATTTAAGTAGATAGAATAGATTATACGAATCTGTTCTACATCATTCTAGCTTAGGCATCAGAGAGGTCCCAAGTCACTTACAACAGAGCCACTTCAGCACCATTCATCATTCTCTTGTGAGCAACAAGTTACTCATTGCTTGTGACTAGGTGATACGATTCCAAAAATCCAAAGCAAGAATACGCATCATAATCATATAAGTCAAAGTTTATCCTATCAACTTCTAAATAGATTGACTCGAAGTTAGGAGCAGAAGTACTTCTGTATTTGAGCAGAAAGACTATCTTAAATCATTATTGTTTTATGACCTGTGTTGCAAAATCTCTTTCAGCTCCATCAGAACCTAGTATGCAGCAATCATATGTGATGGAGCTAGATGAAAATTAACAATACAATACCTATCTACAGGTCGAAAAATATGTAAGAAAATTTAGTTCCTAATATGTTAAACACATCCATCATTAGCTAAAGAAATCCCTCTCAATAATATCAGAAGTTATAGCAATACGAAGGTCTGCTGCTTGGTACCATGGGAAGTAATTTATTACTAGTGAGGGAGTAAAAAAAGAAAGAACCTTCTAGCACAAGGTTGACTGTCTGGCAACATGAACACTTAACATGTTTGGCACCTCGTGGATATGAAAGCAGCTGATGACAAGAGCCACAAACCATTTGAGCCATTTCTGTGTCACATTAGCAAGCCAAGATCATCATCAAGTTAACTCCTCATTTATTACATCTTCAAACATGAAATTTGAGTATAACAGAAGATATAATACAGAAAGAAAAATGAGTGAAAATAATGCAATACAAAATAGTATCAGTGCTATCTCAAATAATACAACTTGGCAATGAGTATTAGTTCCTCAAGACTCTACAATCTGAGGTCAAGTAAGTAATTTTCAAGAAAACAACATCCTTAAGTATGCATCCCTTCCTTTTTTTTTCTTTTTTTTTACTGGTAATATCATCATGTTTTCAACAACATATTTGACATGAATCTCAAAATCTGAGTCTGAGGTCGAGAGTACTGAAAGCATAAAAATATGCATTGCTTCAACGTACTATCACTTGAAACACTACATAGTATTAGTTATCTCACTTGATCAACTCAATTGAAGACCAAGAAATCATACCCAACTAACATCAAAAATAAAAATGTGTGCTTTCATAAATTCAATCACAGAAAGAGGGCTCAAATTTTATAATAAAAAATTATCATATTCTAATAACAATTCTGAATTGTAAAGAACCCATATCCTCTCAACCAACTCCTTGATTATAAAACCAGTATCAAATATAGCTCTATATAACTAAATGTAGTTCGTAACTTTGCAAGACAATAAAGAGAACCTACAAAAAAAAAAAAAGACGAAAATTTTTACGGAAACAGAAAAAAAATAAAAAACAATAATCCACAAGATCGATAAATTATTGTTTTGTAAACAGCTCAATGAATTATAGGAGGATGATTAATATAATCTAAGAAATTTGGACAGTAATCTATAAAACGTAATACAAATTGTAATCACCTCAAAAACCGAGACTCACCAGACGGTCGTGATGGTGGCGGTGGTGGAGGATGGATGGATTGCCACCCTGGTGGTGGCCCTTCATCATCGTCTTCTTCTTTCTTCACTTCCTTGCTCTGCATCCTCTCTCTCTCTCTCTCGCCCAGAGGTCTCACTCACACCAGAGACCTCAACTTCAAGGCAGTGGCACAAACACAGAAGAGAGTCGTTTAATTTCACAATTTCTAAACGAACTGTTTTAGACTTTAAGATCGGGTTTAACATGAGGATTACACTTTTTTTACCTTTTAAAAATAAATATCACTTTAAAAAAAAATAAAATTAATTTTTAAATTGTGTCATCAAAATTTAATAAATTCTAATTAGGAGTTGATTAATTTATGCTCGTGAAATTAATGAATTTCAAATATCAAATTTATTAGAAGAAAAATTATATGAATATTGATCTAAACAGTAAAAATATTTTATTTATTCAATTTCCATTTCCATTTTCAAATTCTAATTATCTTTTCTAAATAAATATTTTTTTCTCACATAATGTCAATAGAATTTAAATATAAATATTCTGACTTGATTAAAGAAATATAATTTGACTCCTAGCAACTATACTTAACTGAGTAACAAGTGCCAATTGAGTTAAAACTAGCAAACTTTACTAATCTTTTTTTTTTTTTTTTCAGAAAAAAAAAAAAAAACTTTACTAACAAGTGTCAATGTATCAGTAGGCTATTGGTCACATTTGATACCAACATAAGTCTTTTTACAAAAAAAAAAAAAAAAAAACTTTGATTATCTTAATAAAAGTAATGTTTTTGGAACAGAAAAAAAGTTGGACCTCTTACACATCAATAGTGTCGCTATTTTGCTTTTAGACCAAAAATAAAAAATTTTATGTCCGAGTGACATTTGAGTTAAAATTTTAATACATATATCTTATTTTTGCAAATCCGTCTCTAATATTTATATTTTGTAATGGGTCTAAAATTTATTATTGTTACCATGCTCTCACATCTATCTGGAAATTGACATTCAACAACTATAGTCCTTCCCCTCCCGATAAGTTATAGAAATTATCAATCACTACCTATCAATCCGCCAAGTGAATATACAATAGAGTTTAAAAAGGCCATAAAATTGTGGTCAAACACCTATGGATGCATATAGGTAGTTGAACAAAACATTGAGAATCTTCGCCCCAATAAAATGGCAGAAAGTTTATGTACCTTGCTTTTTGTTATGTATAACTTCAAAACAACCTACCTCAAAATCTCATACAAGTAAATTCTATGTGGTTTTGGCAAATAGAATTCTGCAATCTGCACTTGGTCTAGCTAGCTTGAATTCATAGGTCACCAAACAATCTTCAACTGCACTGCCTCCTATCTGTCTTTCTAACACAGGTACACCTCTACACTTGGCTCACCAACATATACATATAAATATATTTTAAGACCTTTCCAAGAGTACCCATTGCCATTTCCCTCCTAATTTGGTACTTCATTAGTTGAAGAAAAACTTATTCTCCATGACCAAGACCAAGAGGATCCTTCCCCTTCTCTTAAGGCTCTTAGCCTTGGGTGCAAACATAGCTGGAATTATTGTCATGGTCACAAGCCAAGACTCTACTAAGGTCTTGAACTTGACCTTCAATGCAAAGTATAGCAACACACCTGCATTCAAGTAAGAAATTAATTTCCTTTTATTGCTTTAATTTTCACTCAAATTAACACAATTTTCTCATTGCAAAAATCGGATCCTTAATTTTTTTTTTAAAATTTCCCCCTTTTTGTTCTGTTTTCTGATTGCTTGTTATATAGGTATTTTGTGATTGCAGAAGCCATTGCTAGCGGATACAGCCTTATTGTTCTCTTTATACCTTCTGAAACTATGCTCTGGCATTTTGTTGTTATCTTAGATGTGGTAACTAATTAACCATTTTCACCTCTCTCTCTCTATTTTTGCCAAAGTTATAAACTTTGATTGAATTAGTGGCTTTTACCTTTTGGGTTTTTTGATTTGTTTATTTTTTCCTTATGGGTATTTTTATTAGGTAATGGCAATGCTATTAACTTCAAGCATTTCAGCAGCACTGGCAATAGCTCAAGTGGGCAAGAAAGGCAACAGTCATGCTGGTTGGCTACCCATTTGTGGACAAGTTCCTAAATTTTGTGACCATGTTACTGGAGCTCTTATAGCTGGTATTGCTGCAGCAGTAATATACTTGCTGCTTGTTCTGTATTGTTTTTTCTATGTTCTCAAACCTTTCTCCGTTGTAAAACCATAAAGATGTTGTCTAGGCCATTGGCTTGTAATATTCATTCTATGTTATATGTTTATGTTCTTCTGCACCCACTTGTAAATACACAGCCGAGGACATGACAGTACAAGTCATTGTAATATATTGAGCAATTAACTTAAACAAGTTCACAATTAAGGTGTAATCCCTTGTTGCTTGCCCGTCTAGCTCAGTTGGTAGAGCGCAAGGCTCTTAACCTTGTGGTCGTGGGTTCGAGCCCCACGGTGGGCGTATTCGTTTTTGCTCAACTTTTATCATGATAGTAGCTTTCAAGCTAAGTTTTGCAAAATTCAGGCTTGGCTAAACGAGTCCTAAAATAAAGCTAAGTTTTGCAAAATTCAGGCTTGGCTAAACGAGTCCTAAAATAGAGCTCGACTTGTTAGAAAATAAATCGAGCTCGAGCGAGCCCTTGTGCACGTACTACTAATTTATTGACCAAGCCTTTGTATTCTGGTAGTTCAACTACCATACCTTGTTATAGACGACCTCCTCCTAAGCCTCAGAGTTCCCGGGGTGCAGCTAGCTCAAATTCTAGTCCAGACGTGCCTGTCACCACTGGTGACATTATTAGCTGTGTCTTCTTTTGTATGTGGAATGCTAACACGGTGGGATAGAAACCCAATAAAAAGAGGAAACTTTAGCAAGTTCCCTTTTTTGCGTAACCAGAATCGAAACATTTGGAAAGATGATAGGTTCTAAGTTAGTATTTTTATAGCCCATCTTCAATGCCTGTTTTCTTTTTCCTTGTAAATTTCTTGTGGGTCAAATCACAAAATGGATTAACTAGCCGTATTGAAATTCTTCAGTTTGGTGTAAATTTATTAGATGGGAGTTGCATAAACTTTTGAGAGTGAAAATTGTAAAAGGGTCTTTTATGGATAACTTAGTGCCCCTTAGGCTAGTTAAACATTGAGGATTCTATTCGTGAGTCATGTTGGTGAAATGTGTCCTGACTCCTGTGTATTGAATCTGTTATCTGATATTATTGTTCATTTATCATACTATAACAAACTATCATTTGGAAAGTAGTCTAGAACTAGAAGTTTTAGAGGTTGTTGATGGTCTGAGACCAATATTGAAGTATTGTTTCATGAAATGCTTAAAACGCTCTCAGACTAATTGTTAGGATATGCTATGCAGCTACTGCAAACATAGAGCATTGGCTAGGTGACATAGGATGTCTAACATGGGTGATTAGTTAAGAATTTGAGCTTATTCATTCATCCAATCAAGAGAAACAGGATTTTTCTCTTTTTTTCTTCCTCTCTCATGTATTGAATCTGTTATACTCATTAATAATTTATATACAAAACTCTTGTGTTGTGTGCATCTATTCCAACTAAAATTGAAGTTAGTTTCAATATTCCTTCTTGCAAATAAACTTGAAAAAGATTTTTCTTTAACTGGTCTTGCATATAATTTCACAAAAGCAACAATTTCACTAACCAATGGGTTACTCTTGACATCAAAGAAGATAACTCTTGTAAGGCATGGGCTTAGCTCTAGGAATGCAGAAAAAATAATTCAAGGTCAGTCGTTTTCTACTTTAATTTATAAGCCCTTCCAAAAGAAGGGGAATGCTTGGTAGAAGTTGCAGAAACTTCTTTTGAGCTTTATCTTAGTTATGGCCCTTGGGAGTTGAGATTTGGAGGGTTTTGTGAAGGATAACAAGAGTTAGTACCACATTGGAAGAAAATAAGATACGTGAAGGACAGACATATATATATAGAAGCACTAGACTCTTACCTTTTAGGCTTAAGCATTTAGTTCAAGTTTGTTTACTATAATTTATATAGGCCTTTACTTGGTGGACCTCCCCGACATGTTTCCCTGCCCAACAATGGGTTACGCTGAAACTTCCATTCCAGAGTATAAAACCTGTACCAACTACTGATGTAAATCTACTTATCACTGAAATACAAACAACGGCAAGAACCCTTAATTCCAATTGATCGGGGGTCGGGTACATGATATGATACTCTCATTATTCAATCTTAATGACTATTCTTTCAAACCTTTAGTTTTCCCCGTGTCAATTTTGCTGTTTCTTCGTCCTTTTCGGTCCTCCTACTTGAATTTTCATGTAATCATCAAACTGATTACATGAATACATGTAAATACTAAAGGTATTACATGTAATCATGAAATGAATATCATCATTCTCTTATATCTAACATTCTAAAATCATCAAACTGATTATGGTTGTACAGGGAAGCTCAGACTTCTCTGTACTAACAGAAACAGGGGTAAGGCAAGCGGAGAGGTGCAAGGAAGCATTGGAAGATATATATTTTGACCAGTGTTTCTAAAGTCCAATATCTCGTGCCAAGGTTTGGGAGTGACACTCAAGTCTCAACCATGCTAATTGAATCTCTGTTATAAGTGTTTGATTTTATTTTTATTATCCTTATATTTCACATCTGGTTTTCAATGCAGACTCCTGCTGAAATTATATTGCAAGGGAGAGAAAAGCCACTGGTTTTTCTTGATTCTCTGAGGGAGGCCCATCTATATTTCCTTGAAGGAATGACAAATGGTGAGATCCTTGTCCTCCAGTTGGATCTTGAGATAATTTTTTGGTTCTTAGATTCGTGTTTGGTTTTTATTTTTCCTGCAATTCTATATGCAATATTACTAAATTATATCCATAGTTTGGAGGCAGGAATGCTAGGCAAATAAATCCAAAGGAGTATACAGCCTTGAGAGAAGATCCAGCTAATTTTTTCGTCAGTTGTGTCTACCCCATACAAGAACTGCGGGGATTAGCGAGCGAAACTTGGAGGCTGATCTTGTTGACACCTGTAAGATCTCCTTGCCATCATTATTTGCTGTTGCTGCTGACTGATTTGATATTGACTTGTAAATTCTATCTAATTCAACAGGGAGAAAATTTTCTAGTTGGAACTCACAAATCCACATTGAGAGCTCTAATATGCACAGCTTTAGGGCTAACCCCAGAGAGGTGTGTAATGTTGGCATAGTAATTACCTTGATCTTCTGAAGCATTTAGTTCTGATGCAATTTTTGTTGTACCAGCTATGATATAAAACTTCGTAAGTGCTCACCTATGATAGCACAAGTGCACAACTTCATTATAAGATGTTGAAGACAGTCAGAAACGCTGCAAATAATATATCCTTACAAACTTCAGTTTCTACCTCTAACTATGATTTATGTGTGAAGCAATTCTGAAAGTTCAATCTCCCTGTATCTTGTCATAATGTTATTTCTGCCAATGGATGCTGTTTTGTTTCTTGGTTCAATTAAAATCTCATTTTCTTTAACCCATTGAATAATCTTTTGCAAAGAATCAATTTCTATTGCTGTTTCTCACGCTGTCATCTTGGCATTGCTTTTCTTTTTCAGGTTTCATGCAATTGATATCAACAATTGTGGAATATCTGCATTTAACTTGAACAAAAGAGGAGATTCAATGCTTCAGTTCAATATTGAACATGACAGCTAACATGTATAGTGATCATGTCTATCCTTCTTGAGTTTTTGAACAAATGCAACTCACTGGTGAGAAAGATCCAACTTTAATGTCTGTCACTTGAGGAATAACAAATACACTGTAGAATAACAGACAGAAAATGCAAATGAGTGGAATGAGTGCAGTAGACAGCTTAATCTCAATTATGGCATACAAGTTCAAAATGTGAATCTTGGGGTGTAAAATTTATTTGTATAATGTAGAACATGAACTACATAGAAGCAACCTCCAAATGAATAGCTTATTTTTGAAAATCTCCAATGTGCGGTTGCAAGTTTGCTCTTTTCCATGTTCTCTGTAGAGTGCAACAAGATAGTCACTCAAGCAAATTGTTGCAACTAACATCTCTACAGGAAAACATACATTCAAATTGGAAAAGGAAAACCAATAAATTTGCTTAAATGTTTATCATATCACATTATCACAAAGAACATGCAAACTAGATTCCACTTCCATCGAATTATATAAGCTATGCATTTACATTGGCATGAAAACCAAAGCTTGCTTGAATGTTCCATTCACTGTATGAAACATGCAAAGACTGCATGTTGCTTTTGTTCCACTTTCGTGGTGATCCACCTTAAAAAAAACAGTTTAAACGACGTCTAAGTACTAAAAATGTGTCGTTTTTTCCTTCAGACTGAAGCTTTTTCAGTTTTTTGATGGCCGAGTTTCTTTTGAGTAAGTGCTTCCATGGCAAATTCTAATGGAAGCCGAAGAATTCAAAGATCAGCAACTTCAACTTTCTGAAGCGTCGCCGAAGTCTGCAGAATATCAGGCTCTTCTCCGAGCAGGTCCACGCCTCAGACTCCTCCAACAAGTTCATGCGCACCTCGTTGTCTCGGGTTCACACCGTAGCAAAGCTCTCCTCACCAAGCTCCTCACATTCGCTTGCGCCGCAGGTGCCATATCTTACACCCGCCGCATATTCTCTTGTGTTTTCAACCCTGATTCTTTCCTTTTCAATTCACTAATCAAAGCCTCCTCCAAGTTCGGCTTTCCTCTTGATACTGTATTCTTCTACCGTCGTATGCTTCTTTCAGGCATTTCGCCTTCGAGTTATACATTCACATCTGTAATCAAAGCTTGTGCTGAACTTTCGGTTCTGAGGGTAGGTAGAGGTATTCATTCCCATGTTTTGGTTAGTGGGTATGGGTCGAATGCGTTTGTCCAATCTGCTCTTGTTACTTTTTATTCGAAATCAAGTGATTTGGGTGTTGCGCGGAAACTGTTTGATAAAATGCAGGACAGAACTGTTGTAGCTTGGAATTCAATGATTTCAGGGTACGAACAAAATGGACATGCCAAGGAAGCCATAGTATTATTTAACCGGATGCTTGAGTTGTATGTCAACCCTGATTCTACGACATTTGTTTGTGTATTAGCTGCTTGCTCTCAATTGGGGGAAGTTCGTTTAGGATGTTGGGTGCATGATTGTATTGTCAGCAATGGGATTCATGTAAATGTTATTCTGGGCACCTCTTTGATTAACATGTTTTCTAGGTGTGGTAATGTGAGCAAAGCGCGAGAAGTTTTTGATTCAATGAATGAGCGTAATGTAATTGTTTGGACAGCTATGATTTCTGGGTATGGAATGCATGGCCACGGTAGTCAAGCAATGGAGCTATTCCATCAACTAAAAGCATGTGGCTCATGTCCTAACAATGTCACATTTGTTGCTGTCTTGTCTGCATGTGCTCATGCAGGGCTAGTTCATGAAGGGCGCCAAGCATTTGCAAGCATGAGGCAAGAGTATGGCCTACTTCCAGGAGTAGAGCATCATGTTGCCATGGTTGATTTGCTTGGGCGGGCTGGATTCCTCAATGAAGCATACCAATTCATCAAAGGACTTAAACATGGGGAGCTAGTTCCACCAGTGTGGACTGCAATGCTTGGGGCTTGCAAGATGCATAAGAATTTTGATCTTGGGGTAGAGGTTGCAGAGCATCTCTTATCAGTAGAGCCAGAAAATCCTGGGCATTATGTCATGCTCTCTAATATATACGCTTCGGCCGGTAGAATGGATCGAGTGGAATTGGTTAGGAACATGATGATCCAAAGAGGGATAAGAAAGCAAGTAGGCTATAGCACTATAGATGTGAAAAACAAGACCTATTTGTTTAGCATGGGCGACAAGACCCATCCTGAGACAAATGAAATTTATGAGTATTTAGATGAACTGATTAGCAGATGCAAGGAAGCAGGTTATGCACCTGAATCAGAGTCAGTAATGCATGAGCTGGAAGAGGAAGAGAGGGAATATGCCCTAAGATACCACAGTGAGAAGCTAGCAATAGCATTTGGGCTAATGAAAACCAACCATGGAATGACTATCAGGATTATCAAGAATCTGAGAATGTGTGAGGACTGCCATTCAGCAATTAAGTTCATCTCAGTTGTAACCAGTAGAGAGATTATCATCCGGGATAAACTCCGGTTTCATCATTTCAAGAACGGTTCATGTTCTTGTATGGATTTCTGGTGATAAATTAAAACATGTTGAATATTTTTCAAGAATTAGCTCTTAAAAGGAATGGTTTATCTAAAAATTTCTGGAAACAGCAAGTGTTAATTAGCTTGTATATAACTGATTGACATTAGCCATTTACTGATATCAAGTCACAATTCTTCAAGAATTATTTCATCTTCATATCATATTTCTTCATTTACATCAGATATTACCCTTCTACTTATATCAAGGCAAGTCACAATTTTTAACGACAATATTCACCTGTTTATGTTGAAATGTCCGAGCACCATTAGAGGCCACAAAGTATAAATCCGCAGCTCACATGCTGCATGTGCTACAGTAACACTCTAAAAGACTCAACAAAAATTAGCTAACAAACAAACAATGAAATTATTCCGCGTCAATCAGCAGAGATTCTGTCTTTATTACCTGTCTACAACACTACAATCCAATCCCCGAAGCTCTAAAACCCCATAATACCCACTGACGTCACCGTAATTACACACATCACCCAGCCTTCCGTTTGGGCTTCTACCACTATTACGGCTTTTGGTTTTATCACTCAGTCTTAACGGCTACTCCAATTAATACTCTATCAACAAAGCCACAGAACATTTAACCAGACAATATCTATACGCCGTCGTTTTTTTAGGGAAAGTAATTACTTTTACCTTCATTATCCTTAAATTTTAGTGGGCTCCACCTATGTCCCACGTTTCAGTACTATGATTGAAACGTGTAACACATTCACTAGCGCGTGGCTGGAAACGTTTTCCAAAATATTCATCATAGTTCTCCAAAGTGCTTGACGTCTTTACGGCAAGCAACCCTGAAAGTTACATTTCTTTTGCAAGCAGCTTTCAAAGCAAACCCTCTTCTTCACTGTTTAGCCATGGCCAAACACTGAGCTGAAGAGTACAAAATAGTGAAACTGAAAAAGCAAAGCAAATTGAGAAGAAGAAATGGAAGCGGAAACAGTTTGAGGAAGATCCTTAAGCCTTAGCAACAATTTGTTTGTTAGTATGAATTTGAGACAGCGACCTCAAGTAACGCGCGGACGTGGGGTACCATACGCGCCTCCGCCAACTGAAGCAGTCTACAACATTATACCCATACATGACCTCCTCACTGACCACCCGTCTCTTAGGTACCCAGAAGTACGCGCTGCAGCTGCTGCTTTACGCACTGTAGGTGACCTCCCGAAACCCCCTTTCCAGGAATGGAACCCAAACATGGACCTGTTAGATTGGCTTGGCACCTTCTTTGGTTTTCAGAACGATAACGTTCGAAACCAAAGGGAACATATTGTTCTCCATCTTGCAAATTCACAAATGCGACTTCAACCTCCTCCACCTGTTGTCGATTCGCTTGCCCCTTCTGTGCTGCGAAGTTTTAGGCGCAAGGTTCTGCACAACTACACTTCTTGGTGCTCTTACCTTGGTATCAAATCGAGCGTCTCTCTTTCGAATCGTCGTGATCCAACTGATCTCCGGCGTGAACTTCTTTATGTTTCGCTCTACCTTTTGATTTGGGGTGAGTCTGCTAACTTGAGATTTACTCCTGAATGCATATGCTACATATATCACTACATGGGAAAGGAACTTAATAATATTCTTGATGATATTATAGACCCTGATACGGGTAGACCATATTTACCTTCTGTATCTGGTGATTGTGCGTTTTTGAAGTGTGTGGTTATGCCTATTTATCAAACAATTAAGACAGAGGTTGAGAGTAGTAGAAATGGGAAGGCACCGCATTCAGCATGGAGGAATTATGATGATATTAACGAGTATTTCTGGAGTAGAAGGTGCTTGAGGAGATTAAAATGGCCTCTGGATTTTGGGAGTAATTTCCTTGGGACTACTCCGAAAAATAAGCGAGTGGGAAAGACGGGCTTTGTGGAACAGAGGTCATTTTGGAATGTTTTTAGAAGTTTTGATAGGCTGTGGGTTATGTTGATACTGTTTTTACAGGCTGCAATTATTGTTGCGTGGGAGCGTACTGACTATCCGTGGCATGCATTAGAGAAGAGGGATGTCCAGGTAGAGTTGTTGACTGTCTTTATTACTTGGAGTGGTCTTAGGTTACTTCAGTCAGTGCTTGATGCGGGGACTCAATATAGTCTGGTTTCAACCGAGACTAAGTGGATTGGGGTGAGGATGGTGCTGAAGGGAATGTTTGCCATCACATGGACTGTTGTTTTTGCAGTATTTTATGGAAGAATTTGGAGTGAGAAGAATTCTGATGGTATGTGGTCGCATGAGGCAAATAGGAGGATTATTACTTTCCTGGAGGTTGTCCTTTTCTTTCTCATCCCAGAGTTGTTGGCATTAATACTATTCATCCTTCCATGGATTCGAAACTTCATTGAGGTATCAGATTGGAGGATAGTGTACTTATTGACATGGTGGTTTCATACCAGGATTTTTGTGGGTCGTGGTGTGAGGGAAGGGCTCATAAACAATATAAAGTATACTGTGTTCTGGATTGCAGTATTGGCTTCAAAATTTTCTTTCAGTTACTTTGTTCAAATCAAGCCTCTAATTGCCCCAACGAAAGCTCTCTTGAATCTTAAGGGTGTAAGGTACAACTGGCATGAGTTTTTCAGTAGCACCAACAGAATAGCAGTTGTGTTGCTATGGGTACCTGTTGTGTTGATCTACTTCATGGATTTGCAAATATGGTATTCAATTTTCTCTTCCTTTGTTGGTGCGGTAATTGGGCTGTTTTCACATCTGGGTGAGATACGGAATATTAAACAACTAAGGCTTAGATTTCAGTTCTTTTCCAGTGCATTGCAGTTCAATCTCATGCCAGAGGAGCTGCTGCTAGGTCCAACTCTGACATTGGTGAAGAAGCTTCACGATGCTATCCACCGACTAAAGCTCCGATATGGACTTGGTCAACCATATAAGAAGATGGAGTCAAACCAGGTGGAAGCTACCAGGTTTGCGTTAATTTGGAATGAGATTATGGTAACTTTCAGGGAAGAAGATCTCATCAGCGACCGAGAACTTGAGCTGTTAGAATTGCCCCCTAATTGTTGGAACATTAGGGTAATTCGCTGGCCATGTTTCCTTCTCTGCAATGAGCTGCTGCTTGCTCTTAATCAGGCAAAGGAGATGCCAGATGAACCTGACCGATCACTTTGGATGAAGATATGCAAGAGCGAGTATGGGCGCTGTACCGTCATTGAAGCTTATGATAGCATCAAATATTTGTTTCTTATGATTGTTAAAGTTGACAAAGAAGAGTACTCTATTGTGGATAGTTTATTCAAGGAGATAGATCGCAGCATTCAGGAGTGAGAAGTTCACAGCAGCACACAGAATGTCTCTGTTGCCAGAAATTCACACCAAATTAATAGAATTTGTTGAGCTTTTGATGCAACCAAAGAAAGATATGAACAAGGCAGTAAATTTATTACAAGCAATGTATGAACTTTCTGTTCGAGAATTCCCAAGGGTGAAGAAGTCAACCAGCCAACTGAAGCAGGAAGGTCTGGCACCTCTTAGTACAACAACTGATGAGGGGTTGCTCTTTGAAAATGCTATCGAGTTTCCTGACGCTGCAGATGCAATTTTCTATAAACAGCTCCGACGTTTGCATACGATTCTTACTTCTAGAGACTCGATGCACAATGTTCCAGCAAATATTGAGGCAAGACGTCGCATTGCTTTCTTTAGCAATTCGCTATTTATGAACATGCCTCGTGCTCCATACGTGGAAAAGATGATGGCTTTCAGTGTTCTCACCCCTTATTATGATGAAGAAGTCTTGTATAAAAAAGAAATGCTTCGAACTGAGAATGAAGATGGCATTACCACCCTGTTTTATCTGCAGAAGATCTATGAAGATGAGTGGAGAAATTTTATGGAGCGTATGTACAGAAAGGGCATGGAAGATGACAATGATATCTGGACAACAAAGGCCAGAGACCTCCGCCTTTGGGCTTCACACAGAGGACAGACATTATCCCGCACAGTCAGGGGAATGATGTATTATTATAGAGCCCTGAAGATGCTTGCCTTTCTTGATTCTGCATCTGAGATGGACATTAGACAGGGAACACAAGGAATTGCTTCTCATGGTTCAACAAAGCGAAATGGTGGTCTGGATGCTCCTCACTCAGGTGAGCAGCCATCTGTGCAGAATTTCAGTGGGGCAAGTAGCTTTGTTAGTCTTTTGTTTAAAGGACATGAGTATGGGAGTGCTTTGATGAAATTTACATATGTGGTTGCCTGTCAGATGTATGGCCATCACAAGGCAAAGGGAGACTCACGTGCTGAGGAGATCTTATATCTGATGAAAAACAATGAGGCCCTTCGAGTGGCATATGTTGATGAAGGTTAGTTTGGGTAGGGATGAAACTGAGTACTACTCTGTTCTTGTGAAGTATGATCAGCAGCTGCAGAGGGAAGTAGAGATCTATCGCATCAGGTTGCCTGGTCCCCTAAAACTTGGGGAAGGAAAGCCGGAAAACCAGAACCATGCCATAATCTTCACACGAGGAGATGCACTTCAGGCCATCGACATGAACCAAGACAATTATTTTGAGGAAGCACTTAAATTGCGGAACCTGTTGGAGGAATTCAAGAATTATTATGGTATTAGAAAGCCAACCATATTGGGTGTCCGTGAGAATATCTTCACAGGGTCTGTCTCCTCACTGGCTTGGTTCATGTCGGCACAAGAGACAAGTTTTGTGACCCTAGGCCAGCGTGTTCTTGCAAACCCGTTGAAGGTGCGAATGCACTATGGTCACCCAGATGTGTTTGACAGATTCTGGTTTTTGACTCGGGGTGGAATTAGCAAGGCCTCTAGAGTGATCAATATCAGTGAAGACATATTTGCGGGCTTCAATTGCACACTGCGGGGTGGCAATGTGACACATCATGAATATATACAGGTAGGCAAAGGAAGGGATGTCGGGTTGAATCAGATCTCCATGTTTGAGGCCAAGGTTGCTAGTGGCAATGGTGAGCAGGTTCTGAGCAGAGATGTAGTACCGGTTGGGTCATAGATTGGACTTCTTTAGGATGCTTTCAGTTTTCTACACAACTGTAGGATTCTATTTCAACTCCATGATGGTTGTACTGACTGTTTATAGCTTTCTTGTGGGGCCGTCTATATCTAGCTCTTAGTGGTGTTGAGAAGGCAGCCATGAAAAATGCTAGCAACAACAAAGCCCTTGGTGCAATTCTAGATCAACAATTTATTATCCAACTGGGTCTCTTCACAGCTCTTCCAATGATTGTGGAGAATTCCCTTGAGCATGGGTTCCTTCCGGCAGTTTGGGACTTCTTGACAATGCAACTGCAACTTGCATCTTTTTTCTACACATTCTCCTTGGGTACACATACCCACTTCTTTGGTAGGACTATACTTCATGGTGGTGCAAAATACCGAGCCACTGGACGTGGCTTTGTGGTGCAGCACAAGAGCTTTGCTGAGAACTATCGACTGTATGCGCGAAGCCATTTTGTGAAAGCAATTGAACTTGGAATTATCTTAATTGTTTATGCCGTTCATAGTCCCTTGGCTAAGAATACTTTTGTTTACATTGCAATGATGATTTCAAGCTGGTTTCTTGTAGTTTCATGGATGATGGCCCCATTCATATTCAACCCTTCTGGATTTGATTGGTTGAAGACTGTTTATGACTTTGACGATTTCATGAATTGGATATGGTTTCGTGGTGGGGTTTTCACAAAAGCAGAAGAGAGCTGGGAAACATGGTGGTATGAGGAGCAAGACCATCTAAGGACAACTGGTCTTTGGGGAAAGCTGTTGGAGATTATCTTAGATCTCCGTTTCTTCTTCTTCCAGTATGGCATTGTGTATCAGCTGGGTATAACTTTTGGAAACAGAAGTATAGCTGTTTATTTGCTATCTTGGGTGTACATGATTGTGGCTGTTGGATTTTGTGTCATCATAGCATATGCCCGGGACAAGTATGCTGCAAAGGAGCATATATACTATCGGCTAGTTCAACTTCTTGTCATTATCGTCGTAGTACTTGTTATTGTCCTTTTGCTGGAGTTCACTCACTTCACATTTGTTGATCTTGTCACAAGCCTAATTGCATTCATTCCCACTGGCTGGGGAATGATTTTAATAGCCCAGGTGCTTAAGCCTTTTTTGCAAGCAACTATTCTGTGGGAGACCGTGGTTTCATTGGCCCAGGCATACGATTTTTTGTTTGGGGTTATTGTTATGGCTCCTGTGGCATTGTTGTCATGGTTGCCTGGATTCCAATCAATGCAAACCAGGATCCTTTTCAATGAAGCATTCAGTAGGGGCCTGCAGATATCACGTATCCTTACTGGCAAAAAGTCTGCTTGAGCTGATTAGAGGTAATTATTTCTAAACTTCTGGAGTCTCCATTAGTTAAGAGAATCTCGCTTGTGTCAGTTTTTGAATCTGGGTGGTATCACATGCTACTAGTTACTATTGCTTATCCCTTTAAAATTTAACAATTGTTTACTTAGGATTTGGTAACTGGCTGCTGGAGCATCACGTAATTGAGCCACCTTGTCAGGCTCAGCTGTCCTGTGCTTTCTGGAATGTTGATGTTATTCATTGTTTTACATGTTGGCCAATCTGTTCAATGACTACATAAAAAAATTGTCTTGAGTCTGGACCATCAATAGAAAGCATTTCTAGTGCACAATTATCAAGCAACTGATTCTATGGAAAAAATCACACAATATGGAGACCCATACAGACAAATGATATTGTAGGAAACGATGACAGAAGTATTTAGATTACTTGATGGGTTCAACCCCAAGCTCCGACTATATTCTTAGAGCTTGGTAATATTTTACTGTCTGATAGTGTAATTGACCTTTGCACTGCCTTGATCATTCAATTATATAAGGTAACATCTCTTTGACATGACTCCCAAGAAGAAGGAAAAAAAAAAAAAAACATTATTTTGAGTCTATCTAGTCTCTTGTTAGTTGTCATATAATTTGTTTGTAGACATGCTAGTGTGTGTCATCAATTCTTTGACTTCTATTGCAATTGCTGATAATTGGATGCTACACGTCTATACTGATGTTAGACGTGTAGCATCCAATACTTTTTTAGCACATATGTTACCTATAAGGTTCATCAATTAGATTTCTCTGAAACTTTACTCCTCTTATAAATGACTATTTGGATTGTGGTGTGCTTTAAGTATAATACCATATTATCATTATCTGTTGATTGTATTAGCACTGATTTTTTGTATCATAATTGTTTATAACTTTCCTGATTCTTTTTGTTCTCCAATTTTGTAGTCTATGATACTAAATTTTATCATGTTACTTTCAGGTTATACAGTGTAGAAAACTGAAGTAGATTGATTATTCTACTTTTGCTTGCTATGTGAGTAACTCCTTCAGACTTGCTCTTTTAAGGAGGACGCTGGATTATGATTCATTCCTCTTCCTGTTCAGCATCCAGTGATTGGAGCAGCATCTGATTTGAAGTTTAATTGGACTGACTATTGACAGTCTACTTCTGTACATGTTGTCCATATTTAGTGCAACTTTCTTTGGTAGACCAATTTTGATGTAATGGTTTTCTACCGTTTATTCAGATCCCTTCTTGCCACCTTCCTATTGCGATTTTAACTCATAAGCAGCTATGTGTTTGCACGCGTAAATGTGAATATTCACAATTCTCATTTATAAGACAAGTCCTCAATTTTAGTTTTCTTTAACTAATTGCAAAAGTGGCAGTTCTAGTTTCATTTCAGATGCACATTGCTTTGAGAAATGATAGTGCAAAAAGCCAAAAACATTAGTTTGTCGAGTGAGTTTCAGTCTAATTTAATTATTAGACCTGCTTAATTACAGAAAAAACAAAAAAAAATAATGAAAAGAAACAAAAAACAATCAAGAACCGGAATTTGAATTCAACTATTCAAATTTGCTTCAAAATATCCGAATTTGAAATATTTAATTTCAGATAACATTATTTGATTAGGTATTAATTTGAATTCGAATCAATATCATTTCTATTAAAATCTGAAAAAACATAATTTTTTATTAAGTAACACTATTCGATTTTGTCAGTACTAATTTAAATGAATGATAGTTATAAACACTTAGAATCCTAAAAATGATGGCAACGTTCCAATGAACTGTAGCTGCACCCTAATTTGTTTTAGTTGGAGATATTTTTGTGATACAATATAATCAAGACTGTTATGTATCTTGGTTTGTGCAAATGACAAGATACAGAACAAAAGAGATCTACAATTCATCATGATTTTCTTTCAGGTAAAGATTTTCCGAAGTGGTAATTACACTACTTTCCATCAAGACTGCTATATAGAAGGATTTTATTGTAGCATCTTCATTTGAGGGAGTTTCATTACTATAATATGGAAGGGAATTAATCTCCTCAAAACTTTCAGATCATAGGCAGCTAGGCGTCAGTTTCCATCATTTTCATCAAAAACAACAAAAAGAAAAAAGATTTCAATTGCTACTCCAAATAAAAGTGCTAATATATTTAGACTTCTAGTCAATTGAATTCTATAATAGCAGTAAACTAGAGCTCCCCAATCCCTGTACCACCAAATCACCAATGTTCAAAACAAGGAAATGTTTGAATGCTGGAGAGAAATTTAGAGGATATTACAAGTTTGAACTTCTTGTGGTAATGCATTTTAACCAACACAGCATATTCATTCAGAACCTATGATGTCTTACCATTACTGTAAACCTGGCATTGCAATTTATGCCTCACAAATATCAAAAAAGAAAAGGAAAGCAAACAGAAGGCTACTAATTTTTTCAGTGTACATTTCCCTCACAATTCATCATTATTTATCACAGGTACTTTCTCATAAACAGAGCTTTCTCTGACTCTCTTTGGAAGAATGCATCGGCTGCCATACTTCTGTTGAAAGTAAACGAGTAAAGCAAATGAAAGACCAGTACAAGGTATTATGATATCCCAGGCAGTGGAATAGAAATCCATTCTATGATTTGCATATATGTATGATAAATCAAGGTACCATGTAGAACTGTGAGCCCTGTAAAGATCATATGCATGAGGCAGCAGACGAATGATGGTGGTTCCGACATAAAAAGAAGAGGCAAGGGTCTTTCCTTCTGAATTAGAAAATACGTTTAAAAGAATCTGAGGGAGTAGAAAACCATCTAGGAGCAAACCAGCGTAAGATTTAAGGTCCTCCCAGAGCGAATGGCCATCATAAGAAAGTTGCCCATGACGAAACTGGTGGCGTGATAATCGAAATGGCTCACTTGGGCTTTGGTAAGCATTCTTCCATTGGTGAACATACCAAGCAATCAACGCACCACCTATATATAAAGGTAAAGTAACATAAATAACCTTTCTCTCGAAAACCCAGAACCCCTGCTGGCTTCCGTCACCTCTTCTTGTAGACCAGGTCAACTGAAGAAGGCGTAACTGCAGAAGGAAAGCTACCATTGTTACCATCCTTACAATTACTTCATTCACTTCAAGCCAGCCACCACTCCCAAGAAAAACACTCTGCTGGCTATGGTTTGCCATCAGGGCTTTGAAGTTCAGTAGCAGTGGAATCATGTGACCCAGAGTAAGAACAATAAGCATCACAATTGAAATGGTAGGCAACACATCTGGGTTCTTTTTCACATAAAGGAGTTGCAAGCCTACAAACACACAAGCAAGTGTATTCGATATTAATACCATGGTGATTTCCAAGTCCATCCTCCATATGGATGCTGCAGCTTGGCTCGTTGAAATGGAATTTGATGACAACTGAAGAGATTTAAAATAAAATTTGTCCGACTTTAATCTTGTGCTTTCAATAGTTCCTCTGACAAATTCACTCCCCTTTGCATTCAATGGAGGAAAGTGGAGATTCATCTTGATTTCACAGTCCAGTGATTCGTTCTTTATCAATTCTTTCCCGGATGATCCCAGATGCCAACAACCTATCATGCACAGTACCCCAGTGTCCCTATCATACACTCCTTCAGCTGAAATTTGTACTTCTTTAGATGAGGCTATCTCATTATTAAACTTAAAATCACCACTAGGAGTGAAACTCATCTTGTAGCTGATATTCAACAACTTGATGTGGTTCAGCTGAACCCCATATTCTTTCTTCCCTACCCCCTGTTGCACAAATGCACTCGCATATAATCCAGCCTCATAAAGTTTATCACCAACAAATAGTGGCGATGAGTATCCTTGTGCTAATTGTCCTTTGTTGTTTCTCACAACCATGCTAAATCCCATATCTGATGAATATCCATCAGGGTATGTCTCTCCATTGCTTCTAGCATCCTTTTCTGCACAGTATTTTCCTACTGCATTAACTTCAGTATACTCATATTTGAGACTTTTGAAGTTCTGCTCTTAACTTCCAGAAACCCTGAAGTCCAATTTTACCAAAGTAACCCGATTCATTGACAGTTTTATTGCTCCAAATTTTCCCAACAACAGTGCTTCTATTTCTTAAAGACAGAATTGCAGGAAATCTCAAATTGAACTTAATCGAGCAATCACCGACAAAAGCATCAGCCCAAGATTCTGTTACGTTCAAAATTCGGCATGCAACTGCACAAAGTTGATTGTGCTTCTCATTCCAGATTCCCTCAGCAATCAATGTCGAGTTGGGATTAAAGGGAAAGACTCTACCTTGGTAGCTGGAGTCAGGAAAACCCAATAACATCTGCAGTTTTCGCCTATCTGTGCACTGAGTGCTATAAAAATACATAGACTTGGGTACATATCCAACATCCCCAACAAGAGGGTTGCAATTACCACTATAACAGGGACTTCCATATTCTAGTTCAAAACTTTGAGGGCGTTCACGAAGCACTGAACATGCACCATCTCTAAACTTGTTGAGAGATAAACTCTCTCCTTCACCATATTCACCTACACAACCATTCCCATTTTCGGTTTCTACCAAACTATACTCGTAATTCGAATTCCGATCCACAGCCAAAATTGAAATTGGTCTAAAGTAATTAGAACTACTCCTATCATGAAAACTTTCTACAGTCCCACTAATCAAACTATCAAAAATGCTCAATTTATGTGGATAATTAAGCTTAAGAATCACATTAAGATGCAGAACATTACCTCTGGATTTCACTAAAGATGACCCAGATCCAACCATGCAAAGCTTCCCAGAAGATTCTGACCAATACCCATAAAGCCGAAAAACCACCCCACCTCTCCAAGGCAAGACTCTAGGCCCCCGATACGATATCATACGCAATCTCCGGTTGTTAGAATTGCCCAAAGCTGAGTACGCTTCTGGGTTTGAAAGACGCAAAATTGCACGGAGTTCATATACGCTGTCGCTAACGGTTTTATGAACATCTGAGACTCGGAATGTTAGATACTTCCGATATTTGTTAACAGATCGCTGTGTTTGATTGAAAAGTGGATCACCGCCAGAATACGCAGACTGGAAACCAAGTGATGTGGCCATGTCGCGCGCATAAACAGTTTCGTTATCTGATGGGGATATAGGGACTATGTGATTACAGTGTTGGGCGTAGGTAATTTCCTCAGGCAAAGCTGGGATGAAGGAGGTTGTGGTGGAGATGTTGAATTGGAAGAAAAGGAAGAAGATGAAGATGGGCGTGAATGAGAATTTATGGGTTTTTGAAGGGTTTATAGGCTTGTAAACCCTGACCATTCCGAACCCAGATCTGTGCAATGGAGATGAGAAAGAAGCAGAAGCAGAATTGGCCTCCATTGCTGAAAATGGTGGAGCTGCGTCGCATCACAGTGGCTCAACCTCTTCAATTTATAGGTCTCGTCTCCTTTCACCCAAGTATGATACGAAGTATGACATCGGAAAATTGTGGGCCCTTTAGGTCCCGAAGGTGAAAAGACCGACGCTTGTTTTATACCAGAAATGGAGAGAGCTCAGCGCCGCGGGGAAGCTCTTACCATGGAATGGCACAAAAGTAATTACATAGTCCTTTTTTGCCCATAAATAGAGATATTAGCATGCGTGTGAGTGTGACCACATAAATCACATGTTTTTAAATTTATTGAATCATAAAATAGTCGATATATTAAGAAAGTATAATCATGTTATAAAAATCAACGACAAGAAGGATTTTAATTAGATAAAATAAAATGTGATACAGTTTAATATGTCAAGTTAATAAAACTTGTGTATATAAATTTTTTAATTCTTGTTATAATTTATTATTATTAAAAGTTTTTCCATTAATATTAAGATAGAAAAAAATTAAGAACATAATCATATTATTATTTAAAAAATTATCTATGTAAAATAAAAAAGTCAGAAATTTAATTAAAAATGAATAAAAATAGAAATTAATTTTATTTTAAATTAAAAAAAAAATCAAAAGCTTCTATTGTAAAATCACTTTTTATATATAGTATAAATATAGATTGAAATATTACTGTGAGCATAACTCAAATAGAATGATAACTAAGCTTAACGCTTTTTTTCATTTCCAGTCCCAAGTTTGATCCTAGGGTTTGGTTGAATCGGTCTGGGTCAGTCAAATTCTCAACTTTTATAACACACCTCTAGATATTAGGGTTAACTTTTCATTATAATTGTGTACTAAACAATAGAAATCAAAAATTTTAAAATAAAATAATTTAGCCAAGTGAAAAAATGATCCCCTAATAAGATTCCAAAGCCAAGCTAACTATTGTTAAGGGGACAAGAAATCAATACTTTATTGCTATCCCTAGTTGTTGTTTCAATTTTATTTTTTTTCAAAGGATTTGATTAACAAATATTTTATGGTTTTTTTATTGGAACTGTTTTATTTTAAGTTCTGAAAAGCAGAAACACGAAAATTGTACAAAGGCACACAAATAAACAAGTTTTAGCTTTTCAGAAAATAGAAAAATAGACTTCAGAACAATCCTTATGTCATGCGTACCAGCTATCAGTTTGGTTATAATTAAGGATTCAACTGCAAATTTGGAGTTTTGCAACTTGTAAATAAGAATTCAATTTCTACTGTTACATCTCCTATGAATGTCATCACTACTGAAATATGACATGCATATTTTTCTTTTTGCTTGCTTTCTTGGCAACCAAATCAGACGACATTTGGTGTACCAAACACCCATTTAAACATGATTACAAGATAAGAAGTCATATCAGGCACACCAATCCAACAGTTGTTTTTTTTATTTGATAATTATAAAGTCTGAATCCATTATATGACTCAGATACAAAACCTCAACATAAGGTCTGCTGAAATCATGTTTCAACACTACATACAACCACCATGGACAAGAAATATACAGGTAACCAATCCCTTATCAAGCATACATTAATTCTATCATACAAATATACACATATGGTTGGAATATCCTGGTGAGGACACTTTCTGATTAAAATTCACAGCAGAACTATTTCTGCAACTCAATAAATTGGCTGCAGTCGATTCCCTTATCAGAAAATGCCTCCACTAGCTTTGGAAAGAGTTTGGCAAGCATGATTTTAAATCCGGTAGAAGTCCCGTTTTGATTTTCATGCTCAGTTCCTTCACTTCCAAAAGCACATCCGATAGGAGCCCCTTCCAGATAGGCCTTACAAGCTAGAAGTATATATTGGGTGCGTCGGCTAAAGTGCTCCTCCACAAGTTCCTCAAAATGCTGCAGAGGAATGAAAACTTAAAAAATTAGTTACAACTCTCAATGAAATTGAACTCAATGGTTTAAATTAGCATTATTTTGTGTTGAGGCAAAGAGTGGAGTTGCGTAGGTTTCTTACAGCAGACACCTCCTATATAAATCATGTATAGTAAATGTAGCATTAAATACAAAAGATGTACAGACTGCAGAAATAAATCATGTTGATTATTACAAGTTACAATCAGGTAATGCACATCTCAAGAATGCTAATGCCAGAAAAACAATAAGCAAAACTATATGCTCAAAGCCAAAAACCATGGATACATCTAGAAATAAATATTGTACCTTGGGCGGCTTTCGAATTAGGTATAGCATTGACTTGCAGGTAACCAGTAATGCGTTCTCATTATAGCTCACTGAGTTTTTCTCTCCTTCGGCTATACCCATCTGTTTGTCGTATCCAGCCTCATTGAAATAAGGCTTCTCATTAAGCACAAGGGCCTGTAGAGAGAGAAGGACTTGAAGAATTGTAGAGCTCCCAGGATTCCATACTTCAGTGCCTGTACCTGTCCACGTATTTAGGAGACTGAGACAAACTTTTCCTGACTCATACAAATTAGGGTTGATGCGGAGCCCATTGGAATGGTAATGCACCATCTGCATGAGATTTCCAAGGCCACAAGGACAGCATTAGATCTTTGGTTAGATATAGCATACAGGTTTCAAGAGCCTAAGTGCATGTGCCTAAATCTAAAGGAAGCTATGCAGAAATGTTATAGAAGTTAAAGAATGCTGGAAAAATTATATTCAAAAGCCTACATACAGGTGGTTCATAGGGATACTGTGGAGGGAAAAATATATCAAAGAAGAAAAGCCCATCGTGGTAAGGGGTTCCGGGTGCTCCAACAATGGCTGCTTGTAGGAGATCCATCCTTTCTTCGAAGACACGTACATAGATTGTTTCTGCCAGGGCACCAAAAGTTCTAAAAGTGAATATCCAGTAATTTTAATTCATATTGCAGAATAATGAATAAAAGAACTGCCGTTTCAAAATTACAGGCTGTTTTCACAATGCAATTGCCATATCAAATCTTCCATCCTTTTTTCTGTTCTTATTTTCACCAGTAACAGCAAGCTTGCTCACCACTTTCTGTTACATTATGGATTCCCATTTATTAAAGGTGCATATTTTCATCAAAACATATCTATAACCAATCAGCACATCAAGTGTTGGCAAATTACTTAATGAATTTTACATTACCTTTCATATAATGAAAATATAGCCTTTACATTTGTCAAGACACCATATTATCCTATATGAAATTGGAAACCATCAGTAATCTCCTAATTGAAAGGTTCTGGAGCTTCCGACAATCACAAAACTCTCCTCTCCCACCCTGTTTGTCAACTCTCTCTCGCTCTTAGAGGCACACATTTGGTCTATGTTTTTCTTTTACTTTTCTGTAATCCAATTTGTCCACTATTAGTAGATAAAATGATTTTATTCACTTTGGAATCTTAAATGGTTTGGTTTGGGGTCACCACACAAAGATTTCAGGTACTTTTACTTCCTGCACTACAGAAAGACTATACATGAATTGCTATGGAATAGTTCACTTTGCCACGACTATTTTCATTCAAAGAGCTTCTTTTCAAGCCAAAATAATTACTATCTCTGTCCATACAACAACAGAGACCTGTGAGTGCAATAGTGCAATTTCCTTATCCAAGATTAAATCTTAACAGTTTCTCAACCAAGTAAGATAAAGTGCCAACCTGGGAGATTATTCTCCAGAATACTCCATTCCTGCTGCACCTTCTTCACCCAACTTCTTTCTACCTATGAGGGAAACATAAGAAAAGTGATTATCCCCACTATTTGGAGATGAAGTATAGAACATAAAACAATAATGAATCAAATTCTAACCTGAGATAGTGCCAATCTTTTTCCGGCATCAAAAAAGTGGTGGTCCAAACAATCACCCTTTACATCAAACCGCTTAAACTGTTCTGATAGGTCATTGGTTACAGAAAGTGAAAGATCTATTCTCTCCTGGGACTCTACAACAACCTCATTCGGACTTGGTTTTTCATTGTTTTCAATCGACTGCAGCTCGGTTGTTGAATGTGACTCACAGCAGGGATTACAAGTTTCTATTATTTCTTTCTCAATGAGATATGCAGATTCATTTTCATCTTTAGAAATATGGACTGATGAAACTTCTCCTGGCAGTGATGTTACACCAAGGGACTGGAATATGCTAGCCTTAATGCTGGAGAAAAATCCAATGGCAGCTCGAGGAAATAAAAAGGAACTAGACTCCCATGGGTGCTTTTCACAGAATCCTTCATCACCATTAAAACTTAACAACCCCTGATCATCAGAGTGACACTTGTAATGAGACAAATGCATATAGTGAATTCCAAGTTAAGACTTTATTTCATTAAAAGATGTGCTATTGCAGGAATAAAAGTCATTCTGTTTTCCAAAAAAAAATGTTAATTTTGGCTAACATTTACTACAATTTTTCAAAAACATTAATTTTCACATGCTACTAACTACGTTATTTCCACAATAACTCCCAAACTAATATCTACATTTCCAAATGTCAACTGAACCAAAAGCTTTACTCTATAGAAGGTTAAATAATAACTGGTAAGTGCATCACACAATCACACACACACACACACGGGTGGAGGGAGGGGGAGTTGGCTTCACCTGTCCCCTCTGGCTGGAAGATTGACTTTCGCGTTCAGTCATCTCGTCAATCAGCTCCACAACATTTGCTTCATGGGAAGCAGGTGTTACAGTTGAACCTTCACATTTGTCAACCCGAAGAATTTCATAAGGCGCAACCTGTCCAAAAAAGAACTGAATTGATAAGGATGCCAAAAAAACTGCCAAGTGACAGTATGAAATATAATAAATAATATCAAGTGTTGAAATTGATGGCATAAAGTCTCACTTACTAGTCATCTACATTCTATAGCAATGCAATAGATGTATTTGGTGGACAGGTTCAGAAAAGATAACTTATTTATCCATTACTACCAAATCTTATAGTTTTAACCATGACTGCAGGTATCTGTCTAACATAACTCAAAGGACTTTAAAAGAATCTTTCTTAAACCAATCTGAACTAAATCAATAGCAGGTACAAGTACAATCCAACTCTAATTTAAGCCAAGAAGGACTTCAAACCTCACATACATAGTAGATATTTATCCTTTCCAGTAGGAGCGGGATGAAGAGGTTACTCAGATCACAGGATTGAAATTGTCAATCACAGAAATGTGATACATACATACTTACATACATACATATATACATACATATATATATATATAATAAATTCTTTATCACCTAATACAATTAGAATCATCATTTACTATGGAGTACAGACAACTAAATTTCATACCTTGATTGTGGAACCATTAGCCCATCTCACCTCCACCGCACCATCTATGAAACCTATAACATTACCAATACGGGAGAGGTAACACTTATTGGGGAGCTCATTCTGATCATCAGTGACTCTCATGTCTTTTAAAGTAACACCCACATTGAAGCCAGCTATTGACTTTGCTAGATCTTTATCAGCATGGTAACCATACTGTTTTTCATCTGCCTTAAACACAATATCACCAAAACAGTAAGCAAAATCTGGGTGCTCAATCAGTTCATAGGCACTGACAATTTCCTCCTTCCTGTCTCCAGCCAAATTATCAGCTTGGGTCATGGGAATAGTTTCCCATTGCACCTTCACAGTTCGTTCCTTTGCATCCACACTTTGGACAACACCCCATCTTTGACTGCTAGAGTTGAGAAGATCATCAGTAGCACCCTTTTCCAGCACAAACTGCCCAGGCCAAAATTCATGAGCATTTATAACATTAACTGGGAGTACAGTCTGTGAATCAAGTCCAAAAGAACTGGTACCATCCTGCCACACAACATCAACCTTGGTCTTTGTCTTCACAATAATAAGTATCTCCTCAAAGTTCAAGCGAAGATTTCTTCTCTTCGATCCTCTTTCTATCTTCTTATGCTCTTTAATGAGATCAACAGTGGATGGACTAACAAAAATCTGCTCCATTAGCACCTTACGGTCAGCAGTTGGAAGTATACACCAGTCACCAAGCTGCCAGTTTGCATGTGATAAACATGACAACAAGGTCAAGTTTTTGGAATCTTGCAGACACGGGGGAGCAGGCATACTCACTCTAAAATCATTAAGGGCAGAGGCAAGCCAATTAACATACACCAACCCTGCTTCCACGGCACAAACAGTTCCTTCATCTTGACTTTCCCTCCAACTACCACATAACCATCTAGATGATTTAGAAGTGGTTGACAACTTAACCTGCACTCTCTGCCCTGGATAGTATGGATACTGTGAATCTTCAAGAAAATTAGGAGCCACAGGTAAAAGTTTTTCATTTTCCAAGGCAGTGACTTCACATTTAGCTCCATCATCAAAGACAACGGTCACTTTGTCCACTACTTTATCCACTCTACCAACCCATGGTCCCTGGATCACATAATCACTTTCTGAAATGGAGCGGATTTTCAGAAGGTTCTTGGAATTTACATTTTTAAATATTTTTCCATGAACATTCTCCAAATCCACAAACAAATCAACACTTGTCACTTTACCCATCTGTCCAGATGGGTTTGTTATGGAGCACACCACATCCCCGTGAGTGAATGCTCTCTCAAATGAGAGGAAATCATCAATTTTCCCAATGCTCTCCTCCAGACTTGACAGTATGCTCTGAGCTTGCCCATCGTAAAGGAAATTAATATCCTCTTGATCCTCACTACTCCCGCTCTCAGTCTCCCAGTCCGAATCAGTAATGAGCACATCCATCTGTGAGGTGCCTATCAGAACATGTTTATACTAGCATCACTGACATGATTACAAGGAAATAAGATGACAAGACAACAGAAGGAAATATAAATTCCATTAGTCAATAAGCAGGGATGCTCACCCGAGTCACAAAGAACTGAAATCAGAAAAATGTTTTATGTTCGAGTTGCTCAAGAACCTCAACAAATCTTGGCTCAAAGAATACCCTCATTAAAAAGAGCATGGGCCTGAAGATAATGAAGGTAAATACATATCTAATTAGTAGACTCTACAAACTTATGTTTCAATGAGAAGCATGCAGCAGAAAATATTCACCAAAATATCAGCTTTCTTCATCCAGTATGATTTCAATTTTGATAATATCATTTTAGCACATCTATAGAGGATAAACAACAATAAATAATTGAACAAGATTCTTACCTTCTTGAACAAATTGAAGCATTAAACCCTGGTGCCAGTCCAGTTGATATTAGAAGACTGTGACACGTATTGCAATTAGGAAATGGATGTTGTTGATCAATTCCCAGCTTGATGCAGGGTAATGAGTGGTATCTCCCAAAGATAATCTTGACTACATAAACAACTGGATAACTGATGCCAAAGAAGAATTGCCAACAGGGATAACAGGAGCCAATTTAAGACTCCAAAATGCCAAAGGAGATTTGCCAACGGGGATAACAGGAGCCAATTAAGGACTCCAAAATGCCAAAGGAGATTTGCCCAATTTGGACTGAAGTTTCTACAACAAGAAACTCCTGGAGAAGTTTTCCCAACAGCAGGAGTATCAAGGAACCACGGCTGAAAGATGAGCTTCTCTTTGTCTTTTTATAAAGAATTCCAGAGGTTGGAGGAAGCATCCAGGACAACAGGCAGAAAAGAAAAAAAATATGCCAAAGGAGATTTGCCCCCAAGTAGTGCTGCAGTTCTAGGAGACTGTCAGACTGATAATTTTCCACCGTACAAGATGGATTCTTCCTAATATAATAACTTCCAAAACAATCCAACCTGAGGAAATTAAGTAATTTTTGCCAAAGGAGATTTGCCTCACACTGCTAATTTTTCACATATTAAATAGCACGATCAAAAGAAATATTCTTCCAAGATTGGAATTTATATTGCCAAAGGAGATTTGCCCCAAGATGGAGTCAAAAATTATGTCAGGTTCATACACTGCCAAAGGAGATTTGCTTAACATAGAGGTTTCAGTACAGCAACAGAGTTTTAAGGAAATGGTTGAGCCAACCACAAAAGTAGCCAAGGGAACATATATTTTGCTGCTTGAATCATGGACTGGACCACTAGCTGAATGATCTGTGCTCTCAACAATTACTATACATTCCAAAAGTCGAAAGGCCTTCTCCTACCAGTTTATCATTTTCATGGAACCTGCAATAATATAACCAGTGAATAGTGTCTCTAACTTTTCTCAATATAAAGAAAAAATAGAAACAATATTGAATGATAATGTAGTTTTATAAGTTTGAACTGCTACTACTTTTTTAGTACAGGATCCCGATATGAAAGGAAACAGAAGCCGTGCATTTGACAACATGATTCATAGATAGATTATAATTAAATCAACCTATTTCATCATACATAGAAAGTATAATACGTATACCTAAAGCAATCACATAATATTCTAACTAAAAAATAGGGTAAACTTATGATAATTGGGAATTTAAGAGATTGTTAGCACAAATTCACATTCATCGTGACAACAGAAAATAAAAATGCATACTAACCGAGCAACTTCAGTATATAGTTTCTTGTAGTAACTAGCAGGAAATTCACTTATAAGCGTAGCCATTTGACAAAAATCATTGGATCTTCATTAAACTTCATGGGAAAAGAAAAATATTATCCCCAAAATGAGAGTGGGTTTGTTTTTGTGTTAGTGTCTTTTAAAGAAAGAGATATATAAGATTTGTATAACTTATGCACAGAAAGAATCAAATTCTATCATCCTTGAAATTCTTCGTGATCTCCTGCCAATAGTTTTAGAATATCATTTCTTCAAGGAGCATCATGCCATTTTCAGTAACTGAAACTATCTATAGAAACCACCAGCCTACCAAGGCAGACTATATTGACCCCTGGGTCAAAGTACTCCTATTGAACTCTTGGAAACAAGGGTATCAATAAAATTCAGTCCAAGCAATCAAATAACGAGAACTAGCAATAAAATTTTATTGGCCTAACAAAATCTAATCATTAACACCACAAACATAAGACAGCCCAAAACAATGTCCAAAAGAAGAGTTTGCAGCGTAAGGAACTGTACCATTAGCAGCCTTTGAAAATGATTAGGACCATAGAATTTGTCACAGAATACAAACAGTAAACACCCAGAAAAAAACCATTATCCTAAAAGCTTAACAAATGAAGAACTCCACCCAGAACATGATTCCTTGAAAGAAAGTCATTCCTTTAAGTTTCTTACACTTCCTCGAACTTTCTCCCTTCTTCTTTGCTTAGCCAAGATTATTATCACTGTTACTGAAAGAAAGAAAAGTTGGATATTCAGATTGGCCTAGTTCCAAGCCCAGTCCCACCATCCTCCAAGTAATCACCATACTTCGAAACCATTGCAGGGAGACACACACTATTTCTCTCTCTCTCTCTCAAATGTTGGAGCTTGTGAGTGCCCCTTTTCTTTCACATCCAATTAGATATAGAAAGAGACACTGAAATTAATACGGGGCAGGGGAAGAATATACCAATAGTATCAGACACAAATACTGTTACCGTAGAATATAACAGTTGTGATTTTTAATGACCTTATTACCCTCCATGTATGACTTAAATCACAACTAACCCTTTGAACCTGATAGGGGTGGTAATCTCAATATGCCCCACGGCCACGGGTATCTTGTCCCGTTGCAGTAAGTAAAGAATATATTCGTTTTAATAAAGGGTATAAATTCGTACGACCCACGCATGTTATATATATTTCTAAATTATTCAAAAGTAAAGAAATTAAAGTAAAATGAAAAAAACTTTTGGGGTAGATTAAGTTAGACTTTTATTTCAGACAGAGAAAATACATTGATTATATAATATTTTTTATGTTTAGGAGGATTATATGGTTTTTTATTTTGATTTTCTAAATTTTAATTGCTTTAAAATTGAATTATTAATTAATTTAAGATTATTAAATTTAATTAAGAATACTTAAGAAGAATTCTAAGATCTATAAAAAAAAAAAAAAATTTGAGTGTAACATTTAAAATTAAAAAAAAATTATAATAATTGAGTCAATATATACGTATTTTTTTCTTTTCATGTATTAATATTCATTTATTCATAATTACAAAAAAAATATGTTATCTAATTTCATTATATTCCATTTCAATTGAATAATTAACTTGATTAAGAACATAATTTAAAAAAAGAATTAAATCATAAGAGACTAGAATAGAAAAAAATTAAATCTTGGAGAATTTGATTCGAAAAAATAATTTCTTAATAGCAAAAAAAAAGATCCCATATGGGTTTGGATAAAGATTTAAAATTATTTTTGTAAATTGTGTTCAAGTATAATATTCTCTTACTCACGATAAGTAAGGAATGAATATGAAAAAGAATAATGGGGTAAAGAAGGGCGGGAAGGGAAAGGAATTTTTGCCAAACCCACCATTGCCATCCCTAAGCCTGGATTCACATTTGAGTTGAAACTTATCCAAACCTCAAATCGTAAAATGTATAGTTAGTGGTCACAAAAGCACCCTCAAAATTAATCTTTTCCAAGCAAAGTGGAAGTGGTGTTTGAATTTGAACATGCCAAATATGCTGCATATATTGACTTCAAAATCTCATTTTTATTTTTTTGTTATTGTGCATCTGAAACTTAATGATTTTCTGTTAATGAACATGATGAAGCAGATGAAGGACAAACCTTAAAGGTTTCCCATTTTCCTTTTATGGCAGCCTAACACCATCACTTTTCTAAGTCTTCTACTCCTAAGGTAATATGTCTGCCTTGTAGGGAGGAAGGAACAGAAAAGAAAAAAGGAAAAAGAGTTACCAATTGATCCCACTTAAAATTATTAAATTTAGATAGAACACAAGATAATTAGTTAATATAATTAAGAATAGCTAAGAAGAATTTTAAGATTTAAAATAAAATAAAATTTGTGTGTAACATTTAAAATTAAAAAAAATGTATTATAATAATTGAGTTAATATTCATGTGTTTTTTTTTTTTCATGCATTAATATTCATTTATCTATAATATTTTTTGAAAAATATTAGCTAATTTTGTTATATTCCATTTCAATTGATTAATTTCAACTTCATTAATAACACAATTAAAACAAAATCATAAGAGAATAAAATGAAATAAATATTTTTTGAATCCTCGAGGATTTGATTAAAAAAAATAATTTGTTAATAACAGAAAAGGATCCCATATGGGTTTGTGTAATGGTTTGAAAAAATTTCTGCAAGTTACATACAACTATAATATTTTCATACCCGCAAAGGCACGAATATGAAAAAGAATAAGGGTTAAAGAAAGGGAATGGAATTTTTTGCCAAACCCACCATTGCCATCCCTAAGGCTGGGTTCACATTTGAGTTGAAAACCAAACCACAAATCGCAAATTGTATAGTTAGTGGTCACAAAAGCACCCTTAAATTAATCTTTTCCAAGCAAATTGGAAGTTGTGTTTGAGTTTGAACATGCCAAATACGCTGCCATATTTAATATTATTGACTTCAAAATCTTATTTTATTATTATTATTTTTTTTATTGTGCATCTGAAACTTAGTGATTTTCTGTTAATAAACATGATGAAGCAGATAAAGGACAAACCTTAAAGGTGTTCCATTTTCCTCTTATGGCAGCCTAACACCATCACATTTCTAAGTCTACTAAGGTAATATGTCTGCCTTGTTGAGAGGAAGGAACTGAAAAGAAAAAGGAAAAAGAGTTACCAATTGATCCCACTTAATATTAAGGCTGTGGTGGCACACTATAAAAGACTTGCAATAAGGGCTTTGACCTGTTTGGTTAATTGAGCACTTCCTGGAAGAAAACAGGTCCTCTGTTTTTGGACAGGAAAATGAACACCCCCCCCCCCCCCCCCCCCCCCAAAAGAAAAAAGAAAAGAAAAAGAGAACACTGCTTCACATTACACCAGTAATTGTTTCATTCTCAGTAGTTAAATTTTAGCATGAATTGAATGTTGGTTCTATGCATTTCCCCTGCTGACAAGTACGACAGGCCGGATTACAAGTGCGGGTTGCGTATAAAAACTTAATTTTATTCATGAAGCTCACCTAACAGTTTCAGTTCTTAAATGATTCAAGTTTTTCTCTTTTTGTAGCTGGTAGAAGCTACACCCAAAAGTCCCTTTACAGATAACAATCAGAAAGGAGCTCAGGAGCCAATGAGTTGCTTGTATGGGTTAGTCTGAACTCTGAATTCTGGACTAGACCAAAAACACTTGAAAACAATTCTTTGGCTATGTGGCAGGTGCAACTTTTAAAAGAGAGACTTAGCCTAACAGCACTAAGGCACTATCTAGTTGGAAAGGCATACATAGCACTATAAACAATAAACAAAAGGACTGAAAATGACCAATTCCTAACTACCTCTCTTCACCTCATATGACCATGAATAATTTTTAACATTTCCTTTTCACTTTTTTTTTTTTTTTTTGTCGGGTGGCATTCAAATTGACAGTTCTTGTTGTACTTTGTAATCCATATTCCCTGGATTTAAATTAATTCCTCTGACCCCTTGATGATTGCCAAGGGACCAGGTAGATACGTTTTGGTGTCCTCTAATAGTTAAGTATCTAAAAGTGCCCATTTACTGACAATCTTTTGCAAGTGCAATGTTATTAACATATCCAATTTAATCCACCCCCTATTGCTCAAGCTCCATTATCTTTACAGAAACTAACCTGGCCCAGCTTGGTTGTAATCAAAATTTTACAGGTTTCTTCTCAAGCAAGTTAAGTAATGCAGAAGAGGAAGTTCTTTTCTTTGCTACACAAAGGAGTACTTACGCTTATGCATATTCCCTAAATTGGTAGAAATTAGAGGCCATTATTTTCTCATAATGGCATTGCTACATTAGCCAGAGTTGTTAGCAATTTGTTCTCCTCCTCCTCCTCCACCTTTTTCCATGTGTCCCCTAAAGTCAAACCATAAAGCACCTCACTTTGTTTATATGATGCTGACAGCTGACCACAAGTTTCTAAACATTATTTCTCTCATGCTCTGCATTTTCTGTCAACTATATGCATCGTATCAGATTGAATAACAAAGACTGCAATCAGATATTATAGGTACTTCATGTTAGCTGTCATTCCTAATGTCTCATACCTATATTCACAGGGACACCATTAGAGGTCAGCAGCTTGAATATTCACAGGTTCATTCCCTGTCATACCAATTGTTTCTGAGGTAGACAATAGTAGATTTACGGAATATGCAGGCGGCAATACTAAAAAACATTTAGGTAAAACCTCAAATTGTTAAAAGACTTTACAGAACTATTGGCACCACCTATATCTGTCATTTTAATGGGGTTGTGTACGTGTTCTTTTTATGTGGGTGACTATGTCTGTGTGCGTATCAATGACGAAAAGACCTTAGCCGATGAAGGTGGATAACTGAGAATTATTCTGTCTGTTTCCAATTTTCTAATACTGCTATATATATAGTGGAGGGGTCACTTTTGTTGATTCACTTAAGTGCTAAAATCGCAAAGACTGTACATCTAAAAAGTGCCTCTCAAATTAATTATGCTTATATTGACAATGGCTTTTCTTTGTTTTTCTTTTAAGTTTGCTTTGTTTCAACAGTGATCTAACATGATCAAATTTTGGAAGGACAACATGCATGTACTACACATGATCAGTAAAGGAGAGTAAAATCCAATCACAAGTCAATCTTCTCTAGTAGTATGCCAAGTTAATTTTAAATTCATGCAGATAATATTACTATGAGAGTAATCTCATGTGAAATCAACTTATGAAAGAATGAACAAATATTGTTCTTGTCTATGAGTTTTCTTAGCACTTCTTCTCATTTAGAAGAAAATCATAGTCTAATAAAATAAAATAAATTAAGGCATGCACACTTAAAAGTATTTTTGTATGCATACATTTAAAATGAGATAAGAGAAAAAGATAAACACAATTAAATGGAAAAAATTGTCTTCTAATTAAAATTATTTTGGAAAAGAAAATATTGTGTATTCTTTCTCCGAATAGATCCCTCTCCGATAAAGAGAGGATTCAATTCCATCTAAAATGTAATAATAACTTTTGTGATCAATACTGAATTTTGTTAGATGCAGAAGAGGTGAGCAAATAGTAAGAAAAACATCATGGGCTAGTTTTTTTTTTTTTTTGAAGCATCCATCACAGCCATCTTGGTACTAGATTGTAGGTATTCACTATTTTTTCAGATTATATATATATATTTTTTCTAAATGTAGAACAAGGAAAATCTTTTTAAATTTTGAGAAATAATGTCGAAAATTAATATTATCCATAAGTCGCCCATGATTCTAACCTTGAGTAACGACAAATTAATAATGCCCCTTTACATTTTACGTGTGTGAATATCTTTTTGTAAACCTAGGAGCAAGTGGATCCACTACGATTAGCAAACCGAAAGAGGAAAATAGTTGTTAATGAAGCATATATACGAGAGTGAGAAGAAACCCACTGATGTTGAGAAATTCTTGTTTAATACAGAGAAATGGTTGGCAAATCGTTGGCCACTATTAATTTATTTATTCATTTAATTGCATTATAAAACCACTAGCAAGATAGTGCTTGTTAAAAGTATTTAAGATTTATAAACATGGCAAACTTCTACACATGCATTTGTTAAGAGTGGCCTTCTTCAAAAAAAAAAAAAAAAAAAAAAAACCACGAACCATTTTTGGAAGATTAATGAGATTTTAGAAATAACAAGACTCCCCTATAAACCGCCTAGACAGTAGAAGCCAGTAAACGTAGACACTATGAATTAAGAGAAAAATTGACTAAGCCTGCAGATAAATTTTTTATGGACACAAGTTCAAGTCTTAGGATAGACAATTATTAAGAGGATCTTCTAATAACAATAGAATAAGTAATTAATCTCATAACAATTTTTGTAAGAAAATCTAATAAATCAAAAAAACAAAAAAATTTGTACAATATCATTCATTTGACAAGATTGATTTGATATATTATATAAGTTTCTCAACTTAGATCTTAGATCGCACCTTGGTTTTAGATGCATATCTAAAACATATCGATCCTATTTATGCTAATGGATATATAATAAGTCAATAACTTACCATCACAAGTTATTAGCTCAGTGAATTAATATATGATACTAAATTGTATCACCTTCTCTCATCTTTTTATCGGCCAAAAAACTCCCCCTACTCTCTAAAGGGTGCCCAAATATCATTTTCCTTCTAGTAATGACACTACAACATTCATGGCATATATATTTTGTTATTTCGTTTCTTCAAACAAAAGAAAAGAAAAGAAAATTTACTTCTTGATATAGCAGCCTATGTTTGCCTAGTAAGAAAAGATTAAGGAGTTATACAAGTTAATCAAAATCCAACTATGTCCCATCAAACAAAAAGAGAAAGATAAGTGTAGGTAGCTCACAGTGAAAACACAATAACCTTGTGTTTATCATAATCAGACATATTTTAAATAGTAAATCAACTAAGTCACATTTGGATGTGGCAATTTACACATAGTGAACACCACCATTATATTTCTGATAGCCATGACTGCAAAATGAAAATAGGCCTACCCAAATCAACAGTATGCCAACATCTTAATTTATGTAAACTTTATATGGTGAAAGACATTTATATTGGGCCAAAGTGAATGAAGTGGAGAAAACTATTGCAACTATGAATTCCATTAGCATAATCAAATTTAAAATGAAAGTGGGAGATGCTAAAGTGCTTTACAAAATAATGACAATCCTCTGTACGTAGTTTAAAGAGGATTGATAGGTGACAAAGAAAGGGAATCCACTTTCTCATCACTTTGTTTTATGGAAGCAGATATTCTTCAATTTCTTAATCTCCATGACCCTTCCCTACCATACAACATAAAAAATTTAAAACATAAGGCAAAAAGAAAAGGAGAGAAACTTTTATAAAGATGAACTTAGGGTCAGCAAATGACCTGTAAATAAGGTAGAGATGTCTCTTGGTTTATTCCAACTCCTACAATTTTACTGAGTTTATAGAGAGAGAGAGAGAGAGAGAGAGATTAGATTCCTTAGGGGTTTTGATTCATTAATCTAAATAATAAATTATCAGTTCTTTAACTGTACTTTGTTGACCAAGATTAAATCTAAACCACAAACTCGGTATTCTAAAGATAAGGGCCAGATGATCCAACAGTTCCATGCATAGAACAATCATGATCTTGAAGTGGGTTTTAAGGCTATAACTTACCTGGCATGCATAGAGAATCATTAGACAACATGGGAACTGGGGGGCCTATCCAATGAAATGGTGGAGGGGAAGAAAAATGCCACATGTTCTAATTGCCGGAAGTGTAAAGTATCATCTCAATCAAGTTTTGGGTCAACCATAATAAGAGATATGCACTTAATTTGCTCATTCCATTTGCACCACTCTTTGCATTGATCAAGTAAAGGAGAATGGAGGTGTCAGAACCTTTGAAGTGGATGGGACTGATGGAGATGTAATGCTCTGTCATTGTCTCTATCCATAAGTTTCAAAGAGTCCTAAATTAGCAGAAAACATGCGATGGATACTGACAACTCCTGAGAAATCGGCTTTCTATATAGGATCAAAGGATAACCATTCAAATTACCTAAACCCACACATCCATAAGACTTAAGAGCTTCTTCTAAGTATTGAGTTTTCATTTTCCTCATATTCGTTTATGATTTTCTTATTTTCTTTCAATAGGTAAGGGTAAGGCATATTAACAGAACCAAACACTGACCAAAGTAGATGTTAGAACTAGAAAGGAATGCTTCTCATCATTGCTAGCTTCCTTAAACAATGAGTCGGTGAACCATATATACAGGGTGAGAAGAATTGTCAAGCTTCCTTAAACACTTGACCAACATAGATGTTAGAATTGTCAAGCTTAGTTTGATCATCACTAAAGCTCAGCTCATATTTTAAGCTAGGTATCCTTAGAAGAAGTAGGTCAAATTAAAATAAAAGGTACTAACATAAAACAGTTTTTAGTGACCAAATCCCACCCCTCTAAAGAAAAGGGGTAACCACATAAACCCATGACCACCCAATGAAGTCCTTTGACCCTCTAAAACCTTATAGGGCAGGTGACCACTTTCTGTCTTTAAATATAAGACCACGATGTTGACTTATTCAGGCTTAAAACAGCAGAATAGGAAACAAGAAAAACACTATCATAGTTCTAATTTGCTGAATAAATACAAGGCCAAATACAAGTCAAGGATTTTTTTTTAAGATGCAACAAAGCAGATATTGGTGTCTTGTTGCTCCTCTAACCAAAGGATTTCAGCACAAAAACACACAGACGTAGACAGACATACAGAAAGAGTTTTGCTTCACATGGATAAAACACTTATAACAAGTCATGTATGAATCAGATTAGGTTGCTTTTTCTTTTATATTTTCCTATTACATTGCTTGAGGTTGGAAAGTGAACATACATGTTTAATACTGAACTCAATATAAAGATGTGATATCAGCCATCCCTACTCTTCCAAGATAAATAGAATTGCAACTTAAAATCTTGTGCTCTTTGTGCAAGTGCAAGAACTGAAAATCCAGGCCTATGTTTCTAGTTGAAAGAATCTCTATACCCAGAGTTGCAACCAGAACTGTATTATCCCTTGAAGTCTTGAACTATATTAGCAACTAGGGGAAAAATTAAATCAAGACCTTAGTAACATGTCTGTTTAAGTACAGAAACTGAACCAGTTAAACATAGTTACAAAGAGGAAAAGGAATAATATATAATTAGTCCTGGACCTACCCATTTTCTTGGTAAGGAACTTAGGATTTCGGCCTGCATGAAATTTGAAATGGAACAGATCAGAAATCAATCATGATCTTTTCATATATGTGGCACCACTAAGCTAAAATTCTAAGGACAGCAATTAGTGTCAACTAATAGTTCGGCGTGTCTTGGGGCAACACAGAAAATCCTTCTGAAGAAGAAATTGCCACCTTTTTCGGCTTCTTTCTTAACAGCTTTTAAAGGCTGTTGATCGGATATCTATTTCTCATCTTTTGAATATTAGTTATAGACTTATAGTTAACTTAGTCAGGTCGAGGTCAAGATAATCAATATCCATATTTGATGAATATTTTCTAATGATTGATTTCTTAAGTAACAGGGAATGATCTTTTGCTTGTCTATAGTTCTTTCCTTCTTTCTTTTTTTCCCCCCTAAAAGAAGACCAGCTTTAAATCCACAGCCACAAAGTAAATGGAAAATGAGAACATATTATACAAAAGAAAAACATCATAATACTCAGATACACACAAACACACCTCGAGTGATTTGAAAATGCCATACAAATACAATTTTAATCAATGGAAAATTACAAAGAGAAAGCATAGAGAAGAATTATGATGCACAGGCAAATCAATCAGAAGCCTAATATGTTGCATAGATAAAGGACACCAGAAGGATGAATTTAAGACTTCACACTTAGTTTCTTTATTTAGATTATTCATACAATTAATTTTTTGGGCATGTAATTTATTTTTTCCTGAGAGTCTTTATTTAGAACGAAATTAGGAAAAGACCAATAGTTTTTTATGCCCATGGTGAAGCTTTCTTCCACATCTCAAACTTTTTCCTTTTGTTGCTGGGTGCCATCTCAAATATTTCTTGTTTGTCATGCATTTTATCTCAACCACTTTCCAGGCACTTGAAATATTGTTTTCTACCTACCTGAGATTTAATATTATAGATCCATTTGTGAAAATGTCTCTTCATTCTGGTATATTAACCAAAAGTCCAATACATTAGAAGTAAAGCATCTTCACTTGATCCATTCAATCCCACTTCAAACTATTTCATCAGTTATCCCATTAGGATTTAGAACTCCTCTAACTTACAGGTAAACAAAAAGGAAAGAAATTATATTTTTTTAGTCATAATCTTTCTTCCTTTTACTTGAAGCTAAACTCCTCGTACATCACAGTAACAATGAAAACATTTTGCAAAAGGAGGGATATATGCTCATTGCAAACAAGATGGAAAATGAGTAAAAGTACAGTTAGACACTAATGATAATAGTATGGCACCAATCTAAAACCGAATTGCTTTTTTCATAACAAAACCTCTGCTTTCATTTAGCTTATTCAAGGACCAAGAGTCCAAGACAAACAAACACCTAGGCCATTATTCAAAATCAAGTTTGTAATTCCAGTATTAAAGTACAAAGCTTGAAAACAGTCTTGTGAAGAGTATACACGTTGTTCAAGGACATATATCTGTTGTAATAGTTTCTTTTCACAATGATAGGAAGTTCTGCTAGCACCCAGGAGTAAACATAAATGGCACAATGCAAGTAGATGACACATAAGTATGGCATGAGTACAGTATAAAAATAGTTAAAACCAGACTAACTTGGCAAAAATCATGAAGTAAAGCATGTTACTTGGACTTCATGGCGCTGGACATGTCACCAAAATCCAGATAACTCGAATGCTTAACAAGGCTTGGCGCATCAGGATACATAGTATTATATTAGCAATGCCACTCCAGAGAAAACATAGAAACAAAGCTGATTATATAACTAAATAATATATAGCAATATGCCATTCAAATAATAAAAACTGGGTATCACACGGAGAATACAAAAATGCACTAGACTGCCTCCAACTATGGATCTCCCCCCTTTCCCCCAGTGTTCAAAAAATGACGATTCGGCATTCTCTACTGGAAAAAGGGATAATACGTTTCATTCTAACATAGCATTTCATGCACAATCATGGAAAATCAGGTAAGAATACATAAAATAAAAGGATAGGAAGTCAAACATTGAACTTGCAACCACAATTAAAAAATAAAAATAAAAATAAAAAAATCAAAGAAATGAGCTATAATGATGAGTTTACTCAGAACAAATTTACCTGTTCCCTGATCACAGTATGAATGTGCAAGCGCAAAGGCGACCTACTCACTTGGCAAAGTTTCAGACTTTTTCAGTGAAAGGGGAAATCCACAATTTCCCATTGCTCAGTTGGTAGCTCTTCACATAAGCAGCATCATGAAAGACAAATGGTGTCTTCCACAAGTTCCTCCGAACATGCTTACCATTTTCCAATCAGTGCCTCCATCGCATGTGGAAAATCAACAAAAACTGAAGGGATTTAAGAGTAGTATATCAAATTAGTGAAATCTGAGGATTTTGAACGAGGTGGGAAAATGGTGAAAATCGAAGAAACATGCAAAATGAAAATGAACAACTATTTCATCACTATCACTCCAATTCTGTTTCACCTCGTTGACAAACAGTCAGCAATGTCTATGAGCCGAAGCATTCCTAACCCAGACTGTGTATGCTTGGAAGTTAAGTATGCATAAATTACGTCAAGGCCAGGTGTCACAACCCAAGCTTGTCTAGTGCATGTCGCACATGACCACTTGCCTTGTGATGGGCACATTGTGGGTAGCTAGGCATATGTCATGACACAGTGTGTCATTTTTGTAAATAGGTAGCCAAGGGTAGTCGGGCAACTGGGAAATATGATGTTCCCTCCTGCCAGAGGGGTTATGGCGCAGAAAGCTCTTTAGGGGGTGTATATGTGAGAAAATCAAAGTTGTACACGAGCTTGTCGGATGAGTGTCAAAGGTCTTGGTGTTGCTTGTAACTCCCCCTACACCAAGCCATTTGCCTATGTCGTAGCCATGTCGAGAGCATGTCGAGAGCATTTTGATAGCATTTTAATTTGATCGTTTTTCAATTACCAGGCCATGAAACTACTCAAATAAACTAGGCCCCAATTGTGTCGGCCCAATTATAGAAATATGGCCTGTTACACATAATTCCATCTCATTCGTGAAAAAAAAAAAAACATTTTAGAGCATGTAATTATTCGAAAAAGGCCTCTCAGTCGATAGAATTAATAAAAAACGTTTTGAAAACGAGATTCAATTACATGTTTGTAGACACGGTCAAAAAAATTAAGTTGACCATAAAATACATAACTAACTCACTAATATAAAAATAATAGTTTAAGAAATTGAGAGTGAGTTTTTCGTACAATTTGTAATTGATGATAAATATAGGTTCACATGAATTGGTAGCTCTTTTCTGAATAATTCTAAACTTCAACCTCGATATATGTGTAATAGAGGATGTTTAAGATATAATAGTGGTAGTAACTAGGGCCTAATAGTGGATGTAGGTAAAGCTGAGTGGGGTTAGCTGACACCATTTTATTTTTAAAGTTATATGTATAGTGTACTTGGAAAAAGAATTTTGCCCCCACTCATTTAGTGAGAAATATAGTTATGCCCCATAGTTTTTAAAATTTTTCATTATTGTCTAAAATTAAAATGAAAGAGTGAACTTCCATTTGGCCAATGTAAAAAAAATATTTACTTTCACTTTAAATTTGGCTTATTGTAGTTTAGTCGGTGATCCTTTACACCATTGTAATAGCTTTAAAGGGGTTTTATTTGTGATTTTGTATTTGCCTTGATTTCCAGAATAATATAGATTAGAAAATAAATCCTATTTCAAATTTTTTGAGAATCAAGGTTTAGGCAGTTGAATGACTTTTGTTGCATTACATTGAAGATTAATAATAAGAAAGGGATGAGAGTGTTGTACACTTGTACCTGTCTGTCTGATAAGGAAGTTCTCTTAAATTTGCTGAGATGTGTGTGATGGAGAGCTGAGACGAGACGACGATGAAGGTGAGAGTTAGATGCTTAGATTGGAGCAGATGAAACTAAATGGATTACAGAAGACCTCCTGAGAAGGTGACATAGTAGTTTGGTAGTCAATCAAATCCCATCTCCTCAGTCCCCAGTACCTCTGGGCTTTGGTGTCTGCCTTCATATATTTGTGTTTATACCATAGCGTCCTTTTCAACCAATGCAACTAATATGATAATATAGGAGTTGGTCATTGATAGCTAACTGTGTTTTGGACATGAAAGCATCCACTATTGCACTCTTGCAATTGATTGTTAGATATTGGAAGAAATAAATAATGTAATTTTTGAATGTTAAATCTCGTCGTGTTTTAACCAATCATCGAACATGAATGATTTGATATTGTTTTATAAATTATTTGAGTAATAGGGTTATGAATGAGATGCAAAGCAAGCATTGAGTTTCTTATATCCCTTATTTAATGATATTAAACAAACATAATCTTATTGATTTACTATAATTAGTTATATTTATTACCTAGTTGCTTCACTTGCTTGTACTTCTAATATTTATTTATTTGTACTCATTAATTAATTAAATGAGTATAATTAAACAAGCTCTATTGACCTGATTGGTCAGCTATCTCTCCATGCAATATATATATATAGCACTTGTTTATCAAATCAAAAATGTAAAAAAATAAATAAAATAAAAAAGTGATAAATATCGAACATAAATTTTGTTAAGTAATAATGAGATAATGACATGGCAATACAAAAGTCGGTTTGAAATGCTTCTCCATGTACTGTATTGCGTGAATTTGATTCGCATGCAGCGGACCTAAGTACTCTTAAAATTAAATATTTTTCAAAAGGATGTGAATTGAGACTTAGTTTTTTTTATTGATGATATAAAACAACACATAGAATTAGTCAGGTTATCTTGTCAAGTTATCAGTTGGGGAGATCTGTTTAACACTACAATTGTGAAAGACACACCAAATAAGTTAGTGTCAGTCCACAAATTAATATTGTTGTAATAAGTTAATTGTGGTTTTATTCAATAGTGACAAACGACGTGAATAGTTGCTAGTACGTAATCACAAATCACAATAATGCAATGGTACAACAAAATACACAATAATGTAATGGTACCACAAGTATTTGCAACAAAAATTGTTCAAACAATATTGACTAAACTACTGCTTTTGTTTTGTTTGTTTTTTACTTTCATTCTTTTTAGAAAGTAAATCGGCATTCAAGGCCATAGTTATCAAGACTGTCATACAAGTACTGAGTGTTCTCTTAATTGATTTTCTGAATTCAAATTTTTTCATAAAAAATCATGAGAAGTAAAATTTCCATAAATTATATTTTAGTTATCACTTATTCAATGCATGCAATTTAACTTAGAAGTGTGTTTGGCAATCAATATATTTACAGATGAATATTTTAACAAATTTAATGTTCAAAATGTTTAGTGCATGAGAATTGATTCAATTCATTGTAAATCATACTTTTATAACTTTTTATCATTTTAAATTCTTAACAAAATAAGTGAAATTTGATTAAAAACCTTTTTAGACAAATATCTCATCATTGTTTCATTTTTACAAACTCATGCCTACTGCTATTCCTTCCCCTCATATAACACAGTGACAAAATAAAAGTAAGGGTAACCTCTCAAAAATATTAAAGTGAATTGAATTCTATTAGTTTTATTTATAATCCAAACAATATATAATTTTATTGATTTTTTCAATCACTAAAAAATAACTTTAAATTGAATTAAATTCAACTCAATTCAAATCAATTCTTTGTATGGAAACTTATCCTTATGACTAAAAGATTGAAGCACCCATGTGTCACCCTCCTCTTTCTATAAATATGATGCTTAATATTGAAGAATAGTAAGGAAACCCTAAGTGCATGTACGGTGAAGAATGCACATTTTCTTGGACCTTTTGGTCTAAGCCACAAGACGCGTTCTTCATCTTCCCCACATTTTCTTTCTTCTGGTTGGAAAAAACTGGAATCGAGGAAGAAGGTGAAGCAAACACGGGCTTTGGCAGTTCTCAATGTTGAGCAGAAACCAATGGCTGAAAAGTCCATGACACTCAAGCTTACAGCTCTAGTGACTGTGAGGTATAGTAGTAAGGAGTATGTCAAACAAATTATGAAGATGCGGTCATACATTTTGTGAGCACCGAACTCGATCCAAGTAAGATTTTTTTGTCTCTCTTTTTTGTAACCAAATCCTCGAGCTTATCGAGAAAAGATAGTACCAACTCTTCAATATGTAAAAAGTTGAGTGAATCAATTAATTTAATGATACTAATTTATGAGTTCACCATTTTCAATTATTGATGAAACATTAAAGGGACTATGGAGCCAAAGTTGAACAACGAAGCTACATTGGATTAGTCCAAACTTGGTGCAGAAAGTGGAACTTAGAGAGTTGAATTTCTGGTGGATTCGAAATAGGTTGCCAGGGGCTGTAACCTTGAGTAACAGATATGACAGTGAGTTCTTCTTGGAAAGCATGAGCATTGGAGGATATGTTCATTTTTCCTGTAATTCTTGGGTTAAACCTAATATGGTTGAAGCTGATAAGAGAGTTTTCTTCACAAATAAGATAATTAATGTTACACAAAAGATATTTTATGTGAATATTTTAATTGTGCATGAGCATCACCTAATAAGATGGAATCTTATTATTTGAGAGACCATATTTTTTTATTAATATGATCAACATCGCCCAAGAAAATGACTAGTCTTTAGCTCATGTACTAAAATGTAATTGTTAGCAGGCATACTTACCTAGTGAAACACCAAGGGGGCTGAAAGAACATAGAGATAATGAACTGAGGTAGCTGAGAGGTGAAGGAAGGAATCAGATTACCCTATGAAAGGATTTATGATTATGATGTGTATAATGATTTGGGAGATCAAGACAAAGGAGATCAATATACAAGACCAACGTTAGGAGGCCAAGAAATCCCTCATCCGATACGCTGTTGTACTAGACGTTCTCCTACTAGTACTGGTGAGTCTGATAGGCTCAGACTAGTTTATTGTAAAAACAGGCCTTAGCATAAGTGGGATTCGAACACGTTAACAATTTGTTTGTAATAATCCATTTAGTTCTTTCATGTTCAATATTCCATATAATATTATATCTTGAGTTAAAAAAAAAATATATTAAAATGTATAAAAACTAAATTTTTAATTAATATAGCATATATATATTACTTAAATGAATCAAACATGCTAGCCATACATGCTTAGAGTCAAATTTTATAAAACTTGAACTTAATCTATTTATTAAATGAGCAATAAAATAAACTCAGATCTTGCTTTAACCAAATTGATATGAAACTATGCAATTCATTCAGTAAATAAATTTAATTTTATCTTTCTAAAGTTATAATCGTAATCTTCTGACTCCCAATCATTTTATACTAATTAATATATTTCTATAATTAAATAAATATATTTATATTTAAAAAATTATAAAAAAATTGATTTGTAGTAATCTATTCAATTAATTCTCATGATGGTCTTGAGTTTGATTATCTTTAACTATATTATTTTTTTAATGAAAATCTCTTAAAATTACTTAAAGAGCCAAGCTGAATTTTGATGCATAATCTCGGCCTAGGCTGTGTAAAATTTTCACCATTCCTAAAACTTCATTGGGAGACTTATTGGTGTGTCTAACCAACTTTTAGACGACAAAGCAGAGTCGCGGCTGAGTGAATTAAAGCAAATATATGTGCCAAGAGATAAAGAATTCGAGAACCCAAAGAGAGAAGCTCTTGACGTAGGTATCTTCAAAGGGAGGCTACGAAATCTTATTCCTTTTTTAGGAACCTTTGTCATGGACAGTGATGCGTACCAAGGAATTTCAGGCATTAATGGCCTCTACAAAGGGAAAGATCACCTTCAAATGAAGTATCAGGGAGGTGGAATCCTAATGCAGCTAGCACTGCAAAAAGTTGTGAGCAAGGTGCAAGAATCCATTGACGAATTTTTCAAATTTGATCCTGCAATGATTGTTTCCAGTAAGCTTGATTTCAAAGTTCCTGCATTCGAACGAGAATTTTATTGTCTAGCATTGACATATAAACAAATCAAACAAGCACATTTTGATGCTTAATTCCCTGCCATTGCATGGGCTTCAAGCTAAGAAAGTTGCACTTTGATGCATTGTCTAACTTACTTCCAGGGAACAGTACATCATATTGTTTAAGAGATGATGAATTTGGACATCAAGTTCTTGCAGGCATAAACCCTCTGAGCAGAGAAAGGCTTGAGGTAATGATAACAATCCTTTTCAAAAATAGACATGATACCCACAAAGAAAAAGAAATTTTATTGCTAAGAAAGAAAATGTTTCATAATCTTCACTTATTCTCTCCATCTCCCGTAGGTTTTTCCACCTACAAGCAAACCGGATCCAAACATCTATGGTCTTCAAGAGTCGGCCCTCAAAGAAGAACATATCAGAGGTCACATTGAGGGGATGTCAATCCAACAGGTATAAAAACTAGTCCTCTTCGTTTTTTCAACCAAAGTTTCATGAACTTCACTAGGAGGGAATCTGGTTTTCTTATCCTAGCCTTCTGCTTTGAATTTTCAGGCATTGGAAAGGAATAAGTTGTTCATACTAGACTATCATGACATTTACCTCCCATTTCTGGAAGGTATAAACGCTCATGATGAACGTAAAGCCTATGCGACTCGTACCATCTTCTTTCTAACACAAATGGGAAATCTGAAGCCCATTGCTATTGAGCTTACTCTCCCATTGTCGGATACATGTACCCATCTAACCAGGTTCTCACTCCTCCTGTCGATGCTACCACCAACTGGCTGTGGCAACTTGGGAAAGCCCATGTTTGCTCTAACGATGCTGATGTTCACCAACTTGTTAACCACTGGTATGCAACATTGTTTTTCTTTCCTTGTGCTTATGATTTTCTTGATGGAAAATGACTACATTTTTCTATTGATCATGAGAAACTCCATAATTTCGGGTGACTGTACAGGTTGCGTACTCATGCATGTATTGAACCATTCATAATAGCAACTCACAAGCAATTGAGTGTAATGCATTCCATATTCAAACTTCTGCATCCGCATATGCGGTACACACTGAAGGTAAATGCAATGGCCTGTGAGACTCTCGTCAATGCAGGAGGGATCATTGAGACTGAGTTCACATCCAGGAAAATATTCCATGCAGTTTAGTTGTGCTGCTTACCGAGATTGGTGGCGCTTTGACCTGGAAGGCCTTCCTGCTGATCTTATCAGGAGGTTTTGCATTGCATTCTTCTCTACATGCATAACTCTTTCAACTAATTCATGAATTAGTGTCTAATACGACGATTTGTGATGAACTCTAACATTCTTGTTCTGCATACAGAGGACTAGCACTACCAGATGCAACCCAGTCACATGGTCTAAGACTACTCATTGAAGACTACCCGTATGCCTCTGATGGACTTCTAGCATGGTCCAGCATAGAGAAGCTGGTTCGGACATACGTGAACTACTACTACCAAGAGGAGAATGCTGTCTCTTCTGATATTGAGCTTCAGTCCTGGTACAAAGAATCCATCAATGTTGGCCATGCTGATCTTCAACAAGCTAGTTGGTGGCTCTATACTTGCAACCATTATTTGGATTGCATCAGCAGAGCATGCTGCATTGAACTTTGGGCAATACCCCTATGGTGGCTATGTCCCAACACGCCCACCTCTGTTGAAACTATTAAATCCAAATGAAGAACATCTTGAATATGCAAATTTTATCGCAGATCCACAAAAATACTTACTGTCATCATTGCCAAATTTATTTGAATCATCAAAGTTCATGGTTGTGATTGATATAATTTCTGAACACTCACCCGAAGAGGAGTACATAGGCGAGACAGATTTTCAATGGAGATCAAAATTATTGAGAAAAGAAAAGCTGATCCAAAACTTAGGAACAGATGTGGGGTTGGAGTTTCATCATATGAGTTGCTCATACCAAGCTCAGGGCCTGGGGTTACTGGAAGAGGAGTGCCTAAAAGTATAACAGTATAATAATTATTATTCTCTTGGTCGATATTAAAACGTGCATTGAGCATTAAGAAGTCAACTAGGCCATAGATTATCAAGTCTTAGTTAACAACAACTCCTAACAAGAATTTCATAGTGACCCATAACGAAGCAAGGTGTTTGGACAGTGTATGAACTCTTGTATTAAACACAAAACCCAACAACTGTCACCTGTGGAATACCCTCCCTCTCACTAATCACAGAAATATATCACAACAACTAGTATACTACTACAAAAAAAAAAAAAAAAAAAGGATTTGCAACTACAGGCAGAGGCCATGTTTACGTGTAGACGCAGATACAACATGTATACTCATTATCAATCCAGGAAGTAGAAAGCCATTTCCACCCACAAGTAATCAGCTTTATATGCTGAAAAAGGTTACATCTTTTTATTTTATTCATGAAATGTCACCCGACAATAATTGTATATCAGGAGGCTTTCCATGTTTCCTACCGCATATATTTTAATCGCTATCAGTACAAAATGCAACAAGTAATGCTTGTCACAGCGTGTTGACCAGTTCTAAAACCCCAAGCTGCACACTCCTCAAAGATCCGTTTCTTTTTAGTAGCTATTTAAAATAAATATTGTCTTATACAAAACTACTTCACCATACTCCATCCAACAATATTATTAGCTAATCCTTGTAGAAAAATAAGTCTCAATTTCCTTGAAACAAACATAACACAAATTTGAGAATCAAACATAACATAATAGTTGAATATGTACGGATTCCTTGAAACAAACATAACACAAATTTACTTGTACTGTTACCAAATCGCAACTTGCTTTGCCAGCTATTTCCTTAATCCAGCCATATCAACATACGCATGGTGTTTCCACTACTCCATCCAACAATATTATTAGCTAATCCTTTTAGAAACATAAGTCTCAATTTCCTTGAGACAAACATAACACAAATTTGAGATCACATAACATAATAGTTGAATAGTCGGATTCTTGAAACAAATAAAACAAATTACTTGTACTGTTACACAAATCGCAACTTGCTTGCCCAGCTATTTCCCTTTATCCAGACCATATCAAACATCGCATGGTGTTTCCACCGCGGTGCAACTTTGGCTGATTGGACAACACTATCTTCTTGTCAAAGTCAATTTTGTTTTTTTTACATAGAGTTGGAGTTGTTATTATTACATAATTACTTTTATTTATTATTTTAAATACAATTATTATATTTTTTTTATAAAAAAATCTTCTAATTTTATTTTAATTTTTAATATTAATAGGATTGTAATTGTATTAGAATTACTTGATTTCTTTTATGCTAATTCTTTTCAATATCAATAAATCTTAATTTTTCAATACTTATATTTTAATAATAATTAAAATTAAATTTCTCATTTTTTTAAAAATAAATTCCTAATAATCATAATTTTTTTAATTCTTCTCAAATTTATGAATTAAATTTTTTTAAAAAAACTATGAATTAAAAGAAATATTAATAGTATAATTTTTCTGATTATAATATTGTTGCTTTAAATTTTTAAAACTTATATAATTTTATATAATTATATGTCAATAATTATATAATATTAAATTTCTCAATTTTTTATTTAATAAATTTTTGATAATTGTAACATTTTTTTTTAGTTCTTCTCAAATTTATGAAATAATTAAAACAATATATGTGAACAAAAATATATTAAGAGTATAGTTTCCATAGTTATATTATTGTTGTATTAACTTTTAATTTTTTTTTTTCATCTTAAGAATTAAAAATAAATATAAATTTATGAATTTAACCTTTTTGTTAGATTTATTTGTTTTTTTTATCAATATAAAAATATTTTACTAAAAGAAAATTATTTTTTAAAATATATTTATGAGTTTTTACTATTACATAGATATATTTTGGTTGTTATTTTGTTCAAATAAATTAATTATTTTCTTTTATTTTTAATATTAATGAGATTATAATTTATTTTATGATTATTAATTTTTTTCTATAAATAAAAAAATAATATTAAGATTATAGAATTTTAAAAAAGTTATATGTTTATTTTATGAATTAAATTTATTATTAGATTTATCTATTTGTTTAATATTATTAACATTACTTTTATTAACTATAATTTTTTGATATGTATATTAATTGTTGTTGAATAGATATATATAAATATCATTAACATGATTCACACATATTAAATAATTTTTTACTATTATAATATTAATATGATGGAATTTTTTGATATGCATATTAATTATTATTGAATAAATATGTAAATATCATAAACACGATTCACACACACCATATGTATCACAAAAATTAATATATATGATATTAAATAAATTGATATATTATTATGATGGGATTTATTCTGGTCGAGGTATTCAAAATATCCTCCACGTGGCTCTGAAATCCTCTAGAAACTATAAGATTACAGAGAGAATGTAAATAAAGAGAGGTTAATAATGAACACATTTATGTTAAGGGTTGAACCTCTTTCATTTAATGATAAATATGATAAATTCTAAATAGTGATGATGTCATGCTCATGCGCATTCGACTTGGCACTTTAATATTCAATCAACATGTTTATTTAACTACTCAATAATTTGATTGTGTACACGTGGCGGTGCTAGCACATTTTGTCATAACAAATATAATAAAATATAATAATTGTAAAAGTAACAATATATTATAATGAATGTATACAACCTCTCACAAATGATAATAAAATATAATAATTGTAAAATAAAAAATTATTTAAAGTAAAATAACAATTAAAAAGTAAATATGTAATTATTAAAACTCATAGGGTATTTAAGAAAAATAATAATTTTTTCCACTAAAAGATAAAACAACAATATAATCATGTGAATCATACTCTAAATATTTTTAATTCAAAATATTTTGTTAAAAAATTATTTCTTAAATATGAGAAAACTTACAAATAATAAAATTATTATGGACTTATTAAACAAATTTTTGTTTTTGAGAAAATCAATATTAAATACTATTGACATATAATTATTGACAAAATATAATTTTTTTTATGAATTAAAAGTTAAGACAACAATATTATAATCATGAAATTATACTCTTAATATTTCTATTAATTCATAGTAATTTTTTTTTTGAAATTTTAGTTTATAAATTTGAGAAGAACTAAGGAAATTAAGATTATTAGGCACTATTAAACAAACAAAAAATAAAAATTCTATTTTATTTCCTATTGATATATAATTATTAAACAATATAGATTTATTAATATTAAGAAGAAGTAAAAAAGTAATCAATATTTCTAAAATAATTACAATTCTGTTAATATTAAAAAGGAGAAAAATAGGAAAATAGTAGTCTATTTGAAGTAAAATAATAACTAAGAATATCTGTATAATAATAAAAACTCATAAAAGTATTTAAGAAAATAAAAAATTTCTGTCATTAAGCCACTTTTATATATAGATAAAAAAAAATATATAATAATCTCAATGGCTATTTGATAAATAATTAGAATTTTAATCTATATTAATTTTTTATTTTTAACTAAGGGTGACAAAAAATTAGTTTAGAATTCGGACGGAGTTTGATTTGTTTACAAAACATGCTAATTTTAATTTTAATTTTTAAACTCGATTAATAAATTATTCAAGTTCTATTTTTCAAAACTTGATTTGTAAACTCACAAATTGAGATTGTTTAATATATTTAAATTTATAATTTTATTTATTTATATTCATATTTTAGAAGTATAAAGATATTACAATTTTAAATGTTTGATATTTTAAAATTCTACTTGTTTAATTATTAGTTTCGTATAATTTTTTTATAGATTCCAAAAACTTATTTACTTTTAAAAAGGAACAAAGAGAAAAGTTTTTAAGAAAATTAAAACTGAAAAGAGGGTTATAAAAGAAAATACTAAATGTTAGGGGGGGAAATGAAATAACAACTAGGTCCAAATGAAAGAAAGAAAAAAAAATCACAAATACTGAAAAAACCATGGTCAATCACTTTTCACTTAAGCAGTTATTAAAAAGAAAAAAATATATTTCTATCATTTTAACATAAGATGAGAATAGTCGAAATACAAATGTTAAGATGTATAACTAGATATACAAATAAATAAATTATTATTAGCATAAATAATGTTTTGAACATCTCGTTTGTTAAATTATCAAATACATTACTATAAAATTATCCAGACTATTCCCTTGATAGAAGCGAATCTGCAATAGTTATTTCTTTGTTTTGAAAATCTGCATCAAATTTTATCCATGTTCTTTAAGATAATTAATAATACACTTACGAACGTTTTACACAAGCTGGATGTGGATTGAGACTTGTGTTTGTAATTAATAGGAAAAAACACATAGTTAGGTTTGAAATCTTGACAAGTGTTTTTTTTAGAGCCGCATGTGAGATACAAATCAAATACAGCACACTGTGCCCTCCTTGTCATTGCACTTGCACTCTATCATCTTTACTATTATGAATTTAATTAGAAGGGCACATGCAAGCTCTTCAAAATAGTTGATGATGATGTTTTAGCTCAACTAATTAAGATGGATGTGTTGGGATCATGAGATCTAAGTTCGAGTTCTCCATCTGTTGATGTGTAGATATTTTCTCTATATGAGTTAGTATTCCCAACTTTATGTGGTTCTTTGATAATTATTGAGTTAGGAAGCCTCCTGCAGTAATTGATGAATATAAATACTATCTATCTTTTTTATATAAAAAAAAAAACACTCTTCAAAATGTCATTTAATTGCCAACTAGATCTTAATTAAATTATCGGACAAGACTGGAGTTAGTGAGATCACTAAGTTTCAATTCAAATCTCATCATCAATAGATGTGTCATTATTTTCTTTTTAATTCTCCAACTGATTGTAATTCTATGAAATTATAATATTAACAATTGTTAAATTAAAAGTCCCCATTGTATTGTAACGATTAATAGTTATATTTGAAACGCCTAATATAATTTTAATTACTACACACCTCCCTTCAATTTTTCTATATGTTTGAATATAATTTCTTTTGGTAATACAATTTACCGAAACAAAAGAATATTAATCTTCTCAATAAGTTAATTATTTTTCACTATTAATTGGAATTTGAATAGTGGATTATTCAATGAATAATTTTATATAGTATTCGAATTAACATTCAAAATAATATACTAGTTAATAAATTACCTTAATATGTATTTTTTTTTATTAGAAAAAATAAATTAAAAATTAAGTTTATTTTTTTTACAAAATTTATATTGCAAATTTAAATATTTAAAATTACTATTGAATTCGAATTTTTTATAATTCATGTTGTAAGCTATATTATAAACTTTGTCAATTCAATTTATATCATAAGAATTAATCGTGTCATTAAATTTGACGATACCTATGAGTATTTTATCTTCTTATGCCTTCCTGATTAATCAGAAAGTTGTAATCTCTAATTGTTTGACTAAGAAAAGCAATAATCCAATAAAAAGATGCTTCATTCTTTAGGTCCTTATTCCTTTTTTCCTTTCATATTGCCTAATTATTTTTGTTACTTACAATTTAGACGCGAAATAATTGTGTGCATGTCACCTACCTAATCATATAATGACAAAAAGAAACATGAAAATATTTTCAGTACAATAATTTCAAATTTTAAATGTATATGTACTTTCCTAATTTCAAAATCTTTTTATTTTCCATAGTTCAGTCTATTTATGCATGCAATAATTCAACCTATGGACTCAAATATTCAACATTTTACGTTTGAAAGGACATATTATACTGTTTTTTCTTCTATATATACTATTTGATTCCTCCGAACCTTATATAATTTGGTTTGTAAAGGGGCCAAAACTTGCACTTGATCGTTTAGAAGCACACATTTTGTCACCCTCTCTTCTGCCTACAAATATCCATGTTTCATGAAGCATCCATAATCATAGTAGTTCTAATTGAGTCTCAGATCTAGAGAGAGAGAGAGAGAGAGAGATTATTAATTAAGCTCTTTTCAGTCTCAGCAACAAGATGCTTTCGTTATCATCTTCATTTTTTCTTACTTTATTTCTCTCACTACTCTCACGTATGTTCTATCTTACAATCCTTTATATTTCTTTCTACAATTATAAAATCATGATTTGTAATGATTTGAACATTTTAAAAAATTATCAAATTTTATCAAATTTCTAATTTTTTGAATTGATTTATGGATGAGGAAGTACAAAATGTTTTGCCTCATTGATAATACTTTTAGATTGTTTGAAAGAGAGAAGTGAAAAATGAATGACAGAAAATGAGACTACAAAATAATTTTGATGATATCAGAAAGAAATTTTTTTTGTCATTACATCTTTAATTCTTGTCCGATTGAACTTTCTTTAGGAGTGAGTTATAAATAATCACGTATAATAACACATAATATAAAAGTATTAAACTTATTTACTAGTTCCACAACAATTTTTAAATCAAACTCAATTTCTAAATTATGATCATATCCAAATTTACAATTAATTGAAGATCATCCTTAATAGCCCTGACACTAGAAGTTACTCCTAAAAAGTGCCTATCCCAAGCCAATTGCTCTTTGTCAAAATTAAACCCAATAATGTCTTCAAACATTAAATTAGAATGACAACTCACCTAACTTTGTCATCATCTGTCGTTAATTAGAATGACAAGTCAAATAACTTCGTCATCACAATATAAACTAACGGTGTTAATCTATTTCAACTAAGAGGGAGACAGAGAGTTGTAAAAGTTAATTAACACCTTTAGTTTATCATTTGAAATAAGACATGAGACCTCAATCTATTTTTCAAGCTCCCATTTGCTATCCTCCTCTTTCCATAAATATGCATGCTTAATCCATCTTTATAGTACTAATTCTCGAATCTAGAGAGAGAGAGAGAGAGAGAGAGAAATTAAGAATTAAGCATACATGATGGCTATGAGCAATGAAACCCCAAGTACATGTATGGTGAAGAAATCTCATTTTCTTGGACCTTTTGGTCTAAGCCACAAGACGCGTTCTTCATCTTCCCCACATTTTCTTTCTTCTGGTGGGAAAAAACTGGAATTAGGGAAGAAGGTGAAGCAAACACGGGCTGTGGCTGTTCACAATGTTGAGCAGAAACCAATGGATGAAAAGTCCATGACAGTCAAGCTTACAGCTCTAGTGACTGTGAGGTATTGTAGTAAGGAGTATGTCAAAGAAATGATGAAGATGTGGTCATACATTTTGGGACATCAACAACAAAGAGGCCTTATTATGCAGCTTGTGAGCACCGAAGTTGATCCAAGTAAGACTTTTTTTTTTCTCTTTTTGTAACCAAGTTCTCGAACTTATCGAATATATATATATATATTGCCAACTCCTCAATACATATAGAAAGTTTGAAGAAAATAATTAAGTTCTAAAATCACGCGCATAATACATCATGCCTAGCATATTACAATATTAACATGGATTTCAGTACTACAGGAATGCCACTTTTTAAATTAATTAATGATACTAATTGTTTCATTAGGGACTATGGAGCCGAAGATGAGCAAGGAAGCTGCATTGGATTTGTCCAAACTTGGTGCAAAAAGTGGAACTTACAGAGTCGAATTTCAAGTAGATTCAAATTTTGGGTTGCCAGGAGCTGTTACCTTGAGTAACAGATATGACAGGGAATTCTTCCTAGAAAGCATAAACATTGAAGAATATGCTCATTTTGAATGCAAGTCTTGGGTTCAGCCTAATATGGTTGAAGAAGATAAGAGAATTTTCTTCACAAATAAGGTAATCTATAGCATAGAGTATAATTGCTAATCAATAATTAACAAAATGCTGCCTGACACATCTTCTAATATTTATTCCAGTTGAATCAGAGAGCAATTATGTATTAGTGTAATTGACATATGATATAATAGAAAGTCCATATATAATTACTTGAGGGTTGACTACATAATAAATCTAGTTTAAAATCAAGCTAAATACAATATAGTAAAATTAAAGAAAGTGATTTACTCTAACTTAGCTAATCACGTATTAAATGAAAAGTAAATTAGTGCTTAAACAATGGGTTTAAATCATGGCCAAATTTATTCTGACATGTTTATTATTATATAATTTATCTCTCCAAAACTAATTATATAGCATTAAATTTGCACTTTTTCAATCTCCTAAACTTCTTACTTCCCTCAGTCTTTATGCGTATCTTATAGGTGCATGAATAGAACTAATTCAATTTACTCTTCATTTATAAACAAAATGACTTAATTTTAAGGAAAAGTAAGTCAAGAAATTATTATAATGGATAATTTCTTAAAATTATATAAATATTAAATACAAGATTTTTCTTTTATATTACTACACGTTCACGATTGAAAAGTGTCATCATGCTGTTGAGATTTTAAATTATGAGAAGGACTAATCATTTTTCTATGATAGTTTCTAATTTGTCTATTAATGAGAATTAATAAAAATAAATCTCATTAACAAAAAGTTAAGAGCAGATGAATAGTTAATTTACAAATAAATAAGTTATAAATATATATTGAGATACAATCAATATAACTTCTAACAACTAAAGCTAAAATACTAACATAAATCAGTTGTGAATCTGACGATTTACATTGAAATGTTTACTAACACCTAAAATTGGCTGCAATACTAACAATTTACAATATAATGTTTAGTAACTCTTAAATTGGCTATCATTATGGTTATGTTTAACTGTTTACTCATAAAACGTTTTAACTTTTGACGATTTGCTATAAAGTGTGTTTGCTGGTAATTTACATTTAACTTTGTCCAAACACATTAAACACCAGACACAATAATAAATTAGTCAATCAAATTAGTCGATCTCCCATGAAGTCTACAATTTTTTGTTAAAAGGAATAACACATTGAGCATATATTCTATGTAACCACACCCTAAAAAAATTCACTATTCTATATGGCTTATGTACTAAAATGTTATTGTTTGCAGGCATATTTACCTAGTGAAACGCCAATGGCGCTGAAAGAACATAGAGAAAATGAACTCAGGCAGTTGAGAGGTGAAGGGAGAGGAATCAGATTACACTATGATAGAATCTATGATTATGATGTGTACAACTGATTTGGGAGATCCAGACAAAGGAAATAAACATGCAAGGCCAACATTAGGTGGCCATGAAAACCCTCATCCCAGAAGATGTCGTACTGGACGTTCATCTACAAGTGCCGGTAAATTTGATATCTAAGAAATTCTTATATAGATCTATTTTATAGACATATATATTGAAAGATTGATACGAGATGGAATAAAATATATTTTATTCACATATTATGAAATTTCGAAAGCATAACGAATTTGAGAGAGTTGAGTATATTGTTGTCTGTTAATGTCATTTTTATAAGGTAATTAAAATTCATTGAGAAGCACTACACAAATTTTACCAATTTTTTTTTATCAATCCAAGTAGTTAAAAGAAAGTAATGACTTAAATTTTAACATGTCGAATCCATTATATATTGTTGAGAGAGAATTTACTATAAATCCTGATTTATTAAGTATTTCATCTTGTACATGCAGATGGCAAAGCAGAGTCGAGGCTGAGTGAATTAGTGCCAATATATGTGCCAAGGGACGAAGAATTGGAGAACTCAAAAAGAGAAGCTCTTAATGTAGGAAAGTTCAAAGGGATACTACGAAATCTTATTCCTTCATTATCAACCATTGTCACGGACAGTGATGTGCCCGAAGGAGTTTCAGACATTAATGGCATCTACAAAGAGAAAGATAACCTTCAAATTAAGTCTCTAAGTGGTGGAATCCTAATGCAGATACCACTGCTAAAAGTTTGAGCAAGATGCACGAATCCATTGACGAATTTTTCAAATTTGATCCTCCAAAGATTGTTTCCAGTAAGCTCAATTTTCTAGTTCTTACTTTACATATAAACAAATCAACCACCCTTTGGTGCTTCCCTGCATTGCATCGGCTACAAAGAAAGAGTAAACTTCCACGCATTTTCTAAATTCCAACTAAAGCAAAAGTTTTGAGTTTCAGAAACTGGAATGGTATATTTTCAGGAAACTCATCATATTGTTTAAGAGATGATGAATTTGGACGTCAAGTGCTTGCAGGCATGAACCCTCTGAGCATAGAAAGGCTTGAGGTAATGATAACAATCCTTCTCTAAAATAGACATACCCACAAAAGAAATGAAATTTTTGTTACAAAGAAACAAAATGTTTCACGTACTTAATCTTCATTTACCTCTCTCCATCTCCATTAGGTTTTTCCGCCTACAAGCAAATTGGATCCAAACATCTATGGTCCTCAAGAGTCGGCACTCAAGGAAGAACATATCAGAGACCACATTGAGGGGATGTCAATCCAAGAGGTATAAAAACTAGTCCTGTTCATTTTCTCAACCAAAGTTCCATGAACTTCACTAGGAGGGAATCTGGTTTTCTTATCCTAGCCTTCTCTCCTGCTTTGTATTTTCAGGCGTTGGAAAGGAATAGGTTGTTCATACTAGATTATCATGACATTTACCTCCCATTTCTGGAACGCATAAATGCTCTTGATGAACGTAAAGCCTATGCAACTCGTACCATTTTCTTTCTGACAGAAATGGGAACTCTGAAGCCCATCGCCATTGAGCTTACTCTCCCATTGGCAGGTGTATGCACCATATCTAACCAGGTTCTTACTCCTCCTATTGACGCTACCACCAACTGGCTCTGGCAACTTGGAAAAGCCCATGTTTGCTCTAATGATGCCGGTGTTCACCAACTTGTTCACCATTGGTATGCAACATTGTTTTTTTTTTCCCGTGCTTCTACTTTTCTCAACGGGTACATGACCACATTAAACTTTTTATTTTGGATGACTGAACAGGTTGCGTACTCATGCATGTATTGAACCATTCATAATAGCCACTCACAGGCAATTGAGTGTGATGCATCCCATATTCAAACTTCTGCATCCACATATGCGGTACACACTGAAGATAAATGCAATGGCCCGTGAAACTCTCATCAATGCAGGAGGTGTCATTGAGACTGACTTCACTCCAGGAAAATATTGCATGCAGCTTAGTTGTGCTGCCTACCAAGATTGGTGGCGCTTTGACCTGGAAGGCCTTCCTGCCGATCTTATCAGAAGGTTTTGCAATGCATTCTTCCCTGCATGCATAACTCTTTCAACTAAGTCATGAATAATTGTCTAAAAAGAGGATTTGCAATGAACTTTAACATTCTCATTCTGCTTACAGAGGACTAGCAATTCCAGATGCAACCCAGTCACACGGTCTTAGACTACTCATTGAAGACTATCCATATGCGTCTGATGGACTTCTCATATGGTCTAGCATAGAAAAGCTGGTCCGGACCTATGTGAACTACTACTACCAAAAGGAGAACACTGTCTCTTCTGATATCGAGCTTCAATCCTGGTACAAAGAATCCATCAATGTTGGCCATGTTGATCTTCAACAAGCTAGTTGGTGGCCAAAACTTGCTACTCCAGATGATCTTACCTCTATACTTACAACCATTATTTGGATTACATCAGCACAGCATGCTGCATTGAACTTTGGGCAATACCCCTATGGTGGCCATGTCCCAACACGCCCACCGCTGATGCGACTATTAATACCAAAGGAGCAAGATCCTGAATATGCAAATTTTGTCACAGATCCACAAAAATACTTCCTGTCATCTTTGCCAAGTTTACTCCAAGCAACAAAGTTCATGGCTGTGATTGATATAATTTCTGCACACTCACCCGATGAGGAGTATATAGGCGAGAGAGATGATATGTCCTCATGGTCAGGAGATGCTGAGATCATTGATGCATTCTACAGATTTTCAATGGAGATCAAAAGTATCGAGAAAGAGATTGAGAAAAGAAATGCTGATCCCAAACTTAGGAACAGATGTGGGGCTGGAGTCTCACCATATGAGTTGCTCATACCAAGCTCTGGGGCTGGGGTTACTGGACGAGGAGTGCCTAAAAGTATAACAGTCTAATATTAATATAAAACTACTTGGTCTATAAGTCACATGGGCAAAGTCATGAGCGTCCTAATACCATTCGAAGTTCTAACAAACAACCCTATGCATGCAATTGAAACTTAGGTCCAGAAAGAATTATTAATTGCAACTATAAATTCAAAATTCAATGGCATTAATAGTATTCTCTTGGCTTATTTTAAAACTTGCATTGAGCATTAAAAACTCAACTAAGCCAGAGGTATCTAGTGCCAGTTAACTCTAACAACAACTAAATCAGAATTTCACCATGAACCATAGCCAAGCAAGGTGTTTGGACAGTAAAGAGTACTTTTCTATCAGAAATGCACTTTAGTATTATTCATACACATACACAGCAGATTAGGCAAGACCAGAACTTGGGATATAAAACAAGACTTACTGAAGAGCAATGCCCTCTTACTGATTACAGAAATATAGCACTACTTCAAAATAAAATTAAGGATTTGCAACTAAAGGCAGAGGACAAGTTTTCATGTAGATGCACATACAACATGTATAATCGACCAGTAAGTAGAAAGCCACTTTCATCCACAAGTAATCAGAGTTATATGCTGCCAATGGTAAGATTTATGAGTTATGACATAACATAGGAATGATAATACCTGATAACATATTTTATTTTAGTCACAAAATGTCACCTCAGAATAGTTGTATATCAGGAGGTGTTCCATGTTTCCTACCACAGTTTCTATTTTAATTGCTACGAGTACAGCAAGTGAAGCTTCTCACATGTTAACCGTTTCTACAACCTCATGCAGTCATGCTACTTAAGCCTCAAAGATCCGTGAAAGGATCTTTGCAAGTGGTTTATGATCTTTGCTACTTTGAGAATCAAACATAAGCTAATAATAGATTATGCACAGATTCCGTGAAAGGGATGGTTGTACACATGTTCCTTGAAGTTGCAATAAACTATATTATTTAAGAACTTCAACACTGGACATGCTCGCAGCTTGACTATTGGTCCTAAGCACAATCTCAAATAATTTTACTATCATCTCGCATCAAATTAAGATCATTTGAGAACCATATTCAGAATTCATTTTATAGTGGCAAGCACCATTAAGCATTACAGAACAAGAACTAGCATCAATGGATATGTATCTCAAATTCAATATTCATCTACAAAAATAGTTTAATAAAGATAAATATTATAGTTTAATGTAATTTAGACTATCCATGTATTACAAGTTACAGGGGGACCATCTTCAGGCAATAATACCGAAACAAATTTGACTCCCATTGTTTCAATTTCCAGAATTGAACCAGACGCTGCAAATTCCACGGTATTTAAAAACACCCACTTGACAAAAGTATCTGAATTCCAATTTTTACACAGTAATTTAAGCTGAAAATCATACCGATCAGCAAAAACAAGGGAAGAACAGGGAAGCTAGTCGTACTTTTCTCTCCAAGAGTAAACAAGAAGGAAAACCCAAGAGAGGGCTAATAAAATGTCGCCAACTGTCTGCCTCAGCCAATCCCAAGCAAGAGCCTCCACCCTCCTTTCAAAGTAAATCCTCCATAAAGCCATGAAAACGTGAAGCAGCGTACACCCTTTAGCGAAGAATGTCTGAAACTCCCTATCCTTGACGAAAGAAACCATAAACAGAAGGAACCCAATTGCAAACAGTAGCAACCCGGAAAATGAATCCGATGTCCGGATCAAAAGCTGGTCATGAGGAGTGGAACCCAAAAGCTTCGTTGCCGTTTGGACCCCATGACCGAAAGTATAAATCTCCTTCATGTAGAACATCATTAAAGCTCCACAGGTGATGGCGATCAGCGAATGGAGAATGCAGATCACGAAAAATGCAGATGGCGATCCCATTGATCGGACAATTATGGTGGTCGTGGTGAGTAAAGGATTGGTTTTACCAAGGCTTTCGTACAAGAGGCATGGTGGGTCTGTAGTAAAACTCTAAACCAACACACGCACTTTAAGCTCAGGCAGTGGGAAGTGGAAGACGATCAAGAAACGTTTCGAGGTTTTCAATTTTTTTTCTTTCTTTGATATTTTGCTTGCATAGATTCAGAGATGTTGCTTATATGTCCGAAGGGATACAAGATAGGAATCTAGTAGGACCCACTAGAGATGAACTGTATTGGATGAATTGTCCAAGAATATGACACGTCACACTGCCGACAGAGTCCTGCTGAGTTTTGGCCAATTGGGTTTTTTTTTTTTTTCTTTTTCCTCTTTTGGTTTGCTAATGATAATATGGGGAGACCCAATGAAGTTATTTTTTCTTTTAACTATTGGGGAGAAGAGCTTGTTGGATAAGAATGAGACGACTTACCTCGTAAACTGATGTAGAACGAGATAGGATTTATCAAAACTTTACTCGTTAGAGATAAATTTTCAATAATCAGAATTGATAGTCCCTTTGGAAAAAAATCAATGAGTTAAATAACCATGATAACTTTTCCACAGCATGAACAGAAAACTTTTATCTTTTATGCATAAAAAGTAAGGGAAGGAGAATTAGCGTCTGTATATAAACAATAACAAAAGGAAAGTTGGGATTAAGATAGAAGAATAAGTTGTCAACTAGAAAGAGGCAAGGAAAAAAGAAGAAAAGAGACAAGGTGGTGAATCTCAGAAACTTCCATTCACTTAATGGTTTGTAAGAAAAAACATGAATATAGCTTTTTATATAAGTGAGATCCAATACATTTTGCCATGATAATAGAACAACAAAATGGGCTGACCGCATATCATGAACTTGGAGGTAACCCATACTATAATTATTGAACTTTATACTATCTATATACAACAAAAAATAAATAACGATGGAAAATTTCAGAAAGTAGAAAAAAAATGAAAGTGCCCTATGTAAAAAGAGTACAACAGTCATCGTGCATATTTCCTCCAGCCCTGCAAAGAATGATTTATATAGGGGAAGGGAAAAGAATGATATAATTTCCCACACAACTTTTCAACTTGCATCAATGTCTCTATTACCGGGAACAACTTTCCGGTGACGCCTAGAGTTGGATCTCCTATCTCTCCCACGCCTTGCCGGGACCTTCCTTACAGGAGGACTTAAAACCCTTTCAGGTGAAGTTTCAAAAACTGGTGATGGAGGTAGAGGAGGTGGCGGAGGATAGACAGCAATCTCAGTAGGAGCCAGCTGCTCTAATACATCCCTATGGTATTTCTGTAACAAGAAATTAAATTTGAAGTACTAAAGGTATGAACATGAGAGGGGGGGGGGGGGGGTAATAATCTCAGATGATTCAGAGAACCTTACAACAATTAATCGACCAAGGTACTCACATAACTACTTTGCAACATATTTTTTACAATTTGTAGTTCCCTATTAGATAAATATGATGGAACAGGCAATTATCTTCCAGAAACAATGAAAAGAAAAAGTAGCAGCAATCCTTGCTCTATTAAGCAGGAGCCAGTTCTGACTTCCATAAAGTTAAAAACATGGAGAATTAGTAACAGAAAGAAGAGAGAATATAATTTGCAGTTAAATTGAAAGTATGCTGAAGAAGCATTAAGAACTTAGAAGGGGGAAAAAAAAGAAGCTAAGGATGCCCCTTGGCAAAGCAAAAATAACCACCAGCAGAAAGGATTGCCTAACATGGAACATCAACATTATAATAAATTGTGCTTTTTATTTGTTATATATATACATATATTTGCTCTCAACATCCACTTCAATCCCACTATTTTATTGCAAGAAACTCTCAGGAATATGGTTTCCCATCGATGAATAAATTCACGTAATCTAGACATTCTGTGGGAATCATAGAACTCAATTTTTAAGTTGGACAGCAATTAGAAGCTTTCAAAGTGCTTCATCAGAAAGAATGAACATGTTCAAGATGAAAATTATGAGCATTGGTAGTTTTTTGACATGGACATGATTACCCAACATTTTACCAATCTCCATAAAGTCCCATCTACTGAAGAGCTTCATACCAAAAATTGAATATAAAAACAGAATGAAATATTTCAATTTCCATTACATACATTTCAGTAAAACCTAAGCATCTTCAGAAATTTAGAAGGGAAAGTTAGTTCGAAGCTTCAAATTACATCTTAAGATTAATTGCAAGAAAACATATTGAATTTTCCATAAATTAATTGCAAGAAAACATTTTGCATTGTCCATAAACAGCTACACATCAGGTAAAAACAACACAAGCATACAGTAACAGAGAGACACCTTACAGCATAGAGATGTTAAGGAAATATTTCCAAATAAATGAGTCTAATATGTACGATAAATGTGTAGTTGTTTTAAGGGACTGCTGGGTGCGCAGGTCCCTTTTTGCTCCATGCACGCCAGTCAGTAACATAAACATATTTTTGTTAGAAGGGGGTCATACTTGGAGCAAAACATAGCCACACCCTTATTTTATATTAATAGATGGCCAAAAGCTTCAATGGACATCCAACTATAGAGTATTAAAGAACCACAATTCAGTCAATTATTACATTTTGTTGCAAATCTACAGAAGGTTTTCTATTTCAGACAATGCAAATCCTAGAAGGGCCGTCTCCATCCCCAAAAAAAAAAAAAAAAACACCTTATAATATGTTGCTACTGTAAGTTGTTCAATTTAGCGATGTTATGTATAAGTTCTAACTTATAAGTTCTACAGGTAGTTTCTAGACATGATGCAGATTTATCCATTAGATGACAAACATAGTAACACTAAAGATAAAGTATGAGGTGTCTGCATTACCCAAACAAATACAAATAGAAACTATAAATTTCAGAGTTTGCAAGTATCTTGGTCAACGTATATATTTTAGGATCGGAAAACAAATTCAAATAGAACTAATGGTTACCTGAACTACAAAATTCCGTCTTTCACAATCCAAGAACATGTTGATGCTCCAATTCACCTTTGACATAATTTTGTCCCTCACAGTGGAGAAACTAATTTGGTCCCTGGAAGTAAATCTGTCAACTTCATTGAACCAAAGACAAGTAAAGAGGTTGCTCAAAGGAACATGCTCTTTTATTATTACACATCCTTCTGGAACATCTGCAAACCAACCAACCATAAGACACAAAATTAAATCGAAGTAAAGCAGGTGACCGGAAAGAGTGCGCAGAAATTCACCTACCACTTATAATAGGAAGCTTGGCCTCAGAATATGGGGTCAATCCCTCATTCTTATAAAACTCAATTTGAAAGTCAATAGAGGCATTATCATACTTTCCAGCAGCTTTATTTGCCTCAGCCTCCATGAAAACATCAAAGCGTCTATAATGTTTAGATATTGCAAAAGTTGCATTTTTCCTCCACAAAAACCTGAAAAGAAGTTGATGTGATAAACATATAAAACATCGATTCTTCAGAGATGAAATGGCAGATGATCCTTACAGATTACCTTTATGGACAAATCATAATTTCACAAAGTTCAAGTTAAATGCAGCATCTTTGGGTTCGCAAGCCACCATGAATAGGTAGAAATCTCCTAACAAAAAGGAGGGAAATGGAGGAAAGAACACATTTGTTGTCCCAGCCTATGGAAGAGGTTAGTTGATCTGACATGGTTTATTACTTCATTCAAGAAATGTACCATAGGACAGGTAGAGTAAATGTCAAACAGGAAGAAGCTCCCATATCCAATGGAATACACAAAGGCCCTTTTAAGTCAGCTTCTGCCTACAGGTGAAACTAATGAAGGTTTTGTATTATTTATGATAAGTGCTTACACCAGAAGCAAACTCAATAGAAGATATCTGCGTACAGCCAGTAATCTGAAGTATGGCCCTTCGCTCTCTCTTTTCACCCAGAAGAGATGGATTCTATGTTGCTTGCTCATAGTGTTTGGAATCAGGATTTAGGATTGGCAACAAGTCATTGCACAAACTTCAGGAGAAGGACATCATGTCGATGGATCAAGCGTGTATACTACTAGAAATGCTAAAAGTTTAGGGTTAAATAAACAGTGACATCACACATAGTATATTGGATCAACTCTAACTTTATCAATCAGCCTTTTTGTTTCTCTTTTGTTACGACAAGAGAATATTAATGAGTTCAAGTCCAGCCTTTCAAAATTCCACCCATATCACAATGCTAATGAGGAAATCTGTGTACTAGAGCAAAAGTAGATAATCAAGAAGTTATTTGCAACCTGGTCTCAAGTCATATTCTTCAACGAGGCCAGGAAACGATATTTATGTGCAAGATTATGTTTAAAAGCCTTTTTACAAAATTGACTAGCTTCTGATTTGGCTTCAACAAATCTTCCTTGCAGATATTATATAAGTAACCAGGCCATAGTAAACATACATTGAGTGAAAGTTCACAGCTTGAATATCTACCAAATATGTCCTGGCAAAGAGCAAAACTGAAGAACCAACCACCAATTTTTTTCTTCCGTACATTTTTTTTTTTTCATAGAGAAAACAGAGGTTGATGCATGACTAGTTCAAGCATGGACGAGGAACAAGTCCAAAGAGTTGTTCTAGAAAGGTCTCTGATACTAGTTTTCTCTATTTCAGTACAAAACAAAGCTTCACTTGTAAGTAATATTGAAGGGCCAGTATGCAAATGACGGTTCGAAAGTTGAAACAGGCCCTGATCCCATATGACTACGAGTCACAACTATGGCTAGTTACATAACAGGCCCATAAAGTTTGTAATCGAAAGTGACGTTGCACTAAATAATAACATATGCGTGTTCTGAAATTGTGGATGAGAAATAAAATGAAAAACACACTAAATAAATCAAAAGGTACATTCTAGTAGATGCCAATTGTCACATCTAATAGTGGTGTTGGTATGACATCTAGCTTTTAAAACATGTTAAGAAGGTCAATTATTCGTACTTGGTGAATCAGGTGAGTGATGCAAACAGAATAGATACAATGTCAAACCAGACGGCAGACTATGTACCAATAAATGACAATTCACTGAAGCAAGAACTGACTTAAGTAAACATTTTTCTCCTCCTAAGAGCATATGTTTTCAGGCATAGGTCTGTGTTAATATTTTTCATATAACTTCTATATAAAAAACAGATAGATGGAACGGAAGCACTGAGATGCACCTTTCTAGAATTTGATATGGATCCACAACAAGCTCGAGTTTTCCATCAACCCACAGCGAATAGCGGGCATTTGGAAACATTCTATGCACGAGGAGCTTCGGGATCTGAAACAAGTATAACATAAAATATACATCAAATGCTAACTCATGTATATGAACACGGTCTCGTGCCCATAGTCCCACAAATACTAAATGAAACACCATAAATCAAATAACAACAATATTCTAGTTAAAACGAATTAATTTTCATCTCGTATAGAAAAATTTACAATTAAACTTAAATGATAACCAGTATTGTGATGCCCAGCCAGGATCACTACTAAGCAAGTCGATCTAGCAAACACTTGTCTACAGATTCTAAGTTTCCTTCTTCCACAAATTTGTATGTGAGTGCTAGTCAGTGAGACATGTCACCTGTTCCAACTTACATCATAGACGCAATGAAGTGCACTTGCCACACTCCCACACAGACTAAAAAGAGAAAAATAACTACTAAAAAGCTTCAAAGAGAATATAAGCAGAATCCTCTAAGCAAAATTCTATTCAACAGTCAGAAATGTTCATGCTAAATTTTGAAATCTTACCTTTCCAGTGCGTCTTGCATCTGTGTAAGGAATGTTATGAACAACAACAGTTCTCCACAACCCAATTTTCTTGCTGATTCCCAGAGTTCCAGAACTCTTCAAATATTTTTCTGTTTCTTCATCTATAAACATGTAGAAGCAGACAGTCTCCTTTGCATAATCACTTATATTCTTTGGCTGATTTATCTCATCAAAATTTCCTGAAGAAATACTAATTTCATAAGCAAGGCACTAGCTAAACCATAGTAAACTAGTTAAATAACAATAAAGATCCTATTACTCAAAAAATTACCAAATATGGCAGATGCAACGACCACACCATGGCATTGCTCCATTTCGAGAAGGTCAGCTTCATCCATGTCGTATCCTGTATTACGACCAGGTTTACTTCCTCTAACAAACCTGACAGATCCACAGAGGCATCATTGCATTATGGGAAATATGAGTCAATGGCCAGTATTATTTCTTATTACTAGCACATAATAATAAAAGATCCTGTAAGATTAAAAGAAACATCCTTCACAATTTATAGACAATATCAAAAGAAACAACAACAAAGTAACATACCCACAATGCACACTCATCGACTCACGTATCTCAAAAGAATCATTTCTCTGCTTCAAAGTAGGATATCCACCAAAGTCTGAGCCACCGAATTTCCCATCTCTACTAAAATTTTCCTCATAGATGTATGTTAAGTTTTTGAGGACTGGAGAAGATGAGGGTGACCTTGGCATCAATGCAATGGCTTCTTCCACAGGAAGATAACATACGGGACATGCTGAATAATGAACAAGCAGGAGCATTCAGCAGAAACATTACAATATCAAAGTAAAATAGGGTCTACCTTGGCGTCATCATCTGAGATATCTAAGGAACTAATTACATATATGTTGAGCAGAGACAAGTAAATACTGATAATACTGTTGCAAAATATTCAGTGAAAGTAATGTAAATATATAAGAGATCTAGAGTAACAGAAGAGTAACATAGAACATACGCCGAGGTCCAGTTCGTTTTTTATCTGCTGGCGGGGGTGGCAATGTGAAACTATTACACGGATGTCCAGGAGGAAGAGTATATCCCAGGAAATAATCAGGGGGAGGAGGAGGAAACACTGAACTTGGAATCCCCATTATATTTTGTGAAGAAATCGTATTGTTGTTTTGCTCTAGGTATGTGACTGAAGATTGAATATAACTAACAGACAGATTTTTATTCACATGAATGCTTGGGACATTCTCGTTCTCTGATGCATCTTCGCCTGTAGACAAGCAATATTGCAAATATTATTTCCCCTTTAAACAAAAATAGATTAGTTGGCTTGAATTTTACAACAAATATGCATACTTTGGGAAAGGAAGAGGTGTAGCTCATGGAATATGCAAGTGGGAAAGGTTGAGTATAACACGAGAATCATATATGATCATACGAAGGGATTACTCTGATGATTTATGCAATATCTATTTTGAAATCAGCATTGACGAAATTTCAACTATCAGACATATTGTTATGGAACAAAGAGATTGAGAACAATTCCAGGTAAATGCTAATCAACAGAAATGAATCTTATTGAATAAAAAGAAATTAAATATGAGCACCTTCCCCATGTCATGAGACAATACCTTCGACCTTCCAGTACATATCAGAAAAGATAAATTGTTTAGTGAAAACAACAGTTATAAATGCATTCTTTGATTGTGGTTTAACCAGATGCACTCTACAACCCAATCCTATAAAGTTTCACGCGCAAAGCATCATCTTAATTATGGAATTCAGTATGGACATAGTACTAATGGTTATCCTTGTTTAGTCATTGAATTTTATCCCGAAAATAAAAAGTTGCCCAAATTCAATATAACTGCATTACTTACATCTGCATAATCTGATCTTTGGGTAGAGAAAAAAATATGGTGAAACAAAATTACAAACCTTTTCCCACGTACAAGACCCACACGAAAACGGCAGCTGAAATGACACAGAGAAGCAGCATTCCGACCTTCTTTCGGCCGGCAAACTTGCAGATCCAATGGAACAACCTCTCCTTCTCCTTGAACATTTTGGAAGGCTTGCGCGCTGTTTGGATAGGCAATACTCCGTTCTGTAGCTGTCTATCCAAAGACCCATAACTTCCGGAACGAATTCCCAATGACCCTCCAGTCATTGTTTCACAAAACCCTCATATGCCCCTCTCATCTCCCTCCCAACCCTCTCATTCATACACCCTGAAATTTCTTCAGCTTCAGTAAATTCTGAAACTTTCAAAAAAAATCTAGACCCACTTTACCAATTTAGCCCAACCTCCGATACAGTTCTAAATTTATCTCCCTAAATTTCAATGCTTGACAATCCCACTATTACTTCAACTCAAACAAAGGGAAAAGAACTCACTTTGATTGATTTTGAAACAAAGGAGCAAGTGGGCACAAGTATAGCAAAATCAAATCAACTTTTCCTTCCCAAAAACAAGTATAGAGGTGCATCAAAAAATAAATTAAAATACTTAGAAAAAGGGTTCAAAAAATTATGAATATTCAAAGGGATAAATCTAGGGTTTCTGACTAGCTCATAGGTTTCTAGCTCGAATCTAGGTTTTGAAAATCGAGGTAAAGAACAAATCTGGGATCACAAATTACTATTTTTTTTTTCCCCTAATTTTGAGGTGAGATTAGCAGAAAATTTTGTAAAATATTTATACGGTAGGAATTAGGAAAAATAATTTTCCAGAGAAAATGAAAACAAGAAAATTTCTGATAGGCGTTTGTACATATGCTTGATAACGTTACCTTTCAGACATCGGTGCCTCTCAATCAACATGACACACAAATATAGTACTACCCCCCAACTCAATGGTGGACACTTGGCAATGCAATAATTAACCTCAATAATTTTATTTTTTTTGTTACAAACAATTAATATTTTTCTAATTAATATTATAATTTAGAGTACAACCAAAAAACATTGTTAAGTAAATGGAAATCAAAACAGCCAGTTTGTTGAAAACATAATGTGTATGAAAAATTTATTCTATTATACTTCTTTGAATATTATTATTTTCACAGAAACTAAAATACTATAAGGCCAACCTTCTCTCTAAAATAAAACTAGAATGTATCATGTGCAAATGTACGGATATTTATTAAAAAATAGTAATATATTATATATTTTAAGTATTGATATTTAAAATTGTAATATAATAATAGAATTATATTCTTCAACAAAATATATATATTTAAATACAACATATCTTGTAATTTAACGTGACTTGTTCTTTTTATGTTATGTTAAAAATATGAAATGTTAAATGAAAGTATTGATTTCTTGTTGTAATAAAACTAATAAAATAATATCTTTCATCTCAAAAAATAAGAAAACTTAATAGAACTTGAAAAGAGATTAACACTTTATACAATAAGGTTTAAAAGATGAAATATTGAGAGAATATGAAAGGATGAATAATTTATTAGATTAAAAAAAATTAATGGCTAGAAAGTAGAAACTATATTTAAATGGAAGAGATGAAAAGTTTTTTCAATTGTTATTAAATTTGAAAAATAATTAAGTACCATGATCATTATAAATAACCACTTAAAATATGACATGTAGAAAGAATATGAAAAGGTAAACAAAACATGAGAATTTTTATCTCTCTTAATCTATTAATTTATCATCATATTAATAATTAAATATTATATTAATTTATTATAAATTAAAATTTATTAAATAGCATTACATATGCATCAAGGTGATACTTTAATTACATTTTATTGATCTATTTTATAAACTAAACTTCAACTGCGCCATGCAGAAAACAAATATCATAACCGGAAGTCATTTATTTATTTTAATACATATATATGATTTCCAAATTACATAAACATAAAAATATAGATAACCACCATATTTTCCTTAATCATTAGATCCAACATCACTAATTCTTTATGTAATTGACAATGAAAATTACATATTAACTAGCTAGACGAGGACAGGAATATATCATAGACCTTTAGATGTAACAACTATCTTGTAATAAAGTCATTGACCTCAATAATAATACTTATTTGCTTGGTCTTTTAATGGCAAGTAATAACTTAAGATTCCAAACCTACTCAATATGAAAATTACTTGAAAATTCTAACTTGCCAACTATATTCATAATGAAGATGTACCCGATGAATTATAAAATATTTAATAAATTAGAATTTAAAATTTATAGTAGTTAATTTTTACCAACATTTTATTCTGTTCGATCTCTAATATTAATTAATAAAAATGTTAGCCTCATATCTTTAATAACAATAAAAAAAAAATTAAAAATACCATCGTTTAACACAAATTAAGTTAAGACATTGATCATATTTAGAATTGCATGTTTTTCAGATTTTATGTATTTGATTCTTTACTAATTGAAATTGTGATGTGTTTACTCCAATTTTTTTATCAGCTGAATTAGTTGAATAAATCCATTTTTGCTTAATCTTGAAAGATTTCAATTTCAAGAATAAAAATTTTATTCATAATATGGCAGCATTAATAATGTATTTCATTATACACCCATTTACAAATTACTCAATTGCCAAATAATCATTTAATTTATTAATACAAGCAAGTAATTAAGGGTTATTTTTAAAATTAAAAGCAATTAATTGGAATTAGGAAGAATGGCCATATAAGGGACTTAGACCAACAACTCTGATACCGTGTAAGAGCCACACTCTTAAAACCAATTAATTGGCATTAGAATGAGTGGCTCATATTTACATATATTATTAAGTTCCACTATGTTAGCGATGTGGGGAATTATCACATTGACAGTCAATATCATGTGTGAGAACTTAAATTTACCACTCCTTTGTTGTTCAATTAATCTCCATTTATGGAGTACTAATAAGTTGTCAATTCATATGCTAATATGTATTTTATAATTAATTATCTGATGGTGTTTGGTGATTTGCATGCGTATAAATAATTTGTTTAATTACCTGTTTTTTGTTACCAACATTTCATAATTAGTAATTTGTTATTCTTAATGCATGTTATATGTGACTTGTTATTTCATAGTAATTTAATTATTTATAGGTTGATAAACATTTCATATTGAAATTGCTTGTGATTTTTGATGCATCATATAGCTATAAAACTATAAATATTTAAAAATAAATATAATTATTTCACAATAAATCGCTTCTTAGTCTGTGGACTTATGAGTTAATACTTTTTTTTATTGTAAAATTGTGTAATTAATCATATATCTGGCTTGAACGGCTTAACCAATCAAGTTTAATATTTAAAATTATTTTATAATTAAACCTTAACTAATTGGATAATGTTCTCTGACTTGGCAACTACTCACAAATCACAATGAATTAAGAATTATTATTATTTTTTTTTTTTTTGTGGGATTTTGTATGCATTATAATACAAAAACCAAAATGCACATGCTTCACCAAACCATACATACAATCCCTAACCCAGATAAAGTGAAAATGATGAAAAATTATTCATTTCAACCATCCCATAAATAAAACATTTTATCACAATATATACAAACAATCCTGAATTCAACATATATAATACCCAAAAAAAAAGAAGCACATATAATGCTATATTTGTTTGGATTTTTTGTTTCTTTACTTTCTTTTGTTTTATTTCATATGTTTAATTTACTTCCCCCTGATGAGTTCTGTAAGGTAGTGATCCACACTTACTTTTTCTCTTTATATGGATAAGATTGACAATTCCAATTCCATCCTATGTCCTATGACATAATTAGATATTAGTGTGGTCTATATGAGGAATCTGTAGATAAATGAATCCAGGAAACTAAGTATATGATTTTAGGGGCATGAATATTATAGAAACTAGAAGCATATCCTATAGTTGAATTCGTTGGTATTCCTCTTCTTGTTTGGCTTTGGCATCACAGATTCTTTCTATTTAATACTTGCAATGTATGTAATATTTCATTTTATTTTTCCTTCTGAGTCGTTCAGGGATTCTTTCTAACTCTTGTAAATTTAAAGACATAGTTAATTTTTGCTTCTGGCACATAGTAATGGCTTGTTGTTCTTGTGTATGGTTAATCAATGGGTTACTCAAGAGTAGTCCTCCCCCTTTTTTTTTTTTTGAATTCATTTGTCTCGTTCTTTCTCTGGTTTCAAAACCATTAGTCCGGTCTGAACCCGCAAGGAGGCTAGTGGTATAAGGCTATAAGCAATTGGCATTGTACGTATATTTCTTGATCCTTCGTAAATAGTAATTTGAATGTCACATGTAATCCTTACATCTAGAGCATGATTTAAATTTAGATTACCGGAAGGAGGAGGAAAGAAAAAGACCCCTGAATTAATCTCAGAATCTGTTGTAATAATGTTTATGGTATTTCAGTGTGGAGCAATTTTTTTATTTTTTATTTTTTATTTTTTATTTTTTGATATATTGAGAGTGCTTGAACTCTGCACATGGAGAAGGGAAACAGGTACTAATCGCTCGAGCTAAGCTCATGGTAGTCATTATGGAGTACTTTGATTTGAATGAAAGTTTAGCAAGTAAAACCTGTGTCTGCTCCCATATAAATAGCAACTATTATGATTCATGGAACAGTTTTCAATAGCTCAAGTATGTTCAATTACATGACGAGTTACTTTCATTTCTGAAAAAAATTAGAAAAAAAAGAAGTATGTGGTCAACTAGTCACAATGTGATCTTAAGACCTTCATATTATAGCATATGATGTAATATGTGTAAGAATTTGCACCCTTGAATGTTATTGAGGGAAGGGATTGCACAGAATGAGGAAGCAAAATCACGTTTTACACCATGAATTATTTTATATATTGATTTGATCTCTTCCAGCCACCAACTTTGGATAGTTGGACAAGTTTTCCCCTAAAGTGTTCTCCAGATAGTGGTATCTCTGTCTCTTTTTATCAAACTTCTCGTTTTTGGTTTTCAGTTTTCTTCAAAGTATTTATCATTTGTCCCATCAATAAATTAGGTTTTATTTCCATTTTTTGTTGTTGAGAAACTCCTTCGATTGCTTTAACATCGCCAAGTTTGGAATATGTCTCTTAAGTTATTCAAACCTGGTGACCCATATGCATGTTTGGTGGCACCTCTGGATCTTAGCGGCAATGACTGCTTTTTGGCATTTGGGCTTTCTATTCCATATTTCTGATACACGTTATTTGTTGCAGGAACAAAGAAATAACATGAGGCAGTCGGTATGAATGTTCCATTAGAAGACACTGAAACTGTCGGGCAATTGAATATTCTACGATTTGGAAGCCTCCAGCTTATCAATTTTCAGATCCACGTGATGTCAATAGAGGCAAGCAGGGTTCATGAATTGAAAGGCTCTAGCCAATGGAAACTGGTAAATTTTCTCATCTGCTAGAATGATAAGGTAATTAAAATGTCAAAGCTCAAAACTGTATGTCATTCTTGACAATTTTCCTTTTGCTGATGTCTTAGGTGGAATTGTATATTTAGTGGGTCCATGTGTAAAGAGAAGCACGAAACTAAATTCTATTTACCTACTTGTAATAATAAAATGGTTCTTGTACTTAGACTTCATTTTTGTGTGGGTCTGGTATGCCTAAAATGAAGATTATCTCCGTGTGAACTAAACCGCTGTCATTATCATATTTTTCATCATAAGCTGGCATGGTCAAAGAAATGTAATGAATTGAAAAGTACCAGACTTTTCATACCAATGGAATTTTGCTTTTTTGGTTAAAGGTGTAAACATGTCTTTTAATATGTATATATGACTTCATTCAGGCTAGTTTTGGCATTAGCTTGGCGGCAGAACACTAGTATTCTGTTCCTACTTCTTAACCATTTCCTTTACCTTTAGTTTTTTGTTTTTTTAGTTGTGTTGCATTTTATAGGCATTACAATGAACCGGTACAGTCCTGATCAGACTTATTAGAAATTGATCTCATATAAATTTATTAAAATCAATCTTTTAATAATTTGATTTGAAGTAAACAAATTTCTATTCGATCTAGATTAGGCTTATGTTGTATTTTTATTTTTTCTTAATTAGCCTTCTACATCATTGTGTGTTTGTTCATAAATCGATTCAACCCAAATTTGAAGTATTATCATCCGGTCCAAGTCCAATACAATTTTAAAATGAACTTTGCAAACCTTATGTGTTAGAAGGCAATGAAACTCAAGTTTCTACCTGACTCTCTGATATTTGTTGTTGCTTGCGAATGTTAACAGCTAATATGTGATGTATTAGAGATTGGAAAAAGTAAGTAGAGAGAAAGAGAAGTCAGGGAAACCATTAGATTTGGATGCTTTCCTAACATGTTTGATATATATTAAATAAAATTGACTAATGTTATACCTAACATGAATGAATGATCAATTATGGACATTATGGTTGTCGTTTAGTGCAATTAACATCTTCCCAACCATTTACAAGTAAAAAAATAATAGAGGAAAGATTGAAAGAGAAAAAGATTGCACATGTAATCATGTAGACCCTCTTGTTCATGATGCCTGTAAGGAAGTTCCTCTGCATCTTCTTCTATATACATACTTTATAGGTCTGTAACATTCTTTAGTAGTGTATTTTATCTTCAATATGCATCTTCCACTTTTTCAAAGCCAGTAGGCTATGCATTTAGTATTTTCCTTCAAACTGGTTTTTAGGCCTCAAAATTGAAACTCAACCTTTATTTTTCACATAAAGTCAATGTGATTACAAGATTTTGTAAATTATAGGAAAGTCTTGTTGCCAAGAGTGACCTTTTAATGCTATTTGACTTCAAGAACAAAGAAACAAAACACGGGATTCCTGGTATGTTCTTGTGTGTAAACTGTATTAACAAAAAAGTTTAAACGCATGCTCCATGACAGAAACAGCTTGTTGATTCCGTACACTGCCAAGTTTAGTAAAAAATTAATTGCACCGATTGACTTGTCTAATTCTGCATCCCTGCCAATTAAAAGGGCCAAGCAACCCTTCCTTCCCTCACCCAAGTCCTAATTAGATTTCTCTAGAATACCTCTTGCAGTGGCTGACTTTTTTTTTTTTTTTCCTTCTTATTTATTGTAAGAGGATGACGGTCTTGAGTGTGTAACGAGAGAATAGATTGAAAGAGATTAACTTTTATTGTTTTAAATCAGTACTTCTTATTTATATATTAAATTAGTTTTTTGAGTTAATTGTTCATCAGTCAAAGTATAATAGATATTAGATATTGTAAACAAATGTTTTGGGAGGGCCATTGTTTACTTGTGCACTATGTACTAATATGTGTTGACATTGGGAAAGCAACTTCCTATTACAGGACTATAATAATTTATTTTTATTTTTTATTTTTGGTTGCTATAAACCTATAATATTAGTTGGGAAAAAAGGAAAAAGAAAAAGCTATATGTTGTGTCTTATTTTAAAATTTGCAAATGGGTCATTTTCTCCATGGTTTTGATTTTTAATTTGTTCACTAGCTAGTTAATCAGAAAAATACAAACTCTGTCAAATATCTAATGATATTGTACCATTCAAATAGTTGACTAAAGAAATTTCAAAATCCGTCTATCAAAACCCCAGCCATCTTCCCCTGTTTCATTCACCTGCTCATTCCCCATGAGAAAGTCCTCTGTTTCTTCTCTGCCATAACAATGAAACACAAACACCGAGCAGCTTTCTCACTATTTCTTCTTCCTATTCTCCTCCTTTTACAATCAATATCCGCTGTCGATTTTGTCTTCAATGGCTTCAACTCCTCCGGTATCTTACTCGTTGGCAACGCTACTGTGGATTCCCGGATTCTAACTCTCACTCACAGAACACGTTTCTCAATTGGTCGTGCACTTTACCCTACAAAAATTCCCACTAAAAAGCCAAATTCTTCTTATGTATACCCTTTTTCGACTTCTTTCATATTCTCCATGGCACCTTTCAAGAATACTCTTCCTGGGCATGGCTTAGTTTTCATTTTCACACATGTCCAAGGCATCCAAGGCACAAGCTCTGCTCAACATCTGGGCTTATTTAACCTCACCAACAATGGAAATTCAAGTAACCATGTGTTTGGTGTTGAATTCGATGTGTTTAAGAACCAAGAATTTGATGACATAAGTGACAATCATGTCGGTATTGACATCAATTCTCTCAAGTCTCTGAGCTCATATGATGCCGGATATTGGCCGGATAATAGAAAAAATGATGATGAGAAGTCATTTGAGGAATTGGTGCTCAACAATGGTGAAAACTACCAAGTTTGGATTGATTATGCTGATTCTTTGATTAATGTTAGTATGGCGCGGGCAGGGATGAGGAGGCCTCGGACACCATTATTGAATGTTTCTCTAAATTTATCTGAGGTTTTCGAGGATGAAATGTATGTTGGATTTACTAGTGCAACAGGGCAATTGGTTGAAAGTCACAAGGTTTTGGGTTGGAGCTTTAGTAATTCAAATTTTTCAATAAGTAAAGCACTGATTACTACTGGTTTGCCATCATTTGTTCTTCCAAAAGCTTCAATTTTTGAATCCAAAGGTTTTATAGCAGGGTTCACAATAGTAGTTTTCTTTATTATGTGTGCTTGTGTTTTCTTGGTTATGTTTTGGATAGAGAGGAGGAGAAGGATAGCGAGGGAGAGAGAGGCAATGGAGGATTGGGAATTAGAGTATTGGCCACACAGAATAACTTATCAGGAAATTGAGGCTGCAACAAATGGATTCTCAGAAGAAAATGTGATTGGCATCGGTGGGAATGGAAAGGTCTATAAGGGTGTTATAGCAGGAGGGTCAGAGATTGCAGTGAAGCGAATTTCACATGAAAATGATGGGATGAGAGAATTTCTTGCTGAAATTTCAAGTCTTGGAAGATTGAAGCATAGGAGTTTGGTGGGGTTGAGAGGCTGGTGCAAGAAAGAGCAAGGGAATTTCTTGTTGGTTTATGATTATATGGAAAATGGAAGCTTAGATAAGAGGATATTTGATCGTGATGAAAGCAAATTGTTGAGCTATGCGGATAGGATAAGGATTTTGAAAGATGTGGCATCTGGGATATTGTACTTGCATGAAGGATGGGAAGCCAAAGTTTTGCATAGGGATATTAAGGCCAGCAATGTGTTACTTGATAAGGAAATGAATGGAAGGCTAGGTGATTTTGGGTTAGCCAGGATGCACGGTCATGGTCAAGTGCCTACCACGACTCGGGTGGTTGGAACTGTTGGATATATGGCTCCAGAAGTGATTAGAACAGGCCGAGCATCGGCTCAGACTGATGTGTTTGGGTTTGGAGTCTTGATTTTAGAGGTCATGTGTGGGAAGAGGCCTATTGAAGAAGGAAAGACACCTTTGCTAGATTGGGTATGGCAACTGATGTTGCAAGGGAAACTAGTAGATGCGCTTGATGAAAGATTGAAGGCTAGAGGAGGTTTCAATGAGGAAGAAATAGAGAGGGTGATCCATTTGGGATTGTTGTGTGCATACCCGGATCCGAATAACCGCCCAACAATGAGACAAGTAGTGAAGGTTTTAGAAGGGAATATTGAAGCTGATGAGTCTGGAAGTGAAGACATGGATATGTATTTGCTCCAGCAGATGAAATCTAGGAGTACATGGTCTGACTTTTCCCAATTTAGCTATGAATCACACCCAACATTTGAAGATATCAGACAGTCTCAATCTTCAACATCTCTATCTTGGTCAAGTACTATAGTGGATGGGAGATAAATCATCTTTATGGATGAAACGGAGGGGCTCATGGCTAGCTGTACAACAATTTGACTGATTTTCAGGTACTCTTGGGGATGAACTTGGAAAGAAGCCTTTTTTCTTTTTATCATATCTTCATATGTTAATTCATGATTATTGGAATGGCTTTATGAAACAGAGTTCTTTTTATTGTACATATATTATATGGAGCATAGTATAGAAGGATTTGAGTTTTAGACTGTGATGCTCACCATGTGATTTCTCTATAAAGCTGCCACTTCAATTTAAGTAACATAACTCATTTCACTATGAGACAGGTTGTTTAAGTTAATTATTGGATGCTGTGATGGTTGCCAATATTATATAAGCAGGATGTGCTTCTCTTGCAGACCGAGAATAATATGAGTAAGAGGCAAACACAATTAAAGGGGCCAAATAATCCTTTCAATTAGAAACACTTTAATGACTGTTTCTGCTTGTTAATGTAAAATGGTGAGTTTGGAAAGAGAAGTCCACCTAATATATATTATTTTGCCGGTCAACAAAGTTTACATCTGTATACAAAACTAATAAAATCAATTTCACATTATTGTCATCAAGCACCAGTGGTCTAGTGGTAGAATAGTACCCTGCCACGGTACAGACCCGGGTTCGATTCCCGGCTGGTGCATTTTTGTCAGTTTGCCTTTTGTCTGTTTGAAATAAGATAGAAGTGGATGCCTTTTGTCTGTTTGCTCTTTATTTTTCAGTTAATTATATATAAGCTATTCTATTTAAAAAATAATAGTTTAAAAAAGTTATTGAGAACGAATGGATTTCTAATTAATTAATTTGTAATCTGTTAATTTGTTTTGGATAGACATAGATTTTAGTCATTTTTAGATAAAAACTGAAAAAAAAAAAAAAAAGAGATAAGAATTAAAAAAGTTATTGGATTAGATTTTTTTTTTTTTTAAATTAGTATTTTATTTTAAATATAAGTATACTAAATTGAAAAAAATAACATGTAACTTAAAAAGGTATGAAATTATAAATATAGGATTTTGTAGAAAAATTTATAATAAAAAGAATAGTTAAAGATTGAGGAAATCATAAGTGTGTTATGACTTTTAGAATAATATAGATATAAACTTACTTTGAATATGTGAATAATAAGTTTTTCTCAATATTATAAAATTAATTAGTCTAATAGGAGTTAAAATTTTCATAAATTCTCTAATCTTAACATGGATAAAACAATTCACTTTTGATCGGATCATATGCAAATTTCAAAGTCAGAAACTCAACATCGAAGTTAGGAAATTTATGAACATTTTATTATTCACAGCATTTCTAAGGAGTTTTGAACCCACAAAATCAATGAAGAAATCCTACTTTCTTAACCACAAAATCAACCACTTGAGATAAAATAAGACTATTTTAGTTATGAATATAGAGTTTAATTGATCTTTTTCTTGTAATAAAATTTAATCTAATTTCCACATATATTTTTGCATTTTACTAGTTATATGCACGCGCTATGTATGTCCTATGCCGAATGATTAAAAGCACCCAACTAATAATTGGCGAATTCGTAGGTTCAATTCCTATTGATTGCACGCCAATGGGACCCTCCAATAAGTCTATTGGAATTGGCTCTGTATCAATGGAATCTCATCATCCATACATGTAATATTCTTATCATAACATATGAATAGTAGGAAATAGCATTCGTGGTAAAGAAAATTAGAGATACAATCAAATATCAGTGATTAATCCCTCCCTTCATTTTTTATTTTTTATTTTAGTTTTTAGAATTTGAATAAGTTACAAAAGAGAAAGAGTCAAAGTGGATTCAACCTCAATGAAACTCATAATCCTGTCACAGGCTTCAATTTAAATTGAATTCATAATAAATAATAATAAAATGGATATTAGAGTGAGACCTATAATAGAGTGAGACAAGAAATAGAAATGTGATGGTTGGGACATGGGCAACAATATCATATAAGCTACTTAAATGAAAAATAAAATATTATAATGTGTTTCTAAATATAGTTAGAAAATTGTTGTATTACTTATTATTATAATAAATAAAAAGAAAAGGGTAAGTTAAGGTAAGACCATTCCATTTCGACAAAATACCATGCTATGCACGCACTATGCAAGCACATATTAAATAATTTTTCTAAAAATTATAAAATTGTCATCTAAGTTTTTTAATTTTATTTAAAAGAGAAAATATATCGTTGGTGTTAAGCGAGCTGTACCTTGAAGCAGGTAATTATTGGATGGCCTCTTAGTTGCAACTTGAACCCATATCTTTGAAAAGAAATAGGAGAGGAAATATTTATGTTTGATGAAAAATGAAAATGTTGGAGACAAATTAATTGGTATAATAAAAAAGATTTGAAGCACTGCATACAGGTATAAAAATAATTCAAGACCAAATAAAGAGATTATTGTTGAAAATTTCTGACAATTCTTAAAGTCATAAAACAAAACAAAACAAAATTTTGCATTTAAACAGAAACATTTTCATTTGAAGTTCTTATATGTTAGACCATCAATGGAGTCCTTCATCCCATTATTTTTCCTTTACAGATTGTTAAAGCTCATATGTCATACTAATTTTCAGCATACGCTTGCGAGGAATACCAAGCATTTTGTCACAAGGCGTCAAGTTCTTCTTCAAAAAGTTATAAGCATAATCAATCAAAATCTTCTTCCCTATTCCAGCAGTTTTACCAGCAAGGATCTCACTCTCACCCATCAAATGAACAACACCGACTCGCGAAGCTCGGTCAATTACATCAATATCACCTTCATTTGCAGTATAATTGTTAGAAATGAACTCCTTCAGTTTCTCAATCATTATCTTTTCAAAATCTTCTTTCTCGTTACGCACATCAACGTATCCATATCGAACAACGCAACGAAACACAGAGTTGTTTAGGATCCACGCAACGAAATAGAAATCGCTCTTCCAATGGAACTCTGTTTATAGGCAATGACTTGATGGAGACCAATACAAGGACAGAGTGAATAGCAGGCACATTTTCCATATAATGCATGAAAATTGGTGGGATACCTTGAACTAGCTCAGAGTAGAACATGGCAAGGCCAGGCAGTCGATTTAAGTTTGAGTTAACAGCCATCATATCACTGAGCCTCTCTGGAGAGATTATGTGATCAAGCTCATAATTATACTTCCTTCTATAGACATTATTCCAAACATACATTATGGTCATAAGTAAAGCAGCAAATGCAAGTGGTAGATATCCTCCTTGATCAAATTTGTATAGTACTGAACTTAAATAGAGAAGCTCAACAGAACCAATGATAACAATGAAGGAGATTACCAAAAATATATTGGTTTTCCATATGATTATCATGATCAGAACAAGAAAGGATGATGTGAGAGTCATAACAAATACCACTGCTATCCCTGCATATACAAAACTACTTGGTCAAAGAGATTCTAAACTAAACCAGTTCATTCAAAAGCTTAAATTATTAGATAAGGCTTTAAAGTTACCGTATGCATTGCTGATTTTAGTAGTGGTTTTGAACCCGACTATGACTCCAATACAAGCTAACATGAGTAGGTAATTCACTTCAGGGATATAAACTTGTCCTTCATACTTAGCCGATGTATGCACAATTTTCACACGAGGAAAACAACCTAATGCAACAGATTGTTGAATCATAGAGAAAGTCCCAGACATCAAGGCTTGACTAGCTATGATTGCTGCCATAACAGCAAGTACAAACATTGGCCAGTACAAAGAATCTGCATATATATATATATATATATATATATATATATCCATCATCATATTCATTAATCTTATGCACTTGAAATTCTCTGTAAATTGAATATAATTGTTCAATTACCTGGTATAGATTTAAAAAAGATGTCCCCAACAAGTTCAGTGTGTTTTCTGAGAAAGGAAGCTTGTCCAATATAGGCTAGAATGATAACAGGATATGTCACAAAACACATACTTATTTTTATGGACTGAACAGTGAATTGGCCAACATCAGCAAATAGTGCTTCACTTCCTGTAAGTATGTTTGCTTGCACAGTAAAATTAGCTTTGCAATGATATAAATTTCATGCAAAAAATCACAAAGTAAAAGTAGAGAAAGAACCTGTTGTGCAAAGTATAACACCACCAAGAGAAATCCATGCATTTTTCTTGTTTCTCCTAAAATAATCTACTACATATTTTGGATTTATAGCTTTCACAACAGCTGGATCATATTTGATGAAATTGTAAAAACCAATTCCTCCAATAAAGGCGAACCAAATACAAATAATTGGAGCAAAACTGTATCCAATTTTGTCAGTTCCAAATCCTTGAACCATGAATAGACTGACTAATATGGCTACAGATATCCAAACAATCCCACCTGTGTGAAAGAATAGAAAAATATAAGTTAACCTTTGGTTGATGTAATTTTACTTGGATTTCACTTTAGTCCCTATCATTCATTATACAATTACTCTAATTGGGTCCCTACTTTCACCGTCTATTCAAATTAACTTTGATGAAAGTGACATGAAAAGATAGAAGTGGATGAATAATAATGTTGTTGCTAACATGACTAATTGACGAATAAAAAATTGACATGTGAATTTTTAAAGAAAAAAAATGAAAACAAAATTTTTAAATTAAAAAATTCAATAAAAATTTAAATAAATTAAATTAACTTATAAACATAAGCAGCAAATGTATTTATCAAAAAGTAAAAAGGAAGAAATTCTTAGTCGTTACACAAAACTACTTGCTAATTTATTATGCTTGCATAACCGCCATGTCTGTTTAGTGTATCCTTTTCTTTTCTGGGTGATGATGGGGTCTGTTGTGGGTAAAAGAGCTACTTTGTGGGATTAAAGTGATATCTAAATAAAATTACAGGGACCAAATATATAATTTAGCTAAAAATATACTGGCAAGTACCTCAACATCAATAATTTAATTAATTTTTAAAAAAAATTTCCAAATGGCATACGAACCTTCTGTCATTATAGAAGTAGCTTCTTTAATTCCTCCAACAGCAGATAAAACTGCATTAAAGTAAAACAAATAACATTGTTAAATTTGATTCAACAATCATGAAAAACATTGAAAGAAAAGTTAGGGAGGAAATACTAATAATATTTTATGGTGTATGTATAATATCGTTTTGATACCAATTATTTAATTTTTTGACATAAAGTTCATAACCTGATATGCAAGGAGTGAGAACACCATCACCAATGACCATGGAAGTACTAAGCATGGTTGCAAGAAAAAGAAACATCTTGGCCAAATGGCTGTTCTCTAACCCTAATTTGATCCTTGAAGCTCTTTTCATGCGACTATTGTTGGGAAGATCAAGCTGGAAATTTGATACATCAGTATCTTCTGCTTGCTGATTCTGTATCAATCCGACCTTGGCATAACGACATATCAGAGAATACAATGCAAACGTTCCTCCTGAAAACATGACAAAAGTTTTAGTTGACATAGCAAAAAAAAAAAAAAAAAAAAAAGATTAAACAGAGATGATGTTCAATTTTCTTATTTACTTACCATGGCCATTATCAGTAGCTTGTAAGACGATAAACACGTATTTAATCATTGGCAGTAAAGTAATGGTGTAAAAGATTAAAGAAAGAACACCCAAAATATCATCATCGTGTTTGATTCCATCTGGGAAGACACCTGCAAACACATATAGAGGCGACGTACCAAGATCTCCATAGACGATTCCAAAGCTTTGAAATGCAAGAAGCAAGATTACTGACCAATCTGCCTTCTATAACAAATAAAATTTCAACAAAAATAATTTATACATGTAATTATACAAACAAGAAAAAGAAAATCAACATTATTCACAAATTAGATACGTAAAGAAGTTGTTTATAATTCAAGATGGAAACTAATTAACCACAATCAAGTAAAATAAAACATAAATGTAGTATATTTAAAATTTTATTTTCCTTTAAATTCTTAAGAGAGAAATTAATTTATACCTTAGAAGCATGACCGATATGATCCGGAAAACTTCTGGATTCGATATCCAAAAAATCATTTCTTACATGCAGGTTTTGCCCTGAAGAATGGTGATCATCATGTTGATAATCAGGACGAAGAACTTGTTGAGTGGCATCGCGATCATCATCAACAATTATATCTTCCATGGATGAAAAGTTTTTGGAGGGAGGATGAAAATGGGAGTGAGTTGTTTAAATAGATAGTGAGAGTATTTAGATAGCTCAGATCATGAAACCAATTGTGTAAAGGATTTAGAACTCAAAGGATTTTTTAGGACACTTAAGGAGGAAGCTTCCTTAAACCTTTTTATTTTAGAGTAAAAAAATTGTGAGAAAGATTCCTGGAAGTTCAATTTTGCGTGTAGACATATTTATTGCCTAATTGGCGTTAACGATCTACATTTAAGAAGTCATATCTTTTACACTATCCAAAATTTGAGAACATGCCATAACTGCACCAAGTTTTTCAGCAAAAATAATGCAAATTCTTGAAGCTAATTTTCTGACTTCGGAACAACAGGAATTAAGTTGAGATTGAGACAGAGCAATTGAATTTGAATGTAATAAAACTTTGAGTGTTATAGTTTATATATATAGAGAGAAAAAAAAAAAAGTGCATATATCGAGTGAGTTTGGTTTAACTTTTGGTTGTAATGTGATTTGAGATGCAGTTTGATTACAACTCATTTTTTTATGTTGTTTGGATGATTTTAAAATCTATGGTTACAAACCAAGGTTTGAGATTTTTTTTTTTTCGTTTTTTTGTGGTGTCAACGACCAATTTTTGTTAAGTCATTTTGTTGTGATATTTTACAAACTATGGTCACTACTAATCATGTAGTAGTATAACACAAACATTGTCTTTAAAGATGTTTATAAAATATAAAACTACTTGAATATGTGGATAATTAGTTTTTTTTTTTTTTATATTGTAAAATTAATTAGTTTAATTTGAGTTAAAATTTTCATAAATTCTCTAAATTTAACATATAACACAATTCGCTTTTGACCATATCATATGTGAATTTCAGAGTTGGAATCTCAACGTTACTATAAAATTTATGGGAATTTTACTTCTCACGACATTCTCAATAAGATTTAAACTCACGAAATTAATGAAGAAAACCCTCATGATCTTAACCACCAAACCAACCACTTGAGATAAAATAAGATTACTTTAGTAATGTGTAGTGTTTATTTGTTTTTTTTTTCTTGTAATAAAATTTAATTTAATTTGCACAAATATTTTATGCAAAATTTTCATACAGCTGCCATCAAGAATAAGAGAAATTGTCAAATGGCATAGATGTCAATGAAAGAGAAAGCATACAAAGTTGCAACTTGAACCCAAATCTTTGAAATAAAAAAATAGTAGGGGAAATATTGATCTAAACTCTAAAATAAAAATTCTGGGGACAATTAATTGGTATGATAAAAAAGATTTGAAGCACTACATACAGGTATAAAGATAATTCAAGACAAAATATAGAGATTATTGTTGAAATTTTCTAACAATACTAAAAGTTATAAAACAAAACAAACAAAACAAAATTTTGCGTTTAAACAGTAACATTTCCAATTGATTGGAGTCCTTCATCCCATTATCTTTCCTTCACAGATTGTTAAAGCTCATATGTCATACCGATTTTCAGCATACGCTTGTGAGGAATATCAAGCATTTTGTCACAATGCGTCAAGTTCTTCTTCAAAAAGTTATAAGCATAATCAATCAAAATCTTCTTCCCTATTCCAGCAGTTTTACCAGCTAGAATCTCATTCTCACCCATCAAATGAACAACACCGACTCGCGAAGCTCTGTCAATTACATCAATATCACCTTCATTTTCAGTATAATTGCTAGAAATGAACTCCTTCAGTTTCTCAATCATTATCTTTTCAAAATCTTCTTTCTCGTTACGCACATCAATGTATCCATATCGAACAATGCAACGAAACACATAAAGTTCTTTAGGTTCCACGCGACGAAATAGAAATTGCTCTTCCAATGGAACTCTGCTTATAGGCAATGACTTGATGGAGACAAATACAAGGACAGAGTGAATAGCAGGCACATTTTCCATATAATGCTTGAAAATTGGCGGGATACCTTGTACAAGCTCTGAGTAGAACATGGCAAGACCAGGCAGTCGATTAAAGTTTGAGTTAGCAGCCATGTCATTGAGCCTCTCTGCTGGGATTTTGTGATCAAGCTCATAATAGTACTTCCTTCGATAGACATTACTCCAGACATACATTATGGTCATAAGTAAAGCAGCAAATGCAAGTGGTAGATATCCTCCTTGATCAAATTTGTATAGTACTGAACTTAAATAGAGAAGCTCAACAGAACCAATGGTAACAATGAAGGAGATTACCCAAAATAAATTGGTTTTCCATATAATTATCATGATCAGTACAAGAAAGGATGATGTGAGAGTCATAACAAATACCACTGCTATCCCTGCATATACATAACTACTTAGTCAAAGAGGTTTCAAAATTAAACCAGTTCACTCAAAAATTTAAATTATTAGACAAGACTTTAAATTGAATAACATAGTACACAATGAGTTACCATATGCATTGCCGATTTTAATAGTGGTTTTGAACCCAACAGTGACTGCAATACAAGCTAACATGAGTAGGTAATTCACTTCAGGGATATAAACCTGTCCTTCATACTTAGACGATGTATGCACAATTTTCACACGAGGAAAACACCCTAATGCGACAGATTGTTGAATTATAGAGAAAGTCCCAGATATCATGGCTTGACTAGCTATGGTTGCTGCCAAAATAGCAAGTACAAACATTGGCCAATACAAAGAATCTGCATATATCCATGATCATATCACTTATTCATTAATCTTATTAACTAGCTCAATTTAAACTCTGTAAATTTAACGTAATAGTTCAAATTACCTGGTATAGATTTATAAAAGATGTCCCCAACAAGGTCAGTGTGTTTTCTGAGAAAGGAAGCTTGTCCAATATAGGCTAGCATGATAACTGGATATGTCACACAACACATACTTATTTGTATGGATCGAACGGTGAAATGGCCAACATCAGCAAATAGGGCTTCACTTCCTGTAAATTTGTTTTCATGTAAGCATGCATAGTAAAATTAGCTTTGCAAAGTTCGAAATATCATACAAAAAATCACAAAGTAAAAGTACGGAAAGAACCTGTTGTGCAAAGTATAACACCACCAAGAGAAATCCATGCATTTTTCTTGTTTCTCCTAAAATAATCTACTATATATTTCGGATTTATAGCTTTCACAACAGCTGGATCATATTTGATGAAATTGTAAAAACCAATTCCTCCAATGAAGGCGAACCAAATACAAATAATTGGAGCAAAACTGTATCCAATTTTGTCAGTTCCAAATCTTTGAACCATGAATAGAATGACTAATATGGCTACTGATATCCAAACAATCCTATCTGTGTGAAAGAATAGAAAAATATGTTGTGTAAGTACCTCAATATCAAGTATTTTAATTCAAATTTTTTAAAATTTTCCAAATGGCATACCAACCTTCTGTCATTATAGAAGTAGCTTCTTTAATTCCTCCAACAGCAGATAAAACTGCATTAAAGTATAACAAACAACATTGTTATATTTGATTCAACAATCATTAAAAACATTGAAAGAAAACCTAGGGAGGAAATACTAATAATAATTTTATGGTGAGGCCAATACACTAACGTCTTCTTGATACCAATTATTTAATTTTTCGACTTAAAATTAATAACCTGATATGCAAGGAGTGAGAACACCATCACCAATGACCATGGAAGTACCAAGCATGGTAGCAAGCAAAAGAAACATCTTGGCAAAACGACTGTTCTCTAACCCTAACATGATCCTTGAGGCTCTTTTAATGCGACGATTGTTGGGTAGATCAAGCTTGAAATTTGATACATCATTATCCTCTGCTTGCTGATTCGGTATCAATCCGATCTTGGCATAACGACATAGCAGAGAGTACAATGCAAACGTTCCTCCTGAAAACATGACAAAAACGTTAGTTGAAATAGCAAATTATGTTGCAGTTGATTGAGTTTGTGAAATGAAAACTCTTCAAATAGAGGTGATGTACAATTTTCTTAATTATTTACTTACCATCGCCATTATCTGTAGCCCGTAAGACGATAAACACGTATTTAACCATTGGTAGTAAAGTAAGGGTGTACAAGATTAAAGAAAGAACACCCAAAATATCATCATCGTGTTTGACTCCATCTGGGAAGACACCGGCAAACACATAAAGAGGCGAAGTACCAAGATCTCCATAGACGATTCCAAAGCTTTGAAATGCAAGAAGCAATATTACTGACCAACCTGCCTCCTATAACAAATAAAATTTCAATAAAATAATTTATACATGTAATTATTCAAACAAGAAAAAGAAAATTAACATTATTCACAAATTAGATACATAAAGAAGTTGTTTAAAATTTAAGATGAAAACTAATTAACCACAATCAAGTATAGTATATTTAAAATTTTATTTTCCTTTAAAATCATCATTTCACACAACTAATCAAATATGATATTGAGTTCATTGTAATTTAAAAGAGAAATTAATCTATACCTTAGAAGCTGAACCGATATGAGTGGAAAAACTTCTGGATTCGATGTCAAAAGAATCAGATCTTACATGAAGATTTTGCCCTGAAGAACGGTGATCATCATGTTGATAATCAGGACGAAGAACTTGTTGAGTGTCATGGCTATCATCATCAACAATTATATCTTCCATGGATGAAGAGTTTTTGGAGTGATGATGAAAATGGGAGTGAGTTGTTTAAATAGATAGTGAGAGTACTTAGAAAGCTCAGATCATGAAACCAATATATATATGTGTAGTGTAAACGATTTAGAACTCAAGGAATTTTAGGACTCTTGAGCAGGAAGCTTCCTTGAACCTTTTTCTGGAAATTTAACTTTGCCTGTAAAGTGTGTAGCTCATAGGTCCAAAAAATTTAACGTGTAAACATATTTATTGCCTATTAATTGGCGTTCTACATTTTAGGAAGTCATATCTTTTACACTGCATTTTTAGAGGAATATGTTTCTATCTATTAGCTTGAAGTCTCCTTTTTTTACTAGAACTCTATTACCCTTAACTCTTCACTCCCTGCATCCTAATCAAAGCATCTTGGCTGTGGTTTTCAATTGAATCAACAAGAAAAGATTTGAAACTTTGCTGTCTGGATGAAAAGTTTCATACATTTGCTTCTTAGCTAGAATCACCATAACGTCGTGATTTTTAATTTTTGTTATTCTTTTTTTTATAGAATTGCTAAAAACATATGTCTTGGAAATGCCAGATCCGATTTGCTTCTCTTTTTCAATTTTTTTTATTCCTTTAAACTTTTGACTTTGATGTTCCCGATCCAATTTGTGTTGGGGTTAAACTGCAGAGCTCAAGTATGGTAGATGTATAGAGAGGTATTGAATTGTAAAGAATATAATGGATTGAGCTGAGATTTATTCATTTAAAATGAGAATCGTAGGTCAAAACTAAATTCCGACTTTTTTTTTTTCAAAGAAGAATAGATTTAATCTTAACTGTTGAGTTTTAATAATACACATCACATTTATTCGAGTATGCACTTGGGAGTATTGAGTGATAAGTGTAATGGAGAGGAGCTGAATCAATAAAATTATATTAGAAATAATTATTTATATAAAATACTGAATTTAGTATAGGGTATTAGTGTCCTTATACAAAATGGTAACTCTAAAACTAATAAAAAGAAACAGATTCCTTTACAAATTGAGAACAATAAGAATATTAAATGTTTCTTAAATAATCATTATCTTTGTTTGGTGGATATGGAATAAAAAAATCCAAAATAAAATGTGAAAAAAATATATATCAACAAAACATATCGAACATCTATTTTTTAAGAAAAGTTTAAATAGGAGTTACTATTACCGTCATTATTACAGGGGTGACAATGAGCTTAGCTCATGAACAACTTGTGATCTACTTGTTAAGGAACTGGTCTATTTTGAGCTCGTTTAGTAAAATGAGCCAAGCTCAATCTTTTTCAAAGCTCAGCTCGTAAGCACGTGAGCTGGCTTCTATAATATTATTTAATAAATTTATTATTATTTATATATAAAGTTATAATAAATCTACTTATATACAAAATTTAACATTAGTTGTAATTTAATTTAGTGGTAAGTTATGTACAAGGTTACTAAGACTTAGTTTGTTAATGTTGTGGCTTTTTTAGACTTAATTTATCTTTCTGGCTCTCTTAGAGTTGTTTTTGAAACGTCATAACAGTAGTGTTTGGTAAAATAATTATAAAATATATTGTCAATAAGTAGAAGTCATAAAATTAAATTTTAAGGTTATATTAATTTTAAAAAATTTTGAGAATATAAGCTAGCTGTTAAAAGCATCATTGTCTTTAAAAGTCAAAAACAAAATTATTCTATTTTTTTTTAAATATAAAAAATTAACTTATACTTTTTGTAAATATAAATATTCTTTCAAAGAATATTACTAAAACTAAGCCTTAAGTAGGCTACGTGTTTAATTTTTTTAGGGCAACGAGGTGTTGGCTGGCATATTTTCCTAAAAAAAAAAAAAAAAGGATAAACGTAGGGTTGGAGTTTGGGAAGCAGTTCAAAGTGTTTTCTTGATTTGATTTGACAGTGTGAAAGGCCTTTTTTCTTCTGATTGTATAGTTTATAAAGCATGATGTATAAAAGACTACATGTGATCATCTTTAATTAGTCCAAGGGGCTTGCAACAGGCAACAATCTCGATCTTGGTTGTGAGCTGTTATTTTTTATAAGATTTGTATGACTCAAGTGGTAAATAATGGGTGATATATAGCATTATATTGACAAGATATTTCACATAAATTTCATCTGACCATTAAGAAGAGGCATCTAGTCTATCAGGTAGTACTTTTGTAAGTAAAAAATTTGAAAATCCAAGAAAAATATATATAAAACATAGAAACTAAAGTAGTTCCATTTTTTAGTTGCCTTTTGAAAATTCATTTACTATCTTTTTTTCTTTTTACCATTATTGTTCCTTTACAAATATACATGACAGTACATGAGTTGACAGACCTGTCAATATTTGGATGCAATCATCAAGGCATTATGGTCAAGAGGCACTCAAAGGTGTCCACCTCAACACCCTCAAAACAGTGTATAAAAGGATAATACCTCCAAGATAAACCAACTCTCTCAATTATGCTTTGGGGCTTCAAGTCTCTCTTTTTGGAAAAAATGGAGCAAAATCAATTAGAAAGCATAACAAATCTCTTTAGCTTCAAACATGACAGCAAGAAAAAAAATATATATATATAAGAAACAACGAGTGATCAATTTTAAATGAGTCTCATTAGCAAAAAGATATGTCACTTTCTCTTTAAAGTATACTTGCTTATATTTAATTATAATATAATAGTATAGATTTATATTCTTAATTTCTTTTTATATTATACATGATAAAATTAAATTATATATATATAAAAAAAAAAAACACAGAAATACAATAATAATATATTTATATTATCTAATACATTATATAAATTTATATTATTAAATTTTCCAATATACACCAAATGAATTCTTAATGTACATTAACCAAAATAACAAGTGTTGTAAATTTCATAGTATCGCAAAAAACTCACCTACTCACATTTTTTATATTATCAAATCTATATTATACTAATTTGTTTTGTTTAAATTTTCAATTTATCATATAGAGTTAATAAAGCTAAAATTATAAAATTTATATTATAAATTTAATTTGTCACCAATAATGTAACTTTAATTCCACAAGCCTAGCTAGCTAGAAGAGATATAAGATATCTGTGGTATAGGCTTTGAAATTGAAATTTGTGTGGATTACAGCTCGCATTCATTTCCAAAAATCATATAAGAAATTAGAGATCACGAGGCAGGCGAGGATGGAGAATATGTTTAGAATATGCCAAAAAGGCAAGACATGATGCTGGATATAAATGTTATATTTGTATGTGAGCTCGTGTTTGATATGAACAAGCTAGCTAGCTAGGCACATGCAAAAACACGTGCCAAACTTCACAGTTCCTTTCCCATACAGATACAGGTCATTCAACTTGAGCATGAGGTGTGTTAATGTTTTGTCTGGGAGATGGAAAATTTGGAGAAAAAAAATGAAAATGAAAAAATAATAATACAATTTGTAAATTTTTTAAACACATAAATATTCGATAGTTTAAATTCTTATCCGTAGAAAAATAATAGGAAAATTTCAAACTGATTGGGACAACAGATAATTTTCCTTTCCATTTTTGGACAAAGATAATTTTTTTCGTTCTATTTTATTTTTCTCCATTCTCGTCAATTATTTTATTTTTATTCCAATTATCTCCAAACAAAGTGTGAATGTCTTCCACAATCCACCATACGATTGCATACCCTACAAAACACTCAACGGTACACATGACACACACGAGCACGAATCTTATCTGTTTCTCTGCCAACCTATCAAATCAATTTTCCATATTTTTAGCAACAAAGACTAGTTAATGTTAATTTTTTGTTAAGAACAAAGAATAATTATATGTCATAGGTGATACATTCATACTCCTACAGACTGCCCAAGAGTATTACTGGTTTGGCGTCCGTTGTTGCATGGGAAGCAGATCCCTGGTTTTTTCTCGAAGCCTTTAGAGGAATGTCTCATTAGTAATATCCCGGGCAATCGGGCATCAATGGTCATAATAGTTGGTCAACTATTTTTGAAATCACCTGTTGGTATTTATGGAAATGGCAAAATACAGGCACCTTTCAATCTGAGTTTAATTGGCCTTTGTTTCCAAAAAGGGAGATTATGAAGTTTATGCATGAAATCAAGATGGCGGATAAGGCTTTATGTTTACATACTCCAACCAAACAGTTTGAGATTGCTTGGGTGAGGTGAAGACCACCACATGATACATGGATGAAACTCAACACGGATGGAGCATCTAGAGGTAACCCAGGTGAAGCTAGCGTGGCTGGTGTCCTTCGGAATAGTCTTGGTGGATGGGAGTTTGGTTTTTGTAGGAAATTGGGCTGGTGTTGTTCCGTGAGAGCCGAGTTGTGGACTCTGAGACTAGGTCTCCTAGCTGCTTGGAACAAAGGACATAGGAAGATTTTGGCCAACGTAGATTCTCAAATTATTGTTCAGTTGGTGTAACAGGAAAACTATAATCTCAATGCCTATATGCCGTTAATTTGTGATATCAAGAGGCTTATTGGTAGGGACTGGGAAGTTAGATGAAGCCATATTCACCGTGAAGGAAACAGAGTTACGAATCATTTAGCTAACCTTATTCTTGATGGTTCAGATTGTGACATCATTTGGTCACATGTTCCTTCTTCGCTTCAACCTCTAGTAGATGCCGATATGACAGGGGTTGCTTGGCAGCGTCATATTGCAGTCTGTGGTTTAGCTCTGTTTTGCTTTGTTTTGTTTTTTCCTTCTCAAAAAAATAAAAAATAAAAAAAAATTTACAATGTCATTGTAGGTGCAATGTTTCTATCAGAATTTATGGTGTATCCAGCTTAATTTTCTATTACAATCAAATTATTTTTATATTTTTATGAGTTTTTTATTGCATAAATGTTCTTAATTGTTATTTTACTTTAAATAGACTAATATTTTTTCTAATTTTTCTCTATTTTACTTTAGAACTATTAATTACATTTTTACTTCTTCTAAATATTATTAAATTTATATTTTTTTAATAACTATATGTCAATACTAATTAAATTCATTTTTTTTTTTATTTTGTTTGCTTAATAAGAGCCTAATAATCTTTTTTTAAATTAAAAATTTAAAAATAAATTACTATAAATTAAAAAATATTAAAAGTAAAGCTTCATGATTATATTATCATTGTTTTAACTTTTAATTCATACAAAAAATTTATTTTTTCAATAATAATATGTTAATAGTAATTAGGGTTGGGGTACCGTAACTAGGGGTGTGCACGGGTCGGTTCGGTCCGGGTAGTGACAAATTTTTGAACCAAACCGAATTTATCGGATATTTAAATTAACTACCCGAAACCGAACCGATAATGAAAAATATCCGAAATTAACCGAACCGAAAAATTAACCCCTACTTCGGTTCGAGTAATGCATTACCCGAAAAATAACATATCAACCTAATTTCAATCAAAATAAACTCATCACCTTCCAATAATTCTTCAACTATTTTACTAAATAAAATCATAAAAAAACTAATTTAACTTTTATACTTAAGTAATCATCTTAAACATAATAAAATTCAAAACTAAATCACAAAAATACAATTATCCACTAATAAAAAGCTTAACAAGTTCATAAATGACAAGTTTATAAAAATAAAAATTACAACAACAAATTCAAATTCAAATAGCCAGTAGCTTCCATTTCAAACAAAAAGAAAAAAAATAGTAGATTCCAACAAGCATGCAGCTTCCATTCCAAAATAGCAATCCAAGACTCCAATTATCCTACAATATAAATACAATAGTTAGAACATTTTAGGCCAAATATCATGATAGAAATAAGTTGAAATAATATCTTACTTTAGTTGTAAAACACATCAATCATCAATGACAAACATTGGTTGTAATTTCAATCCAACAAAGTCTACAAAAAAGATGAAATCAATCACATAGATTTATGAAACAAATTAGAAGTTAACAAATCAAACTAGTTTTTTAGTAAATTATACCTTGCTCAACCTTTTCCATCTCTTCAAGTTTCTCTTCAATATCAATTGAAAGAGGAGAAGATCTCATCCAACTTTGAGTGCAAATTAGAGCCTCGACTAATCTCGGTGTCAATGAGCTACGAAATGCATCAAGTACACGATCACCGGTACTAAAAGTTGATTCTGAGGCCACAGTAAATACCGGAATAGCCAAAACATCACGTGCCATCATAGAAAGAACCTGATATTTTGAAGAATTTAACTTCCACCAGCTCAATATATCAAAGTTTTCATCCTTACATTCACCAAGTCCCCTCCCCTAAATACTTTTCCAGCTCTGATTTATTTTCAAATCCTTGCTCTTCTGCTTTTCTCTTTCTAAATCTTGATGTAATAGAAGAGTTTTGACCAGTATTACTTGTGTCAACCTCATTGTTAGCTTGAGAAATAGATATTTGTTGACTACAAGCTCCACTAGCCAATTTATAAAACTCAAACAAATCATATAAAGTATTTTTCACTTTTTTTCTCAATTCCAAAGCTGTCAAAGCATCATAGGATTCATCAATAACAAAATCAACAAACTCTAATTTGTTTCTAGAATCAATCACCACTGCAACAAATAACATGATATTGATATTTTCAACTTTTCCCCAATACTTGTCATGTTTTCCCTTCATCTTGAATGCCATTGATTGGATATTCAGATCATCACTTTTGCACAATTCCAGTATCTTTAAGCCAATTTCATAAATCTCTTGACAATATTGATTGCTAGTGACATATAAAGAACCAGAGACACGCGAATGTTGCATCATAGAAAGTTTTCAAAAACGGCAATAAAGACCGTGCAAGCTCCCAATCATCCTCTAATGGTAAACCCCTCATTTTCTTTTTATTATCTGTTAGCTCATCAACATATTTTTTATCTCATTCTTCTAAACTATCAAAAGCACTCTGAAATTTCAAAGCTGCCTCTAACATCAAATAAGTAGAATTCCATCTAGTTTCCACATCAAGACATACAAGACTTTTGCTTTCAATTTTTTCAGATTCAATACAAGCTTTAAATCTTAGCATTCTAGCAGGAGAAGACCTTTACATATCTTACTGCTGAACGAATACGAAAAATTGAGTCATCTAGATCTTTAAGTCCATCTTTCACAGTTAGAACAGTACCCTTCCAATTATTGAGTTTTCTTTTTAAGTATTGCACACCAACATCATTAGAGCTCGCATTATCAACAGTGATAGTCATAACTTTATCAATACCCCACATAAGTAAACACTTCTCAACAGCCTTCCCAATTACCTCACCCAAATGACTAGAAATAGGACAGAAATTTAAAATTCTTTTGTGTAATTTCCAATCATTGTCAATAAAATGACCAGTGAGACACATATAAGAAAAATTCTGCCTAGATGTCCCAAGTATCAGTGATGAGGCAAATTCTTGAATTTGCTTTTTTCAAATAAAGCTTCATGTTTTCCATCTCACTAGCATATACATCAAAAATGTCTCTAGTCACAGTGAAACGTGAGGGAACAACAAACTTAGGCTGCATCATATTACAAAAAGCACGAAAACCTTCATGCTCTACATGCCTAAGCGGTAACTCATCAATTATGATCATTCTAGCAAGATACTTTCTACACAAATCTTGATCAAACTTCCATGCCATAACTGTGCAATTAGTATCCCCACCCTCATCTAAATTACTTTTTGATTTAAAAGCAATTATTTGTTGACCCTTAGCCATTTTCTTGTTATAGGATATTTTTTACATCTTCCTAGATGATTATGCATTGCACTTGTGCCATTTTCAGTAGAACAAGAAATATCATCAGCACAATAATGACAAGATGCTCTCTGTTCACGATCTAATTTGGTGAAATGATCCCACACCTGAGAACGAGTCTTACCTCGACCCCCAGACTTAGCTTTGCCACGTAAAGTTGGAAGTGGTGGTTTTAAAGATGCACCAGCAAAACAATTCTCTTCAATTTGAATATTATCAGTTGTATCCATGCTATTGCTTTCCATCTAGCATATAAAAATAACAATTGCACATTACCTATGGCCAAAGTTGCTTGTGTTTGATTTTGTGTAAAAAAAATAAAAAATAGAGCCACCATCATAGACGTTCATCACTGTGACCAAAGCTATGTGTTTGATTTTGTGTGAAAAAGAAGAAGACAAAGCCACCATCATAGTGACCAAAGTTGCTAGTGTTTGATTTTGTGTAAAAAAAACAAAAACAAAGCCACTATCATAGACGTAGAGAGGAAGTTATGAAGAAAACAAACCATGTAGAATGTAGATCTTGACGGATTGATGACTTGGTGTTGGCTGGATTGTGTAGATCTTGTATTGAATAATAATAGGGTTGAACACATGAGAAAAGAAAGAGCTTCGGCTAAAAGACTTGCAGCTCCTTCTATTTCCCTTGTAATACCTCCTTTTGATTGAGCTTGAGGTGTCCCAAATCAGTCCATGAATTGAAAGGTAACTGCTGCTCACAAAGACAGGGGACGGAGATCCAAATCAGTCCATCAATTAAAAGGCAGCTATTGCTCACAAAGACAAGGAAAGGAGATCCAAATTAGTCCATAAATTGAAAGGCAACTGTTGCTCACAAAGACAAGGAAGGAGATGAGATTGGCAGGCTGGCAGATGTGGAATGGAGATGGGAGGCGGGCAGGCTGCTGCAAAATGTAAATGGCCAAATGGGTAAGATAGAATAGGGTTTGTTAATTAGATATTAATATTCTTTTTTTTTTCCTTTTTTTTGTGTGGCTAAAATAGATATCTTATATCTATATTCATTCAATTGTATAATAATATTTTTTTTTTGCTAAAATTAGATATCTTATATCTATATTCATTAAATTATATAATAATAATTTTTTTTTTTGCTAAAATTATATATCTTATATCTATATTCATTAAATTATATAATAATTTATTTATTTTTGGTAAAATTAGATATCTTATATTTATATTCATTAAATTATATAATAATTTTTTTAATATATAAATTCAGGTAACCATGGGTAACCGTTATATTTTAATAAATTACCCATACCCGAACCAAAATTTTTGGGTCTTCAATTTAGATACCCGTAACCGAACTAAAATACATGAATACCCGAAATTACCCGAACCGAATGACCGGTTCGGTTCAGGTTTTCGAGTATACCGGGTTCGTTGCACACCCCTAATCGTAACTAGGGTTTGGGTTGGAGTACCGTAATTAGGGTTACTTAGGTATGAGGTACCATAATTAGAGTTAGGGTATTATAATTAGGGTTAGAGTATCATAATTAGAGTTAAAATATCCTAATTAGTATTAGGGTTAGGGTATCATAACTAGAGTTAGGGCATCATAACTAGAGTTAGGGTACCGTAACTAGAGTTAGGATGCCAAAACTATGATTAGGATTGAAGTATTGAAATTAGGTATCTTAATCAGGATTAGAATACCGTAATTATGGTTAGTTTTTTTCTCTTAATTCTTTTTATATTAATAAATCTATAATTTGTTAATAACTATATATCAATAATATTTAAGGCTAAATTTCTTAATTTTTTTTTATTTAGTAAGTCACAAATAATTATAATATTAAAATTAAAAAACTAAAAATATTAAGATTATAATGTAATTGTGGTTATTCTTTTTATATTTTTAAAATATTAAAAAAATATTTATATTATGAATTAAACTTTTATTCAATTGATCTATTTGTTTAATGTAATTAACATGAAATATTATTTTTTATTAATTTTAATTTTTTACTATGCACATCAATTATTGATAAGCATTTATATATGTATCATGTACATGATTCACGCTCAGTGCGTATGCCATGAAACTAATATATATATATATTAATTATGATCTTCTTTTTTTCTTTTTTCTTTTTTTTTACTAGTTAGAATACATAATCTCATTTTATTTCTTAATATGACATGTGTATAAATCAACATATAAAATCGATGACATAACATCTTTATCGTTAAACATCTTCACAAGTGTTGTAACAATTCAAAACTGATTATTTAAATACGATGTTAAATCATAATCTCCAATAAGAAGAGAGGTGTATTGAACTAAATAAAAACCTCCAAAATAAGGAGAACTGTAGACTCAGGAGAAATAAAAAAATTTGTTTGAGATACTACAAGAAACTCAACATTTGCCATATGAACTTTACATATATGTGGTTTCAGATTCTCTCATGTTCTACTAAGAACGGAATTTGGTTTTGTATAAGAGATACGGAAATAAGCAAAATTTGAATCTATTTTTGAATTAGATACACTTTTAGAAGGAAATGGTGTATCTCTATTATTGGAACATGACTCATGTGCAACATTAGAGGATCCAAATCTCACATTTACGTGATTAGTTTATTTAAAGTAAAATAGAAAAAGAAAAAATAGCTAGATTTATGGGTTGTCAACAAGAGAATGCATGACAACCTTGTCAACAACCCCTGCATAATTTTTTTTATTTTTTTATTTTTAGAGAGCTTGTAGAGAAAAAGAAAGTGAGAAAACTAGGGCCACTTATTATAGTTGTGTCATTGATCATTAACTCAACAAATATATTGATAAAAAATTAAATAACATTGTTAGTTAAAACTCACATAGTAAAAAGAACTGAATGTATAAACTCCATCTCTAAATACATTTATAACATATCAATTTATTCGATTAAAATCAAGTGTAGCGATTGATACTATGGTTGATCGACTGAATTAAATTCGTTGTTTCATGAATATTAGTCTATTTACCATGCATGAAAGATATTTGATTGTAATTTTATCTAATACGCAGGTTTTTTTCAGTTAAAAATTAAGAAAAACTATTGCTCCATAATCTCTATATATAAGGTCAAAGCTAGCCAGCTAGGCAACCTTCTCATGAGTGATTATTTGTGTGTGTATGTGTGTTTTTTTAAAAATTATCAAAATGCATATTGCATGGTATGACAAAGATAGTTAATGGTTTAAAGTCAATATTGTCATGACTAAACATTCAAATAATTAATCACCGGTTTGAGCTGGAGAGATCTAGAGTAATCCATATAGAGTAACAAAACCACGCTGATTAAAAACACGAGTATTTAGAAATATATTCACAACAACGTATTGATAATTGTAATAAAAAAAATTATAGTATTAGTTCTTATAAATTATATAAAATAAAAATAAAGTGTCAGATAATTCAATTAATAAAATCTACATATTTTTGTCGTCTCATGTATTTAAAATTGAATTCCTGCTTAACTAATTCTAAGGGATTGACCTAGTGGTTAAGAATGTATACTCCATTCATTGACATTTTAGATTTGAATCTCATTAGAGAAGGCCATTTGGAATTAAAGTTTTATAATTTTTCTAGTCACATCGTGGATAATCTGTATTTGATCAAACAAAAAATATAATTAGTCGATATACTGCATAAGCGAGGTCACACACATTTGACCGCTTAATATGAAAAAAAAAAATCATGTTCAATATGGAATAAAGATTTATTAGAAGAGAGAGAATTACGTTTTGTTAAGTCAGTTCAGTGAACTTCCTACTAACTAAACATAAATAAATGTTTACTATTGGAATTAAAAGAAACTGCTTAACACGTGAAAATGCAGGGTAGAGTTTAGGAATGTTATAGGTTCTATATATATTGTATAGTTGGAGTTTAGAAATCAGGTGAAGAGATTTGAATAAGACACCTTTCAGCTGAAATTGAGTAGAATTGAGATTCAATTTAGCCTCGGCTTGTTAACTATTTTATTAATATTCAGCTAAAAACAAAACGAATTGAAATTGATTAATTTAGAATGGAATATCAAACTTTAAATACTCAACTCAAAAAATTATTAAATAACTAATTATAATTTATATGAAAAATACATGAGTCTAATTTATTATGTGCTCAAATATTCGAGTTTAGAATGAGATTCGTTTTCAAACTCAAAATCGAATACAAGTATCTTTCACGTGGAATAATTTCTAACCAATTACATCCAATGTTATCATTTAGTTGCCAGTGAACCAAAAAATAAAAGAGAAACAAAACAATTGTTTATCGCTAATGCATAGAATAATAGAGAATTGAACCATGTCAATGTACTGGAAGCTTCCACTACTCACCTGTGATGGAAGAATGTGGTCGGAAGTAAGACTCCATTTCTAAGTACATATATAACAAATTGCATTTTAAACACATGGATCAATCCCTAAAATATTATAATTAGTCAAAGTAAATAGGCTTCTACACTTCTCTATTTGAATCTACCAAATTTATAAAAAAGTTTCTTTTCCTATTTCCATTTTATCTACCCTAGTTTCTACACAAATTAGCCACTAGCACGTATAAAATCCTCTACCCCACAAAAAATAGACTGCAAGTAAACATGTTTACTTTCCTAAGATATACATATAAATATTAACGCTTGCATACCCAATTTAATTAAATTAAATTTTATATGTCTAGATGATCATTTAATTGTATTATATTCTGATCGAATTCTAATTAATTTATTAATAATTACATTTTATATAACAGTTAAGAAAAGAAAATACAAAAATAAATTTAATCTACATTCGATAAGTTCAAATTTGCTTCTAATTAAAATTTTATAATTTGATTATTTTAAATCAAATCATTAATATATTTTTAACACATTCGTTTTTCAAGTAAATTACAAATCGAGTTGGTAAGATATAAACATGGTTTGAATCATTATCATGGATAATAAAATAAACATTATTTATCTTTTATCTTCCACAAAATTCTAAATTATGTAGGATAAAACTGGTGTACAGATTGAAAACATTCTAGACACTATTCGAATTAATTTTCTTTTGCTTAACAACCATAAAAATACAACGTGGGTCTTATGAGCGTGAACATTCAAGTCTTTGGGTTGTTTCAATTATTACACATCTTAAAATTACCAAAACACCCCCAATCATATAATAGAAATCTTGTCCTCCTACCAAAACTAAACCAACATCCATTAACCATTGGCAATACGCCGCGTATTACATCTCGTAATCCTTAATAATCACATGATCCAGTGGTCCAGTGGGCCCAACCTGTTTGTATTATAAGATAAACCTTGAACTTAGACGTGTCAGATTTACCCACGGTACATCAATCACATCATACACATTTATTTATGCCCCAATTTGTCTGTTGCGTAATTGGTGGTCCCACCATTCACAGGCCAAGGTTTGAGTGGGCCCATATAATTATATAGCATCTGGCCTAACTTCACTTCTTCTTTTCTGGGTATTGCATTTTGCCCCCTAATTTATGACAGATTTGCAATTTCCCTTTCCTTGCCTTTTGAATTGAGATATAACTTCTTTTTTTATATATAAGAAATGATGGAGATTAACTACATTAGATAGAACAACAGAATATGAAGTGCAACAGATCAATCGACGGAAGTTTCTAAAATTGAACATAATTTTTTCAAACTCATTTCAACAATTAATAATACTACAACTTCATACACATATACAAATAATTATTTAAATGTACAAATGATTCGCAAATGACACATAAGCGAGATTTAAACCTCCAACCAAAAAGTTACAATAATTTCTATTAAAATTTGTTGAATCAAAACTTGGTTGTGCTATCTATTTATTATGTTAATGTTCAATTTTAAATCAATTGCCACTAGCATTGTCAAAACATTCTTCATAAAAATCTTCTACTGATTTTGAAATTATTTGTTAATAATTAAGTAATGTATTCTTGATTTATAAAAATTTTAAACAATCATTATTGATACTGGTATAAAGAAACACCCTTGACATTCTCATTTAGCCTATTTGAGAAGGCTTTCTATGCACTAGGATCAATTTATGAAAGATTTATATTTGGAAGCAGAATAAAATGGAAAACTAATGGAGCACTTGAAGAAATTCTTAGGCAAGCATTGCCTATCATGTGCCACAATAATTGGACTAATAAAATAATGTAATGTAACTTGAAACTAACATATCCTTCTAAAGTGAAAATACTTGGACTTTGTCTATTTTGTCTTGTCAATTTTTCTGTCACTGCCAATTATTATATAATTGTTAAAATTAAGAGAGAGTCTCAATTATAATTAATCAATAATCACGAACAATAACATAAAGTTATCAGATAATTATTATTGATACGGGTTTCGAAACTATCACATGTAATAATGTAATAGTTTACCTATTTTTTCATATGATTCCATTCTTGATTTCCTAGATGACATAAAGCTAGGTAACAAACGTTTTGGTTGGGAAAAAACATCAAGATAAAACAATTGAAATAGACGTAGTTAATGTGGTTCAAAGTTAAAGTTTAAAAAAAAAATGTATTTACCTTTTTATATTTTTTGGCTATGAATTATTTTATCTTTAACTTCAAAGACAATAGAGGGTACATTCTAAAAATAAAGATGCTTGATGAGGTAGCAGAGTGCAATTAATGCTTTTTAAGATGACAAAATTTTGAAATACTGAAGTCTGAATATTCGAGTATTATCTAGACAGTTTGGTCAATTGGTGGATGAAATTATTGGACGTAACTGACGTGGATCCTGGCTGTCCGGTTAAGTTCTACCAAATTCTATGACCCGGTCCGATTCACTCTAACCAACAAAATCTTCCCACCTATGCATCAGCGTACTTATCATACTCATGTGCGCGGCGCCTAGTTCGTCCAAGTTTGCAAATGCGGGGCCCACATTGATCCAAATTTTGGTATAAAAGGGTGCGACACCTGATCCATGCCCAAATCACACCATTTGTGAGAGGTGAAAATTTCAATTAGAAACCAAAAAAAAAAGAGGTCATGGCCGGAAGAGTGACCAAAACTATGGCAGCTCGCCGGAATTCTCTCCGAAACAGCCTTGAATTTAGATATTCCGATCAAGGATCCACGAGTTCGACAGATGTTGAGCTTGAATTTCTCAATGATGAGTTATTATTAACCGAAGAAATTAATAGCGTCGACTGTCTTCACAATGAATTGGTGAATGATGAAACAGATGATGAAGGAAGAGAAAATAATGGTAGTGTTGAGGAGGACAAAAGCTATTGGGAAAATCAACACCAGCTTTTACAAGTAAGAAGAAATCAATTTTGTACATGTTTTAAATTTTTATGTGACACAATTAATTATGTGTTATGGATTATTTTAAATGACATTTTTTTTTTTTAATTGCAGAATACATTATACAGGACAAGTTCTCTGGAATCAGGAATAAGGAATGCCACCAAAGAAGCACTTAGGGAGATACAAAGTGCAGAAACTGTCTGTGCTTGTGGGAGGCCGATGGCTGCCAGCTGCCGGAACTGCTTGATAAGAGAAATTTCCGGCCGGCTTCAAATTGCAGGTTATAACAGTGCCATTTGCAAATCAAAATGGAGAAGCTCACCTGATAGCCCTTCAGGTAAATTTATTTTGCAAATCAAACTGCATTATTTATTTATTTTATCCTTAATTTTTAGAGGGTACTAATCAATTCCACAGTTAATCATTACTCATTTATGTAGGTCCATCCTTTATTTTTTCTTTTCCTAAAAAAGTAAAATAATAGAAGTAAAAGAAGAATTAATTAATGTTAATTCATAATTAATCTTATCCTTAGTTGAAATTATACATTTTTTTTTGCAGGAGAACATACTTTTTTGGATGTGATTGAGAATACAAGATCAAAGAAAGGAGAGATGAGAGTGATTATAGAATTGAATTTCAAGGCTGAGTTCGAGATGGCAAGAGCAAACGAAGAATACAACCGGCTAGTCCAGCGGCTGCCGGAGGTATTTGTAGGAAAAATTGAAAGATTACAAGGCCTGATAAAGATTTTGTGCATGGCTGCCAAGAAATGTATGAAGGAAAAGAAAATGCACTTGGGGCCATGGAGGAAGCAGAAGTACATGCAAGCCAAGTGGCTAAGTGCTTGTGAGAGGACATCTTCCACTTCTCTCTTATCAACCACTTATTCTGGCAGGACTGCAAAAGCCAAAGGCATCAATGCTCACAGTTGATTTGTTAGATAAGTTGCCTAATATGCATTGTTCTGCAGTTGAAGTTGTTTGACAAACATGATATATTTTGGTCAATGTTTTTTTTTCGGTTTGAAGGGTGGCTGGGGATCGTACCCATGACCTCGAGAGTGGGAGAGAGTGATTGTAAGAATGAAAATTAAATACGAAGTTAAGAACAAAAGTTACTTTCTCTTAACTAAGAACGAAGATAAATGACGAAATTAAAGTTTGATGTTAGGATCACAAAAGCATTCAAAACTTTGAATAGTTGAGATATTGAAAGATATAATTTTATTTTTTAAATGTTTATTTGAAAATGATGTAATGTAATTTTGTTTTATACTCATTCTTAAATAGGAGGAGGAAAACTAACAATGTTGGGTATAATGGTAAGTTAGTTGTATTTGAGAGGTCATCCTAATGGTGACATAGTATGAGAAATTAGTCTCACAATAATGTTTATTAAGAAACTCGTGAAATAAAACATAAATAAGAGGAGAAAAAAAATTAGGTTCAGCTTTGAGATAGATGGGTTTCCTGAATGTGTGGGTATTCTATTTACCTTTTTATTTTTATGATAAAAAGAATAGAAATTTATTTTACAAGAAATTCATATCTTTGTTATGGTTTTAATTCTAGATCATTTATACATTATGTATATGTTCTCATTTTATCAGCTTAAAAAATAAGTAAATAATTAACAATGAAAGATGAGAGGCAAAGCGATATTAATTAAATAATATGAAAAAATATTATTAAAGATGGGTTTTGGTAATTTTGCCTTTTCTTTTGTTCTTCATTTACAATGTGCTTCAATTTCTTATCTCATTTTTAGTTTTCACTACTTGATAGGTTAGATTAGTAGTTTGAGTTTTACAGAAAAGTTTAAAACAGACCAAACCTTTAAATGTCAAAGAAAAAAGAAAGGGCCTATTTGGGCTAAAAAAAATCAGATGGTAATGATCTAAGGCCTAAAACCGAATTATAAACCAACTCAAACCAAATTAGTTATCCGGCCGAAACAGAACTTTGAACACCACTATATTAGAAATTTTATACACTGTTACTAAACATGATTATAATATATCATCTCACTTAACTAAAACCAAAGTAATACATATCATTAAACAGTATTAAACACAAAGTATAACAAATATTAACTCATATTATATGCGAATAATGTATTTTTCAAATTTGCCTCTACAGTTGGACTCGTATACTGTTGAATTCGAGCCCAATTGTTTTCTCTAATTTTAGATTTGTTTGGGCTTATTGGGCCTAAGTCATATGGATCCCTCTAAAATGCCTCATCCAAGCCCTCTTTTGCCTCCTCCCTCTTCACTTTTTACTTAAATCCAACAATAATTCTCCAAAGATTGATTGAGAAAGGCTAACCATACAATAACTAATACTAAAGATAAGCATCTTCAACTATGGAACAAAGATGTTAATATATATATATATATATATACATTATATTTTTAATTTTTATAATTTGATCGAAAATTTAATTTAATATTTATGGTTCAAAAAGTTAAAATATTATTGATACATACTATTCAATAAATGAGAAATGACGTGACAAATACATGTTAATATAATTCACAATAAGAGCTAAAGAAACAAAGACCACATTGTTAAAACAATAAAATTAACATTTTGATTTTTTAAATTATGAATTTTATATTTGAATTATAAGAATTAAAAGGATAATATTGACATTTGAGAAAATTTATATACAACTCAACTAATTTAAATAACATAATTATACATAAAAATTCTAACAACATCTATATTTATTGTCTTTTCCTAACTCACACCAAATTCTTAGAGAAAAAGAAAAAGAAAAAAAAAGCACAACAACCGAACACAAGAAGAAAATAGGACATCCCCATATCCGTGCGAACCGTATGAATCAGCGTGGGTTGGCTGGCGTTGTAATTTGTTTAAAGTCCTCCGTACATAATTCTCTACGATGGTGACACTTGGATTCCTTCATTCATCACTTTAAATCAAAAACAAAATTCTGTGCTCTCCGTCTTTTATGACTTTGTCTACGTGGTCTCCACCACCATCACCACCCCTACACATACACAATCACTATCCCCTCATGGTCTGCCCCCAGTCATTGACACCTTACCAATAAAATATCGGATCCCATGGTATCTACGGTTCTGATTTTCCACCGTATACGGTACGTATGAGATTCTCTCTCCCCTTTGGAAATTGCCAAATTGGAAGTCGGGGTTGGATTTTTCTGTACAATATCCTGCCCTTCCATTCCCCACATTTGAGCTAAAATGGGGCAAATACTCCTCCATATCATGGTGATTTGTCCACCGTGATAAACTCATGAAAGCTGCATATCCTTGTGGTATGCTTAGTTTTATTTTTAGTTTATTTGTGTATCTGGGTCTTCTTTATTCAGTAATAGTTTAATGGGTTTATGATTGTTTTCACACAATGATTAATTTTCTTCTTTGCCTGGTGGGGAAATAATTATGGCTGTTTCTTCATTTTTAATTTAATTTATACTTTTATATATATATTTTTTTTTTTTTGGGTGATATTTTTATCGTTTTTATATAGATAGACAGAGTAGTTAATTCCCGTATCTGTGTTGAATTTACAGGCTTATACGGAAGGTGGGATTTGACTTTGAAGCCAAAAAGGATTAGTTTTTATCTGTGACGGAAGATCAGGTTCTGATTAGAGTTCTATTTGTTTTAGGAAGTCTGCATGTTGATGGGTTCAGGAATTTTCGAAGCTGATGAGGCTAATTTCAGCTTTTGAAACCAACTCTGTCTTGATGGGTCTTCATGGTTTTGAATGGCTCTTTGACTTTCATGAGGGGAAAATTTGAGCTTTCGTGGTTTGGTTGTTTATTGTAGTGGATGGGTCTTAGGAGATTTAGTTTTTCGAGCTCTGTAATTTTTATTGGATTGTTTCAGGTGCACCCTCTTGATTTTAAGCGTTCTTCTCTGCTGGAGGAGGAGGAGAAGATTAGGGAGTTCTGTGGATTGTGGGTATAAGGCATCTTTTGGGTTTCAAGTAATTGCTGAGAATAGAACAATGGAGGAAGAGTATACTTCTTGGATAAGGAGGGCAAAATATTCTCACACCGTATGTCATCGATGGGACTCCTCGAGATTGGCTTCCATTCCTTTCACTGTTGAGCAAGAGCGCATTTTAGGTTTGAAATCTCGGCCTGCCGCAGTTTCTTCTTACAAAAAATCACCTACTAGTAATTTGCAGATTCAGAAAAATCCTGTCACAAACAAGCAGAGATCTTTATCCCCTTCTCCTGAAACAACTGTTTCTGATACCTTTAAGGAAGCTCGGTCTGAAAGGAAGAGGTTCTCAACACCACTTCCCAGAAGAAAAGAACCGGAAAAGGGATTTAAGGGGAAGTTTTTCAATAGAGATACCCAAGAAATTAAGGTATCCAATTCAATTTCGTCTTCTACTAGTAGCCTACTTAAGCACTTGGCATCAGTGAAAGTTAATCAGAAATTAAAGGGCCGGAAGGAATCATCATGGGCAAGGTATTTTGACCATGGTGGAGGAAGGGTTACTGCTGTGGAAACTGCAGATGAATGGACTGTTGATCTCTCTAAGCTATTTCTTGGTCTTAGATTTGCTCATGGAGCTCATAGTCGACTTTACCATGGTATATATAATGATGAAGCTGTTGCAGTTAAAATTATCATGGTACCAGATGATGATGAAAATGGAACCTTGGCTGCAAGATTAGAGAAACAGTTTAACCGAGAAGTGACTCTTCTCTCTCGTCTCCACCATCAAAATGTCATAAAGGTTTAAGATTTTTCCTTTGCCTCCTTCCTATATGTTGTTTCCCCGATTAAGTGTTTAACCATGTATTTATGTTTGTTACTTAAATCAAGAGCTGAAACTTATTCATATTTGGTATACCATTCCATTGCAATCCCCGATTTTTCGTGTACTAGATTGACATAAAGCTGTTATTTTGTAATTACTGGATTTTATTCATAATTTCATATATCTTGTGAACTGGAACTTATCAACAGTCTGAATAAGATTGAGGTTTTTATTCATTTATCTTGCTTTCTTACTATATTTTTACCTGTTTACACAGTTTATAGCAGCATGCAGAAAGCCACCTACATATTGTGTCATTACTGAATATCTATCGGAGGGTTCATTGAGGGCATACTTGCACAAACTAGAGCATAAATCTCTTCCTTCAGAAAAGTTAATTGCAATAGCTCTTGATATTGCTCATGGGATGGAATACATACACTCTCAAGGTGTCATCCATCGGGACCTTAAACCAGAGAATGTCTTAATTGATCAAGATTTCCATCTTAAGATTGCTGATTTTGGCATTGCTTGTGAGGAGGCGTACTGTGATTTGTTGGCTGATGACCCTGGCACCTACCGTTGGATGGCACCTGAGATGATCAAACGCAAATCTTATGGGAGAAAAGTTGATGTGTATAGTTTTGGGCTTATCCTGTGGGAAATGGTGGCTGGAACAATCCCATATGAAGACATGAACCCCATCCAGGCTGCTTTTGCTGTAATAAATAAGGTATGCTCTTTTGCAAATTGCAATTGATTTGTGTAGGTTTGCAATGTATACATCTTGCTGTTTGAAATTCCAATTCTTGCACTAGAACCCTTCCTCAAATGTTCTTTAACCGCCTAGTCGTTCATGAACTGTTTGGTAATAGCTATGAATTCTGTTAGCACTGGTTCCCTTTCTTAACAAATGAAAAACAGACCACTTTCACTTCACTTCTCCTATTTTCATCCTTCTGTACTGTAGTCCTTAGGTAGTGAAACCACATATTGTGGCCAATTTGTAGTTAATTCAGCTTAAGGCTAGTATATGCCTTTGGTTTAGGCTCCTTACTTATACTCTTTCTTGAGATAAGTTATGTACACTTTTGTTGTCACTTGTCATTGAAGTCTTAGTGTAGACTTGTCTCGCTCAGCCTTTATTCTTCTTGTTTTTATTATTTTTTATTTTTTTATTGATCACAATCTATCTATCTATCTATATATATATTTAAGAAAACGGATCCAGATAGCATGATTCAAAACTGTAGGTTGCATGTATGATCTTGAAATTGAATAATGGAAACGAAGAGTAGAGAATAGTTTCAATGTTTCATCAAACTAACCTGAATCGGTTTAAACCAAGGTCCTCTAGATGGTCTTCATTGGTAAGGATTGTAATGTTTGAGAGATAAAAAAAGCATTTGGTGATTGTGACAATGGTATTTTAGTTAATGCATCTAGAAATTTAAAATTAATGTTTTGTTGATTGCACCATGTAATTTTTTTTCTCCTTCCGTACAATTGTAGAAATCAACTGACAGGATATACATGTGCAATTCTAACAGCTTGAGATGTGCATTCTTTTCCAGAATTTGAGACCTGTTATCCCTTCAGGCTGTCCACCTGCAATGCGAGCTTTAATTGAGCAATGTTGGTCCTTACAACCGGACAAGAGGCCTGAGTTCTGGCAAGTTGTTAAGGTACTAGAGCAACTTGAGTCTTCACTGGCCCGTGATGGAACACTGAATCTGGTAGAAAACCCTAGTTGCCAAGACCATAGGAAAGGTCTACTTCATTGGATTCAAAAGCTTGGCCCCGCACAAACTCATAGTGCACCGTCGCCCAAACCAAAATTCTCATGAATCTTAAATTTGGCCTGACCTGGCTTTTGTTGTTCACCAGGCTCATTGTAATTATTGGAAGAAAAAAAAAAAGGTTGTTTCTAAGCTTTTGATTTTAGTCCTGTGTATGACATCCATGAGAGTAAATTGATTTGTAGGCAAGCTTTGAGGTGTAAGCATCTTTCTTTGCATTATACATGTACACAAATGATACTCAACTTGGGGAATTTAGGCTTCATGAATATTTGATTCAAATACAGACAACACCCACGTCCACTTTCCTTCTGTCTTCTGCAGGAAAGGATACAAGCAGTATGGTTTTCCATATGATAAAGTTTTGAACTAGTTGCCTTTTACCAGTTTTTGTTGCAAGGGTTCATTACATTTAATCTTATTACGATCTGCAATGTTCCAGCGTCAACTGTGCAGTCGTCTGCTTTCTGCCTAATAATTGTTTTTCACTTGTATAATTGTTCTATGTGGGAGAGGTGAAAGTGGTAGGAATTCTCTGGGAGGAAAGAATATGGATGTGAGGAATACTTAAGTCGTTGCTGTTAAGAAAAGGATATACTTATGCCTCCTCCCTGTTTATTTTCTGCCTAAATCATTCCTGCAACTTTTCACATATACTGGAAAGAGCACAAGCTCTCTGCTTTGCATATGTTGCTTTCTTTATGGTGATATCTCTAATTTTCCAGGGGTCTTTGGAGCCTGTTATGGAATCTGGACATGGCCACATTTTAAAGAGCTTAGTGATCTTTTTGCATGATATTGTCTCTATGGTTAAGCCTTCAATTTTTTTAGCACAATCATGTCTGTGTTATCTCTAGCAAAATAGGTGCATGATTGATTTACTTTTGGTCATGGTTTGGTGGGAATCCATTCAGATGTGTCATGGAGCTCTTACAGCATAAATGTCTGCTCTAGTGTTCCCTGTTTTACTTTCTATACAGGTGTATTACATATATGTGCAATGAATCTCTACAGGAGATTGATTATTTTACTTTCAAAGTTCAAATGAATCACATGCCTATTCTATGATTTCACTGTATTCATTTTCATAATGTGTGAACATTATCCTTAGATTAGGTGGAGCTTGCCTATGATGCCATAAATTCATTTCTTTGTATAGATACAATGTAACTTGTTAACTTGTTGACTAAGCATGTTGTGGTCTAAATTGAGTGTAATGTAATTTGATGATTGATTGTGTCAATTTCATGGTGTCAAATTTGACTTGTATTATTAATGGAGTAGGACATTTCTAGGAAAGCCCATTATTCCTTAGTAGGTTGGATTTGGTTGGGCTTGGCTTTCTCTTTTGAAATTGCAAGGTAGTTAAAAATTATGGGCTCTTAGCAACCAGAAAAGTTGGGAGGTTTCTATTAGCTTCCATATCATGATGCAGTTGTATTTGTCTATTAGTTACATTTATAGTCTTCTGATTCATAGCTTGGCTGTTAAAAAAATATGCTACACTCATTTACTTCATGAGTTTGAAACTTAAGGGAAGATTTCTCGGTTCATACGCTTTGCGTATGATTTGTGTTTAATCGAACTGAAAAGATTGATTACTAGAAATATGTGTAAATTGACTCAGATTTTATCAGATGATAAAAAATAAAAAAAATAAAAAAAGTACTAGTAATTTTAAGTAACATATTTTTGGATAAGACAGCCTCAGCCGAAGCTACCTTTCTTTAGTTAAAAGAAAATGTGATGCCGTAAGATACACTTTCAGCATTGTGTAACTTGGATTGGAGAAAGGGAAAGAGATTGCGTAATTAGAAAATTTGTATGGCAATGAGTGTTCATTTTAAACTGGCTCTTTTATCATTGTGGATTTGTGGTTTCAGATTTTACCAGATGATATAAAAAAAAAAAGTATTTGTAATTTTAAGTAACATATTTTTGGATAAGACGCAGCCTCAGCTGAAGCTACCTTTCTTTAGTTAAAAGAAAATGTGATGCCGTGAGATACACTTTCAGCATTGTCTAACATGGATTGGAGAAAGGGAAAGAGATTGCGTAATTAGAAAATTTGTATAGCAATGAGTGTTCATTTTAAACTGGGCTCTTTTATCATTGTGGTTTCTTCTTCTGTGGGTCTCCGACAATCAAGTTATCAAGGTGACAGGCTTAAGGATGATCAGGATTATTATTCATTTTTAGAATTACTTCTTTGGATTGGGTTTTGATAAACTCTTACCAGTTCAATTTTCAAATCAATGAATCGGGTGAAATTATTTTAAACACATATATCAAAGGTGGGTTTCACCTGGAGTCTACAAAACTTCACTCGACATTTAACAGTACTATATTTGTTTTTTAAGACTATTTTTTTTGGAACATGCCAAAAGTACAAGACTTTTTACAATACTTATAAGAAAATATTTAATTACTAAATGTCTATTGATTTTAGGTTCCGTTTGGATCGGAGGCATTAATGTACGTCTTGTTTCTTGGGTTACTTCTTGGGTTGCACGACCTAAGCCGTGGACATGTCCTGTTTAATACTTCCGGTCAAACAATCTTTTTTTTCTAATTTTCATGGGTCTTTGAATTTTTAAGTGTTTAATTTTCTGATAAAATAAATAAATAAATATTTTTCTAATAAATTATTTGGTAAGTTATTATCACATACCATAATATTTAAACAAGTCAAATATATATTAAAATACGAGACAGATTATGTTCTCAGGATGCTTCACGAAATATTCAGGCTTTGTGCAACAGAAAAAGGATTTGACAGTAATAGTGGTAGACTTGACTACGCAATCAGCTTTTGATTGATAAAGAAAGTTAGAAAGATGAATTAACCAAGATAAGAGTTTAGCTTTTGCTTGCAACATAGTTGTGGTATATATGGTGCCACCAAGATGATTCTCGTGTATTCCAACACTGACTGACAATAGTATTCTTCATATTGTTTTTATGTAAAAAAGAAAAAGATTTAGAATATGAAGATCAGGATAAATGAGGCATCATCCATAAAAAAAAAAAGAGAGGTAGCATATCCTACAAGATTTAGATTTGCCAGTCTCCTTTCCTCCATGCATGAAGGAATAAGGGAACATAGGGTAGTGACTATTGACTAGTGAGTTGTGTGTATGAAAATTTGAAGACAGGAAGACGTGTCTAATTTTCTTCCTCAATTTTGACCCTAAAGCTGTCTACCAAAAAAAAAAAAGTTAAATGGAAGATGGCCCATTTTAGTACCAATTGTGGGTCTACCTTTAATTTTGTTTACCCTTTACAAGGATTAATGCCCGTTTTCCCAATATATGATCATATGCATAATAAATTGTGGCTGGGCCATTAATTTGGTTAAAGCCACTTTGGAGAGACTTGTCATTAATCTTCTTCACTGTTTCTGATAGCTTTCCCTGACACTTTCAACTGTGGTGTTGTAAACCATGTGAGGTATTTATTGTTTGTCTATTCTATATTCAGGGAACACATAATAATAAGCTACAAAATATAAAGATTCGGTATTATTCATATCAAAATTATGAACAGTACTATGAGTTTTAGATTTATTATCTTATGCCTAGTATAGAATAGACAAATTCATGTATAAACCAAATATTAATACAGGGAACTATTAAGAGATTGAGGAGAAAAGGATAATGAAGATTCGAACTATAGATTATTTTTTTAACGGAAGTGGGTTATATGACAGCAGTATTAACATGGGAGTAAGTTGATAGTTTGAAAATCATGTTACCACTACTTAATTAATTACTATATATTCTTATATGAATCATTTAATGAATAGTTATGAATTAAGATTAAGGATTCCATATATATGATTTTTTTTGCTAAGATGTTTGATAGACATTTAATTAACTCTTTCACTTGAGTTGCTAGATTCTTTACATTAAATTTCTTTTCTATCCTTAGTGAAAGGAAGGGATAATGTATGGTGCTAGCTTCTTTCACATTAAATTAGAAATCACTTATAGAAAGAAAAAAAAAAAGTTAAGTTTGGAGTGAAATCAAATATATCTAATCTATTCATTTACACCAAAAAGACTTGGATTAACATAATTAGCATCCAACATCAACATCAACATCAACATCCAAATTATTCAAACTTCTAAAAATTTCGCACATGCATATGCACTTGAATTCAAATCAAAATAAAAGATATATTAATTTGGGTAAATATCATTTTGTCTAATTAAAATCACATTTCCTATGCATGTGATATTTTTTGTGTCACTCAATCTAGCTATTTGTGCTTGCATACATATAACTTAGTAACTGCTTTCATCTAAATCTTAAAATTGATTGCTAGGTTGAGGACATATAATTAGAAAAATTATGTGAAAACAAATTCAACTTTCTTGATTTGTTTCCCAAAGTAGTTTAATATTTTATTAATCTGATTAGGGTTAATTTCAAATATATTTGATTAAATAGAAGAAAGTGTGTACTAAGAGACTGTAGCAAACAAATGGGTTGAGTCACACAAAAAATGAGCTGTTACAGCCGAAATTCACACAGTTGCAACCCAATTGAATTTCTCAATGCGCACTGTCATCAAAGTGAGTTCTATGTGTGTATGTATGTATGTCCAAATAGCTATGAGCTGCCCCCACCAACCTCTCAAATCACTAAAAGCTTTTATCACTAACCATCTAAGATATCATTATCTGTTTGCCCTTTATTTCTTTCTTTTTTCCATTCCTAGCTTCAGCTTTTCTTGTTTCCCATGGAATCCACCAATTCACAAATGAATAATTCAATTATAAGTATTCATTCTAATACAAGGAATTGAATGAATGTTTTCTACTAGCTGTTTGTGTAACATTACTTATAGCTGCTAGCTAAGACCAAAAACTTCAATGGAGAAAAACCCTAGCTCATCAAGAACTGACAGAAAAACCATTGAGAAGAATAGAAGAAATCATATGAAGGCTCTCTACTCCAAGCTCGGCTCTCTTGTTCCACATCAAAACTCAAGGGTATTACTTTCTGTGATCTATATTTCATTATTTCTCTCTCTCTCTCTCTCTCTCTCTCTCTCTCTCTCACATTCCTACTCTAAATTGGTTTGTATTTGTTGTAGAATCCGGCTTCGCTACCGGATCAGCTACGTGAAGCTACAAATTATATAAAAAAGTTACAGATGAATTTGATGAAAATGAAGGAGAAGAAAGATATTCTAATGGAAATTGATCAAAAGCCAAGAATGTTCAACATGGATAGTAGTAATAAAACAATGGTGGGTTTAAAATCACCACAAATTGAAATCCATGAAATGGGTTCGGTTTTAGAGATTGTTTTGATAACTGGGTTGGATTGTCAGTACATGTTCAATGAGTCTATCCGGGTGCTTCATGAAGAAGGAGCTGATATTATCAATGCCAGTTTCTCCATTGTTGAAGATACAGTTTTTCATACCATACATTCTAAGGTAATTAATTGATTTTTTTTCTTAATTTCTTCTTAAATATAATTATATGTGTTCTAATTTGTTGATCAGGTTGGGGAAACTGGACATGAAGTTGCAAGGATATCAGAGAGATTGAAGAAATTTGTTCCAAGTATACATATAGATGAATATTATTAGTTAATTCTTAATAAAAATTTCAGTCCTGCTTAAAGTTTTATATCATTGTTCAGGTTCTGCAAATCCTTGTACATATAATGAATCTCATTATAATGAATGAAAAATTGTTTAAGAAAGGGTACGTTTTGATTCTATTTTATATGGGGTTATAATTGTTGGTGGTGGTGATCACGATGATTTTATGTGTCATCTTTTCTGTTCATATACTTATTTGCAGAAAAAATTATCCACTGCGAGCTGCCATAACAATGTACATATATAGTATAAGTTAACCTTCCTTATATGTACATTTAAATTATACATAAAATTTATATAATGTTATCAAATAAAGTATATAATTAGTTATTTGTGACTATATTTTGGGAAAAATGTTGTGTGAAGATGTTTCCCTTATCTGTATAACATCATCAATATATGATGTCATTCATATTCTTAAAAGTTAATACCACCTTAAAACAAATATATATTGCCATCTTTCTTCTCGGCCAATTGGGTCTATGAGTTAGACAATATTCAATTTTCTTTAAATTGTGTTTGTTTATAAGATGTCAACTACGATTGCCATGTACTTTGGCAATTTTCTTTCCACTTATTGCATTATTCAATTTGAACTAAAGTCGTCATAAGCAATTTTTATTCAATTATGCATGTTTACATATTTTGAACTAACATCGTCATATATATCCACATAATTTGAACCTAAATCATTGCATTCTCTACCGATTCCCTTTTAATTGTTCATGTTTATATAATTTGAATTAAAATTGTGATAATCTCAAGAAATTTCCTTTTAATTATGTTTTGAACTAAAATCGTTATAATTGCGATTGCCATTTAATTGTTCAGATTTATATATATTGAACTAAAATGGTCTTACACTTAGTCAATTCCATTCAATTGGACATGTTTTTATATTATGAACTAAAATCGTCCTATATGCTAAGACGATTATCTTTAATTATGCATGTTCATTTCAAGTAATTAAATCCAATTGTCCATGTATATATATGTTGAACTAAAATTGTCATATAGTTAACCCATTGTCTTGTGGTTATGCATATTTATATAATTTGACTAACATAGTCACATATGCACACAATCAATTTGTGCATGTTTATATATTTTGACTGGGAATTACAATGTACTAGCCTACCTTAACTCAATTGTGCATATTTATATAATGAACTATAAAGTCATATAATCAGTCAATTTTCTTGCAATTGTGCATGTATATATATTTTGAACATAAATTGTCATAAACTCAATCATTGACCTATTAATAGTTTATATTATATACTTTGAAATGAACCCGTTATATACTCAACCAATTAATTTTTCACTATGGCTGAATAGTCGGTGTCTGGTTGGCTAGATTTTAAACTTTCACACAACTGACCCGAAAGTGTCAGTTCTATAAAATTTTCAAAAAATATTTTCAATATTTTCAAATTTGACAATTGTTCCTAATTTGATTAGTTGTAATCAGTTCGACTGAGTACAATGCATGCAATGCCAAATCCAAATTCCCAAATTTAAAAAAAGGAGAGATCAATTGAGTAAGATCTCGAAATAATACAACAAGTGTTCATAATTTTAAATATATATATATAATTGAGTAAGATCTCGAAATAATACAACAAGTGTTCATAATTTCAAATATATATCCATAATTTTATTTTTTTAAAATCTAAAATTCTTGAATCAACTTGCAGTCAAATTGCGTAGTTGGTTGTTGATAAAGATGAGAATGAGAAGACCATCTAACATTTTAGATTTGTCATGAGAATAATAATAAAAAAAAGACATTTCTTAAATCAGAGAGTAGCTTCGTTCCCTTTTACCTTCACAAAAAGTGTCTCTCTTTTTTGAGACTGAAATGAGATGGGTATAGTGAAAGAAAGAAAAATATTTTGGGCTCGTTTGATGCATTGTATAAGATTGTATAATATAGGATTATATAATGTATTAGGTTATATATTATTCTGTTGTTATACCATTATATAGTTTTATACTATTAGTCATAGTATAAGAGAGGGTCAACAGTATAAGTCTATATTATTATGTTGCTAACAAACATTGTATAATAGCTAACTAGATAGTATTATATTATTTTGTTATTCTTATACGATGTGCTAAACAAACTTTTAGTATTTAGGAAGTTTTCGAATTGGGCTAGGTAGATTATGTTTTGCCTGAGAGGGAAACCAACCAAATATATGAACAAAAATTGTATCCAAATTTGAAGTTGGGCTTTTTGGCTTGGGTCGATTTTGGGTGATATCAGTCGGGTTTGCGCTTGTTATTCAATTAATTGAGTCCTATGCTCACTTTTATTTTTTATTGTGCATATTTAGATAATTTGAACTGAAATTATTGTAGTACTCTATCTACTATCTAGTGGTTAATTTTTTTTATTTTAGAAATCTATCTAGTGGTTTATTGAAATCACAGTGAGAGCCATTAAAAAAAGAAAAAGAAAGGAAAACTTGCGATTGAAATTACATAAATCAAAGGAAAAAGTAGTATCAAAAAGTCTTAGTTTTCCATAAAAATATAAAGAAGTCTTATTATAAAACACCCTATCTGATTTTCTTTTCGTTTTCCCTTTTTTTTGTCATTTTGAAATAATGATCTTTAATATTTTTTTTCAAAATAAGAAGTGCGATTTCTTGTACCATCTAGTATCTACCGTTTGGCCAATTGGCCCATTTAAGCTATCTTGGAGCAAATGATAGATAAGTCTTCTTGTTATGATAAGATGAAGTCCAAATACAAAAAGAATCAGGTTACCTTTTTTTGTAATTTAATTATTATTATAACAGACATTATTTTAGTACGAAAAAGGTTTAAAACTCCAAAATAAAATATGATATATTTCCTGGCTCATACTCTTTTAGAACTTTTTAGATTCTATATTTTAATATAATTAGAGTTTTTATAAGTACAAATAACTAATATTAACAAGTTACACACACGAAGAACACATCAATTAATCAAATTTAGAGTTAGCATTATATTTTCGTCCAAAGATATTGGTAATAGCATACCCATAATGTCTTGTCAAAACAATCCATAACGAAACCATGGTATGGTTAGGGAGGAATTTGTTGTAATCATTAAGTTTGTCATATTTCATTTCCCTGTGTTAAACTTGTGGCTCCACTGTCCCCCTGAAGTGCCTGCATAAATTGCTGGTGCTGTTGATTTGACTGCAGATTAAGGCCCCAAACAAACGGCCAGTGTTGGGACAGAAACGCTGGTGTTGTGTTCCACTTTTGGACAGCGGCCCAAGGCTGGGCGGCTTGCTTCTTGCTTCCCGGACACGAGGCCTTGGGCCATTTTATATTTGTTTTTTTTCATGTTTGCCCTCTTTATTACAACGGGATTTGCACAGTAAAAATGCTATATTTTTAATTTTACATGTATGATGTATGTAAACAGTTAAAATAAATATTTAATCACATATATTTCTTGGCTATTAATTTTTAATAAAATTTATATTTAATCATACTTTTCATTTAATTTAATTAATATATTAATCTTTTGGTTACTAAATTATTTATAAATATTTAAAGTAAATAAAAATAGTATAATTTTATAACATAAGACTTGTACGTCCTTTTTTAATAATTTATAACAAAAAAAATATATATATATATAGATTTATGAAATTATGGTTGCATAAGGTCAACCAAACAAAATTTCAAAAATGATTGGTTTTAAATCGTAGTTTGCAACCATGACTATAAACCATATCATGATTTATAATAAAAAAGTTAAACCAAACTAGCCCTTGACCGTGGGGAGCAGATTTTTCTTTTTTTTTGCAAACCCATAATTAGGTCTTACAATGGAACTACGATGTTTTTTAAGTTTCCCTGAAGGCTTCTTCATCGGCTCCCCATGAAAAAACAAACGGGAGAAGGGGAAAGGGAAAGGAATATGGCCTCTCATGACTAAAAATTGCTGGCATATAATCTTGCAATTATATATTGAGCACGTAAGAAGCAAAGAGCAGATATGTTACAAATTTGAGATGACAAAGAAGGAAATAGTGTTTCAACAAGCCATTTTCTTTTTTATTCTCCTATTCTGTCCAACGAATGAGGTGCTTCTTTATTCTTATTGTTGGGTTAATGCAAAGAAGGCAGTCTCTCTTACCCCATAAAAAGAGAGGAAAGAATGGAGAAAAATAAAACAGAAATCAATTGCGTAACATAATTGGAGGGAGTATAAACTTGTTTGGTATTATCCTCTTAACTTCTTTCCTAAAGTTGGAAGATTATTTGCTATGTTTTTTTTTTCTTTGCTAAGAAAATGAGTGAGAGACAATCAGCGTAGTTATTTTTTATCATAGGAGTCTATGCCAGTCACTCAGTTCACCCTCCACACAATCATCAATTACTAAAGAATCACACTCTGATCTCGAGCCTGTGACATCTTGTATAAAGTAATAGGGAGCGTGCCAACTGAACTATAAAAGCTACACATAGTGCTACCAATGTAAATGAGGTTCAAAACTAAAAAATATATATATACACTATCCTCCCCTCTCATTCCATCCTCTTCAATGTAAATGAGCTCGAATAAAAATTGCTTAATCACCAATAATATAAAAGCTACACATAAAATTTCAAAAAGAAAAATGCCACCGACATATAAAAAGTACACAAGTAATTATAATTGTCATGAAAGTAGTAAATTGTTTCAAAGAATATGCTCCTGGATTACATCGTGATGCATTCATTGCTCCTTTTTTCTATAGGGAGGTATGCCCTTAACCAGTTACCCCACAATGGATCTAATTGTAAACCTTATTATGAGTACTGAAAAATCTAAAAACATGCCACGAAAAAAGGCACTTTGATTGCAAGTTAACCCCACAAGCTTTGAATAAGCAATTAATGCTTTGGGCTTTGAACTCATAGTGAGGTCAAAACTTCAATTAATTATAGACAACTTTGTTGGATACCAACGTGATTGTGACCATTGATCCATGCTTTCAACAAAATCTGTGAAGCATTATCACTTTCACAGCTATGAGTATCATTGCAATTGGATCCAATTTCGGTTCCAACTGAGGATGAAGATCGACTTAGAATCGGTGGTTTATGGGAAAGGGTAGCTATTAAATTACATTTATTTAATATAAAAAATCCATACCATTTCTATCACATAAATAACATTGATTATTTACGGTGATCATTATTTAGACATTTGAGTGTCAGTTTAGTTTTATATTTGATATATATGTTTAATATTGAAAAATTAAAAATTATTTTTAACTTATATAATAACATATTTGATTAAAATTTAAAATAATTTTTAATCAAACATCAAACACAATAAAATTTATTTTTCAAAAATTATTCATATATAATTTTTTATATAATATACTTGTATCAAAATATAAGACACAATTTTATATTATTTATGACAAAAATATCCTCTCTTTTTTTAATATTCTTAAGATTCAATTTTTTTTAATAATTAACTAAATACAAAATAAATTAGGCTAAAATTAATATTTCTATGATCTTAATTATTCAGAATTTTCAAAAGAGAATTCAAACTGACCCTAATATTTTTTATTTAATTAGTAAAATTAAAAATTTTCATCAAAATAATTTCTTAGTTTTGTTTCTTAATCTTTGGTTTTTTGGAATGAGAGTTCGTTCAATTAGTCTTTTTATTTTATTTAGTTTCGCGAATTTAAAATCATATCTAGTCTACATTAGATAGAATAAATGTAAGGCAATGTCATGTAATTATACAAATAAACAAGTGTGTCACATACAGGCTCCAAATTTATTATACGCATGAGTGCACATGAATCAATTTGTGCACTTATTTCCTTCGATTTTTGTGGGACAGAAATCTTTGATATGAAAACATTTAAAGATAATAATTTGATATGTCATATTGTTATTTTTAAATTATATTTTGACAAGTATCTCAAAAATTCTGAGTGCAAAGGTCCTACTATCAATGGTGTCAACTTCACTGCAAGTTAGTTGCATTAAACAATTTTTTTTATTGAAAAAGTAAATAGCAAAATTTAGGCAGCATAGAGGACACCTAGTAATTAGAGTCTAATATTTTGAAGTTGAATATGAAGGTAGATCTTATTTTTCATTCATACTCAATAGGCCTTCAATTATTAATTACATATTGTAATTAGGGTGGAAACAAGTCTAGTGTGAACCGAATTTTGTCGAAGCCCGGTGAATCCAGGATCTATTTAGTAACAATTTATATAATTTATTATCAATGAAGTTATAATTGATAATAGTTTGGTATATAAATAGATTATTATAATATATATAAATAATAAATTTTTTAAAAATAATATTAAACAAACTAGCTGAAAATAAGCCAGCTAAAATGAGTCAGTTGAAAACGAGCCAAGCTCAATCCAAGCTTGATCCAAGTTCTTAATGATTAATTCACGAGCTAACTCAACTTATTGCTACCCCTAATTACAACATAAAATTCTAGAGCCATAGTTTTTTTTTTTTTTTGGTTCTAAATTAATACATAGTTTTCCATTCAATTTGTGTAAAAGTTTGTTTAAGGTTTATTTATCATTTAGGTGATTTTGGAGACATTGATATGTAGTCAACTGCATTGAAAAGCCCTTGAAATGGCATTAGGTATGAAATCTTAATCACACCATTTTAGTCAGTCTAACCCATGCATACTTCTAACTTCCATATTTTGTTGGATGCTCTTCACTGGCTAACTGTCCTAATTCCTAATTAATTAATTACTCATTAAGTAGGAAACTTCCACTTTAATCAATGATCATATGCATCTTAAGTTATGTCACCTTATGAATTGAGAAGAGGAAAAAGAAATAGGAAGAGAGAGACATCTGCCTGCCTTATATATGACTTTGGGTATAATATATATACTAACAATCATGTAATATATAAAATTTGTCTTGTAAAAAAAATTATATGATTATCGACACTAATATGATACATGATAACACTAATTAAAATTGACCATATTTTCTTGTGGGTTTCATCAATGATCATATTATACATGATTAAAAAAACGAGTTATACTGAAACTCACTTACTTGATGCAATCAATAATGTGGGTTTCATCAATGATCGTATTATATGATTAAAATGTTTAGTATTACCAACAAGGATTTGGTGCAATAGTGAATGAGTTGCATTCTCAAAATTGAGAACATAAGTTCAAAACTTGAAGTAGACAATTTTTGGGAGGGTCTCTTAGTCGCAACATATTTACTTGTGGTTTTCATCAATGACCATATTATATGATTAATAAGGTGAGTTATAGTGAAACTCACGTACTATGTTTAGTAATAATTCTATTAATAAGTGACTAATAGTTAGTTATAGGGTATTGTTATATAGGCTATAAATATTATTAGGTGTACTACAAATATATTATAAGACAAAAATAAAATCACTATATCTTTTTATTTTTTTGATCCACTTAAAAATATTTTGTAGTGTACAAAACATTGCCTATATTAAATTATGTACAAATAATATAATACAAAGAGTTATCCATAAATATAAAGCCTAGCTAAAAATAGTGTTAGATTTCTATTTTATATTTTTTAAAATCTCAGCTTAAACTTTCAAATTTTCTAGAGATGGAGTGAGAATTTTAAAACGGCAGCATTTGTTTATGGGTCAAAGACCGTTTGGGGTGTGGCCCAAAATTTTGTCCTGACATCGTTGGTTCTTCGTAACAATGTAAATAAAAAAATTATTATATAAAATTAAAATTCCAACAAGGCCTAGAAGTAGCGTACTCACTTTTTTTTTTTTCTTCCTTTTCTTCGGCCATATCCTATAAGCCTAGGCAGGCAGGTAGACTTCATTAAAAAAATTATTTTTTTAAAATAAAATTTAATTGACTGACACCTAGTAACGTACAATATTCTCTCATCCACCAATGTCTTTTACTCTTATTTTGGTTTATGTCTCCTTTGTGAGCTTCAAAATAAACCCTTAATCATATTACCACGCATTACAATATTGCACATCTTTGTTAAAACAAAAAAATAAAATAAAAAAAGTTTACAATTCTTAATAAAAAAATTTAAATTAGATAAAAATTGCATAATGAATGACACATGCTATGGAGTAAAAAATAAATAATTTGTAATAAAAACAGATAGACAAATATATATAAATTAATTATTAATTTAACTAATAAGATATTATAATAAAAAAAGACAATATATGTAATTTTGCAAATTAATTTAATTTTATCAAATACAATATTAATTAGGAGATTGATTTCTATCATACAAAAATCAATCAAGTAATTTTAATTAATCTTCTATATTTAAAAATGTTTGATTGATTTTTATCATACACCACTAATCTTTCATAGGAGTTGGACATCCTTTGTTTGCCCTCTTTATGCCTTAATATGTGATTATGTGAAATTTTAACTTAGTTTTAATAACGCTTAATTTTCATTATATCTTTGATTAATTTGTTTCCAATACAATCTCGTATTTATTTCAGAGAATTTGATTTAGTAGTATTCTATAATTTTTTAATCAAAGTAAAATGGAGGGTACTATTACCGAAGACCTTGGAAACTTCTACATCTCTGCCGTGTATTTCCAAATAATGGGCTACGTCTCCTCATTGCACGTGAACTTTTCTGCCGCTTGTCTACCTTAAATCATTTACTAAATTTTATTAAATTAGAAAACTCAATTCGCCTTTCTAGGCCCCAATCCAAAAATAAATAAATTATCCCATTAATTTTTCAATCTTTTTCATTTTTTTTTTAACATTTTTTTTGTTAAAAAAACAAATTACATCAACAAAATCAGCAGAGAATCAAGGCCTTAAGTCCTATAAATAACCTCCTTAGAAACACGTACTAGTACACCATTCTCACTTCTATTTCTCTTCTAATTTTGAAACTCTTTTAGCCAAAATGGCCAAAGCCGTGATGCTAATGCTCTTAGGCTTAGCAAGCTGCTTCCCTGTGTTTTGTGAAGAGACTCAAGCTTGGCCTCCTCATCACTATTCCGCCGCTGTGCCAGTTGGGGCTCCCACCCCACACCACCACCACCACCACCCACACCCCCACCCTCACCCTCACCCTCACCCTCACCCTCACCCACCTACTCTTCCACCAGTTCATTCCCCGAGTCATCCACCAGTTCAAGCACCTGTGCATGTTCACCCACCAAGTCATGCACCGGTTCACCCTCCTAGTGGCCATCATCATTCCCATCCTCCTAGTCATTCACCGGTACAACCCCCAGCACATTCTCCAGTTAAACCACCAGTCCACCCACCGGTTAAACCCCCAGCACATTATCCGGTTAAACCACCAGTCCACACTCCGGTTCATCCCCCACCACATTATCCGGTTAAACCACCAGTCCACCCTCCGGTTCATCCCCCACCTAGTATCCCACCAAAAGGTCTAATCCCAAGAAGCTTTGTAGCTGTACAAGGTGTTGTTTTTTGCAAATCCTGCAAGTATGCTGGCCTTGATACCCTCTTGGAAGCCACACCTGTCATTGGTAATTATTTCAAACTTCATTTTATTTTTTCATTAGAAAATATAGAAAAGATCTGATAACACTACTAGAAAGTATTTATTTATTTTAGCTTAAACTTCAAACAAACAACTATTCATACAAAAACAAAATTAAAACACATTATGATGAGATCCATGAAGGATTGTTCTGTAATCACATAGATCTCTGTTTTTGTTTTTGTGTATAAATAAAATTAGCTTTTGTCTTTGTCACATTGATTATTTTTCTATTTTAATAAAGATATGTATACATAAAAAGAAACATAGTCACAGTATTTGTAAGCTAAAGTTGGTTAAAACTTTTTCTGTTAAAGCTGCATTGAGTAGTACTAGTTTTTACTTTTTATAAAGCTGAATGACAAGTATGCTTGATTATATCACTGTGGCATGGCGTGGCGTGGCGTGGCGTGGTATGTATTTGAAATTTGAAAATTGAAAATTGGGCAGATGCTATTGTAAAATTTCAATGCAACAACACAAGATATCCACTCGTCCAAACAGCAAAGACTGACAAGAATGGCTACTTTTTCCTACAAGCTCCCAAGACTATAACTAGCTATGGGTCCCACAAGTGCAAGGCGTTCTTGGTTTCATCACCCAATGCCAAGTGTAACAAGGTCTCTAATTTCCATGCTGGGCTTGTTGGGTCAATTCTCAGGCCTGAAAAGCCTTATAAGTCCCAGAATTTGCCCTTCTTCCTCTACTCTGTTGGGCCTTTTGCTTTTGAGCCCAAATGCCCAAAGCATTAAGCAAAATTTGTTAACAATCCTTAATTATTGTATTTTGTCTACTTAAATTAATTTGTCATGTTTTGTGTTACCACTTTCTAGCAAGTGTTTTGGTGGGATTGGATGGGTTGTCTCCCCTTCTATATGTTCTAGTTGTATGTTATTTAGTACTGCTCCTTTGAATTGCTACATACAATAAAAATAAAATTACTTTCCATATTTGTTGTTGACTTGCTGGTTTTGGATTCTTTCTTCTAATAAATAATAGAACTTTATCTTATAATTATTTAATTTAATTTAATAATTAATCTTACTTAATTTGTATCCCTAGAAATGTGGATGTCACAAAATTAAATACATCTATTGTTAGAACAATTCTTGCACAAATCTTTTTGCTAATTATGAAATGACTAAGATTGGGCTTATAGAAATTTATGATTATGATCAATAACTTGTATCTGTAGCTTTTCTGTCTAACTTCAAGTAATTTATCTCATTTGTGTTAAATGAATAAGTTTTAGTTTGACAAAAATTTCCATTTTACAAAAAAAAATAAATATAATAATATAATGAGTTTTATTTTCTTGGAAAATAAGGTATATTGAAGTAAACTAATGCATTATGCCTAGCACAATAACAATAATAATAATAATAATTCACCTAAATCCAAGTTGATAAGAAATTAAAACTAGACATAGTGCTTGATTGGGATTGTATCCAATTCAGACAAAGAAGTAATACAGACAACATTAGACAGTGCATACTAATTGGCAATCATTAATTAGTGGGCTCTAGAAATAATTTTACGTGCTTTGTCACCGCTAACAAATCTAATATAGGCTTGTACGTCAGAAATCAAATATTAAGATTTATTCATAAAAAATAACTTTTTTTTTTTTTTTTTTGGGCTAACAAGTATTTCATATTCCTATATTGTCATAACATATATCTTACAATAAAACCGTACTCTCCAATAAATGAAGATTTGGATCTTCTCATTTTCTTCAACAAATAAAAGTCTTTTTTGGAGAGATATCACTTTCAAGGATAAAATTGTCTTTTTCTTTTGCATAATATATTTTTTCGTGGCAAGTCTCCTATTCTTAAAGAAAATGAAAATATCCAAATCCATAAATAAAACACACATGTGGAACCCATAAAGGATAGTGATAATGACTTCAAATTAAAGGTGCAAATGCTGAGATATATTTAATTTATTTATATATTTTTTTTTTACTTGTTATTTTTGGTCCCCTATTGTTTGATTGTGAATTCAATTTAGTTTCTATACTTCAAAATTATGTAATTGGTTCCCATTTCTGATATTCTAAATGATGGCATAAACCATGAAATTACATGATTGTTTTGGGATCTGTAGTTGGTTGGGTGATATGAGACTTGGATCTAGTTAATGGGTGGCGTGGAGTTGGAGATAGTGAGTGGTGGAGATGGTGCATCGGTGAAGGTATGGTGGTGATATTGGATGAGATGATAGTGGTGTGAAAGAGAGAAAGAAATGGTTTTGATTTATTTTTTCCTTAAATTATCAAGTTTTTATAACTTAATTTATATAAATTTATACATGTCACTTGGTTATTTTTGTTGGCCAAGAATATCATATGATCGGTCTGTCTATTTCATTCTTATTAATCATTTAAGTAGTTTTAGTATTAGTTTGAACGATAGGTGACATCAGGAATATAACTAAATTAGTTTTGAATTAATATTTTAAGAGCTAATTGTATCATTTTAAAATATAAAGATGTAATTGAAATCAAAATAAATTATAAGGATCAAAAATATAATTAAGTCTATATTTTATTATTTAAATTATTATGTTGGAAATTTGACAATGCAACCACAATTCAGTGCATTTGTACAAAGACATCAAAGCACATGAATAAGGTTTTTTTTTTTTTTTTTTTTTTAACTCTATTATGGGTTTATTAGTTATTATATTGTAACACGATATATGAATTATTTGATAAAATATTCAAATTATTATGTACGTAAACAAGTTTTTTATTTTAATTAATTGATATGTTATTGAAAAAAATTATTTTAGATCACTTTTTTGTAAACAAGTGGTTAACAATCCAAATTTGAGCAAGAATTTAAGTTTTTAATTTAGTTCAACTCAAATTTGATCTATGGCGAAAAGTTTAGTCCAAACTTACTAAAATTATGCTCAAACTCTGTTAATTTGCAAACATACCTATAATGAACAAGACCGATGTAAGAATTATTATATGTGATCCTCTTCTTATTATTGTAGTCTCTTTTATGTTCCCTTACCTGTCCTTCACCAAAGTTTCTTAATAAGGAATAGTAACTGCAATTATGCCTTTCAACATTATTAGCAACAAAGTCACTTTCTATGAGCTTCAATTAACCTCTATTATGCCCTTCAAAATCAACATATCTATTCAAGCCATAAGTATATTGCTAGTAATATGCCCGACACATATCATAGAGCTTTGTCTTTTTGGGGTACAAAAAAGTAAACAGATAGATAATGCAATCAAATTATATAGCCTGCAGATGGGTCCTTCCTTAGGTCTTCATCCACAACCATTGGATTCCCTCAAGGGTCTTGAAAATGCCTAGTAATTGTTTGATAGTGGTCAGCAATGAACTATGAGTACTAATTGGCAACGGACTTTTGCCTTTTGGAACCTGTTGTGTAGTTACTAGTTATTATAAAGACAAAGACATTGCTTTGGATCCCTTTGGCTTGCGGGCCGTCTAGACTTTCAAAGTTCAACCATTGGATTCTTGAGGAGTTGTGGAATGTCTGCAGTTTTAGTCCTTTAGTTGTGCAGGGCTAAAAATCTGAGATTTTTTTTATTACCTACATGGGAAGCCACAACTAGTTTGAGTAAGATGCAGCTTATATGATTTAGGAAAACAATTTCATCTCTTGGCAAAAAAAATTATAAAAAAAGAAAAAGAAAAAGAAAAAAAGAAGAAGGAGGAGGAAAACAATTTCATCAATTAATAAGTGGGTTTAAATTTTCAAAATTGCAGAAGCATTGGATGAAACAATTGATGTTAAAGGTCACTTTTATCATTGTCATCCAAGAGAAAAGTTCTAGGTAAAAGGACATGATTTTGGTGAATAAAATTATTTTGCAGGAAAAAGAAAGGGGGGAAGTTCTTCGGTACATGCACGCCGGTTGTACCAACAATTTCTGGTCCTAAACAGTATTTTTTTAATTTTTATGAATAATACTATATGTATACTATGTTATTCTTTTTATAATAATAAATTCATTTAAGTTCATTATAATTGTTTGTAAAATGACCACTACGTTTATCATACTCTGACCCTCCGTATCACACATTTACAAGAATTTATCATTGAGTGTACTTAAATTTAGGGATTATTGTTTGAAGAAGTAGAGTGAAAACTATTATAATATTATTTACTTACAACAATCTAGGCTTATGTACATGATAAGAAAGTTTCTATGGAGGGTCATTCTTAAAGCCTTATATATTTATTTTAGTCATGAACAAGTTTATATATGCTATAGAGTGAGTTTAAATTGTAATTTAGAATTATAGAGGGACAAATTAGAATTTAAAGGTACTAGAGGAGGCTCGACTGAAATGGTTTTAGAAGTTCATAAAATTATAACGAAAAACATGTTCAAGTATTTAACTTTTTTCTTATAAAAAGATGTTAGCCATAGAATTAAGGCAGGTTAGATAAAGTGGTTGAATGTCTTGGTTGTATTATGTGTTTTTAAAATTTTTAAATAGATTGAAAGGAAAATTCTATAAGATGATTGTAAGACCGACTGGTTGTATTGTATGGTTCCGACTGTTGGATAATTAAAAAACAATACTCACATGAGATGAGAGTGATTGAGATGTGAATGTTGAGATAAATGACAAGACATACCAAAAAAATTAAAACACGAAATAAGAAGATACATAAGAACGTGGAGGTTGCATGCCCTATTGAAGAGAAAATGAGAAAGAATGGTTTGTGATAATTTGAAAATATACAACATAATCCAGTGAAGGCCGTAGTTAGTGAAGATGACTTTGTGCAAGTGAACGAGATTAGACGGGATAGAGGGAGACCGAGAATTACAAAGGGATAAGTGCTTGAGAATGATATAATTGTTCTGAGAGTCATTAAAAAAGACGCATTGAATCAATGCTAATAGAATAAAATGATTCATATAGCCAATCCTAACTAATTTATGAATTTAAGACTTAGTTGTGTCGTGTTGAGTTGAAGTTAAATTTAGGCTGATGATGCTAGTAATTTCTTGACCCAGCTCCACCTGCTTTTCCTTTTATTTAGAAAGTTTATGTGTTCACTCTCCTAAAAACTTATTTCGGTTTTTTCTTTTAAATTTACTAGCCAGACCAGCAAAATCATATTCAGTCATTCATCTAATTTTGATCCATAATACAGAAGAATTACCAAGCCCAAGCCTAGTTCGTTCAAAATGTGACTACCCACCTACTAATATGGGTTAAAGTTTTTAAGCCCAAATGGAAGCATGAGTGTCTATAAATGGACCATTGTCCTTCTTAGTCGATTGAGAGGCTTACTCTGGCCTTTATTTCCATCAAATCTCAAATGATGAACATTGCCATTTTGGCATGCGTAGATGTGATTTCAGAGAAAGGAGGTGATTTTCCACGCTTGGCTACTAATGACTGAACATTTTAATCTTGTTTTCTTTGAAATGTTTTTGAGTCCTAAATAGTTCATTTAATTTGATACTGAATCTCACATGTTTTTGACCAGACCAAAAATATGAATTAGTCAAAATACGCTCAAACTAACTTGAAAAGTGAATTAGATTAATAATAAATTAACAATAGAAGTAAGATGCCTCTATGTTTCGAAAATAAAGTTTTAAAAACTTGAATCAACTCACGAACTGTTGCGTAGTCCACTTGACTCGATTGGAACCAATTGAGTTGGCTTCAAAGTTTTTCTCAATTCACTTATAACTCAAGACTTGATTTCCGACCTACTTAAAAGATATTTTGTTCAATTCTAGTTGAAGTCCTCTCAGGAATCTCAAACCCACTCTTTCATAATTAAGTTGTAAACTAGCATGGTTTGATTGAAAAGAAAAAGGAAGAACAACTACAGAACACATTTTGACAAAGCATTTCTAGTGGAAATTGACGTGTTTGAGTGGCTGTGCATCTACCACAGTCCTATATATAAATGATAAAATGTCTCTTTCTGTGATAAGAGTGTTACACTATTGTGAAAGAGTTATTCTTCACTTGAAATATGTGGTCCCTTCTACTATTTACAAACACTTTGTTTCAGTTTTACAAAATAATAATAATAAATAAATAAAGTAAATGAATTGGATTCACCTCTCATTTTCACTTTTTTTTCATAACTTAGGATCCCTGGAATTGGAATTAAGTATCACCTTCAATGTGGGCACCAACAAGTCTGACTTGTAGAAAAGTTGGAGTACAGAAATTCTTGTAAAGATTTATTCTCTCAACCACATGTCCTCTACACACCAAAATCTGTAAATAGGGTTTGGGATTTCCACTCAAAAGAGTTGATGTCATAGTAATTAGTAAATATTTACTTGTTTGTCTTGATACAAGTAGGAAAAACAGAGATAATGAGCTTTCACAATTATGAATAATTATCAATGTAGAATGTTAAAAGATAAATCTAATTTTGGATTGGAGTGGAATTTTTCAAATTCGAATCTAATCAGATTTTGTCAAATATTAACATAGTATGATTAATTGTCATGTCTATTCACACAAAGATAAATCATTTTTCACCGATCTATTTTTCAGATGACAGATTTATTTTTTCCATTAATTCTTTTCCTCTTTTTTCCAAAATATTAGAGAATGGGCTAGGGGATAATATTATTGCCAAACACATAAGGATTTGAATTCCCATGGAGAACAAACTAAACTATGATTTTACTAATTAAGCTAATAAATTATTATGGTCTCTTAACTCTTATCTGACTCACAACACCATTAAAAAAAAATTATTTGTAAGTATATCTAAAATTGACTTGAACACTACTCAAATATTACTCAAAAAAATAAAAATAAATAAATAAATAAATAACCCTAATAAAAGTAATAACTGCAAATTTCATTTTGATTTTGTTTTGGATAGTCTTCCATGTTCATTCCATTTCTTACCTTTCTTGCCCTTACCAAACAAAATCCAAATTTTGAGCTTTCAACTATTTAATTTAATCTTTAGATACATTGGTATGGGACTATTCCATTTTCCAAGCATCTATAATTGGAATGAACCTAATAAATTATATAAAGCAGAACACTAACTCTATTTATGTTGTTATTATCCAATTGGACATATTAGTACTAGCTGTTGGGGGTAAATATGGGATTTTGGTATTCAATTTAAGGTGATCTAGGCTACCTATTATAGAAATCATATTGAGGTTGGACTAAGAAAAATTAAAATCTAATGTAGTTAGATAATTTTCTTAATTTGTTTAATATTAGTTGGTCCCATTAAATACATGATTTGATAAAAATAATAATAAAATATCCCACATCCCAAACAGGGCACAAGATGTTACCGTAGTCAGCCTCATGGGGTCCTCAGGTCAATGCCTAATATTAAACTCTTTTTGACGATTTCTTTCTTTCTCTCTCTCTCTCCCTCTCTCTCTCTCTATCACTAAAACTCGAACAGCCCCCACCCATGTTGCCTAAATTCTAAAACAGCCAATGACTACTTGTAATCCTTTAAAGCCCACATCCACCTTCTCTATGTAGCGCGTGTCTTCAAGTCATTGGGTTTTTATGACCTTGGGTCATTGGATTTCCCATAATTACTTCTTTAGTTAGATCATCTGAAATTTGAAATGTATAAAAAGATTAATTTTTTGGCAATTTGTTCAAATTGAAACAAGCAAAAGAAAAAATGGCAAAAGGTTAAAGAATTGTAATTACTAGCTAAAACTTTAATATTTAATAAGATTTCATTAGTTTATTATCTTTTGTTGGATTTTTTTATATTAAGATAAATATTTTATTGCTGAAAAATCAACAAAATAGAAAGCTTCCTAGAATAAACAAAATGGGATATAAACATCCTAAAGGAATTACTAAACAAAACATAGCTATAATGTTATTGCTCAACTATCTTAGTTTAATTGTCTAAAAATCATATTAAAAATAAAGTTTGAACTTATCTACAAGATGATAATTTACCACTATTGAGAAGACTCAAATTCATTCTTAAGAATATTAAAATATTTTAGTGTGAGAGTTTTTCACAATTTTTAAATATCAAGATAATTAATGTTGTAGCTATAGAATATTGTCGGTGTTCATTTAACCAATCATAAAAAAAGAACGAATGTTGATTTTATCAATTCGAATCATGCATGTCATACACGTAATTTATAATATGTACAGTATATATTATATTTTCACGTGACAAGAATAAATGCAACTGTCCAATATCGTGTTTAGGTATGATTACTTAATTTGTCTGTTTACTATATTTTAAAATTATTCAAATTTTAAAAAATTATCATCAATTAAATATAGATTTATTTTTAATGTCAAAATGTTGAGATTGAGATTTATAATTCAGCGCATATATAAACATCTTTAGCATTTGTATAAAATTAGTGATGTATGAATTGATTTCTTTTTAATGAATGTATATTTTTTTCTTCCTAAAATAGTATATATTTATACAAAATGATTTTTTATATACTAAATATTATTCTTTTTTCTTTCTAAAAACCATTCCTTATACATATGTTTTTATAAATAAATAAATAAAAACATATGGAGTACACGCCAAACCCCAAATTGCGCGTGGGAATTGCCTTTATAAGAGGCCCAAAGTCTCTACGAAATCATTTCTTACCAAACCAAAGAAAGTAACAAAGTCTCGTCTCGTCTTCTCTCATGACTATATCAACTTCTTCACTCTCTCTCATCATCTTCTACTTCTTCGACTCTCTTCTCTCTCTAAAGCATCAAAAATCAGAGTCATCCATGGACTCTGTAGCTTCAAGATACCAAGAGAATTTCAACAACCCCACTTTTATTCTTTGCCCAAACAGCCGCATCTCCCACAGTAGCAGCAGTAGCAGTAGCAGCCCAAACAGCAATGGACTCCAACGCCAACGCCAACGCCAACAACCACCAACACCAACACCAACACCAACACCCCCATCTCAGACTCCTAGACCCATTACTAGATCCGAATCCTCTAACCCATACCCGACTACCTTCATTCAAGCTGATACCTCCTCCTTCAAACAAGTAGTCCAAATGCTCACTGGGTCCTCTGAAACAGCCAAACTCGCATCCTCTAAATCGAATCCGACCTCAGAACTGCCTTCCAAGACCCATATCCCACCTATCAAATCCATGCCCAAGAAGCAGCAGTCCGGGTTCAAACTCTACGAGCGAAGAAATTCCCTCAAGAATTTTAAGATCAACCCTCTGATCCCTGTTTTCGCTTCAAATAATTCTGGGTTTTCGCCCCGAAAACCCGAGATCCTTTCTCCTAGTATCCTTGACTTTCCTTCGCTTGTTCTCAGTCCGGTCACTCCTCTGATACCCGACCCGTTTGATCGATCCGCCGCTGCTCACTATCGCTGTTCAGACAATAATGCGAGTCCGAATTTGGATAGAGAGGCGGAAGAGAAAGCTATAAAAGAGAAGGGTTTTTTCTTGCACCCTTCTCCGACGACAACTCCGAGGGGCTCCGAGCCCCGACTGTTGCCTCTGTTTCCGACGACATCACCGAGAGCTCCAGCTCCTTCTTCTACTTGAATAACGTTCTCTGTCTGGGGTTTTAGATTTTGTGGAAGATTCCTACATATAATATTGGCATTGATGCGGGAGGAGAAAGTTAAATTTGTAATGGGTTTATGTAGAGGACGAGAAAATCTATGCTTCAATTGTAAAAAAAATTATGTAATCCTTGCTTTTTCTCGTTTCTGCCTTCATCTTTGTTTGGATGCTGAGAAAGTTGAAGAGAAAAACAAAATCATAATTTGACTCTCTTTCTCTTTTCTATATTATTGGTTGTTTCCTTTATGATATGATTTTACCTTACAGTGATTAATTTTGAAAAATTAAAAGAGCTATTCAAGTATCCAGTATTTCAGTCACCATTAATAAGATAATTAGGATCTAAGTGAAGGAAGAAAGTTGAATTTTAGATTAAGTTTTCTGAGAGAATCTGTCTCTCCTTTTCTTCTACTCATAGCTCATACAATTAATGCTGAAATGAATACTACGTTCCAATTCAATTCCATCAACTTTTGGGTATTGGTAAACAATTGCAATTAAGAATTGCAGATGAATGAATAGAGAAGAAAGAAAGTAGGGAGGGGAAAGTTTTGTACTTTGTTGGGTTGTGTCAATGGGTAAAGCAAATTTTGGGCTAGCTGTTAAAGAAAGAGTAGAAGAAAGGGCAAGGAATCTTGACCCTTTTGTTGTCTTTGTAAGTGAAGGAAAGATGCCAAGAGGCAGCAACAGGCATTATATGTGCTTGTGTTGTAAGCACCCTTTGGTTTTATATTATATACAACACTTTGTGTGTCTCTGTTTTCTAAGCACCATCAATAACTTAACCTAACTAATTTGATTCTTATTTTATAAATGATGAAGCTTTGCTTAAGAAAACTTTCATATCGTTACAACACCAATAATAAAAGTAATAAAAGAAATTTATCGATCAAGATCCATTTATCATTCATATCAACACTAATAATAAAAGAAAGTTATCGATCAAGATGCCTTTATCATTCATATTTATTAGCTGAGTTAAGAATGAAGGAAATTAAAATATTTTTTTTAATAATAAATCTGAGTAAAGTTCACTAGGATTTTATTTCTGTTTGTAAGTATTCCTTAATTTCCTAAAAAACTTAGCATATGATCTCTTACACTTTCAAACATGACAGTTGTTACTGTATTTAATAAGGAAATAAGGCTGAGAAGTCAAAATGTGGTGGGGTCTAAGATGAATCCATTGAAACTAAGTGTTTAGGGTGAGACCACTTTTGTGCTATCTAAACCATTGATTTTTTTAAGATTTAATTTATAGTTGAAACTTCAGAGTTGCGACACCATTTTCTTTAGTCAAGAGTCTTGAATATATTTATTGTAATAAATAATAATAATAGCTTCACATTTATTTTAATCTGTAATTGTAAAAGTATTATTTATTAAGATATAATAAATACAATCATCAAAATTTGAAGTATTTATAAAATTTAAAATTCTATCAGAGCATAAAAAAAAACTACGTAGTACTTTACTTCATGATTAACTACATAATATTAAAAACATTAGCAACAATAAAAGCTATAAAATTTTCAAATTTAAAACATTAATACTTGTTTTAATAGCAACATGAAAAAAAGAAAGAAAGAAAGTTATTTAAAGCAATCATGCAAAGGTAATCTCACTATTTTGAGTCTCTTTTTTGACTGGATGGAGTCTAGAATTGTAGTGAATGGGACATGAGAAAGTGAATGGTGGGAAGAAGTCGGACTTGAGATAATGAAAGCAAAGAGAACAGAGAGGCAATGATAGAAATGGGGAAGCCAGAAAACATAGTGCTGGGGATGATCTCTTTTTGTGTGTTTCGTTTGCTACTTCCTTTATTTGTTTGATTGTGTGGGTATATATGGTTCTTGTGGATTTAACACCTCATGGTTGGTTGTACATTAATTGGATTTTTGATAATTTCATATGCTTTGTTTGAAAACAATTCTGGCTTTTTGCTTGGCATTCACTATGTGTTCTTCTCTACTTTCCTCTTTCGCTATCAAATTTATCAAAACTAAAAATTAGAAGAAAAAAAAAAATAAAATCTATACGTGGCATGATATTATTATGGTTTGGTTTTAACAAAAACTCATTGAAAACAATATATTAAAAATTGGACTAGATCGCGGGTTGGATTCTTAACAGAATAACAAATTAGACCGGATTAAACTTAATAATCGTTTGGGTGGGTAGATCAGTAAAAATCATAAAAATCAAAAGAACTAATAGTTAGGTCGATTAATTGAACCAATAAAATAATTGATGAGTTTATTGAGCCAAACCTATTTGTAATAAAAATATTATTTGTATTAAGAAATAGAAAAATAATTATATTTTATATTGATGTTATTTTTATTTTTAAAAATATAAGTTGAAATTTGTTGTGATGGATAATAAATTTATCAATTGTTATAAGTATTAAGAACTATATTTGACTATTTGTGATGTAATTTTTTAATTACTTAATAAATATTAAATTATTATGTTATATTTGTTTGACTGTATTTAATATTTATAATTAATAAAAAATTATATATAATTTTTAAAATTGTAATTAAATATATTTGTGATGTTATACAGTTTGACCAGTTTGATTTTTAGAATATTGGTAGAAAGTCTATGGGTTTTATGGTGAAGATAATCCAAAAGCATGACATAGTTGACAATATCCCTGCTTTCTTTGAATTCTCACTCTCCAAGCTCTCTGTTCTATCATTTTTTTTATAGGGTTTTTGTTTTTCTGGTTTTGATCCCATTGTTCTTTTGTGTTCTTGTGGGTTGATTATGCGCTGTCGTTTTAGAAATGACAAATAACATCAGTTTTCTCATTCTTTGAAATTTATTATGGGGTAACTATCAACAAAATCATTAGATAAATATTGTCGTGGGACTTGGGAAAATGCCTGTGATTGATTAGTGGAGAAATTCACATAGAACTCTAATAGGCTTGTTGGTAATAAGAATATATGTTTCTCTAATTATTTTTGAGTTCAAATTGAGTTCGAGAGATTGTGAAAAATAAAATTTGTATTAATTTTTTAGTTAAAAGAGATAGAGCAATATTTATAATCTTCGTGAGTAGAATAATTACACACTAGTACACTTGACTAAAGTCAAGATAGTGATTCGTATTAACTATCACACTTTCTTGTTAACTTATAGTATTTGCAATGGCAGAACCACAGTTCGGGCATGCATGGGCTCAGCCTTTCAGCCCAACTAAATTCTTCATTGGCCCACCTAAAGATTACTTCAGCGTAAAAAATATTCCATGCCTTTGATTAGATGGAATATATAATTAGTCAATTGTAAACTTTCACTATTAAGTAAGTAAATAAAACTCAATGTCTTTCACTAGACTCAATATATAATTAGTTGAAGTCCGTGTAGACTGATTCGATCACATCTCACAGTTAAATAAATAAATAAAATTGCATTGAAAAATGCTAATGGTTTAAGTTGAAGGGGATAGAGCAATATTTATTAATTAGGACTTGGGATACTGCAACAAAGAATTACTCTATCTTTTATTGGTTTAGCGGCTTTTCAGTCCAACTAAATTCTCCATTGGCCTGCCAAATATTAGCGAATCATTTTCGAGCTTAAACTTAGTTTCATGAACTCTTAACTCGTTAGATTTGTGAGATATGAGTGAACTATGAGTTGAATTTAAGCATGTCTAAATCTAACGATCTGAGTCGAGCTTTAGCTAAATTCATTGCCTCTCTTAACGTTAGCTCAAGCAATATAAAATTCCTAAATCTGTGCCTTTAGTGTATGGTGAACATAATTATAACACAACACAAAAGTTTTAGGTTTTACTTATATAAAATCACAATCACAATATATTTTAGTCAAAATAACATCTACCGTTCTTAAAGTATTATATTCTTGTCAATTTTGTAATAATATTTTCAGCTTATTTCGTTCCAAAACTTTTAAAATATTTGTAATGTCTTCCCTCAATCTAACATTGCTAATATTTTAGATAGAAATTGATGATATGACTTAAAATATAGTATATATTTTTTTGCCATATGTGTGCTGAGGTGGTAATTTTTTATTTTTTTTTACCTCCTCTCATGTATGCTCAATCACTGCTATGTTCATTTTCTCTCCGTATTAATTATGAAATTAGGGTTTGTGAGGATTAGAATATTTAAATTTTTTTGAGAAATTTGATAATACTTTTAGATTTTTGAGAGAAAAATGAGTGGAAAACCAATGAGAGGGAGTAAGAGTACAAAATAATTTTAGAATGAAATTGACAAAAAACTTATACTTTTAGGGATAAAATTAACTAAGAATCCTTATTTTAGAGACTTATATTTTTTTTCCAAGTTAACATACACGTAGAACCCAATAAATTTTTTTAAGCGCATCAGTATTTTTGATTCAAAATATTAACAATGTTAGACATGAGAAATACATTACAAACGTTTTAAAGGTTTTTAAGACAAAATTAACAAAATTACAATATTTTAAGACTGTAAAGATCATTTTGCCTATTTTTTAAATATTACAAGAATGAGATGTAACGAGATAGATGCATAAAAATGGGTTAAGGAAAAGAATAAGTGCACTTAAACATAAATTTTCTCAGACTCTAGCTCATGATCAAGGGGAAAGAGATGATTTATATTCAGATACGTATCAATAAGCTAACAACATAAAATTTTAGAACTCTAATATTTATTTATCACAAGAATAAAATATTACTAGACAAATAGTATGCATGCACGAGCTATAAAAAGCGACAAACTTATTGAGTAGAAGATTGTTACTTTCTAATTTCAGTAGGAAAAAAAATAAAAAAAATTTTTGATGTAAATCACCGTGACATGCATTCAAGATGCATAAAACATGATTCAGAAATAGAGAAAATTGCATTATCTTTCATTTTCTATTGAATAAGCACATTGCACTTAAACATATTTTACAAATTACCCAACATCGTGAAATTAGTAGTTAAACTTAAGTTCTTATATACATGTCCATGTCACAGAGCTGAATTTTTGAAATGACTTATTTTACTTTAAAGGTCAGTTTGGTTTAGCTTTTGAAAATCAGTGTTTTGGATAACTGATTTTGCTAGTAGAGATTATAAAAGAATTGATTTTAGCATAATTTACTTTATATTTGATTAGTTATCTAAAAAAATGATTTTGAACCATAAGAATATTAACCAAAAAAAAAAAAAAAAAATTGGAGTATTTTTGTCAAAAAAATAATATAAATTGTGTCTTCTATTTTGTTATAAGTGTGTTCAGGAAAAATTACTATATGAGTAGCTTTTGAAAAGGACTAAAACTGTGTTAAGCGTTTGACCGGAAGGGATTTTCAGTCTTAACTAAACATGATATTATACAAGTTGAAAGTGAATTTTAGCTTCAAATGCCAAACACATGTTCCAAACACAACCAAATTGATACTAAGTAAAGTTTAATTGTTACCAATTTTCTTTTTTCTTCTTTTCTTGAAATTCCTAATTACAACAACATCATCAGTATTAAATAAGAAAATTGTGATGATGTTTTTTTTTATGTCTGCTTGATTAATCAAGTAGAAAAGCAGAGCATGTAGGGTTTTGTAATTACTTTCTTTTAATTATCGAGATCTGGTAATCATCCCAATAATTAATATGGTTCCACCCTTCATTCTGGATTGTTGAATTAAGGTTTTAAATCAGAACAATGGTCTTTAGTTACTTTTTATTTTTCTTCTATTAACTAAAAAGGAATCACCCCTACCTGTCCAGGAACCTCCAGGTTTGAATATCAGCTCCTACCAGGGACCAAATTCAGCTCATTTAAGTATGTAACATGCACATGTATATAAAAATTGTTAAGTTTAACCGAATTGGATAATTTGCAAAAAAATATTTAGTAATATAGGTGCAATGAGTTTAATTCAATAGTAAAATAAAAACATTACAAATTGACTGGTAGTTTGATGAAGGAAAATGCAATTGATAAAAGTTAAGAGACAAAAAAAACAATAATGAAGAAAATAAGAATCTAAACAAGTCATTATAAATTAATAATCAAATCAAACCAAAATTATATTCTATTTCCTCCATTAAACATAATGAACAGAAGAGAAAGAACAAAAAAGAAAAAGAGTACATTGGAAAAATAGAAAGTAACCCCCTTTTTTCACCCACCTCAAATTAAATCAGTAAAACACATGTTCATAACAATTATTAAGATTATAATGGAGGAAATTCTTCTTCTTTTTAATTTATTTTTCGAGCAAGAATAAAATAATTTTCAATAATTCCCATTCGTCACAAATAATTTAATTATTGTAAATATTTCTCTCTTTTCCTCTGCTGGCGTACTTAAATTTGTTGATCAAATATTTTCAGCCTCTTGCACAACGTGTAATGCGATTGCAACCACGCCTATAACGGTTAGCCCTTCGCCTATTATTGCAATTGTAGTAAGACTGACCACGGCGACCACATGGAACTTGGTTAGCCTTAAGTGCACCATAACTAATGTATCTCCCTCCAGCAAGTTGTCTTCTGCTAGACTCAGAATCCAGCAACATTTCATTATCTTCACCAATTAAATCGCCTACCGAGCCGGTATACGAAACACCCCAGCTAACATCATGGATGCTAGATGCTTGTGTTGCCACCATGGCTAAAGCCAAGAGGAGGAAAATCAACCAAGGCTTACAATCCATTTTTCTTTAATATCAAATGGGCAAGCTTGCAATTATGTAATTGAGGAGGCCTTTGTTTTGAATCCCTGCCCTTCCAATGAAGAGGAGGGGAGAGAAGGATATGGGAGAAGAAAGGGTAAGAGGGCTGTTTGTTTCTTGGGATAAAAAAGAGTTTAGAAGTGGAAAGTTTCTGTGGGTTTTTTTGTGGTGGGGTGTTGTTTGTGATGTAACATGATTTTAGGGTGTGTTATGAATGGCATACAATTTATTTGCTAAAAATTGAGAGGTCAATTGGTTCTTCTAACTGTCAATGACTGAATTTGAAATGCGAAAATTTAACTTCCATGTACTACTTTCTAAGGTCTTCAATCTTTTCCATCAAAATTTTGGTGGGCCTTAAAAAATGTAATTTAGTGGGGCCTTGCTCTAGTGCAATTCTACAAAGAAAAAAAAACATGAACTAGAATTTCCCAACTTTTTCAGTATTATGTAGGATTGGAGGTCATATTTTTTTCTTTCTTTTAAGATATGGGGTTTATAGTTAAGGTTGCAAGTTAATATATTTGTTCGTGAATAGTTTGTAATTTTCGTGGACTTCATTTTAAATTTTATTTTAGAGTTTATTTATTAAATGAGTCAATTTTAAATTTTATAAAATTCACGGTTATAAGTTGTCAAGTAGATTAATTCGTTTATATAATTCAACACATATTTTTATTATTTATATATGATATATATAATACATTTTTAATGTTTAATTATCTAAGACAAATTCAATATATTTTTTAGTTATAATGTTTTCGAAATTTTTTATTATAAGTTAACTAAAAATAATATGTATATAGGTCAAAAATATTAGACTTTTATGTGAGTCTATTTAATATATATCTCAAACACTTAACAAGCCGAACTCAAGTCATGACTTGTGACATGAATGCAAGTCGAGATTAAGCCTACTAAAACACTAACAACTCAACCTAGCTAGAACTTGTCAAAACTCAACTTGTTTGCACTCCTAATCTCAAGTTCTAACACGTAGGAGTACTCTCATGTGAAAGTTTTTTCAATTAAAAGTGATCGTACTAGGTGTGTTATAGTTAGTTCTTTATACATATTACATATGGGAATGGTGTGTAAAATGCAACTACTTCAAATTAAACATTTAACACAATCCTATTATATAAAAAAGAAGAAGTGTAAAATAGATTAGGTGGTAGTTGTTTCAACGGTAAAATATTTTGGTGTTACATACTAATGGTATGAGATCAAATAATTATCTTCAATTATGTAGTTCATAAACTACTTCTTACCAAAAAGAATTTTGTAAAATGGAACTAAAATGAGTGTGGGTCATATGTTAAATTAAATATTTATAGAATTTAATTTACTTTGAATTTTGGAAAGATATGGATCAAATCACTTACCTAACAACAACTACCTAAATCCGCGTCCACATTCACATCTTTGACCTGTAATTGTTGGCTAATCTCAAATTATTTCATATTGGCAATAATGCATAATCAAATTTCTTAGACGACTGAGATAGTCGCATTCATGGGGCATGGAAATTCAGAATGGTCTTCCAAGTGGGATCTAAATGGGCCATTGTTGAGTTTTAGCTAAATTTGAAATACACAAGACCTCTCAACGACCCACAAGCAGCCACTCTACTGTGGAATCAAACTGTTGGTAGTCATAATTAAACGGTAACACACCATGTTAAATCATTAAAAATTGTGTCTCATAAAGCACCAAACTATTCCCACGAAGAAAAAGATTGGAGTCTGGCTTGTATTACAAGTTACCCTTTTCATTTAGTCAGAGAAATCCAACGTGATAATGTATTTAATTTATTCTTTATTTTTAATAATTCAGTTGTTTAAAGAGTATTCTAGATCACTAGTTAAAATTTTATAAATAAAAAATTTATAACATTTGCTATAATAACAGGTTAATATTAATTTTATATTATCTATTACATAAATTCTTATTATTTAAAAATTAAAATTTTTAAATATCATGTTAATAAAATGAAGACAAAATTAATACTAAAAATGGTTTAAGATAGTTGTCTACTTGTCTTATCCTCAGTCTCATCATCATCATCAGCAACCTTTTCCTTTGTCTGTTTCACAACTGAAGCCGTACAGATGGCTTAATTCTCCTTTCAGCTTCTCTTCCCCGCGCTTCTGTTTCTGTCTTTAGTCCTTACCCATTTGTGGGCTTTTGCTTGGATAATTTGGTTTAAATTCTGCTTCATACATTGGCTACTTCTATACTGTGTGTTTTGAGGCTTTGCTAATTGTGGGTTCTTCCGTTCATCAGTTAAGCTTTCATTTTGTTTGGGGACTTCTTTAGTTTTTACTTTCTGATAAGAAATTTTCTGTCTTTTTGACATTAAAGCTCATAAAATCTTTGTTCTACGTTCTATACTTTCTTTTGCTGATGTGGGTTTTGTCCAAGATTGCTAATTGGTAGTGTTATGATGATTTTGTTTTCCTAAATTCGGGTATTTCTTTGTTTTTCCCCCAAATATATGCTATTACTTTCAATTTCGATTTTGGTTATGGATTTCGGAGTTAGAGAACATGTAGTGTGAGTGTGACTGACTGATATATTAAAACCTCTGATTGAGCTCTTTTCCTAGAATTTACGTTTTGCCTAATTTTAAATTTGTCCATGAAGATTTTGATGATGGTGTCGTGGGTGCTCAAGTAAGGTCATTTTGTTCTTTATTCATCATTTCGTGCAAAACTGTAGGTTTTTAGAGGGATATCAGCTTGGAGTTTACTGTTGATTGTATTGATTAATGAGGGATACATGCCTCCCCTCCTATGCTTTTGTTTCATTTGACTTGGTGGTATCAAATCAATTGCGTGATTATATTTGTTTTTTCCTTTCAACCTTCTTCACAACATGCCCATTCTGCTCGGTAATGTAATCTTTTCTAAAAATTGGGCAGCTGTCAGACTTTGCCCTTAAATTATGGTTGCTAGAGATTAGAATATGGAGTATTCTTGTGGAATGACTAATGAGGTCAAAAAATTTCAAACTATCTTGAATTTTTGCATTTATTTCTTCTTGTTCTAGCCACCACCAAGTTTAGAATTGGCCTCTTTCATGGGTGATCGATAAAGTTTTGAACTCAATTTTATACAACAACTATGTTTTTTCTACAAAGTGATGATTTCCATTGTTATTCCTAAATCTCATAGGTCTATTGAAACAATAATGTTTTTCATGTCTTCAATAAGTCAAATTTCTGCTGTACTATTGTTGTCTAGACGTTTAGCAACTGAATTCTTACAGCCGTGATTCGTGAATGCTTTTCTCTACTAAACTCTGGAAGTAAGTGTGATGCGAGTGACTAAAAAGGCTTCTTTTTTTTTCTTTTTTTTTTTAATCTGGAGTTCTAACCATAATTGAATTATTGATGAAATGGTCGTATTTCAAAATTTTCTTCTGTTTCTACACAGAAAGTTTTTTGCTTTTTTCTTATTCTACCACCGTCTAAGAACAGAACCATCAAACTAATGGAATAGCTATTACATTTTGTGCCAAGCAGATGGGCAACCTTGAATAGGCCTTTCCAAGCATAAGGGCACCCTTGAATAGGCCTTTCAACTTTGTCCATGGCATGTAATCACCCTTTTTCCCTTGGAAGTCAAAAAGAAAGACAGATTCTCATTGAGGTAACTTTCAAAATATATAATTTCTTGTTATTATATAGCTTTATGAATGGGTATTGAACTTATGGTGCATTCAGTTTGGGAACTCTGAAAAGCAGCTTTGGGCATTGATCCATTCCAAAGGGCTATTGCACCGTGATGCTCAAGAATTGTACCGTAAAGTCCGTTGTGGTTATGAGAAAATCATCATAAGCAATTTCAATCAGTCAGAGCTTCAAGATGTTGAGTATTCTTTGTGGAAGCTTCACTATAAGCATATTGATGAATTTCGTAAAAGAATAAAGAAAGGATCTGATAATGCAGAGAGCACAAAATCGGGAATCCCTCAAATTAGTGTTAATGTTCATGGAAGCAATGAGAACCATTTAAAGGAATTCAGGTCTTTTTTGTCTGAAGCAACTGAGTTTTACCAAAATCTGATTGTTAAACTCAGAAAAAGCTATGGAGTTCCAGAAGAGGCCTTGTTTTTAAAAAAGGGGTGCATCTCTACTTCTGTTGAACCACATGACAGGCTGAAATGCCAATTTTTATGCCATCGCTTCTTAGTTTGTATGGGGGATCTTGCTAGATACAAACAACAATATGAAAATCCCAGTAGTCAAAACCTTAATTGGTCACTTGCAGCCACCCACTACGTGGAAGCAACAAAGATATGGCCAGATAGTGGCAACCCCCAAAATCAGGTACATTTCTTCATTTCTTCATTTCTTCATTTCTTCATTTCTAATCATTTTATAAATACTCTGCATTTGTGCTCATGAAAACATTGTGTCCTATAATTGTTCTTACATCTGTGATTTTGTCTGTCTGTAGTTGGCAGTATTGGCTACATATATTGGTGATGAATTTCTTGCTTTGTACCATTGTGTAAGGAGTTTAGCTGTTAAAGAACCTTTTCCAGATGCTTGGAATAATCTTATTTTACTTCTTGAAAAGGTAAAATTAGAATCTGAGTTTTTCTGTAACCCATGTCATTTCTATCTAATTTTCATATTATTGCCATTGCCTCAAGTGCTTCTTTTGATTTTGCAGAACAGGTCGACTCATTTGCATATGCATTCTAGTGGAGCTACATTTAATTTCTCAGAGCCTTCTGAAAGAAGCATTTTCGAGATGGCATCACAATCAAGTGATGGAATCACAAATACAGACAGTAATGAAATTGGGGAAACGAAGTTATGGTCTCTTTTGGTCAGAACGATAAGTTTCTTTTTCATAAAATCAAGGTACACCTTGGATATAATTATTCTTGTAAAGAATACTTTGATTTCATTTTGCAAATTAAATATACTTCTATGGTTATTTAGATTTTAGTATGTGCTTGCCACTTGGATATCATAGTGCTGCAGATGGCAGACTCACCATAGTTTTGAGAAATTGTGCATGTTGTCATTTCTTTTCTGTCTATCCAACTGCTATCCCAAATGATTTATTAGTTTTATCTTGTATGTTAATTGTTTGTGTGTAGATTGAATATGGTTAGACATATTTAGAGTGGAAGAAAAAAAAAGAAAAACATGTGGAATTCTAGATATTAATAAGAGAAGAATCTTGTGTTAACATCCTCTGAAGTCTTGTTTGGCACCTTATATATTTTATCCGTTTATGTATAGGGGTTGCTTGACATCTACTTTAATCTTACACGTTTTCTCATCTTTTCCCTTATCTTCAGAGATAGTTTGGAGGAATTTCCTACTGCATTTGCATCTACTATGGGAGAGTTGGATAAAATGATGGATCTAGATGATACCAAAATAATGGCTGCGTTGGAGTCATATCTAGAAATGGATTCAGCCAGACGAGGCCCATTTCGAGCTCTACAATTAATTTGTGTGCTCATTTTTGTCCTAAAAAATCTAATGGATAACCCTGAAGCAAAAGAATCGAAGGAGAAAAATGGAAAGCAGCAATTTGAGTTGACACAATTGGCATTGGCTGCTACTTTCAATTTCATGGGGCGCTTTGTTGGAAGATGCCTCAAGGCTAGTTCTTTTCATTCTTGCCCCCTATCACCAGCAGTTCTTGTTTTTGTTGAGTGGTCCTTAAGCATGCTTGAGGTAGCAGAAATCTATTTGGTTGACCCAATAATAATAAGTAGAAGTGCAATGTCTTACTTTTTTGGTGAGTTAATTGAACTTCTCAATCAATTGAATGCTGACAGGAGTGAAACCAAGATGTTTTCAGATAGTGCGCCTCTGTGGGAAGACTATGAGTTGAGGGGCTTTGCACCTCTAGCTAGTCAACATCTCTCATTAGATTTCTCAGGTAATTTGGAACACGTAGACAATTTGGAAAGTGGCATAGAATTGCGTATCCAGCGCATCATTAAAGCAGCATTGAAGATTGGAAACAGATCAAATGATTCTCAAAAATGGATAATCTATGATGAATTGAGAAGAACATTTCATGCAGAAGTAATTCAGGAAAAGAAAGAATCCCAAGTGAAGTCCACTAGTTCTTATCCAGAAAGGAAAGAGCACCCTTATGAAGCCACACAAGAACATGAGAGACAAATCAATGAGGAAAATCCAAGAAATGACACTATGAAAGGGAATTTTGTTCCTGTTGAAGAGGAAGAGGTCATTCTGTTCAGGCCTCTTACAAGATATTATTCAGCACCATTTTACACTTCTAGCTCCATGAATGACCACATGTCACCAAAAGACAAGGAGGATCATAGCTTACCTTCTGATGAATGTCTGCGCCATGCTACATCTCTACTTATGGCGCAAAACCCGGCCAATAGTGATCCATCAGGTTTCCATGCTGATATCACAAATTTCAGGCGCAACAAGCAGGAACCTTTCTTAAAGGAAACTTTTGAACACCCTTTTTCTGAAGGCCCAATCTCTGCTGGACCTCCCTCGCTCAGCGGTTGGGTCCTCAACCGAGAAAGTTTGAGCTATGATAGAGAGAAGCGTGATAGTGGTATTAGTGAGCATTTGCAGACTATTGAGGAAATTGTTTCTTCATCCTTGACTGGTCTTTCCATCAGTGATACCAAGGATTCCATCATTAGTTCTGCGGATGAAACTGCTATGTTCCATTCTTCTTCTACTTCCTATTCAGCTCCAATGCCTTCTGCTCCATTATTGCCTGAAGATGCTGTTTGGTTTACTGACGTTCCATCTAGTTTGTCTGACTACTCAATCATAGAGGGCATTAACAAAACAATCAAATACCCCGATGCATCACTTGTAAGTGGTTATTCAGATTGGAGTGCAACTCATGCACCAGGAAATTATGGTCCTGGGTTTCCAGCTTTTATGGATGGATACCTACTTCCGGGTAAAATGACTTCTTCAGAATGGCTTCGTTGGTATAGAGAGAATCACAACCCGGAGAGAGCCAACAATCATATATCACCTGTTCAATTTAATGCTCCTGGAATCAATGAAAACTTCCATGATCATGTGTCTTCCAGGCCAAGTGATTTTGATCCATGGGGAAATCCTTTGTCTTATAAACAGTATATGCACACAGAGCCCTTGCCATTGCATCCAGGTTTGCCTTCTGTTTTGGGTGCTGATGAACACATAGGGGAGAGGCTCTTTCACAATTATCAAGGACAAAGCCCTTACGGATGTGGTGCTGTTACAGACTTGAGATATGAGCCAGAGTCACTGCTGGAGTACCTTAAAGACAAAGAATGGCAATTGCAACAGGATCCTACTGGGCAATTATAATTTTCCATAAGCAACAAATTTTGCATGCATTTTGTTTAGCTGCATGCTATGTTTACACCTCCATCAACATGTAAAGCATCATACAGTCTAAGAGATTTACGTGAACTTATGTATGTAATGTATGTAGATGTGTTAGTTTTACTCATGCCCTCTGAAAGAGAAGTTCAAAAGTATTCTGTAAGGAATTTGATCCATTGTACAGAGTCTTGTGAACAATTTTTGTAGACATTTGTACATTTTCACACTGATGACTGGCAATGACTTAAACTTCTGTTATATCCTGAATTCATATTTGGTAGTTCAGACGACATGGATTGACATTAATGTGAAATGACGAGTCAAGTTTGCAACACTGAATGATACATTATTTATAGATTACGACTTAATTCAATCATATCTGCACAACCATATGAGTCACAAAAGTAAATCTTTTTTTTTTTTTTTTTCCCTTATTCAAGTCAGCACAAAAATATGTCAGGTTGGTCGAATTCGTTTTACGAAATTGGATTGGATGGATGCAAAACATACTTCACACTATTTGAGAGAGATGAAAGAAAGAGAAAGAAGAAATGGGAGGTGATATGGAACAAACAACAACTTACTATACATTAATTTTCTTTTTCTCTCATTTTCACATCTCCCAAACAAAAATTATATTCATATTATAGTTTGTATGTGCGAAAAATATTTAATATATATATTTGGGCTAAATTAGGCATAAGTCCCTGGCCCGCAGCTCGTAATCCATATTTTCTCAAATAGCCTGGTCCAATTGTCATTGACTTCCTCCTCCTCCGCCTTATTCTCTCTCTGACACTGCCGACAGGCTGTGCAGAAGCTGAAATCACCGATCCAAAATTTTACAGAAATGGTCAATACAGATTCAGGTGTAGAAGATGTATCATCCGCAAAAGCAGTCTTACTTGGAGCTTTAGCTCCCGGCGTTAATGTTCGTGCTGTCACTTTAATCTTTACATATATATGTGTGTTTCTGCGTTCCATGTCTTTAAGTCTGTGAATTTGTTTCCGTATTTATAAGATGGAAGGGTGTAGGTTTTTTTTTTTTTTTTTGATGTTTTGTTATTCGAATTTTCAGGGACCAACATGGATTACTTTAAAATCGACATTTTTAATGCTGGGCCTGTGTCTTGCTATCATGCTGGGATTAGCATTCTCGTCCAGTGATTCTTGGTTGATGTTTCATGTTGCATTCCTTGTTCTAATCACTGTCAGCCTCTTCTTACTGCTTAGCTGGTAAAGTTTTATTACCTGAAAACTGGAATATCTATTATTGACTTTCTCTTATTCGACTCTGATTGAAATGAATATGGGTTTGGTGGCATGCTTTTGTGTGTGTGTGTGGGGGGGGGGGGGGGGATGATTTTGGTTCTGCTTGTCTGCATTTTTATGTCTGATGGAAAAGTACGAAGACTGTTCATGAATTTCTTGATTTGGTATTGCATTCTGATTGTAGTTGTGTTACTATTTACTACAAATAGCTCATAGTGCAACTTATGTTTCACATTAGATGACTTCTGTTCCTGTACTTGCTCAAAGATCATACATTACTCTGTCTCCACAAAACGGAAAGTTGAGCAGCATTAAAATAGTCAAAGCATGAGGAAATGCCGGTCTTTTATTTGCCTAAATTATGTTTTAGATTGTTACGCTGCCTCAGATCACATACTCCAAGTCCCTGTGTTTTCATTTGACTTCATACCTACACAGAATTAACATGTCTTTTTGGCTCAATAATGTGTGATACCCTGCTTCTATCGTTTACCCTCCTTTGTTTTAGGAATCTGAAGGTGGAAACTTGTTGGAAGATAAACAAACCCTATTGTTTTATTTATTTATTTATTGTGAAATAGTTTTCTGTGTTTAAGGATCTGTATAATTGTTTTATTTTTTGTTTTTTTGCCTTGAAATCTTGAAGAAATGAGTTTCAAATTCTTTGCCAATAACATGTGTGCAATCATCTGGTGGTCAGTTTATAGTGTTGTTTCATTAATATCAGTAGGCTGCTGGTTGATGGTGGTGGTTGTGGGTAGTGGCTGAAAAACAAAATAGTTTTGGTTGCATCAGGGGAGTTGGTGTCCATGTCATGGAGATATATGCTGATCAGAGTGGAATAATCCTGTTTCCCATTCTATTTTGCGTGATTTTTTTTTTCTGGAAGACCTTTTTATCTTCTGGAACTCATTTAAGAAAAACGTGTGTTTCTTGAAATGATTTCCAATGTTCTTGCGAATCTTTTCAAAGGAAAAGAAAGTTGGAAGAAAACAAGACATTATCAACGAAAGACCTCATTACTTCCCCTAATCATATTCTGACTTTACACCAGCTTTTTGTTTTGCCTTGGCCAGTTCTATCATTCCTATTGAGCATTTTCCTTTTCTTTTTGTGGGAGAAAAGTCCAAATTACTTAGTTAATCTATATATTGGATTACTGATCTTGAAGTGTGTATGCATCTAATCACACTTAGTACACTCAATTGTTGACAGTAATTTTAGTAGTACTATATATATTTTAGAGAGAGAGAGATAATATATAAATATTTTGTGCAGAACCTTTTTAATCATTTTTACTTTAGTGGTGGGAAATGATCCGTTTAATGCCTATAAGGCTGGTGTAGAAGCATGTTGTTTTTCTTGCTGGTAGCATGCTGAATGCCTGGCTCTTTGTGTATGCTTTCACTTGCTGAAATTTATAGCGAACCTTGCTTTAGAAACTGATATAGACTTATACAGCATTACAGCTCTATTTACCTTTGGTTTTGCATTAGGGTGTCTAGCTTCCTGTTTTTATTTTTGATTTTGATTTTGTTTTTGTTTTTTTTTTTTTTTTTTTTTTTTTTTGGTTCTTGATATCAGATCTTTCCATGCTAATGGTAAGAATCCTAATGCATGTTTTTGATAGCTAATGGATATGGTGGTAATTAACTCTGTTTCAAATGTGCCAATAGCGAGTATCCTTTGATTTTCAGTGGCTGTGAGAAATAATAAAGATAGGAAAGAGCCTGCTTTTTATGTCATGTTGGACTATGTTTAATTGATTTTGTGAAGTGCTTGGAATTTGGCCTTATATGAGTTACATTGCCAGTTAAATTTACCGCCTGGAGGATTTCTCATGTGTTTTTTTGTTGGCTGCAGGTTTCTTGCACAAACTGGTTTCGTCTCTATCGAAAATCAAATGCGTGAAATGGGTTTGGTGCAAAATGATTCTCAAGAGACAAGTACTAAGAGCGACTAGTTAGGTTTTTTGTAATATTACAATTTACAAATGAAGACATCATCTATTTTGAGATGGAAGACCTTTACGAGGACACTCAAAAAATTTGAAAACAGAGGTAAAGCTGGCAACTGCGAAAGTGCACTGAAGAACGAGCAAGTTCATCCTGTTTTTCATAAGAAATATTTGGTGAAGCAGTTGGATCTGTACATCAATCTTGCATTCCTTTAGATCTGTGCGTCAATCGGTCTTGGCTTCCTTCTTGTGCTTGCCCTTTTTGGGTTTGATGAAACAGAAACATGGGCAGCATGGAAACTGAAACAATAACTTTATTTCTTTCATGTTTTGCTGATTTGAAACAGCTGGAAAAAACATACACACATATATATATAGAGAGAGAGAGAGAGACCATGCCCAAAGTTTTTCTAATTGTTTTCTCTTTTATTCCTAACTCTATAAAATGTTATTTTTTTTCACGATGATAAGATGCCTAGCTTCGAGCTCTTTATCAGAGCCATGGCCACCTTATGCTTCTGCTGTTGGTTTAGAATTTGTTTGTTTAACTAAAGAAATGTAAGGGGGCAAGTTTCTGATGCCTTCCCCAGTGTACGATGTTTCTGTCCTGTGAAGCTGCAAAGAATACATGGGCATCACAATCAAGTTTACTTTGAACCTTAGACTGATCAATCTGGTGGCATGGTCATTTCAAAAGATTATGCAATGTTAATGATAAAACAAAAGGCATGAATCTGAATTTAAAAATAGTACAAGTAAAAGGACTGTCATTCTGAAGATGAGCTTCCCACTCTAGAAGTTTTCTGTTAAGAACATAGCTACTAATAAGACTCGTTCTTTTCATTCTCCATTTATTGACAAGTTTATGTTCATTCTTACAATGGTTTGGGATGTAATCTTTAATTGAATCAAAGTGCTGTAATAAGTAAAAAAAAGATTCATATAGAGGCTAAACCTATTAAGAACAAGTAATAGTAATGACAGAATATTTGATTTCTTATTTGTATTTGACCTAGAACATTTTAAGAAGATAAATAGTTATATATGAAATAAGTAAAAAATGAAAAAAAAACAACCTCCTAAAAATAATAACAAGCTCGAGCTAAAACCGAATAACATCTCACAATCAAAATAGTTGTTCTAATATCTTAACCAGAACACAGAAAAATCAAGAGTAACAGCTTTCTTAAAATAAATGTCATATTTTCATTGTATATTTTCAATCTCAAAATTAAACTCTTCAAAAAAAAAAAAAAAAAGTATTATACTTCAAAATTTCCTTGCTTTTAGTCTTTTTTTTAATTTATTTATTTTAAAAACAACTTATTAGAATTTGTACCAAATCATATGTTTAAAATTAGTAAATTAATAAATTTTGAATTGCAAACAACGACGTCACGTGATAGACAAGGTATTTCTCTGGGCAATTTACTTGCATTTTTATTTTTATTTTGGTTTATAGGGAAAGCAAGAAAAGAAAAAACTATAAACCAAACACACGAGGCCACATAATTACTCTAGCATTTGATGCAGTGTTTGCTGATCATGATGATATATAATTAATAATTTTTTAAAATTAAACTATTATGTGAAATATCAATTATTGTCTTTATCAATAAACACTATGTGAAATTAAAAAATTAAGTTATGTTTAGGGATAATAGTTGGCATAGAATTTAGTGGTGCACAATTAATAAATACAATTTATACAGTAATTATTAAACATCTTAGAAAAAAAAAGATAATTTAATTATCTCATTAACTTTGCTCAATTGGTAAGTGACTATTGTTAACTAAGTAGGTCTTGGATTCTAAAATCTAGATAAGTTAGCTTAGTGGTTAAAAAAGTTAAGGATTTTTCTATTTTATTCCAACTAGGCATAGGCATATGATAAGAAGTATTTCATACTCTTATTTTCTACAATTTTTATAGGAATATCTTCTTATTTATTGGTATTGGAGTCCCCATTTTATATTAAGATACTAATATCCCTAAACTAAATTCAACTCTTAAGACTAATAAAATGAGACTCTAAGGGCTTGTTTGGCTACTCTTATTTTCTTCAATTTTTATGAGAATATGTTCTTATTTATTGGTATTGGAATCCCCATTTTACATGAGGACACTAATACCCCTAAACTAAATTCAGACTCCAAGACTAATAAAATGAGACTCTAAGAGCTCATTTGATGCATCGTATAAGGATAATAAGATAATATACGACTTATACTGTTGACTCTCTCTTATATTATGTCTAACATTATAACTCTATATAGTAGAGAGGGGAAATATAAGATAACAGTATAGTAATTATAAAATTATATAACAAATATATTGTATAATCATATATTATATAATATGTGCCAAACAAGCCCTAAAACCAATAAGTAGGAACACATTCCTATTAAAAATTGAGAACAATGAAGACATTACATATTTATTAATTATTTTTTTCATGTAACTAGTGGATATATAATAGAAAGACCAAATTTTTATTTTTATTTTATTTTTTGTAATGAATTGAAATGTTATTGAGACTGATGTAAAGTAAAATTTTCATAAATTAATCTAACGCCAACCATAAAAATAATGAAAAGGAATGTGTACACTTTTTAATATATAATATATTTGTAGGAGCTTATACATTTTTAGATACTGCATATATAATTCAACGCACTTATCAAGTTGCTGATTTACAATTTTACCCTGACTAATGACCTGGCGCAATATTATTGGTTATATGACGATCAAAAACGACAAAATTTCACGCTCATCATATTGTGGCAAAACGCACTAAATCTGTACATATATCCAACCGCGCCTTCAATCCTGAGGAAGGATCCAACCAAAACCAACCGACCTACTCCATTTTTCTTTTTTTTTTACATGAGGGCCCGCCCTTTTTCTTTTCCTCACAATTGTATATAAACGCCTTTGGGTCCCTCTTCCTCTTGAAACTGATTTTGTTTGCTTGTCCCTTTTCTCTCGGCACCCTTTTGCATGGCACTGTCACTTGTTGCTTAACTCACATTGTGATACTGAGGTGCTTCTTTCTTTGCTTTGAAACCGTTTCTCAATTGAATAAAAACAAAAAACCAATTGGGTTTTTAACTTTGAAATTGTTCCTACTCACTAATCTTCATCTGGGTCTTTTAAATTCTTGTAGATTGTAGATTTCAACTTGGAGAGAATAGCTTTTAGTGGAGATCATGGCCTCTGGTGAGAATTGGGATCCTGATCAAATGTAAGTTCATTTACACCAATGGTGTTCTTTCCATTTCTTTCTCTCATCCTATATATCCTCTCTGCTTGTACCTTAGTACCATAATAATATTTTACGTCTGATTTTTGGTGCTGTAGACTTCAATTATACTTGCATGATTATATGGTGAAAAGGAGAATGAACAAGGCTGCTGCAATTTTTAAAGAGGAGGCGAATGTGGGTGACAATCCAATTGGTATGTGATTAATTTATGATCAATGTATATATGAATTTAAGAAGTAATTGACATGAAGTTTTGGTTTTCATATTTATGAGATTGAGGGATTACAGGTCAACACAAATGGTGAAGTTTTTTTTGTTTTGTTTTTGGATGAATTAATGTTGGTGATATTTGTAGATATATGTCTATTTTACATTTCCTCTCAATTTCAGCATATGGCATGATGAGTTTAGTATAATCATTAGTTACTTTGGTTCAGTTGATATGAAAATTGTCTCCATAAACTGCTTAACCTTAAACTGAAACTGAAATCCTTGCACAGTAATTGATTCACCAGAAGGGTTCTTGTATGAATGGTGGTCTATATTTTATGAGATATATGCATCAAGGAATCAAGAGACCAGGGCAGAAGCTCCTGCTAAGGTGATTAACTGTTACAGCTTGTACTCTTGTTATGCCTAATTTGGATGGGAAAATAGTGCAGCCTACTCATTTTTTTGCTTAATGTTCAGAATAACCAAATGATAGGCAATGAGAGGCAAAATGTCCACCCAATAGTCTCACAGTCAGTGATGAACCAACAAAGGTCTCCACAGTTTCAGATTGCCTCTAACTTCCATAACATGTATGGGAAACAAGCTGCTTGTCTGTTGCCTCCAACGTTTTATGAGGAAGAGCATCTTAGGCATCTTGCAAGAGACATTAATCCCAATTTACGTCTAATTGATGTTAATAAATTGAAGATTTCTGCTGGAACAAGTTCAAGGTATTTGGAGAATGTTTTCAACTTAAATTTATATCCTGATGTTATTCATGATTACTAATTATAGATCCCTCAGATCTCACACACCCCATACCAAGTTGGAGTGAAACCTTTCACTAGACAATAATATGCTAACACGAAGCCATTCTCATTTTTAGTGAAAATAGAGTTGCACTTGTTTATACTGTCATAGTGGCTTACTCATCTGGACAAACTTTTAATATGTTGGACTTTATAAACTTCTTCTTTCTTTTTCTAGGGGTCTTTAGATGATTTATTTGAATTTCCATACGTTTTTTTTTTCCTTTTATTTCATTTGTACCATATCCTTAACAATTCTCATTCATGTGTCAGCAATTTGCAGCAAGAAATTCACAAGCAGGCTCTACAGCAGGTTGTGAGAGTATGATTCATTCTACTGACACATTCAAATAAGAATCCCAAATTTCCTATATTCTTCTACGGGTTTAAATTGTACCGATATTTTCAGGGTAATATAAATGGCATTAGCTTAGGGAGGACTGTACCTAGGGACTCGATGGATGGAGTACGAAAAATTATACCCCTTTTAACAGGACCTCATGGCATAGGTTTGTTCCTTTACCTATTTTCCATTCTTGCTGCTAATCATATCCCAGTATCCTCACCGTCTCATATTCAGTTGTATACAGAGGCTAGCAATAACATTATAGAACAATGAATCAAGTTATATATGATGTTGAACAAAATTTGTGTAGTTAATCATTGAGTTTGGTGCTTCACTTTTTGATTCTTCATATGAGCCAATAAATAAATGTAAGAATTTAGTATAATAAAAGAACTTTTTTTTCTAAACTGACCGATTCATGTTATTTTCTGTTTGAGATCTCAATGCCAAGTTATTCTTGCAGAAATAAATGGAGGTCTCAATCCTGTGCTACTAAATGGATGGCCTATAAATGTAGGTGGTATGATATGTTTGTGGAACCATTTGAGAAATCTCTAGGTTTTGAATTTTAGAAAGTATAAAAGGAAGTTATTTGTTAAAATATCTCATTTATCAACTGAAATTGACCAAGTTCTCCCTGGTATGCAGAACCAAGTATTAAGTTCGCTTTTTCAAGGACCAAACCATCAGCATCAGTTTCAAGTAATGAATCCACAAAGTCAGAAATCACTCTTCACTGATGTACCCGCATGTGTACCTGGAGCTCGGACTTCCATATTGCTCCCGAGCTCTACAAATCGTAGTAGTCTACTACTGAAGACTCCCAAGAGTGAACCAAGTGACAAAAATGGGCAGGTTAGTGGAAACAGAGATCTTGAAACTTGAGTTTTATTTTCCTAAAGGTGTATTCCTTTTTGTCTTGGCTACCAGAGAAACCCAACTTGTGCTGTAACCGGTATAATTGTTTCCTTTATAATGATGTCAAGTTTCACTTGCAAGAATAATGTATGATCCATTCTCCCTGACAGTCAAGGTTAGTTTTAAATATTAAGTAATACTGTAATAGGCAAAAACTAGTACAGGGGAAGAAGAATTTTGAATCTTTATTCTAAGTATGATTCAGGGGAGTATTTGATTATTACAAGTAACTAATAACAACCTGCGTTTGTATGGAAGCAAGTGATGGAACTTAATATGCATTATCTAATGAAAGCTTGGAGATATCTTCCTCTGATGTACACACACATAATGTGTATTGTAAGTGATGGAACAGATCAATTTCCCCAAGGGATGATAATTGAAGAAGCAAGGGAACACATGAGGGCCTATGAAGTTATTGAAAATAAGGCTTTTAAGTAGCAATACATAACTATCAGGCCATTTGAGTTGAACATAGATGTTAGTACAATTCCAGATGTAGTTTTCTGATCTAAATGTTACGGTTATGATGTATTCTTCATATGGTGTCTGTTTTTATGTCATAGGTGTCATTCTTATTTCACTTCCTTATTAGATTAAATTGTTGTGTGATATAAAGCAGGTGATCAAATGAATCATTTGACTCAAGTTTAATACATTAATCAGAGTCAAATTTGATTTGTTCCAGTCATTTCAGTTTTCAATATCTATTTACTTTCATAACAAACTAGTTAATGATGATCTAGGTGATGGTCCACGTGGTACAAACGGCAGAACATCAATACCAATTTGATCGGCTACAGCAGCATCAGTTCCTAGAGATCGAGGTATAAACCTGATTAGGCCATTCACTGTTAAGAATTTATACATTTTGATTAGGTCATCACTGTTAAGAATCTAAAGATTGCAACTTTACCTCCTTGGTTAAGCACTGAAAGGAAAATGGTTTCTCTTAACTACTATTTCTGAAACATATTTTACCTGTTTGGATCAGAACAGCAGAAAGAGAAAGGCAACAATATCTCCAAGAGATGGACAAAGTACTTTGGTAGGTTTGCATACGCTCAACAGAATTTTAAGAATGGTCTGGTTTAGAGACCATTATCATGTTTCAGGAAGTCACCCTTTTCCATCATGCATTTTTTATTTGGAATCATATATTCTAATTTTTTCTTTCTTCATGGAATATAAACAATAGGATGGTGCGAATGCTGCAGAGGATAGACCTGTCGGTGAAAATGTTGAGTCCTATCTGTCCAATGATAACGAAAATGCTGATAACATGACTGTCCCTTTCAGCAATCTGAAACGTCGTTCTGCAGCATTCAGTGTCAATGGCAGCAAAGGTAATTCCTTCGTAGCTTTAGAACAAGAAAAGTCAGTAGTTTGTACACTATTTAATCTATGCATTGAAACTAGTTCATTGAGTTACATTTTAGCAGAATTTAGTTTCTCATCCAACAAGGTGTGATGTGTGACTTTAGTATCTGGTTTTGTTAGCTTAGTTTTATCAACCATTTTCTTAACAGAAAACATATAAATTACTTCCAGAAGATTATATGGAGTGCCTTGTCTGTCACATGCAATAATTTGTGAACTCAATTCCATAGGTAGCCCCCTTTTCCTACTCCTTTTCTCTAAGCTTCAGATAGTAGTCCTCTATTCCTTGGTTTTTCAAGTATTTGTCTCTACGTTATTTATTTATTTCTTTTAGGGCCTGCATCACTATGTATCTCACCTATACCTGCTTCTTCCTCAGAATACATTTACATAATGCAGAAATTGAGGTGAAACTATAAAAAAAAATAAAAAATATTTGAAATGATAAGCTTAAAGTGATGGCAAAGTAACAAAAGAGTCTTGTTTGTGGAAGTTCAAAATAAATTACTAATACTTACATTAGCTTTTGAATGCATGCGTCTGAGATACAATTGCTTACAGATAACTCAGTAATGCAACCACAAAATTCGTTTCATGATATTTCAATCCCAGATTTCCATTTAGTTGTGGCTGCTAAGGCTAGTTGTCAAGTGGGAAAGTTATCATTAATATAGTTAAATAGTGTATACCTTTTATATTTGTTTCTCATCTAATTCAGGACTTATTCTCTGAAATGTTTGTCCAGAACTGGCTCCAAACCCTCTTAAAGTATCTGAAAAAGAACTATTTTGCCATAAAAATTGAATGTTAGCTGATAAGAAGATTGACTTAAATTGGTATTAAGAGTGAAGCTGAACAGAGGTATGTTTGAGATCTCACATTTAAGATGTCAAAAATGATACTTGACCAGTTGCCTTATACAAAGTTATGTCTCAAAAAACTATGTTGCTTTAAGAACCTTTGTGGAATAATCATTTTATTCAAGGTCTGTAAAAAACTTCAAACATGAGCACAAGGAATGATGTAGATAGAAATACTAAAGTACTAAACATAAATGGTATATTTTAATATTTTCACATTCTTGCTACTGATGTTGAGAAGGGCATTAGAAGAATCTCCATTGAAGAATACAATGAATGAGGAATCATGTGACTGGCGCAGTGAGATATTCAGGTGTCCATTCTAACATGATGATTTGCTAAATCTTATGTAGGCTTTGCTTTTGAAGAGGTCAGTTGTCTTCACTCAAGCAAAGGCAAGGTTTTATGCTGCCATTTTTCATCAAATGGAAAGCTGTTAGCAAGTGCTGGGCATGAAAAGAAGGTGGTTAAGTGAATCAATTTTAAGAGGTTTATTTACCCTTTTGTACCTCAGTTGTTACATCTGTGCTACTGACTGAAATCTAATTGCATTTCACAATGACAGGTTACGATTTGGAACATGGAAACTTTTGACTTTGTTACTACTTCAGAAGATCATTCTCTTCTGATTACAGATGTTAGGTTTAGACCGAGTTCAACTGTATTTGCAACATCTTCCTTTGATAGAACTGTAAACATATGGGACTCAGCTAGAGTGAGCTCTTACTTCCCACTTTCTTTTCATCTTAGTTGTCTTCTCACATCCATTTTGTAAATTCCATTTGTTCAGATATGGATGTCTTTCCGCCCCCCAGCCTCTTTCTTTTCTTTTCTTTTTCCATTTTCCTTTGCATTTTACTTAATCAATGACTTCTGCACTGAAGGCCGTAATTTTGGTCATCAGTCTTATATGTTTTGTTTTATTTCAATTTTTATTGGTTCTTCCCATAGTTTGTTTTGTTTTTCCCATTTCAGTGTAAACTTCTTGCTCTTTTATTTTTTAAACGAAATTCCAATTTGAAACAACCACCCTCAAGTTCTTTGGTGGATGACTCACAGCATATGGGATAATCTATTTTATCCATGTCAGTAGTGTTTAGTTTTAGCCATAAGTATGTTTTTATAATATTCGCATATCTTAAGCAAAGAATTTTAATAAAGTACTAACCATTTTATGCTCATATATATGACATAGCCAAACAAACCATTGTTCAAGCTCACTGAGCATGCTGAACAAGTGATGTCATTGGATTTCCACCCAAGAAAGTTGGACCTTCTCTGCTCGTGTGATAGTAGTGATGTGATTCGATTATGGAATGTTAACCAATGTGTTTGCACACATGTATCAAAGGTCAGTTACCTGCTTTGCTCTTGCTAAATTTACTCTATCAGTATATCTTGGTATTTTAAAGTCATTTAACATTTAATACCTACCGCATCTGATGGTTCTTGTCATATATTTGTACTCCAAAATTGGCCCTATATGCCTATGAGGTTAGTATGCATTCTGATACTTCTGTTTTACATACAGAAAATATGTCAAGGTTTATAATACTTGGAAAAGTGCAGATGCAAATACTAAATTTTCATGACTTAACTTATTAGAATCGTGATGACCAAAAACAATTTTAAACATGTTAGTTTCTTCTCTTGTTTCATTCACCTGTTCAGACAACATACTCACATAAATTTACTGCAGGGAGCTACTAAACAAGTCAGATTCCAGCCTTGTTTTGGGAAGCTTTTGGCAACTGCTTCAGGAAATTGTATTAATGTAATTGATATTGAGACTGCCATCCTTCAGTTCATCTTAAAGGCAAGTCCTAAGATTGATTGATGCATATAATATACTATTATTATAACTATGCTACTCATGTAACAGATTATCCAATGCTATATCCATTGGCTAAAATATCCTTTTTGTTTTCAGGGGCATGTTAAAGATGTCCTTTCTATTTGTTGGGATTTAAGTGGCAAGTATATTGCCTCTGTTAGTGAAGACAGCATACGCTTGTGGTCAGCCGTGTCAGGTGGAAAATGCATACATGAACTGCATTCAAATGGTAATAGGTTTCAGTCATGCACATTTCATCCGGGATATTCGGACCTTTTGATTATTGGTGGTTATCAGGTAAACTCTTCATGCAGTAAAATAGTGACTCTATGCAGGTAGATTAATTGTATTTTTCTTTGTAAGGCTATGCAAGATTCATTTTTTTTCTATTAAAAAATATATTCACACACAAGATTCATTCGATGTCTTTGCAACAAGTACTGTGGTGGTATTATTTTAGAAAACTTATGAGAAATACTTGGATCATAATGTTAACAGTCAAACTCACATCTATGCCTGCAAGGTCTCTTACCAAAGTTTTCTGTGGTTGCAACCTCTGATGGAATAAAAGGTGTTTATCTTCTATACTTCTATTGCAGTCCCTCGAGTTGTGGAACCCAACTGACGGAAGTAAAACACTGAGCATTCCTGCTCACAAGGGATTAATTACTGGACTATCAGATTCACAGGAGACAGAAATGGTTGCCTCAGCGAGCCATGATCAGTGTGTTAAATTATGGAAATGAGATTACCCTCCCTGTGAATGGAGCTTAGTTGAAGTGGCTTTTCCTGCGGCAGTCCATTTTGGGATTGGTCAAAGGCAATATTGGTGATGTTGCCAGCAGGTGAGTTTCGCTGAGTAAGTGCAATTAGCAGAGACATAACATCTGTAGCTTAACAGAAGAAAAAGGTGACATGGATATGATTGTACTAACTCCAAATCTTCAGTAGAAGTACACTAGCTGGTATAGCATTATAAATAACTCAAATGTATATTTTATGAGGAACTTCTTGTTTACTTCTTTGGATGCTAGTGATTAGGATAATTATGGTGTACATCTTCATGTTGCTTTTGCCTTCTTGTTCTTCTTTTGTATTCTATAGACACGGTTGTGGCCAGGACAGCAGGTAATACTGCTGCGCCCATATGTGCTGGGGTTTCTATGGTCTCCAAAGGTTAATGAAAACAATTAGAGACTGCATCAACTGTTTATGGTAACTACCATGAACTTTGTGAATAACCAGCCAAAATGACTACTAGTAGTGAGTTCAAATAAGGAACTATAGTGCAAGGGAAAGATAATTCTTTAGTTCTGAGATGGGGCATTCAAAAGAATATGAGAAGCTAAAGTATGCTACTAGACCTTACCAAATAGTTTGACTGGGTAGTTTCATCATTTTATGCTTGGTAAAAAGATAAAAAGATCCCTTTTTTGGTAATAGTGAGAATTAAGAGAGGAACGAATTGTACTCTATGCCTAAAGCAATCAAAAACCTAAAACTTTTAATTAAAACATAAACTTTACCTAGTTTGATATGATTGTTCCCCACATTGCTAACCTGAGTTCAGATCTCCACCTAGTAGTTAGTACATCTTTCAAGCAAAAGGGGCTTTCTTGACATACAAATTCTTTAACATTTTTTCTTCCTGCTGTGCTTCCATTATGACAATTAATTGTCGAGTATGAATATTTTATGTGCTCGGGGGAAGAAAAATAAATAAATTTAACCTTGATAAATAATTTTACACCCTTTGTTTTCAGTAATCAAACAAGTCTCTAATACTCAAGTATTATATAACCGATACAAAACTCTGGCCCAAATAATCAGAAAAGAGATGGCTATATTTAATCTTGATACAAGTCTTACAAATAGTTTGTTGGATAAAACAATACAATTAACTTGTCCAAAACTTACAAGCCAAAATTGGGCAGATTTAGTTTTCTAGCAAGACAAGAAGCCAGCCTTGTATCAGAAAGCTTGATGTCAAAGATACAATAGCAGCTTCACATGTTCATTATTTCCACAGTTCCTCCATTGGGATGCCACGATCACGAGCAACATCACGAAACTGCCTCATTTTCTGCACGGCAACAACAGTGGCTCTTGCATTGTTGAGAGCATTCTTACTACCAATTTGCTTCCCCAAAGCATTCTCCACACCTGCCATTTCCAGAACAATCCTAACAGCTCCACCAGCAATAACTCCCGTACCAGGAGAAGCAGGTCTAAGCATCACCTTCGCTGCTCCATAATCTCCATCAGCTCTGAAAATCATATTGCTCAATCAAATGCATAGGGGCCTTTTGGCAAGAGAAAAATCCATTTGCAACATAAATTTCCATAGTTTGCTAGTCACCTATATCAGAAATCAAGAACTGTACATTGCTGAATGCCTTACATATGGTATTGCCATCACCTCCTGTTCTATATTCTGGATATTGGTCTTGGACCATGAGTCCAACTATTCTCACAATCACAGTCTCTATAAATTCTTTTGTTCTAATTTAAGTTAGGGGACTTCTATGTCAAATTTTCTATATACCTTCTAATTTGAAAAAACAACGGGTAAAACATTTCAATATGTTCCAGAAATAGAGTAACATGGCATAACCTTTGATACTCAATATGAAAACAGAACTATTTAAACACTCTGCTTCTTATTCCTCCTGAACAACAAGTGGATCATGAGGTTTCAACCCCACAAAAGACTTATAGATGAAAATAATTTTTTTGAAACATATATCCATATACCCATCCACCCTCCCTGACCAAGAGATGCTAAGTGGCATGATCACACTTTTAAGCTCCTTTTAGTTCCATAAAATGCCTTTCTTTCCTTAGGTATCAGAGTTGGATGTTTCAGATTTAACATCATCAGTCTTTCAAAAATAACACAAGTGTGTGAGTCACCATCTTGAAGCTTTTGCAACTTCCACCTGATACGTCAAACAAATATAGGCATGACGCTAATAACCACAAAAGGATTGCTTTCTTCATCTATCTCCTGACGTGTGAACAGGCAGATCCATGGAAAAATTACAGAGGGTGGAAAGAATAGCAGACATCAGAGCATTAGGAATCAACGGGATGACAGATTGTTTACTCCTAGGCATCATTGAGAATCAATTTAGAAGCAAGTGAGATCCCTAGTGTAAAAGTAGCTACTAGCTACTGAATGTCCATACTTCAACTATATTTCAAGGTACACATGAAAGTTGACATACGTTCATTTGATCAACCTACACTAGTGTCATCTAGAATTAGCCCCAAAGTTTTCTTAAAATTTTAAAGCATGTCCCATTATTTTAGATAGCAGAATGGATTCTATGTTAAAATTGAAAAATGCAATGAAGTTTCAGAATTTCCAACAAGGACCAATGCCCTACTTTCAATCTCGAATTATGCCTCAAACCACAAGATACCAAATTTATCCAACATCCACTTTCACCAGAAGAATTCTGGACTCTCCAATACTCTTTCGAATAAAATGTTTCGAGGACAATGTTAATCGTTATATTAACTATCCAATCAGTCACTTAATGAAGAACTATTCCAATTTCTACCATCATCAATTCAATCCAAGTGTAGTCATCTTGAACAACTATTACCACACAACTCAAACATATTTGTGGAAGGAAAAGAAAACAAAAAATGAACAACCATACCTATGTGGGAAAGTTAGATACTTAGTCATAGGCACTGTAATTATATTCCGCCTTGCATTCACAGCGGACTTCTGAACGGCGCCTATAACTTCCTTGGCTTTCCCAACCCCTACACCAACTTGACCTTGCTTGTCACCCACCACCACAATTGCCCTGAAATGCAATTGTTTACCTCCTTTAACCACCTTAGTCACCCTCCTCACTTGTATCACCCTTTCTTCAAACCCATCCCTCACCTTCTCCTTCTTCACTTTTGAACCAAACCCAGTTTCCTTTTTCACCTTAGAATCCATTACATATATGTCATTTCCAAGAACACTAACTCCACTGTATCCAGGGCCATAGAGCTCCTCGTATGCGGCAGCTATTTCATCCTCGGTCTCAATAGGACCATCGTCGAAGGACGGAGGGGGAACAAAGCCTTCGGGGACTTCCGGGGGCTCAAAAGGAATTTCTTCTTCAGGGTTTACATTGTCAAAGAAAGTGGTGTCAATGTCGTCAGAAGATTTGACCTTGGTCGCTATGAAAGAACTGGTGGGTAATGAGAAGGTAGAAAGCAAAGATCTTGGGGTTTTTGGGAAAACAGAGAAAGTGAATTTGTTGGTGGGTACAACGGAGAGGCGTGAAGTAGTGTAAAGGGAAAGGGAGGAAAGAGTTGCAGAAGCCGTAGCCATGAAGGCTCTCGTAAAAGAAGAGAAGGAATTGGGTAACTGAAACGGTGTTGAGCTTGAGTTAGAGAGGCTTATCCTAAAGCCCCAAGATGCGTCAGCTCTCGGTGATGTTGGTGATACCGATGACGATTGAAGTTTGGGAGTTAAGGGCCAAAAAAATTTCAGCCACCTTGGCCAGATGTACAAAAAGGTCAAAGGAAAAAGAAAATAAAGGATATTAATTGAGGGAAAAAAAAAAAAGTTCTCTCTATTTTTTTTTTCTTTTTTTCTTTTACTAATTTATGAACATAATTTTCTTCTTCAATTTTTTTTTTATTAAACACTCTCAAGCGATTTAATACCAAATAGAAAAATCATTAGCAAGTAATGTATTAATAGACACTTTTCGTTTCAATTTATAACTGGAAATGGAAACAATATTCAATAACCAAACAAAATGAATGCTTTTTTTTTCTTTTCCTAGAAACATTTGTTGTACTATATGAATGAAAACATCTCAAGATTATAAATCAAAATGGGTATGGTTTTACTTCATCACTATATATGAATTATTTATTATCCATTGAGTAATCAAAACTCATGTGATTATACTGGTTCACCTCAGGAAGCATGTCAAGACCAGCAAAGAAATCATCATCAAAATTGGCCTGATGATCACCCTCTGCATTCATCTTACCTTGTGACGAGGTTGATGCCGAAGGTTCCATAGTTGCCGGAGCTAATTCGATTAACATCTCTTCATCATTAACTCTGTTGGATGAATTGTGATCAACTGCAGAATTGTACTTAGCTTTGTCAGCATCAATAGTAGACATTGTCATGAAGTCATTGGCTTCTTCTTGTTCCTTGGGGTTAAGTAGTTCTATAAGTAAAGCTAAAGATGCATCCTCTTCATCTTTAGCTGTAAAAGGTGTATCCAAGTCTTTGTAGTTGTATGTCTGGTTGGGTTGCAAAGGCTCGGTCTTAGTTTCAGGCTCAGGATCAGGTACTGGTAATTTTTCAGTCTTATTGATTGAGACATACTAATCCCTCGCATAAAAAGTAGTTCATTGTTAGGGAAAAAAACCACTTCTAAAATGATAAATAATAAATTGTTGTGTGAAAAAAATAAAATAAAAAATAAATAATCATAATGTAATTAAGTACTCCAACAACATTCTAATTTCACGAGACACATTAATCATGACACAAGTTATTCAATAATTAATTATTTAATATATGTATAACACTTATTTCATGCTGAATATTTACAACTTGAAACTTAAAAATGTCATATCAAAACTTGTTATTTCAATCTTACTAAATAATTTAAAATATAAGACTTTTCTTGAAATTACAAATTATATTAATACATATGTCACATTCATGCTTAGTCCTGTCATCTAATTAAAAAAATATATGAAGAATTACCTTAGAGATATGAAACTACAAGTTTACTTATCATAAAGAAATTATTCTTCCAAAATTTTAAAATGAAACCCTAACAACAAACACAAACTCAGTCCTCGATATATATTCAAAATCCAATCCCAATCTTGAGTAAAATGTATAATAAATAAGCAAAACTCACCATATTTTTGCTATCATCCTCATAGAGTGTAACATAATCTCCCATCTCAAGCCCATACCATTTTATAAATTCCACTGTACATTGGAAATCAATTATTAGTAATAATGAAAGTTTGCAATTAAAAAATTTATAGAAATTTGAAGGAAAAAAATTTAGTAAATGGGGATTTACCTGTATTTTCAAGAACATACATTCTGCTCTTGTTATTAGACCAGTACCTGTGTTATCAACAATCATTTCTATATTAGCACATTTGGGAATAACAATCAAATTAGTAATAACCCAAAAACAAAAATGAATTAAAGTGCTCTTTTTACTTACTTGAATCTCAAGCTCCATTCTTTTGGAGAATTTACATCTTTCAATATAACAGGAATGCCTTCTTTATTTAAGAGAGTTGGAAGATTTTCCTCAGCCTCCCTCTGTTATATTTGGATTGAATTTCATAAAATGACATAGCAATTTTTTTATTATTTTTAATAAAAAATACATATAACTTCAAAAAATGACAGCAAAGCAAACATATAATCGTGAAGTTTAACTCAATTTGTCATTTAATTCTTTTTAAAAATAATTTGTACGTTAATTTAAATAGTGTCAGAGATATAAACGCTTTGTAGAAAGATTATTTTTGTAACTTTCATCATCTTATTTGATTTATAAAAAAAAAAAAAGTTGTTACAAATTTAATTTTTCATTTAATACTATGTGCACGAGTTTTTTATTGTGCACATACCTTATTCAAATAAACAAGTAGATCTCACATGAAACTTGTTCAACAAAAGAGATAGTCATCGCTAGATGCACATAAGCTGGCCTAATTAAAATCAGCCTTAATAAAGATAATTATTGCTGGTAACTAATTCCATTTCAAATATGATTATGATTCATGACTGAAAAGAGAACTGCTCCTCCCTATTCTTTCTTTATATCTGTGCAGGAATTGATAAGTCAGGGAAGGATTTAGTTATTGGGCAATCTGGATCACAGTCATGTTGCAGTAGTCAATATGAGCAAAAATCAAAGGGATTACTACTTTTTGCATTGGTTGGTTGGTTGACTGCTTACCCTTTTACTTATTTTCCCATCTTTCATCTTTTCTTGGAAGAAAAAAAAGAATAAAAATTGGAACAGAAAACCAAACAAGCAGAAGGATCAACATCTGAAGCATTCACAATCTCACCTTTGGTAGAACAATACGGCCTAAAGACCCACAATCACTGTTTCTTAACTCCTTTTTTAACAAAACTCTGAGCCTCTGTTCTCAAACAGGTACAAGACAAAAAGAAAACACAAAACCAATAAAAAACTTAGCCATGAAAATGACCCAAATCAGAAAAACATGATTTAATAATTGATTAGATTTTGACACAAAAAGATACCTTATTGTCTGGGGTACAGAACCCATAGAGATTTCTGTTGTTTTCCTCCACATGATCCATCTGCCTTGTATCTAAACGACTTGATGAAGAAGACCCGGAAGCATTTCTCAGACTTAGACGCCTTTGGCGTGCCAATCTTCTATTATTCCTAGCAACTTTTGTCATCCATTGATCCATAAGCCTTCTCTCTTCCTCTTGGGACATCCCCTGTTGTTCTTGTTGCCAATTGGGCACTCCCATTACAACATTGTTCTGCCCCATGACTGGCATAGGATAAATGGGGTAGGAAAATGATTGGTTGGTCTGGTCCAGAGGATATGCATATGGGATTTGCTGGCCCTCAAAGGGTACCATTTGTGGGTTTGGATAATTGTATTGTTGTGTTGGATTGAAGCTTAGTGCTGGATCATAAATGGGGATATGGGTATTCTGGGGATAATCCATTGATGGTTGAATCATGTTTATGCTGGAGGAGGAGGTCACGGTAGTGGTGGTGACCGCGGTGGTTGGGGTGGTGGTAGAGTAAAAGGGTGCAAAAAAGTTGTCCATTTTCACAGAAGAAGATAAAATGAAAAACAGAGTATTGAAAAACAGAACGGGGGGGTGACTGGTGAGTGTGTTTTGGTTTTAAGGGATGGTATAAGAAGGTGATGAGGGGTTGAAATGGTGCCAATGGAGGAAGCACAAGTGTGGTAAAACCATAAAAAGTAAGAGAAACGCGTCAAAAGATGCAGAGGGGTGGGTGAGCAGAGTGAAAGAGGAAGAGAAAGAGGGAGTGTATAAGTAAGAATTTGAAGCAGAACAAATGGGGGAAGAGGAAGAGTGAACATATGGGGTTGGAGTGGGTGACAGGTGGCCGGAGAGTGGTGGCATTGGGATACTCATCTGAGTTGTAAATGCAGTCAATACATTACTGCTAACTAAAACTCACAAAAATTTACAAATTCAAAAACTTGATCTTTTTTCTTTTCTTTTTCAGTAATTAAAAAGGGGAGAAAAAAACAAAACAGAACAGAAAAGGAAAAGAAAAAAAGATTGAAACTACCAGAGTGTTGAGCGAGCGTTACAGTTTTTAGTTTTGTCATTGACATGGAAAGGAGCCAACCTTGTTTGGAAGGCTCTGTTATCAGCATCATCATGATAAAGCCAAACCCACCCAACAACTCTGCCATGTGCAATTGTTTAGTGCACTGTAGACAATAGAGAAGAAGAAGAAGAAGAAGAAGAGAGTTGCAGTGGTTGAATCCATGGGGTCATCAGAGTTTCAGAGGGCCTGAGTGACCTTAAACCCTTAGTATGGATGTAATAATACTTGCGTTTGGAAGGGAAACTTTGAAAGAGAAAAGCTGGACATTTAATAATATTATTATTTATTAACATAAGTAATTTGGTTTAGAGGGTACCCAGAAAATGAGTCTTATTTGAGTCATTTTTTTTAGAGAGCTATCGTGTACAGAGCATTGTATTATTATATTTCAAAAAGTTTATTTTTATTTTTTATTCATTTCAGAGAAATTAATATTAAATGTCAAATCTATCATTTTGTCAGTAAGCATAAGTGGTCCTAAATAGTTTCTTTTTTATTTTTTAATTTTTTAATAAATTGATAAAAACTAAACCAAATTTATTCAATTATGTTCCAAATTTGGGCAAAGGTTTCACATAGTATCATGGAAGAAAGAAATAATGATTATATAAGTTTAATGATGCATATGTAGGCATGAAACATTGTTAATTGAGCAATAAAACTCACTAGCTAATGCTAAACATACTGAAGTCATTGGAACATAATGTTCAATAATGTACACAAGACATACTTCTGAATCTAAAATCACAACAATTTAGTCACTAATTAAACTTGAAACTCTCTTCAGTTCTAATAGTAGGGAGGAATGCATAGTACATACATTAATACTGTTTTGAAGAAGCATATACGTGAAGGCCACTGTAGCAATCTTCTAGCTAGTTGAGTTGATAGTAGTTAAATGTCTGTTCCTTTGCTTAATTGCAATATAATGGTGTTAAGAGTTCAACAACTTACTTTCACCAGCTTTTACTTCGAAAGTCTGCATTGCTTGTATCTTGCTACCTTTTGTTTGCTCTTCTTATGAAATAGGCTGCTATAATTTCTTCTCCGTTCCATTTGCTTCAGTCCCAGCTGCACATGAAATGTGGGCAACATAGTCTTCCTCCTCTTTCTGTATAGCTTAGGGAAAGGAAAAGTTGTCCATTAAGTTGGTTGTTCAGGTTGGGATATGTAGGTGGCTAAGATTGACTTAGAGTTGTGTGAATATTGAGACGATAAGCTTCTCCTTAAATTTAAGATTTTACATAAAATGATAATTTATTATGCTGTCAAAGCATCGTGAAAGAGTGTTAGAATTATATATATATAAATGACTGAATAACAGTTAACAAACTATTTCAACTTCTAAATTTCTTCAATTAAGGCATTCTATAGAGAATTTACAACATACCTTTTGCATTTGGGTCTGAATGTACAACTCTAATCATAATTGGAATGCATGCCTTCTTAATTTAGGAATCCCTCCCTACATGAGTTGTCACAAAAACAACACTAATAAATCTTTTCATACCTTATAAGATAAATCACAAGACTAAGATTTGAAAAGATAATTGTAATTTTTTTCACCTGCATTTTCTAAAAAGGACATTTTTCTGTTCTGCTCTAACAATCTGCAGTTTAAATAAACCAAACAAAGACTTGCTTAAACTAACTGAAGTCATATGATAGTAGCCTTACAATGTGTAAATATTGGCTTGCCAAACATATCAAGTAAATCGTGTATCTTTTCCTCTTGCACACCAAAAAAGGGTGGGTGAAACTTAAAATATGAAGAAGGCAAACTCACAAACGATATAAAGACATTTGAAAAAAAACAACTTCAAGATATTGATGGAGAGAGGATTTCTGAAGAAAATCTCGTATGATCATATCATTAAATAGAGGCAGAAAAGTAACATTCAAAAGTTTCATGCAAGTGAAGAGGCTTGGAAGATAACCCCTGCTTCGAACTGTATCTTAGCTGTCAATCATGCAAAACTCATAGAGCTATTCTGTTTAATAAAGTCAAAGTTTCATTCGTCATTTAAGATTAGATTTTACTTTTTTGATTTATTTTATTTATCCTTTTTAATCACTTGACATTTCTCGTTCTATTTGCATTAATAAACAACTTTGTAGATGTCAAACATACACAATTAGTAACATAAACTTTGTATAAGAGTATGATCACATTCATCGCGATTCGTAACTCATTTTTATTTATTCTTTTATATAAAAAAGTAACTACAAAAAGCCTATTCTATAAAATTATAATCATAAGTATGTCCTAGTTTATAAACTAGCTAGAGGTACGTATAAAAAAGTACATTCTACTAGGGTCACATTAATTTATACGAGATGCAATATACTAATTGATAGTTGTTGGAATAAAATAAAAAATAGTTCTTTTCATTTTGAATAAAATCTACAATTTATTGTATTTAAAATGAATTTTCTTATTCAGAATAAAAACTAGATTTATGGAATACAGATTAATTCTATTATTTAGAATGAATAACTCAGTTTTAGTTTGAAATATTTTTTTCCATACGACTCTCATTTTTTTAATTAAAACTAGCATTGATCAACTAAAAATATAAGAAATGAGTGATTAATTGTTATTCAATGAACAACTTGAGATGAATTATATAAACATTTGAGATGAAGTTGTTGTGGCTCTTTATTGATTTATTTAAGTGAAAAGTATGTGTAATATTAAAGCTAAAAATGTCATTTGAGATAAACAAAATAATAATTAATCTCAAATGAATTTCACAAAACGAAATCCTACATTTTGTGTGAAATTCTTAATTGAGTAAATATATGCAATTCAAATAAATTTCATTTATATTGTAAACTATTTCATTTGTTTCAAACATAGAAAATATAAAATTCATTTAAAATGATCTGAAATATACATTAAAAAATGTTTTCTTTCTCTTTCTTGAAGATAAAACATGAGTACTTTCAAAAAATTGAATTGGGAGATAATATTTAAACATTCTAAGAATTAGAACCATAATTCTTTCGAGTTCAATGTATATGATGGACTATTTCATTTCGAAAGCTACGCTTTTTCACTATTTGCAAACAACATTAACTCCATGAAACACAAATAGAGGCTAATACAAATCATCAATATATTGAACGCCTTCATTAATTATGAGAGCCAACTTGAAGATGCCTTCTCTGCCATTTATATTGTTGATCAAGTATTGAAACAACTCTTATAAATAAATATTAATATTTGATTTACGTACTGTTTTTACATTATAAATAAGGATAACCTATTAATAAATAAAATTAGAGTAAATTGCCCTAATATTCCTTTTATTATCCTTGATATTACGAGAACATTTCTTCTAATAAAACTAAATTATATGTATATTCTAGCAATAAGACCATAAGAGCTTTAATAGATGTCATCTATTATCAAACTTCCAATATGAAAAAATGATGACAGAGACCGCAAAGCCATAAACATACAATTCACAACCTGAGGAGCATAAGAAAATACACAAACATAAAATCCATTTCCCACTCAAATACCACCCTGATAGATAGACAAGCTAAACAAGCCAAAGGAGAATAGAAGGGTATTAAGTCTGCCTAATTAACCCCAGTTTTCCTCAAGGTAGGAGCTGTAAAGGTTACCTTTCTGATCCTTTTTATAACAGTTCCTATCAATGGGTTCTTGTGTTTGGTCATACTTCTAAGGATATCCTTCATATTTCTTAAGCCAAGGTGTAGCAATTTCTCTCCATTCTGAGTATGCATACATGGAAACTGTGGTAGCTATAGTTCTCGATCAGAAAAATCTGAATCAGTCACAGTGCCAAAATTCGATCACCCGGCTAAACCAATCTCTTAACACACTTCCAACAAGACAGCCGTATTTTACAATGGGAGAACCATAAATAAGAAGAAGCCAATCAAGCTCCTGTCTAGATCTGGTCTTTACACCCTTCAAATCACATTAGAACAGCATCTTACAAAAGCAGATCTTTACTCAATTTATAAAAGAAATATTGTTACCATAAAACAAAGGAACTATTCCATTATTTTTTTTTTACTCAAAGAGACTAAAATTCAATTTAAATTTAACAAGAAACTAAATCAATAAACACTCAAAGTTGATACTAGAACAGCTTAGCCTCTACTGAAATGGAGAATACATTGTGTACGTACCAATTCATGAAGCATGCAAAGTAGTCTTCGAAGTAATGGTTCTTCTTGCTTGGATGACAGGTCGAGAAGGGGTTTTTCTCATTCCGAGAAAAAACTCTGGTGAACCTAGTGCATTTTACCCGGTTGTTGTTCACCAGTTGCACCTGCACCGTGTGCACCTAAATTTTCCTCGTTTCATTTTCTTACTTTAATTTGAATAATAGTGATTTGATATGTTTCATTCACCTAATCCATTTCCTGTGTTTAGATTCTTAGAAGTATTGACTGTGTTGAGCATTTTTCTTCGTCGTCCTTGTACCTTAGAAAGGACAAAGGTGCCCAGAGGCTGCATTGTTGCTCAAGTTGTATAGAAGGCCTGCTCCTCATTCGTCATTCCAATACAAATATACTACATAAAACAAAACTACGATAATAAATTGAAGTGCTAAAACAATACTGGCAACAACTCAACTAAATTGGTAGAAACATATCAGAAAAAGAAGCCTTACAAAGTAGATTTGGTGAACAACATAATGCGGAACCAAAAAGTTAAATGCTTTGCACTCCAATCCAAGGAAGAATGGGGACTTACTTGTAGAGAAGCACGGTACCAAAACTCTATAAAACTGTTGCCATTTATATCTTGAGGATGTTCATGTACTTCTACGATTGTATCATAAAAAACTTCAGTAACACTAAGGAGAATTGAAAAACTTAAGATGGAGGTAGTGGTGGAGAGATTTTTCAAGTATCACTTTATAAATTGATGAAAAAGGAAGTTTGGCCAGATGCATGCAACCAAACAGGCAGGGTGATAACACCTGGCTGAAACGGTTCTATAGTTGTCAATCATGCAAATTCGTAACGCTAAATCTGTCAAATAATGGCCAAAAATTCTGCTCATTTGAAAGCAAGGATAAGGTGGAATCATGTAAATAGAAATAGAAAAAAAAATGAAATTACAAAACAAAACCTAAGAAAATGAAAATTTACGTAAGTATACAGAACTGAATATAGCCTAGTTATCTTCAAGCTTCACCAGCTTGAGAATCATCGATATATTATATTCAGAAGTAAAAAGGGACAGCAAAACAGGCAATCATATAAAGTGTGGAAATAGCTCAGTAACTCATGATTCGAGGAAATGCTAAGAGTGACAAGAAGATTAAAAAACAACAGTGAGAGGGGGAAGTCCTCACATAAATCGAAGTTATGGTCTGCTCTTCTCACATAAATCTTTTGTTGCCAGTTTGAGCAATTATAAGTCTCATGGAAAAAGTAAACATATTAGGAATGTTTGTAACTTTGTTGGGAGATGATTTCTGGGGCTCAGTTTTACAAGGGTACAAGATTTAGAATCTCAAAAAACAACAATCATTTTAACATAACCTTATAATTTCTAAGCTTTAGACTGTAACTGATGGTAGGCATAGAAAGAAACAGAAACAGAAATACATTTATCAGCTGGCAAAGGGAAGGTTTGATAGGAAAGTATTCCTGAAATCCGAAGCATCCACAAGCTTTGATTTGTATATCAGTTGACAAGAAATGACCTCGTACGTGTCATATGCATTTACTACAGATATGAAACAGACTTGTTAAATAGCCAGGTGAAGGTACAAGAACAAATATCTAGCTACCAAAAAAGTTTTACGGGTAGAAAAGTGATCCATGAAACTGGAATTGAAGCTACATTGTCTCTAAACAGAAATACCAAACTGATGAAAAACAAAATAACTAAATAATTAACATTTTATAATGTGAAGAATGAAACAACTGTGGTTCCACATATTACCATTAAAAAAAAAAAACTAGAGTTATCAACCGAAAAAAAAGAAAGAAAGAACCAAGCTTCAATTGATTCTAAATATGAGTCAACAGTATCAGTATAAAATTAAACATTAAGCAGAAATTCATGCAATTCACTATCTCTGTTTTAGCATATCAAAACGTATTCCTTTGTGTTTACTGTAAAGAATTTAACTCCTCGTAAAAACTGCTAATCTAACATACACAAAATACAAAAACGTAAAAAGGATGCAATAAAAGCGGAGGTAGTGTTGTCTTGTTACCAGGAAGATAATGTTGGTACAGCAACATGAATTGTGAATTCAACCTCTGAAGCAAAAGCAGTGGAACATGGGAAAAATAAAAGCATTAAAGCGGCTATGCAAAAGAGTAGCATTTACATGCCGTGTTGAAAAGAGCTACCTCTAGGCAAGTTGCCTGGCTCACAGATCCAACAGATAGGGGCCTGATGTGTAACAGCAACCTGGGGTTTGTGGAATCTTCGGCTGAAGTTGTATAATCAGATGAAGCATAGCCCAACAAACAAGCCCAATCCAATCTAAAACCAGTGTGGATGTGGGAGAGAGAATGAAAGAGAGGGGGAAGTCCTTCATGCAATGAATAAAGGACGTGTTAATAAGGCAGACTGCCAATCAAGGAGGTGCATACACGTGGGAATAACAGGGCACCTGTCAAACATTAAAACTGACACCTCTTCTTCTCTTGCACCTTATAACATGGACTCCGAGAAAGCGGTGATAGACATAGAAACTACTACCCAATTTGAACTTCACACGAAGAAAACAGAGCAACCAAACTCTTACCAGCCCAAAACGCTATGGCAGCCATGTCCATAACCAAAAACGCAATCTTCCATCTCTGTAAGGCTTTTCCTCATACACCTTCTCTGTCTCTCAGAACAACCCCCAAATTCTCGAGGGTCTTCTTCATCTCTGCCTCCAAATACTCAGATGTAAGCAGACATATACTTCATTAATTAAGCTTGATTTCGTTTATTTGTATTTCAATTCATATATACACTGCTTAGTTTTGTTTAATGGATTCATTCTGTGTTTTCAGGGGAGGAATACTGCGGAAGGAAACACGGAGTCAAGGGGCCAATGGGCCTATGATTCCACCAAGAGAACTGAAGAAGCCGATGAAAGAGCATCGGAAATGGCGGAAAGAGCCAAAGAAACGATGAGAGAAGGTGCGGATACGACGAAAGAAAGAGCACAAGAGATGAAAGAGAAGGCCAAGGATTACGCTCATGAAACAAAGGAGAAGACCAAAGGTACAGCGGAGACGGTAGCCGATAAGGCCAGAGAAGGAACAGAGCGAACTAAAGAGTATGCCCATGAAACGAAAAAGACGGCAAAGGAAGCAGCTGAGTCAATGGCGGATAAAGCCAATGAAGGAGGTTACAGAGCAGCTGAGAATGCTAAGTACGCGAAAGAGAGAGCGAAGGATTATGCATATGATGCAAAGGAGAAGACAGAGGATGTTGCAGGATCGGTGACACATAAGGCAAAAGAAGGGACTAATAAGGCAACAGAGACAATGCAGAACATTGGAGAGAAAGCAAAGCAAACAATGCAGGGCGCATGGGAAGCAACGAAGGGAACGACACAGAAGATTAAGGAGACAGTGGTTGGGAAGGATGAAGACGATGACGACGATGATGATAAAGATAGAGATAAGACCATGGATGAGAATGTTGTGAAATTGAGGAGACAAGCTGGGATTGGAAAGACAGATGAGAAGAAGAAGGATCAGAGGAAGGGGTATTAATGTCTTTTTGTCATAACGGTGCAATAAAAATAGTTTATTTCTCATTTATAAATTGCTAGCTTGCAGTGGCGTTTATGTCACAAAATATGTTTAATTATGAAAGAAAGCCCATGTTGACGTTTAGAAAAGCCCATCAAAACTAGTTTGTTCTGTTTATGTATGGATATGTGGTCCATCAAGTGCGGATTAGATTCACAAGGATAATTTTTGACTATTTTGGGATAAGTTCCATTTTCAGACTGATTCAAGTAGGTGATTTGCCATTCCTTATCAAATATCAAAACGACATGTAAAATCTTCACAGATAACATTTTCATGAAAGAAGATGCAAGAACCAAATTCTAAAAAGTGGGCCTAGGCCCACATTTGTGAATCTATCATAACCGAAACCACTATTGAGTGTGTGACCCAAAATAATACAGACACACAAATCCATTAGACAGCGACGGCGACGTCAAGAGTGTGGGAGGCCACCCAATTAGTCTACCAAAAAACTCAACTTTGAAGGCTTGAATTTTTTATTTGGTCCAATTTTCAGTATTTGATTGGGAGTGGTCTACAAAGAAATAGACAATGCAAAAGTAGCTGAGGGTACATAGAACATGATGGACCATAAGTACACAGTAACAATAGTCCCCAAGGTGGAACAGAATGGTTGCGTATTGTATATATCCACCACTAAAGTGGTGGGCTATGATGTAGTGTGGGGGAGCAGTTGTAACGCCTAACCAATACAAGCGTCACCTGCACCTGCACCAGCCCATCCAAGGCCTTCATCTTTTTTGCTTACGTGGCAATACGCACGTGCCACTCCTACTACGCTATAAGTATAGATAAGCCTTGTCATGGGAAACTAGCCTGGGGCCTGAGCTAGCTAGTAGCTACCCAATCTTTTATGCATCATTCCCAAAATACCCCTTGACTTTGCTTTTTATAATACTTTTCTTTTTTTCTGAAGGTCTCATTTTCTCTCTTGAAAATGTAAATTCTTCTTTCTCAAGTAGTATCACTGTATATATATAGAAAAAGTACGTTTCATTTCTTACAACTTCAAATTTAAAATAAAAACCAGGAGGCACCGATCTAGGACTGAAAACACTCGAAAGGTCTCCCCTATGACCAAGTTGTTGATTCTAACATACGATTAATTGAACCTAGTGAGTCATACAATGAGCAATCTAGTTTTTTAGGTACTCATTACCCAATTGATTACGTTTCATCTCCCGTCAAGTTCATTTGACTGGATCATAATCATTCATTTCTCATAATCCATTACTTAATTTATGTAAAAATAGAATAATTATATTTTGGCCCCAAAATATGTATTAAATTTTCATATGAACTGGGGCTATAACCCTGAACTAATGATGTATCTAGACGATGTTAAAGCATAGCCTCACATTGGTTGTATGACAATAATCTCAAAAGAAGCTTTTCAATCAAATGAAAATCTAACTAGAAGCCAACACAAGCCAAACTCAATTCAAAATCTTATAAGGTCAGACAAGATGTTGGCAGGAACGTATTGGAGACAAGTAGATCTAATCAGAAAACAGAGGGTTCCCAACAAGTTTTTTTCTTCTTTTACTAATATAGAAAATATGTATTGTATACATTCACACAAAATAAGTATTTATTGTAATGAAAGTGCCCAACTGTTTTTTTTTTATTATTATTTGTATCTGTAATTAGATTTTTTTTAACTGGTGTTCTAGAAATACTTGTTAAAAGTTAAATTTTTGACAAATTATATTTATTATAACTTAACAAATGAATATTATGAATCATTTATGAAGGAAAGAGACAAAAATAAAGCATTCAACAAAACTGTGAATAAAAATAGAAATACCAATTTTTTTTTGCAAGTTGCATTACGAGTTATTTCACATGATTAATTTTTATTGTAACACTTACTAAAATAAAATAAAATTAGGTACAAACTATATCACTTTCAAGACTGGTATGTATAGTTCATTCACCATTGAACAAATAGAGATCTCACTCAAAAGAAATATTATGATTAGTCATCTAATCAATTAACTAAGTTAATGCCATGCTCTTAACATATTTAATTTTTTTTTTTAAAGTAAGTTATGACAATAATCGTATTCATGTTAATAAATAATTTATATATATAAAAAAAAAGCTTAAATTAATAAGTGAGGGTACTTGAATTTTAAGAAAGAAACAAAATTTGTTTTACTTTTGTTTAAGTAATATTATGTATACAAATTATTTAAAATGAAAATGAAAAAAATAATAATATTTTGTTCCTAATTCAGAAATGACCAAAATGAACTTAGGATCTCATCGTCTTTCTAAAGAAATGGTTTTCCATTGGAAGCCTAGACTGTAGAAAGTAGATAGCACGAATATGATGTCAGGAAATAGACTCAGACTTAGAGAGAAAGAATAAACGTAAAATAAAATAAAAAACAAAAGAAAAAGAAAAAAATAATAATAGAAGACTCAAGAGAGACTGTAGACAAAGAACCATGAAAGAAAGTGGATTGTAAAAGAAGAGAGAGAAAAGGAAAAACAAAAAAAGAGAGAAAGAGACAATCAAAGAAAGCCAGAAAGAGTTGCCTGCAAGTTTCTGACATAGCCAGCCAAACCATTCACTGACGACCGTCTCAGGCCTCCCTCAACCGCCGCCCATCTCTCCTTCCGGTGGTCCTCTTCTACTACTTTCCTTCTTCTTCTTCTTCTTCTTATTGGGTATACTATTCTCAGGATCACAACCCTTATGGGGTATCTACTATGAAAGAGAAAGATCAAGTCTTTACTCTTTGTTTCCCTCGTTGGCCATGAACATGTTTTAAGCTTTTTGATCCAGGCTGTGTTTTACATTCAGGTGGTGTCCAAAAGCTACTAAAGCTTGGAGCTTTTTTTAGTGCTTGTTCTTGATCCATTTTCTTCATCTTGCCTATTGTGATCACAGACCTTCCCTTTTTGGATTTAGTCCACGTCCCGAATTGCAAAAACAGAGAGTATCTTTTTTCCTTTTATGTCTTCAACTCTCATAAATTGAATTTATTGTTGGATATATAAGTGAAAATCCTGGAGATTTAATGGGGGTTCAATGAAATAGATACTACATAAATTGAGTAACAGTCTACCAGATTACGTTCATTATTATTGAAGAATTTGGAGAAAACGGTAGGCCATGGTTTTGTGGTGGCTAAGTGGCCAATATGAAAGAATTAGTTGAAAAATACACAAGATAGTGGTAATATTGATCGTCGCTGTTTTTTGCTTAGATTAAATTTTAAGGCTCAATCACTGACACGTCTAGTTCACAATCCAACCTTCAATTCTAAACGGTTTCACCTGGATACCACCCACTTGTTAATATAAATAGGACACCACCCAAGCGCAAAAGACACATATCCAGAAAGAAAAAAAAGATTCACAGAAAAATATGCAGCAAGACAGAGAAGGAGGAAGAGGAGGATCGCAGCCTCAACAACAACAGCAGCAGCAGCCTCAGCAATGCCCTCGATGTCAGTCCCTCAACACCAAGTTCTGTTATTACAACAACTACAGCCTTTCTCAGCCTCGGTACTTTTGCAAGGCGTGTAAAAGGTATTGGACTCAAGGTGGAACCTTGAGAAACATACCAGTTGGTGGTGGTTGCCGGAAAGGAAAGCGTGCCAAAACGTCTGCATCATCATCTTCCCTAGCTGAGGATACAAGGTCTCTGCCTCAACAATCCCCACAGCAAGCTCAAGTGCAGCCGGAATTTACAGCAGCCCCACCAAACATCATCTCCTCCACCTCAATTCCAAGGGCCAAAGAGCCTGTTGGTGCTATGAGTTCTGGGGTTTCATACTATCCTTCTGGTAGGTATTTGTCTTCTTTGGGAGCAATTCATTCTCTGAATCAATCACAACCCTTCAACCAATTGGTGGGTTCTTCTAATTTGAATGTTCCACCAAGATTCAATGTCCCCTCTGCAACAACAGCAGCGTCCAACTCAACAGTACGAATTTTATCAAATGGATAACAGAGAAAGGCGCCTAGAAACTCCATATCATGCTGCAGATCAAAGTTTTATTCAAACAACTTTTTCTCCTGCTATCAGTTCAGGTTCTCAACTTGATTGGCCTCAACGTTACATTATGAACAATAATGCTAGTCATATGGCACCTTCTGATGTCACTTTGTGGAGTACTATAAGCACAGCTTCTATAGCTGGGACTGATGCTGATACTAGTTCCAATCCTGCTGGCCCTTCTCCTTTGATCCCTAATCAATGGCCTGATGATATTCTGCCTGGATATGGCTCTTCCCCATGAACTGAGAGAGCATAGTAAAAGTTAGAGGTAGTTAACATTTGTCTTTGTATAGAGAAGAAACCCGGCACCAGTGAGTTTTTATTTGCATTGCTCTGGTTGGTTATGTAAAACATTGGATAGGATGGAAATTTGTGTTTTGGGTGTTGCTTTTATTTGCTTTTTGCAATGGAGAATTTCTGGGTTGCAACTTGGAAGTCAGGTTGTTTTGAAACTTCTATAATATGATTATACAGTTATTAAGTAGAAAATGTTGGTGAGCTTTAATTTGTTCCTGTTGCCTTTATAGCTTTATCCTTCTCTTTAAACTAATGTCTTCTTTTAAGGAATGACTACACTTTAAGAACTAGTTGGTTAGGAAAGCAGAATTACTAAGAAGAATTAAGGTAATTGATAAATGAATGGGTAAAGTAGGCGATGTCATTGTGAAAAATTAATGGGCAAGATGCTTCAATTTGTGCATGTGGGCGACTGAGGATTCACTTGCTTTTGAGCTTTCACTTTGCACAGTTCCATATGTTCTTACATGAAACAGTTTTAAGAGGTAGACTTTGTTTCTGAAACAGAAAAACTACCTACAATTTTTCTTTTTTGGTGTTTAACGTATAGTTTGTGTAAATTATATGTTCCTAGTTTTCTTTTTACGTAGAAAATGTAGAGATGCGTGAATGAAAAACTTCTCAAAGAGTAGAGTTTTTCCTTTTTATACATTGAATATTGCTCATGTTGATGTTTATTTTGTAACTGTGCAATGGATAAGATTTTATAGTGTGAATTTTTTTAGTCATTTAGGTAAGATAAGAAATGTTATGTACACTATAAAATATTATTTAAAAAAATAAAAATAAAAAATATAGTAATTTATTTTATTTTTTAGAGTATTTGTAATACACTTAATATTATTTATAATATATATAACAATATCATATCAAAAATGAATTTTAAATTTTCTATTCACTAGTGAATCTGAAATTATACCAACACGTTATATTTTAAATAAATTAAATAACTGGAAAAATTGTTAAATTATGATAAAAAATAATTTTAAGTAAAACAAAATTAATTTTGAACAAAAATCTTCTTTTTTAATGATTATCTTAGTGCTAGAAATGCATGCATGCCTTTGATTGATGTTATATTTAACGTACAAAATAAAATGGCAGACATGTGACCTGCATGGTTTTAGTCTTATCACACCGTCGACAGACGTTAATGGTTGATGTGATAGTCAATATTTGTTTTTAACCCACACTGTTTTTATCCTCCACACTCAATTTGCGCATTAAAAAAAAAATGACTATATTAGTAAAATAATCAATAGACACGGAACTTAATAATTCTTAGGTAAGATTTTAAAAATAATTTTTTTAGACTATTAACTGAATATTAATTTAGAAATATCTTGTTAAAGAAATCAATGACTTTCATAATATCATAATCTATGCAATATCATGTTCATATCTTTCTATTCTTCAAGTGAAAAAATTATATTGTCGTAAAATAAAAATTAAATATTTGATTTAATTCAAATAAATTATATTTTTAATTTATGATAAAACAATATTTCAATTTTATTTTAATTTAATTTATTTTAAATTGAATCATTATAATGTAACAAATTTTGGACTGAACCGAATTTAAACCTAAATGGATCCATCGACATGGATCCGTACAGGCTACATGCATGGGGGGAAGAAGCCAGTGTCTAACTTTACTAACATTGTGAAGTGCAACATGATTTTGATGCTTGGAGTCCTTCCTCTCCTCTGTATCTCCTTGAAGATATAAAATCATCAATAATAAAGGAGTGGTGTGGTGGGTCCCAAATATGTCATTCTTTTGCGACTCGAAGCCAAAAACAATTTAGTCCCTACATTCCTTTCTTCTATAATATTCAATATTTTGAATTGCTTCCACCATCATTGGCTCAGATTGACGGAAGACCAATCTTCTTAATTTATTTGTGTTGATGGCTCGATTTTTTTGGCATCATCTTATATCTAAAATATTTTTATCATATTTATATCATAAGCTAAAGCGAATTTTTTTTTTCTAAATGATAACGATATTGTATGTGAACGCTAAATTTATTTTTAATAAAAATTATCAAAAAAATATAATTCTTAATTCATTTAAGATTTGAAAATTTGTTTCTTAATTATTATCTTGATTTTTATTTTAATTGCATGACAAATTGTGTTTCATTGCATTGAATGTGATCATATGGTCTTTGGTGAAATATTACTTAATTGATTACCACTAATGTCGGTTAAAAGCTTATGACGTGGCACTTTCTCATTGGAATTTTAAGATAATCATACACCGTTTATTAATTTTTAAATTGCTGTCCCCACTTGACATGCGTGTTCAGTCATCCCAATCGATTTGATTACATAAAATAATGACTTAAAATTTGATTCAATCAATTAACTTTTATTTTTATAAAATGAAATAACTATTAAAAAATAAAAGGAATGTAAAAGATCTCAGTTTTTATATAAAAAAGAATATATTCGATCCTAGTTTAGTGTGAAGAAGAAGGCATGCCAACTAAAACAGAGAGAGAGACAGATATTCCAAGTTAACCACCTTTTTCAACATCTGTTGACTTGGTTTCATTATTAAAATTACTGAAAGAGACATTCTTTCTACCTCAATAGATAAATTTTTGTCAGCTTTCAGATGGGGCCCACTATTTTATTTCAAGCTACAGTACATTCTGTATACATTTATTATTATTTTTAAGGAAAAAAAAAATATATATATCTTTACTTTTGTGGTTCCTTGTTTTGAAAGAATTCTATTTATTTGCATAACGATTTGTAAAACTATTCTATTTGAAATGATTTACTTTTTAAACTCTGTCAATTTTGAATTTTATTTAATAAATGTAGCAACTTTAAAATTTGTAAACTTCGACTTTAAACTTGAGTGAGCCCAGCTTGTTTAGTATAATATATTTAGATTTTTTTATGTAAATGGAATTGTTTATAAACAAGTTTGATAGATTTTTTATAAATATTATATATTTTTTAGAAAAGTACTGAATATAGATTTAATTATTAATTATTTTTAGAAGGCTATAGATTTAATTTTAAAGGATATAGAAACAAATTAAAAAATAAATTTTTATGTGAACTCATCTAAATTTATTTCATATATATAACTATTTAGTTTTTCATTTGAAAAAACTAAAGAAATAACTAATTAAGAGAAACTTTCTTTTTTATTTATAAAAAAAACTTGAAGAAAACCAACTCACCAAAGGTTCCCATCTCAAGCCATTTTAAGAAAAAGCAATTATAACAAATTTTAAAATATTTTTAAAATAAAAAATTCTCAGTATCTTCAACTGCTTATAAAATTTTTGGCCAAAAAATTTACACATTAAAACAATTATATATATTATTCTTACAAAATTAAACTTCTAACACACAAGGCTATTTTAATATAATTCAAAAATCTCTAACTTTTCGAGTAGAAACTCAATCTCAATTTATATTTGTAAACATTTTATCAAATATGGACTTACGATTTTTAATCAACTCGAGCTTTGTTTTAACACTAGCCAAGTAAAATAAAAAAGGCCTAAATACAAACAGCAAGTTGTCTTGGTTTAGTTGTTATTTATGTGGAGAAAGATTTGGTTGCGAGTAATTGTTAAGTCATAACTAATAAATGTAAGTGGTTTGGAATGCTTGTCATCTTTCTATTTGGCTTACATCAAGAATGATTTTGGTGGAGCTAGCTGCCTAGCATATGTAATTCATGCAATATTTTAATAAACTCTCATTATTGTTAATTAAGTTGGTGAGATTAATTAAGAAACATCGATCAGGACTAAGATTTGGTGAGCATGACATGAGAAGAGTATTTAATTTATTTTAATTATTCTCATTTTCTACGCCTGAGTCAATGGCGAAATATATGCTTAATAAATTATGATTAAATATTAATTTTGTATTATTATGTTAGATTATGATGGTTGAAACTAATAAAGAATGAAGATAATAACTTAAATTAAATTATAATTAATCGTGGTTATGGAATTCTCGAAGTTGTGTTTACGCAAAAGTAAAAAGACTAGTTTAATTCGTGAAATAGTAAATATCTAATGGGCCTGTATGGCCCAAAGAGTGTCGGTTATTGGGCGTCACTGCCACATTACTTCTCATCAATTAGAAGAAGCTCATATACAAGTTGGTCAAAACCCAAGAGTAAAGACAACCTTCTCATTCTGATGTGTAAGCTATTATTTGAAACATGTAATTTGTTTCCATTTAGTGAATTAGAATTAAAATTGGGGAATTAGGCTATTTAATTCTTCTTCTTTTTTTGGCTAGAATTAGAATTTTCAATTCAATTATTAAAAATTGAAAAGCAACTTCAAAATATTATTTTCACTTCTTATGGATAGCTTAAAATTTATAATGTTTATGTGTTATTTTCGATAGCTACTTATTTATATAATATAATGCAATAATATCGCTCACTACCACCAACAATCTCTGCTACTCACTAGTAATTTCGTTCACTTGCCTCAATCAACCACTGTCACTATTGACCTGTCAAACACCATTGAGACAAACAAAGACGGCAACAACTTCCATAGAGATCTACCAGAATGACGACAACCATAATTGGGATCCTCGAAAGATGACAACAACTATCCTCAAACCTTGTAGAAGACGGTGGAAACACTATTGGATACGACGACAACCACAGCCAAAAACTTCCAAAGACTACGACAACCATTATTGAAAATTTCCGGAGACAACCATTATTGAAAGTTTCCGGAGACAACGATAACCACCATCAAGTACTTGAAGCGAGCAATTCCGATTGTAATTCTTTGTGTGAACCAAACTCGTATACTGTAATCCTAACCAATTTCAATTTTAAATGCAATGAATTCAAATGCAACCTAACTGAAACTCCAATTACTCATGCATTATCTTAGAAGGAAGAATTACTTTTTTAGATAGCAGCTCTCTTAAGAGATTATTAGTTTATTACATTGAAAGACCAATATTAAAATATATACATATCCTTTCCACGTATAAACTGTGATTAATTATTCGTTTTTATGTTAATATTCACCTCAGAATCGTCTAAGTATGTATGGAAGTTTTTCTTTCTAGAAACCAAACTACTTTGCCTTGTCATTTTGTTAAACATCAAAACAAATAATTAAGTACTCTCTCTCACACACACACGACTTATAATTAGTGCATGCAACACAACTTGTCTTAACTTGAACTTTAGAATTTACCAATTAGTGGTGAAAATCTGAGACTTTCATTTTTCAAGTTTGCAGTACTATAAATCTTGGTTGGGAAATGGGAGGGTCGACGGATTGTATATAATAAAGAACATATGCTAACTAATTCTATGTCTATCTAGTCCAATAAAATTTGCCTAATTCTCTTCCACATGAAAGTTAAAGATAATAAGCATATGACATGAATATATATGAACATACAAACCATAGGGCATGGACCAAGAAGTGAGCCTAAACAAACTTTTCATGAATCAAAATAAGTCAAAGACTAACCTTGTTCAAACTTTTTGTAACTACTCTTTCACCAAACAAACAAGTGAGATTGAAGAGAGGGAGTGTCGAGTTTCCCAAATAATTTTGAATTTGAATGTCGTAATAGTAAATCTTAGAGGAATGGGAGAGAAGTATAATTTACTCTATGAATATTAGAATCTATGGCAGTCAGGAGATTTAGCATGAATAATTGGTTCTCAATTAGAATGGCCTGAAATGAAAACCAACGAGAAAAAAATTCTTGGAATTACCAAAACAACAAAAACTCAACATATATAACCCAAAGGCCAAACCATTCAGATACACTAATTAACCAAATTGCAATAACAATCTCCCTCTCTTTCTATACCATATTACCATTATACCAAATCCCATTATCCCCTAATTGAAAACAAAGTGAAACAATATTAGTTCCTCAATAGAATTCCTCATGATCTTTATTGAGGACTCCAACACATATATACCCCCCTTGCCAGTAAATCTCCAATATCCCCCACCTAACTACGTAATCACAAATAGTAAATTGCGAAGAAAGGATCGACATGTCGAATTGTCATGCATATATACATACCAAATAATCAAAGGCTTACTTTTACCGAACTCTGAAAGTTGCACCAAGCCAAAAGGGTCATGACCTTTCTTCATGGAAAACACTGTGTAGAGGACGACGACGACGATGATGTTAAATGACAGGAAGAGGATCCGAGGTTCCTCTCAGCGCAATATATATAAGCAATTCTCAACCTTCACAAATAAAACCAACGGGCTGAATCATATATACTCTTGCAGCTGACATGATCGCTCCGATCCAATTTTCTTTTCTTTTTTTTTTTTTTCTTTTTTTTTTTTTTTTGTAGCTTTTTCTTTCATTCTTTTTTGTAATCCACCATCAACAGAATCCTAAGTAGAGAACTAAAGCAAAGGACGACCAAAAAGCTAGAGACTTTGAGAAACGAGGGAGAAATTTGAAAAATGATGCTTTTGGACGTTATTATGTGACACTTGTAGCTAGCTAGATGAGAGAAGTGATCACTGAAGATCCAATATTTGCTTGACCATTAATCCAAGTATGAAGTACCCATAGCTGTTGCTGTATTCCAATAAAGTGAAGGATCAGAAAAACCTATTTGCTCCATCTGATTGTGGCTAGCACTACTATTCCAGTACTGTAACCTGTTCTGTCCTTCAACTTTCACTTCTTTTAAACCTACAATTTCTGCTTCACTTCCACTAACCCCACTACTACCTGCTATTTGCAGATCTTCAAATGAAGGCAAAGCATGAAAATTGTGAGTAGCTGGACTATCTTTGACTCCTCCATTGATGAATTTTTGCTGGTGGAGATTAGAGCTGAGCAGGGAAGCCATGATTGGAGTTGTGGTAGTAGCAGTTGAAGAGGTACCAAATATGGAAGAATAACTTGAAAGAAGTGAATTATTTGAAGCAAACCCATTTCTGTAATCATTCTTATCAGCTTCACTTGACAGAATTCCTGACGAAAAACTTAATCCAAGAGCATTTATTTGACGTTGAAGATCATAACCAGAAACTGTGTTTGCAGTGGAAACTGTGGAATTGTACCTGGGGAATTGAAGATTTATATGACATGGGTTATTGGATGACCCATAAAACAAAGGGTTAATTGGATTTGAAGTTGAAGACATATCGATCTGGGTTTGGGAATTGGAACTAGGAGCTGAAACTGAAGAAGAAGCAGAACCATCAATGGTGGCAGAGGAACTTGTTGGTCGTTTCACGCGCTTGTTTTTCCGGCATCCACCACCTACTGGAACATTTCTCAAGGTTCCACCTCTTGTCCAATATCTCTTGCAAGCCTTACAGAAGTGCCTTGGCTGAGACAAACTGTAATTATTATAGTAACAAAACTTAGTGTTTGATGAATCACAACGAGGACACTTGGGGGCTTGCTGTTGTTGTTGCAAAAGCTCTTGACCTGGTCTTTCCATTAACCTGTTGTTGTTACCAGTTGAACCCATTGAACCCTTTTGATCATCTATCTGAATCTACACAAATAGAAATGGAAAAATGAGAAAAAAGAAGAAAAATTTTAAGGTAGTGTTCTCTAGGGTAAAATAACAAACACATGAACAACATATTCTCTTCCAAAAGCAAACCAACAAAATTGGGGTGGTCATGTTTTTGTCTAATAATTGAGTAAGACAGATAGATAGAGATAGATAGAGATAGATAGAGAGAGAGAGAGAGAAATAGATGAATGAATGAACCTGTGGCCATTCATTAGTCGTTGGAGAAATGAGTAACATTTTCTGAGTGTTACCCAACATTTTTGCTTTGTCTCTCAAAGGAATCGTTGAAACAAAGAGTAAAATGACAAAGAGCAGGTGGCGATCTAAGTCTTTTCTCTCTATGTATATGTGATATTTGAAGTGACAGAGTGAAGGATTAGGATAAGCAGAAGAAGAGTAGTATTACTAGTTGAAGTAATTAATTATGTTATAAATTGATTGAATTGTATAATTTCACGTGATGGGTCTAGTCTAAAATTGAATTTGGATGGTTATTTTTGTATTATAATGGAAATAAAATAATGAAAAGGAATAATTTTGCATTACTTTTGAAATCCAACAAGATCTAGTACAGAGAGGTAAAGCAAGCAGGTAGAGATGAATCTGCGAGTGGTTCGAGAAAGAAAGAAAGAAAGAAAGAGGAAATGTTAATACTGCATGAGGAGGAGACTAATTCCACACACAACTAAATGTAACATTCTTTTGTATAGAGTGAAAAAGAATAAGAATAGATTGGTAGATAGAGGTAATCCCTAAGAGCTCAATATCCAATGCAGTCTCACAACCAAATCCCACTTCCACTTTGATTAAATTATTGATTATTGTTAATCATTCTAATCTATAATAATAATAAACTAATTAATTGAACTAACTAATGAGAATTATTTAATGTATTATGTTGTTTCAATCATATCTAAAAGTTGTGTTTTAAGAATTATTGCCTATTTCACTTATAAATTTAAATTGTGATTAGTATCCATCTACACATTAGTTTATATGACTTGTCAATCAAAATATTTAGAGAATTGCATTTCAAATATTCTGAAGTCTAGACCACTAATGGAAAATTTCTAATCATGTTAAAAAAATTCTTTGATGCAAGAAATTTAAGTTTTTAAATGAGATTTTAGTCCTCCATCATTGTTGTTAATGTTTTTGACCAAGCATTTGCTATAACAAAGAGGAATGTAAAACTATTGATGCACCCATATAGATGCTATATGTATGTGTATGTATATAAATATATAACATAGTTTCTCTGGCTTTAGAATTTGCAGTCATATGTAAATAGGAGAGAACATGGATGATTGTGAAAATTCCAAGTGAAAAGGACAAGGGAACACCATGTGGGAGTCTACATCTCAAATACTTGAACATAGGAAGGAAGACCATGCTTTATTGGAGATGACCTTCTTGCTCTGCTAAGTTCCCTCACCCCCCACCCATATTGGCTTTGAAATCTTTCCTCTTTTTAAAGAAAAAAAACCGTTAATGGGGTGTCAGAGAGAGAGAGAGATGTGCAGAAACATGTGGTGGGCAGCTCAGCTCCTATGGAGAAAAAAAGAAGAAAAGCAAAGGCAGAGTTTGGGAGAACAAAAGGATTTTGTAGTCTCCCAAGGGATCTTCTCCATCCTACTTCCCATCATTATTCTTCCGCAGCCCCGGTCCTCTGTCAAATTCTTCGTCTTTGCTAATAAATATTTCTATAGATTAAATATTGCTATACCATGTGTTACTCTTCATAATTAATCAAGAACAATTTTGTGCCAATCTTTTATTTATATAAAGTAAAATGTCCAAGTTTATAAGTCAAGAAGGATGATTATATTTTCAAATAAGGATGTTCATGGTTTAATTTAACTCAATTAATTTAATTAAATCGAATCAATTTGATAAGATTGGCTTGAATAATTTATTGTCTGTATTGGATGATTTTATCTTTTCTGTCATTTTTATTGAATTAGAGTGATTTATAACTTTTAAGTTTAATGAACCGACTTAATTCAATGATATTATATTTATTTTTTTTATAAATAATATATCTCTAAACATTTAACTTCTCTTAATATGATATCTAAATTATCCACTTTGACAAATAACCAATGAATACTCAATATTAAATAATAATAAATTTTAGAATAAGCCTCTCATTTTTATGAGCAAAAATCTTACACTTAAATTAAGGCTTAACTTAATCAACCCAACCCAATCCAATCCAATCTAATTACTCCAGTCATGTAGGTTAGATTCATTCCGCTCTAAATATGACACATGAACGTTAAAAAAGAAAATTATAAAATTTATACCAAGATATTAAAATGACCTTTTATGCATGGTAGATGATTAGATGTAATCCTGTGGAGGCAGAGGTGGAGGGTGGGTCCTTCCTACACACACCTAGTCACTCAGGACCCATAAGAGATTCCAATTTGGAAAAGCATGAAAGAAACCCAACAAGCACGTTAAAGGGTAGCCCTCTCTCTAATTTTGAACTCAGGCAGGGGAAGGGACCAAAGCATCACATCCAACCCTAATTTACCCATCAAAAGCTGACCACATTGCAACCCCTGAGCAAATTAATGTTCAGATTCAACAACTTATTTATTCTCTAATTTTTTTTTTAAAATAAAATAATAAATATTAAAAAATACAATGATGTATATAATAGTTTACCAAAAAAAAAAAAGTCTTACATATAGATAAGCACACCCAACAAATATATACACTACTATTACATAAGATTACATAGATTGTGATGTGCAAGTAAGAATGTGAATGTATTATTTGCACCTCCATAGATTCTGTATACATGGTGACTTAGCTATCATGTACCTCATGTCCTTATATGTAAGACTAGAGATGCTGAATGGTCATGAATGATGACTCTTGTTTTATCATACATCATACATATATTTATATAAAGCCAAACATTTTAAAGTTTAAGTGGCACACATGCTGTGGTTCATGATGAACCACGTGGTATTTAACAAAAATGGGTGTTTTGAGATGAGCTTTTACAACCATACAAGAGTTTCAACTCATTTACATGGTTGTAAGTGCTAAATCAAGAAATAACTTCAACCTTATATGATTAAAAGGTTTGATTAATTAAACACTTTCGAGTAATTTTTTCACCAATGCATGTATGAAGCATGACATTAATCATTTTGATTAACTGACAAATTTATTTGACTGAAAATGAATAATTTAAATCAATTACAATTTCTTATAAATTATATTATTGTGACAATACTATAGTGATCGCATTCAATCACAATGTGACACGTAACGCTAAATAAAGATAATATTGATTCAATAACTAACTATAGATACATAGAACGATCCTACTGATCCAAGTTTACTATATATAGTTTGACACTGTTCCTAAAAGAGGTATATTGATTCTTACTTCTTTTACACTCCATTCAAATATTATTATAACATGGTAATGACTATGGTATCGAAGTGCTTCACGATATACCAAATCACCTAATTTATTGTCTTAAATTATACGTATAAGAAGTTGATTATCATACAGTCACGTCAGTCTGGTCAAATCAAAATTTAACATCTCCAAACTTAAACATTGAATAAAATACATGACACCAAGACACTTATATGCAATACAAATTTTCAATGTCACTGATAATTTGATATCATTTACTAAAAACGATAACAAATTAATATTATTTAATTATTAGGATATGAATATGACACACATAAATGGATGTAAATTTTATAAAATCTCTCACATATAAAAGAAAATGTGTGATGTTCATAAAAATGGACCACTTGATCCTAGTGGAAAGAAATGATAGGGCAGGCAAGAAACAAACATGGAAAATTCGAGTAAGCAAACTGGTCATACACGGTCTTTTTAATACAGAATCTTCCAACCACTAAAATCATATCACTTATGGTTTGGAGTTTTGGACTGTTGCTTATCGAAGTTTAACCAAGTGTGGGGACTTGAGAATGTTGGGCAGGGATTATTCTATTGAAAAATTAGTATAATAATTTAATTTAAAGATAATACTAAGTGTATGGTATGTTTTAATATTAAAAAAAATAACAAGTTTCACTTATGGTTTGTATAGTCTTGGTGTTGTCCATTATAGGTAGTAGTTTAAGAACATGTTTTATATAAAAATATTTCCATGGAGTTATTTAGTTGATAATTTCAACTACAAATGGGCCCTAATTAGATTTTTTTGAGGAAAGTGAATCAAAGATAGGTCCACATTCCAACACTCATAATGAAGTAATTACATGCATATCAAAATCAATTAAGAGATTTTTTTCTTTTTTAATATATTAGAACGAGTTGTCTCAATATTTATTTTTATTTTTTAAAATTAAATTATAAAATCAAGAATAAGAATATAAAATGACTAATTTCAGAATAGTGTATTTGGCTAAGTCACATGCGATTTCGTCCTTATAAAATAAATAATTTAATTATCATAAACAAAATATTATTTATGATTCTAACAATTTGTTTTCAATAGTCATAAATTGATTAGTTATGATTCCAAACGAACACAAAATTTAAAACTGGTAAGTGAAATAAATTAATAAAATTTACAACAACCTATTTATATTCCATGGAATATCCTATTAAAAGTAATATATATTCCATGATAGTTACGTTCCTCTACTTATTCAATAATTAATCTTACTGCAAATATTGTAGCAATAAGAATTGACTTCGTAGTTTCCCAACTTGTATATTTAATTAGAAAACAATTTGTCATTTCATGATAATGATAGTGAGGTTGTGTTGTCATTCCACTGAAGGAATTAATGTAGAGTTTCATACAACTTTCTCACTTAATAATAGGTAAAGTAAAACTCATATGTTATTTATAGTGAAAATTACAAATTGACACTAGTTTCTAGTCTAGGACACTAAATATTATAAGCTCTATATATTACCCTTTTTTTCCATCCAAAGAGTCATTGGGTATGCAATTGCACAATGGATGGTAGTCTTTGTTTTTATTTTTTTAGATCTTACTCTTTGATCTCAGTGATCTTCCAACAACTATTGTAAATTGTAGTAGAATTTAAAAAGGTCCACCTAAAAGAAATTAGAGAAGGTTAGAATGGGCCTTCAAAATAAAAGCATAGATTGGGTTTCATGTCTTTGCTAAATTATTGGGCTCAGCTAGAGAAAATCATTTTTGGGCTATAATGGGCATAAGTTGGGTTCCCATATTTGTTTTTCTTGATAAAGTAATTTCAGTTAACCGACCCAAGCAAAGCAGGTTGGAAGTTTAGAAAAAACAAACAATCAATTTAGCAATATACTCTTAATCTCAAGAGAAGAGACACGCTTGAGTTTAATTACTGAAGAATCTTTGTCATAACAGAAAATTGAACTCTCAAAAAGACATTTTGTATAAAGATAGTTGCGAATCTCAAATAAAATTAGGCTCTTATATTTGAAAGTGTCAGCTAGATTAGTTTGTAAATTATTTAATTCGTCTCAAATATCTATTAATTTCATTTTAATGAAAGATGATGGTTTATGGAAGAGAGAGAGTTATCCTTCATAATGGATTTCGTGGGTTGAAATTGTCTTGGAGAAAATGTGAAAAATAAAATTTCTATAATAATTAGTTGAAATGTATATAAATTAAACACGCTTAATCCTTAAACCAAGATAAATAAATAATATAGGGTACGTGGTCTCCTAAGTAGCATCACAACTTTATTAATTGGTTCAAGTTTGACGGAGCCTCTAAGAGCAATCCTGAATAACTATCTTTGTCGACGCCCAAGGACCTGTTTGTAATCTTATTGCTTTTGATACCTCTGGTGTAGGCATATCTAGATGTACTTCTTAAGTTCAATATATTTCCTTTTCACCAAGGAAAAAAAATAAATAGATTTTATACTTGTTCTCAAATTAAAATATAAGAAAGCAAACGCTAGCTAGTACATCACATATATATATTATATTATTAATTCTTATTAGACTAAATTGCACTTTAGATCTATCTAATTTTACTCTCTTTTTTTTCTTTGAAAGTAAGAAAGCAAAGAGAAAGAGGTCCAAATCAATTCCAAAAATTACAAGATCCAAGAGCATGAAATAGTGACGCGTGGAAGAATATTAATAAACCAAAACTAGTTATAATTGGATCCTCTATATCTTCACTCTTTCAATAATGCAACCCCCCCCTCCCGGCCCCCCTCCCTACCAACGAAAGAGATATAGATGCAAATTTATTAAGCAATTAATTATGATTGGATTAGACCTAACCATTTTTCCAAAATTGATTAGAAAAAAAGCCATCATGGAAGAAAACCTAAAACACCTTTTGAAAACATATATGCATTCATTGTAATTTTCTACAAGAAAAGTTCATTAGTAATTTTCATTTTCCTCTAAATTTAAGAATTTTTGTCACATTTACTCTCAATTCATCTAAGGTGATAATAAATAATATACTATAATTATAATTAATATAGCACAAGGATTATTATAAATATATTTAAATTGTATTATATTCTTATAAATCCATTACAAAATATTATAATTTCTAAACAATGCTCATAAGTTTTCAGGAATATTTAGTAATATTTTTCTTTAGCCCCCCCCCAAAAAAAAAAAAAAGGTAAGATATTTTTATCAAATTAGTTGATTAATTTAATGTAATCATGTAAGTCCCCACATAAAGTGACAATTGTGGTTACCTTAACTCAAGTGAAACTTATCTAATACAAGAAAAGAAAAGAAAAGTAGTCCATGAGCAAGAGTGTTTAGTCTCTTAAATGAATTGCAGCTTGTGGTACTCACAAGTTCTATTATCTTCTTTTTTTGACCCTCTAGTTTCTATTTATATCAAAGTGTTCTAGTCTTCTTCTCCATTGACTCATCCATCTACCTTCTACCTTGCTGCTTCTTCTTCACAGAATCATTAATGGAAACAAACAAAGCTGAGAAGAAGAGAAGCTTGAACAAGGTGGAGGAGGATATTGAGGATGAGGATGATGATGATGATATTGATGATGATCAAGATGAGAGTGATCAGATGGGGTTTGGAGAGGATGAAAGAAAGAAGAGGATCATGAAAACTAATCTCTACAGCAATAAGAAAGGATCTAAAGCCGGGTCTTCAACGCCGCCTTCTTGTCAAGTGGTGAATTGTAATGCTGATCTAAGCGATGCTAAGAAATATCACCGGAGACACAAGGTATGTCAGTTCCATGCCATGGCTCCTGTTGTCCACATTTCAGGACTGCAACAACGTTTTTGCCAGCAATGTAGCAGGTTCGGACACCCTAATATACATCTGTTTTAATATTAAACATACTTCAGTTTAGCTCCAACAATTCAAACGATTGGAAAGTGATCAAAAGGTTTAATTAATTTGAAAGGGTAAGTTTTTCCTTTTTTCTTTTGTTAATTAGTAGTAAATGCAAATAAGGACATGCTTTGTACATACATATATATATATAGGTGAAAAATACAGATAGCTAGGAATGAAAAATGAGATGAAAACTTAGAAATAAATTATATAACATCATTAATTTTCATATATACAAGACCAAGTCTGCCTCAGTAAAAATTCAAAAACTATATATGTTAGCTGCTGCTATACTAGACAATTGAATCAATAGTGTCGTATGTCGAAATTAATTCTGTCTCTTCAATTTGTTGCTCAGCAGGTTTCATGAGTTATCGGAGTTTGATGATACTAAAAGGAGTTGCAGAAGCCGTTTGGCTGGACATAATCAACGGCGAAGAAAAAGCTTATCAGACTATCATGGAGAAGGGTTGAATTGAAGAGGACCAGGGCGTGGAGGCAAAGCATATAATTAACACAAGAAATGATTAAGATTTATTAATGTTGTGTTATCAGGATTAGGATGCTCTCTATCTTCTGTCAATTTTATGGTTTCAACTACATATTGCTGCTCTTTAATTAATTCCATGAACTTGAAGGTTTCCATCTAGGATCATAAGAGATTGTACACAAACAGATTACTTGGCCTCCATATATATTTTCCTCCCTGGCCTACTGTTTTAGAGATTCGTAAGTGCTACGTCCTACATTCTGACATGCTACCAACCATTGTGTGGAAATGTGGGTATGAAAGTTATGTTCTTGTGTTCTACTTTAGTTTACTTCTGTGAGTCAAAATCAAAGAAATAAATATTAGCACACTTCTCCGCAATCCTTTTTTTTTTTTTTTTCCTCCCAATATCCACTAGTTGATTAGTTTAGATTTAGGACCATATGATCATTTTAAGTAGGTTAGACCAACGTACATGATCACTTTCAGTAAATAGGACATATAGACTAGGATCATAAGGGTCAAGCAAGCTTTTATACACCTCAAGAATTGTGACTACTAAAACATTTCATCAGCCATAAGCACATGCTCCCAGAAAGTAGAATTCCTTGGCTTAAATTGAAATCTTTTATCTTCTGTAATTCCAAAACTTCTAGTTATGCTACATCTTTTCTAGCAATAGTTATTACAATACTTTACTGCCGTAGATTTGCAGAAATGCTATCCATTCCGTAGATGCAGCATATCTTCAAGATGCTCTTATGTTAGTCTGCTCGAAAAATGGAACTATACTGTTGGCTTCATAATAGTCTTACTTGAGCTGTAGTTTATCAGGAATGATCTTTGTAAAGCACCATTCAACAGCCATAAGCACATGCTCCAAGGAATGCAACATCTATTGGAGCTTACGTTAGTTGAGGGAGACACAAATCCTCAATCATGCTTAATGCCTAGTATTTTCATGGCTAGCTCCCAGGTGACAATTGCTGCAGCATTAGCAGGGAATGCTCGGACTACAGTAGGACCAAGACCTGTATAGCACCCTTTTAAAATCCAGCTTTTCTGTAAATCTATAATGAAACACCACTATTAGCCGGTACTACATTAAGACGGCTTACCGAGCTCAAGACTCGAAAAGGATTTTTTGAACTGCTTTCATCAGGGGCAGTCTGAATCGTAGTTTTTGCAATATCTAACGGAAAAATAGCCAGCCATAACTGGAAATAATAGAAAAAAGTCACAACTCAAAAAGGTCAGATGGACTAAAAAATATTTTAATTTGTCAAGATGATTACAGCTACACCACCAGTTAAGATCCCAACTCCCATGTCAATCAGGTTGCTATGATTGGATGAAGCAGCTTTCACATGTGAATGCATGTAATACCGCACATATTCATATACACTAAAAAATACAGCATTCCCCATAGATTCTCTAAGTAATGTTGTACATCCCCCACAAAAAATGCCTGTAACCTGAAAGGTGTTCTTCTGTGAGTTCATAAACGAATCAATTATAATGTTGCCAAAATGTGGAGGATTTCCTCACCCCTTCAGTTTTTATGGTTTTAACGGCAGAATCAAGAGGACCACTGTATCTACTTGACTTTGGAAACAAAGAGTCAGTGCCTTGAAATTGGATCCTACACTGGAGAAATTCAGTTTTAAATTAAAAGAGTACGAAGGCATAGCTAAAATCAAAATGCAGCTTACAAACCCTCAGTTCACTTTAATTGCCTTCACCAGCTCTGACGGACATAACACAACTAATAATAGCACCTCCACAAGCTGCAGATGGAATTATTACTTGAGGCTGCGGCCCACTACTTTGAACCCTCCCTATTCATGAGCAGAGAAAAACAAAAATCAATTGTACACTTTAGCATATAATAGATGAAAGATGCCTCACAACAATGACGTCAACAAAACCATCAGTGTGACTACATATCTCTGCCAGAAGCAACTCAGGTACTAGAGGAATATAAAAGTAATATAAAGGTTATCCAATACACTTCGAACAAACCTGCAGGGCCAGCTTTGTCCGGGAATAGATGCTAAAAATGAGAGAACTCTGAAAAGCCATCCCAACAAAAGATGGTATTGCTCCTGTATAAAGTCCTTTAACCTATCAAAGAGATTCCGTGCTAAGCTACAATGGGAATAAATGAGGATCAAATCCTGGAAACAACCCCTCAAATATGCTAACTAGTTACAGATATCTGGGGCCCAAATTAAAGACTATTTACATGGAAATGAAACAATTTATGCATTTTATGAGCATTGCTACATTCAATAACTAAGACAATAGACTTCTGCCGCTATACCTTATATTGGGCATTCTGAGTCTTAACTCTTGTAACACAGACCACACAACATACTTAAAAGCCACTTCTTTGTTCTTGGTGTTAAGATCATACAGATTAACTCTGAAAGAAAGAAGTTCTGTCTATACAGTTTAAGAAAAAGGTGTCCCACCTTTAAACTCATGATCATATATATAAACATGCGCAAGAATTTGTATGACACTTATCTCCCAGCAAAGAAAGAAGGCAGTCTTCTCAGGAGAACTTATGCACATATTGTAAGAAGGCAGAAATGCAACCAAAATTCACAAAATTATCAAAGAAAGGTGTATGACAATCATTGCACCACATAAGTACTTTCAATTTTCACAGGACAGCCTATGGTTTTATGCTTAAAAGTCTGAAAGCCAAGTATTTCAAAGAACTAATAAAAGGTGTATCACAATCATTAGCTACTTTGATAAGAGTCCTGGTATTCAGTTCATACTACAATAGATCTCTAAGAGCTGACTCCCCATAACAATATTTGCAAGAACCAACTTGTTAGCATTTAACTAACACTTCAGATAATGAGTACAAATGGGTGGACAAGGAATCCCCCAATTATATAAAAATATAATAAAGGATAGGAAAGGCAGCTACTAGTATGAGAGGGCTCTCCTATCCCTTTGTACATTTAAAAGGGAGAAACCTTTTAACCACCCAAGAGCACCGTACAAAAGAGAAGCCTTTAAAATATTCTTATTCCAAAGAAAATCCGGAAGCATAAACTGATCATGGAAAAAAATCAACATTTTTTTTTGCAAATTTGTGCCTGATGTTTGATTATCTTGCAAGATAATAGAAGTGATGAGATCCCTCAACTTCCACTAGATTTAGTTCAAATATTTCACATGGCCTTGATATTAAAAACACACCAGGACATTAGAAATTTCAAAGCTCTCCATGGTCTGTAAGAGATCACTCTGCGTCTATGAGCTACTAATGACGAATGCAAGTGTTAAAAACTGTTGAAAACCAGATATGGAATACAGTGAAGATGATTGTGAAGAACTACAACTTGACCCAGTTTGTGGCGGAAAAAGGTGTGAAGTGTTGGGTGTCACAAAGTGTTAAGCTACTATAAATTGGTAATACACAACAACCTTAGAGAACTGTAACAGTCATAACACCAAGCTACACGTGGAACGACATTTTACTCTTTATCGTCCCTAGTAAAAGGGAAACATGGACAAATGTCAAAATCTTAAAGGACATTAAGAACAATGTATTGAAAATCTAACCATTTCCATATCCAATTACTTATATAATTAACAACAGAGCATCTTCACCCCCTACTGCAGCTAGTTGTCATATCATTTTCCTGTTCATATCCCATATATAATGATCTTTATGATAGGCAACTTTAAGATGAACATATATTCATCAACTCAGCACTTACTTGAGCTATATTTTTTCTTCCAGGGATTTGTATGTGTAGTTCTCCCATTTGAAAGTGCAACTTTACTCCACATCGGGACTCCTATTCACTTTCTCAATCACAACTATGCGCGATTCAGAAGAGAAAGCTTGTAAGTAATCAACACAATACAGCTTTATAAGATCAAAACACATTATTATAACAGTCCTAATTATATCCATCTTAAACAGCTGTGTGATAGTGTTTCTAAACCACTACTTTCCTTCTAGTAATTTCACCCTTCATAAATCATTAAGCCTGTGAACCATATTGACATGAGGATGAAAATCCCACTAATCCTCGAAAAAATTCCACAACCAACTCTAAACATAACCAAATCTCAATCTTTTAGAGTCCCATTAAAATTAAAATAAAAACCTTTTGAGAGTTGGGTGCCTTCTTTTCTTTTTCTTTTGGCCAAAATAACATTTTGACACCAATAACCAACAATCATCCCTTTGAGATATATATTGTACAACTTATTATACAAATTTCTGTAATGCATTCGACACAAACTCACTAATGCGTACTGCTGCTTTCCTCTGTAACAATATGTATTTGCAAATACAGATCTAGGAGAACATGCTTTCAGCAATGATTCATTCTTCACTTTGATAAGCAAAGTCATTTCAGGCAGACTCTGAACCAGTGCAATGCTTCGTTAATCGGTGTAAGAAACTTCTTGAGTGGTCATAACTTGCTAGGAATAACTTCATTAGAAACTGTTCCAACCTTGCCAAGTTGAGATGGCCTTTTAAATATCTCCTTTCTTTCAGCTATAAATTTAGCAAAACGGGAACCCTTTACTTCTTTGTTATCATTGTCCAGAAGCGACTGTGGCAGATTAGGCAAAGGAGGGGGCTTGGGAGACAGTGGCGGCACCAATGCCCATACAGAAGATAGATGTTGGTCTGGTTGGTCCAGAGGCTGGAGAAGTGAAAGATCCTGCATGTCTGCAAAAGATGAGCCATGCCAACTATCAGCAACCATGTTTCTTTTTCCAGTTAGTAGGAGATGTAGTAGTCTAATCCATACAGCTAGAAGATAAGCTCATTATTCAACCAATTCAAGCCACCAAAAAATTAACACATATTTCATGGGGTAAAAAGTAAAAATAATAATAATAATTTAGCATGACCTTTTGAGTATTTGAGGATGGGAGCCAGAGCTGCACTTGGGATGCTGAAATTCAAATGCGGTATAATTGTTCCTCCTCCATGCCTTGCATTGCTGTGCAACAAAATATCTTATTACAATGGAAATTTAATCTGAAAACATTTAGGAATAATAAATAAAAAAATAACAAAAACTGAAACCTTGATGATAATTCATAATGATGCAAAAAAGCAAAAAGAAATTTTGATTTTTGACCAACCAATATGTTGGATCTCATGTCAATGAATGAGTTCATATCATACAATGCAAGGCAAGATCTCCACACTAAAAATGAAAGGACCATCTCATGCCAAAAAGAATAATCAGAAAAAACACCCATTAGAACATTTCCAAATGAATATTTCTTTGGAAATCAACCCCTGCACGTATTTATTGCTTCAATGTTCCCAACTAAGTGCATACCGGGGCAAATACAGTTTTGGTTTACAGGGTTACCGAATTTTAGAAGTTTAATGCTATTGCAATATTTTGGACAAGAAAAAATGCTTTAACTGGACTATAGTTTTGTATCATCGATGAACGATCTAAGGGGAAAATCATACAAAAATTAAAATGTTTACCTCGTAAACCTTCCTGATAGTCTTGCAGTTTAATACAAGTGGAACACAGTTACTTCATAATCGAGAAAGATAATATGCTCAGAACTCATATTCATATTTACATTCATTGTACCTTGTAACAAGTCCAATCATGTGACCTTCTGAATTGACAACAGCACCACCACTACCACCAGGGTGAATGGCAGCTGTCGTTTCAAGCATTGCTGGAAAGTGTCTTTCTGTATTCTCGTGTTGAATGGATAGATAGGACTGAGGTATCTTTGCTTTGACCACTTTTGCCACCACGCCACAGGAAACAGATGGAAAGAAGCCTGATTAAAAATATAAACAAATTCCCATGTTAGTTAAAAAATATTAAAAAAAGCCTCAGATTAACATCTCGTGATAATAGCGTAAACTTTTGTGAAATTTAAAGAAACATATAATTTTTTTATTTTTTCTGAGTAAAAAAAGAAACATAGAAAATACATAATTGTAAAATAGAACACAATTGCAAACGACATGATTCTTTACAGTATACTTTGGTGCCTTAAGCAACATTGGAGATATTCACGAAGAATGTCAGAAATCTGCCTAACAAAAAGCAAAATAAACAGAAGTTAAGACTTGTTTGACCACAACAAAAATTGTCTTAAATTCTCCAATCTCTGGAAGATATTAAAAGCTGATGTCTGAATGGGAATAGCAAATTACTGTCAAAATTCTTCAAAATGAAAAATCACAAAACACGTCAAAAATGATGATTCTCGTCAGGCAGATATATGCATGTAAAACATACATTGTCATTCAAGCTATATATGCATAGATTGTTACACAATACCAACCAAATAACCTCCAGTGTTGAAAGATATTGATAGGTTATTCCTCAAATAACTCCAAGCAGATTGTTACTCATCCAATCGAACAAAACTTTCTGGCATGTAACATATGGACACATAGGAATTCAATAAATAAATACATAAATAAGGAATAAGAAAAAATATGAACAAGATTAGCAAGGCACATACCACATTTTGGGCCAAAAAGCCCATGACCAATGACATATGCGGCCAATCCTATTGATGGCCATGCAAAGTTCATGGTAACAGGAGAAAGCTGATCTGGAACAGATTCAAGCTGCAGTAAGGCAACATCCCAAGGTCCTTTACAAACATACACCACTTTCGCATCACACCAAATCCAAGGGTCCACATGATCAAGGCGAACACGTACGTTTCTACCATGTTTATAGATTGAACTCAAATTATATCCACTATCAGCAAGGAAAGGATCAAGTGCCGATGCCTTTGGTAGTAAAATCTGACTCTTTTGGTTTCTCTCAACTCCATCACATTCAAAAGGTGCAGAACGCTCGGACAACAGAGAAACTTCTTCTGACTGGACTGCATATCTTACACCAGGTACATGTGTTTTCCCAAATCTCCATGGTTCCAATAGATGAGCATTTGTAAGTATGAGACCTTGGTTGTTCAGCAAAACACCAGATGCCCATACTCCATCATCAGTAGTAATAAGACAAATAGAAGCCATTGCCTTCTCAATTGGTGACATGAAGGAGCAATGAGAACTGGAATGCTTATGTTTACTACTAGATGGTCCATCAAAGTTGTGGCTGTTAGCTGTAGATGCCTTCCCTGCAGCAATAGAAGTTCTCTTCTTGTGATGTGTCCCATTCTCTGTATTTTTAGGCGCCTTCAGCAGCAAGTCACTGGAAGCAGTTGCAATAGCTTCCCAAGGAATTACCAGCTGTTACCCAAAGCTAGAGTTTTGCATGATGAGTTAACTTTGTAGAAGGTTTGAACTATGTGGGCAGAGAGGAAAATGTATTCAAGGTACCTGAATTTCCACACCACTACTCTTCTGCTTTAGTGGTCTAATCAGGAGACCAATAAGCTCTCCATGCTCACCGAAGATGGGACAGCCTTCCATTCCTGAGAGATAATTGCCAAAATAGAACCAGATATCAGTAGCACTAGATGAACAAAGTATTAAATGACAGAGAAATGGATCGCACCAGGAAGACTCCGTATGTCAGCCATAAGCAATGACATATCAGATGTGCTAGGTGGATAGCAGTTGGCGATGGATCCTACCAATATACTGAATCAAGAAAACAACTAATTAAAACAAACAGCAGAAACATTTAGAAGTGGAAACTCCAAAATTATATATATATATATATATAAGTTTTAGAAATAAAGAAAGGAGGACCACCCACTAAAAGTAGCACTATGAAGCCTCGAGTTTTTTTTAAAGCTAAAATACACTTGCAGACTTGCTCATCTTGTACTGTACCACACAAACAAAAAAAAAAGAGAGAGAAAGACAATGTCCCGGCTATCTAATACTTTCATATATAACTCTACAACCCATACACATCGGGTAGACAACTGTGCTCGGGTGTCCACAGATACCCGGGTACCTGGTTACATAAACTTCAGCTTTTTTAAAATAATAATTTTGCATCTTAGAAGAGTTGAGCCTTACTCTTCAGAGACAAGTGACCTTATAAACACTAGGCTAGTTATGGTTTTGCTTCCAAAATTTATTTTCATATTTATAGATTTTAAGTTTCTATAATAATCTAAACAGAAGGGTATGGGGTCAGTTAAGTGGGTATTTACTCTGCCAGTACCCACCTGAATAAATTTTAAACCTAATACACGTGTTTGCGCCTGTTACACTATTTCGGCTGATCGAACTGGTCGAACCATCACCTGGATCATATCCTGGGCCAGATTAATCCTAAAACCTAGAATAATTGGTTGATCCGGATTGACCCGGCTGACCCAGACATACTTTAAAGATCTGGTTTTAGAAAAATAAAGACAAAAAATAAATAAATAAGAGAAGTTTGTAATAGTCTATTTTTTTTCTCTTTAGTTTTCATTTATACTTTATTTTTTATTTTTTTTCAATTCTTGTTTGACATTAAATTATTATATACATAAAATATTTATATTTTTTATCAAAAATTATAAACTAATATAATTTTTTAATTAGTATTTCAGCGAGTTAACTGGGCTGACCTGGGATCGTGCACTTGCCTGGGTCAACCTCTAGGTCAGGCTTCAAAATATTGCTATTAACCATAAACATATTTGATGAGTCAGGTACCCACCAAACTTGACCCATTTACATCCCTACTAACAGTCACTGAATAGAGAGAGGGGCAATTTGGGGATATTAAATTTAGGAGGTTTTCATCCAGGAGGTTTTATGGAATTGAAAGGACAGGGTGGTCTGGTAGACTGAATAAGCAACAGACACTAGTCTGAAAACCATGTCAAGTACCATCATCCAGCCCAAGTTTTGCTGTTGCTTATAATGCTGTTCCAAGTGCCATCTGTAATATCACTTCACCTCAGCAGTTAAACAGTAGCCATTGGCTGTAGATGTTGTATGTTTAGAAACATGCCATGCATAATGAGCTATTTGTCTAACTAACAGTAGAAGGGATAAATCAGACGTGTAAAAGGTTTAACTGTAAGTGGTAAGAAACAGGTGGCATGAGTCTAGTTTAGTTCCTTGCTTGAATATGACAAGTTTTGACGCTTACGTCTTTACTGGTCAAATATTCATGAGTAATCAAAACACTTCTCCATCACTCAGGGATGCCTACTTTTTGAACGTGCCAATACCAGACAGACATCTAATTACTTCACCTTGCAAGAGCATAAGAAAAAAAAAAAAAAACTGCCGAACACTCAATTCAACTGAGCCTTAATTACAACTCCTTTCCGTTCAGCTACATAAAGCTTTTAGCTCAATATTACTTGGGGTAGCTAATTTCAGAAATTTATTGATACGGCTAGAAATTATTAGCAAAAATATTGTTAAAGAATTTAAGATGCATTTTCATGCCAGTTTACAAAAACACAGATTTTCACCATCACAATAAGTAACTGAAAGCTAAACATTAAATTAGTTTGTGCAAAGAAGAAATAATACCTGTTAAAGAAATGCACAGGTGACAAGACACCAAAAGGAGAACCAACTGCCAAAAGAAAATCACCTCTCTTTTTCATGGATAATACTGCAATATCTGGAACATCCTACAAACAATATCCAACTAGCACTCTCACGTATTTCAAACCTTGAGGACAAAATTGAAAAGAATAAAAAAAAAAAAAACCAGCAGAACCATTCATGCCAGCATTTTCTTAGGTTTTCATAATAAATGTCTTTGGACTAAATCCTAATAAGAATAGAAAGATTACCTTTGAAGGCAAAGAAACCCCAAGAATGGCAATTCTAGTTGTTGACTTGCACATAAGACTTACACTACCTGACTTTCCTACAGCCAAATGCCCCTGGTCATGCATGAAAGAGTTATCATCCTCAAAATCTAAAAAGATATGTAAATCACAAGATAACAAGTGCCTGCGAATTTCTTTGAAGGGACTGTTCTTTGGTGTCTCGTCTGATAATATTATGACTTAGGTTTCAAGAAGAACCATTTTTTTATAAGAGAAAAAATTATATTAAGAGAGAAATAAAGTACAAGGGAGAGGACAAAAAGGTCCTCCTAGGCATGAAAAGAAATGCAAAAAGAACAAGGCAAGCTTATAACAACAGGATTTGCTAATTCCAGAAGAACCATTTCAACCATCTGGATCTCAATTTCCTACTGTAGTCTACTAATGAAAAAGCTTTCCATCAGTTTCAGCTTACTGTGACCAAACCCAAGGCAGACAGAAGGATGTGAAATGTTTGAGCTAAGAATTGTCAATAGCTACTAAGTCATATTGTTGTGCCTTTAGATGGTTGCAGAGCTAAGCCAATATGTAGTCAACCAATAGAGAAATTTAACTGGGTTACTGAAATTTGTCGTCTCATTATTATTCATTATGGAGTTTCTTCATGTAGCCATTTAGAAGTTTTCATAGTTCAATTGACTATGAAGAAAGGACAGCAATAAACTTAACGTAACATTGAAATAATAAGGAAGTGTAAGAAATTACAGTAAGGTTAGACATATGAGGACACCTGTGTTCCAGTAGCATCTGGCAGTGGTTGGGAACCATTATTACTTGAGGCCAAAGACCAACCTACCTCCCATCCATGCTCCAGGGAGCCCAAAGAAGCTTCTATAAGAGACTGGAGAGATAGTGCTGACACAGAAATATCAGCCTACATAATGCATATATCAGATTTTCTTCAAACTCCACATATACCAAAAAGATAGAAGAGCATCAAAAGTAGTAAGTTTTAAGCAACTAGTAAGAAAGGAAGCAACAGATACTGTCAAGAACTACTTATCATCTTTTTAGCTGCACTGATTACAATCATTAAATAAACTCATTAACATGTTATTGTCATACTAACACTGTCACTGATTACATAATTAGGGTGCATTATTTTTCTTTGAAGATGAACTCTTTAGTCACCGTTACTTAGCATTGGAACTTAGAAAGACAAAGCTTGGACTAATATTTATGGAAGTTTCACAAGGTTTCAGAATCATCAAGTCAGTTACCTTCAAAAACTGCCATTTTCATTAGTAGCCTCATTCATAGTGATGAATATAATGCGTAATTTTCTCCAAGAAAACAATAAGGTAATGTAATTAAACATTTGAAACATTCAGAATCAACAATACCAGACTACTAGTCACATGAATGGTTTTCATCAGGGCAAGCAGAAGGGATAAACTAACTAGTCTATAACAATTCCAACTTGGAGCAGTTAAATCACAAAATCTTTTAACTACTATTTGGCAATTTAATGGTTTCTACACTTCACTACTGCCCGACTAACAAATGGAAAGGTGAAATGCCTACTAGTGATAAAATCTTCGCAGCAAGCCAGCAAGGACCTCCTTTATCTGAATTCTCAACCATAACATCAATCTGAACATCAGAAATCAACTCGGGTCTACCAGCCTGAAAGGCATTTATGGGGAGAGAACAAAGCAAATGTATTAGATATCAAACCCCAAACAAAATCAAGCATATACATAAAATGAATAGAGATAGTATCAGTATCAACCTGGTGTATGTTCTCTCTATGTTGCATAGATAGAAAAGGCTCAACAATTGATGCAACTGTCACGACCACAGCCAGACAGTTACAGTCGTCCCCGTAAAGGCGCTTAGCTACTTCAGATTCATAAAGGGTATCAGGTAAAAGCATTCCAGAAGCTGAAAGAGTTGTTTTTCCAGAGCTATACATATCCAGAAGGAGAAAACTCATTAACTGCATAAATAATTAAGGAAATCAGCAATTCGTAGTTGGAAAACAACTCACTTGTATTGGTGGAAAGCGTGTGTTCGCATCTTCATCCCTTTGGGATCCTGAAAATCAAATAAATTGAGCCCGATATAATATGAAAGATATTGCACATGGATTTGCTTATAGGAATGAAGACTGTAAGACTCACAGGGCCACAAACTCTGATCATGACTGAAAAATTCCGAGCAAAATCGACGGTTTCCGGCAAACCCATTTTGAGATAAGGAGTTTTTCTTCCAAAGAGTCCGGTTTTGGTGGGAAGTACAGTTTGGAGTGAGAATCGGGGTTAGCCTTCGAGTTAATTCTTCACAGCACAATCGATTCTGTACCTCTACAAGATGGGCTACAGTCACAACTTGCTTTCGACGACATACGAGGCAGATAATATAAACGGTATTGGTCGTCATAAATCGCGGGTTTTTCTGTCTTTTCACCCTCGAGTCTCGTCCTGCTCTGAACCCATTGTATTTTGATGTAGTTCAACTCAAGTTCCTGCGTTTTTGAACTTGAAAGACCAACTGGCACATATAAACCTAAGCAAAACAAGAAATGATCTCAAACTTTTATCTTCAATTTATAAATCAATTAAGATGATTATGTTAATTAATATATTTAAGTTTTTTTTAAGTAAATAAGTTAAGATGAATTTACATAATAATTTATAATTGATATATATTAATTAAAATTTAGCAATTTGTAAGTAAACCGACCGAGATAAAATGTTTTACTATTTGTGACGTATATATTCTTACATTTTACTATTTTTCCATAACGTCGATGATTACATTTTTGTACTTGATACTTAGTGAGACAATATGTTTTGGGAAAAAAACTTGTTATTATTGTAATCAGTCATAATTCAATGATATCTAATAAATAATTTATTATTTAAAAAAATTTATATATTTATTATGCTTTAATTACAAGTATATCACTCATAAAAAAAAAATTATATTAATTTCATGAATTGCTTTATTCTGTTTTGTAATTTACCAAAAATAAAGCTTTAATTAATGTTTTGGATTACCCATAAACTTGAGTTTAGATTAAAATTCATGTCCAAGTTGTAACTGGTGTAATTTAGTAGACCTGCAACTTGAATTTATATACTTGTTATGTGCAAGTGATCAATCATAGTTGCCTTTTCCATGAGAATTAATAGATAAAATTAATTATTTTTAACACTTCATTACTTCATTATTATATATGCCTTTATTACTACTATCATTATTAGCAAAAGAAAAATCCAGCCCAATTAGTTCTTTAGAGTTAATACTATTCACAATGGCAATGCTATGCATATATACAAATTGTAATATAATCTAATACATAAAGATAAGTTTAATTAAGTGCATAAATTATTTTCTTAATTAGAGCATCAACCATTATTTAGCCTCTTCGTCATTACACAAATAGTCATTTTAGCAAATTGCAACTACCATGATATCTTTAATTAACATTATTCAATGCATGTAAAGTGCAAAAAAGACAAATACACCCCTAACACCATATGTTAAAAATAAAAAGAAACTCATACAAAGAAACACATGAATTCATTTGGGCAAAGGAACATCAAAATTCAAGTGCATGTTGGTGCAAAAATGAAATTAACAAACAAATCACATACCCTCCCCATTTGAGTTCGTAATTGCAATTTAATTTACAGATTTACATGATTTCATGTCATCAGTTGAATGATTAAATTACCCCTAATTAGGTGACGTGTCAATTACTACAGGTTTTGTGCTTTATTCCTTGTCTACCCAGTAGAGAAATATATTTTGGAAGGCCATGTATATGAGAGTGCAAAATTCGGTGAGACCACGAGCCCCCTCACTCCCCAGCCTCTGCTCCTCCGTCTCGCTCTTTCTCTGAAGGTCAAGGCGTGAAGTCACACTTTGTGCCACCTTCCTTGTTCTCTCAACCCACCACTTTCGGTGGAATAGCAATAAAAAAGTTTCATTCTTGGCTATATTTTTCTTGTAATAAAAGCAATGCCTGCACAGAAGCACTCGCACGAGGCTCCTGAGGATGATGACCCTATGCAAGATGAAGACAACAACAATGAGCAGCCAGGACGATGAAGAGGGTACGTGTTATTATGCTCGATACCCACAATAAGCATGGAATTTCCACGCAAAGAATTAGTTAGTTCGTGCATTTTGGTATGAATTTTGATGGGTTATTCTGTTCATGGTCCTTTGGTTGTTGCTGTGTTTTTTCTTTCAGAATCCGATCGAAGCCCTTCATCGAGTAACGAAGATAAAGATGAGTACGTTAGCTGATTCGTTAACTCCAATCTTCTTTCTTCTTTTGTGATTCAGCTTGTTTTATCAATTACGCTACTGTTTGATTTTTCGAATGCTGAGTTTGATTCGGGATCGGTATGGTTGTTGTGTATTATGGTTGTTCATCTCGTTTAGTAAGCGGTTTTGGCCTTTGGGAATGAGCTATGTGGGTTTATGAAGTATTCGAGTTTGCTGCAATGATTTTTTTTAATTTCTCATAAATGGGTTCTTTCTACTTGTCTTCTTGTAAGGATGGGTAAGCTTGCTTTCTTTGGTAATTGTGAGTTCGGTTTTAAGTTCTCTAGGCGGTAGAATTAGTTTCCTGACTCCCACATGAATTTGTCTGTTTGCATGAATGATCCATATGTGTTGCTCCTCAAAGTTGGTGGGTTCGATGCAGCATAAAGTACTCGTCCGTTTACACGGATAAAACTTGTATAGACCAATGTGCTAAGGGATGCTGTGTCATCGTGTTGGACTATTATTGGGTTAATTTAAGCAAAATTCTTGGTTTTGCGAGCTGGTTTAACTGACCGACTCGTTATTGGAGAGTGTAAACGGCGTATTAGACAGTATCTGGAGAAATATAACGTGCAGCACAAAATGGTGAAGGCAATTGAAAGAATGATTAACTTATGGGCAAGCTATATATATGATTCCTCTCATTATATGCGTAAGATCAAGTCATAATGCTGCTTTTGGGAAAGGGGCAGTTTGTCTCTAGAGAGGTACAAAGAGCATCAATCTTGGAGTGATGAAACTGTCTACTTCACATAATATACTTATAGGAGAGCTTTACTGACTGCGAACCTGCTTTGATTTTTATGTTCTGTTCTACACATATGCAAGAACATAGTGGAAGGGAGCATTTTTCTCTAGTACGGAAGTTAATTAACTCTGTTAAAATAATTATTATTACTTAAATTAGAATGAACAAGGGTTATGCTTGGTTCTGCTATATTTAGTATACCACAGCAGCTTGCCCCTAAACATGTGATAGGAATATAGGATTCTATGGATGACCAACTGTATTTGCATGTAATGGCCTTAACTCTTTGGTTGGTGAAAAGGTATGTAAGTAAACATTTTGATATGCTCTTTCTAAAGCGCATCTGTATATACTTCCTTTCCAGTCACTGATTTTCATCTGGATCAACATTTCTCATAATTATTTCTCTGCCACTGAGTAAAGTGATATGTGTACTTTAGAAAGAAACTAGAGAAGTTGGCAATGGTCAAAGCACAACAAACATTCAATTCTTCAATGTGCTAATGCTCTCCGGTGTCATGGCTTATCTGCAGATATGTAGTAATAAAATTGTCAGAAATACGCAAAGAAGTGCAATGTCCAATCTGCCTGGGTATGTCTCCTTCTTTAATCAAAATTATTGATGTTAAACATGGATACATCTTATTTCCAACTTATGTTAAGTTGCATCGTAAATTGTAATGTACTTTGTCATTATGTTTTATGCTGAAGTTTGGATGTTTTTGTTCGAAATACATGCTTCGCTGCAAGATACAGGAGTCCCGAAGAAATAAATTTTGGCTATGTTAGTAACTTGATACAAAGTAATTTAGAATCCTATTCACTTGTACGGTTGTTTGGTCCATCATTATATTACTTTGATGCACTTTAAAGTTAAGCATCAGGAAGATCAGTATTCTCTCTCTGGCATTCAAATCAAAATTAATGTGTCTTCACCTTTAAGCAGGGACATATTACTACATAATTTATGTAATTTTTTATTTTTTAATGTAATAATTACATAGAAAAGAAACTTTTCTCCCTCCCTCAAGATGAAAAAAGAACATAAGGAAAAGAAAAACCCATCTTATATTTATGGATCTATGTTATCTGGATTAGGGTTATGGGGATTTCTGATTGCTTTTTTTTTTTTTTTTTTTTTTTTTTTTTCCTGCAGCTTATTAACATGTCTCTGATTTGTTACATCAACACTAGGTATATACAGGGGAATGAGCATAAAATTTTGACACTGTTCATATATATTTTCTTTACTACTGTTTTCATTTGTTATATCTGTAAAAAATGGATACTGATCATTGACTCTCAAAATGGAACATAGTAATTAACTCTCATTTCATTACAGTTATACATACACCTAACCTTAGCATGTGGGTATATGGTTGAACTTTCAATATATTGCAGAATTTGTTCTCTTAGAATCACCATGTTTTTCACCTATTAAAGGTATTTTGAGTTAGAGATCAAATCGTCATGTAGCTCACTGTTGTGATATGGGATATCATCAGTCATCCTCTTCACCTATTCATCTAAGAGAACATTTAATTCATCTCTGATTTTCCTTCCTCTGTGTGAACTATGAAACACTAAACAATGATAGACATGTATGATTCATTTGTTGACAAAAGCAGACGTTCATCTTCCCAATCACTGACAATATATTTTGTCAAATTGGAGAAACAAGAAATGATTGGATGATGCCAGAAAGTAAGCTTGAAATTTAATTAAACAATTTATGTTAGAAATTAGATAGAGCATCTAGTTGAAAATTTGGTTACTGATCAAAACACGTTGTATCTAGGGTTCTTGCGAAAGTGCATTATGAAATGTTCTTCAGAAAGGACAGCTCTTGTTTATTTTATTTTCAGTTTGTAATTTGAATAAAAGAAATCCATAAGAAAATTACAATGTTTAGCTCAAATCCAAAGAGTTCAATCAAGAGAAACACAGGAACTTTCTGATTAACAAAATGAAAGACTTGTACAATATAACACCTGTGGAGTCATATAAACATCTGAATCAGTTTCAGCTAAAAATTTCACCTTCGATATATTTCAACTGATGGCTGCTTTCAAGCTAAGTAAATGGTTGGCTAGAACCAAAAGCTACTGCTAACTTTTGTGATTCAATACTCTTGGGGGGGGAGGGGGGTGTTCTTTGGGAACAATGATATAGAATTTTATCTTAAATCGAGTACATTGCAAGGTCTTTCTTTCTGTGACCTTATAAGTCATATAATGGAACAAAAATTCACAGGTGATATATGTTCTTCTAAATCATTACATGTCCATTTTCCCTTTTTCATTGTTACCTTAACATTTAGATAAAGAACAATAGTTCCTGTTCTATGTATCCATTTGAGGTTAAATATTTTACTTCAAAATGCATGTCTGCTTTGTGTTTTTCTTGTTACCATATTACACTTGTTGAGTCTAGTTTAGCATCATCCGGGAGTTGAGACCCATATTTGTCAAGGCATTCTTCATTTAGGGTTGTCTCACAGGCATTTATATTCACTTTTGGTTGATAGTGTAAGCACGGATCTTGATTAAAATTTTACCCTCTACAGACAGCTTTGCCATCCTTGACAGTACACCTACATTAGGATCTCAAATGGATGGGATTGTTATAGATGTCTATTTAGTCTGAAACCGTGCACAAAATCCTGAAAGAACTAAAAAAAATTTGCAATTAGTTTTTTTCTATTGATTTTTATGTCAATCATCATGATTACACAGTACATGCTAAGATCTTATGAGCTCTTTGGTTCATCTATATAAGCTTTGTTGCATCTTTCTCTTTTTAATTTTGCATAAATATCAAACTTTTCTGAAAACATTAAGTGCTCCTATTATATATGCAGGAATCATCCGGAAAACAAGAACAGTAATGGACTGCCTGCATCGCTTTTGCAGGGAGTGCATTGACAAATCCATGCGCCTTGGGTTTGTCTTCAAACTATACCCTTTCTCCTATTATGCTCCATTTAAACACTCATAACTGGGATGTCTAAATATATGCACTGCAATCCTTTTTCGTTCTTTCAAATTTTAATCTGGACACAAATATATGAAACCTACTGCAGTAACAATGAATGCCCTGCTTGCCGTACACATTGTGCAAGTCGCCGCTCTCTGAGGGATGATCCAAACTATGATGCCTTAATTGCTGCTCTCTATCCAGATATTGACAAGTATGAGGAGGAGGTAACATGTTACTGACTTCATCTTAGTTTTAATCATCTTTCTTGGTAAGAACTCATTTCTGAGCTTGTGTCTAGGAATTGGCTTTTCATGAAGAGGAGAAAGCTCGCAATAAGCAGGTAAGATTACTCAGAGTGGCTTAATCTGTTATAATTATAGATGTCACGGGATAGCTCTTTAGGTCAGCATTTTCTGTTTTCTGTCATAGAATATGAAGTGAAAATTGGCAATTTTACCCTGAGGAAGCAAACATGCCAACTGTCAAATTGGCCTAATAATTTGCTAGTGTTTTCTTTTGTTATGGAATCATAGAAACAGTAAAACTTTCTATTTGCAGATAAACATTCCATTCCTAGAGACATTCAAAATATAATCAATGCATTCATATCGTCAACATGGCTTTGACATCGTTTTTACTATTTGTAGTTTCTGTGTGGACAATTTCTCTTTTTTCTAACTTATTGCTCAAGTTTCTAATCCTGTTATATTGGCAGATCCAAGCTTCTATTGCTCAGACTCTCCAACGACAAACTGAAGCACTGGGAAGGAAACGCCCAGCCAAAGCCAGTGCAACTGCTTTTGTAAGGAGATCACAAGGAACCTATCGCAATGGTCATCTGAGGGGGCAAAGAAACTCACGAAATGCATCTGAATTTCAAGAGTCCGACAATGAAGATGCAAATGGTAATGAGGAGGGAAAGGATTCATCTTCAGCTGATGAGCTGACAGAAACCAAGCCAAAAAGATGCAAGAGGTGGGGAGGAGCACGATTTTCTCAGCCTTCTGCAGCTTCTGGTGCAGATGGAGGTGGCAGTGAAAATGATCCAGAAGTGACGGGTGCATCTGCAAGGCTTGTTGGCAGTTCTGAAAGGCTTTCCTGGGGAAAAGGTGGCATGCGAAGTCATAACCGCTATGGCAGTATGAGTGGCAGCAATGGCAAGATTGCCAGGAACAGCCGCATCTCAAAATTAATTGATCATCTTCGAAACTCAGAGAAAAAAGAGGATGGGGTAAGCAAGATTTCTAGTAGTTAAATAGTGAACTCTCATGGGATAGAAACTTTCAATAGTTGTGTAGGTCTTGTATTGGCAATATCTGTGTGTCTGAAACCTCCTACTTACATTTAAACCAAAGCAGTAGTTCTCACTTCAGGAAGCTGCTATTACTTCTAAGTTCATGTTTACATTTCTTGCCAACTTTTTAAATACCATTTGCTAATTGTTTCACATTTAATTCTACTATGATTGGGTCAATGATTTGCTCCTTGTTATCTCAGTTGGATATCCACCTCATGCTTTTCTCTCTGGATGAGCAAACAATACCCAGTTTGCAGCGGCCATACCTCATGTGCAAGCCCACAATTTCGGTTAGACATCTATGCCAGGTTTCTCGTCTTCCACTCTAAATCCTGTTTCCGTTTACTGCTGTCCTATTAGGTCTTATAGATTTGGGTCTTATAGATTTGGTTCTGTGCAGTATGTTGCTCTTCAAACTGCATGTTCTCTCCATGAAGTTGAACTATGCTTGGTAAAAGAACCACATCACAGTATTACCTTCCCAAATTCTGCAGAAGACCCACCTACCAAATCCAGAATGATAGACTCATGCAGAGATAAGTTGCTTGTTCTGGGGGAGAAAGAAACTCTAGTTGACCTGAAGAATCATAATTTCAGCCATGGCTATCTGGTAAACTCTACAAAATATGGTTGATTTTGTATATTTGATAATATATGTAAAGTGAATTGCAGTACTATGCTTGTCCATACTGGAATTACAGTACTAATCTTTTTATGTTTTTCCATGTTTTCAGCTTCTGGTATATAGGAAGAAAATCTAGACACCAAAATTCTTCGAATGACTAATACTCTGTTGGATTTGAGGTGAAGAGCATTCAGTCATTTGAGATGCTGGCATGTTCATTCTCTAATAGTACATTTAATCGTGTTTATACTATACAGTGAAGGATCTCATGTAGTACTTCTCTTTTTCTTTTTTTATTAGCTTCCCCTCCCCGGTTCATGTATGGCACAAAAATTTGAAGGTACATTGTAAATGCATAAAAAATGATAACCTCAAAAGTAGGAAATTCCTCAGTCCCATGGCTTTTAATATACTCATACTTATAAATTTATGTAAGACTGATTTATTGTGCAATCAAGTTGGAGCCATCTTTCAATAAAAAGCCTTGCATTTTAGTTTTACACTTGTACAGATTTGTTGTTTCTGACTTTAACATAGGAAAAAGAAAAAGAAGTAAAAGGTCTAAAAACAGCAGGTTGTTATTTGCAGACACAATGAGGACCGTGGAAGAGAAAATATACTTAGTTGGCTAGGACTTGTAAATCCTTAAAAATTCAAAGCATTTATGGTATTCAGAGAATTTAGTTATGAAATCCAGCCATAAGGACAACTAATAGATGAGGATTTGATCAATTGATTGAGATCGTCCAACTCAAATTTATGTGTCTAGTTTATATTTAATTCGTTAATAAATACTAATTATATAGAAAAGTTTAAAAAAAAACACACAAAATAAGATAATTGGTTGAGTCGGATTTTGATATATTCAGGTAACGTACTTCAACTTATGATTAAATTGAATCGGGTCATCCAATTACCATGTTTCAATGCCTCAAATGACATTAGTTGTGTATACCTTTGAAATGTCATAGGGGTAAGCATGGCTAAAGTTTGAATGTAAATTTTATATTCAATTCATTTGGATGTACCAAAAAGAACAAGAAACAAGCATTTTATTTATCTGAAGAATATAGAGCAACATAACACATGATCAGTTACAAGTCAAAACCACCATGGCAGATAGATCTGACTTAAAAAAACAAAAACAAAAAGAAAGAAAGGGACAATGAATCATATCACCCTTCTTTTACAAGCTCACTTAGTAGCTTAGCAATAGTAGTAGTAGCAACATCAACACATTGAGAATATATAGTAGTAGAAAATACTGAATTACAAAAAGAAATGCATTACAGTATTTACATTAATTCCAGATCCAATCCTTGCTTAGCCCTTTGTCACTTCAATTCAGCGATGTTGGCTCCTGCTTTCATGGCTGTAGAGCCTGCATGCAAATGTCAACTATAATTTTAGCACAAGAAAAACCAGATCCAAAGCTGTTCTGTTTGATGAAGAAACAATCCCAAAGGTGGAATTTTTAAGGTAGCTAGAAGATGGGACATGACCCAAATCTTTCTAAAAAGAATAGTTTATGAAATATGAATATGAACCTAGCAGGCTCCTTACCAGTCATAAACAGTGGGTGAGTTAGGCTGTGGCTTGTCAAAGAGCTGAGCACCCATTGTCTTTGTAGCTGAGTTGCTTCCTGGGTGGAACACACTCCTCCAAACGTTGTCAACTTTACGTGCCGATGATGACCCTGGAGTTGTTGGTGTCGCAGGTGTTGTTGGACTTGCTGGCATCGACATTATTCCTCTGGAATTTGTTCCCTTCTCCTTCATCTATGTTCAAGGTGGACTTGGTGGTGACCTTCCTAAGCCTTCCAAGTCCACGTTCAGGTTGGGGTCCGGCCAACACATCATCCCATATCCTCTCTAGCAAAACCATCTTCAATTCTTTGATTTAATTTGATCAAATTTGGTCTCAATGAATCAACCGTGTCTCCGTATATATACTATATATAGAGGAAGGAGGTTGGTGCTTAAAATATCTCTCTCATGCATAATGAAAAGAATGGAGTGGATGCCACCTTTTTTACTACTTCCAAGTGTGAATTTTGATTATCAATGACAATCAAAATTCAAAATTAAATAAGAAAATTTGTTCTTTTTCTTTTTGATTGGCAATAGTAAATTGATGAGTGGGTGAATACTATTAGATAAGGGGAACGGATTAAGGGTGGACGACTGAGTAAAAGTGGGGCCCGCCAAATAATATCCACAAAAAATGTAGAGAAGAGTAAGGTGGGGAGTTAGTTGCTGCACAAGTGTACACCTTAACATAAGTTGCTTTGTCCTATTCCTTAGAGCAATGTGGGGCCAAAAGGTCATGGGTGACACACGTGGGTCCTACTCCTTGGTAATTGATAAAGGTGCTTATTTTACACTAATAAACAGTTTTTAGCATTCTAAAAATGAGTCGAGTCGCTTTGACCAAAGTGTGCATTGTCTTCTATTATTTCTACGTTTCCCACAAATGATGCCTAGGAAAATTTTACGATACTTTTTTTTTGGTTTTCAATTGTTGGATATAAGTAAAATGTATGGCTAACATGGTTGAGATGGTTGAGAGCAGGGGATCAACCAGCAGCTGGGTTAGTTTAAGGGCTAAATTTGTACATCACTTAATATGTATTTGTATAAATTACTATCAAACTAAATAATAATTTATATTAATTTTTTTTATATAAATATATTTGTAAATAATATTAAACTAGACAGTTAAAGAGCTCACGAGACGAGGTTTGAAAAAATTAAAATCGGGCCGTTTTACTAAATGAATTCAAAATAAAGTTCAAGATCGACTCTTTTTTTAAACGAACCAAGTTTGATTTGAGTATTAAAAAACTTACAAACTGTTCACGAGTTAATTCAGCTCATTGTTCACCCTTAGTTGAAAACTTATTTTAAATTTTGAATTTTCATTAAACCAAATGACATTTAACAAACTAAATCCAATATCACAAGTGATAAATATTTTCACAAATAAATTAAGGCCTCCATAAGTATTGAGTTTTAATCTTTTTTGTTTGAACTAGGAAGGTTCTTTCTCCTAAGAGCTTATTCAAGTAGTTTTTTAATTATTATTTTTTTATTTGGTAATTAAGTGCGTTCAATGTGTATGTCGTCCGTCAAATACAGTATATTCACGTCTAGAATAAATAAAAAAATTCACATGAAAAAGAGTGAATGAAATTAAAATTAAAATTTTAGATTCAATCATTTATGATGTACCAAAAATAAAAAGTCCTTCCTCATCAACAAATTATTGATAATATAATCTTGTTCGTTTTAAATTAAGTGAGAAATGACCAAAAAAAGGAAAAGAAATAAAGCCCCAAATAAGTTTTGCATGTTTGCAACAAATAATGTGGACTTCCTGGCGAAATTAACCCAAAAGAAACATTACGGGCCAATGGAGCTAGATAATTGGTACACTGGGCTTGTGTTAGGCCACAACACAACAAGCCATCATGAAGCAAGAACAACACTAAAAATAAAATAAAAAACTAGTCTTTGGAATATCCACCCATACAAAATCATCAGACATACACTAAATTCTATTTGTCATTTCTTGAAAAAACTGATCTGTCAACCCTCGTATGGAACATCTACTGAGCAACGTTTTTAAATGCAAGCATTTACAGATCACACTTAACATCAAAGGCACAGGTCAAGATGTAACATCATCACTGAAGTTCATTCAGATTAAAGAATACTTAAAAACATATAAACAAAAGTACAGCTTCTTTGTAATGCCAACCCACAGGACAAACCATGGTGAATCTACAGGCCGTATATATAGCACGTACTCACGACTTAAGACAGTTTTACTTCATATATAAAAAGAGTAGAATAAACTACCTACTTGTGCAATCCCCAAAAGTTTGTATCCTGCAGAGCTTGAAAATAACGCCATGAAGTTCCAGATCTAAAACTAAGAATAAATCCTAAAAACAAAGTAATAAAACAGAAAGGTGCATCCAAATTTTACACAAGTTTCGGCATATATAAACTCTAGTAGTCTAGACTCTGATTAGATGCTTGCTCACAAGTCACAAAATCAATGGCGTACCGTCCAGGAAACAATGCTTGCTGTGATGTTGCTGCTGATAGCCGTTCACTTGACTCACTCTCTTTTTCAGGCTTCTTATCAAGTCAAGATCAGCAACCAAAGCCTCCTTCTAATAACCAGTTTAGCGAAATAAACAAACAAGATTCAGAATTCGAGTTTGGTGATTCTAGAGGTAGACCAAACTCAATAGCAGCTGATCCAATCAAGAGATCACCTGCTGATCTGTTGATCTCCAATTATCAAATCCAACCTCAAGCGCCTATACATCAACCAGAACAATCTCCTTTGACAAATAACACAACCTCTCTAGGCACATTACTATCACCTCACAGCAGCAAGAGATCAAGTTACAGCAAGGAGGAGGGACAGAAAGATTGTAATAAACCACATCACAAGATGAGCAAAGAAGTAAATAAGGAGTGTACTGCTCCAAGGTCATGGTTTGGCCAGAAAGTATTCCAGTCATTTGTATCCCCCTGTAGGGAATGCCGTGCTGTTGAGCCAACTGCTAAGGGACACACCATTGCAAGAAAAAACATCTAAGTCATACTAAGCCAATGTTGTTTCTCTACCCAAAACCCAGTTCACTCGGAGTGGTTGAGTTGAAGTGTTCAAGTATACAAGTAATAGGCTTGAGTTCTGACATCAATTACTACATTTTATATGAATCTTCTACATACAAATTTGCTAGCTGATAATTTAGACAACTAAGATCATATAAATTCAATATGATTGGTGTATCTATTCATATTATAGAAAAGCCAGAAGACCTCAAGAATGAAAAAAGGTAGAATAATTTTTCTCCTGTCCCTTTAGTGTCCTATTCCAAATATTAAGGGTTTCATCTGTCTCTATCCTCTCAATTTGCAAGTAGTATCTTATCGGTTGCAGCAAAGATCATCTTAAAAGAAAAGATTTTAAGGTTTACATTGTATCTAAAATCTATTGAAAATCTAAATTAAGTCCTTCTGATAAGTGCTAACCGACCAGAATATATGATGATGAATTTCTGCTTCACAATTATGGTAGCCAAATTGTAATCCTTATTTTGTTTGGCTCCAACCTCCTTTGCACGAAAGTTGTCGATAAACCACAATGAAAAAGTAAGGAGATAATAAAATTCCTGGTTTGGCTGTGTGTCAATATTGGCTTTTGTGGTTGTGGTGTGAAAGCTGATCTGATTTAGGTTGTAGTTCTTAATATTAGTGATTTTGGATTTATAAAGATACATCAGAAGAACAAGAATAAGAAGTAAAGGAGTTAGATGTTTGTACATGTTGTGGTTTGGGCACTGAAACTATTACTCATTTGATTAGGGACTGTACTTTCCCAGAACAGGTTTGGTTACAGATCCTGCAGAGTAATATACAAGATTTTTTCACTTGGCTAAATATGAATCTTCTACTTCTTTCAAAGGGCACGTCTCTTCCTTGGATTTTTATCTTTATGGCTGCTTCTTGGATCTTGTGGAAGCAACCACCAAAGATGGCAATTTTTGAATATAAAGTGGATGATGAGGTGATTATTGTTGGAAAAATTAAGAGGCTTGCTCTTGAGATGTGCCTTCTAATTGGAAAATTTTCAAATCACTCATCGATTGTTACTCATAAATTGGTTAGATGGTCTTGCCCTGAAAATGACTTGTGAAGCTGAATATAGATGGTAGCAACAGAGGTAATGCTGGTCCTTCAACAGCCAGTGTACTTTAGAAGACAACAACGTTAATTAGTTGATTGGCTTCTCTATGAACTTGGGTTTTGGGAAGAATATGTTAGCAGAGCTGCAGGCTATTCACATGGCTTTACTTGGCTTGGGAAAGAAGTACACGTTACTTAAATATAGAGTGATTCTTATGAAGCAGTGCAGATGATTCTACATGGAAATATTGATCGACATTCTTTGTAAAGTATCGTAGAAAATTATAGAGATTTCGTGAAGATAGACTGGATTTGGCATGTAAAGATGGGGCTTTTGTTTGGGATACTCTCCACACTCTCTGATACCTTTCTGTTGACGGATGTGGCCAAACTAAGTTTTGTTAGGTAGTATTTTTCTTGTTTTTATTCCGATGTACTAAAAAGAAAAATGAATCAGGCATATCTAGAAGGCAAAAAGAATAATAATTGACCTAATAGGTGAACTTTGAAAGAAAAAATTGAATCTTTTCATATATCTTGCAGCAAGAGTAAGTTATGTCATAAATAAAATAAGATGTGTACCTCACTGCACAAATTTCTCCGTATATGTGCGTTGTTAGCTGGAAAGATTAACATGCATATATCATGATCATTCAGAAACACAGGAATCTTAAATTGACAACTAGCAACTATGATGGCCAGAATAAAGAACTAAACAATATTATAAACGTTTTAAATTAATTAGACTTCAAATAAAAACTGCCAGCAGTAATTGAAGTTTCCTTAGTTTTTCCAGACATAAAAAATCCAGGCAGTAGCCAAAATACATTCTTGGAATAAAAAAGAAGATAAAACTGATACTGAAGACCTACAAAAGGACATAACTCTACAGAGCCCGTGCATATTTGTAATTACCTTATTTGCAGACCTGATGTCCAATTTGTCATGAATGTAAATTTTACTTCACCAACATGAATATACGCAACTATATATCCTTAATTCCAGGCACTCTTAAATATATAATCACAAATATACAGCACATTTTGTGTCATTCTAACAAGGTGTCATGGTCCATGAAGTTAACGCAGAAGTCATCAGTTGACTATGCTTAAATAGAAAAGATATATTAGCAAGAAAGTCAGCATGTTCTGTTCAGCAAGCAACCAAAGGAAAATTGAGAAGCAGTTGTAGTATCTTCCCGGACAAAGCAAGAGAAATCAAAGGTAATTCATGAAGAAACCTTCTCATTGGAAAAATTAAATATTTAATATGAACCTCAATATGACTATGCAAAAGAGAGCCTGAGACAATTTTTTTCAAGAATACCAATTAGTCAATTGGATAGGAAACTATACAAGAAATGCATATGGCCTAGCATCTCAAGATTTTCCATACTTATCAACATATCCCTGCAAATAAGAGACATTGTGTCAAATGCCATGGAGAATCACAACCAACAAGGTCAATGGTATTCCGAGTAGACCTATACAAAAAATAACTCACCTCGACGAGCTTTGTAATTTTTGATCGAGATGAAGAAAGATAATGCTTCACATTATCTGTGGTGCAAGGAAATTGGTGAGGCTGTAATGTGCAAAGCACCTTGTCAACTGATTTTCTGACTATCACATTATGAGCTTCCTTGCTGAGATTACCCTCACGCCAAGTTGGTTTTAACAATTCTTTTACTAGTTCTATGAGAGCAGCACGAAACGGTCTAAGTATCTTCAGTTCTTTCTGCACATTACCTTCCAACTTACAATCAACATCCATCTCATTGTCTATTATATCTCTATCTACTTTTAAGTCCTTCTTGTGTATTGATCCATCAATTTGATCTCTACCATTAGGTTCAATACTTTGCTTGTTTGTTTTAGTAAAATCTTTGAGGTCCAACTGGGTCCCTCCCATGGCCACAGTACGATTTTGGCATTCACCAGAAGTTCCTGCCGTTGTCTCGGTTTCAGTTGCAATAAAATCTCTCTCACAAGGAAAGCAAGCCTTATCAACCACATTCTCAGAAAATCTATCATGAGAAGAAACAGAACTCTTGTTGTCATTATCTGCAGCCTGATTCCCAGATAGAGCAGATTCACCAAAGATCCGCATATGTGATGAAGCCTGGATAGGTGACCCCTGATTATAGAAATAAACTTTTAAGGACCCATCTCCAATATTGGGTATCTCAATGCTATCACGAAGAGGGTTGTATTGGCTCCCAGGGGGATGATATACTTGTAGGAGTAATAAAAAATGAGGGTCGGAAAGGTTCAGAAGGTTTCCAATCATTTGAAGAGATTTTTGATCTATGTTCAGCTGGATGCAATGGAACTCCTGATGGAGAAAACAGGGGTAAATTCTCTCGCCTGTTACCAGAGAGAGGAGAAGAGCTTCGCAGCAAGGAAGATGATCTAGAAACACCATATTCACTGTCTCTGTCAAGCAACTTTTGAGCACTAAGGGGACTTGATTTTAAACATGAACCAAAAGACAATGAAGATCTTGCCTGTGCCAGTATACGGCGAGATGGAAACATACCGATATTGTTTATATGTTGGCCTCGGGTATTAGTTAGTCCTTCCTGGCAAGTTGAATGGGAAGAAAGATTTGTGCTATAATGGTTACCTAGTGCATTAGACATAGAATACTCAGGAAACAAGCTGTCTATTGATGAGGAACTTCCTCTGCTAATTGCAGGGGCATGGTTTCCAAAAGATAAATCCTCTTTCTGAAGCAATGGAAACTTTTGTTTTTCATGGAATGGATGCCACACTTGGCCTTCTTGTTCCCAATGGACAGCCCTTTCTGCAGGAGGCTTACATAAGTATGCAGAAGTGCTCCCAAAAACAGAAGTCAATGGATCTGCATGATCAGGCATCACTGGTCCCTCAGAATTGTCTTCCAGACCTGTTACAGGAGAATGAGCTCATTAGAAATCTTAAGGAAGCAGATTCCTAAACATCCTTACCCTATAAATATATCATACCTTCATCCAGCTGGGCTTCTGTTTTCCCTTTTGCACCAGCTAAATCTCCTTCAGCCTTTCGCCCAGTATTATTCACGTGATCTTTTATATGAAGAAACCTACATGAACTACCTCTGATGCACCAGCCTTTAGCAAAAAAGTCACAGATAGCTGCTGGGCGTTTGTTTCCATTGCTAATCTCGGTCCTAGGAGACAGACTTCTGGTACTCAAATCAGGAGCATTCGATCTGGAAAACCTAGTGGTTAGAAACTTAAAATGAGCTGGTTGCATATAAGGTAAATGAGGTTATAACCAAAGGAGATAATAGCACTATGTGTTACGCTTTTGGTCATATAATAAGTAAAAATGTAAGACATACAAAGCCAGTATCACCAGACCTTGATGCCTTACGCTTGATATCATCTCCTTTTTGCAACTCCATTAGCCTAATTCTAACTGAAGAATTCTGATCACCATTAGTCTCTTCAACAGAACCAGCTCTCTCCAAGGAGGTAGCAGCCACCTCTTTTCCAATGTCATCAAATGGGTTGGTGGTCTCAGTTTTCATAACCTTACCATCATATATATGGGCCTTACTATCAACATGAGAATGACTGTGTTCACCAGATGATTTCTTACTATCTAGAAAGGATCTTGCATTTTCCTTATCAACCTCTAATCCTTGACTTCTATCAAGTTCAGAGGTAACCAGGTGTTTTCCTGATTTTAGACTATTTGAAGTTTCGTTATTCATATGCATGTTCACCTTTTCCATTGCGAGTTGCTCATTTGAAAGACCAGATAATCGGGGGATACCACTAGTTTCTCCCATAATAAGTGCATTAGAAGGTAGCATCAATTTAGCATTTTCTGGAGAAGATCCTGGTCTGAAGTTTCCATCTTGTCCCTCAGAGCCCATGTCTCCATTAAAATCTACAACGGAATAAAAAGGTAAATCAAGAACTAAGACAAAAGAATAATCTTCTCCAAAATTTTAAGCTTGGAGCCATTAGGAAGATTGTATTGCCACCTAAATGATGAATTTTGGGAGATTATGCAAAAGAACATAACACTAATCGTATAGCAGAATGGAATATGGATTTTGAATAAGACAACTCATTTGTGAACCTGAAGAGTAGAGAAGCACACAACCAAGCAGAAGACATAAAGTGATAAAACCACCTCATTTATCATCATAAGCATGAAGTGTCTAAGAATTAACAATGAAGAAAGGGCGAGTTAAGCTAGACAGCAAGGAGGGCAACAGAAAGAATGCAAAACTAACAAGGTACATGCTGAAATTCCAAGAAATTAAATGAAAAAGGGAACATCAAAGTAAAGAGCAAATTGATGAAATGGAATGTCGTCTCTAATCATCAGTTGAAGCAATCTTTACATGTACGAAGTTCGTCATCAAGAATGCCAACTCTATATATTCTTTAAACTCATTCAAAAAAAAAAAAGGTGTAAAGACCAATAAGATAAAGAATGAAACGGAATTTTTTTTTTTTTCTCAAACAGATATTATGGAACAAAAGTCGTACTAAGCATGATTGATTAGAATGCCAGCTAACATTTCCTTGGAGTCGTGTCTCCAGACACTTATCTTTATTCGCCTCAGAAGCATGTCATACTGTAATAGGCAAAACAGATATTTTCCATAAATCAATAATCTGGAAAGCATCTTCTCCACCAATTTGCAATCAAAAGCAGCATACCAATTTTATCTTTCTCTTTGCTCCTATTAAAACTCCAACAAAGGCAAGCTTTGATATTCTTTTATGTTAAAAAAATTTCCTAAAAAGATGACTTGGGTCCGTTACTAATACCTTGTTTGACCTACATAATTGCGAAGAACAGTGGGGTCAACATATTGAAGACGAAGCTCACCTATCACAATGTATACCATACCTTCCAAAGTCTAGAAGGCTGGAAGAACTACAAGGAAATTAAGTTAAAAACTACAATCCCACACAGCATGACTCAAAAGGAATTTTAACCTACCATAGAGGTTTGTGCAATAAATGTCACGAGGAAAAGGGTTTAGAGTTGATGTGTTTTAAATAATTTTTTGAATTTACTCAAATACTATCTGTAATCATGCAGAACCTCGTATAAGATCGAATAAAAGTGAATATTGCAGATTTTGGAGATATCATTATTCATATAAGGCAACATTAGATTCTGAAAATCAAGTTATTAATGTATGAGTGAAATATGTCAAAAAAAGATTGAGCGAAACTTCTAATATTGGGTGGGTTTGGAACTTCACAAACTGGCAAAATCTAGTTTATATTTTCTGAGGGTATGTTTGGATGCAAGGAATTGGAATTAAGGGTATGAGGGTATGTTTCATTGGAATTGTGCTTCCAACACTTAGTAGTCATCTACAGTGATTTATGCCAAATGTAATCACCCTTCGGTGGTTCCCAACAAGTGTGATTTTTGTATTTGGCAACTTCCGACAGTGGTGGTGGTCGTTGTCTATGACAGCTCTTGACAGTGATAGTCGTCAACTCTGGCAGTTCGCGAAAGTGATAGTCGACGTCTCTAGCGGTTCCTGGCAGTGGCACCTATCATCTCCAATAGTCCCCTACAATGGTGTTCATTGTCTTTGATGGTCCCTTATGATGGTGGTCACCGTCTCTAGTGGCATTCGTCTTTGCCATAGATGGTAATTTATGACGGTGGTGTGTGCCGTATTTGGCTATGATGATCTTCAACGATTGTGGTCATCATCTCTGATGGTGATTTTGTTTGTCCAAAGTTATTTTCATGTGACAAAAGTTGCATGTGAGAGGCAGCGATATAGTTGCCGATGGTGGTGGTGTTTGGAGATAGGGGAGGAGGTGGACGTCAGGATAGCATGATGTCCTGCCATGGAGATGACTTCCAAGCATATATGCAAACTAATTTATTATGAAAAATTATAATTGGGCAATCCAATTCTCATTTCTACTTCCAAAGAGGACAGGGACTGAACTGAGTAATGTCCAGTTTGAACTCCAGCCTAACAATTGGAAAAGCCAAAGAATCCAATGGTCCTACATCTGCTAGAATAGGCATGTATTCTCAAATCAATACCCCTGCCAATGGATTCAAACCCCAATTAACTCGTGGTTTCATTTTTTTTGTCTTTGACAACGTGATGTAGGACGTGTTAGGCCAACCCAACTTCAAAATGGCATAACTTTTGATCGGGGAAGAATCTCAAATCCCATGACCAGTCAAATTGAAGCTCCAGACGAGCCCAAAAGGGTGGAAACAATCAAGAGGCGGTTTAGTCAGGTTTCGGGCCAAAAGCCCTCAAATCTAGGGTTTCGGGAGACTTTTCAATATCAGCCACACTTTCAGCAACAAAGCATGGCTTTAATTAGCCACCTATTAGCATTCAGCCTAAAATAAGTGGTTGTTTAATATTTCGGCTTTGTCTTTCTATTTAATTTAGCCGTTTTGAGTTTTAATTGTTGTTAATTTCCTTAAGCTATAACTGCCTAGTTTTATTAGTAATTTAAGTGTTTGTCTGAATTTTGTCCTATTTACGGGAGTTGTTGGCCATTGTCTTTCTTTGGAATTGAAGTATTTTGTTCTTAGTATAATTAGTTGTGTACTAAGCAGCAATTTGATCCTTGCAGCACCAAAATGACTTGTATTGTATGATGCATTAATACAAGTTTCAACGAGCCCATTATACCGCAACACACATTGACTACTTAGCCAGAATGCAAAAGTCTAGGAGACTTTGCTGACAGTTAAAGCATCTATACGTTAGTAACCTTGAGTATCCATTACTCATAAATTACAACCAATGAATAAATTTATAAATAAAAGAAAATACATTCTCTTACATAAAACAGATTAAACCTTCTACTTACCAATATATCCCAATTTAAGCCCTTGACAAATTAGAATAGGTGAAGACAATCTAGACCCAAGTTGCTTCTAACAGTTCTTCATATAAAACCGCTGCTGGTTTAAATCCTTAAGCCTTAACTAGCATCTTGTAGTGGTCCTTAACATTTTCTATTCCTTCTCTCCCTTAACCATACACATAAATACCACAACCTCTTCAGAGTAAGGAAAAAAAAAATCGAAATGAAAATGGATTTTCAACTCGCACAAAAACACATACCAAATTATAAAGTTGAATTGAAATACAAATAACAATCAAAGAATGATAACACAAGCATTTATAAAGCAAACATATTATGTAAAAGATCCAATAGTAAAAACACGTATACAATTAATCATTAGGATTACAAATTAGCAAACCTTTATTATCCTCATCAGCATTTTGTGGTGTCTCCTCCTCCTCCTCTTCCACCTCCTCCTCCTCTACTTCTTCTTCTACTAATTCTACTTCTTCAATGTCATCTTCTTCTACTTCTTCTTCCACCTCTTCTTCTGGGTCGCTAGTATCGAGGTCAGACTCAGCTATTTCAGATGGATCATCATCGGAATCGGCATCGTTGGTGGCGGCGGTGGCGGAATCCCGGACGGGAGGCGCTGAGGTAGACATTGGCGGGAATGAGAGTAACAGAAGACTGTGCGATGTTATTGCGGCTGCTTGGTTCACAAAGCTTTTTCTCTCGGAGACCTTTCCCGAAGGGTAGACGATGATCAGTGCGTGAAAAATCTTGGGTTGGTCTCCCTACATGGTAATCAGATCAAAGGCGATTCAGTTTATAATGGTCATGAACGTATGGGTCGGGACGGGAGCTGTACACTGAACCAGGCTTGGGACAAATTATTTCCTAAATATGGCTTAAGCCCATTTAATAGCCCAATTAAATGAATCAATCTTATTTTACGAAAATGCCAACCAAGAATTTTATGTTATTTCTAAAAAATATATACAAAATTGGGTTCAATCTCCAACCTCTTTTGAAACTAAAACTTAAAAAACAAAATTTATACAAAATTAATAATCTTTAATGAATATTCCATGTTAGCTTTAGAGTACTATGGGGTTTGCATGGTGGCCTCTATTTAGCCAATAATATGAGTTTTCGGTACATACTAAAATTTTTATTGTTGTCAAATTTGTTATTAACCTTATTAATAATAAAAATTTAGATTCTTGTTTTTTTAAAATTCCTAATTGATGACTACATATTTTTACTCAAGAAACTTTCTCTAACTACTCTATCCTATAGCTTCCGATAAAAAAATCAAGCTATTAACTTATTAGTTAAAAAAACATACACGAGAATTATAAACTTTATTGTTTTATCTAATATACCTTCCTTTTTGTATTTTATCATATATTCAAAGGAATTTTCTACCAAGGGGATTATAACTTCTAGTTAATCTTATTACATTTTTTTTCAATAAAATAATATGATTATTATGGTCAAATTCATATAGATATTTGGATGGACTTTGGAAAATTAAGCATATTAGGGAATATGCATCAATAAAATGATTATTAACAAATATTCATGATGTTATAATCCTCATAATTTAATATCGAAAAATCGAGTATTAAAGATAAGGTATAAAATTTACATTATGAAATAAATAAAGTAAATAAAATTTTGATCAAGTTTGAGTGGCTGTTACCTATATAACCATCAAGAATTAGTTTTCACTATATTATTAGTTGAATTGGAACTTGAAATTAATTTATGTAAGTTTTATGGAGGTGTGCACTAAGTGTATAAATAAAATAAACTAGAGTTTTTTTTTTAATGTATATATGAGCTAAGACTAAAAATATAAACTACTACTATACAACTTTGACTTTGACCGCCTTATTTTATTTATGTTGTTTCTTTTTCTTTTCTTTCTTTCTCTTTCTCTCGTTTACTCTTGGTTGATTTTTTTTTCCACCACCATGGGCACTCCTTTTTCCCCTATTTTGTTTTCTTGAATCTTCCATATGAAAATTTCTGGTAGCTTGGCCCTAATCCCTCCATAGCAAGTTATCTTTTTTTCTTTTGCCATGGGTTGGTTCTTCTTAAAGTCTGAAATCTCACCTTGATGTAACTTGGAAACTGTCTGAAATTTACTATGCTGTTGGAACCCTTTTGCTAGCCATGAGGTATAGTTTTTCTTTTTGCTTGCTAATCTGTTTTTCTTAGCTGAAATCAAGTGGTGACTATGTGTGTATGTGAGGTTTATTCAACCGGGTAGCTATTCTACTGTGGGCGGCCTTGCTTGCTGATTTAGGCTCGTGGCAGCAGCAAGAAATACTCATTTCTTTCCCCAAAATCATGATAGCCAACCTTACTTCTTCTAGCTTTATGGATTTGCCCTTGTTTTGAATTACTTTAGCTTGGGTCCTGCAGTTTGTTTTAGTTCAGCCGTAAGGTTAGTTTAGAAGGACAGCAGCCTTGCTGCGTGAAGCTTGGTTGGCAGCTGTAGGAAGTCTTCCCAACCTGTAAGCCACTCTCCTTTTTTTGGTGGAGTATATTGAAGTATCAAATGCAATTCAATAGAACCCCTTTCTTTGGTATGGACGGTACTTGATCTTGTCTAGGTATTTATGTTCTATTTAACCAAAGCAATAAGTTTAGTATTTGAACTATTATCTATTGAAACAAGAAGTCTCTCTTTGTGTATAGGCATTTCAGTTCAATCAAAATGAAGTGAATGGGAAATGAGTATGTATACAAAAAAAAAATATTGAGTGCATTGCCAAATAAGTTTACTATAATTATAATTGAATGATTAAACAACTCAAACATTTCCCCATGGATATAAGTTATGAGAAAATACAAGTCAAAAGTGTAACAGTTAAATAAATGATTGATATTGAATTGAGTAGTTATTAAAAAGGTAAAACAGGGGCAGATTTTGTGAGTAACCAAAACTTGGTATTTTGGGGATTTTCAGTGTAGAATTAAATTAAGAGTTCAAAAGATGAAAGGTAGCTTATAGTCTTGACATGTTGTCTGCAAAATTTCGTAGCTTGGTTCCAAACATGTTGTGAGTTATAGTTGTTAGACTATGGTTAGGTCAGGTAGGATTAATAGTGTCTTGTTTTTGGTTCAGGTAAGAAATCGAGTGAGTTCATGACAGATTCTAGGAAAATTTTCTATATAATAAAGTTAGATATACTTATTTATTAATAAACCCAACAAACGGAATTAAATTTCGTTTTTTCTAGAAAAAGTTATGTTCAATTAACTAAGGTAAGATCAAAGCTGTCAAAAATCTTGCGTGTTGCAGAATTTGATGCAACTTCAAACAATAAACTTTATTGATATAAAAATTTAAAAATTACAAATGATATACCATTATAAAGCTATACGTGTTTAGTATCTTATAAATTTTACGAAACTAGATTCGAAATTTTCTAGAGAAAGATATGACCATTAAAGTGGACACTCGTCCAAACCTCAAGTTTGGATTGTTTCAACATTCTTAACTCACCAAGTGTTTTCCATCTTTTCTAATGGTTTTCCCTACCCTATGCTTTGTCAATACACTTAAAATATTTTTCCATTATTAACCTTGTTACCTAAAGTCCAATTCAAATTAATTGACATGTAATAGTTTAATAAAAAATTTACATAAATAAACCTATATAAATTAAGATATAAGCTTAGTAGCTAAAAGATTATAACAATAACATTATAAACTAAATATTATTTGGGTATATGAATTTCAGTTTCAAATGCTAATGTGGATCTGATGAGATGCGTGGACGCAAGTGTGAGTGACGAATGTAATCGTTTACAGGTGAGTGGTTAATTGTTGCCTTTAGGGGCTAGATTAGTATGTATAATTGTATGTTTATTTGAATATGCATGATATATGGAAAATAAGCAAGTAGTGTACTTTCGTAATTTATTTAAATTATGTTTGTTTGATATTGATTGCTGTGTTTGACATTGATTGTGGTTGATAAGGGTCAACAAAGTGAGATTTTTATGAAAAATGATTTTTATCTCCAAAAGTAAAAAAAAATTCAAGTGCACCTAGGATGTTCTGATTTAAAATCATGAGAAATTCTGATTCTGATAAATGTTTTTTTTAAATTGAGTGCTCAGCCCTGGTGGGATGGATTGTGTACTGAGATTAATTTGCTCTGCGGGAGCGTAAATACCCTGTAGGGGATGATAATGTTGTGCGGGGCTGGATTACTCGTTAGCCCTTTGATTGTTTTGTGTGATAATGTTGCTTTGTTTTTAAATTGTGATCATGTATGTTATATATATATATATATTGTGAACTTGTAATGATTACTATGCATACGGTTAGTGTAATTTGATATATGAATAATGTGGCATGATATTATACGCTTGTGTTGCGTGATGCTAGTACTATTTGGATACGATTTTTTACTCACGGAGTCCATAGGACTCATCATTTTTAAGTGGTTATTTTTTTAGTATCAGGACTCCAAATGAAGTTAATCACTAAAACGAGATTTTGCTGAGGATTTAATGACAAGGTATTTATCGGAATCTCATACTTGGAGTCAATGATGAAAGTTTGCAGTCACGTTAAAAATTGTGGGTATCAAATTTGGTATGATGTAATATTATAGTATTTGTCTTGTTGATGATGTGAACGGAGCTGAGCTCCTCACTGTATTGGTGTTGTTGTTGTGTAAGAACAAGAGTTTTTAGGTTGGTATTTTGGGGCATGTTCTATATTGCAAGGGATCTTTATCAAAATTTTCAATACCTTATGATTAGTCTTAATTAGGCAAACATTGTAATGATAGCTTTTGACTTTATAAATTATTGGTTTTATTCATTGGTCGGTTAAGAGTCATGATCGTTTCTTTATTTGAGTTAGGGTTACGGAGGGTTGGGTATCCAATCATCCGGCGAGTCATGCCTCTGTGAGGGGTGTGACATATAAGAAGTAAATAAAATATTGTATGGGCTTCTTTCAGATAGTAATTAAAGATATAATTTGGGTTAAAATCTTAGGATTCAATCATTGTATATCCAAAACAAATAAATTTCAAACACGCAGTCAAGAAAGATTGTCTCCGATCTTAAATCTAGTAAGATTAATATTGGCTCATGAATTAATACTCAATTTAACTTGTTTGACTTGAATAAACAAAATTTATAAATAAATTAAAAATAATATCATTTTTACATAAAATAAAAATTAAATTGTTTTTTATTTAACTAGCATCCTCACATGTGCGAGGATGCAACCCTTCCTAGATAGTCCATATGCTTTTTGTATTACGAATTGAACAGATGAAGTTTTAAAAAAGACATTTAAATTTGAGAAAAAGAGGATATAAGGTTTGTAACTAATTTTAGTGGGTAGGTTTTTCACTTGTGTAATTTTTAAATCAAATTTCATATTGTAAAATTATAAAATATATATTCAATGTCAGTTAAAATAGAAATTGATTTTGACAGGATTAAGTGTAGTGATAAGTGAGCTATATTTCCATAATGATAACACAAGTCTGAACCTTGGCGCATACAATTATTGGAAGGTTCATCCCAATTGCGACAGAGCTCAAGATATTAGTTTCACATCAATGCCAATAGTACAACTCAGAGATAAAAAAAATAATAATAATTGATTTTGAGTTGATAATTGCTGGATTGATAAGAGAGAAATACTGAAAAGTGGATATTTTTTTCTGAGTGATTTACTTTTACTTTATTTGTAATTAACTTTTAAAATATTTAAAATAAAAATAAAAATAAGATATCACAAGGAATTTCTACTTTTATATAGTATAAAAAAAATATAAATAATAAAAAGGAGGCTTATTATCTCAATTAATTTCTTTAGGGCGGTCACAACTTATTAATTGACATTATTTTCTCTTTTCTTAAATTACACTATTTGTTTTATTTGACTTTTCTTATTTAATATTTAATATTTTTCTTTTCTATGTCTAATTTTCATTATGCTTTTTATTGTCTCTTTCCTTCTATATTTTTCACTAAATATTCTTTAAATATATTATTATTATTTTGGTGAATATGATTTTATTATTAGAATATATAATTTTACAAGAAAAACTTAAAATTAATATTAAAAAACTAATATACAACATTAGTTGCTCTAAGAAAAAAAGAACACCTAAATATTTTATTTTAACAAAAAAATAAAGTATTTTTCATTTTAAAATATAATTTACGAGAAAATATTGTATAGAGTAACAAATAATAATTGAAGAAAAATATATTAGACTTTTTTTTTGGTTAGGAAATACACTAGACTCTTAAGGTGAATTGAATACCAAAAAAATTGAAGAGTCTAGGAAAAGAAGTGCAATAAAAAATTAAAAAAAAACCTAGAAAAGAGAAATAATAAAAAGTTAAATACCTGATTGAAGAGTTTTAAGTAAAAAAAGATTATCTCATATGCAAGACAAAAACATACATATAAATGAAATAAGTTAAAAGTGTAAGAAAAGTAGTCAAGTAAAAACAAAAGGTCTAATAAAAATTAGACATAGGAATAAAAATATTAAATAAGATATTTTAAATAAAATAAATAAAAATATTTGCAAAAAAATAAATTCATATCAATTAGTTATGACCTCAAAAAACAAATTGATTGGGGGTAACAGGAGCTCTCATAATAAAATGGTATGGTATTGCTCAACTTTACACCTATTCTATCACAAAGTGACACTTAGAGTTACCAACATTAAAATAGTAATTCCTCCTATATTTGTAGTATCAAAATCTAATATCCACCCTATTATTACTCACTTTGTTATTGTCGGCACTATGGTCACGTGGACAGTGCCGTACTTTATGAGCTGGGTACTCTCATGATTGCGCACCAAAAATGGTCAGAAGTCAGAAAATGACTCTAAAAAGTCCATTAACTAAACTCAACCACTCTCCACCGCTCGATCAAATATCAAAACAATCCAAGAAATTGATTCTTCCCCGTGAAGCTTTCTTATCTTTTTCCTCCGTTCCTCATTCTCCTCCTGGTCAAGTGGCATTTGTCGTCTAATAACCGAAAGTATTCTCTATGTAGAAATACAAAATTGAGGCGTGGACTTAGCGACTAATAGCCTTTTTCCTTAGTCACTTTCATATGACTCAAGTCCATGCCCCATGCTACGCCCGCATATTCTTACTTTACATCACCACCGTCAATACGTGGGTCCCACTTTCACTCAACGGATTGGGATGTAGACTTCTAGTTACAAATAAAATAAAAAATATTTTATTTGCATATACCCTCTATTAATAATAATTTAACACATCGAAAGATTTATATTAAAAATTAAACAAATATTAAATTCTACTTATATCTTAAGCATCTCGATTATTTATTTATACTAAAATTGAAAAATTTGTACATATTTCAATCTCTAAGGAGTTTAATAATGCTAATTGCAGAGCTGGACACTATCAGAGAATCATTGGAGCACGAGAACCGTTGGATTGGAAAATTTATTGACGTTGATGAACCTGAGCAGTAGAGTAATAATATATGATCCATGTCACAAATCAACTAAATTTCAGGCAAATTTAATTTCCAACTGTGTAAGAAAACCAGCAGTCTCAGTAAGCACGTCCAAGCACTTTATATCTTTCTCTCTCTAGAAAGCAAAAGAAGATGGGGATGATACGAGGAAGAGAATAATCAGACACTAAGTAGAGAGAGAGAGCAAGAGAAAGAGAGAAATACAATGCTCAGATTTCTTCAACTATGGATGTTCATCTTCTGCTTGGCTTTTACTTCTTCTTTTGCTCGACCAGGTGAGCTTCTTTTTCTGTACTCTTTTTCTCTCTCCCTCTTTCGCTTGGTTGCTCGTTGAATTCAGTGGAATTTGAGATGAAGTATTTGAATTAGGATCGTAGAATTTTGTTTGAATGCCATTTTTATTCGATTCTGTTAAAGAGATATAAATGAGTCTATGATTTGCTATGGATTCGATGCTTAATTTTGATTTTCCGTTTTTTGTTTGCTACCTGCATGGTTTCGAGTGTGGTCAGGAGTGGATCTTATCCTGGAATTTTTTTTTCTTTTCCAGGTGTTATTAGTGCATAAAAAATATAATGCATAAGCAGAATTGGAATTGAATGTAGTTTGGCATTGGAGAAAGAAAAACAAATTACAGTATTCGAGAATATATGATTATTATTCTTTTCAGATTAATAATGAGGACCTATTGAAAGTGGAAATTTAGTTTAATTAACTTGGTTGATAGAAGTATTTGTTTTAGTTGAGTATTTGAGTTGAAATTGCAATCTTGGGTAAATGGAGATATTAATTTTTGAGTTACATTACAAAGAAGCTAACCAGGACCTTTAGTTTTTGAGTTAACCCGTCAATTGCCTAGTCGAAAATGACTTTATCCTCTTGCAAAGACGGGGACCTTTTGCCCCCCACCCCACCCAAGTGTATATGATTGGCAGGGGAACATATCTTCAATTTGGCTGTCCAATTCAGTAGTGTAATAATGCAATCTGTTGAACATGCTTATTGAATTCTATTTGCGGAAAGGATGTCTTTAGATAGTGATGGCTGGTTATTTTTGAATATGACCAGGAAGGAGCCACAATGAATGGTAGGCCAAGCTGGATGATGAAAAGATATTGCTAGAATTTATGGGCTTTAGAAATGTTTATTCTTTTCTCAATCTGATTTCTAAATTCTAAAACTTTGATTTTACTGCAGCACCATTCGCCATGCGCATAAGCTGTGGGGCTCGTCAAAATGTTCATACAAAACCAACCAATACCCTTTGGTATAAGGACTTTGCATATACAGGAGGGATACCCGCTAATGCTACTCCTTCAAGTTTTATCACTCCTCCATTAAAAACTCTTCGTTATTTCCCCTTGTCTGAAGGTCCTGAAAATTGCTACAACATTAACAGAGTGCCAAAGGGACACTATTCAGTCAGGATCTTCTTTGGATTGGTTGCACATCCTGATACAAACAATGAACCTCTATTTGATATCTCTGTTGAAGGCACTCAAATATATTCTTTGAAATCCGGTTGGACCAGTCATGATGATCAAGCATTTACTGAGGTCCTTGTGTTTCTGACAGATGGTTCTGCCTCTCTCTGTTTTCATAGCACTGGTCATGGAGATCCGGCTATCGTTTCGATTGAGATTCTTCAAATTGATGATAGAGCCTATTATTTTGGCCCGCAGTGGGGACATGGAGTGATGCTCAGGACAGCCAAAAGATTGAGCTGTGGTACTGGGCAGGCAAGGTTTGGTGTAGATTACAATGGGTACCCCTGGGGTGGAGACAGATTTTGGAGTTTCAGTAGAACCTTTGATCAAAATTCTGATCGACCTAGATCTACTGAAAGTAGCATTAAACAGGCTGCTGCTTCGCCAAACTTCTATCCAGAAGCACTTTATCGGACAGCACTTATTAGTACTGATAGTCAGCCTGATTTGACATATACACTGGATGTGGATCCCAATAGAAACTATTCTATTTGGTTACATTTTGCTGAAATTGATAGTTCAGTTACTGGTGTAGGGCAAAGAGTGTTCAACATAGTAATAAATGGTGATACTGCATTTGAAGATGTAGACATTATCAAATTGAGTGGGAGTCGTTATGCTGCTCTCGTGCTTAACACAACTGTTACTGTTAATGGAAGGACATTGACAATAACCTTGCAACCTAAAGAAGGTAGTCATGCCATAGTCAATGCTATTGAGGTCTTCGAAGTTATTACAGCTGAGTTCAAAACTTTGCCGGAGGAAGGTACACATGTGAAACCCACTCGTTACACATTAACTTTCTTTCCTTAAGACAATATATCATCACAATATTATGTTCTTATCAATGAGCCCAACTGTGTATGAGTGTAAGTATCTAGTAACATATAAGAGCAAGTTGCAGGCTATAGTTATATGTTGTCACTTTATTGCATGAGCTTTTCTTTATATTTCTTTATGAATATAATAAATTGATAATTGTTGTGTTACTCTAGTTAGGGTCTTACAGACATTGAAGACAACATTGGCTCTTCCTCTTAGACTTGGGTGGAACGGTGATCCATGTGTTCCACCACAACATCCTTGGAGTGGAGCTGATTGCCAACTTGACAGAACTAGCGGCAAATGGGTCATTGATGGACTGTACTTCCTCAATCTTTGCCCTCATGTTACCCTTTATGTTTTTACTCTAGTTTGCTTTATTACATCCATCACTACCATTCTCATTTCATTTTACTTCTATTGATTTTTCTACTGCATGGAACTAAATGGTGAAAGTATTGAACAGTTTTCCCTTCTATTTTCCTTGTGTTCCCTAAATTCTAGTTTTTCCTTCATAAGAGATTGGACATTTAAGAGAAGGGAAAGGGTTCCCTCCTCTTATTAAATTATTCAAATGTTTATGTTTCCGAAATGCACACACAGGCTTATATTTCAAAAAGTATTTTAAGTTTATGTAACATAAACATCTGATTTGACTACACTCTCCTGGAGAAAGTTGTCTTCTAATTCTAATAATCTATGAAGTTGTCTTGATTCAACTTTATTAGTTTTATCATGAAATTCTTGTGAAAATGACTCCTATCTCTGAGCAAATGGCATTGCTTTGTTGTAGAATGAAGCTTTTATATGTTGTAAGCATTGTGGATATTATAAGACTTACTGAATTAAGAAGGTTATTTGCTTTCTTCTCTAGGCAGGCGTTTGCTATGTTTTTTGTCATACACAATCAAAGTATTTCTCCTGCTCTACTCCATGTTATCTGTGTTGACATTGAAAATAGGTTCATATGCCTTAACATGGTGATCTATGATGCCCTAATGTGGTTGAATTGATTAGATTACTTTTCTTTACTATTTTTTCCCATTTGACATTATTATTATTAGAACCCATTTGGCATTATTTGGATTCTGCACTTCGGCATTCTAGCTTCATATGCCTGTGCCATATATGATACTAAATAAAGGGTTCACGAGTACACATTTTCTCATTGTTACAATTGTAATTGTTGTCTACATAATATTGCATAGACCTTTCCTTCTCGAAACCCACATCGACTTGTTTGCAATTGAACCGCGAACTTAAAATTTGAAACTCATGGGACTTACCAAGAACCATTTGACATTATTATTTTTAGAACCCATTTGGCATTATTTGGATTCTGCACTTCAGCATTCCAGCTTCACATGCCAGTGCCATAAATGATACTAAATAAAGGGTTCATGAGTATGCATTTTCTCATTCATATAAATTTTGTTGTTGTTACAATTGTAATTGTTGTCTACATAATAGTGCATAAACCTTTCCTTCTCTAAACCCACATCGACTTGTTTGCAATTGAACTGCAAACTTAAAATTTGAAACTCATGGGACTTACCAAGAACTGGTGCCACCAGGCTACAAGACCATTGGCTTTGTGCATCTGACCTCGTATCCAAGAGAGAGAGGCGAAAAGCTTTTGTTTTTGAAGATGTACATATTCATAATAAGTGGATTTAGGATATATATATATATATAAATATATATATATATATAGCTCAAATATAAATTGTCATTTGTGTTGGTATGTCTTATTATTTGTTCTTAATCTGTTTATGGACAGTGGTCTGGACAATCAAGGTCTGAGGGGTTTCTTGCCAAATGACATATCCAGACTTCATCATCTTCAGAGCATGTAAGTTCCCCTTGGTATATTATCAAAAGGATATTGCTGGGATAGATCCTCAGCTAGACCGGCCCTTGATAACGGCCATCTATTTGATGATCACTTTGTTACTTTTCTTTATATATATTTTATTCTACTGCACAAGATATTCAACCAGCCAGAATTTAGGAAAAGTTTAATGTTCATTCACTTGTTTCTTATTCTGTCTAACTTGTGAACCTCAGAAACTTAAGTGGAAACAGCATTCATGGGGTCATTCCATCTTCACTTGGAACAATAACTAGCTTACAAGTACTGTAAGTTCAACCTATATATGCTCGTCTTGTATTTCTATTTCTTTTATGCTGTTGGTTGTTCATTATTTGAATAACAAGTTTCTTCATTAGACATGATACTGTATGGAAGGTTCTGATCTGCCAATGAATATATTAGGAACTTTTACATGGCAACCGTTGTTTGACATCTCACTTTTTTCTGTAAATGGTTTGCTAGTAACTGGTTCTTTCTGTACTTTCTTCTACCAAGTTGGCAAGCTGCTTCATCAGTTGACATGAGTGTTGCTTCTTTACCCATGCCATCAAAATTATGCCAATTACTAATTTCCTATTGTACAGCATACTCAAAGCATGTTTATTATTAGTCTAAAAAGTGAATGTTAAATGATTTTATACTTCAATTAAGTGGCACTGCATCACCCTGATTTGTGCTATGATACTCAAATGACTAAACTAGGTTTGATACACATTATTAGTGATCTTAGGACGTCATCTAGATAGTTGATAGACATACTCCTAATGCACTGAGGCTACTTAAAACCACAGCTGACTGGACTTTGTAGGCTGTGATACAACCCATATAAATGTGTTTCTGAGGCAATTTAAATGATAAATAGTTCCATACTGGATGGATTTCTCTTGGCATTGGGTATTATGTCCAATTAATATCTGAATGTGTACGGTTTTCATGTACCCACATGCAGGGATTTGTCCTACAATTTTTTCAACGGTTCAATCCCAGAAAACCTTGGACAGGTTGACATCATTATTACGACTGTAAGATGTTTCAAGCATTTGAGTAATCCTTAAGAGTTAACATGAGAAAAAGGACACTGAATCAAGCTATCTTAATGCAGGGACCTAAATGGAAACTCTTTGTCAGGAAGAGTCCCTGCAGCTCTAGTAGGAAGGCTTTTACACAGAGCTAGCTTCAAGTATGTACTCACTGGATTAATAATAGTGTCAGACCATTATTTGGCCTTTTCTTTTTCACTAGTGTGTGATAGGCATTGTGATGTCTTCACTGTACGTAATGTGGATGTCTGCAGTTTTACAGATAATGCAGGTCTTTGTGGTATACCTGGATTACCCACATGTGGCGCCCACCTTTCTGCTGGTTCTAAGATTGGGATCGCATTAGGTGCTTCTTTTACATTTCTACTCCTTGTTACCTGTTCAGTCTGTTGGTGCAAAAGGCGACAGAATATCCTCCGAGCTCAGCAAATTTCAGGTAATGGTACTAATCACTAATTTATGCTATACCGTCAAATATAATACCCATAATTTTCAGAGCTGTACACAAGTGGTATAATGTTTAGTACTAGTTTAACATTGTGAGTACCACCTCAATACCTTGACAATAAAAGATCATGGTCTAATATTGGCAGGATAATGGCCATGTAGCACATGATTTCCTTACAATTACTGTCTAGTGTTGCATAATGGTAAAGTATAACTGTGGAATACTACACTTTACTGGTAGTTCCCCAAGTCCCTCTTTCAGAATAGTCATTTTAAACATTGCAAATCTATAATCTGTATTTTACTGCAGCAAGAGAAGCACCATATGCAAAAGCAAGAACCCATCTATCACGTGACATCCAGATGGCAAGGCATCAAAATTATGGCAATGCTCGCACAGCAGCTGAGAATGGGCCTATCTTGCTTTCTTGAAGATAATAATAAATCGTTTGAAATCCTACCGTTGCTCTTCTGGTTCCTTCCTTGTAATATTAATTCATAACACGAACCCCTGCCTATGGCATTGCAGGGAATCCCAATCTACAGATGCTTTTCCTCCAAAGTATGAATCTACCATGACTTAAGTGGCAGTTCAGCCATTCTCACAAGCTGGATATCCTGTGTGCCACTTTTGTAAAGAAGAAATTGTGTACATTTCTCTAATTGATAAATATGTTTGTTTCAAATTTGTATTATATCAAATTTTTAGTTTTTACAGAAATCATACTATTTACATAGTTTTGTAAGAATTTAGATTTGGAGTCTATATATCAGTCAGGCTTAGTCACTTTCCATAATTGTGCGTTTCCTTCATACTTTCTCCTCTTTTTCTATGTTGTAATAATGAAAATAGCGGTATTGTAGTTAAGGATGGATGGCTCTTATGAGCTGGACCTTACATGAATAGAAAGAACATCTATAGCAATAATCCGGGCCTGGCTTTCATATTTCTGGCCCCCTATCCCTGTAGTGGATCAGTTTATTTATTTGTTTCAAGATGTAGTCATAAAAAAATAAAAAGAAGCACAGCAAACAAAATAGACAAAAGACTCAATAATGATTATATAGTACATAAAAAAGAAAAAGAAAAAAAAAAAAAAAGAGGAACTTAAGAAATCGAATCTAAAAAAAAAAACCCTAATTCACGTGAAGGTTATAATGTGTCTGGTAGTAACTGCAGCAGCAGGAGTGAGTGAGTGTTGTTCAGTCATCCAGTAGAATCAATTCTCATCACTCTTTTTTCTACTGTACTTATCTTGGAGTAGCTTGGACCACAGAGTTTTTATTATTTTATATATAACAAATAATAAAAAACCAATTTTAGTCACAAGGACAGAGCCCAATTGAGTCAAACACGCCAACAAGTTGGACCAGCCCATTATAAGGCCCAATTCAATATGTCCCCTGCAATTCAGACACAAGAGCTGTACCTTCCACGTGAGGGTCTCTGTCATAGTGTCACCCAAATTGTACTCAACTAGAAACAACACAATCTCTAATCCATTCACAGCCCGACACGACACGCCACCTTCAATTTCCTTTTCATTTATTTTTTAATATTAAATCATTTTCATTTGCAGGCCATCAGCTGCGCCGTACAAATAGGGTAGGGCTTACGTCATTACCGGCATGTAGTGTAGTCACAAGACAACTCCAAAACCTGCCCACACGTCTAATTAAGCGGCGGCTATGTTCTTTTAGTAGGTCCCACTTACGATTTTTTTTCTTCCTTTCATGAACCTTTTGTCTCTCTACACTCGCCTATACATACAGTATTCAATCACAGCCGTTAGATCAAACTTATAAAAAAAACTACCTGATTCTAATCACAATCAAACGGTTGAGAAAAATAAAACCCATTATTTTATGATTTATCTGTTTCTATATATAGTGGTCGTGCCGTCCAAGCCGACGATTACGGGAGCTTGTGTGGGTCCCTCCATTTCTGTTCTCTTCATTTGAAGCTCCTTCCAGTATTTTGGATTTGTTTGTGTGATTTCCATGGCGTCGTCTTCTACTTCAGCTTCTCGTGAGGGACATTACAGAGGGGTTAGGAAGAGACCATGGGGTCGTTACGCAGCTGAGATTCGTGACCCGTGGAAGAAAACCAGGGTTTGGTTGGGTACATTTGATACACCCGAAGAAGCTGCTTTAGCTTACGATGGAGCTGCTCGTTCGCTCCGTGGAGCCAAAGCTAAGACGAATTTTCCACCTGCGCCGGTCACCTCCGGGGGTCTTCGTCTTGATCTCAACGTCCCTATCTCCGATCATCATCTTAATCACTGGCCTTCTCTTCCTCCCGGCAGGATCCTCATCGGCGAGTTTCTCCGAACAGGCGTACTCAAAGAAATGAGCGGATCTGGTTGTGGTGACCCGTCTTTTACAGGGAATACGGCGGCGATTCCGGTTCATAACCCTTCTGTCTCAACAATTAGTAGTCATCCAGTGGTGGAATGTTCTAGTGCTACTTCGGCGTCGTTTCTGGGCACTATGCAACGCGGACTGCCGATCGACTTGAATGAGCCTCCTCCGTTGTGGATGTGAATAATGTGTGAAAGGGTGGGTGAGTGGCATTGTATGGCGTCGTTTATTAGCCTCTATTATCTCTAGCTCATTTCTGTCACATGCTTAATGTTTTCCTACTGTTCTTCATGTTTTGTAAGAAGACCGATGCAGTTAGAAAATTTAAAAACAAAAAATTATAACCGATTGTATACGTTGGGGCGTTTTCGTTTTTCATTTTTTTAAAAAAATATTATTATTTCATGCTATGGTTGTTGGTTTCACCGTCGTTAATGACATCGGTCCACCGAGCGTATTTTCCGGGAACGTGATTGTTTTCCACGCGCCACTTGGATCGTTGGACCTGGTTTGTGATAGGAGAGTGCGAAATGCGAAGCGAGCGTGTGTAGTGGATGATGGTATTCCTTTTTTAGTCAGTCAGACTCAGAAATCTGGTTCTGATTAATTTGGCAGCGCATAAATTGGACGAATTCTAGACCCATTCGCGGTTCAAAGAGCGTGAAAAGATTCTTTCTATGTACGATAAAACGAGGGGTTATATCGCGAGATAATGAATTAAACTTTTGGCAAATCTGAATTAAAACAACAAATCTTAAACTAATTTTAATTATTTCAACATATTTTAACTCGGGTTCGACTCTAATACCATGCTTTGTGTGTGGGTATTGTGGGTGGTCCTTGTAGTTGAATGAGATGGCCACGATATTAGTAGGTCAGCAAACGGCTTCTATTTATATCTCAGTTCATCTGCTGACTACTGCCTTACGTTTTAAAGAGCAGAGGGCAGAGGAGGTGACGGGTGCTACCTTGTAAACCAAAGATTTGGACTTCCACTAGTGCCAAACAATTCCTACAAACATGCGCAGTCTCATTTAACAACATCCATTTTTTTCACAACAATAAAAGAATCATTTTATTACATGATGAAATAAAGTAAATAGTAAATGATGGATTTGCTTTTCTTACAGCTTCTGTAGCTGAAGAACCTCTTTTGTCACGTATCGCAAAAATATGTAGGACTTTACCAAATTGTCAGTAAAGCGCACACACACTGCTAATATACACTTGAGTGAATAAAGTAGTAAAGCAGGCATCACACGCAAACCTCTTTCTTTCTCTCTCTATCTTTATTTTCTCTCTCCTAACAAAAATTAAACGTCAGCACTCCAACCTGGGTGGCTGGTCCTCATCACATTTGCTAGCTGCCGCACCTGCACTGAGCCAGAAGGCCGTCAATTCAAACACCACGACCGATTTGACCATACCCACAATGGGGTCCCCACTTGACCCAAAAATACTCTCTCGTACTTTCCGTGTTTCTAACACTCACAAAAAAATTCAAACTAAAATCAAAGCTGGTGATACGTGGCATGTTCTGCAAAGATGGCCGCTGGCTCTTCTTCACGAGCTGCGAATCTGTCGGCAGCAGAGACGTCACGCTGCTCTAACGTAAGGTTACCACCGCACGTAAACTTAATCAATATTTAAAGTTAAAAAAACATTGCTTTTTTTCTTGTTCGGTGTTGTTTTGTGGTACGCAAGCAAGCACCGTGAAATTGTCGGTGACGGCCGCGGTGACGCGATGTCGTTTTCATGATTTGCGGTCGTCTTAGTTAGGGAGCAGAAGAAAGAGACTTGAATGATCTTAAATGTACATATTGCCGTATATATATATATATATATATTTATATGATGGCCATGCATGATGGATGATTATGATCATGATGTATGATGCAGAGAGTTATTGACTCGGTCTATAACCTTTTTCAAGGGGTGGCTGGACCAGTCCCATCATAAAGGTGGGTGGAGGACAGTAGGGTGTGCTCCTATAAACTTCATTGTCTTGTTTGTCACTTTCTGCATTCCATCTTCTCCTTTTTCTTTCTTTACATAAAATATAAAATAATAATTTTTCAGTGGCCCAAACCAAATAACTATTTTTCTAACATTGTATAGTCCCCCTTCCCTCATAAAACTAATTATAAAAAAAAAAGGTTTCACATTTTAAAAATTTTGCATGAATCATTGATTCATGTTATAATTAAAATATTCTATTTGTCACATCAAGAATATTTAATACTTGTTACTATTAATTAATTAATTTATTGGCAACACCCAATTGAGGAGCACCACGTGTTATTTCTGCCGCCCATGGATGGGCCCATGTAAGCGGGTGAGCTATCAATCAGTAGAAGTTGGGGGCGGTGACAATTCTTCGCTCTGATTCTGTGGACCCAAAAGCCCAATCTCATACCAAACATATCAAGATGTGACTGAAACCACAAATTTACTTTTTGATTACTTTATGAAATCTTTTAAATTGAATCTATTATTATCTTTTATGGAATAGTAAATTATATTTGTTAAAGCAAAATATTTTAGTTAATTAAATATATTGTTTTTAAATTCTCTCATTTTTTGGCATGCAATTTAAGTGGAGCCCACTTATCCTATCGTTTTTCACATATTCTTCAAAGAAAATAGACTAAGCTGATCTTATAATAATATTGGGCGGCTCATTGCTGTAGATAATGAGATGTTGGGAGAGATAATATGATATTCAAGATTGTGAAAGCCAATGAAATAAAATAATAATTTGACAAAATAGTAAAAGAAATGAATAAAAAGGGAATCATTCATTATTTTTCAATATCTCATGTTTTTAATTATTTTAAATTTTAAAATTTGACACATTTTGATTTATCATATTTTTTAACTGGCCCTTGTTAGATAATTAGAAAGACACATTTCAAGGCAAAAAAAAAACTGAGATATTTAGAGCTTGTTACATGTCAGCTTAAAATTTTAGGATTTGACCGGTGGTCGAACTATGTAATAAACTTGTTTTTGCGTGATACATAATTTGATAACAAAAAACTAAATTCCAATGACATCAGTCTATGCTAGTTTTGAGTCTTAATTATTCTCACATTTTAAAAACATCCAAATGGGTAGCTTTGCAAAGGTGGACCTTTTTAGGCAATGTTTTGCAAAATAGACCGACCCGGATAGACAGTCGTTTAGGTTATGAATGCACCAGATTGAATCAAAGAGTCATTTAGGTGATTAGATTGGTCAACATTATAAAACCAATAAAAATAGTGTCATTTTGACAAAAGGAAACTGAATTTTTTATTTAAAAAATTATTATTTATATGAAAAATTAGTACAATAATTATATTTTACATTAAAAATTAGTGAAATAATTGTATTTTATATTGATATGATGTATAAGTTAAAACTTGAATATTGTGATGCACAATAAATCAATTAGTTATTGTATTAACTATAATTAACTATATTTAATTATTTGTGATGTAATTTTCTTATTATTTAATGAATGTTAAAATTATATTTTATTTTCTTGTGTTTTTAGTACTTATAATTAATAGAAAATTTTATATAATAAAAATAATATTTAAAATATATTTATGATGTTATCTATTCCGATCATCAATTTGATCCCGATTAACCAATGATTTGAGAATAGACTAATTTTTCAAGTCAATCACTGATCCAGTTTTTAAAACAATGTCTTAAGAGATCTGGGAAGGCTAAGGGTCCAAGACACTTTCAATTTTTTTAAACAATATTAATATTCTAATTCAAAATCAATTTATAGTCTTTTATTTTTGTTAATACCGTGACCTCTCTAAAAGTAAGATTTCAATAATAGTTTCACTATTTAAACTACAAGATTACAAGTCAAGTGGCTTAAATTTAAAGCCAAAATTAATTTTAACCTTCTATTCTTCTTTTCTAGCTTATAAATTTTTATCATGTATTATAAATTATTGAATTTTCTATATTTTTTTTATCCTCTTACTATAGTAAAATAGGTTTATATAAAATTTTAATAGTTTCCAAAAATAAATGGCTGGCTAACTCCAACAAATCATTAATAGGAAAGTCATAATACTCTTATGATATCCTCTAACTTTCAGTAATCTTTTTAATATTACAATTTTATTGAAAAAGAAAGAAGAAGATAAAACCAAGTATTTTAAGGAAAAATGCAACACATAAAAGAATTTAAAAAATTACACATCTTCTATTCTACTATCTAATACAAAATGATTATTGTTAAAAATAATATATCATAATTACTATCAACATCATCATCTCTCACTATATTACTGATTTATATATTATTCTAAATGTAAATAAATTAAAGTACTCAATAAATTTTCCTAGTAATTAATTATTATAAAATTATATTGTATTTAGAATAATAAAAAATAAAAATAAAAAATCCTGAAGACGCATGTAGGCCGGGGCAATGAAACTAGTATCCTATATACAAAAAGCATTTGAGCACTAGAATATTTACAACGATTAGCAAAGTTAACAGTACTTTCCAATTGGGCGTTGCTTTATCCTAAAATTGATTTACAGCATCGACTATCAATTCACGAAAGGCAGCAACTTGCTAAGGCTTTAATTTCTGAATTCTCGATATGAAAAAGTTAAAACTTCAAATCTGTACCTTCCAAGCACAAATTTTTCTATTTTTATATTATTCAAAATCACCATCAGAGTTCAAAAATTAGTAAATATTAACAACAATTATATAGGATCTCTTCTTATAGGCCCAAAATAATTGCAACGACATCGTTTTATATACGAGCTATGCTGCGCCGCTAGATTATACCGTAATGATGAAAAGACAACAAAAAAGTCAAGAAAATAAAATAATAATAATAAATAAATAAATATAAAATAGGAAAAGTGGAAAGTACCAGCCGCCCACACTTTAAATTTTTTTAATTGTTTTATAATTTTAATATTTAATACTTGACGGTTGCTTTTGTTTTTTTAAGATTGTTTAATTATTATTTTTTAACGTAAGGCGCGAAACGTGGCGGATAAACATTCATTTCCTTCCTCTTTCAGTCACACTACTCTATCTTCTGAGATCCAAAACAATAAAATTGTATGGGTCCCGCCACCACAACAGATTTTTACGCGCATCGGCCGATCTCGTCGGCGTTACTGTCTGTCTTTATCCGACACGTCACCTTGTCTCACGGCTTCTCTGCGCCGTTGCCAACTACTGCTTCGTCATGGACATCACTCATCCATCCATGCACTGCATGGCCACATCATCATCCTCTTGCCACATAATACGCATATAATATAAATAAATAATAATAATTACGTATTTATTTTGAGTAAAATGTTGGCACAATTCTTAAGAACCATTTCACCTTTGTTTTAAATTGGGAAAATTATATTTTGGTCTATATAATTTGACTGTTTTACCAATAAGTCACTATATATTAACAATTTTTAATTGGATCATTGTGTTTTTATTTATAAATTCAATTGAGTCTCATCCATGCCTATTTCTCAAAATTTTATTATAATTTCTTGCGTTTTGTGACATCTTTAATTGGTAAATATTAAACTTATTATTATATTGCATTATTTGATTTTCTAATAATTTTATAATCATACAGTGTCCGAAAAATAAATCACGAACAACCAATAATATTAAGGAATAATAATTTTAATACTTATGAATAAAAATTCTCATAAAACTTTAATATTTACGAATAAAAACTCTCATAAAATACAAGAAATTGTAACAAAATCATATAAAAATTTGAGGAATGGGTAGAGTGACAAACCCAATTTAAATAAAAATAAAAGTATAATGACCCATTTGAAAAAATAATAAATTCTAGGGATCTAAATTGTAATTTAGCATTTTAAATTTCTTTTACTTACTTTTTTAAAAAAAATAAAAAATTGCTTGGGTTGATAACCAAACGACCAGCTCACCCCAAGCGACAGCCGCGCTTTCACGCGCCCGAATGCTGATGTGGGGTCCATTTGTCTGCTAAAACCATGATACGCGCCATACAAAGCCAAACATGAAACAGGTGGTATTGACTCGGATCTCGAGAGGAAAACCCAGTCAACAAGAAAGCGGTGGTAGTAAACATCATAATAATTACGATTCATTCTTATTATACCAAAAATACCCTTCTGGCTCTTTGAAGCCGTTCAATTATAGTACCATTCACGCGCATTGATCTCACTGGTGATGGCAACATTTTTATTCAACAGTTTAGTAATTTTCAATTTTCTAAACTTTTTTTTTCAAAGATCTCTTCAAAATTTCAATCAATTTGGAATTAAATTTTTATTTCAGTATTAAATTTATTAATGTTAAGTAGACTAATTTTCATAAAAATGTATGTTTAATTAAATTTAGTAGAATAAATCCATTGAAACTTTATAACTTAATAATTACTAGTAGAATAAATCTTGTAAAAAGATTCAACCACACTTCAATATGTTTTTTTTATTTTTTTAAAAAAAAATTATATTTATATGTAACTCACTTAATTCATTTATTTTTGTTAATTTTTTTTAAAAATGAATCTAGACATAAGTTTATTTAGATTTTTTTAACTAGTGTCTAAAAATATTTGATAAGGTGTAATAAATATAATCTCTCAAAATTAAAATATTTCAAAAATAGTAAATAATATATTATACATCACTAAAATCATGAACAAATCACTATAATAAATGATAATAAATTTATTACTATTAGAATAAGCTCTCTAAGAGCATTCATTAAAAAATATTTTATTTTTAGTTCACATCATAAAAAAATTAATAATAATTCAGGTTGAATTTCAAAAATAATATATTTTAAAATATTTTCAAGAAAAAAATTGAAAGGAGGTAATAATTTTTTTTAATTTTTCATTAATAATTATAGAATAATTGTATTATTCCACTAATTAATAAATAATAACTTTCAATTTGTTAAATTAAATAATGTATTTTTATAAACTTAGTTCAATTAATTAATTCTTTAAACTTTAAAATAAAAAATAAAGATAGAAATGATATAAAAAATGTTGATATAAAATATTTTTATTTTAAAAAAATCAAGAGTAAAAATGATTGAAAATAAAAATTGACCATAAAATTTATAAGGAATGTAGAAAAAATAAATATTACATATTCACATGAAGTCATGAACATAATAAATTCTATGTCCGTACAATGATGGAATAGCACTCGCCGGGATTTCTCTAAACCATAGCCGGCATCTAAATAGTCACCGGCACGGCTACCGGCTACCCGGTTCTACACACTTCACGGACATAAAAAAAATATTTTATGTATTAAATACTAGAAAAAAATCATTCACGAAATTGTTTGTACGCTTAATTCATTGAAGGAAAATATTGGCAAATGGAAAAACAGCCAAGATTACAAATGAACTCAAAATACAAAGATCACTACAACAACAATCAGCTTTGAAACTTATCGTTTCACTTCTCTGTTGCAAAAAAGTGGACGTGATCAGCTACCTATTCACATTAAACTTTTTCTTCCGTCATCCTATTTTTTTTACCTATTTTTATTTTAATATAATCTTTCTAATAGAAAAGCTTAACAATAATTCCGGTGATTATTCCGCTAATAAAATCTCAGGCCATCTCTGGTAGAGGTGGGAGGTTGAGATCGAAACCCAGATCCTTCCCAGATTTGAGATCGTGATGATTCAGATCGATCACAGAGGATGAATCGGAGTCACTTAGAGCACCACCGGAAAACGCCGATGATCGGAAGTCACTTGGCGGAACGGGCAGATGCTCATTGCTTCTGAACCTTTGATACGGATGGTTTCCCATCATTCCGGCCCGTACAACCGCGTCAAAGTAGAAAGCGTGATTCGCTGCCATCAGTTCGCCGGAAAATATAGCGCCGACTGGCTGAATCTGCTGTTGGTGATGCTGGAAAGGAAACTTAACAGATGTAGACAAAAAACCAGGACCTTCATGGGACAGATTGAGATCCAACGGTGAAGAATCAACCATCAGAGCCGGCTCACGGCTAGACGATTCGACGGTACTACTCTGACTCGGACTCTGATTGTTACTAATATTGTGTTTCACATTTTCAGATTGTACTATAGGAAAATTAGTCTTAGCTTTAGCGCCGCGAAACTCTCTAGCAGCGGTGTCGTAAGCCCGAGCGGCTTCCTCGGCCGTATCAAACGTCCCGAGCCAAACACGGCTCTTCTTGCCAGGATCTCTAATCTCGGCGGCATATCTCCCCCATGGCCTCTTCCTCACTCCCCTAAAATGCACCTCCTTACCACAGCCACCGCTACCGTTAACTTTAACGGCGGCAGTCTTATCCCTCGGCGCCATAATAATAATAATAACAAACTATTTTTAAATAATTAATTTTCCCAAACGAGTTACCAACTTTCTTTCCCGAGAAACTATGATAGAACATGAGAACAAGGCAGAGTTCTATTGGGAAGAGAAGAGGCAGGTGGGCATTTATAGAAGGCATGGTGAGAAATAGAGAGGAAGAGGTGGGCCCGAGAATGTGCGCAGTCAACCATGGATTTGACTGCGATATAGGGCGGCTGGAGAGCGTGGTGGCAATTTATTATGGTAGTTAACTGGTTACGTGGCATATGGGTTTTCATGTGAGGAGACCATTGCGGTGGTTTCATCGTGGTCGTGATCATGATCATGATCATGATCCAACGGCTGTAAATGCACTCTAAATTGCGTGCGGTAGGAGCGGCTGTCTCATTATTTAAAAAAAAAAAAAATTGTTATATCGCCGCGTCAGTTGGATTGTTGGATTTTTTTTTTTTTTTTTTTTTTTTTGAGGAGGCCGCTGTAATGGAGGCTTTTGTTTTGGTCAGTCTCTTTTACTTTCCGAGTTTATGATCCGCTTTGTCCTTTTGAACCGCTCAGCTTAGACTAATGGGACATCAAGCAATAAAATATTGACACGCGTCTCAGATACCTTACGCGGAGCACTCAACTAACACACATGAATAGTTGCTGACTTTAACTGGACAGCTGACGACCATAAAAATAGTTCGTGATATTCACGCGTCTATAATTGTTTTTAATTTATTATTCAGTTTCCGAAATTCCGACGTAATTGCTGCTTAAGATTAAGATTTTATTTTGTTGCTTTGTCTTTATCTATTAATTAATTGCAATACAAATGGGCACCACGAACGATAGGCATAGACTCAAGCAACTTTTTGTTGTTGTGTGTTTTTTCTTTTTTATGTAATTAAGTTCAATGGATATGTTGATTTGATATTGAGTTGAATAATTTATATGTTTAAATAATTTCTAAATAGATTAAATCTGATTTGTTTAATTTTAATTGATTCATAAATTAATATATAAAATATTTAAAAAAATTAAAAAATATACAAAATAAGTCTATTCGATCTAGTCAGATTCAGATTTTAGACGTATATTGTAGATGTGTATTGACTTGTTTCGGTATGAATATAACAAGTTCATGGTCCCCACACCCAAAATAACAAAGAAAAAATAAGCTCTTTCTTTTAACCCTTAACATTTATCTTGTACTTTATGTTTTTCCTTTATCCGCGAACTTTCTCATAATTAGTACATATAAAGAAATTAGTGTTTTTGTTACTAAAATTATAACAAATTATCTTATTAAATATAAAAAAATTACTTATATTATGTTTAATTGAAAAAATAATTAATTAAAATATATGTAAATTAATTATACTCTTAAAAAAATATATAATTTCTCTCGCATGAACACAAAATTATATATATATATATATATATATATATATATAGTAACCTTATTTTGAAACGTCTGTGTACTAATATAGATTGTGTAATTAATTTCTGATAGCGATTTAGAAGCAAGGGGATTAGGCAAGAAGATAGATGACTATCCCAATCCGATAATGCAACCAAGTGACCAACAATGTATGATATAATACCTAACAAATCAATTATATTCTTTATGGAAACGGAAAACTAATTCGGGGAATTTCTTGAGACAAGCACTCAATTAGTTCAGACTTGTTTATTGTTGAATTGGGACCAAGGCAAAAAATGTTATTATATTGAAGAGGCCCACACTTCTTTTGTTGAAGTTTTGATCATCTGTCAAACAAAGAAAAAAAAATAAAATTAACGAATGGATCTTGTAGGATTTTAAAGAAATTCTTTGATTTCTTCCAGACATTGATGAGTTAAGGACCGTACATCCGTTATAAAACTTACCTATTTTCAAATGTTGATTATAAATGGCAATGGAACTAGAGAATTACCAAATGATTTCGGCTACCTAACGTAAACATACAAAATCTCATTTCATTAGTTGACAAATATGTGTTGTTTAAGAAGAAACTTAGATGCACTTTGTTGCTCCAATAACAAAATATCTCATGTTTTAGTAAAATAAAAATAATCAGTTACAGTAATAAATATTGTGCTTCGCATCATCACTATTTTTTATTTGAAATAACTATCATCATAATCATGTTGCATAATCATGTTGGTGATGAAGATTAAAACGAAAGAGACTACAATTATTCATGAGAACATAAATTTATAACCAATTACAAATTACAAGGAAACTAAAATTATTAAACTCTTATATATTATTTCTGTAGTTTTTTTACCGTTAGATCAACTAAATGTTGACTCAATCAACAAATATCAAGTCTAGCACGTACAATGATTTACATGATGGTAGCTTAGGAGCTAGCATTGAAATAGACACATCATTCAGTTGGTTCCAGATGCAATAAGTAATCCTTTTGGAGCTAATAAATAAACTAAGCCACCCATAAGACAAAAAAGAGGTGAGTATAGGCTTCTTAATTAGGGGTTAGCTCGTCCATCATAGACTATATTTCTTTTCTTAAATTAATATAGGTGGTCCAAAACTCAGATAGAAATAGAAAGATAAGAAACATTGAAATTTGAAGAATCTTTGATGTTGTTGGTTTTGGAGGCTCATAAAAATAAACAAGTATTGTAGACTTATGTTGTTGTGAAGAAGTTTATGAAGGACCGGCCCCATATGTAATGGGATTTCAAGAGGCATTTTTATTAGTTAGAGCTTTAAATATTTCATAAGGTAGAAAATTTAAGTAAAAATATGGATCTAGTTTTGGTACCAACGTTTCTAGAGTTAAACAAAAATTAGACTCATATTTCAAAAAATAAATATTATGTGCAAATAGAATAGCAAAAATTTTATTCGACGGTTAGGTTTACATTCAAAAAAATTTAGCATGAAACAAAAATAATAATAATAACCATTTCCAGCAATAGCTGTCAAAAGCAAATTACCCAAAAGGAAACGACAATTTATAAAGTAGAAAATGAAATAAATTGGCCAGTTATGTAATGTAGGGTACCTATTATTGAATTGGGACCATTATCTGAATCTGAAAAATTCAACCTTACCTATCTTGCAACATGTTTTTTAAATGTGATATTTCATTTATAGAGAAACTGAGGAAGTTGACAATAACGTATTGAGTTATAATAACCACGAGTTCATCCTGATAATTTGATTGGATTTTTTACAAATGCTAATTGCATAAATTGAAATATATATCTTGTGTACAAATGTTGAAAATCATATTTTATTTTTTCAAAGAAATTAAAAGTCATAGAATTTCAATGTTTTTCATGATGTGCAATAAAAAACAAAAACACACACCATGTATAATTTAGGAAAGAAAAAGTAATCTATTTATTAATTATCGTGTGATAGTATTCAAAAATACATATCTATACAACTAATTATTTCTCAACATGCATACACGATAATTTTGAAAAGAAAAATAATTAATTTTTATTGAAAAAAATAACCTCATCATTTCAATTTTCATGAGAGTTTATAAAAAAAAATTAATGTCATATTTTAAAAATCAAATTTTCATATAAGTAATTTAATTATAATTTTGAAATCTCGATAAGTAATATTTTTGAGTAATTGTCCAAATGAACAGAGTTGTTTAAAGACAGTTAATAAGCATTTTGATAAAAGTTTGACTTGTGTTCAATTTAATTTTTAAGTAAATCTATTTCGTGTTTTATTTTAGAGTTGTTTAGTAAAATAATCAATTGCAGTAAAATTCGGTTTATAAATTCACAAGCCAACTTATTGAAGCAAGGTTAGAAAATTATTTTTGTATTTTATATATATAAAATCATTTGATATATTTGTCATGAGAAAATTGTGAAACAGAACAAAGACAAAACACGAGACTAAACGAGGCCTAGCTAACTCAGCTTTGTGCTATTTCAGACTTCGTCGTACCTCCAACAGAGGAATCACGTCCATTCTCTGGTCATTTCTATATTAACTTTCATCATCCTTTATATATTCCCTAATTCATAAATAAAATATGAAACCTGAAAGCTTATTTGACCTATTTTTATTGATCTAATCATAGTAGAAATTTTAGTTCTTATAATTTAGATTTTTATAATCGAATTCTTGTAGTTTCTCAAATCAGGTTAATTTATTAGTCCTCATAGTTTTAAAATTCGAAACAACATGGTCCTTAGGACCATCAATTGGGGTTTCAGATCTTCGCAAAGTGTACTAGTTTGCAACAATAGATTATGTTGAACACTTAGAAATGTCAAAAATAGATCTGGTGATCTGATATGTGCAGATCGAATTATCTTAACCCCTTTTTCTTTTCACCTCAAGTTTTGTGTTCGAATTATCAATCAGAGTTTGTAGAGACGTGTTAAGTTAAAAACTAGTTAGATTTGAAAAAAGCCTAGGTCATGGATGGAGGGGTGGTAGGAGGAAGAGAGAGAAGTGAATTACTCTTTTGGTTTTTAGATATAATTTTTTACTTTGGGATTCCTAATTTTTTTTGGCAAATATTATGTGGCAATTAACTATTGGTTCGTTATGTTCGTTATGTCACATAACGTCAATTTGATTTGATGTGAGAAAATTAATATTTTAGGATAATTAATTCTACTAGTAGATATTATAGAATAATTGATTTAGTATAATCTATTTTGTATTTTGTTAAGTTGTCTATAAAAATAGTTTTGCATCATAAGAAGGAAAAAAAAAGAGTATTTTGGTCAAAAATAATATTAAAACTGTATCTTATATTTTATTATAAGTGTGTTTTAAAAAAGTTACACATAAATAATTTTTAAAAAATTTGCTAAACTTGTATTTGGCATTTACCCAAAAATAATTTTCAATTTTAATCAAATACACTATTATAATACAATGTGAAATTGATTTGCAGTTCCGAACTTCAAACACCTATTCTAAACACAAAATCAAACTGACACATAATAAGTAGAATTCTACTTCTCCACACGTTAACATTGTTTAATTTAACTTGGACGGTAGCTCAAAGGTTATTTTGAATTAAACTCAGAAGTTGAGCAAATTGCGCGCCCCACCAAATATCCCCATCAGTCTTCATTGACTTGTGTGTCCGTATTCTGGGAACGGGCCTCTGTTCTTGTTATAACTTGTAAGGAATCCCAAAAGCATTAAACATGTGACTAACACAAGTATCTCTCACCATGTTTGACAAAAAAGGCTAAGCCCGAGTCCTTTTCATTTTCTCTTTAAAGCGACTCTTAATTTTATTTTCCTTTTTCTTTTGGCAATTAGTTTACATGAATAGATTATAAATATAATTATGCACTTTCTTAAATTGTTTCTTTATATATATATATATATATATAATAATGATATTATTGGTAGCTATCTATATAGTGGCACACTAAGTTATATCACCAGTTACTAATTACCATCAACCTCCTCCTACATTCATTGTTGGCCTTTACCCACCAACAATCTTGTCCACCCATCCATCAACTGCATCTACCCTTATAACAAACGATTGTCGGCATTGACCCGTTGTAGACAACTATCACGTGTGAGACTTGTCAAATACGAAAACCACCACCATCAAGAGACAAATAAACACAATAAAGATCCATTGGAGCACAATTACCACTACTTGAGAATCTGCTAGACCACTTAGCCAACAATCTTGTCCACCCCAGTGCAACTCTACCCCTATCATTGATTCATCATAACAGACAACGATTTTCGTCATGACCCGTTGTAGACCAACTATCATTGTTGAGACTTGTCAAAATACAAAAACCACACCATCAAGAGTCAACAAACACAATAGAGATTCATTAGAGACGATTACTAATACTTTGGGGATCCGGTAGAGATAATGATAAATACCAATCGAAATTCACCAGAAACATTCCCTGTCACAGTTGTGACCCTTCAAATACAACAACAAACAGCATCAAGACCTGTCGAAGATAACAATAACCACCATCAGGATTATCGGAGATAACGACCAAGTGTTTAAAGCAAAATTTTGATTATGAATATTTATATTATCCAAACTCATAAATTATAATTTAACAAACTCCAATTTTGATTTATTAAAATTAGCTTAACAATTTCAATTTTATTTTCATCCTTACACTTTTGTGATTTTTTTTGTTTGTCAAGTGGCCTTAATTTCTTAATTATAATATCTTCTTATCTCAATGAGACTCAGCTATGTAGGTGCATGCCACAATGACTTTCTTTTTTCTGTATAAAATTTTCTATTTGGGTAGATCTAGAATAGCAAAGTATTAGTTAGAATCTTCTTGTGGTATTAGAAAATTTTCAGTCAAAACCCACATGCTATATTAGAATCACTTAACCAATGAAAAGTTTGATGACCAAATTGGATGGAGAAGAAGCAACAGAATCTAGACTTGGGTGGCTGCATTTTATTAGATCTAAAGGAGTCAACTGCACATTTCTCATGTGTGCTAATACTCAGGTAGATATCAATTAGGCGTGTTGACTATCATATCATCACATGGTTCACTTTAGTAGACTTTGGCTTGGGCTTCAATTCCTCAAAATGGTGAGTATGAAAATAACCTTTAGGCTGGAGTCTAACCCACAAGCACACAAGTAAATATTTACTCTCTAATGCAAAATAATATAATAATTAATTATCTAATACAATCAAAATGAGCATTGACCCAAATAAAAATTGTCTCTTTCATATTAACAATGGATAATTGTGTAAAAAATAAAAAATTTGTAGGGGCATAGTTATATATTTCATTAATTAGTGGGCCAAGTTAATTTTTTACACATTTATATAAATTTGAAAACTCAATAAAGTTGGCCTGCCTCAACTTCATGTGCATCTGCCCCTGAATATTAGGCTATCAATAAATCTTCAAATGGCACCAATTATTACATTGATACATGAAAGTGTTGAGATTCAAAATTTAAATTTTAACAAATAAAAGATTTGTCAATTTCGATTCAAGGATATCAATTTGATTCATCAAATCAGATCGAATAAATATTCAGTTTAATTGAATTATATTTTTGAATGTGTTTAAAACAATCCACAGTATAATTTTAAGTTCATATTTTTAAACCTAATTCCAATCAGACCAAATATTGTTTACTTCGAATGAGTTAGATATTAAAGCGATCCGGTTAATTGTCATAACAACTCCCAATCTTCTCCTCAGGGCCCAATGGCCGTATAATATATTATTATACTGTTTTTTCGGCCCATCCGACGAGCAGAATATTTGATTCAGAAGCCCACATATGAGTTAGAATCCAGAACTCTCTGGGCTTATGCCGAAAGCCATGGAAAGCTCTGGAAACTTCAGAAACAATCTGTAATTTAATCCCCCAAAGGATTTCCGAAGAAACTACTAGATAACTCCTCCACCTCCTTTAAATACCCAACTGCTCAACCCTTTTGAAGCATCCAAACCAAGCAGTTTTCTCATCAAGCAAACACTCTCACAGTTTCCTACTTTTCAGTTTTCGTTTGAGTCTAAAAATGTCGATCATTCCAAGTTTCTTTGGTGGCCGCAGGAGCAACATTTTGGATCCTTTCTCTCTTGATGTGTGGGATCCATTCAAGGATTTCCCTTTTGCAGGTTCCCTGTCCACTTCATCCCCTCAATTTTCTCGGGAAAATTCTGCTTTTGCCAACACACGGATTGATTGGAAGGAAACCCCAGAAGCCCATGTGTTCAAGGCTGATCTCCCAGGGCTGAAGAAAGAAGAAGTGAAAGTTGAAGTGGAAGATGACAGAGTGCTTCAGATTAGTGGAGAGAGGAACGTTGAGAAAGAAGACAAGAATGATAAATGGCACAGGGTTGAGCGTAGCAGTGGCAAATTCTTGAGGAGGTTCAGGCTTCCAGAGAATGCAAAGCTGGATCGTGTTAAGGCCTCTATGGAAAATGGGGTTCTCACTGTGACTGTGCCTAAGGAAGAGGTCAAGAAGCCTGAAGTCAAGGCTATTGAGATTTCTGGTTGAACAAATATTACAGCTTTCAGTTCTTTTGTTTGGGACTGCATCATATATCTGGTTTGCTGTAGAAATCTGTCCTTGTTTGCGGTTATGTCTGGTGTATGAACAAATAAGCTATCATTTTGTAATGATGAGGAGTTTGTGTAACTGTGCAAAGTAATTTGGTCTTTCGATGCAGTCAATGAAATAGAATTATTTTGGAGTAGATTTATTGTGTCTTTTTCATTTTTGAACAATGTTTGTTTTCAGTGGATCATAATCTGACCACTGAATTATAATTTACAACAGCGATAATAAGCTGCATATTCTGAAGTTTGTAACAAAATCTGACAAAAGCCTACTATTAAACCGTATAAATAGAGAGCATCTAGAGTAAAATATTACAGTCTTGGCGCATTTAACTTCCAAGCAGCATACTACTTCTTGTTAGGTGAGAGCTTTACTTATTCTTCTATAAGATTCTACCATCCGGCAAATCCCAAGAAACTGTAAGAAAATATGATCCACTAGTTAACACTAGCATGCAAATCACACAAATGCTTGGTATTACGAAATTCAACATTGTAGTAGTTGCTAAAGAAAAGGTCAGCATCAATATAGTTTTTACGAAAAGTTTATCATTGGTACAAGAAAAATACAGGAAACATAATAATGCACAAACAGGAAAAGGGAAAAGAAAAAATAAAAGGGGTAGACCAGACATCAATACATTAATGATTGACAATAATTGTGGGCACTTATTAGAATCTGATGAAACCTTTTCCAGTTTTCCAACCCAAATAATCAAGAAAAAGCTTTTTTTCATTAAAAAATGCAAAATTTCTTACTGGGTTTCCAGTTTGCCATAATTTCATCGAAAGATTGAATTTTTCATTTTGGCATAATCGAAAGCTCGAATTCTAATTTCTGAGCAGAGAGCTGAATTTTCAAATAATTCCGAACTAATCCAATCAAATAGAGGAAGAAGAACTTAACTATTGATAAGGAAGAAATTATAGACATAGCTTAAGCTAAATTAATAATATGACCCCTGCCACACTGAAACAGATTCATAACTGATCAAAAGTTCTAGAATTCTGATTGAAAGATTCAGAATGATTTTCAGTCTAAAACCCAGAAGCAGAATCTGTCATATAGTTCAAAACGATCTCAGTTTTCTCATTTGATTTATATAATTGAAAAAGGAATGGAGGAGATTATTACCTTAGAGATCGAATAACAAGGTGTTGAGAAAGAGCATGGAAGAAGAAATTTGCTCCGTGAAGGAACACCACGATTCCCGTGCACCCTAAAATGAGTAACTCCATCATGGTCTTCTACTTAAGACTCACTCGTCTTAAAGCTGATTTGCAGTGTCCTTCCTGTCTTATATAGAAGAAAAGCTTTGATGTTGCAAACTAAATAACAATACGACCAGAGCCGAAGAAGAGAGAGACTTATCGTTGCGGGACTCGTTGTTCTTGCAACTTTTTTTTTTTTTGCTAAAAAGTCGTCCTTACAATTTGGAGCTATCTTCCACATCCTATTGGTGTTATTCCTGTTTTGTTGGTTTTGTCCAATTGCACTGTCGTTTTTATTTGACTTCTACTGTTAACCCACAAGAGATATATTGGTAGCAATACATGGCTGGTATGGATAGGATTGTAGATTAGTGGATCATGGGCTGGGTGATCAGTGTTGACAGTACACGAATATTTTATTTGGTACATAAACTATTGTTTAAACCTTAAACTAAGATTATTTATAGTCTTGTGTTTATGTCTCTATCTCACACTGTCATTCCCTATTGCTATGGTCGGTTAAGTAGTATGCTAAGCCTAAAAGTAGTTGGTATGGTAAACAAGGGCTGTCAGTTGCTTCAATTGCATTGTAGCCTTTCATTTCATTTACAGGTGGAGTTCACCAACCAATGAACAATCAACACCAGCTGTTAATGTTGTTGTTTTCAATATCCAGAAAAGTAGAAACTTCATTCCCTTCTATTGTAATTGTCGACCTGCCAAACCCACTTTTCCCTTCTGTATCCTGAAAAGTAAAAAACTTCATTCCCTTCTATTGTAATTGCTCACTGCCTAACCCACTTTTCCTGCAATTGTTGTAAAACTGTCGAAACAAAAATTTGCAATACAACACAAAGACAGTATGATTCCAAGATATGTTTTGGACACATTGGGTATTGGCTAGTAAATTTTGGTTTTTCAAGTGTTAACACATCAGCATCAGCAACTTAATTTTAGGGGGAACAGTTTTGACCACTTTCCTTGATTTCACGTTAAGTAGTCTGCAATAATCTGAAAGCTATGGTAACATCTTGTCAGAAACCAGCATCAATTACCAAGAATCATACTGAGCAACCTCACCGACCTCTGTCCTGTTTGGGTGTAACCTGTCTTGCACCGTGAATTCAAGGAGCTCACTTCTATGGAGCTACCTGCACCCTGGTGTCTTCTTTCTGATCTTCCGCATCTCTCATGTATTTCTTATTTTCTCAATTGCATTCCATTGACTTCTAGCTACAAATATATTTGATAGCAGCACATAACACCCTCCAGTCTTCTGTACCTAGTTTCTGAAGTTTTTCAATCATTTCCTCACTAATATCGGCATATCCATGGATTTTGCAGGCATTAAGTCAAGATCCCCCATACTACTATGTTTGGCTCCATTGGCATAGATTGTAGTAGCTCCATAGCCTCCTTTATGAGGCCACCTCGGCCAAGTATGTCTACCAGGCAGCCATCTTCCCATATCTAGTTAGGGCTAGACATGAGCTAAGCTCGAGTCTACTAGGCTAGGCTCGATTTGAGCTCGATAATTTATTTGCTTATTTGAGCTCCGTTTGTATTCAATTTTAAAAAAAAAAAAAATTACTTTTGAGATCGTAAATGTTCGAGCTTGGTTCAATTTTGGCTCGTGAAACTTATTCTAACATAACCAAATTTGAAATATATCTAAAAAGATTCCAATTAAAACACAAATACTGATATGATAGATTCTTAATATCTAAATTCAACAAAAACATGAAGGCAATAACCAACAATCTAACAAGAATGTAACATCTAACATTCCAACTAAACAAAGCAACAAGCCAACAATCCAAACCTAAATAAATTTTAAACTCCATAGCAAAATAAATAAGAAATTTACACTAATTAAATATTTATGAATTAGTCTTATCTAATTAAAAAAATTTAGATAAACTTAAAAAGTTAAATCTAATTAAAATAATTGATAAAAAAATATAAAATATTTATATGAACTGAGTCTTATCAAGCTGTTTGCAAGTTTCTTAATCTCGAGCTAAAAACTCGATCTTATAATTGAGTCCCTAAAATTCTGTTCGAGCTCGACTCGTAAAATCAAACGAGTCGAGCTAATATTGAGCTTTATCGAGTTGAGCTCGAACGAGCCGAGCCTAAGCTCGACTTGTGAGCTAGCCCTATATCTAGTGCTCTAATACACAAGCCGAAATAATACTTGTGATGGTAACACTATCTAGAGTAGTTCCAGCAAATTGCATTTCATTGAAAAGATCCATAGCTTCTGCAGACCTTTTATCTTTCTAGATCTAATTCTCTTCTATACTCTTTCATTGCATTTTGGAATTAAAATTTAGGAGTTTGTGTTGTGTAGAACAAACAATCGAACCGACCCGTAGCAACAGTTCAGACCTAACTATGGCTTGTTATTTTTATTTTTCTAGAAGATAGCATCAGTATTCAGTTTTGCATGACTTGACCTCTTTGAGCATGCACTTTCGGCAATAAGTAAGGAATGATGTATACAATAAGAAAATTAGTACTTGCAAGTTCTCTAGGGAAAAGAAGAACAAAAGAAAAACTCCGTACAGGAATAACAGCAGTAACAGCTTCCAAATGGAAATAAGTCAAATAACAAAAAGACTTATTGAAATATATATAATTGATAAAGTAAAATGAGCATCCCATATTTCCTCTTCTGCTTCCATTGGAACCAACTAGTATAAGGCCCCATATGTTGCCATGCAAGAACTTCCTATTTAAACAGTCCTACAATTCCAACATAAAAAACCCTAACTCAAGTCTTAAACTAGAAAACTAGTTTGCAGTACACCTCTGGTGAGAATGACACTAAGAAGGACGTGATAATTACCATCAAGCACTCAAACAAGTGTGTTGCCTCAATATCCAAATGAGGCTATCATAGGGTTGTCAAACAGCCATCAAATCCCACCTAGAAGTGCACATTATCAAGATCTTAAAGATCTCACATTCAGTTATTCTTTTGTAAGCAACTTACAGCTTCTGTTAGTCGCCTGACAGGGTTGACAGAAGCAGATCTTGCACAAAACCAGATCTCCCAGCAGCTTGTCTTATCCGTTTCTCCCGCTCTTCAGAACTCAAAGAGGGATCAAAACTGCAGATAGATGAAAAAACTGAGATTGAAAGGCATTCCTTCAATGAGATTGGTCATGCATAAAGCATGACTGACAGGCTGACCACACAAGGGAGAGAAGAATTTGATAAAAATCCTGGGTTTCCTCTTATTAAGGGAACTAAGGGGAAAAGAAACAGGTACCTTGATTTCCAGATATGTGCCGGTGCAGTATTCTTTGTAGATGTATCCTCAGCAGTTGTTACCACAGATTTTGAAATTTCTTCTGCTTCAGATGCAGGAAAATTCAAAATAAGTGAGGATAGGAATGGATCAGTAACTGCATTTGACACATTAGCATTGTTTGATCGATATCCACTACCACCAAGAAGCACCTGTAAATGAGCCTCGCGAAGATCACGGCCCAACAGAGACAATGCCTGACTGTTAGGGATCGCAACTCTGCGTAACCTGCGACGTCTCTGCAAGTTATCCTCAGTTAAAGAAAGCAGAGAGAATGATTGATTTTTGATATTTTTCATTGTATACAACCTAGCATCTGCACAAGCATATTATTTCAATGTCAACATAATGGCAAAGAAATTCCCATTTTAAAGGATATCTTAAACAAGTGGCCGTGCTGCAATGTGATGTGACTCAACATGTCCCGTGCAACTTTAACAGAGCAAATGGGACAAATCTGCACGAAAACACAAATAAAACATGAGACGTGGACTAATACTTCAGAGTAATCATCATAGCATCATTTTCGATTTTAGAGACAGGCAAATAAAAATAACTGGCAAAGAGAACTAGGTCACTATTCCATTATCTCTGTTATTAGCTTAACTGACTCTTTTTTTTAAAGACTTCTCAAGAAGCTTAGTAATATTATAGTCAGCCTCATTGAGCTGCTTGTCCATCAAACTGCTGAAGCACTAGCGAAATAGAAAAAATGATTTAATAGAATTAGAAGTAAGCGGTCTACCAGACTTTTCCAAAACTTGGAGATATGGTTAGAGAAATAACATCCCCAAGAATTTACACTGTCAGCTGTAAACCAGAAAAAGGTATATAGTGTTTATCCATTAGAAGATAGCTAAACTCTTTTGCCTAAAGTTCATTTGATGTTCAACCATTTCCTTTTCCCTCTTTTTATCTGTCAACTTAACTTCTTCTGTACCCCTTCATGATGCATTTAAAGGTTCATATTATCTCCCACCCACACAACTACAAAATTAAAATGGTAGCAAAAGCAGCGGTCTAAAACATCTTTAAACTTAGCATATTGACCCCATAACTATGAGATGCTTTTAATTAATGATCCTAAATAATAATAAAGGGTTCCCGGCGGAAGACATGAATTAATCTTCTTGGCGTTTTGGTAGACACATGGCATTCATCTGTTTTTCTTCTTCTTTTCTGTTGTTTTGATGGCATTCATCTATGTAAGGCTTCCTAAAAGAAACAGGGGATAAGGTAAGTCCTTCTTAGATGGAACTCTACTATGAATCTAGCTGACTCTATAGTTTTTGAGATATATGTCAATAGTCAATGACAAAGTGAACCTAAAAGAAACAGGGGATAAGGTAAGTCCTTCTTAGATGGAACTCTACTATGAATCTAGCTGACTCTATAGTTTTTGAGATATATGTCAATAGTCAATGACAAAGTGAACAAGCATCAATTCATTCAAGAACACATAAAGTTGTAAGGCACAATATAAAAGACTCTTAAAAACCCTAAATTTAGAAAAAAAAACTCCAAAAATTGCTGGTTCTCTAAGATCACTGTGGACATCCCTTAAAATCTTATGACACCCACTTTTTACATTAATTGAAAGTCTGAAACTTTAAATACAAACCAGCTAATGAAATTCTTTCTAATGCCTGGAAATACAGAGAAGTTAGGGTTTACTCAATAGTCATGTGGTAATAATGTATTGTTTCTCAATAATCAACTATTTCCTCTGCCTTATATGCAACTAGCTAAATCATGCATGGTGTACCTGATAGGCTAAATCCAAACAAAACAACCACTCAGGACGAAATGCCACAGAATCCATCCTCAATGGCTCAATGCAATGTAAAATTATCAAATCATTCAGTAACTGCTCCCTCTATATCGTTAAATTATGCATTACATATCACATAAGGACATTCTCTTCTTCAAATTCTTCTTCTTCCAGGAGTGCAATTAGTAAGTAAAGTAAAAAACATAATTTTCTCATATTCTTTCACTTTCTATAAACGGAAAAAAACATGATACAACAAGTACAGATTCATTATTTTGTTTCATCAGATGTCGTAAAAAGCATGTGGTCCTATAAATCAGAAAGGCAAACATTGATTTCACCAAACAAAAAGATAAAAGAAAATCCAACATAGATCTACCTTTAATACATCAATAACAATAGAAAAACATTTCTATAGAGAATATGAAATAGACAAAATTTCATCTTTCAGGAAAATAAGCAAAAAAACACACCGTGACTTTTGTCTCGCATGAGTGCTCGTCTTCTAGATGCGAACACAAGGAAGTAATGTCGAAGTCTTCGTAGCAATACGGGCACGGGAAATCGGGTCGTACCTCGTCTTCAACCTCAAAATCATCGATTCCCAACCGATCTAATTCCACCCAAAAAAAAAAAACCAAAATCAAAAGAAAATGAATTATACGGATTAAAACAAACAAAGCAAAACAAAAATACGGACCTAAGTGGGAGCCTTGGTGATGATGTTGAAGCGTGTATTGTCGTTTGGCAGCTGCATGACGTGAGGTCCAGAAATCGGAGTCCATTGAAGGATCCAAGATTAAAGCTTTTTTGAAAATGGATTTTAATTTGAACCACCACCTCCAATCTATAAGATACCCAAAAAAGAACAATGGAAAAAAAAGAATCAAAAATTGTTTCTTGTGATGTTTCTTTTTAAGGTATGTTATTGAAGCTGATCCAAGAGCTCCAACCCCAAAGAGAAAGAAAAAGTGAACGAGTATTTTTTTATTTATTTTTTGTATTTTCTTAATTAGTATGATATTTTTAAGATTAAAATAAATTGTCTTTTCGTAACAAGGGTGAACTATCAAAGAGAGGAAGCTTCAGAAATGACGAGTGGATTAAGGTTAGAGAGAGAAGAAGAGGTTTATTTAGTGTTTTTGTGGTGAGAATTGGTGGTGAGGCAAAGAGAGGAGAGGAAATGTCGGATTTGTGCATAACAGGTTTTACACTTCGGCTCCGTTCCTGAATTTTGATTGGGTGGTTGAAACAAAATTTGCCGCTTTTTATTTATTTCTTATTTTTTTAACGTTGGTTTTGTTAATTTCTTTTAGCTGCTATATTTTGAGACAATAAAAAATTTATTGTATGTGACGTGAGATGAGTTCGAGTTAGGTGGTAAATATTTATATAATTTATTATTTAATTAACTTATAATTTGTGTTAATTTTTATTGAGTTAAGTTCGTTGTCAAAATGAATCGAGTCCGATCCGAATCTTTAATGGATAGTTTATAAATTATTCAAGAGTTAAATTAATTTATTATTAGTTAAGAGCTAAATCAATTTATTATCACTTTAATTTCACTACTGATTTAGTATTAGAGTCAAAATTTTAAACTAGTTAACGGTGGATTTGTCAAAAATGCTCACAGAGAGTTCAAATGTAATCTAACCTATTTCATCTACGTTCTCACCAGGTGGCAATGATCTATCATGGCCACTAAGAGCCTTAAATTTCGATTTTAATATAGTATGTTGTGAGAATTCTTTTAAATGTATTTATCTAACAAAAAATCTTTTAGATATATGATGTCATGATGTGGACACCGTTGTAAGCAAAATTACATAGCTACTTGTAGGGACCATGACCCCTACAAGATTTTGAGAAAATTTATTTTTAGCTTTCAAAAATTTATATTTTGTTATTTTTGTTCCTACAAAATTTTAGACAAATTATATTTTGACTCATAAAAGTTTAATTTAATTATTTTGATCCCTCAAAATTTGATATCTCTCATAATTATGACCCAATTGAGGAAAATTTATTTTTGACCTCTAAAATTTTTCATTTCTTTCCCTTTTGTATAGGTTTTTGGACAAATTGTATTTTGACTCTTAAAAAGTTATACTTAATCATTTTGAATCCTACAAAATTTAATAATTTCTAAAATTGTAACCCTTATAAAATATAAATTTTTTAGTAGTTTTATGTGTTTGCAATTACTTGAAAAATAAGTAAAGAAAAAAAAAAAGAAGGTAAATTCATGTTGATCTATAATAAATATAATACTTATTTGACAAATTTAAATATTGTATTATATTCTTTATATTTTTTATATTTTATGTTTGTTTTTTTTTCCTCTATTTAATAATTATTCAATGCTTACTTGTCAAATGTGATATCATATTCTTTAATTTTTCACGTTTGTTTTTCTTATGATCTATATATATAGATTCATGTTTTTAGTAATTAAGCTTATATATCTATCCAAATTGTATTCATTCTTAATATTCAATTTAGACTCCAGTAAATATTCTAGTTTTGAAAGCTATTTTTAGTAGAAATACTTTATTCATTTTATTTTTTAATAAATAAATACTATTAAGATTTTTTTTAAATAGTACTTCATAATTAAAAATAGTTGAATATTATATTTAAGAAATTATTTTTCACTATAGTTAATTTATGTTTGCTAATAGGGTATTGAATAATTTTCGTATTAAATAGTAACTACAAATTAGCACAATGTTCCTTGTCAAAAAATATAAAATAACCTACCTACCTTCATATTTTCTATAAATTCAACTTAGTCTAGATTTGAAATTTGTAATAACTAATTATCTAAATTTCATAAGTTAAAATGATGTGAGATCTCAAATTTTAAAAAATTCTCATTAACAAAATATAATGATTGATTATGGGTCCATTTGGATTGGTGGCAATGTGAGAACCACGTTTTTGTCTTTTCCTAATATTGGTGTTTGTTTGAGTTGTCCAAAAACTGTGATTTGTGGTTATAATTTGAAAAGTAGATTTATATATAAATGATAAAAAAAGACATTTCATTTTATAATGTGTTTCAGTTATCCAAAAACTTTTTTGGTAGAGGGACAATAATAGAATAAAGCCAAAAGATAAAGAATATAAAGGGGAAAAAAAAGTTGGATTGCTGCCCAGAAGTCGGGCCCGAGAAATGGCCCCTTAGCCGCTTCTGGGCTCGCAACTTGGAATGCTACAACCCACGTCATGGGCTGCTATTCAAAACACCCCTATGTTGATTAGAATAGATAAATTCTCAATACAAATGCATTAAATCTAATTTAATTATAATATCGGAATATTATTGAAACATTAGAACTTTCTAACAACTTATAAAAAGGTCATTTTAAAAACTAATATTAGTATATTATGTATGCAATTTTCTAAAGTTTTCTTTTTTTTTTGGTAAATATTTATTTATTTGTCTCACAACTATCATTGATAGGAGTGTGCAATGAAGCAAGGTGGGTTTGTTGTGTTTCACATAAATCTCACTAGACTCGAATCAAGATGATTTGGTAAATCTCGCCTAAGTTTTGAAGTTGGATGACAGAAAATTGCATTTCATTTCTTGAACTTTATTGTATAATGATTAGATATCTATTTTTAACAAATAATAAAGTCTAAAATAATAATAAAAAAATTGCAAGTTATATAAATTTGAACTAGAAATAAACATTTAGAGTCTTTTAACATTACAAATTTAATTAAAAAAAATTAATATAATATATACTTAACATGAATATAATTTATATGAATATAGATTCTAATTAAATGTGGTAAAGTTACAAATTAACATGAACATGAATTTGGTTGAAGTCATACACTAATTTTTATATATTAACATACTCTAAATTAAATATTATCATATTATTAATATAAAAAAATAATTTTACAATATTAGTAAATAAATTTTTTTCATCGGTACATATGACCTGACTTGAGATTAAAAAATAAATTATCCAACCTAAAAGGTAAATTTAAATAAATTGACATGATAAAGTTTCAAATTCACAAAGATTATGTACTATGTCTATGGGCAATGACGCAAGTGTGGCAGCGAACCAGTGCTCCGTATTCTGGATGGTGGAGTGTCACGGGAACTTCACCTGTTCAACATAAAACGACATGTCGCTTTTCATTGCCAACAAAAGCGAAAATGATGACACAACTACAGCAATTGATCACTCTGAAAATTTGCTTTTTCCAATTTGTGGAATCGAGGGGCTAGGGCTTGTTTTCAGAAGAGGGAACAAAAAAACCTGAAGAAAGAGAAGCTTCTTGATCAGAATCAATGGCGACAAGTCAGCAACAAAAGCAAGATGTGAGTGGCAATAAACCAGAGAAGAGAAAGCCGGTGTTTATCAAAGTAGATCAGCTGAAACCGGGAACCAATGGTCACACCTTGGTCGCTAAGGTTTTGTCATCCACCACTGTATTGCAGAAAGGTCGAGCCTCTACATCTCAGAACCTTCCGTCAGACTCGCATCGCTGAGTGCCTGATCGGCGATGAGACAGGAACCATCCTCTTCACCGCTCGTAACGATCAAGGTCCAATCTCAATGCCCTTCTGTTCTCTATGAATATTTCATCATTCTATCGTTACCATATATTTCAAGTTTTTAACTTTTTCACACTGCGTGTTTTCGATTTAGAAATTTCCCTTAGTATATGGTCATAAACTATTCAGGATTCTTCTCCTTTAGTTAGCGATTCTGTGCTTCCCGGAAGCCCTTTTACATCGACAATGATGTAAATGGGAAATTGAGGTGTTTGGCGAGATGGGTCCTAATGGTTATTCCGAGATGGCTTTGTTTTTTGGGGAAGGGGAAGAGGGATGAAGCGGCTGCGGGTTATCTAAGTAAACTAGTTTATCGGGGCATTGCTTGGAAATCAATTTACATTTCCCAAGTTAAATTCTTCTGACATGTCATGTGCTCAACTATGTGATTTTGATAATTTGGGTGCAAACTTCATTTGGAAGTGAATTGCCCTTGCAGGAAAAAGAAGGTGCTGCTATCACGCTGTAAGAAGAATGATAAATCCGGGGTTCTGCATTGTGCTTAATTAATAAAATGTAATTTTATCTTACAGCTTATTCTTCTTTAAAGGTCCTTTTTTCCTATAATCCAAGCCAGAGTTTGTTTTTACCGCCAAATGTTTCTTAGTTGCATTTTGTGTCACTAGTCGTAGCATCCTATGGGTATTAGTATTAATTTAGCTTTGTTCTATTATTTTCAGTGATATTAATATATTTGCATTATGCATCTTAAGTTCTTAAATATGAAATGACTCTGGAGTTGCATTTTGATGTTAATATTTCTGAAACTAAATAAATCTTTATTGATTTGATGTACATAATCGTCTTTGACGTTATGCCTTAATTTGCTGATTTGTATATCTGAGTGACTTCTATATGGTTTTACACTTCCAAGGTTAAATCTTTAAATTCTTTAACATGTTGGTAAACTTGATGTATTTCCTGGTTGTCACATTATTATCAATCCCATTTTGCAATGTTAGATGACCTTTTGCGTGACATTTCCTGAACATACGAATGGGAGAACAGTGATGCCAACTCCTGGATTGCATCTAATGTGGAGCATTTGGAAGATTGCATTTACATTTTTACATGCAAGCATATATATGTAACATTTTATTTTAATTACATATGGATTTTCAAGTTCATATGTATTTTCTTTACATTTTGAGTGAGTTGCCTATGTAGTTTTCGTCAATTGTGAAAGCAATTAGAAACAACTTTTAGGATCAGACTTTATGGTTATGACTAGTGACTTTTTTAGTCAGATAGGATTTATAATGATCTGATCAAATCGTTTGCAATAGAACGTTTTCAGTAATCAGAATGCTTGTACTAGTATTTCTTGCAGGGAGTAGAGAAGCAGGGCACTAGTTTGTGTTCTTTTATCTAATGAAATGGGTTATATTTTTCTGCAGTGGACTTGATGAAGCCAGAAACAACTGTAATCCTTCGAAATGCAAAGATAGACATGTTTAAGGGGTCTATGAGGCTAGCGGTTGACAAATGGGGACGCGTTGAGGTCACTGAACCTGCTAATTTTTCAGTTAAAGAGGACAACAATTTATCCTTGGTTGAGTATGAATTGGTGAACGTAGTTGAAGAATGATCCGGTAAATGAGTACTTTGCAAAGATTCGAGACCTGATTTGCTTTTTAAATCCTGCTATGTGATGCTGTTGAGGTACAATACTACAATCCCTTGTGAAGGATGGTTTGGTATACATTCTCACTCAGATTAGTTAGTATTTCCTTTTAACATGTTTATGGTTAACCTAATCTTATTTGAACTTTCGATCTGCCAAGAAATCAAGAATCGCTACAATATTATATGCTACAATATTATTCTGACAGTACCCTCTGAAGTTGGGAAAAGTATGTTAACATATTATCCTTCTCTGATTATATCTTCACTATCCTTTTCTGATTTGTCTTTCAAATTATATTAAGTGGCTCAATTATTGGCCTTTCTTATTTTAGCAAGTTTTTTTTCCCTTTTTTTCTTTATCTTTTTATTGCATTTTTTTTTTTTTGTAAAGAGTTTTATTACATTTCAGTAAAGGTTGTTATAAACATTATGTGTGTTATGAATTTCCCCTTCCACCAAAAAAAGAAAGATCATGAATGCCTGTGTAACCTTTATTCATCATCATATATAAAAGTGTCATTAGACTCTAGAAAGTCAGATTAAATCCCTAGTTTCTGCTACAAAAGAGTAAGCATTAAGGTTGATGTTTTCAATTTTGCCTCTTTTTTAGCTCTTTGATAAAAAAATAAAGAAAAAGAAAATATAAGCCTAAACGATTGTACCCATCGTTCTGTTCAAGGAGCTTGTGGTATGGTATTTCCATGGAAGTTGTTTAACAGCATTTTCCATATTACCAAATTAAGTATGCTTTCACATTAATCTGATATTGTAAGTATCATGCATTTTGAATCCGTTCAAAACACCCAAAAATACATGTGGAAAGATCAGTCAAAAGAGTCAAAAGTTAACGTCACGAACGGGCTGTAGCTTACCTTCTCCAAAATTCATCAATGAATATCCTTCACTTCAATAAAAGCATATATTTCTAAAAAGTAGTTTGCATATTTGGTTATGAGGCGCATCTTGAATGTTCTTCGCTAATAATATTGTGTTGGTACTAGTTTAAATTCTAAGTTAGGATTATAAAATAACGTTAGAATTTAAAAATTTTAGGTTGAATTATATGAAAACTGAGTGAATGAAATGCATGACGTATTTAAGTATTTGTTTATTTTTTATAAGATTCAGCAATCAAGTATTTGTTTATTTTTTATAAGATTCAGCAATCGAGCATGATGTAAAATATAAAATTAAGACATGATTGAATAATTAACAAATGTCTCGGAAAATTTTATGTGATCTTAAAATCTCAAATATATTAAAAAAAGTGTTATAAGATGAGATAGACTATATTATATGATTTTGAATGTCAAGCAATTAAGAGATAATAATCACATAAAAATTATATAATTACTCTAAAATCACCAAAAATAATAATTGAAACCAATATGAACGACAGAAAAAATTCATGCAGCCAGTCTAAACTAATTTCAGATATTGAAAGGAGTAATTTGCATGATTCGGTTTCTCGCAATCAGACATGAATTTTAAAACCGATAGCAATTTGCTAGAGTGCAAGCAAATTATGCTACCTGTATTAAGATTCAGTGATAATTTTCACGCGATTTTGTTTTCTAGAATGTGGCTTTACAAGAGCACGCCCTAGTTACAGCAGATGAAAAATGATCAATTTGAATCTGTTACCAAGTAACATCTCAACGATTTTCCCAGATGAATTAAGATTCGAAGTCTGAAGAATGTATGTCATAACCACAAGCAGTATCACATGATCCCAACTCGTGTTTGGCATTCTAATTGAACGTAGTTAAGCGAAAACATTTCCAAGCAGAAAAGAATCACCCAGTTATACAAAATGTTCCATCTAGAAAGACTAGCAACTGAATTTTTGAATATATAAAGCAATCACTTTCAATTATAAATTTATGAGGACTAATTCAAAATTGTAGAACAACTCTGGATTTTCACATTAACCAAGAACAATTCCTCAAGCAGGTCTAACAAATACCCGGGAAATCCATGGAAACGAGCAATGCAACGCACCAACAAACAACAATCATCCATCTACAATTCAAGAAACAAGAATAGCTATGAAATCTGAACTCTTGCACTGATATGTTGTAAAATGTCTAATTAAATTCGCTTCTAAATAGACCTCATTTAGATACACAACATAAAACTTCTATAACAAAGCAGTGTTGAAAGAGAGGCAACAGCAAGTCTTGATGCTAAAAGCCAAAGCAAATGATCACGACCCTAAACAAAGAAACAGCCACGGTCAAAGAGGGGAGGTGTACAAAAAGGAGAACTGATGGATGAAAAAACAGAAAATGGAAGGTGGCAGCGTCGGAAAAAAGAATAAAAGTTTACTGTCTTCAAACAACCAGTTTCAGTCATAGTAAACATTAGTATGACAATCGTGTAGAAATTATACAAAGCAGTGGCCATACAAGAGGTAATAATACAAGGGCTAGCTAGAACTTTACTTTTCTTGCAAAAAAAATAAAATTGGCACCTATAAAAGTATCCTATGTAGAGACAGAGGCAAACTTTAGACATTAATGTTACGAAGATTCATCATTGTTATTAGCAATAACATATATCAAAGTCTTATTCAGCTTCCTTGCAGTTCTAGCAACGAATGCTCTTCTTTGAAAAGAAAATATATTAGTAATCAGAAACAATTCTTGATTTCTTAATGTCCCTAAGCAATCGGCAATGGCTTTAAGAGAATTTATTATTTTTTTTTAAGATGTGAGGGACATAGTATATAACTCTATATTAATACTACTACATCATACAGCATACTGCATAATAAGCCAAGATATATATCCTTTGAAAGCAAAATGCAGTAACAAGTACAACATGGAAACCTATTTGGATTTCTGCCAAAGAAACTTCATGTGCCATATTATGCAAGACAAATAAAGAGCTAGTTGTCAACTTCATCTTGGAGGGTACCTTCAAGACAAGCATCAAAAAATTGGTGAAGCTTTTAACTAATGTTTTATAGTGACACTTGGAATTCCAAAGAAACCACAAAAAGTGGGAGAAATTTAATATAACTCTAAAGTTGCTGGAGACACTACTGCAAAACTTTCTAAAGATAACATTAGAATATTCTGAGCATGGATGGCATCCAGCTTTTGCCTGCCATTGCTGGTAGAGTTGATATGGTATCCTAAGATAATCAAAACTTTATAACTCCGTGATATTTCCATTGGTTTATTATGAATAAGATGCTAACAAAAAAAATTCCAAGTATCTACCAAATTACAACCATGAGCAGGAAATAGATCCTTTGCAAATATAATGACATCACATGCTCATTGTTTGAATAAGAAACCAAAATGTATCCACACATTGATAGTTTAAACATGATGGAAGCATCTAAACTCCTAAAAATAAAGCATTATTTGACAACCACCTTTTTCTAAGAGCGCATCTACTAAAACTTTGCTCGAACCCTCTGTCATTCATCATACATCATCATTGCAATCTGAGTGAATACAACAAATCAGTATGATCTTCATGTGACTATTTATATGGCTATTGATGGAAAAATATAGTTAGTTCAGATTAAATACTGTAAACTCTTTTCCGTTGTCATACACTGTCTCTGTTGTTCATATAGAACAAAATATCAAAGACTTGACAGATCATTAGCCAGAAAATTCCCAAAACTGCATTATAAGACATGGCCAATATTTTCCACACATTAAATTGAAACATAATTTATGCACAATAGAAGCACTTTACAAGATGAAATGCAAATTTTCTTAAAATAAAGAAAGAAAGTCTACTTGATCAAATGAAAAGAAATCTGGAAGCAAATCCTTTATGACAGATGCAACAAATCAAACAAATGTGATAAGAAATTTGTCAAAAACCCCACTAAAATCATTGGTTTCCCTAAGACTATTTATGTTGATTATCTTATTTCTAAATATTTCAATTTAGAATTCAGTCCTCTCACCCAAACTACAGAAGAGTAATTCCAACACTTGAAATGTCAACATTAGAATAAATCGAAGACACGCCATTCGATGCTTGATCTTCATCTAGTCTTTTCTTGCCCTACAAAAGGAAAAAGAGTATGCATCCTTTCACTGCCAGAGCAAGAGAGAGAGACCCTAATTAAGAAGGAAAGAGAAAATCCTTGAAGATGAATCAACATCTATTATGGGGTGAGTGAATCAACCAGGCCATCCCCCAAACCAAACAAAAAGAATAAAATGAAAATTCATATCTTTATACTCAGACAAGGCAGGTTCACATTACATTTGTGACACTACCCCTGGTAATTACTCCTCAACCCTCATGCATATTGTAAGTAACTCTACCTTTTCGTCACCCATAGAAAAAGTAAGGTTGGTAATTGCTGAACTTAACAATGAGTTGAAATTGCACTTCTTGTGAAGCACACAAAATACTTTTTATCTGTGCTAGGAACATGTAAGTGAAGTATACACAAGCTATCCCACCTCCCCCAACATCTATTTTGACTACGTCTGATTACATTTAAGCTAAATATATTCTTTTAGACTATGCAAACGGCTTTTAGCCTCTAGATACTAGAATGACAGATATCAATATCAGCCAATGAAAATAAGATACACTGAAAGGGCTTAATTGATTCACTTCAAAAACATAATATTAACTAAAAAGACCCCTTAAATTGGAGAAATTGACATGGATTTCAACTTAGGTTCAAGCCTTCTTCCATGAGAAGACCAACCAACCAAATACAATTATCTATCGATAACTGAAAAACATTACAGTGTTAACAATACATTCCAGTAAGCCAGAATTTCAATAAACTTAGCTTGTTTGACACCAACTTATTCTTATTTTTAATTGGTTAAGGCAGGAGTTTTGGAATCCCTACCACTGCCACCAAATTATATTAACAGAAGTCCCAGGTAATAAGAAGGGCTTATATACAGATCAAATTAAGTTCAAGAGTTTCAGAAAAACCACAGTTAATTCAATTTGACAAAACAACTTTAATATCATGGAAAACACAACCTCACAGTTACCCATAAAAGGAGAAAGAAGAATTACCCTCAGGAGTCCATCCGTGGGTCCGGCGAGAGACAGAAAGCATGGAAGTGAGCAATGCGGAAGCAGTGGCAGTGTGATAAGGAAGCATCGATTCCACACAGAAGCTCATTTCCACAGGCGACCTTTTTCAACATATAAATAGTAAAGTTACTAACTTTAACAAGCGTAGTTCATAAAGAAGCGTTAGTTTCATATATGAATCGATAATCACTACCTGAAAATGCGATGAGAGATTGAGTTTTGCTTGGGAATCCGAAACGGTGACTGGGTCGGTTTGGGTTTTGTACCAGCTGCCAACCTCGACGTTGTAACTGCTCTTGCAGCGGTGGAACGGATTACGGACCTGGCGGCGGCGAAAGACGTGGATGCCATGGTTCTGGGGAGGTGCACTTTGATCGTAGGGGATAAGAGGGGTTTTCGTTTTGGGGCTTTTTGGGTTTTGGACTTCTCGGGGTTTTGTTGCGAGCATACACTAAGGGGGAGAACGGATCCAGTGGAGAGGCAAACGCTGGAGAGGTCCTGGAGGACCAAAACGGCGTCGCTCACCTTAAAAAACAAAAAAAAAAAAACACAAAACAAAACCAAATTTAGCGCATGCCCAAGATTCATTAAGCCAAACGACGCCGTCCTCTTAAGGAGAGGAAAACATTCTTCAAAAGCATTTTTTTTCTTTCTTTTTGGCGGGCAGCTCCTCTATCCTCTGCAAACCTTTTCAATTTGGTGGAGAATGGATAATGAGCCAACAGAGTCTACCATGGGGTAAGTGTTGGAAATATAAGAAATGAGACCTCTGGCTTTTTTTTTTTTTTTTTTTTTGTGGGATTATATAAGACCTGTAACTTTTTTTTTTTTTTTTGATTACGTTCTTTTTTTTATTACATGTGATCTGTGACTTGAAGAAAAAAAATGATCAAATGAGACCTGTGGTTTCTTTTTTTTTTCTTTTTTTATTACATCAGACCTGTGGCTTTTTTTTTTTGATTACATGAGACCTGTAGCTTTTTTTTTTTATTACGTGAGACTTGTGGCTTTTTTTTTTTTTATTACATGAGACCTGTGGCTTGAAAAAAGAAAAGAAAAGATGATCAGCTTTAAATTCCCTTTGATTATATTTTCAAGAAAAGACCTGTGGCTATCTTTTATGTATTTTGAATGATGCACATCATACAGTTATCCAGCCAATCCTTGACAAAATCAGTATCTGATAAGAGAAAACAAAGTACAGGTTATTATCAAATAACCAATTCTAACATTGACTTCCTTAAAGTAACTGAACTCATCAATCATTTCAAGCACAACCAAAATAATATTTTAGTTTTTCCCTTGCATTTCTATCATGTTTCAGTTTTAGTTGTACAATTTGCAAGTTTAAGCCATTTGTATGTGTCTATTTTGATGAACAAATTCTATAATTATTTGTCAAGCTCAAGCATCCCAGAAGAAAAAGAAACTCATAAACTAGCTCTAGCTCTGCACTTTAGTTTACTTTTGTATAGTATCTTTTGAGAATGGAGATGATCTAACATGTTTTATAACTAGAGTAAATGAAAACTTAGGAACTCACCATTTTTAGAAGTTGGAGGAACAGGGTAGGGATTGAGCTGCAAAGTGCCCGTGCATCTATAATGTAAAAGGTCAAAACAAGTTATAGACAAAGCAAACATTTTATGCATCCCTAATGACAAACTTAAAATTGGATATAGAATGCTGTCATGAGATATGACAGAAGGCTCTTAAAAAATTAATCTTCAAGATGATGTAAAGGTTTGCATATTATAACAACACTGCCAGTAAACTAGTATCTTCAAGCAATATTTGATATTAATATGAATCTCTTGGAAAATAGATTAATAAAACATTTTTTCTTCGAAACTCATCATCATAACTAAAGAGGGTCCCCTTTTTATATATAAAAAATGGTTCTATAACTTGATTTCAGTAAGAGAAATGATCAAAAGGTGCATGATATAGTTTAATGATACTTGAAATTTTTTTCTTGAAAGTATTCCTAGTAACAAGAATCCAATGGTCACTATGATCACATGATGGTATTGACACCACATAAAAATAACAGCAATCATGGTGGCAATGAGGACTCCACCAATACCACAAATCAAATGCAATAAAAACAAAACCAAAACAAGTGCCAAATCTCAAAATTGGCAACCTATGAAGACTTAAGTTTGACAAGCCCGTAGTCTAAAACAATATGAAGAAATAACTCTGCATTCTTAAAGGTGCCAGCAATAAATTCAACAAATCTCAATTGTTGGACAATAGTCAATTTTGAGTATAAAAATTAAACAAGTCAACTTGCTATTTCCACCTATCAGCATTTTAAAAGTCTGGATCCTAGAGTTATGAATTGAAATGGAAACTAAAGAATTCTCTGTCAAAGGACAATTTTCACATAGATGATAGAACTCTCTAAAACTCCATTCAGATAACTTTACTAAGGAAACCAATGCAAATATATACACCCACAGCCATGAAGAACACACCCTGTACCTGAAAAAATTTGCAGCATCTGGTTCCCTTTTAGATTCCAGCATTTTTTTTTACAAGTTCCATGTGAATTGCAGAACTTAGTCAAAGTGGAAAATAGATCTAAGATCGCTGGAAAGAAGAATGGAATGATGGAAATGGTTGCATGATGAATCTTGGGCATGAGTTGAATTTGGGTTTTTTTTTTTTTTTTGTAGTGGAAAATAGATTTAAGATCGCTGGGAAGAAGAATGAAATGAAAGAAACGATTGCGGAATGAATCTTGGGCATGCGCTTGAATTAGGGTTTTTATTTTTTTTAATTTTTTTTATTTTTTAAGAGGAGAGGTGACGCTGTTTTGGTCCCCTCCAGGGACCTCTCTAGCGTTTGCCTCTCCACTGGATCCGTTCTCAATAAGGGGGCAGATGACTTGTGTAGTGTCCATGTGCTCATTCTAATACCCTCGTACTTGTGATGATGATGCTCAAATTCCATGTTGACACGTGGTGGACTGGATGGTGATTAAGCAATTACTAATTGTTTGAGGTCCTTCTAGCCAAAAAAGAAAACAAAAACTTGACAAGCACACCTTCATATTCTTTAAAAAGTTATATTAATTAGAAAACACTACTTTTCACTAATTTTATTTTTGTTTTATCATAATAAAACTAAAATCTTATGTATCTCTTAATAATAAGATAATAATGATATTTTATTTTATTTTTTATTTATAAATATTTTAGAGTTTTGGTTAAGTTGCAATTTGTTTTTAAATTTTATAAGAGATTTGTGTAGATTTTAAAAAAATAGAAAGTATATTGGTGTAATATTAGTATAATCTAAGAAATATTAGAATTTTTTTTTCTTTCTAAGGTCCTCTAGAGGTATTTGTTATGATATAATGAATATAATTATTAGAAAATGAAATATAATTCAAGTAGTAATTTATTAGATCGATAGTACTAAATATTTTGTTAACCATTAAAATAGATGGTTATAAAATAAAATTCTATATATCATCTTAATTAAGATAAAGAGATAGACGAACACTATAGAGGTTAAGAGAAATAATCATTGATTCTTTTTAAAATTTATTATTGTATTCATAATTATTATTTTGATAATAAAATCACCTTAAAAAGTAACACAATTTTTTTAAATAATTTAACGATTAGATCCAAACCAACTTGCTTGCAGTATTTTTATTTTTATTTCTTTTCTTCTACAAGATTGAAGGCAATCTAATAAAGCAAGGTTTATTAAAAAGCACAAGAAAAACACAAGCTCAACTAGTATAGTGATCAATGAAACCACAATCGGTTTAATGCATTGGAAGCTTGGTGTTTGTATCTTGAATATCTTAAAATGGAATTGCCCTAGTCCCTCTTATATGTGAGCTCCAGCGCTTGGTTAGATTTCAACAAAATCTCAGTGCTTGACTAGTGTATGATCACTCTAGGCTTCCAAATTGTAGCTCTGGACTTTATTAAAATCGAAAGTAGAACACTATAGAATATAAGCCACAAACAATGGTGTTGAAGGGGAAAAAAGAACAACAAATACTAAACCTAAATAACTTAAAGAATGGCCATGTAGAAAATACTATGTAAACTAAGCCACAGAGATTTAGTCATACTTTATTTATGTACTTCCTTGGAATGAGAAAGGAAAAAGAAGATGGCAATGTTACAATGACCTTGCTATAGTTATTATAGAAATGCTCTCAAGTCACACAACTTTGGGTCATCTATGAGAAATTGGCTCTTAAGTAACTGTTCATTTCTGGGTACGAGACAATTTGAATATGCACTCCCACTGACGCAAAACATTTTGTTCACCTTACCATCAAGTGTTACCTTCTAGACTTCTTACTCTGGCTCATCTTCACCAGAGCTCCAAGAAGTAATGGTATGCATATCCACCGAGACAAATCGATTCCTTGTCCTTTAGAGGCATCAGGGCACGAATCCTTTAGTATCCTTTCACGTTCTTCAAACCTTATTGAGTTTGGAAAATACAATCGTCCTCTTTCGCCTGGTTTAATTCCAATTAGCCGGCCTAGGGATACACTACGGTCATGGAAGAAAGATGCCGAAGACTGGTTGTTGCAATAGAAGCAGTACAATGAACTGTAAGCACAAAAGATGTAACAAGCTTCCAGCTTTTCTTAGTTGAAATGTCTTCTGGAGCATCAACAAAGATTTATTTCATAGGTTTATGATCTAATGTGATGTTTAAGAACCATTATTGCAGGTAGAAATCTAGGTCCTATAATAATACAATTCCACCAACGTCCTGAAGACCAAGAACTTTGGTGCTAATTGATTCATTTTTACAAGTTTCAGCAGATTTACTTACACATCTCGTATGAACTAAAGAAATTGTGGAAAAATGAGTTCCTGAGAACATTAATAATGTCACTGCATGTGTAGATCTAAAACTCATCAATTGGTGATATAGGAAGGAAAGAATAATGTGGGATGGAGATTTACCTGTGTGTCAAGATTGGAGGATGAGAATGAGGAGAAACTGTTTGAAGGCATATACAATGAGTATGGATCTACTGCAGCAGCTGGGAGGGTCTCTGCATTCTCCACCTCTCTAAGTCTCCTGTTCATGGACCCAAGCCCAAGTGGCCATCCAATAGGCATCTCATGATTCTGAGAAGAGATGTCATTAATAAGTATGGACATACTGTTCAACAAGTGTAGAATAAATGCCAATATTTCCAATGACAGATTAACATTATACAAATATAAACATTACTATACTTCTGACTTCTGAGTATATAAAGACATAGATAGGTTAATGTCATTATTGAGAAAACTATTTCTTAAAAAGGAAACCAAATGACATTGGAAATCTGTAGACCACACAACCATGAACCACCTACAACGACCAGGATCCTCTCTGATACATGAAACATAAAACATAAAACTAGGCATTGACTATCCATATTGTGCAACTATTGACTTTTTTCACTCTTATCAAGAAGTTCATTTGAAACCGGTATCAATGGGGTCGTAGTAGACAGATGGTCTCCCTTGATCTTTAATATTATTTGGCAAAACTTGGGTTGCTAGAGCAGCTTTTGGTTCTTAACAGAAAGAAGGTCATATCCCATGTTGCTTGTGGACCTTCAAGACCAAAAGGTTAGTAAAAGAAAATGTTCAAAGCCTAGGTTTTATCAGCTACGCTCTCTTCATTTTGAACACTATAGATCACGAAAATGACCACAACTTCAGAAATGATATTCTCAAATCCATTGCAATTTTTTCATACTGATCTATCTTGAAAAGGTTGGGCTGATGCAATCATAAAACATAATTATGCTCTTATGTTCCATTCAAATAGTTATTACTCAAAAACCAATCTTCATATTACACAAGAATATGATGTATAATCCATACAAATTACTTCCCCAAAGTGAAACTAACAGAAAACTCTACTTACACGGAAAAGTTGCAACAATTTTTTAAGGAGTGGTGACTGCGGAATAATTATAAGAATTGTACACCTAGCATTGCTAGAATTCAATTTTGATGGAAGTTCCTGCTTATGAAGATCTTCTCTTTTGGTTCCTCGTTGTGGTGGATGGAAGATTCTTATTCATAATTCACTGTGGAGGCAAAATGTAATGTGACACTTCTAGGAAAGGAGACAGGGGAGGAGTGTAAATAGAATTACTGAAGAAAATGCAGCGGGGGAAAAAGAAGCAATGTATGTTGAAATTAATGCTAGAACAGAGGCAGGGGAGAAACTGATAGAGGTCGAATTATGAAGAAGAGAGCTTTATGGAAGTACTTACTTGATTAATCATGAAATCACTCTCACATGCACTAGGGACGGAGGACAGAGAGCAGGAATAAGAGAAAGCTTTTCAGCAGTAATTCTTATATGGTTCTGGAAGTGCATATTCAATACGACCCTGTAAAAAGTGTTAAGGTCTATACTTTCTCAATTTTGGCCTACATTTTCCACTCTCTTTTAAGGCCAGGCTATACATGTTACTTAATCGGTAATGTTCTACGCATATACTCCTCTTACCTATTAACATCAGTGAAATTAAAAGAAACAGACATTGACATGCATGATTTTTGAAAATACTTCTACAATCAAACTTGTGAAGATATTTCTGGAAAAAGTACTGGGTTCCAGCATCTAATTTTGCATGCTATGCTGTGAATGGCAATTTTCCCAGCCAACATTACATTAAATAGATTCCAACTTGTAGAGAAGTTTATTTCCCTATCTTCTGTTCTCATTTCAGATAATAATACAGATCAATACAGCTAGGAGGCAGCTATGAATTCAAATCGCACTCTACTGCATAAGTTCTAATAACATAATAATGTCTTTTCATGGAAAATATGAACTTAATTATGCAGTCAATGATTTAAGAACTACTTAAGCCAAGTTGAAGATGGTTCCTCACTAATGCACCTTCCCTTATGCCATGCAAATGGAAAAAATCTGATCTGGTAAAACTGGGTTTCTATTTTTTACATAGTTCGTTATACCTCAGGCTAAGGTTCATAGAATTACTATCAAAGCTGCATAAAGATGAAATTTACTTTCAGCGAACAACTGACAGGCATATTAAATCCCCCAAACCGCCTTCACAAACTTAACATCTTGATCAAAATCTGAGTTGTTGCTTCTTAAACATGACATCCTAAAATACCCATGAGTGACCAAGAAGAATCACCGAATCATTGCCCCCAAACTGATTTTTTACTATCTCAGAAAATTAACAGTAAAAGGAGATAGCATGGTACCAAGAATAGAATCCAAGATCAATAACAATGAGGAACCAGAGGTACAAAGCTTCAGTTTCTAATCCAAATTTTACACTCAAAAGCAAATATTGTTCATTAATTAACTTAACTACTAGAAAAGAGTAGTACTAACAGACGCACAATAACCTGATTTTTCACAGAATAACTACACAACACTGAAGTCAGCAACAAAACTCAAAACCCGGATGAAGACAACCGAAAGAAAAAACATTTCTTTTCACAAACATAATAATACTACGAAGCACAGAACTATTACCTCTGCAACCATGGCTGACAGACACCCTCCACTGAGTATTAGATGGTAATGATGTTCACAGAGAACAGAGAGAAAGCAAAGAAATTTATTTTGGAAATACCAATGAAGAATGCTAAATTAATGTCCCTTTATATTCTTCCGTAAACATTCGGCATTTATAGGCTTGGGTCCCACTTTATTGTTCACCCTTAAACATCAATTTGGATGAACACATTTTTCAATAATTAATGAAAAACACTATGAACAAAGAATGTTTAACCGTTAACTTACCGCCATATTTCAAAATGTCATTATGGGGCCACATCAACTACCTACTGAAACAAACTCTGCGATAATAACAACAACCTTAGATTTTTAGCTTTTGTTTTTGGTGCATTGTATAAATCATATGGCTGCTGGGTTCATATTCTCTTTTGGCATTACAAGTGTTTTAACTTAAAAAAGACAAATAGATTAACAAGTGTCTTCTAGAATACTAATTAACCATTATCTTATTAGAAATTTTCAAATAATAATTGCATTAATATATAATGTTCTATCAAAGTATTCTATAATATCTCATTAAAATTTCAGATTCCTTATAGTAATTTCATTATGAGTAATTATATATACGAGTTAAATTTTTATCTTTACTTTTTTTAAGTTGATATCTGAACTGGTTTGAATTTTTTTTTAATTTAAAATACATCATTTTTTAAACAACTTATTTTTAATGGTTATACGATCACAACTTTATACCTACATTTTCTACTAAAAAACATACAAATCATGTTCAACATATGTAAATTAATTTAATCTTAGTTATTCTCTTTTTTTGTTTTTGTTGTGAATCTTTGCCTATATTTTGATTGCGTTTCAAAGGAGTTGGGAAGTAGAGAGGAAACCAAGAGGAGGGTGGTGGAGTGCCGTGTAGACTGGGACTTCAGAAATGGGACCGGACAAAGGAACGGTGTCGGCATCCGTAATTTCATATTTGTCTAGGAGTTGGCTAACGACCAAAATTGTACTTTCCGAGCCGAATTCTTTTTTACTAATATCCTTACACCATTTTGTAAGTGAGTCTAATATGATTTGTGATGCCATTAACCACAAATATTGTTTGGTAAGTTCGAGTTATTAATTTTATAAATATTCTTACATTACTGTGTTCAAGTGTGCTTATCCCTTGAATCATGTATTGTAAATAATCACGCATCAAATATATGTGATTTTATTTTTCTTTTATTGAATAATTTAATATTTGTAAGTATAAAGTTTTTTCGATTATGTTCGACTAAGCTTATATTATTTTGGCTATTTTTTTATTTAATAAAAAATAAATTTATGTCAAGATTAAGAAATTTAATGTATTTGAAAAAATATTTGAATTCAATAAGTTAAAGAATGCATCAAATGGCATTGACAAGCAAATATTATAAAAGATGACATCTTCTTGAAATCAGTTATGCTAATGAAATTATGTAGTGTGGGAGATAATGTATACATTATTCTATCTATTAATAAATGTTAAAATATAAAATATAAAACATAAATTAAGAACTAATACAATTTTATTTATTTATTTATTAAGATTAAGTGTATTTGTATTAATATATATAAACACCGATTAATTATCTTTTTAATCTGATGAATTAATATGATTTATCCAATAGAACAAAATACTTAGAGATGAAAACTTAGGAGTTAAAGATGGCCTGTGATTTATATAGTTAAAATAAGTAATTATCATTTTGGAGTTATGAATATATAATATATATATATATTTTAAAATTTTAAATTCAAAATCTCAAAAAATAAAAAAATAAAAAAAATCTCTTGTTAGAAAATTATATAAAGCATATTACTTACTTGCACGTGTTTCTACGTCAAGATTTGAACCCACCAAATTCACATCTAGTGTGCTTCGAGATCTCTATCAGCATTTATGGTTTAAGGCTTAGGTGTTAGGTTGGCATTAATCTCAATAATTACGACCATGCGTGCTGTAACGACAAATACATTTAAAAATGAACTATTATTTAAAGATTTCAATTTCATTATTTCAATAAATATTATTATTTTTGTAGCCGTTTGAGGTATTTTCATATCTTTTATATTATTGGAGATATTTCACTAAAATTGGTTAGTATATAATAGCTAAAAAATGATGACATTTGAATTTTTCACATCATATTAATGCTTTTCTATATAGCAAATTTTATTTTATTGCATATTAAATTTCTAATTATTTTCTAAAATTCTTAGCATTCATTATTAGTTAGCATCCAATGATTGCATTTTTCTTATTTTACCTTAATTTGATCATTTTACAAAAATTTTAAAATACGTATTCCATATGATTTTTTTCCTTAAATTTTTTATATTTCTATATTATTTTTGAAGTTATCTACTATGAAATAAAATTTTATGAATATGTGAAAAAAAAAAATCAAGTTTTTCACAAGATTCATAAGTTTTATTTTATAATATGTAATAATAAAACTAAAAAGCTAAAAGAAAATAAAAGTTCGTGTTAGTTGATATTGTATATTCATTTTAAAAAGATTTTTAAAAGGTGAATATCTATTTTGATAATAACTTGTAAGTTGAGGTACTTAAATAATATTTAACTCTATTTAAATCTAAACAAGGACCAAATATTTGATTTTTTTTTAATTGTTAAAAAAATGACATTTTATGAAAAAATTGAATATTATTAATCAAATTGAAATTATTCGATTCTAATTTTCAGCCATTTAAATCCAAAAAAATAAAAATTTCCAAACATTTAATAAAGATAAATAGATAATGATAGTAATATAATCAAATATTGAATTGAATATTTTATATGAATTTATAATTAATTAATATTTAATTTGAATAGTACTGAAATTGAATTGAATTTTTTTTAATTAAATTCGAATTCGAATTCTAGTCTTAGTGAAAACACCTTGATCCCTTCTACATAAACGATTTATTTAAAATACTATGTAACTATAGTAATGTTCATTCCGCGGTTGGTTTGAAAGTTGTAGATATGCAACTACTGGATATATAGGAATGGTAATATAGAGAAGAAATAATTGTTTAAAGTGTCTATAGAAATAAAACTAGAAGTACCTCATATTTCTTACAGTACTCATAATATGATTCGTAAAAGTATTGACATAATTTCATAAAATAATTTGATGTGAACGTGACATCAAGAATATAATCCAAATAAAAGAACAAGAAAACTTAAGATAATGAAAAATTTTGATAAGAGAAAATTAAAGTTAATATCTAATATTATGATTTCGAGTGAGTTGACTTAACGATGAAAAATATGTTTTTAATTATTGCTTTCATAAATTAGAATCTTCTTAAAAATAATTGTAGAGAGTGAAATATTTATTAATTTTAATTTTGATATGAATAACATATTTTTAATAATAATAAAGAATATCTTGTTGACCATCAAGTTAAATCTTTAGAGTTTAAGAGTAGATATTTCAACTACTAAATAATATGAAAACACGTAAAATTTTTAGATATTGTTTAAATTATTATTAAACCATCTATAAATATAAAATTCTTACTTATTTCTTTTTGTTTACTTAATGTTGGAGCTTGATAACGTAGAGAAAAAACTGGGGGTGCATATGAGCTAGGCCCAAGAAATTTGTCCGATTAACCGGTTTCCTAAAGCAAGAATCGATGGCCTCCTTTAATTTTAAATATCAACCTTCAGCCCAATAGGAACACCAACCCAGTAAATCCATTCTAGACCAAAGAATGGCCCGAAATTGAGAAGCCCATAATAAAATGTACAATCGTAAAATTTACTTTTTCATTTTTTTTTTCTTTTTGCACAAGAAGGTTAAGATTTGAACCGAATTACAAAATTGTCCTGTACCATACCAAGTGAGCTAAACTCTAACGGTTAATTCCATTTTTACATAAAATTAACTCTTATAAAAAAATAATAGAACAATAACACCTTAATAGAGATTTTTTTTTTGTCTAGAAGACGTCAATTGGCTCTATAAACTACACATCGGAAGGAAGTAAAGAGTATAGTTAAGCAATAATGTGTATGAGTTTCTTGCACAAATAACCAGAGGATTATATCCATATTAAGAATTAATTGTAATCACTCAAGAAGGTACTGGAGTATCCAAAAAGATGACCATGTTTAAGCCTGCAATCAAACTGTTTCATGTTACTTCTGACTGAAGTTATTTAAATTTGTTAAACTGCTGGATCAGATATAGTAAAGGCAGTAGATGGGGTTGTTCATGAGCTACTGTATAACCTACCTCTCCCTCATTTTCACCACTCCAACCCCAACATACTGAAAAGTTCTGTAATTAAATCTTACTATAATCTGAAGCAAATGATTATGGTACCTTCTAATGAAAGTGGGCATCCATACACATAAAGACACCACGCCAAAATTGTCAAGCTGCTACTCTAGTAATAAGGACACACCCTTTTCCCACCCATATATGTCCCCAGTTTTTATTTAGTTAGATTCATACCATAAGTGCTTACTAACTGCTCAATAGTATTAGGTTTTTCAGTACACTAACCACTTAGCTAGACCTAACATCTTCGGTTGTTAGGGGAAAAGAGAAATGAGGAATAATATCACATCACTATATGAAGATCAAGACATTAAAATTTATTTGGCACATTGTATAAGAATAGTAAGGTAATATAAGACTATTTAGTTGGCTCTTATATAATATTTGGCAGCACCATATTAATATAGATATTGTCGATGTTTTTATATTACGTCTGTCAGTATAAAATTATTTAGTGAAGAGAGGAAAGAATAAGACAATAATATAATAATATAATATCTATACAACTTCATACATTGTATAATCCTGTACTATATAATCATGTTCGATGCAGCCAAACTAGTCCTACAATATTAGACTGAGTTTGATGTCACTTGTACTAAACGTATGATGATTTTGTTTTGTGAATGAAGCAGTTAGCAAAATTAGAATGTGAATAGTTACTTACCCCGGAAATGCCCTATACAGTAAAGTCCATGCCAGAACCAAACACAAGAAATTACTTTCTGAAGTCAAAAAGATATTCTACCGGCCTAAATTAAAGCTTATAGAGCATAAAAATAAAGTTTTACCAACAGAGCTATCTCTGTTTTGTTAAACCGTCAGTCACGGGGATGACAACCAAATTTATTTGCTTTGCTTGACAATTAACATTCTAGGATCCCCTTTCAAACATGCATGGTGGCCAGTGGGTAACCAACTAATTGAAATTAAACTATTTAGTCACTCAAGTGGTGGATCCACCTCATTGGGTTGTGCTAGTATATAGCCATTCTCTAAAGCTAAATTGACAGTTTGACACTAACACCTTGATAACTCTGTTTCACTAAACTGAAATTGCCAATAAATACTTTCATAATCAAGTCGAACGAAAAGACTAATTGTGACTAAGCATAATGCTATCTGTGAGCATGGGAATGAACTCTGAAATTAGTTCCAAAATTTGTAAGTTGATTTAAAAGGAAAATATAGTCAAAAGGACATGTGCTACTCAACTCCCCTCATATGAAGCTCCTTCAAAATGTTCAACAAAAATGTTGGTAATCTAATCTAATCATGAATTCTTATCTTTTTGGTAGGTGGGTTAGGGTTAGTGGAGGACCATCAATAGGCATTATAGCATAACTAAAGCTTTAACTGGTCTCTTTGTTTGGCTCCTTTCTCTTTTCTCTTTCCTTGTAGAGGGGAGGGAACAAAAAAGTACTTGTATTACAAATATACATTTTATTGCATTCTATATAACCAAAAGCAAATTATGCTTTCATACTTCAGTACCTTTTTTCCAAATCATGACAGGGACTATGCAAAACCAGAAACAAGATTGAAGAGAATTACAATTAAGAACATAACTTAATCTAGACTTCAATTTTATAATCTCCAATCTAAAGCACAATTAATTAAATATCAGACAGTATTGAGCACACTCAAAAGCAATCACAGTTTCTTAATTTATTTTCAAGGCTCAAACTCTTCTTGGTCCTCTTGAAACTCCTCCTGGTTCTGATGGTACCCTTCAAAGGAATTCTCATTGTTTCCGTAGTAACCCCTGTTGTTGTTGTTGTTGTTGTTTTTGTACCAATTCGTTGAAACAACTTCTCTGGAGCTGCCATATTGATTGGGGTTATAGTTCTCAGAATCAATGTCATAGTAGTACTTACCACCTTCCATGTACCTTGTGTCACTCATCCCCTGCCTCTCCACATTGTAATTGCTTGCAGTATTTTTGTTGTAGTAGTAGTTGTTATTGTTGTTGTTCTGATTGGACATGGTGTTGTAGCCTCTTTCTGTGAACCTTGTGCTACCCATACCATTTTTGTTGGCCTCATAGGCATTTTTGTTGTAGTAGTAATTGTTGTTGTTGGAGGAATAGCCTGTCTGATCAGAAAGCCTTGTATCAGTCATGCCATTGTTGTTGGCATTATAGGCTTCCTTGTTATACTTATAGTAGTTGTTGTTGGGGTACTTGTCGAAGTCCTCGTCCTCCTCTGATGGAGTTTTGTATGGGAGGTTAGTGGTGGGAGTGGTGTAAGAAGCATAGTTGGTTCTGGTGGTGGTGGTGGAGGGAGGGAGTTGGCCAGACTCGTGGCCGTATAAGCCATAGGCATCATTTTGAGTCTCTGGGATGAAGGTTGGATTATTCTCTTGCTTGGTTAAAGGTTCTTCTTTGTTGGGAACCTCTGTCTCTTTGACATTGTTGTTGATGGGGGTGACTTTGCTGAAGAACTGGCTATCTCTAGCATTGATTGGCATGGAGAAAAATAGAGTTAAGAGGAAAACAGAAAAGATGTAGTTTGAAAAAGGAGCCATATGGATGATGGCAAATGATAGAGGAGATGTTATGAAATGTGCACTCTGTATAGCTAGTGATGAAGAGATGTGTGTGTCCAATATCTTTATATAGAGGAGTGAGGACTCTAGACCTCCCTTTTGTCTCTCTCCAACCTCCTTTTTTTCCCTCTCATTAGGTGCAAATGCAAGGAGAGAATGGTTATGATTGTGGCCCCTCTAGAGAAACTTTATTTGATTTACCCTCTTAAATTTTTTTCCTATTTTATTAATAATATTTCATATACTTATTGGGAGCTAGTATTTCTGTTAATAACCTTGTGGACAACATCATCATTCATTATGTTTGTTAACCCTTTGTGTACAAAAAAGTCTAGCTATTTGACTCTCTCATCTTACTCAAATTAATAGTCCATAAAATCTTTCTAAACATTTTACCAATTTCTTGTTTCATCTAAGAAAACTTACATTTCAATTGAAGTTAATCTATAAAAAGACATCACTTTCTCTATTTTTGTTATTTATTCTTTTCTAATACTAATGAAATTTAAATTAAAAGTCTCAAATTTTAATTAGTAAAATGTCTTTTCGAAACCAATGTGAAATAATTAAAATGAAAAGTTATATATAAATAATGGGATTGACTTCATGCTAGTATTTCCAAACAATCAAGCAATGGAATTATAGGAGGTTGAAGAGGATAAGGGTTTGGGCAGCATGAAAATAAGAAGAAGAGAAAAGAAGAAAGGCTTGGCCATGTAATTATGCGTGGGATTGAGGAGTGGAGGTGGTGGGACATGAAGAATATAATGGCATTTGTATACAAAGGGATGCACCTACGGCCTACACTTTTAATACAACGACAATTCATGGCCACAATAATCAAGTGTCATCAATTATCACCACCCAAAAAAAAAAAAAAAAAGTCGTTGCAGCAATAAGTAATGCCACAAAAAATTCATATTGCATATCGTCGTGAAAAAAATAGTCTTTGAATTATTTATTTTATATCAAGAATTCGTTAAACTTCTAATAGATTATACGTATATTGGATTTTAGACTACGCAATAAAACATCGAATTTCCATTAATTGAAATTTCGTTCTCATAAATCCCTTTTTCAATTCCCACCCTAAGATTTGGATGATTCAATCATGAAATTTTTTCAACATGGTTTGGATTATTATAAAAATATTATGTCTATAATCTTGATTTTGAGAATATTTCGGGGTTAAGTTGAATAGATTGTATAAGAATGTCCTAGTGATATTCTCATTGCATGAATAAGAATACTTTTATGTTACACAATTTCATTTATTGGTTTTGATTTTGATACAAAATGTTGTGATTTCAGTCGTCAATATCATTCACAATCATAATTTAAAGTGTTTCTAATTCAAAAAGAACAAAATTTACTCTTTAGAGAGAAAAAGTTGTATGTTATTCTATCTTAATTTAATTTTGAATAACAGGAAAGGATAACGATCCCAATTTGCTCCTACTATAGAAACTCTTCATATAAGATTAGGATGAGTTTCATGTGAGCCCACTCATGTAACCCTATGCGAGAGACTAAAGTGATGGACCAAAATGTACTTCTTATATATCTCAACTACTTTTGGTGTTTTTTCATTTATTTCATGCCTAACAGACAAGAGTAATTAAAACAAGCACCAACGAAATGAAGATATTATACAAGGGCACTCATTTCTTCTTCTGGTTATTTATATATAAAAAAGAAATATGATATCTAAAATTAAAATCTAATTTGGTTAAAATACAAATTCTACTCAGGTCTTGATGATCTAATCCCTCATGTAACTTTTTGCTAATAAATAGTCTTTTTAATTAACTATCTGAGTGAAAGAAATAACATGGGATTGACAAATTACACTTGAGTGTAGGCCTAAATAGTATTAATGGATTATTAATTTGTTCAAGAGCATGGATTTAAACACAATCTGAAAAGAGAAAAAGAAAAAAGAAAAAGGGGTAAAAGGTAAAAGAAGAAGCAACTATGCTTCATTGGGTGCTCAACCAAAAATTTATTCACTAATTAATAATCACCCAAAAGATGGCGTAAAAAGGCACCCCTGCAATCATGAAGGTTAATTTTACAAAGCAAAAGCTCTATTGCTTGACTAGTCTAAAGCCAACCATGAAAAATTCTACTTGTTCAACCACCACATTTAGTGCTTTTATTTTAATTTTTTTGGGTACTAAATAAAATTTCATAACTAAGAAATAAGAGTAGTACAACAATGCCTAAGGAACTTAATTCGATTAAAGTCTGAATAAAAACATTAGCAATAAAAGCTGGAACATAATTAAATAAAACTAAATCCTCGTCTTGTTCTGCAATGAGAACCAAGCATAGCTAAAGCCAAGTATTGAAAAGACAAGAAATTAGTAATATTCTAATTAGGGGGAAGCATTCACTTAAAAGGCTTCTTAACATTTTGACTCCAAATAAATATTTAATTGATTGGAGGATCCTTTTGTAATTGTAAGATTTGAGGGATATCAGAGAATCAGTATACCAAATATTTGTAAGTTGAAGGTACTAAAAGAGTTGAGAGCTTTTTGAATGGAAAAAGTCTCCTTGCTCAGCTATAGTACTTACAAATCATACTTCAAAATATTGAAAGTCATATAGACTCATTCACCATTTTTACCTAAGATTTGTTCAACAATGTATAATGTAGGAAGGTTATATGTATCCTAAGATAGAAGTCTCTATTCGCCACGTGGTGGGCAAGGATTGGCTTGGGTTTATCTAAACTCCCCATCTGCCAACAATAATCCCTGCAGCCAAAGATCTTTGGGTTATATATCAATCTACCTGTATTCTACTCCCATATATTTTACTCAAATTTTCTGTTACTGATCAAGCTTACTACTTAAGTAGCCATTTAGAATGCTTCAGTTAAAGAATCTACTATCCTATCCATGATTACAAAATTATACAAGCAGTCCACTCCTCTTGATGCCTGCAAATACTGCTATCTATGCCTTCACCCTGAAAACCAATTCCTTGAGAAGAATTCAAGATCATTCGAAGAGTATAAGTGAAGTGACTAATGTTTTATACATTGCACTGTGTCCCGCATTAGATGCTAAATTTTAACCATAGGCTTCACTGGGATCATAATCCATATAACCAGCAAATGTTTATTTTGATGTAACACGGGAGAAGTGAGGTTCTTGCACCAGACAAACTGGACACGAGAAGAGTGCATAATTTAGGTGTCTTGGGGGTAATCTGTGTTTATTTCTTCTGTATAAGAAGTACTATTTTGTTGTTTGGAAAATGAAGAATTATGGGGCTAAGGAATCTGGAACTAAATGGTTCATAGTTGAGCACTATTTAAAACTCCATATACTCTGCAGAGCTAATTATCTCTCTGAATCAGGTTATTCACAGGACTGTTAAGCCATCGAGTGCTCTAGGGTTGATCGACCCATCTCTCACAAAGGATGGTGGTATTGTAATGAGTATAAACTGGGATTACAGCTATTTAGAGTGAGGACAAAATTAGGTTAAGAAGTGTATACAACTGAAATCAAGGTAGCGAGATGAAGTGATTGCATATACGGAGAGTCAGATTCACACAACGGGATAGGCAACTTGGTTGACAAGTAAGAGGAAGATGTCATTTTGAGAAGACTTAGCAGGAATATATTGGGTTCAAATATAAGAGAGACGATCCTTCTTTTATTGATTTCTTGAGCATGAAAGAAAATGACTTCTACAAGTAATACAATCCATGATTCAAAACAACTTCTAGAAAGTGTTGGTTTGGGACTGTTTTTCAGACTAGATTCAGATTTCAATTATGTATATAATTATTGCTTCTGAAGATATGTAGTTCTCAGCAGTTATTTATCACCTATAACGATTTCTAGAGGATAAGATGTGAAGAAAGTTCTGAGGGATATATCTATCCATGGAGTACTATATATTTAAATCGATTTCCCTAATTACCATTGTTACTGACTAAGCTTAGTAGCCATATATCAAAGCATCTATGCAATCCAATGGATTTCCCTGTGAAAAGGCAAAAACTTGAATCTCTCTCAATTTCTAGCTCTAACTATTCTCCATGTCGTTCAGTACTCCCAAGATGACTTAATTACGGAAATCCTCTCATTCCTGCCTGTCAAATCTCTCTGCCACTCTAAGTGTGTATATAAGCCATGGCTTTCTCTAATCTCCAATCCCACCTATGAAAAATGCACATCAGTCATCAAAACCTTAAACACATCATCAATCAGTTGCTCAATGAACTTCTTCAAGTCCCTCAACTTTGAAAAAACAGAACATGAAACTCCATGGAGCTATACCTTCCCCAACCATTCAAACAAGTTGCTGTCTCTTGCAATTGTTTAGTATTAGCCTAGCCTACAATTTTTATTTGTGGAACCCATCAAACGGAGAATACAACATATTCGCTTCTCCACTTTCTTGTGAAGTGTGCATCAGTCAATGAGTTTAGTTATGATCATTGTATCAGTGATTACAGAATTGTAATGGCAATGAACCCTTTTAGTGCCACATATACTAATATCAGTAACTTCACCCCAAAAATCAATTCCTGGAGAAGGATTCAATTTTGTTCAAGAGAATAATGTATGCCACTAAAGTGTGCTAAATATCCCGCAGGTTACCACATTCGATGGTGAGTTAAAAATTTCATCATAATTATGATCGATACTGCTCTTTTCTTTGTATCAAGTATGATTCAAATGTTGGGTAAGTTCCGATCAGCATGAAAGGTGTAACGATTCTGGGCACTCTCCCGGAAAGAGGGCCAGTGAAATAAACATGTGATGCGGACTACCTGACAGAAAGACCCTACGGAGCTTCACTGCTCCCTGGGATTGGCTTTGTACCTTTCCTGCACAGCTTAGGTGGAAGGTGAAGAAGGCCTCCTCCTTTTCTTTTCTTTTTTTTGGGGGGGGGGGGGGGGGGGTGGCGGGGCGCAGCAATTATTGAGATACATTTTGGAAGAGCTAGAAATTAGAATTCTAACATTGTGTCAGGACCTACAGGGCAAAGGGACGGTCTATAATTTTGATTTAGTAAAGGAGAAGTTTAGTGAGGTTCCCATAGCAGATATGATGGACACGACAAGATGCATTTTTAGGTGTCTCAGGAGACAACATTTGTGTTATTTCTTCTGAATGCTGTGGTCATTGTTCTGTATCTCATCAACTTATCAGACCTTATTACATTATAATTATATATATGAATGGCTAACAATCAATTGTTCTAGTGCCAATCGGTTTCCACCTATTAGGCATAGTACCAAATACAAGAGAGAAAAAAGAATAGATATTTATCAAAGGAGAAGACAACAAAATTATAGCAAAATATAAATTTTGTCAATCATATGTGGGAAATGGACTCCAGAAAAGAAGGGTAAACAAAAAGAGATTGGGAATTAAAATTGGAATTACCGGGTTAATATTACTTCCCACGCGTTTTCTACTGAACCTCTTCCTGACATACTCTCGCCTCTGTTCTTCACCCCACTGAGCTTCCTCCAATCCCTTTGCAAGAATCAATGGCGGTGGCTGTTGAAATGGGCATTTGGACCTCCAAGAGGTTTTGGGGAGCCCGAATCTGGAAACCCTTTTGAGGAAAAGAGAGAATCCCCATCTTGTATAAAGAGAGGGGAAGGTTGTGAGAAGTTTAGAACAGAGAATTGGGGGATAGTCCCAGTTGAGGTAACAGGGGATTTTGGAGGAGATGAAGAATTGAGAGTGGAGATTTGGTTTGGTTGTGGGGCTAGTGAGAATATGGGTTAAAGCTTGGATTCTGTTCTCCCATGTTGTTTCTTCCATTCGCTTATGCTAATGTCTCCTGCAAATGGAGACACGAGTGCAAGACGGGGTCTTCCAAATGGAGGGCAAGAAATGGTTGAAATTCACGAAAAGAGGAATCAACTATTTGCATTTTCCTTTTGCCCCCATAAACTTTTGGCATTTCCACATTTTCATTTTCTTTCCCTCTTGTTTTTTTTTCTGTTGCTAAGAAAAGAAGGAATTCATCTAGTATATCTATTTGTCCAGCATTTTATCACAAGTATTTAGTACACTTTTCTAATTTATTACTGCTCAAATTCTTTCTTTTTTTCATGAAAAAAAATAAAAGACTAGGTCTAATCAGATCAATTTTACGAAAACATTAATAAAAGATAAAAATGCAAAATATGAGTATGAAAAATTGACGAGGCAACAAAAATTGTATTAGACGTGTTTGCAAGTTTTATACAAAGAACTCCAATAATTTGACTCCGGCTGTGAAGCTGCAATATTTCTTTTTTTTTTTTTTTTTTGCTCACATAAATGTGCAGCCATAACTCAGACAAAGTGAGGTATTTAATCCCGAGAACCTATTTACATTCAAGTCTAGAAAGGAGTTGTCATTTAGAACAGGGAATCATTGGGTATTCTCCTTTTATGTGGAAACTTATATATGTAGTCGCTTATGATGAGAGCAACATCCAAATCAATGGAAAGGTGATCAGAGCAGAAGCCTGGAAACATGTACATTTGATTAAGAAGGTTGCTATAACAAGAAAATAGAAGGATTTTAATACGTTTAAAAAAGTAACAAATAAGTTTCAAAACTAAACGGGCAATAAATTGAAATAGTACCAACCAGGAAGAAAACTAATTCATCATTGACAAGAGATGCAGTAAATTCATATCTCTCCATTTCTTTTTTGATGACAGCTTGAAGCTGCAAATAAAAATTGAGACTTCAAGAAAGTGCAATGGCCAGAAAAAAAAAATATATATGTAAGGGCACATGAAAACTGGAAAGACCAGTGCTTGCCAAAATTCAACCATGATATCCCCACATTTATAACGTTTTATAATCTCGTCAAATTGCTGTATTATGAAACAAAATAATTAGTGAATTTTCTGTCCTCTTTATATAGAAAAGACTGAATTTAAGTTTGCAGTGCTTGAATTGTGACATGACCATACAATCTCTATAAACAGCGTACACACAACTATGTTATAGGCAACACAACGGGCTTCAGTGTGATAGAAGTTATATACATATAAGGCATATGTGATTTCAAAAAAAAAAAAAAATCATATTCTGTTGTGAGAGCAACTCTTACTTCATTTCTCTTACAAGGATTCAAAGCACTGGAAATTTTAATTAAAGTGATATATGTACGGACCTCATGGTGATACTTTTTAGCTGCTGTAAACAATCTTCTCAACTGATGCAAACATTGTGAGAGACGGGAACTCCAGGTAACCCCTTCACCAAACAAAAATGAATCCAGCACTCTAGACACCTGAAGATTATCAATAAGATGGTTGTTGATGAAATAGAATACTAATAATTGTAACTAACAGAAACAAGATACTGATACTTGTAAGTTGCTACAGCAAAAGTCGTCTCATTATTAAGGATACCATTTCAGTAGATATATATATATATATATATATATATATATATATATATATATATGTATATGCATATGTATATGTATTATAATAACTATATATATTCATAAACTTGTTATAATAAATGATCAGTTACTATATAATCTTTTTCATTACATTGGAATTATAGTGTTGTGGATATGATGCTTGTACGGGCCATTGTTTGGTATGATTTGAGCATAGTTGAAATTACGTTTAGCTTTCATAAACTAGAATTATTCAAGCCCGCTAAACCCAATGTAGTGCTAGGGTGTCGCATGTTGACATAAGTGTTATTAGTAGTGGTTGGAAGTAGTGTGTGTGATTTCATATATTGAGTTAGATTTGTTTAGGACAGGTGTTTGAGAGTTTGTCATCTGACTCCCAGGGGAGTTGAGTAGTGTACAAAAGAGCCAATTGCTGTGCATTTGGTTTAATGTTGGTCGGGTTGACTTCTGGTAACTTTTTGTGATAGCTTGTATGGATCAAGGGAGGGAGAAACAATGCTGTCCCTATTACATCGCAATAGTTTGAAAATTAACTCCCAATGTTGTCTCCATCATTAAATGAGAAACATTAGTAGTTCAGGAGTCTTGATAACAGTTGCAGCTGATACTGCTGCTATTTTTTAGAAAAAACCCAGCATGAATCTCCAGAATTATACTAACATACATGAATTGGTAATAAGGAAAGCTTAACCTTCAAGAATATGCATCTTGCAGACCCTACTTGCCTCCGAGACTTCATAGTCCTAATCTACAAAAACACACATGACACATACATAATCTGATCATCACAACGGAGAATAAAGATCACCACACACAGTTCATGTGGTTACATAATTACTTATAAACTTGTAAGTGAATTTTATTATACCTTGGTAATTTGAAGAGCTTGTTCGAGTCTCTGAATTTGAATCCAGTGTTCTGTAACAATGTCAGCCATCTGAACAAAATAAAAAAGATAATGATATAAACTAATCCAAGCAACTATCCTCAACTAAAAAAGGATAATGAAAATCTTTTTTTCCGTAGAGATGAATATTAACTTCCTAGTTAGGAATAAGAATCACTGGCTAAATTATACAATTCTCCTTTTGTTACAAGTAAAAATATATGAGTTGCTCCTCAATGAGCAAGATTACTGCATACCAAATTGTGGTATATGTGGTCCCTCTTTCTTGCCACATGGACATGTACGCCACATCAATCGATCTGTCAGGCCTAGAGGCACTAAGAAGGTTGTCATTTAGTGGTCACAACGAACGGCCAGCTTGGAGGACATAATCTTAAATACACCTTAAGGGGTTTATGGAAATTGGAAGGGCCTTAGTTCTTGAAAGGACCTTTCTTGTGCTTGAGCAACATGTGTGACTTCTCTCAACTCTCAAGTAAACCCCCTCTCTCTATATCTCTGAACACTTTACTCTTTCTTATTGGTTCCTCTCTCTCCTCTTTTTACACACATCATATCTCTCTTCTGGAAAGAACTCCATGACTATTAGGTGTGCCTTTAGTATTCAATGTAGGTTTCAGAAAACATTAGACACACTGTACTGAATGATTAATTAATTTAGGTTCCTTAGTGGCGGTTAGTTATATATTCACATCACAATACAAAACATTTTAGGTCCAGTATTCTTTTGGCCAAACTAAATGTTTTGATTTAATCCAAGTGCTTTCAGATTGGGGGATGTTGACACTGACTGAAGTAGTGAAGGGAGATATTGAAACATCTGCATAAGTACAAGGTTAACACTGTTCATTGGCTAAAATTGAAACAAAAAAGGCCAAATATATACACCCAAACTCTTTTTTCTAAACAAGGACCATATGAGAATCTGTAAATTAGTTCATCTATGCAAATAAAGAACAACTATCAATTGTAAATGAGTTGGAGAATAAACCTGTTCAACTTGTGAGGTTAACAATTCTAGTCTATCATCAGCATCCTGAGCTTTAGATTCTAAAATATGGAGATCAAAGTTGTTCTTTCTTGAAGCAGCCCAAAGAAGTTGTACCTAAATATTCCGAAGCCTATTTCTCAAATCAATTGAACTTTCAACGAGATCTAGAACATGCAATGCAGCAATTTCTATTGTTTGCTGACATGAGTAACCAACAAAAGTAATAACAATAGGATAAATGCAAACCAAATAACGAAAAAGAAAACCTCTTCTTCCAGAGCCTCAAGTCTTCCCTCGGTATGCAATGATTTAATCTGCAAATTACAATTAATTCTGATAAACCCCAATAGCATCATTTATGGGGAAGCATCCATAGGCATCTAGATATCTATTGATTATAAGACAAGAAAAATAGCACATACATGAAGAAAGATTTAGGTCAAGGTTGTCACTTGATAAAAAGTTTTAAATTATTGAGACAAAATTAGGTGTCCACTGTACAGTGAGTCAGTGAGGTATTCCAAATGGTCTGTGTGCAAGAAAGTAGAGCAATTAATCAACTTTTCTTTTTAATTGTCTTGTTTTCTTCCTATCTTTTTTTTTTTGAGAGGAGGAAGATATGTTTGCAGTTGAGAGATGGAACCATGATGGTGGCAGACATCCCGAGTGATGAGTGCCACAATGAGCTAAGGCCATAAGCCCTTAACCTAATAGAGAAATTGCAAAGATCAATTTGTGTTTTTTCTAAGAGGCAAGTAATCATTTCTTAGGTTCAGAATGATAGAAAAGAAAATGGCGATATTGATCATCAATCTAACTTTTTACCACAAACAAATGTACCTGACAACTTTTTCAAATAAATTGAAAAAAAAGGAGTCATTTTGAATACTTCTAGTGGATATATAAGCACCCAAATAGGAGTTCTACTGGAAGACAAACCTCAATACTAGACAGAGTAGACTGGAGATTTTGGATCTTATTTGACATTTCTTCAATCCGCTTCTCACACTGTCTGAGGTAAAGGCTTTTCTCATTTGAGCTCTTAATGCTTTCTTCAAGAACAGATTCTGCATTAATAAATATTGAACAAATGAAGAAAGCCGAAGAAAGAAGGATCCTCTCCTCAATTGTAAAATTCATTTAGCAACAGAATACAGTCAAATACTTTGACAATTGAATTAGTGATTGTACTGGGGCAAAAACTATAAATCTATTCTCAGAAGAATATGAAATGAAAAAGATGAAACTGTAAATCAGCTTAGTGCATGAAGTATTGAGAAAAATGGCACATTTGTATCTGATAAACAACACCAAAATTACAGTTTTAAGATTGGCACAGGCCACAGACGCCATACCCTGTCTCAGTAATATCAAAACAAAGGAAATGAATACTATCCTCTTACCATTCTAGCATTACAACCTCAAGTGGGTAAGCTAAAGAATATCACAAGTACATAAAATAACATCATGACATATTCTAAACCAATAACAGAAAAATGGGCAGTGAAAGCAGGGGATATAAAGTCTTCTTTATTTCCAAAAATTGGAATATTACCAAAGGAAGCTTCACTAGGCAGCAGGTCTTGCGTAACAACCCCCACCCCAAATAACCCATATAGACACTAACCCTCTTGACAATGAACCTAATACCAAAAAAATTAAGGTAAACTCAAAAAACAATTAATTACAACAATTTCTTTTTAAAAATGAATAAGAGTACAATCAAAGCTATGCATTGAGAGCAGAAACAATAATATAAATATTGAATATCTATTACCCAAATGAGCGATCTTGAGCTTGATTTGCTGCAATTCGGAAATCAAATCGTTGTTTGGTTGAGCTGAAAGTCTGGTTTCTAAGAGTGGAAAGACAATGACGAAAATGGCGGGAAGTAGGAATAGAGCCCGATACGCTGCCATTTTACTAGTCCCTACTGGTTTCGGCTTCAAGAGCTTCCGATTGTTTGTCTTATGTGATTTCTTTGTTGTCAGGGACAATTTGCATGCGCGTGAGTGCAACTGACACGGAGAGAAACCCTGGGTCACCATTTTCATTAAACCTGCTTCAACGTAAAAACGACGCCGTTTGAGTTCTAACCTTACTGACAGCAGTGAAAGTCAATTTTTTTGTCTGTATTTTAACGGAGTCCATGTGGATGCACTACAAGAGATGACAACGTTTTTTTTCTTATGGTTTAACGACACGTCGTTTGGAAAATAACCAGGATCTTTATAATATTCAAGTATTTTACTATTTAATTTTTTATATTCTTAAATTAAACAAAAAAAATTAAATATATTACTAAAACATTCGTTTGAAATATATATATTTTAAAAAAAAAGATCAAACAAAAGTAGTACTAAACACGGATTAATTATATGTATAATATTTTATTGAGAGGAGGATGATTTTATTTCTTTATTTTTTTTTGTAATATAATTGACTTAAATTAGACAACTAATATAAAACAAAACAAGATTTTTTTTTTTTTATCGAATCTAAATAATCATCAGCAACATTAGTCGCCAGTCACTCAACACAGGAATTGCATTGCCGATACACATGATTAATTTGGACAGTCCACTTCGGGCTAAAATACTATGTATAAAAATTAAGTCAAGCAAATTACAGTTTATCTTAGAAATAGCAAACTGCAATGTCGTCTTCGACTTCTACAACCGAATTGCCGTTGCCCGTTTATAAAACAAGAGCAAAGGAAAATTTTGAACTCGGTAAATGAAATGAATGTGGTATGTCTGGAAACTTCCACATCATTCTGGTCTTTCATAGATTTGGACACATTCCAGACGAATCCTTCTCCTTCGTTTCCATTCTCTTCACTAGTCAGTGTACCTTGCATGAACCAATCTACCTTCTCTGCAACAGAGCCTACAACAACAGCAAGCTCCAGTATAAGACTCATCAGAGACAACAGTCAACAGCAAGTTTACAGTGAATTCTCAATCAAAGTTTCATAGGAAGAAGAAGAAGTAATATGGGTGTAGATTATTATAAGATTTTGCAGGTTGATAAGAGTGCCAGCGATGAAGATTTGAAGAAAAGTTACAGAAAGCTTGCCATGAAATGGCATCCTGATAAGAACCCAAACAATAAGAAAGAAGCTGAGGATAAATTCAAACAGATTTCTGAAGCCTATGAGGTAAGCTGGACCATTTTCATCAAATTCCTCTCCCGGTATCTACGTTCAAAGCTTAAATAACAACCAGAAAGTTGAAATTTTTTTGCATACCAAGTAAAATCACATTATATAACTGGGTTTAGCGATGGTTTCCTAAATTTTATCTGAATTTTACCTCATTATCATTGCTCAGCTTTTCCCCTCTACTCCTATATGTGTTTTTGTTCTGTTTGTGTTATTGGGTTTATATGTTTCTTGATTTTCATTTTCCTTTTATGGGTACAGATTTCAGAGCTACATATTTCTGGGTGGCACCCTAATATTATCTCACTCTTATCTGTCTGTTTTCCTCTATGTCTGCGTTGTGTGTAGTGTTCTAGAATAGAGTCTCATTTAATTTTAATTTTTAATTTTTAATTTTTACATTGGTTTTAGGTTCTAAGCGATCCTCAGAAGAGAGCAATTTATGATCAGTATGGGGAAGAAGGCCTTAAAGGCCAAGTGCCACCACAAGATGCTGGTGGGGCATCTTTCTTCCAAACCGGAGAGGGTCCAACAACCTTTAGATTTAATCCCAGAAACGCAAACGATATTTTTGCAGAATTTTTTGGTTTTTCTAGCCCATTTGGAGGAATGGGAGGAGTCGGTGGCATGAGAGGTGGTTCGAGATCCTTTGGTGGAATGTTTGGGGATGATATATTTAGTTCCTTTGGGGAGGGCAGGCCGATGAGTCAAGGACCTCCCAAGGCACCTCCAGTAGAAAGTACATTGCCTTGTAGCCTTGAGGAGCTCTGTAAGGGAATTACCAAAAAGATGAAAATTTCAAGGGAAATTGCTGATGCTAGTGGGTAAGTGCTTCTTGTTTAGCTTTTAAAATTAGTTACTTTAGATTATTATTTACAGATAAGCAGTTTCTAAATTATACAAGTTTTAGTACTTTTCCATGCAACTACTTACTCGCCTCTAAAAAAATTGAAGAATTACACCTCTTGAATAGGTGTTGCCGTGTTGGTTCTTTCAGTTTTAATTGCTTTTCTAAAGTGTGTTCAAAATATTGTATCAATGGCTCTGGTGGTGGGATGGCAATTGTTAAGGAAGTTTTGGCAGTTATACCGTCGCTTTAATGGATCGTGAGAATCACATCCTCATCATTGCCAACATTTTGGCATTTGTGCCCCGTAGCTGTCCCTGCTGAAGCTTCCACTGATTGAATTGTTAATGTGGTGACCAACAGTCATTAGCACCTTTTGGTTGCCTAGTTTAGAGGAATAGTGAGCTGTGGGCACAAATGAAAGATACTTGTTTTGAGCATTTGTGAGTTATCCCACTTCAAGACAGTTGATTTTTTCTCATTTTTGTGACCCTTAAGAGAGTGAAAAGAGGCAGGGAATTGATATGCGTACGTGTACTGTCCTTAATCCCTTTGGCGGCGCAAAATTTATGTAGGAATTTTGTTTTCTCTAACAATAAAGTTCTTATGTTATGTTTCTCTAGACTGGTGGAGATCTATTAAAATATGAAGCGGTCTCCCTTACAAGGAATAGGAGATGAAGTTATCGTTCTGAGTCTTAAAATTTGTTTTTGGCTATTAGAATTTGTAGTTGTGAGTTGTGACAGTTAGTCAAGGCAACATATTGTCGTACCCTGTGATTGCAGCTGTTTGATTTGGTGTTCTCTTCATGTTTTTAATTGATTTTCCAGGAAAACCTTACCCGTGGAAGAAATCTTAACCATTGAAATCAAACCTGGATGGAAAAAGGGAACAAAGATCACCTTCGCAGAAAAAGGAAATGAGCAACCAAATGTTATTCCTGCAGATCTTGTTTTTATAATTGATGAGAAGCCTCACAGTACATTCACAAGGGATGGTAATGATCTGGTTGTCACACAGAAGATATCACTGGTAGAAGCTCTAACAGGCTACACTGTCCATCTCACAACATTGGATGGAAGGAGTCTGACTATTCCTATAAACAATGTGATTCATCCTAACTATGAAGAGGTTGTTCCAAGGGAAGGTATGCCGATACCGAAAGAACCTTCCAGGAGGGGTAAGCTTAGGATCAAGTTCAATATCAAATTTCCAACAAGGTTGACGTCTGAACAGAAGGCTGGTGTGAAAAAACTTTTGGCGCCATAATTGGATTGTGGCAAGCAATGAGGATGTGACATGGTGTATAGGTTTTTTTTTAATTGTTCACAAGATGGCTGTGAAAGGCAAGATCAGGAGATAACTAGGTAGCAAATGAGTCTAGTTCTCAAAGATCTGACTCTGTTTTTTTCTGTCGTGTTTAGCGTCCTTGTGATGTGTTTCTGAACCATTATAGAAGCAAATTAACGAGGATTATATGGGATGGTATATAACCCCTTCAACTCCACGATACAACACTTGAACTACTACTTTCTCGTTACATACGCATTATATGGGATCTAGGTGACAGATTGAACTTAGTCTACCTTCCCCATTTGTACAAAGCAAAAAGAATTGACATTTAAACTGGTTTATTCTATTAAAAAAAATTATAACAAGGCCAGCACCTAATAAGGCCCTTCGAGTCAACTTGCTTAACAACACAATGCGTCATTTTCGTCAATGATATACATAATGCGTCAACTTAATGCTTTTTATGAGATACACCGCTAACTTCTGTACAGAGCTCAACCACTTCTAAAACTGCACTATCAAAAATTTAACGCAGCTTTCAAATGCTATTACCTCGTCAAACTATTAAACTCTTTGATGCTCTAATCACACGAATCTTCAGAAACTGATGATTCTGTGTCATCATTTACAACTCTATTTGTCATTCTGTCTGAACCGTTGCTAAGAACGTCTTCTTCTGAATCTTCAACTGCCTGTTCGTTGATGGCATTGGCAACTTCAAAAGCGTCCTCCTCCTCCTCCTCTTCATCACTCACTTCCATTAAATCCCTACTCCATCTACTGGGGGCACTATTGAACCCTACCTCCCAACTGCCTTGTTCATATTCCACTGCTTGGACATCTTCATCAGATTCCATTTCTTCAGCAGCACTGTTAATATTATCATCATCCTCCATGATGCTACTTACCTTTTCACCACCCCATTCCTTACCCAAGTTTCTCAGTGATTCTCCCCCAACTTTGGGAATTTGACTTGAAGCTGTTGGGCCCACCAACAAATCCTCAACAGCCCTCTTTTCCACTCTCCTTTTCCTAACTGTTCGGCGACCCCGTCCACCAGCTTGTCCATGTGTTCCACGTTCCTGCTGTTGCAGTCCCTGATTTAAATTCTCACCACTCCTAATTCTATGGTAGCCACTATCACATTTCGACAGGTAAGTTCTTTTGGACAATCTTTTACCTCTTCCCTGTTCCAAACCCCCACTCCCACGTCTGTAGCTTTTCTTTCTCGCAGCAGCAGAGTTATCTTCTCTGATGATGTCATTATAAGCTAGTTCTGCTGGTTCAGCCCCTGTCTCAGTTTTTAGGGAAGTATGTTTTGAAGGAAGCTTCTGCAGAAAAGTTAAAAAAAGTCACAAGAAATTGACTTCAATTCTTTTATCAGCTTGAAAACATTGCTCCCAAAATGATGAGCCCCAAACACAAATAAACAGAAGTGGCAGCAAATGATTCACAACATATCAGACACTACAGTCAACTTCAAGAGTTTAGTAGCTACTAAAAGAACAAGAAAGCAACTCACCTTGTATTCTCTGACGTCTTTGTCTTCACAAGGCTCAGGTTTCTCATGCTGTATGTAACTAATGGAAGCATCAAGCTCAAAAAGCCTCAGAGCCACAGCTGCAGTGGTTTGTGGCACCCATGGAAGTACAGGAACTGATTCAGGATCTTTAGAAGCATGTGCAGCATTCCCTGGCATGGTACTCAGCCTCAACAATTCTTCAGTTGTCGAGAAATTTGAAGACAGAAAATCTCGCAGCAGTGCTTTCTCACACACAGTCAATATCTGCAAGACAACTTAATAATTTAGAAAAGCAGAAGCTATTTATTAATTAGCAGGAATTATTATATCAGTGTCAAATATTAATCAATAATTTTTTTGCAAGAAATCAGTGTTTGACAGACAGAATCCTGGAGACAGCTTTTTTGCTTACCCAAAAAAAAAAAAATTAATAAATAAATAAAGGAAATGAACTCTTACATTTTGCTTAAGATTTTTCCAATTGATTTCAAAAGTTACAATGCCTGTATGTAATTTCACACCAACTCGTGTCTCAAGCCAACACAAGGTACCAACCATCATGATAAACTAGACGACTTTTAAATAGAAACAAGGTGACAAGCTTGCTTATCACATAAGCAGATAAAATCAGTAACAAAATATGAATATTAGTACAACATTTCCCATAATCCTTGTTGGACATATGGGGTCAATAGCAGAAATAACACTGTTGATGATGTTATCTATACTAGTACAAGCCACGTTAGCAAATTGGTAAAGAACGCAGGTATCTTGGTCTAACATTGAAGACAATGAAGATATAGATGAAGGTACAGAAGATTCCACCATAGAAGTTGAAATATTTCCTACCTGTAAGAGTTCCTCACGTGAAGATGATGTGCTCAACCTCATACCCCAGTGCCTCCTATTATCTTCCATCCAAATTGACCGAAGAGCTTCAGGTGGAACAGATACCTGTCATTCAAAATGCAGAGCAATACAGACCAGAAAATAACGGAACATGAGACGCTAAAGGATGCATATAATCAAGATGTAATAAGAAAAATGAAGGTATAAGGTCAAAACACAAGCAAAAGTCATTGGTACTCACTTCCACGAAAGCTAAGAGGGCCTTGAGCAATCTGCTTTGCAGAGGAAGAGAAGAATCCAAAGTATAGATATCAGTGGAGACTAACTTTTTCGCTCCACATTGAGAGGCATGGTTAGAAAAACTAAATCCATTATTTAAGGAACCAAAGGTCTGGTGGCAAGAAAGGCAATGGGAGTCTTCAAAGAAATAAGAATCAAGGCAGATATTACAGATGTCCACCAGCTGTTGGCACCTCTTTTTTCCACATTTCATGGCACATAATGTCGATGTGTTATAGCATTCTTTCCACAACCACTTCTGAAAATCTTGATACCTTCTCAAGGCAGCTTTCTTCTCAGTATCATTTCTCCCGAGTTCAATTCTGAAAGATGATGAGGTTTCTGATGAATCAGAATTTAAACCACAAAGGGAGCTGCTAGGACTGTCAAAACCAGTGTGCCGATCAGGACTGGAATTGGTTTCATTGGCTTCACTTTTAAGAATTTTGGTACTCTTTAAATTTTTTTGCACATTTTCCTTAAAGGAACTCTCAATCTTTTGCAACATTATGCGCAAATGAGATTCCCTGATCCCACGTGTGTCCAAAGACGTCAAAAGAGCATCAAAGGCCTATGCAGAAAAATGACTGAATGAATTACAAAGTATAGAAATGCAAGGTAGCAAGAGAAAATAATATGAAACTCTTCGATTGAGATTCCCATGAGCATTGAGCAGATAAATTGGTCATAGTCAAGCACAATAACTACATAAATACATACACATTTTCACTGATCAACTAGCCAAAAGGTAGAGAATATGAAGCTGCAAAGACAGCTCAAAAGAAACAATAATTTTATAAGAGCAAATAGGGATAAGGCTTTACCCTGTCGTAGATTCATTAAGTCTCTCCATTATACAAAAACAACATACAATTTACAAGGTTCAAGCCGCTTGTGTAATCACGAATTCTGAAGGTACCAACATATGATATCTAAGTGGAGAAGTCTATGCTCATAAGTAAATTATGCCACAATCATTGTTAGATGTTAACAATTTTAGAACAAGACACAGTCATTGATTTAAAAAAAAAAAAAAAGGTATATAATTGCCAATTTCGTATCATTAATGGTTATTGGTTAACAAAAAATGCTTCATAACATAAGCAAGTAATAGAACAGGTACATAAACTGAAGACAAACTAACCTCCTCAGAATCAATAAGCCTCCAATTGCCATCACGCAATTCAACAAAAATCCTGCCAGAACCAGGATCATTGCTAGACGCACATGCAACAAAGTGCCAATACCGATTACGTCTGCGATCTTGTCCAAGGGGCAAGGACCTGTATATATACATCTCTTCTGCTCTGTGGCCAATATAAGCTTTCAGTTGGGAACGTGACCTTTTGGAAGCATACCCAACTTGCTGAGACTGAAAATTATCAGCACCTGGGTAGAAATCTTGAACTACTAAGGCCTTTTCGTTAGGTGCGTTAAGCTGATTCTGGAGACTCTCTGCATCAGGAACTGGTTTTTGGTTTTCTGCAGCAGTGGAGGATGCCTCGTTGATTTTATTAATATCAGGCAATGGGCTTTGATTCCCCTCCGCTGGAGGGAAAGTGTACTGTGTTTCAACTTTATTCACAATAGAGGATGCAAAATCTGATTTATTTATATTATCATCTTTCAGACGACTTTTGTCTAGCTGTGCCTCAGCCCACATTTGCTTCTTCAGAGCATTTGCTGCTTCCAAACGATCCTGAAATTCATCATGTCAACTTGAAAATTAAAAAGCCAATAATGACGATAATGGAAATTGGAAAAAGCAACCTAAAAGTATTCAAATGTATAATAATAAAAGGGAATTCACCTCAAGAATAAGACGGATTGAATTTCCTTCATTTGCAATACCAACCAATGCAGCAAGAGCATTTAGACGCTCCTCCACACTAAGAACAGAATATTCTCCTTCCATGAGCCCTTGTATCCATGACTCTCCAGACTTGCTTTCATCAATTTCCATATCATCTTGATCAAGATTTCCAGCAGTGATATCTTCATTAGATACAGGTTTTGCGGAGACAGCAGTAAGTGAATCAGCATCCTTAGGACCACTCTCAGGGAAAGATGAAATGTCCTTACCAAACTCATTTCGAAGATTTGCTTCTACATCATGGCACAAATTCTCTTTTTCATTTGAGATAGTGTTTATGTCATCATCATGTTCAGTGGTTTTGTTTGTAGTAGGAGTAACTATATCATCGAGTTCAGGATCCTCATTGACATCATCAATCTCAGACTCTTCATCTCTTTCAACATCATCAGCATCCTCACCAGCAAGAAACCCATTTTCAAATATCTGAATTTTCTTTCTGGCTTCTGAAAGTATAGCTTCAGCATCAGCAGGATCCTTTCTGTATGCAGCTCGTACACGATACGTTGAAGGAGCTATTCTTTCGAAAAGCTTTGCATCCCTAGTCAAGGCTACAGAAATAGATGCCTCCGGTGTCTTGCTTGTAGTCAGGTCCCTCAGTCCAGATTTCTGACAGTAAAACTGATTATCAGGACAAAATAGGCATATAAATGAACATTGTAAGTCAATAAAAAGGAGGTTATGTAACTCACCTGAATTTTTTCTGCAAGTTCTAGTACATTTAATCCCTTGCTTCCCTCAAGTGAAAGAACATGAAATGCTGCAAATTTGACAGTTCCGGGAGTCAACCGATGCCTAGATTTCCGAGGGGCTAATAGACCTTTCTCTTGCATTATTGCAACAGCATTTTCAGCTGCTGAACCATTACGGAGTGTAGAAATGATATCTTGACAACCCCTACCCTGCAATTAAAAATTAAAGACAATTAAACAAACTAATACACTAAAACAAGAACTATTCAAAAAGTAAATGTTTTATTACCAAAATATGACCAATTTATCAACCAAAAGTTGGAATGGTAACAAAAAGCACCCTAGGCTTCAACATAGAATATTGTGAAAAACGAGCATACTGGAAGTGGAACAAAAGAAACAGTGAAATTTTATCAAGGTACCATCTGATTGGCACAATGTCTGAATGAATACCCTTTGTTAATGAAGGCACTAAAACACCAGTGTTAATGTATTCGAAACTGCTCCCAAAGCAAGAGAGAGGGGGAGAGATGCAATCTTTAAATCTAGTGCTGAAGGTTATAATGTCTAAAAAGTAAAGAGAAGAATGGACCTCGTCTTTGTCTTGTGAGCATGTCCATGTGATACTTCTCTTCTTCAACTGCGGTCCAAGCCCAGCAGACAATGCTAGCTGACGGAAAATTTCAGGCCAGGTTAATGGATTTAAGTGCTGCTGCCAATTACGTATGTCAAAGCCCCATGCATATGCCTAAATGTCAAAAGGTCAACATTAAAAAAATGGCAGCATCAGATAAACCATTACTCAACAGGGGAAAGAGAGAGAGAGAGAGAAGAAGAAAGGAAACCATTAAAAACATCCAAGATTACCCCTTCAACAATCTCCGGATGACCACCTGCAGGATTGGCAGCACCATTCTGATTCATTCCTAATCCAGTAGAAGGTGTCCTTGCAACATCTTCAATATCTTTTATAATCGCCTTAAGAAGAGCAACATGTATCTCACCCAATAATCTTGAATCCTGAGATCAAAATGGTTTGAATACCCAGAAGGTGGAAAGAAGATAGACACAAAACAATTAATTTGACATTAAAAACCAATAGCAATACGAATAACTTACATAGTCATGAAATGCTTGCACAAACTCATCAAGAGTAAATGGCCATAATCTCAAGAACATCTGCAAAGGTAATTAAAAATCTCCAAACCTGAAAAAGACAAAACACGTTTCCAAACCTCAAATTCAGAAACCTAGCAAGAAGCTAACTTAGAAAAGCAGTGCACGTAACACACTAAATTATCACTGATCACAAAAACAAACTAAATACCATTTGGCTTCGGATTACTACAGATTCCAGATATTAATTGTTATTTGCTTCCTAGAATCTTAGACTAAAGAAACATTAAAAAAGGTTGTCATCTGATATTTATGGCAATGTTATAACATATATGCACGGTTACAAACTCAAGTTTAATGTTCTATCACTATTTCATCAGAAAAGAAAAACGTTAAAGTATTTAATAGTCAAGTAGAGGATATAAAGAGATGGTTCACCAACCAACCATTGAAAAGAAACCGAAAGACTAAAAAGTTAAACCATGATTAGAATAAGCAGAAAATAATTATCATGAAGAATTATGATGGTCCTGTTCATTGTTTTTCTAGTCCAGTTCATAAAATATCTTATTATTGCAAATTTGAAAGAGATACAATTTTTCAATGTCCGAGAGAAGGAAATGAAAAGGAGAGTAAAGGCATACATACCATGAGAAGATTGCCAATATTCTCCTCTGAGTTCATCCAAGGATGAATAGCAAATGGTCTTTTCAACTTCACACCCTTAGGTGGGAACTCGATCAGTGAATCTAAAGACACAGGATTTGACACTGCTTAGAAAAAGTTATAGAGTAACTAGGGCAGACAACAAATTTAAGACAAAGCAAATTTTAGGAACTAAGACAATTTCATAAAGATAAGTGAACATAAGTGATATGTAACCAAACTTGGGGTTTAATTTTTGGCAGTAGAATAATTTAGCAATCCTTCTATTTTTACTTGTTGCTTATTCACAAAGCTCATTCGTGAAAATCTCAATATAGCTCAGCATTCTGAGGTACTTTTATCAAACCAAGTGGAAGGCCGGATCCGTATATATGCCAACAATCCAACTAACAGGAAAACCAAGATCATGATGACTGTTACAGGAATGTCTCCAAATCCACCACCATCTACCACAATCCAACCATCTTCACTCCCTCCTCCAGCACCACCACTGCGAGAATTATCATAAATCTAATTGCAGTTACCACATTCCATAGTTAAAAATCTTATTTGACAAACTTAAATTAAAATCCTGCTTTCAGCTATATGAACCTTCTTGCCAGTGGATTGAGTCCTTTTGATGTCCTTAAACAACCTAAAGGAATGTTTTAACCTCCTTTTTCTTTCAGCAAAATCCTGGGATATTATAGTTGACAACCTGCTGAATTAAACTAAATGTTTTCACTGTTTGCTTTAATGACAAGAGAGGCAGAGCCAGAATACATCAAAGGACTGTGTTTTGATGCTACTATAGAAACATTGCTGAATTTTGCCTCTCCCAAAATCATCTTTTTCTTTAAAATAGATTCTACAATGAGTCCATGAAACTTGTCATATCTTTTCATTCACAATATTCAAATTCTTTATCTTTTCATTTAGTATTCCCAAGTAAAACCTAGGGAAAAGCACAAAAAGTGAAAATGAAAATAGATTGCTCACCCCTAAAAGACTCAAGGTTTTGAAGTGTGTCAAGATCAAGATGGATAATAGAGGAAAGTCCCTTGTTTGCAACAGCCAGTTCCATCAATTCCAGCTGTTCATCCTCAATAAGCTCCATAGATTCTTTAGCTATTCTGCGAGCAGTTGCCTTCTCAATAGCAGCTTTCCGTCTCACTGCCTCTTTCTCCCTGCGAAGCTCTTCTTTTTGCCTCATCTTTTCAGCCTTAAAATAAACCATGAATAGGGAAGGAGGGGATGAGGACACATTAATTAATCACAGAAATCCATAGCTGAAATGAAGGATCATCTATATTAGTACCCTTGCAACTTACTCTTATATGTTCTTTCTGCAAGTATTTTTCCCTTCGTTCCATTTCACGTTTTTGCTCACGTTTTGTTCTTTCCTCCTCTTTCTGCTTTTCACGCATCAACCTCTCTTCTTCCTTCCGCCTTTCACGGTCTTGTTTCTCCATTTCTTTCCTCATTCGTTCTTCACTCTATAAAAGAAAGGGGAAAAGGCTTCACATTATCAGAAACTAAGGCATTTCTACCTGCTAGAAATTATTAAAACACATGCTAGGGGACACATTTTCAAAAAACCTTTCGTCTCAGGTTATCTTGTTTCTCAAGCTCTTTGCGAATCCTGATCTCATGTCCTTCAACTTCTCTCACAATTCTACTGTCATCACTCTGCATGAGAGAAATAAAATGTAAAATTATCTTTGGCACAGAATACAGAGTATATAATGATAGCTTATATACCTTTCGTTTCCTTTCCATCCGCAACACTTCATTATGGACAACTTGTCCAGTAGACGATGCATAAGGATTATCAGGTCCAACAATTAGGTGGTCGCTTAAGTGAGCATTCATTCCAATATTTGTAGCGCTTGTAAAGGATTCCCTTTGGGGAGCACAGTCATCATCCTGAGGAGGTGATGGATAGGCAATGCACTGTTTGTCATGTTGAGACAAAAGTCGAACACGTGAGGCATGGCCATGGACAGCATGAGCCCTGGGTAGTTGTTGTTCATTGACATATGATGGAGTTCTGGCAGTGGCAACATCAATTACATGATCACGTAAATGAGATTGGGCCAATCCATAAGCATCGGATCTAAAACCAGTCTGGTTCTGAAGAAAGGGATATTCATGGAGAGGTCTAGCAGTAGCCTGGAAAGAAACTCACAACTTCAAGCTCTTAAAACAAGTAACTAAGCAGTAACAAAATATTCATTTCCAACAACAATTTAAATATGAATGCAATATGAGCAACTTTCACGAAGTAAAAGAAAATGTATGGTAAAGACTAAACATTTATATGAAGGTTCAAAATCAATTACTGCCAGTGAAGGAAATGAGCAACTGGTAAGTTGTTTGCCAAATCAACTAGTCATTGGCTGCTTCTGTAAAAGTCTAATCCCTTAACATAACAACTACTGAGAAGAAATTCACATTTAATACAGAGTTGAGAGAATAAAAGAAAAGCTGTATTAAGATGAATGACAACCATAAATTTTTTTTCCTTTTTTCCAGTCTCCAAGCAGAAAAGGATATATCATAAAACTCATCAGCTAGCTGCAGTCTACTGTTTAATAAAAAATCACCAAAAATTATCAAAAAACATTGAATATCAACCTTATTTGATTTCACATCATGTCGATCATACATCTTTCCATCATACCCAGACCGCTTATGTTGCTCCGCAACTACTGCTCCAAATGCAATATCAAAAGGGTCAGAGGTATAACAAGATGCATATTGTAAGCTAAAATATGAACAGCAAAACAATAATTTAAAAGCAACTTATACAGAACACAGACAATAAAATGATTTCCAGAAATTCCGTTTAAAAACAGCAGCAGGTAAAAGAATGAAAAAAAAAAAAATTCAAAAAAAGAAAGGCCTTAATCTCAAACAATGTCTGTCATAGCCAAATATAACTAATTATCCATTGGTTTCACTACCATGAAAAAGGAGTTGAAAACATGTGGTGAAAATTGAATAGCAAAAATCAAATTATGCACGTCTTCAATTTCAGTTTCATGAATCACATTATGACGTGAAGATGATACAGTATCAAGGCATCTCACTTTCAGTTTTGAGTTAAAATTGTACAAATAATATACTGTTAATAAACATCTAATTCAATAACAATCACTCTTTTGCTCATTGAAGACATAAAGCATCAGATATACCTATTGGTGCACCGAATGCATCAGGTGGCAATTGATCAAACTCTATCCCTAAAATTGGTCCATCTTCCCTCAGTGGCTCCCCTAACTGCGCCTCCACACAAGCAATTGCTCTAAGCTCCAGTATAGACTCTGGCGACTCATAATACCCAGCCACACCACGTGACACTGCATTCCGCAACTCAGCACGACCAAATGGGCTTGAACCCGAACCTGACCCGGACCCGTAATCACTACCCATCTCAGCCGCCATCCTCAACTCATCTGGAGGAGAATCTGGCAAAGCTGGTACTGCTTTCCGTAGTTTCTTCCCCGGCGTATCCTTCTTTTCCTTCAACCTCCTATGACAAAACCACATCTGCAATTGCCGATCTGTCAATCCCAACTTCTCCGACAGCTCCACCCTCGTCCCTTCCGATGGATACGTTTCCACTAATCAACAAGAATCAGCAGGAAAAAAAATCCAACAAATTAAGCAAAAATTCAACACCCACAAAAACTAAAAATTCATCCAAAAAAAAAAAATAATTCAAATTTAAACAAAAAAAAATTATACATACAAGCATAAGCTTTCTCGAGGGTTTCAAGCTGAAACGGGGTCTTCATCTGGCGCTTGGGCTTGCTTTGTCCCTCACTGGAATTACCGATTTTGCTACTACTCCCAATATTATTATCATTGTTATTATCACTTGCATCCCTCTTCTGATTTTCTCCTTCTGAAGCAGCATCCGCCTCCATTGAAGAACACGATCAAGATCGAAACTTTCAGATCCTTGAAAACCCTAGCAATCAAATCCAATCCCAAAAGAAAACAAAAAATAATACAAAACAAAACAAAGAATAGGGTCCCCAATAGAATTTATTTCACTTTTTTTCTCTCTCTCTTTATTAAAACAAATTTCCGTGATAGTCAAGGAATGGAAAGGCACAGGATTATTATCTTCAGGTGGTAAAAATAATAAATAGAAAAAGAATAATAAGAAAGGGTATAATATGGAATTGAAAAGAAAGAACACGAAGAACAAACCAAAAATAATCAAAAACAAAAACCAACAGTCCCCCTTGACTCTAATTCCACCACCTTTCATAATTTCTTCTTTTTTTAAAAAAAATTCAAATAAAAATCTTTTCTTTTTAATTAAGAAGATAGAATTTACTTTTCCTTAATTTTCTTTCTACAACTTTCCAACTTGTTAATTACGATGAACTTTTTTTAAGGTTCTTGTCAGGTCAGTTTTTTCTTTTTCTTTTTCTTTTAATTTTAGAATTTCTTTTTTGTTATTGAATTATTACTGTGCTTTGTTTGCTTATCGGTTCTTAATTTTTTGATGAAGGTTGTTGTTTTTGGATGGTTTGGTCTTTCGGATCTGATATGCGATTTGATCGAATCAATGTTTCAGGTTTATGTTGTGGGCCCCGTTTCTGTTTGGTTTTGGTAACTTGTTGGTTCTTGGTACCCATGTAGAGACTGCATGTTTTAAGAGTGGGCTTGGGTATTGACCCGAGTTGTAATGAGAAAAAGGTTCCAAAATGTTTGCTGATAAGGTCCTGTTTGGTATGTTAATTTTTTATTTTTTTCAACTAAACGACATTTGCAATAATACTTTACTAGCATTTTGATATTGATAATGATTTTCTCAAATAAATCCCGTCCCTGTTTTATCCCCTGTTGCACATAATTTTTTAGTTTATTGTTAGGTAGTATTCTACCAACTTATTAAGGATAGAAAATTTTAAAAATTTTCCTTTTTAGGACTTCAATCCATACAGTAAATGAGAAGTTCTTGACTATTAGATCAATACTTATCTCATTGTCTTCACATTTTCTGTTAATTTTTTTTTTTTTATATTCCCATATTCTGTTAATTTTTTTTTTTGTTCAGTTAAACAGGAGTTTTATATGTACATTGGAATTCAATCATAAAATAATGTGGGTAACCTTGCTAATATGAGTTTATAATCACTACAACCAAACATTATAATTTTTTAAAAATAAAGAAAAAAGTCACCACTTTTTGTTTTTGCAGTGTGAAATATTAAAAATTGAAGAATTACAGCAAAATTTAGATAAGAGCTCTATTTAAAGTTGATTATAAAATATGGTTATCTACTCTTTCATCAAATTTTGACCACTAAATCTAGATTAACTTGTGTTGGCTAGAGACAAAATAAAGTTGGAGTAAAGTCAAATCTTTACATAAGAGGTCTCAAAATCGAATTCATTGAAATTAAGGAACGGATAACATTAAAATATAACGAGTTATTTTTTTATTGTATTGCTGATAGTCTAATGAATTTTTTGACTTCCCCGAATTCAGTTTTCCTCACAATTGGGAAGTGATATATCTGCTAGCTGTATTTTCATTTTTGCTTTTCCAAATTTGGCAGTTTTGCACAAAGTTGGATGAGGCAACTCTTCAGTAAATTATTCGAATCCGCCATGACACTATTGTTCTTATTATCTGCTCAAGTTCCATGGAGATGTATTCCCATTTTCAAACAACAGGGAAGCACAAAAACCTTCCTGGTCTTCTCATGCATAATCTCAAATTACAGGCATGAAGATCTATAACAAATTGAACAAGTAGCTTTGAGAAAGTACTCATGCATCCTGCTGGTTAACTGTTAATTCCAGCTTCAATGAGAATAGCTTCTTATGAGAAACTTAGTAAGTGATACATTATTTTCAGTCAACATGAAGATTCAACAATTCTTTGTATTCTGAATGAAAGAAAATTTATGGGGAAAAAAAATAACAATTACAATTAAAGGATGATAAGATACACAACTTGTCACTCCATTATTTTTGAAGGATACATATGATAATTTACAGTGCCTGTCTTCCTCAACTTCGATCCCTTTGCTTATCCATCTCATGGTGCTTTCAGTTGCTGGAGTGAGAAAAGGAAAAGGAAAACTACTGTCAATTGTTTGGCGTATTTATAACTCAGGGCTAGTGTTTAAAGTATATATGGTGCAGCATTAGAAGGTACTTGCTGCATGAGGAAGACATTGATGAATTCCACAAGTCTATGCATCATTGGGGCAATTAAAACACAATATTCACCACCAAAAGTAGATCCCAAAAGAGAATGAGTGTGGAGAAATGACACTATCTTTTAGAATCTTTTAAACTGATTATGCTCAAGCTTCAACATACCATGTCGGTCCACTGCCATACTAATCAAATCTATGTAAATTGTGATTAGCATGCAATAATTGGTGTGATCAAAAGCATGTGAGTAATGGCTTAAAACATAGTTATGAAATTGATGAACTCATTTTGTCAAACTATATGGATGTGCACTATAATGGAACATCTGAAATAGGGACTCACTCGTTTCTCTTCTTCCAACTTGGCTTTGATGTAGGAATAGATTGCCACTCCTGCAATTGCAATGGATGTTCCAATACCAGTCTGGGTGGAAATCTTGTTACCTGTGGGCAGTGATTTGTTAGATTTAATGAATTAATGTTCTGCCTGAAGAAGGGGCAGCAAAAACAAGAACGGGAACTTAATTAGCAGAAGAAAAGAGGTATTTACCAAAGACCACTATGGAGAATCCAATCACAAATACACGTTTCAATACATTGCCAACTGCGTGGGTGAGCGGTGCCACTCTCTCCAAGGTGTTGGTGGCCAACTGGTAATTTAAAATGCTTAGATACAATTACCATCTCATAAAATGATAGTATTGTGTTTCTCAATGATAATATTAAGAATACTAGTACAAAGTAGAAGAAACCATTTAGATAAAAATAACAAAGAGGCTACTCCTTCACCTAAGTTATAGTTCCTCAAAAAGAAGGGCGTTGTTGAATAGGAAAGCAAATGCTGAACTCAAATTATCCCTGTAATTTTATGGCAAATGAATGAAAACGAAGGATATACCTGGTTGTAAAGGTGGTAGAACATCCCTACCCAGAAGAGATCTGAGACAAACTTGACCAAACCCACTTTAGTAATAGCATCATTAAACCCATGCTTAATGAGTTGAGGCCCCTCCACCTGCAAAACAAGAGAGTTCACGTGACAGTGGAGATGATTCAGAAAGAGTATATTTACATATATCCCCAGTCAACTTTCTAATGAAGTTTGATAGACTTGAGAAACTTTTACTCACAATGAGTGCAGGTGGTATGCAGACAATGAGAGCAATGATGGAAATGTAGGCATAGATATTGGTACTATCCATATCAGTCTGCAAAAGAAGAATTACTAAGCATTAAGAGATCCTGAAAGAATATAAGGCAATGTAAGTCTCTAATTCGTAAAAAGTCGTGTATAATATATTGAATAACACTTGAGGGTTGCATAGAAGATAACCATAGCCTTCTTTGAATAGATACTCCGGTAAGTAAAGGAAATATTGGAAATCATAGCACTTATAAAGCCCGTCCAGTTGAATGATAGCTCAGTCAATGATGCCATTGCCACTCCTACATTTCAGATACCAGAAAATTAGGAAACTCTGTACTAACTGAAATTTCCTACATTTGTACAAGCACAAAATCACAGTTATTCATTACAGAAAAGGAAAAGAACAAAATTACAGTTCCATTAATGAACTAGTGGAACTAAATTAATGCATGGATATATATATATACGTGTGTGTGTGTGTATTACATGATGTGACTAAAATGACCACAAAAATGAGAGAGGAAGATCTTACCAAGAACAACCGGAGCAAGTGAGAGCCATAAACCAATGGGTATTGATTGTCCAAGTATAAATTGTGAAGCAGCAGCATTGAAAAAAGGCTCAAGAGCTGAAACGGAAAGCTACATTAGTAATCAAATTGACATATGAAAGCTAAAACGCAATATTGGGCATAAACAAAAATCTTTTACCCACTTACCTTTAATGGTATGTGTGAATGAAACAGCAACTGCTGCAAATGAAACATTGCTTGAGACATGGCCTAATGCGTGACAGACAGCAACAGGAATGAGCAGCTTCAGGAGGTTTGAGTCTATAGGCTACATGAAAACATGGCATACACAAATCATCAGGATAACTAAAATGATTACACCATAGACCATACCAAAAACCCTCCTTATATCAATATTAGCACTGAAATTATTTACTAAAAACACATGGATAATTCTACAAATGCCTCATTAATCATTATTATAATTATAAACTCTTCTGAAAAATGAAAGTGGAAGACAAATTTAACATTTTGGTTATTGGGCTTGGAGAGATTCACTTACAGCGCGCTTGGGTAGGCCCACAGCCCAGCTCACCAAACAGTATACCACCCCCACACCCAAATGCACGACGGACACGAAGCTGCATAGAACCACACAAGTAACCATCACCAAAACCATGCCACTAACTTAAGCCTAACTTGAAGCAAATTTATTAATTTATTAATTTTTTCTTTCCAAGGTCCCAAAAGAAATTAATTTAATAATTAAAAAAAGAAAACATGAAATTTCCTAAATTTCACCACTTACTAGGGATAAGGAAAGTAATTATATATCTTCTTGTTGAGAATGTTGAAAATCACATTCAAGAAGTACCTACCAAAAAAAAAAGGAAAAGGACAATTAAGTAATTTGATACTTCACGGATAGTTATGGTTACTACAGTGCCCAACACCGGCACAGTTGAGATAAGGCACGTGACTTACCACATGAAGAAGAAAAAGCCCGTGAGAATAGCCGGATACTTGTCGAAAAACCCGACCGGAGCGATTTTCTCTCCCCTGTAAAAATCAAGACAGAAACAGATAACTATATTAGTCAGAATATTTTATACGGAGGAGTTGGCCGAATCCAAACAGAGGAAACGGACCTCACCCGGCGGAATCGCTTCCTTCGGCCGCAGCAAGACAAGGCTTAAGAACATCTTTCCTCATTACCTGGAAGCTCTCAAGTAACAGAGCAGGACGGAGTTGCCTTCCCCATACGAGGTTTCCGCCTTGACCGACGACACCGATCGTCCTTGTGGAAACGAAGCAAGGAGTGTTACTCTCCCTGGTTAGCTTCCGGAGGTGAGGAATGGAAGCGAAGTTGGTGGCGCGTGACAACACTCGCGACTCCATTGTTCAGAGGGAAAGAGAGAGAGAAATGTGGGCTTTGGGCAGCTACTCCGAAAGATATAAGAGTCACCACTGCGAGAGGCCAGCAGCGATATCTTACACCAGGTGAACATACGAACCGTTTTAGTTGGTTCTAATCGAGTACATCGCATGATAAATATTTAACATAAGTACCTCAATAGGATGATGCCACGTTGTTAATTAATGTGATCATGATTGGGAGATGGTGTGATGGACGGTTTGAGATCGTTGGTGTTGAAGGTATATGATGGAGGGGTATGAATTGCAACGTATTTACGTGAGGGCGAAAAGTAAAGACAGTTATTGTGGATGAAGGAAGGATAGAGGGGAGTTGTAAAGTGGGGCCCCCTTATCAGGAGTGAAAGGCCAATGGAGAAGAGCAAGTCTTGTCCAATCGAGGTGATGAAGATGATGCAATTTTTTTTTTTCTTTTTATAATTTGGAATCTCAAATTTCATGAACTTGATAAAATAAATTGTAGTTTTTTTCTTAATTTCACGAGCGGTGTTTAGAATAATTTAAGGGTATATTTATTTATTTATTTTAACTGAAACTATAATAAAATTTTAAACAAAAATTATTTCACTCCATTTTTTGGAAAAGCTTTATTCCATTTTAGAACTAGTAATTTAGGAAATTTTATTTTATACAACCTTTTAAAAAAAAATTCAATTCAAAAAGTTAAGAAAATTTAAGACGCAGTAAGAATGTATGTCAAAATTTAATTAATGCAATTATTGAAAATTAAAATATTTAACATTTCTAATATTAAAATTATTGTCGACATCATATATAAGTTTTTACTGATATATTAATAGATTTTTGTTTTAGTTATAATAATTATAATTTTTAAAATTTTAAATTTTAAATGTAATAATTTATGTATACAAATAATATTAAAATTATAATCAACCATAATGATAAATACTATAAATTTTTTATTTAAAAAATTTTATTAAGTGCCCTTAATTCACTTAATTAAAAAATTCATGTAGTAATTATATTCTTTAAGAGATCATAAAACAATCTTTTAGACACTTTTATAGTCAATTACAAATTAAATTGATAAGTTAAAAATAGACTAGATCAATCGTTATTAAAAGAACAAAAAAACATCTCTCAAAATTCAATATGACATAGATAGAAATTGTGACATGTCAAGATTTAAATAAAATAGAAGCAAAAAAAAAAAAAAAACAAGAAGGTGATGGAAAATGTGGGAACTAATAAACTATCTCATAAACCAATCTACGAAAAATAAACCTTTGACACATTTCAAGTCTTATCAAACCTTCAAGTGTCAAATGTGTCATTGTAACTATACTTGGAAAAGATTATTAAATGACCTGGCAACTAGATTTGGAAGCTCCAGGGTATCACGACAACCACAACACATGGTCCGGTGGTGATAAGGTTGAAGTATTACTATTTCAGTATTTCCATCAAATTAGATTGGTATATAGCAACAAAAGAATGTAAGAATTGTTCCCTTGCCATATTTTTATCATAATATATAGGTTGTAATATATTTATATTTTTACAAATGATCATCAATATGTATGAGAAAACAATAATATCTAGTTCTGATATAATAACGGTTTCAGTATTTTAAGATATAGAATAGTTATTAGATATATTTAATATTAATACTGAGAGAGATAGACTATTTTTCTTTTCTTTAGCTAAAGACAAATGAAATAAAATATTTGATAAAAATAACTATAATTAGAAATAAATTTTATAAGTAGATGAGAAAAAATTATGTGTCAATATGGCTTCTAAGTGGTCAAAATCTTCCCATGCTCAAAATGAGACCCGTTAAAATGATCACAAGGGGTGTCACTTGTTCAGATTGGAGTGCAACATCCCAATCGTCCAAGTAACAAGTTAGGTCACGAATTTCAAAGCCTCAAAATATCTAAGAAAATAGGATGAAATCTATTATACAATCTTTTTTTTTATTATTATTATTAAATTGAACATGTGTGCATATATTTTGTAATAATATTTTTAAGATAAAAAATATTAATTATTGAGAAAGATATTTTAAATTTAGTTATAATTTTTTAAAAAATTTAATTTAATACATATTTTTTAATATAATTTTTTAAGATAAAAAACTAACATATATTATAATATTAGTAAAGTATAAGAATGTATTATAATTTTATTTATTAATAATATATAAGCTTATAACATACAGTGAATCAAATAATACTATTGAACTATATGGTACATTAACTTCTTGTGTGAGAAACCATGTTGAGCCATAGGCCATCAAATTTAGCATATATGGGCCAGATAATGGGCTGTTTTGGGTATTTTTTATTTTAATAAAAAAGTGATATACATTACTACTTGTCTTTTTTTTTTTTTCTTTTTTTCAGAAGTTTAAAACATCACTAAAAATAAGCCTAACAATACAACATAAATATCTATCTACTTGGATCAGATCTATTGTTATAATATGAGTTTTAATTTTCTTTTTTCTAATAAAAATGCAAATTTGAGTTCTAATCTTTAACATGGTATGAAAATTGTAAAAAATCGATGACTCAATATTGTTATCGATGGAAATCCCCACCCCAAGTGTTGTAGCAACTTGAAAGTTATTGCCCTCCAAGTCATAAATTTTCAGTAAGAGAGAGATAGATCAAATCAGCTGTAACAAGGTACTTGATACAACTAGGGGAAAAACAATCAAACCGTTTCCATTGATGGAAGCCAATTCCATGTCGTTGGGTAGGAAATGCAACAAACAACATACTACAAATTCCATCGATGCCTACTGGCAATGCTGTGAGAATCTCCTCTGTCTCATCTGTCTGATGGACTTGAAGAAAGCAAGTTACAACATATGTATTATTATTATTATTAGTTTAATTTAGCGATCATATGTATTCAGATCAACTTACACATATTTTAACTAATCACCTCTCATATCCGGTTAACGACAGGCCATCCAAGCAATTAGAACCCAATAATTCACTGAAGGCAGTAGACCTTCATACCATACTAAACTCAGTTTGTCATTATTTTTAATAATTTTATTTCATGATTTGGATGACTTTTTATTTATTAGGCTTCTTTAATGGATGGTTTTTGGATCATAACAATAATAATTAGTAGGCCACATTATTAATAGGCTATTTACTAATTAGTAGTCCTAGTTTACAGGCCCAATAGATTTCTAACTTAGTATTGGTCCAGCTCCCCCATGGCCCAATTCTTTAAGGCCTGGCTTTCTAGACTCTATTTCTTCTTTTTATTTATATAAATTTATTAATAATATATTTATATACAAAATAATAATAAAAACAAATTAAAAGTAGTAATTTAGCTTAATGATAATCTACTTGATTGGCTTTCTATCTTGTCTTGAGTTTGATTTTTCTTTGACTAAAAAAATAATAATAATAATTTAAAAAATTGATCTTAGAGATTATAGCTAGCCAAGCTCAAATTTAGATATAAGTGTTTTGAGTTTCGAAAATCTACAAATCGAGCTCTGTTTGTGATTTGTTATCAATTGATATTGAATTGCAATATCTATGAATTTTAATGATACGGAATATATATATTGTACAACAAGATAGGATGATCCTTAATTTTTTTTTTCAAATAGTATAAATTTAAAAAGGAAGAAGACTTCTTTAGGCAGTTAATCTAGTTTGTTTAACAACATCAACCTGAATTTATTTGTTTATATAGTGAAACTCAGATGTTACAATCACAACTGATTAAGAAATCAAGTTTGCATTCTTTTTTTTTGCCCGATAAATGGATTCCATATGTTCAAATTTTGTTAGTCTTTGAAACATTCTCCTAAAAGAACTAATTTCTTTGGAACATAATTATATTTTTAATGATGCAAAGGTGTTATTGAAATTGGGCGTTGAATTTCAGTGGTTATTATTATTACCTGCCGTAGCTACCACTCCTAAATCATGTTTTCCAAAATTTTGAAGATAATGGCACCAACGAAGTGGACCCTTGTAGTCAATCTTTGTTTCCAGTGTCGCAAAACTTGATTTCATGTTGACAAATTACCACTTGTTTCACCATAATTGTAAAACAGAGCAGAAAAAAACAAATAATTAGACTTGATTTTCTTTAATAAAGCATTGAAATTAATGGCTCGTATGTATAAAAAAGATAAGAAAGTAATTAACTGAATCTTAGCACAATCTTTGTTTGAAAACTTCGTGACGGCATACATACAATTATACTATATCTAATAGTATTAGATTATCATGTATAAAGTAAAAGAATAATAAATTTATATAAGTTTATATTTTCCAGTTCTATAAATGAGTTCTACATTTTTATTTTTTATTTTATATGGATGTAGTATAACAAAGAGTTAATCCCACGTTGAAACAAGACGAGTTTATATTAAATGATATATATATATATGGTGGAAGACTTTGTTTACAAACTTGAGTATTAAGGAATATTAATTTTACCAGATAACACATTAGATTTTTACATTCAATGATTCGAATCATGAAGAAAGCATGAGAGAAAGAGGATATGGTGAATTTATAATAATGAATTGTCTGAACTGTAGAAAAAGGAATCCATGCCACTCTTAAACATACAACTCATCGACAGTCCTTTAGCACAAACAAGGATGTTGATAGTGTTCTGACCCTTCAAGATTGGGATACTTCTTTTTCCCTTCACAATAATTACCAGCCTGACCTTTTTTCTTCACTTGTTTCCCTCAATTTGAGGAGTATTCTGGCAGGGAAAAATCTCATTCATGGCTTAACCATGATAATGTTTTTTTTTTTTTTTTTTGGGTAATTGATAATGTTTTATAGTATGCGGTATAGAACATTACAGGATTTGATATTCTGTGATAATTATTCAATTAAAAGTTTTGTCACATTTCCTTATCCCCAAGCCTTTTTTCCATTAATTTTATTTAAACTTCTTTAAAAACCCTTTTTTATTTGCCTATGTATCTTCTAATACATCATGAAAAAAAATAAAAATGTAATGACCATTGCATTTTTGGGAAATGGGAACCTAGGTAATGTTTTTATTTAGTGTGATTCACTGTGTTGCGGTCCAAAACTTGGATATATCAAACAGTATTACTCATAAGGGGAATTGTCAAAATTGAAATCATTTTGAGAGAGCAGTACCTTTTGGCTTTCCATTGTTTTTGTTTCTTATCTCTTACACTCTACTTTAACTTTTTTTCATTTTTGTTATAGGTGCTAAGATTTGGGCCTACAAAGCATGTCCTTGGTCTAGTACTAGAGCAATACCCATGACTTTGTTTTCTTACCCTGCAAATTAAATGATGCCCATTACCACCCAAAATTCCAACCTAGCTCCGTGATTCTTTTAGGTATAAATTGGAGTACATGTGTACCTGAACAAGGAGGAAGATGCCAACACAAGCAACAAAATGCAAGCACAAAAAGTAAACCATCCATCAATCACTAGTCCTTCTTGGCTTTTGTCTCTTACTCAATCTTCTAATTCTAAAATTCTGTGGCTCTTTAAATGAATTGACTTCTATACTCCTCCATCAAGGAATCAATCTCAATCATGCTAACAACAATACTTACAAGAAAAAAAAAAAAAGAAGAAGAAAGGCCTTAACATCCCTCTCTCTTTCTTTTTGTGTGTGTATGTGTGTAGGTTTATCAAGCTATATGCATATCATTCATGAGCTATGATACAAACTTGATGAATTAGAGAATTCACTCATTCTAGTTTGAATCATATTTTTGTATATATTTTTTATATAATACATTTTTCCCTAGCAAGTGAACTCCTAAATTGGCTTTTTAACAATGCATATTTATGAATCTACTAGTCTTTTCATTCCTCACTTTAGTGAAAGAATCCTAGCTTTCCCATTTTTTTTATACACAGTATTAGAGGTACTTGTATAAAGGATGGAGGCCTCATAATTAAAGAGTTCCGCAGATGGTTTATTGGTGTTGGTTTCCCATTAGCTCATTAAACATATGATTCATATCCAAAAAGAAAGAAGGGAATTTAAATTTTAAATTTTTATGGAATGGAATATGCATTATTTTAAATGTTTTTTCTTAAACATTGAATAGCATGTCATGCTTTTAATTTGTATATAGAGGAATGAGATGTAAACAACTTCTTTATACTAAATTAATTATACAAAATAAGAGGAATATAAATCTTGGGCATGTCTATCTCCAGCTAATCATGGACAATAGTAGGAAAGGAAGAATGCAAGAGGCTTTGCACCAAAAGAAGGGAAAGTATCATTCTAAATGGAAAAGAATTCGCTCAAGTGTTGCAAAAGTACCCTTTTTTCACACCCACACACAAAAGATCATGGGCTGAGAAAAGTGGCAAATGGTGGCATGGTATAAAACTAGAAAGACTAAGCAAATTTAAGAGGATAATCATTATATGTGGTTTGGCACAAACTATTCTTTGTATCTTTATCAAATTTAATCTAATAAATGAGTGCCACAATGTTTGTAAAAGCTTTGATTTTAACATATCACTTTCATAATCCATTGCCATCAATAAATCATATTGAAATCAGGAAATGCTAAGTTAGGTGATCTACACCTTATCTAGTAAGACTTGAATATTATATTTCTAATTAACACTTGTTTGATCTAATATGTAAATTTATGAGTTTCATATCATATGCTCGATTGACGATTATTCTATTTTTCTTAGTGAGAATATATATGTTTTTATTTTATGTTATTAATATTTTATTAAGAGAATAAATGAAATATAGATTGAACTATGAATAAAGACTCTAACCATTTTTTGGCAACTAGACCTAGCATTTGAAAAAAATGGAAATCTTAAGCATTATATCTCTCTATACAAGCCATCAAAGGCAAACAAATAAAGGCTGCTCGTGCATTCAAAAACTTATTAGTATAATACGAGATTTTGAAAAGCAAACTTGAATTGGAGCCCAATAATGCATACGTTGCCTAGCTACCTTCCAGGTGCCAGCTTAATTTCATTGTTGGCTAGCTACTGAGCCTCCTCCTTTCACGCGGGTGACATGCTACCCTATATATGGTCGGTTTTCAAGAGCCTGCATTTACGAGGGACCCAAAGCTAGTTGTTCAGCCTGTTTGGATTGAGAGAAAAGTTAAAGGAAAATGAAACCATTTATTACTAGTTTCAATTAATTAATTATGAAATTTAAGTCATTAATTACTGCTTGAGTGGGTCCCATTGGTAGGTTTCTTAGCTATTAATGCCTTCTAGTTTAGTTGTATTACACCAGACTCTCAGTGAGAAAATTGATTGTGAGAAATATATTGTTCAAGAACTGAATATAGTATACGTTGAGGCAGAATATTTATTTATTGTGCACCTTCTTTTCTTTAATTTTGAAATCAACCAACTTTAAAACATCTGGATTCTAATACGCAGAAATTGAATTAGGCAGGTGGATGGATGTTATTAGGGTTGGTGGTTTATTGACAAAATCTAACCAACGAGAAACAGATCATTAGAGCTTTAATTCAGTATTGTACTAAATGTTGTCATGTAATAATTAAATTCAATATTTTCATTCTTTTACTATTCATAATGTTATGTAGAGTAATGAAATAGTACTAAAGTTTTGCACATTGTATTAAAATTAAATAAGATAATTTTATATAACATTTTATATAGTATAATTATATTATTATTTAATTACTAATTTCACTTTTTATTATATAATTTTATGATCTATCTTGTTGATAATATTATAGAAAAATTAATTAAATAATCTTATATTATTTTATATGATAACTCAAATAATTTTTTATTTTTGTATATTACTGTGTGCTTTATAAAATGAAAGTGGTAAGAAGATCTTGTTAATCAGCATGATAAGAGACCTCTTCATATGATCTTAAAAAAATTTAGAAATATATTTGTTTGACCAATACATCTAGCAATCAAATAATTAATTTTTTTCATGCTTAATGGCATTTACAGAAGAAAGTCACTATGAATTATAACAGTCTGTTTGCTCATAAATATAATGTCTCAGACACTGTCCATCTTGCCAACTCCATGTCTCCCAATAATAATGGTATTTCTATGATTGATGAATGGGGGCCAGGGGAGGAATTTAGTTAGTCAGAAAAGTAAGTTGAAAATTCATTCCCCAACCTCTGTTAGAATTCCGCATTTGAAAGTGACTAAACAGAATTTTAACTGCATTGCTATGGATAAAATTAGTTAATCCAACCAAGATAAAAATGTCATTTTATTGATACAGTATGTCAGTTCAAAAATAAAAATATTTGGGATATGTATCAAAAATTTTATATTATTTAAATGATATACAAACCCAAAAACATATAAATATATATATATATGAATATTTTATAATACTTATTATGAGTAATTTATATATGTATAATTATTATTTGTGTATATTTAAAGATTTGATTTGCCTCTTTATAAATTTATTTTTTTTTTACATGTTTAATCTCAATCGTTTATTAATTATACATAATGCAACTAATATATATTAACTAAATTAAATAAAATTTAGAAATAATACTTACACTTAACTATGTTTATTTCTTATCATTTGACTAGCTTTCATATAATAGTATAAAATTTATAAATTTAAATTAGTTTATAAAACTTAATTGGTCATAATTAAGTATTAATATATAAAAACAAAAATAACAAATTTTATCAAGAAGACACGGTTTCAAGTGGTAAAGCCAGCTTGAGCTCAGTGGTTGAGAGGCCTTTGCAATGTCAAGGGTTTAAGCACAAGAGAAACACTTATAGGTAGTTTGAAATTTGTAGGATACGATATCCAGAAATATCAAAAATATCTGACCGTATCCGATATACAAACGGATACCAACAAGTATCCATGGATACATTTAAATATTAATAGTAATCCTTAACCAAGATATGGATAAGTTTCTCTCGTATCGTAGGAAAAGACATGACATTGAGTTCCTTGAATCCAACTTTAAAGGATGGTCACGTGGTCGTCAAAAATGTATGCTCACTTTATTAATCATTACTTTAATTATCTAGGTTCAAATCTCATTAAGAGAGATTGTGAAGAGTAAAATCTGATAAATTTTTCATTTCTTGCATGGTTAGTAGCCTTTGACCAATTCAAAAAGATATTAATTGAGATATATATATAAGCTGATATAGACACACCTGACTGTTCTATGAAAAAATATGACAAAAGATAAATTGTTTTTGACTGAGAAAAAAAGAAGTGAAACTCATTTTGTTGTCTTGAACAACTAAGGAATTAGATCCTCTCCTGTCCATTAAGAAAAGGTAGGAAATCCTGTTGGAGAGAGACAAAAAAAAGTAGGAGAGGAGTAATTCTCTCACCGAATAAAATATTATTATTTTTTATTGGATTAATACACTTTCAAGAGAAAAACACCAGGTTGATGTCTCTTCAAACGTGACCTACTCCGTTTTGTTATGAATATGAGAAAATCCAATTTAATTTCAGATCTTCTTTTGTTCTTAGGAAAAAAAAAAAAAAAAAAACATAGATAGACACAAATTTTTCTCTCTTCAATGATCAATATTTTTTGTGAAGTAAATATATTTTAGAGAAAAACTATATTGTATTTTTATCTCTTTGAACAGAATCTCCTATTAAACATGAGAAGATTATAATCAAAAGTTATGATTCTAAGTAATTCACCTATATAAAATAAAACATGTAAAAATGGAGATTACCAAGTGTACTTTTTAAAATAATAAAATATTTTAAATTTTAGTAATGGCATGTATAAGATTTGGGTTTAAAAAATCATTCATTTTATTTAATGTTATGAATAAAAAGCAAGCCGCACTAAAAAGAATGTTTCAATAAAAAAATAAAATAAAAGAATGCTGCTCAGTGCTCACCATTTTGCCGTACATATCTAGGGTTTCGGCCTGGCCTAGGGTTCTGTTTGTTTCTGTTTTTGCCTTGCTTTCTCTTATCTGGTAGAAGTAGAACACTCTAAAACGATTATTGAATCCTGTGCAGTTAGTGTGGAATATGGATTCGAGAAAAAATTATCTAAAAAAGTAAAATTTTGGAACCATATGTCTCTCTGCTTTTACTGGATGTCTTTAACAAAGTTTGCTTAGCTGTTTCTGTTCTATGCTTTGCTTTTTAACTGAAGTTAAAAAATATATATATATATTAAGTAATTTCAGGTCCGTTTGGATAGAGTTGAAATTAGAATTGAAAATCACACTATTCAATTCTAAATTTTCTATTTGGTATATATTTTAGAATTGAAATTGTAATTTTTAACATAATTTTCAGAATTGAGAAACAACTACAAAAAATTATCATCAATTCTTATAAATAGATTCTTAAAATTTACAATTGTTATGCATGTAATATTCTTAATAGCCACTTAATGAATGTACATCATATATAACATTGGTCACCACCATCGATAATTATCAGTTGACTCTTATCTACTGGTAATTTCGTTCACCTGCTGTCAATCGCCACCACCTGACCACAATCACCATCAACCCATCGAATACAATATTGACAATCGTTGGAACCTACCAAAGATAAAATCGACCACTGTTAATCGCAATTGAGACAACCAAATATGAGATTAACTACTATTGGGATATACTAGAACAACGAAAATCATTATAAGAACTCGCTGAAAATGATAACAACCATAGCTGGAAGCCGTAGGAGACGTTACAATCTCCAAAGTACTTGAAACAAAATTCATGTTCTAATTCTTTATATGATCTAAACTCGTATATTGTAATTCTAACAAATTCCTAATTCAAAAGATCTAAACGCAGTCTTAAAGTTTTTGTTATCATTTAGAGAATTTGAAATGAAAAATATTTTTTTAAGTTGTATAGTTTACAATTTGAATATCTGGATTGCGTTTGGATTTATTAAATTATAATTAGAATTGAAATTGATTATAATTATAATATACGAGTTTGGACTACATAAGAGAATTACAATCAGAATTGTGATTCAAGTATTTGGCTGTGGTTGTCTTCGTATCAAGCAACTTTCGAAGATGATTGTTGTAGGTATTTGATTGCTTTCGCTCATGGTTGTTGTTGATGGCTTGTGATGATGATTGTTTTCAGTTTTGATAAATTCCAACAGTAGTTGTAGTAATATCTAGTAGGTGTTGACGATTGTTTTTGTCATCTTTGGTTGTTTTGATGATGAAAGACTGTAATTATTGTCATTTTTGACAGGTTTTGAACATGATCGGTATTATATTTGATGGGTCAACAATGAAGGTGGTGGCAGTGTTGGTGGCCTTTGACGGGTGGCTAAAGTTACTGGTGGGAAAGGTCGATAATGGGTTACCAATATTGTTAATGGTAGTGACCGATTTTATAATATGATATGCTCTTAAGAATAATACATGTTTAGTTTTAGGATTTCCCTAAAAGAATTGAATATGATATTAGAATTGAGCTAAAATTTTTAATTCTAATTTTACAATATGTCTCAGCAAAAAATTTAGCAATTAATTCTTAATTTCAATTCACTATTACTATTACGAAGAATTGCCATCTCTTGCAAAATCTCAACCTTGTTGGCTTTTCTAGAATATAAAAATAAAAATTCTTAAATTCAATTTCAATTCACCATTGGGAGTAATTGCCATCTCTTGCAAAATCTCCACATTGTTGGATTTTTAAATTTTTTTTTTTTTTTGTAAATATAAAAATAAAAACAGCCTTTTCCCTGGTGAGTTGTGCGTGACCAGCCACAGAGACTCACACATACACAGTGATACAGACTACACAGTACATCACACCAGAAAACAAAGAAATGTGATCCAGTGTTGCCGTTTTCGTTTCCAGTAATTTTACAACCAACACACGTGAGCTCACCCTCACCCTCCGATTCTCCGGACACACCCTATCACGAGTTAAATGACCATCTTAATGGGTCCCTCTGACCGATGCAACGGTCCTCCTCCCTTTGTCTCGTTGTTGGATAATTGAAAGCGCATTAACTCTTCCTTTTTCAAAATCACTCAGTTCTATTCATTTTTACTTTCTTTCTTAAACTTCGGGAGTTATTACTTTTATTTATATTTTATAATCTTATGTTGAAAGCCTTTCTTTATATTTAATGTCCTGTATTATGACATTAAGGGATCCTATTCCTAACAATTCTAAGCCTAAGCTAATTTTCTGCACCTATAATAATAATATAATATAAGAGAAATAAAATATATTTAAATTTAATAATTTAAAATTTTCTGTAATGTTAGAGATTTGAATATATATGAAAATATTTATAAAAAAAATAATCATGTTCTGGACATTTTAATAATATAAAGTATAAGAATGCTCATGATATAAAAAATACAAGAGATTTAATAAGTTTGATGAAACAACAATGAAACTAAAAGGTAAAAATATTTTAAGAATTCCAAAATAGAAATTAAAAAAAAAATAAAAATTCTAGCCCTCAGCAACCCATTCTCTCTCTTTCTCCCTCCCTCTCAAATAAATTCACGCCAAGACGCTCACACTCCCTTCACTCACTCACTTTTCTAGGAGCAGAGCCAAAATGCTTCTTCTCCTTCCTCTCCTTCTCTGCCTTCTCTTCCCACCTTCTACCATTCTTTCTCTCAACCAAGAAGGTCTCTACCTTTACCAATTAAAGGTCTCTCTCGACGACCCTGACTCCTCCCTTTCCTCTTGGAACGACCGTGATGACACACCATGTCACTGGACCCATGTCAAATGTGACTCAGTCACTCGTTCTGTCAACTCACTTGACCTCTCCAACACCAACATCGCCGGCCCATTACCTGTTTCACTCCTCTGCCGCCTTCGCAACCTCTCTTACCTCTCCTTCTCCAACAACTCAATCAACTCCACCCTCCCTTCTGAAATCTCCATGTGTCGCAGCCTTATCCACCTTGACCTCTCTCAGAACCTCCTTACTGGTACTCTGCCTCATACATTAGCTGAGCTTCCTAATCTCCAATACTTGGACTTAACCGGTAATAATTTCTCCGGTGACATACCGGATAGTTTTGCCCGTTTTGAAAAGCTTGAGGTCCTGTCTCTAGTATCTAATCTATTAGATGGAACGGTACCGGCTTTTCTAGGCAACATTACGACCCTCAAAATGCTTAATCTTTCTTACAACCCGTTTTTTCCTTCTCTGATCCCGTCCGGAGTTTGGAAACTTGACGAATCTTGAAGTCTTGTGGCTCACCCAGTGTAGCTTGGTGGGTTTGATTCCTGACTCGCTCGGGAAGCTCAAGAAGCTCAGAGATTTGGACCTGGCATTGAATAATCTGTTTGGTTCTATACCGAGTTCACTCACTGCGTTGACCAGTGTGTACCAGATTGAGTTGTATAACAATTCGTTGTCCGGTGAGCTACCTCTAGGAATGTCTAACCTTACTTCGCTGAGGCTACTCGATGCGTCAATGAACCAGTTGAGTGGGACAATTCCGGAAGAGTTGTGTGGTTTGCCGCTTGAGAGCCTTAACCTTTACGAGAATCGGTTTGAAGGTGAGTTGCCGGAGAGCATAGCCAACTCGCCGGGTTTGTATGAGCTCAGGTTGTTTGGGAACAGACTCACTGGTAAGCTACCGAAAAATCTGGGAAAATATTCGCCGTTAAGATGGGTAGACGTTTCGCACAACCAGTTATCCGGCGAACTACCAGCAACTTTGTGCGATAAAGGAGAATTGGAGGAGCTCCTGATGATATACAATTCATTTTCGGGTGAGCTTCCGGCGACACTGGGTGCGTGTCAGAGTTTGAGCCGTATTCGACTCGGTTTCAACCGCTTCTCCGGCGACGTTCCGGCGGGTATTTGGGGACTTCCACATGTATACCTTCTTGAACTCGTGGGTAACTCGTTTTCAGGTTCAATTGCGAGGACCATTGCTGGGGCCGCGAATCTTTCGCTGTTGATTGTATCGAAGAACAATCTTTCTGGAACTATACCGGCTGAGATAGGATGGTTGGAAAACCTCTTGGAGTTTTCAGGTAGTGATAACAAGCTTAGTGGGTCGTTGCCTGAGAGCTATTGTGAATCTTGCACAGCTTGGGACCCTTGATCTTCATAACAACGAATTATCTGGTGAGCTTCCAGAGCGACTTCGATCCTTCAAAAAGCTTAATGAGATGAATTTAGCTAATAATTCTTTTAAAGGGAAAATCCCAGAAGAAATTGGGAGCTTGTCTGTGCTTAATTATCTTGATCTTTCCCAGAATAAATTTTCTGGGAAAGTTCCATCTGGGCTGCAGAATTTGAAGCTTAATCAGCTCAATTTGTCTTACAATCGACTTTCTGGTAATCTTCCTCCTCTGTTTGCCAAGGATATGTACAGAAATAGCTTTCTGGGTAATCCTGCTTTATGTGGAGATATAAAAGGTTTGTGTGATGGCAGAGACGAAGCTAAAGCCGCTGGTTATGTTTGGTTGCTTCGAACTATTTTTATTGTTGCGGCTTTGGTGTTTTTCATTGGTGTTGTGTGGTTTTACTTCAAGTATAGGAATTTCAAAATGGCGCAAAGGGCTATTGACAAATCAAAATGGACATTGATGTCGTTTCACAAATTGGGTTTTAGTGAAAATGAGATTTTGGATTGTCTTGATGAAGATAATGTGATAGGAAGTGGTTCTTCCGGAAAAGTCTACAAGGTTGTCCTCAGCAATGGGGAAGCTGTTGCTGTTAAGAAGCTCTGGGGAGGGACTAAAAAGGAAATTGGGTGTGTCGATATTGAAAGAGGTCAGATTCAAGATGGTGCTTTTGATGCAGAGGTTGAAACTTTGGGAAAAATTAGGCACAAGAACATTGTTAAGCTATGGTGCTGCTGCATCACTAGGGACTGCAAGCTCTTAGTTTACGAGTACATGCAAAATGGTAGTCTGGGTGATTTGCTGCATAGCTGTAAAGGTGGTTTGTTGGATTGGCCAACAAGGTTTAAGATAGCTGTTGATGCGGCAGATGGTCTATCTTATTTGCATCATGATTGTGTTCCTCCAATCGTTCATAGAGATGTGAAATCAAACAATATCTTGTTGGATGTTGACTTTGGGGCAAGGGTGGCCGATTTTGGAGTAGCTAAGGTGGTTGATGCCATTGGAAAGGGAGCTAAATCCATGTCCGTTATAGCTGGGTCTTGTGGATACATCGCACCAGGTTAGGCTTTATTTTTTATTTCTTTTTGTTGCTTATTTTTATAAATTCATTTTGATAACTGTTTGGAACTACTTGGGAAGAATTCTAACCTGCAAATTCCATCTTTGTTAATTGTTATACACGAGCATAACATATCCGTACAGTATAATTCTTTTATCCCCTAGTCCACCTACTGTGATAGTGGTGTTTCCCATTGAGAGAGCATAGCCAAATTAAAACCAGGATGACCTATCTGGACATTGATTAAAATTTAAATCTGGTACCGTTTTCAATCCAGTGAGTTGTTGCTTGGTGAGATCTGCATTCATTCTTAAATGCCAGTATTGTTGTTTTTTCCTTAGAAGAAATTCATTTCACTAAAGAAGAGGGGGCAAATTTAATTGCTATTAAAGCCGAGAAATTCAGTTGGTGTTTTAGCTTAATGTTAGGGCAGCTAAAATCTTTTTTCCATGTTCCTTTGGCATCTCTTGTTCATAGGGCTTTCTCTAAGATTACAAGGCCAATTCGTTTTTCTTGCAGAATATGCATACACACTTAGAGTGAATGAGAAGAGCGACATCTACAGTTTTGGTGTGGTTATACTTGAGTTGGTTACCGGAAGACTTCCTGTAGACCCTGAGTTCGGGGAAAAGGACTTGGTGAAGTGGACCTGCACCATCTTGGATCAGAAAGGTGTAGATCATGTGCTTGACCCTAAACTTGATTCCTGTTTCAAAGAAGAAATATGCAAGGTGCTCAACATTGGCCTCCTTTGCACAAGTCCTCTTCCAATCAACAGGCCCTCAATGAGAAGAGTGGTGAAGATGTTGCAAGAGGTAGGCACAGAGAACCTGTCTAAGTCTGTCAAGAAAGATGGAAAATTATCTCCTTATTACTACTATGATGATACCTCAGATCAGGGAAGTTTAGCTTAAGTACTATTCAAGCTCAGCTGCAGTACTTGGATTATTTTGATTATATGAAAGGGGATTTATAAGCTGTTATTTTACTTATTAAGCTTAGTCCCCCACCATTTTTCCCACTGGGTGTTTGCTTTAGGAAGTTAGCTATAGAAAGAGATGGAAGTAAATTGTTGAGAGTGAAGAGGGAGATATTTTACACTGTAAATCAATTAGCCATGAAAAGAATCTCCTAGTTACCAAATTCAAGTAGCGCTTTGCATTAACACCTTTTATTGAGAATGATGTTTGCCCTGTTGATTGTGATCTCTCCCTGGCATGACCCAGAATTTTGAGACTAAAAATCAGTGCTCCGTGGCCTCAATTAGCAACTACTACTTTAAATTTCACTTCTATTCTATGGCATATTCAAAGTTCCCATGAATGGTAATCTCTTGCTTCATTATTATTATTATTATGATTATTATTTTTTCCTAGGAATCTCTTGCTTCATTATGTTGCTGTTTTGATGTTCCATGTTAGAATGCTTTGACTGCTCTCTGCTTGAATTTTTGGTCCTATTTATGATGGGTCTATTTCTGAGCTGGAAACAGCTATAAATTAGTTAATAAGGTAGTTAGGAAGGTTGGTCCTCTTGGCTGTTCTTATGGTGCCTGGCTATTATAATCAATCTTTTTGGAAAATGACTCGAGACATCACAGCAGTGATGTATTGCTGAATCTAGCTGTTCAAATTTCAAGTTTGTATGTTAGCTGATGAGAGAAATTAGCTTCTCATTAGCTGAAATTCTCTACTACTTTTGCATAACCAATTATAGAGTGATAATATCTTAACCTATTTTTAAATTTCAAATTTAATTGAGTTGAGAATTAATGTTGCAAAGCAACATTAGTAAGCAAAGTAATATATTTATAAAGGAATTTTTAGATACACTTTTTGGGCTCAATTGATATATTATATAAGAATAATATAATAATATAAAATTATTGAGTTGATTCTTATATATTATTTGATAGTAACATGATAACATAAATTTGTAATGTTAACTTGTTACTCTTTCTTATATAATGATTGATAGTATAAAATTATGCAATGAGAAAAAGGAGGAAAATATTATAACTTATAATCTAATGCATATGTTAATTTTATTTTATGTAATTTACCAAATGGAGTCGTTTAGTCCATTACTTGGGCTTTGTACAGAAGCCCCTAAGATTACAAGTTTGATGTAATATAGGGCTTTATGGCTATAGTACCATTGGACTGAGTCTGGGCATTCTCAATTTTAAGACCTGGTTTTAGACTTGTCACTTCAGGGCCATGTCCTTCAGAGTTTACTTTTTCTTACCCACTTTCATAACAACTTTGGAGATTCTCAGTCTGATATAGTGATATATATATATATATCAATATATAGAGAGAGAGAGAGAGAGATGAAAGTTTATAATTACGAGAGATAATAACGAAGTCTGAATAGAAAATGTAGAAATACTCATAAAAAAGAAAATTAAAATATAAGAAGTGTTTTCTCAAGGACAAATTATATATATGTGCCCTTTAAAAAATCAGTTTTTTTAATTAATTTTGTCTTTTAATACATTTTTATGGCCAATTTTATGTAATATAGTTCAAAACATTCCCAATGTTTTCTTTTGTTAATTATTTAGACAAAAATTGTTAATATAAATTTGAAAGATAATTTTTTGTATGTTTTCTGAGTTTAAAAAAACAAAAAGCACCGTCTCAATTTGTTTCACTCATTTCATTCTCTCATACATATCATAAATTAGGTTTAGTGCTGATTTATAATTTTCGTAGATTCATTTAATTCTTTTTATATTTTTGTATCCATTTTTCAATTAGTAAGAAGAAATTTGTCCATACCCATACTCTTTTTCCTTCAAATTTTGAGAGTTTCTTGGAGAGAGAGGATTAGACAGTTTGTATTTTTTTTTTTCCTGCCAACTTCAAGAATGTAGTAAATAAATTTTTAATTTTCATTTAAGTAGCTGGCAATTGGATTCAAGAAAAATTACAAGTATTTTTGAGAAAAAAATTATGATAGAAAAAGGGCTCACCCTGCAAAAAAGTTGTTTTCACACCTTGAACCCGTGACCTACAGGTCACCAAAAAAATAACTTACCGTTATGTCAAGGCTCACCCTCAAAAAACTACAATAGAAATACTTTAAAAATTAAATTAACAAGATTATCATATGTTATATAGTTCAAAAAAAATAACAAGAATAATAGAGAGGTTATTTCTGATGTACCAAACAAAAACTGAAGTCTTTTTTTTTTTGGAAAGGGAAACTTTATTAAAAAAAAGAAAAGAAGGAAAAATAAAAACTATTGAGAATCTAGTAATGGATTATTCAAGTAAATCCCATAGTAGATGCCGTAAACGCAAAAGCAAACATACCAATCACTTAGAACATATCCAAAAACAACTATTTTTTTATTCTATATTTTTGCAGAATTTAAGGAAGCATATTGTTTCAGAAGCACCTTGACAGTGGAGATAACGCCAACTTAAATAATATGCTTATTATCATCACTCAATCACATAGGTTAAGTCTATTGTGTTATTGATAAGACTTTCTTAAATCTGTTTATACAATCTCGATGAATCTAAGGTACGTGTATACTCGATGCAGGAGGATGACAATCTAATTCATTATATGGGATTGAATATTTATTTTAATGGAATTAAATTTTTATATGCTTAAGTGATTTGTATCATATAAATTTTAATCTGTTAATTTGTTTTCAGAATTATCCATAATAAATATAAGAATCAATTTAATTAAGTCTTAAATTCGAAACTACTGCAAATCCACCCTATGTGTGGGATTACTATTGGTTTTTCATAGTGGCAAAAACAAGTCACTCTAACACATATTCTTTTGAAAAGAAGAAACAAAAGGAAACAGAGGAGGGCGGCCTACCATGAACCACCATAACTAAATAACAAGGAAAATTTTCCAAATTTATCACCAATCCACCCCAATTGTCAAAGTGATACCCTCTTTTTCTCTTCCTTTTCTTTTTAACACTTTCTTCCCTTACCAACTTTCACTCACATTCTTTTTCTCAACCAATTTCATATAGACCATCTAGTCTGTGCCTCTTCCTCTGTTCCCTTCTTGATCCTTACGCCTTAAAGCACAACAATTATAGAAAAATAATTGCTTTTTCAAAGATCATATCTCAAAAATGAACTCCAGTCTGCATATTGCTTATGATGTAGTCATGATTGGTCTATCAATGTCTTTACTAGTACTTGTTATTGTCCTCTTTCTTGTTTGCAAGAAGAAACCGGTTGAATCCGAAGAAACACTGCCTGTCAAGCTTTGTGCTCGTGCATACTCATTAATGGATGTTGATGCTGCTACTGATGGCTTCAGTTATAGGAGAATTGTGGGCAAAGGTCGCCTAGGAACTGTGTATGCTGGCATATTAGAAAAAGAAGTTGTGGCTATTAAGCGAATTCATCCCCGGCTTGTTTTGAGTAATGCAGGATTTGGATTTCCATCTGTGCTTAAATGGCTATCTTTAGCTCAACACCCTCATGTAGTTCCCATATTGGGGTTTTCAGAAGCACCAGGTGAGAGAATTATAATAATGGAATTTGTTGGCATGGTTAGCTTGGAATTCTATTTGCATCAAAACCCAGATGGGGCATCCCTTTTAGATTGGAGCCAGCGTTTGAGAATTGCTGCAGGGGCAGCTAGAGGGCTTGAGTACTTGCATGAAGTAATGGCACCAAATGTTGTACATGGTTGTGTCAAGGCTGCAAATATTCTTATTGATGTTCATTTTTGCGCTAGGATTTGTGATTATGGGCTTAATTTTTTAGCACCCCAAGAGAAGAGAGGGATAACTGGATATGTAGATGATGAGTTTTGGAGTGGCCATGGTGCTTGCAAAGAAAGTGATGTTTATGGGTTTGGGTTGGTTTTAATGGAGCTTTTGAGTGGGAGAGAATGTAGAGAAGGATTACTAGCTAAATGGACATTGCCTTTGATTAAGGAAATGAGACTTAGTGAACTTCTGGACCCAAGATTGGTGATTCCTTCTAATATAAATCCTATTATTAGATTGGCTAAGGTTGCTTCAGCTTGTGTTGGGAATTCAAGGAAGAGTAGGCCTTCTATGGTTCAAGTGGCAGCCATTTTGAACAATTTAGAGATGGAGGTATGCTTTTGATTACATCAATTTTGTAACAATATAAGATAAATAGTCATGTGGTTTCTCTTGTGTATAAGGGTCAAGAATTTCTGGTCTATAAAAGCTGCCTAACTTGGCAATTGATTTTAAGATAAATTGGAAAATTTTGAAGTATTTTGAAGATGGAGAGGTGGGGATGGTGCCAACTTTGCTGTTTTGATGATGAGTTTAATATTTGTTTCCGTGAGGAACAGGGAATCTTTTTTGGTGATGAAAGGGACCCCATGATTTTCTTTCAAAGTTTTCAATCAACTTTGAAATTTTTTTCTAAGTTTAATATTTTTTAATTCTTGTCACTGGCTCACCATTTTGATTTAATTTATCATTTTGTATCATTCAATTAAATTATTAGATGTACATTATACTTGTATCTTCAAACTTAGGAAGACTTGGAGTACATAGAAAATAATCCATTTGTAATAAGTGAGGAAGTGGGAGATTTATAGTAGAGATCTCTTACATTAGAGGGATGCTAATATACCAAGAAGTCAATTTTTAAGGGACGAATATGATTAATTTTTGGTGAAGACGGTTTATTTTTTTTTTTATTGGCTTCTTAGATTTTAAATTTTAATTGTTTAGAAGGTAAAATTATTATAAATTTTTCAATTCAAATATAGATGATTTATAAAAAAATTGTATTTGTCAATTTTTCAAACTGCTCATAAAATAATAAACTATATACGCAACACTTACTATTATTAAAATTATAAATTATTGGATTTGATGTACCAATTAATCTAACATTGCATTGGATTTACCAACTAGTTATCAGGTAGATCTGGTGGGTGAAATGTTACACCAACATTTACAACCTCTTTGTAAATGACCTTCTTAATTGGGCCACAAAATGTTCTTAGCCCAATGATGTTGATTTATTGGATCAATTCCTCATTTGTTTAGCATCACTATTAACTATTTAAACATCCTCCAACTATTTTGTCAACAAACATCCCATCTTGATTTAGCAGCACCCATCATGTCACAATTTTTACAAGAAAATCCAGCCCAAATTTTTGATCAATCAATCAAAAATTCAGTCAAGAAAATTAAGTTACTTTTAACTCACTAACATCGGTTAGATATTTTGAATTTAAATATTTTTGCACAAGTACAAATGTATTTATTGCTTAACTAACTTATTATTAAATTTAGTTAATTTAAATATAAATGTTGTTGATATAAAACATAAAACTGAAAAGATTTCAGTTCCAATTCAATATATTTTTAACATCTTATTTGCTTTGTGTTTTTTAATTACTTTTCTCTTACTCGATATTATGCTGCTATTTTATTATCTAAGTTTATATTCTAATGTGAAAATTAATTTAATTAATAAAAATGTCTAATTATAAAGTCTCTTTATATTGTCCTAGCTAAGATTGGAGATCAAATAGCACCTTTATTATTGAGGAGAGTTTTTAAAAGAAAGATGAATGATTAATTTCTGTTCTGTAACTAATACATACACCCTTCAATATCCAATTTAAATGATACATTAAATACTTAGCCATAATAGAAATGATTCTATCTTTTTCATAAATCCTCTTACAACTACATTTGAATATGAAATCTTCAAGAATCTCAAACTCCAAAAATAAAAATATTCTTCAATTCTAACTTGATATAAAGTCAAGTTTACAAAAAGAGAGACGAACTATACTCAAATGAGTCTCTAAATTTCTTTGGATCAAACACAACACTACTTATCGCTACAACACTTTATATCCATATAGTGTGTCCACTCATTTTCATAATATTTTTCAGAATATTATTACATACACTATTAAAGTCCTTGATTCCCATTAGTAATACATATATATATATATATATGTTTAACTGAAACGACACGCTCCAATTGACACGTTTGAAAATGACCTTTCAATACTAACTGCAAATTAATTTCTTGTAAGAAAATCATTGCTTAATTACAGTACTTTGTATCTAGTTATTTCTTCATTGTCGCATTTACAATAAAAAATTGAACAAAATAGCAATTTTTTTTAGGTAAACTAAACAGAAGCATTGTCTGTCCAAATCACTTTCTAATCATTTCATTGAATTGTTAGCTAGGTATAAAAAATACTTGTTAAACTACAAGCAGGTTTCTGATCACTTCCTTTGAAATGTCAATACTACTTTCTGAATGATTCTTAAGACTATGGTCATCTAAACATACTGAAGACTATTCAAATTATATATGGTTCTAGCATACTTGGGGAGAAAGAAACAAATAGACATCTAAGAACTAAATTCAAATTCAAAGGAAAGAGAATCTAACTACATATACAATAGTATGCTTACCCAACATGCATGCAATTACTACATAAATGAAAGATTTTTCATCTCCACATGCACAAACTTAGAATAAAAAGCTCATCTGATGTATTGTATAAGGATAATATAATAGCATAATATTAGCTCTTATACAACATTTGACAATAACAGGATAGTTTAGACTTATACTATTGATACTTTCTTATACCATGTTTGACAGTATAAAATTATATAACAATGAAGAAAATAATAAAACAACATTATAACAACAATATAATGATACAACCTAATATATTTTATAATTTTATATTATACAATTCTATATGATGCATCAAACGAGCTTGAAGAACTTGATGTAAATCTCACTTTTTTATCATATATTAAATACGCACATGAAAAAAAAATTAAATACTAAAATATTAAGATAAAATAATGTACATACATATAATTACACATGTAAATAAGTTTAGATGCAGATCTATAAAATCAATTCTCTAAAGTTTTATTATAAGAAGAAACATGCAATATTCACTAGTGTTATATGTACCAGATTTCTTTCAACTTTATCTTTCTTTTTCCCTTAATCCCTCGTATTATATATAAAGTAGTATTGCAAAAAAAAATCCACAACACAAATGGACAATTAGGGAAGCTAGCTAAGAAACCAACTTTTTCTATATAACTAGAAAACAAGTTGACAAAAAGTTCTCAAAACCCTAACCCGTACGTTAAAGTCTATTAAAATACAAAAATCGTAGAAACTTCTTGCCTAAGCTTTTCGTTGCGTGGCTTCCATGAGAAGCTTAAACGTGTCGGCTAGCAAACACAATAAAAAAATAAAAAAATAAATGGAGATTATTATTATCTGCATCCGTGTCTTTTTTGGTATAACTCTCTTGTCCAATTCCATAATGCCACGTCAATAGTCTAGTTTTTATATTGACCAATTTGCCACTCTAGCATGATGTGTCACTCGGAAAGTTGAATAGTACATATATGGCAATATATACGATTTGTGTAGAGTAGTAGCACACCCTCAATAAACATTAATTAAGTTTGAGTATTATTACTAACTAATATTATCGTGCAGGCTCAGCTAGCTACTTATATACCATACATAAACAAACACCTTGAAAAGAATCAAACTCGCCATAAATAGAAAGATATTTATTTTCAATATGACGATGAAATAACTCGATTAATTACTTTTTATCAAATTCAAAATATGAAATAATGTTAATTTTTATAAAGCGATTATTTATATTTCAATTAGCATTCAAATTTACGAAAACACATATAAAATTTGATTCATGTATTAATTGGAGTATACTTATGTATTCTCAATATTGTTATCTACATTCACCAAACATTTGTTGGTTCATACGTATTTGTCTATGAATTTTCACAAAACTTTTAGGACACATCAAGGACGACGCTGCATCTAAAACCCTAACCCCTTTGTCTCTCACACACACATACTAAAGAGGTGGAACGTCCCAAGAAGCATCACTTTGCCCAATATCCACTCTTAGCCACCACCTTTTTTTTTTCTTCTTTTCATATGGGATTCTCATAATTAACTTAGGTCTCTATTATAAATGGTAAAAACTAATTTTTGAAAAAAAGAAAAGAAAAAGAGAAAGCAATCAAAAGGGGTGCATGTATTCTCTGATACACGCGTATATACCAAAACATAACCAAACTTGACGTCCAAGCAACCTTTACAATTTCTAGAATTTTCTTTATTTTCTCGTTTTTCTTTAATACCCCTTAGTGAAGACCCCCCTCTCTCTCTACTGTCTCTCTCTCTCCTGTCTTAGAGGAAGAAGCAGGCAATATACTAGCAGAAGCAAAAGTAAAGTGGGGGAAGAACAAAATTCCAATTATTCCTAGCTAGCTAGCCAGCATCAAAAACAAGAAGGGTGATTGAAGAAAAACGTGGCACCTCAAAAAAAGACAAGCCAGCTGCTTTACCTTTTTTTTTTTTTTTTAAGAAAAAATAAATTATTTTTTACATGTGGGTATTTTAGTAGGATTCTGATTTTGTTATACAAGCTCAAAGCTGTGGAAGAAACAGGAGGAAAAATTTGTGCCTTTGGATGGGCATAGCCATAGAGGCAAAACCAGAAGCAGAGAGATGACTTGGTGCAATGACTCAGATATTGAAGAGAGGGTCAATGCTAGCAATACTCTTACTAACACAGAAATTAGCAGTGAAATTCGAACCATTAGATGCCCTTCATGTGGGCATGAGATTGAATTACAAGATCAGGTATGTGGGTATTTATCTGATTTGCAATATATAGGGAAGGGGTCTTATAATTTGTGTATATATTTATAGCAAATTTGAGTTTGTTATGTGGAAATTGTGTATATTTAGGGGGGTCTTCAGGATTTGCCTGGGCTACCAGCAGGAGTGAAATTTGATCCGAGTGACCAAGAAATATTAGAGCATTTAGAGGCAAAGGTGTTGTCTGATGTGAGAAAGCTTCATCCTCTTATTGATGAATTCATCCCTACACTTGATGGGGATAATGGAATTTGCTATACTCACCCAGAAAAGCTACCAGGTATTTGATTTTTCCTACTACGTACTAACTTCAATGTGTCTGGTTTGGAATACCCTTTAATTTCATGCTTGGTTTTGTATTCAATAATTTTCCATCAGTGACAAAGTTTGTTTTTTTTTTTTAAGAGAAAAAGAAGAGGCAGGTTGCTTAACATGTTTGGATGTCTTTGATTGTATAGACATTCTTGTAATTAATGTTTCTGGCAGCATGGAGACTGTTTGCTAACCCTGGGTAAAGTTAAACACAGCCAAAAAACCAAAGAGATTGTACCAAACATGTACACTACTACCACCCTAATATATGAATAGTTAGGTAAAGGAAAGGACTAACGAGGGTACTAGTCTTTGTTTAGAGATTTCATTTTGAAAGAAAGATAGAAAGGTAGCACATGGGGTTCGGCATATACTTTCTTTACCAACTTAGTGAAGTATGTTACAAGCAAATACCTAAGTTGGCTATACATGACTATCAAACTAAATTACAGCCTCTTATAATATATCTCACATTATTGATTTAACAAGTAACACATAATGTTAGATTGCAATAATCCTCAGCAATCTTAGTAATTTCTATAATATAACAAAGTAACAACTAGCAAAATGTTCATACACATATAGATATATGTACTTGAAATCGTGTGGATTACTCTTCAATATGTATCCTATTCATTGGTTTGAACATAATTTCCATATTAACTCGTTATTCATGAAATGATGCAGGAGTAAGCAAAGATGGCCAAATCCGCCACTTCTTTCATCGGCCTTCAAAAGCATACACAACTGGGACTAGGAAAAGACGAAAGGTTCACACTGATGATGAAGGAAGTGAAACAAGATGGCATAAAACAGGTAAGACTAGGCCAGTTATTGTTAGTGGTGCAGTGAAGGGCTTCAAAAAAATCTTAGTCCTCTATACCAACTATGGTAGACAAAGAAAGCCCGAGAAGACAAATTGGGTGATGCATCAATACCATCTTGGCAATAATGAAGAGGAGAAAGATGGGGAATTAGTAGCATCAAAAGTTTTTTACCAAACACAACCTAGACAATGTGGATCAAACATCAAGGATCCATGTGAAGACAATAGTACTCCTATACCTAAAAATGCAGCTCTTATGGAGTATTACAATCCTCCTTTCATTAATTATGACTATGGGATTCATGTCAATAGAGAAATCCCATCTCAATTTATTCCCAATTTGGTTGTTCAAGGTGATGGGTCGTCTTCCTATTATCGGTTACCCGTTGATGCAAGCAAAGAAAGGCTTCAATCAAAACAGTGATTGAAGGGAAAAGATTTTTGGTAGAGCAGTATGTGACTATTTTGATGGTGGTTGTTACTGAATAACAGTGAAATAAGTTATAAATTAGTATGTGATATTGAGGGAAAGGAGGAAGAATAAGTAAGGTGAAGGACTTTTGAAATTGAATATGGAAGATCAGCCCAAATTTGACATTATTGGAAGAGTTTTGAAGCAGGCAAGGAAATGTGACAATATATATCTTTTAGTGTACAGGTAACTCTTTAAAAATCATTATGTACACAAGTATCTATGACTACACGTTAGTGAGATTGGTATTACTGTCAGTATTATACATTCTTCTGTTTGTTTCAATAAGCTTTTGACAGAATAAAATGTCGGTGCTGTCACTATACGCGCCTTCAGGTATTCTTCAAGGAAGGTTGCCTGTTTCTGCATTTCTTTCTTAGAATTTTGATGGTGGATTCGACATAAAATTAAATTTTGTTACTATATTTTCTTTTTATCATTGTAATTTGTAAAAGCCTTTACTTGCATGATTTTATACAACTTTTGTATACTTGGGAGTTGGGGTACAAGCTGAACTGTGAAGATTAGATCCTATTTGATTTGGTGTCGAGACGAAAATTATGGTCTTATTTAAGTGTGTTTTTGGGTGGTCTAAAAATTATGATATTTGATTGTAGTTTGAAAGCAGATTTGTGTATAAATTATCAAAAGGGTATTCATTTATTATGTTTTAAATTAAATCATTTTTTGTATTATTATTATAAATAACAATGAAAAAATAATGCTTATATTAAATTGACATTTACCATTAAAAACTTCAAAATAAGACTAATATTACAAGGAAAGAAAAGACAAAAATGGAAAAAGGTTGGGACAAGGGTGGGATTACTGGAAGGGTAAAAATAAAAATAAAAATTGCAAACACGTCCTGGACTGCCCTAGATGCGGGTAGTGTGTCTCGCAGCCCCAAACGCGTTGCCAAGCGTTACCTAAGATTACAATGGTCTTGTTACCTTTCGATTATTTTTAGCAAAATGATTGTTTGTTAAGTATTATTATTTTTTCAAAATAGTTTTAAAAGTATTTTTTTTAGATAACTTCGTCTCATAATTTTCATAAAGTTTTCCCTATTTAAACACCGTTAGAAGTTGGGAGAAAATTATTAATTTAGCTTAAACTATTATATTTTAGGGCTACATGTTTGTTGAGTTGGATAAACAATACATATTATTATCCTTGTAGTATTTTTTTTTTTTCAATTTTATAAAAATATAATGTCTTGTCAATTTTGTCATAGAAGTATTATCTTTTTGGCAATTTCTTAATGAAATGTTCAAATTATTTCAAACCTTAAATTCACGACTTTTAGAGAGAGGTGATGAGGATAAGTGATTTATTCACGACTTTTAGAGAGAGGTGATGATGATAAGTGATTTTAAAGAAAATTTAAATTTTTTTATCATTGCAATATACATGTGATAAATATTATGTTTTAAGTCACATCTTAATTTCCATCAAATTGCTAACAATGTTTAAGTGTTTATGCTGAAGGAAGAAATTGCAAATATTTATAATGTTATGGGACAAAAATGAACCAAAAAATACTTTTGGAACAAATTGAAATAAAAGTAAGAAATATCCATTGGCCTGAATTCTATATAATCCATTATTCTAACTTCATCAAAAATATTTTTTTTGCCAATTTTGTCTCATAATTATGTTCAAAATGTTTACAATGTATTATCTCATATGGACACCTTTAACATTTTGGATGAAACTTGCTGACATGGTTTAATTTTGGCCATGTGTGCTGATTTGGCAAAAAAAAAAAAAAAAAAAAGGTAAATTACACTTTATCTTCATAAATTACTAACCGTTGCAGTAGTCTCCATGAGCTATCAAATTTGGCACATAACACCATTATTTGAGTCATAATTAACAAATAATCCACAATCATCCAAATGAGTTATTAAATGTAACAAAATAACTCAAAAACACTAAACTATCCCAATTATAAATTATATATATATTTATCTTTCTATCTCTTATTTCTTATTGTATCTTTTTTTTGACAATTAAACCCTCCATATAATTTATCAAAGTTAACATATTTTTTAATAATTGTAATGCAATAATAAGAAGAAAAAAATTTGATGAAAATATTATCATTAAAATGTAAATTGAAACAATAACTTGTATGACTTTAATAAATGTGAAAAATAGTATTAGTAAATGTATTGATAATTATAATATTATGATAAGAAAATAAAGATTATATAGGATTGAACTATTATCTATTGTATGCTAAAGTTGAATCAATATAATGTGTTTAATTTCAAAAGAAAAGAAGAAAAAAAGATATAGAAAGGAGAAGACTTGAAGAAACATATAAGGTAATTTAGTATTTTTGAGTTAATTAGTTAGATTTAATGATTAGTTTAGATGATTGGGGGTTATTTGTTAATTATGACTCAAATAAGAAGGTTACGTGCTTAATTCGATAGTTTATGAGTGCCATTACAAAATTAGTGATAATTCATGGAGTAAAATGTAATTGTGCCAAAAAAAAAATATTTACTACTCTCTCATACATCCTCTTTCTCAATTTTGTTTTTCATCATCTTTTTAAAAGTCATAAAATTAAAAATTTGTGATGGTTTAAATATTTTAAAAATTTATGAAATTTATTTCGTATTTTTACTTCTTTTTTAAGAGAGGGGAGTGAGAAACAAAATAGAAAGTGACCTTTCAAAAAACTTTTATAATAGAATCGATAAAAAATAATAAATTTGGGATGAAATTACAAAAGACAGTTACTTTAAGGACGATTCCTTTTTAGTTTTTTGAGTCCTTAAATGTTAAATTTTTTGCTAACTCATGATCACCAACAAAATAATATTTAAATTTAAATAAGTAATTTTCATCTAAAATGTTAAATATATAAGCATAATGCAAGAATAGAAATATTTTGTTAGTTATGAGATAAAATTGAGAATAGATCCTGGTCATGTTAAAAAAAAAAATTTGATAACTTTGTAATATACAAACAACATAATTTGCAAAGAAATATATTATTTATCATCCATATTTCAGCTCATGCTTGCTTTAATAATAATGTATCAAAGAAGGGTATAAAGGAAGGAGTAATCACTTGAGGGTGTTAAGCGTGCATTTGTCAACATCAAAAATTTATTCTCCTTTTTTGTATCAAGTTCGTTCTTATTTCCATAAATGTAAGTGAAAATTTACATTTATGCTTAGGGTGAAAAAACATGTACTAATTTTTTTTGCTTTATATGCAGTTATTGAAATAAGGGAAGTGCGATAATCATTATTGACGTTGAACTCGAACATCCTAGGTGATACTGCACCTATTCACAATCAAAGAAAAAAAATTGCAACAAAAAATATAACCAAATCGATTTCTGAACAAATTATCTCGCCAGTCAAACCCTTCAAATGTTCTTAAAAGAAATTTGAGAAAAGAGTTGTCAGCTCAACATTGCGCCACCTGACACAAAATACAGTCATACACGGTTTGACATGGCTTATACAGACAAATCATTCCCATGGCTGGTCATATGACAATTGCTAGCAATCTTGAGGACATACCCACACGAGAAAAGAACACCCAATAATACGATAAAACAAGAAGGAAAAAAAAGTTAACCTAATGCAGCGTATTTAAACTAAGACACTTGATATCAGACACAACATGAAGATTTATAAGTTAAGGGCCTAAACTGAATTCAGGGTGAGCTCCCAGTAAAACACCAGCACCATACATATACAAATCCTTTCACATAAACTACTATGACTTCTGGAGAACGCATCTCTCATACAGGGCAAGAATTTCTCTCTTATTGGGATTCTTCAATCTGAGAAGCTGATCTCCAAAGTTGTGTTTTGTGAGCTCTTGCTTGAGTTTCTGGACCGTAAACTTCGTGTAGTCATCCTGATTTGTTTGCTGACTATGATTGTCACCATCGCCTTCGAACACAGAACCACCATCTTCTGGATGCGTGTATTTAAGTGGGCTATTGTTACTCCTGGCCCTCTTACTTCCCCTTGCAATTTTGGGACTGGGGCTTGTGTCCATTTCTTGAACAGATTCCACACCCATCTCACCGTCATCTACCCTCAAACGCTTCCCATGGGAAGCTGTTTTTAGCTTACTATCCAAAGCTGTTTCATTCAGACGAACCTTAGTCAACTCTTGCTGGAGTGTATCCATCTTTGCCTGTGCAGACTGTAACTGGAGAGAGAGGGCTTCGGCCCTGTTATTTGCCACTGCATGTGCTGCACGTTCATTGTCCAGAAGACTTTGAAGGGCCTGAACAGTACTAGCCCTTTGCTCATTATTTGAAGTCAACAGTGAATCAATTTCTTTCTCTCTTTCTTCAACTCTTCCCTCTAGTAATGCAACTTTTGAAAGAGCATCCATCTCTGAAACCCGTATTCTCTGCACTTCAACATCTAGACTAGTTTTCTCTCTCTGTAAATTTTCAATTTGCCTATCAGCCCTCTCAATTTGGGCTAATCTTTCCATTGCCAACCTCTGCATCTCACTCTTCTCCTTCTGAGCAATGCCTGCTTCAGCACGTGCATTATCAGCCACTGCAATAGCTCTTACAGCTTCTCTTTCTGCATTTTTACACCTTTCTTCAATCTCCTCAAACCTTTTGAACTGAGATCCATACTTCTGCTCCAAATGGAGCTTCTTCTCTTCCATTATACTAGCATCTCTCTCAAATGACTGAGCCTTGGCATTTGCAGTTTCCAACTTCTCGCTCAATTCCTTGATTTCAAGCCTCAGTGATGATATTTCTGTATCATAACTCCTTACCTTTGACTCAGCAGCCTGCAAACATAAAATATCAAAGTCAGGCTTGACCTTAAACCAGAAATACAAAAAGGATCGCATTAAGCTAATGTGTAAGAATATTATTTTTGTTAAATAGAGGAATTGAATTGAGGGACCATTTATAATTATATATTTTAAGATAAAATCATGTGTCTGCCAATTTTGGCTCACTCCAGAGATTCAGAAAATTTAAAGTTATACCCAATCCTGAAAAAAGGCAAAAGAGTCCAGTTGCAGACAACAACTGAAAGTTGCTACAGCATCAAAGCTTCATTCTCTATTCAATGCTCTACCAATAAACATAATAATGTTCCTCATGAATACATGTATTGTCGTTATTTAAATCAGAAGCTTAATATATCACAATGCATAACAATAAAACCCAAGGATCTTACCTTCAGCTCTAGTTTCAAAGTTGTCAAACACTGTTCAGCATGCTCAATCTTTGCTGCCTTGTCCTTTAATTCCTCTTCCTGCATATGCATCAGAAGTGAAAACAAATCAATTATCCTTTTTGGCATTACGTTCATAATATATAAAAGTGATAAGTTTTTTTTTTTTTTGGTTGCTCGGATACAACAGTGATAAGTTATACCACAGACAATTAGAGCAATCTGCATTTGCTGGCATGGTTGCATTTTGTGGGTATATGCGTATAGGGCTGGAAACAAGCCAAGTCGAGTTGAGTCTCCCAATATTCAAGCTTGGGCTTGAACCAAAAAGCATGTACTCGAGTTCGAGCTCAAGCTCAATCTCGAGCCTAATTTCAAACTCAAAAACTCTTTATATAATGAATATAATTTTAATAAAAATAATTTTATAACCTAATAAAATATAAACTTATCAAATAAAATACATAAAAAATAAGTTTATAATTTATTTGATTAATTTAATTAATATTTTTAACATATAGATATATATGTATATATAACTATTCATTTAATAATATAAAAAAAAATATTTTTTAAATATTAAATAATTTGAAATACTCATTAGTATTTGATATTCGATACTTGGCTCAAATATCTTAACAAACTCAAAATCGGACTCGAGTTCGGTCCTCTTTGATCTGAAGCCGAGTAGTTGCCGAGCCAAATCTGAGTAGTCGCCTAGCCAAATCTGAGTAGGACTTGAACTACTTGGTTCGTTTCCAGCCCTATCTATGCTGTGTGTGGCTAATACTGAACAGGGATCTGTGTGTGCATATGTGTGAGTGGTAGAGAGGGAGAGAGGGATGGAGAGACAGAGTGAGAGTGCACCTTTTCAGCCAATGTAGCAGAGAATTCTTCCCTCAAAGCATCTTCCCTCAACTGTGTTTGCTTATTTGAGCGCTCTTGCACAATTGCAGCTTTCTCTAGAGCAGCTTTTGCCTCTCTAACAGCAATGTCGTACTTCCGTTTCCACTCCTCAGCCTCCTCTTGTGCAGACTGAGCTTGTTCCCTTGCAGCAGCCAATCTTGCTTCAGCTGCACTACTTCGGGACTTCAAAACTGATATTTCTGAAGTAGCTTGATCTTCCTCAGCTTTCTGCTTTGATAATACCAGTTCATACTTTCTTTTCCAATCTAAGGATTCTTGTTTGGCAGAATCCAATGTTTTCAGTATGCTAGAACACCTCTCCTCCAGTGAACGACCGTTACTCTGCAAATTGGTAATGCGAGTCATATATTCATCGGCAAGCATCTTCTTTTCATTGATAGCATCCTCATAGCGCTTGACATATTCAGACTTATACTTCTCACTGGTTTCCAGCTGCTTCTGTAGTAACCCCATCTTATCTTCAATGGACCGACACTTCAAAATAAGAGAACTCTTCTCTGATCCAGCTTTATCTATAAGCTTCTTGGTCAGGTCAAGTATTGGACCTTCAAAACTATCAACAACATAAAGCATGTTCAAAAACCACACACAAACTATGCTTAAATTCAACAAGCTATGAACTGATATTCACCTTTGTTGTAAGAAAACAGCAAGCTTCCGCCATTTCCCAGGACCATGAACTGATTTTTCATACTCAGAAAGAAGAGCATCAAGAACCTGCATTATAATTAGAAGAGAAAACACATTTTTAGTCGTAACGCATTGAAAGAACACAGCCTAAATACAGCTGCAGTACCTTGGTGACTGAGGTCATGAATATTATCCAATCAATGAAGAGGAATGCATCATTACAAAATACATACAGCAATTTCATTAACTACTAACCTAGAACAATGGGAACACTAATCAAGTCCAGAGCCTTTACCCGTGACATATACGTACCCTATAGAGTCAAATTACTAAACGAAGCCAATTTCTTATTGATGGCAAATTTCAGTAATACATACAGACACACACTACCAGTTGTTTTAAAACTAGTTTTAGAAGGATCCATCATTATTTAAAAATTGAGATTAAAGCTTCTTGTTAAAGCTTTTTAGTATCACAATGACATCCGCACCCACATAATAACTAGAAAATGCAAAATGATGAACACAGCTGTTCATGACACTAACAGCATCCATAAATTCTATTTCATTCAGCATCTGCTAATTAGATATCATTACTAATCATCAATTATGTGTAAGAGCCTAAACAAGAATGAACAATCTCATATAGCACTGACAGTTTCAAGTTACAAAGAGAATAAAGCATCCAAGTCCTTTTTTCTTTTTCTTTTTTAATAAGAAAGAGTTGCTTTGGTTACTCTACATCTAAATAAAACCCAAAAGGTCTATGCCCTATATGGAATTATTCTAATTCTATCCATACACAAAACATTTCTACAGAACATTTTGGGAAATTAAAGGGAATAACATTCAATTTAAAATAAACATGACACCTCACTATAGCACCCCAAGTAATATATCCTAGATCTAAGAACTTCTCACAAGAGTAAGATCAACAATAACAATCAATTTTTACCTTCACAACATTATCTATGCTTGCATCAGAATCATGACTGGCTGCTCTCAGCCTCTTCTCCATACTTTGTATGGCATTTGAACATCGCAAGTCGGCCTCCATAAATGCATTCCGCTTATAGTCCTGCGCATCAGAGGCAAATTAACATTTAAATCAGGTGCTTATGAGTGCCAAAAAGATGCACATACAGAAGTATACGGTTGAACATTTATCTAAAGCACAAAATATTCCTGCTTAATAACCTAACTGGAGACTGGCAGAAGTCCTCTCACCATACTCTTAAAATATCACCATTAATTAACCATATAAATCTTTGAAAACAAAACCAAACTAATTCGGCCAGTATCTATTTATCATTATCTACAAGGATAATTTATAACCTTGTACTCAGTTCACATATCAAAATAATAGACATAAAATCAAATCAGCATATCTGATTGAGCACTCCATGAAAGCAGACTGAATATGTCTTGTTTAATAGATTAATTGATGACTAGCAGAAGTCCTCCTACTAAACTGATAAAATAACCATCAATCAAGTACAGTGAACCAAAAGCTTCAGTTCAATACACAAGGAGTGGACTGCTAGCAAATGGAGACCCTGTCATGTGACATGCATCTGTAACCTTTATGATTTTAAAAAAATTCAATTTTCTAGTTTCTTTCCAGCTACAAATTTAAAAGAATTGGAGTTGGTCATCAATATCTCAAGTCCTCAAAATATCAAATATTAGCTACATATATAGCAGTAGGAAATTATATGATTATATTGTCTCCATATTTTGTACATATTCGTTCTACTGCATAGTGAGACATAGATTTCATCTATTATCACAAAATAATTGAAAACCACACATGAGAGGATTTTCACCCGTTTATGGATAAAGCAGAGGGAAGAATACAAATAAATAGCAATATATTATCAACTTCAAAAAGGTCAATGACTGATAGACATACACAAAAGCAGACAAAGCAGAGGATGTCAAACAAATACTTCATTTTCCCATTATGTATAGGTCTATCAAGTTTGCTATATCAAGTTCTTCAGTCAAATATATATATATATTTATTCTGTTCATATGTAATGTTAAGTTATTGAATATTCTTACAACAGTAATTCTAAATGTCCAATACCTCAAATGCCTTTTTGAAGAATTTCTGCAATAGCCCCTCATATTTTTTCCTAGCTGAACCAACCCCCACTGCACCAGCATTAAAACCAGCAAGTGACTTTTGCACTGCTTGTTCATGTGCCTCCATCAAAGCAGCCTACAACCACTTTAGTTAGAAATTAATATAAGAAAATTAACACTTAGGAAATATGGCATTACTTACTTCCTCGGGTGGCTTTGAACGGTCAAAAGTAGACATATAAATCTCAGTGGCAGAATCATATGCCCTTCGACACTCAGCTTCCTCGACACTCTACAAACCATGAAAAAAATAAAAGCAATTAAATCATTTCAATGCCCATTATTCTCTTTGACAAGTTCTTCCAAATTAAATTAAACTCATGTGCACATGCAGCATTTCTTCTGCTGACAGGAGAGTGGTTTTACTTAAAAGTAATCATTCACATCAAAGAAAAAGGCAGTAGAGAAGAATTGATTTGAACTTGGGCATCTCTTGTTTGCCTGATCTGAGGGTCTTTCCGAAGTTCTAATTTCAACTTTACATTAAATCCTAAATTTTCAGCAGCTTATGGAAATTTCTTCCAAGAAGGAAAGACACAAAGTACATTCGACAAGATGTACCAATAACGTAATTTCCTTCATTTTGGCCCTCATGAGACAAAAATACAATACTAACCTGCCATGAAGAGGAAATTGTAGGCACAGCACCATTGTTGATAGCATCCAGATAAGCTTCAGTTATACCAATAAGCACAGGACCTGTCATCATAGTCGCTCCGACTTGCTTGGGCCTAGCTCTCTCAAAAACAAACTTTGTCAATGCATCCAGCCCAGCTCTAAATTCAGGCCGTAATTTGTCCAACTGTCCACAAAACCAAAAACTCTCAGCACATAATTGTTTGTGAGAGCGTGTATAGATCTATCATACAAGAAGAGAGTGGATTATGGGATGTGAGAGAGTTCACTGCATCCATTGGATCAAAGCATGGGTGATCTGGATTAAAACAAATGATCCTGTGACTTTCTAAGTGATCACGTGACCTTTTAGAAGTGGTTTAATTCATTCTTGATCTAATGGTTGCAGTGAATTGTCACACCTCCCATGTAATACGCTGCCTATATGTGTGTTAGTGTATATAACATAAGCCGCACAACTACAGTACAGTCAAATCTATATACTTGCAGGTAATAACTGACCGATATTTCATCAAGTCGCTGTAGATCACTTTCATTGTTCAAAGGCCGCACGAGGGTGAAGCACTCTCTGTCTGGGAACAAAGCTCGAACAGAGTCTCGAATCTAGAGATCAGCATTGTCAAAAAATTGAAACATCCAGAAATTAAAAAATGTTGTAAAAATCCAGTGATTAAAAAAAAAAAAAGAAGTATTTACTGGAATATGCATCAGTCCATGGGTTTTTTTATTTATCTGTCATAGTATTAATTATGATCAAGTTTGGAGCCCTTAAACCTGCATAACTTAAGACCTTCTCTCAACCGATTATTTCATTTACCCATTCCCCTAAAAGGCAACGAAGGTCAACTTCCCCGTTGCCATTCATAATCCAAAGGAAACCCAGTGCATACTACAAATCTGAAACTAAAGATTCAACTTTTGATGTTAATCATCATACTCACAGTTTATGTAAACCATATGGAAGGAGTTAGTAAGTAACACATCCAACGTAAACTCAACCTTTCAAGAGTGTACTTACTATACAAATAACAGTATTGCCCCAGGACATATTTAAGCTCATCAGTGGGAAGTAGCAAACTCAATAATTGCGCTTTACTTTCTTGCAATCATCAAGAGCTACGATAAGATTGAAATGCTACCTCATTTTTGGCGGCTATATCTTTTCCACTCCCTTGAACAGGTCTTAAAGCAAGCTCCAGGTAATCACGGGGTGTTATTTTTCTATTATCTTCTGCTAAATCCAAATAAAAGTCCTGAAAACAAGAAGCCAAGCATTCCACAAGAAAAAAAGGTCAATATATGCCACCATCAGGTTGTAAGGTCACATCAAAAACTCATGTTCTTGAGTCCCAATATATATAACAGAAGAGCATAATGACAGGATTAAAACAAATTACTCTAAGAAGCCAAATAAAGATTGGTGAGAACTGCCCAAGTTCAGAAGCAGATGTCCTTCCTCCAGATGCTCTAACACGAATATGTTTTGTCATTTGAGTGACAAGTGAGAGACGATCAAGGGCTGCCTCATCTATACCACCCATCTGGACAAGAAGAAGAACATGAACGCGCATTGTAAGCAAGGAAACTAGTGGAAATCAGAAGAGTGCTTATACCACCCACCAGGCACTTTTTTTCCAGAAAGAGTATGTTTTAGCAAAAGTTTCACCAACCTGGTTGTAAATGAACATGCTAGACAAAAGGACAGCTAAAGAAAATATCTGGGTGCTGTATGTTCCCCTGCGAGAAAAAAAGAACTTAAGACTGAGATGGGTTAAAGATAAGATCAGCAATGGTTATGGATTCATTATTTGCATATATGCACACACAAGAAAACCAAAGGCTACACAACTGAGTAAAATGAAACTCATGCATGTGTGTGTGTGTGAGAGAGAGAGAGAGAGAGAGCTGACTGTTTGATCATAGGCATCTATTCCTTCACTATCTAATAGCAACAGATTGTATTCCGTTCCATCAAGAGCAGTCCTCTTCAAAGGTGCACTCCACAGCCAAAGCCCTTTGGTACATGGCCGGTGAGTTGATGCTACTTGAAATCCACTACTTCTGCCTAAAAGCTACATGCAGAAAAAGCAAAGCAATTAGCAGGTATTCTGATAACTATTTCCTCAAAGTTGAAATTAAAGTTGTTTGCAAGGACAGTATTTAATCAAGTGATATCGGTCAGGATGCTGCATCAGATTAAAGCAAGGAGTTGAGTTACCACTCCATGCATTTTCCTAAAGCCAATAAATTTGTTTCTACAAAAATTCGACTTGACGACATCCTAACAACAAGTAATAGCATTTGAAATGCTCAATCAGATTCAAAAGAATGGTAAAGTTCCATATATTTCCCTGTAGGCAGTAATATATTATTTCCAGAAGGAATAGTTTTCTTGCCATTCCAGCTCAAACAAAAAGCAGAATAAGTTGGTTTTTCCGTTCACTGGTCAGTGCAAATAAGAAAATTTCCAGAAAGTACAAATACAATTCATCTGCATCACTTTGCACTGTTAAACAAGAATACTCACATTAAGCTCAATACCTTAATATACAGATAATCAGCATGTTCTTGGTACAGTCAAATATAAACTTGAGCTATACATGAAGACTATATTCTACCTGAACAGCAAATTATGAAGCACCCTGCACCAATTAAAAGTGCTTCTCTAATATCTGAGAAACACCAAGGCAAGAGCCACCAAACATCAATGAGACATTTTGGTCAAGGCATAGGTATACACTATACACAACAGTTTATTTGGACACTAGTATTGATTCTTCCGGAAATTTGTCTATTTTTAAGTTTATTAGGTGAAGACATTTTAACAGTTCAGTTAGGCAACTGAGCCAACTTTCCCCTTTGTAATCTTTAGGTAAGTCTTAATCTTACAGGAGCTTCTCAGTTTCCTTACATTGCATACTAGGCAGATGGTCAATGAGAATATAAATATTTTGGTTTGTTGAAGACTTGAAGGTTACATGCCGGAAATCTTAAAACCATACTAAAAAATAAAAACTAAAACTTTTATCTTTGAAGATGCAATACTATCATGCTTTATTTTATCTTTTTTCACAGAATTCAATCCTTCCTTTGCCTTCAAGTCATAGTTTAATGGAATCTTGGTTAGATATACAAAAGCTGGAAGACTTTAGTCTTTACTAAGAACCCTTAAAGCTCGATCAATAATTTTGAAAACGAAAGTCCCTCATAGCCACAATAGGCAGGTTTCCTAACCTTTCCTCCATCAGCTATCACAACACTAAAAGGAATGAAGGGACAACCAAACGGGGATGCTATATATTAATTTGTGTTTCTTTAATGTCCTAAATAGAGTAAAAATGCACAAATTTCGAGTAACTAACATGCGAAAATAACAGAGAAATGATAGCAACTCAGATAGCCATGGTTTTTTACGATAGAAGGCAACCAACTCAAGCGTTCCATTACGAGGTAACTTTCTGCCCAGGTCTAGAACTTCAACTTAATTATGAAGGTGGAGAAACCACCATCCTCTACTTATCAAAAAAAAGAAACCAGCATCCTCTAGAAGATATGCCTTTATTTAACAAAATTATTATTTAGCCCACGAAGTTCTTCCCCTTGAGCATTTTCCAGCATAAACCATAGGGATTATTCATGAGCCAAACAGTCCATGAGTTTTCCCCTTTAGTTATCCGCAACTATACAAAATTCCAGGGCAAACACCAGGCGACAATAATATTCAGACTAATTATGGAAATTAAAAGCAAATCCAGATAATTTTGCACAGATAAACAGGGAGACCCTCCAATGTGTCTTATCTTCTTTATGCAACGATAGCCTTCAAACCAATGATAGTCTCCACTTCTCCACTAGACCATTACTTTCTTTAGAACACTTAAAACTCCGCCAGTTTCTGCTTCCTAAATCAAGAAAACATTCCAAACCCTAATTGAACAATGCCTAGAATTACTAACCCTAGACCCGTCACTGAAGAGAAAAAACCAAGTCTCCACTACGATTGAGTATTAAAATAAAAAAAGAAATTACCTGATTCAAAATAAAGCTCTTGCCTTGGCGAGCCCGGCCACAGACTGAGACAACACCGATCGGCTCCTTGACAAGCTGGAGCGTGGCAACTGCTTCGGGATCCATCCGAAACTTCCCCTTATCATCGCAATATACCAACCGGATTGGCCTTGCTGGACCTGTCACCAATGAAGAAGACGGTGACGGAGAGTAGGAATGAGAGAATGACATGGGCGAGGCATCGGAGGAAGAGTCCTTTCCTCTGTTAAAAAATTTCATCATCTTAACGCTTTCCCTTCGTTTCTTCCCAAAGATTTGGTCCTCTGTTTTTTTCTCTTTGCCTTCGATAAAATCCTTCAACTTTCTTCCCTTGTTTCCTTCCTTTTCAGTTTACAGCGAGCGAGCGTGCGAACTGAGAAGGGTTTAAAATTGGGGAGGGAAACGAGGTTAGTGCCTAGAGGTTTTGGCAATGGCAGTGCTGCAAAGAAAAGTTAATTGGAATGACGATGCTGTCCCCAGTTTGTTTGGCGGTAAATTGTTACACAAGGGTTTTTTTTTGTCATTCTGAAGGGCATTGTTCCTTTGTTGTGGAAAAACAGCTTGGATATAAAGCTACCGGTCCATTTCTTTTTCTTTTCTTTTTAGCTATAGTTTATCATTTTCTTTTTATACTTAAAGTAAATTATGTTATACTCAAAGCTTGATAATAAAAAATAATAAAATTATTCTAATCTCTCTTTTAGTTATGTCAAAAATACTCGAATCTCTCTACTATTTTTAAAACATACATGTACCTCCTCTGTAATTTAAAAAAAAAAAAAAAAAAAACTATATCTTAACCTAAATCCTAAAAAAATAATGAAAATATCTATGTCTTTCTTATTAAAGGATAAATATAATTTTAACATTATTAAACTAATTAATTTAATAATAATATAATATTTATAGTTTAAGATTTAAATAAAAATTAGAATAACAATTTTTTTTCTAAAATGATAAATAAAATAAAAAATACAAAATAAATTTATAATTATATTATTAAATTATCATAGTTTATTGAAAATACTAATCAATTATAAAAAATATTATTTTTTTAGTTAAATCTTTATTTTAAGGATGACTCTTCATTTATATTTTATTTTACTTTGAATAATTTCATTTCATTAATAAAGTTAAAATTATATGTCTAGCTCCTAATATTAATAATATATTAAGGGTATTTTTTATATTTATGTTAACTTTTTAGAATTTGAATTAAAGGTTCACTTGGTATGTAAAAATGATTTTTGCATAATTGGAATGAGAAAGGAAATGAAATTGGAATGCAAGTGAAATTAATCATTCTATTCTATTGTTTAGTAACGTCGGTGAGAATAATTATTCCATTATATTTATTTACTTTTTATGTAGTTTTTAGACATAAAGTAATATGAAAATTATGCTAAAATGACAAAAATATCCCTTAATAGATAAAGTAATAAAAATGTAACATAATTTATTAAATATATATATTTCTTAAATTTTTTAATTAATTTAAAAAAAATTATATTATATTATTTATTATTAATTTAATTAATACTATTACTTATATTTATTTTATTATTTCTTTTTTTTTATTAATATTAATATTTTAGTTAAAATTACTTAACTAATTTATTTATTTATAATTATATTATTTATTATTATGTGAAGGGTTTTTTTGTCATTTGACTAAAAATGAATTGATTTATTATTATTTTTATATACAAATTTTTTATTTTTTATTATTTAATGTGATTTCAAGGGTATTTTTTTCATTTGATTATATTAAATAATAAAAATATTTAATTTATTTATAATGTTATTATTTTATTAATATATAATTTTTTATTTTATGAGATATAATGGTTTTTATGTTATTTAACTGAACTAAACCGATTTCATAGAAGTAGAAATGAGTAATCCCACCATTTATGTGGATTTGAGAATTCATACTTCTATGGAATAAAATGTCCGGAATAAAGTAAGTATTATGAAGCTAAAATATACCATACTAAAGAATGTTCATTCTATGAAATTATGCATAGAATGAAAAGGTCATTTCTGCATACCAAACTAACTCTAGCTGTAGTTTTTTTTCAAACTTTAAGAATGTATATATGGATTTGGAAAATAGAAGAGAGATTGTATAAATTTTACATAATGCAGGGTGGTTGAAATAATATACTCTACAAGAAAAACATATTCTCATTCAATAATTTAATTTATTAAAATAAAATTTAGTTATAATTAAATCATTTTTGTTGTTAAAAACAAAACTTCATTCATGTTTCTCTTAAGGACTTTATAATCAAATCACAACTAGAAAAATTATTAAAATTCACTAGCAGTCAATATTTTATTTTTTTGCAACAAAAAAATATTATTCACATCAACACCTTAACCGTATTTATTACTTTTCTTAGAATAAATGTATAATAATAACACTTAGCACGACAAAAGTAACATTAATTTCACTCTTTATTTCAAAGGCAGATTTTACTTATTTACGAGATCACTCATATACAACTGAGTGGAACTAATTTCACTTTGTATAATTAGTGTCCTCCTAAACAAATATAGGTGTGATGATGGTAAGTTGTCTCACATAGAGTGATAAGTTGATATAAATTTTGTAAGTTGTCAAATGAATAAAACTTTTTTCTTAAACTATGAACAATTGCTTCACAATATAATTAAGAAATGATATTATAAAATATTTTGTTAATTTTTTTAAGAGTAACATGGTGTCTAGTCAGCATTTAAATTAATTTACATTCCAGATTAGATCAAAAACATAGATTATAGATTATTTACGTAGAATTTAAAAAATTTAATAGGATTTTTGTAAAAATATTTTGCGAAGTTTAATTTGTTAAATATTTTGTGGAATTAGATAATAACAAGAAAGTGAGACTGTTTATTGGAGTTTTCAGAGAGAGAGTACAATTATTATTATCTTTGGTAGGATGCATAAACTCTCTATTTCTCCTTACTTGAATTGCTGCTTGTTTCCCTTCCAAGATTCTACTCTCTCAAAAATAAAAATCCATTCTCATGCTTTTAAGTTTACCCAGATGATGAAAGAGGTTCAAGATCAAAGCAGCGTGGAGTATCCACGATTAGCATGGATGCCTTTAGAGCATCAGCGGGCTAGTAAACAAGGTATGTATAATCTAATATCACAAACATTATCACAGAATTTAATAAGGGAAAGGGGTTTGTTCTAGGTATGTATGAAATTGTAGATGGCTTCCCCACTTTCCCAAGTTTCACAAATGTAATTGCTGAATTGATTGCTGTTGTAAACAAAAAGTTTTCTGATGTGGGTAATTTTCAGTTAAAAAGTGTTGTTTGGCAGCTTAATGTATAATCGAATGCACAAACCTCAAGTACTTGCTGCTGTTAAATTTTGTGGCTCACCCAATGAACCAACAATTGCTTTAGAATTGTTAATGCTTTAGAATTGAGATTACCTACTGATGATAGTGTTGAAGTAGGTGTTGGGTTTGTCATAGAATGTGGAACAAATCCGCAGGATGTCTCACCTTTAGGCCAAGATGGTGTGTTTGTGCATTTTCATGGGATTCTTCATGAAGAGGAAATAGACAAGCTTGTTTAATTTCTGATTAAAGGTCTGTTTTGCAATCAGAAAAGCAAACTTTCATTGGTTCCCAGCGGTTCATCCAGAAGTGGACCTTGTTCAAGAGAAAGATCAATTAGCTCGTGAGATCTATCTTCAAGATAACATTTTAACCTTGACTTATACAAACCAGACCCCGATTTCCTGAAGAATGAGAAGTGTTGTGAAGAATTGAAAAAAAAAGAAAAAAAACCATACTTGGTTAGGAATCTAATTAGGATGATGAAGGTTTCAGTGAGGAGCTAAAGATGGGGTTCTGATCATTCGACATGAATCGAAGATTCCAGTTTAAATTTGAAGGAGGCGGATCATAAGCTGATGGAAATGAACTAGAACCAGGTCAAGAAAGGGAACTGTGCAAAATGCTCTTGGAGTGTTACAATCAAGACAAGACTTACCTCCAGAATTATGGTCCTTTTGCGCAGCATTTCTTCAAGCTCAACCAAATCCTAGCAGGAGAATTTTGAGAAGTGTTTTGTCCAGCATTGTCAATCGTTCACCAACTTGAAACAAATAGATTAAGGAATGTAGCTGAGTTTGATTGCAAATGATGCTCTGCCTTGGCATGTTTTGGATTATATACAATTAACTGAGGAGGACATCTATTAAGGTTCTCTTCCAGGAATTGTCTGAACATCTTGGTTTTGAATGTCTTATCACCATGCAAGGATCATTGGATTGTAAATTTCCGGGAGAATCCCAAAGATATATGGTTTCCGGTTAATTTTTTTCAGTAGCGTAGCTTTGATGGCATCACTGGGAACTTGTGAGTGCACTTGAAGAACATGACACTCCTTACCAGCCAACAAACAAAATCAGTTTCAAATGAACAGGACAGCTCCGATTCATCGAACTCTAGCATAGCTAGTTTTGATTCAGATTCATCAAGTTCTGATTTGGGGTCACATTCATCGAATTCTGGTGAAAGTGATAGAGATGAAAAAGGAAGAAAGCTAAGGAGAAGAGATTAAGGCAGTGCAATGCTATTTTAAGCATTAGGTCACGAAGGCCCTTTTCTCAAAAAGAGAAAGATGACGGATGCTGATATATTTTGCGGCAGAGCATATTACATAAGGTATTCTACACAAGTGATGGCTTAAAGATTGTTGTTTTTATGATTACTACCAACACTGATTATTGTTTAATTTGTATCCTAGGATTTACATATCACAATCATAAGCTGCATTATTATATGGATTTCATACACTTTCTCTTTGAATTTTTAATTTGGCATGTTGTAGTATTGTTTGATTGTTGCTTTTCTCTCAAATCTTCTAGGTACTCTATTTCCCTTAACTTCCTTCTTCTATCTTAATCTTTCTATCTTGGAAGAATCTTTTTATACCTTTTCTGTTAGATGTACTCAAATCTCAACCTTGGCTTTTGCACTTGTACCATATTCAATAATTATTTCCTGATCCTAGCCTGCAAGACCCTCTCAAATTAGAGATATCTACATGATTAAAGAAAAAAATTTGCAGAATAGATGAACTTCATTAGAAGATCTTTATTGCTGATAAGGTCCAATTGTCATATTGACTATTAACATCTGAGAATCTTGAAGCAATGTGGATTAAATATGAGGCTGATTAGCCCAACCCAGATGAAAAATGCATATCTGAAAATTGTTTATCATATATATGCTCAATTTCTACTATCTGTAAGGAAGTTGCTGGTATTTGATGATATTGGGTTGTTATTCAACCAAGTTCCATGTCATTGTATTGTCCTTTTATGCATTTCAGATTGGAAGACTTCTACTGTTTTCCTTCTGATCATCTTCCATGTAATATACCAATTTTCTTTTAGTGATAACTTTTCTAAAGAAAGTGATTTTGTGTACTTTGAGGTGGAAGGGAGTTGTTATAGTCGATTACATCTTTAAGCTGCCCTAGTCCTAGTGCCCTGGCTCTTCATTTGTTAGTTCACTTCCTTCACTTGCTTATCACTAAATTGTTCTGTAATGTGTACTTGTTTTCCACATATGGGTGGAACTTGTTTTACATTGTGGTTGTGGTTGATGAGACTCATGAGAACAAGTTTCTAGCTAGGGCCCGTGCTTCAGTGGACAAAATATATACCCTTTTTTCATCTCAATATTCAAATGTGATTGGGTGCATACAGATATGCAGAGTACCTATCTACTGCAATTTATAGTTTATCACTAATTTAAACTCAATTATTAGGAGTAAAAATAATAATAATAGAAAAAGTTTGATAAAAAAATTAAAATAAATATAAAGGTTTTAAGCCATCATCACATGTTGCACATGATAACATTAATTTTATCATTGACTTGTAAGCACTTATTTTTAGTATGATGACAGTGGAGAGAGGGAGGAAGAGCACTCACCCTAACCCTCTAGATGTCCAATTGAATTAATTTATCACCATGAGAGGCTAAGATTAATTAATCTGACTAGACTTAAATTATTTTGAACAAAATAAAGTTGTAATATGCTTTTTTAATTGAAGTTTTTTTCTTCTCTCAAGAAAAATGCTTTTTAATAATTTCAAACAATTATTACCAAAATCCTAGCCAAAAAAACAATAATTAAGAAGATAATGCAACATATACTTGAATCTAAGTAATGAATAAAAAATTAAAGAAAAGAAAAAAAAATTCATAATTACAGATCACATTTCTTAGCACTTTCTGACTTCTAATTTCAGCTTCGAATTTTTTTAAAATTTCAGAAAAAAACCTAGTTTTATTATTTAATTTTTAAAATTGTATAGATATTGTTTTCGAGGCGAGAAATTTAAAGTGAAAATCTAATAACAAGTCTATATATCTATATATTGATTGCAAATTCAGACAATATATAATTCCTCTCTCCGAAAATTCAAAAACCGTGAGAAGGAATTATACCACAGGATAGAAAACCCAAAATTACGAGAAGAAAAAAAAAAAAAAAGCAAATATAAAAAACAAAATTACATACAAATTGCAGTTGAAAATTGGTTCTACCCAATAAATTAAAGCCACAAAGCTCCGGCATCCTTTAAGATAGGAACTAATTCACCTGAAATATGAGTTGCCATGACTCTTTCCAATCCACCAAACAACTTCCCACCTACAAACACCGCCGGAAACTGCACCGACGATGATCGGCTGCCGTCTTCCAAACCCACCATCCTTGTCAATTCCTCAATTACTTTAACCTCCCCGTCTTCCTCGACCTCGTACACAACAGGGTTCACACCTAAACCAAGTAACAACCTTTTCACTACATGACACATGCAACAACCACGTTTCCCAAACACTATAACCGCATTCTCTGATACCATTTTGATTACCACCGGTGGATCACGTGATCCGGCGGAGAGCCAGTTGGTCCTATATGGAATTGCTTCTTGCATGAGATAACCGGAGAATATAGAGAGAGAGAGAGAGAGAGGAGATGGGTGCCCCTTGAGAATGGTTATAGTATGGAGGGAGGTGGAGTGGAAATATAAAGAAGGAGGAGACTCTCACGTCAACGGCAGTTACGCACTACTATACGTCACAGATACTGTGGATGACGTTAGGACATTGGTCAACAGTTTCTAATTTGCTACGTCTCACCACCGATCGATGATGACGATGACGTCTCCAATGTTATCATCTGTGCACTTTTGCTCCTTCTTTGACATTTGGAATGCACAAAAAACAAACAAAATAAGTAATTGAGAGAAAAATATTTGCACTAAAAAAATAGTAGGAAAAAAAATTATAGGGGATATCAAATTCTCTCCTAGTAACTAATTAATTAATTTTAAAAATTATACTTTAACAAAATATTAGAACTGAAGCTCTCTAATGAAGGCAAACTTATTTACGTTTTTAAATTTATTTTACAATTTACAGTGAAAGAGGTGTTGATGTGTTAATTTTTCAGAAATAAAAAAATTATCTCTTATTATATAACCTATTAATTTAAAAAAAATTCTACCAATAAAAAATATAAATATATAAAGATTTAGTGGATTCTAATTAAGTTTTTTAAAATAATTAATTTTGATAAAGGTTAATTTCATGACACCCAACAAAAAAGCAACGGCATTTCGTGTGGCAATAATAAAGCATAAACATGTTTTTATGGTATTACCCACCTAACTCAATATTCTTCTCTTGCGGATCTTAACAAAATTTCATCTTTTATGATAATTTCATATAAATACAAAAATCTCTTTTGACCATTTTCATGAAATAAGAACATTTTTTATCTTAATTTTTTCTATATACTTTTGTTAACATTATTTTATTTTTTAATGTAGGGTGGAAAAACAGGATTAGAATTACACGCCAGAGACATTCAAAAGAAGGAAAAATATGGAAAATAATATTTAAAAAAAATTAAGTCCACTTTAATGTTCTCTGAGTAGATGTAATTTCAAATCCTCAAAACACAGGGCCGCGGTTGTGACGAAGTCAGAATCCAAAGACAGTGCGCCGTGTACACGTAAGCAAAACGACAATATCATGACGTCATATTCCACCCAAAATTTGGTCTGTGATCCTCGGTTACTACATACTCTCGCTTCCAACTTCCTATGTATATCCGAAACTGTCATTTTCAGACAAGTAAAGCTTAGTTCTATCTATCCCTTCTTTATAGGACGTTGTAGTAAAATTAAATATTTTAAAAATAATCTCATTAATTATATAACATAGAATTTTATTAAAATTAAATATATTTAAAATAATCTCATTAATTATATAACTCAAAAAATTATTATCAATAATCATAATATATTACTAAAAAATAAAAACTTTTCATGTAAACACTTACCATTATAGACTATCAAATGAGCACATGTATTTACTTTCCTTGAGTAAATTGTGTGTTTACCATTAACATAATACAAGGATGAAGTGAAAAGTGAAACAAACCAAAGGTTTGATTCATGGCTCTGAAAATTACTACACTAGCTCACTTTTTTATTTTACCATGGCTCTCCAGCTGGGATCTGTTAATGTTTGGGGTGGAAGGGAAAAGTACAGAAGATATTGAGACAAATAAACAACTGAAGGAACTCAACAAACAATACGTCCACATATACAAGGTATATTTTGATTTTCTTATCATACTTGACCAACAACAAAAGCATTTCTGAAACATGTCCATTGCAATATAAAAGAAAGCTTAGATTTTTATTCTTACAATAAACTGTAATAACTTTATAGACATTGGCTACGTAAATTTCTGAGTAACCATAAATATATATGTATTGTATTCTATGTTCTTATCTTCAATTACAGGATGAAGGTCGTCAAGTTTTTATTGTGTTGACATTTATAAGCAGCCTTCTCGAAGTCATCCAGCACCGAAGGAACACAAGATCCAGGTAATTTTCTTCAGAAATGATTATCAGAAATCAAAGAAATTATAACTGAATCAGTTCAGCAAGTTTTTTCCATATAGAAAGTAACCCCTTAAGGATACAATTCATTACTGCTGTATCATTCAGAGTTCGAAGGCAACACAAGATAACTTATAATTTAAAAACAACAATTCCAGTAAAAGTTCAAAAAATTTCTAATTGTTATCTTGTTTTCTCATTTTGAGAGGAAATAGAGGAAAAGAACCTAATATATACATATTTTAATTTAGTAATTCGTGTGAAGAGTAGCAACTTCTACACACATACTAGGCCTACTTCATTTTCCCATGTTTATGAGTACAAATTATTGACCATGTAAAGAATCCTACATGAACAGATGAGACTCAGCTCATACCCGAAAGGAATGCCTCGCAGTGAAGATTCAATGGCAAACAATGTCAAGGAAATTCAGATTAAAGGCGGTCCAGCAGGCACCGTTCCAATTCGTAGCACAAAGAAAAAGGATCTTAGTTATCACGAAGCTAACAACAAAAGTATTCAAGAAATTGCCTTTTCTCCTTGCTTTGATGCAAGACTATATTCATTCTAAAATAGTAAATAATTAAACAGGATAATAATTCAATTGTTATATCTGACAATAATCTTTTTGCATTTATTTTCTTAAATTATTCATAAACCAAAAGAAAAATAACTTACAAAACTTTTACAATATTGTTTTTTTATGCAGTATCCAACATTACAGTTAAAAATGGATCCAGATAGCAAGTATTACGGGGCTAGGGCAGATATGAATACATACAATCCTAAAGCTTCACCAGGCCAATTAGTAAAGCTTTAATTCGGATTGAGAATGCTAACAATGGTACAAACTACATACAAGCTGCATTCATGGTAACAAATTAGATCTATCAAAGTAATTTCCACATGAACTATATTACTTTGGATGGATTACACATGCTACGATCATCTGTTTTTGTTTGTCTTTCAGGTAGATCCAAATCTATATGATGATAACTGCACACACTTATTCACAGCATGGGCAGTAAGTCTTGAAAATTTTGTATGTCCTGTAGCTCCTGTAATGAGCAATATATTCTCATCACCAGTGTTCTTTTATTTATTTATGTTGAGAGGGAAACAATAGAACAGGATTTTACGACCTACACTGCTCGGGTTTTGTACAAGTAAGTCAGACCACAGCACCTGGTCTGTTTGTTGACGATGGATCCCTTTCAACAGTCGGTGGTAAACAATGCTATTATGAACTCTTAATTTACCGGGTAAACATGCTATCCATTTATCATTCACATTTCATTGATGTTTATAATTTCAAAGAAATGAACATGATACAAATCTGCCAAACAAAGTATTTCTATTAGTACCTTCAAAAAGACAGAGAAAAGTAAGGCATAGAAAGAACAGGAAAATGTTTATAATTTTTATTCGCAGGTTATACTATGAAAGAAAGAATTGTGTAATGATTTATTATTTACAATTTTTGATGTAGGATCCTCCAACTGGAAATTGGTGGCTTCTCTTTGGTTACCTTCGCGACCAAGTAGGATATTGGCCAGGGTCAATATTTACTGCTTTGTCAAGCTTTCCAACAGAGGTAGCATGGGGTGGAGAGGTCTTCACTGATCCACTTGAAAAGGGTAGTCCTGAAATTGGTAGAGACCAGCCTGTAAGTGAAGGCTGGGGAAGAGCAGCATTCATGAAAAACATTTTGTTTGTAATTGAACAGTTAACAAGTAAAGATCTCTCCTACCATTAACCCCGAGCGTTATGACATAAAATTAATAGATAAAACCAAGTTCATGTATGGAGGTCCTGGGGGAACTTATTATTAATGGCAATACTTTGCTTCACCAAATTATGTTTGCTCACAATCTCTGTTATCTACCCTCAACTCTGATTCTCTCTCTCTGACAGTCTCTCCTCTCCCTGCTTCTCATAGTTTTTCCATCTTTGCTTTTGACACTTATAGGCAAATCTCTACTCAAGCTCAACCATTTTTCCAGAAACTGCTAAGTGAAAGAGAAAGAAGTAGTTAAACGAGAGAAAGTGAAACAAAAAATCTCTACTCAAGCTCAACCATTTTTCCAGTATCTGCTGCTTGAAAGAGAAAGAAGTAGATTAAACGAGAGGAAGTGCAAGAAAATATTAAAAATCTGGAATATTCAAGAGAAGCTGCTGAAATCAGAAAGTTGCATTCATTTTAATAAAGGAAAGAAAATCAGAAAATTGCTCACTTAGTTTTGAACAGAAAAGTGGTGCAACTGTTTACAGATGTAGCGCAGAAATTTTACAAAGAAAAAAAAAACTAAAACTAAAACACTTTATACTGAGATAAATCAACCAGTTGTGATTGTCCAAGGAGAAAGAACAGAACATAGAAACTCAGTTAAAAATGAAGATATCATTCTTCCACTCACTTTTGAAAACCTGACATGGAGGACCCAAAAATTGAAGACAGATGTGGATTTTTTGGAATCACTCCACCCCTCATTTCGATCCCTTCATTCATATTTTTTTTTTTTTGGAGTAGCAACTTCATTCTTCAGCAAAGCATTTTGACAATTTTGTATTTTTCAATCTTGTTTTTAAACAAGGAAATTAATCCAGCCATTGATGCTAAGAATCTCTAATTAAATGGATTCAGCATTTATTTCACTTTGACACTCGAAAATTGTTTAAGAAAGAAAATTATTTCACCACGTACTCTTGCTTCCAACTTCCTATCTATATCCGAAACTAATTTTTAGGCAAGTGAAGCTTGGTTCTATCTATCCCCTATTCCTCTGTATATAGGACGTTGTAATATATTCATTCATTTAAAAATAAATATTTTAAAAATAATATCATTAATTATATAACACAAAAAATTATTTACAATTAAATATTTTAAAAATAATCTCGTCAATTATATAACACAAATTAGTATCAATTACCACAATAAACACTAAAAAATAAAAACTTTTCATATAAAAATTAATATCAATTACCATTACTAGACTATCAAAATGAGCACATGTATTTACTTTCCTCGAGTAAATTGTATTTATTTTTTGTGTTTACCATTAATGTCATATAAGGATGAAGTGAAAAGTGAAACAAACCTGAGGTTTGATTCATGGCTCTGAAATTTACTATGCTAGCTCCCTTTATTATGTTTCTATGGCTCTCCAGCTGGGATCTGTTCATGTTTGGGGTGGAAGGGAAAAGTACAGAGGATATTGAGACAAATAAACAACTGAAGGAACTCAACAAACAATATATCCACAGATACAAGGTATTTTGATTTTCTTATCATACTTGACCAACAACAAAAGCATTTCTGAAACATGTCCATTGCAATATAAAAGAAAGCTTAGATTTTTATTTCTTACAATAAACTGTAATAACTTTATAGACTTGGGCTACATAAATTTCTGAGTAACCATAAATATATATGTATTGTATTCTTTGTTCTTATCATCAATTACATGATGAAGGTGGTCAAGTTTTTTATTGTGTTGACATTTATAAGCAGCCTGCTCTAAGACATCCAGCACTGAGGAACACAAGATCCAGGTAAATTTCTTCAGAATGATTATCAGAAATCATAGAAATGATAACTGAATCAGTTTGGCAAGTTTTTTCCATATGGAAAGTAACTCCCCTGTCCACCCCCAAAAAAATGTGTTACTTCTTAAAATTTTAAGCATACATTTCATTACTGCTTCAACAATATAAGTATCATTCAAAATTCGAAGGCAACACAAGATAAATTTTGATTTAAAAAACAACAATTCCAGTAAAAGTTCAACAAATTTCTTATTGTTATCTTGTTTTCTCATTTTGATAGGATATAGAGGAAAAGAACCTAATATAAATTTTTTTGGTGAATTTGTGTTAAGAGTTGCAACTTCTACACACATACTAGACCAACATCACTTTCCTATATTTATGAGTACAAATTATTGACCATAAAAGAATTCTACATGGACAGATGAGACTCAGTTCATACCTGAAGGGAATGCCTCGCAGTGAAGCTTCAATGGAAAACAATGTCAAGGAAATCCAGATCAAAGGCTGTCCAGCAGGCACTGCTCCAATTCATAGCACAAAGAAAAAGGATCTTAGATATCACGAAGCTAACAACAAAAGCATTCAAGAAATTGCCTATTCTCCTTGCTATGATGTAAGACTGTCTTTATTCTAAAATTGTAAATAATTAAACAGAATAATGATTCAATTATAATAACTGGCAATAGTCTTTTGGCATTTATTTTCTTAACCTATTCATAAACCAGGAGAAAAATAACTTGACATACTTTTACGATTTTGTTTTTTATGCAGTATGCAACATTACAATTAAAAATGAATCCAGATAACAAATATTACGGGGCTAGGGCAGATATCAATACATACAATCCTAAAGCTTCACCAGGCCAATTTAGGAAAGCTTTAATTGGGATTGAGAATGAGAACAATGGTATAAACTACATAGAAGCTGGATTCATGGTAATAAATTAGATCAATCAAAGTAATTTCCACATGAACTTTATTACTTTGGATGGATTAGACATGCTAAGATCATCAGCTTTTGTTTGTTTTTCAGGTAAATCCAAGTCTATATGGTGATAAGCGCACACACTTATTCAAAGCATGGGCAGTAAGTCTTGAAAGTTTCTTGGGCAGAAAGTCTTGAAAGTTTCTTATATCCTGTTACTCCTGTAACGAGAATCAAGGTTTAAAAATTCGTGTCGAAACGGTTGAAACGTGCGAAACGTTTCCGTTTCCACACTACCTGAAACGAAACTCACTTACAGAAACGCAACCACCGTTTTCATATGAAAGGAGAGTATTTTCACATGAAATAGGAGCATTTCCACATGAAACATGAGCGTTTTCACACCAAACAGAGTCGTTTTCATCTTTTTTACACGAAACAAATCGACAAAAATATGGTATTTTTAGAATTTAAAAATCTAAAATTTTGGCTCTAGTTCTCTTCATATTTTAGGATTTCAATTATTTTTTTAATCTTATTTGATGTATATTCAAATGATATAATTTAACGAGAATAATTCTTTTTAGGATTTCATCCATTTTTGGTTTCTTGGTCTTTTATTTATTTTTATACAAATACTTTGTATTAATTTAGTTTAACTTAGTGATAAATAATATTAAAATTTGAGACATATATATGTTGGTTTAAATTAAAAAAATTCATTAAATATGGGTTAAGCACCTGCTAGCCACCCCATTGTTCGTTGGATGTGATTGTAATTTGATATTTTTTTCAATTTGTATGTCTATATTTAGAATTTTACTTTATTATGTATTTCATAGTATTTTATATACTAAATTAATAATGTTAGATACTTACAATTATTATAATATGTATTTTATTGTATATTTTTATGCGTTTTCACAAAAATTAGCATTTCCATGCCGTTTTCATACTGTTTCTCGAATCGTTTCCGTTTCTGAGCTTATCAAAATAGTAACTCAAAACGAATTTTAGTTCCTTGTGAGTAATATATTCTCTTCACCAGTGTACTTTTATTAACTTATGTTCATAAGGAAACCAAACAAGATGCTGTGACCTACACTACTCGGGTTTTGTACAAGTAAGTCAGACCACAACACATAGTTTGTCTGTTGACGATGGATCCTTTTCAACAGTCGGTGGTAAACAATGCTATTATGAACTCTTAATTTACCAGGTAAACATGCTATCCATTTATCATTCACATTTCATTGATGTTTATAGAAATGAACATGGTACAAATCTTCCAAAAAAAGTATTTCTAATAGTTCTTTTAGAAGGACAGAGAAAAGGAAGGCAGAGAAAGAACTGGAAATGTTTATAATTTTCATTCGCAGGTTATAGTACGAGAAAAGAATTGTGTAATGTTTCTTATTTATAAATTTTGATGTAGGCTCCTCCAACTGGAAATTGGTGGCTTCTCTTTGGTTTCCTTTGTGACCAAGTTTGATATTGGCCAGGGTCAATATTTACCACTTTATCAAGCTAAGCAACAGGGGTAGCATGGGATGGAGAGGTCTTTACCGATTCACTTGAAAAGGGTAGTCCTGAAAAGGGAAGTGGCTAGCCTGGGGAAGAGCAGCGTTTATGATGAACATTTTGTATGTAAATGAACTAATAACAGGTGAATATCTCTCCATAGATCAAATTGATCTTGTCACCACTAACCCCGAGCGTTATGACATTAAATTAATAGATAACACCAAGTTCTTGTATGGAGGTCCTGGAGGAACTTATTATTAATGGAAATACTTTTGCTTCACCAAATTATGTTTGCTCGCAATCTCTGTTATCTACCCTTAACTCTGATGCTCTCTTTCTGATAGTCTCTCCCTCTCTCATAGTTTTTCCATCTTTGCTTTTGACACTGATAGCCAAATCTCTACCCAAGCTCAAGCATTTTTCCAGTATCTGCTGCTTGAAAAAGAAGGAAGTAGATTAAACGAGAGGAACTGCAAGAAAATATTAAAAATCTGGAATATGTCTCAATTCAAGAGATGCTGCTGCAATCAGAAAGATGCATTTATTTAAATAAAGGAAAGGAAATCAGAAAACTGCTCACTTAGCTTTGAACAGAAAAGTGGTGCTAAGTGTTCGCAGATGTAGAGCAGAAATTTTATAAAAGAAAAAGATACAAAAACAATTTATACTCAGATAAATCAACCAGTTGCGTATTGTTCAAGGAGAAAGAACAAAACATAGAAACTCAGTTAAAAAGGAAGATATCATTCTTCCACTGACTTTTGAAAAAACTTTTAAGACATGGAGGACCCAAAAATTGAAGACAAATGTGGACTTTCTGGAATCACTCCTCCCCTCATTTTTATTTTTTTATTTTTTGAAGTAGTAACTTCATTCTTCAGCAAAATATTTGGCAATTTTGTATTCTTCAATGTTTTTTTTAAACAAAGAATATCCAGCCATTGATGCTAAGAATCTCTAACTAAATGGATTCAACATTTATTTAAGTGGTTTGACTCTCAAAAATTGTTTATGAATAATAAATTAGTTCTTTCAAATTTTATAACATAAAATAGCTTATGGCTATAGTCATTTTGGTTGTTCCATAGACCCACCCTAATTAATAAGTGCAATTAATGATATGAGTAAATTATACTATCATCCCTTGAGGTTTACTGACAATAAAATCTAAAATTTGATAAAATTGACACTCTCATTCCTATAGTGTATGAAAAGTTAATGGTGTTATAATATAATTTCAAAAAATACTAAAAAATCATACTTTTATATTAAAAGTTATCAAGAAATCCTATTTTAAAATTTCTCTATTTAAATTAGTCCTAAATACTTTTTTTTTCTATATTTTTCTCCATTTTCCTTTTTAATATTAATGTGTTATTCTCAATATTTTTTAGTTTAATATATTGTTTTTAATAAAGGAAAAAAAATAAAAATATATATATAAGATAGTATGTATTTAGGATTCATTTGAAAAAAGAAAAGTAATAAATAAGATTTTTTGATACTTTTAAGATAAAAGACAGACTTTTTAATGTTTTTCAAAATTATATGGTAACACCATTAATTTTCTATCTATTCAAGGGAGGGGAGTGTTGATTTTCCTAAATTTTTTACCTTAGTATAGTTTTAGTAAAACTTAAGAGAAATGAGTGTAATTTACTCTAATAATGTTTACCATTTTTTTTTAATGAATGCCATAAGAGCACTTCTAAAGAAATAAATGCAAAGACTGGAGTTTGAAATATTTTCAAATTAGTAATATATTGATTACATAATATTGAAATCATTATCTACTACTGCAACAAATGTGAAAAAGTTTTCATGTGTATCATCTTAACAATTTCCTTAAAAGGTGTACCGACTAAAAAAACATACCAAAATGACAATCAACAAATAAATTCATTAGAGAACATGTATTTACTTTTCCTTGAGTAAATGGTATTTTATTTTCTCCATTTACAAATGATATATATAAGATTGAAGTGAAAAGTGGAACAGACCTGAGGTTGATTCATGGCTCTGAAAATTACTACATTAGCTCCCTTTCTTATTTTAATATGGATCTCCTGGGATCTGTTCATGTTTGGGGTGGACGGGAAAAGTACAGAAGATATTGAGGCAAATAAACAACTGAAGAAACTTAGCAAACAATATGTCCACAAATACAGGGTATTTTGATTTTCTTATCATACTGGACAATTTTCTGAAACATGTTCATTGCAAATATAAAAAAAAACTTGGATTTTTATCTTCTCCCAATAAACAATAGTTCTTTTTCTTTTCTTTTCTTTTTTCTTTTTTCTTTTTTTTTTTTTTGGGGGGGGGGGGGGGGGGGGGGGAGATTTTGGATACACCTGGGCTATACAATCACATAAATTAGTGATAACCATAATCTGTACTGTATTCTTTGTTCCTATCATCAATTACAGGGTGAAGGTGGTCAAGTTTTTGACTGTGTAAACATTTATAAGCAACCTGCTCTAAGTCATCCAGAACTGAAGGAACACAAGATCCAGGTAATTTTCTTCAGAATGAATTATTTTCCTAACTCCATTAATATTTCTTGCTACGCCTATTTCTTCTAAGTATAGTTGAATCTATGAGAAATCATAGGCTGATAACTGAATCAGTTTAGCAAGTCTAATCCACAGGTACCCCCCCCCCACCCCGCGTGCGTCACGAAACAGTTAAAATTTGTACAGTTTAACAGGAAAAAAAAAACCATACATTTCATTACATCTTCAACAATATTAAGAGTAATTCAGGATTCTAAGGCAACTCAAGTAATAAGCAGCTCAGGCTACATTTTGTTCTAAAACACAAATTTCAGTACTGGTTCAAAAATGTTTTTGTTATCTTTTCTCATTTTGATAGGCAACAGATAAAAAGAACCTAATATAAATTCTTTTTAGCACATATTATGTGTTAGAGTTGCTACTTCTATACAAATCCTATACCAACATCATTTTCCTATGTTTACGAGTACAAATTATTGAATGTAGAAAAATTTATACATGAACAGATGAGACCCAGTTCATACCCCAAAGGACTGCCTTGCAGTGGAGCTTCAATGGAAAACAATGTCAAGCAAATTGAAATAAAAGACACAGGCTGTCCAGAAGGCACGTTCCAATTCATAGTACAAAGAAAAAGGATCTTAGATGTCATGAAGCTAACAGCAAAAGCGTTCAAGAAAACATCTATACCCCATCTTTTGATGTAAGTTCGCCTTCATTCTAAAATAAAATAATTACAAAGGATTATGATTCAATTATTATATCTGACCAAATAACCTTTCAGTATTTCTTTTCTTAAATTATTCATACACCACAAAGATAACTTATCTAAACTTTTTGATTTTGTTTTATTTATGCAGTATGCAACATTACAATTGAAGAAGAATCCAGATAGAAAATAATATGGGGCTAGGGCAGATATCAATGTATACAATCCTAAAGTCTCACCAAGCCAATCAAGTAAAGGTTTAATTTGGATTCAGAATTCTAACAATGGTACAAACTACATACAAACTGGATTCATGGTAACTAAGATCTATCAAAGTGATAATTGGATATTACTTTGGATGGATTACACATGCTAAGATCATCTTTGTTTTGTTTGTTTTAGGTAGATCCAAAACTATATGGTGATAACCACACACACTTTTTCATAGCATGGACAGTAAGTCTTGAAAGTTTCTTACATCCTGTTACTCCTGTAATGAGCAATACATTTTCATCACGACAATAATTTTATTTACTTGTGCTGACAGGCAGACTACAACCGTAAAACAGGATGTTACGATCTACGTTGCCCGGGTTTTGTACAAGTCAGTCAGACCATAGCAGCTGGTCAGTTTGTTAGAGATGGATCCCTTACAATTGTCGGTGGTCAACAAAGCTACTGTCAAAATGTCATTTTCCGGGTAAACATGCTATCCATTAATCATGCACATTTCATTAATGTTTATAAAACACTTCCAGCTTCCTAAAAAAATATGTCTAACAATGCCTTCAAAAAGACAAAGAAAAGTAAGGCAGAAAAAGAACAGGAAAAAAGACTTTTATTCACAGGTTACATAGTATGAAACAAAGAAATATGTAATGATTTAATTTATAAATTTTGATATAGGATCCTCCATCTGGAAATTGGTGGCTTCTCTTTGGTTTGACTCGTGAATTAGTCGGATACTGGCCAGGGTCAATATTTACTAGTTTATCAAGTTTTGCAACAGAGGTAGCATGGGGTGGTGAGGTCTTCACTGACTCACCTAAAATGGGTACTCCTGATATGGGAAATGGCCAGCCTGCAAGTGAAGGCTGGGGAAAAGCAGCTTTTATGAAAAACATTTTGTACGTAAATGAATATAATAGTGGTCAATTACTACCTGAAGATCAAATTAATCTTGTCACCACTAATCCCAAGCGTTATGGCATAAATGTAATAGATAATACTGAGTTCTATTATGGAGGTCATGGGGGAATTGATAACAAATTATGATATGTTAATACTTAATACTTACAGGCCACATTAATAGAAGTACTTTTGCTTCACTCCTCTATCTTACCACCAAATACAAAATCCAAACATGATATATGAACTCAACCAGGTAATTTAATTTTACCATTTATCTTGAACAAGCATCTCAACAGGGAAACTTTTGAAGTAAAAATGACGAGTTCCAACTTCACATCAATGTTGACATACCTGGTTACCTATTCAATTGTTCATTCAAGGAGAATTATGAGGCCTATTTACCTTTTATGACCTGGAAGACTATCATCCGAATAAAAGTTTTTACGTTAATACACTTTCTTCATTATAAGCCAACAAGCCACATATTATAAATTTGTAAGTTGGGAAGTACGTCATACGTGATCTGTCTTGGACATGCATACCAGTTTTCTTCTTCTTTTTTCTTTCTACTTTTTTCTTTTTCTGTGACTGAATATGAGTGTCTTGCTATCTTAGCATTTGGTAAGATACAATTAAGAGCTAATAAATTTTTATTCAGATTGTATCTGGTGGTTAGATAAGACTAAGGTTTGAACCTAACCAGATGGTTTTCAAGAGACTTTTTCCCCTACAAGCTCTTCACCGTTGACCCATGGGATTGCCCCTTTGACTTAAATCAAGTTTCTATCAACCAAAAACAAAAATCAGAACTAAAAACATATTTTTTGAAATAATAATAATTTTATATATGGCAATATATGCTATCAGAATTCTTCTGTGCAGAGTACCAGTTAGTTATTAACTTACCAAATGCAATATGAAGGTCAAATGTACATAAAAGTGGGGTGGAGAAGTCTTTGCTGACTCACTTGAAATGGGAAGTGCCTATCCTGTAAGTGAAGGCAGGGGAAAAGCAGCTTTTATGAAAAACATTTTGTATGCAAATGAACATATTGGTGATCAAGAACTCTTAAAGATTTCTATCAACCAAAAACAAAAATTGGAACTAAAAACATTTAAAATAATAATAATAATGTTATACATGGTAATACTACCAGAATACTTATGCGCAGAGTACCAGTCAGTTCTTATTTATTAAATTCCAAATTTAATACGAAGGTCCAATGTACATTCAATAACTTTATATATGGCCCTGAAGATTACTACACACAGAAGATATTGAGTCAAATAAACAACTGAAGGAACTCAACAGACAATATCTCCAAAAATACAATGTATTTTCATTTTCTCATCATACTAAACAAGGACAAAATATTTTCAGAAACATATTCATTGCAATATAAAAGAAACCTTCGATTTTTATTTCTTATAATAAAAAGAAGATTTTTTTTTTTTAATATACATTTGGGCTACATAATATCATAAATTAGTGATAAATCGCAATTTGTATTATATTCTTTGTTCCTATCATCAATTACAGGATGAAGGTGGTCAAGTTTTTTACTGTGTTGACATTTATTAGCAACCTGCTCTAAGTCATCCAGCATTAAAAGACCATAAGATACAGGTAAATTTCTTCAGATTGATTTGTTTAGCTATTCCAACAATATTTCTAGGCACCCTTCTTTTCTTCTAAGTTGAATATACTGAAATCAGAGAAAAATAATTAAATCAGTTTTGAAAGTCTAATACATAACAAGCAACAACCCCCCCACCCAAAAAAAAAAGAGAAGAAAACTCAAACAATGACCTGCTCAAGCTAAATTTTTTTCTAAAACACTAATTTCAGTACTGGTTCAAAAATGTTATTATTATTATCTTGTTTGCAAATTTTGATAGGCAACTGAGAGAAATAACATAATATAAATTCTTTCTGCGGCACTTTTTTTTTATTGCAATTGCTACTGCTATACACAGCCTACACCAGCACCATTTTCCTATGTTTATGAGCACAAATTCTTGGCAGTAACACTAAATTCCTACATAAACTGATGGTAACTAGTTCATACCCCAAAGGACTGCCTCGCAGTGCAGCTTCAATGCCAAACAATATGAAGGATATTGAGATCAAGGCTGCAGGTTGTCCAGAAGGCACTGTTCCAATTCATAGGCCAAAGCAAATGGATCTTAGATATCGGGAAGCTAACAACAAATGCATTGACGAAATTGACGACACACCTCATTTTGATGTAAGTCAGCCTTCAGTCTATAATAAATAATTAAACAATATTACGATTCAAGTATTATATCTGATGACCATAGCCTTTTGTATTTCTTTTCTTAAATTATTCATAAACCAAAGAAAATTAACTTGTCAAAATTTCTACAATAGTGTTATTTGTGTATGCAATATGCGGTTTGTAAAATTACAATTAGAAAGGAGCCCAGAAAGCAAATACTATGAGGCTACAGCAGATACCATTATATACAATCTAAAGCTTTGTCAGGCCAAACGAGTAAAACTTCAATTAGGCTTCAGAATGTTAACAATGGTGCAAACTACGTATAAGCTGGATTCATGGTAACTACGATAAGTAATAAAGTTATTTTGATATGGATCATGGATCACACTTCCTAAAATTATCTTTTTTTGTTTGTTTCTTTTAGGTAGATCCAAGTGTATACAGTGATAACCGCACACATTTTTACACAGAATGAAATGTAAGTTTTGAGAGTTTCTTATGCCCTGTTACCCTGTAATGAGCAATACACACCGACAAAGTGGAAAAACAGCTATTGCTATCAATACCATATTAAACCAAAAGCAAATGAACTCAAGGGCCACCTCTGAGAGTGAGACATTGTATTTAATCACAAAATGTAGAGTTCACTAAAATTTTATTTACTTAAGCTGACAGGCAGATTAAAGCCATAGAACAGGATGTTACAATCTAACTTGCAACCCTGGTTTTGTACAAGTCAGTCAAACCACAGCACCTGGTCAGTCTGTTCCAGTGGATCCATTTCAACTGTTGGTGGTGAACAATGGTATTGTGAAATTCTCAGTCACCGGGTAAATATGCTATCCAATAAATTATGCACATTTCATTGATGTTGACACTTGATACTTTCAAAAGAAATTAACAAAGTATCCACATGGTGTACACTTTCTAACATAGTATATCTATGGTATTCTTGAAAGGAACAAAGAAAGGCGGCAGAGAAAGTACAGGGAAAAGTTGATAATTTGTATTCACAGTTTATTTAGTAAATGAAACAAAGAAATGTGTAACACTTTTTAAATATATACATTATGATGTAGGATCCTCCAACTGGAAATTGGTGGCTTCTCTTTGGTATGAGATATGAGCCACTTGGATATTGGCCAGGTTCAATATTTACTAGTTTATCAAGCTATGCAACAGAGGCAACATGGTGTGGAGAGGTCTTCACTGACTCACTTGAAAAGGGTAGTCCTGAAATGGGAACCAGCCAGCGTAAGTGAAAGCTGGGGAAGAGCAGCTTTTTATGAAAAACATTTTGTATGTAAATGAACATAATGGTGGTAAGAACTCTCTAGTGATGAAATTCAGCTTGTCAACACCAATCCCACGTTCTATGGAATAAAACTAATAGATACTTCTAAGTTCTTGTATGGAGGTCCTGGAGGAATTTTTAACTAATTATGGTATGTTAGATTGTTGCTAATTACACGCCATATTGATAAGAAATCCTTTCGCTTCAACTTATCAACAATACACTATTCAACCATGGTATACTAACTCAACCAGTTAACTGCGTTTCTTCATTTGTCTTGAACAATAAAGAGAAACTAGAACCGCCGAAGTAAAAATGAAGAGTACAAACTTTCTATCAATGTTGACATACTGAGTTACCTGTTCATGGTATGAGACTGATTGAGAAGAGCTTAACTTTTCCATAATGCCATTTATCGGTTTCAAATCATTCGTGTGCTATCCCTCAACATTGTACAGCCTACTGAAAGCATCATTTTGTAAAGTAGAATCTGACTTCTTTGTTACCGTATGGGTATAAGGTAAAGTGACCCCATATTACAAGGTTCAAAGTTCAACACCAAATTAGTTTTTGAAATCAACCACAGAGGAAATAATCAAACGCTAGTTTAAGTGATTAAGCTAATAATTAATCAGCTGCCCATAATTATGCACATTCAATAATGTGACTAAACCAATCAGTTCCTACCCAGTTAACAAAAACCAACAAATCCTAATTTCAGAATATGGTAAGAACAAATTTGCAAAATTTTCCTCATATCATTTTGAGAATCAAGCTCGGGAGTCCAAGCCAAATGTGAAATATGAAAAGGCAAAGAGGATAATTAGACAAACGAAGGATAAAATATACTCGAAATGTAAAGAAAAAGAAAAGATAGAAAGTTGATACCTGGGTCTGGGTGGCCTCGGAGGCCTGATACTTCTTTGTAAGGAAGAAGAAAATGGGAGAGATAACATGGCCTAAAAGGCTTGCACTTTTACTTCAAATGGTGAATGGGATTGTAGGATTACAAAGAACAGTGATAAAGCCCGGACCTTTTACTTCTTTGAATCACAAGCTTCGTGCTGTAAACCCAATGTATGCCCTCTTCAACATTGGGCCAAGCTTGTTTTCTGAAGGACTTTCCATGAGGGCAGAGCTTTTCCGTAAGAGCCCTGTTCCTCAACCACCCTCCGATGAGGCCGAAAGTTTTTTTTTTTTTTTCCCATGGAGGCCCGTCTAAAAGTAGCTTATTTCTTTTTCCCACCCCTAGAAAGACCCATCAGTCATCACTCACCACCACCTCTAAAAGCTCATCTGAGTAATTCATTTTATTTGATTTATTTTTAAAAATGTATTTAGTATATAAGTTTTTTATTTTCTTGAAAAGATAAATTAAAATTATTTTCTTAATCAATTCTTATATAATTTTTATGCATACTAATTCATTACTCGGGTGAAACACGATTTAAAATAAATTTTTTTAACTAAAGTCGAGTATCTTAATATTTTGCTTAATTGTAAGGATATAAATCGAAGATTTGGGATAAAATGGATCCATTTGCCTCAATTAATAGTAAAATCGGATGAATTAGTATAAATACGTACATAATTAAGTGGTCAAGAGTTTAATAGTAGGACATCTGTACTCTTGCCCAACAAATTTAGACATGTAAAAAAATTAAATAACATTCCTAAATTATAATAAATATGGTTTATCTTCTCTTAACTCTTTCCTTTTGGCCAATTGTATAGTTCCTCCTTCTTTAGCAAGAAAAAAGAAAAAAAGAAAAAGATATAAGATACAATTAATATGGTGGTCATCATTTAACATCTAATAAAAATATAGTTGAAGACTAGCAAATTACTAAATAAAAATAATTTTTTTTAAATAGCAATTACCAGGTGCCTTTATTAAGGATACAATTTTTTTTGTTTTTATTTTAGTATTCAGACGTGTTTTGTTGAACCCTTTTATCTTATTATATATTCAAATATTAATTTAGTATATATTATAAGATTTTTCTAACGAGTGTCTTTAATACACTTATTAAGGTGATAAATATAGAAATTTTGTATCATTTATTACAGTAGTTAGTCATGATTTCAGTGCTGTATAATAAATAATTTATTACTTTTGAAATGTTTTAAATTTTAAAGTCTATATTTATTACACCTTATCGAGTACTCTTAAGATACTCATTAGAAAAAAAAACTCTATATTATATTAATTAACAGTTTGATTGTCATTAATATAGTATAAAATTACTAATTTCTATTAAATAATATGGCAAGTAACATTTATGGCTTAATAGACAAAAAAAGAGGTAGCATTTATGGCCTTTTACGGTTTTTGCATAAATAAGAGTGAAAATTAAGATAAGCCAAGGTTGAAAATGAATATACTAACCCCAATATTCATATTACTAAGTCTCTCTTTGATTTTATTCACCTTTGGGGTGGTAGGGAGAATTGCTGAAGATGTGAGGAGTTTCAAGGTATTCGTTTCTCTTTTCAATTTTCAATTTTCAATTTTCTTTTCTTATTTTTAAATTTTCGTTCACAAATTGATCCAATTTTTTCTTCTAATTAACAGTAAAAAATTCGACCAATGTTGTCGATTTTTAGAAGAAAAAAAAAATCAAGATTTTTATTTATTTATGATTTATATATAAATTTATTTTCAAGAGTATGAATATAAACTATAGATTTGAACAATCCAAATGCAAATTAAAAATGCGGCAAGTTTTCAATTATAATTTTAATAAATGTAAAATTGTAAAGTTAATTTGTTATATACTAGTCACTGAGTTGGTATTGTATTGACCTTTAGATTATTCTGGTCCAGGTCGCACCCTTCCAAAAAAAAAAGTGAATTTTTTATATTTATTGTTTAATTGTATCTACAATTGCTTACAGGATAAAGGGGGTCAAATTTTTGACTGTGTTGATATTTATAAACAACCTGCTCTAAGTCATCCAGCACTAAAGAACCATAAGATCCAGGTAATCTTTCTCTACCAAAAATCAAGTACTCTATGATAAATCAATTTTGAAAATATAATAAATGAGAGAGAGAAAGAAATATATTCATTTATTTATTTACTTCATTAGTTATTTTAATTTATAGATGAAGCCTACATTAATATGGTTCTATACTTTTCAGGCTAAAGCTAGCTTATTAATTGTCCTTGCAGAGCTTGCCAAATTGTTTACTTTTTCAAATTATTTCTTTACAAAATTTTGTTTGCAATTTATTTTCACGAATATAAGAATTCATCCAATTTTTTCTTTTCTTTTTCCTCATACTTTTTTGATATTGACAAATTTGACATAATTAACACAAATTTAAATAAATTTATAAATTCATTCCATTGGTTAGATTGAAGGGTCACTAAATCAATATCAATTATAGGTCGTTGATAAATCATATAAAAATTTGAGTTTGTCACCCTTTATTCTTAAAATTCAAGTATTGCCATCGAGAATTTAGCTCAAGCTAGCAATTAGTATATGCCTGTCATCCCTAATGCCGAGCCCGAGTATTTCTAATATACTAAAAAAAATTCAAAGCATTAATTAATCATTCTAATCTCCGTACGATACATATATTGCATAGATGAAACCCACCGCACAACCCAAAGGATTAGAACCCTCAAAACCAAAGAATAGCAAGAGCATCGAGATCAAAGGTACTGGTTGTCCAGAAGGAACCGTTCCAATTTTGAGAAGAAAAACCCAAGAAGCTGGCGACGAAGTTGGTGTTTTTGATCGTTTTCATGTAAGTCATTTATTGATAAAAAAAATGAAAAATGCCATGTGCTAGAAATTAACTCTTAATTTTTTAATAGCTATTGAAAAAAAAGAGAAGCATTATATAATGCAAATATAGTTCTTCTTTCTTTTTTGACTTCGTGTTGGTTTATATGAATTTCAGTATGCAATGGTACATATGAAAGAGCAACCAGACAACAAATTCTATGGGGCTGGTGGTTACATCAATGTCTACAATCCGAAAGCTTCAAGAGGGGATTTTACCAAGGGTATGATATGGCTTCAGACAAAGGACAAAGGTCCTCCTTATATAAATTTCATACAAGCTGGAACCATGGTAAGTGTATATATTCCTTCATAAAAAAATGGTTAAGTTGTTCATATTGATAATTTATTTTGTTGTCTGAATATAGTAAAAAAATTACAATTTCGTAGGTACATCCTTTTTTTTACAGTGATAATCGCACTCGATTCTTCGTAGAATGGACGGTAAAAACATGTTTTTTTTTTATTTTACTTTACGGTCAAGTAGTGTTTGAATCAATTTACAAATATTTTGACTAGTCTATTTCTCTATATATATTAATTCATTAGTAATCTGATTTGGTTTTTAAAAATATTTTCTAATATATATATATTTTCTTTTGTAAACTAACAGGCTGATCACAAGCATGCAACAGGATGCTTTGATTTAGCTTGCCCAGGTTTTGTACAAGTTCATAAATCCTTTGCACCTGGTCATATTTGTGAACATATTTCTGTTATAGAGGGCCCTCAATATCATTACGTGGTTCTCATTCATCAGGTACAAAATTAGACTCTTTCTCTTTTCATTTTAGGCTATGACAAAAAATTAATAGTCATGATAATGAGTCAGGTCTGATCATGACCGATTTAATCTGAAAATGATTCGATTCAAATTGAAAAAAAGGTAAATTTCATTTCCAAAAAGCTGATGTGATCCGAACTAATTTTATTTTATATTTATTTCATAAACTTTTATTATTACACATGATTGTACCTGACAATATGTTCTTATTCGAATTGTCATGTTCATCACAATATCTATTGGTACTTCTCTACACAGGATCGCACAACAGGAAATTGGTGGCTTCAAGTTGGCGATAACCATCAAAATATAGGATATTGGCCAAAGGCACTATTTAGAAGTTTATCAATGTTTGCAACAGAAATTTTATGGGGTGGAGAAGTTTTTACTCATTCAATTGTAAGAGGTTTTCCAGAAATGGGAAGTGGTCAATACGTAAATGAAGGCCCCAGAAGAGCAGCTTATTTAAGTGTTTTTCAAGTTATAGATGAATCAGGTACTCGATTTGGTCCCAAGCAAGATCAAATTGACTCTTTAGTCTCCAAAGCTAAGTGTTACAATGTATCAATTGTAAGTCCAGATACCTTCCTCTATGGAGGTCCAGGAGGAGAATGTTACTAATTAGTCATGAATTTTTTCCGAACTTGCATTACATGGAATTTTATTTCCGAAAATGAGTTTTCATCTCTTACATGTTTCTCATCACATGCAATTGTCTAATTCATTGAACTTCTGATCGCTTAATTGTAGAGGCTCAGAAATGGAGATTGATATCTTACAAGTTAGACAATGCCACATTGAGAAAATGCAGAATTCCAACCAAACATTCACATAAATTAAAGAATAACTTTCAAAACTGTACAGCACTATTGTGTTGTGTGTGTGCATAACGGGTAAGAGCTTAATTCATAAACTGCTCTTCAGTACTAGGCCTGATGCTCCTATCTGAATTAAGTCATATTGTTCAAATTGAAAATCATGATCAAAAGATGGCACCTTATGATGCTGATCCTCATCAAAAGTTGACTATAAAATTTTGCTATAACCAATCTCGAGTATATTAATATTTTGCTCAATTTCAATTTTGGCAATCGATAGTTGGATAAAACCTAATATGTAAGAGATCAAAATTGATTCACGGTTTAACTTTAATTTATTGACTGAAGTGGCTACTTAACTTGGTATAAAAAAAAAAACCTACATAATAACACTAAGGAGACGACCATGTTGTTTAACTTATTGGACTTGAATTTTCTTGAGATCTCTAATAGAGTAAAATCTTCTCCGTACATGCAAAAAAACTTTTCTTTATGCTTATCAACAAACCTGCACATGGTAGACATGTAAAAAAATTAGAACACATTCTCGAGATTATAAAGAATATGATTTTTCTTCTCTAAACTCTTTCTTTTTGGCCAATTGTGTTGTAAGGATCTTTCTTAGCTAAAAAAGAAAAAAGAAAAAATAAAATTAATATGTTGGGCCAACATTTAAAATCTTATAAAGGCAATAATTTAAGACTAACCAAATGTAAAGCAATTTTAAATATAGATTTTTTTTTTTTAATCATTAAATACTCAAAAGGACATTTTGTCATAGGTGCAATAAATATAATTTTTGAAATGTGAAATATTACAATAATTTTTCTAAATCATAAAGAAACTTGTTAAAGTTCTATAAATAAAAAGTTTGCAATATTTAATATGATAGTTATTATAATTTCAGTGTTATTTATTGTATAAATTACTATTTTTAAAATTTCAATTCAATTTATCATATTTATTTCAACTTAACAAGTCCTCATGAGACACTTGCTAGAAAAACCATTATAACAATAGTAGTAATTATTTATTACGCAACATTGAAATAATGCCAACAACTGCAATAAATTATAAACAATTTCTATATTTATCATCTTAATAAATACCTTTAAGACACTCATTAAATAAATTCTTAAATATATAGCAATTATCATGTGCCTTATTAAGGATACCGTTTGGTAATTACCTTGGCCTATATTAAAGGAAAAAACAATAAAAAATTCTTACTTTAAATTTGAAAAAGTTCTAAAATAATTTCACATTATTGATAGATTCTACTTTTAAAATTTTCTTTTAAATAAATTCTTTTTCCGATAATAATACATATAATTCTAATTTTACCCTTTACTTATCACGTTGTTAAGTTTTAGTTTCTCACCAAAAAAAATAATAATAATAATTTGAAAAACCAAATTTTTTTCTCTTTTTTTTAATTAAAATATTAATTATCTTAAACTTTATTTTCTCTCTCTTACCTTTTTTTATATTTAACTTTAACTATTTTAAAGTATTATGAATTTGATTAATTAAAATTTTACTTTTTATTTTTTTTAATTGGAAATGATTTTATTATCATCTGTTTAATTTAGTTTTCATTCATACTTTATTGATTTTTGCAGAGAAAAGAAAATTTAATGGTTTAATAACTAAAGGATAAAATTGGTACTATATATTATTATGGATAAAAGAATTTATTTTGAAAAAAATTTAAAAATAGGATTTATTAATAATATTAAATTGCCTTAGGATTTTTTTAAGAATCAAAAATTTTAAATACAACTTTTCGTTACTTTTTTTTTTTTCCCATATATTAAATGGAAAAAAACCCACACAATTGTCATTAATTGATAGGATTAATTACATATTTCCATTTGGGAAGGTAGCATTTATGGCTTTTGACATTTATGTCTCCTATATAAACTTGTAGCATAAATTGAAAATGAATAAGAGTGAAAATTGAGATAATCTAAGGTTGAAAATGAATACACTAACCCCAATTTTCAGATTACTATGTCTCTCTTTGATTTTATTCATCTTTGGGGTGGCAGGGAGAATTGCTGAAGATATTATTGTTGAGTCCACCAAACACAAACAAGATGTGTGCAGTTTCAAGGTATTTTCTTCTTTTCTTTTTTTTCTGTTTATTATCTATTAATTAGAGTCGAATAAGAAGTTTATTGCAAAATAAAAAAGGGAAAATAAATTTTTTTTATCTAAATGAGGTTTATCTAGAAGTATTTTTGAGTTTTATTGTATCTGCAATTGTTTACAGGATGAAGGGGGTCAGATTTTTGACTGTGTTGATATTTATAAACAACCTGCTCTAAGTCATCCAGCACTAAAGAATCATAAGATACAGGTATTTTTTTCACATTGATTCTTTTAATTTCTTGTTTATACATGTTCTTATTTTTATTTGATTTCTCTCGTATCCTCACGCCTTTTAAGTGTGAGATTTGCGGCTGTCCCTCTCCCACAAGTATTTTCTTGCAGACTCGAATCCCTGATAATATAAAGACCTCTCAACAAAAATTAGAGGCTTAAAAAAACAATTTTAGTGAGTAGAATAAAAAAAATGTGACATTAACTATATAATATATTGCACCATCCTAATTTGACAATTTGTTTTCTAGTAAAGTTATTGAATTTGACTAATGCTTCCTAACTGCTACAAATTGTATAGATGAGACCTACTTCACAACCCAAAGGATCAGAACGGTCAATGCCAAATAATAGCAAGAGCATTGAGATCAAAGGCACAGGTTGTCCAGAAGGAACTGTTCCAGTTCTAAGAAGAAAAACCAGAGAAGCTGGCAATGAAGTTGGTGTTTTTGATCGCTATCATGTAAGTCATTTATCAATGCATTATGTAATGCAAATATAGTCTTTCTTTCTTTCTCTTTTGACTTTGTTTTGGTTCATATGAATTTCAGTATGCAGTGGTACAAATGAAAAAGCAACCAAATAACAATTTCTATGGGGCTGGTGGTTACATCAATGTTTACAATCCTAAAGCTTCAAGAGGGGATTTTACCAAGGGTATGGTATGGCTTCAGACTGAGGAAAAAGGTCCTCCTTATATAAACTTCATACAAGCTGGAACCATGGTATGTATATATTCCTTCATACAAAAAATGGTTAAGTTGTTCATATAGATAATTATTATTATTTTTAGAATATATTAAGAAAAAACACAATTTTGTAGGTACATCCTATTTTTTATGGTGATAACCGCACTCGATTTTTTACAGAATGGACGGTAAAAAATATTCATTTTCTTCTTGTACTTTACAGTCAAGTTGTATTTGAATCAATTTACGAACATTTTGACTAATCTATTTCTCTCTATATATTAATTTAATCATTAATCTGATTTGGTTTTTTAAAATATTTTCTAATTTTGCTTTGTTTTGTAAATTAACAGGCTGATCATAAGCATACAACAGGATGCTTTGATTTAGCTTGCCCAGGTTTTGTGCAAGTCCATAAATCCTTTGCACCTGGTCATATTTGTGAACATATTTCTGTAATAGAGGGGCCTCAATATCATTATGTAGTTCTCATTCATCAGGTACAAAACTATACTCTTTCTCTTTTCATTTTAGGTTATGACAAAAAATTAATAGACATAGTAATGAGTCAGGTCAGGTCATGACCGATTGAATCTGATCCAAAAAGGCAAATTTCCTTTCGAAAAAGCTGATCTGATCCAAACTAATCTTATCTTATATTTGTTTCATAATCTTATATTATTATACATGATTGTGTTTATACATGAACCGTTATGAACCCAACCTGACAATATAATCTTATTCGAATTGTCATGTTCATTACAATAATCTACTAATACTTCTCTACCTTGACAGGATCGCACAACAGGAAATTGGTGGCTTCAAGTTGCTGATGACCATCAAAATGTTGGATATTGGCCAAAGGCACTATTTACAAGTTTATCAAGGTCTGCAACAGAAGTTGCATGGGGAGGAGAAGCCTATACTCGTTCAATAGTAAGAGGTTTTCCAGAAATGGGAAGTGGTCATTACGTAGATGAAGGCCCCAGAAGAGCAGCCTATATGAGTGTTTTTCAAGTTATGGATGAATCAGGTGCTAGATTTGGTCCCAAACAAGATCAAATTGAGTCTTTTGTCACCAAAAATAGATGTTACAATGTATCAATTGTAAGTCCAGATACCTTCCTCTATGGAGGTCCAGGAGGAGAATGCTACTAATTAGTCATGAATTGATCAATAACTTGTATTAAATGGAATTTTATTCCGAAATTGAGTTTTCATCTATTACACTGAACTTCTAACCGTTTAGTTATAGAGGCTTAGAAATGAGGTTTGATCTCTTACACGTTAGACAGTGTCACACAGAGAAAATGCATTATTCCATTTCCAACCAAACATTCATATAAATTAAAGAATAACTTTCAGAACTGTACAGCTCTACTGAGTTGTCTGTATATATAATGGGGTAAGAGCTCATGGACTGCTCTTCAATAATAGATGGCACCTCATGATGCTGAATTAAGTCATATGATATTGTTTAAATTGAAAATCATCAAAAGATGGCACCTTATGATGCTTATTCTCATCAAAAGCAGGTTGTTTTCCTTTTACTTTCTCGGACATCCTTTATGTCAAGAGCAACGTATTCAGCATCTGTCTTCGGAAGAAATTCCGTGGAGTATGAGGTGTAGTCAAGACTGAAAGAAGGTGAAGCTTCAAGGGAAGCATCCAGGGATGAGCGCGCCGTGTATGGACTTCTTAGTGGAACTTTTTTCTTGGCATCGGCACGCCATCTTTTTAGGCCTCTAACTACATTCTCTGTGAACACAGCTGTTCTCATTGACGTACCCATCTGTAAATTGCAAATAGCATGTTTCATTTGACACTGAACATTTATATAATTAAAGTAAAAGTGCATAACACTGTATTTTATATGCAAATAAATAGAAAGCAACACTAATTATAATAAATGAAAGGAGTAAATAAAAGAACGATAGAAGAAGGGATATTTGTGCTGTTAGTGGAATCACTATAGATGTTTACTTAATTTATAGATTAGTTTTTAAAATCAAAGATTGGCAGCATAGTTGTGTCCCCAAGCATCTCTATGTACATATACTGCAAAACCTGAAGAATAATAAATACTACTGGTTATGCATGTGTACCTGAGTTACCAAAGCATAGAGAGGTAGTGTCACATAACCACAAAGGATTTGTACTATAACACCCATAGCAAGCTTTATAACGATATCCTCTGTTTCGCGGTGGAAGCATGATCTGATACCAAATCTTAACTGCATTTTGATGAAAATGGTGTTAGAATGATTTCATTTTATGATTGTTTAGAATAGGGTTTGATTACAAACCACAAATTTGAAGGCTAAGGGTGCTTACCCATGTCCATGTGAAGAATGCTAGTTGAAAGGAATTCTGCAGAGTACAAAAGAATTGACTTTTACCACAATGCAACTCATTTTGCTGCTCAAAATATTAAACCCAGGAAGACCTTCTCATTGTTCTAAATTTTTAGTTTAAAGTTACCTGGAAAAGTATGAAACCTATTAGATGTAGCAGCAGCTTTGGCCAACCAAACCAGAAAAAATGATCACTGGGCCTCACAAGCAAAGTTCCTCTCACAACATGAGATTTGTCATGACTATCCAAGCACATTTTTGTTATTATGAGCTGTAGCTTTGTTCCCACAAGCAGAAGCATCTGCATGACACAGAAAGTAAGATTCTCACTCTTCATAATGAACTTATTTATCGGAAGTGGAAAATGAATAGTGTTTAATATTCTCACAGCTAAGGGAATGAAAGGAAGCCATAGGTAACTGTAGAATCCTGCAGGGGTAGAATAAATAGACAAAGCCAGAATAGTTAGACTTTATAAAAGTCAACATTGACTAATGGGATCTATATTATAAAAGGTATATGGTTTTAGTATTACCATGTGCATTGGAGAATATGAAACATACTGAGAACATCCACATCCACCAGCTGAAGCAAAAAGATGCCCAAGAAGAATTAATTTTATAAATGATTAAAAAAATGTGAAAGAGACAAAGTAATGGCTCAATTTCATTTCACATAACATTACCTTACTCCCATAACTACTCTAAAATCTGTTTCCAAAGCTCGTTGGATATATTTCTGAAAATCAAAATTACTCCCTTCTGCAAAATGTGCCTAAAAGAGTAGTAAAGACCACCAAATTCATTAATCTAATGAGATAGAGCCCATCCTAATAATAAAATTGACAAAACCTTATTATCAGGGAAATTTGCATTACCATAATGAATCCATGTCTAAGAGTGATATAATCAACTCTAGAGACAGAGTTGTGAAATTGTCTAAGGAAGCTGACCTGCAGAAGATGACAAACACAACAATCAAAATTCAACTTTTTTTCTGAGAAAAGTATTATGCTGAAAGTTGGTCAGCTTATTAATTGAAATACCAGCCAATTAAGAAGTTGGTGATTAGTCCAAAATTTGAGATGCCTCTTCCCAAATGATGTTTGATGAGTGAGCTGAAACTTCCTTGGATCTAATTCAGAAAAAAAGAAAGAAAAGGACTGTGAGAAAGTCTGAAAACAAAGCGTCAGTGAGCAGGAAGTAAAGAACATTAAGAAAAGGATTCCCCTTTATCAAGGAATAAGCTAAAATTCAACTTGAATTGTGGGCTTCTTGGTGTTCAGTAATGGTCAAGGACAAGAATCTAGGACTTTGATTGTGATATGTTGTAATATTGTAATGACTAAAAACATTGTTTAACGTACGTAATTGCATTAAACACTAATAATTGAAGGAAAACCATCCTGCCAGAAAAAATCTGAGAAATATGCCAAAATATGCCCTTCTTTCATCATGCAATATGTCATACTGTTGGTTTCCTTTCTACATCATATCAAAAAAGGGGACCCAGATAGGACTTGTATAAACAAATCAGAATTACAGCCATCAAACACATACCATATGAAAACTGATATTCCAATGTTCTGGTTTCTGCCTCCCAATACTTCCACCGCCTCATCTGAACAGAAGGAATACATCAATATTCAATACAACAAATGTTAACCTTGTCAAATACAAGTCCTACTTTCTTAATTTAAGGTTTCTCTACCACAGGATGTTTTTTTAATGTTCATACACCACGTAATGAAATGTTTTCTAGACTAGAAATCAACACCAAAAAGTAAACAATTCAAATCTTCAAACCCTTAACATAAGAAGGTAACTAGAGGAAAAGTGAAAACCCTTCCCAGAAAAAGGAAAGATACCTTGGCCATTCCAAGACTAAACGTGAGGATGCAGGAGCAAACATGAAAAAAAGCCAGACTAAATACTAAGTACTGTAGTTCTCGCACACCTTCCCTTGATAACAAGGACACCTTCCCCTGTAATCAAATTAGATAAAGCAATATTAAGATAGACACACCCTATGTGGTTAAACAATAAACATAGAAAATTTTCCTACAACTGCAATATTAAGATAGACACACCCTATTTGTGTACCTGCTTTGTACATTTGGTTTCCTCCTCATCATCATTTAAAGTCATGCTCTTGCAGGGAAGGAAAGTCTCACCCACACTCTTTGGCATACAGATATTAGCAATTGGCTTCTCAGTCACAGTTAGTAACAATGATATAAAGCCCAGAAGCATCAATTCTACAAAAACAGGGAGAGAGATAAAGAGAGGTAAGTGTCCCATTGGGGAAAGAGGAAGCACTAAAAACCCATTTACATATAAGCTTTATGTTTTGGAATCTCACCTGACTTGATCTTGTCAAGAGCTTGAATTAGGGATTTCCTCCTTTTCTTGTGAAAATACTGAGAGAGCAAATGAAATTCATACAACCCTTTCATTATGAGTACTTACGTAATGATCATACATGCATGGTTATGTGTATGGCTCTGTATTTTGTCCTCTGCCTTGTATGTGCTTGTGAAAATGCAGAAACCAATATGTGCCAACAAACAAACATCAATAGTACTGTAGATACATACATACCTTGGTTAAAAGATGGAGCAAATGCTCAATAATTATGGAAATTACTATCAAGAAGAAGCAAATTGTTGCCACAGCCCATGTTGGTGTCCTTTCAAGTGTTCTCTCCAAAACACTAGTCCCCTCCTCAGCCATCTCTCTGTTGTGTTTATACCTGGGTTCAAATAAAGATGGGTCTATATATTCATGTTTTTGAGAGCTTGTAGGAAGTAACCAGTCAAAAAGTTGATTCTTTCTATCGGGTGCGCCACTTCTGACCCTTTTAATCTTCATGTTCCTTGTATGGACCCCATGACCTGTTTATCATATATTAAATTATGCAATGTAAATAATTAGACTAGTAAATGTTGTAATAAGAGAGACATATTTATAACATAATGTATAATATATTAAACAATATAGTTATATTATTGTTATTTTTTATATAATTAATTACTGTTAGAATATAATATAAAATTAATTAATTAATTATATAAATTTATATTATTATGAAATAATTATTATATAAGAACTAATTAAATTGTCTTATATTATTTTGTTATGATATGCTAAATATAAGAATCGACTCATTATGCTGTTGTTTTATTACCAAAGCTTCACAAAAAGTTTGATAAAAAGAGAGTGAATTAACAAAAGTGATAATCCTATGTTAGTTGCTGTGAGACTCTGTGACTTGTGACTTTTGAGTATGGCTAGAAACAAACAAATAGAAATATTGCACTTTCTGTTCGTGTCATTCATCTAGTTCAAAGGTCTACTCTCGTAGAAGGTCTATGTGGAGTTTCTTCTCTCTCAACAAAAAAAAGAAAAAGCATGTGATTTGTGTGTTAAATAAATAGAATACAAATACTACTTGGTTTTTAATGTACATTTGGTTTAAAACTGAAGGGGTATTAGATTATTTGATTAATATATTTACAAATATATAGAGTATTAAGATTATAAATGGAGGGAAATGCAATGTGAATGATATAAACAGTAGATATACAAGTGAGTCTAATTTTTAATAAACAGTAGATATATATACAAGCGAGTCTGATTTTTAATTGTAAAGGAAACAATTGTTTTTCTCGACTCCGGTTGACGTCCTCCTAAATTCTAAATTCAATATTTTTATAATTCTTAAATAATTATAAAAGAAGTTAAGTTTGTAATTTAAACGAAATGAATATAAATTAACATGAATATATCTTATAACCAAATTAAATATAAATAATAATTATTTTTATACCAACAACTTCTGACGCAATCATTCAATGCCAAAATTTGATAGTTGAAGTATCAAACACAAGTCATTAGAAAAAACTGCATAAAACTTGAAACTCTCCAAGTCTAGTTACTAGACCAAGCATTATAGAGAGCTGGCAGCAAGCTGTTGCCCTAAACATGTGATTATTGTATTTTTACCACCCATTAACTATTTAGCTTGCCTCATCAAAAATTGATGATTTTATGCATTTTAAATCTTGAGTACTATGTAAACCTTGTCATAGTTTTTTCATTTTTGTGTTATCAAACATTTCAAGGTAAATTGTTATTTATGTCTTGTCAACTTTTACAATAAGTCATTAAGTATCTGCGTAATTATTATAAGAATAGATAACATTCAATTATTGATGCGTGTGACACTTACTTAAAACTATAATAATCTTCAAGCAAATATTATAGACTAATAGGTTATAATCAGCTTCATTAATTATAGAAAAAAATAATATATCAGTTTCCAGTGGTAAAAGGTGATTTTGTGTCACAACATTGAGGTAGATTATTGTAATGATCTGGTAATATATAAGAAAATGTGTCAATCTCAGAAATTGAGTGTAAAGCAGACAACATAATGCCGATACTAAAATGGAGAATTTGGGTCTATTATGAGAAACCCAATAAATTAATGACACAAATTGTTCATTGTGTTCACTGCAAAGTTAAGATAAGTCAACAAAGCAAGTAGTGACAATTGCTACCAAATACACAACCTAAGCAAATGTCTTCAAGCTCTTCTGCTACTTCCGGTGCCAGTTTTACACCAATAGAAAACATCATAATTCTCAAGGCAACCCTGAGGTAATACCCTGCAAACGTTGTCAACATGTTTTTAATAAATGTCAACTAAAAGAAGGTGGAAACTAGTACAGTTATACAATCCTCATTAACCCAGATGCAAAAAGTTTAACAAAAATTCACAACACTTCAGTCTGCAGCAAACTGAATGTCACATAATGACATGTTCAGCCAAAGGCATTTGATTAGTAGCAACTCCAAATGATGCTCAAGTATGGGAAGCTTCAGAAACCAGTTTGACTTGATGAAACAGAAGTCTTGGTGCTTACTACCATGTGCTATAATACCAGCGCTACAAATCTTCACATCCTTGTTAATTTTCCTTTGTTTCACAGATCTACCTGTCTGTAACATATCACGCTCCTACTTGAAGATCAGATTATCATATTCACTTTTAAAGAAATAATCCACTGCCTACCACCACTTCCAGCTAGTGAACCTGCAGTTACTTTCTTATAACAATACACTACAATGCAATATTGAAAACCATATCTCTTAAAAGCATAAATGTTGCTTACTTTGGTACGGTTGCTTCATATTGCCTTGCTCCTAATGGGAGGCTCTGGATGAAGCTGCTCTCCAACACCAGGAATAAAGGAAGCCCCATGATTCAATGGACGAGCTATTGGAATGGGGTTGTCCACTTTATTTGCAACATGTTTTTCCTCAGTTAATGAAAAACCAAAGAGTCTGCAACTATTTTTACATGAGGTTACCAACTCTTGACTGCCCCTAAATGCTGATTGTGATACCCGAGAGTGTGAAAGACCTAGTTGATCGTGCACATTGAGCATACCAAAAGAATTTGGCCCTGCAGCTTCACCAGTTGGCATAGGTCCACAAGGTGGGGATAATGCAAATTTTCCTCTTGGTTCGGAAAGGTATGACCTTTGACGCTGTATTTCACGCTCCATTTCCAAATTAGTGTTGGTATTATATATTGCCTCGCAGTTTGAAACTGGATTGATTACTTGCTGGAAACATTAACACTGAAGATGGAGATGAAACTTGCTTAGAAGGGGCAGATGTGCGCAAATACGCAGAATCTCCCTGCATGTGGGCAGACCATCCGGTTCTAGAGCTTGGCATTTGACAACCATCAAACATACCAAATGGAACATGTTCATGAGCCCCATTGACAAACGAGGCTCTTCCAAATGGTGCCCCTGGAAATATTTCTTGACCTTGCAAGACCTTCTGGAATCGGAAAGATTCACCAAAGCCTGTGCCATTACTGAAAATATCAGAATTCACTTGTGGGATTCTGATACTATCTCCTGTTGCAGCATTCCTAGAACAATTTGTACCAGGATAGCACCTCCTTAATTCAGATAAGTGCTGACTCTGACTGCCAATACCATCACAAGAAGCATTAGCACCCAAAATTTCTTGACCTTGCAAGACCTTCTGGAACCTTGAAGGTTCCCCAAAGTCCTGACATTCCAATCCCATCTGGTAGAAAGTAAAGACTGGTCAAGAATGCTTTATGATGAGGCACAACAATCAAAATTTGCTCAAGAATACTTACTAGGAACTGGAAATTCTGGTTTTGATGAAAGCAGCCCAATCCTGGTCCTCTTCAATCCAGTTGCGGAGAAGCTATTGGAACAGGAAGCAGAGGTAGATGGCTCAATTTCCCAAGGAGAAACCCTAGTATGCCTAGTGCTCTCTGCATCATCCCACCTAACCTGCATGTGTAGTTTGCATGGAAGTTACATATCAGTTCTGACTTACTTGGCTCCTAAACAAAGATAAACTGTGCACAAAAGAAAACAAAAGTATCCACAAGAAACAAGGGATACCATATCAGTAAAACAAAAAACGAAAGAGACACCTAAATTATGATAGGTTTGATCTGCCATCAAACAGGGGAGATGCTAACATAAAATACAAATTGCATAAACTAATTGCAATTACTATCAAGAACTCAACCGACCATTGACATGGAAAACTATTCAGATTTGTGAAGAGCATGCCAAGTATAATTCTCTTAGCAAATACTTACTTATCAGGAAAAAATAATGTAGATAGTAAATCATTAACAAAGAAAGCAACAGCAAAGCTGCAACATGAGCATCCAGTAAGCACTGTTGAAAAGGCATGCAACTTAATATCTTTTAGGTGGAACTTATAGAATCTATATAACTGAGACAGAAGGTTAGCCAATTGGTGTGCTGAGATTCCACCTAGAACCACAACAATTTCTTTGATGATTGCTCCACCTATTCATTATAGAACATGCCCATTCTTGGTCACCTATTATTTGGGGTCTGCAGAGACGAGATGATTTTACATTATTCTGGTGCTTAAAATGCATTCCTCAAATGTATTAAGGCTTAGGCCTTGTCATCCGCATGTCCATGAAAGCTATGTATATAAACACTACTTTATGATGTGGAATTTACAGTGCACAACCTCAAAAAGAGATTCATGAAAATAAAAGTACCAGATAAGAACATCATGAGCCAGATTATCTAAAAACATGAGTCACAATACATAGCTCAAAGTCTAACCCAGTAATTCAGTAATATGAAATCGCACCGGTGCATATCAACCCAGTAAAATCTCTTTAAAGGTTTACAACTCTTAACATGAAAGAATAACAAAAATATACTTATGAGACACAAACCTAATTATGTAAATGGTTAGATAACAAACAAGAACTATTCAAACTGCATACCAATAGGCATTTCCATTTTGATCCAGGCCAACTGACAGGATCCACATCGCTAATTCCAGTAATCAGACCTGTGCATCTGCCCAGGAAAAGTTTCATTTAACATTTTCTTTAGACTAGATTATCTAAAGTACTGCAACCACAAGCATGTCAAACCTTCGCTCTGCAGCATCTTCTGTTTCAAAACGCATTCTGAACCTCATTCCAACAGAGAAACAATGTTCAAGGTTCTTCAGGAATTTATGGACAGGTACTATGAACTCTGATGAGCTGGCCCTACAACATGGCATCACCAATGTAATTATTAGACATTTGATACCGGTTTTTTAAGGACCCAATCAAGTAGGAATATCCGATACAAGTGGGTTATCATTAAGCCACCACCCAATGAACCACCAAGAGATACATGCAAAACACTCACCACCTAAGAGAATCCACCCTAGAGATATTAAGATAAAAGAAAGTCCTCCACAAAATTAACTTAATATCACTCAATTAATCACTCAGACTCTCAGTTCCTCGACTCATCCAACTACACAGCCACATGTATATAGTAGTTAATGGAACATACCTCCAAGATCAAAAGGCTCTTGCATAAAATATATACATGTATTAAGATTTAACTACTAAAACAAGTATCTAAGTTCATGATAGAAGCATTGAATCAAAATAAAAGACACAAATTAGATAGAGGACACACATGTGCAATTATGAATTCCTAAAGCTTGACTTCTCGGGTAATGCTGTCGGCTTGAACACTCTAAAGTGAAATGAACAAACTTTTTTGTAGAGAAATCCAAATTAAGTTCTGTTTGTTGCATTTGAAAATACACACATAGATCTTTCCGATGATACATTATACATCCCATGATACAAGATAACGAATTCTCATAACTGAATCAGAGTAGGGCTTGTCTAGAGACACTTTGGTGTCCAGATTAACCACAAATGGCATACATCATAAAAGGGCGCAAGAACAATTTTTCACCCAGTAAGGAACATAAGCAAACTAGTCAAAAGAAATACAGTAAAACCTAGATGGGGTTGATGGAGTAGATATAACTGACCATATGTCTGAGGCTCTGAGCATATCAATTATCAACACAAGTTATCAGGACAATTTATTTTTCTATTAGTGACTCAACTACTGCCAGAGAACAAAACTAGGCATTATGCATTGCACTGCAGAATTGAGGGGGAAAGAAGAGGCAGCCCTACTTTGCTGATGATCACATGATGTCCTAAGCAGAAGTAATAGTACTATGTTCATAAGCTATACATTTAGGAGAACAGAGTACCTAGGTAATGGAGTTGAAGTGTTGAAAGAAAAGTTATAGACTAAAGTAATGGTTCAGCACAGCAGTACTTAAAAATGGTAAGAATATAAGATGAAGAAACAAGACATAACTAGACTTTGTCAATGGCATGAATACAAAGGAAATCCCATGGAAAATTAGAAAATGATACATTGAAGACATGAGGAATACAAATACTCGGTTTAAAGTGTGTTTGGATGCAATATCTATGGTGAAGCAGCGGCTGGACTGAATTTTTAGGATTCACTTTTTGTGTTGTTAATCCCCATGATCCTTACATTAAACATGCTTAGTCAGCACTCCAAACCAGAAGTAGGTTGGGCTGGATAATAGACATGCTGATTAATAGGTTTATAGACACAGTACTCATCTAGCCTGCCCTATTATCACCCACATTAAAACCTACAACAAAATCTATAATTTAATAAAGCATTGCACAACTTCAGAAAATTAATAATCAAATTATCATAAAAGTACCTTGGATTGTAGTAAATATTAAAGGCAGGATTTTGTAGATAGAGCATTGGCCACATCTATGAGATTGGTAGGGTTCAACATCTGGCCACAAGGAGCTGAAAGTGTACCACCAGCTTTAAATTGAGCCGCTCTTCGAATTCCCAGTCTCAAGTCTCCATCCTCACCCCTGCCATAAATTTCCTATGTAAAATCTAACCAACAGGAATTGATTAAGATTCTTTAAATTGTCCTACCTAAGAAAAAGAACAGCATCCCCAGAGATAAGCTTCTTCTTGTTCACAAATGCACTCCACCCAGTTGTAAGTAAATGTCTCCTTGGCTGCCCTGCCCATATTTTAAAATAATAAAGAAATCCATCAAACATGATTTCAATTATTTAGTAGAGAATACAGCCTCAAGATATGAAGAGGATATATAACAGATATTAGTGACAAACCCCTGTAGATATGTCGAAACTTCCATTCCAGACCATGCAGATCCTTTGCTATAAGTTCTTGTGAAGGTCTTTGCTGACTGTAATCCTATAGTGACAAGAAGTTAATTTTAAAACGCTATTAAACAACTATTTGACAATGTTGAGAAAAAAAAACAGACATCAAAGCATGCTGAATGAAATTTTTTATTTAGATGACACCAAAATAAACTCAAGGTATTACTGCATATACTTACTGATTTTAAGTATATATCCATATGATAATGAATTTAGGATTATTCACCGCATTTGAGGCAAAATAAATGAATCATAGTAATTACCAGGGGAGGAAAGCAATCTTCAGCAGCCCGACGAGGAACAGAAAACCCTCCATGAGTGCTAGTATCCGAAGCAGTAAGAGTCTTGCAGAACATGTGGGGGGTGGTGGACTTCATACCAGCTTCAGTATCCTCCTCTTCCCCATCAGCATCAGTTTCCCCTTCCCGCAGTTTTTGCTCGATTTGCTATAAATAAGAGTAAAATCAAATGTCAAACCCGTACCCAACATATGTTTCCTTTGTTTTGTTTTCTCTCCTCCGTGTGCGTGTAATAGGGGACCTTTTTCCCCTTATCTGATATTTGCATGGGAAATAGGGGCAAATGAGGGATAAAATACACCAAAGAGGAAGCTCTATGGGTTTTGCTTTTTTTGAATTTCGGCTAACTAAGCAATTTGTTCCATTATGTCTGTTATTGAACTTTCCTCGTCTAAGAAGATTTAAACGTACTGACTAATTCCACATTCAATAGTAGGGATTACTTCCAATTCCCAAGTATTTCCACCAAAGAAAACAGGTTTGAATCATAACAAGACTTACCTCGCTATCAGGAACCAGTGAGACCTGGTAATAAACCTCATCACTGCCCTCCTCTGCCTGCCCAAAATTGACACACATTTCAAATTCAATTTACAAGAAACCAACTTTACTTTGTATCATGTACAGCCGTTCATTATGCCACCAAGAAACCACAATAGGGAAAAGAAAGTTCAAAACCTTCCACCACTAAACACGTTGTTTTACACTGTTAGGGTGTAATATATTAAAATGGGAACTTTACACCTTTCTCATCAATTTTCTCGGAAAACAAACAGAACCCATATATAAAACCTTACAACCATCATCAAAATTCACAAAATCCAGTGTCAAACATCATTCAGTGAAGGGAAGAAAAAACAGTCAAACACTTACATGGAGCTTGACATCAACAACGCGACAGGCCACATGGGAAGGCAGATTGTAAGCAGCAGGAGGAAAATCATGGACCTGCTCGAAGTGACCTTGTGGGAAGTACACCACCACGCTGCCTTTCTTTGGCAAAGAAATCAGTGGGCCAGCACACGCATGCCATAGCTCCAAACGACCCGAAGAAGAAGAAGAAGCCAAAGCCGAAGCAGGAGAAGAGCTAAAACCCGAGGCAGGGGAAGAAGAATCAGAGGAACCAGACGATGGTGTTTCATCATCCTCTGTGGTGTTGAGATCGATTAAACCCCCCATTGAAACAAAGCCCTAAACAACAAATGGCACCGAATCTAATACTAACAAATGGAAACTGCTCACACAACAATAGCTGTAAATGACCACTTTTGAGAAGGAGAAAAAGTAAGAGCTTTCAAGGAGAGATGAAAATTTCATCTCAGCATTTTCAGAGAGTGTGGTTTGAGCACTTTTGGCATTGTTAAAAGAAGCTGACCCAATATATTGCAAAAAAATAAAGAGACCCTCTTCCTCTCTCTGTTCTATGATCTATCTCTCTTTCTTTCACACTCTTCTGCTATCTCTCACACTGCTTTCTTTTTCTCTCTTTTTTTTTTTTGGGTCTTTTCCTTTACTTTTTTTTTTCTTTTTGTTGGTGGGAATGAATGAGTGAATGGGTTTTTTGGGTTGTTTCAAATCAAGCTTTCATGGGGATTTAAATTGGGAATAATGAAAATGGTTTCTTTTCTTTCTTTACTCGTTTTTTTTTTTTTTTTTTTTTGCTCGTCTGCGGGCTGAAGCTGCAGCAGTGCTGCAGCTGCTGCAATGCTGCGATTGTTGTGTGATGTGTGGCAGAGAAAGAGACAGAGAGAAAGAGAAAGAAAATTTATGAGAACTAAGACTCTGGTGCTTTTACTTGTGAGGGGATGAGGGAGTAGTCCCCAGCATACTATTTGGTTAAATTCCAATAAAATATCACAAACTGAATACAGAGATTTTAAGCCTGTACGGCCCCTTAATTTTCGGGCGGATGTCTATTCTGTCCCCTTCTACTTAATCAAATCTCACACATATCCCTCGACTTAATCCTACTTTAATGGAAGATTAGATCTTCCTCCTACTTTTACTTACATTACATTTTTTAAGCTTAATAATTTATTTTTTCTCTTGTCCTAATGATTGGTAAATATTTTTTTATCTTGTAAATTCTCATCTTATGTGAAAACATAATTCAATCTTGGATTCTTAATTTCAACTTTAAATAATTTTAATATTGCTTTGTAATACTCTCCGTGTATATTTATGTTTTTTCAACAAATCAAGTATTACTTTTCAAATAAAAGCCATCCATGATTAAAACACTTATTAACTCTAGTCTTGGTAAGGACTTTATTTTTCCTGGAAAGGTGTCTTCCTATCAATTCTTTAATCTATACTTGCTTGACTCTAAAAGACAGATAGTGATTTGGCAATATGAGTCTATTGTTTCTTGCACATTGGAAATGAGAGTGAGACATGTGTCTTGCGAAAGTTAATTATTTTCGCAATGACTTGGCGAAGTATGCAGCATGTGTAATTTACAATGTTCTTTTTTAATGTTGTCCCAACTTTCTTCAACTTTTAATGTATATACTTAAAAATAACTTGTTCTCTTATAACTTTGAACCTTCTTTAATTTTCAATGATATTCAAGTTTAACAATAAAATCCTCACTAATTAAGCACTAAATTTCTAGACTACTTATTGGTATGGCACTTTGATGTCAAACAACTAGTTTTTTGCATCATATTTCTAATTTTGGAGAGGGTCTATTTCTTTGTCAATTATTACATGGTTAAAAATAGCATGTATTTCTTGCTTTTAGTTTAAAATCAGTTAGATTTGCATGTTCATTTGCCTTACATATCTAGTGAATGTGTACGTGTATGGGTATGGGATACCCTATTTGATTCGGCACCTAAAATGGACAATATTTAATTATTATTGTTGTAGATGTAGAATTCAAACATTTGCTTTCATTGGAAAACATTTTTACCAAACTCTGTTTAATCACAACTATATATAATAACACCATAAATGCCATTCATATTTGTTAGTATTAATTCTTAATGTTGACAGGGTACCAAATAAAGAGATAAATTAAATTAAAAATAGTTTATATTACTACATAATGTTTAAAAATTCATCCTTTCACTTTAGTCTTACAACCCACCAATTCAATATTTCCATGCCTACTCAAGTTTTGACTTTACCATTAGAGTCCAATGAATCATAATTAGTTGTTTTCTTAGGCAAAACGTAAAGACAAATTCCAGTGATTGTGCCTACCCAATTACAAAATATGTTTCATTAGAAAACATAAAAGTAAAAGAAAGGACAATAAAATAGTTAAAAAAACATTATCCTAATTTCCACCCTAGATCATGACACTTCCTTTTGGTTAAAACATAAGAGAGTAATTAATTTTAGGATTGCTTCCCTACATGTGCACAAAGTAATTAATTTGTCCCTTACACATGATCAGATTTCTTAATCATGGGTCCAGGATATCCCTCTAATTAATCAGATTGGATTCTATGTCTATAAATAATTAGCAAATATGAATTCGTGATTATATCGAAACTCAATAGGATTGAGTTAGATTTAAATTAATATGTTACTTTACAAATATGTTAAATTAAATTTTAAAAAATAAATAATAAGTGAAACCTAAATTCTTATAGAATATTTTCAAAAGTCAAATCCGGTGAATCTTTGGCCATTACTATGTCATTTGGGAATCTCTAATTAGTAGACGTTTCTTGTATGCATGCATACAAAATTACAAACCAAATCAAATGGTTGATTTTTTTGGCAAAATGGTATTTAACGTGTCTAAATATTTTATTTTTCTTGTGTCAATATTGTCCCTGTAATTTTAAAATATTTATAATATCTCATCATTGTTAAAATATAATGAAAATTATTGATTCAATTTAAACTATCACATATATGGTGAGTTGGCATAATACAATAAATAAGTCTCCTTAAAGTATTATATTTTTTGTTCATTTCATCTTAAAATAACATATTTTGTTAGATTAGCCGTAGAAAGTATCTATTTTTTTTTTTTGTTAAAATCATTCTAAAATATACAAATCATCACAAACTCTAATTTTATAATTTTTAAAGAGAAATGACAAAGAGAAGTGAGAAACAAAAGTTAACATTTTTGTTAATATATCAACTTAGCACATGTGACCATACATTTCAAGGCTACATCAATAATTTACATCAAATTATTAACAGTGTTACATTTTGGACAAAATTAACTTAAAAATTGATCAAAATAAAATATTTTGAGGACAATTAATTTTTATATTACCTAGATTTTCCTTACAAATCTAGTCATAAATAAAAAGAAATACAGTAATTAATATGCCAAAAAAAGAGAGAAATTATTAATGGAGTTGAACAACATGTCAGTAAAACCAATTACTCCATTTGAGACCATGACTACTAGAATACTCATTTGAATGAAAGAACTTAAATTTTGAAACCAATTATGCCATTAAATTTGAGGAATCCTTTGTAGAGCTTAGTGTTAAGGACCAACAGAGAAATGAAAATGAACCAGTAGCTAAAATTAGGTTCAACAGTGCTTGTACTCTTGTAGCCTTGTACAAAGTTATTATTAGCAAGTTGTTATGGTTTTTTGGTTCCTTTTGAGGAAAGGGTATGTTTGTAACTTCAAATAAATACAGACAAATGTGTCACAATAATGAAAAGGACCACGACTTTATCAGAACCATCAATTACAAAGAACCCAAAACACAGGCCTAGCTAGGACCCTGCCCTACACTATGGGGCACTCCCAACCCTATGTGAAATAACCCGGACAAAACGGGTTACAACTCAATACCCAATTGGCTTAAGCCTGCCCTGTGCTTTTATCTTTAAGAGGAAAAACTTTACCCCACGCGCTTATAACGGCACGTGGAAAGAAGCACAGTTGGTGGCACTGGTGTGAAACTGAAAGACTGAAAGTGAAATGGCACAGACAAAAGTTGGAAAGCAATTTTCCTGATAATGAATTTGTTGATGGTTGATGGTTGATGGTTGATGATTGATGAGTGTAACTCTTGTTTAATTTAATACAAAGCATTCAATCATTAGATATGGTTTTAATTTGGATGGCAAGATGGAACCTTTCTCCTAAAATTATCTGATCAAGTCTCCTGTTTTTGTGAAAGTCTTAATTATTCTTGAGATTTGAGATATACATCACATGGGTTGAAGATTCAGACATGTAGTTCAATTAGCAATGAGAAAGGTGGAAGAAAAATTGGAAATTAATATAATATAATATAGGGTATGTTTGGTTAGACTAGTTGTAAAAATATTATAAAAAAATAATGTTAACATAGAATTATTTATAAAATATTGTATAAAAAATTAAAAAGACATTCGGATAAATTAACTTAATTAAGATATAAAAAATTAATTTGATTGTATTTTTTAGAAGTGTTGCTAATTGTAGAAATTACTAAAAATATTTTGTTTCAAAATACTTTTGCTACAAGTTATTTGGAATACATATTTATATAAATACTTTGATCTAACTATTGAATATAAATATGTATATTTTTTAATGAAAAATTAATGTTAACATTTATTTTGGTTAATTTTATTAATTTTTGATATCAAAATTGACAAGCATATTTATAAAAAGAAATACATGTTAAGGGCTTTACATAAAAAGGATATGACGTTAAGCATCAAATAACGTAGAAACGGTATTTCATAGCATGATGTCATTTATAAATTCTTAAAATAAAAACTTCAGCGAAAAAAGAAAAAAAAGAAAGATTTGACAAATTTTGTTACTTAAATTAAAACAAGTATTAGAATTAATATTTTAAAATAAGATTGGTGATCGGTTAGAAAATTTATTAATTTTCGGATCTTTGATTGAATTAGAATTAGACTGATAATCATACCAAATGATGTCATAAGTAAATTTAATTTAAAATTTAAAATATGTAATTGTATTATACATAATATAACTATGCTTGCAATTATTAAATTTGATATAATATATCTTATTTGTTTTTTGAATTTCCTTCTCAATCATTATTCTACTATTTCTCAATCAATAGACAAAAAATTTATTAAGAATAAATAAGTAAACAAACTCATTACAGATTTTGGATAAAACCAAAATTAGATTTGAAGATTTATCCATAATTATTCATAGGTGTGACAGTGAGTCAAATTAGTTGATAAACAAATTTGAATCGATCTTAACTTGTTTTTTTTAAAACTAATATTGTACTTTATTTTTTAGTTCGTTAAGTAAAATAAATTATATTCAATCATTTTTAGGCTTTGCTTGGAAGCTCGTAGCTTCGACTTATTAAATATTATATAATAATTTGTTATCATTTAAATATAATTATATGATAAAAAATATTTATATGAAAAAATAACATAACATACAATTAATTTGGTGGGGTTCAAAGGGATCAATTAGCTATCTAAAATGTCTTTGGTAAGCTTTATAACATAAAAATCTGATTCAAATTGAACTGGATTTAATCAGACCCAACATATCAAATTAACATCTCTAAACAACCATAAATGAATTTTTGAAAGTAACCCTCTACTTGTAAAATCAACAACACCTCTAATTCTTTCAACTTAATTGCTACCTAGAACTCACTTGTTTTGAACATTTTCTTTTACAATGAAATTATTACCAGTTGAGACTTGATAAGATATTTTGATGAAAACAGCAACTGTCCTTTGTAGCAAAGATCTAATTGCATTGCAGCTCCGCGTAAAATACACGTGACCTACTGTGCAAGTGAAATAATGACAAAGAAAGAAGAAGGTAGGTCGTGATCAAAAAGGGTGGACCGACTCTAAATGACTTTACAAAGGAGTGGGGTTTTTTTGCAGCAGAAAAACCCTCGACTTTTACGCGGGTGCTGCCTCTGTTTCTCTGTTTTCAATGGGCCCCCCACCTTACTCAGCCTTTCATCGTACTTTAGTCATGTCAATCATCTGCACGCGCTCCAACGTAGTTGTTCTTCCTTTTTCGTTAGTTTTCTTCTTCTTTAACTCGCTCATCACATACACGTGTCAACCTCGATCACCGTCCAATACCTTTGCTGGAGGGCATTCACGTCATTTTAATCCTACACAGTTTAGGTTCTCTGTCTCTCTCTGATGCTCTTTGCCGATTGGATAAGGAATCCAAGATGGTGGTGACGACACGTGGAAGGAGATGTATGGGAAGTCGGGCCCACTTAAGACTTGCCAAAAGGAACTAGACTGGTCCTTGTCTCTTCAGAAGTTGTCGGTTACATAGAATGGTTTACATCGGGATTGATCGTACGGTCAAGAATGGGCCAAAACTGAAATCAAACATCAGAGAACCCACTTGGCCAGCTAGCAGAGCAGAGAGAGAAGAGTATGATTGTGAACTTTGGGATTTTTTTTTTTCTTTTCTTTTTACAAGTGAATATGTGTTCCTTCTTCATTTTTCACTTGTGTAAGCATCAGAATCAACCTATATTAGACTTGTTAAGGTTAGTTTTTCCACCCCCTACTGCTTGTTAGGGTTAGATTTTTTTTTCTTTTTTTAATAACCTTTTCTAAGAAGATCCAATTTTTTGAATGGCTGATCATTCCCTGCACCAGCAAAATTTGGTCTGCTATGTCTCAATAATATTAGATATTTTTTGTGTACTACACTTATTTTAGGTCAACAATTCAGCCATATTTTATTAGATTTTAAACTATTATTACATTTACTTGAATTTGTATATGATGATTTGGTGATCCAATCCGAATTGATTCTTAAATAACACATAACTGTGAAAAGGGTATGGATAAAAAATACATTGGTATCTCTAAAAATGAAGTACAATTATTTTAATGTATTTTTTTTGTTATATAAATTGATTGTAACGCTAAACATGTAAATATTCAATGCAATTTAAAGTGCGTAGGGACTCTATATATATATGGAGTTCATTCAAAATTTTGGGGTTTTCTGCAGATCAGACAGTGAAGTAGGCCATGGAAATATAAACTTTCTTAGAATTGATGTTTGAGAAAATAAGCAAAATAAAGGGACATTATGAAAGTAACCTGAAAGATATCCAGCATTTTCTATTTTTAAATAGATGCATATTTTCTCAGCCTTTCTGGTGAAATCTGAATCCCTGCAAGCAAATTCAAAAATTTTTTTCTTCAAGGAAAATTAATTCAGTACAAATTAAAAAGGGCCTCTAGCTAGTAAACTAAAACTTATCTATTACTTGACTTCTAATTGGATTTAAGATTTTTTGTTTATTTGTAGGAATTCCATTATAAGTTACATAATCAAATAAGATTTTGATTTCATATTCTTCTTACAGGACAACAAAATTTTTTACTAGATAAACCAATGATAATATTTTTTTTTTTCTAGTTTTCTCTCCTCTCCCTCTAAAGTCTCAAAATTTTTATCACTTAATTTTTGACCAGTTGTCAAAGGAATTGGAAGGTTTTTTTTTTTTTTTTTCTCTCCTTCTCAAGTTCTTGAATGTGCTTGCAATCCCTTCGTCACTTTTCATAATTTTTGAGAACAAACTCATTTCCGTTTGTCTTGTGTGTGTTAGGACTAGTGGAATCTGAGCAGATGAAGAAGAAGTTGGTCACGGGCCTTAAAAGTTAAGTTTAAATTGAGCTCAAACCCATTTGGTATTTTGGGTCCAATCGCAAACTGATATGTGGGTGATTTTTGTCACATATAGGCTTCAAAGACCATGACATAATAAGTGCGACTGCAGTGAACTTCTACATTTTCAATTCTCCAGATATTACAGCAAAAGCAATGCTGACTTGTTGAGCAAAATTTGTAAAGAAGTTTGCATCAGATTATCAGACTTTTATAATATACAAAATGTGGAAGAACTAGTCTTTTACTCAACCCACTTGATTATTATGCATATTTTACAATAAAATGGAAATTAGAATATATCAGAAACACTTTCTCCTCTGGTGTTTCTTGTAGTGCAAGGTAGACCAAGTACACAAAATTGAGCTGTGATTGTTTAATTAAGTAATTAATCATGCAAGTGATTTTGAGATCTAGAGTCAATTGTTATTTGTAAACCTAGTCATTCAAAAGGCAACACAACTCTTTGTCTTGTAGCTGTAGATGCATTTTCAAGTAGTTCTTTTGGGCACCAATTCCCAGCTTTTAGTGCAGGGCATATATCATTTTCAACAAATTGTAAAGCAGAAATATCAAATAATTAAAGTGGAGAAGATTGTTGCAAAGTTGGAAACCAAATGACAGTAAATGTGTTCGGTTTTTATTCCTACATACACTCATATACAGCTTCATTTTCATTTGATCTTGTAAAAATTTTACTATCTCAAATATAATGGAATTTATGAACAATAAACCAATGTTCTCCGAAAGTATTCAATTACATGGAAATGGTTTTTCATTCTAGACAATGTTCTGTGACTTTTCACACAAAAACATGATATAAAAGCTGGTTCAGATTTACCCTATTAACCATCTCTTTTGACAAGTAGCTTCTTGCTACCCGGAGACACATGCCTAGGCAATGGCCTTGAATTAGAATCAAGGTAATGAAGGATCATGACCATAACTACTAAGGAAAAAAACATGGGTATTGGCCCAAAAAGCCACAGAAGCAAAAGAAGAGCAAAATAAAGGGCTCTAAGACCTACTGACCAAAACTCACCACCTCTTATAACTGCAACCTCCACCATACGCACAGGTATATTACTATCTGGGGTGCTAATCAGATAGTTTGCATGAACAAAATTCCTGGCTGATTGAACAAAGCTTGAGAAAGCAAGGAGGAAGCAGGTTAATAGAGTTATGTACTAGATGGAAATAGTGGATGCCCTTGTATCACCAAAGATTATATTACTCTGGAAGAAGTTGTTGGAACTATTAGCAATCAAAACACCAATTAGAGATCATATAGTTAAAGACACTGATGCCAAGAAAGTTGCTGCTGAAGTGTTGGATTGGATTACAGTCAGAGCTGTGCCAACATCTCTTTTGTCAACCTGCCAATAATTACAAATTATGATGAGAAAAAGAAAAAGAAATTTGGCTAAGAGGGTATGAAGGAGAAGCATTTCTTGTCTGCATATTTCTATCAACCCAAGCTCTTTTGTCATTGTTCTCATAGCCCATGACTGTAGTGTGAGGCCTATTGAGATACCTGTAAAAGAGAAAGAGGAGGTAAGCAAACACTGATCAATAACCCACAAGGGACCAATATCAAATCAAGGTGCTCCGTATGGAAATCCATAATTTTGTTTTTGTTTCTGGAATTATTAAGATTGGATGGGTATTCATCTAAGACTTCACAGCTTAACTTATATAATTTTGTAAGCAGAAGAGGAATCTATGCTTCTTCCTAAAATGCTATTAATTGACCTTTGACTTTTTGTAATTGGGCTGCTTGAAATTTGCTATCCATCCCCCTAATTTACTACAAACCCTTTCGAAAACTAGATAGTTTATTCTCTTAATACAGCTATGTAACAGAAGTTGAAAGAAAAGAATAACACATTTCTAAATCATAAACACTGCCAACTTGCAACTTGAATTATGAAAGTAAAGACAATTGATTTTAGCTAGTACTGTTTATGAGACAACAACCAGAGTAATGAGGAAGAGGAAGGCTTACATTATGTTAATGAATGGTTAAAATGTGAGATGGCCCTGCAAGAGGAATCAATTAGCTGCTTGATAGGTAAACAAACTTAATCCAAGGGTCTACAAGGAATTGTCTTTCAATGTTTAGGGTTCCACTGAAATTGAATAAGGTCATAGTCAAGGCATTTATTAATTTGGAAAAAGTGGGAGCAGTGGGGCATGATTTTAGTTTTCTTAGATATAAAGGTTGATATCACCTTAGAGTTAGAAGAAACATATCTTACAAGGTAAATTAAGGATCAAGATTCAGATATCAGTTTCATGTCAATGCTTGACTAGCCTAGTTTGAGATTTTATAATGCTGGTGATCTCTCCATGAGCATTTGTCTATTAGCAACAAACTGTTTCTAAACCACTTTTACATTAGGGAATGACTAATTCTAATAAACAAAAGTAATCTTAGCACCGTACAAGCCTAACTTGAACTCAGACATTGAGTGTGGCAGAACAAGCACATACTAATTTTAATCACTACGAATAATATTTTGATTCATTCAAGATTAGTTAATAATTTTAGATTGTTTGCTTGAGTTTTTATTTTTCAATAATAAAAAGAATAAGATGCAACAATGTTTCCACACTTTAGGAGTCCACAGGAAAAACCTAAACAGGAATCTAGAAGAAACTTCATATATGAGCTCAATCCATTATATAGGAAATAATATAAAAACATTTATAAAATAGTCTACACTAATACGGTAGTACAGTAGATAAACATCAAAACACCAATTATTATAAAGGCAGTGGAACGCTTCTAATCATGAAGGACTTATTTTTCCAAGAATTCACCAAATTACACAATCCAAACTACAAACTCAGTTTTATGTGGAAAATAGAACATTGTTCCTCTATCTCAAGGATAAATTTCAATGAGAGACCTTAAACCAAATATGGGTGTTATCGTGTAGTGGCTGAAACCAGCTTCCAAGAAGAGTTTCTCCCATTCTTTCTCATTTCTTTCCCTTCCTGTAACCACAACCATCATCAACATATCAAAGAAGAGCTTTGCTTCTGTTAACTCATGCTCATCCTTCTTCTCATTTATTACTATATCTATGACAATCACTTTCCCTCCCCTGTCTTTGCTTGCAATAATTGCTTCTCTGCATTTCTTCAATACCTTCACACAGTCTTCATCGCCAAAAGCGTGTAATACCAACTGTCAATCACTCCATTTCCATCAAAACTGAAAAATGGCTAAAACACTTCCGAACTAAAATTTATTTCAATCCATGAAATTTATTGTAAATTGTATCAAATAGTTTTAGATATAACTAGATATTACAACTGATTGGCATATTCAGTGTAGCTGCAGCTTATATTTATGTTACCCTATGAATCATATGTGCAGTAGCAGGTTGTAAAGACTAAGACATATCAAAACATGCTATATAGAAACAAGTTAGTAGTAGTGAAAAAGAAGATAAAAAGTTTATACCTTAAGAAGAATGGCATCAGCTGGAGGAATTGATTGGAACATATCACCTCCAACAAAATTCAAGTTGTTACTTTCTGGCAAATTTTCAACAACGTGTGGAAGATCCAACACCATGCATTTCAAGTCCGGGAATGCCTCAGAAATGATCTTAGCTGCTGCTCCTTTGCCACCCCCAACATCAACAACTGAATTCAACCCCAAAAATACTGATTTGCAGTCTTTAATTACAAGGTTCATCATCCCAGAATCACTGACCATTGCTTCATTGAAAAGCCTGCCAAACTCCTGGTTTTTGCTTCCATAGTCCCAAAAGCCCATCCCAAAGGTTACTTCAAATGGTGTGAGCTCATTTCTATGAAACCAGTCTCCCAAGAACTGCCAAGGATTTGATATAGCTGGAGAAAGCATTGCCAGTACAAATGGTGACAAGCTGGTGACATTATCTTTGAGGAGCAGTCTAGACAAAGGTGTAAGATCATATCCCTCTTCTTCTTTCTCACCTTTATGAATTTTAGTATTAGCAAAGATGCCAGAGTGAACCAATAAGCGCATCAACCTGTACACGCAGCTAGACTTTTCCTGGTCAATCTTTAAGGCCAAGACCAACTCAGGGAGGGTAACGGGCTGGCCATGGCTGTAGATAATATCTGGTATTCCCAGCTGAACTGCACTGCGAAGAGACATGGAACCTATGAAGTTAAATATGTGTTTGTACAAATGAGATTGAGCTTGAAACAATTCACTTCCTCCTTGGCCTTGATTGAGGTCCATAATTTTGCAGATACCTCAGCTTTTCTCCAATTAGTTCTTGTTCAATATGCAGTTAAAGAAAGTCAAATGAAGAAAGAAATGCTAAGTGAGAAATCAATCCCTTATCTGATCAAAAAAGAAATCAATCCCTTATCATTTATGAGGAAAAGTTTTGAAATTTCTGATTTCATGGTCCAAGTGCAACCATATAATTGGTGGCATTATCTTTGTAGTTTACTTTTGACTTTCTGCAAAGTATTTACTTCTTCCTTTTGGTACAGTGAAACTCTGTTGTCCGTTACTACTTGTCGTATTGTTTTTTCTGTAAAAGCACAATTTTTATCTCTACTAAAAAAAAAAAAAAAAAGTTATACAGTGCAGAAGCTAGTTGCAATGCAAGGATAAACCTCAATGAGGTACCTAAAACCAAATGTTGTGGGTGTGTCTGAAGCCTGCCTCCAAGAAGAACTTCTCCCTTTCTTTCTCATTAACTTGAAAGGTAATGAAACTTTAATGCAAGTTTCTAACAAGGAATTTCCTATCATGCAAGAACTTGACTGAGCTTGGACAGAATCATAGTCATGGCCTTTATTAATTTGGAAAAAGTGGAAGCAGTGCTGCGGTGGAGCATATTTTAGTTTTCTTAATTATAAAGGTTGATAGGTAAAGTTAGAACAAGATAATATTATCCACACTTGGGAAGTCTATGAAAAACAGCCAACCAGGAATCTAGGAGATGAATGAATTCTTCATAAGCACAATCAATTCTGTAGGAAATGATATACAAACAATTAGGAAATGGTTTACACATCTGGTAGAAGTAGATAAACATAAAACTAATTATTTTCAAGGCAGGGGAACATTTCTAATCACGAAGGGTTTATTTTCCACAGAAAACACCCAATAACACAATCCAGATTCCAGACACAATCTTAGTGTGGGCAACAGACCATTGTTCTTTATCACTCATGGATAAACTTCAATAAGAGACCTTAAACCAAATATGGGTGTTATCTTGTATTGTCTGAATCCAGCTTCCAAGAAGAGTTTCTCCCATTCTTTCTCATTTCTTTCCCTTCCTGTAGCCACAACCATCATCAACATATCAAAGAAGAGCTTTGCTTCTGTTAACTCATGCTCATCCTTCTTCTCATTTATTACTATATCTATGATAAGCACTTTCCCTCCCTGTCTTTGCTTCTCTGCATTTCTTCAATAACTTCACACAGTCTTCATCGCCAAAAGCGTGCAATACCAACTGCCAATCACTCAATTTTCATCAAAACTGAAGAATGGCTTAAACTCTTCCAAACTAAAATTTATTGTAAATTGTATCAGACAGTTCATAGAAATAGCTAGATATTACAACTGATTTGCATATTGCAGTGTAGCCGCAGCATATATTTATTTTACCCCATGAATCATATATGCAGAAGTAGGCTGTAAAGACTAAGACATATCAAAACAAGCTATATAGAAACAAATTAGTATTAACCAAAAAATATTTATTAATATTATGTGTTTTTGTTAATAGTTACAGAAACTATTTTAAAGTTGGAACTTTAAATTTTGAAAACAAAGAGAGAATAAGCTGGGCTTTCTACAGAGGGAAAACTATGAACGAAGTAAAGTGAAAAAACCCAAACAAACCTCTTTGTTTTTTCATCCTTTTTTTGTTGTGCCGTAGCCTCATTTTTTTTATCCTCAAAATTTAAGTACTAATAAATAAAACACTAAATTTTAGTTTTAAATTTATTATGGACCAAAAATAAATCCGATACTTTTTGTTTTTTTTTCAAAGAGTTTTGAACAGTGGCACGGATCTTCAAAGTTTTTTCAATGGGTTCAAAATATTACATATATATTATAGATAAAAAAAAAAAAATTATCACAAACACTAACAAAATCAAGTCATATTTTTTTATTCAAATACTCACTAAGATTCATAATATTTTCATTTCTCATTACAAACAGAAACATACAAAAAGAAACTTCAAAGATATATATAATTGTAAAATTTATATATATATTTTTAAAATTTTTACAATTGTTCCTTACGTGGCCTAATAGTTTGATAATGTTGAATGATCTTCTCATTGTCTATACTATCAAGGATATCTTTTTCAATATATGTAACCAATCAATCATTCAACCATTCATACAGAAGGAAACTTCAGAAAATATTTTTTTTTTAATTTTTGCAATTGTTCCCTACATGGCCTAATAGTTTAATAACGTTGAATGATTCTCTCATTGTCTATACTATCAAAGATGTCCTTTCAAAATATGCAACCAAGCAATCATTCAACCATTCATCTTCCATTCGATTATGTATACAGTTCTTTATAATATTCATCACAGAGAAAATTCTTTCCAAAATAGCAGTTGCAACCGATAAGATCAAATTAAGTCAATTTCACAAGCAAATATACTAATGGATACACAATATGTTTTCTTGTCTTAACCAATTTTGAAGAAACCTCATTGATTCCTTTCACTTGTAAGAATCTCGCATTTGAATGTATATTTATAATATAATTCTCAAGTTGGCTATCAAGTGCCATTAGTTTAGTTGGAGAAAATTCAGATGGATAAAATTGGGCAAGTTTCATAAGTTTTTCCTTATTCACAAATAAATCTCTTTAGTCCAAACATGATACACAAAGTAGTTGCTCAATATTTATCTCAGTGAGCCAATTATTAAGCTCTTGAAGTTACTTATCAATCACTTGATAATATAACTCAACTTGGAAATGATGTAAATTTGAAACTTGTTCAACTTTACGCCTTGATTACCCTTAAACTAAAAACATTGTCATCCATTTTCGGAACCACGATGTTGTTCTTTTCACAAAATAAAGAAATTTCATGAAGCAAAGAATGCCAATCATCATCTCTCATGAATTGTAGTTGTTATTTGGATACTCCAACCAATGTCATAGTGTTTAAAATGTCTTGATCATTTCTTTGAAGTGCTTGAGACAATTCATTAGTAACCCCCAATATGATTTTCATCAAGTGCAAGTTAAAAACAAAATCAATAGATTGCAAAGATTATAGCAAAAAACATGCTTCAGCTCTTTGATATGAGTTTGCACCTTCTTTGCCTTAACAATTTCAAATACCTTAATTACAGAAAAGAACAAAGTGATCAAGGTAAGTAATGTCTATAATGTGAACCCCAACAAGTATCTCCTGCTCTTTTAAGAGTTGTTTCTTGATTCAAGCCACAACCACTAGAAATCTCACCATATTTTAATTCTTCCTTGGCTTTATGAAGATAACTTTTTGAAGAATATCTCATCACTTACATGAAGCTCCAACTACATTTGACAAATTAGAAATCAAATTAAAAATCATGGCAATTCCAACAATTTTTTTTTTTGCAACTGGCTACAAGTGTCAATTGGAGTTGATGAGCAAAACAATGAATATAGAAAGCACATCCATTCTCCTTCAGGATCAAACTTTTAAGGTCATTGAATTCACCTTGCATGCTACTAGGCCCGTCATAACATTGGCCCGAACCTTTGACAAACCTAATTTATGTCTTGCAAAAACTCTCAATAAAGTATCCTTAAGTGATGAAGCACTTGTATTAAATACATGAGCAATGTTAAGGAAACGCTCAACTACTTGTCCCTTCCTATTCACATAACGTATGACAATAGTTATTTGCTCTTTGATTGATATGTCGCGAGATTCATCAATCAAGATTGTGAAAAATTCATCTCCAAGATCATTCGTAGTGACATTACTTGTCTCAATAAACAATGCACTTATGATATCCTTGTGGATATTAAGCGATTGAAGCTTAAGATTTTTACAAGCATTTTTCAAAATCATGTCAACTTCTTCATTATGGTTTGCAAGAAACCGTAAGAGGTCAAAAAAAATTCTCTTGATTACTTGAATCCACTATTTCATCATGACCACAAGAAGCCAATTCTTAACATAAAAGAACTCGAATACAATCAATAGTTGCACTCAAGTGAATTCGATACTCTCTTTTAGTTTAATCAGATTGTTTAATAATAGCAACCTTGATACTTTGTTACTGATTCATTAATTATTGGCATTTCCTCCAAACTTGATTGTACACTATTAGGACCCTTAACATGAATATGCAATTTATCTTTCTTTTTCTTTTTTTCCAATTCTAAAATCTTTCAGTAAGAAAAACATCATCACCTCCTGGCTTCCCAACATCAGGCCTCATAAGATAATAACATATACAAAAGATTTCATTTTTCCTTGTACTATATTCTAACCAATTTTTGAACTCTCCAAATCATTTTAGATTGAAACACCAAAGTTACTTGACAATAATCTTTGAGAAAATAATTTCTCTCTTGGTTGAGAATAACTTCTTTGTAATTTCATCCCGATCATTAGGATGATAGTAAAAAAAATTTAGACCTTTATTCAGGATCCAACCGAAAGATTTTTCAAATCAATTTTCAAGAATCTTTCTTTGTAGTTAGAGATGACTCTAAGTTTGGCTTTCTTTTAAGAAACTTGTCCATATCTAACACAAATTAAAAAATATATTTGACTTGTTTCAAATAAATAAAATACAATTAATCACTATAACAAACATTAAAAATAAAATAATAATAATTAAAAAAAGCAATAGGAATCTTGGATATTAAAAGTATTTGCATTGTATGAGACTTTTCTATGCCCACTAACAAAGAAATTAATGGAATCAATATAGTAGAGCAATCAATATACTAAGTCACAAGTTGCATTATTGGAATGTTAACTTTGTGAAACAATTGGGAATTTTTTGGAGATTGGATTCAGTTACTAATTCATGATCTGTAATGACAAAAATGTTATGTGTGCAACAATACTAGAGCTATTACAATAGGTGGCAGAAGATGATGATGACATCAAGGTTTTAGCTTTAACTTTTCCTAATTTAAAAGTTATACCTCATTGCTTTCATAAGATAAAAGATCGAGATCTTACTTAGGAATAGGAACTTAGTATGTAGCACAACTAGTTTCTTATTTCATGAGTTCAATAATCAAAATTATATTACTCAAATTTCAAATGGCCACCTATATGAACAATCAAATTTTAAAAATTTAATCAGATTCCAAACTTCAAAACCCAGAGAAAAAAAATTAGATGTGAGAAAAAGACTTACTTAGAATTAGAATATGGCTTAGATGGGTTACCAAAAACATATATGTCTTGTGATTTTGGAGGTTTATGGCTCTAAGCTTGAACAAATAGAAACTAGATGCTTATTTATTAATCGTAATATATATTCACAAAAACACTTCAAATTTATAGAGTACATCTTCACCTTTCTTTCTTCTTTTTTTTAATTTACAAATGATATATGTTAATCGTAAATATAGATTCACAAAAACACTTCAAATTTTTTATAACAAATATTTGTAACGAGATCATATAAATTGTTGTATAATAAGATTAAATAAAAAAGAAAATCTAATTTAATTTATAAAACATTAAATAATGAACATCAAATAACTAAATAAATTTAGAAGATATTATATACAACTAAATTAATATTATGATATGATTGCATTTAGAACTTTGATGAACCATACAAACTTAATGCTATGACGATTAATACAATTTATTTCATTTGCTAAAAAAGAAAAAAAGGTTAAAATAAGAAACAAGAGATAAAAAGTGAAAAGCATAAAAAGAAAAATTATAACTAGAATAATTTGATCTTTTTTGAGTTAATTTGTTACATTAAATAACTAACTTGGATGATTAGGATTATTTTTCAATTAAGAGTCAAATAAGGGTACTATGTGCCTAATTTGATAACTTATAGGGGTTATTACAAAATAGGTCAAGTAAATATAGTAAAATTTCACTATATTTAAATATCAATAATTTAAAGTTAAATATCACTATATTATTATAATACCAAGTAATCATTTTTATTACTAAAAGTATTTTCATTTATAATACTAAAAGTATTTTCTCATGTAATAAATAAGTGAGAAAGAGTTTATTTTCTTGTATAAAACCTATCTGTCATTGAATTAATCAACAAAATTTTAAATTCTCCTATTTACTTAGGTGCAACATAAGCGAAGAGCCTTCAAAAGTTATATTAGTATCTCCTTGACTTATACAACTCAAACATCATAATTGAAATCTAAAGATATATCACCAATATTGGGTTGGTTTAACAAAAAAAAAATTCAAAAATTGTTATTCAAAGAGATTGAGAGCTCAAGTCTTCTTGACCACAATCTACATGTGATGGTCATCTGGGCGTAATATTTCTTGTTGAATAGTGTAAGATACCCTACCTACATTTTCATTTTACATACCAAAAGAATCTAAAGATGTATTTAAAATAACAAAATTGATATAAATTGATTCTTATCACATTTCTCTATAATAATTAATTACTAGTGACAATTTATTTATATAAATAATTATTCATAAATGAACTTGGTCACTTATTACATGAGAAAATATTGTTAATTTTATAAATGAAAATTTTCTTAGTAATAAAAATAAATAATTGGTATTTATTTATTTTATTTAGTACAAGTTTTTTGTGAATTTCATAAAAATATTTCATTTAATAAAAGAGCTGAGAATTTTATATTTTTTATGCGAAAAATCAGTTACACCTTATTTTTCTCTTGGAAATTTTGTTCTATTCATAAAATTAAAGAAAAAGACCTAACTCTAGATTTATGCATATCATTAAGATAATAGTGATATATATATACATATATATATTATCAATTAATTTGTTTTTTTTATAAGAAGAAAAACAAAAAAGCTATGAGGAAGAAACAATAATTTTACGCTTCAAGTAACCCCTTGATTATCTCCACTAAGTAATATCTAAAGGCAGCTGCTGCCATATCATTTGAGCACGACCTCCATCTATTACTGTATTTGCTAACTTCTCGGTCACACCATTCACCTCACGATATACATGGTCAATTATACATGTTATTATATAATTGAGACAAAATTTTAGAACAAATTAATTATGACCATTCACCTCAGCTTTTTGTTGTGCATAGACTATTGGATTCCAAACAGACTCACAAAGTAAAATTAAAATCAAAACCTTGTTTTATATATATTTTGGATCTGTTTAAAGTTTGAACAACCAACCACAAGCAAAAGACAAGTTAACACCATATCAGCATCCAAAAAGTTAGGTAAAGTATCTGTGGAATCAACCAATGACGAACAACAAAAAAGAACAGAAATGTACGAATACTGGTTTTCTAATTCAAGATCTATAATAACAATATATATTTTTCAGTTTGACTTATTTAAGTTTTATATGTTGACCCTTTCTAGTTGTTTTCACTTTCATTTTCCATAAAATATTTAGATGACAAAGAAAGTTGTCTTTGAGTTCGGCAGGTATCCCATCCCTTTCAATAAAACCACCAGCACCCGGCCCCCATGCCTGCCTTGTTAGCATTGTTATCTATTTTTCTGTTTTGTCCTTCTGAATTTTTAGGACAAGACCTTAATTTGCATCATTGAGATAGACTGGTAAACCTTTCTAGTTGACCATGTGCCTTTGTTTTTATACTTGTTATCTATGCCACATATAAATTTATTGGCAGGGACTCTGAAAGGTTCTCCTGCTGGTATTTTTTTTTTTTTTCTTTCCTTTACCGTGTTGTTCTTCTATCTTGTTTACTAAAGATTCCTATTTCTATCTTGTATAGGATTTATTACAAGTTTAGTTTCAAGTTTGGGTGTTGACCTACATGATCTGTAATTTGTCCAAATATTTAGATGTGCGAGAACATGCATTAAAGGAAGTGACGTAGTTATAAATTTAAAAAAATTCATTTGAAAATTTTATATTATTATATTGTAAATTTTACACTAAATAGATTGGATATTATTTTATAAAATTTATTTGAAATAAATTTATTTTGTCCAATCTCAAATGACAATTTAATTTATGCTTATAATAAACATATGTTCAATTTAAATAAATCTATGAAAAGTCACCAAATTTTATCTCATGCGCTCATGTAGCTAGTTATTTTTAATTTTTGTTTTCTCTCAAATAGTATTTTAGTTTATTGGACAATAATTAATTTTTCATTTTATATTTTTAGTTTAATACTAGTTTAATAATTAATCTTTCATTTTAGTTTATTGGACAATAATTAATCTTTCATTTTATATTTTTAGTTCAATACTATTTTGTGGGTAATATGCTTTCCCTTATCCAAAAGCTTGAATAACTCATTGAAAAATAATTAATCTTTCATTGAACATTATCCTGACACCCATAAAATATGCTTTCCCTTATCTCTTATACAAAAGCTTGAATAAGTCATTTTGAAATCTCAAATTGGATGTGGTTTGAAGGTAGCTCAAGTGTTCCACTTGAGGGAGAAAGAGAAAGAAATATTAATATAGATCCCGAGGAAAAGAGAAATGAGAGGTAGGGAAGGGAGAGATGAAATGGCGTAGAGGGAAAGGCATGGATTTTGAGTGGCAGATGAGGGTAGGAAAAGAGAGAAAATCAAAGGTATATTTTTTAATGATCTAATTTAATTGAATTTTTTACAACCTATACTAATTTTGAATAGAATTTAAAATGAAAAAAAAAAGTTTTAAAACTGAGAATTAGAGTGAATAAATTTTTGTATATGATAATTTCCAACAAACTCTAAATTTGAAATAAACAAATTTACTTTTTATTTTGTTCTAAACACACCTTACTTCATTACATCAGCATCATTGATTTTTGTTTCTCTACATAATTAATTGATACAAAATCACACAGTAGATTGAAACAATTAATGCCTAGGAAAAAACCTCAATGAGGGACCTAAAACCAAATAAACTGGGGGTTATCATGTAGTGTCTGAAGCCAGCATCCAAGAAAAGCCTCTCCCATTGTTTCTCATTTGTCTCTTGTCCATTACATACAGCCATCGTGTTAATGTCATAATAGAGTTTTGTTTCAGTAAGTTCATGATCCTCTTTGTCTTCATTTATCACAACGTCTATGATAATTACCTTTCCTCCTCCCTCACCTTTGCTTGAAATAGCTTCTCTGCATTTCTTCAGTATCTTGATGCATTCATCATCACTCCAATCATGTAAAACCCACTGCATAACAGTTTTTAATCAAATCATGTAAAATTTCTGGACTCAGCCGCAGTCACATAAAAAAAAAAGGTAGACAATTTTGTATTTGAACATACATTCATTAGAACAGCATCAGCAGGAGGAATAGATTGAAACATATCACCTCCCACATTCAAGATCTGATCACTTCCTTGCAAGTATGGAACTAAAATTCGTTTCGAGATACCATTTCGATAAGTCTGGAAACCAAAACGATTCGAGAAACAGTATGGAAACGCTAATTTTTGTAGAAACGCATAAAAATATATAATAAAATACATATTATAATAATTGTAAATATCCAACATTATTAATTTAGTACATAAAATACTATTAAATACATAATAAAATAAAATTATAAACATAGACATACAAATTGTAAAAAATATCAAATTACAATTACATCCAATCAACAGTGGGGTGGCTAGCAGGTGCTTAACCCATATTTAATAATTTTTTTTAATTTGAACCAACATATATATGTCTCAAATTTTAATATTATTCATCACTAAGTTAAACTAAATTAATACAAAGTATTTGTATAAAAATAAATAAATAAATAAAAGATCAAGAAACCAAACATGGGTGAAATCCTAAAAAGAATTATTCTCGCTAAATTATACCATCTGAATATATATCAAATAAGATTAAAAAAACAATTGAAATCCTAAAATATGAAGAGAACTAGAGCTAAAATTTTAGATTTTTAAATTCTGAAAAATGTCATGTTTTTGTCTACTTGTTTCGTGTGAAAACGATGGAAACGACTCCGTTTAGTGTGGAAACGCCCCTGTTTCATATGGAAACACTCCCGTTTCGTATGGAAACTGTGGTTGCGTTTCTATAAGTGAGTTTTGTTTTGAGTAGAGTGGAAACGGAAACGTTTCGCACATTTCGACCATTTGGCCACGAATTTTTAAACCTTGCATATTTGACGTAGCTAGGCTCAAGTGTCCCCAGAACAATTGACAAAGAATAATTGTCTTCGTCCTTAAGGAGGAGCTTAGATGGAGCAGTTAGAACATGTACTTCTGTTTCTTTTTTGCTTGTATCATGAACTTGTGTTTTAGCAAAGAATCCGTCATGAACAAGTAAGCGGATTATGCACTTGACATAATTAGCTTTTCTTAGGTCAACTTGAAGTGCAGAGACCAACTCAGGGACAGTTATAGGTTGGCCATGGTTGTGGATTATGTCTGGTGTGCCTAGCTGAATGGCACAGTTGAGAGACATGGAGCATATGAAGTTGAACATGTGTTTGTACAAGTGAGTTTGAGCTTGAAACAACTCACTTGCTTCAGTGCCATGAATAGAATCCATAACTGAGAAGATTAATTTCTAACTTCTAAGGTCCCTATAAGTTCAACCCTGCTTTATATAAATTTTCAGCATAAAGTAATGTTATTGTATTGTTCTTCTACTTGGCTTAGTTGATCTTTGTGCCTTTCTTTCTATACTTTTGTTTTTCCGAGCTGCTCATGCCATAATTTTATTGGCATGTTGTTCATTGCCACCAGTATTTGAATAATGCACTGACTTCAATTTTGTTTCCTCTACAACCAGTTTAAAATGATGAAAAAAATATATTGCAGGGACTATGAAAGGTTCTGTTGCTCTTTTTATTTTCCTTTCACTTATCTTTCATGTGTTGGTTCTGCTATCGTGTTTAGTTTATATGCATGCCTATTTTTCTCTTGTCCCTTTCGATATTCCATCACAGCTTTAGGTATAGTCAAACCCATATATGGACCTCCACCAGAAACTTTTTGATATGATGTTATCCTTTTGTTTTTCTCCAATTTTTCTTTTTGGTGATTTTACAACCCGAAGAGTACTACAAGTATCAAGAATGCAAGCAGCAAACAAGACTAGGACACTCAAGAAAAATTCGGAATTAATAAAAATTTATTTACTTTATTTCAGCTTCACTGAATATGATTTTCAAATATAATATTTGATTCAATCAATCACACAAATAGTTATAATAATATTCCGGGAGAAACCTCAATGAGGGACCTAAAACCAAATAGATTGGCTGAAGCCAGCATCCAACAAGAGCTTCTCCCATTCTTTTTCATTTGTCTTGTCCATGACATACAGCCATCATGTTAATGTCGAAATAGAGTTTTGTTTCAGTGAGTTCATGATCCTCTGTGTCTTCATTTATCACAATGTCTACGATAATTACCTTTCCTCCCCCACCTTTGCTTGAAATAGCTTCTCTGCATTTCTTCAGCATCTTGATGCATTCATCATCACTCCAATCATGTAAAACCCACTGCACAACAGTTTTGAATCAAATCATGTAAAATTGTTGGACTCAGCCACAGTCACATGCAAAAGAAAGAAAATTTTGTATATGAACAACGTACCTTTATTAGAACAGTATCAGCAGGAGGAATAAATTAGATTGAAACATATCACCTCCCACAAAATTCAAGTTCTGATCACTTCCTAGGAAGTTGGTCACAACATGTGGAAGGTCAGGCACAGTGCACCTCAAATGAGGGAATGCTTCTAAAATAATCTTTGCCACGGCTTCATTTCCACCCCCTACATCAACTATTGAACCCAAACCGTCAAAAACTGACTTGCAGTCTCTAAGAGCTAAGTTGACCATTTTAGAATTGCTCTCCATCATTTCATCAAATTATTTTCTACTCTGAGGATTTTGGTTAAACAAGTCCCAGAACCCTATTCCAAATGTCATCTCAAATACCGTGAGCTCCTTCCTGCATAACCAGTCTTCCAAGGAATGCCACATATTATTGACAAAGTAATGCTCAAGCATTCCCCTAACATATGGGACAAACAACAAGTTGTCTTTGTCCTTGAGGAGTAGTTTAGATGGTGCAGTAAGTGTGTATGCTTCCTTCTCTTCCCTGCTGTCATCATTAGCTTGTGTTTTAGCCAAGAATCCATCATGAACAAGCAAGTGCATTAGGCGCTTCACATAACTAGTTTTGGCTGGTTCAACATGTGTCTGTATAAGTGAGTTTGAGCTAGAAATATCTTACTTGCTTCAATTCCATAATAGAATTCATAACAATGCATATTGATTTCTGTAAGAAATGATATTCAATTGGAATGGGAAGCTTATATTTTATTCATCATTTGATCACGTATATATACAAGAATGACACAATTTAAGAAAAAAATAAATTAAGGAATTGTATAATTATAGCTGGTTTCATGACTGATATATTGTTTGATTTCATGGCTGATTTCACCATTCATATCAAAATGAAATAAACATCTATGTTCCCCTTTGTCCGCATTCCAATTATCAAGATTGCTAGTTACCAAATCATTCACATTCACTCTCCCCAAGTTTCACTTGACAGGGATAATCTCTTCCTTGATTCCAGAGCATCAATATCACTTTCCTTATATGTCTCTGTTTTTTTACTTTCCTGTGTTGGTTCTGCTATCTTGTTTATTATACATGACTATTTTTAGTCTATTTAGCACTACTTATTGTCCCTTGTCCTTTCCATATTCTACCACATTTCATGTAAGAGCTTCTCCCATGCCTTCAAATTTCTCTCTTGCCCATTTACTAACATCGTGCTAATGTCAAAAAGGAGCTTTGTTTCAGTGAGTTTATGCTCCTCTGTGGTTTTTTCACTTATCACTATGTCTCTGATAACCACGTTTCCTCCCTCACCTTTGCTGAATATAACTTGTCTGCAATTCTTCAGTAATCAGTATCTTGATGCAGTCACCATCGCTCCAATCAAGTAAAACCCACTGCAGAAGAATTGAATTTAGAAACATTTCCTTGAATATATGCATGACTTAAAATAAGACTACTTAAGTAAGCAAAGTAAAATCTATGAGCAAAAGAGTGAAAGGCATCTAAAGAGACCAAATTATTTTATTATGCAGACATGCCTCAATGAATCATGAGTGATAGATTAGTGAAACATGAATGCCTTTGTAATAATCCTAGTAATGTTCCAAACCATCAAAAAGTGACTCAGTCTCTGAGAGCCAAGTTGATCATTCGAGACTTGCTCTCCAATACTTCATCAGCTTATATTTTTTCTCGATTCAAGATGGCTAAGAAAGTCCCAGACTTTTATTCTAAATGCAATCTCAAATGGTTTGAACTCCTTGCTGTTTATCCAGTCTCGTATGGAATGCCACACATTGAAGAAGTGAGGCTCAAGCATCAGCTTGAACATATGACAATAAACAAGGATCTTTGTTCTTAAGGAGGAGCTTAGATGGAGAAGTAAGAACATATGCTTAAATATCTTAGTTGTTCTCATTAAGTACTTCTGTTACAAAAAAGAATCCATTGCATACTAGAAATAGCACGATCTAGTGCAGGTGACTAGTTTTTGTTGGAACAACTTTAAGTGTTGAAACCAACAATGAAAGAAGAGTTACATACTGACCATGGTTGTGTTTATATCAGGCATCCCTAGCTGATCAAAAAAATTGATGGTCATGAGCTTAAGAAGTTAAACATGAGTATATACAAGCAGGTTTGAGCTTGAAACAACTAATTCTAATCTGCCCATAAATTAAGCCCTGCATTAGTCTATATGTAAGGATCCTTTGTTATTATTACCATGTGTTTGTGCTGTTTAGGCTTAATCTGAAATACGCCGGATATCAGAGTTCAGTTCAACGGAGACACACAAACAGCACAAGCACATAGCCAAAGCTTTAACCCATTTAACAATCTAAGCACAAAGAACAAATGCAAAACTATGAGACATATACCCCAGACCTACCATCAGACAAATTCATTTAACAATCCTTCGGAAAAGCTAACCAAGATTTAGAATAAGCTTCCCAACAGCAATTTTCTTTGAAACAAAAAGGCACAGAAGGAAAAAGACTGATATCTTTCCATTAACTAAAATATTACATTTGGCAGATAGACATGAAGCCTTAGCACAAATATTTGATCCGAAGTACAGCACGAAATACCAGATATGGAACCAAAACAAACAACTTTACAAAATCAAATGCCTCACTTAGGCACGCTCACCCCTAATACGTCTTGCTAGCTGAATATCCTTAGGCATAATGGTGACCCTCTTGGCATGAATGGCACAGAGATTGGTATCCTCAAAGAGACCAACCAAGTACGCCTCAGCAGCTTCTTGAAGGGCAGCCACAGCAGAGCTTTGGAACCGAAGATCAGTCTTGAAGTCCTGAGCAATCTCACGAACAAGACGCTGGAAAGGAAGCTTTCGGATCAAAAGTTCAGTGCTCTTCTGGTACTTACGGATCTCACGGAGAGCAACTGTTCCAGGTCTGAAACGATGAGGTTTCTTCACACCACCGGTGGCCGGAGCAGATTTCCGAGCAGCCTTGGTTGCCAATTGCTTCCTCGGAGCTTTACCACCAGTTGATTTGCGAGCAGTTTGCTTCGTACGAGCCATTTCAACCAAAAGAAAGAAATCTGAAAAGAGTTGGAATCTAGGGTTTCACAGAGACTATGATTGGGAATTTTGATGTGAGGAAGATGACCTTCAAGTGGTATATTTATAACGTGACGTTTGAGTTGAAATTTTTTTGCGCGAATAATTAGAAATTAGATCCCGCCCGTTCAATGCATTGAGATTATCGACGGCTATATTTTATTATAGAGACAATGAGTAATGAAGATTGATGACATGTACAAAATCTTTATTGTTATTTGTTAATAGTGAAGACGAAAGATCTAAATCGTTGATGTAATTTTTTTATCAACGGTTATCATTTGATATTTTAAGAAAGATTGCGGATCGCTGACGAGGCAGATTTTGTAATTTGGGGTTTGGGAGGAAAGCAAATTAATATAGAGGGTATTCTGGGCGGGATATGAAAAAGGCAGCGGCAATAGTTTTCTGTTATACTAAATACTGTGGTAATTTCAATGGAAAGATTAATTTTGTTCGCTGTAAATTAAAATTTTAAATAAAAATATAAATTAGGGAACATATTTTTTCTCTTCAGATTATTTTCTAGTTAGCATATTCTAATTATCTCCGAGACATATTTGTGATTATTTTTGTGATACATGCGTGAATCGTATTCATAATATATATATATATACTCATATCTATATTAATATTTGTTAAATATTCTAAATATAAAAAAAAATAAACACAATCCATCTATATCTATATTTCTATAAAAGACCTTTAGGGACATAAATTTGTTATTTTCTTTTATATCCTTATGAATTTATATTATTACATAATTATGTTTAGTTTTTATTTTACTTCAATAAAATTTTATTTTTATTTTTTTGTATTTTTTTTCCTATTTTTCTCTACTTTAATATCAATAAATTTTAATTATTTTGCAACTATTGATTTTATTTTATATTTACTAATTCTTCTAAATATTAATAATTCTATAATAGCAATTAAAATTAAATTTCTAATTTTTTTTATTTAAGAAGTACCTAATAATATTTATAAAAAAAAAAATTTGCCTCAAATTTAAGGATTAAAATTGTAAAATTACTATGAATTAAAAATAAATATTAAAAGTATAGTTTTCAAGATTATAATATTGTTATTTAACTTTTATATCAAAAAAATTATATTTTTTCAATAATTATATATAAATATTGAATTTTTAAAAAACAATTTATGTAATAAGTTCCTAATAATTATAATATCTTTTAGTTATTCTCAAATTTATGAATTTTTTTTTAAATACTATTAATTAAAAAATATTTAGAATATATTTTCCATGATTATATATTGTTGTTTTAATTTTTAATGGAATATATTTTATTTTCTTAAATACCCTATGAATTTTTACTATTACATAAATACTTTTAATTGTTATTTTGCTTCAAATATTCTATTTTTTATTCAACTACTTTCATAATTTTTTCTATTTTAATATTAATATAATTGTAATTATTTTATGAGTATTGATTTTTTTTATTCTAATTTTTTTCAATATTAATAAATTTATAATTTCTCAATAACTAAATATCAATAGTAATTAATATTGAATTTCTTAATTTTTTTAATTTAATAAGTTACAAATAATTATAATATTATAAAATAATTTTCATCTAAAATGCTATGAATGAAAATAAATATTAAAAGTATAGTTTTTATGATTATAATATTATTATATTAATTCTTCCTCCATCTTTAGAATTTTTAAAAAATAATTATATGTTTAAATTAGTGTTTAATATAATTTATTGATATTTACATTAATTATTGATAAACATATATGTACAATTCATACGAGTTGTGTGTGCCTCGAAAACTAATCTTTATTTTTTAATTTTTTTAATTTCATATTATCATTTTTTATAACGTATTAAATAAAAAAAATAGAATTTTTTTTTCTTGAATACTATTGATATACGCTTATTAACAAATTAGATATTTATTAATATGAAATTAATTTTGACAAACAAAAAAAAAAAAAAAACTAACCCTAATTACAGCATCATAACCCATTTCTTAATTACAGTATCCTAACTCTAATTACAATGCCCTAACACAAATTACAATACCCCTATCCTAACTCTAGTTACGATACCCTAATCTTAGTTATGGTACACTAATTCTAGTTACAGTATCCTTACTTTATTTACAGTACCTTAGCCATAGTTACAGTACCCAATCCTATTTATCGTACCCTGACCCTTACCGTACCCTAACACTAATTATGATACCTTAAACCCTAATTACGTTACCCTGATCCTAATTACGAGACATAACATAATTACAGTACCTTAACTCTAATCTTAATTACAGTATCCTAATCTAATTGTGATACTCTAACCATAACTACAGATACCCATAGTATCTTAACACTAACCTAGTTACGGTACCCAAATCATAGTTATAACACCCTAACCCAAACTTTAATTACAATACCCGAACCCAAACCCTACTTATGATACCCTAACCCTTGTTACGATACCATAACTCAAATCATAGTTATGATACCCTAACTTAAACATTACGTATTATACCCTATTTTTAGTTATGGTACCCTAATTGATTTTGGCATGATTTTACTCTCATATGTAAGTTACATGTTAATAGTTAGAATAGTAGATGGCTTACTCTAAATTCATCCCATTTTTAAATAACAAGTAATTCGTTATAGTCTAAGTCAATTCACTAACCCATTACTAGAATTGGACAAAGTAACACATTAATCGTCTCTACATTTGCCGATTTACTTAGAATTATATCATTTATAAAAACAATTATATCATTTATAGAAACAAGTAAATCGTTGGAGCTTTAGCCAATTTAAAAACAAATTAATAGATTTCAGACAATTTCATGACAATTTTATTGTTAAATTGACATTGATTTAGGCACTGTTTTTATATATATAAATTACTCTCGTGTGCAATTAACATGTTAGTCTATCTTAGTCTATTTACTCATAACTTATCTCATTCGTAAATAGTTTATAAATATTTGTGATAATTTTACTCTAAACATTATCTTAAGAATATTTGAACCCATGAAATAAAAAAAAATAAAAAAAAAAACCTTTAATCAAAAAGAATAAAATAAGAAACATTTTTGTTTACTAGGCCAACTCTTTGAATATGCATTTAACATTTAACATGTGGTCATCCTAATTGAGTTTCTCATAAATTTATTCTAATATAAAATAGATTTTCTAACAAGTGTCACAAAGGCATTTATTAAGATTATAAAAATAAAAAATTTGAAATATTTATTATGATAATTTATTATAATTTTATTATTATTTAATATATAAATTATTACCTTTAAATTTTTTTAATTTTTAAATATCATATTTATTAGAGCTCACGTTAGGAAAACTCATATATAATGGACAAGTTAATAGTTATCTTACATATTTACCCGCATATTATCCTCTTTCATTGAATGTTTATTGACCTCAGTTCCTAAACCCAGCCCAAGCTAATGGGCGTGAACGAAGCCTATTTGCCGAATGGTAAAGCAAGCCAGAAGCCAACCCCACAGGCCACAACGCAGCTCAATTTATAGGAGGCCATCATTGGGTCTGTAGGAACAACTTCTTTACTTGATTCCCCATTATCAATTTTAATTGCCTCGATTCTTTGAATGATTTCTACTAATGAACCTCGTTTCGCAGCCTGTCTTCTTCATCAAGAAACTCATCCTCCGAATTTGTCTACCAGCAAATGCTACATACTGAATTGTACTCGGACCCATTTTCCGCTTGCTTTCGTTTAGTTCTTACAGACCCAATATTGAGGATTCTGTTCCCATTGGACTTCAAGAATAGTAGCTTTAGATCGGATCAGAAAGGCATGGTACTACCGCTTTTGAAGCTTGGGACTCTCGCCTTGAAAACCCTGAGTAAACCTGTCGCTAATAGGCTTAAGCATCAAGCTGTGTTGCACCCCAGGTTCCGCCAGTTCATCATCAACATCGCTCAGGTACGGCTTTATGATCCCATTTCATTATTCTTATGGCTCCTCAATGTTGCATTTTAATTTCGAGTGTCAAGATCAAATTTGTAAGAAGTGATTTTCTGTTGCCGAATAGTGGCGGAGATTATAATATTTAAAGTATTGTAAAGTTTTTTCTCTTGCTCCATAAATCTCAAAGTTTAATGTACTTTATACAGTTTTAGCCAGCTGCGTATTGAGAAACTACAAGAAATGCTGAATTTTGGTGTAAGCGTTGGTTTGTAGATTATGATGGCACAAGGAGTGCTACTGGAGATGTCTAAGTTGCAAATGCTATTAGCTTTGTAGAATCAAGTTGATATTTGTGAGAGTAAATATGTGCGGTTTAAGTTTTCAATCATTAACTGAATTATTGAGAGGTTCATTTCCTATTCATATACTAAGTGCATTGCAAGTTATCCTGATGTGGCCAAAAATTTCCTATCAAATGTCCCCTAGTCTGTAAAGAATCATAAATATACATAACCTTGTAATTATTCAGTGATAAATTTGGGACAATCTTGGCCCTTGTTTCGTATGAATATACCTGTAGACAGTATCCTGCGACCAACTTTGGAGTTTAGGCATTCAAAATGATAGCCTCAAGGAAGTCCTGATACTGGTACTTTGGTGCGGTACAGTACAATATGGGTACATGTGTTCATCATTTTCTAAAATATCGACAGTACGGGTACAACATGGTATGTTAACTTAATTAATTATAAAATATATATATATTATATATGAGAAGAATGTCTTTAAAGGTTAGCTATAACAATAAAATTCCCTAAAAACAAAGACATGAGTACATAAATAAAAGAAATTGATGTTAATAGGTGTACAGTTACTTAACTAGAAATTCTATTTTAAATGATTTGACCGAAACTAATTTTTCTTGAATGACAATTTCATATTTTGATTGTTAATATACTTAAGTTTTCTATAATTACAGCTAAGGACCCAAGATAACAAAATAAGTTGTACCTTAAATTAGAAGTATGTATCGAAGAGTACCAGTGCTCGGTGCCTATCTGGTACGGGTATGACATGCATTTTGAAATACCTGTGTTTCATAGGATAGCCTGTATGGTTTTGTATATCAGTGATTTGGTGACCATTTTTAATCAGGAGAATAGACATTTGTTTTCTAATTAATGCCCTAAGCACATCAGATCCTTGCAATTTTTGCTGATAACGGGATAGAATGCATCTTACCCTTTTCCTTTTGGCTTGTGCTATTGTTTATCCTCATTAATTTGTGATGTTTCTATACTTTGGTTTTTTCTTTCTCCCATCGTTTCCATATAAAATGTAAGGGATTCTAAAATGTGTTTTGTATTCTGATTATTGGGAATAGGCAAACCATCGCACAACAACAAGGATGCAAAGGAGAATCTACAGTCACGCAACAAATGTTGAGATTCGCCCTTTGAACGAGGAAAAAGCAGTTCAAGCTGCTGTGGACCTTTTCGGAGAACTCTTTTTGTTCATGGTACTATTTCTATACTAGAGAAATTTATTTAAGCTATGTTGCTTATGTATACATAATATTCATTAGGATGTTTAACACCTCGTCCTCTGGACCCTCGTGCTTGTTTGTTTTTGCTTGCATATACTCTTACATAGCAAACTTTCAAGTATAGGAAATCAAAGAGCTATGTCTTATAACCTATTGCTTTTGTGTGACTTGTCTTTATGATTGTTTGGTACAAGGTAGTGATACTTAAATATAGTTTTGACTCTGATACTTTTTTAACATGATGCTGAGATGTTGTCTAGACTCTAGATGTGGAATACGTCAATGAAGAATTGGTTTGGGCTTGGTAAATAAGATCATTATGTGCAGCATTAAACATTTATATTTCACAATACCATCTAAAAATCTTGTTTAGTCTTGGTCCTTTTGGAATTCTGTTTTCTTCTATTCGTGTTTCATATGGTACAAGGGCAATTATAAGCTGAGCGATGAAGTCATTAACTTGAAACTGAGGCAATATGGTTACATGTAATCCGTTGTTGAATACTGGTTGGTGAATAGTATAACATAAAGAATTGATGGTCGCCGTAGGTTGAATGATTTCGAGTAGATTATATGACCAAAAGCATCTAGAAAAACCTTCTCCACATCAGAGTGGTCGAAATAGTATTATAGTATCACTTAGTGCTTGATTTTAAATCCAATCATTAGGTTGGGTTCAGTGGTAAAATCTATGAAATATAGAACAGTGCGAGGGGGAGGAAGAATATCTTACTCCAAGAAGTACAGTTTGCCCTCATCTACTATCTTTCATTTAATTTGCTACTGTTTTTGTCCTTGTAAGCTGTTTGGAAATTGGAAAATAACCTACACACAATTTATCAGTGGAATTTTTTTTTCTGTCCTTGTATGCTGTTCTGGAAGGTAACCGCTCCCCAAGGTACATGTTTTTCTCTCACCAGTATATATTAGTTAAATTAACATATTGCCATTATATGTTGGTTTAGAAATTACAGTTTCACATTCACAGAGAAATAGTGGGTACTTGCATACTGCAAGGAATATTAACTATTGATTAATAGAATAATTAATGCAAAATTTAAAAGGCCATAAATATATGAAAAATGGTAAAGAATTGCAGAAAATTAAGGTTATATGCTCCATTAGTGAACATGTAGAAGGAAAATTAAATAAAGAGAGATCTAACAAGATAATAGAATCATCATCTGAGGAGTTTTCCAAGATTACTTGATCCATAATAGAAGATAAGAGAGAAAACTAAATAAAAAATTAATAATTCTGTAATTGAGGATTGCTGAGAAATTCACCTTTGTAATCTCCTAATTTTAGCAGCTCAAGAAAGAAGTTTGAACGGCATGTTGGAAACAATATTTGAAGTTGTATTTCCCTGCAACACAATAAAATATTTTGTCTGTGAAGGAGCCATTTGCTATAGTTTCTGTACTAAGACCTACGACTTGCTCTTGGTTTTACCATTATTATGGGAATCAAGAGAAGGGAGATGACTTCCTTTAGTTATTCAACTCATGGCCCAGAGAGGTTCCGGTGAACCACTACGGTGAAATGCTTACAGGTCTATGGCTTTTGCACTTGTAACTTTGAACTGCATCTGGATCAAACATTAACAAAAAGAGTACTATTTGAATTAGCACTTTTGGAATTATGTTACCACTGTTGGAGTCAGAATGGTCCTTTAGGTTAATAGGGAATTCAGAATTGGATTAAGAAACATGATATGGCATCTAGAAAGGAGGAAGTACCTTTAGTTATGCAACTCACTGCCCCAATGAGGTCACGGAAATACCAAAGCATTATAAAATTGATTTGCAGGTCTGTGTAAAAATGCAACTGCAGAGTGTAATTTGATGAAAGTTAACAAAAACATGTATTATTTGAGTTAAACACTTCTGGAATTATGTTGCAACCACTTTCCAGCAGGGCTTCGGAACAAATCTTTAGGTTGACATGAAATTGGATTAAAATATTCTGTTAACTGTTTCGGGAGCTCAAGTATTTATTACATGATGCTGGACATGAGAATATGGCTTGTTGTTGCAAATATAGATACATTAAAAACCAATTGTCTGCATATACACACACACATATCCTTAGATGCTTACATGTGCTCATCTCTCCATATTTATAGGTTGCAGTAATTGCCTTGATCTTTGAGGTACAAAGAAATGCTAGATCGGAAGCGAGGAAGGAGGAAATGCGCAGGCAAGAACTTGAGGTAATGTGCCAAAAATCATCTGTTTCCTTTAGTTTCAAAGTACCTATACTTTTCTCATACATTTGTAGATATGTTTGTCTGGGAATTGAGTTCTGGGTATCTTGAGTACTGCAAAATGGCTACAGGACGTAAAGGCCTCCTCTTTCTCCCAATACTTCTGTCATAACTGGATTATTCTGTTTGACTTAAATTATTTTGTCAACCTTCCTGAGCTGAGTAAGAGTCATACTATTTTTCAAAAAAGTCAAGCAGTGAGTTTATTGCATGTTCTTATATGAAGGATACAATGCTTTCTCATCTTCTTGTTGGCTTCAAGAGTCATAGTTACTTGCTAAAAATGGTCTTAATGTTTATAAACAATTTATTCTGGAAACATTACCAAATGAATTAAGTGATTGTTTTTGTTCACAATAATCTTGTTAATATTTCTAGTATCTGTCCAAAAAAAAAAAAAATTTGTTTAGTTGCTGCCCTGCCACTATTCTTGTCAGGAAGAAAAACATCTGTAGCATGCAGTCTAATTTCTATAGTAGAAAAAGACAGTCTATTTATTTATGAAGTTTTTATAAAGTTGGAACAAAAAGATGTAATTTAGAGGAGAGCTGAACCTTTTATAGTTACATTTTATATATCGCCTTTAAGTGAGAGTCCTTTTCTGAGCTGAGTTGAGGTTGTAAGATATTATTTATGGATTTCTATGTTTAAAGAAATGTAGTGTATGGATCCATTTGAAAGGATATAACTAACATTTTCAGTCTTTAAAGTTTAAAACACAATCAATTCCTGTGTTTCCCACTTGGCACCACCCATCTATAATTGCATTATTGTGCTCAAAAGAATGCACAAAGCTTCATGATATTGCATTCTCTTTTTAGAACTCTATGTTAGGGTGCTCAAATTTACAGAGTTTGGAAAAAAGTGACTTGTTTTTCTTAGATACCCTAAAAATTGGAATCCAGGCAGTTTACCTAGATGTCTTTTTCCTTTTTTGGTAAGAGATTTCCTATATTTCTCCAACATGGGATGTTGAGATTCTGGAGCTGTTTAAAACAGGGTATTGATATTTTTCAAGGGACATTAATTTGTTCATTCATACTGAAATACTACACCATAGTAAATCTTCTGCTTACACTTGCACTGCTTTCAGTTTATGCTTTATTGCTGCTCATATATGGTATCAAACTGTCAAGGGTGCAGAAATAATGGACTTCATTTTTAATCTTGTTTAGGCAATTAGGCAAAGAAATGAAGAGTTGGCAAAAGAAGTGGAACTTCTTAATCATAAACTTCAAGAAGTGGAGAAGCTTGCCAGGGCAAAAGGACTCGGTGGCATATTCCACTTCAAACATGCTGAGGCACAAAATTGGAAGTCCGCCAAAGCAGCTTGACCTAATTAGGTGAATGGTTAAGTAAATCGACATTTTTTTGGTGATAAAACTACCATAATCTAACACAATTTCCTATTCAAACTGTCCCTTCTCAGCAATAATAGCTTTTGACATGATCCATTGATTCCATTCTTTGATTTGGGGCTTCACATACTCAAATTGTATTGAATACTCGTTTTATTGAGTTTCTCTTTGTATTGCTAGAAAATAAAGGCACAAGTTAGAGTCTAATGGGTAGGTCTTTTATCCATAAATGTGAGGTACCTTTAGTTATAGTGGCAAAGATCTAAGGAAGTGGTGCATAATACCAGATAGGCTATATGTCATAGCGTGGTCAGCTGCCATACCAAGTCTACTCTTTATGGAATTAACTTTTCCCTTAAAATCTCCTCTGCAGTTTGCACAATACTTTCACATGAGAATTCCTACTCCTAGGGCTCTTTTTTTATTGATTTATTTTACTATAGTTTCTCCTGGAAACTTTTGTGACTTAAACCATAGAACATGTTTGTATCCTAACTGAAAGCTGTAGTTATTTTTCTAGTTTCTAGCTTCTCATATATGTTTTAGATTACGAGACTCTACCATGAGTAAAATCTAAGACAACCACAATTCGAAAATGTCTACCAATTGAGTGGGAAACTCGAAAGCAATGTCAAATATATATATATATATCATGTTTGATATTGAGATAAGTACTTTCTCAAAAGTTTCATTCTTCTATCAGAGAATTCGAATCACAAACCACCAAATTTTAAAATCTCACTATTAATCACTAAATTTGATATCAAATAATTTTATAATTTTTCACACATTTTATTTTTTAATTTTATGATTTTAACATGTCGGTATAACTTCTTTATTTCTTGTAAAGTCTCTATTATTATTTTTTATGATTGTCTTTTTGTCTTGTCTAGATTATAGCTACAAGATGCTAGTAATCTATAATATTGACAATTTTGTGGTTAATCATCTTCCTTTAAAGCTCTTCCATTTGAATAGGAGAATCCAAGTAAAGAACATGTTGGATGGTAGTGGAATTGCTCTTTATTCCTTCCTTGCATCACTCATCCTTCACTTTCCCACCCATTAAAGGAATTTCAGTTTTCATTTTTTATGTTTTTAGTAATTAGTAAGAAAAACTCAAAAAAGCTATTGACTTTATGTTGCTTTTGTTGTTTTCCCCATGAGGATTCCATATCCTTTCTTGGATTTTTCTTTTTCTCATTCAGGATTAGAATGATTATTCATCAATGCTCAAAAAAGAAAAAAACAAGAATGATTATTCATCAATAATAATTTTTGATGTGAGATTGATTTGGACTTTTTACACATTAAAAAAAAAAAATCTCAAATTTAATTGTAAGTACTCTATTATTCATAATTTCATTTAATGTCACAAATTGTACATTTTAATCAATATCTTTCTGCCCTTAATAGTTTCAACCTTGGGCCAAAATTGAAAATTTTATTTTTTAAAATAAAAGTATTTTATTGATCATACGGACTTATTTTATATGGACCCTAAAAAAGGATATCAAGAATTTCATATGAGTTATCCATCTAGATTATTATTATATTATTTGAAAAAAATATATTATATGTACATACATATTATCCTTGATTATTTTTTTTATATGATTTAGTGAATAATTTTAAAAAAAATTTCCTTTTTTGAATTTAATTAACTTATCATAATTATACAAGAAATTAGAATTTATTCATCTTATCAATACAATTTAATTGAAAAATAAAAATATTATTTTTCTGCGAGATACAAAATATATTAATTTAAAATCAAAAAGTATATAGTTTATAAAAATGATATAATCCTCAAACACGTGAATTTAACCTATTTTAATATTAATATCAGATAATCATAAGGATATTATTGGATTTTTCTTGATAGAAAGAGAAGGTAATATCTAGCAGACTAACTTGATATTATTCCTCTGCTTTTCTAGGCCCTCCAGTCCACATTGCTCTCAGTCTTTGAGAGAGGGCAAGAGGAAAATGGTATGGTAAAAATACAATACAGTAAGAAAAGCAGCTTCCTCTCTCTCTCTCTCTCTCTCTCTGTTTTTCGTCCCTTCAAAAGAAGTAGAAAGAGAGAGCACCGAACAAAATTGAAAACAACACCTGTGATTTGGAAAAGTAGATAGAGTTTGGAGCTCTGAGGTAAGCATAGGTCTTTTCATTGGTCTTGTCGATCTCGATTAGGGTTTACTTTCATCGACACCCAGTGAGTTGTTGTTGGATCGGTATATTGAGGTTTCCTTATGTTACTTAATATCGTGGATTTTGGTTCAATTTGTATTACTAGTCTTTGCATGTTGTTGTTGTTGTTGTGAAGTATTGTGGGTGTTCAATTTCTACTTTTTCAGCTAGCTGTTTGATAGTTTTTCGATGGGTTTCAGAGGCTTTGTACAAATTTATGTTGGGATTGATTCGAAGATTTGTTTGTGGTTGTGATTCATCTAATTTTGGGGTTTTTTTTTCGGACTTCATTTCTCAACTTAAATTACATGAAATTGGGTGAACTCTTAGTGCATTTGACTTAATTTGCATGTCAGACTGTTGGGTTCTTCACTTTTTACTGTTTTAGACTTCACGGACTTACTGGGGTGGGTTAGAGTCAATAGATGGTAATATACTTCTCAACATGATGAACTTACTTAGAGGTAGAGTGACTTTAGGACTTTCTCTGTTGAGGTTTCATTTGTGAATTGAGTTTTTTTTTGTGTGTGGCTTGTAAGATCTTGTAGGAAGAAGTTGGGTATTTTGCAATGGGAAAGGGTTCCAAGAGCAATTGCAAGTCAGCATCACACAAGCTGTTCAAGGACAAGGCAAAGAACCGTGTCGATGATCTGCAGGGAATGTTTGTTGATCTGCAGTTTGCTAGGAAGGAAAGTCGAACCTGTTGATGCCGCAGTCCTTGAGGAACAAGTCCATCAGATGCTTCGCGAGTGGAAATCTGAGCTCAATGAGCCCTCTCCTGCTTCTTCTTTGCAACAAGTGAGCACTTTTATTGAATTTTCTGAATGCATTTCATGAAGTTTGTATAAGAAGGTTTGTATTTCTAATTTCCAATATTAATGAGAAATATATTGATCAAAAGTGTGATTGTGACATGATCTTCGTGGTTGACTATAGGGTGGCAGTCTTGGGTCATTCTCGACCGACATTTGTCGGCTATTGCAGCTTTGTGATGAGGAAGATGATGCCAGTAGTCCATTAGCTGCACCAAAGCCGGAGCCTAAGGACCATATTCTGCAAGTTGGAGATAATGTGATCTTCCAAGAGGTGGTATCCTTTTGGGATTAATTATTTATTGTTGCAATGGAAGTAGTTTGAATTCCTTGATATAGAATCTACTATCTGTACATGCTTCAGGAATCCAAAATGGAATTATGTGAAATTTGTGAACCATGTTTGTATTCTACTTGGTCATCTACATCACACGCATACCAATGAACTCCATAGGTTTCTAGAGTTTTGCAAATTCCCTCTACCACACTTCGTTTCCTTTGTACTCAGTTGAATTTGAGTGCATTTATTTTCCTTTGTACTCGGTCAAATTGGAGTGCATTTATTATCTTGTAGGTAGGAGTTATCTAATCGCATGTTTACTGTCTAAGCAGATACTAATATGAAGATACAACATTTTCATTGGTCTTTCCAAATTAGTCCCCCCCCCCCCCCCCTCCCTTTTTTTTTTTGGGGGGGGGGGGAGGTGTTCTTTAATCTGGTTCTAGGCATTTTTGTATACGTTTTTATTTTTTCCTAGGAACCTACAACTATGAGATTGAGAATAAATTGTCTTGTAGGAAATATGGTGTTCCAAATGGGTCCCCTTGTGTTATTAGTTATGTTTCAGGAGATGATTCCCTTTTTTTTTCTTGTTAAAATATATGTGGGAGATGAAGGATGGCCTTAAGCAATTGGTATATTGGTGTTGAATGTGTAAATAAGAAATTAATGGAGAGGGAGAAGTTTAAATACATGCTATACATAATTTCCGTAAGCTATATGAGTTTGTGTTTACTTTAAAGAGTGCTACTTACCATAATGACTTGGTAACGGGATCAATTACATACACACATAGGGATATATCATGAATTGGAAAGCCTGAAATTGGCTTTCTTTGTCAGTATAGCTTTTAAACATCATTTATCAGCAAAAGACAAAGAGATCAAGATGGGGTTGAAAGTTAAGTTTCTTAAGTCTATGTGATATCTAAAGTTGTAATGTTGTTTATGACTGGTTTTATGTTTTAAGTTGTGGATTACTAAAAATCTTGAAATTAAGCAATGTAATGAAGACTTTCCCTTTTTTGCACGAGGTAAATTTATAGAAATAATATAGTAGAAAAGATGTTGATCGGTAGTTGAGGAGGATAAAGGTGTGTAGTTAACCAATAGTTGAGGAGGGTAAGTGTGTGTAGTGTTGTTTAATTTCATCTAAGTCTAATCTTCCATTGTCAAGCTTACTTGCTATTAATAATAGTTTGTGTGTTTTTGTGTCCCATATTTTATCTTACTCATTGTTATCTTTGATAAGTTATTTGGTGAAGGCAATAGTACATCATGGTGAGTTATACAGCTTGTGAGTCATTTCCCATGCTTAACCCTGGGATATATGGTTGGATTTGGGAGGAAGCTGAGTTATTAGCTCCAAAGATTGTAGAGCTCTGTATGTGCATAACAAAATTAAAAAGAAAAAAGATTGATGCAGCTAGAACATTATTTTGCTTGTACCTGATTTCCCAAGTTACTTTGTAAAAATGATTTACAAGTTGGGCCCTTCTTAGGACTTTGCACAGTCTTTGGCCCGTCAGTTTAATTTTATTCATTTTTATAAACCTTAAATTTTTTGAAGCATGGATTTTGTCCTAATCCTATAGACTATAGCTCATTGGTTTTACATTGGGCCCTATGACGTCATTGTTATTATAATTGTTTATTTAGTATTTTATGGTATGCATTTTGGAGGCATGGGGTGTTAATATAGGTTGTGAGGGAACCTTGTTCTACCATAATAGGCATGAAACCCTGTTCTGGCTTGGTAGCCTCCACTAGGAAGCACATGATGGTGGGGGTAATCGAGGTTACCTATCTGTCTTTAGGTGCAGTTAAATGGATCCGCAACATGTCAGATGGTTTTCTGGTCATGTAATTGTATGTTTGAACTTATTGTGAAGGTCAAGAAAATAAAACTTGTAGTAGGTTATTAATTTTGAAATTCTCTTTGGAATGAGGAAAATGAGAGTAAATGTATATAAGCTCAAATTTTCATGTAGAACATAATTGAGTATTTGAATTTTAAAATTGTGTTTTATTTTATTTTTTTCCAAACCCACATAAAATTATCATATTAACCAGGTTTCAATATCAGCTGTCACTTATGATTGCAATTGATATGTTTCAGGGTGTTGCTGTAAACCAGGCCCAACAGGAACATGACTTCCCATCGGTTGAGGAGTGCAAAAACTCTGCCCCAGGAGTTCACAATGTGGAAGGGTCTTCTTTAGACTATCATCAGTTTGATTTGTATCAGAACTTCTATACAGGTTTTAATAGTACAGGTTTTTATGGGGGGGATGATATGCCTCATATATCTAGCTATTTGCCAAGTATTTGCCCTCCACCATCTGCTTTCTTAGGCCCAAAATGTGCCCTTTGGGACTGTCCAAGGCCTGCTCATGGGCTCGAATGGTGTCGAGACTATTGCTGTTGTCCAAGGCCTGCTCAAGGGCTGGACTGGTGTCGAGATTATTGCAGTAGCTTTCATGCAGCTCTGGCACTGAATGAAGGGCCGCCTGGTATGGGCCCAGTTCTACGACCGGGGGGAATTGGCCTGAAGGATAATTTACTTTTTGAGGCTCTTAAAGCAAAGACGCAGGGAAAAGATGTTGGCATCCCAGAATGTGAGGGAGCTGCTACAACAAAGTCTCCCTGGAATGCACCTGGTATTGAATTTTTGTTGTATCCCATCTTGTATTTATTGATGCAAGTTTTCTTTGTTGTAACTGGATGTATACTAAAAAACGAATTTCACCTTGAGGTTTCAATTGATCAATTGTTTATTTAACTGCAGAACTCTTCGATCTTTCTGTTCTGGAAGGCGAGACTATTAGGGAATGGCTATTCTTTGATAAGCCCCGGAGAGCATTCGAGAGTGGAAACAGAAAACAGAGGTCATTGCCGGATTACATTGGACGTGGTTGGCATGAATCCAGGAAGCAAGTAATGAATGAATTTGGAGGACTGAAGAGATCCTATTATATGGATCCGCAACCTCTAAATCATTTTGAGTGGCACCTTTATGAATATGAGATTAGCAAATGTGATATATTTGCCTTGTATCGGTTGGAGCTGAAGCTTGTTGATGGAAAAAAGAACTCAAAGGCAAAGGTAACAAGTGATTCAGTTGCTGATCTGCAGAAGCAAATGGGAAGGCTCTCTGCTGAGTTTGTATCTGATAACAAGCGTACTGCCAAAGGGAGGGTCAAAGTTAATGCCAAAGCTGGCATTGGGAATGTTTATCCAGCTCCAAATAGAGTGACTGCAACAAATGGAGCACATGATTATGGACTAGGTGATCCATATGATTACCTTGTTGAGGATACAAATGGGTATTACCTGACGTGATTGAAGTTGATGGTTGTGGAACAAGTGCAGATTAATTTAGTCTTATCTTAAGCAGTGGTGGGTTCATCGTTTCTCGCTTCTGCTCTTTTAACTTTTATCTTCTCAAAAAACATGAAGCCAAGGACATTTTTTTGCCTTCTCATGATATTGTGAATAGCTCATTCTCACAGAAAGTGCTGCATTGGAATGCCTTGGACGTCAAATCCTATTCTAACTTTGGAAGATGGTCACAGACAAAAGCAAATGGCCGTTTTACTTATCCATTTATGATTCATGATTTGGTGACTAATATATGAAGCACAGTTGCTCGTGACTGACTTTTGGGTTCCTATATATATATATACTGTGCTAATTTAGCCAAAAGAACCATATGCTAATTTAGCCAGTACAGTGCTCATCATGAAAGGTATAACTCCCAGACTCGAGACTTAATAGCTGAGGGTACATAGTATTGGTTGTTCGTTAGATATCTGAGTATCTCTTTTGAGTAATCTTTCCATGGATCAGTCAGTCTACTTTGTATTGTAACATGATAAACTTGGACCCATTCGATATTTAACTGTTTCTTTAGCAAAATACATGTTGGATAGCTGATTGGGTGAAGCAGGAAATGGAGCTGGATGCTGATACTTGAATAGCGCCTGCATACCCGAACGCCTTTAACAGGAGCTAGAGGCGTTCATGGCCCCATCTAATCCGATCTTAATTGGCGGGATTAGATGGGAGATATTATTTTTTGGGTTGGGGTGGGTTGGTTTGGAAATTTTTTATGCCCCATCTAATCCGATTAAATCGATCTAAATTGGCAGGATTGGATTGTAGATATTATTGTTTAGGTTGGATTGGTCTGGAATTAGTAATGTTAATCGAGTGGATTAGTTTAGGATTTTCAAATTTCAAAAGCTAGTAATTTGATCAAATTTAATTATTTATATTTATTTTAAAAAATTAATAAATTCCTATAAAAGTAGATAATTTTTAATTATTTAGACAACAATCAATTTATTAGCAGTCTTTGCATCAGTCCAATTAATTTGATTGTGTACTGTGGTTTTGATTTAAGATAATTTTGTTATAGAGGTAGAATTTATTTATTTTGTGTTAATAATGGGTTTGAAAATAAAAATAGGCTATCACTGGTAGCTTATCAGTATTCAAAGTAAGTTATTATTCTTTAAAATTTATAACAACTTATGATTGTTCAATGCAAATTATTAATTACTTAAGCAAGTAATTTGTAAAATAATAACTCTGAATAGAAAATTTAATTCGATTTAATCTTTATTTAATCCGTGGTTCATGAATAGTTAATTCAGCCTATGAACACCCCCAGCTGGGATCCTTGCTCGATTAGTATTGGGTCCTTTCACTTGTTTAAATACACTTCAGTGTGCTTTACTACATTTGACATTGGGTTTCTAGTAATAATATTTATATCTGTAATATAAAAAACCTAACATTGATAACCTATTAATTGTGCAACATTAAACCATGTCAGACATTATACTAAGTCAATTTTTCTAGGAAGTACTAGACATTTAAAAAGCCCAATTGTGTTTGATGACAAATGGTTTCAAAGAGGAGGGATAAGCCTACCCTTTATTAGGAAGGATAAGTCTACAAAGAGGAAATGAAGAAACAGTCTAAAGCACCAGCAGGAAGAACAAAGAGAGATTTACAGACAACAAACGCAAATATAAAGTATAATTCTTTGAAAAGCTTATAAATTTGTTTTTCATTCCAGGTAGCTTCCTTTAAGAAATAAGCAATTATTATCAGAATACATGCAATTACAAACTACATATTCATCAGAACCTACTTAGGAACTACATATACTTTTGTGCTAGTGCTCCCACCAGGAACCGATATAATTACAGGCGTGGCAACTATCCATCAACAGAGATGGATTATGGGCACCAAAATAATACTTCTAAGCACCATCATCATCCACGGTGTTTACTCGTTCACATTCATCAATCCATTCACTGTATCTGCATATTGCAATACAACTTGGAGATTAACATATGAGAGAGAGAGAAAGTGTGCGTGTGTGTGAGAAAGAGGCCAATATATAGATCACACTTACATGTCTATTGGCTCAGATAATGCTGCAAATAGGAGGGAAATTGATCAGTTACTATATTTTCATAAATTAATTTAGTGAAGCAGTGATTATATAACTTAGTGAAGCAGTAATCTTCTAACAATTAATTCCTTCTACAAAATCAATATTAACATCTGCTAAACACACAGGCCTTGAAATGTACCTGTGATGGTAGTGCTGAAACTCTCTTGGCATATGCCGCAAGAAGCTTCCCCAATCAAGTTCTTCATGTCACTGAAACAAGAATATAATCTATATGTGAGTATCAAACTGAGGATCATACAATGGACCTTTAGCAAAAGTACTTCTACAAACGAGCTTTAGTATCACATTATGGTGTGTGGCCACTCTCCAATAATCTTATCAGGATCTTACATGTGATTGTGGAAAAGCATGTCCCAAGTAAAACCAGTACAGAGAGGGCAAAATTAAATTTGAAATTTGAAATTTTTTGGAGTTTTTGTCCACATAACATAAAGATTGATGAATTAACCTTCGCCTGCAATCTAATGTCTCAATCTATCATGTAAAAAATAATACTACTTACATTTATCAGGCTAAAAAGAAAAAAGAAAGATAGCCATTTGCAGACACTAACAAATGCTTACATGCGGCATTCAACACTGGTGCCATGGTTGCAGAAGGGACAGCTAAAGACAGTATCTAGCTTGTCCATACGCTTCTTGGGAGGTGGCTTTGCTCTTGACTTTCTCTTCCCCATAGCTTAAAACCCTGCTTTCAATATCAAAGATTCACCCTAAGCAAGACAATTGACATAAATATTTTTTTACCTCTTTTCCTCTTCCACAGATTAAGCCTGCTTCGCAGCACAAAGAGTTAAAACAAGTTTACACACGCTGGTTACAATTTCCTCATAGTTCATGCAAACATGTTGCGTAAGTTCATTTACCAAGTATCTATTAAATGGTTAATTGAAATTGTTATTCAAACTAAAGAAAAAAATAACCAAATTTTACTTAGATGTTTAAGTGAGAAAAATTGCACACAACTCTATCAACATTCCAATCAAGGAGAACTTAGTTGGATGGTACAAGCATGACCAACAAGCTCCATAAAATTATCAGAACAAAATATAAAAAATATAAACTGTTCATCTAGCACCCTTTGAAATCATTTAATGGGGATGAATATAAGGATATTATCATCATATACAAAAAAAAAAAATCTCAACTTTGCTGATTTTTATTTTTTTGGAAAAGAAGATGAACAATCAAATTAAAAATAAAAAATTCATCATACCCATCGTATAAATAACACATTTAAGATTCGTAAAACCAAATTTTGTATTTTTCTCATTTGTTATCCAAATTCTCTTGGTAGCCAAACGTGGTGAAAGAAACATGCAATATTATCAAACCTAAGCGATCGAGAAAAAAGTTAAAAGGGAGAAAGAAAAAATCGTACCGAGAACGATGAGCAGATTCTTGAGAGCAGTAGAAAACCCTAGCTTCGCAATGGAGCTAGAGAGATGTGCAGTCTGCAAAACGCGGATGTGATGGTTTGAATACGTATATATGGATTTGGAAATTTCTTTACAATTTAATACAATTAAAATTAAGATTATAATTAAGGTTTGATTAGAGATGAGATAAGATTAGGATTAATTAGAATTAAAGTTATGAATTAGGATTATGATTAGAGTCAATATTAAATTTAAGATTAGTTTAGATTTAAGTTTAAGATTACGATTTAAATAAAATTAAGATATATTTTAATTTTTAATTAAATAAAATAAAATAATTGAAATTAAATTATTTGAAATTGTAGAATTAATAAAATAGTGTGTATGATTAAGATAAATAAATTTTAGAAATCCTACTAACAAAAAATTATAGAGAAGTCGAATCATTTAAGTATGGGCTAAGTGTGAAATTGAAGATACCGATGTATTCTTGCTTAAATTCCTAATCACCAAAAAGACGAGGGATAATAAAGGAAGTTCAACATATAGATATTTTTTTGACTAATAATATTTGTTCGCGTATTTTTAAAATAGGTTATTGTCTTTCCCCCAATTTATTAATTTAGATTTCTCTTATAAGGAAATACTTACTGTAAATATTTATGGCTAAAATTGGTATAGACACAAGAAAATAAATGTTTTCTTGATTTAAGATAAATTTTATTGGAAAATATTTTTATTTTTCAAAAATATATCTCTTATATAATTTATTTTATTTAATTCATTCTATTATTTTTATAACTAACCTTGTTGGACATAATTTCAAAAATGAGTTTAACTGATAAAATTTCTTATTTTTTATACTAGAGATTCGCTATCACAAGAGATAAAAGATTTATATATGTAATGAGAACTACTTCTAGAGATTTATATATATATAGTAACAAGTTGCATTTACTCACGTAATTGCAACCATTAAAAAAGAGAAATCCAAAACACTTACAATTATAAGCTTTTTCTTTTATATTTAAATTCTAAAAACTCATGAATAATACCTTTAGAAAATTAAAAATATTACCCTAAGGCATAAAATTTTGTATATAATTATATATTTTTATCTTTTCTAGAGACCAGAAAAATGTAAAGTTTATTTGTGAACCCCGTGGTAGCCCAATTACAATTATGAATATGGGCTTTTCTGTACTGATAACGGCCCAAAAACAGTTCTACTCATTCCGTTAACGTTTTCCAGTACAAAATTCTCAACGTCCTTGCTAGAGTTCCGAGCTCAAAACCCTCATCAATGGCGCATGTTCAAAATTTCTCATTGCTCAGTTTCCTCCTTCCCCTTAAAACCAGCTCTAAAATTCTTTCATTTTCTCCAGTACTACACCTTAGTAATTCTAGAAGTTCAGTTCTTGTTCTCTCTTGTTCTACTCGGAAGGCCGTTCCGTTCACAGAGCAAGACTTACTTCAAGCTGTAGCTGAGTCCACTGATAAGATCCTCCCATGTGTTAGAACATATGAGAATGACTTGACTCGGCTGACACTGGTCGGAGCCGTAGATTTTGAGCAAGCTTTGACGGCTGCCGCAGCTGATGGCGGAGAAGCAGCCACTGAGCACATTAACTCTGGCATGCCAGCTATGGTTGTTGAAACCGTTTTTCCTGGTTCTTCAGGCGACCATAGTACTGTCTCCACTCGACTGGTCAGTTCAATTTCATTGTCTTCCTGAGCTTGCTTACGCCTAACTTGTTTTTCTTCTCAAGACCAAGATTTTTTCAGTTTTTCAGCTTGCCCCAAAATTTTATATACCTATACTAGTGTAGTAGTATGTAGATTGATGGTTGTATTGAAATGTAATCAGAGCTTTTTTATGTCAAGTATGTTCCAGACAAGTGAGGGCATGATTTGAAATGTTTGCATGGCATACTTTGTAATGTCAGAACACTAAGTACAAATGCTTGTACGTGAACCAATATGATAATATGTAAAGATGTATACTCGCTAAGATGCATGTGATTATTGATCATAAAACTTCTCAGGCTATCATTTGTATTTTATGTTTAGTGATCCAATACTGAACCATTTTTGGTCTTGTTTATACACGTGATGTCAGCAAACTTGCAGTATCAGGAATAACTTTTTGAAATCCTTCATTGAGCAGTTGAACTAAATTTCACTTTTTGTAGTTTTTGCCAGCCAGAAAAGTTAAAGAAAAAGCAACTAAGCTCAGGAGGTCTCTCTCTCAAGATATGTTGTCCAGCACTTCATCTAGAAATATACTTGCAATGACATTTAGACAAGTGGTTTTGCAACAGCTTTGGAACTTTGATCTGGTTGTTTTTAGACCTGGTACAGAACGAAATATGGAGGATCTTGAAAACCCAAGAGAGGTCCGTCTTGTCAATTTCTTTCCTTTTGACCTTTTACATTTTGACATCTGCATCAGTAATGTCATTAATATCTCTGTCCTGCAGGGTGCCCCATGAGACTGATTGATTCAGTTCTATTTATGCATTTCATTTGAGCAGGTCCCTGCATCATTCACCCTCAGTTTGTCAGATGAACATCTTATTTCCATGCTTGCTGAGGCTATTTGCACCTTTGCTCTTCAAAGCACTGAAAGACAATTTATTAATAACTTTAGCAGTAGGAATGCAGGTAACTTTTTTCACTGGTTTCAAAACTCCAAAAGGATAGGATCCAAAGGTTCCTCTGTCATTTTACGCAAATTATTTGAACATGAGATACTTGACAATGCTAAGAATCTGCTGGAAACTTATAATTCCAAAAAGAATAGCTTTATTGCCATGAAAGGGAACTCAAAGTATCATTGGTTGAAGCCGTCCTATTACTCTCAGTTGAAGAAGATTGGTGGTTCTGATTTCAGTGCTTGGACAAGTGAGTATGTATCTACTTATCGATTAGAGATTGACAATGACAGACTGAACGGTGCAAAGTTTGAAGGATGGAGGAGATCCACGCAGAATAGGTGGGAAGTTCTTTTAACCCACTCCCAAATGGTAATTTATTCTTTCCTTTTGCATTTGGCTGTTAAGATTTTAATGTTCTTTGTTCTTGTGGGGTTGCTATGTGAATACTTGATTCTTATTTGGATTAGGTTTAGTATTGAAGGTGTCCTGTTTTATACATATGCGATTAAGGCAATGTACAAGATTTTGGACAATACCTCTACACAGGAAAAAAATAATAATAATAATAAAGACCTTCCCAAGGACAACAATGAGTATGAATTTGAATGAATAAAGATTTTTGGTATACTTTTTTGAGTTATGTGGTTATAATTTAGGTTTTCTTATCTACTTACTGTGTTTTCATATATTATTGCTGATTATGCTGTGGCTATTGATTGTTAAAATTTGCAGATTGGATTGGCAGACTCGTTAGATATGTATTACGAAGATCCATACTCACTACCAGATAAACAACTATCATGTGGTGTGGCTGCAAAACTTGTAAAACTGCCCAATATAAAGGTAACTAAATGCTTTATGTTTCTATTTTAAGTCTTCATAAAACTTAGGAATTGAAAACTTGATGGTATGTGGTATGTGGTATGCTAACCTATGTAGGGATGCTGTTTTGGCCATTCTCGCTTGAAAGAATGTTAGTGAAACTAAGAAATAACAAGGGTGGGTTTTGTGTGGAGATTTGGGATTCTGCATATGGAATTATAGGCATGGTTACCAGGAACGTTGTAATCCCAAGAGTACCGCGTTCTGGATTCCGGAACTTTTTTGATCAGGACCGATGTTATTTGCGATCTGGATAGTCAAAAGTGGTGATCCAAAGAGCTTTGCAGATATGGCAACAGATAAGAGTGTTTTCGGCCTTCCTGCACGCTGACCTTGGTTGAAACTTCAGTGGGTAAGGGCTAAGAAGAGCTTGGTCTGTGCTGCTGCTCCTGTAACCACCTGATTTTGGCTTAACGTTCGATGCCCTAAAATTTGGTGGAGAAGAAGACTCCTGCACACTGTTTAACTTGATTCAAACTTTTTTTTTGTGGTCTTTTTTGCCTTTTTGACGGGGTCTTGGCCTAGATGGACAACACTTACTTGTAAAAGCTTGTTAGTAACCCAACTAATAGTTTATCCATAAAATTACAACAGCAAGAAGAAGTAAATAAAAATAAATAATATAATTATTTATTTGCAAAAATAATAATATTTATTTTTCTACAACATAAATTAAATATTTTTTCAACAACTTAGCATAATTTAAGATGAAATGTATTATATTTTCTAGTAACTTAGTAGAGTGACCCGAATAAATATTCTCAGCTTATGGCGTTCCAAGATAGTGAATCAACTAAGCCTACCCCATCATACTGTATTTTTAACTAGGTAGCGTTTCCTGTTCCATGTATTGGAAGATACTTGCTTTCCTCTAACTATAATTATGGGTAGTCCACGTGTAAGCTCGTGATTTCTGAGTATGTGTGGAAGATCTTTGGCAATTTGAATTAATTGGTGATGATCATGGGTAATGACAGAGTTGCAATGTCTGTTTGTTCCTATACCATGTTTAAATTTTTCCATGTGTTGGTGGGGAAGAAAAAGAGAGGCTGCATGATCATCATGTGAGTTCTATAATTTGCTAATTTTGCAAAAAAAATTGCAAAAAAAATTCAATTTTTTATTGCTAGGGTACACTGTCTTCACTCAAAATTTAAAGGGGAAAAGAGAAAAGTACTTTCAAAATGGGTAGTTGATAACATGCAACTGTGAACATACTGGAGTTGTATTATAGTTTAGGAGCCTGTTTATTGAATTTTTGTATGATTGATATTTATGAGCAAATCTTTTGACCATGCTAAGAAATTTGAATCAACATGTTGGGCTTTTTGCAATCATGATTTCAAGTAAGTTTACTACCTAATAACAATGGAGTCCTCCCCTTATGTTTTGCAGATGTACTGTTACTTAGTCTTTGCATTGAATTTCCTACGTTCCCTCAAGTATTACATACTGCATGATTAATCTATTGAAGTACTGTAATAAATAGAGTCATGTTGGTGCATGAACAAATCAGTATTTGTCTTGTTCATTTGGTATTTGCAGAGGACCTCTTCATTGTTGAAGATGTTATCAGTCACTCTTGCAAGTGGTATTTTTCTTGTAACAATCAGTGCTCTCGGTCAACTTTGTTTTCCATATTTTCGGAAGTTCGAAAAGGCTCCTGCAGAACATAGGCGTGCATCAACATCTGAAGTTCATGGTGCATTGCGTCAGTTTCTGGATGCTACGGAGGTATGCAAACACTCATAATAGTGAACTGCCCACTTTATATACATGTAAATTATACAGAAAATTAATTCAAAACTTGTATGCTGTTGAAGAATGTGAATCCTTCTCATAAAAAAGAAAGAAAAAAGAATGTGAATCAAGTTGCTTCTTTAAAAGATTACAAGTACTATTCAAAATTGACTTTAACCTATAGGGCTTTCTTGTGTCTATTTGTGTGAATTGGTGTATTACCAAAATTACTTAAGAGGTCTATCTCATGATTTGCTCCAGAGAAGGTGCTTCTAGATCATGTTGAGCCATTTGATTACATTTTTGGTCTCACTGGGGGTAAACCTTTTGTTCCAAGTTAGGTTGTTTACTTGAAAGAAGATAACCAATCTCTGAGCCGTGGCTTTCTCTTTGGCTTTACCTGCTTCTTTTAATGGTTCAAGTCATCTGATATGTGCTTCATATGACTTTTATTAGAAGAACATAATTGAATATCCGTCAAGTTTTACAATTAAGAAACATCAAGAGTATCTGTCACTACTGGAGTAGGCCTAAATGTTCATGGATTAGTTGATATCGAATGTGAGCCATCCCAGAATCTACATAATTGATACTAAAAAGTATAGAAAAAAACATATATGAAGCAATGCAAAAATGGTCAGTTGAACAATCTCCAAATTTTTGCTGTTGACACCAATTTTATAAAGGTTCCAACAAATTAAAAATTGAGACACCAAATAATTGTATGATAAACTTCATCTGAAGAAAAAAGAAAAGAAAAAGAAAACAACATAACTGAAACGAAAACTAGATAAATGAAGAATGTTTTTATAATTATTAGTGTTTCTAATCATATTGGCATTCTTTATTGAAGGACACGTGTTTTTGATAATAGTTTCATATTTAACAAGTTATATGTGATTGAGAACAAATATAGACCACTGATTGCATTGTCTTAGGTAAAATCCTGTACTTTCAATCCATATTCCTACCTTTAACTCATGTCTGGAATCTGGATATTTTGGAATTCATTTAGTTAAATGGCATTACCTGTCTCTCTCTCAGTTAATTGAGTAGAAACTGAATTAGTCTGGGATCTCATTTGGATAAGATTGTTGCTTCGCTTCTCTTTGGTGTTTTGCTTCAGAAGCCTATGGGGGCGTTTCTTTGGTAGATATACAACGTGATTGGAGAGCCCTGTTGATTTAAGCTTATGTTTGTCTTTATTATTTTGTTTAATACTTAGGAGGGCTTCTTGTCCGCCCTTGTACTTCTTCCTTTCTCAATAAAATTTTCCTTTTTCTATAAAAAAAGAAAAAGAAAAAAAGAAGAAGCCGAATTAGTCTGTTGCCCTTTTAACTCATGTTTGGATTCAGAATTAACTTCTCCAAGTGCATCACAAGCGTAGTTGGTAGAAACCTTCCTTTTTTATATTAGACACAACTCATTGTCCAAACCTTTGGGCTAAAGTCACAATCCCCAAGAATATAGAGGCAAATGCTTGTATTGAGTTCTCATTTTAGTTGTTTCTTCGTCTTTTCTATATACACACACACATATATATAGCCTCTTTCATGGTTCCCAGTACCTCTACTTTTCCGGCTATCAAATTTGTGTGTTTTTATTGGACAGTTGGAAGAGTTCTGCGTCTCAGTTGTGAAAAAGGTAAAGGATGCTTATGGCTGGCCTGGTGATATTAAGAGACAAGATGGTACTGGCGCCTTGATTGGAGAAATACCAACTTACTTGAGATCAATGGGGGCAGATGATTCCAATAGTGAAGGGATTTCAACTGTTTCTACTGCATTAGAGAATATTGATTCAGATGCAAGAACCTCTGCACAGGATATTGCTAGTTACCAGGTACTTCTAATTATTAAATTTTTCTTGCTTTATCTCTCATCTCCTTCCTCACAATGTAAAGTTAAGTGCAGAGAACAAAATATGATTATTACTCATGGCAAAGGTGAACCTATTTTTGCAAACAAAAATAAACTATCTTGTCCATGAACCATGCTATGATTCTTTATATTGGTGGAGGCTTCATCCACTTTGGTAATTTTGGGTCAACTCATGAACTGTCATTTTCTTTTCCCTTTGGTGGTATTTTTGGTATATCATTGAACCATATACTTTGTCCACTTGTTAATTTCTTTCTTGCACTATTATTTGAAATTTAGGTGGTTTTCTCAAGTAATGGAGCGATAATTGGTTTCCAACCCCTGAGTCGGGTGGCTGTTAATCATTGGGCTGCCAACCCCCTTGCAAAGGAGTTGTATGGGGGGAGAAAGCTTTCCCCTGGTAAGTGCTAATTGCTTGATGCTGGATGAGGTCATAGCATGAATGATCGTATAACTTTGGGATTGTTTCAAGCAGGTCTTATTGAACCTGGTCTCAAGGTCCCCCATCCAAGTGAGGTGGTTGTTCTTGAGTTGCTGATGTCAATAAAACCAGGTGCCTGTTTTGCTTTGGCTAGGCCATTTAGATGATCATTGCCCGTTGGTTGCAGACATGCGCAGCTTGTAGATGCGATTGAGCTAGTTAGACCAATTTCTGGCAGATTTACATGGAAGCTTATATCTAAGTTATATAATTGAGTTTCCAAATACCAAAAGCTCTGTATTCTTTGAGGTTTAACAGGGTTTAGAATCATTTGCCTGCAATGTCTTGGCATATTGCTCTAAGAATCTCTAATATATTCGTTAAACATTTATGAATGACTTTACTTCAGATACAATTTTTATTTGATTGAATATATTTATTGCTGATAACATTACTGAGTGAGTGTAATATTCATTAGTCTTTATTTATTCGACAATAATGGATGTTATGGCAACTTCCAGATAAAGAAAGTTGCCAAACAATTTGAATGATTGCTAAGCCATGGTTAAGATGTGTGACACAAATACTACGCGAGCAGTGTTTGTGGTAACCCTTTCTCATTCTGCCAGGAAATCATTCTACCATTCGTGGCAGGCTCTCCTCTCATTTTCTTTTCACAATTTCATTGTATGATATACTAAATGAGTCTAATATTATATAGACTGATGCGCTAAACGAGTCCTTATGTTGTTGAGACCGTTTGATACGAATTCAATACCCATTAACTTTAAAATGTGTACTCTTATTCTACCTCATTTTGATTTAGGGTAAATAGTGGGGCCGACGTACTTACTGGTTAGAGGAGATTTTGAGTTAATGGTTTTGTTGGAACTGAATCGTGCCACTCTGCATTGTGTCAGAACTAGGACTTGTTTGGACAAGAACTTGGATGATTGGCGGGCTATGATAGCAAAGCCGAACTTTGAGACTTTGAGTAAAAAAATTAAATGCAAGCTTGAATAGCTTGAAGTATTCAGGAACGTTACTATTACTCCTAATAAACGCAAGCCACCAATATAGGATGGCGATGAGGACCAACTTTTATTTACTTTTTAATTTTGATACTAAAGGCCGTTGAATAAGTAATACACACTTTTAGCAACAAAATAATAATAATAATAAGGCACACATAAACCCGCAATCTTAGTCTCAACTGTTATTAAGATACTTCACAGCTCTAACCACCTCTAGAACATGAATTTCATGATCTTCCAGATTGTAGACCTTGCTTGATTAGGATTATAAATGACATGACAGACACTAAGTGCATTATAACAGAGCAATTACCCATTTTCACTTTGCTGTATATCACATAAAGAACTCTGCCAGTTTTTGCTGCAGTGAGCACCAATTCCTTGTGTTCTCAGTTTGTTTAATTTCCTATATTTGACCTATTTCTCTTCATATAATCTGCTATTGTTTGAGGAAACATGGGTGACAGAACCTTTCATATAGCCATGTATCCATGGTTTGCCTTAGGCCATCTTACCTCATTCCTTCACGTATCCAACAAACTTGCAGAGAGAGGCCACAAAATCTCATTTTTGTTGCCAAGAAATACTCAACCCAAATTGGATCATTTCAATCTTCACCCAGATCTTATTTCCTTCTTTCCAATCACTGTTCCACATGTTGATGGCCTTCCTCCTGGCTCTGAAACAACCACGGATATTCCATTCCCATTGCATTCCCTACTTATGACTGCAATGGACCTTACTGAGCCTGCCATTGATGCTTATCTTCGGAATCTAAAACCAGATTTTGTATTCTACGATTTCACTCACTGGTTACCTGCAATGGCACACCAGTTAGGCATTATTGCTCTACATTACTGCACCATCAGCCCTGCTACTGTGGGTTATCTAATAAGCCCGGAAAGAAAACTCAATGAAAAACCATTGACAGAGGCTGATCTTATAGCGCCTCCACCTAGCTTCCCCCCTTCGGCGATCAGGTTGCGAACCCACGAAGCTCGAGGTCTAGCCTCTGCAACTGTAAAGGAATATGGCAGAGGAGTGTCATTTATGGAACGCCAAATGCTATCCTTAAACAACTCTGATGCCATTGGATTTAAAACTTGCAAAGAAATGGAAGGGGTTTATTGCGATTATCTTGAAACCCAATTGCAGAAGCAAGTTCTTCTGGCAGGACCTGTATTGCCAGAGTCACCAACTTCAACCTTGGAAGATAAATGGGTAGATTGGCTACAAAGCTTCAAACCAAGAACTGTTATATTCTGTTCCTTTGGAAGTGAATGCATTTTGAGGAAAGATCAGTTTCAGGAACTGATTTTGGGTTTTGAGCAAACAGGTCTTCCTTTTTTCACTGCCTTGAAACCACCTATTGGAGTTGAGACAATTGAGGCGGCATTGCCTGAAGGATTTGAGGAGAGAGTAAAGGGAAAAGGAGTGGTTCATGGTGGTTGGGTCCAGCAGCAATTGATCTTGAGGCATCCATCAGTGGGGTGCTTTGTTACTCATTGTGGGTCTGGGTCTCTAACAGAAGCCATGGTGACTGAGGGCCAAATTGTCCTACTTCCAAATGTAGGAGATCAAATTATAAATGCAAGAATTATGGGTGGGGATTTGAAAGTTGGGGTTGAAGTTGAGAAAGGAGAAAAAGATGGATTGTTTACAAGGGATGGTGTATACAAGGCTGTGAAGGCTGTAATGGATGATGACAGTGAAGTGGGAACACTAGTGAGGGCCAATCATGCTAAATGGAGAGAATTCTTAATGAGCAAGGGTCTTGAAAAATCTTACATTGATGCTTTTGTTCAGAAGCTGCATTCTTTGCTCAAAACTTAATTTGACTCATTAATACTGGATATAATGTCTTCCTATACCTAGAAGGCGATATGCTGAAAATCACACTGTTGAGTGTAATATGGTCACTAGACTCCTACATGACTGCTGAAGATGTCTACTAAGCACCGCTATTTATGATTCTGTTTGAAGGATGAGTTTTTGCTTCAAGGTGACCGAAACACTATTCGCCATCCAGAAAGTGCAGTAATCCTCTAAAAGCTCATGGTGTATGAATATTCCAGCTAATGAGTTAGCCCTGTGATTCAAAGTTTACTTTTTTAGTTATTTCTTAGTCTCTGAGATTGCTTTTGTTGGAATAGTGAATACTTTTCTGCATTAATTTTCTCTCCTTGACTATTTCCTTCATTAGCTCCTTGACTATATCCTTGTTAGTTTCTTGATTATAGCCTTGATTGGCTCTTTGATTGTAGCTTGTACTAGTTAACTTACACTATAAATATCTATTCATTGTGTGAGGAATACTCACTCAATTCATCCACAATTCTCTTGTGTTTCTCTCTTTAACACTAGGTCAACTTCCTGCACATTGGAACCTCCTGAATATAGAAAATGGCCACATGGGGTTTTATCTTGTTTGAGTACTATAGAAAGTAGAAATGCTAGTTAGGTGACATTGTTTAAGATTAGGTGATACTTACCCTGCAAATTAATGTGGTGCCTGAAAATGGACTGACTTTTAAGGGAATGCCTCAACTATTTCTGTTCCTTTTTTGGGGTCAATTCATAGGAATGCGGAGTTTTTTGAGTTTCAACTACTACTCCAATAGGATCCAAACACAAAGTCTCTGCATTCTAGACTTGAATTGTAATATTCACACACAAAAACTCGTGTATGAAGCAAACAAAGTATGACTTACACTAGGGTAGTTTTCTACGCGGTAAATTCGATCATAAAACTATTGTTTGCATTGATAACTAGAGAGGTCTTACAACTGTTACCAAAGCATGTGCCAGCTTCTGGTTCACAGATTCAAATACTACGGCTTATTTTCTACATTCTTTCATTACATGTGTATGTGCATCATCTGAATTGACATATGCTTAATGCATACATACACAAGAAGATTAATAATCCTAACTACTTCACATTTGTTGAAACAAGCTTGAACCATTGGTTTTGTGGATCATCTAGACATTTAGGATCATCTTGTATGCAGATACATTTCCTAGTCACAATCTTGGACGAGTTGAACGATTCTCTATCCAAGCATAACTGTTGTCCATTTCCATCAGAGGTAGCCAAATGAAGACCTGATTGTGACACAGATTTCCACGAAGTTTGCTGGCTGGTGCACTCATTTGAAAGAGTTGGAGGAAGCCCTTCACCAACTGCCTTCAGGCACATACTGCTTCCTGTTAACCTGATTCGAGAATTTGCATCTTGACTCCATTGGCTGATCTGGTTTCCACAATCATCCACTTCAAGTTCATTCTTGTTGTTTGCTTGGACACATTGCCCAGTTAGTGGGTGAAACATGATGTAGTACTGCATATTTTTTGAATTTGGGTCTGCGTTAATGAACAAAATGCATATATGTTAATACAGAGACAATATGACATTTCATGTCTTCCAATGATGTACGTTACTCAAAGCCATACCTTGATTAATTCTTTTCAAAAGTTGAAACCTTTGTGGGAATTGTGGGTATCTGAGTTGTTTCCAATTGTAGTCTAATATACCAAACACCTCCTCCACTCCAAGTGTCCCTTGCCTTATGTAGTAACTGCCTTGCAATGCCCACCATGCCCAATCCAAATCTACAGCAGCAACTATATGCCAAAATGCAGTTCAAGAACCTGTTGTGAGGTTCATTCTTACCGTTCAGGTCGATCCCAAATTCTGTTAAAAACAATGGAGTCGGGGTCTGACTACTCATGAGGAAGCTGGCTTTGTCATCTAATTCTCGATTATTATTGCCACAAATCTGATTCACTGGTTGAGAAACCCAGTTCCCTGCGTCTTGTTTTGACCATGGATATTCATGTACCTCATAGACCAATTTGTTATCCAAATTTATCATTAATGGCTGTTTTTTTAAGAAACTCAAATCAGTATCATAACTTAAACCTGAAACAAGCACAAGGACATCTGGGTTTGCCTCATGAATAGTTGTTGCTCCTTGCGTGACATACTTTCGCCAAGTTTCCTCGTTTTGAAGCCGGCCACGTAGTTCATTTCTCAAGCTCAATCCAACCACCTGTATGCAGTAAAACCAATCATAAAGTTGAAATCTTTTCTAGTATTAGTGTCATAGGAAAGGGTTCCTTTTAAATTCTAATGGTTAACATTTATACCTGAGAATTTCCTCTATACCGCTTGGCAACCAAAGAAAGGCCTTGTAACCATTCCTGAGGATCAAACTGTGTGTCTCCAAAGAAAGTGTTCCCATCATTATCTGAACAGCACCATTTGGGTTCACTAACATGGTTATCAATCACCATCATTATTTTATTTACCGCAAGTTCATTAACCACAGCATCATAGGCTTCAATATGTGTCTTTTTCAAGACAAAAGGGTTATACTTGGTTACCCCTGCCATGACTGCTGTTAAGTTCAAAGAACTCATAGTAGCTTCAACTGTGACATTGGAGTAACGGGTGAACATAAAGGTTGCCCATGTGAGACGAACACAATTGATGCCAGTTTGAGCAATTAGACTAACAATGTCCTTTAAAGGTTGCTTGTCAAGACCTTCTGCTAGCATTACTTCAAGGTGTGTAGGCCAATTCACACAAGTCAGCTTCATTCGTTGCCCCGAAGCCTTGTCGATAATCCATCTCTTGTTGGTTGAAAGAGGCAAAGAATTTGAATGGGAAGCAAACAGAGGAAGCAGGAAAACTAAGATGCAGGAAGATGAATTGCAAAGGTTTTCCCATTGGAAGAGATATGTAAAGGCTTTTGTGAAGTGTTTTGGATCTTTTATAAGGTACAAGTTGAGTGGTTTAGTCACGGATTTGGTGAGATTTGGATTCTGCCTGCAAATTAGGATTTCTAAAAGAAATTGGATTGCCTATTTATTGCTAAAGATTACACCTCAATCTATATTGATAACTTTCTATAACATAATTATTACTTAAAATTATGAAATTTTGTACTATTTTGAATACCATCTTACTACATTACCAAATTAAAGATCACATATCTCACACAATTTTGTCAAGTGTCATATTATATTCTTATTCTTGTAATTAAGCACTAAAAATTACAATATAAAATGAGAAATGTTATATGCACGCACTCACATGTCTTAAACTATTTTCTTACACAAGTGTCACGACATATTTTTATTCTTACGATCAAACACTCTAAATTATATTTTATCATATTGGTCCACTAATTTCTCTTATCTCATTAATATTCATTATTACAATCATATAATTATTGTGTATTTTTTTTTCTCTTTTTCTCATTTACATCTCCTATTATTTCTCCTAGCTTCCTTCTACTCTGAAGATTCTTTAATTTTTTTTCTTTTGTTTCTTCAAATCATTGAAAATCAACAAAAAGATTAAAATTATGGTAATTTTTTCCTTCTTTTTTTTTTTCATTTTTTCTTTTTATATATATTTTTTTTCTGTAGCTTTTGTATTGTTTATTTGATTAGAGAAAAAAAAAATTGAAGAAGTAGAAAAGAAAAAATTTGTTATTTCTTGTATTTTTTTCTTACCTTCATTTTATTGATATTTCAATATGTTTTTTTTTTCAATTAAAAAAAAGAAGAAAGAAAGTTAGTTTCATCCTATGAATTAATTTTTTTCAAAATTTTTATATCAAAATATTAATTAATTCTTTTTGTTTACTTAATTTTTTATTTTATTTTAATGGTGATATTTATGAATTTATTTGTATTGAAAACTATTAGAGATACATAGGAGTAGAAAAGAAAGCCGACTAGACAAAAGAAACAGTTACAATAGTAGACAAAATGTTAAAAGTAAAAAGACAAAGATAAAATAAAGGTAATTGAATAAGAAGAAAAATTCTTAATCTGTTGTTAAATTAAATATATTCTATAATTAATTAATTTAAGAGAGGTGAGAGAAATTAATTACAAAATAAAGGTAATTGAAGAAGAAGAAAAATTCTTAATCTTTTGTTAAATTAACTTATTTTATAATTAATCTAAGAGATGTGAGAGAAATTAATTAATTAATATGGCACCATATGATTGTAGTATTTGATTACAAGGAATAACAGTATGATGTGACACTTATGAGAAAAATTAAAGAAATAGGTGTATGTAACTTTAATTATGAGCATTAAATTTATGCAAATGCGCAAATTTTTTATTAAAATTTATGAATACATTCTTCGAAAAAATAAATAAATAAATAATCACACCAAAATAAAATATTTCATGCGAATTTAAAAATAACATTAAAAATTAATCTCTTATTCACTTTAGTTAGATAGTCTTACAACATTACCCTTTTAAATAAATAGTTTTGCATTCAGTGTAGCCTATGGATCATAGAGGCTTTGCAATCAAGGTATGGTTTGAAGGGGTAGGGAAATAGGTTAACATGGAGAATTAGGGTGAGATTGTATAGATTTTAATGATCTAATTGAATTGAATGTGGAACAAATTAAGGGTAGAATATTAAAAATAGATTTTAACACTCTAATTTAATTCTCTACAAATTAGATTAATTTTCATAAAAATGTATATAATTCAAAATGAATTGTAATTCCCACAAGTCATGAGAATTGAGTTTTAAATCTCTAAAAAATCTTATTTTTAGTCGCTTTCTCTAATTTAACGAGATAGATTTATTGTTCCTTAGTACCCAAAGATGAAGAAGGAAAAAGAATATATTGCATGTAATATTAAATAAGGAAGTCTTGATTTAAATTGACCGGAACCTTTTCCATTGGTTGATTGTTAAAATTTCCCGTGATTGTCGAGTGAATAAGTACAAATCAATGTGCCTCATTGAGCAAATTCTAATTTTTTTATTTTTTTATTTTTTTAAATTATGAAAAAGATAGCTGCAGCAGGGGTTTGTCTTTGAGAAGGTACTATTCGTATAAAGACCACCATCAAAGGCTTCCAAGTGGCACCCTATGAAGCAATGGTATTGAGACATGTGGCCCCCACTTTCAAAGTCCACCCACCAAATAAAGGGTTACGACTTTCTCCATCTTTATAATATTTCATCTTATTCTCTTTGCCATTTGGTTTCACTGTCCACTGACTCAGTGTGATCAGAGTGTCCACAAGCTATTCCCTGGCCGCCTTGTTCACTTGATGCAGCCTGATCCACCCGACTAACCCAGACTCATCTACCCTATCTCACCGAAACTCGGCAACCAAATTAAACTTTGATTTTTATGTTGAATGATTTTTTATTTTTTATCTTGAGTTAGGTTAATTATTCGGATAAAAAAATTTTCAATCCAGGAACACCTGATTTAATCCAGATTTATGTACTAATGTGTTAATATTATTTTTTATATATAACAAATATGATTAGAATTAATCTGAAATTTTTTAATATACGAAATAAATATATAATTCAACTCCATCTATATTTATATTAATTTTTAACTTATAACATTTAATTTGAACTTATATTCATGTTAAATATACATAAATTATATTCATGTTTAATATTTATATTAAATTTGTAATGTTAAAAAAACTCAAATATATATAACTTGAAATTTTTTTGGACCTTATTATTTGTTAAAAATAGATATTATATTATTCTACAATAATATTCTAGAAATAAATAGTCTGACTCCTTCAACTCACCCGAATTTAAATTGGTTGTAATTTTTATCAGCTCGGGGTCAAATAAAATTCTATACCAAAACTAACCCACTCATTCCGTTACACACCCCTAATGGATCAAATCACCCATCAAACCCATACTCATTTAACCCTGGGACCCACTAATGCATCCACGAACTTTCTAATTTTGACATGGACCATGTTGCTGCCTTAAGCCTAGTCAGCTTGGTGAAAGAGAAAATAAATTCTTAATGTAAATTGTTAGTCGATCTTTGTATATTAGATTTCGATCTTGTGGACTCTTATTCAATTACTATGTCTCATTTAAGCTAATCTAACTAGAAGAATCTAAGAAACCTAAGGTACATTTGAATGCATGAACTTAAAATTAGAATTGAAATTAAAATAATAAATTTTAATTTTATTAGAATTTGAATTGTTTAATATTATTTATGAGTTTAGATCACGTAAATAATTAAAATATGAATTATGTTATAAGTACCTAATTGTTGTTTATGACAATTTTCATTAATGAAAGTCATTATTTATGGTAGTTTCAATAATGGTTGTTATTGATTTTGAAAGGTCTCGACATTAATTATCATTGTCTTCAACAAAACTCAGTTGTGATTCTTGTTATATTAGGGGTTTGACAATGAAATTCATCGTTTTTAACAAGTCGAGGATGACAATTGGATGGCGGATGGAGAAGGTGGTTGGTGGATGGCAACCGTTGGCGTGTAGAGAAGGATGCCGGTCGATGATGGCGGGTGGAGAATGTTGTTGGTAGATGATCATGGGTGGAGGATGTTGTCACTTGGTGATGTGCCACTATAAATTAAATAGGTGATTGCCACTTGGTGACAGTGTTTTATGGTAGTTTTGAGAGTATGGCTGATAATTATTTGGTTACATGCCCGTACTCGTACGTAACCTGGATCTGGCCCAATGTGGATATGACCTTTTTTTTCAGTTGTTACCTTAAATTATTTTATTAAATTCTTCAAAGTTATTATAATCAATTCCTTAACATTCTCTTTTTCTTTCTTTTTTTTTAGAATTATTTATATTTCATTACTTAATATTTTTTTCTTATATATAATTTATACTGGGCATGTTCATATTTTTTTTCAGTTGAATTTTTTTTTTTTTTTTTTTAAGTTTTGTCAACAATTTTTGAATGTGATAAATATATTATTTAGTAATAATAGATTATAATTAGTAAAATTTAAATATTTTTAAAATTTAATTCATTAATTTCACAATGCTCAAATAATAATAATTAGCTACTGAAATAAATTATAAATAATTTCCTTATATATTGAGTTTAATATTTAGGCATTAAATTTGTTACAAAAACTTGTTGGGTGTATTGTATTTATGATCATAATTTAAAAAATTCTTTGCTTGATTTGTGTGTTTTTTAATTTCTTGATTTTTGCAATTTAAATTTTATGGAAATTATTGACCAAATTAATTAATAAAAAAATTATATATAAACAACTTGATTTAAATTTTATTTTCCTTTCTTATTACAAATTAGTCTTAATTTAAAATTATATTTTATTAACTCAAATAATTATGAGTGAGATTATATTTTTCGTGAAAAAAAAAAAAAAAAGGCGAATATGAGGGCTGGGCATGCCCATCAAAAAATAGGTTCAGAGCGAGTATATAATAGGAGTTTCACAATGAGAGTGGACAAACGCAGGATTAGGTCGACCCGGACCTAACATATTGCCATCATCATTTGAGAAATTCATTTTAATTCAAAATATACATCAAACTAAAAAATTAAAATTAAATAATCCAATTTTTTGATTCTGATTTCAATTATGTGCATCCAAATGATTTTTTATTTAAATTTTGCTCATGCTATATATACTCAAATTAGTCTATGTAAAAAAGACTATATATCTTTAATAGAAATTGAGTTATTTTATTAAGTAGATCTAAACATGACACCCAGGCCCAACTTCTCGCCTGAAATAGTGGCAGCCTTGTATAGAACAATAAAGCCCAATCAATGTTTTCCATGCAACCGGGTGGGTTGATTTTGGGATAAATCTCACCCGACTTAACTACATCAAGTTGGCAACAACTTTATCAAGTTTTGAAGTCAGGTAACACAAAATTACACCCGGTTAAAAACTCGATAGGTTAACCGTATAAGACTTTTCATTGGTCAAATTATTAAAGATTGATCTAATACTTATTTTTAACAAATAATTTTTTTTTTTAAAGTATAGATGTTTGAACTATAAATAAACAAAAATTAGATTCTTTTAACATTATAAATATAATAAAAAATTTAAATAAAATGTAATATACAATAATGTATATTTAATATGAACTTTAATTAAATTAAATATGATGATGTTAAAAATCAACATGAGCATAGATTTGATTGATTCATACACGAACTCATTTTCATGTTTTAAAAAGCTTTAGATTGGATTTGATCATATTTTTATATATAAAAAATGGTTCTAAAACATTAGTAATAATTTTCGGGTGGAAAGTAACTCACTCGATTCTAAATAAAGATTAAAAAGTCACCTGATCTAGAACTCATATTTAATTAAATTGTCAGGTTTCAGTTGAGTAGGACTGAATTATTTGAATTTTATAATTTTTTGCATTCTCCTGTAGGGCATTATAGATTTTAAAAATCAAGTTGTGAATATATGATTAGGAAAGACAAAGAGTCAAGTTTGAGCTTGTTAAACTCACTGGGCTAAATGTTGGCTCATAAAAAAAAAAAGGATAGATTTTCAAAATTTTGTCATAATCAAAAGCAAAAGAGTTGATCAATGACAAGTTAGAGAGCAAACCAAGTTAATTATCATCAAACCAATCGTAATTATAATAATTATTTTTATAAGTAAATTTTTATACAACTTAAATTAAAGTAAACGAACTCAAAAATAAAATTTAAGATAAACAATTTTAGCAAATCAGTTCGTACTCGAACATATCACTCAGTAATTTGAAACTGTTCAAAAACTAACTAGACTCGTTACCTCTACTTGTATGGTCTGTACTCTTGAAGTCCATTTACAAATTCACTTGCTCATTGAGATTTCAATCTAGACGTCACCCTTACCATATAATATGAGCTAAGCCCAGAATTGTTTTGTACTTCTGTTTCTTAATGGGGTCCTAAATCCAACTTATGTATGCAAAGAGCAATTGGCAAAAATGCTACGAACACCATTTTCCTTCTGGTCAGCAAAATCTTTCTTAAACTTCTCTTGGATTTTGGTTCTTCACTTCTTTGGACTGCCTGACTCTGTGTTTACTGCGCGACGATGGGACGAGGAAAATTCAAGGGCTAGTCCACTGGTCGGCGCCAGTTCTCTACGCCTGAACACCTCGGTTAGAAGAAACACATTTCTATCTTTTTGTTTTCTTATGAATTCAATTGGTTCGGATTTTGTTGTATGTTCTCTCCTTGCCACCTTCAGATAAGAAAAGAAAATTCCTACAATTAGTTTAAAAATACGAAATTTAGCTAAAAATTTACTTTTTGATCTTAAATAAAGGAATATGAAAATGGGTTTCATATGTATACCTTGTTTTGGATGGTTATTGTCTTAAAACCAAATAGATACTTCTATTGGAGTTGAAGTAGCTTGGTTAATATAATCATATATGTTGAAATCATCCCAACTATTTGGGTCAGAGTTACTATCTGTCGTAATTATTTGTATTGTCTTGAGTTCTGAATGATATTTTTATGTGAGAAAGTTACCTTCAACTGTTGCATTACTGCATATTAAGAGGATTGACCTTGTAAGTGTGACCGGGTGAGTCTTGTCAAATTTTGAAGTTCTCTCTCCCCTTGTCCTCACATTCTGTAGTATAATTCAGCCCGTTCTCTTTCAATGGATATCACTATGGTGTGTTGGACATTGGAGTTCAAGGAGAGAGAAGCGAATTTTTACCTGCCTGTTTTGTTTTTTCAAAGAAAATGAGGAGAAACAATTGGAACTTCTTTCAGGACCTACGTTTTAGGTCTTATATAAGTTGGGACGAAAATGGTAACGGTTTCCTGGTGATGATGCCCTCACCTGCCCCCTACACAAACACAAGTAACGTGAAATAAAGTAAGAAAATGTCTGACGGTTTCTGAAAAGAAACATTGCTTACAACTTGTATTCCTTTCAATTATTGCAGTTGCTGTACATCCAGCCATCCCTGAACTTTTAAACAGGTTTCTCTCTCTGTCTCTCTGTGGACTATGGGTTGTTTGTGCGTGTGCCCCACTCCACTTATGGAACATGCATCATCAATGATACAATGCTATTTCCATGAATCCCACCTTCAGATATAAGGAGATCTTGTTTCTCAGATATGCCAAATTTCATAACTCGGATGGTGTATTTTATCTAATTGGAGATATTTCCTTGTATTTGAAGACTATGAAAACGTAAAGTCTTAAGGTTCGTTAATGGGATGGTAACAACTATCCATTTTATATTACATTTGGTGAGTTTGATCTACATGATGAGAGCTTCTATCCAACAGTATGGTTCATGAAAAAAGCATTTGATCTTAACCATATATTTTCATGTATCTGTCTGTGTGTTCATTCTACAGACATGCTTCTTTTTCCTATTTTTCTTTCTCAAGTATCACGAAGCCATTCTCTCTGATATTATTAGGTGGAGACTCCGTATGAAGAGGAAGAATCTGGGGATGGGTCTGGAGATGAATCTGGACAAGAAAGTGAAGTTAGTAAACTATAAATATTATCTATATATGTATGAAATTCACTGTATATGTTAACAAAAGCAAAAAGGCACTCAAGGTATTATTGACATTGAAAATCCTAACTTGGTGAAACCAAAGACCTTGAAAGCTAGAGATATTGATGTAAGCTTATTTTACTTTTGATAACTTGAATCATAATTAAATTTGTATGGGAGAAATGATAATACGACGTTCTTGTTGAGCAGGTCAGTAAAACAATTGAACTCTGAAGGCGTGAAAGGTATGTAAATTGCTCATTTGCTTCTATGTTTAAGGCTTGAGCTTATCATCTGTTTGAAGAGGAAGATCAGTATTGTGACTCAGAAAAGATAGTCTTTGTGCTATGAGTTACTTTAGGCTCTTGATGTTATATACTTGGTATAAGTTGAAGCTAAGCTTTTCCAGAGTATGGTTTTTTTCTTTTCTTTCTATAAATCTTCAATTTTTTTTTTCCTATCTTACAGTCTACAGAGAGGAGCTAGAGAAACAGAAGGCTCATGAGCGATATACGAGGCTTTAAGAACTAGGGAAAACATAACAAGCTAGGAAAGATTTAGGTACCTAATATCAATATCCTGTTCAAAATTAAATTTAGCTTTGTGAATTTTAACTGAGCTAGAGATACATGTAGGATATATACTAGCAAGTCATGAATTACCATTTTATCTTTCATAGTTAGAATTTATCTTTGTTACAGTCCTAAAGTGTAATTCTGTTCCCTTACTAGTTATTCCTCTTTTATTTGTTTCTTTGAATAATGATTGTTTTACTGATTAAAAGTTCAACAGAAGTAAGGCATGTTGGGTAGAAAGAAAATACAAGAGAGCAATGCATGAAAATTTGTTTTTTCATTTTCTCCTTGGACTCTTGGCTTCCATTTTACTACAATTGTTTTCAACTCTATTTTTCTTTCTTTTTCATGCTGTGAACTCATTCAGAGAGTTTATCTTATACGTCAACAAAGGGAAGAAGCTGCTAAGAAATGAGAAGAGGAGAAATCTGGTAACTTCTTAAAGACCACATAGACTCTTTACTTTTTTACTGCATGACATATTGACATTCAGTATCTTGAAAACTCATAATATATTGTTTCAGCCAAAGAACAGAAGAAGGTTGAATCTCACAACTGAATTTCCCAGAGAATGCCGTGCGAAGTGAATATCACAATTCTATGTTGGTGACATGGGATACAACTATATATTTCTACGTTTCTTTAATTTGGCCCAAGAAAATCCTGATAAATTTATTTTTTTGGATAAAATATTTATAGGACTAAGAATTTTAAACGAGTTTCTTATCTCCTTGAAACAGGATTATAAGAATCCTAAGAATAATTATAGAATTAATATAATGATGGATAAAATAAGAGAATATTTGATCAAAATAAAATAAAAAAATCTCAAATTATTTCAGAGAATTTTTTATTTTTTCATAGAGAAAAAAATTAAAAATAACATTATGAAAAGTAATATTATTTTTGAAAACCTTTTTTAAAATTAACAATATCATTTTAATTTGTTTATCTTTGGTTTGAGGGAATCCTATTGTGGAATTTATTTATTTATTATAGTTTTTGTAAGGAAAAAAAAAAGAAAAAAATCAGCCGTTTCGCAATCATGTAGTTGTGAAATAGTGATGGTAAATGGTAATGCTCCAAAATAGCTCGAGTTGTGTACTCTCTTCTGGAAAGCCAAAACACAAAGCTGAGCTTCTGCTCTTCTACTACCATGACTGGGACTGACCCCAAAAACCCTCAAAACTCCTTCTTCTTCTTCCAATAAAGTCCCCTCTGAAATTAGCAACCGCCGCGCCAACAATTTCTCAGGCCAAAGGGGTCATTTTCCGAACCCACCAGATGCAACGAACCCCGACCCGGCGACTCTCAGAGAGCAATGGAGGTTTGCCATCAGACAATACAGTAGATGGTACTCTCAAGCTTGGGGTTCCGCTATTCTAGCTGGGGTCTCCTTCTTCGCCCTTGGTTGGATTATCAAGGGATCCAACCCCTTACCCTCTTTCCGGGATGAGTCCCCTTCACCTCCCTCTTCTCTGATACGGTGGATGAAGCTCGCCGATGAAATGACGATGGCGACAATGAATGATGATGCTTTCCCTTTTAGGGTCAGTTCTTCTTTTGTGCTTGATACTTCACTCAATGCTTAATTGGGGTGTTTGGAATTGGTTTTGGGGAATCTAAAATGCATTATTAGGTTTGTTAGAATTATCAAGTTCAGGGGTATTCAAGTTGCAATTTTCACTAATAACAGTACATAGAGTGCTATTTACATAATGTAGAAATTAAACTATGCCGCTTATGAGAGGGTTCATATCCATTACTTGGTACTTGGTTTTATAGCTGAAGGTATTTCGTTTGATTATGTAATCTTGTAGTATCCGAGCATAAAATGGGAATATGCTTGCTTCTGTTTTATGTGCCCTTTTAATTTGCATATTCTTAGCTGCTTCACAAGTATCTAGTGTTTTCCTTTTCCTGTTGAATCCAATGGAAATTTATTGGACTTCATATGAGCATCCTAATTCTGAGCTAACTTACACTTGTTCAAGAACATGATACCTGCACATGAATATATATATTATCGTCTTACTTTATTTTGAACAGTGGAAATTTAGGGGTGAGTAACATCTAAATACTGAAAGGGTGTAAAGTACAATTTAGTTGAGTTTGGCATCACTCTTAACTTTTAAAACTGTGTTCTGTGAGCTTGCATTCGGGGGTTGTTAATTTTTGCAGCATCTCTACATGAAGTGGCAGATCGCATGCCTAAGCAGTAGCACTTGTGCTTGGCCATCCTAGACCTATAGACCATCTATTCTTAAAAATGCATTTTGTGGCAATAAGTTGGTCATGGACTAAGTTGCCTCCATTATAGGACTTCTCTACCCTGTTTCTCGTCTCTTTCTGTCGAAATGAACATTACTCATCATAATGAATGCCTAAAGACGTTATGCAGTTTAATTACCAAATGCTTCGCACATTTTGATGGGTCTATAGAATTGCCTTTTAGCAATCTTATCTGGCACAGATCTGTTTGTAATAGGAAAAGTTTGCTCTCGTTTGTCATATTTTCATTTCCATGTTATTTTTATATTCGTACTCTGCAAACTGCATGAGGTTTCTTGGTGCATGTTTTTTGCTGATTATACTGTTTTACTTGGTCAAAATAGGAAGACAATGCTAAGCTACTTTTTTGGAGGCTTATTATAGGACCTAGATGCTGAAGATTAAGTCGGACAAGAACTGAATATATGGAGTGTAAGTTTTGCATGGTAGAAGAAGGAATAATTGCTTAGTTGGCATCGGAGGTTAAGAGATTCCAACTGGTGAGCACTTTATATATCTTGGGTTAGTTATATATATCTTGGGTTAGTTATTCAACATGATGGAGGGATCTAGGAGGATGCTTTTTGTGGTGTTAGGACCGGTTGGATGAAATGGAGATATGCTTAGGGAGTTTTGTTTGATCAAATGATACCTTGAAAACTGAAAGGTATCTTTTATGGAAAATTATACATCCTGGTATGGTTATGGTATATGGGATTAAGCATTGAAGAAGAAACATGTCAAGCAAATGAACACCTTGGAGATGAAAATGTTAAGGTAGATGTGTGATACAAGGAAAGATAGGATAAGAAATGGCAATGTCTGATCTAAGGTACAGTAGTACCAATTGCAGAGAAGATCAGGGGAGCCATTTAAGATGATCTGGGTATGTAGATGTTCCTGCACTGATGAGTGAGAGCATTTCAGGTGGATCAAAGAAGACTAGTGGAAGACCAAAAATAACATGGGTAAAAGTGGATAGGAAAGATGATATAAATGGTTTAGCAGAGAATTTAGCCATGGATAGGATTGAATGGGTTAAAGAACTCATGTGGCGGACACCAACTAGTTTTGCGAGGACCCATGTGTAGCCGACCCCAATGATTTGGATTAATGATTGTTGTTATTGTTGTTGTACTCTATGCAAACTGCAATTTGCTTTTACTGTGTAACTGTGGAAGTAAATGCACATATCAAAAATCATTTAAAAGTTGAATTAGGATAACAGTTTGAACTCTTGGTGCTATCAATCTTGAATGTGTCTATTGTCTGTTACCGTGTCCCAATACTCAAATCTCATTTTGGCACGAATGGTAATATGGGAATCTTTGCTTAATTTTGGTTCACCTGTTGTCTTCTTCCATAGCACTGGCTGGGATATGAAACTTTTCTTGGCAATTGATGACATTCGGCCATTTTTTACCTGTTATTGTAAGCGCACATTTGCCTCTTCCGACTAGATCTGTATCAGTGTTTGTGCTTTCTGTACCAGAGGTGCAATTTTAAGGGGCTAATCTCAACTTACATTTTCTTCCTACCCCATCTGATCGATTAGTTCTCACTCTCTCTTTCTCTATGTGTGGCTGCTTTATATATATATACACTGCTGAAGGTGCAGAATCTCTGGAAACCAGATTCACCGAATCTTCAGAGTCGTATTTCATGAGTTGTTGGTTTGAATTTAATGCATGTTTTTCCATTAAATTAGCATATGCCTCAACATTATGACTCGTTTGTGTGATGGACATCCTGCCGCATCTACATTTAATATAAATGTCTGTATTTTCTGCATTTTACGTTGGTAAATATTTGGCAGTTTACTGAAATTAACAACCCATGAAATATTTCACTGCAGGTCGGATCAGCAGGAATCACAAGTTACAACTGCTTAGTTCTTCTAGAAACAGATAGTATGCCGCCCCAAGTTCATTATTTCTCACAACAAAATAGCCAATTATTTGACTTATCAACTCTAGTTCTTCACAACCCAATTGTCAAAATCATGTTTCTAGATATGGGCTCAACACTAATAATGAAAGTTATCAATAAATTAGCCTAGTCAATTTAATTATTGGAAATGTTATACTATTATAATATAGAAGGTAATCAATAAATTATGTTGACTTCTTAGATTTGAACAAAGTTGGTAGACAAACATGTTGATTTTTAGATAGTCTTTTGGTTTAATGTATAGGATTTTTCTAACGGAAGTGTTTCATACTTGTTAAAATGTAATAACTATAATATTTAGAAATTGAAATGTTTTAAAAATTTTAATTAACAATTTAAATATTAAATAATATTAAAATTATGATTAATTATAATAATAAATATTATAAATTTTTTATTTATAAAACCTTAATTTTTAAAACTAGTTAAAAATTAATTTAGTAAAATATCTAAAGTTTTATTTATTATCATCCAAACAACAACCAGTCAAATTCTTGAACTATTTGACAAACATGTTATATGCACATGGTAAAATCATTACACAAGAGAAACATGTTTTAAGAGTTGTTCTATATCTTAGATTAGACCATGTTGTATTTATTATTATTTTTTACTTAATATCATATTCTACAATTCTGAAAATTGTTTAATAAGTGTCTTGAAAGATCTAAGACATTAATTATAGAACATTGTGTTTATTTAAATAATGCAATTGGGAGTTGTTTAAGCAAAATCATGGTATTAACTCAACATAGTTGCAATATATAACACATTCAAAAGTAATTAATAAAATGTATCTGATTTTGCAGAGCAGACAGGAAGCTGTGACTAGGCCTCTTATATACACATTCTGGGGAATGACAACACTAAAACAAAATCACAAACCTTCCACATTAATTAATGCATCAAACCTAGTATTACACAAGCAAAATATTTTCTTGTCCCACGCTATCTGGCAGACAGAGAAAACTAAACCAAATCATGTGTCTCTCTAGGTAGACTAGTTCCACTAAATTCTGATTGGGATTCAGTACTTACCCCAATTGAATGAGTGATACAACTTGTGCTGCTACTACTGGAATCTGAATCAATGTTATTTGACCTCAAATTCGGCCTAAATATTTGCATTGAAGAGGCAGCTGCTACAACTTCAGCTGGAAAATTAAGCAAGGCCTTAGCACCCCTCATTCTAAAAGCAGCTCTATCATAAGCCAGAGCAGCCTCTTCAGCTGTTTCAAATGTGCCGAGCCATACACGTGCACCGTGTCGTGCCGAATCCCGAATTTCAGCTGCGAATTTCCCCCATGGCCGACGCCTGACACCTCTATAGTGCTTTTTGGCAATGTTCTTGATCGGTTCCAGGCCATTTTGTGCACTATTTTGATGCCTTTGAGGTGCATGATATGTGTTGGTTAGAGCATTGGCCTCATTGAGAACTTGGTATATGACCATGTCTTGTGAGTCATTCTCATTAAATGGAAGCTCACTTTGGGAGGTTAAAGCCATGGCTTCCCTTCTGAAATTTTTTGCATAAAGAGAAGAAGAGTGGAGAAGGGGTTTTCGGGTGATGGGTTTTGAAGAACTAATTGAGGTGTGGGTATTGGATTCTAGATTTGTATTTATCTTTGGGATGAAATGGGTGCATGTGGGGTCTTGAGAATTTTTTAAGTTGGAGTAAAGGGGAAGGTCATGGGAACCAAGGTGAAGAATGGACTATTTTTCCAACTTGTTGGTTGGTAAGTAGGGTTTTAAATTTACCCTTGGGCTGCTTTTATATTACAAAACTGCACTCATGGTCTTCAGTCAAGGAGTAATAAGATCATGAAAAGTATAACGAAAAGTTCATTTTGACAATTATATATTTATATGGTTCTTGATTTGAATGAGGAATTAAAAACCAATTTGAACACTTACCAATAGTAGTTCCGGCACCAACATTAGTCAAGAGTGATGAAAAAGTTTTAAAATATGTTAATATCATATAATGCTTGGAAGTGAACAATAATATAATATTTAAATATCTCGAATATCTTGTATAGGTAACAATTAGCTGAGAGTTTTAGTAAATTTGACTCAGTTCTACTTGGCTCATTAAATTTAAAGTTTGTGCAATTAGCTTGTGATCTAAAGTCAAGTTTTTAGGGTTATTTGATTATCTTATCACCCAATCAAGTTATAATTTATATTCTTTTTTACATATAAATAACAAAAATTTAATAAATAATACTAATTAAGTCAGCTCGAGAGTTTACGAATTAAAATTTAAAAAAAATTTAGCTCAACTCGTTTTAAATGAGTTCAAGATTGGTTCATTTTGAAAACGAGTTCTAAAAGACCATAACTCTATCCGAACCATCAATGAGTAGCTCAAAAAATGTTCACGAACTAGTTGCCTCATTACTGCCCTCAAGTATTCAAAATTCTCATTTATGTTAGTACAATTATATGCGAAGTATTACAATTGTTTTATGTACTTATTTTTTTTGAATGAAATGATGTCTAATTCTCAACCATGAAATCTATATATCTCACTTTTTGATTGAGTGTGTATGAGATGCTATTATAAAATTTATCATAGATGACGTGTTGGTCAAAAAGGTTTACTCTATTAATTGACATCTTGTGTTTCAATCATTTCAGGAAGACCGCACGAGAAATAAATTCTCATAATTTTAATTGGGCAAATAATATAAATTAATCAAAATACGTATAAATTAGCCCGAATATTATCACCTACCACTAAAATTAACATGTCATATAAAATTCTTTAGCAGAAAAGTATCTGAAATTGGTCTAATGATTAAGAAAATATTATAATCTCTTAATTCAATTAAATGGTTAAAATCTACATGGAGAGAAAAAGTAAAATCTTTGTCAATTTCTTAGTCTTGATTTAAATAATTTGTTGAGATATTTGATGTCTTGATTGTATCTTATATCTTCAAAATTATTCATGTACATCAAATAACATTAAAGATATTGGATATCTCACAAGCTGAAAATAAATATGTCAACCTCCAAACAAGCGTCATTTCAATCTATTATTCCTGCAGGCATTTCAAACACTAATTGGAAATTAATGAGTACAAAGTCTTTTCTAATTTTAAGCAGTATATCAACACTTACACTAAGCAAGTTCCTCCTCCTAAATATTTAATGAGTAGTCCTTTTCAAGTGTCCAACTACTAGACATGAACAATAAGTTCTAGGCAATTCTAACTGTCAAAATGAATTTTTGACATCAATGTCACATAATCTCCATTTCCTCATCTTTTTTCAAAATATCTAATTAATCAAGGAAAAAAAAAGTTGAAATTTCTAAAATTGGAAATTCTGTTTTAGAATTCTACTTGGACAGCAAGAGGATAAAGCTTTTTATGAGAAATTGAAAAAGAATTATTATTTAATCCCCAAAATAGTGTAAAAATTTATACAATTATATGAACAAATAAATGTGTTTTTAATTTTAATTAAATGTACTGATATATTATAATTTTATTTATACTAACAATTTGTTAGATATTGACACTTGAAAAAACAAAATCCTAAAGGTAAAAAGAAAAAGATTTGAATCCAATCCCATTATCCCACAAGAGCATAGGGCTAAATTTGCAATTCTATTAAAAGAGGGTGGCAAATTAGTAGAACCAACCTTCTGGTTCTTGCTGGCTTATTGTTATTGTTTAATGAAGTCATTGGGATCGTCACGACACCAAGACAGTTGTAGTTGGGATGACATAATTAGTTCTTTGAAAATTTGGAAAAATAGAATTGTATACGTCTCTGATCCCATCTATTCATTCTTTGGCTTTGAATTGAATGGGTCCCTTACAGAAAAACCTCAGTCGGGGTTCGTTTTGACTTTTCAACAATGCTTTTATAATATAATTTTGTTATTTTTTTAAATTTAAATGTAGTTGATTAGACTTATTATTTATAAAATAATATCTATTTTTAATCTCTTTTCATAAATTTACTTGCATAATGAACTTTGTGAGAGTGAATAAATTCAGTTGATATTAAAGTTTATGAACCCAAAAATGGTCGTATTTTTTTTATACTTAAATCAAATGATGACTTTATATTATATATGAATAGGATGATTTGATACATAAAAAAAAACATGAATATATAAGCTAATCGATAATTAATAATATAACAAATCTAATTTAGAATATAGCTAAAAACAATTACTTTAAAGACTACTTCCACTCTATTCTTCTCATTTTAGTCAAGTTATTAGGATATGATTGGCTTTAATATCATTGTTAAGAATGATAATAGAATTTACCCTCAAAAGTTAATAGGATACTATTCTCCTTATAAATTTACATTAAATTGTTCGTACAATTAGTCGTGAGGCTATTATAAATCTACATTAAATTATTCATACAATCAATGTGAGGCTTTTGTCCTTACATAAGTTTCTTTAAAAAAAAAAATATATATATATATATATATATATATGTATAATTTTTTAAATAATGAAGAGTCCAATTTTTTGAAGAAACTAGAAACTAGGAAGAGACATTTCGCATCCGCACGTGGTTTGAAATTTGAAAGAAGAAAAGACTTTTACAAACAAAATAAGTTGGTGAGACTATATAATTTTTTGGGCCTTTTGACTATGATAGGATAATGACTATATAAAGCTTAAGTAGGTATTGAAATCTCCTCTAGAAAATGGTTTTTTTTTAGGGTAAGATAGAAAGAAAAAAAAAAAAAAAAGAGAATTATTCTAAGTTATCAAGTATATTTGTGCTTGGGTCCTTCATTAATTATAATTAGCTATATTTTTGGTCAAAAGTTTTAGTACGATTTGCATAATACATTGAATATAGTCCATAAACAATAGAGTGCTTTACACTTCATAGTACCAAGTTGGCTTTAGTCACATAGAATTTTAGTACTCTATATATATATAGCTAAGGAGATACAATTTTGAGTTGAATATCATATGATTATTCATTGATTAAGTTTGAATAAAAATAAGAATAATAGTCAAGTAAAAAAATGCTAATTTAAAATAAAAATCATATTGAATGAGAATATGAGGATAACAAGTCATTTCCCTCCTATATTGGAAATAGGAAACCTTCATGTCTAAGTGAAGTGGACATTGACGATGAAGCACTCACTCCCCTCCTATGTTGGAACTTTTATCTAGAGGTTTCACTTCATTTTTCTGGCAGACATCTACTAAAAAGAAAAAGAAAAAAAAAGTTGTCAAAAAAGGGAAAAAAGATAGAGAATATTAAAGATTCATGTAATTAAAAGGATAACGCATACTTAGCAAAAAAGAGAAGATAATCTAATTGATTAATTTATGTAAAACTCTCATACAATAATTTAAGGGTCCGTTTGCTGTATTTTACAGAATTATAAGATTATTTATATTGAGTATTTGGTAACAATGTGTTAATATTAATATATAGACATTGTAGACGCCTACTAGATTATAGGATGGAGAAGAAAGAATAACTCGATCTAATACATTATATAAGCTTATATTATGAAATTGATGATACCCATTAAACAATAAAAGCAAATTGCTAACACATCCTTGGGTCCTTAATTAGCTCTAGTGTATATATTGGACAAAGCAAGTTTTCTTAATTTTTTTCTAATCTCACCCAGAAATTAACTAACAAAAGATGCATGCCAAGACATATATGATAGATGGAAAAAAACATCAAAGTTATTAAAGTACTAATAAATAGAGAATATAAGCAAAAACAAATTAAGTACTTTTTTTTACCTTGAACAAAATTGTAGTAATTGTGTCCTAGTTGAACCCTCTGATCATTTTCTCTTTGTGCAAATATTTGGCTCACGAGTCTGCTTTGTACTGCCACATGTTCATTAGTACTAAAATTACCAACAAAATTGTTACCTGCTTGGTTTTGTACTCTTTGTTGTCCTCCTTGCCCTAAGACACCTCCTCTAGGGTCAAAACTCCCACTGGTTGATGATCCTTGTCCTTTACAACACCCATAGTTACTACCTCCAATTCCTTGGCTATGGCTTCCTCTTTGGAATTGTATCATTGCAGCTTCAAGATCCCCAGCTGAATGTTGAACATTAGAAGAAGAAGGTAGAGCAATTTGATTTGTTGAATACTTAGGCTGCAATACTGGAGAAGAAAATAAAGTATTCTCTTGGCTTATTGTTCCTATGTCTAGAAAATTTGTACCATAAATATTAGAAGGCGAACCAGTGCTATCAAAAAGTTCTAGGTTTTCCATCTCTTGCCTAATTGAAAAACCACTACTTAAATTATTTCCATGTGGCTGTGAAATTTCTGACCTTTTAGGATTAATAATGTAATTAGTACTAGGTACAACTTCATGAGGTTTTTTGCTACTCATCTTAGTCAATTGCTGACAATGTTGCCTAAGAAGCTCATTCTCTACCTTGAGTTTCATGTACTGTCCTAAAGGTCCTTCTATAGGGTATTTTCCCCACATTGAAGCTTCCCATAACATAGACTTAACGGCTTCTCCCCGGTATCTATCTTCGAGCTTTCTAAGCATCTTTGTCACATTGCTTAAACTGAAAACGTCTTTAACTTCTATGAATTCTTCGAATTTCTCTGCCGGAAAATGTGGAGCCAATATACAATCTGGATTGCACCTTCGCCTTTGGTGCTTGCACGCCGCGCAAGATTGGTGACTGTTTGTCTCCCCTATTGCCATATGTATACTTAATGTGCTAAACCCTAGCTAAGAAAAACAAGTTAGTAAGATAATATAATGTACATGCAATTACTGTGCATAATAGTGAATGAAAAAGCCAGAGAAACCATGAAAATTAGTAGGAGCTTTTATATTATATAGGACTAGGAGGAAGAAGATAAAGAGAAGAATTAGGAGTAGAACCCTTTGTTGCTTGTGCCGTATAGAGAGAGATGGTAAAATTAGGTTAGGTTTCTTTCTTATATATGTTTGTGTACTGGGCAAAAAAAATAAAATAAATAATTTCTAATTAGACCTTAATTGTAATTAGTATTAATTAAGAAAAGGAATATTTATTCAGTTAATTAAACAACATGGTTTGTGGAATATACTAGCTTGCAAATATTACAAATGTACATACACAAAAAAAATAAAAAAATTGGATGAGTTATTTGATTCCTTTACCAATTGTTATATATGAAATACTATTATACACACAAAAAAAGTTCGGAATGAGTTATTTGATTCCTTTACAAATTGTTATATATGAAATTGTAATATAATTAATTGTTAATTATTAAATTAAGTTAAAATATTTTGTTTGATTTAAATAGCACTTTGTCATTTGTGAAATTCTTATCTTTTTACTGTTATAAGTATCTTATGCATATAATATTCCCATCATTTACCTATAAATTTTTTTTTTTCTCAACTGCACAAGTTTCATCTTAGCAGTCTTGGACATATTACAAGAGAGAAAAAGGGAAAAAAAAAAAAAGCCCTGGGAATATGACTAATATGGGCTTAGGCCTAAATGTAGACCAAGAAAGCTTTCTTCAATGGACTTAATGTTGTTGGGCTTAGCATGACTATTTCATCTTCCGACTTGATTTTGTATATCTTATTTAATTTAATTGAATTTTTATGTGTATAAATATTTTATATATTAAATTATATTATATTTAATTTGAATTCGATCATCATATATTAAATTTGAATCACATCAATTTTTAATTATATTATATTATTGGTAGGATCTTGCATACTTCATATCAGCTTATTTTCGGTTTGGACAATTTCGAATGTAAATATGCTTAAATTCCATACCATTAGGCTTGAGTTATCAGTTCGATAATGGTTTATGTATCATTAACTTTTCCTTTTTCCCTAGCCATACTTTTCTATAATATTGATGAATTTATTCACTTTTTTTGCATGTCCTAGCCATAGATTTCTATGAATGTTGAGAATATTCTTCATTTTTGTTAATCAGGGGACCCAGAGCAAGCTAATCCTAGCTCAACCCAGATAAGCACAACACCTTCCAATACTAATAATGGTTGACAGCAAGGAATATACAAATAGTAGGCCTCACAACCTTTTTGACTGCCTTTTCATTACATTTTAATATCGTTCTATTAATTCATCATAGTGTATTTGTTAATTAAGCAAAACTCTTTGCTTTTCATCATTCATTCCCTCCCTTCTCCAACACTTAAACCAACTAACACCACCACTATACCTACTTTTGTTACACTCTGTAGCTTTGGCCTTGTACTTAAAGAAAAGAAAAGCGTCTTTATAGCAATCATTTTAAATTTGACGGTACACAACTAAAGTAGGTAATAGAGTACTTGCTGCTAGGTTGTTAAGGGCCTATTCAGCCCTCCCTCTTTATTTCTTTCACAATTTCATCATCAAACTTCTTCATCTTTGTTGCAGTATTCAATGTTTATAAGAATACAAGGTTTTTCTTAGTTGCAGCAAGAAGAACAATCCTAAGAAAATGAGCACTGCAAGATTTATCAAATGTGTGACCGTCGGAGATGGCGCAGTAGGAAAGACTTGCATGCTTATATCTTACACCAGCAATACCTTTCCCACAGTATGTTCCTTGAACCATTGAATTTTTTTATTTTTTATTTTTTCATTTTTCTCATTTCGGTTTCCTCTTCTGTAGGATTATGTTCCTACGGTCTTTGATAACTTCAGTGCTAATGTGGTGGTGGATGGTAGTACAGTCAATCTTGGCTTATGGGATACTGCAGGTATGTTATCTTTATGAATTCATTATTACTTTATGATCAGCATAATTTTATAAAATTGAGAAACTTTTAACTGTCTGCAAGGCCTTAAAAAATTGTTCTAATTGCTTAATTTATTCATTGCAGGACAAGAAGATTACAACAGGCTAAGGCCTTTAAGTTACAGAGGAGCTGATGTTTTTTTGCTGGCCTTTTCTCTCATCAGCAAAGCTAGTTATGAAAACATCTACAAAAAGGTTTCCAAATCTCTCACCTTTATATGTTTCCTGTACAAAATTATTTGTCTAAAGATTGCTTGATTTCCTATGCCAACAGTGGATTCCTGAGTTGAGACATTATGCTCCAAATGTACCAGTTGTGCTCGTGGGAACTAAACTAGGTAAGAAGATTCCACCCAAGAAGCACTACATATAATCATGAACAAATCAATGGGGGACAGAATCTTTCAACTTTCTTTTTCTGAATCAATAGAACAGTAAATTCAATTGCATGCAAGTTTCTTTCAAAGGAAGTGATCAAGCAACATTGCATAAAGTTGCAAATTCTGCTTAGAGATAACAATCCATGTACATATTCACACCGTACATCAACATTATTCTGTTGCAATTCAATCTGCAGATTTGAGAGAAGACAAGCAGTTCCTGATGGATCATCCCAGCGCAACACCAATAACGACTGCACAGGTACATGTACATCATCACCAAGCTAAACTAAAAGCATTCATGCATAGGTATATACTAAAAATAGTTTGCATGAGTTTAACAATCATTGTTATGTTGATCAGGGTGAAGAATTGAAGAAAATGATTGGAGCAGTAATTTACATAGAATGCAGCTCAAAAACTCAGCAGGTACTAATTTTGCAAGCCTGCAAATCATCCTTTACTTCTAGCTTTTTAGTAGGGAACTTAAAAGAAATTGCTCAAAGAAAGAAAATCAAAAAGAATTTTGATCTGCTGTGTTGTATTGTTTATTCTAATTTTTTAATGGTTCTGCTTTTTTTTCAGAATGTGAAGACAGTTTTTGATGCTGCAATAAAAGTTGCATTGAGGCCACCAAAGCCAAAGAAGAAACCACGAAAGAGAAGGACTTGTACTTTCCTCTGAATAATTCCAATGTCAGTATCTGTCAAAATTCTTATACAAGTCTACAATATTGTTATTTGTTAATTCCAATATGTACGAGGAAAAAAGAAAGAAGAAGAAGAAGAAGCATCCTCTGCACTCTGCAGTAGTAGAAGACCAATATGGAGGACATTAGATTCCTTCTAAACTGTAAAAGCTTGAGGTTGATTTTTTAGTACCTGATATATTCAATTAATTATTTTTTTTGCAGTACCCAGTTGTTCAATTTTATAATATTATGAATGGAAAAAAAAAAATAATAGAGTCCGTATTCATGTAGCCATGACATATATAGTATGCAATAGGCTAGCCTTGTTAGAAGATGGTGAATACTCACAAACTAATTCAAAAGAAAGAGGAATAAATAGAAGTGATATTGAGAACACTCAAAATTCAACCTTACTTTCTTACCTCAAACTAAACACATTACAATGAATATTTATATCTAGGGCCCAAATGATAGTTGTAAAGACTTTATAATTAAATGTCCACTAACAAGAATTTAACACCATAGACTTTAAGGATCAATATCCCCATTACAACAACATTATTATTCGTTAACAAGATTAAATATCTACTCACCCATTAAAAAAAAAAAAACTCTTACATTAATACAAACTCAAAAAACTCAATTACATGCATCAAAAAATACTACCACGAGCATAACTAAAGCAGAATGATACTTAAGCCAAAATTCTCTCCTACACCGAATCACGGTTTCGAATCTTAGGACTTTCCTCCATCTACGAATAAAAAAATAAAAGCATGAAAAGAATCCCTCCCACCAACTCCACTAAGCATGACAAAAACCAAATCTTAAATATATATGTTTTTGATACTTGGAACAAGTGCATGTGTTACTCTGGGCTAAGCAAGCCCATAAATTAATCAACCCAAAGAAGATAGAAAAGTTCAAAGACAACAAAAAAGGGTGTGTTTCAATTTCTATCCCCTTCTTCCATATGCCAAACAAAAAAAAAAGGTTTACAATTAGGCTTTCTTTTGTTTCTCCCTCTTTCACTTTTTGGTGTAGAGCTTGAGTCGATGATGAATGATTTCATTGACGCGCATCCTTTTTTTTCACTTATGCATAGTCAACATACGGATAGTGATATGAAAATTTTGTGGAAATATTGTTTGAAACTCTATTAGTGTATATCCTTCGATTTTATACAAAACATCTTCGATACTATTAAAACGGATGAGTATTGAAAATTCATTCTTAATTTTGTATTGTGTATTGAAAAAATATAAGTTTCTTGTGCATCAAACTTAATGAAACAATATTTTTATCCTTATAGTTTGCATATACTATTATTTGAATTTTGATTTTGATCTTAAAAGAGAAAGTTTGATGCACAAGAAATCTAATCCAAGTACTTATGAAAGTTTGATTTTGATGACCGTTGTCCCCTCAAGTACATATGAAAGAATGCATGACCAAGCCATATAAAATCTAATCCAAAAACATTCTAATCAGTGAATTTCAAGCATGTAATGGTTTAACAAAACAAATCTTTTGATAGGGTTTTAATTTCATTCATCAAGTGGATGAAACAATTATTAACTTTTCCAACATTCGAGTCCAATTGCAAACTACTGATCACTACCCTTTTTCTTTTTTCTATCTATGACTAACTCCAAATTTTCTGTGCCCTGAATAATATTATATGTTTAGTCTCTCCAAAACTGCACTAAAGTACTTAATTAATTCAATATACATATATAGAATTTTTTTTCAACGAGTTTCTTATAGTACTTGTTAAGGTAGAATAAGTGTTATAAAATTTTTATTTATGGTATCTTAGTAAGTGTCCTAAAAATACCTATTTGAAACTAAAACTCATATATATTATAATTACCAAGTATTTTTATAAATACACTTGTTAAAATTGTATAAATAAAAATTTGTAGTATTTATTACGATAATTAAGCACATAAATTATTATTCTTCAAATTTTAATTTTTTAAAATTATATTTATTACATTTTATTACCCTTAAGACACAGGTAAAAAACCCCGAATTGCATGTGCAACAAAATTAAAGCATTGAATCTTAGTTCGTTGTGTATTTACTGCATGCACGTTCGCATTTAGTGACTGCTGTTGGCGCAATTTTAGCTAAGACACACATACCCATCTCATGTTTTCATTAGATTAATATCAAAACATTTATTGATTTCATGTGCAAGCACTTCATTCCATTTTCCACACCCTTTTATAAACCAAAAGATAAAGAAATATATTTTATAAAGCATTGTCATGAGTATATTGTTTAATAGATATTATTTGGTGACATATGTTTATTGGGTAAGCAATAAGGTAGAAGATCTAGTTTTGTTGAAATTAATATTAAATTCATTCATATCTTCGTCTAATAATTTAAATTTGTAAGTTGAAAAAAAAAAAAAATTGATTTTCGAGTTTGAATTTAAGAATAAAAAGGAGATAAAGTCATAAAGGTAATAAAGAATCGATCGAGTTTGGGATGTGTACAGATTGAATAAAATTAAGTATGTTTGTTTTGGAATTCGACAGTAATCAAGATACATAAAATAAATTTCAAGCCAATTGGAAGATCTAAAGTGAAAGCCTATTCAAAAAACAGATGTACTTTATCAATTGCTTGGTGTGTGTGTTTTATTTGGTATGTAGATTATATGCACTTTGTCAATATAAGAAAACAAACTAGAGGAAGAACATAGAAGGATAATTGTTGAATATACAGACTGATCTTAAAGTCTAAACCATAGGATGATATCCCATAATAGACCTAGCTAGGTATTAATTATCCTTTCGTATTTGATCCAGACAAAAGGGTAGGAACAGAAAAAGGAAAAGATGATTAGAAAGGAGGAAAAATAGGAAGAAAAGCAATAAATATAACGTGGGCAGTGAGCCAGTGAAACAGATCAGGATCAGACCTGCATGTCTGGCTGCCACAGAACCTAGCTAAGCTAATAATAGCTATTGGCTAGCTAGTACGTACCCAGTACAAGAGCAGGTTGGATTCACCTTCATAATAATTAACTTAACCAAGCACCTAGTAGTATATCCATGAGTGGAAATGAATAATTCAACTTCAAAATTCAGAACTCCGTGAATTACTTATTAAGAATTTTATTCAAGTTTGGTTGTGAATTTTATTTTAAGAAATAATTAGTGAATAAGTTGAATTCAAACTTTGTCAATTTTAACATGTAAATTCGTAAGTTCATTTGTTCAAATATATATTATATATTTACATAAGTTTATATTCATGAGTTTTAGATGAACACAACTCCTATATCCAGAAGTCATGGCCAAAATATCCAAATGTACTAACACCTTCTAAGTAATGGTAGCAGTCAGGAGGCTACATCAGTTGCAAAATTTTGTTTGATGGGATTGTATTCCCAACTTTCTGTTTACTTACTTGTCTGTCTGCCCCAAACATAGAGATAGAGAGTCTAAGACATATCAGAGATAGAGTACTTGGCCATGGTCCCATGTTGTGTTGTCATAACCTCTGAAAATGTAGAGGAAGGAGAATTATGTAGGAAAACATTACAAAGAAAAAAGAACACAATGGTCTTAGCTTTCATATTCTTACTATTTTTTATATGCTCTGTCCAAGTATCCGGTATTATCGGGATTAAGTTATTAGACTAATGTACATATGTAAGGCATTTTAATTTATTTTTAAATTATAAGATATTGAGTTTGAGTATTTATTGTGTCACTTCGATATGTCTATTGTCAATGTATTCTCTCCTTGTAATTAGAAGAGACAAATGGTACCCTTATCTGGAGACAAAGCAACCTAATATACCACAATATTTTCTTACCAATTTTTTATATAAAAATATTAGGTAAATGACACATTTTTACTTATGTTCTTTAAATTAAGACCTAGTTTAACCAATAATAGTTAGATACAGTGATAAACGAGCTGCATCACTAAGTTAAAAACACAAGTTCGAGTCCTTTGAACAAATAATTGTTGAAAGAGCCTCTTAGACAATACAGGAAATCTGAGAAATCAAAAATAATTAACACCTAGTTTATCTAGATTATGTCTATGTGTATTTAAATAACTTTGATGTAAAATAATGGAAAGCATAGAAGCTAGCTAGCTAAATAGAAACCTTTGATAATAATTAAAGCCTTAGTAATTAAGGCAAAACAAAAAACCCGCATCTGTAAACATTTTATGTCAAAAACACTATTTTAATTAAAGAATTACTAACAAATTAATTGACTACTATGTGAATGAAATTTTAAAAAGTCAATCCAAGTGGTCAATTTTGATCAAAGTCAAAACAGTCAGTAATAAGTAGTATTAAGCCTCCACGTTAATTGTTCCCAGGCATAATTTTCAAAAGGATTAATTATATTAGCTCAATATAAATCCTTGATTAATGACAAAAATTGAAATTCAAAAGCAGAGGAGACTCTATTTCAGAGAGTGAACTTTGCATGTCGGAATTGAACCGACACAACTTTAAGATCTTCCCTTACTCAATGCATGAGGAGTTGGATTAATTAGAGAGAGCAAGAGAGAGAAAGAAAGAGAGTGAAAATGTGGGTTAATTAGTTCATGGATCTTTCAAACTTCACCAAACTGAATGGCCTCTAGCATGCCATATGGGAACAGAGAGCCCTCTTCATTAAATATGCATTTGACTATGATGGTATTGTTATTAGCTCAATGAAATAATATTAGAATTAAATCTTGAAAAATTCTCTTTTAACTATTGTAAAAAAAATTGGCATGAATGATTTATTATTTATTGGATAGTAGATTAATAAAGATGCGGTAAACTGATCTGTATGAGTCACCTCAAAAACAATAATTGACTATATATATATATATATAAATATAAAAGAAATCCTAACATCCACCGATATATGTTAACAGTGTCCTTTATATATATTTGGTGGCATCTGCATCCAAATTAAAATGAGATCATTTCAAAAAATTTGAAAAATTCTATAATTTATATTAAGTAGAACTTTTCAAGAAAACAAAATTAAATTATATGCACATATATTGGATTTATTTAGATTAATACAAGTGTAATTAATTGTAGATAGTAATAAATAAAGCCCCTCGAGTCAATCCAAAACATCCAAAAACCCTTCCTTATTACTTTGCCCAAATTGAACCAAACTTTGCAATTACTATAACCCACCACCGCTTTCCACTCAAACCTTACGGTGCCTCCTTTCTCCTTGACTTTCAAACACCCCCTATTTAATCCTACAACAACCTCTTCCCATTAGAATAATCCAATTGGTCTTCATCAACTTCATCTCATTAATACGCACACACACTGATCTGTAAGCAACAAAACCAAGTGAATCAAATCCCTCTCATTCTCTCTCTCTCTCTCTCTCTCTCCATGGAAATCTGAAAGAAAGAAAATAAAAATCAAAGAGACAAACTGATCAGAAACCCACCTCTCTGCCACCCCCCACTACTTGTAAAAAGAGCCTCTTTAGCATTAAGAGCTTCTCTGTCAATCTCTGAAGATGATTCTAATTAAGTCCCCAGCATGTATTCCTTTCCATGTTCTCTTTGCTTCTCGTCCGGGGGGAATTTTGCTTGTACTTTGAGTATCTCACAAGTATTTCAAATTTAATGCCCAATTTAAAATCTAGTCCTGCAAGGTATCTAGCAAGGGATGGGAGCTATAGTACTTTCTCTCTCTTTTATTTATTTTGCTTTCCTTTCTTGTTTATGTTTTTACAGGTGATTCTTGTTGTGGGTTTTGCCTATTTTATACTCCTATTTAATTTTAATATATAACTTTTCTTTGGGAGATGGGAGTCACTACTGTTCATGAAATTTTATTATTTTGTTATTGATTGCAATAAAATGATTTACAGTGTTAGGTGAGGACTGAAGAGGCTATAAGAGGAGATGTTATGTTTACCTAGAGATTTCAGTGCCGAAAGCAATTAGAGTTACCAAACAAAAGGGCTACTACTTCTCTCTTTGTTTTCTCTTTTGGTTGGCTGCTTTGAAATCTTTCTCTGATCTCAGTAATTTCTGTTTACTTTCATCATCAACATCATCATGGCTTCATCAAACAGACATTGGCCTAGTATGTTCAAGTCCAAGCCCTGCAACACCCACCACCACCAATTGCAGCATGACATTAACTCTTCCCTCATGTCCACTGGCTGCCACAGAAGCCCCTACACTTCAGGTTTGTCAAAATTAACTATAGCTTGAAATAATGATACCCGTTTAAATTCTGAACATCAAAGCCTAAGGTAGCATTTTTAGCTCAGCTATAACAGTATGTTAGTCTCTTTATTGAATTTTATCAAACACTTTTTCTCTTTGAGAATTTCATCAAACACTTTTTATACTGTCCCATTTACAGGTTGTGAAGAGCGAAGTCCAGAACCAAAGCCAAGGTGGAATCCAAAACCAGAGCAAATTCGTATACTTGAAGCTATTTTCAACTCTGGGATGGTGAATCCACCAAGGGAAGAGATAAGAAAAATCAGAGCACAACTACAAGAGTATGGCCAAGTGGGAGATGCCAATGTCTTTTACTGGTTCCAAAATCGCAAGTCGAGAAGCAAACACAAACTTCGTCACCTCCAAAATTCCAAAAACCAAAACCAAACCAGCAACACATCCGCACCAATCTCCTCCTTTACCACCACAACCATTGCACCTTCTTCTTCATCTTCTTCCTCCGAGAAATCATCTCCAAAATCTGTCCCTAATAATAAGACATTAATCTCTATGGGATTCACAAACCTGAACGACGTTGTTTCAAATTCTCCAACTGGGTCTGTGAACCAGACCTATTTTCAGAACCACAATGAGAATTCTCTACCTGCTGAACCATTCTTCTTTCCAATGCAAACAACTGGTGGAATGACACAAGGGTTTTGCTTCTCTGAGCTGTCCAATGTTGTTCAAGTCCCTCATGATGAACAAAATGTTGGAGTTGGACCTTGCACTAGTCTCTTGCTTAGTGAGCTTATGAACCAAAATACATCTTCAAAGAAAGATGTAATTCATGATGATGATGAAAGGGTCTTCATGAAAATGCACCCACAACAGCTCGGTTTCTCTGTTTCTAGCACTACTCCAACCATTGCAACCACAACTTCTACTGTTCCATCCCACATTAATCAACTTCAAGGTAAATTGTTACTAAATTCTATGCATTCAAAATTTCCTTAGATTTAAGGGTGGAATTTAGTATTTGTTTTTTTTTTTTTGGGTTTAATTACGCAAATATGAAGGGCATATTCGTAATAATTGATGTGTGAAGAGGGTATTATGGTCATTGGGTCAAAGATTTGCAATCTCTGACTGGATGGACGTGTGCATGGCTTTGGGTGAAGCTATTGATTACTGTTTTCGACTTCGATCGGGTTTATGTAAGCAAGTAGACTTGTGGTAGTACATATGAGGAAATAATTCTCTGTTTCGCAGGTGTTAGTGAACAGGCTTCAGTGGGTCCTACTGGTTTAGCAAAATCTACTGTTTTCATTAATGATGTGGCATTCGAGGTGGCAGTGGGACCCTTTAATGTGCGCGGGGCTTTTGGTGATGATGCTGTGCTAATCCACTCCTCTGGTCAGCCCGTCCTCACTAACGAATGGGGTGTCACCATCCAATCACTTCAACACGGCGCATTTTATTACCTGGTGCGCACGATAATACTGTATCATACCCCAACCAAAAGTTTAAAATTGCTAAAAAGTACTCTAATATTCCTCAAATTACTAATTGTTCCCTTTTTTTTAATTAATTGCAGATATAAAAGTTAGCAAGCTGAAGGAGGATTTAGTAGTTATGGTTTCTGTAATCTCTATCTCTCTTATCTAGGGTTTGGAATAGTGTTTTAGTTGATGAATCACAAATTAAATATGAAAAGTTGTGGACCTTTTTATGTAATTTTTCATTTTCATTAAGCAATTAATATATATAATTATGTTATATTTAAATGATATCTCTGCTTCTTTGTGAATTGGTTCTTAAAAAAGAAAAAAAATGAAAATCATAATTAATGACCCAAAAATGGGGGTAAATGCATGTGTACATTAATGAGTATGTGAACGGATATATGCAGCTATTGAGAGAGGTTGTATGTTGCAAAAGAGGGTGATATCAGTTTTTCACAATTTCTGCCAGCATTTTAGGTTTGACACACTTTGTTTATGTTTAAAGCTTTGCTTTGCTAGCTTGCATATGCTATGGTGGTTCTCTTGCATGTTGCCACCTTGCTGCTAGTGCTACCTCAGTGCATGTCTCTCAAGAAACTGTGTTGTTTGTTGGCTTTGCCTTTAATGCGTATAGAAGTAAATAATTAACTCTCTGTAAGCTACTATATTTGAAAGTCTGGCCTCTCTTAAATGCATGAGATCATATCCTTCAATATAGTCTTGCTTAATTTACCTTCTTTTGCAATCTTAAGGCATACCATATAATTGAAAACCAACCTTGCTATTATTGTTAGAAGAAACATCTAGATCAACCTTTTGTTACAAGGAACAATATCCTTAAAACATTCAGAACTAATTCAAGATTTATCTAACATTTGTATTCTCTCAAAGTGAACATGCATGGTATTTCATATATAAGAATATAAAGTAGATTTAGTTTTTAGGATGAAAATCAACTTAGACGTAGTGTGTGCAGAGAAAGACCCCTTATAAATAATATCGGTTATATATGACGGATAACAATTTAATTAATCCAGTTAGGTTGGGTTGGTTATTCAAGTTTGGATCGAGTCATGGCTAAACACAAAAACCATATCAAATTTTGACTCCTGTCATGTTTTAACATATCGATCGGGTCAAATGAAGAGCCAATCCATTGCCTTGCCAAACGAATACAAGTAGCTCTTTAATTTATGTATATCCACTGTCTATCATGTTCATATAACACAATGTATGACAGTACGAGCTATCTACTGATCTCAAACAGTACTTTTCAAAAACGGTAAGGTACTAATGTTTTTCCACAAACTTCCACATTTGTGTTTTGACTGGAGAGTATGGCTATTAGGAAATCCACTGTATGTTACCAATACACTCCACACTAAACTACATATAAACCAGATCAGATAGAAAGAGAAGAAAATTATAGGAAATGAGTTGTTAGGTTGTCTGGTTGTGTTTTTGATGAATGGTCAGCTTCATTTGCTTATTCTACGAAGTGGGGTATATTTATTTACGTGTACTCTGCCAAAAACAGTGTTTTCTCTCAGTCACATTCTCTGATTTGATTGAGTGATTTAGATATATCAATGAAATTAATTAATCCACTCTGTCTAAAATTTTATGTCTCTCTCTCCCTCTTCTTGCTATGTCAGACCTATACATTGCCTTTTGCATGAACCGTCGCGTACGTGTGGTAATGATCATACACATGACCACAGTCGCCAACACACATAGATAGTCTTCCCTGTCATACTCTTTCTTTGGTGTCATTTTAGAGATGGAGTATGGGAAGCATGGTTCAGGAAAATTGTCAAACATTTGATGTGCATGGCATGGCCTTTTTGAATGGACTGGGATTTCAGATTTGAACGTGCTTGTTTTGGTACTTTTGATTAACGGGACGCATATTGGAGGTGGTGACGAGTGAGTGGTTCATGTCATGATATATCTTGTTATGTTAGCTGCATTGTCTTCCCCACCAGGGAATTAGGTAAAGGAACAGTCATTTTGATGGGATTGTACTTCTTGTCCATCTGATTTTATGACAAATTTCTTGTGCAGATTAATTAGATTTTTGAATATATTCCATGTACAATACAAAGCTTGTTGAACCAATGTAATTCAAACTTAATTGAGAGTTTTCTTTTACTTGTCAGTGTTGGGAATTATACAAAAACTTTCTTATTTACATTCAATTTTATTATTTTAAAAAAATTACATAAAAAGATTAATTAACATCCTATGCACACACTGTTCTCTCACTGCTCTCTATATTTTTATATTATTGAATATCATATATTTTTTTATTCGATCCTGGTTGAACATACCATTACCATTTTTTTTCTTCCAGGGCTGGGTCTAAATTTTTTGCTAAATAAGACTTGTCCACCAAGCAAACTTTTCTCCCAAAAAGACTCAATCATAATCTAATTAGTTTTTTTTTATATGATAATAAACTAATTAGAAAATTATGAATAACATTATTTGGGTGTAAAAAAAATAATCTAACAATCAGTTCAAACCAGTTTACGTGTACATCAGTACTAATTCACATTTCCAACCTAATTAAAAAGATTATCCATGTTGTTGCTAAAAAAAAATATATAATGATTTTATAGTCTATAACTTCTCTAAGAATTTGACCTTGTATAGTCAAAATCAATGGAGTATACATTCATTTTGAATTGGAGATTTTGTGTTCAAATTATGAGTTGATGTAAAACTTATGTAATGGTATTAGGGTATTAGTGTGCTGACCATGAAGACTTTGGTGCTGGCTCCTACGGTTGTTGCTTATGAGCTACGCATATGATAGCATATGAACAACAAGTAGACAACTATATATTCTAAACCTATCCTAAACATTTCCCAAAGTGTATCGAGATTAACATGCATTTTTTCAAAAAAATAAATAAATAAATAAAACCCATACTTTAATCATTTATGAATATTTATTACTCTAAGAATTCATTTGAGGTATAATATATAATTAGACAATATTTATTAAATAATTTAATTATTCTTTCCCTCCACACAAAATAATTTATCACCCATACTATAAGAATACATTCACAATACAATTAATATTATATTATTATTATCAAATATTGTATACGAGCTAATTAAATTGTATTATTCTTTGATGTCCTACAATGTGTTAAATAAGCCTTATTTCCAAGATGGCATGAATAAGTGTTTGGGTTTTCGGGCTGAACTATGATGGACTGCATCGTGTGGGAAGCGGGCCATGCATGGACTTGAAGGGCCCATATGATTTTTATTTTTTCTTGCAAGAGATTTAAGTATTATACTTTCTAGTTAAAATTTGTTTTCTACTCCTAAAAGTGGTTTGGTGGTTAAGTGTAACTTTTCATTTACTTTTACTTTCTGAATTTGAATATCCAAACACACTATCGATAATTACATATTCTTCAGGTAGGCAAATAAATAATACTCCCTCTAAAAAGCAGTTGCAGTTCCTTAAAAAAAAAAGTAAAACAATTTATTACTGAATTAATAGTCACCATATGTTAGGTTGCAGTTACTCTAATTTTCTAAGACACCATATATTTGGTTAAAGTTCCTCTAATTTTCTAACCACACAATATCAATTCCAACATTAGTTTGGTGTATGTATTTATTGAGTTCTTCTATTTGGGTGCAAATTGCTAATCACTTCTTTAAAGCTTTGTTTAAAAAAAAGAAAGAAAGTAAATTAGAGATTATTAGTGATGAAGAAACCTAACATCATGTACAACAAAAATTAAAAAAATAATAATAAATCTTAATCAAATGTAATGTTATAACATAAATCTTAACTTTTTTCATTGTTCCAATTAAAAATATATATCATAATTTAATCTTTAAACATTAAATTATCATAAATTGAAAATCAATGATCTTCGTTCATTCTTTCTATAAATTTTTAATTTCTAAGTAACACACTTATGTACAAATTTAATACTATCCATGATAAAAAGTCTTGAGCAAATATCAAACAATTTGAAGCTTAAATGTTTGTTTTCCTTCTCCAAAAGCATGTTTCCAATTCAACTTGCTACATGAAAGTAAATATTATTTTGTTGAATTCCACTCTATATAAAATTAAAAAAAGAAGTGAATTGCACGTGTCAAAAACAAATTATTATATTGTTATTGAAATATAGATTTGACTCATATTCTAAATTTGATCTTTATAAAAAAATAACTTATGAATATAAAAAAAACTTAATTTTGTCCCTATTAAAGGAAAAAAAGGAAGGTACAAAAATTTTAAGAATTGGGATTGTTAGTTTGTAACCATTTTAGAATTGAAAAGAAAGAAGAAAAAAACTCATAAAAGCCAGTTTGTCCGCCACCCACTAAAGCCAGTGTGCCATCCCACCGTCCACCTTCATAACCATTCTTTGGCAGCTAAGAAACCCATTTTTCCAGCTCTTGCTGTTTCCTTAACTCCCCATTAAATTCAAAGTTCCCGTTTTTACATTGTCCCAAAATCTTGAATAATGAAAATAATTATGAATCTTCAATAAAAACCCAAACTGCCAATTGTAATTTCTCATTGATTAGAGAAAATTAACATAATTTTCTCTTTCATTTCTCCTCTAGCCAAACACCAAGGTGAAAGACAATTGTGTGTAGGAAATGGGGGCGTACCGAGCCGACGACGATTACGATTATCTGTTCAAGGTTGTGCTGATCGGGGACTCGGGCGTCGGGAAATCTAACCTGTTATCGAGGTTCACCAGAAATGAGTTTAGCCTAGAATCCAAGTCCACCATTGGGGTTGAGTTCGCCACCAGAAGTATTCATGTAGATGATAAGGTTGTCAAGGCCCAGATTTGGGACACTGCTGGCCAAGAAAGGTTTTGACTCATTTATTGCTTCCCTTTTCATCTTGCGTGCTCGAATTCGTTGGTTTTGTTTAAATTTTGGATTTTGTTTTGTGGACATGTTGTGTGCTTTGTTGCTCAAGAAAATTCACTATTATTCGGATCCTTGAGTTTTTCTTTTACTTCTGAGATTCGAATGTTTTTGTTTATTGGAATGAGTAACCGAGATTGTCTCTTGTTTATGTTCGACCCTTAATTTGGTTGCTAAATTTACTGATAAAGGAAAATGAAATGATTTTTGAAGTTTTCCTGTTCTCAATTGTTTGTGCTTAGGAAGATTGAAAGGATTTTAGCTGTATCAGCTGTATAATCATTGTAATTGCGGTTGGAATTTCCTTTCTAGAAACCATTGTCTAGTTCATTGTTTACTCTTATTGGAGCTAGTCTGTGATTTTAAATTGTTATTGAATCTTCTTGTTGTTGTTATGTCAAAATGATGTGTAGTTCATGTCATTTATGTATGGAGTTTTCTACAATATAGTTCGACTAATGGACGTGGATGGAAGGTTATTCTTTTATGTGCATTTAAGATTGATACATCAACATTTGGACTTCTGTAAGTTCAATGCTACTCATACATTGCCAAGATTGCTCTAATTAGCCTTTTGATAAACATGCTTACTGGTAAGCATTTAAGGTGCATGGAAGAAATGGAAAGACTTGTGTCTATAATTGCTTTCATTAATAGAGTACTTACATAATTATTTCCTTTTGCCCTGATAACCAGTCTGTCCAGTCATAACAGGCTTGTTAGTTAAATGGGAAAAAAGCATTCACCTAGGCGTTCAGGTGCATACAGGTGCTGCAAGGTGCCTTATAGAATAGCAGGCGAGGTGCCAGTAGTTGGTCACATGCTTTTGTTGTTAAGCATCTGCTTCATGTGAGGCAAAAGACACGCTCCTTGAAGTAAACTAAGAAGAAGGAAAGATGAGATTTATGGAGAAACAGACCTAGAGACATATACATAATAGAGAGAGAGAGAAAGAAAGGAAAGTAAATGAAAATCTATACATCTAGAAAAAGGATATATAAAAAAAGCACTAAAACAATTACTAAATGACAAATGTAACGAGAAAACATAATTATGATAAATAATACTTACAGAATTACAGAAAGGATTTAAGATAGCAATGAGGTATGTGATCGCCATAAGAAAGATAACTACAAGAAGATAAATGGTATTAACTTGTAATCCATAAACTTATGTTTCCATATGAGTTTTGCAACTTGCTATTTCCACATGTGCGGAATTTTATTTATTTATTTTTTTTCTTTGCGCCTTGATGCACAAGGCAATAAAGGGATCCTAGTGCCTTAATGCACCTTTTTCTTTTGACTTCCTAGACCTTTTCCTGGACTTAATATTGAGCTTGCCCATCTGCCTTTACTGTCTGCCTCTGAATCAAGGTGCACACACTATCCAAAGATATCTTGATTTAGAATTCTTACAAATGTACAGCTCGAAATAAAGAATTATTCCCAGTGGAGAGATTGCTAAGAAAATAAAGTGAGTTTATAGGAGGCTTTCCCAATTGGAGAGATTGGTGACCAGAGGTTAAGGTACCCAGTTTTCTAAATTTCTTAAGGAAAAAATAGAAAACAAAGACAACAATTTCATGGTTGGAAATGAAATTTATAGTTGGAATCTGTATCAATATTTTCTATAAGTCAGGTGATTACTATTGACCCAGAGAAAAATAATGCTGCCTAGTCTGATCAGTGATGATTTTTTGCGAATTAGATGTATGCTTGTCAGTCTAAAGGCAAGTAAGTTATTTTTTCATTCTTTTTCCATCAGTGGCGCCTGCTAGTTAAAAGAAAGTTTGGTGGAGACTACAAACCAGTTCTTAGTTTTCATTTTTTGGTTGGACTTTCTGTAATTATTAAACATCATTCTTTATACCCTATTCAACCATTGTGTCCAAGTTGTGAACCTATTTCTGGATAGAATCCCATTTTATTCAATGAATCTCCTCAGTGGCCAAGATCATACACACACGATACACCCTAATCCCTGCCTCAGCCTTGTATTCTTCCTTATGTGCATGCCAGCTTTTAGAAAATGGAATTGGCCCTCTCTGTCTGGCTTCATCCATTCACATATAATACTAGAGTTTGCTATGATCACTGAGAGTAATATTACATAGAAAAATTAAAGGAAGATAGATTTACAAATGTTACACATATAGAGAGATGGAAGATATTTTGTTGTTCAGGTGAAATTTTAATCGTCATAGGATGAGTACTTCTTTCCTAAAGAAGGCCTATATTGAGTTATTATATGTCATAATCACATATACCATCTACCATGAAATTTTGTTAATTATAGAAATCTGGTGTGGGCACTTCTTGATTTATTGATTCCGATGGGTTACGATCAAGAAATTAAAATTTATTTTGAGGGTACCGATTCGATCAGTCTAGTATCAGAAATACTTCATGAACAACATGGGAACACTAATTTTTTGTAAAAATGCATGGAAATATATAATAAAACACGTATCATAATAATTTTTAGTACATGATTAATTTAGTATGTAGAATAATATAATACTATTAAATACATATCAAGGAAAATTTTTTAACATAGACATACTAATTGAAAAAAAAAAAATATCAAATTACAATCACATCCAATCAATAGTGGAGTGACTAGTAGGTGCATGTCCAGAATATTAGAATTGATTAAGAAAAAATTGATACTATTGTTTAACACATATTTAATGAAATTTTAATTTGAACAAGTATATATATGGCCTGAAAATTGAATATTATCCATCACTAACTTAAACTAAATTTATAGAAATATTTGTGTAAAAAATAAATATATAAAAGACCAAGATATCTGGCATGCATGAAATCCTAACAAGAATTATCCTCACCAAGTTATACCATTTGAACGCTGCATCATATAAGATTAAAAAAAATAATAATAATAAATAACAACTGAAATCCTAAAATATAAAGAGAGCTAGAGCCAGAACTTTAGATTTTCAAATCTTGAAAATGCTTTATTTGTGTCGACCTATTTTCTATGGAAATGATGAAAACGACTATGTTTCGTGTGGAAACGACTATGTTTTGAACGAAACTTCATGATTGTGTTTTTGTAAGTGAGTTTTGTTTCTAAAAGTACGAAAACATAAACATTTCAACATGAATTTTTGAACCTTGGTTACGATAGCCTCTAAAGTAAGAACATTTGTCAAATCTAAATGTGCCAAGAGCACCAGGTAAGTAATGCTATCATTTTATTGTGCATTCCACATTAATCATGGTGCATCATGCTGTATTTTGTTGGCCACTCTATTACCCTGCCGAAATGTTTTTGTAAGTTATCTTTTTCTTTGGTGAAGGTATCGTGCAATTACAAGTGCATATTATCGAGGTGCTGTTGGTGCTTTACTAGTATATGATGTTACCCGTCATGTCACATATGAAAATGTGGAGAGATGGCTGAAGGAACTTAGGGATCATACAGATGCCAATATTGTGATAATGCTTGTGGGGAACAAAGCAGACCTTCGTCACCTACGTGCTGTTTCAACTGAAGATGCAACAGCTTTTGCTGAACGAGAGAATACCTTTTTCATGGAGACATCTGCCCTTGAGTCTATGAATGTTGAGAACGCCTTCACAGAAGTGCTGACACAGATATATCAAGTTGTAAGCAGGAAAGCCCTTGACATTGGTGATGATCCAGCGGCCTTGCCAAAAGGGCAGACAATAAATGTTGGCGGCAAGGATGACGTATCAGCTGTGAAGAAAGTCGGATGCTGCTCTGCTTAAGTATGCAGAAATTATCTTAGACAGTGTTAACTTCAAATTCCATGCATTGTTTATATCTTTGTAGAGATTGGCATCCGAGCATCTTCAGCAGAATGTTTTAGGTTTGAATTTTTTCACTCTGGTTTGTAGACAACAGTTTAGGATATAAAAGATATGCACCTATCGTTTCTTGGTTCAATTTGAACTATATGCTTCCTCCTTTTTTCTTGGTGTATGACTATAGATTTTCAACTAGTTTCTGAATTCTCCCTGGCTCGTAAATACATGCTTATCTATTATTTGCAGCACACGTCTATGACTTGATGTGTTGGAACTGGTCAGATAATTAAGTGACGGGTTTTATAATTGTTCTCATGTTATGACTTAGGACAGGTTTTTATTTGTTGTTGTCTTATCAACCACTTGGAGAAACAATGAGAACCCTTAGCAGAAGAATGAGATATGGAAGCAGTGAACATAAATCTGACATAGAGGAAGCCTGCTATCTGGTCGTGTTATTAAACTACTCGATGGCAGATGCATCAACATCTCTGGTTCAAATTGGATTCCAGGGCAGCAGCTTACGACGATAAAATTCAAGGAATCTGCTCAAAAAAATAATGTGCGATGATTAAGCCAAATGATCTATCATAGCTCTAAACAGTGGAAGGCAAGTTTGATTCGTGATCTTTTTGATGAGCAAATCGCTAAAGAAATTCTGGATATACCTGTTAGTAATGGGTAATGAAAAATTAATTTGGCACCTGAACCCACGTCGTATGAGTTACAGTTCATGAATCATGACAGAGGGTGATATGTGAAGGAGATGACAAGCAGGTCATTGAGGCGGTAATAAGTAGGCAGAATGGTTTCAATGTATCAAATGTAATTATTGAGGACATCTGTCAAATTTCCACAAACCTCAAGTGTAATTTTTATTTTGTTTTTCCATCTTGTAACTGGGTGGCCCACAAAGTGGCGGGTAAAACCCTTCATGACACTGTTGATGGTGTTATAATCTATGGTAGAGATGGTTTTGGAAAACCCTTCATGACACTGTTGATGGAGTTATAATCTTTGTTAGAGGTGGTTTAGGAATCAGCTGTAAAAGTCATCTCTTAGTTTCATCTTTTCTCAATAAATCTATCTTAAAAAAAAAAAAAAATTAAATAAATTATTGATGTTAAAGTTTTAACTTTTATTTAAGACAAGCTGAAAATATGATTCAAATTTAGCAAGGGGATGTCCACGTACAAATCTTGAAGTTGTGGCGATAATTTTTAATAGTAATTGTTCTCTTAACTCTTGAAATTTAACGAAATAATAATAATGTTTAAAATTGATGACAGATAATATTTTATTCTTTTCAATATGTTACACTAACATAATCTTGTAATTCATTGGTAGAATTCTATTATTATTATTTTTTTATTAAGTTTAGAACATAAATTTGAAAGGAAAAAGTAATGAAATTTACATAATATATATAAAATAATATTAGGATAATGAAAGTTTCATTTTTTACAATTTTAGTTCCCTTCATTTTATATTTTTATAAGTCATGAGAATTTCTTGAATATTTTTTTGACAAAATATAATAATTTTTTATTTTTTTAAATTTGAAATAAAATTTTACAACACTCGAATATAATAGAAAATTATGACAACTTCTCAATCACTTAAGACATTCATTTACAGCAATTTTAAGTTTTGTTTTGTTCTATCTCTGTTATGAAATTACATCATACTAAAATTGATAAAATAAATTAATTTAACGATAAAAATTGATAGGATTAATATATTAATTTTTTGTAAAATCTCAACATCTATAACTCTTAAATTTTTATGTTGCTTCTTGTTGTAATTTATTTTAGAAATTTAATTATTTTTTAATATACACATATATATTTTTTAATTTATGTTTAAGAAAAAATAAAAAAAATAGAATTAAACATATTTCATCAATGAATAAAATATGCCATTTATCTTAAATTTTGGGTGTTAGTGTTATTTGGTTAAACTCAAAGGAGAAAATTTTAATTTATTCTTTGTGTTTTTTTTTTTCTTTTCCTTCCTCTCCAGCTGCAGCGGTCTCTTTATCTAAGGCAACCGCACGCAGCCTCACCAATCACCACCTAAGTATCTCGAACTACAGAAAGGATTCTGACTCATCTTTACAACCCATTATGGAAAACATAGTGATTCGTTTCTTCTTGGTCATGGCCGTCATGGGTTTAGCCGCTTGAGTGCAATCAGTAAGTCTAAGCCTTACATTTAAATTGGTTTTTTTGGAGTATGGCATGTTGATTTTACATTCTGGAAATTCTAATTGTTTCTTTTTTTCCAATTACAATAAATCAAATTGGATATCTTTGGACATGGTCAGTATTATGTGATTAGAGGCTATGGCCAGTGTAGGGGAAAATTGCCATGGGTAAGGTTTGAAGTCAAATCTTTGATATCAATAACAAGAATATAAGAAGAGATTTTAGTTTACATTGTGTCAGCATCCTGAATTGACTTAGAAAGTCTTAGGAATCGTTCTACATTGATTTGTCGTTGCATTTCAATTGGATGTTTTGTTTGTGGCTTTTAAATTGAGATATGCTTAAGCTTGTGTGCATGATAAATCTGTAATTCTATGTTTGGAGAATTTATGTTTTTATAACTATCTGGTGACTGGTATTTGATAGAGTTATATAGGCTATTGCATATGGTATTTTCTTGAATCATGGGACACTATTTAGCATATAAATAGTGCCAGGAGTTGGTGAATTGATTTTTCTTGTAATTTGACATGGCTTTGTAACTTCTAAACAGAACTGACAGAACTGTCTGCACTTAGAAAACATGGAGTTGAATAAGAAACTGGTTGTATTACTGAATGGGTTACTTTACTTCTTGGTTTCAGATATTCAGGTTTCTTGCAGCTATGTGTCACTTCTGATGAGTTATGGACATGAAAGGAATGCTTAGTATACATTCTCTCTATGTAGTGTACAAACATCAGAAGTGATATAGATGATCCAATGTACCATGAAATTTTGTTGCATCCGCTCCTGCAAAAGCCCTCTTCTCCAGCATCTTTATCCACCATTTAAATCTTTTACTCCCTCAATCTTTTTTCTTTGCACTACTAAATTTATTCAAACCTCTGCTCTATATATTGATGATTCACAATCAACATCTATCTTAAGTTCAACTCACCAGAGCAACTTCACATCGAGGTCCATATCCTACTCTGAGCTCCTATCACAATGCACTGCTTCCAAGTCCATAAGTTCAGGCATGGAAGTCCATGCCCACATAATTAGGTCTGGGTTATCACAGGACTCAAGTCTTAGGAACCATTTGATAACCTTGTATTCTAAGAGTCGACATTTTGGGTATGCCCGAAAGTTGGTTGAAGAAAGTAGAGATTCAGATTTCATTTCTTGGTCTGCATTAATATCTGGATATGCGCAAAATGGACTTGGTAAGGAAGCCCTCGTAGCCTTTTATGAGATGCACTCTTTGGGTGTTAAGTGCAATGAATTTACCTTCTCAAGTGTTCTTAAGGCATGCTCGACTCAGAAGGATTTAAAAATAGGGAAGCAGGTTCATGGGATGACAGTGGTCACAGGATTTGAGTGTGATTTATTTGTTGCAAATACCTTGGTTGTTATGTATGCGAAATCTGGTGAATTTGGAGATTCTAGGAGACTATTTAGCACAATTCTAGAACGGAATGTTGTCTCATGGAATGCATTATTCTCTTGTTATGTGCAGAGTGATTTCTGTAGAGTAGCACTGGATTTGTTCCAAGAAATGATTCTGAGTGGAACTAGACCTAATGAATTTAGCCTATCTATTATATTGAATGCTTGTGCGGGATTGCGGGATGCTGGTCAAGGAAGGAATATTCATGGTTATTTGCTAAAGTTGGGGTATGATTCAGATCCATTCTCAGCAAATGCACTTGTTGACATGTATGCAAAAGTAGGGGATATTGCATATGCAATCTCTGTATTTAAAGAAATTAAAGAACCTGATATTGTTTCCTGGAATGCAGTCATTGCCGGCTGTGTTCTTCATGAATGCCATGATTGGGCTTTAGCACTATTGGAGGAAATGAAACAGTCAGGTGCAAGTCCAAATATGTTTACCTTATCAAGTGCTCTTAAAGCATGTGCCGCAATGAGGCTCAAGGAATTGGGTACACAGTTGCATTCTAGCCTGATAAAGATGGATACAGATGAAGATTTATTTGTGGTTGTTGGACTGATAGATATGTATTCCAAGTGTGAAGTGATGGATGATGCAAGGAGAGTCTACGATTTGATGCCAAAGAAAGACTTGATTGCAATGAATGCTGTGATCTCAGGATACTCACAGAATGGGGAAGACTTACAAGCTGTGTCCTTTTTTGGTGAGACATTCAAGGAGGATATAGGGTTCAACCAAACTACTTTATCAGCAGTTCTCAAATCTGTGGCTAGCTTACCTGCAGTCAACATATGCAGACAAATTCATGCCATTTGTCTTAAATCAGGAATTAATTCTGATATTTACATCGTGAACAGCCTTCTTGATACATATGGAAAATGTAGCCTACTAGATGAAGCGGCACGGCTATTTCAAGAACGCCCTGTTGAAGATGTTGTGGCCTACACATCCATGATAACAGCATATTCTCAATATGGACATGGTGAAGAGGCAATAAAGGTCTATTTGCGGATGCAAGATACTGGAATCAAACCAGATCCATATGTCTGTAGTTCTCTTCTAAATGCTTGTGCAAATTTATCAGCATATGAGCAAGGGAAACAATTACATGTTCACATCCTCAAGTTTGGGTTCGTGTCTGATATTTTTGCCGGGAATTCTCTGGTTAACATGTACGCAAAATGTGGAAATGTAGATGATGCTGGTCTTGCTTTCTCAGAGATACCCGAAAGAGGACTAGTTTCATGGTCTGCAATGATTGGAGGGCTTGCTCAGCACGGTCATGGAAAAGAGGCCCTTCAGTTGTTCAATCAAATGCTTAAGGATGGTGTTCCTCCTAATTATATAACTTTAGTTAGTGTCCTTTGTGCTTGCAACCATGCAGGTTTGGTAAATGAAGGAAGGCGGTATTTCGAATCAATGGAAGAGATGTTTGGGATTAAACCCATGCAAGAGCACTATGCTTGCATGATTGATCTCCTTGGTCGAGCAGGGAAATTAGATGAGGCGATGAAGCTTGTAAATAAAATGCCGTTTGAAGCTAATGGATCAGTTTGGGGGGCACTTCTTGGTGCTGCAAGAATTCATAAAAATGTAGAGCTTGGAGAGCGTGCTGCTGAGATGCTTTTCATTCTTGAACCGGAGAAATCCGGTACCCATGTTCTTCTTGCAAACATCTATGCAGCAGCTGGCATGTGGGAAAATGTTGCAAAGACTAGAATATTTATGAGAGTCAGCAAGGTGAAGAAGGAGCCTGGAATAAGTTGGATTGAGGTCAAAGACAAGGTGCACACCTTTATAGTAGGAGATAGAAGCCATTCTAGAACCGAGGAAATATATGCTAAACTAGATGAATTGGGTGACCTTCTAAATAGAGCTGGGTATGTTCCTAAGGTTGAGACTGACCTTCATGACTTAGGAAGGAAGGAAAAGGAAGAACTCTTATACCACCATAGTGAGAAACTTGCTGTAGCCTTTGGGTTGATTGCTACTCCGCCAGGAGCTCCTATAAGAGTGAAGAAGAATCTTCGAGTCTGTTTGGACTGCCACACTGCTTTCAAGTTCATTTGTAGAATTGTTTCAAGGGAGATTATTTTGAGAGACGTCAACAGATTCCACCATTTTAAAGATGGCTCATGTTCATGTGGGGATTATTGGTAATACTTGCAAGATATGCTATCCTTCTTTTTCTAATGGAGTACACTGCAATTTCCTGTAATCTGCTACAGTCCTTCTCCAATACTGGGAGGCATGTTGAAGATGTGTTGGCTGTATCCTTCTTCTTAGTGTATTCCTATTTTTTCTGCAAACGAAACATTGATATGCTATTAACTCCCTTTTTTACTATTGCAAAAGTGATTTTACTTCATCAAACTTTGGGCTTCAGTTACAGCTTTTCTTTTCCTTTTTTCCTTTAATGCTGACCATGGCTTAGCTTGCTTTCTTTCTTAATATATCCAGTTTTAAGGGCCTACTGTGCCTAAGTTTTGGGTACAGGCTAGTTGTATAAAGTGATTGGTTCTGCTTGTTTTGCAACCTGGGAAGGTTTCTGTGTGTACTGTATATCTGTCTTATCATATATCTCATTTTTGATGATGCTTTCCCTCTTGCCTCCTTTTAGGGTTTCAGAATTCTTTCCCCATCTTGTAGGTTATAATATATATTTATTATTTATCTCTATGTATGTATGATCTATCTATATCTGTATCTGTGTTTGTATATGTGCAACTTTGAAAATTTTCACATGCCCATACTCACTACTATATATGTAGGCTTTGGCATCATTTATATTGCAGCACTCAAGAACATGCTGTTAATCAATACCATAGAATTTTCTGGCCAAACGAAATCAGAGTGTCATTAGTTAATTTTCTTTTGCAACATTTGCTAGCCAAGCCATTTCAGATGTAATGATTTTTTTAATTTTTAATTTTAGTTTTCTTTTGGAATATCATATTTTTTTTTTATATTTCTGACTGCTCCCACTATACCCCTGCACTGATCTTGATTGCTCTCTCTGCCCCATTCACTTTGACCCCCTTACTTTTTCCGCTGCCATGCCCTCCCAAAAATCCCAGATTTTAGCTGATTATTCCAAATTAGAAGCAGAGGTTTCTTTGAATGTAGATTGTTAAAAGCAAATTTTTTTCTTTCTTTCTGTCAAGTGCAGTTCTTTTTTCTCTTAACTGAAGCTGTCAACAGTGAAAATTGAAAACCAAAATGCACGCAGTCTGAGCATTCAAAGGTGAAAGCTGTTTCTGTAAAGCAATGCTATAGATTTTCTCCAGCATCTAGTGCTACAAGTGCTTCATCTTGCAGGTAATTCTCTCTGTCTCTCTGTCTCTCTGTATCTCTGTATCTCTGTATCTGTCTTTGTCTTTCTCTGTCCCTCTCTTTCTCCCAGTATGTGTGTAGTGAGATATGAATCTTATAGGTTGGAAGTCAGTTGAAAGGAGTCAATTATTTTCAGAACAGATAAATGTCGAATTCTTCATAAGGAAGGTAAGAGCCGTGCTTAGAAAAGTTTCATTTCTTCGTGTTTTAATTTTTAAGCTAATAATGAGATGCAAGAACTGTCAATCTGTAACCTTAAACTTTGGCTTAAATATGTTTGGCCTTGTGGGTGTTATATATTTGTCTTTTCTACAGTCAGTTGCATGTATGTGATGGGAGTTTCAACAGTAGAAGCAGAATTTTTTCTTAGTTCAAGCTATAAAAAGCTTTAGAGAGGTAAACTATGTAGATGCAGTCAATGGTTTCAAATGCTTTCTGAGGCATGTGAAACAGCAGAGCCAACTCCTCATTTAACTAGTTTTTTTCTTCACTATTATTATACAAGTGTACCCAACTACCTGTTTTTTCTAAGGTTAGATTTCTTTTGACTTGTATGGTAAATGTAACTTCTATCTGCATTATCCCCTGGTTTTGTATATGAAACAAAATAGACAATAATGGGCACCATTAATTTTATTTATTCTTGAAATTTTGAATGATGTTTATGATGCATGGGTCTCCATGGCAGGGAACAGTAGCAAAACGGTGATTAAATGTTCTTAGTTTTGACGACTTGAGGTTAGTTTTCTTTCCCAGTCGCCAATGCATATAATGAACTTTGTATACATTTTCAACAAACATCTGAAGTGTAGTGCCTTTTCGTGGGGTGTTTCTGTACCCGCTTTGTGTAGAAAGTTTTACCGTCCTTTTTCTAATAAAAGCATTGCTTATAAATATTAAAAAAGAAGAAGAAAAAGAAACTAGCATCTGAAGTTTGCTTCATCATTAAAATTGAAGACCCTTTTCAATTTGAAAACAGGTAAGTTTAAAACTCTTAAAATAGTTCGGCCTTTTAAGGGGATGACTTGGTAGTTATACCTCAAAAGTTACAAGTGTTAGAGGTTGCTAAAGTGGTACTACTGGGTTCTTTAGGTGATGATTAAAAGTGCTTGCTGAGGAAACACTATATCAACTCCATGACATTATGAATTTTAGACCAAAACATGTAAACCATTTGATTATATTACTAGTTTTTGTCACATTTGCAATTTTGGTTAAATAAAATCTTTTCGGACCAGAAAGATTGTATTTTTGGCATCACTTTGGAGCTCAGCTGCAGGGACTTTTCAGGGTGTTTTTCATCTGATTTGCAGCGTGATTGGCGGGTACTTTTGTTTTGTTTCGCTGGACTTTATGTATTTATTTTTATTTTTAGGAGGATGGAATTTCTCACCTTCATTGTATTTCTCTGCCTACATAATTAAAATTCTTTTCTCATAAGAAAATGATGTTAGTATAATAGTGTAAAAGAAATCAACAAATGGCTTTTAGTGCATACTGATATTTAGGGGTGAGTATAATACTCTAAAAATCGCCTGACAACCGATTGAAATCACCCGAAACTGACCCAACTCAAAATTTCACTTCACTAAGTCAATTGAAAATATACCATATATTTCCGGTCAGTTACTTAATATTTCGATCTTCAAAATTTTTCGATCTCCATAACCGACCCTGCCGGAACTATGTTATGTTTGTTATTTCATATTTTGCTGCTTTGCTTTTTATTTTTTGAGTATTGTTCTATACACCTTCCACAGATCCAAGCCCATTAGATCAGTACTAAAGCTTAATTTCTCTTCTTTCTCTTTTTTTTGTTTTTTTTTGTATTGGTAAAGTAAAACCCATTTCTCTTCAACTTCATAACAAGTAACTACAGCCTCGCCTTCTCAGCATCATCACCATCATTGTCAACATCTCCTTCAACTTGCTTTTAGATATTTATCATCTTTTCTCTCTTCCATTCTGTGATTGCAATAATGGAATACCATGAAGTCTTTTTGCCTTGAATCACGTTCAGTGTTGCTCGTGGCTTTTTCAGTTTCTCAATCTCTAGATTTGAGAATTTAAAGGCTTGTCTACAATGATGAGCTTTCAATTTTCTGAATTTCAGGGAAGCTGATGATAATTTTAATTTTGCATGTAGATTTAGGATTACTTCTGGAAAATAGGAATTTTGATTTTTGACTAGGATTTTAATTCCTAGCATGTTCTAAATCTTGAGTAATTTGTGTAGTCTTTGCAGATAAATTTTACATGAAATTTTGATATAAATGACTTGAGTTTTATTGCATTTTATTTTTCCCTTCTGTCTTCATTTTTGGTAACCATTTTTTTTTTACACTGATCGATTGGACTGAAAATTGAAGAAATTGTGTGCGGGATAATCTTAGACAGCTGAAAATGTCGGTCGCATAATTGGTTAAATTTTTTTTACAATTGGCATAGTTGATTTGGTCAGCTAGATGATCAAAACTGACTAACTTGATTGATCATTTTATGGTGAAATTTTTTTGTTGATAGCAAGTAATGCCTTTGACAAAATAAATTTATATTATTTGTGATATAAAATATCTTATTAGTTTATTATTTTATTATTTTTTATTTTTTTATGGTATACATTTGATAGTTTTTTAAGTAGTAAAAGGAGGATGAAATTAAGATTTTTTTATATTTTTTTTGGTGGATTGATACTGAATTTAACAAGATTTCTAATAGTTATAAAAATATAATTTTTATTTTATATTAATAAGTCTTTAATAATAATAAGTTCTAGTAATAATTAAATTATATTTCACTCATTCACATATATAATTACATGAAATAGATTGACTAGAAAGAGTGTATAATTCAGAATCATGATAAATATGCTCTTACTATAATTATTTTCTTTCTTACTTAGGTTAATATTATTCATGGTTATGCACTTGAGATTTTATAAAATAATATTGTGATTTAAAAAAAAAAAATTTAATCTCTAATAAGTTTTCTCTTTTATAAGAAAATAGAAACGTGAAAAAAAATATATTAATTTCAATATTAAAATATGTAAGAATATACGTAAAATATTACAAATATATGCATAGTAAAAATAAAATAAAATTTTAAAAGTATTTTATAATAATTTATTTTGGCTAATAAAGTATTTTATAAGATTAAATTAGAAAATTATATTATATCAAATTTTATTACTTCTAAAAAAATTCTATGATAATTTAAGGTTCTTGTAAATATAAAGAAAATGAAAAAGAAAGAAAGGAAGACGATGTTTCTATATTCTTTCAAACTTTTCTCTGCCTGGCTCTCCTCAAGGAGTGCTTTTTTTGCTTTCTCAGTATATAGTTGAGATGAGAGTTTAATCTGTGGGATGAGAAGGTAATAAATAGGGAAGAGAGTGGATTTACTGATTCGGTAAGGAAAAAATGTAAAATTGTGGACAGGTGAATTAGTAATCAGGGTTAAGTTAAGTTAATAGATTTTTCTAACCGATGTTCATAAATTTCTTGTTAAGGTGATAAATATAAAAATTTTGTATTATTAATTATAATAGTTGATCATGATTTCAGTTTTGTTTAATATATAATTTTTTATTTTTTGAATATTTTAACTTTTTAAATTTACATTTGTCACACCTTATCAAATATTTTTGAACAATAATTAAAAAATTTTAAGTTAATTTAATGTTCGGCTGGACCAGGACATAACTTTTTATGTGACATAAAATTAATTAATTTACTTTAAGAGTCTAATGTGACTCTATATAGTTAAAAGGCAAAAATTATGGCATTAATAGGTGTTTGGGTTTTCGGGCTGAACAGTGATGGACTGTATCCTGAAACAACTTGTGGGAAGTGGGCCATGTATGGACTTGAAGGGCCCATGTGATTTTTATTTTCTCTTGCTAAGAGATTTAAGTAGTATACTTTGGTTAAAATTTATGTTTTCTAATCTAATTGATTTAATAATTTGGTGATGAAGAATGTGTAATTTTTGTTTATTAATTTTCTAAATTTGAATAACCAAATACACTATCAACCATTACAAATTCTTCTTGGAGATAAGCAAATAAATAATACACCTTCTAAAAAGCAGTTTTCACTTTGCTAAAAAGTAAACCGAAAAAAGTAAATAAATGTATTATTGAATTAATAATCACCATATGTTAGATTGCAGTTACTCTCATTTTCTAACAACAAAATCAATTTCAACATTAGTTTGGTGTACACATTTATTGAGTTCTTCTATTTGGGTACCGATTATTAACCACTTCTTTAAAACCTTGTTAAAAAATAAACAAATTAGAAATTAGTGATGCAGAAACCTAACATCATATACAATATAAATAAAAAATTAATATTCAACCAAAAAAAGAAAAAATTAACATATTTTAATTTCATATCTAAGACATTAAAATTATCATAAATTGATGATCAATTTTCTTTATTCATTATTATTAAACTTTTAATTGGCCTCTAAGTACACACTTATGTATAAATTTAATACCATCATGGCAGAAAGTCTTGAACAAATATATCAAGCAATTTGAAGCTTGAATGTTTTTTTTCTTCTTCTCCAAATGCATGTTTCGAATTCAACTCCCTACATGAAAGTAAATATTATCTTGTTCAATTCCTTTCTATATATAATTGAAAAAAAAAAATATTATCTTGTTGACAAATGAAGTGTTATATTATTATTTATATGTGAATTTGACTCATATTATGAAGCATGAGTCATAACATTTTGAGTAATGATTCTAAATTTGATCTTTATAAAAATATAATTAATTTTTTTCTTAACTTATGAATAGAAAAAGACGTAATAATGTCAAAAAAAGAAAGGTACAAAAAAATTGAGGAATTGGGATTGTTAGTTATAACCATTTTAGCATTGAAGAAAAAAAAAAAAAACTAATAAAAGCTAGAGTTTGTCCGCCATCCACCAAGGCCAATAAGCCATCACCACCGTCCACCGTGCACCGTCATAACCATTCTGTGGCAACTAAGAAACCCCATTTTTCCAGCTTTTGCTGTTTCCTTAACTTCCCGTTAAATTCAAAGTTCCCGTTTTTACATTGTCCCAAATCTTGAATAATGAAAATAATCATGAATCTTAAATAAAAACCCAAACTGCCAATTGTAATTTATCATTGCTTAGAGAAAATTAACATAATTTTCTCTTTCATTTCTCCTCTAGCCAAACACCAAGGTGAAAGACAATTGTGTGTAGCAAATGGGGGTGTACCGAGCCGACGACGATTATGATTATTTGTTCAAGGTTGTGCTGACTGGGGACTCGGGCGTTGGGAAATCAAACCTGTTATCGAGGGTCACCAGAAATGAGTTTAGCCTAGAATCCAAGTCCACCATTGGGGTTGAGTTCGCCACCAGAAGTATTCGCGTAGATGATAAGGTCGTCAAGGCCCAGATTTGGGACACTGCTGGCCAAGAAAGGTTTTGATTCATTTATTGCTTACCTTTTCATCTTGCATGCTGGAATTCGTTGGTTTTGTTTATATTTTGGATTTTTGTTTTATGGACATGTTGTGTGCTTTATTGCCCAAGAAAATTCACTATAATATTTTTTCTTGTACTTCTGGGATTTAAATGTTTTTTATTGGAACGACGAACCGAGACTGTCTTGCTTATGTTCGATCCTTAATTTGGTTGCTAAATTTACTAATAAAGGAAAAAGAAATGAGTTTTGAAGTTTTCCTCTTCTCAATTGTTTGTGCTTAGGAAGATTGAAAGGATTTTAGCTGTATTAGCTGAATAATCATTGTAACTGGGGTTGGAATTTCCTTTCCAGAAATCATTGTCTCATTCATTGTTTACTCTTATTGGAGCTGGTTTTTGATTTCAAATTGTTATTGAGTCTGCTTGTTGTTCCTATGTCAAAATGACATGTAGTTCCTGTCATTTATATATAAGAGGGTTTTCTAAAATATAGCTCGATTAATGGACGTGGATGGAAGGTTATTCTTTTATGTGTGTTTAAGATTGATACATCAACATTCGGACTTCTGTAATTTAAATGCTACTCATACATTGCTAAGACTGCTCTATTTAGCCTTTCAATAATTACTGGTAAGCATTTAAGGAGCATGAAAGAAATGGAAAGACTTGTGTCTATAATTGCTTGTTTAATAGAGTAATTATATACTTTTACTTAATTCCTTTTGCTCTGATAAGCAGTCTGTACTCCAGTCATAAACAGCTTGTTAGTTAAATGGGAAAAAAGCATTCACCTAGCGGTCAGGTGCATCCAGGAGCTGGTAGTCGGTCACATGCTTTTGTTGTTAAGCATGTGCTTCATGTGAGGCAAAAGATACACCCCTTAGAAGAAAACTAAGAAGATGAGTTTTATGGAGAAACAGACCCGGAGATATATACCTATAGAGAAAGAGAGAAAGAGAGAAAGGAAAGTAAATATAAATCTATATGTCCAGAAAAGGATGTAAAAAAAAGTATGAAAAATATACAAAAAAGTATGAAAACAACTAATTAATGACAAATGTAACGAGAAAAAAAAATTATAAGTAATACTTTGAGTTACAGAAAAGGAGATAGCAGTGAGGTATATAGAGAGAGAGAAAGAAAGGAAAGTAAATATAAATCGATATGTCTAGAAAAGGATATATAAAAAAAGTACAAAAACAACTAATAAATGACAAATGTAACGAGAAAAGATAATTATATTAAGTAATACTTACAGAATTACAGAAAAGGATATAAGATAGCAATGAGGTATGTAATAAGATTGCCATAAGAAAGATAACTACAAGAAGATAAATGGTTTTAACTTGTAACCTATTATGTTATGTTTCTATCTGAGTTTAGCAACTTGCTTCATCCACATGTGCATATGTTTTTTTCTCTTTGCGCCTTGAGGCACAAGGCAATAAAGGGATCCTAGTGCCTTGATTGAACCTTTTTCTTTTGACTACCTTCAGTCTGGACTTAATATTGAGCTTGGCCATCTGCCTTTACTGTACACCCTTTTACCTGTTGCCTCAGAACCAAGGGGCACACACTATCCATAAGATATCTTGAATTAGAATTTTGACTACAAATATACAGCTCGAAATAAAGAATTATTCTCAATGGAGAGATTGGTGAGAAAATAAAGTGAATTTATTGGCTTTCCACTAGTGACCAGAGGTGAAGGTACCCAATTGTCTAAATTTCTTTAGGAAAAAGTAGAAAACAAAGGCAACAATTTCATGGTATGAAATGAAAGTTATAGTTGGAATCTGTATCAATATTATCTGTAAGTTAGGTGATTACTATTGACCCAGAGAAAAATAATGCTGCCTAGTCTGATCAGTGATGTTTTTTTTTTTTTGCCAAAGTAAATGTATGCATGTCAGTGTAAGTCAAGTATGTTATTTTCCATTCTTTTTCATACCTGGCCCCAGCTAGTTAAAAAGAAAGTTCGGTGGAGAGTGCAAAGCAATTCATAGTTTTCTTTTATTGGTTTGACTTTCTATAATTATTAAACATCATTCTTTATACCCTATTCAGCCACTGTGTCCAAGTTGCGAACCTATTTCTTGATAGAATCTGTTAAAGCTGTCAAGCTTCATATAAGAAGCATGGTGTATGACAATATAGCGTATTATTTTGATGTAGTTGTTAGTGGATTTATTGTGTAAGTTCTGGTAATCCACAGGCTTATGAACACAAGTCATACTGTAGTGGTTGGATTAGATAGTATAGGCTGTAATATTATATAACTCTGCTAAATACAAAAGCTATGTATGTTTTTTGCACCCTTTGTTCTCTTCCTCTTTGAGCAAAGCTTACAGAACCCATTTTATTGAATGAAGCTCCTCAGCAGCCAAGACCATACACGCACGACATGCCCCAACCACTGCCTTAACCTTGTATTCTTCCTTATCTAGCCCGCTTTTAAACAATGGAACTGGTTCTCTTTGTCTGGCTTCAGCCATCTACTTAGATTACTCGAGGTTGCTATGATCACAGAGTAATATTAAGCAGAAAAGTTGAGGAAGATAGATTTACAAAATTAACACATATAGGGAAGATGGAAGATATTTTGTTGTTCAGGTGAAATTTCAATTGTCCTGGATGAGTACTTCTTTCCTAAATAAGGTCTATATTGAGTTATTATATGCCAGAATCACATATACCATCTACCATGAAATTTTGTTAATATAGAAATCTGGTGAGGCTGCTTCTTGATTTATTAATTCCAATGAGTTACGGTAGCCTCTAAAGTAAGAACATTTGTCAAATCTAACGTGCCAAGAGTACCAGGTAAGTAGTGCTATCATTTCATTGTGCGTTCCACATTAATCACGGTGCATCATGCTGCATTTTATTTGTCAGAATATTACCCTGCCGAAATGTTTTTGTAAGTTTTCTTTTACTTTGCTAAAGGTACCGTGCAATTACAAGTGCATATTATCGAGGTGCTGTTGGTGCTTTACTAGTATATGATGTTACCCGTCATGTCACATATGAAAATGTGGAGAGATGGCTGAAGGAACTTAGGGATCATACAGATGCCAATATTGTGATAATGCTTGTGGGGAACAAAGCAGACCTTCGTCACCTACGTGCTGTTTCAACTGAAGATGCAACAGCTTTTGCTGAACGAGAGAATACCTTTTTCATGGAGACATCTGCCCTTGAGTCTATGAATGTTGAGAACGCCTTCACAGAAGTGCTGACACAGATATATCAAGTTGTAAGCAGGAAAGCCCTTGACATTGGTGATGATCCAGCGGCCTTGCCAAAAGGGCAGACAATAAATGTTGGCGGCAAGGATGACGTATCAGCTGTGAAGAAAGTCGGATGCTGCTCTGCTTAAGTATGCAGAAATTATCTTAGACAGTGTTAACTTCAAATTCCATGCATTGTTTATATCTTTGTAGAGATTGGCATCCGAGCATCTTCAGTAGAATGTTTTAGGTTTGAATTTTTTCACTCTGGTTTGTAGAGAACCGGCCTGTTCTGTGTTAGCCAACAGTTTAGGATAGAAACGATATGCACCTATCGTTTCTTGGGTTCAATTTGAACGATATGCCTTCCTCCTTTTTCTTGATGTGTGACTATAGATTTTCAACTAGTTTCTGAGCTCTCCGAAATTAGCCTTAGTTGATCATTTCGAAAGATTGGATGGAATTAGCATTTCATTTTACCGGACAGGATACACCTAGCTTGTAAATACATGCTTATTTATTATTTGCAGCATACGTCTATGACTTCGTGTGTTGGAACTGGTCAGCTAAATTAGGTGATTGATTTTAGTTTGTTCTCGTGTTATGACTTAGGACAGGTTTTTTTGTTGTTGTTGTCTTGTCAACTTCTTGAAGAAACAATGAGAACCCTTAGCAGGAAGAATGAGAATAAGGAAGCAGTGAACTTAAATCTGACAGTGGAAGGCAAGTTTGATTTGTGATCTTTTTCATGAACAAATCGTTACAGCAATTTTGGATATTCCAAAAACCTTAACCAAAACTCTTCTTTGGATTGGCGATCAGTATGGCATAGATCTATCTCTCACAAGCTGAAGGTTTTCTTATGGCGCCTAAGCATGGTAGTCTTGCAGTGAAGAGTAATTTACGTGTCAGAATTGGTGATATTGATGATTCATGCATACTGTGTGGCACAGAGTCAGAAACAGATATACATTTATTCACTTGAGTGCAGGTTTTCATTGCAACTGTGGCAACATTTGTCTCTGGAGTCTTTCAACGCAATCATTGATGGACCTAATTGTTGAATATTAATCTAAATCTTTTGTTTAGAATTTATCATTTAACCTTAAAATTATTTCTAAAATTATCATTAACAATTATCTTTAAGATTATCATTAGTATCTTTTAGAGTTTTGTTTCATTGCTTTAGGTTTTATCTTTTTAGGGAGTTTAATGTTAATTTTTATTGTAATTTCAATCTTATAAATAGGAGCTCTCATTCAGTTATAAAGTGTGTCATTTTATTTATGAAAAATAAATTTCTTTGTTCTCAATTATCTCTTATCTTCAATAACATAATTGTGGTGGATTCAAAGTAACAGTGGTACACAAATATCAAGAAATTATAGATCAAAAGACATTATTTTTTTATCTACAAAAGTGTGGGTAATGTGATTTTCGAGAAGATTGATGGAGCGACCACTGCAAAAGAAGATTGATGGAGCGATCATCGTAAAAGAAGCGTGGAACATCTTAGATCGATCCTACAAAGGAGTTGAGAATGTGAAAAATGTAAAATTTCAAACTTTAAACTGGCAATTTGAACTCTTACAAATAACTATTTTTGTTTATATTTCACAAGTTCTTATTTTGGTAAATAAATTAAGAACAAATGGAGATAAAGTTGAATATCTGACCATTATTGAAAAGATCCTATGAATATTCACAATGAAATGTGAACACACTGGCTATTGAAGAGTCCAAATTGTTTGAAGAGGTGACAATTGATGAGTTACAAGGCTTTCTAGAAGCCTATTCGCAGCAGTTGAATGAAAAGTCTTCAGAAAAATCAATTAAGCAAGTTTTTTTTAGAGCCAAGTTTCCATCAAAAGTGACAAAAGTGCTAAAAATGTAAGCACCAAAAGAGAAGCAGAGGCCGATGAGACCACTATGGCAGACAAGAAGTAAGCAATTACTATGTTCGCAAAAAGGTTAAGGTCAAAGTCAAGGACGAGGCAGAGGCAAATATAACAAATTAAATATTTTGTGCTATGCATGTTAAAAATATGTCTATTTCACATATGATTGCTAATCGAAAAAATATGATCAAAACAGAGAAAAAGCTCATTTTGTTCAAGAAGATGAAGTTGAAAGTCAAGTTCTCCTGATGGTTACTTCAAATACAGAAATTATTGAAAGTAACATATGGTATCTTGATACTGGCTATACCAACCACACAACTAGAATGAGAGTTCTATTTACTGGTATTGATGAATTTGTAAGATCTAGTGTCAAGTTTGTAGATAATTGCTTAGTACCAGTGATGGGAAAAGGCACAATCCTTATTCAACTGAGAAATGGAGATCAGCTTTGCCTGGATAACTAGAATCGATAGCTACTTTGATAGTATTTGAGATTTTAAAATATAAAATTAAATATAAAGAGAAACACCAAAATATACATGGTTCAGTCATAAGGTATAGTACACGAGAGGAGAGACAATATTATTCAATGGATTGCAAATACTCAGCTCACAAACTCTAACTCAACTCACTTAATAGAGTCTCCTATTTATAAATTACACATGATAATCATAAATTACAGGGTAAATACAATTATTAAATATTCATAATAATCAAGTAATAAGATAGGATTAGGATAATCATATTATCTCAAACTCTTCTCATTATCCATTCCTTTAACAAACAATCTAATCTCTCAAGACAATAATCTACAACAATATTCATGCATATAATATAGCAATTCAACATCAACCAATATTCTTTCCATGATAATCAATTTCTGTTAGAATCTTATTCAACTTTATGTGATTCTGTCAAAAAGAAGACAACAAATTCTCCAAGTAATCACTTCCTAAGTCCTGAAACACAAGTACATCAAATTCATTCCCAAGTGTTCCTTCCGTTCCTGCCATTCTCTTCATTTCAGGTTGTTCATTCCACAACTCCACATTTTCATCCCACTCCCTTGACAATCTCTTTAGCGAGTTATGTGAATTCTCTTTGTTCCCAATAAATCTGCTGGCGGAGTAATCTTCCTGACAACTTGTAGAAGAATAACTGAAATCACTACCTTTGCAATCCAATCCTAAAGCCTTGGTCACCTTCTCAATTGGGAAGTTCAGATAAGCCTTAGGGCCTCTTATTCTCAAAGCAGCCTTGTCATAAGCTAAAGCTGCTTCTTCAGCTGTTTCAAATGTCCCAAGCCAAACTCGAGCTCCTTTTTTCGATGAATCTCTAATCTCTGCTGCATATTTACCCCACTGGCCGTCTCCTCACTCCTCGGTAGTGTTTCTCAACCACCTTCTCTACCGCTTTAGCAACATTCACTTTCTTATCACAATCGGCAGCGCAAGTAGTTGTTTCCAAATTCCCAATGGCAGAGTGTTTTGTTTCAATATTTCTTGCAGGAACTATACCATCTAAAAGCTCCTCCCAAGCCTCAGCTCCCATTGATATCCACCTCCCTAAACTTGGAAGCCTTTCTAGTATTTCTATGGATCCATTTCTTCCATCAAGACTAGGCAGTTCTTCCCATGTGTTGGAAGATTCTGCTATGCTATTTCTTATTCCTCCATGTTCTGCTCTGTCGCCACCAATAAAGTTTGCCCAAACATCCTCAAGAATTCCTCCAGAATCTGCATGATGACGACCATGAATTGCCATGTTGCTAATGATGTGTGATAAGGTAAAGAAGAGGAGAGAGGAGATTAGGAGTGAATGTATAAATACTATATATTTGTATGTCATATGAGCACGAAATGTGAACTGAGTTGGAAACTTGTGCTTTAATCCACTCACCAGCTTAATTCATGGAGATCATCACAGAGAAAAGAAGCTGGTTTGATTATTTTAAGGCTCCTCCATTGACTTATGTGGTTGTTCTAATCATTTATGAGGCTTAATCAATGTAGATTCTATGTACTTCATATGTTGTTTTGGAAAACCTTCCTGTAATTCATGATTAATCACATACGAAACAGCAATATATTGCTGCATTTGCAAGACTGACCATGTGCCTTTGAGAAAATGGAGGTAGTGAAGGAGAATTGAAATTTCATTTAATTTGATTCTTAGAACATACATTATCTAACCAAATCCTTGCAATCATAAAAATTCAAAGTTTAAATGTCTAAAGGTGCTGCCACTTTCAAACATTCTCATATTCATCTTAGCTTCAACTACAGTATAGTAGTATACTGCATGCTACAAGTAAAACCGGGCAGGATCCCAAGTAGAATGAGGATGACCCAAGAATTAAATTGTGGCATGCATATCTTTATTTCACTGATAAAATGTCACAATTTTATTATTTATGCGATGTTGAAAAAATGGAAAGAAAATCTTGAAAAATAACTAACTAGCTGGCTCAATTCAATTATTGACTCATTTGTGCTCAATTTCATATTTTTTGACATTTTCTTAAAATAAAAAATAAAACTAGTTTACCTCTAGTTGCAATTCTATTGACTTGACTAGTTCAAAACAAATTTTACATATTCTTCAAAACTTTGCTTTAAAATTCATATCGCAATTTAACACTAGTTCAACTGTTCAAGGTACCATAAAGTAATGAAGGTGGACCATTTCTTGGGGCCAAAGAATTGTGGGTTTGACTAATTTAGGATAGATACAAAGATTAATAGATGGATTATATAAAATACAAGGCACACGCTTAAGAACATAAAACCCAAGGATTGCTTATATTTGCTATATATAGGCTTAACATTGAAGCAATTGAAAATTTGAAATAATTTGAGGAAGTAATAATGCAAATGCGGCGCTCTGGATTCGATGAATGGTTAATTGGGGATGTGGAAATTCGTGTAATTTGTGCAAAAAGATTAAGATCAATAGATGCCTTTGAATTGAATTAATGTCTTTTATTTGATGATGTTCCTCATTAATGGTTGCCCTTTTAACCATGTCAATAGGAAATCTTTCTCAATTGGGATTTGATTTATTGACTTATGCAAAATCTTTTTTTATTTTTATTTTGAAGAAAATGAAATATTTGTTTCAAATGATTACTTGTATTCCAAGAAGAAGGTGAAGTACTTGATGAGAGGAACTCCCCTGCTTTATAAGTATTTGAATGGGGCTAGAAAAATGGGTTTTCATTGTTATTCAATAACTTCCAACTGGTGAAATTAATACACACATAGTTTCACTTATTTTTCATAAAGCAAGTAAAGTATTTACAATTTTTTATCAACCGATAACACTATACATTGAGTTTGACTCAATTCAAATAGTCAATAATCTACGCCGTTCAAATTAGAATCCAATTCATATGAAAGAAAATACAATTCACCAAATGCTGAAAATATTCATGCATCAATTGGTAAACACATGAATATGAAATCATGCGATCAGAGTTATCAAAGATAAATAAATAAAGCCACACCCCGTAAATTCCTTTATTAAATTAATCTTTACTAAGACCAGTGATACACCTGACAGGAACAAGTTTTAGAGGCACCTTCTTGTACAGAACAAGACCAGCCATTTCTTCCATGTCCACATCTTCTTCTTTCATTCCATTGGGCAATTTCCAATCAAAACAATACAAGAGATTTGCAAGTGCCAACTCCACCATGTTCAGTCCCAAGTTCATACCAGGACAACCTCTTCTGCCAGCACCAAAGGGAAAAAACTCAAAATTTTGCCCTTTATAATCAATGGAACCATCTTCAAACCTCTCTGGAATAAATTCTTCTGGAAATTTCCAGGAATCAGGGTCTCGTCCTACTGCCCAAATATTAACAAAGAGTTGGGTTTTGGGGTAAATGTCGTAGCCATTGATCTTAAAGTGTGACATTGTTTCTCTTGGAAGTAGAAGTGGACCTGGAGGGTTTAATCTTAAAGTTTCTTTCATCACCATCTTTAGGTACTTGAACTGCTCGATGTCCCCTTCTGTGACTTTTCCTTTGTTTCCAATACAATTTCTGATTTCTTCTTGAACTTTTTTCATCACTCTTGGCTCCTTACTGAGATGTGCCATAGCCCAAGTAATGGTGGTAGCAGTAGTTTCCACTCCAGCGAGAAATATATCCTTCAAATATCGTGTATCAGATGAAAAAATTAAGTTAATTAGCTCACGATCAATCAAAATCATATATGCAACAGTTTTGCTTATTAGGAAGTAATATTTTATATATAGGAGTTATTAATTAGTAGAGGTTTTCATCACCTAACCACTTATCGCCCGACATGCGTATATATACATTGGATAATAAGAGGTTATAATACTTGTGACGGTCTAAAAAATAGATAGCAAAAAAATTAGTTACAATTGAATAATAAAATAGCTTTATATAACTTGAATTTATCTAATATACACTTTGAGACAAAAAAACACATAACAACCCTCGTCAAATACATATTTTAAGCATCAGATGTCAATCGACCTCAAACACTTTGAATTCCAAGGAGTAATTAATAGAAAAAGCTTTGTAAACGTGAGGGAAAAATCAACCCCAGAATTTGTATAAGAAAATAGAAAATTGTAAAAAACGAATAAAAGCTAAAGATTCTTACCATTAGGATTGCTTTAACATGATCTTGGGTGAATTGAACTTCACCATATTCTGTTTGGCTTCTCTCTACCAATTTTAGCAATTCAGCAACTAAGTCTTGTTGATCTTCTTCGTGTTTTATATTAAGATGTTGGTCTATAACTTTTTGGTAAAAACCATCCAAGTGGTTAAAACTCTTTTCAAGCCTGTCATGGAAGCCTGTGAGCCTATCAATAATCCAGCCTACATAAGGAAGGAAGTCAGATGCTGTAAAGGCTCCCACCACAGCCACGGCCTCATGAAAGATTTCTTCAAAGTTGCCCTCATCAAATTCATTTCCTTGAAACTTTTTTCCGAAAGCAGTCCTACAAGTCATGCTAGCAATTAAAGAAAGCACTTTCTCACTCAAATCAACAGGACTTGATAATTCTGATGACTCAGAAATCGAATCAATCAGCAAATCAACCTCTTGTTCTCTGATGAACCGAAATGATTGCACCCTTTTGTTGCTAAACAGCTCAAGAACACAAATCTTCCTCATCTCCCTCCAATAACTACTATAGGGCGAAAAACCAATATCAAGATAATTATATGAGAGTTTACCACCACTAACCAATAATGGTCTACTACAAGATTCAAGATCATGATCTTTTAAGACCTGTCTCGCTGTTTCAGCAGAGGAGACTACAACTGTTGGCACTGCACCCAAATGTAATAAAATCACAGGGCCATATTTCTTCGATAAGTTCCATAGAGAGCGATGAACCAAAACACTAAGTTGATGCAAATTACCTATAATGGGCAGCTTAGGGGGACCAGGAGGAAGGTTTTTGCCCTGCTTCTTCTTTTTCATCATAAGAAACAGCAGAGGAAGAAGAAGGAGACATAGCAATAGGACTCCATATACAGACATTGGAAGGTATGTTAGAATGTTGATGGGGTGCCTCAATTTATTTCCTCAATGTACAACTCTTCTACTCAACAAACAATCAATCCCCGGACAAGGCACAATCAGGTACAGCACATTTGTTGTCTTGTATCACCAAAAACAATTAAGGACCTTGAAAAGGGTCCTGGCGGCCGGGTAAAAAACTGACATGAAGTATATAAAACAAGCTTGTGGGTGCATGGATGCAATAAAGTAGCAATTTCATTGCTATATTCCCAATTGTGCTATACTCCCAATTGCAAGGACCCACTTGAGGTCATTGATGCTTTCGATAACAAAAGCATGACGTTTGAGATTACCTTTTGTTTTTTGTTAAGGCACTCAATGATGAATATCTGTTTTAATCTTATGGAATTGCATCACTAAGTTTTTAGTTATTCAAGACTTACATGAAAAAACAAATGCTTACATACAAAAACGTATATCGTCTGTGTTATATCCTCCATGTGATGCTAAGAACAATAATGGAGGTGCAATAAATGTAAACAATTATAATATTTGATGAAAGCTCTCTCAATTGGGATTTGATTAATTGGATGAAATATTTATTTTAAATGATCACTTAGGGCTAATTTGGTATGTAAAAATGGCTATTCCATTCCACATATGATTCCATGGAATGAATATTTTTTTGTTTGGTTAGTTTTTAATCTCGTAATACTTATTTCATTCAAATCATTTTATTTCATAGAAGTAAAAATCCTCAAACCTACCTAGGGTTTGGGATTACTCATTCCTACTTTTATGAAATTAATTTAGTTGAGTTATATAACAAAAAAATAAAATAAAAATCAAATTATCACAAAAAATAAAAAGTTGAATATTAATAAAATAATAATATTATTCATAAATAAAAAAATATTTATTATTTAATTTAGTCAAATGACAAAAATACCCTTCATATCACATTAAAAAATATAAAATTATATAAATTAAAAAATTTGTACATAAAAATAATAATAAATCAATTCATTTTAGTCAAATGACAAAAATACCCTTCATATCATTGTAAATAATATAATTATAAATAATTAATTAATGTTAAATAAATAAATTAGTTAAGTAATTTCAAACTAAAATATTAATATTAAAGAATAAAAAAAAAAGAAATTTTGTGCTTTATAATAATAAATAATATAATATAATATAATATTTTCAAAAATTAATTAAAAAATTAAGAAATTTATATTTTTCATAATTATATTTAATTTTTATTACTATATCTATAAAAAGATATCTTTATCATTTTAACATAACTTTGATATTATTTCATGTCTCAAAACTACATAGAAAATTAATAAATGAAATGAAATGATTATTCCATTCAATCTACATTCCATTCTCATCCCCTTTCCCATTCCAATTAAAAAAAAATCATTTACTAAATAATTATTTTTAGTAAATGAAATAATCATTTACAAAAATATATTTATTATTGTTTTTATCTTATATTTAAATAAATATATATTTAATTATTTTAAACAAATTGGACTCACCAGTTTACAATCGTGTTTTGTAAAATTGAAGCTCAGCTTGTTTATTAATAAGCCTTATAATAAAATTTGAACTTCACTCATTTAAAAAATGAACGGGTCTCAAACAAACCCTTATCGAATTTGTTCATGAGCTATATATAAACAGGTCGGAAGAAGGGCAGCCCTACTTGTATTTCAAGAAGAAGGGTGAATTAATTGATGAGAGGAACTACTCTGCTTTATAAGCATTTGAAAGGAGCTAGAAAAATGTGTTCATTGTCATTCAATAACTTCCCACAGGTAAAATTACACACACAGTCCCTTATTTTTCGTAAAGCAGGTGGACTTCAAACATGCCCCTCGTTGCATTTATTGTCCCCTGAAGTAAATTGATCAAGATTATATACAATTTTTAATCAACTGATAACATTATACATTGAGTTCAACTAAATTCAAATAATCAATAATAAGCAGTTTTATTTAAAAATCAATTCATATAAAGAAAAATACAATCCGTAAAAAAGTTGAAAAAAATTCAACATCATTTGGTAAATATTCTAATATGAAATCAAGTGATCACAACAATGAAAGAGTTATCAAAGATATATATATAAAGCCACACCCCGTAAATTCCTTTATTTGGTTAATCTTTACTAAGACCAGTGATATACCTGACCGGAACAAGTTTTAGAGGAAACTTCTTATAGAGAACAATACCAGCCATTTCTTCCATGTCCACATCTTCTTCTTTCATTCCGTTGGGCAATTTCCAATCAAAACAATACAAGAGATTTGCAAGTGCCAACTCCACCATGGTCAGTCCCAAGTTCATACCAGGACAACCTCTTCTGCCAGCACCAAAGGGAAAGAACACAAAATTTTGCCCTTTATAGTCAATGGAACCATCTTCAAACCTCTCTGGAATAAATTCTTCTGGGAATTTCCAGGAATCAGGGTCTCGTCCGATTGCCCAAATATTAACAAAGAGTTGGGTTTTGGGGTAAATGTCGTAGCCATTGATCTTAAAGTGTGACAAAGTTTCTCTTGGAAGTAGAAGTGGACCTGGAGGGTTTAATCTTAAAGTTTCTTTCACCACCATCTTTAGGTACTTGAGCTGCTCAATGTCCGCTTCTGTGACTTTTCCTTTGTTTCCAATACAATTTCTGATTTCTTCTTGAACTTTTTTCATCACTCTTGGCTCCTTAATGAGATGTGCCATAGCCCAAGTAATGGCGGTAGAACTAGATTCCACTCCAGCCAGATATATATTCTTCAAATGTGTTTCATTTGAAAGAATTAAGTTAATTAGCAGAAGTTTTCATCACCTATAACCACTTATCGTCCGACATGTGTATATATAAATTAGATAATAAGAAGTTATAATATTTGTAACGGTCTAAAAAATAGAACAAATCATGCGTATTTGACAACAAAAAAGCTATTTACAATTTGATTTATAGAATCGATATATATAACCTAAATTTATCTAATATACACTTGATACGAGCCATAGCATGCACACAACAATCCCGTTAAATACATACTTGGAGAGTCACATGTCAGTCAACCCCAAACACATTGACTACTAAGGAGCAATTATTAGAAAAAGTTTGTGTAAACGTGAGAAAAAAATCGACCAAAATTTGTGAGAAAATAAAAAATTGTTAAAAAAGGAATAAAATCTAAAAACTCTTACCATTAGGATTGCTTTAACATGATCTTGTGTGAATTGAACTTCACCATATTCTGTTTGACTTATCTCTACCAATTTTAGCAATACAGCAAGTATGTCATGTTGATCTTCTTCATGTTTTGTATTAAGATGTTGATCTATAACTTTTTGGTAAAAAACATCCAAGTGGTGAAAGATCTTTTCAAGCCTGCCTTGGAAGCCTGTGAGCCTGTCAATAATCCAGCCTACACGAGGAAGGAAGTCAGATGCTGTAAAGGCTCCCACCACAGCCACGGCCTCATGAAAGACTTCTTCAAAGTTACCCTCATCAAATTCATTTCCTTGAAATTTTTTCCCAAAAGCAGTCCTACAAGTTATGCTAGAAATTAAGGAAAGCAATTTCTCATTCAAATCAACAGGACTTGATGATACCGATGAATCAGAAATCGAATCAATCAGTAAATCAACCTCTTGTTCTCTGATGAACCGAAATGATTGCACCCTTTTGTTGCTAAACAGCTCAAGAACACAAACCTTCCTCATCTCCCTCCAATAATCACTATATGGTGAAAAACCAATATCAAGAAAATTATATGAGAGTTTACCAGGACTAACTAATAATGGTCTACTACAAGACTCAATATCATGATCTTTTAAGACCTGTCTCGCTGTTTCAGCAGAGGAGACTATAACTGTTGGCACTGCTCCCAAATGTAATAAAATCACGGGGCCATATTTCTTCGATACGTTCCATAGAGAGCGATGAGCCAAAACACCAAGTTGATGCAAATTACCTATAATGGGCAGCTTAGGGGGACCAGGAGGAAGGTTTTTGCTCTGCTTCTTCTTTTTCATCATAAGAAACAGTAGAGGAAGAAGAAGGAGACATAGCAATAGGACTCCATATACAGACATTGGAAGGTATGTTAGAATGTTGATAGGGTGCCCTCAATTTATTTCCTCAATGTCAACTCTCCTACTTAAACAATCAATCCTCGGACAAGGCACAATCATATACACACATTTTTTATCTTATATCACCAATAAGGACTTTGAAAAGGGGCCAGCAGCCTACAAAAATTGACATGAAGTATATAAAACGAGCTTGTGGATGCAATAAATTAGCAATTTCATTGCTAGGATTCCCAATTGCAAGGACCCACTTGAGGTCATTGATGCTTTTGAATTAAGAAAAGGATGAATCAATGATAGAATATCTGTTTTAATCTTATCGAATTGCATCACCAAGTTTTTAGTTATTCAAGTCTTACTTGAAAAAACAAAAATGCTTACATACAAAACTTACATTGTTATTGTGTCATATCCTCCAAGTGATTCTAAGAACAATAATGGAGGTGCAACAAACGTAAAGCAGAGGTGGTAGTTTGAGATCAAATAAACCATTTCATCTTTCTTACATAATCTTGATGATTTTGAGCCAAGAAGCCAAAACATAGCCCATAGCCGACCTCCCCTGCCCCCAACCCCAAATAACAAGGAATAAAATGCAAATGGGATTATGTCTTTGAGTAGTATAAAAAAATTAAAGAATTTTAACATGACGCAACAAGAGTGAAAAGAACTACTAATACAACAAATTTCTGAAATTCAAAGGCATTTGAGTTTTATTGAACTGTTGTCCCCCTTATAGTTACCCCATAGAAATTGCATTATTCAGGAGAGAGACTCTTATATTTCTTGTTTTCCACTTAGTTTGTGACCCTTCATTATACTTGTTTCTTTGTCACCATTCATTATCATTGTTTCTAAAAGAAAAATCATAGTGAATGATATGCTCTCAATGAAGAAGTGTTTGAAGAGGGGCATTACCGCTGCCCGCCTCATAAGCATTTGAATGGGGCAAGAAAAATCAGAAATTGTGATTTTATAACTAGTTGCAGATGGAGAATTAGACACCCAATTCAATTTTATTGTTCATACATAGTCCCTTAAAGGGAAACTTACAAATTTGAAATGGAAGATAAATCTAAAATAAATAAATAAAGCCAAACACCGTCCTTCATTCTTTAATCTTTACTAAGGCCAGAGATATAACTGACAGGAACAAGTTTAGAGGTAACTTTTTAGAAAGAGAAAGACCAGACTCTTCTTCCATGTCCACATCTTCTTCCTTCATTCCATTCGGCAATTTCCAGTCAAAACAATACAAGAGATTTGCAAGTGCCAACTCCACATTGGTTAGTCCCATGTACATACCAGGACAACCTCTTCTGCCAGCACCAAACGGCAATAACTCAAAATTTTGCCCTTTAAAATCAATGATGCCATCTTCAAACCTCTCTGGAACAAATTCTTCTGGGAATTTCCAAAAATCAGGGTCTCGTCCTATCGCAAAATTATTTACAATAATACGAGTTTTCGGGCATATGTCATAGCCATTGATCTTAAAGTGTGACATAGTTTCTCTTGGAAGTAGAAGTGGACCTGGAGGGTTCAATCTTAGAGTTTCTTTCACCACCAACTTTAGGTACTTGAGCTGCTCAATGTCCCCTTCTGTGACTTTTCCTTTCTTTCCAACACAATTTCTGATTTCTTCTTGTGCTTTTTTCATCAATCTTGGCTCCTTAATAAGATGTGCCATAGCCCAAATCAGGGTGCTAGCACTAGTGTTCACTCCAGCCAGAAATAAATTCTTCAAATGCGTGTAGTAAGAAAGAAGTAAGCCCATGAATCAAATTTAGTCCAAGATAAAGAATATTATAAGGAACAAGTAAAAAAGTTAATGACTATTACCATAAGGATAGCTTTAATATGATCTTGGGTGAATTGAACTTCATCATGTTCTGTTTGGTTTCTCTCTGCTAATTTTAGCAGTTGAGAAACGATGTCTTCTTGATCTTCTTCATATTTTGTATTAACATGTTGATCTATAACTTTTTGGTAAAAACCATCCAAGTAGTGAAAGCTCTTTTCAAGCTTGTCATGAAAGCCTGTGAGCCTATCAATAATCCAGCCTACATAAGGGAAGAAGTCAGATGCTGAGAAGTCTCCCAACACAGTCACGGCCGCATAAAAGACTTCTTGAAAGTTGCCCTCATCAAATTCATTTCCCTGAAAAGTTTTTCCAAAAGCAGTCCTAAAAGTTATGCTAACTAGTAAAGAAAGCAATTTCTCACTCAAATCAACAGGACTTGATGATAACGACGATTTGGAAATCGAATGAATCAGCAAATCAACCTCTTGTTCTCTGATGAACCGAAATGATTGCACCCTTTTGGTGCTAAATAGCTCAAGAACACAAATCTTCCGCATCTCCCTCCAATAATTACTATATGGTGTAAATGCAATATCAAGATGATTATATGAAAGTTTACCAGGACCAATTAACAATGGTCGACTACAAGACTCTAGATCATGAACTTTTAAGACCTGTCTCGCAGTTTCCGCCGAGGAGACTACAACTGTTGGCACTGCGCCAAAATGTAATAGAATTAGAGGGCCATATTTCTTTGATAGATCCCAAAGAGAGCGATGAGCCAAGGCACTGAGTTGATGGAAATTACCTATAATGGGAAGCTTAGGGGGACCAGGAGGAAGGTGTTTGTTCTGCTTCTTCTTTTTCATCATAAGAAACAGTAGAGTAAGAAGGAGACATAGCAATAGGACATCATAAAAAGACATTGGAAATGACATACTTAATGAGAAGAAACTATAGCTATGTGAAAGAATGCTGATGTTGATGCTTATAAATAGGACAAATGAATAAGGAACAGTGATTCAAGTCCCAAATTCTTGTCTCCATCAGTGTTAGATGCTTACTCTTAATACCAATCAATTTGTTTCCTCAATTTACAACTCTCCTACTCAACAAACAATCAATCCACGGACAAGGCACAATCATATACACACGTTTGTTGTCTTGTATCACCTAAAACAATTAAGGACTTTGAAAAGGGGCCAGCCGCCTACAAGAACTGACATGAAGTATATAAAACGAGCTTGTGTTGCATGCAATGCAATATTGTAGCAATTTCATTGCTTGGAGTCCCAATTGGAAGGACCCACTTGAGGTCATTGATGCTTTTGAGTTAAGAAAGTATGAAGTTTGAGATTCACTTTTGTTTTTTGTTGGGGGAGATAGAATATCTGTTTTAATCTTATGGAATTGCATCACTAAGTTTTTAGTTATTCAAGTCTTACATGGAAAAACAAATGCTTACATACAAAAACGTATATTGTTTTTGTGATATATCCTCCATGTGATGCTAAGAAAAATAATGGAGGTGCAATAAATGTAAAGCATTATAATATTTGATGAAATCTCTCTCAATTGAGATTTGATTAATTGGATGAAATATTTGTTTTAAATAATCACTTATTATATTATATTGTTTAAATAAATAAATAAATAAATAAATAAATATATATATATATATATATATTCTATCTTATATATAAATAAAGAAATATATATTTAATTATTTTAAACAAATGGGAGTTGCGAGTTTATGAGTCAAACTTTATAAATTCAAGTTCGGTTGTTTATTAAATAAGTCTTATAATAAAATTTGAGCTCAACTCATTAAAAAAATGAACTGAGCTCAAATGAATCCTTATCAAACTAGTTCATGAGTTGTTCTTAAATTGTTCAGATAATTTGTAGCTCTATTTGTATTCCAAGAAGAAGAATGAAATAATTGATGAGCAAAACTCCTCTACTCTATGTATGTATTTGAAATGGGCTAGAAAAATGTGTTTTCATTGTTATTCAATAACTTCCCCGCAGTTGAAATTAATACACACACAGTTCCACTTATTTTTAATAAAGCAGGTGAGTGTTAGACATGCACCCCGTTGCATTTATAGTCCCCTTGAAGTAAAATTGATTTAGAGTATTTACAATTTTTCATAATAACACAACAACATTGAGTTCAACCAAATTCAAATAATCAACAATCTATATAGTTTAATTTAAAAATCAATATAAACACGGATTTTCGAGCTTGTAAATTAACTACTCAGTTTTATTGAACTGTTGTCCCCCTTAATAATAGTTGTCCCATAGAAATTGCATATTTAGGAGAGAGAATCTTATATTTCTTGTCTTCCTCTTAGTTTGTGACCCCATTATCTTTGTTTCTTTGTCACCATTCATTATCATTGTTTCTAAAGGAAAAATCATAGTGAATGATATGCTCCCAATGAAGAAGTGTTTGAAGAGGGGAATTACCCCTGCTTGCCTCATAAGCAGTTGAATGAGGCTAGAAAAATCAGAAATTGTGATTTTATAACTTGCTGCAGATGGAGAATTAGACACCCAATTCTATTTTATTGTTCATATATTGTACCTTAAAGGGAAACTTACAAATTTGAGATGGATGATCAATCTAAAATAAATAAATAAAGCCAAACGCCTTCCTTCATTCTTTAATCTTTACTAAGACCGGAGATATAACTGACTGGAACAAGCTTTAGAGGTAATTTTTTAGAAAGAGCAAGACCAGACTCTTCTTCCATGTCCACATCTTCTTCCTTCATTCCATTGGGCAATTTCCAGTCAAAACAATACAAGAGATTTGCAAGTGCCAACTCCACATTGGTTAGTCCCATGTACATACCAGGACAACCTCTTCTGCCTGCACCAAACGGCAATAACTCAAAATTTTGCCCTTTAAAATCAATGATGCCATCTTCAAACCTCTCTGGAACAAATTCTTCTGGGAATTTCCAAAAATCAGGGTCTCGTCCTATTCGCAAAATTATTTACAATAATACGAGTTTTCGGGCATATGTCATAGCCATTGATCTTAAAGTGTGACATAGTTTCTCTTGGAAGTAGAAGTGGAACTGGAGGGTTCAATCTTAGAGTTTCTTTTACCACCAACTTTAGGTACTTGAGCTGCTCAATGTCCCCTTCTGTGACTTTTCCTTTCTTTCCAACACAATTTCTGATTTCTTCTTGTGCTTTTTTCATCACTCTTGGCACCTTAATAAGATGTGCCATAGCCCAAATCAGGGTGCTAGAACTAGTTTCCACTCCAGCCAGAAGTAAATTCTTCAAATGTATATAGTAAGAAAGACGTTAGCCAATGAATCAAAATTAGTTCAAGATAAAGAATATTATAAGGAACATGCAAAAAAGTTTAAAAACTATTACCATAAGGATTGCTTTAATATGATCTTGGGTGAATTGAACTTCATCATGTTCTGTTTGGTTTCTCTCTGCTAAGTTTAGCAGTTGAGAAACGATGTCTTGTTGATCTTCTTCATGTTTTGTATTAAGATGTTGATCTATAACTTTTTGGTAAAAACCATCCAAATAGTGAAAGCTCTTTTCAAGCCTGTCATGAAAGCCTGAAAGCCTATCAATAATCCAGCCTACATAAGGGAAGAAGTCAGATGCTGAGAAGTCTCCCACAACAGCCACGGCCTCATGAAAGACTTCTTGAAAGTTGCCCTCATCAAATTCATTTCCTTGAAACTTTTTTCCAAAAGCAGTCCTAAAAGTTATGCTAGCAATTAAAGAAAGCAATTTCTCACTCAAATCAACAGGACTTGATGATAACGATGACTCGGAAATCGAATGAATCAGCAAATCAACCTCTTGTTCTCTGATGAACCGAAATGATTGCACCCTTTTGGTGCTAAAGAGCTCAAGAACACAAATCTTTCTCATCTCCCTCCAATAATTACTAAATGGTGTAAAAGCAATATCAAGATGATTGTATGAAAGTTTACCTCCACCAACCAACAATGGTCTACTACAAGACTCAAGATCATGATCTCTTAAGACCTGTCTTGCAGTTTCAGCAGAGGAGACTACAACTGTTGGCACTACACCAAAATGTAATAGAATTACAGGGCCATATTTCTTTGATTGATTCCATAGAGAGCGATGAGCCAAGGTGCCGAGTTGATGCAAATTACCTATAATGGGAAGCTTAGGGGGACCAGGAGGAAGGTGTTTGTTCTGCTTCTTCTTTTTCATCATAAGAAACAGTAGAGGAAGAAGAAGGAGACATAACCATAGGACTCCATAAAAAAACATTGGAAATGACATACTTTATGAGAAGAAGCTCTAGCTATGTAAGAATACTGATGGTGGTGCACTAATATATAGGACAAAAGGATAAGGCACAGTGATTAACCCTTGGATATGAACATATATATCCTTCTCTCGTTCTTTAAAAATAAGAGAGGATCCAAATCTTAATTTTTTAGACAGATGATCCACGTCCCAATCTAAATGTGCCTTCTAAGTAATTTCAAAAAAGAAAAAAAACAAAATCAAGATTTACGTTTTTTTTTTTTTTTTGTTATTAAAGAAGTAGAATCACTATCTTCAATTGTATCATAACATTATCAGCAAGTCTTCTCTGTTTCCCAAAAATAAAATAAAATTATCAATAAGTCCACTTGTTACTGCTTTAGTATAATAAAAAAAAAGTCACATGGGATGTCACATCTGAACAGTCTAATCTAACTTATAAATGAGTTCAACCATATATTAATCTTTAACTTATATTATTCAGATAAGGCAAATATTTAAATATATATCTATCTTTACCTGATATTATTCGAATAAGGCAAATATTAAATGTATAAGAATGACTAATACCTCGCATATTGAAATTAATTTGGAAACTAGAGGAATTGACCCACATATCATTCATGTGATTTTTTTTGCTATTGTGATGAATGAAAACGAGCAAATTATTAATTGAGGTAAACAAATAATGAATATATATATAAATTAGGTTAAATTATATTTTTAGTTCCTAAGAAAGCTTAGTGGGGGTGGGATTAAGGTGAAAGAATGTATGAGGAAATTGTTGCACAAATTTTATTTTGATTATGGCATAAATTTTCTCTTACTTTCTGTGCAGTCAAACAAATTTTAAAGGAAAAAATTTATTTTGTTCTTATTTTTATATATATAAAAATTAAAAATTTAAAAAATTATTGACATATTTTTAATTTTATTATCTAAACATATCAAATGTCAATTTTTTATTTACTTATCATGACAAGTAAATATGTCATATATTGTTATTAATCACGTCATGTTCTATTAAGATTAATTATATAAATATCAATTTGATATCTCGAAGACAACTAATGCTCAAAGTGATAAAAAAATACAAAATTCTGCCTCAACAAAAATTATTAATCTATTTTATATTATCTTTTGTTCTTTTTTAAGTTATTATATTACACCAATCATTCAGGATCAATAATTTTGCACGAGATAATCTTCTTTATCTGCTTTTATTTCTTTGTCTGTTTAGATAACTAAAAGCCGATATTTTAACAGACAGAAATGGCATTAACGATACAACAAAATTGAAAAAGTATGCCACTTCATGCTACTGTACTATATTATCATTAAAACTTAGTATTAACAATACAAAATTTGTGACATTATTAATAGATATTAATATAATAAATATGAAATTATTTTGAATTAATTAAGGTTTATAAAATTGATTTATTTGTATAACTAACACATTTTGGTAGTGCACATATCACTCTCTATTAATTATTTTTAGCATTTGAAAATTAATTTTTTGAATAATTGATTTTGCTAGTAGATATTTTGGAATAATTGATCTTAGAACAATCTATTTTGTTCTTGGTTAGTTATATTCAAAAATTATTTTGAATCATAAGAATATTAAAAAAAAAAAAGGTATATTTTTGTCAAAAATTGGTTAAAACTATGCTGGTATTTGACGAAAAATGACATTATATAAGCTAAACGTGATTTTCAACTCCCATCAAACACATGTTTCAAAGACAAAACCAAAGTGACTCTCATTCTCTTATAAGTTAGAGGGGTATAAAACTAGTCAAGGTGAATTGAGTCCAAACCTATTAAAGAACTATTTAGGTAAAATACCATCAAACCAAGTTACAACATTTGTTAGTTTTTACATATAAATATATTTATTATAAATTTATATATAAATAATTAAAAAATTTATTAATAAATATTAAGCAAACTGACTTACGAGATTACGAGCTGGAATTTTGAAAAATTGAACTCAGCTTGTTTTATTAAACGACCTCAAAATAAAATTCAAAATCAACTTATTTAGAAAACGAATTGAGTTTGATTTGAACTCTTAACAACCTCATAAGTTATTCATGAACTCACGAATTGTTCACCAATTAACTCAATTTATTACTACCCTATTGAAGATCCATTAATTTTGCACATGAGATAATCTTCTTTATCTGTTTCTATTTCTTTTTCTTCTTAGATAACTAAATAAAAGTCGACATTTTAAATGACAGAAATGGCATTAACGATATTACAAAATTGAAAAGGACCCTTCGCGCTGGAAACGATACAAAGAACGTCACATTCAAGTGTTCTATTTGTTGCCACAATGAATGCTACGTTACACGGTTTTCTTTTTCTTGTGTGCTACGTTACACGGTTTTCTTTTTCTTGTGTGCTACGTTACATACAAGTATTCCACTTCATGCTACTGTACTATATTATCATTAGCATTAATAAAATAAACTAATACAAAATTTGTCACATTATTAATATTAATATAATATGTACGAAATTACTTTGAATCAATTGCATTTTCTTTCATCAAATTACCACTCTAATAATTATACTTTCATTCTTTTTATCGAATCAAGTACATTGCACGAATATTGTTAAATATGACAATTACTAATTTTCCTAATTCGTTCAAATTAATTGTTCAACTTAAACCGTTTTTATATTAAATGAGTTTTTGAGAGTTGAACTTTTAAATGACCTACTTGCTCCTAAATAAAATTTTCTTTTGTTTTTCATTTCCATCTCCTCCCTTCTTCATGTTGTATCTTGACTAGTTTAAGAGAGGTTAAGCAATTTCTTATTGGACACAATGGTAAGCCCCTTGAACTCTACAGTAAATTCAAATATCTAATGCATTTAGATTGGGTTTTGTATATTTCTTGTTATAATTAGTAATTCTTTGTTTACATTTGTCCAGTGAAATTTAATGTCAATAATTAGATTATAATTATATATAATTATAATTATATATAATTATATATATATATATATATATATATATATATATGACACACAACACATGTTAATTTTTATTTACTCATTATGACATGTGAATATATCACTTATGACATTGTTATTAGTCACTTTTTTTGTCCAATTAAATTGACGATATGGACTAAATTAGTTAACCCATGTAAATTTTAAATAGGTCATTTCAAAATAAGATGTCATTAATCATGTGAAATGCACATAGGAAACGCAAGATTTACTATTACTTTTAACAAATTGAGTAATTTATAAAATATTTAATTATGTATGTGTAATGTGATCGGTTCACAGACAAAAGAGACATTATAAATGGTGTAATAGCTTGATGAGAGGAAATGAAATTGACCAAATTAATTTTTTAACAGCAAGATGTCAAACTGAGCAAATTAATTTATGTAATTAATTGAGTATATATTTATGTGATTTTTTCTTCCATATATATTAATGTTCGTTTTTTATTTATTATTTATTTATTATTTTTATTATCTTTTTGAAAAAGATAAGTGAACTAATTTTATTAGATTTCATCTCGATTAAGAATTAAATTAAAACAAATATAAGATTAAAAGATTGTTTCTTTTAGTTTTTAACGGGTATTCCCATACTCTTTGGGAAAGAGCTTATTCTCGTTCAAGGTCCATGGCTACCCTTTCCATAAATATTTTCCTGCGTGCTCGAATCTCTGAAGTTGGAGAGATCCCTCAAATGCTGAGTTGAAGCGTGACTTACTGCTTAAACCATGCTTTATAGGTAATTTAATTATTAAAAAAAAATTAAATTTTAAAGAACATTATTAAGGAAAAAAAATCAGAAACCTAAAAACAGTTAATTTGTCGAAATTATTTCTATTATAAAACTCAAGCCTTATAGGCCTCTTGATAAAATTAAAATAGAAAACTATTTTCTAATCATTTGGATAAGATCTTCAAGGATATATTTGCAAAATATGTTAAGGGTGAAAAATATTTTAAGACTGCACCTAGGCAGCGCTGGACGACAACTCCAAGGTAGCTAGGCAATAATTCTTCTGAAAAATTAAATCTGGCGTGCAAACTAAAATGGAGGTGAAAGAATATTGAGAATTAGGGATAACAATTGGGACTGAAACTGGGAGGAATGAAATTGAGAGTTGGGGTTCAGGGAAACTGAAACTGTACTATTGCAAATTAGGAATTTCTTCCCTTCTAATCAGAAACTTATCCATGATGGACAGAATATCTTCGTGTATGAGTGAAACATTTAAAATTTGTAAGAAAATGATAACATTCTTTGATAATTTTATCTTTGACGAGATTTATTGGTACTACATAATTTTATTACCATCGCGGATAATAATTAATATATCTTTATATATATTAAATTGAAAAAATTATTTGATTTTATTATCCTAGATGAGAACATACCATCATGGTAATAATGTACCGTCATAAATATTAAATTTAAAAAAAAATTATTTTATTATTTGAAACGAGAATAAATCGGTATAGATATATTATCTTAAAAGGATTTATTAAAAACAATACGTGCTAGTTGCGGAGAACTCATTTTGTTGTAGTGGCATTGGTTAGTTAAATGATTTATTTTATATTGGAGTTGTGTTAATTTGGGCTTGACTGATTTTCTTAATTAGGTGGCATTACTTCATTATGTGTGATCATCAGCTTATCGGACACCATGAGTCCAAGTCATTAATTCCCGTTAGTACTTAGTATAGTTAATTTATGATAAATTAATTACACATCTAACCAATTTAAGATTCTATACTTTGACATCTCCCACCCACGGACTTTGGCAAATTAGGTCAAGACATTGGCAAATAAGTAAATGGCCCCATATTACGAAGGGTATTTTGGTCATGAGATTTGATCAACCATGCATTTGTATCAATGTACTGTATAGCTTGATCTATTACAATACATGACACCTATATATATGTGTGTAAAAAATTTGAATCTGCTCCCTGCTCATGATCAAATAAGATGAAGGTTTTTTATAAACAACATTCTTAATTTGCTTCTTCTTTTGACTCAATTATATGTTGTTTCTCAGTACTCCTTACATAATATTGTCCTATTTCGTCTCTAATGTTGAAGCTGCAAACAGAAAGGTCTCTGGGATTTATGTGTTTGGAGATTTAACAGTTGATCGATACAGCTTTCAAGAGCAATTTCCCACCTTATGGTAAGGATTTTGTTAACCGAGTTCTGAGGGGAAGGTTCACTCCTGATCTTGATCGGTGTGAGTGGTGAATCCTAAACTTCGAGAGGCCTTACATACATTTTTTTTCTAACTATATATATTGATTATACGAATAAGTGATACTAAGACAAAGTTTTCATTGACATAAAAGCATAGCATTTTAGACGAGTTAGGATCGAAGTATGTTTAAATCTGTTACCTTCATGGTACAATTATTTTACAGTCACATAATTTTTGTTTCTACCAAATGTTTGTAGTTGTTGCTTTGAAATGCCATGTATATAGGAAAATTATCATGTCAAATCTAGTTAACATTATTACTACAGTTGTACAGACCCAAACTACACTTTAAATATTTTTTAATTCATAGTATTTAAAAAATTATTCTATAAATTTGAGAAAAACTAAAAAAAAATTATAATTATTAAAATTTTAATAAATAAATCAAAATTGAGAAATTCAAATTAACTAATATTGACATATAATTATTGAAAAATATAATATATATTTTATGAATTAAAAGTTAATATTTTTTTGAAAAAATAATAATAATTTTTTTGAAGTAAAATAACAACTAAAAATAAGCATGTAATAATAAAAATTGAAAATAATATTTTTTGAAAAAATTAAAACTTTCTCTCATTAAGCCATTTTTATATAAAGATATAGAGAATAAAAGAACATTGTGTTTAGACTGTAATATTAGAGAGTTGTATAACTTCAATAAAATAAAAGAGAAATCCAACTAATTTGCTCTAAATAAATGAAATTTACAGTGAACACTGATAGTGACTTTGCACTATGAAAGAGTGTAGAAGACATTTACCCACATATACATAGTACATTGCCAGGCCTTAAAGAGGAAAGAGTGTATAGTACATGTGGCTGGATCGTAGTACTCTTCAATAGATTGGTACTGTGTATCAATATTAATAATTCTTGCAGCGGCTGCCAAACTCCTCATCAGGTATTAAAGAGATTAGTAAGGATATTTGGACTATTTTGGGGAATTCCATTAACTATCTCTAGTTTCTTTATACTCTTGATACTTTTGAATAGATCATTGTAATTTTTCTTTCACACTCCTCACGGAAATATGACTGGCTAAAAGAATAGTAACTAAAACTCTGTAACCCTGACTCAAATAAAGAAACGATCATTACTCTTGACCAACTACTGAATAAGACCAAGTATTTAAAAAAACAAAAGTTAACATTAAAAGTTTGTTAACCTAAACAAATCACCACTTATTGAATTAGCAGAGGTTTCCTGCAATATGGAACATGCGATAAAATACAAATCTATAAACTTTTGTTCTTAGACAACAACAACACAAAAACAATAAGGAGCTCTGCTCCGTTCACATCATCGATAAGACAAATACTGAAATATTACCTTATACTAAATTTGACACTCACAGTTTTATTATGACTGCAAACTTTCATCCTTGACTCCAAATATGAGATTTCGAGAAATACCTTGTCCTCAAATCCTCAGCAAAATCTCGTATTAATGATTAACTTTCTTTGGGATCTTGTTACTAAAAAATATATATCCACAAAAGAGGGATGAGTTCTATGGACTTCGTGAGTGAAAAATCGTACCCAAAGGATACTAGCATCACTCGGCACAAACGTATAATACACATATTAACATCATGTATCATGATTCATATAACACTTCACATTGCATGTACATATTGTAAGTTTCAGAAATTCACAATTCATATAACACATATGATTACAATTTAAGTCAGTGTAACAATATCACACAAAGCAATCAAAGGGCTAACGAGTAACCTAGCCCTGCATACCAGTATCACCCCATGTCGGGCATTTACGCGCCCGCACACCAAATTAATTCTCCGTACACAATTCATCCCACCGGGGCTGAGCACTCAATTTTTTAAAAAATATTCATCAGAATCATAATTTCTCATGATTTCAATTCAAAGTATCCTAGGTGCACCTCAATTTTTAATTTCAGAAATGAAAATTATTTTCCAGAAAATGTTCACGAGTTGGCCCTTATCAAACACAATCAATGTCAATCACAATAATCAGTATCAAACAATATAATTTAAATAAATTACGAAAGTACTCTACTTGCTTATTTTTCATATATCATGCATATTCAAATAAATATATAATCACACATACTAATCTAGCCCCTAAAGATAGCAATTAACCACTCACCTTTAACCGATTCCACTCGTCACTCACATTTGCGTCCACGCATCTCATCGGTCCACATTAGAATTCGGAACTGAAATTCATATTTCCAAATAATGCTTAGTTCATAAACGTTATTGTTATAATATTTTAATTTCTAGGTTTATATCTCAACTTGTATAAGTTTCTTTATGAAGTTTTCCATTAAGCTACTACATGCTAATTAATAAGAATTGGACTTTACGTGATAAGATTAATATTAAAGAGACATTTTAAATTTCTCGACAATGCGTAGGGTAAAAGAAACCATTGGAAAAGATAGAAAACACTTAGTGAGTTAGAGATGTTGAAACTGCCCAAATTTGGGATTTTGACCAGTGTCTACTTTAACGGTTATATCTTTCTTTAGGAAACTCTGAATCCAGTTTCATAAAATTTATAAAATACTAGACACATGTAAATTTCTAATGGTATAGAATTTGTAATTTTTAGATTTGTATATCAATACAGTTTATTGTTTGAAGTTGCAACAAATTCTACAACACGCAAGATTTTTGACAGCTTTGACCTTACCTTAGTTAATTGAACATAACTTTCTCTAGGAAAAAAAAAATTCCAATTCCGTTTGTTGGGTTCATTAATAGACAAGTGTATCTATCTTTATTATTTAGAAACCTTTCCTAGAATATGTCATGAACCCACTCAATTTCTTACATGAACCAAAAACTAGGCACTACGAATCCTACCTAACCTAACTGAAGTCTAACAGCTATAACTAGCAACATACTTGGAATAAGGCTACGAAATTTTGTAGACAACATCTCAAGACTATAAGCTACATTTCATATTTTGAACTCTTAATTTAATTCAATCCCGAAGACACTCGAAATACCAAATTTATGTTACCCATGAAATCTGTCCCTGCACCTAGGGGTGTCAACTAGCCGAGCTCGAGCCGAGCTTTGGCAAAGCTCGGCTCGGCTCGGCTCGTCTCACTTTAGGTGGGCTCGAGCTCGGCTCGAGCTCGTCCTAGGCTCGCGAGCCTAAGCTCGTTAAGGGCTCGCGAGCAAATATTCAAGTTCGGCTCGGCTCGTTAAGGGCTCGTGAAATTTTTTTGTAGGTAAGGAGAGTCGAACCCAAGACCTCTTAGTAAAAATTTGTACAGTTTACCACTAAACCAAGTAACAATTTGTGTTAGTTTTGTTGTATATAAATATATTTATTATAAATGTATATATAAATAATAAAAAAAATTATTAAATAATATTAAACGAGCTAGCTCACGAGCTCACGAGCCGAGCTTTGGAAAGATTGAGCTCGGCTCGTTTTACTAAACGAGCTTAAAATAAAGCTCAAGATCGGCTCGTTTAGAAAGCGAGCCGAGCTTGATCCGAGCTCTTAACGAGTAGCTCACGAGCTGTTCACGAGCTAGCTCGGCTCATTGCCACCCCTACCTGCCACCCCTTCAAAACTATTACTCATTTTCCACACTTCATTCACAACTCACCCTTCTCTACTTATATTAATTACTCACTTTCTCAAATTAAATTATTTACACTCTAAATATTGAATTTAACTAACCCAATTACTTAAAGTTAATCCACGACTTAAACTATCCTTCCCCCCCCCCAATCATTATCCAAGTTGCTTAGTATTTATGATTCTATGGATAGTAAAAGGTATAACATTCAAGATAAACTAGATTGAGCAAAATAGCAGCTGGCTACCACTTTCACCCCACTCACGGTTGAACCAAAACAACAACATGACACTACTCTAAGGGGGGTTTGGCAAGGCTGGTCATACAGCCAACCAAAGGGCTGCACCACCCACACAACTGACCAAAAGATGAAATTAATTCCACAATTACAGGGGTAGGTCCACGGATGGATTAATTACATACATGAGAATGAAGTATACAGCAAGAAAAAGAAAAGAATTTGATGCCATTTGAAACCCACGACAGAACCAAAAAGGAAACCAAGCAAAAGATTTATCAAGGAATTACCACAGGCTGCTACTCGGCTGTCTTGGACAAGAGGAAGCTAATTTATTGCCTTAAGGCAGTAACTTACTCAATTCCAGCATTGTTATGCCACTAAGAGAGGAATTACTGCCGAGCAACGTCTAACTAGAGCTTCTGCACCTCCTTTTGCTGCAGTTGCTGCTGCCACTCTCCAAGAATAATTCTTGGTTTACTCACCCCCTAGCAAGCTATAGATATGCAGAAGCAAGATGTATAAGCAAGGAAGAGGAGTAGATCTTACTATCAGCTCAAGGAAAACGGTCACAAGGCAAAGGAAAAACAAGGCTCAGTCTTGCAGCAAAACTTCACACCCATACAGTTGTATAAGATAAAATTATAACTAGGACAAGGCAAATTGACGGCCAAAAGAAAGGAGAATGATTAGCTAGAAAAGAGGAGTCATGGATTTAGCTGGAAGAGGGAGTCTCCAACGCAAAACAGGGGAGAAGGAACTAGAAAAGCCATGAAGCAAGAAGAAAAAATAAAATTAAAAAAATCAACAAGCAGAGGAGCCCACGGTCATTTAAAGAGGAAAAAGAGTAAAGATTTAATGAATAAGGTGGTCCAAGTCAATTGATCAAGAAAATGTGGGGTAGATGTTAGTCCTTAGTTATTTCTAAATATATAAATATATATATATATATATATATATATAGCATACTAAATTTCTAGCTTCCAATAAACCAATAATTGGTATAATGAATTCTTCCATTACATACATCAAAGCTTATACAAATATTTATTGGCATAAAATTTATTTTATGTGACATTTTAATCATCTAGTCATGATAACTTATGTACACACACCTTATAAGATATAAATTAACTATAAGATTATAACATTTTTCTTCTCTCAAATTCATTCCTATAGTCATCTTTGTGCATTTATATTGGAAATTGTGAACTAACCGTAATTTAAAAATCTTTGAGAACTTGAATCACTCTATTAAATTAATTCTTTTTACTGCTTTTTGTAATGCCTCTAAATTTACTACTCCTGTCCCTAACCATAATTTTAGAAATTGATTCTCTGTTTAGTCACCACCTTTGGGTTTATTAAGTTGAATACTAATGATTTTTGCTTGGGGATCTGGAAAAAATACAGTAAGGGGTTTGATTAGAAATAACTTGGAAGGTTTTGGCTTCATGAGAAACATTGATCTTGGTAACAGTGTGAAGCAGAGCTATGAGGTTTGTGTGATGTCCTCAATTTGTCTACTAAGTCGGGGAACTTGAAATTTTCAATAAATGTCAAACTTGTTATTGAACTTATTAATTGTGCGGATTCAAATTCTCATACTCTTGGATCCCTTATTGATGATTGCAGATTCCTACTCAAGGGCTTCTTTTAGCCACTCTATCTCACAACTTCCAAAAGGGGAATCAAGCTGCTGATTTATTAGCTAAATTAAAAAGCACACGCGATAACCATGGATTTTACTGTTTTATCTTTTATTCTTTATTTTTTTATATTATGTTATGTATTCCAACTCAATGGGAGTTTTTACCTAGAGATTTAAAGCTTAAAAAAGGAAGGACCTCACTAATTAAGGCTACTCAAGTTTAGGGCTGTGCAAGATAATTGAGAAAACTGAAAAATAAGTGGCTAGAGAGTGTATATCTCTTCAAACCCTTCTTATAGTGTATGATACCATCTTAAATGGTCAATACCCAAATCAAACCAGTCATATTTTTTTTCATTTGATTAATTTTACTTAGTTTTTACTTTTGTTCGGAAATTTTAATATCGAAAACTTTTGTTCAACTCAAAAAAATTTCAATATCCGAACCAATCCATGCACAATCCTACAAAAGTTAGGCTTTTTTCCTTTTTCTATTTATATAATCTTTTGCCTCATCATAAAAAAGAAAATTTTCATTTGTAAACATATTGTGGCATGGAAAAAAAAAATTCCAACAAATATTATTGAAGTTTAAATAATTAAATTTTTATCTCAATTTTGTGAAATCCTGCTCATTATGTAGTGTAACGTTATACACTATAATATAGTACTGTATCTATTATATTATTGTAAATTTTTTTTTTAATGTATAAGAAATAATAAACAATACAAATTGTAAATTTATACTATCATGTTTCAATTAAATAGTGCAAGGCTTGTAAAATGTTGACATGCACATTAAATGTCTCAATAATTTTCCTGAGGTTTTTACGTTAAATGTTGTCTTATATTTGTTATTATATATATTAATTTTTATATGACCTTTGTATAGATTTACTTTCATTGCCAAATGCACAACAAAATCTATCCAACTATCTTATTTAGACTTTATCAGCAGAAGGTGCTTGGAAGGTTGCCATTGGTGGGCTACCTCCAATCAGATACTTACTGTTCATGATCACCACGAAGTCTAATAATGCATTTCTCGAACGTGATTGTATCGATAAATATTCATCGATCGCAAGAGATTTAAATGTAAACCTTCAAAATGAATTACATTCTATGCAAATAAGTTTGGTTAATTCTGGGAGCAAAGTGTATTACATTGATTCCTATGGGTCCATGGCTGATCTGATTCAAAGAAATGGAACATTTGGTTAGTTGCTCAAGTTAATTTCATGAAGAAATCACCACTATTGTTATTCGGTTCGAATTTGTATTCGAATAGTTATTTCCGAATTTTAGTATTTTATAAAATTAAAAGACACTATCAGCGACATTATAAAAAGTTATCTCTAAAAGTGCAATTCTTGTTAGGAGGCGGTCGCAAATAAATAGCCCCTTTAGCATTGATGAATATTAAGCAACATCATCTACTGTACATGTGCCAACTTCAACGCTATTAACCACCTACTAAGTTTTTATGAATTGTTGATAGTGGCTGTTGTGGGACAAGGTTTATTGAAGCATCAATTTTGTGCAATCCAAGTTTATTTACCCCTTTAGGTTGAGTTATTTATTTATTGTTTTTAGTATATTTACAAGAGCTAAAATTATCCCTTTAGGTCACGTTTAGACCCAATGAATTGGAATTGGAACAATTTCAATTGTACTATAACTAGAATTGGTGAGGATTGCAATATACGAGTTTAAATCACATAAAAAAAATTACAATCAAAATTGTGCTTCAAGTACTTAGTGGTGGTTGTTGTTGTCTCCAAGTGCTTCTAACAATGATTGTTGTCTTCTCTGGTTGTGGTCCTAGGAATTGAAAACGATGTTTTGTAGTTATCTCAATTCTTAAAAATTGAATTGAAAATTCTAATTACAAATCTAAATGTGTGCCAAATAAAAAAAAAATTTAAAATTGAAGAATCCAATTCTTATTCACTACATATAGACCGTTTGGATGTAGTGAATTGGAATTAAGATTGGGAATTGAATTATTCAATTCTAATTTTTCTATTTTAGCACACATTTTATATTAGAATTAGAACTTTTAAAGTACAAAACAACATCTTTATTTCTTATGGTAGACCCTTACAATTCTTAGTGTACATGCTATTTTCGTCAGCTTCTTAATTATGATGGCACATCATGCAATAAATCTATAACCACCCATTCTCCGGCCCTTTGTCCACCCGCCGTCGACTGCGACCACCAACCACCGTCAACTCGTGGAATACAATACCGACCACTATCAAAACTCGCCGAAGATGATGACAACCACCATCGAGACAACCAAAAATGACGAAAAACCACCATATATATGAACCTACTGGAAATGACGACAATCACATCTAGGACTCGTCAGAATAATGACAATCATAGTCAGAACCCATCGAAGGGTCGACAACCATTGTTGGAACCAGTCAGAGACGACGACAACCACCATCAAGTACTTCAACTATAATTCCAAACTATAATTTTTATGTGATCTAAACTCATATATTATAATTTTAATCATTTTCAATTCATATTTCAATTTAATGGATCCATACACAGCCTTGAGGTTTTTGTCTGAACTTTCCGCAACATTATTGATCTACATAGTGATTTGACATATCTGTCCTCAATGCCATTAATTAGTTGTAGGATCCAACTACTATGACTGTATTTCTAGGGAAAAAATTCTGAATGTAGCTATTTCCAGGTAAATGTAAAATGACACAAATGCTATGACAAATTGGACACACCTAATTTCCTATCCATTTTAAATTAGATCAATACTTAAGCAGTACTTCGCTTGCAGGTTTCTTCATTAAGCAATACTATTTTATAGGAAAATGCATGTTTAAATTTATAATCCAATTACATAAACAGGAGAAAATAGTGGAATGAATGTCACAGAATTATGCAGAGCTGGCACAAGTATTTTGCATCATATTCTTTGTGTGCATTCTTTAAAATATGCAAGGTTTTTAAGTGAACTTAATTATTGCCAATGATCCTCTTCAATAAGATTAACAATTTTGAGTGAAAATACATTATGGGTAATTTTGCCTGCCACCAAATGTCCTTTTTCCATTGCCCAGACACTTTGGCAAAAGGTAGTTAAGAAGCTGAGACAAATATGGAAAGGTTAGGCTTCCGAACCACAGCAACCTAGCTTTTTCTCAATGGTAGTACTATTGTACAAATAAGTAATTTTCCTTCCATGTTATAGGGCCATTTTAGACATATAGAAATCAACTATGTACCTGAGCTTCATTCTATATAAAGTATTTCATTTCATTCATTTCTCTATTATAGTTTCCAGGAAACATGGAAACCAGCTCTTACAAACAACCTCTACATCTTCTTTGTGTGTTTCTTTTCATCATTCTTTGCACTCTATGTTTTATCTCTAATGTTGACGCTCTAACCAGAAAAATCTCTTCGATTTACGTGTTTGGAGACTCCACAGTTGATCCCGGAAACAATAACTACATTACCACAGCATTCAAGGGCAATTTTCCACCTTATGGTATAGATTTTGTTAACCATGTTCCCACCGGAAGGTTTTCTAATGGCAGGCTTGCCACTGATCTTATTGGTAAGTACTAAAGTTGTTTAGATTTTCACATCTTCATTCCAAAATCTACATAATGTTTTTCAAGCTAGATTAGTTCTTATATATAATATTTAAGAGTCAATTATAATAAATTTCGTGTTCAGAACTATATTTATAGTTTTTAAACTATTATTCTGACGTGTCAAGTAGTTGTTATTTCAATCTACACAGATCCTTTTAGTTTTTATTTTTTCTCAAAAGTTTGAATTATGAGATCCTTGTCAGGTGTTATTCCCGACGTAATATATTGTTTGTTTATTTATTTTATGGCACGGCACACAGCTTCTTACGCCGGCATCAAACATTTAGTGCCACCATTATATGGATCCAAATCTTAGCTTTGAGGAGCTGTTGACAGGAGTTAGCTTTGCCTCTGCTGGTTCTGGGTTTGACCCACTTACCCCACTTATCAGTGTATCTCTCTCTCCTCTCTCTCTCTCTCTCCATCTCCCTTTCAGTATGTGTGTCATTATCATTATCACAAACTTCATCCAATATTTTTGTATTCAATTTGACATTCTATCTCCAACAGCCTTATACCTATTAATTATTTCCACCAAACCGAAAACTCAGAGATGGCCATCTTGAGCTTTATTAAAAAAAATATACATTTATATGGTATCATATATTAATTATTTTTAGTGATAAAGATTTTATTGCAACTAATCTGAGATTGCAAATTAAATGCTTGAATTATAAACAATGGAATAAATTTTGATTTAATTTATTATCTTTATGAATTTCAGGGTGTGTTTCCAATACCTAAACAGATGGAATATTTCAGAGAATGCAAGAAAAGGCTTGAGTCTGTAATTGGAAAGCAAAGAACTGAAGAACATATAAAGAAAGCTGTATTTTTTATTAGTGCAGGTACAAACGACTTTGTGGTTAATTATTTTACTATTCCAATTCGAAGAAGGAGCTACACAACCTTGTCCTACCACCATTTCTTGATGCAGCATATAAAACAATTTATACAGGTTTGCTTCAATTACACACTATATGATTTCTTTATTAATTAATGCTAATTTTAGGATTTGGGTCAGTATAGGTTGGTAGTACTGTTAACTGGTGGTTAAGAAATTAAGGTGCTAATCCCACAAAACCCTAGATTGCAAAAATAATTAAAATAGGTAACTTTGTTTGATGTAAATAATAGGAAAGATGGGGTTGTACCAATCTTGACCTAATTAGGTCCTTTGACCTACAGATGTAATATTAGCAGGACATCTAGTATATAAAGGAACGTAAATCTTTTTGGGACCACTCGATTATGGTTTATTTTCTAAAGTAAAAATAAATTGAGATTTTATTTTAAGATTAGTTTAGTAAACCAAATTCTAGTTCTCACATGTTAATTAGAATAAATTTTTCTTTTTACGACATAATTTGGCCAGAATCTTGAATGGTCTAACGACATTTTCTTCCAGAGTCCAAGTTTCAAATCCTTGTCTCCCTTGCCCTTAAAAAAATAAAATTTTGATCATTTGATAATAAATGATTATTCAGGATTTATGGTCAGAAGGAGCCCGAAATATTGCTGTCGCAGGGCTGCCTCCAATGGGGTGCTTGCCGGTCGTGATCACCATTAATTCAGAGAATGCTTTTCTCCAACGTGAATGTATTGAAAAGTTTTCATCTGCTGCAAGAGATTATAATCTAATCCTTCAAAATGAACTACATTTTATGCAAACAAATTTGTCTAATTCCAGAGCAAAACTCACTTACATAGACACATATGGACCCTTGGCCTATATGATTCAAGGACAGGGAAAATTTGGTTAGTGGAAATTTCTTTTGGTTTCTTGAAAATTTTCTTCTAAGTAAATCTTTTTGAGACAACCACTTTCTTCTGATCTGTTTGATTTTTCTTTTTTGGTAGGTTTTGATAAGGTGGATTGTGGTTGTTGTGGAAGTGGGTACATTGAAGCATCATTTTTGTGCAATGGAAATTCATACGTGTGTTCTAATGCATCAAAGTATGTGTTTTTTGATTCAATACACCCAACTGAGATGGCATACTACACCATGTTCAAGGCATCTAGAGCTACTATTGATCACATCATCAACCACTAAAAGAATATTCATCCCCTAAATGTGTTAGGAATCTTTCCATCAAAGCGAGAAAAAAATAAATTAGTAAATTAAATGTTTAAGTTCTTTTTCCTTTTTGTTATTCCAAATATGCTTGTGAACAGATATACAAGCTTATGTTTCAACCAAGGAATCTTATGCTATCTCAGCATACAGCTAAAATTATGCATCAACAAGCGGCATTGATAAGATAGTGAACGACTTAAGCATAAGATAGTGAACGACTTCTCAGTTCTCAGGGTAACGAATTAAGAGGAAGGGGAAGTCAATAATTTTATTAGTTAGAGAATAGTACAGAGAAAAGGATTCTTATTTCACATATTATCTTCAGAAAAAAAAAAAATTATGAATTTCCCTTTTTCTTTTCTTCTTCCACATCCTTTTCTGAAATTTTACTTAAAATATAGCGTATGTGCAACTATGTTACTAAACTGCATATCTACAACAGTTTGGTTTCTCAAGCACATCTTCTGAAAGTCTGGAGTGTATGTGTATGAGATCATAGAACCACAACTAACCAAGGAACCAAACTTGGATTGGGAAAAGCAAAAGAAATAAAAGGTGCAGTATATGTAGGCATCAGTTATAATATTAATCATATTAAATTTCAGATTCTTATAGCAAATAGATTAGAGACATTGTTGTATATATGTAGAAAGTAGAAACAATGAAACACAATTGGGGTAATTGTACTGGTGAACCAGGCGATTAAAATTTTGTACATATTGAAACCTCAAACCTCCAAAGGAACAGCTGTGTCAAGCCTCACACGGTTTAATCGGACTGTTCCAAGAATGTACTCAGGCAGCTCTGCCTCTTCCTTTGCCTGCAAATAAAGTGACTGTCAATATCTACTAATCTATGTCATGCAATAAACCAAACAAATGTTGCACAGACACGTAACTTCAACTTCTTTTATTTTCTTTTAGATTAAAAGTAATTGTTTGTGCAGTGGGATGGAATCGAGTAGAACTGATTCCAAAGAAGGTTGCATCCATCCTGAGCTAAAATTATTCAAGTGTTAACCTCATACTATGCCATGGTGTTAGGTACAAGTGTTAACCTCAAACAAATTATCCAGCCTCATAATACAATACAGGAAGAGGCTACTATATCGACAAAAAGCACATAAAAGCTCAGAGGAAAAGGATAATCAACATAACCAGCATGATGACAAAAGTACCAAAAATTGCAATTTTCAAGTGAGCATGCTTTCAAGAAAGCAAATTTTTATCTTTTGCAATAAAATAATCATTGCATGAAAACTTACTTTTTCCTGTAAGGCGGAAGACTGAACATATAAGTGTTCCCCAATTCCCCCATTAAACAAAACAGAGTGAACTATCCAGAGCATAGTCAAAGACAATACATCTTCCCACCTACCAACAGTGGATATGGATCTAAAATGCCCTGCCTCACTCTGTTGTAATAAATTATTTATGGTTTCAATTTTGAGTGGACTAGCGGCACCTGTTGTCTCTGCCATTCAAAAGTCCAATAGTCGACTCTCCTAGAAGGTTTACATGGAGTTTATTCTTCTCTTCCCCCTCCCAAAAAAAAATAAAAAAATCATTTATGGTTTCAGTCTTTCTGATACCACATTAACTTCATCATCTAGTCCCAGAGTTCCAACTTAAGTTCAGTCTCCAGTGTCTGCCCACTTCTCTATTTTTAATTCCTGATCCTGACTATTTATGAAGTCCTTTTACTTCTTTCAATGAGGAAAGAAGACCTCCATCTTCTTTTCTTTCCTCATCTGTATATTTGTTTACCATTTCTAACTTCCCTTTAAGGTCAATTGTCTCTCCATTGCAACCACCAAACCAGCTACAACACAACTCTTTCCCTCTCAATCTAGATCATTAAAGACCTTCAAAACCTTCTAATTCATCTGTAGCTAAAGAGTTTTGTCTTTTGTTTTTTGTTTTTTATTTTATTTTGGAGCTACAATTTCCTTCTTGAAATATTCTTTTGGTTCCAAAGATTTTTCTGCACGAACAATAAGTGGAACAAGCAAGGTATGCACAGGGTTTCAAAGCTCACATCCCACGTTGGTGCAAAGCAGGGATGGGATGGGACCATGATACCTGGTTTCCCCAACTGGTTCCTCTCACTATTAAATCAATCATGTTTTAAGGAACTCAGTTAAGTTATGCATCATTCTAGAACCTCTCCTTCCATTAACTGATTATGAAAACTATGAACCTGTGGAGTTCACCAAGCACTTCATAAATCTTCAATATTGCATGTATAGCACATGCAAAAGACCAGAAAAAGGGAAACATACTGTTACAAAAAGATAAAATAAATTGAAGCACTAACAATCACAAATACGCCAGCAGTGACGGACAAGTTCATAAAAGAGGAGTTTATACTTCACAAAATAGGATATCAAAGACACAAAACAGCAAAACAAACACCACAAATAGCAATGGTTTAAAACCAGAGAGAATCTTAAATCCGCACGAAAATATAAGCAAAAAGTGGACACTGCAATATGGTTACTTTATTAACAAATCTAATCATCAGAAAGGCTCCAACCTCTATCAAAATTGCAAGGTCAACAACTATGCTCGTCACATATCCCAGGACAAGGCTAATGACACCCCTTGCTACAGAAGATGATCCAATATCCACGTCAATCTGCATAATACAAGAACTTTCTGTCAAGTAGCAAAGAAGTGGAATAACTAGAATATGTATGTTGGAGCTCAATTTTCAATTAGCCAGCAACTTATCTTGGGCATCTTTATATCATTAGAAAATGTCAAACTTCAATTAATGAGAACAAAGATCACAGTTCAATATGCTATCAATGTGCAACTAGTGCATGAAATGCACAAGGTTAATTCCAAAATTGTCATCAACCTTACTCTAGATACACAATTAAAACAACATTCAGAAAATAAGAAAATGGCATATACATATATCTAGACTGCTATTCAACCTTGGGGATTGGGATGCATAGAGTATGCAAAATAGCTTTTAAACTCACATCTATAAGACAAGATCTAATTATAAACTGTTGTAGAATTTAGATTTAGAAGAATGAAATCTAAGCTTGTCTAGCTGAAATATACTGGTCTTGCCAAGGATAGGCAAACTCAGGAGCAGAGGTGAAGATTCAAAGCAGGGGTGTGTGTCTGCTACTTGATATACTACCAGCATATGTTAGCTTCCTTTCCTGAATGTTAATTTGACATTTCCTATAAAAAAATCCACTCTAAAACTGTTTAGTGATCACAAAAATACACCTACGTAAAGGTAAGTAAAGGTAAATGGAAAAATGGCTAGAACAGTGTTACCTCCAAAAAATTATCTTGTCTGAGGTATCTGCAGGTTACAGCTTTCCCTAACAAGCAAGCTTTTGTTCCAACAGCACGTTTAACCATCCAATATCCCTGTACATATATAAAACCTTCAGCTTGCCCAAGGTTATTAGAGAGAATATAATACATGCCATGAATCTGTTCAGAAACTATGCACTATAATAGCATCGCAAACCTCAACAATGCTTGGAATTAGTTTTAATCTTGCTTCCCGAAACATGTCACTCCCATCCACAAACTTAGCCAACAAAGAATCTTTATTTACAGGTCTCTCAGCAGCATAGTATAGAACCAAGCTGTAGTTTGGTTTTGCAGGAACCTGAAACATCAACCCAGATGCTTATTCCTACTCGGCTGATTTAGAGGCGTAACAACATGACAGATAGCACATGACAACTCAAAAAAGAGCAAAAAGCAATCTTTTAATCCATTAAATTGATGAAAAGAAATAAAGAAAATGTCACCACATCCTAGGTATAAGGTACACTATTTAGAAACTCATAATGTCTTGAATAGAATACATCTCATAACTCATAATGTATTATATAGAATACATCTCAGTTTTCATAGCCATATCATGCTATCACTAAAATTATTAACAAATCCTGCTATTAACATTTTACCACTGCTTAGAACCAGAAACTACGCATACTACCTAGGTATATACTCGTTATTGTATAGGGTGAATCAATCAAAAAGACATATACACACCTGGAGATTTACTACAAGGATGAAAGGGAGCTTTTTCCCAGCTTCTGTCTGAAATTGAAAATGGAAGCATTAGAGAGGAAACCAATGTTTTAGATCAAGGACTAAGAATAAGAACCACACATAACTTTCGTTTAGGCTAGAAGCTTAATACAAGGAACAACAGTGATTTTCTCCAAACCTATAAGTATCTCTGGGCAAGTGCACTGGATAGGATCTAAAAACTTAAGGCACTACGGAAACAAACAGTCGAAATAGTGTATGAAAGAATCTATAAACAAATTAGAGTATAAAAAAGTAGTAGGTTCCAGATATTCTTACATGATATTATGGTACCATATTTCTAATATTGTTTTGGTTTATAGAAAAACAAGTAAAACGACTGTCAGTGAATTAACTTCAAAACTTCAATGACCTTTCAAATTATATGTTGATAAAACTTTCTACAAATAATCAAACAAAATATTATGGGGTGGATACTGAGAGTCAACTTATATAAATTTCCAAAATCTATTTCACAATTCATTATGGAGCACATTAATAAAAGTTGGAGTTTGGCAAGAAAGCAAGCTTGTCTTCTTTATTATACTATACACATATATCAAAATAAAGGAACATGTAAACTAATACTATACCTTAACAAGACACTGAGGATGTGTTGCAATTCCATTCATGCATTTATCCACTTTGAACCAATCAACGGCTATCAGCTTGAGCAGAGGATCCCCTCCCGCTACCTGTATGGCAACCACATATATGACCACCAAAACAGAACAAAGAAGAAGAAAACACAATCTACGTAACACATTGTATGTATAGGGACCAAAACAGCAATTTAAGTTGAAACAAAAAATTTCAACATTGAAATAACACTAGTTTCATATTAGAAATAGTGGCCTTTGAATTTGCAAATAATGAAGGTAAGAGCATGATTTGGAAGATTCAATGACGGTGTGCTTAGTTTTGGGGTGTTCCGTTGATCACTCGGTTCTACAAACATACATCTCATGGCCGAATTATCTTGATCATGTATGTTAATGATATTGTGATCACAGGCGATGATAGTCATGGAATTCAGCAAGTGAAATCATTCTTACACTCCCAAGTTTCAGACCAAAGACTTAGGCCAACTAAAATACTTCTTGGGTATTGAGGTTACTAGTTCATAGTTTGGTATTTGTCTTTCTCAGAGAAAGTATTATCTTGATGTGTTAAGTGAAACATGTATGTTAGACTCGAAACCTATTGCACTCCTATGGATCCTAATACCAAACTTGTACCAAAAGAGGAGAGCTTTTGACAAATCCTGAATAATACAATGTCTGGTTGGTAAACTGAATTATCACAATAACCAGACCAGACATTGCATTTGCAACCAGTGTGGTTAGTTAGTTTATTTCTCAACCTCAAATTCCTCATTGAAATGCAGTCATTCGTATGCTAAGGTATCTCAAAACTGCACCAGAAAATAGATTATTATATAAGAATCACGATCACACATTGGTTCAAGAACATGATTATGGTCCCACTTTGGGTCAGAAATATGAATCCACCTTAGTTCAGGGTTACAGTAGTGCAGATTAAGCTGGCTCTTCTTTGACAGAAGATCCTCTTTAGAATATAATGTCTTTTTTTGGACAAAATCTTGTTTCGTGGAAGAGTAAGAAGCAGATTGTTGTTGCAAGATCTAATGCTGAATCTGAACATAAAGCCATGACTTCTACTACTTCTGAGTTGGTTTGGCTAAAGCACTTGTTGGTAGAAATTGGATTTCAGCATTCATAACCTATGTAGCTAATATGTGATAATCTGGCTGCAATACATATTGCTTCTAATTTGGTATTTCATGAGAGCGCAAAACATATAGAAGTTGATTGTTATTTTGTTCGAGAGAAGCTCCTAGATAACACAATCACAACTAACTATGCAAAGACCGAAGACCAATTAGGTTGATTTGTTTACTAAGTCCTTGAGGATTAACCAAATTTGATATCTTTGTAACAAGATTGGAACATATAACATATATACTCCAGCTTGATGGGAAATGTTGGAATAGTAAAGTATAGTTTTTGTATATAGTTTCCCTATTTGGTCAGTTTCCTTATTTCTATCCTTGATTAGGTTGCATCATAGTTGACTTAGCTTGTACGGCACATATTCATATAGTATAAATACATTAGCAGAGTGAGAGAGATACTCACTCAATTTACCTACAACTCTCTTGGTTTTTCCTCTTTCTCTCAAAACTCTACAGTTGACAAGTAGATATATTTGTTATTCTTGTTAACAACAACTAACATAAATCTCTAAAAGACCTAATTTTTATTTGTTCAGCATCCATTCTTCTTTTCTTTTCTTTTTTTCCCTAGGAAACTGTTAAACCCCAAAACTTGATTTTCTTCTGTGAAATCTAAACTCTCTCTCTCACCATACCCCTCCTCTACTACGTCCCTAACATATAAGGATATATCCAGAACTCAATTTCTATTGTTAACCTTGTTTGCCATTAGAAAAGTTTTTGATAGACAAGGCCAATGTTTTTGTTATAGGCCATTAGTTATATGGGCAATAGTCCCACATTGGCTTTATGTGCAGCTTAATGTGGGTTTATAAGGAAATGAGCACCCTCGGACTATTCATATATATATATATATATATATATAGAACTAGTCTTTGCCAACTTTGTGTGACAAAGACCCTCATTTTTTTCACCTAAATGACAAATACCTCCATGTGACGCTAAGAACAAGGATGCAGGAGCAACAAATGTAAAGGAGTCATGTAGGACACAGTTGGAATCTAATGATGAACCATCCAAACTGAAACTAAAACCTTATTCTTGTAAGTTGTAGGGCTTGAAAACATATCTTTAGCTTCTCGAGATTACATTGATTAAGACCTATCCCAAAAGTCACAAAGACACAATTTTCTCTAACCATTTTCTCCTTGTATTTGGAAACAATTTTTATCCTCTATATCCTCTATCTAGAAATACCATGAGCTTTTTAGTAGGATTGCCTCTTATAACTATCCAATAGGGACTAACATAACCCACCTTTCTCGCAAAATAAAATTTAAAAATAATCAAACCTTTTGACTATTAAAATGCTAGATTTCCTCATAATCAAATACTTCCTGAACAATTAGAATTAAAATATTATTTTCAAATCTATATGCAAGACAGCATTACAAATATCAAGACAAATTTACTTCTAGTTGAGAACAGAATGCATTTTCTATATCTTTTACATACCAAAAAATAAAACATTTACACAAAAAGAAACATATGAATCAATATGGTTAGTTTACCTTATAATTATCTTTCAGGTAGTTCTTTCCTCTGACCTTAAATCCCACGCCACTTGGAGAAGTCCAGCAGTTTTTTTCATTCTCATCGTTTCCTTTGTGCAAGGAACCAGGGAACTGACTTGGATCAATTGTGATAGGAGTGGCATGTGGATCTAGCTCTCTATTTGCATCTCGAGCTGCATAAAGAATGACAAGTATTTTAGAAAAACAATATGAAAATGAAAAATGAAAAGACTTAAAAGGCTTACAGTTGCGACTTTAATTTATATGTTACTGTTTCTGGTGTATGTCAACACTTCAGACCAAGTGACTGTATTGAAATTAAAAGGAACCAAGGATTGATGTTGCTGGTACACCTCAGGATTAAAGATATGATAAATAAAGAGAGAGGATAAATTATTTCCATAGATTGCTTAAGGGAAGTCATGAAGTGATTGATATTGTTGGAACCAGGGATTAATATTGCTGGTGCACTTCTGGATTAGAGATAAGATAAATAGAGAGAGATTGAGAAGTTATTTTGATAGATTGCTTAAAGGAAGTCATGAAGTGAACTTAAAAGGAAACTTGTGGTAAGTGATGAAATTCTTCGTAAAAACACCCAAGGTGCATGACTCGTGTAGATAGGTTGTATACAACATAGGAGACCACCAAAAGCAAAGTGACTTTGATGAAGAATAAGCTGGATGAATCAGCCAGGAAGTGACTTCTAAGCTTCCAGCTACCTCCTTAATCTGAACCACCACATTAGGAAATCAACAGAACAAGGAAAAATTGTTGGCTTGTAAGGAATAATGAGGCACAATCCCATTTGTCAAGCATCATTTTGGTAAGTGTAATTAGTTTAGTTGGTCCGATTGTGAAACGCAACATTTTAATCAAGAATGTAATTAGTTGAGTATGTTAATTAAGTTAGTTACTGTCAGGAAGAAAGTTAGTTAGCTGCTACTCTGATTGACAAAGTATATACTGCCCAACCCAAATGTATTCACTTGAGCATTTTTCATTGGAGAATTAGATCTCTCTATTCGTCTCTCTCCTTCCCTTTTTCCCTAAAGTCTGATTGCTTCCCAAGAAAATTGCAATTTTAGTTTAGGTGTTTAACAAGGTTTTGACGTAAAGGAGGCTATGAACAAGACAAAGGAGGAAATAGTGTGGGACTTGATGACATTATACTAGGTTTAGAGATGCTACAGTAAGTACAGTCATGCAGCAGACATGGGCATGAGCTCGTTGGAGACTTTCTGTCCTATTTGAAAGCCGAAACTTAGGTTCAAGAAGCCCTTTGGATCCAAAGGAAAATGTTCTTGGTAGTTATTTGGTTTTCTATACAAGGGCAAAACAGCAAGCTCAAGAAAAGAATTGCACATTATTTTATTTTCAGACACACTCGAGGTTTTATATTATTAGGTCTTTTGATAATCCTAGGTGTCTTCCTTGCAGCACAATGTATTTAGTAAGAAGCTGATGGAATAGTTATTTCGTGGATGGTAATCCTAGTTTTGCTCTAGCTAGAAAACTGAAACTCTTGAAGGGTGATTTGGTAAAATGGAATAGATAAGTCTTTGGGTTGTTAGACTCTCAGAAAAAACTTATTTTAGAGGAGTTGTGTATTTTGGACTCTTTGGTGGAGGAACGAGAGTTGAAGACAAAAATCTAGAGACCTTTGGCACAAAGGTGATAAAAATACAAATTTTTTCTTCATCCGAAAAAATTCCAAGAGATGCAACTATATTAGTAACCTTCCGGTCAAAGGAACGCATTTTGATATAGAGGATGAGATGGTTACAAAAATCACATATATTTTTCAAAACTTGAACATAGGTTTCTTCTCTGAATGGGTTAACTTTTGACTCTATCAAAGAGGAGGATAATATTTGTCTTAGGAGAGGTTTTGATGAAAATGAGGTGTTAGAAGCTTTAAACTCTTGTATTAGAGCCTTACTCTTGAAAACCAATCAATTGATAACAAGAGGAGAGCCCTATTTACTTATAAGGATTATAAAGCCCTCTAGCCTTAGCAATGTGGGAGTTCACACGTTGACACCCCCTTCACGTGAAACGTGGAGATCCGAAATCGTGAGGTGGAGCCCATCAGTCATGGGCCAATCAATCATCAGATGTGGGCGTAATGAGTCGACCCCTCAATCGTGGGCCTAGCTCTGATACCATGTTAGAGCCTCACTCTTGAAAACCAATCAATTGGTAACAAGAGAAGAGGACCCATTTACTTATAAGGATTATGAAACCCTCTAGCCTTAGCAATGTAGGAGTTCACACATTGACATCTTGCAACGGGGAAAAGGCCCCAAGCCTAGACGGTTTCAACATGCAATTTTTTCAAAGTTGTGGGGGTGTGGTGAAAGATGATGTCCTAGCCACCCTTTCACTTCTTCTATGAAAATGCTTTCTTTTGGAGGAGCCTTAATGCTTCATTTCTTTTCTTTATCCCAAAGAAAAGTTCCATGACATATATTAAATAATATTGCCCTATTAATTTCGTAGGAAGTTTGTATAAGTTATTAAGTCTTTGCACAACGACTTAAGGTGATTACTAGAAAATATCATCTCCAACTCACAAAACACCTCTGTAGGTCGACTGCAAATCCTAAACTCAATCTAATTAGCCAATGAGTGTGTTGATTCTAAACTTCAATCTTCAATTCCAGGTTTGGTTTGCAAACGTGATATAAAGAAAGCTTATGACCATGGTAATTGGAATTTCCTTTTATATCTTTGGGAGAAAATGGGTTTTGGGAGGAAGTGGAAGGAATGGATTCATATATGCATTTCGATTGTCTGTTTCTCAATGATCATCAATGGGTCTCTGGTGGATTTCGTTCGGAGCTACCGCAGTTTGCGACAAGGATATCATTTATCTTATTTTCTATCTATTATTGTTCAGGTAGCTTTTAGTAAATTAATCTCACAAGCAGCTGCTTTAGATTGGTTGAACAGTTCTACAGTGAACAATATAACTAATCAACTTCAGGATTACTCAGTTATTGTTCGCAGATGATACTTGTTTTGTGAGGCTGATAGTGAACAATTGAAGTTACTAAGATTTATCCTTTTCAGTTTTCAAGCTATGTCTGAGTTGACAATTAATCTATCCAAGAGTGAGGTTGCTTTGGTGGGGAAGTTGATAAGTGATAACATTTCGGAGCATGGCAGGTTTTTTTGGGGTGTGAGGTCTTTCTCTCCATGTCTTACTAGGGATTACCAGTTGAGTCATCTTTTAAAGTTGTGCAGGTTTGGTATTCCTTCATTGAAAGAAATGAAAAATGCTTAGCTGGATGGAAAAAAGTTGTACTTTTCAAAAGGTTTGGGACTTGTATGTGAACATAAATCTGTTAATTGCTTCTATTGTTATTGTTTCTCTCTTTGGAATGGTCAATTGTATACTCCACACGACCTGAAGGTATCATCTAGATACAATACTCAACTGTGTCATATATAAACCACGTTTCAAACCAACTTTGTAATTGACTTGAGAACTATACACTAGAGGCTAACATAATTAGAACTACCAATCATGTAATTTTAAGGAATATTTGCTCTACCTTGCGTCTTCTCTTCCCACTCTTCCTTTTATCTTAGACATATAGTATCTTACGAGTATGATTGTCTACCTTTTTTTTCCTTAATTTCCTATTACGAGCAACAAAAGAGCACACCTGTAGTTCTCTTCAAAGCTAAACTTGTGATGGCCCAAGAAACATTCTTCAGTCTTACATCTCTTCCCTGATAAGATTCAAAATGAAAGAAAATTGGAACCTGACAAAACAATGATTTCAAAATATATGTATATCAGTTGCAAAATCAGAAGCTAATAGCAAAACCTAAGAAACCTTGTGATCGAGTTCCTTATTGTCATCACTTTCTTCATCTGATGATGATGAGTCATCAGCAATTGCATCGTAAAACTCATCCTGCATTTCCACATCCTCAAATTCACCACTGGAAATAGAAAGATCAGAGATTTTTGATTGGATCATTTTGGTGGCAGATTCAAGATTAAGTGCTGGATTTGCTCCAATATATTCCTTTAGACCTGAACCATTATTTTAACAAGTTAACAGTAAATTTCATTTCTTAAATACAAAAACACAAGTCATGCCAACACTGTAGCATTGAGTTTAAAAATGGTCCTCTCATTCAATAATCTATTATAATTAGCTACATTTAATAGAAAAAAGCTACCTCGGTGACACTTATTATGAAGGAAAAAATAACTATAGCAAGATGTCCTTTTTTATAAGTAATTATTGCATGATGTCATCTTTGGCTTCATGCTTTTAGTCAGCTGTGTTGCTGTCTCTTGTTTGAGACAATTTCAGGGACAACAACATTATCACTTTTTATCCAAATCTACTCCTTATCCCAACTTAGAACAAGCTAAATATATCATAGTGATAAAGCAACTCAGAGCTAGACATTGTCCTACAATCACTGAGTTAACAATAAGGATACCCTCCCAAGATCTGGAACCTTTACACAGTAATGATTCACATACTTCTTTCATTTTTCTTCACCATTATCATATAGACATACCACATTAAGCGAATGCAGTGGAAGCAAACACTTTATTGAATATTCGCTTTATGCCCATTAATGTATAAACAGCCAAGAAATAGCGGATGAGTGTATCTCAAAGCATGCCAACAATGACTTGACTGAACTGAAGATTTAATGGATATCAAGTGTGGATGCAAAAGAACTAAACTTGCTAGAACTTAATTTTCCCTGTTGGAGTGACTAGTTCAGGGGCTTTTAGGATTGCAAGCTGATTGATGGAAAAAGCATTGACAAATCTTACCATTTGCCTGTTGTAGGTATCTTGAACAAGAAATTTTATAGTTGTGTTCCTCATATTCATCTCTGGTTTGATCTAAGATTTGGTAGGTGGTCAATTCTAAGAATATCGTATCTAGGATAAGATCCTAACAGCCCAGATCTTCTCTATAAGGTTGAATCATCTCATGCTTTTTTATTCCTACCTGCATCTCACCAACCCATTCCCCCTTTATTTTCAGACCCTAAGCCCCCTCTGACTAGCAGCAGAAAAAGTCTTCCCTGAGCACTGGGCCGAATAACCGCACATTATAAACTTAGAAAAGTGGAAACCACTTTGGAAATAGCAAGCTTCTCTATTCTAACCAAGCTCTGAGAAGCTCATGGCATGATTCTCTTCAGCTGTTTCTTTTCTTCTTTTTTCTTCAATCTTGTGACTAGGATCTTGTTATTATTGATACATCAGTTAAAAAACACATAACAGAGGACAATGAGAAGAACTAGTTGGATTGCTTAACCTGCCACTTGACACAACAATGCATGAGGAACACTCTTTTCAAACTTTGAGCACTGATTGTTCTTCCATCGGAACCAGCTTCCAGAGTGTATCTCTAACGTTTGGGTCAGAAGACAGCGTGGAGAGTTTGATCCCATAGGCATGTTTAAATTCCTAATTTCCCAACTAGATGCTGCAGTTAAAAGGACAACAAATATAAGGGTAAAACAAAACATATACATGAAAATTTTGATAAGTTCATCAAAAGACATCGAAAAGGGGGTGTAACCAATGTAAGCGTGGCGTATAAAAAAATCAGTTCACCTGCCTGCACAAAATTAAGACCTCAAGTTCAGAAGAACCACAAATCAATTATGAACAAACCGAAGCAAAACATCAATTTTTGGGTACCCATCCATAGAGAATATTTCCTCTATATACTCCCTATAGAAGATTCCCATTTTTAGAACATCCTTCTATTCCATTTTATGAAACATACCATCTTAATTTCATGCCTCTCAAAATCTTGAGGGAAACTGCAACTTACAATGAATGAGTAACAACAGGTATTATGTTGCAAGCATTTACTTGATTAAAACTGGTGACACGGAGTAGAAAAAGACAGAATAGAAAGGAGAAGACAACAAAAAGATACCATATGAAACTCGTTATGATGAGAAAACAACAGATTATCCAGTGGACCTCACCTTGTTTTTATTTAAAAAGAATTTCCCAACCTTATTCATTTTAAACCTCACAAAGAACTACTAAAACTTGAGTCCCCTGAAGCATTATCCATATTTAACTTATTACTTGTCTAAGTTCCAGTAGTTTTTTCCTCCTCTCTCTTGAATATTCCAGGAAAGCAAAAGGGAATCTGCTTTTTATTATTCTCAGACTATTTCTCAATGAATAGACAATCATCATCACTTCTCTGGTATTCCGATGATAAATGCATATGGGTGGCCGAACCAAGTAGTGGGACCATGACCATCAAATATGAAACCTGTAAAGTATACAGCATCTGATCCACTTATATGCCCCTAAAAGAAGGGCCTCTACTACCAGGAGATACGAAACATCAAATATGAAACAAGCAAGCCAAAATTTCTTCTGTTATCTGGAAGAAAGAAAGAAAGAACTAGCGGGAGAATAAAGCATGTTGTCTGTAAATCAATAGCATAATGCACCTAATATATTCATCCACAACCATATAGCGGGATATATATTAAGTGGCTCAAAACTCACTAAGTTAGCAATTTAAAAATTATAGACAATGGCATATATTTTATCATCAGAACCAACAACATAGATACTCACAAGAACAAAAAAGATAAAAGTTTTGATTGAGAAAAGTTCTCTTACGATTAATTTTAGTACGGCGATATCCAGATATTCGTGGTTTTTTCTTATTTACAGCTGGAAATTGCAAGATTGCTGCATGAATAAAAGTGTAATACATGTCAGCCAAATACAGGGGAAAACAGCATAATTTAATGACAAAAGCATACAAAACAGTCACATTGCTGAAGGCAATTTAAGTGCAATCTCTAGCCTTATGTTTAGTACATGTTATCACAACAAGGACATTGAAATGTGCCCACTCAAGCAGCCAAAAGTCTCAACATCCAAGATACTGGTGGAAAGGGGAACAGGAGGATGGAGAACAGCAGTCTCTAAACTATTGTTGCTACTCTATGTGTTGTTTATTTCTTTCCATGAGATATGTGGTACTCATAGATTACCATATATTCTTATAAATAACATGGTAGTGGTAATGCAAGATTGGAATTTTGTTAACTTGAAGTAGGCAGATTTGTCCAACACCAAGGACGCACTATTAAATCATTACAGCTTTCCATGGCATCATATGGCTTGAATAAATTCACGCTGACAGTAATTTGAATTCTTTAACTGCAAACTGAGACGAACATAAGTTGCAAAGCTATTCTAAGAAGAATAAAAGGCACATATATTCTGCCCCTCTTTTGGCAAAGGTCACAGTCTCTTAGATCATCCACCACTTCAAAATAAATCAGTCGAGGAACTAGTGCCAATGGTTTATGCAATTTATGCCGCCACCACAAGCATCATAGTATAATACCGACAATTTGTAAGAAGTATTACATAGGCAAACACCAGGACCATAATACCCAACAACAGAAATAATTAAGTTTCCATAAGAATGACACCATATGGAGATGACCACGTTATTAATCTACTTACTATATGTTCCATCTTGACAGTGAAACCACTGCCTAGAGAAGACAAAATCTCTCTTTGACCGCCACCTGTAGATTAATTAAAAAAAAAACAATACCTAATAAAAAAATTGCTCTGCCTAATACCTTGTGATAGCAATAAAGATTTGGCAGATCATATCTATTGAAAAAAGAAACTAACAATACAATATGGACTAGGAAAAAAACGTAGACACAAATACTAAAGAATGCACTTTGTGGAGTTGGTAAAGTGCTATTATTAGAAACTTTTAGGCACATATACAATGTTTTGTCTAGAACCTACTGAACCTAGCGATTTATAACTAATAAATTATCACTTTTACAAAGTTTTAAAGGGTAACTAATGCATTTATTGCCTGTCAACAATTCTCGTAATGGCAGTCGGTAGCAAGACCCAGAAAATAAATTCATGATCTATTGGCAGCTCATCTCAATGAACGACATAAAGAATTTACAAAAAATACTAAAATTATAAGAGAAGTCAAATAAGCCAGAGCGTGAGAAGTTCTTCCAAGGAAAAAATGTATGCAGTACAAACACAAATTAATATGCCAAGAAATTTCTACCTCGAATGAGTGTATAAACCAGAAGAAAAGAAAAGAAAAAAAGAAGATAAAATAGAAAAATGGGCATGACAAAGCATGATCTTATGCTCATCAACTCACTAAATTTCTCAATTGAAGTATCTAAGAGGTTGAAGTCGAATTACCGTGTCAGATATTTTGGATCAAATTTCCCATAAACAACATCATAATGCCCATCATAAGAATCTACCAGCTCCAAGTCACCTGTCAACATATCCCACCTGCATATGAAATAATTGGAAAGACTAATTTGTACAATAAGATATCATGATTCCTAGATATTTGTAGAAACTTACTCATATCTCTGCTGTTGATCAAGATTCAATAGCACTTCAAAAACAGTATCTGCAGTTGCATCGACAACACCAACAGACTTCACAAGAGCACTCTTACCACTCTACAAAAAGTGAAAAGTATGATAATGCAAAACTCAGGATGTTCAGTATGATAAACATATGAAAATAGAAAATAATTAAATCCAGTAGCCAAAACCAATTTACTTTCTCAACAAGCACCTTGTAAGCAACTAGGTATTAAGCAGCCAGCCAGGACAGTCAAAATATAAATTCAACTTGTATTGCCCACACTTACCCCAATTATCCACTATAGTATAATAACTGAGCTACAGTTCACCTTCAAAAAAGGTTTTCTATAGCATCTACTTGGCCTTTTCTTTTCCCTTCAATGTATTCCAACAAGTTAGAAGAAGATAAAGCTACACTAGTTGACAATTGACATATCCCAATGAACACTTTTGGAAACTAATACATTCATTTTAATTATCAAAAAAAAAAAAAAAAAAAACATTCATCTAAGAAATAATGATGAATTAGGAGCACAAATATGGAAGTTTGGCAATCGCAGATATATTTAGTGCCCAAGATAGGGAAGTTTTCTTAAACACTAATGATGAAGGATTATACAAACAATGTATATGGAAAGTGAAGGGACAGCATAGCATTTGTCTGTCAGTAAACAGTATTTATTTTTTATAAGTTACGCGGATAAAAGAAAAGTCAAATGTGCAAATGCCAGTCATAGATTCTTTCTTGTATAAAATTAATTTTAAACTTGAAGAAGAAACTCTTTCCTAATTTAAGCATTAATGACTTTGTCTTTAAGGAAATGAGGTACTTTAGACAAGTAAATTAAGCACTTCTCAGAATAAAAGTAAAATCACACTGTTTGAAGATCAACCCGTGATTTAGAGAAATAGAAAGTCAGAAAAGTATACATGAAAAATTAAATGTGGTTATCAGGATCACTCCCTAACCCCCAAGAATTGCTCATATCAACAAGTACCTTGTGATCCGACACATCCTCAAGAATTCTAACACCTGGAAACAGAAAATAAAAAAATTAAATTTGATCCTAACAGACAAACAGAATGGTAAAGCATCCAAGCCAAACCTGTCCTCCAGAAAATCTCTGCATACTATTTATGTGGACATCAACTAAGTTATAAGGACCAGTTTAAATCAGGAAGCACCTATACCACCTTTCATACCAAAAATATGAGTCAAGAAATTTCTTCCTAATGCCCTATCAAATTTTGAGATACAAATCAAGTCTATTTCTGCCTTTTACACCTCATAATACTGTACTCTTAATTTTTGAGATAATGAATATGACAATGCTGGTAACTCTCCCATTGCTAAGGGTAGAGGGCTTTACAATATATATAAGTAAACAGACCTCTCATCTTATAACTAATTGATTGGTTTTCAAGAAAGAAGCTCCAACATGGTATCAGAGCTTCGGCTTTCACACTCAGCCCCATTACACCCACACCCGACGATTAATCCAGCCTGACTGTTAAGCTCCACCTCACCACTCCAGATCTCCATGTTCCATGTGAGTAGGGTGTCAATGTGGCGACCCCACATTATAAAAGCTAGAGGGCTTTACAATATATATAATTAAATGGGCATCTCATCTTGTAACTAATTAATTAGTTTTCAACAGTGAGACTCCAACACGATGCAACATAACACATACATTAAACACAACCATAAATAAGTTATAAGAAATTGGTTTTTTTTCTTGTAATGGGGTCACCAGAAACAAAATAGTGCATCAAGTGGGTCTGTGTGGTGCTATGGGTATTCCAAGAGAAACAAACCATTAATCGTACGAACACATTTCCACTCATGTGCCTCAATTGCATCTCCGTTGTCCCCCTCAATGTGTCCATCTGGCCGAACATTAGCAGCCAAGTTTGATGATTGCCGCAATAGTCTCTCTGGGCCTGTGACACACATACACAGAGGGGAGATTATGAATTGCAGTGTAAAGAACAGAAAATCCGCATCCCACGACCTTGTAAAGGCTGAATTAAACCAATGTCCCTGTTAACAAACTCCCCAAGCTCTCAAGTTATTAGGGACATGCGCACACTTTGTAATGTTTAGTTACTTGAAGGGTATTCTTAGGCTCTCATATTAGTGGTCTGATTCATTCTTTTCATCTTTGCCCCTCAAACGGAGCCAAACCCAGGCTTGGCCTGACTCTGATATAAATAAAAGCATGATGCTCTTTACTAGTTTAAATGCAAGATGAAGTAACTCTGGAAAAGATCCACACTTTTAGATAAGGAAACAGTTAGACCAACCACCACACTCTGCCAGTAAGCTGCATGCACCAAAATTGTATTGTTTTTGTGGAATAGACTTTGTTTTAATCCAATAACAAAAATGAAGTGTATGCACATCAGGATTGTGAGAACTCAAAACCTACATCATTAACATTTATGGAAATTTGGATTTTAAGCATAGTCCATCGAAAAACATGTCAGTTTGATCTGGAATATTAGTAGATGTATTCATAACAGTGAAAATAACATTATTTTTGTGATTTCTCAAATTTACAATGGCTAGACCATGTTTAGACCTTGAAATTGACTACAAGATGAACACTATCACACCCTGCATTTACTTACTGACCTTGCCCAATTCTTATGAGCTTTCTGAACCCATTTGCATACCGCCTCACTCTAGGTCGATGTCCTTCAAGATTGATCCTTGCACACATAAGATGTCGAGTTATATGAGACCTTATAATTAGTAAGTAAACATAACATTTTGTCCCAGGAGAACAAATCGTCTAAAAAATATGTCCTTAACCGCTGAGGTAGGTTATTTAACCATATTTTGCAAGGAACTTAAAAAAAGAGAAAAGGAAAAAAAAAAAAAAAAAAAACTAAACAGACTTTTGTTTAAGGCTGGCTGACAAATATATTTCTCTTGAATAAATTAAATCTAGAAGACATCATTCTATATAACTGCAGGAACTAAACATTTATTTTAGCCCAAAATCTCAAAGAGGACAAAAGCATAGGTATTACAACCACATATGAGCATGGTTCAGACTTCAGACACCCTCATTAAAACTTCACAAACAACTACTGCAGACAAGAAAAATTTTAACCTGTATACATATAAGTCAGGTAAAGAATTAAACATACTCAGTCTCCATATTCAGTTTATTTCTGGCACTACCCCCTCTTGACAGTTCATACTCAGCCTGTGAAGAGCAAATTTACAATAAATTACACAGGGAAGAACAAGGTGAATTTTTTTATTATTATTATTTTTTTTATAAGAAGAACAAGGTGAATTTGGTAAAGTTACTCTCCTCACACAAAAAGAATCTTTATTCTATTAGATGCAACTTCCACTTTCTCCTTAAAAGAACCACCTATATGTTGGAGATTTAAAATAGCTAAGAACACTTTAATTGTAATCAGTCTTGATCATGCAATTTTTGCTACCTATATTCTATGCAATTTTTATATTTAGTATTTGTAGCTTTTCTATTACCTGCTGCTTAGCATGATCAAATGCCTCCATCCATTTTTGGATTTCTCCAGCCGTAGCACAAGCAATCTGAAAAAGATACAAATACAGGATTGATTTCTATTTGAATCAGGAAGAACAAATGAAGAGATGAAAGGGGATGCCGTTTAGCAACCATCCAATACTAAATGAATCAAAAATTGAAAATTTTATGTGCAAGGTACATAATAATTGACATGTGAACACCTGAAGGTCAGAGGCATAAAAATAACAGTTAATCATCTAATAAAACTATGCATACATAAGCTCATAGAAAAACTAGAAAGCATGCAGTGTTCAAGTAAATATTATAAATTTACGACCATCAAACCTAAATGTTAACAAGCTGCCAAATTGACTTTTCTTTTCCTTTTTTTCCTTCAGAATTTCCCTTCCAGACAACACTTCCCACGGTTTATGTGGCCACAGGAATAACTGATTGCGATAGATTTAATGATGAAAGAAAAAAACCACATATGCAGGTTAAACAATATGTGGATACTTGTAAGATACAGGAAATATACCAACTTCTCTCTTTTGGTCAAGCATATACAGCATACATTAGTTACATGGGTTGCACCTGTTGGTGTTTCCAAACTCCACCAACTATTAGTCTCTCTCTCTCTTCCTCTGAGGAAAGGAAGGGCAATATGGTCTATTTATTGTGGCAGTGTTTATTCCACTAAACTTAATCCCAGATGGTAAGGTGAATATTGCAAGATAGTGTTGAAATTGAGAGGGAATCTGCTAAAATCATAATGTATAGGGGACATTGCAATTGACCTGACAGTTTAGGGTGAGAAAGTGCATTTGACCTAAATGTTAACATAAGATGTATTACTGAACGAAGAAAAAAACAATTCAAATTCCAGTAATTATCAAAAGCAAGCAACATGCAACTACAACTTACTTCTCCCTTTTGCGTCTCATCTAATCGATTGTAAAATCGTAAAACATATAGATCCTGGAAAAGAAAAACAAATATTAAGCTTCCAAAATAGTTACAAGACAACTAAATTCAAAAAATTCTATGTAATAAAAGAAATCAACAGTTAAGAATAGATGGTATATGAATTACTACTGTGTTACCCCATTGTTGATCCTCTGACGCCCTAACTCCTCCACCATAAGTGTGGGCCCTACAACACCTTTCCTAATAGGTTTCTGGACCAAAAATGTTCAATACAAGTATAAGTATTGAGGAACATAATAAACAGACTAACATGTAGAATGGTGTTCAAGGACATGCATAACCAGGCCAACTATTGGATCAGTAAACCAGACATTTTCATAGAGTATTTTTAGAGAAAATATGATTGCAACATAAAAAACAATTGCAAGCAATGATTACATATGTCAGTAAGCACTAACTTTTCCCATTTAGGCATTGGCTACAATTAGCAATGGAGACAATGTATAGATTCAGAAAGATAGCCACTTGCCCTAAACTTCAGAATATTTAATTGACATTTCTGCAACTTGAAAAATCACAATTTCAAGGTTCTTACAAGAAAGCTACATTATTAATATATAACCATGGGTGTCCAGTGATAGGCTTATATATTGGTTAGAAATATTTTTTGAGAAACTCTATTTTGTCAAAGCATGGAAAAGTAAGTAGAAGCATTTCAAACACAAATACAAAATAAGGATGTTGGGAAAACAAAATAACAATCGTTTCTTTGGTCAAGTATCCAACAAAAGAGAAAAGAAATAAGAAAGCTATACAAATATATAGCTACTTTTTTAGCACCCACAGGTTTTGGCTGACCTTTTCTGTATATAGAATATAATCCAATCAGCTCAAGTCTCAATGAGATTGACTAAAAAATTAGCTTACTAATCATAATTGCAATACATTACCAATGAACCTTCTAAGTCGCAATAAACTTAAAAAAGTAGTCTAATCAAAAATCATGACAGGAACCATCCATATTTAATACTCGTTTTGCTCGCAATGTTATCACTAATCAAAAACTTGCTAATTATTCTATTATACATTCAAAATTCTTCTTGTTCGATAAATAAGTCAGCAGTCAGCACAGACACAAAACCATTCCTATGCAAAAAATAAGTAGTTTAACTCCTACAACCCTCCCAAATTATATTCAAACAAAAACACAATCACAGACTATCATTCACAAACAAATAGGAAATCAAGAAATTTAAGGTTTTCCTTTCTCTAAACCAACCAAGTCAAAATCCCCCTAGTACCAGCTCAAAAACATGATCAGGAACATTTTCAAAAAAATAATAAAATTCAAGTAAAGTTCCATTAAAACAAAATCGAGCTTTCCACTAAAAAGAAAACGTTAAAGAAAGGGGAATCGAAGGTTCATACAATGCCGGGGTACTCGTGGGGATCGCGTTTATACATGGCGACATACTTCCCCCTAATGATAAGGAATCGAAGGTGGCAGTACTCATGGCCGATGGAATTCACGCCCAAATGATACACCCACCCAAAATACTCGAAAATCCCCCTCTCTTCGCTACCTCCTCGTCCGACATTGCTATTCTCTGATCCTTCACTTTCCACCTTCTTCAACATCTGCTGCGTGGCATCCATCAGACTCTGTCTCGCATTCAATATTTCCTCAGCTCGATGCGAAAGAAAAGGCGAGATTCTGGAGGAGGAGAGACGCAGGTTCAAAAAAAAAATTTTTTTTTTTTTCCTCTTTTTTTCTTATTTTCCCCGCTAAACTTGGTTGAAGGTCTGTAATTTTTTATCTGGTCCCGTGGTCGGTAACCGTCCACATCTCATTATACCTACCGGGACCTGGTCCATATACCACATACACCGACATGTATGGACCTGACAAGTCGACTGTCGACATGACAGACAACATGCTCCACCTCTTGTTTCACGTTCGGTCAAATTAAAATCACAGCCTTTAGTTTTTATACTTTTCTCCAAGTAGAATGTGGTTGTTTTTTGAGGAAAAAAGACTTGAGCAGCTCCAATTAGAGGTGTCAATGAGCCGAGCTCGTCCCAGGCTCACGAGCCTAAGTTTGTTAAGAACTCGTGAAATTTTTTTGAAAATTAAAATGTTTTGTAAGCAAGAAAAGTCGAACCCAAGACCTCTTAGTAAAAATTTGTATAGTTTACCACTAAATCAAGTAACAATTTGTGTTAGTTTTGTTGTATATAAATATATTTATTATAAATGTATATATAAATAAAAAAAAAAATTATTAAATAATATTCAACGAGCTAGCTCACGAGCCGAGTTTTGGAAAGATTGAGCTCGGCTCGTTTTACTTAACGAGCTTAAAATAAAGCTCAAGATCGGCTCGTTTAGAAAACGAGCCGAGCTTGATCCGAGCTCTTAACGAGTAGCTCACGAGCTGTTCACGAGCTAGCTCGGCTCATTGACACCCCTAGCTCCAATCCTTTTGTTAATACATAATAAAAGAATTTGAAATTCTAATATCAAAAAATTTCATTCATACTAATAAAGACATAAAACGTTTTCATGGAGACAGCGTGCACCTACCAATTTCCAAATAAATTTCCGTTGATTTTTATTTTATTAGGACACAATCATAAATTCAAAGATACATCACCAAACTAAAGCTACTGATAAGCTATTTGCCATTTGCCATTTGCCATTTGCCATTTGCCACGACATAGATTCAGTGCACGGTCATTGGATGGAGTAGCATTATCCTTCAGTTTTCTTTGCTCTCGTGTTGTTCCACAGCATACTCTTCGTCGTCTTCATCATCATCATCCTTATCCATGTCTTCATTGTCATATATGCTGCTTCGAGGATATTTGCTGAGTTCCCTTCTCTCATCATCTTCATTTAGAAAGTCTAGCCCATATTTTGTGTCCCGGTGTTTAACAAGAAGCCAGCGCAGCAATCTGTCTTCCTTGTTCAGGTAAAGCAGCTCTTTGTTCATGTTGGGTGTTGCCATCATTGTCATTTGCATCAGCTGGCCCTGTACCACACGTACAATAAAGAAAAATGAGTTTGCTTCTATCACAGATTTTCAAAGAGGTCATTGGTTTTAAGGTACCAAAAAACAGAAAATAGAGGCATAGGTTATTATTTTTAAACTCCCAGGCCAGGGAAACAAACTCGAAAATGGCCACCAAAAAGCACCCCACACTCAAACCCAACCCGTGAAAAAAAACTAAGCAAATCACTTACCACTGAACCAAGCACCACATTGGCAAAGAGATCATTGGTTTTGCCAATTTGGGAATGCAAGATATCTTTTTTCTGCTCAACTTGAAAATGATGGGAGGATCAAGGATGTATTACTTAATAAGAGAAGATCTTGAGGAAAAGGGAGTGAAGGAGAAATCAAGTCCTTTTAACTCCAAGACAAATTACAGCAAAAATACATCTGCTAAAAGGATGAAGCTTTATAAGCCACATAACAGAGTTTTTATGATCATTTTGAGAGGAGATGACAAGAAGTCATTCGTAGTTGTATCAGACTTCCAAAGTTCCATCTATGTCAAGCTCTGTAACTTATAGGACCGAAAAGAGCTATTTTATTTGATAATACCATCAAATCCTACAGGACAGTTTATTAAAAATTACATACTGGAAAGCTAATCAGTCTACAAGGCTAACAACTTTAATATTCAAAATCTTCTCAAAATAATATTTAGCGAAGTCTCAATCACATCCAGTGCCACAACTTTCACAACAAAAACAAACTAAATGATATAAGCAGCGTGCTCTTGATTCTCATACTTCGATGTCTACCACTAGTAAACTTTTGGTTTTATTCGGTTAAGCCTGCACAACTAAGACTTCAACTTAGCGTGGCTAGAATACGTAACTTTTCAGCCAACAAATACAAAGAAAATAAAAGGAATGTAAACAGGAATACTAAACAAAAGTAGCAGGCACAAGGGGATTAACCCATGAACTTTTCAAACGGAGAATAAGATCCTTTAGCGTAGAATCCATATCCAAAAACAAATTCACAGGTAAAAAAAAAACTATGAAGAATTCCCCAAGTATCTGTCAAAACTTCCTCAAAACCACTGTTAACCACTCTTTCATTCTTTTGCCCCTTTAATTTCAGGGAGGGGAAGAGAATTACCGTTACACCCTTTGAAATCCCTAATTTTCACGGCTAAACAGTTTAAATGAGTTCAGACCGTTTCAACAAGCAAGCCATCCTTACTCAATGAGACTACCATTAACATTTAAATCTATGTTTCATACCCCTTAAGGAAATTATAGTTCATCTTCTAGGGTTCCATCTTCAAAAAAAAAAAAAAAAAATTAATTAGCTCCTAGAAAGTCCAACTTTTACAATTCCCGCACTACCAACTCTTCCTCTTTCATGTGTACCTTCAGATATATACTTGTCATTGGGTTCTTTACACTAAAAACAACAATTTCTCTCTTCCTACATTTTTTAAGCTCAATGTACAGATCAAGTTTATAATTTACTAGATAAAAATCTATGCGCCATTATTCCATAACAGTCAAAATTCTAACAATATAAGCAGAAACTCATTCATAACCATAATACCAGTGAAAAGCATCATGTCAGAAAATGAAATTCTTCTGGAAACCGGTATTCCTTTAATGAAGTGAGTCATAAACCCCTTTCTAGTATGCTTGAAATTATGTATATACTTCCCTCTCTCTCTCAATATCTTTATTCCAACTTCCTAATCTCTTGTCTAAGTACAACATAACAGATTCTTGAACAATTACATGTACATCTTCCCTAAGCCATGAAATTAAAATAAAACAAAAAGAATAAAAAACATAAAATTATGTGGAATTATGATAACTAAGATATACTTCAAAAGCAATAAATAAAGCTTCTTAGGATAGCAGCAAGACCAAACAATTTCACAGAACATATAAATAATCCAATGCCTGAAACAATTGAATAATGTGAAGAAACAAGATAACAGTATCAACCACAAACCCCAACTGAACAATCCCAAATGACTTTATATTTGTAAAATATGAATCAAGAATTACGAAAAACATAAACTTTCATACCTGATAATACCTTCCATCAAGCTTCTTAATACCGTAACCCAACTGAACAGTCCCAAATGACTTCATATCAGTGAGAACCCCATTTCTTCTAAGAACATGTTTGCCTACTCGAGCGACTAATTCCATCAAAGCCTCTTTTTTTACTTGGGGTTTCAGCAGGAGCATACAATCATACAGAGGCATTTTTTACCTTTGCCGTCTCACTACAGTTTCCCAATTACAAAAGCTGCTGTATTGCTCAGACTCGCCTATTACCACCAGAGTACCGGTGTCGATAAGTCAAGATATGGATGTGTATACAAGAACAGGGTCGGATTCACGGCTTCGCTAAGCGAGACGAAGAAGAAGAAAGAGGAAGAGAAGGGGCTGCGGCCTCGATATAGAGCAGACTAAAACAGAGTAGGGAAGAACACTAAATGCGCATTTTGTGCAGTTGTCCACTTCTTTCAACCCACTTTGTATTGTTTTGGGCGTTGTGGGCTTTTTGAATCTTGAAAAGCAAAAGATAATGTTTTGGGCTTTAGTTGTCCCAAATCAATGAAGCCTGTTGGGCTCTACCTCGACCAATAAAAAGCACGTATCCGCGGTCAAATCATTAATTCCTTTTACTGAAAAATTTTGGTAAATAAATTATTATATAATATAAAATTAAGTCAATCCTTAGTCTTGATAGAACCGATAAATAAATTTTACAGTAATATATACAAAATAATCCAGAAAAAAAAAAAACAAACAAAATTAAGTCAACACCATAGTAATTATAAATTAAATATGATATAAAATATTTTGTTTTATATAATATTTAACTATTTTAAAATATGAATGGCCATCTTTTAATTAAAATATTACATATAATTCTATGACTCGTATTTACTTTTTAAATTATAAAAAGGAATAAAGTATTTTTATTTAAAATAAAATGTCAAAATTTATTAAATTAAAAACCACTTGAGTAATTACTTGGTATTAAGAATAGAACTTGTGTAGAAATATTAAGATTCATTACTAAAAAATAAGAATATATAAATCATAGAAAAAACAAAAAAATAAAGAAATATAAATATCTTTATTAAATTGACTATTATGAGTTTCATTTTTTTTACTTTAATTATATTTTTTCATTCTCATTCTTTTATTTTTCAAACAAGCTGCAATTCGATGAAACTTACTAAAAATAAATTTTATAATTGTCTTAATAATAAAAATATTAAAATTTTAGGAGTCATAAGGAATAAATTATAACTTTCGAGAGTCAAAATACAATTTACCCAATGCTATCTAGTGATCTAAGTGATAAAAGAATAAAAAATTTGAGGGTAAAACATAACTTTTCCAAATTATTAAAACATTAATTTCTTTGTCAGGGTTTAAATGATAAAAGTATAACTTTTATTGATTAAAATATAATTTTTCCTTAATATTATAGGGTCCAGAATGATAAAATTATAAAGTTTAGAGGCAAAAATAAATTTCTCAAATTTCTATAGGGCCATAGCCCTTGGGTCTCCAACAAGTTCCGCCTCAGTTCTCAATACTTTCGTGAGCTACCTAGATAGTGGATGGAAATGTTTGGGTTTATACCGGTACATTCAAATTAGGTTTATTAAACTCTAATGGTTTGTTCGGCACAAAAATAATGTAAAATAATAATTTATAAGTTTAGATTGTAAAAAAAAAAAATTTTTTGCAATTAGCTATTGCTCTTCTAACAATTTCAAAAATTGAAGCTGATAGAGTGCTTTCCAGTACTAGCAATTTATGATGACATTTTGTTTCAATTCCAGTAATTTCCGACAATGGCATTCTCATCTAATTGTTTCTGGTATGATTGTGTGATCGATGGTTGTTGTCTTCAGTAATCTCCACAATGGTGGTCATCTTCTTCAGCACATTACTTTGACCTTGGTGGTCTTCGTTTCTAGATGGTGAGTAATTTTTCATCTCTCATGCATCTCTTGCAATGGTGATCATAATTGTTTCCGATGGTCTTGATTGATAGTTGTATTCGTCTAGTAATCTGTGGCAACATGGATGTAGTGGTTGTGGAAAGTGACAAAGATGTTAATGGAGTAATTTCGTTCACGGTAAAAAAATGTTTGCAATAAAGAAAGAAAAAAAAGCAAATTGGTTAAATGATTTATTATTTTATTTTGCATAATTTAGTTCCTTTCCTTTTTGATCCTTTCTACATATCTTTGTTGAACATCAAAATTATTGCTACACAATAAGATTAAGAGAGCAAATATGCATATGCAAGGATCTTCGCTCTTTGTAGGTATAGGTTTTCTATCCATGTGGGAAATGTGTCCATGAGAAAAATATATTGACAATTTTACTTAAATTTAATAATTGTGTTGCATATTTCCGCTAACACATTTCCGGATTATGTTCAAATTATTAATGATATCTTCACATTTATATACTTAACTCCATTAGACTATAAACTCCATGCCATTTTTTCATGACTAATAATACCTCTAATTTTTTATCCGTTAATCCACATCAGATGCCACATAGGCTGCGTTAAGTCCACATTAGATTATATTATGCAAAAATAACAAGAGCTAATGGAAGTGACTTGGTTGGGTGATTTGGGAAAATATAAGAATGACATTTTGCAGTTTTAAAATGAAGGGACTAAGTTAATACTTTTGATAAACTATAATAAGGACTATAAATATAATTTAACCTAGAATTATGACCCTCCTATCAAAAAGGACTCTTTAGTAAAATGTGCACTTATAATTATTTAATTATTTTTAATATAGTTGGCAATTTGGTTCTTCTATTTTCTTGTGCAGAAATTTTTACATTTTCTCTTTCTAATTGCTGGAATGTTGATGAATTGGTAACTGCACTTCCAAATTCAAATACTGTGCTACACAAAACACAACCCATGTGAGCTAAGAAGAAGTAAAATGTGAAATACTATTTCATTTTCACACCCAATTTGGAAACACAAACAAGTAAGATTTTTATAATAAATAATGTTCTCTTTCTTTCCATGAATTAGTTGAAAACTCAAGCTAAGATGTCTTTAATGACAGATTCTATAGCTTCATTGGCAATGATCTTGTACATCTTCTCTGTTGGGTGAACAGCATCCCAAAATACATACTTTGCTGGATCTGAACAAGTACTCAACCCTTTACATGAATCTCCATATTCTATACTTCCTGTCCCACAACACCCCTTTGAACCTTCAATTAAACCTGCAATATTTTTTTCAGATCATAATTAAGATATCAAGTTAGATCATGAATTCCTAATTAATAATAATGAAAAGAACAAATTAACCTCTTATCCATAAATTACTAGTTAAACTAGCATAGGCACCGAGTTAACACTCAAACCCCATAAAAGTTTCCAACCACCTTATGCGGTTTTTCAATAGCTGTAAGAGATTTTTCCCTCTAATTAACTCTCCTCATACAATCCTCAAAGTTATTATCTATTGTTATCGTTAAAAAAAAAAAAAAAAAAAAAAAAAAAACAGACAAACAAACAAATGACCGACCACAATATTATTGACTCTGTGCACACCCCTCTTAGAATATACTTCAATTTATCAATACTCGAATGATGATTCGGAAGTTAATTAAGTTTAATGTGAGAGATACTAACCGTATTTACTGGGGTTGAGTACTGCATTTCGTAGGATTCCATAAATATCAACATAGGCAGTTTTCATGCCTAGGGTTGCTTTGATGTTTTCCAGCTTCTCTTGTATTTTGGAATTTACTGAATGAATCACTTTGTTATAACTTTCCACACAATTATTCTGGTTCATTAGTGCCTTGACAAGTGGCATACAACCTACAGGTGGTACACCAACAACAACCAGCTTGTGGCTCCCACTCTATGCATGAACTGCAACCACAACAGAGAAAAGAAAATGTTACTTAAAATGCGAGCTCAATAATAGTATGACATTAAATGGGAGTAGATTTTTAAAAGCTAACTTGTTGCTGCAAATTGTAATGAGGAGAAATCATCTGTGCCCCCTAGTACAGACAATATATCATATGCACCAGTCACCAATATGGATGGATCTATATATAAAGTTGTGAATTTGTTACTTATCTAAGTTCCAATCACGTGGGATATGATTAGACATGTGAGATAGATGTAAATGTAAAGGTGTGAGTTTGTTATTTATAAATTCGAATCACCTGAAATTAAATATGTGAAAGTTACCAATACTTCCTTTAATTTGAAAATTAATTAATTGATATTAGTAATAATCACTCATCTATTTATATATATTATGAAGTGTTACCATATAGCAATAGGAGAATTACCATATTGACAAAACCAAAAAATTAATTTTCGTTCTGACACATATACAAACAAGAGTGGGTGAGAGATACATTACCTCAATGTCTTTAAACATGCTGGAAACCAAGAAATTCTGGTATTGTTCCACACTAAATTGCTTTGGTCGAGTAGGATCCAAGTAGTAATTTTGTAGAAAGTCATTTGTACCCATACTAACAATAAATATAGCATTCTTCATAATGACTTCTGCATTCTTTTCACCCACCATTTTCCTCAGTTTTATCTTATAATGCAATAAATACTCCAGCTGTTTGGAAACAGGTAATACATTCTGTTTCACAATTAAAGCCAAAAAATGGGGAAGATGTAAATTTTCATGTATGTATAAAAATACCATAAATTAGTTCTGAAACGTTCATCGTATTCGATCATACCGAAATATTTGCAGTAAAATCATCATAACCTGATGCTGCTGATGCAAAACTAACACCATGCAACAGATCTGAGTGCTTCAAATTTGGGTCAAGAAAGGCTGGAACTATTTTTCTGAATCCAATTGCCTCAGCTGTGTAACAAATTGAAGATTTTGGAGCTTAAACAAAGTAAGAAAAAAAAACAAAAAAAACCCAAATGGTACATGATGCATATAATGTAATATACAACAGCATGCAAATTATTACCAATGAAGTCTGTGGCAAGTCTTCCATTAGAGAATCTTCCTGTTGGGTGGCCATTAAAGAAGTCTTTCCCATAAGGAGGGAAGTTGCTTTTCATGGTGGTCTGAAGAACATTGTTATTACCGGGATCAACGCTTGAATCTCCGAAAACCAGAATGCAGGTCACGTTATTTCGAGCTGCCAATTGTCTTACTTGTTGATTATTCAAAGCTGCTGATGAAAACCATGGCATCAAGGACAGTAGTGCCACAATCATTTTCACCATTGACACTAACGTTGCCATCCTAATTAGAAAGGAATTGAAGAACTAAAGTTTCCTTCTAGTACCATAGATTGTGATTATTGAATTGAACTTCCTCATGCAGCACTGGCCTCTGCTTTAAATAGAACTGAGAAAAATTGGTGGAGTTTGGTTTGAGCATTTAAAATATAGTTATGGTTAAGCTGTGAAAATACTATTCATGAGCTACGAAGCTAGCTTCTGAATTAAATTATTATTGTCATAACAGATTGTTCATAATTAAGATAGAGATTGTATAACTGAGGCAGAAGGAAATAAATTATTGGTAAGTAATATTGGAGTACTTGTTTTGTATAAGAATCTATTAAAATTATTAAACATCATTCATCACTTTAATTAGAATTCATTGCATTTTTGTGTCTAAAATTTACATTTATTCTCAAATTTAATCCATCTCCTTTAAATTGATGCAATTTAGTTCCTATAATTTTGAAATAGTTTCAGATACATCCCTCACGGAAAAGAGGTGGACAATCTACAGGACATACTTAGTTAATAAAAAGTAATCACATTATGTGTATAGAAAGATATTATAATTAAAATGTAAAAGAACTTTATTTAATAAAAAATTCTATATTTCAAAACTTACAGAAAAACATAAAATTAATAATAAAACTTGATGATGAAATTGAAGATTGGGAGCTGAGTATTGGCTACATAGCCAAGCTACTAATGGTTTCTCCAAGGATCAGCTTCTGGGCTCGGGTGGATTTGAAAAGATTTACAAAGCAACATTGCCCAATAACACAGAAGTTGTTGTCGAATGTGTGGCCCATGAAATCACAGTAGGAGATCTGATTTTGAATCCAATTTCGATCATTTACATCTGATTAAAATCATAAAGTTTACGGAGGCAGACAAAATAAGAAAAAATATAGAGATTCTTTAAATTATGAATAAAATTTTATATGTAGTTGAACAGTAATAATTCATCAACTGTTTTCATTTGGTGTCACATGGTAATACATATAATTTGCTATTGTTTGACAGTGCAAATGAGAACACAAATAATCACTTGGAATTTTTGGGATACGGCTGTTGTTGACCACATTGATGTTGATTATTAGTTGATCCTTTTGGTGAAATAATAAATTAGAAACCTATTTTGGAGGCACCAATTGACATACGAAAGGCAAAGTTATAGTATTTGATAACTTGATCATACCCAATGATTACATATAATTTTTTAAAAGTTTTTAGAAGCAATATATGCACCAATTTATAGTTAAAATTAAAGAAGAAATGTTACATTTTATCAAACTTTTATTCTGATTAATTATATAATTAAAAATAATATTTAAATTCACGTCATCTCTCAAGCGAATTTTACCTATCATTTTGAGATTGATATCTGAAAAAAGAGAAAACAAATCCACTTCAACCTAATCAGTCCTTCAAAAGTATACTACATTTATATCTACTTATCCCATGCAACAAGCTTAATTTAATGTACTCCAACTTTCAACTAACAACTGGCACCAATTCATTTAATTACTCATGAATATGTGAAAGCAATATTCCATCTTTCACTTACTTCTTCTTCGAAATTTGACCAAATTAACCTTATGATGTCGACCACATGAAGATCTCAAAACTTCAATTTCTGGATGTCATCTTCAATCTGATTATAGAAGCTGGCAAACATATAGCTGTATATGTCGCTGGTAATGTAAGACCAAAAAATCTACATTGGTGAACGAACCCAACCCTGACATCTCCCCTCATTTATTGAACCAGCGATCTCCCAGCCAACATATTTGATCATTTCACTTCTAAACCGGAACAATATTATCCGAACTCAAGCTGTGCTTGTATCACCCTATCATACAAACACGACATGACATGATACATTACACTAATTAAATAACTATTTGGTATATATATTTTTTAATTTTATTCTTAGAAAAAATAATTTAATTTGCTACATATTTTTTATGTGTCTAATTGATTCGCTAATAATATTTGTTTAGATTAATCTATAAAGAGACATAAAATCATATGGACAATTTTGAAGAAAATAAAAGATATACATAAGATTTGTATATATATAGTTGGACTGGGTGGGACTTCTCTTACTTCAATTTGGATCTTTTTTGATGAAAGTCATATGTACGGCTTGGAGGGAGATCTTCTAAATATTTTGAAATCAACCTTACAATATAGGGTCACAAAGTCAAAATAAATATAAATGACTTTAGCCCTTATTATAAAAAAAAAAAAAAAAAATACTCTTGAACCCTTTTTATACTCATGTCACATTGAGGTATTGCAGAATGAATCGAATATTGACAAATTCGAATTGGATCATAATTTAAATTAGTGTGATTCATAGTTTATTGTGTTGCATATTATTTGTGTCATTAGTACTTCTTAAGAAATACTTGATATAAATAATGTAAATTTAGAAAACAAAAATGGTTGATGATGGAGGTTGTGGGCATTAACTTTCTCAATGAACGGATGTATATATGAATACAAGTTGGCACCGACCGCAGACATTTGCTGGTTGTTTTAACTCCATGTGCATCTGCTATGTTTTGTGATGTTGCTTGTTTGGTTGAATGGTCTTTAATTTGGGGATTGGTGTGCACCGGAGATGCTTTCATGAAATCATATTTGGATGTCAATATTTTTATTTTTTTTATTAACAAAAAGTGATATAATTGATTGTCCAAGCTTGCATATATGCATACTCGGATTATTTGAATCTTCTCCTATCTATTAAGAACATGTGAAGGATCTATTCTAAAATTAAGAGATAAATATTTTTTTAATAATTAAATACATTTTTAAAAAAGAGAACATGAAAATGTTGATTTGAAAGAAAATACTCTCAGATATAAGAAGATCCAAATCCATAGATAACTTTCTATCTTCTTCCCCTTCAATTCTACTCTACTATGGCATGTAATGATATTATTACAAATTTCATACAATCTACAATTCATTTTAGCAAGCTAGCTAGAAACACATTGCAATACTTATTTAGCATAAAAATAACCAATTAATTATTAACTTTGAAAGCTTAACACTGCTACAAATTATTCATACCCCTAAAAGCTAAAAATTTTCTTTCACATGAAAAATATTTATCTATTCCAAAATTTAAAATGAAGAATACACAAATAAATATTCTTTCTTGAATTAACTTAGAGGAATATACAAATATACAACTCTAATGAGAATAATCACATGTTTGTATGTGAGTCTACGTAGTTTTCTCATTTAAGTTTCGGTATACGTATTTATATGGGGTTCGTACATTCTAACAATTAGACAAAAAATAAAACCTTCTTTTGGTTCACATGGAGTACAAGTTTGTACAATTCTATCATAGTGTGAAGAAAATATTTATTTATATATTATTAATTTGTTGTAATATGAGAATCCGTTGTAGTCTAGTTGGTTAGGATACTCGGCTCTCACCCGAGCGACCCGGGTTCAAGTCCCGGCAACGGAAAAGTATAATTTTTTTTGCCGATTCTTCTTCTCCCTATTGGCGGGAAAGTGCTTTTGTTTTTTATTTTTTATTTCGTACTTATAAATAATTCTTCTTTTTGTCATTTTCCTTTTTGAAAAACACAGCCAGCCAAACAAAATGGAGAGGAACCCTAACAGTGGAAAATGGAGCAGAGGAGGGATCGAAGAAAACATACTGGCTATTCTCGATGCTTTCGAAACTAGGGATACTCAAGACGCCAACGATGACAGTGCGTACACGATATTTTTCTCTTTTAATTCCTTGTATTTTCTGTTTGTATCCTAGGAAACAAACAGAAAGTGAAGGAAAATCTTCTTCCCATCTCACTTGTTACATTTTTATTTTTTGCTTTCGCTGAAAATTGAAGTTTGAAGTATATGGCCCTGTTACTCTCTGCATAAGTGTTCTCATACTTTGGGTTCAAATTGTGAATGAACTTTTATTGTTTTTCTTCAAAGTTTCCCAGCAATCAAACAGCAGGTTAAAGATGTGGAAAGAAAAATAAGAATCTTATATTTTTCTCTTCCTTCCTTCTCTTCACTGGGTTGATACCTGCAGGAATTGCTTTTCTAGAGGCTGTTCGTGCTGCTTCGGTTGGTGAAGAACATAGTACACGTCCAACTTGGTACACTTTCTATTTCTCTCTACGTGTGTTTTTTGTTATCTGTCTGTGAAATCAGGAAGGTTTGGAACTTTGAAATGTCCTACAACTCTCCCCAGATTCAGATAAATTGAGTCTATTAATTATATTAATAGTAGATGTGATATGATACAATTACAATATTTGTTAAATATTTTAATTAACTAACTGTGGTTGCAAATTTTGGAACTTTATTTTTCTTCCAAGTTCCTACCATTTTCAAATACCTGTCTAATATCTTTTGTCTGCTAAGTACATATTCATGTGATTTTAAATTGTTTAGCAAAATTTTCAAGGCGGTTTTCCGGATCCTGAAGGTTGGGAAATCAATAGAGTTGATTGTGGCAAGTTATAAACTTCTGATTGAGCTAGAAAAGGTATTTAGTTGTCCTTTCTTAGAACCTATTCGTAGTTGCTCACATGCCCCAAACTGACTGTCCTAATTGTGTGAATTTATTCTTTGATATAGCGTTTCCCTCGTGTGTACCTATCCAATTCAGATAAATCTGAATCTTCTAATAATCCACTGGAATTAGTTGTTGTTAATGAGGTAACAAAATGTCTATTTGTCAATAAAAAGATATTATTTTCATTGGGTGAAAAATATATTTATAATATAATGATTGATGTTACATAATTACATCTATTTGCTTGCTAGGCTTGGTCTCCTTTTCTGTTTACCTCTGAACATGCTACTAGTGACAAAAAAGCAGCTGACATACACTTGAGTGGACCTCTTGACTCCTCTGTAAGTTGGTTTCCTGTGCTCACCTTTATCCGATAGTTTCTTGTAGTTCTACATACATTCATATGCAATATGTTGCACTTTTTCTTACTATAGTTTGAATTGATTCTTCAGCTTCTTCTTGGAATCTAAAAATTAATTCGTAAGAGTGTAAGATTATAACCAGCGGTCCTATTTTGAATTTTAATAACAATCATGTTGCTTCTTCTCTACTCTTCTATATGCTTTTAAGAAAGTACTGGCTGAAATGCTTCTCTGCAGAATTTCTATACCAAGTTTTCTAACTCTTGCTCTATATGCTTCTGAAATATTTTCAAACACTTCTGCTTCTTTGATATGATATTCTGGTTCATAACTGTAAAGATCCCTAAATGTTTCATGGAAATGTTTGCTAATGCTAGGGATTGTATTGGCATGCATTTATGACTCTGTAATACAGTAGACTTTACTCTATACTGAAGTTTTCTCCTCCAAATGCAGAGTTTTCTTGCTTTGATTCAATGCCTTGCTGAAGTGACAGATAGAGGAAGTTTTCAAGCACTAGATGTGAAGGTTAGTATGTCAACTCTATACAACAAACATCTTAAACCCAGTGCAAAACCCCGTTTCCTGAAAATACATTTTATACTTTTCATTTGACATTGAATATGTACTAAACTCCTTTAACTAACATCATAACATATTTTTCTGTCTACTTTTGATATTTGTGTGACCACCATTCTCGTGTTGCAGTTATAATTGAAAGATTTATATATGGTAGACTGCTTTTGTAAAATGCCAAGCGCCATTTCGCTTTGCTATATTAGAAATACTTTCCTATTTTCTTAGGGTTTATTTAATTTTGTTGCAGTCTCTGGCGAACATGTTACTGTTTCAGTATCTTGTCAATTTTCTCGAAGGAGATTTTCTACCTCGCTGTGGTATATGAATTTAAAAAGTGTTTGTTATTGCCATGTTTAAACTATCTGCACTGGCTTAAGTAGCTTGTTCCGTTGCAGCAACCACAAGCTGGAACCTTCAGAGGGAGTCTTTGCTCAACATGCTACTGGTATATGTTTCTGAAGCCAATCCCAATCCCACCTCCTAGGAGGCATGTGCATGTCTTGTTCATTTTCTGAGATATATTTGTTTCACTTGGGTTCCTTTTGCAGGGTTATAGGAAAATCTACAAAGGCTTAATGCAGGATTGCCTGATTGTTATTTGTAATCTGTGCGAACTCCACACTGGACTCAGAAATCATCTTAGAAGTATAGAGAACTCTGGGCCCATGTTATCAAAAAAGTACCAACCAGTTGCGATTGCTTTACTTGAAGTAGGAAAGAATACCTGTGTTTCCATGCAGAAATTTCTTATGATGGTAAGTTTCTCAATAGTTTATAAATTGTGGTCTGTGGATATGTTGAAACAGCTTCACTGCAATGATATTTTTGTATAATTTTAGATTATGGAGCTTGATATATTAAAGAGAAAAGCAGATATGGAAGGTTATACAACCAGAGCTGATGGTGTGAGGTAGTTGCTTGGTTTACTTGTATGGTGTTTCTTTTCTTGTTTAGCAGTGATTGTAATAATCAGGAAAAAAAAAATTATAATTTGGTGCAGAACCCCGCTTTGTAGAGATAATTCTGGATGAACTAAAAATTATAATTTGGTGCAGAACCCCGCTTGTAGAGATAATTCTGGATGAACTAACTTACAGTAAAGATACTCTTTCCCCATTTCTTCAGGTGGTTATTGAATATTCTTTTACTCTTTCTCTGCACATTTTGTACTGCCTTGTTGATTTAGTAATGCGCGGACATGAATTAAGATATTCTTAGAAGAAATTGGCTTAAGTTTTCATTATGATCTCTGATCAATTGAAATGAGATTATTTTTGAATAATTATATTAGTGGACCTTTCTTCTCAACTATATCTATACTTCTAATCACCCACTGCATGATTAGCATGTGCATTAGTTGTCAAGTTTTCTTCACTTCTAAATATTTCAGTTTTCAAGTCATAATTATAGGAATTATAATATTATTAAGTTTTGTGATTGAATAATTTTTTCTGCCTATAATGGGGTTGGTTTGCAGGTCTTCAATGAACCTAAATGGAAGCTGGAAATAATTGTACAGTACTTTTGGAAGTACATAACTAAGGTAATCAGATGTTGGATGTGTAAAAGAATATATTAAACTTCAAATTTGCTTAGTTAGAGACGCTCCCACCAGAAAAAGAAGCCCCCGGTAACCTATTAAGGGCTCTGCTGCTTTTGAGCTTTACAATCTTAAGGTCTTTCTAGTTTTACCTGATATAAAAGCCAGTGTGGCAAAATATCCTGATTCAGGTAATGTATGTTTGACATTGCAGACATCTGTTCGCACACGGAAGTCAAATGAATATTGTGACAATGCAACATTTGCTGGGGTTTTAAAGCGGTTTTCTAATTCCACCAGCACAAAGACCATAATTAAAAAAATCGGTTCAGAAGTTGTCCAGTTGCTTTTAGCTCATGGTTTTCTGGTGATTGTTCTTTATTCTTGTTAAGAATACACTGATATTTTTATTGGTTATAATAAATCTTGGTGATAGTTCAATTAGTTTTTGAAGAATTGATCAATTCTTTCAATAGTATTCAGTAGATTTATACTGGTTTACTTGACAATAGAAGCTGTCTTTACCCAATGACAAATATTTAATTCATGCAAAAATTTCAAAATATGTTGTTTATACCAATAATAAATGTATAGAAGAGGCGTCGTGGTCTTGTTCTTGGGTCTCCTTTTAATTTTAATGACCTCATCTGTAAAATATCAATAGCAAAGTAGTTTGGGAAATATTTTTAATACATACCATATAATATACTTGTTACCTGATATTTTAGTATCCAAAGTAAGCGTAATCAGAAGTAACTACCTATCATATTCTCTCTTATTCCCTCACCAAAGTCCACACACACACATATATATATATGTATATATATTAATGTATGCATCTTTAGAAAATGATATTTACCCTCAAGTCAAAAGACTTATTGCCCAAAAAATTGCATGAGAAATCTTTCATATAAAGGTTGCTTTTAATATTCTCATCGCATTCTGCATTTTATTCATGAAAAAGATTAGGATTTTTTTCCCTTGAAGGCTTCAGTTTTTTGACAAACACATGAAAATGTTCTCTGAGGAACTGAGTTTTCATTAGCTTTTTGATACTTTGGTATGCCCATGGTACATTTTCTTGTAATTGGGTGGCCGCTGGACAATTACCATTATGCTTAACTGGTAACTTAGAGGTCTGTCTAGAGATGAATGGTGGCTGAACTTTATCAATTGCAAATTTCATGTTTAACAAGAAACTCCCAACCAATGCTATTGCATTATGTGCTGTCTGAAAGATACTTTATGCTCTGAATCATCTTAAGATTGTATTGTTTTCTGTAGTTATCTGTTTGTTGATGTGACTATTCTCTTTCTTTTTATATTCTTTGTTAATATAAAATTATGGGCAGAGTTTATTAATTTTTCCTTCACTTGGGACATTCCAATTATTTCTGAAAGATATTCATGTATATTTATAGTGTAGATGTCATCTTTTCTATGTACAATATGCTATGTGAGAATTCCCAGATACACCTCTTAGGAGTGACATTCCTCAGACTGTACTTTAATCTTGCATAATTTATTTTCGGAAAACTAGGTGAGTGGCCTCTTAGATTTTTTTGTTATATATTCTGTCATGATATTATAACTCCATTCCAGGCTCAATTGTCACTATTATCTGAAGGACATCCTGCCGAAGGCATCTCTAGTCCCAAAGAAGGGAGCAACAGTGATCTAGTGGATTTGTGCAGGAATATTATCTCTGCTTTTGATAGTTTGATAACTGCAGATAAGTAAGGATAACATTTGCCCGTAGTTTTAACTTACAATTGTATAGAATTCTAGCTTAGTACTACATGTAACAGACTTGAATATTTTGATACCTTTTTCTTTTACTTCTCAAGCAGTCTACTAGATGGTGGTGCAAAAATAAATGCACAAAGTCATTGGAGTTTCCTTCATTATTTTGGTTCATTAGCTCTTGTGCCCATGAAGTTATAAAACATGCAAGCTTTCTAATTTGAACTTGCATGCTATGGTGTAGGAATGTGGAGATCTTGTCAGTTGGAAAAGAGGCAGTGTTTACTGCAGCAACTTTCATCTCCTATTAGTGATAGGAGATAGGAAACTTCTGTGGTTCAATTAATCGTGAAGGATGCTATAGCCTACTGGTAAGGTTTACTACTCCATGAACTTCTTTCTTTTCCTGCTATTATCTGTCAACCCCTTTTACATAAATTCTTAAAATTGATCATTTACTCAATTAATGCTATAGTTATTTTTTTAGCTTAGGTTTTATACCTTATTCTTAACCACTTTCTTTCAAAAAATAACTAGACAACTCAAAGAAAATGGTCGACAGCTTTAATGGCCTAAGATGATGCTTTTAATCATAGCATTTCATGTTATGATTTTGCATTTTTACAACATTGATATTTAGCCTTTACTACTTAATTAAGGATTGCTCCTCACTCAAGTCAAATACTGAACATTCTCAAGGACATCAATAAGAAAATCTCTGATCTCTATAAAAATTTCAGTTGGGCTTCATTCAGCTTTATGGATGGTATTTCCTAGAAAATGGAATTATACTGTATGGTAGAAAAGCACAGTTTTTAAAGTTCAATGGATTACGTAATCTATAATTTCATTCAATTCCATTTTAAAACGATTTCATTATCATAAATAAAAAGTCAACAAGAAATATATATTTGCATTCTTGACTAATCTTGATCCTATATCTTGAGTATTTTACAAAACTCTTCTTTTGGATTTCCACAAATGTGTTATTCTGATCGTTCGAATATTTTCTTTGTTTTCAGAATTTTTTTCCATGAAAATAAATGCAGCCTAAATGCTTTAATATTTCCTTGCTCTAAGGTCCTTATTAGCAGAGTTACAAGAGTAACAATACCATGGAAGGGAAGATGTGAAGAACTAAAATTTGAAAATTTATCGTGCTCTTTGCAAAACTCAAAGCCGATTTTGTTGCAAAGAGAACTACAACTTCCAATTTTGTTATTGTTGAAGTGAGAATATGTATCAATGTGACATTTATGCATGTATATCTAAATTATGTTCTGTCAAAAACAGCTCTGCATAAGATATGTAAATGTAACAGTAGCTTCAGATTTCTGATTAGGTTGGCTGTATAGAACCAGTATTCAATCCATAACAAATACGGCTATATTTTTTCCATGTATGATATCAATTTGTTGTTTTCTTTTTCTCCTGCCCATCTTTACATATTGCAGGTAATGTTCCAAATAGCGACCTTGTTAAAGCTTAAGGAACATAGCATCCATAAATTTTATTTATTTCCTTTGTGTCATGCTGAAAGAACTGAGTTCACAGATATTGCTGCGATGCTCGATATGAACAATATTCATGGTAGTTGCATTTTTCTGTAGCAGATTGCATTGCCGAACAATATCGAATGTGATTGTGTCATGTGGATTGTTTTACTGCATAACTAAGGATCAGTTTCAGTTCTTAGTGTTCACACATAAATTTGATATAATTGGGAGAGGGAGAGTGATTACGATTTGATCCATAACCCAAAAGACTTGGAAGAATACAATGAAGATTAACATATCCTATTATGCAAGGATGAGACTTTTCAATTTTTATTTGATGCCCCCAAAGATACAATTGAGTTTAATTCTCAATTTTACAATCAAATGTTCTAGTTTACTGTGAAATATTGTTGATTAACAATGAAAATTTCCTATTATGAAATATATGTTCACACATAAATTTGATAAAATGACAGTTGGTTTACAATGAAATTTTATTTGCACACGAATTGGTGCTTTATAATTGCAAGCATTTTATAACACATAAATCCGCGAACGGACAAACAATTTACTGTGAAATATACAAGTGATCTATTATACACATGAATCGGCATACTTACAAACGATTTACTGTGAAATATTTCACATTACAAAAAACGTTATAGCATCATACAAGTTATTGTGAAATACATAAATCATCAAAGACAATTAACAGTAAATGTTCAATAAAACATAAATAAGCTTAATATTTAAATATTAACACTTAAATTGAAATTTGAACTGACGGCTACAACTTTAGAAGATGACAACTTATTATTTATATGTTATCAATATTCCGTTAATTTATGGATGTACATGTTAGAACAAAGAAAATAGATGATAAATTGTAATGTAAGAATTGTTAGTTTTCAATATTCATGATCACAATATTTTTATGTTTTTCTCTTTTTAATGCATTTTACATTACAAGTTAGTCTAAAATTCATGATTTACGTATCCTATGGTACATTGAAATCCATCATCACTTTTTCTTATAACAAAAATATTTTATATTTTATTTTATAAGAAAGAAATTATTACATCATCCCACACAAGTTTTAAAGTAATTTTTTACCAATTCCACTCTCCAAAATTCATAAAAGCCTCATCTATTACATTACGTTTTTAAACAACCCAAACAAAAATTGAAAACAAGATGATCGAAAAACCTAAAAAATATTATAAAAAAATGAGGGAAAAATAAGTTAACAATTAACTTTCACATATGCATACTACAATCTTTCCTTTTCTCACCATGTTTTCTCTCCCTCTTTACATCAATTAAACCCATTTTCTCCATGGCCACTGCAAAAGCTTGAAAAAATTTATGCTTATCTTTTGCCAAATCTTGAACCATATTCTTGGTTCGTGGATCCAAAGAGAGATCTTGATCCGAAGCAAGCAAACCCAATTTGTTCTGTAAATTTCCATAATAAGCATGATCAAACAAAAATGGTGTAGTCACATCAAATGGTGCAACAATGTCCAAATTTCCACCATAATGTGGGCATGACATTTTTAGTGCCTTTAGGAGTCTCGGGTCGATGTTCGGGTCAGGTTGATTCGTGTTCCGGAAATTATAGAGCCGGGTTAGAAATTGTTTACAATGGGCGAATCCGATTGTATGTGCACCTGAAAGAACAACAAGATCCTCTACCGTTAATCCTTTTGAGTTGAAGAGTTTGATCAACTGATCAACGGTGGAATTTGCACGAGGGATATTGGATCCCACTCTTGATGCCATTGATATTTTTCCATCCCATCTGCCTTTTTTCACTTGGTAATATGGACCCCCAGCCTATGCCATATATGATGAACATTTGCAAATATAAATATTTGTTCACATTATTATAATTTTAATTAATAGATAAAATAATAAAGATATAAATCAATCAGAAAATTAGAATTGAAATTGGGAGTGAGTGAGATTTTAACTCATTTGATTAAAACTAAAAAGAAAACATTTACAAATACTGAAATCACGAGATTTAGTGTGAGTTTCTTTTTTGTGTCGATGTGATTATATTATCATAGACTAAAGTTTAATGAGGCTCTTTTTTTTTGTTTGTTTAATTCCTATTTGTCTATACATTTTTCAGTGTTAACAATCAACATGGTTATTTTTACTTAAAAAAGTCAAATATGAAATGAATATATATGTAGGGAAATTAAAAAGATAAAAATTCCACAACTAAAGCACCCCCAATTCCTTTTATTGTTTAAAATATTTTAGACCTCAGATTGAGACTAAGCTGAGGCCAACATTAAATTATATAATCATAAAAAATAAAATAAAAAGTGTTTAGCCGTTAAAGATACTAAATTACTAAGTGAAGAAAACGAAACCTAATCTAATGGTCCTTATATATAATTTCTTCTCTCTTTTTTCTTTTTGGTATAAAATAACAAGGGGTCTTGTTCATTGGCCAAGCAACACTCTAGGTAAAATATAAGGGGGCCTCTGACAATTAATTTATCAATTGCTTAGTCATCATCATGAACCACCTAGAAAACAGAAGAGGATTTTTGAGTTTTACTTGCATGTGACAAGATGAATCAAATATACCTTTGACTTAATGGTATTGGCTGGCATTCACAAGGTGGCTATGTAAATATATTTTCTTTAATATAAGATATATTGGGGCTCAAACTCTCAAGTATGGGGTGAAGGGCTGCGCTCTATTTAGGCTAATAAGGTGGCTATATTTTTATGAGAAGGGAGGTCACTATCTTTAATTGACGAATACTTCTTATCGTATATCTAATTGATTTAATATGTAATATTTTTTTGTGTAGCCTAGAAAATTTAATATGTAATACTTTCCTCAACAAGCTAAAGAAAATGGCCATAGTTTTTCTTTGGCAAAAACAGAAATGACCCTAATTTTATAAGAAGGAAAACCAGACAACAAAAAAGGAGTAGCAAATGCCAATGACTTACCAAGTGAACATAATCTCTGGCTGCAATTGCAAGAATGTCTGCACAGGACACAACACCAGGGCACTTGCCCTCCACTAAGGCCTTGGCCTTCCTAATGCCCTCAAACCCTTCCATTCTCAAGTCTTTGTTATCTTCTGCATCTTTCTCTGCCAAAACTTTGCTTCCTGGCTTTGATGCTATGAATATTGATCCATCACAACCCTGCATTCACCCATTCACAAATTTTCAGAAAATCACAAAGAAATGAATATTTCTAAACATGACCATATTCATACATACATGCATGGAAAACCATTAATGCACTAATTTTGTGGAATTAGACTTACTTCTATAAAACAATCGTGGAAGAATAGACGAATAGTGGCAGGCCCAGAAACAGGGGACACTTTAAATTGTTGGGAAGTGACTGAACCAACAAGCTGCTCCACCTGTGGACATGATTTGGCATAGTAATCAACAGAGAGTTGTCGATTCTGGCGGGTTGTGTTGGTGGGTTTGGCTAAACAAAATGAATCACTGTCCATCATAAACAAGAAGAAAACCAACAAAGAAGTGAATAGAAACCAAGAAGAAGAAGAAGGGACAGACATGATTTGGATTATGGTGCAGGGGCAGCTTTGGACAAAGGAAGAGTAGTGGTGAAGACATATAAAAAGAGTTTATGTTTGTTATATGAGACAACAGTTAGTGGTGAAGACATATAAAAAGAGTTTATGTTTGTTATATGAGACAACAGTTAGAGTTAGAAAGGAAAAAAGTGTTAAATAAATGAAGGGAATCAAGACCCGTGAAAGTTGAGTCAGTGAAGTGAAATATGGTAGTTGTTGTTGGTGTCTAATTCAGAAAGTGCCAAAAAGACAGCCTCTTTAAACCTATTGAAATTACACATAAAGAATCTCACGCTAGATAGCTTTGTGACAAAATCTGACTAGAAGTGATAAATGGGTTTTGTTAGTCAAATTGAAATTTCATAAATTATGCACATTGCAGAGGAAATCAATGCAATTTCCACAATGTTCTGAATTGAATAGCCAATTAACAAGGATGACAATTTGATTAATCGGTTCATGTTGATTTTTACTTGTTTAACCTATTAACGGATCTGATTGTGATTGATTAAGTTCGGATCAATATGCATATAAGTACAAATCATGTATAAAGTTAAATATAATATATATATATATATATATATATATATATATATATATATATAAAAGATAAGCTTAATTATGATACAATTAATTCAAATAATTTCTGCTTATTTTAAAGTATTGAAATAAATTTTTATTTATTTATTTATTTTAAGTCGAATCTATTGTTATTTATAATAATTGACCTAAATTTTAGATGGGGTACACTAGAGTAAGGAAGACTCATTATTTCTCATGACAAACTGGGAGTTGCCAAGCAAGAAATTAGTGACAAAGATTACAAAAATCAGAAGGCTAATTATTACTGAAGGGGGATGGAGTGAGAACCACTAACCTCTCTTCCCTACCTCCATGAATAAGTTCTTCAATGCAGGGCATGTGCATGAAAAGGCCTCACATATAATAATAAATTAACCACTTCTTAGACCCAGGTTATTCATGGCCATTGATCTCTACCTTCACTGCAACAAATGCAGAGTATCAATCGCTACTTTACTTTGCCTTTATCAGGTTTATCTTTAAGTGGAGGAAGCTTTTTGTTGTGAGTACAGTAAAGGCTGGTGGACCCTTTTTGCCATTTCGTTCCTCTTGTAGTTTTAGTGATACTGAACCGAGCAATATTTATGGCCCTGAGAGTGAAAATTGAAAGGAAACCCAAGCCTTCCAGTGGGACTCCACTTGAAGCAATTAATTAATCAAATGACTCTTTTCTGGTAGTACCTGTACTGTAATTGCCAAAATGGTTTTCGGATTGCATTTGCTGTAGAGAAGAAGATTGCTACTACTTCACCAAGTTCACAACTTTCGTACACCCAAACAATAACACCAACAATACATAAATTGGTTATAATAGAGTTTTGAAATCATTCAGTTCCGTTTGGATTAAAATAAAATAAAAATAGAATTACTGTTTAGAATTGTCACTTCAATTCTAATTGTGGTAAAATTGAAATTGGGTTAAATTGTGATTTGACCATTTGGATTTACAAAGTAATCACATACGAGAATTGCACCATTTTAAACAAACACAGCTACTAGTGAACAAGACTTTGCAGAGAGCAAGCATGATTGATGGGGAAGGATAGTTGAGTGTAACCTGAATTTGGCGGCTCGTTGGAATGATGGGTTAGGCTAATGGGGTTAAAAGATGGTGTGAAATTGGTGGATTTGAGAACAATTTGTGGACAACCATAGTCAGGAAGGTTATGGAGAAGAAGATGGATGAATTGAAGGTTTTGCATTTAATTTGTTGCATGTTGTTTTTCTATTTTGATAGCTTTTTTTCTCTAAATTCATTAATCGATCTCCTAACACTAATATTATATATCGTATCGTATTTAGTTTTTGATGACAACACAACGAGATTCTGATAATTGACTATAGAGGATATCTTCAAAGTTGAAGGAGAAGAGAAGATAGAATTGAGGCAATAAAGCGATGGCTAGAACTTTTAATTCTTTGGGTTCACCTAAAAATTTGGAGGACCATTTTTTAATTATGTTACAATTTTTGAGAATTGGATCTTAAAATTATAAGTCCAAGTTCATAATGCAACCAAATTAAAAATTAAAATTTAGGCTACCAATTCCAATTCCAATTCCCATAACCCAATTCTGGGGATCTAAACGACTCGTAATTGGTGCTATTCTAACATTGTTACTAATAATTTTGTACCATAGAGCTATATTACTACAATATCGTACTGACCAATATCATGCAGACACTTAGATTTCCTCTCATTTGGGCCAATCAACAAAGAATATATGGCAAAACTTTGGACAACCTCCACTGTAAATATATCTCATGCACTTATGTAATGACATTTTGACTAACATGTTCCTCTCCTATTATCGATTTTGTCATCGGAGGGCTCCTGAGAGCTCATCCTGTTCATTCATTTTTACAGATTTTTCTCTTCAGAGGTACTTTCAAAAGCCTCTCCACCAATTCTCCAAATTGAATTGCAAGATCAGTCAAACATGCCACTTCGTCCCGGACAAATTTAACATTAACAAGCTCAAACAATTTGATTCTAGGATGTTTCTTGAGCTATCTTTAATCATGAAACTTGTTGATAGAGTTTACGTACACAATAATATTGGAAGGTCTTGCAACAAAATGCCACCAATATATATTTTTATATATATTTTTGGTATAACCGAAAAAACATTAGACGATTTCTCCTTGTGAAAGCATCATGATTAATTTATCAATGAATAAATCAATAGACTTTTTGACGATTTTATGTAAATAAATCATTATTTATTAGAAATCAATTCACAATCTTGAATAATTTCTCAAATTATGACAATTGAAACTTTCTCTAATTTTAATTTTTTTTTTCTAATTTTAGGATAGGAAAATATAACAAGATAATATTTCTTGAAGTTTATATAACTAAAATCTAAAGTAACATACTTTTAGATGTACCAAAAAAATAAAACTTACTCCATTGGATGATGGAAGTTTAATGGTGTTACACAAAAATTAAAAATATATTAAAAAATCATGCATGTATCTTCAAACTATCAAAACATTATATTTTTAATTTTTTTTCTTTTCAATTGAATCCTAAATACTATTTTTTTTTCTTATATGACGCTAAATACTTTAAACCTATTTTAATAAAAAGATATTACATAAACCTAACTTTTACTACATTATCTCTAATAAAAAAATATGTATCACAAAGTAAATTGAATTTGTTAATCTTCTAAAGAGACAAATATAACTTACAAGTTCCACTAAAAATAAATAAATATTTATAACTTTATCAGATCAAATAAGTCATAATTTTAGTATTTTATCTCCAAAAAATGTTGGACTTTAAATGGAAACATATCTTTACCACTTTAACCCTTGTATTTCTATTTTATTTTTAATTTTATTAGGTATAAAATATTTAATTATATAAGTAAAAAAAATAAAATTAAGAAATCAGTTAATATAAAAATTAAAAATTTATGGTAATTAATAAAATATTGTCATTCTCTCTTTTTATAATTTTCAATCAAGAACGAAAAAATATATATATTATTTTCAATAGTATATATTAATATACTAGTTTTGTGGCACTCGTATTGTGCCTGAATCGTTTTCATAATATATGCATATATGTTAGCAATAATTGATATGCATAGTAAGAAGTTTAAGTTAATAAAAAATAATATTTCATGTTAATTATATTAAACAATAGATCAATTCATTAAAGGTTTATTTCATAATATATATTTTTTTTTGTAAAAATTCTAAAGATGGACAGAATAAACACAATAATAATATAATCATAAAAACTATAACCTAAATACATATTTTAAATTTTTTTAATTTTAATATTATAATTATTTACAACTTATCAAAAAAAAAAAAAGAAGAGAGAAATCCATTCTTAAATACTATTGGTATATAATTATTGACAATTGATAGATTTATTAATTTGACAACATTAGGACCAAAAAAACTAACCTAAACATTAATTACGGTATCCCCAACTCTGATTACGGTACCCTAACTCTAAATACAGTACCCAAACCCTAACCCAAATTACAGTACCCTAAGCTTAATTATGGTACCATAACCCTAACACTAATTATCATACCCTAAGATACCCTAACAATAACTTCAATTACGATACCTTAACCCTAGTTATGGTACCTCAACTCTAACTTTAGTTACAGTACCCTAAACCGAACCCTAATTACAGTACTCTAACCCTAATTACGATATCTTAATCCTAATTACAATATCCTAAACCTAGTTATGGTACCCAAACCTTAGTTACGATACCCAAACCCAAGTTATGGTACCCCAACCTTAACTTAGTTAGGGTACCCCAACCCTAACCCTAATTATGGTACTAACCCTGATTACAGTACCCCAACCCTAGTCACGATAACCTAATCCTAGTTACAATACCCTAACCCTAACCATAATTATGGTACCTTAATCCTAATTACGGTATCCTAGCCCTAATTATGGTATCCTAACCCTAGTTAGGATATCCTAAACCTAATTACAATACCTAAACCTTAGTTACGATACCTTAACCTAAGTTATGTTACCATAACCTGAGTTACAATACCTTAACGCTAGTTACGGTACTATAATCCTAATTACAATACCTTAAATCTAGTTACAGTATCGTAACCCTAGTTACGGTACTCTAATCCTAATTAGATACCCTAACCGTAACCTTAATTACAGTACCCTAACACTAATTATGGTACCCTATACCCTAACCATAACTATAATTATGTTACACCAACCCAAGTTCAAGAAAATGGCCATAGTTGACCCTAATTTTACAAGAAGGAAAAGCAGACAACAAAAAAGGAGTAGCAAATGCCAATGACTTACCAAGTGAACATAATCTCTGGCTGCAATTGCATGTATGTCTGCACAGGACACAACACCAGGGCACTTGCCCTCCACTAAGACCTTGGCCTTCCTAATTCCCTCAAACCCTTCCATTCTCAATCTTTGTTATCTTCTGCATCTTTCTCTGCCAAAACTTTGCTTCCTGGCTTTGATGCTATTAACATTGATCCATCACAACCCTGCATTCACCCATTCACAAATTTTTAGAAAATCACAAAGAAATGAATATTTCTAAACATGACCATATTCATACATACATGCATGGAAAACCATTAATGTACTAATTTTGTGGAATTAGACTTACTTCTATAAAACAATCGTGGAAGAATAGACGAATAGTGGCAGGCCCAGAAACAGGGGACACTTTAAATTGTTGGGAAGTGACTGAACCAACAAGCTGCTCCACCTGTGGACATGATTTGGCATAGTAATCAACAGAGAGTTGTCGATTCTGGCGGGTTGTGTTGGTGGGTTTGGCTAAACAAAATGAATCACTGTCCATCATAAACAAGAAGAAAACCAAAAAGAAGTGAATAGAAACCAAGAAGAAGAAGAAGGGACAGGACATGATTTGGATTATGGTGCAGGGCAGCTTTGGACAAAGGAAGAGTAGTGGTGAAGACATATAAAAAGAGTTTATGTTTGTTATATGAGACAACAGTTAGTGGTGAAGACATATAAAAAGAGTTTATGTTTGTTATATGAGACAACAGTTAGAGTTAGAAGGAAAAAGTGTTAAATAAATGAAGGAATCAAGACCCGTGAAAGTTGAGTCAGTGAAGTGAAATATGGTAGTTGTTGTTGGTGTCTAATTCAGAAAGTGCCAAAAAGACAGCCTCTTTAAACCTATTGAAATTGCACATAAAGAATCTCACGCTAGATAGCTTTGTGACAAAATCTGACTAGAAGTGATAAATGGGTTTTGTTAGTCAAATTGAAATTTCATAAATTATGCACATTGCAGAGGAAATCAATGCAATTTCCACAATGTTCTGAATTGAATAGCCAATTAACAAGGATGACAATTTGATAATCGGTTCATGTTGATTTTTACTTGTTTTAACCTATTAACGGATCTGATTGTGATTGATTAAGTTCGGATCAATATGCATATAAGTACAAATCATGTATAAAGTTAAATATAATATATATATATATATATATATATATATATATTATATATATATATATATATAAAAGATAAGCTTAATTATGATACAATTAATTCAAATAATTTCTGCTTATTTTAAAGTATTGAAATAAATTTTTATTTATTTATTTATTTAAGTCGAATCTATTGTTATTTATAATAATTGACCTAAATTTTAGATGGGGTACACTAGAGTAAAGAAGACTCATTATTTCTCATGACAAACTGGGAGTTGCCAAGCAAGAAATTAGTGACAAAGATTACAAAAATCAGAAGGCTGATTAGCACTGAAGGGGGTTGGAGTGAGACCCACTAACCTCTCTTCCCTACCTCCATGAATGAGTTCTTCAATGCAGGGCATGTGCATGAAAAGGCCTCACATATAATAATAAATTAACCACTTCTTAGACCCAGGTTATTCATGGCCATTGATCTCTACCTTCACTGCAACAAATGCGGAGTATCAATTGCTACTTTACTTTGCCTTTATCAGGTTTATCTTTAAGTGGAGGAAGCTTTTTGTTGTGAGTACGGTAAAGGCTGGTGGACCCTTTTTGCCATTTCGTTCCTCTTGTAGTTTTAGTGATACTGAACAGAGCAATATTTATGGCCCTGAGAGTGAAAAGTGAAAGGAAACCTAAGCCTTCCAGTGGGACTCCACTTGAAGCAATTAATTAATCAAATGACTCTTTTCTGGTAGTACCTGTACTGTAAATGCCAAAATGGTTTTCGGATTGCATTTGCTATGGAGAAGAGGATTGCTACTACTTCTCCAAGTTCACAACTTTCGTGCACCCACACACTAACACCAACAATACATACATTGGTTATAATAGAGTTTTGAAATCATTCAGGTTCCGTTTGGAATAAATAAATAAAAAATAGAATTACTGTTTAGAATTGCAACTTCAATTCTAGTTGTGGTAAAATTGAAATTGGGTTAAATTGGGATTTGACCATTTGGATTTACAAAGTAATCGCATATGAGAATTGCACCATTTTAAACAAACACAGCTACTAGTGAACAAGACTTTGCAGAGAACAAGCAACTGGTTGATGGGAAAGTAGTTGAGTGTTAGACCTGAATTTGGCGGCTCGTTGGAATGATGGGTTAGGGTAATGGGGTTAAAAGATGGTGTGAAATTGGTGGATTTGAGAATAATTTGTGGACAACCATAGTTAGTAAGGTTATGGAGAAGAAGAAGAAGAAGATGGTGAATTGAAGGTTTTGCATTTGTTGCATGTTGTTTTTCTATTTTGATAGCCTTTTTTCTCTAAATGATCTCCTAACACTAATGTTAAATATCGTATCGTATCTAGTTTTTGATTACAACACTGCGAGATTCTGATAGTTGACTATAGAGGATGTCTTCAGAGTCGAAGGAGAAGAGAAGATGGAGTTGAGGCAATGAAGAGATAGCTAGAACTTTTAATTCTTTGGGTTCACCTAAAAATTTAGAGGACCGTTTTGTAGTTATGTTACAATTCTTGATAATTGGATCCTAAAATTGTAAGTCCAAGTTCAAAGTGCAATTAAAATTTAGGCTACCAATTCCAATTCCAATTCCAATTCCCGTAACCCAATTCTTGGGATCTAAACGACTCTTAAGTAATTGGTGCTATTCTAACATTGGTACTTATAATTTTGTACTATATAGCTATATATATATTGGATCCTTAGGTAATTGGTGCTATTCTAACGTTGGTAGTAATAATTTGTACAATATAGCTATACTACTACAATATCGTACTGACCAATATCAGGCAGACACTTAGATTTCCTCTCACTCGGGCCAATCAACAAAGAATATATGGCAAAACTTGGGACAACCTCCACCATAAATATATCCTATGCACTTATGTAATGACATTTTGACTAACATGTTCCTCTCCTATTACCCATTTTGTCATCGGAGGGTTCCTGAGAGCTTAACCTGTTTCATCCATTTTTACAGATTTTTCTCTTCAGAGGTACTTTCAAAAGCCTCTCCACCAATTCTCCAAATTGAATTGCAAGATCAGTCAAACATGCCACTTCGTCCCAGACAAATTAACATTAACAAGCTCGAACAATTTGATTCTAGGATGATTCTTGAGCTATCTTTAATCATGAAACTTGTTGATAGAGTTCACGTACACAATAATATTGGAAGGTCTTGTAATAAAATGCCACCAATATATATTTATGTATGTATTTTTGGTATAATTGAAAAAACATTAGACGATTTCTCCTTGTGAAAGCATCATGATTAATTTATCAATGAATAAATCAATAGACTTTTTGACGATTTTATGTAAATAAATTATTATTTATTAGAAATCAATTCACAATCTTGAATAATTTCTCAAATTATGACAATTGAAACTTTCTCTAATTTTAATTTTTTTTTTTCTAATTTAAGGATAGGAAAATATAACAAGGTAATATTTCTTGAAGTTATATAACTAAAATCTAAAGTAACATATTTTTAGATGTACCAAAAATAAAATAAAATTACTCCATTGGATGATGGAAGTTTAATGGTGTTACACAATAATTAAAAATATATTAAAAAATCATGCATGTATCTTCAAACTATCAAAAAATTATATTTTAAATTTTTTTCTTTCAATTGAATCCTAAATACTATTTTTTTTTTCTTATATGACGCTAAATACTTTAAACCTATTTTAATAAAAAGATATTACATAAACCTAAATTTTACTTTTACTACATTATCTCTAATAAAAAAATATGTAGCACAAAGTAAATTGAATTTGTTAATCTTCTAAAGAGACAAATATAACTTACAAGTTCCACCAAAAATAAATAAATATTTTATAACTTTATCAAGCAAATAAATCATAACTTTAGTATTTTATCTCCAAAAAAATGTTGGACTTTAAATAATTGATGTGCATAGTAAGAAGTTTAAGTTAATAAAAATAATATTTTATATTAATTATATTAAACAATAGATCAATTCATTAAAAGGTTTAATTCATAATATATATATATATATATATATATATATATATATTTGTTAAAATTCTAAAGATGAACACAATAAACACAATAATAATATAATAATAAAAACTATAACCTAAATATAAATTTTAAATTTTTTTTTCATATTATAATTATTTTCAACTTATCAAATAAAAAAATTGAGAAATCCATTCTTAAATACGATTGGTATATAGTTATTGATAATTAATATATTTATTAATTTGCAAATATTAGGACTAAAAAACCTAACCCAAACATTAATTACGATACCCCAACCCACGGTACCCAACACTAATTGCAATATTACAACTCTAGCTACAGTACCTTAACTCTATTTACAGTATTCTAATTCTAGTTACGGTACCGTAACCTTAAATACAGTACCCTAAGCCTAGTTATGGTACCCAAACCTTAATATTAGTTATAGTATCCTAATTAAGATACCCTAACCTTAACACTAATTATCGTACCCTAAGATACCTTAACAATAACTCTAACTAAGATACCTAACCCTAGTTATGGTACCCTAACTCTAACTCTAGTTGCAATACTCTAATTCTAATTATGATGCCTTAACCCTAATTACGATATCCTAAACCTAGTTACGGTACTCTAACCCTAATCCTAATTATGGTACTAACCCTAGTTACAATACCCTAACCCTAAATACGGTACCCTACTCCTAACTTTATCCCTAACCCAAATTATTGTACCTTATAGTTATGATACCCCAACTTTAACTTTAGTTACAGTACCCTAACCCCAACCATAATTATGGTACTTTAATCCTAATTACCATACCCTAACTCTAATTATGGTATTCTAACCCTAGTTACGATACCCTAAACGTAATTACAATACCTAAACCTTAGTTATGATACCTTAACCCTAGTTATATTACCATAACCTTAGTTATGGTACTATAATCCTAATTAAGGTATCCTAAATTTAGTTACAATACAGTAACCCTAGTTACGATACTCTAATCCTAGTTACGATACCTTAATCCTAGTTACGATACCCTAACCAAGTTACAGTACCCTAACACTAATTATGATACCCTAATTAAGGTACCATAACCATAACTATAATTATGGTACACCAACCCTAGTTATGGTACCCCAACTCTAATCCCAGTTGCAGTACCACAAACCCAACTCTAATTATGGTACTCTAATTATAGTATCATAATTATGATAACTTAATCTTAACTCTAATTAAGATACCTTAACTATAGTTACAATACCCTAAGCTTATTTACAGTCCCAAATCCTAGTTATGGTACTCTAATCCTAACACTAATTATGATGTCCTAACCTTAGATTACAATACTCTAACCTTAGATACGGTATCCTAACCCTAATTTTGGTACCTTAAATCTAGTTACAATATCGTCCTAACCCCAACCTTAACCCTAATTATGGTACCCTAAACCTAGTTATAATATCAAAATCCTAGTTACAATACCTTAACTCTAGTTACGATACTCTAACCATAGTTATAGTACTATATCTCTAGTACAATACCCTAACCTTATTTATGGTACCCTAGCCCTAGTTAGGTATTCTAACCTTAGTTTTGGTTCCCTAAATTTAATTATGATACTCTAATCTTAACACTAATTATGATATCTTAACCCTAATTATGGTATCTGACTCTAGTTATGATACACTAACCTACGATATCTTAACCCTAGTTACGGTATTTTAACCATAACCTTAATTACGGTAACCTAACCCTAACATTAACTATAGTATCATAACTGTAATTTTTGTACGATAACCCTAATTACGATATCTTGACCCTTATTATGGTATTCTAACCTTATTTATAGTTCAATGTTGGATGACATTGACATTGAGAGCACTGACTAACTTCATCCAACATTGACATTGAGAGCACTGACTAACTTCATTGAGGTGATATGTCATTGCACCCAGATCTCCTAAGTTATTAACCCTATTAGAGATTTTATTTTGCTTATTCTTCTTCTCTTTTCTTTCTTCTTCAGTCTAAAGAGGATTATTATCCATGTGCTCTTTTTGTTGAAAAACAAATACAAAAAAAAAAAAATATATATATATATATATATATATGTATTCTTAAAAATAATTAAAGTATTATAATAAAAATTGTTATTTTAATTAATTTATTAAAAAGTATTTTTATAACCAAACATATATTCTCTAAAATATATATGATATGTCTTTTACACCATCCAAAGTATGTAACCAAACACCTTGTTCATGTTCAAAATCACATTTTAAATAAAGTAAAAAACAGATTGTATAAAAATTAATTTTTCAATAATTAATTTTAACAAAAACAATTTTTTAAAACACTATTTTACAAACACCAAACTTAACTAACACTTAATCGTTGTCCGCGAGAAAACTGTTCATTTTTATTTTATTTTTTTTGCTGAAAGAGAAAACTGTTCATTAAAATCTTTGAATGAGCGTTACAGTAATACAGGTGGCTAAAGCTTAGGAGAAATGGTTATCGTTGCCGATTCATGACCTTACTTTTGAATTATAGAGAGCAGTAACACAGAACTTCGCAGCTATTCAACCTCATACTGCTTCCTTCTTTCATATTTGAGTCTTACAATGCGAAGTCTATCTTCAACATTCTCCAGGAGCTTAGCCTCTAAAGCTAAAAACCTGTTCACCTATGATATATCTACTTGTGCTATTGCGAAACATTCTTTTTCTACCTTTTCTGCGCAACCCAGACTCCAAAATTTGGAACAGAAGATGATTCCGGGAGATTTCCTGAAATGGGCTTCGCTTGGTTCCTGTAGGACATCAAAATTCGCCACTGGGTTCGCTCCTTTGCAGCCAATGCCGTTGGATTCGATCATAGATATTGAGAGAGTGAAAGATCGATCACCTGAGGAAATTGCTTCAGTTTGGGATGATGTAATTTCTCATAGTCTTTAACTTTAATTTGCAAGTACTAATTTTTTGTATTATTTCGCTTTGTGTTTTAATATGTTATGAGAATAATTTATTTTGAGTTAAAAATAATTTATTTGGAGTTAAACCCTTAAGTGCATTTACACCGCTTGATTATGTTAAACTTATGGATATGGCCCCATCTGAAGCAAGAGTAGATTGGAGACTTGCTTTCACTTCTGTGTGTTGTTTGTTGTTCTTTGATAACAGTCTGGCATAAAAAATAAAACCTAGTCCTTATGCAGGCACATTAGTTCTGTATGCTGTAAAAGTTGAGCATGTGAACTTCAGCGGAACTGAATTGCTAGCACCTGCAATAGATTGATAAACCTCAAACCTAATTATGTACTAGGAAGCAAGGAAAGACGGAAAGACTATGCTATTGCTGTATGTATTGTTTTTTTCATTGGGGTTTAAGATACTCCTGTCAGATGATTCTGCTACTAGTGTTAGTTGAGCATGAGAAGTTCAGCGTGTGTGTTGGGTTAGCGTAATAGCTGATCCAAGCACAAACTGTTTATCCCTGTTACCGTGATTATTTAGTTGCAGATTTTAATTATTTTCTGTGTAAATTAATTGAAGTTAATGATCTGACAATCCACTTCACCTATGTCTTCTTTGATATCTTTGACCATATGAGTACTTTTTCTTGAAATATATAAAGAATAAGTGCCAAATAATTTTGTTTCAATTTCTCCTTTGTGTAGAAGAGTATATAATCCAACAGAATCTGTCATCAGACCAATATGTCTACCCTTCCCAGCTTTTCTAAACTTATTTTGGTGGATGAGCTCTGGTAAAATTCTTTCAACTGTTCCTTGCAAATGAAAACTTTTCTAAACTTTCCAGGTTTTTGCAAAACTATGTGGAATTTGTATGACACCTTTCTGAATTGGCTGGCTAAAACCTTCTGTTTTGCACAATGACCCAAATGTCCATGAACAGCTAACCAAACTCGTCATATTCACATCTGAGGCATTTCACTCTTCTGTTTATCTCCAAAATGCTTCCTGTACTTTTGATTGTGCGTTCTTGTTGTATAACTATTTCCTAAATGACCATGCTTTATATAGCTATGTCTTCTTTTCCTTTACCTATTTGAGGGTTGAAACAAGGAAAATTGTGATGGCAATTTAGTGCCATCAGTTAATTAGATTTCTTCTAGTCCTGACTCTTGAAGCAATGTGTCATTGCATATTTAACTTTGCGGAAAAACTTATAAATAATTCTTTTTTAGTATTTCTTCTAGTCCTGATTCTTGAAGCAATGTGTCAGTGCATATTTAACTTGCGGAAAACCTTGTAAATAATTTTTTTTAGTAATTATTACAATGTTTGAGCTGGTTATATGATTTCAGTATCACTTGGGAAGAGGACATATTGGTGCATCTATGAAAGCAAAACTTTATCACTTATTGGAGCAAAGGGCTGCAGATTGGTATTCTTCCTTTACTTAATGTTTGTTTTATGGATAATTTGTTGCTTTCATGATTTTCATTGTTATGAGTTTTATTTATTCTTGCAGCCGGTATTTTGTCATTCCCTTGTGGAGAGGAAGTGGTTATACAACAATGTTTGCTCAAGGTTTGGATTAAAATCATAGTCTTTTGTCAATTTGATAGTCGCTAACTTCTGATATAACCATATCGGTAATGTTCCATTGGTACTTAGTGTACAAGAGAACCTAAAAAATGAAGACAAAATAAAGGAATAGGAGCCCAAAAACTTAGGTTGGCCACAAAATGGAGGGTAGAAAGAAGATTAAAACTTGAAAATTCTGAATTTTCTTAACTGATTTAAATTTATGGATCAATATGATTATTTCATGCATTTTTGAGAGAGAAATTGATTTAGGGGCTGGCTCGAGAAAAATTTCCAGACAGAATGAACAGAGAATATTCCTTAGAGATTTTGGATGAGTGTTCTGATTTTTTATTCTTTTGTTATGAATGGCACATATTAGACAATTTAATGAAAACTTTAGGTAAAAAATGCATAGAATATTTGTTACACTAGTCAAGTAAGGGTTGATAGAAATAATGGACAAATTTAGATATGGAATGCATAATATTTTCAGTTGTATGTCAGACATCCTTTTTGGATTCTGGGGTTTAATCTCATTCTAAATTTTATTAGTAATTTAGTATGAATGGATTTAAATTTGAACTCAGACTAAGTCAATCATATATGCATATTATTTGTTAGTTGGTTTTTCCTGAATTTAGAGAAGTCTGGCATGTAGAGGATCCTAATTCACCATAACACAAAGGGACCTTCTTGCTTCTTATGGTGGAGCATTATTAACAATCCCCCACTAGGTTATTTAGTATCATTCGTCAGGCTCTTAGATATTATTTGCCTAACTCAGAACTTAACAAGCTGGGCAATGGTGCCAGATCTAAGCTTGACGTTTTTCTCGGGTAGTCAGTAGTCTCTATGTGCTAAATGAAGGAAGCAAAACAATTTTCTAAATTGTTATGGATAAACCAGTTTTGGAAAATTTTAGCCAAAAGCAATGCTAGTTTTAGATATTTCATCTATGTTAAACTGCTTTGAACTGATTTACATATTTGCCAAACAACTCCTTAGATGGTTTTACCAAAGTCAAATGCCCTGTTGACAATGTACGTGACACTGGTTTTGAAGTTGTAGTTGTCTGAAATTCTTTCATTGAAAAAGTAAAAAAACAAACTTAAGAAAAAGATTTTCCTGTGGAGTTTTGGTGTCAAAATGAGTTTAAAAGGAAGTTTTAGCTTTATAGAGGGGAAAACTGGAAGGCAAGTTATAAGTTTTAGCTTTTAGAAATTTAGTTTACCTTGAAATGGTGAAAACAGCGTCCTGCATTATAAGATTACCAAGGAGCTTGTTTATATGATTGTTTTTTGAGAGAGGGGCAAATCTTAGGATAGTTGTTCCTCTGAATACTTAACTATAAAAGTCACTGGAACTTCTTCTCAATAAGGCATATGAAGATAGATTTCATGAAGCATGTGAAAACAATTGCTTTATGTCTCCGAATTTTATTTTATTTTCTTCTCAAATGTATATACCTTTCTGGCAGTGCAGATGCCACACATGCTTTTCACAGGTCTTGAAGATTACAAGGCTCGGGGAACTCAATCAAGTCCCTACTTTACTGTATCTTTTTACAAAGAGTTTGCTGAGACAAAGGACTTGGTGCTTATCCGAGGGGACATTGTCTTTGCCAGCAAGCTCAGTGACTCAGAGGCAAAGTGGCTTCTAGATACCACTCGGTCATTTTATATGAATGATGTCAGGTACAAGCTGGTCGAACGATTTAACAAAGAAGCTCGTGATTTTGAGTTTAAAGACGTTCTTTAAGCATTGGACATGCCTATTCTGTGATTTCTTGGATAAAATAAGGGAATTTTTTGGATAAATAGCATCCATGCAAGGAGGGTTAAAGTCATGAAAACTGCCGTCAAGTTATGACATGGAGATTACTTCCCGCAGTGTTCAAAATAGTGATCAGTGCTTAGTGCGAGAGTTTTTTTCTTTTCCTTTTTTTAGGTGGGGATGGGGGTGGGGGTTTAAATCAAGATTCTTTAGCCATTAAGAGCACATATCATGTTTACCTGATGGCAGAACCAACTATGGTTTCCATTTTACCTTTTAAGTTTGCACCTCATCAATAAAAAATATCAAGGCAGTTAAGTCTTCAGCATTGGTTTTGCACGAATCCAAAATGAGATTAGATTCACAATGGGAAATTGATAAAAGTGAAACCGATTAGTTTAGAGTATTGTGAAGTTGGGAATGCTGCAAAAGCACAAATTCTCGTTTTCCTTTCCTTTTCATTAATTAGTTACTTATTTTGGTACATGAAAAAGGAGAGGGTGGAGGATTAAAACTTTAACCAATCATAAGTGAAATTTGTTCTTATATCATCAGTCAAGCAAATTACACTAGCTTTTGATTTCTTACCAGTAAACAACCCAACTATAAGTTGTTTGAACTTGGTAAAATGTATGTTAACAAAAATTGTTATTTCCATGCGAGAAACAACTATTTTTACTCACTCCCAAGTCTCACATAGAGTAGTGTTGCGTATGAAAAATTCATACTAAGATAAATTTTTGTAAATTCAATAATAAACTCCTATAAAAAGACTAATAAGTATTATAAGGAGTGTTTTATTTTATTTTATTTTATTGTTATTTATTTATTTTAAGGATAGGGAGAGGCCAAACTCAAACCTTAAATTTGGAACTCTTAAGAAAAGAGGAAGAGGTTGCTCGGACTACAAGAAGCCTGACGTATATTAAGGAAGTTGACCTACTTGTCAATAATATAGGTTCGTAATTGATTTCATAGATCTGATTATCTTTAAAGAGGTTATAGAATTATAACTTTTATAAATATTTTAATATTTGATATAAATGATTTATTTGATATGACCAGAAAGGTGAATATATAACAATTTATCATTAAATTTTTTAAATAATATTATTATACAATGATTTAGTGCCTACTGCCTATGTAGCATTATTCGTCCAATTTACTACTTAAAAGTGGAGTATTAATTGTCTAATTTTTTTTTTATTAGGTGTCGTAATAAAATCAATCACGTGTTAATATTACCTCCATTGGTGAGGACAAGAAACTTGCAAAAACAAACATTTTCACCCACAGTTTTACTGAATGCTTTCAACTTCATCCTTGTATCTTCTCCTTCATGGTTCATAATATTCGACTGAGCCTTCTCTTTTGCCGGGGATCTACCTTACGTTAGAACTCTTCATTCGCAGACATTGATGATGCTCAAAATCTGAACTTCAATAGATTTAAGAGCCGGAATAAATTCCTTTCTCTCCATCTCCTTTCAAATCCCTCCCTCCCCATTCCTCATTTTCCTTCTTGCTTACACACGACCTAATCTTGTGCATTTACATATCTCTCCACCATTAAAGTTGGATTGTAAATTACAAATATTAAACTAAAGATGGGCAAGTTCATTACAATAAATACTTTCTTTTGTTTGAGTGAGTTTGAAACAAATTGTATTAATTTGTAAATAAAAAATAAAAAATAAAAATTAAATGTGAATATTAGGTGGTATGTGTTAGAATAAAATAGTATAAGTAGAGAAGGCCTTGAGGCGTGTAATTATTATCTTAAAGATATATTATCTCTTATAACTCTAAAACTCTTAATAATTATCAGGAACAGATGAAGAGTTTCTATGGATATTGAAAAGCCATATTCAACAGATACGTATATTAAATTAATTTAACTAATATATCTGTTGAATTTGAAAAGGTATTAATAACTAAAAATTTCAAAAGATATCAATAACTAATAATACCAATCGGTATTAATACCTAAAAGATATGTATATTAAATTAATTTAACTAATATGTCAGTTGAATTTAACAAAATATTAATAACTAAAAATCCCAAAAAGTATCAATAACTAATAATATCAATCGGTATTAATAACTAAAAATCCAAGTCATTTAAATATAATATATATATATATATATATATATATATATATATTAATATTTATGATATTAATATATTTCTATTATATATTATTTTAATTTAAAAAATAAGCTTCTTTCTACAACTCTTTAAACAACTCTTTACATTTTCTAAGACTTTCTTCACGTTGATTATAAACTATCTAATATGTGTGTCCATTATAACAATTTGTAATTTTCAATTTGATTTTGGCACCTCAAAGATCTTGAATCCAATTTGAATTTGAATTTGATTGATTTGAATTTTATTTTTTCATTTTATCAAAAAGTTTTGTGTGAATGAAATTTGTGATCATAAAAAATGAATTTTAATCTTGGAAGATTCATAATCTAGATATTGATCTTGAAAACCTCTGACTTGCTAAAGGGAACTTGGTACTTTCAGATACATTATAAGTTCAATATTCTAGTTGTAATTTAGACAAAAATTCCCTACATTTTTTGGGGCCAAGACATGATTACTTTATTTTTAAATAGTTGAATTGACGGTTTTGATTCAGTCCAATAGAATTGATTGGTGGATGTAGTGCACACATCAATTGAGGGATATTAAGTACCCAGCAAGTACACTGTATAACTCACATAATGGCAAAGTCGAAGAACTGATCCCAGTTCAATTCTCCGTATATATAACTTAGGTCAGTCAATCGGAGCCCATTCCCAATACCTTCTGTTTCTCCAGTTTGAAACTTTCAGGTATCATCGTAACCTTCCTTTTTCTCATTTTCTCTAGCTCTACCCCTCAATCTTTCTTTTTTGACATTGAAGCCTGTTGGGGATTCAATAAACCAATTCATACAGAATAGGAAATCTTTCTCTGAGTTCTCTTTCCTTCTATATGCTGATTTTGTTATTGTTCTTGTTCAATTTCAATCAGCTCTGGACACCCAAATGACTGACCCTTCCGAAGAAGCTACTTACATCGAAAAGCTGTATGAGTATGGCGAGCGACTCAACAGTGCCACGGACAAGTCCCAGGTTCCATTTTTTTTTATTTTTTTATAACACTGCATTTTTGTTTATTTTGGATTTTAGGGTTTTAGATTCTATTTCTGGAATGTAAGTTAAGCTATTGGGTTTTGTGTATATGTTTTTAGAATAAAAAGGACTATCAGGGAATTATAGATGCGGCCAAGACAAGTATCAAGGCTAAGCAATTGGCTGCTCAGCTCATTCCCAGGTTTTTCAAGTTCTTTCCTGACCTCTCAGGCTCGGCACTCGATGCACATCTTGATTTGATTGAGGAAGGAGAGCTCGGGGTCAGTATTCCACACAAAACATGCATATTTTATAGTTGAGTACCTCTATTTGGTAGTTTGCAAAATGTGAGAAAGGAAAGGACAAAAGTTAAAAATTAGCAAAAGTAGCTCTTTTTTTTTTTTTTTTTACTAGTTCTTCTTAGTTAGATCACAATTGTCATGTTTTTTCAATTAATAATCAGTTTGCATCTATTAGTTCGTTGCTCTCTCTCTTTAAAATTCCTGGAGTTTAGGCATGAACTTGACATTGTGAAAATAAGAAAACTCTTTCTTTGCAGTTTTGTTAAGGTAAATTTTCTTCTGGGTATTTACTGTGCTTCTAGATATTCTGGCGTTACCGCTCTTCAGATTATTATTATTTTCTTATTGTACAGGTGCGGGTGCAAGCAATTCGTGGGCTTCCCCTTTTCTGCAAGGATACACCAGAACATATTGGAAAAATTGTAGATATTCTTGTGCAACTTCTTGCAGCTGGTAAATTATGGTTTTGGAATATGCTCTGAAGGATTCTTGGTCATCTACTATGAATCTCACCTTATTTACTTGATGCTTTTAGAGGAATTTGTGGAGCGTGATGCTGTATACAAGGCTCTCATGTCCTTACTGAGGCAGGATGTGAAAGGTAATTTGAGATGTCTTCAAGTTTAGCATTAGCATCTGAAAAAGAAAATTATCTATATTTCTTGTACGTTTAGTATGTAAAATGTAATTAATGTTTTGAACACAAGTGAACTAATGTTGACATACTTATAGCATAATACGTTCAGCAAGAGATTTTGAACTTAGAAGAACTATTGGTATCCCACGGAGTTATGCCATAATAACTGTGTATGGGTATTAGTTGGGATCAGTAAGAATCAAAGATTGAATAACCTTTAGTTCAAGAGGCACAATTGAAGTTTTAGAATGAAAATGATGGAATCGAATGTATGTGGTATGCTTATCAGTAGTTCATAACTAATGCGGTTGTACTGAATAGTAGTAAGCTTATTCTAGTTATTACATTATTATGATGGGTAATTAGTTTGTATATCTTCAAATAATGCCAAACTGGAGGCCTACATTTGGATGATGATAATTTAATGTACAAATTTGAACATCGAAACTATTTTGATTGTGTTTGTGTTCTTTATTATTAGTCCCCTACTCCTCTTTTTCCTAAATTTTATTTTACGGCAAGTTCTTGCCAGGGTTGTCACTTGCTAGTGATACTAACCAATCAAGTACTAATCTAATGTGGCATATGTTGGGTTTCTGTAAGTCTGTGACACTTGTGTTCAGATAAGAGACTGTTATTTTGATATTGAACTTGAGCTCAGGTTGCAGTGGGTAGACAGCTTAGTCTAAAAAGTGGATCTTTGATGTAATTGAATTTTTGCAATCAAACTAGCATTACACTTGAATGGCTCATCACTTTTCGAATATAAATCCAATCATATAAAACCTCATTTAAATAAGTTTTTAATCGAATGCATATCTGCACATTGGCTTTTTGGTATTATTTTCTGGTGATATGTTTTGCCTGTCTCAAGCAGTTGGATTAAATACTTTCTAATGCAGCTTCTTTGACGGCCTTATTTAAGCATATTGGGAATGTTGTTGAACCAATTACTGATGATGTTATTCGTGAGAAGGTTTTAAGCTTTATTAAAGATAAGGTGAGCAAATAGCCTTCTGGTTGTAATTGCTGTTATTATTAATATTATTATTATTACTTTTTACTTAAAAATTAAAATATAGAAGATTAAGTATGTATATTTCAGGTTTTTCCTATCAAAGCTGAACTCTTGAAGCCTCAAGAGGAAATGGAAAGACATATAACTGATTTAATAAAAAAGGTAAGATCATGGTATCACTGTAGCTTTAATACCACCCTTTTGTCTAATTTTTTGTACATCTTAGTTTAATATTTGCAATTCTAAAAAGAGTTTAAATTCTAGTAGAAAGTTCGTAATTAATGTGGTTGTGATCCATCATAGAGTTTAGCAGATGTAACTGGAGGAGAATTCAAAATGTTTATGGACTTCTTGAAGAGTCTGAGTATATTTGGAGAAAAAGCTTCACCTGAACGCATGAAAGAACTTATTGTAATTATTGAAGAGCAAGCTGATTTGGATGCACAATTCACCGTGAGTTTTATTTAAGCTTTTCTGTTTCTTTTTTCTTTCTCAAAAGTGGTATTTAATTATGTTGCATACTTGCATTAAGATTTCTTTCAAAGAAGTTTAACGGTCAACAGATACCGATCATTTGTCATCGAAAAGGAGGTGTTCTTACAGCCATTTGTCATGCTTAGTTAACATAGGCGTCTTTTTTTCATTTGTTTACATTTTATAGGGGACTTCTAGTTATCATCCTGATTGCTACTAATGCTATTCGCTGTAACCGTTAGTTCTCCGATTGTGTGTATTTGGTCCGATGCATTCATGGTGTACTTTTTCAGTAGCTCACATTTTTGTGTAAGGACTTGCTACTTCCATCATCCTAATTGCTGGTTCCATTTGCTGTTGATATCTCATAATTAAATTGGGATTGTGTTAATTGTCTTATTATGTATAGATGGTTGCGTCAATCTTGACTTGCCTCCACATGTAAGATTATATTGTATTTCCATAAATGCACATAAAATATGATGAAGGATGTAAATTTCCAGAAGGTATTAAGATTGGAAACAATGATATTAATCTTGTATTACCTTGATGTCCAAAGCTTATGGAAATAATAGTATGCTTCAAAAGACAATGGAATGATTGCTTGAGTTGTGGGTCATTGTATTTGGTGCAGTCTAATACAGCACAGGTGATGCGGGACGGCTATGGATCAAAGACTTAATTACTATGCTTTTTGGTTAAAATGAAGAGTGGTGGCAGCAGAAAAATTAGGAATTTGGAAGCTAGAGTGGTGGTCATATGGAGGCTGAAGTTTTGGGATTATGTAGGTATTGAGGGTTATTTTAGGAAGAGTTTAATCTGGGACTTACTTAATTGCAAAACGGGTATAAAATGATATCTGTTTCTGGACTGTGAACAGTAAAATTATTTACTATGATAGTTTGGAGGTTCAGGGCTCATTTGGATGGGGAATGGAGGGAGCGGAGAGAAGAGGAGAGGAGAGTGTACATTTTCCTTGGTTTGAGAGTTTTTTTTAAAAAAAGAGGGAGAGGAAATGACCCCTTAAAATCCCTCCTAAATGCATCTTTTAAATTCCTCCAAATTGGGAGGATTTGGAAAGAGATGATAATTTACATTATAATTTTTGCCTGTAGTGACTAAAATACCGTTCCTTTCTATCAAATACCTACTAATACTAAAATAAAACATTTTAAGAGTGTAATCATAAAATTATGTAATAATATATTCTCTTCTTTTATTTTTCCACAACTCCCAAACAAGAAATGTACCTTATAATCTCATTTCCTCTCTCTTCATTTTTTTAAACTCCTAAATGAGAGAATCTCTTCATTTTTATAAACTTCCCAATGAGAGAAATGTTAAGTCATTTTTCCTCTACTCCTCTCCTTTTAAACTCCCAAATAGACCCTTAATGATGGATGGAATATTTAGGGATTTGAATGTATGAAGGTTGAAACTTGAAACAGATCCTGAAAGATCTGAAATCAAAGTTGTTTGCAGAGATTCAGATTAGTGAAGTAGGGTTCCTAAGGCATTGTGTCAATGAATTTGCTTTGCTCAATCCAAATAGAGAGCCTCATAGCTTTTGGAACTCGCTAAAACTTGTTTTCTTTTGAACTGAACAATTTTCATCATTGTATATACTCTTTTGTTACCCCAATTCTGCAAGCACTTTGGGAGCTTAATATTGAAACTACTAAAACTAATAAACTAAATTTAAAACTACCGAAGCTTACAAATAGAACCTAAACAGCATAACAAGACCCGAAATAAGAACCCACAGATCTAACAACTAATGAGAAACATTATATGTGAATTAATTTGCAACTTCCTGCAGCTAAGCATCATCATAATAGAAACAGCTAGTGAAGCCCAAAAATTAACTTCTTTGGCTCAACCTAATTTAGAATGGGTTTCAAATTTTATTTGTTTTTATAGCTTATACCTCTGGATCCTCTCGCTGCCTGTTCACTAGCTTACGCCCCATGTAAATAAACATAACATTTTTATAAATTGTTAATATTGGATATGGATTCTAACCAAACTAATAAAGAATACAGAGTTTCTTCCATTTCTGTTAATTACATTTTTATAATTGTTAGCCTTGGATATGGATTCTTACCGAAGTATTAAATAATTCTGAATTTTTGACTATTCTGTTAATTATATATATTTTTTTATAAATTGTTAATCTTGTATATGGTTCCTATGTTACAATAGATTTTTCTGGCCTTAAAATACAGGTTTCTGATGCAGACCATATAGTCAGGTTGATAACATGCATCCAATTGGCTCTTCCAATTGTTGTGGTAAAGACTTCCATAATTAATGGTATCCTGTATATTTTTTTCATTTTATATTCCTCTGAAAGCTCCTCTGGATTTTTGCTTACAGCGAGGTGCTTCTAGCAGCAAGTTCCTCAACTATATAAATAAACACATCATACCTGTTTTTGACAAGGTACTGCCTTAGTTTCTGTATCTTGGTAGAGGAAGTTTGTAACTAAATTCGTTATATACGGAGTAGTTATATTATTTGCTTCAAATTTTTTTTTATGTATTTTGTTCTGATTACTTTTCATTCTTAAAGCCATCATATATGTTTTTCCAGCACCAATGAACTTAATCTTCTTTTTATGTCTCCAAAATTTGAAGAAATGGAATCTGCACGGCTTAGGCCTTTCGCATTTTCTTTTCTAATTTTTCTAAATCTATTTATTCTATATCATTATTAAAAATAGATACATCTAAGACACAGAGGGGAAGGGAGGAGGTAGTGGGATAACTCATATATGCTAGATATATTCATATAGGAGATTGCCTAGATATCAAGTTAAGGATTGAGAGTAAATGGTTTGTATATTTGAAAGTTTGTTGCTTATATTTCCTCCTCTCTCACTCCCTCTCTCTCTCTCTCTCTCTCTATATATATATATATATATATGAGGTTTACAATATTATTAGGGTTGTGGCCTTGGGGATTTCAACTTTCTATATCTATACTGTGTTAGCTTTAATGCTTGGTTAGCTGCTTGATCGGTGGGAAGACATTGGAAAACTGGGTAGGTGAGATTAGTTGGAAATTTTGAATTTGTAAAGGAATAAGTGAAATTTTTGGGACAACTGTAGATTCCCATGTTAATGCTTTCTTGTACTATTATGAAAATAAGTTTCAAACTAATGGTAAGCTATGTACATGTTAATGTTGACAGTTAATTATGCATATGCTTTGCTATGTATGACTCTCGAAATTATCAATGGGCTTATGATACAAACAATCAATTGAGATCTTGATCCCTTCGTCCTCTCAAGGTTGAGAACTCAAATGTCCTCGATTCTTCAACCCTTTGGTACCCTTTGTGTAGGACTTGTAACAACTGAGCAACGTGTTTAATTCAACCACTTTAGCCAATCCAATCCAACTTTCTTCAAATCCGTGTTTTGAGCTGTGGTTAGTACAGTTAAAATTATGTAAACCATATTAAATGTGGTTTTGGTCTGGATTAGAAAACCGACAAATGATATGTCATGTTTCTATAGTTCTCAGTGGAATTTTCTACACTCTTTTCTGCTCTCTACTTACCCACTTTCTGCAAAGTTCGTTGGATTTCAATCCAAAGATGGAGACATCAATCCAAGTACTTTTTGGATTTAGTTTACTTCTGTTGTCCTTGTTGATCAATTTGGTTTGCATAAGGTGTTTCACTTGACTGATTAAGGTCACTTCAATTAGAAGATTCCCTAGTTGAAGCTAACCAGAGCACTCCCGTGTGGAAGAATAAGACTGTCCATTACTTGCATTGTTTTGCTCTATAAAATGGTAATATCTTTTAATTGTTATTAGTGGTAGGCATGGTTCAAACCAAACATTTGACTTGAGCAAGTCCTAAGGATGCATTTCTTTCTGCTTCAGTTGGGAATAAGGCATGCTACATGCTTTGGTTATTCTTCTCAATGTTTTTACATTTCTGTATCTTCTCTGTTTACCTTTACAATGAATCTGGAAGAGAGTTTCTGCTTTGCGTTAACTCATTTTTGTTTAATGAAAACAATTATTGAAGAAACTCACTTGTTATGGAAATTTCTCCGCTGCCAGATTCTTGAAGAACAAAAGCTGGATCTGCTCAAGGCCCTTGCAGAGATTTCATCTTACACGACACCACAGGATTCACGCCAGATTCTTCCGTCTGTTGTTCAGCTGTTAAAGGTGTATGACTTACTCAAGTTACAATGCAATATATTTCCATGCATTCTGGGGTTTTAGTACTTTGAGAACTTTGTTTTTTCTACGTTGTTGAAGTTTATGTTGTTTTATGCAAAATTAGAATAAGTTATGGTCCTGCAAAAGCAGGATATTGATGGATTCATTTAGACAAAATCTTGTATTATTGGATCCTGCATGAGGTGACCGCTCTCAAGACTCGAACTAATATTTGTGCTTGGCTAGTTGGGCTTTCACCATAGCACAGGACCCCTTTTTGGGTGTTTGCTTGAATCCTCAAAAAAAGATAAATAAGGGAAAAGAATAATAATAGATACTCATATTTTGCAGAGTTCTTTAAAATATTGTATATAAAAAATTGTGCCATTTAAAGCTTAAACAATTAAAAAGTTTCCTTCTGCTTTTAGTCGTACTTTTTGTTCTTCTGTTTTTTGTTCTTCTTTTTGATTTTTTCTTTTTTTTTTCCCCCTTGTATGTATGTTCGTATCTTTGTCTGTGTTACTGACTATATTGTCAAGTTGATTTGGAATCCTTTATTTTATCATCCAACTTATCTTCTGAAAAATATTTTCTCTGATCCTAACAGAAGTATATGCCATGGAGGAAGTCTGGAGAAGAGATGAACTTTAGTTACGTTGAGTGCTTACTGTTTACATTTCACCATCTAGCTCACAAGGTAGTTTCTTTTACCCGAGACTATCTGAAATTAGATAACATAGTCTTGAGGGAGTCACTCTTGTGCAATGCTTATTTGAACTTGATTGTTGTGTAGGTTCCCAATGCTACAAATAGTTTGTGTGGTTACAAGATTGTTACTGGCCAGCCATCAGATAGGCTTGGGGAGGATTTCTCGGACTGTTATAAGGATTTTACTGAGAGGTAAAACTTTTCTTACAATAAATAATGTGAGATAAATATTTTTTCTTTAACTTTTTTTTTTTTTTTACTTGAAAGGTAACATTTTGTCAGAGTGAGGTAAATAGCAAGTTAAGGGGCCTCTTTTAGAGCTTCATAAATTGTCGTGGTTATTTGGATGCCATTGAACTCGGAAAAGATATGGAGAGGTAACACATAAAATGACATAAACATGTGCATGAAAATTCCTAAAGTTTCAAAATTCAAATCATGATATAACTAAGGCATTCATCTCTTGGCATCTGACCTTGGTAAAGTGCTATTGACCACATCGACTTAACTCCTGTTTGGTAGTGCTTATGAATTACTATAGGGTTACTCGGCATGATAAATGTAGGTCTTTTACTTCATAAGCTCCTTTTGGGATTTACTCACCTTGATAAAGTCCTATTACCCACAGCAACTTAACTCCTGTTTGCTAGTGCTTATAGATTATTATAGGGTGCTTGCATCTTTTATCCTTAAAACAAGAGTAGTTCTGGTGATTGATGAAAAGTAATACTACGTTCTTATACTTTCTTTAAAGCAACTACTTTTTAGCCTGCTTGTAGAAGCATATCAATAGATGCTTGATAATTTATCTTTATTTTGACGTACAGCTGACTATTTAGGCATCTTAGACTTTTAACTGTGTAACTTCCTATTGTGTTGGCTTTAAATTAGACTGGGGCTGATTTTTTCACGTGATGCTTGAGGTTGTCCATCCCTTTGGATTTAACATGTAGGATATCAATCTATCTTGTATGGTTGCCACCATTCTGTTTTGACATTTATAGTTGATAATTTGGTATTGCAGGTTAAGTAATGTTGAGGATTTAACTAGGGCTACAATGAAGAAATTGACTCAGGGAATGGCTGAGCACAACAAAGCAATGCAAGCTGCCAAATCTGATGAAGCGAAGGATAAAATTGTGAGTTTGTTCTTCTGGGATCCAATTCTCCTTACTTAACTTCAGCCCTTCTATTGGAATTCATTTTGCTTAAATTCTTTATATTATGTGGCAGAAAACTCAAAAACTGAACACTACAACTGGGCTGAGGACCTGCAATAACATTTTGGCGATGACAAAGGTGAAAGTATGAACCTTTTTCACTAAAAGTACTTGATCATGTCTATGTCTAATTTAATTCTCTGTCCAATTTCTATATTTAGCCATTACATGCAAAAACACCTTCCTTTATTGGCGACAAGAGCATCAATCTTTCTTGGAAAGAAGCAACAAAACCTTCACCACCCTCGACTTCAACCGCAACTGGGTATGAAAGCTCTGCCATAATTATTGTCTTTTGGTTCAGAAGTGTAAAAGATTTTTGAGTTATCAGAAATATAAGTATTAGATTTGTTTAAGATTTCACATGAATGAAACTGAGCCATTATGTTTTGACGTTGACATTTTATGCAGAACAAAGCGCCCTGTTACTGCTGTTAATGGATCCAGCAATATTGTGCCGAAGAAGGGTCGAGGATCTGGTGGTTTGCAAAATCAACTTGTTAATAGAGCACTGGAAGGGTTATCTCGTGGTGGGAGAAGTGGGATAAGGGGCACAGCGTAGGGGCTGGGGAGGACGTGGAAGAGGAAGGGGTTATTGGTAGCTATGTTGCCTAATGATGATGTGATAGAACATCAGAATATCAAGAGCCACTGCACGAGAAGAATTTGAACAAAGAGCAATTAATGTATTCTATTTCTTCTTTGCTGGAGGAAGTTTTGATTCATGGAGGAAGTTGTTGAGTTTAAGATTCATTGTGGACTAATGCCAGCAGCTTTATGCAACTGGAGCATGTTTAAGTAGAATTAGGGCCGAGCTCTTTATCAGCTTTAACAAGTTCATCAATGTGGCAGGACAGGAACAATCTGTGAAACTTTGTACGCCTATTGGTGTTTATGCACGTGTGTAATTTAGTGACCTCGTGAATTGAAGGAAATTTGACTGACTTGTGAACTTAAAGTAGTTGCTCTTCAAATTATGGGAGTTTAACTATGATACTTTGTTACCCTAGTTATAGGTAGTTATTCTAAGTTTGAATCTCATTATTCTATTACATTAGTGGTTTCCTGAATTCAAATATTGATATCTCTTTTGGAAAATATGCAGTAGGGATTTAGTGGAAAAAATTAAACCTCGTGGTATAAATAAAAATATAGGTTAGTAATTTATGTCTGAATTAATAAAGATTAAATATTAAAGACAAAAACTATATTCTCCTCTATTTTCTGTCTGTCCACTTTTTTTTTCCTTCCTTAATTAGTTCCCTAATAAAAGCTAAGGTGACATATTTTTAATATTTCTACATGTCTTAGACAAGGATGGACATCTTCAATGCACAAAGTCATAATTTGTAGGTTCCATGAGTAAGCATGATTGGAGTAGCCTATTGAAGATATCTTGGAGAAGAAGCAATTAATGGATGAAATCTAATTAAGTCAGCCAAAACTCTCCTCTTCCATAAGTTAAATCTGGCAACTACGTCCGTGTAGAACAGCTACAATGACAAATGTTGCAAATGATGTCTTATACAATCTATTTTCCCTTGTACTTTTGTTTCTTGGGTGAATAAAAAATTATAGTATATAAGCCAGTGGGGTCAGTTTAAATTTTAAAAATATATAATAAATATGTATAAAATATAAAATTGACCTCACTAGTTTGTATGAAAACATATTTATGCCTCCACTAGTTAATATGAAAAATCATTTTACTCCCACTGATTTTTATGAAAAGTATTTAGGCCCTTTGATATTTTCAAATTTTATCAATTAAAAATAATTTATTAATATTGAAGTAACTCACTCACAAATAAAAGTCAACACTATAAAATAAAAAGTAAGATAATTGTATTTTACATTCATGAAGTACCACTCGTTGTATATAGCTCTGATGAATTATCTAATTAGGCATATAATAATTAAAGTGCAATTGACTAAAATTAAATTTAACTTGGTCAGAGACTCTTCCCCATCAAAATAATAGTTATAAAAAATAAAAAATTGATTGTATTCTTTGAGTGATTTTGCTAAAAAAAAAAAAAAAAAACTAAAATAATATTATTAGAAATTTCTTTTTGTTAGATGCTAAATTTGTAGAAAGAAATGAAATTTTTTTGAATTTCAATAAAAACTTTTATTAGAAAACATAATTTAGTTTTGTCAATATTTATAATATATATTAAGCCTAAAATATCAACAAGAAAAAAAAAAAAATCTTATTATCCTGATCCCACTGACAAAATTTTCTAGATCAACAACTGACCGAAAAGGCCACAAAACAATCATAAACAAGTAGCTGTTGAACAAATATAATTCAGAAGAATTTAGAACATTAACAGATGCATACCCGAGAAATGAGATTTATCGAAATTGTGAAATTGTACCGTTCAATGAATGTAATTATTATTAAGAGTACTCCAGAGTCACCTAAGTTACCTGTTCTAGGAGCTCTTGCTTCTGTTATGCAAATTTTTCAAGAAAACAGGCTTTGCACAAAACAAAGCATTTTGTAAATTACTAATACAAATCATTTTGTAAAATACAGAAACAAGCTAAAACTAGCAACAATCAGAAACTTTTTCTTAATCTACACATGTTATCTGCAGTGAGATTGCCATTACAAAGCTTGTGAGTTAGGACTAGGAGATTGACTTTCAATTTCAGTTGGTGGGGAGGATAGAATTTCCAATTCTATATGTGGAGAATTTTGATTTTGCCCAAGATCATCAATCTGTCTCACATTTTCTTGCCTCAAAGAGTCTTCATTTACTTCTGGTACGTGAGTTAAAGATGGAGCTGTCCCTGGATTCATGTTCTCTCCATTATAAATGTATTTTTCTAGTCTCCCTTCCTTTTCCCGAACACTGTCATTGTCTGTCTCTTGATATTGATGATGATTTCTTAGTGAACGAATCATAGAGAGTAGAAAACATATAGTGGAAGTTGCACCAGATATTACAAAGAGAAGCCAAAAGCTTTGGATGCTTAAGCTTCCAGCGCTGCCTGAAGTTGCACACTCATGAGAGGGACTCAACCATTCCTCTTCCAATGCCGTCAACTGTCCATTCTCGGAAAGCTGTGATATTGCTTTGGAAAAATCCCTCACTATAGGAGAGCCTTTCTGGAATATCTGCAACAAGGTCTCCAAGGATGACTTTAATAATATACAGAAGAAAAGATGCCAATTTACTAAGACAACTCCAACATGATGGTAGTAAAGAAATAATGTAATTTTATTCGTATGCTGTGGACAAAGGGATCCCCATCCCCATCCCCATCCCCATCCCCCTTTGCCATTTCTTTTGTCTGGAAAGCCTTTGTATTTCATATATGCATTGATTCACTTAGCATAAATTGAAAGAATAGAAATTAATCTTGTTCAACATGAAGAAGAGGACTATTGGGTTTCTTCCCAAACTTGGATTCTTGGAACCAATTAACTTTGGTTGCCAAAAGAAAACTTCAGGGATGTAAGAATTTATTTTTCTTTTCATTTTGTTATTTTGGCTTTCTACTTGCAGAAAAGAAGTTTGATGGAGTTCAAGAAGGTCAAAAAAAAGTTGTTTCTTACAAAGGCTAGCCCTCCATATCTGTTTGAGGGTGTGGAGGAGGTGTATCCCTTGCAATATCTGTTGATGAACACTTTTTCATATGGGAGTTCAAGAAAGGCAGCAACTATGCTGTTGTTTTTGAATTCCAATGGGTAGTTGTATTCGCTGCTGACATTAATGATGTTATCTGTTTTGAGGCCTTGCACTTTCTCCAGGTATGTCCTTACAAATGAATCACCATCACAGCCGATTTTCGAGTTGGTCCTCTTTAGCCACTCAATGTCTGTGACATTTGGTTGCAGTTGCTTGACGGTGAGCATCGAAGACAGACTAGCTGTGTAGCTTGAGGTAAGGATCATTACAAGAAAAAGCCACACGGAAATGACCACACGAGTGAAGTTGCTATGAATTTTCTCTCCTGCATGATGAAACCAAACCATGACTATGAGTGTCTGAATTCATAAGCAAATCAATGGTTTCAATTTATAATCTTTTTTTTACAAATCTGGCTCCTCTCTGTAATCTTCTGATTTTTGACACGTCAATTAAGATTTCATATACCTAAGATTATTCATTTTATGAAAAAAAAATAGTTTACCAAATTTTACATTATTCTTTTTCACTCTTATTCCAAAATATTGAGTATATCTTTGCATTACATGCAATTTTCCAGTTAGATAACTATAAGAGCTTTGTAAGCTACTGTAAATTATAATTCAAAGCTTGTTTGGAGTTTTTCAAATGTCAATGGCCTTATATTGTCTGAAATTCATACTTACTATGAGCATAGAACAAAGAGGAGAAGGTAAACCACATTGCTGTGCTAAGCTGGTTCTTCCATGGACCACTAAATTCCGGACTGGAGTCACGCTCAAGGTACCATACTATTAGCATTGTATAGATCAAGATGGAAACTATGACCACCCACATTTCCCAGGTGAAGGGCTTCAAAAACATCAATGCTGAATCTGCGGATTTTGCAGGAACTATCATTGACAACCCTGACTTCTGCATATGGGATAGTGAAATCCACATATTGCAATCTATCAGATAGGATGGTAAAGTCGCCAATTCCAGCATCATAGGTCTTCCATTATTTTTGATCCATTTGACATGCATAAAGAACATATCAGCTAAAAAAACTGAAACAAGAAATAACGTATAGAACTGCATGATGATTTAAACATATCCTCTACTTGATATGTAACAATTGCTCTTCAAAATGGAGTAGCTCTATTATCAGTAACAAAATCCTGATTCCGACAAGCTCTCAGCAAGGTCCATGTAGTAAGTTATTAGAAGAAAAGTGTTTTAATAAGAGAAAAGAGAAGATTGGATTACATGAAAATATGATGAAACAAATATGATGCCAAATAGTATGCAAAAATGAGTGCTATTTTTGTTTTGATTTATATGCAAAAGGTGCACATACACTGACAAAAGAAAATTATTGTAACATTATTTTAATTTGTGCTAAGCACCAAAAAGGACATCAGTATAAACTAAGTATTGCAAGATAAAGTAATTACCTTGTCGTACACATGCTGGACCAGATCAGTATATGTTCCATTGAAGGGCAAAAATTGATAAGGAAGATCATATCCCTCCAAAAGTTCTCGCACTTTAAAGAATAACTCAATGCAAAATCCACTATATGCTTTATTATTTCGAATTTGGCTGTAATCTACCTTGACAAACTTGTCGAACTGAAGTTCTTCCTGGAACTCCAATTTTCATTGGTTTTGATTTAGTTGGCATTTTCCAGCCTTTAGGAGCCCTCATTAAATTCCCTGGCCAAATAACTGGACCTATCAAACCTTCAGTGGTATCAGCAGCCTCATCAGTTCTATTTTCTGCTTCACTTTTTTTAATAGGAAGGTTGTTTGAAAATCCAAACTCCTGTGTCCAAAAGTCTAGTTTCTTTATAGCTCCTTCCTACAAGATTGATAATCCTCAATATAGGAATATGCAAAAGCTGGCCTGATTCAAACTGTATGTTGCCTCTTAAACCAAGAAAATTGCTGGACAACATATCCTTTAACAACGTCTTTGGGTTGATAATGTTACTAGCCACTCTCTTTATGGCTTGTGTAGCAACTCCAACGCTATCATATGCTTGCAAAGCATAAAGTCCTGGATTGTAATTATCTTCATCTGGATTTTCGGTTCTGAAGACATTGCGGAATTGAGCCTGGAAATCTTGATACTCAATACTAGTTTCTGGATAGTAGATCTTGATTCCTAAAGCACCTTCCATGGAGGAAATGACAGAGTTGTTAATAGAGTCAAGCAAATTTGAAATGCTGTCTGGAATAATCCAAACCGAGTCTTTGTCCACAAGTCCCATCTTTTTAGCTTCTGAGAATAGGCAAGTCAGCATAGGCAAAGATGATGTTAGAACAATAAAAACCCGAGATTGGGTTTGCATTAATTTTAGTAGCTCTGCTTGGATTAACCGTCGTGGATCAGACAGTGAAGAAAATGATGGAAGAACCAAACGAAGCTCAATCTCTGATCCAACATATTGGAGAGCCTCAGATAGAAGTAATAGCATGCCAGAGTCACCACCATATGGATCATTTTCATAAAACACTGTAACCCTTTTCCAGTTGTACACATGAACAATATCTGCTATGCATTTTGTATATGCAGTCCCATTGTTAGCCATTCTTATCAGAAAAGGCCACTGAAGTTGCATTAATGGAGGGGTTATAGCCGGTGTTGCAAATGAAATAACCGGAACTTGTGCTTGATTTCCAACTTCAGCTACAAGAGCTGCTTCCGGCCATGTGTGCATGCCAATAATCACTTGCACTTTCTTCCTTTTAATCATTTCTTCAGCTGCAATCAAAATTCAGATACTCATGAGTTGACTTATCATGGTCACAAATGAATTAGCATTAATAACTTCAAAAGTTTCCTCGGAAATTAAAATTTGCACCTTAAGTTTCGAAGTGATTGATAAGCAGACAACTAACTAACCTATAGAACTGGCTCTGAGGGGTTCCCCTTTTGAATCCTGCATATACAGAGACACCTTGTTGGTATCTGTGCTATTGTTGTGATTTTGAGCTGCTATAGCCATGGCAACTTTCTCCTCTTTCCCAATACGAGAATTAACATCGATGATTACACCAATGGATATGACTTTGTCACTATTCATCTCTTCAGCTCCGTATGTAATAATGACAGAGAAAGTGAGTACAGTAAAGAAGAGCCGAACTTTTGGAGTTGTCATTGAAGTATTGAAAGAAAATTGCATTCTTTCTCCAATGGTGTAAACTTTTTTGTCATTCAACTAGTGCAACCCCAACCATGTCAGGACATGCTAAAATACCATGCCTGCGTCTGTGTCTCTATCTAGTGAGATTATAGATGATGAAAGCGTCTGTGTTGTGCAATTTCTAGGAAAGAGTTAAAACTGTTTAAATAATCTTAAAATTTGTTTCCAGGAAGGTGAAATGGCCAATTAGAAAAGAAGTTCACTGGGTTTCTTCATTATTTCACCCACATTTGCAAAGTCAACTTCCAGAAACAAACACATAAAACTGAAAATGATAGAGGAAGGTATTAACTATATCAGCAACAACCGAAAAAAAAAAAAAAAAAAAAAGACCACCTGTTATATTTGGGCTGGGAGAAGTTTACTACAATTTAAAACTCCATTTTGAAAACGATTTGTTTATCATCATCATCATATCTGTTTGTTTATCTTTGTTGAGTTTCAGGTTGTTCTGTCTTTTGTCATCATCGTCATATCTATGTGGTGAAGTCTCATCTACAAGCTCAAGGTTCATCATGTGAGTTTTAGAGAATACAAAATACAAATAACCAAAGTGGGAAATCGAACTCTGTACCTCCATTTTGACCTAAATAGCTCAAATTTGTAGTATCTTTAAAATGCTAATCACATTGCTTCATAAAAAAAATAATGAAATTAAATTGCCACAATAAAATTATAGCAGTTATGATAATTGAACCTTGCTCATCCAAAAACAAGCATAACAAATGTGGGAGACAAGTAGGCTAGCTGATTTACGGTAAAATGTGTATTAACAATTAAACATAATGATAGATATACTTACTATTTATCATATACTAAGACATAAGCCGCTAGTTACCAACAATTTATAATGAGATATGTATTAATAAGAAATTGGTAGAGAGTATTGATAATTTTTTATTTTTTTTGGACGAAGAGGTACTGATGATTTATCATATATTAAGACATGAATCGTTATATTTTTAAACTAATAAAATGTGTTTTAAAAATAGAAATTCTCTACTGACAATTTATCATGTACTATGAAATAATCGGTATAGTTACTGACGATTTATCATTTACTAAGAAATAATTGGTATATCTATTGATGGTTAATAGATGATTAAATGTATACAAAGAAATAGGTATAGTTAATAACAATTTACTATGTACAAAGGATATAAATTGTTATACTTATTAACAATTTATAGGGAAATATGAATTAATCAATAAATTGATAAAAATACTCATAATTTATCGTGTACCAAGACATAAATCATTGTAGTAATAGATTATTTACATGAAATGTTTATTAAAACATAAACCGGCCAAGTTAGAGGCAATTTACTTTGAAATTACAAACAAAATGAAAGAAAGACTAAACAAACACAGAAGAATGGTTATTTGAACCTTAAAAAAAAAAAAAAAAAAATCCAAAAATTAGATAAAATTAAAGAAAATTTTGACCAAAATACATAGTTTGGGCTAAAACCATAGAAGTATATGTTTGGTCAGACAAAAGTCCATTCGTATGTTCATTAAACATGGGGCACCTTCCATGGAATGAGAAAGTAAAAATAAGCATATACTGAACCCAGTCCCTAGGAAACTCGACCCAAACTTTTGACGGGCTTCGCCGTTTGAAGAAATATTTCTTCGGGTCGGAAAAGAGAGCTCCAGAACGATCTCACTGGCGCTCTATTTTGGGTTGAAGTGGAAACATGGAGTAGCAGAGGAAAATCAGCAAAGCAATAGGAGAGAATTTAATAGCAGCTATGTCGCAGTTCTGGAAACCAGGAACAGAGAAGCCTCGCATTCTTGACGATGAAGAAGGCGGTGTTCTTTTCTTCTCGGGCACCCCCTCTTCTTCTTCTGGGTATTCTTCTTATTCACCTACAGCCTAACTTCTATATCTCAATTTGTATATAATCATCGGTTCTATATTAATTTTGCAGATTCCGGTATTCAAGTATCGAGAAGCAAAGGCAGCGGTTGCCTGTTTACAAGTACCGGACTGCCATTCTCTATTTGGTAGAAACTCACGCCACTACCATTATAGTTGGGGAGACGGGAAGTGGAAAAACCACTCAGATTCCTCAGGTTTACTTGCATTGCTTTCTATCTGTTATTGTGATGGATTTTTTTTCTAGCTATGTACTAAAATGGGTGTTTACTTACTGAACTGAATGGTATGGAGTTAAAGAAATAAATTTCTGTTTTGCTTACTTTCTTTATTTAATTCTCTTTCATTTGAATACTAAGTCAAGTTGTAATATTTTTATGGTTTGTTAACTTAAGTTCTATACCACTATGCATTAGTCAAGAAGTTTATTTCCTATTTTGAATGCTAAAAAACCAAAAAGTTAGAAAACTTCCAAGTCTTTTTTTTATTTTTTTGTGAGGTTATGATTTAAAAGCATTTTTTCAGAAAGTGAAACAAATGAACATAATATGTTTTTTTTACTTTCACTCGATCAGTTAAAGTCCAGTCAATCTTCTGAGATGTTCTTATCATCTTTGATGATGATGGAAGAGAGGTTCTATGTTACTAATATGTTTCTCATTCTCTTCCTATCAGTTACGATACCGAACAATACTGGTTGTGTTTGATATTACGAAGATTGGTTTGCTTAAATATTCTTATCATCTTTGACAATGATGGGTGCCAGAGGTTTTATGTTACTAATCTGTTTATCATTCTCTTCCTATCAATTAGGCGGCTCAATAATACTGGTTGTGTATGATATTACTGAGATTGGTTAGTTTAAAAAGCATTTGAGATGGGTCCTGAATTGTTTGTTGTAGCATTCTAACATTCATGTTTTAACTTCATTGAAGGACTGTCCATCAATTTTTAGGTTCCATCAATTACAAGCTGGAACTTTGACTGACTTCAAATTTGCATGAAAGTGCAGATTTCTCAGAATTTATGTTATTGTGATTTGCAAATTTCTTTGGGTCAATCCTAAAAAATAACTTGCCTCTTGTTATTGCTGAAGTGCAGTACCTCAAAGAGGCAGGGTGGGCAGATGGTGGGCGTGTAATAGCTTGCACCCAACCAAGAAGATTAGCTGTTCAGGTTGCATAAGTTTCAGCTGGGCTTTGAATTTCTATTTTTTTTGAGTGTCATGCTAAAAGCAAATAATAAAATAAGTTATCAAAAGTTTCTAGTTTCAACAAAATGATTATTGTATCTTTCTTGAGAATATAACTGGATTACCAATGTGCAGGCTGTTGCTTCAAGGGTGGCAGAAGAGATGGGAGTCAAGCTTGGTGAGGAAGTTGGCTACACAATTAGATTTGAAGATCTTACGAAACCTGTGAGATCTACCTCTCCTCACCTTCACCATGTTTTTCACTATTATTTGGTGTGATTTTTGTCGCACTCCTAATGGCATCTCAAGATCCCAGCTTTTTGAATTTGAAATTGGAATATAATGTGATCAAATATTTTGCTTAAGATAAAATAATGTGTCATATAAATTGATAATCTTGTGATTCCATGTCATAAATGCTGAAAGTTCTCTTTTCTGGCAGCACAGGATGTAACTGTGGTAAAATTTTTGACGGATGGGGTTCTATTGAGAGAAATGATGGATGATCCTCTTTTGACCAAGTATAGGTACTTGCTATGATTCTAGAAATTCCCTGATGTCATCTCAGTTTCCAGTGTTTTGAAGCATTGCATCTAACTGGTCACAATGATGGAGAATTATGCAATAATGATTATAATGTTAATTGAAACTGAGTTGTGTTTAATTGTATGTTATTCAAGTGTTAGAGCTAGGGTTTAGTGTCTTGGAAGTTAAGGTTTTGTTAATTAGGAATTTAAGTTATGTAATCATGGTTTTCTATAATTAGGACAGCTAGGGGTTAATTTTGGGTTATTAATACTAGGGCTTGGTTGCCGATCTATATCTGTAAGACCGTAACTTTTCTTCTCTCTCTCTCTTCCTCCCTCTTGTGAAGCTCTTCATCAGATCCTACATTCAAGAAAGAGAAGCAACCCATGCAGCCAGGTTGAAAATTAGGTCTTGAAAATCTTATACTCCTATGTAATAGAAAAAGTAACGGTGGTAAAGCTGTGAAATCAGTTCAGCACCATGCTTCTTTCCATGATAATTAGTCTAGCTGTATGGAACACAAATTCCTGTGCATTGAACACTTGTACATCCATATCCAAATTATATATATTTTTTATTTGGAAGGGTACTTTGGTTGAATGCCTCTTATCTATGTTTTTCACAACTCACAAGTAGCAACCACCCCTTTATTTGTTTTCTTTTACAAGTATATTATGATTGAACAAAGTTTTTGATCTTTACATTTTGATTTAATTTCCTTTACCCTTTAAATGTGCTTGTTTAGTGCCATAATGATAGATGAGGCTCATGAGAGGTCGATTTCAACTGACATTTTACTTGGGCTACTGAAAAAGGTATGATTGCCAAACACATGTTAAAATTGTTGATTGGAATTTCTTTCTTCCTTTTCTTCCCCCTCCCCCCAATCCCCCCCCCCCCCCCACTCCCCCCCTTAGGATCTTTTAGTTTGTGAATTTGCCACTTGCGTAATTTCCAGATTCAGCGGCGTAGACCTGAGTTGCGATTGATTATCTCATCTGCTACCATTGAAGCAAAATTGATTTCTGCTTTCTTCCAGACGAGGTTTTCTTCTAAGCATCTGTTGAAGTTGCATCTTTCCTGCTTTGTTTTGATTGCGCATTTCATCCCACCCCTATAGTGTTCCTTGTACACCAAGTCCTGTTTATAGATTCCATGTCCATTCCGTTCAACATCTGTTTTACATTTAAGATAACCAGAAGTGCCTAATCTCTAATATGGTTTTCATCTAGCTCGTTTCAATGGGTTTACAGAGAAAACTCAGCACAGTGTCCCTGTAAAACATTGTCTGTTTTGTAGTTCTGGAAGAATGGGATGATGGTAAATGTTCGGAAAATGTAGTTTAAAATTTATTTTCAGGCCAAATCTCTTAGAAGAATTATTTCTTACATCTTCTAAGCAAAACATTGTTTTATGACTCAGTTAAAGTGGACAAGCTCAAATTTTCGTCTGTCCTAATTCTGTTTTATTTTCTTTTATTTGGAAGGGTAATTAAACTTTCTTGCAACTTTAACATTACTTGGAATCATATATCTGTGCCTGCTCAAAAGTCAACACGAGCTCATGGAATGTTGATATTTGATCTATCTTCCAAATTATTACACCATCTGATGAGTCACGACCTTGAGAAAAATGCTTTCTGACATAGTTAAAGTGGTTAAGCTCAATCTTCCCTGTAGTTCTTCTGTTTCTTTTTTCCGGTTAGGAAATTAACTTAAATCAGCTCAAGGAAAGTTATTTGATTATATGTAAATCATTGCTCTATATTCTGAGTAGTGCTTTTGAAATCCTAAATGCAGCTTTAATTCCCTTGAGTAGGCAGACAATTTTATTGGTATACATGAGATAAAGTCAGATATTAATTCAAAATTCATGTATGCACTGTAACTAGCAGAAAACGTAGAGGGCTGGAAAATGAGGAGCTTGGACTGCAATTAGAACCTGCAATCTTATCAGTTGAGGTATTATTTTGGAAATGAATTCTCTCATTCTCACTGTGTGCGCAAGCATCTATATCTGTGCATGCCCATTTGTTATGTGTATCTCATTTGACTTCAATGTTATTGCACAATTTAGCTTATCTTGAGCCATTATGACCTAGAGAAAATATTACCTGATCGAGGTGTCATTCTATCTAATCTTCAGGGTAGGGGCTTTAATGTACAAATAAATTATGCTGAGGAACCAGTCCCAGACTATGTTCAGGCTGCTGTTTCAACAGTACTCTTGATTCATGAGAAGGTAATCTTACCTTCTATCCAGATGACACAGTTCTAATTATATGTATTATTATCTTTCAGCATTTCATTGTCGATGCACATGGTGCTGCTTGCATGCAGCCGGATCATGTAGACACATAAACTTTCTGATTTGCATGTCAAGTTGTTAAACAATTCTCACTTCTCAAGTCAGAGCATTAACTTTCCCTTGCTATGACTTATCTGAGAATGCGCAAGGCAACCGACCTGGGCCTTAGTGTCTTTTAATCAAAAAGTGCCACCAAATATAAAGTATACATCCGTGGAACTTTATAATCAGCCTTTTCATGAGGAATATCAAGAATGGCTTGAAACTTACTGAAAGGTCACTCTTTTGGCTGTTTTAGTTTGTCATGCAAAATGAATGAGAATTTTGAGATAGAGACAAGCAAGGAATTTTGAATTTTCTGGATGGTGTTTTTTCATCTGTCATTGATAATAACCTGGATAGTAATTTTTTTAATAAAAATGTATTTGGGAATTGAGAGGGACTTATCGTAGTTGTATGGATAAGTTCCTTAAAGCAGTGACTTCCATTGAAATTGTAGAAAGTAGTGGTTCTTCGTGATTATAATGATACTGGGAATAATTATCAAGAAGATAGTATTTACTCTTTAATATATTGCTGTATCACTATTGTTTGCATTGTTATATTTCATTTATTTTTCAGGAATCCTGGGGTGATATTCTTGTATTTCTTACTGGTCAAGATGATATTGATATTGCGGTTCAGTTGCTTAATGAAGAAGCTCAAACTAATGGAAAGAACACTTCAGGTAAGAATTAAGCATTGCTCTTTGGACTAATAGCCATGTGTAATGCACTCCAACTCTCCAAGTAATTACAACTTGCAAAAGTATATGTATTTTGTATTTGTAAAGTAAATAAAGTGAGAAAAGGGTTGTAGCTTGATAAATTATCAAGGACTATGACATAAGCTTTATTTATAGTATAACAAGACAAGACTTCAACATCTAAACAATGTGGGACTACTAGCTAACATACTCTAACACTCCCCCTCAAGCTTGAGCATTATATAGAACCTAAGTATCAAAACTCTCAACACTCCCCCTCACTTACAACAACCTAGAAACAAGCTTCAATCCACTTCATGCCTCAAAGAAAACAAAATGAGATAACTTTGGAGTCAGCAATGCAAACAACAATGACTGAGAAATGTTGAAAACTCTTTAAACTTGGATGAGGCTGTGTCAAAAAACCAAAACAACCAACAAACTAAAAACGAACATGAACAAGCAGTCAACAAAACAACCAAAAGCAACCCAAAGTACTGTTCACAAAGTAGATGTTTGAGCCACCAAACCCTAAAACAGAACATTGAAAAAGAAGAGGAAAGGTTTTAGTGAATATAACTCTATATAATAAAACTCTTGTGGCCTCTGTTACTCGAACTTTCTTTTTACCCCCAACTACCTGTATCAACATGATTGGACATGGGTAAGGGTATGAGATAAGTATCTGATATGCAACAGAACCGTCAGGCACATTATCCATTCCCAACTACTGTGGAATGTGTACTTCAAGTGAGGGACTCTGCCTACGCGGCCATTTCAACTCTTTCAAACCCTAACGTTGAATTAATCAATTATCACCGGGATGGAAGAGCTACCATCTCAAATTAAGTTGGCGGTCTTGGTTTTTTCTTTTGGTTGATTCCTTCTTTGGGTTGGTTGGCCCAAGATTGTGAAGCATGCACTGCTTCAACTTTAAATTAATCTTCTTTGTTGGTCCAAATAAGCAATAATCTTTTAGTGGGTTAGGCATTGCTAAGAAAAGGAGAAATCATAACATAAAGAATAAGAAGGAAGACATGGTAGCAAAAAGGAAGTAGTTTATTTAAACACCAAATAGAAGATTAAGGTGGCATATATATACAAAGTTTACAAAATACATATCTAATTCGTGCATGTGTTGTGTAACACCCCTGTATCCATATCTAATTTTTGTATCCTTGTCCTCGAGTTCCAATTCATTTGAAATTTGAAAATTGATGTGTTTAGATTTATACCCACCAGATACCAATACCTGAGTCCGAGCAGCATATCATATCGCATAATTTGACCTATTCTTTTATTACCAAATGTTAGTTTCTTCTGGTCAAAATAACGTGTATTATCTATTATTAGGCAATCAAATGGTGCTTCTTCCTGATTGATATAAATTAAAGGATAAGATGTTTATGTGAAACATTATGCCCTATTTTTTGGACACATTGTATTATTAATATGTTTTTCTTTTCAGGATTGATTGTTATGCCTCTGTATTCTGGACTTCCTCGTGCCGAACAGGTTTGTGATGCTTCATGGCATCTCAATTTGAAAAATGAGTTGTGGAGTTTTAGTCATTGAATTCCTGATTTTACTGTTGACAATTTTACTTCTTACTAGGAGTTGGTGTTTTCTCCCACTCCTAGAGGTAAGAGGAAGGTAGTGATATCCACAAATATAGCAGAAACATCATTGACATTGGAGGTACATCTCTGCATTCTAGTGCCTTCTCTGTAAGAAGTCTAATTAGTTAGAACTTAGAACAACTTGGGCACTGCATTATTATTCATTGTAAACACTTTCTCCTCAAATCGTGCAGGGTGTTGTATATGTTGTTGACAGTGGATTCTCAAAACAGAAGTTCTACAATCCGGTATTACCATGTTTCTTTCTATGTTTAAAATATGTAATACGTATAAATTCCAGCACTGTTAAGGATATTACCTATTCCTTTCTGATCGGTAATTAATAACATACATGCACCCAGTCACTTTAGAATCCGTAATCTTAATTTCCAGCCTAGTTTTTCTCCATTGTTCATGCATTTATCCAATGTGTTGGGATTGCTTCTTCCTTTTTTGTGTCTTTTCCTAAACAACCACTCCTTATCAATCTTGTTATAATTCTAGAATCTGTAGTATTCAATCAAGGCATAAACAATCACAATAAAAGAGAATATAGATTTGATAAATATCAGTATATCGAAATTACTTCTGTACCTTTGTCCTCCTTCCATGTCCTACTTTCAGGTGATTTGGTTTCTCTAGAATTTCTTTCAACTTAAGGTTTGATTGATTCCAAGTGTGGTAATAAGTTCAATGTCTAGCCACTAATATGCTTTTTTTCTTTTGCTTTCTTATTTTAACTATCTGGCCACAGACTTCAGATATCGAAAATCTGGTAGTGGCGCCAATATCCAGGGCATCTGCTAGACAAAGGGCAGGAAGGGCTGGAAGAGTTCGACCTGGGAAATGTTACAGGTATTCTTCTGCAACTAGGTAGTTTACGATAAATAATTTTCTCTTATGTTGTTTGGTGTAGTTGATTTCCTAGTCCATAGTTAACATTTGCTTGGATGGTGCGCCCTGTAACTTTTTCATCTTTGAAGGAACCATCCAGCTTTTCAGTCAAAGCTCACTTTTTTGTTTCTTGCTGCATCACGATTCACAATAAAGTGGAAGGTGTTTCTTTTGGCTAATATCTATGTATCCAACAGTCCATCTACCGAAAGATAGGTTCTGGTAGTGCTAGTTTCTATATGTGTACCTTCAAAGCAGCTATATGTGGTAATAAAGTGGAAGATAGGTTCTGGTAATGCTAGTTTCTATATGCGTACCTTCAACTCAACTATATGTGGTAATAAAGTGGAACATAGGTTCTGTTAATGCTAGTTTCTATATGTGTACCTTCAACTCAACATGACAAAAGATATATTGCTATATTAAAAACATTATACACTTCATCTGCCATTGCTGAGGAAACTTCTAGATTTATAACAGTATACTAGGAATTTGCTAGTCAATGTCATCAGCATTGTCGGGTTAGTTTTCAGTTCTCATTTAGGATTAGAATTAGCTGGTTTGACTTGGACTGATATGTTTCAGTTTGTGTCCTTTGCCAACAAAGGCACTTCTAATTGATGTCATTTTTTGGCTGAGAGAGATATAACTAGATTTTCAATAAGGGAAGGGTGAAAATGAGCTGCACTCCTAAGGTGAGAACACAAGTTTGAAGCTTGGAGCAAGCAATTGTTGGGAGGGCATTCCAGTCGCAACAGATCCCGAGGGATTAGTCTCACAGCAATGCCTGTGGGGAAACCCTTGAAACTAAATAATAAAAGAAAAAAGAAGAAGGGTGTTCTCTGCAGTGGCTTTTTGCTTGGACATCAAAGTATCTTTATTTGCTTACATTCTTGGATTTTTTGATCCATTTAATTTATTTTTTAAAATTATATCTTCTTTTCCTTCTTGTTTCCTTTTTCTTTCTATATCTATGCATTACCTTTGTATGCTCCTCCTAAAACTCAGCAGCACCTATTCTGAATCATTTTTACTTACAAAAAGGATGGTAGAGTATGCTCCTTCTGTGATTAGGTGGAGAACTATTCTGAATGGTTTTACTCATTTATAAGATAACAAATGAGCGAGTGGCATGGGAAAAAGTAGGAACAATACAAAGGATAAATTAAGAAGAGGAACTGCTCTTCATTTAACAAAAAATACAAAGCTGGAAAAGGATAGGACTTCATTAGTTCATTGAGTTAAGGTTGGGAATATGTTTTGCATTTGGTAACAGTAACTCGGTAACTCCAGGTACTAGGAGCTAAACATTCTGTCGTTTCCCTAGTAAACTTTTAGTATGATGATCTTTCTGAATTTAATTGCAACCATCAAGATACTCATTGGCTAAGAAGTAAAAACTGTATTATCAAGCAAGAAATAAATTCTCAGCTATATGCTTTTAGTACGAGATCTTTCTGAAATTCTAATTGCAAGCTTTAATTTATGTACTCATTGGCTAAGAAGTAGAAACTGTATTTTCAAGCAAGAAATAAATATATAGCTCTATGCTTTATGCTATGCTTTAACTGTTTATGTACTGCTTTTAGAACTTCAATGAACTAAACTACTGTTTGTTTAGCTGCTTCACTGGTTCCATATTTCTTAAATATGCCTATCCTATGTACACGGCTTGATGAATTTAGTTGAAGAGAGTCTTCAATTTCTTCAGGCGTGTTTGTCCACCCTTTTTTTGTTATTTATTTCTTCATATGTTTGTAATCTGTTTTTCCAGTCCCACTCACCAACACTTTACAAAGTTGTATAGGACTGCTGATTGTGACATACCTTACCACTTATTGTTTTCCAAAGATTTCTTATTTCATCTACTAGTATCTTCTTATGATAACATGTCCTTGGTTTATTTATTTATGAAATTACTTCTGGGTGCAATCAGGCTTTATACAGAAGAGTATTTTCTCAACAAAATGCCGGCTGAGGGAATTCCAGAGATACAGAGATCAAACCTTGTTTCCTGTGTGATCCAGGTTGCAATTTTGTTGCAATAATTTTAAAGATCAACTGAATGTCTTTTAGTCCATTCTTTTCCATAACTATCATTTCACAAATATTATTTTTCTATAAGTGTGACAATTTTGTATTTGAGATGATGTGCTTCTGATTTATAGTAGTGATGACCAATTGCATCAATGAACTTTTGTCTATACTGCTGTTGAGCTATTATTCCCACAATCTTCGTTCTTTAGCAGGAACCATAGGCATTTTTCTTAACTGTAAAATAACAATCAATAATCAGTTTTGCTGTGTTGTGCAGGGAAACTTATGGTTTCTAGTTCTTTTTCTATCTGGGTTTCTCATTAATGCATTGAACAATGAACAAGAGTCTAAGATACTAGGACCTGCAGTTAGAGTTGGGTGGCATGGTGTACAGCAATTATGTGAGCATTACATGGAGTGCTTGGTTTGAGGAGAATCCTTTTGATGGTTACATTGCTTTGACTTAGGTCTTGTTTGCTGATTTTCTGTCTTGGAGCTCCTTAGAGATTTTCTGTCCGTCCCTATTTCTCTTCTCCTAGATTTTTGGATCTATTCTTCTTTTCTTTTATTTCATGTTATGACTCTCTTATCACTGGACTGTGTCTGATCTTTTGTGTACCAATAAAATTCTATTTATTACAAAAAGCAGAAACAAGGCTGGCTCTGGAGAAGAGCCTTATTTATAAAAAATAAAAAGGCTCTGTAGTAGAGCCTTGGGAAGAACAAACACAAATAATTTCAAGTTGGACTACCAAGAAACTGTAACATTGTGTGACTTATCCGTTGATACTTTCTAACAATTTTCAAAGTTTTACCATTTCTGAGTTCTGCATAGTAAGATCTGCTGGACTAGTACATAGACATATATATCATCGAAGAGTAAATATTTTTATGTGCTAACATACATTTCAACAGTTAAAAGCATTAGGCATAGACAATATATTGGGCTTTGATTGGCCAGCATCTCCGTCTCCTGAAGCAATGATCCGAGCACTAGAAGTACTCTACTCACTTGGAGTCTTGGATGATGATGCCAAACTTACTTCACCAGCCGGATTTCAAGTTGCAGAGATTCCACTAGTATGTACATGAATACTACTATAATCATGTTACATTCGTTTGTTACAATGTCTTTCCAATACTATCAGTATTCAATAGTTTTCCAATGGTTTTGGTATCTAATGCTCGTGGTTCTGAAATATGTACATGTTTCTTTTTACCAAGTCTCCTTTGGGTCTCTTGTAGATTTCTTAGATAGTTTGGGTGGTAATTTGTAGTTTGTTTGGTTGCCCTGAGTGGGGTAGATCTGTACCTGCTTTGTGTACAAAGATATTTCCTATTTTTTTATAAAATCATAATTTATTACAAAAAGTCTCATTCCTAATCTCATGTGTCTCTTCATGTTTATTGGATGCTACTCATGCATGAATCTCTTAGATCTCTCATGCAGTGTTATCAGAACCGCACCAAACTATCCAACTTGAGTTGAACCGTGTGGCTATTCATTGAACCATGCATACTGAACTGCAGTTTTTTTGATCATAGTCTGTTATCTGTTTCCAACTAGATCTGATGATTACATGCCAGATCTAGAGGAATTTTTTGCCTCTGGAAAAATTTGATGCTTGCTGCACAAATTGCTCTATGCTCTAACCAGTGGGATGACATATGCAATGTGAAAGACATGGGTAGCTTTTTTAATGAAGATCCAAGTTAGAAGTTATAACACAATCTTAATGGTTGCCGAACCCCCAAAGTGATTTATAAGAGAGAGAAAAAATAAAAAAAAGAGACTTAAGTGAGAGAGGATAACACTTTGAATGGTTATTGGAAAGATAGATAAGCTGATGATAGTTGGACTTGTCTTATTGTTGTGTTTTGTCTTGTTATTGGGTTGGGCTAAAGTTTTGTTGTGCGACCCATTGGATAATAACAACCTGAAACGACCCAAAAATTAAGTTTTAGTTCACGACTGGATTCCGTAGTAAGAGAACAAAATTGGGGGTTGGGGAAGAAATTTTTTTAGGGTTTGTTTCTTTCTTATAGCCTATATATAAAGGCAGTTAGCTCTAAGATTTCAATATGTTTTTTCTAGCAAAACACTTGTATTTTCTCCAAGAACAGAATAGTGAATTTCGATCTCTTCAGTGAGGACGTAGGTTAGACTGAGTCGAACCTCGATAGATCTTTTGTTCTTTCTTTTGATTGCTTTTGTTTTTCAATTCTAGATTTCATCCTATCTCGCTTCTGTTTTACATTGCTTTATTCATAAGGTGATTCCTTTTCATTTTCTTTTCTTCTTTCAAAAATGATAATTATATCTCTTTTTTTCTATATTAAATATTTGTATTCTACTAGTATTTTCTATATAATTGGCGTCGTTAATTTGGATTTGATTTTATCTTTTTCAAGATAAATATTCATACACAATGGTAATACTATTTAACTTGGAGTTTGTTTTTTGATTAAAATGGTCATTATATCTGAATTTAACTATTGTATCAAATTTGAAAATAAAAACTTTAAATACATGTACACACATATATATAAACTCATGTTCATAATGTGAAATTATATATTAATTGTAATTTTTTATTATATATGTTAATAAAACAAAATCGAGAATAGGATGAAATCTAGAACTGAAAAACAAAAACCAGCTAAAGAAAGAATACAAGATGTAATGAGCTTTGAGTCTAGTCTATGTCCTTAATGTAGAGGTCGAAATTCACTATTCAGTTCTTGAAGAAAATATAAGTGTCTGACTCAAAAAACTCTAGAAAAACCTATCGAACTCTAAATCTAAATGCCTTTATATATATAGGCTACAAGCAAAACAAATCCTAAAAAAATTTCCTCGGGGGCAAGCAGTCTTGAAGGATGTTATTTATGACTAAATATATTGTATATTTTTAACTAATTAACAGAACCAGCGGAGGAAGGTGGGTCAAGGTTTAAGGAGCCTGACAGTCAGTCAATCACTCGTCTAGGGCCTTCCTCTTCGAGTTAAACCAGTTTAACCTTAAGAATCAATTTGACAGTTCGATGCTTGGTTTGGTTATGATAACATTGCTCTCATGTACTCCATTCTGTTTTTTCCTTTTTTCTTTTTTGGAGTTTGGGTGATGGGGGCGGAGTACTGTGATTTCTGTTAATGGATAAACTTTAGTCTTCAAGCACATCCTTTCTTGATAATCTTCTTCCCCCTTTGTGCTCTCATCCCCATGGCACTTCTGGCTGGATGTTTTCAGTGGATGAATATCTTATCTTTCATTAAGTTGTTAAATATTTTGCTTAAAATGTATCAAGTTTTAGTCTAATAGTTTTCTGCTTGTTTTTTGTAATCTTTTCTTAATTAATTGTTTTTTGTTGAGTATTCTTTTTGACATGTGGAGTTATAAAACAGTTTGATATTCATAATCATGGCATCTCCTCAGCTTGAAGGTCCACTGCTCAAATTATTTAAATGGACAATTGTTACTAGTTCTTCTATACTTTCTTTATTTAATAATTTCAACTTGCATGTCCGATGTTTGTTATTAACATTGATTGCTCTAATTATGTTGTGGGATTTTTATTATGTTTGTGATTTTCCAGTCATGTTCTATTTGTTTTATTTCTTTACCTTAGTGAACTGTATAGATTAGAAAAACGTCAGTTTCACTGTTTCTTACAAGAAATATAACTCTTTGCAGGACCCACTGATCTCGAAGATGATCTTAGCTTCCAACCAGTTTGGGTGCTCAGAGGAGATAATTACCATTGCTGCTGTTCTTTCTATTCAAGTAAAACTTTTGTTCCTTTGTATTATAGCTGAACTTTTTTTTGTTTCTTCTCTTTTTTTTTTTTTTTGGTGTTGACAAGTCCTATTGTACATTAGCAAAGTCTTATATATAAAGTAGTCAGATGTACAAAGTTAACGTTTATATTAATGCGATGATCCATTGACTTTAATTTTAAAATGCCAATTTGCAGTCTATTTGGATTTCTGGGAGAGGAATACAGAAGGACTTCGATAATGCAAAATTAAGATTTGCTGCTGCAGAGGTACTTTAGTTGAACTTTTCAAGTACATGCATAACTTGGTATAATCATTCTGAGCATATCTTCTATTCATTTGTGATCTATAGTTGATGTGCTGAAAATTACTTTTGTTTATCTCTTGCACCCAGACCCTATTTTTACCCTGTATGTCTTGTGCATTAATTTACGATTGTACTATACTTGTCAACTCAGAAAGTTCCTCCACTAGATTGCACCAACTACTGTTTCTGGAACTGTCTCATATATGTTGTATCTTTTTCTCAGTAATCATTCAATACCTGTTTCAATCTTCAATGCAGGGAGATCATGTGACGTTTCTTAATGTTTACAAGGGTTTTCTTCAATCTGGTAAATCTTCACAGTGGTGTCATAGGAACCATGTGAACTACCATGCCATGGTGCGTATGTGCTCAGCAATTTCAAGCCATTGAAGATACTTTAATTTGCTATACTTCAAGTGCATCTCTGTGTGTACATATATTCCAACCTGTCTTTCCGTTTTTCATTCATGTTAAAATTGCTTTAATTTTTCCAGAAAAAGGTTATTGAAATCAGAGAACAACTGAAAAGAATAGCACAAAGAATAGGCATATCCTTAAAATCTTGTGATGGAGATATGCAGGTAAGTTTCAGCAAAGTTATAGTATCATTGACTGTTATTACCAAAAGGTGCTACACATATGTGCTGTCTATTTCTTTTGTATTGTGATTTGTCCATCATGTAGTCAACGTCAAATTTTGGAAGAACACTTTTGTTTCCTCAATAAAGTAGACTGTGATCTAGGATTTACATAGTCATATACATTTTCCCTTGTGTTTCTTTTTTATCCTTTTCTAATTGTTAATTAGGCTGATATATAAATTGTACAGAGAAAATTTGTTGTACTATTCTAGATTGCTACCGTGTGCATTCCAATGACAGACCGGTTGTTATTTACTATTGATACCAAAAGAAAAGCAAGTAAAATTTATACATCAAATTTCCTAGATGAATGTAAAATATTAAGGAATATAATTTTTCAAAGTACAAGTTTTCTAAATGCATTTTTTCATGGTTTCTTCTTCCATAGGTTCTAACAACATTGAAACGTAGTTTGTTAGATATCAAATATGTTGGAGCTATTCCATGTATCTCTTTCCAAAAATATGTCTAGTGAGCGATGAGCGATGAAGGATGAAGGTACTTCTGTCTTCTAGTATAATTGCTCAAAGGACAAGGAGTTGATCATTATTTTCTTTTTCTTTTTTCCAAAAACTGAGACAGTAATTAAACTACTTTTATTGAATAGTTGGTTAATGATTTCCTGACTCTGGATAAAAGAAAAAAAGGCAGAGATCTATACAGCTTTAACATATTGCATATAAGTGGCGAAGGAAAAAGTAGTTTGAATGATACTATTGTTTACTGTCAAACTGGCACGCCATATAAAACACTGAAACTATTACATTTTTTCTATTGAATATGAATTTAATCTCCTTTGCTACAAATGGTGTATAATATATTTATGTGATAATATCTCTTCCTTAACAGCAGAGCACCCTTTTTCTTCATAACTTTTTGTCTTGTTTTCTACATTGAGTTGAATCAGTTAAAATTTACCTGCTCTCTAATTTACTGTAGATGGTCTTTCACAATAAAACTTTGAACTTAAGTCCTAAGATCTGAAGACCTGCAGTTAATGTCAGATTAAGGAACACATGTCTTGTTATGAGCAGTTTTATCATGAATTTGTACTAAATAGCATCTGCATGTTTATAAGACCAGTTTCCACCACATTAACTTGAGCTGTTTCTGCCACATTTACTCTTTAATAGTAATTGCTTATTGGATCAATTATTTATTATAGTTCGAGCAGGATGGTATCAAATAATCACTGTTCTATACAATTTCTTTTCAGGTCATTAGAAAGGCAGTTACTGCAGGCTTTTTTGCTAATGCATGCCGTTTAGAAGTAAGCAAGATGCAAACTAGTTTACTTTTGAAACTTACACTCCAGTTCTCAGATGAAGCTTAAATTATTTATTATTCACACTGCCTTTGAATTAAGAAAGTGATTGCAGTCAAGGCCCTGATGATACATTCTCTTTTATCTTGTTAAAAGGCTTTCAGTCACAATGGAATGTACAAGACAATTAGAGGTTCTCAAGAAGTTTATATCCACCCATCATCAGTGTTGTTCAGGTTAGTAAGGAGAACTGAGTTTGTATTTTTGACAAGTAACTGTCTGTTATGGTACTGTGAAAGATTATTTGAATATTGTTATATGAAGCTATTTTGTCAAAAACAGAGATTTTTTTTCTTCTTCAAATAACCTTTGTATTTTTTAGCTTAAGATAATTACTAAGAATCTTGAAATGTCAAAGCATATTCAGTCAGAGTTTATATTTTGTGACAATACGGCTGCATGTTTTGTGGAAGGAAAATGGAAACATGATTCTGAAGTATGTCCTATAGTTTGTACTTTGTACAATGTGTTTTCGGTTTTTGTTTTATTTTATTTTTCTCAGTCACACTCAACCGAACACGAATGCAAATCTGTAATGCCAAAAGTTGTCCATGTCCCAAGTATATGCTAAGCACTTGCGCTCTTGAGATTGTATATAATCTGGTTTACTTTTCTTTGTCCATGCAGGGTTAATCCAAAGTGGGTTATATACCATTCTCTTGTCTCAACTGATAGGCAATATATGCGCAATGTCATATCCATAGATCCCTCTTGGCTACTGGAGGCTGCTCCACACTTCTACAATCTACAACGGCTCAAACCTATCACTCACTGACTCTGCCTTGTCTTATTGAATAGAACAGAGAAGTAGGATACTCCTCATTGCACTCCTAAACATTGTTGTAAATTATTAATTAATTTATCACTGATCTTCTTTCATGATCAAATTTAAATATTCAGAGTTTCTTTATTAACTGTGCAGTTAAGGCCTCACATAGGAATCTACCTTCATTCTATCTGTATACTGTCCAATTCCTTTATGCTTGCATAGGAATCTGGTTTTGCTCGAGTAGTATCTGGCTTGGGCAATGAAAAATTCTTGGATTGTATGTGACTATCAAGTGGATTATGGTCATACTAATCAAAATTGGTCAATTCAGCTTATAATTTTAACCATACATGTATATGTCACTAAATGAGGAGTTAGATGTGGAATCAAAGGTTGATTTTGTCAATTTTAATTGTCTGTGATTATAATTTATAGTGGTTAAGGTTATGAGATAATACTCAACTAAACTAAGTCTTAGATTCTAAACTAGTTGAAGTTGATTATATGAATCATATTTTTTTCTATTCGTATCGATCTGAGACAACATTAAGATCTTTAAATAGTATTTTAATTATAATTATCAAGATCATAGCTGGGGAGTGGTAAACTTAATCAATGGATCACATAATTTGCAATTTTACTGAAGACTACGATTCCCCTAAATGAGAGTAACATGGTGTTTGTGTGGTAGATGCTAATAGTTTCTAAAATCTGTACAATCTGGCTAGTCTCACAAAAGTTGTTTGTCAAATTGTGCAAGAAAACTTTTCTTACCTCTTTTCTTCTATAGATAAAAATTAGAGTAATCAACAAATAAGAAGTTATTTTTGATGGTATACCCTTTCATTCTCAAGTTTCATGGAATCCATGGTTATTTATTGATATGTAAAAGGTGATCCTAATTCCTAAACCAATTAAAAAAGATCTTTTAAAGGTTGGATGTGTTAATATTCTGAAATAAAATATGAATCATTGATAGCTAATGTTCAAATAATGAATTTCTTTTATAATTGTAACAGATTCTACCCCTCTTATTCTACACATAGGGTGCTAAAATACACAGATTTTCTTTTTAATGCTTTGCCTACCTAAAGATTCTCACAATCATTTGAAGATTGTGTTTAGTGCTTCATAATTTTGATTTGATTGAGTTTCTTCTTATATAATAAAAAAGATTTTTCTAACTAATAAGAACTTGTTAGGGTTCAATTAATTAATAAAATAGTTGACATTTAAAATATTTCAAGATAATATGTAATTTATTATATATCACTAAAATAAAAGATTAATCATTACATTAAATGTATATAACTTTCTAAATATTTTTTCTTAATAAGAATTTGAAATGCACTCAGTTAACAAAAATCCTAATAAATTAGAATGAGACTAAACTGGAACTTGCATTCCCTTTTGCATTGATCATAATTTGTGCATAGCATAACCAACTCAAAGATAAAATATACAGAGGAATGAAAAATCAAATGTTCAATATATTTCTTGGTTGGCTTGTTGGTTTCAAACCAAACAAACATCTACATATTAGATTTTGAGTAATTTCAACTGTGAATTTGAACTAATGCATGTGCAGAAGAGGGAATACAATTTTTTTCTTTTTCACATATCAGATAAAATAGAAGGGGGACTGCTCCATGGGTCTGGAGAAAGAGGTTGGAGCAAAAATATAAATGATTCACCAAGTATGAAAATTCGATTTTAGGCTTGTCGAGTTTTATCCAACCACATTGGCTAATCTAAATTTGTTTAACTATATGGAAGATAATGCAAGTGTATGTTCATTTTGTTTCAGCAGGTTTGAGGTTATATTCTTAATTTTTTCACACTCATTTTTCAGTGACCTGGCAATGTAATTCATGGACAACAGTATTGCTTTCACTCAGGCTTTGTCTAGTGCAAACTGTGTTGAAGATGAATTACATAAGAGACTTGCTAGAAATTGAGCAATATATCACATATGATTCATAAAACTAAAGCCATACAACCTGAAAACAAACACAAGCTTAAACCAAATATCACTAACAAGTAAAATGTGATCATAACAACTACTCATGTTCAATCCCATTCCACATCTACTTTTATCCTGAATCCTGATAATAAATTATTCGACAAACACACTCGTTGGCATCGCCCACCCACAATCGACCCCCAATCTAAGCACCACAACTTTACTTCAACCCAACCCCCTCTTCCTTCCTTGACTTGCTAACATGAGTCTAATTAAATCGGTTGAATCACTTTGTGCTTGTCTATGAGAAGTCCAAACTCAGAGCTTTAAGTTAAGATCAATGCCATCATCTCCTACTTCACCTCCCTCACTGTTTGAGCCAAGGCTTGTCTCTTTCACCTGGCCTTTCACTTGTAAAAAGGTATAGAATGGCCTATGATTTGATCCACCTGTCTCTGGCTTCTTGTATGAATCCTGCAAGCTATCCTATAAATTTGAAATGAAAACCATAATTCAGTTAAAAACATCCATCCTAAAGACTGAAGTCTTTAAGCCTAAGAACAACTTGGTTTTTCTTAGCAAAAAGAAGAAGCACATCTTGGTTTCTTACTTGGAAAGGAAGCATATTGTACTTGGGAAGTTCTACTTGAAATGATTTTGCAGGTGGTGGAGGAACTGAGGGAGTGCTAATTGTGAGGAAATTTCCATGATCGGGAACTAGTCCATGGTCTGAAATGTATCTCCTTGAGTTAATCTCCAAAGGGTTACCCCATTTTGCATCCCTGAGAAAGACAATATCAAAGAATTTGAATAAAACTATAGCAGAGTATAAAAGAAATTGATAAAGAAACACCGACAATATAAACCAACCTGGAGATTGCATTAGCGGAACCAAAACCGTACGTACTGTGATTATCATTTGTAAATGACTGGTCTGTTCTGTTTATGTCACTGAAAGTTGGAGGAACTTCAAAATCAGGAGGAGGAATAGGGGAGTTGTCCAATGAGAAAGGGTAAGGCCTCTTCACACCAGCTGCCATCTATGAACACATTTACATAAGTTAGTCTATGATTATAACTTCATTTTCATTCCTTCCATTAGTTACTGTTGAAAGTATGAAACAAGAGTCAGTATTAAAACCTAGAACATGAATGTTTGGAATGACTAAAAAATCCATGTAAGATTGGGAGTGTTAAAGGGTTAAGCAAATGTCAGGTTTGTTTCTAACATATTAAGAGTTTTGTTCGAAATCATTCCCCTTTAAGAAATCTGAATGCTCTGAGGCCATCAATTTCCAAACACATACACTTAACACACAAAGACTACACTCATTTGTTCAAAGAAAATATAGATGTTTACAATTCCATATCAGATACTATCTTTCTTCAAATCATGTAAAATTGAAAAGAAAGAAAAAGAAAACAGAAGAGTTCAACTAAAATGAGTGGAAGATGTTATCTAAGATTTAGTTAATTGTCTTTTAAGTTAATTCAATTAGATTCTGATCAGAAAGAAAAGGTTAATCAATTTAGATTCTTTCCCTTTTGTACTTTTTTTTTTTCTTTGACTAGTACTCTTTTTAATTAATTAGCAAAGCAAAAATTAAAGAAAAACTTTTAACAAAAAATGTAATCTTAATTATTTCTAAGGGAAAGAGATACTGTAGAATCAATTAGAATCAAAAATTGATTGTGGGCGCATGTGCCGGAACAACATTGACCCAAAAAAAGGGGCCTTTCATTGACCCAAAAAAAGAAAAAAAGAGGTGCCTACAAACAAACCTGCAAGAAAATTTGTTTGATTCATTACTAGGGAAAGAAACAGATGAGAAAATTGAACATACCTTTTGGTCCTCAGTTGGCATAGATGTATAGTTGTAAGATGCATTTTGGTTTGAAGGGGGCTCTATTGTACTATACATTCTAGCTGATGATGAGCTTGAAGAATACAGTGCAGTAGATCCTATAAGTTGATTTATCTGCACCCATAAGAGACACAGTGAGAAAAAACACAAACATATACATACAAAAGCCACAAAATAACTTTGTCTTACCATTGCAGGTGGGTACTGAAAGTTTCTCTTTTGAAGCAGAGGGGAAGACAATAATCTATTGGATTCATTTGATAAACTTGTGGGTAATAAATTGCCGGAGTCTGATTGTCTTCCATCTGTTAGATCAATATTCAACTTTGAAGAATTCAAAGCCATAGGGAAAAAGGCCTCCTCTGGCAAAACTAAGCCAGACCCAGCACCAGTTCTTCCTGATGTTTTGTTATTTTGCCCACCATTAACTTGAATGTTTGTCCTTGTGGTTATACCTGGGTTAAAATGATCAAATTTTGGGGCTAATGGAACATGGATGGGTAAAATATTAGATGTAATGGAGCTTCTAGTCATTGGGTTTGACGTCATGGTCACCAAAGACAGTGGTGGACCTGGTGGTGGTGGGGGAAGAGATGGTTGTGACGGGTGGGATTTCAAAGGCTGAAGAATATAAGGATTTGAATTATGGGAAACCAAAGATACAGATGAAAATCCTTTAAATTTATCTTTTTCCTGTTCTCTCAAGATTTTCTCAAGCTCTGCCACTCCAGGCCCTCTTTTGGGTACTTTTGGGCGTTTCTGCTGTGCCTTTTTCTTTATCCCATGGCTCCAAAGATTGCCATTGCCATTGCTACCACTTCCACTATTGCCACCAGAGCCACATCCACCACCACTACTGCTAGTATTGCTACACATTGTTGGATTACATACACTAATTTTCTTCTCCTTTTTCTGTTTGATCTACCTGTCCTGTGTCAGCCATAGAAGTGAATAATCTATATTTAAATACCCAATTGAGAGAATTAAAAATGGACCAAAGATTACCCATTTCAAAGATTACAGAATATAATCTAAAACGAGTAACAAAATATATTCTTTCAAAAACAATAAACCGGGATATATGGAAATGAAATCTCAGAATATAGAGCAGAAGACGCCTACCTTACGCGCAATCAAAGAAGTGTAAACTTTGTCTACAAGAGAGAGAGAGGGGGGATGAGAGAGAAAGTATCTGAAAATTTTCCCGGGATTTTCTCAGACCCTTTTGTATGTCCGAGAAAATAAATCATTAAGGGCTGGAAATCCAAGCATTTATCAGAATCTTTCCTCATTCCTCGGCTTTTTCGCCCATGTTTTCTTACTCACTATTTTGCTTTGGCTATACAGAATGTGAAAGCATCGAATCAAAGGATTTGCTGTGTGAGACTCAAAAATCAATTCTTCTTTTTGATTCCGCAACTCATCATTCATCTCAGAATCTCTGGAAATCTTTGACAATTTTTATAGCCAATGTGAGTCTGTTTGTTGTCTTTTTTATGCCTAGTTAGTAAGTTATTGCATGGAATTTATGGACTTTGTTGAGGGTCCAGCTTAGAAATATTAAAATTATTTATTATTGTTTGTCCAGAATTGACCTTATCCTATAGGTCAATTAATAGAGTATTTAAGAAGCTAAAAGGTCTGCTTGGCTACATGGAAAATCATATTCTCATTATACTTGGAAAAATAGTTAACTAGTTTTCACATTCACATGGAAAACTGTAGTCTCTTCAGTTTGACAATGTGCACAATGCATACTAGAGACACATTTAACCTATATTAAATAATATAAAATTTTAAAATGTATTCTATCATGCATACTATAAGTTTATATCATGTCGTCAAATACTATATTGTTATGTTATTCTATACATAACATGCATTTTTGATATCTATAAAAATCATAAGCAAATTGACTACATCTGCAAAAATTCTTTTTACATGTTTATCCCAACAATGTGGGGGTACTAAAAGCTTGCAAACAAACACCAATTTTAAATAAGTGGTACCAATTCTACTTGAAATGTAATCTCGTGTAGATGGAAGATAGAAAAAAGAAAATTGAAGACAATGAATTCAAGAAAATCTTATTTGGTAATATTTGCAAAAGCTCCTTACCTGGAAAATATTAAATATATTACATTAAATGAATTAGAATCTTTGAAGTTATACAAGGCAAACTAGATCTACATACCAAGAACCTTTAATTTGGAAATTGTTTAAAAATTTTCAAATAAATTTGACCTTTAATGTAGTTTTTTCATTTTGAAAGAAAATCTTTCTATATATAGATTTGAGGGGTTAGTGTTATGTTATGTTGAAAATTCTGAAGAAACTATTCACATGGGTCATGACTCATGAGATTATAAATCTTTTCCTCATTTATGATAAAAAAATAATATTAAAATTAAAGAATCCTTTTCTCATTATGAATAGAATCCTAACCACCACCATCATGAAGCCCTCTAGCTGCTGACAGACCCAAATCCAATTTTGGGCTGAGATTACCATTAATGGATACACTTCCAAATTGCAAAAGCCCAAATTAGACTTGCTAAACAATCACTTTCATGTTCTCTAAAAAGAAAAGGAGAAAAATGAAAGAAAAGAAAAGAAAATTAAAAGTTGTAGAAAGATGAAAACTAGTTGTTTGACTCAGCTCCAATTTTTTAAAAGAATTCTTAATTAACTTCTTAGGTTTGTGTTGCACATGTGAAGAAGGGAGAGGCAGATCAGGAAAACACAAATAATTCAATTTTTATATTTAATTCCATAAATACAGTAATAAATTAGAAAGTTATCAACTTCACTTTGCAAATCATAGGAGAAGTTTAATCTTCAAAGCTACTGAAAAATCCAAGTGAATCCTTGAAAAATCATCTGAAAAGCATGTAATCTAAAAAACCATTATAGTATATAAAATCCAAGTGATCTTAATTTTCCCTCTCTTTTTTTTTTTTTTTCACAAAATAATTTAGGTTAAATGATATTCTTGAATATTCCTATGATTTACTTCATAATTCATTTTTGTTTCCTATACTTTTTTTTTAAAATTTAAAATGTTACAATAAAAGACTTATAATGTTCATATATTCAGATATTACATTGAAAAGAAAAGTGAGATCCGAATTAAACTATAACTAGTTATATTTCACCATTATGTTTTATGTCTTTCATTTTCATTATCATCCCAATATATGCAAATGCTCATACTTCCATTAGGGCATGTGGTAATTCCTCTTTCCACTTTTGGTGGTGTTCTCTTTTCACTTTTGGTTTAAACTCAATATGATTTCTAACACACCTATGGCTTTGAGCAAATGTTTGATCCATAATGATTAATTATTAGTGGAGTTGATTTTTTCCCTTTGCGTGTGATGTAATTAATCATAATTAGAAAGTGATTATATTTCTTTCATCAAAATATTTGTTATTGACATCGACTAATTTGAGTACATATGTTTTTCATCTAAATGTCTTATCAAGTCTATTAGCATGTTGGTTGATATTATATTTATCCTGAACAAGTAAAATCTCATTTAAATTATGAATATTAAAAAGTCTAAACTAGTGTTGATTTAGTATTTTGTTATTTTTTTATTATTCTACCTGTTTTTTGTAATTATTTTTTACAAGTAATCTGCAAGGCCACAAAAAAGAAATAGTTTCAACAAGAATTTTATATATATGTTATGATTTAAAATTTGTTATCTTACTCTAAACAATGTAGGCAACAAAGAACTAACAAAACTAATTGACAGCTTATATATATATATATATATATAACAAAATTTAACAGTAACTTCTGACATAAGATACAAATTTATTTAAAACAGATTTTGATGATTAATCTTAAATAAATTATTATAAAAATATCAAAACCACTAAAGAATTTAAATAAATTAATACGTAATTGATTTTTTTCTCGAATAATATGTTAGAGATTAATTTTCAATCAAACCTTATGTGATAAATCATTTATTTGAATAAAAAATAATAACTAGTGTAGTCAATTCCATCTGGTTTGTAACTTCAAATTTTAGTTGGGTTGTGATGTATAATGAGTTCCTCATGTTATTTTGCTTTCACTTCCGAACAATCATATGTTAATCCAACGACTCATATTCTTCCACGTCATTAGTTTTGTCTTTCTAAACTGCGACAGGACATTACAGTCCTAACCTTGTTTTAAATACGACATGTCGTTTATATACTATCATGAACCATGAACCATGAACCATGATCCACGATCCATCCTGGAAGGCAGTAAGCCAGTAACCAATAACCAATAACATTACCAACCAATAATTGGAAAATCCCTCAGGAATAAAATCTGTCAAAAGACTAAAAACAATGCCCAGCTTAAGATATTAGAAAGCAAACCACCACAATCAAAAATTGTATTTTGTGTTTGTTCTGCTGTCGCTGTACAATTTTTGTTGAATTCTCAAAACCCAACCAACTATACATACATAACAGTTCACACTAGACTAAATTATACACAACCTTCATATGAGTTACACCATTGGTGGAGCCTTTGTTAGGAAAGGGAAAGAGACAGAGGGATCAAGAGATTTTGTATAATATTTTTGTTCAACGTTTTATGAGAAAAACAAAGCTGGTGTTGGGCCATGGCGATCCACGTTCCACACCCACTTTTTATTCTTTTTCTTACCTTTCCTTTCTTTGTCTTGACTCTTGAGCTTTGCTTCTCCTTTACTACTACTAATACTATTGAACCTCCATTTTCATCCAAAATCTCGTTTACCCATAACCTAAAAGGGTCTCCTTGGACCTCTGGCAGCTTCTTCTCTGGTATGTCATCCTTACCCAGATGCCCTTTTGTTTGTTTTGAATTGTTAGCCTTCAAATCCGTGTTAATAAATGTGATTTCCAAATACTCATTTGGATATTTAATTGGAGGGCTCACCATTTTTAGTATTCTGTGTTTCGCATACATATTCTTATCCTTTTTATCTCCATTCTCTTTAGGATATTATAAGTTCAGATGTTGTTGGCAATTGCATTTAGTTCTTTATTATTCATGTTGTTACTTCTATTTGATTGGAGGGTTTCCATTGGGATTATTCATTTAATACATGGATGCTTAGGAGATCATTATCCAAGCCTGATTTATTTAGTTGTCATTGCACTTAGTTCTTTTCATTTATCTGGTAGGAAAGTTTCCATTCGGAATACTCATTTTGTTATATGGAGAACGGCGTGCCCATTGATTTAATTGTAAATGCATGATATGTACTTAATTGTGTTGATCTAGAAACTATTTGTTATTTCCTGTGTTCATTAGGATCTTGCTACAGGACTTGTAGAGATTGCCTGCAAAATTTGTTCTTTTAAATTTGAAAAGTATGATTGCCTTCATTTTTTTGTTCTTTGAGGATACAATCCCATTTGCAAAAATATATGCTTATCAGATAAGATGTAATTGGTACTACAACTTAGTTGCCTTTATACTCATATTGCATTTATTTTCACTATCCTCTAAATCCACTTGAAATTGAAAAACACGTCAGCCTAAATTTAGTTACCTTTCTAGGTTCAAGAGAATAATGTAATTTGTTTATATGTTCATGAGATTAGAATCACTAGATATGTATATAATGTTGTACTTGACAACAAACCCAGCTTATATAGAAGACTATTCAATTATCAATCGTTAATTGCGTGTTGACCTACTAGGAAAGAGATAAAAAGAAAAAGAATTAAGAGTTTACTTTTGACCATTGAGGAAAAAAGGAAACAGAGATAGATGGAGGCATTAAGAATTATAGATTAGAGGAAAATGAGAGAAAACATCAACATTATCTTATTTTCTTTTTGTTATTATATTCAGATCATGTATGATATCGTCATGCTAAAACTTAATTACTTCTCTGACTAACATATATATATCCCGAAAATACTCTCAGGAATATGTTAAGTTAACTTCGGATACTTCACATCAAGCATGGGATCCGGAAATTGGTTTAAGACTATAATTAGCTTAAAAAAATCGAAGAATGGAAGATCAAAACAATCAAAGGTACAGTGCACCCGAGATGCCATATATATTGCTGTAGCTTCATAATACTAAGTCTTTAGATAATTGTTTTCAATTGTTGTCAAATTGTTCACTGTGCACTTCCTACTACTATAACTTTCATCAAAGACCCGATTCCACTCTTTTGAAAGATCATCCTGTGATCTATTCTTATAAGAACTTCCTAGCTTTGTGATTAGGAAAAAGATTCTCATATCTTAATTCACAAAAGAATATAAGCAAGTTATCCCATTTGTTGGCACTTTCCTGGATTTTAAATCAATGAGCTGTTGTTAAGACATGGTATGTTGTTATCAAAGAAAGAAAAAGGACATTAGTTTAGGAGTCTAACACAAAGTCCTTCAAGGTTTGGAATAAATTATGTATTTGCACTGATTAGTTAATTCGTCAAATGGGATAGTGTAGAAGAATATAGATCTGTAGTTCACATAATACATACAGGGATATTACACGGTTTTGTTAAATACTGGCTTACATATCTGACAGTGGCAATGCTATTTACTATAATGGTTTCCGGTTATGCTTGACATCTGATGACTAATATACTTACAAGTTCTCTCTATTATCACACTTGGATACAGGGTTCCTCTGCTTCAGCAAAATATCCAGAGAGAGGACCTAGTAGTTTTGGAAATGTTGGTACCACAGGTAATCCTGTGTCACCTGGGATGCCAGTTGAAGATTTTGCTGCAACAACAATTCAGACTGCTATCCGAGCTTATATGGTACTTTGAGTTACAAGTTTTGCTTTCTGAAGTGATAAAAAAAACAAAAAAACTCCTAGATTGGTTTACTAATTGCAATAGTCTCCTTTTTTCATGTGTTATTCACCTGCTCTGTGTAAACGCTTTACAAAGATTTGTTTCCACCTAATGATTGAACTTTTGCATCTGTAGTCATTTATAGATGCAGATCCATGGCTAATATCCATATTGCACTACACAAATAATATTATATTTAAACTATGAAAAAGAAAGGAAAAAAATTTCTGTAGTCCTCCTTAACAATAAAGTGGATTCTTTTAACTGAATTCACACAGAAAGGATGACTTAGATGTTTTGGAAAATTACATGCATATAGAAATATATATATATATTAGGATCATCATTAGGACCATCATACTTGCTGACCATCGATGAACCGATCGGATTAACCAACCAAAGTTAGCTTCAGTCATTATATATTGAACAGAAGCAAAAGCCTTAGTAATGGGCAGATGATAGTAAAAAAGTCATGGCAAGTCCCATGGCTTCTTGGACTAATGTGTAATTCCTCCTAAACAATAGATATATATATTAATGTAATGTAAAATAATGAGTTGCAGTACCTTTGATGCAATGATAAGGCAAGTGTGTCCATTATATTCTTATATTGAATAATAACAAGAGTGTCTGTGCAAACCTAAAAGCTACTGCATAAGGGTCCTAAAGTTATTGTACTGGGCTTAGGTTAAAATTGTCGCCAATTAGTTGCTTTTTCCAAATGCTGTCCAGCAAACAAGTTTACATCTAAACAAAATTTTCTAATCATCAGATCATCTGTAATGCTAATTTTAAGTTTGAAATGACTAGCAAAAGAAAAGGGTGCAGAAGTGGCTTAAAGTGGTAACTCTGGTTATCCAAGATCGTTGCTTACTCTTGCAAGAGTTAGATATTATGGCATGGGGGAAGCAATAAGGTTATCCAATGGGTGGTATGATGTGTTACATATCTTGAGTTGCTCTCTGTATGCATTTATGCACGCCTTTTATTAGACTTTGATTGCATTATGATGTCAATAATCAGTTGTAACTTCATTTCCATAGGAAATAAGAACTGTGAATGTTAGAAACACCATTTTATTTGTCATAAGAAAGTACATTTAAACCCAGCTTCTGGGCCTTCCTCGTAAAAAAGTTCAGTTGGGAAGAAAATACTTTATGATGATTGGATATGCATTTCTATAAGATGTAAGTGTTTTAGATGTTCGAGATTTCCTAAATGACAATCATGTTTCACTAGATTAGCAATTTTAATGCCCAAATATGTTCATAGTGCTCTAAGGTAATTCCCTTGTTAAGTGAGAAGAGATTTTGTCCCTTTTCTGTTGACACCTTTTCCCATTCATCACAGTTATGAGATGCTATATAATTCTTAATGATTATCATCGTTTCATTCTGATTAGTAAAACTTATGGACCAATTATCCTTATTGACATGCTTGACAGGGCTTTGATCCCTCCAATGGAAGTATCAATTGGAAGCTACATGGTTATTGTGAAAAGATATGACTGATGTATATGATTGTTTTAATAATTATGCATAGCATTTGTGCTTGTTGATAAGTGATATAGGCATTTATTATGGGATTAACCATTGTGTTTTCTCTTTTGCTGATTTTGTTTTACAATGTTTATTGTCATGTTTCCAGGCTAGAAAGACTTTACGTCGGTTAAAAGGGAATGTAAAATTACATATGCTGATGCAAGGTTATTCTGTTAAAAAGCAAGCTGATACTACTTTGAACTATCTTCATTCTTGGAGCAAAATACAGGCCGAGGTCAGGACTCGGAGACTCTGTATGGTAATGGAAGATAGAATCAAACAGAAGAAATTAGAGAATCAACTAAAACTTGAGGCAAAGCTTCATGACCTAGAGGTTAGCTTACATGCTCCCTTATGCAACTACTTGCAATTCGCATTGCTACAAGTTTTCAATGATGGTATTGGTTGGCCCTTGCTAGTTGATGGCTCTGCGTGGTTTAGCTTATAGCCTTCTCTGTGACTACCAACATACAGAGACTCATGAATGCATGCATGCGTGAGCGTGTATGCTCATGTATCATTTCCTTTTTGGTACTTACTATTCATCAGTTTTTAACCATAATTGATTCAGAGAGAACCACAACACATGCAGGGTTACTGAAAGCGCAGGTCTTTTCATGGACCCTGAGTTGATGTAGGATTAAGTAATCAATGGCCCTGATAGTACAAAGTGATGCCTGGGTTCCTTGTTCTGTCTGTTACTACAAGTAATATTTCAGAAATGAGTTTCCATGGATTTCATGGTCTTTCTAGAAAATTTATCAGTATGAGGTCAAAGTTTAATCTATTCACCTGCTAAGTGGAAGAGAACATGCCTGTTATCAGTTGAAACCAAGTCCCAGAGATAGTTACCCTTTTCCATTTTGAAGATGAGATACTTAAAGATTTTCATTACTGCCATAGCTAGTCCCTCAATGTCTTTGGAATAATTCCATGAGCTTTTCTGAACCTAATAACTTATTCCTTCTATAATTAATATATGAAATGGACAACAGGTGGAATGGTGTGGTGGCTCTGAAACAATGGAGGAAACTCTTTCCAGGATACATCAGAGAGAAGAAGCTGCAGTTAAGCGGGAGAGAGCTATGGCATATGCATTTTCTCACCAGGTAGGTCAATATTATATATGGGAAATTGCTGTTCTCTTTACATTGGTTAATTGGTTCACTTCCTTCAACTAAAAGACACATATATATCTTACAATTACTGTAGTGGAGGGCCAATTCTAGTCAAAGCCACGGGCTGGGTAATTATGAACTTAGCAATGCTAATTGGGGCTGGAGCTGGAAGGAACGCTGGATTGCTGCTCGCCCATGGGAAAGCCGAGTCCCCAATAAATCCATAAACCCCAAAAGAGCTCAGAGTGTGCAGTCCAGTAAGGTCAACAAGAACATGAACCCACCAACACCAAAAACCTCAGTTTCAGTTAAGCACCCTTTGTCCAACGGGGAGGGGACTGCAAAGCCCCGGAGATTGTCTTACTCAGCTGCTGATAAGAATTTGGTGCATGAAGGGACCAGTGGTTGTAATACCACAGTAGCAGATGCTAATATACAACAGTTGGTTGCTTAATATCAAGCCCGTGGTAGAATTTCAGCAAGGTCAATTTGATTTGCAGTCACCTAAATTGCAAAAAGTCAAGGAAAATCTTCTATTTATTCACTGATCACTTTTTATTTTGTGCATATTGCGTGGGGTGGAGTTGTAACAATTGTTCCAAGTAAAGAATGAGTGCACACACACACCTGTATATGGGTGGGATTGGGTTATTGTTTCCTCCTGTTTCTTTTTTCCTTTTTCTGTTTCTATTTGTGTATATTCAAAGGCGGAACAAAATATGATGTAAATAGAAATTCATATTTCTTTTGGTGATGTTACAGAAAGTTTTTACAGGATGCAAACCTGAAATTATTTTCTTCATGACTCGTGTCTTTGTTACCATGTAGGAATGTTTTACTTGATTTTGACAGTCTGACCTCCAATCTTTTTGGAAGAAGAGTTTCTTTACGGTAAATAATATAAACTTTTTATATATATTACCTTAATAAATATCCTAACGTCATTCGTGAGAAAACTCATTGAGTTTATCATTTTTTAAGTTGCTGGCCAAATTGTTTTGTCTTTTTTACAAAACCAGTAAGTTTCTACTACAACACTGCTAAAGTTTATGTAGATTTTGCATTGAAATCTGAGTTTTAGACTGAAACTATAGTTACCAAAGAAGAGTTAGTTCTTTTTGTCACATCTTTTACGTAAGAGGCTAGGGGCCCCCCACCTATACTAGTAACCACCTCAGTTCTAGCTCCAACTTCTAACTCCCAAAACACTGGCATCCAACAATGAATTGGTGGCTATTAATATTGAATAAAGGAAGTTACAGATCAACAGCTCAGCAAAAAGAAATCTGTGCGCAAGAGAACAATGGAGAATGCCTCTTTTTATCACTATTACTTAAAATAATTACATGATTTCCTTTTTAGGTGAGATATATTAGGTTTGGGTTTCTTAATTAGCGTAGAAGTTGCACAGGTGGAGTACTTAGTCATAGCTAGAGCTACAATATTATCTTTTTTTGGCTACATAGAACAGCTTCCAACTTCTCCAATCCAAAGATCTAGCTAGTGGTAAATGGTAATTCATATATGGTACTAGTCTACTAGAGCTAGTATACATTACTGAGAGCTGGGTGATGGTTGAAATTGTCTATTTTCCAGTCCATAATTACTACCCATGCTATATAGGCTTGTAGCTATGCCAACCCACTTCCATATTTTGCAAACTTATTACCAAATTTATTAGTGTCTCTGAAAAAAATATTATTCCAAAAGAAACGAACCAGTATAACCAAAAACACAGTTTTTCTTCTGATTGGTATCCATATTCTAAGGTTTGAATGGTAAAAGTTCAAAAAGAGTAAAAAAAAACATATTTTGAAAATAGAACAAAAATTCAATTAAATATATATATATTTTATATTTTCTTTTCTTTTTCACTGAAACTCCCAAATGAAAAAACCCACCCATATAACCATCCTTCTTAAAGGGGAGTTGCACTTTGGTACCAAAAACAGTTAGAACCCTCCACTGAGTCAATTACAGGACCCACTCGCTATTCTCATTCATTTCTCAACACATTCGATATGTAATTGATAGTACTTATTGACATCAACTCATGGTTTCGATTCTGAAAAGGCTATCAATATCATTATTACCCACAACAACGCCCGGCAAATTCATGGATTCATCCAATTCCATTGGTGGGTCGAAAAGACTCGTCGCTCTAGCACAACAGCTTCGACTTTACAAGCCACCATTTTCCTTCGATGAGATCGAGGAGCGAAGAATTGAAGAAAGTGACGGGAAGGTTGTTTCCCAAGTGGGTTTTCCTGAATCTGCCACCCCAATTGCGGAACACCCAGAAAAATTTATACCCAAAAGGGCCGCTGTTTTGATCTGCATCTTTGAAGGGGACAGTGGAGACCTACGTGTTATACTCACAAAGCGATCCTTGAGGTTGTCTACTCACTCGGGTCAGTCAGTGTGGGAAAAACAGTTGAAAATATATGCTTTAGATATGCTTTGCAAGATTTAAAGAATGTATGCAACTTTTAAATTGATTGCGTTTCAAGCTCAGTACTCCTTTATTATTATTGCTCTTCTAAAATATTGAACTTTGGATTTTGCCATTCTTTTCCTCCATATACTACAGAATTGAAATGGGAAGTAGTGGTGGTATATGGGGGGGTCTATTGCTTATTAGTTATTACTCTAGTTGGTATGTCTACTTTTGTAGGTGAAGTGGCGTTGCCGGGTGGGAAAGCAGATGAGGGGGATAAGGATGACGCAGAGACGGCTAAAAGAGAGGCCAACGAGGAAATTGGGTTGGATCCTTCACTTGTCAATGTTGTCACTGTTCTTGAACCATTCTTGTCTAAGGTATAAGTTCTTGTATTTCCATTTCATTATTTGATGTAGGCAAGATATAGTTTTGATTGAACTCTTAAGTAATGAATCTACCGATTGGGTGAATACAGAATTGAGGTTTTTTTTTTTTTTTTTTCAATTACATAGAAGTGGGAGTTTTTTAAAGATATTCTGGTGCATAAAGGTTAATTTTGTGATGGTTGGTACATGCAATATATCTATGCTGGAAGCTACAGGTTTGGATGTAGATGACACACAGGGTTTTCTAATTGGTTTCAGGTGTTTCAATTTGCAATTAGAAGTTGGGACAGGGAAGTAACTATGAATCTTGACAAATATAGTGAAATATTTCCTTAGCATAGGGACTTGTAGAGTTTTAAGGAGATAAGCATCCATAACGTAACGAAGATAGTGAGAAGTTATGACCAATTGAGGGGTTACAGAAATCGCACTTTGTATGAAGAATGGAAAGAACTCTCACATTTTATAGTGCGTACTATTTTAGTTCATTTCAGGTTGAAAAAACCCTAGTACTTGAACCCCAAAGCTTTTTCTTTTGCCTCAGTATTTGTTGTAAACTTTGACAAATGCAAAGCACAGTGTAGCAATTTTTAGTGTTGCAATCAGAGTTGAGAAAATTGAGATACTTTTTTATATACCTTTTGGTGTTAATGTGTCTTGGAGACTGCTTGTTGGATCAATGTACATTACGATTTTGCATGAAGGGAGGTGTGAATGGAGATTACCCAAAAATATAGGATCCAAACCCCTTGCTGGTCTAAGGATTATGATTTAGGGGTTTATATTGCAGTGTGAAGGGGCTACTGTCTGGTAAAGAGAAACAGAACGGATTCACTGTTGAGGCCCGTGAATGTTGATAATATTGGAGAGTGTAAATAAGTCCCAGTTGTGATTGTTTTTGTTTTATATTTTCTTTCCCTGTATTTATTTTTGCTGTAGAATACTAATTAATGGTCTGTGCATAACACCTAACATCTTATTATTCATGTACGAAGATACAAATGATTATAGAATGTGCATCTTGCATCTATTTCATGTGGTGAGTAGTAGAATTGCTTGTCATCCCTTCAACCTTATTTTAGGTTCTCAAAGAATACGTATCTTGCAGACTCGTCTTTATCTTGATCATGACAAAATATCATCTTACTGTGTGCTAGATCATCCTTTTATAACATAGCTAATTGTACAAATTGAGTAACACTGGTGGTCACTATCTCATAGATTTTTGCATTAGCAGTAATTGATACGTGATAAAATCGAACAGAGAGATGTTTTGACCTTTCTCAGGCATCTTCTAGTGTACCTTGTTCATCTCTTAACATTCCCCAAATCTTTTCAGGAAAAAAAAAAAAAGGTTATATGAAGAGCATAGAGTTTTTCCTTCTGGAGTTCCTTAGATCCAACTAGAACTTATTTGGAAAGTTGTCCCACTCTGATTTGATTATGTTTAAACTTAGTTTAATCTATTGTTTAGACTTAGAGAAGAATTAGATTGTTGTGATGCGTTATGTCAGTATACCTTTTTATGTGGTTCTGATTATAGCTCTCTCTTTGGAGTATAATTCACAACATGGAATTCTTTGAAAACTCAACAATTGGTTCCCATAGTTGTAATGGTCAATGATGTGCTTGGCTGATACTGGTTTCATAGATGAAGCGGGAGGTATTTATCATAACTCTACTATTGTGGGAGGTTTTACTAGTGCTAAAAGCAGCTTCCATTTTGATGGATAGATATAGTCTCATAAAGATATAATCACTTGTGTAATCCATGTTTTATAGAGACTAGCATACTATTGTCCGTGATAGGTGGCTTGTAGGATCTTTCCAAGTCTCTCCTTGATAAGTCTGACACTCCTACGCGCGCGCACACACATCTGGTGAGTTAAGAACCTGTGATTGCTTCATCCACCTTGTTTTGCTTTAATAGGAAGTATGTGCTATTAGAGCCATTCATGAATGGGAAGTTTTTATCATACCTTTACAAGGCTGCTAAAAAAAACAATCATACCTTTAGCAAGAAGCATGACTCATCAATGATGATTCTGGATTACATGACTTGTGCAGTGATGGATTTCCATACTTTTCTTCTTAGCAAGGAAATGTAGTAGTATAGATTTGAACAGATGGGAAAATGTGTTCCCCATACCTGCAAATGCGTTTTATCATCATCTTAGGAGTCCGTATTGCTTTGGTGTTTTGACTATTTCCCCATATTACTACAATCCATTCTCAATATTTGCTTAGCATAAATTCTGAGTTTAAGTAAGATTTGTCTAATTTTATGTTAACCATTGATGCCAAATGGAAGTTTAGGAACCTTTTTGTTTCTTGGTGCAGCACCTCCTGCGAGTGGTTCCCGTCATTGGCATACTTAATGACAAGCAAGCATTCAGGCCTGATCCAAATCCTGCCGAAGTGGAAGCTGTATTTGATGCACCCTTGGAAATGTTTCTCAAGGTGTGCTTTTAGTTTAACTTCTGTCTTCACTTTCTTTACATTATTAAAAAAGTAATCTTATGATATTATTGAAATCAGGATGAAAACAGAAGAGAAGAAGAGAGAGAGTGGATGGGACACAAGTATCTGATACATTTCTTTGACTACGAAATTGACCATAAGAAATACATGATATGGGGCTTAACTGCCGGGATATTAATTAGGGCTGCATCAGTTGTGTACCAACGTTCACCAGCTTTTGTGGAGCAGAATCCTAAATTCAAGTTGCTACAGGCCACAAATGAAGATACTGTATTGCCTTAAATCTAAGGGGGCAAATTTGTTGTATTTTAATCTTGAATATTTATTCATCCTAGAATAATTCAGGACAACAGCATTTCGTGTAGTTTTTTCAAGATTATGTTTTATTTGACTGAAACCAAGGGAAAGCAAGTCTAGCACAAATTAGCTTCTAGATCAAATACACTAGATAACTTCGGGGGACTATTCTACACCCCATTAGAGAAGTGAGGTTTTTAATGCCCAACAAAATAGGTGACGTGGCCAACTTAATATTTTGACATGTGGATTGTTTTTACCGACTTGACTATTTTTTATCTTTCAACAAACCTGCAATTGAAAAACCTATATTTATAGTTTGCACCAATCTCTTTTGCTAAATTTGTTATACACCCCTTATTAAAGTCGGTCAAAAATTCCCCTGGTTTCTTAACCGAGTCGGTGAGTTTTTTTTTCCCGTTTGATCTTCTGAAGTGGTGGGTTTCCTCGTTTCTTCACCTGCGATTGTGTGTTTTCTCTCCTTAATCTCATGTTGTTTCAAATATTCATAATCTCATATGGGTTTGCTCTGTTCATGGAAGCCGTGCTCCTCTGTTTTACATTATCCTATGCTGCTCGCTCAGAACCAGTATTTCCCCAACACGCTGTGGCCAAAAATAGACATGGGGTAATGGTCTTTATATATATATATATATATTCTTCTGCTGCATCAAATTGTTCTATGGTTTTGTGAATTTAATATAAACTTATAATTGTTTTTTCACATGTAGGATAATGAGGCAGAGATGCCTGTTGAAATGATGAACGAGAGCTATGAAGGAGTTGGAGAGGAAAGAATGCTTGATGAGAAGGACTTGTTGCTCATACAAATCTGGAGATGAAACATTTGTAACCAATGCGAATTTTTTAGATTTTTATGTAGGGAAGAAATTGACAAAAATTAAGAGCTTATATTGAAAATTATAGTTCATATATATATCCAGACGAATCTTGAAAATTATATTTGAAAAAATAAATATAAATAAAAATTCTAACCATTTTGATTGTTGAATGTAATACGTCTTGGTGAGGTAGTGTGAGGTAGTAATTGTTGACCAAACATAGATTGATTTTGGACAGATGAGTTATACAGTACTGAAGCTGCCTCAGCTGAAGGACTGAAGGAAGCAGGCTTTATCTTCCTCTTTTTCACCTCCACCCAAATTTTATTGGTGTTCCATTTGAGATTGAGAGGGGAAAGAGTCCAATGGGAAGAAGAGTCCCATGGATATAAAAGATCCATTAGTTCTGTACAACTTGGAAGAAGTGTCACATGAAGAAGCACAACCAACACCAACAATAATTTTTTGCAAACGATTAACTTGGCTCACCAAAACAGTCATGCCCAGATCTTTGTGCAGAGGAAGCATCTGATTTTGGTTTGTGGATGTAGTGAATTCAATAGACAATTCCGGGCTAAAACACAATTACTTTATTTTTCAGCAGTTCAGGTAATAGGTTAAAGGAAACAAATGGTTGTAATTTTTTTAAATTGAATTGATGGTGGATGAAGTGTACACATCAGCTTGTGTATTAAATACTCAACAAAATGAATTGGGTATTGTATAATTATCCAATAACTTCAGACAGGGAAACATTTGGGAGGAGCATGAAAGTGCAGCCAGATAAAACTTTTACCCTCCTCACTTTTCTCCAGCCTTTACTTTACTTGGAAATTTTCTGCTTGTGTGTACATAATAACTGTAAAGCTATGGATGCAGGTTCGCTTCCAAAAGTGCAAGGACGAGCTTATGTTTGCTTCCAGAGGCAGGGGCCGAGTTTATCCATGTCAGGATACAACTTTCTTTCCTTTTTACATTGATTTGCAGAAGAGCATTCAAACTAGTTAGAGTTATAGCAAATTTTAGGCAAGACACTTTACCATTACTTTCCAACCACATATGAGACTAAAACATGGGACATCATGATTCTATTATCTCTATCTTAATCAATTAATTAAGGTATCGTTAGCACTTTCTTAATATTCAAATCTTAATATTCAAATACAAGACAATAATTTTGTGACGCGGGACAATTGCATAAAATCGGACAAAATTGAGAATAAAAGTTTAAATATTAACAAAATAATTTTAAAATTATTTATCTCCTCTATTTTTTTTAAGGGTCTATTTAATTTAAATAAAGGATAAGATGAGAAGAGAACACTAAACCAAACTCTTCTTTTGGGAACTTCAGTTTTTATTTTATTTTTTTATCTTACATGGTAGAGCAAGTGGCGCGAGGATAAGGTCTTCTGAACGTGTTGTGCAACAGTGCAAGAACGAAATGAAACAGAAATTGCTGGTCTGAATAAAAGCATAGCCGAATCAATGTCTCACGAGTGAGTAAGGAGCAGGAGAGGCCCTTCATCCTTGGACCTCTGCCTATACGTCTTGATGGATTCAGATAGGCTTGGTTCCCAGAAACTAGAAGATTTGGCTCAATATCTTAGATCCTCTGTGCGTCCCAGTGACATCGATTTGATTCAATACAATATCAAACCCATAAAGAGAGCTGCAGTTCTGGTCTGCCTTTTTGAAGGGGACAATGAGGATCTACGAGTAATTCTCACCAAGCGAGCTTCATCTCTCTCAACTCACCCTGGTAAGAGACACGTTATTCTCTTACGATGTCAAAATTTAAAATTTTGGTGTCTGATTATGTTTCTGAAAATTGTAAAGTTTTGGGTTTTTGATCTCTATGTCAAAATGAGAAAATGGGTTTTGTTTGGTAGCAGGTGAGGTTGCGTTGCCCGGTGGGAAAAGAGAGGAAGGTGATGCCAATGATTTGGAAACAGCGTTGAGGGAGGCTAAGGAGGAGATTGGCTTGGACCCTTCACTTGTTCATGTCCTAGGTCTTCTTGAACCGTTTGTTACTAAGGTATTTTATATTTTTGGGCTTGCTAGTTTCAACATATTCTGTTAACATTCTGTACAAATGTTGAAGCTTTCTTCTTATTATATATGTGAATTCTTCTACAATTTTCTTGTTCACATCATATCCTCAGAAGTAGACCATTTTATGCTCATGTTCTTTGCACCTCTCAGTTAAACGGCATAAGCTACTTTGAGCTGGGCTTGCAAATAGCAAGGATTATTGATATTTTAGACTAGGCAAATGCTGTGGAAAAAAATGATATTCATCTATGGTATGGCCGTATGGGATAAGGAAGATTTTTTGCGACTGTACTAATTGGTAAAGAATTACTTGTATTACCTGCTCCATTAATTGCATACATGCAGCCCTTTTTGGCTTAGGAGATAAAATGAAACCTATACTTGGTAAAGTTAAGCAGCTGGACTTGTCTCGAAGTATGAGACTGGGAAATCTTCATACTAATATGTGATGGTGATCAGACAACCAGTGGACTTCACCTTTCTCTTTCTAAAGAATTTGCTTTTGCTGAATCCTATGTAGATTTCCACCTGGAATTTTGGCCAAATGATAGATTCTACACGGAGATGGAGGTTGGCTGGCATCCAACGTTTGTGTGAGTTCTTCTCAATGAGGAGGGTTCTGGTTACTACTAAGCCAATGCATCTGGAATAATGTAAGAGTATAGAGTATGGAGCAATAATATACAATGACTAACTAATGTTTAGACTTGTTATGAGGAACTAGAGATAAGGATATAATGTCTATCGATTTTGAGAGTGTCTGGGGTTCACAGTTAATGGTATTATCCCAAGTTCAACAGCATGTTAGGTAGTATGGTGTGTATAGTTGTTTTGAACCCATCCTTGGACTGCTAATTTGTTTGAATTAACAGTTTGTAAAGCTACATGTAGCTCTGTTTGTACTAGAACTGATTTCTAATTGCAGGCTGGTGTGATGGTAATTCCCGTGGTTGGTATACTACCGGACAAGAATGCATTTACGCCAGTTCTCAATGCAGCAGAAGTTGAAGTCATATTTGATGCTCCTTTGGACATGTTCCTTAAGGTTTTATTCTTCCACTTCCTTATCTACCTTAGAACAATGTGCATTGATAAAACCAATCTCAAATAAATTTATCTCTGGCATTTAATTTATTTATGGTGTGCCATGCAGGATGACAATAGGAGATCAGAGGAGAGAGAGTGGATGGGGGACAAGTATCTCTTACATTTTTTTGACTTTGAGGTTGATAACAAGAAGCATGTGATATGGGCTCTAACTGCAGGAATCTTAATTAAGGCGGCCTCAGTTCTATACCAGCAGCAACCAGAGTTCCCAGAGCGGAGACCTAAGTTTTGGAGTGCAAATGCTGCTGATAATGATAATACTGCTTTGGCATCATAGGTCCAAATCTAATTTACTAATTTTTATACATCATGCTATCCTTTGTTTACTGTAACAGTTTCATTTCGTTTCTGAGGAATTAGCTGGAGTCTAATATATGCTATATGGGACTTTTGCAATGCTTTTCCTTTTCTTCATTTAAAAAAAATTATTCCAACCTTCTCTGTGCTCATGCAATTTTTTTTGGACTTCTCTCTTCTTTTCAGAAATTTCATGAACCTCCAGTAATATTTAAAGTGGCTGAATTAACTCTTCTTCGTGATTGATATTTGATACTAAGTAACAGAACCATTAACACAGAGATCATATATTGGTGAAAGTGTGTGGCTAAATGATTGAAACCTCATTTTCCTTATATCAGAGAGTGCTTCTCTTGCTTTGAATGCTAACAAAGGTATTTTCATGCTTTAGTTCTGTGTTTTATATACTATTTTCCATGAAATATGGTTTATAGGAGTTTGTTGCAAAACTCTCCTGGAAATTCTTTTTCCTTGGATTTCATGTTTGACAAGACCTATGTTAATTTCATCTTCCTGATATGCATAACCAATCTAAGTATATTATTTTTACCTGGAGTCTTAACATATCTGGAAACTGTTGCAAGAAATTTGGTGCAATTGCAAGCTCATCTTTTTATTTATTTTTTATGAGTAAATTACTTCAACCTCCACTTTCTTTTTGGAAAAAAATGATAACACAGACATCTCTGTTTCTTTCCAGAAATTTCATTATTCCCGCCATTTTGTACAAATGACTGCAAGTGGTTCCCGTCATTGGCAAACAAAATGACAAGAAAGCATTCAAGCCTACTCCAAATCCTGCCAAAGCGAAATCGTTGTTACACCCTTGGAAATGTTTCTTATCTCCTGTTTCCATTTCTGTCTTGAGCTTCTTTACATGAATTTGAAAGTAATATTTGATATTCCAATTAGGATGAAAACAGAAGAGAAGAGAGAGAGAGTGGGTGGGTGGCAAACTAGTATTTGATACTGCTATTAGGCTATACATCTCTTTGACTAGGAAATTTAGCTTCTACAATTTTTTTACTGACTTTTCAATTTTCTGCCTGTGTAATGATTAACTGTAGCGCTGTTCATGCAGGTTGTTAATCATAAACAAAGAGCTATATAATCTGAGGGCTGAGTTAAGGAGTTTATATATTACAGGATTCAATTTTTTTTCCATTGACTTGCAGAAGAGCTTTCAAGGTACTAAGAATTATAGGGATAGTGATGTATGGCACTTTAGTAAGTTAATATATATATTCATATGTTTAAATTAGAACATATTACTAATTTCTGTTTCCTTCTTACCATGCCGAAGCCCACACTTCACAAAAATTGAAAGTTACCTTCTTCAGGACTACAAGTACATACTTTGATGCATAAAACCTCACACGTACCAAGAGAGATGATTCTAACAACTTGGTGTGTCAGTATGCTACTTGTCATTTTTGTAAATGAACATCCATAAGTTGTAAACTTGTAACTTAAATACAAGTTAATTACAAGTAAATTTGCTCTGTGGTACAATAAAATTCTGCTGTTCAATAACGGCAACTAATTTTGAGGTTAAGGGGTCTTGTCTCGTTCTTACCATGGTTAACAACTTGTCATTTTGATGGGTCAGGTCAACTCTCACTGTTGAAACTTGAAATAATAAAAAGATGAAAAACCGACCCGCCTAGAGTTAACTCCGAGTCAAGGGTCTGACTGACTGACCATCCACCGCTCTGATATGGCAACAAGCAATTCAATCAGCTGTTCTAAGATACTCCTATCTTTTGTTTAACTCACTTCTAGCTTTAACAGCAAATTTAAAATTTCATAAGAAAAAGTTGGGCAAAAAAAATGTAGTATCTAAATGAGCACATTCTTCTATTGACTACCTATTTTCTCTACCAAAATTGTTATCCAAATAATAGATTGATTGCTAAAAATAGATTCCCTGAAATATTTTTATTTTTCATTCTATTGCATAATTCCGTTTAACCTATCTAAATAGTATGATATTAGATTGAATCATGATCAAATCTAATTTACGATTTATTTGATTAATCTGTTTTAAATAAAAATTTAATCGATTTAACTCAAGTTATATTTAAATTAACAGTTATGAGTTTTATTCAATTCAATTCAAACTTAAAAACCCAATTAACAAGAAAAAAATTTGATTCAACATGATATTCAAGCTGTAATCTAGCCAGAGGTCAATTATCATCCCATACTTAAATGAGTTACAAGTTATTAGAATTATGACACATTAGTTTGTAATACAGAAGCATAGGCAAACGCCCAAATCAAAGCATTGCAAGCTGAGTAGGAAAGACCATCAGCGGCCTGCCCACACGGCTTGATGGATTCAAAGAGGCTTGCACGAAGAGGTTCTCAGAGAATAGAAGCTTTGGCTCAACATTTTCGATCCTCTTCACCTTCATCTACCAGTGGCATCAATTCTACGCAATACAAAATCAAACCCACAAAAAGAGCTGCAGTTCTGGTCTGCCTTTTTGAAGGGGACGATGGGAAGCTACGAGTAATTCTCACCAAGCGAGCTTCATCTCTTTCAACTCACTCCGGTGAGAGACAATTTCACCTTAGGATTCTTGAATTGGGTTTTGTTGATTCTCTGAGGTGATGAAAGTTGGTAATTTTTTGTGTTTTTAATCTATTTGACGAAATGCCAAAATGGGTTTGTTTGGTTGCAGGTGAGGTTGCGCTGCCCGGTGGGAAAAGAGAGGAAGGTGATGCTAGTTATGTGGAGACGGCATTGAGGGAGGCTAAGGAGGAGATTGGCTTGGACCCTTCTCTTGTTAATGTCATAACTACTCTAGAACCATTTGTAACTAAGGTACATAAATTTTCTTTCGGATTTTTCTGTTCAGTTCACATGCTGTGGAAATCTTAAATCATCTTGCTTTTTTATGTGTGCTATGAATTCTGCAAGAAACATTAATGTGCTTCATCACATTATAGTCATTGAAGCAGATCCTGTTTTCATACCTTTCAAAGGGCATGAGCTCCCTTGAGATGGGTAGGCAAATAGAAAGGATCATCAATATGTTTGACTAGGCAAGGCTATGGAAGGAAAACAACATTTCTCTATTGCATGAGATAAAGCAAAATATGAATTTTATTATTTTGTGATCATTTTGTGCACATCCAATGATTCAAGAAAACCTGTCTCACACCATTTATCCTACAAGAAAAGGCACCAAAAGACTTCAACGTTCTCTCAAGTAATTTCCTTTGCAGCATCCTCTGCCTGTTTTTTGTTTTTTATTTTATTTTGCTAGACTATAGGTTACACACGAAAGGGTGGTTACAGGTTCCCACTGGGGCAATGGCTCAACCAGTGGAATGTGGGTATTTATACAATGACAACCTACTTGACATAAATAACTTGCAATAAGGAATCAGTAATAGTGATATAGTCCAGCTTCTTGAGAATATCTGGGGTTCACATTTAATGGTATCATTCCTAATTTGAACTGCTTAAAGTCCATTTTCATGAATTTTGACAGTTTTACACTAGCTGACAAGCCTAAGGATATGCTTTTAAGTCCTTTTCTTTTTAATACTGATAGATGAACTATACAGGATGAGGTCCCTAGGGCCATGTTTTTTGTGGATGATTTGGTTTTAGTTGGTGAAACTATAATGGTGGTCACGAGAAGCTAGAAATATGCCGATACACTCTAGAATCTAGAAGTATGCCAATACACTCTAGAATCTAGATTCTTTAGGTTAAGTAGAAGTGTAGAACTAAAACTGAGTATGTGGAGTGTAGGTTTTGCAAGGGTAGAAGGAGGAATGATGGCTTACTTAGCATCAAATTCTAACTAGTGAGCACTGTAAGTATCTTGGATCAATATTTCAACATGATGGAGAAATAGAAGATATTTCACATAGAATTAGAACAAGTTGGCTGAATTGTAGACATATTTCTGTAGTTTTCTGTGACCGTAGGATGCCTTTCAAGCAAAAAAGGTAAGTTTTGAACTGTCATACGTCCTGCTATGGAAGATATTTCACTTAGAATTAAAATAAGTTGGCTGAAATGTAGAAATTTTTATAGTATTGTTTGATCGTAGGATACCTTTAAATTGAAAAAGGTGAGTTTTATACAACTGTCATAGGTCCTGCTATACTTTATTGCATGGAGTGTTGAGCTATCAAGAAGCAACAAATGAGCACCTTAGAGATGAGAAGGTTCAGATGGTTGTGTGGTAATACAAGGAAAGATAGGATAAGGAATAGAGATATTCAGTCTAAGGTAGGAGTAGCCCCGATTGGACAGAAGATAAGACAAGATCATTTAAGATGGTTTGACCATGTGCATCATAAAGATTTCAATGCTCCGGGGCAAAGATGTGAGAAGATTCAGGTTGGCCGACCAAAGAAGACTACAGGAAGACCAAAAACTACATAGGTAGTAGAAGTGGTGAGGAAAGACATGGTTATAAAAATCTTGGATGAGAACTTACTCTCACATAAGAATGAATGGAGGAAAAAGAATTCATGTAGCAGATACTAACTAGTTTTGTTAGGATCATATAGTCGACCCTAATAATTTTGAATAAGGTTTATTGTTGTTGTTGTAATCCCTAATTTGAACAGCTGTGAATAGTTGTTTAGCCCATCATTTGTTATGTCAATTGATTGCTAATTTGCTAGTTTTGATTGCTCCTCCAGTTCGTAGAGTTACATGTAGCTCTATCTCTAACTTAAGCGATTTCTGAGTGCAGTATGGTGTGATGGTAATTCCCGTGATTGGCAGACTATCGGACAAGAAGGCATTTACTCCAATTCTTAATGCAGCAGAAGTTGAAGCCATATTTTATGCACCCTTGGAAATGTTCCTTAAGGTTTCTTCTTCCAGTTCCTATGCTATATTATTCTTATAGCAAAATGTACTCGATCACAAAGAAATTTCTCTGTGGCTTTTGTTTCATGGTGTGGACTGCAGGATGAAAATAGGAGAGCGGAGGAGAGAGAGTGGATGGGGCAGAAGTATCTCTTTCATTTCTTTGACTATGAGGTTGAGAACAAGAAGTATGTGATATGGGCTCTAACTGCAGGAATCTTAATTAAGGTGGCCTCTGTTTTTTACCAGCAGCCACCGGCATTTCCAGAGCAGAGGCCTAAATTCTGGACGGCACATCCTGCTGACAATGATAGTACTCCATCGTAGGCCCAAATTTTAATTTAACCTGTCCTATACATCATGTTTCTCTTTGTATGATTTACTCATTTTTTCAAGTTACTTTATTAGAACCATAGATTCTTAAATAATATATGAAAATGAAATTCTTTTGCATAACGTCTTGTTTCTTTTATGTCTTGCACTAGCGTACTTCTCGTAACAAAGGTGGTTGAATTCACATAAATCATCTCTTCGGAAGTAGAAGTTCTTATATACTAGTCGAAATTTCAAACTTGCTAAGGAGAAAAACACAATTCCGCCGATGTCATGGGAAAATGTAATGTGCAGTTCATTAAATCCCTACTAGAAAGGGAACTTGACTACATGAAAGCTTTTCTCTCACTCATTTTATTTCCTGTTGTGTAATTGTGTTTATATACATTTTTGCTGGATTGAACAATCAAATTTGGAGCTTGTTACCTCAGCAACTTTTCAATAAGTTCATGATTAAATATAATAGAAATCCATAGAACTTTCTTTGGACATTACTGAAATTGATCAGAAACAAAGCAAGGTGAAAATTGAAATCAAAACACCATTGAATTCATTTAATTCGAGTCTGCAAAAATAAAATCCCTGGTGCTATGACACAATGTCATATGTAAAGTACTTCCGTGAAATAAATCAAAAACTAGAATAAGACCTTGCATGCATAAGCATGCTACTGACCAAGTGTACATGGAAACTTGAATCCTGCTGATGATTAAGGAGAATTTAACTCCCTCCAAAAAGAGGAAAACAAAACTTAAAAGATATAAATAAAGAAAAAGGTAATCTGCTTCAGGAAATTACACTAATAGACCTTAATACTACCAGCCTCAGGTAAACACCTCGTAAAATTTCTCAATGACAAGTAATCCTGAGTCTATTGTCTCCAAGGGATCCTTCCGAAGACGGTGTCTCAAGCAGTTAGTGATGACAGTAGCTATATCCTCTGAAGTTACTTTGTCTCTTCCCTTCAGGGCAGCCAGAGCCTTGGCAGCTCTATTTGTTACTATATCTCCTCTCAATCCATCAACATTCAAATCTGCACAGACCTTGGAGATTTTCACCTTGAGTTCATGATCAATCTGAACAGAAGAAAGACCACTCCTAGCCATGGTAATTTGCTGCTGGAGCTTTTCTTGCTCTGCTTTGTAAGTATCCCGAAATTCCTTAGGATTCCTGTCAAACCGAGATCTCTCCTCCACTATCTTCACTCTTAGCTCAGCATCCCTTACAGTACTGACTTGAGCATGCATCCCAAACCGATCAAGTAACTGTGGCCTTAGCTCCCCTTCTTCTGGGTTGCCTGAGCCGATTAGGATAAAACGAGCAGGATGTGAAATCGAAATACCCTCTCTCTCCACTGTATTCCAACCTGAGGCAGCAGAATCCAACAAAACATCCACTAAGTGATCATCGAGAAGATTAACTTCATCAACATATAGAATTCCTCTATTAGCTTTAGCGAGAAGGCCTGGCTCAAATGCCTTGACGCCCTCAGTGAGGGCCTTTTCAATGTCAATTGTTCCACAGACCCTATCCTCCGTGGCTCCTAGTGGTAAATCAACCATGTTAATTTTGGTCATGACAACCTGAAGTTGCTCTCCTTTGATGACACTCTCCCTCACTTCAATACCCATGGACTCTGGATCTTCTGGATCTGAATTATATGGATCACCAGCAACCATCTTGATTTCAGGAAGCAGATCAACCAACGACCTAACAGCTGTGGATTTTCCAGTTCCCCTATCACCCATAATCATGACACCTCCAATCTTGGGATCAATGACATTGAGGAGAAGGCAAAGTTTCATCTCATCCTGTCCTACTATAGCAGCAAATGGATACACTGGCCTCTGGCTTTCTTTAGAGGCAATCTTCTGGGCCTGCAAATCACATGTTCACAAACTTCATATAGAACAGGCTATTGAGATGTGATTAGACAGTGTAAGTAGACTCATAACACAGGCAGGTCCTTCTCCAAAACACAACTCCGGTGAGGAAGACTCAGGGTCTAGGATCTGTGCACGTGTGCCCGTTAGCTGATGGTGTTTTTTACTGATGTTCTTAACAAGACCGTTTAAATAGCTTCGCGAGGTATGCCTAAACCCCAATGGAATTTAATCATTCTGGTTATTCTAGATCTATGGTCATCAAAAAATAGGCTACATTAAGTCCAAATGTTATTCTTAATAGTCTTGCAATAGACAACCACAAAATTTGCTTCCTTTCACATGTCTAATCTTCTTTAGTTATTTAGACATGAAATTTAGAGCTATGTGAACTATTAAAAAATGAAAAGTATGTCGTAAGTCTGCATTGCCTTCATAACATTTCTTTAAATGATAATGATGAACAAAAGTATAAGTTCTTTCAACAAACATCTAGTACGCAACCACTTTTCTCCAGCCTCCCCCAGAAGCAAAAATTCTAGGGTACCAAAAAAAAAAAATGAGCTACCTGTTCTACAGCGTTCACTTCAGTGGCAACACTGGAAACCGAGAATTGAGATCTTCCCTTTATACCATGAATACCAATTCCTCCATAAAACTTCCTCCCACAATTCTGTCCTGCAAACACATATGCTCAACATCATTAACAAACAACAAGAACAACTAACCACTAACCTCTCCCCCCTCAAACACCCAATAATCTAAAAAATTCAGAACCCAGTACAGAGAACACCAAATAGTAATTGGGTTTGTCCCATAGCACCAAAAAGATGAGAAATTGTAAAGCCAAAATAAGATTCTGGTACTAAAATGAAGTATAGCTTTGTCGAGGAATGTACCTGTTGATACAGAAAGGGAATGAATGAAAGACTTGGAAGTAGGGGAAGTGAAGTATCGAGAAGCTAAAATTGCAGTTGAGGAAGTTCCTACAGTGGATGCCATTTGCAAGCGTAGTAGACGTTGAAGGTCCTGTGTTTATTGACAGTCACAGCTCAACATGGTCTCTATTGGTGTGTTGGGTTGCGGATAAGAGGATAGACTTCGGTCGTATCCTACGGCCAACGCCCTTCTCTTTTGCTTTGTTGCAAGATTGAGAAAATAAAAATGAAATTATTAAAATGCAAAACAAAGAGTAAAGTAGAAAAGAAGAGAACAGGAGGGAGACCGGAGAGAAAAAGATGTGGCTGAAATGGGATTCAGCCTTTCAGGTTTGTAATTTTTGACTGGTTAACAAAAATTTATGTATGTTGTTACACAGTAAAATTTGATTTTTCATTAGAATTAAGATCCGTTAGAATTATTTATAATTTATGAGTTTTTTTTTTAAGTATTTAGCAGTTTGATAGGTGTGATGGTAATTTTTTTTTTTTTTCCGTTTGAAAAGTGAATAACTCATACCACATAAATTAAAATAATAGTCAAAAATTACTTTGTAGTTGACTCTTGTGAGTTATATGCACTCTAATCTTCTTCTTTTCAACCAACTAATGTTAGACTTGAGGTATTATAGTTGGTGGGTGACAACTGATAATATAACATTATGTGAAGTACTCGACTGTCAATGATGGTATATACACATAATTAATGATGTAATTTTTTTAAAATTGTAATTGTTATCCATAAAATTGAAGTTAGTGTTTTATATTTGTTTTTCACTTTCTTGGATTGAGTTAAGAGTTAAAATATTAATTCTAAAGGGTACAACAAACTAAAAGAATTAGAATTAAACAATTCAATTCTATGTATTTAAAGGGAATTGAAATTAACAAAAACGATAAGAATGTGACGTCCAAATAATATATGACAATTAAGTGGAGTTTTAAAGACTATTTCATTTAAAAAAAATAATACTCCTTCCTTCAGAGCAGAGCAGCAAGGGTTAAAAAAAAAGTATGTAAAGTTTGATAATATGTTTCTAATTTTAACTACAGAGAAATACAATTGTTTTTTTTAATTGAAATTGATGTTAATTAGTTGATAAAGTTAGATCCAACTTAAATTAGAAGGCAGTGATATTTCACTTTTTAAAGGGTAACATTTTGGTTGGGATAAATTTAAAATCAATATGTCACTAATGGAGCGGGTTTCAATTCATTAAGATACCCAAAATATAGCAATTTGTTAAAAATACTTGTGTTATTTTATTTACATTTAAACCAACCACAACATTTTGGTGTTATTAACTTGTTACTTATTTGGAATCAACATACCAAAATTACCCAATAGCAAATTCTGAAAAATAAATTCTCCGCTAATTTAATTTTGACAGAAGGTAATAATAAGATTACATAGACTATGTTTTGAAGGTATACTTCCTTGATTGGGATTTCTTAAAACTATAGGAATGAAAGTGAATTTTAAAACAAATTATATAGGCAAAAAGTATACTTTTTTTATAGTTGATGAAAAAGTATTTATACAGACAAATTACAGGAAGAAACACAAATATAAAACAACAATCACACAAGAGATTTAGTTTGATTCATCATGATCCCTAATCTCGTTTCCTAATCCCATTCGGGTTCGTAGATCTCATTCTTTTTTTATCACAAAATTTATTATCTAAAATCCACAGCTAAGAAATTGATCAACAAAGCACTGACAATAGCAACCCTAAGTTACAATGATGCTGGATGCACAACTTGGCAGGTAAACAACTTCATGTCCTGTCTAAAAGCAGGCATTGCAGCTTCTGCCAAAGTTACCAACACCTTAAACCCATTCTTCCTTTCCAAACTTGCTGTTGAATAAGGCAAGAAGAAGCAAGGCTCAATACTCCCAAGAAGATTCCTTGAAACTGGCAAAACAGTAACAGGACCTCCCCACCCAAAATCCACTGATGAATGACCTAAATGTCTCCAATCTGTGAATCCACTCACTCCTTTTCCTGCTGTGATTCCATCACCAAAATGTAACTCTTGAAAATCAATGAATGATCTTACATATTCATTTGTAACATTACTTTTACTCTTCTTGATCAGCTCTGCTGTTTCCCAAATGGGTTTCTCTATCAGATCTTTGGCACTCAGCTGCACATACATTGCTACACACCCATTACCCCAATACCCAACAGGCAATGCTGGCTTTACTTGCTTCCTTATGTTAATTGAGTATGCAAACTTAACCTTCTCATCAGCCTCAACTTCTGAGTGCCTTACTCTGCTCCATTAATTTCAAAAAGAAACCATTAAAGCATTTCATATCTCATTTGCAACTAAAATTCATTACTGGACAGCAGTAGTTTCAGGTTTAAACACATGCAAAGAGACATAATTTATAGGACCTCAACTCAATTAAATCTTTAACTAATTGTGGTGAGAACATGACTCACTTGGACCGCCATACATATGCCCCCAAAGCTTCAAACGTGGTGAAGCTCAAGCCGGACTGCTCGAGTAGCTTGCTCTTGAACTGGTTCAAGCACTCGTCACTCACATGGAAGCACTCCCTCACAACCGGACCTATGTCCTGTTTGTACGGTGAGAACCCCTGATCCAAACCCAAAAACTCACGAATTATCGGCACCTCAACTCGAGTCGGGTCTCTAGGACCCAACAATTTCTCACGGTCCCATACCGGCTCCACTGTTATACGAGTCTTCCCGCGAGCCAACTCAGCTATTGCGGTGAAAAACTGAGTCCCGCCAACTCCATCGCATAAAGAGTGGTGTAAAGCAGCCCCGAGAGTAAACCCACCGCATTTGAACACTGTCACCTGTAGCATACACGGGTGGTTCGTTCCCTCATCCGGTTCCGGGTCGGGTACCAATTTTTCGACAAAATTCGTATCTGGGTCTTCGAGGTGATTTACATTTTCAAGAGTACAGTCCACGGTGGCTCGAATTAGAGGGACACCTTGACCGGAGGAGCAAGCAAGCATAAGGCGATTGTTTTGCTGGTGGGATGGGCAGAGAGTACCTGCAACGGGATAGTATTGAACAAGTGCGGCGGAGAGGGCTGTGGAGATGACTTGAAATGGGTCATCGGAGGTATTGGTGGTGCTAACGTACGCACGAAGGTAACGGAATGTGAGGTGGAGATTTGGATCCGTGTCGAGGTGAGACAGAGGGAGGAAATGGTCGTCGATGAAGGGAGGCCAAAAGGGGAGGATAAGAGTTGGTTCTGAAACTTTGATTTCCTGCATATTGTTGGAAAAATGGAGATTGGAGATGGCTCTCATGGTCTGGTTGGGTTTAAGCATTTATGGACAGAGAAGGAAAGGTTTCTATCCACCAACCCCAGGGAAGAAGAGAGAGAATGTTGTGCAAATTGGGAAGAAGCAACGTGGATCATGCTTTAACCTCATCTGATGCTGTATGCAAGAAAATGGGCGGGTTTGAAATACCTTTTTTTTGGTTAAATCATCTAACATTTTGCTTCAATTGTTTTTTACTATAGATTATTGGTATTTTCTTGATTTATGAAAGTTTTAGGGCATTTCTAACCCTCTACCTGCAATGTGTAAGAAGTATCAGTTAATATTTAACATCCTCTTAAACATTTGGACCAAATTTCACAAAATAAATAATGACAGATAAGATACAGGTTTGGCTCAATCCGTTCTAAACCTACTCAGAGTTTCAAAATAACCAAGCATAATATAAAGGTTAAGAAAAAAAAAACATTTTTTATTTTGATTTAATCATGTCAAAACTATTCAATTTAGATAGAACACCACATAATTAATTGATATAGTTCAAAATACATGAAAACAATATCTTGATTAAGAAAAATTCGAGCTTAAAATTAATAAATTGAGAAAATAATTTCACTAAGAATTAAGTCTGTATTGATACACCTTCTATGCATTGATGTTTTATTTCTTCATTATTTCTTAAAAAATATGACAACTAATTTTGTTAGATTTTATATCGATTTAATAATTTTGAGTTGATTAAGAATTCAATTAATAAATTAAATTTTGTAAAACTAAATATTAAGATAATAAATTTAATTAATTTTGTTTGGCACATAATATAAGATAATATGATAATATAAGACTATCCAGTTGACTTTTTTTTATAGTATTTGGTAGTAACATGATAGTATAAACTTACACTGTTAATCTTCTCTTATACTATGCCTGAGAATATAAAGCTATATAGGTGGGAAGAGGAATGATAAGATAACAATATAACAACAATAAAACTATATAACTTAATATATTATATAATTCTATACTATACAATCTTTTACGATACACTAAACGTTTAAATGACATTGATGGGAAAAAATAGTTTTAAGGATTAAAATAAGGCTTTGTTTGGTATATCGTATAAGGATAACATGATAATACAAAACTATCTAGTTGGCTCTTATATAACGTTTATTCAAAACATAATAGTATAGACTTATACTGTTGATTTTCTCTTATATTATGTCTAATAATATAAACCTATGTAGGGAATAAGAAAATGATAAGACAATAGTATAATAACAAAATAACTATACAACTTAATAAATTATATAATTTTATACAATAAAATTATATGTGATGCGTAACTCTTAGAATAGTTTTCTAAAAGGGAAAAAACCGGTTTTCTCTTATTGAACTACTGGGCCACCAGGGTTTCTCTACTATTTATAGGCCCAACGGTTTTAAATGAAGGCCCTTGCATTTAGCCCACGCAGCTTCGGCCGAGAAAATATAGTTTACGCATTTAGCCAGAATTGGCGCCATAACCATCTGGTGCTTTCGATCTCTCTAATTTTCCGGCTATTCTAACCATCATTCGCATATCTCCGACTTTCCACTGTCTTCTCCGGCACCGATTAAATCAGGTAGAGGTATTACTTTCGATTCACTCTCCGAATTTTCCATTGCGGAAAGCGGTAGTACCACTATAGGAGACGACCGTTCCATTTTGAAAATCGCAGTGAGTTAGTTAACTCTGGTAACACTGTAAGCTTGATCAGATCATTGAAGCTCAGTTAAATTTTTTCCAGCATTTGAAAGTAATTATATTTCGTTTTGATTGCAAAATTGTTAGGGAGTTTCAAATAAAATTGATTTGTTGACAAGTTTTCGTAATTTCTTGATTTCTGAGCTCTCTTTGCAATTTTTACTTTGATTTTATGTCAACGGAAAATTAAGAGTGTTGTAGTTTACTATGTTTTATAATCTCTGCTTTTTTCACTGGTTAGGACAGGAATTGGTTGTGGAATTTACGGAAATTTGAATTACCGTATTATCTTTTGTCCTTAGTTCTATATGTGACCTTTTCTGGGTTATCTCTGGCCTTTTTGCATTACTTGGATAATCTTAATCATGTTCACCATCATGAAAAAAATTAAGGAGTTTCTTGCTTCATGTTCTAGATATATGTTGTTTTACTCACTAGTGTAGGTCCTGGTTCAAATTGAAAAATGGTTGAAGCGAAGCCATCCTTCATTGTTTTTCTCCTAATCATGTTTTCGTCATGGGAGTTTCTGAGCGATTTTTCTTTGTTTTGTTGTTTTAATAGAAAAATGTGGAGATTTTTAATCTGTATTTTTGTTTCATGTCTTTCTCTTTTTAATTATCTTTTTTATCACGTCTTCTAACTGGTGATTCGGATGTCATATAGACACCTTGTTTTGGACTGGACTATCGCAGGGTCAATCATAAGATCTAGCTATCTTTGCAAATGGCAGAACAACAGAAGGAAAATTCCTCTGCGGATCCAAAGGAGAAAAGTTCACTACTAGGTTTTATCTTTAATTCCCTTTATTTGAAGGATGTATGCTTTCAAATTAATGCCATGCAGTTCCATTTATGGAATTAGAAGTAAATGAGATGAAAGAGCCAATGATGTTGGGTGTGCCGCATTCATGTTAATATAATAATCTGTATTTCCTTGTCAAGGTACTAGGTGATGATCATTAGTTTGGACACAACTAATTCTTATAGCTCTTAATTGGATAAGAAGATGAAGTTTATTGCTGCAAACCCTACTTCTTTTTTGCTTAAGTATATGCAATAATATCAAATTATTAAGCTTTGTTGCTTAAGTATCTGTAATATTGTCACATTATTAACCCTCGGTTGCCTCAGTTTGCTTTTATGAAATCTTATGACAAGATATCTCTTGAAATCATATTTCAAAAGTTTTGTAGGATATACAGTACCAAAAGAACAATAAGAGACATGAATTTAAGGTGTGAAAAAAATACAAAATAGCACCAAAACTTTAGAATCTCATTTCTTCCATTAATTTTGGAATGAGATCCCACATTGTTCATAGGAATCTTGTTTCAACGTTTGTATTATTTATAAACTCAGTACTGTGACATACCTTATGTTTTGTAATGAACGTGAGATTGCATTTGTAGTTTTGACACTATGTTCTTATTATTTTGGATTGACAAGAATATTATAGTGACACTATGCTTTTCCTCAAACAGGTGAGGAATATGGAAAGGAATTTCTTACCTCCTGGAAATCAATGTCAATGACAGACGATGATGCAATGGATTTTAGCTTTGGCACGGAACCCAAAGGCAAGACAAAGGCATTCAACTTTGAGAAACTGTAAGTGCTGCAGAGTTGAGTTATTATAGATATTGTAAACAATGCAATAATGGATAGCAGGATCTATATATGTTTTAATGTTAATCCTGTCTTTCGTATAATTAGTTACTGCATCACTTGATGTTTTCTCTTTATCACATCCACCACCAATGGTTAAAGTTAAATTCCTTTCTGGATTGTTCTTCCTCTGTCTATTTCAATTGTAGTGTTTTATGTATAAAACATAGTTTTGCATTTGAAAAATAGATTGCCACTGTATGAAATTTTGAATATGATAACAAAAGGACATATGAGTCTGCAGTTGCCAGATAACTTATTAGTCTTTTGTTTGCAGGGACATGGATTTCAATCTGGATGGTGATTTTGACAAGTTATCATCATTTAAAGTAGACATGTCAGACCTTGATTTTTCTTGCCCACCCAAAAAAACTGGAAAGTCCAAAGAAAAACCAGAAGGAGAATTGTCTTGTGGAAATCAAGGGAAACAAGACCGTTTTAGTTTCTCTTTTGATTTTAATGAGTAAGTGACAGAAATGTCTCAACATTATTTTACTGCACCTGTTATTTTGAGCTCCGTGATGCAATATCTGTGATTTTAAAATTTGAATATCACAATTATTGCTTCTCTTATTCACTAGGTTGGATAGTTTCAATCTTGATTCCGGCTTAACGAAAGGAGATAAGACTTCGAGTTACAAGCTAAACAACAAAGTAGTTAGTTCAGATGGAAGTGACTGTGAAAGTGCTAAAAAAGAAAAAGCTAATGCTACTGAAAGTGGTTGTGCACTTGATGATAGGATACCCAGTTTCAATCTTGATTCAGGCTTAAAGAAAGGAGATAAGACTTCCAATAAGAGCAAGCTAATTAAAGAAGGAATTACTGGTTATGGAAGTGATTGTGAAAATACTGAAATGCCAAAACCTATTGTCACTGAAAGTGGTGGTGCACTTGATGATAGCAGAGTCAATTTCAATCTCGATTCAGGCTTAAATAAAGGAGATAAGACTTCCAACAACAGCAAGCTAATTAAAAACGGAATTACTTCAGATGGAAGTGACTGCGAAAGAGATAAAATTCCAAAAGCCAGCGTCGCTGGAAGTGTTGGTGCACTTGATGATAGCATGGCCATAATACCCCCTGCATCAGAGAGTTATAAATTATCAAGCTCAGCAAATCTGGTGGTGTCACATGAAGCCAGAACTTCTCCGGAGATAACAAAATCTATTAATGTAGAAGAACGACACCAAGGTCAAGAAAGGGACTTATCTGAGAAGTCAATGCCCGTAGAACCAAAATCTCAGCAGGCTCTGGAAAAACTACCAGCCTGGTCTGTGGGTCAGAATGCTTTATATCAAGTTGCTATTTCTGAACAACCCACTGAAGTTTGCACTTTTAGGAATGAAGTAATTACTAGTTCAGGTGGAAAGCAAAATGTTGTAGGCAAAATGACACCTGATGTGGATACTAAATATGAAAACTCACCATTAGAGAACTCTCCTCCGTTGTTCATCAGTAGATCAGAAAGTAATAATGGTGAAAGTGTTAAGTTAGCTAGCAGTACAGCAGCAGGAGCTACTACAAATGACAGTGAACTATCTAAAGATTATCCAGTCATGGAAGATAATACTGGTGGAGGTGCCTTTAGGAAGACTTCACTCGACACTGATGACAATAGAGGAAACCAGAAGTCACTTGCACAGTGTCCTTCAGCCACAACAAGGTGAGGTTATTTATTGACTTTGTGTTTAGCAGCTGGGTTCTGAATATCGTTATTCTTCAAAGGGATAACTTTCATATTATATGTGAAGGATTACAAAGATAATAGCGGGTTTCAAACTTTCAATCTTTATCCTGCATGTATGAGATGGCTTTTACCATACAATGAACATACGTGATGAAATGCTGATGAATATAAAAGTGTACCTAGAATTGCATGGAGACATGGAATAAAGCATGTTGAATGTGAGTGTTAGTATATTAATTCACATTTTCACTATTCATTTCAATACTTAATGCAGTGGACCTGTAATTGATAAAATGATGGTGATGCAAGATCGTGATGTCAGAAGTATCCCCTCAAAGTTTTTCATCAGGCCAGAGGGTACTGGGCCTTTATTGCATCAACCATCATCAGCCGCGACAATGGGTACCTCCTTTGGCTGCAAAAGAATTGGAGATATGCGTCTGAGTTCAACAACTGGAATACAGTGAGTGAGTCATGCTTACTGTAAGAAATTTGACTATTGATCTTTCTAATGGGAGACTATTTTTTATTGTGTTCAACAGTGAGGGTTTCAATGCAAATGTTGCACAACTTGGAAGCAAACTGGTTGGTAATTCAAATTCAGCTGTAAGAGAATCAACAAAAAGCGACTCTGTTTTGTTGGGTACTGAAAAGAATGGAAGAAGTCTGTGCAATATGAGGTGACCATTTATGTATGGTATCCGTATTTTAAGTGAAGCTTCCGGACTTTGAAATCACTCTTCTGAATGTGATTAAATCATGTAAATTTGGTTCTATCACTTAATGTGATTAACCTCTCTGATTTTGAGCAGGGAGGGAAGCAATTCTGTTGATGCACCTATTAAGGGCAAGTTGGTTGGGAACACGCAGTCAAATGGAAAAGTAACAACTAACAAACCCATACTGCTAGGAAGTGAAAAGGCTATTAATGCTGTTAGCATTTTCAGGTAAGGCAGGCATAGTTGACTACCATTGCTTGAGTTGGCAGTAAAACTTCTATGCCAAAGACCACATTATTTTCTTTTTCTTCTCCATTTCATAGGCATTGCATGTTACTTAATTTAGGCTTGAATAGTTTCTGGTGCACTCGACTTGGATTCTTGTCTCAGTGCTTAAGGTTCACGAGTTTAAATATTTAGTTTTGCTGTCATTAAGGGAGGTAAAGGGTGTGAATGATTCATGATTGTACAAGAAGTATTAATAATGATTATTGCTGTGGAAGGTTTTGGTTGAGTTGGTTTTTATCCACTGTAGAATAGCGTCATGCATATCATTTTATGAATCACAATAGACTTAAGAACACTCCACTTGTGAAAGTTTCGACAAGGAATAAACTTGGGATGCTTATATGATTTTGGTATACTGTCTTCAAGTGTCTTGTGTACTTGCAGTACTATGACATAAAATGCTGACTGTTTTTCCTATTCTATTGAACCAGAAAAAGAAAATAAGAAGGAAATAGACGTTCATATCATGGTCAATAAGAACAGCTTTGAGGTAGGTATCCTAGTTAGTATGAGGAAATTAAATGAAATAGAAAATGAGATGAACTAAATTGGAAAAGCTGATCTTTGAAAATACAGACTACACCCCCTCCATTCCTAGGCTCTTCCTTTTATGATTATTCTCCTAATTTTGAAACGTTGCAATCTTTCTATAAGAAAACACACACACACACACACAAAAAGTTCTTTAATATAATAACTTTTTACACAGCAATATCATTTACTGGGTCTTTTCCATGATTGCAAACAACTTTTTCTCATTTACAATTAATGACATGCATTTTTTTTTAGTCGAAATTCATCTCACTTCATACACGGAGGCATTCAAGTTATTCTCTGAAATGGTGATGGTAATGAGCCATTCAGTCTTCTTTCAAGCTTACCATATCTTCGGAGGGGTTATGGTACTGTTGATGCATGTTCCATGGTCCTGTTTTAACTTCTTGCAGCTCTCATGCTAATCCCTCCAGCATAACTGAGAAGACTACTCAAGCTGGTAGCCAAAGTTCCGTAAATCTTCAACTTGGGGCTATGGGCGAGGAGCGCATCTTGAACTCAAGGATCAATTCAGAGGAGGGAAGTAAACATTTTCCTATCAAAGCTGACGAGACCACTGCTGATCTCTCCATCTTTAAAACTTCAAGGTATGATACTATAGTGCTTCCATCCCACTTGTTTGTTACTCTGACATCTTTTTTTACTGATTTTTCTTCTGTGACTCAGGATGATGGGAGCTCATAAGGTTCTAACAACTTCTACAAGTCAAAGAAAAAGTTATTCCTTACGAAATTCTGAACAAACTATAGACATCCAAGGCAGTACATCATCAAAGAATGACAGTCTGATTGAGAGTACTGAGAAACAAAAGCATTCAACCCTGTCGTTGAAGCGAAAAACAATTGAGGTTTTACATTTCATAAACCTGTTCCCCAGATCCTTGTAATTAAAGGATTATATATGACAGAAATACATGATGTCAGAACCCCCATCCTATTATCTGTTTTTAGTAGGTGATCATTTCTGAAATGTTCTCATAGCCCCTGGTGGAGTCACTTACTGTATACTTCCTGTTGACTAGGGTTCATGTCATTGGTATAATTTGCATGATTTTGTTTGTCAAAAAACAACAACTAAATGACTACTGTGGTAAGATTCTGTATATTGTTTCCAAGAGCATCAGAGATTAACTTTAATTTTCTAATATGAATATCGCAGGTATCTGATGCAGATTTACTGTCCTTGAAGCCTCTAAAACGTTTCTCTGAGTCACCTAGTCAAAGCAGGTCAGCAGGACCTACTGTACAACTGGTTGTTTGAACTTTATTACGGATTATGAAAAAAAAAAAAAAACTTAGTTACGGGTTCCTTGTTGGAAAACTATATGATTGATCTTCAAATGCCTGCAGAAATCCTACAGAATCTTCAGAAAACGTTGTTGAACAACAGGTATAGCAACCAAATTTTGGTTTCTCTAATTTGAAAATGGCTTCTAATCTCTATGGAGAGATAAGAAAAGAGTCATCCTGATGCTTGGTAAATTTATTAGTTCATTCCTTTAAATTTGTTTTCATCAGGTTGGCTTTTGCAAGAGTCAGGTGGAGAGTAAGTCCAACAGCATGCTTTATGATTATCCGACCTCTGTAATTGAACGTCCACAGGAGCTCAATATGACGGAACAGGAAATTCCTGTACTCGTGGAAGATGATGGAAATGTTGAAAAGGCTGAAGCATATACAAAGGAACTTGAAGACGTGAGTGAACTCATTTTTATTTTTCATGTCAACTACCAAGCCATTTATACATGCTTTACTTGGTAAAATTTAATTATAAAATAATTTGAATCCCTGAACCTGTCTTCAAAATGTTGAACCTCAAATTGAGATACAAACATATATATAGAAAAAAAAAAATTAAAAAATTACAGCATTAATTTGTAGAAAGATGAGAATTGTTATCATATGGAGTCTTTTCTACCCACAGAACATAAAAGATGAATTGGGCTAGTGTTCAGTAGTCTGGACGCTAGCCCAATTTACAAATTACAAAAATGTACGCTCCCTGATCTAACTAACATTTCTTTCTTTTCTCTGTTACCCTTTCAGGACTTCTGTCTCTTGCTTTTGACTGTGTAACTAACCAAATAATATAATTTGTAGAACAATTTTGTGGCTGTTAAAGTCTTTAAGGTATATTTGTTTACCATTACAGTTCCATTGTAGAATTTTAGGCTCTAACTTTTTCACTTTGTAAAGGGTATTGACTGCCGGCAATTATATTCCAACTTTGATGTTCTGAAGGTCTGAGTTAAAATTTGGACTTTGTTTTTCCTGAGTGGGACAGAGCATGAAGTGGCTCACGTTATGGGTTTGTAAGGGAAAACGCTAATTGGATATATGGCCTATTGATATGCATCTACCTTGATTTGCTAAGCTTCTCCTTGTTCCTAAATAAGCTGGCAAAATAAACTCAACTAATTTTAGAATAACAAGAAAATGAAAAAAAATGACATTATCACTTGAACAAAGTTGGAAGCTTTTACGCACTTTCATCCATTTTTATTCAACTAATATCTTTTGTTACTATGAACTGTATTTTCATTCCAGTGGTTGTGCAAAGTCCAAACCATTTTGGGGTCAGAGAAAAGAAAAGAAAATTACGTATTACATGAAGAGAGTTAATATGGTATCCACTTGCAGATTTGCAACATGCTGAAGAAGAAGCATGGCGAAGCTAAAGAAATACTAGTCCGAGCTATTGTGAACAACAATAATTTGCTGATGCTTAATCATCCTATTTACGAAGAGAAGATATCCTTCCAATTTTCGGTTGCTATAATTTCCTTTTTTACTTTCTTATAACCTTCTGTTATCAGAAAAAAATAGTTGTATCTTCCTTCATTTCTAAAAACATTCTCAAGGTTCAGAAATTTGCTTCCAAACTGATGTCCAAGGAGATTCAGACATGATCAACAGAAAAAGCAGACATGCACAGGTATGTGCCTATGAAGCAGTACTATTGCAGGATAAATTTTGATAGTTTCTGAAATAACTGATTGTTCATTCTAAATTATGGTAGACAACTAGTTGCCATTCAAATTCCATGAACAATTTAGTATTTTCCAACTTGCTATGGCCTGGACTGTACATTCCCACTTCGTTATGATCATCTTATAAGTTTATTACCAAATCCTTGGTGGTGCAGAGTTGGATCTTTTCTGTTCAGATTTGGGAGATATAAAGTGCAGAGTAAGCACAATTCTGGGTCTATTGTAGAAAGTTTTTCTTTATGATTTTGTAGAGTACCTGAAAGTGGTTAGGCTTTTGTGAAAGCCATAAGGAAAGATTTACTTAAAGATGGTGACTATACAAAAATGCTAGTTAGCAGCTTAAAAAATTTCAGTGGGTGGAATGTAAAGAGAAAAGGTTGGACTCTTTCAAGTCCATTGGGATAAGTGGAAACTATATACAGGAAACTCTCCATTACTTATCCTTGTCTTTTTTACATACAACGCGATACATATTTTGAGTTGGCCAATCACTTGGTATAGGAAGAACTTGAATAAGAAAGATTATTAAGGATGATCTCCATTTGCTAGCAGATCCAAGGTATCTCTTTGTTTACAATTTATAACCCAATAGACACTGCATATGTATCTTACCGACTGGGTCGGCATTTGTTTTTGATGATTAGCGGGAAGTGCTCATAAAATTACAAAAGCCATATTGCACTAAGGACCAAAAAAAACATCAGATTGTTCCCTTTTTGAGGTCCCATAGCATCCACTTCTGTATTAATAAACTGAAGTATTGAGCACCTTCATGGCTATAAAATCAGAAATTCTAAGCTTAAAGTCTAAACAATTCAAGCAATTGTTGAAATCTTAAAGGAGGAAAATGGCAAGGCTGAGTTGCTGTTTGTGTCTGTTTCTCTTTCTCATGTTGCTTTCATTTTCAATATCTGAAACTTGTTGGTTCGACCCGGGATTGCCGGGAAAGAACCTAATCAGATCAAACCGGGAATTGGCTAAAAGTGCTAAGGTATCTTTTAGCATTGTGTTCAGAACTATAATTGCAAAGAAATCCAGGTATGCAGTCCAGCGAGTGAGTCCTGGTGGTCCTGATCCACACCATCACTGAAAAATTCAGAGATATTTATTTCTGCTAAGATAATATTTTTTAGCAAATCCAGTTGGCATGTTGTATTTTTAACCAAAATGACGTTTTAAAGTAAGTTCTTCACATGTACACCGTTTATCTGAAATTGAATGAAATCTTAGTTATACTAATGATTTAGTATGCTATTTTTGACAAATTTTTTTTTTTTTGCTCTAAAAAAAATATATATTCAAGAGGTTTTGACTTTATTATTAGTTATGAAAAGAAAAGTGTAAAATTAAGACAAAAAACAAATTGTGGACTTAATGCTCCCTTTTGCTCTATGCATTGATTTTCTTTTTTACCGTTCAAGATGTCAGTTTAGATGATGGGTTTGTGGCAATAGAGATGGCTATCTTCTTGAGTGTGGCACATGGACCTCTAATGTGCAACGTAAGTCATGTTATACACATGTTGGAGAGAGGAGAAATATTCATTTTCTCCCATAAATATATTTAATTCACAAATAAATTTAATTTTTTAAGAAATTTTTATGAGCCTCTCTTTTATATATAACATTCTCGTGTTCGTGCTCTAACATAAAAGAGAATTTTGATCCGTTTAGCCTAACGAATAGCTTTTGTTTGACCACTTACTCTATTAATGATCAAATCCAAAACTTTCCGACCCATGATAGAGCTTGGCCTAATCCCCTTGGCGTTAATGAGGAGATTTGATCAAATCTTTCGAGTCCAAACAAGCTTTCTACACTATAAAGTTAATTTGAGTAACAGAATCGTAATAGTCAATTGACAAGGGATAATATAAAGAAAGATATCCTATGATCCCAATTGGATTTGGATTCATCCTTTAGTGCTGTAATCCTTCACAGGAGTAGAGGAAATTTTTTTTTGCATCATCAGTCAATTAGAAGCACTGATGCAGACCTGGAAAATTTAATCCACCTAGGAAAGAATCATACCCATACAATGCTTTTATTTTAACGCTCCTCTCTCGCAAACCCAACCCTCAAAACCCATAACGGAATATTATACTTGTAATTCTCATGCATAACCGGTCAGATTTTTATTTTTTTTAATATATCAGGTGTTTTCAGTTCATTTTACGTATATTTTGACTAATTATCTTTTAATTTTATAAAAATAAACAATATATGTCTTCATTAAAAAATTTAAAAAAACTTATTTCTTACGTCATTTTAAAAGAGATTTGAATTTATAAAATGATAAAATAAATAAATTGAACCCTTTTTATCATGAGACTAACTCTTTAGCGTTAACTAATTAAATCTAAATCAAAAATGGTGAATTAAACCTGAAATATACTCTTTTTTAGCCTGTTTTTAGTTGTGGGATACTTTTATTTCATTATAGTTCTAAATAATTGAATTAAAAACATCTAAAGCTGTCTTCAAATATGATTTTAGTATTTGATATTTGTTTCAAAGACTTGAAAAAAAATATGGAAGAGATATAGTGGATATTAATTATATTAGAGGTGATTTATTGTTCACAACTAAAAATGGCCTTAAATTCAGAATATTTGTGAAATTTTCGAAGCCAGATAAGACAACAATTTAATAAACTTAAAAATAATGAAGTCAATCACTCCTTTTGCCCTCCATCATATTTCCTTTAGATAGCAACATTCATGTACGGACCCACTAAATCTTTTGATGAGATTCTCTTTTCTTTTCCTATGATAGATTCTTTTATCACTATTTCCTCTACTCTGTTTTTTGTCTTTTCTAAGATTCTATTTCCTGTAAGAGATTTCCTTCCTTTTCCTTTTATTATTTTCAAAGAAAAATAACCTTATCGTCCACTATTATCAATCATCATATATGATAACATATCATCATATATGATAACATATGACAAGTGATACTTAGTGTAGAATTTTAAATTCACAATGCAATATATTTTGTATATTAATATATTTTATAAATAGAGTCACTATAAGATAATGTTATATTCAAATTTCAAATATCATAATCTATCTAATCTAATGTATTCAAATTTAAAATGACAGAAACTATCTTATCTGACTAATTGATTTGGATGAGGTTGTTAGGTAGATGATAACTCTTTTACATGCCCCTAAAGGTGGAGGATCCATTGGAGACTCCAATCTTATGTCTCAATTGTAGAAAACGTTGTTTGGACAGAGGTTTGGTAAGAGTATCTGCTAGTTGATATTTGGTGGAGATGTAAGACACTCAAAGCTTTCCTGCTTGAACTTTTTAACGGACGAAGTGGTAATCAAGTGCTAGATGCTTCATCCTTGAGTGAAAAACTGGATTAGCACTAAGATAAATTGCCCCAAGTGAACTTGAGATAATTGCTTGATTGAAACACCAAGTTCTTGAAGTAAGTTTTGAATCCAATTGAGCTCAACAGAGGTGTGAGCCAAGGCTGTCACACCCTCAAATAAAAGTATGACTGACCGGAATGAATGTCCATATCCTTGTAACCCTGAATATGCAATCAATGGGCATCACAATTTAAAAATACATTATAATCAATATTATCAAAATATTATATAGTCAAAATAAAATCTGATACCTACAGTTAAACACAAAACGATTTATAAAAATATTGACAGAGATTCTTCATACGGTAGAACATATCCATAATATCAACAAACAACCTGGATTCAAGTTAATAGTAAATAGTGATATCAGAATATATAAATAAGCTCCGCTCCTACCAAAATAAAACAACACCATAATAATCACAATATATACTACAACTACGCACGACATTCTAGGCGACTACAAGTACTGTCCTTTACGCTCCAAGTGTGCGATTTTCGAGATATACCTTGCCGCTGCAGAGTCGGCTGGTAGCCGTATATAGCAATTAACAGTGATCTCCAGAAAACTAAAAAAAATAACCACAAAGGAAAGGGAGAGTCATCAAGACTCAGTGAGTAAATCATGTACCCTATGGGTACCAGCATCATACAACACAGTTATCTTAATTTACAACTTATATTCAAATCTATCGGTGCACGTACATGATTATACAATCATAGTTTACTTAGTTCACAATCTCAAAACAGCAACTAGATCATACAGATCAATCAACAATTAAACAATCAACTAAATAAGTAAAGAGCCAACGAGTAACTCAGCCCCGCACAACAGTATCTCCTCCACCAGGCATTTAAGCGCCCGCACAACAAATTATTCTTCGTACACAAATCCATCCCACCGGGGCTGAGCACTTAAATAGTTTTTAAAACCATTATCAGAATCAATATAACTCATATAAACTCGCAAGTTCAAATAATCTAGGTGCAATTGGATTTTAATTTCAAAAATAAAAAACTATTTTTCATAAAATTTTCACGTGTTGGCCCTTATCAGTCACAATCAATGTCAATCACATATAATCCAGTTAAATTACTGAAATCACTCATTAAATTCAAATATGCAAATAATGGCACACAATAAATCTAATAACCATAAAACACATAATTCACTTACAAGTTCACGAGAACTCGTCAGTTCGTCTGATTTGTGACGATGTCAAAATATCCTCGACATGCTCTGAAGCTGAAAATCATAAATCAATAAATTACTAACAATCACTTCTAAATTAATTTAACGATTTCTTAGTCGTATATAGTTATGTCTAATATGTTTCTTAAAACAATATTAATTAACCCGTTACATTCACCGATTTAACTTTCATAATTTAACATTACCCTATCTATATATTAAAATTAATCTATATATAGATATATATATATATATATATATAATTTCACTTTAACCAGTTATATTATCTTTTATTGCATAATTGTATATATGAATATATATATATTTCTTGTTTAACATTAGTTTCCCTTTTTATTTATACTCCATTCATAATTCAATTAACAATCAATGAAAAACATCCCACTCACAGTTACACAAGACAATCAAGGAATTAGGAGCATAAATTAGTGGAAAGCTACACAATTAAAACCACCAAGATGCAGGGAGAAGGATGGCGGTTGGTGGCTAGCAGCTGGAGCATCTGGCTGCTTACCATGAACGGAAATCAATCACTTCAACTTGCTGTGCTATGCGGTGGCTGCTGACTTCAATTGAAACTCACGACCGGTTGCTGCCATGGATGGGAATTGAAGCCCGGTGTTCCCAACGGTTGAAGGAAAGCAAGCAACTTGCATTGCACAAGTGAAAAAAACTCGACTTCTAGGATAGCTCACCGAATATTGGATTATTTTAGTCGGGAACAGAGGAAAAATGGAGGAGTTGTGGAGCAGGGGAGGCAAAGTCAGTTTTGTCTCTTCTTTTTCTCAGAAGAGAAGACGGCAGCAGGAAAAATAAAAGAAAGAAAGACAAGCAAAAAGAAAACCAAATAAAATAATAACAAAAAAACTACACCACACAATCACTTAGATATTTCTCTAACTCTACCATACCTTCTTCAAACCATTTTATATTTATATCTTTCTTTGCATATATATATATATATATTCCACTTTTATAAAATTGTACTTAATTCCACTTCACAATTAACTCTCCCATTCAATGACATTAAACCCACCATTGATAATACATATATGTATATATATATACAACCATCATGTACATAAATTCTAACGCACGAATTAATTTATCGGATTGTAACATTCTAACATATACATTAAGTTATCGGGTTATCACAAAGGCTCTATATTCTGTCTCAGTGGAAGAACGAGCTATTGTTTTCTATTTAGAAGTTTTCTAAGACAAGATGTTAGAGCCAAGGTAAACAACATAAACAATTGTAGAGGATCTATTATCTTGGTAACCTCCTTAATCAACATCACTAAATGTTGTTAGATTTAGTGTAGAGCTCTTTTGTAATAGAAGTCTATGGAAGATTGTGCCTTTGCGATAGCGTACCACACGCTTTAAAGCTTGCTAGTGTTGTTCAGAAGGTTTGTGCATAAACTGGGAGAGTTTATTAACGGCGAAGACAATATTTGGTTTAGTTAATGATATATATTGGATTGCTCCTACCAATTGATGAAACATAATGGGATAAGTGGAAGCAGTGCCATCACATAACTTTAAAGGGACTATGGTGGAAAGAGGAGTGACTCACCTAAAGCTATGGCACAAGTCAATAATGCCAATACAGTTGCAACAGCATGGAAAACTCTAGAACATGTTCATGCTGCTAAAACACGACCACAATTTATTTCCCTCAAGACCAAACTGACTACCACCCCACAAGGAAATCGATCAATGAGTGAGTATCTCCAATTTATGAAATCCATTTCTGATGATCTTTCCCTTGCTAATAGTCCTCTTGATGAGGATGATTTAGTACTACATATCTTAAATGGTCTAAACTCTTAATTTCAAGAATTTAACCACTGCACTTCACACTCGTCCTACTCCTATTCCCTATGAGGAATTATATGATCTATTAGTTGAACATGCCGACCAGGAAACAAAGCCAGAACCATTTCATCTTGCCACAGCTAATCTTGCTCACAAAAATTATCCTGTTGCTAATCCATTGCCACAACACAATGACTCCAAGTTCCATAAATCTCATCCCAGTTCATCCTCTCCCAAACATATTCAACGCATTGACAAGAATCACCCAAGGTGTCAAATTTGCAATAGATCCAATCATACAGTCAAAAAATACTGGTTTCTCAAAAAGTTTGTTGCTACTCTACTACCTCAAGCTAATGTTGCATCTATGACTAAACAAAGTGATGCAAGCTAGATTGTTGACTCTGGTGCTAGTCATCACGTCACATCTAACCTTAACAATCTTTGCCTTTATATTGAATATGGCGGTCATGATAAGCTACATATTGGAGATGGCTCAGGTTTGCACATTTCACAAATTGGTTCTACTTTTCTCAAATCTTCCACCCGTCCATTACAACTTGATAATATCTTCTGTGTTCCTTCCATTAAGCAGAATTTGTTATCTGTCTCTCAATTTTATAAAACATAAAGGAGTTGTCATCTACCCAACAACCTCATCCAAATTAATTGGCTAGATAAGATAGCTTCTGCCATCTTAAATTTGAATACATTAGATTAGATAGATTATGATATTTGAAATTTGAATACACTATACTTTGAATGTAACACTATCTCTTAGTGAATCTATTTATAGAGCAGATTAATATACAAAATATATTGCATTTTGCAGGAGTTGATCTTGACGTTCCCATAACATATAAGTAGGATTTGGAGTGGTTTCACCTTCAAGTCTTGGAGGTGGCCAGGCAATGGTGCCATCAAGATAACCAAGAAGGCTATAGCCTGTGACAACAGTTAAAAACTGTTTATGCCAAACATGACAATTTGTTGTTGTCAACTTCAAAGGTAGTTGAGCTGCGGCATTGATAGAAATTGTTGTTGGCTTGGTCGAAATGATGGTAGAAGAGGTAGCGGAAGATTGATCTAAGACCATAAGTCTGTGCTTTAAAGCTACAGGCTCTGATACCATGTAGTATTTTAGATTGACAATGCAATATATTTTGTATATTGATCTGCTCTATAAATAGAATTACTAAGAGATAGTATTACATTCAAGGTACAGTATATTCAAATTTCAAATATCATAATCTATCTAATCTAATGTATTTAAATTTAAAATGGCAAAAGCTATCTTATCTAACCAATTAATTTGGATGAGATTACTGGACAGATGACAACTCCATTACACTTGGTATATTCAGGGTTGCTATTGCTACGTGACTGGAGTAGCAATGAAAAAAGTCAAACATGTAGGCGCTTGCACCTGATTAAATATTTTCTTCTTCTTTAAGAAATGTCAATTTCTTAAAAATACCGATTCAAATTACTAAATTCAACATGTTAAGCTTAACCAATTTCATTTAGACTGAAAAATTATACAATTTTATGAAATCGTGCGCTATAATTTTCAACTTTAAATTGTTTATAAAACTAGTGATTATAAAATTTAATATTTTAATAGTGCAAAAAGTAGATACAGACTCTAAATAATGATGATGAGTTTCTCAACCGTCATCTTTAATATTAAAACAATTTCGGGTCAACTTTTGTAACATAACCTCTCTTTAAAATTCTTTCCATTGCTGCATACTCCCTCACATATGTAGTTTATGAAGCTGTCATTAATAAATATGTAAGACCTAACTTTATATTAGATTTTTAGTAATTTATTGTGACATTACCCTCATGAACTGCCCTATTACATTGGTCGTAGCCCCATAAACAAAGCTTGGCAGGCACCTTTGCTGCTTTATGGGCTTTAGTACTAGTGGTCCTGAATTGAACTTGATCTAATTCACATTCTCAACCTCGACAAGACCATTGAACGTGTAGTTTCCCCACGTCACAGAACATAATGACCTAAACCACTATTGCAAAAGGCTTAGACTTGTTTGGTTTTGACAATTAGGTAGATCTAATTTGATAACAATCAATTCAAGGAAGACACGAAGGGATGCACCTCAATTCCATTGCCATCGAGATTCAAGCTAACCCAAAATAGGAGAGCTTGTTGGCATACATGTCCAGATTCTAAAGTATCAAAAGAATTATTTTATCCAAAAATTAGGTAAGGTCACGCCATATATTTTGATTTCTTTCATATTTAAACTAGGAGTTTGTCAGCGTGAAAAATACACAAACTTTTTTTCTTATCTTTACTAAAATTTTAATTATTAAGATCAGTAATGACAATAATCGAACTGCTAATCATTAAGCTAATACCATATTAAAAAACTATTTCACTCACTAAAGAAAGGACCATCAATATGTATTGATCTCTTATACAAAGTACTAAATATAGAATTCAGTGTGCGCCTGCACACAGCTAGGTTACTACTGAAACAGCAAAGCATTAGAGTTTGAAAAGCAGGAATCTGAATTGAGGGTACTCCCTTGCATTTGATTTGCTTAATGTGCATGTACACTTCACAGAAGGTAAAATAATGATAGTGGCAGTGCTCTTTCTTCCATTGCTAGGATACAACCAGAAGCTCATATAATTTACATCTAAGCTAGAAAACAGGTTTCACCATGATGGCCTATATATATGTGCACAGATTTTGCCTTTGAGACTCTGTCTAAACGTTCACATTATATGGCTAACTTAAGGTTCTGGTTTTGTCTTTTCTTAGTCCTTTCACAATTTTTATATTCTGACACTCGTCCTCTCCATCGACATTTGATGAGCAGACAGAGCAGTGCAACCAAAATAGATATGCTTGGATTTTTGAAGATAATATCAGCTGGAGGGAAGGGAATATGGAAAACTCAACATAAGCCTAATAGACTCAGTCCTGGAGGTCCGGATCCCAGGCATCACTGATGAATTCTTGCAATGATCTTTAGAGGAAGCTGTCTTCTTTTCATCAGATTATGAATAAGTACTCAGTCTTGCTGTTGTTGGAACTTTGTACTGTGATCCAGTGCTATGTATAAGTGATTCACTATCACTTAGTTGTGTAATTGAATATGATATGTGACAATTAAATGTACCAACTGTGAAACTGACCATATCACCAATGTCTCTGTTCTTTTCCATGTGTGTTTTTCATTACTCTAGTCTCACAAAAAGGTATGCATGTTTGATGATGTTGATTTTCTTAGTTTATAATGTACTCAACTCTTACAGCAATCAATCAGGAGTCAGTAACAGAAGTCCTTATTCGAAATTAACTGGGATATGAGTAACACAGGATACAAAGTGCCTACTTTTCTCTTTAAGATTCATTTTTCACGAGATGTAAGTTGTGCAACAATGTTTTACATTGACTGTCAACCCCTAAAACGAATATTTGTCTGGCTTAGGATTTGCATGTATTAATAATTTCTAAAAAATGTCATTGCGCTCTCAGCGCATTTTCCAACCCTCCCTTGCCTTTTTCATCTAATGGACTGCTTGGAACATAAGAGAGTTCCACTTGAAACTATCATCTGACACCCTCAACCAGGGTAGTGGAACATAGTGGTCATCTGACACCCTCAACCAGGGTAGTGGAACATAGTGGTTATATACATTTTCCTCTCCTCCTGTTTCCCAACCAATGTGGGACTTTCTCTCTTTTGGAGTATTACAATTAATTGAAAGTATTCAATAGTTGACTCTTGTGAGTTATATACACTTTCCTCTTCTTTTTCCCAACCAGTGTGGGACTTCCTCTCTCTTGGGGTATTACACAGGAAGCTTCAATTTATGTAATATACGTACATTATTACTTTCTATTTATCGTATCAAAAATTAAATTTGCTTGTGTTTTAATTTAACTAGATGTATAACACAGAACTACCAGTACAAGTTGCAAAGCTGCACAAGTACAGCACAGACTTCTCTCAGCTGAGAAACACATCACACCTATGACACTACCGCTTACTCCAATTAGTCCTCTTAAACTGTATAGTATGCCAGACTTCTCATCTGATCTTTCCTTCTTGCACTTAATTCTCTGGTTTCTCTCTTCCCATGGACTACAGTTAAGTGCGGACAGCTAGCTTGATTAGTACAGAGGCTTCTGCCTTTAACTAAACTAGTGAATCTCACTCTGCCACTCTCTACTTCTTCTAGGATGAAGCAGAATCTGCTAGATTCTAATGACAATGTTATTGGCACCTTCGGTAATTGGCTCTGTCAAAACTAGAAGCACCAATTGATTGGGAGATCGAGAAAACTATAAAAATAAAATCCCTTTTCCTTCCTAACAACAGAAAGTAGAGTGGTGATAGAAGAGGGATATGTAATGATCAGTTTACATTTTTTATTTGTACTGTGACTCTGTGAGATGATTTAAATCTAACTATAAAGGAAGTTAATGCCAAATAATCTTTGACTGTGGTATGCCTAAAAGCTTATGAGATTCATGAAGAGCAGCAGTGTTTTGCTTATTGGTATAATATATCAACCTTGCTAGAACAAGATAAAAATGATACTGGTTGGTATTTGTTTTTACTAAAAGCAACAACAACAACCATTAATCCCAATTCATCAAGGTCGGCTACATAGATCCATACAAAACTAGCTGGTATCTGTCACAAGGAATTATTTTCCTCCATTCATTCTTATATATTTATGGCTAAGTTCTCTTCTCAACATTTTATACTCTTATCTTTCCTCGCTCCCTCTATACTCACGTAACTTTTGGTATTGTAATATAAGATAGTGATACAGCACGCCTTGGCCACATCATGCTTATCTTTCGGCAGACGCCAGCAATAAGAATTGAAACTAAAGAATCTACCGTCAACTAGTAAACTTTACAAGTTAACAAACTCTATTTTAATTGTTCTTGTCCATAGCTTATCCACATGCATGACACCTACTTTTGTCGATCATAGCTGTAAACACAGTTCTTAATTAACCGATAACTACCAACTTCACATCCGCATTAGCTCTAGAATATATTAGTTTAAGATTGGCATTATGTCATTCAGAAACAGATAAAGGGGTGCTACTTTCAGAATATACATGTCATGTATGGGAGTCACATGTCATACACACATTAGCAAAGCCAGCTACACTTAGCCTTTTTACATGATGATATTATTGAATCTAAAAAGCTTAAGAGGCCTAGATCTGCTTCTGATTAGAAAATAAACCTTATAATGGATTTACACCTCAACGAAAATAAATTACTGGCTAGGATTATCTTTTTGACTGGACAAAGCTTGCAAAACAATTTGATCCTCTTTAGAACGAAAAGACTTCAGTTCATTGCTTACACTTCCCACTGAGTTTTAGATAAATACAAGACTACTATAACTACCCATTACTCTAACATGCATTGAACTAGAACAGAAAATTTTCTAGAAGAGTAACACCCAAAGCAGCAGAAGTACAATGCCTAGCTTGAGGTTCTTGATGTGCATTGTTATTATCTTGCTTTTATGTGCAAGAAGCTGTGAAACGCGGCCTGTAATTCCAACTTTAGTGAGGAACCGAAGCCTGCAATCCTGGAAATTGAATCAAGCAATAAGAGGAGCCAGAAAACTTAGCAACAAACGTAAGTACCAGTTGCAGAGAATGAGTCCAGAAGGACCTGACCCTCATCATCACTAGCTTGAGAAAATTGTAATTGGAAGTTTTTAATTTTGGGAAAAGGGGAATAAAGCCAGCAGTACGCTATTCAGGAGAGTCGAACCTTGAACTCCGGAATATTCGAAGTGTAGCTGGGACACTGGCAATCCTTGTAGTGGGAAGTTGGAACTACATGTAGAGTTAACATGAATAATGTGGCCTGATTCCTAATATATATTTAGGATTCTATTGGGCTTCTAGTGCAAGTGCATAAGACATATACATGTAATATCAATCTTTTTCAATGTGAAATAGAAAACAGATGAGTTTAGTGCTGATTTCTTTGTACTTTTAAGCAATCTGATATGAAATTTGAAAATTTCCCTGAACTAATGAGCAACTCCCGCAGTAAGTAATACATTGAACAAAAAAATCAACCAGTTATCCAAGTCCAAAATTTCATTCCGCAAGGATCGATTTCTGGTGTCATTGTCGGAGTTTTACCCCCCAACCCCTCCCTGTACAGCCCTCAAGTTGAGGCTGCTCTCCCCTTCACCTAGGTAAAAAAAAAAAACGAGCATAAAATGTAACAAATTAACAATAATTTTTTAATCTAGTGGTGCTTACCAGGTACAAGAATCAATGCGGTACATGGAACGGGAATCAGAACGTGGAGTGGTACTTATCAATGAGATAGGTTTCTTCAAACCGATTAGTGGAAACCAAATACGTTGATTTAAAATAATAAATCATTATGAGGATTGCAAATATTATAATTAATATATATATATATATATATATATATATATTATTAATAATTTTTAGATAATTAAACATATCAAATATTTTCATATCTCCTACGCCAATTTACATTTATTTAATTTTATTAAAATATAAATAAAAAATAGCCTATTTATATTACATAAAATAAGAGTTTGAATACTCTAAATTAAGTGTAGTTCAAGTGGCAAGAGATGCTTGAGCTCAACAACTGAGGAGTCTTTATAATGTAAAGGTTTGAGCCCACAGGATCATTTGTTGGGAGGGACAATCACGAACTCTGAACCAGGTTAGGCTCACACCAAAGGGGGTGAGGATATTCATGGGAAACCAAAAAATAGGAGGCCGAATACCTCAAAACGAATGAGTAAATAAGCTATTCTACAATAAGTTCGCCTCCCTCCCAAAGAGACCGAAATCGAGTGTCTATTAATTCTCCTTAGAATAAACAAACACAGTAAAGTGTTGCAGATTGTTAATGAATTTTATTTTTTTTGTCGATTTATGTTCTTGATTTCTTTTCTACTGCATTCTCTGATTTTATGATCGAAATGTTAAAAGTGCTATTCTAAATCAATAGTGATTCTCGTTTCGAATCGAACATTTCAGTTCAAGGATCATTATCTAAATAGCGATCTCTAGTAACCATTAAGTGTCTCCTATGAATCTTTTGGAAAATGAAGGGAATCTGGTGATAACAGCTACAGGAATGGAATGGAATTCCATCTAAGATTCCAAACACTTTTAAAAGAAAAAAAAAGATAAACAATTGTCATCATTTTCTAGGTGCATTGAACTGTCAAGTTATTCATTTACATCCAAAATGGTCTCTTTATAACTCCAAAAGGTATTTCATTACCAAATATGCTCCCTTTACAAAATAATGGATGGAGATCAAATTCTTTCAACTACTACAAAGACTCACTTAAAATTCCAATATAAAATTGTATGATTATGTAGGTAATTCTAAAATTCCAATATAAAATTGGATGCTTATGTAGTTAATTCTAATGAGTGAAGACATGTCAGCATTGCTAGCTTAGTTCCACTACTCAACTAACTCAAAAGTTCATCTCCTGTCTCTAAGGTATCTATATGTACTGTAAAAATTTGCCTAAACTTTCATGCGATAGAAAGACAAAACATGATATACATGGAAAGTTGGAAGATTTGTTAGTGTATATATATGACCGACCGATTGGACTTTGAAGTGGTCATTAAAAATTAGGGAGGGATGACAAAAAAGTTGCTAGACAAATAAGAAAAAATTTTGAAGCTTTAGTTTTCAGTGCTAAAACAACTTGGAGATCAAAACTTTGCTTACTGGGTCTTAAAACATCTTAAGTTTTTGGGTTAAATAATTTTGTTTATAAAATATTAAAGCATTTATAATCATAATAAATTATAAATTCTTGTCATCATTCATTCTCATTATAAAGTATCAAAACGTTTATGATCATAATAAAATATTATAAAATATCAAAACGTTTATGATCATAATAAAATATAAATTTCTTGCAATCACTCATTCTCATTTAAGTTTCATTGAACTTCTAATAAATAGATTATTGTCATGAGTTATGATGTCATGGTATTTCATAAATTTATGTTATATGTTATTCTTTAAGGATAAAAGACTAACGAGCAGTTAGGAATCACTGTGGTCTGAGCCCATTCTCATGTACAATTGACTGTTTCCATGTATCCTGAGAAGACCTAAAAGTTCTCTTTTAGACACGGCAAAAATCTATTTGTTGCCTTCATGGGCAAATTGATCTTCTAATTTTGCTTCCACAAGTGCCTTACATGACAAGTTAACTAATACTGTTTATATGAACTTGGCTCCTCTAAACCAGACTGCGCTTACAAAGAATTAAAGACATTATAAAGTGCAGAGAATACATCAGTAAGGATCAGTATGGTTTAGATAATGCATTTTAGAGAAACTGGATCCATTTTTGAAAAGAACAAACACAAGCATCACAAAGAATTCCACTGTCTTTCATCCGTGATGAGAGAGTTTTTTTTTTGGTTAAGTAAGAAACAATGGGAAGAGCCAGGAAAAGATGTAAAACTGCAGAAATATCAAGTAGATTCATATCACGAAGTATAATTCACTACTTATGTAGATGGAAATTGGATAGTCAGAGCAGAAATATGTCGTATGACTATTACATGGTAATCAACCTGTTCTGATATAACGTCTATTTAGTAACACCAAAATGAACCCACAAAAAGATAAGTTATCCCCCTCATGTGATGTACACATAAATTGTTACTGGAAAGCCTTAAGGGGGTCCTTGGGGTCAATATCACCTAGAAGTGGGAGGTCTGCTGGCAAAGTTTCTAAACACACACCTCCATCCTTCAGCGTCATGATTACTTCCTCAAACACAAGTCTGTTGCCAGTTTCAGTTAGGTGCAAACCATCTCTGGATTTTCAGTTGAATAAATCAGAGCTCGATATTATACACTTAAGTAACATTTAATAATTTCTTGTGTAGGAAGAAGACAACAGGAAAATTGCAGGTAAAAACAATTACCGATTACCAGCAATCAAATGTATCGCACAGAAAAAATAGAACTAATGGCAGTGAAATGATGAAATCTTAGAAAAGGGTCAGTGGTACAATTCTATTGTATACCATACTATGACTTCATTAACTGATTCTTCAATTCTACATCTTTTGAGTAATCCATACCATCAAACTATGAGTTCTTCAGCATAATCAGGGGTCAGTTTAGCTTGGTCTCAACTAAATAAAGATTTAAAACTAAGAAATAGTTTTTTTTTTCCTTTCTTCTTCTTCCAGAAAACGCAACAGAAGTACCAAAAGAGGAAATGAGAAATATAAACCACAGTGGGTTTTCAATCTATTAAGCTATTAGGCTGTTCAATTCAAAATCAGTTAATTTTACAAGTTGAAATATGTCTCAAGATGGATAGCGACAACGGAGAGAAACTTTTTGACTACCTTAGATGAGCTTTTCTCCACTCAGGTAAATGCTGCATTTTGGTCCATAGATCCACCACAGGAATTCCACATTCTCCAGCCACAGCGACACATGCCTTGGAATAAGCACCAGCAGCCTCATTTGTCCTCTCAGCTAGACCCATTGAATTCTCGACATAAGGATCACTGCATTAACATTTTCTATTTTAGAATCCTCCTCCTGAAGTCAACTTCCTATTTTAACTCAAATGACATAAATTGTCATTTACAAAACTTAAAAGCGACAAAGTGATAGTGTGGAGAAACAAAGGGTCAAGCAAGATGGAACCATACCGGAGGCGTGCATCTTCATCTATTGGAGGGGGAGTGATGAGGAGAATATGAGTTGTAGGCCATTGCTTCTGAAACACAACAGAGATGTCTTCAAATTTCATTTTTAAGATATGGAGGAAGCTTGAAATTGAGAACAACGTTATAGAATTACAGAATTGGAACCAAAATAGGCTCTTTTTATTCCTTTCTCGAAAAACAAAGACCTCCTATCGTGTATTCAACATGAGAATATCAAGACACTTTTACAAATTAAATGATTACACAGCAACTATGATGTAGGAATATGAAAACATTTTCAACTTTCTTCCCAACCTTTGTTGATAAAATAGTCTACATATACAAAATAGTGATTCTTCCCATATAAAGGAAATTTAAGAATTAACGAAACTGAAAGAATGTGCCTTGATTACTGAACAAAAGAGGAATGATGATACGGAATATTTTCTTAATTATTCACTTTAATTGAATAATTTTCATAAATTAAGAAAGAATCATAGCCCACAAAAAAACCAGGACAATATAACTTTGTCTGCATCTCTGATAAATTGCATTAATTTATTACAAGGATAGAATCACCTATACAGGGACGCCGCAATGACTCGAATTTCATTAAGTTACTATTGCATTATGGATTGTCGTCTCCTTGGTGCACACTTAAGTCAAAATGGACTATTTTGTTAGTTTCTTAACAGGAGGAAACAATATTGTGTAATTCAATGATTTTGACAACGTTTCATAAGATTCTCTTTCAGAAATTTTAGACTAGAAAACTCATAAAAGTTGTTACGTAGTTGTAAAATCTAGTGAGCAAAAACTACCGAGGAGGCCAAGGAGGGATGCTCTTTTCCAGTTCTTTTTATATTTCCCCTGCTTGGTTTAAAATTTTGCTTATTTTGGATAGCAAGGAGCCCTCTTTCCCCAGACTTGATTACTCTGAAACTTCTCTTCTGTAGGCTCTACCCCATTTATCTTTTGTTTAATGATAATGCCTTTCTCAGCGACTAAATCACCTAGTCATCTAGTCTAGTTCTAATATGTGAGTTTTATTTTAATTCAACTGTTCAAGTAAACTGATATTTTCTGCTTTTATCTCCTTTAGAATTACGGGACTAGAAGATGGTTTAGCTTTAACCTAGTACCTGGCAGCCAATAAACTTTGTGAAACAGTGAGTGGACTTTTGTCTTGCTCATTACCAACTACCAAATCCTTCCCCTATGCATTCACTAGAAAGGATTTTTACACAAAACAGTTTGTAGAAAAACAAAACTGCTATTTTTAAGCAAGCAATAAGAACTTTTTTCACAGTCAACTATACTATGAGTCTATGACAAAAGGAAACACTAAAAGAACCGGGTTTACCCAAACCCCACTTTCTTTGTCACAATCCTCATTCCTCAGTCCTCACCCTTTAACAGGGTCCACTTGACCACTCATTCAAGAGTCCCCACACCCCAGCCCCGCAACTATCTTTGACCACACAAACAAGCAGGACAAACGGAAAACAAAAGCTCTAGCAAACTCAAAAAGAATAACCAGATTCAGCTGAATTGGATATGGTAATAGGAAATCAAATTTATGAACACTTCCATTGGATGGTGCTATTTGCATATCCCACTATTTTCACATCCATTTTGCACCTATTAATCATAGATGGTCAACAGTTACTATTGGCTGGTAACTTTTGACAATCATCAGAGAGCTGTAAAAGGAGTGAGTAAAAACAAGTGTGCAACTAGCTGTATTTTAAAGTGGATACCACACTCTACCATCCCCAAACCACAGTTTTCTGTCACTCAGAAACAGTGAATTCAAGTTTTCCTCACACATCAACTTTTCCCAATCATGCCTCCGTGCGTGCGTGAATGTTGAGTTAGTAAGATAGAGAAAGGTTACCTTGAGACAGGAGACAATAGAGTGAAGGTTCTGCTTGTATTCATGAAGAGGCACATGTTGAAAGGAAGAGCATCTATCAGGAATGGAGGCGTCATTAGCTCCAAAGAAAACCGTCACAGCAATTGGTTCAACACCGCCATCACCGCCTTCTGGTGCAGGGAAAACCTTATCCAACACCTTCAGCGCCCACCTCGTATTGTACCCACTATACCCTCTTAGCACAACATCAAGCTGAACATCGATCATTCAACCCCATTTACAGAAAAGTCAAAATCTCCTCGAAATAACACCAACCCATTACTAAAAATCACCATTTTAATTGAAAAAACATTGACTTTGTTTTTGTTTTAAGCTTTTCAAGGATCTGCAGTAAAATACTCAAGTACATACCGTGCGAGAGAAATGGTTGGCAAGAGAAGCACCCCAGCCTCCATTGCTGAAAGACTCCTCAGTGATTGAGTCACCAAAAAGATAAATCATTGGCCTCATCTTTGACAATTCTTTGGTTGGTTTTGCTTCACCAGATGAACAAAGTTCTTATCTTCCTTCAAGTTATGTAGATTCACAAGGCATGCAATATATAGAATCTGCACACACCAAAATCCAAATTCTTAATTCTGATCCACCTTTTCCTACCTATCTGATACAATGTAAGAGCTTGAGTTTATTGCTCTTTAAATAAAGCTGGAACTTTTTATTGTACCCAATTAATTACATGACAAAAAGGCTAGTGCTTTGAAGATGGAGACAGGGATGGGGCGTGGGATAAGGAAAGAGGACAGTTTGCGTTCTGTTTTGTGGGCTTTGCTGACGCAATTGACACGCTTCCTTTTTTTTTTTTTTTCCTTACAAATTCAGTAGCACAATTCAATCCCACCCTCTAAACATTCATGGATGGTGTTTTTTCTTTTCTAAAAGTAATTGCCTTAACAACTATTTTACTTCTCCACAATTGACTTCTCTTTTTTTTTTTAATGAGTATTTTATGTTCTTGTCACTTTTCACAATTATTTTTTTAATTCAAATCACTAATATTACAGATATTTCTTAACTATTATATTCAAGCATATCTTATCAAGTGAACTACGCTTCGAAATTTAGATTATCTAAAATTTTTAAAATTATTTTAATCTTAATCATTCACGCTATTTTTTAAATCTTAATTATCCAAATAATTCATGATTAAAATTAAAATTAAAATTAAAATTAGAATTAAGGTTTAAGCTTAGGATTAGGGTTAGGATTAGTGTTAGAATTAGACTTAGAATTAGGATTAGATTTAGCCTTAGGATTTAGAATAAAAATAAGGTATATTTTCAATATAATATTTAATTATATAACTTAAACTTAAATTATTTGAAACATTAAGATTTAAAAAAATAGTATGAATGGCTAAGATTAAAAAAATTATATGAATTCTACTAATAAGAAATTCTAGAGAAGCAAGATCCCACACCTTATGGGCATTGACTCAATTTTTAATAGTCATCTAAGAATATTTTCGGTCTATTTCATATTTCCTTACTCTCATATTATGCATATATAAAGTAATTATATATAATTTAATGAAAAATAACTAAAAAAAATTTACAATATATAAAAATAATATATGTATGTTATTATTTTTATGTTCAATATAATTATTTTGTTAATTCATAACATGTAAACAGAAAAATGAAATTTGATTAAAAATTTTGAATATTGAAGGATAAATTTAACTAATTTTTTTTTTAAAATACCGAACTAAAACCTTATGAACAATCAAAACAGTAGGTAAGTCAAAGTAATTGTATGTTTGGAAAATAAGTTGAAGGGGGTAACATTCAGAACGAGTTATGATATGCTTGATTTAAAAGTTGACCCACTCCGAATCAAACTAAAAATTCATCAGTTAATTTTAAAGAATAAAATTTGAATGTGTATTGTAACTCTAAAATAAGGTAAATATGAATGTGTCAATTAATTTTACTGATCAAATTTTTTGGCACATTTCTAATAACCTTAGTGTTTATATAATATATTTTTATTCTTTAGTAAAACCGGGTGAAGAGCCTACATAGGGACTAGACTAGGGAAAGAGAACCCCTACAATCATTAAACACTAGACAAACAACCCGCAAGGGGGAGGCTTGAGGAGGCTGCAATAAGAACAATTAAGTCTTTCTCATTTTAAATTATTTGTGCATATCTTATATAGTATGTAAGGTGCAGATTAAAGGTGGATTAAATTTCATTTTGGTTTACATGGGTATTTGATGATACGTCTTTTAAGCTTGTAATTAACTACATGTGCCACCAATTTTTACATTTTGACTAACATGTTTACAATAATAACATATCATACCTTAACGTCTATTATTATTTTGTCATTTTCTGAATATGTATTTGGATATATTGATTTTAGGTTGATATTTATATATATATATACATAAAAATTCTAATAATTTTAATTTATCAATTTATTTAGTTATATTTTGTTCAAAAACTTGCAATTGTGAATAATTGGTTTTGGTTATAAATTTCTTCACGAGTTCTAATTGTTATTTGTGAGATGGGATTGTATTTCAGCACCCAAGAGAATAAAATAAATCAATCATTAGACCTCTTATTTCTCATGTACTTTTTCTTATGCTGTAAAGCAAACGTGAGTAAGATAAAGAAAATCATAATGTAAAAGACGCTCTTGTCTAAGGGATAAGTGTGAAATTAATAAACGATGGTCCATGTATGTTGGTGTTCTTTCCGGCTTGTAAGTCTTGCAATACCTTATATTCACCATATAGCCATATAAATGATGACATGTTTATTCTTTAACTATATAGCAATTGATGAGTGCAAATGGTTTAATTTTTGCAACTACGTATTTTATTTTATAGATTTTTGTACAAAGCTGCAAAACTAATTTTTTAAATTTTAAAACGACTAGAATGATCCCTCCAATAATTATTTACTCTTATTTTTATTAAAATATATTAATTTTATTTATGATTATTTATATGATATTTAGATTGTTATATTTCTAACATATTATGATTGGCTAGAAGGAATGAATGAAAAAAAAATTATTCTTATACAGTTGTACTGAGGAAATGTAAGCTTCTTATATAAAAAATAATTAATTATTAGTTGAATATTTTAATTTATAAACTATTTGTAAAATAGATGTTCACTTTTTATTATATTATTGTATCAGTCATATATTTTTTCTATATCATTTAATTAAAATATCTAGAAAATTAAGCTGATTGTCCTGCTTGTAGTTGATGACATCAGTACATAACCCTCATGACTTTACATTTAAATTTACTGTTAACGGAGATAGACAGACAGCTAGTAGCCTGACAGCCACAGGATGGTCAAAGTAGTCGGAGGGCCCCTCTGCCTCGCTACTCCGCCGCAGACCATCGTAGCAGGTAAGCTTATTCCACCCATTGATCCGCCGTCCTTTTTCAGATGGGTGGTGGCCAGAACAAATAATGCGTACCTCAATTTCTGAATGCGTATTTGGAATTTTGTATTATAATGATTTTTAGACATGAGTAGGAACCAATAACATTTTGGATTAACTTGATTATTTAATTAATTGAATGCATGATACTATTTATTCTCTGTAGTACAATATTATATATATAAGTGTCCCTATCCCTTACCTAATCCAATTGTTCCATTTTTAGGTTGGTTTTTTATGCAGCAATAAATTAAAGGTGTGCAAATCAATTATTAGTATTAATTTAAATTAATAGGCTTACCTTTTCATTGAAGATTTTATTTGAATAAAAAATTAGATTTTGTCATTATAGTGAAAAGACATAGGTTTTGTTTTTTTTTGGTTACGAGTAGTATAACATTATTTAGATATGAATATAATGTTACTTGAGTTCAAAAAATAATACAATTTTTGACTCTTTTTCAAATGACAATTTCAAGATTCGAATTTTTATTGACAAAAATAATTTTATTTATATGCAATGTTGAAAATATCTCAAATATAAACGTGTAAAATGTAGAGATTTCTTTATTTTTCACCCAAAAAAAAAAAAATCATCTTTTCAAAGATTTTCAAGTTTATCTTTTCACTTTCTTATTGTTTCCTTAGTAACCAAACGGATATTAATGATTATAGGTTTGTTAACTAATATTTTGAGATGGAAATTCGTATGTCTTTGCATGCCACAAAAGCCACTTTCATAAATATTGGATCCCAGGCCACACAAACAATCATAATTAATGGCCTCCATAATCCACACACGAATCTGTGCAGCTTGGCCCCATGTTGGCCAACTTCCAGCCCGCCAAATCAATGTTTTTTACTCCTACCTTTCACCATTAATAAGTTGAAATATAGGAGTTAGAGAGATAGGTTACTTGTATAATTTGTAAACGATGAAATGGAAGAAAATTCAAGAAAAACATTACTTGTGATATTAAAGATTGGTCTCGGCCTAACCCGCTATGACATAAGGCATAAAAATAGAAAATTAATATCTTAATTATCTCAATACGTGACACATTCTTATTAGATGCATCACACTATATAACGTATGACATAAGTTTCAAAAAATATAATTTTTGTTTTTTTGAACTCAAGTCAAATATAAGTTATCTATTCTACTGTAATATTGATTTCGACATTAAAGTATTCCTAAGAATGAGATGGGATCGACTAGAGAGGGCTTTAAGAGTCCAAAAATGCCATTTTGAGACTCTTTCACAAGAAGGAATTGTTCACATAAAAAAGAAAAAAAGAAAAAAACAAAACCCTTCACCCTTTCTTCTTCTTCCATCTTATAGTTTTCTCCTCCTTCCAAATTCCTTTTTATTTTTATTTTGAAGAAACAAAAATTATGTAGAAGCAAAACGCATATCAACTCCTCCATTTTCCCTTCCTTCCTCATTGTCCCAGTCTGTATACCCATTCTTAGATCTCTTATGGTTGACCTAGTGATCTCCTCAGAACACACCTATGATAAGTCTCTATTTAAGCTTGCAAAAATTTGAAGTTTTAACATCAATATCTTAGCCGATACTTGCACTCCCAATTTCTCTAACATATCTCAATTTAGCCTTTAAATTTTTACCCAATTGTAATAGCTTTCAATCTTTATGATTTAAAATTTAAATTGTTAAAACTCAAGTTGTGATTGAAATGTGAAAACTTAAGGAGAAGCCCATGACTAAGAAAGAAGCTCCTGATTGAATCACGGATTCAGACTCGAAGAGAGCTAATGTTCTCTTTTTGTTTTATGTGTTTTCAATTTTTGATATCTTTTTTTGAAGTGCCCATACCAACTGATTTTAAGAATTGAAAAAGGAATTTGAAAACCAGAAAATGAAGGAGAAAACTAGAAGATAGTGGAAGGAGAGGGACGATGGTTTTTTTATTTTTTTATTTTTATGAACGGTACTGTTTTGTGAATGAGTCTCAAAATGGCACCATTTTGGGACTCTTTAAGCTACTCTCTAGGGGTGCCCTCTCTAGTGGATCCCATCTCCGTAAGAACACACCCAATCTACCATTTTTATAGGAACACTTATATCAAGAGTTGATTATATGATTTTTCGCATCAGCCTAGTCAAATTTCCTCCTTTACCACGTCAACTCAGTCATAATTTGATTTTAACAATCATATATGAAGTACTTGCATGCTTATATTAAATAAGGTTAAAATGTTGCAATGAGTCCTCAACTCAATAGTTAAGATGCAGATGATAAGATTATATGGTAATAGATCTAAATCTCATCATCTCTCGCAATTTACACAGATTTTTAGATTGAAACTCTAAATATAATTAAAAAGTGATGAGATGTTTAATGAATGTTTACTGGTTTATGAAAAATGAGAGAATTATTTTCAGTTGTATATTTCATAAATAAAATGAGTCTATTATATACAAAAGAAAAAGCCATTTATAATTCTAAATTCCCCCTAACATATTAATTAAACTGACAACAAAAACACTTCATAAATTTGTTATCAAGAGTTAGAATCTTTAAGGTAATTTGATACGCAAGAATGACCATTCTATTCTATGCATGATTTCACGGAATGATCATTCTTTCCATTTGATACGCTTTTCGTCCCAGAATACTCATTCTATTCTGACCATTTTATTTCATAAAAATATGAATCTTCAAACCCACCTATGGGGTGGGATTGTTCATTCCTACTTCTATGGAATCGGTTTAGTTCAATTAAATAACAAAAAATTCATTCTATCACATAAAATAAAAAGTTGAATATTAATAAAAATAATAATATTATACATAAATAAATAAAATATATTTATTATTTAATTTAGTCAAATAAAAAAATACCCTTTATATCACATTAAATAATATAAAATATATAAAAAAAGAATTGTATATAAAAATAATAATAAATCAATTTATTTTAGTCAAATGACAAAAATATCCTTCATATCATATCAAAAATTTAACTATAAATAAATAATTAACGTTAAATAAATAAATTAGTTAAGTAATTATAAACTAAAATATTAATATTAATAAATAATAGAAATAAGAAATAAATATAAGTAGTAATAATAATTAATAATAAATAAATAATATAATTTTCTTAAAAAATAATTAAAAAATTGTGAAACATATATTTAATAAATTATGTTACATTTTTATTATTTAATATATTGAGGGATATATTTATCATTTTAGCATAATTTTTATATTGTTTTATATTTAAAAACTGCATAGAAAAGAAATAAATAAAATGAAATGATTATTCCCTAATGACATTACTAAACAATAGAATAAAATGATCATTCCATTCTATCTGCATTCAATTCTCCTTCCTTTTCCTATTACAATTTTGCAAAAATCATTTATGCCTACCAAACTAGCCCTTAGGAGTTAGAAACAAAAGACTTGTTCCTTTCAGGTCAATGTTCGATAGATTGGGCTCCTCTGGAATTAGGGAGAGAATTCTACCAATAGAATTCTTTTAATCTTGTCCATCTAAATTTATTATTAAATCCCAGCCATCCAATTTGTTACTAAAACTAAGTTTTTTGTACAATCTAATATTTGCCTATCTTCAACCTTAAAGCACCTCCCTTGTTCTTGGTTAGCACTACTGAAAGTTGTTAGTACCGACCATACATTTGCCTATCTTCAACCTTAAAGCACCTCCCTTGTTCTTGGTTAGCACCGCCCAAATCGCCCTTCCAAGTTGGCAGTTGTTAGTACTACTGAAACTTCATTTACCCATGATCTTTTTAATCCGTGCTCATGTTTTCAGACATCCCCTTTTAAAAGGCATGAGCCTTAAGGTGCTTTTAAATTCACTGGCAATATGATCTATGTTTAGCTCCATTTGAAATCAAAACTTTAATCTTGTAGATGATTCTTTCTCTGAAGTGCTGCACCATCTGTTCATGTTCTAGTTGTCATATTTTCCTTTCTCGGTTGTGAAATTCAAATTTTGCTTTGGCTAAATACATTTATAACTTTAGTTATACAACAGTGTTTTACAAATATGTTATGCTTCTCCCTTCCTTTGGCTGTGTATATGTCTGAAGGGAGCTTCACCCTCTGATTTTCTAGACAAAAAGAAACCGATCGTGAAATCCTAAAAAATTGTTTGGAGCATTCACCTTGAACAGGAGAGGTGCTTTAAGGATTAAAGATAGGAAAATTTTAGGTTGTACAAAATGCATTGTTGTGGTAATAAATTGGATGGTTGAGATTTAATAATAAATTTGGATGAATAGGGATTAAAATAATTATATTGGTAGAATTTTTTCCTAATTCCAGAGGAGCCAATCCATCTTTGATTCTCTCATATATCCGAATAATATCTGACCCACTCAACTCGCATAGGGCATAACCCGGTAACCCGTTTGCTGTCTTAGCTCTGGCGGGCGAACCTGCCACCTGAGACATAGCGCACGGTAGTACAGATTAAATTGGAAGATGAAGAATGGGAGGCTGCTTACAGTCAGACCTTCTGGTTTCTCATCAACCACCAACTGCAAAACTCCAATACCACCAAATCAGACTTTCCCGCCAACACATGACTATATTTCTCATCCATATGCTTCCTCTCTGCCTTCTGCCCTGCAGGAATACATCAGTTCAGGGACCCCTTCCAGTGGCCAAAAGATTCATTCTCATATAGTGAAAACTGGGTTCATACCTAACATTAATATTTCTATCAAACTTCTTATTTTGTATCTAAAATGTGGTTATTTAAGATATGCACGCCAAGTGTTTGATGGTTTGCCCGACAAAACTCTTTCTGCTTATAATTATATGATTGGTGGGTACCTCAAACAAGGGCAAGTCAGAGAATCTCTTGGTTTGGTTCATATGCTGATACTTTCTGGTGAGAAGCCTGATGGTTTTACATTTTCAATGATTTTAAAAGCGTCCACTTGTGCTCGTTATGTTGCATTGCCTAAAAATTTAGGAAGGGTGGTGCATGCCCAAATAATCAAATCTGATGTTGAGCCAGATGTTGTTCTTTATACGGCACTTGTTGACTCCTATGTCAAGAATGGAAAGGTTGGTCATGCAAGGACTGTCTTTGATATGATGTTGGAGAAGAATGTGGTATGTGCAACATCCATGATTTCTGGGTACATGAATCAAGGCTTAGTGAAAGATGCTGAAGATGTATTTTGCAAAACAGTGGATAAGGATGTAGTAGTATTTAATGCAATGATTGAAGGGTACAGTAAAACAATTGAATATGCCACAATGTCATTTAAGGTTTACATTGACATGCAGCACTTGAACTTTCATCCTAATGCCTCTACCTTTGCAAGCATAATAGGTGCTTGCTCAGTGATGACGTCGTTTGAAATCGGTGAACAAGTCCAAACTCAGCTTATGAAAACTGAGTTTTTCAGAGACATAAAAATCGGAAGCGCTCTTATAGATATGTATTCTAAATGTGGCAGAGTTGAGGATGCTCGAAGAGTTTTTGACCACATGCCTGAAAAGAATGTATTTTCATGGACTTCCATGATTGATGGATATGGGAAGAATGGATTCCCTTATGAAGCACTTATGCTCTTCAGCAGGATGCAGATAGAATATTGCATAAAGCCCAATTCCGTGACATTCCTTAGTGCTCTCTCAGCTTGTGCACATGCTGGGCTTGTCGATAAGGGTTGGGAGATCTTTGAAAGCATGGAGAAGGAGTATGCGCTAAAGCCACAAATGGAGCACTATGCTTGCATGGTTGATCTCATGGGACGGACAGGGAGTTTGCATCAGGCTTGGGAGTTTGTAATGAGGATGCCTGAGAGACCCAATTCTGATGTTTGGGCAGCTCTACTTAGTTCATGCAGACTCCATGGTAATTTAGAGATGGCAAAAGTAGCTGGCAATGAACTTTTTAAGTTGAATCCCAATGGGCGTCCAGGGGCCTATGTTGCACTATCAAATGCTTTTGCTGATGCTGGGAAATGGGAAAGTGTAACTGAACTTAGGGAAACAATGAAGACACGAGGGATATCCAAAGACACTGGCTGGAGTTGGGTAGGAAATGATAGTGTTACTATGAAAAAGTTTTCATGACAGGGCAAAACTTTACATCTAGTTGATTGAAATGAAATCATACAATCTCTCTTGACTCTTATCAGACATTAGCTTGGAGAAGATAAGATGTCCTTCAAACCTGCAATTGCTCTTAGAATTGAAGCCTATGGTTGTTTTGACTTGCTTTACATATTTAATTTTGAAAATTTGATTGAATGGGAGACAATAATACATCTCTTGGGATTATACAGAGAACGTGATTAATTGGGATCAATAGGCAATACCTATGGGTTCTGAGTTCTGACAATGGTCTACCATCAATAATTGTTTTGAAGACTGAAGATCATACATGTGGACAGAAAGATGATTTAAATGCTAAATAATTGCGAGTTTGTAGAATGTTGAGACTGAGATTCTGGAATTGTTTCGGCTGGTTCTGATGAGAATAAGTGCTAACTAGCGGAGAATGCCAAAAGAAAGAGAAGCTGATGTAGAAGGTGATTATGCTGTCCTATAGCCATATGGACAGTCACAGGAAGTAAAACACGTCCCAGTATGAGAAGAATGCTGAAAGAACTGCTGGTGCCAATTAATTCTTCCTTTCGAGTATCTGAAAGTATCTTCCTGGTCATCTCATTGAAGAGTTTTTTTGCTAAGAAATCTCAAAGTTGAAGAGTTAGTACTTAGTAGTTGATATATCAATCTAGCAGATAGTTGTATGGGTTAGATTTGTACCACAGGAGATATCAATCGGGAGAGGGAGTATGTTTCAATGGATATATTACTTCTACATTGGTTTTTTCTTTGTTTTTGTTAATGTAATGGAAACATTGTTTCTTACACCAATGCACATTTAATCACTGCATATGAGCAAAAAAATTTCTCCATGATGTTCCTTGGTTGAAGCCGGAATTCATTCTTTCATACATTTCCTAACTAATTTACTCCCCAACTTCACTAGCACTTTCAGCTGGACAGTACAGCAAATTCATCCTTAATACGAGCATCACTGTGTTGCATATATACCGCATAGTGTCACAAAGCTCCAGGCAAAAATCAAAGGGACCTATACTCACTTGTTTGTTCCATGGAAGGATTATATTATATGGGTCAGCACAGTCCGAAGGCATGGCATTATTTGATTGGATTTTGCATAAATCCAATTATCATATTAATAAAATAATAATTGAAAACAAAAGCCTCATAACTGGAAGAAGCTGGCGTGAACAAAAAGCAATATTCATCAATCATGGAGGATAAGGATAACGTGGGGTTCTGGTATTGGTTATATAGTTGTATTGTATTTTTCTCCCTAAAATACTATAAAGAGATGACACAAGAAAACCCAAAAATTTATATTACACATAAACAAAGAAGGAACAAGAAAAGCAAGAATTAGTCAAGCAAGAAGCTATGTGCTGCTGCTGCTCTGAAGATTGTAAATGCAGGCCTTTAGGCTTTCTATTAGGCCTGCCTTTTGCCTTCCTTTCCATCCTCATCTCCCTCATAGGTGTGATTATTTGGATTGTAGGGTGTGTAACTAAGTCCCTCTCTTCCTAATTTTCCTCACTTTCTTTGTAGAGTTTTGAGAATTGGATTTGAAGTTTGACAAACTATATATTTTCTCATATTTGATTTGCTTAATTTATGTGACATGCAGATTGCTGTTAACATGCATATGCCCATGTTGCCTTTGTGTGACCCTCATAGTTGAGTTTGCTTTGGCGTTGATCAAGGCTCCTATTACAGTTATGCAGTGGTTCATCTCCAAAATTCCTTGTTAAGCATAAGAGTTAATCAAAGCATCTTAAGCCCCATATTCGTTGGTCATTGATTGATTTCCTTATGACATTCTTGTATGTAGTTTTTACATGTGCTTAACTGCATGTAAATATTTGGAAACTAAGCATTGGATTATTCAGTGTAGTATTTGCTCTGGTCCATCTCAAATTTCTCAATGTTTTACTGGATTCTTGGTCTGCCTCTTCTTATATTCATGTAATTTTTAATTTCTTTTTAGTTCTTAATTGTTTGATTATTCCCCCCAATCGCTTCTGAATCCTGAAATTTCTTTCACTGATTTCTCTTTGTATTGCGCCCAAATTCAATTTCATTCTTTTAATTTGAATTTTAAAATTTGAATAATTATAATTTCAAAATTAAATCAATATCATCCCTCCTCTTTATCTTACGTCTGAATTAATCAAACTGCACATTTATTTTCATCCCATAATGGGCAATAGCTAGTGAGTAGAACTTAACACAAAATTAAATCAATAAAAATCTATTTACATAAAATTTTCCCCACATAAAGAATTAATATAGATGATATGTTTAAATTTAATTAATAATATAAATTAATTAAAGTGTATCTAAATTAATCTGGACATCACTAACCACTAATAAAAAAATAAAAATAATATTAGCCAAAACAGCTGCAAAATCAACATACCAACAGGTCCAAACACTAAAAAAATTCAACTGATCCAAGATAATTAGGATAAAATGTCACTAAACTAAAATTCAGATTATTATCTTGTAATATCAAACACTAAAAAAAAATAAAAATATATCCAATATTGTTCTAATGTCATTGAAGAGGACTTCTCAAACACCACTATTTTTCTTGGCTCTCTTTTCACTTTTCAGGTTTCACTTTTTCAGATTCCCACTTCAAATCTCTCTCTCTCGTCAGCCTTCACCCTCTCTAGTCTCAACCTTGCATCATTATCATCTACTTCTCTATCTCTCTCTTTTGCTCGTCGAAAATGAGGGCAGCAATTCTGAGATCCGCCGGAAGAGCTCTGAGAGGAAGTGTTAGTGAATGGAGCTCATGCTGTTCCTCCCATTACGTCCAACGCTCGTATTCAACATCTGGGTCTAACCCAGAACGCAAAGTTGCGATCTTAGGAGCAGCAGGGGGCATAGGCCAGCCACTCTCACTACTCGTGAAGCTGAACCCACTTGTCTCCTCTATTTCCCTCTACGATATTGCCGGCACTCCTGGTGTTGCTGCCGACGTCAGTCACATCAACACTCGCGCCAAGGTCTGCTAATTCCTCTGACTGTTAATTTTATTGAGCTTATGATCATTCTTGTTGCTAATTTCCTCTATTGTCTATGGCTATGTTTGAATGTCTGAATTGAATTAAGTCGTATGGTATTTCTAAAGCTAAATTTTTTCACTTTTATGACTTGTTTGCGATTGTCGAAAACATTCGCTTTATTTTTCACCAGTAGCCTTATGTCACTCGCAATTCGTTTACAAAAATTAGATTTTGATTTCAGCGGTTGTTTTTTATGTTTCATTTTCCAATTCATATAACTTTTCTTCTGGGATCCTTTACTAGGTGGAAGTGTATGGTGGTGAGGAACAGCTAGGTAAAGCGTTGGAGGGCTCTGATGTAGTGATTATCCCTGCTGGTGTTCCGAGAAAGCCTGGAATGACGCGTGATGATCTTTTCAACATTAATGCTGGCATAGTCAAATCCTTAACCACGGCCATTGCTAAGTACTGCCCCAATGTGAGTTCTTCTCTCTGTATCTATTGCATGGTAATCTGGTTTTGATAGCAAGTAATTTGTGCTTATTTAATGGGTTCAGGCACTGGTTAATATGATTAGCAATCCGGTAAATTCCACTGTGCCAATTGCTGCAGAGGTTTTTAAGAAAGCTGGAACTTATGATGAGAGAAAGCTATTTGGTGTGACCACTCTTGATGTTGTCAGGGCAAAAACTTTTTATTCTGGAAAGGGAAAAATCCCAGTAGATGGTATTGCAAATATTTGTCTCTGAGAGGTTTATATTGCTATTTGTTATTCTATTTTGTAGGATCTATAATTTGCTCTTTTTTTTAACATATCATTTTTTCAGTGAAGCAATAATAAGAATGGAAATATCGTTTGTTGGAAACATGATCAGAGATAATAAGCTTTTCCATTTAAATTACTAGCATGTGAACATTTAATTCCATGGATGCTTATTATTATACTATGTATTGAACTAAATTGCAATGCTTTCTCCAAAGTTTACCTCCTTTGTCAATAATTGCACTATTTTCTTTCCATCTTTTAATTCTTTTTATTTTCTATTTTAAATTGAGTAACATGAGTTAGCTGCCTTGGAAATTGCAGGTGTTAATGTACCAGTAGTCGGTGGTCATGCTGGCATAACAATACTTCCTCTCTTTTCTCAGGCATGCTTTCCTTATTCTTTCTCCATTGATTAGAACTAGTACAGATGTTATGGATTCTCTGTGGACTCCAACATGAAAACTAACTCAGTTGTTCCTGGATCAATTTTTTCATGTAAACTATTACCAGGCAACGCCTAAGGCCAATAATTTGTCAGATGATGATATTAAGGCTCTTACTAAGAGAACACAAGATGGAGGGACAGAAGTCGTGGAAGCAAAAGCTGGAAAGGGATCGGCAACTCTATCAATGGCGTAAGTTTGGAGAGATCCTTTCAATTCCCCTCTTCCTTGAATTATGAATTTACGCAATTGATATGTCTAAGAGGCAGTAATGTAGTGTCTTCAGCTGTATGATGTGTTAAAGTCATATGCTTTTAGCGTTGTTGTTGGATTTGTGGTTATTAAAGAATTCAACAGTGCCATGAAAATAAGGGGGAGTAATCCTTTGTCATACTTACGGCTAACAGTCAATTCCTCTAATTTACTCATAGATATTGAATTATTTATATATAAAGTTCTTTGGAATCTTAAAATAGTGCTTTTACTTAGTATAGTGGCAAATAGATTGTGCTACATAGATTTTTGTGGATTTGAGGTTTAGACCCAATTCATGAAACTGATAGAGCTTGTTGTTACTGTTCTGAGCTCATCTATGTCGTTATTAATACGATTATGTCTTGCAACTAAACTGGTAGTTTGGAGATGTTTCATTGATCTATAGAAGCCTATTTGATTCATATTACCCTGCCATATAAATTGAATGAGGAAACATGAAGAACATTGTCGTATGTGAAGTATTTAGTATCCATGAAATATGAAGTCACGTGATGCCAACAACATGACCTACGCATGGTTAATTTAATTTGTACTCGACTAAAGCATAATTATTCTAGTTGTATCTTGGATGAGTCAAGGTTCATTAGTAGTTAATGCTTAGAAGTACTTTAATCTTGGTTTGTGTTGTCAACTGTTATCGTGGTATCATCTCTTCCTTTCTAGCCTTTCCCTTTGTTTTTGGTCTTTTAATCCCCCACATGTCCTATCTTTTTCAACCTTCATTAATATCTATTGACAAAAAAAGAGTATTATGCTTATGCAGCTATGCAGGTGCAATTTTTGCTGATGCTTGCTTAAAAGGCCTTAATGGGGTTCCAGATATTGTGGAATGCACTTTTGTGCAGTCAAATGTCACGGAATTGCCCTTCTTTGCTTCCAAGGTGATTCACTTATTACTTTATGCTCTTAAGCGGTAGGCTGGTAGCAGACTAACGTCAGAATCTTATAATCAATACCTTGGCATTAGGCTAGAGTTATTGATTTCAAACTGAGAGTAACATATGAATTTGAAATGTCTGGATAGATATTAGATACCTCCTAGCCTGTCACTGTTTGCTTGGCAAAAGGTTTGAAGAAGGAAGAAGGAAGAAGGAAGAAGGGAAATATGAAATGGGTAAATTAAACAAAATTAAACTTCCACTCCTTCAGAGGCAAACAATCTTGTTAATCACTCTCGATATGGGTGGTGATTGCCATGCCATTGAGGAATTTGGTAAATTAAACATGGTTCTGTCATATAATACTCGTTATGTGTTCTTGTTTTAGATCTACATCTTACTAAATGTGTATTCTTAAGCTGGATACTGCTCATTCTGCAGGTAAGGCTTGGAAAGAATGGTGTAGAAGAAGTCCTTGGGTTGGGTCCTCTATCAGAATATGAGAAACAAGGCCTTCAAAGTCTAATACCTGAGCTGAAAGCCTCTATAGAGAAAGGAATCAAATTTGCCCATGGAAATTAGTGAGAAGGCATAGAAATTATGAGGGGTCAATAATTGGTAGCTTTTCATGTTAGAAATCACAATGATTTCACTATGCAGTCCATCATTATCTCGTGAAAAAACGATTTTCTACCTGTTGAGCTGCTCAGCTGCTACTTTTTGAGACGAGAGATATTTGCCAATAAATTGATTGGTATGTTGTTGTAATAATAATGTTTACTGCATCTTGTTCTTAAGTTTAGACATTCTTGTGTTCTATGTAGTGCTTATCCAAAAAGAAAGAGAATAAATAATAGCCTGGACTATCTTTATTTAGTTTTGTGCCTAATCATATTTCAGAACTTCAATCTGTTTTTTCAGAAGATTTCAAAAAGAGTAAATTAGTTTAATGCATGTTTGATTTTTATCCAAAGAACTCTATTCCATTATTTCAAAAGTACAAAAAAAAAAAAAAAATGTAAATCAAGATTAAAATCTGCAAAGAAAAAAGAAAAGAAAATATAATGACATGAAATTAATTAATAATATTTGTAACATGTTGGTATTCTTGGCATTTTCAAGCCTCTTAGAACTTTGTTTGATAGATTACAAATGAGATTATATTTACAAATATGGGTCAATTAATTAAGCCTCTTAGCTGTCAGAAATTATATTTGTGCTGTGCCCGCCCACGAGAGAAACACTGACTTTTTTCAAAGCCTTCTGTCTTCTTCTGGAAGGCGCTAGTTGTATAGTGGGAGGAGGGAGCAACTTTACATGGCTGCTGCTTCTTCTTTTTGGTCACTGCAACAACAATTGATCCAAGTTTTTCTCACAATAATTCTAGTCACCATTCCTACTAGTACTATTGGATGCTACACATCAATCTTCAGCTTCGGAGATTCACTCGCGGATACCGGAAACTTATATTTTAGCTCTGAAATTCCGACTTTCCATTGCTTCTTTCCTCCTTACGGAGAAACCCATTTTCAGTACCCCACCGGAAGATGCTCCGATGGCCGTCTTGTCATTGACTTCATCGGTACTAATTCAATCAGACTATCACATTCTGATATATATATATATATGGTTAAATTATTAATTTTTTTTATATTTCTTATTCTTTGCATTTTGGGAAGCTGAGTATTTGGGGCTGCCATTGGTGAAACCATATTTGGGAATCAAGAATGGCAAGGTGAAAGATGCAAATATAAGGGAGGGAGTGAATTTTGCAGTTATAGGAGCCACGGCATTGGACATTGATTTCTTTGATAAAAAAGGAATTCATAATGTTCCTACCAATGATTCTCTGAGAATTCAGTTGGATTGGTTCAAGGAATTGCTGCCTTCTCTCTGCAATTCTTCTTCAAGTAAGTTTTCTGTTTTTCTTAAGTTGTTGGTACTTCATTCTTTACAATATTCTATTTTCTTAAGAATACATTTCTCACAATGAAGTATGAGGTCCACATGAGGATCACATCTTAGTATGGATGAGGTCTAGGAAATCAATTTTTAGAGACTTTTTGGCTGGATCATGTGGGTGATGGAACTCATGGAAACTCTGCATTCAGTTTTTTCTTCTCCGATTTTCCTTTAACAAAATGATAACTTCATTCCAATTAACTTATTTTATTTGTGATTTTTTCAAGCAAAAAGAAAATGAATTGTTTGTGAAGTTAGGAACTTTTGATTCTGATAGTAAAAGAAAAATAAAATAAAAAGAGTGCTAAAATACATAAATCTATGATTCTATTCAAATGCGCTTCCAAAATTAGTCTTAGCACACTTTTCAGAAGACTAGATTGACGTCATAGAACAGCAAATTCTTTTTCTTTTAATTTAATTCATAGAGCTCCCGATCTGAAATTGGACCTTTTAATGCAGGCTGCAAAAGTTTTCTTGGGAGATCTTTATTTCTTGCAGGAGAGATTGGAGGAAACGATTATAACTATCCTTTCTTTCTAAGAAAGAGTGTAGAAGAGGTTAGGACATATGTACCCCAAGTAATTACTGCAATCAGTTCAGCCATCAAGGTGAGAATTGAAGCATAAAATTTGGCTAATTTCCGATCACTCTCTCTTTGTACTTTTTTGTGTGTTTTACATTACTGTATACAAGTGTTGTTCTCACACAATTGGCAAGGCTTTGAGAGATTGAAAGTTCCACTCTACTCTTGCATGCATTATTCCAATATCATACAGTCACTGGAGATATGTTGCAATTTCAGTTTATTTTTTTACCAAACGCCAATCAAACGCCTTCTGAAATTAGACAATTAACCAAGTTGTTACTATGTCTCCCTTTTGTTGAAGTGATGAGAGGGGTAGAAAACTCATAAACCTTAGAATAGATTATTTAGAATTTCTTTACAGCCTGATGGACTCCCTACAAAGGAGAAGCAAACTGGTTTGAACATATTAACATACTGTCTCTTGAGCAGTGACTTGAGCATTTTGAATTGTAAACCTAAAGGGACAATGGAAATAGTCTCTCATTGGTAAAATGTTTTATATATAGGCCATTATTTTGATGTGGTGGGCTTATCTTGTTATCCTACATTACAATATAAGGCATACAGGTTGTAAGTTGCTTTCTTTTGAATGGTAAGACAAGAACACCATTTGAATTTGGGGGATAAATGCAAGTCTAGATTCTACTATGAGTGACTAGCACTTCTGAATAGAGTTTTTTTATTTTTCCTATCCATTGTTGCCTTGCAGGAGTTGATTGCTTTAGGGGCTGTAACGCTTGTGGTTCCAGGAAATCTACCGATTGGATGCTCTTCAATTTATTTAACATTTTATAAGAGTACAGATGAGAAGGAATATGACCAAGCTGATTGTCTTAAGTGGTTAAACAAGTTTTCTGAATACCACAACGAGCAGCTTCAAACTGCATTACACCAGCTCAGAGAGCTTCATCCGCATACCAATATCATCTATGCAGATTATTACAATTTGGCATTGCGTTTTTATCGTGCTCCAGACCAATTTGGTAGTCGCATTTCCTTAGTTTTCTGTTTCTATGATTGTGTTTCACAATTAATTTGTTAGTTTTGACATGTACATTAAATGAGCCTCTACAACCACGTAGTCAAGAATTTGACGCCTTAACATTAGTTCTCTGGCAGGTAGAGGCTCGTTTTGGTCACCCCAACAAGGAACTGGTAGTGGCACCTCTAACATATTTTTGCTTAGAACTAACAGGAAAAAAGTCCAAAATGATAAGGATGCTTAAAAGGTCTCAAAATAGGAGAATTGCTGCTGAAGTAGAATTTATTACATACGTAAATTTGGGTGAAATCTACAAAATCATGTGTTCATTTGTCTTTTGAATTGGAATCAACTTTGACATTATAAAGATCAATGAAAAGTCGAAAACTCATTTTCAGCTAATGTTGAGAGTTGAGACTGATGCCAAAAATATTATGCTGTGAGATTAGATATCTTGTACAGACTGTGTGTCATGACCTTTGAGCATCACACTTTCATCACATAGTTTCAGATCAAGGAGTGTGACATCACTGATTTACTTTATCTCATGGCAGGGTTTACAGGAACAGCTCTGAAGACTTGCTGCGGATCAGGCGGAGGCCCTTACAATTACATCACATCAGCACAATGTGGCAACTCTGGGGTGAGTGCTTGTGATGATCCTTCACAGTATGTTGGCTGGGATGGTATCCATTTAACTGAAGCAGCATATAGATGGATCGTCCAAGGTTTATTACAAGGTCCATATGCCATTCCTGAGATTAGTATACCTAAGCCTATCACAGAAAATCCAATGAACTCTATATCTCAAAAATTGTGAAAGGAATTTTAATTTGCTTTGTTATGAAAGTCTAGCATACGCCATTAATGATTGCTTCAAGTGTTTAGATGTTGGATGGGCTAATCTTGGTCCTTGTTTAATTGTGGAAAACACTTTTTGTTTCCATAGAGTCAATGATGTTACTTTCAGTTTCAATGATTTGGAAAAACATTAATTTCTCATTTTTATTACATACAATAATGAAAAAGACAATTTATTTATGAAAATGTATATATAGCTAAAAACGGATCACACCTGAAATAAGGTCAAGATTTGCACGTAAAGCTCTGAAGTTTTGTCTCTGATTTATTATAATGAAGTAAAAGGTTAGAATTATTTTGGGGATTGAGTTCTTATGTCTAAAATGTTGGGGGGGGGGGGGGGGGGGGGGGGGGGTGGGGGTGGCGAAGTTACCTATTTAAAATTGTTAATAGTTGCATTTTCTACCAATTTCATTTATTTTTCGCTCACGAGAAATCTATATTTGACTTGGATAAGATTTCACCAGAAAAAAATTATGCAATATAAATTAATATTTATCCATATTCAATGAATATGTTATTTATAATTATAAAAAATTTCACTTTATGTTGTTTATTGTAATTTTTTGAACTAATATGATTATTTGTTTTTTCTTCAGGAACTTGCCTTTACTCTTAATGTCATATGTATATCTATATGCTTGTATTCATTTGAAGGTGACTTTTGAAAAATATTTCAAAAATCATAGACAATTAACCAATTTTTCATATACTATTGTTTCTTAATTTATTTTACTCATTGAGATTTTGTTAGTTGTCTTAACAATGTCCAAAATAATCTTTCTTACTCTACTCATTTTTTCATTTTCATGCCTTGATGATCTTTTTATTTGTTTTGACAGGTGAACACATGATAAAAAAAAAAATTAAGAAAAAAAAGCCTACAATGCCATGGATAAAAAAAATGCCAATATTTTCAATGATGAAACCTCAAGAACAAGTATAGAAACCAATTAAACATCATATATCTGATTGTTTGCTTGATTATAGATGGTTTTTGAATTTGTTTAGTTTTATTTCATAGAAAATTAACAATTATATATATATATATATATAAATATTCAGCTTGAATGATACAACTATTGTAAGTTGAACGTATGTTTCTCTTATTTGAAATTCTTATTTTTACGGTAGTTGTACTTAATAGATAATGCTTCAATCATTAATTAATGATTCTTAATATACTTTATGTTTAAATTGTAAGTTTTTAATTTATTATTTTTTCAGTCGTAGATAAAAAAAATTGTCGACTGTATGCTTTTGATTGAGAAACAAAAAGAATCTTATTATTGCAAATGGAAATTAATTTAGCATTATAGAGTTCAAATTTTATAATTTATAAAAATAAGATTTTCATAATTATTAATGAGTATTTAAAATTATTTCAGATTTTTGTGTACTATTTTAAATTTAGAAGATTTTTCGTAATTTTATTATTAGATTTTAAAAGATATTGTCGTAATTAAAAATTAAAAAAAAAAAAAAAAAAAAAAACAGAGAAAGCTTTAGTTTGAAATATAAAGATGTGACAGATCACCACACCCGTTGACACAGAAACAGAGCAGCTTAATTTCCATGCCTCCTTCTTTTCGTTGTTCCCTGCAACAGCAATGGATTGAAGTGTTTGTTATAATACTACTAATCACCATTCCCAACAGTACTTCTGGCTACTACACATCGATCTTCAGCTTCGGTGACTCGCTCGCCGATACCGGAAACTTATATTTCAGCTATGAGAGTCCTACCAACCATTGTTTCTTCTCTCCCTATGGCAAGACCCATTTTCACTACCCCACCGGAAGATGCTCCGATGGCCGTCTGGTTATTGACTTCATCGGTATCAATTTAATCACACACTCACTCAATTTCTTTCTCTAGCCATTTTTTTTTTCTTGGTTAAAAATTTCTGTTTGGGGTGTTTTGTGCAGCTGAGTATTTGGGCTCCCATTGTTGAAACCATATGTGGGAATACAAAATGGCAAAGTGAAAGATGCAAATATACAGCAGGGAGTGAATTTTTCTGTTTCGGGAGCTACTGCTATGGGCATTGATTTCTTTGAGAAAAATGGAATTCATAATGTTGTTACCAACGATTCTCTCAGAGTTCAGTTGGACTGGTTCAAGGAATTCCTTCCTTCTCTCTGCAATTCTTCTTCAAGTAAGTCAAACTGTTTCTTCTAGTGTGATTGATACTTGATAATTGATTGATTCCACAATATATATACAAATGAAGCCTAGGCTATGAAGGACTTGCTCAACAAGTCAAATCATTCTAGATCTTTTCTAAATAGGCTACTAACTAGGATTAGACTTTCACCATAAATACAGAATTTCTAAAATTATGCCTACATAAATAACAATAAATGCAATTGACCCACATTTCTTGTCCTGCATAAATTTGCAATTCACTGCTTTCTAATCACACACACACACACACACACACACATATATATACTTATCTCACTATTGCACTTCAAATATAGACCTTGATGTACAAGTGAATTATGAAGTTTTAACCTGCAGGCTGCAAAAATGTTCTTGGGAGATCTTTGTTTGTTGTTGGAGAGATAGGAGGCAACGATTATAACTATCCATTCTTTGAAAGAAAAAGTGTACAAGAGATCAGAACATACTTACCCGAAGTAATTACTACAATCACTTTGGCCATCAAGGTGATAATTAATTTATGAAGAAATTTGGCTAATTTCCGTTCACTTTCTCTTTCTATGTATACAAACAATAATTAAAGGAGATAGATAGGGTCAGCAAGTTGCTTTCTTTTTCTAAATAGTAGAAAGACAAGCAACCAATTGGAATTTGGGGGATAGTTCTATGTCTGAAACAGAGTATTCATCTGCATATTCATGGTTGCCTTGCAGAAATTGATTGATTTAGGGGCTGTAACGCTTGTCGTTCCCGGGAATCTTCCAATTGGATGCTCTGCAAAATATTTAACACTTTACAGGAGTGGCAATGAGAAGGAATATGACCAGTCTGGTTGTCTTAAGTGGCTAAACAAATTTGCTGAATACCATAATGAGCAACTTCAGAATGCACTACATCAGCTCAAAGAGCTTCATCCACATACCAATATTATTTACGCAGATTATTACTATAATGCAATGCGTTTCTATCACGTTCCTGATCAGTTTGGTACGTTGTTCCATTCCCTAAACTTCTATGTTGTTATAATATATATAATATAAAGTGTTAGGGATATCGAAACAGATTCATTGGGTCTCACCCAATAACTTTAATCTTTAAGTTCAGTTGATTGTTTTAGATGCTATCGGAGTCTGTTTGAATACAATCAAAACAAGTACTAAAAATTACTGATTTTCTTCATCTCATGGCAGGGTTTACAGGATCACCTCTGGAAATTTGCTGCGGAGGTGGAGGCCCTTACAATTTCAACATGTCTGTAGAGTGTGGCGAAAGGGGAGTAAGTGCTTGTGATGATCCTTCACAGTATGTTGGCTGGGATGGTGTCCATTTAACTGAAGCTGCATATAAATGGATTGCCCAAGGTTTATTAGAAGGAACACACGCCACTCTTGATATTAGTATACCTAGCCTACTGCAAAAAATGTAACTCTTAAGGAAAATTGAACAAGAGAAGGATTGATTGTAGTATTGATTGATCTAAGACTATACTCATGATTTTTATATATAATAAAATAATAATACAAAAACTACAACATCTAAACAATATAGGAGCTAGTTAATAACAGTAAAGAGTTAAACGACATGATCTTGAATAAAATTTGAAAATGTCATATCATTTATTGCTTCAAAAATTAACTAGGGAAACAGTTGGGGGCTAGAAGGCCACACTTTTATGTTATATATTATTATCATGTCAAAATCACAATAATGTCGTCTTTTTATATATTTCCAGCATGCAATTGAGTCGTTAAATTCTATATAATAATAATAAAAAAATATTATCCTAAAAAAGATTATCTTATAGTGAGATATACAAGTGCACATGAGTTGTTAAATTCTGAAGAAAAAAGAAAAGATGTTATCCTAAAAAAAAAAGTATCTTATAGTGAGATATATAAGGCTTTGATGATCAGAGCAAATATATATATATAAATATATATTAACAAAATGAAAAAGGAAATAGATAGAGTAGATTGAGTATTGCTGAATATTGCATTCTTTCTATCGCTACATTGATTTAAAAAGTTTTGGGAAGGTAGGTAGAGTATTGCTGAATATTGCGATTGTTTCATCACAACCATTTATTTGGAAGAATCATTCATCACAATTATTTACTTAGAAGAGTTTTTACTGCACACGGGGTTAAAACTGATACAAGATGCAATTAAGGAGACTTGAACTCCCAGTTCATGGAGATTTTTTTTTGTTGTCATATCAAGGTTAGAGCATATATTTATAATGAGAGTTAAGAGGAGCAAATTACTTTACATCATGATCCATATAATAATAAATTTGTTTCGTGTATTGTATAATCGTATAGATTATATAATATTTTATATAATTATTTTGTTGTTATATTAATATATATTTTTTTTTAGTATATAATTTTAAACTGTCAAATATATTATAAGATAAAATCAATAATATAAGTTTATACTATCATGCTGTTATTAAATATTATATAAGAGTCAATTTAATAATTTTTTACTATCTCGTTATTTTAATATAATATGCGAAACGAGCCTACATGAGAATAAATGCCTAAATACAAATTATTATTATTTTTGATGTTTAGTAGTATTTGTTTATTTAGAAAAAAAATAAAAAAAATCCTTAACACAAATTTGAAATATTCTACCATAATAGAAAAATAGCTAGTTTTTGTCAAATCCTCATTATAAAAATGTTCTGTAAAAGGGTTACCCAAAAAATAAAGTAAGACATGTATCTGATTACTTGTTTTAAGAAAATAACCCAAAAATTGGTAATAGATTAACTTATCCATGTCATAAAGAGAACCAATCAAATGTTTGTTGATCTTTACAACCAAGCGTACGTGTCATGATCTCCATCAAATCCCCACCTATACCCAACTCAGAGTTTGGGAAATTTGTGGTACCAATATATATTGAATGTCCCATTTAATGTAAACTATAATAAATTTCACCCAATCAAACAAATTTTTTATTTATATTACTTGAGTAACCGACTTATACAACATTTAAAAAAAAAAAAAAAATTCATATCAAATTACACACATTTCGGTGAATTAATTTTTTTATCACGTCAAAAACACGTCATTCTATCTAGAATTGTCAAAAACACGTCATTCTATCTAGAATTATAAAATTGACGAGATTTTTATCCTCCCAACTTTTTAATTTCAATAATATTCGACATGTGAAGCAATTGCCATAATGTTTCTATAATTACTAACAAAATAGGAGAAATAACTCCAATGTCTGTATTAAATTTAAATAAAACAGTTTTGCATCATTAAAATTTTGATAGAGTAATCTACAAGGTGATATTCAAGGAATAAAACATATTTGATTTTAGCTGTTGAGGAGCTCTGTAATGTCAGAGATTCAAATCAACAAAAAAATACTTGAGAATGAACAATCATAATTTGTGAACGAGATTAGACTCAAATCATTAACTCATGTCCAAAGAATGTAAAGATACTTGTGAAAAAATAAAATAAAATTTGATCAAACAATTTCCTCCTAATAAAATTTACTTAAAAATTTGCTGAGGACACCTCCACTAATAATTTCTCTAATTCAATATTTTATTTAATGTTAGATATATCTGATTAATTTATCGTATACTTTAACTAATCATATATTTGAACAGAAGATTAAAACTGCAAGTCAATGAATTACATAGTCTTGAGTCTTGACCACGACCAATATGGTTCGGGTCGCTAGCTGGCAACGTTAAATCCAATTTAAGTCGTTAGACCTACACAATAGTACATGATCCCTGGCATGTGAGTCAGTGGTGTGACAATATTTAAAGCTCAACTGTAAACCTCTTTCTGGGTGGCATACTGCATACTGCATACTGCATACTGGGGTATATAATAACATACCCTTCTTGAGTTCCTTTCACTTATTACTTATCTTCATCTTCACAAGCAAGTGCCCCATGGATTACTTCATTTTCTTCCTCATTGTCTTCATCTCTATTTTTCTTGGAAAATGGGTTTCAGTTTCGGTTTCCACTAGTCCTCATCCATATGATGCAATTTTCAACTTTGGTGATTCTATTAGTGACACCGGGAATTTCCTTCACTCCGGTGCCCTTGCTTTTCCGGTCATCGGAAAGCTTCCTTATGGAGAAACCTTCTTCCAACATGCAACTGGCCGTTGCTCCGATGGACGCCTAATCATAGATTTCATTGGTATGTACAAAAATATAATTAATCAATTTGTCCCTCCCTTAGCTGTATTTATTAATCATATTCATATAACTAAAGTGTTTACTAATTTTTGGTGATTAATTAAAACTAATGTAGCTGAGGCATATGGCTTGCCATATTTACCACCCTACTTAGAAATAACCAAAGGCCAAAATATTCAGCATGGGGTAAATTTTGCCGTCGCCGGAGCCACGGCATTTGACCCGGAATTTTTCTACCAAAGAAAAGTTGGAGCACTGCTTTGGACAAATGATTCGTTAAGTGTTCAGCTTGATTGGTTCAAGAAGCTTAAACCCTCTCTTTGTACCACTAAACAAGGTTTGACAATTACTATTTATGAACCTAAACTCCTTAGTTTATTAATTATGCATTCATTTATAATTGTTCTTCTAACTAGGGTTCTATGAATGCTTTTTTAACATTTAACTGCAATTAATTATAGTGGGTTGTCATAATTTTAGTGTGAATTATTGCTTTTGAAATATTTCTAATATTCTAATAATATATATTTTAATAAGTGTATTTAGAACACTAGGTAAAAAAATTCTTCCTTTATTCATTTCAAGTATATTTTATATTTTTTTTTATCTCTGTCGCAGAATGTGATAGATACTTCAAGAGATCTCTCTTCTTTGTGGGTGAGATTGGTGGCAATGACTATAACTACAATTTCTTTGCTGGTGGTAACATTACACAGCTTATAGCTACAGTTCCCTTAGTTGTTGAAGCAATAACTAAGGCCACAAGTGTATGTTAATTTGTATAGACCTAACAGATTAATTACATAAAAGCAAGTGGGACATCAAATTAATTTTGCAATTTCAATTGGTAGGTGTTGATAGAGGAAGGAGCGGTGGAGCTGGTGGTGCCGGGAAATTTTCCGATTGGTTGCTCTGCCGTGTATCTGACAATAGGTCAAACTTTTAACAAAGAGGCATATGATAACAATGGCTGTTTGAAGGCATTCAATGCTTTTGCAGAGTACCATAACCGGCAACTAAAAAGTGGACTGGAGTTTCTTAGGAAAAAAAATCCACATGTGAATATAATATATGCTGATTACTATGGTGCTGCTAAACGTTTCATTCATGCTCCCAAACACTATGGTGAGTTTAATTCAATTTTATATATATTCTGCTTTGCTTTCAGTTATGCATGTTATTATTGGATGAGTGGAAATGGTCAAAATTTTGATAAGTCCAAAGTTGATCAGTTTATCTTTCTTTTGTTTTCCTAGAAAAACTTTACCAATAATTGATTACAAGATAAAAATAGTTCATCTTATGTGTCTAAGAAATAGTAGATCTGGTTGTTGATTTCTGGATACAATTTAAAAAAAATATATCAAATGTTTCATTTTTTCTGTTCTTTTTTTTCTTTTTTTGAATTTGACATACTTTTTCTCCTTTCGAACAAGACTCGCTCTCATTCTGCTTCTTTATCCGAAGGAGGCCCATATATTGAGCAAGCTACACCTTTGACAGGCTCTCATTTTTATTTTTATTTTAAACATGAGAAGATTCAAATATAATATGGTGGTCCATGAATTGCCAAGCATGGGTCCTTAACCCTGAGAAGACAAAAGTGGATGAACTGCTTTTAAATGCTCACCACCTAAACCATAAGGGATGATTTATGGATTAGGACACGCAATGTGATTGTTTATATTTTGTAATAGATATTTTATAAAAATAAGAACTGCGTGTCTTGTTTTATCTCTTTTAATTTTTTTTTATAATTTTTTTTCTCATCTATATGTAATTCGACACAAAGACTTAAAGTTTGTAAAAAATTTCAGGGTTCACAAGTGGGACTCTAAGGGCTTGTTGTGGAGGAGGTGGACCATACAATTTTAATAATTCAGCAAGATGTGGTCACACTGGTTCAAAGGCTTGCTCAAATCCTGCCATTTATTCCAACTGGGATGGAATTCACTTAACAGAAGCAGCTTATAAATATATTGCTAAAGGTTTAATCAATGGCCCTTTTTCAACTCCTCCCTTCAAATCTTCTCCATTCAAGATCATATAATGTAGATTTTGACCAAAATTATCTTCTGGTCATCATCATTACCTGTACCTTGAGAAGATTGTAATTTTAAAAACAAGTTATTGTCTGTGTGTATTACTTGTTCAACACATTTTGGGCATTACTTATTGATATGATAATATGTTAGTTGTTACTTGACCCTTATATCATTTTAATAGAATTTCAATGATGCTTACATATATACTACTAACTTGCAAAGATAGAGTCATATTTATACAACTTTGGTTGTTCACTCCCATTACTTTATATAAACAAAGAAACTCTTAGAAGTTTGGTTAATTGGAAGATAATCAACATCTTTCCAAGTCATTAATCTTAACAAAAATCAAGTTTGTTAATTAAGAAAAAAAATAGTTCATTTATTGAAGTAGTTAACAATAATTTTAGTGTTATTTAATGTATAAATTGTAATTTTAGAAAGGGTAACCTTGTTGCCACAACCAATATCTTTAGGATCACAACCTATTAAATGTGAAAATTTTTATCCTTCTTAAAATACCATCTTACTCTTTCTCTTTCTTATTTATTTTTCATCAAACTCTTTCTTTTTCTTATTGAAAATAATGAGAATGTTAAAACAAAAATCTCAAAAATATCTGAATGTGGTCTCTGATACTGAATTTTCTTGTAGTGTCATGTGTACTTAAATTTTGGTCATGTCTGAATCATGTAATCTCCTCCACCACCTATATGAACACACAATCTAAAACTTTCAAAATTAGTAGGCTTGAACCAAACAAGAAAAGAGAAAAAGATGAGAAATTAATTAGTTTGTCGATTTATAAAAATATGAGACAATGAGAGAACTAAACAACGTGTGAAGGTGGAGGGAGGAGAATAGAGTGAAGAGTAGAAGGAGGAAAATGATGGGAGAGATGGAAGATGATTAGGTTGGAAAGAGAGCATATTTATTTTTGGGCTCTCACTTTTGATTTAATGAAAATTTAATTTATTATGCAATTGATTTTTAAAACATTATTAATTGAGAACAATTTGCTCTATTCTCAATGTTTTGTAATTAAGAAGTTGTGGCTTTAAGCATTTTGACTGTGGCAATAAGACCAATCTTTAGGAAATCATATTTATTACATTTTAATAAATAAAAAAATTCAAACAAAATAAGTTGATATGATGGATTATAACAAAAAAGTTATTACAAGGCATCCTTTACGCTCTTAATAGAATTTGTTTTAATCAAAAATTATGTTGAGTTTCTCTTGTGAATGTGTTACAAGTTAGTCCTAAACTGAAATAAACTGAACTTTCTATCACTTATGTATATGTTTAATTTTATTTTTTTTGTGTGTATTTTAATATAATTTACTTTTTTTTTTTTTTTGTTTTGTGAAAGTTTAAAATGTTCACTTGATTAAGTATATGTAAGCTGAAATTTAGTGGAGTGAGAATCACCTTACCTGACAATATAAGTTTTAAGCTAGATTAATTTGTACTTAACATCAAAGAGATATACTTAGGCTTGGTGTAATATTGTGCTCTTTTGACTCTCTTAAACCTTGCTTTTAAAAAGTCACAACAATAATATTTGGTAAAATAATGTAAAAACTGCTCTCAATAGGTAGAAGCCACAAAATTAATGTTAGGTGAATTCATTATAAAACTCTCCGAAGATCTAAATTGACTATAGACATTAATAATTAAAAGAAGAGCTAGAAGTTGAAAAACTTAATTAATCAAAAAAAAATACGGATTTTCATTAAAGGTTAAGGTCATATTAGTTTTTAAAATTTTTTAGAGTAGAAATCAGTTTTTTGAAAACACTCATTGAGGTGTTTTTAAGGATTGGTTTGGCAATGCTGTGACTTTTTGAGAGGTGTTATGTTTTCTTGACTTTTTTAGAGTTGTTTTGAAAAAGTTACAGCAGTAGTGTTTAATAAAATAATATAAAAACTGCTCTTAATAAGCAGAAACTACAAATTAGTATTTGGTAAATTCATTGTAAAGCTGTTCTAAAGATTTAAATTGACTATAATAAATATTGATAATAAAAAGAGATAATTCACCTACTACATTAATTAATAAAAGGATAAATATGAATTTTATCAAAAATTCAGATTATATTAGTCTTTTAAACTTTTGAGAGCATAAGCCAGCACTTACAAGTACTCATGGCTTATAAAAGTCCAAAGCAGAAGCATCTTAACTTTTAAAAAATTGACTTATACTCTTCATAAGTATAAACATTCTATAACAGAGTGTTACCAAACCAAGCCTAAAAGTACCCATAGCTTTTAAAAAGTGTTGCAGTTTTTTTTTTTTTACACAAAACATAAAAAAGTCAACTTATACTTTTCATAAACATAAACGCTCTCCCAAAGAGTATTATTAAATCAAGCCGTAATGAGTTAATTATATGGAAGACATTCTCTTTACTTTTTTCACTCATTCACCACTAGTATTTAATTTGTTCCCAGTTTTATTGAGTAACTGCCCTATTGAACAACGGAGTTGAATTTAGAATCACATTTTGTTGTTAAAAATAAAAATAAAAATTAGAACCACAATTTTGACTCATTAAAAGTTCTTTAACTTGGGTTATCACTAAATTAATAACAACAGATTGATCAAGGAATTAATTAGTGCCACTCCGACAATTAATTTGATGTCATATAATTCTGTTTAAGTTGAATTTGCAAGGTCAGTTAATTTGACGTCTCAATAATGCTTGCAATTTTACTGGTTATGTATATAGTTGAATGATATGCATTTGAAGATATGTATATTGTAACTTGCAGTATAAACACCGTTTATCAAAATCTATGACCAAGTCCAGCAACTTTTTGGATTAAGTCAAGATAACCTAACTCAAAATTGTTACAAAGACGACCTAGTCCAAAGTTGGCCGATTCTGAAACAATAAATAGTTGGCCGATCGATCGATCTGAAACAATAAAATTCAAACCAGTTAAAACTAACTAAGAGTATACATATATATAAATTTATTTCTTAGCATTTTGATATGTCTTTGTGTATTTGCTTATGAATCGACTTATGATTGTACTTAATACAATCAAAGGATCTGATAAATACAAAAAAAATTCGATCTAATTGGATAAATTCAACTTGACCTAATAGATGAAATTGCCATCCTACCAAAAAAGCAAAGCCAATAAGATCATAGACAAGATTTTCACAGGGTCGGAGCAGAAAAAGGATTTTATGAAACATTATGTAGTCTATAATCCCCCTGTGTGTTTGAGTAATTAGTCTAAAGGTATTCATTACACAGTGATATGTGTTAAAGTCCACAAGTCAATGGTGCTAATTCTTGGTTGGTTCCAAAGTGCAATTTTTTCTTCAAAACAAGAATAATGCGGCAGGTTCAATACGTTTCAAGCTAAACCAACATTTATTAAACTTTCAAACACAATGACTAAATAAACAGATCAAGATGAAAAAGGAGGAGAGAAATTAGTGCCAAAACAATTCCACAATGAAAATGTTAGAACCTTAACGGTTTATTTCAATGTAGGAAAGTGGAGGGAGAGGAAAGGAGATGATACATATTAGTTTCCTTCATTTGTGATTTTTGTTTAAGAAAAGAGACAAAATGAAGGTGTACATGCACCCTCTAAATCCATTTAAAACTCACTTTTTTTAATTGTTCAATTTAAAGGAAGAGTATAAGATGCATTATAATTTTTATATGTTGTGACTAATATATCTTTATTTTTTAATTAAATATCTATTAATATTTAAATAAAATACTTTTAAGAGTATAATCATATAATTATATATTATTATATAATCCACTCTCATTTTCTCTCAAATCCCAACCAAAAATCTGGTTTATCATTTTCTCACTCTCTTTTTATTTTTTTTAAACTCTCAAATGAGATAAATGATAAATGTCATTTTTTTTTCTAATTTCCACTCCTCTCTTCTTCCTCCAACCTCACAAATAGACCTTAATTAAGAATCCCATATGGGACCGAAGGCATTGATTCCTGAAGACTTGCATGCATTGACCACGTCCCTGCTCCCTTCTGGATTGCTTGTCACAACGACCACTTCAGCTCCCCAATTCTTAGCAGCAGTGACACTCAACTGGGACACATTAGGCCTACCAAGCACAGCAGTGTCATGGACTATAACCTTGTCTTTTGGGTACCCACTTACCATTTCTTTTATTTCATTTCCAAAATTTTGCTCAATCCCCTTTGCCACCCAAACCAAGCAAACATCTGCCGTACATGGTTGCAATAGGAATGACAGGAAAACACATATCCCAGAACCAGTTGCTACTAACACTACCTTATTGTACATGTTAACCAAATAAGGCAGGCCTGCAAAATGAACTTGTCTAACCCATAAGTAGCTTGGTGGGTTTAAAACTAGAGATTTAGTGAAATCACCAACAGCACCTGCAAGCATCATGTGCTCTCTTTTTCCATCTGAAATGATCCCGAAAGCGTGCCATTCGGAGAAGGGTGATGGACTAATTCTACCTAGTATGCCAGCTTTTACTCCTCCTTCAAATCTGATTATGGAGGCATGGCTAGAAGGAGCAGATACCTTAACCGGGACACTTCTCACCGTCAGCCAAGGAAATATTATGAGGATGGTAATTGCTACTGTCAACCATAATTCTTTCTGTTTGATCAAATTGTATCGTTGGATAGTGTAGGATTTGGTGTTTTGATTGTAAGAGGTTGTAAGTATAACAAAGGCCCATAGAAGACCAAGAGCTGTCCATCCAGCAAACCGATGAGTCCTCTCGAACACGTTGTGATGGAGATGGCGAACAATTGGAAATGAAGCTAATGAAGTAAGACAGAGAAGGCCAAGAATGGCAGAGGCCACACCTATGATTTCAGGGGAAGTGTTTTCTCTGTTTTTAAGGGTAAGGACTAATGCATATATGAGCCAAGCAATGGAAGAAATACCACAACCACTGTGTATCCCTCCTAGACTTTGGAGAAAAGATGTTATAGAAGTTTTGACAAATAGAGGCACCCATGGCCTCCCAAAAATCTTCACAGCTAGCCAAAAGACAACACGTAAGAAGGCCTCGCTTCGACATAATGTCAAAGCAAGTATGTTGCCAATTGAAAAAAGAGCAGGTCTGTTTCTTGCATATGGAAAATTCCCTGTAGCTGCAAGAACCAAGCCAGTAATGTTAAGTGTCAAGCAAACCACAAAGAGTCTCTTGTACACAGTGAATAGCCCTTGATCAAGCAATATAATCGAAAGCCTTGAGTCCTTCTTTCCAGCCGGTTTGGTTGGTTGTTCGCGCTTACTAGCAACCAGGAGAGGAAGTGGACTTTGTGGCTTACTTTGTTTTCCTACATCATCAACTTCTTCTTCTATAACCTCTAGAAAATCATCTTCATCAAGTTCAAGGTCACAGAAATGGCTGCTGGGTTGGCTTTCATCAAGTTCAAGGTCACAGAAATGGCTACTGGGTTTGCTTATATTCCTTTCAATTGAGGAAGGGTCAAATGGCCAAAATCTATTGCTTGGTTGGGGCTCTTGTGCAAAGGGTTTGGTTATGGCAAAGGGATTTGCATGAGGCTTGATCTCAAATGCCACTCCACGACAACTCGAAAATCTAACAGGACTCTGCATATTAAATGGAAGAGCAAAGCAAATGAAGATGAAGTTTGGAGAAGAGAAAGCAATAGGTTAGGAGTATTGGAAGAAAGGTTCTTTGCTACGGAGAAGGAAAGGTGGTATTAATAGGCACATCGTCCACTAGAGCTGACTTTCTATATACTTCTTTTGGTTTGATTTAGTCAATCTCAACAATCATAAACACATTTTTTTTCTTCCATTTTGGATCACAATAGCCTGCCCCGTACGTAGCCAAAAAATATAAAAAATATAAAACCTGATGTCAGTATTTTTTATTATTATTTTTTAAATATCAGGTGATGTTTAAAGCAGTTTATGTTATGAAATATATTAAATTGGAATGGTTGTGTTTTGATATTGAATTGTAAAGTATATCTTTATTCATCATATCATCAACTATATATACACACACGAGTTACCTAATTATAGGAAATAGTAAATTAAGGAATGTTATAATTGGATGATATCGTGCTTGATTTATGGCTGATTGGTTAATGACTGTGCCTGATTTTCTGATTTTATATGTAAGAATGTGGCATGATGTCTGTTAATAGTTTACCAGTATTTTAAACTAGATCTTTACGGATCAAAAAGAAAATTAAGTACCCTTAAATTAACTTTTTCTCTTTTGATTTAGAGAATATGTGTCTGACCAATTTATGCATATTTCGATTACTAATTCTCCTGTAATGTCAAAGACAGTCTATTTATGGTGGGACAAGTGAATTTATGACTCCCCACATACCTCTTAAATATAGTTGAACCCATAAAATCAATGAAAGGACACTACTAGTGTTTGAATTGTTGTGTTGTTTTGCTATAATTTTTTTAGGAAATATTCATTTGTGATTTGATGGAGAGACATGCATGAGATCCAATTAAATTAAATAAGAAAGTACAATAACTTAATTAAAAAAAATTAAAATATTATAGCCTAATTGAAAAAACAAGTGAAACGAAAGTATAATATGGGCATATTAATTTGATCTTAATGGTTGTTAAAATTAAGTTTTCAGATGTAATTCTCCGGGTATATGCTGTATGCTTTGAAATTTGAATCAAGGTAATTAAGGTCTTATGGTTTAAATTAAGTCAACCTATTTATAAGAGAAAAGCTTTTGCAAATTGTGAAAGATATTGGTAGGTATAAACTTTTATATAATTCATTTATCAAATTTTAATTTTGAATCTCCATTTTATTAAATTTTAAACTAATAACGGAGTGTGACTTCTATTAACTAGTCCCATAAGTTTTTATATAGTCAACCATTTTATTGTAATTAAGTATCTCTTAATTTATTGATTTCATTTTTATTTTACTTAATTAGTAAAAACAAAACTGTTATTTTACTTAGTTATTTCAAAAAGAATTCCTTTTCTTTTGTGGTAGAATTTGTTGTTGGAAAATTTCTATTCTAGTAAGGTTAGTTAATTTGATCACATCAAAAACAGAAAACTAATTGAAAGCACTTAATTTAAACTGACTCATTGTACATCAAAAACAAAGAAAGTAGATGATGAATGCTATGATGAAGATATTTTTTTAATCAATAGACTCGTTGAGCTTACAAGATACAAAACAAGAGCTAACTTATTCTCTTCTCATAAATATTTACGACTCGTTTGACGCATCATATAAGATTGTATAATGTATTATGTTGTATAGTTATATTATTATTTTATCATTTTCTCCTCATTATATAGCTTTATATTGTCAGATATAATATAAGAGAGGGTTAACAGTATAAGTTTATATTATTCTGTTATTGTCAAATATTGTATAAGAGCAACTAGATATTCTTATACTATCATATTATCTTTATAAGATACACCAAACGAGTCTTTATTTAGTTGCTTATTTAAATTACTATTTATTTTATATTTTATTTTTTGTTGTGTGTGTGCAAGGGTTGTTAATTACTTTACCTTTCTAATTAATTGGGGACATTGGAAGTCCATCCTGCAACCGATATGTGCTTCACAAAGTGGACATGCACAATCCTAAAATCAGATATGAATGTAAGAATATTAGAAGTACATATATTATTAATCTAATCAACTAACATTGTAATTATTTTTTATTTCATCACTTTTGAACTTGTATAATTAGGAAAAAGATATATTCATTTCTCATGCAAAAGAATCAACTAAAAACTGCATTTCACACAACTGTAGCTATGATGGATCTGTTTACAGTTTTATAAGAAATAAGAATCATTTTATACATTATTGCGACAAATAAATAATACTTATTTTGTTACTATTTTTGTGAACCTATAATTAAGGATACAATTTAATTAACTTTTGACCTAGACAAATAATATATTATTAGGTTTGATTTGTTCATGTTTCATGCACAAATTAGGTCCTCCAAAAGAGAGGAGACTCTAGCTATTAAAGTAAATAAAAGTAAAAATATATTTATAAAATATTAATGAATAAAAGTGTTAAAACAAAAGACATGAGAAAAGGATTGAAAGTTTTTGCATGAATTTCTACTTTGTTGAAACTTGAGATGTTGGTGTGATTTAAAGTCTGAGGCTAGCTTGTCAAAAATGGAATTAACAAATCCTAACTAATTAACTTCCTTTATGGTTTTTATAGTTAATTGGAATTTTAATTATTGACTAAACAAACGAGAAGGATGAAAGACCTTGTCTTGTGTATACTATAACTTATATATTTACCACTCATCCCCACTAGTATTAATTTCAAGTTTTATTGACTATATTATCCAATTGGACAAGGAGCTGTAACATTACAATAAAATCATGTGCTAGCAATGGTTGAACCAATGCCATGATTGATGATTGGAACCAAGATTGCAATAAATAATTAAAAATGTTACACTTTTAAAGAATATTTCATATATTTTTAAATAAGTAAAATATTTCATTTACTGACAATATAAAGATTATACACTATCAGTTTATAAGATCAAATACACCAGTTTATTTGTTTAAAACAAAAAGTGCCTATATACATTACTTAGTTACTCAAATTATACAATCTACAATTTTTTTTTTATGGTCCTAATGAGACTATTAATTGGGCCAATGAGCTACATAATGGGAAATAACTTTCTCCCATCCCATAAATTTCTCATCCCGGATAAAGACGGATTTCGTTACTAGATTCTTAGTATCGACACAAAGTAACTTTATTAATTGAATCAACCATCATCATCTATATATATTTAGTGGAACGAAATAAAACAAAAATTATCTTTTGAAATGATTATTGTCTAGTACATGGCAATATTTAACTAAAATTGATACATGGGTATTTTTGTTTAGTCAGTGAATCAAATGTGTAAAACCCTTGATTAAATGGCATCATTTGATTGGCCAAATAATAACACTAAGATTTATAGGCAACACGGTGAAAACAAAATGATTTATAATATAATTTTTTTAGTTTCGGCATGATTTATTGTCATTGGCTGAACCGAAAATAATATAAATTAGTCAAAATACACTAAAGCAAATATAAAAACATAGTGAGATTGAATGCACAGCTCATAGAATTGTGAACAAATGAAAACAAAGATCCACAGTTACACATCTTATCTATCTCGTCCTATCACCCATTACAAATAGAACTATAGTCTATTTGATTTATTGGAAGAAACTAACCATAAAAAAGAACAAGGGGCTTTAAAAAATAACACCCTTTTAAATATTTCAAGGTCCAAAATCATCCTCCTCGTGATCCATCAGCTTCCAAGAGCCATCCTCTTGTTGAACCATGCCCTTATTCTTTTCAATCCTCCATGACTCAGGTACACAATATTCATCTTTTAAACCATCTATGACTTTGTTCACAAGTGCAATATCACGTTTAACCTTCAATTCAAATCCTCCTTGACTCCCTTTTGTTCCTGCAACTCCATGCATGTAAGCCTCCAAGTTATGCCAACTAGACAAATTCCCAGGACTCTTCAAGTACATTGATTTCGTTGTGTCGATTCCAAGTTCCTATTAATGGATAGTTTGGGATAAGATCTAAGGAATTCCGAACGCGTAAACCTCGAAGATCTTTGTAGTCGGAGAAAACCTACTTAAATTTGAGTCTCCAACACGAGGGCTGGCATATACAATGGCTGTCACTGGACAAGCTTTATGAGGAGGATGATCGTCACTTACTTTGTCAAAACCATTTGCAACTATGTCAACGGCATTGAGTGTTGCAATTGCAGCTCCTAAACTGTGTCCAGCTATGGTTATGCTGATTTCCTCTTTCTTATACTGATCTAGAAGTCTTCTAACCTCGCTCAGTACCTTCATAAATACGTACGTAATAATCATCAAGAAAATAGTAGTAGGATATGTCTTTCTTTCATAAAGTTTTTCACTCTTAATTAGATCATCTTCTTCTTCTTTTTTCTTCAAACTGCTCCTAAATTAGTTGTTAATGCAAAGTTCTTTAGTTAATAATTAGTATATAATACAATAATTAATATTTTATACAATGGGAGATAGTATATATATGTATCTTATGTTTCCTAAAATCCTAACTAATGAAAGTGAAATTTGATATGACATCAGCCAATGTCAAAAAATTTTATCTGTTAAATTGACTAACAATTTTAAAAGTTGTTTACGAAGAGCAAAGAATATATATATATATATATATATACCTGACAAAAAACTTAACTCTATATAATTTACATGATAAGTAGGGTATTCAAGAGGAATCCAGCAAGTACACCGTAGATGACAATGGCTCAATTTGGGCCAAAGTCCAATACGATTCGAAATTGATTGCCCCGAATTTATTAAAATATGTCCAATTTAATGTAGCTGAAATGTAATCCAATTTGAAATTGATTAGATCTAACTTAACAAATCATAATTCGTTCCAAATCTAATATGATACTTATATTATACGTTACAAAACATTAAAAAAAAAATTCCAGTACAACCTATCAAATGGACAGTCCTAATGCATATAGGGGTGGCAGCTCAATCTTGTCATTAATTACATTTCTCTTAGATTATATATGCATGGTTGATAAATAAGAAATTATGAGACTTCGAATGACAACTAAATTTATTTACCTGGTCTCTGGCACTGCTCTTATTGAAGGGTGAACCTGAGTCATCAGAAGTATAAATGGAGTACCAACCTCGATGCACTTTACGCTTATTAGCACCATCACCAAATATTTTGGAGCTGAAACCAAAATAAACTCCAAATCATTAATCCACTCCAAGGTATGCACTGCTTCCTCTCCAAGCAATCACAATGTCCCTCCTTCCTAACACAGCTTTGCCTTCATCTGTAGCCACAGCAACAAACCCGATCCAATTCGATTCCTCACTTCAAGCTTCCCTCGATAACGATTTAATTATAAACGCTTCAGGAACATCAATTTTTGACGTTGCATACAAGAATTTCGTTACAGAATACTTGAAAGGATTTCCATTTTCTAAACCAACCTTTGAGAAGAAATCCTTTTTTCGCATTACCGGCTAGTTCCAGCATACTTGGAAGCTTTTTCTGTGTTAAAAGTATCATAAGTAGCTTGAGCCATTTCTCCATAATGTATTATGTAGTTGCCTGAGATCAATGTCGAGAGGATCAAGCAAATCTTTCCAATGGCTTTGGCCGCTAATGTATTATGTATTTTTTTTTTCTTTTTCTTACCAAATGGCCACATTGCTGTAAAAATTGATGGCTTGTGTTGCATGCTTCATATATATATAAGAAATAAATTCATAAACTGTTTGAGAATGAGACACCTTGGACTTCATTTTTTATCTTTAATATATGGATCAAGCTAGCTAGGTCATGTGATTGAATTTGAAAACTGCTTATTAATGCTTTGCAGATGTTCAAGATAGGTAAATTTATGAATTAATTATTATTATTATATAATACGCTTCCACATGAAATTACTTTATTTTCATGCTGACTTATATATAGAACATGAAAACCTTGATGTTGAATATTATTTTATTTGATCTGTCATATATTAGCTAAATTTCTCAATAACTAGGCTAAATTAATACAAAGTGTTTCACGAGAAGGAGACAAAAGATTCCATTTTCAATTTTTTTTTTCTTCCCAAAGATGTATTCAATGCTACGGTCTAAAAGACTATATGTTAATTTTCGTTGTTATCAACAATTGATGAAAACTTACGAAAAAGATACAATACTGTTTTTATATAGCCCATAGAAGATAACGTCTATATAAAAAATAAAAAATAAAAAGAAGTAAAAAAATAAAGGAGAAAAAGAGAAGGGTTACATCATTTAATGCATCTCATAGATATAGAAGGATTTCACAATTTGCAAATCCAAAAATAAAATAGCATTTTCATTTTTGGATCAAAAATAGATTTGACAAGTTAATGCCGGCCATGCTTAGACAGTTGGACTATATGATTTTACTATTTTATATATCAAAACTATAATTTGCAAATAATAAGACATTCCTATTTAAGTAATATATTGTATTTGTTTCCTTGTCAACGTACACTGTTGTTTTGAAAACCGGACCAAACTAGTTAGACCATCATCCGGTGATAAATCGATCTAAATTGAATCAAAGACTTGTTTTAGTGATTGGACTGGTCAAAATTTTAAAAGAAAAACCAATAGAATTAGTGCAAAGTTGATGAACCAAACTAGTTTTTTTTAGTAAGGAAAACACTATTATTTGTATTAAGGATGAAATATTTATATTTGATATTAAAGATTAGAAATAATTTTTTATATATTAATGTTGTCTCTATTATTTTATTAAATAAATTAAAACTTGAATGTTGTGATGCATAATACTTTAATAAGTTATCGTATTAATTATTAATAATTATATTTGACTACTTATAATATGATTTTCTTATTATTTAATAATTATTGAATTATTATATATATTTTTTCTTGTATATTTAGTATTTGTCATTGAAAAAATTTATATAATAAGTATAATATTTAAAATAAATAATTAAATATATTTATGGCATCATCCTGTCTAATCTCAATTGAATTAATAATTTTTGATTTAATAAAAATTTCAAATCAATCACCGGTCAAATATTTAAATATATGTACACTTGTACGGAAAATAAAAATTAAAAAATAGTAGCTTATCTGCTTTTGTTCCAACTTCGAACACCCCAAGCAACGGTCAGCAACTCCTGATAATCCACTTGTTGAACGGAAATGATGGATCTGAGAAGTCAGGTCAGATGTTTATATATGTTCTTCAATTCACTAAGCCCATCTTCTCTTCAACTGTAATCCGAATCCTACTTTTGTTGATAATTTGATGACAATCAAACCTACCATAATTCAAAGAAAATATATTAAGAATTTTCTCCATTCTGTTTTTTATTCATTGTTATAGTACTGATCACCTCTGTTTGTACGAAAACCCATGATTCTTGTTTGTCCCATAAATCTTATGTCAAATAACAATATATGTATGAAAGCTAATTCAATACATCACCAAATTTGGGGCGTAGTAAATTAATTATTTATTTATATATATATATATATATATCTTTAGAGAATGATACGTGCATAGTGAAAGTGACACAAAAATTTATACAAACTTACTAATGAAATTAGTTTTTCTTTCACTTACTTTGCAAATGATCACAAATGTTAATGGAGGGCATATTATTAATACTTTTTCAACTTTTGTGCGATTAAAATTATTAATTCTAATTTTTCTAATTAATCACTATACTTGTTCAATCACCACTTACTACTCATTAGCAATGCACATATGACTTATCACAATTGATCTAGTCATTAATTAGTACTAGTTAAAATTGTTAATCTAAATTTTTCTAATTGAGCACTATGATTCTTCACATATCACTAAGACTGTGCATATGCATAATTTAAATTTCTTTTTTGTTAATTAAAAATATTAATCATAACTCTTCTAAATGAGTATTATGATTATTCAAATATCACTAGTTGTACACATATGACCTATCACTAGTGACCTAATGATTAATTAGATACTTAGTTTATTTTTTAATAAAATTATTATATATCTTCTAATTGATCATTGTGATTCTTCAAACATCACTATTAGTTTACATATAACCTATGATTAATGATCTAGTGCTTAATTAGATTCTTAATTAATTTTAAATTAAAAATAAAAATATTAATCATGATTCTTCTAATTGAGCATTAATATTGGTCACATATCACTAGGAGTGCACATATGACATCTCACTAATGATGTAGTAATAAATTGATGACTAATTCAATTTTTTTATTTAAAATAATTATTACTAATTTTTCTAATTGAGCACGATGACTATAAGAAGATAATTAGTAGTGCATATATGACCAATCACTTTAGTGACTAATTAGATATTTAGTTCAAATTTTTATTTTTTTTTTCAAAAAAATAAATTGTTAATCATAATTTTTTTAATTGATCAATATAATTATTCACATATCATAGTAGTGCACAGATGATGTACATTATCAATGATCGGACAATTAATTAAATATTTAATTCAAATTGATATTTAAATTAAAATTGTTAATCTTCATTTTTCTAATTGAGCACAATGGCGGTTCACAAATCATTAGTAGTGCATATATATGATAAATTTATTGATTCATTAGATGCATAAATAATTTTTTTTTAAATTAAAACTATTAGTCCTAATTCTTCTAATTGAGCGCTAAGGTTGTTAACACATGTAATTTGAGATTTGTGTTTAATTTATAAGAAATAATTCATAAACTAATCATTAAAAATTAAATTGATTATGATCTCCATCCTGGATGAAGGTGAGATTCGATACTAGATTTTTGGTAACAACACCAAGTATCTATACTAGTTGAATCAATTGGCACTATATATATATATATATATTTAGGGTGAATGACCTAAACTAAAAATTAGACTAAATTTAACTTATAGTCCTTATAGTTGAGCGAGAAAGTCAATTTAATCCCTAACCTTCAAAACCATACAATGTGCTCCCAATAATTTACAAAACCATGCAATTTCGTCATTCCCATCAGTTTCCATCAATAATAAGTTAACGGAAGTTGACGTGGATGGATGGTTGCCTATGTGGCATGGCCATGCAGACACATACCCATTAAAGGTTGTTAACACATGTAATTTGAGATTTGTGTTTAATTTATAAATTAATCGTTTAAAATAAATTAATTTTGATCTTTATCCTGGATGAAAGCAGGATTCGATACTAGATTTTTGGGAACAACACCAACAAACTAAATCAATTGGCACCATATATATATTTAGTGGAATGACCTAAAATAAAAAATATTTTTTGAAATGATTGTTGTCCTAGTAAAAGGCAATATTTACCTAAATGTGACACATAAAATTTTTGTTTAGTCACTTAATCAAATTTGTAAAACCCTTCATTATATGGCATCATTTGATTGCCCGAATAATAACACTAAAGATTTATAGGCAATGAGTGAAGAGTAAAATTTTCAACAATATAATTTTCTAGTTCCGATATTATTTGTTGTCTTTGACCCGGACAAAAAAATAAATTAATTAAAATAAGTGTAAACTGACCCGAATATTACCAAACTGTTAAAAAATCATAGTAATTGAATGCACGGGTCATAGAATTCTTAATAACATCAAGTGACAAATGAAAATAAAGATCCACAATTACAAATCTTACCTGTCTCACCCATATATCCCATCACACCCATTACAAATAGATCTATTTAATTTATTGAAGAAATTATAAAATAAAAAAACAATAATAAGCATAAATAAAGAACAAGGGACATTAAAAAATAATACCCTTTTAAATGTTTCAAGTGTCAAAATCATCCTCTTCAAGATCCATCAGCTTCCAAGAGCCATCCTCTTGTTGAACCATGCCCTTATTCTTTTCAATTCTCCATGACTTAGGTACACAATATTCATCTTTTAAACCATCTATGCTTTTGTTCACAAGTGCAATATCACGTTTAACCTTCAATTCAAATCCTCCTTTACTCCCTTTTGTTCCTGCAACTCCATGCATGTAAGCCTCCAAGTTATGCCAACTAGACAAATTCCCAGGACTCTTCAAGTACATTGATTTCATTGTGTCGATTCCGAGTTCCTCTCCAACATCGGCATACCCTATTAAGGGATAGTTTGGGACAAGATCTAAAGAATTCCGAACGCGTAAAGCTCGAAGATCTTTGTAGTCGGAGAAAACCTTCTTAAAGTTTGAGTCTCCAACACGAGGGCTGGCAAATACAATAGCTGTCACTGGACAAGCTTTATGAGGAGGATGATCATCACTTGCTTTGTTAAAATCATTTGCAACAATGTCAACTGCATTGAGAGTTGCAATTGCAGCTCCTAAACTGTGTCCAGCTATGGTTATGCTGATTTCCTCATTCTTATACTGATCCACAAGTCTTCTAACCTCGCTCAATACCTTCATAAATACGTACGTAATAATCATCAAGAAAATAACACTAGGATATATTTCATTCATAAAATTTTTCAATCTTAATTAGATCATCTTTTTTTTGTTATGTATATATATATATGTATCTTATGCTTCATAAAATCCCAACTAATGAAGGTGAAATTTGATGAGATTCTTAAGACAATGTCAAGAGATTTTATCCGTTAAACCAACAGAAATTTTCAAAATCTTGTTTATAAAAAACAAATAGTATATACTTGACAAAAACTTTATACAGTACATGATAAATAAGGTTTTAAGAGAAATGCTAAACATGCACACAGTAGATGACAATGGATCAATTTGGGCCAAAATCCAATCTGATCTGAAACTGATCGAACCCGATTTATTAAAATATATCTAATATAATATAGTTGAAATATAATCCCATTGAAATCGATCATATCCGAACTTAAGAAATCATTTGGTTCGTTATCATATTAGTATATCAGATTTGCTAATATGATTCGCAAATCGTACTTTACGAATTTAAAAAACCCAATTCAACCTATCAAATGGAGAGTCCTAATGCATATAGAGGTGGCAGCCCAATTAACACATATGAATGCATCACATATATCTTCTAGTACTTTCTTTGAAAATCTTGTTATTATATATGAATGGTTAATAAATAAGAAATTATGAGACTTGTAATGACAACTTAACTAGTTACCTGGTCTCTGGCACTGCTCTTATTGAAGGGTGAACGTGAGTCATCAGAAGTATAAATGGAGTACCAACCTTGATGCACTTTAGGCTTATTAGCACCATCACCAAATATTTTTGGGGCTGAAACCAAAATAAACTCCAAATCATTAATCCACTCCAAGGTTTGCACTGTTCCTCTCCAAACAATCACAATGTCCCTCCTTCCTAACACAGCTTTGCCTTCATCTGTAGCCACAGCAACAAACCCGATCCAATTCGATTCCTTACTCCAAGCCTCCCTCGATAACGATTTAATTATAAACGCTTCAGGAACATTGATTTTTGACGTTGCATACAAGAATTTCGTCACAGAATACTTGAAAGGATTTCCATTTTCCAAAGAAACCTTTGAGAAGAAATCCTTTTTCGCGTACCGGCTAGTTCCGGCATATTTGGAAGCTTTTTCTGTGTTGAAGGCATCATACGTAGCTTGAGCCATTTCTCCATAATGAATTATGTATTGCCTGAGATCAATGTCAAGAGGATCAAGCAAATCTTTCCAATTGTTTTGGCCGCTAAGATTTCTCCATTTTTTGGCTATGCTATCCATTTTTTTCTTTTTCTTACCAAATGGCCACATTGCTGTTAAAATTGATGGCTTATGTTACATGCTTTATATATATATGTATATATATATATCGAAATAAATTCATAAACTGTTTGAGAATGAGACAACTTGGACTTCATTTTTGATTAATTATGATCTTTAATATCTGGATCAAGCTAGCTAGGTCATGTGATTGCATTTGAAAACTGCTTATTGATGCTTTGCAGATCATGTTCAAGCTAGGTAAATTAATTAATTAATTAATTAATTATTATATAATCCGCTTCCACATGATATTACTTTATCTTCAAGCTGACTTATATAGAACATGAAAACGTTGATGTTGAATATTATTTTATTTGTTATGTCATATATTATATTAATACATAGTGTTTCACGATAAGGAAACAAAAGATTCTATTTTCAATTTATTTATTTTTACAAAAGATGTGTTCAATGCTACCGTCTAATAGACTATATCTTAATTTTCGTTGTTATCAACAGTTGATGAAAACTTGCGAAAAAATCAAATCCTCTTTTTATATAGCCCAAAAAAGATAACGTCTATAACAAAAGGGAAAAAAGAAGAAGGATACATCATTTGAATGCATCTCATAGATATGGAAGAATTGCACAATTTGCAAATCCAAAAATAAATACCATTTTCATTTTTGGAAAAAATATTTGACAAGTTAATGCCGGCCATGCTTAGACGGTTGGACTATATGATTTTACTAGTATACCTATCAAAACTTTAATTGGCAAATAATAAGACATTCCCATTAAAGTAATATATTAATATTTGTTTTCTTGTTTGAGTTATAGAACTGTTTTTGTGATTGGACTGATCAAAACTGTTAAAACTAAAATAATCGATAGAATTGGTGCCGAGTTAATTGAACCAAACTGATTTGTTTTGAATACAAAAATTATTTATATTAAGGATGTATATTTACATTTGATATCAAAGATTAGAATTTTTTTTTTCATATTGATGTTGCCTTTATTATTTATTGAATAAGTTGAAACTTGAATATTGTGATACACAATAAATCAATCAATTGTTGTATAACTATTAATAATTATATTTGATTATTTATAATATGATTTTTTTATTATTTAATGAATATTAAATTATTATATTTTATTTTCTTGTGTATTTAGTATTTATGATTAATAAAAAAAATTATATAATAGATACAATTTTAAATATATATACTTAAATATATTTATGATAATTCAATTTAATTTTGATTGAATCAATGATAGGAGAGTCTATAAATTTGTTAAGTCTACCACTAACTTGATTTTTAGAACATTGACGTAGACAAAGCTGAATTAGTTTCTCTTGCCAAATAGAAGAATCTCATATCACAGATATATATATATATACTTTTGTACGGAAAATAAAAACTAAAATATAGTAGCTTATCTGCTTTTGTTCCAACTTCCAGCACCCCAAGCAACGCTCAACCATTCCAGATAATCCTAATCTACGTGTTGAACGGAAACGATGACCTGAGAAGTCAGGTCAGATGTTTATGTATGTAATTCACTTCACTAGGCCCATCTTCTTTTCAATTGTAATCCGAATCCTACTTTTGCTGTAAACTTCAATTGATGACAATCAAACCTACCATAATTCAAAGAAAATAAATTAAAAATTTTCTCCATACTGTTTCTATTCATTGTTGTAGTACTGACCACTTCTGTTTGTAATAAAAACCCATGATTCTTGTTTGTCCCATCAATCTTATGTCGAACGACGATATATATATATATATGAAAGCCAATTCAATTTATCAGCTAAGTTTAGGGCATGATGAATCAAATCTTTATATCATTCTGACCAAAAAAATAAAATAAAAAATCTTTATATCTTTACAGAAAGATATTGGTACAGTGTAACAGACACAAAAATCTATAAAAACTTATTTACGAAGTTATTTGTGTTTCTTTAACTTACTTTGCAAAGGAGGACAAATGTTGATGAAGGGCATAATTAATATTTTAAAAAATATATTAATCAAAATTCTTCTATCAATTAATATGATTGTTCACATATCATAATAGCGCACAAATGACTAACATCATTAATGATCAGATGATTAATTAAATGTTTAATTCAAATTTATTTTTTAAATTAAAATTATTAGTCTTCATTTTTTCTAATTGAGCATGGTGGTTGTTGACAAATCAATAATAGTGTAAATATGACATATCACTAGTGATTAATCTACTGATTCATTAGACGCATGATTTTAAAAAAATTTATTTAAAACAACTAATCCTAATTCTTCTAATTGAGCGCTAAGGTTGTTAACACATGTAATTAGAGATTTGTGCTTCATTTATTAATTAATCATTAAAAATTAAATTAATTATAATTTATACACTCCATTTTGGATAAAGGTGGGATTCGATACCAAATTTTTGGTAACAACACCAAGTAACTATATTAGTTTGAATCAACTAGAACCATCTATATATTTAGTGGAATGACCTAAAACAAAAATTATTTTTTGATATGATTGTTGTCCTAGTAAATGCAATATTTAACTAAATGTGACACATGAAAATTTTTGTCTAGTCGCTGAATCAAATTTGTAAAAATCCTCAATTATATATGGCATCATTTGATTGACATAATAATAACACTAAAGACTTATAAGAAATTAGTGAAGAGCAAAATTTTTATAAATATAATTCTCTAGTTCTGGCATTATTTGTTGTCATTGGCAGGGTCAAAAAGATAAATTAATCAAAATACTTTTAAAGTGACCTAATATAGTAAGATTGAACGCGCAGCTCACAGAATTCTTGATAACATCAAGTGAACAAATGAAAATAAAGATCCACAATTACAAATCTTACCTGTCTCACATCACACCCATTACAAATAGATCTATTTAATTTATTGAAGAAATTGAAAAACAAAACAACAATAACCATAAAAAAAGAACAAGAGACTTTAAAAATAACACCCTTATAAATATTTCAAGGACGATTTAAAAAATAACACCCATTTAAATATTTCAAGGATCAAAATCATCCTCATCCTCCTAACGAATGAAAGTGAAATTTGATATGACATCAGACAATGTTAAGAGATTTTATCTGTTAAATCGACTAACAATTTTAAAACTTGTTTACGAAGAGCAAAGAATATATATATATATACCTGACAAAAAACTTAATTCTATATAATTTACATGATAAGTAGGGTATTTAAGAGAAATTCCAGCAAGTACACCGAAGATGACAATGGATCAATTTGGGCCGAAGTCCAATCCGATTAGAAATTGATTGCACCGAATTTATTAAAATATGTCCAATTTAATATAGCTGAAATATAATTCAATTTGAAATTGATTAGATCTAACTTAACAAATCATAATTCGTTCCAAATCTAATATGATTCTTATATTATACGTTACAAAACATTAAAAAAAAAAAAAAAAACAAGTCCAATACAACCTATCAAATGGACAGTCCTAATGCATATAGGGGTGGCAGCTCAATTTTGTCATTATTTACATTTCTCTTAGATTATATATGCATGGTTGATAAATAAGAAATTATGAGACTTCGAATGACAACTAAATTTATTTACCTGGTCTCTGGCACTGCTCTTATTGAAGGGTGAACCTGAGTCATCAGAAGTATAAATGGAGTACCAACCTTGATGCACTTTACGCTTATTAGCACCATCACCAAATATTTTGGAGCTGAAACCAAAATAAACTCCAAATCATTAATCCACTCCAAGGTATGCACTGCTCCTCTCCAAGCAATCACAATGTCCCTCCTTCCTAACACAGCTTTGCCTTCATCTGTAGCCACAGCAACAAACCCGATCCAATTCGATTCCTCACTTCAAGCTTCCCTCGATAACGATTTAATTATAAACGCTTCAGGAACATCAATTTTTGACGTTGCATACAAGAATTTCGTTACAGAATACTTGAAAGGATTTCCATTTTCTAAACCAACCTTTGAGAAGAAATCCTTTTTTGCATTCCGGCTAGTTCCAGCATATTTGGAAGCTTTTTCTGTGTTAAAAGTATCATAAGTCGCTTGAGCCATTTCTCCATAATGTATTATGTATTGCCTGAGATCAATGTCGAGAGGATCAAGCAAATCTTTCCAATGGCTTTGGCCGCTAATGTATTATGTATTTTTTTTTTCTTTTTCTTACCAAATGGCCACATTGCTGTAAAAATTGATGGCTTGTGTTGCATGCTTCATATATATATAAGAAATAAATTCATAAACTGTTTGAGAATGAGACACCTTGGACTTCATTTTTTATCTTTAATATATGGATCAAGCTAGCTAGGTCATGTGATTGAATTTGAAAACTGCTTATTAATGCTTTGCAGATGTTCAAGATAGGTAAATTTATGAATTAATTATTATTATTATATAATACGCTTCCACATGAAATTACTTTATTTTCATGCTGACTTATATATAGAACATGAAAACCTTGATGTTGAATATTATTTTATTTGATCTGTCATATATTAGCTAAATTTCTCAATAACTAGGCTAAATTAATACAAAGTGTTTCACGAGAAGGAGACAAAAGATTCCATTTTCAATTTTTTTTTTCTTCCCAAAGATGTATTCAATGCTACGGTCTAAAAGACTATATGTTAATTTTCGTTGTTATCAACAATTGATGAAAACTTACGAAAAAGATACAATACTGTTTTTATATAGCCCATAGAAGATAACGTCTATATAAAAAATAAAAAAATAAAAAGAAGTAAAAAAATAAAGGAGAAAAAGAGAAGGGTTACATCATTTAATGCATCTCATAGATATAGAAGGATTTCACAATTTGCAAATCCAAAAATAAAATAGCATTTTCATTTTTGGATCAAAAATAGATTTGACAAGTTAATGCCGGCCATGCTTAGACAGTTGGACTATATGATTTTACTATTTTATATATCAAAACTATAATTTGCAAATAATAAGACATTCCTATTTAAGTAATATATTGTATTTGTTTCCTTGTCAACGTACACTGTTGTTTTGAAAACCGGACCAAACTAGTTAGACCATCATCCGGTGATAAATCGATCTAAATTGAATCAAAGACTTGTTTTAGTGATTGGACTGGTCAAAATTTTAAAAGAAAAACCAATAGAATTAGTGCAAAGTTGATGAACCAAACTAGTTTTTTTTAGTAAGGAAAACACTATTATTTGTATTAAGGATGAAATATTTATATTTGATATTAAAGATTAGAATAATTTTTTATATATTAATGTTGTCTCTATTATTTTATTAAATAAATTAAAACTTGAATGTTGTGATGCATAATACTTTAATAAGTTATCGTATTAATTATTAATAATTATATTTGACTACTTATAATATGATTTTCTTATTATTTAATAATTATTGAATTATTATATATATTTTTTCTTGTATATTTAGTATTTGTCATTGAAAAAATTTATATAATAAGTATAATATTTAAAATAAATAATTAAATATATTTATGGCATCATCCGGTCTAATCTCAATTAAATTAATAATTTGTGATTTAATAAAAATTTTCAAATCAATCACCGGTCAAATATTTAAATATATGTACACTTGTACGGAAAATAAAAATTAAAAAATAGTAGCTTATCTGCTTTTGTTCCAACTTCGAACACCCCAAGCAACGGTCAGCAACTCCTGATAATCCACTTGTTGAACGGAAATGATGGATCTGAGAAGTCAGGTCAGATGTTTATATATGTTCTTCAATTCACTAAGCCCATCTTCTCTTCAACTGTAATCCGAATCCTACTTTTGTTGAAACTTAATTTGATGACAATCAAACCTACCATAATTCAAAGAAAATATATTAAGAATTTTCTCCATACTGTTTTTTATTCATTGTTATAGTACTGATCACCTCTGTTTGTACGAAAACCCATGATTCTTGTTTGTTCCATAAATCTTATGTCAAATAACAATATATGTATGAAAGCTGATTCAATACATCACCAAATTTGGGGCGTAGTAAATTAATTATTAATTTATATATATATATATATATCTTTAGAGAATGATACGTGCATAGTGAAAGTGACACAAAAATTTATACAAACTTACTAATGAAATTAGTTTTTCTTTCACTTACTTTGCAAATGATCACAAATGTTAATGGAGGGCATATTATTAATACTTTTTCAACTTTTGTGCGATTAAAATTATTAATTCTAATTTTTCTAATTAAGCACTATACTTGTTCAATCACCACTTACTACTCATTAGCAATGCACATATGACTTATCACAATTGATCTAGTCATTAATTAGTACTAGTTAAAATTGTTAATCTAAATTTTTCTAATTGAGCACTATGATTCTTCACATATCACTAAGACTGTGCATATGCATAATTTAAATTTCTTTTTTGTTAATTAAAAATATTAATCATAACTCTTCTAAATGAGTATTATGATTATTCAAATATCACTAGTTGTACACATATGACCTATCACTAGTGACCTAATGATTAATTAGATACTTAGTTTATTTTTTAATAAAATTATTATATATCTTCTAATTGATCATTGTGATTCTTCAAACATCACTATTAGTTTACATATAACCTATGATTAATGATCTAGTGCTTAATTAGATTCTTAATTAATTTTAAATTAAAAATTAAAATATTAATCATGATTCTTCTAATTGAGCATTAATATTGGTCACATATCACTAGGAGTGCACATATGACATCTCACTAATGATGTAGTAATAAATTGATGACTAATACAATTTTTTTATTTAAAATAATTATTACTAATTTTTCTAATTGAGCACGATGACTATAAGAAGATAATTAGTAGTGCATATATGACCAATCACTTTAGTGACTAATTAGATATTTAGTTCAAATTTTCTTCTTTTTTTTTCAAAAAAATAAATTGTTAATCATAATTTTTTTAATTGATCAATATAATTATTCACATATCATAGTAGTGCACAGATGATGTACATTATCAATGATCGGACAATTAATTAAATATTTAATTCAAATTTATATTTAAATTAAAATTGTTAATCTTCATTTTTCTAATTGAGCACAATGGTGGTTCACAAATCATTAGTAGTGCATATATATGATAAATTTATTGATTCATTAGATGCATAATTAATTTTTTTTAAATTAAAACTATTAGTCCTAATTTTTCTAATTGAGCGCTAAGGTTGTTAACACATGTAATTTGAGATTTGTGTTTAATTTATAAGAAATAATTCATAAACTAATCATTAAAAATTAAATTGATTATGATCTCCATCCTGGATGAAGGTGAGATTCGATACTAGATTTTTGGTAACAACACCAAGTATCTATACTAGTTGAATCAATTGGCACTATATATATATATATATTTAGGGTGAATGACCTAAACTAAAAATTAGACTAAATTTAACTTATAGTCCCTATAGTTGAGCGAGAAAGTCAATTTAATCCCTAACCTTCAAAACCATACAATGTGCTCCCAGTAATTTACAAAACCATGCAATTTCGTCATTCCCATCAGCTTCCATCAATAATAAGTTAACGGAAGTTGACGTGGATGGATGGTTGCCTATGTGGCATGGCTATGCAGACACATACCCATTAAAGGTTGTTAACACATGTAATTTGAGATTTGTGTTTAATTTATAAATTAATCGTTTAAAAATAAATTAATTTTGATCTTTATCCTGGATGAAGGCAGGATTCGATACTAGATTTTTGGGAACAACACCAACAAACTAAATCAATTGGCACCATATATATATTTAGTGGAATGACCTAAAATAAAAAATATTTTTTGAAATGATTGTTGTCCTAGTAAAAGGCAATATTTACCTAAATGTGACACATAAAATTTTTGTTTAGTCACTTAATCAAATTTGTAAAACCCTTCATTATATGGCATCATTTGATTGCCCGAATAATAACACTAAAGATTTATAGGCAATGAGTGAAGAGTAAAATTTTCAACAATATAATTTTCTAGTTCCGATATTATTTGTTGTCTTTGACCCGGACAAAAAAATAAATTAATTAAAATAAGTGTAAACTGACCCTGAATATTACCAAACTGTTAAAAAAACATAGTAATTGAATGCACGGGTCATAGAATTCTTAATAACATCAAGTGACAAATGAAAATAAAGATCCACAATTACAAATCTTACCTGTCTCACCCATATATCCCATCACACCCATTACAAATAGATCTATTTAATTTATTGAAGAAATTATAAAATAAAAAAACAATAATAAGCATAAATAAAGAACAAGGGACATTAAAAAATAATACCCTTTTAAATGTTTCAAGTGTCAAAATCATCCTCTTCAAGATCCATCAGCTTCCAAGAGCCATCCTCTTGTTGAACCATGCCCTTATTCTTTTCAATTCTCCATGACTTAGGTACACAATATTCATCTTTTAAACCATCTATGCTTTTGTTCACAAGTGCAATATCACGTTTAACCTTCAATTCAAATCCTCCTTTACTCCCTTTTGTTCCTGCAACTCCATGCATGTAAGCCTCCAAGTTATGCCAACTAGACAAATTCCCAGGACTCTTCAAGTACATTGATTTCATTGTGTCGATTCCGAGTTCCTCTCCAACATCGGCATACCCTATTAAGGGATAGTTTGGGACAAGATCTAAAGAATTCCGAACGCGTAAAGCTCGAAGATCTTTGTAGTCGGAGAAAACCTTCTTAAAGTTTGAGTCTCCAACACGAGGGCTGGCAAATACAATAGCTGTCACTGGACAAGCTTTATGAGGAGGATGATCATCACTTGCTTTGTTAAAATCATTTGCAACAATGTCAACTGCATTGAGAGTTGCAATTGCAGCTCCTAAACTGTGTCCAGCTATGGTTATGCTGATTTCCTCATTCTTATACTGATCCACAAGTCTTCTAACCTCGCTCAATACCTTCATAAATACGTACGTAATAATCATCAAGAAAATAACACTAGGATATATTTCATTCATAAAATTTTTCAATCTTAATTAGATCATCTTTTTTTTGTTATGTATATATATATATGTATCTTATGCTTCATAAAATCCCAACTAATGAAGGTGAAATTTGATGAGATTCTTAAGACAATGTCAAGAGATTTTATCCGTTAAACCAACTGAAATTTTCAAAATCTTGTTTATAAAAAACAAATAGTATATACTTGACAAAAACTTTATACAGTACATGATAAATAAGGTTTTAAGAGAAATTCTAAGCATGCACACAGTAGATGACAATGGATCAATTTGGGCCAAAATCCAATCTGATCTGAAACTGATCGAACCCGATTTATTAAAATATATCTAATATAATATAGTTGAAATATAATCCCATTGAAATCGATCATATCCGAACTTAAGAAATCATTTGGTTCGTTATCATATTAGTATATCAGATTTGCTAATATGATTCGCAAATCGTACTTTACGAATTTAAAAAACCCAATTCAACCTATCAAATGGAGAGTCCTAATGCATATAGAGGTGGCAGCCCAATTAACACATATGAATGCATCACATATATCTTCTAGTACTTTCTTTGAAAATCTTGTTATTATATATGAATGGTTAATAAATAAGAAATTATGAGACTTGTAATGACAACTTAACGAGTTAACTGGTCTCTGGCACTGCTCTTATTGAAGGGTGAACGTGAGTCATCAGAAGTATAAATGGAGTACCAACCTTGATGCACTTTAGGCTTATTAGCACCATCACCAAATATTTTTGGGGCTGAAACCAAAATAAACTCCAAATCATTAATCCACTCCAAGGTTTGCACTGTTCCTCTCCAAACAATCACAATGTCCCTCCTTCCTAACACAGCTTTGCCTTCATCTGTAGCCACAGCAACAAACCCGATCCAATTCGATTCCTTACTCCAAGCCTCCCTCGATAACGATTTAATTATAAACGCTTCAGGAACATTGATTTTTGACGTTGCATACAAGAATTTCGTCACAGAATACTTGAAAGGATTTCCATTTTCCAAAGAAACCTTTGAGAAGAAATCCTTTTTCGCGTACCGGCTAGTTCCGGCATATTTGGAAGCTTTTTCTGTGTTGAAGGCATCATACGTAGCTTGAGCCATTTCTCCATAATGAATTATGTATTGCCTGAGATCAATGTCAAGAGGATCAAGCAAATCTTTCCAATTGTTTTGGCCGCTAAGATTTCTCCATTTTTTGGCTATGCTATCCATTTTTTTCTTTTTCTTACCAAATGGCCACATTGCTGTTAAAATTGATGGCTTATGTTACATGCTTTATATATATATGTATATATATATATCGAAATAAATTCATAAACTGTTTGAGAATGAGACAACTTGGACTTCATTTTTGATTAATTATGATCTTTAATATCTGGATCAAGCTAGCTAGGTCATGTGATTGCATTTGAAAACTGCTTATTGATGCTTTGCAGATCATGTTCAAGCTAGGTAAATTAATTAATTAATTAATTATTATTATATAATCCGCTTCCACATGATATTACTTTATCTTCAAGCTGACTTATATAGAACATGAAAACGTTGATGTTGAATATTATTTTATTTGTTATGTCATATATTATATTAATACATAGTGTTTCACGATAAGGAAACAAAAGATTCTATTTTCAATTTATTTATTTTTACAAAAGATGTGTTCAATGCTACCGTCTAATAGACTATATCTTAATTTTCGTTGTTATCAACAAGTTGATGAAAACTTACGAAAAAATCAAATCCTCTTTTTATATAGCCCAAAAAAGATAACGTCTATAACAAAAGGGAAAAAAAAAGAAGGTTACATCATTTTAATGCATCTCATAGATATGGAAGAATTGCACAATTTGCAAATCCAAAAATAAATACCATTTTCATTTTTGGAAAAAATATTTGACAAGTTAATGCCGGCCATGCTTAGACGGTTGGACTATATGATTTTACTAGTATACCTATCAAAACTTTAATTTGCAAATAATAAGACATTCCCATTAAAGTAATATATTAATATTTGTTTTCTTGTTTGAGTTATAGAACTGTTTTTGTGATTGGACTGATCAAAACTATTAAAACTAAAATAATCGATAGAATTGGTGCCGAGATAATTGAACCAAACTGATTTGTTTTGAATACAAAAATTATTTATATTAAGGATGATATATTTATATTTGATATCAAAGATTAGAATTTTTTTTTTCATATTGATGTTGCCTTTATTATTTATTGAATAAGTTGAAACTTGAATATTGTGATACACAATAAATCAATCAATTGTTGTATAACTATTAATAATTATATTTGATTATTTATAATATGATTTTTTTATTATTTAATAATATTAAATTATTATATTTTATTTTCTTGTGTATTTAGTATTTATGATTAATAAAAAAAATTATATAATAGATACAATTTTAAATATATATACTTATATATATTTATGATAATTCAATTTAATTTTGATTGAATCAATGATACGAGAGTCTATAAATTTGTTAAGTGTACCACTAACTTGATTTTTAGAACATTGACGTAGACAAAGCTGAATTAGTTTCTCTTGCCAAATAGAAGAATCTCATATCACAGATATATATATATATACACTTTTGTACGGAAAATAAAAACTAAAATATAGTAGCTTATCTGCTTTTGTTCCAACTTCCAGCACCCCAAGCAACGCTCAACCATTCCAGATAATCCTAATCTACGTGTTGAACGGAAACGATGACCTGAGAAGTCAGGTCAGATGTTTATGTATGTACTTCACTTCACTAGGCCCATCTTCTTTTCAATTGTAATCCGAATCCTACTTTTGCTGTAAACTTCAATTGATGACAATCAAACCTACCATAATTCAAAGAAAATAAATTAAAAATTTTCTCCATACTGTTTCTATTCATTGTTGTAGTACTGACCACTTCTGTTTGTAATAAAAACCCATGATTCTTGTTTGTCCCATCAATCTTATGTCGAATGACGATATATATATATATATATGAAAGCCAATTCAATTTATCAGCCAAGTTTAGGGCATGATGAATCAAATCTTTATATCATTCTGACCAAAAAAATAAAATATAAAATCTTTATATCTTTACAGAAAGATATTGGTACAGTGTAACAGACACAAAAATCTATAAAAACTTATTTACGAAGTTATTTGTGTTTCTTTAACTTATTTTGCAAAGGAGGACAAATGTTGATGAAGGGCATAATTAATATTTAAAAAAATATATTAATCAAAATTCTTCTATCAATTAATATGATTGTTCACATAATAGTGCACAAATGACTAACATCATTAATGATTAGATGATTAATTAAATGTTTAATTCAAATTTATTTTTTAAATTAAAATTATTAGTCTTCATTTTTTCTAATTGAGCATGGTGGTTGTTGACAAATCAATAATAGTGTAAATATGACATATCACTAGTGATTAATCTACTAATTCATTAGACGCATGATTTTTAAAAAAATTATTTAAAACAACTAATCCTAATTCTTCTAATTGAGCGCTAAGGTTGTTAATACATGTAATTAGAGATTTGTGCTTCATTTATTAATTAATCATTAAAAATTAAATTCATTATAATTTATGCACACCATTTTGGATGAAGGTGGGATTGGATAACAAATTTTTGGTAACAACACCGAGTAACTGTACTAGTTGAATCAACTAGAACCATCTATATATTTAGTGGAATGACCTAAAACAAAATTTATTTTTTGATATGATTGTTGTCCTAGTAAATGCAATATTTAACTAAATGTGACACATGAGAATTTTTGTCTGGTCGCTGAATCAAATTTGTAAAAATCCTCGATTATATATGGCATCATTTGATTGGCATAATAATAACACTAAAGACTTATAAGAAATTAGTGATGAGTAAAAATTTTATAAATATAATTCTCTAGTTCTGGCATTATTTGTTGTCACTGACAGGGTTCAAAAGATAAATTAATCAAAATACTTTGAAAGTGACCTACATTCTACCAGATTGCTAAAAAAATATAGTAAGATTTAACGCACAACTCACAGAATTATTGATAACATCAAGTGAACAAATGAAAATAAAGATACACAATTACAAATCTTACATGTCTCACCCATATATCCCATCACACCCACTACAAATAGATCTATTTAATTTATTGATGAAATTGAAAAACAAAACAACAATAACCATAAAAAAAGAACAAGAGACTTTAAAAATAACACCCTTATAAATATTTCAAGGATGATTTAAAAAATAACACCCGCTTAAATATTTCAAGGATCAAAATCATCCTCATCCTCCTCATGATCCATCAGCTTCCAAGAGCCATCCTCTTGTTGAACCATGCCCTTATTCTTTTCAATCCTCCATGACTCAGGTACACAACATTCATCTTTTAAACCATCTATGACTTTGTTCACAAGTGCAATATCACGTTTAACCTTCAATTCAAATCCTCCTTGACTCCCTTTTGTTCCTGCAACTCCATGCATGTAAGCCTCCAAGTTATGCCAACTAGACAAATTCCCAGGACTCTTCAAGTACATTGATTTCGTTGTGTCGATTTCGAGTTCCTCTCCAACATCTGCATACCCTATTAATGGATATTTTGGGATAAGATCTAAAGAATTCCGAACTCGTAAAGCTCGAAGATCTTTGTAGTCCGAGAAAACCTTCTTAAAGTTTGAGTCTCCAACACGAGGGCTGGCATATACAATGGCTGTCACTGGACAAACTTTATGAGGAGGATGATCGTCACTTGCTTTGTTAAAACCATTTGCAACTATGTCAACGGCATTGAGTGTTGCAATTGCAGCTCCTAAACTGTGTCCAGCTATGGTTATGCTGATTTCCTCATTCTTATACTGATCCACAAGTCTTCTAACCTCGCTCAGTACCTTCATAAATATGTACGTAATAATCATCAAGAAAATAATAGATGTCTTTCATTCATAAAGTTTCAATCTTAATTAGATCATCTGTTTTTTCTGTCAAATTGCTCATGCTTTGCTCCACCCTATTAACCTCCACCCCTCCCAGTTAATTGTGAATGCAAAGTAATTCTTTAGTTAATAAAGATATTTTTTGTTTCAATTTAATAAAAGCGAAATTTGGTATGAGATCCTTAAAACAATGTCAAAAGATTTTATCCGAACCAATTGATATTTTTCAAATCTTGTCTATAAAAGAACAAAGCATATAGCTGATAAAAAACTCTTTAGTTTAGATGATAAGTACGGTATTTAAGAGAAATTCCAAGCATGCACTGTAGATGTCAATGGGTTGATTTGGGCCAAAATCCAATCCTACCTGAAATTGATCAAACCGAATTTATTAAAATATGTCTAATTTAATATAGTTAGAATATAATCTCATTTGAAATCAGTCAAATGTAAACTTAACGAATCATATGATTAGATTAGATTTGCTAATATGATTTGCAGATTGTACATTAGGAAACATAAAAAACCCAATCCAACCTATCAAACCTATCAAATGGACTGTCCTAATGCATATAGGGGTGGCAGCCCAATGAATACATAAATATGAATGCATCACATATATCTTCTAGTACTTTCTTTCTGTGAAAATCTTGTCATTAACTACATTTCTCTTAGATTATATATGCATGGTTGATAAATAAGAAATTATGAGACTTGTAATGACAACTTAACTAGTTACCTGGTCTCTGGCACTGCTCTTATTGAAGGGTGAACGTGAGTCATCAGAAGTGTAAATGGAGTACCAACCTCGATGCACTTTAGGCTTATCATCACCATCACCAAATATTTTTGGAGCTGAAACCAAAATAAACGCCAAATCTTTAATCCACTCCAAGGTTTGCACTGTTCCTCTCCAAGCAATCACAATGTCCCTCCTTCCTAACACTGCCTTGCCTTCATCTGTAGCCACAGCAACAAACCCGATCCAATTCGATTCCTTACTCCAAGCTTCCCTCGATAACGATTTAATCACAAACGCTTCAGGAGCATCGATTTTTGACGTTGCATATAAGAATTTCGTTACAGAATACTTGAAAGGATTTCCATTTTCTAAACCAACCTTTGAGAAGAAATCCTTTTTCGCATACTGGCTAGTTCCAGCATACTTGGAAGCTTTTTCTGAGTTGAAGGCATCATATGTAGCTTGAGCCATTTCTCCATAATGTATTATGTATTGCCTGAGATCAATGTCAAGAGGATCAAGCAAATCTTTCCAATGGTTTAGGCCGCTAAGATTTCTCCATTTTTTGGCTATGCTATCCATTTTTTTCTTTTTCTTACCAAATGGCCACATTGCTGTAAAAATTGATGGCTAATGTTACATGCTTTATATATATGAGAAATAAAACTGTTTGAGAATGAGACACCTTGGACTTCATTTTTGATTAATTATGATCTTTAATATCTGGATCAAGCTAGCTAGGTCATGTGATTGCGTTTGAAAACTGCTTATTAATGCTTTGCGCATGTTCAAGGTAAATTAATTAATTAATTACTATTATTATATAAATCCACAGCTTCCACATCAAACTATTTTATTTCAAGCTGACTTATATGTATACAACATAAAAACCTTGAAGTGTGGAATATTATTTTATTTTGATCTGTTATATATTAACAAAATTGCTCAATAACTTGGATAAATTAATACAAATTAGTGTTTCACAAGAAAGAAACAAAAGATTCCATTATCATTTCTTTTTTCCAAAAGAAATATTAAATATTATAATCTCTTGATATCATCTAAAAAAGACAATATGCCAATTTTCGTTATGATCAGGAACTGATGAAACTTACGAAAAAAAGATACGAATTCTCTTTTAATATGGCCCATAAAAAATGAAATCTTTTAAAAAGAGATGTCTCCTTTAATGCAACTCATAACTAGATATATATATATATATATAAAGAAGGATTGCACAATTTACAAATCCAAAAATAAATAGCTTTCTCATTTTTGAAAGAAAAACAGTTTTGACAAGTTAATGCCATGCTTAAGATGGTTGGACCAAAATGATATTGCAATCTCAAAACTTTGAAACTAATATCACGTTCCCATCGAAGTAATATATTTGTATTTGTTTGCTTGTCAACGTACACAAAGACTAAATTGTTTCTCTTGCCATATAGAAAATCATTTTTCAACTATAAGGTAACTTTTAGATTAATTCATCATTCTAATTTGATCAAACATAATACCATTCTCATTGAAACTTAAAAATTTATAAAAAATTTATTTCCACGAGCTTCGTAAACCATTTTTTTCTACTAAGCCATCCATTCATAGGATCTCATATATATAGACTTGTACGGCTCATGCAATGATGCCATACTTGTTAGAGTTAGAGAGAACAAGGCAACCATTAGGGAAAGGAAAAAAATAAAAAATTGTAGCTTATCTGGTTTTTTGTTCCAACATAACAAGCAAAGCTCACCCATTGCGGATAATCCACGTGTTGAACGTAAAAGATGGATCTGAGAAATCAGTTCAGGTGTTTTTGTATGCACTTCAATTCACTATGCCCATCTTCTTGTTATAAAGTTAATTTGATGACAATCAACCCTGCCATAATTGATAAAGCACGAAATTAAGAATTTTCTCCATATTGTTTTTGTATTCATTGTTATAGTACTTATCAACTCTGTTTGTAATGAAAACTGATTCTTGTTTGTCCCATAGGATGTCTAATAACATAAATAGTATAGATATATATATATATATATCCGTGAGATTTAAAAAAATTAATATCTTATCAATCGTGTTTGACATCTAAACACAATACCGTGCTCACAAATTCATAAACTTGAAAAACACACAAAGGGGCCTCCTTAGTTTTGAAATTTATTTATAATATTATAAAATTTTATGGCATCGATCATTGAATTACACATATTTTTTTTGATGATACAGCATTTGATATCATGTTAAAGAATTATTTTACTTGAAAATTTAAGCTATTAGACAATACTGCTGATTAGGTTTTGATCAATTACGTACAACCATAAACTAATCCAAACAGTTACTCCTAATTAACTCCTCAAAGGTACAAGCAATTCAATACCATTCGCAATTGAGGTAAGGAAATAAATTTTCTCTTGACTTTTAGGTAGTATGACTAGGCCCAATCTTTATAGGCCAATATATACATGTCTTGATTATTATGTTACATGTTTGTCAATGTGTTATAGGGTAAAAATGAAAACTTCCCTATATATAAACTATTATTTGTGGGTATATCTAAAATTATGTTGCAAGAAAGACAGTCTTAGCTTTGAAGCTAGATTACAGAACACATTTGGAATGTATGATAGATGCTTGAAAAGTTGAAGAAGACAGCTATATATATTACAACTTAGGAATTGCTTGGTGAGACTTTCCCAAAGCAATAAAAGGAAGTAAAGAAAAATATCAAAGTTCATGTGGATGAATCTTTTAATCTCTCCCACTCATAAACAGATAAATTCCTTTAAATTTGATTTCAGATTCTTGTATCAAGAGCAAATGACTTTATCATTTGAACCAACTGATTTTATCTATCAATGAAAAAAAAATAATTTACTTTTAAAAGTTATTCCTTATATTAAATTCTATTTAGATTTTAAATTATCCATACCATCAATTTAATTAGTCTTACAAGATAAATATTATTATGAAGATGCAATGCATGCATTGGTAAATCCTATTGGCATAGCAACATCTTTCTTCTCCAGTTTTATTAACTTATGTGTTTTATACTAATTTAGACTAAATTAATCAAAATATATCTTCTACAAGATTTAACTGATTTCAGATATATTTTAAAATTGATAGTAGGTCTGTCATAAACAACCAAATCTGGAATGATCTTAGGCCCAATAAAAATCTGCATAACATTGGACGTCGTACTTGTATATATAGACCATAAAGGCCAAGTCTCATGGTTAAGATATCATTACTGACCTAGAATTTCTTCCCTTTCTAGGTCAGTAGAGACAATTAATCGAATGTGTTAATAAGTTCAACTTGAAACTTTTAAGTATCGTTCTAATAATTTGAGAACGAATTTCATTTTCATATGAAACAAGAGGATTGGAATAAAATGAGATTTTTAAAGCCTGAGATTGAACTCCCAACTTTCTTTGAATGCAGGCCCTATGTTGATCTAAGGAGGCATGTATTTTTCAAGGCTGGCCTAGATAAACAGCAATGGGCAAATTAAAATCTAGATGCCAGACAAAAAAGCTACTGGATTCCATAAAAAAGTAGATTAGCCTCTACTCATGTCCTTTAGCACTTGTTTCAGATACTGCTAGTTTTGCTATACTTTTCTTTTTAAGGAGGTCAGTTCGTACTTCCAATTCTACTCCACAAAAACATAAAAGACCTATATATGTATGTTGAGCATATCAATTTCTCTTATTTTGCATCTTCCTTTTTCACTTTTAGTGCAAGTGTAGTTTCCCAAACAAAAGACCACGCAATTGTTAAAATACTTATTTTTTTTAAGCTATCATGTACAATTTAAGTTAATATCTTGATTAAATTATTCATATTTATTTTAAAAATTTTATTAAAAAAAAAACTTATATTATCTTGATATGCTCGTGGTTTTAAATTAAAAAAATTAAAAAATGACTTAAGAAATTCCCCTGACAATTCACACATGAAGAGTGGTCACTATTCTGCTACCCCCACCAATTTGCATTTTCTAGTGAAAGTGATGTAACATACCCAGTAAATGAGTAATTCCAAATTTCAAATGCAATGGGTTCAGTTCATAGATATCACAAACTTATCAAATGCCTCACCTAATATTATTGGTAGTTGAAATTTGAGAACAAATCACAATTACAAGTAATTTCAGACCAATGTCATGTATAAATATATATATATATATATATATGAAAGCATGATCAAAGTTTTTCAACTAGAAAAAGTCTCCCAATTAAACTCATGTTCTGTCTTTATTTATCAATAAATAAATGGATGACATTTTATCCCTCATCATTCATTTTATCTCATTATTACTCATTTGTCTTTTTATATATCTTTTCTTTGAAAGTTGATGAAGTTCTTAGTTCTTACTTCGTGTCTGATTCTTTTAGAATTTCTTAAAAATTTTATTAAATTTTTGTATTAGTTTTCAAAATCTCAATCGTCTAAATAATTATATTTTAAAATTTATTATTTTATTTAATAAAAAAATTAAATATTATTTTATAAAAAATATATACTCAATTTCTATTCTAAATTTTAACTCTACTATGAAGTCTAAATTTAATCATAATCCTAAGCTTAAATTCCAACCTAAATTTAACTCTAACCTTAAATCTATTACTAACTCTAACATTAATCTCAATTCTAATTCTAACTCTAACCCTAATTCTAATTATAACCCTAACCTTAAATCAAACTCTAACCCTAACCTTGACATTAATAATCTATGATGATCTTAGTAACCAGGCGGTGACATATTGACAAATGTCATTATTTTTATGCTGACCACCAGGCCGTGAGACTTTCTCAGATGATGTTTCTATTTACACTCATATTCTTAACCTTTTCTATAATTCTAATCACAATCCTAACTCTAATTTTAATCTTAATTTTTTAAAAATTGTTGTTAACAAATATTAAAAAGAATTATTTAGTAGAATTCTTAAAGAATTCTAGAAAATCCAAATCCCTTATAATACAACCTAAAAAAAAAAAAAAAATCAAAAATACTTCTTTAAGAACGATATAAATAAATAAAAGGTATAAATGGTTTATGGACATGTATCATAATTATCAATGTATTGTTAATTTAAATGATAAAAATACCAATTTTAAGTTCATAATTTTTAATCCAACAAGCAAAGGAGCATGTTTGAAATCTTAATCAAAGTTTCCCTTGCTTTCTTCTCAAGCTATTCATTAAAATAATTTCTAATTTCATTCCCATTCAAATCAGTTTCCCCTATTTCCTTAATTTTTTTGAAAACTTTTTTTCAGATAAGCCTCAATTTCACTAGAAATCCTAATAATGAGCTTTTAAGTATCTTAGCTGCTTTGCCTCTATGTTTGCTTCATATTTAAGTTAGAATTAAATATCATACCCCTTACTCTCTTTTTTTCCTCCTAAAAAGATTCTCTTTTATTGATTTTGGAAAGGAAAAATATACCTTTAACCTCAATTTTCATCATGTTGTTCAATTTGTTACAATTATTGCAGCTCATCTTATGGTGCAATTGTCAATTACAATAGCCTAAATCTTTCTCTCTCTCTCTCTCTCTCTTTAAAATGCACTAAATATTTCCCTTAAACTCAATAAATTAAAATATTTGAAAATTTCACAAAATGGGAATAATTAATGACCAAATGCTTATTTGATCTTCTATGAAAATTCGTTTGGGTAGTCTTCCCATGAAAAATGGCTTTCTGATCTTCTTAGCCCAAAGTATTGCTAATGCAAACAGAATGTGAACCTACGGCGGAAGCTTGGCCGACGATATGGATGAAGAGGAGAGGAATTTGAGATTCTGATTCAGTTATTATTTTAATTTTTTAAAATTTTAATAAATGGTTCTTATTTTCTTAATAGAAATTTTGAATTTTTTTACGAATCAAGTAAGAACTTCTTATCTTTTTGTTTTATTGAATATTGTTGATATAACGGCGAGATAGAGACTACAATGTAAGGTTATGGTTAAAGAAACTGTCTCAAAAATGTTTTTTGTTTGGATGGCCCAAAACTATGATCTAAAACAATGGTTAGAAAGTTATTTTGTGTAAAAATTATCAGAAAAATATCTAAACTATCTTGTGTAAAATTTAATTAAGTTGTTTTATTTTTTATTCAATTTTCATATTTAATTGAATTATATTTATTTTTTATTCAGTTTTTATTTTTAATTAATATTAAATGTAACTTAAATTAATATAATTTTAATTATAAATAATAAACTTAATTAAAAATAAATCACAAAATAAGACTAAAAAATAAAATTAGTAATTAAATTAAAATGACACATACCATTATACCTCGTGTTGGCTGATATTAGAAAAAAAAAAAAAAAAGATTCACATTTGTTGGCCAATTGTCAAATTTTTTTTAAAGGGGGGACACTCTAGGTATAAAGAAAAAATTGTGAGGGTAATTTGGTGAATTTAGGTCATACAGTCAAAATTATGAAAAAATGACAGGGGCAAAATGAGAAAAGAAAAAAAATGCCCCGCGACAAGGCAAACGGGTAATGGCGTGTCCCCGACGCCATAGTGTTCATTGGACGCTGCTGGGCCACGCCGCAAGGCCGTACCAAAGAGACCGTTATATCATATGAATTATTCACTTGAGTCTCTATTAACCATGTTATTATCTGTAATTTTTTGTTAAGTTAATTTGAGTAGAAAGCAAAAAACTAAAGTAACCAAAGTGTAATTCATAACAAAAATGCTTCAAAGATGTCTCCATGGCGGGGGCAAAGCGTACACTAACCACTTCAAAACTCATAAGTGAACGATTGTAAATTATCTTACAAAAAAAAATTATTAACTAAAATATAATTTTAATTCTTAAAATATTAATTAAATAAATTTTATTTTTAATTTTTATAATTTGACGAAAATATCAATTCAGTTAAAATTACAAAATTTAGTCTATATAATCTATATTATCTTAAACAAAAAATACTACAATTAATAATATCATAAATAACCAATCTAATTGTCGTCTTATTTCTTATTTATCATTACTATCACCTTTTGTTTAAATAAATTAGATAACATCTCACATATTGTTAAATTTAAAAATTATAAAGTCTATAAAAATTAATGTGATATTTTTGTTAACTATGAAGACTAAAATTATAATTTGAACCTAAATTTATTTCAAAGAGTTTATATATTTTTTATTTAATTATTATAATTTTTAAAAAATAGTTAATTAGAACTGGACCGTTGGAACTAGGAACGACATCCAACTTTCGAAATTACCCACTCTTTCCAAACGAACTTGATTAACTAAACCCTACCACCCCAGAGTACATACCTGTGTTACTGCCACGTGTCATTGAATGGTCATCATCCAATTACTTACTAACTTATTAAAAAAAAAATTAATTAATTAATTCCGGTCGTAGTTTTTTGTCATTTTTTTAAAACTGGATCCAATGAGAAAAGACCGTTCCTCGTCATTTGTGCCATTCTTTCTTTTTCTCTCAAAATTTTCCCACCATCCCCAACTCCTGAGTTTCGGAACTAAACTCTCACTCACTCACTCACTTACTTCCTCCATGAGATTGAAAACAAGCTGACCGTAAAAATACAACATTGACTACACAAAGCTTCGAGAGAGATTGATAGAAATGGTGGCGGGGAAGGTGAAGGTGGCAATGGGTTTTCAGAAGTCACCGGCGGGGAATTCCAAACCGGAGACTCCATCTCAGAAATCACCGTTACCTTCAGATAGCTCAGCTAAGATTACTCAGAAGAATGTTTTCTCACGCTCTTTTGGCGTGTACTTCCCACGCTCTTCTGCTCAGGTTCAACCACGTCCACCCGATGTGACGGAGCTAATCCGATTAGTAGAGGAGCTCCGGGAGAGAGAGTCTCTCTTGAAGACTGAACTTCTTGAGAAGAAGCTGTTAAAGGAGTCAATCGCCATTTTACCGATTTTGCAGAACGAGCTCACTGCGAAAAATGCGGAAATTGAAAGGAATTCGAACAAAATCGAAGGATTAGAGTCTGAGAATGAGAGATTGAAGAAAGAATTGGAGGAATCAAAGGTTAAAATCGAGGAAGAGAGGAGTGAAAGTGAAAGGAATGTAAAGGAACTGGAGGCTGAAATTGCAGAGTTGAAGAAAACGGCGTCGGATCGTAGTAGTAGCAGAGAGGAAGCATTAGTAAACGACGAACTTTCTTCTTCACAGAGGTTTCAGGGACTGGTGGAGGTCTCGGTGAGGTCGAATCTGATCAAGAGCTTGAAGAAAGGAATCAAGTGTACGGACAATAGTTTGAATCATCAGAAGCTTTTGGAAGTTGTGGATTTTAAAAGAGAAGAAGCGGAAACTGAAAGGCCAAGTCATTCAAGGTCTAACTCGGAAGAACTCGCTGAATCGTCCGAGTCAGCTATTCCTCTTGTCAGATCTAGAATTCCAAGAGTTCCTAAACCACCGCCGAGACCAATGTCGTCGCCGCCATCGACTAGTGATTATTGTAATGCTTCAGAGAGCAATGGCTCAACAGAGCAAAGAATTCCACAACCACCACCGCCACCTCCGTCGGCAAAGTTAGTACCACCACCACCTCCTCCTCCATCGAAGAATGTTCCTCCGCGGCCTCCTCCGCCGCCTCCAAAGGGAAAGAAGCTTGTACCGTCTAAGGTAAGGAGAGTGCCGGAAGTGGTTGAGTTTTACCACTCTTTAATGCGGAGAGATTCGCGTAGAGAATCCACCTCCGGCGTTTCCGAGGTACCGTCCACTGCAAATGCCCGTGATATGATCGGCGAGATTGAGAACCGATCAGCTTACTTGCTCGCGGTATGTTCTGCTCACGGGTTTTTTGTGCTTCATTTACAGTTTTGCCACTGGGCGTACATGTCAGTGCAACTGACAAGTCCAACTGCCTTTATTGCTTCCTACTTTATTTCCGCTTTGGATTTTTCGTTGGTTATTACTCGCAAATGAGACACCATCTAGATTCGAAGTTTGGATTTGAAAACTCCAAGAGTAAAATTGTAAATATCTTGAAAGATAGGGGTACTTTTCTACATACAATTTGAAGTCAAAATTGGTCAGAGCTACGTTTGAGAAGTGGTTAAATTGCCATCTGATGTCCTTTTAAGTATTTTTTTGGTTGCTAATTCGTCCTTTGTGATTGTTTTATTTACAGATAAAAACAGATGTGGAAACACAAGGAGAGTTTATTAGGTTTTTAATCAAAGAAGTGGAGACTGCTGCTTTTACAGACATTGAAGATGTTGTGCCTTTTGTTAAATGGCTTGACGATGAGCTCTCACACTTGGTACTACCTTAGTGAAAGTCAATGTACTTTGTAATGAAAACATTATTGAAGAACTCAATTTGATGAAGTTTTTCGTGTTTTTGATGCCTTCAAGGTTGATGAAAGAGCAGTGCTAAAGCATTTTGATTGGCCAGAGCAAAAGGCTGATGTTCTGCGCGAGGCTGCATTTGGGTATTGTGATCTCAAGAAGATCGAATCCGAAGCGTCTTCCTTCCGAGATCATCCTCGCCAGCCATGTGGTGCAGCTCTCAAGAAGATGCAGGCTTTGTATGAAAAGTATGTACTTGTACAATAAAATAAGAGAAGATTTCATTTTGTGTGTATTCTCTAAGATCTAGTATTGGTAAATGGTTTTGCAGGTTAGAGCATTGTGTTTATAATCTTTCAAGAATGAGAGAGTCAGCAACAAAGAGATATAAAGTATTTCAAATACCTATGGATTGGATGCTTGATACTGGATATGCAAGCCAGGTAATTTCATTATCTAATTCCAATCTAAGGAAGCAAAAGATTGTAGCTTTGACTTTATAAAGCTATTCCTGTTGAATAATTGTTGAGTAATCACTCTAACTTGTTAGACATAATTTTAATGAGGCTCATCGTCACTCATATGAATAAGGTGTAATGATTTTCAAGTTTTATATAGAGCTTAGGGGAATTGTTTTGACTAAGGTGTAGTGAGAGAGTAGTGGTAGCAAGATGACCAAAAAGTAATGGTTGGATTTAACCTCTATTTGTCTGTCCACCCCTGCATGGTCACATGTGAAGTCTCATATCTTTAAATTTGTATCTTCTTGTCTAATTCATTATTTAATTTGAGAAAAGAAGATAATTAGATTCTCTGTTTTTGATCATTAATATCTTACTTCATTCCTAATGTTTTAATTTATTTGAAAAAGACTAACCTGAAACTTCTAAAATCATCAAAAATTAGATTCTCTGTTGTGGATTTCATTGAGATGAATGGATTCCAAGCCAATGCTGGTCCTCTGTTTACTGTTCTCCTGATCTTTCTTTATGCTGGGATATTTAATAGCTCATTATTGTATGTATAATGTAATATTATAGCAGATCAAGCTGGCATCTGTAAAATTGGCCATGAAGTACATGAAAAGGGTATCTGCAGAGCTTGAAACAGTTGGTGGTGGTGCTGAAGAAGAAGAACTGATTGTACAAGGCGTCAGATTTGCATTCCGAGTACATCAGGTAAAATACCTCTCTTCAATTATGTATATTATACAACAAATGAAACAGAAAAAGCCACCTTGAAGCTAACAAGTATTTTGGTCTTGCCAGTTTGCTGGGGGTTTTGATGTAGAGACAATGAGGGCATTCCAAGAATTGAGAGATAAAGCTAGATCATGCCATGTACAATACCAAAACCAGCAAAACAAAATCTTTTGCAGGCCTACAACTTGCTAATTGATTTGGAGCAAACTCAGCTTCAGAAGTTGCTAGCATTTTTGTTGTAAAAATAGAACGAGCATCTGTTTGTGAATATAATGGCAGTAGCCATCTTGAATAAGTTCAGTCATGAAATATGGATCCAAGGCAAATAAGAATACATTTTATTTTTAAAAATGTGTATGTTATTAATTATTCATTGAAAACTTTTACAACTATTCTAATTTTATTATGTATGGTATCATATACAGTTGGTATTGAGCCAAACTAACTCATCAATTATTATGAGTCATTCACTAAAAGCTTAAATCAAGTTCGGCTTGTTTTTTAAACAAGTCGAGATTGAGTTTGAACTTGTTAGTAAAATAAACTGAATTTAACATTTTTAAAACTCAACTCGTAAATTAACTCTTTCAATATTATTTAATAATTTTATTATTATTATATGTATATAAATTTAAAACTAAAATTAAGTTTTTAATTTTTTGATACAACAATAACTAAAATAAATTATGATAATCACTCGTTAAACTCCTTGGTGATTTCTACTCTCTTTTTATTATTATTATTATTTTTTTTTTTTTTATTATTATTATTATTACTATTGTTTTGTTTTATATATGATGAATGTAATTAACTTAGAATAATATAGTTCCCTGAAATGCAATTGACGCTGGGAATTGGGAAAGGCAACACTACTATCAAGTCCTCGTATTTGCGAAGGAAATGAGTGGCAGTTTAGTTCTAAACCTACCATTTCTATCGTCTACCAAGCCCTGGTCTCCAATCAGTGATTACGTTCCAAAGGATTCTTCTTTACCATTTTTTTACCCATCTATATATCTTTCAAACCGACCCATAATCCGGCCACCTCGAATTAATCGTCCAATCAAAGCTACATCAGCTCCCATGGAAGCCAAACAAAGTGGAGGCTATACTGCTGATACTGGCTCAACCCCACCGATAAAGCTTTTGTTCGTGGAGATGGGTGTCGGCTACGATCAACACGGGTATTGTATTCTATGCCCTTTTGTCATGTCTTTCTGTTCGTTTCTAACTTAGTTTAGTGATACCCACACCCACTTGAGATTTTCTTTGACATTGTTTTCTAATTAACAGGCAAGACATAACAGCTGCGGCGATGCGAGCTTGCAGGGATGCCATTTCTTCCAATTCAATTCCGGCTTTCAGAAGAGGTATTCTTTGTTGGATTTCAGTGTTTGTTACTATTTCTGTGTCTGCAATCATATGTTTACGTATGTGTTTCCTATGGATTTTATGCTTCTGCTGTGTGATAAGAAATTACTAAGAAGTATGAGGTGACAACTAGAACTCTGTTCTCCATATTTTCTCTCTTTGCTGTTTATCTTTCTGCTGAGGTGCTGAGTATGATTTGTGTGTTTATGTCGAATTTGCTGCTGGAATTTTGTGGAATTTGTGCTTATGCTGGTTTATTTCTCTTTCGCTAATTGATGGATTAAATCTGGTTGGAAATTCATTTAAGAATTAAGGTAAATGATTGAAGAAAGCATAAGGGAGTTGTGTGATGTTGAGTCAATGCTTATGTAGCAGCAACCTAGAATGTAAAATCTAGAAGATAGGTGCTTACCATACTGTTTTCTTTTGTTTTAAGAAAAAATAAATAAATAAATTTACTTTCTTCTCTTTTGTGGGTTATTTGCTGAAGCATTGTTTTTATGATTATGCATCTGCAAGTTCTTTCCTGGGCTTATATTGAATAAAACTAAGCAGATTTCAACCTCTTTATGTTCCCATCTTTTACCCTGATTCTGAATTTTCATCTTAGAGTATGCATCCAGGGGTTACTTAACAGTTAACCTTATTGATGTAGTGAGTCAATTCCAGACAAAGATCAACAGATGGTGTCTTCATCATATCCCAAATTATGATATATGGTTCATGAAGCTGCAATTTTTAGTGTCCATATACTTTCCATTTAGATGTAGAGCTTTGTCACATTTGTTAATACTAAATCAGAAAGTAGAGTTGATCAGAAATTATCTTTACTATCCTCTCCATTTTTAACTGCTATTACCAAATCAGAAAGTAATTGCCTTCTTCCTCTCTCCACCCTCTGTTTTCTGATCTATCCACCATTGCCATAATTTATTTGGTAGCTTACTAATGATCAGTTAGTGCAATATGTGGCTATACCTTTACTGGTGCCTGCTTAAGAATGTCCTCCAGATGATATTTTCCATTCAGTTATTCAGTTTTTACATGTTTAGATCAAAAGTATGTGTCTATATTGGCATCGTGTTCAGTTTTTACATGTTTAGATCAATATGTGGCTTTACCTGTACTGGTGCCACTTAAGAATGTCCTCCAAGTAATATTTTCTTAGTTATTCAGTTTTTACATGTTTAGATAAAATGCATGTGTCTACATTGGCATCATGCTCTGGTAAGATTCATGAGGTTGTAAAGTTTTAAGATCAAGAATCCCACATTTACTAGATTTCCCCATGAGGGGAAGGAAGAATCCTCAATCCAAGAAAAAGTGGTTCTTTGTAATTATTAAAGTTTATTGCAAGAGAGGCACCCCCTCTAGAACCATACTAAAGAGACAGCCCATTCACATATGCCCAAAACTTGTCACTGAATGGAACTGCTCTGTTACTGCTGATGGTAGAACCAGATGGGTTATCTATATAACTCTGAATTATATCAATATTTTTAAGCTATCAATATTTATGATAAACGTAACTTCTTCTACAGATGATGCACTTCAGTTACGACACATGTATTCCAGAGACTAGATTGCTTGTGCGTAGTTTTTTGCTACAACATTTTTGAGGCTGTAATGGTTTACCTGGCTTAGATATTCAAAATAAATCTCAAAACTCATTCTCAGTCTTAGAGGTCAATTCTCCTATACTAAGAGATAGTGACTTGATGTTTCACCTTTCTAATCCAAGACGTCTTCAACTGTAAGAGAATACCTTAGATAGAGATGTTTCTTTTATAACCCATAACAAAATTTTAACTTTTATTTGGAATCTGAATGGAGATTATTTTTTTGAACATTGTTTTGTGGGGATTGTCATTGTCTCTTAGGGGGTGCTTGTAGGGCTTTCATTCTCAAAATTGTTTCTTTAATACTAATATGAATTTTGTGCAGGTTCCATACCTGGTGTCACATTTGAACAGATGAAATTGCAGATCAAATTAGGAGTTCCTCATTCTCTCCAGCAATCCTTGGATATTGAGAGAATCAAGTCTGTATTTCCTTAGTGAGTAACTATCCACTGGAACTCGTATTCATCATCCTTTTGTAATTGAATCCTGGATGCACAATCGTGTATTGTGCATGATTTTAGATATTGCAATTCCTTTGTATTTGTTTACATCTTTATTTCATTCTAAATTTAATAAATTAGAAGCATTAATTTTTTATGAAAAATAATGCTTCGTACAAGATGACGTCTAAGATTTTGAAATGCAACATGACCAGGCTTAGATGGAATATTGGAATATAGTGTATTTGCTGTATGTATGCTTAGCATGAAATCTCCAGATAAAGAGAAATTTGGTGCCTGACTGATTTGGCAACTATGTATGTCTCTGTAGAAACTACTACATTATCGAGCCATCATTAACACTAATAAATCTACAGTTACTTTATAGTCATCTAACAAATGCTAAAAAGGAATGTGGCCAGCATGTAGCCATCTGATAAATGCATCGGGATTTAATGTTCCAAACTTCCAATCTTTCAGTGTCCATCTAGTTCTTTCCCATTGCCACCAGCTTGAAGATCATTACAAGCTTCAAATTTTAATTTCATTTTTAAAGCATGATCCTCTCTTATATTCCCTTCTTTTAGGAAAAGCAACAATTTATGTACTTTAAGATCCTTCTTCTTGTAGTAAATACTAAAGCTAGTTATTATTGGTCTTAGGTTTTGAAAGATGGTAAGAAACCAAATCAGGATCTTGTGTTTACCTGATGCACATAAAGATAAGAACTGCTTTGGTGATTTTGGTAAGACCTAACACTAAATTCCATTTTGGTAGCAGGCATTTTTCCCCTGTAGTTTAGTTTTCCTTTAAGATTGTATGTGTGAATTTCTAATAAACAAAATCTGTCATGTAAGTTTCATATGAGAATGTGCATGTGACTGAAGCCTCTTTTTTCCCTTCAACCAAATGCTCGCAGTGGGAAGATTGTCAATGTTGAAATCGTTGATGGTGGACTTATATGCTCAAGCGGTGTGCATGTTGAAGAAATGGGTGATAAGAATGATGACTGTTACATAGTGAATGCTGCTGTATATGTTGGCTACTGATTTCTGGTTTCTTCTTTTCTCTCCGTTGATTATCAGGTTAGTTTTCTTACATCTATTGACCCTGCATGACTTGAACTTATTTCGTCTTGTTAATTGATGGACTTGTGATTTCTGTCTAAGTAATAAAATAATTCTATAATCATTTCAAGTGAACTTTATCATCCATCAAAATTTCTCCTTCTCATTCCAGTTCAATCCCTTTCAATTCACTCTTCTTGGCTGTTGTCTTCAATGTCAAAATCATATAGTTTTTAGAGTTTAGTATTTCCTCAACATTCTATAGGGGCAGTAGTAACTGGTTATTGATTGGAAGTTTACAAAAGATCATTCGCTTAATGGATGTAGGATCATAGGATGGGAGTAGCTTTCAGCCCAGGTAGTTCTTAATCTTTGGTTCAATGGAGTGGGGCTTTGAAGATAGCATTAGCTATCAATAAGTTATGAAGTGAATTCCATTATATGGAAAATACTGTTTACAACTATGAAGGTTAAGTAGATTTTATTTCCTTCCTGAAAATAATTGCATTATTGTACTTATCGGACAAAATATGGGACATTTTTCAACATCTGACAGGAACGAACATTAATATAAACTCTAAAAAATCTGTTGCTGTGACCAAGATAGACAAATGAATCCGTACTTTTTACTCTTAATCTTTTTCGTTTTCCAAAGGTGTAGCATTTTTTACCTGTTGTTGCTGCTTCTGACTTCCAAATTAACCTGTTCTGGTTGGCATGTTTTATATTTCATCTGTCAGATATGTTAGTTGAGCTCATGCAATATATGGCATAAGGCCTCTTTTGGAGTTTGTTGGAACTTGGAATTTCTGTTTGAAACTGAGTTTGTATCTTTTAAGGCATTTGCATGAGCAATTTAGTGAGTTTTTTTTTTTTTTCTTTTTTTGCTAAAAAGCAATTTAACGAGCAATTTAGTGAGTTGTTGAAGTTAGAACTCTGCTAAGTGAACTTGCGTATTTTGGCTCAGACACAAACAATTGCAGAGGGGATCATTCTAGGAGCATGGTGACCGCTTGTGCTTCACCAAATAGCTCACAAGTCTGTTCTGAAATTGTCTGAAAAATCAATGGAATGTATCTCAAGCTGTCTTCGCGTTTGGTTTTCTCATTCCCTTCTTTTTTTTTCTTTTTTTTTTCTGTTTCTTTTTCCATTTTGTAGCCAAAGTTATGATGTTTAATGACAATGACTACTTTGTACTAATAACAGTTTGATGAACGCAATAAAATCCTTTGACATAATGATTAGTTCAAATTTTATAAAATGGCTGATATGATCGTTAGCTCAAGTTTTTTGGAAGCTTCTCAGCTCCTTTTTCCTTCACATGGCTAATTATTGCATATTTAGATATACATGCCAAAGATGGAACCATATTTGGCTTCCTGTAGAAAATGACATCTTAGATTTGATTTAGCTGCAAACCGATAACTCTTCTGAAATCAGGTCATGGGATGTGCACTAAATTCCAGGAAATTAGGGTGAACCGAACACAACTTGGCAATATACTGGAAAAATACAAGACATCCAAGAAATTCTAATGAACATGAACTGTTACAAAGCTGGCATATTCTTCATGTGCTGTGCATAAAGTCAATTTGTAATTTTTGAACTGCACAAAATGACTGCATTTGCATACAACTAGATCTCCATCTCTGACTCAACTCTCTTTAAAACTATGATTTCAATTCTGCTTCAAGAAACCTATTTTACAATTGACTTTGCTCCTTATTACCATCTACCCACAAAAATAATTGATAAATATACGGAGAATATCAATCAAGGGGATGGAAATGAAAATTTGTTTGGTATTGTTGAGCTTCACATAACCAGAGCTGCATATAGTAGTTGATTCCAAGTATCAGGCAATCCAGGAAGACACCAGTGACTGCAATCACTGCCGGATCCATCTCCACCATATGTAGAAGGATGTGCATCTTTTCTTAATTGTGAGAGATTTGTTATGTCAAGTAAATAAACTGGTTTCTTCATCTTGCTTAAAACATTGTTTACAACGGTGGCGGCCGGTGGAGGACCTGCAGGGTATACTGAACCAGATAATGGTTCAAGTTCTCCATTGCAACTCTTTTTAGGTTCATTCCATTCCTTGCCTCTGATTAAGTAAATCAAATCACAATAAATTTTCAATTGATTCACCCATTTGAAGTTAAACAAATACAGAAATTATGAGTTATCTTTGAGTAATTGAAAATTGAATATAGGATGTACTTACTGATAATGGGTAGGGGAAATTCCCTGAAAGAAAACCTTAGTTTTGGTAGTATCAACATTTTGATCAACCCAAGCTGCCCAAGTAGTCAACCCTTTGTAGAATGCAGTGAGGCGATCCATGTCCTTATACAAATTGGACCCTTCTCTCATATAATCCCACCTGAATCATTAATAAACAAATGTTAGAAATCAGCATGTTATATTAAAATTTCTTCTCTTAAATTTTACACATTTTGAGTTTACTAGATTTATGAGTTTCACAATATAAAATAATTAATTTCCGATATCATAAAATTTCAACTCTACTGAGTAAACGTACCCCTTAGATTTTCCGGTGTGGAGCCACCAATGCCATGAGTTGAAGATCAACATGTCCATGCCTTTCCATGAATTTCCAGCGTTGATGGAGTCTAAAGTAAGAACTGCCCCAATATTTTCTCGGACTATATCAACCAAATAGGATGTACGGTATAGAAACAAAGTTACATCATAGTCCTGCACTCACACCAACATATGTTTCACTTCATTTCATTTCGTGTAAAAAGAATATAAAAAATAGAGCAATCAATGCAATAGCAACACAGCAAAGAGTCACGAGGATCATTCTTGCTTGTGATATGTTTCATGAAAAAAATTCACATGGAAAATAGTAGCTAAGCTTCAATACCATATTCTGATTCCTTCATGGCTACTACATTTTTTTATTCTCTTTTACTCAAGTTTCTAAGGACTACACATACTACTTGTATGTAGAGGTGGCAAAACTCCTCTAGCTCTCTTAAGTATTGAACCATGCTTAAATTTGATTCGTGTTTGACTCTAAACTCGTTAAGAGCTCATAAGCTTAAACTTAAGAGAATTGAATTCAAAACTTACTAGAGAGTCATAAGTAATTTACTAAAAAGTAAAAGTTATAATTTATATATTTTTATTTATATAATGAGTAGTTCATACTCTAACTATTGAGTTTAAAAATAAAATTTGAAAAGATGGAGTTTAGCTTGTCTAGAAAAAAAAAACTCAATTTTGTATAAAAAATAAAAAGTTGAGCTAGATCTAAATTTTTAACAAGTAGTTTAAGAGTTATTCACGAGATAACTCAAGTTATTATCTTCTTAAATATATGAAATTTTCTGTATAATGCACATAACTTTTCAAATAAAGATGAATGCATATTTTTATGTGAGAAAGAGTTTGTATACAGAATAATTCTCTAAAGATATCAGTATAATATAAAAAGAAACAAAAAAATAAAATTATTCATATGAAAAAACAAATGAAGTTTTTATTTAGCACCGAATCATATAACATAAATCTATTAAGTATTTAATTAGGAAATAACGAAAAGACAATAATTGTAGAGGACCGCCTACATCCTAGTTGTGATCACAGGTTGGCTGGTTACTCATCACAGCCTGTCAAGTGGTAGTTAGTAGTGAAGATCCATATATACAATCTAATTACGTAATTTTTAATAAATTTGTAGAGCCACATTTTCTGACTTTCTAGTGCCAAACACAAACACAAACACAAACACAAAAACAAAGGCGACAGCCCTGAATTCTCTCTGTTTTCTTTTGTTTTACACAAATCAAACCCTTATCCAAACATAAAACTGATTTTAAATTCCAGATTTCAAAATTCACAGATGTTCACTATTACACCAATACCTTCAAAAAGTTAGTTCTGCTGGCCCAGCAAAAGATGACTATTCTTTACCTCTTTCTTATGAATTTATTTTTCTCTGTCATATAAAATTGGTTCCTCAAAATTATAGATTAAATATAATTAGTTGTTATTTTAACCAACAAAAACACCATATTAAATTGTTACAATTTCAACTAGTTAGGAATTTCTTCCAAAACCCTTATCTATACAATATCTGCTGTTCTCCCATGTTCCATCTTAGACCCCAAAAATAAAATGGGGAGAAACAAACAAAGGGGAGGGAATGAAGACAAATATGAGAAATAAAAATGGAAAGGAAAAACAGAGCAACCTGGAAAATCACAGAAGACAGTGATCCTTTCCTCACAAAAGTGTTTTTGGCATTTGGCACCGACGCTTGAATCATACATGACAATGATTCCCACATATTCAGACTCAGTGAATCACCTACAAACATTATCTTCTTTCCCCTCCACCTATTTAAAAAATCCACCCCATCGAACCTAAACAAATAAAAAATCATTAAAAACTCATTTGTTATTCATCCAAAATAATTAAACCCATTACTTACAAGCTAAAAAGATTCAATTTTTTGCATAATAGAAAATTCAATGACAAGTTAAAACACATTAAAATTGTGTTTGATATAAGATGGAATATTTCCATAGGGGAAAGAGGGTGGTATTGGTTTATTTAACTAGTAAGAAAAAGTGTTTGATATTTAATTTTAACAAAAACCCAATTATTAGAAGTAGAAAATAATTAATTCTCCATAAGAGAAAGGTAGTTGTTGGATTGATTAAATGTTAAAATTACTTTTAAAACATGTCTATATTCATTAACCAAAAACCCATTTTATTACAAGTTCAAAAAAAGATTCAATTTTTCCATTAGGAGAAAAAAATTATAATTGAAAACACTTTGAGAAAACCTATATGTTTTCACTTGCAAAAGTGTTTAAAGCTGAGTTAGCAATGGAGTCATACTATTACTAGCTACCTGGGTAAGGAACATGAGTCAGGTTTCCAAGCATACTTGAGGTACTGTGTGTCAGGTCTACCATACTTTTGGCAATCAAACTCTGCATCTATGAAAGGACAGCTTGAAGAATCATAGAGAGGATATGAAGCATCAATTACCCAACTCCCTTGGAACAAATTACACCCACTCACTTGCTTTCTTCCTTTCAAACTGCTCGCATTATGGAAATGCCCTGCTTCTACTTGGAAAAACAGAGGAAGAACTTGAAAAAACAGAGAGAACAGAGCTTGAATCCAAAAACCCATCTTTGGATTTTGGATCCTGAAAGCTCAAAGATAAAAGAATAGAAGTGAATACAAGTTTTGTGTGATATTGTCTTATATATATAGGATATAGGAAGGAGATTGAGAAAGAAAGTGAAGGGAAGAAGGGAGCTCGGTGGGTTCACATGGTGTGAGCTAGAGGACACTGATTTTTATTTTCTGATATGAGTTGGAAAATCTTGAGGCATTCGTTTATGGTGTTATGTGTAAGAATGAGATAGAAACGAATCGAGTTAGTTCGCAAATAGCTCAATAGCTACTCGGTAAAGACTCAAGTTAAACTTTAACTAATTTTTTAAATGAGTCAATCTTAGATTTAATTTTGAGATCATTTAATTAAACAAGTCAAGTTTAATATTTTTACAATTAAGCTTGTAAACCCCTTATTTTTAATATTATTTAATATTTTTTGTTACTTAAGTATAAATTTATAATAAATATATTTATATGTAAAATAATTTAACTTGGTTGGATGATAAATTGCTCAAATAATTCTCTAATGTGTCTATTTGTTTAACACCCTTTGGCAATAAATTTTTTCAAAATAATTATAAAAAACTTTCGAGAGTTCTCTCGAATTTGAATTAAGGCTCATAGCCTCTAAACAAACACGAGCTGAATTTGAACTTGTCCAAAATTTACCGAACTTTGCCACCATAAGTGTAAGGTATTGAAGTTGAAATTTTTCTTGAGCATATTTTTATTGTAGAAAAGTAGAGTTTTAGTATGAAATATGATATGGTGGATATACAAAAATTCTGTTAAATTCAATTGGTCTGAATGTCACGGGCCATAATAATGTTTCACATGGTTGAACCTTGTGTCTACAACTTAATTATTGGATTTATACAAATAGTACCATTAGTCTACTCAGCCCACCCAAAAAAATAAATAAAGAAAGAAGTTTTAAAATTTGAAGCATTACTGCATTGATTATGTCAATTAGGATAATTGAGGAATATGTATTGTAATTTCCAAGCACTTCATGTTGACGTCTTATCCTTCATTGTGATATCAATGGTTGTAATTCTATGCGTCTTATTCTGCAATAATAAAAGCAGAGAATTGTTAGTTTGAGTGCGTAGTATTTTTTTAATAAAAAAATAAGTAGAGTATTCTATATATTCTCAAAGAGAATATTATATTCACAGTTATTTTATATTTGAAAAAATTTTCACCACATCTATGTCGCGGTAGAAACTAAAGAAATTGGATACTTCATTCGTACAATTATTGAAGTTCATTTTCATTATTTTCATGATGATAAAAAATTATGTTCAATTGAATTTTTAGGAATGTATTATATTATTCCAAAATTAAAATAATACAATTTGAATTTTTTCAATTACCATCCCCAACATTTTCATTTATTTTATTTTTGACATTAACTTTATTTTAATTAACAACAACCATGGAAGGACTAAGCAGCACACTGAAATTGAATATTGAGAACCAAGCAGAGTGTGGGTTGTACAAGATAGGCATTAGGTGAAACCCTCTGTCAAGTTTTGGTGAGCCACTATCAGTCTGTTGGCTAATCAATTTTGGTTTCTGGATTATGATTGCAGCCACGGACAACTCTAACAAAGCTTCCCCCACTTCGCCCAAAAAGTAAAATGGCCCACCACCAAGTAGGTAAGTACCTTTGCCTTTGGAAAATAGTTGACCTGAGCCCATTAACAATCTGACAAACTTCACTGGTCCCATAGGGGCCCATATGAAAATGTCTGGCCCACTTTGAATTGGTCCTCATCCATGAGATAAACCTTGTGCATAAGAACAATGAGAACATTTTTTGGGGTGCTTGCAAGTTGCAAACAAATAAAACAATTAATTTTGGAATGATTGCTAATGACCATTCAATGTGATCAAGATTCATCAACAAAGAAAAAGAAAGTGAAAAACAAGTTTGCTCTCTTAATTGGTTTCTTGTATTCGAATTTTGTGGGGAGATTGTAATGAGTAAAATCTTTATAAATTTCATAATCTCGATATGAATTGTATACACAAGAGATGTGAACTAATCAATATACACTTAAGCTAGTTCAGACATCACTTGATTGTTAAAATAATAATTCTTAATTATTAAGAAATATGTGCTCTTGAATCTTGGGTAACACATATTTTGAGTAGGGATATGAAAACTTAAAGCAAGGAGAAGAGGTAGAGCATGCAAACACTTGTTTTTGTTTTTGTTTTTGTTTTCCTATAGATAGGTAATTTATTGATAACAAGTTAAATAAAGGCATCATAAAGAAAGTTAGAGAAAATTAATAGAAATATTGTTTGTACAAAAGAGGAAAAGAAGTATTAACAAAAGTCTTGTACTTAATAATTATTGTTTCACTCAAAGCATTATTGTTAATTTTAAATTTGAAGTGATGAAAACATTACTATAAGAAGGTGAATCAGTGAGCATGCAGATCATCTTCTCAACATTCATAATTTCTTGAAGTTTGCTCCTCACTCTTCAAACTCTTCCTTGTCACTGGTTGATAATTTAGTTATGCATTGAGAAGCCATTACAGAATGTGACGTACGTGGGGTTCCTTCACTGTGAAATGGATTTTCCAACCTTCAATATTGAGAAACAATTGAGAAATGGATTTTCCAACCTTCAATATTGTCTTCTTGTTCCTTCAAATCCACGTTACCAAACAGCTTATTGTTGGATACATATATAGTTATGCATATTGTGCCTTATGTTTGGTTATGTTCATTTAACTTTATTTTTTTTATAAAAGAGTAACTTCAATAATATATATATATGTGTGTTTAGGCATAAAAATCAGATGAGTTATTTTTTATATTATTAAATAAATTTGGCTGAAAGTACCATTTCAGTCCTCAAATTAAAGTCTAAATAAACACCCGCTTTTAACAAAGTTTTTGAAAAATAAATATGTGAAAAAGATAAGGCATTGTTTCCTAATTTATAAAGTCTGAAAAATAATAGATAGGAATGCAATAATTAGGCAGTGAACTTTGCAGATAAGATTAATTATAAGACCCTTTAATTAATCAATTCATCTTTTAATGACCAAAAGCTTAGATTCCAAAGTGGCAACACATATTCTTTCTAGAATTTGATGCCATGAGTTGTGATGAAAAAGGAAAGCAACATACATGGTCAAGTTCTAAATTCATCTTATATTTATTTTATTTTGCAAGATGATCATTCATCACCACAACTTCTTTAGTTATGAAATTAGTTAACTAAGGAAAACTTTTTTTTTTTTTTTTCAAGATGAATGAAGATCCAATAAATTCTTCATTTCATTTAAAGTGATGGATCAGCAGTTCCTGTTTTATTGACATTTATGGGAGGAAACAAAAAGAAGAAGAAAAAACAAAAAACTTGCATTATTTTTTTATTTGGGTGGAATCAAGGGGGGAGAATAAGGAGGAAGTGGGTATGATACCTTTTTTTGCACTATAGTGTTAGATGTGGACATTTGAGTGATATCAAGAAAGTTGAGGAGGGTGGGTTCTAGATGGGAGGGTAGTAAATCACAACAAAATAAAAAATGTCCACTACTAAATTGCAGCACAAGTAGTTGTCCAGGATAAGCTTAGATGATAACTAGTGGATTGAATTCCATGATGAGGTCCATCATAATGAATAATATGAATTAGGGCAACAACATGATATAAGATACTATTTTGATTTAATTTTTTGATATTTGAATCAATTTACACACAATTTGATTAATTTATTTAATCATTCTAATTAAAGATAAATATTAAGATTATTTGAAAAAAAAACATCTTATTAATTTGTTATACTTCTATTAAAATCTAACTTAAAATTTGTCAAGACTCTCTTTATATCAAACCCTAAGATGAGATTATTTGACAAAAAACTTCTATTTAATTTGTTATACATCTATTAAAATCTAACTTCAAAATTTGTTGAGAACCCTCTTGGTATCGAACACTCAATCTCTCACACGCAAAGCGAGCGCTCTACCATTTGAGCTATGGCCCCATTTTGATTTAAAAAATAGGGTTTTATTTTATAAATTGTTTAGAAAATTCAATACGGGCTACAATTTCTCATCATCTTTATCACAACCAGTGGGTTCATGCCAAGTGTAATCTTATCCACATTCACAAACGGATTGACTACTTTATCCTCCAATTTGAATGTGATTTTACAATATAGTTCTTCCATTTTGTAAAAACTCTGGCAACGACCACGATATACAAGTTACACCCCCAGCGAGTGAGGGGGCCTGTCAGTCATCGCCTTTGCGGATAACGAACAAACGGGTGAGAGTGAGAGTGGGAGGGCAATGGCTTCGATGATGGTATTGTCTTCGTCTCCATGGGTTAGAAGTGGAGCCACCAAAACCCAAATTCCTTCAGCTTCTCTAACATTTCTTACTGGTTCAAGGCGAAGTTCAGTGTCTTTGAATGTTGGGCACAACCCCGCTGCTCGCTCTGGGTTGCTTCACTGCTCCTTCCTCTGTTCTACTTCTGCTGTCTCTTTCCCTTCTTCTTTTTCAGGTAATTTCACCAATTGCTGCTCCAAAGTTTCATTCTTTAACCTAATTTATTTGATAAATTTAGCATCTAAATGGGGGTATGGGAGTGATGTGAGAAACTTTTTTTCAAATTGGTCTATAAAATTTGGGGTTACTGCAATTTGGGTTTCTTTCCCTGTTAAAAAGTGAAACTTGAATTCTTCGTTATTGATGGTTGGCTTATATTGGTTTAGAATTTAATGAAATCAATGAGCGTAGTAGTATTGGGAGGACTGAAATGACTTTGTGTTTGAAAATTGAAAGTAGGCGAATACAAAAAACAATGTACGGGGATAACTTTGACAGTTGGGCTAAAATGCTTTTTATGGTTTGTTTGGTTGTAGGTTCTAAAAATAGAATGCTAAAAATGTGCAATTATCCCATGCTGATATGTGTTTGCATCCTGTAAAGAATGGGGATGCTTGATATTCTCTGTTGACCTGTTCCTGGCAGCTTAATCGTTTTGGAGTAGTGGCAAACTACATGGTTTCAGAGGTTGTTTTTATGGAAGTATTGGGTTTCGAGTTTTGGGACTGCTATCTTTGTTGGAAATTGATGTCGGCTGGCCTTTGTGTTCCAGACTCATTTGTTGGACTTCTGTTTTAAGTTGCACATTGTGAGGTGTTAAGCATATGAATGATTTGTACATACTGTTGTCTCTTTTCCTAACAGCTTAAGCTGTTGGCCTTGGGGTAGCAGTAACCTCACACACTCTAGTGACAGTGGCATATCTTTTCTCTCTGGCCTTTTGGATCCTGAAACTAGATTGTAATGGCCGAAAAGAGAGAGAAAAGATTGGGATCCCAATCTCTTACATAATCCTGCTGTTTTTAAAAATGTTACATCATGCCTTTGTGGCCATTAGTTAGATGAGTGCATCATCTTGGATTTTATTCAAATAATCTAATTGTACATTAGGTGGTTAGATATTTGAGATTTTTTCAGAAAATTTAGTTACCTTTCTTGTTTTATTCCCTTGTCATACTTGACTGTTCTTGTTCACATTATAGAAATGCATATAATTAATAGCCTTGCTGTATAGATGTTTAAATTTCAATTTTTCATTGTATTTTTCCTTTACTTTTCATTTTGTTTACAATGTTTATTTCCTATCAAAAAGGAAATAACTCCCAATTTAATTCTAAATTTCTAGGTATGTCATTGGGTTTGGATTTGATATCTAATGTTGGTGTTGGAAGAGGAAAAGGCCGTGGCCTAGTGGTGAGGGCAGGCAAAGCTGCTCTTTGCCAAACTAAGAGAAGCAGGTCTCGAAAATCTCTGGCACGGACTCATGGCTTCCGTAGGCGAATGAGAACCACCAGTGGAAGAGCAATTTTAAAGCGCAGACGTGCCAAGGGGCGGAAGATTCTTTGCACAAAATCTAATCCCAATAGTGGAAAACGTGCTTAAATTTGTCTCGTTGTAGTTCCATTTCAGTATGTAAATTTGTTTACAGGTACTGATGTTTAAATTGTTGATTCACGTGAATGTGTTCCATTTAAGATGTTTGACAATGTTATTTGAATCCATTTTTGCCTCGTTGGCTTGGAAGAAGAAGTTATTGTTTGAATCCTTGTCTGCTTCTATTATCTGTCTATTTCTTTTGTTTGATTGCTTAGTGTTTTCCAATTTTTATGTTGCAATACAAGTTACTCATTGATGAATGTCAACTTTAGAGATGTTTATTTCTCAATTTAATCATGTATATGCATAGCTCATCCTCTGTTATATTGGCTTTTTATGAGCATTATCTTTAGTTATCATAATACATTATATCCCACGGCAGTTAGAATGTAGGAAATAGCCCAGGACCTAGTGTGCTTGGTTAATATGCATGCCTCAGTAGATCTAGAACAATGTTATGCAATTTGTTTTAAACATATTGTAAATTGTATCTGTTGTCTTATGTTGAGGAATACACTGGTAGCATTGTGCATTTGTGCTGCTCATTTTTCTTCATTGTTGAACTTGAATATCTCTCTACATTTCTCCCCATGTGTCACTCGGATAGTTGCATCCCCACTGAGCCATCCATTGCTTGTTTAAATGAGCCATCCTGTATGAGCAGCAATAAATTCTTTTGTATTTAAGTTATTAAGTCAGATTTTCTGCTGCATTGTTGAACTCTTCTACATGAAATGTTTTTGATTCTCTGTTTCATCTGCATAAAAGTGTTCATACTCAGCCAGTCAGCCATCCATTGCTCGCGTGTCTTAGCAATGGATGCTTCACGCAAAGTGCGGGACACGAGATGCATGCGTAGAAGAACATCAAAATTGAAATGATGAATTTGCTCCCTAATGTAAAAGCCATTGTGCACAAACAATTATGAGAGGCCTCAGGAACACTGGCTTTTGCAGATTGATTAGCTGTTTAAGGAGGCTAGCACATAATTCAGCTGCTTATGAAATTTCTCTTGCGAAGTTTCTGAGGCTTCTGCTAGTTAAGTCTACTCACAACTGGTAAAAGATGATGTAGCCGGGAGTATTGGGCGCGCTGAACTGAACCATTTTTGAAGTTGGGCATGTAGCTTGCAGAAATAAGCAAATTTCCAAAGCCTAAAAAGCGTCTAACCCCCTTCATCCAATTCTTCACAGGATCATGGACTTTTAAGTGGCATTTCATGGCATTGATTTTCACTTCAAGTATTATTCAAATGAATGAGAGTTCAAAATATAAGAGGGTAATTTAGTCGATTTGAAGTTTTCTAAATGTGATATTCATTTGAATAATATCAATAATATTACTCTCACGAAAATAATTAACGTAAATTATGAAATTTATTAACCTGAAAGCACCGTGGAGAGTAACAAAAGTCTACAAACTGTCTGATTGGCACCAAAGGATAAATCATTTTGTTAGTTTTATCAATAATCTTACCCGAAATGAAAATAAGTAAAAAATAAATAAATTTTATCAACAAATAGTTATTTGTTTTGATTCTAGTGCATTGGCTATTTATTTTTCTCTATTTTTTTTTAGAGTTATGTTTTCTTTTTTAAAAACATTAGTTTTAAAGAAAACTTACATTTATGAGTTACATCTTTATAGATATTTTTGTTTCTAAAAATAACATTTTAACTCTTATATAAGTAAAGGAAATTATAAGCCACCGTGTATCCCCATTTTAAAAAATAAACTAACACGATATTAGAAATAATTGAGAGAATATTAAACTAGGTCTCTTATTTGAACCCTAGTACATTTAGCTTTAGAGTAAAATAACAAATCTTTCTTAGTCTTACATTTAAGAGCAAAATCTTTAAAGTAGATATTTTTCTTTCTTTATAATAAAGGACATAGGGAAATTCAGAAAAGGAGTTGCGGGTCGCCCCATTGACCCGGATGTCACAAGTATTACCTGGTGAGGTTAACCAAAAAGCCCTCCGCACTCCCTAGGGTTTATATACCACTCCTCAGTCGTCACTCTTTCCTTCTCAAACGCAATACCTAGTTTCAAAATTCCTGTCCGAATCATCTGAACCATGGATTTCACCAAGAAGCGCAAAGCGGAAGAGAACGGTTCCACCGATTCTTCGCCACCGTCCACCACCACTCTCAGCCCTCAAGATATTCGTAGGATCCTTCAGCCATTATCCCAAGACCAACTCCTCGATCTTCTTCAATCTGCCACCTTGCGCCACCCGGAATTTCTTGAAGATATCCGTGCTTTGGCCGACCGCGACACAACTCTCCGGAAACTCTTTGTTCGTGGCCTAGCTGGCGAAACCACCACGGAAACACTCCGTTCTGTCTTCTCTTCATTTGGGGAACTCGACGAGGCCATTGTTATCTTTGACAAATCAACCGGTAAGTCTAAAGGTTACGGCTTTGTAACATTTAAGCATGTTGATGGGGCAGTTCTGGCTTTGAAGGAACCTAGCAAGAGAATTGACGGGAGAATGACGGTGACCCAAGCTCGCTTCTGCTGGTGTATCGGGTGGTCCGGGGACTAATTCGGCGGCATCAGGTGCCACTGATGTTTCATTGAGGAAGATCTTCGTGGGGAATGTGCCTTTCGATATTTCGTCGGAGAGGTTGCTGGCGTACTTCTCGATGTTTGGTGAAATTGAAGAAGGGCCACTTGGTTTTGATAAAGGCAGTGGAAAGTTGAAAGGCTTCGCATTCTTTGTATACAAGACAGAGGAGGGTGCAAGGGCCTCACTGGTTGAGCCTGTTAAGAATATTGATGGGCATCAAGTTGTTTGTAAATTTGCTGTGGATAACAAAAAGGGAAGGGCAGGAGGCATTCAGAATCAGACTCAGCCTGGGTTCACTGGAGATGGCATGCCACCACAGCCGCAGCAATCTTCTTTACCTGGTTCTATGATGGGGTCTCAATACGGAGGCCCTGGAAATGTCTCATCATATACGGGATATACGGGTGGGCATCATGGCCCGCCCCCATTGACTAGCAATAATTATGGGTTGCAGTCTTCAGTCCCGTCATCAATTGGTGGTGCCCCTTTGCCAGCGTATGGGACTCAGTTTCCTTCTTCCTTTAATACTAACAGTGGTGGGTATGGTCCTGGATTTGGAGGTGCATATGGTAGTTCACAGTATGGTGGACCTGCGACTGGTGAGTATGTTGGAAGGTTGCCTCCAAGTTCTACTGGAATGTCTTCAGGGGGTTTTACTAATAGTTCGCATAATGGTTTAACATCATCGGCACTTCCCACACAGTATCAACAGCCCCCACAGTTGCCAAGAGGTCCACCTGGAGGGATGTACCAAGGCGTGCCACCTTATTACTGAGGTAACCTTTAGTATTTGATTTATATATTGGATGATTTTATTTTATCAGCTATATTTGCTTCACCAACTACATTAGAAATTTGCAATTTGTCTTTTGCTTTTTGTATGGGCGTCTGTAGTTTCTTGTTTGATTTCTTTTTCTTGGTTTGGTAAAATGTGTTTATTTTTTCTTGCTAGTGCGGTATGTCATTTATGTGATTCTATACTTGCAGCATGCAACATAAATGCATTATGTTTCTCTCGTTGCCTGTAAAATCTTCCTAAGTTTTAAACGTTTTCTGTTCTTTTCCTTCATAATTTCAGTGGAAGTTCAATGAGTTGTTTTAATTGTGGAAGACACGCATTTCTCATCTCCCTCCTTTTCTTCTTTATGGATTGTTTCTTGTCTTGATTTATGGAACATGTTTATTGATCATTTTACTTCTTTTTTATTTTATTTTTTATTGATTTGTATCAAATCTTGGTGTTTTTCTGCTAAATAATTGTAATATTTTTTGATATTCATCAAAGACATGGCTATTCGCTATCTTGTATTCTTCTGCTTTTGGTGTAAACGCTTTCCTTTTCATGTGATGCATGTAAAGCTTATTGTTGACTGTATAAGTTGGAATTTATAAGGGTGAACCAATTAATTGGTTATTTATGGATATAAAATTTTCCGCATGGAGATAGTACAGTTTTATTGTAACTGCTAGTGAAGTTAATGGTGCGGTACCTTGATTTTCACTATAAGCTCAATTCTTTCTAGCCGAGCAGAGCGTATCAAAGTTTTGATCTCAAATTATAGTGAATTGTTTCTCCTTATAGATTATACTATAATCTCAAACGTTTCTCCTGTCTAACCATCAATAAGACTGTAAGAGAAAATAGTCATTTTCAGAAAGTATGAAACTTCTATAAGAGACAATATTGTGTCGTTATGATTATCATTTATCTCTTCAAAATTACGTGGCAAATTTGTAATGTGTCACTCCTCCAAGTTTGGGATAGTTTCCATTAAATTTCATTGATAAAAACTTTTTAGTTTCCATAAAATCAGTGTTTATTGGTATGAGTTTTCTATGAAAAAGCAACATTTATTTCTTCCTTTCTTTCTTTCTCTCAATCTCTCATTCTCAGCCTCCTCTCCCAAGGATACCCTGTCTGTCATTCCAAATGTGTATGCATCGAAATATAATTCCTTGCTTTGAAGTACTATTCAACCTTATAAATCTGAAATTATTTCTTTCTGGATGATATGGAAAAAGAGTTTTGTCTTTCTGCAGAGTATTCAGTGCTGTGGTTTTTCTATGTAAATGATATATTAAATGACCTGTTAGTTCCAGTTGAATTGATTAATTTATTCCTTTTAATGTTCTACAATGGTTATCTATTGTTTACAGCTCATTGTTTGGTTTATATGTTAGATGTTGATCAGTGCATTTCTGAATGCGTATTTGGTTCAGGTTTATGATGGCTTCTTGGAGCTAATCCTTTATATGGTTGTGCTGATTTCGTGAATGCAGACTTGAAATCTTTGGTTTTGATTACATGGACTTCTCTAAATTTGTTGCTGCTTCACTACCTCTGCCTCTAAGTGTTGTGGTTCCATTTGTGATGGATATTTGTGGAAGCTTACAAAAGTTTGTCTAGTATCTAAATGTAGTACTTATTTATGTAGTACATTCCTATCAATTTCATTTAGAACTATGTTTTTAAATGATTTTAGGTAATGTTCTGAAAGTTGCTAAGTGCTTACTTGCAAATTATCTGATACTCATCTTGGACTCAGCTTATTATAAAGAATACATTTTGCTTATAATCATTGTGCACTTTATTGGTCTCATTTGGAGACTTGTCAGATACGGCAGTGTATGTGCTGTAGTGACCAACATTAAAAGCAACATGTTTTTCTGCTATCTGTTAAATGATGGAGCACTTTAATATATTGTGACTGGTGTCAATGGCGAATTAGTTGATTTTATTATTAAGATAAAACTTTTCAATCAAAATTCTAGTTGCTATCATATAAAGTGAACAGATAATAAAACCTAAATTGTATGCTTTTATCTACTTCAAAATTTCTTGTCATCTTTCGTTGCATTTGCAATAAAAATGTGATTTTTTTCCCTAGAACATAGTTAATTACTTATTTTAACTCACCACATTAAAGTTACAAGATGATTCTATTAACTCAATTATTCACTTTCTTATTAGCCGATAGATCTCAAGCAAAGGACTTGAGATATTAATGATAGATTTTATCACCTAATCCCTATAAATTGCTAAGGCAAGCTTCGCTTGGCTAATTTGGAAGCCAAAAGTGGTTGTTGGTGAGAAGCTGTAATGTTTGTAAATCTTAAAATGAATGCTCTGGTACATTTCTTTAAACTGTAGTATGTAAGTGATACACATAGTTATACATTTAATTCAACTTCAGTTATAGAAACTTAATGTGCATGTATAAAAGTTGGCAGTCTATGAGTCGTGTCTGACTTATTCCTATTTGATTTGAGCTTGATCTCAGCCCTGATTGATGTCAACTGATTTGCCATTTCTTTTTTCTTTTTTTTTTTGCAATTTTATGATGAACAAGTGATCTTTTAGTTTGTGCACGTATTAAGTGCTGGAATTAGGCAGTTCAGGCTTACACTTGGAGTGTTAATTTGCACCTTTGTACTGGAACCAAAAATGGCAGGAACAAGCATATTGTGCTTCTATATTTGAATCTTTTTCCTGAGGTTGTAGTAACTTATCTAAATATCTGTGTGTGTTGGATCATCATGAGATCATTGCTTGTATGGGAATAAGCTGTTTTGTCTACTCTTGGCTTCCTGTCTGATCTACTTTTGTGGGTTAGTGTGATTCAATTAGATGCATAAATATTGTATTTTGTTCTTTTATACAATCTAGTGAGCAAACAAGTGTCTTGCGGTCTTTCTTTTCTGTATTTTTTATTGTCTTAGTGTATTTTATGCATGCCATTGTTACCTGCTCTCACTAACTAATGATTTTGGAACCGGTCTTTTCATGTCCCATTTTGATCCGTTGTGGTTGAATCAACATCAAAATGCATATGGTCTTTTGAGGTTCTCATGCCAATTTGTTGTCGAAATGACTTATGGAAGAGCGAAGCCATAACTAGTGAATATTATTTTGTTGTAAAAGTCTCTTTTAGCAAATCTATTGTAATGATCTAGTATAGTAAGTGAACCCAGGCAGTTGGACTAATGATTTAATGTATACATGATGTTCTGTGCTTTCTCCCAATGGTTACGCAGATGCATGCATATATATCACTCTTATCAATGAGAGTTTTGAGTTTTATTAGTTCTGATATAAATTATTGGATTAATTTTTTTATGGGAATTATTTTAATAACTTAAAGAATAAATAGGAACAAAATTGGAATACCTAATGGATATTACTATTACTATTTACCTAGAACATGATTATTATTTTTTTAACAAATTGGCAAACCGTAAGAACAAATTCATTTCTTCATAAAGGTATACATTCCTCATCTATATTCTGCACAAAAAATGTGGCCAGTGTCTAATGCTAAAGATTAGCATATATGGTCGAAGTTGATATGACTAGAACTTGGAAAATCCTTTTAGTAAGGCAAACTCTTTGAACTAGTGCTGATAACCAAAGATTTTAGCTTAGAAGAATCCCCAGTAGCATTAGCTCTGTGTGTTATTATTTGCATATTCCTATGCAAACTTTGTTTAACCAAATTCTTCATCATTCTCTTTCCTTCTTGTGCTTCCCTTTGATTTACAGGTGAACCCATTGCAATTCTTGCTGTTTGGGGTCCAGAATGGGGTCCCATCTTTGTTTGCCTTTCATCCTTAAACCACTGCAACAATTTCAGTGACCTCTTTTGAGCTAAAGGGCTCCCCAACAGAGCCACTTCAAGTAAAACAGTAACAATGCCTGACTCTGCCATTTTTTCTCTTTGTGCTGAACTTTGATGAGCTAGAATCATTATAATGTAAGCTGACAACTCTTGGCATTTGGGTTTATCTTCCCATGACAGAATCTCAATCAAACTCTCTGGCACCATTGGACTATTTTCCATTGCCTTCTTTCCCATCAAAGTCACCACCAAGTTTCCCAGAGTTGCAAGGGCTTTCTCTGAAATTTGCTTTGTTGAGGACAGCTCCAAGAGGATGTCCACCAACCCATTAGAAACCAAAGGCCCTGCATTCTCTAACACAGTCGAAAGGTTATACAAAGCTCCAAGGCATGCTTCTTTACTTTCAGACTTTGACTCTGACACAAGGATGCTAGTAATAAATGGAAGAAATTCTGATGAAGCAAGAGGGAATTGGGTATTTGCTAGAGAAGACAAAGACAAAAGCAACTCCGCAAATTCACTTCTTGTTGATTCATCTACAAGGTCAATTTTCTTTGTGAATTTGGACAGAATTCCTGCTTCCATTATCAAAGCCTTGTTCCTGAAGAAAGTAAACCAGACATTAGGAAAAGAAACAGAACATACTTTGTCAAATGTTTGTTGAAACCAATGGACTAAAGTAATTTTAAGGAAACCTAACCAAATAAGTAAATATAAATTTTGCTGAGTGAAGTCAACTAGATTCTAAAACTCAGATCTGTGTTGGAAAGTGGATGTCAATAAAATATTTCTTATCTTCCAAAAAAAAATTCTTAAATAAATAATAAAGATTATGAGGAATCTTATCAACTACACTATATCTTATAAGGTGTAATTAAATTCAATATCAAAGACAAAATTGTCTCCTCAATAAATACTTTGTCCCCTTATAACACATTAACACTTGCTACCACCCTGGCCCCTGCAACTTAATTAATGAATGCCTTCTAATTCTAAGAGCATCTTGTTTAATTAGTTTTGATTCTTCCAAATAACTAGGCATATTACAGAGCATGTTGACAGTAATATATGGAAGAAAGTTGATCCGAAAATGGTGGCTAAAACACAACCTCAGATTAAACTGCCATTATTGCATTCTTGAAGTTAAAAAAGCATAATCAATTTACAGCATGATGGGACAGCTCACCTCTAAGCGCGAGGTCCCTGCATAAGATTTAAAAATGAAAGTTCATTTTTAAAATCTAATGACAAAAAGTTGACTAAAGTGGTTAGTAGTTATTTTCTTAGTACAGAGTCTGATCATTTCAATATACAAAAAGATGAGAAAAAAAAACCTCCCAAATTTGTTTTTGTCACTATATGATAACAAACATATTCATTCTTCATCTAAGATAGAATTCGAGAATTTTATTTCTTATCATTTCTTAAAATTTTTGTGGGTATAAAAAAGAATTTTTTGATTCAAGGAGTACCAAACAATGGCCGCCAAGTACTATGCAGATTTCAGGCCAAAAAAAAAAGTACTATGGAGAGTGTACAAACTTGTCCTTTATCCTAAAAGGTCAGAGTGCTGGTGGCCACTAGGGCTCCACCCTTATCAACTTCTTTTTGTATAATGAATAATTCAAGTATGTGTCAGCACCACAAAAATTTGGGAAGAAAAAATAAAGATTTCAGGATATGGAAATGAGTTTTCAGGAAGAATTCATGCACTTAGTGATTGGGTTTTTGAATAATTTAGTTCTTATGAAAATGGAGGTTGACCTCAATATGATGTCAGCTCTTACATACACCACATGTTTCTTCCAACAATTTGTAACAAAATAACATTTCATTTTAATTTTTTTTTTTGACAAAATATTCTTTTTTCATAAGAAATTCATTGAATTTATGAATAATAATAAAAAAAATTCACATTTTAAATGAATGTGAAATTTAAACTTAAAACTATTAGAACTATTTGAACATGAGACTTTATTTATCAAACTAACCCCTATCCTCAAAATTTCTCTACTTTAATTCATTAGGCTAAAAAAATAGTTTGAAATTAATTTTATATAATCATTTTTTAAAATTGAACAATTTTCCAAGAATAATGAATTCATTCAAGTAAGCCTAAATCATTTACTGCATCAACCATTACAAATTTGATTTTAATTGTAATTGAAGGAAAACAGAGTAATTCAAAATTTGAAGAACAATCCCTTTGAAAACAAATGCAGAGAAAGGAGACTTACGTGTAAGTTCCATTAGAAAGTTCGATCAATGCTTTCACGGCGGCTCGCCTCCTGCCCGCCACTTCTGATGCTGCCATCGACACCAGCACCGGCACAATTCCCAGCTCTGTCATCAACTTCCTGACCTTAACATCTTCCTTAGCTAATTTTGCAATCTCCTTAGCAGCCATTTCCTTCTCTTCCCAACTTCCAAAATGAAGCTTCTTCACAGACCTCTGCAACATCACTGTCTCATCCTCAACAATCATCTCCTCCTTAATTCCTTGTACAAACTCCACCTTGTCCTTATTGTTGTCACTGTTAAATTTTGCTATATCTAATCCATCACAATGATCAGACGGCCCGAATCGCTTTCGGGTAGATTTGGATTGTACAAAACGTTTAATGCGAGCAAAAAATTTAATCTTTATGTAAGATAATACCCAAATTGAAGTTGATGAAGAAGAAGAAGAAGATGGATTTGACATGGTTGGTTTTTGAGAAAGAGGGAAAGATTGAAAGTTTAAATCTGGGTTTTTTTCGAAAAACAATTTTTCTGTGATTCTGATTTTCAGAGGATGAGTGGGACAAAAGGCAAGGAAGAATGAAGAGACTATAAAGGCTTTAAAAACAGAGGAAGCACAAAGCACATGCAATGGAAGAGTGTCCCATTTAATTTAAACTCATAGCAGATAATCAAGGAGTGAGATCTAAAAAAATTAGATTACTCTATCTAATGCTATGATAAAACCTTATTACCAAAACTACCCTTTGTTATAACATTAGTACTATTTTACTACTATTATTACCATGTTAGATTAGTTTACTACTATTATTATCATGTTATATTGACTTTCATTTTTTTTTTCTTTTGTGCTAAGAAAATTATAAAGGAAAAAATTAATCCAAGAAATAAATCTCATGGAATTAGTAAAAAGATCTAAGCCACTATAACAATTTTCTAAAACACAAGTCCATTGACATTTCAACAAGCAAAGACAATCTTCAACCACACCAAGCAAGATGATGAGGTGAAATGTGAGGGGCATTGAGGGGAGAGAACCAGTTTAAGAGCCTCACTAGAGTTAGGGCAAGTTTCGATTAGTTTTTAGTTACAAACCATGATATGAAGTGCTGTTTTAAAAATTGTAGTTGCAAATCATGATTTAAGATATATATATATATATATATATATATAATTTTATATGTACATTATTAAAAAGGACATGCATAGGTAATATTATAAAATTATATGTTGTAATAGTTAAAAGAAAATAAAATAAGAAGTGTCAATTTATAAAAAAATAGCATCAAGAGCAATTTTGTAATTATGCGACTATTACATTATAATTATTATTTATTTGTAAGTAAAAATGGTTCTTATGGGATATTTGTAACAAAAGAAAAAAATTAAATGAAAGACAATCAGCCTTTGCTGCTTACTATATGAGAAGCATTTATGAAACCGTTGAAACGGGCTCTTAGTTTCAATGAGAACCAAATAAAAGCTTTATTCTATGCTATTGTCAGTTTCACCCTGTGTTCATAACTTCAGTGATAATTCCGGATTGATATTATCCAAACAGGATTATAACACATGATCTAGTCAAATATAACAGTCAACTTCAAAACATAACCGACATCATCATCACCTAACAAATCCTATAGTTGCTCAACAATACTGTAATATGTGTCACACACTCTTTAACCATCTTAAATTATATAATAGGGCTAAAATCCTACAGGTAAATAAAATGGCATCTCACACTTACTCTCTCATTAAATGTTTTTATAATTTAATTCTTTTATGTTTTGTTATGGAGTTTTGATATTAGAATTTTTATGTGTCGTAACATGTCAGATTTTAACAATTATATAGATATATTTAAACAGTGTCAAATATGATGATAAGACAATTTAATTAATTAATTTTTTCACCGAGTCCATTTTGAGAAGTTTGCTGAATGCATTAAAGAATCTGATTTTTTTTTTTTTTTTTTCAGGGTTTAGGCTATTTTGTTACTGTACCCCAAATGGCTTTAACTTTTTTTATTGTGAGCGATATTATATTTATTTATGGCATGTGGGGAATCAGGGAGCACCAGTATCGGTGTTCCCGCATAGGATCATTAAATTCAAATAATGCACACGTGGCAATCATGCAGGTGTAATGGGTACTTTGTTTTTAGGATCCACAAATATTGCTTTTCTCTGATTTTTGATTGGCTACAGTATCTTACCTGTGTCAGTATTGTGATATTCTCACATGCAATGAAAGGTGTATTTAGCAATTATTTAGGATATTCGTTAAAATATTATAAAAATATTTAACAGGAATTTTTAAAACAGTTAATCAAATTTAATAAATAAAAAGTTTATAATATTAATTATAATAACCAGGTTTTTTTTTAATTAGTGTCCTAAAAATACTTGTTACTAAAATTATGACCAGCCACTACAATAAATAATATAAAATTTTATATATATTATCTTAACAAGTACCTTAAGAGTACCTGTTAGAAAAATTTATTATTAATTTATAAAAATTTAATTTTTAAAATTATATTTATTATAGTTTAAAGAAATATCTTTAAATATTGATTAGAAAAACCCTTAAAATTAATCCAAACCTAAACAATGACATTTTTTTAATCATAAACGTAATTAAATTTCTGAATGCCTATTAATATTTTTTATGTTCGGTTTTGTTCTTACTGAAAATATAGTGTTAAATAGTTTTAAAATTTCATCATGGATTAAATACTCATATAAAGAACTAGTTCTATTTTCAAAGGGTCAACAATTTTGTCGAAATTCAATCTCAAATTCTCGGAACAATATAAGAAATTTTAGTAACTGAAATAAGTTGTACATGTGAGTTACGTTTTTGACGAGAATTTAAGAGCTAGGGTCAATGCGTTACAAGTGCACCATACAAAACGTACAAAACGACCGTTCACCAATATTGACCCATCTAGAAAATTTTGGCAATTCGTCAGTTCCATGTTGGATTCCAATACTTAGTTTTAACAATCTGAGTCACAACTCACAAGCACACAAAATCCCAGTGCAAGTGTATCATTTTGTTTTTTAAATGAAAAACTCAATTCAATCACTAGGTTAATAGTATAAATTTATATTATTATTAGTAAGACATTCAAAATGAGTAAATAATCGTATAATTATTTTATAATTTATATATGATACATCAAACAAGTTGCACACGAATTTTAAAAAATCGAGTTTTATTTGACTGGGCAGTGGGCACAATAGTTTAATATTATTTTTTTCTTGAAGTTATCTAATATAATGGAATGGCATAATTCCAGATTTCCTAATGGTGCCAAGGAAATAGCCTCATCGTGATTCATCCCCACACGTGGAATAAAAAAATATGGAACTGAAAATGGCTACTCCACTAATGAATTAGTCATCAATAACAAAAGTTGGAAATAGTCGATGGTGCAATGACCAAATTGCATTACCAAAGGGATAGAATACAAGTTGATGGGCTGACATAAATCTATGATGAATTTGATTTATGATGGGTTTTGAGACTCAGAAAGATATAATTAAGAGAAAGTGAAGAAGACCCACTACCTCATTCCCTTTTGGCAAGACTTTGAGGTGAGAAAAAACTGACATGAAATCCCACTCTCTTTGGTATTTCCTGTATGCCTTGTCAGTTCAAATTACTATGAAGCTTCTGCTTGTGGCAAGTTCTTTTTTTTTTTTATAGGTGCATAATGCAACATGTTCTTCAAGGTCACATGAAAAAGACTGCTAGCTAGTTTGCTATACTTTGTAGTTGACCCAGTAGTCAAAAAAATTTCAAAGTTATTGAAAGGAAGAAAAGTTGTGTTTGTATACTCAATGTTTTATTTTTAGCTGCCAAGTGCCAAGTGCCAAGTGCCAAGTTTTGCCTAATCTTCATTGAAATTATTATATTGGACCCAAGGACATTTTGTTACTTCTTCCTCTTGTGGTCTTCGGCTAGATCAAACAAATAAGTTATGGATTTGGACAAAACCACAAGTCAAAAAAAGAAGATTTTTTCTGTATTATGTGCATACTTGCTTATTACAGATTATAATGGAGAATCCTATTTTATCTAGCTCATAGTTAGAAATGACAAAAAAAAAAATGCACCAGCCGGGAATCGAACCCGGGTCTGTACCGTGGCAGGGTACTATTCTACCACTAGACCACTGGTGCACAGATGAGGGATCAGCAACAATGATTTTTATTTGAAGTTGACATTATTCTTAAATTACCACACCTGAACTGCAAGCAGGAGCTGATTACCAATGAATGTCAGCACTCATGACTAAAACACTGCTCAGACTCTTCACAGGTTAGTTCTGAGTATTAACTGAAAACATGCCTTTGTGCTGTATAAAGCGATTTACTGAGTCAATTAGTTTGTAGTTGAAAGACTGTAAATTACAAAAAAAATTAGTATTGTACAATTGACATGGTAGAGTACAAATGAATCAAGTCATCCTGACTATTGTTAGATTTCAAACCGATCATCATCACCATCATCTATCTCATTATCCCAGTCTAACGTAAGCAATGTAGCTGATTTCATCAATTCTGTTAGTCCGGTGAGATCTTCTAGGTACGTGGGATGATTAATCGCTTGAAGTATGAATTCCATTCCTCTGTTACGGTATTCTGATACCACCTGAATGGTTTAACAGCAACGAGAATTTAAGCTTCCAGTAAAAAAGAAATAGCGACACATCAAGAATGTAAATTGAAAAGGTAGCACTAGAATATATGATACTTGCAAGCCACAAGTTACCGTGTGACAACAAGCTGTGCAGCTGTTAGAGGAGTGACCCACTAGGGTCATCTGAGAAAACTGAGAAAGGGAACCACGAATCTGGTGGGGTAGAACACCAAGGGGCTGCTCGCTACTTCCAGCAGTACTGGAGTTCACATCAACTTCTGCTAGTATCCTGGCATGTGCACTCAAAAATGTAGATTTTAAGATGGGAAAAAGGAAAAGTGAAAGAAATGCATTGATATGACACCTCAAAATCTTTGCATGGAATAGAACCAAATGAAGATTTGTTGGCCTTACCCATCAGGGTGATGCAATATTCCTACTAATAGTTCAACTGCAAGGGCTGAAGCAATTGGAGCCAGCCCTGGACGAGTAACAGTGCATTGCTGGTCCAAAGTACGGTTTGAAGTTGACTGCGAAAATGAAAAGGAAATTTGTTAGTACTATGATTAATATACTGCTTTCCAATAACAAGCTACAATGCTACAAGAAAATTACATCGGTGGGTGCAACCACGTCGCTGCAGAAGTAGCAACCCAATCTCTGCCTTCCATTTCCATTATTTAATGAAAGATTGCCGATATCAGCAGACAAAGCATTAGCAGCTTCTGCCGTGTGGCGAAAAGGACCAGTTCCATGCCGCATAACCAAGAAACTATCAAATCCTAGAGCAGCAGTTATGGTGACCTGAAATAGATAAAGAATACATATATGAGACATAACAAACAAGAGATACCTAATTCAACTACCACAGACAGAGGAACAAATCCTTCAGCCAAAGATGAGTCAAAAATGATGCAGAGACACAATCAATTCTAAATGCCGACTAGGTGACCAACCTTGTTAGTATTAGCACAAAGAAGTGTAGGGAGCCACCGGCTTTCCCTTGTATCAGTCAACAAAAAAACCACATCATGAGAATCAATTAAATCACAAAGGTGTCTACAATCATCAAGCACACTATCCTCTTCTTGCCTGGGTACTGGATGCCCAGGCATCGGTATTGCCATAACAACACCTTCCGCTTCCTGGGAAGACACAACAATATTATAAGAAAATTAACAAAGTTATAGGCTTGATCCTAATGCAAATATGTCTATGAGATAAATCAGTTACCACAGCTGGGAAAATCCTTTGGAGACTTTTGACTGCTGCAGTGGTTTTAAATTCACCACCATTAAGACAGTCATCCATCGTATAAAGGGACTGTCTCAAGGGATTAGACATAGACACCCTCCCATTGTCTAGTAAAGTAATTTTTCGGACACCCCATGCCTGCAATATGCTTAGTCTTTATCAACTTGGATAGAAAATCAAAGGAGAGTAAAATTGTCACACCACTCACCATAAGCATCCGAGCAACCTGGCATCCAAGTGTACCTGCTCCAAGGAGAAGGCACTTGATAGAAGATAAGGCCTTTAAGTTTAGAGATGGCAAAGCACGCCATCTCATTAATTTTAAATTCAAATCTGCAGCAGATATGGCCAACCTGTGAAAACATATATCAAAATGGTAAGGAAAACAACAGTATTAATTTATCATATATGCAACATGACAGGAGGCAGCATACCTTGTTGGATCCAAGGACTGAGCAAGGCCAATACACCTGGGTACTTTTTTCCCCTTGTAAAGTTCCCATCCAACCGCATTAGGCACACATTGAGAATCTCTCCACCCTGAAAAGCATTTTTTTTTTTTAAGTTAACAAGCCAAAGTACAAACCACATTTAATAAGCAGCAATAATTAAGTATCAACCAAAACAGAAACTGTTATCCAGTTAATGTTTCTCTACCTTGTGAAACTGTAATTAAGGCTTCACCAATTATGGACAATCCCATATCAGCAAAACCACGGTTCTCTCTGTAGCATAAAAATTGAACTCTCTCGAGATTCCACCTTGAAAAAATAAGTGCTAAGAAGTTGCGGAGTGGCCAACCAGGATTATTTGGAAGATGACATGGGTCATAAAAACCAAAGAGTAACTGCCAACAGCATATATAGTAGCTTTCAGAAAAAGGAATATACAATTTCAAATGCTGGGAAGTGCATAATTTGTATAGTTTTTAGATAATTTGACTTAGAAGAGACCTTCCGGGCATCATTTTGGCAGGCCTCCCAGTCCTTCAGATGCCTAACAGTAGCATGTGAGTTTGGAGCTACACTGACCAAAAAAAATGGAACATCTGCCAGAGAGACTCATATCATTAGGTTCATTTCCATCTTAAAATAATGAAAAGGATCACATATCAGAATTGCAAAATTGAGAATACATATAGAAGCTGCAATGGAGCAATCTTTATCTACCCTGCAGCCGATATTCATATTTAAATAGGGAAAAGGATCATAAATTAGCATAGAAAAATAACAATACTTCCAGAAGCTGCAAAAATGCAATGCCTACCTGCTGTTGAGCTTGAGCTACGCCACTCATTACAGGCTGCTGATACTGATTCTACCTACATGTCACAATAAAATACTGTTAACATCAATATAACCAACGGTAATCTAATTAGTCACCATCTCTCCATCAATAATATAATCAAAGCACCTCTGCCATGCTTAACCACTGTGAAGCTGGCCTTAAATCAACCAGAGTTGCTGGAGGATCAAGCATTAGAGCAGGGAATGCAAACCAGTAGTGAAAGCTCCATTTTTTCAGGTCTGCAAATGATATGAGAAAGAACCTTGATAATACTGCACTGTCTTCCACAGCTTTTCCCGTTTGAATGTCATCCCAAATCTAATTTGCACATGAACGTTCAAGTTGTATGAGATTTGCAACTAACCAGAATAAATGTACAATTATCTTGTCCTGGAAACAATATATACCTTCTTTGCTTCTGCCTTTAACAAGTTCTGCTTGTCAAGTGTATGGAAGCTTTCCACAGTATTAGTGTTGTAAAGGGTACCAGGGACAAAACGCCTGTTCCTGTTGCCATGGCTTGATGCCGCTCTTGAAGATTGCTGGCTTGATTCAGAAGGCAAAGACTCAGATGAAAGAGTTAAATGATTTGATACTTGAGAATGCGAACAAGGTGCATAGAAACCTGCAACACCATCAGAGCATACTAAGATTCCATAATGGCAGTTACTTAAGAACGCAAATTTAAATTGCAATACTAAAAAAAAAAAAAAAAACAACTAAACCTCGCGTTTACCTAATCATCAATTAACGAATAGGTGTACTAAAAGATTAGATATTGCAATAAATGGAACCAATTTTTTTGTATTTTAAATGAGTTTTAAACTGGGATTGAGAGAAAAAGATTCAAAATTGGCATATTATAACTTCTCCTTAATGAACATAGAAGGTGAAAGAAGAAAACCGGTGATGGGTATCGGAGAATCGTCGATGCCAAGCTTGTTGAGCTTCAAAGAAGACAATCTGTGCCAGAAACCTTCGTCTACTACGCTCTGAAACGGTGCAAACTGCAGTATGGATCGCTTATTTTCTTGTCCCGCCATGGCTATTTCCTTCTTCTATTTTCTTCTTCGTTACTAGTCAAATTCCAATTACCTGGTTTGGCTGTAAGCTGAAATAGATACCTTTTTCAGTTTCAATTAACGGGGTTCGGTTGCGGGCCTTCTGGTTCTGGCTCTATCTCTCTCGCATGGTTGCTCGGCTTCTCTCTGGTTAATTTGGTCTCCTAGGGTCTAGGATGACCCCCATCTATTTTCAAAGATTATTTTTTTAAGAAGTTATTAATTAATCTATACCCTTTAAATCGAGATGAAACCTACAGAGATCACAATCACATTAGAGACCTCGAAAATTATACATCTATCGATCCTATTAAATGTCATACACTAAAACAGTAATTAAATCATTAAGTACTATGCTAAAGAAACTTACAGATAGAAGCATAAATAAATACCAAGTAATTGGGCTAAACTCTTGTACATATTATAATTATAATATTAATCTCAATAATATAATGTAATATTATTACAATTCAATAAGTCCACACAAAAAGTGGGCAAACAGCTCACATATAAATAAGTTTACAACCCTTTAAAGGCTATACATAAAGTAACTTCTGTGAAGAAAAAACTGCAGCACTATTAGCAGATTCATCATCATCCACTTTCTAGTGTTTGGAAACAATTTATTTGATGCAGGTAACACAATATTCAACTTTCATATCTATCACGTGTGCACAAAGAAATATGAAGTCACGACATGTCCACTTTGGCTGGATCAACAAATACAGGATGCATGGTTTCATCATTGCATGATGATGAAGTTGAAGTGCTAGAGAAGCAAATCCTTGGCCTTTTGCTAGGAGGTGATGTTCTCGGTGAGTATTCTAATGACGTCGAAGTTTTGTCCAGTACATTGCTAAGGGCTTGTTTAACAGTACACGCAAGAAGTTGGCAGTTCTCAATATTAATGAAACTGCCCCCTTTGCAGAAAACAAAAGTGCTTTCGACCCTGCACCCCAAAGTTGAGATTTCTGCCTTCACCATGTCTAGTTGAAGTGCATCAAGAGCCTGTCTTAGTTCAGAGAGAAGCTCAGGTCGGTAATCACAGCAGACAGATGCCTTGTAAGACTGTGTTCCATCTCCTCCTTCATCATCAAATGGTTCAACTTTCACTTCATCGGAATCCATTGGAAAGAGAAAACCTTTGCTTGCTTCTACTGCTTTCTTCTTCAGTTCTTTAACTTGGCGAATGACTTCAGCAAGTACCGTGGCTTTATCCATCTATGATTGCAATTAACCCACCAGATCACAGTCAAAAAACAATCCATACAAATTCCCATTAGCAGTACTCTTTTCCCTTTTTCCCCTCTTTCTTTAAAAGTATAATACCATTTGAAAATCATCATGCCTTTGAAAGAATACTGGGGTTGTCCAGACAGAGAAGTTACATTGATATTCTAGTCAGCAGCATAGAGATGAATATGATATCTAATAGGTGACTCCAACGGAGGAATCTCATTCAACCAACACTCCCCTCGCGTGTGCGCTCGATATTTTTCTTTATAATGGATAGTTCAAAATCAGGAGGACCTCTTGCTCTGGTACCATGATAAATTACCACCTCACCTACAAAGCTCAAGTTTATAGTGAGGGATGTTCTCTAATCATATTTGTATATTGTAAAAGACTCAGTTTAAAAATCAAACTGATTAGAACAACATATGTTATTCAGGATGCATAGTTAAAAACAAGAAATTCTCGAATTCTCAGATCATCGTTCAACCTCAACCCAACCTCTCTAGAAAATATCCACTGACAATTTAGTAATTGACTTGCCAAAATACTAATGTGGTAGAAGCAACAGATTGTTACTCTCTCGTTACAATTGCTTTGCAGCAATGGATTAGAATTAGAAATCTAAAATAGAAAACCAATTCAACGGAACCATTTCCACAAGAAAGGCTTGCAGAACTAAACAGATATATATCTTATATCTATATATATATATATTGATTAACACTATATACTGTTTGGAAAATAAACACTATAATTTAAGAGAAAACGGACCTTCTCAGTGCAGGACACAAAACCACGAAGAGTAGCAAGATGACCATTTATCCTCTCTCTTCTCCTCCTCTCCGCCTCACTGTGCTTCTTCAGAGCCGCTAAAGCTTTCGCCTCCAATGCCCCTTTCTTTCCTAACCTTCCCGGAGCCTTCACTAGCTCTCCCTTCTCACTATTCAGAACCGGAGATTGCAATGAAGCCGACCCACCACACAAAACCCCATTAAAATCATCTGGGTTATGCAGAAAGGGATCGGACAGGCTCGAAATATCGAACCCAGAAGAAGAAGTGGAGTTATAAGGATAAGACGCCATTAATTTGAAGCTTCTAATCAATTTTAGGGACAACAAATTGCAAAAACCGGACTAGGTGGACGAGGGATCAGAAAGAGAGCTTATGGAGGGGGAAGACTTGGGAACGTTTGTGAATTGTAATAGTGATGATTGCTACGGTTATGGGCATACTTTCAATTACCCCACAATGAAAGGGGTTTGAAGGAGGAGATCAGAGAGGAAATATCCACATTTTCTTCTCGATGGTCTTGAACTCGATCATTTCCAGGTGGGTAAAAGGAGAGAGTTTTGGGAACCGAGAGCTCGGGGAGAGTTTAAAGACTGAAATTTTTATGGGATTTCGATGAGGATTGAAAGGGAAACCAGTGGGTAACCTCACAAAAACACTCAGAGGGTTTTAGATGAAGAAGCAGAGTGCCTCTAGTTGAGAAATTGAGAAAAATAAGGCAGCTGATGATCAAAATGATTGAGAGTTGTTTTAGACGAGGAACTGTCTCCGAAAGTGTGGGTTATATTTATAGCATTAACTTTCAACTTAAATCTGATAATTAATGGGCTAAAAATATTTTAATAATTGTTGTTGGGTTTTTATTTTTATTTTTATTTTTTTATCATAGATAACATTTACCTACATCTATTTTTACATTAATCGAGTCTCCCAATTCAGTAATTTTGAATTAAAATCAAATCAATAGGGCTATGAAATTAAGACATTATCAGTTTTTATAGTTGTTGAAATAATTCAATTTAATAATTGTTTATCATGTGGGCTATGATTTAGTTTAGTTGGTTAATATGAAATTATTGAGATATCTTAATTCTAAATTCAGGTATAGTTGTTATTAAATATTTTTGTGAGTTCTAATTATATATATATATATATATATATATATATAAAGAATTGAATACACTTTCGATCCTTATAATTTATTTAAAAATTTGATTTAGTCTCTATAATTTTAATTTTCACAATTAAATCCTTACAGTTTTTCAAACCAACATAATTTTAAAATTCGAACAATGTAGTTGTTATCATCAGGTGCCATCCAAATTGACTTAAAATCATCTGACAATTTGACATGTGAGCAAACAGAGTCTATTGCTTGGTTTCGAAATATTTTTTTTAGACGATAATTAAGTTTATATTTACAAAGAGGATAAGTTAATTTTTTATATTTGATAAAATAAAATAAAATGAGGTGCCTTTGTTTTGGACTTTTAAAATCAAGATTATTTTTAAAACATGATTTCTGTTTTCAAAAACATTCTAATTTTTAATAAAAATTTATATTTATCATTTTATTAATTAATACAATAGGTTAATTATCTCTTTTTATTATCAAAATCTATTATATTCAATTTAAATTTTTAGAACAGTTTTACGACGAATATATCAAACACTAATTTATGGTTTCAAATTTATCCAATACTAATTTTTGACTTCTATTTATTTAGAGCAATTTTTACATTATATTATCAAACATTGTTATTATAAATTTTTAAAAACAGTTTTAAAAGAGCATGAAATCATATTACCTCTTAAAAAGTTACAACATTATCATACCAATCATATGTGATTGATTATATGGCACAAAGAAAACCAATAGTTAATTGACAAAAAAAAAAATATCAGATATAATAAAATAGAAAATTATATGTAAAAAAACTTAAAATTTATAAAATCAAAAATCAAAGAAAGAAAGAAAAAAATTAATAACTTTCTCTCTCTTCCTCACCACCACAGCCTCCATCCATACATCATGTTCTTTTACCTCAACGGCAGTTTACAGAAAATATTAGAGAAGCTATTCAACAAAGTTCAAACTTTCACTGCGCTCAACCAAACATAAAAAGTAATAACCCAAATCAGACTGGATCAAGACAACCTCAATTACTCAGATAGACCATAAAAAAGAATACCTAAAATAGAAATAAACCAAACTGAAGAGAACTTCAACAAAGTTAAAAGCTTTAAAATTCGTAGATCAACTGAGAAATGAGAACAACCATAATCAAAACAACAACAAACCCAGAAAAATTCTGAAAAATCAGCTGAAACGGAATAAATGGAAGAAAAAAAAAAAGAGGGTAAAATGAAATGATTGAAAAGATCAGGAATTTGAATTCTTAAAGGAAAATTTAAAACTGTGTCTTCTTCTTACTAGCTTCAAAATCAATATGAGAAGAAGAAGTTGATTTTCTGAGTTAGAAAAAAGAGGAGGGAAGAAAGGATAAAGAGAGAAGCATTATCAAATATCAATCAAGAAAATATAGGATTGATAGTCTTGGAGGTAAAAGAACATTGGTGATGGGTATGGATGGAGACAGTTGCTCTGCGGATGAGAGTGAAGGGATCACGAGAGTTTAAACCATAAAGTTCACATATTACTGTCACTCTTGTATTCGAGTTCGAGCCTTTCGAGTCTTCTCACAGTAAAAAAACAAAAAAGAGACAGTAGGGACCCTTGTTTTTTTTTCTTGTTATTTTGTTTCTTTTTTTCAATTTTATGTTCTTTTAGATATATATATATATATTCTTTATTTTACCGTTTCTTTTCTTCAATTTTAAGTTCTTATAGATATATATTCTTTATTTAATCATTTAAAAAAAAAAAAATCACATGTCAATTAACTATCGATTTCTTGTGCCATGTAATCAATCACATAAATTCTGTTTGCTTATGTGTATCTTTTTTTGTGAATCGGTTGAGGAGTAATGCCCTTCTTTTTAGACCGAAGACCTATTTCAGGCCGATCTGGGCAGAAGACATTGTTAGGTGGCGACTTTGGCAAGGGCGGCATATCTATTAAAAGATAATGCTGGTATCCTAAGATGAGTTCAACGAGAACAGAAATCTCGTGTGGAACAAAAAGGTAAAAGTTCGTTTGATTGCTCAATTTGAACGACAATTGAAGGTAAGAACCATATTGTTCGAGTTTTGAAACGATAGAGACTATATTGGTTGATTTGGAAAACTATAAACATTCAATTGTAAAATTTAAAATTATTGGGACTAAATTAAATTTTTAAGTAAACTATAAGAATTAAAAGTATAATTATTTGCTTTGAGATTTCAAATATATAATTGTAGCTAAAAATTATAGACATTAAACCCTTTTTGTTTCATTAAACTACCATTCTATGATATTGATGACTATGGAAAAATTATAATCTAGCTTCTCTAGAATTCCTTATTGATAGAATTTATAAAAAAAATTTCATCTTACCCATTCACACTATTTTTTTAAATCTCAACCATCTAAATAATTTAATTTGAAGTTCTATTATTTTATTTAATTAGTAAAATAAATATTATATTAAAATATACCCTATTTTTATTCTAAATCCTAACCCTAAACCTAACCCTAAGTCTAACCTCCTAACTCTTACCCTAATCCTAATCTTAACCCTAAACCTAACCCTAAACCTAACCCTAACCCTAATCCTAATTCTAATTCTAATTCTAATTCTAATTCTAATTCTAATTTTAATTTTAATTTTAATTTTAATCATAAATTATTTGGATGGTTGAGATTTAAAAAAAAAAAAAGGTGAATGACTATGATTATAAAAATTCTAGAAATTCTACCAACATAAAATTTTAGATAATCCAAATCCGAGAAATTATGTCTCCTAACTACTCTTGTTATTCGCTATTTGCTTTATAAAATATATCTTTTTACCTAATTAAAGTGTATATACTTTGAAATATATATATATATATATATAAGAAGTCTACTTATCTAGCAACTAATGCTGATCATGCATCCCACTAATATATTGATATTAAGACATTTGAATATTAACATGTCATATTCTAAGACTATCAGACTTGATACATTTGCATATAAAAATGATTTCCTTTAGTAATGTCATAAGGTGGACGAGTCACTAAGTTACATTTTTAGAACTCTCCTACTACAAAAGTCACTTTAGACGCGTTTGAATATTAAAAAAACATATATATATATATATATATATTCCGTTGTATCAAAAACAAAAACAAAAAAAACAAAAATTACATATTTTTTTCTTCTTAAGCATGCGATGACTTGGTAAATTGGAACTTCATTGGCTAAGTAATAAAAAAAATGTCAAAAACATAGTTTCTTTTTTTGTTGAACAAGCTTTGATACTTTTTAATAAAGGCATGTCTTAGTTAATTAATATATCCAATGGGAGATAAAAATATATAATTTCTGAGATTTCTTCTGCAATATTGTAAACCCATTTTGATAGTTTAGTTCATTACTTTTTCATGATGGAGATTGATATGGAACTCCAAATCTGCTTAGCATATATATTGCATTGGAAAGATCCTATTTACATATGTTTGAAATGAAAGAGACAAGTGCAGGTGAAGAAAAGCTAGCTCATCATGTTTTTAATTGGGTTATTTCTTGAATCTTCAATTTTCATGACATAAAGATTATAATTAGTAATTCATTAAACATTTCAAATGTTTTTTTAGCATTCGAATTCAAACATGTGTTATCACTTAAATTACGTCTTGTACATATTTTTAAAATTATAAAGTAAATTAATATAAGTACATGAAGCATTTTGCAGTAAATAAAATTATAAATTTTTGTGATTTTCAAACCCAAAAAATAAGAATTAAGTAAATTTAATAGCTGAGATATAAAATTAGAAAAAGTACAAGATGAAAACAGCTCATTTAATTACATTAAACAATTAAGTATGTTACAGTTGAGATTCTTGGACCACACAAATTATTTCCTTAATCCTAGGGATTATGTTTTAGAAAGGAAATCAAAGAGTTTGACATTAACACTTGCATGACAAATATTAAATCCCATAAGTTACATCAAGACACAAAGTTTAAAGAGAATTTGAAGAAACATTTGGGGAAAACGTACATGAACCATACATATCTACTCTGTTCTAGCACAAACTACCCTAGTTGAAGTTTTGAGACTGAGATTCTTGATCTGGACGTGTAGACGTGTTGACGCGTGTTATTAAATAAAACATATTAATCAATGCTTATAAAAGCACTTTCCTATGGAATGTCCCATCCCATATAATATAGTATAGGGCATCTTCCTACAGTCCCTAAAGTGCTGTCAATTTCTGCTGGACTTGTGTCTTGTGTTCTAAATTATAAAGAAAAATAAAATATCATTTTTTTTACTATTATTAGATTTATGTTCTATAAATCTACGAGTGAGCACAAAATCCACAAAAATGAAAAACCGGTCCATAACCGACCGATATAACTCGTAACCAACGTAACCCAAAACTAATAGTTTTAAATTCGAGTAAATTTTTATGTTAATCTTGAGTTAAGTTAATTTTTCGAATAGCTAGAAATATAGGGTCAACCTGACTAAAATTAGTATATATGGACTTAGAACCAAGCCCAACTTCTTGTGACAATCTACCCCAACTTCTAACAAATCTGTTTTTAACTTTTATTTAGTCTACATTTATCATTCAGCATTGAAACTGACCGACTCATCTAAAATTGTCCAATTTTAAGCGGGTGATGATTTTAAGGAATCCTTTTTCTTGGTTGATCATTCGGTTGTTAATTTTGAAGAATCAACTTAGTCGAGTCGGGTGGTTGTTAATTTTGAAGAATCAACTTAGTCGAGTCGGGTGGTGAAAGGTCCAAAATCTACCAAATCCATTAGGATTAGGTTTTTTGGTAACTTACAGTTGTCAAAATATTATAAATAGTAGAAGAACAGGTAGAGAATGTGTGTAGCCATAAATTGATATTCAATGTAAGGTTTTTTGTGCGGGAATGGTTATTAGTTGTAATTGAGATTTAGACTTGTGTGAGAGAGATTTATTGTAATCTCCTTTTCTTGTTAGTAGAATTTCTTTGTCGTCTTTGCCCATAGTCCTCGGTTGAAGGGTTTTTCACGTTAAACAATAGTTGCTTGCAATATTATTGAGTAGTGGAACTTTACCTCTACAATTTTGTCATAAAAATATTATTTCTTAAAAATATTATTTTGATTAATTTTGTCTTAAAATTTTCAATACGTTTATAATATCTTTCTCAAATCTAACACTGTTAATATTTTAAATAAAAGCTTTTGATGTGGATTAAAATATTTTATTGGATGATACATGTATGTTAAGTTGACAAAAAAATATAAGTACTTGTCCCTAAAGTGTCAATTTCTTCTTAAAATTATTTTGCACTCTTACTCTCTCAAATTTCTTTCTCACTTCTTTCTCTCTCAATCTAAAAATATTATCTAATTTTAAATGTTCTAATTATCACAACTTCTAATTTCATAATTTTTAATGAGATGATGAAAGTAAGTGTGAAAGAGAGAAAAAAAAAAAAATTACCACCCAATACACATATGATAAAATTATATTTTAAGTCAAATCAACAATTTCTATGCAAAATAATAATGGTGTTAGACTAAGACAATACATTGTAAATATTTTAAAACTTTCAAAATAAAATTGATCAAAAAAATATTTTTAAGATTGAAATTAATAAAATTTGTATACAAAAATAATAATAAATAAATTATTTTAGGTAAATAATAAAAACACCCCTCACATCATAGTAAAGAATATAATTATAAATAATTAATTAATGTAAAATAAATAAATTAGTTAAGTAATTTTAAATCAAAATTTTAATTTTAATTTTAATAAATAAAAATAAAATGAATTTATTATTCAATAATAAATAATATAAAATTTATAAATAAATTAATAAATTAATAAAAAATTTATAAATTTAATAAATTATGTTGCATTTTTATTACTTTGCCTATTTAAGAATTTTTTATTTTAGCATAATTTTATACAATTTCATGTCTAAAAAATACATATCAAATAAAAGAATAGAATAGAATGATTGTTCTTCGCTAACACAATCAAACAATATAATGAAATGATCATTTTATTACGCAGTATTTCATTTTTATTCTCTTTCTCATCTTAATTTTGCAAAAATCATTTATGCATACCAAATAATTCCTTAGGGATTTAGACCAAAAACAGAGGAATGCCTTGAGCATGAAGGACGTTTCGATAACATTTAATTGATCGAATGATCCACAAAAGCCTTTGTCCAAATGGTGACAGCACCACCCAGGCTTGCACTGCTTGCAAATACCATATATTTGATTTTTCCTAATATTTACTAACTTGAACAATCTCAGAAAATAAAACCTTGGCATAAGAAATCTTGAAACAAAGCCCTAAACCCTAAACTCTAACTCAAAGGACATCGACAAAACACATATTGCAGAGAATAAACTGAAAGAAGACATCACATGATTTAGCACAAAGGAAAGAGATTGGGACGGAATGATGGCCTGTGTTTCATAGACTTGTGCCCTACAGAGAAATGAAAATTTCTAAGAAGGAAACAAATTGTCGGGTAAAACAGGTTATCACGATGCCTTTGCTTTCTACCTATTGATTTAGCACCAATTTCAACCAAAATCATGTGCCTCGTTTTGAGTTTCCTCCAAATTCAATGTCTAATATTTTAAATCAGAGAAAAGAAGAAGAAATTGGAGATTTTACCACAGTTATGGAGACAGCAATGGTAGACGACTTGGTCAGTTCGGACCAGAGGGGACAGCTTCTTTGCAAAAGAGAAGAAGATAAAAGGGAGATGGGTCTATATGTCTTAGGGAAATTTATGGGCCCCTCTTAGATATAAAAATTGTAATGGAAAACAAATCTCTTAAAACAAATTAAGCGGTAAATTTAAGTCTTACGAAAATTTAAAATATTTATCGATTATTGGAGAGGGCTCAGCTCATCGTATATAAGTATAGGACCATCTTAGATAATATTATCTATGAATTGATTATTTGAGACGGCTCAAAATCATCTTGTAAGGTTACATGACCATCTCGGATAATATTATCCATGACTGTTATATTTTGGACGGCCAGTACTATTGTGAATAATTATATCTACGACAGGTTATTCAAGATAGCCTAAAACCGTCTCAGATAATCATATTCGAGATGGGTTTATATGAGACTTAAGCCATCTCCAATAACGTCATTTCTTATAATGAGTTAATGTTCATGATTTCTTATAAACTAGTTGTTACAATAATTAATTTAGGAGAAGTTACTAATTCAAAATCATATTGGAAACCACCATAACTATAAAGCCATCAGAAAGCCATGTAAACAAGTTCTTGACCAAAATCAGACGAAGAGTTTTTTATTTATCCTCTTTATTTGCATTTCTTTACATTATTCATTATGATTTGATAACTTTCCAATCCTCTTACCCATGATTCACCCGGATTCTTATTTTTCTCCCATTTCTGACTTTGGCATTAACTGCTGGTATTTTATATTAGAGTTGAACCGATAGCCATTATTTATGGCTGTCCATAATCGTTTGATTCAAATTTTCAAATAGTTTCCTACCGCGCCAAACTCCTTACAGAAACTGAAGCCAACAATTATGGTAAGAAGACGTAAAGATATTAGTAAAGTGAAATTATTAATAAGATTTAAATGAAAATGGAAAGTTGAGTGGATAACACATAAATAAATTGATAGAAAAATCTATCACTATACTACTCCTACCACTTAAAAATATATATATATATATAAAGTGATCGTCTAGAGATTTAATGTTGTAATGGTTAAAATGAGGCAGAAAGCGATTTTTTATAGTAAAAGGAAAAGAATGCCCCTTCAGTCTTTTTTTTATCTAATATTGCAATAGAAATGTCATTTCTATTTTCATTTCTTCTCATGCATCTTTTAGACATGCAGCCCCATAAATCATAATCTTCTATGGTTTATTTTTTGGTTTCTCTACAATAATCCTGGTCTTTAATCTTTGTATTTTAGTTTTAAACCTGCCATGTTTGTTTACCATGTTTATTTTTATTTGTTGTAGTATATTGTCGGAGGAGGGCGAGTTTTGTTTCATCTGCTTCCTGATGCATTCGTGGGGATTAAGCAGATTGGAGTAATTGGATGGGAATCTCAGGTTTTACTTCACTACTATTTGTTAATTGGTTGTATGCTTGGCTAGCTTCTTTTTTTTTTTTTTTTTACTGGTTCTGTGTTTTTGTTCATTCATCATGGACTTGTTCCATTTCTGCTGTTGTAAATTCTGATTTTTCTTTTTTTTTTTTCGGGCGGTATGAAGTTCAAGTTATGTCAAGCGAAAATGTTCTACTTTGTCTCCCTTTGCTAGATTATAGTGGAAAAGTTATTTAGCATTATCATGCTTTCTTGTCCTTTTTTTACTTTTAGGACTCTGCATAAAGTCATTGTGGTTTAGCTCGTTTTTTATTCTTTTTGTATTTGGTTCTAAATTTACACAGGGGCCAGCTCAAGCACAGAACCTGAGGGACTCTCTTGCTGAAGCTAAATCCAATATCGTAGTGAAGGTGAAGTAAATTTTCTAATGACACGTGATTATCAGTTTGGCAATTAGGCATTTTACTTGGTGCTGTTCATGGAGTTGTTGAGTCCTTGTTTGGAAGGTATGTTGAGAACGGAATGAGTGAAGATCTGGCTTACAAGAATACTGTCGAATGCATTACAGGAGTTATATCAAGAACAATCTTAAAACAGGTTGTTAATTTCTAAGTTTCTTCTGTTTATTTTTAAATTCTCTCACTCCCTTGCATCCTTTCTTTCCCCACCCCCAATTTAAAGTGAGAGAGAGAGAGAAAGAGAAGGAAAGGAAGAAACTAATATGTACTTATCAACTGTTTGTGCACTTGTTTCGTTTCATAGGGCATGTTGGCTGTATACTACGCATTATCAAATGATGGCAAAAAGGAATCCGAGGCTGCATATAGTGCCTCCTATTATCCATGTATGGATATACTTTATGAGTGTTATGAAGATGTTGCTAGTGGGAGCAAGATTCGAAGTGTTGTTTTGGCTGGGCGTCGATTTTATGTACGTTTGTAGCCTTGTAATATTATATCTTTAGCCACCATTGTTCTGTCCAATAATTTATGAAGTAGTTCTTATGGAGTTTTTGTGCTCTGATACCTTTCAATGAACACGACCATCTTATATTGTTGCACCAATATATTGCAACTTGCAAGTACCCTGGATCTGTGAATGTACAAGAGATATATAATTTGACCCCACTCTCTTGTTTTTATTTGCCTGTTCCCTGAATTCAAATATCCAGATTGAGGTCTAGAGGAAGAAGGGACACTCCTACTCAGAAGTCATCTATGAGAGTTTAATTGAGGCAGTGGATAACTGTTCAATCAAGATTAGGAGCAAGAAAGTGGGCACCTCGTTTTGACTAAATCCTTGCACAACAGACTTTACTGGCAATGGATGCAGGCAAACCCATTAACCAAGACCTTACCAGCAACTTCCTGTCTGATCCTGTTCATGGAGCTATTGAAGTCTGTGCACAACTAAGACCAACTGTTGACATTTCAGTGCCTCCAGATGCAGATTTTGTTTGCCCAGAATTGCGTCAGTCTAGCAGTTAGAGTTGAGAGAGCAAAGCTTTAGTTGCTAGAAATAAGTTTTGTTAGGTACATGGCCGTCTTGTCTTCTGGTATAGAAGTGCAACATGGTTAGAGTTTATCATTTTGTCGCAAAGCTTCGCTGGGTGAATTGCATCCTCTGGTTTAGTTGTAATCATTAACGACTTGCATTTTTCGCAAAATTATAGAAGCATTAATTTTATGATATTTTAAACTTTAGTATCAAAATGGATTTTCTTATGATCGAAACAGATAGTAACGAAACAGAATGAACATCATACCACAGATACAGAGTAGCAATAAAACACAAGTCATATACAGATCCTTCGTATAGCTATAATAAAATTATAATCACATTAACATGTTTATTTAGTTTCATATAATCGACCATCAATTTTCTTTCATATAATAGGATAGGAAGCTTTCATGGCAATGCCACATAAACCTTCCTCTGTTCCATTGTCTCTTTGCATCCTTATATATCCATTCTCACCCCAATTGGTGCCCCAAGAATTCTTCACTATCCAATACTTGGTTCCATCATCGCTGGTTCTATAACCAACTGCTACAACTCCATGGTCTATATTCGTACCACATGGTCCAGTGAACACACCACTAGAGTAAAACTGGCATTACCACCAGCATCAATTGCCACAGACACTGGCTGGTTAGCTACAGCCTGCAACAAACCCTTCTCATTGTTAGCTGGGATATCCTCATATCCACTTATAGTGGCGGCATATGATGCTGCCTTTTGTGTATTACAAGTGCCATCTATTCCCTTATTGGGATAATTGACTTCAGTTGTGAGGCCACCTTTCTGCTTGATGAATTCAAAGGCATTGTCCATGAGCCCCCCGTCACAACCATTATCCTCATCATTTGAGTCACAATCCACAAGTTCTTGCTCTGATAGTGAAGTTTAAGTTCCCAGTCTTGACCTGGTTAATCCCGTCAATTGCTGCTACCGCTGAAAAAGCCCAGCAACATCCTACCTATTAGCAACCAAGCAATATACAAATTCCAGAAAATGAATTATATTACACAGCCTTAGTAATGCTAGTAGAAAGTAGAAAGTAGAAACGACAATCACATACCACATTTTACATTTTCCTTGCCTAATAGGAGTCACAGCCCCTTTGTCTGTCCAATAGACAGAAGTTGGGAGATCAGATACATTTATATATCTGGAAAATGTATTGAAGGATTGCCTCTTGAATCCATTATGCAAAGCGTGAAATTCGTCATTTGTTAGATCTGCAAACTTGTGATGCTTAAAGTGTATTTGATATCTGCAGCTTTGTTAAAAGTTTCAATGAGCTCTACATTGTCCTTGAAAATCATAAGGTGTCTTTGTTTCTCTTCCATGTCTTTGTAGACACGTCCATTTTTGGTCATCCATTCCTCATGCCTCCTTGACATATCAGGCTCGTTGAGGGGGCGAGAGGATATTGTTGGAGAAGTTGTAATGACTAGAAGTAGCAGAGAAACCAGACAGAAGCATTGGCCTTGTTTTGTGAAGGTGGAAGCCATTGTAAACAATTAATGGTGTCTTACATGTACTCCAAAAAGGGGATGGATTTTATAGACAATTACTTTTGTAGCCTGTCATCTAACAAATTTTGATGATTGAAACTTGAAAGAACATCACCTTTGTACGTGCCATGGAAGTTGTTCTGAGTTGGACTTGTATACAAATTTGAATGCAGCAAGTCTTCTATGCCAGCAATTATGATTGGCATGAGAGTTGCTGCCACAGTTTCCTAACAAGCAAGGGCTATACAAACCAAGTCAATATTAGATGATGAACAATACTATGCGTCCATCAATCACAATACTTGTAAATTCAAAATTGGCAATCCATAAAGAGACGGAAAGCTGGAATTAAGAAAACGGCAAGTATTCTTCGAAAAAGAAATACAAAAGATTTAAAGGATTAATATTTGATTAATTTATTATAATTTTATTTTTCGAAGCAATAGCACAGAATTCTAACATTTTTTGTTGCTAAATAAAAGTAATTCGAAATTCAACGAAAAGGAAAAAAAAAAAAAAAAATTCTTGAGAGAAAACGCTTTCTATAATGTTGGAAATGAGATTTTTTGTCTATCATTTCAAATTCTTTAGTCGGGATTGGGCTAAGTACTTCAATTCTTTGCCCAAAAAAAAAAAAAAAAAAAATTAAATTGAAATATATGAAAAGAAATTCTTTTGTAAATTATATAGAAGATTATAATTTTTGGATCACACACTTTCACTTTTTTAAATAATAAATATAAACAGCGTGAAAATAAATTAGTCGAGGATCTACTCATAAGTTGTTAGGCTGACGAATAAAATCTATTATAGTAATAATACATGTTCTAAATTTTATTTTTTTCAGATCATAACTCGACTTTATTACAAATTTTTAATTTTTCTTTTATTTTTTTTTAATTTGCTCAAAAGGATAGTATATATGTAGAAATGATACATGTGTTGCCCAAGAGCATGAATAGTAGCACAAATGTATATTTTATATGCTTAGTTGAAAATTATGAATCTTTGGTTTGCATTTGCAATTAGAATTTTTAGATTATTGTCATTATAAAGGGGAAAAAAAAATGATCCAATGTACAAAATCACATGCCCAAATACAAGCCGGGTCAATTCACTAGTATGAAAAATTATACTTGAAAATTAGGAATAAAATATTACATTTATAGCATTCAATTAAAAACAAATATGTTAAATCCTAAACACCGTACATCTTTTTAGAAATACTTTGAAAAACAATGAAATTAATTATGTATTTTTTTAAGTTGACAATATATTTTTTTTAATTTACATTGTGCACAATTTTATTTTTTTAAAATCTGCATTTGGATCTATTGAATTGGAGTTGGAATTAAAATTGTAAAATCAATTTCAATATTGCTAAATTTGAAATTAATTAAAATTACAATATACGAGTTTGGATAAAATAAAAAATTATAATTGGAATTGTGTTTTAAGTACTTACTGGAGGTTGTCAACGTCTACAGCCACTTCAAACAATGGTTGTTGTCGTTTCCCTGCGACTTCTGACTATAGTTTTTGTAGTCTTTAGAGTCTTTTGATAGTGGTTTCTGTCGTTTTTGGTAGGTTTCGCTGTAATTGTCGTCATCTTTAACTGGTTCCAATGATGATTGTCATCATTCTAGCATATCAAAGTGGTAGTTAACTTTGTTTTTGGTTGTCTTGATGGTAGTTGTCGATGGTTTTCATCATATTCAACAGGTTTTGAAAGTTGACGATATCGTATTTGATGGGTAGACGATGATGGTGGTCGGTGGTGAAAATTGATGGAGGGTGAACGAAGTTGCCAATGAAGGTGGCAGAGATTATTGGTGGTAGTGACCAATATTATAACATAATGTATAGTCGTAAGTAGTTGCAAGAATAACACATGCATAAAAATTATAAATTTTAGGATCTACCTATAAGAATTGAAGATGTTGTTTTATAATTATTTATCAATTCTAAATAATTGAGTTGAAAATTTTAAAATATATGTCAAATAGGAAAATTAGAATTAAACAGTCTAATTCTTAATTATAATTTCGGTTTATTGCATTCAAACGACCCTTAACAAAATATTTATAATTCTTTTTTAGGTGATTTATAATATAAGTGAATAGGAAAGAGCAAAACTAACAGACAAATATTTTGTTTATTATTATTATTAATTTTTTTTTGGAAACACCTGGAGGGAGTCTTCGGCCAAGCAACTAAGCAAGGCCAAGGCCCGAAGGAGAAAAGTAGAAGTTAACATAATTGAAACGCACCGTTCAGGTCTTCTTCTCCACAAGTCCAGAAGCTAGGACTTGAAGGGCAAATCAGATTTGCACAGGCGCCTCACCAGCATCAAATTTTCAGAAAATCTAACCAAAATGCAGTTTCATTTCAATTGAATTTTACCGAAACCGAACGAATCGAAGAAGGGGATGATATATTGCAGTAACAGAAAGAAGGAGGGGAAGAGAACCAAATATACTATCCCCAGTAAAGAAGTACGAGGTATCTCTCTAATTATTCTAGCTCTCTTACTTTTTTACGTATTTTTTAATTAAATTATTACTATGTTTCATTTTTCTAATAATTATGTGTTGTCTTTGGTTATGTTTAGGCATCAAAGTGGCCATTACAGATTTGTTTCTGTCTAATTTGTAAAATTCATTAGCAGATTATATAGAGCTGATAAGAAACAATATGGATGCAAGGGTGTTGATTATTTAATGTAGAAAAGAAAAAGAAAAAGAAAATCAATTTTAAGGCCACTTGAGCAATAATTCAATGGTAGAAGAACACTCTCATGCATTTTTTCCATTTCCATATAAACGGCAGAAACATGTTTTTGTATCAAAAGGCTGAAACATGTTTAGATGCTTAGAGCAATATTAAAAACCAATTTATTTTTTATAATTTGGGTCCACACTAAAACCACATAAAAGGAAAATGGCGTGGCAGAATTTTTTATTTTCTTGAGATAACAAATAATGAAATTAGACTAGAAACGGTGTTTTCCTTAGCGTTTTACACCCTTTCTTTGAAAAAAAGATGTTGTTGATTCAGTCTTTTTGACGTGTGGTATAGCGAGTAGGCAGACATGTACCATGATGCACTACTATTTCCTGCTTACGTGAAATTCCCTGTCATTTTTGGAAATCAATATTTTTCATGTATTACTAATTTACTATGTTGTAATCTTCTTCTTTCAATAGGCTTTTTCAGGGTTTAGAGAAGCAATTTTGGTTGCTGATTCATATTCTCTTATCTCAAGTAGACTCTGAGAAACTGATTTTCTTGGAAAACAAACAGACCCAGAAGGCAAAGTCTTCAAAATATCTTTGCCCATCACATTCCAGTATGGCGAGCTCACGTTCCTGCAACAGTTGCGGGAAAACATCTCTAATCCGTGATGATATATCTGGCAATTTGGTATGTTCGTCATGTGGCATTGTTCAAGAATTCGACAACTATGTTGCTCAATTGGGCGACCTCAATGGTCCTGAAGGCACATTCATTTGTGTCGGAACCGTAGGTAGGGGCAGTGTTTATAGTTACATAGAAACAAAAATTTATGAGGCTCAGAAATTGATTGATGAATTTATGTCTAGGTTAGGGTTATTGGGTTCGAAAACAGATTATGTTAAAACAATTATGTCCACTATTACGGAGGGTGAATTTGGCCAAGGTGATTGGTTTCATGTTTTAATTGGTGCTTGTGCTTATGTTGTGATGGGGAAAGATAACAAGTCGTTGCCAATGGCAGAAGTGGCAGCCACAATTGGGTGTGATGTTTATGAGCTGGTAGGATGATTTTGCAAGTAGTTGATTTTTTGGACTTCAAAAAGCCTGAATTTCCTGAATTTGACATTGTAAATTCATTGGAAAGGGCACTTCAGAATTCTCCGAGTTTTTCAGGTGTTGAGAGAAGTATAATGGATAGGATGCATAAGCAGGGGATATTTTTGATACAGTGTGCAGTTAAGTGGTTTTTGACGACTGGGCGACAACCACTACCGGTGGTGGTTGCAGTTTTAATATTAGTGGCGGAGCTGAATCAAGTTGAAGTTCTAGCAAAGGAAGTTCATGCCATAATTTCTACTTGTAGGACGCGGTACAAAGAGCTTTTGGAGGAACTTGTGAAAGTTGCACAAGTGTTGCCTTGGGGGAAGGATGTCACTACTAAGAACATTGTTAAGAGTGCACCTTTTGTTATTCAGTATATGGAGAAGAAGTCCACTTCTGAATTTGTTGAGAAGAGGAAAAACCTTGATCAAACTTTGTATGATTTAGAAGAGATTGTTAGTGAGTGTTTAAGTAGAGATCCTGAATGTGAATATGGGACCAATGTAGTTAGTTCGGAGAAAGATTCTCAGTATTTTGTATTAGAAGGTAGTGCTGGAATTGCGAGAACGGGCATCGAGGATGCAGATAAGCTTAAGATATCAAACAAATGCCTATCCATTATGCATGAAACATTTTTAAACAAGTCTGACCAGGCCAAGTCCTCAAGAGGGAAACCAAGGCTCATAAAAGAAAAAGGATGGAACAACTTGACCTTCATGCATGTTGGGAGTGGTGGGATGGAAAATCAGAACTGAGCAAAAAACTTCTGCTGAAAGACTTATTGGAGAAGGATGTTGGATTTGATACCATGCCGCCATCTTTTATTGCTGGTTGCCTGAAATCTAAGAAAAGGAGAGAGAAGATTAATGCTGCTAAGCAGCGGATTAATAGAATCATGCAGCCAGAGAATGTTGAGTTGGGTGATAGTGGCAATATTTTCCTTTTGGATGATGCGGAGCCCAGGCAAAAGACAAAGAAGAGGAGGGGAATGCTAGTTAATGATGTTGATTGGGAGGACTTAATTATTGAGACCCTTCTTCTTGGTCAGGTTAAAGAGGAAGAAATTGAGAAGGGCCATTATAATACCTTACTGGACCTGCATGTGTTTAGCTCTGGCATTTTGTGAATTTCAGAATGCAGATTGTTACTTTCCATCCCATGTTAGTAGCAATCTAACTGCTGATTTTGCCGAAAACTCTTAACAGCAACAGAAAAATTATCTACCTTTACTAGAACTAGAAAATGCTTCTTATTCATGTTTATATTAAAAAATGCTCGTTATTACTATGTTCCTCTGATTCTTGGAAAATCCATGCAATTAATATAAATTATGAAGATTTCCAATTATAGCTTTGTGATGAGAGAAATGGTGAATTTCCAATTATGTTTGTATTACCACTTTTATGTTTCTAAGCTTCATATATTGAACTCAGATTATGATTCTCCAATTATACGCTGCATGGGTGCTTTGTATACTCAAAGCTGTTTCACAATTTGGATCTGAATCTAATAACTCTCTTGACTGGGAAGCATGGAATGTTGAAGCATGCACATCATCTTGCCCATTGCTTGTTCTGGAATAATCTATTTCAAGAACTTGGAGTTTGCAGAATATTGCTTCACTATAGAAAATGATGCAGACCTCTAGTTAGGTATCTTTAATTCTTCTTAAACATGAGAATCTGGTGGCCAACTGTTATTAGCCTTCTTAGTTTAATACTGACATTGCAGGAGGCTATAGGAGCTGTTTTTAAGTCTGTTTTCCTGCCATTCTTTTCCCATCTGTAAATTAATTATGCAAAATTTTTATTTTCTTATGCATTATCAATGATACTCATAATCAAATTAAACTTTATTTCTTGAAATTACTACCGTAAGAAATTCTCACCATTACAATGTTACAAACTGCTTGATGGTGAAATCTTTTATTGGCCAGCAGCAAATGCCTCAACCGGAAAAGTCTTGGTGATGCCGGCTAGACTCTTGAACTGAATCTTTCCTGTAGGTGGATCATCAACAATTATTTCACTGACTGGAGGCCAGAGGATGAGCTCCTTAGCCTTCACCCCCTTGAGCTTCTTGATCCGCTTCTTCTCCACATAGCCAGTAATTTCAGTGTCATAGCTCACTAGCTTGCCGACTAATTTGAAGTTGTGTTCAACCTTCTTCTTCTGCAGGATCCACATGTAACCAGTGCTTCTAACAAAACCGACTTCGATCGCATCAGCAAGAGGCAGAAGTCCCTGTGGAAGTCCAAACTCTTCCAAAAGAGAGACTGCCATTTTGTTTCCCTCTGGATGACCTTTCACAATGGTTCCTCCTTCTTTAGCTGCCATAACAGCTACTAGGAATCTCCAACTCTTTAATGAGATACCTCTGTTTCAGATACTTGGATGTATGAGGTTTACATATACTTTGTGACTGCTGCATGTGACAAATGGGAAGGAGAAACCAATGTGATTAGCGTTGTGTTAACCATCAACATATTTCCTTGTTACCCTTTAAGCCGGAAATTGGTGTTATTTGTTTGTCTATAGTCCAAATATTTTCACACGTTTCTTCTCTCTTACTTATATACCGGACACCCCCTGATTTCTGCAATTTTTTTCTCTCTGCAGATGAATTTTTGTATTTAACCACCAATAGTTGAAGTTGTTTTTCTTACTTTACTTTTCTCCGTATATGTATAACATAAATGGCCACCCACTCTTTTGCACATCAAAATTGTGATGGAGGCCAGAGGTACTCTGTAGTAAAGGTCTTCATTTGAAAATAGGGAATTGTAATACAAATTCTCACTTCTAAACTACATAAACAAATACCCTTTTGGGAAATCTCCATCATGTAGAATAAATACCTCTATAAGTTATTGTTATATGAAATGCAAATATGCAACCGCCACCTGCATATCTCGCTATCCAGAGGTTCAAGAGTAGACTCTCCTAAAAACTTAAATGAAATTTATTTCTCATTTTCTTTCTATAAAATAAATAATAATAATAACAACGCAAATATGCTGTCTTAAATTCGTGTCTCATTAATAAAATGATGTCAGCTAAAATTTCTTCAAATCTCACTAATATTTATTTAAAGCTTAATAATAGGTCATTGCAGAGGATATGAATTATGACATAAATCTAAGACAACAGATCCGATCCAGTTTGGAGGTGTAACATGTCAACTTTACATAGATGCCACTTTTAGACTGAAAGGTCAAAAACACTTCCCAAACTCAAATAGATATTTTAGGGTGTCTACGTATTATGTGGTACCCGTTTACCATCTAAACCAAATCAATTGAACTTATAAATTTTTTTTGGTGGAAACTGAACTTGTATCTTCCTATTCATGCATAATTAATGATAATGATCAATTGATGATGCAACATATTCTAAGGGCTCTATTTAACTTTTTAAGCATTTGCTATGAACTTTTCACCCCTAAAGTTATCCTTAGGAAGCAAGTTGAAGAAAAAGAAAACGAAATCCTGTGGGGACTGTATCTTGTATAATATTCTTTCTTATCTCCCATTTCTCTCATCTATGCTGTTTCTCACTAGAGCAAGCAGAAGATGCTGTTCTCTACAATCTATATAATGACCATAGCCTCATTTATTTCTCTTTGTCCTCAGAAGCTTATATAGTTTTGCTAAAGAAAAGCTCGAGTTTGAGATTTTTTTTTTACTCCCAACATGACGGTTAGAGATTTCTCTTATTCTACTATGGATGTACTTACTATTTCTTTTTCTTTCTTGGTTCTCAAGTAAGTTACTTTTAATTATAACTAGCTAATTTCGATGCCTCTAATCTGAGAGAGTGCACCTTTTCTTTGGTCATTTAGATTGATTATGCTCAATTCTAGCTGCTATGTACTGCTATTGACAGTTGCGACTAACTAGGATATCTTTACAAAAGTATATTCTGACCTCCTTTTCAAGCAAACAAGTGGAAGTTTTACATGCCTAACTAATTTAACCGACTAAAATAAACAGTACTTGCTAGTTCATCATCTACTGCATGCTTGATGGTAATGATAGTCAGGGTGAATTGCTTTTTAATGTCCTCTTCCTTGTATTTCTCATGTTTTTTTCTGGGTTACATTTATGTATGCAGATAGTGGAGATGAGTGTGCACATGGACTGTTCTGGTTGCGAGACCAAGATAAAGAAGGCTCTTCAAAAATTAGATGGTACAACCTAATACTTTCTTTCCTTCCTCTCTCTCTCTCTCTCTCTCTCTCTGATTTCCGTAAGTTCGAATCTAGACCTCCAATTTGAATGTCTCAAGAAGTATGTAGTTGACTAGTTGTGATGTATAGGATTGGTGTGTGCTGATTTCACATTAAATGTATGTATATTGGGTTGAGTCGGACTATATAAGCACCTTTAAGGAACCCTGATTATGATTGGTTATTTTGAGGTTCATGACACGTGGTTTATTCTATTCATAGAATTATGACATGGGCGTTCTGTGACAAATTTAATTACATTTTTAAGCTATACCACTTATGAATTACATTTGTTACTTTATTAACCGTGTATCAGGAGTTGATGATGTTGATATAGACATAGGCATGCAAAAGGTAACTGTAATGGGTATGACAAACCAAGAAAAGGTTTTGAAGACAGTAAGGAAGACAGGAAGGAGGGCTGAGCTATGGCCATACCCATACAACCCAGAATACCATGGATTCAACAGACGCTACAACATTAATTATCAAAATAATCATCAAGATAATCAGAACCAATCTGTGACTACCTACTATTCCTCTCCTTTGCCTTCCTCATACTACAACTACTATGAACATGGGTATGATAATGGTGAAGACCGTGGATATTATACAAAGCCAGTTTATTCTACAATTGTTGATGAGAAAGCTATAGAAATGTTTAGTGATGACAACCCTCATGCATGTGTTATAATGTGATGTTGAGAAATGAAAATGATCTTTGGCTCATCTGAGCTTCCTCAAGTTTAGATTGGTTTACTAGCAAATTATTTGTCATTTTTCAACTAAAATCTTCACAATTTTAACAAAAAAATGATTTTAGGTAAATAAAATATAAACATAAAGGTAAAATTTGTTACAACTGACGAAATATTTTGATATCGTCTTAAGAACGAGGAATTGATTTTCGCATTCATTCAAAATGTAGGGTTTATAAGGAGAGAGAGATCTAATCCTTCTTGTTGTGTAAATAATAAGTAAACCTTCCAAATATAAATATATATATATATATATATATATATATATATATTTATATTTGTATGTAAATAATAAGTCAACCCATAAGCTAACTAGAATTAGCTCTGCTTGTTAGAATTAAAAGGTTAACATCACAACTTGCCTTGACTTATTGATTTTTTAAGAAACGAATTTAAGTGGAGCTAATAATAAGTCGAGTTTGAGCTAATAATTTAAAATTTTAAAATATATTTGACATTTTTAAAAATGAATATCAAGATTTCTTATTTACACTACTTAGGTAGCTAAGCAAAGAAAATGTAATCTACATCCATCTATAGACAGTTTGTTAATTTTTTACATACCACATTTTTCTCTTTTTCATTTCTTAATGAGAAATAGCAAATTCTTCTACCACATTTGATTTCTTAATGAACAAAAGAAAAAAGTAATTGGCAACCAACATTAACAAACTTATAAAAGACATGAGGCCAACCATCAAAACATCAACTTGATGTATGATTCAATTGTGGGAACCACTAAACGTTTGAATAATTAGTACCCATTTGCCACCACCTGATGTTACCCATCTTCCACGCAAACGATGTCGTATACCGAACATAGCAGTAAACCTAATATAGCACACCATATGTGACCATAACTCAATGGACCACAGGGCTCTTCCATATCTGTAAGCAATATGATTGGTCCTAATGTAAAATGACCAAATTCCCCTCAACCCTATTTCCTTCTTAACCGTAATGGAAAAGAATAAATTAAAAATTATTGAATATAAAATAAAAAGTATTATTTCGGTATATTTTGTATATTCCTTTGATATGAAAAATATTTATAATTATACCATTGTTATAATTTTGAGAGAATCCCAATTACAATCAATTATCAACAGTAAGATAGGATTGTCAACTAACAATTAATGACAATAATTTTAAAATTGTCTCCTACAATAATCTTATGAATTTTTCTACTGAGTTCACCTATCCCCTTAGTTTCGAAGACAGGAATTGGTTAAATGGGAAGGCTTTGATATGTTGGCTATTGGAAATTCTCTGTTTAACGCAAAGTAAATATTTATATTATACTTGTTAAAATAATATAAATAAAAGTTTGAAATATTTATTATAATAATTGATTATGATTTTTTAATTTTTAAAAATCATATTTTGGTATATTAACAAATATACTTAAGTACTAGTTAAACAAACTCATTTATTATTGTTGACCCAGGATTTTCTCATACGACTTGATTTCTCTTGTCATTCTCTATCAAGTTGGGGAATAGTTCCCTATTGATCCCAACTAGAATAATCTGATGGAAACAAGTGGTATTTAAGGCTTTAGGAAATATATCTGCAAGTTGATTTCGACTTCAAACATAAGGAGTACAAATGACATTCCCCTGAACTTTTTCTCCAGTGAGGTGGCAATCAACTTTGATGTGCAATATCAATTGCTGCTTGATTGTCACAAAACATCTTTATTGGAAGAGACACTTGAAAGCCCAAATCATTAAGAAGAGATTTCAACCACAAGTTCACTTGCAGTTCCTGCCATCTCTCTATACTCGGTTTCAGAGCTAGATCATGGGATTGCAATTTGCTTCTTATTTTTCCAACTAACCAAGTTACCTCCAACAAATGTACAAACTTAGTTGTTGATCTCCTATCATTAACACTTCCAGTGCAATCAACATATCTGACTAACCTGTTACTTGCACATGTTCATTTTTCTTCATCCATATCCCTCGACCAAGAATTGACTTTAAGTACCATAAAATCCTATTTTACAACCTGCATTTGTAATGTTTTTGAAGCAAGCATAACTTGACTTACAAGGCTAACAACATATGAAATGTTAGGTCTAGTTATAATCAAGTAAATCAACTTACAACAAGTTTTTGGAACCATTTTCAATAGAAACCGATTTCTTATCACAGACTTTTTCTAAATTTGACAAACAATTAAAATTATTATTCGTATGTTCATTAGCATCTGATCCAACTATTACCATCTAATGTAGAAGATGATAGTGCATATGTGCTATCAGAATTATTTAAATAAAAGAGATGAATATGCATAAATATTACCAGATTCTTTATCAAGAGATGAACTTTTTTCATTAGGAGTAGAAAGTGATTTAGTTCGTTGTTGAATGAGATGTTGACTAGCTTCTCCATAGATGCTTAATTGTCAATTGTTACAATTTGAGCAACTGGTTTGTCATCTTGATTTTTGTCTATTTGAAATCTCAGGTGCAGGTGAAGAAACCAACATTAATGTTTCACATGTCCAATTCTTTCACAATGATCACATTTTTGTAGCGGTTTCCCACTACGCCATTTTCCTTTGCCTTGATATTGTGCAGTTTTTCCTCTGTCAATTGTCTCCTTAGGATAAGATTTCATTCTTACAGTTAGTGCACTGCTCTTTATGCTTTCACCTTCAACTTTTATGGTTGGGCTCATAATTTTTTTTTTCTTGTCTCTTCTTGTTGCACAATGGTACAAACTGTTTAGAAAGATGACATCTCATATCCCCTAAGAATCTAATTTTCTAAATTCTCATACCCTGACTTTAGGTTAATCAGTAAATTAAAAATTGTATCCTACATACCTTTTAAGCCCAAATGTTCAATAAAAGATTTCTCCTTGTTTTACTTTAGCAATATATTACTTCAATTGGAATATCATGTTCAAATTAATTTCCTAATCTGTAGAGACTATTAATAGAATCCTACATATCTTTTACATTTTCAGCAAAAGTAAACACTTCATATACAATTTACGTTCAATGAAATCGATGATCTAAGACATGACAAGTTGATCATTTGCTTGCCATTCTTCAGAGGCTGTATCATCAATCTTTTAAAATTTGATTTTTTCCATTGACATAACCAATTTTTGATGTATCACAAAGAGAAATGGAGAAAACCCTTACCAATGACAAATAATTTAGGCCATTCAATGTAATAGAAGCAATTTCATAATAGTATTTGGATCACTTATGATCTTTTTTTATTTTTTTGAAATTTGAGACATTGTTAATGAGACTGACCTGTAACAAGATGAAATCACAAACCTTCAAAAAACTTCATCAAATTGATAGTAGCATCATTATACACTAGATTGCTATAATTTGAGAGAGAATCTCAATTACAAGCAATTACCAATGATAACATAAAATTATCAATTAACAATTAACTAATAATAATTAATGGACAATATAATAGAGAAAATTACACTCCCCTCTCTTGAGATTTGGTGAAATAACACTAAGATCCTAAAGTTTGGATAAATCGACACTCCCCTCTCTTGGATGGATGGAGAAACTAATGGTATTATAAAATAATTTTGGTAAAATACTAAAAAGTCATTTTTGTATATGCAAAATACCAAAATGTCTTACTTATATTTTTTATTTTTCTTTTCAAATGAGTTTTAATATTTACTTTTTTACACTATCCTTTATTTTTAAATTTATTTTCTTAATAGCAGCCTCAACTTTTTATTATTAATAAAAACAAAAAAAATAATATATACACACACAAATTTATATATATATAAGTTTCATAGAATTTGAATATTAAATAAAATAAGGCTAGATTTTTTCATGATATAAATTTTAAAAAATTGAAATCTATTTGAATTTACAAATAAATTCAAACACTTTGAAGAAAATAATATATATTTTTAGTTTATAGGTTGAAAAATATGAAAGGAAGAATGTTAACATTTTATTATTACATTAAGTCTTTAAGAAATTAATATTTTTTTCATTTATAGGTTGAAAAGTATGAAAATGAAGAATGGTAACATTTTATTATTACTGTAATTCTTTTTTCTTTTATTAATTAATATATCTTAAGCTTATTTATTTGCTTGACCTTTTCGGCTTAGTTACTCTTTCATCGTTAACAGGTGATAAAAACATGTTCTAATTTAAAATCTATTTATTGCAAGAGAAAATACTAAAATTCAGATATATTTTGGGTTTTTTTCAGAAAATCACTAATAAATTTTATTTATTTATTTTGGTTAAATATTCTTTTTATTAGACATTAATGTAGTTTTTTTTTTTTTTTTTGAGGTTGTTATTAAAATAATAAAAAGTAAATACTATAACTCATTTGAAAAGTGAAAAAATAAAAATAAGATTTTTTGACACTTTGGATACGGACATGAAATATTTTAGTATTTTATCTAAATAATTTTATAATACCATTAATATTTTCATTAATCCAAAAGAGATAAAGTGTCGATATTACCAAATTTTGGACTTCAGGGTTATTTCACCAAATATAATAGGTGGGGGACTGGGGGGTGTACACATAACAACCAATTCTCATTGGTCTGTGACGTAACTGACAGAGGATCGACTTTCCTTCGCTGTCCAGCAAAACCTTTCCTGTACTATTCCGACTTATGGATCAAAATCAGGGTTTTGTCTTGTTGTCTCAGCTCCAGATTTTTCCTCCAATTCCATAACCATCACACAGGCATTTATTGTGTGTATTTGTGTGTGTCTTGTCGTCTTCCGGAGGCATGGGCTTTAAGAATGGTATGGTCAAGAAGATAACAAGAATTATGGCGTCGATGCTGATTATGCTTTGAAACGAGAAATAAGGATCTTTTCCCTCTCTCCTCTAGCTGGGTTTTTCTTAAATAGAAAAAAAATATTATTTTTATGGCATCGACTCCATTGATTAATGCGCGGTATGGCTACTTGCTGAGAATGGGTAATCGTGGAGAAGGCTCGCAAGGGCTTTTAGGGTCTTCTCCGTCGTGTTCTTCTTCCTCATCGTCTCCTAATTCAGATCAACGTCAGGGGTTGAGCTTCTCTTCTGGTAATTTATTATTAAATTTTTTGACTTTCCCAATTCATTGTTTATTATAATATTATCCCTGATTAGTTTATCAATATACATAGCTTCTGTTCAGTTTATAGTTGGTTTTGATTTACCTATTCAACTATTGTGTGTTTTTGTGTTTGAGTTACTCTTCTGAAATATCAGAAACAGTTAAACGGATTAAAGTCTAATGGTCAATTGTATACATAATATCTTATTTATACGTCTTCTACTGTTGACTTGTGGTAATCAAGGTCAATACTTTCTTTTAGGATGGTTGTTACTTATGCAAATGTCAGAAACCTAGTCTAGACACTTAACTATATTGATAGAATCATGAACATTATTTGACTATAGCTTCTGGTAACTTGGAAAGTGGGCTGTCATTGCTGTAAACAACTGTTGCTTGGGCAAATTCTTGGTTCTCTTCCTGAAACCTAGTAGTTGTTCTCATATATTTGATTAGGAACGTTTGTTTCTCTTTTACTAACTTGACATTAGTGAGCCTGCAGGAGAACTATATGCCATACCTTATAGATGCAAATGACTAGTCATCTGCATTGACACCTTCACTTTGCCCCCACTTAATTACCAATAACAATCATTTTCTGCTACCTACACTCTTCTGCACACCCACAACATCCTCTAACAAAGGTTTTTGAACAATATTTATACAAATTGTATTCTAATTATCAAATTAAAGAGAGAAACAGGGAAACAGAGAAGAAAATGGAACTTCGAGAAATCTAGACTAAAATTTAAAGGAGAGAAAGTGGAACCAAACAATCGTTCCTATCAAATACATAACCTCCACTGAAATCATTAATTCTCACGGCTAGCTATCGGCGATCTAGGCCTTGGTGCTGCAAGTGGCATTGGATTAAAATTTGAATCTGATCTACATTGACTCTTTTTTTTTTTTTTTTTTAATTCTTTTATATGTAAATCAAAGTTTGATATAGATTGAGATAATAGTTAGGATTTTCTTTTCATGCTTGCTCTTTAAATATTTTTAATTGACTCTCCGATGCACCAAAAAAAATGGTGCATTTGTAGTTGAGAAATTAGAAAGGAATTGATTTAGGCATACATGAGTATGAATGTGACGATAACAATCCTTCAAAGCATGATGACTTGATAAATGAGAAAGATATAAAGTTGGACTGAGAGAAGGATAAGACAAGGAGAAGTAGAAGTTGATTTGTCACTTAATATTACTGATCAGTAATTCATATGCCTGTCATGGAAATTTAACTCATTTGTGCCTAATCTTATCGAAATGTGCATTTTTAGGGGGGATAATATTATGATACTACAATATCTTTTGGCATATCTGCCTCTGGCAATGACAAAAACTTATCAAGCACCATGCGGAGCAGTAATCTAAGGCTCTTTAATACTGCCTAATTTTTTTCATCATAATTTAGTTATTTCCTGCTTAGTTTGTCGGTCCCTCTATGTCTGTGATTTTTCCAAAAGGAAAAAGAAAATATTACATAGTTATCAAATTTGCAGTCTGCTTCAATTTGAAGAATTTTTGTTTTGAATTTTCTTTTTAAGGTAGGTATATTAATTTCTGCAGGTACAAATAGTACTTGGACACATCAAGGCCTTAGAGCTCAAGCAATGAGTACTACCACCCATGGAAAAGCGACATCTTGCCAAGGAACTTGGAACACCAAAAATGAACCAGATCATCTCCTTGTCCTCGTTCATGGCATTTTGGCAAGGTATATTACCTACTAAAAGCACAATCCAGTGTATGGGCCAGTTAGGATATAGGTAGATCTGAATCAAGGGGTGGTAAGTAAAATAAATGTGCTTCTTCTTTATCCTTATGTGGTAGTGTTGTTTTCTTGAGACATGCTTTCTTCAAGTTCAGTATTTTTTGGCCATTGTGCATAGTGGAGACATCAACATATTTTTTCCTCATGGTAGTACTTTTTTAAAATTTGATGTTGAAATGCCAATGGTAGTCTGTGTTGGTTAGGTAATTCAGGTCTCTGAAAGCCCATTCATCAATTAATTATCTACTTCTGTTTTTTGGTACTTTGAGTGCTGGTCTTAAGAAAGACCTAGTTGTTTTCTCTTTTTTTCTTCTCTAATGCATTATAAATTTGCGGTAGTGAAAGTTTTATCGGCAACAAAACACTAAATAAATTCTGTGGTTGACTCGGTAAATTGCCTCTGCTCTAGACCTGAATATTTAAAACAAAAGAGACAGAGCAAAAGGTTTGAAAAAAAAAAAATTATTACGTGGTTGTCTACTATTTTTGAAGAGCTTAGGTTTGGAAAGTAAGCTCGACCTTTTCAAAAGATATTCCTATAACATTGAGTGACTGTAAGATTTTTATCTTAGTTCCTTAAAAAATGTAGGCTTACCTTGTGAACCGGTTTTTTGGCTTGGTTTGCCATAATTTTACCATGTTGAGAGTTGAGACTGGTATTCTATTTTTTCCTGTTATTAATATCAAGTTTACCTAAATGTGTGCACATTTTGATGTCCATATTATTAATTTTGTTCACTGGAGCACATAATGGCATAATCCTCTATGGCCCAAGATTCAACCATCTTTAGTTGTGTGTTTTGTTTTCTTTTTTTTCTTCTCCAATTTTACTATTTTCCTTTTTGTCTGGGGGTGTTTACTTCATTTCATTTCTCATTTGCAATTTTTTCCAAACATGGTATTAAGTGGACTAATATCTGAAGTAACACAGCCCAAGTGACTGGACATATTTTGAAGCAGAATTGAAAAGGCGTCTTGGAAGAAATTTCTTGATTTATGGTATCTCTATCTCCTTTTCTTATGCTTTCATCACTTTCTTGAGTTTCCACTATAGTCTGTTTGCTTCTTTAAGTTGTTAATTGAGATACGTGTGAATGGGAAAAACCTCATATTTGCCATGTGGAGAATGATTTTAGGATGTCTATACATGTAAGTGTCCATAAACCAATAGCATAGCATATGGATTGAAGAGGAATCCAATTTACATATATAGGTTAGTTTTGGAAGATTCTCCAACTCCATGTATAATATGTGATATTAAATCCTAAGAGTCCAATTACATAAATATTTTATACTCATTCCATGATATACTAGAGGGACTGATTAAGATACAATGCAGTCAAAGGAAGCAACTACATAAGTAAGTTATGTATAGCTTAATGACATCAAGTTGGAATTGGTTTGCAAATCGCCACATATAGTTAAACCTGTCTTGTTTGTACAGAAAGTTCATATTTATATTGTTAAGAAGAGGTAGTTACAGTAAGGTATGAAAGATGAAGAGAATTGTTGAGTAATACTGCATTAAAGTAAACATTCTCTGGAATTGCTTAGAGTTCTGTATGCCTGAGTTTGAATCTGGGGATTAATCTAAGTGCTTAAAATTTCTTTGGTGTCTTCAGCAAGTTCATCGAACACATTTACTAAAACATTTGCTGGGATTGATGGAGCTGGAAAGCGATTAGCTGATGAAGTGAGTCTTCAGATCTATGCAAACATTTCCCTGTAAAGTTTTGACATCCAATTATAGCTCATGTAATTTGTGGTTTTTGTCTTGAAGTTATTGACCTTGTTGCCTAAACAGTGTCTTCTGTTATGCAGGTCATCCAAGTCGTACAAAAGACAGAGGGCCTGAAAAGGATCTCCTTTCTGGCCCATTCTCTGGGTGGTCTGTTTGCCAGATATGCAATCTCTGTCCTTTATTCACCTAATACCCTTAATGACAGCCAATCTGGGGATCCTGAGAATTTTACAATAGAAAACTCACAGACAACAAGCTCTTCAAGAGGAGGGATGATTGCTGGGTTAGAGCCAATCAACTTTATTACTTTGGCTACTCCTCATCTAGGCGTGCGGGGGAGGAAACAGGTATTTCCTGAAGAGTATAAATCACGGGGTTAATTATCACTATATAGAGAGCATCTATCTGGCTGGTGCTGTTAAACTTGTTTTCTTAATCCTCTAGCTTATCTTTATAATTTTCATATTACAAATGCACTGCCTATGTTGTTCTAGTAATTTATATAAAATGATTTTCTTTTTTTAGATATTGTCACCTCACTTCATTTATAGAGCACCTTTTGGTGCCTTGTGCTCAGGCAGTCTAGCAACTACTGCATTTAGTGTTCCTCTTCCCTTGACTTCTAGACTACATTGATGTTGAATATGTTAAAAAAAAGATTTCATTTATTGACTGTACTTCATAAAGATGATGCCCAAATTATTCTTTGTGGAACCGCAAGGGATACTTTATAATAGGTTTTATCCATATGCTTTATTTTTGAAGGTAAAAACTGATTCAAGTTACTGTAGTGGTTGCTGTATCATTTCTGTTCCTGTCACTGTTGAAATTTACAGTTAAGGTGTCACTTGGGGTTTATTCATCATATCTAATTTTCTTTCTTAAAAAGGAAGTTTTTAAGTCTTAGGATCTAATGCTACTGGGGCCTCTCGACGTTAATGGTTGTACTCAGTTGCTTCAAGGCTCTCTGGTTGTTTTCCTTATTGGTTTCTCTCTCTCTTTATTTATCATCTTTCTTTCTTACTCATACTTATCTCTGTCTTTGTTTAGTTGCTGTTTTAGTTTCTAATTATACAGTTTAAATGTAATCCAGACCAAATTACTAGGAAATCAACTAATTCTAACTTTTTTTTTTCAATCCTCACTTATTTTGCTGTTTAGTCGAACTAAAACAAAACCATTATTTTATTTGAATTTCTGATTTCAATCCTAATTCTTACACAGAATTACAACAGCTAGTAACTGTAGTGTCACCATGAGCTCACTTCTTCCTTTTTATCATCTACTCTGAACTCTGAACTCTGAACCCAACAATTACATCAGACCCTCACTTGCAATTTTTGGTGCCCTATTTAGAAAATAAGGAAAATATCACTTTACTCACATGTGGTTTGCATAATTTTCACTTTGCCAATGTGGTTTCCAACCTATCACTTTACCCACCTATGGTTGACACCAATATCAATTAGCTCACCTCCATCCATTTTCCATCCCTTTTTAATGAAAAAAGTCATGTGACATGCACTTGCATAGTATCTAAGTGGAACATACATTGATTCGTAAAAATGCACTAAAAATTATATGAAAATGGAGCATCATATGATAACTTCACTCTAAATTTACAGTTTGATTATACTTTACAATTAGTTTAAATTTTAATAGTTATACAACAATTTCTCTTTTAATTTACAATTTACAATTTACACTAAGTGATCAATTTTGATGTTTATTTTAAAAAAATAAAAGTGCACATGCATATCACATGACCTTTTTTGTTAAAGATGGATTGGAAATGAATGGGGTAGGTTAACTAATAATGCTGTCTACTTTGGGTGGGTAGCTTTTGGAAACCACATATTGCAAAGTGAAAATCATGTAAAACACAAGTAGTTAAAGTGATACCTGCCCTAGAAAATAAGACCGTTCTAGTAAAGCAATTAAGGCCTTCAAAAACTTGAGGGGTTATTGTAAATTTATATTTATTTTGAAATCATATCATTTATGTTCATCATGTTTCTGAAACTTTGTGGTAATGTATACAATACTTTTGGACTTTGTTTTGTGGTCTACTAGATGGTCACAGTAGAGTTATTTAAGCTTTTTAATAATTTTTCAGCTTCCATTTCTCTTTGGAGTTCCCTTCTTAGAAAAGCTTGCTGCTCCCATAGCTCCCATTTTTGTTGGCCGGACCGGGAAGCAGCTGTTCCTTACAGATGATAAATCCAACAAACCACCTCTTCTTTTAAGAATGTCTTGTGATTGTGAAGATGGGAAGTTCTTGTAAGTAAGCATTCTTTCTATACTTACCATGTTTGATATTTGCCAGTATTCTAATGCTTCTATTTTTTACTGTTTTGTAGATCTGCCCTGGGATCATTTACATGCCGCATTGTTTATGCCAACGTATCATATGATCGTATCCTCTTACTAATATATACTTAGTAACACAGTATCACAGCTATAATAGATAAATAAGCTATATCTTCTTCCATTCAGTTGTTTCTGTAACTTCTTATAGATATGGTTGGTTGGCGGACATCCTCTATAAGGAGGGAGACAGAACTTTTCAAGGTAATATCTGTCGTTTAGGACTCGATCATATCCTGTTGTTGATTATAGGTATTTTATCTATTACTAACTATGTGAGCTCTGTTAAAAGATAGAATAGGATTCTCATTATTATAGGAGCATATTTTTTTTGGCATTTATACTGAACCATGGTTAATAATTGATGAATAGGATTCTCATGATTATAGGATCATAATTTGAACCGTGGTTAATAATTGATGATGTCTTCTTATTTTTCTAAGGGAAGTTCTCCAGAAATTTGTCTGTTGTTATGCATCGTGCAACTTAATATCTCATTTTTATGATAACTAAGTAGTAAATTTCTCCTCACGGTCCATGTATTACTTTAATATTTCCTTTTAAATTGGCAGCCTCCTCGTAGATCTTTGGATGGGTACAAGCATGTTGTAGATGTAGATTACTGTCCCCCAGTTCCTTCCGATAACCCTCATTTTCCTCCACAAGCAGCAAAAGCAAAGGAAGCAGCACAGAAGGCACCTAGTACAGAAAACACTGTTGAATATCGTGAAATTATGGAGGGTAATTACTAATGTCTATAGAAACTGAAGATGTGGAAATACTCAGTGGAGTCATTGTTGTCATACTTATACCACAGAAAATTAAAGCCATTTTATAATTTGTTTAACAGAGGAAATGATTCGTGGACTTCAGCAATTGGGATGGAAAAAAGTTGATATCAGCTTTCACTCTGCTTTCTGGCCCTTCTTTGCACATAACAACATTCATGTACTGCATCCACTCACTCTCCATTCAAATATGATGAATTCATTGAATGCAATTCTTAACTTGATCATTCCCTTGATTTCAGGTGAAAAATGAATGGCTTCATAATGCTGGAGCTGGAGTGGTTGCGCATGTTGCAGACAGCTTAAGGCAGCAAGAGTCCTCATCCATTTTGACTGCTAACTTGTAACCATGAAAGTATAAGCACTGCAGACTACTGCTGAGAAAGAAAGATTAGTTGCATAATACAAGATGGAAAATATCATTCTTTTATTTTCATCTAGCACTTCTTCATTTCTGGCTCACTCATCAGTCATAGAAGCCAGAATCGGTTTATTGTTGCAATATTTTCGCCTCCATTCTCATAATCTTTAAGAGTTTTTCTCTTGTACATACAGATCTTAATCATATACACATACCTGTTTTATTGTAACAAGTTTAGAAGTTTATATTTATTCATCTGCAATGAAACTAAAACTCCAAGCCATTGATGATCTTAAATTAGTTTTCCATCAAATTAGAGGCCAACTAAAGTATATAAGTTTTATGAATGTCTAACAGACATCTGGGAGCGCATATGACAATTGAGACATAGATATGTGAATCAAAGATCAAGTAATTTGCCCCGTTGAGCTTTGGAGATAATACACTGATAATAATTGTAAGGATTTGAACACTGGTTATAGCATATTGATAAACTAGTATATTGGTAAGGTGATTTTATTAGTTGAACTAACAATTAGTTTGATTAACAGCAAATTTATAAAATTAAAATATATTAGAAAAACTCAGGTTTTAGTTTGAAATGTTTCTTTTTTGTTGAATTGTGCTATTTTGATTTTGGTTGCTTAGAAATTGTAGAGTTTAATTGATATTTGACTGACCCAATTTTCTTTATAATTTTTTCAAAAAAAAAACATGCGGTTAGAAATTTTGTAAAATCAATTTTGGTCAATTGTCGCTCGGTTGATGAAATATTTTTACAATTGACTCCGTCCTGTTGAAAGGATCAAAACCTATTCGACCCGATCCCGACTGATAGTTCACTTCTATTCTAGAGTGCTTTTGTCACTATTTAAATTCAAAAATAACTTTTTGTTTGACTAAGATTTAATTTAGTGATAAGGTGGTATCTGAGAAGAAAAGATTGTTTGGGAACAGAAATTAAAAACTGGTAGGAAAGAAAGTGGAAGAAAATAAGATTATAATTAAAGAACAAAACATTAATTTACTCAGTCCATTAGCAAGGGTAATCTTATAAAGAATATTGTCTTAACAACTTTTTTGCCTATGATAGAAGGGTGAACATTTGGGTTAATGAAAATATTGGAGGGAATTACAAATACTAAATATTGATCAGTAGGAAAAAGCTTTTGTGGTTCAAATACTAAATTTTTTTTCTTCATTGTTTCCCTTAAAAAAAAAAAAAATTCTCCCATAGTTTGTTCTTGACATAATTATAAGACTCTTAAACACTTGCAACAAAACCAATTCATTTTCTTGGTTCTTAGGGATCAAAAAGTAATTAACCCATTGTTCCAGGATGTGATAATATATATTATATTACTGCAAAAAGTAATCATATATATTCCCAGAGAAAACATTGAGTAATCAGAAGTCTTCCATACCAAATATCGAAAACTGAAAATATGGATTATTGTTAAGCATATAAGTATTTATTCATATATACTCCCAGCAGTTGTGCAAGTTGTTATTTCCCACTAGTTTGCTCCATCTACACCTGCAACAATAAAAATAGTAATGTAAATTGAGAAAATTGTACAAGTTACATACATAATATATAATTTCAATAGAAATTGAAACACGCACTCTAAAATAATGAAAGGGTGATGAAAAAATTAACTTGAATTTAAGTTTTAACATATTTAGATCAAAACTTGTTGATATTTAATGAATCTTGCAGATTATAGTTTTAGAGGAAGAAAATATTTACCATATTCATCATCTTTTGAATTCTTTCGTTTATGGTCGTTAATTTGCAATCCAATTTCCTCTCTACAAAATAGATCATATACCCAATTAATTTACATATTTTTCTTGTACCTAGTTATATAGATGCAAAATCGATCTATAAATATATATACATACACTAAAACAATCGAACAAACAATCTAAAATGCAGAGTCTAAATTCAAAGCATTTCTCACAATGTCTTTTAGAGCATTTATAATGACATTCTCTTTTACAGTTCATTCTTCCTTCCATTTTATTCAATGTTGCATATGGAGAAAGAGACACAAAGGAAGGATGAATTTGAGTAGGAGAAGTTTTATGGGCTTGTGCTATGTTTAACACAATCATCATAAAAGTGATTAGCATTCTCACACATTTTCTATCCATATTACTCTCTCTTTTTGTTTTCCTAATTTGCTATTTCAACATTTAATTATGATCATGGTATTATATACAATTTATTAAGATTATTTAATTTACTTTAATAAAGATGCTTTGTAGTCATCAGCTTTGAAAAGTTATATGGCTTTTAAGTTTGATGAATCTTCACTAGCTTATGCATTGGCTGGTTTTATGAATTATTTAATGTTCAAATTTGAAATTAAAAAAAAATGTATATTAAATTTAAATTCGATGGTATACATCTACGCCCTACATCTATTATTGATATTTCATTAAATAGTTATATAAAATTTATGATTTAATTTTGAATGACTGTTTAATTAGATTAAAGCTTTTAGATTGACTAATTAAGTTAATATATTAATTATATGTCTTTATCTTGTGTTTTCTTTCTCTACATTCTGGATTCCTTTTATTTGAGTTTGTAATTTAATAAAAATTCAAATATTAAGTTAATTATTAGGCGAGATTCTAAAAATAAGATAAGTATGATCTCCTAAGTATTCCGTATATGCGCGAGTCTTTGTCAATTTTAATTTTTTTTTTCCATATAATTTTGTGATGAGGGATTATATATTTTATTAGTAAGAAAAAAGATTGAAATTTTGGATGTATTCCTTCTTCCCTTGAAATAGGTCTTGTGTTTGTTAATTTGATGTTAATAACATAAAGAAAGAATTGGAGAGGAGGGAGAGATATAGAGTGAAGATCAACCAATTTGCATAATTTTTTTTATTTTTGTTGTCAAATTTTGATTCATTTTCGTGTATAAATCTATAAAATACCAATAAATATGATTATAACACTGATAGTTAGTGTTAGTAACATATATTTTTCTCTTATTTATCGATGGTTTAACAATTAAATACACTATGAGTGCATTAAATATTAAAAAAGAAATTGATATAAAAGGAAATTACATTAATTAAGAGTGAATACAAATTCTTTGAAACTGGGTCCCACAAAATCACTAATAAAATTCAATACTAATTTGCATAAAACTGTCATAGAATTTATTAAAATACACTGAAATATTGATACACCCATTATTTCTCTGTGCAATGGACTTTATTGACAAAACAGAGCATTGACATATTGTCGCAAACTTGAACACAATTACCCCCTCCATCTCTATCTACAACACCAAAATGGAACAACTAACGATCAACATTAGAGTCTTGTAAGCAAAAATAATTTGCAAATAATGAAATCAATTAATTGAGGGATTTTAACTATTTGGTTTTATTTAATAAAATGATTAATAAGAAAATGAACAATCATATTGAATGACTGAATATAATTGACATTAAAAATCATGACAATGAAATTTAGAGAGATAGAGAAAAAATGAGAACTTACGCTATATCCAAAATTTAATTTTCCTTTGAGATCAAATATTCTTTCTGCAAAATAAATCATGTATAACTCTATAAGTATATAGAAAAGATTTAAATTTCCAACTTTTTGTGTGTGTGTGTGGTGGTGGTGGGGGAAGAAGAATATATGTAGTTATAGAGAAAAACTAGGTATTAACATTCACACACTCAAAGACGCAATCTATCATGCAAAGTTTAGACAGCCATATATTATTAGGATGATCCTTTGAACACTTGTGATTGCAGTCTTGTTTACATGTCATTCTTCTTGCGTTTCAACCTTATTATATGTATATTAGGCATAGGAGTACTGGAATGTCCATAGGAAGATGAGAGAGTAGTGTCATAATGAGCTTCTGCAACTAAAATGTTGACAATCATCAAAAAGGTAAATGCTTTTCTGAAATGGTTGCCACCCATTGCTTGTAGGTGAATTTTTAGGTGGGTTAAACTTTTTATAAGGTGGGTATGATTTAGGTAAAGATTTTGAATTCAATCCTTGTAGAAAAAAAGTGAAACTTGACTCTTAGGATCTAGGGAGGGGAAATAAGAGAAGAGTATACCTCTCATTTTTCTTGATTTGAGAGGTTTTATTTATTTATTTATTTTTAAAAGAAGGAGAGAAGATGGAGAAGCACATCCCCAAATCCCTTCACGATCCACTTTTTTAATTCTTCCACACATTAAAATGATTTGGAGGGAGATAATATATAAGGTACATTATAATTATTTTTATATGATTTCGTCTACACATTAAAATGATTTGAAGGGAGATAACATATAAGGTACATTATAATTATTATTATATATTGTAACTAATATATCTCTATTCTTTCTATTTATAAATACTTATTACTATCTAAATAAAATATTTTAAAAAAGTAATAATAAATTATATAATAATATATCTTTTCATCCCATTTCTCCTCAACTTTAAAACAAAAAATATATCTTATCATTTCCTCTCATTTCTTTTATTTTTTTAAACTCCGAATGAGACAAAAAAAAAAGTACAATTTTTCCTCTATTATTTCTCCTTTCATTTACTAATATTCTCTCCCTCCAAACTTTCAAATAAACCCTTACAAAATTACATCTCCTTTTACAAACAATAAATTTGTTGAGACCATTTCATATCATCAAAATCAAAATTGTTTTTATAGGAGGCTCATGAATTCGTGTAGGGTTAATTAGATATTGAGTGAATAAAAAGAATACAAAAGGTCCAAAAGATATATTGATCAAAATAAATAAAAAATCACAAAGAGTTAGTCAGGTGATTAAGAAAATAAGAAAATGTGCTCATTTCATAGGCTTTCAAAATTCAAACCTCATTGAAGAGGCCAATATACTTAAAATAGACTATTAATTTATTTATTTTCCCTAATTCTTCTCACTTTAAATATAATAGAATTATAACTTTCTTTTACTATTAATTTATTTTCCTAATTCTTTTTTTTTATTATAATATTATTTTCTTAATTATTCTTCTATCTTAAAAATTAAATGAAAAATTATAAATTTCATTGTTAATTATAATTACTTATTTGTTTAATTACATTAATAAAGAGTAACATTTAGTTATTATTTCATAGTGTTAAAATATTGTGTTTCAAATATCTTACCAATTTATTATTTTTTCTAAATCTTCCCATTTTAATACTAATATGATTATTATTCTTTTTTACTATTATTTTTTTTTCTAAATTATTCTCAATTTCATGAATTAAAATTTATTTATGAATTAAAAGAAATATTAAGAGTATAGTTTTTATTGTTACTATATTATTTTCTTAATTGTTCTCCTATTCTAAGAATTAAAAAATTATAATCTATATAATGAATTTAATTTTTAATTTAATTTACTTATTTGTTTAATTACATTAATATAGAGTAATATTTTTTACTAATTGTAATATTTTAATTTGTGCCACTAATTGTAATTCTGATAGAAAATATTTGTACAATAAACACGATTCACATGTATTGCATGTATCATATATGCTAGTTTTTTATGTTTGTTTTATTAATAAAATATAAATTTCGGTGTTGTAGTACTGGATGTAGTGCATGTACTGGGGCAAAGTATAATTTAATTTGGTGATTCCCTAAAAATAACTTATTATATTAATAATTACAAATAGGTAAGCCAATACCTTTTATTGAGGAGGTCTTAGTTTAATTTAGTAAGACGAAGGTGCTGAGACGTTTCAAAGTTCAAATTCAACCATCGACATATGTGTGATTATATATATTTTTTATTTAATTTAAGGAGCTTCCATCAAATATACTCTATATTGTTGTTATACCTAATGTAATGAAGTGTTCTTCTGTCAATTACTGTGAACAAGCTCTATATTGTTATATCTGATGTAATTAATTATCATGATCGTTTATTGCATCTCTCAATCTAGATTGACATTATAAGAACTTTACACAAAAATGTACAACTGACTTCGATATAAATCTCATTAATCATTCTTGTCAATTTCTTCGTGTATGTCTTCATCTTCATACGTCACCTGTCCAAATGCTGAAAAATTATTCTGAAATTAAATACTCATCTAATTTATAAGATAACATTCTCGATAAAATATTGTATTACAAGTAGACAATAAAAAAGAAATTGTTTTAGTCTAATTAAATGAAAGTGACCTTTGCTTTTTCTCGAGTGTTAACCTTTATAAAAACTCAAGTAGTAAATAATTAACAAATAAAGCAAATGCCTACCAATCATAATGAGAAATTTTTTTACAAAATGAATTAATATTTGATGTATTCTTAATGTAAAATGTCAGTAAATTAATAAGAGAATGACATGTATCACTAACACTAACCACCATTTTTGATTTTAGTCAAGTGAGATGATGTATTATAATTATATTTATAGATAATGTATAAACTTATACACAAACAGTGGATCAAACATTAAATTGTTTGAAATATCAATTAGTTATTGTTAGTTTAACTGACAAAAATATATTGCTAGTTTATTATGCACAATAATTCAAATTCCTAGATGTTAACTTATTTGGATATCAGACACTTCTTCCAAAACTCAAAGGAATGACTCGTTTCATCTAGGGGTGACAATGAGTCAACCTAGCTCTTGTGGACAGTTTGTGATTCGTTAGAAATTTAATTGAGCTCAGCTTATTTTTTTAATGAGTCGATCTTCAGCTTTACTTTTGAGCTTGTTAAGTAAAATAAGCCAAGTACAATCTTTTCAAAACTTAGCTCTTGTGATTAATTAATTGTCAAGTTACCTTTTTAAAAAATATTTACTTTCCATATCCATTAATTTCAAACTCCCTTGGTTTAGATAATTAATTTTTTAATTGGGGTAATACCAATGTTCTCCAATTATATTCAACCATAAAAACCTTCAAGTAAAACCTTAAATATACAGTCCTATTATCATTCATTTTTCTAGTTAGTAAAGCAGACAAATGCAAGGTAGATTTAGCAACAAATAATGGAGATGGATGGTAATTACAGAGTGAGAAAACAAGCTTTGATCACAGTGATCATGATGATGTTTAATATTGCATTTGTGTCAAGTGGAGCTGAATTAGCTGTAGCTAATTACAATGATTCCCTTCCATCTCTAATATCCAGTAATATTATATATGTCCATCTCTTTGATCAGTTTCCTACTACACATGCTAAAAAATGTATGGAAGAATGTCACCCTAAATGTTCAAAACTTCATCCTCCAGGAACTTGGCCTAACAAACTTTGCATGATGGATTGCAAATCGGATTGCACGGTTAGTATAAAACTGGTTATAGTTATACATGTCAAATGCTTAATTTTTTTTTTTTTTTAATTTGGTCAAAAACAGGCTCAGAGGTTATGTGTATAGTTCTTAAAATATCAATTAAATTTTAAAAATATTTTTATTGTCGATTTCGTCATATATTTACACTATACTAAAAGTCATAACTCTTATGATGTCCTCTAACTTTTTAATATAGTTTTTAATTCATATATCACATTGAAATGGAAGACAATGTCATTCTAAATTTTGACATATTAAACTGAAATTCATTATTTATTAGAAAATATTCACTTTCTCTAATGATTAAGAAAAAAAAATTAACAAAAAACAAAAAAACTCACGATTGTTAATTTTAATTAATCAATTATTATAAATAAAAAAAATCAACCTCTTTTACAATTAATCTCCTTCTCTCCAATTTTTATAACAATAACATTTTTTACATTATTTCTTAAAAAAAAAAAACTTTGAACAATTGTGTAAGCACGTATAATAAGACTAGTATATATTAAACTATTTGTAATATTTTCTTGAGTCAAACTTTGTTATTCTATAAGAACTTAATTAATTTATTTTAATAAGATTTCTCATGTTGATTTTTTATTTTCCAGAAGTACTGGAAGAATTGAAGTGGCTGGCCAAACATACAGCGGTTGCTAAATAATCTTTTTCTTTTATATATATATATATATATATATAAAGTTTATGTATTTTTCATAAGAATAACTCATAAATGATTAGTTAACTTTTCAATAAATTGTTTTTGTATTTTATTTCGTTTGTATACTTAAAACGAATTAGTATTGTGTTCTACAGTTTTCTGCCAAATTCAAATGATGAATACTGAAGAGAAACATTCAAAGTTCGCAAAATTAAATAAAATCATATACAATTTCAACTGGTAATTAAATATATAAATCCACATTCGATGGGACGTTCATATAAATTTATATTTTTCTTTCTCAATTATCACAAAAAAATAAAAATTTAATTCATTCATTGCGAGATTTATCCCAGTGATTAGAAAGGACATGATGAATCTTTAACTGGAATATAATATCCCAAGTTGATTATAAAGGAATTATTAATTTGTTCAATCAATGCTACATTTGCATGCATTGTCATATTTTAAAATCAAACATTAAAATAAAATGTGCTTATCCTTATTGTAAAATAAAATAAAAATTAAGTTTTATTTTCTTTTTCCTAAACTTTTAACTTCCAAATTGTTTTCCAATAGTCAAAGTGATTAAAAAGAGAGAGAGAGAGAGAGAGAGAGAGACAAGATCGGGTCAAAACAACATATTCAAACCACACATAATTAGCAAGAGAAACATATCAACCTTAAAAGAAGCAAAAGCTTAGGAACCAACCAGAAACCAAAAATAACCTGAACCTTTCTGCTTATAAAACAGAGCTAAGCTTGCCCTCCCTTTCTTGCACATAATAAAGAAACCAAAAATTCAAGCAGGATAAAAAAATTAACAATGGAAAAGTCTGTTATCATCTTTGTTTCTGTCCTTTGCTTCTTTTCCTTCTTGGGTTTTGCTTACTGTGAGGACACAAACAATGATTACTTTGTGGAAGGCACTGTCTACTGTGACACATGCCGTACCCAATTCATGACAAGAGTCAGCCAAGTCATTTCAGGTACAATTTACATATCATATTTCATTGTTTGAAGAGGTTAATTAGTTGATTCAAATTAATAAAGTTTATTGATGGCATTTCAAGTATCTAAGATCAAATTTGGCATGGAAATGGATAGGATCCGGGTCTTATCCGAAGTTGCGCCTATCTCAAGCAGTCAAAATCTAATTTAACTTGTAAATTAAATTCGATCCCTAATTGACCCGATCTGAAATAGGTTTTATATTCTTTTTCCATTAGCATTTGCACATGTTTTTTAGTGTTTGTCCATGGATTGGTCTGGACATAACCCGGTCCGGTCCAAATTTAACGAATTATATATGATTCAATTTGAATTCAATATAATAAGTGATTTGTTCAAAAAATGAAAAAAAAAGTCTGATATGATTTGATATAATATCTTATTCAAAACGAGTGACTGGTCAAATCGCCATACCTTGTCGGAACTAAAACACAGAATTGGAAGTCTTATGTGTTGTAATATATGCACTCTTTCTGTTTGATAAAATGCAGCAGTACGTTCTTTTATAGTACCAAGATTCACTTGATGTTTGCATGCATGCAGGTGCTGAAGTGCAGTTGGTGTGCAAGGAGGAGGAAGGTGGAGCTGTAACATTGAAAAATACGGCAACAACAAATGACAAGGGAGAGTACCGCCTCCCATGGAGCGGAGATCACGAGGAGGAGATTTGTGAGATTAAGCTTGTAAAGAGCACCATGCCAGACTGTTCGGAAATACCCGATGATTCTTATCTGAAGAAGGCTGCCAGGGTTGGCCTCACAACCAACAATGGCATTACGTCCCCAGTACGTCTCGCTAATCCTCTCGGATTCCTAAAGAAGGATCCTCTTCCTGAGTGCACTGAGGTACTCAAAGAGCTTGGACTCACAAAAGAGGAACTAGAAGATTAAATGAAAAAACAATGGTTGAGTTTGAGATCATATATAAGTGAATCTCTTTTTCTTTTTGTTTTTTTGTAATGAATAAAAAGAATATGGGTGTTTGTTTTTCTCTATTATGATCATAATTACACAAGGTTTTTTATTCTAGGTTGCCTTGCCTATTGTAATTTTTACGTTTGTAGTAGAGGTTTTTGATTGCTAGCAAGTCTTGGCTATTGTGTGGGTTTTTGATCGTAATTACACAATAGGATTGATCTCGATAGGGAAGATGGAAAGTGGGTTTGTTCCCGCCCGGATCATAGGGTATTGATAGAGCAAAATTGTTCCCAAACAATTATACAACGACATGTTGTATGAGAGTGGAATTTGATTATAAGAAGATTGCAACACATGGTACGCTTTCATTAGTGGTCAACCCTTATATAAAACCCAATATATTTAGTATATTCTCCATCAGATTATTGACTTTACCATCAGAGTAATCCTGAAAATATATACCTATATATCTTAAATTATTCTTCATATCAATATGAATATTACTTGATTAAATCTCATTTTTATTGGGGATTCCTGGTTAGGATTGTAAACAAATAAATGCACTTGTAATCAAACATGGTATAGAGTTGGACTTTATCAAGTTAAATAAACAAAGTGTGAACAATATTTTTGCTTAATTGGCATTAATTAATTATTGCTTTTGTTACACATTGTTGCATTAAATAATATATACATGCTTGCACAACATGGATTTAACTAATTATTAAGAAATTAATAATCCGGGTTTCCTCCTAATTTAACGACCGAATTTGACTTTATAATAAATTTAATATTGTAATTCTACATAATGATTAATCTGGCAGGCCTCAAAACAATGACTTTATTCAAGTAAACGCAGACAAGCAAGAACAAAAGAATATAGCTAGCTAGATCCAACAAATGAATACTTTTGATTTTTATTTTCATTGTGAATTTCATTCTAAATTTATGAAGTATTATATATGTAATATTTGATGGCTATGTTGGTATATATTTAAACAATTATCTTCATGTTGCTTATATTCAATGCAATTCAGCATGATTTCCTTCACTAATTGCACTGGTTTAGAAGCAAAACAATGCAGCCCAGACGAATTTCTTGTAATTCATGCCCAGGCAAGCAATTAATGCATATATATGTATATATATACGAGCTTAATTTTTGGTACAATTAGACTAATAATATTCTTGCTTGTATGGACAAGTGGTCAATGATTCAGCATGATTTTCTTGTGGCCCCAACATGATCAGAAATTTAACTTTTGGACACAAATAGCTAAGGTCATTGTCACACACTCCTGAGCGACCAAAAATATATCACGGTCAGTGATCTTCATGTTGGACTGCAATTCGGAAAAATAAAAATAAAAATTATAATGTGCAGATGTATTTAGAAAATTACACTAAATTTTAATATATATTGGGACCAATTAATTAATAGGCTCATTCATGGTCAATGGCTATATATGAGATAAAAAAAATGGGAGGAAAAAGAGGAACTAGTAAGGTCGACCTGAGTTGTTCCTCCGCCGCTTGACTGGATAAATCTGCCGGTAACCATCCTTCGCCGCCGCGACATGCCACTCTTCCACCACTAAGCCATGATCCAAATTAAACTGGTTAACCCCAGAAGCATCATAGACACAACCTTGATCGGAGAACCCATCAACACCGTCGCGACAAGGCGGCTTGACTTTTCGCCTGCCAGCACCCACCGGCACATTTCTAAGAGCCCCACCTGCCGTCCAATACCTTTGACAGCCTTTACAGAAATGTCTAGGCTGGTTTACGTTGTAATTATTAAAGTAACAAAATTTAGTTTCCATACTCTTGCATCTTGGACATGGTATGATCTTATCTTGCCTCTTCTCCACCGTCTGATCATCATCTTGCCGTTCTACTTTTTCATCATCTTTTGTTTCTCTGGCTTGTAACGTTATCGTTTTGCCAAAGAGCTTAATCCCCTTCTCGTCTTGGCCGTTGTGGACATTGGCCATGACACGCAAAAAGCTAGAGAGAGAGAGAGAGAGAGTTTGTTTAGGGGATTAAGAAGAAATATTAAGGAAGTGCTTATACATATATAGAGGCTACACTTATTAAAGCAAAAAGTGATTCCTATCTTTAAAAAGTTAAAAAATAAAAAAATAAAAAAAATTCTAAAAGTGGTTATTGGTAAAAAAATAAAAAAACTAAAAGTGCTTCCTATACATGTGATAGCCGCCAAGAGTTGAAAATTGAGACTTGAGTGGAGTATAAAAGCTCATTTTCAAAATGGAAAGCAACAATTTAAAAGAGAAAAAGAAGTGGTTTTGGTTTGGAGTAAAAAAGTTGAGGATGAGCTTTTTGCACACATCATTACTCCACGTCATCGCCATGAAGTGCTAAAATGTCTTAAAGGAGGGCTCCGGTCCAGGTTGATAGCGTTAAGTGTCATCAACTGAAGCATATAGATATGTATTTTATTATATTAATTATATAGGAATAAATAAATGCTTGTTGTGGTGATCATGTTGATATCTTTTATGTAATTTATAATTAAGCAAAGAGATAAAGGTAAAGACATATATTGCATTTGTAGCATAATTTTTTGCTTTTGAGATTATCTGAAAGAATTAAATATTTAGTGGATATGCTTTTCATGGATATAGATATAGATTAGTGTCATGTCATTAGTGAAAAAAGTTAAATGTGTTGGTGAAGCTCTAGAAAGAACATTGAACTAAAGATATATAGTTTTACTTACTTACATAGAGGAAAAAGTCCTAAGATATCTTGTGGGTATATATATAATGCTTTATATGTCATGCATGAACATAGAATTGATGCTGATCATTCCATTGTCAAAATAACGGGTGACTTATACAATTAGAAATAACGTGTAAATTATGAGAAGATAAGGCTCATAAGCCTAACACTTTCATTTTAATTATTAAATTAAGAATATATCAACTTTAGAAATTAATTAATAAAAGATTTAATGATCTAAATGACGATTAATTTGATCTTATATATTTTCCTAGAAATTATAAATTGTAGGTACATTAGAGTAGAAATATAAATATTCAAAATTTAATTATATTTATCAACTTTCTTTGCACTATGCTAAATTTATGCTGATCTTCACTCCATTTTTTTTAGTCGATTTTTATTTTATTTTTATAACTTATATATACTTCCTTGAAGTTTGAAAAGAAGTTACAATTTAATCTAAATTCTAAAAATATAATATAAATATCCAAAAATACCCTTAATCTATTCTTATTAGAAGTCATGTTTGATTATAACTGAATAATTTAGCGATGGCATATAATTATTTAGTTTAAACAAAATATAAATGAAAAATCATAATTCTTGAAATAGTGATTCAACCCCCAAAAATCTAATTTTTTTGTCTTACGAAAACAACTTATTGTTTTCAGTAAACTATGATAATTTAAAATATAATATTAATTTATTTTGTATTTTTAATTTTATTTAGCTTTTTAAAATAATTAATATTCTAACTTTTATTTATACCTTATTTGAAGTTGAAAAATGTTATGTCATTAGTAAATTAGTTTATAATGCTAAAATTATATTTAGTTTTAATTAATAAGATAGTAAGGATATTTTTGTTATTTTAACTCACTTTTTTAAAGTTTGAATTAATTTATAGTTTCTTTTTACATTTCAAGAAGATATGTGTAAGTTTTATAAATAAAAGAGAGTTCAGTGTATTTTTAATATAATACAAGAGATGGTGAAGTAATTTAATCAAAAATTGAAGATGATATCTTGCCTTGGTACTATATCAAAAAATTAATTATTGTTTATTATTTGTATGTGTGTGTGTTTTTTTTTTTGGTTGGAAATCAATATTGTTGTTCCAATGAAAAAACAATGTGAGCAAATTAATATTGACAATGAGTTTCCCATATGCCACATGCCTTGATTCTGTGTTGCCCAACCGGATTCCACCAGTGAGCTAGCTTGCCTCCTAGAAAGTGATCCATACTTTATTTATTTATATAACTTTATAAAAGACATAAGAATTAATTAAACTTTACAACATGAATTTGTTTTTCTAGTGGCATCTATTATCTTCCAACGTTTTATATATTTATATGATTGTAATGCATGATAATGCTATTACTTTTTGCATCAAATCCAACTTTCATGGTTTGAATGGATTTGTTGATTAAATTATTTTGCTTCCTTTTCTCAAATTTATATTTACATTGAACTTTTTATCAATGAGATATTAGCTTTAAGTGCACGATATACATATATATATTTTTATTTTTTGATAAAAAAGAAAAGAAAAGAAAAGGAATAGTTAGTTTACACCAATTTTTAGAGTAGGGCTCAATTAAATGTTCAAACATTTTTACAACGAGAAGAACCAATTTATCACTGAATTAATTCAGATCTTTGTTGAGAGATATATATACTTAATTGATGAATAGATAGATATATGTGAGATATTTTTTGATAAAAGAATCTGTTTTATTAATTGAAAAGCAACCTCATTTCCAACACCTTTCCATTATTATAATATAGACAAAGAAGCATTTTCATACATGCTTTGGAAGTCGCTCCTTTGTGAAAAAAAAAGAAGATAAAGAATTTCATTGTACATAGGATTCCACCTTTTGTTGATAATTGGGATACCCTCATATAGCAATGAAGTGTGCAGGAAACAATTTCGTTTCAAGATCATATATAAGAATTAATAAAATTTAATTAGGCCTAAATTGGATTAAAATTTAAAAAACTATTTCTTATGAATAAAGCTAATATATACTTTATTAGAACGTGAGTCATATAACTAAGTTGATAGATTAATTCAACCACTTATATATGTGAAATAATTATTACTTTATTACCTAAAAATAATATTTAATAAATATTTGTGTACATATAACATTTTTAAATGAAAATCTAGAGTTAACATAGTTTATAATAAAATATAAATTATCTTCAAGATATATACTATATATAAAATATAAATAAAAGAATTGGGTGGAATTGGAATGATTAAGCAGCATGTTGCTTGCTGCCATGGGTTTTCATCAACAACTTGCTTTAATTAATAAAATTAATCAAGAAAGTCTTCCTTTTCTTCTTTTTTTAATTTTTTCAATTTTTTAAATCTATATATTTCACTTTATTTATGAACTTTTTCTCCTCAATCAGCCCCTATATGCTAGTTGGAACCTTTGCTATGCCAGCTATAACTAGATTAATATAACAAATGTTATATAGACTTAATTGACATTGTTATAAAAATGTTTACCAATTCTAAAAAATAAATATAAGTTTTAATAGGATCACAATTTGTCCTTTCCCCTAAATATTAATATCTTTCTGACTCATCGTTTAACAAAAAATGGCCGATAGCTTTTAACCAATATTTTAAGATTATGATCAGAACAATTAATCAAATTGTTGTTCAAATAACATATCAGATCAAATTAAACCTAATAATTATTTTGATAGTTGAACTAATCAAAATCAAGTTGATTAAATCGAACCATTTTGTAGGAAAAACATAGACAAAACACATTATTTAGTTGTATTAAGAATTGATAAAATATTTATATTTTATCATTAAAATTAATCAAATAATTATATTTATATTAATTAATATTATCTTATTTCATTGATATATAAGTTAAAATTTGAATATTTTGATGGTCAAAAAATTTATCAATTATAGTAATAATTATTAAAAACTATATTTGAATTTTTTATTTATTTAATGAATATTAATTTTTTGAGTATTTAATATTTGTAATTAATAAAAAATTATATAATATTTAAAATATAATTATAATGTTATCTGATCTAAACATTGGTCCAACTCTAATTGAACCAACGAAGAGTCCCAAAAAAATTTCCCATCTATCACCACCAATTTTTAAAACATCTTTTAACAATTGGGCTGAATCATGACGATGGCTGCTGACCCTTCATTTTCAGCTGATTGGGTCACTATTCACTAAAATCAAAATAACACCTAGAGCAAGAGCTGTTGAGCCCTCCATTTTCTGCGTGACACTATTCACTAATATCAAAGAAAATCTGAGTTTGAACATTTATAGGATGAAGCATAACACATCCAGAGGGTCAAAATTATAAAATGCAGAAAGAGAAATCCATAGATAATTATAAAGAAGAAGAAAAAGTAGAACTCTTAGAAGCATTACATTCATGACTTTCTCTCTTCCTTACTGGCATGAATAGTTGCCTCATAGGTCATGAATACATTGGTTCAACCTAATTTCCTAACTATAACTTATAACAAAATCAACTAATTAAGGAATCAATTGGAATGAACATAACAGGATACAGCATTAGCCCTAAACTTATAATTACAGAGAAATAGAGTTTACTCGGATACATACAAGACAGCCTCAACCAGCGTGGGAAGGTGAAAAGATACTGTTAGAATATATAGGAGTAGTATGTAGTCCCACATTATGTCTCATGGACCAATTCAATCTATCTATCCAGTAAAATCATGTGTCACTCCAATTATCATCATCTTCACCATCCTCACTTGCCACAGCCTGAAAAGTTTCTCAATTGTGAACTTTTTTTGGTAGACAATTCAGAGATCAAGAGTAATAAGTACAGAAGTATAAGTAAAAAAAGGAAAGAGGATATTTCAAAACCTGACGAATTGCATTTGCTTTCTCCAAAATTGCAGTAACATTGACATTGGTACTGGAACCTGCTGTAACATTTGTTTTTTCTGTTGCCGTGCGCCTCAGGTTGAACGACTGGGATAAATCCATGAAGTTAGCATTTATAAACTCAAACGTCAAATTATCAGATAAGATTTCCATGACGGAAGCCATTCAACTAAAACACAAGGGAACAAATGCAAGGACAACACAACAAACCTAATTTATGTGATGATAATAGACATTATGAACTACTAGACTTCCTTTACTAAATGACTATACAAAATTTTTGTGGACAAATTGACGTTTATCCTTTTTCTTAAGTTTGAAACTTCAACTAGGATCAAGAATTTACTTTTTTCTCTTTTCTTAGAAGGAATAACACCTTCTTGCTACATTCTTCATCAAATATAGTTTCATTCTGCTAACCATTCACTAGTTTTTAGGAAGGGAAATTTTGTAGATTATCTTCAAAACAGTAAAGTTTATGCATTGGAAATCTTCTGAAAGATGTAGTTTGATTGAAGAGGAAGCCAAGTTCCAGGAAAGAGCCTCCAATTCACAAAACCTTCGTTCTTTAAACATGGTATCTGATCTCCACTTGAATATTTCAAATTACAATTCCATCATATGAACTTGCATTTAACTGGAATTAGCTAAAGCAGATCATAAAATTGGTACTTACCCTTCTTCTGATTTGTTGTAGGAAATCTTCCCTCTCATCCATTCCCTCGCCATTTGCCATCTGAATAGCTTCTTTTCGCTCGTTCAACTTCTGCAGGTCCAGCTGCAGCACACACAAAATACATGATTTGTGCTTGGGCATGGTATATTATTTAGAATGCTATCACGAATATAATTGTTTCAAAAAAATAAAATGAACCACTTTGTATGATACCTTGTTCTTCAGTTCCCGTGCAATGGCTTCATGACTATCATGACTTTGTTTTTCCATTGTTGCGGCTGGCCTAGTTTGCTGGGAGAAGGTAGATTCTGAAAGTTCCATATTGTAACTATACCCAGTAGCTTCAGATATATAATGCATGTCATCTGTCATGTCCAAGAGGGGATTTGAAACCCTCCATTGTAAGGGAGGAAGGGGTGGTGGCAGAGGGGTAGCCTTTGCAGTACTTTGCAACTTGACGAGATCATTGGGATCCAAGTTGTCCTTATTTTCTTGTTTTTGTACAGAGTTCACAGCATCAAAACTTGGGAAATCAAGAAGAGACCTAGACAAAGGTCCAACACCATTTTCAGTGTATATACCATGCTCATTATCAACACCCATATCAATATTGGTTGCTCTTCTGATCTCTTGAGATCTTGAAATCAATTCTGATGAAGAGACTCTACAAAAAGAATCAAATTCCCCATGGTCCCTCTTTTCAGGAGTTACATCAGATTCCCAGTGCTCCGAATCAGAGTCTGAGTGATGGCTAAGATACTCATCTGACATATAAGTAGACGATCTGCAGAAAGTGTCATCATCATCTGAGTTGGAACCAGAATCATGTACAGGAATAGTAGGCTCAGGGACCAACTGGAATGAAGGAAATGTATCCCTTATGCTTTCATGAGAATTACTCCCATCAGGAAATTTTAGTTTCAGTTTGGAGTCCTCAAATCCATTGATAGGATGGAAAGAAATTTTCATAAGTTCAAGTGGTGGTGAAGAAGGAAGTGTATCTACAATAGACCCATAACCAAACTGCCCTTTGAAGGTTCTCTGAGAAATTGATTGATATCTAAAGCTATCCTGCTCCTTCTCTAATACTTCAGTTTGCACAGAACTAGCTGGTCCAGATTTCTCATCAAGTGAAAGTCTTCTGCGGAAACTATTCATAAGTAGCTTATGACTAAGTCCAAATACCAGAGATGAGTTTTCGTTATTCCCCTGAGAGCATTCAGTAGAAGCAGCACTGACATCAGGAGCAACTGGGACTGCACATCCAGATGTTTTTACTCTGGTTTCATTAAGACCATCTCCATTTGATTTACTGATTCCATTACTCAGGTGGAAAGAACAAGAGTTTTCAATTTTTGAATCCCGATCAGCTGGCAGAAATCCTGAAGATGCCTTCTTATTGGAGATAGAATTATGTTGATCATCCTGTAGTGATGTATCCTTTTGAATGCTCTCAGCAATTTTAGTGGATATACCCAATGTCTCTTTACATCCATTGCTCTTAAGCATAAAATTACTACAGGAAGCACCACCAGATTCAGCATCCATTCTTGTCAGAGAACCCTGACTAACAGCAATAGACATGGTAAAATCAGGTGGTTTTGATGGCTCAAGTCCCAGCAGGCCGCCATTAGTCCAAAGTCTAACTGAATGACTGCCAGCAACCTCAGCAGGAAAGTCTTTAGACTCACAATTATTGCTGTTGATCCTATCACCTGACATATCTGGCAAATCATCAGTTTTAGTTCCAGAAGCTGGTATGTCAGCATTAACTGAATCTAATGCAGAACAATTTGGAATAACATCTCCATGAGAGCAAATAGTGTCTACTGAACCATCTGAAGTAGAATTTTCTGTAATGTGAAGCAATTCTTCATGGACCGAAGTCTTGGATGCTTGTAAGTCAGGTAAATTCGGGGACACCTCTTTGTTTAAAGAAATGTCATTTGCAGTATTAGACCCAAAAGTGGGTATATCTTGCTCTGACCTATGAGGAGGAAGTTCATGAACAGACTCAGGTGAACTCATGCTTACTTCTTGGTTTAAGGACATTTTGGATGCAGTATGAGACCCAAAACTACATAGGTGATGATCGGGTTCTGATATATTAGGGGAAAGTTCAATAACTTCATTTTCAATAATTTCATCATTGGCATGGGAGGAGAACAGCTCCACTTCTCGTTTGGTTTGGCAACCAAGATCATTTTCAGATTCCAATTCAATGGAGTTGAGAGCATCCATGTAGTCATCTGGTTCACTTTCAATTTCATTAGCCTGCACCCCACTGGAGAATGATTTCACTTTGTTTTCATCAACAAATGGCATATGTATGTGATCAATATCTGTAAGAGTGAAAGCTCTGCCCTCAAGTGCATCCAAGTCTGATGTTGTTGCAAGCATCACAGGAGCTTCATCTCCATTAAATTGTTGACAGTTAGGCTCCACTATTTCTTCCTTTTCGTCCCAAGTAACACAAGATGATTTGAAGGCAATTTTCTGTTCCGGTGAATTATTTGGAGAATGATCATCTTCTACAACAGGAAATACCGAGGGAAGGGTATCATTTTGCAATGATAGCCTGAAAGAGGATGATTCCTTAGACTCCTCTTTGTCAGGTTGCATGGCATCACTTGGATGGAAAATACAATCAATGTACCCTGCACCAGCTCCTGAATCAAAAGAATTTGAATGATCTCCCAGATCTGATCTCACTGTCATGTCAACTGTCGAGCCAGTTTGAGAGGGAGATGTTCGCCCACGGACAATAGGAGAAGTAAACTGCATTCTGCCCAATTAGATGTCATGTTATTAAAATAAAAACAGCAGTGTCAATATATAAGTCCAGAATACACATATGTAGTACCTGCCACCACTATGCGATATTGGCTCACCAAGCAATGCTTCATTCTTCCGAAAAGATTTTTTCTTCTGTCCATTAGCAATTTTTTAAGACAATTTAAACTTGCATTAGCATTGACAAAAATTGTTTGGATTTTGCATATAGATAAATGACAGGTAGAAATTTCTTGTTTGAGGAAAATTTCAAAGAGATACTTCGTATGCAAAATACCTTGCTTCTACGAGTTTTCCTAACTCTTTGAACTTTTTCAGGAAATTGTTCATCAATATTAACTGATACTCTCTTGAAAAATGTTGGATCTGAATATCTCTTTAAACAAGACCCTGGACCACCTGTGTCAAATCTGAATGACAGTGGAATATTTCATAAAATAATCATTATTGAAAAGAGAGAGAAGAAGAAAACAAAATAATAGCATGACTGTACTGTACTTGTCGAGCACATGCAACCGTGGAGGATCACGACATTCTTCATATGAACCCATAATAAATTGTGGCAAGTCCTTGTAAACAAAATGATTTCTTTCATATTTTATACGAGGATGCCACTCACAACCTGCAAAGAAACTGTTTTTGTTAAGGACACCTAATATTGGGTTAGTAATTTCATATAAATAAAATACTGATCATAAGGAGAATTGGGCTCCCATATAATGAAATTGAAGCTGCAAATCCATGAGTTACATGAATGGTATATTGGCCATAAAAGTGCAAGTATAGGCACCACAGTGCACCACAGTACCAAATATGGAAGTGTCAAAAGAATCACTCAACCCAAAAGCTTATGCTATTAGGTGAGGCTCAAGGAATAGATTTTGATCTCTTACATGGCCTTGCAGGCACAAGCCCACCCATTGGGCTTGTCATTGCAGAGAATGCATAGACCTTCCTCTTTACCTTGTGATGAAATTTAATTGAGAATGAATGGTGACAAGGATCGAACTCTTGACCATTTGGTCATAGAGGCTCTGATATCATGTCAAATGACCACTCAACCCAATGCTTAATCTGTTAGCTGAGGTCTCATGATAGGGTTTTGATCTTTTACAGAAAGCTACTTAGTTCCTCAGTAAGTTTATAATCTTGAACTGCTAGACATACATTCCAGTGATGTCTTGTAATGCACCACTTCATGCCTACAAAACTATAGCTTAGACTGATTTTCTGACTTTAATTGATAAATTGCCAGCATCTAAGTGATACTCACTTCTTCTGTGTTAAACTATTTTTAGATAAAATTCTAATTGAGGTGGTTCAAATCTCTAACATAAGTGTTTTGATAACATTCTCAAAGTTACTCTATCTGAACCAGTTTGAGCATATAAAGATAACTCAGATGGTTTACTTTACCAGCAAATGTGATAACTATTATTGATATTATGACTTATGAGAAATAACATTAGTTAGGACATTAAATGCATAATTCTACAGAGAATATTTCTTGTATCATGAGAAATTTTCTTAGAAGAGAACTTCAGTTGCAAGATTCAATTCTACAGAAAATTAAATGAAATGAGATTATTAGGCAATTGGACAATTCTAGTTCTAAAGATGATCTTCCCTATTAGATAGTACCAAGTTTCCACCAGATCCAATCTAAATTGACATCCACATAAAAGCACAGGCAGTTATAATATCTCCAACCTCATGCACCAGAATTCAAGAAGCATACCAGCTGTGTAAGCAAAATGTATGTGGCTTGTTTGTGCCAATACGGCCTTCTCCAAAGGGGGAAGTGCAGCTTCAATGTTTCGAACACGAACTTTCAATTTATGGCTCCTAGAAGCTGTAGTCATCACTTGCTCCTGCAGACCATGGAACACCTCTGCCGCAAACCTGTAGGTGTATTATTGTTTCCTGTTATAATATTCTGTCATATTTGCAACATAAATAGCATAAAGGGAGGCTACAAATACTTCACAGAATAGGTTAATATTCACAATATTGGAAAACGTATCCGGTAGCTCAGAGTAAGTTCTGTAAGATAATGGTAGGCAGCTGCAGCTTATGGTATCTGGAAAGCTCAGGCAGCTTTTTCCCCATAAAGGGTAACAAATTAAAGACTTCTTAATGTTAACTTAATTTACTTTTGCTAGTATTACGAAGCAACCATACCAATAATAGAAAGCTTCTAATCACAATTTCCTGCTCTAAGAATACATATGAAATCAGGATAATTCCGCAGAAAGCAGGATTAGGGACTGCATTTGCACTTTGTTCCATTTAGAGGAAATCAGATGTTTTTAAATAGCATTAACCAATGTTACTAATGGTCAAATATGAGCACTAACATCATAAAGGGAAAAGTTTTCTGAGACCTCAAATCAGAATATATCCAAATTTCTGGCTTAATTCTTATCAGCTAATTTTTAGCAGTTTTGTGATGTCTCTCCCCTTATATGCAGCACCATAAAGCAAATTGATAGAATCAAAAGTTGGTCCGCAGACTACCAATATCAGTGGCAACACCAAACCAAATACAAGTTATAAAGGGTCCTAAGCCAAAGGATTGGCTAAACCTTGGAAAATCTACTACAATGATCCAGGCTTGGGACTTTGGCCAGCAAAAGAAGTTAAAGGAGTTGATTGTATTTGATTTGTATAATATATTATCATTGGATGAGTTGAGGAGATGAATCTACTACAATGATCCAGGCTTCAATTGGGAGAATTGCAATTTACAGTTTTAACTGAGGATAGGTTGTTGACCCAACAAGCAAAACTGGTGGCTACATTTCATGTTTATATGGAAAAGGGCTAGTCATATTTTTTTGTTGTAAAAACTTCAGCAAAAGAATGAATGCCTTGACATCATATATGTCAATGACCTTATATTTCCACATTTTTATGGCCCTCTACCCTGTTTGAGAATATCCCTGTTCACACCACAAACATCATTCTCCATAGTAAAACTCAGAGACGACAGTTAATTTTCCAACATGCTGTCGCAATAAGCCAAAAGGTTCACAGTCCTACATGTTTGTGGTTATACATATTGCAGTCCATCTTCTTCAATGGGAACAGTGTGAGCATATACGCTTCTGCTCCTTATCACCACCAACTCAAACATGCCAAGTTGATACCCCAAGGGCCTTCCACGGAGGAAATGAAGCTCCATGAGAGTAATTAAACTCTTAAGCTCTCAGCAAGAATGTAAAGGTGGCCACCAAGAGATAGCAATTATAAGCCATATTATAAACTCAAGGAACTAATATGGCAATTCTCTGGTAACAACAATAGTCTCAAAAAGAAAAATCAAAGAAAGAAACCAATTTTATGCAAACTCCTTTCTTTCCCATCATTGTTCCCGAGGATTACCAAAACTTATGAGGGCAAAAAAAACAAATTGCTTGCCGAAAAGTGACAAAGAATTGTTGTCTTAATACTCATAATCAGTCACAAAGCTCAAGTCCCCCCAAATTTTAAAGCTGAAAGAATCCAGCAGGACTTTCTCTTTTTATCAAGTCCCTCCTACTCGACAACTAATATGCTTTCTTATTAATATATAACCGTCAGCACCAATTTCTAGTATTTAAGCTCGCTTGCATACTAACCCAAAAACCCCAATCTCTTTAAAGCGTAAAACTACATAAACTAACAAACCCCATTTACTTATAGCTACCAAAAGTAGTAATTTCAAAGCTAATGCAACTAATTAAGCAAATAGAAAGTTCAATACTAACTAACACATACTCAGCAAGGTCACCCAATTGCCTTAAGATCCCGACGAGGCCAGCCACAGCCACACCATCGAGCACAGCCTTGGGATCTTCCTTGTTGACCTCTTTGTAGAGCTCCGACTGCCCCAAGCCATACTCATTCCTCAACTGGAACCTCACTAGAGGCATTTCTCAGGGACCCTTTTTCTCTTTCTTTCTAAAACTCCCCAAAACTAAGTGATAGGTAGTATTTATGAACGAATGAATCAGTCAATGAATGTATGAGCTTGCAATTAATGAAGGAATTATGATAGACAAAAGATGAGATTTTTAAATTAGAGAGAGAAAGTAGGTGAGAGGAGATTGGAGCAGCTTAACTGCTGAAAGAGAAAGATAGTGAGAATAGGTAAGTGTACGGATCGGTGAGCTGAGGAGAAGGACATTGCCAACTCTGCAAGCCATTCTTGAATAGAAATCTTTGTTGGAACAGCAAGGGAAGGGTGAGGCAGTGAAAGTACTGAACTGTCCTTCATATTTTAAGAAATGACTTGGATTTCCGTAAACTGACTTGTCGATTATTTTATGGGTGAAATGACATATTTGGGCTTCGGCTGGGGGGCTTTGTGTGGTTCCCAACTCATGAGAATGGCAGTGACAAAACGTGTTTCCAACGACTCTTGGCAGATTGTCTACGTTTTATTTGGTTAAAATGGTAAACGACCATAAGAAAGCTACAAGTTTAGTTGTTTTTCCATTTATTCTATTTGACTCCGAAATTATTGCATAACTTGTAAAGAAAAATAAAAAATTATAAAGCAAGCAAAAAATAATGAAAGAAAGTGATGTTTATGAACATGAAAATAAGCCAACTACCCCAACTGGTAAAGATGTTTCAAATGTGAAATATATATATATATATATTTATATTAGATCAAATCATAAAGCACACTTGTAGAACACCAAGTATGGCAAAACTCAGCAGATTCCTCTCAATTTTACTATTCAATACTTCAATAATATCAATGCTTTTATAAATGTAAGGTGAAGCATCTTTCATGAGTCAGTAGAGTTGACCAACAGAAACATAAGTTAGATGTTTGCAGTTAGTGTTAGTTTGACTTGGATTAGTGATCTTAGAATCTAGTTAACTTTCACTTCACCCGAGAACATTAATTGTATTGATCCATTCTAAAGTAGTGTTTCATTATTATTTGAATAATTATACTATTATAATTATGTCCAATACATTATTGTAAACTAAATATTTATTGGTATTAATTTTATCAATAAAGTGTCATCCATCTCAATTAAATTAAAAATTAAAATTTAATTATGATAATAAAAACTCTAACATGGAAAAAATTCATATTTCAAAGACACTATACATATTGTTTTTGTCCTTAAATTTTCAATTTAAAATTGAAGACTTTTTTATCATTTAAAAAATTTGAAGTTAGCCATTCTCGTATATATATGATTATTGTAAAGAAATTGATTATTAAAAAACAAAGAAACCTTGGAATTGATAGTTTGCTATTCGGTGAACTTTTTTAATGTTTTCGAACTAGTTGCATGCATCAAATTAGTAATTATTTTTTATTTTTTAATTTAGGGATTAGGTGTTATTTGAACGTTTATGCATAATTCTCAAATTCTATCCAAAATAGGACATTCACATAAGGATTATAAAATTTATAGAATTTTATTATTTTATGATTTTCATATTGAGATAAGAACCGAAGAAGTTAAAGAATGAGAAAGTGTATAAGGCAAAAAAGAAAAATCAAAGAGAAACTAAAGAAGAAGAGGACGAACAAAATAATGCAAATGGAAGAGACCAAGAACATAATTGTACGAAAAAACGCTCCTACAATGTCTTTTAGGTGGCTTTTTTTAGTGTCATCAGACTAGATGAGTGCCTCTTTAGTAATTATTTTAGTTTTTGATTTGGTGATTAGGTGTTGTTCGAACTCTTACGTGTTTTTCTTAAATATTGTTAAAATAGGTCATTCATATCATAATTAGAAAATTTATAAAAGTTTTACTATTTTTGATTCTCATATTCGAAATCAAGAAATTAAATAATGAAAAAGTGTATAATGTTAAAAAGAAATGGCAGAGAAAAATTACTAGAGAAGAAGGGGACGAACAAAAATAATGCAAATGGAAGAGACGAAGAACATAATTGTAGAATTATAGGCTGCTACTTTGTCTTTTGGCATCTACTTCCATGATTAAAGGTAAAACTATAAAGGCAATTCCAGTCTGGGCAACTATTAATTATATTATATAAACAGTTAATTAATTAACCATGCATGTGTGGCAGACAACAAGTGTATAATGGAATTGCAAGTTGCAACAATATTAGTCTCTCTCCCATTTACTTCTCTTTAATTAATTCTCATTCTTTAATATATTTCTTCTTGCATTTCCTTCAATGATGACTTATCAAGTCTTGCCTATATATTTATACGAACTAAATACCAACATAAAAACTAGTTGGCTCTTAAGATTATAGCTCGAAATAAGAGGTTATGGATTTATTGGGAAGATTCATTCAAATCACTTGAAACAAAACAATTAGTGATAAATTTGTTTTACTGAATAAGTTGAGATAAGTTGTTAAGATCATAAACAATTCAGTGACACCTGATATTTTAATTTATTTTGGAGTTTCAATAATTGATTGTCTGTTATTTTTTCTCTCATTTAACATACAGTAATTCACTAATTTTTCAACAAAATATTTACATTTTTATTAAAAAAATATTCTCATTCATAGTAAATTTGAAATATAAACATGACATTGCGTAATTAGTTGATTTTCTTGTCACGTTTTTGTTGGAATAATCGAGTCATGTTGATGTCAAAACACACAACGTTTTGGACAAGTTTTTTTCACCCTAATGACACGTTTTCCTTGGGTTTGGGTATATTCTAAGATCCATTGAGCCTAATTAGCATCTTTGTCAATAAATTTGTGCGTGTCCAAAGGCCCATATAGCTCCATGAATTTCATAATCGGCATGTGAGTGTATTGGGACTTGGGCGTGTAGGACGGGTGTTTCATCTGCCCCGTATTGGGTTGTATTGGATATTCTATCACATGCAAATTAGATTGAATCATCATTAGTTAGATTCGAGTCTCTCTCGATTCATAGATAACACAAGATCATGTAAGAAAAAAATTAGAAAAAAATAAAAAGACAAGATCATCGGATCGAATATTGACAAGTAAATTAAGGAGAACATTGTTTCAAATTTCAAAATATAAATTAATAAATTTTGCATTAACACTTGTCATTTTTGTTTGTCTAATTATTTAATGAGAATTTTTAACATATGAATTTACATTTTGAAATAATTTAAAAATAATAAATTTTTTGTTACACAATATTTGAGATTATAATCGATCATAATAATAAATAATATAAATTTATATTTATTATCTCAATAAATACGCATCTGTTAAAAACAGTCATGCAAATAAAGAAAATTTTGAATATTTGGGTCCCATGAATAGAAAATTCAACAACACAAGACAACTGCAAAAGAGTTTGGGCCCATTCACGTGGATTTGTTTGTCTTTCTGTCAAGGCATTCAAAGCATTTCAACAAAGACTATGATACGACACACTTGATCTCATCCTATAGTTTATTACGTCATATTTCAGAATAGCAAATTAAACATATTTATTGTAAAATAAAATATGTGTTTTGATGGAAATTTGAAGCTCATTTTAAAGATAAAAATTCAAGTTATTTTTTATTTAAAACTATTTTTATTTATTAGGATTTGAGGTGGCTTAGTACTCTCCTTAAGACTTTTATGAATCATATTATAGTTTATCCTTAATTAATGTATTTCTTTTGTCATAATATGTATTTCGTTACTAACTTTAAGATTTTTATCAACAAGAATTGAGTATTTTTTAGGTAAAAACACAAGTTTAAATATTGGAATAGGCAGTTGTTTGAGAAATTAATCTCATATTAATGCAAGTGTGAAAATCCGAGAAAAAAAAAAAAGAAAGATTTTTGGTTGACAATGCAAGTAATTATATTCAGTGCATCACTAATTATAGATTACTTTACTTTTTCTTTTCCTTCTTTTTTTTTTTTTTTGGCTAAAAACTTTGCTTTTCCTCATTTGATTGACTAGACGCTGCCAAATTCCCTTAAAAGCAGGCTTGCTTGGTTGAAGCTTGATAAATATTTTACTATCTCATATGAAAAGGAGTATACATACATGCACTAGAATTATCTAATATAAAGCAGGGGAATTTAGTTGAACATTAATGACTGTTGGGGTGCACAACAAGCGAATTTTATGAAAGCATCTGTAAAAATCATATTGTATAATTTTATTTCATTTGAAATGAATTTCTATTTAAAATGAATAAATTAATATATAGTTCAAATAAAATTTATTTTATTTAGTTTTATATTTCACACCAAATAAATTAGTTTTAGTTTTGTAAAATACATTTGAGATGAATTTGCACTTTCACTCATACTATTGAATGTTTAATTTTGCATCCAAAGGACTTTCATAATTGTAAAGGGTTTTAATATGATTATTTAATTTAATGTATTGTATAATTTATTTTTAGTACTTTAAAAGCTTAAGAAACATTTTTTTAGTAAAATTTAAATATTAAAATTTCTATTATCAAATAATTTTAGATAAAAATTTAAGCCTAAAAACTGTTTTAAATTTAAACAGCATATACATGATACAACCAATGAAACTAACATCATAAATCTTCCCGACCAAGAGGGAAAAAAAAGGAAACTTAAAGGAAATGACAATACTATTGGCTTTTGAGGCTTAAATTATCAAGAAAAAAAAATTATATTTTGTATTGGGCTTATGGTATGGAACCCATTAGAATTTGATGGGTTTTTTTTTTTAACTTGGTAATAGGATTTGATGATTTACTTAACTTGTTGTTAAGATTTGATGGTTTCTTTAATTTGATATTAGGGTTTGATTGTTTTCTTAACTTAGTGTTGGCAATAGTATAAATAAAAAGATGTTTCTTAAGTTTCAAGTGTGTGACCATCACTCCTAAAGATGGGTTTGAGTGATCAAGGGGATTGGTCCGGTGATAAAAAAAATATACTTCCTTCATTGATTTAATGGGTTTGAATCTCGTAAGGGAAGGCTGTGAGAAGTACAATCCCTTAGTCCTAGCATGGATGACCTTTATTTGACCGGATTAGATAGGTAATTAGTCTAGGTGCTCTAAGTTAGTCTGGACACATTTGGCTGCTATATATATATATATAAAGTGTGTGAGTGATATGTGCACATCAAGGTGTATTGAATATATTCCTGAACAAGCTAAATCCAAGAATTCAAATTCCTTGAAATCTTACTTTACATACACACCAACCTGTTAATGGTATATCCTAAAGTCAATGACAAGTGAGGTCGTGACATGTTATTTTGTGTGTAATCTTATTTACATTATTTCTAATAGATAATAATATTCATTGAATTGAATAAGTGACAAACATTATCATGTATATATAAGAGTTAGTAATTAACTATCATAAGCCCAAAAAATTTAAGTAATGAAAATAAGTATCATGATGAGATAATGCTAATAAAATATATTTCTTTGAAGCTTAATTCTTAAATGTTCCTAATCGTAAGATCAATAATTAAGTAGGGCATGATGTCTAGCTGATCGACTCTTAACTAGCTATTATAACTTTTTTTTTTTTGGTCTAAATCTGATTTCTTGAGCTCTCGAAAATAACCTGATAGAGGCACAATGCCGTGCCTTAGCTACTATCTGTTGTGGGTTAAAGCCCAATGGTCCAACCCTAAATAATTAATATGTTTGGAGGCAACCCTCACCTCTAACTAAATATATAAAAGGAAAATTTGATTCTTTGATTGGTTGCCAAATGTTTTAGTTAGAAAAAAGTGATTAACATTGATGAGATATTCTCTCTTGTAGTGAAGATTAATTCTCTTCGGATTGTACTTGGTTTAACTGTTAGTTTAAACCTAAAGGTTGAATAGTTAGATGTGAAGATTGCATTTTTACATAGTGACTTAGAGGAGAAAATTTATATGAATCATCCGGAAGGAATTGAAGTGAAAAGGAAAGAGCATGTGGTTTGCAGGTTGAAGAAAATTTTGTATGGTTTTGAAACGAGCTCAATGACAATGGTACAAGAAATTTGATTCACTTCTGGAAAGTTAGAAATACAAAAGAACAAATGCAGATCATTGCTTATATGTTAGAAGATTTTCTGGAGGTAACTTCATTATCTTTTCATTATATATTGATTGTGGGACAATATGGTATAATGATTCGTAAGATGAAAAAGGAATTGTCTACGTCATTTGATATGAAGGATTTATGTCCTACAAAATAGATATTGGGAATGACAATCATTTGTGACAGGAAAGCTAGACATTTGTGGTTATCATAGAAAAAATATGTTGAACAAGTGCTTAAACATTTCAACATAAAAAATGTTAATCCAGGTAGCACACCTCTTCCTAGTAGTTTCAAACTAAGTAAAAGATCTTGTCCAAAATCAAAGAAGAAAATAGGAACATATGGCATCTACTTTTAATCCTCAATAATTGGATCTTTAATGTATGCTATGATTTGTACAAGGTCAGATATTGCTTATGTTGTTGGTTATGAGCAGGTTTTAATCGAATCCATGAAGCACTGGGAAGCTGTAAAGTGGATCTTCAGATATTTGAGAGGTACCTCCAATTTTTGCTTGTGTTTTGGGAGTTCAAAATCAATTCTTGAAGGGTTTGCAGATGCATATAAGGCATGTGATCTTGATGGTAGAAAGTCTATAGTAGAATATTTATTTACTTTTGTTGGAGGAGCTGTGTCATGGTAGGCTAAGTTGCAAAATGTGTTGCCTTATCTACTACAAAGGCTAAGTATATTATAGCCAATGAAACCAGAAATGAAATATTTTGGATGAAAAGAGTTCTTTTGCATGGACTTGGGGTTGCAAAAGAATATGTAGTATTTTGTGATAGTCAAAGTGTTATAGGTTGAGCAAGAATGCTATGTATCATGCACAAATAAAACATACTCGTGTATCATTAGTTACATGATGTAACAGAAAGAAAGCAAATGTGAGAGAAGAAAATTCATACCGATAACATTATTTATATGATGACCAAAATTGTTACTAGGGAGAAGGTTGAGCTTTTTAGTAAGCTGGCCAGATGGAAATTAAGAGGTCGTGTCTGATTTCTGGGGCTGTAATAGGAGATTATTGTGGACTAAAACCCAATAGGCCCATCCCTAACTAATATAATTAATATGGTTGATGGCTACCTTAACCTCCAACTAAATATTTAAAAGGATATCGATTTTGGTTCTTCGAAAACGAATAATATTTTGGTATTGTGAGGGTAATAGATAGAGTGCAAGGATTCTCTCATTCTTCAGCTAGTGAGTGTGTGGAAGTGAGAAGAGAGCTATAGACAATAATTTGGGGTATCTTTGGAGTGTTATGGGGTGTGTTGATCATAGGATATCAATATACTAGTTGTAATCTCAATCTCAATGAAGTAATTAGTTGTATTATTCCAAATTATTGTGTGCTTCTAGTTTGGGCATAAATTAGATAATTTTGTTGTACTCTGATGATTTATAATAGATTTATTTAATTCTAATTTGTCCCGTGATTTTTTCTTCAACTCCGAAGGGTTTTTTTCACATAAATTTGGAGTTGTTATTTTATATTCATGCTAGTTTATTTTCTACATATCTTGTAGCTTGACTTCTAATTATTATTGCCTTAATTTGTGCATTGGAAACTTATAGGTTGTGCTGTGGTAGGTATAGAATCCCTCCTCTACCACAGTGGAATTATGTTGCCTTCAGTCCTTATTAAGAAAACTTGTAGTTTTTCTGTCTTCTCCTCATATCATGTGGTGTGATAACATTGGTGCCACGTACTTGACAATTAATTCTAAATTTCATGCGCGTACCAAGTACATTGAGATAGATCACATTGTTCTTGAGAAAGTAGCCCAAAAAAAACTCTCTGTGTTTAGTTTTATTTTCACAAAGAATCAAGTTCCATACGTTTTTACCAAACTTCTTGGACGCAGTCCTTAAGTTCAACTTCATGGAGAAGCTCAGTGTTCATTAATTCTAGACCATTGAGCTTGAGGGGACGTATTGAAGATATTACTGATCCAACTAAATCCCATAATTAATTCAAATTCAAAATAGAACAAGCTTGACTTATTAATTAATTTGTTACAATGATAACCTTCAATATTGTACAATATCATTATAAACAGAATCACTCCATACTCACAAAGTCGTTCAATTTTTCCCATTTTAGTTCTTTATAATTTTAAGGTAGAACTCTTGTGATGGCTATCACACCAAGAACAATCTCGGGTGTGGGTGGCATAACAAGGAAGATAGGTTTCACATTATTAGAATAAATCAAGGGATCTCAATTGATCCATGATTTTTATGTCCTATTATGTCCCTCAATTATATCTATTATGTCTGTAATTACATGTCATTGTCTATTATGTATTTAGTTGATACTTATTCACTATGTTATGTAGGCATTTCTAACCTATGAATAAAGACTCTCTCTTATGCATTAGAGATCTCTTTTTTCATTCAACTTGGTATCTGAGCATTTTAAAAGTTATTATTATCATTACTAGTTTTTGTGGCAGACGTATATTTATTAAAAAATGAAACAATATTATAATAATGAAAATTATACTTTTAATATTTCTTTTAGTTTATTAGTCTTTTTTTAAAAATTTAATTCATAAATTTGAGAAAAACTAAAAAATTATTATTATTAGGAACTTACTAAAAAAATTGTAAAATTCAATCTTAACTATTATTGAAACTATTGAAAAATTAAAAATTTTTTAATAATGAGAAGAATAGTAAAAAAGAAATCAGTAAATCTAATACAATTACAATTCTATTGATATTAAAACAGAGAAAAATTAAAAAATAATAATAGTCTATTTGAAATAGAATACAACTAAATGTAACTATGTAATAATTATAACTCATAAAGGTATTTAAAAAAATCAAAAATTTTTACCATTAAGTCACATTTATATATAATACAGATTTTTTTTTTGTTTTTTCCAATTGGCAAGTAGAATATCAGAGCTCTAACTGGCCAAGCCACCCCATTATGCCCACATTCCACAATTGATTGGTCAATGTGTGAACTCTCATATTGTTGAGATAAGAAGAAACATATCGTTATTAATAACTTGACATATTTTCTGATCACCAATTAGTTGATTTTCAAGAATGAGACTCTAACACAATGTAGAAATTTTTTATGCAGATAGATTGATTCTACAAATTAAGAAAGAAAAACTCAAAGAATGCATCTTCTATTTTTCGTTTTTGTCGACAGCTAGGGATAAATTATTCCCATCCATTATTGACAAATGGGCCACCAGCAAACGTGTGACAACATATCATGGAATAATACATGGCACAAAAGTCATTAGGATATTGACCCACACAATACAGTACAATTAATATTTCAAATTTTTTTCCTTCAAAAACATATGATTTATCATTTGATATAGCTAGGTATATCCTATGTGAGATAGCTTTTTATTTTATTTTTAATTTTTTGTAATAAAAAAAAAGAAAAGAAAATGAGAATGTAAAACATAATTATTTTTCTTTGTTGTCATTGGAACGTACAGTTATTCCAAAGTATAATTTATGAGCTGAACACATATTCATATATAGAGCATGAAACAAACGGTACAATGAATATAAAGTGGCAGTATCCAAAACATGAAAGTTCAAAATCAAACAGAATAATATGCGGACATCTCACTCAGTGTTGGACCCATCTCCCAAAGATGTCGCATAATTTTGAATCAATCTAATTGATTTTACCCATCATGTAAAGTATCTATTCTTTTTCTCATTCCACTAAATAATTTCTTCAAAGTATTTAAAATTTTCATCCCTAGAAAATATCTCATTTACATATGCGAAAATCATAATGTTTTGAGTGTATTTCAAAAATCATAATGTCAAGTGTGTTTCACAATTTCATCTTATGTACGATAGCGTGTATCTGAAAATTTCAATTATCCAATCTTAAAGTTCAAGGCAAACATATAAAGCATTGTTTATTATTTTAGTCTTACTTTTCAATTTGAGTAGTGTCAAAAGTAAAAATTATAAGAGATTTATATCCATAAAAAAGAAGAAGAAACATTTGTGATTTGGTGAATAGTTTACAAGATCAACTTTCTCAAAGATTAAGGAAATTTTTAGAGCTCAAATAAATAAATAAAAAGAAAAAGAAAAAAAAGGAGACATAGATATAGCTAGAGTTACTTTTCTTTCAAAAGGTAATTATTTTGATGTTGGGTGGTGCTGGTATGATCATAAATATTTGTCATTTCATGCATGGACATGTACTAAAAAACCTGACATGTAGAGCTAAAACTTTGCAAGCAGGATTCAAAGGGTATCTCTGATCACCTTTAGTGTTTTTACCCATTCAAGTAAATTCTAGCTGCAAACAAAAATTTGGAAAAAGAGTCAGTCTACTGATCAGAGATCAACCTACATCAAACTTTTCCCAACCAAACTGAGAAAACTATTATATATTGAATAAACTTGTGGGAAATATTATACGTTTATTAGTGGCATTTAATAAATGATGTTGGTTTGATATTATTAATAAAGAACACAAGAAACATGTGGATAGTAATTAAAAACCAAACTCTAATACTGCAAAATATATATTAGGATACTAATTCTTGATTAGTGGGAATTAATAATGGATTTATATCATGTCAACCTTAGTTTCAATTAGTGATGAATATTGTGGAAGTAATACTGCCTAATTTAGTTGAATAAAAAACCATGGAGCTCAAGTCACAACTTTGGACTATTAGCACCGACGACAAATTAGTGTCACTTGTTTCCCATTCATACTAAATGATCATAATGCCAATTTGAAAAAAAATGATCATAGTATTATTGATGTGATATGCCCTACACCTATTAATATGAATTATTTATTTCATTTCATTAAAAAACTACATATAGTTAGTGCTAATATTGTAATTTAAAAAGTGGTGGAAATACAAGTACGAGAGAGAGATAGAGAGAGATAGAGAGAGAGATGAGAAAGAAATGAAGGAGGAAGAAAAAGAGGAACAAAAGCACTGGATGGGTCCCATGACTTGTCCTCTCAAAAGACCTCGCAAGGTGTAATTTTCATCTTTCTTCCATTGCACTAAGTCACCAATACATAATTCTTTCACCTCCTTGTTTTTCTCCCTCTGTCCATTTTGGCCAAATTAATACAAAAACACACACCAAAGACACAAACATTAATTCATCTACATATTAACTATGTCCTCTTCCTCCCCCCGCTTACAAAATGATTCTGCTTATGCCTCCTCTTCTTCCTCAAAACCGGCTGCCGATCAACAACAACAACCACCTTTAAGCCGGTACGAGTCACAAAAAAGGCGAGACTGGAATACTTTTGGTCAATACTTGAAGAATCAAACACCACCAGTTTCCCTCTCACAGTGTAACTTCAATCATGTCCTTGATTTCCTTAGGTACCTAGATCAGTTTGGAAAGACCAAGGTTCATTCACATGGTTGCATCTTTTTTGGACAACCCGACCCGCCTGCCCCTTGTCAGTGTCCTCTTATGCAGGCTTGGGGGAGTCTTGATGCTCTCATCGGAAGATTAAGAGCTGCGTATGAAGAACATGGTGGATCACCGGAGAATAACCCTTTTGGAAGTGGAGCTATTCGGGTTTATCTTCGTGAAGTGAAGGAGAGTCAAGCTAAGGCAAGAGGGATTCCATATAAGAAGAAAAAGAAGAGAAGGAATCAAATTAAAGGGCCTGAAGGAGCTGCAAAGACTTTGAAACAAGTATCCTGAATTCCATCATCCTTGATATGGCTTCTTCCGATATTCAATGGTAATTATTTTTAATCATATCTTATATTTATATATATATATACCCTGATCAACTAGCTAAAGAAAATTAGTTTAAAATTTATAAGGTCAAGAATTAGGGGTTATTTTAAGGTTTTGTTAATCAAAATAACACAAAACCCTAAAGTACCCTAGAGGAAGATCTCAAAAACCCTAATTTTGCATAGTCAAATTAGATATGGTTTTCCCAAAATTGTTTTGGTATAGAGTAATATTGGATGGCATGATTAGACTAGAAAGAAAGAGCTGTACTCCTTTTCTCTGTCTCTCTCTCCCTCTCTCTCTCTCATCATGCAAAACACTGTTTGGTGCAGCTTGAACAATTAAATATTTCTCAGGTGTTTGCTTTATACTAATTTTGGGCCTTTTATGATTCTATTCGATTTTGTGCTCCCCATGGGATATTGTCCCCGTGATATGTCATACTTTGCATGTGAATTACATACGTATTCACGTACAAACTGAAATATACTCTCAAGTTGAAATTACAGCTTGTATTCAATTGTTTTTAAAAAAGAAGAAGAAATTATTGGATACCATCTTGTGCAGATCTAGCATAATTGATTAATAATATAATCTTCTATTAAAAAATTATATAGATTTAGATATAGGAATAGTTTATGATGATAATGGAGATTAATTAGTATTTGATGGAATGTCGGATTTTATAAATAAAGATGTTATGCTTGAGTTTTTACTTTTAGATATGATGCATGTTAATTTGTCATTGCTCATTTTTTAATTGACTTATTTCTTATCAATTGTTAGGCAATAACTCTAGTAATTGCTTATATTGCATCAATTATTTTGTCTCCTATTCTGTGTAATCACAGAGTAATGCAACTACTGTTGACCAAATTCTCAGTGTAGTATTCATGTTGAGTTGGTAACAAAATTTGGATAATGATGGTCATTAATTGAACTGGTAATAGAAAGCATGCAATGTAATTAGTAAGCTAAAAGCTTGACATTGCGGGTAAAAAGCTACCATAGTAGATCAAGGTATAATTCTGCAGATGTAGTGGCAGTTATGGCGGCATATATAGTTATGAATATGAAGGATAACAAGAGTTAGTTCCACAACGAAAAATAAAATAAGATAAGTGAATGACACATATATATAGAGGACTCTAAACCTATAGGTTTAAGCTTTTGAGTTCAAGTTCGTTCACTATCTTGTATACGGGCCTTTGTTTGGTGGACTCTCTGCTTGTTAATTTCTCTCCAATTATGGTATCAGATCTCAATGGTTAATGGTTCCCTGGGTAGAGTGGTATTACGTGGTGAATTATGAGCTCAAGGAGAAGCCGTAACACATGTGCGAAGAACGTGTGGGCTCAGGAATAAGGGTTGGCACTGTTTAGCTATGAGGCTTAAACTTTTGGGTTCAAGTTTGTTCAATATAAACTTTACTTGATGGATTCTCTGACCGATTTCTCCCCCAACAAGTAGAAGCTGTGTAGCCAAAACGAAAAAACTTTACTTGATGGATTCTCTGACGCGTTTTCTCCCCCGACAAGTAGAAGCTGTGTAGCCAAAATGGAAGTAGCTACTAAATATGATAATGCCCAAGGGGACTTGTTTATATATGCTCTCATAAGTTCAGTTTTCTGAATGATGGAAACAACTTGTTTATCGTCCTCCAAGTACTACAAGTCTACAATATATACTATAAACTTTCAACCCCAAGGTCAAGCGAAGGCCTACATTGGAAATTGAGGATATTCAAACTTTCCTGGCTAGCTTTATATACCCTTAACTGATCTACCTAGCTTAAGAAACCCAAAGCTAGTTGAAGGAGTACAACATTCACCAAGAATTGTTGATAAGAGGAATGTTGAGTGGAATTTTATGGTACAGTTAAAGCTGTGAATCAAGTGACCTGTTCTTTCTCTTTGTTTCTTGGTTATTGTCATCTATTGATAATATTTTAGATTCCCAGAAGTAAACAACAATATTCATCAAAGGAAAGTATCGAAGTTCGGGTTTGACTCCGACAGAGGTGTCCAAGTATGACTGAGAGTTGTCCCAAAGTCAATGATGAAGCTCCAGCTAGCTCCCGAGCTGTCCACTGATATGAGGCCATGTGTTCAGAGAGTGGTCTCAGGAGAAAGAGAGCTATATGTGTCGAGCAATGATTGGTTGCATGGGTCAAATTTTGTATTCTCAGGAGTTTGTTTTCTAAACTTAGAAATTCTATTTTTGTTTTTTTAATTTTGTTAAAAAGGGGGATCAGAAGATAGAGAGGAAAATAGGTGATTATTTTCGTTAGTTGTTAACAATATTGTGTTGCTGAATATCTCATTTGCAGGAACAAAGCGAGAGCGAATTGAAGTTATTGGTTGGAATCAAACTTCTGCTGCTTGATTGAAGTGATTGTTACATTGAATCAAGCTCCCAAGTCCCACCTCTGCTGCTGGATATGATCAACTCTCAATAAGAGAATCGAACAGTGATATGTCAGGATCTATTTTGTGAAACATTTAGTCTTGTGTTTAATCTTAGTTAGTCTCTCCACGAATCGCAATTATAATAGCAAACCATGTACAACTTTGTAAGCTCTAGTACTACAACCTAGCTAGACATATTTCAAGAATAGAAACAGCTAGCTACCATGTCTAGCTAAAGTGCGTCTTATGCTAAATATATATATATATATATATTGCAAAACATAAGCTTGTGTGCGTGCTCTTTTTAAGTTTCAGGAACTGAGCCCTTGACCTTAATAGTAACTATCTTTTTCAGCGTTGAATTCCAGATCTTTTCTAAAGTTACGCAAAAGTGCCTTGTATAGGTGTACGTAAAGCTTTGCTGATGGAAACGTGCAGTATTTACTCGGTCTCTTTGCTTTCAGTTCTACAATTATTTGCATGTTTTCTTCTATATCGACTGGCTACTCTATCCACTTTATATAGTCTCTTTGCTTTCAGTTCTACAATTATTTGCGTGTTTTCTTCTGATCTCGACTGGCTACTCTATCCACTTCATATAATCATTCAAGCTTTAGGTTCGATATGTTTCTCTAACATTCGATGTGCCTTTTCCCTGTATTGTGCTCAAATTTGTCTGAAGGCAAAACAAAATAGTAATACAATCTAAGCAAAGGAAACTACATATACCCCAATGAGATGGATATAAGTGGTACCATAATAGAACAAAGGGAAAAAGAAAAAGGCCGTGCTTGAAATGATATTACTGCTATATATATAACTAGTAAGTATTGGCACAACGAAAGCAGAGCTGCAGAGCACGACTTGCACTTTCTTTATCAATTCGTTCCTTTTTTTTTTTGACCTTGACTAATCAAATACAACTGCCGAATTGATTTATAATCAGGTGTTAATCACAAATAGACAGAAGGCAAGCTAAAATAAATGAAAATACTCTGTCAATACAATTTCAGCATGATTTTCTGATTCCGGTATTAGCTACAAAAATATATACTCTGCCAGTTTTACCGAACAAGCTTTGTGGTTGTCCTTGCAATAACACCACCAAAGCGCTCCTCAATCCACTAGCTATAGATATCTGCAGCAACAAACAAGAGTTTCATCAAAAATAAATTCCACCAGAATAAAATCCTACAGATGTAAATTCTGCCGAGTCACTTCTCCAAGTTACAAGCAAACTGAGGTATCCAAATACTTTCCTTCACTATATACTTCTGCAACAAGCCATGCCAATTGCATTTAAGCAAAGGCATGCTCTTACTACTAACTTAGCATCTCTTACCCTAGAGACACCGATTTAGGAAAAGAGTCTCCTAACACATTTAACAAATGTTTGGTCAACCATTTAAGTGACATATCTGAAGAACACTGGCAAGTATAGTTGCACATCACACCATCCCTACTGTCATCAGTAATCATCTTTTAGTTTCCTTGCTTCTTTTCTTCTTTTGCCACTCAAGAATACAACAATCATTCGAAAAGTCATCAACATCATTATAGGATGAAAACAAGAAACTAGATAAAAAAAGAATGCATTTTGGAATCTACATAGCAAAGCCAAAATCTCATTCCAAGAGGAATAAAACCTGATATTCAGAAGCCAGATTACAAATAGATAGGCAGTCAACTGCAAGAAAAATATATACCCCATTAAGTATTTTTTATCATAATTACTTCAGTTTAATATGTACATTAGCAGATGAACTGAACAATGGATATCTAATACATGATTTTCCCCATACAACAGATACTGTGACTCCAATTTGGTGCCAAAAAACAGTGCGTAAAAGGATGGGATTTTATTGGATCATTACATATCTGTTTGCCACATGAGAGACACAGTTCTAAACACGATGGTCCATGAGATTTTAGAGTATGAATCCCTAATTCCATACAACTCTGATATGAAGATATCAAGGAAGTTACCAACAATATTAAATATAAATAACAGTTAAGCTCAAATTATTTGCATGCTCTACATAACATCTCCCAGCATTGACCTCCATATTTAGGACATTAGACAGAGATTTTCATATATCCAGTTTTCTACTTATATCAATGTGTACCGCAGCCATAGAAAAGGTAAGTTTCAGGGCACAAAGTCATAGTGATTGTCCATTGCCACTTGGCTAAATACCAGCAGTTTTAAATGCCTACTAATTGAAGACTGACAAATATAGATTGCCCCACCACTTTCTACACCCTAATTGTCACATGTTTGTTATATTCCATTTCTTGTGGTAAACAAAAAGCATATTAGCAAAAGGATACCATAAGACAATGTAAAACTTCTAAACCCTTGACCCTCAGACCAGATGTAAGTTGTAACTCACCCTGAATCTGGACAAGGAAGAGAATTCCTACAGATTTGGCACCAGAAATCAAAAAAGGATGTAAACCTGGAGATACAACTCAAAGCATATCAACTCTAACTGTCTAACACATAGAAAAGGAGAGAGAGAGAAGAGAGAAAGAGAAAATAGCATCACCTGATAGGCCAAAATGTATAGATCATTCCACAGAATAATTTCAAAGTGAATACTTTATCATTTCTTTCATATAGAAGAGATAAACCTAATCTATGCCAAATTCTCAACTTGACAAGCACGCTTGTCAATTGAGTGAGTGACTGTGTGTGTGTGTGTGAGAGAGAGAGAGAGAGAGACAAAGAGAGAATTCACAACAGATTGGGCCAAAGGATCGAACAAGATCCAACTTTTAAAAAAAAATGTTTATGCAATTATTTGCCATGTTAGATCTGTGTCATTCCAAATATTTCCACTTCGATCAAAACTTTAGTTCTTTCAAATAATGAGACTCTATTGAATAATTAAGATGATGTAGTATGGTCAACAAATACACTAGAAAACAAGGACCTTACTCAAATAACTTCATACAAAAGGTGCACAGAGCTTTCCACACGATATATATCCATCTCCAAAAGAACCTTAACAGAAAAAACATCAGAGAAATGTAGTTCACACTCCACACTCCACATCTTTAAATCAAGCAATTGTTCTTGCATATTCCAACTAACTAAACACCGGTCTGAGAACACCATAGTACTTCAATCAAGGTTCAAGGAGAAGATTGTTCACTGAACCTGCGATGGAATATAGTTTCTCTCAAAGGACCAACATTGACTGAATTAAGACAAAGTGACCAAAAGCCACTCCAATACAAGGTACTCCATGCACCATCCATTCTCACTCTAAAACCACACCCACCACCTAACCGACATTTCTAATCATCAATTGTTCTTGCATAGCATGACTGCAAGAATGCAAGTCATCTGCACAATTTAGGAACGGACTCTCACCTTACTACAGTTGAATTCTTAACCAAATGCCTCTAATTTAGGTACTCTCCCCTGACCTCTCAACTTTGTATGTGCTTATCAGCAATCAAGAGAAAGAAAAGTTACAATGTGGCAACCAGATATAGAGTCAACAATTGTAGCAGTTAGAGCTCCTCGAGATTTTCGATTCTAACAAACCATCCTCCAACCTCAACATCTAGCCCAAAAACCTTTATTGACCTTCTGCTACTAACCCCTGGTAGAAAATGCTTAGGTAATCTGAAGGGGAGAAATATCCCCAAGATTCTGACTATAAAATTCTATTGCAATTTGCAATGTAAATCAAAAGTTTGGGGGCTGAATATTCTATATTAAAATCTGCAGAATCCATACATGAGTTCCTTACAACAGATCAAAACTTCTCCATATTATGTACGAATCTACTAAACAATTATGTAAGTAGAAACAAGACAGAACTCCAAGTCTAAGCCACAAAGAAACTAAACCAATTGGAATAAAAAAAATAAAATAATTAGTGCATTACAAGAAAAGCTCAAGACAGAAATATAAATATATATATATATATATAATTTGCTTCTAATTTTCTCCTGTATTGACATAATGTCATAAAGTATATCTACTTCCTTATATGTTTTAAAAGATTAAAAAAAGTAATTCCAGTTTCAAAATTCACCATAAAATGCACTAAACCTAATGCTCTTCACTTTATAATCACCAAATATCTACAATTGGCCTCAAAGTGTAGCTCAAGTTTAAATTTTTTATGGTCTTAAATAAGCTGAATATGATGCAATCCTCATAAATATATAACTTGATCAACAACCTTTTTTTATAAGCCTTAAATCTACAAAGAAAGATAACTTTGCAAACCAAATAATTAATTGGGGAATCCCTTACAACTAAGAAGGTAAAACTTATAAAATAGTATCTCACCATTAGATGCAGATCTCTTCCCGCGCTTAATCCTCTCCATCTGAACCTGTGTCTCCATGAACATCTGCATCCTCTGCACCTCCAAATCTTTAGCAAACTGCATCCTTTGTTTCTCCAAATCCACCATCTGCCTCAATTTCTCAGCCTCTACCCTCTCATACACTTCCCCAAACCTGGCTACTGCCTTGGCCAACCTCCCCATTCCCTCCTTCCCTCTCTCACCTTCCTCCACATCACTTACTCTCTCCTCTTCCTCCTCATCCTCCTCTCCCTCCTCCTCGTCATCTTCATCCTCATCTGCCTCTGCTGCTGCGGCTGCGGCAGCGGCTGCAACAGCAGAATAATTCCTTCTGAAGTACCCATCATCCATGGTTGCCGCAATTGACCGCTTATGCGGCAGCGCCACAGCTGTCGCCGAAACAGCAGTTGCCGGGGTCAGATTTTTGCGATACGTCAAAGGAAGAGCCACAGGTGGTGACGGCGTCGAATTTTTGGCACTATAACTGGATCCAATTAAAGCATCAAGGCGTTCAAAGAATGACCAAGAAGAAGTAAGAATCCCATTCGAAGAGGAAATCCTAGCCTTCTCAATCTTATACTTTTTCTTAATAGTATCAATACGATTCTTACACTGGACGTCAGTACGATGCGTTTTCTTTGTATGGCCATGAAGAACATTAACAGCATCAGCCACATCTTGCCAATCCTTCTGACGAAGGTTACCGCGGTTGAGATCAAGGTAACGACGACCCCAGGCACCGACGAGGGTGGAGGTAGCTTCCTCACTCCAACAGTCTTCACGAACAGGCAACGTACGTGAATGATTCGTCGGCGGCGTAAGAGAGTCCGTTAAATCGGCCATCGGAAAGCTCTGGATGGATTAATCGGAACTTTTGTGGTTCAAAATTTGATGAGTGGGTTTGGAGGAGAGAGAAGGAAGAGAGAGAAGAGAAAGAGAAAGGGAGCGGCGATGAAGTGCCGGACGAGTGAGAACCGATAGCATTGGGTGGGATGAGGTCGCCGGTATAGGCGCGTGTTGGGGCAACCATTTGGTGGCTGACGTCATCGGATCGCTCCGGCTCAATTGTAATTTTCAAAAATTAAATAAATAATAAGAGAATGGCTCTTGTTTTCTGTTTCCACGATCGTGTTGGTCTGAACTGTTTGCCCCATTTAGTTCTGATGGAGAGAGAGAAAGTGCGTGTAACATCTGTGAAGCGGGGTTTACTCGTTTAGATGGGCCAGGCGGCCCAGGCCCAATTGAAACTAACATTTTTATGATTTTTTTATTTTTTTTTGGTAAAAAAGAAAAGGAGACAATAACAGAAATGAAAAAATTAAACTACTCCAGTGGCAATCCAACGTTGCCTACCAATTCTAACACTATCCGCCACCAAGATGAGATTGATTGAAGGAGGGCTTTGACTCCACTCAAAATTGACATCGTGCAAGTCAGTTAAGTTTTTCAAATAATCCGCAGCTCTATTATCTTTTCAGTAAAACTATATCAACTTAATCTCCCAATCTAAGAAAAAAAGTTTTTTAATATCTTTGATTAGAGAGCATGAGCATTTAAGAAACCAACTTGGTTTACATTTAACATTTATTAATAATAAGAAATATTTTTGGACAAATAATACTAAACCCGATTGTGGTTTATATTGATTTTATTTTGTTAATTAATGTGTGATTTTTAAATTATCACTTTTCATATATAATTCACCTCCATTCATTTTTCATAAAATATTAATTAATATAATAGTGTAGATATATATGAAGATAAAAATAACTCAATCGAATAGGTACTAACCTATTTTATCTCCACTAGACACAAATATTCATATTCAAACATGAAATCACTCTCAACTCAAGCTTCATTTTAAACTCAAACTTCACTCATTTCAAAATTAAAATTATATACTCAAGTTCCAATTCAGATCGTGACTAAAATAAATAAATTGTTTTGACTTAGTTGATCAAGAAAATAAGATAATAGGACATGATTTAGCCAAAAAAAAAATAAATTTGATTAGGCAAGTTGAAGTTAGATGAGTGTCAAAAAGTTGACCAACTACCTCAAATATTCATATAGAAATAATCACAAGTATTAACCAAAATGGAGCTGGAGCATGCAAAGAAGTGTATAAAATGCAAAATATATTACAATTTTATAAAATATCTTTAGGCCATGGTCATGAATTATTCAATATAAACTAATCAAAGTGAACAAATGTAGAGAAAGTGACCTTTTAACCTCCTCCTCCTTAATTTAAAATTTCCATGCAAAAGTGAGACGCGCCGCTTTGTGTCATTACATTATCTATTTCCCCTTTTTAAGTATTCTGCACTATCCAAAAGAAAAGAAAAACTTCTCTTTTCTTGTTTGTGTAGATTCACATTATCTTTGGGGCCAATCTCAGAATGGGTCGCCCTCAAGTAAATAGGTTTTGCTTCTTTTATTACAGTGTACTGCTTTTACAATGCTTGGGATTGAGAAGAAAGAAAGGGAAAGAGAAAAGATATCATCTTTTACCATATGAAGGAAACCAAGTAGACATCCTAGTCGTTCTAAATTTTCAGTCGCAATATAAATATACTGTATAAATCAAAATGTGCGTAAACTAGATCAGATACTACTTACCCACTCTTTGATATGGTATCATAATCTCTTATGAAGGGGATATGTAAATTTTGTAAGCTAACAAACCCAATAAAATTTTGCAAGCGAAAATGGTAAAAATTTTGAAATGATAGTATAAAATAAATAATTTTCTCAAAATATTAGATGTGATTAAAATTCTTTTAGCCAAACAATGGATAAATATCAAATGATTCGAGTTAGTTTGAGTACAGTGTAGATTCAGAGCATCCAGACTAAAGTGTGATCCACTATTAGCCCTGACATGCCGTGAGATGAATTGGGTTAATTTCATTTCTTGTATATGAACTAACGAAGTCTGTCAACTTTTTGTTGGTCCCAGAAGTTGGGACTATTAAAAAGATTTGCATACTCGTGGAGGATTGGAAATCAGAATCAGAACCAAAACCAGAACCAGAACAAGAACATGAACATGGGGACTTTACTGAAAGCTCAATCATAAATCATCAGTCTTCCAACCAATTTCAAATGTCAACCTCTACTGTAATTACCTTTACAGGATGCCATTTCCACTAGCTAATGATCATCCCCAAGAGAACAAAATGCTTAAAGACATATCCCACTTAATTATTAATATAGTGATAAACTAGAATTACATTATTATTCTATAGTGGATGCCATTGTGGGGACTATCATTCTTTCTATCTCAAAGTGATCTATTTGGTCCTTCATCCAACCCCTCCCCCAACTTTTTTCTCATTAATTGATCACCTGCCTCTGCTTCTGCATTGGACAATATTGGTCCATGATTCCCTTCCAAACCCTTATATAGAATTATATGACTATTAATTAACTTCTTTCTTCACAAAAATCTAAAAACATTTGCTATGAGAATTATGTGCTTCTAAATTCTTTCTTGACAAGAAGAAAACATTTGCTATGCTGGGCATGTGAAATATTATTCTGGGTGTCAAGTGATGTTGATTTATGATATTCCAATATAAGATCAATATTTTGTGTCTAGAATGCAATAATAATTTTGAATGTATACCAAGAATATGTTTATAATTAAAAAATTCAAGAAACCTATATTATTAGATGTCAAGTATATCTAGTATCACATATATAAATCTTAGATATATATAATTGTTTGAAGTAATGGGAATAAAGAAATTTATGGTAAATTGTTATGTATAAGTATAACACCATCATGTCATAACCACCATCAATTATCATACAATGCAAAATCACAAATGCTAGAAAGTAACAAACACTGTAGAAGTGGGGATCTCACTCCCTTTCTCACAATAATGGTCTGTTTGAACTTTCCTTCCATAAACTCTTTACAAGTTCCATCCACAAAAAAGCAGAACAAAATTTAACCCACAAAGCTATGCCTCTATCTCATTCTCAAACATTGCAAAATTATTACACCCTTTAATGAATTATATCAATATGCCCCACTAACTAAACAAACCCTCAAATGATCATTGATCAAAATTCAAAATTTTGATGGAATTATTGCCTAATCTCAATTCTTAGATGATGCAACCCAACTGTTTGACGAAATTCCACCACCACAAACCATCTCCAAACCATTACATCTCAATATTGCAATATGTTCCTTACCTCTGTATTTGCTATATACACAAAAGAAGTAGCAGAAGAAATTTATTTTTCAAATTTAAACAAATGGGTTTTACTGAAATTGAAATTCAAGATTATTGAACTTGAAGAAAGGACCACCATTACATGTCATTTGGTGACTCTGAAATGCTTTCTAAGTGAGGCCTCCACACTGCAACACGTCCTCGTCTTCTATCTCTTTGTGTTGAAACCTTCTCTGACAAAATTTCACTCAAATACCGATCAGACGAAACAAGCAAACTAGCCATAGAAATGGAGTTGTTGTTGTTGTGGTTGCTGCTGTTTTGGATGAGACTATTATTTCTTTCACTCTGTTCCTTTCTCTTCTTTCTTCCTGATCTCGACCGGGATTTTTCAGTCGGTGTAGAAGAAGGAGGAACAGGCATAAGAAAGTAAATCTTGCCACGTTGAAGCTCAGCATCAGGCGGGAGAATCACAATCTTTGGAACCACACCATCTTCATCGGACGACGACGATGGTTTCTTCAGAACATGTTTTGGGTGTGCCTTCAGGATCTCACTGGCTTTGATTGTGCCACTGATTTCTTCTACATGACCATTGCAGTGTACTATGCGAATTACATCCAGAGCTCCACACGGTAGAATGCAAGAGATGCAACACCTTATGGTGTTTTTCATGGCTTCTCTAGAATCTTTCTCTCACTCCGTCTATTTGGTTTCATAGAGAGAAAGAGAAAAGGAAGGCAAGTTGTAGAAAGAGAGAATTATATGGAGGGGCAGAGAGAGTGGGGAATAAGTTAGATAAAGAATTATGTACCAAATGATGCATGTTTTTATTGCAAAACTTTATGTATTCCATTTTATTTTTCAACTTTTGGATTGGATTGGGTTGAGGGAGGGGAGAGGGAGAATAGTTTTTAACACTTGCTTTGCTTGGTATGAAATTCATGGTGTGAATAATTGCACCACACTCTGTACTTTGCCTTTTGGATCCATCATTCAGGGACCCTCGTGGCTCATTTCTCACTATCTTTCACTAAGTTCAATAATACTACTACTACTAGTAGTATTAGTTTGAAAGGTTGGGGGACTCATGGATGACACATGGTATAGTGAATGATTGGGACTGCATTGCAAGCAAAACCTAATTTTAGAGTGAGAGGGTGATTTCAAATGTGTATCAATCAAATTATGCCACTTGTCTAGGGAAGAATGAATTGCCTATTTCAGATTAGGTGAGGAGGGTATTGTTGTAGGGTCAATGTGAGAATGAGAGTTGAGGGGGCCAGAGTAAGAGAGAGAAGGAGAGGAGGGATTTGTTTGGAGTGAAATGGGAGAAGAAAAGGGGGCTGGTGAATGAGGTATTAGCTTAGATAGAGGAGAGGTGAATGGAGACCTTCTTTTTGAGATTGAAGGGGGTTCTGATCTTTCAATATCCCCAAACAAGATCATGTGGGTTGTGGCTTTCATTGGAAAGTGAGGTGTGATGGAGTTGTAACTTTATCTCTTCTGGTTTTTAGGTTTTGTGAAGTGCTTTGACTAAATCCAATGTGTTTGTCTACTAGCCAAATTACCAAGAAAAACTTCTAATACCCCACACGCTTCTAATGTACTTTTTTAAATAAAAATTAATTATGTAGTAGTCAATTTACAAATTGAAAATATGAGATTTCAAGAGATTGAGATACATATTTTCTTTTTGGGTTAAAATTGTAAGAAAGAATATAAAAATTAAAATTTTAAAGAATTTTTCACTTTTGATCATATGGATGGACTTGTTTTTTGATCGTATTAAAAAAATGAATTAATAGATATGAATGTAAAATATTCAAAGATTACTAACTGTTAAAATAATAAAATAAAATCATTACGGTGATCAAATTATTAGTATTAATAACTTTTTCACTCAAGTAAAAGCATCAAATTCAAAAGAAAGATCATGGTCTCAAGGAATGAAGTGTTAATTTTTTGATTGATTTGATTCATGTATATAATTTAGTGTTGACCTATGGACCATATAGTTAGATTTCACACCTAATTTCAAATTTGTTTTAAGGAAAAAATTAAGGTAGTTAAAACTATTTATGTGTTAATTTTAGTTATGTCCCATCCATAATATGGCCCTCCCATTTAATAGGTCTAGATGTAGATGTTAGTGGGCATCATGTGAGGTATGGAGGGAATGGGTCCATATATATAATAGTAGGGTTCCAATTCTGTTATTCTCAGAAAACATGTAGATTGCTAAGTTTAAGTTTTGGTAGCATTCATGATAATGTTAATCTCTTTTGTTGATTTAGGTGCTAATCAAATTGTTCAAAACCTCCCTTACTAGTAGGGGCAAAAATTCCAAGTTTTGGACCCAAAGATTGGGCAAACCGACAATTTTAGATTCAGAAATTATAATTCTTTTGGCAACAAATATTCAATCACTATCCTTCAATTTCTCAGAAGGAAACCTAATCTTACATGTAGATTTTAGTGTAATGTAATAGAGGACAAAGAAAACCAAACATTATTTATGAGGGTGTTTGGGAAGGATCCAAATGTTGCCAGCTTAGTTCACTCATATTCTTTCAGAAATCAAGGGACTGTGTTTGATGGTAAGCCCCACATGAAGCTAGCTACTGAAAAAGCCACTTCTTATGGCCAACTACTTTTGGATCCATACGAAATAACCAAGTTTTACTTAAATTCATATAGGGAGTGTAAGTTATTATTTGTATTTTACTTTGATTATAGTGGTTATGTTATTATAATGAGAATAGGACAAATATAAAATATTTTATATGAGTGTCATTGACTCAAGTTAGTTCGTAAATAGTTTTCGAGTTATTTATGAATAGTTGTGTATTGCATTCAACTTGTTTTATAATTGAGTCAATTTTGAATATTAATTTTTTTTGTTCGTTCGCCGTCGAACTCTTTTTTTAACTATAGAATTGACTTGTAAACTAACAATCTTAATTCATTTGATATAATTTAATATTATTTATGATAATTGGATTGTGACAATTACTTGATTATCTCATTAACTCTGTCTTTAGTTCAACTAATCCTCTTTACTTAGAACAAGTTCGAATTATATATATATATATAATACTTATTTAATACTTATTTATTTGATAAGTTCGAACGTGGTATTATGTTATTTATTTTTCCAAGTTTGCTTTTTTTATGATCTATATATTCATGTTTTCAGTAATCAAGCTTATATACCTTCAAAATTGTATCCATTCTTAATATTTAAGTTAAACTCAATTAACTATATGCTTTTATTAAGCTTGACATTCTATTTTTAAATAATTAAATTAAAAATAGTAATTCATATTTAAGTATAATTGAATATGCATAAAAAAAATTAAATATTTTATATTATAATTAATTAATTATTGCTAATGAGCTATTGAATAACTTTTATATTAGATAATAACTTGCCTATTCGAATTTCTCAAAATAAAATATCTAACTCCGCCATGGCCATCAGGCAATCGGGCCTTCATTATGTAACCTTTCATTGAGCAACTTTATTTGCCTCATGTAAAGTGTAAACTACTATCTTGCTTTTTTATACAAAACATTCTTTCTTTGCAAGAGATTATTCAAGTTCCTGAATCATAAGACAAGACAAACAAAAAAACATTATAAAGATCGTAAGAATACTATATATAAAGGATACCATAAAACTTTTCTACAACCTGAATCAGAGTTCCTCTTCGGAATAAGAATAAGATAGGATAGGTACATGATAGGATAGGATAGGGCAATATAGTGTAACACCAAACAAATGATATGACCGGAGAAGATAGGATAGGATAGGTACATGACAGAACATGATATGATATGTTAGGATAATATAAGATAGGACATGACAAATGATAAAACAAGATATAATAAGATAAAATAGAATAATATGATACTATATGACTCATTAGCTATCTTTGGTCCCATATAGGATAAGATAAGATAACACATTTTATAAAGATTAGGATATGTGCAAATAAGCATTCATCTTATCTTGTATTTAGTGCATGATCTAATAAGATGCACAATATAACTGAATAATTTTTCTCAACAATTTAGTGCAATATTAGAACATATTTAATATGGCAAACTCTATAGGAAATGATAAGATTGGTCAATGACACAATATAATATGATAGCTAGGTATAGGACACAATATGATATGATATGACAGCATAATATAAGATAGCATATGATAGTGATAAAACAAGATATGATAAAATAAAATAGAATTATATGTGATACGGTTTGACATATAGAGAATAAGATATGGAAGAATATAATATAATACTATGATAAGGCAAGACATTATATTATAAATAGGACATGATATGACACATGATAAAATAGATTATGTTTGACAATATAGATATGATAAGATAAGACGATGTATCTTATAATTATATAAATAAAGATAAGATAATGCATATACAATATTTATTTATTATTTTTAGTGCAAAATTAAACAATGTTAGTTAAAGATAAATTTTTTAACTATTTAGATTATTTTACCTCATGGCAGGATATTCAATTCACTTAATCATTTTAACAAACAATATTTGATAAACAAATGTTTCACTTGGCAAGTTTAAGAAAATCAAACTTTTTTAAACTATTAACTGAAAGTAAAGCTCTAGTGTTTGAATCAAAGCTTCAGTGAAGAGAAAAGTAACTTCTTCCCCAACTAATGCAAATTGAAGCTTCTGTCAGAGCCCATTAAGTTTAAGCTCTTTGATTTGCTTCTTCAGACCAAACTCGAAGTGAAATGTAAATAAAACCCACCTTCTTGTTATTTTTTAGAGCACCAGCTAAAAGTTAGATCCATTTCTACCTTGTACTAGGGAAGGGAAAGAATGCCAGGGAAGAAGAAAGTCAACAATGAAATGGCCAGATAAGAACGTCAAGAACGTCGAAAGAAAGAGAAAGGTTGTAGGACATAACCATAAATATTGGAGACGGAAAATGATGAGCACCGCCAGTGGAATGGAAGCAGCATATCTAGTTGCGAGGTCATGGAAGGGGAAAAAGTGGAAACTAAATCTTATCTGTGATAAACTCAACACTTTCCAACTAAATAATCTCACTTTAACAAAATCAAACACATTATTTAAATTTTTTGTCTAATCTTATTTTGTGACATGCACTAAAAAGCATGTCATTAGTCCGAATAAAATATGTTTAGCCTTAGCCGACTAGTTTTATCTAGCCAACATGTCAAATAGAATGGGATATGATAAGGATAAGATAAGACATAACATATAGTAGAATAAAATATGATAGGACTATTTCTACTTAAGAAATAAAATTAGTTTTACTCTAATTAGTTTCACTTAAAGATAAGACAAGACATCATAAAATATAACACATTATATAATATGATCTAAGACATGTCATATATGATATTTGATTAGATACGATAACATATAGATAGGATACATGGAATAAGTGGAATATGATAGGATAAGATATATAATAAATAAGACAAAGCAAGAGGAAGATATAATACAACAAGACATGATAGGATAACACTTACGCAAGATAAGATAGAACATAGGATATAAGACCCATGATATTGTAAGATTGGATGGGTATGGGATAGTGCATAATAAGTTAGGATACTAGAGGATAGAGTACATGACATGACATGATTGGTACGAGGATACTATAGGATATGACATGTATAAGTACATGATAGGATAAGATCATTGGACATGACATAATAGGATATGATAATATAGGACATGATATGATAAGATAGAATATTAGACATAATCAATGAATAAAATGTCGTTTCTTTAAAGAATGTAAGTTGGTCTAGAAATGAAAACGTGCCGGGTATATATGAGAAATATTATGGAAATATTGTATAGTGCCAAAAACTATATAAAAACATGTAAAAATATTATGTAATACTTATTTATAGTGATTTGTAATATATATAGTAATTAAATGTGTATATTTAAAGATTTAAATTGTTATTTTACATCATATATATTTTCTATTTGTATTTAGTAGTCTCAATTATTTATAAAACTTTACACAATGTAAGCAACACATCCATAAGTACAGTATCTAACTAATAGATTTTATAGTCATCAAATCTAATAGTATAATTTACAAACACAAATTCAGTTTATATAACTTATTTTTTTTATAATGCAATATAAATATGTATAAAAAAAACACTAATTATTAGTTATTATTTGTAAATTGAAGAAAAAAAAAATCAACTATTAGAAAATTCTAAAAAAAATTAAGAAATAAAACTATTGTCAATGAAATAAAAATAACAAGATCACTCATAACTTTTTTGTTGATTCTTGTTATTATTTTATATTGTTTTTTGTTTCTTTCTTTATTGGTTTTATGAATATCTTCATAGTTTTTTTTTTTTTTTTTTTGAATATTATTCAATTTGACTTAGTAGAATACATATATAGAGATGTCGAAAATATCATTTTTAATAAGACTAAACTATACTTTTCATCCTTATAATTTACTTAAAAAATCACTTTCGTCTTTATAATTTAATTTTTTTTATTTTTGTTCTTATAATTTCAAAAACTAATCAATTACATCCTTGTCATGAGGGCACATCCCATATCTTACCTAGACAATGACGAACACAAATTTTCCATGTGGCGTGTATTAAAAAAAAAGAAAAAAAGAAAATAATCATCAAAATGAAACTCTTCAATTCTCCTCACCACCACTTTATCATTTGCCATACTCACCACCACCTCCATTTACACTAACCCATTCACAACTATGGCTAATTAATCAGGCAATCATAACTATAAAAATATCCATCGCAATCAAATTGAGAGCACAATAAAAAACACATCCATCCTGTCAACTAGTTGCCCAAGTCGCTGAGCTGAACTGGGATCACAAATGTTGCCTCTAATAAAGTTCCATCTTCCCAAAACAGCTCACCATCAACCCAAATTTCACCTACCCCAAAACACTTCAGAAGAGAAATTCACCTAAACCCCGTGACAATTCTCTTCAAATCAAATCTAAACTCAAACAAATGCCCATCAACTACCCCAAATTTCATCCCCAAAATCCAATAATAATTAGAAAGAGAAATCCACCCAAACCCCATTAATACCCTCTCCAAATCAGACTAAATTTTGGCTGGATCTCTCTAAACTAAATTTTTCGATTTCACTGTCTGGTCTTTGAAAATCTTGTGCCAAGCTGAAATCTGAACTTTCCTAGCCTCCATGAGGGAAGACGAAGAGTCCAATCGAAAGCTCTAGCCCCATATTCTTTGGCCATGAGAGGGGAAGAGAAAGCTTGATTTTCTGAGTTCTGAAGGGTAGAACCAAATGGGGACCAATTTTTTTTTTTCTAATTTTGTTAGTTTTTGTTTATTTTTAAAAGTTCTTCTTTTCATTTCTTTATTAGAATTGGCATTAAAAAAAAAAAAAGGAAGAAGAAGAAGATAGTTTTTTGCTGCATGGTAATATTTTATTGGTTTGTCATTTCATGTGAACAACCCATGTCTAAACCAAATTATTTATTTTTAACTTTCAAGATGGAATATGACAATAAAGGTGTAACTGATTAGTTTGAAAAATCAAAAAACAAAAAAAAAAATTTTACTTATACATTTTAACAAAATTATTTATTTTTAACTTATAAGATGGAATATGACAATAAAGATATAACTAATTAGTTTTTGAAATTATATAAACTAAATTTTTCGATTTCACTGTCTGGTCTTTGAAAATCTTGTGCCAAGCTGAAATCTGAACTTTCCTAGCCTCCATGAAGGAAGACGAAGAGTCCAATTGAAAGCTCTAGCCCCATATTCTTTGGCCATGAGAGGGGAAGAGAAAGTTTAATTTTCTGAGTTCTGAAGGGTAGAACCAAATGGGGACCAATTTTTTTTTTTTCTAATTTTGTTTTTTGTTTATTTTTTAAAAGTTCTTCTTTTCATTTCTTTATTAGAATTGGCATTAAAAAAAAAAAAAAAAAAGGAAGAAGAAGAAGATAAACATAGTTTTTTTCAATCAAGCTGCATGGTAATATTTTATTGGTTAGTCATTTCATGTGAACAACCCATGTCTTAACCAAATTATTTATTTTTAACTTTCAAGATGGAATATGACAATAAAGGTGTAACTGATTAGTTTGAAAAATTAAAAAAACACAAAAACAAAATTTAACTTATACATTTTAACAAAATTATTTATTTTTAACTTATAAGATGGAATATGACAATAAAGATATAACTAATTAGTTTTTGAAATTATATAAAACTAAAAATTTAAATTTTAAAAAGGATCGGTGATTTTTAAATAAATTAGAGAGACGAAAAATATAATTTATTAAATAGTGAATATGATTTGTATCTTTAAAATATAATATATTTGACCCAATTGCTCAAAAAGATAAAATATTTAGTTTTTTTTGGACATTACATACACACTTGATATGGAAGGAGTGGATACGACATAATATCTAAGATAGGCACGTGATTTGATACGACATAATACGTATGTCATGACGGGATATACCTGACGAGACAAATATACAGAACAATAGGACATGTTATACCGAACAACGTTAAAAGATAGGGACATGATATACAGAGCAAGATAAGATACGGACACGATATACATAATAAGATATGATAGGTGTGAGATAAGTAGAAGATAGGTATGGGATATAGTATAGGATCGAATTGTGTAAATATTGTCATAAATAATTAAATATTAATTCCTAAAATCTCATTGTTCTTGATTAATAATATTGCAGCTCCACAAATAAGAGTATATCTCAACAACAAATTAATAATCGTCTGAACCTTTATTTTTATAGAACTATTTATAATTTTTAAATTTATTTTTATTTTTAAATATAACTCATATTTGATTAGTCACGTGCAAGTGTTTGAGTAGTATTTATGTATATTTTTCTTGTTTAATTTTTTTAATCAACTCAATATGATAAAAAAAATTAATAGGTGGGAAAGTATGGTAGAGGAAGAAAGTGGTATATTTTTTTTAATTAAAATAAATAGTAGTTATTATATAATGGGATGAGGTTTAGTTCATTAAATCTATATTTTTAACATAGATATATATTATATGATAAAATATCATAAGAAATATCTCACTTTATAATCATATATTATAGAAGTATAGAAAAGTTTGTAAAGAATTACTATACATATTTAAAAAATAGGTTTATTATATAAAAATTAAAAATATAGGACATAGGCATCACTTATTAGCTAGGCTTAATTACATGACTTCTAAAGATAAACATCAACTAAATTTCAATTTATGTTTTTGAAAAAAAGAAATTAATATTAAAATATGAAGAAACCAAAGTAAAATCACTTAATATTTCCATATGAAAAGCTTGCAAACTCAGATTTGAATGTCATGAGATGGGCATGGATATAAAGAAAAAAATGAAACTAGGACCTCAAATGATTGATATGCAGGAGCACCACTCATGTGAGATCTTCTCTTTCTCTTTTTTATCCGAAATTCCAATTGTACAGACATTATGATTTCTGAGCAGATAAACAAACATCTACAAGAAGCAAATCAAAAACAAAAGTACCAAATTCCAGTTCCTTTTCCTAGAGGAAAAATCTACCATGCCCGTTTTCAAAACCCCATTTAATGGCTACTCAGTCAGGTTCAGTCCTTTCTACGAGAATCGTATCGCAGTTGCCACTGCCCAAAACTTTGGGATCCTCGGCAATGGTCGTGTCCACGTCCTCGACCTCTCCCCAACTCCCGGTGCACCAATCACTGAGCTAGCTGCATTCGACACAGCTGACGGCGTCTATGACCTTGCTTGGTCCGAATCCCACGACTCCATACTTGTTGCCGCCATTGGCGATGGATCCGTCAAGCTCTATGACCTTGCTCTCCCACCTACATCCAACCCCATTCGCTCTTTCCATGAGCACACTCGCGAAGTCCACTCTGCCGATTACAACCCAGTTCGCCGTGACTCTTTCTTGACCTCTTCTTGGGATGACACTGTCAAGCTATGGACTTTGGACCGACCCACTAGCGTCCGTACCTTCAAAGAGCATGCTTACTGCGTTTACTCCGCCGCCTGGAACCCACGACACTCCGACGTTTTTGCCTCGGCATCTGGAGACTGCACCGTCCGAATCTGGGATGTTCGTGAACCGGGTTCGACTATGAATATTCCAGCTCATGAATTCGAAATACTTGCTTGTGATTGGAATAAGTATGATGATTGTGTTATTGCGACGGCGTCAGTGGATAAGTCAATCAATGTGTGGGACGTGCGGAGCTACCGGGTACCAATTTCGGTGCTAAATGGGCATGGTTATGCAGTGAAGAAGTTGAGGTTCTCACCCCATAGGCAGAATTTGATGGTATCTTGCTCGTATGATATGACAGTTTGCTTGTGGGATTACATGGTGGACGATGCACTTGTAAGTAGATATGATCATCACACTGAGTTTGCAGTTGGGGTCGATATGAGTGTGCTCGTTGAGGGGCTTATTGCGAGTACTGGATGGGATGAGCTTGTATATGTGTGGCAACACGGCACTGACCCTAGTGCTCCATAAAGGAAAGTTTTTTTTTTTCGTTTCATCCCAATCTTCATTTTAAAGTATGATTTTCAATTATCTTGTTATAGTTCATTGTGGGGCATTTTCAATAGAATAAGTGATAAAAATGTGATCCTTCTTCTCAAATTGCAGCTGGCTTTCTTCTTGTTGTATTACACTGCTGCATAGTATGTGTCATACCTTACATTGTTGTTCATGAATAAGTTAACAAGCAATGCTCTGTTTGAGATACCTTTCTTGATGCTTTAGTGAATATCTTGCTATGTATTGTCATTCAGATTAAGACGTAGGTGACTATTTGATAATGTAATCAATGAAAGCTTCGCTGGTTTATTCATTAAAAAAAGGAAGAAAACTTGACTTTGTTTGCTGCTTCCCATTCATGAGATAAAGAAATATAGTTGCGTACACTGTATTTACATATGTCCTGTTCGATATTGTAACATCATTGTGCGTTTATCATTCAATGTTTTATATGGTTGTATTTAAAGACTTGGTAAAAAAGGTTGCATTACTTCTTTGTTAAGATTTAAAAGCAAAGTCAAAACTTCTTTGAGGTTTTGGTTTTCATATATCCAGTGTCCTCATCAGGTTTGCACAACTTGAATCACAATATTTAATTATTTAATCTACACCGTTATAAATTTAAGTATGTCACTTGAACAAATGTTTTAGGGTGGAGTGGGATTCAAATTTATAAATTTTCTTAAAAAGTTGCACAATCTGTCCATGTATAGTTTTTTTGATTTGTATTTGATCCTCAACTTAGGTATAGTTTTTAATTTTTAAGTATCATAAAACTATGCATCATCTGTTATATAGAGCTACATAATAACTGTCATAGATTTTTTGATTTGTAATTGATCCTTAACTTATGTATAGTTTTCAAGGGATACTTCTTAGTTTGCAAGTTTCAATGGGTACTTGATATGGCATGAAAGAGTAATAAACAATATATTCTGAGCTGAGCTTAGATGGGATATTGAGATTCTATATGAAGATTGATGTAGTATTTTCCAATGCTGTTGAGAATTATGAAATAGGCTTCACCTCACGATTTTGGATCTCCGGATCTCCATGTTTCATGTGAGGGGGTGTCAATGTGTGAACTCCCACATGGCTAAGGATAGAGAGCTTCGTAATTCTTAAATAGGCCTCACTTCTTATCACCAATTGATTGATTTTTAAGAGTGAGGCTCCAACAATATAAATAGAATCTTTCTGAGCTTAGATAGGATCTTGAGATTCTATATGAAGATTGATGCAGTATTTTCCAATGCTGTTGAGAATTATGAAATGAAATGGGAGCGTGGTACATGTAAACAAAGCATATTATGGGATCGATTGGGAGTAGACTTTATGTAGTTGTATGGGTTTGATCTGTTGGGATTTAAATACACTATTGCTAAACTAAAGTTATTCTGATTCAAGTCTACTTTTATTTTAAAACTGCATGATATTAGTTGTGGCCTAGAAAAAGGCCAAACAGTGGTTTTCATATCACCAAAACGTTGTGTTGCAATGAGATTATACAATGTTTTGTGACAAGTGTTCCAAGTCGTACTTCGCAAAGCAAATCTTTGTGCTGTCTTGTATTTATCGTCTTAACTTGATATATTTACCTTTCTCAGCCTTTTGGCTAAGATCAAATGTTAACTAATGGTAGGTTTTTGCGTTTTACCTGAGAGATACTCTTTGTTTGCTTGAGTATGGTAAGCGCCTGACTCCTAGACTGTGGTGACACATGGGAGTGTTTTTGTTCTTGTTAAATTTTCTGTGTGATTCCATCCCTAACTCTTCGAATTACATAGCCTTGAAGTTTTTAGTAGTTAGAACTGATGCAGGAATTATTAACGGACATAACTTTTTCAGTAGGTTCTAATATAGTAATCTACAAACTTCAACAATGAGGTTACTTTAAACTTCTTCTCCTATAAAATAAATAGTTGAAGTTGAAAAAAATGAAATTTTAAGGAACAATGTGAAACATGTAACTTGTAAGATATCTAGAATTGGTAAAAGGTTATCTACTTGCTTTTTACTTCTAAACTATCTCATGGAAAGGGCTTGCAGCAAGCAACTAGGTTACAGCTCAAGTGTGGAACCTGTTCTATTTTTTTGTGGCTAGATAAGGTGGGAATGGGGAAAGGGAGGGGGGAGTAACCGGGATGACTGAATAGAGGTGGTAGAAGGAGGAAATGATACTTGCAAGCACGCCATACCTAAAAGCACAGGCTACTGTAGAACCCACCCATATCATGAAAATTAGAGACAGATTTTCTCAACAGTGATTTATGGTACTTGGAGTTTATCCAAGTGACTGGAGTGTGGGCATCAAGTCTGAAGATAAATGATATGTAGTCCATATAATTTGGAGCAAAGTTCTTGAATTTTGTCCTAACATTAGGTTAGTTGGCTTAATAGATGGCACATCCAACTTCATTTTTTTCATTTTCTGTTATGGGAATTGGAAAATCCAACTTCAATAATGTTGATTGGATGTGTATCTCGAAGTCTGTCTCATTCTTCCTTTTATTAGAGGTTCCTGCTCATGTTTAGTATTGGTTTTATGGGTTCAAGACAATGATGTGTTGGTTTACATCTGGTATGATTTTTTTTAGTTCTTAAAAGAACTTGTATGTGTTCTTGAAGTCTAAGAACACTTTTTAGGTTGATATTTTTGTATTTTATTTTTTTGCATTTATTGCAATGGTTTGCCTCTATTTTGGTGAAACAGAATTAAGGGGTTGGTGCTCGTAGAATGTTTTAAATGTCAACTACTGAATAAATTGAACCTGAACAAGTAACCTTTGTTAGGAAAATTCACTTTTTATTTACTTTCTATGTTATAGAATGTTGACTGGTTTATAAATCACTGGGAATTGGAGGCATGTCACATACGAGTAAAACTCCTTACCTAAAAGTTCCTAGACGAAGAACATGGAGACGGGAGTGAGAGAGCGCTTTTCAAAGTCGTTTTTAGGCGGGTGTTGAGTTGGAGGGATTTGACAAGGAAATGTGGTCGATAATGTGATTTCCTCCACCTATAAAAACAAGGATGGGCGCAGAGATTATGCAATATGGATTTAACCATCTGAGTGTGAGACCGTGAGTTTTGTTACTTTTTCCACACAGAAGAAAAAAAATAAAATTCAGAAACTCAGATGCCCATATTAACTCCTGATCAGAAAAGTTGAAGTTTTGATATGAGAAGTACTCTGTCTGATGTAATTAAATTTGTTACTAAGTTTAAGAACCATCAATGACACGATCAATTCTGCTTTGTGTTAGCTTAGGTTCCTCAATTCTCAGACTATCCCAAGCTTGTTCCTATTCTGCTTATTGGTTTGGGTTATGTCAGTTTTAAAAATTTCAAATCTTTATGATAATTTCAGTCCAAGCTTAATACATTTCAGATTTACTAGCTGGATCTGAAGCTATTTGTATTGCTCTCTGGTTAGTTTTGAGACTACTGTTCTTGTTAATTGTTTAGCATTCTGCCCATAGTTTCAGCAAACACCAAGCATAATTTATCTTTGGGTTTGCTATCTGATGAGTAAGTGGGTCCTACAGCTGCTCTTATTGGAGCGCTGGCTGGAAAAGTTGAGTATGAGATTAACAATATTTGATATGTAATATAACAGTGTAGGAAGGGCTGCAGGGAAAGATTTTGCATTTTAAAGAACACCCTATTGTGTGATTTATCATTAATTAGATCTTATTGTAATTGATTTGTAATTGTAACCCACAAGATGCACCACTCCCTCTAGTTTTGTACTTGGTTAGGAATTGCAATTTGCTTCTTGGAGATGGTGGCATTGGGAGCAGGCGCGAAGTCATGGGTATCTCTGGCTTACCTGCTGGAATCAGCTTAGAGAGGCTGGATAGTTTAGATGATGAAATGTATGTCATGAAGTTTGGTATCATTGCAAGCGATAGCGGGCTTGCCAATTACCATTCTACCACTACTTTGCATCAACATGAAGAATGAAATGGTGGGGAGACAGCGGTAGTAGAGTCATATGTGGTGGTGGATATTCTGACCGGCAGTAGGAAGGAAGACACACGTGCTCTTTTTTGAATATGATTGTTGGTTTCAATCTCAGGAAATATCTGATTAGTTAGTTAGTTTAGTGTGTGTGTGTGTGAGACAGAGAGAACATTTGTAATCATATTTGTCTTGGATTTAAGCTAGCTATTTCAACAATAGCTTTATTCCCCTATTGTTTTGTGCGGGAACACATCATTGAAACTTGAAAGTTTAGGATGAAATTTGAAACTTGACTCAGATTTCGTGAATATGATTGTTGGTTTCAATCTCAGAAATGCTTTGCTGCTCTCTGTTCACTAGGTCCTCCAATGTCCGAAAGTTGACTTCCTGATTATGAAGTTTAATGGCCATAATAATGGTGAATATAGCCTAAAAGGAGAGAAGAGAAAGATAAGTTCCATTGTCAGTTTATGTAATAGTGAGACTATATGCATGATGCAATGCTAAATATTGTTAATTGGTATCAATTTAGGCTAATTTGGTAGGTAAGTCTGTCCTCTATTGCCATCCATAACTTTTAACCACTGGTCAAACAATTCAAAGCTATAAACTTTCATAGCATATACGCATTTGACTGTTAGATTTGATGATTCTGTAGTAATCTACCCACAAGTCAGGCAGTCTAAACAGCAGAGAAGAGTACACCAACCAAAGAAATTTGGTATCCCCTCTTCCATCCCAACCGTATAGTTCTTCATGTGACAATTGGATCTACTAAAAAGTTTAAAATATCACATCCAAGAAGTTGGGTGTAAAAGGGTCAAGAGCAAAATGAAATTGTCATTGCGCTGACTGGTAGGTTTTGCCTTGACTGATGAAGAATCTATGCTCACTTTATATACAATAGTGGGTAATTGATCAAATCACAAACTGCACTAGTAACCCAATTGAGGAAATGGGTTCCATGAAAATTAACTTGGCTCTTCTTTTCTTCATCTGGGTTTCACTGACATACCTCTCTTCTAGTCTCCCAAGTGAGTATTCCATTTTGGTTCATGACCAGGACAAGTTTCCTTCGGAGGAACAGGTCCTAGAATTATTCCAACAGTGGAAGTTGAAGCATAAAAGGGTCTACAAATATGCAGAAGAGGCGGCTAAGAGGTTTGAGAATTTCCAGAGGAACTTGAAGTATGTTATAGAGAAGAATGCAATGAAAAGGTCTGCCAACGGGCATCGTGTGGGATTAAACAGGTTTGCTGATATGAGCAATGAGGAGTTCAAGGAAATGTATATATCAAAGGTGAAGAAGCCAATCAGCAAGAAGAGTAACAATGTGATAGCCAGGAGCATGCAGGAAAAGGTGGACTCTTGTGATAATTCACCTTCTTCCTTAGATTGGAGGAAAAAAGGAGTTGTGACTGGTATTAAGAACCAAGAAGATTGTGGTAAGTTTCTTAAACTACATTATAAATTGATAGTATTATTCCTTAGATTAGTGCTAGAATTAATAGTTGGTGTGCTGCCAATTGAGCCAGATCTGTGGCACAAAGTGAATTGAACATTATCCTAATTGGAGCTCTCACTTCTTTTTCTTAGGAAGTTGTTGGGCATTCTCTTCCACTGGTGCCATAGAAGGAATAAATGCATTAGTCACAGGGGACCTCATCAGCCTTTCAGAACAAGAACTTGTAGATTGTGACACTACTAATGATGGTTGTGAAGGAGGTTACATGGATTATGCTTTTGAGTGGGTTATAGGCAATGGTGGGATTGATACAGAAGCTGATTATGCCTACACTGGTACAGATGGTACCTGCAACACCACCAAGGTACTCTTGTTCCTCCTATCCTTGCCTTTGTCTTCATATGTTATATCAACAATTTGAAAACATGATATGTAGAGCAAATTGATGTCTTCTTCACTCTGTCTATCTTAATTACGGTACTTTGTTGAATCAGGAGGAAACCAAAGCTGTTACTATTGATGGCTATACAGATGTAGCAGAATCTGATAGTGCTCTCTTGTGTGCTACTGTCAACCAACCCATCAGTGTGGGTATGGATGGTTCTGCATGGGATTTTCAACTCTATACTGGTGTAAGTCCTATAGCTATTTCCTTGTTCACTATGAATTGCGTTTTGGGAAACAAAAAATTGAATTTGTTTCATTTTTTATCAGGGAATTTATGATGGTGAATGCTCAAGTGACCCGAATGATATTGATCATGCAGTTCTGGTTGTGGGTTATGGTTCTGAAGATGATGAAGACTATTGGATTGTAAAGAATTCATGGGGAACAAGTTGGGGAATTGATGGTTACTTTTATATAAAAAGGAATACCAATTTACCATATGGAGTATGTGCAATCAATGCCATGGCTTCTTATCCAACCAAGGAGTCTTCATCACCATCCCCAATTAGTCCTCCTCCACCACCTACCCCACCATCACCACCGCCACCACCACCGCCTCCTTCTCCTTCACCAAGTGAATGTGGAGACTTCTCATATTGTCCAGCTGATGAGACATGTTGCTGCATATTTGAATTCCTTGATTTTTGCTTGATCTATGGTTGCTGTGAATATGAGAATGCTGCATGCTGTACTGGAACTGAGTACTGCTGCCCAAGTGATTACCCCATTTGTGATATTGAGGAAGGACTCTGCCTCAAAGTATGATATGAAAATCATATCTTGTTTGAGATTCTATTACTTCATTGATCACAATCTTACTTTTTGTTAATAACATTCAAATTTTGGTGCTACAGAACTCTGCAGATTACTTGGGGATAGCTGCAAAGAAGAAAAAGACGGCGAAGCACAAGTTTCCGTGGACTAAAGTGGAGCAAACAAAGAAGACATACCGCCCTCTGCAATGGAAGATGAATCCATTTGCTGCAATGCGTTGAGAGGAGGAAAGTACAATTAATTATATATTTTATCTCTTTGAAGTTTCGAAGTTTGTTGTCACTCTATTCTATTTCAATTTTCTCTAAGGCAGCCAGTATGTTTTGATGCTTAATTTTTAGCATATGATTTAATGGAAAATTAAACATATGTTGCAGGCAAAACCAGAAAACACATGATAAAAGGGAAAATTTGATTTTCCTCTAGATGTCTTTGTGATATATCAGATGCAGTACTTTCATTGGTTACATACAGCTTCGTTTGATTTTATTTTCCTAGCTTTTAGCAAAATAGCGGACCCTTTACCATATATTTGCATTGCCCTGAAACAAACAATTCCAAACTACATTCAACAAAACAAATGCAAATGCAAATGGCAAATGAGAAATGGGAAAAACCATTGTCATTGCATCAACAATGATGATGTCTATGTACCTCTTCAATACAGATACATGTTGTGATCCAAAGTTTAGAGATTTTACAATAGGATCCGTACCAGCTCAAACAGCCTTACATTGGAGTATAATTCTAGATCAGGAATCCAATAGTTCCTATATAGGACACGTTTTTAATGTAAAGCTAAAGTTCCTTGACTTAGGCCTGAGAATCGGCCCATTAACAATCATACCAAGTCGGTTGGAGCAAGCAATTGATCCAACAAAGAGCAAACATTAATGTATAAATATGGGACTTGCTGTTATTTCACATATAATGTAAAATAACAGAAAGTATATAAGAATTTTTAGTTAGCTGTTCTACATTATTTAGCAATAATATATAGAATAATATAAATTTATTTTATTGAATTATTTTTCTATCATGTCTAATAAATGTTAAAATAATAATATAATATATTATAAATATTTATAGTATAAGATGCACTAAACGAACCTCATAATTTAGCACCGTAATCATACCCTATATATATATATGTGTTATGATTGATACAAAATGATTAGAAAAAGCTTCTAACTCTTGACACGTGATTGTCTAAAAAACTTCCAGTTTTTCTAAGAGTTAGTTTAAAACTAAATTAATAATAGATTTTAATTCATTTCAATTTAATGTAAATTATTTTCTTTATGTTTGAAACAAATCATTATAGTTATAAAATTTAATTGAATTGTTTTGTTTGGATTACTATTATGAAAAATAGGATTCAATTTAATTTAATAATTTTACAATACTACGTATGTCAAAAGATAAAGCTCTCTTTTTCTCTGACCTCCATAGCCTAATTCAGTCTCAAAATTAGGTTTTGAATTGTTTTATGAGTTGAACTTCCATAGGTGTTAGATTATTTTTATCATTGGATAGACAAAGATTTGAAGGGTCCATTTTGGGCTGGACATGGATTTGAAGGGGTAGGGTAGTGGGCTTGGTAAGGTTGCGCTTGAAGTTTTAGCATGAATTTATAAGGTAAAACTGAAGCAAGTTCAAGGGAATATTGATCTAAACAGATTTTAATGATCAATTGAATTTGAATTATCTCCACCAACTTTGATAAGAATTCAAATTTAAAAATAAGATTTAAAATAAATTAAATTCTCATGCTTTATAGACTCTAAACACAAGAATTTAATTAAAATTTATTTAGAATGAATTGAATTTTTTAATTTTTGAGATTCAAGTTTCAAATACACACTAATTGACACATGTATACTAAGTGCTAGTTTGGTTTCGCGGCCAAACGGCTAGCACCTGTTTTCACATTTGAGGCCACCCAAAATCAATTTTGTCCCATAATATAAACGTTTGGTTATATTTCAAGAATTAGTTATGAAAACACAAGACACTAATTTTTGGCATTTTGCTGGTTTGAACAAATTACAGGACACATGTTTTTTTTTTTTTTTTGACAAAATTGTTCCTCAAGTTCTTTTCAATTTACATTTAATTTTATTTTTGATGAGCTGTAAGATTGGACATCTCTTTTCATATCTTTTACTCAATCCAAAACACTTCTAATATTATCTAACCAAACACCTACTTAGTACTAAAATCACTTTTAAGTTAATTAACCAAACATAAAAATAATTTTTGTCAAAATCAATTATATAGCAATCACTTTTGATAAAACCAATTTTCTAAAATACTGATTTTTAAACGCAAAATTAAACTAGCCTTAAATGTACATCTCCCTTAAGATGAAATGCCATTGAAAGATTCGGTAGGCTGCCTAATTGATTTGGAGAATCAATTATATAAGATTGGCGGATAATTTATAATAAAATTTTCTTTTTATTATAGTATTTTATATAGTAAAGAGAAAAACCAGTATACTTAACAAAAGTAAGTTTGGTTTGCCTTAATTTGTGCCCATGATATTGTCATTGGCATATAACTATACTATTTTACTTATGTCTAGAAAAGAGTCTCAATAGTCAAAATACTTTCCAAGATTCCCTCAAATTGTAGGACACTGCTTTTGTAAGGAAGGGCTAAAATGAATATTACACATTTAATTTTTTTTTATACAATAAGATTTAAATATGAACTCTCTTTATCAACACATCTATCTTAATTAATTGAATTAATGAAGATGATATCGTCTATTGACATATAGTTTTAACTTTTAATAAAACTCCAAAGAAAATACTAATATAGATAATAATATCAATGCTATGAGATTGGAGAGCATATAACTTCGTCATATGGCTTCAATCAAGCCTGGAAATTAGCTAGGGAATATCTTATGGCGATATTAGATCCAAACTCTCAGCAATACTTTAATATTTAATATTGCTGATGTTGGAATAAATTCTATTTTGCACATGCATGGGATGAGGATTAATAGTATTTAGTATGTCATTTTCCTTAAGCTAGCTACAAAGTTAATTAATAGTTATATGAAAGTGTTAGTACTCTATTAATTAATAGCTAGGGCAGGGGCTAAGTACACAGAATAAAAAATCTCATAACAAAAAAGCAGACTCCATCTTGAATCAACTCTTTTACTAGTGATGATGGAATGAAATCTCATATATAAAATAAATTAAAATACTCAAATTTTAAATATAGGGATTTGATATTCATTCCTTTCAAATCCATCAATTTAGAATATTATCATTTGAAATTTATTGATTTAGACTTTCTTCGTCTAGTTACAATAACTAAACTAAATGAGAACATTTGAAATTTAATCAATCTAAATCTAATGTTTAGTATCAAAAGATGACTAAGAATTTAGATTCGGCATTTTTATTTTTAATTATATTCCAAATATTAATTTTTTTTAATATCTAAAAATAAGATAAGACAAACAAATAACTTTATTATTCTAAAATTTAAAAAACAAAAAATACATACTCTAATAATTACAAAAAAAATATTTTTATAATTATATTTAATATAATCAAATGTAATCCATTAATTAATTTCTTTTTTGGTTTTTGATGGAAATCCATTAATTTGTTATTTCATTGAAAGTTTAATAGTTATATATTATTAGTTGAGTCTATTAAGGAGTTGTCCTATCAGACTGGATATTATCTTGAAAAATTTGTCTGGTCTTGGACCATTGGTTCAATCGGTGTCGGACTGGATAACATGTAAATATATATTATTATATATTTATATATATTATATAATTTTTTTTATTAATTATATATATTAAATACACAAGAAAACAAAATATAATAATATCAATTTTTATTAAATAATAATAAAATCAAATCACAAATAATCAAATATAGTTATCAATAGTTAATATGATAACTGAATAGATTTATTATGCATGATAATATTCAACTTTCAACTTATACATCAAAATAATAAAGACATCGTTAATATAACACTCAAAATTTTCACTAATATTTCATATAAAATACAAATATTTCACTAATTATTAATACAATTAATAGTTTAGAAAAACTATTTGGATCAATCAACTCACTATAGATTTTACTAGTTTCTTTTGATTTTTATGATTTTGACCGATCCAATTACCAAATAATTTTTAAGGTTCAATCAAGTCCAAATTGTTACTCAAGGACACTCCTAACTAGCCGATCTGATATGTTTTTTAAAACATTCATACAATCTATCAAAGTGCGAAGAGCTATTTATTTTATTTAGAAGGTGAAAGGTTCAAATCAACTGAATCGGGGTTGGGCTAGATTGAAAATGAGCATGTTGACATGACTTGGGTTGAATTATATTTATCCAGTGTTTATACGGGTCTGGTTTTAACCCAGTTGCCGTTGTGCTCTATCAGATGGATTCAAAATAACACATTTTAGCAAGTTGTTAAAATTCACTAAATTAAGGCCTGAAATCCATTCATAAATTTAGTTCAAATTCATATATATTCACGTTATTTACATTAAAAGTAACCAAACAAATTATTAAAAATGATTAACTCAATTCATAGTTGTACCAAAAAAAAAAAATTAAAAAATTAAAAAAATTCAAATTCATATTTTCAAATCCACTCTCCAAACGGAGACTTATATGAATGTTCATGTTAGCAAATTCATGGAACAAAAATAGTGGAAGTTGTCACATGGCAGTCAAGAATTGAGAAAGAGGGGCTCACATGTCAGTCAAGAATGGCAGACAAGTTAGATCAAGAGAGGCGATCTTATTTGTTTGAAGGTACACGGCGCTGTCCGTAATTTAAGTATAAATTAAAAAAAGAAAAAAAAGAAGAGAAATTAATATATGGCAACCTATAATAGTTTCAACCATTTAAATAATCAAATCATTATTAGGCTCAATTTCTTGCTGTATCAACTAAGTTTAGAAATATCTAAATTTATATGTATACCCCAATTTTCATTCTATTAGATGAAAAGAATTTATGATTCATAAATAATTCTAATTACTTTTTTTTGTCAACTAAATAAAGATAGTACAATTCAACTAATTAGTCATTTAATTTAATAAACAAAATATTATGTGTAATAGATGTACCCATACGACAAAAATAAAAATTTGAATATGACAATAAGTAGTATTGAAATAATTATCTTAATTGTAACATAATTTGATAAATTAACTTCATAATAATACTTACAGAGAAACCCAATAAATCAAAACAATAAATTATTCAAGCTAAAATTAAAATATTTATAAAATTTTTAAGCTTTAAATTTTTTTTAAAAATTAATAAGTAGTGTAAACTTTGTTGACATTGTCCAAACATTTAAATATCTTTTTCCATATATCCACATCAGATACTTATTACTTTCCGGATATCTGCCTTGAAATGATAATCTCATCTTAATGTCTCGTGTCTGTCTGCAATTGAAGTTATTGACAATGATTCCACACATACTGCGTGGACTGCGCACAAAGGAGGGCCATTGATGTGGGTCGGTCTGCTTTCTTACTCCACATCCATATCTTTGCCAAAATCAATCCATGATCGTTTGCTTTCATAACTGTCTCCGTTCCCAACTGTACGTCCGTGACTAATTCTTTCTAACTCTTCCACATGATTAACCATCCAATACCAAAGTTTTTTATTTTTTTTATTTTAAATATTCTGAAAAAATAAAATAAAAAATGACCATTTTTAATTGTTTTTGGCCTCTTTGGGTTTATTTTTCCATTTCCAAAAACTAGACTCTGAGTAAGTGAGTCCAGTCTTGCTCTTTCTGAGAGCAACCGGGATAATACAGACACAAAGCAAAAAGAAGTAAAGCTTGTATCTTTCTTTCTTGGCTTTTCTTTGGGTTTACTCATTCCTCCACAATCTACGGCATCATTTCAATCCCCAACCATTCTTGCCGTCTGTTCATGGGCATGCCCTCTTTTTCCCTGGTAATTTTTCCTTTCTTTTGATTTTGTCCTTACTTATATCTTTCTCTGAAATTAATGGCTTTATTGTGGACAATTCTGTACTGTTACTTGTTCTGGTGCTGAGTTTGTTGCTTTGAATAAGATTTTATTTCTGCAAAAATGTGTTTGTGTTATGTTTTGTTCTGTTTTTGAGCAGGTCGTTGTTGTTGTTGTTGCTTTTCCCATCCCCATTTGGAGATGTTAATGTCTGCAATGGGTCAATTTTGGATTTTTGATTTACTATGTAAAAAAGTAACCTTTCATGATTGATTAAGTGATTTGCATCATCTTCTGTTTGGTTGCTGAGAAAGAAGGAGCTTATAGAAAGAAAATGGAAACGTTTCCTGTATTGTTTTTTCTCTCCCAGTAGAATTAATTGGTAAAAAAGGATCCTTATTTTAGCAAATAATCATGGAAAATTTGATTGTTATCTTTTTCATGTCTTTCAACACATTAGCGTAATATTTCTCTTCAACCCTGCTTAATGGCTAACAACATTGATGGCAATTGTATACCATTTTATCTTGATGAAAAATTTCAAGTTTTAATTTTATTGTTTTCCCTCTTTGATACTCCTCTGATCTATCATTTATGTTACTGCTGAACTAAATTCTATGTTAATGGCTTAATTACAGATGATTACTCATTCACTATAGAGTATATACAGAAAATACAACAAATCAATCATGGAAAACAAAGAAAATCAAGCACAATTAAGTTTGAAATATTATAATTTTCCATGATATGGTCTTGTAATGTGATCTCATTTATTTTGATTTACTTGATTTGCTCCCTTTGATGCATAATTGAATTTCATTTCTTTGATCAGCTTCATTTCACATTATGATTTTCTCCAACATCTCAATTCCAGTCTTGATTTATTCCGCAATACATTTTTGACTTCAAACAAGAAACATCTTTCTTACAGTTTTTTTTACCTAAGGGAAATTTTCAAAATTAATAATTAGATTTTTACCATTTGGTTTTTGTTTGGATTTTGAAAATTGGTATCTAAAGTAATTATTTCCTGATCTTTCCTTTCCCAGTTTCCATTGTGACTTTATACCAGACAGCGTTGCGAACTGTGCACTTCAAATTGAGTAAGTGCACAGAATTGTGAAACAGGATGGCTGAAAGGAAATTAAATATTAATGCCCCACTACTTTCTGTAAGGCGTTTTTCTGCTAAGTCAACATCTTCAAATGGAGAGAATAAAAAGATGTTCCCAAAATCCGTGCCCAACCGCCAACATTCTCTTCCATCTTATAACTCTGACTTGACATTAGATCAAGTGACAGAACCTGTTGCAGTTCCTTTCAAATGGGAGCAGATACCTGGAAGACGCAAGGGTGGTAGCAGATGTGAGCCTCAGGATCCTGGGGAAGCTTCTATCACTCCAAAGCTTCCCCCGGGAAGGTCTCTGAGTGCTACAAAACAATCATTGGAAATGGAATGTATAGATGCAAATATATTTAGGTCCAAAAATAAAGCACATTCTTTTAATGACAATGTAATTACATTAGGTTGTGACCAAGAAGCAAAATATGAGAAAAGAAGCTCAAGTGTGGAGGATGGTGAAGATTCTTATTCTGATGCACTTGACACATTGTCTCCTACGGAGTCATTCTCCTTGAACTGCAATGTAAGTCATCTCAGTGGGTATGGTTCGGATGTCAAGCAGTATGGAACCTTTTCTACTGATCCCCAAGCTCAAGAGTTCATGATGAACCGCTTCTTGCCTGCAGCTAAGGCGATGACTCTACAGCCTCCTCAGTATGTAAGAAAGCATTCTGGACCACTCGAACAACCTAGAGAGGTTACGAAACTGGTTGGTGAGGAAAAGAGGGCCATGCTTAATAAAAATCAGACTGCAATAATACCATACTATAGCCAATCCAAGGACGGAAGAAGAAAGTGATGACGAGGATCAGGAGTATGTTGATTCCACAACTAAAGGTTGTGGGTTGTTTTCTCAATTGTCTCTGAAGAATTCTTTATGCTTACTGAGTGCCTGTTCCCAGGATGAAAATAAGAAACCGGATTCTGATGTCTCCCACATGTGATGTCGGGAAACCAAGTAAAGCATCCTACAATCAATCTCATAGCCCAACTGTCAAGAAGGTAACTACAATGTTTATTCTTTTCATTCATTTGAGATTTAGATTGTTGGTTTTTGTAACAATATCAGTATACCTTTCCAGCTTGCTTTGGACACTTTTTATAGGAAGAAATCAGCTTCTGGAGCTGGTTCATCTGATTTGCAGGAGATAAAGATTAAGAAGAATAGAGACTCAAAGAGGTTCAATTACTCTGGTGAACTACAAACCACAAGCAGGTTATCTCCTTTCCGGTGTTCAAGGGGCTCTGACATATCCCCCTGCCAGAGTAAAACTCCTCAATCTCCTCTTCGTGCAATAAGGTTTCTTGGTAGCTCTAAAGAACCTGAGAATAATAAAATCGATAGGTTAAAATTTTCTAGTCAAGGCAGCGGAAACCTTGAGGAGGTGCTATCCCAAAAATCCAAAAAAGGTTCTAATTCAGTGAGCATTAGTGAATCAAAGAGGTTTAATCACTCAGGCAACCTACAAACACCAGGCAGGTCATCTTCCTTACAGTGTTCAAGAAGTACTGGAGTCTCTCCCATCCAGAGTGGAAGACCTCAATCTGCTTTTGGTGGAGGAAGGTTGCTTGTTGGTTCTAGAGAGGATGAGAATAATTTTGCTGATAGGACAACATTCTTCAGCAGAAGCAGTGGAAATCTTCAGCAGGTGCTCTCCCGAGAAGAAAAAAGAAGTTTGAATCCAATTATCCCTGCCATTGAGAAAACAGTGTACATAGATACTGTGGAAATATCATCTTCAAAGTCAAGTTCTGCAATCAAGGGGAAGATGGACTTTGAAAGTGAGGAATGTACTGGGGCCTTACAAGAAAAAAGGGTAACAGAAGAAACTTCAACAGAAATTTTGTGTCAAGATACAAAACCCACGGACTCTTCAAAGGGAAGTGGCATTTTGGAGCCTGAAGTCTCAGATTCTATATATTCCCATTTATCAACTTTTTCTGAGATATTAAATCTTAGATTCCAAAATGAAACAACCAAGGGATGCAAATTGGAAAATGGAAATAATGATCTGCAATTTTCCTCAGAACATATGAAAGAGATAGCTGACAGAAATTCAAATGTGATCTCTGATCAGATTAAACTTGCAGATGATTCAGGAAATGTTATTGCTGATTCTTTGCAATCTCCTGCTCCCCCGCCTTTACCAAAATCACCATCTGAGTCTTGGCTTTGGCGTACATTGCCTTTAGTTTCCTTAAGAAATTCTTTTTTGAGTTCAAGTAATGGTGGTAGCCAATCTCATACTAAAAAGAAGGGTTCTAGTATGACATGCACCCATACCAAGTGGGAAACTATAGTGAAATCTTCGAAGTTGCATCACGATCATGTGCGCTATTCTGAGGTAACCTCATCAATTTTATCAATGATTTTGCATTTGTTAAATACTGACAATGATGAGAACTCACATATATCTTCCCATGGCAGGAATTAACTTCACATGTATCTCAGCATTCAAAAACTTGAGATAAAACTGAAAGTCTTGGTGTGGAATTAATTTTCTATTATACTCACTGGGCATCCTTACTGTCAGTGTCTGGGGTGATATCACAGGTAAGCATTTGTGCTAGAGAAAATGAAGCAGCGAGGTTGATGCAACTGCCTCATCAATTGAATTGGATTTCTTTGGATTTTGATTTATCGAAGTTCATTCCTAAATCCTAATACCATTGTCTATTTTCATTTCTTTTACTGTATAGTTAAGAAGCAAACCTCATTTTGGTGATCAATCAAGATAGAGTTTCTTTTGAACTACTTGTACTTTTTGGCAGATCCCAGATTTCCTACACCTGCCACCTAGATAAGTGCAAAGTCGCTATTTTGTGTGCGCTTTCACTTCCCCCACCCCTAATTCTTGTTTGTTTTTTTTTTTTTTTTTTTTTTTTTGTCTTATTGGGGAAGGGGAGGGGGAATAAACCCCTAAGGCCTTCCGAAAGAGTCAATCCTTGGACTTCCTGGATAGCGAGAAATGCTAGGTGCCGCTGGATCACATGACCTAATTTTGTCAAGACATATGCACATAGATTCTCTTGTTTATGACTTAATGATGAATTTCAAGTGATGGTAACAAATTAATTTGAGTGGCAGTGGGTTTTATGTAATATATAAAGTGATTGCTTCCTATTATTCATGCATCATTTTCTCTGTTTATCCACTTTGATTAATTGTTTATGTGTGATTACCCTGTATTTTTCCTTCTCCTCCCAATTCCCTGTACAAAAGAAATATGCAGAGGATCAGAATTACATGTATGGAGTCTTTTTTTCATACTGAAAACCAGAACAGCAGTTTATCAAAGGCACAAGTAATTCAATTCTGTATATTAAACAAAAAATTGTTAAGGAATAGCTCCAACTCAAAACCATGAAATATCTCCAAAAACCATCTTATCAGCACAAAAAAATAATAATAATAATGAAAATAAAAATTCCCCGTAATAGATGTCCAAAAATAGAGAATTAATGAGTTAGCCTCACAATTCGCTGATCTCTATATAAAGATTCTAAATGGGCAGGGAAAGGACTACTGGACTTCCAGTTGTGTAACCCTAATTGTATATTGTTCCTTAGCACAATTATGGGACTCCGAATGGGCTGTGGCCCTAATTAAAAAATAAATTGTGCAGAATGGACTTCTGCTGAGTATGGAGGGATAGGAAGTGAAAAGTCTAGGGAAGATGGTCTGGCTCACACAGAACACACTGCGAAGAACTCCATACTTATCCTTCTGTTAACAGAAGAACAGAATTTATTAACTTACTCACTACTTCTCCAAGTAGCACTACAAAATTGAGGGATTAGTTGGTGGATGGTGGTTCTCATTTCCTTTAAATGAGAGATCTCCTTGGAGCTATTCAAATTTGAAAATGTGGTCTGCAGCTGGAACATGCAAGTTCATGATAAATTATCCATCTACAAAACTTACACATACAAAATTTGTATACATACACGGAATTTAATCTGGTATCAATTTGGAGTTCTTTCTAGGTGCAAGGCATGCAAATTAAAGCAAAACTGATTTGCTGTCAGAAGTACGAGACGCATTGCTGCATTGCAAAACTTGCATGGGTATAAGGAAATTGCTTAGGGAGATCTATGGTATTCTTTTACATATGTAGATCCTAAGTACTGGCCATCAATTGGCCCTTTTGCTATATGTTGTATACCAGTTTCCCTTTTGGGGGAATGTCTATGAGTTTGTAATTAGCTAAGTTCTATGCTATATGGACTGACACATTTTGCTTCTAAGAAAGTGAAAGCTTTGTGCTAATTTCATTTTTGCTTTTGCAACGAGTCTTCTCTTCATCGTTCCCATCTCTCCAGCTCAATCCCAGTTGCAAATCCTGATCTTTCCACTGCTTCTCTTGATTCAACTGTATGTTTGAAAACAAATAAGTAATCAGAAAACTTCAAAATAGTACAAATCGATTATGTTCTGTTATCATTATGTAATGCACAAGACCATTACCTGAATTCGAAATGGGGACTCAAATTCTTTCTTTAATGAATAGGAATTGCCATTAGTATCATGTGAGCTTGATAGATGTTGCCTCATACTTGTATTGTTTCCAAGGCTCAACTCAGCTGTTCCAACAGAAGCTGGCCTGGTGCCAAACTGTTGTCCGATAAAAGCATTATTACCCCAAGTAATGTTGGCAGGTGTTCTTCTGACCTTCCATTGATTGTTAAACATGTCAAATAGAGGCCACCTTTTCTCTTCAAGAAATTGGCTAGGTGTCATGGGTACAATTTTAATGGTTGTATCCGTCAGTTGAACTTGGTTTAAAGTTGCTGACCTGCCTTGAGTTTGGAAAGCCGTTAGAGGGTACCACTTCATTACTAACTATGGAACTTGGTCTCCTGAAAGAATGCTGATTGAAATACCAGCTGTGCTGGTGCCTGTGATATCAGACAGAGATAGGGAGACTGTTACTGCTAGATCGATAGAATGGAAATTATGAAACGAAAATAAAAAAAACAAAATCAAAACATAAGACATAATTTACGTGGCTTGGCTTTTGGTTCACGGGCAAAAACTGGCAAAGTATTTTCAAACTCAAAATGATGAAATATAAAGTTATTAATTAGGCTAAAACAAAACCCAAATCGAGTTTTTTGATGAATCAAAAAGGGAAAAACAGAAGGCAGGTGTTGAATATTTAAAATTCATACTCAAGTAGAGAATATTAAGGTTCATGTAAGAGAACAAGAAACATATTTGTTGGGAGCTACCTTGAATCTTTAGATCTGATATCTGAAGGTGATAAAGAGATCAATGAAGACCCCAAAGGACCTTGAACAAGGTTATTCTCATTGGAACTGCTCGTTAAAATAATGCCTCCATTTCCCATTTTAAACTGTTGATGAAAACTAGTTGTTTGGTTCAATATTTTGGAAATACGATCTACTTCTTGCACAGATCTGTATGTGTGAGATAGTACTGCAAGGTATAAGCAGATTACGTTCAATAAACAAGAAAAATTTAGCTCATTGGAAAAAAAAAAATCAGTTAAGATTGTGCATGCATGCATTGAATACATTCTTTTACGTTTATGCCTTTCTGGACTACATATATTCTCTAGGGTTTATGCCTATCTTGACTGTATATATATCTTGTTCTCAGTACATGTTCTATAAAACATTCTTTTACGTTTTCTTCTTGCTTCAAATATATAACACAATTGTTTACCAGTTTATTTAACTAATTTTGCAGACATTCCACTATTTTGTGTCATCTTATTTTAATTGAAGTTGAATACAAAAGACAGTGTACTCACTATTGTTTATAATAGATATATATTATAATAAGCAAGTCACTTACCTTGCCCGGTTTCATCAAGCTTTTTGCTTCTGTACATCTGCAAGTGACTCTTTACATGAGCAATGCTAAGTCCTCTCACATTCATTAGCTGGAGTACCAATTTGGGAGTTGCTCCTACAACAATGCAAATTAGAGGTTTAGCTAATTAATTAGCAAACATATAATACATAGAAAGGCATTAACACTATATTCTCTACATATAGCCAATTACTTGGGACTTACTCTCTTGTCCACCCAGTTTTTCAACAGCATGCACAAAGGAGTAATGGAGCTCAGGTGTCCACCGAAGCCGAGGCATCTTGGATCTAACATTCTGTCTCACTGTTGGTGTTCTTTGATCCTTGCCTTGATCTCTAATTGTAGTACCATTTACTGAAGTAGTATTCTGATCGCTCTTTCTTTTATCATTCTCCTCATCACCACTTAGTTCATCACCTACCTCAGCTGTATCATTATTACTTTCTTCACCACCGGCTTCTTCGTTTAAATCAAAGGACGAGGACTTTTGGAAAGAAGATCCTAATGAAGTGTTTTTGGCTTGTTCCTCAATCCGGTCGCATTTTTTTTTCTCTCGGCTCTCTGATCCTTCCATCATGGCCAGTAGAAGTTGTGTCTCTTCTGAAGTTCTTGTTTTGCTGAACGAAAAGAAACGAAAGAAATCATGTACATGAAAAGAATTTCCAATTTAACTGAATATAGCTAACTGTGAGAGGTTATATTATATCCACCCATAGAAATAGTAGTTTCTTGAATTTAAGATTAATCTTAATGAGAAGAATGCACAACCAACTTTCTAACTTTAAATATTAAATGAATTGAGTGACTGTAAATATTTATTTCTCTAAACAACCAAAGTAGTTAAAGCTCGCAGTATATAATGATCAACATGTTATGAAAAGGAGGCTGAGAAGCAATTGATCAGAAGGTCATTTCATTTCTAATTTGCCATTTCATTCAAAGATAGAATTTGTATTTTTCTTAATTAATGAAAAATGAAATCCTAATGGGCCTTAAAAAGAAGACAAAATATATCTTCAGCAAAAGATGAAAACACAAATTCTATTTTCAAGTGCAACATGAAAATTAGGATGAATGATTTTCTAGAAAACACAAATTAAGAGAAATAAACATTCAAAAATAGAATTTGTATTTGCCTTAAGTTATAAAATCATTCATGTAGAAAATTCGGAATTTTAAGTGCAAGATGAAAACACAAATTAAGAGGAAATGAGGGGGGGGGGGGGGGGGGTAGTGATCTTCTTTTTCTTCCATTGTCATCTTAGCAAAAGATATACATTAGAAGAAAATAACTTAACAGCTACATTGTTTATAGTAAATGGAAAGGCACAAGAAATAGTTAATGAGTAAGATGAAAACAGAAAAGAATGCTAGAGATATCATATATATAACCCTTGATTTCTTCTTGGAAATGCATAGCTAGCGTTCAAAAGAAAAAGAAATTTTCTACATGCTTTAACTTCAAATTTTCTATTGTGAAATTGGTTGAAGTTCAAGGAGGAATTGAAGAAGGAATGAAATGAGAAATCACCACTGGATGGTTGGGTTTGTGAATTCTGAGATTCCCTATTACTATATATCTATGAGCATATTGATAAATAAGTATTAAAAAATGCAACACATCGGAAACAACTGAACAAAGTAATCCTAAGTAAGAGAAATAATCCAAGTCATATTTTTATTGATCAAGATCTTGAGTTATATCTTCAGCATGATCTCCCCACCAACCACAAGTAAAAGATAGACATAAAAGAGGTGAGATCTTTTTTCTTTTTTCATTTCCCTTAGCTAATTACAAACCATTGATGGTGATGATGATGATGATCACATGTGTGCTTCCCCTCCATAGTTTGTAGATGATCAGGTAATATGCATCTTCATATTCAAAGTTTCAAACATATCACCAATCAGTTCACTCACCCTAATATATAGCTAGGCTCAGATATTAAAACAGCTGGACAGACAAAGCTAGAGTTAGTCCTTGGACATGGTTGATCTTGCTGTTGGTGAAAGAGGAGGAAGATCTAGAGAGAGAGAGAGAGAGAGAGAGTGAGAGATTGGTACTGTTTTGGTAACTGGTTTTATGGGATGTTTTTGTTTCATTCAGGACTATATAGAATTATAAATTAATATAATAATAGTTAAAATATATATTACTAATTAAGACTTTGATGATGGTGTTTGTGTCATAAAAATAAAGTAAGAAATTAAGAATATGTCAACAATCTTGAGGCAGGCAGACCACTTGTTCTGTCTTTAAATTGCATTGACACTCAATAATGGAGACAGATGCAACTGAATTCCTCTTAATTTGTGTACTGTTTCTAATCATGTGAAAATTCCTAACCTTTTCTACCCACATATGCCTCCACAGTTGTAACAATATATAATCTCTCACTCTCACTACTCTCTCTCTAGCTGGCTTGCTAGCTCATGTCTATCATAATTGTGTGAACTCTGTTAGCTAGAGACTCCTCTCATTGTTATTCTCATTATTGAAGTTAATGACCTGCGTTTAGTGTAATTAGAAAAAAGAATGTGGGGACCAATACCTTCATCAACCTTTAAATAATTAAATTTCTTCCCACCTAAACTAAGACTTTCTTCCCCATGCATTGATATATATATAGAGAGAGAGTACTGCATTGTGTTCTTGTCCCTATATTCTTAGTTTTCAGTTTACACTGCCATATATAAACTAGATTCTATAATTGATCATAATTAATTATTTTCAATAACATCTGATTGATTGGTCTATCTTAATGAAGATAGGAGTTGAATAGTAATTAGAGTTATGGAGTAAGTACTTGTATTTATAAGAGATCAAAATATATTTTTAGAGTCTCACATAATAGAGTATGTTCTTAGATTGAATTAGTCTAATGACATAGTATAAAAGCTCTGATACCACAATAAGTTATCACTTCAATTAAAATCTCAAATTATTGGTAATTGACTCGGAAAACACATCAATTACGACTTGAACGTGTGATATGAAAATGGCATCCATTATTGTTTAATTATGTTAGCAACTGGAAGTTTTATATATTGATTACATACTTAATAGCATATTTGACAAATGAAAATAGCTCTTTATAGTTAATTAAGTGATTTAGTATGAAAACTTGACTACAGCTTATGGATTTCTTCCAAATGGGGTAAGAGAAATTAATGAAAGAGTATACTGAAGAATTCTGAAGAAATTAATGGAGGCAAAATTTGCACAATTGGATCAACTAAGGAGAAGCATCTTAGATATTATAACAAAGCAAGAATCCCATTTGGAAATCCTATAGTTTGTCAGTGTTAAGCTAGTGAAACTTTGAGGAGGAGGAGGATTAATATGTTACCTACCTATTGACAAAGTGCAGCTTACTTGTAAAGGTAATCTTATTTAATGGGAAATTTCAAAATCAACTTCATTGACTTTCGAATGCACTCAACCTATTGTTTTTGTTAACTTACCCCAAGCAATATTGTGTATGAAGCTTATCATTGTCTATGTCAAATATTCGAGGATAAAATATGAGATAGTATTACGTATATCCCAAATCAATTCAATCAACTTCTTAAGCACTCTGTTCCTAGCTATATTATTTCTCAATATACCAAGAACTTAAAGAATTTAATATTGATCAATGATCAGCGACAAAGAAATGTGACATGAATACATGATCATCAAGGTTATTGACAGGGGCCAACCCTAGAGGGAGTGAGGTGAAGGGGAGTACTAGCTAGTCTGCTGCTAGCAAGATCAAGACCAAAATATTTAGTTTATCATTTCCCAATGCCATATTTCAAAGAGTATACACAATTTCCAAATAAATAAATATTAGAGACGAATTATCAGGGACAGGTATTTCTTCTGTTCGTAAGGAGATCAATTGGACCGTTTTGAGTTCAAATTGAAAAAGATGATATTTTCTCCCCTCAGATTGAGACAAAAGACGAATCACTTACTTCTATAAATTAGGTTTGGCTACACGACACCAAAAATGGCTCGTTATTCATGAAATGTGCATATTTTCAATTCATTACAAGGAGAAGGAGAAGAAAGAGAGTAGAGAGAGAAAGAGATGCATGACAGGGAGATGAAGAAAAATTAAAAGTTCCAAACCGAGGAGGCAATGTATATGATAAGACTATAAGTCCCAAACCAACGTATACCTAGATGAAAATTAAAAGACTATGGTTTCTTGTCTTTTCTTGTGCATGGGAGTTGACAATTTCATTATTTTAAATATCATCCAGAATCTTTCAAAGAATTACACCTTTTTATTATTATTTCATGGATGAAGACGTCCAACATTGCATTATTATACACCAATTTGATGTTTAATATAAGATGTAATGGATCAAACGTCATATAGTATACTATTTTATTGACCCATAAAGGAGAATCTTGTCCGATAATATTAGTTTTATAAGGAAAATGCTAAACCTCCTAAAATTATGTGTCTTTTGTGCTTTTTTCCAAGGAATTTTTAGTTTATGAATTGTGTTATTTAGTGAAACGACTTCTTAGCAATATCTGATAGACAATTAAATGATATGATAATTAATACTATGAATGAAAAGTAAGAAATATTGAAGTATGAATATAGTATGAATATATATATATATATATATATACCTTACTCTACAAGGTGCATCACCCAATTTATATTTGGTGGAAATTTCTAGATTCACCACTTTCATCCTTTCCACTGCCAATGTATGACATTTTTTACTTTTATCTTTTTAGTCCAATAACTAGGATTTTAAGATTTTTTTTATATTTAACATGATTCTTAACATTTCACTAAATCTGAAAAATCTTATACTTCGAGCCTTTATCTGAATTGTCATGAATTTTTTTGTTGCAATCGGCTTCGTGAAGATGTTCGCAAATTGCTCACCAGTTTTGCAAAACTGCATATATCTCAATTACTCCTCAAGCTTAATACTTCATAATTCAAGTATTTTATAAATAATTCTGCCAATTTTCACCAACAAATGGATAAATTATTTATAATTACAAGTCGCACAAATTGAGTTTCACTCAAAATCCTCCTTTTAAGCCAAATTAGAGTTACTCATGAATCCTCAACGCCCAAATACATGCATTCCCTATTTCCTAAAGGCATAACCCACATCCATGACAGTCACAGACTCTCAGTCAAAGTCTACAACACACACACACACACACAAAAATGAAAAGAGAGATTCAAAGAAATCAACATATAAGAAATTTGTACAATTTTTGAAAATCCCCAAATCCCTAAATCCTAACATTAATCACATATTCAGAGTCCTTGAATTCATCTATTTCAAACTTGGCTAGTTGGTGAATCAAAACAATACTTGTAAGAACTCAAAAACGAAAAAAAAAAATAAAAAAAAATACCATGCTGGCAGAACCGGTGAGGCTAAAAAAATCAATGATTCACGATCTGAGATAAAGAGAGAGAAAAGGATTTGGGAGAGACAGACAAAATCACACCCCTAACATCCTAAAACCAAAAAAAAAAAAAATCGATATCATACTTGGCTAGTTGGTGGAGGTTACAAGCAGTAGCAAGAATGCAAAGCACCTAGTAAACACACGCGTCAACGGCGGCAGGTACTCCTATGAAGGACGAAGGGTATCCAATGTAACATGAACAAATCAAAGGTGAGAGGAATGAAGTGGGCAAAGAGGCTTTAGAACTACTAAAATTTCACCCAAAAAAAAAAAGGAGAAAAAAATGGAGAGAAATAAAAATCACGGTCTCTAGGACTCAAATTGGAGAAAACTATTAGAGACAACATATGTTATTGCATGTAATGTAAATAGACGCATATATTGTAAAGTAGACGCATATATTTTCACGCAAAATGACACAAACAAACCAACAAGGTTGGGTGTAGTACTAAACGGGTTGCACTCATAAGATTAGAACATAAATTCGAACCTTAGAGCATGTAATTTTTAAGAGGGTCTCTCAGTCGCAATAGAGTTCTAGCAGAAAAACTCGAGAGATAAAGAAAATAATGCAGACAAAGTAAAAATGATAAAATATTTCAAGTTATTTGCTATTGCTATGTTGTCACATATAATAAAAATTACTAACATAGATATGTTTGCGTTAAAAGGTGCCAAAATTAGACCATTATCTTCGTTAGGAGAATATTATTTATAACAACAATCAAATTTTTTGAATACTTGTCAATGTCAACATTTTTGTTGTTGCCAATAATCAATTGGTGGACGTGCTAGGGGTGTTCATAGGTTGGTTTGGTTCGATTTCAGAGCTAATCCTGGACCAAACCAACCTATTTTAAAGAGTAGTACCTACAAAGTCAATTGCTTAACTAATAACTTGTATAAAACAATAAATAAATAAATAAAGTAGTAACTATTTTAAAGGGTAATAACCTGCTTTTCATTTACAAACTAATTAACAACCTAAACAGAAAAATAAACTCTAACTGAACCATATAAAGAGTGGACTTAAAATGAGACTACAATACATAATGGGATTAATTGAGAAGATATATGAGCTGCTAGTTTGATTAATTGTTGACTAAATAATTAAGAATTATATAATTTTATAGAGATATATTAATTTAAAAATTAATAAATATAAATTACTGGGGTTACAGTGGATTAGGTTACTTTTTTAGTCATGGTGAAAAAATTAAAACCTTTCAATTTCAAAATATAACATAATAATAAAAAATGAAAAATTTTATTGTAAGCAGAATAATTTTCTTTAATATATTAAACTCCTAACAAATAGTAAGTTTTAATTGATAAATTTGGATTAAGAAAAAAAAAATGGATAGAAGATTTGTCAGCAGATTGTGATAATAAGTTTAAATCAAGTTTCTAATTTGGTTGGATGCAAAAGTATGATAAATTAAATTTCACCAATAATTTGTTTTATTAAAATGTTAAAATAAGATTTATAATTTTTTTAAAAAAATAAAATAAAATAACTCTTATAAAATTTTATTTTTTAATTTTATCTTTTTTGATTCACTACTGAAACTCAAAATAAAAAAAATTTAAGTTTCATTGTTTACAATAATCTAATAAAAGTGAAATATATGTTGGATTCTTATATTATATTCTGACAAAATAAATTAAAAATATTGTAAAATATAACATAATTTAAAATAAAAAAATAAATTAATCTGCACATCCAAAAAATGGGCCCACAACAGACCAATATGGTCCTATACCGACCCAACCTGCCGTCCATGTTAACTGAAGCAGGTTGGATGTAATTGGCCGGTTAACCGATTTGACTGAAGATTATAAATATATTTATTAATTATCATCATTAATGTACACAGATTTTGGGCAATTATACATGGGCCCAAGACCTTGCAGTTGGGCTTCGGGTTTCTGACATTATAACTAACGAAATGGGCACAAATTGGACATAGGATCTAGAAAAAACATAAACATGGGTCGAACATTCTAAAAGCCCACTTCTAGGCCTAAGCCGATCGACCCGTGAAATTTAATTAGTTTTTAATATCGAAAAACCGATTTAGGATGGTTTTTTATTCAGCTGACGTTCTCCCTACACTAATTGTGCCGGGTCAGTTGGTTAAAACTCTAAACCGACCCCACCCGACCCGACTCGACCAATTGACACCCCTCCTCCCCTATCAACTATCAAGTATAAGCACGAAGAGATAGAAATAAATACAGTGAGAAACCACGAAATGTGGGCCCGGTCAAAGGAAATATAATAATTGAGAGAAAAGCGCGTCCGTGTACTTCGGAAGTGGGGGCCTTCGTCACCACTAACATAAAAAAACCGTGGGAGCAACCACACTCCGTCGTCAAACACCGTAACCTGAATTAAGTTCCGCCGATCAAACTCTTATTGTGTGGAGCAACCCAACTCTGTAATCTACCATTAAACAAATTAAATAAAAGAAAATTTAAATTTTTTTAGAAAAAAACAGAAGAGAAAAAGAAAAACAGAACAAAGCTTGTTGGGGTGGCTGGTGGGGGGCGAGAGAGAGAAACTGAGGAAGAGAAAAAAACTGGGAAAAGAAAGAGAAAACAGTGAGAGAAGAAACCCAGAGAAAGAGGCAGAGAGAACGCCCTGAGGAAGATGGTCAAAGAGACAGTCCTCTGAGATCATCCTGTAAAGGGCAGTAACAGAAAAATTCTTTTCTTTGCTGCCTTTGAGTCTCAATCTCCCCCACCACCTATCACCCCGCATCCCTCACCTTCATTGTATTTTCTTCACCTGCATTATTATCAATATACCATTATCAGCCCCCCAGATAAATTTGCATTGTTACTATCAGGGACAACGGAAAAAGAGGTTATTTTCCTGCACCCTTTAATCCCCTCTGAATGGTAATTTTGGTTCCCTCATACCCTTTTTGTTTTCCCTTTTGATTTTGGTTCATTTATATTGCTTGCTTGTTAACGGGGTTATTCCACATTCTTCATTGTCTTTGCATTGCAGTTATTGTCCTACTTTTTCTTTTTCATAAATAACATCTTAGGAGAATTTGCCTTAATTTCCTTGTTTTGCATTTGAAATTTCAGCTCCAATTATATTGCTGAGATTCATTGAAAAGGAGACATTGTGCTGGGTTATGCGCTTGTCGACTCAAAGGGTGTAATAAGAACGATTAAATTTACAAAGATGAGGGACCATGATGTCAATTTCGGACCCGAAAGCTTGCACGACTTTGCTTTTCTTTGTAAATTAAATATTGCGTAGGTATTGAGTTTTCTTCTGCTTCTTGTTGATAATTCTTTACGGAGTCCAAGTAGATTGAAGGGGTTGATTTCTATAAACAAACCTGGCGATTTTGTATAGTGTATGGTATAGCGACCTGGCTATTGGCGGATATAGTTACTGCCTCCACTACCGTGCATTTGGTTCATTGAAATGGGGGTTAGATGGAACCAATTTGGATTTTGGTTCCAAAGTGTCCTCGGGTTGATTCTTCTTTGGGGAATTCGGGATTGTTGGTCTGTCAATGATGAAGGTAATTTTCATTTAGAAATGGTTCTTATCTTTCTATTTTCGTTTGGTGTTTAGTGTGTAATTTTTATTGCATATGGAGAGGAAATGCAGGATTAACGTTGTTGGAGTTCCGGTCAAGAGTAACATCTGATCCATATGATGCTCTCTCAAATTGGAATCATCATGATAGTGATCCTTGCACATGGTTGGGTGTTCATTGTGTCAACGGTAAAGTGCAAAAGCTGTAAGTTCCTTTTAGTTTTCCTCCAAGTTTTCCAGTCAATATACAATCTTTCGTTTCATATAATGTTCTTCAAATACCAGTGCTGAGTTTTTTTCTGGCACAAATTAATCATTTGGGATCTTTCCTGTTTTTCTGTAACCTGTTTTAGGGATCTAAATGGGCTATCTTTGGAAGGGACATTGGTCCCTGAGCTTGGGAAACTCAGCCACTTAAAATATCTGTAAGTATTGTTTTAGTGTTGCCATTGACATCATAGCTAAACTTTTTGTTTTTCCAATAAAATGGTGTGTGAAGGTTAATTCTTGCTGCTAACGCTTGCATGCATTTCGTACCCTGATCTGATGCACAACAAGTACATGATGCTTACACCAATTGTTTATACATTCAAAATCTTGATTAACATCTCTGAAGGTTTGGAACCTATATATAAATGTCTTACAGTCTTTGTACATTACTCCAAGTTCATAATCTTGATTATCATTTCCCTATCTTCGTCACCAGTCTAATCTAGAGTTAGTCATACAATCTTGTTTGGTCACTGCCCCATAGGGCTATTAAACAAGAATCCTTTCCGCATTCCCTGCATGTTTTAGTTTATATGTCTTACCGTTTCTTTCACCTTTATGTACTTATTTGACATCCAAAAATTGCCTCCCAGCTATTGCAGTCAAGCTAAAAAACTTTTACCATCTTCATAGACCAAGTTTATCATATTATATCACATCTAAGACTGCCTTCCAGCTGTTGGAAACTAATATTAAAGAGACCAGAGACAATCTTATCAGTCAGTAACAAGTGAGAATGAACTGAAGACAGTTTTATTGCATCTGTTGTACATGATACAGCGACATCTTTCGTTGTCTGATCTGACTTGATTCATTTTTCTAGTGTCCTACAGTATTATATAATGATATCTTTGAATAATTATAAAATGAATGGCATCATATGTGTGGTGTACTTATCAAACATGCATTCCAATAAATGAAGCAAATGGTATACATGATCTTAATATTTTGTATTTCCAATTCTACCCCTGTTTTCTTTTCCTGATATTCTTCAACTTTTTTCTTGATAGTGTTTTATGCAAGAATCATTTCTATGGAACCATTCCTAAAGATATTGAAGGTCTTCTGAAGCTGGAATTACTTGATCTACGAGGCAATAACTTGACAGGAAGTATTCCAGAAGAAATAAGCAGGATGTTGTCGCTAAAACACTTGTAAGTTAACTTGATGTTTAATATGTTTCTTATGCTTGGAATTGTAGGTACCTTAAATAAATCATATTTTATCCTAGGTTGCTTTGTGATAATAAATTTGAAGGCAGTATTTCTCTGGAGCTTGAGAAGGACAGATTGCCCTCTAAATTGCAAGTTGATGACAATATTACACCTTCTATGGAAACTGGAATTGGCTGCTTGAATAGAAAGTTCGGACACTGGTAAGAACATCTTTATCTTTTGTAACCTCACCAGTTCATTGCTCCCTTTACTCTTCCTCCTGCTTCACTTGCTACTTATATAGACAACTGGAAAGAGATATGAATTCTTTGTTTATATTTGATAAGTTCTTCTGCAATATCTGACGTTATCTTGATGCTTACGAGTAAATTTCTAACAGACTCAAGATATAAACCTGCTTATATTTGTTTATATAAAGGCAAAACCATTTCAACAAACCTAGTTGATAGACTTCTTGAAATGTCTAGGCTTACGTCTCTTGGGACTCTCTTATTCAAAAGTTACACGAAAGGGGTGCAGTAATTTCCTAGGCTTATTCAACTTCCAAAGATAGTGGAAACATTTGATGATCATGTAAATGGATTCAATAATCATGTTTGAGTCATACACTTGAGTCCATAATTGAGCCACCCAGGTCTTCTGTATGTATTTACATACCCTACCGAGTCAATAATATGGAGTTCATGTCTGCCATCTTTAATAGATGTGGTTACTATATTCCGTTGGAGCTCATTCATCTGTTCCTCCGGATTACTTCCATGGCAGGTTACATTCTTCTGTCAACTGGAGCTGTAAATAGGGGATATGTATTATAAAAAAGGGATCCACTCCCCCCGCCTTCAATCAGTAGAAATTAATGTTTTCCTAGAGTATTTTAACATTTGCTAGTTGCTACTCACCTTTTTTAATTTGTATCTTTTCCATCTTCTATTTCATTTTTGTTGTCTTTTGAATTTAATTTTTTTTCATTGCATTAGAATTCGATTCTACTTGTGTATTTGGTTCTATTCAATTGACAGAAATAATAATAAAAGAAAGGCGTATAAAGCAAAATTTTGTTATACAGCTTCTTTTGTTATTATTATTCAGAATACTGTCTATAATTTAAACAGCATCACTGTGTTATGCATTTTTCTAGTGAATTATGACTCATAAATTTGATATATTTTTATTGTTCAATTAAGAATGTCTACAGTTGTGACTATCCGATATTCTAATCTTCTAGTGCATGACTTGGACAGCCTGTGGCACAGCAATTTCAAAAAATGGAATAAAGCAGATTCATTAATTATTCCATATAAAGGAGCTCTGACGAGATACCTCAATTCCTTGCCACTGCCACTGCCTCTGTATGAAACAACTCCTGCCCATTCCTGGTGCCAATATGTATGCATCTATTTTTCTGTGCTTTCAGTGTTTTAATTGTCTTTTTTCCTCTTTCAAGGTTCAAGCTTGTAAAGGACACACTTAATAGCCATCAAGATGATGGCACTGATAATCTACCTAGTGAGTAGAAACTATTTTATTTGATCTTTGTTTACTAAACTTATAAGTTATAACGCTTACGGTTTCAGTTATGATTGGCAAAGTGACACTATTATCTTGCATCATGTAGGTTCATCCATGCCCCACAATCTTCAAAATGTAGAGAATCTTTTCAATTTTTCACGTCGTAGGCTACTTGAACAGTCCAGCAATCTTCCAGCTGCACCTCTTAGTGTTGGGCCTACCCAACAGATTCTTGCTCTTCCGTCTAGCCGGAGTAGTGGGGCTTTCCCAGCTGTGCCGAATGACAAGAAACAGTCACCACTGCCTTCACCTGCTGATCATAATACTTCAAATCCTGACAAGTCCACCCATAACCCTTCTGGTTTTGGGACTCAAACAAATCAACAACATCAAGCTGATGGAACTCCTGGAAATTTGTGGAAGTATATAATCTTTATTTCAGGAATAGTTTTCTTCATCATTGCAGCTGCAGTTGTTCTTTGCATGTGGAAAAGTCGAGGAGCAACTACAATAGGCCCCTGGAAGACAGGACTAAGTGGACAGTTGCAGAAAGCATTTGTAACAGGTGACTTTTCTGATGAACTTACCGTTTTCAGTTGCACAACGATTAGCTGGTTGAATGTGAACAGACCCATTCTTTTGTTGGTTAGACACACAGTCTGTTGTTTTTGGACAGTCTATACCAAATGTGTCTGTGTACCTTATCTCGTGGACAAAATCTTCGTCTGCCCCCTCAAACTTTTAAGGTTGTTTAAGGTTAATTAGGGCACTTTATATAACTTAAGCATGACATATTAAGCTACAGAAACACATAACCATTTTTTCTTAAGGTGACTAACTAACCTTTTATGAATAAAATAAATTAGTTACAAAGAGAATTTTGAACTGAAATATTTGTGCGCTAGCGTTCATTTTCTATTGATGGAGCCAACGGAGTTTTTAGATTTGTAGTTCTAGCATTATGCAAACAATGAAGTCATTAATAATCAAAGTTCAAATTCAAGCTTCGACATATGAACTGGGTTCACTGAGTTTCTACTAATATGCTAGTTGCAGCTGGTGATGTATTTTATTGATAGTCTAAGGCAGTGACAAAGTATGTCTTGGTATGAAATTCAGGGGTGCCCAAGTTGAATCGGGCAGAACTAGAAACAGCCTGTGAGGATTTCAGCAACATCATTGACACTTTCGAAGGTTGCACTATATACAAGGGAACACTGTCCAGTGGAGTTGAGATTGCTGTTGCTTCAACTGAGATTGCTTCTTCCAAAGACTGGTCAAAGAACTTTGAGATGACCTACCGGAAAAAGGTCTTTTGTTTATGAACTTAATGGAATGGAAAATTTCAGTGACAGAAGAATCCAGTCTTACGCTTCTCTATTAATAAATTTGCTTTGGTTATGCTATAGATTGATACATTATCACGGGTGAACCATAAGAACTTCGTGAATCTTCTTGGTTATTGCGAAGAGGAAGAACCATTTACTAGGATGATGGTATTTGAGTATGCTCCAAATGGAACCCTTTTGGAGCATCTGCATGGTAATACACTTCCTCTTTCCTAATTGTAGCTTGCACAGTGGAAAATTTAGTCGATTATTGTGTTCTTGTAACTGAGAGGCCAAATTGTGTTTTCCAATTTCCAGTTAAGGAAGTTGAGCATCTTGACTGGACTTCCAGGATGAGGATTATTATGGGAACAGCTTATTGTCTTCAGTATATGCACCATGATCTGAATCCGCCTGTAGCTCATTCTGGACTTAGTTCAGCAGCTATCTTCTTAACAGATGATTATGCTTCAAAGGTATTACTGTAAATTGTGGTCTCCTTTCAAAGGAACAAAATCTAACACTCATGTTCCTGATCAGATTGTAGAGGTAAGTTTCGGTAAGAAAGTTGCATCAGCACAGACGCCTGTTGAAGATGAATCAGGGCATTCTGTATTGCCACCCCTTGCTGATCCTGAGACAAATATATATGATTTTGGAATTCTGTTGCTTGAGATCATTTCTGGGAAACTACCATACTCGAAAGAACAAGGCCACCTTGTAAACTGGGTAAGTAACAAAGAGCTACTGCCACCTTAAATTAATCCAAATGTTCTTTTATTGTTGAATAAATTCCTGCTAATATAATACCCTCATCGTCTTGCATAGGCTGCTGAATATTTAAACGATAAGAGAAGCATCAGTTACTTAATTGACCCAACGCTGAAGTCCTTTAAAAACAATGAGCTTGATGTCATCTGTGAGGTGATCAAAGACTGCATCCAGTCTGATCCAAGGTTGAGACCAACAATGAGGGACATAACTTCCAAATTGAGAGAAGTAATTTCTATCTCACCAGACCAAGCGGTTCCAAGACTTTCTCCCCTCTGGTGGGCTGAACTTGAGATCTTGTCCGTGGAAGCAACTTAAGGTTGTGTTTTACTCTCTCCTCTGAATTGTAAGTCAAGTCTCTCTCTTAACTTGTGTCAAGGAGCCAAAGTATAGCTTTTCGGTCCATGCTCCCCCACTATAAAATTATCAGATTCTTTGCTACTCACTCTTTTTTTCCTTTTTCATTCTTTTATAAGTCCTTGTCATAATTTCTGTTAAAGATTCATGTCCTTGTGAAAGTGTGCTATTATTTGGAAGTGGGATACTGTACATGTATTTTGGTATGTGAGCTTGGAATGTAAGAAACTAACATAGCATTGGGATCTAGAACCCAATTATAATGAATTTATTATGAACCTAGTACTTGTTTTACTGCTTTGAGGCTACCAAAAACACAAACAGCTTGCACACATAGAATTTGGATACAAAATATGTCCCCATCATTATATATTATATATAAAAGGTTGGAATTCATAAGGGTTGGATTAGGATGTCTCCCATTTGTGCTCTAATTTGTCCAAAACCATTCAGAACAGTGTATTGGAACAGGAATGTTTTACAGGCCACAGTAACTTACCCAGATTATTTGCACATATCTGAGATGATGCCTAGTTGTCAACCATCAAGATCTTAAATGCATGATCCAAAGCCATGAAGCTGTTCCTTTGTCAAGTCATAGATATCTGTCAAGAGTTTTGTGTAACTTTATGAATACTTCTTGTCTCGTTCACTTCATGAAACTGTTCCTTGTTCAATCGAAGAACTTTATAGAGAAACTATATGAAATATGCAACTAATCATTCATTTAACTAATAATTTAATTCTGAGTTTGAGACCAAAACAGCTCAAATTAGTGAATAACTAGATAAAATATTTATAGAATATAATCAGTATTTTAATTTTATCAAATATATTCTATAATATTATTTTATTTTTCGAAGGTTGTGCGATATTGGTGAAAAAAAATAAACAACTGCTATTATTGTGGGTGGGCTATGTCATTATGTGAGTTATGACATCCAGAAGCATGCGTCATACCTTCTTTTTTCCTTAAAATCACTTTCGTGTGAATCCTACTTACGAAACTGTAAAATAAATATAGAAAAGAAATAGTAAGACTTAACACCCAACATAACTTAATATTAAATATACTCTAACACTCACCCTCAAGCTAGCACTCCCCCTCAAGCTAGAGCATATATATGCTTAAGCTTGTACAAGTATAATCCCAATTATCAAAACTCTCAACACTCTCCTATAGCAAAAAATCACATCAAGTTTACTCAACTCACTCTGTGCCTAAGAGAACGAGAACGAGAATGACACAAACAACATGTGCCTAAAAGAAAATAACACAAACAACATGTGTCTCAAATAGAATTGTTAGTTTATAACCAACATAAAATGTCAAATTGGCAACAACTTCCACCGAGAACTTCTCTGGTCGGAATTTAAGATAAGGCAATTCCGGAATCAGTGATAACGAGCAAGGAACATTGAAAACTCTTCAATCTCGTTAATCTTGTATGAGGGTTGTGTCAAAAGACTAAACAACTAACAAACATAAAGACGAACTTCTACAAAAACTTCAAAACTAGCAGCATCAAAAAGCTTCAAAACTATTCATGGTTGCCGCCAAAGAGGAGAGGCAGCAGCCCTAAGATTAAACTTGGGTTTAGATCAAACTCGCTCTGATACCATGTAAATAAATATAGAGAAAGAAATAGTAGTAGCTTGGATTATTCCAAGACTATACCAGGACCTTAAGTTTATAATAGAACAATTACATAAGACTTGTTTATCTAAACAATATGAGACTTAACACCCAACATAACTTAAGACTAAATATACTCTAACTGAAAACTTTGCCCCAGTTGCCTTCTCACTCATTATAAAGACTAAAGCACAACACCTGGTTGTGTTCTGACTGCTTCATAAGCCCTCGGCAACAAGTAGCTGAAGTCATATCAATTTTACAAGCATATATAAATTAAATGTAATGGTAACCAAAAAAAAAAAAGCGGAGAAAAGAATGAGATTTTAATGTGTATGAAAAATACTGTTTACCCAAAAAGAAAAATTCTAAATGCTAATTACCAAAATCTTGCAATCAAAACATTGGTTAAGCTAATCTCTTAATTAGACCCATTTATATATTTTCCTTTTCCAACATTGTAAAACCACAAAGATTAGTTCAAATCCTCACGTACTTACAATGTTCTAATATTAATTTTTGATTACTAGTTTATAGTTGTACTTGTCATCTCTGTTTTTGTTTCCCCGTTGCCTTAGCTGAATCTGAAGCATGCCTTAGCTGAATCTGAAGCATACAAATTGCAGCCAAGAACTCCACGCACTGCAATGGACTCAGCACATCCAACACACCTTTCAATGTCTTCAACCTCACACAATCAGCAGCCTTCATAACTTTCTCTAACCCAACCAACATTGCCTTAAATGCCACCTCAACCAACCCATCAACCCGACCCGATAACCCATCATCTCCTTTCCTGACACGGGTAGCCAATCTACCCAACTCCACCATCTTCCTTTCTGCTATGGCCATTTGCTGTCTCTCCATTTCCCTCTCCACCTTCTCTTCATCAAACTTAATCTTCAATCTTAGCTCATTTATCTTCCGCTCTTGCTCCTCTGTCATGTCAACCAAAACTCTTTTCTTCTTTAGAGAATCAAGCAGCTTAAAAGCCATAGAAGGCTTCCAACCAGTCACCCAACTGTAAGCATTCTCTAAAGGACTCAACCAAACAGAACAAAAGAAAGCCAATACATCTTCATGAGCTGAAGCCCATTTCACAGTATAGTATTCCTTAAAATGGGTTGTCATCTTTGACACCAAAGCTTTTAGCTCAGCGTCACTACTAGTCAGTGTAGTAGCAGTAGTACTTCTCTCTTTGGACACCATCAATAGCTGATGCAAAATGTCTTCAAGTTTTGACATCCATTTCTCAAAATACTCACAGAACTTCTCCTCCACCTGGGATTTCATTCTTGTAACTCAAAATTAAAGTAATCAAAATTGGACGAGTCAGTGTATATATAGGTGAAGGTGAGTGGCTAGGTGGAGAAAGGAGGAGAGGCCACGATGCAAATGGTGCATATGGCTCTTAGTGAGTTTGAAATATAAGGTACTCTGATGAATACTCCACTTTAGTTTCTTTTCTGTAACCTTTGACTGTGTCGAAGGGAAAGAGTTGAGAGGGTATTGTAGGCCACTGTATCACTAGCACATGGAGGTTTTGGATTTTACTTGATATGAGACGTGTCAGCTTGGGAATTAATCTTGGTATAACGTGGAGTTTGTTTAGGATGTTTGTGTCGTGGACATGTTTGCATACTGCCATTCGCTTATTATGATTGGGATTCAAGACTCAATAGGGTGTGACTTGCAATAATCTTTCGCATTGCTTAGAAGTAGAATTATAATATGACATATAATAATATTGGCTCACACTTCTCAATGCCAATTGATTGGCAGTTTTTATTAGATTTCTTATATGGAGATTAGGAGTGACAACGAGATGAGCTTCGTAGTTAAGAGTTAGACTCATGACTTACTTAATAACCTTTTACATAAGGTAACACCAAATCAAATTACAACTTTTGTTAAGTTTTGTATATAAATAGATTTATTATATATATATAATAAATAATATTAAGCTAGCCAATTCACAAGCTTACAAGCCGAGTTTTAGAAAGATCGAGCTCAACTCATTTTGCTTAAACGAGCTCAAAATAAAGCTCAAGATCGTCTCGTTTAGAAAACTAGTCGAGCTCTATCAGAGCCCTTAACAAGTAGCTCACTAGCTAGTTTGACTCATTGTTACCCCTAATGGAGGTGGAGTTCAAAGAAAAAAAGAACTATACAAAAAAGTTTGATATTATTTTTAATTTATTTTACTTTTGTATGCAAAGGTGCTACGCTTTTGATTAATGTAGCCTTAGCAAATTTATACCTTTCTTCTTTTTCCATCAAAAATGAGTTTACTTAATTTTCGTTTAAATTTTTCTAAAGAGTATTTAAAAAACACAATGATAATTCATCTTATAAATTTAATATATTAGTTGGTGAAGAGATACACAAAGCAATGTATATCATTGGGCCGGTTGAAGAACTTTGATTCCTCAAATAGAGTTTATTATATTTACTATATATAAAAGAATTTTATAAACATAAATTTTTGATTTCCTTTTATACTTTTATGTTGCTTCAAATAGACTACTATTTTTTTCTCTATTTTAATTTCAATAGAATAGTAATTATTTTAGGATTATTGATTTCCTTTTACTAATTTTTCTCAGTATTAATAAATTTATAATATTTTAATAATTATATGTCAATACCATTTAAAATTAAATTTCTGATTTTATTTATTTAATAAGTACCTAATAATCTTAATTTTTTTTTTTTTAGTTCTTCTCAAATTTATGAATTAAAATTTTAAAAATTACTATGAATTAAAAGAAATATTAAGAGTGTAGTTTTATGTTTATAATATTGTTGTTTAACTTTTATATCATAAAAATTATATTTTTTCAATAATTATATGTCAATATTAGTTAATATTGAATTTTTCAAATTTTTTATTTAATAATTTTATAATAATTATAATGTCTTTTAGTTCTTCTCAAATTTATGAAATAAAATTTTTAAATATTATGAATTAAAAAATATTTAGAATATAGTTTCTATGATTATATATTGTTGTTTTAACTTTTAATGGAAGAATTTTTTTTTCTTAAATATCCCATAAGTTTTTAGTATTATATAAATACATTTTAATTGTTATTTTACTTCAAATATTCTATTTTTCTATTTTACTACTTCCCTATTAATACTCGGGGGTTAGCCAAGAAAGCCTTAGCGCACAATTGTAACTATTTTATGACTATTGTTTTTTTTTTATTATTATTATCCTAATTATTTTCAATACTAATAAATCTATAATTTTTCAATGGTAATTAATATTGAATTTCTCAATTTTTAATTTAATAAGTTACAAATTAATTTTCTTTTAAAATGCTATGAATGAAAAAAATATATTAAGAATATAGTCTTTATGATTATAATATTATCGTATTAATTATTTCTCTATCTTTAGAATTTTAAAAAAATAATTCTCTATTTAAGTTTTTTTTTTTTTTATAAATAATTTCTTAATATTTATATTAATTGTTGATGAACATATATGTATATATCATAAATTCGATTCACGCGAGTTGTTTGTGCCATAAAAATTAATTAACATAAAAGAGAGAATGCAAAAGAGAAGTGAGAGAATTTGTTATATTTAAAAGTCAGAGGGTACCACTAGAGTAATCTGAATTTTAGTATCAGTAGCCCTAGCCCCATCACACATGCTTACGCATGTTTTCAATGACTTTATTATTATTGTTTTTTTAAGAATATAAAATATATTATGATTGTTCTATATAATGGAGAGAAGGAAATAAGTTTAAGAATTGGTTTTTTTTTTTTTTTTTTTAATAATTGATTAATTGAAATTTTTAAAAAAAAAACTTTGAGTTGGTTTTTTTTTTTTTTTTTTTTTCCCTTAATTATAAGAAAGAGTGAGTAATTTCTAACAAATAATTGAATTTTACTTTTAAAAGAAGTGAAAATTTAAAAAGACATTATCCTTCCTTTTAGTATGTTATTTAAATTAAAAATTTTCTTAAAAAGTCAAAGGACATCATAAGGTATTCTGGCTTTTAGCATAATATAATATAGATATAGAAGATATAGATAGATGTTTGGATTTACATTCATGTTAAATATACACAATTGTAATTAAATTTGTCTTATTTTAATCTTTTAATTAAATTTGTAAGGTTAAAAAATTCCAATCTATATTTATTTCTAATTCAAAATTTATATAACTTGTATATTCTTTATTTTAGATTTTTTTATTTATTTATTTGACAATCAAGAGTCTTCAGACCATCGACTAAACACTTTTATGATCTGGTCAAAAATAAGACATTCATGTTGAGATCAAAAAATTTATTGTATTTTAAATTTTATTATTTATTTTAAAAATATATATCAAATCATTTTACAATAAGGTGCAACTTAGGCAAAGCTGAATGAATATTTGACATATCTTATTTATATTTAATAAGGTGCGACCACACACACCCTTTTATTCAGCGAGGGTTGTTTGGAATTAATAGCATAAGGTTAATTCAGTTAACTCTCATATGGGACTATGCATCTTATAAAAAAGATGTTGTAATATAAGATTAACTAATTAATTATTTACTCCCTCTTATATTACTTTTCATATAAAAAAGAAAAAGAAATTTCAATTATATATCTAATACATTGTACCAATTTATATTATCTAATCATTATTAGTACTATCTAATCATATAAGATGCACTACACAAGCATTGTAATATCTTTTTTATTTCTGTATATCGGTAAGGTATGTTATGAGAAAGGCAATAAAATGATCAAATCTTCTTAACCGTCAAACTATAACCATTAAACTAACCCCTTGTGGTAATGTTTGATAATTTAATAATATAAATTTATATTTTTGACTGAAAACTTGTTTGTACATCATATGTGATTTAATAAAATAAATTTACATAAAGTGTCTAATAGTATAAGTTTATTACTATTAGATATAATATCTGAGAGAATTGTTAATTTTATATTATTTTATTATTGCCAAATACTTTATAAGAATAGCCAAATAGTTAGTGTTATATTCTTTCTATATTATGTATCGAAAGAGTTTAAATAAAAAAGTAAAAAAATAGTATAACAGGATAATTAATATTACCTTATGTTAAATAAAAAATAAAGATTTGGGCTACAGTTGAAACTAGCAGAGTATCTTCATGATTCGCACCCTACACAACTATAGTGAATGTACTGAAAATTCGGTACCTCGATTAACTTATACTGACCCGACTTAACTCGATCGAAACTTGACAATTTAATTAAACTTGAATTTTTAGTTTAAATAATTTTTTTATCTTTTATCTCGAATCAAGTGATCATTATTCAGGTAAAAAATAATAATAATCTAAAAACATCTTACTCACCCGAATTTAATTACTAATATTTTAAATCCAAATACACCAAAATGAAGATATGACTCAACCCAATCTATAATCAAGTTGAATTATAACATTATCACATTTAGTTTAAATTTATATTTATATTAAATGTATTATTTTAATATTTTATTAAATATGTAATATTAAAAGGACTCATCTATATTTATTTCTAGATTAAATTTCTATAATTTTAATTTTTTTTTTATCACAAACTAATTATTTATTTAAAATAAGTATTAAATTATTATAAAATATTATTTAATAAATAAAAAGTCTAACTTGACGAACCAAATTTTTAAGTAGGTGCATTTCTCTATCACGAGAACACCTCATTTTATAAATTGAGTGATATTTTTTATTATCACAACTTATATATAATGGAGTGGAATTATGTCAAATTAACTCACAACTTGTAATATTTCTGAGAGGTCTTGTGCTTGAAGGTTCATCCACTCTTCAAAAGAGCAGCGAGAATGGTTTTGGTCATCTCCACTGGTACTGCGCATTGGAATATTAGTCTAAATTTTGGGGTTGTTAAGGCCAAGTTTTTTCAATGTAACATGGGAAGGCATAGACAATTTAGAGGTTATAAGCTCTACAAAAATCAAGGGCAAAATGGGATATAACCGATGTGGGCCGGCCATGCAATGCAGCTTTTTATAATGACCAACACATAAAAAAGTGAAAAATATACTTGCTAATCTACCTTCTTTGGTCCCAAGGAAACTATTTTAGTTCTTATATTAGACCATAAATCCTGTGGAAATGAATGGACACAACGTAACTCGTGTAAAAGTAATTTGTTTTTAATGTATGTGTGTTGATTTTGAATTTAATTTGTTATGAAGTATTTGAGGTGGGAAGAGGAGCCTTAATGCTTAAGAAAAAGGTGGGCGGTGCAAATGGGTTTGGCTGTTTTTACTTCTTACGTGTCATAAAACTCAGAATGGTGTCAATAGTTTGTGTAAGGTACGTGCCACAATTTAAGGTTCGTCAGCTTCCTTCAATGTTCAGTTTTTGGTACCTTGTGGAGTTGTGGTTCCTTCCCGTTCCCAGTAAGATTGTGCCACTAAATCCTTGGTTGGATCAGAAGTTAAGCGGCGTTGCAGCAAGAAAAGAAGAATCGAGGTTCTGTTTATTCATGTAGTTGCACACGTATGCCATGATATCAATTTCTCTTCTCAATTAAGTTTTATTTTATTTTTTTAATGTCTTTGGTGTTTTGATACACTTTGATAATTTATTTCTCTAATCCGATTAAAAATAAATTATTCATATCAAAACTAAAAAATTTATAGAGATTATATTTTTCACAATCTTACTGAAAATATTCGAACCTATAAAATTAGTAAAACGAGCTTATCTTTTTAACTTTTATTTTTCTTCTACAATAGTAGTGTGACTTTGTAATGTCTACTCAAAATATGTATGGTGAGAAAAGGGGATTCAAAAAATGTAAAGGGGTATCTGTAATGGATAATAATTTGATTAATGGGGATGCATGTCTCACGTTTTATGTGGTGTTCAATTTGTTTGCAGCCACTGGTTTAGTACATTTTGAGCAGTTCCAGCTGGAAATACTTTGCTCAGTTCCAGTTCTAACTGTAATAGAAGAATAATAAAAAACTTTAATGCTTATACTTTGAGTAAGGTATGAGTCGAGACTCTAAATATTCTTTCTCCAAAAAAATTTGAAATGCTTACATTTTGAGCAGATACGAGTTGAGTCTCAAGACTCAAAATACTCTACTAAGTAAAAATTTAAGATGCTTATATTTTGAGCAGATACTAGTCAAGTCTCGAAATATAGCCCTAATTGTAATAGAAGAATAATAAAAATTGAAATGCTTACTCATACTCTTGCTCAATGAAAATTTGAAATGCTTATATTTTGAGCAGTATATGAGTTAAGTCTCAAGACTTACAATACTCTGCTTAGTAAAAATTTAAAATGCTTTTATTTTGAGCATGATACAAGTCGAGTCTCGAAATATAGCCTTAATTGTAATAGAAGAATAATAAAAATTGGAATACTTACTTTTTTTTCAAGAATTAATAAAATTAACATTGTAAATTTATAAAGAGACTCGAACTCCTCGACCTTTTTAAAAGTCTTCTTGAATTTTTTAGTAGACCAACCCACTCTTAATAGATACTAGTAGATAATTTGTATTATACCACATAAAGTATGTATCACTTTCCAAGTGATAAAACTAGCGGTGTCCATGAACACTACAAAGACATAAACATGGAAGCCCTCGTGCTCAAGGCACAGCCAATACGAAGGTTCCTATGGTTATTCTATGGCCACACATACACACCTTACCAATCCCATTTGTCTGCCTTTCTTGGAGGACAACGTGTATATACTTAGTAAATAAAAGAGTATTATATCATTAACATTAATTGCCATCCATCTTTAATTTTAATCAAATATATTTATGTATTATAATTTAATTTATTGAGTGTACTATGTAAGTTTATACACTAACAAAAAATAAAATAATAACTAAAAATTTTGGGTTTAAATGTAATTCTTAAATATGATATCAAAATTTCTTACAAAGTAATCAAAAATTTGATTATTATCATCACTTATTTTTAAAATAAAAAATTTTGACGCATATATAAAAAGCTATTTCCTAGAATACATGGAATAAAAGAGAGAATATGATCAGCCTATACAAATTCCCGTCTATAGGAAATCTCAATTTACGTACACTCCTCATACACAGATACTTGACTCGTTTGCTTTGCTATTTTTACACAATTCCTCTTACTTTGTGGTATTCCTTGACCCTGCCTATTAGGCAAAGATAGATATCCCTCTGTGCCTGGCCTTCATTTTCTCCTGTTTTCTTGGAAAATCTTATAACATTTTCTTCTTCTTCCAATCTTGAGCCAAACAGAAAAGATGCAGGGAAGATTGAGAAAATCATTCTCTTATATTTGGCTTGCTTGTGTTTGAAACCCTATTAATTGTTTTCATAATTCAATTCAAACAAGAAGGGATATATATGGAGGGAGCAATTTTGATGCAAAGGTATGAACTTGGCCGCATGCTTGGCAAGGGCACATTTGCTAAGGTTTACCATGGAAGAAACCTGAGGTCTGGTCAGAGTGTTGCAATTAAAGTTGTCGATAAGGAGAAGATTTTACGAGTTGGTTTGATAGATCAAATCAAACGAGAAATCTCTGTAATGCGCCTTGTTAGACATCCTAACATTGTGCAGCTTTATGAAGTTATGGCAAGCAAAACCAAAATTTATTTTGCAATGGAGTATGTGAAAGGTGGAGAACTGTTCAAGAAGGTTTTAAAAGGGAAGCTCAAGGAAGATGTTGCTAGAAAGTATTTTCAGCAATTGATAGCGGCCGTGGATTTTTGTCATAGTCGTGGTGTTTATCACCGCGATCTCAAGCCAGAAAATCTTCTTCTTGATGCAAATGGGGACCTCAAAGTTTCGGATTTTGGATTGAGTGCATTGTGGGACTCAAAGAGGAATGATGGTCTTCTTCATACAACTTGTGGGACTCCAGCTTATGTTGCTCCTGAAGTTATCCACAAGAAAGGTTATGATGGACCTAAAGCTGATATATGGTCATGTGGGGTGGTTCTGTTTGTTCTTTTGGCAGGTTATCTTCCTTTTCATGATTCAAATCTTATTGAAATGTATAGGAAGATTAGTAAAGGAGATTTTAGGTGCCCAAATTGGTTTCCCCCAGAAGTTAAAAAGCTTCTTTCTAGAATTCTTGATCCTAATCCACATTCAAGACTAGACATTGCCAAGCTCAAGGAGAATAGTTGGTTTAAGAAGGGATTTAAGCAGATTCAGGCACCCCTGCCACCTCGGCCCCCTTCCGATTGTGACAATTTCTCGACTCAAGATGTTCAGACTGCATTTGGATCAACAAATTGTGAAAGTAGTTCTAAAAAGATAGTACAGGGGTCAGGAAGCCCTATGAGACCAACATGTTTGAATGCCTTTGATATTATATCTCTCTCACCAGGATTTGATCTGTCAGGTTTGTTTGAGAAAGATATGAATCATAGATCACAGGCAAGATTTACAACAACAAAACCGGCCTCAACGATTGTGTCAAAATTCGAAGAAATTGCAGAGATGGAAAAATTTAAAGTTATGAAGAAAAATGGGACTGTAAAATTAAAGGGAGACAAAGAAGGGAGAAAGGGGCAACTTGTCATCGATGCTGAAATCTTTGAAGTTACACCATCATTTTTTGTTGTTGAGATGAGTAAAACAGAGGGAGACACATTGGAATACAAGGAATTCTGTGACCACGACTTAAGGCCCTCTCTAAAGGATATAGTATGGACTTGGCAAGGAACTGAGCAGTGGCAACAAAAGTAATCCATAACCTCGATGGGTTTTTTCTTGGATAGGTGTTCTTCTATTCACTGAACTATCTAAGTATAGTCTCAATACTGCAAGAAATTTGTATTACTTTATTTTCTTCTTCTTAAATTCTCTTTGTACATTTTTCTTTCTTTTAAATTTGAGATCATTGTATAGAAAGTGGAATCTGGTTACGCAGTGCATAACCAATTATATTATCTGTTAAATGAGATGACTATGAGCACAGGACCAGAGTATGGTTCACATTTGCAGCCATCAAAGGAATGAAAAAGACATGAACATGATTTGAAAGATGTTGAAAATTTCTATTCTTTTTAAACAAAAATTGGTAATGAAAAGAAACAAGTGATGGAATGCTAGCAGAAAATTCACTCTTTCATGTCAATGCCTAACTAAGTTAGTGTTCTGATGTCAATTCCTGGGATGATCATGTCGGGGATTCTTTTCTCTACTCTTTCTGTCAAATTTCAGTTTCTCAAAGATTTTTCGTGACTAATCTTTGAACTTTTACTATCTGCATGAGTGGTTTAGTTATATCATAACCTCCTTGTTGGCTTATTTCAAAGCTTGAATGTAAATTTTAATTGTATTTTTTTATATATAATTAGGATTTTGAATTTGATATTACCAGTCACTACCAAATATGGCATACGCATATATATAACAAGCCAATCAAACCAAAAAAACTTTGAAGATTTTCTTGTGCACTCATCCATTCTTTCTTTTCCTTTATCAAGTATGTGGAGGTAGATATCACTCAGATGTTGATTTTTCTTTTCTTCTTTTATATTGACTAAATAATTATGCCATTATTGTCATATGAAAACCTGCATTGCTATTTGTGTTAGGCGGCTGTTTGTTGCAACTAATTTTCACTTGTGCAGAGCAATTAGTCCTCTAGTCAAGGCAATTTTTGCATTAGATTTGTATGCTTATCAGTCAATAGTTAACATGTTGACCCTTTCAAGTGCATATAGATTCCACAATGCAAATCCTGTGATGACATAATTTATATCATCGTCAAAATATCACATGATCTTGCATTTGAATAATGATGCTACGCACGTTTCCCTTTTAACATATCAAAACGATTGAGTCCTTAGGTTTCATAAAAAGTGTAAAAAGAATTGTTTCGAATCATTGCTATTTGACTCGGACCTGTTAAAGGACTAGGGATACAATTATTGAGTATAATATACTCTGTCATGTTTACCTTTAATAATTTGAAAGCAATGACTCTGGACTAAGCCAAACTGCAATAATAGGAAGGATGAAGAAAACCAACCAGTCAGCACAACCACTTAATTTGGTATAACTTGATGCTGGCATCATCGTGAACATGAGTTAAATGTTGCTAAATTCAGATTAATGGTGGCAAATACTTGTGTATACACGCATGCATGCTCCGTATGCACTAACAAGACAAATAAACATGGTCCAATAATACTGAAGATAAGGTTAGATAGAAAAACAAAGCAAATTCATAGACACCAACTTTGTCTTCTACAATTATGATAATAGCCATAACTGATTTCCTCAGTTCACTAGAATGACCTTAATGTAATTGAAGAAGGTATGTCATAGTAATTTCATTTCAACAAGGTCCTACAATATACCTACTAGAATAAGGTGATTCATCAGACAGGTACAGTATACCAACGAAAGAACTTGAGCTATCATCAGACAGGTAGAGTTCTCACATGCAATTTTAATGTTCTATTGTGGAGAAGATGCATGTATTTGAGTTAATAGTCATCATTTCACATGACCTCTAGAATTTATCCAGTTGTTAAGATATATGAAAAGAGAATGCTTAGCAGAAAATGGCCCTAAATTTTGCCGTGCAATAAGATTCAATAAACACCTATCTCTGCAATCTTAAGAGAAAAAGAAGGCCAACATAAAGTGAGGCCAGCTCTGACCAAAGACAATATTTCCTGCTTTCAGCAATGCATTTCCAAATTCCAATTTTCTAGATCACAATCCATGTGCATTAACTGACCTTTCGTCATCTTCACTATTAAGTCGTATATAGGATTAACATGAAAACTGACTCATTTTTTAAGTAATCAATATCAACTTTCTAAAAGTCTAAGCCTCATCTGATATTTGCAGACTTCCTTATTCTGCTCTAAATAGGTGTTCTGGTTATCTATGCAAGTCCCGATAGAACCAGATTCACTATGTAATTCCTTTTATATGAAATCTAGAAACATACAATTGTGCCAGAATATGGTCAATATTTTGAACAGCCCTCCTTCCACCAATACAACCTTTAGATGATTTAATTATCATAATCAAATGAAGTTCAAGTATGTTTTTCATCACAGTTGATGATGAAAACCAAAAAGGAAGCCTTATCGCATCATATTTTCCATCCTCGGGTAAGCATCAAACAATTCAACAAAGATATTCAAAAATCAAAACAAATGATCAAATTAATATACATTATACACCTGAGCAGTATTTCCACTTACACAAAATTTTATCTTTCAGATTGATTTTCCAAATTCATTGAATAAGATCGATGACGAATCAACAAAATCATACTTTATCTCATTTCTTAAATAAATACTATGTAATTGATCAAGTAATTGGCATACAAGTAGGGTAGAATCTAAGGCTCCACTTAAGCAGCAAAACTAACAGAGATATCTGAGAAACAAAAGAACCTAAAAACGTAACATAGCCTCTTCCGTTATATCTCACCTCTCTTACACTTTATTCAGTATCTGAAGGTAGATGTGAAGAACCAGCAGATTCCTCCCTCATCAACTGCTGCAACCCCGGTTTCAGTTCAGTGTTACAAAACTGGTCATACTCAGCTTTATCCCCTCCTTTCTTCTTAACCTCCACCACCACCAAAGAAGGTGTCAATTCAAATATCTCTGCAGCAATTGTCAATGGCCCCTTCAAACTTTCTCTTGTCCCCTCCAAGCTCACCCTACAATCTTTTTTCCTCACGGAAAAGCTAACCAGTTGAGCAATCTCCTCCAATTTTGAGATAATCTTGGATACTGGAGCACCCGAAACAAACCTGGCATCATCCCCACCTTCCTCAAACAATCCAGAGAGATCAAAACCCGGCGAAAATGATATAATATCAAATGCATTCAAACTTGCCGGTCTTGGCAGCGAGGTAGTCCTCCTTCTAATCTCTACCTCTGTATCGGATTCTGACATTGATTGTTCCGATAACGATGTCATATCATCTTCACTGTTCTGCTTGTCATCAACACTACAAAGCCTATCATCTTCAATATAAAACTTTATATGCTTAAACCCTTTCTTGAACCACTTATTCTCCATAATCTCTGGAATGGTAAACCGACTGTCTGGGTTCGTATCTAGAAGACGCATAAGAAGCCGAGAAAGCTCTGGTGAAAACCATCTGGGGCACCTGAATTCACCCTTGTAAATCTTCTTATACATGGCCATGATATTCTGGTCATGGAAAGGTAAATACCCAGCCATCAAAACGAACAAAACAACCCCACAAGACCAAATATCTACCTTTGCAGCATCGTACCCTTTTCTAGCCAAAACCTCAGGAGCAACATAAGCAGGAGTCCCACAAAATGTATGAAATAAACCATCTTGCCTAATTTGATCAGAAACGGTACTCAACCCAAAATCAGAGACTTTAAGATCACCATTTTCATCGAGCAATAAATTCTCTGGCTTGAGATCTCGATGGAATACCCCTCTAGCGTGACAAAACCCAACAGCGGAAATCAATTGCTGGATGTATTTTCTTGCAACTTCTTCTTTCAATCGACCTTTAGCAACCTTGTTGAAAAGCTCACCACCCTTTACATATTCCATCACGAAGTAGATCTTAGCCTTGGTGGCCATGACCTCGAACAATTGAACAATATTTGGGTGGCGAACACGGCGGAGGATGGAAATCTCCCTCTTGATATGGCTAATTAAGCCACCCTTTAGGATTTTCTCTTTGTCTATGACCTTGATTGCAACACTTTCACCGGATTTGATGTTTCTGGCAAGGTAGACCTTGGCAAAAGTTCCATGGCCAAGCAGCTTACCAATTTCGAAACGACCTAAAAGCGGGGACGAGTTTTCCTTCTTGCTGCTAGCCTTCTTGATAAGGTTGTCGGCCATGGGATTGATGACGAACAATTCGACCTTCAAGCTTTCAGTTCTTTGGCGTTTGGAGGTAGCTCCTAGTAATAGGCCTCCATTGAAGCAGTTGTTGCTTCTGTTCGTTATTAAATTAATGCATTTGGTCTTGAGAAAGATGTGCGTTTTATAGAGAATCAGAACAGCATATCCCCCATTATTTTTATTTTAGTCTGTGTTTGGTTTACCTTTTAAATAATTTGAGTCGAAATTTTTTTTTATAAAATTGTCTGTTAACAGAGGTTTTATTTTTTAAATTATAAGAAAAAGTAGTTTTAGATTTTTAAAATTTAAAAAACTGAAATTAGAAAAAAAAAAAAAACAAAAGAAGAAGAAGAAGAGAAATTCAAATATAATTTAATAATTATTTTATTTAGATAAATATAATAATAATATTTTTCAAAAGAGATATTTTTTTAATAATTTTAATATTCAATATTTTTAAAAATAAAATAATTTTTTTATATCTTACAGCATTTAATTTAAATTCATCTATATTTTTTTTCCAACTTTTTATAAAACATTTTTTAAAAAAGTTCATTATTTTTACACACAACTTCACTAAACATATCTATAAATTAATAATTTAATATCATGTTTTTTTATGATCAAAAAAATTAATGGGGAAATCTACAATTCACTTGTTCCACCAATTTCTATTTCTAGTTACAACAAAATCAAATTTGAAAGTTGAAACCATAAGCCTGAGAGCAAAATATATATACTAATTAAGAACTTCTTGCCATTTTTATGAGAATAAAAGCTCATGGAAATCTACATTGCACTTGTTCCACCAATCTATTATAATTTTCTTCTCTAATTTGAGAATTGTCTATAATAATCATTATTTTTATTTTTTGTACAAAAAAATAATCATTGTATCGTATTTCTCTATTGTTCCGAACTTATAAAATGAGTTTGATTCTCAAACCTTTCTTTTCAAAAATATCACAGCAATATTTTTATTACATCTTTTCATTTTAATTCATTGTGAATTGAAAAAAAAAATTGTTAAAAGAAGTTTAAAAAATGCAATAACTTTCTTGCTAGGAAAATAAAAAAATTAGGCAAACTTTGTTTCTCATTTGCATTTTAAGGAAATGCAACAGTTTTTCTTTTCTTCACCTAACAAGAAATGGAACAATCTAGTTCCAAGTCTACAACACAAAATAGATTAGAATCACATTTCATGGCACCTAATAGAATTGACCTTATTGTCCATAATGTCTCACAAATTCTAAACCAATGCCTATAGTACTCAATTAATTAATTAATTAACTTGTCATCAATGAGACAATTTTATATTTGTCTAAAGTACAATTATTAGAATTTAAAATTATTTGAATATAATATTTCTAAATATGAATAAAATCTTAATAAATAAACTAAAAAAAATATTCATTTATATAATACAATAAATATAATTTTTAGAAATTAGAGTAGAAGGAGGGACTGAAAACTAAGAAGAGGTAGCTATCTGGTAGGACACAGCTTTTTTCTACACCAAGTAGTCAACTATTTGGCTTTTTAATTCAGAAGCTACTTTTGAATTTTCAAATCCCACCACCATCATCGTTGATCTACATATTTTTATTTGAACCGTTGACTTTATAGAAAGTAAGACATGCTTTTGTTCGACGTCGGTGTACGTTATGAGAGTCACGTTTGACGCACAAGTAAAGCTGTCATCTTTATAGCTTTTATTTTCTAAATCAAAATAATATCTATTTCCAAGAAAATTAAATGTCAAGTGGCAGTCTTTCTTTATAATTTTTATTTTCTAATTAACTAATATATCATCTAATATTCATAAAAAATATATCTTAAAGACATGTTAAATGTCAATTGGCAAAGTCACCATCCATGTTAAGATATTGGAATGAGAGAAAAATTGTGAATTTTCACATTAGTAAGTTATTAAAATAATATTATTCCCACTTACAATATGAAAATAATATCGTACTATCTAATTAAGTATTGAATTATTAATTAATGTTGTTGTTAGCCGATCAGTATCAATATTATTTCTAGTAGTGTTTGTAAGGTGATATAAAGAATTTTTTTTAAAAGTATTTTAAAATTAGTTGTTAAAATTTTATAAGGGTTTTCTAATTAGTGTCTAAAGGGTAGGGTTGTCAACTAGCCGAGTTCGAGCTCGTGATCAAATATTCAAGCTCGGTTTGGCTAATTAAGAGCTCGTGAAGATTTTTTTTTAATTCTAAATTTTTGGAGAGTTGAACCCAAGACCACTTAGTGAATATTTGTGCAAATTACCACTAAACAAGTAATAATTTATGTTAATTTTTTGTATATAAATAGATTTATTATAAATGTGTATATAAATAATAAAAAATATATTAAATAATATTAAACGAGCCAGCTCACGGGCTCACAAGTTGAGTTTTGAAAAGATTGAGCTCGGCTCGTTTTACTAAATGAGCTTAAAATAAAGTTCAAGATTAGCTAGTTTAAAAAATGAGTTGAGCTTGATCCGAGTCCTTAACGAGTAGCTCACAAACTGTTCACGAGCTAGCTCGGCTCATTGTCACCCCTACCAAAAGGTACTTGATAAGGTGTAATAAATGTAGTCTTTGAATTATTACGCAGTACTGAAATTATAGTCAATTATTATAATTAATAATACAAATTTTTTATATTTATCATCTTAACAAATATCTTATAAACACCCGTTAGAAAAATCTAATTTATAATATTTATTATAATAATTAATTATAATTTTATTATTATTTGATACATAAATTATTTTTTAAATATATTTTATTTTTTAATTAATTAACAAATATTTTCAGGACATCTAATTAAAAAATTTAACAAATATTCTCGAGACAATTAAAATGATATTTTTCATTTATTTTGACATCAGTGAATCGAATTAACTTAAAACACTGCCGACTAAGAGACCTTAAAAATCCCTCCAACTTGTATTGGAGGTGATATTTGGACAATCCATTTTTATAACTTTTCAAATATGACCAAAGTGGATTCTTTAATCATTATACAGACCAAACCTTGCAGTGCATGTTTTGCTGGCCATTAATTAATCATCATTGCATTAAAGAATATATTAATAATATCATAATTGTTAAGGGATTACCAAAACAGGGGTCCAAGCTAAAAGACAAATTAGGAGCAGCGTATTCACTATTTAATAATATTGTTCTCGAAGAAACCAAAAACAATTTTAACTTAAAAAGTTTTCTAAACAAGTGTACTAGGAATATTTATTAAGTGATAATAAATATAATTGTTTTAAAATAATTCATAAATTAACTAGTATTCAAATAATAATTTTTTTAAAATTTTTTATTTATAAAATTTTAACAGTATTCTTAGAAACACTTCTTAAAAAAAATTCGAGCAAATATTATTTAAAATTTGATAAATGTCAGTAATTTGGGCCCAGTTTCAGCAGTTAAGGAATTTTTGTCATTTGGGCTTTTCCTAAACTCGTGAGGTTATAAGCAGTAGATCAAAGCCTGCAGAAACTGGGCCTTTGTGGTTTGTGAGAAGGTCAATGACTTCAGGCTAGGTAAGACAAGGAACTGGAACAGCTTGAAACCGACCCAATCAGGTCCCTAATCAAAACCAAAACTGTCCCGTCCCGATTCAACTAAAACAGATCCACGTGACATGTTGGATACATTCCAATCTGACCCGACACGATATTCTTTTTTTTTTTTTTTCAAATTCGAGTTTGAAAAAAAAAAATTCTATATTATAGTGCAACATTATAATAATAAGTGAAATTAAGCCATCAAAAACCATGATATGATATTACCAAATAAAATCCTTAATTTTCTATATTTTACCTAAATAAAAATTTATCTAAATAAATTATGATATAAAATTCTTTAATTACCTAAATAAATCTTGATTTAAAGAATCAAATTCCTTAATTTTATGTTCCAAAAATAATTCCTTAACAGCGTGTTTAGAACAAAATAAAAAATAAAATTCATTTTATTTAAAATAAATTATAGAATTCTGTTTATTTAAAATGAAATTTCTTATTTGGGAATAAAAAATTACAGTTATTTAATTTATTCCAATTCTCTTAGAGCTAGTTTAGTGGCACTAATGATTTTTGCAGAATTGGAATAAGAATGAAATATTGTGAAATTGAATAATCATTCTTTTTTATTGCATGGTAGCATCAGTGAGTAATAGCCATTTTATTCTATTATATTCTATTCTATTTATTTAATATATAGTTTTTATGCATGAAATGAAATAAATATTATACATAAACGAAAAAAATATCTCTAAATATGTAATGTAATAAAAATATAATAATTTATGAAATTTATATATTTCTTAGTTTAATTTATGAAATTTATATTTTTCTTAGATTTTTATTTCATTATTTTAAATTGATTAATTAATTATTGCTATTATTATTATTACTTATATTTAATTTATTATTTATTAATATTATTATGCTAATATGATATTAGGGGTATTTTTATCTTTTGACTAAAATGAATTGATTTATTATTATTTTTATATACAAATTTTTATTATTTAATGTGATATGAAGGGTATTTTTGTTATTTGACTAAACTAAATATATTTATTATTTAGCTTATTTATTTATTTTATATATCTATAAATTTTTATTTAATCATTTATTTTATGTGACATAAGAGTATTTTTGTCATTTGATTGAACTAAATTGATTCCATAAAAGTAAGAATGAGGTTTCCCACTCCTAGGTGGGTTTGAGGAATCATATTTTTATAGAATAAAATAGTTAAAATAGAATGAGCGTTCCGATGTCAAATACGTAACAAACAGAAGAATGAAAATTCTATATAATCATGCATGAAATGAAATGACCAAACGCATACCAAACTAACTCTTATTTGAAACAAATGAAAAATTTATTTAATTAAATATTTTTCATATACTACTCTTAATATTTTTTAAAAATAAAACTAGCATAAAACTAAAAATATAAAAAAGGGATATTAATTATTATTCAACAAAATTTTTTGAGTTTAAAAATTACCGGTGTATACTCCATGAAATATTTGTATTATCAATCAGTTTTTTACTTGAATTCATTTTTATTTTTTTTACTGTAACTCTCGAAATATAGTTTTTTTTTTTCCTTGTCAGATTTGACGTGTTGTGTATGAAGTTGCCACCTCTACTTTCAACAAATTAAAGGTTTTGTTTGATAGGGGAAGTGAAGGAAATTAAAAGTATAGAGTACTTGATCAATAGAATCAAACGAGCTAGGGAGAGGAAATACAAGTGTGGAGAATATAAAACTTTTGGGCCAGTGATATGTTCATCTCCAAGTTTGGAAGAAAATGGGATGAAAAGGACGAAAAAAAAAAAAAAACCCAGCTCATTTATAATTCAATTGTTGTGAGACTCGTGTTCGATATCTATGAAATATTCTCGTGCAACCAAACAAATGATTATGATGAAATTATGGTTAGGGTACCTTAACTAGATTTAAGTATCGTAAGTAGCATTAAGATGTCATAATTAGAACTAGGGTTAGGATCCCTTAATAAGGATTAGAGTTAAGGTTAAAGTATCGTAACTAAGATTAGGGTTACAGTACCATAACTAAGGTTAAGGTTACGGTTACATAATTAAGGTTAGGATTACGGTTCCATAACTAATTGTATTTGTCTACAATTAATATTTTTTTATTTATAAAAGTATAACTTAAAAACTAAAGAGACACTGAATGTGCAATATAATATAATTAAGATATAAAATATGTACAAATAAAATAAATGACCTAGGTGAATACTATGTATATAAAGTGATAAACCTTTCAAATTTTTGAATAATTAGCCTGAAGGCTATATAAATTATTGAATTACTATAAAGTGTAATTAAGGCTCTATATGGATGTTGATGAAAAAACTGTCATCCTTCATCAAATACACAACATCAATCATGTAAACATTACAAAATAAGATGAATTAAATTCAACGGTTCATTATCAATATAATAATTATAAGTCATACGTGAGTGATAATATAAATTGTTATTGATATTAAGATTTGGAATTACCAATATTGAATTCATCTCCATCAATCCCTAACATTAGATTTGTTGATAGAAAATATTCGATTCTAATAAGAAAACATGAAAAACATATAATCAAATATAGATTATACAGAACTTAAAAGGAAATATTATTATATAGATATAGATTGACAGTAATTCATATTCTATCTAAACAAGAAAAATGAATTTAAATTTGAACATGAATCTCATGCATTTCCAATCCAAAAAAATAAAAATTCTAATTCTAATAATTGTGATGTTTATTAATTATTTAGTTTATAGAGTCTCGATGAATATAAATTTAATAATCCTCATACCTTTAAGAATGGGAGCATACATTAATGTAATTATATTATACTAATCCCAAATCTCAGTTGTTAAGTATATATTATCATACCTACATCCTGAGTTGTCATTCTCTTGGAATTTTGGTTTGGATTGTTGTGGATTAGGTGATGCCATCCACTTTAACTTACCCTCCAAAACAATTCCAAATGTTATTGATATATAAGACCAAGAGAAAGAAGCCAAGATCACGTGATAGAGCAGGTGAGTTTATTAAAATGGAGGTTGTGGAGTAAGGTACCTGCCAGCACCAAAATCCATCAGAATTTGGAATCTGGTTGAAACAGCTTGAATGATACAGTTAGCAATTTAGCATATGTGTTTGTAAAATTCCCATTAGTTTGTCTTTGGTGAAGGTATGAGTATCATTGGCATGTATAGCTTGTAATTTGTTGTAGTTGTCTTGCAAAGAAGATATATACATAATATAGGTTTTGTTGATGCATTTGCTATAGCTATGCAAGTCCCTTCAGGCTTTTAGCTATAGCTCAAGTTAAATATTGCACACGCTCTGCAACCAAATACTATGGTAACAATTTCCATTCCAAATGAAAAGAAAATGAAATAGATCAAATGTGCTAGCTATATCTATTTCTATATAATTATAAAAAGGAAAGATTCCTATGATCTCTTCCCTTTCTAAACCTTTTACAAGTCAAAATTTTCATTATTTATTTTTCTAACAAATTTTATCTTTTTTCATTTTTTAATAAAAAATAATAGGGATATTTTAAATTAATTTTTCAAAATAAAAGGAAATAAGAGAAAAAAAAAAACTACTCACTTTCTTCTTACTCACTTGCTTCCTAAAATTAAAGAATATTTTTTTAAAAATTAATAATTATTCTAATAACTAATTATATTTTTTATCCAAACAAATTAGAAATAATTCTCACAATCTTTCGTACACAAACACAAATTTCTTCATCCTTTAATTATTTTGACACATAATAATATAGTGTGCAATTTGTATTATACCTTATTCAAAATTTTATATTTAATTATAAATTCTCAAAAAAATAGAATAAGTTACATATACACATGCATGATGCTAGTATAATATAAGAGAGATAATTTACTTTATAAATATGTGATTTGGCATTTTTTATGCTTACCTATAATTCATTCATTTTGTGAAGAACAAAAAACAAATGTTTCTCAAATGTTTTGATATCAAACTCTTGAGCCACTTAATCATAAAGTTAACTAATATCATGCTAAAAATTATTTTCACCCAACAAAGTAATCTATTAGACGAGACACAAGAATTAGTTACTATGAGAATGATGAATTTTGTTTTGTACATAAACTATTGGCACTAGTCCTAGATTTTATTTTTTTCAAATCTCAAGTTAATGCGTAATCATAAAAAAAAATAAAAAATATTAAGAATAGGTAAGACATTGAAATGCTATTTATAAGATCTCATCTTGCATTTTCACCTTATAAATAAAATAATTCTTTGAAAATATGAACTGAGTAATGTATCCACATTGCCGCTTTTTATTATTTTCTTTTCACATAAATAATAGAATCAATTAAGAATGAAAAAAAAAAAAAAATCAACACGCAATGGTTTTGCACTTGATTTAATCCATGACTTTGTTTTGAATGTATGAAAATATTTGTTGAATAGCATCATTCTAGAAGTAATGATTTTCTTTTCTTAGGGTTTTCTTGATTTAACTTTTCTTAAAACTTTCTTTACAGAAATATAATTGGTGCATTAAAAAAAAATTCAATTTTTGTGCACATAAACATGTGCAAGTTTGAGTAACATGTTCAAATTGGGATTTGGTGGACCACAGCTTGACTAATTAGGTTTGAAGTGGAAGACTTGGTATTTATAAAACCAATGTCCTTATTTATATTACCAACTATGTTTTGTATTCCTCCAAGCAAAAATTAGGTGATGGGAATGTCTCAATTTTATGTTTGACTTCCTCAAAAATCATCCAAAGGCATTTTAACAAATAAAGTTCACTTTCTTTAATGTCAAAAAGCTAATGAGAATGCTCTTCAGTGGAGCAGCTTCAACTATTATTATCTCATGATTAACCTAATTTTCATCTTCATGATTAATTAATTATAAGAATTTTTGCAAAAGTTGATTGACACAAAGTTAATTCTTATGTAGATATATTGGCTTACACAAAAATTAAATTTTTATTAAATTATGATAGGATATGATTATGATATTGTTACATATGATTGTGTGCTTAATTTTATTTTTATTTCTTTTCTATCAGGTTTTAAGAGAATTTGTTTTTACTCAATGTTTGTATTAAATGTTTCAAAATAAATTTCCATTTTCCCTAAAAAAAGAAATAAAATAGAAGAATCAAAACAAACAAATTGAAGACCTCTAAGAAGAGTAAATTTGTAGTATAAACTCCGAAGGTGTACTCTTTGTCTTTTGTGGGTTTACTTCTTGTTCTTTTGTGTCTATCCCATGTTCTTAGAAAAGTCACATTTCTTAAAAAAAGAAATATCCTTATGTAAATGACTTCTTCCTCCAAATTTATGAGAATTATTATCATGCATATGTATATACCTTCTTTATTTTAAAAATCTACCAACAATTTTCTAAAAAATTATTTATGGCCATATGTCATCATTTCTTTTATGAACATTTATTGTGCTCATGTAAAAAAACTTAAAGGTTTTGGGAGGAGTAGCTGAAAAACTCAACCATTGCATCATCTGCCATGGGAAAACTTTCCATGTGTTTCGGGCACATTGAGGTCATCTTCAAACTTCAATTTTATTTGGGGCTAGAAACCAGAATGCAAGATACCTGCAGTACTTGCCAGTTGCCATTAATGATTAAACTTTGAATTGGGCAATGTAAAAATGGAAAATCAACCATGGGCATTTCTGTCATTTTGATTTTTTGGCCAGAAAAATAAAATAAAAAACCACAATCACCGCATCACCAAGCGGTGTTATTTAAGTCAGAGGTCGTCGAGTTTAGCAGTCCACACCCACCTCTAGGTCTGTACATTTTCTTATTAAATTCCCCTTCACGTTATCTCTCTGTTAACTTCTCCGTCAAATATCACGCCGTTAGTTCCTACTTCACTTCAAAACCAACCTGCTTTTCTTTTCATTTCCCTCACTTGCTATTCCATGGAGAATAGAGGATATAGGACAGGAATTGGAACAGTGGAGCAAAGGAAAATGAAGTTCTTTTACAGATTCTTGATTCTATTGGCTTTGTTTGCAGTTGTGGAATCTACTTGCAATAGTACGGACCAAGAGCTGGTCTCAAAGGCGTTCAAATCAGTCTCTGGCTTTAATATCTCCTGGTTTCAAGCTTTGGATTTGAACTGTTCAAAGCCTCAGATAAAGGAAATAAAGCTTCCCTCCAAAAATCTAAGTGGGACTATTTCATGGAAGTTTATTAGAAACATGACAGAGCTGAAGGTTTTTGATCTCTCTGGGAATTCACTGCAAGGTTCTGTTCCAAGTTGGTTTTGGGCAATTTCTAGCTTAGTTGAAGTTAATCTGTCCAAAAACAGGTTTGGAGGGACTATTGGGTTTGAATCCACCTCAAGAAATGGATCGTTTTCATTGATTCAAGTGCTCAATCTGTCAAGCAACAGGTTCACTAATTTGGTTCATCTTTCTGGATTTCCAAAGCTTAAAATTCTTGACATTTCGCATAATGTTTTGGGAAAATTTCCTTCTGGGTTTGCAAATCTCACTAAGCTACAACAACTTAACCTTTCAAGTTGCAGAATCTCAGGAGATGTGAAACCCATTGCTGTTCTACATTCACTGAAGTACTTGGACTTGTCGAATAACTCTATGAATGGTACTTTTCCTTCTGATTTCCCTCCTCTCAATAACCTTAACTTCTTAAACGTTTCTATCAACAATTTCAGTGGGTTGGTTAAATCATACAATTACCAAAAATTTGGCAAATCTGCTTTCATTCATGCTGGGCACAATTTCGTTTTCAATTCTTCCAAAGCCCACAACTTTCATTCAATTCCACCACCTCACACTAAATCCCCTCTAAAACACAAACCCATTTACGAACACATATTGAAGAAAAAATCCAAATCAAAATCCAAACCTTTAATTCTGGGTCTGTCATTTGCTTCTGCAATTGTCTTTCTCTTCTTGTCCATTTGTGTAGCCTGCATTTACAGAAAGAAGCAACTGGCTAAAAGGAACAAATGGGCAATCTCAAAACCGATCCAATTACCTGTCAAGATCGAGAAATCTGGGCCATTCGCATTCGAAACAGAGTCAGGCACATCATGGGTTGCAGATATTAAAGAACCATCCTCTGCACCAGTCATCATGTTTGAGAAGCCATTGATGAACTTGACCTTCAAGGACCTGATTGCTGCCACGTCACACTTCGGTAAAGACTCCCAGCTTGCAGAAGGTAGGTGTGGACCCGTTTACAGAGCCGTGCTTCCCGGTGAAATCCACGTAGCAATCAAGGTTTTGGAAAATGTTAGAGCTGTTGATTATGATCATGCGGTGGCCATGTTCGAAGATCTATCAAAGCTTAAACATCCCAATCTTTTGCCTCTCTCCGGTTACTGCATTGCAGGTACTGTACCAAACATTTGAAACCATCAATTGGCTTTACGTATCAGATTAAATTCGTTTCACGGGTTTTACTAAAATTTTCAATTTTCCATGTCGTACTTCTCAGACTGTTATGTAAAGCCATTGTCACGTAAAATCCAGCAGAGCCCATCATTACGTATTGATCTTCGTGAATTTTGGACGGTCAATAGTTTCCTGAAAAATATAATTAAATTTTTTTTTTTTGGTTTTAGGGAATGAGAAGCTGGTACTGTACGAGTTTATGTCCAACGGCGATTTGCAGAGGTGGTTGCACGAGCTTCCCGCCGGAGATTCTAACGTGGAGGATTGGAGTGGTGACACTTGGGAGAGTCAGAATGGAATTGGGTCCAATGTCTCTTCTCCAGAAAAAATGGGTTGGCTTACGCGCCACCGTATTGCAGTCGGGATAGCGCGTGGGCTTGCGTATCTCCACCATGCTGGTTCGAAACCGGTTGTACATGGCCACCTTGTGACTTCAAATATTTTACTTGCGGACGATTTCGAACCCCGAATTGCAGATTTCGGGTTTCGAAATTTCGGCCAGCGAAATATCGGTGGCGGGAATGGTAATTATACTACCGAGACGGATGTTTACTGTTTTGGGGTGGTGTTGATGGAGCTTTTGACGGGAAAGCCAGGTACGGCGGAGACGGTGGTTTGGGTGAGGAAATTGGTGAGGGAAGGACATGGTGTGAACACATTGGATGAAAGGTTGAAACTCGGTAGTGACTCAGTGAGTGAGATGGTGGAAAGCCTCCAAGTTGCGTATCTTTGTACGGCGGAGTCATCTGGGAAAAGGCCCACCATGCAACAAGTAGTAGGTTTGTTGAAAGACATTCATCCAATCCGCACGGCGGGACTCGACTGAGTTGACTCGTTTCTAGATTAGTATTGGCCCACGCGATTTCAAAGCGTTTGCACCCCTTGTGGTCAAGTTTGTTTTGTAATAGCTCGTTACATTTTCATTCTCATGGGAAGTGGCCTTCACGCGTTCAAAAATAGCGTAGAAATTAAGAAATTGAAGATTTATTTGGGAGTTTTAGATTTGGTTGTCTACTTTTCTTTTGATTTTCTTTTTCTTAATTGTTTTGCTTTTATGATGTATATACAAAAAGAGAAACAAAAGAAGAGTTGGACAAAATGAAGTGGGGTAGGGGAAGGAGACTAGTGAGATAAGGAGATGGGTGGGAGAGTTGTTGTTTGTGAAATGTGTTGTATTTTGGGTGAGCAAGAAAAGTGGGCAGAGAATCCCACTAATTACTTGTCTCTTATGAGAGTTTCTATCATTAATTCTTTTTCTTTATTTTTCCTTTAATTTCTTTTGTTTTATTTTGCTCCTTTAACTTTATTTTTCTCTGCTCTTTATTCTCTTACTGTGTTTTCTTTTCTTTAGCTATGAGTATTCCTTTTTTCCTTTTATTTATTTATATTTATTTTACTTAAAGAATAAAGTGATAGATATATAAATGGTTAGATTTGGACAGAGCTTTATGCATGTCTATTTGTTGGTTACGTGTTTGTATTTATGTATTGGGACCATTTCCACAAATTGCAGGTTCTAAATGCATTGAGTGCCTTGTGGTTTAGTGTGTTTCATTATCATCAAGGAAGGTTCATCATAGGCGCATTAGTTACTAAAATTTGACTATTTTTTTGTTTGGCCCGTCAATTTTGTAGGCTAGTTTGTCTGTGCATGGTAGACTACAATCCACAAGTCACTTGGAAAGTTGTGAAGATGTTTCTTTTCTAGCCAAAAACAAAGAAAGAAAAACAATGATTTTGATTGAAATATCCCCATGTTTAGTGTCATGAATCTTAAGCAATTTATATTTGAAACCATAAATTCACCTTTTTGCTTTTCTTGTTTACAAGAAATTATCATGGAATACATTTCGGTGTGGTTCTAGGAACTTAGAATTAAGTCTTGCAAATCATAAATGCGAGTAAAGCAAATTGCGTGTTGAATCAGAGATGCTAATATATTACGTGTTGAATAAAAATTACGAGTATATTACGTGTTAAATAATTCTCAACATATGAGTCTTTTAAAAATAATAAAAAATTACTTCAGAGTTCAGCCTTGGTAGTATAACAACATAAATTGTAAAAAATTGTGCTTGTGGGTCAATATTCCACCAATGATATTGATAATTATAAAGAAAAGAGAAGCTAATTAGCAAATTTGTATTGTCTTTTAGAGATGTTAATCAGTCATCAAAGTCATTCTTCCAACCCCTTTAAAAAAGCAAAAAAGAAAAAAACTTTTCCAAACATAAGATTAGCACCCTATGATAAGCTCATAAGCACAAAGAAAAGTAATAATAAAGTAGCTAGCCTGATATTAGATATGCCTCGTTGATCTATAATATTTAGGCCTTAACGTCGTTGTCTTCTTTAGTTTGTACAAAAAGAAAATAAAAATGGTCCACCTTGAATGCTTGATTTCAGTGTCATTAATTGTATCATGGAAGCTTCTTAAAGCTGAAAGTTCAATTAGTCACTTGGAAGTACATGCCAAGGCTGATGAGGAGCAAGACCAAAAGAAAGGGAGATAGCGATGGAGAAAAGAAAAAAAAAGATGCAGTCCTATACATCACCATATCTTTATGGTGTTTTGAGTTGTCAAATCTAACATGGTACGAGAGAGTAAGGTTTAAGGCAACACTCTTGCCACAAATCAAAGACTGAGTGAAAAAAATTATATTTTATTTTGCGTGAGAATAATATAAATATGATAATTAAAAATTTAGTGAGTTATTTCTCTTAATACTAATTAATTTATGTTGAAAATGAGTTTCTAACATCACTGTTAGTTTTTTAATCAAATTCTTGTTTTTTAATATAGGTTCATCCGAACCAAATCAAACCAACTCTTATTGAACTAGATTGGTTTAATGTAGTTTTTGAGAATTCTTTACCGTTGAAATATTATTTTTTTTAAGTCAATTTCAATACAAAAATAATCAAAATTTTTACAGTTCAATTGTCACTTGTAAATTTTTGTATTTGATCTTTTCCTAAAATGAAAAAGAAATTAAAAAAAAAAAAAACTTAACTTCTATTTTAGTTTCTTAAGATTGTCTCAGTTTTATTTTAGTTATCTAAAAATATTTTCAGTCAATTTTATCTCTAAAATTCAGAAATTTTCAATTAAATTATATTCACTTATTCTCATATTATACATAAATAAAATAATTCTAAATAATTTAATGTTTACAAGACCAAAAAATTTTTACAAAATATAAATAACTTATTCATTTTATTATTTTTATGTTAATGTGTGATTATTTTGTTCATTGATGACATTATAAAGAAAAAATATAACTTGATTGAGAACTTTTTAAATATCGAAAAGATAAAATTGAAAGATAAATTATTTGAAAAAATTGAATTGCAAACTGATATAATCATAAAATATTAAAACAATAGATAAGTCCAAAAGAGAACAATTGGCCTGCTAGTGTAATTATCCAAATGGGTAGGAATATTTGAATGGGCTAACATGGTTCGGACTCTGGATCTTTTTCTGTGGATCCATACTTAGATTTTAACATCAAGAGCAACTTGAATTTTCGGCCCGCCCATTATAACTTTCATTTTTGATTCGTCTTCTCGATTGGAGTCCTTCGACTCAAACCCTCGCGATTTTCCCTCCTATACTTCTAATCGTTGTTCGAATTTCGTGTTAGATTTTCCGATTGGGGGCTTCAATTGCCTTTGCTCCCTTGAAATTTGAAGCCTCTGAAACCCTAATTATCTTTTCACTCTTCAACTGTTTCACCACCAACTTTAAAGATTCAATGGCGTCTAGGAAGAAAGCATCGGAAGGTATTGCTTTATTATCCATGTACAACGACGATGAAGAAGACGATGAGATGGAGGACGTTGAAGAAGATAGAGAAGGAGGAGATGATGAACAGCTAGAAGAAAATGGCAGTGAAGCAAGAATGGCAGAAGTGGATTCCATGGACGAGAGTGATAGAATGGTGGTTGGTGACTCTGTTATCGTTACCACTCCTTCTGTTGTTAATGATAGCTCCACTTCAGAAAAGAGTACATTTGGGACTTCAACCCCCAGACAGCTTCAGGTTAATTTGTCTGTTTCGACACAACAGCAACGGTTAATGACATTGAAGAAGAGTGGAAGAGGGACACTTACAATTGTGGACTATGGTCATGATGAAGTAGCAATGTCTCCTGAGGCTGAGGTATTTGTTTTTTATTCGGATTTTCCTGTTATAAGGGAAAATAAATTCTTTTGCAGTAAAACTTATAATTTTCTTAGTGACTTTCCGAGTTAAGTTGATACTAGGTTTGGTAAACTTGTATAGTATTCATCATATAGTTAGAAGAGGCTGGGCCATAGCATATGCATATATTTCAATCTACATTGCGTTGCTGCTGTTTAATTGCAGGAAGGAGAAATAGAAGAAAGTGGTTGTCTCATGTTAGTGGAGGACCTTCAAACCGCTAATGGTATGTGAAATATGTTTTGGACATTTGAGTAATTCACATTTGTACTACACTCGTGTTGAACACAAAAAAGCTGGTGTTGACAATAGATTGAAAATTATTTCATTTATCTCAGAATGTTCAGTTAGCATATTGTGGTACTAAGTTTGATGATGCCATCAGTTGTTTACATGTAATGTGTATATATGTATATTTATTGTGTCAACAAAAGCTAATGATACCTCTAAGGAGCATTCATGTTAATTATGCTTTAGCATGGGCTCATGAACGCACACCTTTGGCTAATTTGATTCGATGGAGGCTCTTTTCATTGTGCAGGCAAGATTGGTTGGATTGGACCACTTTTCTGTAGGTTATATATTTACTTATGTGGCTTTCTTTGTGACAATAACTCATACAAACTATGATACTACATGAATTAAACCCTTTATCGCTATTTGTTCTTAACTTGTTGCCAGTCATCTATATAACCAAATAGTTTGCCTTCCTCTCCAACCCCGCCCCCAAAATAAGACAGATTTTTCCTTTTATCCTTCTCTTCCAAGATTATTAAATTACAGTTCTAATGAGCTTTGTGATTGAGTTCTTATATTGTTGTACCTGATGTTATTTACAGTTCATGCTTCCTTAAGTGCATAAATCTATAACACACTTTTGTAGTATTTCTGATTCTCGGTATTGCATTGTGCATTATATGTTTGCATACGTTACGAATTGTATATTGTTGAAGAAAGGTTCTTTTGTAGTCTGATATGGTGTACATGTCTTTGTGCCAAGTTATTATTGAACTCGATGTTGTATCCAGGGCATGCTTCCCGTCAAGTGGATAATATATCTAAAATACTTCTATAGTATTTATGGTTCTCAGTATTGCAATGTGCATAGCATGTGTTTAATGATTGTATAGGAAACAGTATTTTGGTTAAGAAGGTTTATTTGTATTTTAATGTGATGTACATGTTGTACAATACAATATGAGTTTGTTGCCTTTCTTCTGATAGACTCTAGAAGTTTGAGGGGTCCGAAGTTGAATACTAAATTTATTTTGGTGTTGGGTTTTACCCCATAGTAGAAAATTTCCATTCCATTTGACTATCTACAGGAATTTGTTCTTTCTTTTTTTTGTTTGGGGTGGGGGGGGGGGGGATAGGGAGGCGGAGGGGAGTTCAAATCTATTTCACACTTGCCACCTCAAGGTTAATGAAAGAAAGAAGAAATGATGGAAACAAATGGAGATTATTAGTCTTTTAATTTTCTGGTAAAGGTCCAGTAACTAGCACGGATGAGTAGCTAATTTTCATTTGCATGCTACACCTTAATAATATCAGAGAGGTGACTTAATTTATAACCAAATGTTAAAATGTAAGAAATATTACATAAGATGAACTGAGAAAGGAAGTACCATGACAACATTTCTATTGCAAAAACTTTCACCTAAGATAATTGATAAGGTTGAGACAGTGCTTTATTTGGGTAAGGCATGAAATCCTTAACTATAACCTTCTATATTACTCCCAGGTGTATCATTTCTTACATTTTTTATTTTTCGACCTAATACATTTGTAATTTTTGTTTTTCTATAAAGGTTATTATAATCAACAAGGTTGTTTGGTTTTCTAAGTACTTTATGTAAACCATCACTATATCACTACTAATACATGGGAAATAGCTGTATGACCAGTTATCTTCTTATGTATACAGGAAGATGGCTTGGGTTGGGTTGTAACATCTCACAAAGTCTTGTTGTTAGGGTGGTTTAGGTTCAGATTGTTGTGGTAGTTTAGAAAAGAGAATAATTCCTTATTTGATTGTGGGTGAATCGTATTACTCTCTTTTCTCCCAAAATTTATTTCTCAGATAATAGTTCCTTTGTCTGGTCACTAAATTTCTAGAATTTATCGTTGCAGGTGATTTCCAAGATAGAATGGTGTCTGGAACTGTTGAGGTTTCAACACCTAGTAATCAAGCGGCTAGTAGTCAATTTTTTGGGTTGTTACAATCTGGTACTGAGAACCATTCTGTTCTCATTGAATCAGAGGATGCAGAATATGGGGAAGCTGTTAATGAAGAGCAAAAAGTAGTATATCCGTTGAATAAATTTCTCCCACCACATACAGCAGCTAAATGCTCAGAGGAGCTGCAAGTAAGTTCCTTTTGAATTGTTATATTTGATGAAATATAGTTCAAGGTACTTGAGGCTGAGGCTTTTGAATGCATCGCTATATAAGTTTATGCAACTATTTAGCTAAAAGCTTTTCCTCTGTCTCTTTGCCAAATCGTTGATGTAGATAGTAGTCTGTTTTTACTATCTAAAATACGAGTGATAAGAATGTAGATAGCCATGCTGCCTATCCACAGGAAGAAAGGAAGTATTGTAATACTGAGCTGAAACATGGTGGTAAGGATAGGCTTCCATATGATCAATAGATAATGGAATAAAATACCTCTACCTTCTGTTTCTTTCTGTTTAAATCTTATTGTTACAGAATAGTTTTGCGAAGAAATGCCATTAAGTACATAAATTGTTTATTATATCACATTTCCAAAAAGGTTGACATGGGAATGAAAGCAATAAAAATGTTTTTAATTGCTTAGGCTGGTGAATAAATGTTACATGATTTGGATTAGTTTGAACTTTGAAGTTTGCTGCTTATTAGGAAAAGATCTTGCAGTTTGCTGGTTAGTAATACGTTGTTGTGGCCAAAATCTAAACCTATTTTACTATATTACAATTGGGATAGTGGAAACTAAACTTATTACATTGCTTTTAGGTGCTCCTTTTTTCATTTTCTCTTCATATTCATGCCTTTTCTTTTTTGTTATTGCAGAAAAAAATAAATAAGTTTCTTGAATACAAAAATCGTGGAAAAAGTTTTAATGCAGAAGTGCGCAATAGGAAGGACTATAGGAATCCAGATTTCTTGCTGCATGCTGTGAGTTATCAAGATATTGATCAAATAGGGTCTTGCTTCAGGAAAGATGTATTTGACCCTCATGGATATGACCCAAGTGACTACTATGATGAACTAGGTCCTTAACTGATCCTTATTCAGATCTGTGTCTTTATGTTTCATTGTATGTTTTGCTCATATGTTCTCTTCTTTTGTCAAATACTTAAGCAATACACTTTAATAGTGACTGCATGCTTTTGTGAATTTGTTTGATCTTGTTCTGTCAAACATTCTGGAATATATTGTTAAGAGTCACTGGGGATTTTATTGTAGTCTGTATGTGCCTGATATTCTTGATAAGGGGTATAAAAAAGGCAGACTTTGTTTTTTTCCCCTCTAGATGCTGCTGTTTCATGAAACTTAACTGTTTGAATATCTCTAGTATGTTTGCGTTCTATGAGCTTATGTTCTTAACAGACTAATTATCCAGATGATGTGCGGATGTGCCTAATTTTAATAGAAAAGGATCTGAGAAATTGAGGGCTGTATTCACAGATCAACAGTGCGGATTTTACTGATTTTTCTTTCTTCAGATTTTATTTGTTGAAAATTATTAGTCTTGAACTGGACTGTTGAAGGCCTGCAAAGCAGGATCTTTGTTGCGTATTTATCTGTTTTTCTTCTGCATCCTTTTGGTTGCTGGGTGTGCAATACATTACCTGTTGGGGCCCATATTTTTGTTCTTATGGACCTTTCCAGCATTGCACCTTATTACTTATATTTCATATGCATTACAATGTAAACAGAGATTGATATGAAGCGTGAAAGTGATAGGAAAGAGCAAGAAAAAAAGAAAGCACAAAAGGTTGGTTTTGTTTCTAGTGGAACTCAACCAGGAATTATAGCTGCTGCTCCTAAATTTAACTTGCCTGTTCCAGGTTCGCATCCAAGACTGATATTTTAGAATAGCTATTTTTCATTAAGTTTAGATGACGTTTTTTAGTCGTTCTGCTATTTTATTTTTCAGATTCTACTGAGGCTGCTAGTGATTTCCATTTGGTCCCCGCTACATCTGATGCCATTAATCGGGATAGCAGACAGAACAAAAAATCAAAGTGGGACAAGGTATTCATCTATGCTAATGGAGTTTACAATTTCTGTGTCCCATATCACTATGCTCACAAGAGTTTAGTGAATTGTCTTGTTTCAGGTGGATGGTGATCGGAAAAATCCTCTGCCCCCTATTGGGCAGGATTCTGCATCAACAGCTGGGGCAGTAATTTTATCTGCATCTAATACTGGTTTTCTTATTGCGCAAGTCAACATATTACTTTGAACTTCTTTTCCCCTTCCATTTCTGAAGTCTGAACCTTTCTTGATCCCTTTGTTTTATGTGTCCTAATCCTGGTTTGCATTTGTTTTATTTAAGCAGAACAAATATGATGGCATTTGTCTTGAATTTGGATTTGATAGCCAATTTCAATGGACTATTATCAGAATGAAAACTAGCACTCTGAAATTAAGTTTGAACCCCTGGAGCCTTTCAAAAATGATTATTTGTACTTCACCGTTATCTTGTTTTAAAATGAAAGAAATATGTTCGCTCAATTAGAATATCTAGAATAAAAATCTTTATTTGTCATTAAAAAAAAAAAAAAAAACTCTTGTACCATTCTTTTGACCCTTCTCTATTAGATCCATCAGTTGAGTGATTCTGATCAATTATTGGATTCTGTTGTTGTACAAAATGCCGAAAGTTTTACTAAAGTTGCTGTATTCAATCTTATCATCATTCAGGTTGGGATCTGTAAGTAAAAAACCTTTGATTTTATTATTTTTGTCTACTATTTGACAGGCAGCAAAAACGGCGAGAGGCAGAAGAGAGAAGATCTAGTGTAAGAAAGTTGGACAGAAGATCGTGAGCCATTCATTATATTCTAGTTACTGTTAACACAACGTGTAAGTTGATAAAATTGGTTCTATAAAGGTATTGTTTTCATCTGTTCTAATAATTTTTAAATTATACGCACCATTTAAATTATCAAAAATGAAATTTTTTCTTGCCCCAAATGCTACTTTATACGCTATGGATGACCAGTTTATTTTTGTAGTTCATGACTACCATTAACACCCAGGTCTCTATACTCTAGCTCTGAAGATGGGGTTTAGATTGTTGTGTAACGAAGGCATATTAAATTGACAACATAAAAGCTTTGTTATTCAATGAGGCTCTGTGAAGTGATGTGATTGAAAATCAGTATCCAGTAAATTCAATCTGAATTTAACTAAGTTTGTCTGTAGAAGATTGAATTGATTGCATGCGTGCAGCAAAGAAGTGTTGGAAGAGTGGACCATTGGTCTCCCAGTCCTAAAGCCGAAAAGAACATGATAATTGAAAAGAAAATATAGTCCCCACTATGTAATCTTCATGGTAGACCCAATAATACTTTGTGTAACATCTATCATTCTTGGATAATATACATCTTCCAATCATATTCTCAAAACGATCTTTTGCTTTTTAATTCTATCAAACCCTTTGCAAAGTTATACTTTGGTCAGCATCCGAAGTATCCTTCATCAACTCGACAAAATTATCCATGCTGCCTGCTTGATCTCATTATTCTTCTTTTTTGGCCCACTAAAAGATGTGGAAATGTAGTCTTTTCGTGTTATCTCTTATTATATGATTGCACCAAGCTAAGCCACACTAATTTGATGCTTGATTGTTATCAAGTATATATACAATTTGTGTTAATAAGAGATTAATTATCATTCACCAATATGCTAACCTTTCATTTTCACTCTCTTTAGTGATTGGGTATTGTTATTCTACCGGGATAAGGCTAGTTTCTATCTCCGTTGTCTCTTTTGTATGTACAATTTACATTTCTGTAAGGAGAGGACTGTTCAAAAGTAGCTCTCATATCCGTAAAATTAGGGTCATCCAAATAATTTAATACTTCATTATATATTAAGATTCTCATCCATAAGGTAATTATGCCTTTTTAGTCTCTAAAACAAGACTATATAAGCTTTACTTGGCCTTTGTAAATTTGTACTGGGTTTTTGAAAGTTGGTTTGTTAGGTATGCGATGCGGAAGAAAGCAGTAAATATCATGAACTTTGGTGTCATGCTGCAAGGTAAAAAAAAAAAGTGCTACGTGTAGATGGAGGCCTGAGGAGCTCCAATATCTATGCTGCTTGTCTTGGCATCAAAATAGAGACGTTGGGAGTGAAGAATCGTACTCAGTACCACTTGCACGTTGTGGCTTAGTCGGATCCTATTTGTTTAACTGAAAACTAACTGCAAACCCTTCAAAAGTTTCCATGAAAAACAAAAACAAAATACAAGAAAAGAAAAGTAGGAAAAAAAAAAAAAAAAAAGATTCCAATTAGCTTAAATACTTTCTCTCTTTTAAGTTATTTTCGTAAATGTGGTTAATTTATCATTTGGGATATCAGATACTGTAATATGATTAGATTGGAAACCATGATTAGACCTTAATTAATCATGAATACCTTTTTCACTTTTTATTTTCTAGTTATTTTTCGTCTTTTTATTATTATATTTTATAATTTCCTTATATCATCTTGACTACTCTTATAATCAATAAATAATATAAAAAAATTTTGAATACGAAAATATCTCTTTATTGTTGTTTATTTGAACTACTGATATGACATAAATAAATATCAATTTAAGAAGTTTAAATCATGTATATATTGCAAATAAATAACTCAAGTTCATATAAATTGTCCCCAACATTTTCCTCACAAAAATATTTTATCATAGTAAAAATGCATAGAACTTTTTTTCTTTCCCAGTCTTTTTCTCCTTTTACCATTTTATTTATTATTATATTAGTTTGGTAATAAATTCTGCAAGCAAAGGTCTGTAGAAGTTGAGTTGTAAATTCAGTGGGAACAGTGAGGCAACGGTAACACAGGTCAGGTTTTGGAAGTTCCTTAAGGGGTATTTTGGGAACATTAGAAGAAAGTTAACGGAACTTTTTGCATAAAGCAGAGAGAAAGAAATGAACAAAGTTACTTACTAGTGGTAGCCAAGTGCATCCTCACTTCATTTGTTATTAGTCTCTCTTTCTCTGTCACTAGTCTCTATTGCCTCCATCATCCGTAAGCTTTCTCTTTCTGCATTTTCAACATCAAGCATTGACTCTATCATTTTTCTTTCCCCTCTTCTCTCTCTCTTTGATTCATCTGATTCCATGGCACATTTCACCAACTAGAATCTGAGGACTATCTCTGTCTCCCTCTCTGTTTCTTGTTGTCTTGTTTGTTTGTTATGCTTTAAAACCGGTAGGAATTAGATTTTAGAGGCAGAGAATAGGAGTTGAGAAGTGGGCAAAAGTCATGGCAGCTGCAAAGCCAGAAGAGATAATCCACCCACCATTGGACCAACTACAAGGCTTAGAGTACTGTATTGACTCAAACCCATCATGGGGTATGGAAAAAATTTAATCTTTTCTCAACCCATTTCTCCATTATTTGTTTCACTTTTGTTTCTCATCCAAATGATATCTCTTCTCTGCACTGTTAACAGGGGAATCAATATTTTTGGGTTTCCAGCACTACATTTTGGCTTTAGGAACTGCTGTGATGATCCCTTCATTCCTTGTTCCTTTGATGGGTGGAAATGATGTAATCTAATTTCCATATTGAATTTCCTTTTACTTTACCTCAATGTTTGAAATTCATTAATGATCTTAAACCTTTAACTAGAAATTAGAAAATAAAGAATAAACATTTTATAATTGCATCTGTCTGAAGAAAATCTAATTCTTAAATCTTGGATTTGTGATAAGCCACAATGTATTGGTGATTCATTTAAAAAAGAAGAAGAAAAAGTAGGAGAATTAATTGGACATCAATGTGTATTATTTGGGTCATGGAAAAGTAGTGCTTGCTAGAACCTAAAACCCATTTTTTTTACCTATGGGTTGATTTCTTTTTAAATTGGCTTATGCAATTAATATGACAGTTATTAATCTATGGTTCAGGATGATAAAGTGAGGGTGGTACAGACTCTACTTTTTGTTGAAGGAGTTAATACACTTCTGCAGACACTCTTTGGGACCCGTTTACCAACTGTAATAGGAGGGTCTTACGCATTCATGGTCCCCATTATATCCATAATTCATGATTCTTCATTGATAGGGATTGAGGATCCTCATTTGGTTAGTACATTTTCATATTCCACCCTGCGTTTACTTTGTTTTGTATGCCAAACAATTCATTTTTGTATGAGCTGTTATGATTATCATAGAGAATATTCTGTACTTCTATGTGGATGTGAATTCTAAGTAGTTTCTTGGAGCCAAAACTGATGATCATGATGTATATGTAGAGATTTCTTAACACCATGAGAGCTGTACAAGGTGCTCTGATAGTATCATCAAGCATACAAATTATTTTGGGATACAGTCAGCTGTGGGCCATTTGTTCCAGGTATAACTTTATCTGAAATTAAATCCCCTTCTATAGTCAAGAAATGAAACTTCAATGTTGATTGATTTTGTTTTCAGGTTCTTCAGCCCGCTTGGAATGGTTCCAGTAATTGCATTAGTGGGTTTTGGCTTATTTGACAGAGGTTTCCCTGTGGTATAATAGTGATCCATATTTCATTTTTCTCTCAGTAATTTCATTTTGGGAATTAGAAATTATCCCTTTTTGGCTATTACTTGTACCAATTAGTACACACTGGTTTGAAATTCTCAGGTTGGTCGGTGTGTGGAAATTGGCATTCCCATGCTAATCATGTTTATAGCCTTCTCCCAGGTAGTAATTAAATTAAATTGTAGTATTAACTTCGTTTGAGTTTTGACTATCATAAATACATTGTATGGGATGCATGGAAAATGCCAAATGACTAGCTCGTGACAAAACGGCAGTCAATTCTTGAAACTTCATAAGCTAAGGGATTACAATTGTAATCTGGCAGTCATAGATGTACTCTTAATATAGTCTTTATTTTAAGTTTCAATTCAGTTTCTTAATTTGTTTGATTGCGCATAGTTAGTATATATAATAGATAAGTATTAGAAAATGATGTTCTGCCTTTCTAATTCTGTTATCATATTATGTTTGTATGCAGTACTTAAAAAATTTTCAGTTAAGACAAGTTCCAATTCTAGAGCGGTTTGCTCTCATCATATCAATTACAGTGATATGGGCATATGCACACCTCTTGACAGCAAGTGGAGCATACAAACATCGACCAGAGATAACACAATTTAACTGCAGAACTGACAAGGCCCACCTCATATCTTCAGCTCCATGGTTGGTACCTGAAGCATCTCTATCTAGTTGCACATTTTTAACAAACTAAATATAATAAGATGTACATGCACGAAAGCACCCAAGTAGATGATTAAAACTGCTTCTTCCATGCATATGTTCTTATGAAATTTAACTGAAAAGATTACGAAATGTTGGAACTTTATTTTAGCCGAAAATTTTGCTGACAGGATAAAGATCCCATATCCTCTTCAGTGGGGTGCTCCAACATTTGATGCTGGCCATTCCTTTGGAATGATGGCTGCTGTTCTGGTCTCACTGATTGAGGTGAGTTCACATGTAAAAACCATTCTCAATCAGAGAGATACAACTGATTACTGACAATAAAACTTATGCTCTCTGACAGTCAACAGGAGCATACAAGGCTGCATCACGTCTTGCAAGTGCCACACCTCCTCCTGCTCATGTTCTTAGCCGTGGTATCGGTTGGCAGGGAATTGGGATCTTGCTGAATGGACTTTTTGGTACATTAACCGGTTCAACAGTATCTGCGTGAGTATTATTTCATCTTGGTTTTGTCATTCTCACTTTCGGGCAGATTGATTAATTTCTCGTAGGACAACAACAGAGAGAATGTGGGGCTTCTTGGAAGCACTCGTGTTGGCAGTCGCAGGGTTATTCAAATTTCAGCATGGCTTCATGATATTTTTCTCGATATTAGGCGAGTAACATAGTTTGGTACACTTTCTCATAATCTAAGTCATTTAACTTCCTCACACAAATTTCAACAAAAACACATTGTTCATCTGTACAGGAAAATTTGGAGCTTTATTTGCATCCATACCCTTCACCATATTTGGTGCTATATATTGTGTTTTATTTGGTCTCGTGGGTAAGTATCATGCTTCCACTTCTAATTTTATTGAGTTATCTTTGCTTCTTTTCTCTAAATATGACTGTTTTCTTTTGTTTTTCAGCTTCTGTGGGGCTGTCATTTTTGCAGTTCACTAACATGAATTCAATGAGGAACCTCTTTATTGTTGGGGTTGCCCTCTTCTTAGGGTTGTCTATTCCTGAGTATTTCAGGGAATACACTGCCAAGGCCCTTCATGGTCCATCTCATACAAAGGCTGGTTGGGTGAGCTATGTTTCTTCATCTGTACCACAAAGGATTTAAAGCATGTTAATTATTAAACTTTCTGTTCATTTGGTTTGCAGTTCAATGATTTCCTGAATACCATCTTCTTCTCATCCCCAACTGTTGCATTGATTGTTGCTGTTTTCTTGGATAATACACTTGACTACAAGGAGAGCGCCAGAGACAGGGGAATGCCATGGTGGGCTAAATTTCGATCTTTTAAAGGAGATAGTCGGAACGAGGAGTTTTACACCCTCCCTTTCAACCTCAACCGATTTTTCCCTCCATCTTGAACTAGTTTTATAATTTTATTATAAAGAAAAAAAGATAGATGTTAGAAGAAAAGCTTTGTTTCCAGATAGGGATTATAAATTAGTAGAATTATTTATAAGAGTGAAACAAAGTTCTATGTTTGAAGAGTAGCAGCACCTCTGCTTTTATTTTCTTCTTTTTCAAATTTTCATGGTTGTTTCTTTTTTATTTATTTATTTATTATTCACGACAATCTTAACAATTTGTGGTGTAATTTTGAGAGTTAGTCATGTAATATATTTCCTTTGGAACATTGAATGAGTTCATAATCTCTCTAAATATGAGTCTCTATTTTAGTGGGACCTGGCACATTGAAGGCATCATTCTGGTTTCTTAAAGATGAAGTTCATCCCATTTGCAGTTCGCAGATGACACAATCATTTTTATTCAAAACGATTTAGAGCAGCTCCGTTGTGAAAAGAGTTTTGGGGTGCTTTCAATTGAAAGTTAGTATCTGAGATAAAAGGTCAAGAGTCAAGCATGAGTAAGTTAATTATAGCTAGAGAGTTATTCTATCAGCTAAATTTAGATCAAATGTTTTATTAGAATTATTCTCGGTCCAAACAAGACTCTTTATCATAAAATCGAGAAGTTTATTTGTCAATTCAAATTTACTAATTGAGGATACATCTAGATTAAAATATCACAATGTAGATTTTCCATCCAATCATTTGTTGCTTGGACGCCTCTTATTGCCTCACTTGAAGTCAAGGTAAATTCATCTTTGACCTATATGTTATGAACGTAATATGTAAATTTTAATTTAACCATGAATACTGAGAGAGGGATTAAATTTTCTTCCATATAAAATTGCAGTTTCTTAATATGTCATACATGGGGAAAGTTTAGAATTTATGTTCAAGTGGTTTAAAAGTTATGTAATTTTGAAGTACTAAATATTTTAATGTATTATTAAAATTACCTTTGGTGAAGTATAAGTTTTAGTCAGTTTGAGCTTTAAAAGAGAATATCTTAATAAATTAATTTTGACCCTGTCTAAGAGTTTTAAAATATGGTCAATTAAATCTTGCTAAATTTATCAATTTTTCGCTTTGTTCTATGTAATTTCAGTAATTTATTTTGGTTGTTTAATCATTCATGTATAATTTAGAAAATTAACCAACCACTATATGAAGGTTTGCATGAAAGAGGAGGTTATCAAGTAATTGGAGGTTATCCATCCACTTGTATGCTTCACGTAAAAAATGGGAGCTAAAGTTATATGGAATTAAATATAGTGGGAAGTTACATTAATTTTCTATCTCTTTGTAATAATATTATTTTAAATTCTAAGATAACACATTTATAAAGGTTTGTGACCAAATCAACATCAAAGTACTTTATCTTTATTGGTGATATCAATTTATATTTTTTCTCAAAAAACATAAATTTATTTTATTGCTATTTACTTTTGTGCATGTAATTTAGTTTTATATTTTAAGGATAGCATACTGAAAGAATTCATAAACTACATAATACTCTTGAACATGTAAAGTGGCACATAGTAAGTTCTTTCATGGTTTTGGTCACGTCCCCAAACAGAGGATCGTGACTGACATGAAAATTAAGGCAGACCAAGACTCACCCTAACTTTAACGAACCAACAAGATTTTTATCTTGTTATTTCAGATTACTACTTAGTACAAATTATCCATATTTTTGTACTTTAAGAAATTATGCTTTTTTGTTTTTCTAATTGGTTTCTGAGAAACTGCATTTCCTTGACAAATGTATTCGTGGAAGTAACTCTACTGCCTGTGGCCTTTAGAATCGGCTAGTAATCTTTGAGTAACTAAGTTATATATTCTATCAAATGGTTATTGAACAGTAACAAAAGGAATCATCTGCATACAATGTGCTATGTAGCATAGAATGCAGAAACACAAAATTCAGAATTTTCAGGAAGAGACTGATTCTAATTTAATTAGTCTGATTTTATTATTACGAGAAGCTATACTAACGAAATTAAGAGCATCTCTCATGATATGTCAGTATATGTCTCTCAAGAGTTGTTTTGCATTCATTTAATTCTATGGGTTTGGCTAAAAGGTTTAAGCATCATTCACTAATGAAACATCCCTTACAGGTTAGTGGAGTTTAGATTAACTGCTTGTGGGTTTAATTTTTTAGAACTTAGAGTTCAGTTCCAACTATATAAATGTCAGGAACAGCAGGTGCCGTCGGATCATTCAAGATCCTTGTTGAGTATGATTTCAGCCTACAGACATGATTTCAGCATTACAATTTGCTAGCATAATGCCAGCTCACAATCTGCAGAATTTCAGCCTATATTCTTCCTATTTATATGATCATGTTATATGGGAAAAAGGAAAGTTCTGATGATCCTTTTGGCGTTTATTTTATGGAAAAAGTTGTCATTTTTCATGTATTGAAGTATTATACCATATAATATAAATTGGAGTAATCTTTCGAGAGTAAGAAGCTCTTTTTTTCCTTCTTCTAATGATCAGTGAATTGCTCATATTGTTTGATATTTGAAGAACCATGTTGATGCCCTTCTTTTCTTTTTCTTTCTTTGCCCAAATTGTTTTTTGTTATTTTTCTTACTGATTATAATTAATGACAGGTAGATAAATGGGATGTTGGCACAAGTTTCTTTGGAATTATTGCTTGGCGCATATGCTATGAAGTTTAGCTACATTTTCTATATCACTTAGTGGGTCTCAATTATACAATATGTCAGGTTCTTCTTTTAAGCCTAAAGCTTTATTCTAATATCAGTTGTAATGTCAAGATGTTGGACGTACAAAACTGTGTTAGCAATTATAAATGCTCACTTCGAGTATTGCAGTTCAAGTTAATGCAGAGCCTATCATAGTTCATAATCTGTTTTATTGGTCACCATGCTACTTGGTTTTCTAAATTTAATGCGTAAACATAGAGTACTAATTCTTGAAAGGCCATTATATTTGATATCTTAGTCACAATGAAAGGGAAATTCCAGTTTGGTGGCAGGGCATAACATCAAGAACGCAAATGACAATTAGAGCATACTAGTATGAATTCCAAGTGAAGTGAAGAAGTAGGTAATAAAATGAGTGAAATGCAAGAGAAAGTTAAAACCACAACAATACTGTAGAAACTACCTTGTAGAACAAAATCACATCCAAAATCCAAGCTTTGTGAAAGAGGGCATATGGCAGAATCTGAAAACCATTGACAAGGTTTTGTCACCAAAATTAGAGCTACAACTTCAAATTTCCAATTGGCAACTAAGAATGAAATCAATATTATTGGGTTCTTCCAGCTTCACTCAGAAATTTCTTTTTCATCTTGTTGAGGGTAACCAGGACATCTTTCATATTTGTCCTTTCCTCTGGAGCCTCTGCTGTACAATTCAAAGCTAACCCAATAATAGATGATACACAATCTTTCTTAATCTCAAAATATTCTTCCTCTTCCCTTAACAGATTGCCATCTACAATCTCAAGTATTGCGTCAGGAAATGACTTTTGCACCCATTGCTTCAAGCTTAAGTCTCCAACAAACATTTCATCTGTAGGCTTATGTCTAGTGAAAGTTTCCATGAGTAAAATACCATAACTATAAACATCACCACGCCTAGAAACAGTTCCTTCCAAACCATACTCTGCATATAAAGATAATGAAGTCAAGGTGTGTGATTTAATATTATTAAAGAGAAATTAAATATGAACTTTAAGAATGAATGAGAAACATCACCTGGGGCCATATACCCAATAGTAGCTAGGGTCATGGTGTTGGTCATGGTATCTCCTTCACCCAAGAGCTTTGCAATGCCAAAATCAGTCACATGTGCTCCCATGTCTTCATCTAACAGTACATTGCTGGGTTTTAAATCGCAATGTACAATAGGTGTTGAATGGTCATGTAGATAATCCAATGCTGCTGTGATATCTATCATTATGTTCAACCTCTGGAGGATGCTCAAAAAATAATTGTGAGAGTACAACCATTTCTCCAGATTTCCACTAGGCATGTAGCTGAACACCAGTGCTTTGAAGTTAGTGTTGCTGCAACAGCTAACGATTTTGACAAGATTCCGATGGCGTATATTACACAAGACTTCACATTCAGTATCAAAACTGTTAAATGCTTCTTCTAGTTGAGAATTGAATACTTTTACTGCTACTTCCACCCCATCTGCAAGTGTTCCTTTATATACCTTGCCAAAACTACCTGCACCTAGTAAGTTGGTTTCATCAAACCCATCTGTGGCTTTGTTGAGTTCATGGTAAGAAATTCTTCTCCATGTTGCTAGTGGTGGATTATCTTCCTCATATGCTAGTTTCTTTTTCATTTTTTTGCATTTCAATAAAACATATGTGACTACGAGTAAGAGTATCGCAGCTGCTATTGCTACTACTCCAAGCAAAATATACGTCAACAAATACTTGGTAATTTTCCTTGGTTTACCAGGTGCCACTGTTCTGCAAGGTGGGACTTGAAAGCGTGATGCACCGCATAGTGCCTTATTCTTCATGAATGAATCACCAGTTAAGTTTCTAAAAGGCCCATTATCCGGAATTTCTCCTTGTAAGTTATTGAAGGACACATTGAATTGTTGAAGATATACAAGTGCCTCTAAAGTCTTGGGTATAACACCGGAAAGAATATTTTCAGATAAATCAAGAGTTTCCAAACTTACCATTCCACCAATAGATTGAGGAATAGATCCTTCAAATCCATTTCTTGCCAAGGAGAGCTTAGCTAAACTTTGAAGACTTCCAATTTCACTTGGGACGTCACCTGATAATTGATTATCTGATAAGTATAGTTCTGTTAAAACCTTCAGATTACCAATAGAAAGTGGGAGAGATCCTGTCAAATTATTTGAAGAAAAGTCTAGATATAAGATGTCTGCAAGGCCCCAAAATGTAGATGGTAATGTAAAATTTAATTCGTTAGAGCTTAAATAAAGTTCCCTCAAAGATGTTAGGTTCCCAAAACATGTAGGTACTGGTCCAGAAAACTTGTTATCACTTAAATATAAGCTCCAGAGGTTCTCAAGTTGGCAGAGTTCATACGGAATGTGCCCTTGTAACTTATTGTGATCAAGGTACAAAGTTTGTAGCCCTTGCAGATTGCCTATTTTAGCTGGAATGGCTCCAGTTATTTCATTGAATGCTAGGTCGAGGTAATTCAACCCTCTTATGTTACCAGTATCTTCTGGAATGCTACCCTTGATGTTGCAATCCTCAAGTCCAAAATACTGAAGAGAACTGGAGAAGTTCCCGATGGAAGTTGGAAGGACGAAATTCAGTGGATTCGCTGACAAGTCCATTCTTCGCAAGTATCTGCAGTTTGCCAATGAAACAAGTGTCATCCCTGCATGACTAGAAGATTCAAATGTCAAATTATTTAAAGCAAGAATGAGCCACTGAAGGTTTCTTAAATCACCAAGCGTGCTAGGAATATATCCTGAAAATGAATTGTTAAACAAGTCTAGATCAGTGAGTTTGGTGGCATTAGATATAGAGCTTGGAATTGGACCACTGAGGTAATTGTAACCTAAGAAAAGCCTCTCAAGATTTGGAAGTGTAAGGCCTAGGCTTTGTGGAAGATTTCCTGTCAGCCGATTTGATGTTAGTGAAATTTCTGCAATTGAAGAGATATTAAATATTGTTGATGGAATGTCGCCCGTCAAGTTGTTGTGCTGGAGATTCAAAAACTCTAGATTAGACAGCTTTCCAATCCCCTCTGGTATTGTACCTGCAATACATGAACATTTAGTCCTTACTTTTCTACTTTCAATTATATAGTTCATCTTACGTGTTTCCTAAGAGGCACTTCCTTATATTTAGTATTTTCATTGTATTTTATTTTCGAAATTGTTATTCTAGCCTAGGACACTTATTTTTAAATGCCAGCTACTATTTTTCTTCCACTTTTAGCAAGTAATCTTATGGGAGTCAATGAAAAACAGATATGCAATCAATTCAAGTAGTTCAAGATTTTGTAGGCTGAATGAATCATACCTTGTAAGTTGTTATTGGTAAAAAATATCCGTTTAAGCAAGGTTGAGTTCCCAATTTCCACGGGTATTCTTCCAGTGAAATTATTACCAGACATTGACAGATGCTGCAGTTGTTTGCAATTGAATAAACTTGGTGGAATTTCTCCATAGAATTGGTTGCTATCCAAAAGAAGCACTTCCAGTTCAGGAAGGTGATCAAAGATATTCTTTGGGAGCTGACCGGATAGATTATTTTTTCTCATACTAATCACTTTGAGTGAGGAAACATTCGCAATAATGGAAGGGAGAGAACCTGAGAATTGATTATAACGAACTTGTATAAATTGTAAAGAAGGCACATTAAAGATGTTGGAGGGTAGGAAACCTGAAAGCTGGTTATAACGTAGATCAATTATTTGAAGTGAAGATGAGTTGTTAAATAAGGACTCAGGGAGTTCCCCGGTAAAGTTGTTGTTTTGTAGAATGATGACTTTCAAACGATGAAGACGAGACAATTCATTAGGCAAGGAACCATGAAAACTGTTGTTTTCAAGATTTAAATATGCAAGAAAGGATAAATTTCCTAATCGAGGAGGGATTGTCCCTACAAGACCCATATAAGGAAGATTCAAGGCAGTAACTCTAAGGTGACGTACACCACAAGTAATACCAACCCAGTTGCAAACAGAGGTTCTCATAGACCAATTTTGTGCAATAATATTATTTGGGTCATGTGTAATGTGGTCTTTGAGGGTAAGAAGAACAGATTGGTCGGTACTAATGTTGGGAACTGCGGCTGCCGGAGCTAATCTAACCATATTCTGCAGCAGAAAAACGATAACAGCTGGAACAAGGATGAACTTCATCATGCGATGAATGGTTTGAGAAAATTACTGATGTTCAATGGTTTTTGTTGCATAAGATTCGATACATCTCCAGTTTATGTAACCTTGAATTTAGTTAGGCGACGGCAAGTTGATTCTTTTAGAAGAGCTATACGATATACTTTTTATCATATAATATTTTTACATACATTCTCACATAAAAAACTTCACTACTTTTTGTCCCAAACTCAACTATTGGCTCTGGTCTCTGTTTTGTTGTTAAGATTAATTAACAATGTTAAATACTTAATTAATGGTCTGATGAAACAAGGTAGCCATAACAATTATATATGAAGTAAATAGTGAAGCCAATGTTGATAGCGATGCTGCAGCCGGACACTAGAGGCCATGTATGCAACCAGGATTAGAGCACATAAAGATAAGATTTCTTGTTTATCTATTTTAATTTCGAGATTTTGAATATATAGATATTTAATTATAATTATACTTGCTGCATTCCACTAAGAATATTTGATTTAGCCTCTATTTATTTTTTCAATGAGGCTTTTATAAATTTCTATTTTAATGCATGCAATATTATTCTTATATTGTGGATTGAGGCTTTTAACTAATTATTTAATTGCACGTAGGTATGGCAACAGATTCATCAATTGTGTTCAAATTTGATCCAAGTCAAAATAATCAATTTCTTATTTGTTAAAATTGAACTCGGTCAGAAGTTAATCCGATTTCAAGAAGTCAAAATTAAATGTGATTCATGGTTCGATTTGAATCTATTTCAAAACTTAGGGTATCATTAATTAATGATTCAATTTGAATTCAAGATGATACACAATTTGCTTAAACATATAAAAATCTAATCCAATTGAATCAAATACTCGACCTGTTCTGACCAAATTATTTGAAAGAAATGTTCTAAGGGTGTGTGTTTGGATACAGTGAAGGACTTTAAATTGAAATTGGAAATTTGATTGTGCAATTCTAATTTTCTAGTTTGGCGTATACTTTAAATTTAGAATTGAAATTCTTAACTAAGTTTCAAGAAATTGAGAAACAATTATAAAACACAATTTTCAACTCTATGGGTAACCATATAAATTACAATTCCAAATAAATATTTATATTAGCAACTACCTACTTAATTATGGCATGGCAAATCATGCTAGACAATCGGCCACAACCCACCTGCAACCTCCTTCGCCCGTTGCTAGTCGTCAACCATATGTGAAAAATCATCCACGGGCCATCAATTGTCATCCACTACCAACATCAACTTGTCGAGATTCACTGGAGATGACAAACATCACCATCAAGGCATGCCAAAGGCGGCAACAAATGCCGCCCCGACTAGCTTAAAACGATAATAACCACCAGAGACCACCATATCACCGAGATATACTAGAGACAACAACAATCACCATTAAAACCTATTGGAGATAACAACCTCAAGTCTGCAAACTTGTAAAAACTTGAATTCTCTTAAACGAGATGAACTAAATAAAAACTTTGTAAATTATTGTAGCTAGTGTATATCAAGTCTCAAAAATCGTGCTCTATTTCTCCTCAACGAGCTGATAACGTCCCCAAGTCTGCAAGCTTATAATGAGCAGGCTCAAGCCTTGCCAACAATGGCTTTGTCTAAGAGGTAAAAATATTCAAAAAGCACTACCTAAAAAGGTTAAGAGTTTCAATCCTCTTGATCATAGGTTGCAGTTGGTGGTAAATCTATATTCTCATGAATGGTTATGGCCATCTTTAGTGGAATCCTAAGTTTCGGCCCATAGTGTGATGAAAGTTCTGTTAGATAAATGGTGGTGATGATATAAATGCAAGTATGAAGTATCATAATTACCTTAGATAATATTTTTTAAGTTAAAGTTTCATTTTTTAAGTCAGATAATATTTTTTAACTTAAAGTTTCATTTTCTAAGTCAGTTAGGTTTACAACGTGAAATGAATGTCATTTTAGTTACTATATTGATTATCCTTTTTTTTTTCTTTTTTACCATAATCAAGATCTATAGTCATAAGATTGCTGCAAATATATATAGTTGGCTTATTGGTGTTTTGGTTAATGATGATTACAACCTAGCCTTGATATTTTGATTCTTGATTTTTTTTTTCTAATCAAGTTCTTTATAATTTAATTTTTTATTTTAATCCTCCAAAAATTAATTTATTAAAACTAAATTCTTAATTAATAAAAATTATTAAATTTAGATAAAAGATAATATTATTAATTAATATGATTAATAAACAACCCACTCAAAATAAGGTTCTTCCAGCTTCGTTTAAAAATTTCCTTTCATCTCGTTGAGGTCAACCAGGACATCTTTTACATTTGTCCTTTCCTCTGGCGCCTCTATCATCATTATTATCATTATTATTATTATTTTTTCATCAATTTCGTCTTTTTTTTTTTTCACTCAGTTTGTCTCCTTACTTTCAAAACCTTCCAATGTCTTCTTTGTCTAACGTCGCTCATATTTTTTTTATAAAAAAATTATAACTTAATATATAATATTTGAAATTTATTTTCTAAAGTATTTTAATTTTAATTTCTTCTTTAAAGTATTTTGCAGTTTCACTTTATCTCATTTCTACACAGTCATCTCTCTAAAATAAAAAATTTTAAATTAAATACCCAATTCATAAAAAAAAAAAAAAAAAAAAAAGGCGCCAATTTTATGATTTTGTTTTTAAAAGGAGATGATGAAAAAAAAGTGAGAGAATTCATGAGGGGAGTAGTGAGAAATCATTTTTCTCAACTCTTCACATGACAAATTCTTACTTTATTTTAAGGCAATATTAATAATTTTGGTTTAAAATGATAACAGTGTTGAAAAAAGACATTGCAAACTTTTAAAAAGTATGAGACTAAATTGGTCAAAAAATAATACTTTTAAAACAAAATTGATAAAAATATAGAATCTTCTTTGAAAGAATTTGTAGAAAATTTTCCTCTCACTGCCGGCGTAGCTTCTTATCCATATATATGACCAACCGGCCCAAGTCCAGAAATCTCTTATCTCATTTATCACTTAGCCATTTCATAAAAGTTCCAATAGTTAAACTTGCAGTGAAATCAATATTACTAGCTTCCTCAAGCTTCCTTCAGAAATTTCTTTTTCAACTTGTTAAGGGCAACCAGAACATCTTTCATACTTGTCCTGTCCTCAGGTGCCTCTGCTGAACAGTCCAAAGCTAAACCCATAATAGATGACAAACAATCCTTCTTAATTTCGAAATGTTCTTCCTCTTCGCTTAACAGATTGCCATCTACAATATCAATGCATGAGGAAATGACCTTTGCACCCATTGCTTCAAGCTTAATTCTTCAACAAACATTTCATCTGTAGGCTTATGTCTAGTGAAAGTTTCCATGAGTAAAATACCATAACTATAAACATCACCACGCCTAGAAACAGTTCCTTCCAAACCATACTCTGCATATAAAGATAATGCAGTTAAGGAATGTGGTTTAATATTATTAAAGAGAAATTAAATATGAACTTCAAAAATGAATTAGAAACATCACCTGGGGCCATATACCCAATAGTAGCTAGGGTCAAGGTGTTGCTCATGGTATCTCCTTCACCTAAGAGCTTTGCAATGCCAAAATCAGTCACATGTGCTACCATGTCTTCATCTAACAGTACATTGCTGGGTTTTAAATCGCAATGTACAATAGGTGTTGAATGGTCATGTAGATAATCCAAGGCTGCTGCGACATCTATCATTATGTTCAACCTTTGGAAGATGGTCAAAAAATAATTGTGAGAGTACAACCATTTCTCCAGATTTCCGTTAGGCATGTAGCTCAACACCAATGCTTTGAAGTCAGTGTTGCTGCAACTGCTGATGATTTTGACAAGATTTCGATGCCGAATATTACAAAAGACTTCACATTCCGTATCAAAACTTTTAAATGCCTCTTCCAGTTGCAAATCGAAGACTTTTATCGCGACTTCCACTCCATCTGCAAGTGTTCCTTTATATACCCTGCCAAAACTCCCTGCACCTAGTAAGTTGGTTTCATCAAACCAATTTGTGGCTTGCTTGAGTTCATGGTATGAAATTCTTCTCCATGTTGCTAGTGGCGGCTTATCTTCCTCATATGCTAGTTTCTTTTTCATTTTTTGGCGTTTTAATAAAACATATGTGACTACCAGTAAGAGTATCACAGTTGCTATTGCTACTACTGCAAGCAAAATGTATTTCAACAAAAACTTGGTAGTTTTCCTTGGTTTATCAAATGCAACAGTTCCACAAGGTGGGACTTGGAAGCGCGAAGCACCGCATAGTGCTTCATTTCTCATGAATGAATCACCAGTGAAGTTTATAAAAGGTCCACCTTCTGGAATTTCTCCTTGTAACTTATTGAAAGACACATTGAATTGTTTAAGATAAACAAGTGCCTCTAAGGACTTGGGTATAACACCAGATAGATCATTAACAGATAAGTCAAGAGATTCCAAACTTACCAAGCCACCAAAAGAATAAGGGATAGATCCTTCAAATCCATTTCTTGCCAATGAGAGCTTAGCTAAGTTTTGAAGATTTCCCATTCCACTTGGGATGTCACCTGATAATTGATTATCTGATAAGTAAATCTCTGTCACAACCTTCAGATTACCAATAGAGAGTGGGAGAGATCCTGTTAAATTATTTGAAGACAAGTCTAGATACAAGATATCTTCAAAGCCCAACAATGTAGACGGTATCGTAAAATTTAATCTGTTAGAACTTAGTGAAAGTTCCCTCAAAGATTCAATGTCCCCAAAACAGGTAGGTATCTGTCCGGAAAACTTGTTATCATTTAAATATGAGGTGGTGAGGCTCTCAAGTTTACAGAGTTGTTGCGGGATGTATCCTTGTAACTAATTGTGATCGAGATACAAAGTTTGCAGCCCTCCCAAATTTCCTATTAAAGTTGGAATGGTTCCAGTTATTTCATTGTTTGCTAGGTTAAGGAAATTCAACCCTGTTATGTTACAAGTATCTTCCGGAATGCTACCCTTGATGTCACAATTCTCAAGTCCAAAATGATCAAGAGAACCGGAGAAGTTCCCGATGGAACTAGGAAGGACGAAATTCAATGGATTTACTGACAATTCTATTCTTTCCAAGTATTTGCAGTTTGCCAAAGAAACAAGTGTCCTCACTGCATTACTAGAAGATTCAAAAGTCAAATTATTATACGCAAGGTTGAGCCACTGAAGGTTTCTTAAATCGCCAAGAGTACTAGGAATATGGCCAGAAAATGAATTGTAAATCAAGTCTAGTTCAGTAAGCTTGGTTGCATTAGAGATAGAGCTTGGAATTGGCCCACTGAGGTAATTGTAAGGCAAGATAAGCCTCTCAAGATTGGGAAGTGCAAGGCCTAGGCTTGGTGGGAGACTGCCTGTGAGTTGATTTGAAGTTAGCGAAATTTCTACAATTGTAGAGATATTAAAGATTGTAGATGGAATGTCCCCTGTTAGGTTGTTGAATTGCAGACCCAAAATTTCTAGATTAGACAGCTTTCCAATCCCATCTGGTATTGTACCTGCAATAGATGAACATTTAGAGTTTACTTTTCTACCTTAAATTATATAATTTCTCTTACAAGACACTTTTTAAAGCATTATATATTAGCAACTTATATTTGCATTTAACAAAGCAGTGCTAACTGAAAAATAGATATGCAAGTCATTTCGAAGTAGTTTACGGTTTTTGCAGGCTGAATCAATGATACCTTCTAAGCTGTTATAGCTTAAAAATATCCATCTAAGTAAGGTTGAGTTTCCAATTTCCACTGGTATTCTTCCTGTGAAATTATTATAAGACTCGAAAGATGTTTCAGGGCTGCTTGCAATTGAATAAACTTGGTGGAATTTCTCCATTGAATTGGTTGCGAGGCAAATAAAGCTCTTCCAGTTTAGGAAGGTGATCAAAGATATTCTCTGGGAGCTGACCAGTTAGCTGTTTGTTTCAGATAATGTATTTAGTAACGAAACGTTCACAATAGTAGAAGGTATAGAGCCAGAGAATTGGTTATAACTAAGATCCATAGCTATAGAGAAGGCACATTAAAGATGTTGGAAGGTAGGGAAACCTGAAAGTTGGTTATTAAGTAAAACAATTGTTTGAAGTGAAGGATGAGTTGTGAATAAGGACTGAGGAAGTTCTCCGTCAAAGTTGTTGTAGTGTAGCATGATGACTTTCAAGCGATGAAGACGAGACAATTCATTAGGCAAGGAACCATGAAAACTGTTGTTTTGCAAGATTTAAATAAGCAAGGAAGGATAAGTTCCCTAAATGAGGAGGAATAGTTCCCAACAAGACCCATATAAGGAAGATTCAAGGCAGTAACTCTAAGTTGACGTACACCACAAGTATACCAACCCAGTTGCAGACAGAGGTGCTCATAGACCAATTTTGTGCAATAATATTATTTGGGTCAAGCATAATGTGGTCTTTGAGGGTAAGAAGAACAGATTGGTCGGTACTAATGTCGGGAACTGCAGCTGCCTGAGCTAATATAACCATATAACACTGCAGCAGAAAAATGATAACAGGGGGAACAAGGATGAACTGCATCATGAATGGTTTGAGAAAATTACTAATGTTCAATGGTTTTTGTTGCATAAGATAAGATACAACATCTCCAGCTTATATAACCTTGAATTTCGATAGGCGACGGCAAGATGATTCTTTTAGAAGAGCTATAATTATGAATATATATGATCTCACATAAAAAAACTTCATATTACTTTTTGTCCCAAACCCAACCGTGGACTCTGGTCTCTGTGTTTTCTTGTTAAGATTAATGAACAATGTTACATACTTAATTAATAGTCTGATGAAACAACGTAGCCATAACAATTATGATGTAAATTGTGAAGCCAACGTTGATGACGATGCTGCAACCGGACACTAGAGGCCATGTATGCTTTCAGGATTACAGCGCATAAGGCTAAGAATTCTTGTTTAACTATTATAATTTTAAGATTTCGAAAATAATGATTTAGACTTAACTGTATTTTACTAGATGCATGCAATATTTTTGTTATTGAGATGAAATGTTTAGGTTGAGGCATTAAATAATTATTTTATTTTTATGTACATACATGAATGGTTTGAATTGGGAGATAAAAATTGACCCGATTTAAAATTGACTTGTTACAAAATTATTAATAAAATTGATCTCTAGTCTATAGTTCAATTCAAACATGATTCAAACTTAACAGATCAGCAATATATTTCATTCGAAATTTAGTACGAAACACAATTTGCTCATCTATACCATACCCATATATTCAATTATTCTTGTACATGTAAAATTAGATTTGATTGAATTACATAGCGACCCATCTCGACCAGATCGTTAACATTCAATTGACTTGGAGCTGATAAAGGTGCCCTAATCCGGAAGCTTCTAATGCGCAGGCCGAGCCTGTAAATATTAAGGCAAATAACACTAACGATATTATGGGAAAATTTTTGATTAAAGTTACCATTTTCCACCTTTTTTTTTTAACAGCAATCTCTTTAATTGACAATCAACAATTTATTTTCCTATAGCTTCGAGCATCATTGTGATTAGGGCGAATCCAGAAATTTTTGTCAGTAGATACAAGTAACTTATACTAGTTGATAACACAATACATACTTTATCCTCTTTTTTTAGTCAGTACTCTCTTAAACTAGACAAAATGATTTCCTATCAATGATAATTCATGAAAAAAATATATAACTTTTTACATTAAATACTAAACATAAATTTTTTAAATGAAATGTCACGATATTTTGAAAAAGAATCATTAAATTTTTTAGTATTAATATTAAAAGTAATAAAATTTATCATGTTTTGGTTAGAGGTACATATTTATATGATAAAATAAGTGAGTCAATAAAAAACTATTCAAAATAATAATAATAATAAAATTATATTTATGATTTGGTTTACTCTTAACTTTTGTTATTATTTGAATAAAATGTGTCAACTTATTGATTAAGTGTCATAATAGTTTAGAAAATAATAAAGAAAATCATAATTTGAAAAATGTGACCAAAAAAAAATTTATATTTCAATTATACAACTAAATAATTTTTTCTGTCATTTTTATACAAGTTTTGTGGGGACAAAACTATTTTATTAAAATTCTAGTGGGTCAAAATTGTTTTGTCCAAAATTTAGTGAGACATTTGAGTTAATTTTTTGTTATTAATAATTACCTTATAGTTAAAGATAAATTCGAAAATCTAGTGCTAGCTGTCCCACTAGACCCTATGTGGATCTGTCCTTTGATTGTGATCATGTTTCAAAGCACAACTTTTACAGGAAGGTCGGATGCACGTCTCTACTAGTTCATTAACTCAATGGCAGAGCTAGACATTTATTCTTAGGGGGGACTGACTAAAATTTTATATAAACGTATTCAATCACTGTAATGGTAACCAAAAAAAAAAAAAAATTATAAGAAACTAAATAATTCATAAGATATAATAAAAATTTATAAGCTACAAAAATTAAAAGACAAAAAGAAATATCTTTCAAATATATCTTGAGTTGCTTAAATACAATCTAAAATTGTGAGTGACACTCTTTCAAATTAACAAATTGATATTGATATTTTTTTTCCATAGTTATTTAGTTTAAACTAATAACAAAACCTAAATAAGTAGAACATATTTAAAAATTAAAAGATAGAATATACTTACTAGTTACTAGTTCAATTCTCAAATTTTGATGATCAAGCAAAAAAAATAAATTTTTTCTATATCACTGCTAGACATACTCAGTAATTTTTCTCAAAGTAAATTTTAAAATAAAAAAAAATTCAAATTATATTAAATTTTTATATACTTTAGGTTTAATAATATAATCTATAAAATAAAGTTTTACCTATTTTTTAGACATAATTTTTTTTTCTCCTTTAAACCTGGACAATGACCCTTGTGGGGAGAGCTTCACTTAGAATTCTTTTTGGTAGCTGGTGGCACAAATTACAGAGTGAAGACAACATAAACCCTAACTTAATTTTTTTTTTATAAGAATGCTATTGCCTATTGAGTTTTAAGTTTTAACCCATTAGTCCTGTAATATAAAAGTGAAAATGTTATTTAGCTTTTATTTTGGAAGGGCCAGCATATTAAATAAGAGAAAATAAAAAGTTAAAAAATAAATTTTAAATTATAATATTAAAAAATTTTAAAAAATTTGGGAGGCCATAGCCTCCTCTGGTCTCTTAAAGGCTCCTCCCTTGCATTAACTTGTTGATTGTTTTTTGTCTTTCATTCTATTTATATTTTGTGTGAATGTCCTTTATTGTTTTTATTATATCTCGTTGAAGATTAAACGGAAATTTTATATAATTTCCAACAATTGTTGTCTTTGGTCTCAGCAAAATCTAGCAAAAGCATAGTCGAAAAAGTTTATTACAAACACATGCACCTACTACATATATTTTCATATCCTTTCCCTCCAAGTACAGTAAAGTTTTTTTGGTTCATTTAAACACAAAAACTGTATTGACTATTTATAGAATGATTTTATTTATTTTTTAATTTTATCAGATCCATGTATGCATACAGAGATGTGGAAGGTTTCAAGTATATTGTTCCTCATGTGTTCAAAAATTTTTTACTCTTTTTATTTTAATATATATATATATATATAATATACACCGAAGTATTTAATATTAAAACAATAAATACTTAGATCGATATTATAAGTTACGGAGAGTTAATCATTTGACAAAGACAAATAAATTATTATGTAAATTATCAATTCATCATGGAATTTTTCGTAGTTAAAGTTTACTTGATCTTGTTGTCGGCCTTTTGTTTTCAAAAGGAACCAGCATCAGCAGTTTTTATAAATTTTCATCTTCATGAAAGTTAATTTTTGATCTCACAAAATTAACCACTTCAGCCAATGCGGTGGTATAAATGGCTGTTGATGAGAATTAAGGACATGTTTGCTTGTATTAAGTAGAATTTGTCAAGGAGTACACATGTGGGTTTTAGTTAATTACTGGTTACTTATGATATTATTATATTTGGAAGGATCCAATTAATGTAGACAAAACAAAGTATACAGCTAAACTAGCTATTCGAAGTTATCAAGAATTTTATTCTTTTAATGCAAATTATTAATAATGTGATTTTTGTATATATATATATATACTCTATAGTCGCTTGCTCATCATAATTTGAATGAAAAGTTTTTTAACGATAATCTATCAAGTTTGTGAATACAACTCATCTTTTCTATTTTTCAATACCAATTTAATTACGTAAAACTAACTCACTTGAAGTTGTTGGCGGCCATTTCCTCTTCATAACTATTTAGGCATCATCAAATTTCTTTTTTTTTTTTAAAAAAAATCTTCTGTCTTCTTGCAAATTATTTTCACACCAATAAGCTATATTAAACAATCATACCCATAGATAGAAGACAAATTTTTCAGTTTGATAGTTATGGGATTTTTTATTATTAAAGTTCCACTTTCTTAGAGGCTTAGATAATGTTATTTTTTAATTAGGGATTTTCTAAAAGTATGATATTATGAGAAAGATTTGATTCTTACAAAAAGAAAAAAAAAAAAAGAAAAGAAAAAAAGAAGTATTGAATGTCATTTGAGTTGTTATATTTGACTAGATTTTTTGACCATAAATCAACATCTATAACCTTAAGAATTCGTTTGATGCATCGTATAAGAATATTATGATAATAAAAAACTATTAAATTGGCTCTTATATAAAGTTTGTCAACAATTAGATATTATAGACTTATACTGTTAATCTTTTTTTATATTATGCTTGATAGTATAAACTTATACAGTGATGAGGAAAAGAATAAGACAATAGTATAACAACCAAATCACTATACAACCTAATAAATTATATAATCTTATACTATGTGCCAAAAGAGTCCTAAGATAATAATATTAAGAGTAAATTTTGTATAATCTTATACTATGTGCCAAAAGAGTCCTAAGATAATAATATTAAGAGTAAATTTTGTTATACATGAACATTTTCTTTATTCTTAAATCTTATACGTAAGCTTCTAAAATTTAGAAAAGAAAGGATTTAAATTCTTTGCAGTGCACACAAAAGGATCTGTGTAAGAGAGAATGAAACAATTTTTTTTTTTTTGGAATTTAATAAATTTTGAAAAAGAAAAATCAATATTTTTTTATCTTGCACACAGGTTTTTCCTGTACCACTTGAGAGGATTTATACTCCACAAAAAAAAAAAAAAAAAAAAAAACTTATCTTTGCTTTAAAAATTTTAGATAAAATACTTAAAACTTCTTTATTGTACATATGATTTTAAAATTATTAAATTGATTTAATGATGATGTTATTAAATTAAAAATAAAATGTAAATCAAAATTTAACTTAATATATTCATTTCAAAACTCAGACAAAAAAAATAAAAATAAAAATTTAACAACAATAATATTTGCAAATACCGTAATTTTTTTGGGTATAAACACCATAATTTTTAAATAACAATTTTTTTTTTCCAAGTATAGAAAGTATATATATATTTGTTAGTTTTGATTGGTTTGTGTATGATTATTAATCTAAGAAAGTCTTGGACTACGCTTTCTCAATAAAAAAAAAGAAAAATAAAAATAGGATAATTCTCTCAATAATTGAAGTGTAGTTATTTTGAGAGAATGTGCCATAATGCTCCAGCTGTCAATAGTCGTAACTAGACTTTTTGCATAATGCAAGTAGTAGCTACTTGCAAACTTATTTAGCTTGGTTATAAGCTTTACATAGATTAAGTAACCTTAGTATGATTGGTGCCAGAAATATCAGTGCATTTTTTAAAACAACATTATAAAATTTAATTTATTTTAAATAAATTTTAATTAAATTCATATGTTTGAATGTTCAGTGTATAAGAATGCAATTCATTAATCATAAATCATATTTTTATGTTTATTGTCATTTTGAATTCTTATCAAAATAGGTGAGATTTAAACATATTTCACAATTGTATTATTAAAAATCTTTTAGACAAATATACCCTCACATTTCTTTTATGTTTACTGCTATAATTCTTCCCCTCATATAACACAATGCTTAAATAAAAAGTAAAGACTAATCTTGTAAAAAAGTTCAATTGAATTGAATTCTATTAGTTATATTTATAATTTAAATAATATAAATTAATTTAATACAATTAGATTTTATAAATGCAATGATTTGATTCAAACACTAAAAAATAATTTAAAATAAATTGAATTGACTTGAATTCAATTCTTATGAGTTTATTTCAAACTGTTAGAGATGACCTGAAAAACTGATTGCTTGTATATTCAAAAACGTTGCATCAATTATTCTTTTGGAGTTCTGGGGTCTTAAAAAATAACTTCTACTAACCAAAACATTTAAAATATATATAACAATTATAATTAAGTTGATATTGATGCCATGGTCAATATTAATGGCTATATGCTTTGCTGTAGGCTGTGTCATCTGTACCAGTACATCGTTGATAATCTTAAATGCTGAAACACATACTTTGCCGGCCTGTCTGGGCTGCGCTCATGTCATAGCCATAAATATTGACCACCCAAGAATTAAAGTGGAGTTTGAAAATTTCATTGGGTTTGAAGTGATAGTTAAGTCTATATCTCCATATCTCTATATATATAGAAAAAGCAAAGCATCCATATTCATCAAAACCTCAGTGCTAAACTATCTGATACAGTCAATGCATTTCTCTTCATCAACAATGATTCTCTTGCCACTTTTTCATCTGACCATATTGCAGTTCATCATCTTGTATAATGCTCCTGTTGCTTTAGGGGATCCCAAAGATGGATTCACTTCCCTCCCACTAAGCCAATCAAACTTTGTCATTCACAAGCCATATGATGTTGCTCAAAATCAGCGTTACAGCTTTGTCAATGGAGTTCATAAGTTTTTTGTATTCTCCACAGACAAGCCTTTTCAACAGGGTAGTGATACCAAGCCACGCACCGAGATACGTGTACAGGTAAGCAACTGGGGTACGATTACTCATCTGGTGTATGGCAATTTGAAAATATGATAATATAAAATTATCAAGTATATATTGTTATATGTACAATATTTGAAAAAATGATAATATAGACTTAGAAACTCATTCATATATTATAGTGTGCGCAAAAGAAAAATAATATAATAGTATAATAATAATATAATTATACTGTTTATACTATCAAATAGTGTAGGATGTATCAAACAAACTCTTCAATTCTTAAGAAATTTTCAAAATTTGTCTTTGATCTTTTTCATTCCTCCCATTTTCGTACCCCGTTAACTCCCTTAATTTGTACCTAACTATAAAAGTGTTTTAATCTATGCATGTTTTCCTTTCAGGGGTACGATTACTCATCTGGTGTATGGCAATTTGAAGGGGAAGGGTATGTTCCAAGTGGATCAACTGGGGTGTGCATAATGCAAGTGTTTGGTGCAAGCTCTTCAGCCACAACACTACAAGTTCGAGTCTATGATGGTTCACTCACGTCTTATAGGGCTCCTGTTCTCAGTCCGAACATATACAATAGGTGGTTCCGACTAAATGTGATCCATGATGTTGACGCATCAAATGTGAAGATTTATATTGATGGAACTCTCAAGTATCAAGGGTCTGGAAAAGGGGGTTCCAGTCATTACTTCAAATTCGGAGTTTATGAACAGAACGATCCTTCCAATTACATGGAATCAGCGTTGGAGGAATATCAAAATTCTTCGAAAGAACTAAAAGTTCATGAAAATATAGAAATGATACGCTATGTATTTGAATGCTTGATTAAATGAAAATAAAAAATCAAGTTGCTATCCATTGTATCAAGAATAATAATAAAACATCAAGCTCATGTTTGTGTAAATCGTATGATATTTATGCGTCTATCTTCAAATTCAAGTTATTTAGGTGTCTCACCAAATGAGTTGAATTTTCGAGATGATTGATGAATAATTTGAAGCGGATAATCTTTTTTGTTGTAGATGCCATTGAATACATTTAAAATACCTAGAAACCTTGAACACTCCCATAATTTGCCTCGTATTGTTGATCACTTATGTCACACCTTTTATGGAGGTATGACTGGCCAGAAGAATGGTAACCAAACCTCTGTAACCCTGACTCAAATAAAGAAACGATCATTACTCTTGACTAACTAATAAATAAGACTAAGTATTTAAAAAAAAACAAAAATTAACATTAAAAGTTTGTTAACTTAAACAAATCACAAATTATTGAAAATTTTTGGCAGAGATTTCCTGCAATATGGAACATGCCATAAAATACAAACCTATAAACTTTTGTTCTTACACAACAACAACACAGAGACAATAAGGAGCTCCGCTTCGTTCACATTATCAATAAGACAAATACTAGAATATTACATTATACTAAATTTGACACCCACAGTTTTATTGTGACTACCAACTTTCATCCTTAACTCCAAGTATGAGATTTCGAGGAATACCTTGTCGTCAAATCCTCAGCAAAACCTCATATTAGTAATTAACTTTCTTTGAGGTCCTGTTACTAAAAAAAAATATATCCACAAAAGAAGGATGAGTCCTATGGACTCCGTGAGTGAAAAATTATACACAAAGGGTACTAGCATCACTTAGCACAAACGTATAATATACATATTAATATCATGTATCATATTCATATAACATTTCACATTGCACATACACATTGTAAGTTTCACAAATTCACAATTCATATGACACGCAAGATCACAATTTAAGTCAGTGCAACAATATCACACAATGCAATCAAAGAGCCAACGAGTAACCCAGCCTCGCACAACATTATCACCCCCTACCGAGCATTTACGTGCCCGTACAACAAATTAAGCTCCGTACACAACCCATCCCACTGGGGTTAAGCACTCAATTTAAAAAAAAAACATTTTTTCAGAATCAGAATTTCTCATGATTTTAAATCAGGGTATCCTACGTGCGTCTAGATTTTAAATTTCATAAATGAAAATCATTTTCCAGAAAATGTTCACGAGTTAGCTCTTATTAATCACAACCAATGTCAAACAAAGCAACCAATATCAAACAAACATAATTCAAATAAATTATTGAAATACTTTACTTGCTTACTTTCCATATATCACGCATATTCAAATAAACATATAATCACGCATATTCAAATAAACATATATTCACACGTACTAATCTAGCCCCTAAAGACAGCAATTAACCACTCACATTTGACAGATTCTATTCGTTACTTGCACTTGCGTTCACACCTCTTATCAGGTCCATATTAGGGTTCGGAACTGAAATTCATAGTCCAAATAATACTTAGTTTCTAAATGTTATTGTTATACTCTTTTAATTATTAAACTTATATCTCAACTTATATAAGTTTCTTTATGTAAATTTTCTTTTAAGTTATTATATGGCAATTAATATGAATTGAACTTTAGGTAATAAGGTTAAAAATGAAAAAGCATTTTAAATGTCTTGACAAAACATAGGGTGGAAGGAACCATTAGAAAAGATAGAAAGCACTTAGTAAGTTAGAGATATTGAGACTGTCCAAACTTGGAGTTTGGACCAATGTCTACTTTAACAGTCGTATCTTTCTCTAAAAAACTTCGAATCCGAGTTTCCTAAAATTTATAAAATACTAGACACATTTAGCTTTGTAAGGGTATATCATTTGTAATTTTTAGATTTGTATATCAATACAGTTTATTATTTGAAGTTGTCTTAAATTCTGCAACACGCAGGATTTTGACAGCTCTTACCTTACCTTAGTTAATTAAACATAACTTCTTCTAGAAAAAAACGAAATCCAATTCCGTTTGTTAGGTTTATTAATAGACAAGTGTATCTATTTTTATTATTTAGAAACTTTTCCTAAAATCTGTCACGAACCCACTCAATTTCTTACATGAATCAAAAACAGGGCACTACGAATTTGCCTGACATAGCCGGAGTTTAACAGCTATAACTCATCCACATATTTGGAACCAAGCTACAAAATTTTGCAAAAAAACATGTCAAGAATATAAGCTATATTTCATCTTTTGAATTCTTAATTTAATTCTTCCCTGAAGACACTCCGAAATACCAAATTTCTGTTACTCACGAAATCTGCCCCCTGCACCCTTACACAATTACTTAACTCTCACTTTCAACAATAATCTATCAACATTACTTAATTTATAAATACTATGATTACCATCTCCTACTTAAAAATTTGGTTAATAAATCCTAATCAATTCAACTTTCATGTATATATATTGATATTTAATCTCTCTTAAATATGTTGTCGGCTACTTTGAAAACATGTTTAGTTTTCACTTATATATATATATATATATATATATATTAATATATACATATTCCTTATCTCAACACAATCTTTAAATTTCATATTTCAAATATCGAATTCCAATTAAATCAATTATTTGGAATATATCCAATTTAAATCATACAATTCCTAATTTAACGCATTCAAATTGTTAAACCTCTAATTCCAATAATTACATATGTGAAACTATCTTATAAGTAGTTATTTTTTTTCAATAGCACTTAATTTAAAGTTTTCAACCCTCCTAACTTCTCTTTATCCAAATTTTTAACCTTTCTTTGACCATTTACATCTTACTTGATTAAGTATCTATATTATGAAACTTTTAATTTCAATTGTCCAGTTTATAACACAAATTAATATCTATAGTTTCATGAGTAACATTAACATATATTAATAATTAAATTGAACAAAATAAGATTTGGGTACTACCCACAAAACCCACGGCTAAGCCCAAAATAAGAAAATATAAGTGTTGACAAAGTTGAACTTGTAGGCATACCAAGGAATTACACCCTACATCTTATACGGCCAAAAAGAATGAGGTGAGTTCCTTAATGGCAGGGGCAAAATCATGGCTGAATTTGGGGATGAAATATATAACAAAGATAGAAAGTAGGTTGGTTGATAAGTTGAAGCTCACGACAACATCCAAAGGAATATCAAAATAAACATTTGACAAGGGTTTACTACAAGTTACCAACACCTTCCCACTTCAACCCAACCTGCCACAAGAGGCAGCAACCACACAATCAAGTAAAAGAACTAAAACCCAAGAAAAAAAATCGCTGGAAAGTCAAGCAGAGCATGGCTGGAAATCCAACAATTAACCAGGAATTTGTTGTTCACAAGGTTGCTCTTGAATTCCCACACCCAACTCCCACCATAGCTCACACAAAAGATGGGAATTTATAGATAAACAGCCCCCTGTACACAGCTGGACAAGGAAGAATCTTACAGCCCTTTTTTTCTAGCTGCCACCGCCAACCAAAACAAAAGAAAACTCTAGGACCACCCATAACCACAGCATAAAACAAGAAGAAAATGAAGAGACCTACTGCCAAGAGGAAAAACTCACCAAGAAGTGGAAGCTTGTTGCCAAGAAAAAGGGAATTCACGGACAGTCACCATGGCGCAGTTTTAATTACTACTTTACTGCTCTTCCCTTAATTCACAGTAAAATTTCACTCAAGATGCTCACACCACTAAGGAAAGGAAGCCTCGCATGGCAAAGGAGAAAGAAAATGATCTTTCACTCTTGGCTGCCCCACGAGAATACAAGAGAAGTCTAGAACAAGAGGCAAGGCGGTGGAGGAGTTAAAAAAAAAAAAAAAAACAGGGGAAGTCGGTTCAAAAGGTGAAATAAGAAATAAAATATATTTTAAGGAAAATAAACAGGGAAGGAAATAAAAGGTGAAATAAGAAAAAAATACATTTTAAAAGTACTGTCAAGGTCAACTTATGAGTTTGTGGTAGAGTTTAATCCGATATATATATATATAATTAATTTCTTTTAACATATAAAATTATTAAATTTTAACCTGTGTGATTATATAGTTATTTATTTAGATTTATAAATCTAATTTACACATTATATTTTAAATTCACTTTTAGTTATCGATTTTGTACTGTTGTAACAACTTACTACAAAAGGCTTAACGTAATGTACTTCTTGACTCAAATGCTATATCAGTTTGAATATTGAACAAATGAAAGAGTGCACGACCCACCTTCCATATGACCATGTTCTAAACTCAGTACAGAAAGAATTTAAAACTTCTCATTAAAGCTTACATGAAATTGAATTTGATCTTGTTTAATGAAGCTACTACATCTTTGATGTTGATTCTCTCTTCAGGTGAGTCTGCGCAACAATTCAGAGCCAATTCCATGATTGAAGTTATAGAAAGTACGATAGCTGCAATGCGTTCTTTCTCTCCCCTTAGCAAATTTGAATCAACAACTTCAATTGTTGCTTGAGGCACTGACTCGTTCACCCAACTCTTCAGACTCAAATCTCCCATAAACATTTCATCCGTCGGTTTTCTTCTTGTAAATGTTTCCATTAACATAATTCCATAGCTATATACATCTCCTTTAGGAGACACAATTCCTTTTGATCCATATTCTGCATATCAAGCTGTTAGTCATACACATTTTGCCTATTTAAGAAAAAAGAGAGAAACTTTTAAGCTAAGAAGAATGTAATAATTAATTGTCCTGGGACAGTACCTGGTGCAATATAGCCGATTGTAGCCACTGTATTGGTTTGTGTCCTAGATTCCCCCTCATCTAAAAGTTTGGCCATTCCAAAATCAGCAACATGGGCAACCATATCTTCGTCCAGCAATATATTGCTAGGCTTCAAATCACAATGAACCACAGGTGTTGAATAACCATGGTGGAGATACTCCAAGGCAGATGCAACATCTATCATTATGTTTAATCTCTGGAAGAAATCCAAACAATAGTTGTGAGCATACAACCACTTCTCAAGGCTCCCATTTTGCATGAATTCCATCACCAAGGCTTTAAAATCAACATTGTTTGAACAACTGCTGATAATTTTGATTAGATTACGGTGACGTATGTTACGCATAGCTTCACATTCTACATCAAAACTCCTTGAAGCAGCCTCCATGTCGAAATTAAATACTTTGACAGCAATTACCAATCCACTTGGAAGTCGCCCTTTGAAGACAGAACCAAAACTTCCCTTGCCTAGAAGATTGCTTTCGTCAAATGTGTTTGTTGCCTGTAGAAGCTCATAATAGGAAATCCTTCGTGGTACTCCTATAGTTGATAACTCCTTTTCAGTTGAACCAACAGTCTTTTTGCTCCAATATATCCAAAGAGTCACACATGACAGTAGAAGAATAACTGATATAATTACAGGTAATATGATTTTTAGCATAATCAACTTCCTAGTTGACATTTGGTGATCAATTTTCTTTGTAACACAAGGAGGGACTTTCAAATTCGATCTTCCACATAATCCATTATTCATCATGAATGATTCAGCTGTGAAATTTACAAATGTCCCACCACTGGGAACCTCTCCTTGTAACTTATTGTAAGATACATTGAGGTATGTCAAATCGACAAGTAATTCTAAAGATTTTGGAATTGTGCCAAATAAAGCATTATGAGACAAGTTTAATAGTTGCAAGGTTAGCAGACTACCTACTGTGTTAGGAATGCTGCCAGAAATTTCATTCCAGGAAAGATCCAACAACGTTATTGCCCTCAAGTTTTTTATCTCAGGTGGTAAAGATCCATTCAGAGCATTGGAAGACAAGTTTATCTCCAACATATCTTTCAAACTCCAAAACAGAGATGGTATTTTAGATGTTAAATTGTTTGAGTCGATGTAAAGCTGTCTTAGAAAAGTAAGATTCCCCAAGCATTCTGGCATCGGCCCATATATCTTATTGTGGCTTAGAATTAACCCATCCAAGTTTTTCAACTGACAAAACTCATCAGGAAATGAACCATCTAATCTGTTTTCTTCAAGATTCAATTGTTGGAGATTCATTAGCTCCTTAATTTTGGTGGGAATTGATCCTCCAATATCATTCCCAGAAAAGTCCAATCTAATCAGGCCACTTAGATTGCCGATTTCTTGAGGAATACTTCCCGTAATTTCACAATCCCACATATAGAAATCTTGAAAAGAACTAGAGAAATTTCCAACTGAATTAGGAAGTTTACCATGCAAAGGATTTTGTGCTAATGATAGGACCTTTAGTTGTTTGCATCTAGTCAAAGAAGAGAGAAAGCTGATGTCTGAAGAGACAGGATCATTGGTCAAATTATTTGTTTCTAAGTTAAGAAACTGGAGGTCCTTTAAGTTCCCGAGTGAGTCCGGTATAGCTCCAGTTAATGAATTACCTGCCAATTCCAATCTAATGAGCTTTGAAGCATTAGAAAAAGAGCTGGGAATCTGTCCACTCAGTTTATTAGCACCGAGGTCGAGTTCTTCAATGTTACCAAGGCCATAGCCTATGTTCAATGGAAGAATTCCAGACAAGGAATTAAATGACAAGTACAAGTGTTTCAAGGTTGAGATGTTGAAAAGATTTGGAGGTATAGATCCAGTTAGACAGTTATTTCCGAATGATAGATCCTCGAGGTTACTTAGATCAGCTATCTCCGGTGGTATAGAACCTGCATTATTTAAATTTTTCTATATATTACAACACTTGCACCAAGCACAAATATTTCTTTTTGGGAAACTGACATAAATAGACATATCTTCAGTGAATTTTTTCATTAAGTACAAATAATCATGTTAATTCGTGATAACCAATAACTCATCCATCTATAATCGTCGTTGAATTAAACAAATTTGCCATTAGATTTGCTCGTTTTTGTAAGTTTTTCATATCAATTTTGAAATAATGCTAGACACTATGACATCCTTATACGGAATGAAAACTAGAAAACTATTTTTCAGGTATAACTTATACCTTGAATAATATATGTAAGAACTAAGATACGTGTAAGAAACATTTTCTAAATCTTAAATAATAGATAAGTAGCAGTTGATTTACTAATTTGATATTAGAAAACAGTTTTTATAGGTTAAGCCAAGTGACATACCTGTGAATGAGTTTTCACCAAAAGATATCAGCGTAAGTGCAGTGCAGTTACCAATCGATCTTGGAATGCTTCCCACAAAATTATTTATGGCTAAGTCAATCTGTTCCAGTAAAGGAAGTTGATGACACATATCCCATGGGAGGTTACCCTGAAAATTATTATCCAAGAGAGAGAGAACTCTCAAAGAAGATATGTTGAAGAAAGGACCTGGAATAGGACCTGTAATACAAGTTGTTTAAATATTCAGATGATACTTCAATATATAAAAAAATATTGCCTCATCTCAAATTTAATGCATCAAACATGCAATTAGTTAAGGATGCCAAAAAGAAAAAGAAAACAAATCATACCTTCTAGCTTGTTGGTTTGAAGGTTTAATTCTTGAAGCATATTTAAGTTTCCAATGTCTTCTGGTATGTGACCGCTAAATTCATTTTCAGACAAAATTAATTGTTTGAGCTCTTTGCATTGATGCCAATCCACTGGTAGCTGACCAGAGAACTTATTTGTATAAAGAAAGAGTGATTCAAGTTTTGGAAGACCAAGACACATATCTGGTGGGAGATTTCCTGTAAAATTATTAATATGGAGTTGAAGATATTGCAACACTGAGTTATTGAAGATAGTCAATGGCAAAGAACCCGAAAGTCGATTATCTTGCAAGTATATAATTCTCAATTCTTGAAGACCACCAATCTCCTTTGGAATAGATCCTGAAAATTGAAGTAGACTACTAAATAAAGTTGTGACAGTTAAGTTAATCAATATTTGCAGTAATGAAATGCTGAAAATTGTTATAGAAGGTATGGTTCAGAAGTGTACCGAATAAGTTGTTAAAAGCTAAGCTGAACAGTTGGAGCCCAGAAATGTTGAAAATAGTTGAAGGTATGACACCTGAAAGTTGATTTCCAGCCATCCGCAAAATCTTTAAATTTGAGAGTCTACCAATCTCAGGTTGAATGTTTCCTTCAATGGTATTTTTACTCAAATCTAAGGTCTCCAGTTTAGACAAGTTGGATAAAAATAACGGAAGAAAACCACTGAAATTATTCTGGTGGAGAATCAAGTGTTGAAGATCATGTAAACCTCCTACCCACGAAGGAATTTCTCCATTGAACATGTTCTGACTGAGATTGATCATCTTCAGTCGACGCAACATGGCTAATTCTTTTGGAAGATGACCATAAAAGTTGTTACCAGTAAGATCAAGATCAACAAGAAAGGTAAGATTTCCCAACTGTGGTGGTATGGTACCACTAAGATCCATATTAGTAAGATTCAATGCTGTAACTCGTCGATGACGGATGCCACATGTAACACCGATCCAAGTACATACGGAGGAAGATATAGACCAATTGTTGGACAAGAGATTGTGAGGACTCTCCAATGTAAAAGAGGACTTAAGTGCAAGAAGTGCAGATTGATCAATGGTGAAGTTAGACATGGACAGAGCGAATAAGCAGCTCATGAAGCACTGTAGTGACAGCGTAAAAATGGAAATAAAACAAAAGCAAAATCTCACCATTGTAGATGTGGTGGTGGCTTGGATGTGTCCAGGGGAGCAACAGGTACCTGCAAAGAAGTAGATGAGGAATAGTAGAATATGAGAGTAAAACCATATAAGCAGCTTAGCAAGTCAATGTGCGTCCAAAATTTAGGCTCTGTAGGCTGTCTTCTTGTATCAACTAGGTGTTGAAATTTGAAGTTGGGCTTGTTAAAAGGTGGAGAAAATTCATATTCAATAACAACATTTCCGTCTCGTGTAGACGCTCTTGTTGACCTATAATATTTTTGATACTGAAAAAGATAGGATGATGAGTTCACAACCCATCCAAAAAGATAAATTAGTTCTTTAAGAATCTTATATTAGGCACAAAGAAATAAATCATATCCCTTAATTAAAATCAAATTCCCCTTGGTTACAAACACTTACAAGTGAAAAGGGGATTGTAGATAATATTTTGGTCATCTTTTTCATTACTTGGCCTAATATCTACAGAATTAAATCATATATGAATGGTTTCTGGGTGCTTTTGATTCGGAGAGGAAAAAAAAATAGTAGTAGTACTCTTTTTTTAACACCCTTTTACGTGTTGATGAGGTTGGCAGAAAATGAAAGAAAAAATAAAACAGATGATGTATGAGTTGGACAAAGACGAGAAATTGAGAAAAAGAAAAAGTCAAGTGATTTTTTACTTTTTGTAATGGTGGGACCCACCAATCCACTCTTTCGTACACCCATTATTTTTGGGCTGTTCAGTGTTCACATACCGATACTTTGGTTTTAGCAAACAAATTATAATTCATTAATTTGGGATTCATGTCGACAGTGGTGCTACAATTAGTAGACAATAGAAGTATCGTCCACCACCAATAATACCCCTGGTGCCTAGTGCTTCATCTTAACATTGGTGCTGTCTAGTCTATATTGTTCAATGAATCACATGTACTTAATGGATGACATGACAATACCTTATCAACGTAGCATATGTAGTTGGATGTCAGTGATAATGTTGCCACAAATTATTATTATTTTTTTTGTATTTTTAACTTAAAATTCATCTATTTACATATATAAAACATCAAACACATAACATGACCCCTTCTTTCAAATGTTTATGCGCTAACAGTATGTTAATAGAGTAAAAAAAGAAAGTTAAGAATATATTAAGAATTCGAATCTTTTTTACCACATTATATGATTGGTGGTAACTCTATTTTTTTTATAAATGATCATAGTGATTTTTAGAGGAATCATAAATTTTGACCTCGAAATAAGTGTGATAGAGGTTCTTTCAAATAAAATTTTTTGGTGATGTAGACATAATATTTATTATTGAAAAGGATAAAATACCATATCTACTTTTCTATTTTTCAAATACAAAAACATAAAAATTATCATGCTATGACTTAGTTAAGTAGTAAAAAGAAAAAATTATAAAGAAAATATAACCTTTCGTTCAAGCTTAATATCTCATAAATACATACATCAACTTGAATTTGATCATGTTCAAGGAGGATAACACATCTTTAATGTTGATTCTCTCTTTATAAGGTGAATGTGCACAACATTATTTCTTGATTGAAGTTATAGAAATTCTACGTAATAACAAAAACTTGTATCTGTCTTTGTTCCTTTCTTTGGATTGTTCAAAATGTTGAATATTGTCAAGAATGAAGTATTCTTGAAATTTAAAAATTTTCAAAAATAATAATTTATGTATTAAATATTATCGAAATTATGATTAATTAACATAAATAAATGCTACAATTTTTTTACTTATATAACATAACAGGTGCCCTTAAGGCATCCTTAAAAAAACTCACTATAAAGAACTCTTACTACTCAATATTGAGAATGAGAAATTAATTTATTGATGTGAAATTAAATATTTATCATAACATCAATAATTTCATTCAAAATACTAACAAGTTAATAAAATAAAAAATTATAAATTTTAGAGGATGAAATTAATCGAAAATATTTATAAAAGTAAAATTAAAAATAGAGTCCATTCTGAAAAACTAATAAAATTTATATTTTATTTAAGACATGTTTGAAGATAAACATATAAGATTGTGCATGCTAGTCAGCCACGGCGGCAGGGGACTTCAAATCTTCACGAAGAAAGTTATTAATTGGCAATTAATTAGTGGACAAGGTATAGATATTGGAGGAGAGAGTATTGCTTGTTAGTTGTAAGATGGGTATTAATATGGACTTGAATTCATATGATGAAGAAACATTGCAGGACTCATGTAAAGGGGAAATTAGCAACAAGGATACCTCAGATCACATCATATTTGTTATATATTTAAAATCATAAATTATACTCTCCTTCTTTAATATTTAGTGATATAACATTAAAATTTAAAATTTTACAAAATCGACACTCCATTCCATAAATGATAAGAAAAAATAATAATATTATAACCCAAATAATTTTGTAAAGTTAGCTTGCACAAAAACATTCATCATTAACTATTGCATAAGTTACGAATGAAATGCTTCGTTATAATATTCTCCAATTAAATGTTTGTAATTCTGCCACTTTCTCCCTATGTGGAGATAAATGATGACAATGGACCTAGTCAATTTCTAATTATTCTTAGGGGAATTAAGTAAAAATAAAATGAAAAATCCAAATGTACTCATAACGAATTGAAAATGATTATTAAAATAATTTTATGCTTGACAAATTAGATTTCCTAGAACTTTTCTATTCACTTTCATTTTGTTCTTTTGGCTTTCTAGCAACGCCTGAACCTAATATCTAGAGAAAACCTATGTTGGTAATTTTGATCCTTATATATGACCCTTTTCTCAAAATTGAAGTTAAGAGGTACTAACCCATCTCACTCAACGTTACTTCACTTTTATAGTCTAAATTCATAACTATACTTATCTCTCATATAATGCACATTCCCTGAGTTGCTAATCCAAATTTTCACACTAGAGTGTTACAAATTTTGAAGAGACAAGATCATCAATTATGCCTACCATCATATCCAAAACGGCACCTCTATAGGCAAAGTTTTTGATTTCATGTTTTCATATTATACTTAGTGTTATTATTAGTGAAAGAAATGAATTATTGTTTGATTTTAAGTAGACTGATAATGATATTCGTTAGGCAAAGAAGAGGGCACTAGCTAACAATTTCTACTTTGATCATTAGGAAATTTTTTAATGATATGTTAAAGAAATAATGGTTTTTGGCACAATTTTATTTATTTATTTATAGTTAGTTAGTGGGTTGCTAATAATTTATTGATCAAAACATATAATATAATATATAGGAAAATATCATTAATTAGTGGACAATATATAGAAATTGGACTAGAGAGAGGATTGCTTTAAGTTTTAAAAACTTATTAATTAAAGGTTGAAGAAACATTGCACAAAGGAAGTTCAATTAATCACATGTACGTATGAATGACATAGGGTTACCTTATCAAATTCAGACATAATTAATTTGAAGTGCTATAGATAATCTATAATCCAATGTTTTCTATTTTTTATCTTAAAATTAACAGAGTAAATGGTGGATTTTAAAAAAACCTATCAGTGTGAATAACTTAGCATATAATAATTGATGGTACGAAACGGTAGTCAATCCTCTGATTGGTAATCAAATTAAAAAGAATCAATTGTACTTTATTTCCATCAACTACTAATTAATTTATTTACCCAATAAAATTATGGTCTATCACTATATGCTTCATATAATCAAAATAATAATTGGTTCGTAATCTTGACTCATGTATTATAATTAGTTACAAAAGAATTGATCTATTGTCAATAAATATAATTATAACAAAGAAATCTACTTCCAACATCATATATGTTATGATTGATGTTAATGATATATAACTTTTTTTTTACTAACAAATTTCATACACTAATAATAGATCAAAATATATTTTCTTTCTCAAATAGATATATATATCTCCCTTAAGAAGATTATATATACAATCAGCCTTCGGGAATAATTTATGATAATTATTGTTAAGTAAGACAAGAAAGAATAAGGGTGCTAGGACCTTGAGTGGTCCAGCACATTTGCCCTCCCTAATTCCGGAGTTCGAACGAGGACCTCCCTTACACTTAGGAAAAAAAAAAAGAAAAAGCACTTATGTATATATTAGGATAATTTTCACTGATAACATAGAGAAGTTCTTGTTCTTTAGTACAGTTATTTATTTATTTCACACATAGTTCGTTAAATCGTAAATTCAATTAACTCATTCGTTGCTTATACCGTGTTAATTACTTTGACAATGACAATCACTTTGATATGTTGTCATATTCAAATTTTTTTTTCTTTTTGTGTTTAATGGGAGAAAATTTATTGTTCAAACCATATAGGAAAAAAAAAAGTAGTTATATAGTGGACAATATATATATATATATAGTTAATGTCAATGAAGTATTAGTTCAATTGATTAAGATTGAGGTGTTATAATTCTGAAGTTGCAGATTTGATCATGTCATAAATTTTGTTATACTTGTCTCATTGGAGGAAATTCCGTCAATTATTGTGCTTGTTCTCCATACCACTGTACTATAATTGATATAAGATGTTGCTGGCGAGTCAGCCATTCACGAAGAAGATTATCAATTGATAATTAATTAGTGGACAAGGTATAGATAATAAAGGAGAGAGGATTGCTTGTTACTTGTAAGATGGGTAATAATATGGACTTGAATTCGTAGGATGAAGAAACATTGCAAGACTCGTGCAAGGGGAACTAGCAGCAAGAATACATCATATCACATCATACATTGTTATATAATAAAAATGATAAATTACACTCCCTCAAGATTTGATAATATAATATTAAAGTTTAAAATTTAAGAAAATAGACTTTCTCCTCCATGAATAGACGAATAGATGAAAAAAATTACGGTATTATAATCCAAATGATGTTGTGAAGCTTGCAAAAAAACATTCATCATTAACTGTTGCATTAATTATAAAGGAAATGCTTCATTATAATATGCTCCAATTAAATATTTGTGATACTGCCACTTTGCTCTCTGTGGGAAGATCAATGATGACAATGGACCTAATTCCTAATTATTCTCATAATAATACAAACGCACTTATAAGAGTTGAAAATAAATTATTAAAGTATAAAATAAAATTTCTTAATTATTACAAAAATTTCTTAAAGCTTTTTGTTGTTTTCGCTTTCTAGCCATGCCTCAACTTCTAGTATCTAGACAGAAAACTTATCTTGGTATTTTGATCCTTATAATATGACCATTTTGTCAAAATTGTAGTTAAGAGGTACTATCATATCTCACTCAAATTAATTAATCTAACATTTTTGTCTTATTTATTATAGAAAATACGTGATTAAAAATTAATTTTTCATAAAACTAAATCCTCCCTTGTTTACATCCGAAGGATTATGATATCAGCCTAATCATAGGATTCTTAATTGGCTATTTTAAGTTAATTAGTTACCCTCTTATCTAATTTCTAGTGTTACTCGTTTAATTAGAAGCAAATGAAAAATGACGTTTGAATATATGAACAACAAAAAGTAATTCTCCATAATTAACTAAACATGGATTTAATTTGTTTTTCTTTACACTCCAAGAAATTGGTTTTGATCTTGTTCAACAAATGCACCATATCTTTCATGTTGGTTCTCTTTTCAGGTGAGTCGTCACAGCAAATCAAAGCCAGTTCCATTCCAAACTATTTGTTCTTCCTCATATCTCATCAGTAAATTGGAATCCACAACTTGAGTTGTTGCATGAGGTACAAACTGATTCACCCAATTCTTCAAGCTCAAATCCCCCAAAAACAAGTCATTAGTCGGATTTTTTCTTGTAAAAGTTTACATTAACAAAATACCATAGTTATACACATCCCCTTTTTTCGAAACAGTTCCTTTTGATCCATACTCTACATTTCAAAATACTAATTAGCATGAAAGTTCTATATATCATTGAAAAAGAAAAGAAAAATTATGATGGCATCAATACCTGGTGCTATGTCGCCAAGTGTAGGTAAGGTATTAGTATGTGTTTGATATTGTCCTTCATCCAAAACTTTGGCAATGTCAAAATCAGCAACATGGGCGTACTACTAGAAAAAAGTAGTTTAGCAATGGATTATAGCGACAGATTAATTCTGTCGCAATTCTATGGCTATATAGCAACGAATTTGTGACAGATACCATCCATCGCCATATAGCAACGGAATTGTGACGGGTTAAAATTTCATTGCAAATGTGGTAGGAAAATAATAATTTAGTGCAAAAATTAGTGGTGAGCAGATATTGGGACATATTAGTGACAGATTTGTAAAAAAAAATCCTCACTACATAGAAATTTCATTGCTATATATCATATTTTATTTTTTTTATTTCAGCTTGAGACAAATTTGCGACGGAGATATTCTGTCGCTATGTATCATTTTTTATTTTTTCATTTTAGTTTGCGATGGATTTGAGACGAAAAAATTTCGTCACTAATTTAAATTTTGCATTTACATTACATTGAGAAAACCAAAAAATTATATTGCCTCAGTTTTAATCATCTGTTTGGATAACCATTTTGGTTAACATAAGAGGGGAAAAGTTATAGTAAGGAAGTAAAAGGTAATAACTTGTAAATTAGACTGACTCCAATCAGTGACATATCCAATTAGAGTTTCTATGAGACAAGTATATGCCGAAGCTAATCTATTTTGAAGCTTTACCCACACTACAAGAAATTCAATTATTATTGACTAACTTTTATCAACCAGCATAAAAATATTTTTATTTGACATAGGTGTTTATATAAAATGTAAGTGTCGAGCAAGATATTGCTAAGCTTGACATCCCAATGAACAACTGGTATTGAATAATTTTGATGGAGATACTCCAATGTAGATGCAACAATCTAGAGAGCTTATTGTTTCCTAGATATAAACCTTCTAGATTTTTCAACTCACAACTCATCAGGAATGAAACTATCTAATTTGTTACTAGCAAGAGCCAATTGTTGTAGACTATGTAATTCCATCATTGTGGTGGGAGTTGGTCCTTCAAGATTATTTACACTCAATTGTAATGATATCAAGCTACTTAAATTGCAATTTCTTGGGGAATACTTCATTTTGCAATTCCTAAAGAATAACTTTTGAAGGGAACTAGAGAAATTCTCTATTGACTTAGGATGTTGACCATGGAAAGGATTTCCTGATACTGATAGGGCACTCAATTGTTTCCAATTGTAAAAATATGATAGAAAGCTAATGTCATTGGCTAAATTATTTGATTGTAAGTTGAGAAGCTAAAGGTTCTTTAAATTCCCAAGTGAGTCTGGTACAATTCCGGTTAATGAATTTTTGCCTAATTCCAAATGAGTGAGCCTTAAAGCATTAGAAATAGAGCTCGGAATCTGTCCATAACCAGCACCATTAGGATTATGAATACATACATAGGCGTGATACAACTGATACCAAATCAATTGATATATATAGCTGATGACATACATACCTTTGAAAGAGTTTGTAGCAAGGTATAACTCTGTCAATGACGTGCAGTTTCCATTTGATCCTTAAATTAGCACATATACTTTCCACTTAATATTACTAATTAAGAGATATATTAATGAAACCTTTGCTACCTATATACATATAGTGAAGAAAGTTATAAATAATTTGACCAGCTCTTTGCGTGGACACCAACCTGATTGTAATTGACCAGAGTGTGCATTCTCTTTGAGATGAAGGTATTCGAGTTTGGAGAGATCTGGACACATGTTTGATGGGAGACTGCCTCCAGGATTATTAAAAGCTAGATCAAGACCTTCCAACATTGAGTTATTCAAGATAGTCCTTAGTATAGAACCCGAGAATCCGTTCTTTGCAAGTGTATTCTTCTCAGTTTTGAAATATCTCCTATCTCATTTGAAATGTTTCCTGATATTATTGTGTTGTTTAAAAAAGAAAAAAGAATGGAATTAGAAAGACAAAATAATTTTTTTTTTCAACATACAACAACCCAATTGAAGTATACTTAAAATACTGTGACCAATTTAAAATTAGCGAAACTACAAAAAGCCAAATTCTAATTTATTTTGTAAAGTAGTGAATTGAAGTTGATACCATCTACACTTAACTCATATGGTGAAGTAGTAAGGATAAGAAGTATTTTGTTGATACCATGTCTAATTTTAATCCTTTTTCCACAGTGTTTTGTTGTTTATGATATTTTAGTTTTTTTGTATTGTTTTTTTCTCTCAAAAAACAATAACTTATTGTATTTTATGATAGTTAAATTTTATTTTAAAAAATTGATTCAAAATTATTTTATGTTTTAGACCCCTCAAGTCGCCATAGCTAAATTATGTGGAAGTTAATGTCTACTTTTATGGGTATCGCATTCACTTACCACTCTGGCACTCAATACATACTATGAGTATACCACATCTTTTAATGAGATTATTATTATTTTTTCAAAAGAACATTGCTTCACTAGAGTGACACTCTTCTGATCTAAAAGCATGATTTAGCAGATGTGGTTAAGGAGTTTATTCTAGATAAGTAGTCTTGAGATAAGTTTATCATCTTGTAACCCAAAAATGTTGAAAATAGTTGAAGGAATAGTGCCTGAAAGCCGATTTTGAACCATCCGTAAAAACTTTAAATTCAATAGTTTACCAATCTCGGGTCGAATATTTCCTTCACTGGAATTTTCATTCAAATTCAAGCTTGAGTTTTGAGATGTTGTGTCGAAATATTTGGATAGATCCATTGAAATTGTTCTAGGAAAGATTTTAAGATGTTGAAGATTAGGTAAACCTCCCATTATGCTAGCCTTTTGAAGCTTTCTCGCTTCCTCCTGTTCTCCTTGCTACATCAAAACTAAGGCATTGAACTAATTCTTTTCGCCATGCTAGAATTTCCACTTTGAACATGTTCTGACTTAAGTTGATCATTTTTTAACACGCATTCGTTAAGTCTGGATTTGACCAGGCTGAGGTGGTCTCCACGTAACAATTTGACTTGCAATATGTGGAGAGGGCGGTCCTCTGGACCTGGCAAAACTCTGATGCTAAAGTCAGTATAATCAGAGTAAATAAGCTGAGAAGCTATAAAGAGTATGAGTTGTAGAGAACAACCTCTTTTCTTTTGAGGTTTTGAGCCTCTTTATATAGGAGTTATGTTAATCACAATATTTGTGACATCCGTTACAATAATCATGACGTCCGTTATATAATAATGAGTGATAATGACGTATATTATAAAATTGATAAGGTAATTATGTTGTAATTTATGTGGTTTGTCAGTTATACATATATGTCATTTGTGTCACGTGGCATATCATTATTGGATGAATATTTTCCTATGTTAACACTTGTTCCAAAAAAAAACCAGTGCTGTGTATTAACGAACTGAAATGTATCTAAAGGGATTGATTTATTTTTGAATTCATTTGCAGACTTGAGTTTTCAACTTGTTTTGTGCGCTTTTTATGTGCTACATTAGCTCAATTTGTTGAAGATAGCTTTTAGCTCATTCCTTTATTTTATTTTATTTTTAGGGTAGCTCTTCAGCTCTCCCTTTCTTTTTGATGAGCTCTTAGCTTGTTTTTTTAGGGTAGCTCTGAGCTCGCCCTTCCATTTTGATGAGCTCTTAGCTTGTTTTTTAAGGGTAGCTCTTAGCTCATCCCTTTCATTTGAATGAGCTCTTAGTTCATTGATTATTTTGAGCTCTTAGCTCTTTGATTAAGTTAAGCTCCTGGTTCATTCATTGCTTTGAGCTCTTGGCACCTTGATTGATTTGAGCTCTTGGTTCCTTGATTGATTTGAGCTTTTGGCTCCTTAATTGATTTTAGCTCTAGGCTTCTTAATTGAGTTGAGCACTTGACTCTTTGCTCTTTGATTGAGTTGAGCACTTGGCTCTTTGATTGCTTTGAGCTCTTAGCTCTTTGATTGCTTTGAGCTCTTGGCTCCTTGATTGAGTTGAGCATCTTGGCACTTTGATTGCTTTGAGCTATTGGCTCTTTGATTTAGTTGAGCTCTTGGCTCTTTGATTTAGTTGAGCTCTTGGCTCTTTGATTGAATTGAGCTCTTGGCTCATTGATTTGAGCTATTGGCTCATTAATTACTTTGAGCTCTTGGCTCATTAATTATATTGAGCTCTTGGCTCATTGATTAAATTGAGCTCTTGGCTCATTAATTGCTTTGAGCTCTTGGCTAATTAATTATATTGAGCTCTTGGCTCATTGATTGAGTTGAACTCTTGGCTCTTGGATTGCTTTGAGCTCTTGGCTCTTTGATTGAAATGAGCTCTTGGCTCTTTGATTGCTTTGAGCTCTTAGCTCTTTGATTGCTTTGAGCTCTTGGCTCCTTGATTGAGTTGAGCTCTTGACTCTTTGGTTGCTTTGAGCTCTTGGCTCTTTGATTAAGTTGAGCCCTTGGCTCTTTGATTGGGTTGAGCTATTGGCTCATTAATTGCTTTAAGCTATTGGCTCAATAATTATATTGAGCTCTTGGCTCATTGATTGAATTGAGCTCTTGGCTCTTTGATTGGGTTGAACTCTTGGCTCTTAGGGTGTGTTTCAATAAATATAGACTGTCTAGTCTAATGAACATATTTATAAATGGTTCGTAAATAATAAGCTAGCAATGTTTAGCTTATAATTTTATTATGTCGTACGTATTTATTTATTCGACTTATAATATAAATATATAATTATTTTCTAAATAACGATAAATAAAAAATTTCCTTTGGTATCATACTTGCGTAAATTGTACTAATAAACATGTATACAATAAGGCAATTAGCCAATTATATAAATATATAAAAATTTAGGGGTTGACTGGACTGTAGAAATGTCCATGTATTTGATCCAATTAAATCAAAGGAGAAATTACAATAAGTGACAGAGCAATTTAGAGCACTTAAACAGAGCAATTAAAGCAATAAAAAATAGGAGTTAGAAGAGCAATAATTACAATAATTGGTGCAAGAATAACAAATCGTTTATTAGCCGTTTGAGACCAAATTGGATTTGGACTTGAAGAAGTCCAAGTGAGAAGTCAGCAAAGTATGTACTTCATATTTATTTATTATTTATTAACTTTCAAATAAACAATTAAAAAGAAGAACATTAAAAGCAATAAAGGTCTATTGAACTTTTGTTTTTAACGCATGTATTCTGAACAAAGGTGAAAATGCTCCAGCTATTTCAAATTTACGTACCTGAATTAGAGTTTGGAATCATATATGGGCAGGCACGTTAGAGCCACAAGCTGATGGGCTCGAGAGAGCTGATGATGCACACATTTTATTTTATTGCTCTAATTGCCTTTCTCCACATCGGAAGTGAAAATAGCAAGCATACTGCAACCTAACGTCAGCCCCTTATTTGATGTGAGCTTGCTGCAGTTGTTAATCATGCATTTATACGCATCCCATTGTTCCTTCGCCTCCTATGCCGGCCATTTTTTCAAGCATGTGAATTGGGGATTCGTGCTTTAGGGGTTTAATCTTTATTTGATATTGTTCTGATTGGAAAATCCAAATTGTATGGATTCCCACGGACGGCGCTAATATTAAGTCTGGATTTGACCAGGCTGAGGTGTTATTCACGTAGCAATATAACTTGCAATATGAGGAGAGGGCGGTCCTCTAGACCTGACAAAACTCTGATGTCAAAGTCAGTATAATCAGAGTAAATAAGGTTGAGAAGCTATAAAGAGTATGAGTTGTAGAAAACAATATTTTTTTTTTTTGAGGTTTTGAGCCTCTTTATATAGGGGTTGTGTTAATCACAATATTTATGACATCCGTTACAATAATAATAACGTCCGTTATATAATAATGAGTGATAATGATGTATATTATAAAATTGATAAAGTAATTATGTTGTAATTTATGTGATTTGTCAGTTATGCATATATATTATTTGTGTCACGTGGCATATCATTATTGGATGGATATTTTTCTATGTTAACAGCAACATGGCTAACTCTGGTGGAATGCGACCATGAAAGCTGTTACCAGAAAGATCAATATCAATACGAAATGAAAGGTTTCCCAGTTGTGGAATTATGTTACCGCTAAGACCCATATTAGTAAAGTTTAAGGTCCTTACCCGTTGATGGCGGTGGCCACAAGTGACACCAACCCAAGTACATACCGTGGAAAATGAAGACCAATTTCTAGGCAAAAGATTATGAAGATGTTCGAATGTTATAGAGAACTTTAGGGCAAGAAGTGCAGAATGATCAGTAATGAGATTGGTCATGCTCATAGCTAGTAAGCTTGTCATGAAACAGTGTAGTGACAACGTGAAAACTGAAAAACAAAACCAGAATCTTTCCATTTTGGATGTGTTGGTGCAAGCATACAATGGATAGATGTGTACGAGGGAGAAAATGATGCACAGAGGTGGGGAGCAATAAGTAAAAAATCTATGTAAGATTAATATCCTAAGTTTGTTCAAGTCATCAATTTTTGTCAGAACTGGTCCTTATACGTTATTGATTGATTTTTTTTTTTTTCTCAAAGTTAATGGGATTTTTTTTATTGAAGAAAGAAAAAGATAATTATTTTCATAGATGGTTTTTACATGAAATCCATTACAATTCATAACACAGTGGGGTACTCATATATAGTTCCTAATGTCTTCATCTTAACTAATTGAACTAAGAAATAATTGGTTGAGTAGAGTTAAAAACTAAACAAATTATCCATTAAACCTAACCATTAAATATATATAATCTATTAAAGGAGTTATGTGTCTAACTCAATAGTTCAAGAAGAATATAATTACAAGATAGATAATAATTTATATAAGAGATAAAATACAATTAATCTTAAATAAATCTTACCCATAAAAAGTGAATTAAGCTCCCACTCATCATAATTCCTAAATTTCATTCATGTTTTTCTGTTAGAAACACTCGCAATTTGAAAAGATAAATGTTTATTCTGTTTGTTTAATAAAATTTCCAATCTTTCTCTAACAAAAGCAATCTCATAAAGACTACTCATTAATTTATCTACCCAATAGAATTATGGTCCATCACTATATGCTTCATATAATCAAAATTATAACTAGTCTTGCTATCGACTCGTGTATTATATAAATATCATATCTAAATTTTTTATACTTAAGATCAGGGGTAGGGTTAGGAATTAAAATAAGGTTTAGGGTTACGGCTAGGTTTATCTCATTAACTGAGATATTTTCAGTCAATTATTATACATGCTCTCCATACTATTGAACTGTGAATATTAAATAATAAATGAATTCTCGTTATATTCATATCGTCATTTTCTAGGAATATATATACATATATAAGGAGAAAGTATTGTTTAAGTTGGGAAAAAAACACTATATTGGGGGAGAGAGGATTGCTTTAAATTGGGAAAAACATATTAAAGGATGAAGCAACATTGCACAAACACTATCCAATTTAAAAGTCCAAAACCCAACTTTTCATGAGTCATGCAAAGGAGTCAATTTTCCAGCGTACCCGGTGGTTTAGAAATTGATTAGAAGTCAAAAGTGAATAATCATTTATTCTATACACGAAGGACTTCCACATTCAATGAATCACATGTACGTATCAATGACATTGGATTACCCTTAACAAATTCAAACATAATTAGTTTGAGGTGTTATTGATAGTCTAGTAATTACTTTCTATTTTCATCATCAGAGTTTATTAAACATTAAGACATACCACATGGAGTAATTTTAAATTATATTTATAGTATAAAGATTAATACACATACTGATATTACGTCAAATTTACACTTTAACTTAAAGATTCAGACTACATGGTATGTGTAAACTTTATTTTGTTAAAAATGACCATAATTGTCACGTGATACTCTGAATTCCAACTTTAAAAAATGTTATAATTTTAATGATGTTAATTAACTGCATTTAATTTTTCAGTGCTTTTATTGCCACAACCACATTAAAACTTGAAGACTGAAAATGACTAAAAATATTCTAAAATTTACGCCCCATTATCAATCAAATTATATTTTATTTAAGACATGATTGAAATAAACGTATAAGATGGAGCTGGCTAGTCAGCCACCGCAGCAGTGGACTTCAAGTCTTCAAGAAGAAAGTTATTAATTGATAATTAATTAGTAGAGAAGGTATAGAAAATGGAGGACTTAAATTCATAGGATGAAGAAACATTGCAAGACTCATGCAAAGGGGAAATTAGTAGAAAGAATAACTCGTATCAACTCATACATTGTTATATAATAAAAATGACAAATTACACTCCTCTCATTTGAGATTTAATGATATAACATTAAAGTTTAAAATTTGAAGAAATTGATATTATTCTCCATAAATAGATGGAAAAAATAACAATATTATCATGTAAATGATTTTGTAAAACTTGCACAAAGACATTCATCATTAGTTGTTGCATAAATTACCAATGAAATGCTTCGTTATAATATTCTCCAATTAAATGTTGTAATACTGTCACTTTCCCCTCTGTGAGAAGATCAATGATGACAATGGACCTGATTCCTAAATATTCTCAAGGGAAAGGTAAAAAAATAAAAATAATTCAAACGTACTCATAAGGGTTGAAAATGATTTATTAAAGTATAAAACAATTTTAAGTTTGACAAAATTTCTTAGAGCTTCTCTCTTTAGTTCACTTTCATTTTGTTGTTTTGGCTTTGTAGCCAGCCTCAACTTCTAATATCTAGGTAGACAACCTATCTCGTTAATTTGTCAATTTTTGAATATCCTAAGTTTGTTGAAGCCATCAATTTTTGTCAAAACTTGTCCCTTAATACGATATTGATTGATTTGCTTTTCTCAAAGCTAATGGGATTTTTTAATGAAGAAAGAAGAAGATAATTACAAATATATATTTTGTTAGGGTCGAGTTAAAAACTTTTTTCTTTTCATAGATAGTATTTACATGAAATCCATCCCAATTCATAATACAACGGGGTACTCCCAATGCCTTTGTCTTCACCAATTGAGCTAGACATCATTGGCCAGGCGAGGTTAAAAACTTTAAAAAATTATCTGTTAAACTTAACCATTAAATATATATTTGTAATTACATTCCACTATTTGTAATCATATAAATTTTCTATTAAACTAATAAATTAACTTAAAAAGATTAAACTACTCTTATTATAATTTTGTTTATAATGTCCTTCCCTTTCTATCATTTTATTTTATTTTTAAATAATTACTTAAAAATGTACCTAATTCAATAGTTCATGGATCAGATAATTACAAAATGGATAGTAATTTATATAAGGAGAGATTAAATACAAATCACCCTAAATAAATCTTACACATAAAAAGTACATTAAGCTCTCGCTTATCCTAATTCCTAAATTTCATTCACATTTTATGTTACAAATAGTTTGCAATTCAAAAAGATAAATGTTTATTCTGTGTTTTTTTTTTTTAATTGAAATTTCCAATCTTCCTCTTCCAAAAGCAATCTCATAATGAATATTAATTAACCCACAAGACGTGGTTTAAGTAGTAATGCACACTTGAGCTCAACGATTGAGGGGTCCCTGTAATGTTAGGGGTTCAAGACCGCAGGAAAACACTTATACAAAAGGGCATCTGCAAACCTCAAACGAGATTAAACTCACACCAAATAGTGTGAAGATACTCATGAGAAACTCAAAAAAAAAAGAATATTAAATAAGTTATCTACCAATAAAAATATGGTCCACCACAATATGCTTCATATAATCAAAGTTATAATTAGTGATCTTGACTCAGAACTTGACTCGTGTATTACAATTAGTTACGAAAGAATTGATCTACCGTTGATAAATAGAATAATAATAAATTAGTCTACTTGATGAACACATATGTTATGTTTGATGTTAATGATATATAATATATTCTTTTTTGCTATATCATGTATATATTTTATACACAAATACTAGATCAAAATGTAATTTTTTACTCAAAAAAACATATCTCCCTCAAGAAGATTATATATATGCAATCAGCCGTTGGGAATAATCTATGATAATATATGTATTGTTAAGTAAGACAATAAAGAAGAGGGCACTAGTTAATTATTTGTACTTTGCATCATTAATTAGGATAATTTTTAATGATATCTTAAAGAATTACTTGTTATTTAGTGCAAATGCTTATTTGTTAAATATATAGTTTGTTTAATTATTAATTCAATTAACACCACTCGATGCTTATACGGCATCACTTTGACAATAACAATCGCTTTGATATGCTATCATTTTCAATATTTATTTTGTGTTTAATGGTAGAAAATGCATTATTCAAACCAAGAAAACAAAAAAATCGTTATATTGTTGTTATATTGTTGTGAATAATTAATATAGATAATGTTACAAGGTATTAGTTTAATTGGTTAAAATTAAAATATTATGATCCTGAAGTCTAGGGTTGAAGAAATATATTTTGGTATTTTGTCTCAGTAACTAAGGTGTTCCCTTCGATTGTTGTGCATGTCCTCAATATATATTTGTGCACTATAAATATAAAATAATGAATGAATTATAATCGTTTTATATCAATATATATATATAGATATATAATGGAGGAGAGAGAATAGCTTTACGTTGGAAAAAAAAAAAAAAACTTTATAGGTAATTGGGGAAAGAGGAATGTTTTAAATTGGAAAAAAACACATTAGTTATATTATTGTTAATAATTCATATATAGATAATGTCAATATATTAATATATAGTTATATTATTGTGAATAATTAATGTAATGTCAACGAGATATTAATTTGATTGATTAAAATTAAAATATTATGATTAAGAAATCTCAGATTCAATTCATAAATTTTATTATATTTGTCTTATTAACTAAAGAGTTTTTGTCAATTTTTATGCATATTATCAATATTAGTGTACTATAAATATGAAATAATGAGTGAGTTACGAAGCAGCACTTAGTTATTTTGTTTTTCTAGAAATACATTAATCTACTTTCCTAGAAGACCTATTTAGATGTATAATTCTCCTTCTCCCTCCCAATAAGAAATAAAAAATAATGAATGAATTTTAATCATTTTCTATTAATATATATAGATATATTAATGGAGGAGAGAGTATTGCTTTATGTTGAAAAAAAAAAAAAAAAAAAAAACTTTGTAGATAGTTATCAATATATAGATATAAAATGAAGGAGAGAGCATTGATTTGACTTGGAATAAAAAATAAAAACAAATCTTTATAGATAATGGGGACAGAGGATTGCTTTAAGTTCGATAGAACACATTAAAGGATAAAGAAACATTGCAGGACATGATTGAAATAAATGTATCGGTAATGGAGGACATGATGGTTGTGGCTAGTCAGCCAACGCGGCAGTGGACTTCAAGTCTTCACGAAGAAAGTTATTAATTTGTAATTAATTAGTGGACAAGGAATAGGTAATGGAGGAGAGGACATTGCTTGTCAGTTTTAAGTTGACTAAAAATATGGACTTGAATTCATTGGATGAAGAAACACTGCAATAATATGGAGGTGTTATAAATGGTAAAAATACTAAAAAGTCTTATTTGAATCTCTAAAATATAAAAAAGTTGTTGTTATATTTTTATATTTTTAAATGAGTCCTAATACTTAATTTTGAATACCATCCTATATTTTTTTTAATTTATTTTATTAGTTGCAACCTTAATTTTTTTTTTCATTACTAATAAATTATTCAATAATAAATCAAAAGGAAAATAATATACCCATACATATATAAATTATATTAAATATGAATATCCATATATATAGTATATACGGCTTAATAGCATAATATTTTAATTTTCTTAAATATCCTTATTAGCTTACTTTATTACATAATTACTTTTAATTGTTATTTTGTTACAAATAATTTTTTTTTCCCAATTCTTCTCTATTTTATTATCAATAGGATTGACCCAAAAGGTGTTAGTTGTACTAGTAAGTGGAGTGACACCAGAACAAGAACAAAGGTTTGCATCCTGGAGTCGCACCTTTGGGGAGGGTCCTAACCATACCACTCCGTGAACAAGATTAGACCCATACCTTTGGGTATGGGGATTTTGGATATAGGGATACTCGTGGCGAAAATTAAAAATATCAATAGGATTGTAATTATTGTAGGACTATTGTTTTTTTTTTTTTTTAACTAATTCTTTTAAATCTTAGTAAATCTATAATTTTTCAATAATTATATGTCAATAGTAATTAAGATTGAATTTCTCAATTTTTTGTTTAATAAATTATTAAAAATCATAACTTTTTTAGTTCTTCTCAAATTTAAAAATTAAAAATTCAATAAATTACTATGAATTGAAAGAAATATTAAGAGTATAATTTTCATGATTATAATATTGTTGTTTTACCTTTTTCATTCATACTTATTTTTAATATTTTTCATTATATAATTTTATGTCAATAGTAGTTAAGACTGAATTTCTCAATTATTTTTTTTGTTTAATAAGTTCTTAATAAATGTAATTTTTTTTTTCTCAAACTTATGAATTAATCTTTCTTTCTTTTTTATTTATTTATAAAAATACTATGAATTAAAAAAATATTAAGAGCTTAGTTTCCATGATTATAATATTATTGTTTTAACTTTTAATTCTTCTTCCATACTAAGAATTAAAAAAATATAAATATAATTTATAAATTTAATTTTTTAAAATTTATATATTTGTTTATGAATATAAAAGTGGTTTGGTGGAAGAAATTCTATTTTCTTAAATACCCGTAAGATTTTTTATAATTACATAAATACTTTTTAGTTGTTATTTTATTTCAAATATACTAGTTGCTTTTTTTTACTTATTTCATAATTATTTTCCATTTTAATATTAATAGGATTGTAATTATTTTATGACTATTGATATGTTTTTGTCCTAATTATTTTCAAAATTAATAAATCTATAATTTGTCAATAACTATACATCAATAATAATTAAGATTTAATTTCTCAATTTTTTGATTTAATAAGTTATAAATAATTATAATATTATAAATTAAAATTTTATGCTATGAATTAAAAGAACTATTAAGAATATAGTTTGTATGATTATAATATTGTTGTGCTGATTCTTTTCCATCTATAAATTTTTTTACAAAAATTATATGTTTATATTATGAATTAATTTTTTTATTGGATATATCTATTTATTTGATGTCATTAACATAGAATATTATTTTTTACTAACTATAATTTATTGATATATATATTTATTATTGATGAATAAATATGTATATATCATAAACATAACTCGCACACAATGCGTATGCCATGAAAGCTAGTTAAAAAAAATAAGATTAGATTTTTTTCATGATATGAACTTCAAAAAATTTAAATATATTTCAATTTAAAAGATAAAATTCAACCTTTTAAGCAAATAGGCAATATATATATATATATATATATATATATGTACACTCATGAAAGAAAAAAATAAAAAAAATAAAAAATAAAAAAATTTCATTTATTGATTGAAAAAAATAAAAAGGAGAATGAAATTTTATTAATTTGTGTATGTAATCTTTATTTTTTTAATTAATTATAAATTACATATATTAAATTTTTTTATTTCTTTTCCTTAATAAATATTTTGCACTTATTATATTTAAAAAAAATACAATTACAAAGGTTAAAATGGAAAAAAATATGTTCCAATTCAATTCAAAATCTAACATTTTATTAGAGAGAGAATACTAAAAATGTGACTTTTTATCTTGTCAAGTTATGACATTATTTATTTATTTTTAATGAAACTTGTAAGTTTTATTTTTTTGAATAGAATATCACTTCAATTTTCTTAACAAAAGAAAAAAGAAATAAAAACTCACTTCAATTTACTTTGTGCTTAATATTTTATCTATTTATTTTTGCCTATCCAGACCGTTCAAGGGTCAACTTTCTTGAAATGCCTGCTTAAGAGTTTATTCCTCCATTTTCACACCTCAATAATAAAATAATAATAATAATAATGAATGAGTTCTATTTGTTTTCTATCAATATATATATATATATATAATGGAGGAGAGAATATTGCTTTAAGTTAGAAAAAAAAAAACTCTTTATAGATAAAGAGGGACAGCAGGATTGCTTTAAGTTGGAGTCATGCAAAGAAGTCAATTTAATTTTCAGCGTACCCGGTGGGTTAGAAATTGATTAGAGGTTAAAAGTGAATAACAATTTCTTTTATACATGCAGACTTCCACGTTCAATGTATCAATGGCGTAGGATTGTTAAAGGATAAAAAGAGAAGAGTAAATACTATGATTGTTCTAATCATATCCTATATAATTTTACTATTTATATTTAATAATTATATTTATTTTGTAATTTATGATTTTCACGTGGAGCCTATAAATAGGAGACTGCACTACTATATCAAGTGAATTTGTTAAGTATTTGTAATTTATGAAATAATATTGTCTCTATTGGTCGACCAGGTTTTATGAAGGAATTACATATATTTTTATGTCTCTCTATATTTAAATTTATAATTATAAATCTAATAATAGTTGCCTTAACAAATCAAACATAATTTATTTCAGGTGTTATTGATAGTACAGTAATTACTATTTTGTATTTTCATTTTAAATTTTATTGAACCTTATGATATACAAGAAGGAGTAATTTGCGTCATATTTATAACGATAATGGATGGACTTTAATTCATAGGATGAAGAAACATTGCAAGACTAAGGCAAAGTGCAAATTAGTAGCAAGAATACCTCTGATCACATCATGCCTTGTTATATATAAAAATGACAAATTACACTTTCTCTTTTGATGAGATTTGGTGATATAACATTAAAATTCAAATTAAATTTAAGGAAATCAACACCCTCTCCATAAATGAATGAAAAACATAATGGTGTTATAACCCAAATGATTTTGTAAAGCTGCAGGCTCAAAAACATTCATCATTAACTGTTGCATAAATTACAAATGAAATGCTTCCTTTTATTCTCCAATTTGATACATACTCTACATATAAAACAAATGGACCACCATCTGGAATCTCTCATTGTTACTTATTGTGAGACACATTGAGATCCCTGAGATCGTCGACTTTGGAATCCTGCCATTGAGAACATTGTGGGACAGGTCCAACACTTGCAAGCTCAGCAAGCTGCCAATTGTGCTAGGAATGTTGCTTGACATTTCATTTCGCAATAGATCCAATTGCCCCCAAATTTTGTACATCAGGTGGTAGATATATATCCCTTAAAAGCATTGGAGGACTGGTTTAGGTGCAAAATATCTTTCATACCCCAAAGTACAGATGGTATTGAAGATGTTAAATTGTTGGAGCCCATGTAAAGATGCCTTAGAGAAGTTATATTCCCCAAGCATTCTGGCACCAAACCATAAATCTTATTACTGCTTAGACCTAACCCACCCAAGCTTTTCAACTGACAAAACTCATCAGGAATGGAACAATCTAATCTATTATGTCCAAGATCCAATCTTTGGTAATTCTTTAGCTTCTTTTGGGAGACCGTAGGGAAATGTGATTAATCAAGGTACAAGAGTACCGGTCAGAACACACAACCCATCAAATTTCGCAGCTGTTATAAGGGAGGTATATTGAAATTCTACTTTGAATTAAGATGAGAATTTTTGTAGACAAGCTAATAAAAATCTAATCTATAATCTACATAAATTTCAGAATTTTCAGACCAAAACTAAATATTTTATTATTTTTTGAGACTAAAAAATTCAAAAAAAAAAAATTTATTAAGAGGCAAGCCCTAAAAACTGGTGGGAACCTTTATCATGTTCTATATTTAATTGTTGAATCACTAAATTAAAAAAATATAAAAATTGTTGAACCTTTATCATATTCTATAATGAATTATTGAATCATCGCATGTACCTATAAATGATATATTGTGTATCTTATCAAATCTAACTAACTTTTAAATTATTGATAACACATAACAATTGATATTCCTTTTCATCTAAACTTTGTAGAGTCTTAAACTGCACAACATTGAATAACTCTTAGTATAAAATAAAAATCGAGTACACATTGCAAGTTGCACGACCACTTTACAATTTAAATTATATGTTAGCTACGAGACACTATTATATCTCCTAAGTAATGAACATATTTTTCATGTGACACTAAAATCATATCTCACGAGTAATGTCTACCTCTAAAAAAATATTATAATTTTAGAAAATTATAATTCCCTCTCTTGAGGTTTACAGAAATCTTACTAAACTCTAAAATTTAGTTAATTTGACATTTCCCTTAATGAATGGAAAATTAATAGTGTAAAAAATGAATTAAAAAAAAAAAAGAAAATCCTGATTTTTTTATTCAAAGTACAAAAATGTCATATTTAAATTTTTTTTTTCTATTCAAATAGTCCCAAACAATTACCTTTTTTTTTTTTTAAAAAAATATTGCCCCCACTTTTACGTACTTTTTCTTAATAGCAATTTCTTTATATGGTTTTTTTTTTTTTAATTTTAATAAATTTTTCTAATAAAATAAAAAAGAAAATAGTTTAGGCATAAATAAATTTAATCTTGTATTTCTTAATGAAATGTCAAAGCAAATAAAACTTATTAATACCAATAAAAAGCCATACATCTTGTCATAACTTCAAAGAACAAATAAGCATTAATATTTTAATTTGGTCTTAAATTTTAAAATAATATTTTTTTAACACTTCCTCCTTTGTATTTTTTAAAAAATGTTTTAGTTTGAAAAAATTAATTAATTAATAAATATTTAAAAAACAAGTCTTAGAAATTTTAAAAACAAAAAATTTGTGATATAATTATTAATTAAAAAATAAATTTTTAAAGAATTAATAAGATATTTTACATCATTTCCTTTCATATTTTATTCACCTAAAAAAATAAAGAATTATTTTTATTTCCAAGACTAGATTTACCTATATCACTAGTCTTGTTATCATTTTTTATAAGTGTTAAGATTTATCTTTTAAATTGATATAAGCTTTTACATAGTTTATATGATGAAAATAAAAGAGAAAATTCAAGCTTAGTTTACAAGCTTAATTTATATTAAAATTTAATTGTCTAAATAAACTGAGTTAACATAATATTGTGTTGCTATTAAGAATAATAAACTAAAAGTTAGGGGTAATATAGAAAAAATAAGTATTCAAAACTTATTTGAAAAGAGAAAGAAATAACAATAGGACATTTTAGTAATTTGTTGATGACATTGGAGGTTGTGGTATTTCTCTAAAATTAATTTTTCACACTGTCAATTTTTCATTCATTCAAGGAGTGAATATCAAATTCTTTAAATTTTGAATTTAAGTGTTGTTAACTCAAGAGGGGAGTGTAATTTAACTTCTTTTAATAATTATAATAGTATGTCCACTTAAGGTTGATTTGCTTTTCTTTTTTAACATTTGCATTAGATGATTGAAGCATTATATTCTTTTCATTCGAGCGTGTATCTGTCCCTTTTTAGGTTCTTTGGATTGCTCAAAATGTCGAATATTGTCAAGAACGAAGCCTTTTTAACTTCTGTCAACAACTCTATATTGAGTTTGTTGTATGTAATTAGTTTATTCTAGTTTTCTTTTGTCTTGCATATTTTGATACTCTAAACACTCATTACCATACACTTAACATAAAGAGATCATGACCATTAATTGCTACAACATTATTACCCACTAATAATAATAAAAAAAAAAATCTCATTACTACACCACAATTAAATAATCACTCATTTATTACAAGAAACTCCCACTACTCTAGTAACATATATTTTACTCTAGTAACATATATTTTTCTTTATCTAAAAAATAAAAGTAAAACTCCCACTAGCACAAAATTATTACTTAACACACAAAATCATAAAACCCAATTAATTACTTCAAAATAATACACACCCGCTAATTCCACTAAACATATATTCAATTGAAAATAACTGAACAATAACTGAATAAGTTTTTCCCTGCTTGTTATTTAAAAAGAATTTGCCTAATAATGTTTCACTTGATAAACTTTTAACTCAAATGGTATCTTGTTTGTTGTGGATTGCAATAAATTATAGATTGACTTGAACGTATGAAAAAGAGTCAGACAATCACTAAATTAGACGGCATCAATCACATTGATCACATGACTCATCTTCCAAAATGATCATGTTCTGATCACCTAATCTTTCCTTCAAAATGTCACGAACTTGACTTTGATAATGTTTAATGAAGTTAACCCATCTTGATTCTCTCTTCAGGTAAGTCTGCACAGCAACTCAGAGCCAATTCCATGATTGAAATTATAGAAATTACAATAACATCAATTAGTTCTTTCTCCCCCCTTAGCAAATTTGAATCAACAACTTCAGTTATTGCTTGAAGCACTGACTTATTCACCCAACTCTTCAATCTCAAATCCCAAAGGTTTCTTTCTTGTAAATGTTTCCATTAACATAATTCCAAAGCTGTATAAATCTCCTTTTGGAAACATGATTCATCTTGATCCATACTCTGCATATCAAACAATTAGTCATATGCATTTGGCCTATTTAAGAAAGAGAGAAAGAGATGAACTTTTAGCTAAAAAGAATGTACTAAGTAATTTTCCTGGGATCAGTTGCTGGTGCAATATAGCCGTTGGTAGCCAAGGTTTTAGTTTGTATTTTAGATTTCCCTGCGTCTAAGAGTTTGGGAATTCCAAAATCTTCAACATGGACAACCATATCTTCTTCCAACAAAGCGTTAAGGCTCCAAATTACCGTGTACAACTAGTGTAGAATAACTTTGATGGAGATACTCCAAACCATATCTTCCAAAACTTGTTTTCTTATAAGCATGACCTAGAGGTTCGATTTCTTGTGAAATCATTACGGGGATTTTAAGAGTATTAAATTTTTTATAGGTTACTTGTAACCTGGCCTCTGTTATCATGTAACATAACTCCCACCCTGCATCATATGAGAGAAATAAAAAAAAAAAAAAATATCGTCCCTCTTCATAATGATACAAACTGATGATATACTTGTTTTCCCCTAGCTAATCCTACTCAGTAAATAAGTTTTAAGCTTTCTATCATAACATGCTAGATATTATTGTAAAAAACTAAACTCGAGAACACATAAGATAATAACAAGAAATGAAGAAGGAGAGTCACACAACCGTTACATTAAACATTAAACACATCGCATGGCCCATTCATTCAAATGATCATGCATGGACTCAAAGTTGAGAAAGAATAAACTATAAGGGAAACTAAATATTTCCTTCACGTTCAATCTCTCACATAAGCTTAGATGAATTTGGATTTGATCTTGGTTAATGAAGTCAACACATCTTTGACGTTGATTCTCTCTTCAGCTGAGTGTGCACAACAACACAAAGCCAATTCCATGATTGAAGTTGTAGAAAGTACAATAGCAGCAATTTGTTCTTCCTCCCCCCTTAACAAATTTGAATCCACAACCTGAATTGTCGAGTGAGGAACAGACTCATTCACCCAATTCGTCAAGCTTAAATCCCCCATAAACATGTCATCTGTCGGTTTCCTTCTTGTAAAGGTTTCTATTAACAAAATGCCATAGCTGTACACATCTCCCTTTGAAGAAACAATTCCTTTGGATCCATACTCTACATACAAAATGTTACAATGAAATTATTATCCTTAAAAAGAAAAGAAAAATTATGATGAGATAAGTACCTGGTGCTATGTAGCCGAGAGTAGCTAAGGTATTAGTATGTGTTATAGACTGTCCCGCATCCAATAGTTTGGCTATGCCAAAATCAGCAACGTGGGCAACCATATCTTCATCGAGCAAGATATTGCTAGGCTTCAAATCACAGTGAACCACTGGCGTCGAATAACCGTGATGAAGATACTCCAATGCAAATGCAACATCCATCATTATGTTCAATCTTTGTAAGAAATCTAAACAATAGTTGTGCGCATACAACCACTTCTCAAGACTCCCATTTTGCATGAACTCCATTACCAATGCTTTGAAATCAATATTGTTTGTGCAACTGCTGATGATTTTAATCAAATTGCGATGACGAATGTTACGCAATGCTTCACATTCTGTATCAAAACTTCTCGATGCTGCCTCCAAGTCGAAACTAAATATTTTGACAGCGATCATAGACCCACTTGAAAGTCTCCCTTTAAAAACTGAACCAAAACTTCCCTTACCTAAAAAATTACTCTCATCAAATCTATTGGTTGCCTGTAAAAGCTCATAATAGGAAATCCTTTGCAGAGCTCCAATAGTCGATAACTCCTTTTTAGTTGAATCAACAATCTTTTTCCTCCTATATAGCCAAATGACCACACATGACAGTAGAAGAATAACTGACAAAATTACAGGCATTATAATTTTGAAAAGAATCAACTTCTTTGGGGATCTTTGGTCATTTTTTTTGTTAACACATGGAGGAACATGTAAATGCTGTCTGCCACATAGTCCATTATTCATCGTGAACGATTCAGCTTTGAAATTTACAAATGGACCACCACTTGGGATCTCTCCTTGTAACTTGTTGTAAGAGACATTGATTTTTTTCAAATCAAAAAGTGACTCCATGGACTTTGGAATAGTGCCAGTTAGAATATTGTGAGACAAGTCCAAGAACTGCAATGTGAGTAAGCTGCCAATCGTACTTGGAATATGGCCAGAAATTTTATTCCCAGATAAATCTAAAGATGTTATAGCTCTCAAATTTTGGATTTCTAGTGGTATAGATCCGTTAAAAGCATTGAAGGAGAGGTTTAGCTCCAAGATATCTTTGAGATTCCATAAAGAAGATGGTATGTAAGAGGTTAAATGGTTAGAACCCAAGTAAAGATATCTTAAAGAAGTTATAGTTCCCAAGCATGATGACACTGATCCAGAGAGCTTATTGTTGCTTAGAAATAACGCTGCTAGGTTTTTCAACTGGCATAATTCATTAGGAATGAAACTATCCAATATATTATCTTGAAGAAGAATTAATTGGAGATTGTGTAATTCCATCATTGTGGCGGGAATTGGTCCTTCAAGATTATTTCCACTCAAATCTAATAATATCAAGCTACTTAAATTTCCAATTTCTTGAGGAATACTTCCTGTTATTTTGCAATTGTCGATGAATAAACTTTGAAAGGAACTAGAGAAATTCCCAATTGAATTAGGAAGTTGACCATGAAAAAGATTTTCTGATAGTGTTAGAACACTCAATTGTTTGCAAGTGGAAAGAGAAGAGAGAAAGCTAATGTCATTGGTCAAATTATTTGAATGTAAGTTAAGAGCCTGAAGGTTCTTTAAATTCCCAAGTGAGTCTGGTATACCTCCGGTAAATGAATTTTTGACTAATTCCAAATAAGTTAGCTTGGAAGCATTAGAAATAGAGCTGGGAATCTGTCCACTCAGATAATTTTGACTGAAGTGAAGTTCTTCAATGTTGCTAAGGCCATAGCCAATGTTTGATGGAAGAATTCCTGACAAGGAATTGAATGACAAGTACAAGTATGTCAAGGTTGAGATGTTGAAAAGATTGGGAGGTATAGATCCACTTATCTTGTTTTTTCCCAGAGTTAGTTCATCGAGGTTATGTAGATAAACTAATTCCCAGGGTATAGAACCTGCACCATTAGGATTATGAATACATACACAGGTGTGATACCGCTAATATCATATTAATTGATATATATAGCTGATGACATACCTGTGAAAGAGTTTGCACCAAGATTTAACTTTATCAGTGATGTGCAGTTTCCAATTGATCCTGAAATTAAGACATATACTTTCCATTTAATATTACTAATTAAGGAAACTTTTGCTATATACATCCATTATCAATAATTTGACCAGCTCTTTCACCTGATGCTAGCTGACCAGAGAGTGCATTCTTATGGAGAAAAAGTATTTCGAGTTTGGAGAGATCTGGACACATGTTTGATGGGAGACTGCCTACAAGATTATTAAAAGCTAGATCAAGACCTTCCAGCATAGAGTTATTAAAGATAGCCCTTGGTATAGAACCCGAAAGTCCATTCCTTTCCAAGGATATGCTTCTCAATTCTGAAATATCACCCATCTCTTTTGGAATGCTTCCTGATTATTATTATATATTAAAAAAAAGCAATAAAATTAGACAAATTTTCCAATAAAAATACAACGATATATTTGAAGTAAACTGCGACCTATTTAAAAAATAACCAAACTGCAAATAACCATATTCTAATTTATCTTATTTAATTTGTGAAGTAGTAAATTGAAGTTGATACCATCTGGACTTAACTCATATGGTGAAGTAGTAATGATAAGAATTGCTTACATACATTTCAAACTTTAGGTGTAAGAAATAGATTCAAATGAAAAAGAAAAATATCTCCTTCACATCTCAACACACACCTACAAAATCTCAACACACATTGACAATGACGGGCCTACCTTAAGACCTGCAGGGTTTTGGTATGGAGTATCTTGAAAATTTTATTTTATCCCAAATTTGAGTAAATTATTCTACTATATGGATGTTGACACTCTATTTTAGGTATAAAAAAATATGGTTAATTTTTTTTTGTAGAGTTTTATCAGAGATAGTAAATACATAGTATTTTATTGTTTATGATATTTTAGTTCTTTAATTTGTATTTTTTTTTCCTAAAAAAATATTATTTATTGTATTTTACGATAGTTAAATTTTATTTTTTTTAAATTATTTATGTTTTAGACCCCTCAAGTCGGCCACACCTATATTATGTGGAATTTATTGTTGACTTCTATGGGTATCGTATTCACATACCACTCCAGCACTCAACACATAGTATGAGTATACCACATCATTTAATGAGATGTTTTTTTAAAACGTTGCATCACTAGAATGACACTCTTTTGATCTAAAAGCATGATTTTGTGGATGTAGTTAAAAAGTTTATACCTGATAAGTTGTTTTGAGCTAAGTATATCTTTTGGAGCCCTGAAATGTTGAAAATAGTTGAAGGAATAATGCCTGAAAGCCGATTTTGAACCATCTGCAAAATCTTTAAATTTGATAGTTTGCCAATCTCTGGTGGAATATTTCCCTCAATAGAATTTGCATTCAAATTCAAGCTCTCGAGTTTTGATATATTGTGTGGAAATATCCGGATAAATCCACTAAAATTATTTTGGAAAAGATTAAGATATTGAAGACTAGGTAAACCTCCCATTATCCATGCTGGAATTTCTCCATTGAACATATTCTTACTTAAGTTGACCATTTTTAAACGACGCAACATGGTTAACTCTGGAGGCAAGTGACCATGAAAGTTGTTTCCAGTAAGATCAAGATCAACAAGAAACGAAAGGTTTCCCAATTGTGGAGGTATGATACCACTAAGACCCATATTAGTAAGATTCAAGGTCCTGACTCGTTGATGGCGGTTGCCACAAGTGACACCAACCCAAGTACAAACCGAGGAAAATGAAGACCAATTTTTAGGCAAAAGATTTTGAGGATGTTCGAATGTAATAGAGGACTTCAAGGCAAGAAGTGCAGAATGATCGGTGATGAGATTGGTGGTGCTCATTGCAAATAAGCATGTCATGAAGCAGTGTAGTGACAACGTGAAAATTGAAAAACAAAACCAGAATCTCTCCATTTTGGATGTGTTGGTGAATTGCATAAATGTGTCCGGGGGAAAAAAAGGATGCATAGAGATGGGAAACAATGAGTAGAATATATAAGATTAAATATCCTAAGTTTGTTGAATTTATCAATTTTTGTCAAAACTTGTCCCTTAATACTTTATTGATTGATTTGTTTTTCTTAAAGCTAATGGGATTTTTTATTGAAGAAAGAAGAAGATAATTACAAATATATATTAGAGTTAATTTTTTTTTTCATAGATAGTATTTACATGAAATCCATCACAATTCATACAATGGGATATTCTCATTGTTTTAACCAATAGAGATAGACATCATTGGCTAGGTAAAGTTAAAAACTTAATAAATTATCCATTCAACCTAACCATTAAATATATATTTATAAATTATCTATTAAACCTAACAAATTAATTTTAAAAAAAGATAAAACTACTCTTATTATAAGTTTTTTTTAAATTTCTTTCCCTTTTTATGGCTTTTTTTTAAAATAAAAATAATTACTATATAAGAGGGTTATGTACCAAACTCAACAGTTCATGAATCAGATTATTATAAAATGGGTAATAATTTATATATAAAGGGAAAAAAATACAAATCACCCTAAATAAATCTTACACATAAAAATATATATTAAGCTCTCACTTATCTTAATTCCAAAATTTCATTCACATTTTATGTTACAAACACTCGCAATTCAAAAGATAAATGTTTACTTTGTTTATTGAAATTTCCAATCTTCCTCTAAGAAAAGCAATCTCATAAAGAATATTAATTAATTTATCTACCCAATTAAAATATGGTCCACCACTATATGCTTCATATAATCAAAGTTATAATTAGTGCGACTCGTGCCTGTTCTTGACTCGTGTATTATAATTAGTTACTAAAGAATTGAACTATTATTGATAAATAAAATTATAATAAATATAATTTACTTGATTAACACATATGTTATGTTATGATTGATGTTAATTAATGATATATAGCATTTTCTTGTTTACTATAACATTTATATATTTTATACACTAATAATAGATAAAAATGTTTTTTTTTTTTTTTTTTTTTCTCAAACACATATATCTCTCTCAAGAAGATTATATATATATGCAATCAGCCCGTTGGGAATAATCTATGATAATTATCATTAGGTAAGACAAGAAAGAAGAGGGCAGTAGTTGATTATTTATACTTTGATCATTATGATAATTTTTAATGATATCTTAGAGAACTACTTGTTCTTTAGTAATATAGTTTATTATTAAATATAAAATTTGTTAAATAGTAAATTCTATTAACTCCACTCGTTGCTTTTGCGACATTACTTCGACTATGACAATCACTTTGATATGCTGTCATATTTGATATGCTGTCAATTTCAATAATTTTTTTTTTTGCGTGTTTAATGGTAGAAAATGCACTTTACAAACCAAAAAAAAAGGTGTTATTATCGTAAATAATTAATATATAGATAATGTTAATGAGGTATTAATTTAATTAATTAAAATCAAAATATTATGATCATAAAATATCAGGTTCAAGTCATACATTTTGTTATATTTTGTCCCATTAACTAAGAATTTTATATTAATTAGTTGTTCATGTTCTCAATATTAATTTACTATAAATATGAAATAATGAATAAATTCTAATCGTTTTCATCAATATATTAAAGATATGTAATGGAGGAGAAAGTATTGCTTTAAGTTGAAAAAAAAAAACGAAAGAAAAAAAGACTACTTTATAGATAATGGGGGACAGAGGATTGCTTTAAGTTGGATAAAGAAACATTGCAAGACTTGATTGAAATAGACGCATACCTAAATGGAGGACATGAGGGTGGTGGCTTGTCAGCCAACGCGCAGTGGACTTCAAGTCTTCACGAAGAAAGTTATTAATTGGTAATTAATTAGTGGACAAGGAATAGGTAATGGAGGAGAGGACATTGCTTGTTAGTTTTAAGTTGACTAAAAATTATGGACTTGAATTCATAGGATGAAGAAACATTGCAATAATATGGAGGAGTTACAAAGGGTAAAATACTGAAAAGTCTTATTCGTATCTCTAAAATATAAAAAGAGTCTTCTTTTTTTAACTTTTTATTTTAAATGAGTCCTAATACTTAATTTTGAATACCATCCTATATATATTTTTAATTTATTTTATTAGTTGCAACCTTCATTTTGTTTATTACTAATAAATTATTCAATAATAAAGCAAAAGGAAAACAATATACCCACATATATATAAATTATATTAAATATGAATATCTATATCTATACTATATACAAAAATGACTTCATAGCAAAATATTTTAATTTTCTTAAACACCCTTATCAGCTTTTATTATTACATAGTTACCTATAATTGTTATTTTGTTACAAATAATTTTTTTTCCACTTCTTCTCCATTTTATTATCAATAAGATTGACCCAAAAGGTATTAGTTGCACTAGTAAGTGGAGTGCAACACCAGGACGAGAACAAAGGTTTGAATCATGGAGTCACACCTTTGGGGAAGGTCCTAACTGTACCACTTTGTAAACCCAAACGAGATTAGACCTATACCCAAAAGGTGTAGGGATACTTGTGGTGAAAACCAAAAATAAGATTGTAATTGTTTTAGGACTATTGTTTTCTTTTTTTACTAATTCTTTTCAACCTTAGTAAATCTATAATTTTTCAATAATTATATGTCAATAGTAATTAAGATTGAATTTCTCAATTTTTTTGTTTAAAAAGTTATTAACAATTATAATTTTTTTAGTTCTTCTCAAATTTAAAAATTTAAAAATTACTATGAATTAAAAAAAATATTAAGAGTATAGTTTTCATGATTATAATATTGTTGTTTTACCTCTTGATTCATAATTAATTTTAATATTTTTCATTATATAATTATATGTCAATAGTAATTAAGATTTGATTTCTCGATTGGTTTTTTGTTTAATAAGTTCCCAATAAATATAATTTTTTTTCTCAAATTTATGAATTAATCTTTTTATTTATTTATAAAATACTATGAATTAAAAAATATTAAGAGCTTAGTTTCCATGATTATAATATTATAGTTTTAACTTTTAATTCTTCTTTCATACTAACAATTAAAATAAATATAAACATCTTTGTGAATTTAATTTTTTTGAATTTATGTATTTGTTTAAGAATATAAAAGTGGTTTAGTTGAAGAACTTTTATTTTCTTAAACTTCTTTACGAATTTTTACAATTTCATAAATAATTTTTAGTTGTTATTTTACTTCAGATAGACTATTTACTTTTTTTACTTATTTCATAATTCTTTTTCATTTTAATATTAATAGGATTGTAATTATTTTATGATTATTGATATGTTTTTGTCCTAATTCTTTTCAAAATTAATAAATTTATAATTTTTCAATAACTATACATTAATTAATGATTAAGATTGAATTTCTCAATTTTTTTATTTAATAAGTTATAAATAATTATAGTATTATAAATTAAAATTTTATGCTATGAATTAAAAGAGCTATTAAGAATATAGTTTCTATGATTATAATATTATTGTGTTGATTCTTTTTCCATCTTTAAATTTTTCTTAAAAATTATATGTTTATATTATGAATTAAATTTTTATTGGATATATCTATTTATTTGATGTCATTAATATAGAAAATTATTTTTTATTGACTATAATTTGATAAACAAAACTCACGCATAATGAGTATGCTACGAAAGTTAGTTGAATAAAACAAGATTAAATTTTTTCATGATATGAACTTCAAAAAATTTAAATATATTTGAATTTAAATGATAAATTCAACCTTTTAAGCAAATAGATAATATATATATATATATATATATATATATATATATATATATATTTATACACTCATGAAAGCAATATTTTTTTTCCATTTATTGATTGAAAAAAATAAAAAGGAGAATGACATTTTATTAATTTGTCTGTAATCTTTGTTTTTTTATTAATTAATTTATAATAAATTTTATATATTAATTGATTTCTTATTTCTTTTACTTAATAAAATATTTTACACCTATTATATATATATTTTTTTTTAAAAATACAAGCACAAAGGTTAAAGTGGAAAAAATATGTTCCAATTCAATTCAAAGTCTAACATTTTATTAGAGAGAAAATACTAAAAATGTGACTTTTTGTCTTGTAAAGTTATGACACTATTTGTTTTATTTTTAATAAAACTTGTAAGTTTTATTTTTTAAATAGAATATCACTTCAATTTTCTTAACAAAGGAAGAAAGAAATAAAAACTCACTTCAATTTACTTTGTGCTTAATATTTTATCTATTTATTAGAGATAATACATAAAATAAAAAGTTAGGTTAATATAATATATTGTTATTAATTAAAAAATCTAAAAGGTGTAGGGTAATATAAGAAAATATAGTATCTCCAACTCAATTGAAAAGAGAAAATACTAAAAATGTGACTTTTTAATTAGTATTTTACCCAAATTATTTTCTAACGCTATTAGCTTTTTCATCAATCCAAGAAAGGGAGTGATGATTTCTCAAAACTTTAGGCTTTAGTATTATATCACCAAATCTCAAAGGAGGTGAGTGTAATTTGTCCTAATAAAAAAATTGGGCACATATATACTGAGTAAATTACACTTCCCTCCCTTGAGGTTTAGAAAATGACTCTAACACCCAAAATCTGTGGTAAACAACACTCACACTCCAATCCGTTAAACTAACGGAATTTTATAATTCATTAATTGATGGAATATGCTTTATTCTATATTTTTTTTTTATTGGTTACTATATCATATATAAATTTATACACTAATAATAGATCAAATTTTCATTTCTTTCTCAAACACACGCATCTCCCTCAAGAAGATTAAATACATGCAATCAGCAGTTGGGAATAATCTATATACGATAACTATCGTTATGTAAGACAAGAAAGAAGAGGGCACTAGTTAATTAGTTATACTTTGATCATTAGGATAATTTTTAATTATATCTTAGAGAATTACTTGTTGTTTAGTACAATTATTTATTTATTACATATAGAGTTCGTTAAATAGTAAATTCAATTAACCCGACTTGTTACTTGTACGGCATTACTTTGACAATGACAATCACTTTGATATGTTGTCATTTTAATTTTTTTTATGTGTTTAATTGTAGAAAATGCATTGTTCAAACCCAAAAAAAAAAAAAAAAAGTTATATTATTGTGAATAATTAATATATAGATAATGTCAATGAGGTATTAGTTTAATTGATTAAAATTGAAATGTTATGATTATGAAGTCTCAGGTTCAAGTCATACATTTTGTTATATTTGTCTCATTATCTAAGGAGTTTTCGTCAATTGTTTTGAATGTTCTTAATATTAGTGTACTATAAATATCAAATACTAAGTGAATTAGGGTCTTGAGTGGTCCAGCACTTGTTATTTTTGCCTATCCAGAATGTTCAAGGATCAACTCTCTTGAAATGCCTACTTAAGGGTTTATTCCTCTATTTTCTCTTCTCAATAAAATAATAATAATAATAATGAATGAGTTATATTCGTTTTCTATCATAATGGGGTACAGAGGATTGCTTTAAGTTGGAGTCGTGTCAAGAAGTCAATTTAAGTTTCAGCGTACCCGGTGGGTTAGAAATTGATTAGAAGTTAAAAGCGAATAACCATTTCTTCTATACATGAAGACTTCCACGTTCAATGTATCAATGGCGTAGGATTGTTAAAGGATAAAAAGAGAAGAGTAAATAATATGATTGTTCTAATCATATCCTATATAATTTTACTATTTATATTTAATAATTATATTTATTTTGTAACTTATGATTTTCACGTGGAGCCTATAAATAGGAGACTGCACTACTATATCAAGTAAATTTGTTAAGTATTTGTAATTTATGAAATAATATTGTCTCTATTGGTCGACTAGGTTTTATGGCGGAATTACATATATTTTTATGTCTCTCTATATTTAAGTTTATAATTATAAATCTAATAAGAGTTGCCTTAACAAATCAAACATAATTTATTTCAGGTGTTATTGATAGTACAGTAATTACTATTTTGTATTTTCATCTTAAATTTTATTGAACCTTGTTATATATAAAAATGACAAATTACACTTTCTCTTTTGATGAGATTTGGTGATATAATATTAAAATTCAAATTAAATTTAAGGAAATCAACACCCTCTCCATAAATGAATGAAAAACATAATGGTGTTATAACCCAAATGATTTTGTAAAGCTGCAGGCTCAAGAACATTCATCATTAACTGTAGCATAAATTACAAATGAAATGCTTCCTTTTATTCTCCAATTAAATGTTTGTAATGCTTCCACTTTCCCTTTTGTGCATGGGAAGATCAATGATGACAATGGACCTAATTCCTAAGTATTGATCTCAAGGGTAAAGTATAAAATAAAAATAATCCAAACGTACTCATAAGGGTTGAAAATGATTTATTAAAGTATAAAACAATTTTATGTTTGGCAAAATTTCTTAGAGGTTTTCTATTTCACTTTCATTTTGTTCTTTTGGCTTTCTATCCATGCCTCAACTTCTAATATCTAGGTAGAAAACCTATCTTGGTAATTTTGATCCTCACAATATGACCATTTTCTCAAAATTCAAGTTAAGAGGTACTAACCCATCGCACTCAAATTAATTAATTAAACATTTTTGTCTTATTAATTATAGAAAATAGGAGATTAAAAATTAAATTATCATAAAACTAAATCCCCTCGTGATTACATCCCAAGGATTGATCTAACATTTTTGTCTCCTAAATTGGCTATTTTTAGAATTGGTCTTCCTATGCCACTCAACAAGAACTAGAAATCCTTTATCTTCCTCTCTCTTTGCTCGATAGTATTGCTATTTTTCTGTTGTTGAATTTGAAAGTAATAGAATTCAATTATACTGAAGACTTTACTTAATCTCTAGTTAACTCAAATGCTATCTCTGTTGGTTAATTTGGATTGCAACAAACTGACTTGAACTACGAAAAAGAGTAGCACAACCATTACATAAAAAAACAACAACCGCATTGACATTCCCGATTTTCAAACTGATCATAAGACTCAAGTAGGAGAAAGAAAAAAACTATAAAGGGAACTTAATCAAGCTTGCATGAACTTGAATTGGATCATGTTTAATGAAGTTAACAAATCTTTGATGTTGATTTTCTCTTCAGCTGAGGCTGCACAACAACTTAAAGCCAATTCCATTACTAAAGTTATAGAAAGTACAATAGTAGCAATTTGTTGTTCCTCTCCTCCTAGCAAATTTGAATACATGACTTGAATTATTGAGTGAGCTAGGCACCCAACTCTTCAAGATCAAATCCCCCAGAAAAATGTCTCCATTAAAATAATTCGGTAGTATATACATCTCCTTTTGGATACACAGTTCCTTTAATTTGATACATACTCTACATATCAAACAAATGGACCACCATCTAGAATCTCTCCTTGTTACTTATTGTAAGCACATTGAGATCCCTGAGATCGTCGACTTTGGAATAATGCCATTGAGAACATTGTGGGACAGGTCCAACACTTGCAAGCTCAGCAAGCTGCCAATTGTGCTAGGAATGTTGCTTGACATTTCATTTCGCAATAGATCCAATTGCCCCCAAATTTTGTACATCAGGTGGTAGATATATATCCCTTAAAAGCATTGGAGGACTGGTTTAGGTGCAAAATATCTTTCATACCCCAAAGTACAGATGGTATTGAAGAAGTTAAATTGTTGGAGCCCATGTAAAGATACCTTAGAGAAGTTTTATTCCCCAAGAATTCTGGCACCAAAGCATAAATCTTATTAGTGCTTAGACCTAACCCACCCAAGCTTTTCAACTGACAAAACTCATCAGGAATGGAACAATCTAATCTATTATGTCCAAGATCCAATCTTTAGTAATTCTTTAGCTCCTTAACTCTGGTGTCAATTGATCCATCAATGAAGCAGAGCAATGACAAGGTGAAGATAGAAAGAGTGATTTTGATCCACAACCATGAATTAATATTCGTCAAATAAAGTTGGTTTGACATCAGGGTTCAGAACTAATTTTCAAAATTAATTACCACCATATATAATCATTTGTGTTGCTCATCTTTTTGGAGAAATCAATAGGATTTTTAGCTCAATTGATTAAGATAATGATATTAAAATCTCTTTATCTCATGTATGTTCAAATCTCATCATCGATAAATAAATTAGAAAATAGTTTTCATAATCTCTTCTAAACACAAATTCTTCATCTTTTAATTATTTTGACATGAATAGTGTCTCTTGCTTTATACTTCATCAAAAATTCATATTTAATTATAAATCCTTAAATAATAGAATAAGTCTCAACACGGGCGTATGCGGTGCAAACTCTTTAAAGGTTCCAAGACTTGTTTTCTTATAAGCCTGACCTAGTGAGGTTCAATTTCTTGTGAAATCATTACAATGATTTTAAGAGGATTAAAACTTTTATGAGTTACAGGTAACCAGTCTTACTATGAAACATAACTCCCACCCTGCATCATATGAGAGAAAAAAAAAATCGTTGCTCCTCAAAATGATACAAGCTGCTTATATACTTGTTTTCCTCTAGTACTAGTTTAAATTAAGCATTCTAGCAGAACAAAGTAGATATTATTGCAAAAAACTAAACTCCTGAACACATAAGATGATGACAGGACAAAATGAAAAAGAAGAATCGCAGAACCCTTACATAAAACATCAAATACATAACATTGACCCATTCTTTCAAACAATCAAGCACGGACTCAAAGTTGAGAAACAATAAACTATAAAGGAAACGTAATCTTTCCTTCAAGTTCAATTTCTCAGGTAAGCTTAGATGTATTTGGATTTGATCTTGTTCAAGAAAGTTAACACATCGCTGATGTTGATTCTCTTTTCAGCTGAGTGTGCACAATAACACAAGGACAATTCCATGATTAAAGTAACAGAAGTACAATAGCAGCAATTTGTTCTTCCTCTCCCCTTATCAAATTTGAATCCATGAATTGAATTGTTAAGTGAGGTACTGACTCACCCACCCAACTCTTCAAGCTCAAGTCCCCCCATAAACATGTCATCTGTTAGCTTTTTTTCTTGAAAATGTTTCTATTAACAAAATGCCGTAGCTATACACATCTCCCTTTGTAGAAACAATTCCTTCGGATCCGTACTCTACATGCCAAAATATTAACATGAAAGTCCTTTCCTTGAAAAAGAAAAGAAAAATATTTATGATGAGATGAAGACTTGGTGCTATGTAGCTAAGGTATTAGTATGTGTTATAGACTATCTTGCATCCAATACTTTGGCTATGTCAAAATCAGCAACATGGGCAACCATATCTTCGTCAAACAAGATATTTCTAGGCATCATATCACAGTGAACCACTGGTGTTGAATAACTGTGATGGAGATACTCCAATGCAAGTGCAACATCTATTATTATGTTCAATCTTTGTAAAAAAATCTAAACAATAGTTGTGCGCATACAACCACTTCTCAAGACTGCCATTTTGCATCAATTCCATTACCAATGCTTTGAAATCAGCATTTTTTGGGCAACTGCTGGTGATTTTAATCAAATTTCGATGACGAATGTTGCGAAATGCTTCACATTCTACATCAAAACTTCTTGGTGCTGCCTCCAAGTCAAAATTAAACATTTTGACAGCAATCATAGACCCATTTGAAAGTTTCCCTTTAAAAACTGAACCAAAACTTCCCTTACCTAGAAAATTACTCTCATCAAATCTATTGGTTGCCTGTAGAAGCTCATAATAGGAAATCCGTTGTGGAACTCCAATAGTCGATAACACCTTCTCAGTTGAATCAATAGTCTTTTCCCTCCTGTATCGCAAAACGTCCACACATGACAGTAGAAGAATAGTGGATACAATTACAAGCAATATACATTTGAATAGAATCAACTTCCTTGGGGATCTTCGGTCAATTTTCTTGATGACACATGGAGGAACTTGTCAATGAGATCTGCCACATAGTCCATTATACATCACGAAACATTCAGCTATGATATTTACAAATGGACCACTACTTGGGATCTCTCCTTGTAACCTGTTGTAAGATACCTTAATATATTTTAAATTGAAAAGTGACTCTATGGACTTTGGAATTGTGCCAGTTAGAATATTGTGAGACAAGTCTAAGAATTGCAATGTGGGTAAGCCGCCAATCGTTCTAGGAATATTGCCAGAAATGTTATTCCTAGATAAATGTAAAACTGTTATAGTCCATAGATATTGGATTTCTAGTGGTATAGATCCATTGAAAGCATTGAAGGAGAGGTTTAACTCCAACATATCTTTGAGATTTCATAAGGAAGATGGTATTGAAGAGGTTAAATCGTTACAACCTAACTAAAGATATCTTAAAGAAGTTAAGAGTTCCCAAGCATGATGGAACTAATCCAGAGAGTTTATTGTTCCTTAGAAATAACGCTCCTAGGTTTTTCAACTGACATAACTCATCAGGAATGAAACTATCCAATATATTATCTTGGAGATCAATTTGTTGGAGATTATGTAATTCCTGTTGAAATTTTGAGTAGGGGAGTGCGCAACGGAATCTATATAACAAAAACTATATATATTCAATATAGTGTGTGTGGTAAGTCATTATTTATATGGTAACCAGAGATGTATGGCATAAGCCATACAGAGCTCCTAAAAGAGATGATATTAGAAGACTCTCAATACGAAACTTAGATTCTTAATCTTTGATTTCTTCCTTGTTGTTACAAATCGATAACTTACGACTCACTTATATAGAGATGCCTAGAATTCTAGAATTCTCTTAACACTAATTATATTCATTGGACTCAATCATCCACACACATCACTAGAGACATTCGCCACACATAACTAGATACATTTACCACATATAACTAGATACACTTAATTTAATAGTTCTTGCATTTTGTCTCTCCTAGGCTCTGCATTCAAATCCTCAAAATTATGAATTACCACAATTTCCAACACTCCCTTTTAATTCATAATTTTCCTCTATAACTTTAATTAAACCACCATTCTTGAATTTTCTCTTTGCTTGCTTCTTCTGTTGTCAACTTCTTGTGATTTTTTTCTTCATCTCCATGCTTGCACTATTCATTATTTTTCACTTTTGCTGGCAGTATTTTTTCTTGATTAGTTGCTAGCTATATTTTTTCTTGATCACTTGCAGGATGATTCACTCCAATTTCTTTTTCTCATTTTCATCTTGCTTACTGCTTTTATATTGACCAACATTTTCTTGTTGGCTGTAGCCTTTCTTCGTGGCTATTTTGTCAATCATTTTGGAGAACAACTTCCTTTCTTGATCTAATAGTGTTTGTAGACTAACCTTCATGATACTCTCTCAGAGGCACTATTTCGATATCTTGTCATAGTGTTTGTAGAGTCATTGTCACTCTCTTAGAGGTACTATTATGTTGTCTTCGTGATAGTGATTGTAGAGTCATCGTCACTCTCTTAGAGGCACTATTATGTTTGGTAGACACTGCTTGCCTCCAATGTTTTCTTTGAGTTCACCATTTCTCATAGCAATAGATAATCATTTTACTTGCACCTTTTTGATGCACTTCAAAACTTTTATGCCAACAAACATTCTTTCATCATGCCCTTGAATAGTAAAAGCTTTCTTTAACGCTCCAATGGATCGCTACTGCTTTGATACAATGTTGGAATTTTAGGTAGGGGAGTGCACAACGGAACTTATATAACAAAAGCTATCTATATTAAATATAGTGTGTGTATGGTGAGACATTATTTATATGGTAACCTGGAGATGTATAGCATAAGCCATACAAAGCTCCTAAAAAAGATGGTATTAGAAGATTCTCAATATGAGACTTAGATTATTAATCTTTGATTACTTCCTTGTTATTACAACTCAATGACTTACGACTCGCTTGTATAGAGATGCCTAGAATTCTAGAATTCTCTTAACACTAATTATATTCATTGGACTCAATCACCTACACACATCACTAGAGACATTCACCACACATAACTAGATACATTTACTACATACAACTAGATATACTTAACTTAATAGTTCTTGGATTTTGTCTTTCTTGGGCTCTACAGTTCAAATCCTCAAAATTATGAATTACCACAATTTTCAACAATTCCATCATTGTGGTGGTAATTGGTCCTTCAAGATTATTTCCACTTAATTGTCATAATATCAAGCTACTTAAATTGTCCAATTTCTTGAAGAATACTTCCTGTAATTTTGCAATCCGCCATGAATAACTTTTGAAAGGAACTAGAGAAATTCCCAATTGAATTAGGAAGTTGTCCATGCAAAGGATTTCTTGACACTGAGAGAACACTCAATTGTTTGCAATTGGAAAGAGAAAGAGAGAAAGCTAATGTCATTGGTCAAATTATTTGAATGTAAGTTAAGACGTTGAAGGTTCTTTAAATATCCAAGTGAGTCTGTTATAACTCCGACTAATGAATTTTTGCCTAATTCCAAACAAGTGAGCATGGAAGCATTAGAAATAGAGCTGGGTATCTGTCCACTGAGATCATTGGAATAGAGGTAAAGTTCTTCTATGTTATGAAGGCCATAGCCAATGTTCGATGGAAGAATTCCTGACAAGGAATTGAATGACAAGTACAAGTCTTCCAAAGTTGAGATGTAGAAGAGATTGGGAGGTATAGATCCACTTAGCTTGTTGTCTCCCAAAATTAGTTTCCCGAGGTTCTGTAGGTAAACTATTTCCCATGTTATAGAACCTGCACCATTAGGATTATGAATACATACATAGGAGTGATACAATTGATATATTATATAGCTGATGACATACCTGTGAAAGAGTTCGCAGCAAGATCTAACTCTATCATGATGTGCAGTTTCCAATTGATCGTGAAATTAGAACATATACTTTCCACCTAGTATTACTAATTAAGAGATAAATTTATGAAACCTTTGCCATATACATATATAGTGAAGAAAGTTATCAATAATTTGACCAGCTCTTTGTGTGTACACCAACCTGATGGTAGCTGACCAGAGAGTGCATTGCCTTCGAGATGAAGGCATTCGGGTTTGGAAAGATCTGGACACATGTTTGATGGGAGACTGCCTAGAACGAGACTTCCAGCATTGAGTTATTAAAGATAGTCCTTGGTATAGAACCTGAAAATCTGTTATTTGGCAAGAATATTCTTCTCAATTTTGAAATATCATCCATCTCTTTTGTAATGTTTCCTGATTATTTTTATTTTATTTTTTTTAAAAAGGGAAAGGAATGAAATTAGATAAACAAAACAATATTTCCATTTGAAATAAAATAAAAATATAATGATCTATTTGAAGTAAACTGTGACATATTTAAAAAATAACGGAACTGCAAAAAGTCAAATTCTAATTTATCCTATTTATTTTGTGAAGTAGTGAATTGAAGTTGATACCATCGAGACTAAAATCATATGGTGAAGTAGTAAGATAAGAATTGTTTACATATATTTCAAATTTTCGGTGTAAGAAATAGATTCAAATGAAAATGTAAAATTTCCTCTTTCCCACCTTCCCCACATCTCAACACACATTGACACAAAATAATATATATTACATAATTTCTGTTACTAAATGACAAGGACGGCCATGCCTTAAGACCTGCAGGATTGGCCAGAAGGAACTTGAAAATTTTATTTTATCCCTAAGAAAAATATATTATTTAATTCAATAGTTTGGACATCCTGGATGAATTAAAATCTCCCTAAGGATTGTTGGCTTTTTAAATAAAAAATCTTTTGTGCTGAAAAAAAAAGAAAAAAGAAAAAAAGGTTGGTAATTTTTGTAAGTGGACCTTTTAAGATTTTGAAAGTTTTTAACTCAACCCTAACAAAATATGTGAATTCGTCAGGTTATAATACTATCATGAAAGACACTGAAAAAAAGAAGAAAAAGAATTCAAATAAAGCGAAATACCTGTTAATGTATAGTAAATAAGTCATATTTCATACTCACATATCTTGGTAAATTTTAGTAAATTATTCTACTACATGGAACTTGACATTCTATTCTAGTTTTTTTTCTTCTTTTTTATGGAACTTGACACTCTATTCTATTTTTTCCTTCTTCTTTTTTTTTTTTTTAGAGTTTGATCAGAGATACTAAATACATATTAATTTGTTGTTTATGATCTTCTAGTTATTTTTTTTTTTTCAAAAAACAATAATTTATTGTATTTTATGCTAGTTAAATTTTATTTTAGAATACACTTTTATAAAAAATTATTCATTTTTTTGACCCCTCAAATCGCTACAGCTACATTAATTATATGAAAGTTAGTGTTCATTTTTATGTGTATCGCATTCAGTTACCACTCTTGCACTCAATCCATACTATGAGTAAGTATACCACACCATTTAATAAGAGATTTTTATAAAACATTGCATTGCTAGAGTAACACTCTTCTGATCTAAAAGCATGATTTAGCATATGTAGTTCAGAAGTTTGTACCAGATAAGTTGTTATGCACTAAGTTTATCTGTTGGAGCCCGGAAATGTTGACAATAGTTAAAGGTATATTGCCTGAAAGCCGATTTTGAGACATCTGCAAAATTTTTAAATTTGATAGTTTGCCGATCACCAGTCAAATATTTCCCTCAATGGAATTTTCATTCAAATTCAAGCTCTTGAGTTTTGATATGTTGTGTGGAAATATTCGGATAGATCAACTGATATTGTTTTAGGAAAGAATAAGATGTTGAAGATTCGGTAAACCTCCTATTATCCATGCTAGAATTTCTCTATTGAACATGTTCTGACTTAGGTTGACCATTTTTAAATGACTCAACATGGCTAATTCTAGAGGCAGGTGGCCATAAAGTTGTTACCAGTAAGATCAAGTTTAAGAAGATACAAAAGGTTTCCTAGTTGTGGAGGTATGACACCACTAAGACCCATATTAGTAAATTCAACAAGAAAATGAAGACCAATTTCTAGGTAAACGATTATGAGGGCGTTCAAATGTAATAGAGGACTTTAGGGCAAGAAGTGCAGAATGATCAGTGATGATATTGGTCGTTCTCATAGCAAATAAGCATGTCTTGAAGCAGTGTAGTGACAACGTGAAAATTGAAAAACAAAACCAGAATCTTTCCATTTTGGATATGTTGGTGAATTGGATAAACGTGTTTGGGGGAGAAAATGATGCATAGAGGTGGGGAAGAATAAGTAGGATATATATAAGATTAATATCCCAATCCAAACGTGTTCATAAGGGTTGAAAATGATTTATTAAAGTATAAAACAATTTTATGTTTGACAAAATTTCTTAGAGCTTTTCTATTTCACTTTCATTTTGTTCTTTGGCTTTCTAGCCATGCCTCAACTTCTAATATCTAGGTAGAAAACCTAACTTGAGTCATGCAAAGGAGTCAATTTTCCAGCGTACCCGGTAGGATAGAAATTAATTAGAAGTCAAAAATGAATACACATTTCTTCTAGACATGAAGAACTTCCACGTTCAATGAATCACATGTACGTATCAATAACAGTGGATTACCTTAACAAATTTATGCATAATCAGTTTGAGGTGTTATTGATAGTACAGTAATTACTATTTTCTCTTTTCATTTTCAAAATTTAACGAACCTAAAGATATACCACGTTGAGTAATTCTAAATTATTTTATATAGCATAAAGATTAATTACAAATACTAATATTATGTCAAATTTACATTTTAAATTAAAGATTCAGACTACATGGCATGTGTAAACAACATTTAATTTTAATGATGTTAATTAATAAAATTGAATTTTTCAGTGCTTTTATTGGTACAACAATATTAAAACTCGAAGACTGAAACTGACCCAAAAAATTCTAAAATTTACACCCGGTCATGGACTTGAAAGTGAGCTTAGACTAATCAATCTAAGAATAGCCAACTATCAATCAAATTACATTTTAATTAAGACATGATTGAAGAAAAACGTATAAGATGGTGCTGGCTAGTCAGCCACCGCGTCAGTGGACTTCAAGTCTTAAAGAAGAAAGTTATTAATTGGTAATTAACTAGTGGACAAGGTATAGATAATGGAGGAGAGAGGATTGCTTGTTAAGTTTGGTAATAATATGGACTTGAATTCATAGGATGAAGAAAAATTGCAAGACTTAATGCAAAGGTGAAATTAACAGTGTCAATAAGATAACTTTCACGTTGTTAATATAGTAAAAATTCACAAGTGTAGGTCCACCTAGCTTGTTTTTCCCAGATCTAGTTACTCGAGGTTATGTAGGTCAACTATTTCCCAGGGTATAGAACCTGCACCATTAGGATTATGAATACATACACAAGTGTGATACAACTAATATCATATTAATTGATATATATATATATATATATAGCTGATGACATACCAGTGAAAGAGTTTGCATCAAGACTTAACTCTATCAGTGATGTGCAATTTCCAATTGATCCTGAAATTAGGACATATACTTTCCATTTAATATTACTAATTAAGTGATAAATTAAAGAAAAACCTTTGCTATATACATATAATGAAGAAAGTTATCAATAATTTGACCAGCTCTTTGGATGGACAGTACCAACCTGATCCTAGCTGACCAGACAGTGCATTACGATCGAGATAAAGGAATTTGAGTTTGGAGAGATTTGGACACATGTTTGATGGGAGGCTGCCTACAAGATTATTAAAAGCTAGATCAAGACCTTCCAGCTTTGAGTTATTAAAGATAGCCCTTGGTATAGAACCCGAAAACCCATTCCTGTGGAAGGATATTCTTCTCAATTCTGAAATATCACCCATCTCTTTTGGAATGCTTCCTGATTATTATTATATGTTAAAAAAAAATTAGACAGATAAAACAATACTTTTCCAAATAAAATTAAATAAAAATACAATGATCTACTTGAAGTAAACTATGACCCATTTAAAAAATAAAAAACTACAAAAAGTCAAATTCTAATTTATCCTTTTTTTTTTTCTTTTCTTTTTTTGAAGTAGTGAATTGAAGTTGATACCATCTGGACTTTAACTCATATGGTGAAGTAGTAAGGATTTCAAATGAAAAAGAAAAATGTCTCCTTCCCTCTCTCCTTCACATCTCAACACACACCAACAAAATTGTATATATTACAAAGTTTCTCTTACTAAATGACAAGGACGGGCCTGCCTTAAGACCTGCAGGGTTTTAGACAGGAGGATCGTGAAAATTTTACTTTCCCAAATTTGAGTAAATTATTCTACTATATGGAAGTTGACACTCTATTTTAGGTATAAAATAATATGATTAATTTTTAATTTTTTTTATTGTAGAGTTTTATCAGAGATATTAAATACATTGTATTTTGTTGTTTATGATATTTTAATTCTTTAATTTGTATTTTTTTTTCTAAAAAAATAATAATAATAATTTATTGTATTTTATGAGAGTTAAATTTTATTTTTAAAAAAGTTTTATTAATTTTTTTTTATGTTTTAGACTCCTCAAGTCGCCACAGCTATATTATGTGGAATTTATTGTTTACTTCTATGGGTATCGTACTCACATACTACTCTAGCATTCAACACATATTATGAGTATACCGTATCATTTAATGAGATGTAATTTATTAAAAAGCTGCATCACTAGAGTGACACGTACTTTTCTGATCTAAAAGCATGATTAGCAGGTATAGTTCGGAAGTTCATACCAGATAAGTTGTTACGAGCTAAATTTATTTGTTGGAGCCCAGAAATGTTGAAAATAGTTGAAGGTATAATGCCTGATAGCCGATTTTGAGCAATTTGCAAAATCTTTAAATTTGATAGCTTGCCAATCTCGGGTTGAATATTTCCTTCAATGCAATTTCCATTCAAATTCAAGTTCTCGAGTTTTGATATGTTGTGTGGAAATATTTGGATAGATCCACTGAAATTGTTCTGGAAAAGAATAAGATGTTGGAGATTACGTAAACTGCCCATTATCCATGCTGGAATTTCTCCATTGAACATATTCTGACTTAGGTTGACCATTTTTAAACGCCTCAACATGGCTAACTCTGGAGGTAGGTGACCATGAAAGTTGTTACCAGTAAGATCAAGATCAACAAGAAACGAAAGGTTTCCCAGTTGTGGTGGTATGATACCAGTAAGACCCATATTAGTAAGATTCAAGGTTCTGACCCGTTGATGGCGGTTGCCACAAGTGACACCAACCCAAGTACATACCAAGGAAAATGAAGACCAATTTCTAGGCAAAAGATTATGAGGATATTCGAATGTAATTGAGGACTTCAGGGCAAGAAGTGCAGAATGATCCGTGATGAGATTGGTGGTGCTCATAGCAAATAAGCATGTCATGAAGCAGTGTAGTGACAACGTGAAAATTGAAATGCAAAACCAGAATCTCTCCATTTTGGATGTGTTGATGAATTGCATAGATGTGTCCGTGGGAAGAAAAGGATGCGTAGAGGTGGGAACAATAAGTAGAATATATATAAGATTAAATATCCTAAGTTTGTTGAAGTCATCAATTTTTGTCAAAACTTGTCCCTTAATACGATATTGATTGATTTGTTTTTCTCAGGGATTTTTAATGAAGAAAGAAGAAGATAATTACAAATATATATTTTACATGAAATCCATCCCAATTCATAATACAACGGGGTACTCCCAATGCCTTGTCTTCACCAATTGAGCTAGACATCATTGGCCAGGCGAGGAAAATTATCCATTAAACTTAACCATTAAATATATATTTGTAATTATATTCCAATATTTGTAATCATATAAATTTTCTATTTAACCTAACAAATTAACTTAAAAAGATTAAACTACTCTTATTATATATATTTTTTTAATGTCTTTCCCTTTTTATCATTTTATTTTTATAAAAATAATTACTTAAATAAGCAGGTTATATACCTAATTCAATAGTTCATTGTTCAGATAATTACAAAATAGATAGTAATTTATATATGGAGGGATAAAATACAAATCACCCTAAATAAATCTTACACATAAAAAGTATATTAAGCTCTCACTTATCCTAATTCCTAAATTTCATTTACATTTTATGTTAAAACACTCTGCAATTCAAAAAGATAAATGTTTATTATGTTTTTTTTCTTCTTTTTCTTTTTTAATTCAAATTTCCAATCTTCTCTTACAAAAGCAATCTCATGAAGAATATTAATTAACCCACAAGCGTGGTTCAAGTAGTAATGTACGCTTGAGCTCAGCGGTTGAGGGACCTCTGCAATGTCAGAGATTCAAGCCCGCAGGAAAACATTTGTGGGGAAGGGTATCCAAACCCCAAACAAGATTAGACTCACACCAAAGAGTGTGTAGATACTAGTTGGAAACTCAAAAAAATAACAATAATAAAGAATATTAATTAATTTATCTACCAATAGAAATATAGTCCACCACAATATGCTTCATATAATCAAAGTTATAATTAGTGCCTATCTCTGATCTTGACTCATGCTCAATCTTGACTCGTGTATTATAATTACTTACAAAAGAATTGATCTACTGTTGATAAATAGACTATTAATAAATTAGTCTACTTGATGAACACATATGTTATGTTATGTTTGATGTTAATGATATATAATATTTTCTTGTTTATACGTATTTTATACACAAATACTAGATCAAAATGAAATTTTTTACTCAAACAAACATATCTCCCTCAAGAAGATTATATATATGCAATCAGCTGTTGGGAGTAATCTATGATAATATATCGTTAAGTAAGACAAGAAAGAAGAGGTCACTAGTTAATTATTTGTACTTTGATCATTAATTAGGATAATTTTTAATGATATCTTAAAGAATTACTTGTTATTTAGTACAATTGTTTATTTATTAAATATATAGTTTGTTAAATAGTAAATTCAATTAACACCACCCGTTGCTCATACGGCATCACTTTGACAATGACAATCACTTTGATATGTTGTCATTTTCAATATTTATTTTGTGTGTTTAATGGTAGAAAATGCATTGTTCAAACCACAAAAAAATAAAAAAATATTTCGTTATATTGTTGGGAATAATTAATATATAGATAATGCCAACAAAATATTAGTTCAATTGATTAAAATTAAAATAATGAATTAATTCTCAAAGTTTTCTATCAATATACATACAAATATATAATGGAGGAGAGAGAATAGTTTACAATGGGAAAAAAAAAAAAAAAAAAACCTTTATAGGTGGGGGACAGAGGATTGTTTTAAATTGGAAAAAACACATTAGTTATATTATTGTGAATAATTAATATATAGATAATGTCAATGAAGTGATATATAGAAATATTATTGCGAATAATTAATGTAATGTCAAAGAGATATTAGTTCAATTGATTAAAATTAAAATGTTATGATCATGAAGTCTCAAGTTCAAGTCATATATTTTGTTATATTTATCTCATTAACTAAGGAGTTTCTGTCAATTTTTGTGTATGTTCTCAATATTTGTGTACTATAACTATAAAATAATAAGTGATTTAGGAAGCAACACTCAGTTATTTCTGCCTTTACAGAAAATTCAATGGTCTACTCTCCTGGAAGACCTACTTGAAGTTATATTTCTCCTTCTCTCTTCCTGATAAAAAATAAAAAGTAATGAATGAATTCTAATCATTTTCTATTAATATATATAGATATATAATGGAGGAGAGAGTATTGCTTTATGTTGGGGAAAAAAAAAAACACTTTGTAGATAGTTATCAATATATAGATATATAATGGAGGAGAGAGCACCGATTTGAGTTGGAAAAAAAAAAAAAAAAAAAAAGAGAAAAATCTTTATAGATAATGGGGGACAGAGGATTGCTTTAAGTTGGATAAAAACACATTAAAGGATAAAGAAACATTGCAAGAGATGATTGAAAACAAACGTATAGGTAGTGGAGGACATGATGGCGGTAGCTGGTCAGCCAACGCGGCAGTGGACTTCAAGTCTTCACGAAGAAAGTTATTAATAGATAATGGAGGAGAGGACATTGCCTGTTTGTTTTAAGTTGACTAAAAATATGGACTTGAATTCAGAGTATGAAGAAACATTGCAATAATGTGGAGGAGTTACAAAGGGTAAAATGCTAAAAAGTCTTATTTGTATCTCTAAAATATAAAAAAGTCTTTTTTTAATTTTTAAATGAGTCCTAATACTTAATTTTGAATACCATCTTATATTTTTTTTAATTTATTTTCTTAGTTGCAACCTTAATTTTTTTTTTAATTACTAATAAATTATTCAATAATAAAGCAAAAGGAAAATAATATACCCATATATATATAAATTATATTAAATATGAATATCTATATCTATACTATATACAAATGTGGCTTAATAGTAGAATATTTTAATTTTCTTAAATACCCTTATTTGCTTATATTATTACATAGTTACCTTTAATAGTTATTTTGTTACAAATATTATATTTTTTTCAATTCTTCTCTATTTTATTATCAATAGGATTGACCCAAAAGGTGTTAGTTGCACTAGTAAGTGGAGTGCAACACCAATAAAAGAAAAGAACAAAGGTTTGAATCCCGAGTCGCACCTTTGGGAAGGGTCCTAACCGTACGACTCTGTAGACCTGAACGAGATTAGACCCATACCCAAATAGTGTGGGGATACTGTCGTGAAAACCAAAAATATCAATAGGATTGTCATTGTTTTAGGATTATTGTTTTCTTTGTTTTACTAATTCTTTGCAATTTTAGTAAATCTATAATTTTTCAATAATTATATGACAATAATAATTAAAATTAAATTTCTCAATTTTTTTGTTTAATAATTTATTAATAATCATAATTTTTTTTAGTTCTTCTCAAATTTAAAAATTAAAATTTTAATAAGTTATTATAAATTAAAAGAAATATTAAATTTATAGTTTTCATGATTATAATATTGTTGTTTTACCTTTTTATTCATAATTATTTTAAATATTTTTCATTATATAATTATATGTGAATAGTAGTTCAAATTGAATTTCTCAATTGTTTTTTTGTTTAATAAGTTCCTAATAAATATAATATTTTTTTTATTTTTTCTCAAATTTATGAATTAATCTTTCTTTCTTTTTATTTATTTATAAAATTATTATGAATTAAAAAATATTAAGAGCTTAGTTTCCTTGATTATAATATTATTGTTTTAACTTTTAATTCTTGTTCCATACTAAGAATTAAAAATATATATAAATAAATTTATGAATTTAATTTTTTTTTTTTTGAATTTATATATTTGTTTATGAATATAAAAGTGGTTTAATTGAAGAAATTTTAATTTCTTAAATACCCTAAAGAGTTTTTACAATTACATAAATACTTTTAGTTGTTATTTTACTTCAAATAGACTATTTACTTTTTTTATTTATTTCATAATTCTTCTCCATTTCAATATTAATAGGATTGTAATTATATATGACTATTATGTTTTTGTCCTAATTCTTTTCAAAATTAATTAATCTATAATTTTTCAATAACTATACAGCAATAATAATTAAGATTGAATTTCTCAATTTTTTAATTTAATAAGTTATAATAAATTATAGTATTATAAATTAAAATTTTATGCTATGAACTAAAAGAACTATTAAGAAATAGTTTCTATGATTATAATATTGTTGTGCTAATTCTTTTTCTATCTTTAAATTTAAAAAAAAAAATTATATGTTTATATTATGAATTAAATTTTTTATTAGATATATCTATTTATTTGATGTCATTAACATAAAATATTATTTTTTATTAACTATAATTTATTGATATATATATTTATTAATGATGAACATATATATATATATCATAAACAAAACTCACGCACAATGCATACAGCGTGAAAGCTAGTTAAATGCAATAAGATTAGATTTTATTCATGATATGAACTTCAAAAAATTGAAATATATTTAAATTTAAACGATAAATTCAACCTGTTAAGCAAATAGACAATATATATACATATACACTCAGGAAAGCAATATTTTTTTTCATTTATTGATTGAAAAAATAAAAAGGAGAATGACATTTTATTAATTTTTGTCTGTAATCTTTATTTTTAATTAATTAATTTATAATAAATTACATATATTTTTTTATTTCTTATTTCTTTTACTTAATAAAATATTTGAACCTATTATATTTAAAAAAAAAAAAATACAAGTACAAAGGTTAAAATGGAAAAAATATGTTCCAATTCAATTCGAAGTATAACATTTTATTAGAGAGAAAATACTAAAAATGTGACTTTTTATCTTGTAAAGTTATGGCATTGCTTGTTTATTTTTAATGAAACTTGTAATTTTTATTTTTTTGAATAGAATATCACTTCAATTTTCTTAACAAAAGAAAAAAGAAATAAAAACTCACTTCAATTTACTTTGTGCTTACTATTTTATCTATTTATTAGAGATAGTACATAAAATAAAAATTTAGGTTAATATAATATATTGTTATTAATTAAAAAATCTAAAAGGTGTAGGGTAATATGAGAAAATATAGTATCTCGAACTCAATTGAAAAGGGAAAACTAATATTATGACATTTTGGTAGTTTGGAGATGCATGCAAGACTTTTTAATTAGTATTTTATCCAAATTACTATTAGTGTTTTCATCCATCTAAGAAAGGGAGTGATGATTTCTCAAAACTTTGGGCTTTAGTATTATATCACCAAATCTCAAAGGAGGTGAGTATAATTTATCCTAATAAAAAAATTGAACACATATATACTTGAGTAAATCACACTCCCCTCCCTTAAGGTTTAGAAAATAACTCTAACACCCAAAATCTATGGTAAATGACACTCCCACTCCAATCCGTTAAGCTAACAGAATCTTATAATTCATTAATTGATGGAATATGCTTTATTCTATTTTTTTTTCTTGGTTACTATATCATATATAGATTTATACACTAATAATATGTCAAATTGTTATTTCTTTCTCAAAGACACACATCTCCCTCAAGAAGATTATATACATGCAATCAGCAGTTGGGAATAATCTATATACGATAACTATTGTTAGGTAAGACAAGAAAGAAGAGGGCACTAGTTAATTATTTATACTTTGATCATTAGGATAATTTTTAATTATATCTTAGAGAATTACTTGTTGTTTAGTACAATTATTTATTTATTACATATACAGTTCGTTAAAAAATAAATTCAATTAACCCCACTTGTTGCTTATACGGCATTACTTTGACAATGACAATCACTTTGATATGTTGTCATTTTCTTTTTTTTTTTTTTTTTGTGTGTTTAATTGTAGAAAATGCATTGTTCAAACCAAAAAAAAAAAAAAAAAAAAAATAATTGTTATATTATTGTGAACAATTAATATATAGATAATGTCAATAAGGTATTAATTTAATTGATTAAAATTGAAATGTTATGATTATGAAGTCTTATGTTCAAGTCATATATTTTGTTATATTTGTCTCATTAACTATGGAGTTTTCGTCAATTATTGTGCAGTCAATTGTTGTGCATGTTCTCAATATTAGTGTACTATAAATATGAAATACTGAGTGAATTAGGGTCTTGAGTGGTCCAACACTTGTTATTTTTGCCTATCTAAAATTTTCAAGAGTCAACTCTCCTGTAATGCCTACTTAGATATTTATTTCCCATTTTCTCTCCTCAATAAAAAAAATAATGAAAAAATTCTATTCGTTTTCTATCAATATATATATATAAATATATAATATGGAGGAGAGAATATTGCTTTAAGTTGGAAAAGAAACACTTTATAGATAATGGGGGACAGAGGATTGCTTTAAGTTGGTGTCGTGCAAAGAAGTCAATTTAATTTTTAGCGTACCCGGTAGGTTAGAAATTGATTAGAAGTTAAAAGCGAATAACCATTTCTAATCATATGATTATTAAATAATATGATTATTCTAATCATATCCTATATAATTTTACTACATATATTAAATAATTATATTTATTTTGTAATTTATGATTATCATGTGGAGCCTATAAATTGGAGACTCCACTCCTCTATCTAGTGAATTTGTTGAGTTCAGTATTTGTAATTTATGAAATAATATTGTCTCTATTCATGGAGTAGGTTTTATGGCTGAATTACATACATTTTTACATCTCTGTATTTAAATTTATAATTATAAATGAAATAAGAGTTGCCTTAACAAATCAAACCTAATTTATTTCAGTTGTTATTGATAGTACAGTAATTACTATTTTGTATTTTCATCTTAAAATTTATTGAACCTTAAGATATACAACAAGGAGTAATTTACGTCATATTTATAACGATAATGGATGGACTTGAATTCATAGGATGAAGAAGCATTGCAAGACTATGGCAAAGTGCAAATTAGTAGCAAGAATACCTCTGATCACATCATACCTTGTTATATATAAAAATGACAAATTACACTTTCTCTTTTGATGAGATTTGGTGATATAACATTAAAATTCAAATTAAATTTAAGGAAATCAATATCCTCTCCATAAATGAATGAAAAACATAATAGTGTTATAACCCAAATGATCTTGTAAAGCTGCAGGCTCAAAAACATTCATCATTAACTGTTGCATAAATTACAAATGAAATGCTTCTTTTTATTCTCCAATTTGATACATACTCTACATATAAAACAAATGGACCACCATCTGGAATCTCTCATTGTTACTTATTGTGAGACACATTGAGATCCCTGAGATCGTCGACTTTGGAATCCTGCCATTGAGAACATTGTGGGACAGGTCCAATACTTGCAAGCTCAGCAAGCTGCCAATTGTGCTAGGAATGTTGTTTGACATTTCTTTTGGCAATAGATCCAACTGTGTTATTGCCCTCAAATTTTGTAAATCAGGTTGTAGATATATATCCCTTAAAAGCATTGGAGGACTGGTTTAGGTGCAAAATATCTTTCATACCCCAAAGTACAGATGGTATTGAAGATGTTAAATTGTTGGAGCCCATGTAAAGATGCCTTAGAGAAGTTATATTCCCCAAGAATTCTGGCACCAAACCATAAATCTTATTACTGCTTAGACCTAACCCACCCAAGCTTTTCAACTGACAAAACTAATCAGGAATGGAACAATCTAATCTATTATGTCCAAGATCCAATCTTTGGTAATTCTTTAGCTCCTTAACTCTGGTGGCAATTGATCCATCAATGAAGCAGAGCAATGACAAGGTGAAGATAGAAAGAGTGATTTTGATCCACAAACATGGATTTATATTCGTCAAATAAAGTTGGTTTGACATCAGGGTTCAGAACTAATTTTCAAAATTAATTACCAAATTATATAATCATTTGTGTTGCTCATCTTTTCGGAAAAATCAATAGGATTTTTAGCTCAATTGATTAAAATATTGATATTAAAATCTCTTTATCTCATAAATGTTCAAAGCTCATCATCAATAAATAAATTAAAAAATAGATTTCATAATCTCTTCTAAATACAAATTCTTCATCTTTTAATTATTTTGACATAAATAGTGTGTTCTTTGCTTTATGCTTCATCAAAAATTCATATTTAATTATAAATCCTTAAATAATAGAATAAGTCTCAACACGGGCGTATGCGGTGCAAACTCTTTAAAGGTTCCAAGACTTGTTTTCTTATAAGCATGACCTAGTGAGGTTCGATTTCTTGTGAAATCATTACGAAGATTTTAAGAGGATTAAAGCTTTTATGAGTTACAGGTAACCGGTCTTACCATGAAACATAACTCCCACCGTGCATCATATGAGAGAAAAAAAAAATGGTTGCTTAGAAATAACGCTCCTAGGTTTTTCAACTGACATAACTCATCAGGAATGAAACTATCCATTATATTACCTTGAAGATCAATTTGTTGGTGGGAATTGGTCATTCAAGATTATTTCCACTTGATTGTAATAATATCAAGCTACTTAAATTGCCAATTTCTTGAGGAATACTTCCTGTAATTTTGCAATCCGCCATGAATAACTTTTGAAAGGAACTAGAGAAATTCCCAAATGAATTAGGAAGTTGTCCATGCAAAGGATTTCTTGACACTGATAGAACACTCAATTGTTTGAACTTGGAAAGAGAAGAGAGAAAGCTAATGTCATTAGTCTAATTGTTTGAATATAAGTTAAGACGTTGAAGGTTCTTTAAATATCCAAGTGAGTCTGGTATAACTCCGACTAATGAATTTTTGCCTAATTCCAAACGAGTGAGCATGGAAGCATTATAAATAGAGCTGGGTATCTGTCCACTGAGATCATTGGAATAGGTAAAGTTCTTCTATGTTACGAAGGCCATAGCCTATGTTTGATGGAAGAATTCCTGACAAGGAATTGAAGGACGAGTACAAGTCTTTCAAAGTTGAGATGTTGAAGAGATAGGGAGGTATAGATCCATTTAGCTTGTTGTCTCCCAAAATTAGTTTCTCGAGGTTCTGTAAGTAAACTATTTCCCATGTTATAGAACCTGCACCATTAGGATTATGAATACATACATAGGAGTGATACAATTGATACCAAAACAATTGATATATTATATAGCTGATGACATACCTGTGAAAGAGTTTGCAGCAAGATCTAACTCTATCATGATGTGCAGTTTCCAATTGATCCTGAAAGAAAGTTATTAATAATTTGACCAGCTCTTTGTGTGTACACCAACCTAATGGTATCTGACCAGAGAGTGCATTCCTTGGAGATGAAGGCATTCGGGTTTCAAAAGATCTGGACACATGTTTGATGGGAGACTTCCTAGAACGAGACTTCCAGCATTGAGTTATTAAAGATAGTCCTTGGTATAGAACCTGAAAATCTGTTATTTGGCAAGAATATTCTTCTCAATTTTGAAATATCACCCATCTCTTTTGTAATGTTTCCTGATTATTTTTATTTTATTTAAAAAAAAAAAAAAGGAAAGTAATAAAATTAGATAAACAAAACAATATTTCCAATTGAAATAAAATAAAAATATAATGATCTATTTGAAGTAAACAGTGACATATTTAAAAAATAACGAAATTGCAAAAAGTCAAATTCTAAATTATCCTATTTATTTTGTGAAGTAGTGAATTGAAGTTGATACCACCTAGACTTAAATCATATGGTGAAGTAGTAAGATAAGAATTGTTTACATAAATTTCAAACTTTCGGTGTAAGAAATAGATTCAAATGAAAATGTAAAATTTCCCCTTCCCCACATCTCAACACACACTGACACAAAATAATATATATTACAAAATTTCTCTTACTAAATGACAAGGACGGCCATGCCTTAAGACTTGCAGGGATTGGCCAGAAGGAACTTGAAATTTTTATTTTATCCCAAAGAAAAATATATTATTTAATTCAATAGTTTGGGACATCCTGGATGAATTAAAATCTCCCTAAGGATTGTTGGCTTTTTAAATAAAAAATCTTTTGTGCTGAAAAAAAAAAAAAAAAATTGGTAATTTTTGTAAGTGGACCTTTTAAGATTTTGAAAGTTTTTAACTCAACCCTAACAAAATATATGAATTCGTCAGGTTATAATACTATCATGAAAGACACTGAAAAAAGAAGAAAAAGAATTCAAATAAAGCGAAATACATGTTAATGTATAGTAAATAAGTCATATTTCATACTCACATATTTTGGTAAATTTTAGTAAATTATTCTACTACATGGAACTTGACACTCTATTCTAGTTTTTTTCTTCTTTTTTACGGAACTTGACACTCTATTCTATTTTTTTTCTTCTTCTTTTTTTTTATTTTTTATTTTTAGAGTTTTATCAGAGATACTAAATACATATTAATTTGTTGTTTATGATCTTCTAGTTTTTTTTTTTTTTTTTTTTAATTTTTTTTTTTCAAAAACCAATAATTTATTGTATTTTATGCTAGTTAAATTTTATTTTAGAATACACTTTTATCAAAAATTATTCATTTTTTTGACCCCTCAAATCGCTACAGCTACATTAATTATATGAAAGTTAGTGTTCATTTTTATGTGTATCGCATTCAGTTACCGCTCTTGCACTCAATCCATACTATGAGTAAGTATACCACACCATTTAATAAGAGATTTTTATAAAACATTGCATTGCTAGAGTAGCACTCTTCTGATCTAAAAGCTGGATTTAGCATATGTAGTTCAGAAGTTTGTACCAGATAAGTTGTTATGTGCTAAGTTTATCTGTTGGAGCCCTGGAAATGTTGACAATAGTTAAAGGTCTATTGCCTGAAAGCCGATTTTGAGACATCTGCAAAAATTTTAAATTCGATAGTTTGCCGATCACCAATCGAATATTTCCCTCAATGGAATTTTCATTCAAATTCAAGCTCGAGTTTTGATATGTTGTGTGGAAATATTTGGATAGATCCACTGATATTGTTTTAGGAAAGAATAAGATGTTGAAGATTCGGTAAACCTCCTATTATCCATGCTAGAATTTCTCTATTGAACATGTTCTGACGCAACATGGCTAATTCTAGAGGCAGGTGGCCATAAAGTTGTTACCAGTAAAATCAAGTTTAAGAAGATACAAAAGGTTTCCTAGTGGAGGTATGACACCAATAAGACCCATATTAGTAAATTCAACAAGAAAATGAAGACCAATTTCTAGGTAAACGATTATGAGGGCGTTCAAATGTAATAGAGGACTTTAGGGCAAGAAGTGCAGAATGATCAGTGATGATATTGGTCGTTCTCATAGCAAATAAGCATGTCTTGAAGCAGTGTAGTGACAACGTGAAAATTGAAAAACAAAACCAGAATCTTTCCATTTTGGATATGTTGGTGAATTGGATAAACGTGTTTGGGGGAGAAAATGATGCATAGAGGTGGGGAAGAATAAGTAGGATATATATAAGATTAATATCCCAATCCAAACGTACTCATAAGGGTTGAAAATGATTTATTAAAGTATAAAACAATTTTATGTTTGACAAAATTTCTTAGAGCTTTTCTATTTCACTTTCATGTTGTTCTTTGGCTTTCTAGCCATGCCTCAACTTCTAATATCTAGTTAGAAAACCTATCTTGAGTCATGCAAAGGAGTCAATTTTCCAGCGTACCCGGTAGGATAGAAATTAATTAGAAGTCAAAAATGAATAACCATTTCTTCTAGACATGAAGAACTTCCGCGTTCAATGAATCACATGTACGTATCAATAACAGTGGATTACCTTAACAAATTCATGCATAATCAGTTTGAGGTGTTATTGATAGTACAGTAATTACTATTTTCTCTTCTCATTTTCAAAATTTAATGAACCTAAAGATATACCACATTGAGTAATTCTAAATTATTTTATATAGCATAAAGACTAATTACACATACTAATATTACGTCAAATTTACATTTTAAAATAAAGATTCAGACTACATGGCATGTGTAAACAACATTTAATTTTAATGATGTTAATTAATAAAATTGAATTTCTCAGTGCTTTTATTGGTACAACAATATTAAAACTTGAAGACTGAAACTGACTCAAAAAAATTCTAAAATTTACACCCCTTCATGGACTTGAAAGTGAGCTTAGACTAATCAACCTAAGAATAGCTAACTATCAATCAAATTATATTTTAATTAAGACATGATTGAAGAAAAACGTATAAGATGGTGCTGGCTAGTCAGCCACCGCGTCAGTTGACTTCAAGTCTTAAAGAAGAAAGTTATTAATTGGTAATTAACCAGTGGACAAGGTATAGATAATGGAGGAGAGAGGATTACTTATTAAGTTTGGTAATAATATGGACTTGAATTCATAGGATGAAGAAAAATTGCAAGACTTAATGCAAAGGTGAAATTAGCAGTGTCAATGTGGTAACTTTCACTTTATTAATAAAAATTCACAATACATTTAATTAAATGATTCATTGCTCTTAATATCAGTCAATTAGTTTTACGAGTATGGCTCCACAGGCTACCCTAGACATCTAGGCCCATCAACAGGGCTCCTCAATGACACTTCAGCCCAAGCTATTACGACTCAAAAACTAACATAAGCCGTCACAACGCAATAATGTGTCACGTGAGATCTATCACTTTCATTTTGTTCACAATTTCTTAGAGCTTTTCTGTTTCACTTTTATTTTATTCTTTTGGCTTTTTCGCGATGCCTCAACTTCTAATATCTAGGTAGAAAACCTATCTTGGTAATTTTAATCCTCAAAATGTTTTCAAAATTGAAGTTAATAGGTACTAACCTATCACACCCAAATTAGTAATCTAATGGTTTTGTCTTAATTATAGAAAATACGAGATTGAGAATTAAATTTTCATAAAACTAAATCCTCTCGTGGTTACATCCCAAGGATTTTTGATATCACCCTAATCATAGTCTTCTTAATAGGCTATTTTAAGTTTAATTAGTTACCTTCTTATCCAATTTCTTGTGTTACCTCGTTTAATTAGAAGCAAATGAAAATTGGCATTTGAATATATGAACAAAAAGTAATTCTCTCTAAATAACTAAATATGGATTTAATTTGTTTTTCTTTACACTCCACGAAATTCGTTTTGATCTTGTTCAACAAATGCACCGCATCTTTCATGTTGGTTCCCTTTTCAGGTAGGTCTTCACAGTAAATCAAAGCCAGTTCCAGGGTTGAAGTTATAAAAAGTCCGGTCCCTGACAAATCCAAAAATGTCATAGCTCTCAGATTTTAAATTTTTAGTGGTATAAATCCCTTAAAAGTGTTGAAGGAGAGATTTAGATCCAAGATCTCATTGATACTCCATAAGGATGACGGTTTTTCAATGAAAGATATCTTAAAGAAGTTAGAGTACTCCGTAAGCATGATGGCACTGTTCCATAGAACTTGTTGCCTCCAAGATATAATCCTTCAAGGTTTTTCAACTTACACTTCTCATCCGGAATGGAACTATATAATATGTTCTCTGGAAGATCTAATTCTTGTAGATTCTGTAATTCCCTCATTGTGGTTGGCATTGGTCTTTTCAAATTATTTTTAGCTAAAGAAACATGCTAGTTAAATTGCCAACTTCTTGAGGAATACTTCTTGTAATTTTGCAATCCCCCATATACAACTGTTGTAATGAACTAGAGAAAATTTCAAGTGAAGTAGGAAGTTTCCCACACAAAGGATTTATTGATAACGACAGATAACGCAATTGTTTGCCATTGGAAAGAGAAGAGAGAAAGCTATCATCTGAGGCCCTGGGATCTCTGGTTAAACTATTTATATGTAGGTTAAGAATCTGAAGGTTCTTTAAACTACCAAGGGAGTCTGGTATAACTCCGGTTAATGAATTGTTGGCCAAATCTAAAGAAGTGAGTTTGGAACAATTAGAAACAGAGGTAGGAATCTCTGCACTTAGTTTATTAGAACCTAGGAGGAGTCGTTCAATATTAGGAAGGCCATGACCTATATTTAATGGAACAAAGCCAGACAGGGAGTTATCTATCAAGTCCATGTTTTTCAAGGTTGATATGTTGAAGAGATTTGGAGTTATGAATCCTGTTCGCTTGTTTCTTGCCAAATCTAGAATCTCAAGGCTATGTAGGTCACCTATTCCCCAGGGTATAGAACCTGCATTATTAATTATGATTATGCATATATAATTAATACCAAATTAGATGATAATACATATGGCTCTAACTATATTAGCTAGTATAATATATGACATACCTGTGAAGGAGTTTCCAGAAAGAAATAACTCTCTTAGTGATGTGCAATTGCCAATGGATCCTGAAATTCATGCACGCATTCAGAATAAAATAACTCTCTCGGTGATGTGCTATAACCAACTTGATTGAAGTTGCCCAGAGAATTCATTGTGTTGGAGAAAAAGGAATTCCAGTTTTGGGAGATCTAGACATAAGTTTGGTTGGAGACTGCCTGTAAAAAGGAATGATATACATCTCTAGAATCACTCTCATCTAAAAGCATGATTTAATTAGCAAAAATAGTTCAGAAATGTACCGTATAAGTTGTTAAATGATAAATTGATCATCTGGAGCCTGGAAATGTAAGAAATAGTCGAAGGTATAATGCCTGAAAGCCGATTGTGATACATTTTCAAAATCTTTAAATTTGATAGTCGTCCAATCTCAGGTTGAATATTGCCTTCAATAGAGTTTCTTAACAAATCTAGGATCTCAAGTTTTGACCTATAGTTTAGAATTAATGGGATTAAACCATTGAAATTATTCTGTGCAAGAATCAAGTGTTGAAGTTTAGATAGGACTCCCATTATCCATGTTGGAATTGGTCCATTGAACCAGTTTTGTTTGAGATCAATCATTTTCAATTAATGCAGCAGTACTAGCTCTTGAGGTAGATGATCATGGAAGTGGTTACCAGTAAGATCAAGAGTAACAAGAAATGAAAGATTTCCTAATTGTGGAGGTATGGTACCAGTAAGACCCATATTAGTAAAATTCAAGGCAATGACCCGTCGATGATAGATACCACAAGCGACACCAACCCAAACACATAAAGATGAAGATGTAAACCAATTTGTAGGCAAGAGATTATGAGGGTTTTCAAATGTAATAGAGGACTTTAGAGAAAGAAAGGCAGAATGATCAGTGGCGAGGTTGGTCGTTCACATAGCAAATAAGCATGTCATGAGGCAATGTAGTGACAACGTTAACATAGAAAAACAAAACCAATTTCTCTCCATTATGGATGTTCTGGTGGATTGGATTTGGACGAATGTCTACGGGAGGAGAAAATGATGCATTGAGGTAGAGGACAATAGGCAAAATATATATAAGAGTAAATGATCATATAAAAGATGAAAAAAATTTAGAAAAGATAAGATAAATAAAAGCTTTATATATATATGTATGACATTAGACTCTAAAACCTATAGCCTCAAGGTTTTGGTTTCATGTTTGTTTATTATACTTAGTGTTATGATTAGTGAAAGAAATGAATTATTATTTGATCTTTAGTATACTGATAATGATAGTCGTTAGGTAAGACAAGAAGGAAAAGGGCACTAGCTAAGAATTTCTACTTTGATCGTGATTAGGAAAGTTTTGAATGATATGTTAGAGAAATAATGGTTTTTGATACAATTGTTTACTTATTTATAGTTCGTTGTTACCAGCATCTACTTGTATTCAATAAGAACAAGTTTAGTTATTAATTAGTAATATTAAATTCAATTATCCCCACTCATTGCTTATAAGGCATATAATACTTTTGAGTCTCTGATAAGTAGTTTGATTATATGATGTCCATATGCAATGTTTTTGGTGTTTATTGGTTGATATTTTATTGATCAAACCATATAATATAATTAGTGGACAATATATATTGATAATGGATAAACTTCAAGTTTTAAAAACTTATTAAAACTTCAAGTTTTATAAACTTATTAAAGGATTAAGAAACATAGACAAAGGAAACACTATCCAATTTAAAAACCCCCAAAACTACCATTTCATGAGTCATGCAAAGGATTCGACTTCAAAGCGTGCTCTGGTGGGTAAGAAATGGAGTTCTGTCAATCACATGTACGTATGAATGACATAGAGTTGCCTTTATCAAATTCAGACATAACAATTGAAGATATGAAACGGTAGTCTATCCTTTGATTAGTAAACAAACTGAAAAGAATGATATGTTGGCAAACAAAAATCATCACGGGAAAAAAGAAACTATAACAAAGTTTAGTCAGAAATCTGTTATATTCATAGACAATTCTCATGTTTAATTTTTTTAATTTAAAAAAAAAATTAAACATGAAATTTGAGTATAAATATAGACAAATTTATTATTAAACATTCATTAGGTATGTATTAATAAATGTGTCATACTAAATCAATTTATTCATTAAATAATTAGGTGACACCTTACAATATATAGCACCATTTGTGATTGACCAAACTTACCTCCCAAAAGGAAGAAAGCATACCAGAGGCCATGATCCCTTTTTAAGTTTTTTCCAAACTACGGAGTGCAAAGTGCAAACTATAGATTGAGTGCTGTTATGCTTCGGAAAATAGTAGGTGGGTGGACTTTAAAAGAATAATAAAATCATATTTTTCTTAAAACTCAATAACAAATTTAACCTCTCAATTAGATAATTTTGACCCTTTTATTTAATATTTTGGAGGAGAAATTGTTTCATCAATATTTTATTGGGGAAATTTGAATTATTTTTCATTCTCTGTTGATAATAACTAATCTCGCAAGTTAATTACAACCAAAATAAATCTCCCAAGTTGATTAAGTTAAGTAATGCTCAAGTGTTTTAGTTTTAGTTTTGTCAGATTTCTCTGTTTAATAATTTTCTAATGTTAGATTTCTCAATAAATTGATTACCTTTCAAAAAAAAAAAAAAAAAAGTAAGTAATTTGTGATTATTTTCATTAAGCATCAATCAATTCGAAGTTTGCAGTATAAAAGGAATTAATGGGTATTAGGGGCCGGTGCATATTAATTTTTTAAAATAAAATGAAATAAACCAACTTGCTTCAATTGTTTTAATAACTAATTATGTTTTTATTTTTTTTATCTAAATAAACTAGAAAGTAATTTTTAAAATCTCTCCTATAAAGACACCAATCCCTTCATCTTTCAACTATTTTGACATATATAGTGTGTACTTGTTACTATACTTCATCAAAAAAATTATACTTAATTATAAATCCTTAAAAAAAAATAGAATAAGCCTGAACATGCGCATATGCTTTGCAAGCTCTTTATCCATAACACTAAAGGTTTCTAAAACTTATTTTCTTATAAGCATGTTCTAGAGGTTCGATTTCTTGTGAAATCGTTACGTGGATTTTAAGAGTATTAAAACATTTATAAGTTACTAGTAACCTGGCCTCTGTTATATGAGAGAGAGAAAAAAATATATATTGTCCCTCCTCACAATGATACAAAATGCATAATTATTGTTTTACTCTAACAAGTACTAGTAAGTATGTAAGTTTCAAGCATTCCATCAAAACATGCTAGATATTATTACAAAAAACTAAACTCTAGAACACATAAACTATAGAGGTAACTTAATCTTCCCGTCTTGTTCAATCACTTAGAAAAGATTCGATGAATTTGGATTTGATCTTGGTCAATGAAGTTAACACATCTTTGATGTTGATTCTTTCTTCAGCTGAGTGTGCACAACAACACAAAGCCAATTCCATGATTGAAGTTGTAGAAAGTACAATAGCAGCAATTTGTTTTTCCTCCCCCTTTAACAAATTTGAATCCACAACTTGAATTGTCGATTCAGGGACAGACTCATTCACCCAATTTCTCAAACTCAAATCCTCCAGAAACATGTCATCTGTCGGTTTTTTTCTTGTAAATGTTTCTATCAACAAAATGCCATAGCTATACACATCTCCCTTTGTAGAAACAATTCCTTCGATTCCATACTCTACATATCAAAATGTCATACTGAAATTCTTATACTTAAAAAGAAAAGAAAAACTATGATGAGATGAGTACCTGGTGCTATGTAGCCGAGAGTAGCCTAAGGTATTAGTATGTGTTCTAGACTGTCCTGCATCCAATAGCTTGGCTATCCCAAAATCAGCAACATGGGCAACCATATCTTCGTCGAGCAAGATATTGCTAGGCTTCAAATCACAGTGAACCACTGGTGTTGAATAACCATGATGAAGATACTCCAATGCAAATGCAATATCTATCATTATGTTTAATCTCTGCAAGAAATCCAAACAATAATTGTGTTCGTATAACCACTTCTCAAGACTCCCATTTTGCATGAACTCCATCACCAATGCTTTGAAATCAACATTGTTTGTGCAACTGCTGATGATTTTAATCAAATTACGATGACGAATGTTACGCAATGCTTCACATTCTACATCAAAACTTCTTGTTGCTGCCTCCAAGTCGAAATTAAATATTTTGACAGCAATCATGGACCCATTTGAAAGTCTCCCTTTAAAAACAGAACCAAAACTTCCCTTACCTAGAAAATTGCTCTCATCAAATCTGTTGGTTGCCTGTAGAAGCTCATAATACGAAATCCTTTGTGGAACTCCAATAACCGGTAACTCCTTTTGAGTTGAATCATCAGTCTTTTTCCTTTTATATCGCAAAACCATCACACATGACAGTAGAAGAATAGCGGATACAATTATAGGCAATATACATTTGAACAAAATCAACTTCCTGTGAGATCTTTGGTCAGTTTTCTTGACAACACATGGAGGAACTTGTAAATGCGATCTGCCACATAGTCCATTATTCATCATGAAAGATTCAGCTGTGAAATTTACAAATGGACCACTATTTGGGATCTCTCCTTCTAACTTATTGTAAGATACATTGATATATGTCAATTCGAAAAGTGACTCCATGGACTTTGGAATTGTGCCAGTTAGATTATTGTGAGACAGATCCAAGAACTGCAATGTGAGTAAGCTGCCAATCGTGCTGGGAATATTGCCAGAAATTTGATTCCCAGATAAATCTAAAAACCATATAGCCCTTAGATTTTGGATTTCTAGTGGTATAGATCCGTTAAAAGTATTGGAGGAGAGGTTTAGTGCCAAGATATCCTTGAGATTCAGTAAGGAAGATGGTATTGATGAGGTAAAATCATTAGAATCCAAGCAAAGAAATCTTAAAGAAGTTATATTCCCCAAGCATGATGGCACCAATCCAGAGAACTTATTATGGTATAGATATAACCCTTCTAGGTTTTTCAACTGACATAACTCATCAGGAATGAAACTATCTAATATATTCTCATGAAGATCAAATAGTTGGAGATTATGTAATCCCATCATCGTGGTGGGAATTGGTCCTTTCAAATTATTTTCACCCAATTCTAACGTTATCAGGCTACTTAAATTGCCAATTTCTTGAGGAATACTTCCCGTAATTTTGCAATCCCCTAAGAATAATTTTTGAAAGGAGCTAGAGAAATTCCCAATTGAATTAGGAAGTTGACCATGGACGGGATTTTCTGATACTGACAGAATACTTAATTGTTTGCAATTGGAAAGAGAAGAGAGAAAGCTAATGTCATTGTTCAAATCATTTGATTGTAAGTTAAGAAGCTGAAGGTTCTTTAACTTCCCAAGTGAGTCTGGTATAACTCCGGTAAATGAATTGTTGCCCAATTCCAAATGAGTGAGCTTGGAAGCATTAGAAATAGAGCTGGGAATCTGTCCACTCAATTTATTGGAAGCGAGGTGGAGCCTTTCAATATTGTAAATGCCATGACCTGCTATATTTAATGGAAGAAAGCCGGACAGGGAATTCATTGACAAGAACAAGTATTTCAAGGTTGAGATGTTGAAGAGATTTGTAGGTATAGATCCATTTAGCTTGTTTTCTCCAAAATGTAGTTCCTGAAGGTTATGTAGGTCAACTATTTCCAAGGGTATAGAACCTGCACCATGCGTTTGGATTTTGCATATATAAGTGATAGAATTCATTTTCTTTATTTATTTTATATTTTAAATCTAATAATTGAGACCAAACTGTTTTAACCTATAATATATACTAGTTGATAATGTGGCTCTGTTAACATAGCTGACGACATGCATACCTGTGAAAGAGTTTGCAGTAATATATAACTCTCTCAGTGATGTGCAGTTGCCAATTGATCCTGAAATTAATACAGATACTTTCCACTTAATATTACTAACTGATAAATTAATGAAACCATGGTTATATACATGCAGTGAAAAAAGTTATCAATAATTTGACGAGTTCTTTGCTTGGATACCAACATGATTGTAGCTGCCCAGAGAGTGCATTGTGTTGGAGATAAAGGAATTCAAGTTTGGGGAGATCTTCACACATGTTTGATTGCAAACTGCCTACAAGATTATTAAAAGCTAGATTAAGAACTTCCAGCATTGAGTTATTAAAGATAGTCCTTGGTATAGAACCCGAAAATCTGTTCTTTCGCAAAGATATTCTTCTCAATTCTGAAATATCACCTATTGCTTCCGGAATATTTCCTGATTTTGGAAATAAATAAATAAAATAATCGAATTAGACAGACTAAACAATATTTCCAATTTAAATTAAATAAAAATACAACAACTCAATTAAAGTAAACTTAAAATAATGTGACCTATTTAAAAATTAGTGAAACTATAAAAAGCCAAATTCTAAATTATCCTAATTATTTTGTGAAGTAGTGAATTGAAGTTGATACCTTCTAGACTAAACTCATATGGTGAAGTAGTAAGGATAAGAATTGTTTATATAAATTTTCTTATTTCTAATCACTTTTGGTGTAAGAAATAGATTCAAAAGAAAATGAAAATGAAATATATACATATATATTTTTTCCTTTCTCACTCTCCTCCACATCTCAACACTATATGTCACAAAACTTCTCTTACTAAATGACAAGGATGGGCCTGTCTTGACACCTGCAGGGGTTGGCCTGGAGGATCCTGAAAATTTTACTTTTTTCCTAGAAAATGAAAAAAAGAAAAAAATTCATTCAATAGTTTATGGGTTTTGAGTTTGGATGAATTATAATATCTGCAAGGATTGTTGTCTTGGTTTTGAATAAAAAAACTTTTCTGTTCAAAAGGAAAAAAAAAAAAAAAAAACAGCTTGGTAATTTTTGTAACTGGACCTTGCAAGATTCTGAAATTTTTTAAGTCAAGTCTAACAAAATATAAATTTGTAATTATTTTCCAATGTTGTTTGGTAGTTTTTGTTTTTAATCCTATAATATATGAATTCGTCTGGTACAAATAAAAAAAATACAAATTAAAGGAAAATACATGTTATTGTAAAGTAAATTTAAGTCATGTTATTCTACTATATGGAACTTGATACTCTATTTCAGGTGAAAAAATATGATTATGTAGATTTTAACAGATTGAGATACATACATAGTATTTTGTTGTTTATGATATTTTAGTTTTTTTGTAATTTTTTTTTCTCAAAAACCATTAATTTATTGTATTTTATGATAGTAAATTTTATTGTAAAAATCCCTTTTATTAAAATTAATTATGTTTTAGACCCCACAAATCGTCACTGCTAAATTATGTGAAAATTAGTGTTTACATCTATGTGTATGTGTATCGCATTCAGTTACCACTCTTGCACTCAATTCATACTATGAGTATGTCACATCATTAGTGAGAGATTTTTACAAAACGTTGCATCACTAGAGTGACATGTACTTTTCTGATGTAAAAGCATGATTAGCAGATATAGTTCAAAAGTTCATACCAGATAAGTTGTTACGAGCTAAATATAATTGTTGGAGCCCAGAAATGTTGAAAATAGTTGAAGGTATAATGCCTGAAAGCCGATTTTGAGCCATTTGCAAAATCTTTAAATTTGATAGGTTGCCAATCTCAGGTGGAATATTTCCTTCAATGCAATTTCCATTCAAATTCAAGCTCTCGAGTTTTGATATGTTGTGTGGAAATATTTGGATAGATCCACTGAAATTGTTCTGGAAAAGAATAAGATGTTGGAGATTAGGTAAACCTCCCATTATCCATGCTGGAATTTCTCCATTGAACATATTCTGACTTAGGTTGACCATTTTTAAACGCCTCAACATAGCTAACTCTGGAGGTAGGTGACCATGAAAGTTGTTACCAGTAAGATCAAGATCAACAAGAAATGAAAGGTTTCCCAGTTGTGGAGGTATGCTTCCACCAAGACCCATATCAGTAAGATTCAAGGTTCTGACCCGTCGATGGCGGTTGCCACAAGTGACACCAACCCAAGTACATACCGAGGAAAATGAAGACCAATTTCTAGGCAAAAGATTATGAGGATATTCGAATGTAATTGAGGACTTCAGGGCAAGAAGTGCAGAATGATCAGTGATGAGATTGGTGGTGCTCATAGCAAATAAGCATGTCATGAAGCAGTGCAGTGACAACGTGAAAATTGAAAAACAAAACCAGAATCTCTCCATTTTGGATGTGTTGATGAATTGCATAGATATGTCCGTTGGAAAAAAAGGATGCATAGAGGTGGGAACAATAAGTAGAATATATATAAGATTAAATATCCTAAGTTTGTTGAAGTCATCAATTTTTGTCAAAACTTGTCCCTTAATACGATGTTGATTGATTTGTTTTTCTCAAAGCTAATGGGATTTTTTAATGAAGAAAGAAGAAGATAATTAAATATATATATTTTGTTAGGGATGAGTTAAAAACTTTTTTCTTTTCATAGATAGTATTTACATGAAATCCATCCCAATTCATAATACAGCGGGGTACTCTCAATGGATTTGTCTTCACCAATTGAGCTAAACATCATTGGCTAGGTGGGGTTAAAAACTTTAATAAATTATCCATTAAAGTTAACCATTAAATATATGTTTGTAATTATATTCCAATATTTGTAATCATATAAATTATTTATTAAACCTAACAAATTAACTTTAAAAGGTTAAACTACTCTTATTATAATTTTTTTTTAATGTCTTTCCCTTTCTATCATTTTATTTTTATAAAAATAATTACTTAAATAAACGGGTTATATACCTAATTCAATAGTTTATGGTTCAAATAATTACAAAATAGATAATAATTTATATATGGAGGGATAAAATACAAATCACCCTAAATAAATCTTACACATAGAAATTATATTAAGCTTTCACTTATCCTAATTCCTAAATTTCATTCACATTTTATGTTACAAACACTCTGCAAATCAAAAAGATAAATGTTTATTGTTTTATTTATTTATTTATTTTTTTTTTTACAAAAGCAATCTCATAAAGAATGTTAATTAACCCACAAGTGTGGTTCAAGTAGTAATATACACTTCAGCTCAGAGGTTGAAGGACCTCTGTAATGTCAGCGGCCAAGCCCACAAGAAAACACTTGTGGAGAGGGGCATCCACAAACCCCAAACGATATTAGACTCACACCAAATAGTGTGTAGATACTTGTTTGAAACTCAAAAAAAAATTTAAAATAAAGAATATTAATTAATTTATCTACCAATAGAAATATGGTCCACCACAATATGCTCCAAATTAAAGTTACAATTAGTACCTATCTCTGATCTTGACTCATGTATTATAATTAGTTACAAAAGAATTGATCTACTGTTGATAAATAGATTAATAATAAATTAGTCTACTTGATGAACACATGTTATGTTTGATGTTAATGATATATAATATTTTCTTGTTTATACATATTTTATACACAAATACTAGATCAAAATGAAATTTTTTACTCAAACAAACATATCTCCCTCAAGAAGGTTATATATATGCAATCAGCCGTTGGGAGTAATCTATGATAATATATCGTTAAGTAAGACAAGAAAGAAGAGGGCACTAGTTAATTATTTGTACTTTAATCATTAATTAGGATAATTTTTAAATATATAGTTTGTTAAATAGTAAATTCAATTAACAACACTCGTTGCTCATACGGCATCACTTTGACAATGACAATCACTTTGATATGTTGTCATTTTCAATATTTATTTTGTGTGTTTAATGGTAGAAATGCATTGTATTTATTGGGTAAAGAAGGCTGGTTTAACTCCGAAAAAAATTAAGAATGACACAATTTATTAAACGACACACTTCTTAGAAAAATAAAACAAAATTTTGATGGTGAGTCAATAAATCTTGAAACTAAATTGTAGTTTTCATTCTTTACTTTAATTTTTATATTTTAAAAAATTAAAATCTAGTACTTAGTTTTAAAATTGAGCCAATATGTTACCTTTTGTTCAAACTGACTTAATAGAAATTGATATAAACTAACATAATCCTACATTGTCAAATAAAATATGACATGTCAATACAATTGTCTCAAATAAAATATTTTTTAATTGTAAACATATATAAAATAAACAATTAAACTATGAGTCATTGATTTAAAAACTATGATGCTAATACATATGTCTCAAATATGATTCATATCAATTTTTTTTAAGTCAATTTAGACAAAAAATGATCGCATAAACTATATTAATTCAATTTTAAAATTATGAGTGATTGATTTTAATTTTCTTTTTGATAAGAAGAAACTAGACAACAGAGGAACAGCAACTCTACGCATCCAAGCAACTCTCGAATTGTCCTCCAGAAGGATCACTCTAGTATTAATGGGAGGCACATCCCAATCTACAATATCAACGTCTCCATCTAACATAATTTTAGCAAGCTTGTCGGCCACTCTATTTGCTTCACGATACACACTTTTTAAATTATAAAAACTAAAATAGATTCTAGTGCAAATTATATGGATGAAAAATGTAATTTAGCCTAAATTTTTTCTTTACTTTTCTTAATGTTAATAGTAATAGTTTTGCAATTGCATTTAACCATTTATTTCTTTTCTTTTGCTTTTCTGAATCTTAATAGTATCAATAGCAATAGCAATTAAGGTTAAAATTTTCAATATTCTTTTGTTAAATCTTTTTTGTGTTTTATAAGTCTTAATAAGCATAGAAGTATTTTGTTAATTTTTCTCAATTTTTGTTTTTTTTTTTTTTTCTTTCTCAAATCAGTATCCTTTATCACTTTTAAAGTGAAATAGGCTAGGTTTTTCATAATAAAATGGCGGAATAATCAAGCATTACACCTTCGTTAATTATTTTACAGTGTGTTTGGAGTAAAATAAAAACACAATTTATTTCATTTTAAATAAATTCTACAGTTCAATTCATTTAAAATAAATTCTCTTATTTAAAATATAACATACACTTATACAATTTAGTCTAATTCTCTTATTTAGAATAAATAAAAAATAATTCATTTTAGTCAAAGTATTTTTCCTTTACTACCCTCAATTTTTTTAAATTAAAACTAGCATCAATCAACTAAAAATATAAACAAGAAATTAATTGTTGATAAAAAAAAAACTTGAAGTTGATTAGGTGAACATCCGAGATAAGCAGTAGACTTTTGTTAATAATTTTTTTTTATTTACTTTGGAATTTGGATTTACTAAATTGAGTCTAACACCCAAATAGTCTTGAGCTTAAATTAAATGATAAATTATTTAAAATTGATTGATATGATAATTCAAAAATAAAGTGTGTATTTAGTATTATTCTTTTATATATATAATATTTATTATAGTAGTTCACGTATATTTTATTAACATCCTCGCACATGTGCTCAGTTACTTTTTCTTTTTTAGAAAAAATGTGTAAAATTCTTTGTGTGACATATTCTTATACACATTATCAAGTTTTTCTTGGAACGTACTCCTCTAACAGGGTATAAGTTCACACTCACATATATTTTATTAGCGTGTAAAATTATTGAACAAACATACTCTTAGTTGTTTATATAACACATCTATTACATGAAGAGTTTGTCGATAAAAAATTAGATTTTAGTGGATAACTGATTTTGAGGAAACTTCCTACACATAATAGGATCTGGTAGTTTTTTTTTTTTTCTTTTAAAAGACTTCTTTTTTATTTTTTTTATTTAATTTAATTAGAATATGGTGGGAGACCAAATGTTTTTCTCTTTTAGTATAATATAAATAGATAGGCAATGTAAATAATGAATTAATATTTTTAATATTTTAATAATTATTTAGTTTTACTTCGTCAAATGGCTCCACACAATCACAGCCGGGCCTGAAAAAGGCCGTGTCCAAATAGTGATTGAGTGTTGTCCTTACAATTTATTTTAATTATTTATTTAATTTTTCATGATATTATGATTGATACAATAAATATTTATCTGTATATATTTTTTATTGTTTAAGTTAAAAGAAATTTTTTTACTTTTTATGTACTCTGGGTTTGTAAATGAGACTCCAAATGTTTAGTTATGCTTTTTACTGATAGATTTAATTTGTTTGTTAGTTTAATATGCTGAGGGACCGGCAATCATTCTTTCGCCAGTTTGTGAGCAAGATTTTATGAGGGACAGTTTTCTTTGCCCGTCCCTCGTTAAATTGATTAAAAGGAGAATGGCGAAAAAAAATATTTTATTGCCAAACTGTCTTTTTCAGATTTTGATTCTCTAAAATTTTTTATAAATCCTACCAAGTAGAATTCTCTTAATTTTGTTAAAAACAACTCTTTTAAAATAAATTTTAATTTAATTAGAATTAGAATTAGGATTAAGGTAGTTATGGTTAGGGTTAAAGTTAGGGTTGGGGTTAGGGTTAGGATTAAGTTTAGGATTAGAGTTAAGCTTAGACTTTGGATTAGGATTTGGAATGGAAATAGGGTATATTTTATAATATAATATTTGTTTTATTAATATTGTTATTGATATGAGGGTAATGCCACGTTTGAATAAAAACTCATAAAAATAATAATAATAACAAAAAGTCCTACTTTTAGAAAAAAAAAAAAAAAAAATTGTTAATAATTCATATAATAAGTTCGTAATCTCAACAAGTCCTTTTCTTAAATTTCTTTCTACAAAGTCATAAACTTTTATTTGAAACATTTCATATCACTTTACTTTTTTTTTCTTTTTATGTTCAATTTTTAACTTTAAAATATTAATTAAGTGAATCAATTTTCAAAAATCATATAACATAAAATTAGATAAACTAACATTCATGATATAATTATTAATGGAAAAATTAAAGTTTCTAAAAATTAATAAGAAGTTCTCATTATCTCCTTATATACATACATACATATATATATATATATTCAAAAAAAAATTCAAATTTATCTTGCATTGATATCATTTTTTTCATGATGAAACTTCAAAAAAATAATTTAAATATTTCTTTTTAAAAAATGAGTAAGTAAAATACATATGAATCTAAAGTAACCAATGATGATAATTTTTTTTATTCTTTATTGAAAAAAAAATATGAAATGAGACGATGAAAATCTCATTGATTTAAAAAAAAAAAATTATTCTTACTAATTATTAAATAATTAATTTTAGTTTTTTTAATTAATGTATTTTTTTCTAAAAATTACTCTATACTTAAACATTATTTTTTTTAATCCTATAATTAAACATAAAATGGTAAAAAGGCTTAAATTTAAAGATTATGATTTATTTAGAAAAATATCTTAAAAATAAGACTTATCATTATTTTTGAAAAATAGAAATAATGTGCACCATTAGTGAACAGGATACGTGTCTAATATTAGATCATGAGACATGAAGTGTAACTGAACTCTTTTTTTTTTTTATTGGAATTATAAATGAATTATAACAATAACAACCTTTTAGACATTCTTTCCCGCAAGAATAATAAGAATAATAAAGATTTATTATATTTTTTGAAATATTTCTAATTTTAGTCTATATATTTATTATATCTTAGTAAGTGATTTTAGAATGTTGATTAAAATTTTTTTTTTTTTTTTAAATAACAAAAATAATAAAGAATCCTTCCCTCCTTTCCCCTCTACTTACATAAAAATGGAACATGCAATAAATTAAGGATGCAAAAAAAAGAAAAAAAAGAAAAGAAAAATATCATACCTTGTAGCTTGTTCAAAAAAAAAATAAAAAAAAAATTAATAGTTGAAGCATACTTGAGTTCCCAATATCTTCTGGTATGTGTCTAATAAATTTATCGTTGGACAAAAATAGATGTTTGAGCTCTTTGCACTGATGTCAACCCACTGGCAGCTAACCAGAGAAGACTTCCGGTAAGATCATTAGTTTTGAGATCAAGAGATTGTAGAATTGAGTTATTGAAGAGAGTCAATGGTAAAGAACCTGAATGTTCTTGAAAACCACGTATATTATTCTCAATGATCTTGAAAACCACGATATTAAATGGATAAAAGGGTCTGTTTATATTAATTTTTTAAAAATAAAAATAAATAAGAGAAAAAACTACACACTTGCTTCTTAAAAGTAAGGAAAACTAATAAAAATAATTAAATAATTTTTTTAATAACTAATTATGTTTTTTAGCCAAATAAATTAGAAAATAATTTTCATGATCTCTCCTAAACCCAAATTCCTTCATCTTTAAATTATTTTTACATAAATAGTTGTACTTTGCACTATATTTCATCAAAAAAAAAAATTTATTTGATTATAAATCCTTAAAAAATAGAGTAAGTCTCAACATGCGGTACTGCAAGTAAACGTTCCAAGACTTGTTTTCTTATAAGCTTTGATTTCTTTTGAAATCATTACGTTGATTTTAAGAGGTAATCCGGCCGGCCTCTGTTATCATGAAGCATAACTCCCTCCCTGCATCATATGAGAGAAAAAAAATATATCGTTGCTCCGTGATACAAACTGCTGATATATATACTTATTTTCCTTCAATACTAGTAAGTACATAAGTTTTAAGCATTCTATCATAACGTGCTGGATATTATAGCAAAAGCCTAAACTCGAGAACACATAAGATGATGACAGGACAAATGAAGAAGAAGAGTCACATAACCATTACATAAAACATCAAACAAATAACATGACTTAAAACAATCATGTACGGACTCAAAGTTGAGAAAGCACAAATTATAAAGGAAACTTAATCTTTCCTTCAAGTTCAATCCCTGAGATAAGCTTAGATGAATTTGGATTTGATCTTGTTCAATGAAGTTAACACATCTTTGATGTTGATTCTCTCTTCAGCTGAGTGTGCACAACAACACAAAGCCAATTCCATAATTGATGTAACAGAAAGTAAAAGAGCAGCTATTTGTTCTTCCTCTCCCCTTAGCAAATTTGAATCCACGACATGAATTGTAGAGTGAGGCACTGACTCACCCACCCAACTCTTTAAGGTCAAATCCCCTAGAAACATGTCATCTGTTGGTTTTCTTCTTGTAAATGTTTCTATTAGCAAAATGCCATAGCTGTACACATCTCCCTTGGTAGAAACAATGCCTTTGGATCCATACTCTACATATCAAAATATTAGCATGAAGTCTTAACCTTAAAAAGGAAAGAAAAATTAGGATGAGATGAATACCTGGTGCTATGTAGCCCAGTGTAGCTAATGTATTAGTATGTGTTTTAGACTGTTCTGCATCCAATAGTTTGGCTATGCCAAAATCAGCAACATGGGCAACCATATCTCCGTCAAGCAAAATGTTGCTAGGCTTCATATCACAGTGAACCACAGGTGTTGAATAACCATGATGGAGATACTCCAATGCAAATGCAACATCTATCATTATGTTCAATCTTTGTAAGAAATCTAAACAATAGTTGTGCGCATATAACCACTTTTCAAGACTCCCATTTTGCATGAACTCCATTACCAATGCTTTGAAATCAACATTGTTTGTGCAACTGCTGATGATTTTAATCAAATTGCGATGACGAATGTTACGCAATGCTTCACATTCGACGTCAAAACTTCTTGATACTGCCTCCAATTCGAAATTAAATATTTTGACAGCAACCATAGACCCACTTGAAAGTCTCCCTTTATAAACAGAACCAAAACTTCCCTTACCCAGAAAATTGCTCTCATCAAATCTGTTGGTTGCCTGTAGAAGTTCATAATAGGAAATCCTTTGTGGAACTCCAATAGACGATAACTCCTTTTGAGTTGAATCACCAGTCTTTTTCCTCTTATATCGAAAAACGACCACACATGACAGTAGAAGAATAGCGGATACAATTACAGGCAATATACATTTGAACAAAATCAACTTCCTTGGGGTTCTTTGGTCAGTTTTCTTGATAACACATGGAGGAACTTGTAAATGCGATCTGCCACATAGTCCATTATTCATCATGAAAGATTTAGCTGTGAAATTTACAAATGGACCACCACTTGGGATCTCTCCTTGTAACTTGTTGTAAGATACATTGATATTCTTCAAATTGAAAAGTGACTCCATGGATTTTGGAATTGTGCCAGCTAGAATATTATGAGACAAGTCCAAGGACTCCAATGTGAGTAAGCTGCCAATCGTACTAGGAATACTACCAGAAATTTTATTCCCAGATAAGTCTAAAATTGTTATAGCCCTCAGATTTTGGATTTCTGGTTGTATAGATCCGTTAAAAGCATTGAAGGAGAGGTTTAGCTCCAAGATATCTTTGAGATTCCATAAGGAAGATGGTATTGAAGAGGTTAAATAGTTAGAACCCAAGTCAAGATGTCTTAAAGAAGTTAGAGTCCCCAAGCATGATGGTAACATTCCAGAGAGCTTATTGTTGCTTAGATATAACCCATCCAGATTTTTCAACTCACAAAACTCATCAAGAATAGAACTATCTAATTTGTTCCAAGCAAGAGACAACTGTTGTAGATTATGTAATTGCAACATTGTCGTGGGAATGGATCCTTTCAAATTATTTTCCCCCAAATGTAATGCAATCAAACTAGTGAGATTGCCGATTTCTTGAGGAATACTTCCCGTAATTTTGCAATTCGACATGTATAAATTTTGAAAGGAACTAGAGAAATTTCCAATCGAATTAGGAAGTTGACCATGCAAAGGATTGTATGATACCGATAGAGTTCTCAATTGTTTGCAATTGGAAAGAGAAGAGAGAAAGCTAATGTCACAGCTCAAATTATTTATGTCAAGTTTAAGAAACTGAAGGTTCTTTAAATTCCCAAGTGAGTCTGGTATAAGTCCGGCTAATGAATTTTGGCCTAATTCCAATGTAGTGAGCATGGAAGCATTAGAAAAAGAGCTTGGAATCTGTCCACTCAGATTATTGGAATAAAGGTGAAGTTCTTCAATGTTGCGAAGGCCATAGCCTATATTTGATGGAAGAATTCCTGACAAGGTATTGAATGAGAAGTACAAGTAGTTCAAGGTTGAGATGTTGAAGAGATTGGGAGGTATTGATCCACTTAGCTTGTTATTTCCCAAACTTAGATACTCGAGGTTATGTAGGCAAACTATTTCCCTGGGTATAGAACCTGCACCGTTAAGATTATGAATACATGCATAGGTGTGATACAACTGATATCAAATCAATTGTTGATATATATAGTTTATGACATACCTGTGAAAGAGTTTATAGCAAGATATAAATGTATCAGTGATGTGCAGTTCCCAATTGATCCTGAAATTTGGACATATACTTTCCACTTAATATTACTAATTAAGAGATAAAAATAATGAAACCTTGCTATATAAATATAGTGAGGAAAATTATCAATAATTTGACCTGCTCATTGCGTGGACGTACACTAACCTGATTGTAGTTGCCCAGAGAGTACATTCTCATCGAGATAAAGGAATATGAGTTTGGAAAGATATGGGCACATATTTGATGGGAGACTGCCTCCAAGGTTATTAATACCTAGATCAAGATCTTCCAGCATTGAGTTATTGAAGATAGTCCTTGGTATAGAACCCGAAAGTTGGTTCTTATTCAAGTATATTGTTCTCAATTCAGAAGTATCACCCATCTCTTTTGGAATGTTTCCTGATTATTTAATTTTTTTAAAAACAAAAAGAATGGAATTAAATATACAAAAGCAATATTTTTCCAATAAAAATAAAAATACAACAAACCAATTGAAGTAAACTTAGAATAAGGTGACCAATTTAAAAAATAGCGAAACTACAAAAAGCGAAATTCTAATTTATCCTATTTATTTTGTGAAGTAGTGAATTGAAGTGCATGATACCATCTAGACTCAACTCATATGGTGAAGTAGTAAGGATAAGAATTGTTTACATAAATTTCAAACTTTTGGAGTAAATATTAGATTCAAGTGAGAATGCAAAATTTCCCCTTGCCCACCCTCCCCTACATCTCAACTCACATTGGCACAAAATAATATATATTACAAAAAATTTCTTACAAAATTTTACTTTATCCCTAACAAAAATATAAATTTTAATTTCAATTTCATGGGTTTTGAGTTTGGACGAATTATAATCTCTGTAAGGATTATAGTTTTGGTTTTTGAATAAAAAATCTTTGCCGTTAGAAAAGGAAAAAAAAAAAAAAACTGTCCATTTTTTGTAAGTGGACCTTGCAAGATTTTTAAAGTTTTTAACTCAACCCTAACAAAATATATAGTTGTAATTATTTTCTAATATTCCATAGTAGTTTTTGTATTAAACTCCTATAATATATGAATTCGTCTAGTTATAATACTATCATGAAAGAAAAGAAAGAGACTAAAGAAAAAGGAATCCAAAATAAAGGCAAATACATGTAGTTGCATAGTAAATTTAAGTCATATAAATATATATATATATTTGGCGAGAATTTTAATCCATATTTTGGCAAATTTGAGTAAATTAATCTACTATATGGAACTTGACACTCTATTTTAGGTATAAAAAATATGATTAATTTTTAAAACTTATGTTTTTGTAGAGTTTTAAAAGAGATACTAAATATACAGTATTTTTTTAATGATATTTTAGTTTTTTTGTTTTTTTTTTTTCTCAAAAAACAATAATTTATTGTATTTTAAGATAGTTAAATTTTATTTAAAAAATTATTTATGTTTTAGACCCCTCAAGTCGCCACAGCTAAATTATGTGGAAATTAGTATTTACTTCAATGGGTATCACATTCACTTACCACTCTAGTGCTCAATACATACTATGAGTATACCACATCATTTTATGACTAATGACACTATTCTGATCTAAAAACATAATTTAGCAGATGTGGTTAAGAAGTTTATACCAGATAAGTTGTTTTGAGCTAAGTTTATCTTCTGGAGCCCAGAAATGTTGAAAATACTTGAAGGAATAATGCCTGAAAGCCGATTTCGAGCCATTTGCAAAATCTTTAAATTTGATAGCTTGCCAATCTCGGGTTGAATATTTCCTTCAATGCAATTTCCATTCAAATTCAAGTTCTCGAGTTTTGATATGTTGTGTGGAAATATTTGGATAGAGCCACTGAAATTGTTCTGGACAAGAATAAGATGTTGGAGATTAGGTAAACCTCCCATTATCCATGTTGGAATTTCTCCATTGAACATATTCTGACTTAGGTTGACCATTTTTAAACGCCTTAACATGGCTAACTCTGGAGGTAGGTGACCATGAAAGTTGTTACCTGTAAGATCAAGATCAACAAGAAACGAAAGGTTTCCTAGTTGTGGAGGTATGATACCACTAAGACCCATATTAGTAAGATTCAAGGTTCTGACTCGTCGATGGCGGTTGCCACAAGTAACACCAACCCAAGTACATACGGAGGAAAATGAAGACCAATTTCTAGGCAAAAGATTATGAGGATATTCGAATGTAATTGAGGACTTCAGGGCAAGAAGTGCATAATGGTCAGTGATGAGATTGGTGGTGCTTAGAGCAAATAAGCATGTCATGAAGCAGTGTAGTGACAACGTGAAAATTGAAAAACAAAACCAGAATCTCTCCATTTTGGATGTGTTGGTGCAAGCATACAATGGATAGATGTGGAAAACAGACATAAAGGATGAAGAAACATTGCAAAAAAAAAACTATTCAATTTAAAAGTCGAAAACCCACTTTTCCATGAGTCATGCAAAGGAGTTAATTTTCCAGCGTGCCCCGTGGGTTAGAAATTAATTAGAAGTCAAAAGTGAATAACCATTTCTTCTAGACACGAAGACTTCCACGTTCAATGAATCACATGTACGTATCAATGACATTGGATTACTTTAACAAATTTAAACATAATTAGTGATTGAAAATAAACGTAACAGATGGTGCTTGCCAGTAAACCACCGCCTCAGTGGACTTCGAGTCTTCAAGAAGAAACTTGTTAATTGGTAATTAATTAGTGGACAAGGTAAATTTTAAGTTGAGTTATAATATGGACTTGAGTTTTAAGTTTTTTTTTTTTTTCCTTCTATCTATCAATTAGATCAATATCCTAGATGATAGATGATGAGTTGTACCTTATCATGATCTCCGTGTCTTCTTTCAAAATATCAAAATATTTAAGGCCACAGCTTAATAATTGTAAAATATTATAAATAGACTAAATTGTCCTTAATTAATAACATTTTAAAAATTAATTGCATAATAAATTAAATTGTATTATTCAAAAATAAATACAATCTCTTTCCAACATATTCATCTTCTATATCTCTCATCATCTTCCTCCTTTTGCTTTTCATTCTATCTTCCTCCCTCCAACTTCACAAATTGTTTGGTTATCTCCCTGTTTTATCTTTTTATAAATCGACAAACTAATTAATTTCTCATCTTTTTCTTTTTTGATCAAATATCCTAATTTTGAAAGTTTATGTGCTCATATAGGTGATGAATGAGATTACATGATTCAAGCAGGGTCGAAATTTACGTAAACAAAGAACATGACAATGATTGAGACTTGCTTTAACATTGTTATTGTTTTGTTCAAGGTAATAAAAATAAAGATTTATAAAATTGAAATTTAACAATATTAGCCATATGAAGAGGAAGAGATATAAAATTAGGACTCATGATTAAGAAGATAAATGAGAGTTGCAGTGTGAAAATGAATTTAATTGATGAAAGATCAATATGAAAGAGAAAAAGTTTGATGAAAGATAAATAAGAAAGAGATATAATAGAAGGGTATTTTATGAAGGATAAAATTGATCACATTTAATAAGATGTTATCTAAAAATATTGGCTATGGCAATAAGGTTACCCTTATTTTAGTTGTATATTTATTTATTTTAAAAAATAATCCATGTAACTGATAAAAAGATAATAAGTTGTAATATATTAGGTAACAGAAGAAATGGGTAGCTATTAGGATTTTAAATGTTTTAGTAATTGTAAATTAATAAAAATTCTTTTAATATGTTTTTAATATATATATGATAGGAGATCATAACGAGTTTTATCCATTGAGAAAAGTGTAGAAGTATAGATGAGATTAAAGAAAAACATAAAATAAACAAAATCTAGTAACTTTAATTTTTTTAGTGAACTTAAACCTAATTACTATTAAAATATAATATACTAAAACAATTTAGCACCCATTATTGTCCACATCAGTCAATTCACAAGTTTCAATTTTACTTCCACACTACATGAAATAATCAAAGTCATAGGATGAAGAAAATTTGCTTTAGTTTCAATTTCCCAGCGTGCCTTGTGGGTTAGAAATATAAATTCCACACAACTTGTTCAAGACTTTTCCTTCGGTTTTTTCTTTTAGGTGAAATAGTTTTATAACAAGCTCGTTATAAATGAATCATGTTTACAAAATTATAATATATATATATAATTTTAGAAATATATTACTGCCTTCTCACAATATATAGCCTCAAGTCCAACAAGTCTTATCATGAAAAAACATAACAATATAATTAAAAAATTGGCATAATTAACTTTTAGTCCTAGAATTTGATTGAAATTTTAGTTTTGTTCCTTATATTTTAAAAACTCAAAAATATCATTTTTACAATTTCGAAAACTATACAATGTGATCTTGTTGTTAGATCTAACTTAACTGAAGATAACGTGCAAACAATGTTCTATTTGGCTCATCCACTTGCCATAAAAAATATTTTTTTTTATTTTTATAATATTTTTCCATCTTTATACTATAGATATATAATATACAATATGTATGTGTGATGACTATAGTCAATTTCAGTATTCCTATGTTATAAAAATTAATTTCTAGATCCGCTTATGGTGATATTGACTAAATTGGCAAATTGATCCCAAGAATCTACATACCTAGGTTGTTAGCCCCCAGCTATTTCTATAAATCTATTTTGTTAGAATAGAATGAGAAAGCTTATTGACGTAATAGGGTACAGTTCTTTCATTTCTCCTAAGTTCAATTTATTCCACATGGTTTTCTTGCACAATTTTAGTTGATTGTTATGTTAAATTTGTAGCAGCAGCACTGCCACTTACATTTTGTCTTGGGCTAGGAGGGTTTGGGTGGGAAAATCAGTAACTATCATAGACCCAATAGATTCGGGAATTATAATGTGGGCTTTGGGAGATCAGATATATAATGTTTGTGAAAAAGCTATGGGCCTTCATTGAATGGCGTTGAGAGAAAGTCAAATGCCCTCTTTTTTTCTTGTTTTGAACTTTTTAGGCCATAGATAGCATAGATATATTATATATTTACATATATATATATATATTTCTATATATTGTAATTGCTACAGAGTTGTAACAGATACAAAATAATTTATTTTAAAAACATCATATTTTTTTATACATAAAACTCGTTATTCAATTTATAACATATGATAACTCAAAAAAAAAAATTACTTAATATATAAATAAAAACACAACGGTAAGATAGACTTCAAAAATATATCTTAAGTATATAAATTAAATCCAAAATCTACATTAATACCCAAATCTAGGTTCAGCATTCGCAATCATATATAAACTGAAATTAGTTCATATCCAACAATAAAAACATTCACCAACTTATTGGTAGCCATCTCACAAACAAAATGTTCAAAACAGGTAACTGTCACATATGATACCAATCTCAAAGACTATTGCTCTGAATTAAGTGAAGTAATTACAATGTGTCTCTAAACTAATAGTTGTGGCTATGGTGATTGGTAAAACATGTTAATGATCCAATCAGTGGCAGCTTCTGCAGAGTTAACTGCATAATAATGTTCAATATATTAACAGCAACCTTGCATGCAACATTCCAGCTATCAGAAGAAACTTTCAATAACATGAATAAGAAACATCCACAAAACAAGACATGTTATTGTACTTTTATGTCGAATCATAATACATGTTTAAGTATAGTTGAAGTGCAGATTGCTATGTTCCTGCAAGAAAGAATCATGTATTCTGCAAATGTTGGTTGAAAACTACTTGGTCAGTTTTCATATTACCACATCAGTACAGATGTGAATGGCACAGACAGCCGAAGTAATTATTATTTAAAACTACAATCAAATACATAATGAAAAACATCCATTCAATTTTATTTTTTTTCAGAAATTAAAGGTGTAAAAGGAAAGACATGTACTTAATTGAGACATTTTATTTGTCCTAGTTGGATCATTGGATTCATTGGCTTGGTCGTTAAGTGGGGTCTATGCAAGGGTGGTCGCTGTATTCAGAATGTCTTTAGAGTTAAACCATTTTCCAAATGTACAAGGCATTTAATTTTGAATAGTGATCACAATTAATTGTTGGGCTCTGATACCACTTGTTGGGTATAACAGCATAAATCACGAAAAAAATAGTCACACAACCATTACATCTGCATATACATCACCCATTTCCAAACTGATCGTAGTCTGACTCAAGTAGAGAAAGGAAAAAACTATGAAGAGATTAAAGCATCGAAGACACAATTCGCTTTGATACATACTCTACATACAAAACAAATGGGCCACCATTTGGATGGAATCTCTCCTTGTAATTTATTGTAAGACACGTTGAGATACCTGAGATCGTCGACTTGGTTTTAATTCCATTGAATGAGTTTCTTGCTAATTCCAACTTAGAGAGCTTATTAGCGTTGCAAATAGAACTGGGAATTTTTCCAGTTTACACTCGATCCTGGAATGTTTCCCATAAAATTATTAAAAGATCACAATCTGACATGTTCCGGTAAAGGAAGTTGATGACAGAGCTCCTTGGGAGATTGTCATGTAAGTTGCTGTTCTCAATGTTGAGAATTCTCAAAGAAGAGAAGCTGAAAAGAGATGGTGCATATTTAACCTTCCAAACTATTGACACCGAGACGCAATTCTTGAAGAACAGGTGTCTCCCAAGTCTTTTGGTATGTAACGTCTGAACCTATTAGAGGACAAGTTAATACTTTTGAGCTCTCTGCATTGTCGCCAACTTGAAGGTAGCTGACCAGGTAATTCATTGTCTTGAAGACGAAGTAATTCAATTTTTGAAAGACAATGACATAAATAGGATGGGAGATTGCCAGTAAGATTGTTACTACTGAGATCAAGACGTTGCAACACTGAATTATTGAGGATAGTAAATAAATGGTATAGAACCTGTCTCCCATGTATATTGTCTTTAGTTGTGAAGATCATCAATTTCTTTTGGCATGTTACCTGCATTGGTTTTAAAAGAAAAATAAGTTGTGTTTTAATGTGAGAGAGACCAACAAATATACATTTTCTACCTTTCAAACAGGGAAATGTGGACAGTGTATTGATATTTGAATTAATGAATATACTTTGATGTCCTTTTTCTTTTTTATTTTCTTATACGAAATTTAAGGCATCTTCCAAGCTAAGAAGCCTGGAAATAAGTTCTATAAAAGGCAACTTTATGTGTATTCATACATTTGCTGACTAGCCAAACAGGGAAATGAAGTTTCAGAAATTTTTTTTAAAAGGGTCATTCTGTGTATTCAGACATATTTTGACTTGGTAAAGAGGGCATTGAGGAAAATAATTTAGTGATATTTGAACAAAATGATCAATGCAGTTTTGACTAGCCAAACATGTGCTATTAATTACTAACTAATATATTATTTAATAAGGTGCATTTTGCTTAACTTTTTATACAAATTTCCCAATTTTTAATTGCAAAATTAGTTCTTAACTAATTACGTGCACTTCCAAAAATGTATAACACAAGTATTAATTTTAGAAAGAAAAAAAGAATGAAGTGTAAAGTTTTCAAGCTTAAAAATATAGCTACAAGCTAGAAGAAATACCAGACTAGGGTAGGATAAGATGATAGCTTGGAGCGACGAAAGGTTGAAGATTATTGAAGGTATGGTGCCTGTAAATTGGTTTATTGCCAGTCCCAAAATTAATTACCACCATATATAATCTTTTGTGTAGGTCATCTTTTCAGAGTAAATAGATAAGGTTTTAGTTTAATAGATTAAGATAGTGTTATTAAGATCTCTTGATCTCATGTATGTTCAAATTATAATTGATAAATAAATTAAAAACTAGTTTTCACAATCTCACCAAAACACAAATTCCTTCATCTTATTTTGACATAAATAGTGTGTACTTTGCATTATACTACATCAAAAAATCCTTAAAAAATAGAATAAGTCTCACGCTCGTATGCGGTGCAAGCTCTTTAGCCACAACACTGAAGGTTCCAAGACTAGTTTTTTATAAGCATGTCCTAGAGGTTCTATATTTTCTTGTGAAATAATTACGTTGATTTTAAGAGGATTAAAACTTTTGTAAGTCACATGTAACCCGGCCTCTGTTATTATGAAACATAACTCCCACCCTGCTTCTTATGAGAGAAAAAAAAAAATTATCACTCCTTACAATGGTACAAACTGCTGATATACCTATTTTTCTCCAGTACTGGTAAGTATATATAAGTTTTAAGCATTCTATCATAACATGCTAGATATTATTGCAAAAAACTAAACTCCAGAACACATAAGATGATGATAGGAAATGAAGAAGAGTCACACAACAATTACACTAAACATCAAACACATAACATGATTCATTCTTTCAAAAGATCATGCACGGACTCAAAGTTGAGAAAGCATAAATTATAAAGGAAACTTAATCTTTCCTTCGTGTTCAATCTCTCAAATAAGCTTAGACAAATTTGGATTTGATCTTGGTCAATGAAGTTGACACATCTTTTGATGTTGATCATTCTCTCTTCGACTGAGTATGCACAGCAACACAAAGCTAATTCTATGATTGAAGTTATAGAAACTACAATAGCAGCAATGTGTTCTTCCTCCCCCCTTAACAAATTCGAATCCACAACTTGAATTGTCGAGTGAGGAACAGACTCAATCAAGCTCAAATCCCCCACAAACATGTCATCCGTCGGTTTGTAAATGTTTCTATTAACAAAATGCCATAACTATACACATCTCCCTTTGCATAAACAATTTCTTTGGATCCATACTCTACATACCAAAATGTTATAATAAAATTCTTATTCTTCTAATAAATAAATAAATTATGAGGAGATGAGATCAATATCTAATGCTATGTAGCCTAGAGTAGCTAAGGTATCAGTATGTGTTCTGGACTGTCCTGCATCCAATAGTTTGGCTATGCCAAAATCAGTAACATGGGCAACCGTATCTGATAGAAAATGTGGTGAGCACAACACATAAAATTGAAGATGATGAATAAATTGGAATACTCAAAAGACAACTTCTACTTTGCTTAATATCAAATTGAAAACATACAATAGGTATTTATAAGACTCATAATAGCAACTCTAAAGTCACACAACTAAATGTGCACTAATATGACTTTAACACCCATTATCCTAGACATTAAGGACTCCAACCCATTACTACAATTTTATTACACATTAAAAAAAAACTTCCACTAGCACACAATAATTTATAGCCACCCATTATAAGAAATTAACTACCTCTTAAAACTCATTACATCAAAATAACTCACACCTTTTTAACTTCCACTAACAATTTATCATAGGAAAATAAAGTTTATTATTTTCAACACTTCCCCTTAAACTTAATTTTCCTTTCTAACTCCAAGCAATTCTCTCAATCCTTGAAAGACTTCAAATTTAAGTGGTTTTGTGAAAATATCCGCAACTTGATCAAGAGACTTCACAAATTTGACTTCCACTTCTTTCTTGGCAATACACTCACGGATGAAATGATACCTTGTGTCTATATGTTTGCTTCTATCATGGAAGACGGGGTTCTTTGCCAAAGCTAGTGCAGACTTGTTGTCAACAAAAATTTGGGTTGCTTCTTTTTGTGGCTCTTGTAGCTCCTTCAACAATCTTCTTAACCAAATGGCATGACAAGTACAACAGGTAGCAGCAACATATTCAGCCTCACAAGTTGAAATAGTAACAATTGGCTGCTTCTTTGAAACCCAAGAAATTGCATTATTTCCCATGAAAAATACAAAACCCGTGGTGCTTTTTCTATCATCCAAATCTCCGGCAAAATCACTATCACAGTATCCCACAAGATCAATAATATGTGAAGAAGAATAAAATAGGCCATAGTCAAGTGTACCTCTTAGGTAGCGAAGAATTCTTTTAGCCTGTTTTCATGTGAGTAGAAGTAGGAGATTCCATGTAACGACTCACTACTCCAACAGCATAAAGAATGTCTGGCCTTGTGCAAGTCAAGTATCTTAAACTTCCAACAAGACTTCTAAATAATGTGGGATCTACCTTCTCTCCAACATCATGCTTCGACAACTTCACTCCGCATTCCATGGGTGTATTAACAGAGTTACTATCAAGCATTTGGAATTTCTTAAGAACATCTTTTGCATAGCCTTCTTGTGAAATAAAAATTCCACCATCATTTTGCTTCACTTCAAAGCCCAAGTAGTAAGACATTAGTCCCATGTCAGTCATCTCAAATTCACAAGTCATTGCCTTCTTGAAATCTTCAAACATGATTGGATTATTTCCCGTAAAAATTAGATCATCCACATAAAGGCAAACAAATAAAACATTACCATTTTCATGTGCCTTCACGTAAAGTGCATATTCATGTGGACATCTAACAAACCCATTTTCTTGAAAATACTTGTCAATTCGATTATTCCACGCCCTTGGTGCTTGTTTTAGGCCATACAAAGCCTTTTTTAACTTCAAAACTTTATTTTCTTGCCCTTCAATTACATAACCCTTAGGTTGATCAACATAAACCTCTTCTTCAAGAAAACCATGGAGGAAAGCAGATTTTACATCCAATTGATAAATCTTCCAATGCTTATGGGCTGCAAAGGAGATCAACAATCGGATTGTTTCTAAGCGAGCAACAGGAGCAAATACCTCTTCATAATCGATCCCCTGCTTTTGTGCATAGCCTTTCGCAACTAGCCTCGCTTTGTACTTCTCAACTTCTCCTTTTGCATTTTTCTTTGCCTTGTACACCCATTTCACACCAATAGCTTTATGATCTTTTGGAAGATTTGCCAACTCCCAAGTATCATTTTTTTCAATAGCTATTATCTCCTCATCCATTGCTTGTCTCCACTTCTTGTCATTTTCAGCTTCTTCAAAAAATAATGGTTCACTATCTGCAACAAGACAAAATAAATTAACATCTTCTATCACTTCTGTATTTTCATAAAGATCAAGAAGACTTCTTGTTTTTAGTGACCCTTCATTTGAAATTTTTTCTGATGAAGGAGTTGGTGATGGAGGTAGAGTAATGGCTTCCAATGGTGCTTCTATATCTTGTTCTTCTTCAAAGTAAGGAAAAAAATTGTAATTTTCTTCTTCTTGAACATCCCAATCCCATGTTTCATTTTCATTGAATTCAACATTTCTACTAACTATGATTTTTCCATTCCTTGGGTTATAAAGCTTGTACCCTTTGGAATTTGAATCATAGCCAATAAATACATACTTCACACTTCGATCATCAAGTTTAGATCTCTCTTGATCCGGTACATGGGCATAGGCAATGCTTCCAAAAATTCGCAAGTGAGAGACATTTGGCTTCTTTCCACTCCAACCTTCTTGAGGTGTTTGATTCTCCACACCTTTGGTTGGACATCTGTTGGACAAATAAACTGCACAAGAAACAGCTTCTGCCCAAAATTCTTTAGGCATATTCTTAGATTTCAACAAACATCGGGCCATATTAAGAATTGTTCTATTCTTCCTTTCTGCTACACCATTTTGTTGGGGTGTCCTAGGAACCGTTAAAGGACGACGAATTCCTTGTGTTTCACAAAAAATATTGAATTCATTTGAAGTGAATTCGCCTCCTCTATCGGACCTTAAAGATTTGATTACATGACCACTCTCTTTTTCAACAAGAGCTTTAAACTTTTTGAACACCTCAAAAGCCTCAGATTTTTTCTTCAAAAAATAAACCCATGTTTTGCGAGTATAATCATCAATGAAAAGAAAAAAATAATTATTTTTACCAAATGAGCATGGCTTGATTGGTCCACACACATCGGTATGAATAAGCTGAAGTGGCTCGGTTGCTCTTGTGGCTTCTTTAGGAAAACTCTTCCTTGCATGTTTTCCAAGGAGGCATGCTTCACACAATTGATTTGGGTGGTCAATGAATGGCAACCCAAACACCATCTTCTTTTCTCCCAAATTCTTGAGTCCTCCAAAATTCAAATGACCCAACCGTATATGTCAACGCCATGTTGAATCTTTTGCACACATCTTCAAACATTTGGCACCATCATTTTGGAGATTCAAAATGAACATCCTGTTTCTTGTCATGGACACCTTAGCAATAAGATTAGCATCTTGGTCTCTAAGCCAAAGGTTTTTATCTTTCATATGGATTTCATAACTCTTCTCCAAAAGTTGTCCCAAAATTAAAATGTTACTTTTTAATTTTGGAACATAATAAACATCATAAATGAGCTTATGACCACCATCTTTCAAAGAAATTAAAATGGTACCTTTTCCTTTGATTGGAATTTTGGAAGAGTCTCCAAAGGTCACAAATCCACTCACTTTTTCATCAATTTCTAAAAATTTGCTTTTGTCCCCACACATATGATTGCTTGCACCATTGTCAAGGTACCATGAACTCTTGATCACCTCCTTTTCATCTCCTTTGAATGCTAGTAACAAAGTTGGCTCTTCCACTTCTTCTTTGTATTCAAGTAGATTAGCATTCTCTTCAATAACATTAGTATTGCGACATTCCGAAGCAAAATGACCAAATTTATGACAATTATAGCATTCAACATTACTCTTGTCATACCTCTTCTCATTTGGTCTTGCATAATTTCCTCTTCCTCTTCCACGGCCTCTTGATGATTGTTGGCCTCTTCCTTCGTTATTATTCTCAAAATGATATCCTCCTCTTCCTCTTCCTCCTCTTCCTCGTCCACGACCATGACCACGACCACGACCTTTTTGGTTTCTTTCTTGTACATTATTTTTTTCTTTGAAAGAAACCTTAGCTTGGAGAGCTTGTTCAAGCTGCTTCTCTTCCTTCTTCTTAAATCTTTCTTCATGGGCTTGTAATGATCCCATGAGTTGCTCAATAGACATGGTCTCCAAGTCTTTCGATTCTTCAATTGCAACAACAATGTAATCAAATTTTGGTTGCAAAGAGCGAAGGATTTTCTCCACCACACGAACATCTTCTACTTTTTCTCCATATCTTTTCAATTGGTTGACAGTGGCTAGCATTCTTGAAAAATAATCCGAAATTGACTCGGATTCCTTCATGTGCAAGGCTTCAAAATCTCCTCTCAATGTTTGGAGTCGAATCTTCTTCACTTTTTCAACTCCTTGGAGAGAGCTTTGCAAAATCTCCCAAGCTTCCTTGGCAGTAGTTGCTAGTGCCACCTTCTCAAACATGGACTCATCTAACCCTTGATAGATGAGGGTGAGAGCTTGTTGATCCTTCTTCCTAGCCTTTTGTAAGGCATCTTTTTGAGCTGCAGACAAAACAACTTCATCTTGTGGTTGGTCATATCCTTTCTCTACGATCTCCCATGCATCTTGTCCACCAAGCAAAGCTTTCATACGAAGACACCAATTGTCATAGTTGTCTTTAGTAAGACGAGGATATTGAAATGAGAACATTCCTGATCCAGTAGATATCTCTCAAACTCACCAAATTAGAGAACTAGGCTCTGATACCACTTTGATAGAAAATGTGGTGAGCACAACACATAAAATTGAAGATGATGAACAAATTGGAATACTCAAAAGACAACTTCTACTTTGCTTAATATCAAATTGAAAACATACAATAGGTATTTATAAGACTCATAATAGCAACTCTAAAGTCACACAACTAAATGTGCACTAATATGACTTTAACACCCATTATCCTAGACATTAAGGACTCCAACCCATTACTACAATTTTATTACACATTAAAAAAAAACTTCCACTAGCACACAATAATTTATAGCCACCCATTATAAGAAATTAACTACCTCTTAAAACTCATTACATCAAAATAACTCACCTTTTTAACTTCCACTAACAATTTATCATAGGAAAATAAAGTTTATTATTTTCAACAGTATCTTCGTCAAGCAAGATATTGCTAGGCTTCACATCACAGTGAACCACTAGTGTTGAATAACCGTGATGGAGATACTCCAATGCAAATGCAAGATCTATCATTATGTTCAATCTTTTTAAGAAATCTAAACAATAGTTGTGTGCATAAAACCGCTTCTCAAGATTCCCATTTTGCATGAACTCCATTACCAATGCTTTGAAATCAACATTGTTTGTGCAACTGCTAATGATTTTAATCAAATTGGGAAGGCGAATGTTACGCAATGCTTCGCATTTTACATCAAAACTTCTTGATGCTGCTTCCAAGTCGAAATTAAATATTTTGACAGCGATCATAGACTCACTTGAAAGTCTGCCTTTAAAAACTGAACCAAAACTTCCCTTACCCAGAAAATTGCTCTCATCAAATCTATTGGTTGCCTGTAAAAGCTCATAATAGGAAATCCTTTGTGGAACTCATTAGTCAATAACTCCTTTTCATTTGAATCACCAGTCTTTTATCTCCTATATCGCAAAACGACCACATATGACAATAGAAGAATAGCGAATACAATTAAAGGCAATATACATATTTGAACAAAATCAACTTCCTTGGGGATCTTTGGAGATCTTTGGTCAACTTTCTTGATAACACATGGAGGAACTTGCAAATGCGATCTGCCACATAGTCCATTATTCATCGTGAAAGATTCAGCTGTGAAATTAACAAATGGACCACCACTTGGGATCTCTCCTTGTAACTGTTGTAAGATACATTGATATATGGCAAATAAAAAAGTGACTCCATGGACTTTGGAATTGTTCCAGCTAGAATATTGCGAGTCAGATTCAAGATCTCCAATATGAGTAAGCTGCCAATTGTGCTAGGAATATTGCCAGAAATTTTATTCCCTGATAAATCTAATATTGTTATAGCCTTCAGATTTTGGATCTCGGGTGGTATAGATCCGTTAAAAGCATTGAAGGAGAGCTTTAGCTGCAAGACATCTGTAAGTTTCCATAAGGAAGATGGTATTGAAGAGGTTAAATCGTTATAACCAAAGAAAAGATATCTTAAAGAAGTTAGATTCCCCAAGCATGACGGCAATGATCCAGATAACTTCTTATCGTCTGGATATAACCCTTCTAGGTTTTTCAACTGACATAACTTATCAAGAATGAAACTATCCAATTTGTTCAAATGAAGAACCAATCCTTGTAGATTATGTAATTCCAACATTGTGGTGGGAATTGGTCCTTCAAGATTATTTCCACTCAATTGTAACAATAACAATAAGCTACTTAAATCAGCCAATTTCTTGATGAATACTTCCTGTAATTTTGAAGTCCCCTATGTATAACTTTTGCTAGGAATTGGAGAAATCCCCAATTGAATTATGAAGTTGACCATGGAAAGGATTGACAGCTACTGACAACAAACTCAATTGTTTGCAATTGGAAAGAGAAGAGAGAATGCTAATGTCAGTGCTCAAATTATTTGTGTGTAAGATAAGTTGCTGAAGGTTTTTTAAATTCCCAAGTGAGTCCGGTATACTCCGGTTAATGAATTTGCGCTTAACTCCAAATGAGTGAGCTTGGAAGCATTAGAAATGGAGTTAGGAATCTGTCCACTCAATTTATTGGAAGCGAGATGGAGCTTTTTAATATTACGAAGGCCATGGCCTATAGTTGTTGGAAGAATTCCTGACAAGGAATTGAATGACAAGTATAAGTAGTTCAAGGAACATTTTGAATACATACACAGGTGTGATCCAATTGATACCAAATCAATGATATATATAGCCGATGACACACCTGTGAAAGAGTTTGCATAAAGATATAACCCTGTCAGTGACGTGCAGTTTCCAATTGTTCCTGGAATTAGCGCACATACTTTCCAATTAATATTATTAATTAAGAGATAATTAATGAAACATTTTATATAAGTTTAGTGAAAAAAGTTATCAATAATTTGACCTGCTCTTTGCGTGGACACCAACCTGATGGTAGCTGACCAAAGAGTGCATTCTCATAGAGAGAAAGGACTACGAGTTTGGAGAGATCTGGATACAAGTTTAATGGGAGACTGCCTACAAGATTATTAAAAACTAGGTCAAGATCTTCCATCATTGAGTTATTGAAGATAGTCCTTGGTATAGAACCTGAAAATTGATTTTTTTTGCAAGTATATTCTTCACAAGTCTAAAATATCACCCATCTCTTTTGGAATGTTTCCTGATTATTATAAATTTTTTTAATGGAAAAGAATGGAATTAGACAGGCACAACAATATTTTTCCTATAAAATTTAAAATAAAAATACAACTAACCCAATTGAAATAAACTTAAAATAATGTGACCAATTTAAAAAAATAGGGAAACTATAAAAACCCAAATTCTAATTTATCCTATTTATTCATATGGTGAAGTAGTAAGGATAAGAATTGGTTACGTAAATTTCAAACTTTTGGTGTAAGAAAAATAGATTCAAATGGGAATGAAAAATTTCCCCGTTCCTACTCTCCCCCCATCTTAACATACATTGACACAAAATAATATATATTACAAAATTTCTTTAACTTATTTATCCTGCGGGGTTGGTCTCGAGGATCTTGAATATTTTACTTTATCCTTAACAAAAATATATTTTTTCAATTCAATATTTTATGGCTTGAGTTTGGATGAATTATAATCTTGGTAAGGACTGTTGTTTTGGTTTTTGAATAAAATCTTTGCTGTTCGGAAAAAAAAAAAAAAACTTGGTAATTTTTGTAAGTGGACCTTGCAAGATTTTGAAAGTTTTTAACACAACCCTAACAAAATATATATTTGTAATTATTTTTCAATATTATTTGTTAGTTTTCATGAAAGACAAGAAAGAGACAGGAAAAAAAAAAGAAAAAGAAAGGAATACAAAATAAAGCCAAACACATGTTATTGTATTGTAAATTTAAGTCGTATTTAATACTCATATTTTGGCAAATATGAGTAGATTATTCTACTCTACGAAACTTAACACTCTATTTTAGGTATAAAAAAAATTTGATTAATTTTTTATTTTTGTAGAGTTTTATCAGAGATACTAAATACTAAGTATTTTGTTGTTTACGATATTTTAGTGTTTTTGTACTTTTCTCTCGCACAATAATAATTTATTGTATTTTATGATAGTTAAATTTTATCTTAAAAATTATTCTATTAAAAATTATTTTTATGTTTTAGACCCCTCAAGTTGCCAAAATTACAGTATGTGGAAGTTAGTGTTTACTTCTATGGCTATCACATTCACCTACCACTCTAGCACTCAATACATAGTATATCACATCATTTAGTGAGAGACATTTTTAAAAAACGTTGCATCACTTGAGTAACACTCTTCTGATCTAAATATGATTTAGCAGATGTAGTGAAGAAGTTTATACTAGATAAGTTGTTTTAAGCTAAGTTCATCCGTTAGAGGCCAGAAATGTTGAAAATAGTTGATGAAATAGTGCCAGAAAGCCGATTTTGAGCCATCTGCAAAATTTTTAAATTTGATAGTTTGCAAATCTCGGGTGGAATATTTCCCTCAATGGAATTTTCATTCAAATTCAAGCTCTCGAGTTTTGATATGTTGTGTGAAAATATTTGATAGATCCACTAAAATTATTCTGGGAAAGAATAAGATGTTGAAGATTAGGTAAACTTTCCATTATCCATGCTAGAATTTCTCTATTGAAAATGTTCTGACTTAAATTGATCATTTTTAAATGACGCTACATGACTAACTCTGGAGGCAAGTGACCATGAAAGTCGTTACCAGAAAGATCATGATCCTAGTTATGGAGGTATGATACCACTAAGACCCATATTAGTAAGATTCAAGGTTCTGACTTGTCAATGGCGGTTTATACAAGTGACACCAACCAAAAAACATATTGAGGAAAGTGAAGACCATTAGGCAAAACAGTACAAGGATGTTCGAATGTAATAGAGGACTTTAGGACAAGAAGTGCAGAATTATCATGGTGAGATTGGTTGTGCTCGTGGCTAATAAGCATGTCATGAAGTAGTGTAATGACAACGTGAAAATTGAAAAACAAAACCAGAATCTCTCTATTTTGGATGTGTTAGTGCAATCATACAATGGATAGATTGTACCGGGGAGAAAATGATCCATAGAGTTGGGGAACAATAATAGAATACATTTAAGATTAAAATCCTAAGTTTGTTTAGTCATCAAGTTTAGTCAAAACTTGTCCCTTAATATACGTTACTTTATTGATTTTTCTCAAAGTTTATTGGATTTTTTTATTGAAGAAAGAAGAAGATAATTACAAATATAGGGAGGTACCCGTGCCTAATGGCACGGGATGCTTAGTAGTTGCTCAAAAATAATAAATTAGTTTGTATTTCAAAAGTTTATTTATTTATTTATTTTTTAAAAAAAAACAATTGAACAACCTCTTTGCATACTTTCAAATATAAGAAGATAGTTTACATTTTATAGTGTGGACCAAGTAGGATCTTTGGAGGAAGAGTTACTTCTTAGATTAAGCAGAAATAAAGGTCCTAGTGTGAAGCCCCATATCCTTGTAGTTAGCTACTACTCATAATATCCAAATCATCATCTTGTTATCAAAATAGAAGTATACATAAATTGTCATTATAACCAAAATAAAAAATAAAAAATTGTAAAACGTAGTCATGTGCTCTGTGCATGGGAAATTCGTCATTTTGAAATAAAGGTATCTGGTAGCACACCTGATTAGCCACAAAATCTATTATCTTAGCAGCAGTGATAATGCTTTCAGGCTTTCACAACAAAAATTGAATTTTCATCAAGATACCTTCTTTCAGGTCATTATAATTGGTTGATTAAAAATCTTCCATAACCAAATTCAAATTTCCAATGGAAAACATGATATACTAACATAAAATATTGATAATTAAAGTATGAAATAATCACAGTCTAGAATCTAGATAATCATCCTTACAATCAAATATTCAAAACCACATGCATGCATAGATGCAGGTGCAACCAGAAGACAATGTGCACTTACCATGTAAAGAACTGAATTTGTTCTCCTACCATGGAAGGACTCATGAACATGAAAGCCATTGGTATCAAGGTACATTAGATTTATAATTACTCAATTGACAAACCGAGCAGAGCTAGTGTAGTAGAATTGAGTGAACATGTAATGAGCAAAGCATGGTATAACAAAAATACAATAGTCTGGATCAGTTTTCTCTAAATTACACAAATCTAAATCCATGATATGCAATTGGAAAATAATTACATGGATATAAATAGAAGTCTCAATATATTAATTGAATTTATATCTAAAACACAACAAACAACAATAATAGTAGGATATTATTTAAATAAGGACCTGTTGCTGGTGTCAAGCCCTCTTCCCATAACTACAAAGTTCAGTTTCAGATATTCAACAACACTCAACAACTTCTCCTTTCTATTACTAGAATACAAATTTACAAACATATGTCTTCATGATATCTTCAAATTCTGTCAAAGGAATCAAAGTTGCAAAAAAGCTAAAATATTATATAAATCAGAGTTTCAAAAAAAATTATTTCAACGTCACATTAATCTTCCCAAATCAAAAAAAGTCCAAGACAAAGACAATGCACTAACTTTGCAAAGAAGAAACATTCAAAATTCCAGTACATGGCAGTAAAAGTTTCATTTGCTAACACCACCAAACAAGGCTTGCTAAATGGTGCTATACCTTGCAACAGCACTTGTTGCCAGCACATGGAAACAGCAGTTGCTGAGCAGCAGCAAATGGGGCATACTTAAGCCTTAAATGGTGCCACCTCAACAGTAGCACCTGCTTCCAACACTTGGCAGCAGTTGTTGTTGCTAATAGCACCATATGAGCTTGCTTAAGCCCCAACTGGTATTCCCCTGCATTAGATGCTATAATTTTGTTTGTTAAATAATAATATGAGTAAAGGCATTTGTAAGTTTCTTTTCTTTGAGGATTTTTGCTTTCCTTCCAGAAGTAGAAGCTCTTTTCATGTGGTCAATATTAAAAAAATTAAAAAGAGGTTTAAAATGAAGGCTTTCAAATTTCAGGCAATAACGAAGCAGTAAAGGTTATCTGAATTAAAAGAACAAAATTACACTTAAGTTGCCTCCTGTTGAAGCCTCGGCTGCTCTATCCCATTTTTCTTGCTCATTGGTGTCAATTTCCAAATAGGTGACTTGCTTCCAAAGATCTTATTATCATTTTATTCAAAAAGGAAAAGATTATTAATCATCTGAAGATAGAAGAATCGTATAGAAGTTCACAGGTAATTAGCTTACTTGAGTTATTGCCTCAATTTGTTGGTGTTGTTACTTCTGAAAACACTTTCAAAATAATAACTAATTAACAAAGGACAAAATGACTTAAAAAGTTTCTAAAGTCAAGCTTAGCTTTCCTAACATTCAAAATGGAAAATAAAATTCTTGAGTAATGCAAAGTGAAAACAACATAAACAGCAAATAGTAAAAAGATTACAGTTTCATATTGTATTCAAACTAAAGAGAATTCAATAAAAAATCAAGCAAAGGAGAATTTTGTTTTCATTTCTTTAACTTCAAGTTGCAGCAGATCACCCATTTAATTAAGCGAGTATCAAATATATAACATATATAAAGCAATACAATCCACTTGAGGAATTTGAGTAGTTTCCCCACTACCCGTCTCACTAACTATAATGGTAGTGGAGTGGGTCTCTGCTAAATAGAGAATGATGTTCTGATACTTGGAAAAAATTCAACATTAAAGGTTTTCTCAAATGGCAGTCAATTGAGCAAGGGTTTCTTCAAGCTTGGGATTACTGAATCCCAAAATGCATTGGTGGTGAAACCGCTAAAAAAAGCAATGCAATCCCCACCAATTGTAAATTATTTTTCCCTCAGGCTCAGTAATAAAAGTGAGTAAAATTAGAACCAAAATTGTAAACGCAGACCCATATAGGCAACCATTTCATACAGACCTATACAGGTCCAGAAACGCTGGCAATGAATTGAAAAATATAAAACTGAGATCTACATTTTGAAGAGAATAAATAAACTTTTATTTGGTTTAATGAATCTCACCACCTTTCAATGGGAGAGCAACCCAAATATTTCTCTATATACTCTTTGAGCTTGATATCTTCTGAAGGTGACTATGGCCCTTTCTTCAAATTTGCCTAAGTCAATGTCTCCATTCTTTATAAAAGCATCCAAATTTGTCATAGAGAAATATAAAACAACATGCAAGAAATGATAGCAATAGCTACCAGAATTTTTTACCCTTAATTTCCAAACACATACCATTAAATGATAGCTAAATATGGTTACAATCTAATTTGCTAGTGTCTTTATCTCTATTTTTGGTTTTGCTTATCAGCACTATCATCTTAATACATGATCAATATTCAATAACATGCATCCCTACACCATTCTTGTATAGGTATTATGTATATCTCAATATACCTTTTCCAAATTATAAAGTTGTTACTTTTTCAGGCTAATTAAGAAATACACTCCATATTCTTCCACCTGAAAATGAAAATAAAAAAAAAGAAGCAATTAAATGAAGAAAGTACATCAACCTAATAGGCTCCTAATTAAGTTTTCACTATGTCTTTGTAATCTTATCGTTATTTTCATTAATACTAAACCTTGTCACAAATTTTTTGGCTCTTATTTTGGAGTTAGAAAGAAAGAAACATAAGTTATAGAATTACTCAAACATAAGAGCAAAATAACATTTAATTTCTGCACCAAGGTTGAAACTACGAAAAAATATTTTTTTTTTCTTTTCATTTTTGTATAACATAGATAAATTTTATAACAGAAAATGTAGTTGATGGTACCTCACAGAAAATGTAGTTGATGGTACCTCTCTGGAGCCATAGACGGCAGCAACAACTTTAGTATACCCATCTCATAAACAACAGAAGTGAAATGAGAAGAAAAAGTATAAATAAAACAATCTTAATGAAGAATTGACAGTTACAGCTACCACAATTCCCTGTACTATGAGCTTGGCATCTTCATCTGGTGACCACAGCTTTAGTATATCCATCTCATAAACAGCAAAACTGAAATGAGAAGAAAAAATATAAATGAAACCATCTTAATGAATAATTGACAGTTACAGCTACCACAATTTCCTGTACTCTGAGCTTGGCATCTTCATCTGGTGACCATGGCTTATTCTCTTCGTTTTATAAAACATTCAAAATTTTCATTTTTTGCTAGAGAAAAATATTAAACATGAAAGAATTGATAGTTACAAGTACCTCAATTTCTAACACTAAATTTTCAAACACACCAAACAATAGCTAGATAAGGGAAGCCCTCAAATATTACAAAGTTGCTTTGAATCTTGAAAATAATAATAATAATAAGAGCAAAACATTCTCAAGAGAGCAAACGGACCACTCAAATATCAATTTTTATTTTTTTGTTTTTGGAAATTGGAATTGGAAGATATGATTCAAGAACAAAGAAAGAAAAAACTGTGGAAATGGATGGGAGCGAATTTGGGGCTAAATTTTAGAGAATGGATGAGATGGGCTCCTTGTTTGGTGATTTTGATGTAGTGGTCTCAGGATTTGAGATGAGAAATTCTGAAAATATGATTTCTCTCAAGATGTGATTTCATAAAGAGGTGGAGAATTAAAGAGAGTCGGTGGAGAGTTGAAACATTGAGTTTTTTTTTTTTTTTGGCTAAATCAAAGGGGAAGAGTACAGATTTAACCAAATCCCTCAAAATCCTCCAATTCTGATTTCGGATCCACCACAAACTCACTATCACTATTACTTACGAAATTTAAGGAATTGAGATATGATTTTGTTGGAAAAGGAAGAGATGAGAGTGATACGGGAGTGTATTAGAGTGAAGTAATAAATGGAGGAACTGATGGGCAGAGTGGTTATAAAAGCAACCCATCTCTTCTCACTCCTCCCATACTGTTAACGCCATCAAGCCGATTCTTTGCCCATCGTCATCTGCTCCGTATTCCCCAAATCAAGGAAAATCACTCCTCCTATACTGTTAACGTCATCAAGCCGATTTTTTGCCTATCGTCATCTACTCTATGCCATAACAACGAACAATTTCAAACAGTATTCTCAAAGGAATAGTGGCTACAGTGAGGGAAACCCCACTATAGAATGTACAGTGAGGGGCTCTCTCACAGAACCAAAACTTGCACTTTTAAACATGTAAACATGTAAAAATATATATATAAAAAAAAAAATAGATAATAGATAGATAGGTAGGAGATATTTTATTTTTTTCATAGATAGTATTTATGTGAAATCCATTACAATTCATAATACAGTAGGATACTTATATACATATAGTTCCCAACGTGTCTGTCTTAACCAATTAAGTTAAAAAATAATTGACTAGATAGAGTTAAAAACTTAAAAAATTATCCATTAAGCCTAATCATTAAATATATATTTGCAATCATATAAATTTAAATTTTCTATTAAAGAGGTTATAAGAAGTCTAACTCAATAGTTTATTGAGATTATTACAAAATAAACAATAATTTATATATGAAGGGATAAAATAAATTGGCCTTAAATGAATCTTACACATAAAAAGTAAATTAAGCTCCCACTCATCATAATTCTTAAGTTTCTTTCATGTTTTTTGTCAGAAACACTCGCAATTCGATTAGATAATTGTTTATTCTGTTTGTTTAATGAAATTTCCAATCTTACTTAACAAAAGCAATCTCACAAAACTACTGATTAATTTAATTTATGTACCGAATAATGTTATGGTCCATCACTGTATACTTCATATAATCAAAAATATAACTAGTGTCTGATATTGACTCATGTACTATAATTAGTTACAGAAAAATTGATATATTGTCAATAAACATAATTATAACAAATCAGACAACTTAATTAACATCATATGTTATGATTGACATTAATGATATATAACATTTTCTTTTACTATATCTTGCATAAATTTTAGACATGAATAATAGATAAAAATATAGTTTCTTTTTCAAACACACACATCTCCCTCAAGAAGATTATATTTATTACATACATAGTTCGTTAAATAGTACTAAGGAGCTTTCGTCAATTGTTCTGCATACTCTTCATATAGGGGTACTTTAAATATTAAATAATTAAGAAAGGGCACTTATTTATACATTAGGATAATTTTTAGATATCTTAGAGAATTACTTGTTTTTTAGTACAATTGTTTATTTATTACATACCGAGTCCGTTAAATTGTAAATTCAATTAACCCCACTCGTTGCTTATGGGGCAATACTTTGACAATGACAGTCACTTTGATACAGTCATTGCCCATAGCTGATTAACTATACATAGAGAGAGAGGTGTTCTGTAAATATTAAATAATTAAAAGTAATAATGAATAAATACTCATCGTTTTCTATGAATATATATTATATTAGTATATAAAAGAGGAGAGAGTACTGCTTTAAGTTGAGAAAAAACACTACATAGATCACGCGGGAGAGAGTATTGCTTTTGCCATAAATAATATTTACATGAAATTCATAATACGTGGGATAATTTCAAAACACATCTTTCATGGTTCTAATGTCTCCATCTTAATAAATTGAGCTAAGATATAAATGACTAGTTAGAGTTGGAACTTTAACAAATTATCCTTTAAATATATATTTATAATAATTACATTACAATATTTGTAATCATAAAAATTATCTATTAAATCTACAAATTAACTTAAAAATAAACTACTCTTATTATAATTTTTTTTCCTAATGTCTTTTCTCTTTTTATCATTTGTTTCTATAAAAATAATTACTCAAATAAAAGGGTTAAGTTTCTAAGTCAATATATATAGTTTATGATGATTATTACAAAATAGAAAATAATTTATACATGCAGGATAAAATACAATTAACCTTAAATAAATCTTACACATAAAAGTAAATTAAGCTCTCACACCTCATAATTCCTAATTTTCATTCACATCTTAAGTTTGTAATGCTCGCAATTCAAAAATATAAAAAAATTTATTCTGTTTGTTTAATGAAATTTCTAGTCTTTCTCCAACGAAAGAAATTTTGTAAAAACTATTAATTTATCTTCCCAATAAAATTATGTGAAAATAACAAGAGAGAAGAAAAGTTATAAAGTTATTATATTTTTTAATGTAATAAAGATTGGAGTTAAAAAATATGCCAATATAATAAATATTTTTTTATGATTTAAAGGATATTTATATATTTTACACTGTAATAAATAATGATTACTTTATGCCCTGGACATAGAATATAGAAACCCATATATTAAATAATAAATGAATTCTCATCGTTTTCTATCAATATATATACATATGTAATGGAGGAGAGAGTATTGCTTTTAAGTTGGGAAAAAAAAATACTAATTGCACAAACACTATCCTATTTAAAAGTCCAAAACCCAACTTTTTCATGAATCATGCAAACGAGTCAATTTTCCAGCGGACCCAGTGGTTTAGAAATTGATTAGAATTCAAAAGTGAATAACCATTTCTTCTATACATGAATGATTTCGACATACAATGAATCAAATGTACGTAGCAATGAAATTGGATTACATTAACAAATTCAAACATAATTAGTTTGACGTGTTATTGATAGTATAGCAATTTCTATTTTCTATTTTCATCTTCAAAATTTATTGAACCTTAAGATATACCACATTGAGTAATTTTAAAATGTATTATACAGTATAAATATTAATTACACATACTGATATTACGTCAAATTTTACATTTTAAATTAAAGATTCAAACTAAATGGCATGTGTAAACTTTATTTTGTTAAAAATAAACAAAATAGACATGTGACACTCTGAAGTCCATCTTTATAACATTCTAATTTTAATGATGTAAATTAACAACATTTAACTTTTCAGTGCTTTTTTTTTTTTTTTGGCCACAGCCACATTAAAACTTGAAGGCTGAAACTGACTAAAAAAAAATTCTAAAATTTACACCCTGTTATGGATTCTGAAAGTGAGCTTAGACTAATCTACCTAAGAATAGCCAACTATCAATCAAGTTATATTTTATTTAAGACATGATTGGAAATAAAAGTATAAGATGGAGCTGTCTAGTCAGCCACGGCCGCAGTGGACTCCAAGTCTTTACGAAGAAAGTTATTAATTGGTAATTAATTAGTGGACAAGGTATAGATAATTATAATCTTTGTTAATTCTCATATTGCTTAGATATAAAGTCTTAGGTAATATAAGTTCACACTTTTTAAACTAATTGATTAGTTTTAAGGGTGTGGCTCTAACATCCTATCAGAGTTAGGGTTCTAGGCCAAAATAATGGTAATATAGATGGGAAGATCAATGATGATTACAATGGACGTAATTTCTAATTAATTATCCTAAGGAGAAGGTAAAAAATAAAAATAATCCAAAGGGTTGAAAATGATTTCTTCAGGTATAAAACAATTTTATGTTTGACAAAATTTCTTCAAGAGCTTTTCTATTTCACTTTCATTTTGTTCTTTGGCTTTCTAGCCATGCCTCAATTTCTAATATCTGGGTGGAAAACCTATCTTGAGTCATGCAAAGGAGTCAATTTTCTAGCGTACCCGGCGGTTTAGAAATTAATTTGAAGTCAAAAGTGAATAACCATTTCTTCTATACACATGAAGGACTACCACGTTCAATGTATCAATGGCTTAGGATTGTTAAAGGATATTGAAAAAGAGAAGAGTTTGATTTTGAAATAATATGAATAATTTTATTTATTTTGTATTTCTGATTATCATGTGGAGTCTATAAATAGGAGCTAGACTCCACTACTGTATCAATTGAGTTTGTTGAGTTTAGTGTTCGTACTTCATGGAATAATATTGTCTCTCCTCATGAACTAAATGCTTGGTTTGGTAATATTGTGACTTTTTGAGAAGTGTTGTGCTCTTCTAGCTCTCTTAGAACTGCTTTTAAAAAGTCACAATAGTAGTATTTGGTAAAATAATATAAAAATATACTCTCAATAAGTAGAAGCCACAACATTAGGCTTGGTTTGGTAATATTGTGACTTTTTTATTAAAAATTAAAGTTATATTAGTTTTAAAAAAAGTTTAGAGTAGAAGCCAGATTTTAAAAATATCTCTTGAAGCACTTTTAAAAGCCTTTTAAAAGTATCCTGGCTTTTAAAAGTCCAAAGCAAAAGCACACCAAATTTCATTTTATTTTTTACCAAACATAAAAATTGACTCATACTTTTCATAAGCATAAGCACTCTTCCAAAGAGCATTACCAAACCAAGCCTTTATGGTTGAATTATGTATATCTCTTTGTCTTTTTCTATTTATAAATCTAATGAGGATTACCATAACAAATCAAACATAATTAGTTAACGTTTCAGGTGTTATTGATAGTTCAGCAATTACTATTTTGTATTTTCATCTTAAAATTTATTGAACCTTGAGATATACCACATGTAATAATTTAAATTATATTATTGCTTGGTTGGTAATGTTCTTTGGGAGACTTTTTTTTATTATTATTATTTTTTAATGTTTGGTCAAAAATTAAAAAAAAAATTAAAAAATTAAAAAAAAAAAAGAAAAAAACAAGGTGCTTTTACTCTACAAAAACTGGCTTCTGTTTTCAAAATTTTAAATAACTAATATAACCTTAACTTTTAAATATTTTGAGTAGCAATAAATTTTCCAAACACTATTACTGTGACATTTTAAAAGCAATTTTAAGAGAGTAAAAAGAGCAAGATGTTTCTCAAAAAGTTACAACATTACCAAACGAAACCTATTTAGTATAAAGAATAATTAAGCATGTTGATTTACACTTTAACTTAAAGATTCGTACTAAATGTCACCTATAACAATAATCTTGTTAAAAATGAGCATAATTGTCACATGACATTCTAACATCCATCTTTGAAAAAATATTCTAATTTTAGTACTGATGTTAATTAATAGTATTACCAAACCAAGTTTACAGTGTCATATTTACACTTCAACTTAAAGATTCATACTACATGTCATGTGTAACAGTTATCTTGTTAAAAATGAGTATAATTGCCACGTGACACTCTGAAGTCCATCTTTGAAAAACTTCTCTAATTTTAATGATGTTAATTAGCAACATTTAATTTTAAGATGGTGCTGGCCAATTGGCCAGTCAATCACGGCCGCAGCGGACTTCAAGTCTTCAAGAAGAAAGTTGTTATATAATGGTTTTTGGTATGGACTTTAATTCATAGGATATTGAAGAAACATTGCAAGACTATGCAAAGGGGAAATTAATAGCAAGAATACCTCAGATCAATCATACATTTTTGTATAATGGTTTTTGGTACAACTGTTTATTTATTATAGTTCTTTGGTGGGTTACTAACATCTACTCGTATTCAATAAGAACAAGTTTGCTTCATTGATTAGTAATAATAAATTCAATTAACTCCATTCATTGCATATAAGGCATATAATACTTTTGAGTCTTTGACAAGTACATTAATTATAGAAAATATGAGATTGAAATCATAAAACTAAATCCTCTCATGATTACATCCCAAGGATTAATCTAACATCTTTGTCTTCTATTTTAAGTCATTACACTCTTATCTACCTCGTTTAATTAGAAGCAAATGAAAATGGCATTTGAGTTGTTGCATGAGGTGCAAACTGATTCAATTTGTACATTTGGATTATCGAGTAAAACCCAAAATCAAGGAAGTCATCAAAGCTATGTAATGAAGCAAATGAAAATTTCATTTGAGTTGTGGCACGAGGTACAAATTTATATGTGTATATAGCAATATTACTTCAAATTTATAGTCTCAATTCTCAACTATACTTAGCTCTCAAATAATGAACATTCCCACAGTAGCTAATCCAAATTTTCACACTAAAGTGTCACAAATTATCAAGAGACAAGATCATCAATTATGCCTCCCATCGTTAAGAAGAGAAAGAAGAGGGAATTAGCTAAGAATTTCTTGTTTCATCATTAGGAAAGCTTTTAATGATATGTTACAGAAATAATGATTTTTGGTACAATCAATCATGAGTCATGCAACCGCATTGACATCACCCATTTCCAAACTGATCTTAGTCTGAGTGTCTGACACAAGTAGAGAAGGAAAAAAACTATATTCTCTTTAGTCATGTAAGAGAAGGGATCAATTTTCTGTGGAATACAGCCAATAATTTTGCAATGCTCTAGACGAAGGTCGTTTAAAGTAATAGAGAAGTTTCCAATCGAGTTAGGAAGTTAAACATAGTAAGGATTTAGTGACAAACCCAGACACTGCAATTGTCTTCCCATAGTCATGTAAGTGAGAAAGCTGATGTCTGGAGTTGAAGGATCACTTATGAAATTATTTCTTTTTAAGTTGAGCCACTGGAGATTCTCTAAATTCTCAATTGCATTGGGGATAATCCCACTGAATGAGTTTCCAGCTAATTCCCACTTAGAAAGTTTAGTAGCATTGGACATAGAATTGGGAATTCTCCAGTCAGATTACTATCAACGACGAAAAGTCCTTCAATGTTTGGAAGAGCATGTCCAATAATAGATGGGAGAAAGCCTGGGAGAGAAGTCCAGGACAAGAATAATTTTTTCATTGCAGAAATGTTGAAGAGATTTGAAGGAATAGTTCCAGTTAGATAGTTTTGTCCAACTGGTATACCTGCATTATTAATTAGGATTTCAGGAAACAGCTATTTACTCTTGCATCAAGCACAAATATTTCTTTTTGAGAAACTAACATAAATATTAGACATATCTTCAGTGAATTACTTGAATCACTCTTTCTTTATATAAATAAGTTCTCTAGTCAGCTGCCAAGGGATTGGCATCAATGCAAAGAGCTCAAACAATTAATTTTGTTTGAAAATGAATTTAGCGGTCACATACCAGAAGACATTGGAAACGTAAATATGCTTCAAGAATTACAACTTCAAACCAACAAGCTAGAAGGTATGATTTGTTTTCTTTTTCTTTTTGGCATCCTTAATTAATCAATTGCATGTTTAGATGCATTAAATTTGAGACAAGGTAATTATTTTTTCATCTATTGAAGTATTATCTGAATATTAATACAACTTGTATTACAGGTCCTATTCCAAGTTCTTTCTTCAACATATCTTCTTTGAAAGTTCTCTCTCTCTTGGATAATAAATTTCAGGGTAACCTCCCATGGGATATGTGTCATCAACTTGCTTTACTGGAACAGATTGATTTATTTTCCAATAATTGGGAAGCATTCCAAGATCGATTGGTATTGTATTGCACTTACACTGTTATCCTTTGGTGAAAACTCATTCACAGGTATGCCACTTGGTTTAACCTATAAAATCGGTTTTTAAGATCAAATTAGTAAATCAGCTGCTACATACGTATTATTTTATGATTCAGTAAATGTTTCTTCCACATATCTGGTGGGAGATTTCCTGTAAAATTATTAATATTGAGTTGAAGATATTGCAACACTGAGTTATTGAAGATAGCCAATGGTAAAGAACCCGAAAATTGATTATCTTGCAAATATATAATTCTCAATTCCTGAATACCACCAATCTCCTTTGGAATAGATCCTGAAAATTGAAGTAGACAACTAAATAAAGTTGTGACAATTAAGTTAAGTTAATCAACACTTGCAGTAATGAAATGCTGAAAATTGTTATAGAAGGTGTTGTTCAGAAGTGTACCAAATAAGTTGTTAAAAGCTAAGCTGAACAGTTGGAGCCCAGAAATGTTGAAAATAGTTAAAGGTATGACACCTGAAAGTTGATTTCGAGCCATCAGCAAAATCTTTAAATTTGAGAGTCTACCAATCTCAGGTTGAATGTTTCCTTCAATGGTATTTCTACTCAAGTCTAAGGTCTCTAGTTTAGACAAGTTGGATAAAAATAACGGAAACCACTGAAATTATTTTGATGGAGAATCAAGTGTTGTAGATAATGTAAACTTCCTATCCATGACAGAATTTCTCCATTGCACATGTTTTGACGGAGATTGATCATCTTCAGTTGTCACAACATAGCTAATTCTTTTGGAAGATGACCATAAAAGTTGTTAATAGTAAGATCAAGATCAACAAGAAAGGTAAGATTTTCCAATTGTGGTGGTATGGTATTACTAAAATCCATATTACTAAGATTTAATGTTGTAACTTGTTGATGCGACCCAAGTACATATGGAGGAAGATATAGACCAATTATTCGACAAGAGATTGTGAGGACTCTCCAATGTAAAAGAGGACTTCATGGCAATAAGTGCAGATTGATCAATGGTGAAGTTAGACTTGTACAGAGCAAATAAGCAGCTCATGAAGCAGTGTAGTGACAACGTAAAAATGGAAATAAAACAAAAGCAAAATCTCACCATTGTAGATGTGGTGGTGGCTGGATGTGTCCAGGGGAACAAATGGTACCTGCAAAGAAGTAGAGGAGGAATAGTAGAATTTGAGAGTAACGCCCCATAAGCAGCTTATCAAGTCAATGTGCGTCCAAAATTAAGGCTCTGTAGGCTGTCTTCTTGTGTCAACTAGGTGTTGAAATTTGAAGTTGGGCTTGTTAAAAGGTAGAGGATAATTCATTTTCATAAACAACGTTTCAGTCTCGTGAGACGTTTTATTGACCTATAATATTTTTGATACTGAAAAAGATAGGATGATGTGTTCACAACCAATTGAGGCTGGTGCTAGCTAAAAGCTATAATTCATTACCTTGGGGTTCATCACGACAGTGGTGCTACAATTAGTAGACAATAGAAGTATCGTCCACCACCAATAATACCCCTGATGCCTAGTGCTTCATCATTGTTCAATGAATCACATGTACCTAATGAATGACATGACATTACCTTATCAAATCAACACATCTAATTGGATGTTAGTGATAATGTTGCCACAAATTATTATTATTATTATTTGTATTTTTCACTTAAAATTCATCCATTTACATATATAAAACATCAAACAACATGACCCATTTTTTGAATGCTAACAGTGGGTTGTATAGTAAAAAAGAAATTCAAGAAGACCTTGAAAATTTGAATCTTTTTGACCACATCCTATAGTTGGTGGTAACTCTATTTTTTTTTTAGAAATGATCGTAGCAATTTTCAGAGGAACCATAAACTTCGGCCTTAACATAAGTATGGTGGAGGTTCTTTCAAATAAAAGATTGTGGTGATGTGGACGTAATATATTTTTTTGTTGAAAAGTGTGAAATATCCTATCTACTTTTCTATTTTTCAATTAAAAAAATTTAAAAATTATCATGTTGTGACTCAGTTAAGTAGAGAAAAGAAAACATTATAAAGAAAATATAATCTTTCATTCAAGCTTAATATCTCATAATTGAATTTGATCATGTTCAAGGAGGATAACACATCTTTAATGTTGATTCTCTCTTCATAAGGTGAATGTGCACAACATTTCTTGATTGAAGTTATAGAAAGTATATGTAACAGCAACAACTTGTATCTGTCTTTGTTTCTTTCTTTGGATTGTTCAAAATGTTGAATATTGTCAAGAATGATCTGAAGCATTTTTAACTTCTGCTGTCAACAACCCTGTATTGAGTTTCTTATTTGTAATTACTTTATTCAAATTTTTTTTGTCTTACATAATTTTCTGTAAATTGTGCTATGCAGAGGCAATTTAATGAATTGTGCACATAACTGCTAGATAGTGGTGAGCACTCACAAACTCTAAATAGAAAAAAAATCAAAATAAAATAGATATTCATAATTCTCAAAACTCAACTTCAACTTTTTTACGTCCAAATGAACACATACAATGTATATTTATAATATCAAAGTGATACGTAGATCAAATGACTCATAATTGAATGTCCACTAATGAGGATTGAACGCTGATTACCATACACTTTTAACTTAAAGACCTCTTTCCATTAATTGCTATAACGTTATTACCCATTAATATTAATAAAAATTGGTTTTTTACCCGTGCCTAAGCTCACTTGTTAAATTGTAACAACTAACAAATATGATTTTTGAAACTTCAAATATTTCAAATGTAGCAATTTATATATTAAATATCATATAAATCATGATCAATTAGCGTAATAAGTACTACAAATTTTCTATTTATATAACTTTAACAATTGCCCTTAAGGCATCCTTAGAAAAACTCACCATAAAAAACTCGCACCACCAAAGATCAAAATGTCATTTCTTAATACAGTATCAATCATTCTAGAAACAGAAATGTATCGGATATGTATCAGAATAGTGTATAATCTCATAAATATATGTAAAAATATTATATAATATTTATTTATAAGTGATTTGTAATGTATATAATAATTTATTATGCATATTTGAAAATTTGATTTGTCTCTTCACATAATAAAAATTTTCTTTTTACATATTTACTCTCAATCATTTATTAAATTATACATAGTTCAATCAATACATTTTAACTAAACCAAATAAAGTTTAGAAATAATACTTATAACTTTACTATATTTATTTTCTTACTATTAGACTAGTTTCCATAAAATAGTTTTTTTTTTATAACTTATAGTTTGTATAATTTATAAATATAACTTAGTTTATATAACTTAATAGGTCATAATTAAGTATTAATATGTTTAAAAAAAAAACAAATTTTATTAGTTATAATTTTTAAATTAAATGAACTCTTAGTAAATATTAAAAACAAAATATAAAGAAAAATAGTTAAAATAAAATTTATTTATTTTTATGAATTAAAAACTACATATCACTAAATATTTCTTTGTTAATTCTTGACATTAATCTCCATTATTACTTGCTAATTTTTTTAATTGACATTAAGAAAACCTTTAAAAAAATATTTAGAAATTGAAGTTTGTAGGACACAATATATAAAAATATCAAAAGTATCTGACCACATCCTTGGATGTAATCAAATACCAACAAGTATCCATGGATATATTTGAATATCGATAATAAACGATGATTTCATATCTGTAACTTATGATACTGATTAGTTTCACCCATATTGTAAGGAAAGATAAGATATTTTGTTCCTTATTACACCACGATTAAATAATCACTCATTTATTTGAAAACTCTCACTAACACACAATCATTAATTAGCACACATAATCATAAAACTAAGTTGATTACTTCAAAATAATTCACACCACTAATTCCAGAAAACTTTTATTCAAATGAAAATAGCAAAAAAATTTGCCTAATACCGTTTCACTTGTAATGAAGGCTTAATGAACTTTTAACTCAAATGACATCTTGTTTGTTGTTTATATATTGCAACAAATTATAAATCAACTTGAAATATGAAAACGAGTCAGAAAATCACTAAATTAAACGACATTAGTCGCATTGACATGATCCATCTTCAAAAATGATCATGTTCTAACTCAATCTTTCCTTCAAGCTTAACCTCTCACAAAAGCTTGCATGAAATTGAATTTGATCATGTTTAATGAAGTTAAAAAATCTTTGATGTTGATTCTCTCTTCAGGTAAATCTGCACAGCAATTCAGAGCCAATTCCATGATTGAAGTTATAGAAATTACAATAGCATCAATCTGTTCTTTCTCTCCTCTTAGCAAATTTAAATCAACAACTTGAATTGTTGCTTGAGGCATTGACTCATTCACCCAACTCTTTAAACTCAAATCCCCCGAGAACATGTCATCCGTCGGTTTCTTTCTTGTAAATGTTTCCATTAACATAATTCCGAAGCTATATACATCTGCTTTTGGAGACACAATTCCTTTTGATCCATACTCTGCATATCAAACAATTAGTCATATGCATTTGGCCTATGAAGACAGAGAGCGAAAGATGATCTTTCAACTAAAAAGAATGTACTAATTATTTGTCCTGGGATCAGTACCTGGTGCAATATAGCCAATGGTAGCCAAGGATTTGGTTAGTGTTTTAGATTGCCCTGCATCTAAGAGTTTGGAAATTCCAAAATCAGCAACATGGGCAACCATATCTTCATCCAATAAAACATTACTAGGCTTCAAATCACAGTGTACAACTGGTGTAGAATAACCTTGATGGAGATACTCCAAACCCGATGCTACATCTAGCATAATTTTCAATCTCTGCAAGAAATCAAGGCAATAGTTATGAGAATACAACCAATTCTGAAGACTCCCATTTGGCATAAACTCCACCACCAAGGCTCTGAAATCAGCATTAGAACAACTACTAATAACTTTTATGAGATTGCGATGACGAACATTGCGCATTGCTTCACATTCTACATCAAAACTCCTCCATGCTTGTTCCAAGTCCAAATTGAATACTTTGACAGCAATCATTAATCCACTTGAAAGCATCCCTTTAAAAACAGAACCAAAACTTCCCTTACCAAGCAAATTGCTCTCGTCAAATCTATTTGTTGCCTGCAAAAGTTCGTAATAGGAAATCCTTGTTGGCAATCGTACATCTAATGACTCACTTTCAATTGAATCACTAGCATGTTTCTTCTTATATCGAAAGAAAATCAGAAACGACAGTACAATAATAGCTGACAGGATTATGGGCAATATGCATTTCAACCAAATTAATTTTTTGGTTGACCTTTTCTGGGATATTTGGCTGACACATGGTTGTACTTGCAAACTTGGATTGCTTCCACACAATGCACCATTCTTCATGAAAGATTGTGCTGTCAAGTTTTCAAAAGGACCGCCATTTGGGATCTCTCCTCTTAACTTATTGTAAGAAACATTGAGATACCTCAAATCAACTAGTGTTTCCATGGACTTTGGGATCATGCCAGTTATAAAATTGTTGGATAAGTCCAAGAATTGCAAGCTCAACAAGCTGCCAATTCTGTCAGGAATATTTCCAGAAATTTTATTATAAGAAAGATCCAACTTCGTTATTGCCCTCAAATTCTGTACCTGAGGTGGTATAGATCCAATTAAAGCGTTGGAAGACAGGTCTAGTTCCAAGATATCTTCCAAGCTCCATAGTACAGATGGTAGACTAGATGTCAAATTGTTGGAGTCTATGTAAAGATATCTCAAGGAAGTAAGATTCTCGAAGCATTTTGTCACCAATCCATGAATCTTATTATTGCTTAGAGATAACCGACCCAGGTTTTTCAACAGACAAAACTCATCAGAAATCGAGCAATCTAATCTGTTTCCTCGAAGATCCAATTGTTGGAGATTCTTTACCTCCTTAATTCTAGTGGGAATTGATCCTTCAATATCATTCTTATCCAAGGTCAATGTAATCAGGCTACTTAAATTTCCAATTTCTTGAGGAATACTTCCTGTAATTTTGCAATTCTCCAGGAATAATTGTTGAAAAGATTTAGAGAAATTTCCAAGTGAATTAGGAAGTTTACCATACAAAGGATTTCCTGTTAATGATAGGGATTTTATGTGTTTGCACCTGGTCATGGAAGAAAGAAAGCTGATGTCTGGAGCCAAGAGATCATTTGTCAAATTATTCAGTTCTAAGTTAAGAACCTTGAGATTCTTTAAGTTCCCAAGTGAGTCTGGTATAACTCCACTTAGTGAATTTCGGCTCAAATCTAGGAAAATGAGCTTAGAAGCATTAGAAATAGAACTCGGAATGTCTCCACTTAGTTTAACATCAGCAAGTAAGAGCGCTTCAATGCTACCAAGGCCTTGACCAATATTTGATGGAAGAGTTCCTGACAAGGAATTAATCGACAAGTATAACAATTTCAAGGATGAGATGTTAAAGATTTCTTGATGAATCGTTCCAGTTAGTTTGTTTTGGCCCAAGTATAGTTCCTCAATGTAACTCAGATCAGCTATTCCCTGTGATATAGAACCTGTATTTTTGGATTGAAAGTGCACATTACACATTAGTAAGAAAAACAGAACTTGCAACCGAGTTACTAATCTGATCTTAAAATCATGAGTTTATAGGTTTGACTAATTGACATACCGGTGAATGAGTTTCCATCAAGATATAACCTTGTTAGGGAAGTACAGTTACCGATCGATTTTGGAATGCTTCCCACAAAATTATTTGTAGATAGCTTAAGATCTTCTAGTACTGGAAGTTGATGACACATATCCCATGGCAGATTGCCTTGAATATTATTGTGGGAAAGGTAGAGACCTTTCAAAGAAGATATATTGAAAATCGAAGTAGGAATTTGACCTGTAATATAAACACGTCAATATTTAACATATAATTTAAGTATCTTGTCATAAATTTAATGCATGAACAAAAAGAAAAAGCAATGACAAATTTTCTACAAATTAATTAAACAGGATATCACATAATACTTTTTATGAGTTTGTATGTAACCCACAGTAGTGCACATAACATTTTATGTCGTATAGTCCAAGGCTGCCAAAAGAAAAGAAAAACAACTTACCTTCGAGATTATTGGAACCAATATCTATTCCTTGAAGCATATTCGAGTTTCCAATGTCTTTTGGTATGTGCCCACTAAATCTATTATCAGACAATCTAAGAAATTTGAGCTCTTTGCATCGATGCCAATGCACAGGCAGTAGGCCGGAGAATTTATTTTCATACAGATAGAGTGATTCGAGTTTCGGAAGATAACGACACATCTCCGATGGGATACTTCCTATAAAATTATTAGTATAGAGTTCAACATATTGCAGCTCTGAGTTATTGAAGAAGGTCAATGGTAAGGAACCCGAAAGTTGATTATCTGCCAAGTATAGTACCCTCAAGTTTAAAAGATTACCAATCTCCTTTGAAATGTTCCCTGAAATTGCTAATAATTGTTATACAAGTATATAGTTTACCAAATATTACATTTGGAATGTATGGCTTAGTATATGTGTAGTCCAGAAGTATACCTAATAAGTTGTTAAAAGATAGGTTGATTCCTAGGAGACCGGAAATGTTGAAAATACTTGAAGGTATGATGCCAGAAAGTCGATTTTGAGCAATCTGCAATAACTTTAAATTTGAGAATCTACCAATCTCGGGTTGAATATTTCCTTCAATGGAATTTTCATTCAAATTTATGTTCTCGAGTTTTGAAATGTTGTGTGGAAATATTTGGATAGATCCATCGAAATTGTTCTTGGAAAGAATCAAATGTTGAAGATTAGGTAAGCCTCCCATTATCCATGTTGGAATCTCTCCATTGAACATGTTCTGACTGAGGTTAACCATCTTTAGTCGCCGCAACATGGCTAACTCTTTAGGTAGATGACCATGAAAGTTGTTACCAGTAAGATCAAGATCAGCAAGAAAGGAAAGGTTTCCCAATTGAGGAGGTATGGTACCACTAAGACCCATATTAGTAAGATTTAAGGCCTTGACCCGTAAATGACGGGTGCCACAAGTGACACCAACCCAAATACATACTGAGGAAGATGTTGACCAATTTGTAGCCAAGAGATTATGAGTGTTTTTGAATATAATAGAGGACTTGAGAGCAAGAAGTGCAGATTGATCAGTGGTGACGTTGGTCGTGCTCATAGAAAATAAGCACCTCATGAAGCACTGTAATAAAAACAAGAAAATATTAAAACAAAAGCAAAATCTCTCCATTATGGATGTGGTGGTGGTGGATTAGAATGGATGTCTCCGGAGGAGAAAATAATGCAGAGGTAAAAAGGAGATGATAGATAGTGTATATATATGATGACTAAACTTATGAATAGGTTATCAAGTCAATGTGGGTCAAAACATTTGGCCGGGTGCATTAAAATATTAATTCTTATATAAAATTAAATTACTCATTCTTTTCTTGACGCTATAGCTGGTGGCCTTGTGCTATAATTATTAGTGAACAAATAGAAATCTCATCATGGTTGCAGTTCTTACTCTCTCTTTCATAAAAACATACATATCTTCAATACATATATAAGAAAAACATGTCTACTTTGAAATGGACTTTACATTTTGTGATGATTAGCAAAGTTTTTAATGATAGCTTGTAGAATTAGTTGTTCATTAGTACCATTGTTTATTTATTTCTAGTTCATCAGTGGGTTACTAACTTCTAGTTGCCATCATTCGCAATTAAGCATGAACAAATTTGATTGTTTAATTAATAGATTCAACAACTCCACTTGTTGCCTTATGTTGACCATATACAATGTTTTGGGTCTAATTAAAGGTAGAAAATTTGTTTATGAAATCATATAAGAAAATATTAAGTTTTCAAGAATAACGTTGTTAATTGGTAGATAATTAGTGGATACTAGATAATGGAGGGAAGAAGATTGATTTAAATTGGGTAGATTCACCGCATAACACAACATGTAGATGAATTTATTGGATGGGGAAGCATTGCACAAAAGGAACCACTCTCCAATTTAAAATCCATAAACTACCATTTACATTTCATATACGAGTCATGCAAAAGATTCAAAAGTGTGTTTTCTTTTCTTCCTCATTTGAAAAGATAAAGAAATAAAAATATGTCATTTTGGTAATTTAAAGTTAAAATTAGAATTTTTTTTAATATTCTATTAAATTATTTTTTAACATTGTCAGTTTTTCATTCATTCAAGAAATGTCAAATTCTCTCAATTTTAAATTTTCATATTGTTAACCTCAAGAGAAAAGTGTAATTTTTTTTTTTTTAATTTTAATAATATATGGAGTTGAGGTTGATATGCTTTTCTTTTTGAGTATTTGCATTAGATGCTTGAAGCATTACATTTATTTTCATTCGATTGTGTGTCTGTCTTTATTTTATTTTTTTTTTTTTCTTTCTTTGAATTGTTCAAAATGTTGAAAATTGTCAAGAATGAAGCATTTTTAACTTCTCCTGTCAACAAGTCCATATTGAGTTAGTTTCTTATATGTAATTAGTTTATCCTAGTTTTCTTTTGTCTTACATATTTTCATACTATTTTCTGTAAGTTGTCCTATGGAAAGGCAATCTAATATAGAATTGAACACATACAATGTGGATTTACGAATCAAAGTGATAGCTCTAAGGACTCATAATTAAATGTTACTAGTGAGGACAGAACGACTCATAACTAAATGCTAATAATAAGGATAGAATGCTCATTATCATACGCTTTAACTTAAAGACCTACCCATTAATTGCTATAACATTATTAGCCATTAATCTATATATATACTGGCTTTCGTGACATATGCAATGCGTTAAATTGTGTTTATGATATTTTTATATATGTTAATTAGCAATATATTTACATATCAAGAAATTATAATTATTAAAAATAATAATTCATGTTAATGATATTAAACAAGTAGATAAATATATTAAAATTTTTAATTTATAACAAAAACATATAATTTAAAAAAAAATAAAGATGGAAAATAATTAACACATTAATATTTTAATCATAAAAATTATACTCTTTTATTTTAATTCATTGCTTTTTAAAAAAAATAATTTACTAATATAAAATTAAAATTTTCAAATATTAATTATTATTGATATATAGTTATTGAAAAATTATAAATTTATTAATATTAAAAAGAATTAGGAAAGAAAAATATCAATTGTCATAAATCAATTACAGTCCTATTAATATTAAAATAGAGAAAATAAATATTCTATTTGAAGAAAAATAACAACTAAAAAATATCTATATCATAGTAAAAAACTCAGAAGGGTACTTAAGAAAATTAAAAGAAAAAATTACTAAATCATATGTTTTTGAAAAAAAAGAAGTTAAATTCATAATTTTAAATATAGAATTAGAAAGACAATGGGGGAGAGATTTGTCAATTGATATAGAAAAGAGGAGAGAGTATTGCTTTAAGTTGGGAAAACACACTATACAGACTTGGTCTGAAAAAACATATTAAAGGATGGTGTGGCCAATTAACCGCCGGTCCACCACCTCAATGGACTTCAAGGTTTCAAGAAGAAAGTTGTTAAGTTGGGAAAACACACTATATAGATAATGGGGGAGAGATTATTGCTTTTGATTGGAAAAAACACATTAAAGGATGGTGCTGGCCAGTTAACCTTCGCCTCAGTGGACTTCAAGAAGAAAGTTGTTAAGTTGGGAAAACACAATACATAGATAATGTGGGGAGAGATAATTGCTTTTGGTTGGAAAAAACACATAAAAGGATGGTGCTGGCCAGTTAACCGCCGGTCTGCTACCTCAGTGGACTTCAAGTTTTCAAGAAGAAAGTTGTTAAGTTGGGAAAACACACTATATAGATAATGGGGGGGGGAGATGATTGCTTTTGGTCTGAAAAAACACATTAAAGGATGGTGCTGGCCAGTTAACCACTAGCTCAGTAGACTTCAAGTCTTCAAGAAGAAAGTTGTTAAGTTGGGAAAACACACTATATAGATAATGGAGGGAGAGATGATTGCTTTTAGTTAGAAAAAACACATAAAAGGATGGTGCTGGCCAGTTAACCGCCGCCTCAGTGGACTTCAAGTTTTCAAGAAGAAAGTTGTTAAGTTGGGTCAACACACTATATAGATAATGGGGGAGAGATGATTGCTTTTGGTTGGAAAAAACACATTAAAAGATGGTGCTGGCCAGTTAACCGCCGCCTCAATGGACTTCAAGAATTCAAGAAGAAAGTTGTTAAGTTGGGAAAACACACTATATAGATAATGAGGGGAGAGATGATTGCTTTTGGTTGGAAAAAACACATAAAAGGTTGGTGCTGGCCACCAGTCCACCACCTCAGTAGACTATAAGTTTTCAAGAAGAAAGTTGTCAAGTTGGGAAAACACACTATATAGATAATGGGGGAGAGATGATTGCTTTTGGTTGGAAAAAACACATAAAATGATGTGCTGGCCAGTTAACCATCGGTCTGCCTTCTCAGTAGACTTCAAGTTTTCAAGAAGAAAGTTGTTAAGTTGGGAAAACACACTATATAGATAACAGGGGAGAGATGATTGCTTTTGGTCGGAAAAAACACATTAAAAGATGGTGTTGGCAAGTTAACGCCGCCTCAGTGGACTTGAAGTCTTCAAGAAGAAAGTTGTTGAGTTGGGAAAACATACTATATAGATAATGGGAGAGAGATGATTGCTTTTGGTCGGAAAATACATTAAAGGATGGTGCTAGCCAGTTAACCGCCGGTCTGCCACCTCAGTGGACTTCAAGTCTTCAAGAAGAAATTTGTTAATTTGTAATTAATTAGTGGAAAAGGTATATAATGGAGGAGAGAGAGGATTGCTTGTTAGTTTTATGTTTGGTAATAATATGGACTTGAATTCATAGGATGAAGAAACATAGCACGAAGTGCAAATTAATAGCAATAATACCTCTGATTACATCATACTTTGTTATATAAAAAAACAAATGACAAACTACACTCTCCTCCCTTGATATTTGACGATATAGTATTAAATTTTTTAATTTGGAAAAATTGTTATCCCCCTACAAAAATAAATGGAAAAAATAACAATATTATAACCCAAATGATTTTGTACAGCTTGCACAAAAACATTCATCATTAACTGTTTCATTTCATTCTAATAATGTCCAGCTTGCATAAAAACATTCATCATAAGAATTTAATTCATTTTAATTATCTTTTTTAAAACTTTTTTTTATTTTTAATTATTATCAAAATTGTTATCATTTATAAGGAATTCAATTGAATTGGATTATTAAGACAAATATAACCTTAATTTTCCCTTTATTTACCCTTATCTTGCACTCAAAATCAATGTCTTATCTCAACACTATTTCTCCTATCCATTCTTATCTCCCTTCCCATCACTCTTTCCCCTCTGAATCTATATTAAGATTTATTTTTCCCTCTCCCTCCCTCCATTGCCATTAGTTGAGCTCCCTTCAAATTACTTGCTGAGTTTTTATTTTCTCTTCTAGTTAACACAGTTCTATGTGTTCAATTTAGTATTCAATCCATTATTATGAGTTCAAGCCTATCTTTTATTTGGAAGATTTCAAAATTAGTTATTCAAACTTTTGGAAAAGTGAAAGTATATTTTATAGTTGCAAGGGTAATATTGTAAAAATATTAAATTGAATTGAATTCTATTAATTATAATTGTATTCCAAATAATAAATTTCCATTTAATTCATTTATATTCTTAATTTTATGATTTGTTCCAACCATGAAAAATAATTTAAATTAAAATGAAATGAAATAAATTGAATTGAATTCTTTGATGCATTTGTTCCAAACTCACCCTTAGAGCTTTTCTATTTCACTTTCATTTTGTTCTTTTGGCTTTCTAGCCATGCCTTCTAATATCTAGGTCGAAGACCTATCTTGGTAATTTTGATCCTTATAAATGATCCATAATGCAATGTTTTTTGTGTTTAATGGTAGATAATTTATTGATCAAACCATAGAATACAATATATAGGAAAATGTCATTAATTAGTGGACAATATATAGATGATGGAGTAGAGAGGATCACTTATTCACTTTAAGTTTTAAGAACTTATTAAAAGATGAAGAAATATTGCACAAAGGAAATACTATCTAATTTAACAACCCCAAAACCCCCCATTTCACGAGTCATGCAAAGGGAGTTCAATTAATCACAAGTACGTATGAATGAAATAGGGTTATTTTATCAAATTCAGAAATAATTAATTTTAAGTAAATGGCGGATTTAAAAGAAAAAAAAAACAGTGTGAATAACTTGGCACATAATAATTGATGGTACGAAACTGTAGTCTATCCTTTAATTAGTGAACAAACTAAGGAAGAGTATAGGAATCCATAATTTGTTGCTCCATCTTCAACTTACATTTATGAGTCTTAAATGAAGAGTTTTTCACTTTTACTCAATATTCAAACAGATAATAGTGTGTTTTCTTTTTTAAAACAAATCATGAGATTATATTAGACTACATTAATGGAATGAATGTTTAGCTAGAAATCTGTTATATTCAAGGTCAACTCTCATAAATTAAAAATGAGATTTGAGTATTAATGTAGACAGATTTATGTGGTTAAGCATTCATTATGTACGTAGTCTAATAAATTTGTCATATTAAATCAATTTATTCATAAAATAATTAGGTGACACCTTAAAATCTTTCTACTTATTTTTATTTTTTTATAAAAAAATTGTAATGTAAACTTTTAAAGTTAGGAAGAAAAAAAAAAAAAAAAAAAAGGATATAGTGATTGTGCATGACTCGTGATCAGTATTACTCTGTAACTTGGATTAAAGAAAAAGTTAAAAAAATATTTGGGTATAGTGCAATGTAAAAACTATGGATTGAGTGCTGATATGGTTCGAAAATAGTAAGTGGGCAGACTTTAAAAAAAATAATAAAAATATTTTCTTAAAACTGAATAATAAATTTAACCTCTCAATTAGATAATTATCCCACTTTTATTTATTTTTCTGGAACCGAAATTGTTTCATCAATATTATAGTGAGAAGATTTGAATTATTTTCGTGCTCTGTTGATTTTAATGGACTTTACATTTTGTGATTATTAGAAAAGTTTTTAATGATATCTTGGAGAATTAATTGTTGTTTAGTACCATTATTAATTTACTTGTAGTTCGTTAGTGGGTTACTAACTCCTAGTTATCATCATTCGCATTTAGGCATGAACAAATTTGATTGTTTAGTTAATAAATTCAACCAACTCCACTTGTTGCCTTATGTTGTCCACAAGCAATGTCTTGGGTCTAATTAATGGTATAAAATTTATTTATCAAATCATATAAGAAAATATCAACTTATAAAAATCCAAAAATATTAATATTTAAATGAGTAATATGAGTAATATAATGTTAACGAGTCAAAGTTCAACACGAGGTTGAGTTAATAATTAGTAAGTCTGGATTTTACTAGGTTAAGTTGTCTTTCTGGTGGCTACCGTACAAAGGGGCGGTACTTTTGACCTATGAAAACTCTAATACCAAAGTCAGTATATGAACAAAGTATAAAACCTAAAAAGCTGTAAAAGAGTAAGGTTTGAGAGAGCAATCTACTTTACCTTTGGGATTTCAGCCCCTTTATATAGAATATTGTGGCCAATAAAATTGTGTTATGTGTCATAGTATTAAGTAAATAATTATGACGGCAGTTACAGTTATAATGGGATATGATGATGTCCATTGCAAGTTTAAGGTGCATAGGGACTTGAACTAGTAGTTAATAAATCTCAATTAGAACAGGTGCTTAAAAATAAATGGATCATATACTTGGTCCTGCTCCCCGTTTACGAGGTGCATTTTGTATGCTAAATTCTTTGAAATTTTGGTGTGCTATCACTAATGTGGTGTGATGCTGGTGTGATATTTTTATCACTAGCATGATGTTTATCATTATTGCTATGTTGTACATGCTGTAATCCACCTTATAACTTATCCCATTTTACTCCGCCTTATAACTATTCCATCTTATTACTCTCTCATTTTTCAGTGTGAATTGAGAAGTTCGACCTTGTTATGATAGCAATTTATACTTAATTTTTGCCTATTAATGGGGACTAATATGCAGTTGTATTAAGCTTTACTGAAATAAATAGCATACTTTGCTCTGTGGGTGAAAACTTGAGACTGTTTGCTAATGTTATAGCATTCTGGGTGAAAACTCTAGCTTGTTGGTGTTTCTTAGTCACTTGATTTATCTGAGTGCTTTGCCCAGGTGCTACCTTTTTAGCCTGTGCTGCCCACCCCGAGTATGACTATAGAAGTCCTAGCCTTTTGTCATCTCCTTAAGCTCTATCTTCAGGTCGGGTAAAAACCTAGTACCTTTGACAATTTAGCATTCGGGGAGCCTTGCTGTAAAGCTATTTATGCCTCTCCTCGGGGTCATGCTATTATATACTTGTATAAACTCTTAGTTTTACAATTTACGGTGTATTAACCATTTGAATTTTAGATTCAACTATGAGCTATATATAGTTTGCGATATAGGAGAGGAATACTTTCCTTTTGCAATAGTTATTTTGACCTTTGTAATATTGGTTATTTGTGCTAAGCTTTAGGCTAAATCACTTGAAACATTTATCAAGCATCAAATAATAAATGACTTGGTCGCATGAACAAATTTGGTTGTTTAGTTAATAAATTTAACCAACTCCACTTATTGCCTTATGTTATCCATAAGCAATGTTTTAGGTCTAATTAATGGTATAAAATTTGTTTATCAAATCATATAAGAAAATATCAACTTGTAAAAATATGAAAATATTAATATTTCAATGAGTAATATTATGTTAATAAGTCAAAGTGCAACTTACTATGACGGGGTGAGTTAATAATTGTTAAGTCTGAATTTGACCAAGCTGAGATATCTTCCACATGGCTGACCTGCAAAGGAGGCGATCTTTTTGACCTATGAAAACTTTTATGCCAAAGTCAATGATCAAAGTATAAAAGCTGAAAAGCTATAAAAAATCAGTATATGATCAGAGTATAATGGTCTTTTTGACCTTTATAGTCATAAGGGAGAAAGTATTGGATGTCACTCCTCCCAAGGATTATCACTAGCTAAAAAGCTGTGTGTGGACTCTTTTGAGCTATTTGTTACGACGATAGGCGATAGCTTATTCCATGTTAAAGGCAATGAGCTCATTTTGATTTAGTGATTTCGTGCACAAAGATTTTCCTAAAATAAATTCATAATGGCGACTGAAAAGCCGAACTCAATAAGAAACTTGTTAAACTCACATATGTGAGAACATTTAATGCAATCATGCCAAAAAGAATAAGCAATAATATTTTATTATATACTTGTATAAACTCTTAGTTTTACCATTTATGGTGTATTGACCGTTTGAACTTGAGATTCGGCTCTGAGCACATAGCTTGCAATGTAGGGGAGGAATACTTTCCTTTTGCAGTCGTTATTTTGACCTCCATAATATTGCTTATTTGTACTAAGGTGTAGGCTAAATCACGTGAATCATTTATCAAGCATCAAATAATAAATATGACTCAGTCGTCTGTTGACCCGAGTTTGAAAATGTATAACAAATAAGTATTTCGTATTGGCCATAGTTAAAGCCATAAATTCATAAAAATAAATTCTATGGAGATAACAATTATTTGTGAGGGTCGATTATAAAGCTCAAATTTGTATTAAAAAAGCATACTAGCCAAGCATATTATGCATAATCATTTATGATCTCTACTTATTATTATTTTTTTAATAAGAATACTTGCATATATTTTGTAAACATGCAATTATAAGCTATCTATATGAAAATATAGAATCCAATGGCCTATATGTGATTTTTTAGAATTATTCAGTTCATTTTATATGAGAATATAGGAGTTTGGGGTCTATGTGCAATTATCTCAAAGTATTTAGATGATTAACATGAAGTTAGAGATGTATTTGCGAACTACAAAACATTTTTTGGTAAAACAGTACCAAAGAGTTAGGCCATTATTTAATTATATAAATTATTGGACAAATATGAAAAATTATATAACAATTTCGGGCCAAATTTACAACTTTATAAATATGTAAAATATTTGAGGCAGATATGAAAATATAATAAGTCAGGGACCAAATAACAATTATGTAAATCTGTATATGATTAGAGTATAAAAGCTGGACAACCTATTTTATCTTAGAGACTAGAGATAATACAAGATTATAACAATCCAATAAGATTAGTACACGTGGCCGGATTATAACAAGCTAATCCTAATTGTAACTGTCACAATTAATGTCTCGTTAGTAGTGTAATAGACATCATCATGTCTCATTATAAATTTAACTTTCATCATAACTATCTAATTAATACTTTGACACGTAACACAATCTTATTTGCTACAATATTCTATATAAAAGAGCTGAAACCCTAAAGCTAAAACAAATTATTCCTCTTACTCATACTCTTTATAGTTTTTTCAGTTTATACATACTGACTTGATCATCGAAGTTTTTACAGGTTTAAAGAATCGCAGAGAGTTGGAGTTTCAAAAGTTTAAAGAACTGCCCCTTTATAGATTAATCATATGGAGGACAACTCTGCCTGGTCAATCTGGTTTTAACAATAATATTGTCTTTTTATGAGTTCTTTGTATTTAGAAATTTTTGTCAATTAGTGTCAATACTATCCATACCATAAAAAAATTGCTTATTTATAAACAACGAGATAATTATAGTTCCAAAACTTAGTATGTCTATATAATTGTGACTCATTAAACCTATAATTATTCTTATAATTGATTTTCTAGTTAAGGCCTATTTGATATAGAGATTTTCAAAGTCATAAGTCAGATTGCAAAAATTAGATTAATTTAAAATTATTGATAACATAGCAATTGATATTCGTATGTATGACATATGACTATATATCTTATCAAATTTAAACAATTAATTTGAAATTATTGATAACATAGCAATTGATATTCTTTTTCTTTTAAATTTCTTCGTGTCTTAAACAGCACAACATTTAATAACTAAATATGTTTTTCCCTGCTTGTTATTAAAAAAGGATTTGCCCAATATTGTTTCACTTGCCCTGAAGGCTTAATAAACTTTTAACTGAAAAAGAATCGGACAATCACTAAGTTAAGCAATATCAGTCGCATTGACATGACCTATCTTTCAAAATGATCATGTTCTGATTACTCAATCTTTCCTTCAATCTCGACCTCTCTTAAAAGGTAACAAGAACTTGACATTGATCACATCTAATTAAGTTAACACATCTTTGATGTTGATTCTCTCTTCAGGTGGTCTGCACACAACAACTCAGAGCCAATCCATTATTGAAATTATAGAAATTACAATAGCATCAATCTGTCCTTTCTCTTCCCTTAGCAAATTTGAATCAACAACTTGAGTTGTTGCTTGAGGCGCTGACTCATTCATCCAACTCTTTAAGCTCAAATACCCCAAGAACATGTCATCCGTGGGTTTCTTTCTTGTACATGTTTCCATTAACATAATTCCAAAGCTATAATATGCATCTCCTTTTGGAGACACGATTCATTTTGATCCATACTCTGCATATCAGACAATTAGTCATATGCATTTGGCCTATTTAAGACAGATAGAGATGGACTTTAGCTAAAAAGAATGAAATAATTAATTTTCCAGGGATCAGTACCCGTTGCAATATAGCCGATGGTTGCCAAGGTTTTGATTTGTATTTTAGATTTCCCTGTGTCTAAGAGTTTGGAAATTCCAATATCATCAATATGGGTAACCATATCTTCATCCAATAAAGCATTGCTAAGCTTCAAATCAGAATGTACAACTAGCGTAGAATAACATTGATAGAGATACTCGAAACCATATCTTCCAAATTATGTTTTCTTATGAGCATGTCCTAGAGGTCAGGTTTCTTGTTAAATCATTACGTGGATTTTAAGAGTACAAAATTTTTTATAAGTTACTAGTAACCTGACCTCTGTTATTATGTAACAGAACTCCCACCTTGCATCATATTTATGAGAGAGAGAAAAAAATTATATCATCACTCTTCACAACGATACAAACTACTAATATACTTATTGTTTCCCTTTAGCTAGTACTAGTAAGTATATAAGTTTTAACCATTCTATCATAACATGCTAGATATTATTGCAAAAAAACTAAACTCCAGAAGACATAAGATAATGACAGGAAATGATAAAGAAAAGCCATACAACCATTATATTAAACATCAAAAACACATAACATGACCCATTCTTTCAAACGATCATGCACGGACTCAAAGTTGAGAAAGCATAAACTATAAAGGAAACAAAATCTTTCCTTCATGTTCAATCTCTCACATATGTTTAGATGAATTTGGATTTGATCTTGGTCAATGAAGTTAACACATCTTTGATGTTGATTCTCTCTTCAGCTCAGTGTACACAGCAACACAAAGCCAATTCCATGATTGAAGTTATAGAAAGTACAATAGCATCAATTTGTTCTTCCTCCCCCTTAATAAATTTGAATCCACAACTTGAATTGTCGAGTTAGGGACAGACTCATTCACCCAATTTGTCAAGCTCAAATACCAGAGAAACTTGTCATCTGTCAGGTTTCCTTCTTGTAAATGTTTCTATTAAAAAAATGCCATAACACATCTCCCTTTATAGAAACAATTCCGCTGGATCCATATTCTACATCTCAAAATGTTATAATGAAATTCATACTCTTAAAAAAAAAAAAAAAAATTATGATGAAATGAGTAGCTGGTGCCATGTACCCGAGAGTAGCTAAGGTATTCGTTTGTGTTCTAGACTGTCCTGCATCCAATAGTTTGGCTATGCCAAAATCAGCAACATGGGCAACCATACCTTCGTCAAGCAAAATATTGCTAGGCTTCATATCACAGTGAACCACATGTGTTGAATAACCATGATGGAGATACTCTAATGCAAATGCAACATCTATCATTATGTTCAATCTTTGTAAGAAGTCTAAACAATAGTTGTGCGCATATAACCACTTTTCAAGACTCCCATTTTGCATGAACTCCATTACCAATGCTTTGAAATCAGCATTGTTTGTGCAACTGCTGATGATTTTAATCAAATTGCGATGCCGAATGTTACGCAATGCTTCACATTCGACGTCAAAACTTCTTGATGCTGCCTCCAATTCGAAATTAAATATTTTGGCAGCAACCATAGAACCACTTGAAAATCTCCCTTTAAAAACTGAACCAAAACTTCCCTTACCTAGAAAATTGCTCTCATCAAATCTGTTGGTTGCCTGTAGAAGCTCATAATAGGAAATCCTTTGTGGAACTCCAGCAATCAATAACCCATTTTCTGTTGAATCACCAGTCTTTTTCCCCTATATAACAAAATGAGTACACATAATAGTAGAAGAATAGCAGATGCAATTACAGGCAATATAAATTTTAACAGAGTCAACTTCCTTGGGGATCTTTGGTCAGTTTTCTTGATAACACATGGAGGAACTTGTAAACGTGGTCTGCCACATAGTCCATTATTCATCGTGAACGACTCAGCTTTGAAATTTACAAATGAACCACCACTTGGGATCTCTCCTTGTAACTTGTTGTAAGATACATTGGTATCTTTCAAATTGAAAAGTGACTCCATGGACTTTGGAATTGTGCCGGTTAGAATATTGTGAGAAGGTCCAAGGTTTACAATGTGAGTAACCTGCCAATCGTGCTAGGAATACTGCCAGAAATTTTATTCCCAGATATATCTAAAAATATTATAGCCCTCAGATTTTGGATTTCTGGTGGTATAGATCCGTTAAAAGCATTGAAGGAGAGGTTTAGCTGCAAGTTATCTATAAGATTCCATAAGGAAGTTGGTATTGAAGAGGTCAAATCATTAGAATCCAAGTTAAGATATCTTAAAGAAGTTAGATTCTCCAAGCATGATGGCACCAATCCAAAGAACTTATTGCCGCTAAGATATAACTTGTTTAGATTTTTCAACTCACACAACTCATCAGGAATGGAACTATCTAATTTGTTCCCAGCAAGAGACAATTGTTGTAGATTATGTAATTGCATCATTGTGGTGGGAATTGATCCTTTCAAATTATTTTCACCCAGCTGTAATGCAATCAAACTAGTGAGATTGCCGATTTCTTGGGGTATTCTTCCCGTTATTTTGCAATCCCACAAGAATAAGTTTTGAAAGGAACTAGAGAAATTCCCAATTGAATTAGGAAGTTGACCATGCAAATGATTTCCTGATACTGACAGAACACTCAATTGTTTGCAATTGGAAAGAGAAGAGAGAAAGCTAATGTCACTGCTCAAATTATTGAATTGTATGTTCTGAAGCTGAAGGTTCTTTAAATTTCCAAGTAAGTCTGGTATTACTCCGGCTAATGAATTTCGGTCTAATTCCAATTGAGTGAGCATGGAAGCATTAGAAAAAGAGCTGGGAATCTGTCCACTCAGATTGTTGGCAGCGAGGTAAATAATTTCAAGGTTACAAAGGCCATAGCCTATGTTTGATGGAAGAATTCCTGACAAGGAATTGAATGACAAGTACAATCTTTTCAAGGTTGAGATGTTGAAGAGATTCGGAGGTATAGATCCACTTAGCATGCTTTCTCCCAAAGATAGTGCCTCGATGTTTTGTAGGTAATCTATTTCCCATGGTATAGAACCTGCACCATTAGGATTATGAATACATACATAGGTGTTATACAACTGATACCAAATCATTTGATATATATATAGCTGATGACATACCTGTGAAAGAGTTTATACTAAGATCTAACTCTATCAGTGACGTGCAGTTTCCAATTGATCCCAATTAAAAGATAAATTAATAAAACCTTTGCACTATACATATATAGTGAAGAAAGTTATCAATAATTTGACCAGCTCTTTGTGTGGATACTAACCTGATGCTAGCTGACCAGAGAGTGCATTCTGTTGGAGATAAAGGAATTTGAGTTTGGAGAGATCTGGACACATGTTTGATGGGAGATTGCCTACAAGATTATTAAAAGCTAGATCAAGAAGTTATTAAAGATAGCCCTTGGTATAGAACCCGAAAATCCATTCCTTCGCATGGATATTCTCCTCAATTCTGAAATATCACCCATCTCTCTTAGAATGCTTCCTGATTATTATTATTATATATTTTTTTTTTTAAATGAATGAAATTAGACAGATAAAACAATTTTTTTCCAATTAAAATTAAAACATAAATACAACGATCTATTTGAAGTAAACTATGACATATTTAAAGTATATCAAAACTGCGAAAAGCCAAAGTCTAATTTATCTTATTTATTTTGTGAAGCAGTGAATTGAAGTATCTGATATCATTAGACTTAACTCATATGGTGAAGTAGTAAGGATAAGAATTGTTTACATAAATTTCAAACTTTTGGTGTTAAGAAATAGATTCAAATGAAAATGAAAAATTTCCCCTTTCCCACCCTCCCCCACATCTCAACACACATTGACACAAAATAATATTTATTACAAAATTTCTCTTCTTAAAATAATATATTCCTGCAAAACAATATTTTTTTTTTTTTTTAATTCAAGAGTTTATGGGTTTGAGTTTGAATGAATTATAATCTTTGTAAGGATTGTTGTTTTAGTTTTTGCATAAAAAATATTTTCTGTTAAAAAAAAAAAGGGTTGGCAATTTTTGTAAGTGTCCCTTGCAAGATTTTGAAAGTAAACAAAATATATATTTGTAATTATTTTCAAATACTGTTTGGTAGTTTTTGTATTAAAATCCTATAATTTATGAATTCTTCTGGTTATAAATACTATCATGAAAGACAAAAAAGAGACTAAAGAAAAAGGAATACAAAATAAAGCCAAATACATTTTATTGTATAGTAAATTTAAGTCATATTTTCTTTCCCCAGAATTTTAAGCCATATTTAATACTCACATATTTTGACAAATTTGAGTAAATTATTCTACTATATGAAACTTGACATTCTATTTCAGGTATAAAAAATATGATTAATTTTTTAAAACTTTTGTTTTTTAGAGTTTTATCAGAGATACTAAATACATAGTATTTTGTTGTTTATCTTTTAGCTTTTTTGTATTTTTTTCTCAGGAAAAAATAATTGATTGCATTTTATGATGGTTACATTTTATTTTATTTTCATTAAAATTATTTATGTTTTAGACCCCTCAAGTCACAACTCAATTATGTAGAAGTTAGTGTTTACTTCCATGGGTATCACATTCACTTACCACTCAAGCACTCAGTACGAGAATATCACATCATTTAATAAGAGATTTTTTTAATTTTTTTTTATCTAAAAAAAAGGTTGCATCATTAAGATGACACCCTTCTCGTCTAAAAGCATGCTTTAGTATATATAATTAAGAAGTTCATACCAGATAAATCGTTTTGAGACAAGTTTATATATTGGAGGCCAGAAATGTTGAAAATGCTTGAAGGAATAGTGCCTGAAAGCCGATTTCGAGCCATCTGCAGGATCTTTAAATTTGATAATTTGCCAATCTCAGGTTGAATATTTCCCTCAATGGAATTTGAATTTATATTCAAGCTCTCGAGTTTTGATATGTTGTGTGGAAATATTTGGATAGATCCACTGAAATTATTTTGGGAAAGAATAAGATGTTTAAGCTTAGGTAAACCTCTCATTATCCATGCTGGAATTTTTCCATTGAACATATTCTGAATTAAGTTGACCACTTCTAAATGACGCAACATGGCTAACTCTGAAGGTAGGTGACCATGAAAGTTGTTACCAGTAAGATCAAGATCAACAAGAAATGAAAGGTTTCCTAGTTGTGGAGGTATAGTACCAGTAAGACCCGTATTTGTAAGATTTAAGAGTCAGGATTTAAGGTCCTGACTCGTCGATGGCGGTTGCCACAAGTGACACCAATCCAAGTACACACCGAGGAAAATGAAGACCAATTTCTAGGTATAAGATTATGGGGATGTTCGAATGTAAAAGAGGACTTTAGGGCAAGGAGTGCAGAATGATAAGTGATGAGATTGGTCACGCTCATAGCAAATAAGCATGTCATGAAGCAGTGTAGTGACAAAGTGAAAATTGAAAAACAAAACCAGAAACTCTCCATTTTGAAAGTGTTGGTGCTAGCATACAATGGATAGATGTGTCCGGCGGAGAAAATGATGCATATATAGAGGTGGGAACAATAAGTAGAATATGTATAAGATTAATATCCTAAGTTTGTTTAAGTCATCAATTTTGTCTAAACTTGTCCCTTAATATACGTTAATGATTGATTTGCTTTCTCAAAGCTAATGGGATTTTTTTATTATTATTATTGAAGAAAGAAGAAGACAATTACATATATATATATATATATAATTTGTTATGTTAGAGCTTTTTTTTTTTTTTTTTTTTTTTTTTTAACCATTTATAGTATTTACATGAAAATTCATCTCATAATACATGAGATACTCTCAAACATTATTCAATTTAAAAGCTATCATGTTAAAAATGAGCACTCGTGGCAACCTCATTCTCCATCTTAAAAAACATTCTAAATTTTTTAATGTTGTTAATTAACAGCATTTATCTTGGGTGGCCTTATTGCTAAGCCAGGGACTTAATTACCCTCATTAATTGACAATTGTTCGTTAATTAATAATGATATAATTATACTAAGATTTATTAACCAGGTAATTGATATCTTCCAAGTTAGGTTCCTGTTTATTCCTTCTGAGTTCACACCTCTCCTCCTCCTCTATCAACAGATTGAATCTTGTCCAGCAAAATCGTGAGTTCCCATATTTCGAATATCTCCTCTATCATGATTTTTTGAACATTACTGCATACAGTTCTTTTTGTAATATTTTGATCTTGTAAGAGGCTCAACTTTCTTCTAATCCATTTACCCCAAGAATGATCTCAGTGAAATCAATAATTTGAAGAACGTTGAGGTTTTTTTTTTTTTTTGAGGGGGGGGTGGGGGGAGAACACATACCCAGCGATTCCATTCCTTCGGATCCGAGCTACTCACTGAGCTTTAGAATTTTGACGGCACCCTGATGTTGGATGGGTCTTAGAGCTCATGAAGTCAAATAGAGCTTTGCTCTCTTTGTTTTGACTTATGGGTTATGATTCTTATAATTTTTTGGGTCGTTTAATTTATGTGATAGTTGATTCTTTTGAAGGAAGAGATGTGTACGTCTATGTTTTTTGTAGTTATCTTTTCAAATTGAATAACTCCTACTACTATTTGATGAATTTCTGACTTCTCAAGTTTAACGGTTTCGCTTTCTTAGCCTATGCCATTGTTCTTCCTTTTTGGGATCAAGACAGTGTTTTGTTTGGGTTGGAAGCATGATAGAATAAAAGGGTTGAGATTGGAATTGGATTGTGAACATCATTTTTGGTTTTCCTCTCCTTATGCTAATTTGAATTGGAGGGTGAGATATAAAGGAAGTGGGGGAATAGGGAGGAAGATGAATTTGAATTATGGTTTTAAGTTTCAATGGTGGTTTTTGATTTTGTTTACTGCTGTATGTTATTCATTGACTTTAAATTTGAAAACTAAAACAGATTAAAAAAACTCTAAAATTTACACCTCGTTATGGACTATATATGAAAGCGAGCTTAGGCTGATCTACCTAAAAAAACTCAATTATCACTCAAATTAAATGTATAAAAGATGGTGCTGGCCAGTCAACCAACGCCGTAGTGGACTTGATCAAGTCTTCAAAAAGAAAGTTGGTAATTAACAACATTAAACACCAATAATTCAAGTCTTCAAGTCTTTTTAAGAATATAGAAGAGAATTTTAAGCACAAATAATTCATTTTAGCGCTTATTTTATAGTTTGTAAGTTGTTATAAAAAATCAAGTCATTATCCCGAATAAGGTAATACTAATCAGAATAGATTAACACAATAACACGAATAAAACAAATCCCATAAAATTAAAGATAGCATTATGTGTTTGGAATGGTGGCTTCATTTTCGTGGTAGTTTGATTCTCTTGACAAATTCAAAATGGCCTGCAAGACCCAACATTTATTCAAAGTTCAAAGCCTCATGATTTTGACATTGCTTGGCCTTTGAGGACATTAAATTGTAGTATTTGGAACTAATCATTCCATTATCTTAAAGTCTCCCTCTCCATGGATTCAATTTTCTCTTTTCCAGTTAATCACATAGTTTGGAACTCATTTTTCATAGGATTGTGTAAGTTTTTTTAATCAATTCTTAAAGGGGTGACCTACATCATGAATACGAAATATACCTACTAAGGAAATAATACTATATTTTTATGTGTGAATCTAACATAGTCTTATACATAGATGGCAACTGGGCTGGGTTCAAGTCAGGCTCAACCCGGCCCTAATGAGCATCTTAATGAGTATTAATGGGTCTTTAATGAGCATGAGCCTGGATATAGGTATTTTTATATTTTGCTCGCTGGATCTAGGCAATGCCCACAAGCTCGTTGGATCTAAAATAACATTTCAATAATATCAAAATATATATTTTTTAAATTTGAGAAATTCGTGATTGTTATGATTAAAGGGTTGTATAATAATTGTAATACTATATTTTGATTCTGAGTTTCAAAAGTTTATCAAATAGAAAAATAATTTGGTATTAATAGTTTTGACATGAGAACTTCATTTTTAAATTTACAATTTTTGAAATTGTAATGAAGAAAATTAATTTGTTGGATGTTGGAGGTAAATTAATACAGTTATAAATAGAATTTTAAATTTATTGCTATTAATCTTGTGAGAAAAATGAGTATTAAAAATTATTTATAATTATCTTATGATTGTTTTATTTGTTGAAATAGTCATAAATTAAGTCACATTATATATCTATATTATATATAAAAGAGCCTTAGAGGCATAAATTTTTTATTTTCTTTTATACCCTTATGAATTGTATTATTACATAGTTATGTTTAGTTGTTATTTTGTTTTAAAGACACTCCTATTTTTATTTATTTTTTACTTTTTTCTCTATTTTAATATCAATAAAATTGTAATTATTTTAGGACTATTAATTTATTTTTTAATAATTATTCTCAATATTAATAAATCTATAATTTTTCAATAATTATATGTCAATTGCAATTAAAATTGAATTTCTGAATTTTTTTCCTTTAATAGGTACCAAATACTCTTCTTCTTCTTTTAATTCTTCTCAAATTTAAGAATTATATTTTTTTAAATTACTATGAATTAAAAGAAATATTAAGAATATAATTTTCATAATTATAATATTGTTGTTTAAATTTTATATCATACAAAATTATATATTTTCAATAATTATAATATTGAAGTTTCAAAAAATTTATTTAATAAGTTCCTAATGATAATAATATCTTTCAGTTCTTCTCAAATTTATGAAATATATTTGTTTTAAATATTGTGAATTTTAAAAAAAATTAGAGTATAGTTTCCATGATTATATATTGTTGTTTTAATTTTTAATGGAAGAAATTTAATTTTCTTAAATAATCACAAGTTTTTACTATTACATAAATATTTTTTAATTTTTTTTCTTTAAATATTCTATTTTTTATTTTACTACTTTCATAATTTTTTGCTATATTAATATAACTGTAGTTATTTTATGATTATTTTTTTTTATCCTAATTCTTTTCAATATTAATAAATCATAATTTATCAATAGTAATTAATAGGTCAATAACTTAAATTTTCTTTTGGAATTTGTTTGCCTATGTCTTTTTATTCATAGAATTTATTTTTTTATTAAAAAAAAAAATTCTAGTCTATGGGTAACCTATTAGGTCTGGTTCTGGGTTTGGGCATGTCCAATAAGTGACAGGTCTAAGATGGGCATCATTTTCAGGGTTAATAATGGATATGGGTAAACAATAAGCTAGGTCCGGGCCGGCCCATACTTGACACATTGACATCTCTAGTCTTATAATATACCTGTCTAGTCTGCAGTCATGTAGGTCTCTAGAGAAAAAGAAGTGATCATTGACTTCCCTTATTTTGATGTTTAAATAATTTATAATTTGATCAATAATTTATTTCTTTTTATGAATATAAAAGAGAATTTTAAACACCAATAATTCAATTTAGTGCTTATTTTATGTTTATGCAAGTTCTTAGAAAAAACCAAATTATTATCTCGGATAGTATACTTATCAGAATAGATCAGCATGAATAGAACAAATCTCATAAATATAATTATATGTGACATGGTCAAAGTATAACAGACTCATTCAAACTGTAACTGTCATAATTAATATCCTATTAATATTACAACAGACATCATTATCGTCCATTATTATGTAACAGACATCATTACTACTACTGTGATTAGTAATCCGACATAACTCCTTCATAAAGGTGCTCATAATCTCAAAACAAGACAGGTTGTTATCTACTTCTATACTTTAATTATATACTGACTTTGACTTAGGAGTTTCACATGTCAAAAGGACCGCTCCTTTAGAGATTAGCCACATGGAATACACCTTAACTGATCAAATCCAATATTAACATTGACGTCGTCCATGGAAACCCATATGATTTCAATTTTCTGATATGCACTAATCATTCAAGACAGAATTGTAATCATTTCCGCCAAACTAAACACTCGTAAAAATCTTTGGAGCCGATTTTGCAAACTTTCCACTATCCAAATCGCGGGAAAAAGCACCTACAACAACCATCTACCTCCTTTTAGGTTGCTAAAAACCTCTATGCAGCACCGGTAAATCAGACTTGCTCCTATTGCCGAAAAAATCACCTCCATCAGATTTGGGTTACACCTTCACGCGTATCTGCAAGGCATATTGCAAATTTTGGCACTGATGAATATTATACAAGTACTCGATTTTTTAGCACTTCTGAATGCAGATCACCTAATGATCAAATTAGTTAAATTAGATTCACGCATTCATCATGACAGTTGCATGTTGGCCACTATAAAAATCAAGATTGACCATATTTTTCATTGATTGCACTTTCCTGCCTTAATGCCATATTACATTTGCATAAATCATTAAATATGCCATTAAATTTGGTTATTTGATTAAATACTAATCGAAGAAAAAAAATTATATTTTACCTCGATCATTCATATGCCTCACTAGTCACTATCGCACTACGTGCATATGCTTTTAAATTGAACACAATTTATCACATTTTTCCTGGTATGCTTGATAATTTATATATCTCATAAAAATACAATATTTTGGACTTATATACGTCCCATTGCAATATTTTGTTTACTATGTACTTGTATTTGATAAACAGTTTTAAGTGTTCTAGCTTACAACTAAGCACGAGAAAACAAAACACACAAATGTCAAATAACGACGGCAAAAAGAAAATATTCATCTCCTGCATCACAAGCTACCTATAGCTCTAGATCAAATTTAAACTCAAATGGTCAACATTCCTAAACACCGAAATTATAAATATTTTGCCGGAAAACCTTCGTGCAAGAAGTCATCAAAGCAAATAAGCTCACCCCTTTCAACACGGAAGAGGCTATTGCCCATCATCATAAACATAGCTTTTCAGTTGATGATAGTCCTAGGAAGGAGTGGCATCCACTATGTCTCCCTAACGACTATAAAGGACATTGCAAAATAACCTTACCCCAGGGAGAAGCAATACACAACTTTTCAACGGGACCCCTCAAATATTAAATCCCCAAAGGTATCGAATTTTCACCTGACCTAAAAAGAGAGCCCGAGGAGTAGGGCTGTGCAAGGAACTCGGAAAAACAGAATACCCGAACCAAACCGGTAATTCGGTTCGGTTAAATTCGGGTATTTTTCTTATTTGGTTCGGTTCGGGTAGTTAAATTTAATACCCGTTATTTTCGGTTCGGTTACGGGTAGTGGAGTATAATGCAAACGGGTACCCGTGGTTACCCGAAAATCAAAATATATAATTTTTTTTGTTATTTTTAATGTATTGTTGTATTAATTTATAATTTTATATTTTTATTTGTGTTGAATATGTTAATATATTATGTTTTTTGTATTTTTCTTTTATAATAACTAATGAATTTATATATAATTTTTAAATTAATTTTAGTAAAATATTGATAAATTTCGGGTAACCGAATACCCGAACCGAACTAGTCATATTTTTTCGGTTCGGGTAAATTCGGGTAATAACTATTTTCGGTTCGGTTCGGTTCATAAATTTTATTACCGGAAAATTTCGGTTCTGTTCAAAAATTTATCATTACCCGGACGGAACCAACCCGTACACACCCCTACCGAGGAGATGACATACAACTGAAATGCCTATACACACTCGAGGTAGGCAGCATAACCTAGAAAACTGGCGCCTAAGCAAAACACGCAGACGAATCAAGTGGCTACATAGCCAATACATCATCAACAATCTTGGATTTTCACCCAGAATACTACAACATCAATAAAAATTCTCGAATTTTCACCCATATTACTCAAAGTAAAATACGTTATTTATTTTAGTATAGTTAAAATACAATTGCATATTAGTACCCCATTAGAGGGCAAATATTTAGTATAAACTGCTATCACATCAAGCTTGAACTTCTCATTTCACGCTAAAAATATGGAGGTAATAAGGTGGAGAGTTATAAAGTGAAGTGGAACATGGTAAGTTATAAGGTGGAGCACAACATGTACGCAAATCATTACACTAGCGATAAAAACATCACACCAACATAACATTGCATCAGCGATAATGTCAACATCACATCACATCAATGATAATACCATATTTTAGCATAAAATTTACACCCGCAGATGTGGAACACAACTCAGGTATATGATCCACAACATCTAGTTCAAGTCTCTACACTTCTTAAACTCATTTTTAGAGAAACTAGTGATAATACAGGATCATACCAATCTAATATTGTTACATATGACATGGTCAAAGTATAACAAACTAAGCTGAACTGTAACAGCCACCATTAGTATCCTATTAATATTATAACGGATGCTATTGTCATCCATTATTATTGTAACGAACGTCATTATTATTGTAAAAAATGTCAATACTACTGTGATTAGTCATTATTATTGTAACAGATATCATTACTATTATGATTAATAGTCAAACATAACTCTTATATAAAATGACTCAAATACTCTTTACAACTTTTGAGTTTCTATATGTTGATTGTATACTAATTTTGGCATTAGAGTTTTCACATGTCAAAAAGAAAAAATCGTCATTTGTAAGTCTATAACGTGAAAGATATCTCAACTAGTCAAATCCAGACCTAACACTTTTAACCAAATCAAAATAGCCCGCATGACCCAAACATTTATTCATAGTTCAAAGCTTCGTGACGCATCAAGAAGAGTTAAATTTAGTCCGTACGTATAAAGAGTGGCAAGCTTAGTAATAGTTGGAGCTAATCATTCCATTATCTTGAAGTCTCCACTCCAAGGATTCAATTTTCTTTCTTCTAACTAGTCACTTGGTTTGGATCTCTTTTTTCATAGGATTGTGTGCGTTTTTTTTTTTTGAATTTGTGTTTCTTCTTATTTTTTAAGCTTAATTTTTAAAGGGGCTGACCTACATCTTGAATAGGAGACATACTAAGGAAACAGTAATATTATTATATGTTAATCTATAGACATTATGTTATACTCAGATTTGACTTTATTGGGGAATTCTCAACGACTTCAATGGATTTGATTTATAAAATAATGAGAGAAGCTGTCTTTGAGATCACATTAAAAAATGTATTAAAATTACTTTCTTATATCAGATTAAAACCGAAGACAGAATAATATATCTGATCTCTATAAACCTTTTTAAGATAACAATAATTTTTTTATGAATTTGGATTTGTAAATAAATTCAGGAAGCAATCTATTAAAATATGAGCCGACCACATTGCGCCCTTAAAACAATATTCTTGTGATATAAAACTAATAATAAATATCATATTATACAAATCTAAATAATTAACTAACTCTTTTATTTTTCATATACTAGTCTCTCCACACGTAATTACGTAAGTGTATTTAGAGACTTTTTTTTAATAATTTTTTCCTTTAAAAGAAATTAAAAATGTCTTACTAATTTATTTTATAAAAGTAAGAGAAAATTGTCAAAGAATTTAAAGTATTATTTTAATTTATTTGAAAAAATTACCTGTGTAACTTAAAATGAGATAATGAGTTGTAATAGTGAGGTAATAGAAGATGTGGGCAGTTACTAGGATTTTAAATTTTAAAATAATTGTTTTAGTAATTTTAAATTAATAAAAGCTCTTTTAATATGTTTTTAATATATGATAGGAGACTATAAGGGGTATTTTTCATTTAGAATAATACAGAAGTGTAGAAGATATTACTGAGAAACATAAAATAAACCAAATTCATTCTCTCTCCATCGTCAAACCCATATTTTCTGGACTCTCAACCCAAATTTATCCTTCCAATTCTAGCAAATCAGATTGGAGAAAGAGAGAATGACAAACTATCTCATTTTCCTCAATTATTTATATTTAATTAATTTATATATTATATCATGTATAGAATTTGCACTAGCCATGTTTGTATGTTTTTTCACAGTTGGCTAATTTGTTTTAATTTTTTAAATTTTGTCAACAATTTTCAGATGTGATAAATGTATGTTTTTTTTTTCTTTTTTTTAGAGGTGATCCCTATAGGCTATTACACCATAAGATTAATCCTTTTCGGGTCTAAATAACAATATAACTATTAAAAATTTTAAAATATTAATTTATTAATTTTACAATACTCAAATAATAATTAACTATTATAATAAATTATAAATAATTTTTTCATTAAATATGTTAAAAAATCTTGTTGGATGTATTGTATTTATGTTTATAATTTTTTTTAAAAAAATTTGTTTGATTTGTGTGTTTTTAATTGCTTGATTTTTGCATTTTAAATTTCATTGAAATTGATGACAAAAGTAATTAAGAAGTATGTATAAACAACTTGATTTAAAATTTATTGTCCTTGATTACTACAAATTAGTCATAATTTAAAATTATATTTTGTTAACTTATCTAATTATGAGTGGGATTATATTTTTTCAAAAAAAAATGGTAAACCTTCAGGTTGTGCCGGTGCAAGTCAAACATGCTCACCAAAAAAGGGGTATAGATTTGGATCCCAAAACGGGAGCGAGTTAACAACGAATCAGGTTTGGGAAAACAATATAACAGGGAGTTACTTTCTACTTATATTGGATGGTTGATAATCCCTCAACTATCCAATTTCTTGACCCTATATGGGTACATGATTTTATTTTGTTGGAGAAATTGGTGGAATGAAAATGGATTTAAAAGTGGGTATGAAAATGGATTTGGGTACGTGCAGATTGGGTTTGGGTCAAATCTTACCCTGCCCGTCCATCCCTAATTGTGTATATGGTAATTACATATAACTTAAGGAAATTTTCATAAATGACCCCACTAAAGTACTGGTGAAAAAGTTTTTCCCCTCATCACTATATTCTTTGTAACACATGTTGTGTATAATTGTCAGATCTCATTAATACAGTGAATATTGATTTGTTCTCAATCCTTACAGAAATGAAACTCTCCTTTATTAACTTGCTATTGCTTGAATTATAAGAACGTTCAACCAATAATTTTTCATATACATTCAAAAATTTAGATCATATATCCTGATATTTTGTCTTAGAACCTTGGTTCAGTTGGAGGGACAATTTTTTTTAGAATCCTAGTATTATATTTGGCTCTTCACATATTAGTTTGTTCATTTATGAAGCCAGTTTGATTTGTATTTGAAATATGTGTTTGGTATTTAGAGTTAAAAATCACGTTTAGTTTGTATAATAATATATTTGGTTAAAACTGAAAATTATTTTTGGTCAAACACCCAACACAGTTTAACTCATTTTTAATAAGTTACTCATGTGTAGCTTTTCCAGAACATACATTTATCAAAATATATGACAATTTTTATATTATTTTTTGACAAAAATACCCTACTTTTTCTTTTTTAATATTCTTAATAATTCAAAATCACTTTTTTAGATAACTAACCAAATACAAAACTGATTATACTAAAATAATTTTTTTTTCAAAATTTTTTCAAAACAAAATCAATTATTGAAAATACTGATTTTCAAATGTCAAACCAAATTAGCCTTATGAGACGGTTGTGGTTAGAGAAGAAGATTATATTGAGAGAAGGGAAACACCCCTTTGAGAACTGAAGAGTGAGATATGAAGAATAAACTTTTTTATAGTTAAGGATTAAAATTTAAGAGAAACGAATTATTGACCTGTGAATAATAAAGAAAAACAATTACATATCATTTTTCGCAGCTAAAGGCCCACAGGATAGCGCCATAATTTCAATTGAAATGAATGTAAGGTCTCAAACTTACTAAATCTAATTTCAAATCATTGGATAAACTAATATATGGTTTTCTTGCACAATTTTAGTTGATTGTTATGTTATGTTATATTTGTGGCAGCAGCAATTACATTTTTGTATTGGGCTAGGAGGGTTTGGGTGGGAAAATCAGAAAATATCATAGACCCAATATATTAAGGAATTATAATGTGGGCTTTGGGAGCTGAGATAAGTGTTTCTGAAAAGGCTATGGGCCTTCATAGAAAGGCCTTTAGAGAAAGTCAAATGCCCTCTTCTTTTCTTGTTTTGAACTTTTAAGGCCATGTATAGCATAGGAGAAACAGCCCTTTTATGGACCAAAGGGGTAGGCACAGAAATAGCAATTGTGGCAAATAATAGTAAGTCTTTATTTAATTGAGGGAAAGATTTTAAAGAAAAAGTGATATATGACAAGGAAATGATATTTCTTAATTATTTCTCTTCTTATTAAGAAAAAATATATATAATGAATAATATTTCTAATATATTATATCACACAAAATATCTTCTTCTTTTTTTTTTTTCCCTTTTTTTGCTATATATGAACTTCAGCCCATTTTATTTTTGAAAAAAGTAAGGTTAAATTCTACCTTCTTTTTTTTCAACTTTTACAATAATTCATATAATATTTTTACATTCTTGAAAACTCCTATTTAATAATTTTTTAAATAATTGCTAAATTTTACATTTAAGTTTTTTATACTACTTTTATTTTTATTATGTTTCATTCTTAAGTTTAAAATATTGATTAACTGAACAAAATTTTAAATAATCACATAACCTAAAATTAAAGAACTAATAAATTAATTAATAGAGAAATAAAATTTTCTAAAAATTAATAAGAAATTCTCATTATTTTGTTTCATATTTGTCTTAAAAAATTTAAAGAGACAAAATAAATTAGTTTTAAATTCATAATATTTTTTTTTCATAGTAACAACTAAGAAATAAATTTTATTTTATTTTTTCCATTATTGATTATCATAAAATTTTTGAAATTTGATTCACTTAATCAATATTTTAAACAAAATTAGACTTAAAAAAGATCAAAGTGGTATTAACATGTTTCAATTTAAAATTTAAGACTTATTTAGAAAAAAAATAATTTTAAAATAGAATTTATTAAGAATCTAAACTTGTTATAAGACTTATTTAAAATATTGAAAGAAAAATATGATTTATACTTTTTTTTATTTTTTATTTTGTCATGAATGAAATAGAAAATTAGAAAGAATAAATATATCGTGTTCATCCATAAATAACAAGGACTTGCGAAGAATTAGTAACCACAAAATATCAATTAAGGATACAATTATATTGTCATAATAAATATTTCTACAACAAAAAACTTAATTTTCTACAACTTAAAAATAATTTTTTATCATCGCATATAATTTTTTCCACCATTTTCTTTTGTTATCACCTCTCTCTCAAAGTCAAAAGTCAAAAGTCAAAAGCGAAAAGTCAAATTGACAAATATAAGTTATAACATTGCATGAGCATTTAATAAACAGCTAGGAGAGAGAAAGGGAGGGAAGTGGGCGGAAAGGAAGGGAAACAGAAGACCGAAACTGAAAAAAAGAAAGAAAAAGGACAAGGGAAAAGAGAGAGAGAGAAAAAAAAAGGAGAGCTGGAATCACATGGACTTGTTGTCTCTTGCTGGGGCCTCCATGTTCTTCTCGTCCTCCATCACACCATGATCATCATCTTCAGCAATCCGTAGATTCTCTTTACTCTTCCCCTCCGACATGGCTGACGATAAGGTAAGTTGCCTCTGAAAAATTTCATGGTCTCAATTTTGATTGTTTGGTTGCCGAGAAAGCTGAGGGACCGGGAAAGAAAATAGAAATGGAAATTAGAGAGAAAGTTTTAATTTTTTTTTTTTTTTCCCTCAATTGTGGTAATTGGCATAGCTTGAAAATGTACGATGCCGAAATTTTTGATTCTCTATCATTTCCTACTCTTCCCTCTATCGCTGCTGCTGGAAATTGAAACATTAGGGTTAGTTATTGACCAATCTGTCTTTCTTGATGAAAATTTTGGTCTCCGAACTCAATTGTAAACTCTTGATAAATATTTAGATCAGTTTTATGTTGATCTGTGATTTTCTGGGGATACATATTTTTATTTTCTGTTTTCTTTTTTCTTTTTTTAATTGAGAAGGTTCTGAACTTAGTTTATGTGGCTTTATGTTCGATCTTAGTTTAGAATTTGTGGCAGGAACGTCTCGTCGATCACTGTCATTTTCTGATTTTTCAGGTTGGATTTGTTTTAATTGGTGTCTTCTATAATTCGATTTTCATTTTATATTTTACTTTTTCTTTTAATTTATAAAGTGTCATGCTTTCTTTTAGTGCCGTCCATCACTTTGAATCCTGATTAAATTATTCATACGTGGTTTATCCTACTTTGCTTATTTTTGTTGTGCTTGTTTTAAGAATTTTACTTGTCCCAAACAATGGAGTGAAAAGAAAAAAGAAGAAGAAACACAGCATTCTGTTTCCTACTGGGTATTTTAACTTTTTACCAGCTTCATATTTTCACAAAATTTCTGTATTTGCATCAGCATGCTCTCAACCAGTTTTCAGGTTTTATCTACACTCTTTTTATGATATCATTTATAGAACTTTCTAGTTTGGTTTCGATGCTGATGTATAATTTTACATCTACGATGGGTTTGGGTATGTCTAGTCCAGTCATTCCTAGGCTTCAATAATGTATTTAATAAGTCTGTCGATACATTAATTTTCATCCTAAAACTTCACATTCATTAATCCTTATTGCAAAGCAAATGATTTAAGAAAGGATTTGAAATTGTTGTTTCCTTCAAAACCATGTGATATATTTGCAGGAAATGTCTGCCCCTGTTGTTGATGGAAATGATTCACTCACTGGTCACATCATATCCACAACTATTGGAGGCAAAAATGGAGAGCCCAAGCAGGTAAGAATTATTGTTAATAGCAAACCATGTCTGTTTACTCCAGATATCCTTCTTAAGAATTTCTTTTTTATACTCTATTGAAAATGAGTTTATGTCTTAATAATCTTTGACACTCTTTTTATTTGTCTAAAGAGCACTGTAAGTTTTGATGTCTTTTTTATGGTGATTATTGCAGACAATTAGTTACATGGCAGAGCGTGTTGTGGGGACAGGATCATTTGGAATTGTTTTCCAGGTATGCTAATATTAGCTTCTTAGCCATTTTGTTTTATCAGTTGTCACTGCTGTATGGGTTCTGTCAGATGCTGATATGTTTCATCTCAGGCAAGATGCTTGGAAACCAGTGAGACAGTGGCCATAAAGAAGGTCTTGCAGGATAGAAGATACAAGAATCGTGAACTGCAATTAATGCGAGTGATGGACCACCCAAATGTGATTTCTTTGAAGCATTGTTTCTTTTCCACTACGACTAAAGATGAACTTTTTCTCAATTTGGTTATGGAATATGTTCCAGAGACCATGTTTCGGGTCTTAAAGCATTACAGCAATGCTAATCAGAGAATTCCACTTATTTATGTTAAACTTTACATGTACCAGGTATGCCTTAGGAGGTTACTGCTCTTATATTGGTGGTTTCTTCCAGGTTATTATTTTCAATTGTATAAGTGGATATTTTTCTTTTCGCAGATCTTCAGGGGGTTAGCATACATCCACACTGTTCCTGGAGTTTGTCATAGAGATTTGAAGCCCCAAAATCTTCTGGTTTGTCCATGTCTTCTCATTGACCGAAAATAAGTAGCTGAGATTGTTTCTAATGCCATTCCCTGTGTTCTGCAGGTTGATCCTCTTACTCACCAGGTCAAGTTGTGTGATTTCGGAAGTGCAAAAATGCTAGTATGTCATACTCTCGTTCTACATTTATGTTTCTATTGTTTCTCTATTTTGGTTTGTATCTTCATATTTCAGCGTTCTGAGGCAATGTTCTAAGTATATTTGAAATATAAGGCATTAAACTCGACTCAAATGGAAAACATGGGGTTTTAAGTACAAATTGCATTTGATGCTGGAAAAAGAGAGAAATAAGAAGCTGTAATTACTGTGGGTTAAAATAAGGATTGTTATATCCTTTTAGCATTGTTTTGGTTATTTTACTATGTCTAGGATTAGATTAAATCAAGTGCTATGATTAACTGATTAAGTTTTATTAGGGTTTAGTGTATGGCATTTTTATAAATAAAGGCGTTATGATGGCACTGTAATTTGATATCTTTTGATTTGTGAAAAGAAATTAGCCATTGGCTTTTCAAGTTTTTACGAGAACTTAGGGTTTGCATGTTCTCACGGTGCTTCTGACTGCTTCAGTATTCTGTGTGATGTCGTTCTCTGATACATGATTGGTTCATAACTTATGGACAAATTTTTTGTATACGATGCCTTCTTTTAGTAATTTGTTTTTTATTATCATTTTTCTTGTGTCCGACCAACACTGTTAAGAGGAGAGAGTATGTCCATTTTGGATTGATGTCTTCTAGGACACCGTTATGTTACTCAAGACCCCTCTGATGGATCAAGATATTATTGGCTTATAGCAGAGACGCCTCTGAGAGCTTTAGATCTTGCAACTAGGAGTTATTCTTTTGTGACATGCATGTAGGAGCTAAAGTGAAAACACAATTCTAATTTGATCCAATATATTCAATTCATTTCAATTGATGTTGCCTCATCACCTTGCTGGTATCCTTCTGTGCCTAATTGCAAAGAGTGGCACAGTTTAAGTCATCTGTTTAGTATTGTCAGTATTCAATTTTGTCACATTGAAAGTTATTTTTTTTCGTTTTGCTTATCATCTTCTTCTTTTTTCTTTCACCCTTCAAATTGATGAAGTTATTATATTTCTTTGATACACATGTTCTTGCATTTATCTTGGATTCGTATGTGATCAGGTCAAAGGTGAAGCAAATATATCATACATATGTTCACGTTTCTATCGAGCTCCAGAACTTATTTTTGGTGCGACGGAATATTCAACCTCAATTGATATTTGGTCAGCTGGTTGTGTCCTTGCTGAACTTCTTCTAGGCCAGGTTGGCTCCCCCCTCCCAAAACTTGTTCTGTATGTTGAGCAGTGTATTTTAAAACATGCGTCCCTAATGATTTTGAAACTCTTATAGCCATTGTTTCCTGGAGAAAATGCTGTGGACCAGCTGGTGCAGATCATAAAGGTATGTTGCAATTTATCCATTTGCCTGTTCTTATATTGTAATTCTTCAGACCAGAGTGAACTCTGACATTCTCTGCTACAGGTTCTTGGTACCCCAACTCGGGAGGAAATTCGCTGTATGAATCCCAATTATAATGACTTTAGGTTTCCGCAGATAAAAGCACACCCGTGGCACAAGGTTTGCATTTAGTTACTTATTACTAATGAATTTATCTCAAAACCAAATTGATTTAAGAATAGAAAAGGGTTCTGCATATCTTTAGGATGTTTTATTTAGAAATTAATGCTTGATTTTATTATTATGTGGTTTTCTTTCTTGGTTCTAAGAATCTCAAGGACAGAAATGAGTTTGTTCATCTAGCTACCATTCAACTGTTGTTCTGACATGCAAAACTAATTTCATAACACTTGAGTAATCTGCCTGTAGGTTTTCCACAAACGTATGCCTCCAGAAGCAATTGATCTTGCTTCAAGGCTTCTCCAATACTCCCCAAGTCTTCGATGCACTGCAGTGAGTGTAATTCTACAAGTATCTTTTTTATATCATTTTGAGCAAGGAGCCAGTCTTGTTCAATATTCACATGCAAATGAACTCTTTTGCTTCAGATCCTTGTATGGTTGAAAAATTAAAGGCATTATTTTCCCCTCCCCTAGTAATAAATTACATCATCCTTGTTAAGAATTTAATTTTTTTATGCAGCTAGAAGCATGTGCACATCCGTTCTTTAATGAACTCCGAGAACCCAATGCTCGCCTACCCAATGGTCGACCATTGCCACCTCTCTTCAACTTCAAACAGGAAGTATGTTTTCTGACTTTAATTTCTATATCTGTTCTCTATGAAGGATGTGCATTGGACAATTACCAGGGTTGTATTTAATCTTGTCATGATATCTGTGAGTTGTCTAAGTATCTTCGTGTGGGTATCTTTTTTTTAACCCGATGTAGAGGGGAAGAACAACCTTGAGGGCGGTATGAGGAGGGTTGGGGGATAAGGTAGTTATTCCCACGTATCCCTGGGGGGTGGCAAGATTTTGTGTTTGAGCCCAAGATACCAACCACTGAGCTCACGCTCTTGGTGGTTCATGTGTTTCATAAAAATATTAGGATGGATTGTGCATTTTATTTTCTGCTTCATTTATGAATAAGGAATTGAAGGTAGCCTTCTTTTATTATAATTGTTACACTGGTTATTCCTTCCATTTGAAGGAGTTATGATGTCCTGTGGCAGGTAAAGGGATGGAGATAATGAATTCCCTGTTCATGTTACTTTTTGAAAATTACATGCCTCAGTTGTCACCCTCAACAGCAGTACAGTCCTCTCACTCCATTCCTGTACCCTCTTCTCTTTCTCTCTCTTTCTCTCCTCAATTAAATTTGGTTTTAATGTTTGGTTGGATCATGGGAGTTGATTGAGGATGACATAGATCATTATTTGTAATTGTTACCATTTTGCTTGGATGGATTGTGGGAGTTTGGTGTTGTGGTGAACTAGTTGATAAGGGCTATACCTACTTTTGTTCCTTTGGGAGCAGAACTTTTGTTGGACTAGATGATGTCTGGTTCAATCTCCATGCATGCAGTAAATATTAATTATATGTATTGAATCCAAAATAGTATAGAATATAGATGATTTGGTTAATCTGGGAAATTAGATGTGTTACTAAATATAAATGAATTTTTATAAGAGATGTTGCATTTTACTCTTCTCTTATTGTTTGTGTTTATATCCTGTTTACAGATATCGGGGGCATCTCCAGAGCTTATACATAAGTTGATACCTGACCATGTCAAGAGACAACTAGGTCTAAACCTAGTGCATCTGCCAGGCACATAAATGAGAAGTCTCAGACAGGGTATATGCCAGTTGAATAGTGTTGATAAGTTATAGAGAGAGGGTACCCATCATTTATTGACCACTGGACTCAACATTCAGGTTCTGGATGGCTGCACGCATCATTTTCTACAAATTCCCCTTAAATTGATCTCAATACCTCACTCACTTTGGGACTTGGTCAACTCTTCCCTCCTGAGAATGCACTTACTCTTTTTTTCTCTCCTCTTGTATATGTCTTATAGTAAGGATAGCCTGAATTGAATGATCGGTGATCTGTTAGCAGAAAAAATTAAATCTGCTGCTAGGGTAGGACCCTAAATAGGATGGGTCTGGATGGTGGGATCGTTGGCTGGTTGGTTGTTGGGTTTGGTTTTCTTTGTATCCTATCTTGTGTAGTATGTGAGTGCAATGTTGAGACATCTTTTCTTGTTAAACTTAACTGTATGTGAAAAAGTAAAATTATGTTTCTGGAGCTGCTTTAAATGTTTTATTTGATAATCAATTGTTTAGTTGAATTTCAATGGCCTGTCATTTTTATACTTGCACAGAAGTTTTGAATTTCATTCCAGATTTGCATTATGCAGAATCAGATACCGCTATCATTATTAGAAAAAACCCATTGCAGGAGGTGAAGATGTTTATATATTGAATTCTATTTCCTTATAACTCTGAGCCAATGAAATAGGGAAGGAAGAAAAAGGTTGTCAACTATATTCATTTGGTAACTATTTATGAACAAAACGACGATATATTTAGAACCAAATTTTCTTGAGCTCCAAAAAGTCCAACCAAATATCGAACCATAAAATTTCGCGGCAGTAGCGAGCACTCCTAAATGTAGACTGACCATTCCTCTTTATCCAGGAGCCATTTTTGGCCAGTTACATACTTACATTTGAGCCGTCAATCAACAATTATTATTACAATCACAAATCGAACGGTTTGCAGTACTTGAGAAACAATGTACCATTGGTTGAGCTAAACGCAGTAACTGTAACCATCCTTAGAGGATCGTACCCATTATTGTTAACCTTGTAGTTTGAACTCGATACCAAGCGACAATGTCTGTCATGTTCCCAAATCTCGAGCTGTCTTCCTGGTCTTACGATCTTCAATTCAAATTTTCCAAAATTTATTTGTTTATTTTCCTTTCTAAATATCTTAACTTTGGTTTTTCGAGACAGGAAGTAGATTCCCAAATGGGGTTTGTTTAGAAATTCAAGCAATGTAAAACGACCAGAAAGGCTCAGTAGTCAGTAGTCAGTAGTCAGTAGTAAACATCTCAGTTAAAGTTTCAAGCTTTATTGTCTGGTCTTTGATTTAGTACCTGCTTGTTTCATGGAAGATGTGCAAGTGGTCATTTGGCTTATCTTCTTCCTGTGGAATTGGACTCCAATAATGGTTGGGGGCACTTTCAGTCTTCTATCTCCCAAGGGTGTGAACTATGAAGGTTTAGCAACAAAGCATTGCAACCCTTTTTTCCCCTCCCCTCTTTCTTGTTATTTATGTTTTGTTTTTTACTTTCCTTTGGTAGACTTGTATAAATGAGATTATTTTGTATTTTGGACCATTGTTTTGCCTCAATCAGTGGCTGCTTTGATGTCCATGAAGAGTAAAATGAAAGATGAATTGCATGTGATGGATGGTTGGGATATAAACTCGGTTGATCCTTGTACTTGGAATATGGTTGGTTGCTCTACCGAGGGTTTTGTGATTTCCCTGTAAGTGTCTTCCATTTTCCTTTTCTTTTTCAATAATAAAATGTGCTTCATTGGGCATTTGGTGTATTTTTCCTTTGTTTCTGAAAAGAAATATACTCTTTTTTTTCTATGTTGCTTTTTGTAGCTACCAATTTTGTTAGTGAGTGGGTTGGCTGGAATTTCTTAATGTAGAATGGGTTCTTCGTAGCTCATAAGAAAACCTGAACAGGTTCTTAGATGTTTTCTTGTTTTTCGTGGTTGTTGGTACTTGGTAGTGAAATGGCTAGTACGAGCTTATCAGGAACTCTTTCGCCAAGTATTGGGAATCTGAGCCACCTACGAACAATGTGAGTCTATTTTCTTCCCAGTTCCGCTTGACTTGATTGCAAATGAACAATCTATGTAGATTGGCTTTGAATGCGGAGCATATTAGCATTAGACAACGGTTACAAAATTCAGAGAAACTTTTAAAATTTTCGCTTGCAAGTGGGGGCATGCATAGAGGGGATACTAGAGTTGAAATGTTAGCGTACATTTATTTTTCAGCTGCACATAAAATAGCTGGTCAGGACATGGTAGTAAGTAGTAACTGGAAAGTGGATCTCTGACCTGGAATGGGATCCTTGGTGCCATTAGGGCAATGGACTAGTGGCAATTAAATTGCTGTTTGAAGTCTGTGGATTAATTTGTATAAATGATAACATCTACAGAACAGATATAATGGCTATGTATGTATTTACGTTAATATAACTATGTAGTGTTTCCTTTATCTGGTTGCTCAATGAGATTGTCTTGTAAATCTTAATTTGTATTCCACCCAAAAAAACAAAAACAAAAAAAAAGATAAAGGAAAAGGCAAATGTTTATAATAGATAATTCATTGGTTTTTCTTGTTACTATTCTTAATATTTCTTCCCTTACCATACCAGCATATAATGATACTTTGAAGATTTGTACTGTTCTAGGCTATTGCAAAATAACCAGTTGTCTGGTCCTGTCCCAGCTGAGATAGGAAAGCTCTCAGAGCTTCAAACTCTTGACCTTTCCGGCAACCAGTTTGTTGGGGGAATTCCTACTTCTCTGGGGTTTTTGACTCACCTAGCTTACTTGTGAGTGTGGCTTAAAGCTAGATTGCAGACTAACATTTATATCAATTTCTAAGCTTTGTTTGCTCTAACTAAGTAGTTTCTAATTTTTATGCCAAGTTCTTCAGGCGGCTTAGTAGGAACAAGTTATCAGGACAGATTCCTCAAGTTGTTGCAAATCTTGCTGGTCTTTCATTCTTGTATGTGGTCCAACAAATTTCTTTGATCTTTTCACTGTTTGATTCTATAGTCTTTACAGCTCTGTTATATCTTTCCTTGACCATACTTTGTAGGGACTTGTCATTAAATAATCTAAGTGGTCCTACTCCAAAAATATCAGCCAAAGGATACAGGTGAGAACTTTTGTGGAATATGATTTTAATTGTCTGTATGTTTAAATATTTGTATGTGATACACATTTTGTTTGTGTGACTGAAAAAGATATTGTCTTGAGAACAATGGTAGTATGCCAAACTTTTGGTTGCTTAACTATAGCCTAGAGGACACTTATATACTGTTAGATGGGACTAGTGACATATTATCAGTGGCATGATCTTGTGGAGGTCTTACTTTTGATGATTTTGTTTTCAGTGATTTTTTTTTAGTATTGTTTGTTCACTTATTCTTTATAGTTTGTGAACTGAAAGTAATTCCTCTAATGGATTTTTGTTAGGGAACTTGCAATAGAACTGTTTTCTGATGTTAGGGGTAGTCCGTTCCACCCTTTAAATTAAAATTAGAGAGATGCATTGTTAGACAAATATTTTTATCTTTTGAATTTCATCTACCCCTACTGTAACGGATTGTGGTGAACACCCCCCCCCCCCTCCCCGGGGTCAAACGTGTATCATACATGTGCATCTCTGTGTGTGTAACATAATGTATGTATGTGACTATATTTGTATTTATCTGTTGCATTTGCATAGCTTGGGTCTGTTTTGAACCTCATGCTGCCAGCATCATATTTGTCTCTTTCACTGGTTGACTTTACTTGTTCCATCATAGCATTTCAGGGAACAACTTCCTTTGCTCTTCATCCTCACAAAATTGCATGGAAGTTTCAAAACCCATAAATGGTAATGTATATTGGACCTGTCAAATATAGCCCCTCTGGTCAAGTTCAATATATTCTATAAATATGAATGAAGCTTTAATTGCAGAGACAGGTTCGTCTCAGAAACTCAGTAGCCATCATCATTGGGTGGTCTCTGTTGCCATTGGCATCAGTTGCACATTTGTAGTTTCTGTGATGCTGCTTGGCTGTTGGGTGCACTGGTACAGATCTCGGATTCTTCTAACATCTTATGGTACTTACTGAACTGCATATTGAGGCTTATGGTTTCTTTCCATATTTTCATGTATTTTGTAAATATATGATGTTTGAAATATGCAGTGCAGCAAGATTTTGAATTCGATATTGGTAATTTGAAGAGGTTCTCATTTCGAGAACTGCAACTGGCTACGGGGAATTTTAGTCCCAAAAACATCTTAGGACAGGGAGGGTTTGGAGTAGTTTATAAAGGATGTCTCTCAAATAAAACGATGGTGGCAGTGAAGAGGCTGAAAGATCCTAATTACACTGGAGAAGTGCAGTTTCAAACTGAAGTTGAGATGATTGGCTTGGCTTTGCACCGAAATCTCTTACGTTTGTATGGCTTCTGTATAATACCTGATGAAAGGCTACTTGTATATCCTTTCATGCCCAATGGGAGTGTTGCTGATCGCTTGAGAGGTTTGTTTTGTTTTGCTTTACTATTGTGTAAATCTAACAAAGAAGTAGATACATACTATTTTATAGTTCCAACCAATGCATGTACAAAAATGAATTGATGAAGTATTGCATGCTCTTGTAAGATTTGGTTGCTAAGATACATTTGCCTTCACACAAATTACTCTTAAACAATTCCTTTGGAAGGTGGGTGGGGATGGTAGATATAGACCTCAATTTGTATTTTAGAGTGATTGATGACTAGAGACAGAAATCTTTTATTTCAGTAATCATCTCAAGAATGAAAATAATATCTGATGTGGCACACAATTGTTTTTAATATGGCCGCACAAGGGGTTTCAGCGTACTCTTCTTTTTAGTTTCTCATTTTTCTTAGGAGGACTCATTGTTCTCCACTCCTGTACTTTTTTTCCTCTTGATATAGTTTATTTTACCAAAAAAGTCCCTTTTTTTGCAGACAATTGTGGGGAAAAGCCATCTTTAGACTGGAACAGGCGAATTCGTATTGCTATTGGGGCTGCTCGCGGGCTTCTGTACTTGCATGAGCAGTGTAACCCAAAAATAATTCACAGGGATGTTAAGGCAGCAAATATTTTGCTTGATGAAAGTTTTGAAGCTGTGGTGGGGGATTTTGGCCTTGCAAAGCTGCTAGATCGAAGGGATTCGCATGTCACTACTGCAGTGCGGGGTACAGTAGGGCACATTGCCCCAGAGTATCTTTCAACTGGACAGTCTTCTGAAAAAACTGATGTTTTTGGATTTGGCATACTACTTTTGGAACTTATTACAGGGCAAAAGGCATTAGATGCTGGAAATGGTCAGATTCAGAAGGGAATGATTCTCGACTGGGTAAGGAGCTTTTCAGATTTTTTACGGTTACATTTGACATGTGTACATTGTTGCTTATTGGCTTTTCTGAAAACATCTGATACCTTGCTACCCTTTAAAATATAGTGTTTTGAGAGAAATGATTGTTGTGGTTATTGTTTCAGTTAAACTGCCAGTTAGAGTAGTAGTTATTCTAACATAATCTACTAAATTATGTACATTCATCTCCAGCTGAAATTTCTCTTGTGGATTCTAATGATAATATTTTGCCATAAATCTTAGCCAATGCATTGGTTTTTTACAATCTTTTCATCCTCTGGCTCTAATCTGATCTCATTTTTTCATAGCTCCTTTAACCTGTCTTACCACATTGTGAAAGGTTTAAGACTATTTGCTAAATGGTGATGGAGCTTCAAGCTTTGCATGGACTATAGATTTTGAGTAGTGATTGAAATTTTTTGCAGGTTAGAACCTTCTATGAGGAGAAGCGGCTGGAAGTGCTTGTTGATAGGGATCTGAAGGGCTGTTTTGATCGAGTAGAATTGGAAAAAACAGTAGAGGTAGCTTTGCAGTGTACTCATTCGCATCCAAATGTCCGGCCAAAGATGTCAGAAATCTTGAAATTACTGGAAGGTCTTGTTGAACAATCAGGACCAGAGGAATTACAAGGTGGTGCCAACCTTTCTGAAGCAAGAACTTGCAGTTTCTCAAGAAATTACAGTGATATTCATGAAGAATCTTCATTTATTATTGAAGCCATTGAGCTTTCTGGACCACGTTAACAGTCATTAGCTTGCTCCTTTTTGAAATTCAACTGTAAATGAGTTTTGCTTTTGATCAATATAGATAATATTTTACCAGAATCATGTTTTTTCCTTTTGTTTTTCCTGAGTTTAATCAATGCATGAGAGTCTGAATGATTGTTTGATATAGTAGTATAGGCTACTCTTGGTTTAGGCATTCAATTAATCAACAAGAAGGATGCTGATTTTTGTTTCAAGCTAAGTAAAATATACCTGCAAGTTGATAGCTCAACTAGCATGGACATTTGTGTATCTGGTGTCACTAGGATTTGAACTCTGCAGTGCTTGTCCAGGTATTATTTCCAAAACCCTTTCATTTCTGCTATTTTTGGCCAAAAAAAATAAAAAATGTACCTACAATAAAATTCTTTCAATCATTTTCTAGTTTTGGTTAAATCCCATGCACTGCATGGACGAAATATACTAGTTGTGTGTAGACGTTGTCCACTCATTTCCTTTGGTAATTGGATGACCACACTTAGTTTTGCATTCAAAGCCAAAGTTTTCACAATCTCTCACATTAATTAAATCACAAAAAAGAAAAATTAACATGTAGTTATTGCAATATTACCAAGTATCAGTCAATTAGAATTGTAATTGAGAATTGAATATTTAATTTTAATTTTTTTTGTTTGATATACATTTTCAATTCTTATGAGTAGAGTGTAAAATTTATAATTTTTATATATTATTCTTGACAGTTATTTACTTATGACAGCACATCATAATATAAGATCGGTCACTACCATCAATAATCTCCGCCGCTCACCGCCGACCCTTACTTGCTTGCTGTCAACCACCACCACCAACCATAATCATTGTCGACCCATTGAATATGATATTAATTACCATCAAAATCCGTCAAAGATGATGGCAATAACCATCAACAACTATAGAGACAAACAAAACAATGATAACCACTATAAAAACTTGCCAAAAATGATAACAATCATTGTTAAAACGTTTCAAAAACGATAATAATTGTAGGCAAAATTTCTTGGAGATGACTGAAACCACCATCAAAAGTCATCATAAATGACGATAATCACCGCCGATAATCACCGCCAAAAGCAGTTGGAGATGACAAAAGCCATTACTAAAAGTTGTCAAAGACTACGAGTATCACCGTCAAAGAAAATTATGATCACTATTAGAAGTCTCTGAAAATAACGATATATATCACAAAATATTTAAAACACAATTGTGATTATAATTCTTTATATAATTTAAATTTATATATTATAATCATAATCAATTTTAATTTATTAGAATTAAAATCGATTTTAAAATTTTCATCGCAATTTCAATTTTTTGTTTTCTAACAATTACAAATTGTAATTCAATAGATACAAATGCAATCTAAATGTAATTACACCCCCAATCGTGGATAATGTAAAGAAAAAGGAAGACAAGTTTGAGAGTAGCAGCTGTTTTCTTAGACTTAATAATAGTCAGCTAGGCCTATATATTCCCTTGGACATATACAATCTGTGGTCCACCACTTGATCCATCCACTGAATTTGCAGACAATTAGCCGAACATTGAAGTAGAAATTCCTGCATCTTTTCATAGTATTAATTAGAGTTTACCTACTACAGTTCCTGGTTGCATTCATTTGGACCATTGACAAAATGTATTTTATAAAGGAGGGCTAAAAAAAAGTCCAAACAAACTTAAGTGCTCGTTTCTGACAGTTCTGGTTCTCAATCAAACATTTAGGAAGAAAGTTGACACTTGATAGAGATGTGTATGTGATATGATACCATCTAGAGGAGGACCAGTAGTTAATTGAGAACTTAGGAGTATGACCATTAAAACTCCCTATTTAATTAAATGATTTTCCACATTCTACATCATCATCTGAAGGAGCTAGGTAGTCATCAAGATAATTATGTTAAAGAAAAAAGATCTTTGTTCAAGATTCTTCTTTCCCATTCTCTAATCCCTAATACTGTCGACTTAAGAAGAGCAATCCAGTTTTACAGTAAGTGTTTTGGTGAATTTCACACTGAAGTACTCCAAAACTTTCTTCTTATACAGTCTCCTAGGGCTTCTCTAGGGACATAGCATTACTATATGAATTTTCAATCTATAAATTTGAAGTAATACATGAATTTGAATAAACTCATAAAATTTTCTGTTGTTAATTAATTCAACTGTTAAAGTGAAAAGAATGATTTATATATTAGGAGAACATAATTCACATTTGTTCTTAAAATTGTATTATTATTACACTTTTTACTCCTAGGCTCAAAGTTTATTTTTAATAATAATTATTTATTTATGTAAGTTAATTCAATTACACAAAAACATCCCTATTTGAATCTAATAAAAATATATAAAAATTAGTATTAAAATCTAAAATTTGAAATTTCACTCAAATATATATATTTTTTAAATAGTTTTAGATAATCTCTGTTTTTTTTTTTCCTTTTGTTTTTGTATTTAATGTTTGTTGTAAGATCACATTTTGGTTGAAATAAAAAAATTATTATAAATGATATAGAATTAAAAAAGAATTAATAAATTTTATTTAATTTTAAAGAATAATCATTTTTTGGTAAGTAAAAATAATTTCTTACACAATATGTGGTGATAAGTATAAAATTTATTATAATTTAACATCCAAGCTAACTTATACCATTTATATATCCAACACATATTTGATTTATGCAATCTTACTGTAGGAATTATATATCAAATGCACCCTAAGTCTCTCTTTTCGAAAGAAAAAAAAAAAAAAACAACTTGTCCATTATCTAATGTTTCGAAAATCGAATTGGTTGGATCATCGTGCGAATGACAAATATCGAATAGAGTTAAACCAAATATCATTTTGGTCTCTAGACCTGTCAAAATAGATAAAAATCAGAAAGAAGAACTAGTATTAGGTTGATTGGACTAAACTAATTTTTTTTAACAAAAAAAATTATTAATTATATTAAAGATTAGTGAAACATGTTTAATTTATATTAAAAAGTAGTGAAACTATTATATTTTATATAGATGTCACTTTTATTATTTTAATACATAAATTAGAACTTGAATATTGTTATATATAATAAACCTATTAGTTGATATATTAATTATTAATAATTATATTTAACTATTTTTAATATGATTTTTTAATTAATATATTATTTATTTTTATTTTTGTATGTATAATATTTATAATTAATAAAAAAATTTATTTATGATACTATTGGTCCGATCTCAACTAAAGCAATAACTCAAAGTCTAATATATTTTCCGGGTTCAGTTTTATAACATTGTCATTATGTTTCCTGTGTTTGATTATTTTATGGAATAGTACGTGGGTTTTGGCAAACCAAAGCATAGCCATTAGCTAGGCTTTCCAAAATACAATAAACAAAGAATCACTTTAAGGAGTGCACATTCTTTAAGACTGTAACACTCCTTTGTTGTCTGTACAAAATATATATACTCTTTGTTGGATTCTAGCTTCTTTTGTTTGCTAGTTCGCCTATACCATCATTTGGCATCTTGTTCTTATCTTACATTAACCAATAATACCAGCTATAAATTATGTCATGAAGTAATTCCTAGGGCATAGCTAGTTAGGAAAATTATATAGTAAAATTAAATATAAAATGTTCTATCCCAAATGTCAAAATTGGACAGATCTAACTTGAATTTAACTGTTAAAATTGTATCTATAAGATATAATTTAAATGATAAGATATGATCGAATTTAGTAATTAAAAGACTTTTACAATATCAAAGTTTGAAGCTGTAAAAATTAATTGTGAGTAATTAATAAGTCACAAATCTTAAATTATATTAAATTTACGTCTCAAGAAATGATACTCATGAAACTAAAAACAAAATAAGTAAAATTACTAAGTGCTTCTTCTTCTTTTTGACAAGATTATTATTATTTTTAGTTCAAATTAAAGATGTGAATTTATTATTATTTTTGTAATTGAGGAGAAAGTATCAAAATTGGAATGATCTAAACTTGAATTTAAATACAAAAGTTACTGAGTGCTTTTTTATTCTTTTTCTTTTTCTTTTTCTGCCCCATATATTTTTAGTTCAAATTAAAAATGTGAATTTATTATTATTATTTTTTGTGATTGAGGAGAAAGTGTGTAATCTGATTCTGAACATAGAAAGAACAACATGCATAATAACTAATTCTTTTGCACTATAAAGCATATACAGTCTAAAATTTATAAAATTATCTAATCCATCAATACTTAAAGTATTAAAGCAATTATTCATGTTGAGCACTGACCATCGTAAGAACTTCAAAAAACTCGCGATAAAATCCTAAGGGAGGTATATGCCTTATATAAAAAATGATCATTAGCATTTTATCACTATTAACTACTATTTATTTATAGTAACTCTTATAAATTATCAAGGCACATAACTCTCTTATTTGAGCCATAATTAATAAATAATCACCCGTCATCTAAATTAACCACTAAATCTAAGAAATTAACTCAAAAAATACTAAATTACTTTTATTGATAGATTTACTGATATTATTTTTCTCATTTATAGAAATTATACAAGTTGTTGTTTCAATTTATGTTTAATGATAATATTTTCATCAAATTTTTTATTTTCATATTATTGTATTACATATTAAAGAATATACTAAAATTAGATAAATATAGAGATTATAATTACTAGTAAAAATAAAATAAAAGAAGAAACAAGAGATAAAAATTGAAAGTGAAAGATATAAAAGAAAAAAAATTTATAATAAAAATGGTTAGTCTCTTTTAAGTTAATTTATATGATTGAAAGTTATTTGTTAATTATAATTTAAATAAGGAGTTATGTGTCTAATTTGATAGTTCATGAAAATTATATAAAAATATGTGATAGTTCATAGGGTAATGTATAATTAGCCCTATAAAAAAAAAAATTTAAAAATCTTGAATGTAGGTTTTATTTAGATTTTTTTTTCAAACATCTTATTTCTAATTAAGTAGTAGTTGACACCAATAAGAGCCTTCAAACACTACTTGGCAAAAATGGATGGTCACTTATCACTAGCAATTTCATTATCTGGATTGCATTCAACCCAAAAGATTTTACTGTAGAAAATGCATGGAAATAAAATTCTTCTATGTTTTATATTATTGCATGCCATATTACAAAAAAGATTTGTTATGGACATTAAGAAAGAAAATTGAAATATTTTTTAGTTTAATTATAAATCTTTTTAACAGTGCCATTAAGATATTCGTGTGTGTTAGGGTGCAATGAATATAATTATTAAGAATTAAGACGTTATAAAAGTAGAAATTTTGATAAATATTATAGAATTTCTATATATATATATATATTATCTTAATAAAGTAATAAATTCATTATTATAAAAATCTATAACTATAATGATATAGTTTCATTGGTTTATACTTGTACCCAAAAAAAATCTGTAAGCTCTCAGTGACCACAAAAAAGGAAGATGAAGGCGATAATAGTAATTTCATATCTTATCTCTTGCTTCACTCCCTAACCCATTTAACATAAGATTCAATTGCACTCAACCTCATTTTCTTACAATTCCCAAATTCCTTTCTTCACCAAACCTTGTACTCACATAAATATTACTCCTACAATTACCTGGAAATTGATTCTCTCACGCAGACAGAAAATAGCTTCACATGGTTTGAATTGGAAACTCCTCAGAATTTCTATGTTTTTTGGACATTAATATTTGAAGTAAAAGCTTGACTTGGCGGCTGATTGGAGGTCTTTTTCGTAGAATTTGAGGTAATTTATTGTGTAGGTCGATATCAAGTTTGTTGATTTGAATTTTTGATTATAAAATTATTTGCAATCACGAAGTGGGTATCTGAAAGAGATGGATTTGCCACCTTGCATTAGATGACATTGTTTAAGCTCTGACATTCAATGGCACAATGATTGGATTTGTAATTGGGGGTATGTATTCAGCTAAGATTTTCTTTTGAGGTCTGCAAAATTGTGGGTTTAACAAATTGTGGTTGAGTAATGGATCAGGAACGAAGGCAAGGTAGTGGTGAGGTATTGGGTCATGTTGATCAGGGGATATGTAAGAATTTGAGCAGCTCGATTCAAGGGGTTGCAATTGATGCAGTCACTGTGAGCAGCTCAGGCGAGAAAACTACTGTAAGAGGAAAAAATGGGACTTTGAATGTGATGGGTAATCAGTCAGGGTCAAATGAGGAACTGAATGAAGGGCATGAGGACGCCATAGATCAGAAGATGGATGACCAGCAAGGAGTCAGTGGCACATTGCGTGGAAATGATCAAGGAACTAGTAATAATTCCATAAATTTGGTTAATGGGATTGTGTATGAGACTGTGGTTGTAATAGATTCTTCTGAGACTACCTGTATAAATAGAGATAATAGGGTATTGGAAGCAAAGGTTAATGAATTAGGGTTAAACAAAGTATCTATTGAAGAACCAAAGAAAAGGGTCTCTGAGACAGAGAAGACTTGTTCTGTGATTGATATTAAGTGTGGAAGTGGCAAAAGATTTGGCGAGAATTTGGATGGTGAAATGATTTGTAGGATTTGCCATCTGGATTCTGAGCAATTGTCAGATACAACTGCTGTTAATGCTAATACTACTACTAGTATGGATTTGATTCAGCTAGGTTGTGGGTGTAAAGATGAGCTAGGTGTTGCCCATAGTCATTGTGCTGAGCTCTGGTTTAAGCTGAAAGGAAACAGGTAAACTTCCTCATCAAAGATGAATTCTATATACTATTAGTATGCAGGGATAATATGTAGGTTCATGTGGGATTTTCACATGGATTCTCATTTGCATTTGCTACTAGTATTCAAATTTCTAGGTTACTCTTAATCATTCAATTAATTAGAATTTGTTCAATACATAACAGCATTGATTTTTTCTTCTTTCATTTAGAAGTTTTTGTAAGTTGGAATTTCAACTATAAATATATCAGAGATAAGAAAGCAGGAAGAAGCAGATACCTCGATAATTTGGAGAGTCACTCAAATGTCTTATGAAATCAACAATGATTTTAGTTGAGATTTATCCCCTTATTGTCATAACTTGTGAACAAGAAATTAAAATTGCAGCATTCTTATAGGCATGCATTAAATGTGGAAATAAATGCTGGACAAGGAATTACTGACCTAACAAATAAGATGATTAAGTTTTCTTTAGTCTCCTATTATTTCTAGTTTCTACATCTTGGTCATACTTAATGAGAATGTGGTAATACAGTATGCAAGCTGTACAGCAGGTGGAACCAAAATCCCTAGACGTATTGAGAGCATAGTTTTATGTTTAGATAAAAAAAATTATTGTGACTTATATGCAACGGTGTATAATGCTGATACTACTATCTTTTTTATATATAAGGTTTGAAAAGTTGGAACCTTGATTGGGTGAGTATGAAGTCACTTAGCTTTTTTAGTTCTCTTTGTCATTTATCATAACCACAGAAACTTTTGTTCAATATACTAAATACACACTAATGCTCTTTTTTGGGAGAGGTGAATGTGGGAGGAAACAAAATGATGGGAAGTAAAGTTGGAGAAAAAATAACTGATGTTACATCCGTAGTTACCATGGAACGCTACTTAGGTAGCGAATTGCATATTGGATCTTTTGATCCCTATTGAGGATCATTTTCGATCTAAAACATTAAAAGTAGTGTTCCGATCCGGAAACCCAATAGTTATGTTTTTACTTGGTAAAGGGAAGATGAAGTTAGCATACTTTTTGTACTAGATACTAAGATTGAAGCTTGAGACTTACTATTACTGTTAGTGGTTTTTTTTTATAGCACAATAGTTAAGGGGTATTTGCATTTTAAATCTGCAGTCACTCCCTTTCCTGTTACTATGATGGTAAGAATTATGAAATTTGGATAGTTTTCATTTTTTTTATTATCATTGTATGTTTAATTATCTAAGACATAATTATATATGAAATTATTACATATGTGAACCTAGAATGCTCAACTAAGCGATCCGAAAAAGTCTACCCTCACTATACCTGATGTCTGACCTACATATGATGGCCATTGTAGAAGCATCTGGGGCACAAGGGCGGTCAAGGGAATTGTTAAAACAAATTCAAGGGAATTGTTAAAACAAATTGATGTCCTCTGTTGTAACTATCATCAGTTTTGGCCTTTATATGATTATCAGAAAAGTTTTAAAGTTTAAGGTAGGGTTTTTGATTTTTATTATAAGGTTGATAGTAATTTGTTTGGAGATTGGCATTCTAGTTCTGAAGTCAACTTTGAGCTAAAAGTTGTGAGAAAAACAATTGATGTTGCTCTTTCTATTTTTGGGTTCATTGACATGAATAATAGATCAGGTGAGCATCATGGGTTCTTGTTGAAAAGTAAAGAAGGAGAAGAGAAAAATGGTACCAGAAAATGAAACTAACCAATTTTGGATAGAAGAGGTTAGTATAATTTTGAAAAGAAGAGGGAAATCTTTGTAATCTCACTAAACAACATAGATCAGGTAAATTAATACATAGACATATTTTTTTTATAATAATATATTATTGATTAGGATTTCAATTGTTATTTGCATTACTGTTCTAGGCTTGATATAAACATAAAATATTTTATCTCCCCTCACTTATTTATTGCTATGAACCAATTCACATATCATTTCCATACCTAAGCACAAAAAAACTATCTAAACACAGTATGACAGTATATAGTCCATGTAATTGGAGGAATGTTCCTTTATATTCAGTAAATCCTGGAGGTTGGTTTACTATACTCAATGCAGATACGCCATGTCTTCGTCTTATATGGTGACTGGATTGTGTAACCTTCTTTTGCAATTTTCGTTGAACATGGTAAGTGATTTGACCTTTCAAAAGAGTTTTGATTTGAGGCTGAGCAATTAAAACTTTTGCTGGCTTGGTAAATTGTCACTTACATATCTCATATCTAAGATTTTTTTTGTTTCTAATATATGTAGCTAGGAGCATATTTATATCCAAGCATGTTATGATATCAAGTTCATATAGTAATTATGTGTTTTGGAATTTAATGTTGTTAAGTTAGACACATGCACCAAATGGTTTTGAAACTATTTTCTTGTCTTCCACCTGTTCTTAGAGGTCGAGGATTATGTATTGTTGTTTGTGAACTAGGGATCATATAGTGACAACAAATCAAGTTTTACTTCCGGCAAGAAGTATATTTCATCTAACAATCATATTGTTAGCCCAATTGGGACTGAAAATTGGTCTTTTTGGGAACCTTGGCAATAGTACTATGATACATAGGGGCTGGTTCTATAATCAGATTTTAAGATTGTGACTTGTGTCATGAATTACAAAAATTTAACTTAGCACATCCATCTGAGCAAAAAAACTAGTACCTTATTTCAGTGCATTATTAAACAAACTTATATAGAGCATCTGTGGAGCAGATTTTTTCTTTTGTGATCATTTAATGATCACAGAGTTAAATTTTCACCATTCTCTGTGGTAATTTTAATTTTAATTTTTTTGTGAATCACAATTTGTAACTAAGGTTACTGTGTGAATTCTGTTGGGGCTACTGAATTCACACGGTAACCTAATAACAAGAAACTGCATGTGTGTTCTGCTGAAATCTCCTTCTTTGTAATTTCACTTTTTATTGTGTCAGGGGGTGGGGGGGTAAGGAATTAACATACCATAAAAAGAAGGTATGCCTTCTAGCAAACTGTAGCAGTAACAAAATGATTTTCTAATGGTCATTTTCAATCCTAATCTTTGGGATTAAACTGGTTCTATGGTTTAATCAAGTTGAGTATTGTACATTATTTTAACATTGAAGCATCATTTCTTTTAGCGAGAATCTTTCATCAGACTTTATTATTTACACAAATTTCTTATTACCATCTACAATTGCAGATTGTGTGAAATATGTGGACAGACTGCAAGAAATGTTACGGGTATTGGGGATAACAGATTTATGGAAGAATGGAATGACAGAAGATCAACTAGTAGCAATAATAACTCATCAGGCCGGGGTGGTGCATGTTGGCGCGGACAGCCATTTTGTAACTTCTTGATGGCATGCCTGGTAATAGCTTTTGTACTGCCATGGTTTTTTCGTGTAAATATGTTTTAGTAAGAGCATCCGATACTTAAAAGGGCTTCCCTTCCACATCAGTTTTTCATTGCCTGCATATGTAATACGCGCATGATTGAATTCTGCCATAAGGATGATAATGCTGTACTACGTCCTAATTCACATACACTGATTCTTAAAATGTTTGAACCTGAAGATTTGAAGTTTCAGGTTATAGAAGTTTCCACAATGTCAAGTTACCATCATCAGATTTTGCAGACATTGATTTCATTGATTGGAGAGTGAATGATTATGAGAGATCATACTGTTACCATCCAAATTAGACTAGAGATAAAGATATTTTACTGGAGGTGGCATATATGGTCAAAACATGATTGTATCTGCACAAATACAGGTTGTATCTTACGAATGTGTCACAGCCTCTATAAAATTGCAAGATCTGTTTTTTCTGTTAACAAGATAAGTTACTGGCGTAAACTTTACTTTTGTGCACAAAAGTTTTGAATGTCAATGTTTACATATTCAAGAAATTGGTCGCATATTTTCCAACCCATGCTTTCTCTTGAGTAAAGTACTCGAGTTTCTTTTACCAAAAAAAATGTACTCGAGTTTCTCTTAAAACGTTTGAACATCTCTTTTCTTTTGCAATGTTTTTTTATGGCAAGCTTTTATATAATTTGGTTGCTGTAGCATTATATTGTTTCTTTTATTGGTTAGAAGAAAAAGAAAAATAAGACTAAATGCCTAATAAGACACTTCAATTACAAAGGAGATTGATTTTAATGTTCTCAAAGACTAAAACCAAAGGCCGTCAATCAATAAAAGTGTCAAACAATAAAAGATTGAGAGAAGAAAGGTAAAAAAACATGCATTTATACACAAAATCTTTTCTTTTAACCAAAAGTATCAAACAATAATTAGAGTAAAAGTGCATTATTAATAGTTTATTCAACCAGTGATACTCCACTCTCATTTTGTTAGAGGCACGACAGAAGACACAGCGCAATCCATCTATTCTCAAAATTTTCTTTTTCGAAAAGAAAAGTGGTTTTTAAGCTAAACAAAAAGAAAAAAAATTAGTTGATACCTTTTAAGTAGCTTAATCGTGCGTTCTAAGTGGACAGTTTGGGTTTGTATGAGGGCTTATGATGAAGATGTTAAGACTCCTTGTCTAATAAACAGGAGAGATATTTACACCAAAATTCCGTTGTAGTCTAGTTGGTTAGGATACTCGGCTCTCACCCGAGAGACCCAGGTTCAAGTCCCGGCAACGGAACCTTTTTTTATAATTCTGGTTTTTCAAGCATTTATCTGTTGCAGTCGTACACGGGGCCCAAAAGCCTTTTGGCTGTGTAATTACCTTTTTTTACACTTCTGGCTTCTCATCTAACATTTTCAAGCATTTATTTGTTGCAGTCCGTACATGGGGCCTGGTGTACTTCCCTTTTTTTTTAGAGGAAACACCAAACACAATCTTACACTTACCATCAAAATTGCAAATCAGATATATATTATTCAAATTCGATTCAAATATAATCCGAATCGTTAGATTCGGATGCCACCATATTTAAGACTCAATATAATCTAAATTGTTAGATTTGGATGCTACCAGATTTAAGACGTGTACAAAATTAAAACATCACCTAACTGTTTAAGAATTATTATCTAACATGATACCATAACCTCTATAATCAAATAGTTAGGAGTTCGAACATGCTAACAAGTCAATAAACTAACCCGTGCAAGAACATATAAGATATTATATAACTCATCCATGGAACTTCAGTTAACAGTCTTAAACTTCTAATGTAGCATCGGAATGGTTCTTTGACAGGACGGTTGAGAAAATTGTAACAAAAATAAATGAGAGGAATCATATACCATAAAATGAAGTCTCAACCATAAACGGTGCATTCAGGCAGAATTTGGACTTGGGACTTTCAACTTATTAGATTAGTTAATCTTGAAAATAGAACACTACCTACCGAGAATAAGGAAATTGAAATGCAAACCCAAATATTTTTGAGCAAAGCTGCATGGTTCTGTTCTTCAAGCTGCAAACAAGCAAAACATGATAAAAACTTATAACTGTTGGTGAAAGGAAACGAGTTTGGAGGACAGCAATCGTTTGGCCAAAAAACAGAGGACAACATTCATAGGATGAAAATGCTGATATAATCCTTTTGTTGAAATCATGCAGCACATGCATATTTCTGTGATAAGATTCTTGTTTTTGTTCTTCAAAATCAAACTGCTACATTGCAAAGAATATAAAGATCTAACAAATTTGCCTAAAAATTGGGTTAACATGTTAATATAATCACTTTGTAGAACATCATGCAGTAGAGACAATTGAAAAGTCAGACTGAAACTCCCGACTCCTTTCCTCTTTCTTTACTTTTTGATAAGAGGAGGAATCTGACACTGCCTCTACGGAAAACAACTACTGAACTTCAACCATGTACAGGCATCGACAATTCAGAGATTACCCCAATATACTCCAGAATCTTGGGTTCTAAGGATTACTTTTTTAGGATCTCAGTATTTCAATCAGCTCACTTTTCTTCAGTTTTGAGTAACCTCTAATTCCTCTGGACTTTGCTAGTTCTTTCAGCTCATAAACCTTCATCTCCTCTACTCTTTGTGATTGTACCTCGCTTCCAATGGCTGACGATGCTACATCATTCAGCTCAACAACCCTTCCTCTTTGGGTTGATAGTGATGGAATTGGAGATTTCTTCACAAAATTAGACAGTGGGCGAGTCAACTTTAAGTCTGTTACTGGTGGATTGTCCTGTACATCTTGCTCTTTCCTAGGAGCAACTTTTTTTGTCAATGCCTTAGGGTCCTGACCTTTTTGAGGTTTTGCCTGTAATAAGTAGAGAATTTAAAATGATAAGTGAACGAGAAGAAGATAAATTTTAGAGCACCGACTGCCTAGTACTAAAATTCGCTGTAAGTCGGTACAAGGAGTTCTAGTATTTTCAGAAACTAAGATAGAAATATAACTTTTTACTACAGGACCGTAGTGTGTTAAATCTGTTAGAATTGAGCTGTACTTCTAATGTAGGAAGAAGAAATTTACAGAAAGCTTCGTAAGAAGATCAATGATACCAACATTAACATTGTCAGCATTAAAAGAGATAAAAATATCACTTTTGTTAAACCAAATGATTTATGTTTCTTAAATGGGAAAAAGTGAATGAAAGAAGAAGATAATGAAAGAAATCACGTACAGATAGCAAAGACAAAACAAATGTCTCAATAAATAATTATGACATGGAAAGATGCAGCATGAACTTTTCAATTTCACTTGCCTTTTGACCAAGAAGTGGAAAAAGAATTCAATTATTATTTTTTCAACAGATTTTTGTTTTTATAAATCAAATAAAAAAGTTGAGAATTCCATGTTTTCTCCATTTTCCTCCATTAATGTTTATAAGATCTGCGCTTCAAGTTATCAGTTCATCATGCTAAGACTATACAAATCTTTTCCACAAAACAATAAAGATGGGATCCATAACGTCACCTTTCCCTTTCAATTATTTTCCCTGATTCTCGAAGAACATCAAGAATAGATTCAGATGAGGGCTTATCCTTTTGTGAGTTAGAACTTCTCTTATCACTGCTCAGAAAATCTCCCTTAGATATTGAAGACTGTACTCGCCTGAAAAGAGCAATTATCTCTTCCCTGTTGGATGAGTTGAATTTCTTACCATCAGATGATTGAGGCCTCTTATTTTCATCTTCATTCTTAGTTCTTCCTGAGTCAGACTTTCTTGAACGAGGTTGATTTCTTTTGTCATCATTAGATCTTATGCTTGAAACAGCAAGGCAAAAAAAACTCTTTCGGGAATCAAAGTGTGTATGCCCATCTACAATCTCTGCCAAATGTAACAAGCTGCATCAAGAAATGCTCCTTAGTCCCTAGTAAAACAAATTTAGGGCCAGCACCAGCATAGCAAATAACCTAATACTAGCATAAAAAACAAGCTAACAAGGATAATGATTAATTTGGTATAGGCAATTAGATAACAAACTATAATACAGAGTAAAGGAATCTGAAACATAAAGAACACACAAGTGCATGAAATTATACTTATTATCAGTTCATAGATTAAAGCACGTACATAAAACTCTGCTCTCAAAACTAAGTAGCATGATACTTATAGGAATAGATTCCAATGACAGGTTGCTTGAAACTTGTCAAGCACATAGGCCACTCTATCTGATCAGTCTGGAAGTATGAAGTTGAACGAGAATATCCAAGATTCATACTTCTTGCAGAAATTGGTCAGACTGATAATATATATTCATTTTGATTATATTGTAGAGTGACGACTCCCTCAAATGAGGGTACTAGTAAATCAGACATATATTGAACAATTTTTCTGGGAAAAAAAAAACCCTATTTATTAATCAATAAGAATATCAATAATCAGCAAAACCACAGACAGTCAGGTAACTGGCTTTTAGGGCACCATCTGATGCATACTTGAATATAACTTTTTAAAAGTGTAAGACAAAAAGAAAATGACCAGATGCATTATTGAATATGTTAAATTCATGAACTCCCAACCAAAAAAAGAAAGGCAATGAATCTATGAAGAACATCATTATTGTAATTATAGTGACACGTGAAATAAAGACTGGGAAATATGAACATTTATTCATCTATCAATAAGAAAAAAGAGGCTTTATACTGACTTCTAAATTATATTAAGTACCACTCAAATAAGTAAATAACACTACTGCAGGGTGGAACTCTTGAATTAATCTTTGGGAAGATGGCTGGTATGACTTTAGCACATGAAGTCCATTGATAATACAACAATTTGATTGCTTAAGTATATAAACAGGCGAACTAATTTTCAAACCCCACAAGACAAATATCATATCAGTTTGGGCATACAAAAGCAAATTCCAAAGGCGGTTTGACATAATGAGGATTTACAACAAGTGAAGCATCTGGATACAAGTGCAATATTATATGACAAGAAATTATTCCTAGCAATTCAGAAGTAGAAAGCACAAGCCCTTTATCTGTGAATTTAACACCAAAAATTACCATTATTTCTAACAAACTGGTCATTCTTAATTCTTCCAAAGGGAAAATGGAAAATTCTGGAGATGGGTTTTCTGATAGTTGGCAAAGAGGGTTCAATATAATAACTATCAGAATTAATTAAGAAAGATGATATGGTAAAAAACAAACCTTTCAAAGAGATTATAGGTTTTCCCAATTTGAGCTGCTTGCTGAAGGAGAAGAACGCAGGAAAGCGAAAGACAAGCTGAGAATGGAAAGCAACCGAATCCATTTCCTGAGATTTCGGAATATACAAAATGGATTAGTATTACGGGTCAGATTTTAGATTAGATTGGAATGGATAGGATTAGACACCATGAGTCGGTTAAAAAATTGGCATACTCTTAATCGAATGTAATAGTCCACGACATTTTTCAGTCGCGTGTGCCAACGCGCCGATTATGTAGCTAAAACAACTGCTGCTGTACTGGGTTTCCTTAAAACCCCAGGCATTTCTTTTTTGGTTGAATTTTCCCTCAGTCTTCTCCTTGGATAGACAGAGCAATGTTAGTTATGGCGAAAACAACAGCGAATTTCACGAGCTCTCCACCTTACCATAATTATAATCACAAAGCAACTTCTATGAAATCGTCAATTGGGTTCATTTTCTTCAAACCATCTTCAAGAATTAGTCTGTTACCTTCAAATTTGGGTGGTTCTTGTAAAATTATTTGTGCCTCGGCTTTGTTAGCAGAAACTATAGACCGCATACATGTGGATGATAATACAAGAATTTGTAGATTTTGTGAAGTGGGTGATCTAAAAAATGCAATTGAATTGCTTTGCAGGTCAGAGAAATCCGAGCTTGAGGTGAAGACTTACTGTTCCATCTTGCAACTCTGCGCTGACCTTAAATCATTACAAGATGGTAAAGTTGTTCACTCAATTATTTCTTCTAATGGCATGGTTGTTGAAGGAGTTTTAGGGGCAAAACTTGTCTTCATGTATATAAGTTGTGGAGATTTAAGAGAAGGGAGACGAATATTTGATCAGATTTTGAATGATAAAGTTTTTCTATGGAATTTTATGATGAATGAGTATGCAAAGACTGGTAATTATGGAGAAAGTATACTTATATTTAACAAGATGCAGAAGTTGGGTATTGAGGGTAATTCTTATACATTTTCATGTATTTTGAAGAGTTTGGCTTCCTTGGGGAAGGTAGAAGAAGGTAAAAGGATTCATGGATATCTTCATAAACTGGGTTTCGGCTCGAATAATACTGTCGTGAACTCTCTAGTAGCTTTTTACTTCAAATGTGGAAGAGTTCAAAGCGCACATAAATTGTTTGATGGATTGAGTGATCGAGATGTTATTTCATGGAATTCAATGATAAGTGGTTATGTACTAAACGGTTTTCCTGAAAACGGGCTTCAATTTTTCAGAGAGATGTTATGTTTGGGAATTACTGTGGACTTGGCTTCAATAGTGAATGCTCTTGTGGCTTGTGCAAATATTGGCATTGTTTCATTGGGCAAGGGTTTTCATGCTTATGGGATAAAATCTTGTTTTGATATAGATGTCATGTTCAGAAATACTTTACTAGACATGTATTCCAAGTGTGGTGATCTTGATTCTGCAATTCAAGTTTTTGAGGAGATGCATCAAAGAACTGTTGTTTCTTGGACTTCAATGATAGTTGCTTATGTTCGAGAAGGTCAATTTGATGATGCAATTCGGTTATTCCATGAAATGGAAAAGAAAGATGTTAGACCAGACGTTTTTACTGTGACAAGCATCCTTCATGCTTGTGCTTGCAGTGGCTTATTGGAAAGTGGCAAGGATGTACACAATTACATTAGGGAAAAAAAGATGGAATCTTGGCTGCCTGTTTCTAATGCTCTCATGGATATGTATGCAAAATGTGGAAGCATGGAAGATGCTCACCTAGTTTTTTCTCAGATGCCAGTGAAGGATGTTGTCTCCTGGAATACCATGATTGGAGGCTACTCTAAGAACTGTCTTCCTAATGAAGCTCTTAGTCTTTTTTCTGAAATGCAATGGAAATTGAAGCCCGACAGAGTAACAACAGCTTGTATCCTTCCAGCTTGTGGAAGCCTTGCAGCTCTAGAGAGAGGTCGTGAGATACATGGCCACGCATTGAGAAATGGATATTCCTCAGATCTCTATGTTACCAATGCACTTGTTGACATGTATGTTAAGTGTGGGGTACTAGTTCTTGCACAGATACTCTTTAGTGTGATTCCTAAAAAGGATCTGATTTCATGGACAGTAATGGTCGCTGGATATGGCATGCATGGATTTGGAAATGAAGCAATTGCTACCTTTAAAGACATGAGACATGCAGGCATTGTGCCTGATGAAATATCCTTCATCTCGATACTATATGCTTGCAGTCATTCTGGATTGCTTAATGAAGGATGGACATTTTTTAATTCCATGATAAACGAATGGAAGATTGAGCCTAAGTTAGAGCATTATGCCTGTATGGTAGATCTTCTGGCCCGCACTGGAAATCTATCCAAGGCATATAGGTTCATTGAGAAGATGCCAATTGAACCAGATGCTACAATTTGGGGTGCCTTGCTCTGTGGGTGCCGGATTCACCATGATGTGAAACTAGCGGAAAAAGTTGCAGAGCATGTTTTTGAGCTAGAGCCAGAAAATACAGGATATTATGTTCTTCTAGCGAATATCTATGCGGAGGCAGAAAAGTGGGAAGAAATGAAAAAGTTACGTGAGAGAATTGGTCAGCGGCGCTTAAAAAAGAACCCTGGCTGTAGTTGGATAGATGTCAAAGGCAAAGTTAATATCTTTATTGCTGGGGGTGATTCACACCCTCAAGCCAAAAAGATAGAGTCATTATTGAAAAAGTTAAGAACAAAAATGACAGATGAAGGTTACTTTCCTAAGATGAGGTATGCCTTGATCAATGCAGATGATAGGGAGAAGGAAGTAGCTCTCTGTGGACACAGTGAGAAATTAGCCATTGCTTTTGGTATGTTGAGCTTGCCACCTGGAAGAACTATTCGGGTCACCAAGAATCTGCGAGTATGTGGTGACTGTCATGAGATGGCAAAATTCATGTCCAAAACAGCCAATAGGGAGATTGTCTTGAGAGATTCTAATCGCTTTCACCATTTCAAGGATGGTTACTGTTCTTGCAGAGGTTTTTGGTAAATCAGTGGAGTGTGTACGGAGTTTTGTAGTTACAAGTAATCCCTAAATTGTTGTGAAGGGAAATTGATTATGCAAACTGATTCACTAAATTGTTGTCAGTTATAGATCGTCTGCTTGTAAAAGACATCTTCGATTAGGATTAAGGTTGGGTCAATAAAATATAATTTGTGAAGGGAAATCATACTTCTTGTGATTAATTCTGAGAAATATTAGATGTAGATATATATTTTACTTCAATCTAAAATTATTTTGGGCTTTTGGTATAAGATTTAATTGTAGCCGCAGTAAGCAGCATAAGGATATTATTGAGGCAAATGGTAGTTTCCAGTATAAAGCATTGCAGGTCGTACTTGAATACATCCTCAGCAAAACAAGTCATTTGCAGGATCTGGATGCTGTTTTGGGATATAATTAAGGAGGCAAATATGCAATCACATGCTGTAGGTTCTGAGAGTAGGTTAATAACTAGCTTTTCTTTTTGTGAATTAACTCCTGGATTTGCTCTTGTTATATGCAGTGGGATAAGAAGAATGGAGGTCCTACTTTCGACCCATAAAAGAGAAGAATAATAAAAAAATAAAAAAAACCGTAGGTCTGTTCCTTTCCTCTCTTGGATTACACAAAATTGTCATCTACACTTTGATTCTATTAGTTTGCTTCGAGAGTGGTTTATTGGCGTGTTCCAGTAGGTTTGGCTCCTTCAAAGGGCAATGCAAACAACAAATGGACTGTAAAAGAAGTAACCTTGTCAAATGGCAAGTTAACATAGATGTTAAGGAGGATGAGTAACATAATATTTGAGAAAATACATACAATTGATATATAAGCTGGTATAGTGGTATGCCCAGCATATTTTTAGTTCAATTGACAAAAATACTGTTCAGATCGGTTTTATCTCTCACCTTCATCATTCAGCCCCAAGGCTGACATGAAGTCAGTTGCTATGAAGGAAATCGCGTAGACAATCAAGCTAATCAGATTTTGGTGAATACGTTTTTCTTTGGCAAAATGAGTTGCTTGGAATGAATGTTTTTTTTTTTTTTATACTAGAAATCTGTGAAGCACTGATACTGCATATTAGGGGTCGTATTCGTTTCTAGTTTGTATCTGACACGGATACGGCCCCAATACGCTAGGATACGTATCGAAAACGTATCTATAATTAATTTTTTTAATTTTTTTTTTGAAAAAAAATAATACGGCTCAGATACGGCTTAGAACGGCTTGATACGGCTGGATACGGCTTTAAAATGGTTGAATACGGCTCCAATATACAGCTTATATAAAACGTTTCGTTTAGACTGAAATATTACTTTTTTCATCCTTGAAAAGGTGCCTTTTGTTTGCTTCTATCTTGACTTTGTGATTTCTTTTCTATTCTTTTGAGTCTACGCTTTTTCTTTGTATTTCTAGGGATTTGATGGAAATCCTTCCTCTCATCTTTGCTGTCATTGAAGCTGAACCAGTGAAGCTCAAAATCTTGTCTCCTTAAAGCTGTCTGGGTCTAAGTTTACATTTATCTCCTAAAGCCTTGTATTTGTGAAGCAGCCTCTGATTTGTGGAGCAGCCAAGTGAAGTCCTTCATCATCAACTCATCTGTCAAGGTTTACTGGTTTATGTAAGCTCTTGTTCTGTCTCTCACGTCCCTAACTTCCTTTTTCCAATATGACTCTACCTTTTTTTTCTTTTTTTTTCTTCTTTTTTTTTGTCTCTGCAACAACTATCTTGAGTTTTTTTTTCTTTTCTGGCTATATGTTTGTGACAACTGAGATAGCCATTTTGTATTAGATTTTGTTTTTTTGTTTTTTATGTTCTCTGCTAAATATCTTCAGGTATTATTATTATTATTAATTTTTTTTTTTTTGTGGATATATGTTTGAGTTTGTCTTCTTGTTTACTATGAAAACAGTGAGTCTACCTCTTTTTTTTTTGCCTCAGGAACGACTATCTTCTAAGGTTTTTTTTTTTTTTTGGCTATATGTTTGTTACAACTGAGATAGTCATTTTGCATTAGATTTTGTTTTATGTTCTGCCTTCGCAGGTATCTTCAGTTTTTTTTTTTGCTGCTTGATATATATTTGTGTTTGTGGTTTTTTTTCTTGATGGCAGATGGCTTGTTCCTTGTTATGTATCTAGATATATGTCTGTGTTTGAATAAACTGAAATAGTCATCTTGGTTTGTGAGAATGTTACGTAGCTGTGTTTTTTTTTTTTTTTTCATTTTTATTTCTATGCTATGCAGTTATGGTTTCTGGTTCTGCTTCTACAATCGATTGTTCTAGTGTACCCACACCTACCAGCAGATTTGAGAATACTGAAACTCAAAGTACTGATTTGAAATATCCTTTATGGGCTTTTGTTACAATTACTAAAAGGGTTGAAGAAAGAGGAAATAAATGTTGGGCTTGCAACTTTTGTAATGAGACCTTTACAGGTTCATATACTAGGGTTAAGGCATACCTTTTACAAACTAGTTCCTATGGAATTAAGTCATGCTCTAAGGTGACATTAGACTATAGGGCTGAAATGCAAAAAAGGGTAGAAGAGGCAGAGAATAGAAACAAGCCTAAGTGTGTCCTTTTACCTAATTCTAGTTCTTCTTTCACCCATCCACCTTCAGCGCCTATATTTGAGCAAAGAAAAAGAAAATCAGCTGGTGGGAGTGCTTTGGAACAATCATTTGGAATTCAATCTAGGAATTACCTTAATACTCTCATTGCTAGGATGTTTTATTCAGCTGGTTTGCCATTTCATTTTGCTAGAAATCCTTATTATGTTGAAGCCTTTTCATATGCTGCCAATAACTTAATTTCTGGTTATGTACCTCCTGGTTACAATTCTTTGAGATGTAACTTGTTAGTGCAAGAAAAAGTTCACATTGAGAGATTGTTAAAACCACTTAAGGGCTTATGGAAGGAGAAGGGGCTTAGCATAGTTACAGATGGGTGGACAGATGCACAAAGAAGGCCTTTGATCAATTTCATGGCTGCCTCTGAAGAAGGCCCTATTTTTTTGAGTGCTATTGATGGCTCTAAGGAGTATAAGGATAAACATTACATTGCTAGTTTGATCACAAATGTAATTAAGGAGTTTGGACCTTAAAAAGTAGTCCAAGTGATAACTGATAATGCCCCGGTTTGTAAGGCAGTTGGTATGCTTGTTCAAGCTGAATATCCTCACATATTTTGGACTCCTTGTGTTGTGCACACACTAAACCTTGTATTGAAGAATATATGTGCAGCCAAGAATACTAAGAGAAATGAGATTGTCTATAATGAATGTTGGTGGATTACTATGGTTAGTGATGAAGCCAAAATTATCAAAGACTTCATAATGAATCATGCTATGAGATTGGCTATCTTTAATGAATTTGTTCCTTTAAAATTACTTGTTGTTGCTGAAACAAGGTTTGCATCAACCATTGTGATGTTAAAGAGGTTCAAACTCATAAAGCATGGTCTTCAAAGTATGGTTATTAGTGATAAATGGAATGCTTACAGAGAGGATAGTGTAGGAATAGCTCAAACTGTGAAAGAGATTATTTTGAATGATTTATGGTGGGATAAGGTGGATTACATCCTTTCTTTTACTGGTCCTATCTATGACATGCTTCGGTTGTGTGATACCGATAAACCTACCCTTCATTTAGTGTATGACATATGGGATTCTATGATAGAGCAAGTGAGGACAATGATATTTAGGCAAGAAAAGAAGGAAGAAGATAAGGTATCAGATTTTTACAATGTGGTGTATGCTATACTTATTGATAGGTGGATAAAGAGTTGCACACCACTTCATTGTTTGGCGCATTCTTTGAATCCGAGGTAAATTTAAGATTATGTTTCATTTGTCTTTTTTTTTTTTTTTTTTCCTTTTATTGTTAACTTTGTTGTCTACTTGTCTTACAATATAGGTATTATAGCAAACAATGGCTTTAGGGGCTTCCAAATAGGGTCCCCCCACAAAAGGATGTGGAAATTTCTGCTGAAAGGAACAAGTGTTTTCTTAAATACTTTCCAATTGCTGAGGAGAGAAGGTTTGTCAATATAGAGTTTGCTAGATTCTCAGGTTGCATGGATGTTTTTGCTAGCTTTGACTCTTTGCAAGATAGATGGGATTTGGATCCTAAAATGTGGTGGCTAGTGCATGGATCTTCGGCATCTTTACTTCAAAATATAGCTTTGAAGCTTCTTGGACAACCTTGTTCTTCATCTTGTTGTGAGAGGAATTGGAGTACTTACTCCTTTATTCATTCGATGAGGAGAAACAAAATAACTCCTCAAAGAGCGGAAGATTTAGTTTATGTTCATACAAATCTTCGGCTCTTATCAAGGAAGAATGAAAGCTACAACAAAGGAGAGACAAAGATGTGGGATATTGGTGGTGATCATTTTGATCCACTTGAAGGTGCGGAGGTCCTTGAGATTGCAAGCTTATCCCTTGATGAACCGGATATGGAGGCAATGCTTTTTAGTGATGCAAATGATGGCATTGCTTCCCCTAGTATTAGATAAATGTCTAAGACTTCGATCTCTTTTTTTGGGACTTTCTTTTAATTCCAATTAGAGAGAAAGTCAATGTAATGAAATGTGCTTTGTATAGCAACTTTTATATAATGAATTTGCTTATTAGGCAATTTTTTGATATGAATTATGGATAACTTTATGTTATAAATTATATATATATATATATATATATATATATAATTTAAAATTATTTAATTAAACATATCCTTAACGTATCGTATTCTTGTTTTTTAGAAATTAGTGAATTCACGTGTCGGATACGTATCGTATCGGATATTCGTATCCGTATTGGTGCTTCACAGCCAGAAATGGCTATGTATAGATGTTCAATGGTGAACTGTAAGCATACTAGAGCACACAGTGACTGTCATGTGGACCATGCATTGAGGCTCATACCAGTAATACCGCCACGAAAAGCATTGTTAGCATGGTCTAGTATGAACTTAAAGTGATAGGTTAACCAACAGGTTCAAGGAATAATACAAACATAAAGCCAAGTTATGGGACTTGTATCAGAAAAAAAAAGAAGGGAAATGAACAATGTACGGCAATCATCCTTTCTATTATTTCAATTTGTGGAAGGAAATGAGAACCAACTATTTTTACATTGATAAGTTCAGATTAGTGCTTGAGCTTTATACAGGAATTTGTCAAACACTTTTAAGGGACCAATATAAATTGCTCAAAACTTTGCTTCACAAAGCCTCAACAGTTCAATAGGAAACCTTACTTTCACTAACACAAGAGGCACAAATCATCATCGAGTCTCACGTATAATGTTTCCAAATTTTATGGGTTACTTCCTTTCAGTGATTAACAATCTATAGAAATGCAGCCTTGGGCGATAGTTGAACTATCAACTTTGCTCACAAATGGATTTATCTTGACCCAAATAAGAGAGAAAACAGAAGCCAGCAGCACTGACCACAGAACAACAATGGTTGGAGTCCGGTTTTGGCGACCCATGAGACCCTTTAGGAATGGGTACAGATGGAAAATCACCCAGAAGGCAAAGAATACCTTGCCAAAGAGAGGTCCCCATGTCTCATATCCTCCATTAAGTGCATCAGAAAATCCAGCAACAACACCGACCATGTTGACAATGATTAGTGTCGTTGGAGCTATTAGAAGTGTAGTCCACTTGACAATATAAAGGTCGCCAAATTCCGTATCATCAGCAGCCTTAGCAGTGACAGTGAAGTTGGTGTCTATACCAGCCAACATTTTCAGGAAACCTTGGAAGACAGCAAAGAAATGGGCTGAAACACCCCCTATCACCCAGAACTGCTCATTACGCCACCAATCCTCAATGCTAACACCACTCCATCGCAACTCAAGCACGCTTGTCACGATGATGGATAGGAAGAGGCCAAGAAACAGGACGCTTGCAAGGTTGGAAAGCTGAGTCAAATTATAAGACACCAAATGAGGTCAGGCTTTCTGTGAATAGCCTCCACATATGAAGTTTATTAGATAACTTGGCTATTTATCTGAAGCTATATATCATCTTCTTAGGTTCCATGTAGCAGACTTTTCCCACTATTTCATAGGATACTTTCCGACGTTCCCATTTTCAAATATTTCCTACTAGTGACTAATTATATAAAGCACATACTCTATTTCTTATTCTTTTGTCATATTACAAGAAAATGAAGCCAAAAGAAATTACCGTAGGTATGATAAATTTTCCTGTGAGAAGGCAGATTGCTGGCAATGAACAATAAGCTATCAAGGGAAGAGAAGTAAATGGGTAAACAATGGTGTTTATGTATGCCAGTCTTTGGAGCCATTTTAGGCGACCTCCAGCAAACCCATACCAGAGTGGGCAGTGTCTGCTAAGGAAAATCTCAACAGATCCAAGTGCCCACCGGAGAACTTGGTGCAGTCGATCAGACAGGTTAATGGGTGCTGACCCTTTGAATGCAGGCCTTAAGGGCATGCAGTAAACTGACCTCCATCCTCGGCAGTGCATTTTAAACCCGGTTAAGATATCCTCAGTAACTGAACCATAAATCCAACCAATCTGAATTGGCAGAAAATAATTTGAATTAATTGATCAGAAAAGTATAAATGAAATCATTAATTTTAAGCTTGTAACTTGATTCGGCAGGCTTGTTTTTTCAAATGCACTTAAATTTTCAGTATTAGCATTGAAATGTTGTATGAGAACATGAATAGATGAGGCTGACCTCCTTTCCCCATTCAGTCTTCTCTTCATAACCACAGCCAATAACATGAATTGCTTCCTTGATCAATGTTGAGGGATTGACAGAATCAGGAACTCCTCCATTCTCCATTAGCGTAGATTCAATGAAAACAGAAGATAAACCAAATGTTTTCTCAAAGCTCATCTGTGAAATAAGCATTGACCTCTCATACTCATCATAATCTGCATGGGAAGAAAAAGTAAAACATACACGATAAGAAATATATTATCTATGAAAAACACTGCTAAATACTTTCCTAAATCTGTTTGACATAATAAGCATTAAGCAGGCTTACTATCTATTTCCCGGAGATTGAAAATGGCAGCATCAAGTTCTTCCCGTTTTGCATCTCGGTAAACCTCTGAGAGATCTTTAGAGGGCTTCCTGGATGGACAGCAACAAGAGCAGCAGCCACACCATGAGCAGGATGAAGCTTTTGGTAAGGCGGGCATAGAAGGTGGGCTATAGCCATAAAGTGCTTGCCTATTGAAGACACAACCTGTCCCCACATACACTGGTCCTTGAATGCCATCCAGTCCTTTCATGTTAACCTGAAAGAAAATTAATATAGCTCTTACAAATCAAAAGGTTCATGACATACTTACAGAGAAACAAAAGTCCAAAATTGTAGTGTTAGCCACTCTGCAACTATATAATAGGGTTGTGAAGAAATTTGATTTTATATGAAAGCTGTAGAGATATCTATTCTATTTAGGTAAAGCATGACTATCAATCTTGTATACAGTGCAGAAATGAATCAGACTCTAACGATCTTCCAGATGCAAAACAGAAAAACCAATTCTCCTCTATCTCTCTCTGGACTAGTGAGATAAATTCTTTAAGCACTTGTTCTGTGACAATGGATTCCTGAAAACAGATTTACAAGTGATCTTGTATCATATATTATATATTTCTATTGTCTCGTAACAGTTGATTCCAGAATATAGGCTGCTAACAAAAACTATTGGAAACAATTTAAACTTACATCAAAGAAAACTGTGTTGCGATTGGCATATCGGTCACTGCGATCAATGCCATCAAATCTCTGGGGGAATTGCACATAACATAGATTTCTACCAATTTGTGGGTCCATCAGAAAACACATAGCCTCCCGAACAGCCTTGCTGTTGTTTACATAATGGTCACAATCCAGGTTGAGGATGTAGGGAGCATTTGTGAGAACTGCAGACACTCTCACCTGTATGAAGCCAATCATACTATTATTCTTGAAACTTCAAAATGTGTTCATATAAAACATTATATATGTTAAGAAATATATACTACCAGAGCATTTTCGGCACCAGCTTTCTTGTGGTGTTGATAACCTGGTCTTTTTTCTCTGGAAACATAGACCAACCGAGGAAGTTCATTTCCCTCTATATCACGTGCACCACTATGTCCAAGGAAAACCTGAAAAGAGTTAAAGGAGACACTGGTTTAAAATTCTTGGTTTCCCAAGTCCCAAGAGCAATATGAGAAACAAATGTGTTTAAGTATGCTCTTGGACTAATAATTGATGAAGAGAGCTACTCCAAATGTTGATAAAAAAAGAGAGAAAGAGCATGATAGAAATAGTAAGAAAGAGTACTCACACAGAACAGGGAAAAAAATACACAAGAAGATAGGACTTTTTTTTTCTCCTTTAATTTTTACTTTTATCCTTCAATGCCTAAAAGTTTTCAGAACATAGACAATCCTAGATTCCTGGTCAAATGATAAGAGAACCATTAACTCCTTCTCTTAAGGTTGAAAAATGTGAACATAAAAGACATGGTTCACAGAAGGAAACCTAGTTTTTTCTTCTAGAAACAGATGTTTCAAGCCAGAAAATGGTTGTATTGCAATTTAACCAAGTCAAATACTGCACTAAGCAATATTTGGTTCTTTCTCAAATAGAAAAATCTAAGAGACAAGGCAGAAAACTATATCTCCTAAGATCTGATTATATAATAGATAACTTACCTGAATCATGCCAGGGTGATCACGTGAGTTGTTTCCTGGCCAAGATGTTCCATCTTGCATAGTCCATCCTTCATCTGGTGTTTTCTGGGCTTTTGCTACTAAACCATTAACCCGAACTTTAAACTCTTCATAATCTCTCTGTAACATAATAAATCATTAATCAACTATTAGAAACTCAGTTTGACAAAACACAGTCCAGATATATTTTTATCATTGTTGCATTCACAAAATTCAAAGATCAAAGTGGAGTAAAGTTCAGATCATAAATGGAGGAAGCTTCAAGTGCTTACTTTCATTGCTCTACGTTCCTTCACAAAAGAAGGTTGCACTTTATCCTTCAAGTAGTCAATCTTCTGCGAGAAGTAAAACTCAGGTGCCCGTGGTTCAATTGAAAATTTTTTGCAAAATGGAACCCATTTCCTTGCAAACTCGGCTGTCTCCGCAAGAGATTCGAATGTGAGCATAGCAGCACCATCATCTGACACATAGCAGGAGACTTTATCTACAGGATAGTCCACTGCAAGGATAGAAAGCACTGTATTTCCAGTGATCAATGGTGGTTCTTTCAATGGATCAACTGTGCTCACAAAAAAGTCCACCTGCAGCTAAGCTCAGAGGGTTCACCATCTCTTTCATACCTGGCGTCCCATCAATGCAGTGAGCATAACCATCCAATATATTCAATATCAACTCTCACATCTATCTTACTGAACCTAGCATGTTTATATTTCTAAAAGAAGGTAGATTGTTTATGTGAAAACTCTGGTAGGAAGCAAAGGAATGAACATACTATAAACTAAGTAAATCAAGGCCAGAAAATGCATTTAAACAATGCAGCCAAGTCCTAGTTATTGTTAAGTGGAAAGCTAACTGTCACACAGAACACTGCATACATAGCAGGGCATAAAACACTTGGTCTACTGCAAAATCTTTTACTTCAAGGCCATCCTTAACATATAAAAGAAATATGTCCAAAAAATTTACTGCTATACCTTGCAGAAAGCCTGTCAATAAATGTATCCCTATTGATGGGAGACCATTTAGGGAACTGATCTAATACCCAAGAAAATGCAAACCAGATCTCGCAAATAATTGATGTGAGCCACAGACCAAATGCACTGTCAACAGGATTCGTAACTCGATAATGGAAGAAAAGTCCCAGGATTATCAATCGTGTTATTATCACAATTCTGTATGGAGTGAGTTTGCTTTTGGGAATTGGAATAACAGCCGAGAGTGGCTCTGCAGCTTCTGTAAGTCTGGAAAAGAACCAAGAACTTAAATAAATCAGGTTGACAACCAATGAGAAAACTTCAAAAAGTTTCACAAAAAATTTCTTTAGAAACTAGATTGGTACTGTTTCAAATACAACCAGATGATTTATCACAACTCCATGGAATAAATCAACCTATAATAGCAAAACCAGGTAAGAAATAGGAAATTAAATATGTTTGCTGTGCTATATTTGTATGTCTCCATCCAACTCCAGTACTGATAATTTAGTTAGAAAAACAACAGGACATTGTCCGATACACATAAACTGGTAAAATAATCACTGTAGTTAAACTGTTTTGGACAAACAAAGGAAAATGTCTTTGGGATACAAATTATCACTTGTTTAGAATATACAAATCATCAAAGGGGAGCAAGAGATCAATGAGTTATTGGAAAATTCACATGCTGAACCAACCAAAAAATGTAAAGTATAAGGCCTCTTGTGGGGAGTTTCAGAGTTTACCAATGATTATATTCTATCCAAAAATTAAACTGTTTCTGTTTATTTTCTGAAACAGTTTATGATTTATCTATATATTCCTCTTTTGTTCACCGAAGTCATCAAGTTTTCTTTCTACTTACTGTTTCTCTTCAATCTGCTGCTCAGGTGGAATTTCCGCCACTTTTTCAGCCTTAGGTGCGCCCTTTTTCTTCTTGTTCTTTTTGTCCTTCCAACTTTCCACTCTATTTTTCCAAATCGGATTCCCGGATTCATCATTTAATTCTTCAAGAAATCACATGTTAAGATGATTAAGTACTTCTCCATATAAAAAAAGGAATGAGAACCATAATGAAAGAAATAAAAATTCTTACCACTATCCACCGTAGACACACTACTGATGTGTCTAGCATGAAGTCCAGCATCCTGTATGGTTCAATGTGAGGTTATTAGTTTCAAATGTTGACATCCTAACATTTTGAAACAGTAACCTAAGATTACTCCACCTCCTCATTGACACTAGTTAGTGCTTCCACCTATTATAAAAATTATTGCCATTTTTGGTACCTGAGAATCATTTAGGTGGGCTCCCATTGTGGATCCACTTCCAGCAACCTTGGTATCAACATCATCCACAGAGGTTTCTAGGAAATTTCACAAACAGAAATATATCTTAGTCTATTTCATAGCAAATAGCATTAGAAAGAATATATGATGGAAAAGACATGCATCACACTAACACAAGATAAAATTCAGAACTAAAAAGCAGTTGAGGTAATTTTGAAGGTCTTTCTTTCAATTCTCCCCACAAACTAAATGGAGAATTAGAAAAATCAACCAAGTAAAGAACACTCAAATATCTCAATCCTAAAAAATGACAGTGATCCCAATTTAGCTGATATAGAAAGTGCATGCTTGATAATGAAAGCATGTTCTTGGTTATGCCCATACATGCCCTCATTTTAACTTGAAGTATATGCAAGTTAGAGAGAAACCTTGATAGGGAATGCCACAGTGCAAGCAAACTTTCCGGCCCTCGTTCATCTCGTAATCAAAACAAGCCTTACAAATTGAAAAATTACACTCATGACAAGCCACGAACCCCTCCCCATTGGCATTGATCCCAACTTGTTCCCCACAGGCGTTGCAGACAGGAGCCCCAGATTCCATCATCTTGGTTTCCTTTGACCTTTTTTTTCAGAAACCCAATAATCAAAACCTCCTATTCAGGATTCAGGAACTCTCTCTCTCTGTCCCTCTGCTTCTCAATGCTGCTTTGTTGAGCTTATATGAAGTGGGTAGTGCAAACATTTTTGTATTAGTGTAATAAAGGGGGTAGATGGTGGTGGTGGTATGTTGTTTTTTTGGAGGTTGGGTTGTTGGTGTCAGTGTTTCACTCACACACAAACACAAGCAAAGAGAGAGAGGAGGAGGATAGAAAGATCACAAGCAACGTGAATAAGATTTGAATTTTTTTGCGGGAAGTGTAAGTAAGGATTCGGTTGGGCGGGGGACATCTCTAACTAACCACCGCGCTCAAGCAAGTCCTTTGCCAGCGGCCGAAGGACCCCACGAAGGAAAAAATTAATTTAAAAAATCAAAGTGGAAGTTTTAAAAGCTACATATTAGAGTTCAGAGTTCAAACCAAAACATAAACAAATAAAATATTAGAGTTGTCTCAAGAAGACGGTCTGAAAAAATTAAATGCTATGTGAAGCATTATAGTTAAGAATATATCCTCTCTTGCTTGACTTTATAAATTTAAATTTTTTTACAAGACAACGGTGGTATACTATTTATAAATTTCTAATTTCGACACAAATAGTTTATTTTTAACTAAAAATATATGAATTAATCAAAATATATGTAAATTGATTTAGATATTAAAATATTGTTAAAATTCGTTTAATTGACTTTTTAGTAAATTTAAGACTTCATTTTGAATATTACATACCCACCAAGTACTTATTAGATAACACTCCACTTAATTTTCATTTTATTTAGTGTTATTTATCTAGATTTGCAGACCTTTAAGTTGTGTTTAGTTATACGGATAGAATAAGATACAATATCTTATAAAAATTGATAAAATATATAAACACAAATAAAATTAATATATGTTTTAAAATATTTAGACTATATCATTCTTTGGAGAATATTCAATTTATCAAAACATTTTCACAAACAAATATGCAATTGGGATAAAAACTGTTTTCAAGCTTACCAATATTGTCTAAAATCCTATTATTTCATATGCCCAGTTAATGATCTGGGATTAGCTTCAACATCCCTTGACAAATTTGAAACTTGCGTAATATCAAATTCAATTGCAACAGAATTAACCAATATTATAAATAATATAGCAATGTCATAGTGCAGCTCATTGCCATCCAGGAGCGAAGCCTCTGAATTTCTTTCCCCTTTCTGCAACTCTAAGAAAAATTAAGTTTCATGAATGTAAGACAGACTTCTCCGAGAGAAAGAGGTGGACAGTGAGAATGACATAGTGAAAGAGAGAGAAGATGCGCCAATCTAACAAAAAGAGGTGTTAAAACTTAAAGGTGGTATTCATTTTATAGTTTTACCTCATTATGTGAAGGCATACTTCTCAAATATACATTGGTTTCACTTGCTTGCTAAAATGAGCCAATCTAACAAAAATTAGGTTTAGCCTGTTAAGGACCATCCAAACCAGTCTCTAATTCAAAATTAACAAATAAAATATTCAATTTTCCAAAGCACAGGAAAATTTTATATAATAACATCTTTGCTCGACTTACAAGCCCACCAAAAGAATTTCCCGTTTCATGAATCATAATCCTGTCAGCCAGAGTAACCTAACACATACCCTCCTCTTCCCAGAGGAAAAAAAAAAGGAGATTGAAAACTCTGCAATCATCTAAAATCTTTTGAAACTGACTGACAGGAAAGAATTGCCAAAACAGTTACAAAATATAGGCCAAATTTACATCAACACCGTATAAACCGAAGTATTAATCTTAACATACTCGACACAAATAGCCACAAATTGCCTCCAATAGATGATGTCTTCAAAAATTTGAATAAGCAACAAAGATTTAAAGATAAGTAAACAAGAGTTTATTACATAATGTGAACTAAACAAGTAGAGTTTTCGAAGAATACTTTCTATAGGTCACTGAAATCCCTTAAAAGTAGGGTGTCAGACCAGGTACAGAGGCACTGCAAAGTATGATCGGTATATTGTATGTGATATCCCAGCCGAGTTATTCTTGGGATGAGCTAGCCAGAGCGAAGAAGCGCTATCTGTGAATTGCACAATGTAAAGATCTTTCAGTAGGAATGAGTTTTGCTCGTTGTATTGAGATACTGATCTCCAAAATCTGGATATTGGATGTGCAGCTTTAATCTATGTTACAGAAAAGACCTTTACTACTTTGGATGTGTCACAAACAACAAGGTTTTCTGTTTCAGTTGGGGTGGTACATAGCCAATTGACCTGCCAAAACATCAGTACAAATGATAAGCGTCATCAAAATAGAACAACAAGAAGTGCAGAAGAAGTTACAAAAGAAAAGACTCACTTTCTTGGTGAGATTGATGTTCAAATGTAGTATATCATTGTTGCTGTCACTTAGTCCTGCATCAAGATAACTGGACCAATCCCAGAGCTTCACTGACTTATCATTTCCACCTGATATTATGTATTTGCCTCTCTCCCCAAACAATGAAAATGCCCTGAATTATATGTATCAGTTAGCATAAGTGAGTTTAGTGTTATTCTATTCAAGATAAGTGATCCACTTACAAGCAAGAAACAGCAGCGGTGTGGCCACCCAATGTGTAATCCAAATGCAGCCTGTGCTTTCCATTTTTTTCTGCACTTTCTAAATCTAAATCACTACTAGAGCTACTCTCTTTTGCTCTAGATTGGGATGATTTTTGGGGTTTTGGTGAGCTTTTTGGTCTGATAGCAGCAAGTTCTGCTTCAATATTAATAACATCAACACCACCATCACCCCTTGCCACAACACATATCTTGTCCAATTTGTCAAGCATGTCAATTTCGGGAACTACTATTGCATGGATAAAAGCAGGATTAAAACACTGGTCCGCATTGCTGCTACTCTTTATGTCAGGCAAGCCTGCACGGAATGACAAATGATCTCAGTTGTTTTTTTATTCCATTCTTTCTTTTACTCTTCTTTATGTTTCCTTTTTTCAGGGTCCATGTCTATGTAATAAGTAAGAGGAATGAAGGGAACATCAACATACACAAGAAAGGTACAACACTAATACTGAAGAAAGGTTGCATAATTGGAAGTTAGAGTAGAACACGGGTTTCAGTTTTATTCTCTATATCTTTGCAATCATGAGTCTCTACTCTCTACCCCCAAATTTCCAGCCTTACAATTTGAAACACTTCTTCATTTATGTACAAAAGTCTGCTTGTATTGTATGGATACACTTTGTGTCATATTCACTTGATAAAAACATCCTATTTTATATTTCATCAATTAAAATTTTACATTTGATGTATATTCTGCTATATGATTATTTCCTATCTTTCATATAAAGAAGAAATATTATTATGGTATTATTATGGCTAATTGGCCTCCTTTGTATAAGAAGGATGGGGAATCGCAAGACCCTACTTTACTTCACTTTCCTGACCCTTGAATATTTTCAGATGTTGTGGTTTCTTTGTTTTGGTTGCAAGCACTGATGCCTAAGACCAAGGAGGAACACTAATGGCTGCTTGGGAAGAAAGTTTAAATTACATTGTGGAAGATGGTTCCAGCATGTGACATGTGGCATTTGTGGCTGGAAAGAAATAAGCATGTCGTTCAAGAAGAGGAAAGATCTACCTTAGAATTGAAGATTATTTTCTTACATTCTTTATCCACTTGAAGCTTAGATCTTCTACCATTTTTCTTGATTTTTTTGGACCCTTTGGACTCCTAGATTTGTTTGTTATCTTTTTTCACATTCTAACTTATTCCTTCTCTTCCTTCGCTTCTTTCTCTTCGTTTGTGGTAGTGTAACAATATATATACATCATTCCTATGTATTAGGGTTGCACCCCCTTGGTGTTTTGTTTTTTATTACTTACTAGGCACTTGGCAAGTACACACAGGCATGCCAGATGCTATCCTTCCTTCTCTCTTTTTCCTTTTTTTCTAGGTATTCTCTGCTTCAATTGATAATAAAATGAAGAGATAATTATCTCAAGAAAATAAGGAGGTAGGTCCTATACTAACTCCAACTTTCCCAAAACAAAGTGTGGAACTAAGAAAATGGAAGACTTCCACACACATACAATAGGTAATTGAAAAGTTTTTTAAGCTGACATTAGTATTAACAAATTACACGCATAACCTTTATTTGTTAATGCAAAGTATGAGAATTTGTATGCAAAATAAGAATGATGTTATTGGGACATTTGTGTCAAAAAGGCAGATTAAAGACTGACAGAAAGTTTGCTTAATTAATAGTGGAGGTACATATACATATATATATATATATATAGACACACACACACACACACTGGTTTCTTTTAGCACAACAGCGGGACAAAATAAGCCAATATTAGGTAAAAGACTCGTGTCATTTTTCCAAGAAGTTAGACAAAAAAAAATGATTTCTAGAAGAGGCGATGAATTTAGTTATAATAAAGAAATAGCTGTTAAGATCTTAAGAAGATAACTAGAAGGCAGAAAATATGAAACAGAAACATACCAAAATCTACAATTTTGTATGGCCGCCCTTTGGAGAAGTCCCACATTACAAGCTTTGAATCAAGACCTCCAGTAATAACTGCCATGACGCTTAAGAAAATATATTAAAGTCTAATAAACACAGATAAAATAAAATTTGTTAAAGTGAACACAGCCACAACACGGATACTGAGTATAGTCTGGTGTAAGGCAAATCTCAATACCGATCAATGACCAAGTTGAGTGTCAGCATATTTCCAACACTTAAGAGTAGTTTAAATAAGATTATATACCTTCCCAGGATCTCCAAGGAAGGAACTGCACGCTGCTGCATATCTGTGATTTAGGGTTAAAGTGACGTATATCCAAAAACACATCATTTGAAAAGAACGAAAAAAGGGAAGAAAATAAGAAAGAAATTTTAAACAAACAATAAAAACTTTTTTTAACAATAAAATTTAGAATGGAGCAACTAGTTAAAATAACAAAAACAAAATAGAAAGCATGGGTTCTTTGAATAAAGGATACACTTGAATGACCTGCTCGTAATGATTTATAGAGGCATTGCTGTCGAATGTCAATGATCTGTCATAGAAACTGTAAGTAACAAGAGAAAAACAAGAAAAGCAGCATAACTGAACAGTAACTGAGCTTTCTTCAAATTAGGAACAATTTGAGATGTTTCCTTTTTTATTTTCTTGTTTCTTTACAAAAGGAAGGGAGTTAATGAAGACATACTAACAGAGAGAGAGAGAGATCACAGGCTCAAATCACAGAAACAGAGAGGTGCAAGAAAAAGAATAGATTATGTATCTCGATAGGCAAGATAAATAAATGCATGATCACATCTTCCAACTTCCATATCCAAAATTAAAGCTTAACCTTTGAAGATTCCTAACTACTTCGCACCTCTCTTTTTCTTCCTTATTAGAGTCCAAAAGGAGTGTGAATGGTGATGGACACTTGCATCATAAAGCAATGGATTCCTTAAGTAAGGAAGAATTGAGATTTCAAAAGCTGTGATCCAAGTACACAAGAATTGCCAGATACCATTATGCATCCTTTATAAGTACATCAATGGGGACCAAGGAGGACTCATGGGACTTAGAGGGGGAAAAAGGGCAAAAAAAAACTGTTCTGACATTACGAGTATAAATAGTATTCAACCGTAGGTAGCATTACAAGTAGAAATGGAATTTACGCGAGTCAATCAAGTTATACATTGCTATGGAGAAAAGGAATACACATAATGAATTGATAAGTAAAACCTTGACATCACCACCATCATCTGCAGCAGCAAGAAATGAGGACTTTGAGTTGCATGCAATCTACACAGCCAAAACGAAACATCTATTAGGAAGGCATTACTATAACTGATCTTCTAAACAAGCATTTTCTTCTAAATCTGCATAGTCGAATTTTACATTACGAAAACAACCCAAGAAGGAACATATAGCTATATTAAACAAATGCACAACATGTGGCCATAAAATTAAACTATAAATATAATTCATCATATCTACCTGATTTATCTCTTCTTTATTATAATTATAACTCTCCAATGGCTTCCATGAGGTGGCCTTCATAAAAAATTATACATAGAGGTCAGTAATCATAGGCACTAATACTAATTTTGTTAGACAAATTTGAAAGAACAAAGTTAATATATATGTACAATCATAGTTTTTATGCATAGTCTTAATTCATATACAAATTAATTTTACCTACCAGTAACACTTTGTACTGACTACTGACTTACAAGCATGATATGAATCACTCAACAAATGCAATGCAACACACACATGCACATACACTTAGAGGGAGGATGATGAAAGGAGGGGCAGGAAGTTCATGACAAATCACATAAACTCGGCATGCTCTTCATAGAACCCAGTCAAAAAAACTGCAAAATTCAATTCACGTGCTGCCCATGGAATGATTACCAGATGCGCACTGAAAGACTTGACTTCCTTTCCTGACGAAACATATATGACATCTTCATTCCCTGAGTCAAGTAACAGTTGTTTGCAAAACATATGAGGAAGCCTAATTACAAAAATAGATAAATGCACACTAGGCACATCAGAATCCATATTAAAACTTTACACAAATAATAGTACTAATGATGCCGATGATGATGCAAAACATATACAAGGAAGCTTAACCACAAAGTAGATGGACAACAAACACAACATCAAGTAGATCCTTGAAAATATATCACTTTATAAAATGGAGACTCTTCAGAGTCACATATGATAATCCAAAAAGAAGAAAAAAGGTAACAATAGTGTTGATATGATGACTATGATCAACTTGAAAAATCTTTTGTTACAAGTTACTCAACATCTATAGTGATTCTATGGTCGTAATTATTTCAGAACCTAGTTAATCATGACTATCTACAGCCTTATTCTTTTGAGTTTCTTCTATAATCCTTGCAAAACCTCAAAACGAATAATCTAATTAGTAACCAACCCAACTCAAGCACTTATAGGACTTGTTCAAAGTTCAAACGACCACAGAATATCTTAATCAATTTGTTCAATAATGTTTAACATTACAGATGAAAAGGGAAAAAGTAATGCAAGGTCACTTGAGTAAATATTTCTAAAATTGAGTTATGAAATATGATAAACAAACATGAAACATGAATCTTTCACTATGTAAAACATGTATAAAGTATAAACTGCATTTCAAACTATTATTATGCTTTTCAAAAATTGCAATGTAAGATATAAGCTCTAAATTGAGATTATAGAAACAATATAAAAATATTCAACAGCCTTGCCTGGCTTGAAACATAATGATGAAATGGGTTCCTCCCCAACATCCATGATTAGTTGAACATCTTTGCACCTCAAATCAAACCAGCAAACACGACCATCCTATCTTATAAATAAATTAGAATAAAGTAAAAAGTTATTCATCTATATAAACATAATGAAGAAACTAAAGAAAACTACAAGAAGAAACAGAAAGAGATGGAGAAAGTACCTCCCCGGAAGTGACGACGAGGCCTGGTCGGTCGCGTGAGGCGATGCAGCAGGTGGCTGTGTCCTTGTGACCTCTCAATCGTCTAAGCTTTGTCTCCGCCATGGCGCCTTTCCCCTCAGTTCTCAGCCCGTTCTCTTCTTCAACAACCGGCAACTACATTTTTTTGCCGTTTCAACCATTTAGGTGTCGTTCATCTGGAATTGTTTATCGGGCCGGATCTTAGCCCATTAGGACTAAGCCCCATAAAGCCTGTGTACCCTTTAGGCCCACAGCAGGCAGCATTGTCCTTCAATTGCAAGCTAGTTTTCCATTTTTCTAAGCTTTCTAATTTTCCCAAAAAAAATATGGTAATTCTTTTCATTATTTTAGAGATGCAAACTGTTAACTGTAATAGTTCATAATTTTCAAAACCATTAAAAAAAAGTTTAAAGAAAAATTTATTATGTTCAAATGCAACCAATATTGATATTATTTTTTCATGCTGAGACCTAAAAAGTAAATCTAATTTTATATATTTTTTAATTTTTTATTATTCCATTAGTGAATATACCTTAATTTATTAGTTTTCTAATTTTATGTAATTTGATTATATTTTTTTTATAAAAAAAATTCATTTAATCAATAGTTTAAAACGTGGTATAAAATATTTTAATTTAAAATTTAAAATTTATTTAAGAAGAAATAGTAAAAGTAAGATCAAGTTTATATTTTCAATAGATCTTTTAATTAATTTTCCTAATTCTTTTTCAAGAAAAGAAACTAGGCATACTTGATTACCTAAATGAGAAGTTTGGTAAACTTGAAAATTGCAATATACAATGGCTAGCATGTTACCCTCTGCTAAATGAAAAGTTTAGTACAATTAACAATTGCAATAAAAAAAAATGTGCAGGATGTAACCCTCTATAATCCAATAAACATTATTACATTATTATTGGAGAAGTTGAGATTCCGTTCAAGTCTTTGAAACAAAACAAAAGACTTTTATTAATTGAACCATCCAACATCTTAATGTAAAAGTATTTTATTAATTGAACCAAACGACATCTTGATGTGAAAGTAATTGTTAGTTGGGATTAATATCATGTCTTCCATGCAGATTGACAAACCCAAATGAGTGAGATCAATACTACTATCAGATTCTATTGCAGAACCACGCCTGTAGCAAATAAATAATACTAAGACTACCCAACATTCAAGAATCAACATATGAAACTTAGAAGCTCAAAAAGCTCAAAATTTGGAGGCCCGTTTGGTCCAGTAACCGCTAAACCAACGTCTGGGTTGACCGTGCATGAGTATATGCACGTCATCTTGATTTCAATATCTTCCTGATAATTGGGAAAATAGCACATTAACTTTAGCTGGAATAATGAAGAATGATGTGATTTTGGGTAAAGATGATGTTGAAAAAATAAAATTAAAAAAAGGCCCAGAAACACTATCATCATAATGCAGGTAATGATAGTTTATATATCTCATCTCATTCATGGTAGTATCCTACATATAAGCCAAAAGCATCAAGTAGATTCTGATCTGTAACTTTACAAAGGTGAAAACATATAATAAAACCCTACTGAACAAGTATAGACTCCTACAAAGAACCTTGCAGGAATGCATGCAAGATTTACTGCCTTCAAGCCTCCAATTTTTTCTGTTGCTAGATGTCCAAAGGCTTGTCCACTCCTTCGACCAGGTTAGTAGCATCTATGAGCAGAACATGTAATTTTCAGGTCCTAGAATCATTCGTGTTTACTTTCCAGGAGACAAGTGAATACTAAGGCCTCAATACTCATGTCATCACAGCCAGAAACAAGTCATCACAGCCAGAAACAAGTCATGTTAAGTTGGCTTTCTTACCAGAAGCACTGATGAAATCTAACAAGGCTGCACACTATGTTTTCAGGTTGACGGGGAAGTTGTTTACCTTAAATTTGTCTGATTTGCACCCCTTCAGTTTTCATATGCCAAAGGTAAGATTTATATTTCAAAGAACGTAATGCTGCTTCTGTGTCAAGCCATAATTTCCTATATAATAAAGCCTGTGGGTGCATCTCTTCATCAGCCTTGTGACTTTCACTAAGGCTTTCTGTAATTGCCTGAAACTGAAAAGATACAAAGTTTGACTAACAGAGAAAGTAATTACACAAATCTTGAAATGAATCATGTTAGCCTTACACCCAAGGGTACCTGAACAATTTCATTGCCCTCAACAGTGCCTACGCCACTGCATGAAGGAAAAGAATCCAGTCCTTTCTTAACAAACACAGTAGAACACTTTTGTCTCACACAGTCATTCTGATAATGAAGCTCATGTGGAACAGCCATGGTCCCTGCGCTTCTCTCTCCAAACTGCATGTCTGACTGCTAAAGAAGTCATTATACAAGTCTCAGATCCCAAAAACAACAAAAAGGACATAGTTTACAATTTTGTATGCAATTCTCCTCGCCAATGCCCCACACCCGTTAGATACATCAAAAGGATGCTTTCACCATCAACTATATTGAACTGGAAAACCTTTTTTTAAAGAAAAGAATAGATTGAATAGGTGAAAGCATACAATTCACATTACATTGCTTCTACAACATAATCTATGAAGTATACTTAGAGAAAGTAATTTACGTTGTTTCATATGCATAAAATGCAGACTTACTAAAAAAATGACAAATATATGATAAATGCACACCTTGGGGAGCTCTGATGGTTTATTATGACAATATTGAATCCCTGCACGAGTTGATTCAAGAATCGGAGTGCTCTGCTCAATATAATTTGTCTTGAACATATGAAGATTATTGATTATATGCCAGATCATGTCAAGCCGATGCTCATTATACGAATCTGATCCATTTGAAACATTTTGTACAAGCAAATCTGAAAGAGCATGCATTGCATTTACCACTAACTGAACATCTACGTTAGGAGATGCAGACAAAGACTTGGATACATCCTGAAGTGTTCCAATAAGATCAGTAAGAACAACTGTTGATGACAATTGACTTGGGGCATGATCCATAGGACAAAAAGAGACAACGGAATCTTTATTTCCCTTCAAGGAGCCTTCAAAATCTACAGCAGTTAGAAGCCTTCCGTTGGATGCAGAAGGTTGAATTATGCTAGGAGAATCCAACACAAAGCTACTTTTGGTTTCATTACGCGAGCCATATTCCTTCTCTCTTTCGTGAGAGTTATTAGGACACTTTATCGTAATTCCCCTCCTCAATTGTAAAGGTTGTAATCCTGATGCAATTGATTTATCATAACTATGCTCACTTGCTGACAAATCAACAGAAAAAAGGGCACTGTTCTTGTGAGATGAGAGATCATCTTTGGCGAATTCCTTCCCTTGGTAATTGCTTCGTTCAGTATTTCCAGGAAAAAACTGAGGTGCCATAGGATTCAGACGGTTACATTTTTCTAGTTCTTTTTGAAGAAGTAGTGAACTCTCACTCCCTGAAACTTCTAATGGAGATTGGAGAGAAGCCATGGTTCCTTTCCAACAAGGAGAGTCCAAATCAGACTCATTGTCATACATTTCTGAAGAATTTTCAACAGCCTTTTTGGTACCATCAGGGTCAATGTTGGAGAAATAACTTGAAGTGATTCTGAGTCTACATTTTGCCATGAGTGAATTATCAGTAACATCATCAGAGACAGATTTTCCATTTTTATTTTCCTTTCCTTCACCTATTGAGCTTTTCTTGTCTTCAGCACTCAGCACTTCAGCAGCAGATGTATTACAATCAGAAGAGTTTCCATTTTTGTTAACTGCACGCTTACTTGTAAAACTTGAATTCTCTAGTGAAAAATGGTTATAATGCAAAATGGATGGGCTACCACCGGATGATCCATTTAATACAGCTTGTTCATAATTTTTTTCTGGTAAATCAGGATTGTTGTGTATGTTTGTACAGGAATGAATCTGTGAGAAGGATCTCATGTCCAAAGCAAAGTTTGCATTGGAGGCACTCCCACTCACTACTGGAGGTGGAAATGACAGCTGAATTGGAGGAGCACTCTTCATCTTTATACCAGAGTCCGATGATACTGAGTATTTAAACGGGCAAATTTCAGAATCCAGCATGAGGTAAGAGCCAGATTCAGCACCTATTTGCTCGGTGACACTTGATTTTACTTGCATCTCTTTTGCCATGACAATATCACTGCCTTCTCCTACAGGACCATCAGAAGCACTCTTACCTACACAAAACATTGCATAACTGTAGATATCACTTTACATTAAATATGTCTACAAGACTACAAGTTCTGCATGAAGCATTGAATCTCGAGCTTTCAGTCAAGTAGGGACATTTAAATGCCTTTCTTCTTGAGATTTGGCTTTCGATCTTCTGCTTTTGAGATCTTGATGTAATTAGTAGTAGTCACTTAAACAACTTTAAGTAAGAAAAACATGTATATTACACATGCATTTACAGACAAGAGACAACTAAAAGATTATCAGTCCTATGGGCTCTCCAGCATCAAATATACTTATGCATAGATCTACAGCATTTAAATTTGACATTTCATAACTTAATTTTAACTTGGACTAGAGTAGAGAATATAAAATTTCTGGAAAATTACTAAGTTATAGCACTGTATATAACACTTGACTTCTATAGTTTAGTGAATATGACTAAATGAGATTTTTCGGATACTAGATGATACCACAAATGCTAATTTATGGATGTTTTGGATATGTGCAGTTAATAATAGTGAAGGAAAGCTCTTTTGGGGGGTTTCAAGCCTTCTTGCCACTCAGCTGAAATTTATTTTTATATTACTTATACATTGTTGTCTAAGGTAATTCCACTTGACTCCTTTTCAGGTCTTTCCAATGTGAATGGGCTGTTTAATCAGCACATTATAGTAATTAACATGTACACGGAACAGGGTTCAGCAGTGGACTTGATTCATAAAAAGATTACTAAGGTTTCAAATAAAAATACATCTCAAGGAGGAGGGACAAAATAAGACGGTGAAAGGAAAGACAGTAGTCATCACCTTTGTTCTCTTCAGCATAACTGGAAATTGATGCCTCCAATGATGTATTATACAGCTAGCACAGAATCTAGTGATTTAGTAGCTTAAATTCTAAGGCAAGAAGATCTAACTTAGAGGATAGGGTTCAAATGATAGTACCAAATAACATATGTTGGCGTTCATTGTAAAAGTTGTAAATCAAACTATTGTGGCACAGCTTTTCTTGAGGTTTAGATGCAGGTACAGTTAAAAATTAAATGGTGAGATTTCTATATTGTGAAAGTAGAAAAGGGATTTAAATTGACAAATTCAACTTCTGGTATGGAGAACAAGATAGGTCTCCCATCATAAATTTTCAAAGGTATTTGTGGCAACCGATGAATTGACTATATTTATAAAGTCTCCCCCGAGAAAGGAGAAGTTTCTGCTATGAACTATGAAGTGACGAAGAATTCTCATGGGACTGATGCTATGCCTCCCAACCCCAGAAGACTTCCTTTCCTTATGGACCAACACACTTTGGAATATTCAAACTTTATGCAAAAAACTGCATATTACAGTCCAAAGCTCCAAAAAAATTCCCAACAATGCACCCAATATGTAAAAGAAAAGGAAACTAAAAGTAGACAACTTTCTAAATTTCAATATATCATTATCATGACAAATGAATCTTCTCTGTTCTCATGATTGAAAATTTTAATATGATCATGTGAAACAGTGAAAGCTACTCTCAATGAAACTAACAAAGCTGGTGGATACATTCTTTGAAAAAAAGAAAGAAAAGAAATCATGGAGTTAGTATCATATCATAGTGAAAACTGAACAGGATGAGAACAAATAATCGCACCACAATTTAGCAGTATGACTAAAAACGAATTGAACTCAATGATCAACGGCCAAAGCATCCAAATTTAAATGCACAAGTTTATGCAAATTTAAGTGCAGGAAAACCATTCAGGTTAAGACGAAAAAATAACAAAAACCTTTTTTTAGAATGTTCTCATCAGCAGCTGAACCGCCACCATTGTTTTCCTTCGTAAACAAAATCCCATGATAATCTGCACTCTTGCCCTGCTTCACACAAGACTGGTCAAGCCCATTAAGTCCGGCATAACCTAAACCTGTAAAGTGTTGGGAGTATATGGGCAAGGCAAACTCGTTGAACGGCATAACATCAGAGGCTGACCCATGAAGCACACCAAAATCACCATCTCCTTGAAATTCTACTGAAGGGTATTGTGAAAAAGAAGATTTTGCTTCGGTCCCAGAAGAAATGTCATAAGGGAAACTTGTAGTAGAAGTACCAGATTGACGGGCATGGGGTCCATAAGCACCCAACTTTGCAAAGCCTACTGAATCGCCCTCACCATCCTCTTTGAGATTAGAAAACGGATTGAGCACAGACCCGGAAGTGTTGGAACCACAGTAATCAAGCGAATATGGATGACATTCCTGACCTGAATACTTCGAATTAACATCAGAGGCTGACCCATGAAGTGCATCAAAATCACCATCTCCTTGAAATTCCACGAAAGGGTATTGTGAAAAAGAAGATTTTGCTTCAGTCCCAGAAGGAATATCAAAAGGGAAACTTGCAAAGGAAGTACCAGATTGACGGGCATGATGTCCATAAGCACCCAGCTTTGCAAAGTCTACTGAATCACCCTCACCATCCACTTTGATATTAGAAAGTGATTTGAGCAAAGACCCAGAAGTGTTGGAACCAAAGTAATCAAGCGAATATGGATGACATTCCTGGCCTGAATAATTCGAATTGGGTTGGGAATTAGAACAGTCCAGGCTAAAGGGTTGTGCCAATGGTGACAAACGGGAAGTTGATGTCAAAGGGATCCCTTTCTTCATTCTTCTCCTTTTCTTCTTTCAGAATTAAGAAGCTGAACAAACCCACGAAACCAAAAGCCAGTAATGGCGAAATAAGCAGGAAAAAGAAGGATTTAACAATTATAGAATGCAATTCTAAACAGCATACCGATTAAACCAAATTCCCTTTGGTTGTTGGTGCTCCTCTTCTTCTTCGCCTCTTCCTTGACTTTGATGATTTCAAAGTCTGAAGCTTTTTCTTATTTTTTATTCTTTTCGTCTACCAGTTTAGTAAAGAGGGAGTGTCAAGTGTGAAACTTCGGAAAGGAACACAACTCTCACTCTCGGGCTGAGTTTGTGTACCTGGAGAATTGACAGGAAAAGGGAGGGAAGGAAGCGTGTGAAAGTCCGAACTGTACGAGGGTTTTTTTGTCAGAGATCGGACGGCTAGGAGAACTGAGAAGATAGTACTATTTGCCATTGTGCTATGAATGGCTGAACAAAAAAAAAAAGGATTTATATTTTTTTCAATATTTTACGTCAAGATATAAACATATGATTCACATTTAAAATAGATTAAGAAAAAAACCTCACATGGTAAGAAAATGCTACAGGACTACATTTTTAAGTTTAGAATAAATAAAATAGTATAGAATTTAAATGAAATTTATTGGAGATAAGATATTATTTTATTCTTTCAAATAACTTTTTTATCTTTAATATTATATATATTTTGGCTTAAATAAATAGATAAAAACAACGTCATTTCATATCAAATATTCTTCTAATCAACTACAAGTTTTTTCCTATTAACTTATTTTTGTTCATTGAACAATAATTAATCTCTCATTCTTTATATTTTTAGTTGATTAATACTAGTTTTAATTAAAAATTTTAAAGGTAGTATGAGAAAAATACTTAAACTAAATCATTTATTCTAAATAAGAGAGTTAGACTGAATTCTATAAGTGTAGTTTTCATTCCAAATAAGAGAATTTATTTACACTAAACTGAATGAATTATAGAATTTATTTGAAATGAAATAAATTCTATCTTATATTTTGTTCCAAACACACTGATAATATATTAAATTGTATAGTTACAAGGTTATTATACTGTTATGTCTTATCCTTCTATTTCAAACTGTATATTTTTTATAATATAAGAAGAAGTCAGTAGTATAAGTCTATATTATCTTATTTTTTGATAAATGTTATATAAGAGTCTATTGAATAGTCTTATAGTATCTAGTTATCCTTATACAATGCGTCAAACGAGCTCTTGAACTGCTTTTTAGGGATAATGGATTTGGGTGTAATTGTTTTGAAGATTTTTGAATTGGGTTTTGATAATTTCACAATTTCTAAGAATTTGAGGGTTGAAACTGTGTGGTAGGAGAAGTTAGGGATCAACGAACTGGTTAGCTTATTAAGGACTTTGTTTGAACTCAATTCATTTTGTGAATGAATCGATCTTGACATTTATTATTTTAGCTCGTTTAATAATTGAGTTTAATATTTAAAAACTAATAACTCTCGAGTTTGACTTATTTAATATTTTTTATTAATTATATATAAATATAAGAAATATATCTATATACAAAATATTAAAAATAATAATAATAATAATAACTAATTTGATTTGATGGTAATCTACTCTAGTTTGTCCTTATCTCAAATCTCATTTTAAAGTTTTGGAGAATCTTGTTAGAGCACGAATCAAGTTTGAACTTAAGGATTAGACTAGTGAGTTTCAGGCAAGGGTGGATTTACGCCCTCACTGGCTTTTAAAAATTATATATAGGTCCTATGAAAAATATTATATTATCCCCACTAAGTTATTAGTAAATAAAAATTTGTCCCCATAAATTTTAAATATTTTTAATTTTATCCCATTAATAAATTTCACAAGACAAAAGTCAAATGAACATTAGTTAATTACACTCTATAAATTTCAAATTTTGGCACTTAATTTTTTTAAATTTAGTAAAAGTCTAACAGCTTAGTAAAGGAAAACATATTCAAACATTCAAAATTTTTTAATCTATTTGAATTTTTTCTCACAAAAATCATGCATGACATTTAATAACTAATTTCATTGTATATTTTACAAATATTAAAAATTGACTAGGATATTCTACAAATATTAGAAAATAACTTCAAGCTTTTTAATTAAAATTGTCTTTAGAAACTATTCATCTAATTAGTTTGACATCTAATTTTTCCCATTATCTCCTTATTAAAAATTATTACCAAAATTTGAGTCATTGGAATTAAAATTGCAAGATTTTTTATTATTTCGTGAAACAAAAATATTTTCATGCAACTTAGCATTTTTTTTTTTTTGAAACAAATTTATTTAAAAAAATAAAAAATATTTGCCCTCATTAACAAAATTTTCTAGATCCACCACTATTACTAGGAAAACACGAGCCACTAAGAATCTTTTTAAAAAAGATTAGAGAAAAGGAGAGGGAAAGAGAATTAGGATTGGCCAATATAATAGTGGTGTTATAAATGATTTTTTTGTCTACTTATTTAGTAGTTTACAATTGAGAATTTGTAAGCAAATATAATATAGGCCAACTATAATTATCTTCCTCACTACTTCTCCTAAATTATTTTTTATGTCAAATCTAGAGTTTCTTGTGGTGTTCCGAATGAGATTATTTTTATTTTATTTTTTTTCTCTTTGTGATATGAGTCTCCCAGTAGGATTTTGTATTCTAGTTAGAGGCAAATCTACATGGAACCAGCAGGGACCATGGCCCTTGGTAGGATTTTAGAAAAACTCCATTGAGACCTATAAAAGTTACAATCGGTTCATCCATTTAAGTAGGGGTGGCAATCGGCTCGACTCACCAAGTTTTGGACAAACTGAAACTTGTCTCGTGTTCGTTAGGAGCTTGCAAGCCTAAACTCGTTAAGAGTTAACAATTCTAACAGCAAAGCTCAAGCTCAACTCGTTAAAAGCTCTTGAAAGTTTTTTGAAAATTATAAAAAAAGTTGAGCTCAAGACCTACTTGAAAATCTTTAGAGTAACTTACCTCAAAATCATATTACAACTTATGTTAATTTTTACATATAAATATATTTATTATAAATTTATATGTAAATATAAAAATAATATTAAATATTATTCAATGATTTGCCTCACTAGCTTAGAGTTGAGTTTTGAAAAGTTTGAGCTTAGCTTGTTTTATTAAACAAGCTCAAAATAAAGCTCAATATCTAAAAGAAGCTGAGCTTGGTCGGAGCTCAATTTGAGCCCTTAACGAGTAGCTTACGAGCTAGATCGGACTTATTGCTATCCCTATATTAAGGTTATAAATCTATTTAGACCACTCTCAAAATTTCAAATAAATTACAACTTAAGTTAAACCATAAAAATTGAAACAAAATACCTATATGTTATTATCATGTCTTCTCATTAATATATACACTTATTTTAATATTATTATACTAATTCATTGATGAGATGGCATTGTTAAAGTTTAGGTAAAATAATTACAAGAATTGACTTTTTGGTAAAAAAATATGTAATTCTTTGTTAAGTTTTAGGTTTAAACCTTATTAGGAGTTGGTGTAAAATTCTTAAAATTTTTTAAACTTGATATAAATGATTTATCTTTAATTAATAGAAGAGATAATAAGTCGAGATATTTATAATATGACAAGAATAAACACTTTACCACTAAATAAAAAAAATTATGAACTATTGTAACTATAAAGCATATGAAAAATTTTCATGTCAAATATAGAATACTTTTGGTTTTTCCTTTTTTTTCTTTTTTTAACTATTAATATTTATAATTAGAACTATTACTTCAAGAGGAAGACAGAGAAAATGAAAGACACATTGAAAAGGAGTGTCTAGACTCTTCAGACTGTGGCAACTAGAAACTTAGTTCATAAGACTGCTCAAGTCATCCTGTTCTTGTTCCTTTCTGTCACCTCTCAATTGAACCATTAATGATCATCCAAAAATATTACAATCATGCTTTTTGAAAAAAGAAAAAAAGATGACAAAAAAAGACCATTTTCAAATTTATATAAAATTCTTTAAATGTTTCATAATCAAATCAGAGGTATCGTGGAGTGGTTGGTTATTACGGTCAGTCTAACACACTAAGGTCTTCCGGTTACGAATCCGGGCAATGCGAGAAAGGTTATTTAATGTTTTTTTTGTTGTTTGTTGCTCTTTTCGTTTCCAGTACTCAACCTGAATTTGCTTATCCAGAATTTGTGACACAAAAACAAAAAGGATTCTTCATCACTCATCATTATTAAAGAAAACAAAGTAATATTAATATTACACTCAAAGCACTACACACAAATCGACAGCCTTTTTTGAACAACTATAAAAAAGAAAAAAGAAAAAGAAAAAAGAAAAAACTAAGCAGCGGAGCTATTCGCACGGGGATGAGAAACGAACGGAAGGCTACGGAGGATGAGGAAACGAATCCGCCTTGGAACACGTGCCGATCGGAACAAATGCTCCACCACTCTTGCCAGCAACGCCGTGTACTCCTCCATCACCTCCGCCACAACCGCTACCAGTATCATATTTCTCTTAAAACTCTTCCCAATCGAACTGAATGAAAAATATCAAAATACGGCCGCAGTTTATCGATCAAATACCAAATACCAAATATCAAATATATATAGCAGAGCCTGATTTTGGAATATATATTTATTTTACAGTAATCTAGAATCTACTTAGAGTAGTAGTATCTTATCTCAGTGGGCTGATTCCTGTTTTCAAACATCTGGACCTGGTGGGGCCTGGTGTTGCCTTTCCTAATCTTATCCTTCCCTCAATTTTGTTGTTTGATTAATTTATTTTTTTATGTCAAAATAAAAAATAAAAAAAAGATTCCTTTGTCTCTTTTGCCGCATTACCTCTCTAAAAGATTTTGACGCCTTCAACCTCAAATTATCTCATGATTTGCATTATTCCATATATAATAATACTCAATTATTATTTTTTTTTCAGGTGGAACTTTTTTAAAATCAATTATTAGTTCATTACATATTAAAAAAATTGGTTTCATTATACAAATTAGTTGCATAATGCAACAAATCAATTGTTATTTGATTCATTTCGGTAATATACATTTTTTATCTAAACTAAATATAATTTAATGCTCACACTCTTTTTTAATTTGGGTAATTATTACTATTAAATATTAAAATAGATTCATGGTCTCACCTTCAAGTAAGTCAAGAGTGCCATAGTTGTTGTTGTCCTTTATTCTAATAATTAATTTAGCACAAAATAAAAAATAATATGGCAATGTGTATTATTTACATTAACAAGTCTTTTGCACATTTTAGGTGAGATGATTCTTTTATATTTAAAATGAGTTTTATGTAGTGTTTTCTGAGAGGCTGTTTGTATTTGATTATAATTAGGTTAAATCTGATTATATTATAATCAAACACTTTAGATGTTGAGTGTTTGGTTTGGATTATTTTGTTAAGATTATAATATGATTATTGTTTTAAAATTTTAAAATTATAATCATAAAAAAATAATTAAGAATTTTGATAATCAAGTTTCATAATAATATTAAATAAAAAACTATGATATCCTCATCATTCCATAAATAACACTCAATACCCTTAACACATCACTACATGCTACAACTTAACTTAAGTACCCATTTTTAGTAATTTTAATGAAAAATAATTAACTAAACAATTATTTTATCAAATACATATATAGTTTTAATTAGCAATTTCATAAATTATAGTAATTATTGCCAAACTTTTTATACAATTATTATATAATTTAAAATTCAATTATAATTGTTAAATAAATAATAATTTAATTATTAATTATAATTAAATAATTTTAAATAATTCAAATAAGTTCTAAATAAAAATAGCATAAAAATGGATTGTTTCTATAGAAGTTAGTTGGACTACACATCATGTGCTGTATGAGTACTACTCTATGAAAGCAAGTGTTTGTGCCATTGATCTCCAGCCTGTGCATCTTAAACATTACATGTGCTGAGAGGTTAATCAAGTAGTACATGTACAAGTGATTGCAATTTGGATAGGAAGGAACTTCCCTTATAGACAATTTTTCTGCTGCCTGGTCTTCTGTGAGTTTGGAATTTGGGGTCCAAGAAAATGGGTTGGGAAAAACAAAGGCTACTATACCATGTCACTATATCTTGTGTTAAAATTCAATTATGAGAATGTATAACAATAATGATTGAATTCTTGATCACTTGGCTAAAAATTATGATATATTATGTTAAAATTTAAATTATTAAGTGAGATCCCATCAATGAATTTATACTCTCACATCTCTAACTTACACCATAAGTTTTTTTTTTTTTTTTTTTCTTCAGAAAACGTCGTTAAAGCAAATAGCACGTGACTCACAAAAACACAAGCATAAAACTAAACTTATTGTGAAGCAATCCATTTCAAGCTTTTCTCCTGCCTATTAGAATAATAAAAACAAGCAATAAGTCTTATAATATTTTTAGGGATTACTCACGCAGCAAATTTCTTTAGGGTTATAATCTATTAATTAGCATTAGTTTTTCTTTTTTTAAAACACCTCATTTACTCTATTTATTCTATTTGACTTATCTTTTTCAACATTTATTATTTCTATTTCTTATGTACAATGCTTTTAATTTTTTTTACTGAACTATTTTTCTTAAACTCTTAATTTTTTTCATTTATAAGTTTATTCTTTATTTAAAACTCTTGAATCATATATTTCACTTTTTGTTTTTTCTCTTTCCTAGATGATTTTTATTAGGCTTTTCAATTTTTAATTTTTTTTTACTATACTATTTTTCTTAAACTCTTATACTTTTTTGATATTTGTTTTCGATTCACCTTAAAAGTCTAATATGTATTTCAATTATTTTCTTTTTCCTCTATACAATTTTTTTCTCTCTACATTTTCTCATAAATTATATTTAAATTAAATTATTAAAATAAAATATTTGGGTGTTCTTTTTTCTTAAAATAACTAATATATATTATTTTTTAATTTTAATTTTATATTCTAATAAAAAAATCAAATTGACAAAAAATATAATAAATTCAAAGAGTATTTAGTAAAAAAAAAAAAAAAAAAAAAAAGAGGAAGAGATCTTAAAATATAATTCTTGCAATTTCTGACATAATTGTGAAAAAATATTTAGCAATAATTGTAAATATTTTCTAAATTTCAACTCAAAATCCATTCAATATTTCATCAATTCTTTAAGTACATAAACTACAGTAGATAATTATATATAAAAAAAATATTTATTAAAAGATAAATTTGACCACAATTAAAAAGTTAAAAAATAAAAACCTTTTAAGAACGGATAAAATTTCATCATATTAGATAATTAAGAAAATAAAATTTATTTATTAGTAGATAAAATTCATTTAAATATTTGACAATTCAAATATATGATAAAGGTTTGGTAACAATCCGTTTAAATATCAAAAAATAAATAAAGAAAGAAAGAAAAATATCTAATTGAAGAGTTTTATAACAAAAGATTTCTGAGATGTAAGGCAGAAGAATACATACGAATAAAAAAATGTCAGAGTTGAGAAAAAAAATTTAAAAAGTCTAATAAGAATAATACATAGAAAGGGAAAATAATACATATTGAACAAGATAGGTCATATAGAATAAATAAATTAAGGTATTTTAAAAAAAGAAAAACTAATGCCAATTAATAGGCTGTGGCCCTAAACATTGGCTGTGGCCCTAAAGATATTGGTTGGCTGTGGCCCTAAAGATATTGGTTGTGGCAATAAGGACTTCCTATTTTTAGATGTCTAATAAGTTTTAATTTTAAATTTTTATTTAAATCTTTTATCTATAATAATGCATATATAATACTAATTTTACTCTTTAATTATCATGCCATTAAATTTTGATTTCTTTTCAAAAATCAAACGTATTCTTGAAAAGTAAAAACTTTTACTTTTTTTATTTTAACAGAAAGTATTATTTTTCTTAAATTCTAATTTATCTCATATTAAAATTTTCTTTTAATTTATTTTCCTCCGTGTTAAACTTGATCATTCTAAATTATTATGAATTTGACAAATTAAAATTTGATGATTTGATAACTAAATAGTAAAATTGATATTATAAGCAGTATTATGGGTATAAGGATTTATTTTTGTAAAAAAAAAGTTAAAATTAAAACTTATTGGTCATGTAAAATTATTTCAAAATTTGAAAATAAAAGTAACATTTATTGTTAATTTTTTCTCATAAAAGTTACTTAGTATTTCCATTCAAGGCGTTCATAATATTAAAGTTGGGCATAGAATGTCCTCTAAAACAGAATTAGACAGGTGTTACTAAAGTTCTTAAAGAGAAACTAGATACTTTCCTCAGTGATCTATTTTGTCAAAAAAAAAAAAAAAAAAATCACTAAAAATTTAACGTATTAAATGAAATCTTGAACTGTCGAGTCTTATTAACGAGAACAATGTATCATTTGTTTTAAATATTATACTGAGATTCGATTATGAGAATGGGTGACGGCCATAATCAAAATCTTGATGCATTGATTATAAAGACTGTGATACCACCTTAAAATCATTTTATTGAAAAGATTAATTAAGCAATAAAGTGGGATCCGTGAATGTGCTTTAACTTTTTACATCTCTAATAATACCATGAAGGATTTTTTTATTTTTTTTCCTTCAAAAGACTTTATTAAAGCAAAGAACATATATGGGACTCACACAAGCATATAACTCAACTCATTGTGAAGCAATCCATTGGTAGCTTTTCTACTGCCTATTAGAATAAAATTACTTGTATTGTCATCCAAGGCATTCCACTCCCTTTATTCTAACAAGAGCTTAACATCACGGATCCCCTGCTGGCTGCAGCTCTATATAAACACACACATCACAAATGTACTAAAACCAAACCCAATATTAATATACCATCCTCCTAGAGAAATTTTGTTATAATCATGCCAACAGAACCAGTTAAACTCAACCAATCTTCCTCTGCTGAAGGCGAGAAGCATAGGCAACTTGATCGAGAAATCAAAGTGATGGTTTCTGCCATTACTAATCGCCTCACTGATTTTCATAAGCTGGGCTCAACCCACAAGGAAGATGAGGATGAACATGGTGTGAGGATCATAACTCTTGCCGGAACCAATACCGGAGCCAATCTACGAAGTGAATTGGACGGCAAACATGTCCAAAGTCCTAATGAGGTCTTACTTGGTGATGAGGATGAGCCTTTGAGTGCCTATGTGAACAGCAATTTTCAGGCTATCAACAACTCAATTATGCTTGGTGGGAATTACAACACCAATGATCCTGGTGTTCATTTGGAAATTGCAGATTTCACTGAGCACAAGGAAGACCATAAACCAGAGAAGCATGGAAAGAAAGGAAAGGAAAAGGAAAAGGACAAGGAACATTCCAAGAACTGACCATCTATCTGTCTAAGTGAGCTCAGAAGACTTCACATAATGCAATAATGCAGATTGCAAAGATATATACAATATATATATAAATATCTTTAATATTACTAAAGTGCCAAAGAATAAATCAATGTTATACATTAAGAAAAGTTTTCACCAAAGAGGTGCAGCAAGGTTCAGAATGCTTCGGCTTGGATGATAATTTGTTTTTTCCTTTATGGAGTGCATGTTAAGCAAATAGCAATAAATGTAATGTTTCTTCATCAAGTTAACAGCAGTGTATGATTGTCTAATTATATTAGCTCTTCCTGAGTCTTCTTAATTTGCTTGGATTTTATTTATTCTAGCTAGCTATAAGCAAGTAATCGCGCACATTAAGTTTTATTTAAAAAATGTATTTTATTGTTTTTAAAAAAATTCAAAATGACAAAAAAGTTAATGATCAAATCACGATGGGTACACAAAACATAAATAAACTCATATGCACATTCTTACATTTGAATTGGTAATTATATATAATACAATAATACATAACTTGTTTAAGAAACTAATTCCTTTGTGTTTGCATGTATAAAGTTGGTGAATTTCTTGATGTTATTCAACTAATTAAGACATGTATAGCACCAATGATGGACTTAGGTTTAACTTTGGTGGGCCAAATCGTAAATTTTTTGGGTTGAAAATTATGATAAATATAGGTTACTATGTCATGAACACTTAATCATCATAGATTAACTATAGCATAATTTTTTTTAAAATAAAATATTCAATTATATATATATCTATAGTATATAATAAAATTGATACTAGAGAATTGACAAAATATAATCCTGACACGGATCATAATATTATGCCACGTCAATTTTTGAAAAATTTAAAAACAATTGATTCATTTCCCCTCTCCTCCACCATTAATTTAATACCATATAGGATTTTATAGGATGACACATCAGCTTTTGAGTAAAAGTAATTCAAAAAGGAAAAATCCTAAATCATTCATGTCTTCTCACTTTTTCTTCTCAAATCATTTATTTATTTTTCATTAATTATCAATTGCAGTTACCTAAACTTATGCCTCCATCAATTTTAATAAGAAATGTTGCAATATAACTCCATTTTTCTCAAATATCTTTCCATTACTTGAATCTATCTTCATGAATAGAAATTGAACAATATAAATATGGGCATCTTTACCTTTATGCCAATATAACTCTACATATACATGATAGTTGTTAAGATGATATCAGCGGCGATGGTACAGAAGAATAGTGAAATTCTGTCACTCAGAACACTGCCTGATAATTGTGGTCACAAATAGTAGCAAGTCAGACCACAAAATTTTCAATAACCAAGCTTATGCAGAAACAAAATGAAAGAATAGGAAGTGGAAGCTTTTAGGTCTCTCATATCTGGTAAAGATATCAGGCTATTGAGATTGTTAGTAGAGTTGTGTATTGTTAAAAGGTTAAAAGTGATCTATGTATTTTATTTATATTAATAATTCTATTATAATATTTTCTTATGAATTCTTTACTTCATTTCTTCTTAAAACAAGTTTGGTTCGAAATTTTCATCAATCACTCGAATTTGTTTAAAAGTCAAGAATATAAAAATGATTTATACTCTTACTATTATTCTTTCTAAAAATAAATTTAAGATTAGATATTTTAAAATAAAAAATATAAAAATATCTACAGCATAAAAAATATTAATAAATAAAATGAAAAAAATAATACTATAATTTTATTAATATTATAATCTCATAAATTAAAAAATACTTTGAAATTAAAAATTTTAACAAAATAATTAAATCATATTTAATAAATAATAAAAGACTCTATGATTAACAATTGAAAAAAAAATAAAAATAAATAAAAACAAACGATTCTAGATTGAAGTTAATACATAACTTAAATTGGTAAAATTTTTCTCTTATTTATTAAATTTTTTTCATGTAAACCCCTAAACCTTTTTTAAATCCAAATCATATTTTAATAGTAAATGTATATTAATTTTCAACTACAAGAAAACCTTTCAAACTTCAATAAAAAAAATTCAAACTTTCCTATATTGAAATTAATACAAAATTTAATTAGGTGATATTTTTCTTATCTATTAATTTTTCCAGGTAACTCCTAAAATCTTTCAATTTTAATTATATCTAATAAATATTAGTTTTAAAATTCAAAGCTCTCAAGATCACTACATCTTAATTTGGTGAAGATTTTTCGTATCTATTTAAAATTTTCAAGTAACATTAAAAACTCATTGCCTATGGATAAAGACATCAAAAAAGAAAATTACTGTAATAGTGGATTCGTCATTGTATAACCTACCATTGCTCTACATGATACTTATTATGCGGCCTATAACCTCTCAAAATTGTAAACATATCTAATAAATATTATTTTAAAAATAATTAATATAGAGAATAAATTAATTATACACATTATGGGTGAAATTAAAAATGGGTCATGCATTGACCTAATTATTGTAGTAATTATTAATAGTTAGTGAAATAGTAAAATATGATAATACGAGGAATGAAAACGTATGAAAAAAGAAAATTTTCAATCAAAAATTAGTGAAACAACTTACCAATAAACAAAATAACATGTTCATTGTATGTGTCAAGAATATTTAAAATAAATAATTTATAAACATTTTGTACAAAAAAAAAAATCTAAAGATATATACAATATGAATAAATAAATAAAATAAAATAAAAAACATTATAAATTTAAATTTTAAAATAAAATATAAAATAAAATATCCCCGTACAGTACATGGGACGAATTCATCTAGTATATATATATATATATATATATATATATATTTGCTCTAGTCCCATTATTGGGCATATGAAATTACTATTTTTCTAAGAATAAAATATTAGTAAAAAAATAAAAGAAATACTCGACGAATAACTATTTCTTGATCCAAATATAAAACAAATCAAGTAGTTTTATACTAAAGATAGAATATCAATCTTTAATAAATGAATAGTCACTTGAGTTTACTGATATTGCAATATAATACTAACCAATTTAACGTATAGGAATTTAGGGAATATGAATGATCGTCTTGATTTCTTATGAGTTCAAAGAGTCTAGTAATCCTAGGATAGCAAAACCTTAAAACATATTATAATTGGTTATGTAAAAGATTAATATTTATTTACTTGTTAAAAGAAATATAATTTTTTTATTCATTTTAAGAGAATGACTTAGTGACCAGAGGCCGTGCTTCCTAAAATTTGAAATATGCCATATTCCACCTTTTGATGTTTCGTCCAAGTTTCCAACCCATTAGATATCTCTCACCATCAATCTCACTAAATCATCAAATTGATGTGGTGGGTATTCTTCTTCTTAACAAATTTTTGTCTGGATAAAAGAAAGAGCATGTTGCTTGGTAACAAAAATATGAAACAATTTGGTATCAAGAAGGTCGCGAGTCACGAGATTGTGATATGTTGTATGTTTGGCTCTTGTTCCTTGTTTTCTGGAACTTCTTGAACTAGTTTCGCTACACGGTTCTGCACCTCCTTGTTCTTACCCCACAGAAGAATGTACAATCCAATCATTAGCCAATATAGATCCCAGCACACTAAGCAATAATCAAGCACCAACGATGAGAGTCAGCTGATAAGTAATAAAAAAGATGGTAAAGATCAGTAAGTGTTAGCATTTTCAGTAAAAGCCATAAGAATTCACCTTCCAAGATGAAGCTGTTCATGCAAGATAGGTATATCGATAACGGCTGCCATTATCTGCAACAAGAGGACTGAATGCTGCAGTAAAGACAGGACCCCTTTTCTTGACACACCATGACATCCCCACAATGCACAAGCCTGATCCAACCATCCCCTGCATAGGAAGTACTTTCACTTAATACAAGACATAAAGAACAAAGAAAATTCAAAGGGGCACAAAAGCTTCTAGCGCTTTAGCCAATGAAAAGTTACCAGATCCATTCTCTCATTCTATCTCAGAAGGGAAAACTAATTCACTTACAGCATAAAGGACAGTGATAATTTCTATTCTCCCCTTCAAAACCCACTTGGATAAGTTTCGGCCGGTGCATAAGCTTAGAATAGCTGACTGAATGGCTCCAAAGAAGGTCATGATTGCTGTGCTTGAATACTGACAATGGGTATCTCTTTCCTATATTTGATTGTAGAAGAAACCATGAAGACCAAAAGAGAGTTCCCACAAACAATGTTATTCAAACCTATTGTCCATCTCCCAGCCTTGGCAGTATGGCTCATCTTGACAGCAGAACTCAATGGTTGGAGCTGCAGCTTGTGAGTGTGAAAAATGGAATAGTGGCATTCCTTTGTAAAATGTCAATACCATAGCGCCGGAAATGCACACCAATGAACCAAGAATTTTTGCTCTCCCACTGTTGCACTTGATGTTCACCGTACCTCTAATCTGCAACACAAGCAAGAGAAAGAACAGGACAGAAATTACCCTTCATTAAATGAGGATTTGCTGACAAGCATATATAGAATTGCACTGGAGAAGAAGAGGTGACTTAGGATTCATACCCAAATGGTAATGCCATTATAAATGTGATCACAGGCACCATGTTCACAAAGGCACATGCAAACGGAGCAGATGTGTATTGGATTCCAAAAAGGAAGAAGTATTGTGTAATCGATGCCCTACAACAAAGATATAGTCATGTCTTTCCAATAATAATGCTAACAGAAATATACATGATTAATCCAAGAGTTTGTGTTTATATCACTAACCCAACAATTGCACTGAAGAAGAGGTAGCATAGGATTCGAAATGTGAGCTTTGGTCTGTCATTTCTGTAAGAAAGATTAGTTTTGTGATTCTCCTATTTAACATTTGAAAATAGAAAAGGGGACTGAATTATGGGCCAGGGACAAGGGTTGCTTCACTCAACTCAAAATTGAGCATTTCAAGCTGGCTATCAGTAGAGAGCTATGACTGATTACATATAATGTCCCATGCCCAGAGAGTCAAAACTGAGCTAAAGTGAGTTAATTCCAAATCATGCATGAGTGAAACTTGGGAGGTAATGCACAAGTCTAATAGCTAAGATCTTCCAAAGCCAAAAAGTACTAATTAAATCTGGAGGAGTGGGAATTGATAGTGCCTACCTTTCCCAAAAGTAGCCAATTGGGGCTAAGAAAATGGTAGAAATCGACAGCCGGTATGTAATAAGAACCAGATGGTTCAATCCCTCATCAAGGACTTTCTTGAGAAGAATATTCACAATAGCAAAAGCAAAATCAATTGCTACCATTGCAACAAAAGGTTTCCATTCATCACAGGCCAGCATTTTTTTAGCAATTCACTTCAGCAAACCTTAAGAGGCACTGCTTAAGCCTCTCTTCTCTTTGTCACACAGATTTCTGAAGTTTACAACACTAATCAAAGAGATATCTGTAGGTGTATAGATAAAAATTCCAGAATAAGTGGTAGGAAAGCAAAAAAGAAAATCTTCAAATCTAACAAAAATTCCTAAATAAGCAAGTGGTAGGAAAAAAAAGAAGAAGCAAGATTAAATTCTTCAAATCACATCAATGCTTTAAGCAACCACCTTTGACATATGTTTAATGTTTATTCTCTTTCTTCAAACATGGCCAAAATCCTAATGAGGTCTCACTTGGTGAGCAGGATGAGCCTTTGAGTGCCTATGCATCTGAACAGCAATTTTCAGACTATTAACAACTAAATTGTGTTTGGTGGGAGTGACAACACCAATGATCCTGGTGTTCACATGGAAATTTCAGACTTCACTGAGCACAAGGAAGATGATAAAACAGACATGCATGGAAAGTAAGGAAAGGAAAAGGAAAAGGACAAGAAACAGTCCAAGAACTGACCATCAATCTGTCTTAAGTGAGCTCAAAAATGGTTGAATTGAGACTTAACATAATGCAGATTGCAAAGGCATGCTATATATATATATACGCGCGTGTGTGTGTGTAATACTAAAGTGCCAAAGAATAAATCAATGTTATACATTAAGAAAAGTTTTCAGGGAAGAGGTGCAGCAAATGGAGTGCATGTTAAGCATGTAGCAATAAATGTAATGTTAGCATATAGCAATAAATGCAATCTAAGTATTAGCAATAAATCCAATGATCCTGGTGTTCACATGGAAATTTCAGATTTCACTGAGCCCAAGGAAAACGATAAACCAGAGATGCATGGAAAGAAAGGAAAGAAAAAGGAAAAGGACAAAGAACAGTCCAAGAACTGACCATCAATCTGTCTAAGTGAGCTCAAAAACAGTTGAAGTGAGACTTAACATAATGCAGATTGCAAAGGCATGCCATATATATATAATACTAAAATGCCAAAGAATAAATCCATGTGTTATAAGGAAGTTTTCAGTAAAGAGGTGCAGCTAATGGACTGCATGTTAAGCATGTAGCAATAAATGTAATGTTAAGTATTTAGCAATAAATGCAAGCTAATTATTAGCTCTTCTTGAGTCTTCTTAATTTGCTTGAATTTTATTTATTCTAGCTAGCTAGCATGTAATCGTGCAAATAAGTTTTATTTGAAAAATGTATTTTATTGTTTTTAAGAAATTCAAAATGACAAAAAAGTTAATTATCAAATCACAACGGGTACACAAAACATAAAGAAACTCATATCCACATTCTTACATTTGAATTGCTAATTATATATAATACATACCTTGTTTAAGAAACTGATTCCTTTGTGTTTACAACTAATGAAGAGATAGCACCAATGGTGGTCATAGGTTTAACTAAGGGGTCAAGTTGTAAATTTTTTTGGTTGAATATTCGGGTAGATATAGGTTAACTATGTAATGAACAATTAATCAACACCTCGTTATAGTATATAATCGACGGATAAGACCTAGGCACAACAAACCAGTCACACAGGTCTTGGTTCAATGGTCTAATTCATTCGTAGAATATACGACATTGGAGGACTGGGAAACTCTGCAAGCTCAATTTCTTGATTTTCACTCTCGAGGACAAGGGTGGTTTTGAGAGGGGGAATGTTGTTACAGGGCCATAAGAAATGTCACCGTTTTGGGTTAACTTAGGATGGGTTATTGTAATGGACCTACGGCTAGTTGGAGAAGGGAAACGACACTGCATTTCAATGTCTGTTTTCTGTTACCAATTTAGGATAAGAAAGAAGGCTGCTTGCTGGTGTGCAACGGGTCAATAGGAATTCTGTTAGAATCTACAGTTGTATTGGATGAGTCGAGATTTGGGTGTAATGATTATCTGATAATCTGGGTGTAATGACCAAGGTTTAAAAATTTGTGTCGATTCGGTCGAAACGTTTCCGTTTCTACACTATCAGAAATGAAACTTACTTACAAAAACGCCACCACTGTTTCCACACGAAATAGGGGCGTTTCCACACAAAACAAGGTTTTTTCTATAGTTTTCAAGAAACGGGTCAACAAAAACTTGATATTTTCAGAATTTAAAAATTTAAAGTTTTGGCTTTAGTTCTATTCTTATTTTAGGATTTCAATTTTATTTTTTTATTCTTATTTGATGTATATTCAGATAGTATAATTTAGCGAGAAAAGTTCTTTTTAGGATTTCTTGCATGTTTGGTTTCTTGGTCTTTTATTTACTTATTTATATTTATACAAATATTTTGTATTAATTTAGTTTAACTTAGAGATGAATAGTATTAAAATTTAAGATATATATATCTTAGATTCAAATTAAAAAAATTTCTTAAATATGGGTTGAGCACCTGCAAGTCATCACTGTTGGTTAGATGTGATTATAATGTGATATTTTCTACAATTTGTATATCTATGTTTAGAATTTTACTTTGTTATGTATTTAATAGTATTTTATGTACTAAACTAATAATGTTGAATACTTAAAATTATTATGATGTGTTTTATTAGATATTTTAATGTGTTTCCACAAAAATTAGCATTTCCATGCTGTTTCTATATTATTTCTCGAATCGTTTCCGTATCTGGGCTTATCGAAACCAATCTTAGTTCCTTGGTAATGACTAAATGAAATAGAATGTTCTGATTTAAGAGAGGAAAACAAAATATATTGGGAATTGTTTCAGGCTTCGTTTGGTAATGATGTGACTTTTTAAGAGGTATTGTGCTCTTCTAGCCCTTTTTAAAACTGCTTTTTAAAAGTTGCTACAGTATTATTTGGTAAAATAATTTAAAAACTACTCTGAATAAGGAGAAACCACATAATTCGGCTTGGTTTGATAATACTTTTTAAAAGGTTTATGAAAAGTATAAGTCAATTTTTTATTTTTGGTAAACAAAAAGCTAGAATACTTTTGCTTTGGGATTTTAAAAGCTCAGGGTGTTTCTAAAACTGGCTTCTAGCTCTAAAAAATTTAAAAGTTTAATATGACCATACTTTTAATTTAAAAAAAAAAAGTCACAACATTACTAAACTAAGCTTAATTTTGTGATTTCTACTTATTGAGATAAGCTTTTATATTATATTACCAAATATTACTAATGTGACTTCTTAAAAGCAGTTTTAAAAGAGCAAGAAAAGCACAACACTTTTCAAAAAGTTACAGTATTACCAAATCAAGCCCAAACTTTTAAATTTTTGAGAGCATACACCAACTTTTAAGGCTTGATTTAGTAATGCTCTTTAGGAAAGTGTTTATGCTTATGAAAAAGTACAAGTTATTTTTTTTTTTTTTAATGTTTGGTAAACAAAAAGCTGGGGTGCTTCTGCTCTTGGTTTTTAAAATTAAGTACCTCAAGAAGGTGCTTGTTAAAAAATGACTTCTACTTAAAAAAATTTAAAAGTCTAATATGACCTTACTTTTAATAATAATAATAAATAAATAAAACCACAAAATTACCAAACTAAGCTTAATTTTGTGGCTTTTACTTATTAAGAGCACATTTTACATTATTTTACCAAATATTATTGTTATGACCTTTTAGAATTAAAAGCAATTCTAAAAGAGCCAGAAGACACAGTTGATTTTAAAAAAACATGTACACCAAATATAAAAAAATTGACTTATGCTTTTTATAAGCATAGGCAACCCTTCCAAAGAGCATTATCAAACCAAGCTTTAGTAGGAGGCAGCATATGATGAATGAAGGAGAGAGACTATGAGTGAGCAGTAAGTAACGAATAGATAGAAGGTGAGGGTATTTTGGGTAAGAAAAAAGATGAATGGTGGAGAGAGACAATGAATGAGCAGTAATTAATGAAAAGAAAGAAAGGAAATGAGGGTAATTTGGAAAAGAAAAAATTAATCTTATTTAAGAGGATGTGACAATAAGGCTACCCTTAGAATTAATCATCAATGTGTTTGCCTATTGTTGTCCATTTCACTTTAAACCGTTAGTTATACTACCAATTTGTGTCTTAGTACACGTTTAATTTTTTTATTTTTATTTTTTGCTTTTTCACGAGTCTTCTCACACTCTTTGGGTGTGAGACTAATCTCACTCCGAGTTCTTGGCTATCCCTTCTGACAAATGTTTTTCTACTGGCTTAAACCCCTTACATTGTAGAGACCAATTAACCTTTAAGCTTAGACATGCATGATAACAGAGCTATCAAAACCCTTCTAACCCTCCAACAGGGGACCAATGTGGGAATACCCCTACATTATTTCTCAATACATGTTTAACTTTAAATAGCAATTTTTGTGTCTTAGTATACACATTTCACTTTAAATCAACTATCAAAAACCTTCTAACCCTCCAACAGGGGGCCAATGTGGTAATAGCCCCACATTATTTCTCTGTACAAATTTAACTTTAAATAGTAGTTTTTGTGTCTTAGTGTACACATTTCACTTTAAATCATTAACTACTCCTCACGATTTGTGTGTATAAACATCAAAAAGTGAAAATTTAATACATATAATTGTTGGAGCCACACCTTAGAACCAACCCTCATATTGACACTCGGCGGCGTTAGTGTATAATCAGAGTGCCTAGTGCTAACCATGATGGAGGGCTTAGAACCCAACTCTAATATCATGTTGGAATCACACTCTTCAATTGTCATTATGAGGTGTGAGCCGATCCATATATTTATATATAAAGTTAAAGCTCTACATCTAAACAATGTAAGAGTTATCACATAGACAATAAGCATACTACTCTCTTACATTCATATCACTTCTTTGAAGTTTGATTGAAAATTTGGGTACCCAATACTGTTAGATCTTCAATAACTAGATATGTACTTCATATAGACAGCACCACTCATAATTACTATTCTTTATCAACACCAAAACATATATATATTAGTTTCTATGATCCAGCTTCGTAATTTTCTCCCTAAAACCATTCTTTACATTTCCTTCTAAGTTTCTAAAAATTGAAATTTTAATTGGTTGACCTCTATGTTTCTGCTCTTTTTTTTCTTTACTTTTTCATAAACCATCTAGTTTTAATTGGCAGCTAGTATTCTTAAAGATTTGTAGGATTTCAAAGAGGCTAGTAATCCTAGGGTAGCAAAACCTTAAACCATTTTGTAATTGATTATGTAAAAGATTAAGGTTCATTTACTCGTTAAAAAACCAAAAATACAGAGTTTTTTTTTTCACTTTAAGTGAATGACTCAGTGACAAGAGGGTGTGCTTCCTAAAATTTAAAATATGCCGTATTCCACCTTTTAATGTTTCCTCCAACCCAACCCAACCCATTAGACATCACTCACCATCAATCTCACTAACTCACCAAATTGATGTGGTGGGTATTCTTCTTCTTCTTCTTCTTTCACAATAAAACTTTTATGTGCAATCAGTTGATGAGAGAAAGGATATAAGGCTTAATATGGATTTTGACAGTTAGCACAACATGAAAGTAAATTATTTTCTGATATTTTGACAACTGATTTTGAGTCTATTGTTGTCATATTGGAACTTTCCTGTCTTTAACATATCAGGGATTCTTATAGTCTACAGATTATGCCAACAAATTTTTGCCAGGATAGAAAAAAGAGCATGTTGCTTGGTAAAAAAAAGAATGAAGCAAATTGATGTCAAGTAGGCCGCGAGTTACAAGAGATTGTGATATGTTGTATGTTTGGCTCTTGTTCCTTGATTTCTTGAACTTCTTGAACTAGTTTTGCGACACGGTTCTGCATCTCCTTGTTCTTACCCCACAGAAGAATGTACAATCCAATCATTACCAATATAGATCCCAGAACACTAAGCAATAATCAAGCACCAACGATGAGAGTCAGCTGATAAGTAATAAAAAAGATGGTAAAGATCAGTAAGTGTTAGCATTTTCATTAAAAGCCATAAGAATTCACCTTCCAAGATGAAGCTGTTCATGCAAGATAGGTATATCGATAAAGGCTGCCATTATCTGAACAAGAGGACTGAATGCTGCAGTAAAGACAGGACCCCTTTTCTTGACACACCATGACATCCCCACAATGCACAAGCCTGATCCAACCATCCCCTGCATATACATAAGCAACAAAGAAAATTCAAGAGGCATAAAAGCTTCTAGGGCTTAGCCAATGCAAAAGTTACCATTTTCATCCTCTCATTCTATCTCAGAAGGGAAAGTTAATTCACTTACTGCATAAAGGACAGTGACAATTTCTATTTTTCCCTTCAGAACCCACATGGATAAGTTTCGGCCGGTGCATAAGCTTAGAATAGCTGACTGAATGGCTCCAAAGAAGGTCATGATTGCTGTGCTTGAATACTGACATGGGTATCTCTTTCCTATATTTGATTGTAGAAGAAACCATGAAGACCAAAAGAGAGTTCCCACAAACAAAGCTATCAAACCTATTGTCCATCTCCCAGCCTTGGCCGTATGGCTCATCTTGACAGCAGAACTCATGGTTGGAGCTGCAGCTTGTGAGTGTGAAAAATGGAATAGTGGCATTCCTTTGTAAAATGTCAATACCATAGCGCCGGAAATGCACACCAATGAACCAAGAATTTTTGCTCTCCCACTGTTGCACTTTATGTTCACCGTCTCTAACCTGCAGCACAAGCAAGAGAAAGCACAGGACAGAAATTACCCTGCATTAAATAAGGATTTTCTGACAAGCATATATAGAATTGCACTGGAGAAGAAAGAGGTAACTTAGGATTCATACCCAAATGGTAATGCCATTACAAATGTGATCACAGGCACCATGTTTACAAAGGCACATGCAAAGGTAGCAGATGTGTATTGGATTCCAAGAAGGAAGAAGTATTGTGTAATCGATGCCCTACGATAAAGATTTAGTTATGTCTTCCTATAATAATGTTAACAGAAAGATAAATGATTAATCCAAAAGTTTGTGTTTATATCACTAACCCAACAATTGCACTGAAGAAGAGGTAGCACAGGATTCGAAATGTGAGCTTTGGTCTGTCATTTCTGCAGCAAGAAAGATTAGTTTTATGATTCTCCTATTTAACATTTGAAAAATAGAAAAGGGAACTGAATTATGGGGGTGGGACATGGGTTGCTTCACGCAACTCAAAATTGAGCATTTCTGGCTATCAGAAGAGAGCTATGACTGATTACACATAATGTGCCATGCCCAGAGAGTCAAAACTGAGCTAGAGTGAGTTAATTCCAAATCATGCATGAGTGAAAATTTGGGCTGTGTGGTAATGTTCACATGTCTAATAGTTAAGAGCTTCCAAAGCCAAGAATTACTAATTAAATCTGGAGGAGTGGGAATTGATAGTGCCTACCTTTCCCAATAGTAGCCGATTGGGGCTAAGAAAATGGTAGAAATTGACAGCCGGTATGTAATGAGAACCAGATGGTTCAATCCCTCATCAAGGACTTTCTTGAGTAGAATATTCACAATAGCAAAAGCGAAATCAATTGCTACCATTGCAACAAAAGGTTTCCATTCATCACAGGCCAGCATTTTTTTAGCAATTCACTTCAGCAAACCTTAAGAGGCACTGATTACAGCCTCCTTCTCTTTGTCACACAGATTTCTGAAGTTTACAACATAATCAAAGAGATATCTGTAGGTGTATATATAAAAAATTCCAGAATAAGTGGTAGGAAAGCAAAAAAGAAAATTTTCAAATCTAACAAAAATTCCAGAATAAGTGGTAGGAAAGCAAGATTAAATTCTTCAAATCACATCAATGCTTTAAGCAACCACCTTTGACATTTGTTTAATGTTTATTCTCTTTCTTTTTTGCTTTCTTTTGACTGATCCTCTCTAACAGATGGAGATTATTCTACAGGCTCCTATAAAATTGTTAAGCATCATTCTTGATCTCAGACCAAGAAGTCATAGCTTCAATTAGGCTACACGGGTTTTCTATTTACGTATTCATCTAGGCATGCATTAATAGGGTGATGTTCTTCATGTCTGGTCGTCTTTCTTTAAAGCTGAACTTTCTGTAAGAGAGTGAGTGGCATCTTTTAAGTGGAGGGGTCGGAAAAATGGATCCCCCTGCTCTTGTCCTGTACATAGCATCTAATACTTCATCTTTGAAAACAGATGAACAGCGTTCTCACATCTAAAAAACATGTAAAGCAAGAACAATATGTCAAATCTCATACAGTTCACAGTTTGATTACTTAGAAAAAAGAATGAGAAAAAGAATCTAATGTAAGAAAACACTAAATAATTTGAATACTACTGTATTAGGAAATTTTATCTAGAACTCAGGAAGGCCTTACTAATGTACATCTTTTTAAACCAAACGCTAATGATATGGTTGTCCAAAGAAAAAAAAATAAAAAGACTAAAGAACATGCTTAGTAGAGGTGATAAATGAAGTTAAAAAAAATGAAAAATTGTTCTTAAAGGAGTTGATAACCAGAGGGGCTCACTTTTTACTCCATATCACCCATTATTTCCAGCTGTGACAAGCATGACCCAAGTGCTTTTAATAATTGGCATATTAATGGCCAAATCTCGGGTGCCTAGTCTTTTGTACTGATTAACCATGTCTCCCAATTATGCTCCCTTAACTACTTTTGAACAGCTGTTTGATGTTACTAATGCCATATTATTTGAACAGTAAACACTTTAAGTCTCATGAGTCAGAGGCCACTAATGAGTGTTAAATGGAGATTAATAGTGAAAGTGACAATGTGAAAAGATAATTGATGACACAATACAGTATTCTTTATGCTAATCATTCTGATGCTTAAAGGTGTCTATATGCAGTGACTGTACTGTATGTTTTTATGCACAAAATGCTACAGCTTACTGATAACCTTGCAACTTTAATCTTTGTATTTAAAACTAAAGGAGTGGGGGAACATGGAGGAGAGGTTAATTGTCATTGTCATTGCCTTTTTTTCCTTTCTGAGTAAGGTTCCAAACGCCTACAACACAGCATTAGCCTTTGAGTTCATGTTCATGATTGATTCTATTATTCAAATTTTGAGGTCCGCACAGAATGACCAGGACCATTCTTTTTCCACGTACATCTGCACAGGCTTTCCTTCAATGGGTATTTGACAGGATTGACCAACTTGGAGTCCTAACAGAAAGAATAACATCAAAATGGCTTTTAAGCTGGTATAATTCCTTGTCAATTAGCCACAGGTTATGCCTCCAAGTGCTTCAAGTTAACATATCGCCTTGAACTCCATTTCTATACGTAGACAGATATTGTCACATCCTGCAGAGGTGATGCAAGTAATATTCTTTAAGAGAAACAAGGAAGTATGACCTTAAAACTTATCTTGGGTGTTAAAATATTAGAATATGCTAAATGGACCAAAAAAATATCCACTGCATTGGAATCAATAGTAAACTGGGGCAATACTTGCAAGTTACAACTTGTAGCATGACGCCACCTAGTAGTTGGCCTTACAATTCTGTTTTACTCTTTCTTGTCGTAGGGGAAAGTTTCTGTGGAGTCCTCAATGTACAGGGACTCGGAATTGGCTTTTTCCTACAATATTGTTGGGGATAGACGGCCGGTGAGTCCACCTTAATTAAGTAAAGGCTCACACATTGTAGTGAACAATCGTGAACCGAAAAGCTTAAACTTTTAAGTTCAGAACCCACTATCATATACAAATAGCATTTATTTCATTTAGGTCGAAACAAAATTTTTCTGGGCAAGGATTGATGATAATTGATATTGATTAATTGGGTACTGTGAACTTGTGGAGAATAATGACATTGTGAACCAAGGAAGCACGTTCGCTTTGTTTACATCTATAAAAAAAAACATTGAAAGTACTAAAAGGTGAACAATCTTTTACTTGATTTTTTTTTTTTTGCTACAAGGGATTAGTCCCCAGCACAGCATGTTACATACTTTACATTTTCATGCCCGCAACAAATTCATCACTCTTAATCATGTTTCTCATTCAATAGAGAAAAAGATGATTCTTCGAGCAAACACCAAAGGATTCTGTCAAAGTTAAAAGAATGATTAGCCAGTCAAGAAAGAATTGCAATACTCATGATTGCTTAATGTGTAATCAACCTAGCTCGGAGGTCATATAGAGGAGAGGATCCCAAGAGCCATTAGAACCAACCCAACTGCTGTTCCCAGCATGTACGAATTTCTCCTCAGAGGACCAAATGCCTTCGGTTACTCCATCAATTGGCAAGAATTGCATACTGTTGCTGGTTGTATTGTTACTGCCACTCTTACTATTTGTTGGAAAATTTTCCAAATTGGTGAAATTCACAGTTGATTTGGTTCCTCCTGGAAGTGACCATGTAGATGTAGTTGCACATGTAGAGGCAAACAAACTGTTTTGTATAAGATCATGGTTGATTTGTGTTGGCGAAAGCAATTCATTTTCTGTTCCAGTATTAGACCATGTCATGCTTGAAGTGAATGTGGTTTGGCAATGTCTTTGACAATTGACTCCAACATTATCACCTGCTATAACCTCTTGTTGATCATAGTCTAAAAGGACAGATTTACCACTAGTGTTTGATAAATTATCACTAGGAGTCTGCATTTGGTTCATAATTCCAGCCTCGTGAGGGATTTCAGCCGTGGATGAAGGCTCCCTCTTTCGTGAATTCCTGTGAGATGATGAAGGAGTTGAAGCCACACTGGATTGAGCACCTGCACAATTAGCAGGAGATGTAGGCAAAGGTAGTTTTTTTCCATCAAACAGTTTGGCCTTGAGTGCCCCAAGCAACCCATCTTCTTCTGTTTCTTTCCCACAAGCTTCCTCAAATGAAAAGGGCTCAATATTATACGGCATGAAACCAGAACCACCAACACTGCCAAAACCATTTCTGTTGGTTCCAGTTTGAGGCAATTCAAAGTTGGTTCGAGCATTGGCGCCACGTAAAGTGCGTGCAGCACCATCATATGCACGTGCAGCATCCTCTGCTGTGTCAAATGTTCCAAGCCAGAGCCTAACCTTTTGCAATGAATCCTTAATCTCTGCTACCCATCTCCCTGATGGTCTTTGTCTAACTCCCACAAATCTATGGTGCCCTCTAGATGATGTTTTCCTTCTACCCCTCAAGCCATCACTTGCTGGACCCATGTTGAACATCCTGAGTTCATAAGTTGCTGGTTTTCCTTATATAACATTGTCTGAGAAACATAGGAATATTTGAGGCTAACGACATGACAAGCAAGAAAAGGTTAAACTCAGAGGTTTAATATTTTGTGTATATAATCGGATGTCGTTGTTGCAGGCGATCAGGCGATATTGTTTGTATCGACCTTATTTTAACTTATCACAAAAACTACAACCTATGACATTGTAGTAACAATAATGGCATTTGTAAAATCCGTTGTATTAGAATAATATGTTTGATATCGTCATTGTTGAACTGGTATGATTTAATGTAGCCAATTTTGATGATCATATACAAGTTAATTTGTCTGCTTATTGTTACATTCATAAAACAAACTAAGGTTACCCAAAGTTACAAACTTGAATAACGTCCCAATGGCCCTTGGGTCAAACGATAAGTCATCCAACTTCCAGAATTAGGTTTAAACAGAAGATCACATTAAGGTTGAGGTTTTAGACCCATTAAGAATACTTGGAGATCGAAGTCGTATTAAGATAGGATTATTGTATGTATATATATAAGCACACTTATCGAGCTAATTTTTGCTTAAATTCTTTAAATAAATACAGAGTGAAGTAAGATCCTAATCTAATAGTTCATGACTATGTTTCAAATTTTGCCAATCTAACTTTCATGTTAGACCTAAAGGAACTAGTTTCCGTCGTTTGTTGTTCTTCGAAAAGAAAAAAAGAAAAATCTGAAAAATTCAAGAAAGAAAGGAAGAAACCAAGGAGCTTGTTATTCATCTCTATTTAGAAAAAAAGAAGTGTGTTACATATTTCTTTGTCATAGATCATACTGGAGGAATATGCCACACAACATCTTCCTTGTGAACCAAAAGGCCCTTTTGCATGAACTGGTAAAAAGTCCTGAAACTTTTTGTGTAAAGTCTAAAAAAGGTATTGCCTTGATGTTTTCAAAACAATGGCTTTCTGGTACTACAGGCCAAGGTAAGGCAGACAGCTTTTACTTGCAAATGTTGCCATGTATCTGTGCAGCACAACTTACAACAATGTCCGAGGAGTATCGCTAAAACTTCCAAGTAATCCCATGCGAACAAGAATATGAACTTCAAAGTTATACCCAGCAGGTAGTATAAGGTTGAGTTCAGAATAAAATTGTAAATGACATCCAAGTTTTTGATCCTTGAGAATGTTTTTTTCCTGGAATTGATGATTAAATAATAGTCTTAGTTCTGGGACACTAAAGCTTTTGCTTACTAAAACCTTCACTGAGATTGAGCTTGAATTTGAATTTGATTGATTGTTGCCATTGTCAACACCAGTGTGTGTCATCTACTTACCACACAGATTAAACCCACCATTTGACATATTTCTAAGTTCGAGGATGCATTTTACAAGAGAAACAAAGGGTTTTACGGAAGAAAGAATGTGGATTAGAATTTTCTACTTGATGGAATTAGATAGGAGTTAGAACACCAAATCCTGCATTGATCATCTAAGACATAATGCACAGGAATTCCCAGTTGATATCCTTACAATTAGTAGCTCAAAGATAATGAAGTGTGCAAGTGAGAAATGGAAAAATGTAAATGTTCAAGTCACAACTAGGTAAGTAAGTTCTACTCTCAGAATAGCTTCACTTGACAATGCAGGCCACTGCATAAGCCCATGACTTGAGATGCTCTTTCATTGCCATATCATCACTCATTGGAGGCATTCCTAGTTGACGAGCACTTGCAAGCCTCTGATACTGACATGTTTCCTCAAACAGCCAAGACCCAGAAAAGTCCTCCACATCAAAACCCAACTCTAGCGCTCCAAGAATCATCCTTTTTCTAATTAACCCTGATCTCTTCCTTCTTCGTTTCCTCTTCCTCTCTTCCTTCTCTGTTTCCCTTCCAAATTCCAGCATTTCCATGTCAACTGGTGTGATTCTTTCTGCATCAAGCTCAGGGGCAAAGTCACCACATTTTGGACACCTTGTGATCAAATTCTCAGCTCTTTCCAACTCATTTTGATGATTTAGAAAAATTGGAGTATTGGGTATGCACAATTCTCCTTTAGGAAGCTCTTTGGTATGATTCAGAGGGGTAATTTCATCAGCTGCAGAGCCTACAGAGTCAACATTTCTGGGTGAAAAAATGTTGGTGAAGAACCAAAGAGAGTCAAAGCTCTGTATCACCCGTGAACCATCCATCACTGATAGAAAGAAAACTATACAAAGCCTATAAACATGAAGAAAAAGTAAGGGAGGGTAAGATAATGAATAATAAGTTAAGGAAGGACCATTGGGATGAAGGAACTTTTTATTCTTTGGCAGAGTTTCTATTTGGACGGACCCTTTCCTCCTTTTTTTTTAAAAACATGAAGAATAAGACGACAATATTCTCGTTTTGTGTTCCCAAATGACCAAACTAGTCCTTTGTTATAATGTCTTTGTGAAGAGTCTTCGAGAACAGTTTTGTCCATTGGAAAAACCAGTGACAATAGACAATGGGCGCTAGTGTTGGATGACATATTCACATTTAAGACCAGACAGTATATACTTTACAGCCTACTGTGGTGAGTGAAATCTGGAACTATAAAACCAGTGACAATAGACAATGGGCGCTAGTGTTGGATGACATATTCACATTTAAGACCAGACAGTATATACTTTACAGTCTACTGTGGTGAGTGAAATCTGGAACTATGTGAATATTGAGTATTGGTAATTTGGCCAACGGTCAAATGCAATGTGGGGAATGGTTATTTTATTTTTTTGCAATAAGTATAAACCCTGTTAATAAATACCAACTTAAAAAAAATCCTAAGGTATTTGGTAGAAAAACTCTTATTTTATTACATATTTCTAAGTTTTTGTAAATAGAAAATAACATTTTCTTTTAATTTTTTTTCAAACCAGATGTTAAAATCTTATTGTACCAAACTGAAATAGTATTTCTTTCGAGGAAAAATGAAGATATATATAGAAGAATAGTTCAAACAAACTTCCCTTAGTTAATATGATGTTCTGAGAAACAGTACTCTATTAACATCTGCAAAATGCTTCTTAGCCACGACTTCTTTCCAGATTCAGCTTGTGAGCTCTCCCAAGAACTCCATAATGACCTGAAGAAACCCTGCATGTGCCAACAAACTCAATCTAAGAGTTTTAGAAACTCATTTCGATCACAAACTAACAGTTGAATGAACTCTTTAGCATTTAAATTGCATTTCAGTAAAGAGTATGAAATGATATAGCTGTAAGGCTATAAATTTAATCACAAATGATAGAGCAGTTCATATCATTTATACTTAAATACTATAGAAGAAGGGAAGAAAATGTAGCATGATACAGAGTAACAAGATAACCTCATTTAACAATTCACTGTTACTGTTCGTCTGAAAAAGCAAGAGTGCCTTGCACTCGCTTACTGAAATTGAACTCATAATCCTAGACACCAACTTTAGAAGTGTACCACAACAACTTCAGAGTAAAGTATCACAGCTAATCAGCTATTGTGGCAGCTCTAAATTGCTGTATAAAACTTATGACGACAACAATAGGTGAGAAGCACATCTGTTTATTAGCTGCAGAAACTTTGCATAACATGTATAACAGAAAACATTTAATCTACATCGCCACATATTTGGCTTCTTGCCTTTTTGGATAAATGAAAATAATCCCCAGGAATGCTCCCATGTAAAGTGTCTCCATCTTTTAGTGCAACGTACGTGATCTGTAACAAACAAAGGACAATGCTCCATACCATTTACAAGATATAAGTAAGCATATATAAGCACCAACTGTTTCCACAAACATTCTTACTGATTTCTCTACAAGTGATTTCCACTGTTTTCAGGTCTTCTTGACCATTATGCAGACAGTCATACTTCATATGAACTGCCTTCATGAGGAATGATCCTGAGTTATTGGCTTTTACCAAATTAATGGCATCCTGAATCGATTAAAGATACCATAAAAAAAAACGATTGATTGGTATCATATTAAAAAGCACATTCAACTGAAAAAAAGTGGCAGTGAAGAATAACTCAAGAGAGCTAAAGAGAGAAAACCATGTGACATATGAAACCCTTGGAACTTGGAGCTATTACGACAAAAAAAGGGAAAAAGAAAACACTTGGAAGCAACATTGAAAGAAAAAGGAAAGGTGAAAAATTCTAATTAAAGAGAAGGAGATACAGCAGAGTCATTCATTAGTCCATGGAACGTAAGAATAATAGGACTATATTTTCTGTGTTATGTTTTCCAAATAAGAAAAAAGAACCTGTTTTTGCACTGAAAAAACTTCCATGAAGATGAAAAATATGGGAAGAAAAAAAGAACAACACAAGTCATTCAAGTGATTATACACAATTTTAAATCAAAAGAAAGATAGATAATCTGGAAATTATAGAGGCTTGATTGATTGATTCAACGTGTACTTGCAAAGAACATTCAATGAATATCAAAACTATTCAAGATAAATATACTTATACAGCTTACAGTTATGGAGAAATTAAAATGACTTCAGAAACTTAAAATGATAAGTTCAAGGTCCTTAGGAAATGTCAACAGAGATTAACTATCAAACCTCCTTGAAGATACAGGGCTAGCTGTTGAAGCATCAATCTGTTCCAGAACGATAACTCAGAACCTACTTTGTCGAAGGAGCACAAGAAAAGTATCTCCAGGCCACAAGCTTGGCTCCTAAAAAATGCATAGCATCAATAAAACCAGCAGAGACAAATAAAAGAGTTAGGAAGACATGTGTGAGGCTAACCTTCCAAGGCAGTTTGTTCACATTTATTGAGATAAATCTATCTGGAAATCCACTATGAGGTTGTTCTCTACCAGAGTGCAGTCTGATTTTAATCATTATATGAGATAGAAAACTCAACTGTTATATTGGATAGATCATAGATGTATCAATTACTGGGATGTCACAACTCGAGTCTTTAACAGAAATGATACTGACTAGAAGTGTAAAATTTAAGGATGACATTTACTAATATCAAAGTAAGATTTCAACGACTGTCTAGAATACTCACAGTCAACATTCGTATATTGCAAATCAAGGTCTTTGGCTCCTAGATGTGCATGCATTTCAGAATGTTAAAAAATTTACTCATATTCTCCAACAACACGGTAATGATTTATTAGACAGCAAGAATGATATTGACAAAACTCAGCAAGAATGATATATCTATGAACTAACCTACTACCTTTCTCCGGATTTTTAACATGTTATCCCAACAATAAAGAATTATAAAAAAATACATGCAACCGGCTTAGGAAGACTGTAATACAAACCTAAGCTGATTAATGCCAAGCAAAAGCTCTCTTCTTTTTCAACAGATTTAAATGGTATTGTTGACAATTGGCATACATTTTGTCATATAAACATAGAATGAGTTTTAGGAAGCGATATTTACATAAAACAGCAGGCCGAAGACCGTAAATTTGTCGATAGACTGCTACTGAAGCTGAGCAATCTCTAACTTCCTCATTTATTTTCCACAAGAGATCAATCCACACAACAGTGAAATTCTAGTTTCAATTTCATGCATCCTTACCTAAAATAATGATTAAAAAGGTCATTACTCAATGCATTACAAACCAAGAAACCATTTTTCTGTCTCAACAATACAGAAATGCATAACCGCAGCATCAATCACAACCAGAAACAGACAAAGTGCAGATGTAACTGATCTTTGCAAAGTAAAGATTAAGAATGTAGTAAACAGAACATGCCTATAGGAGTCTTAATCATTTTCAGACTCTACTATTCTCCCATCACTCTTTATTGGTTTTTGCAATTTAAAATTCACTAGACACAGAATGAACTGGATTAATTTTCCAAATTCACAGGAAAATACAATAGAACAAACCGTGGGCCGTGGGTGTCACGGGAGAATAACCAGAAGCTGATTTGTTAACAGCAACCATAGTCATAAATACTATTACAAAGCAAATATCAAAGAAAAAAGGTTAGTTATCCCACCTTCTCCGTCTCTTGTTGTCAGACCAGACACTCCTTCATAACTTCGTTGCAAGGTTCAAGAAAGTCCACCGGCCATCTTTGTCAATGGATTTGGAACAGCCGTCAAGGTTGCTCCCAATTTTTATCCAACGTCAGACAGTTGGCCCCGAAAGGAAAATCTTGGTAGAGTAAAGTCCATGGGCCTACATCAAGGGGTATTCTTAATGCCGTCTGGCCCACATCAAAATTGAAAATCCTTTGCTTTTTTTTATTCATGTTTCTCTTTTCTTCGGTTTTTCAGTGGCAGCTTGATGACTTCCTTTCTCACCTAAGAACCTCCAAAGGTAAGTTTTCAACATTGTTCTACAACAACCCACCATCTCAATCCCATCCAACAATGTCAGATGGCTCCCTCCATGTCTTCTCCACTCCCAAGTTTCGCGCTTTCCATCAGGGACGACAAACGGGACATGGGCCCATTGCCCAATGTTCGGAGCTATACAATCATGACACGGGATTTCCATAAATTAAGCCTTTTTTTAACTTTAGAACTGATGTAATTATTGTTTGGTTCAGGTCTCTCCCCCATCTCCCTGCTCTCCAAACTGTCTGTTAGAAATTTAACACAAGGGAAACAATGACAACATCTATCTTTGAGAAACAGTGTAAGGTATGTGTTTAATGTAAAAAACAAAAAAAACAAAAAACAAAAAAACAAAACTTAATTTACATTGAATTAAAGAATCAATATTACATATGAAGAACACATCATCAGACTTCAACATCAATCCAAATTCAGATTTCAGAAATAGTCATCAAACATCTCCTGACTATTAAGGGCAGCCCAGTTCTAAAATTTTCACTCTCGGTCTTCCATGTGAAACAGAAGGAGGACGGTGCCCACGAGCTTTAGCATTGCTCACAACTTGGGGAAAGTCTACTCTTCTCATTTCCATAAACCTCGGCTCATCATCCACATACTCCAAAGACTCTACCACCACACACATTGATAAAAAAAATAAAAAAAAAAAAGGAAGTGGCTGTGCTACTGGACATCCTTTGCAAAATTACATTCTCAAGCTTGTAGTTATATGTTTGGTTCTGTTAGCACTGCAAGTGTACTTTGAACTTTAAGAGAGAGTCTTGTATCTGAAACTTATAGTCAGAAAAAGGTAAAAGATAACAGTCTGTCAATGGTTTTTCAATCGAGTTCTAATTTTATACTATTAGACTGTAGAGCAACTAAAATATTTCTACCCCCATTCTGGTTTTCTTTTAAAAATTATGTTTTAGATAATAGTTCAACAACAGCTTACTACTCTGTCTTCATTATTAACTAGAATAAAAAATTGTTTCTTTTGGACAGTGATGGTGGTGGTGCAAATGCCATAAGAAAGGGTACCATGAAATATGTCTCGTGGCAGTATGATTGTTGATTATAAAATAGTTTTTGGTTTTACTAGGATAGAAAGGACACAACTTCATTTGACAATACTCATCTCAATTTTCATTTTATCGAGATTTATCCACTTATTTTACACCAAAAAACAGAACAGCTTAAAAGAAAAACACCAATTAGGGGTTAATCATTAACCTCAAACAAAGTTTTCTTTCAAAAAAAATAAAAAATTATCACTGTTTTGTAGCCTAGACTAGGTCCACTTTGGACGCGTGTCCATGGTCCTAGGATGTCTGGGCCGCAGCCAACGACTCGCGAGACATGAGCCGCGTGCCAAAAAAGGGGTCCAAGGAATGCTTCTCGAATGTGCGGGCCTCGATCCCACTATTTTTTATTCTTAAAATTTTTTTTTCTCTTTTTTCAAACAACTCAAACCTACTAAATGAATATTATTTTTTGTTATTTATTTATAAATCAAAAATTTAAATTATAGTTATAAATCAAAATTTTTTTTTATGAGTTTCACACTCAATAATAGATGTGTGAGACAAATTTTATTTGAGATTTCATGACTCACTTTTTCTAGAAATATTTCTTGCAATCTCAAAATTTTAATATTATAAAAATTTCTCAATTGCTTAACTCAAATAAATTTTACCACTTAAATAATACCTTCTTACATATAAATTTTAATTTTTAAACAAGTAAAATAGACAATAAAATATGGTAAGGCAGAGGTCATGATTTCAGAGGTCTGCCCGTGATTGCTAATCCAAACTGACCCCAGATGATGTATCATGTACGAGCCCATGCAAAATTGCAAACTTAGGCCTAAATAGACCGGGCCTTGTGCGAAAAGCGAAAGAGGGAAGAAGAGGACGGATGCACAGAACAGTGCCGCCAGTCGCCATGGGTAGGATCCGACCTGACATTTGAAAGGGGCTGGATTTGAAGTTCATTGCAGCCCCAGACAATTAGATCATCTGCTCCAATCTCTCGTTGTCCTTGTCTTTCTAATTTTGTTCTGCGTGTTAATTCCTGAAAGAATAGGTGTGTAACAGGATCAAAATCAGTACCTTCTTCCATCTCGCAGCCGCAGCAACTCATATTTCACTCTCTCTTCCCATGGCGGCCGTGACCCGCCTATTAAGACGGAGGTGCTTGTTTTCAGTTATTTCACCTGAGCTCAGACCTCAACTCCCTGCTCCACACATTACCTCTGCATGCCATACCAGACCCAACTTTCCACTTAAGACCTTGGGTTCTTCAGGCTTCAGTGATGGCAGCTGCTCAAGCTACCTTCGTAATCTCCTCGGTGGCTCTCACATGTCCACCACCTCCGGTTCCCTTTCCCAACTGGTAAACCCCTCATATATCTATCAATTCCCATTTACATTTTCTTTACAATTTGTCATTTTTGGCGATCTTAGTTTATTGTGATATTCCATTGGATTCTCTCTTGCTCCTCGTAACTTGGGTTGATTATCCTTTAGATAGGCTGAAATGCTATATAATATTAGAGGTCATTTTTATGCATACAATTACAATTACTCTCTTCATATGCACGAAGTGCTGCCATTTCTGCTCGAATGAAGGAAATCTAGTAAACTGCATATACTCTATAATGTTCCATATTCTCACTTCATTACAGTTTAGTTCATATATTCAAAATACAGAAAAAGATGTAGGTATCTTAATCAATATTGCTAAGAAAAATAAACCCAAAAAAAAGAACTGGTCTTTTATTAAACATTTACATATTCTTTGGCCGTGTTTGCAGGAATGCTTATAATCGTTATGTCTATAAATAATGTTCGTTGCCATGATCGTCATAACATTCTCATATGCTTGCCTTGAAGATTATATATAATAAGATAGTTTGTTGACATAATAACTGATAAACTAGATCAGATGCTTTTTTTTTTAGTAAGTACTTCTCTTATTTTTATTTTCAAAAGCTGCTTTTGGTACTATAGTGAAAAAAGATTATGAAAGTCATTTGTTTGTTTCTTGACACAGTATTTTATAGTGCTACAAGGTCCACTCTTCACCTGTACTGAAATTTCTCGGGGTGAGAAACAATTTAGTGTCTTTTGGGTTGTATTCTGTTTCGTGATATTTTCAAATTCTAAATAATATTAACAGTAAAATACTGTTCTTTAAGCTAATCAAACTGGATAACTAAGTAGAGTAATTATGGAACTACTTATGTTATATCCTTGATGTTTATAATTTATACATAGGAGTACTGCATTGATAAATAATATTTTGAGCTACATTGTATCCAATTAAATTGTTACAGATAGCTCTGATTACATTTCAAGTCTATAAATACAGGAAAATAATTCATTGCGCCTTTATCTTCACACAGCCACATACCTTCTATATCGTTTCTGTTTTCTCTTGTCATCCTTGATTATGCTTCCAGCAATTTGATCTCTTCACTGCCTTAACACAGTATTCTGTTAAATTCATGTTCCATCATGAGCAAAAAAATGTTCTTTGACTCACCCGCTTCTATCACATTCACTAGTTTTAATTGTTGTTCTTACTTGCTTTCCTTTTTACCTATCCATTTTTTGAGTGATCAATTTTGCTTGTTTGAAATTCTCTTCTTGATTTCAAGATTAACAATGAAGTGTGTTTGTGTCATCTTTCCTGACATATTATTAACAGAAAAATCATACATGAATTACAAACTTGCATGTATGTGTCAGGGCCTCAGATCTTACAGTCTTCTGAGCTTAAATGATCTGAGAGACAAGGTTCCAAGGAAGCAAAAGACGAGGAAGGGTCGCGGGATTGGGTCTGGGAAGGGTAAGACTGCTGGGAGAGGTCACAAGGGTCAGAAAGCTAGAGGCAGTGGAAAATTGGGGTTTGAAGGGGGTCAGACCCCGCTCCGTCGAAGGTTGCCTAAGCGTGGATTTAAGAACCCATTTAGCCTCACTTTCCAGGTAATAATTCGTTTATCTTTGTTTTTCTTTTTGTTTTGGTTGTTCGGAACATAGAGGAAATGAATTGTGCAAGCAAACCCACTTACATGTTGGAAAAACCTATAATCATGTCTATGTTTTAAGTTTCACTTCATGTCTTGCTGACTAGAACTTAGCATCCAGTGTAATATTTGGTGAATGATCTTAGGTTAGAAACTTCATTATTATTATTATTATTATTTTTTCCAAGAGAGACTAATTCCACTCAAAAAGTGGTCTTATTCCCACTCACACCCATTAAGAGAGAGTAACAGAACTAAGACCACTTTCAAGTGGTAATTGCAGTGTTATTAAAGGCCCACCTAATACTCAAAAGGCAAGGGGCTACAATTTTCTCGGCCATTAACCTCTCAAGCGAGGCTCATTCACTTAGGTGACACCTAGGTCATTCACGCATGTGCCTAGGCCTTTCAGGCATACATCTCTAGGTCCCTCATGCCCACGCCTAGACTCCTAGTGGAGTTCTTGCTTGACCTCCTAGGAATTTAGAAAGTAGAAGCACTAATTTTATTGTTTTTTGGCACTGTAAATATTCATAAGTTGTTATAAGTTATAAGTAATCTGTTGTGGTCATCTATGTATTTGTTGAACTAAACTGTTGTTACATTAGGAGGAGTATATATAGGAAGAAGTCTTACCAACTTTAGAAACTAGTCTACCAGGATTTCAATCTTGGCTATGATTAGTGAAAACTTCTCTCCAACCTGACTTGGAACCTTTAACTCAAGATATCATGTTATTTTACTCAAATATTTATGCCTCGGAAATTCACGTATCCTTCTTTTTCTGGCAGAAACCATGCACTATGGCTGAAGTGTTTTACATTGAATATATTATAAAGTTAATCCACCTATTGAAGTTAGACTTTGTTGTCTATATAGTTATTTCTTATTAGTTTTACCTCGTGTATTTTTCTGGCAGCCTGTGGGATTGGGAAAAATTGCATTTCTTATCAACAAAGGCAAGATAGATTCTTCTGAATTGATTACAATGAAAACACTCAAGGTCAGTGATCTTTTATACCTATAAATGAAATTGTTTCTTTCTTAACTTTCTCTCATTATGGCTTTGGTTACGACACTAGGATACAGGGGCAATAGGGAAGCAAATAAAAGATGGAGTCAGATTGATGGGGCGTGGTGCTGAGAAGATCAAATGGCCAATTCATCTTGAGGTAAACTTTCATTTAAGGGCTACAAGTGGTTTATCAATTATGCTCTTCCTATGCATCTGCATAGTCATTTACACTTTTGGTATTCACTTTCTATTGTATCAAGATTGTCACTTCTTTCTCACTTTATAAGACATTTGGCCTTAAGCACACATTAGAAATCTCCAGGGTACTTTATAAAAGAACAATAGTCGGCCACTGTACTTGATTCAAGAGACAACATGACTAGTAAATTCATCATTATACTTGTAATAAAGCCCAGAGTACTGACAATAGAGCTGTAGCACCAGCAGCAATTTCAAATCTTTCCAGTATTTTCGTGTCTAAAGACAGTAAACATAAAGCCTTCCCCTAAAAATTCCTTGATCACTTAAAGCCATCCTTGGTGGCAATTCACTCCCATGGATTATTGGATTTCATGCTTTTTTGATCATTCCCCAGTACCAAGTTGCCTTTCCCTTTAGTTCCAGGTACTAAAGCTTCCAACAAAAATTAAAATTCTTTAACTGGTTCAACTTCATATTCCACTTTTGTTTTTCTCGTACTTGATTTAGTTGGGTACTTAAGAACTACACTATGATATTTACATTAAATATAGTAATGTAATCATCACTTTATGCATCAAACACCAATGCATAATGATAAATCGACTTCATAGGTGTCAAGGGTCACTGTCAGGGCAAAGGAAGCAGTGGAAGCAGCTGGTGGGACTGTAAGAAAAGTATATTACAATAAGTTGGGCTTTCGGGCACTGCTGAAGCCTGAATGGTTTGAAAAGAAGGGCAGATTGTTGCCTAGAGCAGCTAGACCTCCACCAAAACAAAGGGATAAAGTTGATAGCATTGGCCGGTTGCCTGCCCCAACTAAACCAATTCCATTTTCGGCTGAAGAAAAGGAGGCATCACCCCGTTAATCTTCTGCTAAATAAGCCAAGTAATCTGTTGTTACTACAAGAATCTGTATTTTGTTGGTGATAGTAGACAGTTTATGATCCCCATCGGTAAATTCAGTATGGTGATGCTTTAGAATGAGTTTGGATTCCATGGAGAGGACCACACTGGAGAGGTCCCTGGAGAGGACTAAACAACGTCGTCCTCTCCTTAGAAAAATAAAATAAAATAAAATAAAATAAAATTAGAAATATACAACGGCCCTGTTTTTCTCCATTTACGGTGATGCCGTTTTTCATTCTTCTTCCTGCAAGGTGCAGACATAATGGTGGTGGATGGGTTTCTAGTCAAAATTTTCATTTCCTTGTCATATTTTCGTTTTCTTTATTATCCTGTGACTTTGAGCTGATTGGAATTCCAATAACAAATGAAAATTCTGCATTGCAAACTAATTGTCATATTTTACTTTCATTTTCTTGCATTTGCAGGGTCTGGTATCCAGGCTCTTGTAAAGTTGGAGAGGAGAGCTATCCTCTTCAATTGCGAATTGCATAGTTTGAATTATCATTATTTCGAATTGTAGAGTTCAATTTATCCTCTTTGCATGTGAACTATAAAACTTTGAGCTGAAATGAAAATGGAACCTAAGCTCACAGGGAAGTTTTGGGCATTAGCATAACAGGAAGGAAACGGTGTCGTTGCGTTGTTAGTTTGTTTTTTTTTCTTTTTTTTAGGGAGAGGACAACACTGTTTTGGTCCTCTCTATGGGATCCAAACTCCTTTAGAATGGAATGAGAAAAACTTGCCTTCACTTGTTACTAGGTCAATTTTGCTGCAGTTTTAAAGTACATGCCTTTTAATGTTTCCTAAAATTTGTTAGCTCATTTTGTCTCGGAAAGTTCAATGAAATTTGCTTGTATTTCTACCCATTAAATAAAGAATTCCATTAGATGTGCAATTCTAGTAGTAATTCCTTTCAATGCAAGAATGAATCATTGGATAATCATTCGTAATTGTCTTACATTTTTATAGAATGGGACAACTGAAATGCAATAATATTATTTCATCAAAAACTCTTTAATAATGTAGCACTAGTGGTTATTATATATATTTATTGTAAAATCATAATGACATAAAAAATAAATTTAGAGTTCTAATGAAAAGGAATTCTTAATGACAATTTCTATAAATTAAGAGTACTAATAAAAGTAAAATTAATAACTCTTAATATAATATAATATTATTAATTTATCTTTATCTCTAATATTAGATAAATCAAATATAACTAAATCATATTATTTCGTTGTCAATCATTCTCCATTACTTGAAAAAAGTACTCTTGAGTAGAAGTAGAATGAAAGAGAATGAAGACCTTATAAGTAAATTTTGCCTCAAGCTCTTTAATAATAATAGCAAGAAACTGGCAACAAAAACTGTATCTAGAATAACGTACTCTAAACACTTCAACGAGTTTACAAATTCAATATCCTCAACAAATGGAAGAGGTATAATCTTGGTTATCTAATTTAGAATTGGAATAACAACTTCTTCAAATATGCTTCAACTTGAAGCTCTGAACTTGTATTGGTTTTGGAGCTGAAAATTCTGCAAGTGTTTCTGGGTCTTGAACTATAATATGACAACTGTCAACCATAGATGCAATTAGTTCTTGTGAAGACATTTCAACGTGCGTTGAACCATTGCATTTCAATGTTCACCATAGACACTACTTCATTTCATGCACTCCATTTTTTCACGACATCTATTAGACATTGTTTTATTTCATGCAATTCATCTCTTAGACATTGTTGAATTTCAAGTAATTCATTCCTTCCAGCATATAACATGACATCTCTTAGATACCTCTAAAGAAACCAAAACTTTGAACTTGGGGAGTCATAAATGATGAACTATGTACACAAGAGCAGAAATATGAAAAAGTAAACCTCATAATTGAATTCAGACGTCAAAGTACCTTTGAAACCAGTCTAACTTGTCAAAAATTCAATCATGAATGACCTAAATCAGACCAAAAACTAAGATTAGATTTGAACAATGGTTGTTACAAATATGGGCTTTGGTTCAGGTGAGCATTGTTTATATGGATCTAGGTTTTGGGCAATATAAACTGTTAGTATGATTTTACACCATCTAGTACGTCCCATCCAATCTCAACGGTACGGATGTCCAATTACTACAATAGTGGCAACTCCACTGTCACAGGACACATGGCACCTTATCATTTGGCCAAAATACTTATATAGAAGAAAGGTAAGGTATGTTTCACAACTTAAGACTTTTATTACCTCACTTTTACTATTCACACAAAAAGAGCTCTTGCAGGTTCACCAAGTACTGAGTTGACGTTGACCTTCTCAAGGCCAATTCTATACCCAGAAACCTAAATAGTGAGTCTGGACACCAACAGGCTTAACAAAAACGAGCTGGGTCTGGTATATGGGTTGTGGCAATTTCGGATCCAGGTTGTGGTTTTTCATTTCTGGGACTTTTGTTTTGGGCTTTGAAAGTTAGTGGGGTTTGGTGGGGGCTACATACTGGGTTAAGGGTCACTAGCCTAGGATATGGACTGGGTCACATGATAGGTTCATGGATCTGGAATCAGATTATCGGGTCGATATTGAGGTGAATCGGGTTTGAAAAATGCGTTGGCAGAGGCAGAGATTTTGACAGGCGCAACCAGGTGTGTGGTGATGAAACTGGGAAATACATGCATATTGACAAGCACTTTATACATGATTAACATTATTCATTCTAAATGTCCTAAGTTTTTTTCAATATTTAGAGGCAAACGGTAATACTATGAACTCATGCAGATTCAAACAATTCAAAACCCAATTAAGTACTAAGGAGATGGATGCATACATTTGCTAAGGTGCTTCTTGAACCCTTAGCCATGGATGGAAATGAGATTTATAGAAAACTAGACGAGCCACCATTTTTTTGTACCGTGATCAACCTTGAAGTACAAAATCTAAAAATTCAAAAGCGCACGAGTTTATTATAAGATGTTATATGTACGGAATATTTTAATCTTTTATTTTACATAAAATGATAAGTTTTTAGTGGGATTCACTAGGAATATAATCGAGGTTTTATTTAGTATATATATTAGTACTAAATGTATACTTATTTACTTTTTACAATCTAGTTTTGGTAACCCTAATCTGAATATGAATACAGAACCCGCTTGGATTGCAAAGAGTTATAGGCTTAATTAATACTAAACCAATTGCCATAACTAAACACTGCAATTATTACGCCTAGTTAATTTAGCTGAAGTAATTGCCTTGTATCATATTAATTGAGAAAAAAAAAATACTCCATAAAATATCTGAAATTGAAACTTATTTAATTTTTGAGATTTCCTAAATTGAAAGTTACAAATTCATAATTATAGGTGGAAGAATATAGTTATATATAATTTAAAAAAATTCATGTGTCATTACTGGAACATAAGCACACATGGTTTACCTAAGTGGATTAATATCTTGAAACCATCTTTCCCTATTAACATTTTTTTTCTTCCTGATGGGTATGTCTGATTTTTGCTTCTGAAGACTGCATTGTGAAAGCAAGTAAGCTAAACACAAAAAAAGTAAAAGGAATGTAGCACTAAAGTGTCACCGTAAATGATTTTAATCAATTCAGATTCTTTATTAATGAATAGATTTAAATTTCAAAATGCCAGAAAAGGAAGAAAGTTAATGATTATAAACTAACTAATTAGTATATAAAGTCTTTATGTGAACAAACAAGAAATGCAAAGTTTATAGCTTCATTATATTCATCTCACCAAAGAGTACTCGGTTGTGGCTCCTGTCCAATCTTCCTTGCAGGTTCTATTCTCTCTTTCTTCTCTATATATTCATCTATTTATCTCTCTATCTCTCTCCTATTTTTTTTTAAATTATTTTATTTTAGTGAAAACAAGATATAGCGATTTGACGTTTCTGCCTCAAAAAAGTTCCTTTGTAATTTAATTAGTGATATATCATTGTTTTAAAAAGAGATCTCAAAAGGATCCTTTCTACAGTTCATAATAAAACAAATTGCATCAACAAGTTTTCTTTTTCCTTTCTATAATTCTTGCAAAATCATGAAAAGTGAAATTGGATCTGTTTACTAAATTATTTAGATTTCTTAACTTTTTTGGAAGTTCATATATGTGAAAGTTTTTTATTCTTATATACACTTTATTCTTGAAAATATATTAGCACGTATGAAATTTATTGTTTTGCGAAACTTGCACATTCTATAAAAGCAAGGTTTGACCCTTCCTAATATGGAAAAATATATACAATATAAAATACAAAAAACATTAAACATCAATCTTTGAGAGAGATTTTCTCCAAATATTTTGCCTATTAAGAAAATTAACATTTTACAGACTATATTCAACATGATTTTATATGTTTTTCATTACTGCAGACAAGTGTGTGGCTGAACAGAATCATCAGAAGACACAATGAAGTTGGGATCATCATCCATTGTCTTCCATCCTATTTCTTTTGTCATCCTTCTGGTATTTATATAATTCCTTCTTTTATCTAGTGTTTTCTTATTCCTTTTTTTTTTTGGGGGGGGGGGGGGGGGGGGGGGGGGGGGGGGGGGGGGTGAAGGGGGTCTCAAACTCTATGAGTGACTTTGGGAGATTTGAAGAAATGGAGATAATGAGATTGCATAATAAACCCCTCCATCCTCCATATCCCTTTTCTCAATAGGTTTGAAATTGAAATTCTTAAATTCCACAACTAGTTATGCATAAAGATAGGATTCTATCCTCTAGTCACTCTGTCCTACAGCTTTCTAGAGAAAAAAACCAATATCTAATGTGCTGATTTATTAATTTAAAAACCACACATGAGGACCTTGGACTTTACTGTTTTATCTAATGTGCCTTGTTTATTGTATTTTATTATATATTTAGACTCTATGGGACTTTCTACCAATAATTGTGATTTCTAATTAATCTTATTGTACCTTTCTCACCAAAAAAAAAGAAAAGAAAAAAAAAGATAGGATTCTATCTGGATTATTTCAATTCCCAAAGCCAATTATATGGAAGAGAAAACAAAATTTTTGTTTGGTATAATGTATCAAATTTTATGTAGCGGACCCCAACCATAGGGAGTTTATTTGAGAATTGTCGCAAATATTGAGTGGGAATTTAATTTGAGCATGAAGATTATGATTTAGTTAGAAAGATTCATCATGATTCATGGCACAAAGTGACCAAAATATGTCAAAAGAATTAGACTCTTTGATTGTTTTGCTAGTGACGGCTAAGACACTGAATCAATTCCTTAACTTTGTAAAAGATTAGTACTTTTATGTCTTTTTTTTTTTTTTTTTTTTTTTCTTGTGATGCATCTTTTAGGGGTTTTTAATTAGTAATTGATTATTTATGTTGAGATTGTTTTTAATTGGAACACTATAAAACATATGATGCAGGCATTTTCAGCACTTCTTGTTCTAATTGCACTGACACCATGCTGGTATATTATGGTTAAAGACCTTGAGTACCAGGTTAACACCAGTAACAAGAACTCAATTTTGGATTTGAGATCCGAAATTGAGCAAACAATACTACTCTTAGAGTCTGTAAATGCATCGTCAATTAACTTGGCTAGATACCAAGCTTCATACCTCAATGAAACTGATGTTTCATTCTATGATGTTAAGACTAAGGTTAGTATCTTATTCTCAAATTTTTAAACATTATTTTCTATGAGATATATATATATATATATATATACTTCATTTCCCCCTCATGTTGTGTTTACTGATTGCAGGTGGCTCCAATGTTGTTTCAAGCATTAGTGACTGTTCCTAACTTAGTCCAAATCTCATACATTGAGGCAGGAGGTCTATTTTTCTCGTATTACACTGGATATGATCAAGCTCAAGCAGTGTATTGCTACTCATCAGATTCTTCTAAACAGAAGAATTTATGTTACATCCAAAATGTAGATCGCGACACTGGAGAATTATATGGGGAAGCTCGGGGCATAGCTCAACCTCCTATCGATTCAAGCTGGTATGGAGCTGCCTTGAATAGCACAAATGGATATGCCACATTGGGAACCAGTTGGATTGACACTCATGAGCTTCTGTTCCTTAGCTCAGCTGGAATGAATGGAGTAGGAGTTTTATCTCTAGGGTTTCGAGTTAGGGCAATCACGGATTTAATAACCAGTGTAAGCCTAAAAGGCGGGAGCTTGTTTATAGCTGCTAAAGATGGAAGAGTTCTTGTTGAAGGAATCAAAGACACCCATATGATTGTTGCTGATGATTCAGTTTCCTTTCAAGTAATGGAACCAAATGGTGATCAAGTAGGATATGTTGGCAACGTTTCATGCAGTAACAATGAGAAATGGTTAGCAGCTTCCATTTTGGATATTCATTATGTGAACTACATGGTTTATTGTTCTCCACTTGATATATTGGGAGTTGAATCGGTATGTTAATTTAACTCTTCACCTTATCATTTAATCTCAATATAACATGTTCTTCATTTCCTTAATTATGTTGCATTCAGTATTCACACATTGTTGATTTACACAGTCAGTATATTTAACATTATTATATGAACATAACATATTGTATAGATGATGGATTTTTAGCTGCTGGGGTGTGATGAGCCTTTACAATGTATGATACTTTTGTACACCAAACATCTTAAGTATATATGTTCATCAGTGTAAACATCTTGCATGATAATCAACATTAAATATAGAATTCTTGTACAATTAGTAGACACTTTCTTATTAACTCAAGTTTAATTTATGATTCAGGTTTATGTTTTGGCTTTCCCACAAACCGAATTACTTGGCTTAGTTCACAAGAATACCAAAAATGGAGCATCACTATTTACTGCAATGATTTTCATGATACTCATCTCATTCTTCAGCTTTCTATTCATGATTGGAAGAGCAGCCAAACGAGAGATGCATTTGTGTGCCACACTTATCAAACAAATGGAAGCAACTCAACAAGCAGAGAGGAAGAGTATGAACAAGAGTCTTGCTTTTGCTAATGCTAGTCATGACATTCGTGCATCTCTAGCAGGCCTCACTGGTTTGATAGAATTATCCCGTCACGAAGTTTCCCCTAGTTCAGGATTGGCAACAAATTTAAAACAAATGGACATATGTACCGAAGAATTATTAGGTAACAACAATTGTTTCCATTTCACGAATTTCAATTTATTGATTGTATATATGTACTTGATTTCTATGTTTACTTGATTTCTATGTATGATTAGGACTATTGAATTCTATTCTTGATACAAGCAAGATTGAGGCCGGGAAGATGCAACTCGAGGAAGAAGAATACGATTTATGCCAACTACTTGAGGATGTGGTTGATTTGTACCATCCTGTGGCTATGAAAAAAGATGTAGATGTAGTGTTGGATCCCTGCAATGGATCTGCTATCAGATTTTCACGAGTGAAAGGCGATAGGGGAAAGCTTAGACAGATTTTATGTAATCTACTAAGCAATGCTGTTAAATTCACTGACAAAGGGCATGTAACAGTTAGAGCTTGGGTAGGGAAACCAAGTTTCAAGAACTCAGTAATTGCTTCCAACCAAAATAGCTTCATAAAGCATTTATTATGCTTATTTTACAAGAAACATGAAGCACATGATGACCTTAAAGCAATGTACTCTGTACAGGAAGATCAGAATTCTATGGATTTTGTATTTGAAGTGGATGATACAGGTAGAGGAATTCCTAAAGAGAAGCAGGAGTCAGTGTTTGAAGACTACGTTCAAGTGAAAGAAACAGGGCTTGGACAAGGCGGCACTGGCTTAGGCCTAGGAATAGTTCAGTCCCTGGTATGTAGCCTAATCTCACTTACTTTAGTGTTGTTGCAGTTAATGAATGTTATAGATATAGACTCGTACATTGTGTTTGTGTTAGGCACATTTGATGCATGGAGGTATCAGAATTATGGACAAGGACATTGGTGAAAAAGGAACTTGCTTCAGATTCAATGTTCATCTAGCTATATGTGAGAATTTGTCTAGCAGTAATAATACAAGGAAAGGATCTGATATTGGAGCTGACAGAAACAATCAAGCTTTTGGATTAACCATTCCTACACCTAGCTCGGGTTCTAGTATATGTTCTCTTAGTCCCAGGCTGACTCTTCGGAAGCCTAGCAGTCCAAACCCGCATGCATCCCGTGTTGTTCTTTTGATTCAAAATGAGGAGCGCAGAAGGATTACACGAAAGTTCCTGGAAAGCTTAGGAATCAGGGTATCAGTTGTGAAGCAATGGGATCATTTGTATTACACTCTCAAGAAGATCAAACTAATTAGGCAGCGCCATTCCCGTCAAAAGTCTTCAGGTAAATCATCTACTGCCTCTCAAAATGACTATTTGAGTGATTCTACAACTCCAAGCTCTAGTGGTAGAATCAAAGATGTGGCTTCAAATGGCAGGGGTGGAGTAGTAACAAACTATATACCTTCTATCTTCAAGAAGAGTACTAACAATGTTGGCGCTACACTGGCATTTGTTCTAATTGTGATTGATGTAAAAGCTGGACCCCTGCGTGAACTTTGTAGAGTTGTAGATGAATTTAAAAGAGGATTTCAAGGAAGCTGTAAGGTTGTTTGGTTAGAGACACCGCTATCGCGTAGTATTAATTCAAACGACCTTGATCAAGAACTGTTTGATTCAAATGACGTGGTGATATCCAAGCCCTTCCATGGTACTCGTTTGTATGAAGTAATTAGACTTCTTCCTGAGTTTGGTGTTACATTGCAAAGGAGTCTCAATACACCAACAAAGAGAAAAAGTAATACGACACAAGCTGGACAAAGTTCACCAAGCCCCAGTTCTTCATTGAAATTTCATTCACTTCCTTTGGGTAAGTCAGAACTTTTCCCAAACCATGAATTAGAATCATCTCGACGAGAAGAAATACAAGGCTCTAGCAACTCAAGCAGTGAAAGTTTTTCAATTCTGTCATCCATCAAAGATGAAGCTCTTGCTGATGCTAAGATAAAGGGGAAAAACATATGTATAAGTGATGATATTCATCAAGGAGAAATACAAGAATGTGGTAGTACCTTTGATCAGAAACCATTAAAAGGGAAAAAATTCCTAGTGGTTGAGGACAGTTCATTGTTACGCAGAGTGGCTATTTCTACTCTAGGAAAGCTTGGTGCAACTGCTGATGAATGTGCAAATGGGGAGGAAGCTGTTTTGCTGGTTTGCAGTGGTTTAGTTGAGCAGCATAACAGTAGAGCTTCTGATATTTGTCCTTATGATTACATCTTGATGGACTGCCAGGTAAGGACTATTATAGCCTCCATCTCTGTTAATGTTTACTTATGTTATTTTGGCTAGTTTACCTCGTCATTAATATATACTAATTTGTATTAGGTATCTAAGAATTACTAAGTATCCAAATCATTTATTAATTCCACTTGCATCAATTTGTTATCCACCAAGATTCGATTACTGAATATTTACGGCTAATATTATTGATCCCCACAAAATTCCTATAAAGGATATACCCCTATCTAGATTGTTAGGTGGAATGATGAGTATTAAGGTTCACTAAGTATATATAGATTAGAAGCATTAATATCACGTATATTAGATAAACGAAAAATTCCCTTATTCTAAGTATAGTTAATTTTTTTTAGTCCTTATTGTCTCGTTTTATCTTTTATAACGAGTGATTTGACTCACCTGAGTAGTTAGTATTATATAACTTCTCATCATACCTACATTTGGTTGAAGGAAAATGCATGTGTGGAGGTCTCATGCATCATCATTTTTTCCTTCCCTCCCCCACAATCTCTAATTTTAGTAACATCAAGCCCTAGCAGAGAGAATTAGCTCAATTCTTCCAATTTTCGAAACAACTTATAATTAATATCCAGAAACTTTTGGGTTTGCTAGGCTTAGAATTTGGTTCAGAAAGTTGCTAATTGCATATTTTATTAACCTAGTTGATATAGAGCTTGACAAGTGACCCTAGAGAAGTCAAGACAGATAGTGCCTATGCTACAAAGTGACCGAGTCATAAACCATGCACACCATTAAGTGATTTTTTTTTTCCAAGATGCATGCAATGATGCGTGTACATATAGAGACAGATATACACACACACACACATATATATATATATATAGAGAGAGAGAGAGAGAGAGAGAGAGAGAGTTTTCATGGAAGAGATGGATATAGAAGAAGATATGGAATCTCTACATTTATGTGCTTATGATCACGTTTGTTATGATTCAACAGATGCCAGTAATGAATGGATTTGAGGCGACGAAGCAAATTCGGAAGATGGAGATGCATTACGAAGTGCATATGCCAATATTTGCGTTATCTGCTAATGCTTCCGGCACGGCAGAGGCAAAGATGTCAATGGAGGCCGGAATGGATTTTCACATCGTCAAACCTCTGAGAAAACAAAATCTGCTTGAAGCCATCAGATACATGGATATCCGTAGTAAATAAAACTAAATGTAACATGTTATACAACTTGTAAATATTTCCTTTTTTTTTTCTTTTTCTTTTTCTTTTTTTATCTGATCATACATCTTGACATTTTGATTAGACTAGTTTTTGTGCTTTATGAGCTACCAATGTTCAATATACATTTAACTTTTTGACATTTTGTTCAAAAGTCAAATAATCTTGATTAAGATATTAAAACTTCTATTCACTTTCTTGTCGCTATATCAATGCCCAAGAAGACATATTAATCTTAAATTTGAATAACAAAATATTCTCATATTATCTTTATATGCTCTATGTCTTTGAAGCATATTTATATAGTTCACATAAGTTAAGCTGAAATTATAAATTTTACTCGCAGATTCTATCAAGCAAAAGAAGAAATGATGAAAAAGGAATTTTTGTCTCCAACCCCACTAATTTAGTGGTTTATGTAAATCAACTGGTGTGTTCTTAATTGGTGCCTCCTGTGAAAAGATCATTGAGTAGAAAAGTATACAAGTAAATTAGGTAAAGCATCAAAACTTAATATTCATCTCCTTTTCAGTTCTTATTAATCACCAAACACCCATCACCAGAATGGTGAATAGGAAGATGCTGGCAGATCTAGTAGTATGCTCTCTTGTTGCCATCCACTAGTCGTTCTTATCTTTATCTTTAGCTTTTGGCTTCCCTTTCAACTCTATAATTTGGTCAAAGGCTCATTGAAAGGGAATGTAAATGCAAGAAAATCAACGATGAACATGTCAATGCACCTTTGTGAAATAAATGGAATTCAAAAATAAATTTCATCGTTTTTACTTTAAAGAAGTCTATTGAAGAGTTAAACTCCAATTTCAAATTAAGTTCCTCAGCAATAATAAAACTCAAACTTGATTAAAAAAAAAACTGTATTCAGTACTGAAGAGACTTAAAAACACAAGATAAAAATATATGCTATAATTACCCTGCAAAGGAAGGAGGCTATAAGCAATATTTGAGCATCTTTACTCGGTAAGCACTATTTGTTCTTTGATCTGAATTCTTATGCTGAATCAGAAAAATTAAACTAACACATTAATGGACTTATGAAGAAGTATTAATTATAATATAGAGATGTTCTGGCTTGACAACACGCTAAATATGCATAACATTTGTTTTTTCATTAACCAATCTAACAAACATAAAGCCTCAATCACATAATTTTACTGGGTGCACAGGAAGAATGTAAATGAAGTCTGCTTCATACTATAACTATGCAAGTATACGTATCGGCAAGAAGCTGCATACCTTTATGTTTCTAACACTTTTAACTCATAAAAAGTTTCCACATTCCATAACAACATTCAAGCAGGTAAATGCATATGTTGACAAATATTTGGTGTCAGCTGGAAGAATTGATGGGAATAAACGGGACGAGAAATCCATAAATGAGAAAGAACCTCTACAGGAATTTTACTGGCATAACAGACTTGCTCCTCTTCATCAGCATATCCTAATTTCAGGTGCGAATCATGTGATATATAAAAGATTATTGCCCACACATGCAAATTGGTGTTCCAAGTGAGACATTTCTGTCGAGGAATGACAGAGCAATTCTCCTTTGACAGGGATAACATGCACATGCATACTTCTGTTCTGCCAAAGGAGAATTGTCCTGCCATTTTCTTGCAGTCGTTACTACATAATAAAAGCCTCATGGTAGCACCTTCTACTTTTCACCTTGTGCTATTGACATGCTTAAGAATCTTGAGGTAATACCATGTACTTAACTATATTTTTCTCCCTAGATCCGTGTACATTTTATTAAAAGGGATAACGTGGATACCAAAATTATGATTAATTTTCTTTCATGTATGGCAGGAAGACATGAAGAGTTCTGCATTATATGACATGAAGCTCAATGAGAAACAGCAGGAGTGAGTAGCAGTTGTCCAACTCAGCTAGATGCACAAAGAATGTAACGCTCTACCAATGCAAAACATTTCTTAAATGAAGGTGGCTAATTCATTTTGACCAAGCTAAAAATTGTACGCCAAGTAGATAAACTTGTTTCCTGAATTAGTATTTTATGCTTTGTAACTGAAGAGGAAACTACTATTAACGACAACTTTCATCATAATTATGCTTTCCCTTTTTAATCTATGAAGACAATTCTTATAACTTGACCTGCTCATGTAGATTATTCTGATGAGTATATTGAATTCATCATACCAGTTGAATATAAATACCACATGCACTTTCAAAGAATGAAACAGTTTGAAATCATATAGCACTTATAATCATATCTATTGCCATGTGATTTGATTGTGAACTTTTAATATTGTAAATTTCATCTACATGTCCATGTTTAAAAATGTCATGCAGATTTCATCAGCATCTCTGTAACCAGGGAAAGAATTGCCTATTCAATACACTGTAGCATGAAAAGGAACCATAGAGCCCTCCCCACCTTCTAGGTGACATAGTTGGTTGCTATGACTTATTATAAGCATCAGATTTTTGATTGAGGGACTTTCTAAACTACTAAAATTTTCATGTAACTAATATGAATATCATGCATAAACTGTGCTCTGCAAATTAACAAGTTTCACCACATGAGTTAAAAACAGACTTCGAAAACAATGTATTATATTTCTTAAAATGAACATACTTAATCAGAAGTCTTTCCAATAATGCATTAGTACTTTAAGATCATCTGGCCAATGATCAATCGCCAGGTGTCCTATCAATTTAAATGTCACATACTATACATCTGAAATCTAAATGATATATCTTATATATGTCACTGTTCTCTAATTTCCTCTTCAAGGGGAGAGAGAATATTAACAATCAATCTATTCTGACTTTTCAAGTCTTCCCATTAGAAGTGCTTTCATGCTTTAGTGGTCTTATCTTTCCTTACATCATCTTGGATTTTCTCATTCAAACTTCAAGTGAAGTTGCAGCACCTGGAGTATAGAAACTGATTAATTATTGCTTTCCATCTGTATTTTGAGGCCCTTCAGCTCTTTGAAGGGTCACCTTTATCAGAATGAGTTATTCAGTTTGGACAATTGGCCTACCAAAAAATGAAGGGAGGCATCAAGTATAGGTGCCTTACTTTTATGCCAAACATAGATACCAACCCTGAAAAGGAGACACACAATAGTGAATGAATGAGCTCATTGAAGAAGGAAGATCCAGAAGCATCTCTCTCTTTCTCTGACCCCACCTTGCTCAGTTCCTTCTCTTTATTAACACGACATCTACTGTTTTGTGAGAAGTTATGCGTGTTCATGCATGTTATCAATATGTATGTGATCATCCATAAGTTTAACTACATCTTATGTACCTGTCTTCTTGCCCGATGTCATTGTATTGAAGGAGTTTGCTGTATTGTGTGGCTATATGTAGTCATCGGAGCTGTTTACTTATGTCCCTCTCATATATATATGTAGCTATGTACACGTTCGTGATCATCCAAATTCTAATATGGAATACTATTCAAGTGGGACAGACCATGAAAAACATGCAAACACTATGCTTTCAGATATATTAATGGCTGTATAAATCCTTCACTTCTGAATTTTTTTTATGATGGCCATGGACGTCTTTACAATCATATCATTAATCCATCAAAATACATAAAGTACTGCAGCATAAACATAATAATTGTAAACCAGTTTTGGTAAGAGAGGTGAATTACATTTAACTTTTGTTATGCTCATTTATATTCAAAGAGCAAGTAAAAAATCTCAAAAATAGAAGACCAATGACAATGTAAAAAGATTCTTTGATTCCAGCAAAGTAAATAGTGAGAAAATTGGGACCACAATCCTTGATGATAAAGGAACCTTCACAGCATATGCTACTCCTTTTTTCAGCATATTTAAAAAAAAAAAAAATCTATTATTTAATTTTAGTTGGCAAGAGTTCATCATATTCAAAACCCATTTGTGAATTTTAATTAAGTGTAAAAGGTGTTCATCAGGTGCGTTTAGCCGAGAAAATAGCTCAGGTAGTCCCCATCTATAGTATCTTAGGTCTTATTACATTCCTTCACTGTGAGCTCTTCCTTAAGATTCACATAGCTAACTCCAAATTTGTGGGAAAAAGACTTGTTTGAAATAATTCTATACATCACGTATAATGTAAATAATCTAGACTAAGTTTAAGTATGATTTGAACAGCACAAAATAATATCATCTCTGGCAATAACACAAATCTCAGTAGAGTATTAGGAAAGTTAAAATAAAGATTCAGGGGGCCAAGTTGACTAGGAAAAGATTCAGCAACATGTAAGAATAAAAAGATATATTAATAAAAAACAAATAAAGTAGCTACATATAGCATGGTTTTCGTGAATGCACTGATGAAAGAGAATAACATACCTTAGAGAATAAAAAATGCAACTGATACTATCTTTCTGAGCATAACATACCTTATAGACTCTGATATTCATGAGTTCATATGAGCTGAGGCATTATAGATGTAAGAGAATATGATAGCAACTTTCCGAGCAAGTCATATGCAGTGTGTCTGTTGCAAGGATTAATATAACAGAAACTATTGTGCTTGAGGTTCTACTATTAACTTAGTCCTCTTGCTGAGGTTATATTTGGTCCATGGTAGTTAACACACATCACTCTACTTTTTTAAACTTTTAGAATCCTCTCTTGTATGAGGACCATACCAGCAAAAAATTTGCATGGAAACAGGGCTGACCTATGGAACTTAACTGCATCCACACTAATATCATATGAACAACTGAAATTTGTTGGTAAAGCTTTTGTTTAGTTTAGTACGTAAATATTGAAAGGTGGGAGGGTATTGGCTGGACACACAGATGAAAAGAGTGTCTAGATAGGACTATTTTTGCAGACATTTTTTCTCTCTTCCACATAAATAAAACTGTGGTCCAAATGATATTTGTGGTCCTTTCCTGGAAAAGTCAAGCGCACTGCAAGGTCAGGACTTAGGACTTGATATATGCATTGGTCTTTTTTGTTCCAAAGAAGAGCATAATAACAACTGGGCTCCATTAAACTCTTAGTATGAATGGACCCCTAATCATCTTGGATTGTTTCATCCTGAACATTTTCTTTTAAAACAAAAATCATTAGGGAGATAATGAAAGATTAGATAAGAACAACTCAGAAAGGGAAAAATCCATTTTCATGTTCTTCTATTCATAATCTTCTCTCCTATACCTTTCCTGTTCTTATTCTTTCTCTGGCTGAGTGTAACAATGAAGTAGTAAAAGGTGATTATCTTTCTGGAGAAGAAAAATATACTAATCCTGATAGTTTCCCTGTTCTCATTATTGAAATATTTCATATTAATAGCTAGTTACTTGGTACACATATGCTATCATGACCGTCTTTTGAATTTTAAAGCGCAACACCAAAGTTTACAATCACCTTATGATACATGTATCATGAATGTCTTATTTTATTAATCAATAAATAGTAACATTCACTGCATATATTACAGATAATGTTAAGAACATGATTTGATGTAAAAAAAAAAATTGATACAGACACATCCGGAAACATTTCATATGTATTTCATATATCGGTAAAAATGTCTTTTTTAAGTTACTTATGGAGAGTGTGGATCAAAGAATAGTTCTATCACAGTAAGGGGGACCATGATGGTTACGGCCTAGATGAAGAAGTTCTTGGGGAATGATCCATAGTATATACCATTCCACTTCCATGGAATATCCATACCTAATGTGCGAACCATGCAGCATAAAATGCAACAATGGAAGACTTGCTAACACAAGCAGAAAGGCACCAAGGATGTTTCGAGGTAGAAAAGAATAACAGTGCAATACTCCTTTGGCAGAATGCTGTGCGCTTTTGCATATGTACTGCTTTCTGCCAAAGGAGAATTGCCCTGCCATTCAATAAACTACCATTTTCTAAGGCACCACTATTAGCATTTTCGCTTATAAATACCCTCCTGTTTCACATACTACTGATTTTTGTATTTGTAAAATACTAAAACTCATCTTTCTGCTTTTGATTTTGCAGTTATTGACATTTTAATAACTTGATGCTTGCAAGAAGTACAACATTTGTATTCAGCCACTAGGAAAAGTTCAATCTTGAACCCAAGGAGTAATCGATTTATTTGAAATACAAAATAGTGATATGTCAACTATTTTTTAAATCTAGAGATTTTGATTTTCTTTTGGCTAGATCAGAGGATGCCTATTTCCTTAGAATTTTCTCACTTTTCTCAGTAAAGATGTCTAGCTCAAGAAAATAGCACTTGATCCTGCTAACAACCAAGTGGATCACCAATAAAATTACTTCTGTAATTTTCTATCGTCGTGAATGGTAATCATCTCAGTTTAACCCTATTTTTATGTTTGTCAAATTTCACACGCAGGGCATTTTTCTACAATGACAAAAACAACTAAAAACATTATTCTGGATGTTTCTAATTTGTTGTAGTTTCAGACATCTATGTTGGCTGAACTATATGTGAAGATTGGAAATCAGGACCTTTACATTGTGAAATGTGTAGCATAAAGTTGTTGAAAAGAATTTGGTATAGTTTTATGCAGGAAGAAATATTGTAGTCATTCACATGCTAAGGATTTTTTGAGCAGGTTTAAAATTTGAACAAACAATAAAAGCAACCATTTCAATGGATGCTTCATTTTGTTTCATAAAGGAAACATGAGGAATTGTAAAACTGGCAGATCAGAACAGATGCATAAGACATTAGCCAAACAGTAAATACAGAACAAAGTAGAATGAAAAGAAGACTAATCATGGTTGAAAATTATGGAGAGATCCAAATATTCAATCAAAACTCCGTGAAGTCCATCAAATGACTTTCCAACGTTCTTCAATCAAGCACATACAACAACCATTAGAATGGGAACACAAACACTGATAAATAATTATTCAACCCGCACACCATGTACTCCCTGTTTCCCTCTCTTGAATTTAACCATTTCATTTTTCCTTTTTTTAATTGTTTTTTCTCTTCTATTATTGTTGTTTCAACTTCATGTAAACAGAAAACAATGAGTGAAGTACTTCCTTGAAAATTGTAACCTAATGCGCCAATTTGACCTTTTCGTTGTTGTGTGATCCATCTCTCAAAACATAACAGAACTTAGAGGACTGGAAAGATTGAACAGCGTAGCAGGAAGTAAGCTTTCAACTGTGCTACTTATCTACCATATTGACATATATAAATACATGCGTAGGAAATGTGTATGCGTGAGTGTGCAGGCAGAGTGTAGGTTAAAGGAGTTTAAAATCTTGAATACCTGGAAATGAACATAGAAATGATTTCGGGACAATCTGATTCGAGATGTAAGTGCTCTTAGTGATGTGTCAACTGCTCCAAAATCACACTTCTGCCAAAGAATGAAATCTGCAGGATCGTCACTATTGTCTAATGTGACTGTTTGCCAATGGATGTTTCCACCGTTTTGGCACAACTGACTTCCCAGAACAGCAGCAGAAAATCTACTGATGTCATCCTAGAAGAAGGATATTCTTTGGAATAATGCCTTGACTGTGTGCTGAACTCCTGTAATCACTTTATTCTTAATGCACTTTAGATTTCTAGCCCAGAAGTTTCATGAATTAGACTTCTATTCTGTGGAAAAAAAAAATAAAAAATCTTAATGAGAATATTTGGACATCAACATTCTAGGATGGAGGTTACTAGCTAGTGCTTGTGAAACTTCAATTAAAAATAAACAATTCATTAGCAAACAAAATAGACAACCAATTCACTACCTTATTAATATGGTATTGTTTGGACATTGAAATGGTAGTCTAACTAACATAAATTATCAATTAGTTAAGCTACAGTACAAAGCAAAAAAAGGACTTATTAAGCATGTCAACCTTTTTAGGTCTAAACATGATTAGAAAAACACACTTTGGATTTTGGAAGCATGTCCTTCATGTCCCTACCTGAACTTGTAAGGTCTTACAAAGATTTATTGCTGCTTTCGGGTGGAAGATTCTGAAGCATTGTCTTAATAACTTTTTATATCTAAAGTCTCTTTCGTCACTGTAAAAGGCCACTGGATGGACCCAAAAGTTGATTTTCTGTATGCAGAAACTTGACGTAGTATTCATGAGTTTTATCTTTATGTTATTCGATTGACAAATACCACCTATTAACACTTTTAGTTGATTAAATATTATACAATCTTAAGGAAATGTTTATTCTTACTGATAAAATATTAAGTTAATATTCTATAATCTTATTCAACGTTAAAAAGAAAAGGATTTACCTTTAAGAACAAATATTAATTTCTAGTTTATGCAATATCTTTAAGTGGTCCATTGCACACAGTGCAGAATATGTAAAAGTCGAATACTAGTTTACATGTCTTTTTTAAGCTGGTTTGACACACCTAAAAATCCTTCAGCTAATAAATCATTGGCATATAGCTATCATGAGCGGTATAATTATAATTGTGTTAGTAAATGTATCACCCCCTTTCTCTAGAGAAACTATGCAAGCATGATTCTTCTTTCTCAACTGAGCATCACTTAGAACTTGAAATTAATTACTTAATCATTGTACCACCTCTCTACTACTGGATATCTTTTTTACCTGCTCTGCAATTAAGGAAACTAATGCTAATGTTTACAGCTAGAAATTTCAGTGTTCTCGTCCATCCAACAAAAAAAATTAAAGACTAAGAAAGAGAGAGAGAGAGAGAGACTAAAAGCAAGATAAAAACTATTACGATGATTATACCAAAAAATATCATTCTTCAAAATTTTTGTTCTAATATCTTAATAAAAATATTTCAGTACATGGCAGGTTAAAGCAGCTTAGCAAAAACTTTATCCATGAAACTGCCTAGAAAAGAGACCATCATTTTTTTCTTTCTCATTCCTCATCACTCTGTACACAAATAAGAATACATTCACATATTGTTCACTCTTTTTTTGTGTACTCAAAGAAGAAAAAAAAAAGGTTTAGATTTTCTGTAAAAATAGATCAAGTCTAAATTCTGTCTTCAAATTTGATAGTACATGAAACTTGTATGTATAACAGCTAAAAGTTCAAACCTTAGCTAGTCAAGTCTACCATGGCCCTAACAATAAGTCTTCTGTTTTCCAATTTTATATGCTTGATCAATGTCAGTGCAAAGATCCAGGTGACCCACTATAGACCTCAGCAGTAATAGGTTCAATGATTGCAGCACTCTCCCAGTTTCTGGATGGCCAGTGGGTATCAAGGCTGCCGTGTTGGAAAAGTGTTGAGAGCATGATAACACGGTGATCTGGAATGCAAAGCTGTGTTCGGCAACACCATCAACCCATAACTATCTGCAAACAATAGGACATGGGAAAGCTTTAATTGCCTAATTCCTGATGAGTAACAGATGCAACTGTCCTGGAGTGCATGAATGGAACAGAAACTGAAAACAAGACACAAAGTAAACTAAATTTATTTCATGAATACTAATTCCTCTTCAAATTTAGTTTATGCTTGAGGAGCACTGCAGAGTTGAGCATATAATATGCAGCAGAATTTCTGAGCAAATCTCCTTTGGCAGACAGTCAACTAAGTTAATTGGAATAGATGGCTGTGCTCTCTGGAGAAATTTTGACAGTTTGCCAATAGGAGACTGCTCAGTAATTCATCTGCCGTCTGTTACTATGGCACTAATCAGATGATGGTATTTATAGCTTTAGAGAACACCAAGAGTTGTTTCAAGCAAAGGTAAATAAGTTAGCATTAAAGAATTTCTATCTTTATCCTCTTATCATCTGGGCATCCTCGTACGAAAGATTAAAGTTATGCCATTTGTAAAACTTCGGTGGAAGAAGTACAGACTGGCCAAATCAAGACACAGGAAACATTTAACAAACATGCCTTTTTTTTTTCTTTCAACGTGGTCCAACATACATATTCGGTACCGATTAAATTCAATGGAAATTCGAAACATACAAGTGGACATTCATTCAACATCAATGTGGCCATTCATTCAACATCAAAGTCAGCTCAAAAAGGAAGCTTGAAATGAGAACAGCCCAAAAAAGGAAGTTTTACTGACATATTAACAAAAATTTCCAATTGTTTTGTGGCTCTGAAAGATGGTGAAAGTAATTTCTTTTGTAATAGAAACTCACTCTTCCTAGTTGTCATTATGTTGAACCCTTCCTGATGAAATAAATATGTAGTCTAAATGCAGGTTCATATGAATGCATAATTGGAAAGAATCAAGCTCAAAAGCTCGGTAAATCTACAAGTATGCTGCATAAAGTACATAAGATTGTTTTGGAACATACACATCCAGAGCATCCCAATATAGATCCGTTTCTCATGCCCATGAACAGAGATTAAAGTCATAGAAATGCATAAAAGGAGAGCCCAGTTAGCTAAAAGGGGGACCATGACAGCAAAATCAGAGAAAAACTGTCCAAGGGAGCCAAATATAGCATATACGATTAATTTTGGGATATCCATAAGTTCTGACAGCAAGAATGACAACAGTACAACTCTCCTTTACAAAAAAAGAGAGGGGGGGGGGGGGTTGGTTAAACATCACTTTTGTCTCTCTCCCACTATTACAGAAGAGAAATTTCACACTTTCAGATTTTCTTTTTCTAAGTTTTGATGAAAGTAAGCCTTTGTTAAAATCAAAGGTAAAATATGCACTAAGCAGCAGTAATGAACAAAGAGCATGACCATAACCTGCAGGCCTGTACTAAACAACAAGAAAGTTAATAAGTTTACCTCCTTAGAGTTTACAAGATGAGAAATTTCATCAAATGTTCATGCTTGGAATCCATCGTTATGATATAAAACATGTTTCTCTTTGCCCAAAGGACCCAAATGAATGAAGTAACATTTCTATTTGTAAGCAGTTACAAAAGCAATGGAGCTATGGCGGTTTGCGGTAAACAATAAAAAATAAAGACATGAAGGTCAGATGCAGAGGGGAACCAGGTCGAAATTATATATTTCACCATAAATTTTGTCCATTTGTCAAATTCATCCCTGCAGTTTTGATTTTATAGATAAACTGAGCTAGACTCATTATATAATTATTTCTAGGGTTCAATTGTAAATCAAATCATATTACGATGCACCATTGCACGAATCCCTTTTTTTTATTTTTTTATTTAGCAATATGTTATGTTACACGCATCTCAACTAATTACAAATTTTACTTTTCACTGCATTCTCTAAATAGATTAGAACCTATATAGTTAATGAAGAGAGTACACCTTCTTGACCACGGCACCAAACCAACTCCCTTGGGTTAAAGAGCGTGACATTGTATTCTTGGAATCCAAATTTCAAAAACAATAAGGAGTTTTATTGGAGAGAGATAGAGACAAGGTTTTTCTCTCTAATTTTTCAAAAGTCCCTCTTATTTTTAGGAACGGGAGTGGATCAAAATTGCTAGTTTTGAAATTTTGATCCTTGCATTTATCATTTAATCAAGATGAATTATCAGCCATAAACAAGTTACGGTATTACTTAATGCAATTTACGTGTTAGATCTATCTGCAATTACATTTAGACTGCTTTCGATGCATGGAATTAGAATTGCATATGAATTTTTAAATTTTAATTTAATTATACTAGAATTCGAAGTGATTAGAATTACAATTTATAAGTTTGGATCACAAAAAAAATTATAATTGGAATTGTGATTCAAGCACTTTCGTCGTCTTCATCGAATCCTGACAGTGGCAATCGTCATCGTTGTCATCTCCAGTAGGTCTCGACAATGTTTGTCATCTCCATTAGTTTCTGATAGTGTATATCATCTCTGACAAGTTTCCATGACAGTTATCGTCATCTCTGGCGAATTTTGATAGTGATTGTAGTTGTCTTCAATGAGTTCCATCGATGGTTGTCAACATCTTCGATGTTCCTAAGGTGATTGTAGCATTCGGTTAATCTTGAAAGTGGCGGTTGTTGATACAATAGGCCAACAGTGTTGGCCGATGATGATGGAGGAGTTTACCGATGAAGTTGGTGGTGGTGGATAGTGGCTGATGGTATAACATGATGTGCTGTCATAAATAGTAGCTGCCAATCATACATACAAATAATTGAGGATGAAAATTATTTGGAAGTAATTTTTAGGCTCTATACATAAGAATTGAAGATATTGTTTTTTAATTAATTTTCAATTTCTTAGAATTAAGTTTAGAATTTCAATTTCAATTCTAAAATATTAGCCAAACTAAAAAATTGGAAACCTAACTCCTTATGGAAATTTTACAATGAAGTGTGGGTATGATTATGAAACAACTAACTTTAAGATCTCACTACAAGAAAATTTGGTATTACAGACTAACTTTGGTTAGTTGTTAAAACCTGCAAACGACGACCAATCGACCAAAACCTAGAACCACATCATTATTGACCAATTATAGGCTGCAGCGCTTCTTAATTTCAATTTTTAATTTTTTTTTAACTTTTTGAGGAAAAATCTGTTGGTTTTTAATAATTTTATAATATTATCCATAAATGTCTTTTTTGATAATTTATATATATATAAATAAAAAAAAAAATAACATCTCAATGATGGTTTGCAATTACGGTTTTTAAAATCATCCAAATAGCACCCAAAAAAAAGTAGGTTAACATCTCAAGTCATGATTTACAGTCAAAATTCAAACCAAACTCATCCTAAAATTATAAATGTTATTAAAAGAGTATGTCTAACAAATGGTTTTTCAGACTAGTAACTTAGTAAAATAGAAAAGGAAAGAGAGACTGTTATAAAGACAGTGAAATTACTAAAATATATAATCAAAGCATATACCAATTTCAGCTAAACAAAACATAGGGCAAAGACAACCTGTGAGATTACTAAAACATAATTAATGCATAACAATTATTCTGACGTGGATCACTCATTGACCTGATCAAAAATGTGAGTTTAGTCGAGATGCATGTAAGATAATCTAGAGACCACTGCCAGCTAAAAAAAGAAGTTGCAGATGAATTGCTGGGCAAATCTCCTTTGGCAGTGAGCACACTACAGTAATTATGCAAGGTGCATGTTCAATTCGTAGTGGCTACCTGCCAATGGAGAACTTGCCCTGTAATATTGCAGCTGCAATGGAAGTCACTCACACATAAGATGCTGTCTTGTAATCTCATTTATCAGTTGTAGCATATCCAATGGAACAATGCCTTTCATTTTGTGCTTTTTAGGGCCTTTCATGATTTTATTCCTTTGTATCAGATCCTTGAATGGTAGAAATTAAAGTTCAAGAACCCTCTCTAAATTTAACAGCATTTAAGTGCTTTAATCTAATAAAACGAATATTGATAAAGTTTGTACAAAATGCATTGCATTGGGTAAACTTCCATTTCAGTATTAAAATAATTAATGATATTAATCATTTCTCTTAGGAATACAATTATCTAATTAATTGTATCATAGGAAAGACCATGTATATGATTGGCAATAGGTGCATTTCAATTTTATTGCATGCCGCCAATAAAGCTTTAGTTTAATTGATTAAGGTGAACGTGTTTGTATTAAGAGCTCTATTGTTGTGATGTCTTTCATACTTACATTAATATTTATTAATGAATGAATTTACATAGTTTCCTATATCAAAAATAAAATAAAAATATTGCTTGCCCTACATGAACCTTCAAGGTCAAACAAATTGTCATTTTCATGCATATGATCTTATGCTATAATATGTTCGATAAGACACCTGAGGAGTATATTATTTTGGAAAAAATCTTTAAACAAAAATGAAAGAAAAAGAAAGAAAAAAGAAAGGGAGAATATCTGAAGCTGTGATTGATGCTTGAGATTGGAAGATCCTGAAGCATGTTCTGTTTTAGCTACTTCACACCTTTGTGGTAACTTTTGGCTATCAATGGCCACAAACAGCTGTGGACCCAGAAAGTGTATATGTAAAAATGCAGAAACTAGAAGCAGAGTTGAATTTTTGGGATTCGATGCTTTTTAATTTGATCAAGTTGCTGCGTGACTTGTGTTAAACAATTATGACTTGCAATTTAATGATTTCATGTAAATTTGTTATCATTAATAATTAATAATGATCTAGCACTTGTAAAGAAGGACACGATGAGTCAAAATTGGAAACCGCTAAGGCACGTAAAAATGAAATTGGAATTCAAATTATAAAATAAATTTGAAGTATCTTATTCTAAAATTGGTTAGAATTATAATTTACGAGTTTGTATGCATTGCATAAGAAATTACAATGTTTCAAGCACTTGGTTGTTCCCTCTTACAGTTCCTGATGGCGCTTGTTGTCGTCTCTAATAATTCTTGATGGTAACTATTGGCATCTCTGGTAAGTCTTGATAGGGGTTGACATCGTCTCTGACAAGTTCCAATAATAGTTGTCTTCGTCTCAGACGTGTCTCAACAGTGGTGGTATCTCTATCAACTTCAAATGGTGGTTATCGTTATTTTATGCGGGTCATACGTAGCGGTGTTTATTGTCGTCTCTAGTATGCTCCGACGGTGATGTTCATCATCTCTAGTGAGTCTTGATGAGTCGATAGTTGCGGATGGATGAGTTGTCGTGGTTGATGACCACCGGCTAGAGCAGAAGGTTGCGGGTGGGTGGTGATTGACGATATAGGGCATGATGTGCTATCATTGTAGGTGGCTACCAATATATATTTTTTATTTTTTTTAAAATTGTAATTTTTTTTTTTTTTTTGTTTTACCATATTTATTGAAGATGATAATTTATAGTTGGAATGAGTTGAAAATTTCAATTTCAATTCTAAAGTGTACACAAAACTAAAAAATTGAAAGTGAACAACCTAATTTTCAAAATAAATTGTAATTTACTGCATTTTAAATGCATCTATTAATTTTAGATAAGAAACAAAACAAGGAGAATCAATTATCAGGATAGAAAAGAAAAGAATGAGACAAGAGTTTTACATGATTAAGCCATGATGGCTTAATCATGGACACAATACCCAAGGGATACATATTCTTGATACACTTTTGGTGTGTCTATAACACTAAGCTACACTCACTTATATAGAGTGTAAATTATAAGATAAATAGAAATTATTCAGATCAAATTAAACACAATAGTGTCAATTATGCTCATAAGTATGAGAGAGAATCACTCCAATTGATTGGAGAAAATCATGTTGACATTTGGTCAACCTTACATTAAACTTGGAGGTAATTTGTGCCAATAATTCTTGTAGAATGATTTGTGCCTTAGTTGCATCATTTATATAAAAAAAAAAAAAAATTTAATTTTAAAAATATCTTGATTAATAAGTGAGTGCGGTTCTCATATTACACATTTGGATTTGAAATCTATAATCTAAATCTACTCAGTCTAGACTTGGAAAAAATTAATGAAAAGAATAAATTCCACATCACACTTCCAACCTCAAATCTTAATGGAGAATAACAAAGTCCAAACTATTTCATAAGATTATTATTTTTTAAACATTATCTATAATAAAAATGTCCTATTTATCTTTCTCATGCATTCTCTTATTTTTCTTTTTCTTCTTAATTCTTATTGAGGAGCAAAGACTTCAGTTTTATTTATGCACCCTTTTAGGGCAGGCAATAGAAGCGGATAATTCGTATTCATATTCGAATTCGATTTCGAATCGATATTTGACAAATTATTCGTATATCTATTCATATTCATATAACTATTCATATACTATTCAAGTAATATTTATTAATTATTACTAACATACAAATATTAAATTTTTTGAATATCTATTTGTGTAACTATTCGTATACTATTCAAGTAATATTTATAAATTATAACAAATTCGAACATGAATACAAATAGTCGCATTCGAATTATAAACAAATATAAATATTCAATATTCCATTCGAATATTATTTTCCATTCAAATAATTATTCAAATTCAAGTACTTTAATTTGAATTCAAATAGTGTAGTATTTGGCACTATTTTATTCGAGTGCCACCCTACACCCTTCCATGGAGACTTTGTAATTTGTAAATTCGGGCCGTAGGACATATTACAACCTTAGAGCGGATTATAGAAGGACAATGTAAGACCCAAGTGCCCGAGGCCTTGACCAAGCCCACCTTTCCTTTTTTTTTTTAAGAAAAAGAAAGCCTAACGTACTTGCTAATAGGGGTTTGGTTCAAATTATTTGACCACCTTGTACAAGTAGTCTAAAATTAAAAGATATATAGATAAAGATAAGGGTTTGAATTTAAAATAATTTGTATTATTTCAATTTTATCCTATAACCAAAAGTTAAATTATTATGTTTATTTAATATTGTAATTATCATAGAGTTTATGGTTATCTAGTGGCCTATAAATAAGAGTTTTATCATTATACACAGTGAATTGAGTTGAGTGTTTGTAATTCATAGTCTCTCTTCCAGTTTTAGTGGCAGGACATTTTTTTTAGTTTTTATTTTCTTGAAAAAATTTAAAAATTAAAAATTGAATTGAGTTTTTTAATAAGTCATATATACTAATTATATGCATTTAAATTCGGTATAAAAGCTAAATAAAAACTCCAAAATGTATATACATGACTAAAAATACTAATTTCCATATAATATTTTTGTAGGTGTGAGTAAATTAAATGCATTTAAAATTATAATTATTTTTATTTAATTTTCCTAGGTTCCTAATATATAATATCAAGATATTATTAATAAAATTATTATAAGCATACTTATAATATATTTAACATTATAATTACTAAACTAAATATATTTGTGACATCATTGGTTCGATATCATTGATTCAACCACAATTGGAACTGTTGACCCAAGAATCGATTTTTTATTGTTTTTTTCATTTCATCATCAGTTCAATTTTTAAAACATTGATGGTTTCAGAGAATTCAAGCTCAACAACTGATTTTTATTATTGGGCATTAGGTACTTTACACAAAGGGCTTTCTCATGGTAAGAATCGCATGAAGAAGATATAGTTTGAATATTTTCTGTATTATCACATTGCAATATAAGACACCAAAAGTTGTATAATAAGATGTTGCAGTTTAACTTTTATGTTTGCGGTCAAAGATGTATTTTTCATGTAAATATTGTAGCTTATGATTTCATTTCAGCGGAAGACGTACACAAAAATCGTGATAAGTACTGTAGAATTCATCATCTTAATGGTTCAAGATGAATATTCTTCTCAAAACTTGGGTGTAAAGGGATGTAAGTACAGATATTGGTTTGAATTTAAAATGATTTCAATTATTATAATTGTCTATTACAACCACTTATTAAGAGTATCATGTTTATTTAATATTATAATTATCTTATAATTTATGATTATCTAGTGGCCTCTATAAATAATAGGTTCCAAATTATACATGATGTCTGTAATCTATGAAATTCTTCTCCTGTAGATTAGGCCACCACATATATTCAAGTATCTTTTTTCTTTTTTATTGTACTATTTTTAAATTTAATCTGTGAAATAATATTTGATTTACTTACCAAATTATAAGTTAGAACCGGTTTTCAAATTATAAATTTTTGGTAGAATGAACTAATGAAGCAAAATTTCCAACTCAAAGACAAATAAAATAGTCATTTCTTCGATCATAATATATGTGCAACTTAAGAAATTTGTAGTGAAACTAGGAATAAAAAAGCTTCAATATTACAATTACCAAATGACCTTTTGCATGAAATTTCCCAACAAATCAATTCATAAATTATAAAAAGTTTGAGGCTGTGACTAATTCCACTCAACCTTATCTTTATACTTTAATGTTCTTTCTCTCAAAGCACAAAACCCAAACAAAGCCTTGTTTTAAGAGTACAATTGTTTTTGATTTAATAAATGATATCCTGGCTCTTCCATTTTGCTCATGTGAATCTGGATTCCTTGGACAAAGCAGATGAAAAACAAACAACTTTTTAACAAGCATCCAAGTAATAGATACAAATTAGGCTTCCCTCTCCAATTGAAATGAGAGATCCATGTCAAGCAGAAATGGACAACTTAACCAATAGAAAGGTGAGCTTTCTAATCAGAAAATAAGGGAGACCAAAAAAGTGACACCTCCTTCCATGCCCTCTTCCTCTAATACATATACATAGCTTATATATAGCCCTTAAAGAAGAGAACGAGAAAGCATAAGAATACCACATACAATACAACAAAACAAGGCTAATAAGAGCAATTTAAGGAGACAGGCAACTGCTAGAATCCAAAATTTCTTTCTGTGTATTTTTGTTTATTGCCTACTTGTGAAGAATTGGGGGGATAATTGAGAGGTCGACAGGTCTTGTCAATGGCATTATATGCTGGAAAAGTGGCTACTTGCTTGGCATTTTCTAGCTTATGAAGGGAATGAATAGCCAAACATCCCACTGTTTATACCAACGGTACTCTTTTCTCAGATTCAATAATACATGATACATGTATTATTTGTAGCTTTAATTTGAGCATGTATGTTTTTTGTTTTGATCTGTACCATATGCTGAATTATTTTATTCAAAAAGCATATTATAATTGAGGTGTTATCATTAATAACTACTTTTATTTTCTTTTTAATTCACATGTTATTTTGCAACATGTGAAAGCATTTCATTATCTTAACATCCCATGCTATAAACTGAACATGTTTACATTTGAAATGTAGATATTGTTGAACACAATGGATTTCTAATTACTTTCAATGGCTTGTTTGTCTTAGTAACATCTGTTCACCTATTATCATCAATAAATGAAAGATCTCAAGTTTAAATTTTATTATACATCACTAACCTCTAAATTTACTAAATTCTATCAAATTTAATTAATTTTTGATTGGTTAAAACTTTGCAGATATCTTAGAATATAAGAAAATAAGTTTTTTATTATAATTAAATATTAGGTGAAGTCTCGTAAATGAAGTTTGACAATAAATTATCGATGACAAGTAATAAATATTTCAAAATATATTTTAATCTATGTATATCATAGAATATCTAAATCTAAATTCTTAAGCTATTAGTAGTTAGTACCTATCAAATAAATAGCATTATCTTTTGAGTTTTTTTAAAGAGTAACATGTTAAGATGATATTTATGGAATTTTTTAGTAGTTTCATTAAAAACAGTTAACTACCCTCTTAAAGAAATCTACAAACCAACCTTAAGGAACCAATGAAAGAATTTATTATAACAATATTTTAGTCGCATAGTTACATTAAAAAATACTTTAGAATTAATTGAAGTACTCAAAATTCAGGAAAGGTGGATAGTTACGCTGCAGAAGTTGGAAATACGACAAAGAATAAAACAGAAATAATATTAATGTCAGAGCATGCATGTGAGCTAGCTACTGCCAGTAGCAGCAGAACAAACACAAAAAGTGGGCAAATTAATAAGGCATGGGAGATCAGAGGAGACAAAGGGAAACAGCAGGAAACTGAAGCAGAGGCCCGTGAAGATTGTGAAGACTGATATATGTGTAGGTACATATATGTCTGTCTGAATCTGTGATTGGTAAATTTGACTGAGTCATATAATCTACTACTATTTCTGATTGAGACCGTGCCCTGCCATTGTTGCCTATTGGTTCAAGTCCTACAATTCCCACATCCTATCCCATGCAAAATTTAACATATATATTCTTATCTAAACGACAACTATAATATATCACGCGCAATTCTTGTTTACATTGTGATTATTTTTTGGATTCATTTGCTTGTTTAGCTCATTCTTAATTACCCCATATTCACAACTCATACATATATCTTTCAAAATTGTTATTGATTATTTCCATAATTCAATTCTGTTTGAGTGATCAATTCTAAGCGTTTAAAAACTATACTACAACAACAATAATATTGACAAGTCTACTAAAAACTTCACGTGCATTTTAGATTGGTGTATTACTTCTCCTGGATCAAAAATTACAGTCTTTTGAAAGCAGGCTAAGTGATTTTGGACTATCATTAAAACTCAATTTATGAACTCTGTAGACTATTTAATATTTTGTTTCAAAAGCTACTCTCAATTTTTAATTTAACGGATGATATACGAGTCATTAGTTTATACATAACTTGAGTAAATCACATATTTGGTCTGGACAAAACTATATCATTTATGTTGAGACTAAAAAATTTATAAAGTATTTACTCGACCTCCCCAACCAACTATCCTAATTAACTATTATTTTTCTAAATAATTTGAATACGAATGCACTTAAAGGGCATGTCTTAGTAGTATTTGATAACTTTAATTAGCTAGAATCCAGCCCTCGAATTGTGGTAACATGCATTTGGTTTTAATTAATTGCCCTCAGCTCTTGTAAGTAAAGACATGATTCCCTGATCACGAGCTTGGAGCAATCTATAGAAGTCTCAAATATGAAATAAATAATGGGAATATACACATAGATACATGTGTTTCAACTATAAATCTTAATCCGCTGAAAGAGAGAAACAATATTACTATTTCATAGATTATAGATCATTTAGCTCACTCACTAGTGAAGTCTCATATTTATAGGCACTACATGATAATCATGAATTATAATATTTGAATAGTGATAATTTAATAGTAATTGTTGATAAGATTAAGATAATACATATTAATTATTTCAAACTCAAAACTATATATTCTCTTTATCCATATTATACGGATTTTTAATTAAAAAAATGATAAAGAATTTGATATAAGACAAGCAGATAGTGGCTTTGCCAACCCAAGATCCCGATACATATCTCCACCAGTCCAACTTTCCCATGCTATAAAAGCCAACCCAAAACCACAATATGCTAGTAACTTGCTAGAGTTTCACTTTAATCATTAAGAAAGACGAGAAGATGGCTATAAGCAGAGTACAGAAGAGGGTAACATTGCGCAGAAAACTTCACATTCTGAGAGCCATTAACAACTCCAAATCTGTAAAAAAGCATTTCATAGTTTTGGTAATTTGCTTTAACACATTGAAGTTAAATAATGCTGAATTGCTGATCATTTTATTTGATTTTCATGTTTTTCAAAGGTCAACGGAAGGAGCTCTATTGTAATGAATGATGCTCTGTACATGTACAAGCTAAAAGTCCTGTTGGAAAGACTCAAAGCAGAGTATGCCAACCTAATAGCCACTAGAAGAGAATACCTAAACCTTATGAAGCATGTCCAACACCCCAAGGTATATATGCTAGCTCTGAATTCAGTATCCCTCCATCTCATACACAAACTCACAAACACATGGTGGGCTATAATATTAATCACATATCTATCTGACCAGGATGTGAAAGTAGAGAAGGTAGGCTCAGGATTTGTAGTGAAGGTGAATTGTGAAAAAGGTGCAGATAAGCTGGTGACTATCCTAGAGGCCTTTGAGGAAATGGGTCTTAATGTTCAGCAAGCAAGAGTTTCATGCAACAATGCTTTTGCTCTGGAAGCCATTGCTGTGGCTGAAGACAAATCTCTGGATGTGAGAAATGTTACTGAAAAACTTCTTATGGTTATTGATCAAAAGCAAAGTGATGAGAAGGGACTAATGGAAGCTTGAAAAGCATTCATGTAGTTAATTACTAACTCTTCTGTTTGTTTAATCAACCTCAACATGTTATTTTATCTCACTCGTATTTAATAGATCGAAATCAATTGCCACTTCCCTATAATTACTGTCTCTAGTTTTTTATTTTCAAAAATCAACACGGATTATGATTATGTCAATTATAATTAGTTACATCATTGCCAGGTTCATATTCATTTCTATTTTTGTAAAGATACAAGGTGTGGTGAAAAGTCATACATAAGCTGATGTGCTTGATCAATTTTAATTAGATTAACCATAATTCACATTAGTCAGTCAATCACCATTCAAAAATAGTGCTAAGGGAGGATAGAGATTTGAGTAGAGGTGATTATATGAAGCTTCAATTCTTGTAAAAATAAATAAATAAAAGAAAGAAAGAGATGAAGCTGGAGTGTAGAGCAGCCCAAAAGGACCTTCCTTGGTAGTTTTATAGTTCTCTTACTATGTTCGGTAAGAATAAGGCACAGAGGAAACGAGTAAATATTTCATTATTCATTGTCTGTACCAGTTAATAATATCATAATACATCAGTTTATTTGACTAAAATCAAGAATTGATGACTAGCTTCGATGATGGTTGATATGAAAAATACGTGACATTTTCATATATATTGATATTATAAAAGAAATTTACACTAAAAGTGAATAAAATATTAATTCATAAGAAACAAATAAGATTAATGGAAAACTCATACTCAAGCTGATTTTCAGGCTACAAAGTTGGGCCTGTGAATTTTATTTATAGTATTGCCTCTCTCCCTCTGGTAATGAATTCAGCATGAGTGTTCAACAAAAATTTATGCTATTGGGTGTTAAAATTTATCCCATTTTTTAATGGTATTTTCCTATCATCAAAACCCAATTTATAAACTTGTAAACCATTTATTATATATCAAAAGCTAATTTCATTTTTGGTTTAGTAGTTAGTGGTGTCTAGATCAGTTTAATGCGCATCCTTATTAATCTATTTCTTCGAGTTCGGTCAAATATAGATTATTTACGTCGAGACTAAAAAGTATTTATGAGAATTTTATATCCCATAGCATTCCTAATTAAATATTATTTTTATAAATAATTTGAGTATGCACTTAAGAGCATGTCTTAGTAGTTCTTGATAACCTTAGTTAGCCATAATTCACTGTCATAAGATCTCTTTGGTGCTAATTAATCCCCCTCGCCTCTTGTGAGTAAGTACATATTTTCCATGCCTAGTTCATGGGAGGAAAAACAAAATTAGTATTCCATAAATTATAAATCACTTAACTCAATCACTCAACCCATTTCCTGAATACTCAAATTTATAGATAAAAACTTTTATAAAATAATGGAGGATGTAAACTCTCTAACTCAAGGTTGAGTCTTGGAGTTTTGTTTTTGTCAATATTTATAAGCTAAATTTATATGTGTGGAATACATTAGCAAGATATATAGAACATGATTTCCTTGACTATCTGAATCATAATTTCTTGATTACTTGATCCATGGACAAAACATGATTTCCTTGACTATTACTTGATTCATGGATCATTGTTTGACTCATTTATTCTCTATTGTGTGAGAAAATTATGACAGAATCCTTTACATGTCTAAATTCATTATCTTATATAATAGATATTACCTAATAGTTATGAATTATAAGATAACTATAATTTAAATATTCATGATAATCTAATAATTATTGTATAATAAGATTTAGATAATACATATTTCAAACTTAAACTATTAATTTTATTTAATTATTTATTCTCGAATTTTTTTAATTAAAAAAAAAAAAAACAAAAAAGAAAAAAGAAGAAAGAGAATTTCATGTAAGACAAGCAGAGAGTGGCTAGCTTTGCCAACCCAAGATCCCAATACATTTATTCACCCAGCTTTCCCATCCTATAAAAGGCAGCCCAAAACTACACTACGCTAATAATTAACTAGCTAGATTTTACAGGATTACCAACTCCAAAAAAGGCGAGGGCTGGTCGATTTCCTCACCCTACATGGCCAGAGGGATAATGTCCATTCCTAATTGTCTATAATCTCTCGAGAAATTGTTTTTATTTATTTTATTTTTATTTACTTATTTATTTTTTTATTTTTTATTTTTTGTAATGTGTCTGTCTAGATGCAGATATGTTGCTGAAACGGTATATGTTTGGTTTTATCAACTTAACTTGTTAACCCCTGTATATGTTGGTTAGTTAATCTTAACTTGTATACTTTTGTATGTGTTGGTTTAATCATTGTCAACCAAAAAGAAAAAAAGTGCTAAAAATTGTATTACATTTGTCATTCACTACTAAAATCAATAATATATATATCTAAGCAGGCGCGATGTGCTTAGATAATTTTTTTTAATTTAAGAAAAATGTATAAAATTCTTTAGGTGTAAATTTTTGTGTTAGCATGTCAAGTATTTCTCAAACGTACGCTTCTATTAATGTGTTATAATTTTGTCACTTTCACGTGTAATTTCTATTAGAGTGTAAAATTTTTAAGTTGACAAACTCTTAACTGTTGATATAAGAGTGTCCGTTACATGAAAAGTTTGTCAACTCATGACGGAAAATACTCAATTGTCTGTATCACCCAAAAACAACAGCAATTGAAAAGGTTCAGCTCTTACCTTTGGACATCAAGAGCTTCTGTTGAAGCATCAAATTCACCGTCAATTTCTCTGTGGGAAAGATGAATTTGTTGGTTCCAAAGTTTAAAGCTCAAGGTCACTTGCTCATCAAATTGGACAGGAAAAGGTCCAAAGGGACTTGCATTTGAGGCCGTTCAGATTATGCCTAGGGCGAATGTGAAAACATGAATGAGGCTGAGAGGTAGTTATAATTGATTTGAAGATGAACTGCAGATGAGTCGTGGGTAATTTTAGGATTTTTTTTTCTCTTTTTATATTTTAATTAAAATTTATTGTAAAATGACCTAAGAAGCCTTCAATATGAAAGAATGAATAGTTGAATGTCATGGTGTTATATGAAATTTAAATGTAAAAGAATAATTAAAAAGACAGAAAACACCATAATATATATATATATTTATTTTTTGGTAAAGACCATAAGGATCGTTTTACCTTTTAATATAGTAGAGATATAACAAAAAATTTGCGAAATGAAATTTAAAAGCAAAAGAAGAGAGGAAGCTACTATTTTGTGCACCCTTGTGGACTCCATAACTAAGGGGCTTCCTTTCTGATTCGATTCTATTCTTATTGCGGTAGGACTGAGGCATATGGGACATAAAAATATAATTGAAGCCCAGACCAGTTCTTTTTTTTTTCAGTAAAAATTGGGCCCCAAACAGGTGGGTTTTAGGTTTGATTTATTTATGATAAATTGTACATCACAATACAAAGAAAGGAATATGTATTCTCAAGTCTCAAGTGCATCAACCAAAAATTACTCCAACATGTACATTACAATAAAACAAAAGATATAAAAATCTTTTATAATTGATAAGATGTATAGATGATTGAATTTTTACAACTTAAGAGAAAAAACATGCATTTATATGGTTATGTTCATAGTTCACATATAAGTGACGTGAGCTTAAAAACAAAATAACATTTTATTCTATTACAAATAAATAACAAATATTTTTTTGTTTTTCAAGTTTTCTCACAGGTAATTGCTGTGAGACTAATCTTTCGAGCTTTGTAGCAACTGAGATGGCCCTCCTAACAATTATCTGCTTTAAGGTATGAACTTACGTTTTTACTTGAGAGTGTAGCTTACTTACCAATGCACACAGTTCTTTTTAGTAAATAACTAATACTTTACTTCTTATATATATGACTAGAAAATAATATAAACCTAAACTACTATTTAAAAGAATAACAACAAATCAATAAAAATACAACATAATAAAATATTTAAATCCCCATTCATGTTCATTAAGCCTATTCACTTGAAGATAACTCAATCTCTAGTTTAATATTGCAAATTAATAGTTTCCTCCCCATATGAATGGATACTTAGAACACTTGAAACTTCTTAAAGCCTTCGTACGTCTGAACTTTGTAGTTTCCAACATCAAAATCTTTATGTTAATTTTCAACTCGGATAAGGAATCAACTACTTGGCATGCACTTTATCCCAAAAATCCATAGGATCCAATCTTGCCACCAAAAGATCATAGGATTCAATGGTAGGTTCACCTTGAGATTTTGAAACTTGCTCCATCGATAAGTCTCCTATGTTTTGATTCAGGTTTTCATTATCAGTCAGTGTTTTGAACTCTTTCACAATATCAACACGACAAGTATTCTTTTCTTCACCCAAGTTTGCATCATTAACTTCGTTCACTTTTCAATTGTGGCATGGTGGCTAGACTTTAAAGTCACAGACAATGTAGTGAGTCCCACTGGACCCCATTACCCGTCTAGCCTCCAAAAAGTAGTGCAGTTCCACGTCAGATCCTCTCTGCCATGGCCCTTTTGGGTATTACGAATTTTTTGATCCCAAAATGTAATAAACAGAAGAATATTGATAAGTGAATTACAAAATATGATAGGTAGACTATAAATTAGCTAAAAGACAAAAAAAACTAAACACTCACTTCTTACTTTTTTGTTTACCTATAAAGATGGGGTAGTGCACATAGCATTATCCTAAAAAGAATAATGTACATTTTTTGCGAGCCCCGCCTCTAGGCCATAAATCTTGAGTTTCACTGGACCTACACAGATAGTGGCCAATAAAAATGTGTTACGTGTCACAATAGCTATGAACCAAAAATTTTGTTACGCTATAATCCAGTTATGGGGTAATAAGTAATAATAATGATGTCAGTTAAAATTTTGATTATACTGTTATATATTGACCAAATTATATGTAATAGTATGATTGAATTTGTAGAATCCGAAATTATCACAGAAAAAGTAATTTCTCGGCAGTGTCTCTAAGGTATGCATTTTCTTTCTCAGTCTCCCATGGGCATTGATATGTTTGCTTTGGGATGATGTGCCTTGTGTTTCCATGCCTCAATGGGTGCTTCCAGCCTTTATTACACAAGAAAAAAAGAAGAAGAAACATATAGCCTAATTTGTCACTATTAAGTAGGGCTGGTGATATGTACACTACCCCAAAAGTGTTATATACACATAAAGTGAACCAAAATTTTTAAAATAAAAAAGTTTCTAAACATGAAAAATGAAATGGCATGATCATATAGTAAGGAAAAGTGGTGTTTTGTATTTTTGGTTTAATTAGTGGTAAAAAAGTATGATGCTGTTAGTGCAAAAAAAGTTTTGTTTTTTTTAGTTTAGCACTGAGATGTTTGTTTGGGTCAACTTACATGCATATCAATTATTTCATAAAAAAATTAGGGAGTTTTTATTTCAAACTAGGGCTAGAGTTCAAATTATATAACTTGATATTTGAATTCGAATTCGATTTAGTTAGAATCTCTAGAATTTCTTAGGAATTCTATCAAATAGAATTCTTTTAATTTTTGTTAACAAGTCTTTCAAAATATATTTAGGGGTAGGATTAGGGTTAGCTACGGTTAAAGTTAGGGATTAGGTTTAGGCTTACATTAAGAGTTAGGATTAGGCTTAGAGTTAGGATTTAGAATATATATTTTAATATAATATTCAATTTATTAATTAAAAAATAAAATAAAATAATTTGGATTGTTGAATTTTAAAAAAAAAATATCATGAATGGCTAAGATTAAAGAAATTCTCCTTGGTATATTTTTGAATTACTTAGTTTTATTTTATATATTTATATTTTTAAAGTTTAAAATAAAATTTTTAGATAAATATTATTCCATGCAATGAAAATTTAAATATTTTGATTTGAATCAATATTTAAATATCTGTCAAATTCAAATTTAAATATAATTTTAAATTTAAAAAGATATTCAAATTTAAATTTAATAATTGAATTTAAAAACAAAAACAATCTATTTAAACTTATTTGATTTGATTTCCTGATTTGATTTTCAGCACTACATGAAATGAACTTCAAACCTATTAAGTTAATTAATGAGTAAACTTTGTTGACCAGTAGACCTGTTAGTTCCTTAAGAGATAGGAAAAGTACTTTATGTTGGGTCTCCATGAGTGAGCAGCAAGTTAAGGCTAATAAATTATAAATGTGAAAGAGGAAACCACGAGGAGGTTTCTTTTGATTAATATGTTGCCGTGGATCCATTTAATTGATTTATTATATGTTACCTCAATATTATAAAATTTTTAAAATTTTATTTTCAAGTTTTTTTTTCTTTTTCTTTTTCTAATTGAGTTTTCTAAGTTGACTTTTTGTAATTAATATTATCTTTTAGTATTTAAAAAGGGCAAGGAAATGAACTGTAATGCATTGGAGAAAAAAATATATGAATATTGACTAGAAAACAACACAAAAAACTAATGAAAAAACGTATGAAGTGCACAACATAATTAAAGTGTATTAAATTAAAGATTCCGTCTGGCATCAGCTACGGAAGTCAGAAGTGAGACCTAGAAATTAATTAGTACTACTAATTAATTAATCTTATACTACTGGAAAGTAGTTAGCTTCATTGATATATATATTTTATAGTAATCGCATTGCTTCACGGGTTCAGGAATCTTTTTAAATTGATTTGTTTGTTATTATTTATAATTTTGATGTAACCCATTAACTGATGAAGTTGAAAATTAAAATTATGATTAAGACTTGTTGTATGCCTGTGGATAGTGTGAGAGAAAATCAAACGCCTGTCACATAATTAATTCAAGCTTATATAAGGTCGATGTGCTCTATCGTATGCAACAAAAACATCAAAAATCAGTAATTTGCGCAACCTATTCATGATGGTCTCACAACTCATAAAGACAAATCATTTCTTCTTTGTTACAACTGTCATTGTTTTTCTGTTGCACTGTCCTAAACTGGCCAGATTTCCTGTGGCAGCTGCAGCGCACGACATTAACACAGACCAATCTGTTCTTCTTAGCCTCAAAGACCACATCACTTATGACCCAAATAATACCATTGCACAAAATTGGTCTATCAGCACCTCTGTTTGCATCTGGATTGGTGTTACTTGTGGTGTACGTCACCTTAGAGTTACTGCCTTGAATCTTTATGATATGGGTCTCGTTGGGACAATCCCTCCTCATATAGGGAACTTATCCTTCCTTACTTATTTAAATCTTGAAAACAATAGTTTTCATGGTTCCTTGCCTAATGAATTGTCTCGTCTTCATCGGTTGGAAAGCATCGGTCTCGGGTACAACAATTTTGCAGGGGAAGTGCGTCTGTCATTTTTTAACAACTCATCTTCCTTGAAACTAGTTGATTTAACTGATAACCAGTTTTCAGGTCTCCTACCTTCCAACATCTTCAATGTGCCATCTCTAATAGCTGTAGATCTTAGTTATAACCAATTCTCAGGCTCTGTCCCTTCCAGTATTGTGAACGTTTCTTTGCTGAAAATGATTAATCTAAGACAAAATAATTTATCTGGTCAGATCCCCGAGAATATCTTTGATCACCTTCCTGAACTGAAAGAGCTTTATTTGTCTTACAACCAGTTCTATGGAGAAATTCCAAGAAGTTTGTTCAATTGCAAGCACCTGCAACACCTATCAATGTCTTATAATAATTTCTCAGGAACAATACCAGTGGAAATTGGAAACTCGACCTTACTTTTGGAGATATTTTTTAGCTACAACAATTTACAAGGTATGATTTGATTCAGCCTGCAAAATCATGAACTACTTGAAATGACTGAATATCTGTTTTCCAGCTTCAATTTCAAGATTTAATATAATTAAAGGTAGAAAACTAAATTCTACATGTTCATATATGGCAGGTGCAATACCAGAAGAGATTGGAAAGTTGTCTAATCTAGAGATTTTGGGTCTCCAATTCAACAACCTAACAGACGACATTCCATCTACAATCTTTAATATCTCTACAATTGTTGAAATTTCGCTAACTTCAAATCAGTTAACAGGCAGTCTCCCACCAATTTTAGGTCTTACACTGCCAAATCTTGAGAGGCTTATCTTGCCTTACAATTACCTCAGAGGACCAATTCCAAGATCTATATCTAATGCAACTAAGCTCACTGAACTAGACTTGATTGATAATTCATTTTCTGGCTATATTCCTAGCACTCTTGGCGATTTAAGAAACCTTCAGTGGCTCAACCTTGCTTATAATAATCTGACTTTTCAATCTTCTAGTCATGCAGTGAGGACACTTGCTTCTTTGGCAAACTGTAAATACTTGCAAAGAATAGAATTGTCTGGGAATCCACTGAATTTTGTCCTGCCAACCTCCATAGGGAACTTCTCCAGTTCTCTTGATCATTTTGGACTTGAGAATTGCAACATCAAGGGTAATATTCCGGAGGATATTGGTAACATAAGAGGGCTGATTTTCCTCAACCTAGGATCCAATGAAGTAACTGGAACCATTCCAGCTCAAATAGGAAATTTTCGAGGGCTACAGACTTTGTACCTTGATCACAATGAGTTACAAGGATACATTCCGCAAGAAATCTGTCGACTGAAGAGCCTCTGGAGCTTCCACTTGGGCGGTAACAAACTTACTGGATTGGTACCTACCTGCTTTGGGAACCTAACATCTTTGAGGGAACTTTCATTAAGTTCTAACAGATTAAATTCTACTCTACCGTCTACATTGTGGGGTCTGGAAGATATATTGTATCTAGACTTGTCTTCCAATAATTTAACAGGATCTCTCCCACTCTCTATTGGTAATCTGAAGGTTGTGACAGAACTATACTTATCAGATAATCAATTATCAGGTGACATTCCAAGTGGTGTTGGAAGTCTTCAAAATTTAGTAAACCTCTCATTGGCAAGAAATGGGTTTGAAGGTCCTATCCCTCAATCTTTTGCTGGCTTGATAAGTTTGGAATCTCTTGACTTATCTGAAAATAATCTTTCTGGTGTTATACCCAAGTCTTTGGAGGCACTTGTACATCTTAAACGATTCAATGTGTCCTTCAATAAGTTACAAGGAGAAATTCCGGATGGCGGACCTTTTAAGAAATTCATTGGGGATTCATTCATGAAGAATAAGGCACTATGCGGTGCATCGCGTTTTCAAGTCCTTCCATGTAAATCTGAAGCATTTGGTAAACCAAGGAAAACTACCAATTTTCGGTTGAAATACATTTTACCCGTAGTGTTAGCAACTGTTGCCGCAATACTTATACTAGTAGTCACATATGTCCTTGTAAAACACCGGAAAAGGAATAAGAAACTAGCCTCTGAGGAAGACATTCCATCGGTAGCAATATGGAGAAGAATATCTTACCATGAACTCAATAGAGCCACAGATGGGTTCAATGAAATCAACTTACTAGGTGCAGGTAGTTTTGGTAAGGTATATAAAGGAACACTTACAGATGGGGTGGAAGTTGCAATAAAAGTATTCAATTTGCAACTGGATGAAGCATTTAAGAGTTTTGATACTGAATGTGAAGTCTTGTGTAATATCCGTCATCGAAATCTTGTCAAAATAATCAGCAGTTGCAGCAACACTGACTTCAAAGCATTGGTGTTGAGCTACATGCCTAATGGAAATCTGGAGAAGTGGTTGTACTCTCACAATTATTTTTAAGCATCGTTCAGAGGTTGAACATAATGATAGATGTTGCAGCATCATTAGATTATCTCCATGGTCATTCAACACCTATTGTACATTGTGACTTGAAACCTAGCAATGTACTGTTAGATGAAGACATGGTAGCACATGTTACTGATTTTGGCATTGCAAAGCTCTTAGGTGAAGGAGATACCATGACCAACACCATGACCCTGGCTACTATTGGTTACATGGCCCCAGGTGATGTAATTTCTAATTCACTTTTGAAATTCACGTTTAATTTCTCATAAATATTGTTAAAGAACAAATTTGTTATCGCATGTGCAGAGTATGGTTTGGAAGGAACTAGTTTCAAGGCGTTGTGATGTTTATGCTTATGGTGTTTTACTCATGGAAACATTCACTAGACATAAGCCCACAGATGAAATGTTTCTTGGAGAACTAAGCTTGAAGCAATGGGTGCAAAGGTCATTTCCTCATGCAATACTTGAGATTGTAGATGGCAATTTGTTAATGGAAGAGGAAGAACATTGTGATATCAAGAAAGATTGTCTGTCATCTATTATGGGGTTAGCATTGCATTGTTCAGCTGAGGCGCCAGAAGACAGGACAAAAATAAAAGATGTCTTGGTTGTGCTCAACAAGATGAAAAAGAAATTGATGAATGAAGCTGCAAGAATCACGTAATCATGTTTTGTTTTTAGTAGAATTGTTGAAGTAGATGAATTCCGGGACCATCTCATGCTTATACATAAAACGTCTATCAGTGTCATTAGGATTTATTATAATTTTTAAATATTTCGATTGAAAAAGGGTAAGGATTAAGAAACTTGAAAAACAATAATGCAATGATGCAAGCTTTAGCTAGTAAGTAATGTTTATTTATCCTACATCAACTCTCTCTCTCTCTCTCCAAGTTGTTCAAAAACAACTTCTGAACCAAGGATTGAAGTTCACTTCTTCAAATTTATTTGCTTTTTAGTAATTAAATCATCATATATGATTATATTTATGACTGATTAGAATTTTTTTTTGCTTCAGATATATGATAATTTATGATTATCTAAATGTATATTTTTCTTGTTTCTCCTTTTTACAATAGTTCATATTTCTTTTTCTTTTTTCTTTTTTTTGTTTTGTTTTAATTTTTAGTATGTTAGGTTCAACTTTTCTATTCATAAAAAATTATGATTTAGTATATTATCTCAATAATTATTTTTAGATTGTTACAATAAAGATAGTCGAAATCTTAGACATTTTTCTTAATAAACTAAATTCATCTAACTACAAGTTCTCATTGAAATCTAAAATATGGAGAGATGAGATTTATGCAAATAGAGGCCCTGTTGTTGTTGCAAGGATATATGGATGGGGATTTGATTCGTGTTGTGTACCCAAAAGAAAATGAAAAAGAGATAAAACTGTTGTATTGTGCAGTCCAAAGCCCACATTGGAGGCTACGATTGTGGACCCGATGGTTTGAGTGTTAGTCGAATTAAGCTTTGATTAATGGAGAGCCACAGACTATTTGGGTGTTAGGCTCAATGGAAAATGTTGAATGTGAATGAGTACTAAGTCATATATCCGCACCAAAAGAATAAGACAAAAGACAACAAGTAACCTTAAGTTTATCTCCTTTTTCCAGAAATTTCCAGCCACTAACCCACTTCAATGTCCCTTCCAGGACAACCGATAAAATTGGAACTTACCTACTGAGAAGATTTTTGGATAATGCACAAATGTAGAGATGATGTATTTTGACTATTTTCAGAGAAAAGTAAAAATTTATGAAAAGAAGGATAAAACAAAAGTAACCGGTGCTGGACAAGTGGAAGAAAAGAAGAATAAAACAAAAGTATCTGCAGACTCAACTAGCCGTCCCCTCTTTAAATTCAAGCTTTTTATATACAAACTAGAGGAGTTATATCTTATGCCACAAATCCCATTAAAACTTACTAATTTTCTCAAACCGTTGATGATGCAGTTCTTCCTTGTTCCTACTGTTATTTTATTTATGCTTCATCAGTCTTCTATGGCTAGATTAGCCCACAACAGCTGCCGTTGGCGACATTAACACAGACCAATCTGTTCTTCTTATCTCAAGGACCACATCACTCATGACCCAAATAATATCATTGCGCAAAATTGGTCTATGAGCACCTCTGTTTGCAATTGGATTGGAATTACTTGTGGCGTACGCCACCTTAGAGTTACTGCCTTGAATCTTTCTTTTAGGGAACTTATCATTCCTTGCTTATTTCAATCTTGAAAACAACAGTTTTTATGGTTTCTTGCCTATTGAACTATCTTGTCTTCATCGTTTGAAAATCATCTATCTCGCGTACAACAACTTTGCAGGGGAAGTCCCTCAATCCTTTTTTAAACTCATCTTCCATGAAACTAGTTGATTTAAGTAACTACCGGCTTTCAGGTCATCTACCCTCCGACGTCTTCAATGTGCCTTCTCTATTAACTGTAGATTTTAGTTATAATCAATTCACAGGCTCTGTCCCTTCCACTATTGTGAACGTTTCGATGATTAAAGCCATTTTTCTAAGTTAAAACAATCTATCTGCTCATCTCCCGGATAATATATTTGATCACCTTCCTGAACTAAAATTGCTTTTTTTTGTGATCAGAACCAGTTCTATGGAGAAATTCCACCAAGCTTGTTCAATTGCAAGCAACTACAATATCTTTTAATGTCTTATAATAATTTCGCAGGAAGAATACCAGTGGAAATTGGGAACTCAACCTTGCTTAGATGGATATATTTTAGCTACAACAACTTGCAAGGTATAATTTGATTTATCCTGCAAAATATGAACTACTTGAAATGATTAAATTTCTGTTTTTCAAATGCCTTGCTATAAGATTACTTGATAAACAGATTATGAAAGCTAAATATAATGCTTTAACAAATGTCTTTTAGGACACTCGTAAGAAAACTTACATCTTTACTTCTAGCAAGAAATATTTTGAAGAGATGGTGCTGCGCTAGCCGAAAATTAAAGTTTATTAGATGCTTGGTCAAAACTTTTTAAAAAAAAAGTACAAGAGTAAGCTCAACGTGTTTGCATATGGCAGGTACCATATCAAATGTGATTGGAAAGATTTCTAATTTAGAAATATTAAATCTTGAACACAACAACCTGACAGGCGATATTCCATCTACAATCTTTAATAGCTCCACAATTGTTACAATTTTGGTAACTTCAAATCAGCTCACAGGTAGTCTTCCACCAAGCCTAGGCCTTACACTTTCCAATCTTGAGAACCTTCTCTTGCCTAACAATTACTTCAGTGGACCAATTCCAAGAACTATATCAAATGCAACCAAGCTCACAATACTAGAGTTGGCTGAAAATTCATTTTCTGGCTATATAGTCCTAGAACTCTTGGCGATTTAAGAAACCTTAAGTGGCTCAACCTTCCTGTTAATAATTTGTCCTTTGAATCTTCTAGTCATGCATGGAGGACACTTGTTTCTTTGGCAAATTGCAAATACTTGAAAAGAATAAACTTGACAAACAATCCGCTTAATTTCGTTGTTCCCACTTCAGTTGGAAACTTCTCAAGTTCTCTTAAGTATTTTAGACTTATGAATTGCAACATCAAGGGTACCATTCCTGAGGATATTGGTAACTTAAGGGAACTGAATTTACTCAACCTAGCATCCAATAAAATAACTGGGACTATTCCAGCTCTAATAGGAAACTTGCGAGAGATAAAAGCTTAGTACCTTGATCACAATCAATTACAAGGATATATTACACAAGAACTCTGTCAACTTGAGAGCCTCTGGAGCTTTCACTTAAGAAGTAACAAGTTTTCTGGACCTGTACCTACCTGCTTTAGGAATCTACAATCATTGAGGGAACTGTCATTTAGTTCTAACATATTAAATTCTACGCTACTGTCTACATTGTGGGGCCTTCAAGATAGTATCTAGACTTGCCTTCAAATAATTTATCAGGATCTTTCCCACTCTCTATTAGTAATCTGAAGGTTGTGACAGAGCTGTACATATCAGACAATCGATTATCAGGTGACATCCCAAGTGGTATTGGAAGTCTTCAAAATTTAGATAACCTCTCATTGGCAAGAAATGGATTTAAAGGACCATTCCGACAATCTTTTGGAGGCTTGGTAAGTTTGGAATATTTTGACTTATCTGAAAATAATCTTTCAGATGTTATACCCAAATCTTTGGAGGCTCTTGCATATCTTAAACGATTCAATGTGTCCTTTAATAAGCTACAAGGAGAAATTCCAGATGGTGGACCTTTTAAGAACTTCACTGCAAATTCATTCATGAAGAATAAGGCGCTATGCGGTGCATCACGCTTTCAAGTCCTTCCATGTAGAGCTGAAGCATTTGGTTAGCTAAGGGAATCTACCAATTTTCATTTGAAATACATTTTACCTGCAGTATTAGCAACAGTAGCCACAATACTTATATTGGTAGTCACATATATCATTGTAAAACACCGGAAGAGGAGTAAGAAACTAGCCTTTGAAGAAAGACATTCCATCGGTAGCAACATGGAGAAGAATTTCGTACCATGAACTTAATCAAGCCACACATGGATTCATTGAAATCAACTTACTAGGTGCAAGTAGTTTTGGCAGGGAATATAAAGGAACACTTGCAGACGGGATGGAAGTTGCGATAAAAGTCTTCAATTTGCAACTGGAGGAAGCATTTTAGTGTTTTGATACCGAATGTGAAGTCTTGTGTAATATCCCCCATCGAAATCTTGTCAAATAATCAGTAGTTGCAGCAGCATTCAAAGCATTGGTGTTGAGCTACATGCCTAATGGAAATCTAGAGAAGTTGTTGCACTCACACAATTATTGTTTGAGCATCCTCTAGAGGTTAAACATAATAATAGATGTTGCAACAACATTGGATTATCTACATGACCATTCAACTCCTATTGTACATTGTGATGTGAAACCCAGCAATGTACTTTTAGATGAAGACATGGTAGCACATGTGACTAACTTTGGAATTGAAAAGCTCTTAGGTGAAAGTGATACCGTTACCGAAACTATGACCCTGGCTACTATTGGGTATATGGCCCTAGGTGATGTTCCTAATTCATTTTTAGAGTTAATTCCTCATAAATAAAATTAAAGCTAGCACATACCTTGACTATAACTCATCATCCTATTGTATGCAGAGAATGGTTTGAAAAGAACTATTTCTAGGCGTGGTAATGTTTATAGTTATGGTATTTTACTCTTGGAAACATTCACTAGACATAAGCCCACAGTGATGAAATGTTTCTTGGAGAACTAAGCTTGAAGCAATGGCAGCAGATGTCATTTCCTCAAGCAGTACTTGAGATTGTAGATGGCAATTTGCTAATGAAAGAGGAAGACCATTTTGATATTAAGAAAGATTGTTTGCCATCTATTGTTGGAATAGCTTTAGACTGTTTAGAAGACGCCCTAGATGGAAGGACAAATCTGAAAGCAGTCCTGGTTGCCCTTAACAAAATGAAAAAGAAATTTTTGAATAGAGCTGTTGAAAGATGTCCAACACCCCAAGGTATATCTGTTAACTCTGAATTCATTTTCTCTCTCTTACACCAAAACACAAACACATAGTGGTCTATAATATTAGTAACATATCTATCTGACCAGAATGTGAAAGTGGAGAAGGTAGGCTCAGGATTTTTAGTGAAGGTGAATTGTGAGAGAGGAGCTGACTGGTTGTTTAGAATCCCTGAGACCTTTGAAGAAATGGGTCTTTATGTTCAGCAAACATGAGTTTCATGCAACAATTAATGCTTTTGCTCTGGAAGCCAAGTACTCACTGAAATCCAAAGTAAGGAAGAGATTAGATTCATGAACATATATAGAGACGCTGTTATTGTAAGGAAATTTGGGTTGGGATTTGACTGTGGGTTGAAAAGTTTGATTTCTGTTCTGTACAAAAAAAAAAAAAAAAAAAAGTTGAACCTTTTTGTGTTTGTGTGCAGTCCAAAGCCCATTGGAGTCCATGAAGAAGGGGTCTTCTTGGTGGCTTCACTGTACTCTTTTTGAGCCCAATACTATTTGGGTGTTAGACTCAATTCAGTAAAATCCAAATTCAGAAGCAAATAAAATTTTCCTTTTCATTCACAAAAGTCTGCAGCTTTGTTATTGCAAATGTTTCAACGTGAAGCACAAAACCTTTTTTAAATCCAAAATTGAGAAGAAGATCCTTTCTTTTTGTGTTTCATTATATATTGATGTTCAAATTATAATTTATGCTAAATATGATCTTTCTTTTAAAATTATATTTTCAAAATAATAATTTATATTTTAAATAATACTAAAATCATTATCAATTATCTTAATAAATATTATAAATTTTAAAATTTGAATTATTATTTTAGTCTATTAGAATTATCTTATTTTTTTAATTTAGTTATTCAGGAAGAGAAAACTATGAGGAAGTTTCTTTTGATTAATAATGTTGATGTGGATCCATTTGATGGTTTATTATTTGTTTCTTTTTTTTTTTTTTTTTTTTCAAATTCAGTCTTTTAAGTTTTACTTTTTGTAATTAATATTATCTTTTAGCATTTAAAAAAGACAAGAAAATGAACTGTCACACATCGTAATTTACAATCCCACTTCATAATTTACAATGCATTTGCCCATTGGTGTGATTAAGACTTGTTGTATGTCTGGATAGTATGACAGAAAATCAAACACCCGTCACCTATAATTAATTCAAGCTTATATACGGCCGATATGCTATGTCTTATGCAACAAAAACAATAAACTTCCGTAATTTGCTCAACCAATTCATGATGGTCTCACAACTCATAAAGACAAATCATTTTCTTCCTTGTTACTATTGCTATTATTTTTCTGGAACACTGTTCTATATTGGCCAGATTAGCAATGGCAGCTGCAGCTCACGACATTAACACAGACCAATCTGTTCTTCTTAGACTCAAAAACCACATCACTCATGACCCAAATAATACCATTGCACAAAATATATCTATGAACACCTTTGTTTGCAATTGGGTTGGCATTACTTGTGGCGTACGCCACCTTAATTAGAGTTACTGCCGTGAACATTTCTTATATGGGTCTTGTTAGGACAATCCCTTCCTTGCTTATTTAAATCTTGAAAACAACAGTTTTCATGGTTCATTGCCTAATGAACCGTTTCATCTTCATCGTTTGGAAAACATCAGTCTTCAATTCAACAACTTTGTAGGGGAAATCCCTCAGTCCTTTTTTAATAATTCATCTCCCCTGAAACTAATTACTTTCAGAAATAACCAACTTTTAGGTTTCCTACCCTCTAACATCTTCAACGTTCCTACTCCAGTAGCTATAGATTTTAGTTACAACCAATTCTCAGGCTGTCTCTTCCATTGTTGTGAACGTTTCGTTATCACAATACATTAATCTAAGACAAAACAACTAGTTCTATGGAGAAATTCACCAAGTTTATTCAATTGCAAGCAACTGAAATATATATCAATGTCTAATAATAAGTTCACAGGAACAATACCGGTAGAAATTAGGAACATGACCTTGCTTTTAGAGATATTTTTTACCTGTAACAATTTACAAGGTATGATTTGATTCGGCTTGCAAAATCATGAATCACTTGAAATGATTGAATTTCTGTTTTTTAACTACACTGCCAAGAATTAATATAATTGAAGGTAGAAAACGAAGCTCTACATGTTCATATATGGCAGGTACAATACCAGATTAGATTGGAAAGCTTTCTAATCTAAAACATTTAGGTCTTCGGTTCAACAACCTGACGGGCGACATTCCATTGGTAATCTTTAACATCTCTACAATAGTAGAAATTTCGCTAACTTCAAATCAGCTAACAGGCAGTCTCCCACCAAACTTAGGCCTTACACTACCAAATCTTGAGAGGCTTCACTTGTTCAACAATTCCCTCAATGGACCTACTGCAAGCTCTATATCTAATGCAACCAATCCCACTGAATTAGACTTGGTTTACAATTCATTTTCTGGCTATATTCCTAGCACACTTGGCGTTTTGAGAAACCTTCAACAGCACAACCTTCAAAGTTGGGTGGGATATTTTTAATTTATGTCATTTAAAAAATTATTTTAGAATATAAATTTCAACCCACCTGACCCACCCAACTTTTATAACAGGTGAAAATATTGATCACCTAACCACCTGACTTTCAAAGTTGGGTGGGATTTTTAGTTATGCGGATTGGCCCGGTTGGGTAACATTTTACCTCCACCCGGCCTAACCTGCTCGGTTGCACACTCCTATTTCTAGGCATGGTGATGTTTATAGTTATGGTATTTTACTCATGGAAACATTCATTAGACATAAGCCCACAGATGAAATGTTTCTTGGAGAATTAAGCTTGAAGCAAAGCGTGAAAGGTCATTTCTTCATGCAATACTTGAGATTTTAGATGACAATTTGTTAAGGGAAGAGGAAGAACATTGTGATATCAAGAAAGATTGTTTGTCATCTATTTTTGGATTATCTTTGCTTTGTTCAGCAGAGGCGACCCAAGACAGGACAAATATGAAAGATGTCTTGGTTACCCTTAACAAGATGAAAAAGAAATTTATGAATGAAGCTGTAAGAATCAAGTAATCATGCTTTGTTTTTAGTAGAATTGTTGAAGTAGATGAATTTCAGACCATCTCATGCATATACATAAAACGTATATCACTGTGATGAGGATTTATTATTACTTTTAAATATTTCGATTTAAAAAAAGGGTAAGAGTTGAGAAACTTCAAAAACAAGAATTGACTTATCCAAGAGAATAAAATGATGCAAGCTTTAGCTTTTAGCTAGTAAGTAATGTTCATTTATCCTGCATCAACTCTCTCTTTCTCTCCAAATTGTTCAAAAACAACTTTTGAACCAAGGGTTGACGTTCGATTCTTCAAATTTATTTGCCTTTTGGAAAATCAAGATTAGGTATAATTATTTTTATGATTGATTAGAGTGATTTTTTTCCTTCAAATATATGATCATTTGTGGTTTTTAAATGTAAATTTTTCTTGTTTCTCCCTTTTTCAGTAGTTCATATTTCTTTATATTTTTTATTTTATAGTATGTTTTGTTCTACTTTTCTATTCATGAAAAATTCTCATTTAGTATATCATTTTAACAATTACTTTTGAGTTGTTATAACATATGTGGTCGAAATCTTAGACTTTTTTAATAAACTAAAACATCTAACTACAAGTTCTCCTTGAAATCCAAAATAGGAAGAGATGAGATTTATGCAAATAAGACCCTGTTGTCGCAAGGATATATGGGAGGGGATTTGAGGTGAATATTTGATTCTTGTTGTGTACCCAAAAAAGTATGAAATAAGATGAAGCTGTTGTATTGTATTGTGCAGTCCAAAGCCCATATGGAGTCCATGAAGAAGGCTCAATTTAGTAAAATCCCAATTCAAAAGCAAATAAATTATTATTATTTTCATTAACAAAAGTCTACTGCTTGCCATAGCAAATATTCATTGTGAATGACTACTAAGTTATATAATCCTAAAGGATGCTGATTTTAGAAGAAGAGGGAAAAAAAAAGAAGTGTTAGTAGCCTCTGTACTATTAAGATTCAGAAAAGTTGGAAAATAAAAGAAATAAATAGGCAAATGCAATTGCAATCCTATTACTGTTAACATTAAGAAAAAGAAAAGAATACGACAAAAGACAATAAGTGACCATAATTTTTCCTCCTCTTTCTGAAATTTCCAGCAACTAACCCCTCGATAAAATTGGAACATACTGAGAAGATTTTAGGATAATGCACAAATGATGAAGAGATGGTGTATTTTGACTATTTTTAGAGAGTAAAATAAAAATTTAAGAAAAGATTATAATGAAGAAACAAAAACAAAAATTTAGACCACCTGCATTATACAAATCCTTTAGAGGTTGTTACCCATATAAAATTAATTAGTTAATTAATACTTATTTTTAATTCAATTCCTAACAAGTATATTATAGTGTCCAAAAAGTACGATGATATATTCAAAAGACATTGTACATTTAATACAAAGATTAATTAATATTTAATGTTAAATTATTATTTTAAATATCTAAACTTAACTACACTTTAAATTCTGACTATATAAATTCTTATTCATATTTACATTAATCAATTGGGTGGAGCAATATTTGTTAAAATATCAATAATTAATTATATTTTTTAAATTAAAATATAATATATTTTAAAAACAATTTGAAGGAGTCTCTTAACTATACTTTTTAAGCTAATTTATATAGATTGAAATTTTGTTTTGGCAAACAAATCGTTCGTTGATTATTCATTAACGGTAAGGGACAAATTAAGAAGAAAAAAACTCAAACTTGATATAAATCTCTTTAAGGAGAGTTTGGAACACCAGTTGAATTATGTTGGTTAGTCACAAACTTTTATTGAAAATTGAAATAATTAGACAAAATAAAACACTGCCAATAATTCATCATGAGCAATATTCACAGTAAGTTTACGTGAAATTTCTTGCCACTAACCCAACCCACCACGCAATAAGCAATAGAAATTAGGAAAATTTATTTAAGTGTGTCACCAATTGAAACCGACATATGGAAGTGTGGTTTCTTTTTTCTTTGCAGTGAGAGAAGAAGAAAACAAAATGATTGGTAAAGTAAGGGATAATGTCTTGGTCAAGGTCAAAAAGTTGATTCCCATAAAAGAACACTGGTTAATTTCTATTTTGTCAAAAGTATAAAAATAATTACTTATCAAAAAAAAAAAAAAAATTGAAAAATATTTTTATTACTTTTGAAACAATCATTATGGCCAACTTTTATACACATGTAAAGTTAATCATAATGACCAATTTTTCCACAACACTTGCTCACTATTTAGACACACAGTGAAATTAATCTTTCTCAGGCAATTAATCATGTGATATTGTTGAAAGTTGGGTTGAGACAGAGTAGTGGAGTTTTTATGAGGAGTCGTGTTTAACTATTGCATCATGGATAGTATATCTTCAACTTCAAGCTTACATATACAAGCCAACTTGTTACATCTTACGCCCCAAATACCATTAAAATTTACTAATTTTCTCAAATCATTCAGCTCACAGGCAGTCTCTCACTAAGCCTAGGCCTTACATTGCCAAATCTTGAGGGGCTTTACTTGTACAACAATTCCCTCTCAGTGGACTTATTCCAAGCTCCATATCTAATGCAACCCAGTTCATTGACCTTGACTTGGCCATATTTCAAAAAGAGATTCCAATAAAAAGGACACTTGTCAAGTTCTGTTTTGTAAAGGGTAAAGAATATTTTTACAACTTTTGAAATTATCAAAACAAATTATTATTTTTCAATTTTATAAAAATTATCAATAGTAAGAAAAAAAACTTTCTATTAAGTTCTTATGCAATTAAAAAAAATTGATACATAAAAATAATTATTGTATCAATAATAATATCATGAGTAGTTAAATAAATAATTTATTAATTTTAAAATAATTAAAATAAATTTTAAGAGTTAATTAATATTATTTTAATATATTGTAATTTCACCACAACACTCTTAACTCACTATTTTTGACATATTTGAAATTATTGGTTATCGCCCTCTTTGTCAGGCCATTAGTCATGTGCTATTGGTTGGAGTTGGGTTGGGACAAAGAGTAGTGGAGTTTTTATGAGTAGTCATGTTCAACTATTACATGATACATTGTATATATATCCTAAGCTCTTCTGCAAAGTCAACTTGCGGTACGTCCCCTCTTTAGATTAGATATAGAGAAGGAGATGACAAATGAGAGTTGGGCAGGGACAACGAGTAGTGGAGTTCTTATGAGTAGTCATGTTCAACTATTACAAGATACATAGCATATCTAAGGATCTTCTACAGAGTTAACTTGCCGTCCCCTCTCTAAATTTAAGCTTATAAATACAAGCTCGAAGTGTTATATCTTATGCCACAAATACCATTAAAACTTACTAATTTTCTCAAACCATGACGATGCAGTTCTTCCTTGTTCCTACTGTTATTTTTTTCCTGCTTCACTCTTCTATGGCTAGATTAGCTATAGCTACTGCAGTTCACGACATTAACACAGACCAATCTGTTCTTCTTACTCTCAAAGACCACATCACTCATGACCCAAATAATACCATTGCACAAAATTGGTCTACGAGCACCTGTGTTTGTAATTGGATTGGCATTACTTGTGGAGTACGCCACCTTAGAGTTACTGTCTTGAATCTTTCTTATATGGGTCTTGTTGGGACAATCCCTCCTCATATAGGGAACTTATCCTTCCTAAATTATTTAAATCTTGCAAACAACAGTTTTCATGGTTCCTTGCCTAATGAATTGTCTCGTCTTCATCGTCTGGAAATATTCAGTGTCCGATTCAACAACTTTGCCAGAGAAATCCCTCAGTCCTTTTTTAACAACTTATCTTCCCTGAAAAAAATTGCTTTCGGTTATAACCAGTTTTCAGGTTTCCTACCCTCTAACATCTTCAATATGCCTTCTCTACTAGTTATAGATTTTGGTTATAACCAATTCTCAGGCTCTATCCCTTCCACTATTGTGAACGTTTCATTACTAGAATACATTAATCTGAGTCACAATAATTTAACTGGTCAACTCCCCAAGAATATCTTCGATCACCTTCCTGAATTGAAAAAGCTTTATTTGTCTAACAACCAGTTCTATGGAGAAATTCCATCAAGCTTGTTCAATTGCAAGCAACTGCAACATCTATTTCTGGCTTATAATAATTTGACAGGAACAATACCGGTGGAAATTGGGAACTCATCCTTGCTTATGCGTATATATTTTGACTTTAATAACTTACAAGGTATGATTTTATTCAGCCTGCAAAATCTTGAACTACTTCAAATGAATGAATTTATGCTTTTTAGCTGCACTGCAATAAGATTAATTACTTGATAAATGAAATAAACTTAGTAGTTGGCATTTGAAAAAAAGGCCAAGAAATAATATAATTAGAGGAAGAAAACTAACCTTTACATGTTCATATATTTCAGGTACAATACCAGGTGAGATTGGAAAGCTTTCTAATCTAGAAATTTTTGGTCTTCAGTTCAACAACCTGACAGGTGATATACCATCGACATTCTTTAATATCTCCACAATTGTAAAAATTTCGGCAACTTCAAATAAGCTCACAGGCAGTCTCCCACCAAGCCTAGGCCTTACACTGCCAAATCTTGAGGGGGTTTACTTGAACAGCAATTCCCTCACTGGACCTATTCCAAGCTCTATATCCAATGCAACCAAGCTCACTCAAATTGAATTGGCTTCCAATTTATTTTCTGGCTATATTCCGAGCACACTTGGCGATTTAAGAAACCTTCAATGGCTGCACCTTAGTGAGAACAATTTGTCTTTTGAAACTTCTAATCATGCAATGAGGATACTTGTTTCTTTGGCAAACTGCAAATACTTGCAAAGAATAGATTTCTCTTCGAATCCATTGAATTTTGTCCTGCCAACCTCCATAGGGAACTTCTCCAGTTCTCTAAATTATTTTGGACTTGAGAATTGCAACATCAAGGGTAGCATTCCGGAGGATATTGATAACTTAAGAGGGTTGAATTTCCTCAACCTAGCATCCAATTACATAACTGGAACCATTCCAGCTCAAATAGGAAATTTGAGAGGGCTACAAACTTTGTACCTTGACCACAATGAGTTACAAGGATACATTCCGCAAGAAATCTGTCAACTTAAGAGCCTCTGGAGCTTCTACTTAAGCAATAACAAGCTTACTGGACTGGTACCTACCTGCTTTGGGAACCTAACCTCTTTGAGGAAACTTTCATTAAGTTCTAACAGATTAAATTCTACGTTACCGTCTACATTGTGGGGCCTTCAAGATATATTATATCTAGACTTGTCTTCAAATAATTTAACAGGATCTCTCCCACTCTTTATTAGTAATCTGAAGGTTGTGATAGAGTTGAACTTAACAGATAATCAATTATCAGGTCACATCCCAAGTGGTATAGGTAGTCTTCAAAATTTAGTTAACCTCTCATTGGCAAGAAATGGATTCGAAGGACCTATCCCTCGATCTTTTGTTGGCTTGGTAAGCTTGGAATCTCTTGACTTATCTGAAAATAATCTTTCTGGTGTTATACCAAAATCTTTGGAGGCACTTATATATCTTAAACGACTCAATGTGTCCTTCAACAAGTTAGAAGGAGAAATTCCAGATGGTGGATCTTTTAAGAACTTCACTGGAGATTCATTCATGAAGAATAAGGCGCTATGCGGTGCATCACGCTTTCAAGTCCCTCCATGTAGAGCTGAAGCATTTGGTAAACCAAGGAAAACTACCAATTTTTGGTTGAAATACATTTTACCTGCAGTATTAGCAACATTCGCCACAATACTTATACTGGTAGTCACATATGTCCTTGTAAAACAGAAGAAAGGGAAAAGTAAACTAGCCACTGAAGAAGACATTCCATCGCTAGCAACATGGAGAAGACTTTCGTACCATGAACTCAATCAAGCCACAAATGGGTTCTCTGAAATCAACTTACTAGGTGAAGGTAGTTTTGGCAAGGTATATAAAGGAACACTTGCAGATGGGGCGGAAGTCGCGATAAAAGTCTTCAATTTGCAACCGGAGGAAGCATTTAAGAGTTTTGATAGCGAATGTGGAGTCTTATGTAATATCCGCCATCGAAATCTTGTCAAAATAATCAGCAGTTGCAGCAACTTTGACTTCAAAGCATTGGTGTTGAGCTACATGCCTAATGGAAATTTGGAGAAGTGGTTGTACTCTCACAATTATTGTTTGAGCATCCTCCAGCGATTAAGCATAATGATAGATGTTGCAGCAGCATTGGATTATCTACATGACCATTCAACACCTATTGTACATTGTGATTTGAAACCTGGAAATATACTTTTAGATGAAGAGATGGTAGCACATGTGACTGACTTTGGAATTGCAAAGCTCTTAGGTGAAGGTGATACCATTACAAAAACCATGACCCTAGCTACTATAGGGTATATGGCCCCAGGTGATGTAATTTCTAATTCATTTTTGAAATTCAGGTTCAATTTCTCATAAATAATGTTAAAGCACAAGTTTGTTATCTTTTACGCAGAGTATGGTTTGGAAGGAATTGTTTCTAGGCGTGCTGATGTTTATAGTTATGGTATTTTACTCATGGAAACATTCACTAGACATAAGCCCACAGATGAAATGTTTCTTGGAGAACTAAGCTTGAAGCAATGGGTGCAAAGGTCATTTCCTCATGCAATACTTCAGATTGTTGATGGAAATTTGTTAATGGATGATGAAGAAGATTTTGATATTAAGAAAGATTGTTTGTCGTCTATTGTTGGATTAGCTTTGGACTGTTCAGAAGATGCCCCAGATGAAAGGACAAACATGAAAGCTGTCTTGGTTGCCCTGAACAAAATGAAAAAGAAATTTCTGAATGAAGTTGTAAGAAATTTATGAAAGATGTCCAACACCCCATGGTATATATGTTAGCTCCGAATTTATTCCTCTAATTTTATAAAAGATGTCCATCACCCCATAGTTTATTTATTTTTGAAAAAAAATAGGATTATCATTAAAGGGTAGGAAAACAGCGGGCGGCTCTACAGAAGAGCTCTGAGCCAACTCTGCAACAAGAAGAACTACCTTGTGACACAAGGTAGGGTCTTTGAGGGCTTTTTATGTCACCTGATGGGCAACACAATTACAGTTTCAAAAAACAAAAAAAAAAGGAACACTGAAAACAAAAAATAATTTTCACCCCTAAAGTAAACGAAACTATGTTCAGTATCCTTCTAAACCCTTAATTCAAAAAAATAACTTTAATATAAATAAATCGATGTATATAAATCATTTATATTGTTGATGAGGTTTTAGTTCTAATGGATTAGACGGGGGTGGTTGGGAACCAAATGGTCTCGGGTTCACATCTCATCATCAACTAATGTGTAGTAATTATTTTTTCCTTAATTGTGAGTTATTTCTCTGCCTAAGTTTGGTTCACGTTACAATATGGATGAATTAGAAACCTCCCACTGTCAAAGACATGACTTAATGTTTCTTTTGCTAATGTTTTTTTTCCTAAAACAAAAATATTGTCAAACTCCCAAATAGATGTACGACTAGCCGGAGAAATAAGTGTTTATATCCCCGTAATCCTGAATATTCAAGCAATGTATCTCACAACTTATAAACATATTATAGTCAAGACTACTACAAAATTAATGAAAATACTGGTAGGGGTTTCCCATTATGTGGAACATACCCATAATATATACAAACAACCTGTTTACAACAACTACAATAAATGATAATATCAAAATATACAGAGGAGCTCCGCTCCTAACAAAACATGTAATCACCATGATGAATTTGATACATGTCTAACATTAATGCACAACACCTAAAGCGACTGCAAGTATTGTTCTATACGCTCTAAGTGTGCTATCTCCAAAATATACCTTGCCGCAGCAGAGTCGGCAGGTAGCAAATGTTTGTCAGGACCAATAGTAGTTTCTTGGAGACTAAAAACAATCACAAAGGAAAGAGTGAGTCACAAGAATTCGGTAAGCAAATCATGTACCCTAAGGGTACCATCATCACACAACACATGTATCATACCATATATTCAAAATAAAGTATTTACATATGTACATAATTACAGTTTTCATATGACCACAATTTGCATAATTCACGAATGTCAACATATCACTCAAATCGTTCAAACACCCACCTAATTTACAAACAATTGTACAAACAAAGGGCCAACGAGTAACTCAGCCCCGCACAATAATATCTCTCCTACCGGGCATTTACGCGCCCCCACAACAAAGTAATTCTCCGCACACAATCCATCCCACCGAGGCTGAGCACTCAATTTGTTTTTAAAATAATTATCAGAATCAGAACAACTCATATCAAACATCAAATTCAATTATCCTAGGTGCAGCTGGACTTTAATTTTGAAAATGAAAACCATTTTAAAAAAAAATTTCACGTTGTTGGCCCTTATCAATCACATTCAATATCAAATGCATATCATTCAATGAAATCACTGAAATAAATTATTTACTTATTTATCATCATAAGGTATCAAATCACTTATACATATAATTGCACACAATAATCTGGTAATCGTAATGTCACACCCCTTACAGAGACATGACTGGCCAAAGGGTTGGATAACCAAACCTCCGTAACCCTGAATTCAAATCAAAGTAATAACCACGACTCTTGACCCAACAAAAAATTAAATAAAGGTAATTTTTATAAAATAAAAATTTGCAGTAAAAGTTTATTTTTTTGAACCAATTAGCAACTTACTGCAAAATTATATAACATGTTTCAAAATACCACAAATAAGTTTTTTCTAATTTCATACAATAACATGAGGACAGATGTCTAGCCTATTACATCATGCCAAATTTAACATTCCACCACTTAAGTGTGACTGCAAACTTTCATCCTTAACTTCAAGTATGAGATCCTGAAAAATACATTGCCTGTACTTTGTCGGCAGGTCATAAACTCGGCGACACCATATATTGAACTCCTGAAAAAAATATTATCCACAAAAGGGATGAGTCTTACGGACTCCGTGAGTGGAAAATCGTACCCAAAGGGTACTAGTATCACTCAGCACAAACGTATAACATATATATTAACCTCATATAATATTGTTCATATCATAACTCACGTTACACGTATACATGATAATCATCATAAAGTCACAATTTACATAATCCACGCTATCACAAATCAATCAGATAAACAATATCAAACAAAGCAACCAAAGGGCCAATGAGTGACCCTGCCCCGCACAACAGTATCACCCCCCTACCGGGCATTTACGCGCCCGCACAACAAATTAATCTCCGTACACAATCCATCCACCGGGGCTGAGCACTCAATTTAAAAAAATATTCATCAGAATCAGGATTTCTCGTGCTTTTAAATCAGGGTATCCTAGGTGCACCTGGATCTTAATTTCAGAGATGAAAATCATTTTTCAGAAAATGTTCACGAGTTGGCCCTTATCAAACACAATCAATGTCAATCACAGTAACCAATATCAAGCAAACATTATTCAAGCAAATTACTGAATACTCCACTAGCTTACTTTCCATATATCACACATATTCAAATAAATATATAATCACACATATTCATCTAGCCCCTAAATGCAGCAATTAACCACTCACCGTATTATGAATTACATTCCTCGCTCAATCCTCGAATTCACGTGTCTCATCCGGTCCACTTTAAATCCGGAACTGAAATTCATAATTTCAAATAATATTTAGTTCATAAACATTATTGTTATACTCTTTTACTTACTAACTTATATCTCAACTTATATAGGTTTAGTCATGAAAGTTTTCCTTTAAACTATTACATGTCAATTAATATGGATTAGACTTTAAGTGATAAGGTTATCAATGAAAAGGACTTTTAAATATCTTGACAAAGCATATAATAGGAGAAACCATTAGAAAAGAATAGAAAGCATTTAGTGTGTTAAAAATGTTAAAGTTGTCCAAACTTGAGGTTTGGACCAATGTCCACTTTAACGATCATATTTTTCTTCATAAAACTCCGAATTCAGTTTCGTAAAATTTATAAAATACTAGACATATGTAGCTTTATAATGGTATATCATTTGTAATTTTTGTATTTGTATATCAAAACAGTTTATTGTTTGAAATTGCATCAAATTATGTAACACGCAGGATTTTTGACAGCTTTGACTTTATCTTAGTTAATTGAACATAACTTTCTTTAGTAAAAACGAAATCCAATTCTGTTTGTTGGGTTGACTAATAGACAAGTATATCTATATTTATTATTTAGAAACTTTTTCTAAAATCTGTCACGAACCCACTCAATTTCTTACATGAACCAAGAACAGGACACTACGAACCCTGCCTGTCCTAGCCAGAGTTTAACAGCTATAACTCATAACATAATTGGAACCAAGCTACAAAATTTTACAGACAACATTTCAAGACTATAAGCTACATTTTATCTTTTGAACTTTAATTTAATTCTGCCCCGAAGCTGCTCAAAATACCTAATTTCTGTTACCAACGAAATCTGTCCCCTGCTCCCTTCAAAACCAATTAACTCTCCTTGTTCATATCATTACTCACATCCAACATTAATCTATCAACATTGCTTATATTCCCATTAAACTTCTTATTCATAATCTCATCCATTCTTAAATCTAAGTCATTAAACTATCACTAATCTTAAAATAATTGAAATGTTAAGTTAAGAAACTACCATATTGTCAAGAGAAGTTGCTGCCCTTTGCAACACTCCCATGGATTGAACCAAGAGAGAAAGCAAGTACTGCTCTCCTTCATTCCTCCATGGGTGAACCAAAACAGAGCATCACCTCCCTGCTCTGTTGTTGCCTCTTCTGTCAGCACCTCCACAGCAACCGGTATTCCTCTAGGCTGACAACAACGCCCAACCTCATCCCTCACAACCACCTTCCCACGGTCACACTAGGCTACTACACTCCAAACATCAACTCCTGTTACAACCCCACACAAAACAGCCCCAAAGTTACGCCTCCAAAGGATAGGTCAATTTGTGATTCAAAACTAAGGAAGTCAAGATGGCCACAAGGAGGAAAAGAAAGGGGTTTTGGTTGCAAGGGAAGATGATATCCATGGCCGAGCTTCACACTCTTCACGAGGAAAGGCAACAATTTCGGACAAGCAAGAGAAGGAGGCAAAATAGAAGACTCTAGAATAGCCAAGAATGGGAGGAGAAGAAATCGTACAAAAATGGAGAAGGAAACGTGAAAGAAAGAAAAGAAATAGGAAAGTAAAGTCAAGGTCAAGGTCAAGTCAATAAACAAAAAACATGGTGTGTATATAAATATATATATTTTATTTATTTTATTTTTATTTTTAACACCCTTATTATACTTATTAATAAAAGTTTTACAAGTAAATTTTTAAGTTAAAAGTTTACCAATAATGTGGTAGAAATTAATTCTTTTATTATACACATGTTGATATGTACGTACAAGTATACAATTTTATTTAAGTAATGATATAAGTAAATTTTCACATTGTAACCAGATGTATACAAACATTTTAAAATATATTTTAATATATCAAATTATAACTTATTTTAATATATAACTCAACGTGGCGACATCGAGTTATAACACGTAAAGCTCATTAGTTTACTCACAACTTTAAGGATGAGTTTTGTCATTCTACTTTTTCTGTGACGGGGTCGGAATATCTTCAACATGATCCAGAGCTGAAAATCATCAATTTGTATGTTATTTACAATAATCATTATAAGATTAATTCCTTGATTCATTAACCCTATATATATAAATGTACTATTTAAAAACTAATTTATTTTGAACATTTACTTAATAATTTAACCTTTAAAATTTAGAATAAGATTAATCACTTCAAATTATTTATAAATACTAATTCTTTGATTCCAACTTGACTGGTATTCCATAATTCCTAACCAATTACAAATTTCACCTTCTTAATTAGATTAGAAAGAGACTCCCACAATTCACCTAACTTAGAAATTAAAACCATTAATATTAAAATGGCTAATTTAACTAAATTAAGGGTCAATAGTGATAAAATTTATGCACTTGTTTCTTTTGCTATATTGCACCTTAACGTCCAACTTTTAGCTCTTAAATCAACTCTTCTAATACTTGAATTAAGAATTGATTTAAACTCCTTAAACTTCATATTAGATATGGCAGCATATTTGCTGCCTTGATTCAGGCTGCCGTTGGATGGCATGAAAGAAAGCCAAGAAACTGTTATGGTATAGGTCAAAAGGTGGCTGGTTCTGCTATTCACCTTCATGGATTCAACACCCAACAAATAGAATTCCCTAGCAGTCCTCTGTTTCATCACTTACAGCCTCCTACCCGTTCCACTTACACCTTTTGTCCAACTCACACACACCATTTTAGCTCTCGCGGGTAAGAAAAATTCTTCACCCTCATGGCTGGAATTTCCAGCCTAACATCAGCTCATAAAGTTTCCAAACCAAGGCAGCCACCAACATCCAATTAAGGAGACTACACCCAACAAGGAAAAACATCCACGGTCAAGAGAAAAAGAGAGGGAGAAGTCCTTTACCTTGAACTTAATTTAAACAACATGAAAGTTAGGAATTCTTAGGCTAAAAAAAACAGGAGATATGGCTGGTTTTTCCCCAAGTGTAGGGAGCAGGGGATTCGGCAAAACAAGTGAAAGAATGGAATGGTGCTTCCAGCTGATTTGAAATTCAGCTCCTAACCTCCCTCAATCTCCACTCCCACGGCCTACTAGAAAGGAGAACCAAGAAATTCACTCAAGGCCTGAACTTATATGGCAAAGGCAAAAGATTCACGGCGCCCTTCATCTCTAACAATTCCAATAATCAAAAGAAATGGCAGAAGGAAAAAAGCATAGGTCGGTTTACCACCAATATAACAGCAAACAAAAGAAAAAGGTGAAAAGAAGGCTTAATAAAATAATAGAGGAAAAATCACGTGCCACAAGTTTTTATTAGATATTTATATACTTATATATATATACAATTTGTCATTTTATAATTGTATCATAGTTATTAATTTCTCAGTTGACATACTCTAAATGAATTAAACCCTACTTCAATTTATCACATAACCGCAATATATATATATATATATTCTATATCTACTTCAACGCTCATTCATTTAAATGTTTAAATTTTAAATTATTTCATATTTACCTAATGACATAGGTTACATACATATTTTAATATGCATGTTGGTTTCAGGTTATTACAAATATAAACTTAAAAGTTAATAAATAAACAATGAAGACTAATTTTTATTATAGTTTAGTTTCGATTTAAGTCCCAATTGGTATTATACTTTATATTTTAAAGTTAGCTAAATCGGCATTGACGGAAAACTTAGTTATATTTTTTTCGTATCATATATAATTTCTTAAAAAAGAAATACGATGTATAGTTTAAATGGTTTTAAGATAAAAACAACTTAATATCTTATACTTTGAGAGAAAAAACTATTTTTTTAAAAATAACTTAACTAAAACAAATTGTAGAAAGTTAAAAAAAGAAAGAAAGATAAATTATACTTTTCATTATTAAAATTTATACTAAAATTCACTTTAATTCTTATAAATTAAAAAATTAAAAACTCTTAGTTTTAAAATCAAACTAATATGATCTCTATAATAATTTTTTAAAAAAATTAATTTGACAAAAAATAACGGGTACCAACATTACCTTAAGTTTACCTTGTCTTCCCAAAATTTCTAGCCACTAACCCACAATGCAATATGTAAAGGCTAAGGTCTCCGTCAAGGTCAAGAATTTATTGAAACCGCGTATGGAAGTGTGTGGGTGAGAGAAAGAGATGACAATTGAGGGTTGGGTTGGGCAAACAGTAGTGGAGTTTTTATGAGTAGTCATGTTCAAGTAATTTTTTTTTTTTTTTTTTCTGGCTTCAGTCTTCTTACTCTTAAAGACCACTTCACTCATGACCCAAATAATACCATTACACAAAATTGGTCAATGAGCACCTCTGTTTGCAATTGGGTTAGCATTACTTGTCGCATATGCCACCTTCGTGAATTTTTCTTATATATATATGGGTCTGGTTGGGTCAAATGGAAGTTTATATATATAGATTTTTGGTAATTAAAGGTTTATAACTTATCAAATTTACAAAATAAATTATACTTGAAAATGTAATTTTAGTTCCGGAATGTATCATGATTAAACGACACATTTGTACCCAAGAAGGAGCGACGAGCAAAATCTATAACTTTGTGAGTGAAAGATGTTACCTTTTGGTTACTAGTTGTGTTTTGTAATATTTGTATATATATATTTTTATAATTTTTGAATGAAGGTTGTGATACTTTGATTTGTGTTATGTGATAAGAATATATCTTGGAATTTTTGCTAGTTAGTGTGCATGAATTGGTGTGGGTGCTTGTATGTGGTTGATAGGACCAATAATTTTATTTTTCTATGCGAGTTAGAATTTGAGTGCACCTATAATATATTTGATTTGATTATTTATTTGAATATATATATTCGAATAACTCAGTCCCGGGGAGGTTATGTGAGAAGTTTATATATATTTGGTGTCCGAGAGCAAAAGGCCTCGAGGAGGACATGTTTATGTTGTGCAGGTGCTAAATTACTTTGATTATTAGCCCTTTTGGATGTTTTGCTTGATTTGCTTGAATATAATCTTTTGCGAGTTGTTAGTTTTAGTTTTGAATTTTATGTATATGCACATGTGAAATTAACTTGCATTGTAAGTTGTGCTAGTGTGGAACAATTAAGCTTACGTCTCATAATAATATGTTGTTTGATGCTAGTACCCTTTGGGTACGTTTTTCACCCAATGAGTCTTTATGACTCACACTTCTTTTATTTATATATTTTTAAGCACTAGGTTCTCACTAAGCTTCTCCAACCGAAACTTGACCTACCGATATTTGCTGCGGTAAGGTATTCACTTGTGGGAGTTATGTTTAATTGATTTTTCTTATGTATGGATGGAAGCAGAGCTCATTGTTGCCATTATGCTGCTGCTGTTGTTGTATATAAGAAGAATATATATTGATTGTTTTTTTGGACATGTTCCACTTTACGGTGAACCTCTATAGATTTTTATTTTTTATTTTTTTTAAATTCTAGTCCTTTTAGTAAACTTATGTATATGTATAGTAGTATTTTTACAAGGCTTTCTTTTAACTTTTGATTTTTAGTTTATGGTTGTATACATTTCTTTTGAATTTGAGGTCAGGGTTACAGATGTTTAATTATCCATTCTTTTAGCCAGTCATGTCTTTGCGGGATGTGACATTATCAACATCAGGATTAGAGAATTTAATGTCTGAACTTGCTTATGCGTACTTCGACTAATTCACCTCTCTGGTCAGATAAAACGAAGGTCATTAACGTCGAGCCTTGTAAAAAAATTAGAGCTGGTCCATTGGTAAAAGATTATAGCAAATCTATCTTTAAATAAAGTTAGCAATTAGTATTGATGTCAAATTTTAAATATTACTTTTTGCTCAAATAGAATTGATGTCAAATTTTAAATATTACTTTTTTCTCAAATAGAAAAAAAAAAAAAAAAAAGTATACACATTCAAAATTAAAAATAAAAATTTATGTAACAAAATATTTTTTTATTTAAAAATTTACTATATATAATATAATTATTGTTAGAAAAATAATATTCAAACACAATGACACATAGCAAGACAGGCTAACACATTGATCAAATTAATATTTTAATATCGTATCAGCTTAATTTTCTCTTTCAAACTAATACTTTTAAAATAAAATATTAAATATAAGTTAATAATGTTGTGAATAATAAATCTCAAAAATTAAAAGAAAAATTAAAAATTTAAAAATTATTTTAAAGAAAAATTGAAATAAAATAAAATAAATAATTCATGCATCATATGAAGGCTGAATAAATCTAGTAAGTAATATAATTAAACACAATTAATAAAGAGCCGGTTGGATGCAAAATTTAAATTTTGTAACATAATCATGCCAATTGATTTGTTTTCGATCGAAACCCAATTTATACCCGATCCTAGTTAACCCTCTAATTTTGTGTTCGAGCCGGATTTATGTGTCAAATTGTCACCCTTACTCTATATTAGAGTTGCTTTTATTTAATTTTTTTTTCCTGGTTTTAAAGATAAGAATATTGTTACAAGGTAGAAAAACAATATCTGGCTCTACAGAGGAGACATGAGCCAGTTCTGCAAACAAACACAAGGTAGGGTCTTTGAGGGCTTTTTTTTCCCACCTGATAGGCAACCCAATTGCAATTTCGTAAAACAAAAGAAAAGAAACAATGCAAACAAAAAATAAATTTAACCCCTTAAGTAAACAAAACAATGTTTAGTGTCCTTCTAACCCCTGAAGCCAAGAAATAATTTTAATATAAAATGAATTGATTTATATAAATCACTTACATTGTTGATGAGGTTTTAGCTCTAGTGGGTTAGATGGAGGTGTTAGGAACCTAATGGTCCCAAATTCACATCTCATCATCAATTGATGTGTGCTAATTATTTTTTTCTCTTAATTGTGAGTTGAAGTGTGGCTCAAGTTACAATATTGATGAATTAGAAGCCTCCCATTGTAATACGATTTACGATTGATGTATATACTGTTTAAGACATGTAACCAAATCTTTCTCTAGAAAAAGTTTTCTTTTAAAAAAAAAATATATATATATATAAACTTAAAATTTAATAAATACAAAAATAAGACCAATTTTTAATAAAGTTAAGTTTCTACTAAAGTCTCAAATTGTATTATACTTTATATTTTCAAGATAGCTAATTCAATATTATCGGAAACTTTGTTATATAATTTTCTTGATTTGAAGAAATTTAGAAAAAGAAAGAATAATTATTAGATCATATATAATTTCTTAAAAAAGAAATAGGAATGTATAAATTAAATGGTTTTAAGATAAAAACAGTTTAATATCCTATACTTTGAGATTAAGAAAATCTTTCTTAAAATAACTTAGCTAGAACAAATTGTAATCTAATTCTCCACGTTGCTAACATATAGTGGAGCTTCAAATTATATATAAATCATTGAGACTCTCTTGATCTAGTTGCTAATTGATTAGTTTTAAGAGTGAGACTCTAATACACACTGTGCATTTCTAACTTTCAATAGCTTGTTAATTTGTCTTAGTAACTATAAGTGTTAGGTGAAGCCTCATAAATAAAGTTTGATATATTAAAACATATAGTTGTTGTAAATTAATTATGACACACTTGATCGTAAGTGATGATCACGAGCATTAAATTCTCCAAAAATATATTTTAATCTATGTATATCGTTCATAGAATATCTAAATCTAAATTCTATTAAGCTATTAGTACCTATTGTTAGAACTCGATATCGTAAAGTCGAGCTTTAGATGATGTGTAAATTTTAGTTATAAAATAACAAATATATGAACAACTAAAATAAATAATAATATAATCAAACATGTTATAACCTAATATTAAAACATGAAATTTGAACAACCAGGTGTAACTCTTGATCATAAAATAAATTTAAGTACTTGACGTAAACACATACTACACTTATATATATATATATATACATGAATTATATATGTGTACAACTAAATTAAAATTTGAATGACTTGGAACTTGATGTTATTTGGTGTAAATTTCTAAGTGAAATACTGGTATAAACATAATAAACTAGCTCATAACTACAATGAGTATATATATGAATACAACCAAGATTAAATTTGAACCACACATTTAAAAACTTGACTTTAGACGTAATCATTGTGATATTATTTTATTCCTTATTTTTGTTTTATCCCCCTTCTCCTTTTCCTTTCCTAACCAACTTTGATCCTTATTTTTGTCTCCTTATTTTACTTCTAGATTGTTCCATTTTGTTTCCCTGTTCTAGCAGATTTTTTCGCCCTATTTTGTGTTTCCTATTTTGCCAAGTGAGTCCATGGTTATCCCTTCCCTTTTGCCGTGAATGAACTCTTTTCCTCTTGCCATAAGTGAACCCTTGCATTTGTCTTGGAGTTGCCTTAGACTTTCCTTTGTTTTCCTTGCTTTGATTCGGTTTGAGAAGGATTGGACTTCACCGTACAACCCTCCTTCCTTGTACCTAAGTTAAGCCTCTTCTCTTTCCCCATTTTTTTTTTTTTTTTTTTTTGCTAGCTAGTTGGAGCTACTTGGCAGGAGTAGATGCAGCAACCAGCTCTCCTCCTCCCTGCCCTGCACTCCTTGTTAGCCGTGGGAAGTAAAGAAGGACATCAGCTGCCATCCACGAGTTACTCTTAGTTTTTAGCTTTTCCTCCTTTTCTTACCTCTTGTTTAATGGAGCTTGAAAAATTTAAAGCTGCTCCAGCCATGAGTATAGTGGCTGCCTAATATCTTGGCTTGTAATGTGAAACTCATCTTGAGGGGAGCTGCAATTCATTTTCCTTAGGTAGCATCAAATTTCTTTATGGTAATAAAAGAGGAGGTGCTGCCACCCTTTCTTATTTATAGTTCTATGTCTTCTATTCAATTAAGGTAGTGGTTTTCCTTAACTTAGGGACAATGAACATATGGGAGGTTAATTGGTAATTGGAAAGATAAATTAAGGAGTTGAACTAAGTTGATATGAGTATAGTTAAATTCAAGCTTGATGAATATAAGGCAGTTAGTTTAATTTAAATGTAAGTTGGAATATGAGTATGATTGAAATTTAGGGGTTTATGTTGAATTATTAGTGTTTATATATATACATACACACACACGTCAATGGTAGGAACTTATGCACTCAAGATGTTTGATAAAATGTTTACAAGAAACTAATTATAACTTTATGAGTAAATTTGATAGATTTAATTCTTAGTGGTTACTTGTTATTTTAATTTAAATAAGAAGTTCATGAACAAGAATAACAGGAAATTTGGTTAATGTTGTGAGTTAAGTAGTTAATGGAAATGAGTAAGAGGTATAAACAAATAGGCGATTAGTTGTAGGCAGAGTGATGAAAATGTGGGTTAAGTGGTCAATAAAATAGAAACAGGGCCAGATTTTATAAGCTAGAGAAATCGGTTATTTAGGGTATCTTCGGTATTGAATTAATTTAGGAGTTCTAAAGAGAAAGTGTAGCTTAGGGTCTTTAGGTTATATTTGGAAAGCTTCATAACTTGATTCGGAGTATATTTATCTTTAAAGCTACTGGACTGCAGCTAGGTTAGTGCAAGGATTTTAAGTAAGCTTCAGCCAAGTCTGGAGAACTTTGTCAAGAGTTATGGTTTGAATACTTAGGACGTCTAAATGAGAATTTTTCCTAACATATTAAAGGACAAATATGGAGTATTACATATTTTAATTTCATGTTATATATATTTTGGAGGTGTTGGAAGTCATGGTTGTGATTTTCGAGTCCTGATTGAACCTGTTTTGGTGGTTTTAGAGGGTCTTACAGAATGAACTAAAAGTGAGGTGTTGAAGATGAATTGTTTCTAACATCTTGATAAACTAGACAGGAAAGTCTCATAATTTAATTATGTATGAGAATTTTATAAGCATTCGAATCAGGTTCTGATAACTAGAAATTGTATGTGCCCTGTTTGTGTTCATGTGGGGTTTAAGTGTAGGTTCATAAGTAATTTTAGGAGAAGTTTCTAAATAAGAAATATAGACATCTTCCTAAAGATAATTTTTGAGCTCGATTTTATTGAAATTAGGTTAAGTATGTAAGTTGAAATCAAAAATATCTTTGAGGATGGTTGTGAACATGCCTAAAAGGGGTTAAATTTAAATATATGCATGAAACTAAGTATCTATAGAATTTTATAAAAGGTTATAACCTATAAAATTAACAAATTATAATACTTGGAAAATTTAATTGCAGCTTCAAAAATTGTTGTTGCCAACGATGCGCGTGAACACAAAAATAAGTGACGAATAAGATTAATAAATGGTGAGTTTATAACTGCTACCATTTGGTTGCTAGATTAATGTGTTTGATTGTTTTGATGTATTTATTTATATATAAATGTTATATAATGGTAAATAAGAATTATATTGCTATGATTGACTTAAGTGAGTTATGTTGATATGTGATCTTGTTTATGTTTTATGAGGGCTAATAAAACTGTTTTCTTTTCCGAAATGATTTTTACTTCAAAAAAATAAAAATAAAAAATTCCAAGTGCACATAGGATATTCTGAGATCTCTGATTTGATAAATGATTTGAAATGATTAAGTACTAAACCCCCGTGGGATGGACATGTAAGGAAAATATATTTAGTGTGCGGATGTAAAAACTGCTTGGTGGGAAGATGTATGGTGTGCAGGGCTAAGTTAATTTATTAGCCCTTTGTGTGCTTTGAATGTTTGGATTTTTTTGATTTGATTGTATAGTATATTACTTGAAATATGTTTGTTAAGTTTTATGTTTTCCATATTTGCGTACGTGTAACCCTTAGTTGTTTTAAAATTTATGATATGTTGATATTAATTGACTATGTATTATATACATGTATAAAGTGATGCTAGTACCATTTGGGTACTTTTTTCCACTCACTGAGTTTGTAGGACTAACCACTCTCCTGTTAATTTTTTTTAGTAATAAGATCTTCAAGGGACGTTAACCATCGATGCTGGGCTTGCCGAGTATTTAGCGATAAGGTATATTCGAGATCACTTGCTTGAAGCCAAAGGATGAAAGTTTGCAATCACAATAGGGCTCTGAGTCATCATATTTTGTCGTGTATGGTAGTCTAATTGTTATTATGTATGATATGACTGGAGCGGAGCTCCCCTATGTATACCGTAGTCATTATAATCTTATTGTATGTAACTAGGTGTACTTATGTTTGTATTTTTGAGCATGTTCCACATTGCAATAAACCTCTATTGAAATTTTTAGTAAATTATTACACATTTCAGTAAATTAACATTTTGTAGTTAACTTGTTTTTTTTAAATTTTACTTTTATTCCTTAGTTTAGTGAAGGGTCATACTCGTTTATTTTTTCTGAAGTCAGGGTTAAGAGGTTTGATTACCCATTCCTCCGGCTAGTGATCATGCCTCCGTAAGAGGTGTGACATCTATCATTAAATTAATAGCATTAGCTTTTTGTTAAGTATCAATTTATCTGGATTTACATGTCAACAATGGTTCCGCGTGGCTCTCAACATCCGACTTACAAAACAAGAGAAAGGGAGGCCAGACCAGTCTTCTTTTTCTTTCACTAGCATTCAAGTGAACAATTCTCCAAGCTCAGCCAAGCATTATCAATGTTTTATAAGGTTTGTAACTTAGAGCAGTCTTCTTCGTCTTTCACCAAAACTTGGAATCCCAATACCTTTCAACGAATTCTAGTGTTCCTAAATTTTTTGAGAAAACTCTATGCAATGAAGAGATTTATGTTGCCAAACTTTTCCAAATGTATGGGTTCCCAACATCCCAACTCCACAGTTTTCTCGCAAAGAGTAACTTTCTTTTAAATTCCAATTTACATGAATTAGAATAGTATCTGCTTATTTTGTTATCATTTAGAATTCTGCAAAATTCTTTGGTTTCATTGGTAATTGACTGTCCAAAGATATTAGAATTTCAGTTTCTTAAGAATTGGGAAATGGGTGGTGCTCGGGGTCCTTCTCCAAAACGCAAGTTAGTCCTCATTAGAGAGATGAGCTATAAATTATAGTGTGAGAGTATAAAAGTAGACAGAATGATGAGAAATCCTTTTATCTTTTAGGGCTTAATCCATTTATATAGTGATAGGTGACTAATGAGGTGGTGCCATGTATCCAAGGATGGTTTCCCCTTAGGCAAGTTATTTATATGCCATGTGTGTAATGTGTGTATTGGATGGGTTTAATACCATACACTTTTGAGTTTTTTTAAAGAGTATTATTACAAAACATGCTAAGATGATATTCGTGATTTTTTTTAATAGTTATTAGAGTAATTGACAATGTTATTAATGTTATACAATTAATAAGTCATGATTTTTAAAATATTTTAATTTGTAATGAATGTATTTATTTAATACATCTTAGCAAGTTAACTACTTTTTTTCTAAAACAACTTTTCATTAAAAACAGAACTAGTTAACTACCTTCTTAAAGAAATGTACAAAGCAAACTTAAGCAACCAATGAAAGAATTTAGTATAACAATATTTTAGTCTCATAGTTACATTAAAACTACTTTAGGAATTAATTGAAGTACTCAAAATTCAGGAAAGGTTGGTAGTTGTTCAGAAGTTGGAAATATCATGGAATTATGGACTAGAAGGGTCCAAGTCCCAAAATTTTTGTACAAAATGGTAAATTTTTTACTTTAATACCCAAAATGGGGTAAATGCTGAAACCGTATTTTCAAAACACGGTTTTTAGGTCTCACCTAGCATGCCAATTCACGAACTTTCCCAGATCATGCACTCGCGCGTGGCGCGCGAGTGGAGGATGAAACCGCCTTTACAAAAGCCGGTTTCACCCTGCTTTTGTCCCCTCGCAGGACCAGCTAGACAGGCCTGTGGGGGACAAACTTTTGTCTGAAACCGGCTTTACAAAAGCCAGTTTCAGACCCTGCAATTGCTTTACAGGCTACCCTGCACGCTATAAGGGTAGCCTGCAAAGCTACTGCAGGCTACCCTGCAGCGTGCAGGGTAGCCAGCATCACTTGCACTAACCGACCCCCCCTTCCCCCTCCTCAATAATTCCCTCCCCCTTCCTCAATTTAATTCAAACATACAAATACAATAATTATTTTTTTTATTGTACATGATAATTACATTAAAACATACAAATTCAAATTATTATTTTTTTATGAGTTTTGGAAAAATTTAATGAGTTTTTAAAAATTTTTTTTAAATATATGATAATTTATAAATGAATTTTTGTGAAATAAATGATAATTTTAAAATTTTAGAATTTAAGATTTTGGACAATTTTTTAATTTTATCATAAATATTTTTAAAATTCATGATATCTTTTAAATATAAAGTATATGTTAATTTATATATTTATAGTTTATGATATATTTAAATTTTAAAAGGTATGATAAATTTTAAAGTATATAATAATTATATGGAATTAAAAATATATGATAAATTTTAAATTTATAGTGTATGACAGTTTTTAAATTTTTAAATTTGGTATTTTTAGAATTAAAGATTTTTTGTTAATTTTTTAATTCTATAGTGTATCATAAATTTTTTTTATTTTAGTTTATGATATTTTAAAATGTTAAAAATCATGATATTGTAAATTATTAAATTTTACTAAATTTTTTAAATTTAAAGTATATAATTTTTAAACTTATTTGAAATGATTTAGAAAAAATAAAAACTATTAAATTATTTTAAAAATTAATGAAACACACTTATATTAATCAAATACATATTATGAATACCATAATTTATTTAGAAAAACTTGCCACACATTTGACGATAATGAAATAAATATGTGTGTCATTGTTTAACAACATGCTGGCAAAGTCGATAGAAGAAAATTATGAACGAAATCATCATCAGCAATCACTGTTAGAGTAGTCAGACAGGTTATCATCGCTCTCATATTGCGCATCAATTTCAACTTCCATCATCGTCAGAGTTCTTAACTCGTCTTGCCGAGCAGCCGCCTCATGCCAGGCATGATACTTATCTAGTCTTCGATTCATCTGGTTAATTTCAGACTTTAGTCTTTCAATCACCTGAGCTATTTCACCTTGTGTTGAACGAGGTAATGTTGCAGATATCGCTTTTAGGACTGACAGCTTGTGTAATCTACAATATGATTCCATCTCGCACCTTATCTCCCACCATCTAATGTACTTAGGTTCCTTAGCCCAAACTATCCAATTTTCTTGTGAAACATTAGTAACTAGTCCGACCATTATATGATCGGCAATATTTTGACTATTAGTAGAATATATAGGGACGCATTGAAACTCTCTTTTCGATCCATACCATGTAACATCATTTGGATCAGTATACTTGTCTACACGATGAAGACGTTGTCTTGGTGTTGATGGCTCAGGTCTGGTTCTAGTTGAATGATCTTGTGACCACCACAACGTCCATGACAGCCACAATATGAGCAGGGTTGTCTTGACATTTTTTCTTGTTATCGAGTGTGAGTTTCTAATAAAAAACAGGTTGTTTGATGTTTTTAACTCTGAAGACCAATTCTGTTTATATAAGCAAATATTTCTTGTTATCGTCAAAATAATGTCACTTGAATATATACTGAAGTAGTCAAAGATTTAATGCGTGAGTGTAAAGTAATGTCAACATGTTTGTTCACACGTAAAGTGACGTAAGCCTGTCCATTTACTGTTTAAATGCTTTATAATTGAAAATACTGTGAACGAGTAGTCATTTCATGAAAATATTGCGTAACTCATTCTAATTATTACATGCTTCATTATAAATTGATGCTAGCATGTATGTTTATTAAAACAATACTTGAATATTTATGTAATAATTTCAGTATTTAAAAACATAATAATAATTATTAGACAATTGAAAATTTACACCTTGAAGTGGTGTAAATTTTGGCAGACCCCTACTTGTTTATTCAGAAGTAAATTCTAATTTACAAGTATAACTAAATTAAAACATAAACTAGGAAGACTCTTCCCATTACAAGTAACAAACACAAAAATTAAAAATTAAAAAACTTATATAAGGATTTCGGGAAATACTAGTCTACAAAAAATGACCCCCTGTACCACATGGGCATGGTCTTCTTCTCCTTGTCGGGTTTCGCCTAGGTGGTACATCAGCCCTGTCACCAAGATCTTCTGAGGGAGGTATGTCATCAGTACCGCTAAATCCTTCCTCAGCTTGCACACCTGAACCCATACCCGGGTCATATGATGCAGGTGTATTACCATACTGAAAGTATAGCACCTGTGGTATAGGAGAGTTAAAAATCTCTGCTTGATTGCTGTGCAAAGTCCGGCATAAGCTGATGATACATAGATGAACTACTAGCCATATAAAGAGGTGGAGACATATGTGCTGGAGATGGAATATACACATCTGATGGTCGGACATCAGCATCAACAAGTCCATAAGAAACCGACAGTCTAGGGACATTAGTTCTACTGCATCTACGACGTTGTGATGACAATGATGATGATGATGTCGAATGAGTAGAATGGGAAGGAGCTGGATCAGCATGGATAAGACCAACTCGTGTAAGATATCTCCTACTTGATACGTCTATACCACTCATTGTACTAGGTTGTATGAGCAGCATGACCATGTGCAACTCCCAGAACATCACCTATCTGGACCAGATTGTATCTCATGCCCCAAATGGCTATGTGGTTAGCATGTAGCCAACGGTAGTCTGTGATGTCCTCGTCCCCGAAGATCAAATTTGTGCAAGGTTTGATCGGCCTCAATGTCAGTAGGGTTTTCTGGTATAGGTTATTGATATCTAAATTGATGCATTACCCTATCCACTTTCTGATACTCAACAATATGAAAACATATTAAGGGTACTTTAGCACCCCAAATATGTTGGTCTCGATAATAATAGTTTGGTATCAGGTGTCTCAGCTCATCATCAATGTATGGTAGTAATATGAATTGCAATCCAAAAACAGTGTCAATGTTTTAATAAATAAAATATTGCAACATGAATATGTTAAATGATACATAGATATAAGATAAACTTGTAATTACCTGCTCTGCTGACATCCTGTCCAACATCTCCCTATATCAAGACACCACATTATGGCCGATTTGAGTTACTTTGAACTTTACTCTCCACAAGTCATTTACGTACCACACATTATAAGCAAATGCATAAAACTAATAATTTTACATACCTCGCGCCTAAAGGACGAAGATTATCCCATGGAATGTTTGTCTCCCTCCTCGGTGCGAGAAAGGGTAGTCTCTCTCATGCCCATACCTGGAGTAATATCAAAGGTCCAGCAATTTCAGAAGCATCAAGGTGAGTGGCATGACACATCTCCCTGTACAACTAAGCCAGGGAGGCACTGCCCCAGCTGTACTGTCCTGCGACATATAGGTTTTCCAGTAGAAATAAGAAACAAATGTGCACATGTGTACTTGTCTTACTGGTGAATAACAATCCACCCATCAGCTGTAATATATAAGCTCGTGCATATCTCTGCGTTGTAATGTCATCACCGTCGACTGGAAAATTCTGAAATGTCAATCCTAACCAGCTCATTTTCAATGTGTTACCCTTAATAGCTGTAGCAGGGGGACACAACTCCCAATAATCGCTCGCACTCAGTTGCGACGTCAGCACCAACTAAGCCAGAGACAGGCTCACCGTCAATAGGTAAACCGAACAGAATACTAACATCTTATAGTGTGATGGTGGCCTCACCGTGCGGCAGATGAAATGTGTGAGTCTCCGGCCTCCATCGCTTGACTAAAGCTGTCATAAGGTGCCAATCAAGCGAAATAAACCCCACCCTGATCACACCGCCAAATCCTGCCATGGTCAAGTACTCCAATACACGAGGATTAATATTATTAATATGATTAAGAATCTCCCGGCCGAACACCGCCTCCCTCCGACGGTACCTCAGGATATAGGTCCTCGCTCTAAAATTTTTAAAACATATTGGTAAGAACATTTCCGCTAATAAAATGAATTTGAAAAATTAAAGGTAAATCGATTTGTTATTTACATACCTCGTGATCCGCAAAAACTTTAACAGATCGATGACTATCGTATAGTCTAAGGATTGAAACATCTACTAGGGCAACGGGATCCATGAATCTGCATAACAAAAGACAAATCAAATATTTGTTAATATACATACACAACAATAATGTTACGATTTAATGTAATGGGGAAAGACTTAGATAAAATGGAAAATCCTTGAAAAATTCATAATAATATTACAATAATACACGACAATAATGTTTATAAATTTCAAAATAATTTTACATGACATGTGGGGGACATAATGCCTAATATATACATAATAAAAAACTAGAAAAAAATACATAAATATGAAAACTCTTCATTTACATTAAAGTAAATAATGCGAAAATGGAACTTGTCTTTTAAGATTGTGTAATCTTAGGACAATTTTTACGATTGTATCCCTCCTGCCTACATAAACCACACCTATGTTTCCTCGAGGACTCTGTAATGTCCATCTCATTATGAATTCGATGTGTTTTCGGCCTACCATTCTTTTGCAATTTAGACATGTCGGAAACCACATGGGGGAACTGGAATTCCGGCCAATAGTCATCGTGCATCACTGGGTTGAATTGTGTAGTGTATACAAGCTCCTGATTTCTCAGTTTATACCACTCCCTAATAAAGTCATTATAGTTCAGATGCATGCTTGCACAAGCTGCTATAACATGCGAGCATGGGAGAATGTATTACTGAGGTTTGTTGCATGTGCAAGTTCTTTCATTTAAACGCACAGTATACTGGTTGCTGCCATTTCGGGCTTGCCATCCACGAAATTGCGTCTTTATTTCAATTATCCCCAAACCGGTATGAAACTGTCTCAACTCGTGTCCACCTGCTCTTTCTGCCCAATTTTGGATTTTTTTCTATAGTGTCGGTTATGTATTGATTGCCAGCATTTAGCTGAGCATTAATATACGCCTGATGTTCCATGAAATATTTAACACATCGGTAAAATGTCAACCGCACCAGTGCAGTGATTGGGACTTGTCACGCTCCCTTCAAGACATTGTTCATGCACTCCCCCAAGTTCGTGGTCATGAAGTCAAAGCAGTGACCTCCGTCATGTGCCAATGCCCACTGCTCCAAAGGAATTCTACCAATCCATGCAGCATACTCAGAGTCCAAGCGAATAAACTTCTAGAAATATTTATCGAATTTGCGTTTTTAAGTTTGACTCACAGTGTGGATGAAAAGATTCTTTGCTTTCATATTCTCGTGGGTCTTATGAAAGTTGCTTGCAATATGCCTAATACAAAAACGGTGATAACCATAAGGCTCAAGTCCAGCCATTCCGAGGATCTAAAGCAGTAGCAATTATCCCGGCAATGACAATCAGATATTAAGCAAATACCCACCCGTTGCGTTACATGCATGCGAATCAAACTTAAAAACCATCCTCAACTATCTGTGTTCTCCTCCTCAACAATTACAAATGCAACTGGAACTAAATTATTGTTACCATCAACACCAGTTGCAACCAACAATTTTCCCGTTTACTTTTCACATAGGAATGTGCCGTCAATCTGAAGAACTGGTCTACAATGAATGGAAAGCCCCGATAGATAGCCCAAAAGCCCAGAATACTCAGTTGGAAAATAACTTGTCCAGGATTATTAGTTAGGTTCACTTTCCATTCGAACCGCAGTGTCGGGATTGGTGACACGAAGTGCATTTAAATATCTAGGAAGCTCATTGTAGGATTCCTCCCAATTACCAAACACAAGATTTATTGCTTTCTTCTTCGCTTTGAATATTTTGCTCAAACTTGGACTATAATGGAAGTGATCTTTTATCATTGTAACCAACACAGCTCCTGGTGTAGTTAGGTCTTCATTGATAGTATTTTTGATATATTCAGCAATGATCCCCTTGTCCAGATTATAATGATCCTGAGTCATTCTGCTATAAACACAGCTGTGAGCGACATCCAATTTCGTAATCTGAAACTTTTCAAATCTTTTATTAAAATGTCCTCGCAACCTCCACTTGCAACCCTGTTCGTGGAGCTTGCACCTGAAATCCCATGTGTCCTTTTTGGACTCAACGACTATGAAAGCCACGTGGTTTATAATGTGCAAGTATTTAATAGTATTTTTTAACTCGACCTTCGTACTGAACAACATGTCATTGTAAAATTCATTATGCAACTCCCATTGTGCATTTGGAACAATAACAGGGTTTACTGCATGTGCCCTGGCAATGTTCACATCTGTGTAAAAGGGATTCGGGACATATTCGGCAAATAAATCTTCATTCAGGAGCCTCAATAATATCATTATCATCCACTTCAATGTTAAAATGAGGATCAAAGTTCAAATCAGGGATATCTTGTCCATCGCCAATATCTTCTCCAGGCGCTTCTGAGTAATTCATCGGTGAATGCGGCCTAAGAGATGCTGATGCTTCTCCTGCAACATGAGAACTGAGTTGATCGTATTGCCGCCTACTGGTAGGAGATTCCATGAATATGTTTTCAGGATTCGAGTCAACTGTGTCGTGACTCTGAACACGAGACAGAGACTCATCATAAAGTGCGTGCCTATGTAAATAAATCTCTAAAATAAATCCAGGGTCTTGCGCACTGGCATGCTGTAACATGCTGTACAAGTCCTCATCATCAGCTACTGCAACTGGACTATAGTGGGTTGAATTATTAATAGTACTTGGATATCGACAAATTATAGTCAGGTACTCTCTTCTTCTATCAACCTTTAAGGACTTGCATAAACGGAGCATGAAACTCTGCATACTTGATACGCTTAGGTACACGAATGCACTTAACGGGACCTGAATCGTATTCAAGCCCGTTCGAATCAGTACGCATCTCACCATTAATGTAACACATAATTCTAATTTCTTCCATTATCAAACTTGCACCTTCAAAATGCTTTAAAATATTATAAAATTTCCTCCTTATATTGTTAATGAATTCACTGTATTTTCATAGATTAACTATAGACTACTAATAATAATAAATGATTCAAATTATAATACCCGAAATTACTAATTAATTCAAACATCACAATTAATTCAAATTAAAACTATCCAAATTACTAATTAATTCAAACAACACAAATTTATTACTTATAATGTATATTTTAAATTAATTAAATTAAAATATTATGGTTTCATCTTTAAGTTAATTATAAATATTTATTTTGCCTATTATGAATTAATTAAATAATAAAAAATCTCATTACATATTAAAACATAAAAATACTATCTATAAATTAATTACATTAAAACATACAAATACAAAAAAATCTATTTATCATAAATATATTACTATAAATTTCCCCCAAAAAAATTTTAATTTATAAATTAGTCACAAATTTTAAAATAAAATTACGAATACTAACAAAATAATAAAATCACTTTTTATCATAGGTATATTACTTACCATAACTATTATGAATTAAATAATTTTTATTTTCGTAATAAATATATTAATTAATTTAAAATTATCAAAATTACTAACTAATTTAAAATTATCAAAATTACTAATAAATATATTAATTACATTAAAACATACAAATACAAAAATTATTATTTATTTCAAAACTCATTAAATTACTATTTTAAGGCCAAACAAAATTACTAACTAATTTAAACGTCACAAAATTACTAATTAAATTAAGTGTCACATAATTACTATTTTAAACTTATAAATATTATTTATTAATTTAAACATTAAAAAGTTAATAATTTATCATATCATAAATATACTAATTATTGCAATTATCATAAAAATTACAATTACAACAAATTTTTAATTATAACAAATAATAAAAATTAATATTTCAACAATTATAATATAAAACTACTGCAAATATAGGTACATGCATACAATAATAATAAATATAACTTTCTACAAAATAAATACAACTTTATGACTTACCAAGTAATAAGCAAATGAGCAAAAAGTATCAACACCGACAACGTGATTTCAACAATAATCCTAAAAAAAACATAAATAAACTTAGAATAATAGAACATATATATCGTGTAACATTAAATGGTTTATATAATTTCTATTTATATTTTATTTTAAAAAAATTTAATAGTATACGTAATTTAAATAATTAATAAGTAAATATTACTAATTATAATAAATAATATAAATAAAAAATTAAATAGTATACGTAATAATATTTTCAATAAGAAAATAATTTAATTTAACTAATAATAATAATAATAATTTTTTAAATTAAAATTTGTATAACTTACCAAGATTTTACTTGTAAATAAAATGTGGGGAGATCAAAAAAGGAAGAACGTGAAAATATTGAGAAAAGAAATGAAGGTGATGAGGAATGAAGGTGATGATGAAGAATGAAAGTGATGAGGAGAAGACGTGATGAGGAGTGTCTTCTCCTCTGCCTCTGTATTTATAGAGGAGAAGACACTTAGCAGGGGTGGATTTTTTTGTTGGGGGGGGGGGGGGTCCCCCCCCGGACGTGATCGCTAGGCAGCCTTCAGCCTAGCGATGCAGGCTGCAGGCTACCCTGCAGCGCGCAGGGTAGCCTGCAAAGATAGCTTGCATAGCTAGTCTGAAACCGGCTTTTGTAAAGCCGGTTTTAGACAAAAGTTTGTTCTCCACGGGCCCGTCTAGCGGCAAAAGCCGGTTTAGACAAAAGTTTGTCCTCCACGGGCCCGTCTAGCGGGTCCCCCGTGGGGACAAAAGCAGGGTGAAACCGGCTTTTGTAAAGCCGGTTTCATCCTCCAATCGCGCGCCACGAGCGAGTGCGTGATCTGGAAAAATCCGTGGCCTGGGAAAATCTGTGACCTAGCATGCCAGGTCAGATCCAGAAACCTTGTTTTGAAAATGTGGTTTCAGCATTTACCCCATTTTGGTTATTAAAATAAAAAATTTACTATTTTGTACAAAAATTTTGGGACTTTGACCCTTCTGTCCAAAAGTCCAAAATACGATAAAGAATAAAACAGAAATAATAGTAATGTCACAGCATGGCATGAGAGACAGTGGAGACAAAGGGATACAGAAGGAAATAGCAGGAACTAAAGCAGAGGCCCGTGAAAATTGTGAAGACTGATATATGTAATGTGTAGGCCGTATAGGAAAAGAGTAAATATTTCATTATTCATTGTGTAAATAATTTTATATTATCAGCTAATAAGATCATAATACATTGATATATTTGATTAAAATTAAGAATTAATGGTTCAAACTAATAATGATGATTGATATGGAAAATAAGTGGCACTTTCATTTACTGACATATAAAAATTATTACACTGAAATTGAAAGAAATATTAATCCATAATAAACAAATAAGATTAATGGAAAACCCAGACTCTAGCGTTGGGCCTATGAGTTTAATTTATTGTAATGCCTCTCTCCGTCTGGTAATGCATTCAGCATGAGGGTTCAACAAAAAATTATACCATTGGGTGTTAAACTCAATATAGTAAATCCAAATTCAAAAGTAAATAAATTTTATTTTTAATGTAAAGAAAGACTTAGTGCTCGTTATAGCAAATGTTATGAAATGACTACAAGTTATATATCCACCAAAATAACTTTTTTCACTTAAGCACGAAACTATTATCCTAAAGTAAACAAAACTACGTTTAGTGTCCTTCTAAACCCAAAAAAAATTATAAAAGGAATTGATTTATACTAATCACTTACATGGTTAATGAGTTCTTAGTTCTAGTGGCTTACACGGAGGTACCTGGAACCTAATGTTTCCAGGTTCATGCACATCTCATCGTAGACTGATGTGTAGTAATTATTTTTTTCTTAATTGTGAATTATTTCTCCACCTTTGGTTCAAATTACAATATTAAAATATTAGAAACATCCCACTGTAATATAATTTATTATTGATGTAAATATTATCTATGTCAAACATATGACCAAAATGTCCCTTTAGCTAAAATATTTTAAAACAAATATATAAACTTAATGTAATAAATAAAAAGTTAAGACTACTTTTTGATTTAGTTAATACTTAATATTTTAAAGAAAGCTAAGTAATGGACATTGACTGAAACTTTGTTATATTTCTTTCTCATTTTTAAGAAATTTAGAAAAGAAGGAATAATTGTTTGATCATATATAATTCCTTAAAAGAAATAGGAATGTAAAATTTAAATGTTTTTAAGAAGTAACAGTTTAATATCCTATAATGTTGCAGGAAATAGGTACAAAGATGAAAACATTTTTCTAGGACCAATTAGTAAAAAAAATAAAAATAAAGCCTATAGTATTATTAATTTTACAATACTACATAAGAGCACCACGAGTGCTCACCAAATATTTCCGCTTAACTTTTAATTGGACTTGTCGAAATGGATAAAATAATACTCTTTTTAGTAATACCAAAAAATTTTACTTGCTTCAAAATATTAAATTGTAACTTGAATTATATAAAAACAATATATAGTTTCAATCTCATAAATACTAATACGAGAGGCAGTTCTTAGAGTCAAATATGAACTACACACACAAATCCCATAATAATAATTAGGGTGGAAGTTTGATTTTAGTTCTAGATCTGTACCCAATAAAAAAAATTGAAGCTGTATATATTGTGCAGTCCAAAGCTCATTGGAGTCCAAGAAGAAGGGCCCCACCCCCCAGTGCTGGAGTTATATATCCACCAAAATAAATTTGTTAACCTAGAGAATTAACAAAAATCAATGTTTGATTTTTGAGCCATTTTATTATGAAATATATATTTCACCTTAATAGTAGTAATAAAGGATGCTGATTTGAGAAAAAGAATATATCATAAAATTAACAAATAATAATATACTTATGAAGGCTTATTAAATATATATATTGAAAAAATTAACCTTAGCTATTGACATATAATTGACAACAAAAAAAAATGATAAGAGCTTTATTTGTCTCACAACCAATTCTAAGAAGAAATTCCACCAAGCTTGTTCAATTGCAAACAGCTGCGAAATCTATCAATGTCTAATAATAATTTCACAAGAACAATACCAGGGAAAATTGGAAACTCGACCTTACTTTTAGAGATATTTTTTAGCTTCAACAAGTTACAAGGTATGATTTGATTCAGCCTGCAAAACTATGAACTACTTGAAATGATTGGATTTCTATTTTTCAGATGCAATGCCAAGAATTAATATAATTAAAGGTAGAAAACTAAGCTCTACACGTTCATAATATGGCAGGTACAATACCAGATGAGATTGGAAAGCTTTCTATTTTAGAAAATTTGGGTCTTCAGTTCAACACCCTGACAGGCGATATTCCATCTGCAATCATTAATATCTCTACAATAGTAGAAATTTTGCTAACTTCAAATCAGCTAACAAGTAGTCTCCCACCAAACTTAGGCCTTACACTGCCAAATCTTGAGAGGCTTCACTTGTACAACAATTCCCTCACTGGACCTATTCTAAGCTCTATATCTAATTCAACCAAGCTCACTGAATTAGACTTGGCTTACAATTCATTTTCTAGCTATATTCCTAGCACTCTTAGCGATTTAAGAAACCTTCAGTGGCGCCTTGCATATAATAATTTAACTTTTGATTCTTCTAGTCATGCAATGAGGACATTTCTTTCTTTGGGAAACTGCAAATACTTGCAAAGAATAGAATTGTCTGAGAATCCACTGAATTTTGTCCTACCAACCTCCATTGGGAACTTCTCAAGTTTTCTTGATCATTTTGGACTTGAGAATTCCAAAATCAAAGGAGGCATTCCTGATGATATTGGTAACATAAGAGGGCTGAATTTTCTCAACCTAGCATCCAATGAAATAACTGGCACCATTCCAGCTATAATAGGAAACGTACCTGCGAGGGCTGCAAACTTTGTACCTTTATCACAATCAATTACAAGGGTACATTCCGCAAGAAATTTGTCAACTTGAGAGACTCTGGAGCTTTCTTCTTAAGCGATAACAAGTTTTCTGGATCATTACCTACCTGCTTTGGGAACCTAAAATCATTGAGGGAACTTTCATTAAGTTCTAACAGATTAAATTCTACTCTACCGTCTACATTGTGGGGTCTGGAAGATATATTGTATCCAGACTTGTCTTCCAATAATTGAACAGGATCTCTTCCACTCTCTATTGGTAATCTGAATGTTGTCACAGAACTATACTAATTAGATAATCAATTATCAGGTGACATCCCAAGTGGTATTGGAAGTCTTCAAAATTTAGTTAACCTCTCATTGGCAAGAAATAGATTTGAATGACCTATCCCTCAATCTTTTGTTGGATTGGTAAGTTTGGAATCTCTTTGACTTAACAGAAAATAATTTTTCTGGTGTTATACCCAAGTCTTTGGAGGCACTTGTATATCTTAAACGATTCAATGTGTCCTTCAATAAGTTACAAGGAGAAATTCCAGATGGCGGACCTTTTAAGAACTTCATTGGCGGTTCATTCATGAAGAATAAGGCACTATGCGGTGCATCGCACTTTCAAGTCCTTCCATGTAGAACTGAAGCATTTGGTAAACCAAGGAAAACTACCAATTTTCGGTTGAAATACATTTTACCTATAATGTTAGCAACAGTAGACATAATACTTATACTGGTAGTCACATATGTCCTTGTAAAACACCGAAAAAGGAATAAGAAATTAGCATCTGAGGAAGGCATTCCATCGCTAGCAACATGGAGAAGAATTTCTTACCATGAACTCAATAGAGCCACAAATGGGTTCAATGAAATCAACTTAGTAGGTGCAGGAAGTTTTGGCAAGGTTATAAAGGAACACTCGCAGATGGGGTAGAAGTCGCGATAAAAGTCTTCAATTTGCAACTCGAGGAAGCATTTAAGAGTTTTGATACCGAATGTTAAGTCTTGTGTAATATCCGTCATCAAAATCTTGTCAAAATAATTGGCAGTTGCAGCAACACTATTTTCAAAGCATTGGTGCTGAGCTACATGCCTAATGGAAATCTGGAGAAGTGGTTGTACTCTCACAATTATTTTTTAAGCATTGTTCAGAGGTTGAACATAATGATAGATGTTGCAGCAGCATTGGATTATCTACGTGGCCATTCAACACCTATTGTACATTGTGACTTGAAACCCAACAATTTACTGTTAGATGAAGACATGGTAGGACATGTGACTGATTTTGGCATTGCAAAGCTCTTAGGTGAAGGAGATACCATGACCAACACCATGACCCTGGCTACTATTGGTTACATGGCCCCAGGTGATGTAATTTCTAATTCATTTTTGAAATTCATGTTTAATTTCTCATAAATAAAGTTAAAGCACAAGTTTGTTATCTTATATGCAGAGTATGGTTTGGAAGGAACTGTTTCTAGGCGTGGTGATGTTTATGCTTATGGTATTTTACTCATGGAAACATTCACTAGACATAAGCCCACAGATGAAATGTTTCTTGGAGAACTAAGCTTGAAGCAATGGGTGCAAAGATCATTTCCTCATGCAATACTTGAGATTGTAGATGGCAATTTGTTAAGGGAAGAGGAGGAACATTTTGATATTAAGAAAGATTGTTTGCCCTCTATTATGGGGTTATCATTGCATTGTTCAGCAGAGGCGCCCGAAGACAGGACAAATATGAATGATGTCTTGGTGGTGCTCAACAAGATGAAAAAGAAATCGATGAATGAAGCTGTAAGAATCAAGTAATCATGCTTTGTTTTTAGTAGAATTGTTGAAGTAGATTAATTCCGGGACCATCTCATGCTAATACATAAAACGTATATCATTGTCATTAGGATTTACTGTAATTTTTAAGTATTTCGATTAGAAAAAATGGTAAGAAATAAGAAACTTGTAAAACAATAATACAATGATGCAAGCTTTAGCTAGTAAGTAATGCTTTTTTTTTTTTTTCTTTTTTTTTTTTTTTATCCTGCATAAACTCTCTCTCTTTCTCTCCAAGTTGTGAAAAAACAACTTTTGAACCAAGGGTTGAAGTTCATTTCTTCAAATTTATTTGCTTTTTAGTAATTAAATCATTGTATATGATTATTTTTATGATTGATTAGAAGAATATTTTTTCTTCAAATATATGATCATTTATGTTTTTCTAAATGTAAATTTTTCGTGTTTCTCCCTTTTACAAGTTTTCATATTTCTTTATTTATTTTTAATTTTTTAATTTTGAGTATGCTCGGTTTGACTTTTTTATTCATAAAAAATTTTGATTTAGTATATTATTCAAACAATTATTTTTAGATTGTGACAACATATATGGTCGAAATCTTAGACATTTTTCTTAATAAGCTAAAACATCTAATTACAAGTTCTCATTGAAATCCAAAATATGAAGAGATGAGATTTATGCAAATAGAGACCCTGTTGTTGCAGCAAGGATATATGGATGGGGATTTGATTCGTGTTGTGTACCCCAAAAGAAAATGAAAAAAAGATGAAGCTGTTGTATTGTGCAGTCTAAAGCCCATATTGGAGGCTAAGATTGTGGACCCGATGGTTTGAGTGTTACTCGAATTAAGCTTTGATTAATGTAGAGCCACAGACTATTTGGGTGTTAGGCTCAATTTAGTAAAATCCAATTTCAATGGCATATAAATTATTTTATTTTTTACTTAACAAAAGTCTACTGCTTGTTATAGCAAATGTTGAATGTGAATGATTACCAAGTTACATATCCACCAAAAGAACAAGACAAAAGACAATAAGTAACCCACTTCATGTTCCTTCGAGGACAGCCGATAAAATTGGAACTTACGTACCGAGAAGATTTTAGGATAATGTACAAGTAAAGAGATGATGTATTTTGACTATTTTCAGAGAAAATAAAAATTTAAGAAAAGAAGGATAAAACAAAAGTAAGTAATCCCCACATGAACCGGTACTGGACAAGTGAAAGAAAAAGAAGAATAAAACAAAAGTAAGTAACCTAAGCTCTTCTACAGACTCAACTTTCCCTCGCCTCTCTAAATTCAAGCTTTTTGTATACAAGCTAGAGGATAAAGTTCCCATTAAAACTCATTAATTTTCTCAAAACATTGACGATACGGTTCTTCCTTGTTCCTACTGTTATTTTATTTATGCTTCATCAGTCTTCTATAGCTAGATTAGCTACAGCAGCTGCCGTTCACGACATTAACACAGACCAATCTGTTTTTCTTACTCTCAAAGACCACATCACTCATGACCCAAAAAATATCATTGCACAAAATTGGTCAATGAGCACCTCTATTTGCAATTGGATTGGTATTACTTGTGGTGTACGCCACCTTAGAGTTACAGCCTTGAATCTTTCTTATATGGGTCTTGTTGGGACAATCCCTCCTCATATAGGGAACTTATCATTCCTTGTTTATTTCAGTCTAGAAAACAATAATTTTTATGGTTCCTTGCCTAGAGCTGTCTCGTCTTCATCGTTTGGAAATCATCTATCTCGCGTACAACAACTTTGTAAGAGAAGTCTCTCAATCATTTTTTAACAACTCATCTTCCCTGAAACTAGTTGATTTAAGTAATAACCAGCTTCAGGTCATCTACCCTCCAACGTCTTCAATGTGCCTTCTCTATTTACTTATAGATCTTAGTTCTAATCAATTCTCCGGCTCTGTCCCTTCCATTGTTATCAACCGTTTCGAAAGCTTAAAGCCACTTTCCTGAGTCAAAACAATCTATCTGCTCTGCTCCCGGAAAATTTATTTGATCACCTTCCTGAACTGAAATTGCTTTTTTTGTGATCGGAACCAGTTCTATGGAGAAATTCCACCAAGCTTGTTCAATTCCAAGCAACTACAATATCTTTTATTTCGCAAGAAGAATACCAATGGAAATTGGGAACTCAACCTTAGATGGATATATTTTAGCTACAACAACTTACAAGGTTTAATTGGATTCAGCCTGCAAAATATGAACTACTTGAAATGATTGAATTTCTGTTTTTCAAATGCCTTGCTATAAGATTATTTGATAAACATAAGGAAAAAAATGTTATGAAAGACTAAATATAATGCTTTAACAAATGTCTCTTAGAACATTCGTAAGAAAACTTACATCTTTACTTCTAGCAAGAAATATTTCGAAGAGATGGTGCTGGTACCCTACCAAATGTGATTGGAAAGATTTCTAATCTAGAAATATTAGATTTTCAACACAACAACCTAACAGGCGATATTCCATCTACAATCTTTAATATCTCCACAATTGTTACAATTTTGGTAACTTCAAATCAGCTCACAGGCAGTCTTCCACCAAGCCTAGGCCTTACACTTACCAATCTTGAGAACCTTCTCTTGCCTAACAATTACTTTAGTGGACCAATTCCAAGATCTATATCAAATGCAACCAAGCTCACAATACTAGAGTTGGCTGTGTTGGAAATTGTGGTAATTCATAATTTTGAGGATTTGAATGTGGAGCCTAGGAAGAACAAAATGCATGAACTATTAAGTTAAGTGTATCTAGTTATATGTAGTGAATCTATCTAGTTAATGGTGAATGTATCTAGCGATGTGTGTGAGTGATTGAGTCCAATGAATATAATTAGTGTTAAGAGAATTGTAGAGTTATAGGCATCTCTATATAAGTGAGTCTTGAGTCATTGATTGTAACAACAAGAAGGAAATATATCAAAGATTAAGAATATAAGCTTAATAATGAAAGCCTCCTAAACCATCTCCTAAGGAGCTCTGTACTGTTTATGCCATACATTTCCGGTTACTATATAAATAATATCTCACCACAAACACTATATTTAATATAGATAGTTTTTGTTATACAGGTTCCCTTGTGCACTCCCCTGCTCAAAATTCCAACAGGCTGAAAATTCATTTTCTGGCTCTATTCCTAGCACTCTTGGCGATTTAAGAAACCTTAAGTGGCTCAACCTTCCTGTTAATAATTTGTCCTTTGAATCTTCTAGTCATGCATCTAGGACACTCGTTTCTTTGGCAAACTGCAAATACTTGAAAAGAATAAACTTGACAAACAATCCGCTTAATTTCGTTCTTCCCACTTCAATCGGAAACTTCTCAAGTTCTCTTAAACCTAACCCGCCACGCAATGAGCAATAGAAATTAGGAAAGTTTACTTAAGCGGGTCCTCTGTCGAAACTGAGATATCGAAATGTGGGTTTCTGTTTTTCTTTGCAGAGAGAGAAGAAGACAAAATGATTGGTAGAGTAAGGGACAAGGTCTTGGTCAAGATCAAAAAGTATATTCGAACAAAATTAAATAGTGCAACCCACCACGCAATAAGCAATAGAAATTAGGAAAATTTATTTAAGTGTGTCACCTGTTGATACCGACGTATGGAAGTGTGGTTTCTTTTTTCTTTGCAGTGAGAGAAGAAGAAAACAAAATGATTGGTAAAGTAAGAGATAAGGTCTTGGTCAATGTGGAAAAGTAGATTCCAATAAAAGAACAGTAGTTAAGTTCTATTTTGTCAAAAGTAAAAGAAAAATAGATTTATAACCTTTTGAAATTATAAAAAAGATTCACTATTTTCCCATTTTAATAAAAAAAATATCAAATAGTAAGTAAAAAACTCTCTTTTATTCTTAAACAATTAAAAACATATATACAGAAAAATAATTATTGTGTTAAATAATAAATCATGAGTAATTAAATAAATAATTTACTTAGTCTTAAAATAATTAAAATAAAATTTAAAAATTAACACACTATTTATACAAATATATATATATATATATAAAATCATTATGGCGAACTTTTCCACAACACTCCTCACTATTTAGACACACCATGACATTTCATCTTCCAGGGCATCAGTCATGTCTATTGTTGAAGTTGGGCAGGGACAAAGAGTACTGGAGTTTTTATGAGTAGTCATTTTCAACTATTACATGATACATTGTATGTCTTAAGCTCTTCTACAGAGTCAACTTGTCATCCCCTGTTTAACTTCAAGCTTATATATAGAAGCTCGAGGTGTTATGTCTTACGCCACAAATACCATCAAAATTACCAATTTCTCAAACCATTCATCCATGATGCAGTTCTTCCTAGTTCCTGCTCTTATTTTATTCCTTCTTCATCAGTCTTCTATGGTTAGATTATTTACAGCAGCTGCAGTTCACAACATTAACACAGACCAATCTGTTCTTCTTACTCTCAAAGACCACATCACTCATGACCCAAATAATACCATTGCACAAAATTGGTCTACGAGCACTTCTGTTTGCAATTGGGTCGGTATTACTTGTAGGTGTACATCACCATAGAGTTATTGCCTTGAATCTTTATCATATGGGTCTTGTTGGGACAATCCCTCCTCATATAGGTAACTTATCCTTCCTTTCTTATGTAAATCTTGAAAACAACAGTTTTCATGGTTCCTTGCCTAATGAATTGTCTCGTCTTCATCGTTTGGAAAGAATCGGTCTCGGGTACAACAACTTTCAGGAGAAATCCCTCTTTCCTTTTTTAATAAGTCATCTTCCCTGAAACTAGTTGATTTAAGAAATAACCAGCTTTCAGGTCTCGTACCCTCCAACGTTTTCAATGTGCCTTCTTTACTAGCTGTAGATTTTAGTTCTAATCAATTCTCAGGTTCTGTCCCTTCCACTATTGTGAATGTTTCTTTGCTGAAAATGATTAATATGCAACAAAATAATCTATCTGGTCAGCTTCCCAAGAATATCTTCAATCACCTTCCTGAACTGCAAGAGCTTTATTTGTCTCACAACCAATTCTATGGAGAAATTCCACCAAGCTTGTTCAATTGCAAACAGCTGCAAAATCTATCAATGTCTTATAATAATTTCACAGGAACAATACCAGTGGAAATTGGAAACTCAACCTTACTTTTAGAGATATTTTTTAGCTTCAACAAGTTACAAGGTATGATTTGATTCAGCCTGCAGAACCATGGACTACTTGAAATGATTGAATTTATATTTTTCAGATGCAGTGCCTAGAATTAATATAATTAAAGGTAGAAAACTAACCTCTACATGTTCATAAATGGCAGGTACAATACCAGATGAGATTGGAAAGCTTTCTAATTTAGAAAATTTGGGTCTTCAGTTCAACAACCTGACAGGCAATATTCCATCTGCAGTCTTTAATATCTCTACACTAGTAGAAATCTCGCTAACTTCAAATCAGCTAACAGGCAGTGTCCCTCCAAACATAGGCCTTACACTGCCAAATCTTGAGAGGCTTCACTTGTTCAACAATTCCCTCACTGGACCTATTCTAAGCTCTATATCTAATTCAACCAAGCTCGCTGAATTAGACTTGGCTTACAATTCATTTTCTGCCTATATTCCTAGCACTCTTGGCGATTTAAGAAACCTTCAGTGGCTCAACCTTGCTTATAATAATTTAACTTTTGAATCTTCTAGTCATGCAATGAGGACATTTCTTTCTTTGGGAAACTGCAAATACTTGCAAAGAATAGAATTGTCTGAGAATCCACTGAATTTTGTCCTACCAACCTCCATTGGGAACTTCTCAAGTTTTCTTGATCATTTTGGACTTGAGAATTGCAACATCAAGGGTGGCATTCCTGATGATATTGGTAACATGCTGAATTTTCTCAACCTAGCATCCAATCAAATAACTGGAACCATTCCAGCTATAATAGGAAACCTGCGAGGGCTGCAAACTTTGTACCTTTATCACAATCAATTACAAGGGTACATTCCGCAAGAAATTTGTCAACTTGAGAGAATCTGGAGCTTCTTCTTAAGCGATAACAAGTTTTCTGGACAATTACCTACCTGCTTTGGGAACCTAAAATCATTGAGGGAACTTTCATTAAGTTCTAACAGATTAAATTCTACTCTACCGTCTACATTGTGGGGTCTGGAAGATATATTGTATCTAGACTTGTCTTCCAATAATTTAACAGGATCTCTCCCACTCTCTATTGGTAATCTGAAGGTTGTGACAGAACTATACTTATCAGATAATCAATTATCAGGTGATATCCCAAGTGCAATTGGAAGTCTTCAAAATTTAGTTAACCTCTCATTGGCAAGAAATAGATTTGAAGGACCTATCCCTTAATCTTTTGTTGGATTGGTAAGTTTGGAATCTCTTGACTTATCAGAAAATAATCTTTCTGGTGTTATACCCAAGTCTTTGGAGGCACTTGTATATCTTAAACGATTCAATGTGTCCTTCAATAAGTTACAAGGAGAAATTCCAGATGGCGGACCTTTTAAGAACTTCATTGGCGATTCATTCATGAAGAATAAGGCACTATGCGGTGCATCGCACTTTCAAGTCCTTCCATGTAGAACTGAAGCATTTGGTAAACCAAGGAAAACTACCAATTTTCGGTTGAAATACATCTTACCCGTAGTGTTAGCAACAGTAGCCGCAATACTTATACTAGTAGTCACATATGTCCTTGTAAAACACCGGAAAAAGAATAAGAAATTAGCATCTGAGGAAGACATTCCATCGCTAGCAACATGGAGAAGAATTTCTTACCATGAACTCAATAGAGCCACAAATGGGTTCAATGAAATCAACTTAGTAGGTGCAGGAAGTTTTGGCAAGGTTTATAAAGGAACACTCGCAGATGGGGTGGAAGTCGCGATAAAAGTCTTCAATTTGCAACTCGAGGAAGCATTTAAGAGTTTTGATACCGAATGTGAAGTCTTGTGTAATGTCCGTCATCGAAATCTTGTCAAAATAATCAGCAGTTGCAGCAACACTATTTTCAAAGCATTGGTGCTGAGCTACATGCCTAATGGAAATCTGGAGAAGTGGTTGTACTCTCACAATTATTTTTTAAGCATTGTTCAGAGGTTGAACATAATGATAGATGTTGCAGCAGCATTGGATTATCTACATGGCCATTCAACACCTATTGTACATTGTGACTTGAAACCCAACAACGTACTGTTAGATGAAGACATGGTAGGACATGTGACTGATTTTGGCATTGCAAAGCTCTTAGGTGAAGGAGATACCAAGACCAACACCATGACCATGGCTACTATTGGTTACATGGCCCCAGGTGATGTAATTTCTAATTCATTTTTGAAATTCATGTTTAATTTCTCATAAATAAAGTTAAAGCACAAGTTTGTTATCTTATATGCAGAGTATGGTTTGGAAGGAACGGTTTCTAGGCGTGGTGATGTTTATGCTTATGGTATTTTACTCATGGAAACTTTCACTAGACATAAGCCCACAGATGAAATGTTTCTTGGAGAACTAAGCTTGAAGCAATGGGTGCAAAGATCATTTCCTCATGCAATACTTGATATTGTCGATGGCAATTTGTTAAGGGAAGAGGAGGAACATTTTGATATTAAGAAAGATTGTTTGTCATCTATTATGGGGTTATCATTGCATTGTTCAGCAGAGGCGCCCGAAGACAGGACAAATATGAAAGATGTCTTGGTTGTGCTCAACAAGATGAAAAAGATATTGATGAATGAAGCTGTAAGAATCACGTAATCATGCTTTGTTTTTAGTAGAAATCCAAAATATGAAGAGATGAGATTTATGCAAATAGAGATATATGATCATTTTTCTAAGAATCAAGTAATCATGCTTTGCTTTTAGAATAATTTTTTTTCTTCAAATATATGATCGTTTATGTTTTTCTAAATGTAAATTTTTCGTGTTTCTCCCTTTTACAATTTTTCATATTTCTTTATTTATTATTTACTTTTTAATTTTGAGTATTTTCGGTTTGACTTTTTTATTCATAAAAAATTCTAATTTAGTATATTATTCGAACAATTATTTTTAGATTGTGACAACGTATATGGTTAAAATCTTAGACATTTTTCTTAATAAGCTAAAACATCTAACTACAAGTTCTCATTGAAATCCAAAATATGAAGAGATGAGATTTATGCAAATAGAGACCCTGCAAGGATATATGTATGGAGATTTGATTCTTGCTGTGTATCCAAAAGAAAATGAAAAAAAGATGAATCTTGTGTATTGTGCAGCCTAAAGCCCATATTGGAGGCTAAGATTGTGGACCCGACGGTTTTGGGTGTAAGGCTCAATTTAAAAAAATCCAATTTCAAAGGCCATAAATTATTATTTTTTTCCTTAACAAAAGTCTACTGCTTGTTAAACAAATGTTGAATGTGAATCAGTACTAAGTTACATATCCACCAAAAGAATAAGACAAAAGACAATAAGTAACCCACTTCATGTTCCTTCTAGGACAGCCGATAAAATTGGAACTTACGTACCGAGAAGATTTTAGGATAATGTACAAGTAAAGAGATGATGTATTTTGACTATTTTCAGAGAAAAATAAAAATTTAAGAAAAGAAGGATAAAACAAAAGTAAGTAATCCACATGAACCGGTGCTGGACAAGTGAAGGAAAAAGAAGAATAAAACAAATGTAAGTAATGTAAGCTCTTCTACAGAATCAACTTTCGTCCCCTCTCTAAATTCAAGCTTTTTGTATACAAGCTAGAGGATACAGTTCCCATTAAAACTCACTAATTTTCTCAAAACATTGATGATACAGTTCTTCCTTGTTCCTACTGTTATTTTATTTGTGCTTCATCAATCTTCTATGGCTAGATTAGCTACAGCAGCTGCCGTTCGCGACATTAACACAGACCAATCTGTTCTTCTTACTCTCAAAGACCACATCATTTATGACCCAAATAATACCATTGCGCAAAATTGGTTTATGAGCACCTCTATTTGCAATTGGATTGGCATTATTTTGTGGCATACGCCACCTTAGAGTTACTGCCTTGAATCTTTCTTATATGGGTCTTGTTGGGACAATCCCTCCTCATATAGGGAACTTATCATTCCTTGTTTATGTCAGTCTTGAAAACAACAATTTTTATGGTTTCTTGCCGATTGAACTGTCTCGTCTTCATCGTTTGGAAATCATCTATCTCGCGTACAACAACTTTGTAAGAGAAGTCTCTCAATCATTTTTTAACAACTCATCTTCCCTGAAACTAGTTGATTTAAGTAATAACCAGCTTTCAGGTCATCTACCATCCAACGTCTTCAATGTGCCTTCTCTATTAACTATAGATCTTAGTTCTAATCAATTCTCCGGCTCTGTCCCTTCCATTATTATCAACCTTTCGAAGCTTAAAGCCACTTTACTGAGTCAAAACAATCTATCTGCTCTGCTCCCGGAAAATTTATTTGATCACCTTCCTGAACTGAAATTGCTTTTTTTGTGATCAGAACCATTTCTATGGAGAAATTCCACCAAGCTTGTTCAATTCCAAGCAACTACAATATCTTTTATTTCGCAGGAAGAATACCAATGGAAATTGGGAACTCAACCTTAGATGGATATATTTTAGCTACAACAACTTACAAGGTATAATTGGATTCAGCCTGCAAAATATGAACTACTTGAAATGATTGAATTTCTATTTTTCAAATGCCTTGCTATAAGATTATTTGATAAACATAAGGAAAAAATGTTATGAAAGACTAAATATAATGCTTTAACAAATGTCTCTTAGAACACTCGTAAGAAAACTTACATCTTGACTTCTAGCAAGAAATATTTCGAAGAGATGGTGCTGGGCTAGCCGAAAATTAGTTTATTAGATGCTTTGTCTAAATTCTTTAAAAAAAAAAAGTACAAAAGCAAGCTCAACGTGTTTGCATATGGCAGGTACCCTACCAAATGTGATTGGAAAGATTTCTAATCTAGAAATATTAAATCTTCAACACAACAACCTGACAGGCGATATTCCATCTACAATCTTTAATATCTCCACAATTGTTACAATTTTGGTAACTTCAAATCAGCTCACAGGCAGTCTTCCACCAAGCCTAGGCCTTACACTTTCCAATCTTGAGAACCTTCTCTTGCCTAACAATTACTTTAGTGGACCAATTCCAAGATCTATATCAAATGCAACCAAGCTCACAACACTAGAGTTGGCTGTGTTGGAAATTGTGGTAATTCATAATTTTGAGGATTTGAATGTGGAGCCTAGGAAGAACAAAATGCATGAACTATTAAGTTAAGTGTATCTAGTTATATGTAGTGAATCTATCTAGTTAATGGTGAATGTATCTAGCGATGTGTGTGGGTGATTGAGTCCAATGAATATAATTAGTGTTAAGAGAATTGTAGAGTTATAGGCATCTCTATATAAGTGAGTCTTGAGTCATTGATTTGTAACAACAAGAAGGAAATAGATCAAAGATTAAGAATATAAGTTTCATATTGAAAGTCTCCTAAACTATCTCCTAAGGAGCTCTGTATGGCTTATGCCATGCATTTCTGGTTACTATATAAATAATGTCTCACCACATACACTATATTTAATATAGATAGTTTTTGTTATATAGGTTCTGTTGTGCACTCCCCTGCTCAAAATTCCAACAGGCTGAAAATTCATTTTCTGGCTATATTCCTAGCACTCTTGGCAATTTAAGAAACCTTAAGTGGCTCAACCTTCCTGTTAATAATTTGTCCTTTGAATCTTCTAGTCATGCATCTAGGACACTTGTCTCTTTGGTAAATTGCAAATACTTGAAAAGAATAAACTTGACAAACAATCCGCTTAATTTCGTTCTTCCCACTTCAATCGGAAACTTCTCAAGTTCTCGAAAGTATTTTAGACTTAGGAATTGCAACATCAAGGGTACCATTCCTGAGGATATTGGTAACTTAAGAGGACTGAATTTACTCAACCTAGCATCCAATGAAATACCTGGGACTATTCCACCTCTAATAGGAAACTTGCGAGAGATACAAGCTTTGTGCCTTGATCACAATCAATTACAAGGATATATTCCACAAAAACACTGTCAACTTGAGAGCCTCTGGAGCTTTCACTTGAGCAGTAACAAGTTTTCTGGACCTGTACCTACCTGCTTTGGGAATCTAAAATCATTGAGGGAACCGTCATTAAGTTCTTACAGATTAAATTCTACGCTACTGTCTACATTGTGGGGCCTTCAAGATAGTATCTAGACTTGTCTTCAAATAATTTAACAGGATCCCTCCCACTCTCTATTAGTAATCTGAAGGTTGTGACAGAGCTGCGCATATCAGACAATCAATTATCAGGTGACATCCCAAGTGGTATTGGAAGTCTTCAAAATTTAGATAACCTCTCATTGGCAAGAAATGGATTTAAAGGACCATTCCGACAATCTTTTGGAGGCTTGGTAAGTTTGGAATATCTTGACTTATCTGAAAGATTATTATCTGAAAATAATCTTTCAGATGTTATACCCAAATCTTTTAAGGGCACTTGTATATCTTAACAGATTCAATGTGTCCTTTAATAAGCTACAAGGAGAAATTCCAGATGGTGGACCTTTAAGAACTTCACTGCAAATTCATTCATGAAGAATAAGGCGCTATGCGGTGCATCACGCTTTCAAGTCCTTCCATGTAGAGCTGAAGCATTTGGTTAGCCAAGGATATCTACAAATTTTCATTTGAAATACATTTTACCTGCAGTATTAGCAACAGTAGCCACAATACTTATATTGGTAGTCACATATATCATTGTAAAACACCGGAAGAGGAGTAAGAAACTAGCCTTTGAAGAAAGACATTCCATCGGTAGCAACATGGAGAAGAATTTCGTACCATGAACTTAATCAAGCCACACATGGATTCATTGAAATCAACTTACTAGGTGCAAGTAGTTTTGGCAGGGAATATAAAGGAACACTTGCAGACGGGATAGAAGTTGCAATAAAAGTCTTCAATTTGCAACTGGAGGAAGCATTTTAGTGTTTTGATACCGAATGTGAAGTCTTGTGTAATATTCCCCATCGAAATCTTGTCAAATAATCAGCAGTTGCAGCAGCATTCAAAGCATTGGTGTTGAGCTACATGCCTAATGGAAATCTAGAGAAGCTGTTGCACTCACACAATTATTGTTTGAGCATCCTCCAGATGTTGAACATAATGATAAATGTTGCAGCAGCATTGGATTATCTACATGAACATTCAACCCCTATGGTACATTGTGACATGAAACCTAGCAATGTATTGTTAGATGAAGACATGGTAGCACATGTGACTGATTTTGGCATTGCAAAGCTTAGGTGAAGGAGATACTGTGGCCAACACCATGACCCACGCAACTATTGGTTTTATAGCCCAAGGTGATGTAATTTCTAATTCATTTTTGAAATTCAAGTTTAATTTGTCATAAAATAAGGTTAAAGCACAAATTTGTTATCTTATATGCAGAGTATGGTTTGGAAGGAACAGTCTCTAGGCGTGGTGATGTTTATAGTTATGGTATTTTACTCTTGGAAACATTCACTAGACATAAGCACACAGAATTGTTTCTTGGAGAACTAAGCTTGAAGCAATGGGTGCAAAGTTCATTTCCTCATGCAATACTTCAGATTGTAGATCGCAATTTGTTAATGGAAGAGGAAGAACATTTTGATATTAAGAAAGACTGTTTGTCATCCATTATTGGATTAGCCTTGGACTGTTCAGAAGATGCCCCAGATGAAAGGACAAATATGAAAACTGTGCTGGCCGCCCTTAACAAAATGAAAAGAAATTTCTAAATGGAGCTGAAAGAAATTTATGAAAGATGTCCAACACCCCAAGGTAAACATGTTAGCTCTGAATTCAATCCTCTCTCTCATACACCAAAACACAAACACAATATGGTTTATAATATTAATAACCTATCTATCTGACCAGGATGTGAAAGTAGAGAAGGTAGGTTCAGGATTTGTAGTGAAGGTGAATTATGACAATGGAGCAGACAAGTTGTTTAGAATCCTTGAGGCCTTGAAGAAATGGCTTCTTATGTTCAGCAAACAAGAGTTTCATGCAACAATGCTTTTGGCCCGGAACCCATTGCTATGGTTGAAGACAAATGTCCGGAATAATACTAACTAGAATATTTGCTTCTCGGATATCAAATTATTTTTTACGGTGGATCTTAGATTTCTTTTGCTTTTCTCAATATGAATTTTTTGTTTCTTCCTTCTTTAGAGTCTATATTTTCTTTTAATTTACAGTTTTAATGTGCCCGGCTCAACTTCTCTACTAACAAAAAAAATTATGTAATATGCTATTTAACAACTATTTTTGCATTGTTACAAGCCATGGGTTTGAAATCTTGACATTTTTCTAATAAACTAAAACATCTAACTTCAAGTTCTCACTAAAATCTAAAGTATGAAAGAGATTAGATTCATGAAAATAGAGACACTGTTGTTGTAAGGAAATACGCGTTGGGATTTGACTGAGGGGTGAATAGTTTGAATTATATTCTGTCCAAAAAAAAAGAGGAAGAAGTCGAAGTTGTTTGTATTAGCATGCAGTCCAAAGCCCATTGGAGTCCATGAAGAAGGGGCCTCCTTGGTGGCTTGATTGTATTCTTATTAAGCCCAAGACTATTTGGGTGTTAGACTCGAATTACTAAATTCAAATTCAAAAGCAAATAAATTTTTATTTTTTATTAGCAAAAGTCTACTGCTTTGTTATAGCAAATGTTCATTGTGGAGCACACAACCTTTTTTTGGATCCAAAATTGCGAAGAAGCTCCTTTCTTCTTGTGTGCCATTGTATATTGACAAGCAAAAAATAATTTATGCTGAAGATCATATTACTTAGAAAATTTAAACTTCTCAAATAATAATTTATATATTAAATAATATTAAAATCATAATCAATTATCGTAATTAATATTACAAATTTTTTATTTATAAAATCATAACAAAAGTACTTAGAACACAAAATTGAATTTTTATATAATGGGTGCTATAAGAGTGTCCAGATATAATAAATATATTTATAAAAAAATTAAAAATACAATAAATATAAAAATTAAGTATCACTAAAACAAAACATGAATTTGCTCAAATGAAGGGACCCTCCTCACCACTCCCCTTCTTTTATCACGGAAGTCACCAAACTAAAGATGAGACTCACGGTGACAAAGGCTTGCCTTTCACTGCATGAAAGAAGTCCTGCTCTTTCACTCCTCAAATTTGACTATGAAGGAAGGAACTCGAAGTGAGACGGCACTATCTTGTGCAATGCAACGATAGTTGGCCTCTATTATAATAAATGTTATAAATTTTTTTTTTATATTATCTTATTAAATATTCTTATGACATCTAAAAAATTTATAAAAATTAATATTTAATTATAGTCTATATAAGTTGTACCTCTATCATCTTGACATAATTATTAATGATGGAAATATGCAATTATATCAATTTAAATAGTGACATGAATGGTAGTAGGAGTGTGCAACTGGGATCAAACTGGCTAGAGGTATAATATCACCCAACCCAATCAATCCGGGTAATTAAAAAAATCCCAACTAATATTAAAAATCAAGTGATTCGGTGATCAAAATATTTAGTTAATATAAATCTTGAAAAATGTGGATTACACTCTAATCAAACTCGCAACCAAGAAACATTGTCCATAACAAAAAATTGAGCCAAATATGAGCCTCACATCCTAATCCCATATAACACGGATCTCGAAAACATGTGAATTACATTCCATTGGTTTATTGGTGAGATTTGGGATTAGAGACCTCTTTATTGCAAAAATATACACACATGATACGATAATTGTATTAATTATTAAACATAAACAAAAGTATCATGTCGTCGAATACAAAAAGTTTATGCTTGGTGAGAAATTGACATTTATATGGTAGTAAATGTGAAAGAGGAAACCATGACGAAGTTTCTTTTTCTTCATAATATGGCCGTAAGTTTACATGAATTTTCTTGCCACTAACCAAACCCACCACGCAATAAGCAAAAGAAATTGGGAAAGTTTATTTAAGTGGGTCCTCTGTTGAAACTGAGATAAGGAAGTGTGGGTTTCTTTTTTTATTTGCAGTGAGAGAAGAAGACAAAAAGATTGGTAGAGTGAGTAAGGGACAAGGTCTTGGTCAAGATCGAAAAGTATGTTCCAACAAAATTAAATAGTGCAACGTGTCGCGTTCATATTGGAAGCATCAATAAAGCACTAAAAAATATCATAAAAAAAGTTGAGATATATAAAAACAATTTAGTCTTCAATCTCAAAAATACTAATAGAGAGACAGTTCTTTTATTCTACTGTTTGTATTTATTGTGCAGTTCTCGTTAAGCCCAAGGCTATTTGGGTGTTTAGACTCAATTTAGTAAATCCAAGTTCAAAAGTAAATAAATTATTTTTCATTTACAAAAGTCTGCTGCTTGTTATAGCAAATGTTGAATTTCATATCAAATGACACTATTTTTTTCTAATATTATACATATTTTTTATTTATATAAATTGATAAAGAGTTGTCTCTATCTCATTGTTCACCTAATCAATTTTAAATTTCTACTCGTATTTTATTTTTTGATCAATAATTAATCTCATATTAATATTTTTAGTTAATCAATACTAGTTTTAATTAGAAATATTAAGTGTAACGAGACAAAAAATATTTAGACTAAATTTTATTTTTTGTATTTTTAAATAAGAGAAAAAACTAAATGAATTGAATTGTAAAATTCAGTTAAAATAAAATAAATTTATTTTTATTTTGTTTCAAACACACTATAAAAAAAAATTAACAGAAGTCTACTGCTTATTTTTGAGCCATGTTACTATCCTATTTCACCTTAATATAAAGCAATATAGGATGCTGAATTGTTAAAGTATTTCTAAACCAAATTTTAGTGTAAATTATAAGAATCAAAAGCTTAATTTATTCAAAAATTTGGCGTTCAAGATTTATTGATTTACTAACAGAAGACCTAACTATTGGTCAACTAGTAAAGGGATAAGGTCTTGGTCAATATCAAAAAGTAGATTCCAATAAAAGGACGGTTGTTAAGTTCAATTTTGTCAAAAGTAAGTTGGAAAAATATTTTTATAACCTTTTGAAATTATAGAAAAGATTCACTATTTTTCAATTTTATAAAAAATATCAAATAGTAAGTGAAAAACTTTCTTTTATCTTCTTAAACAATTAAAAATATGTATACAGAAAAATAATTATTGTATTAAATAATAAATCGTGAGTAATTAAATGAACAATTTAGTTAGTCTTAAAACAATTAAAATAAATTTTTAAAAACTAGCACACTATTTATACAAATATATATAATCATTATGGCCAACTTTTCCACAACACTCCTCACTATTTAGACACACCATGACATTTCATCTTTCAGGGCATCAGTCATGTCTATTGTTGAAAGTTGGGCAGGGACAAAGAGTAGTGGAGTTTTTATGAGTAGTCATGTTCAACTATTACATGATACATTGTATGTCTTAAGCTCCTCTACAGAGTCAGCTTGTCGTCCCCTCTTTAACTTCAAGCTTATATATAGAAGCTCGAGGTGTTATGTCTTACGCCACAAATACCATCAAACTCAAACCATTCATCCATGATGCAGTTCTTCCTTGTTCCTGCTCTTATTTTATTCCTTCTTCATCAGTCTTCTATTCTTATATTAGTTACAGCAGCTGCAGTTCACGACATTAAAACAGACCAATCTGTTCTTCTTACTCTCAAAGACCACATCACTCATGACCCAAATAATACCATTCCACAAAATTGGTCTATGAGCACCTCCGTTTGCAATTGGGTTGGTATTACTTGTGGTGTACGTCACCTTAGAGTTACTGCCTTGAATCTTTCTTATATGGGTCTTGTTGGGACAATCCCTCCTCATATAGGAAATTTATCCTTCCTTGCTTATTTAAATCTTGCAAACAACAGTTTTCATGGTTCCTTGCCTAATGAATTGTCTCGTCTTCATCGTTTGCAAATAATCAGTCTCCGGCACAACAACTTTGCAGGGGAAGTCCCTCCTTTTTTTAACAACTCATCTTCCCTGAAACTAGTTGATTTAAGAAACAACCAGCTTTCAGGTCTCCTACCCTCCAACGTCTTCAATGTGCCTTCTCTGCTAGCTGTAGATTTTAGTTTTAACCAATTCTCAGGCTCTGTCCCTTCCACTATTGCGAATTTTTCTCTGCTGAAATTGATTAATCTGAGTAAAAACAATCTATCTGGTCAGATCCCCGAGAATATCTTCGATCACCTTCCTAAACTGGAAGAGTTTTATTTGCCTTACAACCAGTTCTATGGAGAAATTCCATCAAGCTTATTCAATTGCAAGCAGCTGCAAACTCTATCAATGTCTTTTAATAAGTTCACAGGAACAATCCCAGCGGAAATTGGGAACTCGACCTTACTTCTAGAGATATATTTGAGCTACAACAATTTACAAGGTAAGATGCGATTAAATCTGCAAAATCGTGAACTAGTTGAAATGATTGAATATCTGTTTTTCGACTGCCAAGAATTAATATAATTAAACGTAGAAAATTAAGCTCTACATGTTCATAATGGCAGGTACAATACCGGATGAGATTGGAAAGCTTTCTAATTTAGAAGTTTTGAGTCTTCACTTCAACAATCTGACAGGCGAAATTCCATCTACAATCTTTAATATCTCTAAAGTTGAAGAAATTTCGTTAACTACAAATCAGCTCACAGGCAGTCTCACGCCAAGCCTAGGCCTTGCAGTTCCAAATCTGAAGTGGCTTTACTTGGATTCAAATTATCTTAGTGGACCAATTCCAAGATCTATATCTAATGCAACCAAGCTCATTGATCTAGACTTGATTTACAATTCATTTTCTGGCTATATTCCTGGCACTCTTGGTGATTTAAGAAACCTTCGGTGGCTCAACCTTGGTGTTAATAATTTGACTTTTGAATCTTCTAGTCATGCAATGAGGACACTTGTTTCCTTAGCAAACTGCAAATACTTGCAAAAAATAGATTTGTCTGAGAATCCACTAAACTTTGTCCTGCCAACCTCCATAGGGAACTTCTCCGGTTCTCTAAATGATTTTGGACTTGAGAGTTGCAACATCAAGGGTAGCATTCCTGAGGATATTGGTAACATAAGCGGGCTGATTTACCTCGGCCTATCAGACAATGAAATAACTGGAACTATTCCAGCTCAAATAGGAAGCTTGCGAGGGATACAAACTTTGGTTCTTGAAAACAATGAGTTACAAGGATACATTCCACAAGAAATCTGTCAAATTCACGGCCTTTGGGCACTCTCTTTAAGCGGCAACAAGTTTTATGGACCGGTACCTACCTGTTTTGGGAATCTAGAATCATTGAGGCTACTTTCGTTAAGTTCTAACAGATTAAATTCAACGTTACCGTCTACATTCTGGGGCCTTCGAGATATATTGTTTCTAAATTTGTCTTCAAATAATTTAACAGGATCTCTCCCACTCTCTATTGGTAATCTGAAAGTTGTGACAGAGCTGTACTTATCAGACAATCAATTATCAGGTGACATCCCAAGTGGTATTGGAAGTCTTCAAAATTTAGTTAACCTCTCATTGGCAAGAAATGGGTTTGAAGGACCTATCCCTCAATCTATTGGTGGAATGGTAAGCTTGGAATCTCTTGACTTATCAGAAAATAATCTTTCTGGTGTTATACCCAAGTCTTTGGAGGCACTTGTATATCTTAAACGATTCAATGTGTCCTTCAATAAGTTACAAGGAGAAATTCCAGATGGTGGACCTTTTAAGAACTTCATTGGCGATTCATTCATGAAGAATAAGGCACTATGCGGTGCAACGCGCTTTCAAGTCCTTCCATGTAGAACTGAAGCTTTTGGTAAACCAAGGAAAACTACCAATTTTCGGTTGAAATACATCTTACCCGTAGTGTTAGCAACAGTAGCCGCAATACTTATACTAGTATTCACATATGTCCTTGTAAAACACCGGAAAAAGAATAAGAAACTACCCTCTGAGGAAAACATTCCATCGCTAGCAACATGGAGAAGAATTTCTTACCATGAACTCAGTAGAGCCACTGATGGGTTCAATGAAATCAACTTACTAGGTGCAGGTAGTTTTGGTAAGGTATATAAGGGAACACTTACAGATGGGGTGGAAGTTGCTATAAAAGTCTTCAATCTGCAACTGGAGGAAGCATTTAAGAGTTTTGATACCGAATGTGAAATCTTGAGTAATATCCGCCATCGAAATCTTGTCAAAATAATCAGTAGTTGCAGCAACACTGACTTCAAAGCATTGGTGTTGAGCTACATGCCTAATGGAAATCTGGAGAAGTGGTTGTACTCTCACAATTATTTTTTAAGCATCGTTCAGAGGTTGAACATAATGATAGATGTTGCAGCATCATTAGATTATCTCCATGGTCATTCAACACCTATTGTACATTGTGACTTGAAACCCAGCAATGTACTGTTAGATGAAGACATGGTAGGACATGTGACTGATTTTGGCATTGCAAAACTCTTGGGTGAAGGAGATACCGTGACCAGCACCATGACCCTAGCTACTATTGGTTATATGGCCCCAGGTGATGTAATTTCTAATTCATTTTTGAAATTCATGTTTAATTTCTCATAAATAGTGTTAAAGCACAAGTATGTCATCTTATCTGCAGAGTATGGCTTGGAAGGAACTGTTTCTAGGCACGGTGATGTTTATAGTTATGGTATTTTACTCATGGAAACATTCACTGGACATAAGCCCACAGATGAAATGTTTCTTGGAGAACTAAGCTTGAAGCAATGGGTACAGAGGTCATTTCCTCATGCAATACTTGAGATTGTAGATGACAATTTGTTAAGGGAAGAGAAAGAACATTGTGATATCAACAAAGATTGTTTGTCATCTATTATAGGGTTATCTTTGCACTGTTCAGCAGAGGCGCCACAGGACAGGACAAATATGAAAGATGTCTTGGTTGCCCTCAACAAGATAAAAAGGAAATTTATGAATGAAGATGTAAGAATAAAGTAATCATGCTTTGCTTTTAGTAGAATTGTTGAAGTAGACGAATTCCAAGACTGTCTCATGCATATACATAAAACGTATATCTTTGTCATGAGGATTTATTATTATTTTTAATATTTTGATTGTAAAAATAATATTTCGAAAATCGAATTGAACCAACAAGTTAAGTCAATTAAACTGTCGCCTGAGTGACAAATCAGACTGGATTGTTTAGAAAAAAATTTTGATTCTTGAATTGGTAAAAACTCATAAAAATTGAAAAGAATCATATTTTATTTTTAATAAAAAAATTATTATTTGTATTAAGGGTTAGTGAAATATTTGTATTTTATATAAAAATTAGCAAAATAATTATATTTTATATTGATATTGCCTATATTATTTTAATACATAAGTTGAAATTTAAATGTTTTGATACATAATCAATCAATCAGTTGTCATATTAATTATATAATATTTTTAATGTATAATAAAATATACTTATGACACCATCCGGTCTGACCATTAGTGTAAACTTAGTTGAATCAATGACTCAAGATGCAATAAATTTTTCAAATAGATCATCGGTCCAGTTTTAAAAACATTAAAAAAAGAGTAAGAGTTAAGGAACTTGAAAAACAAGAATTTTCTTATACAGGAGAATACAATGATGCAAGCTTTAGCTAGTAAGTAATGTTTACTTATCCTTCATCAACTCTCACTGTTTCTCTTCAAGTTATTCAAAAAACAACTTTTGAACCAAGGGTTAAAGTTCACTTCTTCAAATTTATTTGCTTTTTAATAAATCGATATCATATATGATGATTTATGATTTTCTAAATTTAAATTTTTATTTTTTCTCCCTTTTTCAATAGTTCATATTTCTTTATATTTTTTAATTTTTATTATGTTCTTTTTTGACTTTTTATTTATGAAAAATTCTAATTTAGTATATTATTCTAATAATTATTTTGAATTGTTATAACATATGTGGTCGAAACCTTAAACATTTTTCTTAATAAACTAAAACATGTAATTACAAGTTCTCACTGCAATGCCTGTGAGAAATCTAGGAATACCCAAAAAAATCTAAAATATGAAGAGATGAGATTTATGCAAATAGAAACCCTATTGTCACAAGGATATATGGGCGGGGATTTGAGTAGGGGGGGAAAGTTTGATTCTTGTTGTGTACCCAAAAAGAAATGAAAAAAGATGAAGCTGTTGTATTATGCAGTCCAAAGCCCATATTGGAGTCCATGAAGAAGGGGCCTCCTGAATGGTTGAGTGTACTCTAATTAAGCTTTGATTAATATAAAGCTCAGACTATATGTGTGTTAGGCTCAATTTGGTAAAACTCAAATTCAAAAGTAAATTTTTTTTTTTTTTTTTTTTTTCACTTACAAAAGTCTACTGCTTGTTATAGCAAATGTTCATTGTGAATGACTACTGAGTTATATATCCTCCAAAATAACTTTTTCATCTAAGCAGTACATAACCTTTTTAGATCCAAATAAGGCTAATAATTTATGCTAAATATCATCTTGATCCCCATATTTATTGAAAAGATTAAAACACAATTGCAGTCTATACAAGCTGTCTCTATCATATTGACATAATTATTGATGATGGAATGGCTGCAATTATATCTATTTTTAATTGTGACATGCATGATGGCAATTAGTTTCTTGTATTAATTAATCAATTTGGTGTTATAGGGTCCCCTTCCATCTTAATCTTTTCAAAACTACCAACTTCCCAATCTGATTAATTAGTTACATTTTCTGGTGGATATTAACGGCGAGTTCACATAAGGTGAGTGAATTGAAATGCTAGTGGGTGACAAACCCAGCCAAAAGTGTGTTTTTTTTTTTCTTTTCTTGGCAATATAGATAAAGGAGAACAGCTCTTTGAATTAAAAACAATAAGATTTTTTTAAATAATATCATTCGCACAAATATCTTGTTAAGGGATATGAATAAAGTGAAGAATTGAATATGATTATTTTAACTAAATGTTATAATAATTATTAAATTATCATAAATAAATAATTATTACAATTATCTTGCAGTTTTTGATTATTTATGGTGTCTATAAATATAAATTTTCACTATTGTATTAAATAAGTTAAGTTGAGTAATTGAGCTAAGTAATTTATAATTCATGTAATAGTAATATTATTTCTACTCCCTCACGTGTGTCCTGCTTCTTTCATTTATTTATTTTAGTTTTTCAATTTAATATATCTTTGAGAAAAATAGCACGAACTAATTTATGACAGCGTATTTGCTATGTCGCTAATATCTCATTTTCATGTAATGAAATTAACATCGGTTCGATATGAGAGTTCAATCGACCAATTGGGTGCATTTTGAAATCCCAATCGCAATAGGAGACAACTTAAAAAATAATAAGAATACAAAATTCAAATAGCACTCCAAGTTTAATTTATTTGAAATTTTAATTCTAATATCACCCTGTTATAATCTTTATAATCAGATAATGTAAAAATTGAATATACACAATAGTTCAATTTACATTATCAACTAATCAATTTAATTAAATAACACTATAATTAAACAAGTCATATCTTAGTATATATATATCACGGGTAACCACATATTGACATAGTAACCATAACCTTAAATATCTTGCATTTGTTAATTTCATATATTAATTTTATATTATTTGTTTGTTCCCTTTTTGTTTTCTTCCCCCTTAAACTGATTTCACTTCTTGAAGATTCAAGATTTTTGTTGGTTCCTCGTCTCCACCGCCCTTCCTTGTTCTGGAAACGTCTAGGCAGATTTCCTCATTTTCTTCCCCTATTTAGTTTCCTGTTGGACGAAGAGACTCACTCTTGGCAGCAACTTAACTTTCTCTTCCCTTATAATCGGGATGGTGGTGTCTCTTGCGGTGTAATAGCAGTAGATCCGTGGAGAAAAGCTAGGTGAGGGCATTAGCTAGACAACCAACCGTGCCCTGTACCTGCCGTCCAGCCATTCTTGGGTTGATTAGCCACCAATTGAACTCCTTTCCTTTCCTTTTAACTATTGGGGCAGCTGCCATAAGACTTGCAGCAGCTAAGAAGTATGGATGTTTGTTGGGTAGTGTAGATGTGGTGGATGATAGGTAAGACAGCAACTTTGCCTTTATTAAATTTCTCTGTTCTTGCTTTACTTAATTCTTGTTAACTATGGGATTGATCAGTAAGACAGTTAGGTTATAGAATTCCCCAAGTGGATTGGGTCAACGTTGGTTAAGTTGTAGAGTCTAATTTTGGGTTTGGCCAAGTATGTGTGTTGTATATCCTTAAATTTTCTATTCTTGTGGAGCTGCCGTAGGAGTGGCTATGTGTGAGAAATTAAGATCAAACTTGAGTGGAAGTAGGTACGTAGTTAGCTACTGAATTGTTCTAACCTGCCCTGTCCCTGTCTCATGTGCAACGTTTCTTGCTGTTTTTTTGATTCTTACTTGCTTGGGTGACTGTTGGATTTTTTTTGCTGGCTGGTTGGGTTTAAGTATTGGGGAGGATGGCAGCTTGGAATGAAGGGGGCAGCCGAGACAATCTAGCATCCCTCCCTTGTAGTAAATGTTTAAGTGGGGGGAAAAACTTTTAATTTAGGCGAGTAATTGGAATTTCATTAGACTAGGTCTTATGATTAATGTGTCACTAATGATTTTAACATAAGAGGGTAGAGGGTATTGTAATGCATAACTCAAAGTTTGATAATAATAATAATAAGCATATAAGAATTAATTAGGAGGGATGCTTATGTTTGCGAACTCATGCATATGAATTGAGAGTTAAACATGTTAATGAGGTGTTTGATAAAATTCCTTAAGAGAAACTTAATGTTAGTATATACATAGAAATTGGTTTACACAGGTTTCATTAATTCGTTAAATAGTTAATTAGGAATCATGAAACTTGAAAATACTAATGCTAACTATAAAATTGGGATTCTTAGAGTTTCCTTATAAGAGATTAATTGAATTTGAGTACGAATTTTATGAACGAGAATAAAGAATAGTGGGTTAATGTTGTGATTTAAATATTTAATGAAATTGAGTAGTGAGTATAGGCATAAGATGTTTTTGGTGGGTTGAAATATTGAAAGTGAGAGTTGAATGGCTTTTTTAAAGAGATGCAGGGCAGATTTCGTGGATGAAAGAAATTCAGTATTTCGAGTATTTTTGAGATTGAATTAAATTAAGAGTTCAAAAGAGAAAGTGTAGCTTAAGATCTTGGGATGTTGTCTACAAAATTTCGTAGCTTGGTTCCAAATATGTTGTGAGTTATAGCCGTTAGACTCCGGCTAGGTCTAGCTGGATTCGTAATGCCCTGTTTTGAGTTCATGTAAGAAATTGAGTAGGTTCATGACATATTTTAGAAAAAATTTCTAAATAAGAAAGATAGATATACTTGTCTACTAATAAACCCAATAAACAGAATTGGATTTTGTTTTTTCCTGGAGAAAGTTATGTTCAATTGACTAAGGTAAGGTCAGAGTTGTCAAAATTCTGCGTGTTGCAGAATTTGATGCAACTTCAAACAATAAACTGTATTGATATACAAATCTAAAAATTACAAATGATATACCATTATAAAGCTACATGTGTCTAGTATTTTATAAATTTTACGAAACTGGATTTGTAATTTTCTAGAGAAAGATATGACCGTTAAAGTGAACACTGGTCCAAATCCCAAGTTTGAGCAATTTCAACACTCCTAACTCACCAAGTGCTTTCCATCCTTTCTAATGGTTTCCCCTACTCTATGCTTTGTCAAGACACTTAAAATGTTTTTTTTTTATTATTAATCTTATTACTTAAAGTCTAATTCATATTAACTGACATGTAATAACTTAATGAAAAAATTTACATAAAGAAACTTATATAAATTGATATATAAGCTTAGTAACTAAAAGATTATAACAATAACGTTTATGAACTAAATATTATTCGGGTATATGAATTTTAGTTCTGAACGCTAACGTGGACCTGATGAGATGTGTGGACGCAAATGTGAGTGCCGAGTGGAATCGGTTACAGGTGAGTGGTTAATTGCTTACTTTTAAGGGGCTAGATTATTATGTGTGATTATATGTTAATTTAAATATGTGTGATATATGGAAAGTAAGCTAGTGGAGTATTGCAGTAATTTGCTTGAATAATGTTTGCTTGATATTGGTTACTGTGATTGACATTGATTGTGTTTGATAAGGGCCAACTCGTGAACATTTTCTGGAAAATAATTTCATTTCTGAAATTAAAAGTCCAGGTGCACCTTGGATACTCTGATTTAAAAGTATGAGAAATGCTGATTCTGATAAGTGTTTTTTTTAAATTGAGTGCTTCAGCTCTGGTGGGATGGATTGTGTACGGAGATTAATTTGTTAGTGCTGGCGCGTAAATGCCCGGTAGGGGGTGATACTGTTGTGCGGGGCTGGATTACTCGTTGGCCCTTTGGTTGCTTTGTTTGATATTATTTTTTTTCTGATTGATTTGTGATAGTGTGGATCATGTAAACTGTGACTTTATGTGATTACAATGTATACGTATAACGTGAGTTATAATATGAACAATGTTACATGAATTTAATATATATATATATATTATATGATTGTGTGGGGTGATGCTAGTACCTTTTGGGTACGATTTTTCACTCACAGAGTCCATAGGACTCATCCCTCTTGTGAAATTTTTTTTCAGGAATCCAATATAATGGTGTCATTGAGCTTGTTAACCTGCCGACAGAGTACGGCAATGTATTTTCCAGGATCTTAGACTTGAAGTCAAGGATGAAGGTTTGCAGTCACACTAAAATGGTGGAATGTCTAATTTTGTATACTATGATAGTCTATATATTCGTTCTCGTGTCGTCGTGTAGAATTAGGAACACATAGGTTGTATTTCGTGGTGTGTTATATAAATTTTCAACAAGTATCATGATTGTTACTTTGTTGTAAAGTCAGGGTTACGGAGGTTTGGTTATCCAACTTTCCGGTCAGTCATTCTTCCCATAAGAGGTGTAACACACCTATTAATTGACATAAAAAATATCTCGAGTTTTTTTTATGGGATAATTAATTAATATATTAAACATAAAAAATAAGATTTTTTTTCTTTTCTCTCCTTTTATTATTTTTTTTTTTCTATATCCTCGTCTCATTTTCAATCAAACTCCAAAATAAATTTTAAATTTTGTAGGATCGGAGAATAAAAAATAAACTTTATATTGATATCACTTTCAATGGATAGCCAAATATCAGCCTCACATCTCAATACCATATTACACGGATCTTGAAAACACGTGAATTACATTCCATTGGTTTATTGGTGATATTTGGGTTAGTGACCTCCTTAATGCCAAAATATACACACAAGATACGATCATTGTATTGTAGTAAAATAAATTAAATGACATAGTTTTGTGCACTCTATATTAATTATTAAACATAAACAATGGAAAAGTATCATGTTGTCGTATACAAAAAGTTTATGTTGGGTCTCAGAGTGAGAATTTGACAATTAAAGGGTAATTATAAATGTGAAAAAGGAAACCATGAGGAAGTTTCTTTTCCTTCATAAAGTTGCCGTGACTTTGTGGAGCCATTTGACAAAGTAAAATTAAATAATTAATCAAATTTTAAATATTTAAAAAATAATAATTCATATTTGCATAACATTGAAATTTATGTGAACTAATGAAAATTTCATATATATCAAAGAATGATGTTGCATATTTAATTTTTTTTCTCAAATTATGATCATATCATTTACTTAAAAAAATTATATCAAATAATCAAGTTTTACACGGATTAGAAAATTATTTAATTAATAATACAAAATTCTAAACAATACAAAAAGACAACTGGTAAAAAAAAAGAAGAAGAAAGAATTGAAGTATACAGGAAAATGAAGGTGCATATTAAATTAAAATTTCCGTGAGTGAAGGAAGTCAGAAGTTGGGAATAGAAATTAATTAGTAATGTTAATTAATTAATCTTCACCTACTAGAAAATCATTGAAAAAAATGTGAGAATTTATACATAATTAGCTTGTATAAGGTTTTTTTCTTTTCTTTAATATATATATATATGTATAGTTGTCACATTTCTTCACGCATCCATAAACTCTAAGAAATTGATTTGTTTTTTGTTTTGTATAAAACATTGGCCAACAGACATTTTCAATCCCTTTGCCATTGGAGAGGGACAGAGAGAGAGAGAGAGAGCAACATATATTAAGTTATCTATCACTAAGTCCAATTAAGGCTGCAACCTTAATTAATTTCAATTGTATAAATTTTGTATGATCAAGAATCTTTATCCAAATGTGTACTTATTTTGTAGGGTTTATTTATTCAAATCCTCTAGATGTAGCTACCCATATACAATTAATTAATAATTGTTTTTTATTCAATCCCGAACGAGTATATTATAGTGTCATAAAGATAAGATGATCGATACTATTCAAAATAAGTTTTGTATTGAATACAAAGATAAATTAATATTTAGTTTTAGATTATTAATTTTTTAAAATATTTCAACTATATTTTAAATTCTGACGTACATAATTTTTTTTTCATAATCACATTATTTCAATGCTCACAGCAATATTTTTTTAAATATCAATAATTAACTATATTTGTTAAACCTAAATAAATGTCACTACACATATATACCTTTTAATTAAAAATATAATATTTTTTAAATAATTTCAAGGAATCTCTAAGTATACTTTTTAAGCTAATTAATATAGTTTGACATTTTTTTGGTAAACAAACGATTCATTAATTGTATTAATTGTAAAGAGACAAATTAAGAAGAAAAAACTCAAACTTTATATAATCTCTTTAAGGAGATTTTTTATCACCATTTGAATTATGTTGGTTAGTCACAAACTTTTATTTAAAAGCGAAATAATTAGACTTAAAGAAAACATTGTCAAATGGTAGTTGATCATAATTTCAGTACTATTTATTGTATAAATTATTACTTGTAAAAAATTTTAATTTTCAATAACTATATTTATTGTAGCTTAATAAGTACTTTTTGGATGCTCGTTAGAAAGACCCATTATCTCTTATTAAATAAATGAAAAATTGTAATTGGTTGATATACTAATTACATACATAAGTTGGCTAGCCAGTGGCTAAGAAGTTGTGTGCTCACCTCACTAATCTTTAAAACTTTCTTAGTTCTTGCATGAATAATCTATTTTTGACTAGATCAATAACTTAAATTAATTAAAATATGTATAAACTGGTCCATTGACCGCTAAACTAAATATAATTTATGTGAACGCCATATTTAGAACCCAACAGAATTTAGTAGGGGAGGGAGTATGTGTGCTTTTGAACGAAAGGAAAGGACATGATCAATATTATAAACTAATGCAAGACTACATACAACATCTGGTGAAAATTTAGACACTAAGGGGAAATTTAATTCTATTTATACAAACCTGGTGAATATAACTTTATTTTTATCAAAAATTTATATCTAATAAAATAGATTGTATCGTTGTGCCGATAAGATAAATGAAATAATTCATGAAAGGAGAAATTAGGGAGGAGGATGAAGGGATAAAACCTCATGTACTCACAGGAAAGATTTGATTACTGAACTTTTCAAATTATAATTATAAGATTAAACTTAATTAATATTTTTATTGATTGAACTAATAATTAATTGACAATAAAATTAAATAATTTTTGAATTGATGAGTTTTACATTACGATAGCCGTATCAAAGGGGCTCTTCCTTCATTGAAAGAGGAAGCAAGTTCTCCTTCTCTAGCCTTTACATGTAAAGAAACACAAGGTATATAAAAGATTTTATTTTTAACGTTCTCTTTATTTCATCCACATTAGTTTAACGAGTAAGAAAATATATATAATTTTTTTTTAGGTTAAAAACATTGGAAGAAATTATAAAAAAAAATTAAATTCTTATAAATTAAATTTTTGTGAATGATATATATTTGATCGAAACTAAAGAAACAAATGAGAAGCCTTTAAGGGACCAGACGAGCCATGGCCCCCCTTTCCCAACTTTTTCAAAAATATTAATATTATAATATAAAATTAATTTTTAGCTTTTTATTTTCTCTTATTTAATACCATGGTCCCTCCCAAAATAAAAGCTGAATATCATTTTCACTTTTTATGCTACAAGACTATAAAACTAATGAGTTAAAACTTAAATTCCAATAGGCAATATAATTCTTATAAAAAATTTAAGTTAGGTTTTATTTTGTCTCCACCTTATAATTTGTGCCGCTAGCCATCAGTCACCAAAAAGAATTCTAAGCGAAGCTCTCAGTGACATTAGAGAGAAGTCATTGTCTATGTTTAAAGGGAGATAAGAGATTTCTGTCTAAAAATATAGATAAAACTTTATTTTAAAGATTATATTATTTAATCCAAAGCATATAAAAATTTAATATAATTTGAATTTCCTTATAGACAATTATTTAGTGTAGTCTAACAGTGATGTAGAAGAAAAAAAAATTTTGGTTGATTAGCAAAATTTGAGAATTGAAACAATAATATGTAAGTATATTATATTTTTTAATTTTTAAATCCATTCTATTTATTTGTTATTAGTTTAAAATAAATAACTTATGGGAAAAAAAAAATCAATATCAATTTGTTAATTTGAAAGAGCATAGCTCACAATTTTAGGTATTATTTAAGCAACTCAAGATGTATTTAGGAGGATATTTATTTTTGTTTTTTAACTTTTGTAACTTATAAATTTTTATTATATCTTATGAGTTATTGATTTTATTTTTTTTTAGTTTTTTTTTGTAATTACTGTAATTGAATACGTTTATATAAAATTTTAATCGACTTCTTAAGAATAAATAGTTTAGTTGTGTTACTGGAATAAAGCACATATAAAATGACATAAGAATGGGAAACTTACGGAGAAGACAATTTTTAATTTTTTATTTACTCATATAAATTAGAGCAACACATAAAAGCTAATGTCTTATATGTTTGTAGCTTAAGTTACAAACTATTAAAAAATATTATCCTATAAGTTTTTTAGTTTACAAAAATTTGTCTCTTCCTTTGTTGAATGTTTTATCTCTGATATTTTCAAAGAAAGGAAAAGGTTAAGATAATTAAATCACCAAATTTATCTAAAACATAAGTGAAGGGAAAATATAGAGGGGGTGCCCCCCATATAATTAAGAGAGCATAGAATTGAGGGCACCCTAATTAGTGGGCTTATCCTTAATGACAAAAAATAATAATGATTAAATAAATGTAAGGGCTGCTTTCAAATTTATAATAAACTATATTTGGTTTTTCTTTTTCAATTATGACATATTTGCTTCCACCACCTCTCTAATATGTAAAGCCAATCTGTCAACATGAGACCCCAATTTTAGAGGACTATCCCATTTTCTTCACCACCATTTCTCTCCTCCTCCTCTGAATTTTCATGTCATCTTAGAGCTACAAAATACAAACACACAATCATCGTCGTCATCCTTACCATCACCGGGATATCAAATCAAATCAACGATCAGAAGAGATCCAAACCCAGTGGATTTACTTCTAGCTGTTTCAGATTCAGTTCCAAGAAAATGGAGAGTAGGTTCAATAACCCTTTTGTGAATGAGCAAGAAGAGATTGATACACCTCAAGAAAATAATGTTGCTGAGTCCCCTCCTTCTTCAATCTTTAATGACATGATCATCACTTCCACTTCCTCCCCTAAAAAAAGGTTAGTTTTCTTTAATCTCTTCTCTTATTAAAATCGATCTTTAAATTTACTCAAAATCTCATTCAATTTCATCATCTTAGCTAAATCATGTTATGTTGCAAAATTAATTATTTTTTCAATAGTTCGTCAAAATTAAAAATCTGATATCTAAAAATGATTATCTTCTCAATTACTCTCATAATCTTAAGGCATGTTAATCTTTTTTTTAATGATGAGTTGTAAAAATAATTTGTTTTAGTAGGAGAGCAATGCAAAAAAAGGTGGTCTCCATTCCAATCAAGGACGTAGAAGGGTCAAGGCTTAAAGGCGAGAGCAATACTCCGCCGTCTGATTCATGGGCGTGGAGAAAGTACGGTCAGAAACCCATCAAAGGCTCTCCTTATCCCAGGTAATTTGTTTTTAATTTTTAATTATTTTTCTTCTCAGTTTTTCACATGCAATGCACCCTCGTTTCTATCAAATTTTGAGCCAATTGATTTGTTTTATAATAAAATAAAATAATTGACAATATTTTAACCAAAAAAAAATTTATGATTGGCAGAGGATATTATAGGTGTAGTAGTTCAAAGGGTTGCCCCGCTAGAAAACAAGTGGAAAGGAGCCATGTGGACCCCACAATGCTGGTGGTGACGTATTCTTGCGAGCACAACCACCCTTGGCCGGCATCTAGAAACAATCACTCACAAAACAACAAAACGGTGAACAAAACTATGAGTACCAGGCGAGACCCGGAACCCGAACCAGAACCGGAGGAGAAGTTCACGGATCTTGGTGATGAGTCGTTGATTACTTCGGATGAGTTTGGCTGGTTCGGTGACATGGCGACTACAACTTTGGAGAGTCCGATATTCAGGGGAGACGATGCTGACGTGGCATCAATATTCATGCCGATGAGGGAGGAGGACGAGTCGCTTTTTGCAGATCTGGGAGAGTTGCCGGAATGCTCGGTGGTTTTCGGACGAGGGTTGGTGGAGAGAGAAGAGGAGGTGCGACGGCGGTGTGCAACTCCATGGTGTGGGACCACAAGCTGATGGAAAATGACAGCTGTCCAAGAAAGTAAATTTGTCTACCTCTCTTTCGTGCTCCACAAGATACGCAAGTTTTTCTATAATTTTTTTTTTTTTTCTTTTTTTCTTTTTTTCTTTTTTTAATATTTCTTCCCCTTGATTTCCACGTAGGACAAAAAATGAAAATGAATAACGAAAAGTCCACTTCAGGACTCCGTCCTGATGTTGTAATTGGCACCACAGCATTTGAGTTTTGGTTGATATTTAAGTGGGACCCACTAATTGTTTTTCATATAAGATTAGGTGAGTTATGAAAGGATGCTGGCTGCTGAAGTACAGCTCTTTTAGCAAAAAGTAAGTACATACAAAGACATTTTTAGCATGACTTATAAATAATTATCATCTAACAATGGCTAGTTTAACCGATAAACAATCAAAATTATCTACAACAATTTGTAATGTTAATAAAAAGAAATTCAATAGATTCGCATGGTGATCAAGAGTATAAATTTCTTTCATTGAATATCTAAGTTCGAATTTTCTTGAAAGTAAAATTTTTATTAATTTTATAATGATATTTGATGAAGTCGAAATAGTGATTAGTTAAGATGCAAAGAAATATTATACTTAAGATCTCTTACATGGTTGTTTTACCAATTAAATGATATTGAGATTGAATGATTTGGGATACAATTGATCAAATTTAGTTAACAATAAATGATATTCTAGATTGAATGATTTGGGATTGGATTTCTAACAAGCTATGGAGGAGTTATCTTATAACTGTCTAATATATTCTTCATATTTACAATGTCACTTAAAAATATATATGTTTGCCAATTAAATTTGTAACTTCTTTTTTGTTTTCTCTTCAAATAATAGATGAATCTCAATGATAAGATTAATAATGAATTAAAAACATTCCCAAATGACAATAAACCAAATCTAAAAACTAATTCAACTCATAAGCATAGATTTTAGCCTCATTCAAAATGAATAACTCTATTTTCATTATCTTTTTCATTTATCGCATCGATAATTTTTCAATAACCACAATTCTTTACTGCATGATAATGAATTAGAATTTCTTATAATACATCTTAGATGATCAAACTAATAAACATTTTATTCAAATCTCCATTCACTACCATCATAAATTGGGATCTAGAGTACAAAACAGTAACAAAGAAATATGATTAGACTATTATTCTTTTGAGTCTTTCTTTTATATATATATATATTGATTGGATAACAATTAAAATGGCTGCCGGCCAAACAAAGTCAAAATAACTAATTAGTTTGACTTTTAGGTGATGATGATAGCTGGAAACTATTCCATAATTTGGACCACAAACAATTAGATCTAACTTAGTCTTCTTTAAAAATAGAAATTATGAGAAAAAATAAATTTATTTTTCTCTGTAAAGAATATAAATCTCTTATGAATAAAATAATAATAATAATTAAAAAAAAGTCTCTTTTTTTCTAATAAATTTTTTATTAAAAATAAAATAGTTAAGGAGGACTATTATATTATTGAAGCTGTCGAATCAATTATATAACTTTCTCCTATAAAAAGTTATAGATTCTTTTCATAATGTTGGATAATAAATTCAAGAAATGACAAAAGAAGCTGTTGGGAAAACCCTATTAAAATAAAAGGCAAATCATTTTTAATTAGTGAACTTTGAATGCCCAAATTTCACAATTTCCATAAACATTGCGTCACTTGCAAACTACAAACTGCAAAGTCACTGTTAACGTCACCATATAACGCTTCTTCCTTATCCATTATTGCCTGCATATTGGCATTGGAGTGCATAAACTAGCATTGAATGACAGCTATGGGTAACATGGTTTATACATCATGTTCAATAGCTTCTTCTTTGTGTTACTTTGAAAATTTACAATTACTTTTATTAATTGCGGATTCTTTCTCTTAAGGGTTTTTGATTTTAAAAACAGATTTCTGATTCAAAATAAGTTGAACAACCACATGCTTCAAACATTACTAACTCGAACAATGTCATAAATATTAGTTTAACTTATTAAGATAGAAATGTTGGAGTCTGGAAAATACCATAAATACCAACTAATTCTGTAAAATCCGTATAATGTCACTCTGTTAAGGCTAAGACCAGTCAAATCTACCTGATTGCAAGCCAGCACTTGATCTACAAGCCAATTTGTTGTACCCACATTTCAGACACTCAATTAAGTCATGACCTCTAAACTAGCCATCAATTAGATTAGCTAATTAGCTAATGACTTGTGAGTAAATTAACCATTGTGCTGCACCAGAAGAAGAAAAAAAAATCAATTTCCGATTGATAGATCTTTAGATTCTTAGGCTCATGAACAACTGAATGTGGGAGTAACAAATCAGAGCCTCAGTTAGCTTTTGGGGGAAACAGAGATGTCGTAGCTGTTCCTAATCAAGCCCTTCCTCAACTAAATGCATGAAATAGTAAAGATTTTGAAATATAAGGGGTGGGAAGTGAACCTGCCTAGACAAATGTTTAAAACAAACTTGCACAACATGTGTATATTGCGAAAGATGCAGCAAAATCAAACCAGCCACATCTGATACAAATTGATATAATGATATCTAGCTTGAACAGCACCCACCAGTTTTAACAGCAGAAACATCTTTACCAACATCGATTTTCTCTCCTTGGGATGGAACAGTTGAGGCAGCTCCATTGCCAGTCTCCATCGCCTTCTTGCTCACAACTCGGTAGATCTGAGTAAGAACTTCAGTGAACGCATTCTCCACATTAGTTGCCTCCAATGCCGAAGTTTCCATTAAATAGAGGGATTCCCTCTCGGCAAAGGATTTTCCATCCTCAGTTGAGACTGCTACAAGGTGACGAAGATCTGATTTGTTACCCACAAGCATTACCACGATGTTGGGATCTGTGTGACCCCTCAACTCATTTAACCACCTTTCGACATTTTCAAAAGTAGAATGCCGGGTTACATCGTAGACAAGAAGTGCACCAACGGCCCCTCGGTAATATGCACTAGTTATTGCTCGGTACCTGAAAACCCGGAGGAACAAAGTCAGACAAGCAGGCAGCTGGTGTTTCATGTCAAATGAATGGAAAGTAGGAAATTAGAATTAGCCATTAAAATGAAATTTATCAATACCATAAATCATGTGAACGTATAATAAAATTTAAAACAATCATCATATCACACAAGCAGGCAATAACTGAACACCATCGAAGCTACAAAGCTTCCCTCATTCATTCTACATAAAAATGAAAATATGTACATTCAATAATGTACTCTACGGATAGAGGAATACATAGAATGAAAAATGAAAAGGGCATCTTATTGAAAACCCCAACTATGAAATCCATTCTCTCCAATTCACATTCACTTAACACAACTTACACCCCTCTCCGCACAAGAGAGAGAGAGAACTGAGTAAACCATCCTTTAAAGGGGTCTCTAATTATTTAGCAATTGGACCATGCATGATTATGGATGGATTAAATACAACCATATTTGGATGGAAGCATCCTGAACGTCATCTTACTAATCCAATATCAAAGCATAAACATGGTAGTGATTAGAAAAAATAAATCCAAGTATCCAACAGAAAAATGTTTACAATAATGGACCTTAATCCTTAATTCCTTAATTGTTATTTCTTTAAAATTGAATGCATCTTGATTAACAAGGTGTCAGCTTCCTTGCATCTATAGGAAAAAGACTGATAATCTTATATATATATATATATATATATCACATGTACTAGCTTGAAGCTTTGAAGCAGATACAAGTTCAGTATATGTGACCATCCCATCTGCAACTAAGACTCAGGCACGCATAAAAATATAAACCAAATAAAAATAAAAGATTAAACCACATATGGGGATAAAATGTTTCTCAGAAAGTTAAATGAGTTACTTGTCCCATGTTCTCACCACAAATTCGTGTGCAAAAATGGAATAAACGGGCTTCAGGATACAAATGTTTCCCAACATCTCCTTTGCATTCACTTAAATTTTCATTGGTAGTTATGATAATCGTCTATTTAAAATCCCAGCAGCATTTTTGAAATAATTGCGAAAAGGTAGAAATTATATCCAGGTTGATGTGTATATCCAAAAACCAAATGCATAGTCGATTGCTAGTTGATATCAACAAAATGGAATCTTTTTTGTACTCCTTTAATAGGAACCTCACCAGCTCCTTTTCAGTCTAGTTTCCAAGTGTTGGCCCGTTGGCATCTATATGTAAGTGGATATTAATGTTTAGGATAGCAGGTTACCCAACAAGTGCAGAAACATGTAAGCCTTCAAAGCGCTTATTAAGTCAAAAAGAGCAAAGCATTTAAAAATAATCTTTCGCTGGACTTATCCTCGTTAGACCAACAGAGGGAATGTACACAAATACATTGTCACATACATTTTTAAAGCTTGATGAAACAAGGGAGTGGCTATCACAAGTTACCATGTTTAACTATAGAGGAGCTTCCGCATCAAAGAATGTAACCACATAAAAAAACCAAAGTCTATTGTGTCCTATGCATATGGGTTATAAGCTCTTGATTCCCAAAATAAGTTTAAAGCTCAAAACTCCATTTGTTTCTTAGAATCTAACTCAGTAGATGTATATGTTTTACCCCAAATAGCATTTTTTTCTCAGAAACTAATGTTTTCAAATAATTTCTAGTTATTTTCATACACAAATTAGTAAACATATCCAGTACTAGTAGGTTAGATTGCCAAATTTGGTAATCAACGGATCATGGGAAAGATACCCAACAAGGGGGAGGTGGCCAAACACTACATATTGTGGGCCGATTATGGTGGCCATCACCAAATAACCAGCTTCCACTTCCACTGTGGGCAGAAGGAAAGCAGTCCAGCAGACAACAAACTGCTGACGTTGGTTAGGGTTTAGAAAATGGCTTTTTCCTTCCAGTAGAAAATCATTTTCCACTCTTGAAGGTGTATTTTTTTTACTAAACATATCCAGTACTAGGAGGTTAGATTGCCAAAATTGGAAATCGATGGATCATGGGAAAGATAGCTAACAAGGGGGAGGTGGCCAAACACTACATACTGTGGGCCGATTATGGTGGCCATCACCCAATAACCAGCTTCCACTTCCACTGTGGGCAAAAGGAAAGCAGTCCAGCAGACAACAAACTGCTGACATTGGTTAGGGATTAGAAAATGGCTTTTTCCTTCCAGTAGAAAATCATTTTCCATTCTTGAAGGTGTATTTTTTTTGTTGACTAGGAAAATACTTTCCATTGATCATCACTTCAAACAATGGGGAATTTGGAAAATATTTTTCAAGAAAATATTTCCACGAAACAAGTGGAGATGAAGTTAATTTAGTAATTGTAGCCTATAAACTTTCAATAAAGAGTAGCATCAGTATTACCTGCGCGTACTTCTAAGAAGTAAGAATAGCTAACCAAAGGTCAACAGTGAGGGACATGATTTCCATTCCTCCTATGCAAATCTATCCCATTTTATGTATCTTTTTCCCCGCACCATGTCTTAGTTTCAAAGTCAGAAACTGAATTTTATCATTTTCCGCTTATGCTTAATTTTAATTCACTCAACTACTGAAGGGAAATTCAGAAATCATAATTTATATGGTGGGTAAGAGGTCTTCTCGATCAATGTGATAATTCATACTATCAAATAAAAACCTCCTTAAATTTTGAAGAAAGTGAAAGATAGTCAAGAAAACACAATGAGGGGAGTGTTTTCTTCCTCCAATGTTACTATAGGGGTTAAAAAAGTCAATTAGGCTAGATTCCATCACGTTGCATCTAGTTCAAGTAACAGCTCTATCAGTATCGATACATGGCTGAAGATGATTAACCTTGTGGAGATATCTATCATGCCCAAACGGTAGAAGGAGAGACAAACTCATCTTGGATTTGGATCTTCTCATGTTGCACAGGAGGTCCTGTTGGAGAGACATGCTAATTTCTCTCCCAAAATGTATTTAGTTCAAAAACAAATTTAACAACAAGAACAAAGGATCTGGATCCAACTTACCTAAGAAGTATATTGTCATTGTAAGCAGAATGCAGAGGGGGAAAATTCACATAAACTTCATCCAAAGTAGGATCCCTTTATTGCCTTTTAAAATGGCATATTGGAAAATGTTAGAACTACACCCTTAAAACCAATCAATAAGCATTAAGGGGTGTGAGCCCGTATTATTATATATTATGTTATAGCACCACATCTAAGCAATATGGGAGATTACCACATTGACACCCACCTCACATGGAATGTGGATCAAGTTCGAACAAGCTAATATTGGGCCGGAGTGTTAGAGCATAATTAGAGGACCTAGCTCTGATACCATGTTAGAGCCACGCCCTTAAAACCAATCAATTGGTATCAAGGGGTGTGTGCCATTATTATTATATATTATGTTAAAGCTCCACGTCTAAGCAATATGGAAAATTATCACAATGACAAAAAAGAAAAAGAAAAAGAAAATATTTGAATCATGTGTTTACGGCAGGAGAAGAATTCAAGAATTTTCAAAGATCAATAGTTGACATTGCAGCTGCTTGGGATGAAGTTGTTTTCTTATCTTCTTCATGGGCTTCTGCTCCAAGAAGCCTTTAGGAGTTTCATTAGCTTTTTCATGGTTTTCAAGCCAATTTGGTTCCCACTTCATGTTTTTAATTGCTTTGATAAAAGGATAATTCTGGGAAATTAAGGTGTATGACTTCTCCAATAGAAACATTTTTTTCAAAAAAACTGAAAATGTGAACATGACAAAAACTAATAGGGCCAGATGAAATCACTGCATGAAATATATAATATATATTACTAATCCCGTTTCACTACTACCCCCATGAATCTGCTGCCACTGTACATCCTTGGTCTAGCATCTATTGCCATCACTACCACACCTAGATTGCACAAACATATACAAAGAAAAAAGAAGATAACAATAAATATCACATACAGTCATCAGCGATGTGTCCTCACATCTAGTTACTATTACCAGTAACTTACCTCCAAATTTAGTTTTTATTACTATTGATTTTCCATGTTTATCATAAGCACTTCACAATAGAAGTTAATAAAAAACAGAACACCAGTTATCTTATTAGTAGTCATATTATACTTGTCTGACAAACTTCCAATATAAAGAAACCACACAAAAACGTGTGTGTACAATAAAGTACAACAAGCTCAGATTACACAACTACATTAACAGTTTTTACTTGACTACTTAAAGTAATTAATTCCATTTCCTAAGTTTTGTGCAATAATTTTGGTCTAACTACATGAGAAAATCTAGGTAGCACATCTGAAAATGGTAGATTGAGGAACTCGAACTGTCTATTATACTTGAGAACACACTCAGTATATGTCTAACTTGATTCAAGTTCTAGTATGGTCAATTAACGCAATCAACCATTGTTTCCTTTTTCTTTAAAGAAGCAGACAATAATTATATCATTATCATTATTTGTAATGCAACTATTACCTTGTCAGTAATTCACGAGGTAAAGAAACTAGTTAAGCTTCTAAGACTCAAAGACAGTATGACCTCCACCAGAAATTATCAGAAAATTATTCAGCAAAATTCGAATGGCATTGTGTATGATGCCAATCTCAAGTTGGCTCCTTTTTTACTTCATCTGAAAGCAATGTGTGTGCCAACATATATATACCACTTAAAACTTCCTTATGACCCTAAAACATGCTTTAAAAAGCCTTCCTCCATTAAATTTCGTACACAAGTTATAACTCCGCATAATAAAATAATATCTTACACAGAGACAATCACAATAAAGAATATACAATGTACAATGTACTGAAAATTCAATGTAGGTACATGCTATACCAATTCACGTTCATTGAGATCAAAGATGCAAAGGAAGACAACTAACAGCTTGTAAACACTTTATTGAACTAATTGCAAAACAACTTCTTAAATGCCATTGCAGCACAACCCACACATATTAGGGATAGGGATAAACTAAAATAATGTATTTCTGCATCTATAAAATGAAATCAAACAATTAAGAATAAGTTAAGCAAGAATGGCTTCACGGGGAGGGCAAAGTAGATTGAGAGCCTTAGAACTGGTTAGAACTTAGAAGTTTCATAGAGAAGCATATCTCTCATATGTAATTATCGCATAGAAGAGATATATTAGAAGATAAGCTTTAACACATACGAATAGAACTACACGCAACATTATCAAGTAAGCAAAGTAAATCTAGCTGAGATAAGATCTCTGCCACCCCCCCCCCCCCCTCTCCCCAAAACCGAAAGGAAAAGAAAGGCATCTCAATCAAGCCTTTAGAGATATATACAAACCAAAAGGTTTTTCAGCTCCGCAATACCATTCCCAGATCTACTAAGCCATTAAACAATAAAACATAATCCTTGAAAACCCATTTGTTTGATTGTTTGCCTAAGATTTCTCAATGTTGAGGACCCAATCAAACTAAAAACATCATTGATAAGGTATAGGGTTTTTCTCAGTTCAAAATTTTCCAAGCAATAAAATTTGAAGCTCATGAAAGACCCAGATCATAAAGAATAAAATATGAACAGACAAAGACAGTAATAAAAAGAGCAGCACACCTTTCTTGGCCGGCAGTGTCCCAAATCTGAGCCTTTATAACCTTGCCATCCACATTCAAGCTTCGAGTAGCAAATTCGACCCCAATTGTAGACTTGGACTCAAGACTGAACTCATTCCTAGTAAACCTGGAAAGCAAGTTGGACTTACCAACACCCGAATCTCCGATCAGCACCACCTTGAAAAGATAGTCATAGTCATCTTCAGCTTTGTACCCAGCCATCACTCTCCAGCAATTTACTTCAGATAACCGGAGAAAGGGGTGGTTTTCTTAGATCTCTCACTCACTCTGTCCCTCTGTTTTTGTGTAAGAACTTTATTTTGTGTATTTTTGACCTTCTCGTTTTATGGGAATGAAATGTCAAAATGTGAGAGACCGCTGTCTGCTCGGCTGGATACCAAAATGGGAGTATAGAGAGAAGAAGGAGAGGGATGTTTCTTTTTGAAAGCCGAGCTGTATAGTGTTTGGTTTTGAGCCTTGGGGAAATGTTTTAAGTTGAATTTACTCTTTTGATCGCTAATTAAAACTTCAATCTACATTTTACATGATGATGTTTAGTACATTTTTATTTTAGGTAAACGGGATAGCACAAGTCTCTAGGGATGGTAACGAGTTGGCTTCCCTTGTCTTCGTGAAAAGCTTATGAGCCACAACTCGTTAAAAGATCGTGAGCTAATTAACCAAGTAAATTAGCACTAAATTACATTACATAAATAATTATAACTAGAAAAAATTATATTTCAAGAACTTGTGGTGATTTCTAACAGTGATTATCATTATTTTTAGAGATTTCAATGATTATTGCTATCATTTCTAATCATTTTAACTGTGATTATTGTTGTTTTTATTTATCCAAAAGTGATCATAGTATCTCATGAATTTAATCGATGATTATTATTGTTTTTGACAAGTCCTGACAGTAGTGGTGATCTCCAACGAGTGTCTCAACGTATATAGTAGTTATTGAATTTAATAGGATGACAATGACGACGAATCGGTAAGGATGAGTGGCAGTTGATGGGTGGTGAGTGAAGGAGGTTGCGAGTGAGTGATATTCAAAGGTTGTTGCCAAATATAATATTATGTGTTGCTATAAATAGGCGGGTACCTATAAATAAATTATTTAAATAAAAAATTATTTGAAATTGTAATTTTTATGATTTACCTAAAAGAATTAGAGATTGTGTTTTATAGTTATTATTCAGTAATTCGTAACGTTAAACAAACAAAATTAAATTAAACAGTTTAATTCCTACTTTCAATTACATGCTTCTAAACGTAGCGTAATTAATTTTGACACAATTGATAGAATATATCTTTAACTTTCAGAAAACCAACATTCAAAAATTTCAACTCGCATTTTACTATTTCAAGACATCTCAAATAATGTAACTATACGAGTCCATATTTGTTGGTAAGTAATTCCTTTTTTAATTAATAACAGATATTTATGTTAAAGATAAAAAAGATATCCCTTCTCATATTCTGTACTAACACATACTTTATAAATAAATAAAAAGAGTCAAACCAAAATATATGCTATATTAAGAAGAGCCAATGTCCTACTAAGCTGAAATTCTACCACTAAAAAACTAGTTTAAATGCATTAGAAACAAATTTTACCAAAAGAAAAACATTAGAAGCAAATTTAGTGCATTATGATTACCCGTACTCACAAAACTTATTGGACCCCAAATTGGTGGAATTACATTATTTTTTATTTTGATCATTGAAATTATTTTTTCTAATCTAATTTTTTTCAATTTTTATCTTTTATAATTTAGGTTTTTTTTTTAATTAGGTTTTAAATCAAGTCGAAATTATTAAGTTGAGATAGAATATAACAAAATTAATTAACACAATGTTTTAGGAGATGACAAATAAATAAATATTAATGTATGAAAATAAAAATAATATTAATATTGACTCAATTATTATGTAAATTAATTTTTTAATTGTAATGTCACTCATTTATTGGGCAACATGGACACAATTGGTGTCCACTGGCCACAACTATGATTAAACTCACGTCTCATGGGAGTTTGCTTTACCAAAACAAAAATAGCAATATAAAAAAACTTTAGAATGACCCATGAAGTAGGGTCACACCAGATCAATGAGTATGCATGTCATTCAATGTCCACCAAGCTTGTCTCAATAAAAAGAAAAACCTCATCATTAAAATAGTCCAACAATACCAAAAAAATTGTTGTTAAACTTCAGATTTAATATTATAAAATTAATTTTAATTCTAAATAATATTTATAATCTTATTATTAAAAAACATCTCATTATATAAATAATTTTTTATGAAAAGCCATAAAATAAGAAATTAGTTGCCCATATGACAAGAATATTTACTCCCTAACTACATAGACAGTGTCATTTAAACTTAACACCTGATATTCGAAGTCCAACTCAGAATCTCCTATTATGCTATCGCTACTCTCGACTTCTCAATGATTGCATACAGCCATACACGTCTTTATCATTAGCTACTTTTAATATTTGTCTCCTCCTCAATCCCATACCATTTTTGTTACTTTACATCCATTAGCTACTGGGTTTTTTTCTTCTTCTTTTTTCAAATTTGATTCCATCAATGTCCATCTCAGAAATTCCAGCTTCAACTGCTTCATTACCTGACACTGGCATCTCTCTTCAAAGGGTTCAGTTGGTTTCAAAGTCCGTCTCAGAAAAACTTCTACGTAAGTTTTATGATAAATATGAGTATGATTTTGATTATGAGCAGAGTGGATTATGGTCTCCTCCGGTTCACCGGAGCGTGTTCTTGAGCTCACATGGGACAATATTCACCGAACAAGAAATGCTCGAAAAGCTTAGAAATCGGACAGATTCATGCAGTCATAGTAGAAAGCAGAAAGCTTGGTTGAATGTATGGACACTCTCATTCCCCTGCTTCAATGGTTTCTTGTGGAAGAGATGACAAAGAGATTAATGTTTCCCATTTTTTTTTTTTTTTTTCATACATCTGCTTTACAGGCTTTGTGTTGCTCATAAATTAGAAGCTGAAGAAACCAGAATGAATGCAATTTAGAAGGTTAGAATACAAAAGGAGGTTTGCTATTTAAAATCTTCTTTTCCACTGTTGGGTCAATTCATTCTGCTTTTTTAGTTTTTGCTTATTTTCTCCTTTCCCTTTTCCCACACACAAGATGTAAAGTTTCATCCATCTCTAGAAAGTGTAAATTTTCATTGTTAAATGTACATTGCACACTACTTTCTTTTCTATGTTTTTCCCCTGGAGATACTGCACGCTGGTGGGTTAAATGTACACAAAATCTTTTCTATATGCAATTCAAGCAAATATAAAGTCTTTACAGAAATTTGATACAAAGTATATTTTTTATGTAAAGTCCTACAATGGGTTGGCTTTATTAATTTCATTCAGAGGCTTCAAAATTGTGTGAAATTCCGGAGAGTATAAAGTACTCTGTACTCTCTGGTCTTCAAAGATACTGGAAAGAAGATTTTGCAATTAAGAAGAGTATAATACAATTCAGAAAATATTATACAAGGAAACCAGTGAACAGGGGAGGTCAGAGTATATTTACTGTTGCATTTGCTGCAGCAACAAAGGAAACAATAGCTTCACATCTTTGCAGAAGCCCAAGAGTCTCTTTAGTCTTTACTTTGCAAGATCAGATACTCTGCTGTAGCTCTGCTTCATATGAGCTTTTTATGATCCAGTTGTTCCCCTTACCTTGAAATAAGTATAGCTCTTGAAAAGAAGAAAATTAACCTGCAATCTTATATTTAATAGCAATATCTACTTTATAACATCAGAGAGCATGACTGAACCAGCTTCCCAAGATGATCCAAGCACCTTGATTTACATGGGAATGCTACCGGGATCGGGCTGACTCACGAGCTGGCACAAGGGATGTTATAGTGGCAATTGACATGGATAAATTGGTCGAGTCGGATGAGGGTCTTGTGGCAAGTAAGGATAAAAGAGGCCAAACAGAAAAGGGTGCTGCAAAGACATACCAATTGGGAGGGGAAGTTGGTTATTTGGGATGTCAGGTTACACAAGTCGAAAAGCAGATATAAGGGATATGCTGAATTTGGATTAGTCTCTCTCTCCCGTCTTATTTATCTCATGTATCTCTCTCCTTCCCTACTCTATAACTCTTCTTCATCCATGACTGTTAATGTACTGAGAATTTCTGCAATCTAATCAAATAGTAATTGAATTAGTTCTATTGCTTGTCCATTGTTAGTTGCTTGTTGTGTAAGGACCATAATAGAATCGGCTCCTATGTTTATCAGAAACTTCAACTAATCTGCAAATTTTTTGTGAGCATGATGCTTACATATGGTAATGAAAGGCTGAATTTATAAGGGAAATATTCTCACTTGCGGAAGTGAGTACAATTTACTTGGAAAAAGAAATATGAACGTATTGGTCCAAAATCTAATTCTAATCATATATTTTATATCTCCTTTTTGACATGTATGTCTTCCTGCCATTTTCTTCTTGTATGGGAGTACGTATACCCTGCAATCTGTACGGAGAGAAGAAATTGGAAATTATTTATAATCCTCTTAAATTTAGAATTAGAACAAAGAATATTCATATTCCAGGGTCCCCGACCTGAATTAAAGGTCAACTGAGGATGGTAACAAGTGCAATGAATAGACAGGGCATGATTCAAATAAAATGATGAATATTTGGTAAAGCTTATGTCAAACTTGATCCAGAATAGATAAAAGCTGATTCTTTTAGGTTTATTCTCAAAGATAAACAGAAGTATATTTCACCTCTGAGTTATCTACAGGGTCAGATGGCAGATTGCTGCAATGAGAAAATCACTGGAAACATATAGTAGCAGGTACTTAGACTGGAATAGGACTTTGCTCGAGGGCTTCTTTCCCTGTTATGCCAGCTTTCAAATTTTTGAAATATATGTTATAATCCTTCTCTGGAGGTGGATTTTCTGGATCCACTGTAAATGGCTCACTAAATGGAATGACACTTTTAACCTGCAAAAGACAAATGGGTAAGTGCCGGTGTCAAATACAAAAAGAAAAAAAAATAAGGAACAATGTCTAAAATCAAATTACAAGAGTCACATTTCAGAGGATATAAAACTAATTAGCTCATTAAACATTCAAGGCTTCCTCTCTGGATGCTTCTTCTTTCTTGATAAGAAAAGAATTCCACATAGAATATAAAAATTAAAGTGTTCCTGCCCTCGGATACTGGTATTTCAAAAACAAGAGCACTGGTAACTTGAGAAAAAAAGTTTCTTAGTTTATTGTGCTACAAAAAGAATTTAATTCTCTACATAATATTTCAGTTTCTTGTTCTACATTTATTATTCTAATATTGTTTTCATGACTCGGAATGAACACTGCAAATGTAGAACAAGTGCTCATGTAAAACTAGAAAGTTACAACAAAGTTTTGTCAATGCTTTACTAATTTCAAACCCCTGTTGAACAAAAGGTAATCCTAAGGATATAGAACAAGAATCTTGCAGCCATGAGAATCCATTTACAGTATCAAAATGCCATTGTCTAATACTACTCACTAAGTGATAAAAGTAGGTATTATACAGGGAAGTTAGAGTCCCCATACCTACATATTTTGAAACACATTTTCACATTGCACGCCCTCCCAATAAGAGAAAAGATATCAAAATTTAACTTTGACAATTATGCCATGGTAAATGTTTGAAAGATTACATGCAAAACCTGTTTTGACTGAGATCATAAATTTAGGAAATAAGTATAACATAGACCAAATGGTCCCCCAATTTGTTATAAGGAGAACTTGTTTCCGGGATCTTAGTGCAGTTAATTGAAAAATGGTATACAATCTAAATTAAAATTGGAATTCTTCAACCAGTTAATGGTTGTCACTCAGCAGTTATCAAGAAACACCCAAGAAGCTTAAATATAGATAGAATAGCATATGTATTGTTGAACAAAAAGGGGAAGGATATTACCTCAAATGTCTTGTCACATGCATAGGGGCTCTCCAGAGCAGCTATACATATACGAGCAACCTCTTCCCTTGATATTTTACCCTGTAATTTACGCTTCAGATCGTCAGGCATAACCAACAACGCTTGAAGCAAGATGATAGAAATAGATCACTCATGATGAATAGTTTGAGGAGTTAGTTAAAAACGCAAAAAATACTGAACAACTGTTTCTAAAGATACCGTTATATTATCTCCTTGATCAAAGATAAGATCAGCTCCAGCTGGTTCCTCAGTTAATGCACAAGGCCGGACAATTGCATATGGAACTCCACTTTCTCGTATCAAATCCTCTCCCTGTTGCAAAATTGACCACTGTAAGGAACTGAAGAAGCAAGGGCATACAATAACAGTTCCACAGTCAAAGTTACAATAAGCAATAAAGAGATTCCTGGAGAGTTTTAAGAACCAATGCTTTTCTCCTCATTTATCACTTATATGCTGAGGAATTTCCAAGTGATAGACAGAAAGACAGAGTAAGAAGGAGCACATTTTCATTTATTCCGACTAATATAAGGTGCTGCAAAATACACTTAAGCCCTTCCGATCACACAAGAAACCTGAATGAACTACTCATAGTATCTGACTCCTATATTTTAAGGGACCCTCCTCTTCTCTCCCCTCCCCCTCTTGTAATCCAATAATATATATATATGTATGTATGTATGTATCTTTGAAGCATGACTAACTTCTTTTTCTGGCCACCAAGTAAACTAAATTCAGGACTGCACCTTCTATGGTGCCGTTGAGTTTGAGACAATTTTTCCAAATGGAAAGGTCCAAACTACCTGGCCTATGTTAAATTGATTTTTAAAAATTGAACAACTATAACGACACAGGAATGGGAGTTGAACAGTCATCTGAGAAAGAAAGACACAAGTTTTTTCAGACAATTCCTCGTCAATCAAGCAGAAGCATCAGACCAATAACTCAAAGAGGCAATCATACTGATAAATGTCCATGATAACTTAAAGAGAACTAAACTAATCAAGTCTATCTGTCCAGATGCTGTAGCCAAGCTCAAAGGCAGAATTTTTTTTTTTTTTCAGAAGATTAGGAGAAATCTGGCTGGGGGACCTCATTTGCCATCTAGCGTGGCCTCAAAATTTATTTTACAATTGACTACTGACTGTCAAGCTCGAGAGCTCCCTTAGTTGTAACTGAAATGAACCCAGCTGGACTCTTGAGTAACTCTTCCTATTTCCTGCTTGTCTCTCACTCTGACGTGCTTCCTTTATGTCTGTCTGTTTCAATTCTTATGTTGATTATTAGTGATCATTTTAAAAAATTGACTGTATTTGTTGTGGAACTTCTATATAAAATTTGTTTTGTTTTCACCAAAACAAGCAAATCGTTTCCGTTTTCACTATTATGAAGGTGAAACAACCCGGTTAAATTTCAATGGAAACAATGTGAACTTCTATATAAAATTTGTTTTGTTTTCACCCAAGCAGGTGAATCGTTTCCGTTTTTAATATTATGAGGGTGAAACAACCCCGTTAAATTTCAGTGGAAACAATGTCGCCGTTTCCATCGAAACGGACGAATTGTTCCCATCCTTTCCATTGGAAAGGTACAGATTTTCGTTTGAAATGACTTGATTTTGGTAAAATTTGATGGAAAGAACATAAATTCTTGTTACATGTAATGGTTTATATAAATTTTTGTTAAGTAAAATTCTTGTTTTATGTAATGGTTTTACATAAATTATATATATAATATAATTTTTTTTATATAGATTATATAAAAATCCTAAGCACTCCCAATGTTAGGGTTGAATGTGATTATAATTGGATTTTACCTTTAATTTGTATGTTCATGTTAAGAATTTTACTTTGGTATGTACTTATTAGTATTCAATGTACTAATGTATTAAATTAATCATGTTGATACTTACCATTAATGTAATATGTGTTTTATTATATATTTTCATGTGTTTTCAAACAATTTACTATTTCTATGTTGTTTACAAATCGTTTTCATTTTTAGACTTATCATCGAAACGTTACCTTTACAAATTTTAGTACATTGCTCTTATCTTACTTCGATATTAATTGGCATGGATATTTATCGCACAGCAGGCTATTCAGCCACTCATTATAATCAAAATTATAAGGATCTATACTATGCTGAAAGAAAATATGATCCCACTTGTCTGTCAAAAAATAATAATAACCAAATGCTAGGGACTAGCAATAAGTTACTTATGCATTTGTTAATTCTTTTAAAGTTTTTTCTTTTTCCATTTAATCCAGGTATTTGGCTTTTCATGGCAACAAGAAACATTTAAATTACAATTTCAAACAAATAAGTGAGTGTCTTGCTACCAACTAATACAGCATGCACAACTGACATGAATAATATCTAAAAGTATTGAAAGTCTGCAAATATCCCCTTAAAGGTTCCGTATTTTTAAGAAGTCTGTAGTGTAAATGTATATCTTTTAGGAAACCATAATTGCATCTGCACATATACTACACTGATCAAGAATATCATATTGCGGAGACTCCCACTCTTTTCATTTCCCTCTAAACATGTCAGTCTTATCAGATTATCATAATATTTAATTTCTCTTCTGAAAGCAATATACTGTTTTCAAATTATGGCAAACAAAAGACACTGTAAAATTGAACTACCAAACAAGTTCTCAACAGTCATCTAACAGAAATATCATTTTTGAATTGTTCTTGGGAAACTGATTTCAGCAGTGTTTGGCATGATAGCCAAATACACCTTAAGAGCCTAAATGCTTTGTAAAGAGCAGTAATAGCAGTCTGCACAATGCATTAAACATGTCAGGTGCAACATAAGTATGTATCCTTTCTAAACAGGTTGGATGAATTAGTTGTAAACCTTCAATTTGAATGTGAGGATAAAATCCAGTTCCTTGTTCAACCGGACAGCTGGAGGTTGTTTACTTAGATCAAGCCCGGGCCTTTCAGGTCGGGTAACTCCTGCTGAGCCCACATGTACGAATCTACAGTTGACACCAATAACAAAAGGAGATAATGTGAGCTAGAAGGTCGGGTTAGCAGATCAGATACTTAGGAAAATAAAAAAATGACGAATGGAAGAACTATGAAATAAGAATTTCAGTTATACCTGGCAGTTATCGGATCTTTCAAATATGCTCGGATGCTTGATATTGGAAGCTCAAAAGAACCTTCCACAAAAGTTGGATTTAGTTTCCCATCATATTCAAACTTGCTGAACATCAGCTGCAGAGATTTTGGAACCATCAGCATCATAACAATGGAAGATCATGAAGTAGATGCATAGAAATATCAATCACAGAAGCATGCCTGCAAGGATATTATATTGCTTGGGTCAAAGGGTGGAGCATCTGACACAGTTCTTGCCCGAAATATAGGCCTCAGGGAAGAAAACGGCAACCGTATCTGGTAACGAAAAAGAAAATAAAGAAAAACCTTGAGAATCTTATCCAGAGTCTATAGCCTGAATATTAATAGGTTGTAGTTTCCTTACTGATTGCCATTGGCCTCCCACAGTGTCAAAGCCTACTGTATAACCAACAGTGTCCCAATCACTACTGGTGCGAACTATAAGTTTATATCGACGACCATCACCTTTAAGGTGGAGCTCCAAGCCATCATATGCTGAAAGATCTACAGGTACTGAGAAATTCTAAAATATGAAAAATTGGAAAGTGGATTAGGTAATGTAACTAATCTAAATTGGCCGCACAACAAAATTCAAATGAGTAAGTAGTAAGAAAGTAAAAACCAATAATTTTCGTCAGTTGCAAGCACTTACTGTGAGGTACACAAAAGGCTTTTAAAGAAACATTAGAAAGAGTATCCGAATTTATGAAGAAAAAAAAATACATTAGCTGATTACTGATAATAAAAAAATAACAAAAAAACTCAGCATGATGTTTTCTAAACAATTGAAACATTGAACAGAGGATAACTCTGGATAGTTCCTGGTAATAAAACTGGATGGCAAAACCATCTCTCTGACCTATCTAATTTCTGAATAGATGGAGGATCTAAAAGAGTGAGGTTTGGATAAAATGGAATTATCTTTAAATTGCTCCGAAATATAACCATGTTATATCTCAACATCTAGTAGTGATACTAAACTTGATAAATGATATCTAAATCAGATTAGTTTGAAAGAAATACGCCAGTGTAATGAAAATCCTATTATCCAGGTCAAGAATCAGCAGCGCATATTAATAAGGTGATTGAGAAGATAATGAAAATAGTTGAGTTTACCTTGGTTCTGATACTAGTAAAGCCACCATTGTTTGCAGTTGAAACAACACCTGAAAGAGACATCAAAACATTGATATAATTTTGAACTTTTGAGCATCCAATAATGAAAATCAATATCATAGTCCTTATGAAATCACAAACTCACAAACAGGAGAAGGGATTCAACAAAAACAAACCTCTAAACACCCCAGTGGCTCCACCATTTTCCCCACCAGTTGGATCAATTTGGAATTTACTTTCACTAACTCCACCCATTACAACGTCATCCAAAGCACCCCAATCAAGTGGCCTATAATTATTATCTGCATAGACGAATGGGAAAATTAAGTCTCAGTCACAGGAGGCTTTCAAGTGTCAAATACATAAGTGTGTAATGACATACATTATTAGGTTGTTTTGCACTGAGTAAACCCATAGAATTCAAAAGTCTTCCCCTAATTTAGCAAACTACCATGACTGTGATGTTCTAGCCTCTTAATAGAAAATTCCCCATTATTAAGGTCATGATCTGAAGGTGACATCATATAAACATAAATTGCTATACTATGCTTAGAGTTTTATCATAAATGAAATTCTTGTAAAATCCAATAACATCTCTACTTCATCTTGCTCCTTGTTTTTCTCTTACAGCTATACTTCATATAAACTTTACTTTTGTAACCTGTACCTTCTACCTGTTCTCTCACCCCTCAACTCCAATTTTATTATTTTTCCTTTTTCAACCATCACACACATATCATTTGGCTGTAGTAATACATTAAAAGACTGTCTCAACTCTCAAGCAATTATGAAATACCAGTGATAGCTCTCAAATGTTTCCACAAACAATGGGCGTACCTTCAGTTCCAAATAATAGCTTCCCGTTTCGGAATCCAACATTCTCCTTCACAGAATTTATCAAATTTTTTATCCCTGTGTACTCAACCATTTCAGGTGAATCGCCTTTTATCTGCTTCCATCAACCAATTATTAAGAGGCATGAGTTTTACACAGAATAACTAGCAAAAAATATAAATAATATAATAGTTCAACTTCCAGATTAAATTTATAGAATATAAGTGACTTTAGAGATGGGGTCCTTAAAAAGGCAATTAGGTAATTACCTCTGGTTCAAAAAACTTGATTCCCTGCATAAAACAAAGTTTTCATTAGATTAAAGAGGGGAAAAGAAACGGTATGGAACTTGATTCTAAAAGAATGATAGAAATTGATATTTGATGATAGAAAAGCACCTTATGTAAACAAAGAAAATTTTGAAACAATGACTAAAAACGTACTTGGCTGTACTTTGCTCTGTCGGGGGTGTCTCCTTCCTTAGGGCCAACAATGACAGAAACAGCATTGATAACTTTCCTCACTCCATTGAAGTACTCAGGCAACAAAGTGCTTTCTTTTGTAATGTCTCCAACAATCTGAGGTTTAGTCAAAAAGACAATTAGAAGAAACCACAAGCATGATTTATATAGTATGCTCATTAACATGCAATGACAAAATGGAAAGATAAACATTAGATAAAAGTTCCACGTCGATGAGTATGACTATCTTCCACCAAAATGAACAGGGATGGTGGTTATCTCATATACAGGATTCAACATAAACAGTTAATAATTACATGATAGAGGTCAGTTTAAGTAACAATTAAAAACATGAAAATGGCTTGGGAAAAGCTCTGAGGTCTAAAACTTCTGTAAATCCTCTAATTTATAGTTCATGGAGTTGCCACAATAAATGATTTCATAAACTCTACTGTTAAAGAGACATAAATTCCCAAAATAACATAGAAAAAATGGCAGAGGATCAGGCTGATTGCCCTAACCCCAAGAAAGGAGCCCAGAGGTGCCTAGCCTGGCAGTCCACTGGCATGTGGCTCTACTTATAATGCAGGAGGAGGTGCTATGGACAAGCTTCTTGTGCACACAAAGCTTGCAGGAAGTTCTTGTGGCATTTAAATAGAATCCTGTTTGAGACTATTTTCGGCACATATTCCACTAATCATGTTAGATTTCCAACAGTTTAGTGTAACTGTTATTAGGGACCTCCCTTTCTGGGTTGAGGACTGAAAGTGATTTAAGGGATACATCTACTGCTTATTTCCTGTTTGTTTGATCCATATTAGGGTCAAGTTTTCATATGATTGGTTGTGCACTTATATGTCTTGTAGAGTTATGGCCAGATATATCAGTGGAATAAGGATGGTTAGTGTTTCTGCAAAACTTGTGCTTACTTGTTTTATCTTTCTGTAAGTTAATTTGTGTAATGAGCTTTCATTCACTATCCTACTGTATCAAAATGAGCCTAGATGCAAAATGCTAAGAAAATAATTTGGAAAAGGACAAGAATATTTCAGTAAAAGTTTTCATTTGATTGTTTCCAGATATTTGAATTTTACATATCTCACCAAATCGATGTCAGGCCCTAACATCCTTCTTGCCTTATCTTCATTCCTGACCTGAGGATTTTCATTCCAAAATGTAAGAAGGTCATGGAAGAAAGATATAATCAGTGATATCACACCCAGACACAATTTTGCAAGGGAAGCGAACAATACCAACGCCCGGACTGGAATTCCTTTCTTCCGCAAATTGTCTACTACTCTTCTACCAACACCTCCAGTAGCTCCAGCTACCAGCACAATATCAGAAGTTCCCATTGCATTAACTGGTTTATTAGGCGAAGGACCGGATAGTTTCTCAATTAGAAAGTCAAAGAACTTCACAATTCAGAAATAATGAATTCTTGTTAGTTCAACGAGATAAACCTAATTGTCAGATGAGATCAAAATTGGCATAGGACCATTTCGGACCTTAGCAGGAGACGGGGGTCCATTGAAAAAATATATTGTTCTTACAAATCTGCCCAAATCCCAACTCTGCTTACCAGCTTCAGCTGATATGGTCCCTCTATAATTTCTGGAAAACAGATAAGCGGAGGTTTGTTGACAAATTAATGTCCGAGGCTTGTCAGTAAGTTGAAGAAACGGTTTAGGAAGTGCAGATGACAGCAACCAAGGATGTACAGATTTCTTACATAGCTTTCTATGCGGGAAAGAAGAGCCCTGAAACAAGAGTTGAGTACACTACATAGTTAAGGGAAAATGAATTGAATTCACAAACTCATGGCACGCAACAAAGCAAATTTTTCGTAATCATAAAAAATAGAATTTAGAGATATATATATATATATCCATGCTTCCCCCCTTAAGCATCCCCGAATGGATTTTGGGTTCAATTGTTCATCTTTCACAAAGATTTCTAAAAATGATGACTAAATTGGAATTAGTTAGAAAAAATGAGAAACGAATTTCCAGAAAACCACAGACAACTAAGAGAGTAATTGAGAAAAAAATATAACAGGAATAAATAATACATACAATTTAGCTATCTCTTCCCTTCTTTCTACTGTTTGCTTCTAAATCAATTCCATGGTTAAAGCACACCGATTTCAGTTACTCAGAAGACTTCAAATTTTGCATATACACACAAAAAATAAAATGCTATATACCCATTAAGGGGAAAGTGTAGCTCAAGACAGGATTTGAACGTACAAATTCCATGAATGTTCTATTTATAAAACCAAGACATTGTGATTAGTAATTGAACGTCCTAAATTTAATCGGCCACACTGACAAAGCAAATTTCTGATTTCTTCTTCTCTCTTTTGTATCTGTACCTTTGACTCTCTAAAACCCTAAACTTCTACTGAATCTTTGATGAATTAATCTTAAGAGACATGTTTGACAAGTTAATACGTTAAACATTGCAAAAATCCTAGAATTCACCTGAAGGTTGATCAAGGAGGATGATGAAGGCGATGACATGCTCGTAGAGTAACATTCCATTTTCAGATCTAGACTAGAAATAAGACTGGAGCTAGAGACATGGAGTAGTCTACCTGTATTTTGTTTTGTTGCTGATGATATTTTGGAACCCAGGAGTAAATATCAACCACACACCAAGTAACTGTCGTATCCCACTTGGCCAACAGAAACATTTTCCATCAAATAGGATAATAAAAGGTGGAATGATAAACTTGGTATTCCATACTTTTGTTCCATTCCCATTCAAAATGTTACTTTTGTTATCTAAAAAAATAAAATTCATCTTAGTTAAAAGTCACTTTTCAAAAGACTTAAAAAGACAATCTGGAATTTTGAATCTAAACAAAATTAGCCTCACATGTATAAGTAACAAAAAAAAAAAAAAATCAAATTGTCAAAATTATTAGTTTTTCTATATTACTTTATAATTCAAATTTAATGTTATCATATACTTAAAAGTTAAACCCAATGAGCATTGGAGAAGAGGAGGTTGGAAAAGTCACTTTTCAAAAGACTTAAAAAGACAATTGGGAATTTTTAATCTGAACAAAATTAGCCTCACATGTATAAGTAAAAAAAAAAAATTCAAATTCTCAAAATTATTAGTTTTTCTATATTTTATAATTCAAATTTAATGTTATCATATACTTACAAGTTAAACCCAATGAGCATTGGAGAAGAGGAGGTTGGAGGGGATTAAACCCTCCTGCAATTTATGTTTGAACTTGAGTTTTCAGCCTTTTTTCCAATTTTAACCAAGAATAGGATGACCATAAATGAAGTCTTTGTATGATTCCAAGACAATTTTTGTCTTTTACATGTGAGTAAACTTGTATAGTTATAATCACACTCTACATATCATAAACTCTTGAATAAAATCAACAAGTGAAATTATATGTGGGATAGGTAGAGTACTTACTTTCCAATTTTGTCCCCAAACATTAAATTTTATCAATTTTATCTCCAGAGTTTCAAACAGGATGCAATATCAAGATGATTGTTAGGTTCTTTAGGACTAATCAAGTTCTTGCTATCTACTGCTGGCACATTGGTATTTTCTTTTCGTACAATGATGTTCTAATTTAAAATTTTCAGTTTATATATATCCTAAGTACCCTAAAGGTTCTTTAGAACAAAAACCTACCCACCATCCCTTCTAGACAGAATTGTTCTGCAGAAACTACAATGTAGAATCATTCTTGAATCTTCATGGAATATGCCACATCATCTTCTTTGTAGTACTACCTAGTTTAGCTTGTTATGTAGAATGAAATATGGCCAGGGAGTTGGGAATAGTGTCTAGGCTCAACCATGCCATAAGAGGTGGCTTATTCCAAAGGTATCCTCATTGTCTGAGAACCAAGTAATGGATATTATAGACTCTCAAAGTGAGGATATGCTGGAGCACAGTGAGGAAGTAACTGATATGATAAGACTTGGAATCTGTTGCTTGAATTGTGATTACACAAGAAGGCCTCCCATGCCAATAGTGGTGAAGATCTTAGAGGGATTGATGGTTTTAGAACCCAATAGCATTTACAGTTCACTTTCTGTTAGAGTTCCTGTTACCAGTGACAGTTTTCCATAGCAACTTGTACTTTGAAAAAAATAATGTATAACGTGTCAAAGTCCTTGAAACCAGCATTTTTCATTTTATGGGATTAAAGCTCAATATCTTATTTATTTCAAAGGGATCATTTTTTCCTGAGAATGTTTAGTGTAAATCCATTTAGTTTATAAAAGGTTACATTAATGGATGGACATTTTTCTATCATTTTTGGAGAGTCCTTTTGTTAGAAATGTAATTTAAAATGTAAAAATTAGATCAAGTAGTAGAAATCTCTAGAAAATTTTGGGATGTTTAAGAGGCTTCAATAAATTAGATAAAGTGGTAGAAGTCTCTAGATAATTAGGACATGTTGAATAGGCTTTTAAGTGTTACCCGAATATATTAAAATAGACATCCATGTTGCAGAATTTTCTTACTATTATTATAATTCAAATTTAGTTTATTTCTACAAAAAAAATAAAAAATAGATTTATCTTATAGTTGATATCGATTTCATCAAAAAATTTACCTCTTTTCTAAGTGAGTAAACTTGTAAAATTATTATCCTACTTTATATTTTAAAACTCCCAATAAACTCAATAAATGACATTTTAGAAAATTTCAGTTTCTCTTGTTATACAGCAATAACTATGCAGAATTAAGAAAGGTGAGGGAATTCGGGGATAGTACCTAGGCTCAATTAAGTCATACGAGGTGGTTTATTCCAACGGTATTCTCGTTGTCTGAGATTTCAATGCACACAGAAAAGAGGAATAACTAGAGACATGAGAAACAAAGCACATTGATTGGATTTGTAAAAGAGGCAAGGTGGAAATTACGAAAGTTAAACTAGATGTACTAAGAAATTTATTTAGCACTAAACATTACTTTGTAACTTAGTACCTTGTTAGATGTGAGTTCCTATCTACAAAGCTTCATGGCTTGTCTGAGGCTGCTGCTGTTAGCAACTACAACTTGGATTAATAACCCTGAATCAGTCCCACAAGAAACAAAATTCAGAGATGGCTCAATGACACGTTTCATACTGGTGGTGAGAAAATTTTATTTTCCTGGCATTGGATTTGGCTTCTACCTCAATGCTTCAAATACCAATACATTCCATCTTTCTATTATTTTTGTCTGTATTTCCAAAGGTACAATTGTAGACGAGCCTCCCATGGTAGTTTGGACAGCAAATCGGGATAATCCTGTTGGAGAAAATGCAACTCTGACTTTTACTCGAAATGGAAACTTAATTTTGAACAACACAAATGGTATCACTGTTTGGTCCACCAATACATCAGACAAGTTTGTCGCGGGAATGAACATGACAGAAGAAGGGAACTTGGAGTTCTTTAATCAAACTTTAGGAACTGTTTGGCAGTCTTATGACCATCCCACGGACACCATGCTACCCGGCCAGAAATTAATAAGAGGGCAAAGACTCACTTCAAGTATCTCTTATATGAATTTGAGCCAAGGCTTGTTTCATGTCACTATAGAACAAGGGCACTTATCTTCATTTGTAAAAGTGAAAGGTGAGAAGCCAACCCAATATTTAACCTCCGGTATTCCAGATGCGGAAGCATTCTCATTGTCATTGATGTTCCTAGAGTTTACCATGTCATCTGTAAACTTCTATTGCTTGGGTGACAACAATGATATTGTTAGGAAACCTTTTAACATTCCCGGTCCGTCAAATCCTCAAATTTTAAAGTTTGATACAGATGTGGGTCTCAGTTTTTGGTTGGTTGACTAAAATTGGATGGAGTGAGATTTATGCATTTGTAGATGATGGGGATGAATGTTGGTTTCCAATTAAGTGTGGTAGATATGGACTCTGTCTAAACGGGCAGTGCACGTGTCCTGCTGGAGCAGATGCTTGTTTGCAACTCTCCTCATTTATTTCATTTTTGGAGATTCTTATTTTCAACTTATGGATATTTTCATCTACAATAATTGCAACTCCATTCCTATTTCTATTTTTACCGGTATACCACGTCTTCAACCTTGTTCTCTCTAGTCTTGTCTCCTACCCACTTAGTTTCTTGCAAGCAAGCGACATTGACCCTTCTTTTGCTCATAATATCTACTAGGTCTCTCAATTTACTCGTAAGAGTTCTTATATTCCAAGTAGCTATATAAATCTTCTCTTGGACTACCTTGAAGAGAGAACCCTTGCTCATTTTGCACCACATCTTGGACGCAAATGTGGCACACCACTAAGGATGTGATAACCCAGCCCTTGCTCATTTCTCACTACACCCGAATCTGGTGCAGCACGTAACTAAGAGGGTTACGCCCCAACGAATATGCAGAATTATATTCCTGAATCTCAATTCCACATTCCATGACATCAGCTTCTTTGTAGAACATTTTAGTTTCTTCTTGTTACACAGAAACTACTATGCAATTAACAAAGGTGAGTGAGTTTGGGGATAGTACCTAGGCTCAATTAAGTCATAAGAGGTGGTTTATTCCAAAGGTATTCTCATTGTCTGAGGTTTCAATGCACTCAGAAAAGAGGAACAACTAGAGACATGAAAAACAAAGTACATTGATTTGGATTTGTAAAAGAGACAAGGTGGAAGTTACAAAAGCTAAACAAGATGTACTAAAAAAATTTATTTAGCAAGTAATTAGTCACTCGGTGCCTAGTTAGATGTGAGTTCCTATCAACATAGCTTCATGGCTTGTCTGAGGTTTCTGCTGTTAGCAACTATCTTTGGTTCTTATTATATCCAGAGTGCTGCAATCACTCCAGCTTCCACCCTTCTTGTCTCAGATCACATTACAACGTGGATTAATAACCCCGAATCAGTCCCACGAGAAACAAAAGTCATAGATGGCTCAACGGCACGATTCATAATGGTGGTGGCAAATACTGATTTGTCTTCCCTTTTATTTTGGTCTAGATTTGGATTGGGATTCTACTGCAATCCGTCAAGCACCAATACATGCTACCTTTCTTTTATTTTTGTTGTTCTTTTCAATAGTACAATTCTAGACAACCCTCCCATGGTAGTTTGGACAGCAAATCGGGATTATCCGGTTGGAGAAAATGCAACTCTGAGTTTTACTCACAAAGGAAACTTAATTTTGAACGACACAAATGGTACTACTGTTTGGTCCACCAATACATCGGGCAACATCGTAGTGGGAATGAACATGACAGGAGAAGGGAACTTGGTGCTCTTTAATCAAACTTCTGGAACTGTATGGCAATCTTTTGACCATCCCACGGACACCATGCTACGAGGGCAGATATTAAGAAAAGGGCAACGGCTCACTTGAAGTGTCTCTCCTATGAATAATTGAATATGAGCCAAGGCTTGTTTTGGCTTGTTTTATATCTCTATAGAAGAAGCACTTATCTTCCTATGTGAAAGGTGAAAAGCCAACCCGATATTTAACCACTGGTATTCCAGAAGCGGAAGCAGTCTCAATGCCATTGATGTTCGTAGAGTTTACCTTGTCATCTGTTAACTTCTATTACCTGGGTGACAACGATGATATTGTTAAGAAGCCTTTTAACATTCCCAGTATGTCATTTGCTCAATTTTTAAAGTTTGATTCTGATGGGGGTCTCAAAGTTTTTGGTTGGTCTAAAAAGGGATGGAGTGGGATTTATGCATTTGTAGATAATGGGGATGAATGTTGGTTCCCACTTAAGTGTGGTAGATATGGACTCTGTCTAAAAGGGCAGTGTCCTGTTGGAGCAGACTGGGTTGAATACTTTCAGCAAAGAAACAGCAATTTGCCTAATCTTGGGTGCATGCAGGTTGCAACATCAGCTACCTCATGTTTTGAAGGATACAAACTCTTAGATTTTGGACATCTTTCATATTATAGTTACTTCGGCAACGATACCACCACTATAGGATTGGGAAATGAGGAGAGTTGCAAACAAGCATGTACTCAAAATGGAAACTTGCAGAGCTCCCTTCTTCATACAAGAAGATAGGGATTCAAAAGGATACTGCTATCTGCCTTCTGATGTACTCACAATAATGGCAACACCAATGTCTAGTAACTACCACTCTTCGTCGTATATCAAAGTTTCAATTCCCTGTCAAAAAGTAGATTTTCTATTTGGTTCAGAACTTGTAATATTGACTATTGTTGCAACTGTCGTAGCTGCCTTGATTCTTATAATTCTATGCAAGATAAAGAGAAGAGAATGGAAAAATCAGGAATGTCTTCAGCATGTTTCAGACATTATAATGAGATTCTCCTATAGTGAGTTATGAACTGCTACAGCAAAGTTTTCAAGAAGGTTGGGAGAAGGGGGATTCGGGACAGTCTTTAAAGGGGAACTTAAGGATGGAACACTTGTTGCAGTTAAGCGGCTTAAGAACATCGGGCAGGGAACAAAAGAGTTTATTGCAGAGATAGACACAATAGGAAACATACATCACATCAATTTGGTTAGACTAATTGGTGTTTGTGTACAGAAAAGGCACTGGCTGTTAGTTTATGAATACATGAGTAATGGGTCCTTAGACAAATGGATATTTTCTGAAGACAATGACTCTTCTCTTGATTGGAGAATGAGGAAAAAGATAGCGAGGGATATTGCTAAAGGCTTGGCATATCTTCATGAGGAATGCAGATACAAAATTGCTCATTTAGATGTCAAACCACATAACATCCTTCTTGATGAAAACTTCAATGCCAAACTCTCTGATTTTGGAATGTCAAAGCTAATGGGAAGAGAAAAGAGCCAAGTGACAACCGGAGTGAGAGGGACACTTGGTTACCTAGCACTAGAGTGGCTGCACTCCAGAATTACTGTGAAAGCTGACATCTATAGTTTTGGCATTGTTTTGCTAGAACTTGTTTGTGGAAGGAAAATCTTGGACTACCTCTGCCTGATTCAGAAGTTCATTTAGTGTCTTTTCTGCAAAATAAATTCCTTGATCAGAATCAACTGATGGATATTGTAGACTCTCAATGTGAGGATATGCTTCAGCACAGTGAGGAAGTAACTGATATATTAAGACTTGGAATCTGTTGCTTGAATTTTGATTCCACAAGAAGGCCTCCCATGTCAATAGTGGAGAAGATCTTAGAGGGATTGATGGTTTTAGAACCCAATAGCATTTACAATTCTCTTTCTGTTAGGGTTCCTGTTACCAGTGACAGTTTTCCATAGAAACCTTTATCTTTAAAAAAATAATGTATCATGTACCAAAGTCCTTTAAAGCTAACCAACATTTTTCTTTTTATGGGATTAAAGCTTAATATCTTATTTGTTTCAAAGGGTTCATTTTTTCCTGAGAATGTTTAGTGTAAATCCATTTAGTTTATATTTAATGGATGGATATTTTTCTTTCATTTTTAGAGAGTCCTTTTGTTAGAAATGTAATTTAAAAATCTAAAAATTAGATCAAGTAGTAGAAGACTCTAGAAAATTATGCGATGTTTAAGAGGCTTCAATAAATTAGATAAAGTGGTCAAAGTCTCTAGATAATTAGACCATCTTGAATAGGCTTTAAGGGTTACCCCTATATATTAAAACAAGACAGCGTGTTGCAGAATTTTCTTATATTACTATAATTCAAATTTAGATTTATCTTATAGTTGACATGGATTCGACAAAAAATTTACTTCTTTTGTAAGTGAGTAAACTTTTAAAATTATTATCGTACTTTATATTTTCAAACTCCCAATAAACTCAATAAGTGACATTTTAAATATATGGGACATATATATATATATAATTTAATTTTATTCCTGAACATTTAATTTTATGTCCAAAGTGTTAATCATAAAGCCATAAATCGATCTCAAACAAGAAGATTCTGAAGAATTCTTTAGGACTAATCAAGTTCTTGTTGACTATCTATTGCAGCCACATTGATACAATACAATGTTGTTTTGATTTAATATGTTTAGAATAAATCTATACAAGAATTGAATTGAATTGAGTTGATTTCAATTCAATTTAAATTATTTTTAAATGTTTGTAACAAATCAATACCTTTACAAAATCTCATTTAATTTAATAAAGTTATATTGTTTGGATTATAAATATAACTAAGATAATTCATTTTAATTTAATAATTTTACAAGATTACCATTACTTTTATTTTGTCAGTGTGTTGTATGAGGAGAAGAATAGCAGTAGGCATGAGTTTGTAAAAGTGAAACAAATATGAGGTATATTTGTCTAAAAGGTTTTTAATGATCAATTAAATTCTTTATAAATCTCACCTATTTTGATAAGAATTCAAAATGACAAAGAGTCATACAATAAATTGAATTATCATGCACTAAACATTCCAAATATATAAGAATTTAACGGCAATTCATTTAGAGATGAATTGAATTCTTCAAATATATTGATTCCGAATATACTTTAAATCTCTGTATATATCTTGTATACCCTTAAGAATCATAGTTTACAAGATATCTATGTTCAGCCAGAAAATCCCTTCGACCCCTTCTATAGAGAATTATTCTTAAATCTCAATTCCAAAAGCCACATCAGCTTCTTTGTAGAAAATTTTAGTTTCTCTTGTTATACAGAAATTACTATGGAGAATTAAGAAAGGTGAGGGAATTTGGGGATGGTACCTAGGCTCAATTAAGCCATAAGTGGTGGTTTATTACAAATGTATTCTCATTGTCTGAGATTTCAATGCACACAGAAAAGAGCAACAACTAGAGACATGAAAAAAATAGTACATTGACTTGGAATTGTAAAAGAGACAAGGTGGAAATTACAAAGCTAGCAAGATGTACTAAGAAATTTATTTAGCAATAAACAGTACTTAGTCACTCAGTACCTTTGTTAGATGTGTTTCCTATCTACATATCTTTATGGCTTGTCCGAGGTTGCTGCTGTTAGCAACTATCTTTGGTTCTTATTATATCCAGAGTTCTGCAATCACTCCAAATTCCACCTTTCTTGTCTCAGATCACATTACAACTTGGATTAATAACCCCGAATCAGTCACACAGGAAACAAAATTCCGAGATGGCTCAATGGTACGTTTCATACTAGTGGCGAAGGAAATTGGCGTTCCTGGCTTTCCATTTGACTCTCACTTTGCATTTGGATTTGGCTTCTACTTCAATACGCCAAGTACTAATACATGCTACCTTTCTATTATTTATACTGCTATTTTCAATAGTGAAATTCAAGACAACCCACCCAAGGTAGTTTGGACAGCAAATCGGGATAATCCAGTTGGAGAAAATGCAACTCTGAGTTTTACTCACAAAGGAAACTTAATTTTGAGCAACACAAATGGTATAACTGTTTGGTCCACCAATACATCAGACAAATATGTTGTGGGAATGAACATGACAAGCGAAGGGAACTTGGTGCTCTTTGATCAAACTTCTGGAACTGTTTGGCAGTCTTTTGAACATCCCACCGACACCATGGTACCAGGGCAGATATTAAGAAGAGGGCAACGGCTCACTTCAAGTATCTCTCCTATGAACATGAGCCAAGGCTTGTTTTATATCTCTATAGAAGAAGGGTACCTATCTTCATATATGAAAGGTGAAAAACCAACCCGATATTTAACCTCTAAGACTCGAGGTGTGGAACCATTATCAATGCGATTGATGTTCATAAAGTTTACAGAGTCATCTGTTAACTTCTACTACCTGAGTAAGGACAATGAAACTGTTATAAAGCCCTTTGGCATTCCTGATGCTTCAGCTGCTCAAATTTTAAAGTTTGATGCTGATGGGGGTCTCAAAGTTTTTAGTTGTTTGTCTGAAAATGGGTGGAGTGATATTTATGCATTTGTAGATGGATGGGATGAATGTCGGTTTCCACTTAAGTGTGGTAGATATGGGCTCTGTCTAAACGGACAGTGCATGTGTCCTGTTGGAGCAGACGGAGTTGAATACTTTCAACAAATAAACAGCAATTCGCCTTATCTTGGGTGTATGCCGGTTTCAACTTCTGCTTCCTCATGTTATCAAGAAGACCAACTCATAGATTTTGGACATCTTTCATACTTCAGTTACTTCAGCGATGATACGAACTCTAAAGTATTGGGAAATGAGGAGAGCTGCAAACAAACATGTACACAAAATGCATCTTGCAGAGCTGCCTTTTTCAAACAAGAAGATGGGGATTCAAAAGGATACTGCTATCTGCCTTCTGATGTTCTCACAATAATGACAACACCAATGTCTAGTAACTACTACTCATCATCGTATATCAAAGTTTCAATTCCCTGTCAAAAAGTAGATACTCTATTTGGTTCAGTGCTTGTAAGATTGACTATTGTTGCAACTGTAGTAGCTGCCTTGATTCTTATAATTCTATGCAAGATAAAGAGAAGAGAATGGAAAAATCAGGAATGTCTTCAGCATGTTTCAGACATTACAATGACATTCTCCTACAGTGAGTTATGCACTGCAACAGCAAAGTTTTCAAGAAGGTTGGGAGAAGGGGGATTTGGGACAGTCTTTAAAGGGGAACTCAAGGATGAAACACTTGTTGCAGTTAAGCGGCTTGAGAACATCGGACAGGGAACAAAAGAGTTTATTGCAGAGATAGACACAATAGGCAACATACATCACATCAATTTGGTTAGACTAATTGGAGTTTGTGTAGAGAAACGGCACAGGCTGTTGGTTTATGAATACATGAGTAATGGGTCCTTAGACAAATGGATATTTTCTGAAGACAATGACTCTTCTCTTGATTGGAGAACAAGGAAAAAGATAGTGAAGGATATTGCTAAAGGCTTGGCATATCTTCATGAGGAATGCAGATACAAAATTGCTCATTTAGATGTTAAACCACATAACATTCTTCTCGATGAAAACTTCAATGCCAAACTCTCGGATTTTGGAATGTCAAAGTTAATTCGAAGAGAGAAGAGCCAAGTGACAACAGGAGTGAGAGGGACACTTGGTTACCTAGCACCAGAGTGGCTACACTCTAGAATTACTGTGAAAGCTGACATCTATAGTTTTGGCATTGTTTTGCTAGAACTTGTTAGTGGAAGGAAAATCTTGGACTACAATCAGCCTGAATCAGAAGTTCATTTATTGTCTCTTCTGCAAAATAAATTCCTTGATCAGAACCAACTGATGGATATTGTAGACTCTCAATGTGAAGATATGTTGCAGCACAAAGAGGAAGCAACTGATATGATAAGACTTGGAATCTGTTGCTTGAATTCTGATTACACAAAAAGACCACCCATGTCAATAGTGGTGAAGATCTTGGAGGGGGAGATGGTATTAGAACCCAAAAGCATTTACAATTTTCTATCTATTAGAGTTCCTGCTACCAGTTCAAGTTTTCCATAAAAGCACTTTACTTGGAAAATAGAAAATATCCAGTGTACCAGTTTTTCTCATGCATTTGGTTTATAAAATAAAAGGTTACATGAAAGTTTAGATAATTTTTCTTTCATTTTAAGCGAGCTATATGTTGAAATTTGAAAATTAGAATATATAATTTATTGCGTTTGCCGGGTGTCGAACCGGGGTGAATCGCTTGGAAGGCAATTATCTTAACCGTTGGACTACAAACGCATGTTTCAAACTTCTTGCAAATTTTCATACTTATAATTATACAAAGGAAAGATCTATCATTCTCTTCCCCTTCCAACATTGCACACAATCCTCGTCTAGTTCTTGCTGTTCGGATTATTGGATTATTATAGAAGGAAAAAAAATTGTTTTGGGCTTCTTTAGAAGTCAATAAGATAATTATATTTAACATATTCTTCAATCATATTGAATTTAGATTAATAATGTATTAGGATGGATTTGAATCACATTAGGTGTGGCTGAAATCATACAAATTATATCCGGACATAATTTGAACTTCAAATTAATAAAATCATTTATCAAAATTTGAATAATTTTGAATCGGGTTAATTACAAATCGAGTCTAATATTGGTTACTCGATTCAGTCCATTGTTATGTCTGAAGATGTACAACACATTCCAAAAATGAACTGCTTTTGGCTTTCATTGAGATCAGGCCACAATCAAGGCATCATAGGATAAAACCTGTCGTAAGGCAAACAACCGACTTGTTGACAATATGGTTGAATACCAATTCATGGCCTTTTTTGTAGACATTCTTTCCCAGCAATTTCTTCATTCTTTAACATTTTCTTCTTCCGACACAGTGTGAGCCAATTCAAAAACATCACACATTGTGATGTTTGTTGCCCTTTGTACATTTTTGTTTTGACATAAACCAATATAAGTCAACAATGTCCAATTTAATATCCTTTTCATTTTCTTAAAACACATTAAACTCGTTGTAAAATATTCTCTGTATGCATCAATTGAAATAACTAATAATTTTTTAAAATTTTAATACAAAAATTTTTTAACCCAAAATTAAAACAATGAAAATAAATATAAAGATGGATAGTGAGTTTGATATAATATATTTCATGCATATCTTATTATAATTAATAGATTGGTGTCAGAGGAGTAACTATCATCCTATAGGTAGCATGTGCAAGATGTTTATTATCCTATTGTATGTCAATGTAATTAAATGTGATAGGATATGGTTCAAAAATTTGAGGCACTTGGTCATGTCTTTTTAATTTTAAAACGTTTTTTTGGTAGAACTTGTTGATCATGAATAGAAGGGAAAAGGTCTTAACTACACAATATTGTACATGTACACAACAGTAAAATATAGATAGTCATTAATTAATAAATTTGTTTGTCAATATTTGTGTAGACAAGTGTAAATATTATAATGATGGTTGTTGCTTTAGGTCTCGGTCTCACTTTGAGGTTTGTTACTGACTTTCTTCACATAAAACAAGTCTTAGTTTCAAACCCAAATAATTAAAAAAATTAAGCCAATTGTTGTCAATCAATGGTCATTTACGCAAATTGGGGGGAATAAGAATGAATTTTTTAAGTTGTAGAGTATTTATTAAAGTAAAATATTTTACTACCAAAAAAAGTAAATATTTAAGAAGTTTATAAGCTAAACAGTGTTGAGTATATCATAATTTCAGTGAATTCAATAAATAAAATGTTATTTAATTATAGTATTATTGATATTTAATGTATAAATTATTATTTTAAAATTTAAATTTTTACAAATTATATTCATACACATGTGCACTTAGTACCGGCACTCGTTAAATAATACATATATCACCAAATTGATGATATTAATTGTCAGGGACTAATTAGAGTGTCTTTATAAATTGTATAACATAGTTAAGATGGTAATACAGTTGATTAAGAAAATGATTTATTTGTATTATTTCACACAAAGTCAACTCACTAATCTAATGCATTATGCATGCATGGTTCTCTTTAATTAATTAATTAGTCCGAGGAATAGTAGATATAGATCATTGAATACTTTAATTATTGGTAATGACGTACGCTTTCATTGTTAATGTTTGGTTTAAATGTCAACTTCTTTTTTCTGCCTCATTAATTCATTGACCTCAGTAACCTTGCTTTCCTATTCAAACATTAATTATGATTTTATTAGAGAAATACTTTATTTTCACTTGACCTGTTATTCATCTTTTTATTTTTTGATTTAGTGATCATGTATACGTCTAAATCAATTTATACATATATTGATTAACTCACATTAAAACTAGAGATTTTATAGGAACTTGAACCCATAAAGTCACTAAATAAAACATACATTCTTAATTATTTAATCAATTTCACTAAGAGGATCCATTCCTCTTTCCAATTTTTAAGTAGTTATTGACAAGTTCTCTGCAGGTTATAGTGGTATGTTGCCCTAGCTTGGTCTCCTACACATAATATATACATATATATATATATATATATATAATCTTATTATTTTTTGTTATCCCACAGAAACCTAGCTACCTATATCCAAGCTATATATGTATATTTTGTACATTTTGGCCGGCTAAGAAAATATAATTCATATATTTATGAGTATTGACCTAATCAACTGTTGATTAGTTCATACAACGACTGTTGATGCATGATTCAATAGACATATAAAGATCAACTGCGTCATGCTAATATCATATTCATACAACTAACATGGCTAGTACACTTCCTTGTCTCCCAAAAAAGCCCTATCTACATGAGTAATAATTATTGAACAGAAAAATAAAAAATATATATTTTGTTTCATTTTTTATCTAAAAATATGACATCATGTGTTTTTAAACAAATAATAATTATTACATAGATTAAATTAATTAGTAGAGATGTCATGCGTATTTTGAATACTAATCTATCTCTTTGACACAGTTAAAGGCATGCTCTCTATGCCTTTTATAATTGTAAAATATTTTGTTTTCGAACTAGAATGTTGTTTACAAGTTTCAGTTACGTTTGTTTATAATCTTTGGATTTTTCTTAAACGTACAAGTTTCATTACATTTATACTAAGTAATTATGACAACAGATTAAATAACCAATTAGAGGAACAAGACTGTTTTTTGAATTTTTTGCATGAGGACAGCAGCAAGTGGAGAAGGACACAAAAGTATGATCAAGTCCAAGCACACTCTTTTTCTTCGAGCTTACGTGTTTATGTTTTTAGGAGATAAAGTTAAGCATATGAAACAAAATTTGAAGTTAAATTTGTATAGATGACTATTGAGACTGATAGGGCCAAAATGTCAATGCCAGTAATGTGAAAATATCTTGATGAATTGGAAGACCTAAGAAGGAAAATCATGGACCATTTGAACATTATAAGGTTTTGATTTATCGAGTTTTGTTTAATTAACTTAATTATTGTTAGTATTATGTATTAACTGCCATGAACTCAATTTCATGTCACATAATTAATAATATTACTTGGATAACAAAAAAGAAAGTTTATTATCTTGTATTAAATATAATTATTAAAATGAATAATGATGAAAATAAATAGATAAAATATCGAGTTTCAACTGTTGATTAAGAAAAATAAAAATTTTATTGATTTTGCAGGAAAAAAAGTTCCTTCATTAGAAAGTAAGTTTCAACCAGCCAGCAGAGAGAAAGGGAGCAAAATTTTCATACCAAAACAGCAAATAACTTTGCTATGTGATGGTGTGGGTTGTGAATGTACATTGTGAAGCCATTGAAAAGCTAGGTAACTTTCCTCTTTCCATTATTTTGAGTTATTAAAAGAAAATATAGAATGGAACATACAATGATATCCCAATAAATACTTTGTGATCCAATTTCGTTGAGCAATAAATTATCGATTTGATTTTATGAATTAATTTAACAATAATTGTTTGTTATTTTTCTTTTATTTGTATCAATATTTTTTGCCTAAATTGAAGTCATTTCACGTGTAAGACCTAATTATCTTCTACATTTTAGAAATATGGCCATGCAAGTGGGACTTGTGGGGTCTTAATTTTCATATTTCTTGGTTTGACTTTGTCATACATTAATTACTAAAGGCTCTGCAGATACAAGCTCATAAACATATAGCCCAGCTAACCAGCTTGGCACGCGTGGTAGAGAATGTTTGAAATTAGTAATGCATTTCAATCAACCCCAAAAATCAGATTTTAGACTTTTAGTGGGTCTTTAATTTCCATTCTTTCACGTTAATTTTTAAATTATAAATACAATTTTTATTAAAGTTGAGTGATGTATTTTGATTTATAATTAGAAATCACTTTAAAACGTCAAAATATGAATTACATAAATGCTTAATAGTATTGTTAGTCCTTATAATTAATTTAGAGTTAAATTTAGTACTTTGAATTTCAATTATTACAATTGGGAGTTTACATGATTAAATTTGATGCAATTAAATCTCGATTGTCAATTGTGATTTAAATTATCGTCAACTCATTTAACTCATTTAAAGTGAATAAACGATTTTTATTGTGTCTAACAGAAAATGAGTTGGCTATATGTGATATATTTAGTCAATAATATGTAAATTTTTAATTCAAATTAAATTATTTTTTAAAAAGCAAAAAAATCCATTCGATGCTTGAACAAACAAACTATCACTCCGATTATCAGGAATTACAAATCCAAATCCTTCATTGAAACCACACAGAGCAACTTTTTTAAAATCATTTTGAATCATCCATAGCTTAGACAGAATCTAATCCTCTGGAAGCTATGCAAAGGATCCTGCAATGATCCAGTGCCACGTAGACCTGTCTTAGCTCCTTTCGAGTGACTAAATGGACTATAGAAGGGATGAGAGACTTGTGCTTCCATTTTCTTAATAGTATGCGGCTAGAGTTGTAGGGAGTCGAGGAGCAAGGCAGTAGATCAGATAGAAAAAGGGACCATGCTCTCAGTGGAGCAGAGAGACAATTTTCAGTGAGGGCTTTCATCTTTTTTATCCTCGTTCCTATTTTGACAGGATCTTCTTGGAGCGGACCCTTAGTTACTACTTAGGTATAAGATGTCCAACAGAACGGGCATCACGTCACCTTCTATTTGGACTTTCTTAAACATTGTTGTGCTGAAACATGTTCAGGGAGTTTGGGGGAGTTGGGGTTTTGGTTGTAGGGTGGGTCGTGAGGTTGAGGCTTCGATTGTTGGGATTGGGTGTGGATAAAAGGGATTTGATTTGGAGCAATGGTGGTAGTGGTTATGGAGGAAATCCATTGGTGGTGAGAAAGAGGAAGAAGGGAAGGATTTTGTATTTTTACATTTTCTTTAAATTTTATTTTTTCCTACAAAATTACTTTCAAAAAAAAAATTAATTTTACTATAAAATTTATATAAACCATGTGACTATTTATTGATTGTCAAATATGTAATATGAATAGCCAACTCATTTTCTGTTAGTCACAGTAAAAATTATTTGTTTATATCAAATGATTTGATATTAATTTAAACAGTAATTAATAGAAAGGTTTTAATTACATCAAATTAAATCATGTAAGGACTTAATTGAAGCAATGAAACTCGGAGGACTAATCTAAACTAAGTTATAAGTAACAAAAATATAATTAAGCATTACATGTTTAGAAATTACAAGGTACTTACACATTTTAATTTTACTATCAAATATATACTATTATTTTATTAAAAGTTAATGGGGTTAATACGTATTTTTTTTAAAATTTAGTGGGGTAATTTTTTTAATTTTTCCTTTAATCTTGCTAATTGCATGATAATATGCCATATAAAAAATAAAAATTATTTTCAAACTTTGAGGACCCCCACTAGAGCTTACATAGCTCCGGCTCTGGTCAAGAATAACTTAAATAATCATTTCACTGATGTAATTGTGGGCCATTTTTTCTCACCGGACGGGGAGAATTGTCTGCAGGCTGCATGTGAATCTGGTTGGGGCTTATGGGTTTTGTCCAACCACAGGTTGTTCTTTTACCCCATGTCTAATGCCTAATGAGTGAATGCAAGACCATGTCGAATTACCTATTGAATATTTAGGCATGACAGAGAGGTAGAGTTGCAAACCAAATTACAATCCCAATTAAGGTGGATTCTATTACAAGTAGGAAAGTATAATAATTAGAGTAGGATTCAAGCGAATGGAACCTAAACCTAGGTAACACTTGTAAATTCATAGGTCTATACGGTTCTGCACATTATTTGCTCAATCGACCATAACGCACAGTTAGATGCTATAGAAAGCTAAGAAAAATAAATGATTTCTAGAGGAGTAACTCGTTTTCTAACTTCTAATAATCAGATGAGTTTTAATTTGATATTTAAAGTAAAATTATGAATATTTTTTTATTTTGTTTCGTATACAATCACTCACCAATAAAAAAATCTCAAGGGAGATTCACTTGTTTATTAGAAATAAATTATGCATGCAGCAAACTGAATACCTATATCACTCTGCTAATTGATTGTCACTTGTCAGCTTGTTTTTTAGCCGAGCATGAGCTAGCCAAGTTAAAGAGGGAATTTATTAGTGAGAGGGGATTTTTGACGGTGAGTGTGAGAAAAGTCACAATGAAATTTCCAAATTACCAAAAAGTAGCGGCCGGCGGCTTATCTCATACTCACCTAACTAAGCCTCCACGCGGCAATCCCTCACTCTTTTTAGTAACAAAAACAAAACTAAATACACCATATTTATAACTCTTTTGACTAATATGACTCCTGCCTCCTCTATATACCAACAACATCAATCCCATTCCCTCCTTTCAAACCTAATCTTCCTCTTGACCCAGCCAGCCACCCCAATAGAAAAAAATACCTTGATCCCCACACAAACACAAACACTCTCTCTCTCTCTCTCTTACAACTACTATATAAACAAGTCCAAGCATCATGCCCTTCAATTAGACCAAACCCACTTCCAATATTTACTATCTTTTTCTCATTGCTGCAACTTCCATGGCTAGGTTAAGCACTCTACTTCTTATTTTCTTGGTTGTGTTTATCTCATTGCAATCATGTTTAGAAGGCAGAAAACTTGTAGGTGTGAAGCAGAACAAGACAAAGGTTGTACCATCTTCATCAAGATCAAGCAGGGAGAGTCTGTTTTTTGGTTCTCTTCCAAAGGGTACTGTGCCTTCTTCTACACCAAGCAAGAAAGGTCATGCTACCATAATTGATGAGAAACTCATTGCAAGGCATCTAATTAGCATTGATCGGATTCTTCGGTCTGTGCCGAGTCCCGGTGCCGGTCATTGATCATGATCTGCAACTTTTGATCTTCAAGTATTCTTTTAATACTTTTATTAGTACAATTTTGATTTCCCTTCAAATTCTTTCTACTGGGGATTAGATAATTAGGATGGGAGGTGGGTATCATATTATTGTAAAGAAAGCAGGCCTATGTTTTTCTTCCATTTTCATTTTTGTTGGGATTCATTATAATGCATTCCCTTTTGGATTATAAAGTTCAAAGAAACAATTTTGAGTTCTTTATATTCACTTTTGTATTAACAAACAAATCGATAGAGTGAATGACAATTTATATAAAAATATACAAATCAGCATACTGTATGAATACAAACACAAACAAATTGGCAGAGCAAGTGACGATTTAATAAGAAATTTTCTCTATACGAGAAGTGGGTGAGTTGAATTTGGAGTTTGCAAAACATGGAAAAAGTGGCATTGATAATAGATATGGTCCAAATGAGGAGGAGTGGAAGACAAGTAATGGTCTGCCACTTGGATTGCATTTGGAGACGGAAAACGCGTCAAAGAAGACTTACACACCACAAATCAAATCACAAAATTTCAAAACCCATATGTTTGTTGCTTTTAATTAATATAAAATGGAAAAAAAGATGGATTTTTATACCCAAAAAGGGGACCGAATATACCAAACTTTGATACATAAAGTCCCAGCAAAAGAATAAAGAGGATCACCGTCACTTGTCTAATTGTCTATTGCCATTTGCACCATATGACTCCTCCATGCACCCATCACCTTAATATTTTATTGTAATCATGTCATCATATAAAATTAATACAAGAGTTGACAAAATTTAATGAGTATTTCAATTAGGGTTAATTGTATTTCTTGTAAGCTCATCAGACTCTTTATGACTTTAGTACTCAAATCTAAAAAGTAATTTCTCCAGAAACAAGCAGAAAATTCAAGAAAAGTTAGTGAGAAAACTAAGGTGGAAAAACTTTTTTTTTCTAATCACTTTTCGTAGGTTCATGAGATCTCTTTATTCTAAACTGATTAAATTCTATATATATCTCAAGGAGGTGACTTTGGTGATCGAGTAGGCACCGCTAAAATAAATATAACTCGTTTTTTATATACACTAGAGTTACACATTAAAATCAATCAATTTTTGATATATGACTTATTTTTTATATATGTTAGAGTCACGTACTTAAAACCAATCAATTAACTCTAAAAAGTCTGAGCCCATCTAATTATATATTATATTATAGTTTCACAATCTAAGTAATGTGGAATTTATCATATTGACACTTAAAACTAATTAATTGATTTTAAGAAGTGTGAGACCATAATTAACTTTAAGAAGTGTGAGCCCATCTAATTATATATTATATTATAGTTTCATAATCTAAGTAATGTGAAATTTATCATATTGACACTTAAAACCAATTAATTGACTTTAAGAAGTGTGAGACCATTTTATTATATATTATGTTATAACTTGTACATTTAAGTAACTTGGATTTACCACATTCACATTATAACTCAACATATATATATATATATATATATATATATCTAATTGAAAGTCTGGAGCTCTCACCATTGGGGTGTCCCTTTGTATACTGACTTCATAGTCCTTCAAAACTAGTTCAAGTCTACTGCTTGTATCAAAAAGATAAGAAAAAAATAATGACTGGGTTGTCAAAGTTATTATCCTTAATCTCGTTATGAAAAACATACACTAATTGGCATGGAAAAAAAATCTTCAAAATTGATTTTGTCAATAACTGGCCTATTAGCTCAGTTGGTTAGAGCGTCGTGCTAATAACGCGAAGGTCGCAGGTTCGAGACCTGCATGGGCCAAAATTTGTTCTTTTTTATTTATATTTATTTATGTGAAGGAAAATTACAGTTTATTTGTTTTTTTTTTTTTTTTAATGTGAATGAAAACTACAATTTATCTAAAATATCTAAAAAAAATAAGTACATTGTAAGCTCAGGGAACTACATAGGATGGGGTGTGTATAGAGATAGAGAAGATCACATAAGCAATCCCACTGCAGAATACTATTGTGAGCACCCAACCACATATGAACTTCAACAAAAGCTTCCAATTCACATTCTGCAAAACCAATTTTAAGGTTCTCTATCAGAAAATTTACCAAATTCTAGACGGAAAAAAACAAACAGAAATGAGAAAGAAAGAAAAAGTCCACCAGAATGGAGTAAGTTATGGAGAAAAAAAAAATAGTATAGTTGAATCCTTAAAAGAAAAATTATTCTCGAAAATCTGTTTTATGAAATGAATTAAATTTGATGCAAATCTTACCTGCGGATTATCAGCAATCCCAACTCCTACTAGAGAACCAACAAACACATGAACACTTGAAACAGGAAGGTTCATCCTAGTGACAGTTAGCATAGCTGTCACTGCAGATAATTGTGATGCTAAACCTCTTGAATTACTGATATATGTCAATTTTCCCCCAAGGCATTGAGTCATCCGCGATCCACAAAGAAAGAATCCTAATGCAGCAGAAAATCCTCCAAGAGCTCGAAACCACCAAGTTACATCTATAGATTCCTAATGATTATTACATAGTTTGATTAATATAACTGACTCAAATTTCAACAAAACACTAACTAATAGGAATATAGGAAGAAAACATGTAAGAGATATTTCTCAACTCACCATGTTTTGATCAAGATTTCCGGAATGTTTTGCCCTGTGTGAAAAAACTTCAAGAATGGCTCCATAAGGACTAACAACAGCAGCTACCTCAGTAGCAGATTGTATGAGCCTGCACATTCAAATGATGTAAAATGTTCAAAAGACAGACAACAAGTGTATGCAGAAAATGTGTTACCTCTCTTGAAAGAATATATACAAATGAACCTACGCGAAAATACAGGAAGCTAGAAGCTGTGGAAAGCTGAAGAAGTCTTCCATGTCATCATATTTTTCGGCAAGAGCATGCTGGATAAGGGTTTTCTTGTCATACTCTATCACCTAATACAGTAAAAGAACATAAAAATCAGAAAAACAAAAAGAAGTAACATCATATGTCGATGCACTAGACAAACTTTATAGAATCCCTATACCTTGAAAATCAATTAGTACTTCATTGGACATCAAGTACATTTCTCACTTTTAAACAAGACATCAACCATTTATTTCTTCGTTGGAAAAGGCATGCTTGGGGACTTACAGGAAAAATGGCAGATTTTATGAATTTTTTTATGAAGTTGAAGGCATTCTGAGTTGTTTTTGGATTGTTCTTGATCTTCTGAAAGTTCTTTGTTTGAATCAATCGATTTGGTGTAGACTCAAGCAACTGTTTGAATTGAGTTGATGTTGATTGCCCTATAGTGGACTGAGAAAGTGACACTTTAAGCTCAATATCTTGAGATTTATCTGGTGATGCACAGCTCTGGTCTTCTTCTTCATAGACTGTATGAAGGATTCTTGTCTGCATCAAATCATTAAACGGATCTTCAATCTCTGCATCACTGTCTGCCTTTGTATCATAAGATTGGTCTTGAAGGTCTGCTGATTGATGCTCCGGGGAGTTTTTTTGGTTCCTGAACTTATGTTTGGCTTTATCAAACATTTTAATGGCTAGAGGAACTACAACTACCTGTGATTAAAGGAAACATGCAAATCAAGCACTTGCATTTTAGAAATGGATCAATTCCAACAAATATGATGGTCACAGATATTACCAAAGATAAAAGTACTCCGACCAAAGCAGCTGTTACAACAGCAACTACGACAAACCATCCATAAACAGCCGTCTCATTTGGTATAACCTGCCATTCCATTGATGAGTTTAGCATTTGCAAAACGAGACACAAGAAGAAAAAATGGATTGTGCAGTACTGCAACTCAGTTCTGTTTTCATTGTTTTCTTGAATGCAAGTAACAAATGCAATTTGGAAATAAAACTTGGGGTTCTATATGATATCAAAAGGATGTTTAACAAATATATGCACTTTGGATTTCAATTTTTTTATATTTAAAATTAAATCTCGGAACTTATCCTTTGTAGCTTTAAGAAGATCAGGAATTCCAAAAATAAACAAAATATAATAAGAACCTGATAAATGACAAAGAGGCAAAGCAGTCCAGCTGATATCCCATAGTCAATAAGTAGGAAAATGAGAATCCTTTTCTCTCCATTTTCATGGCTAAGCAAAAAGATTTTCATGACAGTGAAGAGGAAAATAGCACACATGCAAGCAATCAATGGAGCCACAGTCCATTCCAGGAATATCCAGAGTAGCCCTCCACCATTGAAATTATGATTGTAATTCTGCATCAATAACATATCTTAGAATTTAAAATTGACTTATAAGCAAAAAAGACATCTAGATATGTGTGTTGAGGTTTGGTCATTTGCATCATAAAACTCATATCACTTTGTGGCAAAGAGAATATCATTTTGAAATAATTAAACATTGCTTTGCTCTTAATTCTTACCTTATTCCACAATGGTATTTGTTTAAAACCTTCAGTGACAAGTATGGTTCCTAGAAGTGCACCTTGTATAGATTGCTGGGATGAGACTGGTAACTCCATGTGTGTTGCAATGGCTAGCCAAATTGCTGAACAGAGCAAAGTCGGATTAATTGAAGTTAGAGGAAGAACCTATGTTAATAAATACCATCAAAAGAGGAGGGATTCTTCAACTTTTTTCAGATGTCTTGAATTTTTAAGATTTCTTTCTAAATCTAACCATTTTTGAATTAAAACATAGCATATTTGATTCAAAGAAAAAAAAGAAGAAATGATAGCCCAGTATTGTAAGTACTTGCTGTTATAAGAACCACTACTAGACTCCACATCAAGAACCCTTCACTTGGCTGATTTTCTTCAATAAACTACAACAAACATGAAAATTGATCAGCTCCCTTTTTTTGATAATGCTTTTTAACAATATTTGGTGGCATCTCATATATAGGACAACAATAAAATTAGGAAGTGGAAATTTGTAGTTCCATACGTCAGAAAATAGAACATGAACAGAGCTTTTGCTTGCAAATGCTGCTCCAGGAACATAAATGGCGCAAGCTATAACCGATGCCCTCAGAAGGGTCAGTATGCCTGATCCAACCAGTGTTGAGAACTGCCAATTATTGATGAAAACTTCTCAAATATCAAAATTAAAGCTACATTAAAATACTGAAAATTGCGCCTTGTACAAGAAAAAATTTCTATAAAGGTTTTGAAAGGAACAAACTGGGGCTGCAAGATTGTTAGCACCGGCTGAGAATGCCATTGCAATTGCAGCAACAGCTCCTGCAATCGGTATCCACCGATAAGTCTCATTCCACTGTCCAACCAAACTGTTGGCTACTTCGATCGAATTTGTTTCATTATTTGATGACATTGTATTTGCCAAAATTTCAATTCATCAAAATGATGGTAAGGAAGAAGAATACTTAGAATGGCTTTGAAGAAAATACTAACAACTTTGTAATAATCTCCAAAAGTGTTATTGGTTTTGCTGTACTTTACTATCTTCTATAGTTTTTCTTGTTGGATTATGTGACACTGACAAGTTTTATATTCAATGACAAATTATTCTTTCTTTTCCTTTTCTGTTGTTTTGTGAAATTTAGTGGCTAATAATTAGACTAATATACAGAAAGCTCAATAACATCCAAAGAGTTCATCAATTTTTTTTTTTTTTTCTTTTTGGTGCATCCAAGGCAGCTTAATCATATCTTAAGCTTTTGTTGTCAATGTTAATTTGGGAAAACTCAATTTTCTATTTTTCTTCTGGCTTAGAAGGGACGTACATTATTGGTATTTTGCTAAACTATAAACTCTCTAATCTCATCTATCAACTATTTCCATGTTTCATACTTCATAGGCTGTCCAACACTGCAAATTTTGTTCTTACCAAAAAAACACTGGAAATTTTGTCTGCAAAATTTTGTAATGTCGATCATATTCATACCAATGCTGCCATGTTGGTGCCCAACATCTCACATACAATGACCATTATAGCAGGCCTGTAGAGTGAGTTTTCATCTCACCTAACCTTACTTGGGCCTATATTCTTAAGTAATCTTATTAATTTTGGGCCAAGGCCCTTGCAATCAAAAATTTTTAATGGAGTTTGAAGGGATGAGAATGAGAAGAATATGGACTTAATTACATTTTTAGTTCCTACAATTTAATTTGAGTTATTATCATTTTTAGAATTTTAATTATTACAATCAGATCTCTCTAGGATTTAATTGAACGTAATTAGTTCTCTTCGTCAGAGTGTAATCCAAATTAACACTTATGAGGTAATTAGTTCTCTTCGTCAGAGTGTAATTCAAATTATCAAAGTGTAATTCAAATTAACACTTATGAGGTGATGTGATTAACAAGACATGACGTAAATAAATAATATGTGCGGCAAATAACCAATAAAATATAAATATGTGATGTTTATAAAAGTTAAATTATAATTACCAAACAATTAAAAAAAATTAAAATTTTAAAACTAAATTATTTTTTTATTTCTCTCTCTCCCTTATTACCATCAACATTTCCTCATAGCCACCGTACCTCTCCTCTTCCATAACCACCATTAATTTACCTTCCAAATAACAAGGTTGTGGGTTTTATCCCAAAGTCATTGTGAAAGTTAACAAATGTTGAATCATTGGACTTTCTTAAAAAAGTGTTTTCGAAAAATTTCTCAAAAACGAGCAAGAGTTAAAGGGTTGAAATGTTACAATCAGTGCCTTCAGTAAAAGCAATCTAAAAAATGACTAAGAGAAATCCTACAATCACTGCCTTCAGTAAAAGCTTTAGAAACCCTAACCCAAGAGAGGTCCCAGTCCCCAAGGAATTTGATGAGACCAAATTGATTTAGGACTCAATGGCCCATCAAATTTTAGAGCCAAGAGGTGTCAGGGACTAAATGAAACACGGTTCATATGAACAATGAGTCTTTTGTGCTCCTTAACAATGTTTCCATTCTGAGGCTTATCAACAAGGCATAGCAAGAGTGTTTATCTCTGATTTTCCCGCAAACCTACTAGTTAATTCAATGTTAGCCGCTTCCTCTAGCAACCAACTAGCATTAAAGAGCAGATTCAAGAAGATTAGCTGTTGTTCAAGCAGGGATGTTGAGGAAAATGGCATTAGGGGATCTGCAGGGGCTTTTAGCTACTGGGGAAAGAAATTCAAAGAGGGATTTTCTCTATGTCCGATGAGTCCTCGAATGAGAAAAAACAAGCATTTTTACACAAATTTCCAATAAAACATGGGGTTTCAAATATGGGTTTGTGTTTCTTCACTTGCAAATGAGTTCTGGTGGAAGGCCTTTTGATCTGGGTACGCCTATCAACAATATAGTTCTCAAGAAGAAATGATTCAATTAAGGGAAGGGATTTGGGATTTGGGATTTGGGATTTGTGTAGGGAGGAAGAAAATCTTAGATGAAATCGAATTGCAAAGTCTGGGTTAGATATTGGTGGTGAGAGAGAGAGAAAAATTCTTTTTATTTTGCTTTAATATTAAATTTAACATTATTATTTATTTTTTAATTTTTATTTTTAATTTAATTTTTATATATGTCATGCAACTATTTTTTATTAAATATTATTATATGCATTGTCTGTTTCATATTCAATTATAAAGATAAAAGTAAACTCAAATTTAAATTATAAAAGTTGAAAGTATAGTTAAGCCATATTCTTATACAACAAGCCACATAACATAGCATTGAATTGCACACTTCATTTTCCAAACTTTATCTCAGTCTAACTTTGACATCCACCAAAATCCCATTATATGAACCATGTTTTGGAATGTCTTCAAGAAACCAAACCAATGCCCATGTACAGATGTACTGCAGCCATTTTACTTTTAATGACCTCATCCATACGGCAGAGAAGGGAGTTTTCAGCCCTCTTTTCTATGTGAAAATTATAATAAAAAGGACTGTGAAAATTACTATCTGGAACCTGTATCTCAGACTCGTATGAAAATAAAATCATCCCAAATTATAATATATTGTTTTTTTTTTTTTTACTTCTTTGTTAGTACCTAAATATTGTTGGAGATGAGAATCAACCTGGCCCTACTACAATAATCAAAAAAGCTGCCTAACTTTGAATATAAAATCAAAGGCATTGGAAATGGCAGAGCAGCTTCATTCACATTTTGGTTTCTTAGATGCCAGCTTGAGCAGAGCTAGGTGCCAATATTGTTCAGCCAAAGTACCATTATTTAAAACTTTCTTCTATACATGATCTAGACGGACTTTTAGACAAAAGGGTCCAAGTCTCAAAAATTTTGGTTAAAATGGTAAAAAATTTACTTTAATAGCCAGAATGGGGCAAAGAATGAAACCGTGTTTTCAAAACACGATTTCTGGGTCCTACCTGGCGTACCAGGTAGGACCATCGCCCACATCAGGCACTCGCGCGTGGCGCGCAAGTGCAGCCGAGTATTTGTCCCCTGCGGGGCCCGCTGGTCGGCCCCATGGGGGGCAAAAATAAGTCTGAAACCAGCTTTTGAAAAGCCGGTTTCAGACATTGCAGGCTACCCTGCAACGCGCAGGGTAGCCTGCATCGCTACCCCACCCCCCCCTCCTCCCATCCAAAATATATATTAAAATTTTAATTTATATTATAATATTTTATAAATTTAAAATATATGATTTATATTATAATATTTTAAAATTTAAGAATTTAAGAATTTAAGAATTTGGAAATTTTTTTAATTTTATCATAAATATTTTTAAAATTCATGATATCTTTTAAATATTTAAGTATATGTTAATTTATATATTTATAGTTTAAAATGTATGATAAATTTTAAAGTGTATAATAATTATATGAAATTAAAAATATATGATAAATTTTAAATTTATAGTGTATGACAGTTTTTAAATTTATAAATTTTGTATTTTTAGAATTTAAGATTTTTGTTAATTTTTTAATTTTGTAGTGTATCATAAATTTTTTTACTATAGTTTATGATATTTTAAAATGTTAAAATTCATGATATTGTAAATTTACACCTTGAAGTGGTGTAAATTTGGCAGACCCCTACTTATTTATTTGGAAGTAAATTCTAATTTACAAGTATAACTAAATTAAAACATAAACCAGGAATACTTTTTCTATTACAAGTAACAAACACAAAAATTAAAAATTAAAAAACTTATATAAGGATTTTGGGAAATACTGGTCTATAAAAAATGACCCCCTGTACCATATGGGCGTGATCTTCTCCTCCTTGCCGGGTTTCGCCTAGGTGGTACATCAGCCCTGTCACCAACATCGTCTGAGGGAGATATGTCATCAGCACCGCTAAATCCTTCCTCAGCTTGCACACCTGAACCAATACCCGGGTCATATGATGCAGGTGTATTACCATACTGAAAGTATGGCACCTGAGGTATGGGAGAGTTAAAAACCTCGCTTGATTGCAGTGCAAAGTCCGACATAAGTTGATGATACATAGATGAACTATTGGCCATATAAGGAGGTGGAGACATATGTGCCGGAGATGGAATATACACATCTGATGGTCGGACATCAGCATTAACACGTCTATAAGAAACCGACGGTCTAGGGACATTAGTTCTACTGCATCTGCGACGTTGTGATGATGACGTCGAATGAGTAGAATGGGAGGAGCTGGATCAGCATGGATAAGACCAACTCGTGTAAGATATCTCCTACTGATACGTCTATACCACTCGTTGTACTCGGTTGTATGAGCAGCATGACCATGTGCAACTCCCAAAACATCACCTATCTGGACCAGATTGTATCTCATGCCCCAAATGGCTATGTGGTTAGCATGTAGCCAACGGTAGTCAGTGACGCCCCGTCCCCGAAGATCAAATTTGTGCAAGGTTTGATCGGCGTCAATGTCAGTAGGGTTTTCTGGTATAGGTTGCTGATATCCAAACTGATGCATTATCCTATCCACTTTCTGATACTCAACAATATGAAAACATATTAAGGGTACTTTAGCACCCCAAATATGCTGGTCTCGATAATAAATGATTCAAATTATAATACTCATATTATAATTTACTATTATAATACACAAATTATAAAATAAAATTACTATTTCTTACAAAATAATAAAATCACTTTTTATCATAGGTATATTACTTACCATAATCATTATGAATTAAATAATTATATTCAACTAATAAAATCACTATTTATCATAGGTGTATTACTTACCATAATTATAACATAAATATATTACTTAACATAATTAATTATATTCAAATATATTTATAAAAAATCTCATTACATATTAAAACATAAAAATAATATCTATAAATTATAAATGTCAAATCATACAAATAGAAAAATTATATATTTATCATAAATATATTACTATAAATTTCCCCAAAAAAAATTTATTTATAAATTAGTCACAAATTTTTAAATAAAATTACGAATACTAACACAATAATAAAATCACTTTTTATCATAGGTATATTACTTACCAAAATTATTATGAATTAAATAATTTATATTTTCGTTTAAAATATATTAATTAATTTAAAACTATCAAAATTACTAACTAATTTAAAATTATCAAAATTACTAATAAATATATTAATTACATTAAAACATGCAAATACAAAAATTATTATTTATTTCAAAACTCATTAAATTATTATTTTAAGGCAAACAAAATTACTAATTAATTTAAACGTCACAAAATTACTAATTTAATTAAGTGTCACATAATTACTATTTTAAACTTATAAATATTATTTATTAATATGTGAATTAAAAAGTTAATAATTTATCATATCATAAATATACTAATTATTACAATTATCATAAAAATTACAATTACAACAAATTTTTAATTATAACAAATAATAAAAATTAATATTTCAACAATTATAATATAAAACTACTGTAAATATAGGTACATGCATATAATAATAATAAATATAACTTTCTATAAAATAAATATAACTTTATGACTTACCAGGTAAGAAGCAAATGAGCAAAAAGTATCAACACCGGCAACGTGATTTCAACAATAATCCTAAACAAAACATAAATAAACTTAGAATAACAAAACATATATATCGTGTAACATTAAATAATTTATATAATTTCTATTTATATTTTATTTTTAAAAATTGTAATAGTATACGTAATTTAAATAATTAATAAGTAAATATCACTAATTTATATAAATAATATAAATTAAATAGTATACGTAATAAATTTTTCAATAAGAAAATAATTTAATTTAATTAATAATAATAAATTTTTTAAATTAAAATTTGTATAACTTACCAAGATTTTACCTTATAAATCGAAAGAACATGAGAATATTGACAGAAAAAATGAAAAAGTGAATGTAATAAGAAATGAAGGTGGTGATGAGGAGAAGACGTGATGAGTCTTCTCCTCTTGCTCTGCCTCTGTATTTATAGAGGAGAAAGGGTGGGGGTGGAGAGGGGTGATAATTTGTAGAGTATAATTGAGGGATTTGGGGGGTCGCCCACGGGTATAATTGGGGGGTTTGGGGGGGGGGGGGGTCGCCCCTGCAGGCTACCCTGCATAGCGACGCGATTTTTGGGGGGAGAGGGGTCGCCCTGCAGGCTACCCTACGCGTTGCAGGGTAGCCTGCAATGTCTGAAACTGGCTTTTCAAAAGCCGGTTTCAGACTTATTTTTGCCCCCCACAGGGGACAAATACTCGACTGCACTCGCGTGCCACACGCGAGTGCCTGATGTGGGCGATGGTCCTATCTGGCACGCCAGGTAGGACCCAGAAACCGTGTTTTGAAAACACGGTTTCATCCTTTGCCCCATTCTGGCTATTAAAGTAAATTTTTTACCATTTTGACCAAAATTTTTGGGACTTAAACCCTTTTATCCAAAAGTCCTGATCTAGACGTACCCCAGTATTTATTTCCCACTACAACCGACAAGTTGTATAATGTGCTCAAAATAATTTCTAGAAAGGACATGATTCAAAAACCAACCAAATATTTGTCAAGCTTGTCTCATTTTAAGTCCAACTTCCTTATTTATGTCTCCCATGTGATGGTTCTCGCAAACCCAATTATTAAAATTTTTGGCTCATTCAAAGGCCTTTACAAACAATCAAACAGAAATCTTTTAAGGGCAATAGGGTTTTTACAAATGTTTTAGGATAAATATTTAGGTGCTTACAAATGTTTTAGGATATATATTTAGGTAAATATAAACTCTATGTTAATAAAAAGAATATGCGAGACTCATCTTATTAGATGCATCATTATGTTACTTATAAATGACAGTTGCCTTTGTAAATTTAGAATACGTTTGGATTGGCATGGGACGTGTGCCCGATATCTCATAGGCTGCCCATGCCTAGCCGCAGCCTGTTTAGACTGCCGCGGCTGCAGCCCATGCCACAGCAGATGCCGTGTCCAAGAAGCTCCAGGCATGGACACTCCAAAAGCACCCTTAAGAATTATTTGAAAGGGGGGTTTTTGATTGTGTTATGTAGCTATATAGAATTGCAGAAACAACGGCTAAAGGCTAAAGGGTAAATTAGCTGTGTCATATTTTCTAACAGGACCCGTGAACCATGCTCAGAGAACTTCAACATCTTAACCTCTGCCTATGTTACCAAAAAGAATATGACATTTCCAACAAGGGTATAAAACAAATTATATTAACAGAACTCAACTATGGGTCAAACTTTTAAGTAATCAATAATAATTTCCACTAAACAACATTTTCTTTCTCTATCTCTATCATTGAAAAAAGACGGGAGGCCCGACAAGTACAACCTACAGTGCTCACCCTCTCTGTCTTTATATTATGCTTCAAATTCCAAATCATATCTGCTATTACTAATTTCTCACTCACTAAATTTCGCTGGCCATCAATTGTGGCACACATTAATGTACACACAGGAGAAAAAGAGGCTCAATTTGTAAATAGTGCAAGTTTTTGAATTCAAATTAATTGATGAGACTTGCCAAGGATTACTAGCCACTTGAACAACCTACAAAGATTCTAATTGTGATCAAAATAGTCACGGAATGAGTTAAACTGTTTTTTTCAGCCAACTTTTTAGAGTCACTAATATATATGGCATAGGTTATTCACCATTAATGAAGCTCAAAACACGACACGTCAACCCTACACATAAAACGACAGTACTTGTTACATTATAGCAAGAGATATTGCTTTGGTGTTGGATAAAATCTTGGAGGCTGGGATCAAGATTCGAAACGTAAAGGTAACTCAGATAATATACATTTTTCTAAAATTTTCTATTAGTAATATCAGCATCCACAAAACTATGAACATTGATAATGGACTAACAAAAAAACTGATATTTATAATGTAAAACGATCACTCATATTCAAGTGGATGTTGAAAAGTAAACGCTCATACTCAAGTGGCATTTCTTATCAACATCCACATCATAGACGTTGATACTTTCAACATCCACGTGAACACTGATACTATTATTAGAGGTCATATTATCTGAGTTTATTTATCAGCACCCATTGACGAACGCTGATAAGTATCAGTCTCCACATTTGCATTATCAAAAATGAGGTGAACCTATGCAAGACTTAACAGTTTTAAGAGCATGAGTCTCATTAAATAGAACTTAATGTATTACATTAAAGTCTAACTTCTTGCTTATACCAAAAGATTTACAAATTACAATTGAACTTGTCACTCATTAAGAAAGAAGTTCAAGGTTGTATATACCATCCATATATGTATCACTATTTCAAGATTGGAGCGTGGTCAATAGAGCGCGTTAGCTCATTCCCAAATGTACAAATCGGATATCCCCGAATGACATAAACTCAGCAACTCGCCGAAGGAACCACTACTAGACTCCACATAAAGAGCCCTTCACTTGGCTGATTTTCTTCAATAAACTGCAACAAACATGAAAATTGATCAGCTCCCTTTTTTTGATATTGCTTTTTAACAATATTTGGTGGCATCTCATATATTGGACAAAAAATAAATAAAATTAGGAAGTGGAAATTTTTAGTTCCATACATCAGAAAATAGAACATGACAGAGCTTTTGCTTGCAAATGCAGCTCCAGGAACATAAATGGCGCAAGCCATAACCGATGCTTTCAGAAGGGTCAGAATGCCTAATCCTACCAGTGTTGAGAACTGCCAATTAATGATAAAAACTTCTCAAATATCAAAATTAAAACTACATTAAAATACTGAAAATTGAGCTCTTAGACAAATATATATATATATATATTTCTATAAAGGTTTTGAAAGGAACAAACAGGGGCTGCACGATTGTTAGCACCAGCTGAGAATGCCATTGCAATTGCAGCAACAGCTCCTGCAATCGGTATCCACCGATAAGTCTCATTCCATTGTCCAACCAAACTGTTGGCTACTTCGATCGACTTTGTTTCATTATTTGATGACATTGTATTTGCCAAAATTTCAATTCATCAAAATGATGGTAAGGAAGGAGAATACTTAGAATGGCTTTGAAGAAAATACTAACAACTTGGTAATGATCTCCAAAAGTGTTATAGGTTTTGCTGTATTTTACTATGTTCTATAGTTTTTCTTGTTAGATTATGTGACACTGACAAGTTTTATATTCAATGACAAATTATTCTTTCTTCTCCTTTCGGTTGTTTCGTGAAATTAATGGCTAATAATTAGACTAATATACAGAAAGCTCAATAACATCCAAAGAGTTCAAAAAAAGAAAAAAATTTGGTGCATCCAAGGCAGCTTAATTATATCTTAAGCTTTTGTTGTCAAAGTTAATTTGGGAGCACTCAATTTTCTATTTTTCTTCTGGCTTAGAAGGGACGTACATTATTGGTATTTTGCTAAACTACAAACTCTCTCTAATCTCATCTATCAATTATTTCCATGTTTCATACTTCATAGGCTGTCCAACACTGTAAATTTTGTCTGCAAAATTTTGTGATGCGATCATATTCATACCAATGCTGCCATGTTGGTGCCCAACATCTCACATACAATGACCACTATAGCAGGTCTGTAGAGTGAGTTTTCATTTCTTTATCAATCATACAGGCCTAACCTTACTTGGGCCTATTTTCTTAAGTAATCTTATTAATTTTGGGCCAAGGCCCTTGCAATCAAAAATTTTTAATAGAGTTTGGAGGGATGAGAATGAGAACGATATGATACTTTTCGGCTTAATTAAATTTTTAGTTTTTATAATCTAAATTTGAGTTATTTTTGTTCTTATAATTTTAATTATTGCAATCAAATTTCTCTAAGGTTTAATTAATGTAATTGACGCAGCTAAAATTAAATAAAATTAAAATTATCAAACAATTAAAAAATTTTGAAAAATTTAATACGAAATAATTTTTTTCTTTCTCTCTCTTCCTTATTTCCACCACCATTTCCTCATAGCTATCGTACCTCTGCTCTTCCATAACGACCATTAATTTACCTTCCAAATATCAAAGTTGTGGGTTTTATCCCAAAATCATTGGGAAATTTAACAAATGTTGAATCGTTAGACTTTCCTCAAAATGTTTTCTAGAAAAATTTCTCAAAAACTAGTAAGAGTTAAAGGGTTTAAATCCTACAATCAATGCCTTCAGTAAAAGCAATCCCAAAAACGAGTAAGAGTTAAAAGGGTTGAAATCCTATAATCACTGCCTTCGGTAAAAGCTTTAGAAACCCTAACCCAAGTGAGGTCCTAGTCCCCAAGGAATTCGATGACACCAAATTGGTTTAGGACTCAATTGCCCATCAAATTTCAGAGCCAAGAGGTGTCAAGGACCAAATGGAACACGGTTCATATGAAAAATGAGTCTTTTGTGCTCCTTAACAATGTTTCCATTATGCTGGCTTATCAACAAGGCATAGCAGGAGTTTTTACCTCTGATTAACCCACCAGTTAATTCAATGTTAGCTGCTCCCTTTAGCAATCTACTAGCACTGAAGAGCAGATTCAAGAAGATTAGTTGTTGTTTGAGCAAGGATGTCGAGAAAAATGGCATTAGAGGATATGCAGGAGCTTTTAACTACTGGTGATGGAAATTCAAAAGGGGATTTTCTCTATGTCTGGCGAGTCTTCGAATGAGAAAAAGTGAGCATTTTTACACAAATTTCCAATAAAGCTTGAGGTTTCAAATATGAGTTTGTGTTTCTTCATTGGAACTGAGCTTTGGTAGAAGGCCTTTTGATCTGGGTACGCCTATCAGGAACATAGTTCTCGAGAAGAAATGGTTCAATTAAGGGAAGGGATTTGGGGTTTGTGTAGAGAGGGAATAATATCTTGGATGAAATCGAATTGCAGAGCTGGGTTAGATGGTGGGGGTGATAAAAGAGAGAGAATAATTCTTTTTATTTTGTGTTAATATATTTATAAATTTAACATTATTATTTATTTTTTAAAATTAATTTTCTAATTCTATTTTATATATGCCACATCACTATTTTTTTATTGACTATTTATGCCATGTGTATTCACCTCATACCTAGTTATTCACGTCATGTGTCAATATTAATTTTGACAAGCGAGACCTAATTATAATAATTAAAATTATAAGAATGAAAGTGAATTTAATTGAAATTATAGAGACTAAAAAGTATAGATAAACCATATTCTTATACAACAAGCCACATACATAGCATTGAATTGCCCATTTCATTTTCCGAACTTTTTCTCAAGCTAACTTTGATATCCACCAAAATCCCATTATATGAACCATGTTTTGGAATGTCTTCAAGAAACCAATCCAATACCCATGTACAGATGTACTGCAGCCATTCTACTTTTAATGACCTTATCCATACGGCAGAGAAGGAAGTTTTCAGCCCTCTTTTCTATGTTAAAATTATAATAAAAAAAGGACTGTGTGAAAATTACTATCTGGAACCTGTATCTCGGACTCGTATGAAAATAAAATCATCCTAAATTATATACTTTTTTTTTTTTTTTTACTTCTTTGGTAGTACCAAAATAATGTGCTAAACAAAGTGTTGGAGATGAGAATCAACCTGGCCCTACTACAATAATCAAACAAGCTGCCTAACTTTGAATATAAAATATAAGGCATTGGAAATGGCAGAGCAGCTTCATTCACATTTTGGTTTCTTAGATGCCAGCTTGAGCAGAGCTAAGTACCATTATTGTTCAGCAAAAGTACCATTATTTAAAACTTTCTTGTATACATGATCTAGACGTACCCCAGTATTTATTTCCCACTACAACAGACAAGTTGTATCATATTGATCTTAATTAATGTGGTCAAAATAATTTTTAGAAAGGAAAGCTTGTCTCATTTTAAGTCCAACTTCCTTATTTATGCCTCCCATGTGATGGTTCTCGCAAACCCAATTATTAAAAAATTTGGTTTATTCAAAGGCCTTTAGAAACAGTCAAACAGAAATCTTTCAACAAGAGGGTTTCGTATTACATTTTACAGCAAAGTATTTAGGCGATCACAAATATTTTAGTATAAAGATTTAGGTGATTACAAATATCATAGGATAAATATTTAGGTAAATACGAATTCCCAGTTTTAGGGTTTTGTGTTACGTTTAACCATTTCAATAATGAAAAGAGTGCGCAAGACTAATCTTATTATATGCATCACTCTATTATTTATAGATGACAGTTACTTTTGTAAATGTAGAATCTGCTTGGATTGACATCGGCCACGTCCGATGTTTCATGGGCTGCCCCGGCCCAGTCTTGGCCCATTTGGACTGCGGCGGCCTCAGCCCATGCGATAGCAGATGCCGGCTCCAGGCATGGACAATCCAAACACACCCATAAGAATTATTCGAAAGGAGGGTTTTTGATTGTGTTATGTAGCTATATAGAATTGTAGAGACAATGGCTAAATGCTAAATTAGCTGTGTCATATTTTCTAACAGGACCCGTTAACCATGCTCAGAAAACTTTCAACATTTTAGCCTCTGCCCATGGTACCAAGAAGAATATGACAATTCCAACAAGGGTATAAAACAAGTTGACTGATTGGAACTGTTGCTTTATTAGAAGAAACCTATCAGACACTTGCTATCCATGCCTACTACCTATTATAATGGATTAACAAATAACCCACAACACAAATTATGCAAAACAGCTCAGTTATGACAAATTCATTGTAGATTTCAGTAAAATCATGCAAATTACAAATTTAGAAGTTTGGTACTGTGCTTATGGAATATATAAACAGAACTCAACCACTAAACAACATTTTCTTTCTCTATCTCTATCATTGAAAAAAGACAAGAGGCCCTACAAGTACAACCTACTGTGCTTACCCTCTCTGTCTTTTATTATGCTTCAAATTCCAAATCATATCTGCTATTACTAATTTCTCACTCACTAAATTTCGCTGGCCATCAATTGTGGCACACATTAATGTACACAACAGGAGAAAAAGAGGCTCAATTTGTAAATAGTGCAAGTTTTTGAATTCAAATTAATTGATGAGACTGGCCAAGGATTACTAGCCACTTGAACAACCTCCAAAGATTCTAATTTTGATCAACATAGTTTTTAGAGTCACTTAGATATATGGCATAGGTTATTCACCATAGATGAAGCTCAAAACAAGTGACACATCAACCCTAGACATAAACAACACTACTTGTAACATTATATACTACTTGTTACATTATAGCAAGAGAAATTGCTTTGGTATTGGATAAACTCTCAAGAGGCTGAGATAAAAAACACAACAGTTAACTCAGATAATATACATTTTTCTAAAATTTTCTATTAGTATCCACAAAACTTTGAACAGTAGCCTAAACAAATAAAACTAATAATGTAAAACAATCACTCATATTCTGAAAAGCAAAACAAACGTTCGTATTCAAGTGGCATTCTTATTAACATCCACAACATAGATACTAATACTTTCAACATTTACATAAACGCTTTCAACATTTACATAAACGCTGATACTATTATCAGAGATCATATTATCTAGATTCACTTATCAGCATTATTAGCACCCATTCACATATGCATTATCAAAAATGAGGAGAGGCTTACAGTTTAAGAGCATGAGTCTTATTAACCAGAACTTAATGTATTACATAAAGTCTAACCTCTTGCTTATACCAAAAGATTTACAAATTACAATTGAACTTGTCACTCGTTAAGAGAGAAGTTCAAGGCTGTATATACCATCCATATATGTATTACTACTCTTTCAAGATTGGAGCGTGGGCAGTAGAGCGCGTTAGCTCACTCCCAAATGTACAAATCGGATATCCCCAAATGACATTAACTCAGCAACTCGCCGAAGGAACCGCCGGAGACAAGTATACCTGACTCTGTAATACAGTTTTTCCGATCTTGAAACCCGGCACCACCGTAAACCCCACCCGGAGGTCACTGCCGGAATCAGCCGATAAGCCCGCGGATAGAACCGATTCTTCGGTGACGCATTCCATGTACACCTCTGAGAATCTACAATTCTTCTTCACCTGAAAAACTGTGATTTCTTCGTTAAACGAGAATGCTAAGCAATGCAAAGTCCAAACACGTTTAGCCATTTCTGCAAAAGCTGTGTAGAAAGCTGAGTCAGGGAAGCCTCCTGAATTCACAATCTTTCTCTGGGTCAAATTGCCGAACAGGGAGCATTCCATTTTGGCATGAATAAGTTGAAGGTACTTAGCTTTTGTAAATTTAGCTAAAGGTGAGTTTGGATTGTGGGTTAGATACTGTTTTGGGTTTAATGACTTGAGCTTTTTGAATTTGTCAAAATAAAGGTGTTGGCTATGGTGGGGATGTTTTTCAAGGGTCAGAGACTCTCTGGGTATCATAAAGTTTGGGTGATTGAAGCCTTCAAACATGGTTATGCACACAAATGATTCAAGTGCAAAGCATCGGTGACTTGGTTTGGCAAATACTGCATCTGGTTCTATGAATTTCACAGCTGCATCAAGATCCCAATGAGCAGAATCCATTTCTTTAATCAACATCTTCACAAAGCTCCTAATGGATCTTAAAGTAAGATGAAGAAATTGAACGAAATGGGTTGGATTTAGCACTGAAATTTGAAGATTATCCAACATTGACAGAGACCCACTTGAGTTTAGCTTCTTCTCCAATGATTTACTAAAGGCAATTAAGTCTTCTAGGTGTTTCTTAAGCAAAGAAATTTCTGAATCCTTGAGTTCTGCCTCTGATTCCAGTTTCTTGATTGTGATTTCATATGTCTTCATCAAGCCTTGTTGCTCTTGAATCTCAGCAAGCATCATAGTCACTTGGGGTGAAAGATCAAGTTCTTTCTTCAAGAAACTGCGCTTTAATTCTGAAATAGCTTTCAGTTCATTCACTACTGCTTGATCAGCTGCTTGAATGGCCTCACTATTGTATGGATGCTGAGCCATTTGCAGCTCAGCATAGGCTGCTTTGATGGAAGTAATCCCAGCAAAGAGCTTTGCCACCAAAGCTTCCATAACTGCTTTATTCCGAGCTTTAATGTCTTCATGCTTACCACCAGCTTGATGGGTTTTAATCTGATCAGTGAAAAGATCTTCCTTGACATTACCTTGTGATGCGAGCATGCAAATGCCATTGTTTGAAGCAATTTTTGTTGAACTTCTGAAACTAATGACCTTCTGAAAAGTTTTGGCAAATTTCTTGCTCTTATTGTTGATTGCTGATTTGGGTTTAACTGTTTCCATCTGAAACAAACAAAATATTAAGATGAAAACAAATGGAGAAAAACTTGTTGGGAGAATAAAAATTATGAGGGAACTGAGAATTGGATGAAAGAAAACAAAAGAAGTGAATTCCTAAAGAAAAGTGTTTGCTGGGTTGGGATTTGGGAGAGAAAGTGTTAGAAAGAAAGAGATTTTGTTTGAAAAAGCAAGCAGAAAACTTTGACTAACAGATTGATATTAAGCTAAAGAGGGAGGTAGATTCTTGCTTATATAAACTACTCCAACAAAAATAAAAAAATAAAAGTGGGAAATTAAAGCGCGGGAAAAAGAAAAAGATGGCACTTTCTGAAGTGATAATACTGATAACTACTTGTAATAAGTAGCTGTAGTAGAGTAGAAGAACTTCAACTCTCATACATAGGTTACTTTTTTTCTTTTAAAAAAATTAAAATTATATACTTCAAGTGCTACACAGTGAGATTGTAAAATATCGACCCTACAATATTACGTGATTGATGGATACGATATAATCATGGACCCCAACTAACTCTATTGCATTGGCTGCAATAAATTGTGATGCTTGACTCTTAAAGTGCATGATGAGCCAGCCGATGAGGACTGGGAATCCAAGTTTGAGTTTATTATAGGTATTTTGGGGGAATTAGAAGATAGTGGGAAGTTGAATTTTTAAATTAACAAACAGATTATATAATTAAAGAGTATTTAACTATAAATATGTACTAATTTGAAAGGGTTTTCTTATAATAGAGAAGAAGTTTTCTTTAAGACACGTGGGCATTGTGTAATAATTTTGGAAAACCTCAAGGAATATAACTACATAAATACACCAAACAAAATTATGTAGCACATGAAGTTTGGCACCTACCACTCAATTTAGTATACATGGAAACAAGTGTTCCACACTCTACCCGATGATTTAAACTCTACTTGTTTATTAAACAAACACAAATATGTTTTTGAATAATTAGTTTTGATCAGACATGTGAATGTGATAATTATTCACATTGTTAACATATGTAATAAAGTTTTATATTATATATAGGTATATAAATCACTTTTTATAATATTTTTTAAAAATAATTATTGAAAGGGTTATCCTAGTCATAACAAAATCTAATAAATTAGTTATATAACAATGCATGTGAGAAAATCCAAACGAGACTCTAATATATCATTAGAGCGATATCAATATGACATAATAGAGTTTTACATTATACTAATTTATTGATTTAAGAGTGTGATTCTAACAAAACTTCTAGCATCTCCTTCCCTTTATCTTATCCTTATAATCAATTATTAGCCTCTCTCAATCCATGATTAATTTGATGGAAACAAAGTAACCCATTGCCTAGTAATCGAGCAATTTATCTCAAACAAAATACATTCCTTTCAATTACAATTTTTGAATTGTATGTGTTTAATAGACAATAAGTTTTTTTTTGTTTTTTATTATATATGTATATAAGAAATTAACAATATAATGGGACAAACTCATTAAAATCATATTGGAGAGAGAACATCAGAAGAAGAAAAAGACGTAGCCGAAAGAAGATGGTGACAGAATTTGACACAAACCCGATCCCCTTGCTCTCAAGACGTGGCTTGTGGGGGCGACTTTCACGTTTATTCTCCGAGCTTCAAAAAAAAAAAAAAAAAATCCCAATAAAGAGCAAGAGAAGTCTGAAAAATGGTTACTAAAAAAGATTGGAGGAAAAATAGGAAACATGACAATTGAGGGAGAGAGATCTAAAATGACTATTACTCATCACTTTTGTCTTATAATGGCTCTGCTATGAAAATTTAATTTTAGATTTCATTTAGAAAGGCATGGGGAAAATATATTTGTCAATTATGTATTTTGTTTTGTTTGATTTAATTATTTAAGAATTAAGTAGCTTTTAGAAAAGGAACTATTTTGAAAAAGTAATTATGTGGAAATATGGAAAAGTTGTTGTGCTCTTGATTATGATAAAAATAAAATAAAATATTTAAATGTTATCCTTTTTAATAACTAGTATCACCACACACGTGTATATATGTGTACAAATAGTTTTTTAGTAGAGAGAAAAAAATAAAATTGATATTGTATGAGAAAATAAGTAAAGAAAGGCAAATGTTTTGAGAAAATATCTAATTTATAGACTTTATTTATTGTTTTTAATTTAATTTTTGAAAATAATATTTTGATGTTAGAAAAATTAGAAGTTGAATAAGAAGTTAAGAATCAACTGCTTAAATAGTTATCAAGAGTAGTTGGCTTTTGTTAATAGATTTTTTAATTTTGATTTAGTTTTAAAAATGGTTTTAATTTTCTTTGAAAACAATATTTTGTGAGTTGGTTTTTTTAAATCATTTTTTTTTTAGTTCTCTTAAATGAAAAATAAGAAATTATATAAAATATAAATAAGTTTAAGATAAAATAAGAGACATAAAGGGTCTCCTTGTTTTAGAATAGTGTAATTATGAACTAAAAATATGAAGTTGTGTGTAATTATTAATTAATTTTGTATTATTATTAATTTAATTTTTGTTTCTTAATTTAAGTTGAATAATAATATGGCATTACTAATTTCATTTAATAATTTTAAAATTATAGTTGCCTTTTAATAAGATTATCTTATTTTAACTTTAAACTTGATACGAAATATGAAGTTTGGCTAAATTATATTTTTAGTCTATATAATTTAATTGAGAATTCAGTTTCATCCTTATATTAAAATTTTTTAATATCATCCTTACAATTTCAAAAATCATATAATATGATCATTACTGTTATTTTTGTTAGATATAACTTAATAGAAGGTGACGTGTCAAACGAATATCATAAAATGTGAATAAGTCATAAAATATTAGTTGTCACATCATATGTCATTAAGTTAAATTTAACGTAATGTAACAATAAAAATTTTATTACTTAATTTTTGAAATTACAATAATAAGATTTTAACTTGTGAAAATATAATAACAAAATTGAATTCTCGATAACTAAAAATATATTTAAGTCCATAAATTTGGACAATAGAGTGGAAGTTCGTATAACATCATAATAATGCTGGGTGTTGAGGTAATTTATTTATTTTATTTTTTTAATTACTTACATATCTATATCAATTCTTGAGCATTCAATGTCATAAATGTTGACATAGATTCTAAGACACATCTAGAATAACAGGAACTGTCGCCCCCATGAGAGTTGTCAAGTACTGGCCTATGGGACCAAATTATTTAAGTTTCCAATACAAAGTAATCCCACTAAATTAAATTATGGGTTCCGTTTTGTTGTCCAACAGCAACGGTTGCCACTGACCCACGAGTAGAATAATTTAAATTTAAATTTAAATTCAGATAATTTATATTAATATAGTATTTGAATTCAAATTAATATTGAAAATACATTTTTTATTAAAATTTTAAATTAAAAAATAATTTTTTAATTAAAAAATTCTTTAAAATTAAAATATATAAAAAAAATTTCAAATTTAAATTCTAACTGTATAAGTCACTACCTACATCTACAATCTACCAAAGAAATAACTTGAACCATACATATACTAATTGCTATGTAATGGCCCATGCGTTAATGAATGATACTCAATCCTGCTCTTCAGCTTTATTATTGGCAGACAACAAGACACAAAAAGAACCACTTCATTTATGATTTATATCCAACTTATTTGTTTATTTAAGATAAATGGTGCAGCCACTCAGCTAGTTATATAGAAAGGGTTAAAAGGAGAGCTATTGTGGATAAAAAATTTCATGCAGTCATCATCGGAATTTGATGTTTGAATTCTTGAAACTTAAAATGAGTATAAGTCGTGTTTTTTCAATTTGACAAAACTTTTGGCTATAATATTATCAATATATATATATATATATAGTGTGAATTTCTTTATTCCTAATTCTCACCTTCTTATAAACTATTCAGGATTTTAGGTTTAGGATTTGATTAGTAATTAACAAGTTTAAGAAGAATATATATAAACATGCATGTTATGTAACATCAGTTTAGTATAAGCTAAAAATTTCTTCAATTATTACAATTTTATCTTCGATATAAGTGTTTACAAATTAATAAAACAAATATTTTTAGTAAATATTCGAGCTCAGTTTAATATACAAAAAATTTTCAATTTAATAGATAGAATTTGAAAATTGAAAATTTTGAAATTGAGACTCAATAAAGTTTTTTATCTGATTTCCCCTTTCCCTCTTTGGTTATGATTTGTAAACTTGTCCACGTCAGACAATATTCAAATTATGACACATAATTAATTAATATGATATTATTTATGCAAATTCACAATTATTTGCAATTTATTAAAATTGAGATAAAGAAGCTTCATTTTGGTCCTTGTCTACTACTTATGTCCTTGTTTGGGACCCATAATTAAGCACATGATCTCTTGTCCAAGATTGCAACATTTGGGACCAAAATAATTAATGGTATATATTAGTACTTAAACATGTATAGTGGGCAATTATTTCAATGTCTTTTTTCTTTAACATAAAAACAGAGAATAGAAGATTAGAAAAATCAATTATCTACTTGATGTTTATTTAAACCTCTTCATTGATTCTTTTCTGGCATGCAGCAATGCCAGACATTATGTTAGTTGATGTTGCATGTTATGTGAAGCATTCATCTTCTATTAGATTATTACAACATGGTCAACCAGAAATTATTATTATTAATTTTAATTTTTTTTTTAAGAACCACACAAATTTGGAATAGTATTACTACTTAAGAATTACAAAAAGATGTAAAACACAAAATACTAATAATAATTCTTTTTCTTGGATACTCATGTCAAAATGAAAAATTAATTTAAATAAGGTCTCACTTTATTTACTTATCAATTCTCTCTAAATTCTTAAGTTGAATTATTTTATCAAAATCACCTTATGTGTTTCTTTTTTTATTTTATGTTTATCCGAAGGAGACTCGAAGACATTGTGATTACAATGTCATAAGTTTCAGTGAGTATCAAGGCATCGTCCTCTTTAAGAAATCAAAGAAAGGTAGATTTCAAGTGTAGAATATTGGTAGATCTCAGGTATGGAAAGATTAATTTGCCTAATAATGGAAAGCAAGTTGGAAAAATATCATTACTGGTATAGTTGTATTATATTATTATGTTTGGCTTAAAGTATAGTTTGTGTTAGGCATGCACTTGGCCAACAATTTTTAAGTTATAATACAAAACAATTTTGGTCAAATTGTCCCGCCAAAGAGAGATAGTCCTTTCTTTTTTTGGTTCTAATTCTCTATGGTTTAATTGTTGCTTTGCTCTCTCATTATAGCCTCAATTATTTTTTCAGTTCTACACAAAAAAATTATGTTAATTTTATTTTTAAAATTTATCAATCAAGTTGTTTTATGTAACTGATGTGTTACGTACAATGTTTTAAAAACTAAATCAGTGATTAACTTAAAAAATAGTCAGGACTCGAGTTACTAGTTCAACTGAGATTAAATCATGGTGAAATTAATATGACATCATAAATATATTTAATTAATATTTTGAATATTATATATAATATATAAATTTTTCTATTAATTTTAAATGTTAAAAACACAATGACACAAAAATAATAAAAATTCAGCATTCATTAAATACTAAAAAAATCATTCCACAAATGTAGTTCTTAAATAAAAATAAGACAATAAATAGATTTGATGTGTATATAATACTCTAGTTTCAATTCATATAAAAAAAATTAAGGCTACATCAACATAAAATATAACTTTTTTACTAATGCTTAATAAAACTACTTTTTTTTTTTTGGTTTCTTGGGTTCTTGAGAGGCATTACAGGAGAGTGATCTCTTGGGCTTATTACCTACTCCAAGGTTCAAATTTGTAATTTCATCTACTTAATACAACTACCTTACTATTGGTTCTCTTTAGTTTAACTTAAGAATTTTTAAATCTAATTCGGTTCAATTTATCTTTTAGATCACGACCTGAACAGTCTAGCTGTATTGTTAGAGCCACACTCCTAAAAAAACGTGAGAGTAACCATATTGACATCCCTCACATGGAACGTGATTCGATCATGATAATTACGAGACACTTGTACAAAATTGTTAGAGCATTGAAGGGGACTAGACCAATCTAGAATTAATAGTTCTAACAAGGCACAGTTAAAGGATTTAGCTCTATTAATCAGGAATGGCAATGAGGCGAGACGGGAGCGGATCAAGGGCAAATCAACCTTGATTTGCTCTCACAAAATTTGCCTGCACCCCACACCAAACCTCGATTGGGGCAAGGAATTTTATCTCATCCCAATTTGAAAATTTTGCCAAATTCTCCAAACTTGATTTGCTTTGTCCTAAATTAAAAATAAAAATAACAAAAAATCGAAGTTATACTTAATTAATTAATAAAAAACTTAATCAACTAGCATAATTTATATATTCATTCACAAAAGTCAAACTAAAAGTTTATAACAAGGTAATATCACTTGTTATAAATACAATAATAATTAAAAATATATAATTAGTCCCACAAAGATTTATATAAAAAAATAATGAGTTTCTCTTAATTTTTGATTTAATTAGAAAAATATATTAATGTTTACAATTGAATTATATATGTTAGATATAATGCATGTGCTATTGTAAATATGTATAACGGTAATAATTGGTGTGTATATATATATATATACATATATTATGTATAATATAGATAATATATATACATAAAAAACGGATTTGGGACGGGACGGGGCGGGGCGTAATTAAATTTTTTGGAACGGGGGACCTACCCGTTTCCCGGTCAATGGGCAAAAAACCCCCGCCAGTCTAATCGGGGTATATCGAAGGGTCAAAATTATCATTCCCACTTTTACCATGTTATATTGTTACCGCTCAGGTATAATTATCCAAAAAAATTGGAAGAAACCAAACAAAAGTTGAGATGAAAACAATAATTAAGCATCCCACGTTTTGCATTAAGTTCAACTCTGCCATGATATAGAAAAAAAGGTACTGTCTAATCACAGGACACAGGCCCTAGAAAGGTGCCAAAATTTCCGAAGTGGAACTGAGAAAACCCGCCAGGACAGTACAGCATCCCAAGCACAAGTGGGACTTACTGTAATATCTTCAACAAAGCCCCAATCTGTTACAGGTTTCACACTGACCTTGGACACAGCAATGCCAGCTCTCTCCAAAATGGGTTCAGCCTTTTCAGCAGTACAAATGAGATTTGGGAGGACCAAACCCAGAAAGAATCAATTTTTTCAAATACCATTAAACATTTTGCCACTTGTACATAGTTGAGTAGTACAATGGTGGTGCAGTGGTACAAACTACAAAGCAAGCAGCCTTTTTCCTTTATCTGCTCAGCTTTGGCATATAATTTGAGGCACAAAGGTCCAATCCTAAGGATATGGGAATCCAATAGATATGATGGGAATTAAGGCTAAAGGGTGTATAGGTTTTGCAAAGTTGCTTAATTTAGGGGCTGTTGACGGCTTGCTATCCCTTTAGTGGTGGAAAGGCTGGGAATGTTATATTGTTGTCACTATGCTACTGCACTTTTGTAATGGCTACTGCACCTGCCAAACTGGAGATAAATACTGCAATTTGAATTTGTATTTTGCCCACTTTGGTGAGTTTTCGTCCCTTCACATTTATGCCACATAATGCTTGAAGCCAGTGTTTCATTTCATTTCTTTTTTCTAGAAAGCATGAAATATAAAAAGAAAACTCACAATTCAATTATTTTTTATTTTAATTTTTCACTAGTATCTTCCCACTAAACTAAGAGATAGAAAAACTAACTATCTATGGCTGTGGGAAATTGGAGGGTGATATCTAAAAAAGAAAGTTAAAATCTTGTAAATACTTTGTTCTCTTTTATATGTCTCGTCTGTTTCCAACATTTGAGTGTAGGTTAAGAAATTACCTGTCAATATTTTCAGATAATGCTCGAAATATAAAGCCTAAAGCGATTAAAGTTGCACTTAAGGGAATTGGATTAAGGTTAATTGAACTTGAAGCCTTGAAGTCAACAATTATATGTAAGGAATCTAAAGTTTGTCCCTCGCATGCAATGAATCTGACTCCTCTAAAACTATTGAAGAACTTTAAGAAATAGAATTGTTTTAATATTAGTAATTTAAATTATTTTTTAAAATTTTTAACCATTCATATAATTTATTTATTATAATTTTATTTAAATGATAAATAAAACTTTAAATTATAAAATTTTAAAGTTGTACCTCTCATCCATATTTGTTTCGGTACAATTCAAGTTTTCATAAGAAATTGATCAATTAGATAAGTTCCCCATTTATTCAAATTCTACGCCGGTGAGACTACCCAATATTCAGGAGGCACCCTCTTCAAAATTCTAATGAGCTAAATAAATCTTTCGCAAAAACGAACAAAATAACCAAAAAACAATAAACTCAAAATCCAAGGGGTCTCAACGGGATTTACTGTTGTAGGTAGTTCACATATTTCAGTGCACTAAAACTTCCAACTAAACTCATTTACCAACTAATATTTCCCTAAATTAGAGAACTAGTGCCTAAAAGCCGAAGAAGCCAAGTTCACTGGCCCTCTCCTTCTCAAATGTTTCGAAATACTGATAGATAATTGTTACAGCTAGCAAAATCCCAGTTCCTGAGCCAATTGCACCCATGAAGTCTGCCAGAACTGTTAATGCACCGATGCATATTCCACCGAAGGCAGCTGCAGTAGGTATGTATCGGTTAAGCTCCTTCTGCAAGTTTGAATCACGATGTCCAGGCATAACCATTTGTTGTTCCTACCAAATGAACAGTTGGTAATCAATCCAGAAACATAGATACACAAACTTGTAAAGGAATATTACACAGAATCAATTGGCTTATCAAGGGCATTAACTACTCATTCAAACATTAATAATTGCAATGAACTCAAATCTTCAGAAGCCATCTATCAGATAATGTGGAATATGAACTAAGTGAAAGTATTAAAGTTGGTAGTCAAGGAATCTCATCCAGGAATACCTTGAGCTGCTTAGCAACATCTCGAGCAGAAGACCCAGAAACTTCAATCCAAGTTTTTGAGAACAATGCACAGGCTGAAAGCATAAAGACCTGGTAGAATAGTGCGTGGAAGGGATTGGCTGCCATATCTGCCAGGCTGCAAAGCAGTCACAAGAAGAGTGAGGTTTTACTTGGTTATATATGAAACTAAAATGCTAAAGAAACAAACTGCTATACTACCTTGCTGGTGCTGTGACATGGTAGGCAAGACCACCAACAGGAATAAACTGGCCACCAGAGTATTCAGACTCCTTCCACTTTCCCAACAAGTTTACAATGAAATTTCTGCTGTACCTCCTATACAGCAACTGCAGAGTGCAAGTTTTTACTGATTGGTTGAGATTAGTTCAAAACAAGCTCTATATCTTTTACACAAATAGAAAGCTTCCATACCTGGGAGATGAAATAAAGGTTGGAAACAAGGGCAGATTGGAGAATAATGGGCATATTAGATGTATAGAAAAGCTTAATTGGATATGAGCCCTGTTGCCCGCGAGCATTCTTTGATCTCACAGGCAACACAACACGAAAACCTTGGAAGTAGATGACAATAAGGAAGAGTAAGACCGTGGCAAGCAAATTAGTCACATTAGGAAGATTCTGCCGATAGAAAGCCTCACGAAGAGCACGAACTTTGTCTGTCCTAGTAATCAACAGATGGAACAAAGCAATAACAGCACCCTCAATTCAGCTCCACGACCACAATATGATGGTTGTGGGGCTAAAGGCCTTCCAAATGATGCTCTCACTACACAGGTAAGAGAAAGATAGCAATAATAAGGAGCAAATCCTCCTAACAATATCATACAGGAAACCGTAACACCAACATTCTCTTCACATACCAGATATTGGTAGCAATGAAAAGGGATATTCCAGAGCCCAGACCATATCCCTTTTGCAGAAGTTCATCCAGGCATATCACAATAATTCCAGCAAAGCAAAGTTGGACTATTATAAGAATAGCATTCCCAACTCCAAGTTGTCCGATACTACCATACATCCCAGACAGAACATACACAACAGCTTCACCAATAGCAATGAGGATACCCAACAATTTCTGAGCCCCATTTCTGCCAAATATGCCAAGGGAAGTAAGAATTATTTCAATATAAAGCAAGACCGACAACTAAGAAAATATAAGTGAACAAAAAACATGGCTAGGGAATGTGTATTATAATCAAACAAGCACCAGACTTCTATTAGACAATAATCAAACTATCATGATATTGTTCAGAATGGAAAGCATTGCAGAGCCTACATGTGAATAATCCTATTTTTCCAGTTATCTTTATTTTTCTTTTGGGGTTACTGCAATACTCCTCGTAGGTCATTGATTTCACCTGTGAAAGCCTCCAAAAATTATCTTGTAGAGCATTGAGGTGGATTGTGCAAAATTATTACATTTTCCATACCAACATTAAAGTTTCTCCAGTCACAAGCTGCGTCAAAAAGGAAAATACTTGAAACATTCGCCCCATTCATCCAAAAAAAAATAAGTAACTACATGATCCTATGCATTTGGTTCACCTTCGAGAAAAGCCAAAAAAAAATAAAATAGAAAAAACATATAAAGCATCTCAATCAATACAAGGTTCTCATTTATTTTCTGGATGCCAGCATATGAAAGTAGTCCCTTATATTTTACCTAAAGAAGAAAAAAAGAAAAAGAAGATGAAAGCACATAGATTGATACTGGTATCCAGTAGACAAGCTCACAAAAATGCAATTTTTAATAGAACAGCTCAGTTAGGTTTGGACCCTACTGTTTATACTTGAACCAGTTTCAGCTGCTTTCACAAGCACTCCAATGAAGCTTCACATTTGCACCTAGAGGAGAAACTTGATAATAGTATAGGCATGAAATTGATATTTAGATCAAAATCATCAATGAAAAAATCCGATACTGAGTTACCCAAATATATACTAACATGGAAAGTAAAGATTTAAAAGACAACTTCATTATGTGGAAATTTACAGGAGCAAAGGCCACAACTTAACAACAACGTTACAGTTCTTACAAGAGTGCATGATCCTCGCGGACACTGTTGTCCACTTCAATGATTTTGGACCCAGCCAATAGTTGCATCACTAGCCCAGAGGTAACAATTGATGTAATGTCCAAGCTCCATAACTGTCCACCGGTTTGATGCCAGAATAACACGCATCCAATAAAATGGATTGGCACCTGTAGTGGAGTGTATCCCATAAAGCGGAAGCTGACTGCAAACCAGAAAGATTAAGAGAGAGATAACGGTGTATATGACCTTCTCTCTAAACGGAACCTTCCTGTCAGCACTCTGAACTTCCGGCAGAAGTGGAAGAAAAGGTCTGACAAGATGCAGCACTCAAAATCCTCCTCCCATTTGAAAACTGAAAACTAAGGTACAAAAACCTACATTCATCCATTTCCACAATATGTTAGCCATCAGAAATTTCAGGTAACTGTAAAAAAAAAAAAAAAAAAATTTGCAAACCTAAAACATGTATGTTAAAATATAGAATTTCACAATAAAAACAGGATACCCCTATTGGTAAAAGCTAAATTTGTAAATCATTAAATAAACCTTAGATAGGAAGGAAACGAATATTTATCTTAAGTAACTACATCCACACCAGAACAATATTCCAAGAAAAAACATAAAAACTCAAGCATGAAAAAACAAGGCAAAACAGAGATATAGAACAAAATTAATTAATCTCCAGCCAGCAAATCAAATGGTGATGATCCTTAACAAGTACAAATAGTGACATCAAAACTAATTGCAGGGAAAATCAAAATAACCCATGGAGCATGGAACAAGAGAACAAAACCAGTTCATTTTTATTTGACAACTCTAGTATAACATTCTACTTATAAACCACCAACAGAAACTCCTCAAGCCACTAACATAAGCACTGATATCACTTGGATACAGCTCACATACATTTGCAGCTCAAAACCAAATGCATAAAACATCCCAAATTTCAATTACGCAGAGTTTCTAGCTGACCACACACACACACACACACACACACACACATATATTTTAAATTATTCCCAATAGATTTCGATACAACAGTCTCACATAAACGTAATCAAAAGAAACCAACACAATTCCTTCATACCCATAATTAGATATTTCAACCTAGTTCATTTAAACATCACTTGGAGCAACTATATGATTAAAATATTCTGAAATTACCCAATGAAAAATTACTGAATTATGCATCAACCTAGAGCTTAATCCGAAAATTAATTCTTAAATCCCACGCAATGCATACTGAAATAGTCATAGGTGGCAGCTACATTGGTCACATCCAACAAAGCGTTTTCTGTTTAACCAAACAGACTCGATTTTTCTCTAAATTACACACACACACAAAAAGCGCCAAAAGGAAGCGTTTTATCGCATTCATACAGAGAAAAGATTATTCAAAACGAAAAATTACAATTCAGCAAGAATAATCAAGGGCCTATAGAAGAAAAATCGAAGATCAGGAGAGATCGAAACCTAGGGTTTACTCCTTCACGGATCGACAAGCTCAGAATGTGGAACGGGCTCGAAAAGAAATCACACTCACACTTGGCTACGTTTTTTGGAAAAACAGCCTAATGGGTGTTGATTCCAAGGCTAAAAGCTTAAATGGTATATGAAGAACCAGGGTTTGAAGACATGGTTTCTATTGCCAGCTCCTGCCACCAAGATGTCACGTGCACGACAGCGCCCTGAAACCGTAGTTTGTAAACCCGGTTTCAGGGGAATCACTTCAGCCCCTGCCTCCCACGCGTACCATCTTTCCCAGTCCCTTTTCCTTTCTCCCCAGCCTGAGTTTTTTCCCACCCGTGAACCCCATTTGTACTTCCTTCCTCCTCTCATCCGAAACACCCTCATTTTGCTCTCCTTCTCTTCTCCCTTTATAATCTTCATTCACCCATTCACAAATTTGCTGCATTCTCAATCAATCTTAACTCTATATTTCTTCTCACACATTCACAAACTTTACTCTATTTTTCTTCCCTCTTTCAATCCTCTACATTTATTCCACTCATTCACTTTTTTTTTACAGTATTATCTTTTTTCATCTTATCCTCTCCTCAAACTATTATTTGCGAATCTTGGTAAGCATTTATATTTTTTGTTCTAAATTATGAAATTATTTATTATGTTTTAATGTTCAATCATATTTAAAAATAGTAATTTTGTTAGGTTTAAATTATTAGTAAATTTGTTGTAGTTTTTTTTTTTTTATTATTACTACTAATTTTATATTAATTAGTGATTTTGTTGAAATTATATTAATGAAATATTATATTATGAATTATTGGTAATTTAATATTTGATCATATATATTTTGTTAAAATTAATAGTTTTGTTAGATTTACACTGAGTAGTAGCTTAGTTGTGAATAGATGTTTTGTTATTAATATTTTATTATTCTTAGTAATTTTATAGTAATTAGTATATTTATAATTAGTGAAATTATATTTATGTAATAATTATGTTAATTAGTATATTTATAATTAGTGAAATTATAATTTTTATTATATATTATTAATGTTTAAATAATATGTTATACTATAATTAAATTTTATTCAAAGATTGTAATTTTTTTAAATTATAAATTATATAATAAGTACGAATTATTTGTGCTTTTAATTTTTAGGGTAATCTGATTTTTTAATCAATTGACTATTTTGTGTTTTTGATTTTTAAGGCTGTTGCTTACATTCATTTGATAGTGTTAACTGTTCCTACTACTTAATGTAAGTCATAAACAATAATTAATTTTATAGACAACAAATTTATCCTTCTTGTTGTTATGTGTCTTTTCTTAGATTTAAAATTAGTAATTTTGTTACGTTTAAATTCATCAATAACTTAACTGTGAACTATTAGTAACTTTGTTAGGTTTAAAGTAATTAGTAAAATATTTGTGAATTAATAGTAATTTTAGTTAGGTTTAAAGAAATTAGTAACTTTGTTAGGTTTAAATTAATTAGTAATTTATTAATAATTAGGTAAATACTATTTATGATAATTTGATGAATTACGATAATTAGAGATTTTGTTCACATTTTATACTAGTTAATGGAAATTAGTAGGTTTTAAAAAATATATATAATTAAGTTTTATTCAAAAGAGTAGTTTTCTTGAAATTATAAGTAAATTGACCATAATTAGGTGATTTACGATAATCAAGTATTTTTTATTATTAGAGACTTTTTTGAAAATATAATTTGTTGAAATTAGTATGTCTACAATAATTGAGGATTTAATGATAATTAAAAATTTTATGGTAATTAGTGATTTTTCAATAATTAGTATTTCTATGGTAATTTGTATATGGTAATTAGTGATTTTATACTAGTTAGTGGAAATTAGTAGTTATTTTGAAATACATAATTAAATTTCGAAATAGTAGTTTTCTTGAAATTATAAGTGAATTTACTGTAATTAGGTGATTTACAATAATTATGATAATTAGATATTTTGTGACACCATATATTGTCGTGTATGAATATTAACAATATAGTTCATTTGTTTTTTGTTATGCAGATTCATGGATCCTGCCCCAATAGACCGTTCTGTCCTGCATCATCACGATGATCATCGATCCGTTAGAGTCTTCAAGGCACCACAAGTTTGTAGATAACCAATAGATTATCTTGAATTTGTCACTTTCAATTTATTCTATAAATAGTTTTGACTAAGATTTTATATTATTTCAGAGTGCTGAACATGTCCTGAAATGTCGTCGTCGGGAGGCAGTGATAACGCGCGGAAGATGTGAGATTCATCCTCGTATCGCTGAGTATGTGAGCCAAGCTGGTTTTTATGGTGTCATGAAGCTGGGATTCATTCAGCTGGATTGGCATCTAGTGACAGCATTAGTTGAGCGATGGAGACCTGAGACTCACACATTCCATTTGCCTCATGGAGAGGTAACGATTACTTTACAAGATGTCAGTATTCTTTTGGGTCTAGCTGTGGATGGAGAGGTTGTCTCTGGTGTAGTTGGAGGTAACATTTATACTGATTGCGAGAGACTATTAGGGGTTGTGCCCCCTGATAGAGCCATTAAGGGTAGTACACTCAATCTTCAGTGGTTAGTTACCACGTTTTCTGATCTCCCCGTAGATGCAGATGATATTACAGTGCAAAGGTATGCACGGGCATACATATTACAACTTATTGGTGGATTTTTATTTGCCAGTAAGACATCTACCCATGTGCATATATTTTTCTTGCCTTTGCTGGAGAACTTTCATGTTGCTGGACAATATAGCTGGGGCAAGTGCGACACTAGCGTGGTTATACAGAGAGATGTGTCGCGCCACTCTTCCATCAGCTCATGAGATTGCCGGACCTGTGATATTACTACAGATATGGGCGTGGGAGAGACTACCTTTTATCACGCCCAAGAGGAAGCTTCACACAGCTTGGGATCCGAGTTGTCCTTTAGGTGTGAGGTACGCTAATTTATTGGTTTCATGTCTTTACTTATACTGTGAAAGCATTGATGACTTGTAATTGATTGCCTACTTACTTGCAGGTGGAGAGATGATTTCATTGTCAAAGAGATCTCCCCACATGCCGTGCATTGGTACAGACAGCAATTGGACATGATGTCTCCACATCAAGTAACTAGAAGTTCATGTTATATCCATGTCCTGTTTAATATATTCATGTTGTTTATTGCGATGTTTTATTTAATTCACATTTTCTTTTGTTTACAGTTTATATGTATGCCATACAACACTGATAGGGTGATTGCCCTGATACCTGCTTATTGTTTTCGAGGGCGTCATATTTGGGGTGCCAAGGTTCCCTTAATTTGTTTTCATATTGTTGAGTACCACATGGTGGATAGGGTTATACATCAATATGGCTACCTACAACCAATACCAGTCAACCCAGAGGTCGATGACTTATTGCACAAGATTGATCTACGGGGACGGGGGACGACAGACTTCCGTGCATTACATGCTCATTACATAGAGTATTGGGCGATGAGACGCCAAACAATTGTGACAGGGGAGCCGTCATATGGTCATGCTAGTCATACGCTTGCGTACACAGAGTGGTATCGACGAATTAGTAGGAGATATTTAACACCACATGGTCTTGGTCATGCATATCCTACTCTTACTCATTCTGATCATTCGACAGCATCTACATCATCACATAGTCACACCTAGACCATCAGCCTCACATGAACATGTTGATGCTGATGTGAATCCTTCGTCTCTATATAGTCCGTCACCAGCACATACGTCTTCACTTCCACACAGGCCCAACACGTATGTCTTCACTACACCAGCCTCATATGAACCAGGTTTGGGAATGGTGATGCAGGTAACTGAAGGCCTTGGCGGCGATAATGAAAGAATGATCACTTAAGACCCTGGTGACCAAAGCAATGTAGCACCTAGGAAGAACTCAACTATAAGGAGGTAACGGCCTGTTTGTGGTACAAGAGGACATTTATTGTGAAATTTTTTTGAACACGATTAATTATTATCTTAAATATTGAAATTATTACTCAAGTACTTCAATTATTGTCTTTATAGTGAAAATTTGTTTGTACAATCCAATGGTTGTTTTAATTTCATGTTATCTTATCTAGTCACTCACATGAAAATTCGTGTTAGAAGTTAGAACTTTAAATGACATGCAATAATTACTAAAGATCCGCACACACATAATCTTTCATGAAGCAACTACACAGTTACACGTATCAACTTTATAGCACATTTCAAATTTAACAAGCATGCTGACATTACTTTACACAAGTAATCTTTCATTAAGTGACTACTTGATCACGCATTTTAACTTTATAAAGCATTTCAACAGTACAAGAACATGCTGGCATATGTTCAAGCATGTAATATCTCACAAATTGACTACTCGGTCACACGTTTCAACTTTAAGGACATGTTGAAATTACTTAATGCTCATGCATGTAATCTTTCATTTTTTTACATATATTAAAGGGTTTGAAATTCATAAAAGTTGAAAACTTCAAACAACCATTTCTTACGAAAAACTCACACTTGTTAACAAAAAAAAAAATACCAAGATAACCCTGCGAACATTGTGGTGGTCGCAAATCGTTAACTAGATCCAAATGTGAGTTATCAACACCAAGATAACGTCCTCATCATGCCGATAGGTATGAATGAGGTCACATGATATGGATCGAAAAGAGAGTTTGAATGTATCATTATCTAATCTACGAATAGTCGAAGTATTGCCAATCATATAATGGTCAAACTAGTTACTAACACTCCACAAGAAAACTAGGTAGTTTAGACAAGAGAACATGAGTATATTAAATGGTAGGAGATAAGGTGTAAGATAGAATTATATTGTAAATTACACGAGCGACAACTTTACCTCGTTCAACATAGGGTGAAATTTTGATTTCAGTATTTATGATAATAATTAATTGAGTTAACAAATTTTACAATAAAATAAAATTGAATCAAATTATTATAAGTAATTTAATTATTGTATTCATTAAATTAAAAAATAATAATTCTAACTAAAAAAATACTACAAATTATAACCTTAAAAAAATTAACATTTTAAAATAATAAATATGACTCAATTTATTAAAAAATTAAAATTAAAATCAGTACTTGAAGATAATAAAAAAATTATAATTGAAAACAAAAATTTTAATCAATTTGTTTAACAATAATTGGAGATAAAATTTAATTTAGTCAATTATTCTCTGTCCAAAGAGTACTGTCCTACAAAAATTTCATATTTGGAGTGAATTAAAAGGGAAAAAATTTAAATTATTGAGGGATATGGTGAATTTAAAGGGTGAAGGAAGCATGTATGGTAAGGGAGTTGTCACGGGTGTGGAGACAACGTTGGGGTTACACGTGATTGGGGAAAACCCTGAAAGGCGTGGGTGGGGGGACAAGCTTTCGGATGCAGAGCCTGAAAAGCCTGAAATCGGGTCTTCGAGACCTGATTTTAGAATTGACTAGACTACCTGCATGGCATCACGTGGCGGAGAGCTGCTAAATTGGCAGTAGAAATCGAGACCCTGTTCTTCATTTTACTCCATTCCCACAGTATGTTTTTCAAACATCCTTTTCCAACTATTTATTTTGGGTTTAACAATGTGTTAAAATTCGGTCAGGTAATCGAACTCAAAAATTTATCAAGTTTCAAGTTATTGAAATTGGACTGGTAATCAAATTTAATAATATTATAAATATATTTAATTATATAATTATTTTATTAATTATAAATATTAAATATATAATAAAATAAAAATAATTTAATCACTCAATATTATTAAATAATAAAAAAATAAATCACAAAGAATTAAATATAATTATCAATAATTAATACAACAACTAATTAATTTATTATAATTACCAAATTCAAATTTTAATTTATGAATTAAAAAATAAATATAATATAATTTTTTAGTTAATTTTTAAAATAAAATATAAATGTTCACTAATATTTAATATAAATAATATATATTTAAAAAAAAATAAAAAAATCAATTCATGTCTATCAATCTAGCACTGATTTTATTAATTCTTACAACTTTTACCAATTTTAACCAATCTAATCACAACCTAGTCCTATTTGTCATCCGGCGGTGGTCTAATTTCGATTTTCAAAACATTATTGAACACCGACTCAGCAGTTTTCCCACGTGTTTCTGTGTGGTGGCGCATGATGTAGTTTACACTTGTCACAACATTTAGCAAATAGAATATCAACGCGTGTCATTAGAATCTAGTGTGGCATACATAACACCTATATATGGGCTTCAAGCTTGGTTCTTACTTCGTAATGAGGGGCTTAACTTCTCAAAAAATAAAAAATGTGGTATCTGCAACAGAAACCAGTTGTTATTTATAATAGCCGAAAGGCAAAACCCAGCAATCCTGTCATTCGAACAATTACAAGTGATTTGTAATATGAGTGCAGCTGCAATAACTGTTACTACATAAACATGTACTCAACCTATTCTGGAAGTTCATGTGTGAAGGGTCTATCCATTAAAATCCTCTTTTCCCCCAAGAGAAGGGGTTTGCCTTGTTAATTCACAACAAAGAAACCAGGATCATGTTTGTCCTACAACAGTCATCCCAACATAAGTCTGTAAATTCTAACAGCGATTCAGCTCAGGAAGGTTCAAACTTGAGGGGAAAAAATGACTTAGTTCAAGCAGGCAGCTGAAGTTTTGCATTGTTCTTCCAGCTGCAAAACAAAATGTTTGATGTCACCCTCCAGTACATAACATTGAAGAAAGATTATAGTTAGATTGAGTGTGACCAGATTTCATACCTGATGAAGTAGTAGTAGAAGAAATCCGCATATAAAGCTGTCTGAACAATACCAGATATGCAAGCTGCATAATAACGAAAGAAATCAGAATATGAATACAGAGAGACATTGTAACTGATACTTGTTATAATTGATTGCAGCCTTGGCTTACATATCCATCGACTAAATTGTGGCTCTGTCAGATAGCGGTATATCCAATTGAGAATGTAGAATGCACGATAGGCCCTGCAGATTGAGAATCACAATTACATTCCAATTTGGCACATGTAACTCCGGCTTATGCAATTATGCAAGACTGAGAGTTGCAAGAAAGGGAACCAAGTCACAAACAAAAAGGTGGTAGGTACATGACTAATATATGACAAGGGGAAAATGGTAAGGTAAAATATCTATACTGTTGCCTTGAAACTGCATAAAAATTTCATTCTAATATCTGAAACCTACCCTATCAGCTTGTACATTATGGTAAATGGGAAAAATAAAATGATTTATTGTAGCTTCTAATCTTAAAAGGGTACCCAAAAATTGATGCACTGAAAGTACTGAAAAGGGGGAGGTGATGAGGGCAAGACATATGCTATCAAGATATCAGAATATTTTGTCATCCAAAAAGTCATGACAAAAGCAGGCAGAACACTTGTCAGGTTGAATTGTGTAGAGACATAATCATAATCTTCTAAAGTGGGTAAGTTTCTTATCATTGCCTATTCTTGTGCAGCATGAACAATCTATTTCCACACCATTTCCACCAAGAAATTCCTTACCATGTAAGAAAAGCCTATTTGTTTATATGCAAGTGAAGCAAGACATGTTCAAGAAACAAAAGTGGTGAGGATGGAAGTGTACATACCCGAGTAACAAAACATATTGCCCTGTTAAATTGTCTACATTTCCACTGCGTTGTAGCAAAACAAGTTGCGGCAGTATGGCAACTGCTTCCAAGTATATTGAAAATGCCCAGAAGATCTGCGGCAGATTTATATAAATAATTAACATCTGCAAATTCATAATTCATGGCAAAGACAAGCAATTTAATCTTGTATTGCTAGGACCACCCGAACAGAATTATGGAAACGAAACATTGAAAGTATAAAAAAAATAGTTTATAATAACCAGAGAAAATATAAGTTGTCACTGAACATGGGCAAATTATGCCAGCCTGATTCTTCTTTGCACATGGCACCCTCTGTTTTTTCTTTTTGGTAAGGCAGGGGAATAAATTGTATAGCAATGTATTATTATTAAAATTTTTTTGGTATGGAACTGTCTTTAACTTGAAAGTAGAACTACACTGTAACACAACTAGAATTTTTTTTTTTTAATTAAAAGAAAAGCCAATTAGGATGTTAAAGCGAACAACTCAATTTTATGAGAAACCAGATGAGTCTGTAGATAAACTAATACTTTACTTTTACAAATTTTGGCACATCATAAAATGGCTAATCACATATATGGTTTATTAAACGTATCTACTTCATAGCTAAACTCCAATACATGTCTGCTGGAAGGCCAAGTAGAGAGATAACATACTACAGAAGCAGAAAGCAGTCTAAAGTATAAACCTCCGCATTTTGGATCTCAAAAAGAAGGCACGAACTCGAAACTTAAAACTCTGTTGCATCAAAAAAGCTCCTATATCTCCAACGGTTCTGAGAAAATCTCTGAATATGATCTTCAATAAAAAAGAGATGAATAAATCAAACTTATCTATAGCCTAAACTAATCCAACTCTTAAGTTTGTAATCTCAAATTGACTTTGACAAGAACAAGAAAAATAAGAAGAGAAATAAAACACATTAAATTGAATATGAACAGCCATTTGGGCACAAATAAAGGGAGCCATCTCCAGCATACTTGAATCATCTCAAAATACCCATAACTGTAGCAAAAAAAGTTGAGAAAACTTGGTACAAATTGATACCAACAACTTTCTAATGTATAGGAAATAAAGCTGCACATCAATTGTACATGGACTCCAGCAGGGGACATCCAAATTTCAACTCAATGCAAATAGTATGACTTTTATTATTTAACACCATGCAAGAGTTAAAAAATCAAATAATGCTTCAGATACAAGAACACCTCACAGATTCACCATCTTTTCACAATAAGTTACAACTATCTTCCTTGACATAAGAAAACTCAAAAACTGGCAATTAAGAAAACCCTTAGTAGGGACAAGCATATGGAAATTTCAGCAATTAAAAAATGAACAGGATAATAGAAAAGACTAAGGATGGGGTTGAATTAACATTTAAAAGTATTACCCTGTAAATAAAGATCCTTTGAGTAAACAAATAATGACACAGGAAGGATTATAGTTGCACACGTAGATAAGGTAAAGGTGTCCAAGATGGCATGCGTCTTAAAGTTTACAAGATAAGCACTAAGACAAGGGTTTTCAAGATGTATTCGGCTATGAAAACTGAAGAGTGAAGAGTGATGCCAACAAGTAAAACTAAAAAAAGAAAAGAAAAAACCTAGACAGCAGTGGCTGTCCTTAGGATCCCTCATATGCAAACGATGTAGGGCAAAATTAAGAGAAGAAATAATATGCCATTTTTAATAATAGAAAGAAGAACGATGACTTCTCATTTCAGTTTATTTTGTTGAGTCATAATCAATAATTACTCATCTCAAAACTATATCATTATGACATATACAGCACAGACATCAAAACTCCACTAGAGGTAGGAATGAAACTGATAAAAAAAGACTTAACTATCAACAAGAAGGGGAACAGAGAAAAGAGAAAGAGAGAAGCAACAGTAGACAGAACTTAGTTACACAATACCAAAGAGGGGAATAGAAATTTTGAATCAGCATCATTATAAAAAACAACTGCTGCTTTAAGGCACGAAAAGTAAACATGTAATACACCTTCTGGTTCAAACTAGAATAAATGCAGACTACAAGAAAGCTCATTCGAACTGGTTATTTGAATAAGTTTTGGAGCAGACACATACGGTAAGCAGACATACTTCAAGCAAAATACTGAAAGAAATCAATATCCTTAACCATATATTTTGAGAAAAATACATTTAGAAGTCAGTGGTGAATCATTACTAAAGCTAGAAATTAACTTTCCATACATCCATGGTAATGCAGATAAATATTAGGATTTTCAAGCTAACTAAAAGTAAAAAGACTATGTCAAGATGATAGGCACCTCTAGAAATGTGAACTTCTCATGCAAAAGTAGTGCCAAAGCAAAACTAGCCCCGATGAGAAAATAATGGCGAAAAGTATCCATTTCTTTATCATAACTTCTCTTCACCGTCGGGTGCATACGCATGTACCACAAGATTGCCAAGGAGCTCCCAATGAACACCAGCTTCATTACAGTGTTATAAACGGAGATGAAGTCCGTGAAGAGATCCAAGTAACGAGTAAGAAATACCATTGCATAAAGCTCCTGAGTCTTAAGTGAAATCCCTAACAAAATTAAACTAAATTAGTGAATTTGATCTAAGCCCCAATCACAATCACACTCGTTATTTCACGGCTCCTTTTATAATGTACACAATTTTTTTTATTTGTTTTTGGAAATTTTTTATCTCAAATTTAATTTCGCTCTGTTTTCTTCTCTGGGCACCACCTTTGCAGTACACAGAAAGTGAACTAATCTAAATATATCAAAATAGTTTTGAATCGCATAAAGAAGCAATTCTACGGACACAAATAGCAATCATCTCCGCTAAATTAGTTTTAAATTTCCATTCCGGGTACTTATGAGAAAATCGAAATGCGATCGAAATTTCCATTTTTTTGTTTATATTTTCTAGCGTTTTCCGGGAAACCAAACAGATTGGGATATCAAAAATGAAAATGGGTTAAGGACTAGTACGTAGAATTACCCGAGCATGATTTGGTGGCGTAGATTTTGAGCAGAAGGACCAAAATACTGACCAGATGAGTCATATCGCCGGCGAACCTGAAGATATTCATGGTTTTGAAGCCAAATGTAGAAACTTGGAGCCCTAGATTTCAGATCACAGTTTCTGAGACAGAGAGAGCGAGAGGAGTCGAAGAAGGAACTAGAGGAAACACAGGAAAGGAATTGAATTATGAATTCCAGAGCCTAGTGGGTTAATTTTTATTTTATTTTATTTTATTATTATATATTTCGTTTGGAAAGGAGAGTGAGGACTGAAGGTGACGTGGCAGTTCGAAACAGCTTTTGCCTCCACGATGTCTATGCAGCAGAGTTCAAATGATCCTCGTGGATCTGCCAACACAATGGCCTAATCGAAAAGGACACAAAACTACAACAACCCAATATATAATTTAACCAATATTTTCTCATGGAGAAAACGTTCCTCATATTTCACTAAACTTGTTTTAATTTGTCAAAAATGATAAAGTAGTCTTTACATTTTAATATTTGGCACATCGTTATCATATAGTTTAACTCCATTTTACATTTGTTATCACAAAGATTATTATTTTCCTGGAAAATCACATTCTTGGATTTGGAAAGGTATTTTGCCGGCCAAGCCTCTTGTTCTGAAGGGTGCTTGTTTATTGGTTGGTGCTCGACTATCAACATCTTAGAGGACCCTGGGTGCCTTATTTCATTGCTTTCAAAGCTATCCCCACAATTGATAGACATGCAGGCCTCAACTCTGTCTCGGACCTGTTTATTGAAGGAACCAAATTATGGGATGCTCACAATATCGTTAACAATTTTCGCTACAGGCAATCGAGTTTCCAACTGCGAGTGTGGCTGATAAATGGATTTGGTGTCCTAATTCAAATGGAAAGTTTGACATCAAGTCTGCTTATCACTTCATTCGGTCTGAAAGCCAATAGGGCAAAAGAGCTTTGACTATAAAGGCAGTGGCTTCTTCTTTGGAATTTTATTGTTCCAGAAAGATACAAGTTGCTTTGGTGGCAATTGGCTTGGAACATCCTACCTGTCAAGTCTCGCCTAAATGCAATGATCCCTATCAACAAAACCATTGTCCCTTGTGCAACCTTGGAGAGGAAAATTTGCTCCATATCCTCCTTGTTTGTTAGTTTACTCAAAAGCGTTGGTTAGGTTTGTTTCTGATTGGAGTATTTGAATTCAGAATGTCTGGCACCTTTCCCCAATCCAGTGGTTGGTAGTTATTCTTGATTCTTCGAAGGTTAGAGTTTCCTTGGGCATTGAAGCTTTGGACTTGTTTCTCTTTGGATCTGTAGTTCTTGATAAAATTTGGTAGCTTAGGAATCAGATCCTCCATTCCGGGAAATTTCCACTCTCTGATTTTAGCAGATGGGCTTTCAATTTGAAGAACACCTTTCATGCAGCTGAAAAGACTTGTTTCCTAAGTCCTCAATTGAAGAACCAACTTGAGTGGTGTTGTCCTCTTGAGGGATGCATTGAAGTTAGCTTTGACCCCCTCAGTTAACACTTCTGAATCCTGGGTTGCTGCCTAATCTATCAACAACTTAGCTTATGATCTTGAAGCCAAAGTCAGATTTGGCATTTCTACTGATCCTTTGATTGCAGAAGCAAGTGCAGCTCTGCTTGCAGCCCACAGTGCAGCTAAGGCAGGGTGGGATGTTGGCATTATTTTGGACTGTGACTCTCAGGTTGTGGTGGATGCGGGTTGTGGTGGATGCAAGTCACAGGTTGTGGTGGATGCCATTAAGGCTTGGTTTGGAAAAATTATTGCTTTTTTGAGAGATGTTGTGAATGAATCCCCACCGGGGAACAAGAAAGGTAGGCTTTTCGAACAAGGGAGTGAGAGGCCTACGGTCCCGCAAAGAATGAATTTGGTCTAGCTAGAGGTCAATTCAAAAGGCAAGATGAAAGAATTGGTTTCCTCCTATATAAGATGAAAGTGTAACCGCAGCTTAGGCGGATAGGCACTCCCGGCCACCGTTAAATTGGCTCCTCCTTTCAGCCAATCATAGATCCCTTCTTGCATTGGAGCAGCGGCCTACTTGTGAGCCTTGGCCAATCGATAGCTCTTTGAGAGGGTTTTTCATAGAGTCATTTTTAAAAGTCAATGTTTAGTAAAATATATAAAACGTGTTCTTCATAAGTAAAAAATACAAAATTAGTGTTTAGTAAATTTATTGTAAAGCTGCTTTGAATCTCTAAATTGACTATAATAACATTGATGATAATTAAAAGAAGAGCAGAAAGTTGAAAATTTTAATTAGGCTTGGTTTGGTAATGCTCTTTTGGAAAGTATTTATACTTATGAAGAGTAAAAGTCAATTTTTTATGTTTAGTAAAAAAAAGTAGAGTGCTTCTACTATAGGCTTTTAAAAGTCAGAGGTACTTTTAAAAATTAATTTTTGCTCTTAAAAGTTTAAAAAACATATATAATATCAACTTATAATGAAAATTTGTATTTATCATTTATTAATTCATGCAATAAGTTAATTATCTCTTTTATTATTAATAGCTATTTTCGTCAATTTAAATATTTGGAGCAGCTTTACAATAAATTTACCAAACACTAATTTATGGTTTCTACTTATTGAGAGCAACTTTTGTATTATTTTACTAAACATTACTGTTGTAGCTTTTTAAAAGCAGCTCTAGAGAGTCATGAGAGCACAACATCTCTCAAAAAAATTATAGCATTATCAAACTAAGCCTTAAGCAAAGGACAATATAGATTTTCATTAAAAAGTAAGATATATTAGTTTTTAAAATTTTTGAGAGCAGAAGATTTTTTAAAATTCACAGTAAAAGTACCATAACTTTTTTTTTTTTTTGTATTTTACTAAATACAAAAAAAAATTGACTTATGCTCTTTATGAGCATAACACCTTGTCAAAGAATATTATTAAACCAAGCCTAATTTGAGAGGAAGCTCCAGCACTTGTTCTATTGGCCCCTTGTTAATGATATTTTGTTTAGCATTTTGAATGCCAATTAGTGGGTTTATGGAAAAGTGCCTAGAAATGGCAATATCCATGATCACAATTTAGCTAGGAAGTATGCAAATGTTGGCAACTTATCTTTGTAATGTTGACTTAGCCTCTTTGTCTCTAGGCCGTTTAATATCATTTGTGGTTTAGAAAGAAAAAAACTTCATTTTACACATAATTCAAATTATCCAAGTTGACTGATAAGTGATTAAAAAGATAAATACCAGTCTAAATATTATAAAAAAAAAAATTTCTTAAATTCAGTTTAAACTCGAATTTTTCTTTTAAAAACAATTTTTTTTTGCCAATCATTAAAATAATATAAGTTATTTTTAGTTATACCAATGATTACTAATTCTGTGGCACTTCACCTAATTTAAAGTAAATATTAGAAAAATTAAATTGTGAAAAACTTATTACAAAATAAATTTCAAGAACCAAACTATAATAATGATATAATTTTTAGGGAATAAATTATAATAATGGTATCATTTTCAGGAATGAAAATAGAGTAATAGTATAATTTTTATAGATCATAATACAATAATAAGTATAATTTTTGTAAAGACCAAGGGTCTATTATAGTTGATCCAAATATTGCAACTATGATATATAAATATATGTTCCAGTTATTATAAATTCAATAAAAACTTAAATTCATATTATAAACAAATTTTTTTAAATTTTTTTTGAAAATATGCTTTGAATTAAAAGAAATCTTAACTATTATTGATATATTGACAAAGTATTGATTTATTAATATTGAAAAGAATTGGGACACAAAAAATATCAATAGTCACAAAATAATATAATTCTATTAATCTTAAAATGGAGAAGATTTAGGAAAGAAGTAAGAAAAAAAAAATCTATTTGAAGTAAAATAACAATTAAAAAATATTTATGTAATAGCAAAAACTTATAATAGTATTTAAGAAAATAAAATTCTTACACTAAATTGCTTTTATATTAGTAAAAAAATAGATAAATTTAACAAAAAAAAAAATAAATTCATAAATTTATTTATTTATTTTCAATTCTTAAGATGAAAGAAGAATTATAAATTAAAACTATAACATTATAATCAGGGAAGCTGTGATCTCAATATTTTATAATTCATAGCATTTCTTTTTAAAAAATTAATTCATAAATTTGAGAAAAACTACTATTAGGAATTTATTATACTTATTAGAAACTTATTAAACAAAAAAAAATTTAGAAATTCAATTTTAACTACTATTGATATATAATAATTGAAAAATATTTTTTTAAAATTATAAATTAAAAGTTAAAACAACAACATTATAATTAAGGGAACTATACTCTTGATATTTTTTAATTAAAATTTATTTTTAAAATTTTATTTGTAAATTTGAGAATAACTAAAAAAATTATGATTATTACGAACTTATTAAACAAAAAAAATTGAGAAATTCAATTTTAAATACTATTGACATATAATTTCTTAAAAATTTATTGATTTATTATGCTGAAAAAGAATTAGTAAAAAAGAAATCAATAATTCTAATATATTTACAGTCCTATTGATATTAAAATAGAAAAAAATTAGAAAAAAAATAATTTATTTTGTAGCAAAATAACAACTACAAACAACTATATGATAATAAAAGATCATATGTGAGATATATATATATTTTGTTTGAATTACACTCTATTATTGATAAAGACAGAACTTATATTCTTTTGAATTTTAATTATGTAAATTGAAATCCAATTAGTTAGGTGAAAAATGAAGACTTTGAAGGCATATTCGCGAGTTTTAGCACATTTGATTTGAAATCAGAACTATAAAGGGTGTCTGAAAATATATATATATTTTGTTTGAATTACACTCTATTATTGATCAAGACAGAACTTATATTCTTTTGAATTTTAATTATGTAAATTGAAATTCAATTACTTAGATGAAAAATGAAGACTTTGAAGGCATATTCGCGAGTTTTAGCACATTTAATTTGAAATCAGAACTATAAAGGGTGACTGAAAAGTATTTTTATTTAGACTAGAAGACTCTTCTACTCCCCTTATCTCCCGAATTCCAAAGTAGCACTTTTGTTGTGTGGAAGTACTTTAAGAAAATAGGTAATAAGCTGGCCATCTTACTTTACGTGAAAGATTGTTCCGTCTGCACCTATGTACTTTGCAAATAAGATAACATAACAATTTTCAAGAATTGTCATTGATTTACTTATTTATTTTATTTTTTTGATAAGATATATTTAATAGTGATACTTCTTTGTACAATTCAATTTAATTCCATTTTGAAGAATCTTTTTTTTTTTTTAATTTTGTATTTAAGAATACATGAGACTAATTTAATTTATTAATTGGAAGTCATTATCTATTGAATTTGAAATTAATTTCATCAATTTAGCGTACTAAGAATTATAATATAAAAAAATATTGACAACGACGATGGTGGTCTTCACACAATTCTCATTTCTCACAATGTCTAGCTAGTTAGTTCGTACATAGAGTATCATCTCCACGTCTCTTGCCAATAACTTGTTTCCCTCAAAATTTAGGGTTAAGTCTTGGGCCAAGTCTAGCCCATAGTACTTTTATAAAAAAAAAACTCATTACACCAGGCACCAACCGCCCTCCCCCAACACATAAGACATTTACTGTCTCTCACTCGCTCTTTCTCTCCTTTGCAATTTTTCTTTATTTCATTTCATGCTTATGGCTAGGGTTGTTTTGAAAACCAAGCTTCCTCTTCCTCTTCTAACAACCATCATCGCCACCACAGCCGAGAACTTTCGTTTTACCCATTTCAACCTACCTTCAGCTCCATTAAAACTCTATCATTTCATTCCTTCCAACCCTAAGTATTTGGCTACAAATGTGAGATTCTCATATGGATATGCCGATTCAACTGGCTATGCAAACCAAGAGATTGAGGGGAGAAAGCTGACTTGGCTAAATAAGAAGGAAAATGAGAACAAAAGTGGCAAAAAATATAAACGGTAGTTTGCTGTGCCTTTAAGCTACCTAAGTTCTTTCTTAGGCAAAATGGGATCACTTAGACTCTCCCGGATCCTGATGGTGGTGAATATAATGGAGTCTTCAACAAGTTTGATAGCCATCATTAATAAAGTCATCTTGATAAGAATAATACGACCATTAAAAAGCTGCTCAAGAGTATGCTTAATAATGTTTCAGGAAAAGTGGAATTCGACCACTACGCTAGTATAGAGGAAGTTCAGAAGCATACAGAAGACCTTCTGGAACTGGCCAATCAAATATCAAGCAATATTCGTATGCTTTTGGCTGGAGGTGGCTAAATAGGTTATCGAGGACCACCCATGGTAGCTCGACACTGACGCCGATGAAGACGAGTAAGGAAAATGGAAAAGGAAATGGCATTAGTAATGGCAACGACAATCCTAACGGCAATGACAATGCCAACAATAACCAAAACGAGAATCCCAACAGCTACAACAATTGTTATAATCCTCGTAACACGGTAACGAAAATCAAATTTTCTTTTATAATGTATAAAATTACGTATTAGCACAAACAAATTAATTAAATAAGAGTGTAGTTATATATGTTATAATTTGATACCTCAGTATAACTTTAATATACGTTTATATATATATATATAAATATATATTATGTACGTGTTGTTATAAAGTATTATAATCTGATATATTAGAGAATATTTAAAATTTTGGTGTATCAATTTTGTTTTTGGGGAGTAAATAATTTTTTTGAAATAATAATAATAATAATAAAGTTAGTAGATTAATTTGATAAATAAAATACAAGAACAATATATAGATAGACTAAATATATATATATATACACATATAAATACTAAGAATGTATATTAACCACAAATTTCCTTAGTCAATTGCACTTTGACCACTTTAACTTGCAAATTCTTTCTCTTTCTTGATTGACCGGAGGCCTTTTGTTGTGGTATTTTTTTTTGTTTTCTTGTTTCAAGACCCTTCTAGCTTCTTCTCCTTGGTTGTGCTTTTGGGATTTCCTCCTCCACGCCGATTCCTTAACTCTTTCTTGGCAGGCGGTCCTTTTCTCTTTTATTCCTTGCCGTTCAACTGGTTACAAATAGCAGGAATTGATGTTGGTCCTCTTTCCTCTGTCCTTGTTCTAAGCCTTACCGTTTTTCTGCCTATCAATGTTCTCTGCCATTCGAATATTTCTCTGTGTGTTCGATTCTTATTTTGCTTGTGTTCTGCTTGGCCTAGCCGTGCATCATTTTCTTGTGTTCCACTTTCATTCTCCACTTCCTTGTTTTTGCTTTGTTGTTGAATGAGTTGAAGTGGGCAAGCAACCATGAGTCTGCCAAATTCCTTTATCTCTCTGCTCTTGATGTTCATGAAAAAAATAAAAATTTATATATATATATATATAAAACATTGACAGCAAGACAATTGGAAAGGTGGGTTCTTGAAATGTTGCCTCCTTACCATGCCTTGTTTCTAGCGTGCCTTCTTGATGTGTAGCTGTATATCCTTACCATTGGAAGTCAAGTTGAGATGCTTTGTACAGTCTTTTCTTTGCTTACCGTAAGAGCACTATTTTGTAGAAGCTGGAAGCTAGAATTCAGCTTCGTTGGTGGTGGGTAAAGGCAGTTTGTCACTGCCCTGTTGGTAAGCCTTTACCGTTTGGTTCCTCCTCTTTTGCTAGCCTGTTTATCTTGACCAAAAAGAATAATTTGTGAACAGCCAAGTTTCTATACAGAGCCAGCAAGTTGCGGACCTTCTCACCTTCAGCCGTGAACCTTGCTTGAGTAGTCAAATGACTTGTTGAGAGGGATTGGCAACAAGTGACGTCCTTGCTAGGGAGGCAGCTGCTGTGGCCTCACTTTTCTTCAACATGGTAGCCATTTGATGAATTGTTAAGGGGTAAATTTCAGCCACTAGATCCTAAGATTTTTTTATTTTTTTTTGTTTAGTTACTCAATTTTAATGAGTTAAAAGTAGAAATTAGCAAGTTAGAAATGTTAATAGTTTGATTAAAAGGGTGAAGTGGTATTAAGATGATATGAGTATAGTTTAATTTAAGTCTTTAAAGTGGCTAAGTTAATTCTTGTGAGATATGTAGATATATATTTATACATACAATAATGAAAGAAATCTATGTCTTTAAGGTGTTTGTAAAAATGCCTAAATGAAATTAGTTATAGGGAATGAGGGTAAAAAGGGATTATAAAACGGATGCAGGGGCAGATTTCGTGGGTGAAAGAAACTAAATATTTCGAGTGTCTTCGAAGCAGAATTAAATTAAGAGTTCAAAATATAAAATGTAGCTTATGGTCTTGAGATATTTTCTATAAAATTTCGTAGCTTGGTTCTAAATATGTTGTGAGTTATATCTGTTAGACTTCGACTAGGTCAGGCAGGATTCGTGGTGTCCTGCTTTTGGTTCATGTGAGAAATTGAGTGGGTTCCGTGACAGATTCTAGGAAAATTTTCTAAATAATAAAGATATATATACTTGTTTATTAATAAATCCAATAAACGGAATCGGGTTTCATTTTTCCTAGATAAGGTTATGTTCAATTAACTAAGGTAAGGTTAAAGTTGTCAAAAATCCAGCGTGCTGCAGAATTTGATGCAACTTCAAATAATAAATTGTATTGATATACAAATCTAAAAATTACAAATGATATACCATTATAAATCTACATGTGTATAGTCTTTTATAAATTTTACGAAACTGGATTCAGAGTTTTCTAGAGAAAAATATGACCGTTAAAGTGGACACTGGTCCAAACCCTAAATTTGGACAATTTCAATGTCTCAAATTCACTAAGTGCCTTTTATCTTTTCTAATGATTTCTTCTACTCTATACATTGCCAAAACATTTAAAATGTCCCCTTTATTATTAACACTATTACACAAAGTCCAATTTATGTTAAATGACATGTAATAGTTCAATGAAAAATTTACTTACATAAAGAAACCTATATAAATTAAGATATAAGCTTAGTAACTAAAAGATTATAACAATAATGTTTATGAACTAAATATTATTTGGGTATATGAATTTCAGTTCCGTATTCTAATGTGATCCTGATGAGATACGTGAACGCAAGTGTGAGTGACGAATGGAAATGGTAACATGTAAGTGGTTAATTGCTGCCTTTAGGGGCTAGATTAGTATGTGTGATTATATTTTTATTTGAATAAGCATGATATATGGAAAATAAGAAAGTAGAGTACATTCGTAATTTATTTAAATTATATTGTTTGACATTGATTGCTGTGTTTGATATTGATTGTGGTTGATAAGGGCCAACTCGTGAACATTTTCTGGAAAATGATTTTTATCTCCGAAAGTAAAAATTCAGGTGCACCTAGGATGCCCTGATTTAAAATCATGAGAAATTCTGATAAATATTTTTTTATAAAGTTGAGTGCTCAGCCCCGGTGGGATGGATTGTGTACGGAGAATTAATTTAGTGTGCGGGCACGTAAATGCCCTACAGGGAGTGATACTGGTGTGCGGGGCTGTGTTACTCGTTGGCCCTTTGATTACGTTGTGTGATATTATTGCGCTGACTTAAATTGTGATCCTGTGTGTCATATGAATTATGAATTTGTGGCACTTACAATATGTACATGTAATGTAAAATGTTATGTGAATCATGTTACATGATGTTAATATAATATATATATTATACGTTTGTGCTGAGTGATGCTAGTACCATTTGAGTACGATTTTTCACTCACGGGGTTCGTCGAACTCACCCCTTTCTTGTAGTTATATTTTTTTTAGTAGCAGAACCTTAAAAGAAGTTAACCACTAATACGAGATTTTACTAAGGATTTGATGACAAGGTATGCCTCGGAATCTCATACTTGGAGTTAAGGATGAAAGTTTGCAGTCACATTAGCACTCTGGATATTAAATGTGGTATGATGTAATATTTTAGTACTTGTTTTGTTGATGGTGTGAACGGAGCAGAGCTCCTTATTGTCCTTGTATTGTGTTGAGTAATTAAAAGAGTTTATAGGATTGTATTTTAAGGCATGTTCTATATTGTAAGGGACCTTTGCCGAAATTTTCAGTAAATTGTGATTTGTTGTAATCAACAAGTTTTTAATGTTAATTTTTGTCTTTATAATTTGTTGGTTTTATTCATTGGTGAGTTAAGAGTCATGGTCGTTCCTTTATTTGAGTCAGGGTTACGGAGGTTTGGTTACCATTTCTCTAGCCAATCATGCCTCCATGAGGGGTGTGACAGCAATAGGTGTGGCATTCCTTGGAATTGGTCAAGAATTCATTATAGAGGTAGGACAATTCTTGACATGGCTGGTAGAAGTTTCTCTTGTGGTTTGTCTGACTCAAGGTTAAAGAGAGGGGGGGTAGCTGCCAATGGTAGAAATATCTCTGACATGCCCATGGCATTTGGACAAGAAGACTGTGACGAGAATAAGAGTTGATGATGACTAAGCAGGTGAGAACTATCTTTTTTTCAATTTTATTTATTTATTTATATTATATTAGATAATATAAATATTTTTTTTTTATGGGTTTAGCTGAAAATTACTTTGATGTAGACATTAGCCATCAACCACAAATACATAGACTCCCTTTGTTTTTTTCTTGTTTGGTGGAATGTGTAGATGAAATGATTTTATCTTTTGATCAGGTGATGGAGTGTGCAGGTTGAGAAGGGTGGCTTGGATTCAGAGAAGAAAGTTCAAATTTAGAAGTTGTTTGGAATGCTTTCTATTTTGGTATGTAGTTAGTTTTTATGCATAAAATGTGTAAAGACCACAGGTATTTAGTTGAAAGAGAGACCTTATCTGAGCTGAGGAGTGGGTTCCTACTTATAAAGAAGTATTGGGTATAATTAGGTTAAATAGATCAAATGGTGATATTTATATTAACATTAGTCCTCCGAAAACGAGCTTGGGGAGTGAAGCGAAAAGAGCTTAGGAGTTCGTCTCAGCATTCCAAACTCGGACCTTGGCACGTTGGATCAGGAATGTCACTAATGAGTCCCACATTAGATGGGAGGGTATAATTTTCGAACTCTTGGGGTATAAGAACCTTTTTTTACCGCTCCTCTCCTTATTCACTAACTTTTTACTTTTGGAATGTCGATTTTCCTATTTTCTCCCCATGCCTTATATTCTTGATCTTCCTCTCCTTGGCCTACCCTTTCCCGATCTTACTCTCTTATGTCTGGTTCTTCCCAATCTTTCTACTCTCGACTTTCTCTAAATTAAAGAAAATATTTCCTAAAGTTAAAATTACAAAACAGAGGTCAAACCCCAAACCAATACTGCTCGATCCTCAGCCATTCTCGTCATAGCCTTTTCTAATAAACTCAATTCAGTAGACTATACCAAACTCAAGTCAGGAAACGGGGAGAACTCGACCTCCTCATCCTTATAGACTCGTCGGAGTCCTCACCAAGGTTGACACCCTCCTCATCTCCTTGTGCGTACCACATTTCCCTATTGTTACCCATATGAGAATCAAAGTCCCCAACGCCAATACCAATGGTCTTATCACCTGGATCGGGCATAAGCATTGCGCGAGTCCAAAATTCATACCACCTGACATCCCTACCCCTCGAATTAAAGGAAGCTCGGGAAAAAACAGATCGGGAAAAGGCAGATCGAGAAGATGAAGCTCAAGAAGGGACTAATTAAGAAAAGAAAGTTCGAGAAGGGACAAGCCAAGAAGAGAAAGATCAATAAAGGGAAGACCAGCAAGAGTAAGATTGGGAAAGAGCAGACCTATGAAAGAAGATCAAGAAGAGGAAGAGTGAGAAAAAATTTTGTTTTGAGAAAAACTGTATGTCACGGTCTGGGAAAAATTCAACACTTCATGCGGCACTTAGACACTCAAGCCCTGTACTAGAATACTAAATCAGCCTAACCTTCACTTAAACTCAAGAGAATGAAATGTGAGAATGAAATGTGAGAAGGAAAGCACACAAGAAAATCTTTAAGAAATAAACTCTTTATTGAAGACTTGAACACTCCTACAATGTTTGGATGCCTTCCAAATGAATTACCTATGCCAATTTATACTACTCTATCTTATCAACTGACAGAGGAGATCAATTACATCTAACAACTCATATTGGCTATCTGAAATTCTCCTATAATATATCTTAAATATTTTACACATTTCAAAAAATATTTAAATCTACTAGAAATAAGTACAATATTCCATGTTCTTGAGTCTTCCAAACATCTTGTAGAATCTTCCAAAACTTTCTAGAATAATCTAAAACCTTGTGGGGTATAACACCTAACCATGGCCATTAAAGAACGAAGAGAAATGAAAGAAAAATCCCTACTTTGCAAGAGAGAGAGAGAGTAAGAAAGGCTAAATGTGTTGACCTCCTGGGGTTGGTATGATAAAATATATATCAACGGGTGGAATCTGGTTTGGCATACATTAGACCTTTTGGGTGAATGGCTGAGATGGTCATTAAATATGCCTACATCAACAATATAATTTATTTGCACAGACGGCCAAACAATCGATCTCAAAAGAAAATTTGTTAGGCACATTTAAGGGTAAAACAATATGCTTTACGATTAAAAAATCATGTATTACTAGAGTCCATCTTTGGAGAGTTAAATATCTGAGTGCGGACATTTTGTGGGCAAACTCGGCGGAGGCTCAGACCGCAGGATCGAAATCTAGCAGCCTCGCTTCCCTGGACCGCGAGCACCGAGGAGGTCAAGTTCCCTGTCAGGGCCGTTGGATGGACCAGGTGAGCCTCAACCGTTTCCGACCTAAGTTTTGGAGATCTTCTGTGAACTTGGCGGAGGCTCAGACCGCAGGATGGAAACCTAGCGGCCTCGCTTGCCTGGACCGCCAGCACCGAGAAGGTTGAGTTTCCTGTCAGGGCCGTTAGATCGACCAGGTGAATATCAACCGTTTCCGACCCAGATTTGGAGATTCTTGTGTGAACTCGGCTGAGGCTCGGATCGCAGGATAGAAACCTGGCTACCTCGCTTACCTGAACTGCGAGCACCGGGGAGGTTGAGTTCCCTGTCAGGGCCGTTGAATAGACCAAGTGAATTTCAACCGTTTCCGACCCGGGTTTGGAGATTCTTGTGTGAACTCGGCAGAGGCTCGGACCGCAGAATGGAAACCTGGCAGCCTCGCTTACCTGGACCGCGAGCACCAGGGAGGTTGAGTTCCCTATCAAGGCTGTTGGATCGACCAGGTGAACCTCAACCGTTTCCAACCCGGGTTTGGAGATCTTCTTTTTGATTGGTTTTGAGGGGCTATACCTCTCCCTTTCAACTTCACCTACAAAAATTTCTTGCAACTATGGCCAAACGACCGATCTCAACAAAAAATTCATTAGCCACATATGATGGTGAACATGTAATAACATGCTTTCTGAATAAATATACAATAATATGTCAAAGATATAGTTGCATTACAATTATCATTTTGATCCGACGAGGTGAATTACAAGTCTACTACTATGCCTAAGATGTCAATTATTTTGTTAAATGAGTGATCGACTCATCTTTGTGATGGACTTATAATTATGGTGTTTTTAGGCAACCCGACCTTATAATATTTTCAAGACTTGGAATATTTTTGTTGTTGATGAACATGTAATCCAACAATTAAGCAGACATAAATTAAGCTGAGCATTCGATTCTAACAGTTTTGCATGAAGATATAAAATTGACAAGAATTTCTATAAGAACATAGAAGTTTGCAAGCAATTTGTGTAAAATTTATAAAGTTTTTAGGTCATTTAAAGAATTTTAGGGTCTATATGAAATTTTTTAGAATTACTTTGGTCAATTATATGATACTATAAAAGGCTTTGGACTATTATGCAATTAGTTTAAATTATTTAGGCAAATAATATAAATGATAGGGGCATATTTGATAAGTATGAAAAGATATATGGTAATTATGTGAATTTATAAAAATTTGGGTCATTTATGTAATTAAAAATATATATGGTCTGAATGTAAAAATAGTTAAATTAATGGGTCAAAATTATAATTATTTAAAATTTTGAGCCAATTTTGTAAATATGTGGACTATATAGGTCATTACCATAATATATATAAAGTATAGAGACCAGATAGCAAAAATAGATAAACCTGGGCTGTTTTTGGATTTGGGCCTACATGGCGAGCTTGTTTGTCAGCCCAAGTTGGCGATCTGCACTTTTATTGGGCTAGACTCTTAGTGGGCCGAGTTGGGAGCATGATGCAACCATACACAAATCAGGCGGAGTGCAACTGCTTAAGGTCGCGCGTGGGGGAGCGTGGGAAGTCCGGAAAGGTGGTGGCTTGGACTTGGAGACCCAGAAGGTCGTCGCCGACAATAAGGATGGTCACCTGGGTTCTCAGGTCGCTAGAATTGGCCTGAAAATGGACTAGAAGAGCAGCTCGTCCGTGCATAAAATATGGCGACCTAGTTGGAGTACCGTAGCTTGAGGTCGAGCGTGGGACGTCCGGGGAGGTGACGATTTTGACCTGGAGACCCGGAAGGTCGTCACCGACAATAAGGATGGTCTCCTGGGTTCTCAGGTCGTCGGAATTGGCCTGAAAATGGACTGGAAGAGCAGCTCACCGTGCACAAAATCTAGCAACCTGGTTGGAGTGCCGCCACTTGAGTCCGCACATAGGGGCACATGGGACGTCCGGCGAGGTGGCGGTTTTGACCTGGAGACCAGGAAGGTCGTTGCCGACAATGAGGATGGTCGCCTGGGTTCTCAGGTCGCCAGAATTGGCCTGAAAATAGACTAGAAGAGCATCTCGCAGTGCATAAAATTTGGCGACCTAGTTGGAGTACCGCAGCTTGAGGTTGAGTGTGGGGCGCGTGGGACGTCCGGGGAGGTGGCGGTTTCGACCTGGAGACTCGGAAGGTCGTCGCCGACAATAAGGATGGTCTCCAGGGTTCTCAGGTCGTCGGAATTGGCCTGAAAATGGACTGGAAGAGCAGCTTGCCGTGCACAAAATCTGGCGACCTGGTTGGAGTGCCGCCACTTGAGTCCACGCATAGGGGCGCTTGGGACGTCCGGCGAGGTGGCAGTTTTGACCTGGAGACCAGGAAGGTCGTCACCGACAATGAAGATGGTCACCTGGGTTTTTAGATCGTCAGAATTGGCCTGAAAATGGGCTGGAAGAGCAGCTGCCAAAAGGTGCTTGGGTGCTTTCCGTTTTGCTTGAGAAACAAGGTGTTCGTGGTGTATCTTGGAGAGGTGGTAAGCTGCGTGGAGGTTAGAAAAAATTCAAATCATATGAATTTCCCACAAACAGTGCCAATGTTAATGTCGGATTTGTCCGAGTTGGAGACTTGGCGTCATGCGTCCGAGCTGGAGACCTGGCAAGATGATCTCCTCCATGTATCCGAGCTGGAGACCTGACGAGGTGGTCTCCCCCATGCGTCCGAGCTGGAGACCTGCAGGGGTGGTCCTGGAGACCTGTCAGCACTCCAAAGCTCAAATCAATATCTTGAGAGATAAAGGGAGAGCTATAAAGTGTAAAGAGATGAACCTTTTTTTTGAGAGTGTGAGAACTTATATCTGTAGGGCATTTAGTGGGCCTGAATTTATTGGACTTAAGTTAATATTTGTATTAACACTAACGCAATTAATTGCAATGAATATAAGCAACATGAAGATCAGTGTTTACATATATATATATATATATATATATAACAACATATCCACCAAATATTCACATATATAATACTTCTTAGAATGAAATTCACAAAGAAAAAAACAAAAAAAAGTATTCATTTGTTTGATCTGGCTAGCTGTATTCTCTTCGTTCCTGCTTGTCTGCGTTTATTAGACTAAAGTCATTTCATTGTTTTAAGGCCTGCCAGATTAATCCGTAAGCAGAAACAATATTAAATTTATTATAAAGTCAAATTCGGTCGTGAAATTAGAAGGAAACCCAGATTATTAATATATATCTTAATAATTAATAGTTAAATCAGTGTTGTGCGTAACACAAGCAAAAATATTGTTCACACTTGTTTATTTAACTTGATAAGTACATATGTTCAACTCTATATCAAATTTGCTTACAAGTTGTTCATCAAGTGCATTGATTTGTTTACAATCCTAACCAGGAATCCTCAATAAAAAATGAGATTAAAAACAATAATTGTCATATTGATAAGAAAAAGAATAATTCAAGATATGTAAGTATATATCTCCAAGTCAATAATATGATGGAGAATATACTGAATACACTGGGTGAAATGTAAAATGAATATTGTATGAATGTACATTTCTTAAGAAATTGTGTTTATCTTATATATATAAGGGTAATCTTCATATAATCAAATTCCACTCTCATACAACTTGTCGTTGTATAATTGGCCAGGAACAAATATCCTATGATTTCCGGGTGGGAACAAACTCAGTTTTCAAATTCCATTTTCCCAATCAAGGTGAATCCTGACACTACAAAATATATATATTAAATGAATCTCATTCCCATTACAATCAAGGAGGACATAGTAATTAGGATCAACTAAACGTTCCTAGAAATATTTCCAACCGACCAACCAATATTTACGTACATGTACAATAATCTTATGAGGATTTTCTTACTGTAATTTCTCTCGAAAAGATTCGAATTCAGGTAATTAATAAAGATAACATATCTTCTTACCTCTTAGGGTATAGGCCAATTTTACGAAAACTTTTTCTTATCATAATCTCTCTTAAATAGATTCAAACTTCATGTAGTTAATGAAGATAACATACATTTTTTGTTATTATGTATAATATTTATGTGAAACATGACTATATGGTGTAGTAAAACTAATACATAGATTGTATTAATTGATTCAATTAATAAATAAAAGAAGGAGACTTGCTTCCCTAGCTCATAAACTCAGTAGCCTCTCTTGAAAGAAAATAATGGATAATAAATAAGTAAATTACATGATATTTAAAGCATAGAGATCACAACTCATCCTGTTGAACTCGACCAACTAGGAGCAGATGTCAAAAAGAGTACAAGCCCACACAATAGCCAAGGCTTGCTATAATCAAAAACCTCTACTACAAACATAAGAATTAAAATAGGTAAGGCAATCTAGAATAAAAAACCTTGTGTAATTATGATCATAATAGAGAAATACGATATTCCCAATATTCTTTTTATTCATTACAAAAACAGAAAGAAAAGGAGATTCACTCATTATCTCAAACTCAATTAACCATTGTTTTTTCATTTAATCAACTTATGATCGAATTAAATTTTAAGATCTGATGCACACAATATAGAAATTACCCACATAATAAAATATTTAACTTAGTAATTTCTTTTTCTACAGGTGGGTCCAAGATCCGATACGGACAGAGAAAGGTTTGAACCAAACAACATAATTCTGATGATTGGATTTGTTTGTTTGTGACGTTGATGGCCGCAAATTGGTGACAAGGCTGGACATGAAGAGGCAGCTTTTCTTTTGTGGGATGAGGGTGAAAATTTTGGGAATTTGAAGCACAATACTAGGGTTTATGACTCTGGAGTCTTCCCACGCATCAATTGAATCAATGTCAATTGGTCCAATTCAAATGGTGTGACTGCTTATGGAATGGAGAAGATGATCAAATTTGCTAAGGCTTCTTATATAGGAAATGTAATTTCAATCTTTAAGTAACTATAATGGAAATAAATCTATGTTCAAAAAAATTAGATTTTTAATTTGGAATATCATTTTATCACTAACTGCATGATTCTAAATTGAAGTCATTTTATTTATAGTGTGAAATTAATGTTGTAATGCCAATCTTACATTTATTATTATTTTTAAAAGTTATTATTTATTAATTTAGTTAATATTTTGAACTGAGTGTTCTTAAGATATTTTTTGGGTACATTAATTTATAGTATTTAACTCTATTTGGAATTATACATTTAATTGAAACATTAACCAAAATGCTAGTATTTTCTTTTAACTTTTGACTAATTTCTTTTCTTTTACTTAGTTAAACTAACATACTTTTTCTTTTAAAAAAAAGAAAAAAAAAAAAGGTCTAATCAATTGGTCTTTATATTATACAAGATAAAGTTTGAAGCTTTATCGTCTTCCGGTTTCTAAAATGAAAGTGTGTTTTCCTATTTCCCATTTTGATGATGGTATTTCTGCCAAGATCTTTCTTTTTGACGTGGAGTACAGAAGTCCAAATCAAAAGAAGAGGCTGACGGCTTGCTCAGCTGGCACCTTGCAGAGTGTAGGGTGCAGACAGAGGTTCAGCTGGCACCCAGCAGACTGTAGGGTGCAGACGGAACGACCAAGTTGAGCAGATTGCGCGCGCGAATGGAGCGGACTGTTGAGTGAAAGAGAGAGAAACTGGTTGGCTAACAATTATTGTGGGAGGGTGAGTGCACAGTTGCTCATCGCCCAAACTATAATAAGAGGCTTGTTGCTGGTGTTGGCCTGGACCGTGGCTTGAGAAAGATGACCAATCAAACATTTTGGTTAATACATGACTACGCTCATAATGATATTGATAAAAAGTAAATGTCATATTTCACTGGGTTTTGTTCTTATGCTTAGAGTTCAAATCTAAATATTTAAAATTTTATTCAAATTTGAACGTTCAAATTTAATTAGAATTAGAATTTCAGATTAAGTTCATAAGCACTCGAATTCGTAGTGTCTTACTCAAAACTATTTAATTTGTATTTCACCCCTAATATATGTTGTAATTTAATTTGAATTTAAAACTTTTGACTTAAATTAATTATGTTTATGATGAATTAAAAAATGTATGGATTCCTTGATATAATTCAATGTGATAATTGTATGAATTTGATTTAATTTTGTAGTTTCTTATTTTTTTTAATTAAATTTTACATAACACAGGAGTAATATGGCAAATATGAATTTGATAAGAATATACCAATTTTATAATATTAGCTATTGATTTTGTTACCATAAAATTTAAAAAAAAAAAAAAAAAAAAAAGATAGCACCAAAAGTAGCCACTGATTTTACTACTAAAAAAAATTAAAAGATTTATATATATATATTGGTTAACAGGATTTTCTCACAAGCATTGCGATGAGACTGGTTACTCGAGCTCTATCGTGACTTAGATGATTCTCCCAACAATTATTTACTTCCAAGGTTCGAATTTTTGTTCTCACCCAACTCACTTACAACTACACCAACATTTGTTGGTAATTTATACTCTTTTAGATACCACTTATTAGACAAAAAATTTAGTAACAATTAGAGAAAAAAATATGTGTCTGTAGTTTTAGCAACCTTGATTTTAGCCACCAATACAATTGGTCACAAAATCGATAACTCAACCCTTCAGTAATCGATTTTAGTGGTAGCTAAACAATGATTTTCTTTTAGTGCTTTAACTTTTAATATTTTTATTTATTTAAATATTTTGTATTTATATATTATACTAAAATAACACAAGAAGTAACTTAATTAGATGATAAATTTACTCAATTGAATTTTTGGTTGGTCTTGTATTAAACTCTTCTTATTTAGGGTAATTATTAAAAAATTAAAAAGTCTTTCATCAACCCTTATTGAGGTTAGAGTTTAAGTTTGGGTTTGAATTTTCGATCTTTAAATGAGTTCACACAATTTAAAATTCGTACCCTAGTTAGGGCCTCATATATTCACAATTTAGAAGGTGCTTTTGATCAGACCAAGACTGACCCTAAACCCACGACCACGAAGCCACTTAGTCTGTAAGTTCAGAATGTGGGTGTGGCACGGTTATAAGGCAGGCCCATCATTACTAGTTCCAACAGTAACCCTCATATGAATTATTATTACTTTTTAATTTATTTAATTCCATTTTACCAAAAATAAATAAATATCTTCTATAAATTCAGTATGCTTACACCAACAATATAATCTATTTAATTTAATATGTTCTACAATGTTATGAACCTTGCCACCGTAATTTTTTCCCATACGCTGCAAAAATTAAGTACACACCTAAGCAAATAAACCATTTCATTAAATTTTTACTATTTAGGTCAGCAGTTAATTTAAGGTCTATTGGGGAGAGGATATTGAGGGACTCAAAAAAAAAAATAAATAAATAAATAAATAAAAGTTATTATATCTGTTATTTGAGAATTTAAAAATAAATTATTTATGGAGTTTTATAATATTTTTTTATTTTAATTCTTGAAAAATTATTTTTAAAATTAAATTTTCTATGCATGTTTGTTTTTACTTAAAATTATATATATATTTTTTTTTAATTTGATTCTTGAAAATTTATTTTGTAACAAGTTTTTCATTGATTTAATTTTTCTAATCAATTCTTCCAATTTTTTAAAAATACTTGGGGAGAGGATATTGAGGGACTTAAAAAAAAAAAAAAAAAAGGAGTTATTGTAATCTGTTATTGAGAATTTAAAAATAAATTATTTATGGAGTTTTATACTATTTTTTTATTTTAATTCTTGAAAAATTATTTTTAAAATTAAATTTTCTATGCATGTTTGTTTTTACTTAAAATTATATATATCTTTTTTTTAATTTGGTTCTTGAAAATTTATTTTGTAACAAGTTTTTCATGATTTAATTTTTCTAATCAATTCTTCCAATTTTTAAAAAATATTGGGGAGAGGATATTGAGGGACTTAAAAAAAAAAAAGAGTTATTATAATCTGTTATTTGAGAATTTAAAAATAAATTATTTATGGAGTTTTATACTTTTTTTTTATTTTAATTCTTGAAAAATTATTTTTAAAATTAAATTTTCTATGCATGTTTGTTTTTACTTAAAATTATATATGTCTTTTTTTTAATTTGGTTCTTGAAAATTTATTTTGTAACAAGTTTTTCATGATTTAATTTTTCTAATCAATTCTTCCAATTTTTTAAAAATATTGGGGAGAGGATATTGAGGGACTTAAAAAAAAAAAAAAGGAGTTATTATAATCTGTTATTTGAGAATTTAAAAATAAATTATTTATGGAGTTTTATACTATTTTTTTATTTTAATTCTTGAAAAATTATCTTTAAAATTAAATTTTCTATGCATGTTTGTTTTTACTTAAAATTATATATATCTTTTTTTTAATTTAGTTCTTGAAAATTTATTTTGTAACAAGTTTTTCATGATTTAATTTTTCTAATTTTTACTTTTACATTATTAATTAAAATAAAAACTTTAAGTTAGATGAAATATAACATAATTAGTAATAGTTGGTATAGCTAAAAATAACTGATACTATTTTAATGATTGAGAAATTTTTGCTTTCGAAAAGAAAAAATTGGGTTTGAATTGAATTTGAGAAATTTTTTATTTATAAATGATTAAATCAATAATAATGTTATTTATCATTTAATGCAATAATATTTCTTTGTTTATCATTTCTGAAAAAATATGTCAGCTACTATGGTTAAATTTCATTTTGATTTAACGAATATTATTTAATTTTGATAAGTATAAGCTTAGAAACTAGATTTTAGAAAACTTAATTAAAATAATAATTTTTAAAATTTTAATTAAATTATTATAAATAATTTTTCAATTACTAAAACCTACAGTCTACAGAGACTGATACCTGAAGCCAGTAGACTCTTGACTGTTGAGAGTGGAAACGTAAAAACACGGAGGAGAGAGAGTGTAGTCCATTAGCTATCCTTCAAAAGATTGAAGAAGCACAAATACAGTCGGAGTCGGAGACATAAAGCAACCAAATTCAAAACCCCCCTATGAAATAATAAACCCAATCATGCAAAATTTACAATGTAAGTAGCTGAGGACTGAGGTCAATTCGTCTACAACAGATGGCTTGTACTGGATCTCCTCGGGCCAAAGGGGATGGTAAAATTTCTTGCAGCTTGTTCTATAAATGTTTGGAAGTTCTGGGTTTTTTTTTTTGGGTCTTATATTGTGGGATTGTTTCTTTCTTGAATTTCAAAAAAGTGTTTTCTATCAATTTGTTTATTGATAATTGTGCTAAGTAAAGATTTATGCTTCGGAGGGCTGATTTGCTGGTTCTTACTGAACCTTGTTCTTATACTTAAGATTTGTCCAATTGTGGGGAAGGCATGTTTGTTTGTAATGTAATATTTCGGTTATTACATGATGACTACACTGATAATGATATTGATAAAAAGTAACATGTCATATTTCACCGGGTTTTGTTCTTATACTTAACATTTATCCAATTGTGGGGAAGGCATGTTTGTTTGTAATTGTGACACTTTGGTTATTGCAGGATGACTACACTGATAATGATATAGATCAAAGTATCATGTTATATTTCACTGGGGTTTGTTTATCCACAAAATATGCTTTCAAAGAAATAACTGGCTGCAAAATTATTGTTAAAGTTGCATATCCAGAAAATGTAATTGAGTTTAGTTGGGAGTTTGATGATTCTAAACTTAGAAAAGTCAGAGAGTTTGAACAAGGGGAACCCGTAGTACTAATTTAAATAATAGACTGGAAGAGGATCGAAAGATCCATAATTAACAGCATCACAATGCCACAAGTACTGTTGACAGTGATTTGAGACGTTCTCTTTTCAGTGCTGCAACTTCCTCTTGTAGAAGCATGATAATTTTGTAAAACACACTTTTGTCTATGGAGTTGTTGGCTTTTGCAATGTAATTAGGATGCTGAACTGTTAGTTCATAGATTTAGCTTCCATTAGACTTTTGTCTGATAAAATAATATTTCCTATAGAGAGGACATATAAAATTACCTGATATCTTTATTTATTTCTCAAATCAGGATATATTTAGAATATGGTACTTGTTTAGGCTTAGACCATCTATACATGTACCACTTTGTGATGTCACGTGCATATACAATTGGCACAAACATTTTCACTATAGATATTGAACCTAACTTTCAGGCTATAGTAAGAGTTGCAATTTAAAAGCCAATGTGGCAATATTTGATGGATTGGCGAGTGGCTTTTTTGGTAGACTAATCTCAAACTCTAGCCCCCTCCCCCATAGGCTATACAAGAGTTTGTACGTGTGAAACTGTGTTATATCTGTAACTGTATTCCATATTCACTATTTTGTGATGATATTCCAATATGAAACTCATGATGGTTAATCTACACTGTGCCATGATACCAACAACTTATTCTGCCTATACTAGTTTATGATGGTATTGAATGCTCACAGATATGAGTGTGACTAAAAGGATAACAAAGCCTAAACCTTGGAAGCATTCTGAACCAATTACAAGGACACAACTAGTGAAGATGCAAGATGAATTCTGGGACACGGCTCCTCATTATGGAGGCCAGAAAGGTATAGTTTCCGTGAAAAGCATCTGGTATTGATTAAGTTACAAAAAGAGAAACCTTCTAAGAAGCTGATTTATAGTTTAATAGTGTAGATTTTCTTATTGTGGTTCATATTTTGGTAAATGATATAGAACTTGGAATTTTAGAAATTTTCCTGGCTAGACACTGAAAAGAAGTAGAGAATTGATGTACTATGTGTTAGAATATACAGTTGATTAAAGGCATAGAGATCTCTCTACAAGTTGCAAACTTTCTTGAACAAGCAATGCTTATTGCGTTCCTAATGACTGTTGATGGGCTAAATAGGAACTAAGACTGATTCTAAATTTAATTTGAAGTGACTATGTAAACTCTGTTTTATAAAGAAGTCCCTGTGGTTCTATATAGTGTATCTTGCGGCTAAGAATATGTTATCCTGTTGCAGTATTCCTTGAAAGGGCATATATACAAATTTTGCTTTTAGTTACTATTACATTCATGTTGGTAACATTGCATCTCATTAAGCATTGCAATGGTGGTTGGACTGAATATTTACTGCATACAACTGCTTATACAATTGTGGGATATATTCTTAGGTGTTCTATGAATGACATTCCCGCAATCATATTATATGTTCATTTTAGGCTTTGTTTTCTGAAGTTCTTTAACTTTGAATAATGTTTCAAAGGAGAAAATCCTTGTTGTTTCTGCTATTTTATGATACCTTTCGTGGCATTGAGGGAAAATGCCAAATTAACCAAATTGAATTAACATATCAGAAAATAACTGATTGTTACAGGTTTCATATTTATGTAGAGAAGAGTGAATTATTTTTTGGATTGCCAAGCTACTTTTTCCTCAATCTTGCATCAAAACACGGAGAGTAACTTATTTTATTGTTCGTCTACTAAATTACAGATTTATCTATGTGCTAGTATTGAATTATGGCATAAATCAGTTCAATTATGCATGCCTTTCATGTTGTCTTAGACTTCTCTATATACATTTCTAATGTCTTAGTAATGGTGCCAGACAAATTCAAGAAGTCTTGTACTGTTATTATTAGGAACTCCACTTTCCTATACTAAGGAAGTGCTTTATACAAAGTAGTAACAATTGAAATGCTTGATAAAGTACCTCAAGCCAATAGTAAAAAGAACCATGGAACAATCATAGTTTTTCAATGTAAAAAGAACTTAAATATTCCTTTTGAAACACTTGAATTTTTAATATGAATCACCATTTATTGATTACGAAAGTAACTATTAGTGCATGATTTTATATTTTGTTTAAGCATTTGAGCAAAACTTTGTGAAGGGAATCAAAGAATTGGTTGAGATTGTAGGCAGACAAGTACTTGGGGGTTGGCAATTGGAAGGCTTATCACTCATTGAATAATCTTTTTTCTTTTTCTTCAATTTAAAAGTCTTTAACTTTCAATTTTGTTAATATTTTTTATACAACTTCTATAATGTTATTTTAACATAATAATAATAATAACCCATTGCCTCTTTTCATAAATTGCTTTATTTCTTCAAAGATTTGAATACGAGATAGTTAAAAATTTCATATCTAAACTGGATTCTTTTCTCGATTAAAGCAACCCTTTTGGTTATTAATTACTCTACTCAATTCTAGATCTCAATGTAGAAGACTTTGCACTAACCATGAGTTTATATCCCAATTATCAGAGCATGAACCAACCCATAATCACTTCCAAAAGCTTTTTGACTCTCCCAAAAAATGAATATCATGCTTTGTATGTTGCTTGAGTATGTGCAATATTAATTTGATGATTAACTAGGCTTGCACTTAGGTATCCAAAACCCAAAAAGGAGTACTATGCAGCCGCAAAGGTCCACGTGAGGCTGAGCAATTTCTAGTTACACGAAACAACTGCTTTTCCTCAAGATTAGAGATTGCATTTTGCCCTTTAAAAACAGAGCAATAAAGTAATTAAAGAGAAGAGAACACAGAGGTTGGAACACATAACCATATTAGTGTCTCTTGGGAAGTAGACATAAAGAGCCTTTTCCAATAAATAAACATGATTCTCTCCACCTTCTACACTATAAACTGCATAACATATTTAGGGTCCACTAATCCACTAAAAGTACAAAGTTAATGAATCTTCAACTAGAGGTCACTTACACTAAATGGTTGAAAAGTTGATGAATCTAATGATGTGTGATTATTCTTTTTTTCATTTACACCAATCACAAATGACACAATACACTTAGTTAAATCAATATTTACATATAAAATTTACACTTAAGAACTCATGATCATGACACTTTAAGTTTGTTTAGTATATTATAAAAGGATAACATAATAATATAAAGTTATCTAGTTTTACATAATGTTTGACAGCAACAAAATAATATATTGTTAATTCCTTCTTATATTATATCGAAAATTATACAGTTATGCAGTAAAGAGGAGAAAAATAAAATAAAAATATAACACTAGTATAATTATACAACCTATTACATTATATATATGATGCATCAAACAAACCCTTTAAGTCTTAGGCATTGAACGACAACCCTCTTGCTAGTTACATTAGAACATAAGTGAACATCTTATGCATGGGCAAAAGCTTTTAGGAAAATTTTGGCCTTCGACTATATTTGTACCTAGGGGTGAAATTTGAATCGAATACTTTGAATAGGACATTATTCAAATTCGAATTTCAGTACTCAAATTCGAATACTTATACGGATCTTAATTTGAAATTCGAATTGAATTTTGAACATTCGAATTCATTTTGGCACGAAAAAAATCATAAAAAGTTATTTTTATTATAATTTTTTAATAAAATATATATTATATCGAATATTAATTCAAATTCGAATACTAATTTGAATTATTCGTCGAATATCGAATCAAATTATGTACTATTTGAATTTGAATATTAAGTACAATTCGAAATCGAATCCAAATTAGAATTATTTAATATGAGTGTCACTCCTATTTATACCAAAAAAAAGGAAAATATTCCTTTTAATTTTTATAGAAATTTGATTTCTGAGTGATATGTTGAACTTAAGTCTGACATCTGTTTCAATTTAACTTACAATTTGTTGACACTAGTTGTATTAGTTTACTTTATAATCCTCTCACCAATATATATATATATATATATATAATCCCTGCTAGAAATAATTTCTAAAATAAATTGAATTGCTTTAAATGTTTTAATTGTAGTCTTCATTATTTGAACCTAGTTAGCTAACTGACTTAATGAACCAACTACCCAGCTAGTTTCATATGATGCATGCCTCCTACTCACCTATTCATTGTTGGCAAAACTGCAAATAATGTTCCTCAATAGCCACCTCTATTACAAAGAAAATCTTAAGGTTTGGCACAGGGTGACAGTTCTTTATCACACAAAAAAAAAACAAAAATGTTTTCTCCTTTCCCCCAAAATTTCAATATCCATATTATACTCTGGCTTTTAGTGTAAAAAAGAAAAAAGGAAGTAGTTTAATCATTGATTGAAAACAATAGGAGAGATTCAATTTTCTATTGGTATTATGTGTAAAAATTATATAACAAATTATTTTATTTATAACAAAATATAAACAAAACAAATGAAAGAATAATATTATATAACACAAATTTTAATTTGAAGCATTCCTCTCCTAATCAATGCATTTATATAAAAATTGACCTCAAAAAAGACATGTCTAATAATTATGCTTTTAAAAAAACCCCATTTATTGAGTTGAAGTTGATATATATAATTTTTTTTTTCTGAATTAGAAAATAAATACGTAATAACATTCTATTGTAACAGTGCACTAGACACCAAATTTCATGTGCTTGGCTCAGTGGTCCATGCATGACTCCATTCATGTATCTCCAAAATATTAGTTTATTGTACTATATATTATATATTGAGAATCCAAGAAGAACCACATGATTAACCTTGACTAGTTATACTTTATCTTATCTAATATGTATGTTAATTAATTAATTATATGAATTAATTGAGTTTAATAAACACTTACCACACTTGGTTTTCTAATTAGTTTTTTTTTTTTACAAGATCAAACCTAGAATCTAAATAGGAGTGGTATGGAATATTTTTGTGTATGGGTTGCCATTGTCTATTGTACCCCAACTAAGCTTCATAGACAACACAAAACTAAATGCTTATTCTTTTTCTTTGACTAAATGTTGGTTTATTTAGGACAAAATCCATAAAGTTTTCCTAACAATTGAATGCAAATTGATACAAAAATAATATTTTTAATGTGACCCATATAAAATAAAAATAAAAATGTCAGTCACATAAATAAATCTTACTCAAATAAATTAATAAAAAAAGTCTCATAACAAAAGAAGATAATTATTAATTAAAAATTAATTGTGTACAAGCATAAGAAACTAAAAATTTGAACCTAATCTAAAATCTTTAATTAAAACCACTTGAAAGTTTTTTTATTAATTCAACTCGGTACCAACATTTTGCCCGTCATTGTGAGTTGAAGGGGGATGTGACGGTGACGTTGATAGTTGGTTTAACGGGTACTGGCGGCCACTGGGATTTTGTTTTTGATAAAAAAAAAAAAAAATTTATTTTCTTTCTTTTTTCTATATTAGGAAAAGATACTGATACTGATACTGATACTGCTGGCATGATCCTTATTTCTTGAATGAATTAATAGATGTTTTGTTAAATTTATTAAACAATTTAAAAGATAATAGACATATTTGTACTCATGGCTTAATAAAAATAAGTTATTATTTTAGAAAATAACCCTAATTAAAACTTCGATTTTGATATAGATCACACAGAGAAAATATTTTTGCTAAATGTGGGTTGACCTATTCTTAACACTAATTATTCTTAAAAATATATTTACATATTTAGTAATTAATGACATACTTAATTGTGAGATTTAATTCACTTGATTGATTGGCTAACTTGCATCTTAAAAGAATAAAAAAAATGCAAAACATAATGAAGTCTTACCATAAAAATTAATGAAATAATCTAATGAGTTAATATTATAATGACTCGGTATTAAGGTAAATTGAGAAGACAGAATAGTTAGTGTTTAACAATGAGTCGCGAAATTTTTAGTAACTACAAGCACATAATATTCTTTTTTTAATTTGTTATCACAATCATATATTTTATTTTTATTTTTATCAATAAAACAATATAACGTATGTTTATATTAATTTTTGTATTTTTAATTAATTATTTTTTTTAATCCAGTCAAAAGTTATCATAAACAAGAATTGAAATTAGGGGAGAAATATGAAAAGTGAAGAATGAGAGAAAAGTTTTGGTGGTGTTGGTGAAGCAGACAAAAAAGTCAAAACCTTACAAACAAAGAACCCAGCAATTTCAACGTCACCGGAACACAGTTGTTGGTTCTGTTCCAATTTGATTTCAAAATCTTCTTCCAACTTTTTTTCATTTGGTAAGGAAATCTTATTACCACGCAGAAACATATATACACAAAATGAAATTGGTCCCACAAATGTATAAATGCATTATGCATTATGCATTATGCGCGGAACAGTTACAAACTGTTTCCTGCGTGGAAATAGTAAAAAAGTTCAGAAATTATTAATTCAATTATAGAAGCCTATTTGCAATTGCATGCTCTTACAAACGGACACACCGTTTTAACTGGCAGGGTGGGTGTCTTTGTTTTCCGTTTTCCAGAGCTGCATATGGTCTGTGGGTCTGTCTACAACGGATCTCTCACACCCATATCACTCTTTTTCTCTCTCTTCCTATCTCTCTCATTGAAGATTCTCTCTCTCTTTCCCCCACAACATACTCTAGCTGAGCTTCTACTCTCTCCCTCTGATAGGTTATGAACTGGAGTTGGACTATCGTTTTCTTTGGAAAGAAAAGAAGAACCTCGTGAAGTGCATGTGAAGCTCGCTGGGGGATCTGGGAGTTAATAATGGGTTACCTTGCTTTTCTGTTTCAGGTGATTGGAGTGTTTGCTTTTTGGCTTTTTCTTCTTCCTTCTCTTTGCCCTGCTTCTTTGCCCCTTTTAGATGTTACATCATGTTCCTTCTATCTCAGCCTTGCTTAATTTTCTCACAGTTTGTCAAAGACTATGTGTTTCTCGGGGTTCCAAAGGGAAGGGTTTAGGATTTTAGATTTTAGTTGCTTTTGGGATCTGAAAATAACGGGTGCTTAGCTTATTTTGTTCTATTCTGGGTTTTGCATGTCTAAGCTCAGAAGCAGAAGTTGGGTTTTTGCTACTAATTTCAAATATTGGAGTTCTTATGGTGTTTTATAGTGTTTAGAGCTGCTTCTTAGGGAGTAGCATTTTGTGTCAAAGATTATTCCTTTTGGTGTGTGTCTGATTCAGTGGGTTCAGGGGACTACTTGGTTTCTTTTATGGAGTTAATCTTGAGAAATTTTGGTAGTGGAATTATTTCTTTTGAAGAGGGGAAATCTTTGGGTTTGGTAGTGTTACCTTTGTCAGCTGTATTATTGAATTTGGGAGTTACTGCTTTCCATTTCTGCATAGGAGCTTTGATGCCTTGAATTCTGGCATTACTGTGGCTTTTCAGAATAATAATTGGGTATTGGTAGGTTTTTGGGAAGAAGATTTTGTACTGCCGTAATTGTGAAGATTTGGGAACAGTTACAAACTGAAATATGCGATATACTTCAATTTGTTTCCACAATTCACAAGAGATTCTGCTATCGGACGACTTCATGTTCTGATCATGACTAGGGCTATTCACAATAGGATACTAAAGGATGCTAATGGTGATATTAGTGATCATCTACGCAACCACATCCATTTGACTAATTGTATCCACTTGAAGAACCATATGCACAAGCAGAGCCCCATAATGGCAGATAGGTCTCTTATGAGAGACCTTGTTGTCCTTCAGAGGTCACGATCTCTAAGGGACCCTTCCGCAAGTCCTCCCTCATGGCATTCACCTTCTGTAGTTGATCTGCTTTCTAGGAAAGTGGAAAATGATTCCTTGATTCAGGAGGGGAGAAGGTCAATGGGCATTGAGCGCCGAAGGGAACGCAGGAGATTGTCCGGAAGCTCACCACCATTGACTAGTGTAGGTACGTCCAAAGTTTCCCCTGTAGAGGTTATCAGGGGTAATGATATGGCCACAGCAATCAGCGAACATAGTAGCAGAGGCGGAGTTGGGGATGGTAGGAAAGTTGGGAGAGAAGAGTTGGGTCAGAAGAGTAGCAGGACGGGTCTTTTTGGTGTTAATGTGGAATCTCCACTAAATCAAAATGGTAAAGATATGGCCCAAGATGTTATTCCACGGAGCTCTGGATCTAAACATAGAAAGGGAAAACAAAAGGGGAAACATGTCCAAGATGTTCACATTAAGACCCTCTCGCAGCAGTTGAATGATGTTCCAATGGATAGTGATGATGTAGCATCTTCTAATGTCCATCTTCAAGGAAGGTTTCCTCGACGGGAGAAAACAACTGAGGAGCCAGAACCCACCATTCGTGATTCCTCCAATAAATTGAATAGGGTAAAAAGGCGCAAATTCCAAAGTGCAAGAAGAGCACGAGCTGGTTCAACATCAAGAGCTATTGGAGCTGATAATGAATTGTCTGTGGCTTCCAACTCATTAGCTCATGGTTCCCCTCGCCGTAGGTATCACATAGAGGAGGCAGAAGAAGAGTATGATGATCAAAATGTCACAAGGGCTCCCAAAAATGGGTGTGGCATTCCTTGGAATTGGTCAAGAATTCATCATAGAGGTAGGACAATTCTTGACATGGCTGGTAGAAGTTTCTCTTGTGGTTTGTCTGACTCAAGGTTAAAGAGAGGGGGGGTAGCTGCCAATGGTAGAAATATCTCTGACATGCCCATGGCATCTGACCACTCAAGCTCATCAACTAAATCTGATGCAGAGGCATTGCCCCTTCTTGTGGAGGCATCTGGATCTCAGGAAAGCACGGAAAATGCTGGTTGGGTACATGATTACTCTGGGGAACTTGGCATTTTTGCTGATAATTTACTGAAGAATGATGTTGATTCTGACCTTGCTTCTGAAGCAAGATCTGGTGATCAGCAGAAGCTGAGAGGAAATCGCCGTAACAGGCATCAAAACTTGACACAAAAGTACATGCCAAGGACTTTCAGAGATATGGTGGGACAGAATTTGGTGGCACAAGCTCTTTCAAATGCGGTAACGAGAAGGAAGGTTGGCTTGTTATATGTCTTTTATGGACCTCATGGTACTGGGAAAACTTCTTGTGCTCGTGTGTTTGCCAGAGCATTAAATTGTCAGTCTATAGAACATCCTAAGCCTTGTGGTTTTTGCAGTTCTTGCATTGCACATGATATGGGTAAGAGTAGAAACATAAGGGAAGTTGGTCCAGTCAGTAATTTTGATTTTGAGAGTATCATGGATCTACTTGACAATATGATTGTTTCCCAGCTACCATCAATGTATAGAGTATTCATTTTTGATGATTGTGATACTCTATCATCTGATTGCTGGAGTGCTATTTCAAAAGTCATTGACCGAGCACCTAGAAGATTGGTTTTTATCTTTGTCAGTTCAAGTCTTGATGTATTGCCTCACATAATAATATCCAGATGCCAGAAATTTTTTTTTCCAAAACTGAAGGACGCAGATATCATATATAGTTTACAGTGGATTGCAACGAATGAAGGTCTGGAAATTGATAAGGATGCCTTGAAACTCATTGCATCAAGATCAGATGGATCACTGAGGGATGCAGAGATGACCCTTGAGCAATTGAGTCTACTTGGTCAGAGAATATCTGTGCCTCTGGTTCAGGAATTGGTAAGTTTGATTCAATTAGATTTTCTTAGTTGTCACAGCTTATATCTGACAATATTTATTTACTTGCAAACAGTGCTGATGAAAGTTCTCTTGCTACTCGCTTGCGACCTGTTTTGTACTGCATATCTCTATACAGGTTCTAGCCATAGGTATTTGGCAGATAAGACTGTTGTTAAACTTAAAATAAGAATATCATAAGATCATCTGCAGTTTAGCTACTGAGATTTTTAATCAGGTCATAACTGTCTTCCAGATTGAGACTAGTATTTTCTGAGGCTGAATTAGAATAAAAGGAAAACTTGTGGGCCCATTAGAGTTTCTTTAGCTTCATTCCTCTTTTAATAATTCTTACCTTGTTGTAGACTCTGGTGATCTGTAGTGATGGTTGATATATGCATATTTCGTTAGCTTTCTCTGGCCTAGTAGGTGGCACTGTTGGTGTCATCAAAGGAAAATGGTCCCCAATTGGTAAATCAAAGATCATGATCTTAGGCTTTAGTTTGGACACTAAACTTTTGAGCAGTTGGAGATAGTTTCATCTTAAGCAGGAAGATGGTGACCGGCTCATTATATTCTTCTTTCTTTTGTCAACAACCAACATACGCTGGTATCTTCTTGGCAATTTATTTTGAATCAGATATTAGAGTATCAAGGCTAATTTAAGTAATAAGTGTATTATATACAAGCTATTTTTAGATATTAGATTCTTGTTTATGTATGTTCATGAAGATATTCAAACATAAACTTCTTGGTGTCTCTATTAATGTGGCTCAGTCATGCTTTTGGATGGTGTGATCTTGGATTTTTTATCTTTTGTTTTGGGTAAGATTCAATGACTCTTGATCTTTGGTGAGTTGAAGGAGGAGGGGAGGGGAGAAGGGAGCTGCCAAAGACGGACATGGTACTCTAATTGCACCTCCTTCCCTTTAGGAACAATTATGGGACTAGAGATCAGTGCTCCTTATAAACACTTTGTGCAGTCTGAATTAACAACGAAAGGAAATTTTATTATTGTAACCATATTTTTAATATACTTTTAAGGTATATGTTGTTGAAAAACGTGAAATGAATAACTGAACAACTTTCTACCTTTTGTCTTGTGCTCTGTGTTTGGTTCTATTGTCTACATTTTTGGACTTAACTTTACCTCTAGGGTACATGATCAGAGTCTGCTGCCAGTGGATTTGTTCATCATTGGTTGCTTATTGTTATTTTATTGAACAAAATAAATAGATAGCACTGTTATGTGAACAACTGGTACAATATGCAACAATTTAATTTTGTTTCGATTAGATGACTTCAATAGATTCCCTTTTTCATAGTTATTTCTGTATGATTTCTTCTCAATTACTTTTTCATATCTGAGGTAGAAATATTTCAATACTTGTTCTTCTTCTTGAGTTGTTTATTGTTTCACCTGTTATAATAGATGCCTAACCTATCCTAGATATTAATTCTAGAGAACCTGTACAATGCCGAGGGTTTCTATAAACTTGTACTGCACAATACTTGGCTGGTTCCTTTATCTATATTTATCTTCTCCTACGAATTCTTAACATTATTGCTCATACATTGTTTACTATCTTTTCCATTTTATTGATTTTTTCAAGTTTCCAATCCCATTGATGATATGTAACACAATAATCTTGTATTTTGAGTTATCTTTAGGTGACAGGCAAGTTTATGCAATCAAGAACTTTACTATAGATTACTGAACATATACTGGTATACTGAAGCAAATGCAACACAAACTACAACAAAGACATGCAACTATAAATTACTGAATGGATTCAGATTTTGATTGTGCAGATTTGTATGCCAATTGATTTTTTTATTACGATGTAGAGGGAGCGATTAGTGGTGACCATTCTCAAGAACTTAGCTGAGGGAAGCCTCATGGGTCACTGTAACAAATGGGGTTTAACAAGACTACAATCAGTGGCCTTTCTAAAAGCTATGCTCTTCTACCATTATTGGATTACCAATTAGATGCTTGAACTGTTTGGAGATAGGACCAACCATGTATATCAAGCTTAAAACACTTAACAAGGCATTGCTGATCTACCTGCACTGCTTCCAAGTCACTTGAATTCAGTATGAATCTCTATTCTTGTTGCTATACCTGAACTTCCCTGAAAGTTATGTCTTTTTTCTTCAGGTAGGGCTTATATCTGATGAGATACTGGTAGATCTGCTTGATTTGGCATTATCTGCAGACACAGTTAACACCGTAAAGAATCTGAGAGTTATAATGGAAACTGGTGTGGAGCCATTAGCTTTAATGTCACAGCTGGCCACAGTAATTACCGATATACTTGCAGGTAGCTATGATTTCACAAAAGAAAGGTGTAGAAGGAAGTTCTTTCGAAGAAAACCATGTAAGTCTATAAATTATGTTTAGAAATGGTTCATTAGATAACTAATCTATTAACAGGTTGTGGTAATGCCAACCATGTTACTTGAAATATTTAAATGTTCTTTCCATTCATCAACTCAATATTTTTCTGAAAATAATAATTTTTTTTTCTTTAATCTCAGCTTTTGATTTAGAACATGCATCTTAAAAAGGTTTATCAAGCTATGCTCATTTCAGCCTCTATTCTCTGGATTTCAGTGGCTTTCCTCATTTCATCTTTACCTGTTTCTTTTCATTATGACCTCGCAAATCATTGATACAAAATTATGTGTCTTTGTATTTATGACAAAACAAAATCTGTGTCTTAGTATCCAAAGAACACATGGAAAAGCTGCGCCAAGCTCTGAAGACTTTATCCGAGGCGGAAAAGCAACTGAGGATGTCCAATGACAAACTAACATGGCTGACAGCTGCGTTACTTCAACTTGCTCCGGATCAGCAGTATATGTTGCCTACTTCGTCTGATACTAGTTTCAATCACAGTCCCTTGCCCCTAAACAATGCAGGTGGAAGAGATGCAGCCAGGCGAAATAGTGATCAAGTTGGGATTCCCAATAAAGACAGACGCTTGTCAATGGATGTTAGAATAGAAAATCTCCATGCTGGCAGTTCGGCTGAGTATATGACCAATGATTTTCGTTCAGAGAAAGCAAGACATGCCAGGACTGGTTCTGCTCGTCAACCGACCTCTTCACATGCTGCCGATTTGATTAGGGTAAGTGGCAAGCAGATATCTGGTAAAAGCCATGGAGGAATTGAAGACATTTGGGAAGAGGTTCTTGAGAAGGTTCAAATGACTGGTCTGAAACAGTTTCTATATCAAGAGGGAAAGCTGGTCTCAATTAGTTTTGGTGCAGGTGAATACTCAATCTGCGTAATGTTCCATTTACATATAATTTATCTTTGTTACATGTTTTGTAAGTTTTCTTGAATATAGTCATGCTTCATGTTAATATATGCAAAACTCCCTACTGCATACCACATTAAAAAGAGATTGGAGTTGAACTAGTTTGTGCAATTGGGCTCAAATTAGTGCCAAAGCATAATACCGAAGGAACGAAAATTCATTTCGTTTCCACCGAAACGGGCAAATTGTTTCCATTTCCACATTTATGGAAGAGAAACACTCCCTTAGAAAACAAAATGTATAATTTCGGTGGAAACGGGCAAATCGTTTCTGTTGTTTCCACAGGAAATGTGCAGTTTTTCATTTCCAACGGATTAATTTCAGTAAATTAAATAAAATTCTTGTTTTACATTTATATAATTTTATATATTATATAAGATTCCGAAGCACTCCTAATGTTAAGGTTAGACGTGATAGTAATTTGATCTTACCTTCAATTTGTCTGTATATGTTAAGGTTTTTATTTTGGTATGTATTTATGAGCATTCTATGTCCTAAATTAATCATGTCGGATACTTACAATTACTACAATATGTGTTTTATTATATATTTTCATGTGTTTCCGTGCGTTTCTAAATAATTTACTATTACTATATCGTTTATGTTTCCAGACTTATCCAAAATGGTACCTCGAAAAGAATTTTAGTACCTTTCTAATACCTAGCTTGTGCAGTTTCATCCTCAAGGAGATTAGGTTTCAGTAATACTGTACAAGGATTTCAGACTTAACTGTAAATTTGAGATAGAGAGAGAGGGAGGGAGGTGACAATTGATTTAAATGATTTGAACTGCTGTACAACTTCCATTGCTATACCGAGCAGGGGATTAAGTTAGTCAATTACTTCCTTCTAGACTTTGTTCTTGGGCCTCTCTGAAACCTCCAAGCATAATACCATACACTTCTATCTCGAAAATGATTTAATTTTCTTTTTCTCTCAAAGATTTTGACAAGGATATGGCTTTATAAGCCTGCCTAAATTAGAGTTTTTGCTAAAATTTTATTTCTTACTGCATTTGTTGATATCGTTAATTATTATTGTTTTTGTTGTTCTTCTTAATTTTTTCTTACTGTATTTGTTGATATCGTTAATTATTATTATTGTTTTTGTTGTCCTTTTTTTTTTTTTTTTGCATTGTGGAAATTGCTTCCTTGTCTCGTACTCATTTATTTGGCCATTGACATAAACTTGGTCATTAACTTTGCTACTTCTCTGGCTGTAGTCTAACATGTTTCTTTATTCTCCAGCCCCAACTGCGCAGCTTATTTTTAGTTCACATCAGACCAAATATACAGCTGAGAAGTTCAGGGGCCACATCTTACAAGCATTTGAGTCTGTCCTTGGGTCTTCAGTGACAATAGAAATTCGATGTGAACAACATAAAGATGCAGGTTCAGGGTTTAACGCGCCTGTTGTTTTGCCAACCACTAAAGATAGTTCATCACAAACTAGGGATGTAAATCAAGCTCCGCTAATGAACCTTGACTCTCTTGCAAAAGGGACCAGTGAAATAGAAGAAGTAGCAGCTTCTCCCAGGGAATGGAATTCTAACGAGCAGCGGGTTGATACACATGCAGCATCTTATAAGAGTTTAGAAGGTGCAGCCATCGGACAACCAACAGCTTCTGAAAAGAAATCAACCATGACTTCACTCCCAGAAAGGAAAAAGTTAAGAGAACAAAGTCAAAGTCAGAGCCTTGTGAGAAGCAAGGTTTCCCTTGCACATGTAATTCAGCAAGCAGAAGGATGTACACAGCGAAGTGGGTGGTCCAAACGCAAAGCGGTTTCTATTGCTGAAAAACTTGAACAAGAGAACTTGTACGTATTAGCATTCTGTACTTTTTTATTTCCTCTTATCAGCGTATGATCATGGTTCAACGGTGGTGAATGGGGTGGGATCGGGGTATGTCATACTGTCTTATGTTAAAATCTTAGAACAATAACGAAAATAAAGGTCTCATCAGTATGTTTTTTCTATGTTTTGTGGACCTTGTCGTTTAGTGACATTAGGCTGTTGCCTAAAGGCGGCCAATTATCATTTAAAAAACTAACTTGAAAATGTTAAAGGTGATATGTTTTCAATAACTGTGCTCAGTGCTGTTAAATGATATGATTGGTCAAAGTGCACAAGTCAAATGTTGTTCAACAAAAAAAAAAAAAAAAAGATTTTAAAATTCCAGAATTGGATAATCAGTAATAATAAGATTGGATACTGTTACTTGAAATTAATGTTAGATTGACTTCTCTAGTTATTTGTTATTCCAGAATGGAACTCTTTATCATGTTTAGATTTAGGCATGTTTCTCAACAATATTATTTATACCCATCTAGAACTTTGAATCAAATTTCAATTCTTTACTTGTCAGGCGATTGGAACCAAGATCAAGAAGCTTACTTTGCTGGAAAGCATCTAGAGTAACTCGTCGGAAGGTAATACATTTTACCGTGATCTTAATATATACTGTTGGAAACTTGAAACACATCAATTTATTTGTTCTCCATCAGCTCCAGCTTTGGAATCAGTTTCTTAAATTTCTTTAGCATAATACTTTTTGAGCTGTAACTATGAACAATCTTTTGATTGTTTTTTATGAGATTTTCCTGAAATACTGGTTCTTGGTCTCAACCCACCTTACTATTTGAAAGTTCTCTAGGCAAAGTGTATGCCCTTAATAGTTTACAACCACTTGATTGGCTGTCACGACATTCAGGATTTGCTTCTACCTGGATCTTTCCACTATTAACCCTGAAAAGAGTTGCTGTGTTGTTGTTATTTTCTTGTAGACAGGTTGGATCTTGTATGTACGTGTATATATTTACATAAGGCATACTAACATAGACAATAAGTATAAGCACTTACAGTATATTATTACTTGTGTAGATTGTCTTGAAAGAGTTCCCAAGGTTTCAGGTTAATGATGCCGGTAGATCTTACAGTATTATAATATGAATCCTTCTATTGTGATATACTTGATGAAATATTAATGACTCTGATTGTATGCATACTTCATTTGCAGCTTTCACGTTTGAAAACTAGGACACGAAGATCGCATGCATTGCTGAAGCTAGTCTCATGTGGGAAATGTCTTTCTACTAAATCTCCAAGGTAGTTGTACAAGAAGAGTTTGAACAGCTTTGAAGGTTCATTTGCAGTCTTATTTTTTCACTTGTAGTTAGGCTTCATGCTGTCTAATAGGTCAATTTTTATCGGTTAAGTTCTTTTCCATTGAATAATAGTATTAGTTATATGTCAGATGAAAACTCTAGGAAGAAAATTTAACATAGTGCATTCCATTTATTTTACTATGAATATTGTTTTCATTCAAACTAATTATGCAGGTAGGGCTTTCCTAATTAAATCAATATAGCCTTCTACTAGATAAAGTTGTCTCTGTTTTTTTCTTCTCCTTTCTGGGTTGTTGTTCCAATACATGCCATTCTTTTACTCTTTAACCTATTGTTTTGGCTAGGCATCCACAAGCAGACAACTATAATGTACAAAGTAAAACTGTTCTCTTTACTTTATGGTGAATTATAATTATAAAAAATGGATGACAATATATTTAAACTCCAGACAGTTTGTTATACGACATGGAAAGACTGATTCACTGAAAAATTTAAACCATTTTATGAGCTTAAAATGAGTTCTAATCTTCTTCACATACACTCTCCTTGGGAAAGTAAGTTGATTTGCTTTGATCTCTAGTCAATGTTATTTTTAATACAATTACAAAAATTACCAAACTATATGTGATTATATATAAGAATATATAATCAATTTAGTTGAATTGATTAAAATATGATAAAAAATAATAATAATCCAACCAAACTAGTCAAAGGATATATGTGATTGTGAATAAATTATTATTTGATGCTCATTTGTCCTATTCCTCGATCTTCAATTTGGAAAAATGTGATTGTGAATAATAAAATAGTCGAAGCATGAGAGTGACAACAATATTAAACTATACACAAGCATTGAAGTTGGGCCAGCCACTTTAGTGGAATTCTGAATTTTAGTAATTTATGTCAATAATGATCCATGAAAAGAATAAAAATTTATTCATTAAACAATATTTACATTAGTATAAAAGACATTTACAACACATTCATCTTGATCAGTAGAGATAAGATATCATGGACATCCAAAAAAAAATATAGATATTATGTGAAAAAGAATTTTAAGAAGAGTTTTATTATTAATTTTTATTTATATATAAATAAGATAGAAATAAAATATCTATAAATTATTAACTTAATCTTGTTACAAATTCTAAATTCAAATGAATGGCCTTTTCCAACAAGTGAAATCAGATAACAAATTCATATTTTATGTATAAAAAAAATACAATTACAAAAATTACCAAACTATATAGGACCCACAATCACATATATATACATATTTTGTTTGGAATTTGAATTACATTTTTTACAAAATTTTGCAGCGTAGGTCATGACATGGGGTTCCTCTTTTTCCAACAATAAGATAAAAAATAAGAATAATCAATACTCAGTGTTGGTCAATGGTCAATGGTCAATGGTCAATGGTCAATGGTCAATGGTCAATGATAATTACCATCGTGTAAAATTCTCCCCCACTCCACTTGGGAGAACTTGACCTATGAGTTTTCAATATTCTAAATTATTTTCAAATTTTATAAATTAAAGATATTTGACTATAGTCTCTCCAAAAGATATTTCATAATATAGTTAACTTTTCAAAATAATTCAGCAAGAAGGGTCAACATAAATGATCACCTTTGCCGGAATCTTAGATTCAATGTTTTGAAATCGATTGGTGAGATCAGTTGAATAGTGGTTTAAGTAACAAATTAGATTAGATTAAATTATAAATTATTTTGATGATTATATCAATAAAAAATAAAAAATATTATAAATATTGATAAAATTAATACCATGTTGATTAAATTAAATTTTTTTAAAATTATTATATTTATTAAGAATTAGAAATTTATACATAAGTTTAGACTTGAATATTGTGATATACAATAAATTAAATAATTATCGTATTAGCTATTAATAATTATACTTATGATGTGATTTTCTTATTATTTAATAAATATTAAATTTAAATCATTTATTTTCATGTGTATTTAGTATTTATAATTAATAAAAAAATTATATAATATTTAAAATATATAATTAAATATAGTTAATACATCATCCGGTCGAACTGTCCAACCTAACTAAATCAATGATCTAAGATTTAATAAATTTTTTGAATCAATTTTTTAAAACATTGATGGGTAGAATAATTTTTTTATTATTATTTTTTTTGGTATATTAAAAATGCTCAAACTAGATATTAGAGATTGAGGAAAAGTAATAAAACGTCTGCCCTAAATTTTCTATAGTGACTTCCTTGGCTTGAGAGAAAATGATTTATTTAAAAAACATGACTGCGGTTGACTGTTGAATTGATTTTCTATGCTGGAATATAATGTTAATTGAAATAAAATTTAATACGCCACTGGAAAAGTTTTTTCTGCAGATTTTTGGACTTCTCTTGTTTCCCAAACAAAATTGAACCACGTCAAATTGAGCATTAATAGTACCTATAACAAATCACCTAAGAAAATATTTTATTTTATTAATGTTTTTACTTTTTGGTTTACTATTTTTAAATATAACAATTAGTTAGGAGTGCTCATATATAAATATATATTTTATTTTAGACAAAAAAAAATGCATAAAAAACAAATTTAATGAATAGAGAGTTTTTTGAAATACTAAAAGTGTATTGCGACAAATAAGGAAGAAATCATACATACGTACATGTGCAAGAAAGGTATTTTATTATTCTCATTTTGAAGAAATAGGTTAACTTGAATTTAGTGTAGATATAAGTAATTAATAATAATAACGACTTTTTATTATAACCAAAGAATATCAACTTTTTCATAATAGCACTTGATATAATGGTAGGTGATTTGTTTCATCATTAGATTTGAATATTCCGTGAAAACTTTTGATAAATTTATTGATTAAACTAATATATATATATATATCATTAAATTAATTCAATTAATAAATATTAGAATATACAAAATAAAGGTGTGGGACGTCCTTGTCCCAAATTCAGATCCCACCATTTTTTTTATTTTTTTCCAATTGGTGTTGGACTTGTGGTGTTATAATAATTAATTTTGAACTAGGACTAGTACCACAGTACTGTTGCTTCATTATCGAGACACATTAACAAGGCATCCATCAACTGATATAAATAGAGTCATTCACTATCAATCAAGAGCCACCCCAGTCATTTGTAGTAAACTTCCAACTCATTACTCCCAGTTTGTTTTAAGGTACAAACATGTTACTTTCTTGCTCAAGCGGAATCAAACCTGTTTCCGGACACAGCAATATAGAGATCAGAAAAGCTACACCAGGTAATGTTATATATATATATATATGTGTGTGTGTGTGTGTGCAGTAACGAATAGAGCAGCAAAAATTCATTGTCCTCTCTGTATCCCTTTCAATTTCTTAATTCTCATAAGTGCTCCCCTTTATTTTCAAACAGGTCTGTATCCTACTAGAATACAAATCAATGGAGACGTCCAGCAGGTTAGCTTTGTCAGTAAATTAATCTCACTTTATTCTTCTTTCAAACTGTCATAAACTCATAATCATCATCAAGAGATGGTATATCTATTTTGAGCTATGTCTGCATATATTTTATTATAGACAGTTATATGTCACTAACAAATTTATATCTCATACATGCAAGAATGCCCAAGAAACAATTACAAGAATCAGGGCTATGTTCAACAATATTCAGCTATCTGTTTCTCCTTATGACACTGCTTGGGTGGCTATGGCGCCATCCTTTGACTCGAAACATATGCCGTGTTTCCCACAATGCTTGAACTGGATTATAGAGAATCAGCAAGCCAGCGGGTCATGGAGTCTTGATCCAAGCCATCAGTTACTAGTTAAAGAATCCCTTTCTTCCACATTGGCATGTGTTCTCGCACTTCACAAGTGGAATGCCGGTGAACTAATTGTGAACAAAGGTATATTTGTAATGTAACTCTTCAAAATTTTCAGTCTTCAATTCCCAGCTTCTGACTCGGAGATCTCAATTTTACCTCAAATGTAGGTCTTGACTTTCTGCTATCCAATAGTTGGGCTATAGAAGATAAGAATCAGTTTTCTCCTGTTGGGTTTGACATAATATTTCCTGGGATGATTCAGTATGCCAAAGACATAGGACTGAATCTTCCTCTGGACTCATCTTCAGTTGATGTAATCCTCCAAAAGCGAGATCGAGAAGTTGAACGGTAAACTTTTATCTTTATGGCATGCGTTTTGAGTTTCATTTTAAGATATATGGCCAAGTAAATATGTAATGGAGGGCTCAGCAGCAATTTATAAACATCATATGTAACATTTTGACACACTACTATATACCTTTTTATAAACTTTCTAGAGCCCTTAATATTGGATCAGAGAGAACAAAAAGGGATCTAGCATATGTTTCAGAAGGTCTTAGTGGGTTAATTGACTGGAAGGACGTGATGAAGTATCAAAGAAGCAATGGTTCTCTGTTCAATTCACCAGCCACAACTGCAGCTGCTTTAACACACCATAGTGATGACAAATCTTTCATGTACTTACAGAGCCTTCTTGACAGATATGGAAATGCAGGTATTGCTTCCATTTCCAATTCATGGTACATAAGCTTTTAGTTATATTTCTAACATTCTGGTAGTGTACCTGTATGTATATAAAATAATGAACTAACTCACATTCTTCTTTCCTTATGCTTCATATAGCTCCTACAATTTTCCCTCTAGATAAATACATTGGTCTTTCATTGGTTGAAACTCTTGTGAGACTAGGACTTGATCGATATTTCAAAACTGAAATTAAAGGCATTCTAGATGAAACATACAGGTAATAGTGCAATGTCCGTATCTTGTTATCGAGAGCTATGTAAACTGGCGAATTTCTTATAAAACAAGATTTTTCTTATGAATTAGATGCTGGCTACAGGGGAGTGATGAAATATTCTTGGACATTACCTGTTGTGCCATGGGATTTAGGTTGCTACGCATGAATGGATACGGAGTTTCTTCTGGTATGTATAGTTGACTTCAATAACAAATCCAATGTCTTATCTAGCCAAATTTCAACTAATCTGAGATTTATTGCAGATTCACTATCACAGTTCTGCACACAAGAGCAGTGCTTTAATTTCAGAAGCACACGTGTTATAGATACAGAAACAGTACTAGAGTTATACAGAGCATCTCAAACTATTATAAACCAGAGTGACCCAGTTCTTGAGAACATATATTCCTGGACACATTCTTTCCTAAATCAGGTAGTAGCAGATGGGGCATGTCATGAGAAGAAACTAAACAAAGAGGTAAGAGCCCAAAAAGCAAGAACAAATAATGATTTTCATAATAGATTATATCATGGGGTTTCATCTCTATAACCAATACTTGCCGTTTAATCCAAAAGTCATGTGAGATGCCAAGTTGAGCATGAGATGCTTAGTCTTGGAAGCCAGGAATCAAAATAAATACCTTCTGAGTTACAATGAATTACGAAGCTTTGGCGTGGTCATGGTAGTTCATGCTAGTGAAATCTTCGCCTTTAATTTTACCATCTTTTTTTTCTTGTGTTGCAATATCAAATTTTGTTGTTCTTGTTGTTTCTTGTAGGTAGAATACGCTCTAAAATATAGTATTCACGCAAGTTTAGATCGGCTTGAGACCAAGAAAAACATAGAACTATATGAACCAGATAAAGTTGGACTTCTTAAGGCATCTTACAGGTGAAGAATTAATTGTTTTTTGGCATAATCTTTGTCAGAACATTTCTATTACCAGAAGTTCAGCTAATTTTACAGTTTGATTTTGTCATTTCTCCTCCTTGTATCAGGTTCTTCAATGCTGATCAGAACAATGATATGTTGGCATTATCAGTGCAAGATTTTAATATGTGCCAGGCCAAACTCCGCGAAGAGCTAGAGGAACTTGAACTGTGTAGTACCAGCACTCTACCAAAAATTTCCCTTTGTTATTCTTGTCTATAAAGAAACGTGGCTATTTCATCAACTAATCATGGATTTTAACAATTGCAGATGGGCTAAAGAATATAAACTCGATCAAATTAAGTATTCCAGGCTAAGAGTCAGCCTGGCCTACTTCACTATTGCTTCTGTCCTGTTCTGTCCTGTTCTGTCCTGAATACTCTGTTGCTCGCATGGCATGGGGTAAAGGGTCTACAATTACTGGCCATATTGACGATTTTTTCGATAAGGGAAGTTCCACCGAAGAGCAATTGAACATAACTGAATTGGCCGAAAAGTATGGTTTATTTTTATATTCTTTTGGTTCCATTTCTATTTCCTATTACTCTCTTAAATTGATAACTTGGATGCAGGTGGGACGAACATTCTTCAATAGGATTCTGCTCTGAACAAGTTGCAATCTTTTTCACTACAATTTATGATATGGTTGATGAATTTGCAGCCAAGGGTTTCCCCCTGCAAGGACAAAGCATAAGAAATCACTTAATGAAGGCGGTACGTGTCTGTACTAACATTAATTTTTGTTTTTCATTATAGGGACAGATCCGAGGGGGCAAGGGGTTCCCAGCCTCCCAACAATGAGAATTATAACTGACTTCATTTATACATCATATATATGCTGCGAATGTAACACAAATGAGTTATCTTTTTAGTGGCATGGACATTTAAAAGCTCTTCTGAGTGAGGCCAATTGGAAGGAATCCAAGTCAATTCCCTCAGAGGAAGATTATATGTCATTTGCAGAAGTCACTGCGGGTTTAGAAGCTGGTATTACACAAACTAGATATTTCTTGGGTTCAGAATTGTCAGAAGAAGCAGTGTCTAGTAGAGAATACAGTAACCTCCTCAAGCATGTGTCTGTCATTACACGACTTCTCAATGATCTCGCAAGCGATGAGGTAGGAAATGATAGTTTCATAATGATCTCCGTCATGCATTAACATCTATACATGAATCTCATTATTGGCTGCATGACTTTTCATGTTTCAACAGAGAGAAATTGCAGAAGGTAAACTGCACAGTGTGTCATTACGCGCAATTCATGGTGCTATCACTACGGAAGAGGCAGTGAAAGAAATAAGGAAGTTAATTGATAGTCACAGAAGAGAATTGCTAAAGATGGTGTTACAAACAAAGGGAAGTGTGGTTCCAAAAGCTTGCAAGGATCTCATCTGGAAGGCAAACAAGGTTGTGGGTTTCGTTTATAATATGGATACTGATGGGTACTCGCATATGGCTGAAATGATTGATGCTGTGAATGCAGTCATCTTTGAACCAGTAATAATGCCCCCATCCAATAAGAAGGACAAGTTTTCTGCATAAGCAAATAATTACAGTATGTTTTGGAACAAGAAGAAAAATAGAATTTATTTTATTTTAATTAAATTATGTAATTCAAATTCATTTAAAATGAATTTTATTATTTGAAATAAAAATTATACTTACAAAATTCAGTCTAATTTGTTTTATTTAGAATATATGAATAATTCATTTAGTTAAATTGTTTTTCTAATACTACCTTCAAAATTTTTAATTAAAACTAGCATTAATTAATTAAAAATATAAAAACGAAAAAAATAATTATTGTTCAATAAACAAAAGATAAGTTGAGACGAAAAAATTTGTATTTAGTTAAAAGAATGAGATGAAGTGGTAGTGACTGTTGCAAAACAGTGTTAGGATTTTGACCCAAATCCCTATTTGGTATTTTTCTAATTAGTTTATTTTTAGTGGCAAAAAATTAATTAGATGATAGTTGAGATTTTCTAATTAAGTTTATCTTGGTGGGTAAGTAAATGTTATTAGAAGATTGTAGGGTTTTCATAAGATAGAGAAAAATTAAATTGTTTGGCAAGTCTTATTTAGTATAAATATATAAGTTTGTGAGGGTAGTACAAATGAGAAAGACAAAAATCTACTATTTGTAGGACCTCATAAGAGAGATTGATAGAGATATGTGGAGAGTGTGAGAATGTCATGTGTAAGGTGTTGCTCTTTTTATATAATTTTTTTTAATAGGAGAATTTATCTATTTACATCCATGAATGTGGGCAAGATGTCGAACCACGTAATATTTTGTGTTGATTATTCTTTTTCTTATCTTCTACTTATATTTTATGTGGACGCACTTTGTTATTTTTAATCTCATTGAAAATGGAAGTGTATTTTCGTATAAATCCCAACAAGTGGTATCAAATCCAAGTTCAATTGGGATGTAGGATGGTCCATGAGAATTTTAGTAATGGTGGAACTATTGTAAAAATATAAATGAGTTGAAGGAAAAGAAATTGTGGTGAGGTTGTGTAGAAGGAAGATAATGAAGAAAAAGAAGAAGACGAATCTAGGTTTTGGCTACGTAGAAGATGGAAGTTGAAGTTTGTAATTTTCTAGAAGATGAAGTTTTGTAGTGTTGTAGAATATTGAGTTTTGTAATTTTGTATGGCCACTAAAATTAAGATAGGCGTGGGTGGCACACCAAAGTGAAAATTTTGTAGAAGATTGAGTTTTACAATTTTGTATGGCCATCGAACCAAGAGATGGGTGGGGATGGTACACCAAGTTATAGTTTGGTAAGTGGAGTTTTATACTAGTGGATATGTAGAATTTCGTGAGATTGTCACAAGTTAGGTGTGGATGGCACACCAAGTTATAGTTTGGTAGGTGGAGTTTCATACCCGTGGATGTGTAGAACTTTGTGAGATAGTCACAAGTTTAGAAAGCATAAGTCTCTTCATATGTTAGTAAGATTTGATCTTTGGATGATAATAGTAAAGATGAAGCAAGCCGAATGATGAAGGGAGGTTTTTGTTAAGGTGGAGTTTTAATTTTTGTTGTATAAACCTAATTTAATGATGACATGATATGAAAAAATGGCTCATCAATGGTGCATGTGGGGTGGAGTTGAGAAAATGGCTACATACATATGTATTGTCACATCCCTCACGGAGGCATGACTGGTTAGAGGATTGGATAACTAAACCTCTGTAACCCTGAATTCAAAACAAATTAACCATGACTCTAAATACAACATATGTATTCCTAATTTCACACAAAGACACAAAGACAAATAACTAGACTATTACATTATACAAAATTAAATATTCCACCATTTTAGTGTGATTGCAACTTTTATCCTTAACTTCAAGTCTGAGATCCTGGAAATACCTTGCCGTACACTGTCGGCAGGTCACAAACTCGGCAACATCATTCATTGGATTCCTAAAAAAAATATTATCCACGAGAAAGATGAGTCCTACGGACTCCGTGAATGAAAAATTGTACCCAAAAGATACTAGCATCACCCAATACAAACATATAACATATATATAATAACCTCATGTAACATTGTTCATATCTTAATTCACATTAGATGTATATGTTCGTCATAAATTCACAATTTACATGAAACACAGAATCATAAATGAATCAGAGCAACAATATCAAACCAAGCAACCAAATGGCCAATGAGTGACCTAGCCCCGCACAACATTATCACCCCCTATTGGGCATTTACACGCCCACACAACAAATTTATCTCTGTACACAATCCATTCCACTGGGGCTGAACACTCAATTTAAAAAAAAAAAATTCAGAATCAGAATTTCTCATGATTTTAAATCAGTGTATCCTAGGTGCACCTAGACTTTTAATTTCGGAGATAAAAATCATTTTTCATAAAATCCTCACTTTGTTGACCCTTATTAACCACAACCAATGTCAAACAAAGCAACCAATATCAAACAAACATAATTCAAATAAATTACTGAAATACTTTACTTGCTTACTTTTCATATATCACGCTTATTCAAATAAACATATAATTACACATACTAATCTAGCCTCTACTCACCCGTAACCGATTTCATTCGTCACTCACACCTGCGTTCATGCGTCTTATCTGGTCCACATTAGAATCAGGAACTGAAATTCATATCCCAAAATAATATTTAGTTCATAAACTTTATTGTTATAATCTTTTAGTTACTAAACTTATATCTCATCTTGTATAGGTTCCTTTATGAAAGTTTTTCATTAAGCTATTACATGCCAATTAATATGAATTGGACTTTATGTGATAGGGTTAATAATGAAGAAACATTTTAAATGTCTTAACAAAGCATAGGGTAGAAGAAACCATTAAAAAAAAATAGTAAGCACTTAGTAAGTTATAAATGTTGAAACTATACAAACTTGGGGTTTAGACCAGTGTTCACTTTAACGGTCATATCTTTCTCTAGGAAATTTTGAATCCATTTTCAAAAAATTTATAAAATACTAGACACATGTAGCTTTATAACAGGTATATTATTTGTAATTTTTGGATTTGTATATCAATACAGTTTATTGTTTGAAGTTGCATCAAACTCTGTAACACGCAAAATTTTGACAACTCTGACCTTACCTTAGTTAATTGAACATAACTTTCTTTAGGAAAAACGAAATCCAAATCAGTTTATTGGGTTTATTAGTAGACAAGTATATCTATATTTCTTATTTAGAAACTTTTTCTAAAATCTGTCATGAACCCACTCAATTCCTTACATGGACCAAAAACAAGACACTACGAATCTTGTTTGACTTAACCGGAGTCTAACAACTATAACTCACAACATATTTGAAATCAAGCTACAAAATTTTGTAGACAATATCTTAAGACCATAAGCTACATTTTATCTTTTGAACTCTTAAATTAATTCAACCCTGAAAGCACCCAAAGCACACAAGGTTTCTAACCTATGAAATCTGCCCCTGCAATTCTTCAAAAGCCACTTAACTCTCATTTTCAAACACTTTACCCACAACTAACATTCCTTTGTTCATAACCACTACTCATTTTCATTGATTAGTTATCTAAACTTCAGGATTAACTTGAACCATTCCTATCCTTCATTAACAAAAATTAATTTTTCAACTCATCCTTCTCTAATTTACATGATTATCTTTATATGTTTCTTCGTTATTTCTTTTTCTTAACTCTCATTTTTATAATTTCCATTCATAATCAATTAACACCACTCCTACTATACCACTTAATTATCTGAACTAAATTCATTTAATTTCTAGTTAACTTAAAAGACTTACGACTAGCTTACCTAAACTAGAATTTATCAATACTTAAAATAATAGCATCAATATAAATAAATCAAAGTTATAAGATATTAAAATTTTCTGCACCTATTTCCTTGCTATTCTAACACTTTTCAACTAATATAAACTCTAACATTTTCAATCAAATTAACTTCTCAAGAAACAAGTTTAAGCTTGAACTTGAGAGTAACTTAAACTTCACCAATATCCACGGCAAAGCATGGCAATATGCTTCATGTCTTCTCTCAAATTACTTAAGAAATAGCAGCCCACGTTTAACCCAAAACAAGGATGGCATCTGGAATACAAAGACTACCTAATACCCCCCTTCCTCACGGCTACAACCAGCCAAGACAGAGTATGGCAATCACCACACCACAGTTATTATTAGCCTTACCCAACACTCACTCAACACTAGTTACTCAGCCACACACACTTGCGCCATAATTGTTGAAGCTCACGGCAACAACCTCCACACGTTTTACTTGGCTGAAGTTTTCGGGCTCAAAGCAGGACACACCCACTTTTAGTACGTAACTCACATACACAACACAAGAAAAGAAACCAGTTAAGACTAGGAGGAAGAATAGTACCTTGACTTGGCCACCACCACAATTTCCACCACTCCATTAATTCCTAACTAAGGCAAATATGACAGCTAGAAAGAGGGCAAAGGAGGAAAACAGGGGAGGACTTTGAGCAGCAAGGTCGGTTGGAGAAAGTGGAGAAGATAAGGAGAAAAAAATAATTAAGCAATGCAATGTACTTTTCTCCTATGACACGTGATAGAATAGAAAAAAAATATCTAGTTATGTATGTATATATATAAAGCAAATCTCCTACTTCTCTTTATTACCTATATATCTATTTACATAAATTTAAAGTCACCATCAACCTAAAATAATTTATGATTATTAATTTCATAAATATATACATTAATTAGATTGTACCTAAATTAGTCTCATATATAATTTTTTTATTTAGTATTACTAATTCAAACTAATAATAATAATATATATATATAACAATTTCGTATGAGTCTTCTAATGTCTACGTTGGGTTATCAATAACAAATTTGTATTAACTTTAAGAGTAAAGGATGGAAGGAACTCGGCAGCTCAAGATTAATGGAGGAAGGAAGTCGGTGATGAAGAGAAAGAAATAAAAAAAATTAAGTCAAAGGTCAAAAGCTTTAATATGTGGTGTGTGTTTATTCCACTTATCTATATAATATTAATATAACTATTATTTTCAATTATCTATTTGCATATATTTCACTTTGGATGACGTCTAATTCATCTAACAATTTCATATAACTATAACATAAATATATATTTACTTTAGCTTTATTATTATTATTATAATTATTATTTATTGCTTCACCAAGATAACTAATTTACATACAAAATTATTAAAACAAAATGTTAACATACTAGATTATTACATATATGTTCTTGTTACGAAATATGACGGTGTTGTTCACTATTAGCATGTAGAAATTCTCAATAAGTAAGACTAATGTGAAGTTTTGATAGTTCTGTTATTGATTGTAGATTGTGCATTTGTATAGGTCATGAAAAATACTAAAGATTAAAGAATATTAAAGATTGTTTAGAAGGATTCCATCTAATTTGGTAATTTCCTAATTACCAAGAATAAACTAAATTATATGATGATTGCACTTTTCTACTTAGGTTTATCTTGATATGTAATTAAATCTAATTAGATGATAAAGTTTATTTGTTAGGTAAGTTTTATGTAATATAAATATAAATGCTTGTGAGAGTTGTAAATACAAGAAAAAAAGAGATTTAATATTTGTGAGACTACTTTAGGGAACTGTGTAAAAGATATTGATAGACATATAGTAAGGGAGAGTGGTGAAAATATCATGTATAGAGTGTTACTCTTTCCATATAATCTTTCTTGAAATGATAGAATTTATCTCTTATCATTAATAGATGTAAGTATGAGTTTGAACATTGTTATATTTTGTTTTGATTATTTTTTCTCTTTTCTTCTACTTATATTTGTGTGGATGCCACTTTTTATTTTTACTATATTTCTGTAAAGATTTTGAGAAATTTTGTATAATTCCTAATAAAAAGATCATGATTACTGAAATAATATGACTGAAGAATAATGGCACAACATGAAAAACATGATGTAATTCCTTTGAACGTGTGGTTGTTTTTATATTTGCTTTATTAAAGGTAAGATGTTTAACATCAGGGAGCCTATTCTATGCACCAGAAAAGTTTGGAGCATGGTGTGAACCAATGACGTAAATGCCTTTAGAAAATGACATGTGAAAAGTTAAAGTGACACAAACAAAAATGAAACTTCATGTCTTAGCCTCCGATTTTACTTAACTTTAAGTAATTGCATATGAGTCCTCTATTAATGACAAGAAGTTACATCTCTCCTCTTCTTATTTCCTCTTTTTTCTTGTTCACTCCCCTCACATTTTTTTTTAAGAATTGATCTTTTATATTCTTTTTAACATTCAATTGTCATCCCCCTCCATTAGAAATAAATCACTACACAGCAGAAACTCTGCACAACTAAAACACTATTCATTTACAGTCCATGGAATTATGAAAAATAATAGTTGATTCTTTTTCAATAATTTGATTTTTAATTTATGTAATACCTAGATTATTGGTGAAAGTAATTTATTTCTAATGACATGTTTTGTAATTATGATTATGAAAATTAAAAAAAAAATTAATAATTTCATTGGTTAGAGATTTATAATTTTATTATTTGTTAGAATTTTATTGGTTCAAAATCTTTTAACTTTATCTTATGTTTATGACTTTTTGACTTGTTAAATATTAAATTTATTTTTTAATTAATAAAATAAAATAAAAATGAATTATAAGATTTTATCTTAGAATAAAAATATTGATAAAGTGTAAGAAAAAGTAAGAAAAAAATAGACTAATTTGTATCATAAAAAAAGTCGGGTCACCTAATTTATGGACTAATTCGTAAACAAACAAAATAGTATCCTTATTTAAAAATAAATAAATAACCTCTGCAGTGGGTTTCAAGAAATTTTTGAATCACTTTAACTTTGCATATGTCATATGTCATTTTCTGAAGGCATTCATGCATTTGGTACACCATACAATAATCTTTAACTGGTATATAGAATAGGCTCACTAAACTTTACTACAGTACGTTATTTTTATTTATTTATAAAAATTTGTATAATTAATGTGTGATATAAATAATAACATAATCTAATTCATTTTGTTTCTCTACAACTCTCTTTACAAAAAGTCGAATTTCAATTTGTATTCTAAGTTAAGTGAGTTCGGACTGAAACAAGGAAATTAATTTATAAAATGGGCAAGTTGGGTGATTTTTTTTTTTTTTTTTTCTCCTTTTCCGTTTTTTCGCACATAGTGATTTTCACATTAGAGCTATTGTATAGATTGTAATTGTAGCCTACATGGAGAGCTATAAGGCTTTAAAACCTTTTCTATAAATAGCAACTTTCGTTTGCCTGTAATTAGTTTTGGGCTTGGGCTAAAGCCTTAATAAATATTACTTTCTTTTTAAAATTCGCAAACAGTGCAATTTATTATTTGACTTGACAAATATTTTATGTTTTAATGTCGAATTAGTAATGTCTTATCCTTTATAAAATACTATTGATTATGTCTTGTATTTTTCAATCCGAATTCCAGATACAATCCAACATGACATGAAATTTTAAGCCACACAAAAAATAATTTATTCGTGACAAGGATGATTGGGCTACTCTCCCTTGTAGATGTAAGTTTTCCTCTCTTTTTTTGAGAGAAGATTTAACTTATCTACTAAATAAAATCATCAAATATAATTTGTGATATATCAGGAGGAACTGCTCCACCCAAAAAGAGTCAACATAAGCTGGAAAAAAAAACACGTGCTAAATGATGGGCTACTTTGTTGCCAGTTCTTCTAGTATATAAAAACTGTAGATGTCGAAAGCATCTAATTAGATCCTTGCAATCCTGGATAATCCACCAAAATAGTTGCATTGAAGCCTTTGAGCTAGGATGGCAATATGTTGCAGTCTGTTTCAGCAATAACCTCATATATACAAAGATTTATAGCAAAGTCAAGGCCCTTACGTAAAGCTATTGCCTCAACCACATGAGATTCCACACAAATGTCATCATGCCAAGTTGCTGTTCCAATTGGTCTACCATTTGTGTCTCGGATAATGGCTCCATAGCATATTGCTTTTTGACCAAATATTGCTGCATCCACATTCAGCTTTAGAATATTTGGAGGGCGTGCTTTCCATTTAGAAGTTTGAAGCAGAGTAGTGACATTATTAATCCTTATGTTTTCTCTTTTATAATCCTCTAAAAGCATCAAGCTTTGATGTTTAATGATCTAGAGTTTGGATCTTTTTCCTTCAAACACCAATGAGCACGGGGCTTTCCAAATACTCCATAAGGTAACAGCAAAGACTTCTAACTGTTCTTTGTCCCAGTTGTGAATTATCCAAATGACAAGGAAAGCAATATCATCTATGGGAAGCTCATGTTAATCAAATTCTAGACCTACTATGCATGGGAACACGTAATGGAAACTAGTTTCCTATTCACCACAAACCTACACAATTGCTGCCCCATTGGATACCTCTTCGATTCAAGTTGTGTTGAACTGGAATTATATCATGAGCTGCTCTCCACAGGAAGTGTTTTAGTTTGGGTGGAATGCTTAAAGCCCAGAGTCTTCTCCAAAATAAGTTTCTCTCTGTGTCACTTGAATTGTTTTATCCAATATGAGTTGTTAGCAACATATGGTATGCATTTTTCATGGTAAATATTCCATCTTTAGTTCTGTGCTAGGTAAGTTGATCAAACTGTCTTTACACAGTAAATGTAGGTTTTCCTCCTTAGAAGTCAAACTACGTAAAATTCTTATGTTGATTTCTTCTATAATAATTATTTTATTTATTTAATTCTTTTTTGTCATGAAAAATACAATTATTCAAAGAATATTTATTCTTTTTAAATAAAGTGTTGTTAAATTGTACGCATCAAAATCCTAATTGTTTCACTTATACGGTTTGTATTAATGTTTTGAAAACTTGATTGACCTAATGGGTCAAACTTGTTAGATCGTCGCTCAAGTAAAAAATTGAACCACAATGAACCAAATAACTGTTTTGGTAATTGGACTGGTCACAACCGGGAGAACCAGTAAAACTGATACGAGATTGATCAAACCGAATCAAATTTTTTTATATATATAAAAACTATTATTTGTATTTATATCAAAGATTAGTTAAACAATTATATTTTATATTAATATTACTTTTATTATTTTGATTCATAAGTTAGAACTTGAATGTTGTGATTCACGGTAAATTAATCAATTATCGTATTAACTATATATTAATAACTATATTTGACTATTTGTTATTTGATTTTTTAATATTATTTAATGACCATTAAATTGTTATTTTTTATTTTCTTGTGTTTTTAGTATAATTAATTAATATATATATAATATTTAAAATATATAATTAAATATATTTATGACGTCATCAGTCCAACCTTAATTGAACCAATGACCAGACAAATTTTACGAGTTGATCATTAGTCCAATTTTTAAAACATAAATTTTTATAATATTTGTAACTCTAACACTTGTTAGGAACAGTTTGCCACAAAAATGGCAATGCAATTATAAGCATTATAATTTTGTGTCTGAAAATCTAAAAACAATAATTCTGGAACAAACTTTCTAGAAAAAATTGGTACACTCTCTATTTTCTGCATATTCTTTACAAAAGAAGAAACCCTCTCATTCGATTTTCTTAATTTTCTTTGGTACAAGAGCTTGAAAGCTTGATAAGAAAATATCAATTCTTCAAAATCGTACTTTGAATCTCTAAAGTTTTGTGATCGTTTAGAGAGAATTCGTTGACGAATGCTTGAATGCTTGTCATCTTGATTGCTGAGAAAAGCTTGTACCGTTTAAAATTAGAAGCCCTTCAAGGCCCTAATACTTGACTTTTGCAAAGCTGAGTGCTTCAAGCCTTCAACTTGTTATTTTCAAAGCGTGAAAGTGCCATCTATTTGTAGAAATTTTGAGAGATTATCACGTTACATATGATAAAGAACAAGAATAAGGGTTAAAATTAATATATATATTTTTTATTTTGATAATTTTAATTTGATGTAAATAGTAATTTAGATTTATTTTATGCTATTTTCTAAGTCTAGGGGTTGGTCTTGAGTTGTAAAAAAATTTAAAAAGATATATATAATTTGTCTAATATCCAACAAGGTGTGGTTCAAATAATGTTTGAATTCAGCAATTAAGAATCTCTACAATACTAGACGGTTCGAGCTTATAAGAAAATACTTGTAAATAAGGACAATCACGAATTCCAAACGAGATTAAAACAAAAAAAGAAAGTCTATTCAAAATATAAAATGATAATATTATTTTATAAATTATAAATACTCAACTTACACATTAGCAAGTAATAAAATACTTGATTTAAAAATAATATATATGTTATAATTAGTGACCAATTATTAAATAATTTGAATTATTCATTTTGGATAATGTGGTTTTGGTCCGTTCACAATTGTTTGATTTAGTAGAATTAACTCAATTATAAAAATCATGGAGGAAGTATTAAATTATGAATTGCTAATGGTACGCACGTGATTTGATTTAGTAGAATTAATAACTCAAGCCGGCAAAGCAGGTTAGATATGGAATTTGTCAAAATTAAATTAAATAAGTGCAATAAAAAAAAAGTTGCAACTTTTGAACAATTCAATCCCCTAACCAAATCCATTATTACTATCATATTAAAATTACGTTTCATTTCATCCATCCAAAGCTTGAATATATTGGTTTTCTTTTACCTAACTCAAAATGTAAGTATATTGTCAATACATAACAAAATTTAACGTGTCAAACAAAATTATGCATTATAATTATATTTATCAACATTATGTAATATAACATATCAAATAATAAATATTTTTTATGAGACTAGCTAAATTTTGATGAGGTTATTACATTTTAGTTTTATAATCAGTGTATTTTAGCTAATCAATTTTATCGAACATGTCAAAAACAAATCATTTCAAAATTATGATATTTATAATAGTTTTTTTTTTTCAATAGAATTTGTTTTCGTTTGTTTTGTAAATTAGTGCCACGTTGGAGACAACAAAGATGAGACCAAAAAAGCAGTTGACGTTGCTGAAGCACCACTATGCCAGCTGGCAGCTGCTAGTCGAATAACTATGACTGTTTGTTTCATGTGACGTCATACGTTGACATTTTAATACGTGGCATTTTAGAAAAGCTATTTAAATTGAGTTGGATTCTATATTGGGCTTTGTGAAAGTGAAGACTTAGCAAAATCTTTCCGAACCTTTACATGTGTCGACTATAATTAGTTTGTCAAAAACAAAAAAATCTATCCGTTAGATTTATTTAATTTCCAACCATCATATATCTAATTCATATAAGACATTAAAAGATATATTACTATGAATTTTAATTTTTTTTCATTATATATATTGTAACCGTAGTCTTAAATACGATATGAAAATTAGTATAAATCGATGAATCAATATTTTTATTAATATAACATTGCAGAATTTCAACAATTCAAATGATCATAGATATTTCAAATAAGAAATAGTTAAATCGAATCAATTAATCGCAATAAAATTTGTAAAAAATAAGAAAAAATTACGAAAATTAAAATATTCTCAATATTTATTAGAAAAATTATCAAATTTATAAAAATAACACCATAATTTCTAGATCAATCATAAAAATAATTAATAAATTTTTTAGATATGTCATAAAACTAGTCAAAGAATTTTTTTAGAAGATTTGAAGAAAAAAAATCTCATAGATCTAAAGAGAAGGCAGAGCTTCTCCTTGTAGGGTTAAAATTAGAAAAGGAAAAATTATTTAGTTTGTCAAAAACAAAAACAAAAACAAAAAAATCTATCCGTTAGATTTATTTTAATTTCCAACCATCATATATCTAATTCATATAAGAAATTAAAAGATATATTACTGTGCATTTTAATTTTTTGTAATTATGTATATTGTAACCGTAGTCTTAAATATGATATAAAATTATTATAAATTGATGAATCAATATTTTTATTAATATAGCATTGTAGATTTTCAATAATTCAAAAATTAATGATCATAGATACTCCAAATAAGAAATAGTTAAATTGAATCAATTAATAAAAAAAACACCATAATTTTTGGATCAATCATAAAAATAATCAAAGAATGTTTGTAGAAGATTTGAAGAAAAAAATCTCATAGATCTAAAGAGAAGGCAGAGCTTCTCCTTGTAGGGTTAAAATTAGAAAAGGAAAAATAAATTATTGCTTATGTGTGTATTTGTTGTTTTATTGAATTTCCTTTTGTAACCACATTGTATTAGTTTTTATTTCTTTTTTCATTAAACTGATTTGGCATATATCATTGTATATGGTGGTTCAAAAATTTGAATTACTTTAACAAATCCCTAGCTTTGTTTTACCCAAATTACAAATATACTACTTTTGTTTTAGCTAATCAATAAAACTTAATAATTTTTAATTAGAAATTTAATATTTAAATGATATGAACTGAAATGAAATTTTAACAAATTAAAAAGAAAAATGATGAAGAGTAATGTCAAAGATACAAGGAATTTTACAAAAAAATTTCTCATATTAAAAGTTTTAGTACTCTCTGTATTACATGCTAATTACATTAATTTTTGTGATGTGAATGTTATTGAAGTAAAATAATAACTAACTTCTACATTATTTACCAACACAAGTAAACATTCTAGTATTAAGACACGTATGATTAAGTAAAACCAACAAATTCATAAATATATAATAGGCATTGTTGTAATATTAACATTTTAGACTTTGTACCGACTAGTTATTAATTTGATAACTTTTTCAAAACTATAAATTTATATCATTAGTTTAATAATACAACTCGCTTATCAGCATCTCATTTTTGTTGGGCTAATATTATAGTTATGATTAATATAATAATATTCTAGAGAAAAAAAAATTATTTCCAAATACTATCTCATGCGTGTTAAAAAAATTCTTGTCGGCCAACTTCTTTGTGGGAGTATAGAAGAAGAAAAAGAAAAACAAAATGGCGGAAAAGACAGTTGGTGTTTCAAAAGCGTTTATTAGTCAAATTAGGAAATTAAATAAATGGAAAATTAGAATAAATAACTGAAAAGAACCAATCTGAAATCCACGCTCCTAATAAACGCGTGGGCCCTCACTTTTTATAAGTCAACCCCAGAAACAAATCCAATGCATAGCTTACTTTTCTCTTTGATAAAAAAGAAAAAGAAAAAGAGGGTAATCTCAAATATGTAATCATAGCTATATGGGCTATGGCTGGCCCAAAAAGAATATCTTCAAAATATATATACCACTAAAAGATAAGGCAATGAAAACAAATACATGTACTGCCTAGTGCCTACAGCTCATAACTACATGTATAAGGAGGGAGATGATAAGATATATTGACAACCATAACATGTACTTATTTAATCATGATATATATGTTTTCATCTAAACTAAATTATGTTTACAAAATTGAATATGTAGGAAAAAAAAAAAAATCAATGAAACAATATAGTTTTCGTGTTAAGTAGATAAATTAAGGGAAATAAGCTGAATGTAATTTGAAAGAAAAATAATAATTTAGATACATCAAATAAAAAACAAAACTGTTGAAAAAGTTATTTATAAATAAAAAAAAGATATAAAATACTTTTAAAATGAAAACAAAAAAATCAGGCCAGAAGAAGAGACATGAAATTTTACATTTAATGTTTTCAATTATCATTTTATTTCTTCTATTAATAAAAAAATTATAAAATATCAATAAATATTAGATGCAATGATAAATGAGTCTCATTTTTATAAGAATACAAGTTCGAGCCACATAGAAAAGATTCTAAAAATGTATTTAACAAGAAAAGAAAACAAAAATGAAAACAAAATTTACTAGTAAGATTTAGACCCAAAAAATAAAAAAATGAAAAACGTTGAATAAAAATAATAGCTTTTTTAAAGTGTTAATTCATCCATACTGATCTAATTTATAAAATAAAAAATACAGTACCACTTACAAATTTTTATTTATTTTTTAATATTCATTTTAAGAATAAAAATCAGATGAGGGTAAAATAAAAAATATATATATACAAAATGAAGATCGAGTATAATGCCCATATGTGTATGTCTGCCACATGCAATAATTAAAAATTATTTTTTAAGAATTTAAATCATGTGGAAAAGGGCAAAATAAAATAAAGTTAAAAAATCTTCTTCTTTTTTTCTTTACATGTAATCCTTCTATACCTTATTGGGGATTTATAAATCTATGAGCTGCAGACACTGTACGCTTTAGAGAAGTCAAAGAAAGAAAGATATAAGGGCTTCTTTTCCACATTTACCCTTAACATACTAACTTTAAAAGTCAAAACTAGAAAACAAAATCCAGCAAAGATACCTTCTCTGACCATAGACTTAATCACAATTCCAAAAATGTAATTAACCCAACAAATCTTGTCCTTACTGGTAATTAAGACAGCTTATAAGTTTACTGGACAACTCTCTCTCCCATGCTGTGCAAAGGAAAGGAAGGGAAGGGAAACGAATGGACAAGAATCTGTGATTATCCGTCAAAGCTCTGCAAGTCATTTTCATGAAGGCTGCATTGAAATTCTTAAGAGAGAGAAAGAGACAAATTGAAAATTAAAAGTCTTTGGAAATTCAGTCACCCTTTTTTTCTTCTTTCTTCTTCGTCTTCTTTTCCAAACGCGGATTCGCCGAATTAATTAATCTCTTTGCAGCTCTCTCTTTCCGGGATTTCCTTTTTTTTCTTGTTTACCCTTTGAAGTTTCAAACTTCCAGCACCAACTGTTTCATAGTCTTCTATAGTAATTTATTCGTTTGGGTGTTTGTCAAGTTAGAAAATGTTTTCCGAGAAATTTTTTAGATCTGGTTAAAGGGTTGAATTTTGAGAAAGCTGATCCTGTAACGCAAGTGGGAATTATTGGGTTTGTGATTTTGTTTTCTGGGTTCGTGGACTTCTCTGCCAAGCGAGGATTTGAGCTAATTGGAATCTGTGGATTCGGAAACCTAGAAACTGTTTCCTGGTTCTTATGGCTTCGGCGGCTGTATTTTCGTCGCTGCGAAGGAGGTCACCGTCGTTGGAAACTTTCTTGGCTCCGGTTGACCTGACCAATGTTGCGATGGTACAATCCCTGGCCACGGTTTCGTCTGAACTCGTCTCCTGTTATTCGAATGGATCGTTCTTCTTCCAGCGCAAGAATTCGCGGTCGCTTGTTCGGAAAGTTGAGGTTTTTCTGTTGCTTTTGGAGTATCTGAGGGATACGGGCTCGAGTCTTCCTTCAACGGCAGTGCTTTGTTTGAAGGAGCTTTATTTGTTAATGTATCGGTCAAGGATTCTACTTGATTATTGTGCGCAATCGAGTAAGTTATGGCTTTTGCTTCAGAATCATTCAATTTCTGGTCATTTTCATGATTTGAATCAAGAAATTTCGACACTTTTAGATGTGTTTCCGATTGAGGATGTTGAATTGAGTGAGGATGTTAGGGAGCAGATTGAACTTTTGCAGACACAATCTCGGAGGGTCAAGATGTTTATAGATAAGCCTGATGAGGAGCTGAGAATTCGCTTCTTTTCATTTCTTCTTGATTTTGAGAATGGCCGGGTCCCTGATTCAACTGATTTACAATCCTTTTTTGTCGAAAATTTAAGAATTGAAGATGCCAAAAGTTGCAGAGCCGAACTTGAGTCTTTGGAAGAGCAAATTGTTAATCACGAGGGAGATGTTGAGCCTACAATCTCAGTGCTTAATGGGTTTGTTGCTCTGACGCGGTATTGCAGATTTTTGCTTTTTGGATTTGAGGAAGATGAAGTAGAACTTGTAATTGGAAATCAGAAAAAACCAGAAAAGGGTTTGATTACACAGGAAATTGCAGAAACATTTTTAACAATTCCAAAGGACTTTTTCTGCCCAATATCATTGGATTTAATGCGAGACCCTGTGATAATCTCCACTGGACAAACATATGATCGGAGTTCAATAACCAGGTGGATGGAAGAGGGACATTATACTTGCCCAAAAACTGGGCAAATGCTTGCGCATACCCGCCTAGTTCCCAATCACGCTTTAAGGAATTTAATCATGCAGTGGTGCACTGCACATGGAATTCCCCATGACCCACCAGAAAACATGGATGCTTCTGCTGAAAACTTTGCACCTGCTTCCCCCACCAAAGCTGCCTTTGAAGCCAACAAAGCAACAGCAGCAATTCTCATTCAGCAGCTGGAAAATGGTTCACAGACTGCTAAGACAGTAGCTGCTCGTGAGATAAGATTGCTTGCTAAAACAGGCAAAGAAAATCGTGCCTTCATTGCAGAAGCTGGGGCAATTTCCCATCTCCAGAAATTACTTTCATCTCCTAGCTCTATTGCTCAGGAGAATTCTGTAACTGCAATGCTCAACCTATCCATTTATGATAAAAACAAGAGCCGAATAATGGATGAGGAAGGTTGTCTAGGATCAATTGTTCATGTTCTGAGATTTGGGCACACAACGGAGGGAAGGGAAAATGCTGCTGCAACATTGTTCAGCCTCTCATCTGTTCATGACTATAAGAAGAGAATTGCAGATGAGGGGGGAGCTGTTGAAGCCCTTGCAGGGCTATTGAGAGAGGGGACCCCAAGAGGAAGGAAGGATGCTGTAACAGCTTTATTTAATCTTTCAACCCACACTGAAAACTGTGTTAGGATGATAGAGTCGGGGGCTGTAACAGCATTAGTCGGGGCGCTGAGGACTGAAGGTGTCTCCGAGGAAGCTGCAGGTGCTTTGGCGTTGATTGTTCGGCAGCCAATTGGGGCCAAAGCAGTGGCAAAGGAGGAAACTGTAGTGGCAGGGTTAATTGGAATGATGAGATGTGGGACACCTAGAGGGAAGGAGAATGCTGTTGCAGCCTTGCTGGAGTTATGTAGGAGTGGTGGAGCAGCTGCAACTGAAAGGGTGGTAAAGGCACCAGCTTTGGCTAGTTTGCTTCAAACCCTGCTGTTTACTGGTACAAAGCGGGCAAGAAGAAAAGCAGCTTCGCTCGCCAGAGTATTTCAGAGGTGTGAAAATGCAGCCTTGCATTTCGGTGGATTGGGTGTAGGATATGCATTTGCGGGCAACTCAGCAACGAATAGGGATACAAGCTTTGCCAGCGATCTTTCAGTACCAATACCAATTTCCCTCCCTGTTTTGTAGTGGTAACACCCTTGTGCTATTGAGTTCCCTCTTCATATCCCCCAATTTTTTATCGGAAGCATTTACACATTCTTTCATTGAAGTCAAAATCATAAGAGTTTCATAGGAATACCATCTCTGATATGTTCTAAGAGCAAGTGTGGTTGAGCAGTTAGCTTATACATGTGTAGTGTCCAATGTTATAGCAAACCAGAATATAAAATTTTTCTGTAGAAATGTCAGACCGATACAGGTTGGAGTTTCATGATGCTTTCTTCATTACATATGCTTGAGATGGAACAAATGTTGTGATTTACTACAATATGGAAAGATAAAACGAAGTTTTTACTGCTTTATGCTGCTAAAATATAAGCTGCAACGTGGAGTCAATAATTCATTTTACTTTCTCAATACCCCATAATAAGGAGTTTAATCTTGGATATAATTTTTGGTTAACTTGTAAAAACATTGACAAAATCAATGACGTTGGTTCAATTTATGAATCCAAAATCTACCAATTTCAAGAAGTGACTGAGCGAATTTGATATGTAGCTGAGGACATACCATCTGGGAGTCCTATCAGAGCGTGCCCTATAGGTATGACTTGCAGGACTGTATCTGGTATCACTTTATTTTAGTACAGTCCACTAATTTCTGTACTACGAATAATTTAGGAGAGGATTCTACACTTCTTTTGTACATATATTACATCATAAATGAATCTTGGACTATTTTCTGGCATGAGTAGAAGACAGATGCTCTGTTTTGAACTTTTCCCCTTTGGCCGTCTAAATTCACCGTCCGCTAAAAGAAGCATCTGTGAATAGGAATTGGTCAAAAGGTGCAGTTTTTGGTTATCACCATCAATATAATGTTTTTCTTTGAAACTTCTGAAGCATATTTTTTAAGATCCTGAAAAGATATATTTTCAGAAATGGGTATTATTCTGGAGAGTGAAATACTTGTCTAGTGGAGGATGTTCCTAAATTATTCTTCTTTAACATAATGACATATTGGACCAAATCCTAGGTTTGATAAGGTGGTGCCAATTGGTTTGCGCACCACTTAAATTCTTATGCAGAGCACGTCAGCGCCATGTAAGGGAGCTGATGTCTCGTCTATGTTCATTGTTCACAATGTTTGGAATCCCCCTTTCCTCAGACCATGTAGAAAGAAGAGAAAGACAGAGAGTTGACATCAGCAAAAGGAAATTGTAACAAAAGGGTACCGGTGGTGGTGGACATGGTAATGTGCTTCTATCTGTTACAGTGAATTGATGGGCCCACATCTTACTATACTATTCCTGGTTGTTGTCATTGGCATTGGCATCCATTAACAGATTTGTGGGTATATAACACTCACATCCAAGTCTGATGGCTTGTGGAAGATTCACCAGAAAAAATAATCTTCTGGTGGTAAGGTGAGGTGGGAAATGGCTTCACTATCTATATGTAATCAATGTTTTAGATTGAATGGAAGCTAACAGAAAGTGGAAACACACATAGTTGAATTTGATTGCTTTGTTGATTCTATCTCATTAGCTTCGTTCATAATTTACTCAAAAAAATGATTGTAACACAACTAACAGCAACAATATGAAATGTCTTGGGGGCCCAATTTTTGTTACTAACTGCTTATTAGAATCAGATGAAAGATTTGAAGGATTTCCAGGCTAGATGTGGTAAATTATGGAACTCAGATACCTGATCAGAGTGCTTGGAACTCAATTAAGAATAGACATTCTCTTTTTGTTCTTTCTATATATGCACCAAACTCTTGAAAAGGAAGCAGACCAGTTTAGCTACACTTCACGTTTGTGCATTATTTTTTTGGTACTAGGGAAGTAGTTTGCATTAATTAGTCAATGGTCAATATGAGCCTGCTTATAGTGTAAGTAGGTAACATTGAAATGAAGGGCTTCTCCTTTTGTGCATTTTCAAAGAGCCTAGGGCCACAAGTGTAAGGTAATGGATAGAATTGAAGGATGGCTACATCATGTAAAAGTTACAAGAATCTCCTCAAAATAGATTTTGATTTCTAACATGGGTCTGCACATACAAGCCCATAGACTAATAGAATGTACAAGCTTTTCTTCAACCTAAAGGCCAAAATTTAATTATAAAAATGAGTGACAGTAAGAATCGAACTCCTGATCACTTGATCATAAATACTAATGATATTATGTCAACTTACTATTTAATCCAATATTTTAAATTGTTAGATGATGCCCAATGATAGGTTTTGATCTCTTCTGTCCCAAAGTACTATATATCATTCAACAAACATCCTAGAAATCATGATCTGTTACACTAAATTGCAAGTGGCTTTCAAGCCAGTATCTTTCATTTCTTTCCTTTTTGTTGAGTTACCAACAGTTTACTAAATAACTCAGCAAGAAAGATGATGTATGTTGGAACAGATAATATCTGGGCATTAATTTATTTGCAGATTTTAACTAGAGTTATATATGAGGTGATTCAAATAAATTATATTGATTGGGAAAGGACATGGAATGTAGTACCTTGTTTGCAAGAAATAATGTTAGAGAGAAACATGGGATAGTAAATCAACCAGCAAATAAACTCATGTAGCTTATAAGAAAATGAGAGCTAGTTTGTTTGTCTTCAGTAACAATTACTGAAATTGAACAATGCTTCCAGCACAAACAATTGAATTCTGACTTGAATAAAATTCTTACTCAAAGCAATCAATATCTTTTTCTAAGATTTCGAAATCCTTCAAAAATATATAGCTTTGACCTGCATTATAAGTTAAAACCAATGGAAATGAAAGATGCCTACAACTTTTCACTCTATAAATATTGCCCTTTGGGCAAAAGTTGGTCTATGTCCATAAAAGAACTTGAAGCTTTAAGTTGAATTTGATGGAAGTCTCTCCAATGGCTTCATTGCTTAGGTATAAGGATGTTCGAAGTTGCTAACAGTCCATTCAGCAGTTTGATCAGGGTCTTTGAAGATTTCTGTTCCCAAATCAACAGACATCCATTGCCTTCTAGCTGGTGGAGTTCCAGGATCCTGCAAATATTTATAGCTATTATTAGCAATAACAAGCATGTTTTAGTTCAGTAGGTCACTTGGCCTCATCTATGGATTGTGAATTTCATTTCAAACCAGTTACAACAACCTCAGATCTATATACTGTAAGGGAAGTCCCAGAGAAAATAGATGGATATATATGTCTCTATCTTAGCTGGGAAAGAAAAGTAAGAAGTTTTCATACAATAGTCTGCAGTTCATTTGAATTTATGCAATTCATTTGATATTTGGATTTACCAAGTGTTAGCAATCTTCCCACATATTACAATTAATATCAATGAACTTGAACAATTCTAACCTGGTAAAAGTAGAGTGATTGTGACAATCCTCCAACATCAAGCTCCCATGTCCTAGAATCCCCAATCCACCCCTCCCCCTGCTTGGTAGGGTACCCGTAGCCACCCCAAACTGGATGCGGCAAAATCTGCAAAATCTCTTGTGGCTGAGGATTGCTATATGGATCACACAAACTGTATGGTACCTCAAGATTCTTCCCATTCCCAGGTGAGCAGTACAAGTGGTAGGCTGCATAAGGGAAGTAAGCAGTGTCACTACGATGTACACGTGTCCCATTGGGGAATGTGTGGTAAGGCGGGCACACATTGAGATTATCTGCATGGCACCATGCACTTGTGTTTGGATTTATGATCATTTCGCTGTATCGTGTGACATCTGAAGTTACAGTCACCATCACAAAGCTGTCCATTGTTCTTCCAACAGCTTCCTATGTCCATAAGGTAGAATTGGCTATTAGGACCCCCACCTGTTATTACATTCAAGCTGAACCTGACTTTGAAGTTAGGTGATTCTGGGATCTGCATAATTAGTTCATTTGCTGGGTAATTAATTTTATATTCATCTACAAGAATGCTTTGCTTTCCAATAAAACTAACGGATGCCAGACTAACTATCAGATAGCTTGTGAAAAGAGGAAACTTAAAACTTCTCATATATGTTACTTTGCAGACATTTTTCTACCTCTTTCTGATAAGCACCCTTCTGAAAAGAAATAGAGAATGTAAAAGAAAAGCTTAAGGAGTTACTCACAATTTTAGACATTCCTCTAGTTAGGTAATGGTATCCCCCGGAAAGACCATGTGTGGCATCTGACCTGAAGTAAAGCATCAACCATGGATACTTTGTTGAAGTTCTCAAGAAATGATGGAAAACCCAACTTCCTTTGCCAATTTCCTTTTCCCAACTAACAGAGTAGTATGAATTGTTTCCCACCAGCCCTTTACTGAAATCAGCATCCCATTCCCATGATCCATAAAACCTTCCCCTGAGAGTAGTCCTATTAGGCCCTAGCAATGTAGTATAGTCATGATGAATTAAAGGTTGGTTCATGCACCCTTTTCCAAAGCAAGGGAAATTTTTATCAGGGCCAAAAGGTTCGATTTTATGGCCATTTTTGGGGCATTTGGCAGCATAAGTGTCCATATTCCCACTCTTAAGCATGATCATCCAGAACTGCCATGGATTTGTGTCGTCCATAACTTCACATTTAGATCCCAAATAGAGTTCTTTCTCAGCAGCATAAAGGTCTACATTATAAAGGGCATGTGATTGTAGTCCAGAAAAGGGTTCGCCTGACCCTAGCTTGTTGTCCTCCTCTGTGACTCTATGGACCAATACGTGGGGGAAATATTTGCAGTGGGAGCAGTTCTTTTCTGATATAATAAACATTGATCATATTACAAATCAAGTCTACAAATATGAACATTGCTTCTAAAGGACACACCAGTTGAAGTTTTCATATGAAAATCATAATTTGACATGGTTTTAGTTATAATAGGATCTCTCATTTTCTGTTTACTTATTTGCCAACAAAAATTGGTCATCTCAAAGGGAAAACAATAATATGAATTTTAATTAACCAAACAATAACTGAAACAGAACTTTATATACAACAAAAAAAAGGTAAAATGTTCAAGGACAAAAAACGTCGAGTTTCATACAAAGGAAGGAGAAGAACTCATGTAAAGTAGGAACTGGGAATAATCAGACACTTATACCATTTGCTTGAGGAGAAGCTTCATATATGTCAAAGCAATCAGCAGCTCTAGGGCTGCCCATGTGAGGAACTTCTTCACCAACCTCATTGCACTGATTCCATGCCTCGATAGCCAACCTGAGGCCATCCCTTTTCATTCCTGGATCTCCCACAGCTGATATATATTCAATTTCAGCAGCATTTGCAAAAACATTCTCAGAAACAATGACTAAAACCAAAACAAGAACACAAAGAAAAGAGGGTTTCCTCTGTTTAGCCATTAATGAAGACTTCAAGCTAGGATTGGACCTCAAATACATATTTTTAGAATGTGCTTTCCTTATGATTCTTTCTTTCCCATTGCATGAACGTGCTATTTTCAATACTTTTATTTTTAGACTAACCTTACTCTATCTGCTTCATATTCTCTTTCACACATAGTACTTCTATACTTTGTCAAACCCACTTACCAACCAGAAAAGAAAAGGACAAACATAGTTTTTTTCTCTTATTTCTAAGAGTTACTAGGCAGTAAAAGGATTACTTGACATATAATTATGTAAATGTCAAGCAAAATATGTATAGACTTTATAATGGATTGGTGTAGGATACAAGGGAACATTGGGATTTGGGAAGAGAGAGAATATGAGGGGAAAGAGAGAAAAGAGATACGGTAGCTAGAACAAAACATTCCACAACTAATCAAGTCAGAAGTCTGAAAATTAAGCATAAAATATGTCAATAAATATGCTAAACTCATAACAGAATCCATCGAAGTCCACCCCAGCGGTAGATGGCCCTACTCACTCTTGTGCGTGATAAACTCTGAAATCTTTGTCAAGAATTAGATTAAAACTCATCTCAAAAATTAATTATTGAGAGAAAAATTCTCCAATTTTTATAAACTCACATTAAGCTGGACATACAGTTAAGTAGAAATTATTGTCCATAAAAATCGATGGCCTATAATAAAATAATCTGTAACAAAACCACGTAAACTTTACTGGAAGAATTTTGTTTTCCAAGCAGAAAATTATAAAGCAGCCACGTTGGCCTGTCTTTTCTCTTCCTAAAATTTTCAAAATTTTCCCTCTTGGCAGAAATCTAAAGTTCCAAACAAGTTGCTTTGGCAGGAGGTTTAATTGATATCATATACTTGTCATATCTCATGCCCTCATGTATTTCCAACAACACTGGTGCACGTGTGGCTTTTAAGTTAACTTTGTGAGTAAGATTTAGAAGTGTTGGAGGATAAGCATTGTGGACCTTTACTGGTCACATATACCTTCGAGTGAAACTGAGATTGATCCATTGAACCCCTATGCCAATATGCCATTTCCAAGTCTTACAGATTGGGCACTTGGGCTACATTTGTAACCATTACGGCTTTGCCTAACAAGGAGGTTGTCAGTGGTTGCTGTCAGTGCAACCACTACCCTACCCTTTGGAAAACCTACATGGGTATCATAATCCATGTGCACAGCTGAATCAAAAAATCAATGGAGAAATTGCTTTTAATGGTAAAGAGTACTAATACTCGGTTCACTATAACTAAAAAGAGGAGAATTCCCTTTTAATTCGAGTTATGCCTTCATCATGTCTAGTCTTAAAAGAATGGCTTTCCAGTGTCTACTGGCCCAAAATTTCTCTTTGATTTTTGGGCATTAAAGGTAGAAAATGTGAATACAAGTATACAACAACCCAAGTTTACGACAATAATTTGATAGACTAAAATAAGACCCAGCCCATTACATTCCTCTATTCCATTCAACAAAACCAAGCCAGTGAACCATTACCACTGTAATGGTCCTTGACTAAAAGTGAAAAGTTGACATAGAAAATAAAGCCAGGAAAAGCAAAAGAAGGAAATGATTTTCTTCACAAAAGGACATAACTAGAGGGAAATGTTACCCAAATCACAAATAATCCAAAAAAGAATCAAATCCCAGTTTTCATTGTTGTCCCTTCAAAGTTTAAACGCATCATTTCAAGGTAAACAAAACAATTACTACAAGAGCTTCTCAGTTGTCCAAGACTACCTCCATTTTAAAGCTTAGTAGCTGTATGAGAAAATGATACAACTTGGGCTACTGGTCTAGTCACGATGATTATATAAGAGTTACAGACTATGTACGGTCCCAAATTAAGGTTCATAGTTGCTTTACCCTAAAGATGAAAGAGGTCCCCTACCTTTTTCTTTCCCTTCCTCTCTTTATTCCCATTTGTTCTTGTAATTGCAATAGTTGCAACTTCTAATTTTGTGGGGCTGAGGTCCCCTGCTTGGTACAAATCTTTAACCCGTACAAACTAGAAAAGTAGGAAAAAGTGGGTAAGTGGTCACAAGAATTAGGGCGGGTCTCTCTTTTGAAAAATAGCAGAAAAACCAGTAAGAAACCCACGTTCCTATTTAAAAGCCTAACTGTCCCACTAACTGCTAGAACTCTTTCCATAGTCCAAACTATTATCACTCACTTCAAAATCTTAACAATTCTTATAATCTAAACAAGAAGGGAATCATCTTGTTTGCAGAAAACAATGAAGTGGGGTAGAAGAAAATCTTCTTCAACTTCTTCATCTCAACCTTCTTTTATCTCACATGTGTTTCCTGTTTCATGGCTATCCAAGTTCAAGCAGATGAGCATCAATTCAGAGCCAAAACCCAGAAAATCACAGCAAAAGGGGAAGCAGAATTCTGCACCTGTGAGTTCACCAAGGTATGTTACTCCTGATGCTGGTCGATTTTATGGGGGGGATGATGATGCTTTCTGGAGACTGTCATTTGGAGAAGAAAGTCATGATGACAAGAGAAGTAGAGGTGTTTTGAAATCAGTAAGGTATAAGTCAGATGATGAACATGTTACTCCACCCTCAAGTTGCCACAGTTGTAGACAGAATGCTACAAATCTGGGCAGAAGAGATGAAAAGTTCAAGAAGAAGACTACTGGTTTAAGAGATGAAAGAGGATGGCCCAAAGATGTGGCGATTTCATTGGAAACGGATACTTGTAGAGGAGAAAAGGAATTTGAAACATTAAGAAGGAGATTTGAGAGAAAAACACAAAGTGTTTTGCAAGAGCAGGTCTTGCAATTAGAAAGTGAATTACATGGAGCTGAATACAGATCAACTAACTTTGTAGAGAAAGATGTCATGCAACTTGAATCGCCTACAACAATTAGGACACCAACAAATCGCTGTTTTGCTTCAATGTATTCTAAGAATACTGACCTCAGAACTATTGAAGAAGATTGTGTATTTAGAAAGCAGAACTTTGAGGAAACTGATATACACTCTTCAGTGAATTTGGATCCTGAGTGGCAGAAATTGAAAGAGGAAAAGATTAAAGAGCTAAAGTTAAGGACTGAGAAACAGAGGAGATCACTTTACGTAAGCAGGGAACTCCCCAGGAGAAAACCAAAGAATTCCAAAGTCAGAGTTTATTCTCCAAGAACAGCTTCAAAGGTTGAAATCTGCAAAATAAAAGCTCTAGAAGATATTAAGAAAGCAAAGTTAAAGATGAAGAAGGCAAAGGAGAAAACTGTAGAGGAAATAGAAGGTATGGACAGCTTTGCTGTGGTGAAGTGCTCATCTGATCCACAGAAAGACTTCACAGATTCAATGGTTGAGATGATCACAGAGAAACAGATCAGCCAGCCAGAAGAAATGGAAGAACTCTTGGCTTGTTACCTGACATTGAATTCTGATGAATACCATGATCTCATTATCAAAGCATTCCGACAGGTATGGTTCAATTTGAACAAAGCTAGTTTTAGTACTAATTAACAAATGTTGTAGTTAAGATTAACAACTTATCCAATACGCAAACTTGTGCAGAACTGTAAATAGTTACTCTGTTGCTGTTTTAGTTAGTATCCTTCTGTTTTCGCTTCAATTTCTGTTGTTCACTTCAAATCTGTTACATTAAAACTCAACATAAGTTGAATCAAAATTTTACGTAAGCATCCAATATCCAAACAACTAAAAAAAGAAGAAGAAGAATTCCTACAATTCTGTATGCACATACGTGTATAATTTATTGCTCTACAATCAACAGACAATTATCCAGCTTACATTAATGGCTAGAATTACAACCATGTCTCCAGCATCATCATTAGGCTACGGGAAAAATCACGTACAGTACTAAGAGGTGAAACTTTTCTGAGGCAACAAGGAATCTAGAGCTAATTAAATAAGGACTCACAAGAGATTATAAGCAGCTGTACCTTACACGGCATAACATCTAAGCCTCTGGGTTTCACATTGTCATTGTCCACATGCAATCCGCATATATAAGTCACAGGGTTGTTATTTTTATTCACTTGAACACAGTGAGAGTTTGTATGACTAATATCCTTTTTTCTTGTGAATGCTACAATACACTACCATAAATAGTTGTAAGATGAGATCAGATCTTTGTGCAACAATATCACAATGCCAAAGAGATGGACTAGAAGTTCAATCAATTTAAAGCTGAGCCCAATCTCTATATGAAATTCTTGATCATTTAATTGACTACAAAAGATTGAAGCTGTAAATATTCCATATATTTACTCCTTTCCTATTTGAGTTTGGTTACCTGCAACAAGCTCAAGATTATCGCCATCCACTTCATCATGCTACATGCAGATTGCTGTCTTGCTCAGCCTTCATATTCTTAGCTTGCTCCTTGGCGTAATTTTTTATAAAATAGAACAAAACCAGCAATCTCTTGAGGTTACTAGTCTGAAAATTCTTAGCAATGCACTCTGCCTGATACATGACTCCATGGAGTCAGCTAGCAACCAAAGAGAACTCCTAACCCAAGGAAGATTTATTGGTGACACTTTTTTTCATGAGCCCAACCAATCAACCAATTATTTTAAATACAATAATCATGCTTTCCCTTTGGAAAGTTCATAAAAAAAAAAATCAAAACAAGAAGAATTTGAGAATGCTCATTTAACGAGCCCGCACCACTGGACGCAGATAGACTACCTATACAGATCAGATATTTTCCAAGCCAAGAAAGAGTAAGAGATCAAAATTTCATTCTTAGAAAATTCAATGTATTGAGATTTGAGATTCATCCTCGTAGTATTTGGCAACCCTATGGATAATTAAGTAATACAAATTCATATATAATCCATTTTAACAGCCAGAAACCATTAACAATTAGCCATGTTTAGCACAAACCCTGCATGCTCCCAAGCAAGTTGTCCTTGGTGATGTTTACTTTGTGCTCGTGTGCAGGGTAACATACTGATTCCCTGCTTGATTAGATAAAATCCTTAAAAACTAGGTTCATCCATGACATTAATGGCCCCATTTCTCCAGCCTTAATCTATACGTACGGAACATACATGAAACTTACTTTCAAGTCAAGGAAGTCCAAAGCTGACAGCTCTTTTCAGTAGGTAGTTGTGTGGGTGCATGTCTGTGTCTTGCACCGGAGATATATTACATTTGGGTACAAAATGAGAAAGTAAGTGAAGATGCCAACTCTTGGGAAAAAAATTAGACTCTATTAAATCCAAAGTACAATAAGTAAAACTCAATTATGGTGACATTAATTAAGAGATTTTATAAGAATCAAAGGTTTAAGAATTAAGACTTTCTGGTTACATTAGCTCTAGCTGATGAATATTTAATGAAACATTTAATTATTGTATACTTCATCTTCATTTTAAAGTTTGATGCCTAATAAACATATAACTAGTAAGTTGGCAAATCCAGATACTGTAAGAAGTTGTAGATGAAATATATAATACTCCATATATACGGCCACCCATTTAAGATACAAAATTTCCAACATCCCATAAAGATGAACATATATGCATGCAGCACTACTGACAGTCAGACACTACTGCCAGGAATTTCCATTACAGATACATAAGCATGCCTTCACATGTTACATGATGATAAGCACCATCAAGAGTATGAGTAAGTGCAGATAGTTTAACTCTTCACTTAGAGAACCACAGCTTTAATAAGCTGCATTAAAGAAAAAAACTTGTACGAGTCTAATAATTTTGGCCACACATAAACCACCTTTCCTTTTTCTTTTTGGCAGTCCTTTTATGTTTGTCATGCATTCCAAATTTTACATAAACAGAATATCCCCAACCTAGATGCCACCCTCACTATTCTTGGTATGATAATGAAAGTAGTTTCATTCTCAGTGTCCTGTGGATAAGACAGCCATGCTCGCATGAAATCTTATATGCATATCGCATAAGAAGCAAAGCTATTATTTTAATAAAGCCAAATGTCAGACTTTCTCAAACAGACAAAAAAAAAAAAAACACAGAAATCAACAGTCAAGGATTAATACATCACCTGCTTCGATAATATATGGTGCTGTAGGCTGCATTTTAAATGAGACATGACCTGCCCATTTATTTTTTTTAAAAAGACAATAGCATAAGAAAACAGCATGTGACACTTCTTTCTCTTTGTTTCGACATCTTGGGAATATACAAAGGTCAAGCTTTACAACTTACAACACCAAGAATTTGATAAAACAATTTATCAGGAAAGATCAAGTATTTACATGACTTAAGACAGCAATATAAGTTTGCAAGTTATAAGAAAATCTGTGACTTGACTTAATGAAAATGTAATGTACCTAGTGATCTTTCAACACCCCTTCTTCCTTAGGTGTACTTGACTCTAGTCCACACTCAACAGTCAGACTTACAGCCTTCTATAACATCCAGCTATGACTGAGGTCGAAGTTCCTCAAACCAATAACCATCTAGTACTCTTTTTCACATCCTTCATCTGTTTAACAAAATACTAAAGGCCTCGACAATCTTCTCAACTGATAGAATAAATATACAAAAATCTCATTTATAATATCTTCATGTAAACACATGTGAAGTGAGTCTCACTGGAATACCATATTACCATTTAGTTCTGCTCCAGATGACTATGCATGCAACATACCCCACAAATAAGAAAGGTGATTCCAATAAATATCTAGTTAGACTAGTTTTTAAATAATGCAAAGGCCAAATATAATGTTTTTCATTGTCAAAGCCACAGGACCTTCACCAGCTTAGGAAATGCTCTTTTCTTACAGTATTTCTTGCTAAATGACCTGACTGCCAAGTTATCAGGCACCACCCAGTGCACTCACCTGCCCTGTTTGTTGGCCACATGCTGTTTACTGGCTCCACAATAGGAAATACAGGATTCAAGATCACCGCAGACTGTTGTATAATTCGTAAAATGCTCTATTCTAAAGCTTTTAGGATAACAGCACAACTCATCATACGATTGCTCCCCTTTCCCGTATTCATTCTGATTTCTGAGTCGATTTTTCCTCCCTGAACTTACGATTATGCAACAATTCCATGATATTTTTCATTGATGAAATCACTAAGGTAAATGTAACGCATTTTATTTGACTAGATAAAACAAATTTTCAAATCATTACATGAATTGTGATTCAACCTTTCACAACTTAATTACTTTTACAGGGGATAATTTTCTCAAATTTGCATCAGAATGATGATCGAGAACTCAACTTGATATTCATGCTTAAGCCATGTATGTCATTGGGTCAGTGGTGTCTAATAGCAATAACCAGTATCTAGAGAAAGTTAGGGGTCATATTGAAATAAAAAAACCAAGTTGAGGGGGGAGTGTTCCACTGCCACATTCATTGGAGCTCTAAATTGCAAAGTTCACACTGCTCTGTGGACTTAATAAATCGTGTCGCAACACAAGAACCGGAAGGGGACCACGCATCATAGATAAATTAGAATTTCCAAATTGATTTAAACATAAGATTAAAAAAAATGTAAGATGAACCCTACAAATAGCACTCAGAAGTAGATTTTTATAGCAAATATGGCCCATAAGGTCCAGAACAGTTATATTTAACCAGAGAAACATGAAGTAACTGCCTATCTCGGAGATTATCAAACCAAATAGAAGAATAGCTATTATGTATTTCTTCGAGCTTAGAAATTTAAACCATTGTCTTGCTGTTATATCTCCTAAGTACCACTGCATCCATGGTCCATCTGTGAAAATGCATGACTTTTATGCCACATGCCCTATTATATACAAGGTGCTGGATGCAGTTAACTCTGCAGCTTCAGTTTCAACCAAATATCCAAATTTTATGTTCGCTGCATGAAAATATACTGTCTCACCAGACTGGCTACAATTTCATGAATGCTATCATTTTCACCAATCTGTTCTATTCTTTTTTGCTTCAATATGAGATTGAGGAACAGAACAGAGGAAGAATAAACAGGATTTATAGAGTACCATTCTGGTTCAGAAATATTTGGGTTAAATCCAACCGCTTGAAGGAATTTATCATATTCCTGCCCTCACACTTCCCCCCCACCACTTGGATGTAGTTGAGCACAAGCTGTACATTTGCCTACTATAAGAATTTGCCAATCAAGTAAAAGGTGCAAACCCCAGCAGAAGTACTTGAGTTAGCCTTAGATTATTTTTCTTAACAAAAAACTACTGGGGAGTGCAGCCTCTAGTCTCTTGTTATAAGGATGGACCACACTCAATAATAATCAAAAGATGGTAAACTAAAATTTTAGGGGTTCCAAACCCCTTAAGGCTGCTATGTATAACCATTGGCTGTTATTATTTATCCCCAAGTGGATGATACTTGATTGAAAGTAAGATAATTCATAAGCTTAGCAAGATAAGCAACAAGAATAACATAGGCAAAGAATTGGTCTACTGAATATCATTGTTATATAATACTTATACATAGCATGATGATGTTGAAATTCCAAGATATATCATGCCAGAAAGGGACATAAATATGATTAACCAACTCTCATGAACCCACAATTACTTATTTATCTCATGATATGATCCAAATCATAAAAAAAACTACTGTGACGAATACCAAGGACAAGTTATTCTTGTATCCATCAATGAAACCTACCCCCATAGCTCATCTGACCTGCCGTAACATGCATAATCTTGAAATAGAAGTGGCACAAACTGTTAAACAGAAAACAACAAGAACGACCACTACTCAACCTCTACCCCAAAAAGTTGTGATATGATATATAGATTCTTAATTGGGATACACCAAATTAATTATTTTTCTCGTAAAATCTCACTTTGAGCTATATGATCTAGTAGATCTCTTCTTGCATACACATACTTACCACTTTCAACTGTCACGCTAGGTATCTCTCTTATCTCCTTTGCTAATTCTCCAACTTGAATCGTCTCCTAAATCCTATCTTGAATCCCTCTTCTCTTCTGTGGCATTGGACAAATTATCTTAAACTACTGAGAGCAATATCTGGAAGCAGCACAAACTGGCAGACTACTTTAAAAAGACACGGATTTTGATACAATCAGCAGAGAACAAGGGTTTTATTGCAAGACATTCTTGCTAACAAGAATCACTTCAATGGTTTCCTGAGTCACAATTGCAATAGGTTCTGTTTGTGGTTTTCACATATGTTAGATTATCAACAGGGAGAAAATAGTTTATATAAACCTACAAATATCATTTTTCCTAAGAGGTTAGGTAATTAAAAATGAACAAAAAGGGACCAATAAGCAATGTAATTATTAGCATCAACAGAGAGCGTATTTATTGCAGAACAAAACCATTCATACCTAATTTATTACAGGTGATATATGGGGCATCAGAATGTGGTAAACAATCAACCACTACTATGTTCTCTCTGCTGGAGTAAGATGCCCCATCTGTTCTGCAAGATTATTTACGTTTCTCATATTCCACCAAAACTTTCCATGATCAGCAGGTTTGCCTTCATTCTTTCTTCCATCAGAATCCTTTCTTTCTGACTGAACTTCCTGTGTGTCTGATGAACCAGGATTCTCTGTCAAGAACTGCTCCCAAAATACGTCATTGACCCCAGTTGGCACTGTAATTGTTGTCCCCACGACTTGTTCCTTTGGTGGAACAGGCTCAGGTGCAGCAGGTGCAGCAGCTGCAACAGGCTCAGAGTTCATATCAATCCAAGAGGACTTAGCCCTCACCTCAACTACTTGTACAGAAGATATAGCCGGACTCTCTGCACAACTTGTAGATTCATCCAAGTCCAAGCTTGAATTGTTTTCTAAAACCATATCACCAAAATCATGTGCAATGTCCTCCCAAAATAACAGGAACGATTCCAGCTGATCTAAGTGCTCCATGTTTGATGTCAAGACTGAGGCACTTTCTACACTTTCTCTAGCTAAAATTTGGGAAATTCCCATATTATTTTCTTCAAGGCTAGCTTCATCATAAACAGTGTCCAGTTCTTGGCAATCTTCTCTTTCTATCATGTGTTTCAGAATGTAGCAAGAGATAGGCAAGGCCGGGTTTCTGCAATACTCGAGAAACAGAAGATACTATAGTTTGTTGCCGCCGTTCCAGATGTTGCAAACGCTCCTTCAAGAACTTCATTTGCAACTCAAATGCGTGTTTCTCCTGTTCATGTCCCTGTAACTCCAAAATAAGTCTTTCTCTATCATGTTTAAGTTTCTCAATATCCTCCTTCAAACTCTGCCTTTCTGATTCAGTTAGTGGAGATGCTCCTTGCCCTTGTACATTCTGTAAAGAATGGCTATGAACCGGTTTTCGCCTGTGGATGTTCTTCAAGAGATGTGGTTGATCTCTTATGAAATCTTCATTTGCAAATTCCCACTGTTCTGGATCAATTTTCCTAAAACCCTGTTATAATCAGGGAGCAGCACACAATTTAGTCACCCAAAACAAAAGAAAAATTGTAACACCAACATAATGAAAATTAGCTTACATATGTGTTGAGCTGTCTGATGAAACTTGAAAAGTTATTGTGCTTAAAGTATCTCGGTAGCAAATCACTTGCAAACTCTGGCGGATTCAATACTACAAAGCTTTTGTTACTTGCACTCCAGGAGACAACCAAATCTGTGGAAGGATCATCGACCATCTCATAAGTCTTTGTAAGGAAAGGAGGAAGGGAACTTGAACTGCCCTGAGCTTCATCCATCCAGAAAACTCCAATTCCCAATCACAGGTAGCCCCCTCCCTTATGGCAGTAGTCGAAGTCAAGAGATCAACCACCTCAAATTCCTAATTCCCACAAGAATTAAATTCTAAATCGCCTTCTATATTATGGTCCAGAAACACAGTAGCAACTCCCAAGTCTCGAAGCAGATCTTCCAAAAATGATAAAGATGAAAAATTCTTCTTTCCACGGAATTACTGATTCCTCATCCTAGATAATTTCAAACCCCAGAATTCTTTATAGCTGAACTGAAATACCCTCTAATTCCCACCACATAATACTCAAATTTAACGAAGAAAAAACCCGGAATAAACCCTTATCTCCTCAGAAAAATTCACACCAGGTTTTACCAAACCCAACTTCTGCTCAATTCCACAGACTGCAAAACTCATATATCTCTAATTCCCAATTCAAAAATCCTTAAAGTCTTTCGAAAGTTTAGAAATTCAATCTCAGCAAAACTTCTTCGAAATCGAATCGCATGTACTTACCTGAATCAGGATTAAGAATCACATATAAAGTTCAAAGAATCTTTCAATCAAATGCAAAAAAACCCCGATACTAAACATAAAGTTAACGCCTTTCTTCAATCAAAGCATAGTCCACCAACTATTTGGAATCCCAAAGAAAAAAAATTGTCAGCTCCTGTAACATGTATGCCAAAACAAGCAAAGTTGATTTCTGTTATTAGTTTTGAAAACTCAACCATTCTGACTAGTTGTCAATCGTATTAATTATACGAAAAGAAAAAGGAAAGCGTGCAGAGAAAGTAACGACAATCTGATATTGAATAGAATCTAAATAATTAAACGAAAAAAGAAGAAGCGGAATTCAGGTGCGTGAGGGCTTGTACCTCGCAAACGGAAACAGAGACAAAGAGATGGAGCTGCAAAGCTGATAAAGCAGAATAGGAAAAGAGGGTTTGCTTCTTTTCGCTTCGAATTTTTGGGATCGTCGTCCTCGCTAACGCGTAGACAAATTTCTTTTAGGGTTTATTTTTTGAAAATCAAAAAACAGAGAAAAATAAATAAAAAGGAAAAATCATTCATTTGGTCCTCAAATTTAGAACTAAATTGCACTATTGGTTCTTATAGTTTACATCAAATTTCAATTTTGTTCCTTAATTGGCCTCGTGTTTTCCACTCTAGAGCTTTCGAAGCTCTCATTTTCAGCCATGATTTGAGAAAGAAACGGAGGTGGATGTTTCATTTTAAAATTTTTAATAAGTAAGTTAGAATTTTAATTAATTTTTTCTAATATCATGTATTTTATTATTTTATTTGCAATAGATTGACACGATAAGAATCATTAACCACGTCATCATCCATCATGTTAATTTAGATTGATATGAATTTTAAAATTATAAGAATTAGATTGGAATATTTTTACAATAGAGACTAAATTAAAATTTGATGTGTAAAGAGCTAATATAATTTAGGCTAAATTACACATTTGGCTCTTACAATTTGAGTCAGATTTCATTTTGGTCCATATCATTCATGTTGTTACAATTAGGTCTCACTAATTACAAAATTATGTCAATTGACTCTATGCAATCACCTCTCATTCAAAACAAATTAACTTAAGGTGATGTGGACAGACAAAATCTTACATAAAAATCTGATGGGACAAATAGACAAATAAAAAATTGACACGTGGATGAATAAAAAATTAAAAAATTAAAATTTCTGTGCAAAAATATATATTAAAAAACTACGTCCCCTTTACTAAAAAAAAAAAACCCGATCTAGACTTATGTTTTCATGGATATCTCTGGACTCAGACTTAGTCCGTAAACCCTCTTATATATATATATATATATGTAGTGTGACTCAATTTATGACTATTTCAACAAATAAAACAACATAAGATAATTATAAATAATTTTTAATACTCATTTTTCTCACAAGATGAATAGCAATAAATTTAAAATTGTATATATTATTGTATTACTTTACCTCCAACATCCAACATTTTCTTCGTTACAATTTCAAAAAATTTAAATTTAAAAATGGAGTTCTCATATGAAAACTATAAATACCAACTTATTTTCTCATTTGATAAAATTTTGAAACTCAAAATCAAATATAGTATTACAATTATTATACATCTATTTAATCATAACAATCTTGAATTTCTCAAAATTAAAAATATATATATTTTGATATTATTGAAAATTTTATATTGACATAGCAAGTCTGTGGGCATTGCCCAGATCCAGCAAGTAAAATATGAAAATACACATACCCAGTCCCATGTCCATTAAGATGCCATTAGGGCCGGGCTCGACATGGACCCAGCTCAATTGCCATCTCTAGTGGAAGTATCAACTCGAATTGCTTCACAAGAGATCCAAACTCAATTCGCCTAACTAGTCATAAGGTCTAAAATCAAGTCATGAGTGTGATAGTCAAACCCTTACTTGCTCTAATTGAAAATGAGTGTTGATTTTATGGGTAATGGATCTTTATTTTTTGAATAGTGAGTTTTGATATCATCGATTTATTTACTTTCTTTAATGGTGATTTTTGTGAGGAGCAAGTAGTTTTGGGGGTGGAGATATGTAGATTCATTATGAGTACCCAAATCAAGTGGAGTTAGAATCAGTGCTTCAAACACACGATTCGTTCTCTCCAATTGTGTTTACAGGGGAAGCAAGGAGCTTGGAGGAAAGATTTGGCGAGGCTGCCATAGGAAATGTGTTTCTTCTACAAGGTGGAGATTGTGCCGAGAGCTTCAAGGAGTTCAATGTCATTAACATTTAGATGAATTCCTCACTCAACATGTGTTTGGCTTGGAGCTGAAAATCACATTAAGCTTATATAATAACATGTTTGGTGAAAATTGAAAATCACTTTTAGTCAAATATCCAACACAATTTTAGCTCATTTTTCAAACACTCATAAGTAATTTTTCCATAACACATTTATAACAAATACAAGACACAAATTTATTTTATTTTGACAAAAATATATATTTTTTTAAATATTCTTATGATTCAAATCACTTTTTTGGTTAATTAACTAAACACAAAACATATTATGCTAAAATTAATTTTTTCATCATTTCTACTAGCAAAATTAATTATCTAAAACACTGGTTTTCAAAAATAAAATCAAACTAACCTTAATTCTTATATTAATTGACAAAAATAAACTTTTAAAAACCAAACTGACATTTCTTTTTATGAATTCCTCATATGCTTCCTTGCCTATACATTCAAGGTTTTTCTCAATCCAATCCCACTCACCCTCACATTCTTTCACAAATCCTATCAACCCCTCTCTTCAATTCTATTTTGCCACTTGTTTCTATACCTCATAATCAGTTCTTTTAATTTTCTATGGCTACTCATCCAGATTCTAACCCCTCTCATATTAGATACCGGCCCCACACGGTCCACTCCATCTATTCTTCCTTCAAATATACTTTCTAGTTCCTCAATTAATTATTACCTTACTGGTCTGTCTGTTGTAACTTAACCTTCTCTTTTACATTCACATCCTCACCTTCTATTTTATCTCCTCCTAACATCATAAATCTTGTCAACATCAAGCTTCATTTTAACAATTATATTCTCTGAAAATCTCAACTTCTTCTCATGTTCATTAGCAATGAGTTGTTTGTATATGTTGATGGTTCTTTTCCTCCACTTATTCACAGTAAGTTCCCTTCATATGGTGTAAAATCAGTTTTTACTTTTCTTCCTACTAAAGTTCAGCTCTCTCTTTTTTATGGGGACTTATTAGATGATCGTGATATCTTTCCTAATATGGTGAAAAGTTTACAATATTTGACATTAACATGTCTACTTATTTTTTAGTTATGAAAATTAAAAAGACTAAGAATATAATTAAACTTATTATCTTTCATTAGAGTTTTCTCAAGAATTTTTTTCAGATTGTTATTCTCTTTAGATATTGTTATAGTGATTGTTGAATTGCTTTCTATATCTCTTGACAGTTCACACTGATTATGGGAATCAGGATGACGTTTGAAGCCTTGGTGGCTGCCACAAAATTCAAAGGAGATGCCTGGTCTTTTATTTTCTTTTGACTGAAATGAGTCTTTGTGAACACAGGCAAGCATCTTGCAAAATATAGTGTCGGTTGAATTTGTCTAATTTGTAATTATTTATTTATACTATTCCTAAAAATTAAAACATCTTATCAGCTTATTTTATAATAAATATAAATAAATTTAAAATATAAAACTTTTTTTCTCTCTTAATAATTATTTATTAGCTTACTAACTTGCACACTAACTTATCTTTTATCTTTTACACATAATTCAAAAATGTTAGAATATTCACTTTATACTTAATTATTATTTTTTTTTGAATATGTGTTAATGTGACTAGTTTTATAGAAATTAGACTATATAAATCTAAATAAATAATAAATTTATAATACATATTCCAATGAAAGATAAGAATGCTAAAAACAACATTAGGTTCTTGTTATATTTGTCTTTGATATCCTTAGATTAATTTTTTAATGAATAGTTTAAGAAAGATAAGCAAAGATGGCAAAGAAGTCTTGATTCAATTTATTTAAAAAAAAAAAAAAAAACTATAGATTTGATCCATCTTTAAACCTGTTGCCTTTCTCTGTTGGTTCATTATATCTATCATTTTCATTAAAAAAAATATATAATTAAAAGATCGAGTAAGATAAAAAAGAATATCATATTTAAAAAAATAAATTTATTGATAGAACTTAATTATTTTTTTTTAGTTTCACACTTCAGTATTTTTTAAAATTTTCTTATGGTTTATTTTTTCAGTTCCATCCTTTATAATTTGTTTTTCTAAATGCATCGTTAATCAAGCTATAATTATTTACCTAACAAAATTAGATAATATGTATTATCTAGGGCTGAAATTTGAATTGAATTGTTCCTAATGTGCTATTTGAATTCGAATTGTTTTTATGTATTTTGGAAAATAAAAAAATAATTTTATTAAATTTTTTTAATAATTCAAATTAGAATTCGAATAATATATCAAAAATTCATTACTTATTCAAAGTTGAATTTTAAACAGAATTTGAATTTGAAAGAAAAAACAACTGTTACCAAAAGCTCCAGAATAACAGAGAAAACAAAGATCGCCTCCGATTTCTTACTTCAAGACTCCAAAAGCAAAGATCTACCAAAATTAATAACGGGTTTTTCATCATAGTGGCTGAAAAAAGAGAAAGTCAAACCAGAAGAATCGAGGAAGGGAAGGAAATTGTAGATCATAACTCATGGAAGAGAAAGGCAGAGAACTAGTGCACTTTCTCAATTTAGCGGCAGAATATGATAGAAAAAGTAAAACTTAGTTAGAGGTGAGGACCGTAGGGTTTGTTTAGACTATAAAAATTTCTATGCTTCGAAATTATGTGGGCTGGAGCTTAGTGGGAAATAAGATGGGCTGGAAATGAATTGGATTATATATTTAAAATTAATTGGGTAATTGGGTGGTTTGACTCAAATCTTCTAATTTTAGGGACCCGAAAAAACCAGTTCAACTCATTACAAAGACAATATTGCCAACCATATTTTAAAATTATGATTTTAAGTTGAGTTGGTTTCGGCTCAAAGCAGTCGGTTATGAGTTGGATATCCTAGTTTTTCAAATTTTATGCTCACCTCTAATCACATCATATGAATAAATAGAATATTCCACTTAACTTTCATATAAAAAGAAAATAATCTTAATTATATATATATTTTAAAGAAAAATATTTTAAAAAAAGTTATCAAGTCAGTTATTGTTACATCATCTAAACTATCGCACCTTTTGAGATAATAATAGAATCATGTTGTTGAGATTTGAGAAGTTTCTATTTTAGACTGTAAACCCACATATTAAACTTTTGGGTTTAAGTTTGTTCACTATCCTTTATACAAGCATTGCTTGTTGGACTCTGAAACATTTCTCTCCAAACAAGTGGTACCAGAGCCGATGGTTTCTCGAGAAAGAATGGTCTTTAAACATGAATGGTAAATTCTAGCATTGACTCCATGGTAATCAAGGGCGGATCTGGTGAGAAGCCAGAGGGGACAATTATATATAACCCCTATGAAAAATTATATATTGCCCCCACTGGCTTTTGAAAATTATATATAAGCCTTATAAAAAAATTATATTGCCCCTAGTCATTTAGTGTTATATAAAATTTTGCCCCCGCATATTTTAATTGTTTTCAATTTCATCACACTAACAAATTTCTCTCAAGACAAAAATCAAACTAACATTAGATAGGTTATACTTTGTAGTTTCAAAATTTTGCACTTAACTTTTTAGAATTTACTAAAAATCTAACAATTTAGTAAGGAAAAACATATTCAATTATTCAAATTTTCTTAGTCAATTTGAAATTTTTTTCACTCAACTCATAACATTCGATAACCAACTTCATAGTGTATTTTAAAACTATTAAAAAATGAGTAGGGTATTTCACAAAATTTATAACTTCTACTCTTTTGATTAAAATTGTTTTTGGAAACTATCATTCTCATTAGTTAGGCATCTATTTTCTCTCATCATCTTTTTATTAAAAATTATTATAGAAACTTGATTAACTGAAATTAGAATTGCAACAATATTATTTTCATGACACAAAAATATGTGACTTACACAATTTTATTTTTTTAAACAAATTTATTGAAAAAAATTTGTTGTGTGTGGAGTGTATAAATATATATTTAACTAATTTATTGTTTATGAAAATAAAATATTTATCACTAATTAAAAGTTTTGGATCCACTTATGGTAATAGTAGTGTAATAGAAGAGCAGTGACCATAGATTTTTTATATTAATCAATTCACGGATCATATTTTATTCAAATAATGATTTGTTATGTTCATTCAAATTATGAAAAATATATAAAAAATATATATATATTTTTAACAAACCCAATTCATAGTGGATTGGGTTGTGTGACTTGCCTCCGAATCATGACGAATTTTATTTATTTAGAATCAATAATTTTAAATCATATCAGTTTGGTAAATTTGAATAATGTTCTAACCTCAAATTCGGATCGATAATGATAATGTTCATGATCCGGCCCGACCCATAGCATGGTGTTAGAAGTTAGTATAGTATGATTTTTTTTTCCCCGGTAGAAGAAACAAACACGGGCAAGTCACGCCATCACGTTAAAAAAAAAAAAAAACGAATGCTATTGTGAATTTTGCCGTCTTTCTTTTCCGTATAAAAATCCCATCTTTTACAGAATTTAGGGTTTCTCTGATTTAGGGTTTTTAGTTCGCAGCCGAACTCAGAAAAGCGAAAATGGTACTGTTTCTCTTGTCTCTAGCTGAATGATTTTTTTCCCTTCAGCTCCAATTTCAATCTCTGATTCTGATTTTTTGGTTTTGTTTTTCATAATTTTGCATAGCCGTCCCACAAGACCTTCATAATCAAGAAGAAGCTAGCGAAGAAGATGAGGCAGAACAGGCCTATTCCCCACTGGATTCGCATGAGAACTGACAACACCATCAGGTAAAGTTAACGATCTTCAATTATTTATTTTCACTCTTTACTAATAATTTCTCTCTGACAAATAATTTCTCATGGTGTAATCTCTTTCAGGTACAACGCAAAGCGCAGGCACTGGCGTCGCACCAAGCTTGGATTCTGAGGTCTCTGTTTGCAATATGCCCTTAATTCATTAGAATATACTGAATTAAGTAAAGGGCATAGGCTTTTTGGAAAGAATATGTTAAAAGAGCTTGATATTTTTGTACTTCTTTGAGAATCTGTATGTTGGAAACTCGTAGGAGTTTTTGTTAAACATGTTCTGGTGTTTATTTACCTTGTTTTAGTTGATTTGGGGTTAATTCTGTATTTCTTCCATTTAATACAATCTTTCTCTTGTGTTATGTTTGAGTTTGATATTTTGAGTTGTTTTAGTCTCCACTATTCTGCTAAGTACCCACCCCGTCTTTCTATGGTTAAAGCCTTTACGGTCGCATTTTTCATTGAATTCTATGAACAACAAATAATGGGTTATAACAATTTTCCAGTTGAAACGAATCATGAATAGGCACTTAAAATCTTTTCTTTGATTTGTTAGGTCAGGTGTCCTGGTTTATATTTGTGCTCTTTATTAGTCACAGGTTGCATCTTTCTTTTTCCTCCTTAATTTGTTGTTTTTTCTGTAGTTTCAACATTGTCTTAACGTTTCCTTCATGTGATTAGTGATGACTTAATTGTGGTCCCTTGTTATTCTATTCCTGGCTTTCCTGTTTCTCACTTTTTAAGAGGATGAAAACTGAATTCTTCTTGCACATCTTCTTATCCTAATCCTAAATATAATCTATTACCTTCAGTCATTCTGATATGTGATGTGAAGCTTACAGCTCCTCTATGTTAGAAATGTCTCGTACTGAACTGCGCTGCTAAGCTTTAATTTTCCCAGTTTAGTTTGACTGAGTCATCAATGACACTAAACATATTCAGGTTCCACTCAACAATGTCAGCTCATGCTGAAGCATGCTTCCATCATATACTTGCATCCTTTTATATAAGTCTACATATGAGCATTTCTCAGTTTTCTTCTAGTGTGTTATGTGATTGTTGCAAATTGGTATCCATCAAATTGTTTAATATTACGACATTTACAATTCGTCCCCATGTTTTCTTTTATGTGTGGTAGGAGAATTTATTTTGTAGGCTTCAAGATACTGTTAACACTGGTCTTTATTCTGAGTGTTAGTGTAACGCAGTTTGATGGTTACAATACGAAAGGACTGTATTTTTTTATGGTTACAATGCGAAAGGACTGTATTTAGTTTTAATGACAACGGAAGATAGATTATGTAAAGTAAAAATAGTTGAGTTTCGAACCTACAATTTTCTTGAACTTGTAACTTCTGTATTTTGGACTGTCATCATTTAGGGGACTTCTTTTCTTCTCCAGGTTTCTGAAGTCTTTGAGTCTTAGAATTATGTTGGAGTAGTAAATCAGGATTGAATTATGTGGGTATAGACTTCTGTGTTTTGCATGAAAATAGATATTATGTGAGTCCTATTGTGGGTCATTGTTCTTTTATTGGTTTTTTGCGGGATGGATCTGGTAAAGTATAGGAGTACAAAACTCAAAAGCTCACCTCCAACCATGGGTTGAGATACACTATAGTTATATGCTTCATCTGCATATTGGTTGTTAGCCATTATTGATCAGTCTGAGTGATATAAGTATGGGAAATTATTTTGGATGAGCTACAGTTCTTGATCTTCTGCAAGGCATGCATGTGTTAGTCAGAGGTTACAGGGTTGATTGCCCGTATTTAAAATATCAGAAGCAGGATGTTTTCCTTGCACCTGGATCATTTTTTTTGTTCAAATTCCTTGAATTTGTAGTTTAAAATCTCCTATTTGACAGTTTAGGTGGATCTTGAAACGATGTGCTATTGCTGTCGGGGCCCATGCCTGTACATCTTTTTGTATTATTATTTAGATTCGATTTAGAATGTACCATGATCGCAAAACATCAATAGTAAATCCTGCGCAGCAGGAAAGGGATTCTACTCTTCAGATGTCATTCTTCTGATAATATTGACCCTCGTAGTCTGCAGATGAGGCTTTAAACCAAAGATTGTTTCAGTGTTGAGCTCATGGATAGCTATGCAGTTGCTTGTTACTTTTATAATTATTCCTCCGAAAGTGAATTTTCTCAAACGTAGTTGCTCATTCTATGTTAGCAGTTAGCAACTTGTATGCAAGCGAATGAGCTAATACTGTAGCATGTGAATTACCTTGAACCAAACAATTCTACCCTGGGTTCATTATGAAAGAAAAAGAAAATGTTGTATTCCCTTTGTTTCATTATTCCAACATAAGACTGTTCAACCATTATGACAACAGTTTGGGTTCGAATTATGGAGGAGAGCTGGACCCTTAAACATGTCTATCTCTTTTTAGAATGTTACTTTTTATGTATTTTGGTATATCTGTAAATAAGTAGAGATTTAAATCAGTAATCCTTGTGTAGCAAGTATTGTTGATTTGTTGTGCCACTCTCTGTTGCTTAGCCGTCAAAAGTTTACTTGAGAATATCGAACCAGGTCAACCAATGGTTCAACAACCAATTTTGGGAATCAATGTATTTATTACGAGATGACAAAGAAAGCTTGATGGTAGTTGCCTCTTGGATGGCAGGCAAATCGGCCATCATATGACCCTACTCGTTTACTTTGTGAATATGATTAAGATTAGAGTGTGTGGTCTCCTACCACATCAACCACTAGATAATGGATAATGATAAGAAAAGACAATTAAAGCACTTTCGTATGTAGAGGCTCCTTGGAGAAAACAAGATTTGGTAAGTTATTGAGATCATGTGAAGAAATTTTTACGAATTGAATCAACTGATATGTTGAATTATAGAATTAATTACGAGATCTAATATTCTCTTATTTGTAATCTCAATTGTTTGTCATAAAAAGAGAATTATATCTGTCTTTCTCTTTTTTGAACGTAATTTTATATTTTGATTAGAGTTGTGTATGAACAAATTGTTTTTTTTTTTTAGAGATGTACTCCATTACACATTGAAATTATGTTTTATTTTTTCTTTTCTTTTTTCCTAATGTTATTTCAGATTTGTATACATGAAAAGACAAAATAAAAATAGACTAGTACCATTAATTTTTATAAAGGATTGGGTGCAAAGCAAAAGCGAAAGCAAAACAAAGAGGACCCATAGGATTCTGTATATTTCAGTACAGCTGGTTAGAGATGTTGGAGTAATGCGGCGCACGTGTGGATGGTTGGAGCATGACACCGAAACATGGCCACATGCCTTATCCTACCAAAACCAACAGGCACTGTTATTTATACTTATGCTAGTTGTTGTGACACGTGCAACGCACGTGAGTCATTCTTACATAAAAATGAATTAAAAATATTATTTTCATATATTATAAAAGCTTATAAATAAACCTAACTCATAATACAAATTTAATTAGAAATTAATCCAACTTTACACGAAATCCAAATCTAACAATTGATAAAATTATACATATCATTTGTCTCTTTGATTCCTTATAACTAAAAACCTTGCTCTATCATAGTAATTTTAATTATTAATAAAATTTTAACTCAACGAGCTATAGTAGAAAGATAATAATTTTAAGTTCAAATCCCACCATCAATTGATGTGTGGTTATTTTGTACTTAATTGTGAGTTGCTTTTTCACGTGGCTCAAGTCGTTAGGTTGATAAATTGAGAATTTCTTGTTATAATATATAATATCTGATTAATCTAATACTATTTATATCTACATAATAAAAAATACTTTACTTTAATTTAATGCATTGACAAATTGTAAAAGACAATAGAAGAGGCAAAACAACAAATGTGGTCATCATTGTGTATATGAAAAAAAATTCAAAGGCTAACACAAAGAAGAAAATGTATTATAAGGAGAAAATAAATTGTTTACTTCAAGTAATTTGGGATGGCATTTTCATTATGTCCCGCTTCCTACCAGTTTTACCTCAACGAGTAGAGAAGATACTCATCCTGTTGTGGATAAGGGAATGTAAGAATATACAATTTTATACTCTCTGTGGTCTTACGGATACCGAATGAATAAAGATTTAGTAAAAAGTCTATAGGTAACCATCCCCATCCTGCCCTACACTCTTATTACACATATTTTATTGTAAATATTAATGAAAAGGACTAAAAAGAAACAACTAAATGTTAGGCTTGATTCAGTTGGAGTTTTACTTTATTTGAATGTGAAAATTATTGATTACATATTTTATACTGTTATTAACATAATTAAATAAATTAAGTATTATAATGTTTTACTTAATTTTATTCATTTCTAATTAGGGATAAATGGTCATATAAGAGTTTACTCTCTAACCATGGTGATAAGGAATTGGGTATTGATAACAAATAAAGAAGAGCATTTGAGGTAATATGCTAAAACAAATGCTCACAATGGCCCCTGCACTCTGATGTAGATATATATGCTAGTGATCTCACGTGCATTGCACATATTATATTTTAATTTAATTAGATAAAAATATATTTAAATATTAAAAGAGTGAGAGGGTGAGAATGAGTAGGAGACTGGTAAGGTAAGAGAGTAATAAAGTACGAGGTTATTTTTTAATAATTATTAAGTGATTAGATGAATTTTATTAATTGAATTTATTTTGTAAATAATTTAAATACTCTTTTATAATAATATGGATATTTAGGACTTTAAAGCTGAAAAAAAAAATGAAAAAAAAAAAAGAGAGGAGGAATAGCAAGCATGGGACAATTCAAGCTACCAACATAGCATAAAAAAAGGTACAATTTAAATTAAGAATCACAAAGAATATTGAATGAAAAAAAAAAAAATGACGTCGAGCAATTTCATTCCAACAAAAATGCATTAATAGGTAGAGTTTTCTTTCTTTTTGGAAAAACAATGAAAAACCCAAACACAAACATCTGATTATGAGGGATACACTAACCTTGTTAAAATTGCTTTTATTTATTTATTTATATTAATAAAATTTAATAATAATGAACTTTACTAATAATTAAATTCTTTATATTACAAATAATCTATAATAACAAAACAACATAATATATACATGTATGTTATTAAATTTAACAAAATAAGTTTAGATAATATCTACATTTGACAAACTAAATTTAAATTATTTATGAGTTGAAATGGTTAATTTTAAAATAAATTTTAATAATAATGAATTCTAATAATTTAGTAATTTTGTTTTCATATTTTATATATTAGGAATGTAAAATTAACTAACAATAGTTAGGCGAAGTAATAAGCGAAATATATTTTCAAAAATAATAGTTAATTGAAGTGATAAGTAAAATATATTTTATATATGAAAACACAAATTTCTATCTTCAAATAAATAATTATTGAGGGAATCATTAGTTACCTTCCTAATTGGAACCCCAACACAAACATCTGATTATGAGGGATACACTAACCTTGTTAAAATTGCTTTTATTTATTTATTTATATTAATAAAATTTAATAATAATGAACTTTACTAATAATTATTACACTAAGCCTTAGTTAAGCCTTTAAAGACTAAAATTAGCTATGTCATCCCAACTTAGTTCCATTCCTCTCTAAAATATGTTATATTACGACGTCGTATAAATCTATAATAAAAGCCTAAACACGTGCTAACCCCCCGTGATTCCGGAACCTGGAACGGATTATTGGAAAAGCAATGGCATTTTAGTAATTTTATCATAACTTTCGGTCAATTACAATCTCTTGCTGTATTTAGCTCACCCTCTTCCAAGCGAACTCTCTATTCAACTACTATTCTCTGACAAACTTTCTAAGAAAAAAAAAAAAAAAAAACAACATAATATATACATGTATGTTATTAAATTTAACAAAATAAGTTTAGATAATATCTACATTTAACAAAATAAATTTAAATTATTTATGAGTTGAAATGGTTAGTTTCAAAATAAATTTTAATAATAATGAACTCTAATAATTTAGTAATTTTTTTTCATATTTTATATATTAGAAATGTAAAATTAATTAATTAAATGAAGTAATAAGCGAAATATATTTTCAAAAATATTAGTTAAGTGGAAGTGATAAGTAAAATATATTTTAAATATGAAAACATAAATTTCAATCTTCAAATAAATAATTATTGGGGGAATCATTAGTTACCTTCCTAATTGGGTTCGTGAATCCAACCAATTTCATTCCAACAAGCAAACAATAAATTAACACAACTTTACCCTCGGATTCATGCAGTGAGTGGCCGAGCGCCGCAAACGTGCCCTTCTTTACAGTTTCCCTCATGAATCAGATCCGTTCATCACAAACAATTTGTTTATATTTTTTTTTACTTAAGATTGCACGTTTCTCAATGATTATGCAAACCTAGATAAGTCTACCAAAGTATGATTTTATTTTATCAGTAGAAATGGTTCTTCCATTGAGCTTAAACTCATCTGTAAGAAATTAGTGTTAACTTTGGAGTGACTTCGTTCTCAACCACTCAATGTAAGTTAACTAATGTTGTAATAACAACTAAATTTGACCTTAAAAGAAAGTTAATAAATAGGAAAATGTAAGAAGTTTTTCGAAGGCAATCGGGTCAATTAACTCATTTTAACTGCTAGACTAACTAATAAAGCTAATAGAGTAAATTATTGATGAAATCAAGTTATTACTTATATTATTCTTAATAAAATAAATTTATATATAAAATAAAATTAACGAGTCGAACTCGTAAGTTTTGAAAAAAATTAAGCATCTCTTGTTTCATTAAATAAAGTCAAAATAAAATTGAAGATAAGTATGTTTAGAGAATAAGTTTAGCTTTGGCTTGATTTGGTAATGTTATTTTGGTGGGTACTTATGATTATAAAGAACATAAACTAATTTTTTAAATTTGTAAAAAAAATAGAATATTTCTATTCTGAATTTTTAAAAGTCAGGGATACTATCTTAGAAAGATATTTTTAAAAATTAATTTCCGCTATTAAAAATTTAAAAGATAATATAATATCAGCTTTTAATAAATATTCATATTTATTATTTTATTAATTAATACAGTAGAATAATTATTTTTTTCTTATTATTCAATATCTATATAATTAATTTAAATTTTTATAACAATTTTATAATAATTTACCAAATATTAATTTCTTAATTTTTATAATATTTTATCAAATATTAAAAATAGCTATAAAACAGTTATGACTGTACAATACCTCTTAAAAAATCAGTATTATTACACTAACCCTTAGTTAAGCCTTTAAGGATTAAAATTAGCTATGTCATCCCAACTTGGTTCCAATCCTCTCTAAAATATGTTATATTACGACGTCGTATAAGTCTATAATAAAAGCCTAAACACGTGCTAACCCCCCGTGATTCCGGAACCTGGAACGGATTAAAGGAAAAGCAATGGCATTTTAGTAATTTTATCATAACTTTCGGTCAATTACAATCTCTTGCTGTATTTAGCTCACCCTCTTCCAAGCGAACTCTCTATTCAACTACTATTCTCTGACAAAACTTCCTAAGAAAAAAAAAAAAAAAAAAAAAAAACTCTGTTCACCGGCCGGTCAACTTCTCCGATCCTTCCACAAATTCAATCTAATTACCTTTCTCTCTTTCCGATCTCACTTCAAACGAATCGTTTGTTTCTCGAGAAACAAAAGCAAATTGAAAAATACAGTCCTTGCCAGAAGAGAGTTTCCAACTAGTAAGTTACTTTCATTGAATTGAACTTTCGAGATTTTTGTTGGAGTGAGTAAAAGTTGCAGAAAATGACGTCTGGTGCGAGAATGCCGACTTGGAAGGAAAGGGAGAACAACAAGAGGAGAGAGAGGAGACGAAGAGCGATCGCGGCGAAGATCTATTCCGGTCTCAGAATGTACGGTAACTACAAGCTTCCCAAGCACTGTGACAATAACGAAGTACTCAAAGCTTTATGTAACGAAGCTGGATGGACCGTCGAAGAAGATGGAACAACTTATAGAAAGGTAAGGTACTTGGTGTAAGATAGCAAATTGTTAAGATAAAGGATAAGATACACCGATAGTTATATACTCATATCATCGATTTCTCGATCTGAAACGTTTTTTTTCCATTTCATTTTTTTTTGGTTAAATATAATTTTGGTGAATTGGAACTCGATCTCCAGGTTCTGGTTTTTGCTAAAGTGCGCCGGCCGTACCTTAGATGAATAACAGTGATAGATCATGCGTACCGGCGTACGATAGATCATAGCTATTTACTTATTTCCTTAATAATTTTGAATGCACGAAATACAACGATTTTTTAAGATTCGCTCTGTTATTGAACAATTCTGGGACTCACAGAAATCCTGCAGAAACTTTTTTCAGCTTGACCAAAATGCTAACCCATTCTTATACAAAATGACCTTTCAGTACCCTCAATCTTTCATGAAAATCTCAGTTTATGGGTAGTTTTGTCATTTTAGTTAACAATTCAGCTCCTAGATTGGACTCACTTTTCTTAAATGCAACTGAGAATTGTTTCTAATTTTGCTATTTTTTAATTAATAAATTTCTTTTTCTGAGTTTTTTCTGACCAGTTTCCTCTTTTTAGAGATTCCTGTTTCCAAGCACTAGCAATTCTCCTGAAAAGCTTTTTCCTTGGCTCATAATTACCGTTACTTTCCCAAACTGCCACTTTTAGGTTCTGAGCCTGAAACCTTCATAAAAGTTTGGGGCATTTTGGTCTAATTAGTAAAAACAATTTAATTTCCACTTTTTTAAGTAATTATGTTTTTTGTTGAGTTGGTTTTATTGTATATTGCTTTTAAGGACAATTTTATTGTTTATTATATGCGTTTATTTATTATCTTTTACCCTAGATTCCCGGGGTTATTGCAAAACTTTTTCTTTAATTGATTGGGGGCATGGGTTTGATGGGTGTGTGGGCCTGTGTGTTTGTCTGTTATATTAAAACTTGCTTTAAAAAATCCTATGCGGATTAAAGAATTGGAGAAAGAAAGATTACGAATCCTAAAATACTGTTTTTCTAATCTAATCTTTTAAGCAGTAAAGCGTGTGAATGTGGATTGTGGGGAAGGAGGAGAGGAAAATGTTGGGGGTAGCGTGTAATACAGCAATGTTTGACATTAATTACTCTTTAATAAAGTTCTTTTGTCTGGTCGTAATTACATCTATGCCAATTGCTTTTAAGATAAACTTGGAAATGCAAGTATGCCTTTGGACTTTTGAGCATGTTATAGTTTATGCATTTGCATCTCCTTATCTGGTTAAGTTAAAACATTAGTGTGGGTAAGGTTTGTCCTGAACTAGCAGCTCGTATGAGAGACTAATAGGGGGCGGATGGTGCCAGTGATGAGGAAGTTGGGTGGGGTTGGTCAAATACCTGCTCTTTCTTTTCCTTTAGAGGACTGTAGTGGAACAAAAATTACTTCTTTAGATGTCATGGATTGATACTATGCAAGGAATTTGAAATAAGATCAAGCATATGATGGTAGCTAAAATATTAATGCAATTGGGATTCCTTTGGATTTGGTTGTCATGCACTCTTGTACTGATGCCCTTTTAGTATATGATGAAATTAAGCTCAAATTAGAACTCAAGGTGATGCTAACTGTATGACTGCACCCCCAACCCCTTTTAACACTTGGAAAAAGAGGTAAAAGGAATTTTTGATTGTTTGCTTCAACCAAGAAATTTAGTATGTATCAAGTGCCTTATATACTTTTGCTGTAAGGCTCTTGCATTCAGGGTAAAAGATAGTGTTTTCCTTTGCAAATGTATTTGTTTTGCACTTGGCATCTGGCCAATTTATTGTTGGATTGTTGCAACTTAGATTTCATGACCTTCATGGTATGTCTCTTTATAGACATACCATGCCTTTCATTGTTGGACTGTAAGGATCAGGTAAAAGATAGTGTTTTCCTTCGGAAATATATATTGGTTTGCATTTGGCATCTAGCCAAGACATTGTTGGATTGTTGCATCTTAGATTCCATGATCTTCATAGCATCAAAAGTTTTGGCAACTAATAATTCTGTTTACTAATGCAGGGATGCAAACCTGTTGATAGGATGGACATAATAGGTGGGTCGGCATCTGCTAGTCCTTGCTCATCTTATCAACCAAGCCCTTGTGCATCCTATAACCCAAGTCCCGCCTCCTCTTCTTACCCAAGCCCTGCACGTTACACTACCAACACCAGTGGAAATGCTGATGCCAATTCCCTTATTCCGTGGCTCAAAAACCTCTCTTCAGGGTCATCGTCTGCCTCATCCAATCCCCCAAACAATCTCTACATGCACATGGGTTCTATAAGTGCTCCAGTCACCCCCTCCATTGAGCTCTCCTACTGCTCGAACTCCTAGACCTAAAAATGTCTGGGATGATCCTACCATTGTCCCATCCTGGGCCGGGCAGCAGAACTATACTGGCATGCCCTCATCTACCCCTCCAAGTCCTGGACGTCAGGTTTTGCCTGATTCTGGATGGCTTGCTGGTATCCATATTCCCCTAAGTGGGCCATCATCACCCACGTTCAGCCTTGTGTCACCAAATCCTTTTGGATTTAAGGAGGCATTGTCAGGTGCTGGTTCTCGAATGTGGACTCCTGGGCAAAGTGGGACGTGCTCCCCAGCTATAGCTGTAGGTGTAGATCAGATGTCAGATGTTCCAATGTCAGATGGCATTGCAGCTGAGTTCGCATTTGGAAGTAATGTAACAGGGTTAGTAAAGCCTTGGGAAGGAGAGAAAATCCATGATGAGTGTGTATCTGATGATCTCGAGCTTACACTTGGGAACTCTAGCACTAGGTAAGTATGCAGATCTTGAATTATCATTACTAATTGGATGCACTCTTGAATTAATTGCTTGTTCATCTCTGATTTTCTTAATTATTGATTTTATTTTTGTAATGCAGGTAAGAGGGGCTTGATGGAAGTTGTGAGAAGAACTAGACATTGATCCTTTTGATTTGGGTTCTTCCTTGTCTTCCAAACAAAATTGAAATTCATGTCCCAGGTCGTTTTAATTAGTTTTCAAGGCATGCCAGTTAGGAGTACAGTGACTAGGAACAGCTGTTTCTTCTTCTCCCCTCCCACCTTCCACTTTCTTTCTAGAAAACTCAAAAAAAAAAAAAAAAAAAAAAAAAACTATAAATAGTTCAAGGTGCATGGTGTTGAGCCCCTTTCATTTCAATTTATTCTTCCATTTCCTTTTTCATTCTTTTCCTGAATAGGAAGTTTATTTTACAGCACTTGATAGTTGATACCTTGGTTTTGATTATTGGTGTGGTTTGGGCTTTATAAGTATAATACAAGAATTTTGGATGTCAATATTAACTAGTTTCTTATTCATTTTAGACTTCAGTACCAGTCAAAAATGTTTCCTCTAATTAATGGCTTCTTACTTTTCTCCACTCATTACAAGGTAATTTCATACTTGAAGAATGCTATTTGCAGGAAACACTTTTTTGACAAAATTAAAGAGAGAAATATTTAACAAGAGCCGCAATATGGAAATATTTGAATTTGATTGTCTTTTTTGCATGGACCAATGATGCCTCACTTCAAATGACCTCTATTGACATTGACAATAAGATAAATGTAACGGGTAATAATCATGTGTTCAAATCCATGCTTAAGACATAATGATGATTATGGAGAGCTTCCCTGATCCACAAAACGACATCTACATTCTATCATTGCAAGGCATGTACAAATACAAGGCTGAAGTTTGTTTCAAAAGTCATATCTTGTAGCATCTCAAATACCTTGCACTACTACTTTTTGACGGACTCCCTCACATAGTTGTGGAAAATTAAAACTCATTCAAAGTCAAACGACTTTCCAACTCTCCAACCTTACTTCCTTTTGATGCAACCAAATAAAGTTACAGTAAAAAAAAATTTAACATTACTTTGCATATTTAAATTCATGAAATCCAGCGAAGACATCATCGAGAAATGAATGATTCCATCTGAACTGTTACTGTTACAAGTATAATGGAATTTCTCAATTCGAGCAAGTTCTTCTTGTTACAAATCTTACAAAGCCATAGTACAAAGTCAAGCATTTATGCTACGCAGTATGAGATAGGAAAGCTCTATGGTACCTTTTGTTCGTAGTTTCTGCTAACAGGGAAAATAAGCATTTGATAGAGTATACAAATTCCCTTTTCCATCTCCAATTATATGTTTTCATCCTTCCAAATCAATCAAATATGTTTAAGCAATAAGTCTTATTTATGTACATAGTAGGACCAAAGGCAAAGAGCAAGGCCCAGGGTATACAATTATATATACCTTTCCTATTTCTCTGTTAAATCCTTTTCTTTTCCTTCCCTACCAAAGAAAGATGTCCTTCATGTACAATATATACACTACTAGACCAGCAACTACACCTAGGCAAATGAATTGTAAAGAACCTTACAGCTTGAGTGCTCAGCAGATGAAATAACGATAATCCAGAGGTTCCTTCCTTGATGCAAATTTTCATAAAAGAAGGGACTATAAGTAAATGCTAAACCATGATCAATCACCTGTCAAGCTTCAAATACAGATCTGAAAGAGCACGATAGAGACCTGCAGCGGCAGGTGGCTTAGGCAATGAGCCAAGAAGTATGTCTGATGCAGTAATACACTGGCTGCCGTAGAAACGGGAGTTTTCTCGTGTGCGAGTGGTAACGATACTCCCTTCCAATGAACATCCAACAAATGCACCTGCAAATGTAAAACAATTAAGCTGTTGTAGCATAGACTATCATCTAAGGTTCTGAACTTGTAGTAAGCATGACTGATTTTCAAAAGGGCACATAGTAGATAAGGGATCTAATTATAAAATGAAAAGAAAATACAACCACCATGAGAAACACTAGTATAAACTTAAAATATCAGTAGTAACAGTTGAAGGAAAATAAAGGTGAAGCTTACAGAGGAAACAAAGATTAAAGATATCTAAGTTCTAGTTTTAAATTTAACTCATATATAGACTGACACAAGCCATATTGCTAGATGGATTTAATCCTGGCATATGGTAGTGTACTAGTATTAGAAAGGACAAGTTGAGAGGGTTGCAGAAAATGATTACATGAGCCCTCAAACAGAATAATCAACAGTTTGGCAACGACATCAACTTCATGATGTTTTCAGGTTGATTTGATTAAAATTCAACAACCTATCATCATTCTGAGGACTTTGTTAATAATGAAGGATTAGGTTTGAGACTTTTTAGTGTTCAGATCCTACAGAGCGTATGCCCTTGTAAGATAGAACCTTTTTTCTTTCTGTGTGTTGATTATGGAAAATGATTTGTCTTGTTAAGAAGAAATCACTAGAGTAATAGGGAGCTGCAATTTAAACTCGAAATAAAAACTAAAGCTTGATTAAGAGCTGAATATTAGATGCTCCAGTACTCAAACAAGACATATACCTTTACTGCAGCTGTATGTATAACAAGCAGCACACCCACCATCACCAGCTCGAACATCAGCTTCAAATGCTCTTCCAACGATACCAGCCGCTGCACTCAAACCAGCACCCAGTGAAAGATGCATATTGCCACTAAAGGTCTTGACAGCATCATCTGTTCTCAGAACAATTATGAAGTCAGTCAATTCTCCTCCAACCTGCCATTAATTAGTATTGCAAGATTTCAGATACATTGGCATAATGAATAAGTTACAGACAGTCCACATATTAAAAAAAAATGAAGTTGGAATCAAGTTTGGTTAAATGATAGTCACATAAAATGAGGAACCACCAGCGTGACAATATCATTAATTTATGGCATAAGCAATTTTGTTATCTTCTATAACACTTCTCCTTTTTAAAGAATGGTAATTATCATTGAAGATACTAAAGCCTTTTGTGCTTAAGTAGTTCTTTCCACTTGGAAATACTACATGGATACATATCATTTACAAAGATCATGATACATTCCTAGCTTCTACTTCATTACTCGGATCCAAAGTATATGATACTCTGACTGGGGATAGTATCCCAAGGTTATTACAGATGAGTTACTTCACCTGAGCGCCCCACCCCACACCAAATGTGGAAATGGCAGATGGCGAAGACCACGCGCCATCTTCCCTACGAGCAACCACAACTCCTGTTCCAATATTATAGGTAACCATCACTCCCACTTTCACCACAGTAATTATTGCAAGGCCTTTTGCTTGCCCTAGAATGACTTCTGGAATTGACTTCTCAGGCTTTAAACATCCTACCTGCACATCGAAATTACATGAAGTAATGCACTGGGTGATAAAATGTCAGATTTCACAACAATCACATGAGCATTGTGTCTAAAATTTCAAGTCCTAAAGTTCTGTGTTATCAAATATGACCCCCGCAGAATGTGAGATTTCGATATATTAGTACTAGCCAATTTGAAGTGAAGCTAAGCAATAATGGTAAAAAGTTAACTTCCTAGTAAGAGATGCATGGGTTTAAGTGTGATGCCCTATACAGCTATACTTCTACATGATCAGTTAATATCCTTGTTTTTCTATTCAAAAAGGAAAAAATAAATAAAATGAAATTACAAGTTGGACTATCAAGGCCACAGCCGCCCTATAAAGTAGGCTGCTAATTTTTCAGAGTCATAAAACAGCTTCCTTGCTACTCCACCTCACTGTGTAAACCGAATTAATCTCGATTTCATTAGTTCTCCATATGATCCGGACCCTCAAGCAAAGTAAAATATGCAAAAATTAAGGGTTTCTTGGTTAAATCCAAATATAAGGAGAGCACGTTATTAATACAAACTCCAGACAGATTGACATGAAAAGTCAAGAATTTGTACATTGAGCTTGGGGATCAAAACAGAGCAAAAACCAGTGAACTTGAGCTAGTACCTTATTATATGCTTTAATAGTGTTTGTTGCCTTATAAATCTCATACTCCATGGACTGTCCCCAAGGGAAATTAACCCATGATCTCAAAGTACTGAGGTCTGTCAGGTCATGAGTTGCCAACTGAGCAGCATTACTTACTTGGTCCATCAAATATGGTTGGACAGACTCAAGCCGAACACAGCATACATCGCAGACTCGTTGGGGATCAGTGACTCGAAATTTTCTTGGCAGCAAACTCCTTCCCTTGGAGCACTCGCTGCAGAAAATTCCTCCACAAAACCGGCAGTGATGCCGTGAGCACATGATAGGATGAAACCTTACACCACAGAGCATACAAGAAGAAGCAGCACTGTCAGGCAACCATTTTGGAGGCTCTGCTTCAAGTAATTCGTGCACATTGCTGAGATTGGCTTCTGTGAGAGTTTGAGCCATCTCTTTCCATGCTTGTTCAAGTAGATCGCTGGAAATCCATGAAAAATGATATCTTTGAATATCCCCTGAAGCCAATGAAGTCACTTTTCCACGGGCCACAAGCAACATTTCTACTATCACATCCCACATGGTTAACTCCTTTTCTTCCCCACTACATAGGCTCCACCCCATTTCACCTTCAGGAAAATAACCACCATTTGAGTGAAAACCTCTAGCCCACTCCTCATGGTCACTTTCCAGCATAGGTGGAACAGAAATTGGTATCCAAACTCCAGTATCTTCAAAAAGTGGAGAATCATAATAGAAGTACTTCCCTTGCTTCTGCAGGCCAACTACCGGTTCTATCTTTTCTTTAGCATGTTCTCTTGTTTCTTCAGGCAATTCAGCATCTAATAAGGCTGAACTCGTTCCCCGGCCTTCAAAACTAGAACTGGACTGTGAATCATTGCATTCCCTCTGATTACCATGTTTCCAATCATCCTGTCAATGGCATCTCAGAACCAGACAGATATAAATAAAAAACATATTACCCAATTGGAAGGTATTCACTTTGAGCAAAGATAAAAACCATCGATTAGTTAAAAATTAAATCTTCCTCACATGTTATTGATTACTGATAAAAAGAAAAAGAAAATTTTTTTTTTTCTATTGCCCCTTCTAATTTTCCTCTTCAACATCAACCTCCTCTCTAAAATATAAAAATAATAATAAAACAGAAAACCCAGGAACCAAAACCTAAAATAAAGACATCCAAAGCAAATTCTACAAAGAAAAACGAAAAAGAGAATAAATTCAAAATCAGCAGACACAGACACGAACATATATCAAAGAGGAGGACAAAAATTACCAGAGGCGAATTAGGAATCGAGTCGCTTACGGAGAAATCAGAAACCCAAGTCGCCAAATTTTCTATCCCTGCAGCTTCAGGGTTTGAATTGAAATTGTTGACCTCCATCGGTATCAACTAATTGGACATATATCTGTTTATAATAATTACAAATATATATATTCTGCATATAAAAACAAGTATTACAGAGCTGAGCTAATATTTGCGATTATTGATGATCTTTTTTTGAGCTGTAATGGCGTCTTGTTGGTTGGGTTTTATACTTCTTCCTTGCGTAGTCTATGAGCTTGGCCAGTTTGCCTGGCCCTTGTCTTTTTCTAATGTTAAATTTTTGTTTTTTATTCTTGCTTTTACCTGGGAAAGGGAGTGGAAACTATACGGTGTCGTTTGCATGTGGAAGATGCCCTAAGCAGAAGCATACATGGAAGTGTTTTCAGTTTTGCTAGTTGGTCGTTTCCTCCTATGACTATTGCAGGTTGTTTGCTAGCTGGTTTTGCTCAAAATATTGGTATTGTGAGCATCTTCCTTGTAAGTTGAGTTGTCTTTAAGACTAATTAAGGTTTGATAATATTTAGGTCGATATGCAGATAATTTAGAAACATTAATAAAAATAAAGAGAGGCAAAATAAATTTTGTACATATTCAAATCAATTTAAATTTTGTCTAAAATGAATTTTGACAAATTTTAATATAGTTAATTTCAAAACATTTTTAGTTTTAATGTTTAGCCTCATTTTTATTTTCATATATAAAAAATGTCTTGCAGGAAGCATTTAGGATATCTAATATTTGATGAGATCCTTTAAGATAATTTTATTTATTTATTTATTTTTTTATTTTTTTATTATGTATGTGCTCTGTGTGTACATAGCATTATTAAAAGAATAAAATCAAGATATACATATTTATAACAAAATTAGTTAAACTGTAAAACATATTGTCGTTTTGTCGTCCATCTTGTCAACTATACTGTCTTCTTTTCTTGCAGTAAATGAGCGTCCCATCTTTTTTGGGTTAAATTAATAAACTCTGTAGAGAGCAAGCTAAGAAAGTTTCACTACCAAGCTCGAGGTCTTGCCTTTGCCAATGGAGTTCGCTCTCTCCAAATTCAATTCGTCGATCTGGGTACCGATTCTCTTTCTTCTTCTAGCGACCCTCTATCAGCCATCCCATGGTGTTCCCGGATTTGACCGTAGAATGTCTCTGGATGGTTCAGTTCGCCGTATATTTGGGATCCAGAGGACCAATCAGGCGCCGAACTGCGCAGAGATGGTTTCGCTGACCCAGTGCTCGCAGAATTCAAATTGCCGCTGGTGTCGAAGCGAAGACCTAGAAGACATTTGCTTTAGCAAAGCTGAGGCTTGGAGGTTGCCTCTACAGGTTTTCTCTTGCGATTGATTCTATGAAGATTGAATATTTACCCTCTAGTTTCTATGAGTGTAAATTCTGTGGTGGTTTTTAGGGAGACTTGTGTTTGACTTGGGTCAGCTTCTTGTTGTTGTTGTAATGTTGTTTACTAATTCAATTCAATATGAAGTCTTTTATCACATTGGTTGCATTTGATTCGATTAGAGATACAAATTGCAAATGAACATTAACTTTGATCTTTTTGTTGTGTAATTTTTTTATTGATTCAATTCAACTTACACTTCCAATTTATGACATGGTTTGTATTGGATTAGGGAAATTCAGATTGGAAATGATTTCACAATAAGTTGTTTTATGATTCCTTTGGTTACTATGGAATGTTGAAGAAAGCAAACCTGTAGGCTTGTGGCAACTTGCTTTGATCCTTTTGAGTTCTGACGGTTTCCATTCTCATCTTTGGTGATGGGTTTATCTTTTGGTGCTAATATAGTGTTATTAATGCTTGGAATTATAAGAAATCTGTTAATAAATAACTCAGATGAGCTCTATTGCTACGAGCTTTATTCACTCAGTTTGCAGGTGGCAAATTGTGTGTTTTGTTAGTCTGTTGAAATTGATTTATTCTGGACAGTTGAATATAAGAAGAATGTATATTAAGATGATTTTAAATATACAAGAGGGAGCCTTTATTTATAGGCTAAAGTGTTTAGACTAAATATCAACCAAATACGTGTCTACCTAACATAATAAATACAGATTACAATATCAGCCAGATACATAATAGAAATTACACATAAATAAGGAAACTATAAATAAGGAAATTTGACTCACTAATTAAGCTGTTTATTCTAACACTCCCCTCAAGTTGGAGCATAAAGATTATATGTTCCAAGCTTGTTGCATAGATATCGCAGTCAGTCTCTTGTCAACGATTTTGTGAATAAGTCTGCTAACTGATAGTCTGATTTTGCATATGGAGTATTGATTGTATTATCCATAAGCTTCTCACGAACGAAATGACAGTCAATTTCTATATGTTTTGTTCGTTCATGAAAGACTGGATTTGATGCAATATGTAACGCAGCTTGATTATCATATACTAACTCCACAGGCTGTGAGTGCTGAAATTCAAGTTCGTCTAATAGATTTTTTTAGTCAAACTAACTCAGTAGTAGTATGAGTCATGGCCCTATATTCAGATTCAGCACTGGATCTTGCAACAACAATTTGCTTTTTGCTTTTCTATGAAACAAGATTTCCACCTAGAAAAATACAATATCATATAATAGATCTTCTATCAAATTGAGAGCATGCCCAATTAGCATCGCTATAACCTTGAACTGGAGTAAAATTATGTTTATGGACTAATGTATGGCTATGACCATGTCCTGGAACTAGAGTGTGTCCATGATTCTTATATAATAATCCATTTCCGGGTGCAGTTTTAAAATATCTTAGGATACGAATAACAGCATTCTAATGAGATGTTCGAGACTGAGAAAGAAATTAGCTAACCATACTAGTTGCAAAAGTAATATCTGGTCTAGTGACTGTGAGATAATTCAACTTACCAACAAGACGTCTATATTGCTCAGGATTTGTCAGTAGCTCTCCCTCATCTAGTACAAGTTTAGTATTGGGATCCATATGAGTATCTACAGGTTTGGAATCCAACGTACCTATATCACTCAAGACATCCAGACAATACTTTCTGTGAGAAAGACAAATACCCAATTGTGATCTTGCAACCTCAATACCCAAGAAGTATTTTAGCTGTGCTAAGTCTTTAGTTTCAAACTTAGACTGCAGGAATGATTTCAATTGCTGAATCCCGTGATTATCATCACCTGTAATCACAATATCATCCACATATACAATTAAAAGAATTCTGCCATTAGGTGTATGTTTATAGAAAACTGAGTGATCAACAGTATACCTCTGAAGGCCAAAACTAATAACAATTTCACTGAATCTACCAAACCAAGCTTAGGAGATTGCTTTAAGTCATATAAAGACTTTTTCAATTGACGCACCATATCGGACCCTCCTGAGCAACAAAACCAGGTGGTTGTTCCATTAAGACTTCTTCATCAAGGTCACCATGTAAGAAAGCATTTTTGATGTCCAATTGATAGAGTGGCCAATCAAAAATAGCAGCTAGAGATATAAATACCCTGACAGATGTAATTTTAGTTACGAGAGAGAAAGTTTCTGAATAATCCACACCATAGACCTGAGTGTAGCCTTTTGCTACCAATCTAGCCTTTAAACGATCAACAGAACCATCAGGATGAACTTTTATTGTGTATACCCATTTACATCCAACAGTGAATTTTCCAGAAGCTAAAGAAACCAGTTCCCAAGTACCATTAGTATGTAAGGCGTTCATTTCATCAATCATGGCCTGCCACCACCCGGGATGAATAAAAGTATCATTGGTGGACTTTGGAACTAGAAATAGAAGACAAAGAGGATACAAATGCATAATAAGGTAGAGATAAACGATGATAACTCAAAAAAGTATAAATAGGATAAGGATTACGAGTTGAACGAGTACCTCTTCGTAAAATAGGTGGTGAAGCAGGATCTGAGGCACAGGAAGGTGTTGGTACAAAAGGTAAGTCATCAGGTACATCAACAGTGTCTGCTGGAAGATCAGGTAGTGGCGCAGATGATGCATGGTCATTTGGTCCAAGATAAAGAACCGGAAGAGCCTCAGAGATAGAAGGTGACTCGGGAATAGTCGGAGGGAAAGAATGAAGATTCTTAAAAAAATATGACATCAGCAGAGGTAAAATAACGATTCTTATCTGGACAGTAACATTTATACCCTTTTTGAAGGCAAGAATAATCCAAGAAGATGCACTTAATTGATTTGGAAGAGAGTTTATCCTATCCAGGTATTAGATCATGAACAAAACAAATGCAACCAAAGATACGAAACAGAAGTGAATATAAGGGATGATTAGAAAAGATGATAGAATATGGAATTTTGTTATGCAATGTAGAAGATGTCATGCGATTAATAAGGTAGCATACAATAAGTATAGCATCACCCCAAAACTGAAGTAGAACATGACCATGAAGTAATAGAGTGCGAGTTGTTTCAATTAAATATTTGTTTTTGCGCTCAGCAACTCTATTTTGTTGAGGGGTGTGAGAACAAGATTATTGATGCAGCATACCTTGAGATGTCATAAAGTGCTGAAACGATGTAGAAAAATATTCACGTGCATTATCACTACGCAAAATATGAATAGAAACACCAAATTGTGTTTTAATTTCAACACAAAACTGTTGGAATACAGAAAATAACTCATAACGATTTTTTATTAAAAATAACCACGTGTAACGAGAATACTCATCAATAAAGGTTACGAAAATACTGAAATCCCAAAGATGAACTAACATGACTAGGATCCCAAACATCAGTATGAACAAGATGAAAGGGAGACTCTGCTCTAAAACGACTATGCTTTGGAAATGAAGCACGTGTGTGCTTGCCAAGCTGACACGACTCACAATTTAAAGATGACAGAGACGACAAACGAGGAACTATTTTCTGAAAGCTTGGATAGACTAGGATGACCCAATCGACTGTGAATGAGAATAGGTGATACATCTGTAGAGCAAAGTCACTAAAGATGTAGGTAGTGTGGTAAGATGGTAGAGGCTCTATGACTCACTCTCTGTGCCAATCGTTTTTCCCGTACATCGGTCCTGTATAGTAAAAGAATCATCAATGAAAGTGACAGAACAATTGCGAGAACGAGTTAATTGACTAATAGAAATCAAACTGAATGAACATTCAGGAACATAAAGCATAGACTCTAAAGGCAAATAAGATAATGGTGTAGCTTGACCTATACCTTTAGCAATAGTTGTGGAACCATTAGCTATAGTGACAGTGGAGAGTGATGATGGATTACTAATACTAGAAAAAAGTTTGAGATTACCAGATATGTGATCAGAGGCACCAGAATCAAGAATCCAAGTGTCAAAAGAGGTCTAAGAGAGGCAAGCGACAAAATTACCTATGAGAAGATTGCTGGTAGCTTGATACTGTAAGAACTTATCATATTCAGTAGCTGATAATGAGACATTAATAAGCTTGTCTTTAGATGGTGAAATTTCAAGTGAATTGGCTGACTGAACAATGTTAGCTGTAGTAATAACAGGGGATCCAGAAAACACAGAGGTAAAAGTACTAGGTTTTGACATACCGATTTCAGATTTTTCAGAGGTAGACATACCGATAAACAGCACTCCCTGATGAACAATAATCGTATTACTGGAATGAAATGCAGCAATAGAGAGACACGCTGGAAAGAAACACAGCGAAAAATAAAAATTAGAGGTTTTTTTCTCTCTTAGCTCTGATACCTAAGCTGAATATAAGAAGAATGTATATTTAGATGATTTTAAATATACAAGAGTGAGCCTTCTATTTATAGGCTAAAGTGTTTACCTAACATAGTGAACCTAGACTAAATATCAACCAAATATGTGTCTACCTAACATAATGAATGTAGACTAAATATCAACCAGAAACATAATAGAAATTACACATAAATAAGAAAATTTGACCCACTAATTAAGCTGTCTACTCTAATATGGACCAAGAATGCTACTCTTTTAAACTAAATAATCTTGTTTAGTATTTATAAATTGGTGTCCCTACCCATTTCCATGTTCAAATATATATTTTCTATTCAAAAGGTAAAATGATTTTCCCAAATGGAAGACACTTTTTAGTTTTAATTGGGTGTTGGAAATGCATCAAGGATGTGCTGTAGTGTTCATCATTTAGAAAGCAAGGTTTTTCGATTCTCTTGTATGAGAGTAGTTTCTGCTACAATTTTTATTTTCTGTTTATGCCTCTCATTTTATGGGATGCTGAGAAAGAGACTGTGCTGTGGTTTCATAAAAAGATTCAGGACTTCAAGCTGACAATTGTAGTAATAGTCATGCTTCTGTAAATTTCCTAGTTGGTCTTGCCTGCAGGCTGCATGGTTGATATTGGCCAGAACCAGAAAATTCAAATCTGAAAATGATGGACATAACATAGGGATGAATCCAGAAACTGATGTTCTTGTGCAGGATAAATTCTAGCTTCTGATTGGACTATGCTGACCCTTGCCACCAGAGTATATTATTAAGATCTACTGGTCAGTCTACCATTTATAAATACAGTCCATTTTCTGTTTCCGTTGCAAGTAATGTGCTGCAGAATCCATTTGTTCATAATGGTATCAAATCACCTAGTGTGATTAAGTAAATCATGTTTTTCCTCTACAACAATATCAATTCTTCTTCGTTTTATTGGTAATAAATTATTTTGCTACAAGCATTCTACTTATAAGAATATGATGAATGATAAAGATTCTTGGAATATTCGTTTCATGTTGGTTTCTAACACATACACTGCTGCAGAACTTCAAATTTTAATTCGTTAACATGTTGCAGAACTAGTTTACCAAAAGAAGAAAGAAAAACATGTGGCTGAACTAGACTGGGAATGCTGAGGTTATCGAATGTTGAGCCTCTACCTAATGACAGAAAAACCTTGGGAACGGATCTGTAGTGGTCAATTAACTTTAGTGGTGCTTTATCCACTGCACGGGCCATTTAATATGAGCTCAAACTACTTGAACAAATTTACAGTAGCTACTTTCTCAGAAATGCAATGGGTAGATAGCTGAAGGGATCAACGAGCTCTCATTCTTTTGCAACTGCAAACTGATAAAAAAAAAATAGATGCAAGAGGAATATGTATATTATACTGCTGTTGCCTGTTTGTAAGGCTATCTGTCCCTTTTATAGGAGTTCATTGGGGAAGCAGTGGTAAAACACCTAAGGAAGAACATTTGATTCAGTAACTAAACAAATCTATTCACGACAGATATAAGAATTACTTTGTCCAGAAGAACGTTGATATTGAGTCTAAAATAGCTTAATCTCCTCCTTCACTAACACAAAATCGCACTTCTTAAAACAGTGATCTAAACTTAAAAAGGGAATTACAGAATGATAGAAACAGGGAAGACCGTTATAAACTCAAGGGTTCTAATGGTAGAAGGTGGCAATTCAAGATGTTCCTTTATTACTGACCCAAGCTAGAATTTCTTCAGCCTACAGACCGAGAGAAAGCATCTAGGGTAAAATTAAAATTGAACTATGAAAGGAAAGTAACACAACCTTATCTCTGATTTTTCTTTTTTCATTTGACATTGAACAAATCGTTGTTCAACTCACACAATTCCTACTACTTCAAAAGAAACCTCAGAGGTTTTAATTAGAAAAAAAAGAAAAAAGGTAAATAATAAATAAAATTTCAAAGATTCAGAGTCTTGTCTTCAACAGCAATATAATGCTTAACAGCATCCCTCATATCATCAAAGCAATCAGATCCTTCAAAAAACCCGATCAACCTCTGTAGCTCTTGGTCGTCAAGATCATCAATAAAGGGTTGGATTTGAATCGCATTCTCGGGTTGATAAGCATATGAATTCGGGTTATCGTCGACAATCACTACTCGCTTCAAATCCCTACCCATCTCAGACAAGTCCTTCACGTACCTCCCTTCTACTTCCTTGCATGAATCACGATAAAGCCGGTGAGAAATCAGTGCTTTCCGATCAAGCCGGTCTAGAACCAGAGACGCATACTCTTTCAAACCGGCCTGTGACGACAACGACCTCGAACTTGGCTGCCAGTGTTTCCAACAGTTCATCAACACCAGGTCGCTTCAACACGTAGAAATTCATGATCTCGCCGTCTATTTGGGGACGTACAACGAAATCGAACCTTTCCGGTGGTGGGTCAGCCTTGGAGTGAATCAGGGTCTCGTCAAGGTCAAGAAAGATGGTTCTTTTATCAGGCGAAATCAACGGCGGAAGGCGATTGTTGAAGACGAGGGATCGACGGATGCTGTTGAAGGAGGGTTCTTCAAATTCTTCATCTTCTTCTGGCAGGTTTTTCTTTAGGATTCGAAATCCTCTGTGACGATTGGGAGTGTTGATTCGAGCCAATTTGGAGAAGATCTTGGTGAGACGGCGCTGGCACGTAAAGAGAGACTTGTGGATGGAAGCTAAGACAGCAGATGTGGTAGCCGCTGCCACATTTTTTATCGGAGTTCTTTTACCGTGGCGACGACTGTTGCTGCGGCGATCTTTGATAGATTTTGTTGGGGTTTTCTTGATCTTAGAAACCATTGCTGGATTCTTGGAAACCCGAGAGACAGGGAGAGAGATAGAGAAAGAGGTTGGTTGGTGTGGCTGAGAAATGGGGGCGGAGACTGTGAATGGGGGGTTGAGGAGAATTTAAATTTTGGTTCGGTGCAACGGTCATGAGTTGCTTCGGCATGCGAAGCTAGATTTTTGGATTCGGGTTTGACTGATGTTCTTGGACACTAGTTATACTTTTATAGAGTGCTTGTATTTGATAATAAATTGGTTAAAGTTGATTATATGTATTTAGTATTGGGTTCTAATTTTTTAGATTATAATGAGATTATTTTTAATAAATAATAAATCAATATTTATTTTTTTCAATTATAATTAGATTTTATAACTATCTAGCTTAAACAAATAAATGATTATACCTAATTCATAACCATTTTTTTTTTACCTATCTCTCTTTTCAAGGATAATGGATAATAATAACTATATATTAGTTTTTCACAATTTATACATATTCTTATTTAAATTGTCAAAACTTAATATATGATGTTAATTTAATTCTAATATTTGTAGGACAAATTTTTCATTAAATTAGTTTTTATTATATTTTTTATCCAGAGAAACCATATTGTACTAAATAGAACAAAATCTTTCAATATCTTTTTGATAATTTTGACAAATATAATCAATTAATTATTTCTTTTATGCAAATATAATACTAATAGACTTTAAATATTAATTATGTCTTTTATTCCAATATAATACTAATAGACTTTACTAGTTAAACCAACTAACACATTCAATTAATTAATTACTTTATCAAACAATTACATAATTTTTAATCAATCATTTCACATATTTTTAATAATTCTTACCAAACATCACATATATAGCTTATAACATAATAAAAAAAATTCAATTATATATGATAAAAAAAGAAGAAGATAATATGGTTATCAATTATAGTCAAATAATTTTAAGAAGAATAAAATAAATTCTTAGTAAAAAGTATAAGGTTTAAGCACAAATATAAGTCTCAATTAAGTACAAGTCTTTTTAACAAATATCCTAATAACACTTATTAACTTATAATAAATATAATTTTTAAAATTAAAATATTTTAAAGTGGTTATTCAGTAATTGCATAACTGTAAAATCATTGTCACACACTATACTAGAAAAAAATTATATCTATCATCTTAGCAAGTTCTTCCATGATGTTATAATCCGATAGCGTAAAATTGAGTTGTAAGGCAATGCGTAAACTTTTATTTATATATATATATATATATGTATATACATGTGATTAGAAAATTAATTTTACACCACATTGTAAGTTGACTTGAACTTTAAATTTTCACATTATATAAATTATAGGAATATATAAAACTAGTAAATGTACACAATGAATTACAAAACAAGAGTACATTGAATATATATATATATATAACACAAGATGAATTTCCACCATTCATTATAACCTTGGACCTTTGACTTGATTTTTATTATTTTGTCTTTTCCTTCCTTGTTTTATGGTGAGCTGAATTTTTTCTTTTGGTACACCTTTCACGCTTTCTTTTCTTCCCCTGTATCTTTCTGGATGCTTCTACTTCTTTCCTCCCATTTGCACCGCCTCTGCTCTTCTTTCCTTGTCCTTGCTTCCTGATTCTTCTACATCTTTCTCTAAAACTGAATTTCAGCTTCTGAATTCCAAGCTTTGCTTGAACTCTTCCTTTCAAACTCTTGGCAGCAGCGGCCGCCAACTCTTGGAAGGTCATCTGTTATGGTTTTCCTTCACCTTGGTGTAGCAACTCCCTTCACGTGAAGCGGCAGCCGAGGAGCTGAATTGGAGGCAGCAGCTAGCTACTAGGCCAGCCGTGGGCAAGCAACCATGAGTCTTGCCAAATTCCTTTATTCCTCTGCTCTTGATGTTCATGAAAATATATATATATATATATAAAACATTGACAGCAAGACAATTGGGAAGAAGCTAGAAGCTAGAATTCAGCTTCGTTGGTGGTGGGTAAAGGCAGTTTGTCACTGCCCTGTTGGTAAGCCTTTACCGTTTGGCTCCTCCTCTTTTGCTAGCTGTTTATCATGACCAAAAAGAATAATTTGTGAACAGCCAGGTTTCTGTACAGAGCCAGCAAGTTGTGAACCTTCTCACCTCCAGCCGTGAACCTTGCTTGAGTAGTCAAATGACTTGTTAAGAGGGCTTGGCAGCAAGTGGTCAGCAAGTGACGTCCTTGCTAGGGAGGCAGCTGTTGTGGCCTCACTTTTCTTCAACATGGTAGCCATTTGATGAATTGTTAAGGGGTAAATTTCAGCCACTAGATCCTAAGATTTTTTTTGTTTAATTACTCAATTTTAATGAGTTAAAAGTAGAAATTAGTAAGTTAGAAATATTAATAGTTTGAAAAAAAAAAAAAAAAAGAAAGAAAAAAAGTGAAGTGGTATTAAGATGATATGAGTATAATTTAACTTAAGTCTTTAAAGTGGCTAAGTTAATACTTGTGAGATATGTAGATATATATTTATACATACACTAATGAAAGAAATCTATGTCTTTAAGGTGTTTATAAAAATGTCTAAATGAATGAGGGTCAAAAGGGATTATAAAACGGATGCAGGGGTAGATTCCGTGGGTGAAAGAAACTCAATATTTCGAGTGTCTTCGGAGAAGAATTAAATTAAGAGTTCAAAATATAAAATGTGGCTTATGGTCTTGAAATATTGTCTGCAAAATTTCGTAGCTTGGTTCTAAATATATTGTGAGTTATATCTGTTAAACTCTGGTTGGGTCAGGCAAGATTCGTGGTGTCCTGTTTTTGGTTCATGTAAGAAATTGAGTGGGTTAATAACAGATTTTTGGAAAAGTTTCTAAATAATAAAGATAGATATACTTGTCTATTAATAAACCCAATAAATGGAATTGGATTTCGTTTTTCCTAGAGAAAGTTATGTTCAATTAACTAAGATAAGGTCAAAGCTGTCAACAATCCTGCGTATTGTACAATTTGAGGCAACTTCAAACAATAAACTGTATTGATATATAAATCTAAAAATTACAAATGATATACTAGTATAAAGCTACATGTGTCTAGTATTTTATAAATTTTACGAAATTGGATTTTGAGTTTTCTAGAGAAAGATATGACTATTAAAGTGGATACTGGTCCAAACCTCAAGTTTAGGCAGTGTTAACATTCCTAACTTACCAAGTGCTTTCCAATCTTTTCTAATGGTTTTCCCTATCCTATGCTTTGTCAAGACACCTAAAATGCTTTCTCCTTATTAATCTTACCACCAAAAATCTAAATCTATATTAATTGACATGAAATAGCTTAAAGGAAAACTTACCTAAATAAACCTATATAAGGTGAGATATAAGTTTAGTAAGTAAAAGAGTATAACAATAACGTTTATGAACTAAGTAGTATTTGAAATTATGAATTTCAGTTCCGAATTCTAATGTGAACCTGATGAGACGCGTGGACGCAAGTGTGAGTGACAAATGGAATTGGTAACAGGTGAGTGGTTAATTGCTACTTTTAGGGGCTAGATTAATATGTGTGATTATATGTTTATTTGAATACGCATGATATGTGAAAAATAAGCCATAAAATACTTCAGTAATGTATTTGAATTATGTTTGTTTGAGATTGATGGTTGTGCTTGACATTGATTATGGTTGATAAGGGCCAACTCATGAACATTTTCTAGAAAATGATTTTGATCTCTGAAAATAAGATCCAGGTGCACCTTGGATACTCTGATTTGAAATCACAAGAAATTCTGATTATGATAAATGTTTTCTAAATTGAGTGCTCAGCCCCGGTGGGATGGATTGTGTACGGAGATTAATTTGTTGTGCGGGCGCGTAAATGCCCGGTAGGGGGTGATACTGTTGTGCGGGGCTAGGTTACTCGTTGGCCCTTTGATTGCTTTGTGTGATATTGTTGCATTGACTTAAATTGTGATCTTGCGTGTCATATAAGTTGTGAAACTTACAACGTATACGTGCAATGTGAATTAAGATATGACTAATGTTACGCAATGTTATTACGTATGTTATATGTTTGTGTTGTGTGATGCTAGTACCCTTTGGGTACGATTTTTCACTCACTGAGTCCGTAGGACTCACTCCTTTCCTGTGGTTATATTTTTAGTAGCAGGATTTCAAAAGAAGTTAACCGCTAATATGAGAGTTTGTAGTCACATTAGAACTGTGGGTGTCAAATGTGGTATGATGTAATATTCTAGTATTTGTTTTGTTGATGATGTGAACGGAGCAGAGCTCCTTATGATCTTTATATTATGTTGAGTAATAAAAAGAGTTTACAGGATTGTATTTTAAGGCATGTTCCATATTGTAAGGGACCTTTGCCGAAATTTTCAATAAGTGTGATTGGTTGTAATCAACCAACTTTTAAATGTTAACTTTTGTCTTTATAATTTCTTGGTTTTATTCATTGGTTAGTCAAGAGTCATGGTCGTTCCATTATTTGAGTTAGGGTTACGGAGGTTTGGTTACCATTCCTCCGGCCAGTCATGCCTCCCTGAGGGGTATGACACATGATACTTTACCCCATTAACTATTATGTTTCTCTCATGTCTGGTCTTGTTCTCCAAAGTGTTTCTAATTCAAAAATTAACAAATTGACCTCTCATATAGAAATGGTTGTCTCTTTGCTCTTCAAACCTATTTTTTTGTTTTAAGTGGAAACAATACATGACATATATATTACACACAAATATATTACACACAAGGGAGGGCTATGTTCGCGATATTTTGCTTTATGTAGTATACTCCCGAACAACAACATAAAAAGTAATTTGTGGCCCACTAACTTTTTGTTACTTGAGTGCACGAAACAAATAATTTCATGTACCAGCAACCCTTATACTATAAAATTTATTATAAATTATGTTGATAAAATAAGTGAAGTTTTATTACAAACTTATCATTCAAATTCATAATTTTTTATTTCTCATTACAAATGTAACTAACAACAAAAATAAAATTAAGAATATCATTCAGTTTTACAATTGCTCTCTATGTGTCTTAGAATTTGATTGTTGCATGACCTTCATAGGAAAGAAAACTCAGTCTCTCTTCCCAAATATAAGTAAAATTCACAGGAAGAAGACAAATACTTCACTTTTTTTAGCTATTATTCTTATGAGTTTGGGTCTTCGACCAAGTTAAATTTAGATATTTCAATGTTTACCATGACTTTACTTGTTTTCTATGGGTCAATGTTTTGTAAACAACTAATTATTATTTTGTAACTTAAACTTTTGGTATAATGGTCATGTAGTAAAAATAAAAAATAAAAAATGCAGCGGCATAAAATTTTGTTGAGTTATATTAGTAGTGATTAATTGATAAAATTTAAACATGTGTAAGGGTATATGTAATTTTTCATATATATTATCTCATCATAAATGACATTTTTAACTTTAATATTACACACATATTTTTAATATAGATAAATTATTAAAAAACCACCAATACTTTCTGTCCATACTCAACTAACTAATTTCAATAATTTTTTTCTTGTCAACTTCTCTTTTGTTTATTGAACAACAATTAATCTCTCATATTTATATGTTTAATCCAGTGATAGTTTTAATTTTAAAAAAAGAGTATTCTAGGAAAAATACTTAAATTACAATGAATTTTTTAGTTGTTTCAAATAAGAGAATTAGATTGAATTCTATTACAAATTTTGTTCTAAATAAGATATTTCATTTTAAATGAAATTAATTGTAAAAATTTATTTAAATGTAATGAATTCTATTTTGTTGTGTTGTTCCAAACACATTGTTAAATAATCTGATAGGTTATAATATGTCTTTTATTGCACTCTACTTATAGAGTAACTCACAAGTCACATTCTTGAAACAATATTCAAATAAGTAACTTTAATCAAACAAATACGCAAGTGTCATATGTCAAAGTATCAAATATTATTTTAAATATTTATCTATTAATTATGGATATTATAATTTATAACTACTATATGACCCGTGTAAATACACGAGGTTTTGTTCTTTTTATTTAAAAATATTTTATTATAACTCGATTTAATAAAATTATATTTTGTGTTTATTCATAGAATTTATTTAAAAATTCAAATATATAAAATTATTATTATCTATATTTTTTTTAGCACATGAATTAAGAGCTCTCTTCATGATATATTAAAAATTGGACTTCAAAATTTTAGTTTTTTCTTTGATTTGCTATAGACCTAAGAAAGCAGTGATAATGAAGCTTTAATTGATCAATATATTTTGGCTAATGAAAATATGAGCAGTTGAAAATTGAGAAAAGTTTAAAAAAAAAAAAAAAAACGTAAGAAACCTGGTGAGAATAATAAAGATAAATGCAATAAAATTAAAATTTAGGTATTTTCAAAATCATTACCATCCAAAAGTCTAAACACTTAAATAATAATAATAATAATGGGTACTAATTATCAAGATATCACATGTATTACATAGATAATTTTATGAATATGCAGAACTGATAGCTACCAAAACAAAATTTGAAAATAATCCGCAGCTAATTATTATAATATATCTATCATTTTAGGAACAAAATGAAACTAGGTCGCTAGATTTTATGAAAAAAGTAAAAATTAGTGACAAACTTAATTGTTAATTAATAGAAAACTATATGTATTTAGGAATTGGAGGGTGAGTAAGTTATAAATAAGCATGTTAGTCCTCTATGTCATAGAAAATTTGATGCAATGCAAACTCAATTTTAGTCTAATTAAGGCACAGAGAAAATAATCTCTTTCAAGTGTTTAATAAAATATTTAGTAAATTATTACAATCTCTTTTAAATTTTATTGATATTACATACAAACCTCCTTTATATTTGCAAAACCTACATATACCTTCTTAAGGGTCCATTTGGATGGATGGGAATGGAGGGAGTGTTATAACCCGATATTGAAAAGCCGAGCTTTAAATATAATATGTAAATTTCAGTTATAAAATAACAACTACATAAATTAATTAAATAAATAACAATAAAATTAAACATGTCATAATCCGGTATCGTAGTAATACATTTTAGTAATTCTTAAATAAATTTTAATTATACAAGGAAATTATGATAACACAATTTATCCTCATTTGGTTATCAAGAAGATGAATTCTCTGAAGAAACTAGTGTAAGAAATAATCAAAGGATAATAAATTCTAATGTTAATTTTCCTATACTTCCAGGATCGAATAGTTCTTCAAGAAATGATGAATTAAACACCATAATTGTATCTCAGTTATTGATTGGAGGAAATGAAGACATCATTTTTTCTCATCAAAATAAAAAGAAATATAATTATGTTCTAGGTAATTTTAATTTTCAGGATATAAACCATATCAATTAGACATTTTGATTGATACAGGTGCTACAACAAGTACTTGTAGAATTAATGCTTTACCTATAGAAAAATGGGTAATAATGAAGCATCCTATTTTAGCTAAGGGAATAGATGGTAGAGAAACTATTATTGAATAAAAAGCTAAAAATATACCAATTTGGTTAGGAAATAAAAAATTTCTTATTCCAAAAATATTATGTTTTCCTTTAATGCATGATGATATGTTGCTAGGAAATAATTTCTTGCATAAATATTTTCCTTTAAAATTAGATAATAATTACTTGGAATTATCCTTAAATAATTCTAGAGTACCTATACCTGTACTTGTAGAGCATAAGTATAGATGTGATAAGGGATTTGAACCTTTTAAAAAGAATGGTGAAATTCAAACTTTAGAAACTTCACATTGGTTATACAAACAGTTAGAACCAAATTTTAGTGAAAATCCTTTAAAATTATGGGAAAGAAATCCTAGATATTGTAATCTAAGATTAAAAGATCCCAATAAAATAATTAGAGTTAAACCTATGGTCTATACTAAACAAGACATAGACGAGTTTGAAATACATATAAAATAACTATTAGAAAAAGGATTAATAGAATCAACTACTAGTCCTCACTCTAGTCCAACTTTTATGGTAAGAAACCAATCTAAAATAAAAAGAGGAAAAGCTAGGATGGTCATCAACTATAAAATATTAAATCAAAATCTTGAGTTTGATGGTTATTTTATTCCATGAAAGGATGTTCTTGTTAACCAAACTAGACATGCTAAATATTTTAGTAAATTTGATTGTAAATCAGGTTTTTGGCAGCTAAAGCTAACTGAAGAGTCAAAGCTATTGACAGCATTTAATGCTCCATGTGGACATTACCAATGGACTGTTATGCCCTTTAGTCTATGTAATGCTCTACAAATATTTCAAAGATGGATGGACAATATCTTTAAAGACATTAAAGATTTTTGTATTGTCTATATAGATGATGTTCTTGTCTTTTCTAGAACAGAAAAAGAAAATAGAACACATTTAGAAAAGGTTAGAGATATTTTCATAAACAATGGAATTATCTTGAGTCCTAAAAAGATAGAGATAGAAAAACAAGAAATAGAATTCTTAGGATTAAAACTGAGTCCTAAAGGAATTCAATTACAAGATCATATTCTTGTAAAAATCAAAGATTTTCCTAATAACATTGTAGATAAAAAACAACTACAAATTTTTTTAGAAATATTAAATTATAGTAGAAACTTTATAAAGGATTTATCCAGAAAGGAAAAACCTTTATTATAAAAACTCAAAAAGAATAAACAATTCTTTTGGGAAGAAAAAGATTCTCTACTAGTTCAGTCGATAAAGGAAGAGATAAACAATCCCCCTTCAGTATATTTTCCTAAACAAGGAGATAAATTAATATTAGAAACTGATGCCAATGAAGAACACTTGGGTGTAGTACTAAAGGCTATAGTAAATAAGGAAGAAAAAATTTGTGGCTATAATTCAGAAAAATTTAAGCCCAATGAAATTAATTATATTATTTATGAAAAAGAACTCTTAGTCATAAAAAATGGCATAAAGAGATTTCATATTTTTCTTGCACCAGAAAAATTTCTTATTCGTAGTGATAATCAATTAGTAAAATTTTTTTCAAATCAAGAAAAGAAGAGGAGAATCCAAGAAGGATTCGATAGTATAATTATATTTGTCAATATTCTTTTGACAAAGGTAATAAAAATTTTCTTGCAGATTTCTTAAGCATGAATGAGCCAGAAAAAGGATAAAGGTAAAAAGCCTTTATTAAAATCAACAGGTGAATGGACAACTGTCAAGCCTAAAACAAGGATCAATCCTATACAAGGACAATCCTCAAGTGCTAGCAGGAATCCTAGACAAGCACAATCCACAAACAAACAAAATACCCCTATTAATGAAATGATACAGCCAGCATATTTCAGGTATAATCCTCATAATATGTATAGTAGACCACTATACATTAAACCTCCTCAATACATACAATTTTCTCAAAATCAATTGAGTCAACAAATATCCTATTCACAAACAGTGACAAAGGTAGAAAAAATAATTTTTCAAGAAAAGAAAGAAGAAGCTAAACAAGTTTCAGATTTCTTTAATCTAGGCTTACCAGAAAACTTATATGAACTGTTAAATGGAGTATGGAAATCCCATATTCTTGAGAAAAAATCAGTTTTCAGAAAATACATGGGAAAAGCTTGCAGAAGAATTAGTTAACCAAGCTAATATCTTCAAAAATTTTAAAATGCTCACTAAAAAAGTGGCTAAAAGAAGTAAATTGGGATAGAGAAGTTAATTTTGAACAAATTAACACTATTCTCGAATTATCTGAATTAATGGGAAGTCAAACAGACGATGACCCAGTATTTCAAAAGGTTAAGAGAATTAGTCTCTATGAAAAAGCTAACATGATTCTCCCAACATAATTATCTTTCAAAATAATCAGTAGCATAGACAATGCTCATCACTTCAAGTTAATGAAAAAATTAGAACAATTTTCCTTTAACATTCATATTTCTTCTGATTATTGGGATATAAATATTCCAAAATTATCTTTTAGCTCTTATGATAGTCTTGACACAAAAAGTGTTGAGATGAGATTTGTCAGAACCATTATCCTAGAAAAGGATAAATTTGAAAAACTCTCAGGACTAAGTTCTTTTCTTAAAACCATGATTCTCTATCCCATCATGGAAGATGAGTCAAGATCTATGTTCACTCTTTCCATTCCTAGTATGATGAGATATTTCAGAGAGAAAAATTCTATCAACCTTTTCAAATCTACGACCTAAGCAAGACAATATATTCTAATTTTGATCTTTCAGAAGATGATTAGACTCTCCTAATCAGACAGACAATCACTGGAGATCAATATTATGCAAAATGTCTTCTTCAACTTGTCAGAAAGGCAGATTTTATTTCAAGTGAAGATTTCTTTACAATTTTAGACGGAAAAAGAATCTTTACTACAGCCCTACCAGTTCAGTACAACAGATCCAGAGAACAGACAGAACTTTGTGATCAGATTTTAAAAAAATTAAACTCTTCGAGGTGGAAGGCCCTGAAGATCTTATATCTGATGCAGAGATAGAATATAATCTTGCAAATAGAGCAAACAGCACTGAAAGCAGGAGTGATGGTGCCAAAACGAATGACAGTGTTACAGAATATAACATTGACAATATGATGGAACCATGACATTGACATCTCCACCACCGAAAGCTAAGTAGTCTCTATCTGAAGAAGACAGAAAGATGATGAGTCAGCATCTCAACAAAATAAAGATGGCAAGTCTCTATCTGAAGAAGACAGACAGATGACAAGTCACTTTCAAATGAGACACCTCAGCTAAAGAAGATAATGTATATCTACATTTAGCAAAAGTGATATTCTTTACAGCAAATAAAGGAGATTCCTTCTTATCTCTTTACCTAATAGGATAGTGATGTATGTAAGAAATTTTCTATAAATAGAAAGATGCTTAAGCTTTGTAAGGCATCTTAGAATTTCATATTTTCTCTTTTGTAATATTTCTTTCTCTCACCATCTAGTATATACCTTCACCTGTAAAAAGATCATTGATTCCGCAGCTCGTAATTTATTAGATATTTGAAAGATTAAATTAATAATATATTATACATAATAATATTAAATATTATAACACAATATTCTAGTGAGTATTTTAAAATGCTGAACGTAGATTATTGTAATTATGTAAATAATCAATTTTCATGAAATAAATTAACATAAGAGAGTAATATATATATATTGGTAAATTAAAGTTCACCACTCAATTGATTGACTAGGAACATGAAAGTTATTTAAATGAATATTAGTAATGTGTATTTTAGTATGTGATTAAAAAAGGGCGATGTAAGTAAACAACAAAAGAGTATAGGTAGATGAAAAGTAAACTAGAAGGCAAAAAAAATACACCTACTTTTTCATATTTTCATTTACCTATAAAAAGTGAGTAGTTCACGTATGCATTACCGTTCAAAAATTAAGGTATATATATATATATAATATAAAAGCTAGAAATGTGTGATTATATGTGTATATATTTAGCCATAGAATTAATCTCCTTAACAAAACGTGCATCACTCAACTTGCCTTTTCATCAATATATATATATATATATAATATAAAAGCTAGAAATGTGTGATTAGATGTGTATATATTTAGTCATAGAATTAATCTTCCTTCACAAAACGTGCATCACTCAACTGGCCTTTTCATCAATATTTTAATATATTTACTTCATCTTTTTCACCTCTCCTTTGTTCAACCGACTTACTGCTCCTTTTATCTCCCATTTTGCCATGTTTAACTCTATTTTCCTTTCCCTGTTCTACTGTGCTTCAACCTCAAGAATTCAACCAAACGTTTTGCCAAAACTTGGTGTAGTTTCTTTAGCACTATCCATACCCACTTTCTATGTTGTAACCCCTTGTTTGTTGGCTGCCAAACTGGATTGAGGAGCGTTACTTTTCCTCTGTTTTAGCTGGGTAATCTTCCTTAACAGCCAGCTTTATTACCGTGCTCTCCTTTATTTTCTTGCTGTCTTGTTAGCTCACCTAGGTTTTAAGAAAATTTCTTGCTGTTGTATTACTTCTGTAGCCGAGAGGAAGGGGTATTTTTGGTTGGCTGAGATCAAATGGGTGTGTGTGGGTAGCTTCAGTTGTAATTTTTCTTTTGGTAGGTTTTGATGGGTGAGAGTAAGGTGGGATTAGTGTAACAAATGTATAGGTGTGTGGGTGACTTGGAGTCAGGTGGTAGCCAAGCCCTATTTTGGTCCTTGCCGTAGGGTAACAGTGTGAGGGTGTGGGAAATTCTCTAGTTAAGTGCGTAAGGGCAAATTATTGAAATTAAACATGAAGATTATGGTGTTGTTAAGAAACTTAAATATAAGAGATGTAAAGGAGTTGTAAGTTTTTAACTAAGGTTTGGTAATTGTAAACACATGAGGAAGTTAGTAAAATAGGAAATTTGAAATTCAATTAGGAAAATTAAGAACTTGTACACTGTAGATTTAGGGAATTCTAATTAGCTAGTAATTGAACTCAAAGATGTAAGCTGATATTAAATTTAATTGAACTTGTACACTGTAAGTTGATAGTGAATTAATGTAACTCAATATGTGGAATAAGGGAAATTTGAAGACTTAAAAAATTAAGTTGATTACTTTGGAAAAAAAAATTATATATATATATATATATATATATGTAGAATAATTAGGATTAATAATGTATTCTAAGTAATTAATAAAGTGTTTATAAGAAATTAAATATAAAATACTTATAGAAATTGATTGACATAAGTTTTATATATTAGATAGGTAATTGGAAACATAAAATTTAATTATGTTAATAAATTTAATTTTTGAATAAATGGAAGTAATTAATTTTATTTTACGATATTGGGTGTGATGTTTAAGAAAAATTAATTTCCAATTAGTATGTTACATGTATAAAAGATTATTGAGTTGTAAAATTAATTATACAATAAGTATCATAAGTAATGTATGAATTTATAATTTTCAGCTCAAGATCGTGTGGATGATATACCGACACCATCAAATGTTAGACAGAATGACGAATTGAGTCCTTGAGCCAGTCAGTGGTTAATTGTTGTCTTTAGGGACTAGATTAATATATGTAATTATATGTTTATTTGAATATGCGTGATATATAGAAAATAAGCAAGTAGAGTACTTTTGTAATTTATTTAAATTATGTTTGTTTGATATTGATTGCTGTGTTTGAAATTAGTTGTGGTTGATAAGGGCCAACAAAGTGAGATTTTTTATGAAAAGTGATTTTTATCTCCGAAATTAAAAATAACTGTTTTTTTTTATGTGAGTGCTCAGCCCCGATGGGAATAGATTATGTACGAAGATTAAATTGTTATGCGGGCACGTAAATGCCTAGCAAGGGGGTGAAACTGTTGTGCGGGGCTAAGTCACTCGTTGGCCATTTGCTTGCTTGTAATGCTTTGATTATTTTATTTGCAATTGTGAATTTTGGATATTTGAATTGATTCATATATGTTATGAAATATGTGACTCATAGTTTTATGAGAATTACAAGTACGTACGTGCATTATTGAACTAAGACATAAATATTATTACTTGAGATTAAGTGGTTATATATGTGCTTTGATTGATGCTAGTACCCTTTGGGTACGATTCTCCACTCACAGAATCTATAGGACTCATCCCTCCCATGAATTTTTTTTTCAAGGAGTTCAGTAAATGGCATTACTAAACTCGTGACGGCAAGTTATTTTCTAGGATCTCAGACTTGAAATTAATGATGAAAGTTTGCAGTCACACTAGAACTGTAGGTTGTCTAATTTTGTGTGATGTAATAATCTAGTTACTTAATTTTGTTTTGTTGTGTGAAATCAGGAACACATGTGCTTGTATCTTGGAGGCATGTTTCATAAATTTTCATTAACTTCTTGTTTATTTCGCAAACAAACTTTTACAGTGAATATCTGTTTAACTAAAATTTATTTTAGTTTTTTTTTTTTTTTCATTGGGTCAAGAATCATATTTTGTTACTTTGTTTTGAAGTCAGGGTTACAGGAGGATTGGTTATCCTAATCCTTCAGCCGATCATACCTTCGTAAGGAGTGTGATAGAGAGGAAAGGAAATGAAACGCTACTCACTATTTTCCTTCATTAATTTAGAGTTTTTTTTTTCTTAAAGGAGCTAGGGAGATGAAATTGAGGGTTAGGGTTAGGGTTACACTTAGAGTTAAGATTAGGTTTAGGATTAGGCTTAAACATAGAATGATGTTAATTCGTGTCTTAGACTACTTGTATTTTTATTTTTTTTCTTTTTGTCTATTTCAGTTATACAGTAACGATGGTATTTGTCATTTTTTATAATGATTAGTGTAATTTATATATATATTTACATCTGGATTTTAAGTTACTTAGTTTTATTTTATATATTTATATTTTTAAAGTTTAAACATAAAAATTTTAGCTAAATCTTATTTTATACAATGAAAATTCAAATATCATTTCAAATTTGAAGAAGTATATAAGTATATATATATATATACGTATATGCTCATCAATAATTGGTGTATATAGTAAAGAGATTAAAGTTAATACAAAATAATACTTTATGTTAATTATATTAAACAGATATATCAATTCAGTAAAAAGTTTAATTCATACTATAATTTTTTTTTCATATTCTGAAAAGGAAAAAGAATAAACACAATAATATTATAATTATAAATATTATAATCTTAGTAATTTTTTATTTTAATATTATAATTATTATCACTTATTAAATAAAAAAATTGAAAATCAGACTTAAATGCAATTAATATATGGTTATAGGAAAATTATATATTAATTAACATGAAAAAGAATTTGGACAAGAAAATAAAACTAACCATTATTACAGTACCCTAACCCTAATCCTAATTAAACCTAAATACAATACCTTAACACTAATTATTATACCCTAACTTTAATTATGGTACCCTAATCCTAATACTAAATATAGTACTCTAACTCTAATCCTAACCCTCGTTTCGGTAATGTAACCTTAACTTTAATTACGGTACCACCCTAACCCAAATTATGATACCTTAATCCTAGCAGTATCCTACCACTAATTATGGTACTCTAATTAAGTTACCTTAACCTTAACCTTAATTACAATACCATAACCCTAATTATGATACCTACCCCTAATTACGGTACTATAACTCTAACCTAGTTACAACATCTTAACCCTAGTTATAATACTCTAACCCTAATTAACGTACCATAACCTTAATTATGATACCCTAACTCTATTTACGATACTTTAACCGTAACCTTAGTTATGGCACCCAACCCTAGTTATAGTACCATAACCCTAATTACGGTACCTTAACCTTATTTACGGTAACCTAACCCTAATTACAACACCTTAACTCTAGTTACAGTATCCTAATCCTAATTACCATACCCTAACCTTAGCTACAGTACCCTAAACCCCACTTATGGTACCATAATCCTAACTATATTTATGGTACACTAATCTTAATCCCCAGTTACGATACCTTAACCTAAACCCTTATTACAATACCTTATTATAGTACCGTAATCCTAATTATGTAGCATAACCTTATTTACCGTATCAGAATCCTAATTACACTACCCTAACCCTAACACTAAATATAGTACCCGAATTAAGATACACTAACTGAACCCTAATTATAGTACTCTAATTATAACCTAAATTATGGTACTCTAATCTTAATCCTAGTTACAGTATTTTAGCAGCAATTACGATACCCTAACCTTAATTACAGTACCCAAACCCTACTTACAGTATCTTAATATAACTCTAATTACGATACCCTAAGTCTAGTTATAATATAAAAACCTTAACCTTAACCCTAACCTTAATTACGTAACATAACCCTAACCCTAATTACAACTCCAACCCTAGTTATGGTACCTTAAATTTAGTTTCAATACCCTAATCCTAGTTATGGTACCCTAATCTTATTTAGGGTAGCCCTAATTTTAATTATGATACCCTAACCCTAATTATGGTACCCTAACCCTAATTATAGTATTCTAACCCTAACCTTAACTATGGTACCCTAATCCTAACACTAAATATGTTATCCTAATTAAGGTACACTAACCGAACTCTAATTATAGTACCCTAACTATAATCCTAATAATAGTACCCTAATCATAATTATGGTATCTTAATCCAAATCTTAATTACAATATCTTAATCCTAGCTTTAATTACGGTACCTTAACCTTAACCCTGTATTGTACCCAAACCCTAGCCATAACCCTAACTCAAGTTACGGTACCCTACCCTAGTTATGATACCTAAACACTAACCCTAATTCTTGTACCCTTACCCTAACCCTAGTTACGATATCCTAACCCAAACTCTAGTTACGGCACCTTAACCCTTAAGTCTAATCCTAATTACGATACAATAACCTAACACTACTATGGTACCTTAACACTAATTACAATACAATAAACCTAGTTAAAATACCCTTACCCTAATTATGGTACCTAACCCTAATTACAGTACCCTAACCCTATTTACAGTACCTTAACCCTAATTATAATATCGTAACACTAGTTATGGTACCTTAACCCTAACAATAGTTACGGTATCCTAATCTTATTTAAATCTAATTCTAATTACAGTACCCTAACTATGACCCTAACCCTAATTATTGTACCACCTTAGTTATTAACTCTAGCCATAATTATGGTATCCTAACTGTAATTTCGATACCCTAACCCTAATAATTCTAATTATGGTTTAATATTGGACGACATGGGTATTGATTTTCTAAGAGCACTGACTAACTTTATTGAAGTAATATTGATGTTAGTTCTAGTAAGGCCACAGACAAGGGCTGACCCCACTTAGTTTTTAAAATTCCTTATAATATATGGGTAAATATTACCTCATTGAGTTAATTGATAATATAATTATGCCCCCCATAGATTTTGGATTTTTTCCACAGTAGTGCACATCAAAATAACATATATATTGTGTAAAAATTTGTAATATAGATATTTTTTTATTATTTTAAATGTATAAAATCCTCTAATCTTTCTAAAAATAAAATGATTTTTTCTTTATATTTTTTTTCTAATCCACAAAGCCATTATTTAATTTCTCTCCTTTTTATACTTTTTGGTTTGTTTTTTCTTTCATGATTCACTTTATTTGAAGATATACCATATGGAAAAATTAATTCATATAACATTTACAAAGAAATTGATAAATTTTGTTTATTAAATAATTCTAAAAATAAAGTACTTATTTCACCAAAGAAAAGAGATTATAGAAAAATTTAATTAGAGAATAAAATAATTAATTTTTTAACTAACGTAATATTATTATCAATTTTTTCAATTATAATATATTAAATTATTAACTGTAATTATAATTATTTAATTTATAGTTTATATTAGATAAGCATAGCTTTATTAAAAATATTTTTACATATAGAAAAAGAATTTTCAAATGTTTATGAATAAAAAAAATAATACTACGTAATATTTTGTCTCCAGTTGACTAATATTTCTAGATCCGCCACTGGCCACTGGCCACAAACCTTTGTGTTATAGAGGAACTTCTGAAGAAGATAAAAGATGACAGGTTCCAAGCAGCTTATTTTTATTGCTGCTTTGGGGAGTATTGAAGTAAAATAAAAATTAACTGATATTTACGTAATAATAAAAATTCATAAGGTTGGGAAATGCAAAAAAATTGTTGTTTTATCTATAGTATAGATGTGCAATATTTTCAACATAACTACTATGTATAAATAATAATACAATAATTATTAATAATTTGAGATAATAATTTTGGATCACACAATTGTTATGTTACTAATTAAAGTAATGATTTTTTTTTAACAGGTATCCTTAAAATACTTGTTAAAATAATAAATAATTATATTATTTATTATAATAATTAGTCTTGACTCGATACTGTGTAATAAATATTTTATTATTTGAAAAAAATTAAATTCTAAATTTTATATGTATTATATTTTATTAAGTGTAAACAATTGGATTTGTTTGCACTGTGACAATGCATTGACTCCTTAATTTCCTCCACGGGAAAACAAATTAAAGTGACACATATCCAGAGTCTCTACAAAATTCTTGGTTGGTGTTTTCAACTGGTAGGACACCCAGCCCTATGTCCCTGTCTATCACCATTTTGCATTGCGTTCTTCCACCGACATACCTGCTCCGGTCAATAACGGTGCAATTAAAAGCTACTTCAAATCTTCAACAGTACTAATTAAACCTCCCTTGTAAGCATAACATCACAAATGACATCATGCAAACAAATAAAATAAAATAAATAAATTAAGGGATAACATTTTATTAAGTGCATATATTTAGAGAACAATGTCTAATAAATTCCAACTCTAAATATTTAATTTAAAATACTCTGAAGGTCTTATTGTTAAGAAGTACATGTAATTTTAGTATTATAAAATTTATTTAATATTGAATGATATTATTAAATTTAGAATAAGATATAAATCAAAGTATGAATTAATTATCAATCATTTTTATTATTAATTTAATTTATGCTTATTTCTTATTGAAGTTGAATAATAATATTTTATTATCAATTTAATAATTTTAATTTGTAGTTATATTTTAATCAGAATGCACACTAAGGGTATATTAATGAACAATAATATTTTAATCATTAATATAGGGGAGACCAGAATAATATCAGCATACTATTTAGGAGGTTGAAGTAATTTACTCTAAAAAAAATTCTAGATTAATTAAATAAGAAAGAAAGATACTATAAGAGAAGACACATTAATTTCTATATGTGTGATTTTTATTTTTTAGTTCTTAGTTTCTCCTTACTTTTTGAGTTGTAATAATATTGTTAATTGTCAAATTAAATTAGAATATTCTTATTTAATTTAAAAAATTCTCGTCATTTATGGATGCCATTTATGGTATTATAATATTTGGTGTAATAAATTTTTATTGTTTATATATATATATATATATATATTTATCTATTTATTTATATTTATATTATAGAGGTAAAACTCTTTTACAATGTCTTCATTAATAATTTAGACTTTCATTTGATATCATACTAGCTTGGAGAAAGTAATACTTTTGTGATGTTTACAAACTCAGTAGGCCTATATAAATTGGCGTTTAAGAAAATATATAAAAGATTAAAAATCATTTCTTAGAATCATAAAATATAAATAAAAAGTTTCTGGTTAAAACAGTTTCATTTTAGTCATCAAAATTAGTAACTAAACAATCAATTTGGTATGATTACCTTGAAGTTTGCACATCTCTAGGGGGAGGAAAAAGACAAAAAGAGGAGGCAAAAGAATGCAATTTCCACGAGAAGAAAATGATGACATTGGTCTTTGCTTTCCACTTATCAAAAAATCAACAAAGTAAAATTCTATCAAATCTCATGCATGATTCATGGGACATGAACACTTTCCAAAGTCTAATTATACATAACCATTAGCCAAATTAGTCATCAATTAGGTTAAAAATGTGTGCTCTCCTTATTAATTTTATAGATTTGAATCTTATCAAAAAAATTTAGAAAATAAAATTTTTATAAATTTTGTTGTCCATAAATAGTCTGTATTTGACCAAACCAGATAAATAATTAATTGAGATACGCATAAACTGATCCTTATACACCTAACTGCTAAATAAATAAAATAACTAAATTAATCAAGCATTATCTATAAAGAAAAACAGCAAAATCCCTTTAGGAAGTATGTGATTATTAATTTAATATTACCAACTTAATTAATGACTAATTGATTAACTAACCCAACATTATATGCACATGGACTTAGTAGAAAAAGTTGATATGAGAAAGAAAAAGTTCAGACAACATTATATAATAAATTACTTGAGTAGGTGTTGAAATGGTGAATAGTGGGAGGTTAGATTTATTTTGCATGCGTGTTGAATCTTAATCTCAATGCATCTTCAACAATTCTTGGACTTTTTATTGGGTGCAAAACACATATACAGTGATGTCAATTTGCAAGTTTCTTAGTAAATCATGAGATATTGTCTATGTACCAATTAGCAAATTATGCATATATAAAATCTTTGTATAAAAATTAGCCTCATTGCTTATGTGTGTTTAGAGTTTTCTTATTATTTTTTGTTGAGAATAATATAAATTTTTTAATAACTATTGCATAAAAGTAGAAAGAAACTGTAAAAAATTTAAATAATATTTTAATTTATTTTATTAAAAAATTATTTGATTTTAAATTGAGGTATATATGAACCCTTAATAACTTGAATAATATTGTTGGACAAACTCCTTTGGTTTTTTCATTTTTCTCATTCCATTTCTTTTTTATTTTTGCTTACACTTTCTTTTTTCTTTTTCTTTTGTGTTTAATGTTTAGTAAGACTAAGTCCTATATGAAATCAAACTTTTCTCATGAGTTCCATTCAAAGCACACTAGCTAGTGGATCAAAAACAGGCCACATATACATTTTACCATTAATTAATCAAATATTCTAGTAGATCATCGTAATCTAAGTTTTAATTTTCAAATTGATTGGAATTAATCACATGAATTATTTTCTTTCTTTTATATCAATAAATAAAGAGCAATGACATAATATAAAAAGATGATTTTGGTCAAGCACCATATTAAAAAGTTAATGTAGAATGAATCTTAGAAACAATGCCATTCTAAAAAAGTCTACTCATTAACTCCAATGAAGAATACATGGAAAGAGGCATGAACATCATCAACTACTTCTTGGTGTCTTCATAAAGCTTTTAAGTGCAACATGGGCCGGCAAGGCAACTTTTTCAACGGTGGGACTGGGACACAAATATAACTATTGGGCCTCTCCCAGACTACCAAAACTGCCCTCTTTGACCCCGCCCTCCTTTCCTTTTATCTATGTGATAGGTTTCTTTTTACGAAATACTTTAAATTTTTATTTTTTACAATTGAAAAGTTAATTTATAAGACAATATTTATTTAGCCTCATCTCTTATAATGATTATAAATGTATTTTTTTTTTTTTGGGATTGGCCTGGTGATCAATAAAGTATGCTACCTACCTGGTTCGAATCTCCTTGAAAAATGTTGTAAAGAGCAAAATTTCTTTAAATATCACGCGTAAATTAGTTCGAGTAGACGGATCGCTAAATAAAAAAATATATTCTTTTTTATTCACTAACATTTATGTCCCTGGAGATTTTTTTTTCTTAGTAGTTAAGTGGCGCACGAATCATTTATAAAAACTTTACTCTTCATTGTGTCACAGAAAACTAAAAAATTTATGAAAACTCTTCTCCTATGACAATGTAAATGCCCATATTGGGTTCTATGGGTGTGGTACTTTAGATTCTGTTGACGTATCGTTGAACTAAGAAGATCCCTGGCAAGTTTACCCTAATTAAACGTCAACTACACAAAAAAGGAGTTGCCTTCACTTTGAAAAAATAAAAATAAAGATAAAATCCTAGCCCGTTGATTTTAATGGAATCATTTGAGTGTCTCGTACTCCTTCTTAATGTGTCCAAATATAAATTAAAATTGTCTTAGATAAAACGTAGATGTTAATCTAAATTAAGAATATTTTATTTACTCAGTATGTTGGTCACTTCCGATAAATCCAATACAATAAATATATCAAATTTGAAATTGACCATTTTATTATTTTTAAACAACCATTCTCAAATACTGCATGATATTTTTTTATACTTTTTCTAATTAATTTAATACTTAAAAAGTTTCTATGTGATGAAACCTTCTTATTTAATTTTAGAAATTGAAAGTTGAAATTCTAGAGCCTACCAATTAGTTTAACTTAATTACTAACTTTTAAAAATATTGAGCTGTGATATTTTGGATATTTCTCAATGTTTCTGCTCTCATTAGGGAGATACCCTCAACTAATATATGTAATGGATATTCCATCCTTCTATATTCTTTAATTGTAACATTATTTAAATTCTTTTTTTGGTTAATAACATTATCTATTATTATCATTATTATTTTTTATTACAAGAAAAAAACAAAACAAAACCAAGGAACAGAAATAGCAATGCTGCGCTACCAAGTAACACCCGCTTTGTCAGTTTCACAAATAGAGCTAGAGAAGAAGGAATCTGACTCCAAATAACATCAACTTCATCACTAACACCAAATTAGCCAAATAATCAATAGCTCTATTATTTTCACTATTATTTAATTTTTTAAATCAACAAGTAGTTTTCCTACTACACAAATTTTATTTTATTTTTTGTATATTTTTTTTTCGAAAACAAAAACATATTTGATGCCTCTTTATAAATGTGTGTTCATACACACACCCAAAAAAAAAAAAAAATTAAAATCAAGTAAAAATACTTCATCTTCTTTTTTGCCACAAATATTTACATATAATCGACCAGAAACTCTTGTGATAATTAAAATTGAGCGATATTATACCAATGACTCATTAATGAGGGATGACTTTCATATAAAAAAATTAAAAGTAAGATTAACAAAATTACTTAATACATTTGTTACAACTCTTTCAAATAAAAATGAGTAAAAATATTCTTGCTATTTCAACATCCACAGATCCAATTCTCTTCGCATTTTCTCTCCACTTATTTCATCTCATTAATTTGTTACATTTCTTTTAAATTAAAATTTTTAAAAAAATAATTATTGAGATTTCAACATCCACGGATTCAATTATATTCGCATTTTCTCTACATTTCCTTGTATTACCATTACAATAAGTAATAAAAACTCAAGTTATTATCCGTTTTTAATATTACCTTATTTAGGGTGATCTTATTCCCATAATTAACAAGTTATAATGGCATCTATTAAAATAGATGATTCTTTTTCCTTAAATACTATCATTTAATACCATCATTAGGATTGATTAGAAAGAGAGAGTAAGTGTGTGGGGATAATAGAATATACAATGTCTTCCTCTCATAGTTTTAATTAATTATATATATATATAAATAGTCTATGAATAGAAAATATTTTGTATCATGCTTTCTCTAACATATCATCTAATGTTCATCAAGACTAGGAGAGATTCTTATAGATCCATCTTATTCTTCAAGAACAAAAATGCATTTTACTTTCTATAAAGGAAAGGGCCCTCTCATAAACATGAGAGAATCCACAAATTTAAACAGTAATTAATTTTGCCAATTGTTTGAAAGGTATATAACTCTTTACAGTCTGATGCAGTTAATTGAAACTTGATTGCTAAATTTCAATTTTTCAGTTGGCACACATTTTATAATAAAACATTTTCAACTCAATTATGATTGAATTTTAAAACAATAATAAATACAACATTTCAATTTCATGGGTAGACCCTAAAAATTTACGATTCAATTGTTCATTGTGTTATTCTTGACAATCACTTACTCATGAACAACATAATCATGGCCTATTGACATTGACCACCACCATGAAAAACTTCGCCACCCAACCACCAACCACTTACTCTTCGGTAACATCAACCCGCCACCACCATCACTGTTCATTGTCGACTAACATTGAATACCATATCAATCTACCTTCTAAACCACCAAAGATGACAACGAACCACCGTCAATACCATCAAGACAACCACCACCGTCAACTACCATCAAGACACCCACACTTCGAGATCTGTCGGAATGACCAACAACCAATTGTTGGAGGCCCACCAATACGACGGCAACTTCACCATTGCAAGCTTTCGAAGACAAACCACCACCAATGTCACTGAAGACTATGACAACCACCGCCGGAAAAAACGACAACTACTATTGGAAGCCCTCGAAGATGACGACAACCACCACCTAGTACTTGAAACACAATTCTGCTTATAATTTTTTTATGTGATCCAAACTCATATTGTAATTTTAACCAAGTCTAATTTTAATAGAATTACAATTAATTTTCCAATTTCAATTTAATAGATCCAAACATGAGCATTAAGTTTTTCTCCTTATTATGATTAGACTAACCATGGGTGGCCTAAATAAGGCAGCTATTGAAGGTCCTAACGAAGGTTTGTTTAAACTTTAAACGGCAATTCTGCCGCATTCATGCTCGCTTCTCTGTATTTCCGGCGCGTAGTTGAAGCTTGAAGCGGCATTTATTGCTTCCTGTATTCACAAGCTCATATCATCATGTTTTTCAACGATATCTCCTATAAAAAGATTTATATTATTCATAAATTACTAAGAGAAGCAATAAAGGGTTGTTTGGTCAATCTTCTTTTATTTCCTTCTAGTCATGCAAAAAAGTCCACTCTCTCTCTCTTCTCTCTCTCTCTCTAGCTTGGACTCTTTTGGGTACCATAAATTGGAGTTGTTCTCTTGGGTTCTTCCTTGCTACTATCCAAGCTCTAGAATTACAACCAACAAAACTTTCTCTGTTTTTCATCTTGTTCCTCTGCTATCAATTAGTATGGCTGAGACTACAGGAACTAACGGAAACCATGATTTAGCTTTGAGTGTAAGAGATGGTGATGTCAATCACCATTCTACACAATCTGCCTCCAAACCCAACCAAGACTCCTGCAGGCATCTATTTCACTGTGCCTTTCATTCAAAAGGTGACCATCCCCACTCATCTTTGTTTCACTTTGTTTCATCTGAGTGATATGTATCTTCTCCTTTCTCCCCTTTGACTCAAACCCAATTGAAAATTGGGACTACTTGATCCTCAAACACTGCTAGATGGGCCAAAAGTTTGTCCTTAGCTAAAATTCATGATGGAATATCATGACCATGTTACTTAGCAGGCTTTATGTTTGTTGTATTGCAAATTAGTAAACATGCGCAAATTTGAAAAATAATCAATTTTTACAATTATGAAATGGAAAATTTTGTTGGATACAGGTCTTAGCTGAGGTTTTGGGTACATACTTCTTGATATTTGCCGGCTGTGCGGCGGTGGTGGTGAATTCGGACGAGAATAAGGTGGTGACTCTTCCGGGGATTGCAATAGTTTGGGGACTAGCTGTCATGGTGTTGGTTTACTCTGTTGGTCACATCTCTGGTGCCCATTTCAACCCTGCTGTCACTATTGCTTTTGCTACTACCAAAAGGTTTGAATGGAAACAGGTAAACTAACCCACCCATCTCAGTCGTAATTTGGTTGTACAGAGTAAGAAAATGTTGTCAAACCAAAACATCCTATTAACAAGAATGTTCAATTTTGGTAAAACAGCAACATAAGTCAAAACAACCTTAATTATTGTCTGTTTTTGAACTAATATTGCAGGTACCAGCTTATTTATCAGCACAAATCCTAGGATCAACACTAGCAAGTGGAACTCTTAGACTGATATTTCAAGGGAACCAAAACCAGTTTGCAGGGACATTGCCGTCTGGGTCTGATTTACAATCTTTTGTGGTTGAATTCATAATCACATTCTACCTCATGTTTGTCATTTCTGGTGTGGCCACAGATAACAGAGCGGTTAGTTTTACAATTCCCCATTAGGATTGGTTTAGTTTTTCTTATAAAAAATTTGCTTTTACCCAATGGGGTTTCGCCAATTGCCTTGCCAAACTCTTGCCTTAATACTATATGCTTTTCTACCTCAGACGGCAGGTCGTTCTCGATTGAAAATGACAATTTTTCTTTTTCTTTTGTTTTCTTTATGTCTTGCAGATTGGGGAGCTTGCGGGGATTGCTGTGGGCTCTACTGTACTACTTAACGTGATGTTTGCAGGGTATGAATATATTCCAATTTTCGTTAAAATAAACTATCCAATCTGTGTTTTCACATTAAGAATGATATGTTATTTGACCAAGGGATAGTCCACCTTTATGGGAAAGCAAAGCCGTCAAATTAAGACCAATTAGTACGTCTCTAAAAATACACAAGATTGTCCCATGATGGAACTCAATAAGTTTTAATTTCTTACCTTTTATATCCTTAGTTGCAAAATACTAAAGTGTTTGTTTTGGCAGACCAATTACAGGAGCATCAATGAACCCAGCAAGAAGCTTAGGGCCTGCAATTGTCCACACCAAGTACAATGGAATCTGGATATATTTAATAGCACCAACACTTGGGGCCATAGCAGGTGCATGGGTTTACAATGTCATTAGGTACACTAACAAGTCCGTACGCGAGATTACCAAGAGTGCCTCTTTCCTCAAAGAAGCAGGCCGTAACAGTTCCAAGTGATCGGCCGAAACCTACAAAATTTCCCTCTAGTCTTTGTCAACTATTTTTTTTTTTTTTTTTTTTCCTTTTTCTAGTTCTCTCTCTACTGCTTGGAAATAACCATGTATTAGGCTTCAAGTGGAAAAGTAGTCACATGTTTCATGTAGAAGATGATATTATTATTATCCCTAAAAGAAAATCTTGTAAGTTGGTTCATAGAATTACTGGTGTGCAATGATCCAACTTCCAACCGCCAAACAGAGCATGAAGCTTTTAAAGAAAAGGATGGGTTAAATGGATAAGCCTTTGTTGCTTTGTGTATTTACAAGCTTTTATTAATGATCACATGAACTCTGTTCGTAAATACACGAGAGGCTGCAGTGATTCTACGGTTTCTGTCAAACGGGACTGCATACATGTTATATAATACCTTGATCACAAAATTCAAACATGGATGGATCCTCAGTTAATTGAATAAAGAAAAGTCCCGTGATTTACCAATGCTTTCAAACTCCAACCAGGCACTAATTCAAGAATTCGACTGGCTAAGCTCTGCAGAAAACTTTAATCAGGCAACAGTTCAAGGGGAACTACGTTATAGTTGTCTGAAACTTCGTAAAAGTCAGATACAATACTGTAATTCCCATCTTGTAATGTTCCTAAAACTGCCAGAATTGTGTTTCTAACACTTAAAAGCGATTAGCATTCTAATCTATTAGAACTTTCCCTGTCATCTGACTTGACATTCCACACATGACATTATGTAACACCACACGCTGTGGAAGACAAAACCGTTGTGAAGAAATAATCTGTTGCCATAATTCTTGAAAACACAACTAATCACATGTCTGAACAGACACTAACTTCAGCCCCTGACCGGAAGAAATAATCTGTTGCCATGGTTCTTAAAAACACAACTAATAACATATCTGAACAGACACTAACTTTAGCCACTAACCGGAAGGAAGCATGCATTCCTTTGAACTGCCTTGTCATTCCAAACTAGTTCCACAATCCTACAGCCACTGAAATTCTACAAAAGCCGGTTTGCCAACAGAACCTTCATAAGGATCTGTTAAGTTTTCTTCTAAAGCTTGACTTGGTTCACATCTATGGGCATAACCACACTAATAGAAGATTGAGCTCAGGTCATCTGAACTTACAAAAGGTGAAACCCAAGTGTCATGATAATAATCACATCTACTTTGTCACCACCAAATCACAGCTTCTAGCATGAAATTACGTCTATTTTGAAGATGTCAAAGCCCTAACTAATGCTATTTCTCATGCCAAAAAAGAAGAACCTTTATCCATTTTATACTTTACTTACTCTGAAGCTTAATTTCCAAAAGACTAAATCAATCAGTGCTAAGTATATATGGGAGCAATCCAAAATTACTTAGTTCTTCAACAATTAGTTTGCCACCTGTTGCATCTAAATCCATATTATTTTTTTTATTCAACATGCGAAAACGTTAAATAAAAGTCTAATTCTGACATATTCATATTATACATCAATTGCAATTATAACATGCAGAGGGTGTAGGGAAATACTTGAAAAAAGGGTAGCTAACTGAATATAGTTCCATGTCAGAAGACGTTTGGTCAACTATTTGATAGAAAATCATACTTGCTAATGTTTTCAATGGAGTCTGGGAAGAGGAAAGGATCTCAAATTTGTGTTGGATGATTATTTTGGTTGTCCCTATTGCGAGAAGAACCATCTCTCTGCCTTGCTCGAGGGATGATGATGGGTCTACAACAGACTAGAGCAAACAACAACTCCATCATAAATGACATCATGCTGATCCATATATATATAGTTTTCTTCCAATACCAGATAATCCTCTTGAAAAAGGGAAGTTCTGATTCAAGGACTAGAGATGCATCATATATTTCAGGAATGCCAGCACCAGGTCGGTATTCTGCTCGCTGTTCAATTGTCACCTTTAAGCAGGCACTAGGTACATCTCCTTCAACAAGACCTCTCATCTTCACATTTAGAGTCTGGTCTTCTGATATATACCCAGTAACAAGAGGAGCAATCTTAAGGAAAGTCATAATCAGACGGATAGGCTCACTTTTGAACTGTAACATGCATGGATGTCTTGTACTGGCCAGGGTTTTACCATTAACAGACAGGAAATCTGCCCTGACCTTCAAAAGAACAATAAAGATATATTATTCAATCATTCAACATATATTAAGCAATAATTTTAAAATTAAGCAAAACAAAAGCCATTATCATCAGTACCAAGCGTCTATTGGAAAAAAGGTATTGTTCAGGTAGCATAAATTATAATGTTTATGGTAAAAACAGGTATTGATATATCTTATAATATAAATAGAGATGGCTTTTCAATAGATTAACTACTTTTTCTATTGAAAAAAAAAAAAAAAACAGAAAAATTATCAAGTTAAGGGCATTGATATGTGATATTTCAATACACACAGTAACCCAACCACAATCTTGAACCCCAAAAGTAAAAATGTCATTACTGTTCCTATTAATTGAAACACCACATATTGTAAATACAGAAACTCTTTTTCTTTAGTCATAAACAATTAAGCTATCAGTGAATATTTCAAAGTATATGATGAAAGCAATTTTCTGAAGCCAAGAATTTCCAATACTATCACTACAGGTAAGCAAAAGCGGTTCCCATATGTCCCATACTGATGGCAAAAGTTTCCATTTTATTATTATTTTGATGAAGAAGCTTCAGTATTTTTTGAGTAACAGAAGAGAACAAAAGTACTCCTCGTGTCTGATATTTCAAATTAAAGAGTAATTGAAACCCATCCAAGAAATAAAATTGATGCTCTATATGTAAAACTTGTAAAGAAACTTTTTATATGTCTCTTCATTAATGCACCCAGATATATTAATTGGAAATCATGTCAAACACACATAAACAAGAGAGGAGAGGAACATTGCGACGTGCAACATAACATTCATTGTGATTATCAAAAATGCAAGAACTACATGCCGTTTCATAATTATTTTATCAACAAAAACTGAAGCAAAAAATAAAATAAAATCAGATGCACCTTAAAAGTTCTTTTTAAAAAATCTGATGATCCTTCCCCAACAATGTGAGTTAATCTGATTGTAAACACATTGACCCAATAACAATAGACACTTTTTCCATGCAAATCGCTTCATACATCTTACTTCTGAATTATAACTTCGTTGATGAAAATTAACTGAAAAAAGATATCACTAAAATGAGACAATGCATACAAGAGAAAACTGCATTCGGCAAAAACGGCTTAAGATGAAAGAATTCACACAAAAGAAATCAAAGTATCCATCATATTAGTTTATAGTTACTATAGCTATGCATTTAACTTAGAAAAAGCTGCAGATCTAGGAAACCACTAGAATTAAAATGTTAAAACAGATCTTAAAAGAAGTCCATTGTAAACCAAGTCAATCATATTTTAATGAATAAATAAAAAAGGTACCTGAAAGACCCCAAGATTTCTGTTGTACTCCGACTCAGGCAACAGCAACGAAACAGTGACCTGTAATCTGTGATTAGGAGGTATAATCCGTGAAGCCATATTCTTAACGCCAACATTGTCTGTACAATCTTCCCCACAACCAACACCAGCACAAGATATTATCGGAACATATGCAACTGGACTCTGCTTTGTGTAATCAAAGTTCAAAGTTTCTTTCATTCGAATGGGCTCCTCCACTAAATACTTCATCAACCACCCACTAATTACAAGGGAGGAAACTAAAAGACAGACCAAAATGAAACAAACATAAATTGACCAAAACAAGCCCCATGCACATCGTAATGCTACTTTCCAAAACGATTTTTGCTCCTTCAACCATCCATGTAAAGATGGACTGACATACCCACAAACAAGATCCCCTATTTGGAACAATTTTCGCATTACATAGTCTTTTCCCTTCCTCAGAGTTCGAAATGGGTCGATAAGAAACATTAAAGAATGATACAGAAAGAATAAAGGGAAAGTTATAAACGTAATGAATAAATTAATTTGAAATGTAGTGGCCTTAATCACCAATCCTGCTATAAATATGAGCAAATTGAATGAAGAATCACCGATTTCAGCAGCTGATTCAGCTGAGTCACCACCTGGGTCATCATTTGCAGCAGTGGTTATAGTGGAATCCTCATTGTTCTGCCCCCTCAGGCCACTGGAAGCAGGAAAGAAGCTAACTTGTCCTTCGGCCGAATCCGACTTTTCAATCTCCTTCTCATTTTCCTTAAAACCTCTTTGAATTTTATACCTTCGCTGCTGTCTGAAACTTTTTCTTGCATCATTGATTGACTCATTTTCCGAAATGATGGAAGATCCCACACTGGAATCCTTAGCTTCCTTACCAGATATCCCACGGCCAATTGAACGGCGCCGGAGAATGTTCGCCGGAGATTGAATTTCCGGCTTGGGTTTGTGGTTCGAAATCTGAGGTTCGTCAGAGAGGGTTGAATCGGAGGCAGATGGTTCTGGTTGGTTCCTGCATGTGAAGTCGTAGAAGGGAAAGTCGTCGACTGCGTCGGAAAAGGTGTCGTCCTCTTCGTTGTTTGAGGTCGGTGGGTCCATAGAGGATGGTGATGATCAGGGTTCGTTACAAGATTTAAGAAGAAGAGGGAGACCAACGAAATTGTGAAAGCGAGAATAACTGAAATTAAATTATGAATAAAGTAAAATCATGGAGAATACTATTTTAGTAATTATCCTTGAGAAAAAAATTGACAAAATATGAAAAAGAAAAAAACTAAAATAATTGATGAAAAAAGTGATTTGTATTTTTGCATCGATTTAGTGAAAATAGAAAAAATTAGGTAGTAGTAAAATTAGAGTAATATTACATGTTTTCATACAACGAAAAATCATACAAACTATGTGAAATTTTTTTTATAGATAACATTTGAGGATCTTCTCTGAAAATCTAGCCTTCCTTTTTGCCCCTTTTTTCCTTCTGAAAAAACATTCAAACAAAATTGAAGAAATAAAATACAATCAAAATATTCTGACTAAGAAAACCCCATTTAGTTACTAAAATTGAAGCTAGTACTTGATTTTGGTCCAGAAAGTGGTTTAAATACCATTTTTCCTCTTTAATATGTTATTTAAATTTGCCAAACCTACCATTTTAATGAATGGAGTTTAAATATTAAGTGGTCATTTTCCTTGTTAATTTTGGGGGAAAAAATGGCTTAAACTTGTTCTTCCATAAGTATGTTGAGTAATGATGTACTCTGAAGTGTAAATGCAAAGAATGCAGAAGCCTTTGCTTATGGGAGCAGCTTTGGTAAGCATTTGAATCCGGTGCTAATCCTCCTGATAATTTCTGTGATGCTTCTGTCCAATGAATAAGCATAGCCTTAGATATTTAGTTCCTTTCTTAGTTTAGTGTTCACTTTAAGATGAAGGTAAGAATAATACTTTAAATGTGGATAAGTCTTCTGCTATTTGATCAATATAGGTATCGTACTTGCATTTTTTTGGGGTCTTAGTATTGTACTTGGACTTGGGCAAAGACCAAGTTTTGTGAGTTTTCAGACCCAATTGTAACAGCTCCATAATTTCTGAAGAACTTGATACTGGGTTGACATGTCTTCCCACTGACTTGCAAATCCCTCATTTAGTTGTTCCAACACATACAATAAGGCCGAGTAACATCAGACAATTCTTCTTTTTCTCTTTTCTTTTATAAAAGAAGAAATACACGAAGGAAGAAAAAAAAAAGCATCAACAAATTATGTATCAAGTAAATACCTCATCTTTAGAATTCCAACTAAAATAGATTGCCAGCTAATGTAAGTTACCTAGTCGGCATGCAATCTCAACAAAACAACACATGTAGATCATCATTCTAATGCAACAACCTATTCTACTTCCTTGAGCTTTCAAGTTTCAACTTGTATGGAAAGTACGGGTTGAAATGTCATTGTGGTACAATGAATTGCCTCCGAGACACAAACTCTAAAATACAACAGTATCAAGCATCATTCCCAAAGTCTGAACTATATTCGAAGACATCAAGTTCGACACATGTTCTTCGAGGTGCTTCTTGGCATCTTGCCTTCCCACATTTGCAATTGCAAGCTTTTCTGGAGGTAGCTCATCTTCCTCCTGCACTGCCTTGTTATATTTGACAGCCAAGTCTAGCATCTCCTGCATTATCAAAATAACCAAATAAAATGACTTCTCAGTCAATGGGATGTACTCTTAATAATCTATTTAACACGGCCAGCTTTCACATTAAGAAATTTGCAAAAATAAAAAATAAAAAAATTCAGTGGTTTCACCACAAGCCACGGTCAATCAATCAATGTCAGATCTACTGATCCAGGGAAGGAAGCAAAGTCTGTTTTAGTTGTCTTCTAATGAATCATAACCATTTTGGATGACAAAGATTTTCTACGTTTTTATTTGGTAAAAACCTAAGTAAACACAATATCTGGATGAAACTGCCAATGCATGAAGCCACCACTGACCTGGACAGTCTGCTCATTCGTTTTGGAATGTGCATCAAAGCGCCTTAGTGTCAGACCATCAGTCCATTTCTTCTTGTGAAGGTTGAGTAACATCTTTTCCTCAAGTTCATTTTTCCTGTAATTAATTGCTATGGAGTAATAATGCCGGTTCAGTCCATGGATTAATGCCTAAGAAAAGGGAAACAAGAGGTCAATAAACATAACAAAGTTATGAAAATTAACCATTTTGATGAAGGATTTGTGTAACACTCACTTGAATAGATGGTTTATTGAGATGCCCAAGGTTGGAAGTTGTCTGCCGTGGCTCCTGCCCCAGCATCATCGTTTGTGGATTGATCAGACGGAAGGCATCAATCACCACCTTACCTTTGACACTCTGAATTGGATCTACCACCACAGCAACAGCTCGCTGATTTAAAGCCTCAAAGCTCTGGATAAGATTAAAGATGCTGGCAGATTATATTTTGACCATAAGCACTATGCCAAAAAGAGTTGTAGGAGCTGACATGACTAGACTCTGCATTAAACTCTCCCATTCAAAATTCTGCCACCTACAGGGGGATCGTAGCCTCTACTGATTCCAGGGATTGAAATCCGAATACATTGAAACAAAATCAAATAGAACAATTCATTCCCATCTGAAACTTTCTCAGTGAAACAAGATTTTATAGCTCTGTAAAATTCTCAGAGTTCAGTTTTTTTTTTTCTCTCCCAAAATATCAAAGTGAAAGTTGATTGAATAAGTACATGAAAGCAACGACCAAAATTATTTGAATTGGAGAATGGGACAATTACTTGGAAGATATAGTCATCTGTCATATCATATACCAAAAAATTCTGGAAACATGCCTATCAATAATCATGACAAGGATATGCATTGTCTTCATCACAAGCAAACATGTCACATCAAGATAAACACTGACAGAAGTTTCCCACCATTCTAGTAATGTTGAAACAAATATTGTTGATAAAGGGACCTACCTTGCACAAACTGGTGGTGGATGTCAGGTGAGGATGTCATATAAGATGTCTGATCGTTGTGTGTGCGCGTGTAAATAACATACTTATATAAATTATAGTCAATATTTATTAGGATGTTTTAATATTCAACAGAACATATATCATTATTTAGGATTCTCAAGTGGTTATTCAGTGGATTTACACATTACCAGAAACAGAAAATAGTTGTATTACGGCTGTAAATTTCTATTAATGAAAGCTGTAACTCTTTCACTGACGATATGTCGACTGTAACTTTTTTTTCCAAATGATGATTGAAACCGATTGAAAGTGGACCTGGTGGTTTGGCTTGATCTGTTCTAAGTGTTCTGACTGACAACCCCAAATAGTAACACAAGATTAAATGTCACAGCTAGACAGGTCCCCTACAATTTAAAGTTATGTTCCTTGCTCCACTCTCAAAGACAGGGACTCCACTCAACCTAAATGCATGAAGGGTTATTTAAAAAAAAAAAAAAAACACATACTTTCAGCCATTTTTGGGGTTCTAGGGGTTCTGAAAGTGGAGGGTTGCAGAAAGTTCTAATGGAAGGCGACTCTCGACATATTCTCTGTGATTAGTAACATAAAGTACATTGAAAGGCTTTTTCATTAATCAATTATATTTATTCATGGTCCAACCAAAATTATTGGACATCTATATTAAGCAACAGGATGACTCATAAATGTTTCAAACAGGCATCAAGGTCAGATCTGTCTGGGAAGTAGTCATATTCCTTGGAAAACTAGTTAAATCACGAATTTTGTACTTCAGTCATTTCTGTGCTTCATCACTTGTTATTTTCAAGCACAGAAAGAGAGAGGAGGAAGGGAATGGGGCGACTTACAAACTGTTATATCTTTAGTTTAACACTTAAATCTTACGGTAGTGATCTATGATACACCCTAAAAATATCTAACTTGTTACTATAATAAGGAAGTCATATAAAGGTGTAGAGGAGCAAATACAATTTGAATGATAATTTCAGCATGACTGTAAATTAAAGCCCAAATATACTAGTATTAAAATTCATTTTTTTTCAACAAATGGTAACAAGTAGAAACACACCGCAAATGGTTGTGAAACTGTCATCTCATACTGTATGACTTAAAGTCTTAAACCTTATTCTAGTCACAGGGAAGAGACTTTCCATTGAAACAAAATTATTATCATTCTATTCATTTTCACTAGTCATCATATGATTTTAAGTTACAACCATGATTCTATTAGGTCTTCCAACTATTTCATGCATAGTCATGCAGAATCCAGGGATTCTTTCACTTTAAGAGAAAAGTTTGAGGATCAGTAGTAGCTTTTGTGTTTAGAAAGGCTTACAACTTTCCCATCTTTTATCCCTTTACATATCTCACCACTTGTCCATATTTTCTTTCTTCCTTAACTATCAAGAACTATTTTTTGGTATGTTATCAAGGAAGAGGCAAGGTGCATGATTCAAAGTAATCAGGATACAGAAGCTTGGCATTAGTTGTAATCATAAATGTATACAACATAAGTAATAAAATTGGATATAACCTGCTGAGTATTAATGTCCACACCAGAGAGCCAGCAGCCGAATCCAGGATGTGAATGATACCACCCAACAACCATCTCTGGTCTGCAAAAGTTAAGAATTACATAACTAACCCAAATGAAAACTTGGGTAGACTCATGAAATAGACATTTGTAGCAAACAAAATTCCAAACCGAGGAGTACAAAACCATATGGTAACCTACATTTGAGTCAATCTTGGAAATTGGAATCATTGATTATTAGAAGTTAACAACTGAAGCAACAAACATCTATTTGCAATCAACGTTTACATCAAGAAAGCATTAATAGCATCAATGAGAATCATCTGAGAGCTGAGAGAAGCTCAATTTCCTCACAATTAACAAGGTGGCACAAAAGACACAGGCTCCCTAGCAGACTTTTACATTTAAATTGCCTCTAATACTCATCAACACAATTTATGCATGCAAGAAAAAAGAAACTTCAATGACCACATAAAACACAGAAATTACCGCCCAGTCTGTTTCAGCATATCTAGCATGTTCGTCTGGAAAACATGATCAACAGCTTCAACACTAACACCTGTACCACTCTGCGGCATAGCAAAGACATCAACAACGCGCACAGTGTACTCATCTACAAACTCTCCCAGCATCAAACCCATAACCTCCATTGGAACCCCAGCCCTTCCTACAATTCAAACCAATACAGATTTAGACCCAAAAAAAAAATCTGGAAATATCAATATCAATAACAGATAACAAAATCCTAAAACTGGGTTTTGACTGAAACCCATGAATTGTAAACTACAAAGAAAAGATCAAGAAGATAGTTTTGGTGGAAAAGCTTAGAACTTGCCGTGTTTAAGCATCTTGAGGAGGGCGAGCGAGGAGATATAGACCTGCTCAGAGGAATCCAGAGTGGGAGAGTCAGGGGATGGATGACCTAGAGTACCTCCTGCACCTGCAAACATTCTTTGAAGCCTCTCTATACCCGCCATTTTCCTTTGCTTTTTCTTGCTGATTCTTCCAAACTTTCTTCCAAAGTTTCTCTCAGAAATTGTGTGTTTCGAATTAAACCCAGAAAGAAGTAAATCACCAGCCTGAATTGGAAGATGAGGTAGTTATCTGGCGCTTTTAGTTTTAGCACAGGTGGTAAAATACTGACGGGGCACGTAGGTCAGTAAGCAATAATCACCTGCTTCTCCTCACCTTGCAAGGCTCCAATCAAGTTAATGGGCCGTAGCCCACCAATTCACAGAAAAAGATTATGGGCCCAAACAACATAAGTGGACTTTATTTTTCGGGATCTATAACTTGTTTTCCCTATTTCTTTATCTTTTATTTTCTTTCTCTTTTGTTTTTTAAGTACACATAATCTTTTATTTCATATAAATAAATATCTATATATATATATATATATATATTTTTGTGACATACGGGTTATGCGTGAATCGTATTTATGATATATACATATATGTTTATCAATAATTAATGTGCATAGTAAGAAATTAAAGTTAATAAAAAATAATATTTTATGTTAATTACATTAAATAAATAGATTAATTTAATAAAAAGTTTAATTTATAATATAATTTAATATTCTAAAGATATAAAAATAATAACCACAATAATATTATAAATATAAAAATTATAATCTTATATTTATAATTTTTTAATTTCAATATTATAATTATTTGTAACTTATTAAATTAAAAAAAAGAAAAATAAATTCAGTCTCAAATATTTTTGATATATATGGTTATTAAAAAATTATAAATTTATTAATATGAAAAGAATTAGGACCAAAAAAAAAAAAAAACTACAATTACAGGTACCTGACCCCAACCCAAATTATGGTACCCTAACCCTAATTACAATACCTTAACACTATTTACTATACAATAACCTACCCTAACCCTAATTACGATTATCAGATTATGATACTCTAACCCTAATTACGATAATCTAATTATGATACCATAACCCTAGTTAAGGTAACTAATCTTAATTACGGAACCCTAATCCTAATCCTAGTTACGAAATCTTAAACCTGACTCTAGTTATGGTACCTTAACTCTAATTAAGGTACCCTAACCCTAATTACGATACCCTAACCTTAATTAGTATACCCTAACATTAACAATAATTATAGTACTCTAAGGTACACTAACCCTGACCCTAATTATGGTACTCTAACCTTAATTAACATAACCTAACCTTAATTATAGTACCCCAACCTTAATTATGATAACCAAACCCTAATTATAGTACCCCTAACCTTAATTATGGAACCCTATCCCTAATTGTGGTACCTTAACATTAATTGTCTAACCTTAATTACAATACTCTAACCCTAACCATAAACGGTACCTAAACCCTAATTATGATACCTTAACCTCGTTACAGTAGCTTAACTTTAGTTACAGGTAACTTAACCCTAGTTACTGATACTCTAACCCTAATCCCAATTACAATACCTCAACTCCAATTACAGTACCCTAACCTTAACCCTAATTACTATACCTTAACCCTAATTATGATACCCTAACCCCAATTACTGTATCATAACCTTAGTTAAGGTATTCTAATTCTAATTTTGATACCTTAACCATAATTCTAATTACATTACCCTAACCTTAATTACAAAATCCAAATTCTAATTACAATACCCTAAAGTTAACCTTAATTATGTTACTCATAACCCTAATTATGGTTCAGTATTGTATGACATGGGCATTAATTTTCTAAGAGTATCAACTAACTTCATTGAAGTAATATTGATGTTAGTTTTAGTAGGGTTACAAACTTTCGTGTTGTGGAGGAAATTCTAAAGAAGATAGAAAATGACAAGTTTGAAGGAATCTTCTTTACTGCTGCTGTAGAGAATATTGATTCTAGCCCTTTCTGGCCAATGAGTATTAACCTTACAATGAGTTGAAATTTAAGGTTGTAAAAATTTGAAAGCTTAATAAGCACCTATAGATAAATCATTTTCAGTTTTAGCATCTGGTACCCAAATCATTTAGTAATCTTTAACAAGAAATTGAGAAATTTACTCTTAATTATTATTGATATATAGTTATTGACAAATTATAGATTTATTAATATTGAAAATAATTACGATAAAAAAATTAATAGTCATAAATAATTACTTACATGTTAATATTAAAATAGAGAAAATTATGAAAAAAAATAATATTTGAAGCAAAATAATAATTATAAAATAATTATGTAGTTATAAAAACTCATAGGATATTTAAGAAAATAAAATTTCTCCAACTAAAAAATAAAACAACAATATATAATCATGGAAACTATACTATAATATTTTTTAATTCATAATAATTTAAAATTATTATTATTTGAGAAAAACTACACACAAAAAAAAAAAAAATTATTATTAGGAACTTAATAAACAAATATTTTTTTTTTTGAGAATATCAATATTAACTACTTTGACATATTATTATTGAAAAATATAACATTTTTTAAGAAGATTAAAAGTTAAAATAACAATATTAGAATCATGAAACTATACTCTTAATATATTTTTTTTTTAATTCATAGTAATTTTTAAAAAAATTTAATTTATAAATTTGAAAAGAACTAAGAAAATTAAGATTATTAGGCACTTATTAAACAAAGAAAAAAGAAAAAAAATTAATTTTAATTACTATTAACATATAATTAATATAAAAAATATAGAATAAGAAATAAAAAAAGAAGAAGTAATCATTAGTTTTAAAGTAATTACAATTTTATTAATATTAAAATAGAGAAGAATTAAAAAAATATTATTAAAAAAATAATAATCTATTTAAAATAAAATAATAACTTAGGATATATATATATATATATATATGAATCCATCAAAGACTCTCAATTTTCAAACGGTGAGTGTCAATTGAAGTAAAACTTGCTGTCTGTATCTATTTATTTATTTCATGGTTTTCTATATACTACAGCTCTACCAGCTCGACATGCAGAAGACTAAACGAGGAGAAAACAAAACAATTATCTTTTTAACGGTATTAGCTACTAAATCGTATATTAAATCCTACTATAATTATTAGACCCAAGTTGATGACCTATTAATTTGAAAATGAATTTTCTAATAAACTAACATCAATATTTTATTTATCAAATCCCAATATAAGAATTTAAAACTTTTTATTAATAAGAAGGCTTTGTAAATAACCAAGTTTGAAAAGTTGTTTTGTTTGTTTTTTTTTGATAAGAAGTCAAACGATGCTCGTATTACATTCAAGTTGGAAATATAATTACAAAGACATGCAGAGACTTGTCTACAAAGTTATACTAAAGATGATTTATGATTAGACTGCATGCAATATTTTTCAATATTTAATTCAAAACCACTACCCTAATTAGTGAAGATCTTAGAAGTAAGAAACACGTGTATATATGGTGAATAAAGTTTGTTTTATGACTTTGAATCCTCTAGTTATAAGAATTCGACTTGTCTACAAAGTTATACTAAAGATGATTTATGATTAGACTGCATGCAATATTTAATTCAAAACCACTACCTTAATTAGTGAAGATCTTAGAAGTAAGAAACACGTGTATATATGGACAATAAAGTTTGTTTTATGACTTTGAATCCTCTAGTTATAAGAATTCAAATTTGAAGAATGCTAATCACCACTTTTTAAATTGTTTTATTTATGAATGTTGATTAAAGAGATGATTTGGAACACGACACTCATTGTTCTTTCGAAAAGATAAAAATGTACCTCCTTGTTTCATAAAGAAGTAATAAAATACTTTTTTTAAACTATTGCATAACTTTGTATCTAGAATTACTAATTAATATTTATTTTATTTTTATTTTATTAATATTAATATTAATATTTTAGTTTAAAATTACTGTATTACTTTATTTTACTTTAATTGATTATTTATAATTATATGATTTATTATGATATGAAGGGTATTTTCGTCATTTGACTAAAATAAATTGATTTATTATTATTTTTATATACAAATTTTTATTTTTTATTTAATATGATTTTATATTAAAATATATGATTTGAATGATATTTTTGTCATTTGACTCAATTAACTATATTTATGATTTTTTAGCTTATTTATTAATCTATAATTTTTTATTTTATGTGATATAATGATATTTTTGTCATTTAACTAAACTAAATCGATTTCATAGAATCAGGAATATGAGGAATCCCATTCCCTAGATGGGTTTGAGAATTTATACTTTATGGAATAAAATGATTAGAATATAATATATATTTTGAGGCTAAATACATACCAAACGCATGAATGTTCATTTCATAAAATCATGCATGGAATGGAATGATCATTCATATATACCAAACTAGCCCTTAAAATAAAATAATTATTTATTTTATGTGATATAAGGGTATTTTTGTCATTTAACTAAACTAAATCAATTCCATAGAACTGAGAATGAGGAATCCCATCCCCTACATGGGTTTGAGGATTCCTACTTCTATGAAATAAAATGACCATAATATAATATACATTTTGAGGCTAAATACGTACCAAACTAGCCTTTAAAATTTGATTAAATGGCACTTCAGTATAAAATTTGATAAGTTCAGCACTCATGAATAAGAAATTAAAGATGTTAATTTGTCCAAAATACAAAAAGTGTTGCTTTGATCTTCAAAATACTGAATTTTCCCTTTATAAATTTCAAAATGAATCATAGTACTTTTTCTTCTTCTTCTTCTTTTCCTCTCTCCATAGTAATCTCAAATCTTTTAATTAATAATAAAAATAAAAATAAATATTTTACATAAATAAGTAACATTAAATTTTAGTAGTAAATAAAATAAGTTTCCACTCTTTTATGATATAAACTTTAAAATTTTAAATTTATATGAAATTAAAAGGTAAATTCAAGCACTTGTAAAATAATCGACAAGTGATATATATATATATATATATATATTTACTTATAAAAATAATACTCTTTTTATGTATTTGGTGGTAGAAAATTATGAAAAGAGAGGATGATAACATCTTATCTTATTAATTTTTGTAAGTATTTAGTTCCACTAATGAATATATCATAAATTTATTTTAGCTTTCTAAATTTATATTATCTGATCTCTGGTAAATTTTTTTAGTTACTTAAATAACTAAAACCTAATAAAAAAAAATAATACAAGGGTTAAAGGAGTAAAAGGATGTTTAAAATTAAATTCTAACATTTATTTATTAAAATTTAAATGTATGATTTACTTGTCTTGTAAAATTATGACACAACTTATTAATTAGTTTTTACTGGTACTAATAAAATATATTTTTTCTTTAAATATCAATAAGTAAATTAATTAATTTTTTTATGTGCTAAATATTTTTTTATATTTTATTAAGTAATATATTAAAAATAAGAAATTTAGGTTAACATAAAATGTTGCAAATAAAAGAAAAGTATTTAGGACTCATTTTAAAAGAGAAAACTAAAAAAAATGACATTTTGATAAACCTCAACGAAAGGGTGTAGTTTATCTTAATTTTCTTAATATTGAAATTGAAATAGTGGTTAGATTGCTAGGCCCCATACGACCCGTTTGATTCGGTAAATTTTTAAAAATCTTGCATATTCAAAATTTTGAAAACAAAAATAAAATAAATGGAAAGTACATTCAGATCAACCGGCGATTAAACCAATAATCGAGACTCAAAGAGATAAGCTTCGGAATCAATTATTAAAACAGTTACATATTAATGTTTGAATTTATTATTGTCGTATTCACTATTACTAGTCGCATATATTTACTTCTCGCAAGTACTTTGGTCTAAAATGGAATTTCAATCTCACACCCATTGTCTCTTTCTAAAACCATTTCACTCTCTTATCATCCAATGGACGTCAAAGTTCAAACTACAAACTTTTATATACATACCTTTTTTGGGGGAAAGAAGTCCAAATTTTGAAACATACTTTTTGGAATACACAATTTCCCATTATTTTTCTATTTGGATTATTCTCTCCTCTCCTCTTTTACTTGCACGGTGGATCACATAAGCTGGTGTTTGAAGCAAAATCAGCTTTGACAAGGGAGTGTTGCTAATCTGGTCCTCTGATTATTACTCTACAAGGCAACCTTCTGCTTGCCAATTAATTACCATGCTGGCTAGGAACTTCTTTGCTTTCTTAATTATCGCCCTGAATTGCTTTAGGTTACTGAGATTTGCTGATTCAAAGCTACCCCAGGAAGAAGGTAAACTTATTATGCTTGTAGGCACCAAAAGTTTGGAGTTTTTTTTTCTATAGGAATAGTTGGCTAAATTAAGGCTCAAAATTTGTGTTCACAATGCTACCCCAGGAAAAGGGAAGAAATTGAGGGATGTAGTTTTGGAGATAAGAGGCATACTGGGAAAAGCTCCTTGGTGTAATGGCCTTGAGATTTCGATCGATTTCTAGGATTAAAGTTGGAAATTTTTAACCTTATCTTATCTTCCATCCTTTTCCCAGCAAACAAATAAAGTTTTGGGCTTCTCATTAAATATCTGAACCTGTTTCTTTATTCGGCACAGTTTATTTAGGTGGGTCTAGTTCCTTTGATTAATCACATGTTATATGAATCACCAATCTCAAACAAAGTTCAACAACTTGTCTGAACCTGGCGGGTAATGGTCGTATCATAGTTTAGTTATCTTGGCACTAGTTCAAATATTAAATCTTTTTTTCTTGGGGGTGGTAAATACTGTACTTCTTGATCTTGTGTAGTTGCTTAACTAATTAACAAGGTCTTATAAACTTAGGCCATGATTGCCTTTTAAAGTAGGCAGATAGAAATAGTAATTGTTTATTGCACCATATTTGAACTGAAGTTGTTGGTTTTGGTAATCTTGGATTGCTATGTAATAAAAATATGACTCTAGATTATTTCTTCTGAATTTGTCAGCTCTGGAGACATGGTCATTTTTTCGTTTCTTCCATCAATGAAATTACAATATTTTGCTCCAAATGTTCCATGTATCTGTTCAGTTTTGTGATCTGGTAAAATTAATTATATTTTTCTATCTACATTTACATTGAAAGACATGAATTGGCCATGGCTTGGTCTTCCATGATAATATGGTTAGGGCAAACAATAGTAAGTTACTGAACTACTATAAAATCTTACCTGAAAATAAATCAATCTCCCTGTTATTGAAGGTGCTACACTATTCTCAAAAAGTTGATTAATATAAAGAGTTCTGTTTTTAGGATGTATACAGGTAGTATATTTGAAATTACAATTTTGGTTCAAGCTTCATGGTGTGCTATTGATCCAAGTCATAATTCTTCTTTGATTTCACTATGTGGAAACTGGAGGGGGTGGATGTACTTGTCCTGGCTCTGATCTATTGAGGACAATCTCTGTCCGTTAATTGTGGCCTTTTGCTTACTGCCTAGAGGTGTCCTCCTCTTGGCTCATACCAAGGCAGTGCCTACATAAGCATGTGGGTCAATGATGTCAGGAACATCATTTATTACATAGAATTGAAACTCCAAAAATGTTTTCTGATATCTAATTTTGGTTGTTGAATTGCTTAGAATCAAAACCATACTTTAGTTGGTAAGTTCTGAGATTGAAATTTATCTGGTATAGGTATCCAGATTCCTTTCTTCTTTCCTCTTCACCTGATCTGCACTAGGATATTTCCTTTACTGCATCTAAATAGTTTTATGAATTTCTTATAGAAGATCAATTATTGCCTTTCTTGGAGTTGAATGACCTAAAGATTATGATCTCAATGAGATAAATGGCCAATTTCGTTTTTCTTAATGGATGGATTTGGATCTATCAAGGCGGATGAATTTGATTCTTCGTCTTAGTGGATGGACCTTGTTATCATTTAGAAAGTGATATGCCTGTTATTCTGTTTAAGTTAATGTCACACATCTGTATTTGTTATGTCATGTTTACATGGTTATGAATGTTATCTAGTTGATGCTCTTCAACAAATTACAAGTACGATGGGAGCCACCTATTGGAAGTTTGATGCTGATTCTTGCCAAGTTGAGTCGGTTGGATTAATGCCAACACCACCTAATGGAGCTGAAAGAAGCATTGATTGTGACTGCAATTTGGAGAACAACAGTGTTTGTCATGTTGTGAAGATGTATAATTTCTTTATTTTATTATTAACCTTTTTTACATTTCTCATAAGGCTGTCTGAGAAAAACTATATGAATATCTAAATCATTAATATTGATGTAGTAAAGAATATGAAAAACTATACTGACCGAGTAAATAAAAGGCTATTTGTATTGATAAATTTTCTTAATAAAAGGTGATATGAGCCAAATATTCATTTAAGTTTTCCATTTTCAGAGTACTCAAGGGCTATAGTCTTCCCGGCATGCTTCCTCCTCAATTGGTCAAGCTTTCTTACCTTCGAGAAGTGTACGAGAACCTTAAAATGCTCCAGCTCATGTAGTTTTTTGTCATGGCTTTTGCACTTTAATTGATTTTTGTCTCTTTATAGTGATTTTGCTTACAACTACCTCAATGGTACAATTCCAAAGGAATGGGCTTCTATCCAATTAACTTCAATGTGAGTACTTGTCAACTATTGGTTTAAATTTCATTTATTGCTTCTAATGTATATTACTTACAAGTATTATGCAGCTCTCTTCTAGTGAATCGCTTATCGGGGGGAATTCCTATGGAGTTGGCAAATGTTACTACTCTCACATACCTGTAAGTTTGGAACTTTGGTTTATCTCGTTTATTTATTTTTTAAACAGATTTGTGTTGATTGATGTCCTTATGATCGAGGTCCACTTAAGAACTATATTTCCAATTTCTATTTTTAGTGTGACATGTCTTTCCATTTGATTTATGCTTTTGTTATTTCCATTTTCGTTTTAGAAAAATATTCTTGAAGGGTTTCATTATATTGTGTTTCTCTTACTTTCTCTTTCGATAATCTATTTGCTTTCTTTTTACCTTCACATTAGAAGCCTGGAAGCCAACCAGTTCTCTGGTTTTGTTCCTCCTGAGCTAGGGAATCTAATCAACTTGCAGACTTTGTAAGCATTCCATTTCTTTTTTGTCTATTTAAATTCTTGGATTTTTTATCTTTTTCTTTTTTATTGTTCGAGTCATCAAGTGTATCTGAAGGATGAAACGTTGTGATATGATGGTTTGTTTCTGCAATACTGTGACTACAGGATACTGTCATCTAATCAATTGACTGGGAACTTACCAATGACGTTTGCTAGGTTGCAAAACTTAACAGATTTGTAAGCGTTTAAAATTTTCCTTTTACATGTAATGTAATTGTGGATACTTCCTTCTCTTTGTCACTCTCTCTATCTGTTGCTGGTCATTGGTACTTGTGTTTGATTGGTAATTTTATTTTTTGGTGTGTGGAAATGGACTATTGCAGTAGGATAAATGATAACAATTTCCATGGAGTGATACCTAATTTCATACAGAAATGGAAATTACTAAATCGATTGTAAGATTCGATTTCCTTTTCTCTTTTGAACATTTTATGTTTATTTTAAGCCTGAATGCAAATAAAGCTGTATTATATTACCTTTTTCTCATTTAAATTTAAATTATTGAAGAGAAATGCATGCTAGTGGACTGGAGGGACCTATTCCAACAAGTATATATCTTCTGAATAATTTAGTTGAGTTGTAAGTAAAATTCCTCCTCATTTTCTCCTAAATTATTTATGCAATGTTTGTTTCTTTGTTAATTAGTAGTTTATCTCATGGTGACACATTTTGTGCAGGAGGATTAGTGACACACGTGGTTCAAGTCAGGATTTCCCTTTCTTAAGAAACATGTCAGGCTTGCAAAGATTGTAAGTTGAGTGCAAATGCCTTAAAATATACATGGTATCTGATTCTTGATACTGTTTAATTTGATGTAATTGAATTATGTGTTATAGGGTTTTGAGAAACTGCAATATCTCTGGAGAAATTCCTGCATACATCTGGATGATGAAGAACTTGGAATTATTGTAAGTAAAGCATGTAAAGTTTTTCGTGCCTAAGGTTTTCTTTACTAAAATGTTTGCATAAAGTCACAGATTACATGCATAGCGGATGTCTGCATAGATATGAACAGGCTTCCGTATGAACAGTAAAAAAATACATAACTACTTATGCATATGTAGGTATCTACTTCTGTTTGTAAGTATATATAGTTCTTGAATAACATCTCAGGGAAAACATATATGGTGGTTCATTCATATACATGAAGTCTTTCCAGTAGAGAAAGCCATGTAATCATAGTCAAATCAAGTCTTGGAATCTGAGCCATAGCTCTGACTAAATCAAGGTTTATGCAGATGCTGGTGATATTTTGAAATTAATAAGATATATTTTGTTGTGTTCAATGTATGTTAATTTGATCAATTTGTCTGTTTCTTTAAAAGATATAATTTGAAGATTTCTTATGGATTAAGATATAAAAACGTTCAAGTTAGTGGATAAACCAGTTTTATTGCTCTAAATACATTTTAGAGTCTAGTTGTCTTTTCTCTAGCTATTTCATGCGTCTATATTACCAAAAGCATGTCTGAGGTTGACTTCTTCATCTTCATGAACATAAACCTTCATAATGCTTGGGCGTATTAAACACAGACATATGGAATAGTAATATTTTAGCTCCAAAATGTTTGATGTGCATTCCAAATGTTGCTGGAAAATAACATTGGTTGACATGTAAAACTTCAGCAACAGATATGCCTACTTGTATACAACTTTGAAATTCTTGATTGCATTTGAAAAAGTTCTAGAACCCTTCATGCCGTGTATGTTTATTTTTACAAGTAAAGAAAATTACTCTACCAAAATGATTATGGGTAAAAGATGCCAGTAAAAGTTTGCCTGCACGGACTTAATATTAATTTATTATGGGTGTCTCCGTGAGTTGAAGCAGAAAACAAACTGCAAAGGTTGGTAACAACTTTCTCACATTGAGTCACTAAGATGTTTGATGCTTCAATGGAGCACATATGTAGTCAGCATAAAATCCTCTCAAAATGTAGCCCGAGGAAAATAATGCACACCCGAGAGAATGGAAATTGAGCTCCTGAAGAAATTGATAAAGTGAAGCATTGGAGAAGAAGAAACCCTTTGTCTGGCTAGATGCCCCTTACATAGAAGAATCATGGAAGCTAGATGTTTGTGCAATCAACAAACCATCATATCTTTCTTTAGCATCTGCAAGAATATTGTAATTTATATTCTAAAGTAAAAGAGGGAGAGAAGAGGATTGTAGCTTGAGATATCAATAACTACACCCTTTAGCTTTATTTATACTAAGTACTAACAATAGGTTAAGCTTCACTCCCATGCCTGAAACAAAACTAAATGCACAAACAATTATGCCCCTTGTTGGTTCACATGCAACATAATTTAAAATGCCACATGGTAACAACAACATTAGCCAAGAACTTCTTTGGTCGGAAAATAAAGAAGCAATTTTGGAGTTGGCAATGCAAACAACAATGAAAAAGGAATGTAGAAACCCTTCAAACTTGAATGAGGTTGTGCCAAAGAACCAAAACAATCAGCAAACTAAACACAAATATTAACCAGAAGGCATCAGCTAGAAAGTAAAACAACCAAATTTACTGTTCACCCGCAACACTATTCATCCTATAGCCGTCAAACCATAGTGAAATATGTTTGCAAAAGAAGAGGGGAGGGTTTTAGTGGAACTCTAAAAGGAGTATAATTGACAGCTACAAATATCTTTTTTTTTTTTCTTCTTCTTCATGATTGATGAAATTTTTGAGGAGGGTAGAACAAAGAAGGAAAAAGTTAGGGTCTAGATCAAACTCTCTTTGATACCGTGTTACTTAAAATAGAATGAAAAAAAGGTTTGTTGCTTGAGATATCAATAATTACACTCATTAGCTTTATTTATACTAAAACAATAGCACAAGACTACCTTATCTAAACAATGTGAGACTAAACACTCAAACATATACTCAACATATAGTATTGTGGAAAAGATTCCATTTTGAGAGAGTTGAAAAAGAACTATCTTATTGAAAGGTTCTATCCATTAATGACTAAAGCACAGTAAAATATTGGAACTTAATACCAGTAGGCGTCTCCAGCTGGCTAGTAGGTATTAATGACGTAGCAAGTCTAGTTTGAAAGTTAACTTGTGCATGTCTGGATATCAGTGAAGGGTTGGAACTGTTATCATTGGATGCAATGTTGATCCACTCTAGAGATGCCCTTGCTCCAATCCACAACTCTGCAACATGCCTGATCCTGTGCCATTTTAGGAATGAGGAGGATTCCATGTTGTAGAACCGAATTATCAACATGTCTCCTGAGGTCCTTGAACTTTATCAAGCATGTGTTCCTACCAAGAGAGCAAGATGGGAACCAAAATTATTAAATTTCAAACTTTCATGACCATTTGGGGCATTGGGACATGGGATAGGTTCCCACTATTTTAAGTTAGCCGGCATCACTCCATGCCCTTATTCTTTTACAAAGTTCATACAATAAATAATTGACATAATGAATATTTAAGTGCTCTAATTCCTTGGACTTGTCCTATTTGTTCTCCTTATTATAAATTTTTTAATCCTATTTTTTGCATTGACATCTCTTGATAGGAAAAAAGAAAAAAAGTATGAATATTGTCTGCTTTCATGAGCAAAGGAAATGCTTCGGCAATGCAAACTGACAATACCCTAGTCCCAAATCCCAAACTGATATTGCATTCACACACGCACAGTTTAGTCCACCCAGTCCAAAAAATTTGTTCAAGGAAGCAATTTGTTGTTTGCAACTGTGACAGGGATGTCAGTTTTAACAAGTTAGTTGGGGAACTTCCAGCTACTATAAGTGCAGAGCGCCTGGTATTTGTGTAAGTGTAAATTTCAACTTTTTGATTAGATTAAAACTGGAAATTCCTATTCTTGCAACTTTAACTTTATTGGGGAACTTCAACCACCGAGTTTTAGAGAGCATGATATTCGTGTTATAAATAACAAGTAACTGACTTTGATCAAAACTGGAATATGGCTATTCATGTACCTTTATCTTTGGGGGCCTGATGTTTGGAAGTTTCTCCATTCAACCAGGCTCAATGGACAATGCGGAAGGAATAGCTGTTGGCTAGATCTTGTTTTAATTCTAAAATTTTCTTTCAGGAAAAAAAGAAAGAAAGCATAGCTGATGTAAAATAGACATCTGTATATGTGACCATACCGACGGAAAAAAGATGTTTCTTAACTATTATTCATACTGGTCCTCCTTCAGTCATGTTTGTAGCATTCTCTATTTAGTTCAAGTATTGAGCGAGCTTTTAACATTATGGCTTTTCTTTTGTTAGTTTCTTAACCCACAATATGCTAAGTGGAAATGTACCAGACTCAATCTTGAAGGATGGAAGTAATTTGTACGTTTCTCATCTTGGAGGCATTTTTCTTGTCTGTTTATATAGCACCTTTTGCAGTATGAGTATGTAATATGTGGAATATTTTGTTTACTACCTATATGGAGCTAGGAATTCTAGTGTTAGTGTTTTAGACCTTATATCTGTTTGAATCTTGAAAACAAAAAATTAAAAAAAAAATGCTCTAATGTTGGTGCATCTTATATGTCTAGTTTCCTACACTCAGGGGGTGCTTGTGTCCTGCCGGTACCATGAAGCATAAGAATGCTTCTAGTAATAGTAGTGTAAAATTTGTCCTAGTTTATATGCTTTTCCTTCTTTATTATCACAATTACTGATATTTTGTCTTCTCATTATTCTTTTTATTCAGATTGATCTGATGCTTTCAGTAGTTGATTTTGAGTCAGTACATGCAGTAGACCACATTCCATTTTTTGTGAATTGAGGGGTAAAATAATGTCAAATTAGATGACAGCTGACCTATCACATTATGATGTCAAAGATAAAACAATCACAAGGAGTCAAGAGAGATTTATGTGGTTCATTCTAATCTCTATTCCCTCATAGTGGAAAATAGAGCTCCTAAATACTTTTTTCTCTGTATATCTTCCTCTGGAGACGTGGCATTGAAAGTGTTTGCAAGATAAGCAACAAGATTTCGAAGGAAATTCATTTGTTAAGTTTTGAACAAGAGGTAGAACAGAAAAGGGGGAATAGCAGTCTTGCTAAAACTTAAAAGTTGTAAGAGTTTGAGTTTAAATAGGGATAATAGGAAAATGTTAAAAATACTTATTTTCGTTTGTTTCCTTTGTAATCCCAAACATGGACACCCTAGTTTCATTTACTTTCCTTTTTTAAGCAATCAAAGAGGGAGATTACTAGTTCCATCATATTGCGTTCCCTAATGAGTGCTTCGTACCATTACATTGTATTTCCTTTTGAACTTACCAAATAAAGTCAAAGTCCAGCAGGAGGGATTTGTTAAGGAGAATGGAAGGGAAGGGAAGGAAGGTTTGTGTTGACAAGATGAGGGTTATCTAGCCCTTGTTTGCATGTTTTGATATAGGATTGGAAGGGAAGGGAGGGTAATGTCCCTCCCTTGTTTGATCATGTGATTACAGGTATGTTTGGTATTATTTATAGCTAAGTTCCTAATAAATTCCATAACTAACCCTGGGATCTAAACAAGTATGTAACAGTATAACCACAAGTTATAAGATCTGGTGTTTCTGTGACGAAATATGGTTTCATGTTAGGAAATCAAAGAAAAGAAAAAGTAAAATAAATTTGAGATCAACCTTGATGGTAGTAGAAGTCCCCTAGACGAGCCATTTAGAGTGATTCTCAGATTTTTCTGATGCACAAAAGCCTTCCTACCCTTTTTGTTGGTTGGTTGCACATGAATAATCACTCACCTTGCAAAATCACTCTGCATCATGTGTATAGGAAAACCTGAAATCCTAATAGTAATACTAGTTAGACAGGAAACCCTTAATTAAAACCTCATAATCATAAGAAATACTAATCTAGAAAAGTTCTTAATTATGACCCAAAATTCCGAAATTACTAAGCTCTAACCTAAAATTTAATTTCTAACTAGTATATAAAACAATGTCATTACTATTATTTGTTAATTGTTCATTCTCCATTATGAGGACACAGATCAAAATGGAAAGGGGTACCATTTAAGCAAGTCTATCGGCGCATAATGCTCTTTTGAAACACATGATTCCAATCTCACAATTGCAAAGAATGCAAGACATGTATTCATCTTCTTAGACTGTGGTGATAATGTTCCTGGAGAGCCTTAAATTTCTCAGTGAAGTCCTTGCTACCTTGAGTCCTTGGATTTGCACATAGGAAAGCATACAGCTTCCACTATCTCTTTCTTGCCCCTTCCCCTTTCTCTGTGGTTGGGGATGGCTCAAGTGGGGATAGGTGTCTTAAAATAGCACTTTGTTATTGTTTTAATATGTACCCTTCTGATTTCAAACTTTATTAAAGTACTACTTATAGATTACACTCATGCTGAAGATAATAGCTATATCTCAGACTTATCTGAAGAGTTGGAAGTTGTAACCCATTCGATTTTCCTAAGACCATTTTTGATACTTGACTGCAGTGATCTTTCTTACAACAACTTTACTTGGCTGAGCCCAGAGCAACCCGCTTGTCGAGATGACTTGTCAGAATATTTTCATGATCCTTTTTCCTAGTTCTATATATATATCAATTTTGATTTTCTTTTTCAAAACTAATATTTGTTTACCTTGTTTCACTTGGTTAGGAATTTAAACCTGAACTTGTTCCGGAGCTCTTCCAAGGAAAACGGATTGTAAGATCTCCTTTGTTTTTCCATTATTTATTTTGTTAGATTAAGAAATCTAAATGTCAAATGAAGTTATTCCTACTCAATCTTTAAAAGTACTAATTTCATTCATACTCTTCACAGAAGGGGTGTTCTTCCATGCTTGAGCAATTTCACTTGTCCAAGTTGTAAGTATATACACTTTAGAATCGTGAATGTAATGGGTGGAGGTTTTTAAGTTTTACTGAACTTGCTTTGGAATTTCCTTCCTCAACTGTTAAATTGAAAAATGTGCAATCACCTCATTTGAGATCGGACAGATCTGTTCTTCACTCAATTCAGTGAAAACTACTTAGGACACTCTGGGCTTTGGATTAATTCATAAGAGGCTTATGAATGAGGAGGATGTAAACCACATAACTCTAATCGATTTGTATTCATACTAATTAGTGACTAATTAATTTAAATTCCACTTTATTGCAGCTCTCAAGAATAAGTGCTGTAAGATAATCATTACCCGGTTTAATTATGGAAATCAGTGTTCATTTCTCATCTCTAAATAATTAGGTTGAGGATACTAGAATGCGGCCATTCATGGTTGAGTCTGCGTTCTCTACTTCCACTATTTGGATAAACTTGTTATTCAAATGATATATTCCAGAAAGCATCTAGTAGGTGTTTTTCAAAATCCATTGAAAATCAACAAATTAGAATACAAGCTTTTTCCAATTTTTGAGTAGAAACTGCATAAGAAAAATAATTTTCTATAACTAATTGGGCCTTTTTTGAACTATCATTGATATTGATGGATACAATAGTATTACAAGTCCAATTGTAACTGTAGTTCATTTAAATTGGAATTGAATAGGGCCTTTAGTTGGTTGTTTGTAGACTGTAGTTCATTTAAATTGTAACTGATATATTACTGTGATTCATATTCTTGATGAGAACAGAGAAATTTCTAATGAAAATTGAATATGTAATTACTGCATCTTGCTCAAATGTAGTATTTATGAATTGTTTTCTACTCAACTCAACTAAGCCTTCAAGCCTAAACTTTTAAATATGTAATACCAAAGGGTAAAATTTATGAAAGTAAATTCTAATTATCCGAATACACAAATGTTGGACTGATGTGGATATCTCAAACAAAAAATACATGATTTATAGTTCTATAGTGTTGGGTTGTAGCCAATAAAGAAGCTTTCTTTCTCGTAATATCCCACATTTTATGGTTCCTTCTTGGCAGATTCAAGTTGTTTACATGTTAATAGTGGTGGGAAGGATGTAACAGTGGAGGAGAATGAAGAAAACGTGGTCTATGTTGGAGATGGAGAAGTTGAAGGTGGTACAGCAGAATATTTCAACAGACTTAACAATTACTGGGGATTTAGTAGCAGCGGAGACTTCATGGATGATAACAATAGACAAAATACTCGCTACATTGTAACTCTGCCATCAGCAAATATGCTCGAAATGTATACAACAGCACGTATATCTCCGCTTTCACTTACTTATTTCCACTATTGCTTGGAAAATGGGCACTATACTGTAAATCTTCACTTTGCGGAAATACAGTTTGCAAATGATAAGACATATAGCAGCCTTGGGAAGCGCATATTTGATATCTATGTTCAGGTAAGTGGTCAAATAATGAAATTATTTTTGAAGTTTCAGATGAAGTTTTTTTGACAAACATTTTCTTACAGGATAGACTAGTTGAGAAGGATTTCAATATTGAGGATGAGGTACATATGGCTCAAAAGCCTCTAGTTAAACCAATATTCAATATCAGTGTAACAAATAACCTCCTGGAGATTCGATTCTATTGGGCTGGCAAAGGGACAACAAGAATTCCAGAAAGAGGAGTTTATGGTCCCCTTATATCAGCTTTTTCTGTGGTTTCAGGCAAGTTATGTTACTGATTTTTCCTATGTCGAGAGTTATGTGCTTATATTATATATTGAAATTTGTATGAAATATTATGTGTTTATATTGTCATTTGACTTCCTAAGTGATATCAAAATAATCATTAGAGGTCTATGTACTGCCTGCCTTCTTGCCAAATTCCTATTGCATTTTTAATATTTCTGTATATACTCTATCATATGAATTGGGAAACATTGTTGTCTTGTTTACTTTAGATGGTTTTCTGAGAATAATTGTTTTTCCTTTTAACGTTCACTTGTTTTAGATACCAAACGCTGTTCAAATGGTGGAGACAAGGGAACTGTGTCTATAATCATTGGAGTTGTTGTGGGAGCAGTATGCATAGTGATATTAATACTTGGAATCCTTTGGTGGAAGGGCTGCTTCAAAAGAAAATTAGAGAGGAAAGGTACAGTCTCTTATTTATTTTTATTCTCAAAAATCTGTGTACCACATTTGTTGACAATATTCATAAGTAAACGTGAACCCAGAACTGAGTAGATTTACCTGTTTTCAAACTTGCAATCTAGATATGTTTAATTTCCAGACTATTGGGTTCATAAAGCAGAATATAAAAAATGTCTCCTTTGTGTATGATCTGGATTAGAATTTTGAATTGATGTCAAGGTTTGATGTGTAGCAACTAGAAGCTCTGTATTAAGTTTGATATGCTTAATTTGACCATTTTCTATCAGCTTAAGGTTTAAGATGATTGGTAGTTCAAGCAGAGCTGTTTGTAGAATCACTGATTAAGTCCCAAACCATCCGTCCCACCTTTGATATATTACCACCTCATTAAAACCTCAAGCTTGTAGTGGGGGGTCATTTAATCATTTGTATATTCTAACACCCCATGGCTGGGCACAATAATTCCCCTAACTTGCTGGGTCAGTCCAACACTTGTGGTTTATGATTTTAAATGGTAAGATATTAGAAAGGAGGTTTGAACTCAGGACATCTTTGCTCTAATACTATGATAAATTTCGTTGTCCAAGTGCAACTTATGGGATTTTTATTGTGTTAAGATTGATATATATAGTTGGGCCAATTTCTTAAGCTTTTGATATAATTGTTATTCAATTGCAACATACTAACTACTTCATTTTTTGGAGTATTTCAATATATATTGAGATGCCTTATTTTTCATGATACACGACTACACGTGACTTGGCCAAGGCATGTGTGATGGTCAAAGCAGTAAGTCCCACATTGGCTGTATACTAGAGTGATAGGGTGACTTTCTTTCCTTGTAATATGCGTTTTGGGAGGCCACGTGGGCCTTTCCAAGAACAAACCCGTGAGGTCCAGTGAGGTCAAAGCGGACAATATATGACATGGAAGGTGGGCTTGTGACAGCATGGCAGCTGTGCCATAGCCATGTGCAAGACATATGCATTGCACAAGTTTGGCTTGTGACACCGTGGCAGGGGAATGGCTGCATGCCAGGGCTAAGGATGGCAATGAATCGGGTCGGACCCGATCCAATCTAAGAATGATCCAAAGACTTGTTGGGTTGGATTTGATCTAATCGATTAGATCCGTGGGTCATGATGAATCAACCTAATTAGATATGGATCCGACCCAGATCTAACTCGCTTAGTTTTTTTTTTTTTTTTTTTAATATTCAAATTTAAAATATGTAAATTAGTCAACATAGAAACTAAGTGTAAACAAAAAGAAATTAATCAATTTATTTTTTAAATATTATTGTAGTAAATTATCCAAAGTTCAAAAGGTAATGATAGATAATAAATATCCTATTTTTTAGTCTATTTTCTTATATAGACATGCAACAACTATTTGAGTAAATAATTAATAAAAATTTCTAGATAATTATTTAAGTAAATAATTTATAAAATTTCTTAGAATCATAAAATTGAGTTTGAAAAGAAAAAAACAAATTAGCTATATTTAAAATTATTAATTTATGTGTTTTTGATTTTCTTATATAGATTTGTATAAGTAAATTTATTTGGTAAATTATTTTAGATTATTTTATTTTATATTTCTTATATTTTATCAACTTTTGATATGATTCTAAAATTTTATTTTATTTTATTATATAGTGGTATAATTTATCATTTATAAAATTACATTAAGTAAACAAAGCTTAATTTAATTTTAAAAAAATAAAATGGATCGATGGATCGGATCGGACCCGATCCATGGATCATGGCCCGATCCAATCCAAGTTGAAAATTGATTTAATAACTTGGATATTGTCTAATCCATCTCTATTGGATATCCGACCCGATCCATTGCTATCCTTGGCCCAGGGCTAATGGGATGCTGTGGCATAGCTGCCTAGGCCACTGGCAGCCTGCATGCTGTGGAATGGCTTCCAATGCCACTAGCATCCTTACGAAATTAAATTTTGAAGATGCAGTTTAATTGAGTGTAGCTGGTCGTCTTTTGGTCTACTTGCTGTGTGTGTGGGTTGAACGACATTTGGCACTTTCTCAGTGATCTATCTAGGCATGTGTGTATTTGACTCAAGCTAGTACTTAGAGTGAAAAGCTAAAAATGCCTTGGAATAATTTTCCTCTTGGCTTTCTTTGACAGATGTTAAAGAATTAGAATTGCAGACAGGAATTTTCACATTAAAACAGATTAGAGCTGCAACTGATGATTTTCATCCTTCTAACAAGATTGGGGAAGGAGGTTTTGGTCCTGTCTACAAAGTATTCTATCTTAATATCATGACTTTCTTCATTTAAGAATGTATTTTCCAGTTTATCACGAGCATTGAGTTTTACATAACATATGGATTGCAGGGTCAATTGCCTGATGGTACTGTGATAGCAGTCAAGCAACTCTCATCAAAATCAAGGCAGGGAAATCGTGAATTTTTAAATGAGATAGGCATGATTTCTTGTTTGCAGCATCCAAATCTTGTGAAGCTTCATGTATGTTGTATTGAAGGGGATGAACTATTATTGGTATATGAGTACCTGGAAAATAATAGCCTGGCCCGTGCTTTATTTGGTGAGTCATGCCACTTAATTGTCCATGCTGTTCTTTTGAATGCAAAAAAAAAAAAAAAAAAACCCACTAGGATGTGAAATGCTCATGCTAGAAGTTGAATATGATGGGAAAGCAAACAAAAAAAACAGAAATTTAAAAAGAAGGAAAGAATTTTTTTTTTTTTGTTATACCTGGAACATATTTTTTCAATATTTTGCAGGCCCAGAACAGAAGCAACTTAATCTGGACTGGCCCACAAGGCTCCGGATCTGTATCGGCATAGCAAGAGGTCTAGCATTCCTACATGAAGAATCAAGACTCAAGGTTGTTCATAGAGACATCAAGGCTACTAATGTTCTACTGGATGGGGATTTAAATCCTAAAATATCTGACTTTGGATTGGCTAAGCTTGACGAAGAGGATAAGACCCACATTAGTACCAGAGTTGCTGGAACTATGTTAGTTGTTGTTCCTTTAAATACCTCTACATTCTTCAAAGAAAATATTCTTGACAGTGTTGAGATTTGTATTGCAGAGGATACATGGCCCCAGAATATGCATTATGGGGTCACCTGACCTACAAAGCAGATGTTTACAGTTTTGGAGTCGTTACTTTAGAAATTGTTAGTGGGAAGAATAACAGTAGTTATGTCCCAGTGAATGATTGCCTTTGCCTCTTAGATTGGGTACTTTCTACATTCATATCTTTGATTTTCTATTATAAAGCATTTTGTTTTAGCTGTTATCTGTTCAATCCAAAGCTCTTTTACTATTTTCACTGGCTTACGAAATAATTGACATTGCAGGCTTGTCATCTGCAACAAACTAGAAATTTCATGGAACTGATTGATGAAAGGTTGACGTCAGAAGTAAACAATGCAGAAGCAGAAAGAATGGTGAAAGTAGCTTGCCTGTGCACAAATGCATCCCCATCACTTAGGCCTACAATGTCTGAGGTGGTGAACATGCTTGAAGGAAGAATAAGTATTCCAGATGTTATTCCAGAGCCAGGTTCCTACACTGAAGATTTGAGGTTTAAAGCCATGAGAGACCTACATCGATATCGGAAAGATCATAGTTCAACCACAAGCCAAATGCAAAAAACAACCACAGTCCATACTTTCAGCTCATCATCAACATCTGGCGGTGATGACTTCTATGAAATAAATCCGGCATCATAATTTTAATTTGCATTATACAATTGTTCTTAAAGTCAAGATATAGCATCTCAGAGCTCATTGCTGCAATTCAAAGAAATGATGTACATCTTTTGCATAAACATCCTAGGGGTTTATAGAGTGAGTAGTAGAACAATTATTTTCTCCCCTTCATTGTCTAATGTTTTTGTACATATTGTTGAATTCTTATTCACTATAATAAATCAATTATTTTTATTAAGGAATTGTAATATAAAGAATGCCCGTATTTTTACTATATTTATTTACTTTTCTTCTTTTAATGTCCTTCCATTTGAACTAGCAATTAGTTACGATATATTCATTCAAACTTTGATCATTTGATCAAAAAGACTTGCACGATAATTTTTCGAAGTTATACAAGTGGTTCGATCTTTCTATGTATCAATTGTTCATTTCAGTAATTAGGTGTTTCTCATAGCAACTTACCAAAAAAGTTTGTAGTATTAATTTATAATCACCAAACAGAGTAATGATTAGAATAAATCTACTACTGGGTATCAGAAAAGGGTAAAAAATTGGAGAGAACAACTTGATAAAAACGAAGAATGCTAAGAATTAAAGGATTGATTCAGGCATGCATGCTGTTCTTAGAGAAAAGTTCATGGATATTGTTTGGTACACAACAATCTAGAGGGCAGTGATATATAACATAACTTGACATATGATTACATTGAATAAATTATATTTTGCAACAATCTATTAGTGTGTCAATCATGAATTTAATAGAGAAATTGACAAAACTTGAATACGCTTATTATTCGAGTATATTTTAAACAATGAGAGTGTAATTTAGAAACAGAATTTAGTTATGGAATTTATTTATTTTTCCAGATTCAGGGATAGAATGGAATGCCAAATCTAAGAAGCCCGTGACTTGCCAAACTTGGATTTGGGCATTTCCTCAATCCTAAACCTGTACCCAAAAAAAAAAAAGTTAAGGGTCAATAATAAGAGGCCATAAATCCTGGAAAAGATAAGGTACGGAGAAGGGACAGACAAGACCTGCAAGATTAATAGCTTGTTTGATAGTATCATAGGGAGGAGAGTTTTAGTGAGCTTTGAAAAGACAGTGATACAGACTAGACATTATGATTTTCTGAATGAATCCTGTCAATTCAAATCATGCACTACTTTGTGGAGAGTGTAAAATTTGTTTTTTTTAGGTACAATAAAATTTGTTCATAAATGAGAGCACATGTTTTGAGAAGCTGGGAAGGAGAGCAACAGACAAGTTGTGCAATGATGAATAGCTTATAACTATTATTGAAAAAAATTAGAAAAATAAAGAATTAAGTAGGACATTCATTTCCAGTAAAGATAATTAAAAAAATAAAATAAAAAATATATATATATATATTTATAGGGGCTGTTTGGTAAAATGGCTATTGCAACAGTGCAGCTGTGCCTCGAGGGATGCACCCCGGCCTGTTTGGGCTGCCTCGTCTTGCGACGCCAATGGCAACTTCCAAAACCTGTCTCAGACTAGCTTCCTTGTCGTAGTCATAGTTTCAATTTTCACTCTTTATTTTACCCTCAATCTTCTCTCTTTATTCCATCATATCCCTAGCCTAAACTTAAAAAATAACCTCCTCTATTATGCTTTTAGTATTTTGTTTTTATTGTTTGTTTGTAATACTTTTTAATTTAGTATTTTTTTTCTTGTTTTTGTACTTTATTATTTTGAATTTGTGTTTGCTTGTTTGTGAGGATAATAAGTTTAAATTCAATAAAACCTAAAAACTGAATTAAAAATAACTTTAGCATAAATTAAAAAATAAAATAATTAAAACTTATTTTAAATTAAATAAAAATAAAAATAAAAATAAAATAATTAAATATCAAAACACATTAATATAAAATAATTTACTTATTTTTAATATAACATATAAATATTATTTTAATAATTGTTATACAAAATAATATCTCTGATTATAATTTATGAATATCCAAAAAATTATATTTTTGAGAAATCTTAAATTTTTTAAGGTATCCGAAAGGACATATAAATTAAGAGAGATATGTTCGATAACAAAATTCTTATTGAAATTGATAAACAGTCATACAATTATTTGTATGACTTGAATCTATCCAACAAGGATATTAATACAAATACAAGAGTTAAACTTTGTCTAGAATTAAGTTAGAATTACATAATATGATTAGAAAAATTAAACAGTAATTACTAATTCCAAATGTAGGTTATTTTCTGATTAAATATTCATGCCATGAATGTCATATAATAGAGAAACTAGTTATCAGAAAACTTTCTCATCTCTTATGGAAGGTCACATTTTATTTTTTGGTCAAGTATAACTCACATTAAATCTGGTGTGGTGTCAATTGTTAACATCAGCAAGTTGATCTGTATCAAATGTAATCCTAGAGAATTTCAATTACTTCATAGTTGCAGTAGGATGGGGCTGGTAATAATCTTGTCACTCGCCATGTAAACATCACCATTAGAGTACTGACTAGTTCCAGTTCATTGTACATCTTCTTCAGTCCCCTAAAACTCAGTCACTGTGCCTCAGTTCTCTTCTTTTGATTTCTGTACTCCAAAGATTCTTTGCTAGAGAGAGAAAGTGAAATTAAATGGGGCTTTTTGGATAAAAGAGTCTAAAATATATAATTTTTATATAAAATATATTTTTTCAGTTTAACAATTAAAATAAGGTAAAATCCGTATTTTTAAACATAATTTATAGATCTGATTTGACATGTCAACTTATTTATTATACTAGATCACGTATTCACGCACTAAGCACGAGTGACTTGCCTGAAATCGGCTTTTATAAAGTCGGTTTCAAACTGCATGCAGGTAGCCTAATTTGGAATTACACGCCACACCAGGCGCGTGAATTTCACATTTGTTATTGACTAGTTGGCGCTAACAGGTGGCAAAAATATTCTATATTCAGTTTTTTCTGTTTTCCCATTTAATAACACCAAATAAATTTCATAAAATTAGTTTATTCCACAAAATAAAGGAGAAATTAATGAAGTATTAAAAGAAAATTTTTTGATGAATGCCCATAAAATTTATTATGGTATTTGAAAATTGATTTTTTTTTTAAAAATAATAATTTATGACTTTAGGATATACTTGTTTGAAAGACACTTTCCAAAATTTTCTTAGTAATTCTACATTAATTATAAATGAGTAAAATTAGAAGAGGTTGTGGGAAATAAACAAAATGTAAAATAGAAAAAGGAAAAAAAAGAGGCCTAGAGCAAGTGGAACACAGCTACATGAATAGAAGGATCATATAAAACAAGCACAATAAATGCTAGTTAAAAGTGGTGAGTAATTAATGTAATCTGAAATTGAGCCTTAAAAAATGTCAGAGACTGTAAGTGGGTACCTATTAATAGTAGCAGGGCTTCGAAACTGGAATTACAAAAATTTATCTCCTTGCAAGTCCGTCCAACGGGACTCGCGTGAGGACAAAAATAAAATTGAAATTAGATTTTGTAAAGACCGTTTTAGAGACTTGCGAGTGAATGCGTGAGTTCGTTATATGAGGAAAGTAGGCGAGCTGGTATGTTAAATCGGTCATAAAAAATTGTTTTAAAAATACAGTTTTAAATTTTATCTTATTTTGATTAGTTAAATTAAAAAAATTATTATTTTATATAAAAATTATAAATATTAGACCTTTTTATTTAAAAATCCAATTAAATAGAGAGGTGCCATCATCAAAATGGAAATAGGAAAAGACAAGTGAGGGAATTGATGAAAAGACACGGATAAATTTTCATTTTAGAGACCTGCAAACAATAAAGATTCAACTTTATGTGGAATTTTAGAGGGAAGGGTTGAAATTCTTTAATTTTTATATAATATAACAAAATTTTATTTTAATAGCCAAAGATAAATTCTGACGTTAATAGTTAGAATAGGGTCTGATTAAACATGTCACTCTATTTATTCACATTATACACTTCACGCACCACGGGGACGAAATTAAATTACTCCAAGTTTTGTCCCCACGCGGGACCCGTCCAACGCTGAAACCGGCTTCTGTTGCAGGCTACCCTGCATCGCTAGGCTGCACGTCCCAGGCCCCCCTTCAATAATCGAGACCCCCCCCGGTGCAATAATTCAAGTCGCCCCTCACACTCCTCTCTATAATACACACTCTCCTCACCTTCATTCTTCATCCTTCATCCTTCATCCAGAGACTCACCTTTCCTCCCTCGTTTTCTTAGACTCTCCTCTAACTAACTCAACACATTGATCCTCCTTATCTGTAATCACCGTCGTCCTTTTTCACTTTAATATTTTCTAACCCTGAGACTCATAAGAAAACTGCTTCAACTATGAGCCATGATCAAGGCTCACTTGCACTTGTTTAAGCAGAGCAACCTGAGCCAATCAATACTGCACCCCTTGTGTCCTCCTACAGTGAACGTATACGCCCAGTTCTTGATGCAGTGGAACGCCTCAGATGCCTTAATATCACTAAGGAAGGCATACAGCTACCCTCAATTGTTGTTGTTGGTGATCAATCATCAGGAAAATCCAGTGTCCTTGAATCTCTTGCTGGAATAAGTCTTCCCCGTGGCCAAGGTATTTGCACAAGGGTTCCTTTAGTTATGAAGCTGGAAAACTTTAACCACCCCAATCCAAAGCCAGAGCTTAGTTTGGAGTATGAAGGCAAGGTCATTTCTACTGATGAAGCTCGGGTTTCGGGGGACATAAATCGGGCAACAGATGAGCTTGCAGGTCATGGTAAAGGTATTTCCAACAATCCTTTAACTTTGGTTGTGAGGAAGAATGGTGTTCCTGATTTGACAATGGTTGATCTCCCTGGTATTACTAGGGTGCCTATTCTTGGCCAACCTGAGAATATATGTGATCATATCAAAGATATGATTATGGAGTATATAACTCCAGAAGAGAGTATTATACTCAATGTGATAGCAGCTTCTGTTGATTTTTCTACTTGTGAAACCATTAGGATGTCACAATGTGTGGATAAGACAGGGCAGAGGACTCTGGCTGCTGTTACAAAGGCTGATTAGAACCCAGAAGGCCTTCTTGAGAAAGTTGCAGATGATGATGTGAATATTGGCCTTGGTTATGTCTGTGTGAGGAATAGAATTGAAAATGAGACTTGTGACGAAGCTCGATTGGAAGAAGCGAAACTTTTCAGGACTAATCCACATTTGTCTAAGATAGATAAATCTATGGTGGGCATACCAGTTTTGGCACAAAAGCTAGTGCAGATTCAAGCTGCAAGCATTTCAAAACGTTTGCCTGAAATGGTTAAGAAGATTAATGAAAAGCTCAATGCTAACCTTTCAGAGCTTCAAACTTTGCCTAAGAGTATGACATCTGCTGCTGATGCCATGACTGCTTTCATGCGCATTATTGGATTAGCAAAAGAATCACTTAGGAAAATTCTTTTGACAGGAGAATTTGATGAATACCCAGATGAAAAAAAGATGCATTGCACTGCCCGGATTGTTGAAATGCTTGATAATTACTCCGATCAACTTCATCAATGTCCTGAAAGTGATCCCTGCAAGAATTTTCTAGTGGAAGAAATTAGTGTACTGGAGGAGTCAAAGTTGGTAGGACTACCGAACTTCCTGCCTCGTGCTGTATTTTTTTGTTATCTTGCAGAGAAAAGTGAAAGATATATCTGGCACTCCAGTTGGTTTTGTTAATCAAGTTTGGAGCTACATTGGGGATATTGTGATCTCTGTGCTTGCTCGTCATTCAGAAAATTATTATCAACTTCAAATGTCTATTGGAAGAGCAGGTCAGACCCTTATTGGCAAAATGAAAGAGAAGTGCGTCAACCAGGTCAAGGAGATTGTTTAAATTGAGAAGTTAACTGATTATACTTGTAATCCGGAGTACATGTCTGAATACAATAGGCTCTCCGCCCAACAAGAAGCATTTTTGGAATATTTCTTAGATAATGCGGCCCATTGCTCTTCGTTTTATCTTGAAGGAATTGGAATGGTTGATGTGGGAGTTCTGGAGCATTATTCAAATAATGTACTTCAGCAAGCTTTCGACTTGAAAGTTAGGATGATTGCATATAGGAAGATTGTGCTAAAGAGATAAATTGACTACATGGCTTTGCATTTGCAGTATAATATCAAACACTTGGTGAACAAGGACTTGGAGGTGGAGATTGTTAATGAGCTGCTGGGTCCTCAAGGGTTTTGTATTGAAAGGTTGTTGGAGGAATCTCCTTCAGTGGCTGTGAAAAGGGAGAAGGTTCGTAGGAGCATAACAAAGCTCAGAGAGGCAATGGATGTTCTGTGCAATGTTACGGACAAAGTGACTGTCTCTTTATGTGAGATCGCTTGATTTTCAGGCACGTTCGATGCAGCATCTTTCCTTAGATTTAGCATTGTTTTAAAATGGCTTTATCTTTCATTTTCCCTTGTGTGTTTGATTGCATTTGAGAATTAAGGCAATGGCATTGCAACCTTTGGAAGCCTGGAAGTTTAGTTTGTAGTCAATGAACCACCTCATACCTTAGCTCAAGTAATCAACAAGCAAGAATTGAATGCCCTAGTTGCATATTTTTCCCAGACAAAGTGGATTAGTGGTCAAAATTACCAATCTCTTTCTCAAGAAGAAAAATATAGAAACACGATTAAATAATTTTGACCCAAGATTAAATATTGAACTTTCTGTTTATGATGAATAAGAAAGTTGCTTATCCAAGTTCTGTTGTATGAATTGATGTTACCAAACTCGAGGATGACTAGCTTTCCAAGCGATCATGGGCAATTGTGACCTTCAGTATTAATATAGCTTAGTTTCTGTTTTCTAGCATTTAACTCTATTTGTTTTTCTTCAATAGCAGATTTGTTGGACTTTTTTAAGTTACACAATGAGTAACTCACTCTTCACATAAATGATTCATAAATTTTATTGGATTGGATCAAGTAATTAATGTTTTGAAAAAAATCGGATCGGTGGTCGATTTAAAAAATGTGAGGTATCAGGTTTAAAAAATGTGAGGTATCAGGTTATTGATTTTATTGAAATTTTGACAAAGGTTATTGATTTTATTGAAATTTTGAAAATTGGAATTCAAAAAATTCGTGAGGTGTCGGTTATTGATTTTATCGAAATTGGATCAATATATGTAATTATTTGTATCAAATAGTATACATACTCTATCAAATTTTCTATTAATTATAAATGATAAATACATAATAAAACAAAAATAAATATTTATTACATAATAAATAAATCATATAATCAAAATAATAAAGACGGTAACATAAAATACAAATATTTTACTGTTTAAATATAAATAATAAATTTATTTTTACAAATAAGTTTAGTTAAATTAATCATTTATCAATTTATTAATTTTTTAAATTTTTATTAGTTTTGACTGACCAAACTACTAAAATAATTATTAAGTTCAACTCAGCGTTATTTGTCACCATAATAATTTAATTGGTCTGGTTCAATTTTTAAAATATTATAATTAACAAGAAGTATTAGCATTCTTTCACATTCGCAGTACTTTATCCACCACTTATCAATAACTGGTTACCCGTTTAACCTTATAACTAATAATTGAACTAGTTTAATGTTGGGTTCCCTTTATTGGTGGTTGGGTTGGAGATTTTAGTCCCATTCCAAATGAAGTAGACAATATCAAATGAACTAATAATTGAACTTTCTGTTTATGATGAATAAGAAAGTTGCTTATCCAAGTTCTGTTGTATGAATTGATGTTACCAAACTCGAGGATGACTAGCTTTCCAAGCGATCATGGGCAATTGTGACCTTCAGTATTAATATAGCTTAGTTTCTGTTTTCTAGCATAACTCTATTTGTTTTTCTTCAATAGCAGATTTGTTGGACTTTTTTAAGTTGCACAATGAGTAACTCACTCTTCTCATAAATGATTCATCTTAAACGAATTTCGACAACCAATCCTTAGTCCTTGCGTACACAAAAAAAATTATAGTATTGAATCAAGTAACTAATGTATTGAGAATCGGATCGGTGATCGATTTAAAAAATATGAGGTATCAGGTTATTGATTTTATTGAAATTTTTGAAATTTTGACAAAGGTTATTGATTTTATTGAAATTTTGAAAATTGAATGGGTTATTAATTCAAAAAATTTGTGGGGTATTGGATTATTGATTTTATTGAAATTGGATCAATATATGTAATTATTTGTATCAAATAGTATACATACTATATCAAATTTTTTATTAATTATAAATGATAAATACATAATAAAACAAAAAATAAATATTTATTACATAATAAATAAATCATATATTCAAAATAATAAAGACAGGTAACATAAAATACAAATATCTCACTGTTTATCAATATAAATAATAAATTTACTTTTACAAATAAGTTTGGTTAAATTAATCATTTATCAATTTTATTATTTTTTTAAATTTTTATCAATTTTGACTGACCCAATTATCAAAATAATTATTAAGTTCAACTCAGTGTTATTTGTCACTATAATAATAATTTAATTGGTCTGATTCGATTTTTAAAACATTACAATTAACAATAAGTATTAGCATTCTTTCACATTCGCAGTACTTTATCTACTTTATCCACCACTTATCAATAACTTATTACCCGTTTAACCTTATAACTAATAATTGAACTAGTTTAATGTTGGGTTCCCGTTATTGGTGGTTGGGTTGGAGATTTTAGTCCCATTCCAAATGAAGTAGACAATATCAAATCTTTAGAAAGCCCCAAGATTTTACATAAATGATTGTAATTGCCCATTCAGATAACAATTGTCTAAATATTCAAGTCTCAAGTTGCATGTCTAGATTTTTCATTGTAAATTTTGTGAAGTGCATAGATATAGTTGCTTCACTATCACAATGTAAAGAAATTGGCAGCATCAGTTGTTGGCCACAACTTTATATCTAACAATAAATTTCTCAGCTACTCAGCTTCTTTGCACGCTACTGCCCAAGGGTACAGATTCATATTCAATGGTGGAATGTGTAATATTTGCTTCTTTGAAGCCCGTGACACTGCCCCTCCTCCAAGAGTTAAAAGTTCCAGTACAGTAAAAAAATATTTTAATATAACTTCAATTTTTTTGTTCTTGTCGTATATTCAAAAACTCTTCCCATTCCTTACCAATTATCAGTACAATGCATATTTAAGTGCAATACTTTATCAATATAATGAGATTGATTTAATACAAAACCCCCCACTGTTTCCTCACCTTAATGCCTAAAATAGTATCAATTTCATTTAAATCTTTCATTTTAATTTGGGAAGTTAGATACTTTTAATTTCGTCCACACCCTGTGATAATTATAATGAGCATATCATCGACACAAAGACATACTATAACACCATATTATTCTGTAAATTTAAAATAAATACATTTGTCTACATTGTTATAACGAAAACCATGGGAGAAGATTATAAAATCAAATTATTCATGTCATTGTTTTGGCGCTTGCTAAAATCCATAAATAACTAGTTTGTAGACTTTCATTTCATTTCTGGGAAGTACAAACCTTCTTTTTGCTCCTTATACACCTTCTCATCTAAATCATCGTTTAGAAATGTTGTCTTAACCAATTCATTTGATGTACATGAAAACTTCCTCCATAATTACAAACTCTCTCCAACTAATGTTAGAGTCGATCTTGTCATACTACCAAAAATTCTTACTGTCATGTGGCCTAAACTCATCTCTTTCTGATTTCGATTTTTCGAACATGAGCAGAATATTATCTTCCATTTGAAAATATAAAATTTATTTTCTCTTTTACTTTAATTAATAAAATTTATTTTTCTCATTTACTTCAAAACTAAAAAATTAATTTTTTTTTCCTTTTAACTATGGGAGAATGATGGAAAACAAACTAAAAATAATATCAGAGTTTTAAAATTTATGTGTATTAAAATTTGAATATAATTATATAAAATTAGTATATATATTTGATAAGTATATTTTACTAGTATATTAATAATTAGTTTACTTATAGTTTTGCCCTAATTATTATGATTAAAATTCGTCTATGAAAGTGTAAATGAAGAGTTTTCCCTCTTCAATAATATTACAATTTTAAATACATAAAATAAAACAAAAAACTCATAAATAGTAAGAAGATATAATTTTTATAAATAAACATGTGGATTTTACTAACAACTACCAATTTGCTAAACTAAGATCTCATCCACTTCTAGTTGGTAAGTTTCATTTGTCAACTAATTAGAAGGTGTATTCTTTATAAACATTTGAAAAACATTCTTTCAAGTGAATTTTCCCCTGATCCTTTCCTTTATGATTGGTAGGGTTTAACATTAAAAGGTTATGTTCTCATTTTCATTCCTTCCCTCCATTTTGCCTATTTGAACTCTACAAAACCAAATCCTCTATACAACTTCATTCACTCTTTCATTGACAACTTCAAGTAAGATCACCATATTCAGTCACACAAATTAAAAATAAATAAAAATCAACAAAAGAAAAATAAAAATAAAAATTAAAAGCAATGTTGATTCTAGTGACAAACACTTAACATTTATATAGTACTAAAACATAAATTTTCATTAATTTAGGAAACATGACTACAACAAAATACACACAATAATTAAGTCAACAAAGACCAGAACCTAGCACAGAGGGCCTCAAACCTTGTTCATTATTTTAGGGTGGGATAGGCAACCAAGTTGTCTAATCTCCAAAGCAAGTGATTCTGTCCATAACATTGGACAGAACCTCTATTGCCTCTCTGAGCTTTGTTATGCTCCTACGAACCTTCTCCCTCTTCACAGCCAATGAAGGAGATTCCTCCAACAACCTTTCAATACAAAACCCTTGAGGACCCAGCAGCTCATTAACAATCTCCACCTCCAAGTCCTTGTTCACCAAGTGTTTGATATTATACTGCAAATGCAAAGCCATGTAGTCAATTAATCTCTTTAGCACAATCTTCCAATATGCAATCATCCTAACTTTCAAGTCGAAAGCTTGCTGAAGTACATTATTTGAATAATGCTCCAGAAATCCCACATCAACCATTCCAATTCCTTTAAGATTAAACTGAGGGGGGTAGTCCACATTATTGTAGACATATTCCAAAAATGCTTCTTGTTGGGCGGAAAGCCTATTGTATTCAGACATGTACTCCGGATGACAAGTATAATCAGTTAACTTCTCCATTTCAACAATCTCCTTGACCTGGTTGACGCACTTCTCTTTCATTTTGCCAATAAGGGTCTGACCTGCTCTTCCAATAGACATTTGAAGTTGACAATAATTTTCTGAATGACGAGCAAGCACAGAGATCACAATATCCCCAATGTAGCTCCAAACTTGATTAACAAAACCAACTGGAGTGCCAGATATCTCTTTCACTTTTCTCTGCAAGATAACAAAAAATACAGCACGAGGCAGGAAGTTCGGTAGTCCTACCAACTTTGACTCCTCCAGTACACTAATTTCTTCCACTAGAAAATTCTTGCAGGGATCACTTTCAGGACATTGATGAAGTTGATCGGAGTAATTATCAAGCATTTCAACAATCCGGGCAGTGCAATGCATCTTTTTTTCATCTGGGTATTCATCAAATTCTCCTGTCAAAAGAATTTTCCTAAGTGATTCTTTTGCTAATCCAATAATGCGCATGAAAGCAGTCATGGCATCAGCAGCAGATGTCATACTCTTAGGCAAAGTTTGAAGCTCTGAAAGGTTAGCATTGAGCTTTTCATTAATCTTCTTAACCATTTCAGGCAAACGTTTTGAAATGCTTGCAGCTTGAATCTGCACTAGCTTTTGTGCCAAAACTGGATATGCCCACCATAGATTTATCTATCTTAGACAAATGTGGATTAGTCCTGAAAAGTTTCGCTTCTTCCAATCGAGCTTCGTCATAAGTCTCATTTTCAATTCTATTCCTCACACAGATATAACCAAGGCCAATATTCACCTCATCAGCTGTTACTTTCTCAAGAAGGCCTTCTGGGTTCTTATCAGCCTTTGTAACGACAGCCAGAGTCCTCTGCCCTGTCTTATCCACAAATTGTGACATTCTAATGGACTCACAAGTAGAAAAATCAACAGAAGCTGCTATCACATTGAGTATAATACTCTCTTCTGGAGCTATATACTCCATAATTATAGCTTTGATCTGATCATAAATATTCTCGGGTTGGCCTTGAACAGGCACCCTAGTAATACCAGGGAGATCAACCATTGTCAAATCAGGAACACCATTCTTCCTCACAACCAAAGTTAATGGGTTATTAGAAATACCTTTACCAGGGCCTGCAAGCTCACCAGTTGCCCGTTTTATGTCCTCAGAAACCCGAATTTCACTGGTAGAAAAAACCTTGTTTTGATACTCCAAAGTAAGCTCTGGCTTTGAAATGGGGTGGTTTTGGAGCCTCATTACTAAAGGTACCCTTGTGCAAATACCCTGACCACGAGGAAGACTTATTCCAGCAAGAGATTCAAGGACACTAGATTTTCCTGATGATTGATCACCAACAACAACAATGGTGGGTAGCGGTATGCCTTCTTTAGTAATATGAAGGCGCCTGAGGCGTTCCACTGCATCAAGATATGGGCGGATACGTTCATTGTAGGAGGATACAAGAGGTGAAATACTAACTGGCTCAGGTTGCTCTGCTGGGACAAGTGCAAGGGAGTCTCCATAGTTCATAGTTGAAGGCTGTTTTCTTTACAATAATAATAACTATTATGTTAAGAGAGAAAAAAGAGAAGAAAATGTTGTGTTGAATGGCCGAGGAGAAGAAAACAATGAGATATATTTATAGTTATTATTTGATCTACTATTGTATATAAATTTAAGGTAAATTGCACTTTACCTATGAATTATCATCCGATTTGCAACAGCCCTTATAACTTATCGAATTAGGCATATAATACCCTTATTTGAGTAATAATTATCAAATAACCTCCAATCATCCACATTAGTTATTAAATGTAACAAACTAACTTGAAAAAGACTAAACTATCCTAATTACAAGTTATTCTTTTATAATCTTCACTTTCTATCTCTTGTTTCTTATTTTATCTTTTTTTTGGCAATTGAACTCTCTGTATTATCCAATTTTAACATAGCAATTACAATACAATAATAACAGAAAAAAGCTTTGGAGAAAATATTATTATTAAAACATAAATTGAAAAAATAACTTATATGATTTCTATAAATATGAAAGATAATATTGGCAAATGTATTGATAATTTTAATATTACGATAAGAAAATAAAGATGATAAAGGATTCAACTATTGTTTATGTATGCTTAAATTGAATCAATATAAAAAATTTAATTTCAAAAGAAATGAAGAAAAAAAATGTAAAAAAGAGAAGACATAAATAAACTTATAATAAGGGTAATCTAGTCTTTTAGAGTTAATTTATTAAATTTAATGATTAATTTGGATGGTCAGAGATTATTTTCTAATTATGAATAAAATAGGAGGTTACGTGCCTATCCAATGATTTATGAGGGTTATTATAAAAAAATTAATAGTTTATGGAATAAAGTACCATTGACTCATAAATTTAATATTTGTGTTTCTCTCTTTCTTTTCTCTTTTTTTTTTTTTTGGTCATAGTTTGTTTTATTTATTCAATTTATAAAATATTCTATAAACTTTATATTTGTAAGTATATTTCTTCTTCATCTTCTATGAGTTTTATATTTATTTTTTTAATTATTTCATGTATGCATATTATTCTCTCTCTCAAATTACATAGACTTAATTCAATTAATTTATGTGCTTTTCTGTAAAAAATATTATATTATATAATTTTATTGATTTATGTTTTTCATATTCAATTTACCTTTTACTCTTATTATATTTGGTTGTAGGAAATTAAAAAATAATAATTTTGTGATCTAACAATTTTGCTTGACGGTAGATAGTGAATTTGTAATTTTTTCGATTCGGCCGTCGACAAACTAGTGAGAAAGCCAAATTATTGAAACTATGTCCGGTAATAGTGTAGACAGACAAAGGAGAGATGGGGAGGAGGACAGAGGTGAGTAGAGAGAGAAATTCTTTGATTGGTATTGGCAAAGGTAAGGTGGGATACTAAGTTGGGTTAAGTACCTTATGGGTTGAGTACCTTGGTGAGCTTAGTTCTCTTTTACTTTGATTTCTGTCCTCCATCAAATCCTGTCAAAAGGACAGTCTTCCATTAACACTATTACTATACAGAGAAAGTAAAATGGACCTGATGAAAAAATGGGATCACTTCTTATAGACTTACTAAAAATATTCTGATCTAGTTCATGGCCTATGAGATGGAGAGGACACCATTACTACAGAGAAAGTAAAATGCTGTACCAAAAAGTGTACTAGAAAAAGAAAGAAAGTAAAATGAAATGGAAAGGAGCCATTATCAAGATAATATGAATGAGAAAAGTAACCATAACTTCTCTAATAAATTTAGATTTTCTATAAATTTTATTTTTGAGGTTTCTTTTTGAATAAATTTTAAAATAAACATATTATATCATTTTAATATTTAAAATATTAATTTTTAAAAATTACATGATTAACATTAAAAAATGAATGAATTTATGATAAGAGTGGTGAAAATAAAAATAGTTATTAAAAAGTGTTTATAGAGTGATTTGAACCTAATTTGTAGAAGATGACTAAACAAATCATTTACAATGAGACAAACAACATGTTCATTTAATTTCACTTTCTCTACTTGTAAAAATCAAAAGTGAGAAACTAGGGCACAATAACTGAGTTTTATGGTACTGATGAAGGACAAGTTAAAGGGAATTAGTAAGTAAATATTGAAATTTGGTGAGACATCCTTGAACATGATCATGGAAGCTACAATCAAGGACGTGTTACACGTCATTACACATGTGCTCTTCATACGTCATTTAAGTTTTTGTTTAAAGAAAACTTCTTATCCTCCCTTATACTCTTTCCTTTCTTAATGAAATTTCTTTTTCTATGTATATATATATATATTAATTTGACTTGAAATTCATTTTAATTTTTATCTTTTAATTTGTTACAATTGAATTCTTTAATTATAAAATTATTTTAATTAGGTTTTTATTGGTATGTCAAATTAATTTAACAAAAATTAATAATTGATGATATTTACGGTCTCTGACCAATCTACATGAATTAATAAATATTTAAACGATTATGGGTTTCTTCATAATATAAATAATTGGTCAAATTAATATAGCATTTTGATCCTTCAATACAAACAACTGGTGATTTTGTTTCACCGGAGAGCTGTTAGATATGTTTTTTTTAAAGGCAAATTCTTATACCGACGCTTTAATAAAGAGATGATTTGTTTGAAGGAAGAATTTGTGCTCTATGATTCTATTTCCCCTTTACCTCATTTATTTTTTATTGAGATTCTAAATGGACTAAATCTACTAGACTAAATGCTACTATTACACGATATTCATGGCATGCATATTTGATCAGAAAATAATCTACATTTATAATTAGTAATTATGTTTAATTTTCTAACCATACTATGTAATTCTAACTTAATTTTAGACAAAATTAAACTCTTATATTTGTATAAACACCATTTTAGGTAGATGAAAAACCTAACTTTCTTTCTCATTCAATATCATTCACAAGTAATAAAAAAAATTGCATGACTCTTATCATTTCCAATAACAGTTTTTCATTGAGCTTATCCCTCTTAGCTTATGTTTCAATCTTTTTTTTTCTTGAAAATGTATGTTCTACTTAATTTTTCATTTTCCCAATTTTTTTTTCAGTAGTGGTTTTATTTTATTTTATTTTTTTAGCGGTTAGGTATGTCCAAGCCAACTTATGTGCAATTCTACTGATCACCTCTTCAATCCAAATTGCATGTTTTTTTCTAATTGGTGCTAATGAGTAATGTGAACTATATTTGTTCTCTCTAATTTTTTTACCCTTTTATTGTACTTAGTAGTAACTTAGTTTGGTGATTAAAATGGGTAGTACTATGTGCACTATCCACAGTTTATATATATTTTTTTTGTTAGGATGACAATTTTGACCTGCCTTGTGAAGCTTCGATCATATGAGGCGGGTTTTTGACTATTGATCGGGGAACAGGGTGAGTCTTGTCCCAATCCGAAAAAAATACAAGCGGGGTTCTGACTGGTTGCGGGGTAAAATTTGTGGGAGCAAACCAAGGTCGATAAACCCCTCATCTGCTCCCACTCCACCCATTGACATTCCTACTTTTTGTTCACCTAGTAAACTCGGTTGTTCACATAACAATACCTATAAATATTCATACTACAAACTTTTTTGATAAGTTGATATAAAAACACCTTCTAATTACCAGAATGAACAATTGATACATAGAAAGATCAAATGTATAGCTTGGAAAATCATGGTACAAGTCTCTTTAATCAAATGATCAAAGTTTGAATGAACGTATAGTTAATCAGTTACTAGTTCCGCTAGCAAAATATATAAAGAATATATCTTCGACACTAGTTCAACTGATAAGACATTTTGGTATTTTGAAAATAAATTAATCATTTTATTAATTTTTTTTAATTTTTTTTTTTTTTAATATCGTTCATTTAAGGGAAGAGTGTCATATTTCTCAAATTTTGACCCGTTTCAGTAAAACTCAAAGAGCAAAAGTGTAATTTTGTTCTTAAAAATAAAAAAAATAATAAATACACTTCAATCATGTTACTTGGTGCAGCACCGATCGACCAAAAAAATTTTGGTGGTGGACATAACATCTCCCTTAATTAATTATATAAATAAAAATATTTTGATTATTGTGTTTACTTAGATAATTTTTTGATACATCTAATTTGATGCCTACTTTATATTAAATTATCATCATGATCACATAAATATAAAATTTGATGTCTACTTTATATTTTATATTATATATATATATATATATATATTCTATTATAAGAATGACATAATACTAAGATGGAGCAGATTTAAATTTATAGAAAAGTTAGTAGATTGATTTACAAAAATGACTGAATCCTCAACCTTTTTCATCCTGCCTGATTTGTGGAATTTTAAATACCGAAGCTGATGTGTACACTTCATCCACCATCAATTCAATCTAAAAAAATCACAACTATTTATTTCTTTTAACCAATCACCTGAACTATTAAAAAATAAAATAATTATATTTTAACCCCAAAATGTTATTGAATTTACTACATCCACAAACCAAAATAGATTGTTTCCTCCACATCCAGATCTAATAGACACTGGTTCTATCAGCAAGATACAAACATAGAGTAGATATAATTCAAAAAGGATAACATAAACAAGGGAGTAAAAGATAAAAGTCAATACTATATGGGCTAATAATGTAATAATTTAATTTATTGTGTAAGTTGTATGAACCTGTCACATTAAATATTGCAAGTCATCTTTGCAATGTGGATAGCTTAGTTAGTCACCCCATATTTGAAATGGGGTATTGTATAACTCTCCATTCTTTGTTCTATTTATTTAAAAATAAATAATAAGTCAATAAAAAGTATTGTAGTCAATGGCGGAAACTACATATGAACTTTGCAGTGCCATAAACCCGCAAAATTTTAAGAAAAATTTGAATTTCTTCTTCCCAAAATGCATATTCTTAATTTTGGCTTCTACAAAAAAAATTAATTATAACCGATATAAAATATTTTTAGATAATTTCTCCAGTTATAATTTCTTAAAACGCAAGAAAAAAAAAAGTACACAAGGTAATGTAAGTGCAAAATAAATGTCATACATATTTATACTATATATAACAATAGTTTAATGAAAGAAAATTTTAATTTTTTTAAATACACTTATGAGTTTTTATTATTACACAATTATTTTTAGTTGTTCTTTTATTTCACATAATTTTTATTTATTTATAGATTTTTGAATTCTTTTTTTATTTCAATATCAATAATATTGTAATTATTTTAGAACTATTGATTTTATTTATACTAATTCTTCACCATTTTAATAAATCTTTAATTTTTCAACAATTATATGTCAACAATAATTAAGATTAAATTCTATTTTTTTAAAATTTAATAAATTCCTAATAATCATAATTTGTTTAATTCTTCTCAAATTTATGAATTAAAATTTTTTAAAAAATATATATATATTACGAATTAAAACAAACAATTAACTAAACAAATCAAACATTTAACAACCCAAAATCACAATATCCTAATACCCCCTACCTTGACCAAAATTTGAAATTGAAGGATATGAACCGGAGCAAATGAAGGTTAGGGATGGCAACAACAACAACGATGATGGATGAAAACAACAATGGAGAGGAAGGGAGACAGAGAATGAGAGTTTGTGTGAACCATAATGAGGGGGAAAGGGATCAAGATTTTTTTTTTTAACGAAATTTAACAAGAGAATTCAATCCGCCTCACTGGTTTCCTATGTTGTGATTTTGACCCAAATCCTTATTTGGTAGTTTTCTAATTATTTTATTTTTGGTGGGCAAGAAATAACTAATTAGATATTGATGGGGATTTCCTAATTAGATTTATCTTGGGAGTAAGTAAGTCTAATTAGTTGATTGTAGGGTTTTTTATAAATTAGAAGAAAAGTTTGCTTGTTGGGCAAGTCATATGTAATATAAATATGTAAGCTTGTGAAAGTTATAGGTATGAGAAAAAGAGAGATCTAATATTGTGAGAACCCGGTAAGTGCAAGAGAGATTATAGAGGCATGGCCTGAGTGAGTAGTGAGAACATTATCTGTAGAATGTACTCTTTCTATGTAATCGTTCTTGAAATATTAGTAAATTCTCTTTTCATTTGTAGATGTAGGCAATGGGCTAAATCACGTTATATTTTGTGTTGATGTTTATTCCTTTTCTTTTCTACTTATATTTGTAGTTATTATCCTTTAATATTTTTACTATAACTCATTGAAGATAGAAGGAGAATTTCATATAATTTCCAATAAGTGGTTTTAGAGCTAAATTCAGTTAGGATGTGGATGGCTAAAGAGAATTTTGGTGATAGTGGAGCTATTGTAAAAATACAAAGGTGTTGAAGAAAGAAAAATTAGATGATTGAGATTGTGTAGAAGGAAGAGAAATAAGAAAAAGAAGAAAAGAAAAAGGTTGGGTTTTGCATTGAGATTTGTTGTTGAGAGTTGTAGTTTTATTGTAGAAATCTAACCCAGTGATAAGACGACATAGAAAGAGCTCATCAATGGTGATAGGTGAGATGAAATTGCAGTTTTTGCAAAAACCTAATCTAATGATGAGACAACGTGGAAAGAGCTCATCAATGGTGATAAGTGAGATGAAGAGTTATAATTTTTTGCATAAACCTAATCCAATAATAAGATAGCGTGGAAAGGGCTCATCAATGGTGATAGGTGAGATATGAAATTGTATTTTTTGCAGAAACCTAATCTAGTGATGAGACAACATGAAAAGAGCTCATCAATAGTTTTAGGTAAGGTGGAGTTAAGAAGATGGGTACATATATATGCATTGTTGTTATTATGGGATATCATGGTTTGTGCATTGTTATTATTATGGGATATCGTGGTTTGTTCACTATTAGTAGGTAGAGACTTTCGATGGAGTGATGACTCTAGATGAGTGAGGCTCATGCGAAGTTTTCATAGTTATGAAGAATATTGAATATTGAATATTGTTTAGAAAGATTTGAGTCAAGGTGCATATTGTAGAGATTTTGACACAAATTTTTATTTGATAGTTTCCTAATTTTTATTCTTGGTGGGTAAGAAATAACTAATTAGATGTTGATGGAGATTTTCTAATTAGATTATTCTTGATAGGCAATAAATAACTAATTAGATTTAACTTGATAGGTAAGTAAGTCTAATTAGATGATTGTAGGTTTTTCTATAAATTGGAAGAAAATTTTACTTGTTAGGTAAGTCTTATAATATAAATATTTAGGCTTGTGAGAGTTGTAGATATAAGAAAAATAAAGATTTAATATTTGTGAGAACCCCTCAAGGGTAGGAGTTCAAGAGAGATTAGTAGAGTGCAATCTTTCTATGTAATCTTTCTAAAATTTTAATGAATTCTTTTCTCATCCGTGAATGTAGGTAAGGGGTTGGACCACATTATGTTTTGTGTTAATGTTTGTTTCGTTTCTCTTCTACTTATATTTGTGGTTATTATCTTTTATTATAACTCATTGAAGTTGAAGGGAATTTCATATAATTATCAACATCCTACTCGTCTCACCTCGTCAGCCATTGTGCAGGAAAAATTAATACCCATCCCATGACAGATAAGGTTATAAAATTTTCAAACTGCCTCGGGTACGGGCCGGGTAAAGATTTTAGTCAAAACCCCGTATGATACCCGCTCCACACTCTTATTACACATTATTATTTTTATTATATATGTATATGTAAAAATAAATAAATAAAAACAATATAGGCTTTAGGATTTATTCAGTTATGTTTTATTTTCATTTGAATATGAAAACAATTAATTAGAAAATATTTTTGTATAAATTAAAAATTATAATATGTTTTACCTAATTTTATTTTACCCTAATTAGGAGTATATGGTCAGGTAAGGGTTTAGAAATTTTCATGCGGGTAGTGAACACGTATAATACCCTCCTAATTGCTACCTGTGGTGGGAGACAAATATGGATAGGGGGTAGTGAAGGTTGGGTAGGGTACAGGTTTGCCCAAATCTGCTTCATTGCCATCCTTGTAATGATCAATATACATATAAACTAACTTAACTTGTAAAGACACATGATCACTTAATCAGAAAGCAGAAAGCAGAAAGCAGAAAGCAGAAAGCAGAAAAAAAAAAAAAAAAATTAATTAGTTGGTCACTACTTGTGCACATAATAGCCTATGATATATGAACTAGTCTCTGTCAGTACTTGTTAATTGTACATATATCATAAGTCAAGAATAAAGCGTAACCAGGCGGTGTTAGATGTTGGGGGTTTCCTAATCAAATGTCCCTACAAGCTACGTCCACGTTATTGGACCAATTATAAGTCTACTCACAAACATAATTAAGAAAGTGACCATCCCATCCCATCCCATTAATTACATGAACTTGCGTACGTACATCTAAATAAAAATCCTTTGAATATTTACAACTTCAGATTTGGGTTTCGGATATGTGAAAATGGCAAGTGGTTTTTGCATTCTTGAATCAATGCTTCTGGTTCTGGTGCTCTTATCCATTGTGTTCACAACCTCCATCATCAAAGTTGAAGCACAAGCTGCAGGGCCACTTCTTCATATTGATGAAGGTAATGAATGCTTCTTCTTCTTCTTTTCAAAATCATGAAGGTTTTGTTTGGATAAGGTATTAAAATCAAAGTATTTGACCATCGCTTGAAATTTATTGATTTAATTTTTCTTTATTTGGGTACAATAACTAAATTTAAAATTTAATTATTCTAAATTCAATATTTGATAGGAAAAGATACTAAAATTTAGATTTCAAACTTTAATTGTAAATATTAAATTTAATTTTAATTATAGAGTCAATTGTATTTTACTCTCATAAATTATTGTTTATTTTGTAATAACTTTCATGAACTAGCAAATTAGGTACATAATTCCATTATTTGAGTCATAAGTAGTGAATAACCACCACTCATATAAATTAGTCATTAAATTTAACAAATTAACTCATAAAAAAAATTAAATTATCCTCATTATAATTTTTATTTATTTATATATTTTCTCCTTTTTACATCTTTTTCTTTTTATTTTCTATGAAACTAAACTCTTTATACTAATTCAATTTTAGCATGCATAAATAATATTTGGATCATACATAATTTTTATTTTCTTGTCATAATATTTAAATTATTAATAAATTTATTTATATCATTTTTCTCATTTATAGAAATTATACAAGTTTTTGTTTTAATTTGAGTTTTAATGATAATATTTTCATCAAAATTTTATTTTCTTATTATTGTATTACATATTAAAGTATATACTAGAGATTTTAATTGCTAGAAGGAAAACAAAAAAAAAAAAAGATAAAAGAAGAAACAAGAGATAGAAAGTGAAAGACATAAAAAAAAAAAATTAATAATAATAATTTATTCTTTTCTAGGTTAATTTGTTAGATTTTATAACAAATTTAGATGATTTAAAATTATTTACTAATTATGACACAAATAAAGAGTTATTTATCTAATTTAATAGTTCATGAGGGTTAATGTAAAATTAGTGATAATCTATAATGTAAAATGTAATTGACCCTTGATTATATTTTAAATCTTAATTATTATTATTATTATTAATTATAAAAAATAAGATAATTATAAATAAATAATTTTAGTACTCTAAAATTCAAAAAAAAAAGAAGTAAAGATAAAGAAGACTAACACGTTGTGATCAATTGTGACAAGCAATGATTTCCAAGATGTTTTTCACTTGCTAGTGGCTATTTATTTTATTCGTTTTCTTTCTCTCCGTCTCTCGCACTGGTCCTTTAGTTTAATAACAACTCACAAGATTTAAAATACAACCACTCCATTAAAAATAACAAGTCAGTTTAATTATTTTTTTTCAATTAACTATTTATGATATAAAAAAATAGAAAAATTAGAAAAATGAAGGAAGCAAAATCCGCCTGCTTTTCAATTGTTTTTTTCTTTTATACTTTTTACAAACAAATATATTCTTAAAATTATTTTCTTTTATAAATAAAGAAATTGAATATATATCCTTTTTAATAATTTAAATAACAAAAAATAAAATATTTGCAACCATAATTTGTAAAATTATCCAAAGAAAGTAAAAAATTAATTTAATCTTTACCACCATATTTAAATCATGATTTACAATAAAACAAACTAAACCAATTACTACCTAAAACCACAACGCTCAAATTTTCATTTTGGCTAGAAAATAGTTATGTAAATATATTATGTGTAAAAATATTTTTTAAGTAAAATTATTTATAAAGTGATACATAAATTTTTTTAAAAATGTTTAGATAAATTATCATAAAAATATTGTGAAATATAAAAATATTTTTAATTTTATTTTTTCAAAAATAATATTAAGTCCTACAATTACTAATTGATAAAAATTTTGGTTATAGTTATAATTATTAAAATTTATGTCACGCCCCTCATAGAGGTATGATTGGCAGGAGGGTTGAATAACTAAACCTCCGTAATCCTAAATTCAAAACAAAGTAACAATCATGACACTTACCTCAACTAAAGAATAAAAGTCCACTATAAATTTTTTTTTTTTTTTTGAAACAAATAACAATTTGTTGAAAATTTATATAACACACCACGAAATACAATCTATGTGTTTTTAATTCTACACGACGACACGAAAACGAATATCTAGACTATTACATTATACAAAATTAGACATTCCACCATTTTAGTGTAACTGCAAATCTTCATCCTTGACTTCAAGTCTGAGATCCTGGAAAAATACATTGTCATACTCTCTCGGCAGGTCAACAAGCTCAATGACACCATATGTTGGATTCCTGAAAAAAAAAATTTCTACGAGAGGGATGAGTCCTATGGATTCTGTGAGTGAAAAATCATACCCAAAGGATACTAGCATCACCCCACACAATTATATAATATATATATTAATTCATGTAACATTGTTCATATCATAACTCACGTTACATGTATACATTGTAATCACATAAAGTCACAATTTACATGATCCACACTATCACAAATCAATCAGAAAAATAATATCAAACAATGCAACCAAAGGGCCAACGAGTAACTCAGCCCCGCACAACATTATCACCTCCTACCGGGCATTTACGCGCCTGCACAACAAATTAATCTCCATACAAAATCCATCCCACCGGGGCTGAGCACTCAATTTTAAAAATATATATCAGGATTTCTCAATTTTTAAATCAGGGTATCCTAGGTGCACCTGGATTTTTAATTTCAGAAATGAAAATTTTTTTCAAAAAATGTTTACGAGTTGGCCCTTATCAAACACAATCAATGTCAATCACAGTAATCCATATCAAACAAACATAATTCAAATAAATTACTGAAATACTTTACTCGCTTACTTTCCATATATCGCGCATATTCAAATAAACATATAATCACGCATATTCAAATAAACGTATAATCACATATACTTATCTAGCCCCTAAAAGCAGCAATTAACCACTTACCTGTAACCGATTCCACTCGACACTCACATTTGCGTCCACGCATCTCATTAGGTCCATATTAGCATTCAAAACTGAAATTCATTTACCCGAATAATATTTAGTTCATAAACGTTATTATTATAATCTTTTAGTTACTAAGCTTATATCTCAATTTATATAGATTTTTTTATGTAAATTTTTCATTAAGTTATTACATGTCAATTAATATAAATTAGACTTTAGGTAATAAGATTAATAATGAAAAAACATTGTTTTGACAAAGCATAGGGTAGGGAAAACCATTGGAAAGGATGGAAAGCACTTGGTGAGTTAGGAGTGTTGAAATTGATCAAACTTGAGGTTTGTACCAGTATCCACTTTAATGGTCATATCTTTCTCTAGAAAATTACGAATCCAATATCGTAAAATTTATAAAATACTAGACACATATAAATTTATAATGGTATATCATTTGTAATTTTTAGATTTGTATATCAATACAGTTTATTATTTGAAGTTGCATCAAAATCTACAACACTCAAGATTTTGACAGATCTGACCTTACTTTAGTCAATTGAACATAATTTTCTTCAGGAAAAACAAAATCCAATTCCGTTTGTTGGGTTTATAAGTAGACAAGTATATCTATATTTATTTTTTAGAAACTTTTTCTAAAATATGTCACGAACCTACTCAATTTTAATTTCTTATATGAACCCAAAACGCACTACGAATCCAGCTGGACCTAGCCGGAGTCTAATTGCTATAACTCACAACATATTTGGAACCAAGCTACGAAATTTTATAGACAACCTCTCAAGATCCTAAGATACACTTTCTCTTTTGAACTCTCAATTTAATTCAGCATCAAAAATACCCGAAACCGTAAGATTTCTATAACCTCTAAAGCCTGACCCCTGCATCCTCTTCATTTACACTCCACTCACGTTTCAATCATCTACTTACACTAACCACTCTTTATAATCAAACCCTTTACTAATTTTAGTTAATTACTTAACTCACAACGTTAGTCATCCATCCTCCACAAATAATCAATTATGATAATAAAACTTAAATCTCCGAATTTCAATACGACTTTTAGATTCCCAAGCTTAACTTATTAAAAGTATTAAGTTGGAGGAATTACCACAACCAAGGAGGAGACTTGCTGCCCTCCTAGACTCCACTCACGGCTGAATAAGGCATGGTGATGGGTTGGACCAAAGACTGCTGAGTTGCCTCCTTCAGAAGTTGATGACTCTTGCAAGAGGAGGAAGGGAAATACAGCCCACTGTGCAAGACACACAGCCAGGTCTAGTAACTCACGTTTACACCTTCACTTGGCTAGAGAAAGGGAAGAACCACAAGGCAAAAGCAGGACAGGGGCTGACTGATACAAGGTCTGTCCCAAACTCACTCCCACACACACTATTTACAGCACAACATGGAAATTAAACTCCAAGTCAAGCATAACACTCGGCTGGTTACAAATCCCCAAACAGGGCAGAGATTGGCAGCTCCTCAAGGGTGAGCCAAGAGCTAAGCAAGGCAGCTACATGGCACAGAAAGCAGAGGAATGAATCATCATGTCTTAGGCAAGGACCAACTAAGAGTTACCTAGCTGAAATTTCTTGGCTGCAAGCTTCATACTGCAAAAACCAAAACAACGGAGAAGGACAAGAAAAATGCTTCAGAAGGAAATAAAACCAGCCAAGATGAAGAGTTATGGATGCTCTAAGGAAAAGAAGGACCATACCCAAACCAAGGAAAAGCCAAACTGTGGTTCTAGCAAGAGAATGCCTTGACAACGTGAAGGAAGCAGAAGAAAAAATTAGAATTTTCATGAAGGAAACAAAGGAAAACAAAACATAAAAGTTGGAGTTGGAGTGACCAAGTAACCTCCAGGAAAAAATCAACCACAGTCGGTTACCAAGGGTAGAAAAAGTAGGATAAGACAAGAAAAAGAAAGCAAAAAAAAAGAATAAAATATTGCAATTGATTGAATGTGGAGTCAACTTTTTACACCTGATGTGTTACTTACATGTATATATATATATATTAAATTTGTTGTTTTTCTAATTTGTGGTGTTAATACATAAATTTTATTCATCATTACAATTTCATAGAGTAAAACTCATAAAAGTAGAACGTAGAGATTTAATCTTAACATGTAATATATATAAATTCTTGTTATATGTATTAAACTTGTAGTTCAAACTTATTCATAATTGTATATATATATATATATATATGTATATATATACATGTATTAATTGTATTGTTTATTTATTTAATTTGTTCTTGATAGAGGTTAAATCTTGATTTATTCACACTTATATATTAATTACTCACTTACTTGAATTCATTTAGTCACAATGTTATTTACTTTACGATAATAAATACACAATATTTGTAAATTATATATTAAAATATCGAGTTATAACATATTTAATTATACGGTTATTTAATTCATTTATTTTTTTTACAAGACAAATTAACACCTTATATATAAAACTCGATTCTTAATTATTGGGGATTTATTTGTGTTTTCCTTATATTTTTTTAATTTTTTTTTAACTTCAATTTTTAATATTTTAAAACTCAAAAATACCGAGCATAAAAAAAAAACCAGCATTTTAGAAAATGTTAAACTCAAAACTGTTATACAAACCACGGGATCGTTGGAACTTGGAAACGTTGGGTGCTATGTGTTTGGGTACCTGGTTACAGTGGAAGCTCTTTGGGAAATAGCTAAACAAGTGGGTAAAAAGGACTGGAACTTCAATGCGGACACTTGTAGCAACCACACAAGCTGGAATACATCTCACTCAGTTTTAAGGCCTGCCTACAACAATTCCCTCATCTACAATTGTTCCTATCCTGGAAGCGTATGCCATGTCACAAAACTGTATGTACTTTTTTACTATTTCGGCTAAAAAGTTCTGGTCTTGTTTAGTTAAGGAAAGTAAACTTTTTATTTTATGTGCAAATGCCCATTTTTCTGATATAAGGTTTCTCAATTTGTTGTAAAAATTCATACACTACCATGTAAGAGTTGTTTAGTTTTCTTTCAACTCATTTGTTTATAGGTCACTAATCAAGGCATTTTTCTTTATTTACATATGTCTAAATTACTTATTTTGTAATATGTTTTCTTAGGCATAGTAGTGGTTTTTAAGTTTAGAATGATTGCATTAGTACCTTTGCTTCAGATAATGAAATTATGATTTTTTTGTAATACAGATTTCTTAAGGGTCAGGATCTTGCTGGCGTGCTACCACCCTCTGGCAAAGTTACCATACCTTAAGACCGTGTAAGGAGAATTCACACTTCTATATATTCTCTCTTTTTGTCACATGAGAAAGCTGAGATGCTTATAAAATTTCACCACCTCCTATATATTCCCCCTTTAAGTAATTTCATTGTTTATAGTGATTTCACAAAGAATTACCTCAGTGGCACAATACCTCCAGAATGGGCTTTCACAAAGTTGGAATATCTGTAAGTGTCTTCTGCAATTTAGGTTCAACTTTAGATATAAATGAATTCTTGATTCAAATGGACTTAGAGAATGGGGACATTGCAGGTCCATTACTGTAAACAATTTCTCAGGACCAATTCCACACTACTTGGGAAATATTACAACTCTTATATATGTGTAAGCTCGTATTCTGTCCGTCTGTCTCATTTACTTTTTTTTTTTTTTTTTTTTCCTTTTTTGATATAGAATTTTAGTATGAAAATAAGAATGTTTTAATTGTTTCCTATTCAAATAATGATATCAAAGAAGACTACTTTCAGGAGCATAGAAAACAACCAATTTTCTGGAACTGTTCCACCTGAGCTTGGAAATTTGGTTAACTTAAACAATCTGTGAGTTTCCTCAATGATTTAAACATTTCAAATTCAAGTGGAATCTAGATCCATCTTTATTGTATTGGTAACAGAGAAATTCAAGCTAGTGGTCTTGAGGGGCCCATCCATACAGTATTTCTGCTTTGTCTAATTTGACTGAACTGTGAGTTTTGCCTTCTAAATTTATTTTGTTTAAATGGAAAGGAAGAAAATGATCACTTCCTTCAAGTTATGAGAACTTTATACTGGTTTTACATATTATCATAATATATTATTAAACTCCATACAGAAGGATTAGTGACTCAAAAGGAAAGGCTGCAGAATTCCCCCACTTACAAGACATGACAGGCATGAAATTATTGTAAGTCGCAAGTAGTGCAATGTTTCAGTTTTAGCATAGTTCAATTCCTTTGTTGATCGTGATTTTATTATTTGGAGTTGGCTTGCATGGCAGGATGTTGAGAGGCTGTAATATTAATGGAACAATTCCTGCATACATATCAACCATGAACCAGCTGAAAACTTTGTAATGCAGCTAACCTTTTCTAAATTTTTCTGCTCATTTTCACATATCTCTAAATGCCAGACTGTTGATAAATCACCTAGATAGTGTGAGAAAAATATTATGCTGATTATTTATATTGAGAGGGAATCACGGTAGACATTTGACTCAGTTTTTGTCAAATTTATTTATGCATAGCAGCATATGCTAAGAAACCAATTGACATGCCCTTCACGTATGAACACATGGGTATTCCTAATTCTAGAATATGTTGTGGCAGCAGAATTTCATTAATTTTCAGGGATGCTATTTGCATTCATAGTTTGGTTGTTTAATGATGATTATCATTTCTGTTGTCTCCTCTTCAATAATATATTTTACAAGCGAGGTGTTGCTAGGTTATTGTAGCATTACACTGAGGCAGAGGCTGCCAAGAGTTAAAATTGAAAGCAGACCTGGAGTAGCTTGTTCTCAAGGTTTATATAGTACGGAGTAGACCCTTCTTAAGTCTTCAATATTTTTATGCATGCAGTCAATTTTGTCAATCCAATAGAAACAGAATTAAAAATATCAAAACTGAATTAAAAATAACTTTAACATAAATTAAAAAATAAAATAATTAAAACTTATTTTAAATTAAATAAAAGTAAAAATAAATTAATTAAATATTACTTTAATTTTAATTAAATATCAAAACTCATTAATATAAAATAATTTAATTTGCTTATTTTTAATACAACACATAAATATCACTTTCGTAATTATTATACAATAATATCTTTGATCATAAGTTTTGAATATTTAAACAGATAATATTTTTGAGACATAATGACGTTAGACTTTTCTACGATAACAAACAGATCTATAAGCTAATAGAGATATGTTCAATAAAAAACTCTTATTGAAATTGATAAAGAGTCTTATAATTATTTGTATGACTTGAGAATCTACCTAACAAAGATATTAATACAAATACAAGAGTTGAACTTTGTCTAGAATTAAGTTAGAATTACATAATATGATTAGAAAAATTAAGTTAGAATTACATAATATGATTAGAAAAATTAAACGTAATTACTAATTACAAATGTAGTTTATTTTCTGATTAAATATTCATGCCATGAATGTCATATAATAGAGAAACTAGTTATCAGAAAACTTTCTCATCTCTTATGGAAGGTCACATTTTATTTTTTGGTCAAGTATAACTCACATTAAATCTGGTGTGGTGTCAATTGTTAACTCAGCAAGCTGATCTGTATCAAATGTAATCCTAGAGAATTTCAATTACTTCATAGTTGCAGTAGGATGGGGCTGGTAATAATCTTGTCACTCACCATGTAAACATCATCATTAGATTACTGACTAGTTCCAGTTCCTTGTCCATCGTCTTCAGTCCCCTTAAAACTCAGTCACTGTGCCTCAGTTTTCTTCTTTTGATTTCTGTCCTCCATCAACTCCACATCCAAAAAGAAGATTCTTTGCCCGAAACACCATTACTTGTAGAGAAAGTGAAATTAAATGGTGAGGAGCCATCATCTAAATGAAAACATGAAAAGACATGGATAAATTTTCATTTTAGAGACCTGCAAACAATAAAGCTTCAACCTTTATCTTGTATAAAGACCAAGTCCTCAGATTTGAAGAATCTAATAGCCAGTCACATAGCTATAGGTAGCTTCAAATTCCCTCACAAAACCTAGGCTCTCTCCTACTCATCATGTATCATTTTGTATGGGGAGAGGTATTTTAGCAAAATCCATATAAATATACCGACACAACATTCTCCTCTTTTACTAACCCTGAGACTCATAAGAAAACTGCTTCAACTATGAGCCATGATCAAGGCTCACTTGCACTTGTTCAACCTGAGCCAATCAATATTGCACCCCTTGTGTCCTCCTACAATGAACGTATACGCCCAGTTCTTGATGCAGTGGTACGCCTCAGATGCCTTAATATCACTAAGGAAGGCATACAGCTACCCTCCATTGTTGTTGTTGGTGCTCAATCATCAGGAAAATCCAGTGTCCTTGAATCTCTTGCTGGAATAAGTTTTCCCCGTGGCCAAGGTATTTGCACAAGGGTTTCTTTAGTTATGAAGCTGGAAAACCTAAACCAACCCATTCCAAAGCCAGAGCTTAGTTTGGAGTATGAAGGCAAGGTCATTTCTACTGATGAAGCTCGGGATTCGGAGGACATAAATCGGGCAACAGATGAGCTTGCAGGTCATGGTAAAGGTATTTCTAACAATCCTTTAACTTTGGTTGTGAGGAAGAATGGTGTTCCTGATTTGACAATGGTTGATCTCCCTGGTATTACTAGGGTGCCTGTTCAAGGCCAACCCGAGAATATTTATGATCAGATCAAAGCAATAATTATGGAGTATATTACTCCAGAAGAGAGTATTGTACTCAATGTGATAGCAGCTTCTGTTGATTTTTCTACTTGTGAGTCCATTAGAATGTCACAATTTGTGGATAAGACAGGGCAGAGGACTCTGGCTGCTGTTACAAAGGCTGATAAGAACCCAGAAGGCCTTCTTGAGAAAGTAACAGCTGATGAGGTGAATATTGGCCTTGGTTATGTCTCTGTGAGGAATAGAATTGAAAATGAGACTTGTGAAGAAGCTCGATTGGAAGAAGCGAAACTTTTCAGGACTAATCCACATTTGCCTAAGATAGATAAATCTATGGTGGGCATACCAGTTTTGGCACAAAAGCTAGTGCAGATTCAAGCTGCAAGCATTTCAAAACGTTTACCTGAGATGGTTAGGAAGATTTATGAAAAGCTCAATGCTAACCTTTCAGAGCTTCAAACTTTGCCCAAGAGTATGACATCTGCTGCTGATGCCATGACTGCTTTCATGCGCATTATTGGATTAGCAAAAGAATCACTTAGGAAAATTCTTTTGACAGGAGAATTTGATGAATACCCAGATGAAAAAAAGATGCATTGCACTGCCCGGATTGTTGAAATGCTTGATAATTACTCCGATCAACTTCATCAATGTCCTGAAAGTGATCCCTGCAAGAATTGGAAGAAATTAGTGTACTGGAGGAGTCAAAGGTGGTAGGACTACCGAACTTTCTGCCTCGTGCTGTATTTTTTGTTATCTTGCAGGGAAAAGTGAAAGAGATATCTGGCACTCCAGTTGGTTTTGTTAATCAAGTTTGGAGCTACATTGAGGATATTGTGATCTCTGTGCTTGCTCGCCATTCAGAAAATTATTATCAACTTCGAATGTCTATTGGAAGAGCAGGTCAGACCCTTATTGGCAAAATGAAAGAGAAGTGCGTCAACCAGGTCAAGGAGATTGTTGAAATGGAGAAGTTAACTAATTATACTTGTAATCCGGAGTACATGTCTGAATACAATAGGCTCTCCGCCCAACAGGAAGCATTTTTGGAATATGTCTACAATAATGTGGACAATCCCCCTCGGTTTAATCTTGAAGGAATTGGAATGGTTGATGTGGGTGTTCTGAAGCAACATTCTTATAATGTACTTCAGCAAGCTTTGGACTTGAAAAGTTAGGATGATTGTATATTGAAGATTGTGCTGAAGAGATTAATTGACTACATGGCTTTGCATTTGCAGTATAATATCAAAAACTTGGTGAACAAGGACTTAGTGGTGGAGATTGTTAATGAGTTGCTGGGTCCTCAAGGGTTTGGTATTGAAAGGTTGTTGGAGGAATCTCCTTCAGTGGCTGTGAAAAGGGAGAAGGTTCGTAGGAGCATAACAAAGCTCAGAGAGGCAATGGATGTTCTGTGCAATGTTATTGACCAAGTTTCTGTCTCTTTATGTGAGATCGCTTGATTTTCAAGCACATTCGATGCAGCATCTTTCCTTAGATTTAGCCTTGTTATAAAATGGCTTTATCTTTCATTTTCCCTTTGTACATTTGATTGCATTTGAGAATTAAGCCAATGGCATTAAAACCTTTGGAGCCTGGAACTGTAGTTTGTAGTCAATGAACCACCTTATACGTTATCTCAAATAATCAACATGCAAGAATTGAATGCACAAGTTGCATATTGTGGCGTATCTTTCCCAGACAAAGTGGAGAGATGGTCAAAATTACCAACCTCTTTCTCAAGAAGAAAAATATAGAAACACACGAGATTAAATAATTTTGACCCGGGATAAAATATTTTTCATTCTCTTTATGATGAATAAGAAAGTTGCTTATCCATGTTCTGTTGTATGAATTTATGTTTCCAAACTCGAGGATGAAAAGCTTTCCGAGAGATCATGGGCATGGCAGATGGAAAGGTCGAGAATTCATAAAAAATTGTGACCTTCAAGCATTAATATGGCTTAGTTTCTGTTTTCTAGTATTGAACTCTTTTTTTTTTTTTTTCAATAGCCGATTTGTTGGACCTTTTTAAGTTACACAATGAGTAACTCTTTTCAGAAATGATTCATCTTAAACGAATGTCGACAACCAATCCTTAGTCCTTGCGAATACAAAGATGCCAAAACAATTATTGGATTGCATCAAGTCAAAAAATTTGTCTCAGTCTTGGGTATTGGTTTTATCAGAATTGGATCGGATCATGTTATCAATATATTTAATTATTTATTTCAATTAGTATACATATATAAAATTTTCTATTAATTATAAATGATAAATACACAATAAAAAATAAATAAAAAACAAATATTTAATAAATAAAAAATAAATCACATCATAAATAGTCAAAATAATAAAGGCAACAACATAAAATACAAATACCTCACTAATTCTTAGTACAAATAATAACTTTTTAACTAACCAATTTGGTTCAATTTTACTGATTTTTTTAGTTTTTATCAATTTTAACCAATCTAACTACTAAAATAATTATTAGGTTCAACTCAGTGTAATTTGTCACCAAAGCGATAGTCTAATTAGTTTGATCTAATTTTAAAAATATTGCATGTTACAATCAGTACTAGCATTCTTTCATATTCGTGGTACTTTATCCACCACTTATCAATAACTTGTTACCCATTTGACCCTATAACTAATAATTGAACTAGTTTAATGTTGGGTTCCCCTTGTTGGTGGTTGGGTTGGAGATTTTAGTCCCATTTCAAATGAAGTAGACAATATCAAATCCTTAGAAAGCCCCAAGATTTTACATAAATGATGGTAATTACCCATTCAGATAACAATTGTCTAAATATTCATTTCTCAAGTTGCATGTCTAGATTTTTCATTGTAAATTTTGTTAAGTGCATAGATATAGTTGCTTCACTATCACAACGTAAAGAAATTGGCAGCATCGGTCGTTGGCCACAAGTTTATATCTAATAATAAATTTCTCAGCTACTCAGCTTCTTTGCATGCTACTGCCCAAGGGTACAAATTCATATTCAATGGTGGAATGTGTAATACATGTTTGCTTCTTTGAAGCCCATGACACTGCCCCTCCTCCAAGAGTTAAATGTTCCAGTACAGTAAAAAAATATTTTAATATAAGTTCAATTTCTTTTGTTCTTATCATATATTCAAAAACTCTTCCCATTCCAACATACATTAAACTACCTATTGCACTAACATATTCAAGCGCAATACTTTATCAATATAGTGAGATTGATTTAATACAAAACCCCCCACTGTTTTCTCACCTTAATGCCTAAGATAGTATCAACTTCATTTAAATCTTTCATTTTAATTTTGAAAGTTAGTTACTTTTTAATTTCGTCCACACCCTTCGTGTGATAACGATAATGAGCATCAACACAAAGACATACTATAACACCATATTATTCTGTAAATTTAGAATAAATATGTTTGTCTGCATTGTTATATCGAAAACCATGAGAGAATATTATAAAATCAAATTATTCATGTCATTTTTCATCTAAATCATCATTTAGAAATGTTGTCTTAACCTTCATTTGATGTACATAAAATTTGATGTACATGAAAACTTCCTTCATAATTACAAACTCTCTCCAACGAATGTTAGAGTCGATCTTGTCATACTACCAAAAATTTTTACTGTCATGTGGCCTGAAGCCATCTTTTTCTGTTTTCAATTTTTCGAAAATGAGCAGAATGTTATCTTCCACTTGAAAATTAAAAATTTATTTTTCTCATTTACTTCAAAACTAAAAAATTAATTTTTTTTTCATTTAACTATGGGAAATGGTGGAAAACAAATTAAAAATAATATGGGTGTTTTAAAAATTTATGTGTATTAAAATTTGAATATATTTATATAAAATTAGAATATAGATTTGATAAGTATATTTTACTAGTATATTAATAATTAGTTTACTTATAGTTTTGTCCTAATTATTATGATTAAAATTCGTCTATGAAAGTGTAAATGAAGAGTTTTCCCTCTTCAATAATATTACAATTTTAAATACATAAAATAAAACAAAAAACTCATAAATAGTAAGAAGATATAATTTTTATAAATAAACATGTGGATTTTACTAATAACTACCAATTTGCTAAACTAAGATCTCATCCACTTCTAGTTGGTAAGTTTCATTTGTCAAATAATTAGAATGTGTATTTTTTATAAACATTTGAAAAACATTCTTTCAAGTGAATTTTCCCCTGATCTTTTCCTTTATGATTGGTAGGGTTTAACATTAAAAGGTTATGTTCTCATTTTCATTCCTTCCCTCCATTTTGCCGATTTGAACTCTACAAAACCAAATCCTCTATACAACTTCATTCACTCTTTCATTGACAATTTCAAGTAAGATCACCATATTCAGTCACACAAATTAGAAAAAAAAAATCAACAAAAGAAAAATAAAAATAAAAATTAAAAGCAATGTTGATTCTAGTGACAAACACTTAAGATTTATATAATACTAAAACATAAATTTTCATTAATTTAGGAAACATGATTACAACAAAATACACACAATAATTAAGACAACAAAGACCGGAACCTAGCACAGAGGGCCTCAAACCTTGTTCATTATTTTAGGGTGGGATAGGCAACAAAGTTGTCTAATCTCTCCACAGCTATTGATTCTGTCCATAACATTGGACAGAACCTCTATTGCCTCTCTGAGCTTTGTTATGCTCCTAAGAACCTTCTCCCTCTTCACAGCCAATGAAGGAGATTCGTCCAACAACCTTTCAATACAAAACCCTTGAGGACCCAGCAGCTCATTAACAATCTCCACCTCCAAGTCCTTGTTCACCAAGTGTTTGATATTATACTGCAAATGCAAAGCCATGTAGTCAATTAATCTCTTTAGCACAATCTTCCAATATGCAATCATCCTAACTTTCAAGTCGAAAGCTTGCTGAAGTACATTATTTGAATAATGCTTCAGAAATCCCACATCAACCATTCCAATTCCTTTAAGATTAAACTGAGGGGGGTAGTCCACATTATTGTAGACATATTTCAAAAATGCTTCTTGTTGGGCAGAAAGCCTATTGTATTCAGACATGTAATCCGGATGACAAGTATAATCAGTTAACTTCTCCATTTCGACAATCTCCTTGACCTGGTTGACGCACTTCTCTTTCATTTTGCCAATAAGGGTCTGACCTGCTCTTCCAATAGACATTTGAAGTTGACAATAATTTTCTGAATGACGAGCAAGCACAGAGATCACAATATCCTCAATGTAGCTCCAAACTTGATTAACAAAACCAACTGGAGTGCCAGATATCTCTTTCACTTTTCTCTGCAAGATAACAAAAAATACAGCACGAGGCAGGAAGTTCGGTAGTCCTACCAACTTTGACTCCTCCAGTACACTAATTTCTTCCACTAGAAAATTCTTGCAGGGATCACTTTCAGGACATTGATGAAGTTGATCGGAGTAATTATCAAGCATTTCAACAATCCGGGCAGTGCAATGCATCTTTTTTTCATCTGGGTATTCATCAAGTTCTCCTGTCAAAAGAATTTTCCTAAGTGATTCTTTTGCTAATCCAATAATGCGCATGAAAGCAGTCATGGCATCAGCAGCAGATGTCATACTCTTAGGCAAAGTTTGAAGCTCTGAAAGGTTAGCATTGAGCTTTTCATTAATCTTCTTAACCATCTCAGGCAAACGTTTTGAAATGCTTGCAGCTTGAATCTGCACTAGCTTTTGTGCCAAAACTGGTATGCCCACCATAGATTTATCTATCTTAGACAAATGTGGATTAGTCCTGAAAAGTTTCGCTTCTTCCAATCGAGCTTCGTCATAAGTCTCATTTTCAATTCTATTCCTCACACAGACATAACCAAGGCCAATATTCACCTCATCAGCTGTTACTTTCTCAAGAAGGCCTTCTGGGTTCTTATCAGCCTTTGTAACAACAGCCAGAGTCCTCTGCCCTGTCTTATCCACAAATTGTGACATTCTAATGGACTCACAAGTAGAAAAATCAACAGAAGCTGCTATCACATTGAGTACAATACTCTCTTCTGGAGTAATATACTCCATAATTATTGCTTTGATCTGATCATAAATATTCTCGGGTTGGCCTTGAACAGGCACCCTAGTAATACCAGGGAGATCAACCATTGTCAAATCAGGAACACCATTCTTCCTCACAACCAAAGTTAATGGGTTATTAGAAATACCTTTACCAGGGCCTGCAAGCTCAACAGTTGCCCGTTTTATGTCCTCAGAAACCCGAATTTCATTGGTAGAAATAGCCCTGTTTTGATACTCCAAAGTAAGCTCTGGCTTTGAAATGGGGTGGTTTTGGAGCCTCATGACTAAAGGTACCCTTGTGCAAATACCCTGACCACGAGGAAGACTTATTCCAGCAAGAGATTCAAGGACACTAGATTTTCCTGATGATTGATCACCAACAACAACAATGGTGGGTAGCGGTATGCCTTCTTTAGTAATATGAAGGCACCTGAGGCGTTCCACTGCATCAAGATATGGGCGGATACGTTCATTGTAGGAGGATACAAGAGGTGAAATACTAACTGGCTCAGGTTGCTCTGCCGGGACAAGTGCAAGGGAGTCTACAGAGCTCATAGTTGAAGGCTGTTTTCTTTCCAATAATAATAACTATTATGTTAAGAGAGAAAAAAGAGAAGAAAATGTTGTGTTGAATGGCCGAGGAGAAGAAAACAATGAGATATATTTATAGTTATTATTTGATCTACTATTGTATATAAATTTAAGGTAAATTGCACTTTACCTATGAATTATCATCCGATTTGCAACAGCCCTTATAACTTATCGAATTAGGCATATAATACCCTTATTTGAGTAATAATTATCAAATAACCTCCAACCATCCAAATTAGTTATTAAATGTAACAAACTAACTTGAAAAAGACTAAACTATCCTAATTACAAGTTATTCTTTTATAATCTTCACTTTCTATCTCTTGTTTCTTATTTTATCTTTTTTTTGGCAATTGAACTCTCTGTATTATCCAATTTTAACATAGCAATTACAATACAATAATAACAGAAAAAAGCTTTGGAGAAAATATTATTATTAAAACATAAATTGAAAAAATAACTTATATGATTTCTATAAATATGAAAGATAATATTGGCAAATGTATTGATAATTTTAATATTACGATAAGAAAATAAAGATGATAAAGGATTCAACTATTGTTTATGTATGCTTAAATTGAATCAATATAAAAAATTTAATTTCAAAAGAAATGAAGAAAAAAAATGTAAAAAAGAGAAGACATAAATAAACTTATAATAAGGGTAATCTAGTCTTTTAGAGTTAATTTATTAAATTTAATGATTAATTTGGATGGTCAGAGATTATTTTCTAATTATGAATCAAATAGGAGGTTACTGTGCCTATCCAATAATGTACTGAGGGTTATTATAAAACAATTAATAGTTTATGGAATAAAGTACCATTGACTCATAAATTTAATATTTGTGTTTCTCTCTTTCTTTTCTCTTTTTTTTTTTTTTTTGGTCATAGTTTGTTTTATTTATTCAATTTATAAAATATTCTATAAACTTTATATTTGTAAGTATATTTCTTCTTCATCTTCTATGAGTTTTATATTTATTTTTTTAATTATTTCATGTATGCATATTATTCTCTCTCTCAAATTACATAGACTTAATTCAATTAATTTATGTGCTTTTCTGTAAAAAATATTATATTATATAATTTTATTGATTTATGTTTTTCATATTCAATTTACCTTTTACTCTTATTATATTTGGTTGTAGGAAATTAAAAAATAATAATTTTGTGATCTAACAATTTTGCTTGACGGTAGATAGTGAATTTGTAATTTTTTCGATTCGGCCGTCGACAAACTAGTGAGAAAGCCAAATTATTGAAACTATGTCCGGTAATAGTGTAGACAGACAAAGGAGAGATGGGGAGGAGGACAGAGGTGAGTAGAGAGAGAAATTCTTTGATTGGTATTGGCAAAGGTAAGGTGGGATACTAAGTTGGGTTAAGTACCTTATGGGTTGAGTACCTTGGTGAGCTTAGTTCTCTTTTACTTTGATTTCTGTCCTCCATCAAATCCTGTCAAAAGGACAGTCTTCCATTAACACTATTACTATACAGAGAAAGTAAAATGGACCTGATGAAAAAATGGGATCACTTCTTATAGACTTACTAAAAATATTCTGATCTAGTTCATGGCCTATGAGATGGAGAGGACACCATTACTACAGAGAAAGTAAAATGCTGTACCAAAAAGTGTACTAGAAAAAGAAAGAAAGTAAAATGAAATGGAAAGGAGCCATTATCAAGATAATATGAATGAGAAAAGTAACCATAACTTCTCTAATAAATTTAGATTTTCTATAAATTTTATTTTTGAGGTTTCTTTTTGAATAAATTATAAATTTAACATATTATATCATTTTAATATTTAAAATATTAATTTTTAAAAATTACATGATTAACATTAAAAAATGAATGACTTTACGATAAGAGTGATGAAAATAAAAATAGTTATTAAAAAGCGTTTATAGAATGATTTGAACCTAATTTGTAGAAGATGACTAAACAAATCATTTACAATGAGACAAACAACATGTTCATTTAATTTCACTTTCTCTACTTGTAAAAATCAAAAGTGAGAAACTAGGGCACAATAACTGAGTTTTATGGTACTGATGAAGGACAAGTTAAAGGGAATTAGTAAGTAAATATTGAAATTTGGTGAGACATCCTTGAACATGATCATGGAAGCTACAATCAAGGACGTGTTACACGTCATTACACATGTGCTCTTCATACGTCATTTAAGTTTTTGTTTAAACAAAACTTCTTATCCTCTCTTATACTCTTTCCTTTCTTAATGAAATTTCTTTTTCTATGTAAATATATATATTAATTTGACTTGAAATTCATTTTAATTTTTATCTTTCAATTTGTTACAATTAAATTCTTTAATTATAAAATTATTTTAATTAGGTTTTTATTGGTATGTCAAATTAACTTAACAAAAATTAATAATTGATGATATTTACGGTCTCTGACCAATCTACATGAATTAATAAATATTTAAACGATTATGGGTTTCTTCATAATATAAATAATTGGTCAAATTAATATAGCATTTTGACCCTTCAATACAAACAACTGGTGATTTTGTTTCACCGGAGAGCTGTTAGCTATGTTTTTTTTAAAGGCAAATTCTTATACCGACGCTTTAATAAAGAGATGATTTGTTTGTAAGGAAGAATTTGTGCTCTATGATTCTATTTCCCCTTTACCTCATTTATTTTTTATTGAGATTCTAAATGGACTAAATTTACTAGACTAAATGCTACTATTACACGATATTCATGTCATGCATATTTGATCAGAAAATAATCTACATTTATAATTAGTAATTATGTTTAATTTTCTAACCATACTATGTAATTCTAACTTAATTTTAGACAAAATTAAACTCTTATATTTGTATAAACACCATTTTAGGTAGATGAAAAACCTAACTTTCTTTCTCATTCAATATCATTCACAAGTAATAAAAAAAATTGCATGACTCTTATCATTTCCAATAACAGTTTTTCATTGAGCTTATCCCTCTTAGCTTATGTTTCAATCTTTTTTTTTCTTGAAAATGTATGTTCTACTTAATTTTTCATTTTCCCAATTTTTTTTTCAGTAGTGGTTTTATTTTATTTTATTTTTTTAGCGATTAGGTATGTCCAAGCCAACTTATGTGCAATTCTACTGATCACCTCTTCAATCCAAATTGCATGTTTTTTTCTAATTGGTGCTAATGAGTAATGTGAACTATATTTGTTCTCTCTAATTTTTTTACCCTTTTACTGTACCTTAGTAGTAACTTAGTTTGGTGATTAAAATGGGTAGTACTATGTGCACTATCCACAGTTTATATATATATATTTTGTTAGTATGACAATTTTGACCCGCCTTGTGAAGCTTCGATCATATGAGGCGGGTTTTTGACTATTGATCGAGGAACAGGGTGAGTCTTGTCCCAATCCGAAAAAAATACAAGCGGGGTTCTGACTGGTCGCGGGGTAAAATTTGTGGGAGCAAACCAGGGTCGATAAACCCCTCATCTGCTCCCACTCCACCCATTGACATTCCTACTTTTTGTTCACCTAGTAAACTCGGTTGTTCACATAACAATACCTATAAATATTCATACTACAAACTTTTTTGATAAGTTGATATAAAAACACCTTCTAATTACCAGAATGAACAATTGATACATAGAAAGATCAAATGTATAGCTTGGAAAATCATGGTACAAGTCTCTTTAATCAAATGATCAAAGTTTGTATGAACGTATCATTAATCAATTACTAGTTCCACTAGCAAGATATCTAAAGAATATATCTTCAACACTAGTTTAACTGATAAGACATTTTGGTATTTTGAAAATAAATTAAATAATTTTAGTATTTTTTATAAATTAATTTTTTAATATCGTTCATTTAAGGGAAGAGTGTCATGTTTCTTAAATTTTGACCTGTTTCAGTAAAACTCAAAGAGTGAAAGTGTAATTTATTCTTAAAAAAAATATACTTCAATCATGTTACTTGGTCTAGCACCGATCACCCAAAAGAAATTTGGTGGTAGACATAACATCTCCCTTAATTAATTATATAAACAAAAATATTCTGATAATTTTTTGATAAATGTAATTTGAGGTCTAATTTTTATATATTATTATCATGATGACATAAATAATAAATTTGATGTCTACTTTATATAATATATATATATATATATATATATATATAGATTCTATTATAAGAATGACATAAATACTAAGATGGACCAGATTTAAATTTATAGAAAAGTTAGTCGATTGATTCTCAAAAATGACTGAATCCTCAACCTTTTTCATCCTGCCTGATTTGTGGGGTTTTAAATACCCAAGATGATGTGTACACTTCATCCACCATCAATTCAATCTAAAAAAATCACAACCATTCATTTCTTTTAACCAATCACCTGAACTATTAAAAGATGAAATAATTATATTTTAACCCCAAAATGTTATTGAATTTACTACATCCACAAACTAAAATAGATTGTTTCCTCTACATCCGGATCTAATAGACACTGGTTCTATCAGTAGATACAAACATAGAGTAGAGATAATTCAAAAAGGATAACATAAACAAGGGAGTAAAAGATAAAAGTCAATACTATATGGGCTAATAAAGTAATAATTTAATTTATTGTGTAAGTTGTATGAACCGGTCACATTAAATATTGCAATTCATCTTTGCAATGTGGATAGCTTAGTTAGTTGACATTTGGCTAAAATATTGGGCATTTAATACCCCATATTTGAAATGGGGTATTGTATAACTCTCTATTCTTTGTTCTATTTATTTAAAAATAAATAATAAGTCAATAAAAAGTATTGTAGTCAATGGCGGAAACTACATAAACTTTGCAATGCCATAAACCCGCAAAATTTTAAGAAAAAATTGAATTTCTTCTTCACAAAATGCATATTCTTAATTTTGGCTTCTACAAAAGAAATTAATTATAACTGGTATAAAATATTTTTAGATAATTTCTCCAGTTATAATTTCTTAAAACGCAATAATAAAGAAAAAGTACACAAGATAATGTAAGTGCAAAATAAATATCATACATATCTATACTATATATAACAATAGTTTAATGAAAGAAAATTTTAATTTTTTTAAATACACTTATGAGTTTTTATTATTACACAATTATTTTTAGTTGTTCTTTTATTTCACATAATTTTTATTTATTTATTTATATATTTTTTAATTCTTTTTTTAATTCTTTTTTTATTTCAATATCAATAATATTGTAATTGTTTTAGAACTATTAATTTTATTTATACTAATTCTTCACTATTTTAATAAATCTTTAATTTTTCAACAATTATATGTCAACAATAATTATGATTAAATTATATATTTTTTTAAATTTAATAAATTCCTAATAATCATAATTATTTTAATTCTTCTCAAATTTATGAATTAAAATTCAAAAATATATATATATATTACGAATTAAAACAAACAATTAACCAAACAAATCAAACATTTAACAACCAAAAATCACAATATCCTAATACCCCGTACCTCAACCAAAATTTGAAATTGAAGGATATGAACTGGAGCAAATGAAGGTTAGGGACGGCAACAACAACAATGATGATGGATGACAACAACAATGGAGAGGAAGGGAGAGAGAGAATGAGAGTGTGTGTGAACCATAATGAGAGGGGAAAGGGATTAAGATTTTTTTTTAACGAAATTTAACAAGATAATTCAATCTGCCTCACTAGTTTCCTATGTTGTGATTTTGACCCAAATTCTTATTTGGTAGTTTCCTAATTAGTTTATTTTTGGTGGGTAAGAAATAACTAATTAGATGTTGATGGGGATTTCCTAATTAGATTTATCTTAGGAGTAAGTAAGTCTAATTAGTTGATTGTAGGGTTTTCCATAAATTAGAAGAAAAGTTTGCTTGTTGGGCAAGTCTTATGTAGTATAAATATGTAGGCTTGTGAAAATTATATGTATGAGAAAAAGAGAGATCTAATATTGTGAGAACCCGGTAAGTGCAAGAGAGATTATAGAGGCATGGCCTGAGTGAGTGGTGAGAACACTATGTGTAGAATGTACTCTTTCTATGTAATCGTTCTTGAAATATTAGTAAATTCTTTTCTCATTTGTAGAAGTAGGCAATGGGCTAAACCACGTTATATTTTGTATTGATGTTTATTCCTCTTCTTTTCTACTTATATTTGTGGTTATTATCTTTTAATATTTTTACTATAACTCATTGAAGATGGAAAGAGAATTTCATATAATTTCTAACAAGTGGTATTAGAGCTAAATTCAATTAGGATGTGGATGGCTAAAGAAAATTTTGGTGATGGTAAAGGTGTTGAAGAAAGAAAAATTAGATGATTGAGATTGTGTAGAAGGAAGAGAAATAAGAAAAAGGTTGGGTTTTGCATTGATATTTGTTGTTGGGAGTTGTAGTTTTATTGTAGAAATCTAACCTAGTGATAAGACGACATAAAAAGGGCTCATCAATGGTGATAGGTGAGATGGAGTTACAGTTTTTGCAAAAACCTAATCTAATGATGAGACAGCGTGGAAATAACTCATCAATGGTGATAAGTGAGATGAGGAGTTATAGTTTTTTGCATAAACCTAATTCAGTAATAAGATAACGTTGAAAGGGCTCATCAATGGTGATAGGTAAGTTAGGGAGTTGTATTTTTTGCAGAAACCTAATCTAGTGATGAGACAACATGGAAAGAGCTCATTAATGGTTTTAGGTGAGGTGGAGTTAAGAAGATGGGTACATATATATGCATTATTGTTATTATGGGATATCATGGTTTGTGCATTATTGTTATTATGGGATATCATCATTTGTTCACTATTAATAGGTAGAGACTTTCGATGGAGTGATGACTCTAGATAAGTGAGGCTCATGCGAAGTTTTCATAGTTCTGCTATTAATGGTAGGTGGTACATTGTATGGGTCGTGAAGAATATTGAATATTGAAGATTGTTTAGAAGGATTTGAGTCAAGGTGCATATTGTAGAGATTTTGACTTAAATTTTTATTTGGTAGTTTCCTAATTTTTATTCTTGGTGGTAAGAAATAACTAATTAGATGTTGATGATGATTTTCTAATTAGATTATTCTTGATGGGCAATAAATAACTAATTAGATATTAATGAGATTTTCTAATTAGATTTAAACTTGATGGGTAAGTAAGTCTAATTAGATGATTGTAGGGTTTGTTATAAATTGGAAGAAAAATTTGCTTGTTAGGTAAGTCTTATGTAGTATAAATATTTAGGTTTTCGAGAGTTGTAGATATGAGAAAAATAAAAATCTAATATTTGTAAGAACCCCTCAAGGGTAGGAGTGCAAGAGAAATTAGTAGAGTGCAATCTTTCTATGTAATCTTTCTTAAAATATTAGTGAATTCTTTTCTCATCCGTGGATATAGGTAAGACGTCGGACCACATTATGTTTTGTGTTGATGTTTGTTTCTTTTCTCTTTTACTGATATTTGTGGTTATTATTTTTTATTATAACTCATTGAAGATTGAAGAGAATTTCATATAATTCTCAACATCCTACTTGTCTCACCTCATCAGCCATTGTGCAGGAAAAATTAACACCCATCTTATGATAGATAAGGTTATAAAATTTTCTAACTGTCTCGGGTACAAGCTGGGTAAAGATTTTAGTCAAAACCCCGTATGATACCTGCTCCACACTCTTATTACACATTATTATTTTTACTATATATGTATATATAAAGATAAATAAATAAAAACAATATAGGCTTTAGGATTTATTCAGTTATGTTTTATTTTCATTTGAATATGAATATGAAAAAAATTAATTAGAAAATATTTTTTGTATAAATTAAAAATTATAATATGTTTTACCTAATTTTATTTTACCCTAATTAGGAGTATAGGGTCAGGTAAGGGTTTAGAAATTTTCATGCGGGTAGTGAACATGTATAATACCCTCCTAATTCCTACCTGTGGTGGGAGACAAATATGGATAGGGGGTAATGAAGGTTGGGTAGGGTACAGGTTTTCCCAAATCTGCCTCATTGCCATCCTTATCCCTCATTAACGCCTTGCAAAATGAATTTGAATTAATAAAACATGTGTTAGCAAGGAAGACCAATCCTACTACATTTAACGATGACGTTGTTTCTCGCCAATCCTCGCTAGCAAGGAATTAGCGAGAAAAGTTTATCTCGTTAAGCCTAACCAAGAAACTTTTTCTCATCACTTTCTAGCTAATTTCTAGTAAAATTAATTTCTCAACACTGATTATGCACGAAATTAATTTGACACCAAATTACAGAGAGGGATGATCAATGCCTCTCTAATCCCTCGCCAGTTAGCAAGGAATTAGGGAGGCATTTTGTCCGTCATCGTAAAATTCATAGCTAAATTATCATTTTCTTGTAGTGATCAATATGCATATAAATTAACTCAACTCGAAAAGATACCCGATCACTTAATGACGAAGCAGAAAACAAAACAAAAAAAAAAAAAAAAACACATTAGTTGGTCACTACTTGTGCACATAATAGCCTATGATATATGGACTAGTCTCTGTCAGTACTTGTTAATTGTACGTATATCATAAGTCAAGAATGAAGCGTAACCAGAGATTCAAGAATGGTGTGGTTAGATGTTGGGGGCATTACTAATCAAATGTCCCTACAGGCTACGTCCACATTATTGGACCAATTCATAAGTCTACTCACAAACATAATTAAAAAAGTGACCATCCCATCCCATTAATTACATGAACTTGCGTACGTACATCTAAATAAAAATCCTTTGAATATTTACAACTTCAGATTTGGGTTTCGGATATGTGAAAATGGCAAGTGGTTTTTGCATTCTTGAATCCATGCTTCTGGTTCTGGTGCTCTTATCCTTTTTGTTCACAACCTCCATCATCAAAGTTGAAGCACAAGCTGCAGTGCCACTTCTTCATATTGATGAAGGTAATGAATGCTTCTTCTTCTTCTTTTCAAAATAATTAAGGTTTTGTTTTGGATAAGGTATTAAAAATCAAAGTATTTGATATTTATCCGTTTGAAATATCATCGCTTGAAATTTCTTGATTTAATTTTTCTTTATATGGATACAATAACTAAATTAAAATTTTAATTATTCTAAATTCAATATTTGATAACAAAATATACTAAAATTTAGATTTGAAATTTTTATTTTGAATATTAAATTCTAATTTTAATTATAAGATCAATTACATTTTACTCTCATAAACTATTGCTTGTTTTGCAATAACTTTCATTAACCATCAAATTAGGCACATAACTCTATTATTTGAGTTATAATTAGTAAATAAATACCACTTATATAAATCAGCCATTAAATCTAACAAATTAACTCATCAAAAAAAATTAAATTACCCTCATTATAATTTTTATTTAGTTATATATTTTCTCCTTTTTACATGTTTTTATTTTCTATGAAACTAAACTCTTTATACTAATTCAATTTTAGCATACATAAATAATATTTGAATCATGCATAATTTTTATTTTCTTGTCATAATATTTAAATTGTTAATAAATTTATTAATATTATTTTTCTCATTATAGAAATTATACAAGTTTTTGTTTTAATTTGAGTTTTAATGATAATATTTTCATCAAAATTTTATTTTCTTATTATTGTATTACATATTAAAGTATATACTAGAGATTTTAATTGCTAGAAGAAAAAAAAATAAAGATAAAAGAAGAAACAAGAGATAGAAAGTGAAAGACATAAAAAAAAAAATTATAATAATAATAGTTTAGTCTTTTTCTAGGTTAATTTGTTAGATTTTATAACTAATTAAGATGATTTAGGGTTATTTACTAATTATGACACAAATAAGGAGTTATTTACCTAATTTAATAGTTCATGAGGGTTAATGTAAAATTAGTGATAATCTATGATGTAAAGTGCAATTGACCCTTGATTATATTTTAAATCTTAATTATTATTAATTTTTTTTTAATTATAAAAAAAAAATTATAAATAAATAATTTTATTACTCTAAAATTCCAAAAAAAAAAAAAAGTAAAGACAAAGAAGACTAACACGTTGTGATCAATTGTGACAAGCAATGATTTCCAAGATGTTTTTCACTTGCTTATTTGTTTTCTCTCTCCATGTCTCTCGCACCGGTCCTTTAGTTCTATCACAACTCACAAGATTTGGAAATCACCGCTTGTTTGGCTTTTAACAAACGGAAGAAAACTAATTAAAAATAAATTTTTAATTATTTCTTATATTTTTTAAAGCATTAAAAACAAATGTGCTTTCTTTTATTTTATACCAATTATTTAAAATTTTATTTCTCTTGTGAATTAACTAGCCATTAGCTACATCAACTTTTTCATCTTTTTCCGTCTCTTCACATCACATCACCTTCGTCAAAATTAATTTTGATAGAATTTATGGTAATGATCCAATTAAAGTAATTTTATAATTAAAAAAATCAAATTAGAAAAAATTAAAAATAAAGACTAAAATAAAAAGCGTTATTTAAACCGTATTCCTAAAATTATGAAAGTTGTGGATGGGTCTATGGTTTCTTGGTCGCCCAAGGCCCAAAATTGTGAAATGCTGTGTCCAAGCCCAAAGTTGAATTTTTTGTTTTGTTTTGTTTTTCCTTTGTAAGGGCAAATGACCATAAGCCCGCCTTTCATTTTTTTTTTACAAATATACCCTTAAGAATTAGTTTTATTTACAAATAGATAATAATTGTATTTTTATTTTAATAAATTAAATGCAACATTCACATTTAAAAAAAAAAAAATTTTTGAATGAATGTTACCAAAATGCTTTTGATGGTATTTCTTTTTTTTATTAATTGATGTATTTTTTTAAATTTTATTTTCACTATTTCAATAATTTTATAATATTACTCATGTATGTCTTTTTTTATAACTTACATACACACACAAAAAATAAATAAATAAATGTCAAACCATAATTTTTAAGATCATCCAAATAACACCAAAAAATTAGATCAACATCTCAAACCATGATTTGTAAATAAAAGTTAAACCAAACTTGGTCAGAGTAGATTAGGTCAAAATTTGACTAAACTTGATTACAATTTATTAAAAATATGATTCGTTAATTATCCTATTTAAGTTGTTTCAATATATGTGATTTATAATTTTTTTTTAATAAATCACAAACTAATTTGAATTAAATATAATCATTAAATTGTTTAAACATCAAAAGCTAATTCATTTTGTTCAAATATTTGATTCAAACGTATTTGATAAATTAAATTGTTATACATACTCGTAGGCCGTAAAAAAAATGGAGATAATGGATTCTCTAAGTCAAAAGATTTATATTATCTAAAAGCAGGACTGCAGATAAATTTATTTAATTCATACAAATAGTTGTTTAAATTTTTTATTTCAAAAATTAAAATAAACAAACTATCCCATAAATAAACACCTCAAGTCACTTTTTAAAAAATTTATAATATATACTTTTCTTAATAATTATTGAATTTTTATTTTAAAATTATTTTTACTAATTTATAATATATACTTCAAATCTGTGTAATTTCACTAATTTTAATATTTTTCAATTAGTTGACTTGTTTTTAGCAAATTATAAAATGGAAATTACCTTAAATTGTCAGTTTTTCCTTGCTTTATGTTACATTGAACAAAAAAAAAATACAAAAATTAGAAAAACGAAGGAAGCAAAATCCGCATACTTTTCAATTTTTTTTTCTTTTATACTTTTTACAAACAAATATATTCTTAAAATCATTTTCTTTTATAAATAAATAAATTGAATATATATCCTTTTTAATAATTTAAATAAAAAAAAAATATTTGCAACCATAATTTGTAAAATTATCCAAACAAAGTAAAAAATTAATTTAATCTTTAGCATCATGATTTACAATAAAAAAAACTAAACCAATTACTTCCTAAAACCACAACTTTCAAATTGTCGTTTTCGCTAGAAAATAATTATGTAAATATATTATATGTAAAAAAAAATTTCAAGTAGAGCTATTTATAAAGGGAGGTATAAAATTTTTTATAAGTATTTAGATAAGTTATCATAAAAGTATTGTGAAATATAAAAATATATTTTAATTTTATTTTTTTTAAAATAATATTAAGTCTTACAATTATTAATTGATAAATATTTTGGTTATAGTTATAATTATTAAAATTTATTTGTGTTTTCCTTATATTTTATTTAAAATTTTTTTTAACTTCAATTTTTAGTATTTTAAAACTCAAAAATACCGAGCATAAAAAATAAAACCAGCATTTTAGAAAATGTTAAAATCAAAACTGTTATAAAAACCACGGGATCGTTGGAACTCGGAAATGTTGGGTGTTATGTGTTTGGGTACCTGGTTACAGTGGAAGCTCTTCAGGAAATAGCTGAACAAGTGGGTAAAAAGGACTGGAACTTCAATGTAGACCCTTGTAGCAACCACACAAGCTGGAATACATCTCGCTCAGTTTTAAGGCCTGCCTACAACAATTCCCTCATCTGCAATTGTTCCTATCCTGGAAGCGTATGCCATGTCACAAAACTGTATGTACTTTTTTACTATTTCGGCCAAAAAGTTCTGGTCTTGTTTAGTTAAGGAAAGTAAACTTTTTATTTTATGTGCAAATGCCCATTTTTCTGATATAAGGTTTTTCAATTTGTTGTAAAAATTCATACACTACCATGTAAGAGTTGTTTAGTTTTCTTTCAACTCATTTGTTTATAGGTCACTAATCAAGGCATTGTTCTTTATTTATATATGTCTAAATTACTTATTTCGTAATTTGTTTTCTTATCTGCTATACATTCATCTACTCCTGTACGCCACTTCCTTTTGCTAATAAAGCAAGAAGCATTCATGTGTAGGGTATATTTTAATCTTTTGAGAAATGAATTTGATGAAGTTGTTCATGAGGTCTATTCTCTAATTATATCATAAGTTTGCATTATCAGGTTGATTCCACTTACTTGGTCATGTTCTAGATGCTTTATTGTTCAATAGAAACATGAAATTAGGGGAGTTCCTCTTCTTAGGCATAGTAGTGGTTTTTGAGTTTAGAATGATTGCATTAGTACCTTTTCTTCAAATCATGAAATTATGATTTTATTTTGTAATACAGATTTCGTAAAGGTCAGGATCTTGCTGGCGTGCTTCCACCCTCTCTGGCAAAGTTACCATACCTTAAGACCGTGTAAGGAGAATTCACACTTCTATATATTCTCCCTTTTTGTCACATGAGAAAGCTGAGACGCTTATAAAATTTGACCACCTCCTATATATTCCCCCTTTAAGTAATTTCATTGTTTATAGTGATTTCACAAAGAATTACCTCAGTGGCACAATACCTCCAGAATGGGCTTCCACAAAGTTGGAATATCTGTAAGTGTCTTCTGCAATTTAGGTTCAACTTTAGATATAAATGAATTCTTGATTCAAATGGACTTAGAGAATGGGGACATTGCAGGTCCATTACTGTAAACAATTTCTCAGGACCAATTCCACACTACTTGGGAAATATTACAACTCTTATATATGTGTAAGCTCGTATTCTGTCCGTCTGTCTCATTTACTTTTTTTTTTTTTTTCTTTTTTGATATAGAATTTTAGTATGAAAATAAGAATGTTTTAATTGTTTCCCATTCAAATATTGATATCAAAGAAGACTACTTTCAGGAGCATAGAAAACAACCAATTTTCTGGAACTGTTCCACCTGAGCTTGGACATTTGGATAACTTAAACAAACTGTGAGTTTTAGGCTCTTTCTATTTCATTCCATAGTTGCTATTTCATTTCTCAAAAGCATTTGTTATAAATATAAGATGTATAACTATTATCTTTTTATTTGGTTGCTGCAGTATACTTAGTACTAACAATCTCACAGGGAACTTGCCAGCGGCTCTCTCTAATCTGGCTAAATTAACAGAATTGTAAGTATTTTGACATTCCCAAAACACTATATATAATCATCTTAGTTTTGTGGTAAAAAAGTGGACTGTGTTTGTCATTCAATCTTGTTTCTCTTTTTGGGCCATATCCAGTAGGATTAGCAGCAACAACTTCATTGGAAAAATACCCAACTTCATTCAAAGTTGGAAACAACTTCGAAAGTTGTAAGCTTCTCATACTCATGTCATAATTCTTAATCTTCTCACTATATTTCCTCAATAATTTAAACATTTCAAATTCAAGTGGAATCTAGATCCATCTTTATTGTATTGGTAACAGAGAAATTCAAGCTAGTGGTCTTGAGGGGCCCATTCCATACAGTATTTCTGCTTTGTCTAATTTGACTGAACTGTGAGTTTTGCCTTCTAAATTTATTTTGTTTAAAATGGAAAGGAAGAAAATGATCACTTCCTTCAAGTTATGAGAACTTTATACTGGTTTTACATATTATCATAATATATTATTAAACTCCATACAGAAGGATTAGTGACTTAAAAGGAGAGGCTGCAGAATTCCCCACTTACAAGACATGACAGGCATGAAATTATTGTAAGTCGCAAGTAGTGAAATGTTTCAGTTTTAGCATAGTTCAATTCCATTGTTGATCGTGATTTTATTATTTGGAGTTGGCTTGCATGGCAGGATGTTGAGAGGCTGTAATATTAACGGAACAATTCCTACATACATATCAACCATGAACCAGCTGAAAACTTTGTAATGCAGCTAAACCTTTTCTAAATTTTTCTGCTCATTTTCACATATCTCTAAATGCCAGACTGTTGATAAATCACCTAGATAGTGTGAGAAAAATATTATGCTGATTATTTATATTGAGAGGGAATCACTGTAGACATTTGACTCAGTTTTTGTCAAATTTATTTATGCATAGCAGCATATGCTAAGAAACCAATTGACATGCCCTTCGTGTATGAACACATGGGTATTCCTAATTCTAGAATATGTTGTGGCAGCAGAATTTCATTAATTTTCAGGGATGCTATTTGCATTCATAGTTTGGTTGTTTAATGATGATTATCATTTCTGTTGTCTCCTCTTCAATAATATATTTTACAAGCGAAGTGTTGCTAGGTTGTTGTAGCATTACACTGAGGCAGAGGCTGCCAAAAGTTAAAATTGAAAGCAGACCTGGAGTAGCTTGTTCTCGAGGTTTATATATTACGGAGTAGACCCTTCTTAAGTCTTCAATATTTTTACGCATGCAGTCAATTTTGTCAATCCAATAGAAACAGAATTAACCGAAGGTCCTCATAAGTAATAATTGTTTTCATGTTTTCTTTGTTGTTGTTGTTAAGCATCTCATGGATAGAGTGGACTCCTCGAGAATTCTTAAAGCTTACTGAGGTTATATAGTTCTGCTATGTTGGTGCTCCTGGCTATTAAGTTTGATGTACAATCATACTGAGATGTGAAATGCTAAACTTCAATTAACCATATATAAAAATCTTACTGAGGTTATATAGTTCTGCTATGTTGGTGCTCCTGGCTATTCAGTTTCATGTACAATGGTTTCGTGGTGTGAAATTTAAAACTAATTATTTAAGAAGCTCTTGACTAGGTCTAGAACCATATATGAAAGTAGGAATTAGGACAGAATAAACTTTAAATGTTGTACAACTTTTCAGTGCTACATATTAGGACTGTAGACATGTTGTAAGTTTGTAACAAGCTAATATAGATATAAGGAATGAATGAAATCAATATCCATCGAAAGAGATATGCTAAATATTTAGATTTCTTACTTTTGCTAAAGAATATGGAATTGAATGATGTACACTAGGAGGTCTCTGTTCAGACTTCAGATATCCTTGGATAAGATTATAGATATTCATTTTGTGAGAATCCAATGTCAAAGAATGATGGATTTGTTTAAGATTAAACTGTAAAAGATTTTTTACTTTCCACATGCAAGTCAGAACTCATTTGTCATGTATTTCCAAAGCATGTGGCTGCACATTTGGATGTGCTCCCTCTATTCGTCCTCAAGAAGACTGCTTCAATGAGCCGCTCGCTTCCCATGTTTGATGGGGTTTCTGGAGGGGCCAAAGCTCACTATCTACATAACGGGTGTGTTAGTGGTGCTTTCTTGTCCATCACTCCATTGCATTTCGGATAGCTGTTTAGTTTGCTGCCCTGTCTCTACAGTGCATATTTGCAATCAGATGAAAAGATTGTGGGGATCCTTCGGTTATTAATGAAACCTGCTATATGTTAAATTTCCCTAATTAATTATGATATGCATATAGTTTAAGTTCTAACGCTACATGTTTTGAAGTAGTTTGGACATCACCGGATAACTGTTTTAATTTAAACGATATTCTTTTATTAACTTCACTTTATTGCAGAGATCTAAGCTTTAACAGGTTGCAAGGAAATGTTTCAAATTTGATTGATATAGCAACATTGGAACAGATGTAAGCAACATTAAAATGTGTAGGATGATTTCTATACTAAATAATTCATGATTGATTGATACATACAGGGGTTTTCTTGTAGGTTTTGTAGCAGTATACATTGCGAGAGCCTTTAAATGTTAAAACAAATGAGTAGTACTGTATTAGATAGTTGTAGGTGTTTAATGGATCTCATGTACAAATTTCTGTGAATACGTCCCAAATCATTTTGTATCTTTTATTTCTTATTTCTATATCTGCAAAACTCTTTGTGCCTATAGTGTTTTACTTTTAAATTTTGAAGTTAGAGTGACATTGATGTGTACTCAAACATGTACTGATTGTGTTACCTCTTGAACAGGTATCTGACAAGCAACTTGCTTACTGGGCAAATTCCAGACTGGATGACAAAAAAAACCTAGAAGGTACAATTTTCATCTTAAAATCATCAATTTTGCATTTCAAAACCTTCATTTCCAGTCCCTTTACTTGGATCTCCGAAAGTACATTCTCCAACTTGTTAACGTAATATGTTATAAACATATCTATGTATGTGTACAATTACTGCTTTGAAAAGTGATTCATCATGGTATTATTAGGAGTCAATTTCAAGTAAAATAGAGCCATATTCAACAGGCAGCCTCAGTACTCTGACAACTCCAGTTTGCATGAATTTTTTGTTTTAAGGAGTTGGGAACAAGTGTTCTTTTAGTTATCAATTGCTGGTTAATTGATTATATTTATAAACATATTGACACAGAATGTGGTGATAATACTACTGGAATTATTCTTAGGGATTGGGATTAAGATAATGAGGTTTTTAGTTATATAATTTGGATGAGATACTTACAATTATGGTTTATGTAATAAAATTGAAGATTTATGATTTAAATATCTTGGAATTTGGTCAATTTATGGTTTCAAGTTTAATTAGATTACCTGAAAACTGGGAGGGAAGTTACTTGTTTTCTGCCAAACCATGTAGTTGCTATGTAAAATTGGATTATGAATCGATAATGTAAAGTTGATTAACTTATTTGCGCTGGTGGACTTTATCACTTTTGCTTTTCTTCCTCGTCTCTCATCCCTACCGCTGCTCTTTATTTTGCAACACATATTTTGTATGTGCACAAATTCCTAGTTTGAAAGATGATTTTTCTCATGGCATGTTTAGGAGTCAGTTTTCAAATCTCTTTCAGCCATATGCAGCAACAGGCAATACAGTTTGCTGGAAACTTCTGTTTGTGTATAAGCTCCACATTGGGATAAGTTTCCTTTCAGTAATTTTGTTTGTTAGTGGATATCCCTAACTGGGTACCTTCGAGTTAGCCAGTTATTTTTAGTTGACGAAGGTTATGTTTCTTTGACAACTGTGAGTGGTTAGTAAGTCTGCTAAAGTCTTCCATTTTCTCTCTCGCTTATTTTCTTTGGTCACCTATTGAATCAACTCACTCTTCTGCACCAAGGCATTTGTATATCTTAAAATGTTTTTGACTCTATGCCATAGATATGCACCATAGGAGAGAAAAATTCAAGTAGGCAGATCATGGAAGACCAACAGTAACATGGTTATAACTGCTAAGACAAGATATGAATGCTAAAGTTTATGAGAGTACAGTTAGAATAATAAGGTTGTATAATGGAAGATAATTTATGTGGATGCCAGCTTTGTGATGATTTATGTAGTCAGTCCAACTCCAACTATACAGGATCAAGGCATGTTGGCTGTTGTTGTAGTTACTATCTGATGAGTTCTAAGAGATATATATATATATATATATTTTTTTTTTTTCTTTTTGCAGCCAAATAGATCTTTCATATAATAATTTTTTGGCGAGCTCCTTGCTATCTACTTGTCAAGATGAACTGTACGAACAATTTCCCCCTTTAATTTGCCTATTTAGGCTTAAGCACACCAAACAATTCTTGTTCCTATTGAATATTATTCTCACTATCTGGTTTTCTGTTTTACCAGAAATTTGTTCAAAAGCTTTTCTGAAGAGGGCAACTCGTAAGTTCTAATCTATTTCTTCATTTTTGTTTTTCATTCATTTTTTTCTTCTTCTTTATGGTTACTGACATTTCTTACAACGCAATAATTAAGAATTCCTGGTGAGTTCTCGAAGAGCTTTCCATGTTCACAAGGTAAACGATGTAGTTTAGTGTATCAAAATACAAGTATATGCTTCAATTCTCTTTGTGGACCTCCTTTTGATTTTCATATTATAAAACTTGTAGTCAATTTGTTTATTTTGCATTTGAAGTATATAAACAAATGTTCAAATCACTTGAGAAAAAAATATTGTTTGCTTGTATTTGATTCCCTTCATTGTATTTCTGAATCCATGTAGATCAGTATTCCTTGCATATAAATTGTGGTGGAAAAGAAACCACAATTGGAAAAATCAAGTATGAAACAGATGAAGAATCAGGTGGTCCCGCAAATTTTAAGCCCTTCAGAGATAATTGGGGATTTAGTAACACTGGGCACTTTTGGGATGCTGATGTTAACGAGTTCATTGCCAACAATGTATCTGCACTAACAATGAAAAACTCCATATTGTACACAAGTGCTCGGGTTTCTCCTCTTTCTCTGACATATTATGCTCGTTGCTTAGCAAATGGAAATTATACTGTGAGGTTACATTTTGCTGAAATACAAATCAGGGGCAATAAATCCTATCAGAGTCTTGGAAGGCGGATATTTGATGTCTATATCCAGGTACCATTGACATTGTTTTTGCAGTTATGTAGAAAATGTGATTAAATTGGTCTGCTGCGGGAAAAACTGGAGTTGGAAAGTTTTGATATTGCAATGATAGTACAAGGGGTTGATCAAGTAGCCATTACAGAATTTAAAGCAGTTGTCCAGGACAAAACATTATCAATCTGCTTTCATTGGGCTGGGAAAGGTACAACGGCTGTCCCACGGAGAGGAGTATATGGTCCTCTTATATCAGCTATCTCAATAGAATCTGGTAAACAACTTTTGCATTTGAAGTTGATAATATAAGATAGATTGATGAAAAATAGCCATATGGTCGAAGGTGTTAATCATTTCTATTGGCCCCGAATGAGGGCTCTATTTCACAACTCCGGATCTTCATGTTCCACGTGAGGGGTGTCAATGTGGTAACTCCAACATTACTGAGACTAGAGGGCTTTACACTCCTCATAAGTAAATGGGCCACTCATCTTATCAATAATTGATTGATTTTCAAGAGTGAGGCTTTAACATGGTATTGGAGCTATGCCCAATTGGACGGGCTGCCCCATTACGCCCACACCTGACAATTGATCGCCTTGATTAAGGGCTCCACCTCACAACTCTGGATCTCCACATTCATGTGAGGGGTGTCAATGTTGCAACTTGATAGTGGACACAAATTTTCTACTTTGGAGTATTCTATGATTCTTGATTTGATTGATTTACTTGTATACTGTAATATGTTCATATCAGAATGCAAATTCAACGATCTCTAATCTTTTTCGGTACATAGATTCTAGACCACCTGACAATGGCAAGAAGAAATTAGGCATTGTGGTTGGTGCTGTAGTTTCGGCAGTTGGCATTACTGCCATGATTATTGGCATTTGGTGGAAAAGCTTCACAGGAAGCAGTAAATCTTGGGAACAAGGTACATGACAACCTAGAGAGGCTAACAAACATTGTATTGTCTCATATTGCAGAACTGGTAATGTATGACAATTTCCAACTACTTTTTATCTAAATAGTAATCAATCAGCAACCAAAAGCACAAACAAAGATAGGCACTGCATGATTGCAGTGTTGATGTGTATGTGTGTATATATCCTTTGGTGTTTTATATCTCAATCCAGCTTGTGTCATTGCTGACAAAACATAAAACAAGTAAAGAAACTTGTCTTATAACAGTGGGGGTCTTAAGAAGCAGTTCATATATGTAAAGAATTGCTTTTCATCCTACAACTTCTGCACAGTCAACTGCTATTTTCTTTTTCTGATCACATCTACTCAGTCTTGTTCATTGAAAAGTCTTATTAGTCAAAAGACGCTCTTATCAGCACTAAAGAAAAGGGAAGAAATTAAAAGACACTGACATCAACTTTGTCACCTTGTAAGATGCAGTCTGACATCTAAGTTTGTTTCACTCGTCCAGATCTTAAAGGCTTGGATCTGCCAACTGGATTCTTTACTTTCAAGCAAGTCAAAGATGCCACCAACAACTTTGATGCTACTAATAAGATTGGGGAAGGTGGTTTTGGATCTGTGTACAAGGTATTCTATAAATTCTTGATTTGTCTCTTTCTGTTTGTTGATTACCATTTTTTCTCTATTTATTCCTCCTCTAGATTTTGTTACAGGCCAAAACTCCCACATCCTTTGGGAAACCAAATGGTTGAGCATTTATAAGTATTGGAGCACCCTTTTCTTAATGTCTAGTTTTTGAGGATGAGTACTAATTTAATCCTGATCAGTGGTGTCAAAGCCAATCCACCCTGCGGGCCAAAAGTCCCACACCGTTTGGGAAACCATTTGCTACAAACCATTTATAAGGATTAGAGCACCCTCTCCTCAATAGCTGTCTAGTTTTTGGGAGATAAACCTGAACAAGTTTCTTTGATTTCAGGGCATATTATCAGATGGTACTACAATTGCTGTTAAGCAACTTTCTTCCAGGTCAAAGCAAGGAAATCGTGAGTTTGTGAATGAAATAGGCATGATATCTGGTTTAAAACACCCAAATCTTGTCAGATTATATGGATGTTGCATTGAAGGGAATCAATTGCTATTGGTATATGAGTACATGGAAAATAATAGCCTTGCACTTGTTCTGTTTGGTAAGATCCTTATTTCATACTTCTGTAAATAACAGATGGAAACATTGCAAATGATTTTTTTTCTCTTATTGGTGCTGGCCCTTTGGGCCTGGTGCAAGAGGTCGGAAGGGATAAACCCTCAGCTAATCATTTACCAAGCCTTAGACCTTAAGGCTCATTGGGCACCATAAATGATATATGCTGGCGATATAAACATAACATCATAATTAATTGGCTACATTAATTTCAGATCCCAAGGGAAGTCAAGTGAAATTGGACTGGTCAATGAGGCAAAAGATTTGTCTTGGCATAGCTAAAGGTCTGGTTTTCCTGCATGAGGAATCAACTCTGAAGATTGTGCACAGAGACATCAAAACTACCAATGTACTCCTTGACAGGGATCTTAATCCTAAGATTTCTGACTTTGGCTTGGCTAAGCTTGACAAAGAGGAAAATACTCATATAAGCACCAGAGTTGCTGGAACTATGTGAGCACCTTATTTTCTTTTTTCTTATTTAACAAAATTCAGTTGGTCACCTGTTTTTTTTTTTTTTTTTTCTTTATTTCTCTCCATACACTTGACTATGAAAACATTCTACATATGACATTTTAATGTTTCCTCTTTTTAGTTTAGTTTAAGTTTCATGATTCCAAATGAAAGGGAGGGGGGTGTGGGAGGAGAGTGAGATAGCAGAGGGGCAAAAGAAAAGTTTCTGAGATTTAATTAGTGCATTTCTACTTAATAGTAATCATCAAGTTCGATCAAGGATAATCCAATGATAAACTTCTGTCTTTAATAATTATTAGGAACTTTGAATGTTAACTGTTTACATTTGCAACAGAAATGCACCTATAGAGTATTTGAAGATTATTGAACAGTCTTAATGCTTTGCAATATAATAAGCATGACACTAGAGTTGTACTTTTAGTTTTTTCACACCTTTACAAGTTATGGGTACACAGAACCAGTTCAACTTTCTTGAGGACACAATGAAAGAAATCTCCATCTTATGAATGACAGTCAATACATATCCATATGAAGACTCAGCATTGATATGTTTGTTTTCCTAGTCAATAAATATATGTATTTGATGCCTTATTAGTTATTACTGTACAGAGTCAATCTATAATCTATACTGTGTATCTGGTGGTTGCCTCATTGATCAACCGTGCAACTTTAACACAAGGACAGGAAATGGTGCATGGTTATGTCTAAAATTGGATAAAAACTTGTTAACTAAGTAATCCTCCATATATTGGTGTCATGATATCATGAAGCACTAGAATATGTGCTTAATGCCAAAAGGACTAATTAAGTTTGGGGTACTTAATGATAGCTTATAGAGCTTAAGTCGACCTATGGTAATTGGCATGTGAATCCCCATACAAATTACACACACTCAAATTACAACAGTTTATGTTCAAATGCCTGGCTCCCCTGTTAGAGCCTGCTGAACTTGGCTGCAGTTTCCGAGTGCTTTATTTTCTTTATTGTATGTACTCTATCTCTCTGTTACTGCAATAACATTCGGTTACAGAAGCTGTATTATTTGCATATTCTCATTCTAATGAAAATTAAATTGGTTTGGATAGAGTGCCATACTAATAACTATTTATGTTGGGTTTGTTAGATATAGAAGCTTATAGCTCATACTTATGAAGCAGAAGTAATGAACTACTCTTTATTGTGCAGTGGATATATGGCCCCAGAATATGCCTTATGGGGTTATTTGACCTATAAAGCTGATGTCTTCAGTTTTGGGGTTGTTGCACTGGAAATTGTTGCTGGGAAGAACAATATGAAATACCGTCCAAATGAGAATTTTGTGTGCCTTTTAGACTGGGTAAGATGGATTCACCATATTTGGACATCATACATGCAACTAAAGCCACAGATTTCCAACTTCCAATTCATTCTGACATCATGCTCCAAGTCATATGGACGAGGAAAACCAAAACAAAATATCACTGAACAAGGATTTTTATGCCTCATGAAATTGAGTAACTAAGTTATTTTTCATTTTCTTCTGATGCAAAATACATAAAAATTAATAAACAGTTTGTAGGACTTTTTCATATGGGCATCCTGCTGCATGTCGCACCAAATCACATAGGAAATTAAATTGAATAATGTTTAATTAGTTTGACTCAATCACATGTTGCACAAATTTAGGTAGTTGAACAGTATCTTTTCTCTATGTTTTTCCATTTCATATGGTATTGAGAGTTTGAGACATCTAATTGCTTATATCAATTTGGATGACATAATAATAGAATGATGTTTGCTCTGAACTTTTTGAAGCAGAAGAGACTTGATATGAGTTTTTTTGTTTTTACTGGACAAAGTTCTACCATGTGAAACCAGGTCAAGATGTCACTTTTTTTTCCTATACTACATTTAGTAATGGTGAAAAAGAACGACTTGCTAATTCATCAGAAAGTTACAAAACCCTGCAACAAGTAGCAAAAGATAGTGGACAAACAGGCTGTCCTGAGTCCTGACCTATATAACTCAAGAAAACAGCATAATACTTCCAGGAATGGAACTCCAATTCCACTTCTAGCCAAAAACTGAGGGAGAAATTTGTCATATACATATCTGTACATGAAAGGGAGATTGAACCTGCTTAAAGAGCTTACTCCAATCTAGGATGCATTATAGTAACCTACAACATTCCTACTACTTCTTGACAGGGCCAAATATGTACTCTATCAAATTGATATTTCTAATAAATGTAGTTTCTTTATCAAAAAAGTTTCTTGCACCACAGTCCGCCAAAAAAAAATAATAATTGAAAACTAAAACTCTGCTATGTTACTGTGTTAATTTACTCTTGTCATTGATCATACTCTCTGCTTTTGCCAGGCCCTAGTTCTACAACAGAAAGCGAATTTGGTGGAGCTGGTTGACCCAAAATTGGGATCCAACTTCAACAAGGAAGAGGCCGTTAGAATGATTAAAGTGGCTTTATTATGCACTAATCCATCACCAGCAGTAAGACCTATTATGTCTAGTGTAGTGAGCATGCTCGAAGGCCAAACTACTGTTCATGAGTTAATCACGGATCCAAGTATCTACAATGATGAATCGAGGTTGAAAGCTTTGCGAGACCAGTTTGATTACGTCCAACAAAGGAAAGAGAGCTCAAGTGAATGCCAGAGCCTCATAAATTCATCGAATGCCCAGGATCTCTATCCTATCAGTTGTGGTCCTCGATGATATAAGAATTATGTTGCCTGACATTTAAATGATAAGTAGAGTGCTTTTTAGGTAAGCAACTCGCTTATTCATCTTAAAGAAAGTAATGCATTTCTCTTTTTTGGATGAATCAGTAAGCATACTGTAGTTTTAGTTCATGCAGATTGCCTTGGTTATGGTTTCTTCTCCAGAGGGAAACTGGTAAATTTTCTCCATTAGTAAGGGTAGTCCAGTGTACTGGGAAAACAAAATATGACTTAAATTTGAACCTGTCTATTCAACTGTAGTTGACTATAAACTATAGTTCCAGAGTCCAGACTTGAAAGGCTCACCTTTCCATTTATTATTTTCTATGCATTTTGATGTGTGGTTTCTGGAGATGAATGTGTTTTAACTGCTAATGCATAGACAGGTTCAGGAAAGCAAGCTTTTATATGTTAGCTCTGTCACATAATTGAGAACTTAAACACCATGTCATTAGCTCTCCATATTTGGTCTTTGATATTTTCTGTTTTAATTTCTCTAATGCAGTCAAAGACCAAAAACAAAGGCTTTTTATAATCATGTTATATCTAAGGATGCTGCATATGACTTTGACAAGGAATGGCAAAACTATAACTCATGTAAATATACTTTAATTAAACTAACCATCGATTCAAGAATGTAAATCATGAACTGGATTGTCAATAAGGTGTTAGCTTCATGCTAAGCTCGTTCAGGCTCGACATTAAAATCTTGGGTTCTTATCTTCTGTCAGATTTTTGTTAAAAAAAAGAAAAAAGTTCATAACTGGACTGGCTTGTTAACTCTATAGAGTAAAAGTTTCCTAATCAACCAAAGCTGGAGATCATGTCCATGATATTAGACTGAACCTTTTGCCTCATAAGGCTTTGTTCTGCTCCTTTAACCTTCTCCCATTTTTTCACATTGTATTAGGATATTAGGTTAGGTTCAGCAGTTATCTTTTTCTTTTTTTGAAAAAATCAAATCGGAGTTTCATTTGTTTCTCTTTCCTTGAATGCAAATGGAAAAGAAAAAGGCTTTGCAGAAGCGTCTATGAAAAGTTCTTAGTTTGCATAAGGACCCTGCATATTACAATATGTTTCATGTGAAAAGATGGTTGAAAAACTTCAATTTACAGAGAAGAGAATGGGATTAAAATTGTGTTTCCACTATTTAAGGCAACATTTCAATACCAAAATGAAATCCCAGAATTCAGCCAAGACTCAATTGATTCCTTAAGTTCAGGAGCGCGAAAAGGTTGAGTTGAGAACAAAATGAACATGCTTGGATTGGTTTGCCTACTTTGGAAAGCAATTCTTTACAACTTCAAACAGTCTCCTACTTCTAAATACAGAATTACAGACATTTCATGTCAATTATCAACAGACAGAGCTTAGAAGCAGCAATGACTTGATTTTACTCATATTTCACCTAGTTATCAGATTTTTAATTTCTTCGCTTCCAGAAAAAGGGTTAACAACTGTTAAAAAAAAATTGTCAATACCAAAAACACAGAACTTAGAAATATCAAGAAATACATTACCAAAAAATATATATATATATATCAAGAAATACTAAAACTCCTATTTTTATAAGATATTGTTATGTAAATTACAAATACTTTGAAATACACTATAAATAAACTAAAAAGATAAAAACAAAAACAACTATATTTTTTTACTTGCTACCACCTATAAACATTGGGTATAGCACATCGCTCTACCCTTCTCATAACTCAAGTAAAGATAAACATAAACAAAATAGTTAAATAAACATTTTGAGTACTACAGCCACAACTTGGTAGTAGGCTTAGCTACCAGGGTTAATTGATGGGAACAAAATATATTTTACATATATAAAAAATTAAAATATATATTATATTTATTGGTTCGGTTAATCCGTATTAGGCTAAGAAGAGAAAGAAATCGTGAAATTAGGATTAATTGATGGAAAAAAAAGTAATTTTATGTAATATAAAAGGTGCGGAAATAATAAAACATCAAAGCTAAACACATGTAGATTAATCATGTTATTTTTATAGATTTTTTGAAAAGATATTTTTATTCATATGTAAATTAATATAAAAAAGAAAATATCTCTTTATTTAATTAAAAAATAATATTTATTTATTAAGTCAAATATCCATAAAAAAAAATTTATAAATTTTTCATGAAATGATTACTTATAAAAATAATCAATTTATTATAAAAATATCTTTTCATATAAATATAAAATAATAATTTTTTAATTAAGTCAAAATAATCAAACTTTCAGTCTTCTAGTACTTAAATAACTATGATGTTTGGACAGGTTCCCAACCGACTGCAGTGTGTAGTAGTAGAAGGGGCGGATTTTCGCTTGTGTTTCATTGGGTGGGTTTCGAATCGGGTATTCGGTTGAATCGGTTCCCGCTCACCCTAGGCGTAAAGAAGTAAAGAACCCTCCAACATGGCTCCTACACAAAACCAAAAAAAACGCGTCTTTGGACATTTATTATTTGTTATTGCAGTCAAATGTCTGCCCTTAGAACAAGAATTTGTAGAACAAAAAAAAGCTCACCAACTATAAAGTCCAAGCTCAGCCCCACATCACCATCACTACCCGCACCCCCATAGTTCCTTACACAACAAAAATACATATACAGTTTCTAATTCCTATGCTATCCCAGAAAGAAATGATTTTTATGGGAATCAATCAAACAATTTCTGCTTCACCTTCTTTTGTACTCCTCCTGCACTAATGAAAGTTCCTTTTTTTGATGGAAAACCCAACAATGGAAACAAGAACCTCTACCCCAGATGCTTTGACTGCCACTCTTTGTAACTCAATCCAAGCTCTGGGTCGAGGTTTTGATGTCACATCTGATATTCGGTTGCTCTACTGCAAGGGAGTTCCTGGGTCAAGGCTGGTTCACCTTGATGAGGACCACAACACGGATCTTGTTGTCTCTGATGGCGTTGTTATTCCAAATGTCTCTGTTGATATTGAGTGCTCCCCTGGAAAGAGTACCATAGAGAGAATCCCTGTTTGTAGCTTCCACGAGGTGATTTTTCTTATGCATTATGATTACGGCCTTACGGGTTTCTTGTTTCTTGGCTTGGTTATGGGTGCGACATAAATTTATCAGGGAGCTTAAGAATTCTATTATTCTAGGCATATTAGGGGATTCTTGTTCGTATTGATGTTCTTATTATTAATTCGGTTAAGATTTGATTGTGTTTCATTTTACTAAATTCTGCTTTGCTCTTGGGATTTTTGTTTTCTTTACTATAATTGTTCGAGTATTAGGTGCACTAGATTCAGTTTTCGGGTAGTACATTGGACTTCTGCACCAGTGGTTCACTTTGATCAGTTTAGATAGATTCCATAGTCACATCAATATGTAAGATTTTTTTAGATTCTAACAGTATTGGAGTTTGAGTACATAAGTATCTCTGGGTACTGCCTATCCTAACAAATGGATCCGTGGCTGATCAATGTGCTATTCTTTTTCCTTACCCACAGAATACTGAGATGCATCTATTATATACCTTGAATTTTAACAAAATGCAGTCTTAGGTTGTTTGAATTTCCATCTTGGCGTTTCAAGAAGATTTGGCTAACAGTACAGTTACTAATGTGCTTGTTTGATGCTATAGAAACTGTGTGTAATTCCAGTGATCATAGAACCACCTGCAAATGATGGGTAAAAGTTGGATATAAACATTATATCTGCCAACTTATTTCACAATTCAGTGTGGAGGGAGGGGCCACATTCCCTTAAAAAAGATTTTAAAGACTCTCTGAGATGGGGTAAACCTATTTTGGTGTGTGATAGAAAAGAATTAGCTGAAGGATGATACTCTGAGTGCATCTGCAAAGATACTATATTACAATTCTTTGTCACCTTCTCTATCTCTAACCAGGATTTTTTTTTTTGTTAAACTTTTCTTATATCAACGTTCTCTGATAGCAAATAAAATTTCAGTTAGAATCTTGTAGAGATAAAATTTTAAATTCTAGCTTTAACCCTTTTAGGGTAGTCTTCTTGAATGAGAATTCCTCGCATTGAGCAAATAATATTAAAGGTACAAGAATCATTGAGGTTTCAAAAACTTGTAATTGGAGTTATCATTCAGTGATAGTCTAATTAATGATGCAGGAAGTTCTGCCACGAGATACAGTATCTAAAAGTCTACAATAGTCGCTCATGATCTTGCAAATTATATGTCCTTGTCTTGGTTTATGCATCCATAAAGAAGTAATTGAGGTGAAAGTAGTTAATTGATAGTGGTGCTTTAAGCTTCAGTTTAAACTTTTCAGTGATTCTTGTATATCATACTAGTCTCAATCCACTCTATAATGCCATTATCTTTTTACTAGATGCCTTGCTTCATCAAAGATTTTTTGGAGTAGCCCAGGTCCATTGCCGCTCTTACTTTGTTAATGCATTGATGAAAATCTACTGTATATTATTCAGATATACTGGTATTGATATCATATAATCTTCAGCTGCATTGAACAATCTTGAGTTTGAGTCATAATTCAGTTTGGATTGAAACTATTCTATTTTGAAGGGCTGTTGAGTAAGCCAAGTATTATCATATCATATTCCATTTGTATTTCTATTATCTTTAAAATGTATGAATATAAGGAATTCCAGATTCTCAATAATTTGTTTGTTATCTGATCTGTCATTGTTGGTTATCATTCATCCAAGTCAGACGGATGAGCAAAAATCTATCTGTAAAGGATTAGACCTACACATTTGCATGGACTTTTGTTCGTTGTTTGCAATAGATTGTTCATTATAAATTCTAAGTTGAGTTTAAAAAATTATATATTGTGTGTTTCAGGATGCATTATGTCACTTTTTCTGTAAAGATATAGAATTTACACAATTTCAACTTATATTCCTTTTTTTTTACCTGAATAGCTCAATTCACTTTTACTTATGAAAGCAAAAACTAAGTTCTCTCCTTTGACCATTGTCAACAATTCTACCTATTTGGTGAACCATTTTAATGACCCACTCTGATGCTTGATATTCCAGATGGTGGAGTATTTCAATGAGAGATCAGGTGTATCTGGACGTGTTCCACTTGGAAGCTTCAATTCCATGTTCAATTTCACTGGCTCCTGGATGGTTGACGCAGCAGCTACAAAATCTCTTGCATTGGTTGGATATTTTGTTCCTCTATTAAAAGTCAAATTAACAAAACTGAATTTACTATTGCATGAGGAAATCAAGCGTGCTGTTCCTTACTCTTGGGATCCGTCATCCTTGGCAAGGTCAATTATTTAGATTGATTTGTGCTATCAGTTTCTTTTTCGGAAAAGTTTCTAAGTTGTTTTAGTTTGATGCATATAATTTTTCGTCTGTAGTAAATTTTGCACTCTCTTAGTTGATGTTTATCTATCTTTACTATAATTTAGGTTCAAAGCATTATACCCAAATTTATAAATAGTGTGATTAAATTGTTTATTATTGATCTAATTTTAATTGTATTTTCTCTTAGCTTCAACAACTGTAAGCCATAGGATCAATATCATTGGCTAGCTAGCATAATGACCTTTCTATAGCACATTCACTTGCTGTCATCTTGATACTGGTGGCATTTTCATTTGGGTTTGTTTGCAATTTGAGATATTAATTGGAGTGTATTGAAACTGAAACTTGATCTTTCAAATGAGAAAAGGAAAACAAGAAAACAATAATATTTGTTGAAGAACTGACTTGTACGGGAAAAAGCTTTCTGTTGCCCATTGCAAATCTCTATTTTAGATGTGACAGCAGTGATAGAGAGTAAGAAATTGTAGAAGCCTACTAAAAAAATGAGATTGAACTTGCTAGTTTTATTTTTCCACAAACCAATAAAATTCCTCAAATATTCCTTATTTTATAGAGAAGATATTGAAAATATTCTTGACTGCAGTTATATGGAAGTAAAAAATTATAGAAATTATATTCCTTGTTAGAATAATGTGACTAAACTGTGCATGACAATAGTGTGGATAAACTTGATATTTAGGACAGCCTTATCTCACCCCCCACTCCCCAGAAAAAAAAAAAAAAAAAAAAACAACAACAACAACGAAGCCCAACTATAAAGGAGAATAATATTTTATTTATCAGTGTAAAGGGCTGGATTGGCTTAGGTCCTGACTGGAAACTTCTGCTATGTCTCCAGTTTTATTGAGAATTTCGGCACACATATTGTTACGTCTGTGACGCTTGGTGGCAGAGATGTAGTTTACATCAGGCAGCACCAGTCATCTCCTTTGTCAGCAGTAGACATTGAGAACTATGTAAAGGAGATTGGGGATGATAGGTTTCTTGATGAGAAAAACCTGTCAAGTGCTGGCCCCTTGAGGTACAAGGACAAGGTTTGTATGAAAGGACCTTTTGCTTCATTTTTCTTTTATTTCTCACTGAGGAGATTTGATCCCTTTATGTACATATAAGTGCCTTTATTTTAACAAGCTTTGTGAAATGATCCTTTCAATTTGTCATTGCAGGATGTTACAGTCATTTTCAGGAGGAGAGGAGGAGATGATCTTGAGCAGAGTCATGCTAGATGGGCTGAGACTGTACGATTGGCACCAGATGTTATTGACATGACATTTACACCCATTGTATCTCTTCTTGAAGGCATGCCAGGAGTGAAGCATTTGAATCGTGCCATTGAGTTATATCTGGAGTGTAAGATCTCTTCCCAACTTTAAATATTGTGGTTTCAAATGTAAATTCCATTACAATAAGTATTTCGTAATATTGAACTCTATGAATCCTAAAAGCAGCTCACTAAATGTATCCGATACTAATATATGAAGAAGGATGCTTTTAAAAGGCCTTGGTGCCAATATCCTAGCGAGCACTTTTTGTAACTAGGTCATTAATTCAAAAAGAAGAAGAGAATAAAGAGGTTGTTTCTCACAAAATTAGGATTGAATGATTTGAATGGCAAAAAAAAAACCCTTATGTAGGATACTGACAAGTTTTTGCTTGTGACTAAGGCACGTTACTGTTGTTGCTGCCTGCTGCTACATAATTTGAATAAAACTGATCTTCTGCCGAACTTATATGTATAAAAATAAAAAATAAAAGAAGGGATTAAGCTAGAAAATCAATTTCTTGAAGTTCTACAAGTTCATATAAAACCACTTGGAGCCAACTCAGTCAGTCCCCCCTAGAAGGTTGATTCTTATTGAAGTAACTTAATGATTAAGTCCAAATTAACAGATTTTGGCTTCCTAGTTAAGCACAAGGTCACTTCAGAGGTTGAAGTGTGGAATGCTAATAAAGACTTAAAAGAGAACAGTGGTACACCTTCATTTTCACTTCTTGTTTTTCTCTTGCCCATGTTTATATGTGATAGAGATATTATTGTATCAGCATTATATATCACATTCTTTTAGGTTAAGGGTAGATTAGTCTTTCTATTTTTCTTCAATATGTATATGTAAGGCTTGGAGTAGTCATGTTGGCACAGAGGGATTGAATGATTACCCTTTATCTTCCTTCTATAGAGTATAGTCGCTAAAAGAGAAAAGGAAGCTTGAGATTTAGAACCTTATTGTTTCTTAGGAATAGTATCTAGTACATGTTCTCCTACTGCAATGTACTTGTGATGTGACATTACTTTTCCTGAGTTTTACATAATTGCGTGTGTATATCTTTTAACTGTTGTTTCTTCCACCAGATAAACCACCTATTGAAGATCTACAATATTTCTTGGATTTTCAAATTCCTCGAGTTTGGGCTCCAGAACAGAATAAATTGCAAAGAAAGGAGCCTGTTTGTCCATCCCTTCAGTTCAGTTTGATGGGGCCCAAACTTTATGTCAGTCCAGATCAGGTATTCTTTAAATCCTCATTGATTGGGCTCAGTTATGATTGTGGACTATGGAATTATATGAAGGAGAACTATCCATCAGAATAAATAATTTAAAAAACTACTAAAATATTTGTGCTTCCTGTTCAAATGAATCAGACATTATCTTATGTGGGTATCTAGAAAGGGAGGAATAGAGAAAGAAACTTGTCTCCAATTTCTCTGGTAAGGTACTGCTAAGTACTGATGTGTTACATGATAACCTGTAGCAAAATGTTGGTTTTTCTTTCTTTTTTTATTAGTTTCTTGGGAACAGGTTATGGGCTCTTGGAGCCTATGCCAAGGCTCACAGCACAATAATATACCATGCTAATCAAATTGATCCTAGAAAATTGTCCATGGTAACTTTAGCAGTGAAAACTTCATGTTAAAGATAATTTAGAATTGAACTGGTAGCCCTAAGAATGAATATTGTTATGCTTTAACTCTATGAAGTGTCACTCAATTTGGGATTGGAGAAAAAAAAAAAAAAAAAAAACACAGAATTGTCACCTCAATTGAGACAGATTATGTATCTCTTTATACATTAGAAGTTTGCAAATGCAACTGTCGCCCTAATGCCAAAATGTACACAATGTTCCTTTTGGAGTTTGCAGCAGAAGCCTGCTCAATATTTCATATCTAACCAAGTTAAACATTGATATTCAGGTAACAGTGGGACGTAAGCCTGTCACTGGGCTTAGACTTAACCTTGAAGGCAGCAAACAAAATCGACTTGCAATTCATCTACAGCATTTAGTTTCGCTTCCAAAAAACCTTCAGCCTCATTGGGATGTACACATGGCAATAGGTGCTCCCCGATGGCAGGGTCCTGAGGAGCAAGACAGCCGTTGGTTTGAACCAATTAAATGGAAGAACTTCTCCCATGTGAGCACAGCTCCGATAGAGTACACTGAGACTTGCATTGGAGACCTCTCTGGTGTTCACATTGTCACAGGAGCTCAGCTTTGTGTCTGGGACTTTGGTCCCAAAAATGTATTACACCTCAAACTCCTCTTCTCTAAAGTGCCAGGATGTACAATAAGGCGGTCTGTTTGGGATCATAACCCCTCCACCCCTTCTGCCGCACGGAGGGCTGATGGTGCCTCTTCTTCACTTTCAAACAGAACCACTGAGGACAAAAAGGAAGACAGCTCAACTCAAACCGGAAAGCTAGCAAAGATTGTGGATATGACAGAGATGTCGAAAGGTCCCCAAGACATTCCAGGCCATTGGTTAGTCACCGGGGCAAAGCTTGGCGTTGAAAAAGGAAAAATTGTACTGCGAATAAAGTACTCATTGCTGAACTACTGATGGATCCTATTTTCTTTGTTATAATTTTGTCTTCCACTGGAACAGTAGTCAAGCATTCTTTGCACAGGCAGTCACCAATTTCTTTCATTATGTACATTTTGTTGTTTTCTATTAGCAATGTTTAGTTGATAGTCATGTATGCAGTTACTTTCTTCTAGAATTTGATTTAAAATTGTTTATCAAAGGATATGGAATGGCAACATCATTAAATAGAAAATGATCATGCTTTTATTTGTTCAACATGATGCTACTGTGGTATTTTTCATAATGCAGACTTGTTGTCTTCAACTGGAAATTTTTTGAAACTGATGGACGAAAGGATGATGTTAGAAGTAAACAGAACAGAAGCCTTGTACAAGTGCTTCCTGTACCTTTGACCTACAATGTCTGAGAATAAATAATACAGACTGCGAGTTTTGGCTTTAAATGGCGGATACTCCCTCCATATCAAGCTTGGAGAAAAATGAAGATCCCAATTTATTGGGGTTTTGGTTACCAATCTGTAGACCTAAGACCAACAAGTCTCGTACAAAAAATAAAAGATAAAAAACAACACAAATGGAACAACTTGTCTGAAATCGAATCATAATTAAGCCGGCTAATGCCTGAAACCTTGATACGTCTTATGTCATATCTGTCCCATTCTTTCTCAATTTTATTGAACTGTCTATATAACAATCAAAACGCTCTTTTCTGCATGACATTATTGTTGGAAACGCTGGCAGGATTTATATTAAATACAGAAGACTAAGAAGAATTTATATCGTCTTTAATGTATTTTGTTGGAATTAATATTTCTCTAACTTTTGAATACTCAATAATATTCTGTTTACATGGGGTATGAAGCTTATTTGCTTACTGTAGTAGTAAATATAAACAGTTTCTAGGACAACGACATTTGCTCTAACATAAGGCAGAGTTCCTTTCATCATTCCTCACTTGTTTGGATCAATCCCCAATAATTTTCTGTTTGAAATGTAGCTCTTGTTTAATGTCTAGAAGGGAAAGGACGAGTCCGAAAATCCCTTCAAACTTGGTGAAACATCTCCACCTCATGTAGACAAGCACTACATTTTTCTCCAAACTTTCCCTTTCACTTTAATCAAAATAGGAAAGTACTAGTAGGTAAATCTGTAAACATCACAACTATGCACTTATTGCAGTAAATCAAAAGGGCAAGTTTTATCTTTAATTGCCTTTTAACATATGTACTAGTATTTACTAATGCAACCCCACCTGTGTTGAATTCGCAGTACAATCAGTTCCAAACCTGAATAAAAGAGGATGATTGTGATAAGATTACAATTAGCGTAAAACTTTATCAAAACTCTTAAACATATATCTAGCTATGTTAGCACAAAAATATTCAATTTCCATTTCTAGTAACATAATCACCATTGTCCTCTGCATGTTTCTTGTTGATAAATAGACAGTGACATTGGAATGTCTCTCTCATCAAGTTGGCCAATGTTTAGCGTAATGCATTTTACATTCAAACAAGTATAGCGGCACTCTGATCAAGAAGAAATGGTCATAATCATCCAACATGGCGTATATGACGTTTTATTAACACATATATATACAATACCAAAGCTAGACCTTAGCTTCTACCATAATTTCCTTTTCATTTTTGCTCTTCCATTTTAATTGAACACCAAAGATCACTGAATACCATGGTATACTTCACTTTTGGTTGTGTTAATTTTAAGTGGGTTTCTTCCTTTTTCGTTTTTTTTTTTTTTATCAGTATAGTTGTTGATAATCATTTTTGGTTTAGATGCAGGAGAAAGCTGAAATTGTTGAAGGGAAGGTGGATTGGAAAAGAAGAAATGCTTTGAAATATAAACATGGAGGAATGAGAACGTCTTTGCTGGTACTAGGTAAAGCCTCTGTGTAGTACTTACCATTGAATTGTGGTAAGAAAAAAAAAGTCATACTAAATTTGATACTATGGCCAACCAGTTATTAGTTCAATTGGCATTGACACTGGACTTAAGTCCGACAAAGTTTTAACCCATCGAAGATCGATCCCTGAGATGACTACCCTATCCCACAACCCTTGCTCTCTATATGCAGCTTCTAAGGTTGTTCTTCCCCTTTACCTTGAGGAAAGAAAAAAGATTGAACTTGGTGGGATACTTGTATTCAATTATTTATAGCTAGGTTTACTCCATAATGATTCATATTTGGTTTTTGTTTGCAGCCACGTTTGCTTTTGAGAGCATAGCAACTTTATCACTGGCAGTGAACTTGGTGACATACTTCAATGGAGTAATGCACTTTGAACTGTCAGAGGCAGCCAACCATCTAACCAATTACATGGGCTTCAGTTACATACTCTCTATTTTGGTGGCTGTCTTAGCTGACACTTACATAGGCAGATTCAGAGCTGTTCTCATTTCTGGAAGCCTTGAGTTTGTGGTATGCTTCAGAAAATGAAAGATGGTTTATAAGATGCATACCTTAAAATTTCATGGTTGATGTTGATGAATTAATTAGGTACTGAATTTATATGTTTCTTGTTCATTTTCTTTCAGGGATTAGCCTTGCTAACAGTGCAAGCACAATCCCACAAGCTAAAGCCACCCTTTTGCAACATCTTTGATCCAGCTGCTCAGTGCGAAAAACTTGGTGGCGGCCATGCAGCCTTCCTCTTCATAGCACTCTACCTGTTAGCCTGTGGCAGTGCAGGACTTAAAGCTGCACTTCCATCACATGGTGCTGATCAGTTTGATGAAAAGGACCAAAAAGAAGCAAAGCAAATGTCCAGCTACTTCAATTTTCTCTTATTATCAATATGCATTGGTGGGGCAGCAAGCTTAACATTATTAGTGTGGATACAAGATAATAGAGGCTGGGACTGGGGCTTTGGGATCTCCGCTGTTGCTATACTCCTTGGTATGATCATCTTTGCAGCAGGATTGCCTTTATACAGAATTCAAGTTGTTCAAGGAACAAGTGCTGTCATTGAAATCTTACAGGTCTACTTGAAACTATTAAAAGGAAGTTCTTAAATATCAAAGGGCCAATGTTTTAGTATCTTATTTTCACATATTGTTTGCAGGTATATGTTGCAGCCATACGTAACAGAAATTTTCGAGTTCCTGAAGATCCTGCAGATCTCTATGAGATTGAAAACGACAAGGAAGCTGCTTTAGAAACAGAATTTCTACCTCACAGAGACATTTTCAGGTTCAATCTTTAAAGATATAGATACTCTAGCAGTCTAGCTACTTGACTGCAAGTGTTTTACTTCTATATATTTTCCATGCACAGGTTCTTAGACAAAGCAGCCATACAACCCACACTGACAGGGGAAGAGGACAGACAACAGGCTCCAAATCCATGGAAACTTTGCAGAGTCACTCAAGTAGAAAATGCCAAAGTCATTCTAGGCATGATCCCAGTATTTGGCTGCACAATTATCATGACTCTTTGCCTGGCTCAGCTCCAAACCTTTTCAATCCAACAAGGTCTTACCATGGACACCAGTATCACCAAATCTTTTAACATCCCATCTGCATCACTTCCAATCATTCCAATCGTATTTTTGATCATTATTGTCCCTGTCTATGACCGGATTATAGTGCCTATTCTGCGTACATATACTGGCACTCCAACGGGTATTACCCACTTGCAGCGTATAGGAGTTGGCCTATTACTCTCTTCCATCTCCATGGCTGTGGCTGGAGTGATAGAAGTAAAGCGAAAAACCGTGGCTCGAGATCACAATATGCTTGATGCCATCCCAGTAATCCAGCCATTGCCAATTACCACATTCTGGCTTTCCTTTCAGTTCTTCATATTTGGTATAGCTGACATGTTCACCTATGTAGGACTACTTGAATTTTTCTATTCAGAAGCACCAAAAGGGATTAAATCCATATCAACTTGCTTCCTCTGGAGTTCAATGGCACTTGGGTATTTTCTTAGTACCATAATGGTGAATATTGTCAATGCTGCAACCTCTAAAAGTGGAGGATGGTTGAAAGGAAACAATATCAATAGGAACCATCTGAACTACTTTTACTGGTTGCTTTCTATAATGAGTTTGATCAACTTCTGCTTCTATTTGCTTTTTGCAAAGTTGTATAAGTACCGGCCTCAAATCCCTTTTGTCGAAACTGATCAGAGCTTCAAGGCATGATTCTTGAATAGAGGGAAGAAAAAGGACAACTGTGATAAAATGAGTCAAAAATATTGAAGATTATGTATGAATCCTATATAGAAAAATGATGCTTTGCTTATGTTTGTGATAAATGGAGAGATTTGGGTATTTGTTTTGCTGGAAAATTGTATGTCTAATTGCAGAATAGATGCATTTCTTTTCTGATGTCAATTTTATTTTTAATGAATATTTTACATATTTCATCTCTTTCACACATCAACAAAAAGAACTTGTAGAGGGAGTACAGTAGTATAAGACAGAAAATATGCAGAGATTGGTCACACAGCTGGTGGTCTTGTGACACTCTCTACCCTCAAAGCTATATACATTGCAAAATTTTCCCTCCTAGTCCTAGATATAGATATACATTGATTGATTCAACAGCTAACTCCACCTATCCCTCTATACTCAACATTTGGCAACATGGTTCCACCGTTCTCGTCCACGTCATCACCCTTGCATGTATACGTGGGACCCAAAAACAACCCGTCGTTCCCCCTATTCTCTCTATAAGCCCCCTAAATTCCAACACTTGGCTTTGATAGTTTCTTCTCTTATCATATCTCGACACTCAACACTCAACACTCAACCCAATCACCCTACATAGACAGACTTGGAGATCAGAAAACGCCATTGTTTTCAACACAAGGTTATGATGTCTTCGTCTGACGGTTCACCAGGTGCAACTCCGGCCAAAGGAGCCGGACCAACTCCCGGACAACCTATGACAATGGGACAACATATAATAGATAAAGGTGCCCAAATGATGCAATCTTTGAAACCCATCAAGCAGATGAACCAACATGTCTGTACTTTTGCTCTTTACAGCCATGACATGTCTCGCCAGATTGAAACCCATCACTATGTCACCCGTCTCAACCAGGATTTCCTCCAGTGTGCCGTTTACGACACCGACGACAGCACCGGCCGTCTCATCGGTAATCAAAAAATTGCTTTGTTAAAATTACACCAACATCGCTCATTGGTTTATGTGTAAATATTTCACCAAAACACATGCATAGTATCTTTACTTTTATGATTAAGAAAATTTAGTATCTTTATTTAATGTTTTGGAGGGTGTGAGACTTGTGATCACAGGTGTGGAGTATATTGTGTCTGAGAGAATATTTAAATCTCTGCCCCCAGATGAGCAGAAGCTTTGGCACTCTCATACCTTTGAGGTTTAATTTTCAATTTTTAGAATTCTACTTGTTTTGGTTTTCTGGAAATTGTGATGAAATGACATGTTGAGTAAAAAATTGAATTTCATGGTTCAGGTCAAATCAGGGCTATGGGTAAATCCACGTATACCAGAAGTGGTTGGAATGCCAGAACTCGAAAATATGGCCAAAAGTTATGGCAAATTCTGGTGTACATGGCAGGTTGATAGAGGTAAGCAACAAGAACATTATCTTTTCTTTTTTTTAACTACAAAAATTTAATGTTTTTATTAGGTGGGTCGGTTTAAATTTGATGTGGGTAATGTTAAATTAATTTTTTGATCTGCAGGTGATGCTCTTCCAATGTGTGATAGAATATTAATTTATTGTTAGGAAAAATTGTTCAATTTTATTTATTTATTGATATATAATGTTATTTATTTGATATATAGTGTTTAAATATGAAATAATATATTTAGCTAAAATGATAATTGTTTTACATTGTTATTTCATTTATTTATTTAATTATTCTTAGTACTTATTATTTTATTTTATATTCTTATTTTTATTATTTATTAATATTAATATTAATTTTTAGTTTAAAATTATTAACTAATTATTATTTTTTATATATATATATTTATTGATTAAAATGAATTGATTTATTATTATTTTAATATAAATTTTTTATTTTATATTATTTAATGTGATGTGAAAGAATATTTTTGTTATTTAACTAAATTAAATATATTTAATATTTATTTATAATTTTTTTATATTATTAATATTTTTTTATTTTATGTAATAGAATGACTATTTTTGTCATTTGAATAAGCTAAATTAATTCCATAAAAGTAAGAACCGGAAATTCCACCTCTCAAGATTGAAGATTCTTATTTTTTTAGAATAAAATGACTATTACATACCAAATGAAAAAATAATCATTTCATAAAATCATTCCATAGCTAAACTAGCTCTTATGGGCTGACAAATTCTTTAATAATAATATCAAGTGTTGATTTTGCAATAATAAATATACATATTCTTCCTCTGTTTTTCTCCCTCTTTAATCAATTCTTATACATTTATTCAGAAACCCAACACACTTGATGGAATCCAAGCTCTCCATTGCCGAAGACATCTACAAAATAATAGGACCATGTAATTTACTATACAAAAGTTTATGTAATATTCATTTCTATTTTATGAGCTTTACAAATTTTCAAAAGCCATTTAGTTATATATGCAAGTCATTTATCCTTTGTGCCTTGCAAGGTTTGTGCGATTAAAAAAGTAAACACCTTAATTAATTATATGCTTCCATGACTAATTGCTAGCCTTCTTAGACCTGTATATATAAATATAATTATTTATTACAATTGTTACTTTAGGAAATTTTAATTTTCAAAAATTATATTTATTACAAGTGTACTTAACACTCGTTTAAAAAACTTCATAACGTAATAATGAAATGCTTAACTCCATAACTTAATAATATTAATAATGAAATGCATGAGCACGAAAAAAGAAGATGAATGGCTTTGATCAGAAACAAATAGCTGTATTTAGACAAAGAAATATCTTTGTCTAAATAACTTTACTTATATTTTATACTTTAAATAAATATATATCTAATAAATTGTAATTTAACATGAGTTCAATTTTTATTATCATTGATTAAAAGAGATAAATGCAAATTTTTATTTGACTTCAATGAAAATGCTAAAAACAAAATTTCATTGAAAGTTGGTACTTCGTAAATGAAGCCTTGCAATTAAGTGGAAATATTAATTTAGCTGATTATAAGTTGCTACTCACAGTCTCATTTGTGATTGTGCACAGTGAAACAACAACACAAATTAATGATTCTGCAATGTCCAAGTTGCCTCCCATGTTGATAGCAATAAATTTGACAGTCAAAGTCAGTAAAGCAAAACCTTGAATAAGCTGTTGATTAAAAAAATAAAATGCATTAAGAGAAAGAGTAAATGAAAAATTAAGAGTATAAAACAGAGATTAGGATTTGTTTAAACTGCAAAGCACCTTTATTTGCAAGAAAGATGAAAATTATGAGGATGATGAAAACAGAAATAAACTTGGGATTTCCAGCCATGCCTTTCCTCATCTATGGAAACCTTTCACATATACATATATATAATATATAACATATATATTATAATATTTTTTTGACGGTGCTCGTTAGAAAAATAAAGTTACTTGTAAAATAAGTAGCCTCATTTCATTTTCTGGCTAATAGAACACTTTACCCTTTCAGGTTAATGATGGGCAGGCTCTTTCCTAAAATATACAAAATTGGACCTTTCAACAATGGAGAAAGTTGAGTAAGAAATTTTTGTATAGAAAATTAAGTAATTGGCCAAAAGAGGAGTTTTCTATTTTCTGCTCTATGATTCTTCTCGTCATACATAACAATTTGCACCACATTCTCAATGTCATTATGATCTCTTCCTCAATTTACACCACAATCCATTTTTTGTATGGATAGTTGCTCCGGTAACAAGTTCTACCGATGCCGGTGATCCCTTCAGTTCCACATCAAAATTTTGTAATAACATTGTCAATGCAACAGTTGATTCCATGCGTGCAAATTGATCTCCAACACATTTTCGTGGGCCGCCACCAAATGGTAGGAAGGCAAAATCTGACATAATCTGATATGCAAAGAGTTCTCATTAAGCACACAAAATAAGTTATGCTTCCAAGAAAAGTTAAAAGAGACAAGGAAGCAACCTCATTTGGATACAAAGCTCCAGGGCTTCGTAATGGATCAAAACCAGCCCATCCTTCGACGTCTTTGTTCCTCCTTTCCACCAAAAACCTCTCAGGTATAAAATCATGAGGATTGTCCCAAAAATATGGAGATCTATGGAGATTATAGACCTGGATGCAGAGTATTTGACACGTATTGTCATTATTAAAATTAGTGGAGACTGAAGAGTGAAGAGAGAGATAATAAAAGCAAAGAGCTTAAAAAAATAAAGATGCAATTGAACATCTAGTTACCCAGATGTAATTAGAGATGACAAGAACAGAGAACAGTAAATATATTCATTATGAATGGCAATCCCAAGTAATCCTAATACTAATGACAATGGGGAAAATAACCTCTCGGGTAACGGAAATCCAATTCGTAAACTAGTATTGATTCTTACAAGAAAGAACCTGCTAAGGTATCCCCGGAGAAAAATATAAATAATCCTAGTAACATCCTACAAGATTAATAAAAACAATTCCCCCAAAAGGGCTTGTCTCTGATACCATGTCAAAGAACCATTCTGCGCTTAAGCTGTTAGGTGAGACTGCAGGAATAGTTATGATCTGTTACAAAATTCTGTTGTTGTAAAGTGAGTATGGACAGGCTGAAGCAAGTCCATTCCCACTTTCAAGTAAACACACTCAACATACATTTATAATGCATCGCCAGCTTATGCAATAAGAAAAGAGAAGAAACAATGATGTTTCACTCACAGAAAGGAAGATATCAGTGCCAGCAGGAATGGCATAGCCATCTTTATCCCCCATGTAACCTCCTGCAGAAGTGACTAAAAGTATTAGGCACAATGTTCAAAAGATGAGTTTACAAATTCTAAAATAGGAAAAGAAAATATAAAAATAAAATGAAAAGAAAATAAGAGTTAACATCAGATGATTTTTATTCAAAATAATTACCTTCCAAAAATCACGCAAGTATGCACCATATCCAACAATAATTTCGGAATATACAATCTAGCTTTCAGAACTAATGAAATCAAGCAGTACCTGGTAATAAATCTGATTTGAGAGAACGTCTAATCAGCAGAGGGGGTTGAGGATACAAACGGAGGGACTCTACAACAATAAGTCGTATGTACCTGAAAGTAAGCAAAATATGTCAGTAGACAGTACTAGGAGCATAAACATGCCAAGACCAAGTGAACTTATGAATCAGATGGATTCAACCAAAGTGTAAGGAAGAAAATTAGGTTTCATTTACAGCGTAATGAAAAGACAGGTCAGGGGGAGAAAGAGAGAGAGAAGAAGAAGAAGAAGAAGATCAACGTTTTTCCTGTTACTTCTCTGCTGATAGCCTGTCCAAAGGAATCCATTTCTGTCCTATAAATTGCATTTCAATGAACCAAAGCATAGGTAAAGAGAAATGGGGACGTACTGCAATTTTTTAAGTGATTCAAAAGTTGGGCTCTCCTCACCAAGCACCAAATCAATCTCTTCTTGAGCTTTTTTCATTTTGGATGGGTTCTGCAACCAATAAGTATATATGTATCGGAAGGGTCAAGCAAATCTTTGGAAAAAGGGAGACTGATGAAAGAAACCATGACAACTAACATTCCATGGATCTTCAACGTGAAAAAAAGAAAATAAAAACCAAGTGAAACTATGGAAAATTATACTTGTGCTAGCAAATAAACTGCCCAAGTAAGAACCTGCTGCTGTTGTCTCGTGGCCAGCAATAAGCATTGTCATCAAATCATCCCTCAGCTGAAACAAAAAAGATAGAAAAAAAAAATATAAACAGAACTGTAATGATACCTAAAATAATGCAAAAGTGCCTAAAGATGATAGTTGATCAAGGGGGTCCAACCATCAATGGTTTGCACACCTAACATGACGTGCAGAATCATATGTGACCAACCAGACAGAAGTTTACAGGACAACCAAAATTTATAACTGATAAATCATCTAGGTACAAAATGCATCAATGATTTACCTAATATATCCAAATAGAATACAACTGAAAGGACGGCAGGTTATATGACCAATCTAGAGAAGTTGGTTTTGCAGATAGCATTGTTCTTTATGGAAGCAGAAGAGAGCTTGCAGCAATATACCTGACGATCATCAACATCAGCTCCCCGCATATCTACTAGAAAACGTAAAATGCTTGCATCCTGCAAACTTCTTAGTTACAAGTCCATAAATTCAAGATACCTACTCTTAATTTGCAATCACTTATCTGCACAGTTAAACAAAGTCTGATTGAGATTTTTTTTTTTAACACCCACCTTCAAATTTAAGTAGTCCCTTTGCTGCAATTTCTCAACATCAGTTTCCTGCCATAGAATGTATTCCAGATAATGTTACTAGCAAGGTACAGGTATTAGAGTATTAGACACAAATACACCATGAGAAAGACACCGGATAGGCCAAGTTGACAGTGATGACCACAGTTACCTATCCATTATGCCTACCTAATATGTATATGTATATATATATATATATATATATACATATCTACTTTTTCTTTTTTGGTATAGAAAAATAAATTCAATTAGGAAAGAAAAGAAAATACTATAAGGAGAATAATAAAGTATCTCATAATCAAGAGAAAAAAACGAAGAGGACAAAAGTGTCTAACTAACTAAAACGAGCAATCCAATCATTCTAAAAATCTGATATATCCCTTTGAAATTACTTGAAGTAAAGCGTCATGAAGAAGCCAAAAAGACTATTCTATTGAGTCTCGTCACCCTTTTACTGCTTTATTGACAATGAGACTGGTGAAATTGCAAAAGGATTGTCTTTGGAATCAGAAATATGTTGGAATTCTAATATATTGAGGGACTTCTCTGATCAGTTACAACAAGGGGCAGATTATGAACACAAGGAAATTAATTTGGCTTTGATGGGCTGTTGAATATGATACCTTGTGTCAGTAATCGACATTAATTTTGATTTAAACTGAGTAATATGTTGAATAGTTTTTTTCGGAGAGGAAAAAAGTTTAAAGTTTTTTCCATTTACAGTTGAACATAAAGAAAATGATTTTGGTAGAGCACATTTAGTTCTATCAGAAAGTGAAGGCTTGATATTCATATTTCATATGTTCAAGTATGCACCTAAAAAATGCCAAACAATGTTCACATAAATCCACAAAAAATTATGGAGATCAAGGATCTAGTCACCTGTCTAGTCTCTATTGCATTTCTAATGAGTGCATCAAGACAGTCATTGATAACCTTAAGGTCACTCTGGAACTTCCTCTGCCTTGGAACTATCCACCTTGCTAATGGAAATTTCCAATAAGGAATGTAGAAAGTGGATCTATGCTCAGCTTCAAAAAGAGTACCATAGACTGCCTGTAATATTTTTAAAAGAGGTGGCCCATGAATTCTTCAAAAGAATTTTCCTTAAAAGCAAAATACAGATTAAAAGGTGGAATTGAAAAGCACACATTGAGACATGGTTAGCAATTTCAACTATCATGCTTATATGGTCAATGATCTGAAAGACAAAGACATAAGCTTTTTTTACTGACATAACTTCGAACCCTCAAAGGTAGGTGCCATGTCCTGTTGGTATTGAGTCTATTGACATGTGAAATGTCATTATAGTTGTGCACTTGCTAGTAATATCAAAAGTTCGCAACCTACCTTGTGTTTTAAATCTTAATCCTTGCCCTAAGTGATACCCTGTTACCATTGTAACACTGGTAAAGAAAAGATTGTGAGCAAACATCACAATATACAAGGATAGTATCCTAGTCCCATTGCTATCCTTGGCTCCCCAAATATGATAACTTTTCAATCAAGAATAACTAGCTTTACTAAGGTTAAGTTATTTTATAAACACTATAAAGTGAAGATTTTGAGCAACTGCCACCATACACAAGGATAGTATCCCAGTCCCACTACCATTCTTGACTCTCCAGACATGCTAATTTCTTAATCAAGAGTAACTAGCTTTACTAAGGTTATGTTATTGTAGAGTGTCTAAAAGTTCTCTGACTAGTAGGCATCTCGATATGTCCTTCCACAAGACTGTAGGCCTTATGTCACATGTTGAACATTCCTGGCTAGCAATGGGGTGTGCAACAGGGTGGGTGGGTGAGTTTGACATAAAATTACTTGACCCGACCCAACCAAGCCAGGTTGGTAAAAATCTCACCCCAAGTTTAGAAGTTGGGTGGCAAAAATTTGCACCCTTTTAAAAACTCGAGCTTGGCCGAGTGAGTATAAGTATGAGTATCAAGTTACCAAGTGAGTATGATCTCCAGTTTCGCCTAATCTCCGCCCTTTTTTCCTCCACATATTATCAAAGCATGACTCAAGGATCAATGCAATATTATCTATTTGAAATGCATAATCCATTTTGGCAAACCTTAATGACTGGAGATTCTTTGGTAACGGAACCAAAGTCATAATTGAAAACACCAAGTCCAATTATATCAAGAGCCAAACTTGAAAACTCCGATTCAAGATCCAAATCAATTGACTTCTTTCTCTCCAATTCATTTCCTTCTAGAAGCTTGTTAAACTTTGATATTGTTCTTTCTGAACAAGCAATAAATATTTTGACCATAGCTTCCAAATACAAGGCATGGAACCCAGGAGCAATTACTGCACAAATTTTGAAAAACAAGTTTAAAAAAACAACCACATCAAGGTAATGACCTATATAATATTCTGATTTGAGAAGACAAGCTCAAAACCTCAAAACATAAATAAGTTTATGTTATTTTCAAAAAGTGACGTTTTCTTTATGTTTAATTTACCTTGTTCGTAAAGTTAATAGACTAACACCATAGTATGCAAGTTCTTATAAAAAATTAACAAGTTATATGCCAAAAATAATAAACTTTTATTTGCATTGCCTAATGCTACAACGCTTCCATTATGATTTCTCAAAACTCTAAACGGCAACACATCATTCTTCATTCATAATTAGAGGTGACTTTTATTTATGTGTAAGCTTGCACTACCTAAATATACAATATATGAAAGTTACTAACCTCTTCTCCTCTTCTTCCAAGTGGCAAGGTCTGCAGGTATAAGTCCTTTGCCCATTATTGGTTCTAGGATATCAGCAAGTACTCCCTAATAGATATATGGAAAATTGAAATAAAAAATTAGTGTACAAATGATATGCCAAGAAACTTTCAAATGAAAAACAATTATAAAAGTGGCTACTTTTTGTCCAGAAAAGGTCAACTTTGCAGGCAAAGTTACCAAGTCATTGGTTCCGAAATGCGGAACTACTTTAAAAATGAAAACTAAGAGAACAAATAAGCTTTATCCAGAAATGATCATCTATGCTTGCCAAGTTAACAGGTTGTAGTGGTTAGTAATGTTCAAAACGATTTTATTTAGATGGAAAAAGATATTTTATAAATTACCACTAAATCCTAAGGTTATTAACCAGTCACCATAAAGGCAAAATGTACTTGTCCTACCAATAAAAGAAGCATCCCTTGGCAAGCTTTCCACTTCTAAGTAGACAATTGAAAATATCATGAACGTTGTATGCAAATTAAATTGTTTATATGGACAGCCATTCTACTTTAAATCTCATTGCTTGTCGGGTTGTAAAGTTTGGATCAGAATATGGAGAGGTAAGGTTGCTTGAAAAGTTCCAGCAGCCTGCCCTATTTTGGCTCCTTGGTCTTATAATAACATCTGTATTTTCCAAGAAAAAGATTCAAGTTAGGAGCCTGCTACTTTGCCTCTGGTGTTTTATCTCGCAGGTCGTTTATTTTTTTGTATATTTCAGTTTACATTTTCCCCATAATGCAATTTCAAAAATTAGAAAAGTTGCAAAGCCATTTCAAATGCTTTCAGATTCTGTTAAAATTTCAATGATTACTAAGCTTATATAGGAGGATGGACTTTAAAGATTAAGTGAATTATATTAGCTACTGCAATGTTCCTATTGCCACTAACACACCTTTTGTTGTCTCTGCAGTCTTCGTAAGGCCCTTATAGGCAAAAAAATTTATATTAGTGCTTTCTTCTTTCTTTTAGAAATATTTCCCTGTGATGATTTGTCAGCTTCCTAGAATTTTCGCTTTTCCAGTCAAGATTTGAAGACAGGGAAGTTTCTGACTTTAGCTCTTTTGCTTAATGTTCGTGCTTCCTGCTTTATTCCTAGTAGACATGATACAAGGATTTGTACTCTGGAAAGTGCAGAGTCTTTTTTCATGCAAATATTTCTTTGTTTCACACTCCTCCTTCAATGGCCACCTATTCTTACATGTCCCTTTTTCTTGTAAATTTTATATACAAACAAAACTAGTTGATGTAAAAGCTATTCAATAGCACAATAAAGCCAAATATCCAAATTAAACCACTATTCAGTTGAGCAAAATTGCCACTGCCCTGTTTTTCTTCCCTACTCCCCCTGGGTATCGTTGTCCTCCTTGCAAATCAGTAATTTGAAAGTAATCACAACTTTCAACCAGATCTGCCAATTATTCAAACCGGAAGATGTTTATGAAGAAACCTTATCCCAGTATTCCATTAAGCGCACCCAAACTCCACAGTTTTAGGTACTGTTGTGAGCACTGTCATAGCCCCCCAATCATAGGTTTGTACAAATTTTCATCTTGCCAACCTCAAATCATTACATACTCTTGGGACAAATATCAAGTTACCTAAGAAACTATTAATTTTGCACACTTTTGTTTCATTTTTAGCCATTGTAATTAGCTTTTTTACTTGTATGCATGTAAAGAACACAATTTCATACAGCAAAAAAAACACTCATTTTTTGTGTTTGAAGAGCTTTCATATTAATATACAAATTGATTGTTAGAAATGAGCAGTGGGAGCAAAGCTAAAATAGAATATGACCATCAGGAATAATATTAGACAGTACCTTATCATAACAAAACGCATTTTCCCGGAGAATATGTCTGGCGACAATGGGATCAGATACAACAACAAATGCTTTAGGTCCAAATGCAAGTTTGTAAACAGATCCATGCTGCCACAGTTAATAACATCCTCAGAAGTCTCACAAGGTAATGGGATCAACAAAAATGAGAACACATTATGTAAAAGATAAAAATATGCACTTCTAAAAAGGTATGAACTATAAAGTGTGCAAATAATCCCTTTGGCACGGTGGGGAACCTCTTTTTTTGTATGCTTTACAATGAACTCAAGTACTACCTGATAGAGCCAACCAAACATGGCAAAAACATAAAATGAACTCAAGAAAGGAATTAGCATTTTGAGCAAAGCATTTGAAAACTAGTTGATGAAAAAGATTGATACCTGTAAGAACCAATCATAAAGTGAGAAGAAGAGAGGGCGATTGAACAAATCAGTGACTGCACCCTCAGCTATAGGCATTGATCCTAGACTGCCCCCACTGAGCAAGGTGGTAAGGAGGTTGCTGGCATTGTCCAATACATTCCTTTTTTCTTTTCTCTCATCAGTGTCTGCTGAGTGACATCTACATAATTGCAATTTCATGTTTACAATTCTCAGCATAAACTAAAAATTAGAAGGAAATGTTTACAAATCTGTGTATATATATATTTTTTATCACTAGATTAGGTGGGATATTATTTGTTTCATATTGAACTTTTGTCCATCTGGGAAAGTTTTCTTTCCATCTAACTGCAGCTATTGGCTTCTTTTTTTTCTTTCCCTTTTTACTTCCGGTAACCAAGGTGAAAGATTAAAGGTCAAAACTTTGAAAAAAAATCAATTAGCTAGGTATAGAGAAGTCAGTCAAAAAAGGATATAAGCAACCAATCCCACATACAATGTGAACATCAAATTCTAATTCCCTATACTTTCCATCAGTTTCAAAAGTAACTTCAAGTTTGACATCTTCAAGAAGCTACAAGGTCATGTGTGTAGCTAGTCACCATCATATTCTAATTCCTTAAATTCTTCTTAAAAAAATTCACGAACAAAAAAGATTGGGAATTTTCCATGGTACCTGACTGTAGACCGTTTTGCCTTAGTATTCAGAAAATGAATAGAATCTGGGAAATGAAAATATGAGGAAGAGGAAGAAGCCGAAAAGCCAAAACTACTTCTCTGAAAATACCCATTAGTTAAAGTTGAGGAGAGCTGCAAAGAAAGAGTCATGGCCAAACAGGATGAAACTTTTGAGAGGAAAATCAGATTGTCATAGACGGATAGTGGATTATTTATTTATGTTTGTGGCGGGTGGCCGTGGGGGATACGTACCTTTTGCCGCGTGGATTGTTAAAAGCTTTTTAGGGAGGTTTGTAATTTGTATTACATTAATTAGCTGTGATTTATTTTTTAGATTTTTCTAACGGCTCCGTTATTTGTTAAATTCTAATAATATATTTATTGAAAATTAATTTATTTTTAAAGGTAATAATTTATGTATTAAATAGTATTAAAGTTATAATTAATGACTAGAATAAATATTATAAATTTTATATGTTATGTGTCTTGAGCTGCTAGAAATTTTTTTATTTTTTAGTTAACATTTTATAAAAGTATTTAGTAGGTGTCCATAAGCAAATCTGACCCATCTAATCACTAAATTAAAAAATGTAAAATTTTACTATTTGTTTAAAAAGTTTTAATTTTGAAAACATAATTACATGATATAAAGAGAATTAGGGATACTATAATAGATTTGCTTGATGATAAAAAAAAAAAAAATGTAAAGTCTCTTCATTAATTTTGTAAGTTTAAATCTCTTTTAAGAGGAATGGAGATGAGCTATTCTAATTTTATGTCCGAGTTCTTGTCATACCAATAAGATTATATTATATAATTATCTGTTATCATCCTACAATTTGATGATGTTTATAATTTTTTTCAAGAATTAAAGGCTGGAAAGAATAATAAATAAATAAGAGATACCAAACAAAACTTCTTTGTCTTCACCTAAATATTTTCATCAAATTAAATAATAATGTTAGGATTACAAAAATTTATTTTCGTCACAAATAGTGATAAAATGGAGAGAAAATTATTGTTAAATTGTTGAAATTTTATGAATTACAAATACAATCTTACTCTTAAAAAATAATTAAAATTTCCTCCCATAATTCTTTTTCTCCACTTTCTTTCTTCATATTCCCTTTCCCCTCAGCAACTCTATACTCTTCTAACCGTCCACAAATCTTTGCTATATTTCTTGTCATCTAAAACTTGTTTATTTTCTGTTGTTCCAAACATTCACTGTCCTATTTTATTTTATTTATTATAAAAATTTACAAAACGCATTTTATAGGGCATCGTAACACTTACATACCTTTTTGGCATTCTTTCCCTCGGGATCGAGTAAATTGAAAAGAGTTGAGTTCTTAAGTGATTTTGTTTAGGTAAAGAAATGAAGGGTTGGAGAGTTGAAAAATGAAAGACTTCTAATATTTCAAAAACTCTCCTCCTTTCCCTTGCGAGCTTAAGTGGAAAATGTTACTATAAAACTAAATTTGGCACATGGGTCAAAAAGAGAAGGCAAGAAGGCTCGGGATTAGACTCTTACATACATACTAGTTATATCTACGTGCTTACGTAATTGTTGATTTTATTTTTTTTAAGTATATAGTAGATTATTTAAAGTTGTTTATCCTATTTTGAATGGAAAAGAAAAGTTAATGAGTGAGTGTGATTGAGTTTGGTAATATTTTGTAAAATGTTGATTTGATGTTTAAAAAGTTATAATACCTAAAATTTATTTGATTAATTTTTTATGAGTGGTGCTTCTTCTATTTTTTTAAAAAGCCTATGAGTATTTTTGAAAACACTTCAAGTTATGATTCTAAAAGTTAACCGTAGCTTTTCAAAATTAAAAATATAAAAATTCACTTTGTTAATTTTGTATAAATTATCAAATATGTCTTTAATTAATTTATAAATCATCTAATTTATCTCCTTAAATATATCCTTAATTAATGATGTTATTTTTGTCATTTTATACAATCAAACATCTTATGATTTATTTTGTTCATTATTTTTACTACCCGTATTAACTTTTATATTTTTTTGATTTCCTGGGTTTTCTTACAAGCATTATTGTGAGACTAATATTTTGAGCTTTGTCACAATTAGGATGGCTCTTCCAACAATTGCTTGCTCTAAGGTTCAAACTTGTGTTCTCACCTTAGGAGTGCAGCTTGCTTACTACTACACCCAACCCTTGTTGGTAAGATTTAATATAATTAATACTTAAAAATTAAGAGGATATGGTATTGACACATCGTCAATATAACCAATATAATATTTAACACATAATCTTATCACAACACCCATTAATTCTCTCACATCTCTCTTAAGTAATTTATATTATTTTCTTATATCACCCACTAATTTTCTCACATCTCCTAATTTTTTGATCTAATTCATATAATATTCTCTCTCATCTTCATAGATTTTTTGGTAGTATTTCCAAAAAAAGTTCTAAACAAAACATTCTCAATTTTCTCTCACTCTCTATACTTTACCAAAAAATAATATACTTAAAGTAAACAAATAAAATAAATTTGATTTGTCTTAATTTATAACAGAAATAACTTAACTTCAATAAAGAGAATACCAAAAAATTATCATAATGATTAATTTTTTAAAATTATTTCTTCAATGATTTTGATCAATTATGAAAAATTATAACAAATCTATGTTTAAATAAAGTCAACAATTAGTATTGATGTCAAATTTCAATATTTCTTGTTGCTTAAATAAAAAATATATATGCATATTCAAACTAAAATTAAAAATCTAGTAAAAGAAGGTTTCTTTAAAACTTAAAATTCATAATATGTAATATAATTATTAGGAGAATAATATGATGACACATGACACATAACAAGATAGATTGACACATTAATTAATATTTTAATGACACATTAGCTTAATCTTCTTTTCTAAACCAATATGTTTGAGTAATTTGCTATAAAAAAAAAAAAAAAAAACTGCAACCTCTTGCAGCTATTACATTCACAAAAAAGGTGGTAGTTTTTCCTGATGAACTTTGTTTGAAAATTACAATTCATATGATAAACATTGGTATGAAGAATAGAAATATATAGTAAACAAAAACTCAAATAGCAAAGAAATGAAAAGTATACTTGTATAAATCATAGTAAATAAGATATAGAATGTAATAATAAAACTAAAAGATAATAAAATATACACTTGTGTGAATCTTATCAATCAACTTGTATTAGAAGTCTCATGTATATTTTTCAACCAGCTCTATGCAAATACACGAGTTTTTATTATTTTAAAAGATATTATTATTTTTTTTTTACTACAAATAAAATTAAATATATATATATTATATAGTATTATATAAATTTTCAAATTGTTAAAAATAAAAATGATATGAATACAACACCATACATGAACATTCTAATACCACATATACAAAAACAAAAGATAAGAGCAATTAGGACTAGAACCAGAGTAGTTCGAGGCTTGATTTGGGGTTAACTCGTTAATTTTTTTTTAAAAATTTTAAATTATATTAATTAAATATATCTATATATTTGGTATAATATATATTTTATTTATATATACTTTAAATATATATTAATTATTTTAAAATATTATTTTATTTTATTTAATTCACATTATATTAACTATTTTTAGAATTTATTAAATATATTTAAGCTTCTTATCAAGTATTCGAGTCAAGCTTGAGTTTAGAAAGAGGTTCAAATTTGAGTTCAAGCTCGAATTTTTTAGTTTGAGCCGGGCTTGAATATCTTAAAATTCGGCTCAACTCAACTTGTTTTTAGCCTATCCTAATGTCAAATTCAGGACTAGGGATAGGCAAGATGAATTAGACTTAGGTACCATTTTGCTGGAGCACTATGGTCGTGGTGGTTACATATAAAGTTGTTGAAAAGAGAAAAAAAGAAGATAAATAATAGAGAATATTAAAAGTTAAAAATTAAAAGATTACTAAATTGTTTAAAAATATTGTAGACACACAAATAAACTTCAAATTTATTATTTATACCTAATAATGAACAGTAATTGTGGCATTCTACTATGAAGTTATTAATCCACATTTCAACTTACCTGTCATATAATACCCATCACATTTAATAATCACACATCAACGATGATGAGATTTGAACTTGGAACCATTAGCTCAAACGAAATGGTATTGAGTTAAAAAAAAAAATTGAACCAACTCGGGAGAGGAGGAAATAAGAAGGTTCTTTTGTTGTCTTGGTATATTGGAGTACATGTTTCATCTAAATAACCTTTTTTTACTTATTTTTTAGTTACAATAAAAAGTGTCTCTTACTTAATTTGCAAGGAAAAGAAACAAGTACTAGACAATTCTATTAATTAAAGGTTTTTTTATTTCTTTTGGAGTTTAGCTGCATTATGAAAGCATTTACGTTATTAATAGAACCCATTACACATTGTAACTGGTTAATTATGTGTAATAAGTTAATAGTCCATAGGTGAGATACATCATTTCTTAGAAAAAAGACATATATGCTTCAAAAAGGACATGAAAAGTATGACATATAAGGAAAGGTCTAGAGATGATTGCCTAGCTAAACTGCTGAAAATGATATAAATAATTTGTATAAAAATTTTATATAACTCTTAAGAGTCTTACTCTTGCAAAACAATTGATTAATGTAATAACTCTCGTATTACTAAAGTTAGACTGATTTCCCACTCCTTAAATAAGTGAGCATCTTGATCACTAATTGACCTATATTTAATTATTAGATTATCTATAAATTAACTGCATACTAAAAAAATATGTATTTTTTATTATTGATTTTATAATTTAAATAGGGAAGGTTGTGATAAATAAAATTATTAGGTATGTCCAATTAGTCAAAAATTTATACTAAGAGAAATTGTTTTAAAAATAATCGGCATTATTAACAATACTAGGAAAGATAATTTATGAGTGAAAAAAATAGAGGTATTTGAGTGTCAAATATCATTGAAAACTAAATACTTAATTTATTTTTCTTTAATTATATTTATCTTTCTTAATGTGAGTAAAAATGTGATTTTTTTTAATTAACCAAGCTAACACCCATTTATTCCAATCACAAAAATAGTATAATATATGATGAGAATGCAAACAAATAAAATAGCATTAAGCATGAATTATCGCAGCATCAGCACATACCTTCCATGTTCATTGTGCCTTGGCTTCTTCTGGAATTGCCACCACATACACTCCATTTCCTTCACAAAATTCTCATACAGTACAGCTCATCCATTTTCCACTCTCTATCTTGCCTTCTTCCCAACTCTGATTCCCGAGAAAACCTTCAAATTTTTATTCAGTATACGTTTACTTCCTGCAAATTGTTATTAAAGAATCGAAAAAAGAGATCCAAAAAAATGGGCTTTAAATTTGATCAGTTTCTCTCTCTCATGAAGACCTCCATGAAAGTCAATCCACCTCTACTTCATTAGATTTCTAGCGGTTCTTGGATTTTTGAGCTTCTTCCTTTTCCTTTTCTCCATTTTCATGGCAACCCCAGAAACAATTTCTAACCTTGAAGTGAAAAAGGATGTGTATTCGGTGTGGGCGCTTCCACCGGAAGATGTGGGTGAGAGGGTGAAGAAATTGATGGAGGGTCTCCGGTCGGAATTTGGTGGGCCCCAATTCGAACCCCATATCACTGTAGTCGGGGCGATCACTTTGACCGCCGATGACGCTCTGAACAAGTTCGATCAGCGTGTGAAGGTCTCAAGGCTTATAATGCTACGATTGATCGTGTGGCTACAGGGACTTTCTTTTATCAGTGTGTTTACCTTCTGGTTCATCCAACTGTTGAGGTAATTTTGATTTCAATGTTATTGTTATTTTGTTTGTTTTCATTCATTTGTTTGCTTTCTGGGTCTTATGTTTTTGTTTTTCTTTGGTGATAATTTTTTGAATCAGCAATTTGATTGTTACATATTTTGCTTATATTGCAGGTAGTGGAAACTAGTGCCCACTGCTCCAGCCATTTGGGTTACAGAAACTCAACTCGTAAGTTACACTACTCTATATTGTCTAACAAGAGTCTCTTCATTGATTCATCAATGAAGCTATTAGGTTTGTTGAGTGATTAAAGATGATCATTGTGAGTTTTGCTGCAGTGGGGCATGAAGCTACCACTACCAAATGTTAATGAGTGCTGAGATGAAATTTTATGTACTTCATTTGCTTTCTTTGCTTCATTTGCATGGTGACCAGTGTCATGGATTTCAATTGAAGAGTTTACAATCTTAAAAATTGTTGTAGAGGATTGACTATTATTGTGGTATAGGGTTATTTGTTGGCGGTACCTCTGAGGTTCCTGATGTTAGAAACATTTGTTGTGGCTAAACTCTATAGAGTATAGGTTGAACTGTTGAATCAGTTACAAAGGTGGCCTTTAGGTCTGTCCAATTACCTCCTGTAAGAACACGTTGGAGAAAGATTAAAAAGAAAATGTCAAGGATTTAAAGAATACTGGGTGCGTGTGTGCATAAATATGTAAGGTAGCAAATTAGCACTGGCAGAAGCATATTCTGCTTGAGAGCACTGTGCCCTTGAGAGTTCAATTCAGTCATCAGCAAGCAGGCATAGGTTGGAATTGCAGTGCCTCGTGGGAGATTGTGGAGCCTTTCTGAATTGTTTGGTATATTGGGAGTCACTTGTCAAGTTTGATAAGTACGTCTAACTTCTAAGCTTCTGTAATGGTAAAAGAGAAGTTAGGTAATTTTCTGTTTATTTTAGAAAGAAAACATGAAGTTAGATAGGATTCTGGACTTCCATGGAGTGTTGAGCATGTGGTCAAATCTTGAAGCCATTATGAAATATAAAGTGACTCCAAATGTTTTCAAAAGTGTTTCAAAGAAGTTGCTAAACTGAAGGTCTATGTATTTTTTGTAGTTTTTGTTTTCCCTTGTGATGCTGATACTGTGTATAATTTGCATATACAAGACATATGGGGAACTGACAAGTGGATGTTGTGTTTTGGAAGTAACATATAATATAAACTTTATAACCCCAAAACTCTTTCTGCTCTGCACCTAATCTTTGTCAACTACTCAAGAGTAGTAAGACAAAAATGACTGATCATGGTGCTTGTTATTTTTGAAAAAAAGAAGAAATAGAGCATTAGTACTACTTAACTAGGTCTTAGTCCCAAAATACTTGGGGTCGGCTTAGTGAGAGCTAATAACTGGAAGATTCATCATCATCTTATAAACAATGCCTACTTCCCAAGTAAGTAGTGACTTGTTTTTCAGATTTCAGAAGAAAAGTTTTCACAACTAGAAGGCAATAGAGTAGATCTTTGTAGTTCAGAACTCTGCAACTGATAGTTAAGTACATAGAAAATATATGAAGAGTCAAGGTGAGATATTTGGGCCATACTGACAAAAATAGCAAAGTTTTTGATAACTCTGCTTCTTTACTGAACATGGCTCTCTATTGTTGCAGCTTACATGCCGCATTTGAGCATTCTCTATGGAGATTTGACTGATGATGAGAAGAAAAGAGCCTCAAGAGAAAGCCAACATTCTTGATGCAAGTCTCAGTGGCTTGAGCTTCCAGATAAGTCGCCTAGCACTGTACAAAACAGACACTGAAGACAAGACTCTCAAATCATGGGAGAAAATCTCTGAGATCACCCTGAGCCCAAATTAGCTCTTCTACTCTGTCTTAACACTTCAATGCCTACATTGTAATAAGAAATTAAAAATAAACTTCAGCAGTGCTTGAGTTGTAAGAATAAATTTTAGCATGACTTTCAATAATATAAACATTTAACAATCACCATCTGAGTTTTAACTAGGGAGTAGAGGGCCCTTCAATCTAGTTTGTGCATGGCAATGAACCGGATATGATTCCATCTGATGAAAATGATCTGATTTGAAATAGATAAAACTTAACATGACAAAAATTGTACTTTGAATTACTAATTTTTTGACACAATTTTGTGATTATTCGTGAATCAGGAACAATTCTTTGATTTGATCTGAATTTAATGAATCAATAATATATAAAATTGACTCGATTAAATTGGGTACTCAAGGGATTAACTTATCATTTTTAAATTAATCAAGCTTTGATAACATGATTCATGTTCCCACACAAATTCCACGTGATGTTTATCCATAATCACAAGGTATATATGAACCTTATGGCCTAAAGTTCCAAGCTTTTGACAACAACTTTTCTACCAACAAAGAAAAAGAATGGAATTTTAGTAGTCAATAACGACAGCAGCCTCGAAATCTCAGGATAACCATGATTAGCTAAAATAGACTAAAACTCATTCATAATTTAGAAATATATTGCGTATACGGAACAAACTTCACTTCAAAGTTCACTTCGTAACACATATCTCATTGTTACTGTAATTTATTTAGTCATTAAATTATTACATATTTTTAAATTTTGTCAAAATTTTTAAAGAGAGTATGTTGTTTCTTTAATTGATGGACAGTACCATCTAACTGAAAATTTCTCACTTACATAAAATATTTGTCATTTGGTCAAATATTTAATCAGTCTATTAACAGTGGAAAGGAACTTTATATATATATATTTTTAAAAATAGTAATAAAACTATGGAATTAATGATAGAGCTCTAACCACGGACAACTGGCTTAGATAATTTTGGTGTGAACAATGTATTATTATTTGGTTTTGGCCAACAAAGTTTATACAAATGCAACCCACTTGCCCCACTTGTCAAAAAGTCAGAAGAATTATGAAATCCAGCAATGAATCAAGTGGGGAAACTTTGTAATTCCTCTTGGCTAATATTATAGTTGTGTTGGCCAAGATTCAGGGATATTTAAGGTCTAAAATTTTATATGTTGGCTAATATTTCCATAGGAAAAAACAACTATACAAATAATAAGAATCTATTGCCAAGTACAAGTATTTTTATACCAATAAAAAAGAGAATTTTTGATCATCAATGAAAATAAATGACTTAAAAATATATATATATATATATATACTTATAAATTCATCATTATAAATTGAATTTGTTAGAGTTACATTTACTTAATAAAAAATATCACCTATCAAGATAAAACTGCATAACATATATATATTTTTTTTCAAATTACGTTGTCTACATCAACCTTCTCCATTCTCATGATATTTGGTTTTTTTTTTTTAACCAAAAATTGTGTTTTTTGTTCGAGACTTAGTAATAATATTTTTAATTTGGTATTTTCAACTTAATCATTTGTCAACTAAAAAGAAAATTATTCAATGCCACTTTTTTTTTTAAAATATATATATATCTGGATCCAGGTATGGTGGTAATTATTAATCAACCGTCAATGACACACTCACGTGGCTTACTGCAATGAGCAAAACGACATCGTATGTTCCACGTCCTCACTGCAATCTAGGAATAACATCCATTCACTTTCTTGGATCCCTGTCTGGGACCCACTTAACTAGGCTTGCATTGTTTTCTCATACGCCGAAATTTCGAGCACGCGCTATCAACGCGTGTGGACCACATTGTCTTCCACCGCTATTCAAATTTGTCAACCTAGCCTACTAAGGACCACCCGAGAAGAAACTAACATGAACATGGAGTTATAATAGTTTAGTTCTTCTTCAAAAACCTCAAAAACTCTTTTCTCATTTCTATCTATCTCAAAAAAATCTCAATTCAATTTCTCTTTCTCAGTTAATTTTCTTAAGGATTTTCTATAAACCCAATCACTCTTATAAATTGTTAGATTTAGAAGCTAAATTTGAATTGCGCTGTGAATTTCAAAATCCCTTTAATTCTGAGTTTGGTATTCTATTTAACATGAGTATGGAAACAAAAAATCCGGTGAGGTTTACTTTAGGGAAGCAATCGTCGCTAGCACCGGAGCGGCATAGTGGAAGAACGAGCTCCGATGATGAGCGGGAAGATATGGAGGGAATTGATCCGGGGTTCAGGCTAATGTATTTGGCCAATGAAGCTGATTTAGAAGGGATTCGTGAGCTTCTGGATTCGGGTCTTGATGTGAATTTCCGGGACATAGATAATCGGACGGCTCTTCATATTGCAGCTTGTCAGGGTTTAACTGATGTTGTTGCTTTGTTGCTTGAAAGAGGAGCTCATATCGACCCAAAAGATCGGTGGGGGAGTACGGTAATTACAATTTTCTGTATTTGTTGTTTACACTGTTTGAACTAATGAAAGTACACTTTTTGCTTATGTTGTTATTAAGCAGTTGAAAGTAGAAAATCAAAAAGGACGTTATAGGTAGAAGAGAATTTGTTGCTTAGAAACTTGAATTCTATAAGGAAATGTGGTTAACTTATGTGACCATTTACAGATTTGGATGGTGTTCTGGATGTGAAGGCTAGGTGTTTTAATATGTTTGTTTCTTTTTTTCCTAGCAGAAGAAAGAAAGAAAATCCAATTATTGGAATATTAACACGATTTTTCTTGCACAGCCTCTTGCAGATGCTATACACTATAAAAACCATGATGTAATTAAACTATTGGAGAAACATGGCGCTAAGCATCTGGTATGTGTGGTTTCAGGGTTATTGCACAAATTTTGAGACAGCACTACTTTTTTTTCTTTGTATTGGTGTTAGCTTAGAAGTACTAACATTCTTCTGGTGCTTTTTGATTCATATGCTTGTACCACCCAGATGGCCCCTATGCATGTCAAGCATGCCCGTGAAGTTCCAGAATATGAAATTGATCCTAAAGAACTTGATTTTACCAATAGTGTCGGCATAACAAAGGTATTACATGGCTACAATATATATATTTATGTCAACAGATGGATTTTTTTTTTCTGTCTAATACTCTAATTATGTTAGATGGGAACCTTGGGAAGCACTACTTAATACTTAGACTCCAATTAGTTAAATGTCTTTTACTGTCCTCCATTGGAGTTATGCTATGAACTTCTGGATGGGTCAATATTACCTTTGTGATAGTTTCAACTGACAACTTAATATAAGTTCTCTTAACCACACACTGTTTAAAAGATGTTGGTGAGAAATTCCTAAGTGACGCCTGTATAATGTAAAAAGTGATTGGGAAAATTACTAATTATGCCTTCACAAGGAATGCGAGTAATTTGGCATTTTGTATTTTCTAAACGTGTTATAGAAATGAAATATTTGATATAAATAGCAATATTAAATAGCAGCCCAATTTGTAAGAGCATTTTTTGTTTTTCAATTAAGTTGATAAACATGTACGACTGCATCTTACAGTTATTGTATTTCAGGGAACCTTCTGTATAGCATCTTGGCGTGGAACAGAGGTTGCAGTAAAAAAGCTCGCGGAGGAAGTGATTACCGATGAGGAAAAAGTGTGGGTATTCATTCAACGTAGTGTATTATTCATTCTACTAATTTCATGATTACTAAAATGCTTGTCTACTAACAGGAATGGGTTTAGAGATGAGCTTGCATTGTTCCTGAAGATACGGCATCCAAATGTAGTCCAGTTTCTGGGTGCTGTGACTCAAAGCAGTCCAATGATGATTGTGACAGAATATCTGCCGAAGGTTTGTCCTTTCGTCTGGTTTGCACGGAATATGGTTTCTTTGTCTTTCCTGGATTAATTACATTGATTCATTTTAAAATAGTGCATGTATTGATTGATCATAGTTTACAGTGCATTAGCATCTATAAAACTGGAAATCTTTCAGCCATAGTGTGTGTAGCTTATACATGCTTTAAGAATGAGTTATTCTCTTGTGCACCAGCTAAACTGTGGAGATGACTTCAAATTTATATGTAGTGTATTCGTAGGCATCACAAAGAAGCTTCTTTGACGTAATATTTTGTGTATGAAACATCTGAAAAAAGTTTGAACACTTAATGACTGATAAAAAACAAGAACCATTTTCTCTGTGACTCTGCCCTCAATAAGTAGTAGGTTCTTTCCTAAAAAATTGAACTTGGTTTTTGTCTCTAGACAGTTGCTTTTCTATAGAGCTACAGCCGAATATTAGACTGAAGGTGAGTGATCCAAATAAGATTCTGGTGCAGTAAGGTGGAGGAAGTAGCTATTTCATTCTCCCTCATAGGTTTTTCCATTCAAATTACAAAGTAGGTTTTTGCTTCTACATTACCATAGAAAGTAATTGATTTCTCTGCTTTGAAAATCATTGAAGTCAAGAGGTAGGCAATATTTCATTTTATTTGTTTTCCTTCACTCATTAGCATATATTGCTTAATGTTCTTCCAGCAAAAGAAAAAACATACTTATTAATGTTCTTGGCTTTTAATCTTTATTTATTTTTGTTAAGAAAGGGATGAAAAGAGCTATTGTTCTGTTTGCTAAATCAATTATCAATCTATGAAATATATTACGTCCTCGTGTTAATAACACTTTCCTACTCTCTGAAAGAATAAGTTGGAGTTGAAATCTCTTGGTGTTCTATAATTTTAAAGTCGTTTTAAAGTTTAAGGAGGTCTATGTTTCTTGCTAATTTAATTTTTCCATTTGTGGTGCAGGGAGATCTACGTGCATTCTTAAAAAGAAAAGGAGCTTTAAAACCAACACAAGCTGTGAGATTTGCACTTGATATTGCAAGGTGCTAACTGCTTTTATGCATTGAACTGGATATTCTTGTGCAGAATGTTATGCAGAAAAAGCGTACAAATTATTTTGTGTTGTTAAATTGTATTAATCATATGGTTTTGGTTTCTTTCAAAACTTCTTACTAGCACTACAAAAACATGACTGATCTTTGGGATCTCTGTCACTCAAAAGAATTCATTAACAGTAACAACATGTAACTTTGTTTTACTTATGCATGAGAATTGAGAACTAATGCTTACTCGCACAAAGACAGCAAGCTGAAAACAATGTCATACTGTAAATTTTAAGAATGCAAAGAGATAGAGAGAAAGGTAAGAAGTATTACAGTGGATTTAGATCTTCACTCATTTGGCAGTAGGTAGACAAACGAACATGTAGGCATTTATCAAGTGTTGTGGTTAATCTTTCTTTCAGAACAGTTTGAGTCACAAGAAAGTGGTGATCAGAACCATGGATAGAAATTTTCGTTTTAACTTTTTTCTTTTGTACCTTTAAGCATATACTTCAACTCTTAAATTCAGTAAGAAAAGAAATCAGTAATACAGGTTAAACACCTCATTCTACTCTTGTGTATCATTTTTAAGATGATAAATGCAAATCTGATGATCTCTATCTTCAACTGGACTTGGCATAACTTTCTAGAGAGAAAAAGTTTTGTGGTAACAAAAATATAAGTGTTGGTTTTAGTTAGTATATGTTTCTTGGTAGTTGGTATAAGGACAATATTACTTGATGCTTCTTGGATTTCCTTGTTTCCTCCCCAAATAATTGAGTGGCACTTTTGAAATTTATGCAGAGGAATGAGTTATTTGCATGAGAATAAGCCAGCACCAATAATTCACCGCGATCTTGAGCCTTCGTAAGTTTCCTTGCTCAAGTCTAACATGTGTATATAGAAGCATTCTCAGATGAGCCTTTCCATTCAAACTTCTGTCTGCCTTAGTTATCCGAGATTAAGCGCTTTTTTTTAATCATCTATTTCTCTTATGGGTAAGCTAATAGAAACATATTGCGGGATGATTCGGGGCACCTAAAAGTTGCAGACTTTGGGGTTAGCAAGCTGCTGACAGTTAAAGAAGATAGGCCTCTAACTTGCCAAGACACATCTTGTGAGTGGTGTTTACATTTATATGTTGTAGTTGTCTTTGAACTTGAAATCTTGCATGCATGAATGTGGAAGGATGTTATAATTTTCTTATGCAGCTGACTTAGTCTTGATGGATTCATAATTTGTAACGAAGAAATATGTTATTCGTCATTGATAGGTCGATATGTGGCTCCAGAGGTTTTCAAAAGTGGAGAATATGGTACCAAAGTGGATGTGTTCTCATTTGCGTTAATCCTGCAAGAGGTAAAGATTTCTAGTTCTTCAATCCCTCACAGAAGTTAACTGAAAGCTATTCCATTAATTAGTGCATATACCTCATGATAAGAAGTATATGTTGTTTATCAAAAACGGAAATTGAGAGTTTCCAACAACCAATGGAAGGAGTTGTCACATGTATCATTTGACTGCATTTTCTCTTTTTTCCTACTGGGTAATGACTTCAGCCACTGAGAAGAGGTAGTTACTTTCCCCTATTAGGGGATTTTCAGTTATTGTTTGGAAAAACATTTGCGTTGAATTTTACACCACCAGGTTGCATGAAAAAAAATACACTTGAAATTTTTGAATGAAACAAATGAAGCCTAAGGAAATAACAACCTGCCTAGGGAGAATCATTGTTTTATTGATGCTAATTAGGATTGTATAGGGTAGAGCATGATTTTTAGTAAAAGCTTTTTTCTTCTTTTTATTCGTTCCTAGTGATAGTTGTTGAACTGACTTCAGTAAGGACCACATGGTTAGGACACCACATTTCCAAGTAATATCTGAAACTCATTTATACAGCTCAAGCATGTGGTTTCATTAATTTATTTTGTTAATTTATATACAAGATAGTATCTTCAAGTTTTATTATAGTGATGTTCCCATTAATGATTAATGAAAGATTATGGGGTTACAGTGCATTTCCTCTGAAAGCGCACTATTCTAAATTTCTAACTGGTTGTGTACTAGTAAAATATATTGTTTTTCTGTGCTTTAGATGATTGAGGGATGCCCACCATTTCATGCAAAGCAAGAAAATGAAGTTCCTAATGCATATGCTGCAAAAGAACGTCCACCTTTCAGAGCTCCAACCAAGCTTTATTCTCATGGACTAAGAGAGTAATCTTCTATGCTTTTTGTGTTTTCTTTTCCTTCTGGCTTTTTTACCTCCTGGTTTGAGAACAAATAACAGGATATTGAAACTTTTTTATTGCTTGACTTCATAAATCATAATGGTTGCAGTCTATTGATATGGCAGAGTTTTTAATTATGAATGAGGTTTTTACTTCTATCATCTCACTCTCACCTAAATAGGAATGTATACTAGTGAGGAGTATCCACATACTTGTAAACATATTTCCATGTCGAGAGTGCAAATATCTTCATTCTTTATAATGAAAATGTGGGTATTGGGCTTAACTTGTTTTTATAGTTTGTTTTATCCAATTGTTCTTGATAAGAGATAATTTGTAATTAGACAATTGGCTTGTGGACTTACTGCTGAAAATTCTTCCTCTCAAGCATCTTGCTTTCACCTTTAAGTATATGGTTATGTCATTCGTATTTTTCTTATCTAAGTGACTTTTGCTTGCAGATTGATTCAGGAGTGCTGGAATGAGAATCCAGCTAGGAGACCAACGTTTAGGCAAATAATAACAAAATTGGAGTCCATCTACAACAGACTTAGTCATAAAAGGCGTTGGAAGGTCTCTCTCCTTCCACCCTTCCCCTCTCCCCCCCCCCCCCCCCCTCTCTCACCCTCTGGATCCACATCTCTGTGTGGGCTGCACAACTTCTAGTTCAGAAAATTTTGGTATCATACTTTACTAATGAAATTAAAAATGGTATTTCCAATCTCAACCATTCTTTCGTAGCTATGATCTGAGCTAAACAGTTTTCTACAGTTAATGATATCCATATAATGCAAAGGTGCCTATTATTGGATAGCTTGAGAAAATACATTGCACATAAAAAACCCTTTCTGTCCTCTTTGCAGTCGAGTCCACAAACAATATCTAGTAGTTTGATTTTCTTGAGTTTAAATAGCTATTGGCTACTTAATTGCAAAATGGTTTTGCTAGTCCTAGTCTCTCTTGGGAAGTGAGATTTTTACATGATGTGGGTCATTGGCTATTCATATTTCCTTTATCTGATTACTAAATGTGTGTTTCTCTTGTTCCTTGTATCATGTGCAGGTCAGACCATTGAAATGCTTCCAGAATCTGGAAGCGATGCTGAAGAGAGACCATTCAAATTTAAGCAGATCCAGCCGTTCATCTTGTTCTTCAGCTAGCAGCATATGACTTGAGTATTGACAGTTCGATTAGCTTATATGCTTTCAGAATTGATGCTCCGCTTCTCATATTGGCTGCAACAGAAATTGGCTTAAACAATTATGTGTCACTACCCATGCTTGACTTCTAATTTTCCAGATTCTTTTAGCTCGCTAACCTTTTGTTTTTTAACTCTTCTTTTTCAAGCTTTGAATTGAATATGTATTTGCTCAAGATTGCAAAATAGTCTTCATTCCTTGTACATTATGTATACAGTAAGGATTTATGTTTTTGTAGCTTCAATAGTGTTAAGGTCCTGAGAACGAGTATTACTTAACTTATTGCTTTCTGCTAATTGACTTGTTGTCTTTGATTGGAACAGAGGAATAATATATAAAATGTGTGATCCTATTATTTCAATGTTGTGTGGTAACTGTTTAGCTCATTCCAAATCATGTTTGATCAATTTAATAAAGGAAAACTGCATCCTTTTGTAGCTATCACATTACCAAAAAGTTATTTTTTATTTTTTTATTTTTTTATTTTTTTTGGGGATGAACTTCATTTGAAAATGACAATTCATGTACTAACCGTATTTATAGGTAAGAAGAACAAGAAACATTTTATGGACCACGTCAAAAGGAACAAGAACCCTCACAAGCATTGTATATATTTTTTTTAATTTTATTATGTGACGGTGTAAATTTTTGTTTACACTTATCAGTTAATGGAATTATAATTATTAACTCAATATTATTATTGTTTAGGGTACTATCATAACTATTGTTTTTATCAATATTATCTCATTATTGATGATAAAGAAAAAAAAGGAAAAGAAAGAGCACTTTGAATCCGGACCGGAATTTGTAGGAGTATAATTTCTAATATGATGTGCATTTGTGTTTGCAAGAAGACACAAATGGAAAGTATATAGATCCTGACTAATACTAATTCAATCCATTTTACTAAAGGAAACTCTTTTAACAGATAAATATAATGCATAAACTTAGTGCAAACAATAGATCATGCTTGTCAGAAAAGTGTGCATCTTCTATTAGTGCTAAGTAGGGTTGTGCAAGGAACTCAGGATAACCGAATACCTGAACTGAATCGGTAATTCGGTTCGGTTAAATTCGGTTCGGTTAAATTCGGGTATTTTTCTTATTCAGTTCGGTTCGGATAGTTAAATTTAATACTCGTTATTTTCGATTCTGTTACGAGTAGTGAGGTAGAGTGGCACACGGGTACTCGTGGTTACCCGAAAATCAAAATATATAATTTTTTTTTGTTATTTTTAATGTATTGTTGTATTAAATTATAATTTTATATTTTTATTTGTGTTGAATATGTTAATATATTATATTTTTTGTATTTTTCTTTTATAATAACTAATGAATTTAAAAAGTATGAGGTTCAAAAATAAAAAATTATAATTTTTAAATCAATTTTAGTGAAATATTGATAAATTTCTGGTAACCAAATACCCGAACCGAACTAGTCATATTTTTTCGGTTCGGGTAATACCTATTTTCGATTCAGTTCGGTTCATAAATTTTATTACTCAAAAATTTCTGTTCGGTTCATAAATTTATCACTATCCGGACCGAATCGACCCGTGCACACCCCTAGTGCTAAGCATCACTAATCTTAATATAACAAAATTGAGCCACAACACTAAAATTCCCTAAAAAAGAGTACTTGGGAATTTTGCAGTAAGTTGAAGCCTATTAAACAATAATCAATGAAAATAAATAAATAAATAAGACTAATCAAGCAAAATCCAACTTTTCTATGCTCACACAAATAATGGATGTCACAAACTATGGATGTCAAACATCATTCTCTCATCGGCCTTTCCTACCATGTGCCAAAAGATCAGTCGTTGTATAACATCTTTCTCTTACTTGTTAATTAGCCAGTCAACCTATTGTCTGGTGTCACAAGAATCCTCACAGGTTTGTTACTTTGTTCATGATTTTTCTAGTGATCTCAAGGGCCTCAGGTGGCATTGTAGCTGAGAACACTCCAACCAAAATCTTTGTTCATCGCAGTTTGAATCTATCATAAATCAGATAGCAATAAAAACCAAGATTAAAGAAGCTATATGTGACAGTACCCTAGTATCTATGTGTGGGTAACATGTAATGAGTTCACATCGAATGTATATTACATTAATTCTGACGACATAAACTATAATTACTAGCTAGTCTAACCTTATCGGATGTATATTGTATTAATTCTGACTACATAAACTATAATTACTAACTATCTAACATTTTCGTGCCGGTCATACTCAAACAGATACTCTTAGGTTCAAATGTTTAACAAAAATTTATCTTAATGATATTTTATGGTTTTCTATGCTACTAACTTACTATCTTATGATGTCAAGTAAATTTTTATTTATTAATCTAGTACTTAATTAGAGTATTAAATTCATACATAAAATACTAGTTTGCTGACAAAAAAAAAATAATAATAATAATAATGAAAATATTCAAAACTTGTATACCGTGAAGTAATATTGTTAACCCATTACTTGGCATCATAAATCAGAGTGTGTTGTAACTGACCAGCTGCGAAAACGGTATCGTAATAATATTTAAGAAAAACCTGGACCCGTTGCCCCACTGGGCCCAACCCAGTTATCGCATTGTGAAGTAGGTATATATTACGTAGTCCTAAACGTTCAAATTGAAATCCCTCGAAACCTCTCAATTTGTTGAATCACTTTGCTACGAAACCCATTGCGCCCCAAAGATTCATTTCGCTGTGACAGATTGATTCATAGAAGTAGGCAAAGATTTTTTCTTTTCATTAGTGTTTGTTTCCCGGGATTCTCCTTTTACTTTCGTTTAATCTTTGAGATGGCGAACGTCGGAATTCAGCATCACAACGACCGTGGTCCATCTAACGGGTCCATCTTCTTCTGTAATTTCTGGGTGAGGAATACATTTCTTGGGAAAGCTCGGTTGAATATGTTTGCTTCTTCTCAAGAACTTGACAACTACTTCAACATTCTTATAATGCACTATGGGGTTCTGGATCAAAATCTTGTTCCTGCTTATATATGTCATAGATATCCTCATTGTTTTTATATTTCCCCCACTGAAATTCCATGGCAGATCGTTAGTATGTGCCTGACGGACGTGCATGCAGTTTCCCCGAATCTTCTTCCGTCCAACCCATTTCAATCGGTGAATTTAGTTCGTAATTTTAGTCTCGGGGGCATTGGGGAGGTGGTCGATCAAAACTTCGCTAATGTGATTCAAAACCAACCCCAACAGCCTTTCGCCCCCGTTCTTGATGGTCTTAATCAACTTGGACCTCTGGGTGGTGATGGTTCTTTAATGCGCATAATTGGATTAGCAAAAGAATCACTTAGGAAAATTCTTCTGACAGGAGAATTTAATGAGTACCCAGATGAGAAGAGTATGCATTGTACTGCCCGTGTTGGTGAGATGTTTGATTACTATTCCACGCAACTTCATCAATGTGCCGAAAGTGATCCCTCTAAGGATTTTCTGATTGAAGAAATTGCAGTGTTAGAGGAAGCAAAATGGATTGGACTTCCAAATTTTCTTTCTCGTGCTTCCTTCTTTACAATCTTGCAGAGGAAAGTGAAAGAGATATCTGCCATGCCAATTGGGTTTGTAGAGGACATTTGGAACTATATTGAGGATGTGGTCTTTTCTGTTCTTTGCCGTCATTCTGAAAATTGTGATCAACTTCAGATGTCAATTCGAAGTGCAGGCCAAAGTCTTATTGCTAAGATGAAAGCGAAGTCGATTGATCGTGTCATGGAACTTGTGGAAATGGAGAAGTTGACTGATTATACTTGTAATCCAGAGTATATGTCAGTGTTTGATAAGCTAATGTCCCATAAGGATACATTTTTGTGGGAGGCTTTTGGAGAATGAGGAGAAGCCTTCTTCTGTAATGCTTGAAGGTATTGGGCAGGTTGATGTGGTGGTTCTGAGGCAATATCCCCATCTGCTTAAACAATCTTTTGAATTGAAAATGAGGGTGACAGCTTATTGGCAGATTGTTCTGAATAGATTGATTGACGGCACGGCTCTGCATTTCCAGCATAGTATCAAACACTTGGTGAATAAGGACTTGGAGGTGGAGATAGTTAAGAAGTTGTTGGGTACTCAAGGATTTGGGATTGAGGAATCTCCTTCTGTGGCTGTGGCTGTGAAGAGGGAGAAGGTTAAGAGGAGTACAACTAAGGCCAGAGAAGCAAAGGAGGTTATGTGCAACCCCTGCTGCAACAACCTTTTGCAGCAGCAACCAGACTTCTTGCAGCAAGAAGAACTAGGGGAGAAACATGCCTTGCATCAGCTGCCAGAAGCACAGGTGCAGCCTCAACAACAACAAGAAGAAGAAGTTACTGATTATTTTCCAGATATCGAGTCTACTGATTCTGAAGACACTAAAGACACAACTGAATATGAAGTTCAAGGTCAATGTTTTGGTTTAGTTCGTATTGTGCTGTAGTAGGAGTAGCCGATGATGGTCTGTTGTTGTCCTAATAGGATAGGATACTTATTGTCACAGTTTACAGATATCACATGTTATCTTTTAGAAAGTTTTCCTATTCATTTTGCAGCACTGTATAGTTGAATGAAATGCAATATTTTTGGGGACAATATATTTGTGTAATGCCTTTGATGCTCACTACTTGTAGTATGTGTCTTTGCCAGCGGGAAGTCAGAAATATCTCTCTGCTTAGCAGGTGGTTCTTATACTATGTGAGTTTGCATGTGTTTCAAATCACGTTTTTATTTTCCATTTTCGACGTTTTCTGAACCAAAATAGGAGGAGTTCATTGTTGAGTGAAAGAACATCTTCAAAAAAGGTATTCTTGAAATGCTCCTGATTTCTTCCTTTCCCCTGTCCCAATTTACTGTTTTAATGGCCGGGAATTTAGTTTTTCAGCATTTATGGGTTTTATTATTATTATTTTTTTGTGTTGTTTGCTGCAATTTACTTTTTCTTCCATGTTGAATAAGTGAAAGTAAAGGAGAATGTTTCTTTTCAAATTTGTTTAGATTTTCCAAGTATATATCTATAAATCTATGTAGTACAGAAGTAAGTAGATTTTCCAAGGTAGGTAATTTTCTTTTCAAATTTGTTTCAGAATTTAGTTTGGCCAGCATTTAAGGTATGTTTTTTTGTTGTTTGCTGCAAATTAAAATTTCTACCATGTTGAATAGGGGAAAGTAAAGTAGAAAATGTTTATTTTCAAACTTTTTTTTGGTGCAATTTACTTTGACAGCGAAACCAAGTGGCGAAAGGAGGAGGCAGGGAGTCGGAGTGGGTTTACAAGCTCGATTATGGAGTTGACTGCATTTGAACGGAGCTTCAACAAAAAGCTTAGTTACCTTTTTTTTTGGAAAAATATTGGTTTTTCTGTAAGAGTCAGCTATGGCATCTGGTGAGTTCAATTATTTTTTTGGGGTTTTGAAGTTGCTTTTTTGTTTTCTAGGTTGGAGAAGTCGAACTGAACGCATGAGTTTGGTTAGTTCCTCTGGTGATTTTACTTTTGGTAAAATACTATATTTCTGATGATAATGGTGATGATGAAGGGAAAAAAAAAATTGGATCCTTAGAAGATCCTGGTATATGTATGTCTTGTATATTCTTTGATTTACTTTGCTTACTTGAGCATACTGCTCTTTTATATATTGATTTTTATATTTGCATACTTTAATGGGGGATTTTTGTTATGAGCCATTATCTAAGGTATTATTATTAGTTCTGTTCGGACCTTGGCTCCATGTATTGTTTTTATTTGGAACTTAGCAGTATTGGTCTGGTTGGTAAGCATCGGGAAAGGGCTTCAGTGCTGTATTTAGATTGGCTATCTTGTCTTTGAAATCAGTGATATATTATTCTTTGATATTAATAGAAGTGCTTATATTTCTGTTTAAAAAAATAATGATGAATTTAGACAGGAAAGAAACAATAACTATGGTGTTTAAGCTATGAAACTGAAATTGCACTTTTTTTTTTCCACATGGCCATTTGGCCGATGCTGTTCCTTTTTTCCTTTTCCATTTTGGAGAAAAGAAAAGAAAATATAATTACTGGCTTTTTCCCTTCTGACTGTGAATAAGTAATGCAAAAAGGAGTTTGAATAATTACTCCATTGATTCGTGTCACAATTTGTTTCTCATGATACTTATTTTAGATGCGTAATATCAGGTGTACAAGTTGTGATGGCTCCAGCAGGAAGGGGTTCATGACTTTCTTGCTTTCTTACAAATTGACTTCTAGACATGAATGTCATTGGCATCTCTACCAACTTTGCTTTTTTTTTCTTTAGTTGTTGGAATTTTTTTTTTTTTTTTAACTTACATGCATGATACTTCCATAAATCTTCTGAGCTTTGGAAGGACCTCAACTCAGATCTGTTTCAGTTTGGTAAGTAAAAGAAAATTCAGATTGGATTTGTTTCTGAAATTTATTAGCCTTAATTATGTTTGTCTGAGAATTACATTGGAACTACAATAAAATCTACCAATTAAGGTGAACTTTTTGAGTCCTCAGCTAAAATTGGTCTATGCAAATTGGCAGAGTAGCTTGACTTAGGTTTGGAGACAATGTAGATGCCTGGTGTAAAGATTATGCTGTTCTTCAACATATTAATGAAGATATATCAATTGAAAGTACTTAGTACTGGGATTATGGATTGATATACTTAAGGTTTGAGAACAGGGAATGAAGCCACTGGTCCGCATATCATATATATATACTTTGGAGTTTTATGTAAATTATTTAATCTAGTTTGAATTTCTTTTGACTAGTGGATAAGATTCTGCAAAACTGCAGATTATTGGCAGAGTAGCTTGACTTAGGTTTGGAGACGGTGGTCAAAATGAGAAAGGAGAGAAAAGGAGGAAATTACAAAGTATGGGTGATGAAGAAGAGGGCATGCAAAACAACAGAGGAGGAATAGATTGTATCTGAACTTTTTCCGTTTCTCCACTTAAAACACAACTCTTCAACATCTTGCCCTCATGAAAAATTGTTTCGACTATATCCTCCTCTACTCTTTTTATTTAATCTTCTAATTTTATTCCTATACCAATATCTGCTAGATGTAACACAACATAAATTTCTACTGCAAACATTTAAGATTTTCTTTTATAACCATAGTCTTTTAGTAATTTTTTTCACAGGGTGATACTAGGCCACCATCTTTTGCTGCAGCAACGTGCGACCAGTAGATTGCTGCTGCAGAATACCACCATTAAGTAGAAATAAAGAAACAACTGATATTTTATCAAAAGTGACAAATCGAAAGGATAATAGAAAAGCAAAGATTTTATTTCATCAAAAACTTCCCAACTAAATAATATTAGGGGATTCTTCTATAAACTTCCTAAAAACTCCCTATACTCAAAATTTTGAAGTTTAGAGACCAGAAGTATAATTTAACCTAAAATCATATAAAAATTTATTTAGATTGAATTATTAATTATAAAATAATTACAATTCTGTAGTTTTATCATATCCAATTACTTGCTAGTGAAATATTATATTTAAAACAAAACTAGCTCATCCAAGAACCGCAGTTTCACCTGTACCCGTTTTGTTTCTCTCATCATCTCAGTGACTGAGTGATTGACTCAAGTCTCTCAAACCCTAAGCTCAAATCCATTATCCATCAATGGAATCAAAGATGAGGAGCAAGAGTTGTACAACAAGAAGTATTAACAATCCGTTGGATGATGATGATATGTTGGTTGAAATCCTGCAGCGGCTTCCATGCAAATCCGTTTTCAGGTCCAAGTCTGTCCCAAAACACTGGTTCACTTTGATTTCTAGTTATTATTTTCTTGTTCAGTTCATTGGTTCATATCTCACCGGCGTTGCCTTTTACAAAACCTGTCACCCCAGCAGCGCCGCCAGTTTTCTCATACTTATATCTACAATCATATTCATCGTAACTGAATTACCACTTGTTTTAGATAACGATATTAAAGAATTTGAACCTCACCTTCAAAGAATATACTCTTTCAGTTTTCTGGGCTGGGAATTCTTAAAATACTAATTATCTGAATATTACTCTCTGCAAAAAAGATGTAGTCTGTGCCAATTCCCATGGTCTGTTTTTGTGTCACATATTTAGGACTATGAATTCTGTTCAGACATATTACGTCTGTAATCCACTCACCAAGAAATGGATTGTCATCCCCAACACTCGTGCATGTCATCGAGTTTGGTCTATAGGCTTCATATGCGATCCTAGTTACTCAATGGGAATTGGGAGGTTGAGAGTGGTCACCTTGCTTCATTACGTGATACACGATATAATGGAATACAAATGGAAGTTTTTTCATCTAAGACTCAAATGGAAATTTTTTCATCTGAGACTTGTCAATGGAGGAAGTTTGTTGCTTCTTTATGCAATTGGACAAGGATGGAAGATGATACTACTAATTATGCCATTGCTCATAATGGAATACTTCATTTCATTTGTCGAACAAACATTTTGGTTTATAATCCTTTCAATGATTATTACCATACTATTGATTTTCCAACTGATAAGCACCCAAATCTAACTATGGATCTTATTGGAGTATCTTGCCAAACATTGCGAGTAAGCTGATTACCTGCATTTGATTATGGTGTTCATCATGATTTGAAGGTGTAGGAACTCTGTGACTATGAAAATGAGATGATCCCAGCTAGTGGAACAGTAATCAAAGGAACTTGTTGGAGATTGATGCATAAGATTTATTTCCACCCAGATATATTATGTACTCATATCAGACTCCCTAGATGGACACATACATATACTAACTACTCTATGTGCTCTAGCTTACGATCCATATGATCTGGATATCATGTATTTTCGATACTTCTCTAGACACGAACTGAATGCTAAAGTTACTTCCTGCAAATTTTACTTCAATTTAAGTACTAAGAAGATTGCCACTCTACAAAAAGATGATTAATTGGATTGTGTGAATAGACTATTAGTAGTTATAATCTTCCAGTTAATTTGGCCGACTCCAATTCCTCCTTTGCTAGATCAATCGAGTTCCTCTACTAATGACTGATCATTGTCCTCCTAGCTGCTGTATCGATAGTTATTCTACTGGGGCTTATTTGGGGAATGATCATTGTCCTTTGCTAGATTTCATACTTGTATTTTATTAGGATTGGTTTATATCTAGGGTTTTGAGTTATTGTCATTTTATGATTTTGATTTCTAGTAAGAAAGTTGCCTTTGACTTCTATCTAGTTAAATGTTATGATTTCTTGTTTAATTGAAATTCCATTTGCAGCTTTGAAGGTATTTCGATCCGGGTCTTTTAGTATTGATAAATTCATGCTCAATGGTATCAAAGCTCTTTTATTTGTGAAAATGAATGTTTTGTTTCTTGTTGCTGAAATGTATTTGATCTCCGATTCGATGTCTTTTTTTTGTCTATCATTTTAATTTGCTAGATACATGAGATGAAGAAAGTTTTCAAGATGATTTTCTTTTGTTGTATTGAATAATTAGAACAATTATGTTTTATGTGCTTTGAATTGTTTGTCATTGTGATATTTGTCAAAGAGACAATGCAGTTCATGACGAATCAGATTCAGAAGTTTTAGCAATGCCTAAGCTTCATAGAATTATTTAATGGAGCATGATTGGAAGTAGCATGATAGTAGATTATTGACCGAGAAAGAATTATTTTTTGTATGTTCAGAGTTTATTGGATTGGATGCAGGAAATGATGAAAATCATATGTTGGTACTGGGTACAACCATGGAGATGATGAAAAGGTGGAATTCTCGCAATTTCTAACTTATATTCAAGTGGCACTTGACTTTTAAGAAAAGAGAAATGACTGACTTTCTACATAGTAAAATTTATTAGTGTCTAATTTTTAGTATAAGTATCTTACTTATCGGTCAATTTTAAGAATTATTGGCCTTAGCTTTTCAATGTCTGAAAAATGTATGCTGACTAGTGTCGGCCTCCATGCGAATGCTAATAATATGAACTTACGCCTGAAAATGGACAAATTCAGTGTGCTAACTATATCTTTAGAAAGAATAGTAACATTTTATGGACCACATGTTCATGTAGCACTAACTATACTTACAAAAAGAAACCCTAGCAAAAGTAACAATTGCAAGAATCTTTACAAGCATTCTATTTTCCATTATCATAATTACTGTTTTCAAAAATCAATATTTTTCTCATTACTGAATTATAAGGAGAAAAAAACCAGAAAGAAAAATCATTTATATGTATTTCATATTTTGAATTGTGCAAGCCCAAACCTTCTCTTCAATGTAGAAGCCTTGTTGGGCCTAGTATGTAGCATTTATTTTTGCTAATGTATGATGTGTATTTGTGGTTGCAAAAAGATTCAAACTCAAAACATGGACAAAACTTCAATAGACGTCAAAGGAATTTGTTGAGAGCACTTGAGTGCTAGATGTTTCAAATATGGAGATCCTGCAACCTCAAAATGACTTCCAAATATATAAAGTGATATATAATCATGTAAATATGAAATTGAAATAATAATTGTACTTTCAGAAACATGACATAGTATTTACATCAATTGTATTCATATTACATCGAAGACCTCACAATTTTATCAATATTACATATTCATAGGACCACATTAAGATGGAAAAATAATTTACAATTAATGAGAAAATAATCACACATCAATAGATATTGGGATTTGAATATGAAACCAAATAGTCCCGGCACTTTCATCTCAACTAGTTAACTAAAATTTCATTGACTCAAAAAAACCCATCTACACTTGAAAAATATTTATACAAAAAATATTATATATAATTGCAAATTGTCTCCTTTACTGCAACATGTTATAAAGATGTACACTAAAAGCATTATCCACCATCATACCTTAATATGTTAGAAATTAGAAATGTCTATATAATGACAAGTTTTTGATTAATCAAATGTTTTTATCCAATGACCAGTTGTTTATAAGTAAATTTTAAAGTATCAGACATCAATTTTTGAGTAATTGTTGGAATTTTATTCTCATCTATTTTTCATACAATCCTCTTCAAGATTGTTCTCTTCTTTTGTCGATCATAAATAAAAAATGTCCATATTTAAGTGTATTTCTTTTTAGTTTTTACTTAATTTCTAGATTCAAAGGTTTTAGATTGAACAAAAACAACCATCCAAATTCTTAAAGTGCTTAAACTATTTTGATGGAGGAAAAGATTCCAACTGATTGGAATTGGTAAAGGACTAATTAATTTTTCCCCATTTGGAGAATTTCAAATGTGCAAGCAAATTAGCTGCCTTTACATTTTTGCTTTAGTTATAGCTAGGCACAAAACGTATACCTAAGGCAATGCAAATGCACCACAAAAATAAAAGAACCATAAGAATATACCTCATGAAATTTCCAATAAGGACCTATGAACTCAATCTCAACATAACCAATATTATTTGAGAAATAATTTCACCTAAAATGGAAATATATATATATGAATACCTTCCAATAGTTTTGATCTTCCAATAAGGAATCTTTAAGGTGACTGGAAGGAAAAAAAAAAATGGAAAATCCAAAGTTGGTAGGGATGAAAATTCATTTTTTAGGAATATAATTTTTTTGGATGTTATCACTGAAAATGAGATTTGCATTTACAATTGTTTGTCAATTTCAAGAGATATGTCAATAATGAATTTGTTTTTACTTTGATTTTTTGTTTTTGTTTTTTCTATTGCAAGCTATTGAACTTCGAGCTACATTATAAACGTATGTATCTCTTTCCTTCTCATAAATCTGTTCCTAATTCAGTTGAAATAGGGATCGATTCATATTTACTATGCTAATCAACTCATTAAGTGAATTAAAAGATCAAAAGATTAGGTTGAAATAAGCCCCGCATGAACTGATTAATGGTGTGTTTGGATCAAAATAAAAAATATAATTCATTTCATTTTAAAAATGAATTATACGATTCAATTTATTTAAATAAATTCTTGGAATGAAAACTATATTTATAGAATTCAATTTATTTAAAATTTAAAATGAAGAATTCCATTTTAATTTAAGTATTTTTCCCATACTACATGTAAATTTTTAATAAAACTAGCACTGATCAGCTAAAAATACAAGTTGAGAGAGAGAAAAAAATTGTAGTTAATTAGATAAATATTTGAGATGAAGTAGTGGTAACTCTTTATTGATTTTTCTACCAAAAAAAACTCTATTGATTTATTTAAGTGAAAGTATATGTAATATTAAAGATAAAAATGTTATTTGAGGTGGACAAAATAATAACCTATCTCAAGTGAATTCCACTAAATGAAATCTAACTAATTTGGTGTGGAATTCATAATTGAATAAAATGTGAATCTCAAATGAATTTCATTTAAATTCTAGACTATTTCATTTGTTGTAATATAAAAAAAATGTAAAATTCATTTTTTCCAAACACACTATAAAAGTTTATTCACATATCTATATGTAATTGTTGGAGTAAACTCACTCAAATAATGAGGTTTTTGAATTGAATGTTTTAACAAGAGGGGTATGCTAGCTGGGTTAGATTTTAGAAGGATTGTGCCAAACGTGGCTTAGGCCAATTTTTCTTTTCCAAAGTATTTCATTGTCAGCAACCTAGACAGGGACTTTGTATTATTGTCTGCAGCCATGTGGCAGAGTTTAATGCCACAAAATCATGTGAGGCTTCACGAGGGTGAGCATGTGAACCAACACGAAAAGCACCTATCTCATTGTTTGAGAGAAATAATAGAACATCTAGCTCATATAGCAATCCACCTATTATACAATTTGTTTGACATACTTTGAATCAAAGAACTCATAATCATAAAAAAAGTACTTGTGACAATTTATCTACGACAATAAAAAAATAAAATTAATTGTTGTTAATAATAAATATCAGTGATGACATTTTAATTATATATGACCGCTATTTTTATATCGTCATTGATATGGGTGTGAAAAAAAAAATTGCTAACCCGAGACTGACCCACTTTAACCTGTTCGAAACTTGACAATCCATTAAAAACAGTGCTTAAAATTAGATGACTTTTTATTTTTTATTTCAGGTTAGGTCAGTGACTAGGTTGAAAATTTTGAACTCAGGTTCACCCAATCCATCTGGTATTATTACTTATTATTTTTTAAATTATTTTATGCATAAATATTATGTATAAATATTAGATAATTCATGTTTAAAAACTAGATTTTAACTTATTGTTAAGTATGCATTATTATTTTAATTTTCTATTATACCTTGTAATGGTAAAAACTTTTAATCTATATTTATTTAGTAAATTTTTTTGGAAGTTATTATTTACTTTTACTATTTTAAACTGTAATATAGGTTAAAAAAATTATTAATTTATAAAATTTTAGACTCGACCTACCCGAATTTTATACTAGGTGAAATTTTCTCTCACTCGGCCACCAGAGTTTTTAAGTGGGGTTTAATGCATCCGAGTTGGTCGAGCAGGGTAATATTTGACCTCCACCTCGCTCGACTTGTCTGGCTGCAAACCCTTAATCACGGATAAGTGATACAACACAAAAATAATAAAACAATCATGTTAACTAGGATTTGTGACAAACTGCCTGGCTATGTCATTCTAATGAATAATCATATATGTTTCATAAATAAGTAATGATAGATCATTTGATTTATGATGGGTTTCGTGTACGGAGAAGAGAAGTGCTTGATTTATTTGCAATTTTTCAATGTAAGCTTAGGATTAAAGAAGGGTCGTAGCTACTACTTGATTTAATTAGGAGATACCAATTTAAAGAACCAACAACCAAACTGCCATATGATTCTTCAAGTACATCAGAACTGCAGGTTGTGAAATCAAGTTGGAAAAAAGATCATATAAATAACAAAAATAGGTTCAGCTCCATGTGATTTCCAAGACTCTATATAGTTTGCTCAAATCAATTTCTAGGCCCTCAATCAAATATGGTTAGAAAAAAGAAGAAGAAAAAGTGGAGGTAAGAAGCATGGATGGGTGTGGGTTTTTGTGAATGAGTGAAACCTTTAGCAAAAAGTAAGACTTTATGCCTTCCAAAAGAACAATCAATTTGTGTACAAAAGAATCAACTCCCTTTTCAGTTCTCGTATTTTAGGGTCATAGATCAGTTTTAATTTGAATAAAAAGTCCAAAAAGTAATGGGCAGAATTTGACACACTCAAATCAAAGCAAGGTGAAATGAGAGCATAAACATCTCTACTAATATATCACAGTAATGAGTTTTGATTATTTTAAACATCCTGAATGTCATTCATTTGATGACAAATGAAAAAGAATATCGAGAATTCAAGTGACTAAAGCTGTAGTTAGAGCAACTACTCATCCTACCCTTGCTATTTTTCTGGGTTACATACACAAGTTTTGTGTAGATAATATTTATGTTCTCCTCTTAATTATCTTGTGTTGAAATTAAATTATTAGAAGGAATGGTGACAATGATAGAAATCGTGACTTGTTGATCATGTCAAATTATTATCATAGTGCTTTTAGTTGTTAAGGATGGGCCATGAACACTCTAACCCACAATTTAGATTGTTTGTCAATGACATTACCATTAAATAGTTGGAGTGTTGGACTAACCATTTATGTACAGTTCCTTTTCTTAAAATACATAACAGAGCCAACATAGCTTGTATAGTTCCAGAGAATTTATATACTAAACTAAGACATAAGATAACTATTTTCAAGCCTCGTTATATTGAAAACTAAACAGACAGTGGGATACAGTACAGACATAAAGAACATGTATCTCCTACAATGAATTGCCCCAAGGCAACACTTAAAAGGGCTAATAATGATTTATAATAACTCTATGTGTTGTACTAATAGGTTCATGAGCTGTAAAAGTATTTAAATTTTAATGCCCAATTTAGTTATGAAAAATTATTTTCATTTTCTATCATAAAAATTCGGAGTGAAAATAACTTAAAAGGTACTTCTAAACAGTAGAACTTAATTACGATGTTTCTTTTCTTCAAAGATTTGAAGAAAAAAAAATGTTATTGAAGAAACAGAAAGTAAATATTGTGAAAATCTACAAGTGATTAAAGAACTTCTCCCACTCCAAATTCACATTCTGTGTTTCTTTTTATTTTAGTTTATAATATTCTGTATTTTTAAATAACTACCTACTAGCTAGCTAGTACTGATTTAACTTTTATCCATATAAGGACATAGGTCAACCATTTGCTTATATATATAACTCAGAAATCAACTGCAACATATTCTCAAAATCGTATAGAACAAGAAATTTAGACGGAAATTTAGACTTGCCAATTTTGATTGTATTAATAATTAATAATAGCTTGGATTATGTGCATTAAGGTAGAGAATTGCTAAAGCAATACAAAATGTTTCAGTCCCTCAATTCTTCAAATAAAATTTAGCTCCCATTTAGGGCATGCGAAAGCTACTAACCAAACCCAGTACAGCTTGATTGTAATGGTGGTTCACATCAGAAAAAACAATAACTTGAGGAAAAAGAAGGTGAGATTGTGACCTATAATGCATTAATGAAATTAGGTATTGCATTAAAGACCTGTAAACTCTTAGCATCATTTGAAAGGCCAATGGAAAATTATGTTGTTTTGTGGTCCCTTTCATAAAGGGAATTTATATAGCTTGTGCAATCATAGAACTGCTGCTTGTACAATTTGTTTCTTTTCTAACTTTTTGGTATAGAGTAACATTCTCTGTTAGAATCATCAATACAGCAAAAAATTGAGTACAGAAGGTTAGAGATAGAAAAGAAGACATGATGGATAACTTGTTCTATATATATTCATGATGAGATTCCATTATTGAAACCAATGTTTTAAAACCATACTAGACAGTCAAGTCGGTTGAATCGTTGTTCGAAAGATAAATTGGACCTAGTTAGATTGAAGAACCGTTTTGATGGTTGCACTATTAAAAACTAGGAAAAACGAATTTGTATAATTGAATCGTTTTGTATTTGGGCTGATCAAAAGAATTTGGTATTTCTCATGCCCAATTAAAAAAAAAAAAAAAAAGACTTAAATGCAAGAATTTTACTACTATGTTGTTGCATGGATTAGCGAAACATTTGTAATTGTTATTGATGTTGACTTATTACTTTGGTGCTTGAGTTGAAAATTGAATGTTGTCTATTGGTTGTTTTAATTATTAACTATTGAGAACTATATTTAATGTGATTTTCTTAGTATTTAGTGAATGTTGAATTACTATTTTCCTATGTTTTTAGCATTTAAAATTATATGTAATATTTAAAATATTAGTTAAAAATATTTATGATGACAACATATCATTTCGATTATTAGTTTAACTTCGGTTGAACCAGTGATCCGAGATCCAATATTTTTTTTAGTTGATCATCGGTTCGATTTTTAAAATATTGATTGAAACACATGCAAAAAAAAAAACAAAAACAAAAACAAAACAAAACAGAGATAACGATTTCAATGTCACTAAGTTGGTATAGAATTCAAACTCAAATTAAGTTGGTATAGAGTAACATTCGTTGATTCTAATCTATTCCTCAAGGCTTATAGGGCTGTCCCATTTAGATTTGTCTTAGGTAAGAAAAGAAAAGAAAAAAAGGGGCATAAGCATGGTGAAACCCTAGAACTAGATCTTTGAACCATGAGAGCTACAAAACTCATGGATTAAAGCTCATTCAACTAACAATTAAGGCTTCATTATGAGGAACCTGAATAAACTATAATTTCTAGATCTCCTCTAATTGCAATTTGGGTTGAGAGAACCGCAACTTTTAGATAATAAGTTTTGACTATCAAATTCCGGCATTATTGAGAATTTAACAGTCCAAGTTTTGGATGTAGGAAAGTAGACTTTAAATTGGGATTTGTTTGAAAATTTAAACGTCCAAGCTGTGCAAATATCATTGACTACTTTCTAGCTGTCATTGAATAGTATACTTCCCGTCATTGATACTTATTATTATCTAGAGCTTTTTTGCTAATTGTTGATGATGTAATTTCTTATAGTTTCCATCCATCACTAGCCACCACTGAACGCATCTCATCCACCCGCCTCTAACTGCCAACCATCTCGTCCATCCATCGTAGCTGCCATCCATTGGGAACTATCTTGCCATGTCTCACCACTTTCATCGGTAACCACTATCACGTGAAAATATCTGAGACAGACACAACCATTAACAGAGATCGATGACTATATTCACTAAATACCTACCATTGCCTAAACACGGTGATCATCACTGTTAGAAATTTACTATCATCAATGATATCGTGACAATCGTTAGAGCGAAAACTGATGACAAACTATAGAGTCCATCATAGACAAATTAAGATCACCATTATTCTGGATCGCCAAAGACAACGATCACCACCAGGGACAATGTCCACCACACTAGGATCTTTACGACACGATCTACTAGAGATGAAGATTACAAAATTCTAGAAACACAATTTTAATTGTAGTTATTTATGTTTTCTAAATGTATAAATTGTAATTTTAACTAATTTTACAATTCTCAATTCCAATCTTTGGGACAAACTTAGTATGAGATTTCTTTCTAAAGTTCTGATACGAGGTCAATATTAATCATGATAGGCTAAATGGTATTATTTTCAAAGGTTTTCATTTATCTTTCCCACTACATTTTTTAGAACTAATTTAAATTAATTTAAAAGAAAAGTAAAACCCATACAATACTTTCTCTTGCATTTGCAATTGCAATGTTTGAAGGAAGAGGCATGCAGTACAAGTAGCCATCATTGTGGTCCTCATGGTAGATACGGGGAAGATTTTATTGTTGAGAACCTAAGTGCATGAAGATGGACAATTACTCTGACCTTTCTATTTTAGAAGTAAACAAAATCAGAATTGAAACCATGAGTCCTATGAGTAGAAGGTGCATTATAATTGGAATATATTCAAAAAAGTTTCTTCATTTTCAGAACAGATCTATAGTAAGAAGAAAAAACATGAACTTGTCCTCAAACATAGCCATAGAGTCTACAAGCCACAGTAAAATTGTTGTCATGAGGCAGTATTAGGTAATTGTGAGATTGCTTGCATAGGTTGATGCAGAGTACAAGAATTATGTTTTAACACATTCAAATAAGGTAAAAAGTGATGTGTAAAATCTAAATTCAAATCTATACAGATTGAAACCACTTCTTGCGCTAACTTCATCTAGAAATTGAATATTAAGATAAATGTTAAATATCGTCTACACAACCTCTTTTTTTTTTTACTTTTAGTGCTATCTTCTTTACTAGAAGACCCATGTGAAGCGAGCCTAGAGGACTTTGACACTATGTTGGAGGCTCAGTCTTAAAGCCAATGGTTTGAAAATCGAACCAGTTTGGCCTGTCGAACTAGTTGAATCATTACCCGGGTAAGAAATCGGATTAAATTAAACCAAAGATCCATTTTAGTGGTGCTATACAGAATTCTAAGCTGCTGTTACATGATCTTGTTCCAAGCAATATTGCTTTGGCTTTTGATTCAGATTTAAATGGAGTTGGTTTCCCTATAACTATTGTAAAACTTTATTTTATTTTATCCAATTTGCACCAAATAATGAATATAATTGTAAATGATCCTTACAAAGTCAAGTGCACTTGATTCAGTACATTAATTATCTCCATCCTGATGAACTACTTTTATTGATTGACTCACATTAATGCCTTACAATTTGGAACTTATATATATGAGGCCATTAAAACTTAAGATGGGCACTCAACTTTTCTTTCTAAAAAAAAAGACATGAGCAAATTAGTTTAACCAAAATATTAAAATGCATAATGTACCCATTAATAAGAATCAATTTATTAAACCCACCATTTGCACTAATTGAGTACTATGAGTGATGTTTTCCCAATGTCTATGAATAATATTAATTATACATTTACTTGCTGTAGAATGAATGACTTGTCATTGTGATAATGTCTAACATATATTGCAATATAAAGTAGGCATAGAAAAGGAACATGTCCTCTATAACAACGAGTGGCGCAGCACAATCGATTGAATACAACAAATTGTACCACAAGTCACTAACTTTGTTGCTAGCTATAAGTCGAATCAGATGAAATAAATGAGAGTTGCAGAAGTTGGATCTGGATAAGTAATATGGCTTCTTAAAGTTTAATAATTCTCACATCGCTAAGATAGAAAGAAAGATGGCCTAAACTTTATCTTTCGATCTTATTAAAATTTCTATCATATGAGCTAATTATATTTATTAACAAACAAAAGAGAAAAATGGACTTGTCACATCTGGGGATGACAACGAGCCGAGTTTACAAAGCTCGGTTCATCAAGATTTAGATATAAGTTTTGTAATCAATGAGAGGTGACCCAAGACTTACTAGAAAATTGTTTGAGTAACTTACAACTAAACTAAGTTACAACTTATATTTGTTTTGCATATAAATATATTTATTATAAATTTATATGTAAATAATAAAAAATTTATTAAACAATATGAGACGGCTCACGAATTTACGAGCAGATTTTTAAAAGATTGAGATCGCCTCGTTTTAATAAACGAGCTCAAAATAAAGATCAAGATAAGCTTGTTTTCTCTGATCTTAATCCGAACCTTTAACGAATAGCTCAAGAACTATCTCGGCTCACTGCCGCTCCTAGTCATACCTGCTTAGATGATTGTACATGCAGGCGGAAAAAAATTGTCCGTGCACATTGTAATCACAAAGAAAAATGAAGTAGGATTGGCAGCTAGTCATGATTGAGGACTTACTAGTCACCATATATATATATATGTAGCAAGGCCCTCACATAAACAGAGGGAAACAAAATGATGTGTAGAATACCAAGGATTTCTTCTGTTATTACCATAAACGAGTTTCAGTAGCTATGTAGGGCAGGAGGTCACATGGCAGCTGGAGGCTTCATTGTTTTTTGTCACAATTGTGTAGTGATACAATCATACTAGATCTAAATAGTGCAAGGAGTCTACAATCTACTAATTAATCTTTAAAAAACAATATCCCCTTCTTCCTTGAAAATGATTATTTTGAGTTAGATTCCAATAGTTTTATAAACAAAATTACAGAAATAGTGTTAGAACTTGAATATAAGATTTGAAAGTGCGAGGGTAATTTTGTACAATCAAGAGACCAATTATTAATAATTTAGACTATTCATTTTGAACGAGGTGAATTCGACCTGTCAGTCCACTAACAAAATTACATAAGTTATTAGTCCTATTTTTAGTTGGGGAATTGAAACTTTTACCCAAGTAGCTTATTTTTTCAAATAGTTTGGAAGAAATTTACTGTGGCAGACTAAAAAGTAAGTGGTGGGAGATTGGAATCAAGAACCTCCAACATTGAGGGTTCAGGTACCACCAAGCAATTGGTAAAGTGGCGTTGTTCTCTTTTTTTTTCTTTTTTTCTTTCTTTTATAGGCTGAGGTATAAATAGAGTAGATTGTAGTAGAATCTTAATTCTTAATACTATATACTACCAGCAAAAATAAGATTGATTGAAGCAAATGTAATAGTATAAAAGGAAAATTAGTAAATTATGTAAGAACATGACAATAAAGTGAAGGTCAATTCTCCTTTCTTTGTTTCCATTTCTTCTCAAGTGACATATATTAGAAGAATAGATAGGCAAAAAATGGATTGGATCATGAATATATCCATAAAGAAATTTTCAAAATCCATTATGGTATAAAAATAGTCTAATTTAAAATTGTCAAAATCTGATCCCAACTAGTTTTTATCTTTTTGTTTTTAAAACTATTTACGTATTTTCGTTATCCTCTAATCATCTCAACCCGATTGAACTCGAACTTAATAGATTATTGATTCGATTCTATTAAATGTGATCCGCAAGTCAATTGGATAGTTAAAAACCTGATCCAACTAGTTTGGATACCCCATCCGACCAAATAGATCAATTTGTCATCCATAATGATAGAATTGAAAAAGAGATAATTTAAGAAGAAATTTGTTTATGATTATATACAAAAGAAGAGAAATTGGTGAGGCCCCTCTAAAAACTTTATGTGTAAAAAATCCCTTCACCTTCTCTCTAAATGCCCTTTATCATTCACATAATAAATCTGTTTTGAGGAAACAAAAAAAAAAAAAAAAAACAGTTGTTAATGGAAGTCTGACTCTAGTGAGTGATTCCCATCTTTAGTATTCTTTTTAGCTTCTTCTTAAATGCATATCACTTAAGCATAAGGTCTAGGAGAAAAGGAAAAATAAAAAAAAATAAAGGAAAGAAAGAATGAAAAAGAATAAGAAAGAAACAAAGAGAGAAGAAAAAGAAAAAGAAATGAAAAGGTAACAAGTTAAGTATAATTTTGATGAATAAACCATAATGGATGAGAGGTCTTTTTTCCTTTATAAAATGCCCATCTCTTTTTCCACAATGCTTCCATTTTCTGATATCTCTAGCTGTTGATATTAGTGACAAAGAAGAGGGAAAACCCAAAGACTGAAACCTCTGTTTCTGTCCTTAATTATCATCTTCCCCCTTTTGTATCCTCACCAGGTTGGTGAGAAAAATACTGAAACATCTTCTTAAAATCAATTTCAGTGCTTCACCTGTTTTGGTGTCAATCACTTTTTTTTCCATTTCATACCCAGATTTTGCAACTAAAATCTCTGTTTGATAACCAAGAAACCATAAGAAAAGGAATGAAAATTTTGAGCTCATAGGATGTAAATGTTGAGCTTGCAGAGGTTGCAAAACTATGAGATTCCAGATTCTCAGTAGTCAAACAAGAACAAACTTTGCAAGTCCTTATGATTTTATACATATAATTTGTTTGAGTAAATGTTTGATCAATTTTCTTACTTGTTTCAGCTTTGCAGCCATGGCCTACACAAACCAATCCATGTCAGACTCACCCCAGAGAAAGATGGGAAGGGGAAAGATTGAGATCAAGCGGATTGAGAACACAACTAATCGTCAAGTCACCTTCTGCAAGCGCAGGAATGGTTTGCTCAAAAAGGCATATGAATTATCTGTGCTTTGTGATGCTGAGGTTTCTCTAATCGTCTTCTCTAGCCGTGGACGCCTTTATGAATATGCTAATAACAGGTATAGCTTTTGTTCTTCCCCTAAATTTTTGAGGAATTTTTTCCTACTACTTTCTGTTGGTTTCCCAATTTTTTTGTTTGCTTTTAGTCCTCAGAGAGGGCTTTTAGAATTTGGCACCAAATCTTGGTAAGTTAGGAAATTTTGGTGCTTTTTCTAAAGATTTTTTCTTCTGCAATTAAAGATTTTGTGAAGTATCTAAGCCCAAGAACATAATCATTTTTATGTTTCAGTTTAAGATTGAGTTTTCTTTCATCTCTTTCTCTTTGCTTCTGTTACTAAGATCCACTTGTCTTTCTTTCTTCTATTTTGGTTTTTTTCCCTTTTGAAGGGTTTTCTTCCTTTATTTCTGTTTATGATCATTTTTCTAGTTTTTTGGTTTGGTGTATACATAGATCTGGTGAAATAGATAGAAATAGGAGCACTATGGTTGTAAGTTGCAGCAGGCAAACATTTAGGAATGTATGCAGGCCTGTGAGCTCAGCTTCTCTAACTCCCTCCGTTGTTGTTAAATTTTCTGTTTCCTTTTTTCTCTTTTCCTTCCATTATTCCCCTCTAGTCTCTCTTCTCTCTCTTTCTCTTTCTCAAACAGCTGTTAAGCTAAGCTAAGAAGGCCTACAACAAAAGCTGTCCTGCTCTCATTAGCGCAATCCCTTCATCTCCTTGACACTTCCTTAATAACACGTCAGTTAGACATCAAGAAAGCTAATTTACAATTTCAAGAAATTGTCAACACCTCCAAAATGAAAAAAAGAAAAGAAAGTATATTAGGGTTTGTGAAAATCCCAAATTAGGTTTCTCTCAGAATATGCCAATTACCTCTTCTTTCAAACCAAATTGTTTACTCAGACTCACATGAAAAATTTCCATCCTAATCCCAAATCTCACTTCACACCCATGTGCAAAATTTCAGTCACAGTAAACATAACCCAAAATTAGGGTTTATTAATTAGCAACAACATGGGGATGGGATTGGGTTGGGTAACACTTCAATCAAGTAAGAAGAAATGGAAGATCTTTTCAAAGCCAATCAAAACTTCAAATTGGTCAAAAGGGTTTTAAAGTTTTGTGTTTTTAGGTTCAAAATTTTCCCTTTTAGATTCTGGTTAGGGTTTTCAGGCCCAGACTAGGATTTGTCTTAGTTGTTGAAGGAATCTTTGGTCACGTCACACATGATTTTTCAGTTCTTGACTTCTGATAAAGGAGTTTATGTCATGATTCCTAAACTTCTCTCTTTTCTCATCCATCTGAACCCTGATTTTAACTTCAATGGTGAAAATACCTCCAAGGGAAATTTCCTTTCTTTGCCCTTCCCTGTCTTTCTACTTGAGTAAAAAAAAAAAATCTTTTAGAAAGCTTTAAAAGAGCAAAGAGAGGATTTAGACAGTGAGCCAATAGGATTGCTCTAACTGGGTTATCATAATGTCACCACTGTAGGCATTACAGACTGGGGTTTTGCATTTGCTCAAGATCTTGCATAGATAAATTTATGAAAGTTTTAGAGTGAGAAAAATAGAGGGGTTGTAGTCTATGTGTTTTCTTTTTTGTGTGAGAGAGAATAGAAAGAGAGAGAGGGGGAGCAGAGACATTGTACGACAACTGAGAGCCAATGGGTGTGTTCTGAGCACTTGGCTTCTTCCATGCAATGAGAAACGTACAAGTAGTGACGCTGCTACTGCTGCAGCTGAGACAGACGGCTCCAATACACAGACTTTCAGACAGAAAAAGTCTGAGAAATTCATATTAAATTTGGTAACTTTGCTTTAAATTCTTTAAAAAATAATAAACCCATTATTTAAGTGATTTCAGTGAATTTCTCGAGGTGGATAATACAATGTGATTATGGGGATTATCCCTTGTATAATAGTTTGTGCCAAGTGGCAGAGGTATAACTACACTAGATTTAGTTGAACCAATCATATTGGGGAACAAGTGCCAGCGTGGCAGAGACAGCCAATCAGTATCTCGACGAAATTAAGGTATCAGCAAATCCCAAAAACTGAATGTGATAAATAAGTTATTACATACTTTTTTCAAATTAATTAATGATATTATTATGACATTGATTTTATTGTATCACATCAGGTCAGGTTGTGAGAAGACTGGGTCAGATCATGTTGCTTGCTTTTAAAGGGTTACGTATTAGGTTAAGTTGTTTGACTTGACCGTCACTAAGTACCCAACTTCTTATTAATTTCCCCTTAACAAGCTACCATTAGTATTCAATATGAGACTACAACACAAACTCACAAAAAGAGACTTTTTTTTTCTTTTTTCTTTTTTCATGAATTTTGAGTTTTAAGTATAAATGTTTTAGGAATTGCCTCTTACCAAAAACAATAAATAAATAAAAATAAAAATTTTACCAAAAACTTATTGAAAATATGTACCTTTACTGACTGGGTTGGAGTGTGCTTGTGTCTTACTCTTGAGCTGATCTCATTGCTTTTATGTTTGATGATACAAATTACAGCTGTTTAGAGTATGTATGCGTGTGGTTTTGTTTCATGGTAGTTCTTTGGACATTAGTCATTTTAACTGTTAATTTTACAGATGCTGTTGTACTTGTAGTCAAATGATAATTGCCTAATATGTTAGGTGAAATCTTAAGATTGATGTAAGTTTAGCATGACTGATATTTTAAGCATGACTCCTCCATGGTGTCAAGTTCGTAAGGGTGGGTTGGTAGGATAAGAGTAGAACTCGCTCTCTATAGCTAGCTCAAGAGTGGAGAGAGCTCAAATCCTTTATATACCTAACCTAATTATTTTTTACAGCAATTGGGACTCTATTTTAACCCATAACACTAGTTACATGGTAGTTTGATATTACACTACTACTTATATAGTTCTTCTCGATTAACTAAGACTATCAAAGTAAGTGATTCTCAATCATATATGGATATAGCTGTGTATAGATATTACACTGCTGATTTGACATAATTGATGATTTGAAGATTTAGTTTCTCCTTGTTAATTTGAGAATGTCTTTTGTGTTTAATTAGGAATATTCCAGAGTTATCTTCTCTACTTATTTAGATTACAAGTATACGTCCGGTATTGCAAACCAATATCAATAACAGATTAAAATGAATAAGAATATTTTGTAGATCTGCCCTAGACTATTTACTTTGACATGAGTTTGCTTGTATTTATATATATGTAATGCATACATACACAAGGATATCCAAAATTAGGAATGAGTTCCCAAATAATATTGCTAATTAAGGGATTGAAACATAGCCTTGTAATTAAAAACAAAACTCAAGTATAATGGCTTTCATCACCCAACTTTGTGTTTTCTCTTATATAACGCCTCAAGCCTAACTGGTCCAAATATCTTGAAAAAAATTTACAACCCGAACTTTATATGGATTAAAATACTAGCGTGAAGATATTTAGTAATTAGTACTTGTAACTTATATAGCCAGAATCAACACAGTATGTACTCAACATGAGACTTAACACAGTTCAACCCCACACAATAAATTACAAACTAGGGTATCACTATATAAGCTTAACACTATAGCTTTTATAGCTAAGAAAATGTTTTATGATTCCAGAAACTGTGATCTGCTCTGGAGAAAACAATTGAGGTTGCTTAGATTTTGTAAGTTATTGGTTTTGTGATATGGAGCATCATATATGAAAGATTTTATTTTGATTTGTGCTGAAAACTTATATGTAATGCTTTTATATTTTATAATTATAGAGATGAGGGTGGCTAATGAACTGTTTTCCTTTTCTTTTCCCTTTTGATTTATGTATAGACTTGTTACACCTGAAGGTGCAGCACAAGGTTGTCTATCCCATGAATCCTATAACTCCCATTTCAAACAAAACTTAAACTTGAGACATTGTAGTTCAGGTTTATGTGTTGTATCATTGGTGTAGGGAACCCAAAAAATTATTATCTTACTGTAATGATCTGAATTCATAAATATTTGTTGATGAACTATAATTAGATTATTAGACTTTGATTCTCAGCCTATTATTGCACACTCTCATGATTTATAGCAACTATTATTTATTGCAGCGTCAAAGCAACTATTGATAGGTACAAGAAAGCATGTGCAGATTCTTCTGGTACTGGATCTGTTTCTGAGGCTAATGCCCAGGTATATTACAATTACTATTTCTGTAGTTGATGTAAAATGAGCTTTTCAATCTATCTTTTGCGTGTTTTCTTAATGGTTCCCAGTTCAATTAGCTAGATGAATTGCACAATATACATTTTCTATATTAAAATGTATTAACACTAGACCAATGGTATTATCTCAGTTTTACCAACAAGAAGCTGCCAAATTGCGAGTGCAAATTAGCAACATTCAGAATTCAAACAGGTAAGCTGAAGTGAATGTTAGAAAAAATAGTATGTAAACATGACATAATTTGTAGGCTTTGAGACGTGTTGTTTTTGAAGAAATATTATATGCACACTCTTATTCTTTGGAAGTTGCAGACAAATCAATTTTAGGATATAACAAAATCTCTGAAAATTCTTGATAACAAATGTTTATCAAAGTCATCTATATATAGAGAATGAATAGTCATGCGTTCCAAAGTGTGTGACTATTGAAATAATGTGAATAGGAATGCAATCAACAATAGTGTCTCGTGATACAAATAAATTTACTATTTTGAATTCAATAGTTGTATCTCTTGACATTATTATTCATGAAAAGATTTTCCAATTTGGAATACAACAGTGAATTTGGCCTGTTTAGTTTTTAGTTTAAGCCTGAATTCTTAAATTTCAGGAATATGCTTGGTGAATCTTTGAGCTCTATGTCTGTCAAGGACCTCAAGGGCTTAGAGGGTAAATTAGAAAGAGGCATCAGCAAAATCCGTTCCAAAAAGGTCTGTCTTGTGTATGAATTCTAGATCAATTCCAAAAAAAAAAAAAAAATAACTGGACAAGTGATAAAGTGACTAAATCAGTTTTTTCTGCTTAATTTTTTATGTGTTTCCACTGACAAGTTTACCCTTTTCCCCATATTTACACCAGAATGAGCTGCTGTTTCAAGAAATTGAGTACATGCAGAAGAGGGTAACTTTCTTTTTCTCAAACTTCTTGCTTTGCTTTATAGTTATATGTATCTTCGTCTTAAAAGGTAATGTATACCATTTATAGATCATTTTGATTAGATGTAGCTCCATTAATGTTAGCGCCGTAATGCCGTTTGAGCTAACTGAAAATTTATAGAGTTCCCACCCGAGTCTTTGTCACCAAAGTTCTACTAGGGCAGTTCTTATAAGCCTTTTAGATTCCTCTTTTAGTTTGTTTGTGCCTTGGGGTGCTGGTGGTTATTACCCAAATCTCAAACAATGTACCTCCCCACTACACATCAAACCCCAAACAACCCCCCATACTTGTAAGAAGTGGCAGACCACTCAGGACAATAATAGATCCTTCTTCCTAGACTTGCTATCATAAACTACACAATTCAAAGCAAAAACAGCATTCCTTAGGGACCCTATTTAATTGCTTAACAAAATCCTTCCTTTTGCAAGATCCAAATATTAAATCCAAGCAACCAGCTTCCTTACCCTATTCACCCCTTTTCTTTGCTAACACACCTGCCATTTGATTCGCCTCCCTCAACTTAGGGACCCTAGTTTGTTAAATGACCTAATGATATTTGTCATTGACTTCTAGATTGGATGCATGAATGATTGCATATTTACATACATTGTATAAGAATCACAATTATAAACACATTACTTCAGACTAAGAAGAACAACATGTAGGAACTGTTTGTAATTGTATGTGCTATATAACTAACAAAAATAAACTACTGAAAAACTTGGAGTAGTCAATTAGGGCATGGATTGACGCCTTCCTCAATTAACTATGTCGGTTGGGTTGCTTTAGGTGTTATATATCTAGATTCAGACATATTTGTGCATTTGTTGGTTTATATCCACGAAATGCATTTTCCCTAATCACAAACATTTTCATTTACCAAAACTCTTACAAATGGGGATTGAAGGAGACTCAAGTTCCACAAGGCTCACTATACATGTATGCGTACTAAAAACTAGCTAGATACTTCTAAACTAGTACATGAAGCATAACACTAATGTTACACATAGGACTGTTTGAACTTAAACAAACTTCATGAATATTCTTAACACAAACAAACACTAAAGTCAAGAATAAATAGACTTTCCAACAGTGTTTTAATTTCTGAAGTCTCATAATACTAGATCAGGCTCTGGCCATGGTTAGTTACAAATTCAGAAAACAAAAACTTGAGTTACCAATGCAAAGTATTCAAAGGTATGGCCAAATATCCTTCCACATATATAAATTGGTAATCTCTTTAGGAACAGATATCATTATCATATATGCCTAAAAGATCTGATCTTTTGCTTATATGCAAGATTTTCTTCAGTTAACCAACAATGCTTAAATTGATGAATATATTGCGCATTGCAGGAGATAGACCTGCACAATAATAACCAGCTCCTCAGAACAAAGGTATCTCTCATATGAAATTGTAATCCAGGTTACAGTATAATACTAACTTTTGCGATTTTGTTGACGGATTAGATAGCTGAAAGTGAGAGGAACCAGCAGAACATGAATGTTATGCCTGGAGGATCAAACTACGAAACTGTGCAATCTCAGTCATCATTCGACCCCCGAAACTACTTTCAAGTGAGTGCATTACAGCCCACTCATCAGTACTCGCGGCAAGATCCGATGGCCCTTCAACTAGTGTAAGGACCAGCTCCCCATCTAGACCTCTTTGATCAATACAATTTGATGCATAATGAGCTTCAACTTATCCATTTATTTTCTTTTATATATATATTTAGGCCTTTATAAACTCAAAGAAAAAGGGAAGAGGAAACATTCAAGAAAAAGGATATTTAAAACTAAAAACATGACTTAATCCTGCTAAATTATAGTTAAATTATCACTGCTATCATCTATAAACTCAATAGAAAAGGATCAGGAGGTATATTAGAGAGGAGAGACTTATGGGAAAGCACCTATATCAGTTAATTGGATGGTGTTTTTGGGTTATCATAAGGGCTTAAAACAGAATTGTGTTAGTGTTCTGTTTGGACTTTGATCAATTGCTATCTTTCAGCTTAAAATTGTACCTCTTCTCTTGTTGAATAAAATTGCTATTGCTTTTAAAAACGTGGACTTGTAATTTCTTTCTCTTCCTCTGCAGTTGATCTGCTAAAGGAGGGCTCAAAATATCTATTTTTCAGAAAGGGCATCTAGTATGAAAGCAGATGTTCAGTTATGCCACAAGTATTGTTGTTAAATATTAAGAAGTAGAAGTCAAGTTTGCTTTACGTGGAGAGTTTTAAACACTTGTCTTTCCAGTATGTACTAGTGGATTTGTAGACTTCCATAAGACTTGTATGTCATTTCATCTATGTGCATGTTTAGTGCATGAACTAAATTTATGTAACATAAACCTCTAAAATATTTCTCATCATTCGTGTGATTTAGTTTCCGTATTCCATAAGTAACATTTAGTTGTTTATCTAATTTTTCACGCATTGTTAAAACAACAATAGGATGAACTATAGTACACTTTGAGAACATATAAACCTATACGTAATATTTGTTTTGTTGGGAGATGAAAATGGCAACCGGTAGGGTAACCTTGAAAAACTTCTAACTTGTTTAAAATCATGTTCTCCTACCTGTCCCAAACATATCTGCAAATACTTGGACTTGGTATACATTATCCAGACCATATACATATGTAAATACTAATTAAAACTTAGACATAATTTATGAGAATTTCCAAGCTTGTCTCAGTAGAAAACTTAAGCTCCATTACAGCTTAGCTAGTTGACTGATATCCATGGGATAAGTAGCCAAAGCGTCAGATGCATTGAAGGCTATTGTTCCAACAATTTTGTTAATAGCCTCAGTTGGATGGAATGAATCCCAGAATGCATGTATATCCCTATGTTTGCATGGAGTTTCATCCAGGAATACACTGACCATCATCCCTAACTGGACAGCACCCTTTCAAAATATTGAAATCTGAAGAAAACCATATACATGGAATTCAACTTCAAATGAAAGTTAAAAGTATAACAAAAATAATAACAATAAGAGCATCGATCAAAACTAAAATTTTCACCATTATATGTAGGATTCTTTAGGATTGATAGTCCAGTGACGCCCACAAAGGAAAAATGTGCACCAGGCAGATCATTCTTGAATTGATCGACGAGTGGCTTAAGCTTATCATCAAATAATTTCACTGCTTTGTTCATTTTATGTACACATATAGAGCCGTGTGTTCCTTGAGAAGAAATAGAATGTGGAGTGCAGCCTATTTCCCCAATTCCAACCAAAGCAAATTTTCTTGCTCCAAACTTATACAAAGTCTACAAGAAAACCAACAAATTAGTACCCTCAGAAGTTCCTATAAAATAATCCAGAAAGTCTGAAAATAGCAAAATTAAGAGGAATGATCAGTTGAGTAGAAACCTTAATTTTCTGGCCGTATTGTTGGATAAGAACATCAGCATACTGCTCTGGGGTATATAATCGGCTTGTTTGGTAATAATCGGGTACATAGTAATTGTTTAAGTAATCGTTACTGCCGATTGAAACAAAATATAAGCACTTGTGTAGGTGCTGCATTGCTAACCAAGGATTTCCCAGCATCTTAGTAATACGCCAAATTGTTACTCTGTGATGTATTAACTGTCTACTAAAACTGATGCAACCACCCTGCATAGTGAAATTTGGTTAAGCTTAACTATTGGCATTGTGTTAAGCTTTTTTTTTTAATTTTTCATTTTAATTCGACCTAACTCTAGCATTCATACAAACAAGTAATTTTTTAAATAAAAAAAAATCAATATGAAAAGAGAAATATTTCTTTTTGTTACCACATTTAAGCCAGTTTCATCACGAATTCCACATCCACCGGATGCATAGTTCACACCTTGGAGTATGTCGGCCAGTTTTGCTTTTGGGAAGGGTGGAATCAAATGATCAAATCCCAAGTGTTCAGCTGCAATAAGAAATAATTAGAAGCACTTAAAAGAATCTCCAAGTAAATTAGAGAAGGTAACTCATGAACTACAGTACTAGTTATATGGGATTATAAACCAATTTTGAAACATCACCTGACAATGAAATACACATTACTTGTTTCAAAGAAAAACATATTAGCTAAGTCAAGAGGATAGAACATTAACTAATTATGTCGATTATGGTTTTTCCATTGCAAAATCTTCCAGTTGGGATGCCATTAGGAAAATCAATCCCATAGGGTGGATAGTTAACTTTAGCATCAGACCAAAGCAAGTTGTTATTTCCGCTATCTGACAAGGAGTCACCGAAAATGAAAAGACAAGGTACTTGTGGCTCTCCATGAACATGCTGTTGCATCATGTTTGTTATGGCTAAGAAAACAGGCAAGATTAGGCATATGTTGATGTTAGTCTCCCTAGCCATCTTAATTAGTAGAGAAATGAAGGAATGGAGAAACTATTGAAGGAAAAAAGTGAAACAGTGTTAACAATTGGAAATATGGGGATGAATACATAAAGGTTGAAGAACAGAATAATTTCCTTAAATTGTGGCTACATCAAGAGATTAAAGCGTGAAAACTTGCAAAACAAGGACAAAATGTAAAACATGATGTATTCATTTGCTGACAAATTTTCGTCTAAGATAATTGTCTTTTTTCGGTTGAAGGAAAGGACGTTCATTAGCTTTTGTTTTGGATATATATACGAGAATAGTCGGTCGAATCTCGACTCTCTCAATTTAGGGCTTATGCCACTAGTTTCATTCTCCAACCTTCATTTTCTTGTAATTTGAGGAGAATTGAAATTGGTAAACATCACCTTCTATGTTTGTGCTAATAATTATAAACTCACAAAAACAATATTAAATTCCATTTGAAAGACTCATGTCAAAAGCAAGGCATAATCTCCACTAGTTTTAGGGCCTAACACCCTTTAATGGAAAACACCACAAAACTGTTGGGTCTCCCATTGAAGTTGAGTATCATCAAGGCAAATACTTAGGCATAAGAAGATTAATAAAGAAACTCTTGTGAAATGACAACTTCATATATTAACTCGAATAAAGTACAAGCAACGATTGAAATTTGAAATTGACTTTGTAGGAAGAGCAATAAATTATGTAACACCAGCCAGGCTATAAAGTTTAAAACAAATTCATTATTGTTGAACTAGGTGACTGATATCCATTGGATAAGTGTCAAAAGGGCTAGAAGCTTTGTATGATCTTGCTGCAGTAATTTGGTTCACAGCCTCAGTTGGATGGAAGGAGTCCCAAAATAGGTATTCGTTCCTATTTTGGCATGGTGCTTGAGAAGGATTACACTGTCCATTCTTCCCTACTGGGCAACACCCAACACTGAAAACTTTGAAACCTGAAATTAACCCAAATTTTATTTTTGTAAGTTATAAAAAAAAAAAAAAAAAAAAAAATTAATTAAAACTATTGAAAAGGTTCCAGTTTTTTACCAGCAGATGCAGGATTCCCAGATAATAATCCGGTAGTGTTCACATAGATAAATTTTGCATCGGATAGTTCCTGGTTGAGTCGATCAATGAGTGATATAAGCTTGTCATTGAAAATTACTACTGCAGTGTTCATTTCTTGTACACAAGAAGTTCCATTTATTTTATGAGAGAACAAAGCATTTGGAGTGCAACCTATTAGTCCCAAACCAACCAAGGCAAACTTTCTTGCTCCAAGTTGGTACAAAACCTGTCCAAAAATAAAACCAAATTAATTAAAGTTAATTAATCTCGTGTATTATGCCAAAATTCACACATTTTTACCCTCAATTGCAGATTGTATTGCTCAATAAGAACTACAGCATATTGTTGAGGGTTGAAGAGACGGCTTGTTGGGTAAAACTCGGGCAAGAAGTAATTGTTTATGTAATCGTTACTGCCGATTCCAACATAATATAAGCACTTGTTTAGTTGTTCTTGTGCTATGTAACTTTTTCTAAGCCTCTTAGCATTAGCAATGCCTGAAATCACAATTTTGTGATTGATTAACTGTAAATCGAAGCTGATATGAGCACCCTGCATTGGAAAAAAATAGTAATACAACTATCAAATTATGTATATAAACTGATCTTAAAGGAATACATAATTGTATTTATCTTTGGAAACAAGATACTAGTGAGAACCAGGTTCGTGGGTGACACCAGGTTTGTCTTACCTACACCACAGGTTTGAAGGTAATGTTTCATCTACTTACCCACAGACCTTTAACTACAAACATTTCATCAGGTATTACCGACAAACTTTCTTGATTTGTAGATAATAACCATAGTCAACTTTTTCACTTACCTTTTCCTATAAAATGTTCGACAGTAACCCTTTTCTTACAAACTAGACCCTTTTTCCCACAAACCTAGTACATAGGAAAGTCCAATTTTCTGAAAGTGACAAGAAGTTAACATTTACAAGAAAAAAAAGAATTTATTGATAATATTTACCAAATGTTGTCCAGTTTCGTCGCGAATTCCTGATCCACCGGAAGCATAATTGACACCTTTGAGTATGTCCGGACCAGCAACGGTTGCAAAGGGTGGAATGAAATTGTTAAAGCCCAAAAGTTCAGCTGCAATGAGAAAATTGTTAAGAAGAACAAAAATGAAAAATGCAAAACAAAAGCTTTTAGATTGAAGAATTAACATTAATTTTGAAAGGTCTAATATATTATGAACCGACCAATAATATCAACCCCAGTTCGACCATTGGTAAATCTTCCGGTTGGACCATTTGGAAAATCAATCCCATATGGTTGGTAATTAGCTTTTGCTGAGGTTAATAAATTGTTGTTATTTCCACTATCAGATAAGGAGTCCCCAAAAATGAATAAACAAGGAACTTGTGGCTCTCCAACAACAAAAGATTGATTGTGTACTAAGCCCAAAAGAACTATTGCCACCCAGAAAACCAAATTTTCACAAGCCATAACAACAACAAGAAGGAAATGCAAAGGAATTGAAGAGCAAGGAAAATGTGTGAGTGGTAGAACAAAGGAATGAAGGATTTATATCGTGGCCATAGTCAAAGAAACAATGCATGATAATAAAGAATCCGAATTAATTTAATTTACATACTTTGAATTGTGTTTAATGGGTTAAAAGAATGGAAGCTAACGGTCTTGGTTATTTTTTTGAGGGGAGAGTATGTATGTTTATGGCCACTCAATGAAGAACAATAAGAAGAAGAACCTGCCACTGCCAATTAATAATGTTTTAAATTCTTGGCCATTTACTAGCTTCTCTTATTTTCTAATAGTATTTTTATTTTTATTTTCATTCGGGTTTTATGAGACAAAAAAATTTAGGTATTTTTCTAAAAAGCATGAATTTTCATTCTAAATTGCATTATTTTCCTTATTTTATGACCAAAAAAAAAAGGAATTTAGGTACTAAGGAAGTTACTATATGTCATTTGAAAAAAATATTTTGTTGGAAAAAATGGAAGAACTTAAGAGGCCATTTTACAAGTATTGCTAGAGCTGTGGAGTATGCCAAAAGTTGGTGATGGAAGGACCTTAATTACTGAAACGTAGTTGATGTGTTTGTTAAAATTTGTTGAAGTCTAAAATGTGTTGTCACAACTGAAAAAGACTAATTTATGTGGGTGGATCTTGTAGTAGAAAAAAGTACTAATTTAGACGTATTGATATTTTAATCAATAATAAAAATATAAAATAGATATTTATATACAATATTCAAAGTGTATATATATAAGTAATGAAATTTTTTATTTATTTGACATGTGCACATGGTGTTTTTGACAAAATAAGTATTATAGTTTTATTGGATTTACTTTTATTTATGTTAAAGGATAAAATGAACAAAATTATTATTTTACTCTTACTATTACAAATATATCTTAACATATTTATCATTTTTATAGTATTATAATGTTAAAATATCTACACCTTCTCATTTTCCTTCCTTTACCTTTTCTAATGCATCTAAGCTCCAGCAAAACTCACTTTGGCTTCACCAAATCACATGACTAGCTTGTAGTTTATTGGATCCACATGGTCAATGTCTAAGTTCATCAAATTTATATATTATAATTATACTCTTGAGCTTCATTTTCTTCCGTATTTAATTTTCTTATCTTTCATATCTTACTTTCTTTAGTTTTCTATGGTGACGTACTTGAGAAGTTAAGACCATGATTTCACCGAAATTGTATTTATAAGTGGTGTTGTTCTTTCCCTTCAATCTTAGACCCAAACTTACAATATTCAAATTTATGCTCATAAACTTTATATTTTGTAGTTTTGATTTTGATTTGGGAAATATTATGTTTCTTAGGGTTTTAATCTCTTTCTTTGTAATTGCTTAAAGAATGGGAGTATTCCATATAAGAGGAAAAGTGAATTTTTTAGATTTTGTTTTGTAAGTCATTCGTTGGCCAAAATTATGTGACCTATGTTTTGTGTATATAATCTAACTATTAATTAAAAAATTTATTAGTGAAAAAGGTTATGATTTCTTAATTTTTACTGACTTATTTTCTTATAAAACTTACTTTCCTTAAGTAGTGTCATTATACATAAAGTATGGGTAAAGTGAAGTATTGCTTTAATTTATTTTGTGTCGCTAAAAGATTAAGTAAATAGGTTGGAAAAGAATAATTCTTTGGCTTTTATTTTTCATTGGTTAGTATTTGTGTGGAATCCAAAATTTTCAAAATAGTTTATTAGTTGGAAAAGTATGGATACTAATAAATTTGTTAACATATTCATTATGTCATTTTGAGCTTATTGGAGAGGCTAATATTTGATTATTTGTGATTTTGGATTTTCTTGCTTCGGACAATTTCATTTGTTTTGATAGACTAAGAGCAAGTTTGGTTTAACATTTAAAAATCATTGTTTTAGATAATTGATTTTGCTAGTAAAGATTATAAAAGAATTGATTTTAGCGTAATTTATTTTGTATTTGGTTAGTTATTGAAAAAAAAGTGATTTTGAATCATAAAAATAATTTTATAAAAAAAAATAGAAGTATTTTTGCCAAAAATAATATAAAAATATTGTCTTCTATTTTGGTACAAGTGTTTTCTGAAAAAGTTATGCATTAGTAGCTTTTAAAAAATAGGGCAAAAACTGTATTTGGTATTTGACCAAAGTGATTTTTAGTTTTAACAAAACATGTTAATATACAAACTGAAAGTTAATTCAAGCTCTAAATGCCAAACACATGTTTCAAATACAAAACCAAACTGACACCAAGTTTAGGAGGAGAGTTTGGTCCGAATTCACAATCCGTTATGTTGGTTTGATTTATTATACTTCCAAATTTGTTATGAAAATACAATTTGACTTTGTCTTAATTATCGTATTATCTTGAATTAGGATTCTCAAAAATGATTTGAATTGAATTTAATTTTATAATATATTTGTTCTAAACTAACCCTAATTATAGGTAATTAGGTGACTGAAAATTCATGAGGCAATCATACACATTTCATTTGAGTAAGCATTTTCAATGATATGGCATGCTTTGATTTTGGGACTGATTATTTTACTTGGTATAGGTAGTTTCATAGCCTACCTAAAAATTTCTAGTTCATGTTCATGTGCTAGGTAGAGAACCATACATGCTGATAAATAAATTCAAATATTTTTTTTCTTAGTTCAAGGAGGAAGGTGGCTGAGAGATAAGTATTGAGACAACGCCAAATTATTTTCAGTTTAAACAAACTGATACCTTCGAAACGTACAAATTTAATCAACTATAAGTACAAGTTTATGGCGAGTACATTGGACTCTACCATATGACATATAATCAAACAAAGAAGTCAATCCTCAAAAAGAAACAACACCAAAGTGACAATACCAACACTGTTTATATAATATTGATACAGAAAGCAAAAGTATAATTCATCAACTCCATTCTTTCCATGATCAACTTGGCTGCAATTATAAATCTCCATCTTCATATCTGAGCTAAGCGCTGAATGTCAATCGGGTAAGCATCCAAGGAAGATTGAGCACTGTAAGCTCTTCTAGCAACAACTGCATTGCCAGCTTCAGTTGGATGAAAGGCATCCCAGAAGAGGTACTCCCTCCTGTTTGGACATGCTGGTTGGAAAGGAAGACATGTTATTTGACCATTGTTCCTCCCTACACCACAGCATCCAGCATTTGTAACCCTGAAACCTGGTACCAACCAAAGTAACATACAATCTAATGAGTGTATGTGTTTAATTATAACCAATTCATACTATCTTGGCTCTGATTCTCAAGAAAGTGACAGAAAATTGAATATATATGTATATATGTCTAAAAATATATAAAGGGTACCAAAAGATGAAGGTCGGCTAATTATATCTTGGAAAATCCCATAGGAATCAATGTAGATGAATCTTGCATCAGGTAGCTGATTGTTGAGCTGATCAACAAGAGATTTCAATCTGTTGTTGAGGATTTGGATGGCTGAATTGACGTTTTCTACACATGTTGTACCATCTGGGCTATTTTGAGCCAATTGGTTGGGGCTGCAGCCTATTTGTCCAACTCCATATAAGACCATCTTCCTTGCTCCATAGTTGTACAAACTCTGAATCATCAAAAGGTAGAAACAAAACAATTGATCATATTTCTTATGTTAAAAGATGCAAAATTGGTCTCAAGTCCGAATAAAGAATCAATTCAGTTCTTAGGAAAGTTGACTCTTCTAAGGTAGAAACAAAACAATTGATCATATTTTTTGACTTTTTACTAGGCATCTGGTTTGGGTCATTACCCTATCCATTTTATAAAATATTATCTGATTAAAAGATGATCCAATTCTAAGTAGGCAAAATTGAATCCGATCCAAACTAAATTAGACCCGAACTAGGTTTATCTTCTTCTTCTTCTTCTTCTTCTTTTTTTCCTTATCCTTTATGGTGATGTGTTTATGCTCAATGGATCCGAATTCAAATATTGTATCTGAACAAAACAAATCATGATTCGATCCAAAAACTAGTTAGCCACATAAAAAAATTCAACTTGTTTGGACTGAATATTTAACCCGACCCACCAATCAAATTGTCATCCCTTAGCTATTTTTTATTTTGGTTTGTATAATTCAGTTTATGTAGGGCAATAGATTCACTCAAACTAAAAAGTGAAAGAGATTAGTTCCTAATCATGTACTAACCCTTAGTTGCTGAGTGTATTGTTGAATAAGAACATCAGCATATTGTTCAGGTGTGAATTGCCTGCTGGTGGAATAATATTGGGGCATGAAATAGTTGTTAAGGTAATCGTTGCTGCCCAATCCAATCGAATATATGCACTTGCTCAAGTAATTTGCAGCTTCGTCCTCATTTCCTAGAATATCCACAACTTGCGAAACAGTGCTTTGGTAATTTTGCACTTGCCCATTAAAACTAATCCTGGCTCCCTGTAGAGTACAAAACAGTCAAAGAATAGTGTCAATTAAGGACAAAGAAAGTGTTCCTATAACACACAAAAAAGTAGGGCCTGTTTGGTTAATTGATTGTTCAAATTTAAATACCAGTTGCTGCCCAGTTTCCTCTCTAATTCCAGCAGCTGCAGATGCAAAATTGACTCCCCTGAGTATCTCTTGGCCACTAGCTGTTGCATAGGGAGGAATGTAGTCATCGAAACCCAGAAGCTCACCTGTAAAATTTCAAAAGGGAAGTTCAAAGTAAAAAATAAATAAAACCAAATTCAGGAGTAATTTTGTTAATTCAGATAAATTAGCTTTGCTGTCATAATCTCCTACTATTAGATCTGACACTAAATTTCTTCTACCTTATCATCTTTAGTTTTACTTTCTTACTTTCTAGTCAAAGAAGAAATGGGTATGTCTTAAATTTCATATTTAATGCAGGTAACAAAACCATGTGCTTGGAATTTAAAGAGGTAGGCTGCAGGCACACACCTCAAGAAAAATGAAGTACTCTCATACCCTCCAATGAGTAAACCAAAAGTTGAAGTTCTGAGACTAATATTTTCAGATCTATACAGAAACTTTTCCATGCATGCGTGTATCATTCATTCAAATTAATTCAATGTGGAAAATAATGAAAAGTCAGACAAATCATTAAACCCTTTCTCCTAGGTAGAAATAGCCTGCAAACGGTTTTTCTGATCTGAATTTCACGTAATATTGGTTAAATACCTAAAACATCGTTACGCAGGAAATGCAAGTAAACGACGTATGCAGTTGCTTCCATTGGTAGACCAAATCAAAACTTTTAATGTATGACTTCAATTCAACCACAAAGCTAATTGCTATGGTTTAGCTTTAACAGAGATCAATCCAGCTAAAGTATGGTACTTGCTGTCATGTATGGGTGTGACATCAGTATTTGACAGCCTAGTCTATACGTGCACTACTGTTCATTCCACCTGCACTATTTATTAGACGCGGGGCTCTGCGCTATCACTATAAGAAAATAAAGTTGCGATAGCTTAAGCTTTTAGCACTGTTGTAAGCAGTTGATTCTAACATATTCTAGTAGCTAGAACAAGCTTAAGTCACTACCTTGAAATTACATAAGTGGGTTAGCAGTATAATTGACTTATAGGCTACTGACTGTAATGGTTTTGTGATAGGCAAAGTAAGAGATAACCAACTCACCAACGACATCAACTGTAGTTTTTCCATTAGAAAACCTTCCGGTAGGCCCTCCTTGGAAATCAATCCCATAAGGGAGGTAATTAGCTCTAGCTAAAGATTGAAGCTCATTGTTATTCCCATTATCCACCAAGGAATCCCCAAATATGAAGTAGCATGGTACTTGGGGTTCTGCACCAACCCCATGAAACATACTTAGAACCACCACTGCCATTACCACCACCATAGACACCATTGACATTATTTTCAGCTCCCCGGTTGCCATTACAACAAGAATGGAAGCAATGGAGGATTATATGGTAGTGGGAATTGGGAAAGTGTAGGAGGGAGTGAGGAACTAGGAATACAAATGGACAAGTATATATAGGAGAAGACTGGAGGAAGAGGCACTACATTGTGGATTTATTATTGGGAAAGTTTGGTAGAAGCATTTACTTTACGCGGATATAATGTGAGGGTGAGAAGGTTGGCGTGCTACCATCTCTCTCTCTCTATTTTTGTTCTGCGCTGTTCTGACTCTGTTTTAATGGGGGACTGTTTTCCAAAGGAGGGGAATCTGGGTATTGAATAATGGAAGTGTATTAAAAATTAATAGCAAAATTAAATAAAACAAATTTACCCACAAATAAAGATTAAATTGTTGTTTGTGCTCAATGTCAAATATTTGATGAAGTTAAAGCTGAATTTGAGTTATAGAATAATATAAAAAAGTTAACAGATTTTCTGCTTAATTTTAGTACTATGCTAATAAGTCCCTGGCAGATAATCACATCATTTTATTAATCATGCAATGGGTCTTGAATACTCAAACTCAATATGGTGATTTTTTAAGAAACTGATAAACAGATTTAGATTTTATCATAATAAATGCTCCCTAGAAAAGAAAACTCATGAACTCCTTTGATGTGAAAAACTTGTCAACTCCAACCTTACAAAATAGTAAAAGTCACCAATGGATTAATGTTTAAGAGTAAAATGTATGAATAATTAATTGCTAAAAAGGAAAATCATGGTACTATGATTAATGTCCCGTGCATGCCTTTTTTTTATCCATAATCCATTAAATATAATAGGATAGGGCTAGAGGGAAAAAATCATCTTGTACATTCATCAAAGTCATAGACACGGCCTCGTCGAGTCTTAATCTCCTATTCTACCCTAAGGGACAAGGCATTTCGGATGGTGAATGCTAATTATATGAATCCACAACAATAAGAATCAAATTCTTGAACACTTCATCAAAGAGACTCTTCTTTGTTATACTACAAAATATGAGAATCATCTGTTTTTCTAGTACAATTCGACCCTAAGACTTTAAAGCTAAAGTTCACGGAAACTAAATATTGTATCTCCTTCAACACATAATTGGCTAAAGAAGATTAATATAATGTCAAATAATCGATTAATTAGACTGACATATAAGATTGTTCCAAAATTATAAAGAAAGGTGGAGCATAACCAAAAAAAAATTGAATGCAGTATACTGTTACATGCCTTGACATATGTCAAAAGTGGTCCAAAGAGTCCATTTAAGGATAAATCCATTTTCCAAAGTTATTCATGCGTTTGCTTTATCTCACAAATTTAGTGCATTGCAGAAAATTGAAAAAATATTGAAGAAACAACTAAGTTTTAGAGAAAGTAAGTTGTGTAAGTTACTTTCAACACGCATGACAAGTTTACCAACGAAATCATAATAAATGGTAGTGGGTAGAAGAAATTAATGTATTGGCTAAGTCATACCTTTGAGTAACATGCATGGGTTATTGAGTAGACCACCACTGTGCATTTAAGGCCAAAAGTCTAAGTTTGCGTCGGTGGCCACCTTTCTGTAGTTGTACATTGCGCAGTTGCAAAGGAATTTACAAAGGGAAGGGGAGGAGGGAAGAGAAGGGGTTTATACATGACATCTGACATTGTCATGCATGCTTATTCTTCTTAATAACTTATATTTCGAATTCGTCCAAATATGTAATTGTATTTGTGAAAAGCAAACTCTTAGGACCTGATATGTCATAGAGGTAATTGTAGACATTTCTCTCTACAAGATATTACTATCTAATATAAGCGAAAGTCAATAATATAAATATATATTATCGTGCTATTATGAACATTAAGAGAGGAACCCTTAATGAATAGAAAATCTAGGTACTAGATCATGCCTTAAAAAAAAAAAAAAAAAAAAAAAATTGTATCAGTAAAAACAATGCTGACATTGTTGAAGTCTGTCATCAACAACAACAGACATGATGAATGTCCACATGACAATGAGTAAGACATGAAAGAAAACTTTGAGGAAATCAGGAAGCTCATGACAAAGAGAAGCATTTACTGAGCATGTATGATTTAAGGCCTTAGGCATTATTGATTCTTAGTAAATATTTTAATCTTTTGTGTTAGTTACTATTTCATCACCCACCACATGATATATGTATGACCCTTGTCTTGTCAATTTGCTGTGTCCTTATCATCAACAACGCTAGACTGCTATAATGCTATCTTCATTTTGAACAACTGGGACCAAATAAATTCAGGATACTTAAACAATCCTAACATTGAAGCAGTAATGTGACACCTCAAGTTTGTGATAAAAAACATGTGAATTGGTGCGTACACTCTACTAAATTTATCCGAACTAGATACAAATCCATAGCGAAATGTGGTTTAACTTATTCAATAGGTTGTGATCCTAAAAAGATAGCAAAGCTAATCTAGCAGTCATTCCCTACAAGCTTCAATACACAGCAATCCAAGTTCTGTAAACCTGAGGTTTAACCTATTCAATAGGCCATCACAAAAAGATAACAAAGCCAATCTAGTAATCATGCCCCTGCAGGCTGGAAGCTCCAATACATTGCAATCCAAGTTGTGTAAGCAAGCCCCATTGAGGACATGGGGTACTAAAGTATGAGACTGATTATGCTTCTTAAAATCTAAGTACACATTGTTTAGCACATTATTCTAAATACATCTAAATCTTCTTATGTTTCTAAGAAACATGCATTAGGGAGTCCTTTTCGAAAAGAGAAAGATATCCACTTTAACTCTCCAAAGACTTTTTTGTATTTTATTAGAAATAAGATTGTGTCCTTCTATCTCTGACTAGGAACCCAATCCAAATCCATACAAAACTATCATATTGCTGGCAGAGTGAAAGAAAGAAAAAATAAGTATATTACTTGTCTTCTCTTATACATAACTAAAAAGTATAACTGATGTACACCTACAGGTCAGGATGACTATTAGTAGCAGAACAAAGTTGCAAAGCCATATCCTTGATAATCTGAATCAACCCTTTCAAGTCATTGCTCCCCAACTCAAGGCAATCCATGAGTAACCCGCCCTCCACTACCTCTCTTTGTACTGTCTCCACCACTTCTCTTAGCACACCCTGCTAATCCCAATTCCCCAATCAGATCACACAAACATATATAAATACACTTAATATTCCATGCAAAACTCTTATTTAACAAAATAATTTTCTAACAAGTGCTTTAGGACACTTGTTAAGGTAATAAATATATTTTTAGAATGTTTCAAATTCCAAAATTTATATTTACAAACCCTTGACAAAATAATTTCGTTTTTTATTATTATTTATTATATTGGTTGGCTATGGTTATAATAAATAACTTACTATTTTTAGAATGTTACAAAGTTTAAATTCATATTTATCAAGTGCTCATTAGACAAACCCTTAACAAATACATATAATTTTTATTTTTTTTGGCACATTGAAAGTGCTCGAAGTTGGTACTAAGAGATAGAAGACAGGTACCAATCGCCTAGCTAAGCTATTGGTGATTAATAATTTCATTTTCCATTGAAGCTAAATATAATAAAGTTGTGAATGCATGTTGACTTCTAATAAGTAATAATTGATGTAAGATGTGTTGATGAGATGCACCCACAAATTAATATAGGGATATGTACATGTGGACCACATTGTAAGGTCTATTAATTAATGTTTTGGTGAGACTATTAATAATAGACAACTTAATAAACTTAAAATGAAAACATTAGCATATTATAAGTGGGTAAAATGAAATTCACCAAAAGAATAATGTTTGAATGGCTAAAAGCGTAAAAGTCCTTACCGATTGACGAAACACGCTGAGAAGTCTTCCAAATAGTGAATTACAGATGCTAAGGACCTTTTGGTAATTTCTCCTAACCCAAGCCACCCTATCTACGTCCGTTTCCTTCCGGGTTAACTCACCAAAATACCTTAGTAACTCGTTCATTTCCGAAACGGCGCCGTACAACTCCGTGACTGAAAAATTCCTCCAAGAATAGTTCTTCGCATAGTCCCATCCAGCCGACCACATGAACCCCCAGAACCCTAACCCTAGCCCTCGTTCGAGCCTCTCCACCATCCGCTGAGCTCGCTCTGAGCCCTCGATATCGCCCCGAGCAGCCCGGAGATTAGCTACGCGCTTCATGAGCGAGTGGGCAAGTGAGAAAAGGCTTCGATATTGTGAGTATGAGAGGGACTGAGATGGTGAAGCTGTCACTAGGAGGATGATGAAGAAGAGAACAGTAGCGGTAGATGGCTTAATTCTGACCATTGATTGGGTTTTGAAGGAACTAATCGGACGGCAGAGGTTGATGAAGAACGGAGAATTTCTCAGGTAGCAGCTACATAAGATTTTGATCTGCGAGGGAGATGCGGATACCGGATCGGGTTTCTTTTGGAGCAGCGCAAGTCGGACAAAGAGTTCTTTCATGGGCCCAATGATGAATATCCATAGCTCATATACAATTTCTGGACTTGAACTAAAATGTTTATAAGCCCATTTTACAGAATCATAAGCATCAATTATACACATAAAATTGATGGAGCATGCTCAAATACTTTGTTAACTATTTAAAATTCTTTTCATCTTAAAATGAGAAATTAAATCATTTTAAAAATTGAATTTAATAAATAATTTTAAAAAATTCTTAGAAAATTATAATGATCAATTTTCTTAAAATTTCATTGATTGATTTATTCTAATATGTAGAATTTTTTATTTTATTTTTTGGTTTGATAATATATACATGAATAAGGGGTGAATACAAAAAATGGCAATAAAATTGAGTAACAGGCTTAGGAGAAAAATTAGTCTATATTTAAAAATAAAATTGTGTGTTAATATTTTTTATTATAAATTAATTTTGTTGTAAAAGAATATCAAAATCACTCAATATAAAAAAAGAAATAACTGAATATATAGGTATTATAGGATATTTTTAGCTAAAAAATTAGTTAAAACTTAGAAAAACACCATTTAGACTTTTAGTATAATATAGATATGGATAACTAAGGTAATTGTAAATTTATTCTTACATCATTTGATTACTTAGGGGAAAAAAAAAAACCTAAAGGTGAAAAGTTTTGACCACGATGAGTATAAACTTGTCTATGAGAAAACTTCTCAATTTTATTTTTTCTTTTTAACCTTAATAGATGGATTTACCAATTCTCTTCATAAAAAAAAAAATCATGAATGGGTGCAGTTAACCTTTTTTTTTTTTTTTTTTTTGGTAGCATTGCTATCACCAATGAGGGGAAGCTTTCTAGATCAAACCTCTTCACCCCACATTATCTACAACAAAACATCAAAAAATAAAATAAATAAATAAAGAAAAAAAGACAAATTAAAAAGAAAAAGATAGCATCCTCAAATATTTATTAATGCTTAAAAGTTTCAATGCTCAACACTACAGCCAATTCATGAAATCTTTGTTGGATCCTGTAAATAGTTGTGCCAACTCATATTGGAGAAATGCCAAACTAGCTAATGTATGAATTTCCTTCAATTTTATTCCTCCTTTTCAATTTAAGACAAATGAAGTTATAAAATGAGTGGTTACAATTATAATCCAAAAATTCATACTTGTCTTCTCTAGCAATGAAAATAACAACACTGAAATGCTGTCATAACCTATCCCTTTCTTTAGATATTATATTGCCATTGTTATTGAATTGTTTGTCAACCCAAGTTCCTCCCCCTTTCCTCCTTTTCCTTCAAAGAAAAACATTATTGGGTCCTCAAAAAATGGTATGGTGGTTCACTAAAAATCCAAATGCTTAGAAGCACAAATTTTAATTTAACTATCATATACTCAACTCAATTTAATGAAATTTAAAATTTTAAAATAACTATACCATCATATATAAGTTATTTGTTATATTAAAGTCACTTTCTTTTTTTTAATGTAAGAGTAATTTGTCAAATTTCTTTTAGCAACATATCTTAGTTAAATCTATGCTCTACTTGTATTTTTTTTTTTTTCCATGTCCTCTGAGTTTTAAGGAATAATATCAATAGGCATTGTCCTTTGGGTTTTGGTGTATAATATCATCGAGAACTGTCATTTCGACTTTGGAACAATTTTTTAAACTAATATTACTCGTTAAATATTAAGATGGATGAAATTAAAAAACTTTAAAAAAATTATATGAACTGACTAGTTTAATTCAATTCTTATTATTAATTTACAAAATCAATTTTTTTAGTTTTATTACGAGTCAAGTAATAGAAATCATGATTAGCTTATCAACTTAAGAATTAATAATATATATATATATATATATATATATATTATTATTATTTATAAACCACAAAATTTTCTGATTATAATATTACAAAAATGATTATACTTGAAAAAAACACACATGTCAATTCTTGATAATAAAACAAAAATAATCTTTTCTAATTATAAGTTATTTCATGTACAAGTGGTACTGCTTTCATATTTTAAATTAAAGGGGGCGACGTGGATTTAAGATATTATTTTTTTTATTTACATAGGTGGAGGTTGTGGTTTCTTTCAATTTCACACTTGTAAGTTACGAGTAGTGAAAGTGTATCTATCTTTCATACAATAAAGGTACTAAATTTACTTATGTAAATAAATATTTATATAAATTTGATATAATAAATAATTTTTTTTATAAAATTTAAATAATATGATATTTAGAATTTTAATTAAATCAAATTATGAGTATATTTAGCAAAGCACAAGATAAGCTTCAAGCGGTGATGGTTTTTTCGAGTTCAAGTTATAGAAAAATACTTATATGAAACAATAATTATGAATCAACAAGGGATTATATCTAAATACTATGTGTAAAAAAAGAAAAATTCTCATTTTTTAGCACAAGTACCTAATGCATCTGTCGATATCACCTGCATGGCAGAAAGGCATAGCTCTGAAGTATACATATACAAATATGAGCTTCATTTTAAGCCCTTATATGGATTACCTTCCTTTTATCATCATCGTCGTCGTCATCTCCTTCTGATTAGAGATTTTTCTCCATCGTTTTCCTGACCCCAGCCCCCAAAATATCGGTTGCCCAACTCGCTTCCTCGTCTCCATCTATCTGTCTTCTTCTAGACGCTTCTACAAAAGCAGTGTATGTGTCACATATTTGGATATGAATGTGGAATTATCTACAAGAGATCTACATTTGTTTCTAACATTATGCATAGTAATCAGGTTAGTGCCTGCAATGACCCAATGGGGTTTCTTTTGCCATTTCAATTTCTTAACTTTTTCATGTGGGTCAAATTTTTGCTTAGTGTTTTGGCTTTGGCTATTCCTTGTGCTTCATTCTTTCGTCCTTCATTGTAAATGGTTAATGGGTTTTGTAATTATTCACTGGATTATGTACTGTGCCTGGAATTGGGAAGATTTTAGTCAATTTCGTTTTCCGGAATTTTCCCTTGGTATTCATGCTTTTGCTTTTTAACAAATTTCGCTTCTTTTCACACTTATATTATTATTTGAATAAAAACCCTTAATATTAACGTTCATGTTCAAGCTTGGATCGGGTTCAGAACAGCTCCACTTCTTGTTCAGTGCCAATAAATTTATTTTCCTTTTCCCCGTAGTGATATTCACCAATGTACTAAGAAATGCTAAGATTATTTCGACCTCTCCTCAGTCATAAGTATGAAAAGTGATTTAATCCATCATGGTAGGTCTAGTAGTTCTCTTGAGTGAGGTTTCTATCTTACGAAAATGGTTACTGGAAGGGCATATGGCATTTTGCAATCATGTTGTAGTGAATTTGACTCGTGAAGTTTGAACAACCTTTTGCATGAATTACTTATTTTAAGCGGTTGGTTATCAACAACTTTTAGGGAAGTAGCAGTTATTAACAACTTTTTGGGAAGTAACAGTTTCAAAGTCAATTTGAATTTTTCTTTTGTGCGAGGATATTTACTTAGTAGAAACAACTATAAAGTTGGCAAATTGCAGGCCAAGCTTATGCCAGGGAACAACTACAACTGTGATCCTGCAACTCCCAGATCCAGATTGGAAAGGCTTCTGAGGGAAAGAGAGCTAAGGAAATCCAACAGATTGTTACAACTGAATGAGGAGGGGAGAGATGGTAACAAAGAGTCAGAACTCTTTGGGAACGATTCATATATAAGCGAGGGTGAAATTTTGGGCCTTCCTAATGAGGAAGAGGTCTTGGAAGGGGTTGCAGGTGCTAGATCTCTTGTAGATGGCTGGCAATGGCAAGATGGACGGTCTTCAAAACAACGTTTATTGGTGGTTGCCAACAGGTTGCCAGTCTCTGCTGTTAGGCGGGGTGAGGACTCATGGCAACTTGAGATGAGCGTAGGGGGCCTAGTTAGTGCACTTTTAGGCAAGTTATACATCATCATCTTTCATTATTTGCATTGTTTCTATTTGTTATTTTTTCTTTGGAAAATTATGTTAAATACCTGATTGCTGATAATTACTTACAACTCACGATATTGATTATATTGTCTACACTTTCCGTTGAATTACTCTTTTGAACACGTATTGGGTTTAGTATCCCTAAGGTATTGGTTATATAATGTTTGGTGATTCTATTTAAGGTGTAAAGGAGTTCGAGGCCAGATGGATCGGGTGGGCTGGTGTGAATGTTCCTGATGATGTTGGACAACGATCATTAACTAAAGCTTTGGCAGAAAAGGTTTTAGAATCTCTTCCACTCCTTAAAAGTTGTTTGAATTTTGTCTTTGTAGGTTCTATGATCTATATCATCATAATGATGATCAAGCACCCTACTCCTTGCATTACCTTTATACATATGATGCACTCTCTTCTTAACTATGTCTGGTTAACTGCAGAGGTGTATCCCAGTATTTCTTGATGAGGAGATAGTTCATCAATACTACAATGGTTACTGCAACAACATCTTATGGCCTCTTTTTCATTACCTTGGGCTTCCACAAGAAGACCGCCTTGCTACAACCCGTAGTTTCCAATCTCAATTTGATGCCTATAAGAAGGCAAACCAATTGTTTGCTGACGTAGTCAATAGGCATTATGAGGACGGAGATGTTGTTTGGTGCCATGATTACCACCTTATGTTTCTTCCAAAATGTTTGAAAGAATATAACAATAAAATGAAAGTTGGCTGGTTTCTCCACACTCCCTTTCCTTCCTCAGAAATACACAGGACACTGCCTTCTAGATCAGAGCTGTTGAGATCTGTTCTTAAAGCTGATTTAGTTGGGTAAGTCATTTACTCCACAGCATGGTAATTTAATGTTTTATTTGTAATCGCGGAAAGGTTTCTAAAATAAGAAGGACTTTAGTTTCTTGAAATCTGAAAAGTAAACATATATTTGGTTAACGTGTGTTTTGGGGTTTAAAATGTGAAAATATTAGGTTCTTAAGTGTCTTGGGGTTGAAGTGTGGAAACTAATATTATATTACATTGACCTTAATTTTAGATTTGGAAATTATCATAAAGTTGGAATTAGGTGCTTAAATGTTGAATAAAAACATAAAGAGATCACAGTATGATAGGTGCTTTATCATGAGAACTTATAGGAGCATATATTTCGTAAACTTCATAGTTGAGAATATCGTTGGTGCATTAGTATTGGAGTGCGATGCCAAGTTCAAGAGTCACATATATTAGTTCTAATTTTTTTTATTTTTTATTTATTTTTGCTAAGGAGGCTTTGTCTAACTCAAACTGCCATTTACAAATTGTTGGCATCGAATTTAGAAGAGCAAGTTGATTCTTTTAATAAACTTAACAGGCAAATTAGTTCTGCCTGAGTTTAGGCCTTCATTAGGATAGGACATCAGGGATTTGAAAGGATGATACGTGACACCCCAAGGGTGTCTGCTGGAGTAACCTCTGCTATATACGTTAGTACTAGGGAGCTTATTTGTCACTAGTCCTTTTGGAGTTAACATAGGTGGTCCCATCCCTGGATTGTGTCATTCAGTTCATGATTCTTCATGCCTAAATGTGTTATGTTTCTGCATTCCGAGGAAAGATTTGTATTGTATTTGAAGGTAGAGTTACTAGGACTCTTAGAGTAGACTAATGAGTTTGCATATATAGACATTAGTTTATATTTATAAGCAAACTTGCCTACAATGTCAAAATTGCTTCATCTTTTTTCCTCTCTGCTTTCTTAAATTCCACGTGGTAGCTGATTCTCTTTTCTCTCTCTATATATATCTATCTACCTCTATCTATTTATCTCTCTGTATTGCATTGTTTTGTGCTGTTTTTTTTCCCTTTGGTGCATTGACTCCTTTTATGGTTGCCTTTAGCAACCTATCAACATGGGTATTCCACTCTTGGATTCACTTAATAAACTATAAATTTCATAAAGAAAACTATACAAATTTTCATGTATGATAGATTAACTATTCTAGAGCTTCCAAGACCAAGAGTCTTGGGAGTGCTTTCTTTAGTTTTAATACCAGTTTAAGCAGTTTTTGTCTTGAACTTCTAGTATTTTTCCTTCACACTGAAGAGTCTATATGCATCTTGAGTGTAATCAAAAGATTCAGACAAAGCAAGGAGTAAGAATTTTAAGACAGAGTCTTTTTTAGCTTCTTCTCTCTCTCTTTCTTTTATCAATCTAATCTATTCATCCGTCTATCTGATTCTTCCTACTTTCTGCTATATCTAACCACTTCAAAAAAGTATAGCTGCTGAACCTTAGAGAGTGTCAAACCTTCAGTATCTTCTAATCCAGCTACTGCTGGAAAGCTTATCACATATGCGACTTCATCCATCAAATTTCATCTAATCAATTTTCAATTCTTCCACATAGTCCATAAATGATAAACTCTTTCTCATTTTTCTGTCTATCATAAATCTGTGCAGTTTCCATTTTATTTTCACCAATTCTGTATGCATTATGATATATTTCCTGAGGAAATTGTCTCTTTACTCCAACTGATGTTTTATGAGTCTTCATAATCAACTTCATATTAGATTTCGCATGAGGTCTTTTATGGTATGACATTCCAAGCCCTTAGAAGCTTGGCATAAGCTAAATCTGGCGGATGCCAAATTGTTTGAGTAGAACGTCCTTTCTAATAACCACACACGCTGTATATTTTCAATTTCAGCTACACAAAAAATGTGAAGGCGATGCCTTTAGCTGATTGCTTTTATATGCTATCATACCAAGTGATGTGTATCAGCAACAAAGTCTTGAGGAAAATTAGTAAAAAGTATGTGAATCTATATTGATTACATAACATAGTTATGCATAAATATTTAAGGATACATGCTAACCATAAAAAATATATAGAATTAGGTACCAAACTTTTTGTTGTCTTACTTTTCCGGTATTGATACGTTTCTGTAATTGACATCTTTGATATGCCTACTCCCTGTGTAGTTGTGCCAAATTCTTTATATGTTCATCATGAGTTTGAGGACTAGATGCTACTTTTGATGATCAATGGTACAAGTTTGAGAGGCTAGTCATAAAAGGCACTGATACCCAAAGTAATATTTTGGCATAGTGGAATGGCCCCAAATTAAAAAGAAAATAATTACATAAAAGTAAAAGGACTACATATACAGTTCTGAAGGGGGTACCATGTTATGCATCACAAGCTAGGGTATTATGTCCCCATTTGGCCTTAAGGTGCTTCTAAGTCCCCCAATCTCAGGTGTTAGGATTTCTGTTGTAAAAAAGAAATCAAAAGAAACAAATAGGAGTCTGGATGTTTGAATCAAACTATCAACTGAAGTGATCCAATTCAGGTCCACAGGCCATTTAAGGATTGTCTCGAGATGTTTGTTTTATGTGCTTTTGTAGTTCTCAGATTAAAATACATATGTTCATTCAATGATATGTTGCTTGGAGTATTTGGAACAAGTGCTTGACATGCTTTTGCTAGTTTTTATATGCTATGCACTATGCTACTCACACTAGTCATTGTTTTGAGTGCAACCAAAGTTTGATCGGGTAAATCTTTCTACTTCCCAGTTTCCACACTTATGATTATGCTAGGCATTTTGTTAGCGCTTGTACTCGTATTCTTGGGCTTGAGGGTACACCTGAAGGAGTAGAGGATCAAGGAAAGCTTACTCGTGTAGCAGCTGTACGTACTATCTAATCGTATTCTCTATCTTCTCTAAATTTGTACAAGCAGAATGGAAACTTTTATTGATCATATTGCTTGTAATTTAGCATTAAATGTATTTACCAATGTGGATTTATGTCCTTCATGTGATGCCAACATATTTTTTGGGGAGCTTTAAACTACAGTTTCCTATTGGGATAGACTCTGATCGATTTATTCGAGCCCGTGAACTCCCTCAAGTCCAGGATCACATGAAAGAACTGAAAGACAGATTTGCTGGTCGAAAGGTATGAGCACTGGGTTTATTTAGAAGCACCATATCTGACAGTTAGATAGAACTGCCTCAAAAAGCATTCTATTTTATAATTATAACTGTTGAAAATTAGAAGTTTATGGACTCTCCAAGTCTGTATGACCATATGAACCCATTTCTTTATAGTACTCCTTAACTTGCTGATAAGTGATGACTTAATCTGAAAATCAAACTAGTTCAAAATATGTGCACTATGAATTGTCATTGCTCTTTCTTTCATTTGATAAACATGTTACAGGAATTAGGTATACTTTCTGTATTTTGTGTTTTGATCCTACCTTGACAGAGTTTTGCCCCTTTTTCTTATATTTGTATCACATAATGAGTATCACTCACTGGAGTTTTCTGATTAAGGAATGAAATATTTAATAAAAGAAAAGAAGAAAAGGTCATCTTCTAGTTCATAAATCTCCTCAATAACTGAAGTTGTTCTTTCACACTTAACTTATTTCTTCTTAACATGTATTAATAGGCCTACTTCTCATGTTTTTTATTCTAATCACTTTTTGTGTCTATTCTACTGTGGGCAGGTAATGTTAGGTGTTGATCGTCTTGATACAATTAAAGGAATTCCCCAGAAGATCTTGGCATTTGAAAAGTTCCTTGAGGAAAATCCAGATTGGCGTAATCAAGTTGTTTTGCTGCAAATTGCAGTGCCAACAAGGACAGATGTGCCAGAGTGTATGTTCCTTCTTAATGATGTTGGTTCCCTTTTTGATATTTTAATCTATCTAACTGGAATCTTATCTATATTCTACTTGTGTTTTGCTTGTTAGGATAGCATCGGGACTATTGTAAACTGTCTGTGTATGTGTCCAGTTTTCTCAGTATGATGTACCCAGTTCTCGGATTTTTAATGCAATAAAGTGATGGACAATGCACACAGTACTCCCACACAGTGCCAGCAATATCATGTGGTTGTTGTTGCCAGTTGTGTTATTTTTTATCGCCAATATAATTAGCCTTGGGAAAATAATGGCTGTAAAAGAATCACCAATAATGTATAACTGATCTTAGCAATGGTATCAATATCATGCAGTTCTAGTTTAAATTGATGATGTGTTCAATTGGCACACAGTCAGGCATACACTGCCAAAGCTCATAATAAAGATTTATTAATATGCTTAGTTCCATTAACTTGTACTATATTGTCTTTCTTTCTAATGATATTTCTTCTTCTATCAGAAAAGAAATGAGCTCATACTGTATTGTGGAACACAAGTGCTCTTACTAAAATACTGGACTCAGATATATAACTCGTTTATTGGGGAAATGTAATAGAGAGGCTTATATCTATCAAGAATATTGCAAACATCTTTAAAATTTAGAAATGCGGCCGGCAAACAAGACGTAGAATGTTTCTATGAGATGACTAAGAATTTATTGAAGAGACAAAAAAAAAAAAAGACTCAAAAAACAACCTTTTTGCTTATTCCAGAGAGAGAAACCTTATCACTTACAGACTAAATTGTTTTCATATTAACAATCTGATTCTGATCATGGACCTGACTACTTTTTTTTTTTCCCTTTCCTATGGTTTCTTCTTGATGCCGTTTGACTACTTATATAATTCATACGTTCCTTCTAAGATTCTTTCTCATTCCTCTTATCCTGTCATATAGACAATTAGTTTTGTTGGTTAATTTCAATTCTTAATCATCAATCTTCAGTATTTTTTTGGTCTACCTTATCTAAGAAATTTCATGTATGACTTTGCTTTCTTACCATCCTATTATTTTTTTCTTTTTGCAAAGATGCCGTTGAAATACTGTTGCATTAATAATGTTAATTTCATTTTTTGCTTTGACAGATCAAAAGCTTACGAGCCAGGTTCATGAAATCGTTGGACGCATTAATGGTAGATTTGGAACACTTACTGCCGTTCCTATACATCATCTGGTTTGTCTTTCTTGTTAATATCTGTATCATTTGGTATTCAGCAATGTAAACCATCTCAAACATTTATATGTATGAACATGATTAATGCCTTATACTGTTGCATATATAAATTCCAATACTTGAGAATCTGATATAAATCTGTTTTTTCCTCATTCAGTTTATATAAATGTGCTCATGAATTTTTATCATGTATAGCCATTTATGAAATGTGGGGATCCATCATTGACAAAGAAGACACATGTTACATGAGAATTAATTTTAATCCAATACACTTGAGTTTACTACATATTTTTCTAATCAAAATTAATTGGACCATTTGGACTCTCCAATACACTTGGATATCTTAGGGAAGCACTTTTCCTTTTAAAGTTTTTTTCTGCGAGCTCCAAGGGATAAAATGTTCTACTCATTTCCATGCATTGGAAATGGAGAAGAAAAATGTTAGGTGAAACTATTCACCTCATAATTTGCTTTTTTGAGCGCGATACCAGGATTCGGGATCTTACATCCCTACCCATCTTATCTGGAATAGGATTTTTTTGGGCTTCCTGCTGGTATTCAGCTGCAGGTGCTTCACACAAGGTCTCTGTGAACTTTGCAGTGCAATTGGCATGCGGTTTTTTGTTGTTCGCTTTCCTCTTGTACTTTTTCTGTTTCTGGTTATTTAGGAGGACTGCTGACCCCAGTCTCTTGTATGTTATCTCTCCGTTAATGTAATTTCTTTCTTATTAAAAAATGGCTAAGTAATGATTATGCTTGTATGTTTTCTCACGAGACCCACATAAGTCTTCAGTTTCTCTTTTCCTCTAATCATCTTCTTTGTAACTGTTTTTTGCTGATTACATGGAGAACTCTGAAGCATTTGTTTTTTGTTTACAGGATCGGTCTCTTGACTTTCACGCATTATGTGCACTATATGCTGTTACTGGTAATTATATTTTCTTCCGTAACACTTGATTGTTAATTAATATTCTTATTTATCGGTATTCTGCTCTAAGTACTGTTGATTTTTTTAACTACTTAGTTCGCCTGCTCTACCTCCAATTGAAGACTTCTGAGATGTTGATATTGTAAAACTAAAGAAAGAGAGATGGTGAAAACCCCAAGCAGTATTATATTGCTAGTGTGGTGTTTGTCCAATAAACTTCTTAATAAGATGATATTACTAGCCTGTCCCTGTGCTTTTTGTTGATTATGTCTTCTTGCTTGAATTTCTCTACTTGTAACTTAATTTTTCCATTTTGTTGTAGTACATTCAACCTATTGACATTTTATTTTGTGGTGATGTGTGATAAAATTTATGTTCTTCTGGTTTGCTGGGTGAGTATCCTGAGCACACCAACACAACTAACATCTTGCAATTGGAAGGAAAATTACCTCATTTCGAACTATGACTACGTTGGGAAAAATTTCAGAGAGAAAAAGGAAATTATTTACAAATTATTCATTATAGTGTTCATAGTTTCAATTGAAATGAACTTCAATTAAGTTCCTCGTATGAACATACTACTCGTTTCTGTTTCTTTACTTTTGCAATTAATTCAGCGAGATTAGCTTTGATGTTTATTTGTCTGTTACATGCATATTAGAATTGTACTCAACTTGTTCGACAGAACCATTAATGGAAATAGGTGTAAATGTCGTTATTTTTATCTTCATTGTAATATAAGGGGCTAGGGTTATGTTTAAACTTTAATTTTACGCGGATTGTACCTCTCTAACCCTTTTCTTGTTTAGATGTAGCACTTGTTACGTCCTTAAGGGACGGAATGAATCTTGTCAGCTATGAATTTGTTGCCTGCCAAGCTTCTAAAAAGGGAGTACTAATTCTAAGTGAGGTAATACTTTTTTCCTTGTCTTCAGTAAGCTTAGAGATGATCTTCTAGCCTTCAAGTGGACGGGAAGAAATATTTCCTTTTGATTGATGACAAATGGTTCAGATAATAGCTTTTACTTGCAGGATCTTGATAGAAGTAGCAAATAAGTTAAGCATGAACATCAACTTAATAAAGGACACCAAGCCCAAGTTCATTTAGGCTTATATTATGGAGTAATGAGGATTCTATTAACAATTTTTCGCCTTCATCTAATCATTTATATTATATGTATGTATTTCAGAATGCATATGTATATGAATATGTGCTTGTTTGTTTCTCTCTCTCTCCATTTGTGTGTTAAAATTTGTACAAGGTTGCACTTCAGTTAAAGCTTGCTCTTCTAAATAAGCAGATTTAATCTGAAAGCTTAAGCTAATCATATTCTTCCTGAGAAGCTGGCTTGATTTGAGCTTTATATCCTGCATTTTCATTCAAGACCACCTAACCTGAACAGTTGGATTCTAAATTTGAAAAAATGATTGTAGCAGAAATGACGATGTTGAGCTGGGATGAGTGTCAATACGAGGAAGACAAGCTTGTCTGTCCCAAGTTAAAGGTTTCTCTAGTTGGGGATGAGAACGGGGGAAGTCATAGATCAAGGAGATACAGCCACAGGTAGAGGATTCTAAACTGAAGGGAGATTGAGAATGACATTGATAGAAGTTATAGAGAGATATATGTCTAGAAGAGATGTAGAAAGGCATTGAGGGTAAGGAACTGTATCCAATTGAAACCTATGCTAGTACAAATTGATCTTGTTAAGAGTAGAAAAGAAAGAGTTAGGGAATTGGAGAGCTTAACAAATATGTAGCCTTCTTTTCTATTTATATTAAAGAGAGCCAACAAAATAAGACTAAAGTACCCCTTAACTTAGTAACACACTTAAGTTAAACCTAAATAGGATAGCCGTCACACTGACACCTAGTTGTACTCTCTAACACTCTTCCTTAAGCTGGAGCATATAACATTCAAGCTTGTACATGTGAAACCCAACAATTCATAACTATCAACAGAGCTTTTCAGGAATCATTGTGGTAGTTTATTGGAAAAGGTAGAGGAAGAAGAGAGGGATGTAATTACTAATTAGTTCTACCTTTGGAGAAGGTAGAGGAGAAACGGGGAATTTGTCAAACTGAAGAAATAAATAAGGTGTCCTGGTGTCTAGTATTAGTTTAGGGGTGGAACTTATATAATCCTGCATTTCTAACAGAATCTATGTGATAAAAATCCTTTGGGGTATAATGGTTAGCCATTAATTTGGGTTTCTTGGGACCATTAATCAGTACAAAAAGTATATCTGTTAACTTGAGGTGTAGATGGTCAATTAAGATCACTGATGCATATTGTTCTCATCCTTTATGTATTTTGGGAAAAAAATTTGAATGATTTATAAATTCATTGTATGTAATTACTTTTTCTTCGACAGAAAATCAACAACATATTCGTGCAATTTGTATTCTGTGAAATAAATATGATGATAATTCAGGCCAAAAAGTGATGATAATGTGTGTCAAGAACTAAATAATTTTGGAGATGACAATTGAGCCACATTCTATTTCTTTGAAGCTATACTGTGGGTATCGCAATATTTTTAATGGTTTAAGGTTTGTCTGGTGATAACATTTCAAGAAAAAGAAAAATAGTAGCTGCATTGTATTTATTACAATAAAATATCAATTATCAAGAAGAAACATATCCTAGTTTTACATTCAGATAAATCGAATTCCTGTAATTTTTCATTTCCAGTTTGCAGGTGCAGCACAGTCTCTTGGTGCAGGTGCTGTCTTGGTAAATCCGTGGAACATCACAGAAGTTGCTGCATCCATTGGTTATGCTCTGAATATGCCAGCTGATGAAAGAGAAAAAAGGCATCAACATAACTTCAAGCATGTGACAACTCACACATCCCAAGAATGGGCTGCAACTTTTGTGAGGTGTTTATATATGGTGCTGATAATTTGCTTCTGTTGCCTAAATTGAATCACAATCATTTCATGCACTTGATTGAGTTGATAACACCTCACCTCCCCTCCTCTTCATGAAAAGAGAAAGGATAACTAGCAGAGTGGAGCAGAGAGAGAGGGGGAAGTGTTGCCTTAGTTTGATGGGAAATAAGGAAAATGACTACTGAATGAAAGTTGAGAAATCCTACTAGAAAGAGATTGAAAAGCACTTCTAAATATCCTTTTTCCATAAACAAGAGACTGTGGTTCTTTAATTTGTAATAGTTTTGGCATGTTAAGACTTAACAGCTCATAGACTGGATTGCTAATAAAAGAGTATCCATGGCAAAATGGAGATCTCATCGTGTCGTGACTCTATTCATTGTTGTATGACTCAAAATTTTATATCTAACTGTTCGTTGCATTTGACACCTGTTTACATTTTATTATTTTATGTTTGCAGTGAACTCAATGATACCATTGTTGAAGCTCAACTTAGGACTAGACAAGTTCCACCATTACTTCCCATCAAAACTGCAGTTGATTGTTATTCAAAATGCAGTAACCGATTAATTATACTGGTATGCCTGTTTATGCTAATTCAAGTGCTATTCCAGTTTATTTGCACCTATTTTTAGCTCTAGTTTTCAGACTTTCTTATGGGATAATTCTTCCTTACTTTGTGAAGACTAACTGTGTCTGCTAAGTTAAGTATAGGTGTTGATGTTATATAAAAAAAATGACAGTATATATAGAATACCGGAGGAGTGAAGAGAAAGAAGGAAGAGGAAAGAGGAGAGGAATGACCAGATAGGAAAATTCCCTAAGTCAATAACTGACACGCAAATTACATAATAACCTTGTTATTTTGCTACCTCAAAATAACTTAAATTGTAATAGGAATAAAGTACCATCTGTCATAAACTCATAATAATTAATAGAATTCCAAATAGGATAATTTACTAGTAATAAGCTCCCTCATTATGTCCAAAATAATTACAGATCCTGATTATGTCTTCTCAGACTGGGGAGAAAGTTACATGTGGCTGAATTGTCATTTCCCTTGTACATATATGTGTCCGTGCCACAAGGATTATTTATAGTAAAAAGTTTTTATTTTAGGTTGTCCAAAGAGCTTTTGAACTATAAACTTAAATGAATTATCCCCCTATACTTCAAAGACAACTGACAAAGAGAAGACAATAACAGGTCAAAGCATTAAAAAATCCCCACAGAAGGAATGTCTTCACAGGAATAACAAACAGCTTTCAGAACCTATGATCTAGCATAATTTTGGATTTCTAAAGTCAGAAACGAACAACACATCTGGCTCTCAATGGAGTACTACAGCCAACTCAAGGCCTAATTCCCCTGCTGCTCCTTCTCCTCTAGCCCTCTCAACCATCCTTCCTTTTAAAAGAACATATGGCTAAGTGTGGCCAAGAGCATGACCAAAGTGTTTCCAGCTTCACGGGCATCCTTTGAGCCTCTTAGAAGTGCCCTGTTCTTTCCCATGGCCATGGAGCACATGTTCCCATGCAGTTTTTTTTTTTGAAACTGCAAACTGCAGGTGGAGGCTTAAACCTGTGTGGAACCCTTTCCAAAGGCTACTTTAGTATTGTTTATTCTTCCTGCTTCTGCTTTTAGTTTCCTAAAAGCAGCAGTTTCACTGTTTGGTAAGTCATCAGCATCTGTTTAGGATGCTTATAGAAGTAAGTCAGGAGTTTCTTTGAGAAGCCGATGATGTTTTTTTGTTTGTCTTCATACCAGTCTTTTAACATTTCAACAGCAGCTTCTAGCAGCAATTTTTAATACTTGATTCTCTCAGCAACTTCCAAAGAATAAAAATCAGTTTTTTATTTAAAAAAAAAAAAAAAAACATTTAAAGGGGTTCCTGATGTGTTTAATGATGAGTGTGGTGCCAGACATGGGGTAGACATACTTGAGCCTAATTTCAGTCTACTTGGTAGGTTCTTCCTTCCCAAACAAGTACCTTGAAAAAATAAGAAAAGAAAAAGAAAGACTTCCATGGGAATTGTGTACATGTAGTTTCTTGATTGCTCAGTGCCTATTCAACTCCATTCCTTAATTTAATTAAAAAGAAAAAGAGCACCTTAGACTATCATTTTTGAGCTATTACATTGCAGGGTTTCAATGCTACATTAACTGAACCTGTAGATGCCCTTGGGAGAAGGGGAGGTCAAATCAGAGAAATGGATCTAAAATTGCACCCAGATATAAAAGAGCCTTTGAAAAAGCTATCTGATGATCCAAAGACAACAGTTGTTGTCCTCAGTGGAAGCGACCGAAACGTCCTGGATAATGTACTCTGCCCAAACTCCATTTTTCTTTTCCCAGCAGCTTATGCTTTGGGACTAACAGTTTTTTTTTTTTTTCCTTTTTTCAGATTTTTAGTGAATATAATATGTGGTTGGCAGCAGAAAATGGGATGTTTCTACGTCTTACATCGGGAGAATGGATGACAACTATGCCTGAAAATTTAAACATGGAATGGGTTGATAGTATAAAGGTGAACATTTTAGTGAGACAAAAAATAGTAAAACACATGTGCAAATTTGCTTGATTTAAAAGCCTGAACTTTTTATATATTTAAACAATTTCAGCATGTTTTTGAGTATTTTACCGAAAGAACTCCGAGATCTCATTTCGAGCTTCGTGAAACTTCACTTGTTTGGAATTACAAGTATGCAGGTATCTGACATTACTATCTGGTCATGTTTTCTTCAAATTGTTCAGAAGGGTCTATATGCATGCAGCCAAGTGTGCTTAGCCACCTGCACATAACTTTTTCACTTGATTATTGTATTCCTTTTTTTTTTTTTCCCCTTTCTTTCTTTTTTCTTTCGTTCTGGGTAAATGCTGATTACACTTTCTAAAAATATATTATGACATTAGATGTCGAGTTTGGAAGGATTCAAGCAAGAGATTTGTTGCAGCACCTTTATACAGGCCCAATCTCAAATGCATCTGTTGATGTTGTCCAAGGTGGCCGCTGTGTTGAGGTCCGGGCAGTTGGTGTTACCAAGGTGCTTGCATTTTTATTTTTTATTTTTACCTTGTAGAGAGAGTTCATATCAGCTTTCTACTTATTTGACCATACCATTAGCTTCTTTTTTTTTTCTTTTTATCAGAAGCTTTCATGTTGGATCCTCTAACAAAACTCATGTCTGTCTTCCCTATCTGTTACTCTCATGTCCATACAGGGTGCAGCTATTGATCGTATCTTGGGAGAAATAGTTCATAACAAAGGAATGAAGGCACCTATCGATTATGTCCTTTGTGTTGGACACTTTCTAGCAAAGGTGTGCTCTTGTTGGGATTTCAACTAATTTGTGGATGCCTTTTATTAAAAAAATTATGCAATTCTCTTTTCTGAATCCATTCTATAATTTCTTTCTGCATGATTTAAACAATTGAATGACTTTTTCTGCAACCCAGCCTCTCATCTCTTATTAGTCATTCTAGATTCACATATCTTCCATTGATTGTTTTCCCAATATTGAGGTACAGTTTTGAGACTGATAGTTAAGAGATGAGCCTGTGAGGGGTTTCACATGCTTGGTGGGGAAATAAGAAGAGGAGTGAGAAGCAAAGTCCCTGCAGGAAATGGAAGTTCCTCACTTGTACTGTAGATTACCCTTTTCTTATTTAGTTCTTGAAGCTTCATTTCAAAAGAAATATATTTATCACAAGGATGAAATCACCATGCAGAACTTTTACAGGTCTTCCAATTTTCATTAATTAAGATGTCAGAATCCTGCCTACATGAATGTTTTCTGGTGGTAATCATGTTAGAGAAATAGAACTTTGGCATTCATACATATGCAACCACACCTACTGTTAGGAAATACTTACTTTTAAAATATATATATATATATATATAATTACTTGAAGTACATGTACTATTTAAAACGCACAAGAAAGGTGTACAATAAGAACGACCCTTTTGATCATACCCATATCTCTCTCATCTTCTGTTGATATCAGCATTTTAGATCAAGAAAATATTGCTATCAGTATATATGAGGTGCAAATGTTTGTTATTCTTCTATTAAATGGTTTATCATCCATAATGTACACTATTTTCTCAGTAAATGAATTAACGTCATTCACTGCCAAGAATCATATAACTGGTGATATAGCCATCAAATACAACAAACATTGGTCTTTTGGCCAGAGATTATTTTTCATTTGTTTTTTATCAAGTTGAATTCAGATAAATCAAATATTACAGACGAGCTCATGGGTGTGTTTCAATGCTTAGGGTGAATAATGAATGTACAAACTTCTATTTGTTTCAGGACGAAGATGTCTACACATTTTTTGAGCCAGAGCTTCCTCCTGAATCACCACCAGCAGCAAGAGCTACACTAGCCAATGCTGTTAGGACATCTCTGCCAAAGTTTTCACCCTGTAAAAGTGGGTCCAAAGCATCTCGGTATAAGAAGCAACGCTCAATGTCAACTTTAGAAAAGAAAGAAAATAATCATGAAAGTGGGATTCCTTGGCAGCCGACACCGCGTGATAGAATTTCTCTGCATGAGGGTTCTTCAGTATTAGATCTTAAAGGTGACAATTACTTCTCTTGTGCTGTTGGAAGAAAGCGATCAAGTGCACGTTATCTCCTTGGAACATCAGATGATGTGGTCAATCTCTTGAAGGAGTTGCATATCATTCTTAATCATCAAGTTGATTTATAGGCCATTATGCGAGTTTGGGAACCAAGCATGAGTTCTGGAAGGTGTGCGGTGTAACCACCGGGATAATTGTTGAATGACTATCTCCTGTCAGATCGCCTTTCCTTAGAACAAATAAGGCTTCCTATTGGAAAATCTTATTTGAGCTGACAACTGTTGCTTTTCTGAAAGCAGCAGCATCATAGTACCTTTGACAAATTACATGGCAGTATAAAATTTTCAATTACAATTCGTCATTGACAAATATATAGAAGGTAATTAAAGGATATAGATCCTATTATCTCTCTGATGATTCAATTTCATTTTCACTTTACGATTTGCTCCATGTGGTTATTCAGATGAGAACATTTTAGCATCAATTTTTATTTTCATTATGCAGTTACATGCAAGTCCTGGCCTCTCTTTCAAGTCTAGTAGAGTAGTAGGTAGCCCCTCAGTTCAAAACCTCAAGTTGATGGCCATTATCATTTATGTGAATGAGGTTCTGTTGTAGCCTAAAACATGTATGTGTACAGGGAGCGTTCAACCAATGTTCCAAAATAGAGCAGTTGTCCACAACCTCAAGATTCTGAAAGTGACATATATTGCGTGGTAAATTTTGATGCATGCAGACATTCTGTCCTTCCCCCTATCAGTGGTCTAGCATCTAAGATTTCATGTTGAAATAGGAGAGATTTTTTTCAATGTCAATGCCGTATATGGAAAGGAGATCAATTTAGAAATTTGATAACGACAGACACTATGCTATGTCACTGAAACTTTAGATTGTTAGCTGGTGTCGTTTGTAACATGCTTCAAAAATTTGCATTGCAGATTGATGGGGATGGACATGGGCGTCCACTTTTGAGGAAAACCAAAAATAGTATAACAAGATATCAACCAGAAAAATACACATTTACAAGCTAGGAGAGGTATTTCTTCATTGGACTTTCGGGGAGGGGTTTGTTTGGAATAATATCACTCGGCAAGCATCCAGGATTATAACTTTGATTTGAGGGGTAGCAAATTGAAGAGTTGTTTTTATCCGTTAATCTAACAACGGATTAGTCCTTAATTATTATATATATAGAATTATTGTATCGCCAATAATTTCGAGATATTAAGAAACTTTGCGCACTTGAAATATCATGGGAGATCTCCTACATTTTATCATAAGTTTGTGAGATAGTTACATTGAGAGTGTTTGAACTCGACACCAAAATAGCAGACATGTATCAACCATTTGAATTAAGTGGTTCTTAGTCTTGTGAGATAGTGACCCACCAATTATGGAACTATACTTATACAATTATTGAATTGAATAAGTTGATATAAACAGTTGTGTATAAGGCTGAACCAAAGTGTTAGTCAAATCTTTTGCTTCAATTCCCTCTACTGCACGCCTTAGATTAAGATTTAGGATGGTCCTCTTGTGCCCAATTCAAGTTAAGCCTCAATATTTCGTTTTATCTTTTATATGTATAGGAAAGGGGGAAACAAGAAAATGAATTGGAGGACAAATCTTGTGCTGAGTTTAAAAGTTTTGGAACCACTCGATCTCAAAATTTAGACTATCGCAAAGAGTTAAAAGACTGATTAAAGTAAGGCGCTCAGCCAATTACAGTCTTAATATATATATATATTATTATTATTTTTTTTTTTACTTTACGATATTTAGAGATTTTACCAGTTGAATTACGATATTTCTACGATTATTTTAAAAATGATGGGACTGAGAATGAAAGTATTTGATTAAAGTTATTGATGTCATTACATTTTTAGGGCAGCCACCTTTAGTGGGGTTCATTAATGATTTTAATTATACTATTTAGGGTCCAATTTGTATGGCAGCCACCTTTAGTGTAGTTTATTAACGATATTGATGGGCAACTTAATTAGTTTGAAATCTTGTTACAACTTAGAATTCTCATTCAGCCATTATGTGGGGACTTTTCTCCTCTAATTATGCTTTATTTGGAAGAAGAAGAAAATGTAAAGAAAGAAAATGACAAAATAAAATAAGAGTAATTAAATTCATTTTATTATATATAAAAACTAAGGGGAAAATAGATGAAATTTTTTTAGAGAAAATTTTCATTTTAGTCTTCTTTTTGCTAAATTTAATTTCTATTTTTTTTTTAAAGAAAAATAAGGATAAGTTATACTTTTTTTAATAAGTTTTATAATAAATTTATATTCTTAATAAGTCCTATTTTTTAATAAAATTTCTAACTAAATCCTAAACTTTTGAATTGAAGCATTTTATACATTTTTTTTCTTATGTTTAACTTTTAAGTTTAAAATATTTATGAAGTGAATTAATTTTCAAAAATCATATTACATAAAATTAAATAAGTTTATGATATAATAATTAGAAGAAGAATAAAAATTTCTAAAAACTAATAAGAAGTTATCATTATCTCATTTCACACTTTTCTTAAAATGTCTAAAGAAAAAAATATTTTCAAATTCAACTTGTATTGTTATTATTTTTTCATGGTAACACTTAACAACATAAATTTAAATATTTATATAAAAAAAATATAAGAACAAGTGACATATATATGAATCTCAACTTACTCATGAAGATAATATATATTTTTTATTTAAAAAAATGAAAGGAGATGATGAAATTTTAATTAATTTATAAAATATTTTATTCTTCTCCTAATTATTAAATAGTAAATTTTAGTTTTCTAAATTAATGTGCTTTATTAAAAAGTAGTCTACTTAAAAATTAATAAAAGTGGTATAAAATATTTCAATTAAAAGTTTAATTAGGACTTATTTAGAAGAAAAAAAATTAAAAATAAGATTTATTATGGAACAAAAAAAAAAAAGTCCAATTAATATCCTAATTGAACTCAAGCCTCTCCTAAATATAAATATTGATAAAAAAATTTATTTTTTGGTTAAAAAAATTAATTCATATGTACAAGTAAAAAGAAGATTGAGAGCAACTTGAATTATTGGTACATTGTTGAGATATCATGATTACTGCTATATTTGGATTAATAGGTGAAATTAAGTATTAGGTAATGTTGTTCATCACAATTTTCTTTACTTACATTTTTACTGTTTTCACTTTTTCTTCTTACAAAAAAAAAAAGAAAAAAAAAGGGTAAGTTATAAAGTCTTTCCATCTTCCAAAATACTATACAAGTGCAGAAATTTCTCTCATATAATCACCTGCCATTGAATCTCATTGCATTAATTTCTGTACTTGGTGTTATATCAAAATGCTAAATTATTATATATGTAATTAAAAATTTTGAATGTTTCAACCAAAAAAAGTTGAATGAAAGTTTTTTAAATTTTTTTTTTTTTTTTAATTTTGTTAGTGGCTTAGTTGATATAGGTAAGTACCTTCGAGAAAAAGAAAGAAATCTAGGAGAGTGGGATAAAAATAGTTAAAGAATAAAATGTAGTATATGAACTTGAAGGTGTTTGTTGGTTTAACCGATTAAGTCACTTATTTAAAATAAAAAATTTAATTTAATTATTTTGTTTGAAACATAAAAAAATTATTTTAGTTTAAATATTTTTTTATATAATCTTATATCTTTAATTGAAATTGCTATTAAGCTAAAATGGTAAATATCGAAAATATATATCGATTGTTGGCTCTATGAACACAAGAGTAGTTGAGAAGATGAGACTCGAAGTTGGTTGATGAGTAAATGAGACGAAGTGTTGTTGACTATATATTCATCGATTTATTAGTTATGTTAAAATCTTGTGAGAAATATTAAGGATAAATCACTATCATTTGAGGTGGGACTAATTACTTAACTCAATCAAATGAATTGCAATATATTTAGTATATTTAGTGCTGATTTTAGTTGAAATCTAAACTAATTAGTTCATCCCAAACTCATAAAAAGTGTAAAATTCATTTCAATTATCTTTAAACTAATTAATTCATCCCAAACACACACAAAAAAAAGTATAAAATTCATTTCAATTAAACCCTAAACTAATTAGTTCATCCCAAACATACAAAAAAAAAATGTAAATTCAATTCAATAAATTGAATTTCACTCTTCTGTATTGTTTCAAAAGCACTGCCATTCATTTTTAGATTTGATGTCTTATAGGATCCCGCCCTGATCATGATTATGATTTGATGTATAATTATTATTATCATGTTCAATCAATTAAATTCTCCGATCTTTTTGACAAATCTAAATGTTAAAGCCCAAGTATAGCAACTAGCTTGCCCCATTACCAAAAAAAAAGACTAGCTTCAATTATGCAAAACTAAGGCTTTCCTAGCTCAGCAAATATACTAAGTATATCAACAACTTGCTCCATGTACAAACATATTTGTTTTTCCTATAAGGGTGAGCTTAGGATTAAAAAAAATATTTTATTATTAGAATAATTTTTAAAAAATACTTTATCCACAAGAGTCCACTAAATAATTGACTCCATAATACTCTTTCAGTAAGAGAAGAGACCTATCAGCTGGCTATCTCTTCTATAAAATTTTATCAGATTCTACCATATGTTCAGGTCCAGGCCAACTAATCATAAAAGAGAGTCAGAGATTTTTTTATTTGTTCGAGATAAGTACTTTCCTAAGATTCCCTTAACTTCTATAAATACCACCCCATTTTTAGTTACAGATTTATACCATAAGCCATAGAAATCACCTTACCAGTAGTACTAGCTAATCATGGAGAAATTTAATTCCATTATCTTTGTCCTCCTCCTCCTTCCTCTGATCTTAGCCTCATGCACCCTGCAAGACCAACAAAAACAGGTTTTTTTTTTTTTTTTTTTTCTCTCTCTTCCACCTTGTTAATTTTAATCAATCTTGTTTTTCTTTGCATTAGTTTGTTTTTAATGGTGGACATCATGTTTTTGTGTCTGAATATATACAGGTTTATATAGTTTACTTTGGAGAGCATAATGGAGAAAAAGCTTTGCATGAAATAGAAGATACCCATCACTCTTTATTGCTGTCAGTGAAAGACACTGTGGATGAAGCCAGAGCTTCCCTTCTTTATAGTTACAAACACAGCATCAATGGCTTTGCCGCAGTGCTTACACCAGACCAAGCCTCCAAGCTGTCAGGTATTAGTTAGCAGATTAAAAAAATCTAAATAAAGTATTGGGTTTTTGTTATGGTAAATTAATCTGTCTAACATTGTAAAGGGAAAATGTTTGTTTTTGGACAGAAATGGAGGAAGTTGTTTCTGTGTATCAAAGCTATCCAAAAAAGTATTCTTTGCATACTACAAGATCATGGGAATTTGCAGGCATAGAGGAGGCAGAGGGGCCTTGGAGGGAGTCAAAAAAAGAAGGAGATGAGTTCTTATTCAAAGCAAAATATGGAAAAGATGTCATAGTTGGACTATTGGATAGTGGTAAATTAGTAACATTTTGTGTAGGGATACATACAATTAATGGTTTTGAATTGCATGTGATGAGATTGTGTTTTTTTTGGGTCAGGCGTGTGGCCAGAATCAAAGAGTTTCAGTGATGAAGGGATGGGGCCAATTCCAAAATCATGGAAGGGAATCTGCCAAACAGGAGTTGCTTTCAACTCATCTCACTGCAATAGGTGATTGTGTACTACTATACTACTTAAATTTGTGTGACATGTGACCTTTTTTTTCTTTTATGGCAGTTTTTTCAGTTTTAAGATAGCAGAATTGAGAAAAACATGACTTGATTTTAATTACTTTCTACATACCAATATTTTAGCTTTATGTAAACATAATTACATAATGATATTTGTAAGAGAAAATTTATATGCACGAAACAATATAGACTTCGGTTAGCAGACAACCTATTGTTATATAAAGAATTTGCTTTTCATTCATGGATCTATCTATTAATCTTTAATTTCCATGCATGCTCTAATAATCTTTGCGTCAAAAGGGGTGGATTCTAGAATCATTCTTCTAAACATTTGTCTCTAATAGCTTAAAATTTAGACTGAGTAATTCATTGGCGGTTTTTTTCAATATATAATTAGCTTAGTGAATAATTCCCATCAATATCATCATTTATTTGATTGATTTTGACAAGGAATTAATGGGATTGTCTAATGAAATTAAATTAATATTGTAGCTCAAAGTTCATTTTATTTTCAGATGGACCCAGAATAATGAACAATGGTGTGCTTATAAACGAAATTGGGAATCTTTAGCTCATAATCAAGAAAAAGAGAAAATACAAGACATTAATTATTGACAAGATTCCTTATACTGCAATTTGGTATACAGTCCTGAAAATTGACGAGTTGGTCTTCTTCAACTGGACAGTTTTGATAAATAATAATACCAAACAAATCATTTTCAGTTGCAGATTTAAGAGTGGCCTATGTTATTTCCCCAACCCATGTACATAATGGCCAGCTATGTTGGATTATTATAAGGTTAAATTGCAATAAGGGTCTGTGACATGGTCATGGATGATTTCTAACTTTTTCGTCCTTTTTCAATCGGACAAATTTGTGATTAATTGTTTTTGGCTTCTCTCCATTCCCATCCTGCATGTGAGCTTCTATATATCAGTATTTCAATTCCCATTGCTGTTCTCCTTTCTCAATTTCATCTCCCAATTATTGGTATCCTGTTTTTTTAGCTAGACAGGGGCTATGTGAATTGTTCTGTGCACATAGTCTTGTGTGAGAATGTTGACACACTTCTAGGCATGGCAATTAATCTGTAGTTCATCTGACTGGAATTTGTCAAAATTGGAGTCAATCTGGCAATAAACATAGTTTTTTGTTTATACGTAGATCGATCAGAACCCAATCAGACTCGTACCCAATCTAATTTGAACTTAACAAATTATGATTTAACATATAAATTGTCATCCCTGTCCACTCATAGAAAATAAACTGCTATAGCTCTATGTTTGAATTCAGAATTTTCTTCTCATATTTTCCAGGAAGATTATTGGAGCTCGATACTACATCAAGGGTTATTTGAGAAACTATGGCGCTCTAAATGCATCAGAGGATTACCTATCACCCCGTGACAAAGATGGCCATGGAACACACACATCCTCCACCGTTGTAGGTCGTACAGTTTCAAACGTGTCAGCCCTTGGAGGTTTTGCTCGTGGCACAGCCTCCGGTGGAGCCCCATTGGCCCGCCTCGCCATATACAAAGTATGTTGGCCAATTCCAGGTGAGTCAAAAGCAAATGGAAACACATGCTTTGAAGAAGACATGCTGGCTGCCATTGACGATGCTATTAATGATGGTGTGGATGTTTTAAGCATATCCATTGGGGCTAATATGCCTTTGGCTTACACCGACGATGGTATTGCAATTGGAGCATTGCATGCCACACAGAACAACATTGTGGTGGCTTGTAGTGCTGGCAACTCAGGGCCTACCCCTTCTACTTTGTCAAATACAGCTCCATGGATGATCACTGTAGGTGCTAGCAGCGTTGATCGCTCGTTTGCCGGTCCTGTTGTGCTAGGAAATGGCATGAAAATTGAGGTAGAAACCTTGACACATCAGAACTTTCTTAGGTATCTTTTGCTTTCACTAATAATTTTCTTCCTATATCAACAATAGGGACAAACAGTAACTCCATCCAAGCAGGAAAATAAGATGTACCCATTAGTGTACGCTGGAGATGTCGTTAACCCAGATGTGCCAGAAAACTTACAAGGGTATTTAATTTCTTCACTCTAGTTTAGAGAATGATAATTTTTTTGATCAATTTGACTCATGATTTGTTATAATGGAACTCACTGTTGCAGACAATGTCTCCCGGGCTCTCTTTCACCTGAGAAGGCCAAGGGAAAGATAGTCCTATGCATGAGAGGGAATGGAACTAGAGTTGGAAAAGGCATAGAAGTGCAAAGGGCTGGTGGTGCTGGTTTCATCCTTGGAAATAGTCCGGCAAATGGAGCTGAGATAGCATGTGATGCTCATGTTCTTCCTGCCACTGCGGTGGTCTATGATGATGCCATGAAAATTCTCCAATATAAAAATTCAACGAAAAATCCAACTGCACATATTATACCAGCAAGTACAGTGGTACACACGAAGCCAGCACCTTCCATGGCTGCCTTCACTAGTAGGGGTCCAAACAATATTGACCCTAATCTCCTCAAGGTAGATTCTTTGATAAGTCTCAGTGCTTTGATAAATAAACTGGCATCTTGCACTTACTTAGTTGTGCAACTTACACATGCTACTAAACTCAGTTTTGTACCTATTATGATCTTCCACTCACTTTGAGTTTTTTGGTTTTCTTGGCAGCCTGACATCACAGCTCCAGGATTAAATATATTGGCGGCATGGTCCGAGGGTGATGCCCCTACAAGGTTATCAAATCAAGATCACCGTGTAGCTAAGTACAATATCTTTTCTGGAACTTCAATGTCTTGCCCACATGTTGCTGCTGCTGCAGCACTTCTCAAAGCCATACACCCTACTTGGAGTAGTGCTGCTATAAGATCTGCCATCATGACCTCAGGTAAACTCCAAGTGCTCAACACCAATGTTAGGTTATCATATACCAGGTGGCTGCTGGTAGCAAGCATATCTGGTTAACTTTTATTGAAATATTTTCACAGCCCAAAATGTCTGAGTGCTTATTCATCAACTGTTTGATCATATTCCTATTTATAAAACATTAAATCATTTATACTTTCCTCCAAACACCATGCTCTAAGCTTTAGCAACAACTGAAGTCAAGCAGATAATCTGTTGTGCCATATGTAACTCTATCATCTGTATCTTTCTGATTTGAGCATTTTTACACAGCTGGGATAAGAAACAACCTGGGTTTTGCATTGACGGATGAAGCTGGCAATCCAGCAACTCCCTTTTCATATGGGTCTGGCCACTTCCGTCCCACAAAAGCAGCAGATCCTGGTCTAGTCTACGATGCCTCCTACACCGACTATCTTCTATATGCTTGCAGCATTGGAGCTAAAGACCTTGTCAAAGCATTTAAATGTCCAAAAGCATCCATTAAAGTGATCGATCTAAACTATCCATCCATTCAAATCTCCAAGCTCAATGGCACTTTGACTGTTAAGAGGACGGTGACAAATGTTGGTAGCAGCAAGAGTGTGTACTTCTTTACTGCTAAACCACCAATGGGATTCTCCATTAAAGCCTCTCCAAGTATTCTGTTCTTTGATCATGTTGGGCAGAGCAAGAGCTTCACCATCACAGTGAAAGCAAGGACTGAGGTACTTGCCAAGAAAAATGAAAAAGATGAGTATGCTTTTGGATGGTATACATGGACCGATGGACCACATATTGTGAGAAGTCCAATAGCAGTGTCTTTGGCATAATCTTTCGCCAGTTATGCTTAAAGTAATTCTTTCACATTTTTCTTGATTACTGTCAAACTGTAGGAGCATAGAGAAGACATTGAAAGAATTAGCAATGAGAACTTAAAGGGATTGTGGGAGAAATGGACTGGGACAGAAGATAATGTTGGGAATTTTCCTCTCAAGTCATAATTTGCCTTCAATTAGGAACAAAAAAAATAATGACATTATTGTTAGCTTCATTTTGATTTCGTGTGTGTGTGGGAATGTTTGAGTGGGAAAAGAACAAGGATGTCTTTTAAATACTTACTACAAAGAGAATTTTGCATAATAGACATTAATGACTCTCCAAACTCACAGCTCCAAAAAAGATGGCTCCTGCAAGTATAGCTAATGAAATGAGCACAATTCTAGTCAAATAGCAAGAAGTTCATATATGGCTTAATCTTGATTAGCAAACTTAGAGACACAGATATACACAAAAAACAAACAGAAAGTTTCTGAATATATAAGGAATACAAAATGAGTGCAAACTAGGCAGAAATTGGTAAAAAGAAATTCCAAATATGAATTTGGTTTCTCGGGGAAAGCTAAGGGAACCCCTGCAACATCCTTTTGTATATAAACAAGAACATTTTGCATGAATAAGGATGCAAAAGTTTCTAATAAATTGATATTTATAGAACTCAGATATTCAACTAATATTTTCCTTTTTTCTTTCTTCTATTCAAGGACTTCGTTATCTTGTTTACAGATTATCCTATTAGATATATAATAGGAAAAATGACATTCATCAACCTTAAAGTATCATACTTTTGTCAGTTTCATCCCAAAAGTATTTTTTTCAGTCAATTTCGCCCCAAAACTTTCAAAATGATTGCAATGTCTTCCCCTAACCTAACACCATTAATATTTTGAACAAAAATGTTGAAGTGGCTTAAAATATATTATTGGTTGCCACATGGATGTTGAGATGGCAAGAAAAAATATAATTACTTTTTCCTAAAGTACCTTTTTTTGAACAATTTAAAATATATCATTAATTTTTATTTTTATTTTTGTCAATTTCATCCTAAAAGTATCATTTCTTTATCAATTTCGTCCTAAAATTATTTTGCATAAGAGGAGTGAGAAAGATAATTTTTTTTTTACTACAGTGCACATGCGACTAAAATATTATATTTTAAGCCATATCACCAATTTCCATCCAAAATATTAATGGTGTTAGACTTAGGGAAGACAGTGCAAATATTTGAAAGTTATGTGATGAAATTGACCGAAAAATACTTTTGGAACAAAATTGATAAACATGTAATACTTTAGGAACAGTAAATGTCATTTTGCCTATATAATATATTCAATTTAGCAGTGGTTACTCCAATTCCTGATTCAATACAATTACATTCAGCCTATCATAGCCAACCAGTGACCACCAATTGTGTTATGTAAATATGAAAACAATCTCCAGCATCTCAAAGATAAATAGATGTTATCTAGCAACAAAAACATCAGCAAGCACAAAATAGGGAATACAACCCATCTCTAGGGATAAGAGATACACAGCAAAGAGAAAGGGAAAAAGAGCCATTCTACAAACCGAAAACAATTTTATTTTTTGTAAACAAAGACTACCCAACAGATGTATTTTTGTTTACAGTTTGATTTGAAATATAGAAAGTTAAGAAACTAGATCAAATACTGAAAACTCATTAGAAACAACATCCACATCCTAAGACTTTGGAAACATACAACATACATCGGAGAAGATATAGGAATCATTAAATAATAAGTCAGGAGGCAGTTCTCTTCTATGAACACAGTGGGGAATTACCATAGAATGGAGAGATTGAATTGACATGGATATTAAAGCAGTTAACCTTGATGTTGATGAATTTCTCAAGGAGTGGATGGTGGGAAAAATGGGAATTGCAATTAGCTGTCCACAGACTCTGATTAATTGATACACCTGCATAAGGCTGCATATCACCACCAACTTGCTTTCACAAAAATGAAATTGCGAAGGTCAGATCCCCTTGAGGAACCTGGCAGAAGAACCCTTTGATCTCATAAAATCAGTATGGATAAGTACAGAGATTGCTGATGTCAAAATCATGATCCGAAAAAAAAAGCTAAGCATGCTTGAACATTTTCATGCTGAGCCAATGAAAGTACACAGCTACTACAATGACAGGGAGAGTCAAGGGCACTAAGAAGCAGTAGTACCTAAAGTAGGACACAAAGAACTGTCAACAATGATAATGACAATCAACGCCATAAAAATTATAGTAATGGTAATAATATGAGATAACAATTAAGGAATCCTTCATAGAAAAGCAAACCAGAAAAGGTAAAAACTAATGCCACAAAAAGCAAACCAATGCAAGCCCTTTTGGAACCTATAGAAGCATTATATTTTGGACCATAGTTTCCAGATTAACATGAAGACTTTAGGACTCAGGAACAGTAAACCAATAAGAACAACAATAGTAAGAAATAACGCACCCGCAAGGTGATTTGTGTATACATAAATATCCTATAAAGTTGTCAGGGATTACAAACTTAATCCATATACCAAACTTACTTCTACTCCCTCCATACCACTACTCAACAGGTAAGCAGTACAGATATACATGTATTTTTACTGTGTCTGTTCCTCAATGTCATAAGCATTTGAACTTGTGACTTAGACAAGCAGAATAATCACCGCAAAAGTCGGTTAACAGCAAGTCTAAGTCATAAAACCAAGTGCATATTATGGATTGTTGAGGTCTATTAGACTAACATATCAAATGACTATGTACAGAACAGTTACAATAATCTGCAGAAGGGACTCTGCTTATGCCTAGTACAGAATAATCTCAAAAGCAATAACTCAACTCAACTTATTAACTAAGTCTTTAAATCCCAAACTAGTTGGGGTAACTATATGAATTTTCCTCCATTGGCATGGATCAAAAGCATCACTTTTGGTGAGGCCCAGAGCAATCATATCACTTTTCCCCATGTAATTCTTGGTCTCAGCTCTCTCAAAAGTAATGCATGCATTAAATTTTACATATTGAATTAACAAGCAGACAACCATCAATTACAAGATGTAACAAACATGTTGAATTGAATATCTTCTGGGTGCAAAATGCCTAGATATCACAAATATGCTACTTTCAGCCCATCAATGGACAACAAATTTTCCTGAAAACTTACCAGTCATCTTGTATAGTGGATATGATAGCAATATCTGAAGGTGGAAGAAGCTTGGATATAACAGCAGCAAAGAGAAACCCAACAAAGAAAATGGATCCAGCTGAAACAAAAAACCATCCCCAAAATCTGCTCTCTTTGGAGGGATTCAACTGAGAGGTTCTCATCGGATTAGGTCGACCCAAACCCTGGATTTTCCCAGAAAATGCAATTGATCCGTCGACTAAAACGCCAAATCTTTTTGGAAAATTGTAGTATAGTATTCATTACTCCCGAGAATCAACCCTTTCACCCAGAAAAATCAATTTCATCCAAACAAAGCCTTAAGTATCAATCTCTATGAACAGAAGGTATTGGAGACCGTTATTAAAAAGAAAACTTGAGTTTAGCCGTGAAATAATTATTATTATTTTTTCAAAACTTCAAATATTTAAAATAAGAGTATGTTACACTTTAACCTCATAAATTATTAATGATTTTAATATAACTTTCATTAACTTGTAAATTAGGCACATATTCTCCTTATTCGAATCAAAATTTACAAAAACCTCCTCATCCAAATTATTTATTAAGTCTAATAATTAACTCAAATAAAACTACATTACTCTTGTTATAATTTTTTCTTTTCTATCTCTCTTTTTCTACTAATTAAATTATATATATTGATTATATTTTAACATATATATTCATAATTGAAATATAATAATAAGAAGAAAAAAAAACTAAAATATTATGATTAAAAAGCGTATTGAAATAATAACATGTTTGGTTTAGGTTTTAAAACAACTTTTAGTATTAAGTTTTTCTATAAAGATGTTTGATAGTAGAAGTTTTATTTTTTAAGTTTTACTGAAAAGCATTTTTGAATTTGTAGTCCAAAAAATTGCCCAAAGCTGAAGGAAAAAAAAAAAAAAAACTTTTCCTAATAGAAAACAAGAGAATCACAAATAAATTTTAATAATTATTTTATTTAGACAAATATAATTGTCATAATAGTCTTTTTAGTAATTCTAATACTTAATATCTCTTTTGAAAAAAAAACTAAAATCAAACAATTTTTTTATATCTCACAGCGCACTTTACTGTTAATTCATCCAAACACTTTTTTAGCTTTTGATAGAATACTTTTTAAACAGTCATACTTGAAAAATATTTTTATGTACAACTGCTTTTACACATAACTTAACCAAACTGACCCAATAACTTATATATTTTTTGAAACCGAGCAAAATATAATCTTATCAAAAGTATTAATAGTTTAATTATTATTATAAGAAAATAAAGACTTTTAGCATATTTATATATTACGTTAAAACTGAATAACAGAGAAAAATATGTAAAAATGGAAAAAAAATATATAATAAGAGTAGTTTAGTCATTTTTATAAGTTAATTAGTTAGAGTTGATAGATAATTGAAACAATCGGGTGCTATTAGGACTCAAATAAAAGAATTATGTGTCAGCTTTGATAATTTATATGGTTATTATAAAATATAAAATATAATTGCCCTTTAAAATAATTTATTTAAAAACCAAATGACAAGATATATGAGAAGAAAATTAGAATCGAATCTCATCCTCATAATTATATTAATTTATCAAAAGAGACAGAATAATTTCCTGTTATACTATAGGTCCAAAGGCTCTTTAAGAACAAATAATAAATTAAAAAAATCGATAAGACCAACATTTTCATATAAAATTACTCATGGAAATGAAAAACAAGTTCGCTCTATAATTTCTTATGATTGTGTCATAGACACGGACAAAAGAAAAAAAATCAAGACAGAAAATCTTTATTTTTCTATAAATTTAGATTCATACAAAAATTACTTATGGAAATAAAAAACAAGCTGGTCCTACAATTCAAAAGTGTTTTCTTTTTATGTATTTTTCAATGTACCAAAAGAAAACGTGTTTTCCTATTATTATGATTTTGGAAAAGACAAAATTGTACAGATTTGATATAAAATAATAGGTCTCATATATGAGGGATAAAATTGGGTAGTACATGTTAGGCTTGGCCAAGTAATTAAGAAGGTATATTCTATTAATTGACTTTCTAAATTCAAATTTCTTTAGGGAAGATCGCAACGTGTAAAATTCCTTTAAATTTCTTAGTTTTAGTGTAAATGATATATTTTTTACAAGGCCAGAAAGACAATTAGTCAAGGTGCTATAACCTAACCCGACACACCTCGCCTATAAATCCAAAACAAGATAATTTGTTCCATTGCTTGAGGCTTTTGGAGTCAGATACAAGTGCAGATAAACAAGAAACTGGTACGGACATGAGTGTATGATTACTAGAACCTTTTCATATACAATGGACAACGACTGATACATCCAAATACCACTATTTTTTTTCTCAGAATTCACAATTCAGCAATCTCAAATTTCAGAAGATTTACAAATCAGATTACAGTATCTGATTAATGCATAGAGTCTTTTATTTATGCAACAACCTATCTATTGCACATCCTACAATGTACATGTACATTCCAGCTTTTAAGACAAGTCATTTGTTCAAGCTAACCTTTGCTACAACCGTCATAAAGTTTAGAAGGAACATCTTCCTCAATCAGCAAGCCCCAGGCTGATATCAGGATGATCTGGCAACATATGACAACTAAACCCATTTCAGTTTATTGATTCATCATCCTGATCCCATGCATCTGTTCGCACTCTAACCCGCTCGCCATTGAAGTGGATGTACTTCCATTTAAGTCCATATCTTTTAAGAACCAATTTCTGCTTCTCTTCTTCACCTAGTTCTCGAAAGGCACGTGCCACTCTCCTGACAGTGTCTTCATCAGGTCTTACACCTAATTCCTCCATGTCTGCAAATACCTGCACTTCTCAACATGAAAATTCAATCCTTCACATTGTTGAAATACTTTTTAGTCTTTTATCATTTCAGAATATGTGGAACAAACACTTGGAAAGGTATGTCATGTTTGAGAATATAAATTCAATATTTTGGTGCTAGTGTTACCTCTATTGTCTTATCTAGCATCTTATGGTGATCATACAAAGAAATCATCCTGGAGAATAGCCTCTTTGACATAGAGCGGGTGTGGGCATGTACAATCATGTTCCATAATGATTCAGCCTCATCTACCCTTTGGTCCATATCAAATGCCAACAGGAGGGTGTCATATGTTCCCATTGTTGCACCTTGTCCCCTGCTCAACATCCACTTTGCCACCTGAGTAGTACTTAGAATTAGTAACCAGTAGCATTTCTTTCTTGTTTGCATGAGTAACAAATAAAAGCTGTAACAAATCAGTATCACTCATCCATCAAATTCATTGCACAACAGTAGAGTGGACAGCATACCTTCATGTTGTTTGATGGACAGGGCACAAGCGCACGCGCGCTCACACACACACACACACACACACACACACACATATATAAATATATATCTATTCAATTTTTGTGCATTTGAGATACTTTATATTGAAGTTGTAGCGTCTTCTGTCCACAAAAAAATAATAATAATAATAATAAATAAATAACTAAAAGCTATTTTTTTTATAAATTTATATGCGTAGCTTAGGTGACGAACACTACCTCAAAGAACAATACTAGGTAGGACTTGGACTAAATATAAGACCAAGGCATCACTCATCAGAAATCCATGAGATGATACAACAATAACACATAATTAGTTTGGTGTTCAGGAAGTTTTCAGCCACCATTATCAATAGGAGATTGATTTCTACATAGAATTTCCTGAGATTCTTTGCTGCAAAAGGAGTTCTTCCTTTTGTTAACTGCTTTTTAGTAGTTAGTTTGGTTTTATAAGAGACAGCAAGTGTTAAAATCTGCATAGAATGTCAGACTTGGAAAACATAAATAACACAGACAGGAGGAAATGTCTATGGAAGACTTATGTTAATAGTAAACAACAATGTAAAAGAATACAACAAAGGCTGTCATTAGGAGGATGAAATGGACCAAAAAGACATATAATAACACAGAATTACGAAGTAATAACGTGATCACGAAAATAGAGAAAGAAAAAACACATGACCATTGATTTACTTTTTTCTTTTTTTGTAAGCTTTTTATCCCAAATTTTATAGCATGAACAACAGAAGAACCTGCTTTCGACATCAAACATCATTTGAAAAGAAAAAATACTATATATAGGCTGATTTAGATGGTTCTTGAGGTTGATTTGTAAAGCATTACAGTTAGCCACAAAAACTCAATGAGTTACGTTTCAACTATATCTTGCATAATGACAGGTGAAGGGTATTAAAATATTAAACCAAAATGCATGATAAATATGAATGCAAAAGGAAAGTAAGAAGGAAAACAGCCCAGTTAAATGATTCTGCAAAGTTGATTTTATGACTTATGAACTATGGGAATTACAAGAAAATCAAAGGCAGGAACAAAATATTGATAATATTCAGTTATGCAAAGAATTGATATAATCAATTGTCCATTATTTTCCCATGAATAATAAATGCAAAATATTACCTGGATTACACGAACCCACTGACTCCTTTTTCTTAAGATTTTTAAGGCCTTAGCCGCTGCAATCAATGGAAATTCTGTCTCCCAAGCTGTCCATTTATCCAATGCTCCATAAACGGCTGTTTTCTCATTAGGGAGTTGAGATACCTGCCATTTCAATGTTCAAAATCCACAGAATATTGAATTAAGAAAAACAGACAGGAAACCAGCAAAGTAACTTCTACTTTTACTTGAAATGATTCAAAACGCTTTCACATCCAACTTTGATGCCAACCTTTAAGTTCTGAAAAGCAGTATTTGGGTAAAATTAAACTTACAACTCGAATGAGATTGAGTGCCTTTTGCCCAGAACCAGCTGAATCTCTCTTTTTCCACAAATGGTGCCCTTCATTTCTGGATCTTCTTCTTCCTTTTTTTCTGCATTTGGGATTAAATAAAAACAAACATGAAAGTAAGTAAGTAACAAATGTTTGATAATGAAGCTAACACTCCCGGGAAAGCACAAGTGAACGATCAACAATAAAGCAAGATTAGTAAAGTCAATGAAAATAACTGCAAATGCAAACTCAACAAGAACCAGAATGTAAATAAATAAATAAAGTGAAATACCTACTTCTCTACTGCTTTGGAATTAGTTAGTGGCTGTCCATGTTGGTTGTGTAAGCATTTGAGATAGGGAACACCCAGTGTAAACATACTGCATTGATTATTCTTCTAATACAGTAATACCCAAAAAAATTCTAATCAGAAAACTCCCAAAAAAAAAGGGTAAAAAAATCAAAAATTTGGAACAAAGGTAATTAATAATTATTCTTCCTTGCCTTTTCCTTGATAGGAAACCCAGAAACAGATAATCTGCAGTTAGAAAAACCATCTCCCAACAGTGAAGCCACTTTATCCCTCTGAATCTGATACAAGATTCCAAATCCCAGATAAAAAAATCGAAAATTGTAAACTAATACTGGTGAGCTTTGTGCTGACCAGGAAAGTTGAAGAAGCTCAATCAGTACCTGATACACCCCAGATGAGAGAAGTTGGCAAGAAATCAAATTTTCACAATTCACTAGCGTCATAGTTTTGCTTCACTTCAAAATGAATTGACCCAATACACCCAGAATGGCTTATCGGACATGAGCTAGCTAAACTACGCTGAGGAGATGAGTTTTTTTTTTTTTTTTTTTTTTTTTTCCTTTCTATTTTTTTTTTATAATTTTTTTATTTAGGTCTACGGAACATGTTGGAGAAAAGGTATGGTAATTTAGCACTAGGTGAAATAACCCATTTTATCTTTATAATAATTTGACCCTAATAATATTTTATCTTATTTAAATATCCTTTTAGACACAAAATCAGTGTCTCATAAATCCTGGGTGAGAGCTGGATTAGAATGGACTTATCCAAATCTCATTATATTTAAAGTCTTAAAACCAAAAAAATAGGGTATAAATTTATACCATCCAAAATAATTAAGAGATAAAAAAATATTAAATAATTATATAACTGCTTGAAAAACCAATTATATAATCAAAGCTCATTATTTATATTTATACTGCCAAAGCTCATCATTTATAATCAAAATAATTATTTAATTTGAGAATATTTCTATCACATAATTATCTTTGGCAGTATAAATTCATATTTCATTTTTCTAGTTTTAAGACTTCAAAAGAACGAGCTATAAAATGAGGCTACAAAAGAATTGAAAAACAACTAAAGTCTTCTAAATTACAAGGAAAAATTAAAAATTTCAAAACAAATTAGAAGAACTGAGATTCTTGATGTTTATTGCAATAGGAACCAATGTATAATTAAATTATCTTATGAATCAGACTTTAATGAAAGACAAATTTCTAAAAAAAAAATACTAGATCTATTGCTATGGGAACCAAGGCATCTAGAAATTCAGAAAAATAAATAAATAAATAAAAAATTGGAGAGTTACTTAAAAAATGGCTAATTGAAAAAAATTACAGTCCATAAAATTGTCTGGCAGCATTTTTAACATTTCGAAGAGTTACTTAAAAAGAATGAGAAAGAGGATTTTCCAGGCTAGGCATGTGCGCTCCCGAGAAAGAGGGTATCTTTGTCATTTCGATAATGAGTAGTCTATGAACGGTTAATCTCGGTTTTTACTGGGACAAAGAGGATATCAATTCATGTTCTTCAACATTATATATTATTTACAAATTTCTCAAGATTATACAGCTCACAAGTAATAAGAACATTATTCCTTATTTTCATAAACTTTTTCACGAAGACAATACCTAAGCTTCTGGATTCCGGTTCTTTCGAGGAAATCTGTTGTAGATTAAGAGATAATTTTTTTCTGAAATTAGATACACAGAGGACACTGGACCGTCGGAATAAAAATTCTCGAAAAGCAAATGCAATTGAACAAAATTATTGGTTCAAAATTATAATGATCAAGATGGAATTATCATGCAGTAGCTAGTATTAGTATTTTTTGAAGAAAATCAGTTTTAAGTAAATTCTGTGTTCCAATTAATATAATCTAAATGTGAATGTTCCAAGGGAATCAGTGCCATAATCTAAGGAGAAAAAGGTAAAAAGCACTGCAAATTTCGGTTTTGGTCCTCAGCACAATTTTGTCTGCTAGTTCGAACATAAGCAGAAATCTAATTGAATGCTATTAAGTGTTGCATGATATAATTTATATTGAGATCAGGGATTCGAGGGACAAAACCCATTACTCACCCTTTGAATCAGTCATTAGGGGATTGGAACTCGGGTTATATCTCTTGAATCGATCAATAGGGGGTTGAAACACTGTATATTGTATGTAGACTGTGTAAGTCAGATTGACCACTAGTCATATCTTACATTTTCATAACTGAGTAGTGAAAGGTGTTGCCAACAGATAGTATTCAATTTTATCAGTTCCACTTTGTGAGACTTGTCCAACAGGGAGATGAAAAGGACTTAAATTTATATATATATGTAAGTACAAATATTACTGCATAGCTTATATGATACATGTCTTTGTCATGAGTTTTGGGTATGATAAACTCAGATTATGTACTTGTTCCTTCTACCGGGCACCAGCTGATTAGCTGGGCCAACTTTAACCAGATAGTGAGATCCTTGTTGCGCTTTCTTTTTTGTTGATCAAATGTTGACTTCCTTCTCCAGAAAATCATCTTATCTGTTTGTCTAGTTAAGAAAGAAATCAGGGATGGAAAAGGAGAATATCAATAAGTAATCAAAAGTTATAAGAGTAATATGAAGTTGATACTAACCAGAAGAACTTAAAATGATGGATTACAAGAAAGGTTTCAATTACAGGATTACTTTATCTGTAATAAGGAGAGGGAAGGGAATGGTAGGACTCATTTCTTTCCCTTTTTTTTATTTTTTCTTTTTTATTTTTTTATTTTTTTTTAACAAAAGCAATCAGAATCCCAAAACTAGTTAGCAATCTGTTCTACAATTAAGGGGAGAAAAACAAGTTGACATACACAATCTATGAGTGAAAGATGAGAAAAAATCATCATGCTCTGAAATTACTGAAGGCAGAGAAACAATGGAGGGGGTGCTGTGAACAGCATTACATCAGGTGTGTGGAGCTCTATCAGAAGCATTACTCATCATCACTTTCATAGATTTCCTGTGGCCAAGAGCTTTGCGGTAGCTTTGCCAACAGTACAGAGAGTCACAGCTAGCCTTTTTAAAATTGCAATTGGTAAAGTATCCCATCCAAGCTTAAAGAAACCAAGAAAGCCCCTCTATCACCCTAATAGAATCATTTTCGATTATGGAGGATGAAGAAACTATAAATTTAAATTTTTCCTTATTGATAATTGAGCACATGCACCCAACGGGGTTCTTTAAGTCTTTAAATGATATCAAATCCACTATAAGCCTGAAAAAAATGCAGGTTTACAACTTAGGAATAAGAAAATATCTAAGCCTGTTACTTAATAACCACATTTCTCTGACAAAATGCTTGAGCTTGAGGAATAGGTGTTGGCCAAGAAGGAAGCAGAAAGGGAATTACGTCGTCGTGAAATGTCAGTGGGATTACTTGAGAGATTCTTGTAGTGAAATGCCAGTGGGTTTACTTGAGAGATTCTTGTAGTGATTCTTGTAGTGAGATCATATCCAATAATGACGTAGCAACCACGACCGTTCAGAAACAATATGTCTCCAATCAATCCGGTGCCCTAATTGCCTTTCCTCAGTATCATAGTTCAAGAGTACCCACACACTCAAAAACATAACCTCGCTAAACACAATGTAACGTAAATGGCCACAAGAAACACCAAGTAGCGGTGTTAATTCAAAACTTTGCACTGTCCTTAGGAAAGCTAATAAAGTGGCATTGCTTCCACATTCTTGTCTGGATTATATGCTATTATTCTTCTGATATCCATGTCTAGATAATGCATAATACCTCTGTAAGCAATATCAGGTTACCTACCTGATATTTACGACAGTAGCTACTCTAAGAGTAGGAAAATTTGTTTACACTCCAAGCTCCAGTTATAGAGGAGAAGACCTCAAAATTCAATGGTGCTGTACACCTGACTAAATAGTAATGGTTATCCAAAACCGGCGGCTGTAGGTGGGGACTTGTGATTCGGGGGTTCGGGGGTGTATGCCATTGCATGGTGAGGGGATTGCAAATGTAAAACTCAGTTTTCATCATGAACTTGATAGAGCATGACAAGAAGAAGCCATTGCCGGATGATAAGATTGCATGGTGCTGGTCCACATTTTCGGTGGTGGGACTGCGAAGAAAACTTAGTGAAAAAACTTAGGATTTGAACTCAGGATATAGCTTAAGTGCAACACGGGATCTATAAATGAATCCATTCTTGTTGTCACTTCCGTTGCATAAGAGGAGGGTCCATGGCAAACTGAATTAGCAGACGATACTGGGGAGTCCTTGATATTATTTCTTCGAGAAATATAAAAACTAGGCAAAACAAAGCTCAGAAATCAGAGGAAGCCTTATGAACTTAAAAATAGGCTTAAGAGGAAGCCGTGCAAATATTTGTGTCAAAAGACAGTCAGGAATATAGAAATCGTCCATGAGATAAGGTTGGTTGGAAGCTACAAAATCTGCCATGAATAAAAAACAAGTATAAGATGCATTAATGGTCATGTTCATTCATGTGGGTGATGCCAAATTAATAACATAATTGTTAAGTCAAATCAAATTCACAAACACGTTAACCCGTTATTAATTAACTAAACTAGCAAACCAAACGCACTTGCAATCCGTTGTTTAAAACCCTCCTCAATCCTCTCCTCTAGAATCTCAGGGTACTCACCTGGTGTGTTTTAGCAATGATTTCTTTACCCAACAAATCCTAATTTAACCTTGACAGAGTGGTAGTTTGGTACCAAATAGGAGTCCACCGCCTCTAATTTTTTAGGCGGTTATGTCGGCGTATGAGCTTGTTGTGCATTTTAAATCTGTTCACTTTCTTAACCCAATAGACCCAATACCAATAAGTCCACCGCCTCTATTCCGACCAACAGTTGTGTAAAAATCGATGTATATTAAATTTGTACAATTTGAGTTTTTTTTTAATCACAGGTTTGATAAATTAATTTTTGTAATTCAGTCATGAAATAAGTGTGATTAGATTTTCTACAAATATAGAATGATGACATAATATTATCTAACTCAACCCCCTTTTTATTTATTAAAAAAAAATCAAGGTAAAGTATTAGCAGTCCAACTGCTTGACCCACTATAGTTAGCTTTCCAGGAGGGCCTGGACTATATGGGCCCGAGTAAATGTTTAGAACAACTAAGTGAGGCGGGCCCAATGATATTTATTTTTGTGTTAAAAGCATGTAAGGGATAGATGTAATTTCTCTAACCCTCTCTTTCATCAGATTTTTCTTCTTGATTATGAAATGAAAATATTAATTTAAAAAATATAGATTTTCCACCCCAATACTATAAGAGGAGGATTCACAATTTACTACAGAATTGCACTTATTCGAATTGCCTACCATTTCATCCTGCTAATCTTTGCACCTTTTGACCCGGCATTTTTTCTTCTTCACTTTTATAATTGTAAGTTCTGCTATGCACTCCATGCATTGACTTATTCAATTTGGAACAAGGATTTCTGTTTCCAGCAAAATGGGGTATCTAATACTGCTGAGAAATGAAAAGATAATGTTTTTAGTATTGAGCTGAAAAAAAAGAACAAACAAAAAAACAAGAAGACTAAACTGCCATCTCACTCAATTTAATTACCCAGTTATTTTTGAGAGAGTGTCTAAGCATGCCCATGATTTCTCTCACTTGTTTGTACTGAGAATCACTAGAACGACATTAGTTCAATATCTCAAATAAATTTGAAACAAAAACCTCAACCTAACTTCTTCATGAAGTATTTGATAATGTTAACACAAGCTCTCCCGTTTTTGGTTCCCTTGTGTAGATAGATTGATTTAATCCAATACCTCAACACATAATATTAGTAAAAATAAGCTATAAAACTATTGGCAACAAATTCACGGATTATGTAGAATATAATGATAAAAATAATTAACTCCGATATTTATATGTGAGAAACATGAGTTTTTTTTATCCTCATATAATTGTCACATAATGAAGATGAACAAAAGACTACCATGTGAAATCTATGCGGTTTATATGACAGTAGAAATATGAATTAGATGACATGTATTATGCTAACCAAAACAAGAAACATGATCCGAAATACGCTGGAATATAAAAGAATACACTAATCCTAAGGATTCATAGGATTAATAGTTGATCCGAAACCACGCCGAAACATGCTATTTGTTCAATTGTTGATAAGTTGTTAAGATAACCATTATCTATATTAGTAAGTTGGTTATATGTGACAGTAAAAATTGAGTAACCATTTCTTACACTATCTACAATAGCAGATGATATATATTTTTATTTTTGGATCAAATCTTAGTAATTTATGCACAATTGTACATTTCTAGTTAGAAGTTTGAAATTTGAGTTTCAATAAAATTATAAAATAGATATTTGTTTGAGGAGTCGCCATTTAGTGCCAATTTATCCTAGCTCGTCTATTTATTATTTGCCACAATAACACTGTCGCAAATAGCATACAATATTTTATCATTTTTAATTCATTCACGTCATTTTGCAAGAATATATATAAGTCCATTCTTACACTATCTACAATAGCAGATAATATATATCTTTATTTTTGGATCAAATCTAAGTAATTTATGCACAAGTGTACATTTCTAGTTAAAATTTTTGAAATTGAGTTTCAGGTGGTAAAATCATAAAATAGATATTTGTTTGAAGAGTTGCCATTTAGTGCCAATTTATCCTAGCACATTTGTAGTATTTATTATTTGCCAAAACAATGTTGTCGCAAATAGCATACATTATATCATTTTTATTTCATTCACGTCATTTTGCAAGAATATATATAAGTCCATTCTTACACTATCTACAATAGCAGATAATATATATCTTTATTTTTGGATCAAATCTAAGTAATTTATGCACAAGTGTACATTTCTAGTTAAAATTTTTGAAATTGAGTTTCAGGTGGTAAAATCATAAAATAGATATTTGTTTGAAGAGTTGCCATTTAGTGCCAATTTATCCTAGCACATTTGTAGTATTTATTTGCCAAAACAATGTTGTCGCAAATAGCATACATTATATCATTTTTATTTCATTCACGTCATTTTGCGGGAATATATATGGGCCCATTCTTACACTATATACAATAGCATATAATATATATTTTTATTTTTGGGTCAAATCTGAGTAATTTATGCACAAGTGTATATTTTTAGTTAAAAGTTTTGAAAATTCAATTTCAGGTGGTAAAATCATAAAATAATATTCATTTAAGGAGTCGGAGTACTGGCATGTCTATGGGGACGAATAAAACTTCTAAGAAAAAATTATTTATAATTTGGATCTAAGTTAAGGAATTTATGACAAGTGTGTGTTTCTTGTTAAAAGTTTTGAAATGTTGGCTTCAGGGGTAAGGGTAAAATAGTAACTCTGTTTGACAAGCTGGGATTATCGACATAGTCTATGATGATGAATAACACTTGTATGAAGAAATGCTTTGCAATTTGGATCAAATTTAAGAATTTTATGCAGCTGTGTGAATTTCTAGTTAAAATTTTGAAAATTGGGTTTCAGTGGGTAAAGTCATAAAATAGATATTCATTTGACTATCTAGTAGTACTGGCACGTCCGTGACACAAGTAAGACTTGTAAAAAGAAACGGTTTGCAACTTTAATTAACAATAACGAATTTATGCACAAATGAGTGTTTCTAGTTAAAAGTTTTAAAATCAAGAGTAAAATCATAAAATAAATATCCATTTGACGAGACGTGAATACAAGCATGTCATTTGACTATCTAGTAGTACTGGCACGTCCAGTGACACAAGTAAGACTTGTAAAAAGAAACGGTTTGCAATTTTAATTAACTATAACGAAATTTATGCACAAATGAGTGTTTCTAGTTAAAAGTTTTAAAATCAAGAGTAAAATCATAAAATAAATATCCATTTGACGAGACGTGAATACAAACATGTCCTTTGAGGTGAATAAAACTTGTAGAAAGAAACTATTTGCAATTTGAATTCAAAGGAAATGAATTTATGCGCAAGTGCGCGTCTCAAGCTAAAAGCTTTCGTCTCTTATAATTATAAACCTTTTCATTTAACTATGTGATTTATTTCAAGATATTGCCTTTCTTCGGGTGCTTTACAATGACAACTCGGCCGAAAAGGTAATGAGCATAGGGGATGACAATAAGAACGTAGGAGATGTGTAGTGTCATATTTATCTTTTAGTGTGTCTAACAATTTAGATTTTTATATCTTATTTAGATGTTTAATAAAATGTTTTTTTTTTTTTTGTTCAATGAAATGTTTTTATTGTTTGGAGTATTTAATTTGATATTTAACATGTTTTCAAAAAATAGCAAATTTAATTTTATTGAAAAAATAACTAAAAATCTGCTAAGCTATCTACAATAGTGACTTGAAGAAGTTGATAAAATAATTTATTTAAAAAAAAATCATTTGGGTCTACTTATTCTGTATCCACTTTATCTCCTGATACCTAAAACATGTGTTCACCTTTTTATGAGAAAGGAGTAGACGCAAATAACCATTTGCGACATTATTTATGTACATGTGTCTACGTGTGTATTATTTGTTGATAATATCACAAAACATAGGCTGATATTTATCCCCGTCCACATCGATGTCGTACATAAACGTTGTTGTCGAAAATATTATCTAAATTGCTTTTTGTTATTAGTATTGTGGTTATTAACAATTATTCTATAGCTTTTGTTCATTACACTAATCATATTTTAAAAAAAATTATTTAACAATGTTAATATATATTTTTCCAATTTTTTATTAATTGAACATATCTTATAATTTAATTGAATGCATACTCTATTTTGTAAATCATTTTAATATAGAATGGACGATCTTTATTTAAAAATTCAAATATGGTTTTCATATTACTTGTAAAAGTATATTTTGAGTAATCTAAGCCATGATCATTATAGTCCATTTATGATGAGTTGTATATATTATTTGATGACATTTTGTCTTAATTGCTCGCATAAACTTTAGAATCTAATATTCACAGAGCAAATGTTTTATAATTATGAATATAACAATTTATTCATGCGAGTGTAATTTTAATTATTATTTTTAAGATTATATCTATATCTGCATTTCATGTGTGTCTAGTTTTTATAAATTTTGCATGAAAGTTGTACATAAAAAGAAAACACAAAACTTTGGTATATTGTTTTATTTTATTTTTCAAATAAATGGAATTGGGACGTGGCAAAAAGAGAGTGGCTGTTGTTAGCACAACTTGGAGGATCAGTTGTTGGGCCTCATAATCGGGCCGATTTTAGGAATTAGGATCACCTCGTTGAAGTTTTTGATGGACCATAACTTGGACTTGACATTTATATTGGGCTACTTAATAGAAACTTACTTCGTGAAGGATAAAGATTATGCATAGCCTCTTCAAAATTTCCTCAATAAATAAATTCTCTTTGTGTTCGAAAAAATTATAAGATTATTTTTTAAACTTTACAGAATTTTTTTTTGGGATTTTAGAGTCTTAAAAACTTGAGTTAGAAAAAAGAATTTTTTCAAATAGAAAAAAATGAAAACTCAAAAGAATTTTAATAATTATTTTATTTCAATAAATATAATTATAATATTTTCCAAATTATTTTTTTAGTAATTTTAATATTCAACATTCAAACTTTTTTAATTATTTTTTAGACAATATTTTTTAAACAGCTTTACTTAAAAATAATCTTACTTACTGCGAGCGGTTTTACACACAATTTAATCCAACGGGCCAATATTAATGCATAAGCAGATCCCTTTTGATGCTAATATATGAAGCTAGAAAACAAAAAACTTGTGAGAGAAAAGAGTCCTCCAAACTTTTAAGTTTTTTCTTATTCACCAAAAAGAGTATATCTACGTCAAGTAGTCGATTAAGGTAAGCCTAGCTAATTCTCAACGGTAGGGTTTCTGTTGGGCCACCTTGCTCTCTCTCATTATATTCTTCCTCTCCATACGTAATTCCTTTTCATTTTGTTTGCTTCCTAAACATTCTTTTTCAAGACTAAACAAGGGGTCAAAATAAAAAGAGGAGAAAGTTCCCTATATATCCAAAGAAAAATTAATGAAAAGAATTCGTGCCAGAAAAACTTAAATAATTAATTAACAAATATATGGGCTAGCTGTATCTCCACATAATTAACAAGGATTTAATTTATTTTTAAATTTTGTTTTGATTTTTTTATTGTCAGATTTTGAAAAAAATTTAAAAATTAAATGAAAACGGTTAATGTAAAATTAATGGTGAATGAAAAACATTAATTTAGAAAACTAACAATTAACAAATTGTAATACACATAAAAAAAAAAAGAGTGGAATCCAGTGACCGAAATTGGCATTTGGTTGGGAGCAGTAATACTTTTTTTGTTTGGAATTTTGTTTGGCTAAGTTTAGTTTAAACTAAGATTTTTTTTCTTTCTTTCTTTCTTTCTTTTTTCTTCTAAAGATATGACTATTAGAATTGCATCTTTCATAAAAATATGTAATTTTTCAAAAAATACCCTTTGAGGTTCTATAAATATCATAACAAGATTTACATGTTTTATAAGTTTTTATAATTAACAAGATACAAGTTCTCATATATTATTTTACTCTTTCTCAATTTCATATATATTTTTCTCTACATTATATTCCGCAAACAGAATGTAAAAAAAATAAAAAAACATGTTTTATTTTGGGATGCTGATTTATTATAACATGTATTGTCTTAAAGATAAAGTACATGTATTGTCTTAAAAATAAAGTGAGCATCATTCAACTTAGGCATAAATTAATTTTTTATTGATTGTTTTATATTTTACCAACATCATATCTAGAATATTTTGACTGTTTAAATAACTTAAGAAATACATGATTATCCAGTTCAAAGTCTTAAGTAGTCATCTTATGAAGCACAAAAAATATTCTAGGTACAAGATTCACGTTATATAAAATGAATAAGAATTCAATTTAGGTTAATTTTACAATTATTTTGAATTGTCTCTGATTTCAACTACTAAGCAACAAGCATATGTATATTTAAAATTATTAGCATAGGCAATAAATTAACTAGTTAGCTACTTGTTAAAAGTTCAAATTGAGTCACACTCATATTAAAACAAGTCGATTTTAAACTCATTTAGTAAAATTCGCAATTTAACTCATTTAATATTATTTAATACATGAAAATAATGTAACTTGATTTGATCAAATTTTGTTTAATTGACTCTCCTGTTGATTTTAGATTAAACTATTATTAACTAAAATTATTTTTAAATTTTTGAAAAATCATTTAACAATCTTAGTTTGTAAGTATTTAATGAAGACGAGTTACCCTTGTGGTCCAGCTGCACATTCCCCCTTCCCCAAAATCCAATTTTAAGTTTCAAGTTTGGCCTCTATCTCTTCTAAAAAAGAAAAAAAAAAAGCATGAGCCAAATAAATTTGAGGCCTACTATTGCCACCGTAAAAATTATCATAGCATCATTTATAAATTTTTCAAGATTTGATACAAGTGGTTGTATAAAATTAGTTGGAAAATACTTTTTATTAGTATTTAAAAGTACTATTATATACGAAAATTATATTATAAGTTATAATAAATAAAAATAAAGGTCTGGCTAATGCTAGCTTCATAACTTGCACGAAAACAGCGGCGGGAACGTGGCACATAAGGAGAATAATTGAGATTCTCCCTTCTCCCCATTAGCTTAGTACCGTGGCCGGTAGGGAATATTTTACCACGTGTCGAAGATTAAGTGGTTTGTCGGATTGGAAATCATTCGACTGCCAAGCCATGGATAATTAGGTGGGATCCACAACCACCTCCGCCAGTTACTCCTCGGGAAAAGATCCCTACCCTAATCTGAAGGCGTAGCAGGAGCCGTCGGATGCGCCGAGCTGCACGAAACATAGTAAGCCTCGTGGCTTTATACTTACGCTTTTAGCCCAATCATTGCATTATTATTGTCATTTTTAAAGTCTTCAGTGGTTTGATTACTGCAAATTACTCGGCTCGGCTAGGTAATGAAATAGCTTAGTGTCTTCGTTTTAGCGGCCTTAATTACCATTTTATTAATTTAAATGGCAGGATGCTTCTTTTTAATAAAATAAAAATTAAATAAATTTGAAAAAAATAAAATTTTAAGTACAATAAAAATCTAATAAGTCTTTTCTTTATAAGATAAATAAGTCACTCTTTTAAGAGTTTTCCTTCTAAATGAGGCTTATAAATTGAAAAAAAAAAAATTATCACTAAGTAATTAATATTTTTATATTAATTAAGTAGAATTAAAAAATCAGACAACACATATAAATTCTGAAAACATAAATTATGTGATATAATCATTAATTGACAAATCAAATATTTTAAAAAAATTAATAAAAATAATTTTATCTTGTATTTTCTTATTTTTCTTTTAAAAAACTAAAGAAGAAAAAAATAACTTTCGTAAGTAGATTTATATAAATCCATTACCTATTTTCTATTCAAATGATTTCAATTATATTTTGAATTCATCTAGATTTATATTTTTAAGTTATTCATATCATAAAAATTAAAGAAAAATCTAACTTTATTTGATTCAATGTTCAAACCTAGCTAGTTCTATTTATAAATATGTCAAACATTTCTTTTCTATTTTATTACAACCAATATATTATTATAAAAAAAATTAAGATGAACATAATAAAATTAAGAAATAAACTAGAAACTAGAAGAAAACATCAAAAAAATATATTCAGTATTTAGAACTCATTTAAAAAGAAAAAAGTAAAAATATAATTTTTTGGTACTTCTAAGATAAAAATAGAAATTCTTTTAGTATTTTTTTTTCAAAATTATCTTCTAGTGCCATTAATTTTTCATAATGTTGATTTCTCTAAATTTTGGATTTTATTGTCGTTTTAGTAAATATCAAAAGAGGAGAAAGTAATTTACTCAAAAAAATTTAATCTTGATTCATGGGGGACAGTAGTACAGACAGGTCGATAGTCCTACAAATTTTTTTTTTTTAAATTACTCTTTTTTTTCCTAATTTAGCCCTTACAAGGTTTGGAAAATTTATTTTTACCTTTTGAAAATTTTACAAGTATAATTTTGTTTATTTAGAAATATACGTTTATTGCCTATAAAATTAAATAATATTCTAAATGTAACACTTATAATTTTTGGAAAATTTTACTTTCCCATTTGAAAATATACATTTATAATTTTTGGCACAAAAGATTTTGGAACTTTTCCTTTTAGAAATGACATTTATATTTTGTTTCCTATAAAATTTGATAATTTTTTTTATAAATGTGGCCCTTTTAAATTTATTGAACAATTTGTCTAGACCATACGGAAGAGAGTAAGAACAAAAATACAAATTAGAGGTAAATTTATTTATTAAACCTTAATATTCTATTTTAAGCAGAAATATTTATTTTATAAATACTATGATTCATTTTACATTTTATTTTTTTTTGGTTTCCACTGGTATGCCAACACCCAATCCCTCAATTATTGAATTCAAACACGTCTTACCACTTTAATCACTTCTTGTGGGTGATTTATTTTACTTTATGATCAATAAATACTTTATCCATAATTTTTTGTTTATGATATTTTAAATTATTGAAGGATTAGTAGTCAATATTTTTAAATAGTTGAATATTATTATGAAATAAAATATTTTGCATTTAGTTAACTTATTGAGTGCCAACGAGATATTGATTCAATGGTAAAGTCGTTAATTTTGGGTTTGAGATACATTGACATTTTGTTGGTGTTAATTTTCTATGACCTTGCCCCTTATATATAAAAACACATTATGCACTGCCCACCATAATAAACTATGTTCTCAACCTGATTTTTTACTTAAAAATAATTTATAATAAATGACCTCCAAAGCTAAATGCCTAGATTCGTCACTGGTCCTAACGTGGATAGTCTGTCTTTTATTGAATTGAATAAATAAATAATCGATATATGCATAAATTAGTTTAGACACCACCTAACAACTAAACCAAACACAAATATACACTCTTATATTTAAGTAGATACGACATAAAAAAAAAAATTAATATAAAAAAATAGAGTATACCACAGTGCAAACATGATGCACCAGAAAGATTGTCTTATCAAGCATTTGATGTCCTCTCATATGTAAAAGAAAATTTGCATGATCATGACCACTAAACTTTAATAAGGCCAACAACACATCTACTCCATGTTTTATCAAATGAAAAATTAAAGAAAAATAAATCTAAAAATCATCAAAATTGTTAACATTTTCTTCCTATATATTCTTGGTCAAGAACTTTTATTTCTATATTCATTGAAACCCTCAAACTTTAGACTTCATGACTCAATCAATTTAGAATGAATGATACCTTGAATACAAAATATAACATGATGTATATAATATATAGTTGAAAGTGTATTATTTTCATCTAATTGTGTCTTTAAATGACAAAGCAGCCTTCTTATAATTTGAATTCATTGACATTCAAATTAATATAAATATTTTTTTATCCTTTGAACATGTAATTTGACTTTTCAATTCATTATGGTACAATTTTTTTTTTGACTTTTTATTCTATAACGTAAATTAACTGTAATTACTACATATAATAACATGTCAGTTTGATGAAATCTTATCTCGTCTGTCAATTGTCATCCCATCTATTCTTCCTAATTAAGTTTTTTATTATAAAATTCGAATAAAACCAACATCTTTAGAAGAAAATCTCAATTTTAGATCCTAGCCCTTAAAATACTTCATTCATTAATAGAAGAAAATCACAATTTATAATTAGTTGATCATACTAATTAATAATGAGCACATTGTGTCTATCATCATAATTCTAGAATTCGAGCCATGAAGTGTGAGTAAAGCGATGTATCCCTTATTTTTCAATTTCTTTTACATAAGATTTTTTTTTTAATATTAAAAAAAATGAGAAAAGAAATTGAATTGATACATTCATTTATTATAGAAAAAAATATTCATATGAAATTAATGAATTTACTTAGAAAATGAAACACCAAAAAATATAATTCATTAAATGAAAAATCTATGCATATAGACATGGTGAGTACATAATGACCATGCATTGAACACTAGAAAACAAAACTCAAATTAAAAGCAAATCCAACTTATTAGTCTAAGTCAATGTACATAATAAGTTACATAAATAAATTACAAATGAATTAAAAAAAAAAAAAAAAGGGTACGTGAGCCACAAGTAAGAGAGCTGTTTTAGGCAGCCGACTTGTAGAGTGAAAGTCACACACAGATGTTTTAGAGAGAGAAAGAGAAAGCGGGGGCCGCACTCAACTCCTTTATAGTGACGCCATCTGACAACACAAAAACCAATCAAAAGTGTATTCACTACGATTCAGATTCTCTTCTTTTCCTATAAATCCACTCTTCACTGTTTCATTCCCTAAAACTTGAAATTTCAAAATCCTATCATTTCTCTCTTTCATTCATGGCTGAAGAAGAATTCCAAGAATCTGATGTTATCTTTTCCGATCACGATCATCGGAATTTTGAAGACAGTTGCTTTGATTACCGGAATATAATTATGCCGGTGCAGCATAATATGTCCAAGTCTTTTCGGAATAGTAGTAATACAAAGTCCAAGAACAAGAGCAAGAGCAAGAAGAAGAAAATGGCGAGTTCGGTACCGGTGAATATACCGGAAAGAATTTACCGGGATGTCGATTCGGATGATCAGTTTGAAGATGAATGGGATGATGAGGAAATGGTGCCGCCACACGTGATCGTGGGGCGGCGAATTGCTGGGAAAATGGCGTTTTCTGTGTGTACAGGAAACGGGAGAACTTTAAAGGGCAGAGATTTAAGTCAAGTTCGGAATTCAATTCTTAGGATGACTGGGTTTTTAGAGACATGATCATCATATATTCATATTCATAGTTTGTAAGGTAGAAACTCTGTTTGGCAAACAAGAAAATTAAAGAAGGAAAGGAAAATTGCATTTTCCATTGATTTATTTTTGTGGGGTCCATTGGGAATCTCATTCATTGTAACAGAAAAATCAAATTGAAGATTATTAATTAAAATAATCAAATTGTTTTTGTTTGTCTGAATTATTTTATATATACTTGCTATATGATTTTATTGTTCAGCTGGTAGTTTCTGTACACAATGTGATGAGCATAAGCTAGCCCAATGCTCTATAACATAGTGTTGGATCTTTCTCTGGTCCTGATGGGAGCCAACACAAACAGCTGGGTTTTTTAGAGAAAGATAAGGGGGCAAAAAAGGAATGTACAATAAAGAGAAAGGCACAAATCTTTTAATATTTATGGAAAGAGAATTTAATTGTTCTTTTCTTTTTGTTTAATATGTATATGTGCTACATAACAGGAGAGGTTTATGTAGCGTTCTTCTTTTCTACAAAATTTTTTATTTTCGGTAAAGACATAACTCGGATAATGAGAAAATAATATTAAATTAAGAAAATAAAAAATAATTCTAATTTTTTCTTTAACTATTGTTTGTTTTCATTTTATAGAAAGTAAAATTTGTTATTTTAAAGAAATTTTATCTTTTAGTTTGATTATTTTAGTTATTTTATTTGTCTCCTTATCTACCAGAAAGGATTTCATTGTTTAATTAAAGGCTAGTATTCTAAAAACAAATAGTATAATTAAGCAAAAAACTAATTAGTGACCATTCAAATTTAGATCAAGTAGGATAGGGTTATTTTACATTGAGGAAAATGTAATTACAATTATTTATTTATTTTTATATATAATTAATTCCCAATTAAAATGAGAAGGACTGAAGTAGGATAGGGTTATTTTACATTGAGGAAAATGTAATTACAATTTTTATTTTTTTATATATAATTAATTCCCAATTAAAATGAGAAGGACAGAAGTTGAAATTACTGAGAATAAAATATTTATAACCACACATGCATGTCATAATTGAGTGGGGTTTCTCAAGTCTCATCATAAATCATAATCATGCATGTGAATGTGAGTCTACATTTTTAGCAAAACGCCAAAAGCATGGTAGCTTCAGCCTTCTGAACCAATTATTTATTGCATCATCAAGAATTAATATCAATCACAAAAGAAATAGCTACGGACTTGTGCATGTTATCTATGATTTTAGGATCCTATGTTTTTTGGACTTAATATTTGATGTATTGTTAAAGTATTTAAATTTTTATTATTGTTAAATAAAATTAATTAATAATTAATTTTATTTTAATTAAATAAACTGATGTGCTATAATTTATTATAATTGACTTGCTTCTAACAACCAACTAAAATTTTAATTTATTATTTGAAAAATGAAAAATTATATAAAATCTAAAAAAATTTAAAAGTAAAAAAGAAAATTGATTCCCTTTTCCTTTTTAATTGTGTTTGATTGCAGAGAAATAAAGACAAAAATGCAGTCCAAAGCTCTGTTCATTGTAACTCGATTTCATTCTTATACTCTCTCATGTCTAATCTTCAAAATTGGTGTCAACTGGGGAAACAAATCCTTTAAAAAGAAACAAAGAAGACGATGTCAATCCTCATCTTTATCATCTCTTTCTTTTCACTATGAATTTTGATCAACTCCAGATCAATTTGTAGCCAACTGAGTTACTTGAGAATTGATTTGAAAAGACACTAATAGATGAAATCTCAAAATCACATATGATGTCGTTAGTCATGTCATGTGATAATTTTTTTGTTTATTTATTATAATACATAGACAAATCACATACGATATAATCACGTTACTTATCATTAAATTAGATTAGATAAGTAGTGACAAAATAAACTACATTGCTTAATTTTAAAATTATATCCTTTACAATTTGATTTTTAAAAGTATGGAGTCTAAATTAAATTTTTGATCAAATTATAGTAACTTAAATTGTAATTTAGCCATAAAAACAAATAGAGAAATTGACAAAGAAAGAAGGGGATTCTGAGTGAAAACAAAATTGTTGACAAAGAGGCCACGTGTGGAATATGACGCAGATTCAGACGTTTATGTACAAGATTCGACTTTCAGAAAAAAATTTAAAACTATTCTTAGTAAGATACGCCAGATGGTTCTAATTTTTTTTATAATTATTAATTATTATAAAAATTAGGTGATTTCTTTCTAAAGCAAGGGATTGTGTGTTTTGATGTGTATGACTTGGCTTCCAAAATTAAGAAAACAAAAAATTCTTCTACTTATTTAAATGAAAAATAATGTGATGAAGTCAATCAATTTTGGATAGTATAATTTTCTTTAATGACTTTATTAGTTAATTAGATTCTACCTTATCATTAATTTTGATAATATTATGTGTGGCTGTTAGGATGCAAACATTTTTGTTTTATTTTACATAGAATCAATTCTTTCTACTTTTAAATTTTTTTCTTCTAATTTTCAAAATTAGTTAAAGACTTTAATGATTATTTATTACTTTGAGCTCTATATTCATGCAACATAATATTCTATAAATAAAACTTATTAGATGATGTTTGTCAAGATAGTGGATGAATTCTTAACGCAATGGTTAAAACAGAAAAGTGCTGAAATTTGCATTTTCATTTTTAATATGAATTATTTTTTATTATTAAATTGAACGTCTAGATTGTTCTTGATTAATTAAATTTGATTTTCACCCATTGACTTTTCATGCGTTTTGTTATCATTGATGATAAAATACGTACGTGTGTGTACAACAATAAAGATAGCTCCAACCCCACCAATAATTGTTAATTGTTTCTTGAAAGTGGCGTCATTTCTCTGAAAGTAGCAATTTTCTGTGTTAGACGAGGAAAATGGTGACAGGCGCAAATGACAAATGCAACATTTTCCTTATCCTACCTCTCATTTTTCTTGACTTAACAGATAATCTACATTAAAATTAAAAAAATTAAAAGGTTTTACTCTAATGTCTTTCTTAATTATTTGAATTATATAAAATCACAAAAAAGAATATACATGCATTCTTTTTTCTTTTTTAATTTTTTAGATTATTTTATAAGTATTAATGTAAGAATAATATCTCAAATTCTGTCTCGACTTAGAGACCTCCCTAATAATTATTTTTTTTACAATTTAACTTGTATTCTAATATTGGGATATAGCTCGTTTATTATTGTACCGATATATACATGCATTCTTCACCACTAACTAACCTATTGATCAAACACACAGGAATAATTCTCTGGCATTATCCTTAGCAACAATTACTAGGGCTGCCTTACGTGGCAATCAGCCTTGAGAAGATAGTAAACTAATTATAGTGATATGGTCAACACAGTCACAGGGATTAGAGAAAGAGATAGAGAGAAAGACAGAGAGAGTTACGTGTAGTCAAAAATGCCGCATGGTTTGCGCTACTTGTTACAATTGGATAACACATTAAGAAGGTTTGTAATCATCTTTTTAAGTTTGGATGATTGATGTTGACATATTTTTCACTAACAATACTATTTGTCCACCATATACAATTCCTTGTTTTTTCTGTTTTCTTTTGGGTTTAAAATAATTGTTGAGTGTTCTATTCATAAACAGGTACATGCTGAAACGTTTACGTTTATAAGACTGATTGTGCATGATTGTATATATACTTGTACTCAATATTGAGGAAGAAGATGTTAAGATAGTCGTGTTGTAATACAAGAAAAAATTGGATAAGATATTAATTATAATATTCGGTTTACGATAGAGAAAAGATGAGATGGACAATTATTGAAGATGATTTAATTATATGTATTGTAGTAATGTAAATTTTTCGATATGAAAATGTGAGAAGATACGTCTCAGTGGACCAGAGAAACTAGAGGATTACTAAAATGTAATTTGTGGAAGAAAACTTAATCATGAACAGGAATAAAAAAGGTAAAGTGTACTATTCACACAAAAACATAAAAGAAACAAAAGTTAAAAAAAATAAAACCCACGAGACACAGTAGTTCAAGTGGTAAACGAGTTGAGTTCAAAGGTTAAGGAGTCTTTGCAATGTCAGAGACGTTGGAGTCTATAGAAAATTATTTGTACGAAGGGCAGCTATGAAAACGAGATTAGGCTCATAACCAAAAAGTATGGGAAACTGGTCGTGGGCTTGGCTTCTGCAACTCTAGTATAGAGCTCTGGCATGTCTTTCAGCCTGAGAAAATGAGGAAGAAGATCTGGTTCTTTCCCTTTCTGTTCTGGGTGAAAGCAATAGAGCCAAACAATTATCTCAACCCAAAAAGAAAAAAACTTTTAGGTTTTTAAATGCACCTCTTCATTTAAAAATTAAATTTATAGAGTAGATTCAAAAATAGTAATTAGAAAAAATAGCAAAGTTTTCTAATATTTATTTTCATATTTATAAATAGAAAATATTTTGTTTCAATGAATTTGTATTTTATAATTGAAGTTTAATAATTATACAAGTTCTATAAATTTATATATAGTTTTAATTATTTAATTCAACTTATTCTCCATATCCGTATTGTTGATTTTTTAAAATTGACAAACTGCCATACTCGTATCCTACCGTACTGCAGTGAAATATGGAACGGTAGCTACCGGTTCCTTGGTTACATGTAAGAAGCACCGTATAGCACTATAATTACCAACAATGTCTTCAAAGTACTCTTTTGTCCTTACACCAGTTGTTATTCATTCAAACATCATTGTTCGGTTGTTCCTTTTCGTTTTCTATCTGTAAATCCCACACATGCATCAATTATCTCACCCTGTAACCTTAATCTTAAACACTGAAAGGTCTGAGCATAATTTTCACTAGATAAAAATCATGTGGAGACTGCAATCTTGTTTGAACACAGCAATCTTGTTTGAACACATTAATGCAAACAGATGTAAAATATTAGCCACAGAGATGATAGAATATTTGTTGCATCAGGAGAACCTATCGATAAATCAAATAAGTACAAGAATATCAATGGTGACATCTTCACTTCCTCACATATATTGCATGCAATCAATCAGACTGGTGCAGCAGAACCAAAACTTCTTGTAACTATTAACCAACTTCAGCCAGGCCACTCCTAAATTTAAGCAAGTCGTACAATATAAATTAAACTATAGGAAAAACAATCAGTAGGAAAATAATGATAATTAAAGCAACATATATTCCAATTACAGTCGCCAAAGAAAAATTGACTAACATGGGACATACTGCGACTGAATGGATCACAACGACCTGGAAACAGAATCTGCTTAAATAAAATTTGATTTCAGCCTCTACGAGCTGCTAAGCCAGTCTTTCCTCTTCTTTGGAACAAACGCAAATTGGCTGAAGTCGGCAGCTGTTGACCTACTATAAACAGAAAATTAGGCCAGCATAAAAGTCAGAAGGACAACAAAATTAAGCATCCAGGCTGGAGTCGATTACCTATTGGTACGAGTATTCCTAACATCCTTTAGAGGAGTACGGAGACCACTGGCACGAGAACCAGATGAGGAGCATCTAAAGGAAGATATAACTGATACAAATCTCTCCATTGATTTCTCAGATATTTTTGCGTAATGGCCTAGATGGGAAATGTTCGAACCAAACTTTTCTTCTTCATGTGTTGTCTCTGAGAATGCTTTGTCAAGGATGGGAGCAGAATAACCTAATTAGAGAAACATCTCAAATGTTTTGCCAAGTTTACAAGAAGCTAGAAATCTAACATGAAGAAACTTATCAAAGATATCTTTCAGTCATAAACATCTGATAATGATAAAAGGACACTAAGCAAAATGAAGATCTAATAGAACAAGAAAGTGATGTTTCTTTTGCTAACAACTAAGTGAAGGAAAAGAAAATGTACCAGAAATGGTAAATAGATATTTAAAGTACTTAACTAATTCTCCTACATAGCCGACCCCAACTAGTTTGGGATTTTAAGGCTTAGTTGAGTTGAGAACTAATTCTCCTACATGCCTGGAAGTTGATCCAGTCTTGCATTATACAACTTATCAGAAGGAAAAGAACTTCTTCCAGATAGCAACTTCATATCAATTGTTTCTTATAATGACATATAGTTTCTTTTTTCTTACAAGTAATAATATATAGCTTTTCATAATCACATATTGTTTCATGCTCTCTAATACTAATAGACCTAAATTTGTGATTCTACTAAATGTATATGTTCAGTCATCAAAAGAAATAAAATAAAATGACTTAATGTCTTCATTGTCGGTGAAAGGGAAACATCATCCATTGAGATAATTTTAGAAAAGATAGAGTTCACTAACATAATCTCTGATAGTCATACCATTATCAGGAAGAGGCAAATCTTGACACATGTTGGGTTGCAAATTTTCCTGGAGGAGTTAAAATAATCAGAACATAGATATAATTAATGATACAACCAAAGAGAAACAAACTATGTGAGAGAAAGAACCTACACTTTGAAAACTGCCATAATCTTGACAAGATGAATCTGGATGCAAGTGCAAGGGTTGCAAATTTTCCTGGATGAGTTAACCAATCAGAACAAGATATAACCATATGGTGCTGCCAAAAAAGAAAAAGGCTTGTGAGTTGAAGAACCTACGCTCTGAAAACTTCCGTTTGACGAGTTCTTCCTTTTCAAGACCTTGTTCTTAAGATGATCACTACATGAAGTACTCATAGATAAGGTACTTTGGTTCACTGTCAATGGCACTGTGGGCCTTGACCAAGTGGTTTTCTTGTTTATTGTCCAGAGCTTTCTTATTTACTGACTTATGCTGAAAGTAAGCACTCCTTACTACGACCTTTCTTGTCTCTGCTCTTGGTTTCCCCTCATCTATGTCTTGGACATTCTTACATTCACGCTCCTTATGCAATGCTAGACAAGGTTTATGAATCGAATGTCTGGGTTGCCGAAGTAAAGTGTGTCCCTGACGTCTCTCCTCACCCACTGTGTCCAAGTTATTCAGGAATAATATGAGGAAGTGCTTATCAGTATGAACTCGTAATGGATTTTGTATTTCCACACAGAACATAATTTTATCCTTACCATGAGATGGAGATTCAGCTAACTCTGGACTTCCAGTGCCAAGACCATCTTCCATCTAAAGAAGGAAAGAGAAAATACAGGATTAAATATATATAACACCTTACTTACCAGCGAAAACTGATGATGAACAGAAAATTGACATTAATCTGATCCAATCACTCACAGGGTTGTCAACAAGAGAAACATTGCCCGAGTATTTAGAATCCAGTAGTGATACTGGGGTGCTGTTTGTTTCACAAGCAGCAATGTCCAGTGTTTCATCTTCTTTGGGACTGACGGAAGAGTCATCAGTTGGACCTAGTTCGTTAGGTGATGCCCGAGGGGCCCTGAAATTTCTCTTTGCTTCAAGAGATGCAAAACCTTTGAATGTCAAGGATAAACTAATGGAGAACTAGAAGGCAAAACAGATGTAAAGTAGTCTATGATGCAAGAATAACATTTGGCCCTGAATTTTGCATAATGATGTAATTTCAGGTTTTACTATATCCAATCATCAAATTTTGACACAATGCCATCTCTTGATTTTTGTCATTAATCTCCATCAGAACACATACTTGCACCTGTTTGGCACTAAACAGGCAATCTGAACTGTGCTGGATGAGGTAGCTGGGCAAACAACTCGTTTAAGTATCCTGTACATATGGCAGAAGGACTCAACAGTGTAGGGAAGTATTCCTTTTTGACAAGGAATGTCATCCTGCATTTTCTATCCTGAACTATGAAGAAGAAGAAGACTGCCACGCAGTTCTTGCAGAATGTTTAAGAGTGAAAGGAAGCATACAGCCATAGGTCTCCAAATTGCTTTTCTAATCCTAAACATGATATGATAGTTAAAAAAAAACAAAGGTAATTGTTCAATCAAAACAATAAAGGATGTAAAGCAATTTCAAGGATACAAAAATACTTAGGTCAAAAGATTCTTCTGCACGGGTAGATCTATCGTTTTCTTTGCACTTCCATGATTAAAATTCTTGAGTTGTGATGTTCTCTTGATTGCCAACCCATCACTTAGATTTTCTCCCTGCTAGTGCAAAGAATTTGGACATCAATTATCAATTCAGTAAGGAAAGAAGAACTTTAAGCAACTCCATAAATGAGAAGAATATATTTATGTCTTATACTTATATACATAGTCAAGGAGATCTTACTCTTTACTAACCTTAACAACTATCATCTAGATTCTGCATATATCGTACTTACTGCCATTATATGCCATATCTTATCATTTTCTCAGCTGATAATTATGCATCTCACTGACGCAAATGAAACTGACATAATGAGAGGTCAAAGTTATGCCCAATTAACAACAGATGGTGACATTTAATCCCTGCTTGTGCTAAAGCATGTCAATAGGGATGAAGATCAGGTCTTGCATATATGGATTTTCAGTAGTCATACACATAGTAAGAGTCCAATTAGTGATTTAATACCACTAACCTCTCTAAGACTTATAAGCATTATCAAATTTAGAGATGTTTCTATAATCTTCCTTTTAGAACAAAAAATCTGGCTTCCAGTACTGCAATAAATTCTCATTATGTTACTCCGCAATTTCACAATCCTATGCAGTAAATTTAGATGACCCCAATTCTTCTTATCTTTTCTTCAAGTCACCAGAATTTATCCTACTTAAAATAGACCAAATATTGAACATGGAGATGGAACTGAAACCAGCTCATGAACATGTAACAAGATGACAAAAATAACTTCAATTCACTTCAAAAAGACAGAGGGGGAATATGTATTCAAAAAAATTTAGGAAATAGGTAAGGGAGACAAATTAATTGGAAACAGAGAAGTGCGTACCTGAAATGGCATTTTGGTAAATGGATCAAGATCGCCTTTTGCTATGCCTTGTGCTATATGTTTTGGCATTGATGTATTCCAGGTTAAGGTATGAACTCAAATAACTATACAACATGGAGCAAAAGCATTCAAAATAATGAACCTAATCAGATGATATAAAGGATATGGTCCTAAAAAGTCTAAATCATCGCCAATATTGTCAAGTACATCAGATAAGTGGACTATATCTTCATTGCTAGGATCATAAACCCGTTGACACTGGAAAGTCAATATAGCCTTCTTGAATGACTCTTCATATAAAGGAGGTACTGAAACAGTGCTGTATCTCAAGTGCTTGATGACCTGATATGTAGCAGTAGCATGTGGATTAGAACAGATCTAATCAGAAGCTTGCCTAAATGTTTGAAAGGATCTTTAAATATAGAGCTCAATAACTCAAGTAACTCAAGATATTAAAATAATTTATTATTGTATAACTTATGGATGTGGTGTGGCTGTGTTAGGTCAGTAGAACTCTTGAACTGTCAACTTAAAGCAATCAAGTTGGAGGTGCATCAGGCACTGAATCTCACCTTGTCATAAGTTTTAAACTTTTTAATAAGTGCATGAGCCCTTTTCAGGCCCATTCCTGGCAATGATTGCAAATAATCACAACCACTCAAAATGCACATCTCAAGAATCATTTGTCTGGTGAAACCTTCAAAACTCAGTTCCTTATTCTTTTGTAACAACGAATACTGAAACTCAACCCCTTGACCAAACTTGTCCATTTTAAAGATAATCTGAAATTTCAAGGAAAAAATATCCCAGCCAGAGTCAAAGCAATAAGCACTATGAAAATATGAAAGCAATGTAACAGAAACAAGGAAGATAAAAGAAGTTCAAACTATGTCTTATCAACTCACTCTAGGACAACCAAACGGTATAAGATCTGAGTCTTCAGTTATAACTGCTTCAACTTGCTTGCTTGCTGCCAAAAATGTCATCTGAGCATCTGCCTCATAAGGAGCAACAACATATAACACATTCTCCTGCTTCAGTACCTTCCAGATACAGGTCAACATTAGATATAAACATGTTAAATTAAGATATAAAATATAATAAAGTCATTAAGATAAAAGAAATATAAGTTTATGGGATGTCAAGTAGACACTCTATCAACTCCAATGTCTTGAAGACTCCTTCCATTACCTGGATTAATTCTCGGGCAATTGAAGGTGAAATATCAACTGCTTTTTGGTAGCACTCATAAGCAGAAGCAGAATTTCCATTTGATTCATGCTCAATAGCACGTGCAAAATTTTCCTTCCTCCCCCTGCATTTGTTGTGTAATCTTAGACCTTTTTTCAGTTAAAAGAAGCTGAAGGAGGGAGGGGGATGGAGTGTTTATAAATTATAAGGCTGCTAAGCTCCCTAGCAGTCAGAATACTCCTTTAGGTTGTGCTTGGGGCTAAGCCAAAGTCCCACATCAACGAGAGAGGAGGTTTGCGTTGTTTCAGTGCTTCTAAGGCTCCTAGATCCTATGCTCCCCTAGGATTCAGAAAACTCCTGGGTGGGTTACGGCAAAGCCCTCAGACCATCATTCACCAGTTTTCATCTCATTCAATTATTTACTGACTCAAAATGATATGATTGGCTTTTAGGTTTTAACATTTTACATTGGTCCAAGGAGTCAGCACCAAATCCAAAGGCGGTTCAGTCAGCCAAGTTACTTTTGAGAACAACCCAATTGTATCTCAGTAGGAAAAGGAAAACAATAAATCAGTAGGTCAATTGTAATACGGGTCTCTATGGTATATCTTCTGTGGCATTTCACAGAAGGGAAATACTGCTAGAATAGGCAGAAAAGATGACAGATTCAAGAAGCCATTCAAATAAGAATAACAATCAATTGAAGTGCTTCGACATCATAAATTTGAGCCATTTGGCATTGGCAATGCTCTGTTACATTATCTGGAAGATGCATATGTAGACTTGAACTACCCTGAACACAAACACTATATAACACACACATGCAGAAAGGTCTGAAACAACTATTGCCTAAATCCTTGGCATTGACTATGTGTGTGTGTGCACGTGCTGTGTGTAGTAAGGAGCAGTTAGATAATTCTATCATCATGTGTAGGATGAAAGTAGGATCCATCTCATACCTAGCACTCATAAAATATCTTAACAGCAAAGAAGAATTCTTGTGGACTTTAACTAGTTGCTGTTAAGGAGTTGTTTAGATGTCAAGCACTCAAAAGTTCATGGAAGATTCAGATAATTATACTACACCAATTATAATATACATGTTCCATCCATATTCAGCTTTTAAAGGAGATATAGCATACCTGGCACGTTTGTTTTCTTGTTCACCCTTCATTGGCAGAAGACCTCCATCAAATACCAGAACAGGCTTAACACCATAGTGTCGTAGCAGATTTACTCTATTCATGCAATACTCAATGTGCCTGAAAGATCAGATATACATGGTTTGTTAGTTTATCCAAGGATTTGAAGAGAAACCAATCTTCCTCTTGTTTTGTTATACCCATGTACCATGTCTAACATTTTTCTAGTAATATAATCTGAAATTTTCTTTCTGCTATTCACCAATTAATCTTGAAGAAACTTCAAGGAAACAATATATCTCCCCTTTATATAGCCCATATAAGTATTGTCTTAACTAGTAGGCTTTTCACAATTTGGAATACAACACAAAGCAATAATTTACTTTTTGCTTTCTCAACCCTTTGGCTCGTCGAAAAGTAGGATTGGGATATACAATGGTTGAGATTGCTTTAAAGAAACCATTTTTGACCATCCGTAAGACTTTTTTCATTTAATTGCAAACGCTCCAGAATTTAGCTATATCCTGTCCCTTTTCTCCAGCTTCCACCAGTAGCAAACTAGTTGGAATAATCACTGGTGGAAATCTAGTAGAATGTTTTAGATGGGTATAAATGTTACCCCTCTGGTGCATTACATACATAGGAATATGCTGAAATCAAGAAAACCTAATTTCTCTACCCCCATTAACCCATATAGATAGCTGTGGACAAAACAGCCATTGGATATTTGCAACCCCATGGGCCTTTATGAATAAAAAATTGCTACTTCATCCCGGAAACCCATTTGCCCCAATTGCCTGAATTATTGAAATTCCCATTTGAATTCTGCAAATTGAGACATGAAGGAGTAGGGGAGGGAAAGAAAGTGAAACCTGGAAGTGGGTAGACCTTTGCAAAGCTCTCTGCTACAAGACAATGCACCTTTGTGAAGCCAAGAGTATGTATCGACCGCCACATAACAACCCTCTAACTCCTTAATGTGGATTGGTACCATGATCGATTTCAAAAGAGGCAATAGCCCTTGGATCCCCATTTCTCTTTCTTGAGCTGGAGAATATACTAATGCCCTAATCTACTCTTGGACTGGCAAACATTGCAGTCTTGCAGGGACTACATAAAATGAAATGATGCCGCTAAAGTGGAAGATGGCGGGAATCAGTATTGGTGGTGGGTCCGCATGTGGGTCTGTTTGGCTGCCTGGAATATATCGTGCATGGCTCTGATACGAGAATAAGAACCGGGATAAATATAAATGGAAAAAAGGTGAAAATAATAGGTGAATAATTCTTTTTCCATTTTTCTTTACTTTTGGCAGACCCTAATTTTTAATTTCTCGCATCTCTTCATTTAAAAAAAAAAAAATTTGAGAAATTAGAAAATCAGTAGTATATCTGGTGGATAATAATAAATTGTAATTTTCACAATGACAATTTCAATTTCCAACAATGCTACTTTTTTTATTTTCTTATTAATTTTTTTGTAAAAAATGTGCATTATAAGAAATTAGTTTAAGTTTACAAGTTATTAGCATCATACAAAAAGTTTTGAACATAAAGGAAGGCATAGCATTATAAATAGATAAATTTCTAGTTTTTTTGTGTGTTTTTTTAATTATTTTGCTTGTTGCTTGATCCCGCTCTCAGAATGTCTGGTAAAGTTTTATTTGCTGGAATTTTCTGAGCATAACTTCATAATCATCAAATTAGAGATCCTAACGGATGCAATATAGAAATAACATGTATAATATGAATAAGGTCATCTCTAAGAGCCCAAAGCTCATATTCCACAGCATTTCCCCAACCAATATTTCTACTGAAACCAGCAACAAAGCTTAATCATCTCTTAACATACCTTCCCCAGTAATTTTTCAATTTCAATTTCCAACTATACTTTTTTTTTGTAAAAAATGTGCATTATTAGAAATTAGTTTAATACAAGTTTTGGGATAGTAATCTCCTTAGCATCATACAAAATAGTACTAAATATAAAGGAAGACATAGCATTATAAATAGATAAATTTCTAATTTTTTGGCTTCTTTTTTTTTTTTTGGCAATTTTGCTTGTTGCTTGGTTCCACTCTCAAAAAGTGTGGTACAGTTTCACTTGCTATAATCCCCTTAGCAGAGTTCTATAATCATTAATTAGAGATCCTAATGGATGTGATACAGAAACAATATTTATAATATGAATAATGCCATGTCTAAGATCCCAAAGCTCATTTTCCACAACATTTCTTCAACTAATATTTCTAATGAAACTAGCAACAAAGGCACTGAATCATCCCTTAACATACCTTTCCCAGTAATTTTTCTTAGGTTCCCAATACCAAACTGTCCGTGTCCAATTTAACACAAACCGATTTAGGAGGAATATCCAACAAATTGGTTTAGAAACCACATTAACAATTGTGAGATTCAAGGCTGAAGCTGAAAGCACAATAGCATGGAGGAAAGAAATATGAATAATGCTAGCAGTAGGGATTTCCACATTTCGAAAGGCTTTGTCATTTATGTTTAACCATAATTTCCATATATTGAAGATGAAAATTTTTAATTTCTATTTAAGACTATTTGTAATCTTTTTTGTCTATTTCAATTTTGTGTACTTATAGTTTGTAATTATTGTTATGTAATTTTAATATTCTGCCCTATAAATTACTTAGTTTTATTTTATTCATGTTTTTAAATATAAAAATTTTCATGTAAATATCATTTCCCATAATAAAAATTCAAATATTTTAATTTAAATATTTATCAAATTCAAATATTATTTTAGATTTGAGTAGATAAGTTGAATACAAATATAAATAGTAAGGTATAGAAGTAATCAATAACAAGTAAATGGCTAAAGGTTTTGTCTGTTTATTATGTATATTAATACATAAATCGCTAGACTATTAAACGATTATTTATTTAAATGTTACCAAACTAATTTTTTTGGGTCCTGCTAGTTTTTGACATCTTATATGTGTTTTTTGGGTACTAGTATATTATAATGTGTAATTACTATCAGAATTTAAAATATAAAAAAAATCTTTAATTGATTAAAATTATAAAAATAAATAAATGGTAATTATGTAAAATTTAAAAAAACTATTTTTTGTTTTCATATTCCTATTTTTTATATAGTATAAAAGTATAGATTTTATTTTTTTTATAAATATAATATAAATATTCAAACATGGCTGTACGGATTTATAATTGGATGAGTAAACATTGCTGTTTAATGAAAAGTAAACTTGGTTTTTTATACTATCATTCAATGTTTTAAAAATTAGATCAGTAATCTACTTGAAAAATTAGTCAGGTTTTGAGTCAATGATTCAATTGGGATTAGACTAAATGACGTCACAAAAATATATTTTAAATATTATACATATTATATAAAGTTTTCTATTAACTATAAATAACAAGAAAACAAAATATAATAATTCAACATTCATTAAATAATAAGAAAATCACATCACAACAATTAAATATAGTTATTAATAATTAATACGATAACTTATTGATTTATAGTGCATCACAAGTTCACAATATTAAAGTTTTAACTTAGTTATGAATCAAAGTAATAAATATAATATTAATATTAAAAATAATTATTTTGCTAATCTTATATAAAGTATAAATATTTTCCTAACTTTTAATACAAATAATAGTTTACTTTTTTGTATCTATTTTAAAAAAAAGTTTGGTTAAATTAATCCGGTACTAGTTTAACTTATTACATCGATCAATCCAATTACAAAAACAATATTTTTTAGTTCAATCTAATTTGATTTATCATTTCAATCGATAATTGATTGATTTATAGTGCATCACAAGTTCATAATATTCAAGTTTTAACTTAGTTATGAATCAAAGTAATAAATATAATATTAATATTAAAAATAATTATTTTGCTAATCTTATATAAAGTATAAATATTTTCCTAATTTTTAATACAAATAATAGTTTACTTTTTTTTATCTATTTTAATAAAAAGTTTGGTTAAATTAATTCCGGTCCTTGTTTAACTTATTACATCGATCAATCTAATTTAAAAAACAATATTTTTTAGTTCAATCCAATTTGATTTATCATTCCAATCAAACTAACCGGTCCGATTTTGAAAACATTACTTTCACCGAACTAAACCTAACTCTTCTGGGACTAGGATTAGTTGTAATATTAGGACTAGTGTGTAGCAGGAGTTGCTAATCCTATTCCTAGTATATATGTTATCTGAAAAGCAATGTATAAATAACTAATCCAGTGTTGTAGACAAAAAAATAATTCCCAAAGGAAGATATACACTACAGAATACAGAGTACATACCTCTTCTCTTCGGCTCTTAGCTTCTGCTTATTGCTCAATTTTAGAAACATCTGTAAACTCTATTGACCGTAAGTTCTCGTCCCCAACCTTTAGATCTTTCTCAATCCAATTTCTAGCATTTTAGAACCGGTTTAACGATTTCATCAGTAGATCGCATTGTTGCAATTTCTATGTCTGCTTCTACTTATATAATTTTTTGCCTCCCAAAGTCTCTTTGGAAGTAGCTGTCCTTCCCGCATGTGGGTTCCTCTGCGTACTTTCTTTCTTATATATTATCTAATTCATGCTCTAGTTGCTCAGAAATTGTTCAAAAGACAATTTTCCTGAAAGTTGAATTTTTTTTTTCTCTAGCTCTTTGTTTTCATAGTGGTTCATGTTTCGGGAAACCCCATTTAAGAATTTATAGAAAATAAATCTATTAATCGTACTAGGCAGTGATAGCTGTGAATTTGTGGTAATATGAATTTTATTGAGAAACAGAATTTTAAGAAACGATACCCTTTTAAATCAGGCAGATACTGGCAGCTGCTTTATCCACAACTGAGTTATATACCCCCGTTTTTTCCATACATGGGCATGCAGTTTTATTCCCGTGGAATTAATAGCAACTATATATTTTGGAGCTGACAGGGGAATTTATGCTGTGCTTATAAAAACTCATAATAAGTATTAACACCCTGTTTGGTTAAAGTTGTATTAGCTGGCACAATATTCTTATTGAACCTATAAGGTGCAAGGATCAATAAATTGCTCTGTTGAACTATTAATTACTTAATAATATCCGTACCTCTGTGTACATAACCCATTAACCATGTTGGTCGTTGAAAGTTGCTTCGTCTCTTTATAAATATGCATGTGATTGTTATGTTATGAATTTTTCTTTGTGATCCCTTAACCTTTTTGTTTCTAATTTTGCTCTCCAGTTGTATTAGGACCATGCCTCGTAAAATAAGCTATGGACTTGATTATGATGAGGACTATGATGACTATGATGATTATGATTATAACATTGACATAGAAGAAAATGGTTAGCACTCTCTCACTTGGTTTACGCTATTCCTAATAGCTTTTGATGTTTTGTGCAGTATTTTCTTGCTCCTACTGGACCTTTTTTGGGCTGTTAACTATGCAATAGTGCAAATGTTCTTCTCATATGTTTTGATGAGTTTGTTACTAGACTAGTATCACTTTACTTGACATGATATCAGACATTCTTCCTCTTTCTTACAATTCATTGTCTCCATATTTAACAGTGAATTTAAATGCTGGTAATTTTTTATATTTATTTTTCAATTCTGTAAGATCCGTGTTAGTCCTTTTATTTGTCTTCACAAAATCTTTCAGGTATGTCACAACAACTTTGATGTTGTACATCTTTTTTTCTTCACCGCAAAGCACTTGAAAATTTTCTGTTGTTACAGGTGAAGCTGAAAAAAAGGCAGAGACAATAAGGCGGGGAATTTGGAATTGCCCCATTTGCACTTATGATAATGATGACTTTATGACTGCATGTGATATTTGTGGGGTTATGCACAATCCTCTTATCAATAGTGGCACTCCTAGCAATAACCAAACTGGTATATCATTTTATCCAATAGAGACTTTAATTTACATAGTCTTCCATTTTAAATAATGTGTGTAGTCTTGGTTTTAGCTTGGACTTTGAGACCCTATTTCTCTTTGTTTTGGTGAATCTGATCTATGAAGCATGGACATGTATATGGGCCACAAGGCCTACAACATGAACACCGACATGATAAAATCCCAAAAAGCGGACATGGCATGGCAGGGGGACATGCAATAACACAAAAACAACTAAATCAGTAAAGGATTTCCTTCTTCTGTTCAATCCACTTCTTGAATACATTCTAAATCTCTTTTAAACCTTCCCTGTCCATATTTTTCTTTACCATGCCTCTTCCTCTTATCTTTTTTAGCTACCTACTTTTATCTTCTAGCTCCTTCACATTGGGGCAACTGCATCTGTTTGTTGTACATGTCAATATCATCGTAGACGATTCTCCCTCATTTCCTATTCAATTAACACCTATTTATGGATGTATATGTCTGTGTGCGCGTGTGTGTGTATGCCTGTGAAAGGATGTATAAATACCAACTAATATGTGAAAATAAGGAATAATTGTTGTATGACATTTGGAATAGGCTTAAGCCCCATAAGAACAGTCCATGCATGCCCGTTGAGTATTTCTATAATTATAGAAGCACTCTGCATTTCACCTTTTACTGGGTCGACAAAATGAATCATTTGACCTGGAAAAAATTCTGTTTACTCGGCTTATATCCAGTGTCTAATAAATTTTACCAGAGGAATCAATATCACAACAAAAATAACACCTGCATCCCTCCAGGTCCCCACTGTTTGATTACCATGTCTAAGAGACGAGATTTTCAAATGCCACATGAAATTCCTAGTTTGATTTTGGAACTTGACTTCTGAGGCCTCCCTCCTTGACCGGAACATCTTTACCTCTTCTGCATTTTCTCAAATACATTTTGAACATAATGACTCTCTTGCTGTCTAACCCAATTGCTGTTCAATTGGATTGACTTTCAAATTTGATGATACTCTAAGGAGGCTGGGATTAAGTAGAAACCACTCCCAAACCAATATTGATGAAAGAATCACTCTATTATTCTTAGAAGTCTGTCCAGATAAATAAGATGCTTCGTGATTGGTAGCTACCAGGATCATGTCCATATGTCACTCTTGAAGGAAAAAGTTATTTCATACTCTTGTCTCTGCATGTTAGATTTGACATTGATGTGCCCTTGTATGATGAGTTTCAATAGCAAGCAACGGTTGAAGAGCCATGTCAGTGCATCATTGGGTTCTGAACTCTGGTATTACCATTCAGTTAACTCACATTTATATTGACCTCAACTAATTTTAATTTTTAACCATTTCTATTGTCCTTGTAAACCTGTGACTGTGAGTGTTTTGGCCTTTCTTTATAGAATAGATTTCTTTGATGAAGTTGATATATGTCCTTGTTGATCATGTTGGGTGAGAATTTCAGCACAATTGTATCCAATCTAGAATTCAGTCGTTTAGTTGAAAAGGAAAGATTAATAGTTATCTTCTTAAAAATTCTTACTCTTCCACTTTAACATCAATTTATCTTGTTTCTATTTTCCTTGCAGCTGACTTTGATAATGTAAAAACTTCTCAAGTTCCCTCTAGTTTTAATAAGAAGAATAGCAATCCTGATGTTAAATCAAGTGCTGAAAAGTTGGGTAACTCATCATCTTTGGTGCTGAAATGTAAACAAGATAGTTTGGTTGAGAGCAATTCCAAGAATGTGGCAGTTAATATGGAAGCAAGCCGTAAAATTTTAGCATCAATGCCAAAGAAAAAACATGACAATGTGAATGAAACCAGTAATCCAAAGAGTAGTACAGTCACGATACAATCAATCGAAGAAAGATTAGATAGTTCACTGACATTGCCAAAAGTCAGAGATAGTGTACATGAGATCAATCCCTCTTCAAACAAAGAGAGCAAGCCACAAAATCTTGCCAGTAATTTCAACAACATTGCTCTGAATGCAAGATCTGGATCCAATAAAGCTAAAGGAGCTAGTTTACATAAGTCTTATAAACCAGAAAAATGGATGCTCCCTCAACAAGATGGAGATACATTGACTCAACTGAATCTTGCAATTGTATGTCAACTAAGTCCATTACTATGTTCCAGGAAACTAAGAAATTCATATTGAATTATTAACTAAAAATCATGGTTCACAGATGATATTTTATTGAACTGTAGGTTGGCCATGTGGATTCTGGGAAATCAACACTCTCAGGTAGACTTCTACACCTTCTGGGGCGAATTTCCAAAAAAGAAATGCACAAAAATGAAAAAGAGGCCAAGATACAGGTACTGTTGTTCTGGTTCTTGATGTGAGTACTCTTTAATTTTCTTGTTATTGAATTTATGTGGTTCTTACAATTGAAACAGGGCAAAGGGTCCTTTGCTTATGCTTGGGCACTTGATGAGAGTGCCGAAGAAAGGGAAAGGGGGATTACAATGACAGTGGCTGTTGCGTACTTTGATTCTAAGAGATATCGTGTTGTTGTGCTTGACTCCCCAGGCCATAAAGATTTTGTCCCGAATATGATTTCTGGTGCTACACAAGCTGATGCTGCAATTCTGGTTATAGATGCCTCACTTGGTTCTTTTGAAGCTGGAATTGATAGTAACAAGGGGCAAACAAGGGAGCATGCACAACTTGTCAGAAGTTTTGGTGTCGATCAGGTTATAGTCGCAGTAAATAAAATGGATGCCGTAGCATATTCCAAGGATCGGTTTGATTTAATTAAAGATCGACTTGGAACTTTTCTCCGTTCTTGTGGTTTCAAAGATTCTTGTATATCGTGGATACCTTTGAGTGCCATGGATAACCAAAATTTGGTGGCAGCCCCTTCTGATGTTCGTCTCAAATCCTGGTGAGTTTTGTGATCATTCTATTTCTTTCTTGGCATTTCCTTTTCTCTAGTGGCATCTTCTTTTTTTGTATCTTTGTTAACTAGAAACCAGAACCTGTAAGTATAGATAGAAATTTATGAATATCACAAAAACAAAAAAAATTGTAACTAGGAGCGATGCCATGCTGCCCTGAATCATCAATGCACCAAAGATTAATGGTGTTAAAAATCAAAAGTGATTAATTGTTATCAAACAGGCCTCAGTCTTCGTCTTCCACTTCCACTTCCACTTCCATATCCATATATATATATGCATAGATGTATACATATATTTCTAGAAAATATATTTTATGTATTCTGTTAACAAATGTATGCTAATGGTTGAGTATCCGGAGATGGAAATATTGATGGGAACAAAAGGAAAATTTGATGTTAGGTTCATGATTCTGTCATCCTTTTGAAGCAAAATTCTAGCAAGTTTTGTATCTTGTGCAACCAACACCGCACATATTGACTGTTAATTTATGGTGTTTTAAAACCAGGTACCATGGATCGTATCTGTTAGATGCAATTGATTCATTCCAGCCTCCTGCAAGAGATTTCTCAAAGCCTTTAGTTATGCCTATATGTGATGTCATCAAATCAGCTTCACTTGGACAGTTGTCTGCATGCGGTAAATTGGAAGCTGGAGCTCTTCGGACTGGAACAAAGGTACATAATTGATTGGTTTATCAACTTAAGGGTTTCAATTGACTATTCCCCATTAATATGCATATTCCCTTGATTTGAAAGTTATGCATGTCTCTTAGCAAAGAATTATCTTTAATGAAAGTAATGATAATTGATATCTTAATTCAAGTTATTCTTTGCTCTTGATGTGTCATTATGTATCAAAACAACTGACTTTTCCATTCCTTGCTCTTCTTCCTATCTGTTTTTTGGGAATTTTCCTAGGCCTGTATTTATGAAAGTAATAATATCATAGTTTTATTTATTATTTTCTCTAACATTATTTTGTAGAAGGGTCATCTCATGTTGGCCTTTAAATAAATGCATTTTATTTTATTTTTGGTTAAAAATTTAAAACAACTTACTTTTCCATTGATTTCCTTTTTCTTATTGTTGTTGGGAGTTCCCCCTAGGCTGTATTTGGTTCAATGGAAACCTTTTTATCCAGCATATCTCCGGAAGAAATGACATTTCCTTCTTATTCTTCTTGGGAGTTCCCCCAAGGCTGTATTTGGTTCAATGGAACCCTTTTCCTCCAGCATATCTCTGGAAGAAATGACAAAAGGAGTTACAAGATGAAGATATTATCTGTGAAATCCCAAAACTGGTTCTCATGAAAATTATCAAAGTAACAGCATAAAGAATTCTTGAACATAATTGGAATATTAAAATATGAAAACTCAAAGTTTCTGTGTAAAAACTGAAGTTTCCAGTGCCAAAATTATATCTGGAGGCTATATATTCCTCATCAAATTCTCTTTAAGTTTGATGAAATTATGATTGATTATATTTTTTTCTAAAAAAGAAAACAGAAAACAGTGTTGGAACAGGCAAGACAGAGCCTAATTCATTTCTGAAAATTGTTCTCACTGCAATTTTCAGGAACCAATCTTGATTTCAGAGAACTTGAGTTGTTTAAAGTTTCTTAGTCTCTGATTTTGAGAAAATTTGATCATTGAGAACAAATCATTTCTGAATTTTGTCCTGTTTTAATAAGGTTATGAAAAACTAAGCCAAACAGGCCCGTGTTATGGATACCCACAAAAAGAAATTTATTCAATTACCCGAATAGCCCGTAAAATCTGCCCATTGCACCAAACTCAGCCTCAGGATAAGTGTGTGTGTCCAAATTCTTGTTGTTTTGCTACATGATATTCTTTTCAGGCAGCTTCTGCTTCTAGATCATAATTTTTGTTATCTTTGCTTGAATGAGGAGTGAGAGTCCTATGTCCAGTAAGTGAAGTTGATTTAACAACTCAATATTTATTTGGTTTTATGTCCTAGAACATGAAATGATTTAGTCATGGATAAAGACATCTTTACCATCTTGCCTTGCTATTTGTTTTATCAATATGATTATTCCATGCATGTATAGTTTGGAATTTATATGCACTTCTATAATATCTATGAGGTATTTAAGTAAATTATCTCCATATATAACACAAATTTGTTTGCTTCACCAGTTTTACTTTGTAGTTTTTACTTTTCATTACTGGTAATTTGTTTGAGTTTGAATAGGTTCTAGTTATGCCTTCAGCAGCCATGGGGACAGTGCGCTCATTGGAGCGCGACTCCGAGGCATGCGCTATAGCAAGAACTGGGGACAATGTAGCTGTCACACTGCAAGGCATAGATGGAACTAATGTGATGGCAGGGGGTGTACTATGCCACCCTGATTTTCTTGTTGCAGTTGCAAAACATTTGGAATTGAAGGTGCTTGTCTTGGATGTCACTACCCCAATATTAATTGGCTCTCAGGTTTGTGCTGCATGACATTTTTTTTTTCAGTCTTTTACAAAATCGTTTATTGGAAACAATGTAATCAATTTGAGTGGAATGAACAGTTGGAGTTTCATATTCATCATGCCAAAGAGGCTGGTAATGTTGTAAGAATATTATCAGTACTAGATCCAAAGACTGGCAAGGCAATAAAGAAGTCCCCTCGATGTCTTACTGCAAAGCAGACAGCAGTTCTTGAGGTGAACTTTAACCAAAATTTCTTTTAGCCATCTTGTATTCAATTTTCCTCTAATATACTATGCCAGCAGGCAGCAGCAAAACCAAACTTTGGTTTAATATATTTCTCTTCCTCCAAATTTCAGGTGGTTTTGCATGGATCAGTTTGTGTGGAAGAGTTCTCTAAATGTAGAGGTCTAGGGAGGGTGTTTCTGAGATCATCAGGAAGAACTATTGCTGTTGGGATTGTAAGTAGAATAATTGAAGAGCAAAAATAGATTACAATTGAGATTATGACTTAGCTGACATGTAAACTGTTCAACAAACTTTCTTGTGGGAGAGTTTTAGTCATGCTGCGGAGACTAGTGTATTTTTTTTGTAAAACATGCATATTTTGTATTAGATTTTAATCATCAATTTTAGTTTTATTTTTTTTAAGAAATTGAAAAAAGAAAAAAGAAAAAAAAAAAAGAAGGTTTTCTGTACCAACCACTATATTTCTGAAAATTATCCAAGGATTCAATTTCAATGTTACAAAGACAACACAACATAACTCAAACCAAATAGTATCTTAAACTAGGACAACCTTATAACTCTTAATAGGCAAAACTCAATATCAAAAGTAATAACTTATTATTATAGAAGAAGCTAAACGTATGGCCATTATTAATTGTCCATCTTCATTGCTACATTTCCAGCAATAGAATATCAAAGGTAAATCACCCACAAAAAGGTAAACAAATAGCACTCACAATGGGGACTATTTTCCTTCTATTCATCAAGCATGCACACTGCTCCAGTAAACAAAATTAGTACCATTATACATGTAATTGCAAAGAAACCTTTTCAGTTTTTGTAATATTTTTTACACTTATTTAGTATCTTGGTATCTGAAAAGTACACCATTATTATTTTAATTTATAAAAAATAATTTTTTCTAACCAGGTCTTCTAGAGTTTATTTATTTTGTATTCTATGATTTAATTGAGTTATTAATTAAGTTAAAATTATTAAATTGAGATGTAATTCAACAAAATTAGCTAATATATTTTTTTAGATGATGATAAAAAAATGAATATTAATATATGAAAAACAAATGAAATGAATATTGATTCAATAATTAGACAATTTTTTTTTATAGAATAATTTTAAAAAATTGAATAGTTTTAGATTAATTAAAAAATAAATTTCAGAAGACCAAACTTAAAAAAAAAAGAAAATTTTAGAAGATCAAAATAAAATCAATATAATTTTTAAAAACATAATAATAAATAAGTATTTACACGTAGTAAAAGCTAATTTGATAATACATTTTAAAAATATTAGTAATTAAAAATAAAAGAATTTTTTTCCTTAAATAACTAAATATATTTAATTTTTTTATTAAAATAACTCCACTTTAATTTCATTTCTCCAATTCATAGAAGGATTAGACTTTACTTCCATCATTCTTCATAGAAGGCTTGGACTTTAATTCCGTTATTCTCCAACTCAGAAGGATTCCAATCCTAACTGACAGTGGAGCAATATAAATATTGGGTTTCTCTTCTCCTTAATCCTCACTATCGCGAGTCCTCATAATGAATAAGGTAGTCAGGTCTAATTTGAGAGTCAGCTCAGTGACATTGTTTCTGTTCATCAATGCACAGATGTTAAGTATGAAAAAAAGGTGCATGTTTTGCCTATAGATAACACCATTGAAAGGATTACTGGGAATTTGTTTGATGTTTTTTTGAAGCCTTATTTTATGAATCAGTATCGTCATGTGAGAAATGGGGACTTGCATCTTGTTAAATTTATTGAAAAAATTGATGACTCAATAACATTTTAAAAAATTGAAAAACTGATATGTCATTAGTAAGTGTAATATTTTTGTCTTGGATAACAAGGGAGTTGATAAAATATATTTTGATATTGACCTCACATACATGCATTGGAGCTTGGGAGATACTTGACCTCACAACTCATTGGTTGGAGCCTAAGCCTCTATTTATACTATATTACCTTCTTATCCTGGTAGAAATTTATTATACCAAACAGTTAATACTAGTCTTATGAGATTTATAAATATCTAGATATCTATACCTAGTAAAACTATATACAAAGTTTTCCTTATGAGATTTATTACATCAAACTGTTAATACAAACATTACAGAATTCTTCTTTTATAAAATATTTAGATATTAATACATTATTTAAAAATATCTAAACCTATTACAACTATGTACAAGGTTCTAGAATATTCCATATTTTTTTCAAATCTTCTAAAATTTAATAGAATGGGTTAGAATCAACTTTCTAGAGTCTTCTATAACATTTTGGAAAAATTTTCTAGAACATTTTAGGAATAGAAGATTTATTAATTTTAACAAATTTAAAGTAATTGAGACTGATCTGCGGAGTATTGCGTGGTTGCCTCGGATACTGAAATCTTTTGTGAAGGGGAGCCGGTGAAGAGAGAAGACTAAGATTGACTTGATGATGTTGGTTATGATGATATTGGTGGTGTTAGGAAGCAGGGTCAAATTAGAGAGTTAGTAGAGCTGCCACTCAGGCAGCCACAGCTTTTCAAGACAATTGGAGTGAAACCCCCTAAAGGAATTCTGCTATATGGGCCTCCTGGTACAAGGAAGACATTGATAGCAGGGGCTATTGCCAATGAAACTGGTGCTTTCTTTTTGTGCATCAATGGGCCAGAGATTATGTCAAAGGTGGCAGGGGAAAGTGAAAGTAATCAGAGGAAAGCTTTTGAGGAAGCTGAGAAGAATACACCATCAATTATATTTATGGATGAGATTGATTCAATTGCTCCAAAGCGTGAGAAGACTAATGGTGAAGTTGAAAGAAGAATTGTTTCACAGCTATTGACTCTTATGGATGGGTTAAAGTCTCGTGAACATGTTATTGTTATTGGAGCAACTAATCGACCTAACAGCGTTGACCCTGCACTGAGAAGGTATTGAAGGTTTGATAGATAGATATTGGTGTTCCGGATGAAGTTGGTCGTCTTGAGGTTCTTGGAATCCATACCAAGAAGATGAAAATTGTAGAAGATGTTGAATTGGAAAAAGTAGCAAGCCACACTCATGGGCATGTCGGGGCAGACCTTGCTGCTCTTTGTACTGAAGCTGCACTGAATTGTATTAGGGAGAAGATGTATCTAATTGATAAAGAAGATGACACCATTGATGCTGAAATCCTAAACTCTATGGCAGTTAACAATGAGCACTTCAATTCTGCTCTTAAAACGAGCACTGCATCCTCTCTGCGTAAAATTGTTGTGGAAGTACCTAATGTTAGCTGGGAAGACATTGGTGGCCTTGAGAATGTTAAGAGGGAGCTTCAAGAGACTGTTCAGTATCCAGTGGAGCATCCTGAGAAGTTTGAGATGTATGGGATGTCACCTTCTAGAGGAGTTCTGTTCAATTGGTCCTCCTGGTTGTGGGAAAACACTGTTGGCTAAGGCTATTGCCAATGAATGTCAAGCTAATTTCATTAGCATCAAAGGTCCCGAGCTACTCACAATGTGGTTTGGAGAGAGTGAGGCTAATGTCAGAGACATTTTCGATAAGGCTCGCCAATCTTCTCCTTGTGTATTGTTCTTTGATGAGCTTGATTCCATTGCAATTCAAAGGGAAGCAGTGTTGGAGATGCTGGTGGTGCAGCAGATAGGGTTCTTAACCAACTCTTAACTGAGATGGATGGCTTGTCTGCCAAGAAAACTGATATTGTAATTGGGGCTACCAATAGGCCTGACATAAGGACCCTGCACTACCACGTCCTGGTCGCCTTGATCAGTTAATTTATATTCCTCTACCAGATGAGAGTTCAAGATTGCAGATTTTCAAGGCACGTCTCAGAAAATCTCCTGTATCAAAGGGTGTTGACCTTGTTGCTCTTGCTAAGCTTACAGAAGGATTTAGTGTGGCAGATATCAGAGAAATATGTCAGAGGGCTAGCAAAAATGCTATTAGAGAGGACATCGAGAAGGATATTGAGAGGGAAAGAAGGAAAGATTCTCAAGCTATATAAGAGGATGATGCTGCTGGGGAAGTTCATGAAAGTAAAGTAGCTTACTTTCAGGAGTCTTTAAAGTTTGCTAGGAGGAGTGTGAGTGATACTGATATCCAGAAGTACCGGGCATTTTCTCAAACATTGCAGCAATCTAGGGGGCTAGGATTTGAGGCAGCAGGAATTGCATCCAAGTTACAGAATACTTTTGCGTCTTCTTCTGGTGGAGATGAAGCTGACGATATTTATGATTAGTTGATTAGTTGTAGGATACATTAGAGATTAAGCTTTTTATTATCATAGTTGCTGATCAGAATGTAATTCCTTTTTTGTGAACGTTGGTTAATTTTCATAGTACTAAATAGAAGTACTATTTTTTGAGTTATTAAGCTTGCCAACGTTTTTTATCTTTTTTGAAATACTGAATTATCTTGTTTGGTGATTATGAGTGGTAACTTCAGACTTCCAAAACTAAATAAAACTCCAGAGTCCAGCGTTAAGTATTAAATGAGGAGTATTTGAAGAAATTATTATACGTGAAAAATAATATTTATGAATTAATTCTCATGTTTATTTTTTCTCTTGAAATTTCAATGAAAGCCATATATTCAAGCTGAAAAGTTGAAGGAATGGGGCAGTAGTCTCTTGGTGATAACCCTCTTTCTTCCAGCAATATATTTTCTGTCTTTCAGGGGAGGAAAGAGACAAAAGAAGAAACAAAATACCTTAATAACAATAGTCTCTAATTAGTATATAGCCACTAGGACAAATTCTTTAAGTACTAACAATAGGCTTAACCATCAGTTTCTTTTCCTGTCAAGTAGACTCTTATCAAATTCCAAAACTTGAAGTGCTAGTACATGGCTATAATTTTTATTTTTTTTTGCTAATATGAAAATGATTGATTTTTCTATCCACTAAAAAAGTGCTGGATGGTAAAGTTCTCTATTTGCTAGTTTTTTTGCTGTATACAGATTCATATTCATATGTGTGTTTAACAGTAGTACATTGCATGCAGAATCCATTGACAACATATAACAATTTTTTAAGAAAAAATATGAACTACTTATTTTCTAGTGTCATTGAGGGAGACATCTACATGTTATGCAGTCTGAACTCTGACACCTTCTGTTTTTTTTTTTTTTTCTCCTTTTCTCCTTAGTTCTTTAAAATTAACAGAGGATTTTATTTTATTTTTGCTTTGAAACCATAAATGAAAGGATATGCGTTGTTTTAAAAGAGAAGATTATGTAAGTCACGCATGGAATGTCTATATGTTTCCTGGAAACTTTGATATATCATACTGTCCTACCCTGTTCCTTTTAATTTTGTTCCAATTAATTTGTAATATGTAATCGGAGTGTAATGCATCACTCCATCAAACCTTGCAAGTCCCATGATTTTTGTTCTTTTTCTTTTTGGTGTTTAATTCGAGCATATGGCCAATTATGATGGACTACTCTGACTCAAAATTAATGACTATATCTATTGAGTAGTATACTGCCACAATAATAGATGAAAATTATTATCTTAGGCTATAAGAGTTGTTGAAAATCCTGTTATGTTCAGCAAATTTGATGTGCCTCAGGAAGGAGTTCAATGCATCATCCTATCAGAGATTAAAAAGGACAAAAAAAAAAAAAACGTTTAATATAGATTATGTCCTTTATTAGGTAAGGAAAGCAACAGTCGGCTTAACTCTGCCACTTTATGTTAGATATAGTTAACTAGAATTTTATCACTCATGATCATCATCATCAGACACCAAATCAACTGTAATAAGATCCATAGAGAAATTCAATCAGGATCAAGTGCATTTGATCATGCAAGTGATGGAGGTTCCTGTTGTTCACTTTCATGTGCTGCAGGTAGAGTATTGAATTCCTCCCCCTTACCTTATTTGCCTCTAACTATCCACTTCTTTCCTATGGGGTTTCCTAAAAAATTAGTCGTCATTTTATGTGTTAGTCTATATCCGAGCTGGAGAAGTTCACCACCAGTCACTGATACAACTCTTACAGTTTTTCTGCCATAAGAAAACAACAAACTTTGTGGTTTATAGAAATAATATGTCAGAACTTTAATTGGATTTGAAGGTATTCTATTTTTTTTTTCTTCTTGTTGTTACCTTCTGATTTTATAGTTTGTGTGCTAACAGTGGATATTTTCTTACTGCAGATCTTATTTCTATTGTGTGGTGAATTTTTCATGCACGGGAGGAAATATTTTGACTAATTTGATAAAACGGGTATGGATAATATATTTGTTTTTTCTTTCTCTAGACACTGTTCATGCAATATCTTTTTCTGTATAATTTTTAGTTCTCTCTTGTAAAAGCTAGTTTTTATGTCATAATTGATTGATGCCTCTACAAGCTGAAAATCCAGCCAACAAACTTTAGTTCTGTTTTAACTTTCCCAAGCCTCATTTGGTGATGCTAGAGGCAGCAACTGCTGCTGCTTGGCAGTACCATTTGGGCTTGCTTGAAGGTTGAAATTGGGTAGCACAGGGTTAAAGTTACTTTCCCAAGAGTCTGCATTTGTTTTAATCTATTGAATTTGAAACCTATTATCCAATAATCCACTGCTTGATGAAGCAGCATTTCTAAAAAATCACTTAACCAGGTTGAAGAAGACACATTATAATGGCTGATGATGTCTAGAGACTAAAACTAGCGAATTAGGTAATGATGCAAGAACATAGGTGTAACAATTAAGAAATAACCACATCTTTAAGTGGAATATTCAGTACCTTTATTTTCTTAAACAAGCACATGTATATTCAAATAATTTTGGGACCTGTTCCTGAAAAGTCTGCAATATAGATACCTACAAAGAGAGTGCCATTTAGATTATTTGGCAGATATGAGTTTATATCAAAAGTGTCTTACTACCTGCTTTTTGAATTTAAGCTACGTCTTTGCTTTTGTGCTATTTATACCACCCATGTAAGTTGTTTGAAGTCTTTGTAAAAGTAAATGAAATATGAAGGAACCACTCCTTAATTCCTTATAAAGATAATAATTCTTTCTTTTCTTCTTCCATTTGGTATCTCAAACCAACATTAGGATAATTATCAGAAACCAGTCAATGGAACAATTCTGAGGATTGCCTTATTATAATATGCCTCTGGTGTGTTTTGCCATTTGTATCACCAGATATCATACTGGTTGCAACAGTCAACTCAATTGCTGCTGCCTTCCGCATAAATTACACTAGCATATGCTGATAAACCCAAAAAGGTAACTATGTCTTTCTATTTCTTAATAAATCTTAAAGGCGTCCTTATTATACAATTCAATATGATCATCTTATGTTCCTGTTAATGATGCTTGCAGTTGAAGATGTCAGGGCTGCTCATTGCAGTTTTGCACTAATTGTTGTTATAGTTTTTGTGAGCGCAAGACTTTTTGACCCTCATGTCATTAGATTCCAAATTTCATTATATGCTTCTCCATATGTCCAGCAACTAGATAGAACACTGTAAGTTAATATAATAAGAACAAGGAATATAGGACAGCTTACAACTCTGAATTCTGCATGCTCTTTAGATAGTCCAATGTAGCTTCATCTTGATCTCTTTCTTATTGTTTGATTCCTTTCCCAAAATTGATAGCATTAATTAGACCATACAAACTCCTCATATCGTATTAGGCGTTTTACTTTAAAGAGGAAACATCATCTCTTCTTAATTTTCCAGATTTTCTGGAACTGTATGTGAATCATAATATTGCTTCATGTGTCCAATGCTTTGTGAAACTCAATAAACAGTCCAGCAATCAAAACTCCACACACCCTTCTGAATTGTGAAGAAAAGTGTATTTACCTGTCTCGGGAATTATATCATAGTCAAGTTATTGTAGAGCTTTTCATTTAATAAGATGAGAAGAAGGAAAATTGCCTCTGCCGTGGACGAGATGAGATAACCGTTAAAAGAAGAAGAATGAGAAAAATATGAATAACATTAACTCAGGTTGTGCAGAAAGAAGATATGGGATGCAAGAGTATATTCGGTAATGTGAGAGAATAACTTTGTAAAGTGTAAGAGTTCAGAAACATCAGAAACTTTACTTTTAGTTATTGCAACATGCATTAGTAAAACTGAGTTTTAAATTATATTATGTATATTTAAGTAGATGGACTACAAGAAAGCAGATTAGAATTACCTATTGTGCATTTGAAGACATTTATTGATTCTGAGTTTAACTTAAATGCATGTACAAGTTTAGGAATTTTATAAGAGCTGTCACCATTCAGAATCAATCAAACAAGACAACTTATTATTTCAAAAAAGAAATTTTTTTTGACAAGATCTAAAAAAAAAATAGTACCTCTATTAAAAACTGAAAAAAAAAAAAAAATCTTCATCAAAAGAGAGTACATTCTTATAAGCTATTTTGATAATAAAAAAAACATAATCTCTAATTTACTCTACCACTCAGCATCTAATCATACAGATCATCAGCTTCATCTCCACCAGAAGAAGAGGCAAAAGTTTTCTGTAACTTGGATGCAATTCCTGCTGCCTCAAATCCTAACCCCCTAGATTGCGGCAATGTTTGAGAAAATGCGTACTTCTGGATATCAGCATCACTCACACTCCTCCTAGCAAACTTCCAAGACTCTTCAAAGTGAGTTACTTTAATTTCATGAACTTCTCCAGCAGCATCATCCTCTTCCATAGCTTGAGAATCTTTCCTTCTTTGACTCTCAATATCCTTCTCGATGTCCTCTCTAATAGCATATTTGCAAGCCCTCTGACATATTGCTATGATAGCTGCCCCACTAAATCCTTCTGCAAGGTCAATATCCTTTGACACAGGAGATTTTCTGAGACATGCCAAATCTGCAATCTTGAACTCTCATCTGGTAGAGGAATATAAATTAACTGATCAAGACGACCAGGACGTAGAAGTGTAGGGTTAATTATGTCAGGCCTATTGGTAGCCCCAATTACAAAAACAGTTTTCTAGGCAGACAAGCCATCCATCTCAGTTAAGAGTTGGTTAAGAACCCTATCTGCAGCACCACCAGCATCTCCAACACTGCTTCCCCTTTGAGTTGCAATGGAATCAGGCTCATCAAAGAACAATGCACAAGGAGCAGAATGGCGGGCCTCACTCTCTCCAAACCACATTGTGAGTAGCTCGGGGCCTTTGATGCTAATGAAATTAGCTTCACATTCATTGGCAATAGCCTTAGCCAACAGTGTTTTCCCACAACCAGGAGGACCATAGAACAGAACTCCTCTAGAAGGTGACATCCCATACATCTCAAACTTCTCAGGATGTTCCACTGGATACTGAACAGTTTCTTGAAGCTCTCTCTTAACATTCTCAAGGCCACCAATGTCTTCCCAGCTAACATTAGGTACCTCCACAACAGTTTTACGCAGAGAGGATGCAGTGCTCGTTTTAAGAGCAGAATTGAAGTGCTCATTGTTAACTGCCATAGAGTTTAGGATTTCAGCATCAATGGTGTCATCTTTTATATCAGTTAGATACATCTTCTCCCTAATACAATTCAGTGCAGCTTCAGTACAAAGAGCAGCAAGGTCTGCCCCTACATGCCCATGAGTGTGGCTTGCTACTTTTTCCAATTCAACATCTTCTACAATTTTCATCTTCTTGGTATGGATTCCAAGAACCTCAAGACGACCAACTTCATCCGGAACACCAATATCTATCTATCAAACCTTCAAAACCTTCTCAGTGCAGGGTCAATGCTGTTAGGTCGATTAGTTGCTCCAATAACAATAACATGTTCACGAGACTTTAACCCATGCAAAAGAGTCAATAGCTGTGAAACAATTCTTCTTTCAACTTCACCATTAGTCTTCTCACGCTTTGGAGCAATTGAATCAATCTCATCCATAAATATAATTGAAGGTGCATTCTTCTCAGCTTCCACAGAAGCTTTCCTCAGATTACCTTCACTTTCCCCTGCCATCTTTGACATAATCTGTGGCCCGTTGATGCACAAAAAGAAAGCACCATTTTCATTAGCAATAGCCCTTGCTATCAATGTCTTCCCCGTTCCAGGAGGCCCATATAGCAGAATTCCTTTAGGGGATTTCACTCCAGTTGTCTTGAAAAGCTGTGGATGCCTGAGTGGCAGCTCTACCAACTCTCTAATTTGACCCAATTGTTTCCTAACACTACCAATATCATCATAACCAACATCAGCAAGTCGATCTTCATCTTCTCTCTTCACCCGCTCCCCTTCACAAAAGATTTCAGTATCCGAGGCAACCACGCAATACTCTGCAGGATCAGTCTCAATTACTTTAAATTCCACACTTCTCATTCCTCCTTGAACAAGAAACAAGTCCTCTTTTCTTACAGAGATACTGATTCATAAAATGAGGCTTCAAAAAAAAGCATCAAACAGATTCCCAGTAATTCCTTCAATGGTATCATCTATAGGCAAAAAGGGTGATTCATTCAATGGTATCATCTATAGGCAAAACATGCACCTTTTTCCCTACTTAACATCTGTGCATTGATGAACAGAAACAATGTCACTGAGCCTCGCTCTCAAATTAGACATGACGACCTTATTCATTCTGATTTTTTCCAAGTCAATTGTATCATCAATACACACAGTATCCCTCCATTTCTTTCCTCTGATTAAGATTGAATCCCCATTGAAAAAGTTAAGCTTTTCCATGATTTCTGGGTTGAGTGAGACAACAGAGTTGTCATCGTTAGTGGGTTCATCCACAACAAGCCTATTCGGTGCTTTCTTGGACTCTACCGTGTTACTGTAATCTCTCTTTCCTTTGGGAGAACTAGAGGAATGACCAGACATAATGGAAGAACTAGAATAACAACACAAAAGCTGGAAAAGAAGAACAAGAAGAAGAGCAAAAGTTGGAAAAAAACAAAGAAACTGAAATGAGGATTAACGAGAAGAGTAACCCAATATTCATATTGCTCCTTTAGGATTGGAATCCTTCTACGAGTGGGAGAAAGATGAATTAAATTGGGACTATTTTATTAAAAAAAAAAAAAATAGTTATTTAAAGAAAAAAACATTCTTTTATTTTTTAATTATATAGTTTTTTTTTTTTTTTTTTTTTTTTTGTTGTGGAGAAAAAAATTAGTAATATTTAAAAGTATTTTCTTTTGCTTAGTATTTATATAGAAAACTTGATACTTGTAGAACTAAGTGTTTTCTTTCGTCTACCTGTTTAAATATGAAACCATTATATTTGTTGATTTATATTATTGTTCCTTTCATATAACTATATATAAAAAAATTATTTACGAAATAAATTTAATTTCTTTGGATTAATGGGTTTCCATCTTAAAAATGTACAATCATCCTTTTGTTTCCTAATTATATACTCAAATTTTAAATTTGTTACAGTGTGAATATCCATCTTGCATATGATGCACAACTAGAATTTCTAATTTTAATGTATTTTGTCTCTTTCAGTAGTACCTGAATTTTCATTCTTGTGTAAACTCACCTCATTAATTATAAGTTGTCACAGAAAGTCCAAAATATGTTAATAATTCAAATTTAGATGTCAGTTTATTTCTTTTGATATTTATTCGGTATACATACTTCTAAGAAAAAAAAATTAGAATAAGATGAAATATAGTTTAATTAATATATTTCTTTTCGTCTAAAGAAAGTTAATTATTATTTCTTACAATATTGATACTAGAATTCACAATTCAGTCAAAATAAATAAGTAATATTCTAGTAATAATAACTTTTTTTTATCTATCTTTAAAATATATATTTTTAATTATGATATTTTAGGAAAACATTAAAATTCTAGTAAATTAGCTGTGATTGAATCACCAATCAATTCTACAAGGACATGGTTTCACACAAGGGCAAAATAGTAAAGGATGTGGTTTCACACAAGGGTAAAATAGTAATTCAAAATATTAAGCCGCCTTTGCGAGATTTCCGATGAGGTAGTAAAACCCAAAGAACGATAATGTCACGAGTGGGTTGGTAAAAACCCTAACACACTGTCACTAAGATTCTCTCTAAACCCCCTTCTACTCTTCCCCTTACGGCCAGCGACGATCTTGGAGGGGGGTTCTAAGCTCTCGACCTCCCTCTCTCTCTCTCTCTCTATTGAAATTGGATGATTGTTGTCTGATCGATCTGGGTGTTCTGCGACCTCTGCTGCATTGTGATAAGGTTTTTCGAAATCCTAATTCCTTACGATTTGCTTGAATTCTTATTTTTAGGGCTGCTGCAGCTAGTGGGTAAGTGTGAACTTTAACTAATTTTCAGTACTTGGTTATATCTGCAAATTGGAAGGGGAACTAACGGATATAGAATGGTAAATTTCTAGAATATATGGAGCATAGAATATGTTTTAAGGTTTTCTGTTCCTTTTTCTTTTTTCCGGGTATGTTTCTTGAGAATCAGAAAGTTGTTTCCTTATCAAAAATTATGAACTTCTTAGCAAAATCAACTATTGGCTCGGGTTGACAATTTGGTGCAATTTATGACAGGCTGGCTTTTTTATTTTTCAGGAATTAAGTCATATTTTAGTGTTGCATAGAATATAGATCCTTGTTAATTTACTACTGTGATAACTGATAAACATTTTATGGGATATTTTGGTTCTTATAGATGCTATAATCAGCTTGCAAATTATATTCATTAACCATACTGTACCGCATTAGGTGACTTAATTAATTTAGGTTGGCAGTTCCTGAACAATATTTTCTCATTGAATAGGAGTCAGTGATTATATTAAATTTGTACTTATGCTAGCCGAATCAAATATATACCAAATAAACTAAAAGACCCTTGAGTTAATTTTGTTTCTGCAAAGACGATACATTCTGGGAAAATAAAACTTCCATTGAAGAGAATCAAATGAAAGGCTATCATTAAAATTCTAAGTTTTATAATTTAATTAATGCAATAGAAGATTTTTTTTTTTTTTGTCAAGTGCTAAATACTTGATTGGTCAGATACTGTTTTTGCGAAAGAATCTGTCTGTTAAATATAGCACTTATGCATGTGGTTACGGAATTTCTAAATTCTTTAAAAGGTAGATGATTCTACCACTGAAATGATGTCAAAATTGATTGGCCTATGTGCCTTAGCTCAGATGGCAACCGGTGGTTTGGAAAAGGGTTGGTAATGCTGAGGTCGAAGGCATAGTTACCGGGATCTCTTGAACCCCCTGCGATCCGCGTTCCAGAATTTTGTTCCGGATCGTGGTTCTTTTATATAATGGGATCATTGTTGTTCACGATCCAGATCATTAAAACTAGTGACCCAAAATTTTAAGATTTTTTACTAAGAAAATGGGAAAGTATGATCACAATTTCAGCCTATATCAATTATTATTTATTTTCTTTATATATGTATGTATTTATTTAATTAGTAGGCTATTATCTTTCTTGTACCATAAATTAAATATTATGTATTCTATTCATTTAGTAGAATTTAATGTTAAGTACATAACCAAAATATGGTAAAGTGGCCCAAATAAGTACTTCAAGCATACCACGTCCCGAAATAGCGAACCAACTAAGCCTACCCCTATCATACCATGATTTTAGCTAGGTAGCGTATCCCGTACATACCAGAATGTACCGCGATCCTGGTAACAATGGTCAAAGGTTTAATTGTTGGTGATTGATTTACAGGAGTTTATTATCCCCTCCCCTAGTATTGTAGGTTCCCTGTCCCCAATAACGTAGTTCCATCATTGCTTAAAAAATTATTGTAATAAATTTCATTGTTAGTATTTCCTTTTTGGTTCAAGGATGCTAATAGTGCTTAGTTATTGTTGATGCAGAGTATTTTCAGTTCTAATCTGATCCAAATATTTGTGCAGGTGTTGCTACCATACCTTCCTCATTTTTATACTGTTTGGCCTATGATTGAGAGTAATATTCCTGTCAAATAGCTTTTCATTGGCTGTGTAGCTGACTGAAGATTTTTGAACCTTTTTGGTGTTTGAGAATTTGGGAGTCAAAACGGTGACCTCATCGGCTGTTAGTTCTTGTAGGCAATAACAATGATTGCTACAGAGACCATTATACCAAGAACAAAGTTGAAGATTAAGTTTTCCACCAAAAGAATAGAAGTTGATCCTGGAATGCAATGTGAGCATAAGCAGAAGGTGTCAGATAGTTATGAAAGGGGTCACAGTATCTCAAAGGAAAATTTTTCTATACCAGGTGCCAACAAGCGAGGACATCCAGGGGTTATAGAGAGCCAAAAGCAGAAGAGACAAAAGATGGATCGCAGAGGGGCTCTGCAGTGTTCTACCATTCTGAAGAGTTTGATGTCTCATTCTCTCAGTTGTGTTTTTGAGAAGCCAGTTGACCCTGTGGCTCTCCAAATTCCAGATTATTTTTCAATTATATCTAAACCCATGGACTTGGGCACGATAAAATCTAAACTTGCAAAAAATATGTACTCTGGCATTGAGGAGTTTGCGGCTGATGTGAGACTGACATTTTCTAATGCAATGAGATATAATCCTCCTGGTAATCAAGTTCATGAATTGGCAAAGGAAATCAATAATCATTTTGAGAGAAGATGGAAAGATGTGCAGAAAAAATCGAAGTGTGAAGCCTCAAATGATGTTCATGAAAGAATTACGGGTAAAACAACTAAGGAAATTACTGACACCAGGCAGAATTGTAATAGAGCAGTTCCCTTGAAAAAGGATGTCCTGCCCAAGAGGTCTCTATCATCTGAAGATAGGAATGTTCAGATGCGGTTTGCTGCAAGAGATTCTAAAGTAAGTACTATATAGTACTTGTGAAAGCAAAATATGAGTGCTTTCTGCCAACTTAGTTCTCTGTTGTGGCTGCATGCATCTTCTAGTTATTTGTTTACACTGATGCTAATATTTATCTTTTTTGTTTTGTTTCCCAGTCTGTTGACTTCTGTATGTTTCATTTACAGGGTAATGCCGCTAGATCATCACAGATGTCTTGCAACTCAAATGAAAAGTTACTCAAAGGTATGAACTGTTACAAAGAGTTTACTATGGATATGGCTCTGTAAAGGAGCTTATGCAAACATGTTTTATAGGGCACCCAAGTAGTAGTGGTGGACATGAATTTAGCTGTATTGGTGGTGGAAGTGGTTTTAGCTCTGTAAAGGAAAATCCTTTATTAGCTCTTGACGTGCGAAAATGTAGCAGATGTGGCAGCAATGTATGCCATTGTGTCATTCATAGTGATTCAACACATGCATCATCAGGTAACTTGTTTTTTTTTATATATTACATAGTATTATGTATTTTTGCTTGCTTTACTTGTATAACTCTGATTAGCTTGTGCTTAATATACTTGTATGTATTTTCATTGCTTTAGATACTTCTTCTGAAGGAACAGTGGGAAGAGATCGTTATGCATGTGGTGCTGATATTTTGAGACTGGTATATATGTCAATATTGGCACTAATCTTGTGAATTTAATTGAGGCACTGATGAGGTTTTCTTTGTCATGTGAAGTTTATTTGAAAACTTTGTTTTGAGTTCCAGGACTGTCAGCAAAAAGGCATATCACCTTTGCTGATGGGCATTTCCTATCCAGATTCTGATGGTGAGAAGATTTTATCATTTGAGCTGTAAAGCTCCCCGTTTTTTTTTTTTTTTGCTGATGACTACATGCATAATGTTGAAAATTATGAAAGGGGCAGCAAGTGCTCTGGATAATGAACAAATGTTCCCTGGTTCTCAGCTTGCTACTCCAGATACAGATGTCGCTACTATAGAAGGTAAGCCCACCCTATGATGCCGGAAATATTTAATTAATCGGTATAGCACCAGTTCTTATATTTTGCTGTTTTTAGGTTGGAGTAATCCCCTTTTTGATGTACAACTGTCACCAAGAAAGGCTCTTCGTGCTGCAATGCTTAAGAGCCGCTTTGCAGACACCATCTTGAAAGCACAACAAAAGACACTTCTTGATCATGTAAGGCTTCTTTTAAGCCTAAATTGAATCTAGGACTTTCTTGTAATGTGGTTTTGGAAATTTCACTTGTGGGGTTCCTAATTGTGCTTCCTGCCATATATAGGGTGACAAAGTTGATCCTTTGAAGATGCAGCAGGAAAAGGAGAGACTGGAGAGGATGCAACTTGAAGGTAAATATTGCATCGTTATACCGAGACATGTAGGGTATGTGTCGGGGGGGGGGGGGGGGGGGGGGGTCTCTGGTTCACAAGTGTTATTTGTGGCCTTTTTTCAAGACAGTTGTATTTATGTTTGTAGGAAGTTGGGTGGCATGTAGTCTCTAATTTTATAGTATTGTGTAGATTTTATAGATATGAATGACCAGACTAGGACAAGTTCGTTTGAGTACTGTTTATGACTTTATCTGGTGATGTAAGCTATAGTAGGTAAAAAGCAATCATTATAATACAACATTTACTTCTATAGCCTCATTTTCTTCTTCTTTTTTTAAGAGGGAGGGTCAATAGAGTGACATATTATAATGACTTTTTAATGGGGGTGTATGTTCATCTCTTTATACCACAAGTCTATTATCCATTAAAAGAATGATGTGGCATGTCCAGAGAAAGCTAGGATTGAAGCCCAAATCAAAGCTGCTGAAGCTGTTGCGAGAATGAGGGCAGAAGAAGAGTTGAAGCAACGGAGACAGAAAGAACGGCAAGCTGCACGAGCTGCACTTCAGAAGGTTTTTCTCCTTCTCTAATTGTCTATGGATATTATATGTAAACTTAAAAGTCTTTTGATGGTAGCATAGAATATCAAATGCCGATGTCTTTCCACATGCAGATGAAGAAAACCGCTGAGATTGATCAGAACTTGGAGATTCTGAAGGAACTAGAAAAGCTAAGTGGGTGTACTCTGTCTTATCGAATCTTTGGTAGTAAAGATGGTTCAAGAGTGGCCATGGGAGCTCAGATAAGGAGTCCACTAGAGCGGCTTGGTTTATTTATGAAGGATGAATATCTGGCAGATGATGATGAGGAGATGCTGAATGGTTTTGGAGAAGAAGGGGAGATTCTTTCTTGATGCACTGTTTTAATGTTTTATTGTCTTACTGCCCAAGCTTGGTTACACCTTTCGGGCGGACATATACTGTGTGAGGCGGATCTCTTGTAATTTGAATATTATACAGAAGATAAAAGGAAAATTGGTTTAAACAAATAATAATATATTCGTTATCACTTTCATGCTGTGCATTCTTATCTATTCTCACGCTGTTGTTACACGCCTTGCACAAAAACCAAACCTGAAAGGGGATGCAAAATAGGAAATAATATTTACGTAACATACCATGTATGTAGAATTGGTGATTAGGAAATTCGATGACTATAATTAATAACTGAAACTTATGTGTGAAGTGACTTTTCAGAGAATTTACTCTCCCAACAGGGGTAAATGCCAAATGGCTTCTTGCCTCACCAAACATCGATGAGTTTGTATTTATTTTCGGGTGGCTATCTCGTCTAACACCTCCGTCATTTGAATTCCAGGTTTCAGCATAATCACAGAAATACTATAGGAAAAGGTTCTGATTACTGTGACACCCTCCAACGGGAAAAGTTACTCTTCTTTTTAAAACAGGGTGAACTATTATTGTCTGGGGCTTTGCGAAGTCTAGCTAATGTTGGAAGCCCATGGATGGAAAAAAATAAAAAAAGGGATAAAAAATAATAATCCGAGTATAACATTGTACATGTTCCATAAGATGGAGCTCCTTTTCAAAAGCAAACAACCAAGGAGAGTAAAATCTTCAACCAGCAGTGTCATCCTACAACTTGAAAAGAGAACTATAAATCAGTCAGCTGTTGGGTGAGGGAGAGATATATTCCAAGGTTGTTGAGAAAAGATATCTATCTTGCCACATAGTTCAGGAAAACATGGTCCATCCTTCATGCACTCAGTCCGGGAAGTTACTGTACAGTTCATATTGAGTACTTATTTCTAGCACTTCTGTCAAGCTTCTTTGCATCCTCCTGAGAACGAGAGAAGACCAAAAATGAAAAAGGGGGAAGAAAAACTCATATTAGCCCCCAACTTTAAAATGAACAACAATACTAAGCTGGTGTAATTCTAACAGACACATAAAAACATCCTTACATGAAATATAAACCCAATGGTGTCAGTATAATCAAGAAACTCCTTCCACTGTTTCCCAATGCTCATCTACAACAAGGAAATAAATGTTAACACATTGCTCAGATTTTGATTCCTAAAAAATAGTCCCATGCCATTCAACCACCCACACACAAAAAGTGGAAAAGAGAACACTCAGATTTTGATTACCAAAAAAAATAGTCCCATGTCCATTCAGCCACCACACAAAAAAGTAGGAAAGAGAACAAAAATTAAGGCCTCAGTGAGCCATGGAGAATCATTTTCCACATGTACATTTCTTGTTCAAGTGTCAACAAAATTTGGAAACAAGGTTTCCCATATGTTGAAGTGTTCTCCAATATCCACTCAAAAACACCAGAAAGCCTTGTTATCCAATTTCTGTAACAAATTAAACATCAAGGCTTAGAAAATAGAAATTGATTTCCAAATAAATGGGCCCAAGTTTTCCTTTTAGCAATTTCTGAAGGCTCAAGTGTAGTGACATATGATCAGCTCCACAATCCAAATATGTAGACATCAATGGATGTCCGCTTAGCTACACAGGTAGAAAAGGATGCTTCACTTAAGCATAACAAAGCAATTTCAGAATTCCAGGGCAACCAGTTCGAGTTTCCTTTTTGTTTTCTTTTTTTTTTGTTTTTTTGTTGTTATTGTTTTTGGTGAGGAGGCCACAGAAAACAATCAAGAGATACGCCTCACTACAAATGAGGAAGAAAACAGTGATTATAATCTCTCTCCCTCTTTTTGTTTTTTCTTATCGAGATTATCCTGTGACTCTTTCGTCCTCTATTCAGTATTTAAAGACTTCCCTATAAGACCGGTTGCAAATAGATATTCAAAAACAACCATTCTACAATAAAATACACTTTCTCCTCTGCAGAGACCACAAAGCATTATCTAAAAAGAAACCACAGTCATGTTACATCATATATAACAAATACAGAAGCGAGCCCAGCATGGCTTCCCTTAAAAAAGAGAAAAAAGTCTGGTTCCATTGATGAGCATTCACCAATACCACAGTAAAAGAAATACGATCATAGATTTTCACTTTTATCTTTGTTGTGTTCTTTTTCTTGTCAATAAGTAAATAACGAAAGTAACATGGTAACACTTTAATTCAGTTTGATCACTTCTTTAGTTGCAATTACCTGAGCAGCGTCATTAGAAGCATTCTTGGTCCATATAGAAATTTTTTCCTGCCTTGCCCTCACATTCACAACTGCTCCACAAATTTCATCTCCATGATCAAACTGTTCTCCGATCATTGCCAGCAACTGGTACCAAAATAAAATGTTTTTTAACATTTAGAATTCATAAATTTTGAACTTTCAGTGTTAAATTACCGAAGAGTGTAAAACATACTGTATACAGCCAAGATGTATCAGACTTTCCCCTAGCATATGTTACAGTCCATTTTCCCCCATTAGCACAAATAGGGTCCTCCCATTTCGGCTCAATCTTGTATTTGAAACAATATAAGTCTGCTCCCACAGCCAACTTGCTTGGATGGGGTATGTTGTTGTAAATGCTATATGAATTTTTTTTTTGTAGGCATCAGTATAGGCAATTGGAAAGAAAAGAGTAATAGATTTAAGGTATTGACATTTGACAGTTAGATAAAGAAAAATTCCAAGTAGATCTATTTATGCCACTTTTCTTTAACAACAATCTACTTCTTTTTAAGTACAAGTTACAAAAAAAAAAAAAAAAAAAAAAAAAAAAACCTTCAACACAGTATTGCAATAAACAAAAAAAGAAAAGGAGAGTATCTATTGTGGATATGACTAGGAACATATCACACGAACAAGCTACAGTATTAAAATGAACAAAAGCAAGTTAGTATTATCCAGATACCAAAATTTTATTTTAATTTCACACATCACAAATTTAACTTGTTAAACGCAAAACTTTAACTGGCTCAAGTCATCCAATTACCCTCACAAACAAATGGATGAAGCAACTAATCTTACATCTTTGAAATGCACTGTTAACTCAGATGTACCTCAGTGAAAGATTTATATAAATTAAAAACCAGGTTTCCAAAATTAGATGCTAGCTCGCAACCTTATTAATTTACTACATAATTTATCCAGGACTACCAATAGGGTTAAGGTGATTGCATAACTTGGTAGAATTTTATTTTCTGTAGACATCTAGTATAAGATTTTGTATTGAAACAGTGTTAGAATTTGAGTTATTGTGCCTATTTTTTAAAAATTTGACTTTCCTGTGTATAAATTGTTGGCCTTATGATGCTATCTTTTATCTACCTCCAAACAATGTCAAGCCAAATACTACAATTAATAAGGTTTAAAGCATTTTTCTCTGTTTCGTCTCAAAGAAAAAGAAATAACACATCAACTCCTTCATGAAAGAAACAAATTCAAGATGAGCCCTTCTTCCATAAATGATATATTCATAGTTGAAAAAGAAATGGTAATTAACAATGAACTCACTTTGTAACTTCCATCAATTTGGAACCATGTAGGCAAAGAACAAGAACAAAAGCCTTCTATAAGCAATAATAAAGGTAGTCCACATGTCAAATCCAATAATGTATCTTCAACTAACATTTCTCCCTTTCCTCAGTTGTACAAGTAGTTAAAACATGCAAATCAGAAAGTTGTTAATCCTCCTTAAATTTTCATTTCACAGTCCAAGATTATCAGTTTTTGAGAAATCAAAACATCATTCTCTACCTTTACCACGGGCTTCCTTGGTACATAATTGTATTACTAGAAGGGGAAAGAGGACAGATTAAAAGCTCAAAGTGAGTGAGAACATAAAATCACACCAACAAAATCAAGATTCAAGATTCAAGACCCAAGAAGCAGTTTTTTCGTATCAAAAAGCACCCAAACAACCCAAATACAAACCAAAAGCAAAACAAAGGGAAAAACATTTCTTACCTCCAGAACTCCTCAGCAGTAGCAAGAGTATAGATCGGGCGAATAGAACTTCCCCAAGAAGCTCGTTTCGACTTAGCAGAGGGATTATCGAACCGGAAGGTCCAAGAATGCTCAAGAGGATGAGGTTGATGCACAACCGAGGTTGATTGTTTTGAAGAAGATGAGTCATCTCCTCCGACAATCTCTCCCTCCTCCGGCTCGACTTCTTCACCATTGTCGCCGCCACGAATCCTATGGTTAGATTTAGTGTTAATGTCGTTGGTTTGATCCTCGTTGGAAGTAGTTCTTGGTGCTTCCTCCACCGCCATTTCTCTCATTTTTTTTGGTACCAAAGCTTTTCCTTCTCTGAATTTCTGGGTTATAAGAGGAGGGAGAGAGAAGAAGGGTGAGGTGGGTTGGGTCTTCATGGACAGAGCTTGGATCTTCTCATGATTATCAAGAGCCCATACAGAGAGGTAAAGTAGCCCAATTAACAATTTTCTTTCTTTCTTTTTTTTCTTTTTCTTTTCCTTTTTTCAATATTCAAAGTAACTAATCTAAAATCTAAAAAGTTGATCTCCTATTAATCGAGTTTACTAAATAGAATTTAAATATCAATTCAATAAACAATTGTCTATTGAAGTAGTAATTCAAATTAAATGCATCTGAAACAATATAGTTATACAAAGAAGAGACATCATAGAGTAATGACATATAAATATATATATCCAACCATAACCAAATACAAATTTAACAAATAAATACCTAAGAACATGGTATCAATTGAGTCTAAGATTATAAATATTTTAATATTACAAGTTTAGAGTAATGATAAGTTCAACACAAAACTTTACATAAGTCTACAAGATTTTGTGAGTAGATAATACGTAATATAGAATAAGTAGTTAGAAATAATCATATACTTAAATATGCAATGATAGAATTGAAGTTTAAAAGAAATTTTATAGAAATCATTTGTTATCAACAATCTTATGAAAATCTTTGATAGAGATATTACAATGTCAAAGCTTTTCAAACTGTTAAATTTGTAGATCACAACAAGTTAGCATCAAACAATAGCTAACTAGGATATTAATTCGTCAATTCCAATTCAAATCGTTGTGCCCGTAAGTTACAATGAGTCATCGCCAAAGTGCCACTAACTAGGTTTGTGTTGGCCCCACACACAGGGTTAGGTTATCTTCTGCCTAACCAAGAATCATATCCAAAAGATTCTCTATATGCACATAGGCTAACTATATCTCGCTAACTAATGAAGGTGTTATGACAAGTCCTATTAGCTAAAAAATCTCTTTATAAATAAACTTGGAAAATGAATTATTCATAATTTTTGGAGAGAAAACTAACAATTTATAATAATTTCCTTCAATTTTTATCCATATCAAAAGCATTTCCACAATCTAATTTCCAATAACAATCGTATCCACAAAATCATATATCTATAGCTATGCCAATAATGTAATTCAATGAACTAACATGTCATACATCAATAACCAAATCCATAAAAGTGAGTAACAATAAAATTCTTAATCCATTTATATTCATATATCACAATTTTATCAAAAACAACTTCGATAAGATAAAAGAAGGAGAATGCATGTCTTGGACTATATATAGAGCATTTCTTGCAAATAATTATTTAATGTGCATTAATATTAACAATAAATTTTATAAATCATTTGATAATTTGAAAATGTGTTATAGTGAAATGATTCTTTTTCTGAAAACTTAGTTTGGTAAATTTCCAAATGGACATCCCTTCAAAAATAAATTTTACTAAAAGCTTACATATATTTTTAGCAAAACACAAATAGAAATTAAACAATTTAAGATTTTAACAAAGTCGAATTTACTACTTAATTAACACAATTTTTATGTATAAGAGAATATTTTACTAAAAATAAGAATTCAAAAATAAAAATAAAAATCTACTAAATATTTTAAAGAAATACTTATGAGTTTCTGCACATGAATTATAGAGTTAATAAACTAGAGTTTTGGAATAAAAAAAAATAAAAAATTCTAAAGAGTGTCTTAAAAATATTTATTAAGATTTTATAAATAAAAAAATTTATAATATTTATTTGATAATTGATTATGATTTCAGTACTATTTAATGCATAAATTATAATTTTTAAAAAAATTTAATTTTTTAAATTTATATTTATTATAAGTGTTTAAGAAAAATAGTTAATTAAGAAGAGAAAGTGAATCAATGAGGAATTTATTATGTGCTCACTCATGGAGATGGAAAACAGATACATGAACCAAAATAATAATAAAATTGATACATTGAAGTATTCAAACTTACGTACTTAAAAATTAAAAGAAAAATGATAATTATTTGAACTAAGCTCTTCCTGGCAAGAAGATATTTAAGCATGATAGAAAGACCAAATTGAAGGTCAAATAACATGTGGAGAAATGAAAAAGACAAACGAAAATAAGTATGTAATTTCTAGCCACCAACCGACAACTCGACAAGGAAATTAGCTTTAAATGTGGTTTCGTATAGAATTGTGGGTTTCTGTTTTCTTGGGGTAAGGCTCGGTCAAGGGCAAAGAGACACTTGTCCAATTTTGGTTTGTTAAGATCTAAACCATTTTTTATAATTTTTTTTATTTTTGGTCAGAATAATTTTTAAATTTATAAAAGAGATCCATTATTTTTTATCTTTTAAAAAAAATAAATAATAAGTAAATATATATTTCAAGTTGTTTAATTTGCATATATGAATGTCAATAATAACACCATGGGTAATTAATAAATAAGTTTACTAGACTTAAATAATTAAGATAAATTTCAGAAGCTAACGAAATTATAATTTTGCTACAAGATCCAAGCTCATTAATTAATAGCAATGTGAAATTATTAGTTATCATAATTTAGGAGAATACAATACTTTATTGATCTTTTCTTGTCTAAATCAATTATCATATAATTTTATCTCGTAAAAAATTACAAATACCGTGATCATATATGCATGTACAATTTTATCTCGTAAGAAATTGCAAATACTATGAGCATGTATGCATATACAATTCTAGTGACAGTTTACAATCTTATTAATTTACTTATTTTAGACATATGCTCCCCAAATACATGTATATTAATTAAGACTAATTGATAATTAATTATTGCTAGTAGTCAAGTAGTAGTGTTGCCAGGTTCTTCATGTTTGATCCTCAATCTCATAATCTCATATACTCCAAGTGTGATCTTCCTTCATGATTATAAGTGAAGAAATTTTTGACATATTTTTCCATTCCAATTGTTTTGAAGATCGGGGGATTCTGAGGGCTTGTTAAACTTGTCACAGGACCGATCTCGGCGTCTAAGTGAGGACTGATAAACATGGCAACAGAGATCCTTTCTTTCTCTGTATTAACTATTGCCCTGTGCTCCACACTTTTGTACATTCCATTGCTCATAATCTGCTAAGCAAATCAATTAATTTTATGTAAGTTTTAGTCAAGTCTATTCATTACCTACTAATTATTAAGTTTACAGTATGAGGTTTTGGGAAATGATGACAAACCTCTATAATGTCTCCAAGATTCACTATAAGAGCATTTGATAGGACATTCACAGGAATCCAAATCCCATCTTTCTTTAACTCAAGCCCATTCACTCCATTCACTTGGTTAAGGATAGTGATACCTGTTCCATCTGTATGAGGAGTTATGCCCATAACAAGCTCTGGTTGTGGGCATGGAGGATAGTATGTTATCCTCACTGATTGCCTACCATCCTCAAACAATTCACCCATCTCTCTCTTCTCCATCTTTAGTCTTCTTCCCAGAAAATCCAGTACTTTCACAGCAAGTTTTTGCAATTCCACAATGTATGATTCCAAGGTATTCCTGCATATACGTTAATCAATTAATTTGTAGATTAAAGTGTATATATGGGTTTATATGCGTTAATCAATTAATTTGTAGATTAAAGTGTATATATGGGTTTATATGTCAGTGTGAGATAGAGATCAGAACCTGAATGAATAAGGGAGTTCTGGGATGATATGTGATTTTCTTGAATTAAGTGGGTTGGTTGTCATGTACAACCTATCCCCCCAATCAAGTTTTTTATCCTTTGTTATGATCTGATCACATCCATAGCCTTCTAAGTCACCTGTCTTTCTGTATTTCGCCTTTTCTTCCAAAGGGAGCTGGAAAAATTCTTCAATTTCATGTTTAAACTTGTCCAAAAGTGACGTACTAACTCCATGGTTTACCAACTGCAATGGACAATATTATATAAGAAATTAACAAAGTCTATCTAATATATTAAGATGTTGCAAAGAGGGTTTATGATGATGAGGAAGAAGGTTTTTCTTGTTTGGTTTCTGGGTTTGTTTGGAAACTAATTCTATCATATATCATTCTAAAATAGACCATTATATATATCAGACCTGAAAAAGACCCCATTCTTTGCAAGCTGAGTGCAGCTTCTCTAGTTCAATGTCTGCACTGGCTTCATCAGAGAGCAATTGTTTCATGTCAATGGTGGGTACTGTTGGCAAAGAGCCAGTTTCAGCATTGGAGAAGGTGGATTGAGGTTCTTGATTCGGACGAACAAACTGTTGTGGGATTGAGGACAAGGGTTCTTTGGCAATAAGATGCTGAACACTCAGTACAGAATGCTCAGTGCTCTCATCAAAGTCAAAGCCTGCTGCTTGCTTATAAGTTGCCATGGGCTAGTTATTTTAATGTGCTTCAAGAGTTGGCATATAGACATTAGAGACATGGTTTATTTATACACCCAACTTAGGTGTTGGATAGTCAAAACAACCAAAACAAGTGACAGCAGGTGCCGCTACAATATTCAATTGCTCGCAATGAATAAACTCTTAACTAAACACAAAACATGTGCTGCAATTATAGTCATTGAAATTTTCCAACTTGTTGAAATATTTTAATGTCCAAATTGTTGTAATCTTTCAAGAAGTAACTTGTCTGATCGGGGGAGTGGTCACTAACTCACCCGCCCACAGATTTTCTTTCATCTCAAATCTCAAATCTAAATGACGTGATAAAATTTGATACACTCATATGCACATTGTCTAAAACTATATTGGATATTTGTTCATGCTCGTGACATGTCTTTCAAAATGTGGTTCGTAGTTTAAATAAAGACAGCTGCGTAGGATATCCACGTTTCCTGCGTGTTAGAGGACAAAGACGAAATCAAATTAATTTGAATACATATTATATATTCTCATTTTTATTAAGCCCAATTAGTAACAACTGTTTAAAAATGAGAAATAAAACATTAATTAAAAATATACAATTAATATTCGGTGACAATGTAGGCGTAAGTTTGACTGCTAAATAAAATAATAATAATAATAATATACCTAAACCCAACATTCTTTAATGTTGTAATTTTGACAAAATTATGTTTGGATGATTTCTTAATTATAAAATACACATATAACATCACGTTTTGGATTACAAAACTCTAATTAACAATTATATATACAACAAATTTGTCATTCATGACAATGATTTAATATTTAATTAGTAAAAATGATAATGACTTTAATTCTAAATTATTGAGCTTGTCACATAAATTGATGGTTAACTAACCTAATTAATTTTGTCTTGTTACAGGATAAGATGAAATCAAATTAATTTGAATACATATTATATATTCTCGTTCTTATTAAGCCTAATTAGTAACAACCGTTTGAAAATGAGATATAAATCATTAAAATATGCAAATATAATATTTGTCACTGCTAAAAAATAAGATATAAATTATTAAAATATTAAAATATAATATTCATCACTATCATAGAAATGATTAATCAATGTGTACATAAGTTAACTATTAAATTAAAAAATAAATATACTTCTACGTAAAAGTCTCTCCCGCAATCAGAAGTTGTGCTCACTCTAAACTCAACATTCTTTAACATTGTAATTTTGACAAAATTATGTTTGGATAATTTCTTAATTTCTTTAACGTTGATTTAATGTTTAATTAATAAGTTTAATCTTAAATTATTGACCTTGTCACATAAATTGATGGTTAACCATTCTAGTTAATTTTTTCTTGTTTAAGTTAGCAGGTGTCACCCAAAATGCGCAATTCAAGTGATAAAGCCTACTTGAGCTCAGCAGTTGAGAGATTTCTGTAATATCAGGCGTTTAAGCCGGTGAAAAACACTTATGAGAAGAGGGTGATTAGTTTTGAGTGTGGAAAAACTCGTGAGAAACTAAAAAGTTACAAATTGTCAATATTAACACAAGTTTAGACTTAGTAATTTTTAATTTACTTGACATAATTTCTTTATTGTAATAGTCTCCATAATTGTCTCATTAATATTTGGTTAAATTATACTTTTAATTTTTAGATTTAGAATCAAATTTACTTTGATCTCTATCATTTATTTTGTTATAACTACATTTGTAAAATTGTAAAATTACTTCAACTGAGTTCATGGTACCACCCATTCAAATTAACACTGATATAAATGATGAACGGTGACCTGACAAATAGAATATGAAATAACTTGTTTATGTGGCATAATAGGCAAATGAAAAATTGACACATGTTGTGTAATTTTTAAAAAACAGTGAATAAAATTATTTGTTAAAATATTAAAAATTAAAGGAAAATGTAAATAAATAAAAAAATAAGAAGAAACCAAAAATCTCCTCGGTCATCATCTCCGACCTTCCCTTGTTTCATGGTGGAGACAGAGATGGCGACGGGGAGACAGCAGCACCCCCGAACAAAAGACTGCTTCTCTCGAATCTTTCGTCTTTTTGGCGGTGGGAATGATGAGGCGTTGGCAACAACATTATCATCGCTCATGACGAGAAAGAAAAAGCAATTTGGCGAAATCGATTTGTAGTGTAGACCGAGCTTACTATTCATTGAGGTAGTCAAGTCATAACGAGAAAGAGGTGCAGAGTAGGGTTTGTAACCATAAAAATATGGCCATATCTCATTGGGCCTAGTTCAAGTTCAAAGTGACCCGAAGCTCTTAATGATGGAATAATCCATGGCTGGGGTTTTCACATGGTGGACGAAAATAGGGACATTGTATTGTGGATGGTGGTAGGAAGGGTGTTTGTTGGATTAGAAGGATTTTCATTATATAGAGTTGGGAAATTAGGGTTTGGGTTAGGCAGAATTGGAGAATCAAGGTTGTTTCATGGTGGAGAGAGAGAGATGACCACAGTGAGAAGGCAAGGGTGGAGATGAGACAGGAGATGTATATGGCTTTTTATTTTATTTTTATTTTTAATATATTTATTTTAAAAATAACGTTATTACTATAAAAAGAAATTAATTGCTTAAAAAGAAAAAAGTGCTTAATGGTGATTGAATTTTTTGTTTTATACATCGGTATATAATTGCGATTGAATTATTGTTTATTACTACTTATAACATGAAAGTAATTTGCTTAAAATCAACGTATAAATACGAACCATTTGTATGAATAAAATTGAGGTTGCATTTGACATAACGAATAATGAGTACTGCAAGATATCTAGCATTTAATGAATGTCATAGGGTAAGAAAACAAAATGAGGGCAAACATATTTAATTTTAGTAGGTCAAAGATCAAGGAGAATATATTACCAAAAATAAAAAATAAAAAAATTAAGGAGGATGCAATACTTTAGTCTCATCTTGTCTATATCCAGCTCCAAGTACCATACAATCTTATCAGTAAACCTCGAGCAATGGAATTTCTTAATCATTATATAATTCAAAGAGATTAGGAGGGAATTCAAGCTCTAACTTTTACTAATCCCATTTCAAATTTTTAGGGAAGAGGAGAGAGAGAGAGGGGAAGTGAATTGGTACCTCTCCTAACTGTAGTTATTTGTATATTATAGAAGAAAGACTACTAAATGAAATATACATTTATGTCACAAGCAATGTCTTGATTACAAATACCATGAACATATATGCATAAGCAACTCTAGTGGGACAGTTTCCAGTCTTATTTATTTATTTTAGACATAAGCTCCTCAAATACATGTATAATCATGACTAATTGATGATTTATTGCTAGTAGTCAAGTAGTAGTGTTGCCAGGTTTCTTCATGTTTGATCCTCAATCACATAATCTCATATATTCCAAGTGTGACCTTCCTTCATGATTATAAGAGATGAAATTTTTGACATATTTTTCCATTCCAATCGTTTTGAAGATTGGACGATTCTGATGGTTTGTTAATTTTGTCACCGGACCGATCTTGGCGTCTAAGTGAGGACTGATAAACATGGCGATGGAGATCCTTTCTTTCTCTGAATTAACTATTGCCCTGTGCTCCACACTTTTGTACATTCCGTTGCTCATAATCTGCTAAATAAATCAATTAATTAAACTATGTATGCATTAATACAAGACATAAAAGGAATTAACTTTCTAGAAAATGCACAACTATGGAACCCAGATCTTGAAGCATAAGTTTGTGGGGCTAGAAAAAAAATATACTTACCATAAAAAAAACTTTCATCATTACAACAATAACCAGCCTTTTAATCCCTACAGGCTAAATTTAGTGCACTATATGGTATGAAGAATGTAAAAGCTCAAAACTCATTCTTGAGGCCTCATCTAGCTAATAGTTTAAACTTTTGGATAAAAGTCATATGTTAACTAGGAGGAATCTTAGTAAACTATTTCCTTCTATGCAATATATACACACAGTCTACATTCAATTATTAATTTTTTGATTCATTTATGATATTTAAGAAATTAAAATTATTGAGAGTTTTAGTGAAGTTTATGCATTACCTACGAATTAAGTTTAATTTGTTTCCCTTCTTTGAAGTTGTTACTTCTAGTGGTATGAGGATTTGTAAAAATAATATGAATTCAGATCTTTAAGGGGCATCCATTGATGAGAAATATCAACCATGAAGATTTCACAAAAGGTTGGTTATTAATTAGGGAAATCTTTTTTAGATGAATTTTAGAAACTATATTAAGAAAATCTATATTCTCTTCAATGGTCAAGATAATATAATTTACCATGTAAATTGTGTGCCCTGCACTTCAAACAATCCAAGTCTATACACAGACACATAATGTCAAAACGCTCAAGACTAGGTTTTCTAAACAAATGTTCACTTTTTCTTTTTACTTTCCTTTTCAGAAAGAGCGAAGGAGGTAGACGAAATGATGACAAACCTCTAAAATGTCTCCAAGATTCACTATAAGAGCATTTGATAGGACATTCACAGGAATCCAAATCCCATCTTTCTTTAACTCAAGCCCATTCACTCCATTCACTTGGTTAAGGATAGTGATACCTGTTCCATCTGTATGAGCAACTACACCCATAACAAGCTCAGGTTGTGTGCATGGAGGATAGTATGTTATCTTCACTGATTGCTTACCATCCTCAAACAACTCACCCATCTCTCCCATCTCCATCTTTAGTCTTCTTCCCAGAATATCCAGTACTTTCACAGCAAGTTTTTGCAATTCCACAATGTATAATTCCAAGGTACTCCTACATACATGTTAATCAATTAATTTGTAGATTAAGTGTACGGGTTTATGTGTCAGTGTGAGATAGAGAGAACCTGAATGACGAAGTGAGTTCCGGGATGATATGTGATTTTCTTGAATGAAGTGGGTTGGTTGTCATGTACAACCTATCCCCCCAATCAAGTTTTTGATCCTTTGATATGACCTGATCACATCCATAGCCTTCTAAGTCACCTGGCTTTCTGTATTTCACCTTTTCCTCCAGGGGGAGCTGGAAAAAGTCTTCAATTTCATGTTTAAGCTTCTCCAAAAGTGAAATACTAACTCCATGGTTTACTAACTGCAAGGGACAATATTGTAGAAGAAATTAAGAAAGTCCACTAATACATTATTTTCTTTATATGAATGTTAAATCAAAATATCCATAAAAGTATTTATTAAAGGTTGAGAGAAAAAAATTCTCTCATCCCTCTAGATATCACTAGTAATTGTGTTTCCCCAGAGTTTCTCTACCATCGACTGTGTACTTCTTGTGTTTGCTTCACACCGTTTGGTGAAAACACCTTACCTAGACTACTAGATCTTACAGAGTAATACTTGTTGCCTGTTAGTTCTCTATTCAGCCTACTCTCTTAAGCTTGTATTGTAATGGAGTTGCCAAAAAAAATAAAAACCTGAGTATTGTCAAGGGCTGGGTTCCTTCAGGGTGAGAATTCTGGCTTCAACACAATTCAAATTCATTAATTTTTCCAGTGAGAATAACAAAGAGATTTCCATGTTTTTCCTAATTGAGATTCAAATTCAAATGCAAATTCAAATTTACTTTCAATGCTAAGATGTTGCAAAGAGGGTTTATGATGATGAGGAGTGTGAGTTGTGGCTTTTCTTGCATGGTTTTTGGGTTTGCTTGGAAAATTCTATCATTCTAAAAAAAACCTATAAAGCTATATATATATTTATATATAAATCATCAAAAGCATATAATCAATCATATAAGAATGGTGAAAACCTGAAAAAGACCCCATTCTTTGCAAGCTGAGTGCAGCTTCTCTAGTTCAATGTCAGCACTGGCTTCATCAGAAAGCAATTGCTCCAAATCAATGGTGGGTGTTGTTGGCAAGGAGCCAGTTTCAGTATTAGAGAAGGTGGATGGAGGTTCTTGATTTGGACGAACAAACTGTTGTGGGATTGAGGATAAGGGTTCTTTGGCAATAAGATGCTGAACACTCAGGACAGAATGAGAGCTCTCATCAAAGCCTGCTGCTGGCTTATAATTTGCCATAGGCTAGTTTAATGTACTTCAAGAGTTGCATAGACATTAGCAACATGGTTTATTTATACAGCCAGCTTAGATATTGGTGTTGGATAGTCAAAACAGTATGACAATAAATAAACTTTTAATTATACTCAACAGGAAACATGTGCTGCAAATATAGTCATTGAAATTTTACAACTTGTTGAAATATTCTAAAAATACTAATTATTTAATTACATAGCATACAAAAGAGAAAATTCAAGACCCACAACATTGGAGTATTCTAAAAATACTAATTAATTTAATAACATTGCAGAAAGAAAAATTGACAGGTAAAACAAAACAGAAAATTCAATCATACTAATTAAATAAAGATTCAAGACCCACAACTCTGTTTTCCTTTTCTTCTCCCCATCAATTTTCTCGGCTACCAAACAATACACAAATATGAAGGAAACGAAAAATAAGAGGAATAAAAAGTTTTTTACCTTCAAAGAGCTTGCATCGGCTTAGCATAGGGCGGTTAATTGCTTCGAAGAATCTATGTCATCTTCTCCAACGATCTCTCCGTACCACGAATCCCTGGGGTTAGAGTTTTTTACATTTGCCATCTGCGTTTTGGAAGGGGGGGAGTGAAGACGGGTGGGATTGGGTTGGGCCTTAATGGACTAAGTTATGGGGCCATGGATAAGATGATCCAATTCATCTAAATACTCATCTTTCTTTCATTCTTGTTTTTCTTTTATCTCAATTATTATTATTATTATTATTTGTTATAAACTTAAAAATTTATGAAATATATAGATAATACAAAATAATTAAAATTGCTTAGCTTAACCAAGATTAGTTTATTAGGATATAATATACTATCCGATTTGGTTTTAAAATATAATACAAAATAAATTACCGTATTTAATCATGTATTACGTGTTTATGAATGTGAAACAGATTAAATAAAGAAAACATATCCACGTTTTTTGAATTTTAGAGAACAAGATGAAAAATTTAATAAATAATTATTGGTATAAATTCAAACTTAATCATCTTAGAATGTGTTTGGTAGATCAATAAGGCGAACATGATAAAATATTTTTATCTTGGTAGCAAAAGCACCAATGCAAAAGACAAAGGCGGTCCATTTTACTAAGACTACCAAATTGGAAATAAAGGAGGAGAATGAAATGTTTGATTCACTAATGATATTTTGTTGGATCATTTATGAAAGCAATTCCTTAAAAAAAAAAGAACTTCATCGACTTCCACTATCTAAGATCCATCGACTTCACCATATTCAGGCTTAATGATGGAGGGCCATGGTAATATAAAAAATTATCTTATTAGAGCTAGTTGTTGTTGAATTTTTTTAATTTAATTTACATGCAAAAAATTTAAAATAAATATTAATCTTATTTTATAATTTTTAATGCTAAGTGTCATTTTAATTTAAGTACTTTTATGTTATTTACAATAAAAAAAATTTATTTAATTGGAATTAGAAAACCTAAAAATAAAAAATACCTAAAATAATTTAATTTGAATAAATAATCAACACTGAATAAAATATAATTTAATTTAAATAAAACATCAAAACTGAATAAAAATATTATAATTCTACTTAAAAATAAAATAGAATAAAAATTAATTTAATTTTAATTAAAAATAAAAATAGAATAAAAATAATTTAATTTCAATTAAAAATTAAAATTAAACAAATTTTATTAATTTTTACAATAATATTTTTTAAATAGTTTATACATAAACCTATTTTTCGAGCACTTAGGATTTCACATTGAAAAGTCTAGAGATCAAGAATTCAAGATTCCACCAAGTTCTTTATTCTTTGCTTCTTCTTTTTCTCTTTTGTTTTTTAATTTTATTTGAATATTTATTTTTTGTATTTCCCTTCTTCTTTTCGTGGAATAAACGAGATTAGTGATAAATATAATTTGACTTAACTATTATTTTAGTCTCTTAAAATTGTTTCAATTTTTAATCGAATCATTTTTCAGTCAATTTCATCTTTTGAGATTTAAAATTTTTCAATCAACTTATATTATCTCATTTTCATGTTATATATAGAAAAAAAAAATTTACATAATTTAATAATAAAATAATTAATTTTTAAAAATATAAAAATAACTTATATATGTTATTATCTTTATGTCAAATGTGATTATTTCGTTAATTTATAACATGTAATTGAAAAATGAAAATTGATTGAAAAATTTTGAATTTAGAAATTAAAATTGATTGACAAATTTTGAATTTAGAAATTAAAATTGATTGACAAATTTTTTGATGACCGAACTGAAAATTGATATAATCTTGAAGAAATAAAATAATATATAAGCTATATATTTTTTTACCGGCAAATATGTAGTTGAAAATAATATATTATATTTTAATTTTTTTCAATAATTTTTATTTTAAAATACCATGACATTACCGACAAGTTGGATGTCCTCCACACACGTGGTATGACATTTAGAAGACATTGAATACGTTGTAAAATTTATAAATAAAAAAAAAATATTTTAAAGACAGTTGACTTTAATTTTCTTCAAGTTTGTACCATCCCATGCTTAAACATATCCAATTATCCCAACTTCCAGAGCAATTAATTGGCCGCCATTCTAGATGACTTCAAACTAGATATTATCTAATTTTTAATTGGATTGTGAAAAAAAAAAAAACTAGATATCATCTAAATTTCAGACATGACAAGTAGTCTATAATTGCCAGGTCTATCTGTCTGCTACCTTATTGATGAAATTGATGGTTTTTATTTTTTTAATTAAAAAATAATTTGTTTATCCTATGTCTGCTGGACACGTAACAATATAAAGAGTGTTATTTATTTTCTTGAAATAGATAATACATGAGAGACATGTATAGACTATTATAATTTCTAAAAAAATAGATTTACAAAATTATTGGTCTAACAAAATATCAAGGCTAAACTCCAATGCAATCAACTCAAACTGAACACTCATTAATTTGGTCATTAAAAAAAATTATGGGTATTTTATCTTCTAAGAGTATGTTAAAGAACACAATCTAACTCTTAAAAAAAAAGAAAGTATATCTAAGTATTCACAATTTAACTGCTTTTAAATATTATTACAATAACTTAATATTGGGAAAATGTTTAGATATGTTAAGCATCTTTAAATAAAAAGTTCGAGCTTTTATTAGTAGATCATGATTTTAATATTATTTATTACATAAATTATTATTATTTTTAAAATAAATAAATATAAAAAAAATCTTATTTATTATAATTTAACAAGTAGGACCTCAAAAATCTATATTTATTAGGCTAACAATAAGTATTAATATTTTTTTGTATAATACAGAATTGTGATAACCTAAATTTAGTTAAATAATTTGGAAGCACTACATGTTAAGAATAATTTCCATTTCAACATTTTTAGAAGAAAAGAGGGAGGGAGTGTATTGAAACCTTGCTAAACTTTATATATATATATATGGGAATCCTAACATATTGAATGGAGATTATCAATGTGAAATCTTTTAAATAGATAAAAAATAATAATTTCAATTTTACCTTTCTATAAAAACTAAAATATAAGGATATATTAGTAATTTAATTAAAAACCAATAAATGAAATAGGCACTAATATCACAAATAACCAGAAGGTTTTATTTCCTTAATTTTCAAGTTCAAAAAAACCAAATACACATACACATAATGTGACACTTTACAATATCTTGTACATTGTATAGAACAATAACCCACAATTATATTTATTTATGAATTATATATATATATGCTCTGAATACATCCATAATTAATGATTAAATACTAACTAATTATTTTTCTAAGAGATCTTCAAATGCTGTAAGTGGACCTTCCGTTAGATAGATGAGAGAAGAAACCTTGGACATAGTCTTCCATTCCAATCCTTTTGAAGAGTGGAGGATTATTAGGGTTTGTTAAACTTCCCAAAGGACCCATCTCGGACCCAAATTTAGGGTAGAAGAACATGGCAATGGAGATCCTTTCTTCATCAGAACTAACTGTTGCCCTGTGCTCCACACTTTTGTAGATTCCATTGCTCAAAATCTGATAAATCAATCAATTAACCTATTCACATAGTCTTGATATAGATGGAATTAAATAATTAAAAAGTACAATAAGAGATATATAATTAATAACAAGAAATAACTCTCTTTTTATGAACTCGGAATTCGAGAAGTTATGGTGACAAACGTCTAAAATATCTCCAATATTCACAAGAAAAGCATTTTGGAGGGCATTCACAGGCACCCAAACTCCATCTTTCTTTAACTGAAGCCCATTCACTCCGTTGGCTTGGTTAAGAATAATTATACCTGTTCCATCAGTATGAGCGCTTATCCCCATAACAAGCTCTGGTTGTGGACACGGAGGATGGTATCCCATTCTCATTGATTGCATTCCATCCTCAAACAATTCAACCACCTCTCTCGTCTCAACCTTTAGTCCTCTTGCCAATAAACCCAGTAGTTTCATAGAAAGTTTCTGCAATTCCTCAATGTAAATCTCCAAGGTACTCTGCATAATTTACTAATATTAGTGGAAAATACAATGGTGAGCAACTAAAAAGTACAATTTTCCTCTAAGTTAAAATATATTACGATTCATGATTAATGACTCGTGATTCTGGTAAAATTATATTACGGTCTATTGATTAATTGATTAACGACTTATAATTTTTATGATCACACAATTTAGAGATGAGAGAGAACCTGAGTGATGAAGGGAGTTCAGGAAAGAGGTATGTTTTTTTTTTTGTGGACAGGATTGGTTACCATGTACATCCTATCACCCCAATCACGTTTTTGATTGTCAGATAGGACCACATTTCCATACCCTTCAAAGTCACCTTCCATTTTGTACTTCACTTTTTCTTTCAAGGGAAGCTGGAAAAATTCTTCAGTTTCTTCTTTAAGTTTCTCCAACAAAGAATCACTAACTCCATGGTTTACCAACTGCATGATGGACAATATTAATTACAAAAGAAATTAAGAAAGTCAATCAAAATAAATATTGATCGATATTACAAGAGAGAATTCATGAAGATCGATGGAGAAAACCTGAAAAAGACCCCATTCTTTGCAAACTAAGAGCAGCTTCTGGAATTCAATGTCTGTACCGGGGGCGGCATCATCGGAGAGCAATTGCTCCATGTCAATGGTGGGTATGGATGGCAAAGAGCCAGTGTCGATATTGGAGAAGGGGGATTAAGGTTCTTGTTGACGGACAAAATGCAGTGGGATTGATGATAAGGGTTCTTTGGCAATAAGATGTTGAACGCTCATTACAGAATGAGGGCTCTGATCAACGGTTGATGCTATCTTAGAAGTTGCCATGGCTTGTTTTTTGCTTCGAGTACTTTGGCTATTAGTACATATATATAGACCTTAGTTCCAGTATATGGTTTATATATTGAACCAGCTTAAATCTGCAGGATAGCCATAAAGTAGGGCAAGTTCAATTATTCTCTACAGATGGGTCCGACTCTTCTAGAATTATTAAAATTTTTCTAATTCTAGCATTAATAATCTATTTTTAATTGGATAAAGATATGACTAGTTGAGGTGCATTTAAACCGGAGTAGACAACACCTAATTGCTATACCAAAATATAAGAGCAGAATAAGTGAGGACAAGTCAAAGACAATAAAATATCTAGACTGAAATCTTGATGGATAAATATTTAAATTAAAAATTATAATTTTATATTTCACAATCTAGAAGGGTTTTTGATATTCATAACATGTAGAAAATCAAAATGTAAAATTGAATTTTAAATCTTTAGTCATGAAAAAATAAATACTTTTCAATTTCAAAATCTTAAATAACATAATTTTTTTTAAAATAATTTGTAACCCACAAGTCTTGCATAGATAGCAGTAATCGTCCTCTATCGTACGTCAACTGACTAGTTTTGGCTTGCAAAGGAATAAAATAAAATAAAAATAGAAACACGTTGGCATTCAATTATTTTATTTATATTCAATTTTCAATTTAGTTGAATCAAAACTTACAATCCTTATCCTTCGATCCTTACAATATAATTTTGAGAATTATGAACTTTTTTTATTAAATTTTGATGGCATTAATGAAAAACATATATGATATTTATTTTTTATTGTTTTGGGAGTATGCCAAAGTCAAGCATCGTTATAATTTTGTAATGTATTATATTTGTGGGTTCCATTAGTAAGAAAATGAATTGGTATTTTGAAGTTCCTGCTATTTAGGAGATCTAAGGTGGATGGCCGGCGTTGGGTGTTATTTATTTATTTATTTTGTTAGAGATATTATATATATTAATCATATATCATAAAAAGTGGATACTCCTAATTCAATAATCAGTATCTACATATATGGTGTATTGAAACAAGTGAAATAATGAAAAAATAACTACAAATTTAAAGATTGTGATTTAAATATCAATATATGTTTTTGAATTGAACTAACATCTTACCCAACAACTCAAATAAAAATAAAAATTACATATCTAACTATTGTGAGATTTAAATATGAATATCTTTTCTTTTTTAGTCAATTGAACTAACATCCATCTAGGTGTGTGGTGTTTCAACACAATTATTTGTGCTGAAGTATACAACTAATTTTTTTTTTTTTTTTTTTTTTTGTGGCAGATAAAGTAGTCCCTTGTATATTTGAGGAAAATTTCATCTCAAGGATTGGGATTTATCTTTAAAACATGGCAAGAAGCATGGAGAAGAAATGATTCATTCAACACACATGCCTTATATCTTCTTAATCCTTATGTTTTCAAGACGTTCCAACAAGTATATATGACAAGCTGCATACGTACTGCTTAAGCATATGTTGAATAATTTTTTTAAAAATATAAAATAATCATTTTATTTATTTTTATAATTCTATTTAAAAAGAAAAAAGATGAGTTAGTGTATGATTGGGAAGGCTATGGGTAATTATTAAAAAGTTAATTTATTTATATTATTATAAAGTAAAGACTATAAGGGTTTTCTCTCTTTTATAATATTAGTTGTCTACACATATATACGTGCATATTATGTATATATTTTATTTTAATTTATTTTTTAATTAATTCAAGTTGATACAAAAATATTATATATTAAAAGGGTGGAAAATAGTAGTATATATTATATAGTAGGATATCAAATGAGTCACTCACTTTTATGATAATATAGATAATAATACTAGCATTCTCGTATGCATTCTCATGCCTACTCATGTATTTTTAAGAGAAATATGTAAAATATTTTTAAATATATTTTAGTGAAGAATGCGCTAGTAAGAAAATTACATTTACCTTTCGAGAGTCTATTGGAATGAAGTAATTGATTTGTGGGATTTATGAGAAGAAACTCCTCATTTGAAACTCAAACATACATGGGAGTGGGTAGTTTTTATTTTACAGGTTTTTCTTTTTCTTTTTATATGATAATTTTATTTCAAAGGGAAGAAATTGTGTTTGGTGCCTTTGTATAAAAGATAAAGGTGAGAATAGAAGAGGAAAACTAATTTTTAAATTATTTTTTAGTTAATTTAATTTAGTTTAAAATTAATTAATTTATAAGTGTTTTTTGACTTTTTGAATATGATCGATAATAGTATAGATGTGCGACATATCTTTGTAAATTTAAATAGATACTATTTCTATTTTAAATTTATGCATCTCTTCCTACAATTTTGAAGGAAAAAAATTGTTGTAATTTGGTCTAAACTCTAAAAAGATAAAATACATTATATACTCTAATTATCTTTTTTTTATTAGTTATTTATTTAGAGGCATATATACTTTTAGAAATATTAAATTAATTTAATGATGAATCATCATTATAAATAAAATAAAATAAATAAGAAAATCTTATATTAATAATCATTTTGAAGGTAATAATATAATTATAAAATAATGATGCCTTCTAAATTTGTAAAGAAAAAATTCATATTCTTTAACAAATTAGTTATTTCTCTAAGTTTTTGTTTCATTAATTTTATTATTATATTAAGAATAAATATCAATTTAATTTTGATTTATATCTTATTTTAAATTGAATAATACCATGTCATCACAAATTAATTTAATGATGCTAAAATCATATGACGAATTCGGTATAATTTTGATTGCAAACCATAGTTTAAAATGTTTTTTGAGATGATAATCCATTTTTTGGTACTTCCTTTTTGCGATTGAATGTGATTTCAACAGATTCATCCTGATTTTTGTAAACTGAGGCTCAACTGACTGATGGATGTTTATTTTGATGAATTCTATCATAATTCGTAACCCATGTTTCTAGAATTAGGTGTAGAAGTCCACATTTGAAATCTGTCTTGAAATATAAATGCAACTTGGTGCATTATTAAAATCAACATTTATGAGAATTGCATCATGGTACGTAGTGTATATTCTTGAGATATCCATTGACGAAAGAAATCCGAAGGAATGTCAAAAATAAAAAAGTTTTTTGGTCAGAAACTGAAATCAAATATTGATCAAATTTTAAAAATTGAACATTTGAATGTGTCTTAGATATATATTTATAAAAAAGTAGAAAATTAAAATAAAATTGAAAGGCAAGCCGCGTTTGCTGCATGCCGTTTTAAAATATATGATGTGTCTGTATAATATAAGCTTAATAGAGAAAAATTAGCAATATATAGTCAGCATTCTATTATTGTAGCGAAGTTTATATGCAGCATACCTATTTCTTATATTTTATTTGAAGTCGTTTCTTTGAATGGTATCTCACTGATTTTTTTATTTTTTATTTTTATTATCAGGAATATGTCACATGAATATCATATATATCAGGCTTAGCTGTTTGTATATTTAATGTTTCGTAAGCAAAAATACATTTAAGTTGTTGAAACATCAATTTAACCAATTTTAAATTAGTTATGAGCTCACTTTACAGTATACGCATCATTGGTTGGAGCCTTCGGGACTCGTTCAAAGCCTGAGCCCTCAGCCTTTGTTTCCAACAAAAGTGACATGACTCTTTGTCAACACCTGCTCAAATTTGTTAGACATATATGGGGTTAAATCTGGTGCCATCAAGTTCAAGAAGCAACAATGAGCATATCATGTAAACCCACGTTATTTCTAGATGACATGTCAATGACTACGAGCTACAGTTCTTAAACCATATTAGTGTACAAAATGATTTGAAAATTTGTTCTAAACTCTAAAAAGATAAAATACATTAAGTACTCTAATTATATTTTATTTATTTATTTAGAGACATCTATAATTTTAGAAATATTAAATTAATTTAATGATGAATCATCATTATGAATAAAATAAAATAAATAAGAAAATCTTATATAAATAATCATTTTGAAGGTAATAATATAATTATAAAAAAAATAAAATGATGCCTTCTAAATTTGTAAAGAACAAATTCATATTCTTTAACAAATTATGTTATATCTCTGAATTTATGTTTCATTAATATTATTACTATATGAAGAATAAATATCAATTTAATTTTGATTTATATCTTATTTTAAATTGAATAATATCATATCATCACAAATTAATTTATTGATGCTAAAATCATATGACGAGTTTGGTAGAAATTTTGATTGCAAACTATAATTTAAAATATTGTTTGAGATGATAATCCATTTTTTGGTACTTCGTTTTTGCAATTGAATATGATTTCAATAGATTCATCCTGATTTTTGTAAACTGAGGCTCAACTGACTGATGGATGTTTATTTTGATGAATTCTATCATAATTCGTAACCCATGTTTCTAGAATTAAGTGTAGAAGTCCACATTTGAAAATCTGTCTTGAAATATAAATGCAACTTGGTACATTATTGGAATCAACATTTATGAGAATTGCATCATAGTATGTAGTGTATATTCTTGAGATATCCATTGATGAGAGAAATCCGAAGGAATTTCAAAAATAAAAAAGTGTTTTTGTCAGGAACTGAAATCAAATATTGATCAAATTTTAAAAATTGAACACTTGAATGTGTCGTAGGGATATATTTATAAAAAAGTAGAAAATTAAAATAAAATTGAAAGGCAAGCTGCGTTTGCTGCATGCCGTTTTAAAATATATGACTGTGTCTGTGTAATAGAGAAAATTTAGCAATATATAGTCAGCATTCTATTATTGTAGCCTGGAAACAAACCAAAAAAGAAGAAGTATATATACATGCATACCTATTTCTTATATTTTATTTGAAGTTGTTTCTTTGAATGGTATCTCAGTGATTTTTTATTTTTTATTATCAGGAACATGTGACATGAATATGATATATATCAGGCATAGCTGTTTTGTATATTTAATGTTTCTTAAGCAAAAATGGTAGCTTTCATATATATATATCCAGCGTTAAAGATTTAAATGTTTAAATACATTTTGGTAGTTGAAACATCAATTTAACAAATTTTAAATTAGATATGGACTCGTCCAGAGCCTGAGCCCTCAGCTTTTGTTTCCAACAAAAGTCACATGACTTTTTGTTAACACCTGCTCTAATATGTAGACATATATATATGGGTTTAAATCTCGTGCTATCAAGTTCAAGAAGCATCAATTAGCATAACATGTAAACCCACGTCATTTCTAGATGACATGTCAATGACTACGAGCTACAGTTCTTAAACTATATTAGTGTACAAAATGATTTGAAAAGTTGAATCTTACCATATTAATTACGTAGGATGTACTTTGTGGTGCAAAATTAGTAGTAGTACTCCAATGGATTTTAGTGCTGTGCTTTTGTTTGGGTTTTCTCAACCACTAATTGTGAGGTCATAAGCTTCTGCTGGATAGAGCCCAAGTGCGAGACACCCAACGCATTAAATGGCTAACAGATCTTCGAGTCAAAGATTGAATGCATATCACAAGATAGTCTATTGTTTATATATACACGTGGGCTGAGTTTTCCTTCATCTCCTTGTGTGCCAATGAAATGGCTCTTATACAACGAAGTAAGCCCAAGGGAAATGCTTCAAAGTATCGACCACACAAACACACAAATGTTGTCAACATGTACAGTTTAACAAATAAAGAAAAAACTAAATTATAGTACTATCAGCTAGCTCCATGTCGTTATGAAGATCATCCTCACTATATCCATGACCACCTCAATCACCATCTACACAACTAGAAGAGCACTAGAAGAGGCATGCCAGCCATATTGTCTCTGTTAAAAGAAAAATGAATAATTAACCTATAATAGGTAAATTTAAAAGAAATAAAAGAAGTAATCTAGATAAATATAAGAACTTAGATATGTAAACTTGAAATAAGCTAAGTTTTAAGTCACAAACTCAAACTATTTGTATAAATCCTAACCATTCATCTCAATTGTATGTCTTTTGTGCCTACGAGTTTGAACATTGATGTCTCAAACGTGCCAGAATTCTCGACTCATGATTATTTGGATACATTTTGATCACTTGACACACTCGTAAGTTAAGTTTTAAGTCACAAAGTTAAACATTTGCATAAAATCTAACCGTGCATCCGAATTGGATGCCGTTAATTATTCTTACAAGGCTTATTCAATGCCATGAACATGTCAAAATTATCGGTTCGTCATTTGGACACGTTTTGATTACTTTTTTCCTTTACGCAAATTAACCAAGTTTTAAGTTACAAACACAAATATTTGCATAAAATCGTAAGACTGAATTGTTAGAATCCTATGATCTCATGTTGAATCACAACATTGATATATACGTAGATCTCGTCAATATGAAACACCCCTAAGCTAACCACCCAAGGTGGGCAGGGTCATCATCCCTTTATTGACGAAATAACCAGATGTCTAATTAGAGCAATATCACAGCACTCCCGATTCAGACGATTTTGTAATGGGGTTCGGGTCACTTATGTTGCTGCATGGTATCGCCGATCAAGACATATGCAGAGCTTTCATTTCTGCCTTAAGAGGAAGAGAAATCTATTTCCTTATATATGGAGCAATTTGATGGTCATGGTTAAAATTTGAGAATGCATAAATGAGATTAGTAGAGAGTATATTGTTAATATATAAACACTAAATATATATCATAAGTACACATTTTTTAGCACTCGACCACATATCTTAAAAAAATTTAGTCCTGACATATATAACTTGCTTTTGATTGAACTGATCGAGAGATGATTAGGCAAGACACATAAGTTGGCCTGAACACACTAAATAATAAAAAATAATAATAATTCTTTTAACTCTTAGTACAAATAAAAATCCTCTATATGAACATATTTATTTAATTTATCAACAATATAAATAAAAAATGGAAATATTTCTACTAATACAAAATAAATATAGTCAACTTAAAACACATTTATGTAAATATTTTTTTCTTCAATTAATTAATTTGTATGTTAGCATCTCTTAAATTGCCAAGAAAGACTATGTACAAGTAATTTAAAAGTACAAATAAGGTTTCAATTGTATAAATATATTATATGCTGTGTCCTATATAAGTATCATAGCGTTTAAGTTCTAATCAATTTGGTGCTGCTGAGACATGGTCTAATATGGTAGCTGGGATTAACCCTTTATGCTATGAAGTCCAAAAAAACTCGGACTAATATATAAGCACACATTACTTAATTTGTTTATGAATAAATACATAAAATGAGAAAAGATACGACAAAAAACACACTTCGTAAATTATTGTTAATGATTAAATCTTGGATCTTGGAGTTATCAAATTTTTTCTAAATCATGCCTTTTTGAGCTGGTCTCAACGATTAAGAAGAGTTACGGTTCTTAATTAACTTTTTATCCCAAAAATATATTTAATACTCCATACAGAATGAACTGAAAAAGTTGATGTATTATTGCAAAATTACTAGTACTCCAACGGATTTTAGTGCTGTTGCAACTTGCATGGTGAAAAGGAAAGTACAACTCGTGAAAAACTTTAAATATACATCCAAAAAACAGTGGGTGCGCGTAGGGACTAGGAGGGCAATAAATTGATCAAATAATTGGTTTGGAGGCGTGTTGTCACCATCTGTTAGAGCAGAAACTGTCTACCCTATATCAGGACTAGTCGATTACTCAATGTGTAGAGTAAACAGTAAAGTGAATGTACATTTTTTTTTTTTTTAGAGAATTATGCTTGTATTATATAAGAGTTAACCACCAATAGAGCATGCTACGTGTCAGAGTATTCTAATAATCAAATTTCAATCCTATGAGTTAAATTTACTCTTTCTATTGTCACGTGTCGCTATGTGATTGGTCAAGGCTACATCTTGCTCCATTTCTGTCTTTGAAGTTTTTATTTATTTTTTATTTTTTTAATTTTTCCTAACCCTTGAAGGTTTTAATTACTCCTACCACAAAAGTGCTGATGGTACAAATATGACAATTTACTAGCATCACTACTGAAGGCTTTCCTTCCCTGCAGAAGATGGAGTGAAAAATTGTAGGTACAATATTTACAGAGTTGGTGTTTTTATAAACTTATTCGTACCTATTCAGAAAGGTTGTGACTCTGTGTATAGTTATACAACTGTTCAGAAGAATTGTTACTCTTTATTTTAGTAAATAACCAATTGATACAACAATCAATTGAATAATCATAATTCTTAGAAACTAGTATGTTCTATTTTATTTTATTTTATTTTGAAAAATAACTATCAAATAAAATAATTGAAAATAAAAATTCCTCCAATAAATTTCAAACTACCTCCAATAATTTTCAACAATATTATAAGCATATGAGAGTTTATTATTTTATATTATTATATGTTTTGTTATATAAAATTAGAATTTATGGATTTATTTATTAGTATTTATTATTATATTGTTAGATTTTATGTTATTTGCATTTTTATCCAAAATTTTTATATAAAGCCTACATAAGGCCTAGTATGCACTTATTTAAGAATTTTTGACAACTTGAATATGATCGGCATGTTTGCAAGTTTTCCAAATCCTAGTTTTGTCTAATTCTTACTCTCTTTCTTGCTTTCCTACCTATTCTTCTCCCCTCTCCATCGTTTTCTCCCTAATTCCCTATTTTCTTCTACCGTGATACATCAAATTTGGTACCATCCCAAACCAAAAATAATACAAATCACCTATTATATCCCAAAACCACTATTAGTCACCATACAAATCACGTGAAATACCCCAAAACCAATACTAGTTACCATGCCTCCCATGTCGCTCTCCATCCCCCATCTCATTCCATGTCGCCAATCCACCAAGCAACACTAGAAGATGCCCATACTTTGTATCTGTTTTGTCACCCGTGTCCACCTCATTCAAAATACTTCAGAATAGTTGAAAAAAAAAGAAAAGAAAAGCCCATAGCTGCTACAGCCATCCAATTTTCACTACTGTTAACCTCTCAGTCCAAGTCAACGCAAAAACACCCACTTCCGTTTATTATTCTTGAAGAACCGCCTCATAACTTTCCTGCAGCCCACTGCAAACGGCATCTCACTCCACCCAAATTCTTTGACTGAAGCCATAGCCAGATATGATATTCCAGTCAAAGAGAACTAGGTACCATTACAAATTGCAGTCCGTTCTCCAAGTGTGGCCCAGACAATTAGCCCAAGACTTGACCAATCTGTCAAGCCTTAGACCAAGCATCAACTTTGGAGCCTTACCACACCGGCTGGAACTCATGCTGGTCAGATTGAAGTAGGCCCACGAAACATGTAGGATCGTCCAAACTAGCAGCTAAGTGGACTTCATTTTATGTAATTGTATTCTATTATTTAAGTATCTATAAATCTATTTTTGTATATATATTTTCAAGAAAAAAAAAAAACTTTGGTCTTATTTTTATTTCAATGTCGTACTATTTTGGGCTCATGTATCTATGATACTTAGTTTAGACATTATTAGGAAGCACATTGATAGTGTTTTGTTTGTTTATCCAATTTTGGCCATGAATTTCCTAGAGTAGTTACGTATAGGAATAATATTACACTTCAATGTATAGAGCTTCATGGAAACATTCCTATAACATTTTCTAATTACACCTATAGGATTCCAATTGTCATAGAATTACTTGAGTCATATCCTGAGTGTCGAGTCAATGTCTCTGTAAATCTTAAGTATTTTTCTCGCCAAGACCCTTATGTGTCACATTCAAGTTCTATGTCTATCCCTTACTTACAAAAATGGGGATAGGATTATTGTTTGGTCGAACTTGTATCTGAATTGATCTATTATCTTAGTTATGATCAAACGAGCTATACACTCAAGTACGCCAAGTCTCATCAAACCTCATCGTTATCCTGACCTTATACAACTGAACGTAAAGAGACTTACATGAAAACACACTAACAAAAAACTTAATTAGCTTTGTGCAACACTGGGTAGATGCTTATAATGTTAGGTTTAGACTCTGGACGGATTATAATTCTCACTTTTGGAGCTAAAACATATATAATGGTCATGATTTATTACCATTTCATGCATGGAGTCAATGTGATAACTCTCACAATTCTAAAGTTAAACGGCTTCACACTCCTTATAAATAAATGAACCTCTCCACTTGTAACAAATTGATTGGTTTTCAAGAATGAGTTTTAACATGATGGTAAGAAGAAATATTTAAAATGAGAGAAAGGGGAAGAGCTTTACGAGTCACTTGATAGGCTGCCTAACTACAAGAATAATTACAGCATAAAAATCTATCTATGTGTATCAGATTTAATGTTACAACATAAGAACAACTACGACTCACTTGCTTGTTACACTAAGTGCATAAGCAATATCAGGTCTAGTACATACCATAGAATACATGATAGATCCTATTGCCGAAGCATAAGATATTCTACTCATTAATTCTCTTTTTTGAGGTGTTTAGGGGTGACATCTTCTTAGAAAGAGTGATTCCATAACTCATTGGCAAATAGCCTTTCTTGGAACCATTCATACTGAATCTCTTTAGTATTTTATCTATGTATGTAGATTGGGACAAGCCAAACAACCTTCTAGATCTATCTCTATAGATATTAATCCTTAAGATATAGGTAGCTTCGCCCAAATCTTTCATGGAGAAGTTATTTGATAGCCAAACCTTGACTGATTGTAACATAGCTACATCGTTCCCAATGAGTAGTATGTCATCCACATATAGGATCAAGAAAGCAACAACACTCCCACTAACCTTTTTGTATACACGAGGTTCATCCTGGATTCTTAATAAAATCAAACTTTTTGATTGTTTTATTGAAACGGATGTTCCAACTTCTTGAAGCTTGCTTGAGTCCATAAATAGATCTCTGTCGCTTGCATACTTTGTGTTTATCATTACTATATATAAAACCCTCAGGTTATGTCTTGTACACATCCTCTTCAATGTACCCATTAAGAAATGCAGTTTTTACATCCATTTGCCATATTTTATAATCATAGTATGCAACTATAGCTAAGTAAAATCCTAATTGATTTAAGCATGACTATAGGAGAAAAGGTTTCATCAAAATCAATTCCTTGCTTTTGACTATATCATTTCACCACTAGTCTTAGCTTTATAGGTTTCAACCTTTCCATCTACTCCAATCTTCCTTTTGAAGACCCAATTGCAACCTATAAGTACTATATCTTGAGATGCATCAACCAAAGTCCATACTTTGTTAAAGTATATAGAATCCATTTCGGAATTCATGGCTTCTTGCCACTTCTTAGAGTCAATGTCATACATTGCCTCTTCATAGGTAGTAGGATCCTCATCAGTTATGAGTTGAACCTCATCACCCTTAATCAGAAATCCATAATATCTCTTAGGTGGTTTAAGTATCCTTCTAGACCTACGTAAAAATTGTGTACTTTGAGGTTCCACTTCAATAGGCACCTGAAGTGGCGGTGTATCATTCGCTTGTGGTTCTTGTGATATCTTATCAAGTTCTATCTTGCTCTCACTATTTCTTTCTAGCATAAACTCCTGTTCTAGAAAGATAACATGTTTTGAAACAAGCATTTTTTGTTCCAATGAGTGATAGAAATAATATATAGCAGTTTCCTTGGGATATCCCACAATGGAAGCATTGTCCTTTATCATTGGCCTTGGTAGGTTTCTTAATACCACCATTAGGTTTGTGTAGCTTCTTCTTTTTCAAATCCTTCTTTTTAGAAGAATTCTTGCACTTTTTGGACTTTGAAGAGCTACCTACATACATAATTTGGTTTTTGTCATTCTTAATAAATGGCTCAGCAGTTTTCAGTATGTTAACAAGTTCAGGAAGTGAAGCCTCTAACTTGTTCATGTGAAAGTTCGTAACAAACTACGAGTAAGTGTTAGGCAAAGATTGCAGGATCAAATCTGTGCACAACTTAGTGTCCACATTGAAGCCTAGTTCTTTTAACTGCTCAATATGTCTAATCATCTTTAGTCCATGTTCATAGATAGATGGTTGTTCAGTCATCTTAGCCCTGAAAAGCTCTCTAGATATCTGATATCTAGTTACTCAACTATGCTCACCATAAAGTTAATGTAGATGTTTTATAATAGTTGAAGCATGCTTTATCTTATCGTATTACTTCTGAAGCTCATTTGACATAGATGCTTGCATGTAGCATACAGCTTGAGAACAATTCTCAAATGCTTAAACCAATCCATATAATTTAGTCCAGTCAAGCAATTTGTTTCTAAAATACGGGTAAGTGGGTTTGCCATGGTGATCTCCAAATAATCAATAAATTATATTAGCATCTATTTAGATTATTAACTATCAAATAGATTTGGTATTTTAATCTAAATGGTACCTCCTACTATTCTCTTCGGTTTCCATTACCTTCTAAGAATGGAAAGTGAGTAACCTTTCAACAAGGTTACTTAGCGGGGATTAAGATCTCATCATATATACAAATAGTCATGTGTAACATAATAAACCAAAAGTATTTGATAGGTAGATAACTATTATTAATTTTATCATATGAAATTATTAATCATATTTAGCCCCCTTAAAATTATGCAATCATGTGTGGCACAACTAAATTACATAATTTTTAGTTAAGTTACTCCCACTATTCCGCAACAAGTATATCCTAATATATATAATTCTTGTGTGACACAACAAAATTATATAATCAAGATATCTCATAAGCACCTACTATGCATAGATAATACAAATTATCCTAGAATTGCAAATCATGTGTGACATATCAAATTTACAATCACAAGATAATTTCCAATATTATCTATAATAGTGGAGGGCTACGAATTTCATTCTTATAATGAATTTTGTTACAACTTAATATTTCTATATTTGATTAAGAGGGATTCTTGGTCAAATTTTAATATATTTAGGTCTCATCATGCATATATCATCTATGAGCTAGGCATGCATCAATATACATTTTAATATACATCTTATGCTAACATGGTGGATGACTATGGACCTTTTCTAAGTGTGATTTACTTGAGCCATAAGTAAATCACTAGGAAGTTCCTAGCTAAAATTATTACATGAAAATATCCTATAAATTCATGGGTCTTCAATCTTTAAATATGATATGTTGCCTTTCTTTAATAAAATTCTATCTTATCCTAATAATCTATACATAGTATTTATTAAGAAACCATGAATCAAATTCAAGGGAAATTACATAGGAGGGACATAGAAAATTACATTGAGAGATAAAATAGAAAGGCGAGGCATGCAAGCCCCATTTAAATATTACAACCCAAATAATTTTACAACTATTAAAAATAAGATAAAACCCATCACATAGGTCTAATGTCCATAGTCATCCACTAATCATCCATACAATCACATTGCATTAAATAAAATAAAAAATAACTTGATTCCATTCTAATTGTGATTATGCATGAAGTTTCTTAATATCAAATATCCATGGATTTCTCAAATCCTATTAAAATAAGATTAAATAATAATCAATTATAATCCAATAAGGATTTTAATAAAAATAAAATAACTCTAATATTATTTTAATTAGAATCCTACTTCTATTAGTCAGTGTTAAAATAAAATAACTCTTAATTTATTTTAATTAGAATTCCTAATGAAATAAAACAACTCTTGTTTATATCAATTAGGATTCTACTCTTACAATTAAAATAAAATAACATTTATTTATTTTAATTAGAAAACAACTTAGAGTAGTATTTTAAAATAAAATAACACTTATTTAATTAATTAAGATTCTTCTAATCTTAATAATTTTGTTTCAAAAATTAAACTAAATAAATAAATATTAAGTCTAAAAGAATAAAACAATATAAATGACAGTGGCACATCTAACATGATTCATCATGTAATTCAAAAATTTTGTTTGTTGACAATGTGGTAATGAATTGTCATTGTCACTAATTTCTTTATTTTAATTAAACTAACTATTAGATAAACAAAAAAAATTTGCCGTGAGTTTTAATGAAATTTTACTGAAATCATATTTCAATAAAACTATTAAATATGCAGAGATAATCATTCAAATCTAATTAAAATGACCATATCAAAACTAATGAATCAAATTCATAAGTTGTTCAATTTAAACACCAAGTTTTAAAACAATTTTAATTGTAAAAACCTATAACTGATTTTAGGAATACTTTAAAATTTTTGATTTTTGAATTAAGATCAATTGAATAACTATTGATGAAATTGGTCAAAATCAAATCAATCAAATCGATAAATTAAAACTTCATGCTATGATCATATTCATCATAATTACAACAATTGAAGCAATATCAATTCATAAACTAATAGAATTCGCTCTTATACCACTGTTAGGATATTGATTGTACCAGGCATAGCGGGAATTTAAAAATTTTCGGCATAACCAAATCCCTAGGATAATCTCTATTGTTTATGAACCAATGTTTTTTTTTGTATTAATCTTATAATTAGAATATTACCTCTTGAAGTGATTAGGACGATCTTAATTTTTAATCCACAAGTTGTACAAGGTGTACAACCTCTAAGTGTATCCACACTGAACGACTTGATCGAGCTCTGTGTTGGTTGCCAAAAATCTCCTTGTGTGCTAGTATAAGTGATGAGATTTTCTCACGTCTTACAAACACTCAATTTGCCAATAATTCTCTACTAAGAACTTTGGCTCTCTGTGATATTTGAATAAAAGTTACATCCGATACATATGAGGTCTAACCTCATTTAAGTATGATATAACTGAACTGTAGATGATAAGATTAGATCTTATATGTTAGAGACTTTTAGATCAAATAGGAAAATTTTAATAAAGTTAATCCTATTTTAAATTTCAAATATCATTTGTCTGTAATTACATAAAAGTCCAAAACTTTTCTTAATCAAATTACATCCTTTTGTGTGTGACCTTTTAGGTTCATATTAAACTGGCAGTAGGCACATTAACTTAATGTATTTTTCAATTAGATCCATATCTAATTAATTTAAATCAAAACTAATTTTTGATTTACCCATTAATGAGAATTAATTATTAAATTAATTTTTGAGTTACCTACAAGTCAAGATTGATGCCTAGCATCATATGATGACTACCCAGATGATATAAATATATTTGTGAACTTTTCCGTTGTTAGCTACCATACAATTCAATCTTTCCATCATTTAATGTTCCTGATTAAATTCAGAGTATGGATTAATGTCAAACCCTAAATTGTTTAATCTGATGTATTTATTTATAAGTCACAGCTCATGTGGTGAAACCTAAATTTTCTAATCTAGTTTCACACTACCTTGGCCAGGGACTTTTGGAGTTATGTATTAATTAGATAACATAGAACATTATCTCTCTTTATTAAAAGTGATAGATCCCTTATTGTTCATTTATAGACCTCCATACATAGATAGTCATACCCAACATTTATCTCTATATAACCCATGGTGAATTATACTTAGATAGTATCAAAGCATGATAACCTACGTACAAGGTATATATGATGCTTCGGCCTGAAGATCATTTGCATCACTACAACGAAGAACACTCATTGACAACTATGTAAAAGTTTATATGAGTATTCTATGATCAAGTCAATTCACTGAATTTGTTATCTAACAATCACCTACATGTTTATTATAGTGTCAACTACATAAGTGATCATGAAATCGATCACCCTCAACATTGAGCTAATATAACATGTACTAATCTAACCGGATCATTAATTCCCATTATTAATGATTCTATAATTAGGAATATTTAAGAACAAAGCTGAAGAAAATATATCTCACAAGCATAATCACATAATGGTTCTTATTTCTATTGCTTATATTCTATGTGATTTATCATATTCATACTAAAGAATTAATTAGGAATTACTGTACATGATAAATAATAATACCATATAATAATGAAACATATTCATTTTATTAATAACTGAATAAGATTGTATTTATAAGTAATACTACTAACACATGATAATTTAAAAAATTATCTTATTAGAGCTAGTTATTGTTGAATTTTTTAGTTTAATTTATATGCAAAAAATTTAAAATAAATATTAATCTTATTTTGTAATTTTTAATGCTAAGTGTCATTTTAATTTAAGTACTTTTTATGTTATTTACAATAAAAAAAAATTATTTAATTGGAATTAGAAAAACTAAAAATAAAAAATGCCTAAAATAATTTAATTTAAATAAAACATGAATAAAAATAGTATAATTTTAAATAAAAATCAAAATGGAATAAAAATTAATTTAATTTTAATTAAAAAAGAAAACAAAATAAAAAATAATTTAATTTCAATTGAAAATTAAAATTGAATAAAATTTTATTATTTTTAAAAATAATATTCTTTTAATAATTTACACATAAATCTATTTTTCGAGAGAGTTGTAGTACTTCACATTGAAAAGTCTAGAGATCAAGAATTCAAGATTCTCATGAATGGGAAGTGGTCCTTTTTCTCTCCCAATTCTTCCAACCACAATGAAGGAAAAAGGCCTACTACCTTGCGCTGATGTCGTGATGTTGAAGAGGTCTAGTCTCGCTAGTATTTGTCATTAGCACCAAGTTCTTTATTCTTTGCTTCTTCTTTTGCTCTTTTATTTTTTAATTTTATTTGAATATTTTTTTTTTTTGTATTTCGCTTCTTCTTTTCGTGGAATAAATGAGAATAATGATAAATATAATTTGACTTAACTATTATTTTAATCTCTCAAAATTGTCTCAATTTTTAATTTAGTTTTTTAAGAATGTTTTCAGTCAATTTCATTTTATGAGATTCAAAAATTTTCAATTAAGTTATATTCTCTTATTTTCATGTTATACATTATTAAAGTAACTCTACATAAGTTAATAATAAAATAACTAAAAAAGTTTTATAAAATATAAAAACAACTTATATACGTTATGATCTTTATGTCAAGTGTGATTATTTCGTAAATTTAGAACGTGTAACAGAAAAATAAAATTTGATTGAGAAATTTAAAATCTTAGAAGATAAAATTGACTGAATTTTTTAAAAGACTCAACTGAAAACTGATATAATCTTGAGAGACTAAAATAATATATAAGCTATATAATTTTTTTATTGGCAAATGTATAATTGAAAATAATATATTATATTTTAAATTTTTTCAATAATTTTTGTTTTAAAATACCATGACAGTACCGACAAGTTGGATGTCCTCCACACACGTGGTATTACATTTAGAAGACATTGAATACGTTATAAAATTTATAAATAATAAAAAATAAAATTTTAAAGACAGTTGACTTTAATTTTGTTTACAAGTTTGTGTCATCCCTTGCTTAAACATATCCAATTATCACAAATTCCAGAGCAATTAATTGGCCGCCATTCTACATGACTTCAAACCAGATATTATCTAATTTTTAATTGAATTGTGAAAAAAAAAAAAAAAAAAACAAAAAAAAAAACTAGATATCATCTAAATTTCAAACATGACAAGTAGTATATAATTGCCATGTCTGTCTGTCTGTTACATTATTGATGAAATTGATGGTTTTTATTTTTTAATTAAAAAATAATTTATTTATTCTATATCTATTGGACACACACTACAAGAAAATTGACTTTTTCCCACAAACCTATTTCCCACAAAAAAGGTTTGTGGGTATTAACTATATTACCCACAAACCCAACCACAAACCCACCAAATTTTGTTATCATCAATTTACCGACCAACATTTTGTCGGTATGTTTGTCGGTATTATGGCGGGAGTTAAATTTTCACTCCCGCAAATTTTACCCACAAACACTTGTTTGTGGGTAAAATTTTTTTATCTTTCACCCACAAACCTATGTTTGTCGGTAATTTCTTTTCTTGTTGGACCTTAGTTTGTGGGAAATAAAAACTCATAATTTTGTTATGTATTACCTACAAACTCTTGCTTGTAGGTAAAAAAAAATTAGCTTATAACCACAAACTTTGGTTTGTAGGTAAATTTTTTTTTTTTACCTGTAAACTTATAATTGTAGGAAATAAAGATATTCATTATTTTGTTATAGATTACCCACAAACTCTATGGTTTGTGGGTGATTTTCAGAACCCTAAATACTTAATTTTTCTTTCTTATCATTTCCCTCAAACAAAATTAGATCACTTTCTTAGTATTGTTAATAATATTTAACACAAATATTAAAAATATGCAAGATGATTCATTATTAGATCACTTTCTTAATATTGTTAATAATATTTTTTTATACTATTAAAAACTATAAAATTTTATTTGTAATTAAATAATAACTTGCAAAATTTATAAAAAAATTTTAAAATATATTTGCTTATTTTTTTAGTTTTTATTTTTGTCTATTTGCACATTTTAAAAAGAACATATTAACAAAATTTTGTATTTGTTTTTTATCACCAATATTTTTTATTTTGTTTCTATCACCATTAGTTTTGGGTTGGCTTTTCAAAATTGGAAAAACAAAAAAATTTCAGAACTTCATCTTTTCTTCTTCCTTCGGTCTGCCTCCCTGCTGTGCGTTCCTCCCTCCTCCACGTCCCTGCTCCTCGTCTTCCTCCCTCATTCGCGTCTTCCTTCCTCCTTCGCGTTCCTCCCTGCTCCGCGTCCTTGCTCTGCGTCTTCATCCCTGCTCGGCGTCCCTGCTCCGCGCGCGTCTTCCTCCCTCCTTCGCGTTGTCCTCTGCATCTTCCTCCCTTTGCGTCTTCCTCCGCGTCTTCCTTCCTCTTCGGGTCTTCTTCCCTCCTTCTGAAGCAGCGAAGCACCTGCAGATGGTGTCTTCCTCCCTCCTTCCTCCTCCTTTGTAGTTAGGCGTTCCCCAATCTCAGATCTGAAGGATACAAGAGAGGCAGATTTACTTCGACAAGCAGCTGCCTCTGTGAACATTCAAGACATCAAAGGGAAATCAAATTATAGGTTTGCTTCACAATCTTTGAAGAATAATTTCACTTTTTGTTTTTTTTTTGTATAATTTTTCTTGGTCTGAAATTGATCTCCTTGCTTTTCTTTTCAATGGGAGTTGGTTGTATTGTTTTATTAAGTATTTTGTGGAATTGAATAGATGAATATTGCAAACAACTTGAATGGTACAGGCTTTAGGATGGTATAGGCTATGGGTTAGGACCCTTGCATGTTCTTGATCATGAACTAGAAGACTTTGCTGTGAAAAGAAGAAAGAAAGGCTTTGGTTGGTACGTACACATGCTGTGGGTTCAACAAGATAGGACCCTTGCGTGTGTTCTCATGACTTTGCAGTGAAAAGAAGAAAGCAAGGCATTGAAAATTAAAGCAAACAGAAAATTTATGTGAGTTCTAGTCTTTCCCCACTTAAAGCTTTGTTTTGTCTTTTTTTATCTTACTTTAGGTACACCTTTAACTGACATTGAAGAAAGTTTGTGGGACACTCTTCATGTGGTCCATATATGACTATCACAATTTGATTTCTTTAACTTTGACTGTATTTCAGTTTGTATTTGAGTTGTGATTGAAATTTGAATATTTAATTATGTGTGGCATATATGGCATGTATAGTTATGGCCAATCATGGCTTGCTTTCCAAGTGGGTATTTGTAAATACAACTTTCATCATTCATTGTCATAGATATCTCCCTGCACCATACTAGACAATCATTTTGAAAAGACATAAGATATCATAGATGACCAATATAACGTAATTGGAAACTAGACCATTGCTTGGTTGCTTGTTTATTTAATAAGTTATTTACAAATTGTCTTTTTTTTTTTTTTAAAATTACAACTTTATTTTTAGTGGGTACATGTGGTTTACAGCTAATGTACATGAAATAGATATTCATTTAAACTGAATATGGAGATGACTATCTTAAATTGAAATTGAAATAACATAACTATCTTAAATTGAAGCTAAAATAGATATTCATTTTTGTACATGCACGTGAGTGGGTCCTAAAATGTAGCATGGGTGATGATAGCCAAAGCAATATTGGTTATGCATATTAAATGTTTCATTGTTTGTCTTTTTGAGGATTTAAGCAAAAACCTCCTATGGTTTGATGCCGTAAAATCCATGAAACAGAGTGGTCCATTTTGAGAGGAGTTTATGTTTCTCTCTCATTAAGTCACATGTAAACATGCACCAATTCATTGAATTTGACATAATATGAAACTTTAGAAAATGAGTCTGTGGAGTATAAAAGTGGGTAACAATAATAAGGACATATAGATTTCTCTATCAATCTCATTAATTGCTTCACTATTATGACTTTTTCTATGTTGCATCCTAGCTTGCATACACCACGGTCTTGTGTATCATTGTCATTTTCTTTGCTTCATGGTAAGTTTTATTGAGCCTAAAGTTATGCAACTTCCAAATATTTTATTTTTTTTCTCATAAATATCATACACATTTCTATTATTAAATGAGTTATAAATGAAATTGAATTATTTGTGAGATTCTAGAAGTGTTTTTAAGGGAATATATTGATATAATATATTATTAACAAAAATAGCTGAAAGTGCATGTCTTTCAATTAAATTCCCTTAATTATTTTTGCACTATTAATTACTCAATGTTTTAATCTAATTGTGCTAATTATTGTGGTGAAGAATTTTTGCCAATATGGATGAAGACTGTAGTTGGTTTGAGGGTGATCGTAGTTGGATGGAACGTAGAATTGAAAACTAAATGCCTACAAATGAGTTTATGTCTAATGTTGAAAAGTTTCTTGATTTTGCTTATAGTCATCCAAGGATTATGAAAGGAAATACAATTCGATGTCCTTGTCGAGTTTGTAAGAACAAAAAGTGGAAGCTTCGAGATGAAGTAGCCATTGACTTATATAAGAAGGGTTTTGTAAAAACCTACAAGTGGTGGACTTTACATGGGGAGGCCGAGGCTTGGTTAGGGGAAAGTTCAAATAACCGAGATGTTGATGTTGGTAATTCAAGCAATCCATACGTTGATATGGTTTTGGATGCTGCTGGTCCAGATTTTAATTGGGACGATGAAAGTCGGATTCGCGAGGAGCCGAATTGTGATGCCCAAAATTTTTATGACTTGTTGAAAAATGCTGATGAGCCATTATGGGAAGGTTGTGACTGGCATAGTCGGTTATCGGTAGTAACACAACTATTAAACTGTAAATCAGAGTTTAATATGAATGAGAGCTTGTATGACCGACTTATTTCAATTATTAAAGGTGTGTTACCTAAAGATGAGAAATTACCTGAAAATTTTTACCGATCTAAGCAAATGGTCAAGAAATTAGGACTTGGATATGAGAACATACATGTATGTCCCAATGATTGTATGCTTTACTATGGCGAAGAGGATAAGAAGTTGTGAGAATGTCGTATATGTGGGCATTCGAGATATCAACCCAAGACTCGATCAAGTAAGATTGATGTACCTTACAAAATTTTGCGTCACTTTCCACTTGCACCTAGGCTCCAAAGGCTCTTTATGTCAAAGAACACTGCTCAACATATGACTTGGCATGATCAGAGACGTGCTAATGGTATAATGATTCACCCAAGTGATGGAGAAGCATGGAAACACTTTGATGACAACTATCCATCATTCTCAGACGAACCAAGAAATATTAGATTGGGTCTTGCCACCGATGGGTTTTGCCCATTCGGTCATTCATAAAATGGTCATTCTATATGGCCCGTTTTTGTTACTCCTTACAACTTACCTCCTAATATGTGCATGAAAGAGTAATATTTATTCTTGACATTGGTCATTCCTGGTCCTAAGTCTCCAAAGCAAAATTTAGATATCTACTTGAGACCTCTTATTGATGACTTGAAGAAGTTGTGGGATGTGGGAGTTAACACTTATGATGCATATAGGGGTGAAAATTTTATAATGAGAGCTGCACTCATGTGGACCATTAGTGACTTTCCTGCTTATGGAATGCTATCGGGTTGGAGTACACATGGAAATTTGGCTTGTCCATATTGCATGGAACAAACAAAATCTTTTTGTTTTCCTCATAGTCATAAACAGTACTGGTTTGATTGTCATCGATAATTCTTACCTATTGATCATCCTTTCAGAAAGCAAAAAGATAAATTCAAAAAGAACACAACAGAGAAAGCTTTGCCTCCACCACGGTTGTCTAGGGAAGAAGTTTGGGATCGTCTCAGAAGACTTAATCAGATAACTTTTGGAAATGCATTCGGTAAACAAATAATTTCAGGATTTGGGAAACAACATAATTGGGTAAAAATAAGTATATTTTGGGAATTGCCTTATTGGTCAACTAATCTTATTTGACACAATCTTGATGTAATGCATATTGAGAAGAATGTTTTTGATAATGTATTCAATACAGTGATGAATATGAAAGGTAAAACCAAGGACAATCCAAATGGGAGGATGGATTTGCAATTATTTTGTAAGCGTCCCGAGTTGGAGTTGACTAATGTTAATGGGAAACTTGTTATGCCAAAAGCTTCTTACAGCTTGTCTAAACCTCAAGTGAAGGACGTGTGTCAATGGATAAAAGGCTTAAGGCTTCCTGACGGGTATGCTTCAAATTTAGGTCGTTGTGTGGACATGGATGAATCCAAGTTGTCTGGTATGAAAAGCCATGATTGTCACGTGTTCATGCAAAGACTAATCCCGATTGCATTTCGCGATTACTTACCGAAAGGTATATGGGAAGCATTTACTGAGCTTAGTAATTTTTTCAGAGATTTATGTATGAAAGAATTGTGTGTGGAGCATATGAAGATGCTTGAGAAAAATATTGTTGTCACTTTGTGCAAGTTGGAGAAAATATTAGTAATGGGTTTTTTTGACTCAATGGAACATTTGACTGTGCACATACCTTATGAAGCAAAAGTGGGTTGACCTGTGCATTATCGTTGGATGTATCCATTTGAAAGGTTATTATATTGGTCTTAAACTAATCGTATTTGTACTTTTAAAGTATATTCATTTCCTAATTAAAAATATTGTTTGTAGGATGATGTTTAATTTAAAGAAAAAGGCCAGAAACAAGGCTTGCGTCGAAGGTTCTATATGTGAGGCCTATTGCTTAGAAGAAATTTCCAATTTTTGTGCAATGTATTTTAAGTCAAACGTTCCAACAAAGTTAAATCGTGTGCCTCGTCAAGATGATGGTGGAAATATGGATTGTAATGGGCGCCTTTCAGTTTTTTGTCAATCTGGTCGTGCATTTGGTTTTCATAAAATAAGACCGCTTACTGATATTCAGTTACAATCAGCAAATATTTATGTTTTGCTGAATACAATAGAGATTGAGCCATATGTAAGGTAAGTCAGGCTATCTCACATTAAATTTTTTGTATGCAACACTTACATTTCAATAGTGACTTACACTCTCAATATGAAATATAGTGAGTTTCGTCAAATACTATCGAATGAGCATCCAAATTATTCTGAGGACCTAATTCAAAAATTAGTTGAGTCTAAATTTGCAGATTGGCTTCAACAACAGGTTAGTTTTTTTATTTTATTATTATTTTATTTATTTATTTATTTCTATTGTTAGGCATAAACAACTATACATTTAGTTCATACAATTATTAAGTTTAGTTTATCATATAGGCACTTGATGATAAGATCACTGATCCACGTATTGTGGATATTGCTTTCCCACCAATGAGGCAAGTGAGGTGTTTTAATGGCTACTTTGTTAATGGGTTCAAGTTTCACACGCTTTCATATGGAGATGACAAAAAGTCTATGAATAGTGGCGTTCGTGTGAAAGGGAGTTGTTATGGCATTGATGAGCGAGATTTCTATGGTATGCTAACTGACATAATAGAGATGCAATATTTTGGAAATAATAGAATTGTGCTCTTTCAGTGTGATTGGTATGATTCTTATAGAGGGATGAAAATAGATTCCTTGCACGGTCTAGTAGATATCAATCATAAGTCAAGACTTGCCTCATATGAGCCTTTCATATTAGCTGCTTAAGCTCACCAAGTTTATTATGCTAGCTATCCAAGTAAAAAAAGAAATAATTGGTGGGCAGTTTGTAACATGGCGGCCAGGAACAATTTTAATTTTCAGTCCAGTGACACACCAAGTGACGATGTGCAACCTTTAGATGATGATATATTTCAAGAAGTTGAATTGAAAGTACGGTTCCAGTTACTGTGGGCCTAGATTTGGATGCACCTAGAGTTCTTGTATGTGATGATCCAAGTGAAGAAGTGGATCCTAATGAAATAAATGAAGCTAGATTTATTGTTGATGATGACATAATTGAAGAAGAATATGATGATATTCTTGAAAATGAAGATGATGATGAAGAGGATAATGATGAATTAGAAATGGATGGCGAAGAAGTTGGTTTTGAATACGATTCTGACAATAATATGCAAGATGATTAATCAAAATTGTATGTGATTTGTTTATAAAGATTACATAGTTGTTATTACTTATTAATAATGTTTGATATTTATAAATTTAAATATTTATGATTTTTTGACTTGTTATTGGAATTGTTACAAGATCATGGTTCGTAGTATTCATGGATCCGGGTCAAATGCATCTCGTGATCCTCCTAGTATGAATCAAACAAGCCGAACCACACGCAAATCATCTCAGTCTAGCCGTGCCATACCTTCATCATCTCAAGCGGGTTTTGCCTTACCTAGATCATCATTTCAGGCAGGTTCTGCCTTACCTAGGTCTTCAGCTTAAGTGGGATCTACCTTACCTAGATCATCTCAGTCAACCCATGCCGATATTCCATCTTCACCAGGTATTTCTTTATATTTAGTTTGTATTTAAATTAAAATTTACCCCTTATAATCATTGAACTAATTAATCTAGACCTATTGTTGAATAATGCAGGTGACCGTGATGTTGGACATATAATGGAATCATCTGGCCACAACTCACCACTAGGCACATCTGGAGATTTGTCTACATCTAGGGCTCCTGTCATTGAGCCACTTGTAACTAGAGGATATGCACACCTAGATCCCCTTCCTACAAACCCTGCTGATAGACCTTTGATTAGAATTCGTACTGAGAGGTATTAATTACTTATTTATATTGTTATTACTTCTTTATATATACTAAAGTATGCTAACTTTTATTGTTATTATTTATGTAAAGTGAATTTGACAATCCTGACACTGTGAGGACTATTAAATCAATCATTGAAGCTCATATGCCAGGACCAATCCCAGTTTGGTCTCAGTATCCTAGAATAGCAAGAGACTTATGTTATCGACAATTTCTGGTAATTTAAACATTTAGTGATAAGTGTATCATTTTTATATTGAATGGAAAAGTTAATGCATTAATTTCTTGTGATATTTCAGGCTCATTATAGGTTTAACACAGAGCAAGAGGAGAAAGATGGTAAGATTGTGTTTGAGAAGATTGCAGGTTGACGATATAGGGATGTGTTAAGAGATGCACGAGCCAAGGCAAAGATAATGTGTAAAACCGAGGACATCAGCAAGTGTGAAGGTTGGATGCCTGATTGGATGACGGTAGAAAATTGGCGAGGGCTGCTTCAAATTTGGAGTAGTGAACAATGGAAGAAACGTTCCAAAATAGGAACACAAAACCGAGGATTAGGAGAGGAATCAATTGTTAGACATGCTGGAGGATCAATCTCGATGCTGCAACATAAGGAGAAATTGGTATTATTGTAATTTAATATGAAAATGTTAAATATCAAATTTTATTCCTTTATAACTTTCAAATGGTTTTGTAGAAAAAAGAAACAGGCAATGATCCGTCTCTTCTAGAAGTTTTCCACCGCATCCATAAGAGAAAAAAGACTGGACAATTTGACAACCCAAAGTCGCAGATGATTTCTGTTAGTTTTACAAATATTCACTAAGATTTTTATATTTATGTATGTGTGTGTGTGTACATATATATCTATGCAAATGAATCTATAACTAATATTTATTGGGATTGTAGGAAGAATACATATGCGAAGTTTCTGAGAAATATGGAGAAGATAGTGATGCTCATCCCTCATTTGATCTAGACATTTGGTTAAAGGTGACAGGAGGAGTACAAAAAGGGGGGAAAGTCTACAGATGTGGAACACCTGGTGCTGCAAGAGCCTTATTTGGAGATAAGATCAATTCATCTCGTTCCTCATTACGATCTACCGCAACATCGCAACCAGATGTTGCATCAGCTGAGCGGATTCACACACTAGAGCAACAACTAGAGTACCAGAAAAGGAAAACTGATGAAATGAGTAATATCATGAAAGTCATGATGGATAAGTTAGGTTCAGACCCTTCCATCCCTGGAGGACTTCAGGTAAGTAACTATCTCTATTTAAATATGCAATTTGAAGTTTTTAGATAGCAAGATAATTAGAGAGCATTAAATAAAACTTGTAGAAACAAATGGGATCCAATTCGGATGCACAGTTAGAATTTCATGCAAATGTTTTAAGTTTTTGACTTTAACTTAGCTACTTTTAGTTGTGAAGAGCAATAGTGACCAAAATATGTTCAAATGACGACACGAGAATTTCAACATGTTAATGCCATTAAATAGGATTTGTAAGAACAAATGGCATCTAATTCAAATGCATAGTTAGAAGTTTATGCAAATGCTTGGGTTTGTGACTTAAACTTAGCTAGTTTTAGGTGTGAAGTGTTAAAGTAACTAAAACATGTTCAAACAAAGAGTCATGTATTCCACCACATTCATGACATTGAATAAGACTTACAAGAACAAAATGTATCCAATTCGTATCCACGGTTAAGATTTTATGCAAATATTTGAGTTTGTGAATTAAAATAAATTTAGTTTTAGGTGTAAAGAGCCATAGTGACCAACACATGTTCAAACAATGAGCTAAGAATTCTAACACATTCATGCCATTGAATAAGATTTGTAAGAACAAGTGGCATCCAATTTTGGTTCACAGTTAAGATTTTATGCAAATGCTTGGGTTTGTTGTTTAAATTGGTTAGTTTTGGGCGTGCAGTGTGAAAGTCACAAAAACATGATAGGTTATGATTTTCCGCAAATGTTTATGCTTCTGATTTAAAGAATAGCTTGTTTCAGATTGACATACCTAAGTTTATATATTTATCTAGATCATTTCTTTTATATTTTCAAATTTTTTTGTTAGTTATTCACTTTTCTTTCTAACAGGATGTATCTTCTAGCGGTGTAGATGGTGATGTAGGTGGTCATGGAGATGGCGAGGAGATTCTTCATGAGGATGGCAACAATGATGACGATCTTGATGACATTATGTAGCTAGTTCATAGTTCTATTAGACTTAGCTTAATTATTTAAATGTAGATGTTGACATTATGTGTTTATGTGATGCTTTTTTATTAAATGTTGACAAAACTTTAAATTTATGATGAATTTGTTTTATGGATAATATATATGGATGTTTATTAACAGGTTTGATTCATATAATGAAAATCATGAATTTGTTTTATGGATAATATATATGGATATTTATTAACAGGTTTGATTCATTTAATAAAAAACAGGAATGTTTTACCCACAAATCACAAACTTATGTTTGTGGCAATTACCTACAAACACAAGTTTGTGGCAATTACCCACAGTCACACACATGCATATATAGGTTGGTGGGTATTACCCACAAACCACGAGGTTGGTGGGTATCACCCACAAACCACCCATCACAATTTCTCACAAAATTTACCCACAAATGTTTGTGGGAAATGCCCACAAACTTTCGAAGTTTGTGGGAATTACCCACGAAAAATTACCCACAAACCATTACCCACAGAATATTTGTCGGTACACTTTTTCCCACAAATTTTATACCCTTTTCCCACAAATTTAGTTTGTGGGAAAAGGTCATTTTTCTTGTAATGACAATAATATATTTACAAAAGAGTGTAATTTATTTTCTTGAAATAAGAATACATGAGAGACATGTATAGACTATTATAATTTCTAAAAAAATAGATTTACAAAATTATTGGTCTAACAAAATATCAAGGCCAAACTCCAATGCAATAAACTCAAACTGAACACTCATTAATTTGGTCATTAAAAAAAAATATGGGTATTTATCTTTAAAGAGTTTGTTAAAGAACACAATCTAACTCTTTTAAAAAAAAAAGTATATCTCAATAATCACAATTGAACTCCTTTAAAAATACTATTACAATAACTTAATATTGGGAAAATGTTTAGATATGTTACGAATCTATAAATAAAAAGCTTGTAGCTTTTATCACTGTAGTAAATCATAATTTCAATATTATTTATTGCATTAATTGTTATTTTTTTAAAATAAATAAATTTTTAAAAATCATATTTATTATAATTAACAAGTAGGACCCTCAAAAATCCATATTTATTAGGCTAACAATAAGTATTAATATTTTTTTGAATACTAAAGAATTGATAACCTAAATTTAGTTAAATAATTTTGAAGCACTACATGCTAAGAATAATTTCCATTTCAACATTTTTAGATGAAAAGAGGGAGGGAATGGATTGAAACCTTGCTAAAATTTATAAAGATATATATATTTAGGGGAATCCTAACATATTGAATAAAGATTATCAATGTCAACTCTTTTAAAAGATTAAAAATAAAAAAATTTCAATTTTAACTTTTAATAAAAACTAAAATATAAGGATGTATTAGTAATTTAACTAAAAACCAATAAATGAAATAGGCACTAATATCACAAACAACCAGAAGGTTTTATTTCCTTAATTTTCAAGTTCAACAAAACCAAATACACATACACATAATACACATAATGTGACACTTTACAATATCTTGTACATTGTATAGAACAATAACCCACAATTATATTTATTTATGAATTATATATATATATATATGCTCTAAATACATCCATAATTAATGATTAAATACTAACTAATTATTTTTCAAAGAGATCTTCAAATGCTGTAAGTGCGACCTTCCGGTAGATAGATGAGAGAAGAAACCTTGGACATAGTCTTCCATTCCAATCCTTTTGAAGAGTGGAGGATTATTAGGGTTTGTTAAACTTGCCAAAGGACCCATCTCGGACCCAAATTTAGGGTAGAAGAACATGGCAATGGAGATCCTTTCTTCATCAGAACTAACTGTTGCCCTGTGCTCCACACTTTTGTAGATTCCATTGCTCAAAATCTGATAAATCAATCAATTAATTAACCCATTCACAAAGTAATTCTTGATATAGACGAAATTAAATAAATAAATAAAATACAGTAAGAGATATATAATTAACAACAGAAGGTAACTCTTTCTTGTTATGAACTCGGAATTAGAAAAACTATGATGACAAACCTCTAAAATATCTCCAATATTCACAAGAAAAGCATTTGGGAGGGCATTCACAGGCACCCAAACTCCATCTTTCTTTAACTGAAGCCCATTCACTGCATTGGCTTGGTTAAGAATAGTGATACCTGTTCCATCAGTATGAGCGCTTACCCCCATAACAAGCTCTGGTTGTGGACATGGAGGATAGTATCCCATTCTCATTGATTGCATTCCATCCTCAAACAATTCAACCACCTCTCTAGTCTCAACCTTTAGTCCTCTTGCCAATAAACCCAGTAGTTTCATAGAAAGTTTCTGCAATTCCTCAATGTAAATCTCCAAGGTACTCCTGCATAATTTACTAATATTAGTGGAAAATACAATAAGAGTAACTAAAAAGTACAATTTTTCTCTCTGATACTGTCGCTTAGAGTATATTAGGCCCATAATTAATAACCCATAATTTATACTAGATTTTTTATGATCACACATTTTAGAGATGAGAGAGAACCTGAGTGATGAAGGGAGTTCAGGGAAGAGGTATGGTTTTCTTTTGTGGAGAGGATTGGTTACCATGTACATCCTATCACCCCAATCACGTTTTTGATTGTCAGATAGGACCATATTTCCGTACCCTTCAAAATCGCCTTCCATTTTGTACTTCACTTTTTCTTCAAAGGGAAGCTGGAAAAATTCTTCAGTTTCTTCTTTAAGTTTCTCCAACAATGAATCACTAACTCCATGGTTTACCAACTGCATGATGGACAATATTAATTACAAAAGAAATTAAGGAAGTCAATCAAAATAAATATTGATCGATATTACAAGAGAGAATTCATGAGGATCGATGGTGAAAACCTGAAAAAGACCCCATTCTTTGCAAACTGAGAGCAGCTTCTGGAATTCGATGTCTGCACCGGGGGCGGCAACATCGGAGAGCAATTGCTCCATGTCAATGGTGGGTATGGATGGCAAAGAGCCAGTTTCGATATTGGAGAAGGGGGATTGACGTTCTTGTTGACGGACAAAATGTTGTGGGATTGATGATAAGGGTTCTTTGGCAATAAGATGTTGAACGCTCATTACAGAATGAGAGCTCTGATCAACGGTTGATGCTATCTTAGAAGTTGCCATGGCTTGTTTTTTTGCTTCGAGTACTTCGGCTATTAGTACATATATATAGACCTTAGTTCCATGTATGGTTTATATATTGAACCAGCTTAAATTTGCTGGATAGTCATAAAGTAGGGCAAGTTCAATTATTCACTACAGGAAGCATGGATCCGACTCTTCTAAAATTATTAATTTTTTTTTGTAGTCCAAGCATGAATGATCTATTTTTAATTGGATAAAAAAAATAGTTAGTTGAGATGCGCTTAAGCTAGGCTAGACAACACCTGACTGCTATACTAAAATATAAGAGCAGGATGAGTTAGGACAAGTTAAGACAATAAAACATCTAGACTGGAATCTTGACGGGTATATTTTTAAATAAAATTATAATTTTATATTTCACAATCTAGAAAGATTTTGATATTCATATAACACATAGAAAGTCAAAATGTAAAATTGAATTATAAATCTTTGGTCATGAAAAATAAATTCTTTACAATTTTAAAATCTTAAAATCTTAAATAACATAATTTAAAAAAATAATAATTTATAACCCACAAGTCTGGCATAGATAGCAGTAATCGTCCTCTATCGTACGTCAACTGACTAGTTTTGGCTTCCAAATAAAAAAAATAAAAATAAAAATAGAAACACGTTGGCATTCAATTATTTGATTTAGATTCAATTATCAATTTAGTTGGATCAAAACTTACAATCCTTATCCTTCGATCCTTACAATATAATTTTGAGAATTATGAACTTTTTTTATTAAATTTTGATGGCATTAATGAAAAACATATTATGAATTTTTTTTTTTTTGGGAGTATGCCATAGTCAAGCATCGTTATAATTTTGTAATGTATTATATTTGTGGGTTCCATTAGTAAGAAAATGAATTGGTATTTTGAAGTTCCTGCTATTTAGGAGATCTAAGGTGGATGGCCGGCGTTGGGTGTTATTTATTTATTGATTTTGTTAGAGATATTATATATATTAATCATATATCATAAAAAAGTGGATACTCCTAATTCAATAATCAGTAGCTACATATATGGTGTATTGAAACAAGTGAAATAATGAAAAAATAACTACAAATTTAAAGATTGTGATTTAACTATCAATATATATTTTTGAATTGAACTAACATCTTATCTAACAACTCAAATAATGAAAATAAAAATAAAAATAAAAATTACATATCTAACTATTGTGAGATTAAAATATGAATATCTTTTTTTTTTTTAAGTCAATTCAACTAACATCCATCTAGGTGTGTGGTGTTTCAACACAATTATTTGTTCTGAAGTATACAATTAATTTTTTTGTGGTAGATAAAGTAGTCCCTTGTATATTTGAGGAAAATTTCATCTCAAGGATTGGGATTTATCTTTAATACATGGCAAGAAGCATGGAGAAGAAATGATTCATTCAACACACATGCCTTATATCTTCTTAATCCTTATGTTTTCAAGACTTTCCAACAAGTATATATGAAAAGCTGCATACGTACGTGCTTATGCATATGTTGAATAATTTTTTTTAAAATAATATAAAATAATTATTTGAATTTTTTGATAATTCTATTTTTTTTAAAAAGAAGAAGATGAGTTAGTGTATGAGTGGGAAGACTATGGGTAATTATTAAAAAGTAAAGACTATAAGGGTTGTCTCTCTTTTATAATACTAGTCGTCTACAAGCATATACGTGTATACTCTGTATATATTTTATTTTAATTTATTTTTTAATTAATTAAAGTTGATAAAAAATATTATATATTAAAAGGGTGGAAAATAATAGTAGAGTCAGAAAGTGAGGAGATTACTATTTTGTAATTATTTTGAGATTGAATTTTATTAATTGATTTTTTCAAATAAATATATATTATATAGTACGAGACCAAATGAGTTTCTCACTTTTATGATAAAATAGATAATAATACTAGCATCATTGTATGCGTTCTCGGGCCTACTCATGTGTTTTTTTAAGACAAATATGTAAAATATTTTTCAAATATATTTCGGTGAAGAATGTGATGGTACATTTACCTTTCGAGAGTCTATTGGAATGAAGTAGTTGATTTGTGGGATTTATGAGAAGAAACTCCTCATTTGAAACTCAAACATACATGGGAGTGGGTAGTTTTTATTTTACAGCTTTTTCTTTTTCTTTTTCTTTTTATATGATAATTTTATTTTAAAGGGAAGAAAAATGTGTTTGGTGCCTTTGTATAAAAGATAGAGGTGAGAATAGAAGAGAAAAACGAATTTTTTAAATTATTTTTTAGTTAATTTAATTTAGTTTAAAATTAATCAGTTTATAAGTGTTTTTTTGACTTTTACAATATGATAGATAATAGTATAGATGTGTAACATATCTTTGTAAATTTAAATAGACACTATTTCTATTCTTAAATTTATGCATCTCTTCCAAAAATTTTGAAGAAAAAAAATTGTTACAATTTGTTCTAAACTCTAAAAAGATAAAATACATTAAGTACTCTAATTATATTTTATTTATTTATTTAGAGACATCTATAATTTTAGAAATATTAAATTATTTAATGATGAATCATCATTATGAATAAAATAAAATAAATAAGAAAATCTTATATTAATAATCATTTTGAAGGTAATAATATAATTATAAAAATAAAAAAATGATGCCTTCTAAATTTGTAAAGAACAAATTCATATTCTTTAACAAATTATGTTATATCTCTGAATTTATGTTTCATTAATTTTATTACTATATGAAGAAAAAATATCAATTTAATTTTGATCTATATCTTATTTTAAATTGAATAATATCATATCATCACAAATTAATTTAATGATGCTAAAATCATATGACGAGTTTGGTATAAATTTTGATTGCAAACTATAATTTAAAATATTGTTTGAGATGATAATCCATTTTTTGGTACTTCGTTTTTGCAATTGAATATGATTTCAATAGATTCATCCTGATTTTTGTAAACTGAGGCTCAACTGACTGATGGATGTTTATTTTGATGAATTCTATCATAATTCGTAACCCATGTTTCTAGAATTAAGTGTAAAAGTTCACATTTGAAAATCTGTCTTGAAATATAAATGCAACTTGGTACATTATTGGAATCAACATTTATGAGAATTGCATCATGGTACGTAGTGTATATTCTTGAGATATCCATTGACCAGAGAAATCCGAAGGAATTTCAAAAATAAAAAAAGAGTTTTTGTCAGGAACTGAAATTAAATATTGATCAAATTTTAAAAACTGAACATTTGAATGTGCCTTAGAGATATATTTATAAAAAGGTAAAAAATTAAAATAAAATTGAAAGGCAAGCTGCGTTTGCTGCATGCCGTTTAAAAATATTTGATGTTTCTTTAAAATATAAGCTGAATAGAGAAAACTTAGCAATATATAGTCAGCATTCTATTATTGTAGCGAAGTTTACACGCAGCATACCTATTTCTTATATTTTATTTGAAGTTGTTTCTTTGAATGGTATCTCACTGATTTTTTATTTAGTTAGTGCTGTGCTTTTGTCTTGGATTTTCTCAACCACTGATGGTGAGGTCATAAGCTTATGCTGAATAGAGCCCATGTGCGAGACAAACAACACATTAAATGGTTAACAGATCTTCGAGTCAAAGTTTGAATGCATATATAAATGTCTATTGTTTATATAAACATGCGGGCTGAGTTTTCCTTCATCGCTTTGTGTGCCAATGAAATGGCTCTTATACAACGAAGCAAGCCAAAGGGAAATGCTTCTAAGTATCGACCACACAAACGTCAACATGTACAGTTTAACAAATAAAGAAAAAACTAAATTGTAGTACTGCCAGCTAGCTACATGTCCTTATGAAGATCATCCTCACTATATCAATGACCACCTCAATCAACATCTGATGCTGTTAATTATTCCTACAAGTCTTATTCAATGCCATGAACATGTCAAAATTGTCAGTTTGTCATTTGGACACGTTTGACTATTTTTATCCTTCACGCCCAAAATTAACCAAGTTTTAAGTTACAAACACAAATATTTGCATAAAATCCTAAGACTGAATTGTTAGAATCACATGATCCCATGTTGAATCACAACATTAATATATACGTAGATCTAGTCAATACAAAACACCCCAAGCTTACCACCTAAGGTGGGCATTGTCATCATTTAAAAGTTGATGTCCATATGATATTCTATATTTGAAACTCCTAATAGGAGAAAGAGGAGAAAGATAAATCAGATCCAATGCAACAAAACTCTCAAAAAATGAGAGACAAAATTTATTATTGAAATGAAAAAAAAATTCAAGATCTATCATTAAATGACTAGATTTGAGAAAACTAATACTACAATCTTTCTTTAGATTTGTCATATAAATGACTGGATCTAAGATTCATTTAATCAAAAGTAAATAAGTGAAGATAAAATGAGCTTAACTTTCTTTTTTCTAAGTGAAATATTGATTTGAGCTTTACTCCTTAATTTGGCGTGAGAGTTTTTAGAGATCGATGACTTAATATCATTATTGACGAAGATCTCCACCTCAAGTATTGTAGAGTTTAAAAGTTTCTATTCATATGATATTCTATATTTGAAACTCCTAACAGGAGAAATATAAATCAGATCTGATGCAACAAAACTCTCAAAAAATGAGAGACAAAATTTATTATTGAAATCAAGATCTATCATTAAATGACTAGATCTGAGAAAACTAATACCAAAATCTATAGATTTGTCATATAAATGACTGGATCTAAGATTGATTTAATCAAAAGTAAAGAAATGAAGATAAAATGACAAGAAAATAGCAGGCGGCGGCCTTGAAGGGGAATTTTAAAGAAATGCAAAAGGTTTTAGACAGAGGTCATGGTATTCCCAAAGTCGATGGTGCAAACTTGGATAAAAATACTTGTGATTAAAAGAATATTTGTCTTGATGATATTATGAAGGAGCTACCAAAAATTGAGATTTGAGAACGTCAAGATCTATGTTGAATATTCAAATCAGAATATAATCTTGAAGACTATAAAGATAAGCCAAATATCCACAATTCCAAAGATGTATTCAAATAACTTAGGAATATATCAAAGAAAGAGCTTAAGAATATTGGAGCCGTAGTCAACTAGTGACAATAATATTAAAAAAAAAAATTGATAATTTCAAAGAATTTTCAAGTAGAGGGGTGTAGGATAAAAATGAGAGTATATTTGCCTTTTGTATTTTAATATTTGTGAGGTAACTGTTTTAATTACTAGTTTTAAGTTTATTTTATGTCGGCACCTTCCCCTCCTCCAAAGTCCAGGTTCAACGTTTGAGTCTGGCCTCCCCTCCCCTAATAAAAAAAAAAATTTAGTTTCTCACATAGAAGTAAAAGTAATAGCTAATTTTGTATAAAAATATTTGTTTTTCATATATTTAATCTCACATAAGTTAGATGTGAGTTAGTTAAAGATTGAGTATATTTCAGCCAATGAAGTCGGAAAAGAAATACTTTAAATGAAAAGATTTCTTTTGGATTTGGGGTTGAATAAGAAAGAATATATCGTATTTTATGATAGACAAATTATTATAGACTTGAACAAGAATATTATATATCATGCATGGCTAAAACACATTGATGTGAGATACCATCTGTTACGTGATATCATAGAGAATAAATTATATAATGAACGTGAAGAAGATTCATACTGGTAATAACACTGCTGCTGATATGATGAAAAAAGTTATTATCAGGAAGAAGCTTGAGTTTTTTAGGACTTAGTTGGCCGGGCTCCAAGTGAGAGGTTTAGTTTGATTTCTCCTCCCAATAAGGCTGGAAGGGAAGATTGTTATGTGGGATAAAGCCCAATGGGTCCAGTCTAAACTAATTAATATGTTTGCTAGAAACCCTAACGTCCAACCTAATATATAAATAGAGATTTCGGTTCTCCGGAAACTACACAGAGTATGATGCTCACATTTTTGAACTAGTGAGTATGTGGAAGTGAGAAAAGAGCTACAGACACTAATTTCGGGTTTCTCTAGGGTGTTGTTGGAGTGTGTTGCATGATCATAGGGTATATTTTGTGATGCGGTGTAATTTACTTGTAATGTTCCAAATTATTGTGAGATTCTATTTATGCATAAACTAGAAACATATTATTCTACTTGTTGATTTTTACTGGATTTGTTTCCAATTTTTCCCGTAATTTTTTCTCTCTATTTCGGAGAATTTTTTCACATAAATCTAGTGTTGTTATTTTATATTCCTGTTAATTATTTTCTACATATCTTGTGGCCTTACTTCTTATTATTATTGACTTATAATTAATTTGTTTATCAAAAATCTTTGGGTTGCGCTGCGGTGGGTTTAAAAACCCTACAATAATCACCAACTATATAGAATAAATTTCTCGTTCATGATGATGATTCAAGGTTTACTTAGTAAACTGATAATGACGTTAATCCTATTTTTCGGTGTTGGTTACATAAAATAATAATGAACTAATCTGGTAAGTTTGAAGGTATTAAATCAAATTTAGAGCACTTAAGAAAAGTCAAAATTAGAGACAAGAAAATTAAAGAAGAAAAAAAGAATATTTTATTCCAATAATTTAAGAACTGTGAAAAGACATTGAAGTAAATATATAATCTTTTGGCTCCGCCATGATTTCCTTTTCCAGTTCCACAAACACCACATACACATACACATGCACAGACGAGAGACAGTCTTGAGTCTACCACTCCAACGTGACACTTTACAATCTCATATGAAATGTATACAACAATATCTATATCTTTGTGTGCCACTTATATTTATTTATTTATTTGCTATTGATGTTAATGTTTGATCCTCAGATGCTCTAAGTGTGATTTTCCAGTAACCAGATGAGAGAAAAAACCTTTGAGATAGTTTTCCATTCCAATTCTTTTGAAGAGTGGGGGGTTATTAGGGTTTGTCAAACTCGTCAAAGGACTGATTTCGGACTCAAATTTAGGGTAGAAGAACATGGCAATGGAGATCCGCTCTTCCTTACAATTAACTCTTGCCCTGTGCTCCACACTTTTGTATATTCCATTGCTCATAATCTGCTACATCATTCAATTGATTAATCTATAAATATTTTATTCAACGGAATTAATTAGAAAATGTAAGGATAATTTATGATTTAAATAATGAGAGATGACAAAATTCGAGTCATTGATGAATGGAGAATTTGATCCTAGTATGTCAAAGGTTTTTTTTATAAATAGAACAAATTGACAATTTCTGGATCTTCAATTAATCATATCTTTGTGTGGAAGAAAATGGGTTCCTTTCATATTTCAATTATAAATGTCAATTGACCTCAACTTGATATTGCTAAAATGTAGTAGCAGCCCTTCAATTATTTTGAGAAACAAGAACTAATTAATAATTAGACATGGCCTTAACAAGAATTAAGTAATAATTAGTCAAGCATCATTTTATATAATGTAAGTAGCTCAATTGTAGTTATTACACACACTAGGGGATTTATATGGTCAACTGGTGCAAAACTGCAAATGTATTGGAAAGAGGATTTATATGAAAATGAAAATAAGTGTTGAGATGAGAATTCTAGGAATACAAACTGCTTAATCATTAGTAGTTGTGCCGATAAGAACTTAAACCAATGGTTAAAATAAGTGTTGAGAGATGATCATGTAATTTCACTTAAACATATGTATATATATCTAATCAATTGTTATCTCAAATGATAAAAACGATAAGAATTTGTAGTCTAAAATATACTCTACATAAATTAAGTTTTTTCTTTCCTTTTTCAGATCTAAAGAGAGAGGATTGAAAAGGTGGGATGACAAACCTCTAAAACATCTCCAATATTCACAAGAAGAGCATTTGAGAGGGCATTCACTGGAATCCAAACCCCATCTTTCTTCAACTGAAGCCCATTCACTCCATTGACTTGGTTAAGAATAGTGATACCAGTTCCATCAGTATGAGCACTTATCCCCATAACAAGCTCTGGTTGTGGACATGGAGGATAGTATCCTATTCTCATTGATTGCATTCCATCTTCAAACAACTCAACCACCTCTCTAGGCTCCACCTTTAGTCCTATTGCCAATAAACCCAGCAGTTTAATAGAAATTTTCTGCAATTCCTCAATGTAGGACTCCAAGGTACTCCTGCATAATTTATTAATAGAAGGTACAATGAGAGTAACTAAAACACATTTTTCTCCTGTTTCTGCCAATCACAAAATAAAGAGAGAGAGAGAGAGAGAGAGAGAACCTGAGTGATGAAGGGAGTTCAGGGAAGAGATGTGGTTTTCTTTTATGGACAGGATTGGTTACCATGTAAAACCTATCACCCCAATCAAGTTTTTGATCATCTGATAGGATATGATTTCCATACCCTTCAAAATCATCTGGCTTTCTATATTTCACTTTTTCGTCCAAGGGAAGCTGGAAAAATCCTTCAGTATCTTGTTTAAGTTTCTCTAACAATGAATCACTAACTCCATGGTTTACCAACTGCATGATGGACAATATTAATTACAAAAGAAATTAAGAAAGTCAATCAAAATAAATATAGATCGATATCACAAGAGAGAATTCAAGAGGATCGATGGTGAAAACCTGAAAAAGACCCCATTCTTTGCAAACTGAGAACAGCTTCTCTACTTCATTACTGTCTGCTCCGGCTTCGTCGGAGAGCAATTGGTTCATGTCAATGGTGGGTATTGTTGGTAAAGAGGCAGAGAAGGCGGATGCAAGAGGCTCTTGATCTAGACGAACAAACTGTTGTGGGACTGAGGATATGTGTTGTTTGGAAATAAGATGCTGAACACTCAATACAGAGTGAGAGCTCTGATCAAGGCCAGATGCTAGCTTAGAAGTTGCCATGGCTAGTTTTGTGCTTCAATTACTTCGGCTATTGATTCCAATATATAGACCAGAGAGGTAATTAGTTGAATACTTACAAAATGTAGCCATTCAATTTTAATTTCGATACCATTAATAGTCTAGTGGTCAACAATGTGTTATTTCCTTTTGCACTTGAATTTTTTTGAGGATTTCATGTGGAGTAAAATATTCTCATTAATTCTTTAGTTTTGGGCCTTTGACATAACTAAAGAGGTAATTAGTTGAAATGCAAATAAGCTGATTTAAACATATCTAATTGTTGACAAAACTATTAATAATTTGATTTAGTTTCTATCTAGAAACTCTTTAAAAGACTAATTTATTAACGTAATATTTTAACCTCTTTGTTTAATAAAAAAATAACATTCAACAAAATTAAGTAGTATAATATTCAAAAAAAAAACATTAATCAAAAAGCTACAACAAGTATTAAGAAGCTAACTCCTATTACATCATCATGGAAAGCAATATTAGAAACGAAATTATAGATAACTAATTAGTCTTGGATGTAACCCGGACATAGAATGATTAGGTGTTCATGGATTGGTTAAACCAACCAAATCACCCTAAAAATTTGTGTTGGTTTGGTTATTTGTTATAGTTGATTTTTGTTGGTCATTTTTTTATAAAAAATTTGTTAATGATTGGTTATAAAAAAAATTTGATTAATAATAGTTATTAATATTATTGAATATTTAATTTTACATACTCCTATTCTTAAAAAACTAAACTTTCTCTTTTCATTTCTAAATATTGGAACCTTATTTGTGAGAAAACAAGTATTAAATATATGTTTTATACTCTTTGTATGTTTTTGAATTTAAAAGTATTTTTTATATATAATAAAATCTTGAATCTGGTCGGATTAGGCCTGACAAACCAATTCAGACCCAATAATCGAATATTCACTCATACCCAAACCGACCCAATAATTTGGGTTAGTTTTGGCAAAACCATATAAACCGATGATGATTTTTCAACTATAAACTAAATTATTTTTTGGTTTGTTATAATTTTTTTCAAAATCGAATCAAACAGAACTATGCACATTCCTAGGCATGACAGTTAAGCTTGTGTATGTTATCGTTATTGACTTCCTAGATTTGAATTTCTAGGAGGAGGCCATGGAGAGTAAAACCTCATAAATTCCTTAGTCACATAAATTAAATATTTTTAAATTAATTAAAAGATTAAAAAAATCATCTTCTTAATAATTACTCGCTTCCATGCTAACTTATATTTTATCTGTTCAATATATATGACTCAAAACCTTAAAATTATCACTTTATATTTTTTTTTAAAACAAAATTATTTAACATATGTTGAATCACACGTACATGTGACTAGTCTATTATAAAAGTCACCAAACTCGTAATGGATAGAATTTTGATCCTAGAAACAAAAATGCTTCCATCTAGAAACTCTCTAAGAGACTAATTTATTAACGTAATATTTTAACCTTGTTTTTTAATTAAAAAAATAACATTCAACAAAATTAATTAGTGTACTATTCAAACAAATAAACATTAGACAAAAGCTAAATCCTATTACATCATCATGGAAAGCAATATTAGAAACAAAATTATAGATAACTAATTAGTCTTGGATGTAACCCGGACTAGGACTAATAATTAAGATTGTGTATGCTATTGTCATTGACTTTTTAGATTTGAATCTTCTTGAGAGAAGCCGTATGTGAAGAGTAAAATTTTATAAATTTCCTAGTCAAGCGTGGATGTTTTTGACTATTTAGATTTGAATCTCTTGGAGAGGTCATGGAGAGTAAAATCTCATAAATTTTCTAGTCAAATAAATTAAATATTTTTTATTAATTTAAATTATTTAAAAAAACTTAAAAAATTAATTTCTTAATAACTACTCACACTCTCATTCACACATTAACTCATATTTTAGCTCATTCACACATTAACTCATATTTTATCAGTTAAATATGACTTAAAACTTGAAAATTACCAATTTATACTTAAAAAAAAATTTTATTTAACATGTGTAAGCCCATACATATGACCAACTATTATAAAAGCTACGAAACTCGTAATGGATACAATTTTGATCCTAAAAACAAGAATGCTTGAACAATGATTTAAAACTCGTAAGGCTGACAATTTTTTCGAATACATAATACTCGACTCGATCTGAATAAGTGTTTATTTTTACCTGCATAGACACATAAACAGGCGCAGATTTGGGCATGATTTATTTATATAACCAACTTAGATTTTTTTTTTTTTTTTTTTAATTTAACCAAGTGGATTGAGTCTCTTGCAATCACCTCGAATTGTGGATCGAACCTCATGCAATCACCTTGAATTGTGGATTGAATCTCTTTTGAAAAAATTGTTAATAACTAGTTGGCCAAATTTAGATGTTGAATTCTTAAAAAATGTGTGCAGTCAACTTTTAATTTATATTTTATCTATGATATGAAATTAAGGCTTTAATTTTATAATTTTCACTGCCTAACGTTAAGAGATTAATTTAATTTATTGTTAATTATGATAACTAAGTCTTGGATACATACTACTATAAAAGCCACCCAACCATCATCACAACCTCCAAACTTCTAATGGATACAGTTTGATCCCAGAAATTAACAAAAAAGCTTGAACAATGATTTTAAAACTGCTGGACGAGCTTGGAAAAGATTTTGTGGCCCATTCAACAGGGTCGTGTCTGATTTATCTTTTCAATGGGGGTGGAGAGGGAGATTGTGGTGTGTGTAGCCCAATGAATCCAATCTTAACTAATTAATAAATTTGGTGGAAACCTAGCCTCCAACCTAATATTAGAAACAAAATTATATATAACTAATTAGTCTTGGATGTAACCTAAGGTGAATAAAAAATGTGTGCTCTCAAATCTCTTTAGGAGAGTATGTGGAGAATAAAATCACATAAATTATCTAGTCCTGGCATGAATGCTCTTAACCGTATCAAATAAGTAATTAATTAAGATGCATATAAGTTGGCAATGATATATTTGATTGCTAAATAAATAAAAATATAATTAGTCTTGGATACATATTATTATAAGGGTCATGTAACCTTCATCGATCACCACTACCAAACTCGTAATGAATGCCATTTTTATCCTAGAAACAAAAATGCTTGAACAATGATTTTAAAACTAATGGACTAAGGGTGGCAATTTTTTGGATACCCGATTTGAATACATTTTTATTTGTATTTGAATGAACACATAAACGGGTGCGAATTTGGGCCTCATTTATTTTTATTTTTACCCATGCAATCACCTTGAACTGTGGATTGAAACTTTATTTATAATATGATGTCTTTGACAATTGTGTTAATAATTAGTTGGCCAAATTTAGATGTGGAATATTAATTTCATTATTTTCACTGCCTAATGTTTAATTTAATTTATTCTTCATTAAATAAAATTTAATTAGTGTAATATGTTAACAATAGTTGCAAAAAGTCTTAGGAAATAACTCGTATGAAAAGTCTATGAAATACAGTTTTGTCACAAAATTATAGGTAAATAAGACAACTGAGTCTTGGATACATACTATTAAAAGCCACCTAACCTTCATCACAACCATCAAGCTCAGAAATTAACAAAAAGGCTTGAACAATGATTTTAAAACTGCTGGACGAAAAAGATTATGTGGCCCATTTAATTTCCAAGCCAGTATTGAGTTTAATGAGCAAAGCTCGGCCCGACCCCAATTCAATTTATTTTTATTTTAAAAAACTTATTACATAAAAAAAAATAAATTAATAATTACAATCCTATAACTATTATAAAATCTTGTTAAATTTAGTAACACCCAAAAAAAGAAAAACTATCTCCCTTCTTCCATATTCCATTCTCCTTAATTAATACTTAGAAGCTAATTTCTTTATAGCACTAATAATTTAAAATTTTAAATATTAATATTAGCAAGACTTATTTCGTTAATTTTACTGTCATAAACATATTACATTTCATTATTATCAACAGTTATAAATAGTTTTTTTTTTTATAAAAATGATACCAAAGCATTACTTTAAATTTAGACGTCTAAACCAACTAATTGAAAGAAAATAACTTCTCTTAAATATTAAAAATTTAAATGCTATGCGGATTTCTTATTTCATAAACCTAATAAATAAGAATAATTAATAGCATACTTGTGTATTATGTTGTGTTGTTTTTTCAAAATGTTTCAGCTAAACAACTTAACTCAAATAGAAAGAAAATATTTCCAAAATGAAAAAAAAGAAAAAAAAAAGAAAAAAAAAGGAAAATAACTTATTTAATAATAGAGTTAATCAATAGTTTACCTTTTTGGTGAACTATTAGAAAAATAATCCAGATGTTATGCATGTGCAGTCATACATCAACACTAACACATACATGATATGAAAAGAATTCTATGAGATAAAATAAGTGAGATGAGACATTTAATATGGTGTTAAATTACGGTTAACTTATTAAATTTATTTTTTTAATGATTATTATAGTTCATTATTATTAAAATTTAATAATATAAATAGAACAAAAACAATTACAATTCTATGAAAACAAAAGTGTGAAATGGAGAGTTTAATACGGTGTTAAATTATAGATAATTTTTAAATATAAATATAAATAATAATTTCGATCTTATTACTATTAAGATAGAGAAGAATTAAAGAAATAGTCCTATCACTATTAAAAAGTTATTTGTGTAAAATTACAGAGTACTTAAAATTAGAAGAAGTAAAAAAGGAATAAGAATGAAACTAGTATGGACGGATTGAGTTCAAAAACAATTTGGTCCAAAGGGGTGGTTTGAGACAAAATAACCGTGTATGCTTTTAGAAAAAAGAGTTATAACACAGGAAGTAAATTAGTATACTTTACACAAAAAATTAAAATCAAACTTTATATCTTTTCTTATACAAACAACGTGGCAGCTTTTTTTTTTTTTTGGTCCCATTATGTAACATGAACAAGACACTTCAATCTCTCGGTAGTCACATCACTGTAATTTTTCGTTAAGTTAATTTAAACGGAAAGTGATAGTAGAAAAAACTAAAATTGAGTTTCGATACAAATTATAATTATCAAAAGAGTACTTTAGTCTTTTTTTTTCTTCTTTTTTTACTATAATCTTTTGTAATAGATAATACTACCTTAGAAAATTCACCAGAAGAAACATGCTCAATTTAAAAGATATAATGATTTGTTATTTATATTATACAATACCAGATACAATAAATTGTACTTTTTTGTTTTTTTTACCAATGATAATAAAAATACATTCATCTCACAAACAACCACATTGCTTTATTTCTTTTTTCCCCAACTCTCCAAACACCTTGTACAAATACACACAGAGAAGAGGGTCAGTCTACCATTCTAATGGGACATTTTATTTTACTGATTTTATTTTAGTCATAGAGAGCTATATATATGCTTCCCATACACATGCATATATAATTATTATTTCTATAAATCAAGTAGTAGAATAAATATTTGCAGTTTGTTCTTCAGTTTTGATCCTCATTAACTCCAAGTATGACTTTCCATCAAGCCTACGAGAGAAGAAATCTTTGACATATTTTTCCATTTGAATCCTTTTGTAGAGAGGAGGGTTCTGAGGGCTTGTTAATTTCATCATAGGACCGATTTCCGACTCGAATTTAGGGTTGAAGAAGGTGGCAATGGAGATCCTTTCTTTCTTTGAATTAACACTTACCCTGTGCTCTACACTTTTGTACTTTCCGTTGCTCAAAATCTGCAAAACCAACCAATTCATGCAATCTCCTGACCATAATATCATAAAGCCCTAATTTGATACGTATACACGACTAATTTTTTTTATAAAAAAAATATAACCATTTTCTTAATATGTGTAGAAATGACAATTATTTTTTATATTTTTTTAATTAGAAATATTTATTTTTTTTGATTAATTAAACATGTTCAATAATTAGAAAAAAACTTAAGACATTTAAATTATACTTTCAATTTTTATAATTTAACCACAAAGTTCAATTTAGTCCCTCTAATTCAAAAAAAAAAAATTACAAAAATAACCTGGTTTTAAAAACTAAATAATGTGATCCATGTTGTCAAGTTAAATTTGCACGCCACATGGTTGACTACATTGGCACGTGCGTGTTTGGCATGTCATCTTCCATCATTCTCCATTACTTAAATCTGATGCTAGATGGCGACACGGATCACATGACATGATTTTGAAAATTATGAGATGATATTTTGATTTTGTAAATTATAAAGACTAAACTTTCGGTTAAATTATAATAACTAAAATATAATTTAACCTTTAAATTAACATGGCTGTCAAAGTCAAACACCAATATTATACCATAAAAAGAAGCCAAGCATCATTTATTTTTGCGTTGATTATCATGTTCAGTAACAAGCTAGCTTAATCATAGCCATGCTTTGCACGAGACACATTGTGAATCTTTATTCCTTTTTCTGAAAATGTACATATATAGTACAATAATTGAATACTATATTTATTTATATATATAGTTAATATCAATTATTCTGCTAATTAAAACTATTAATTAGTAGTAATCATTCCTCACCCATATATAAAATAAGTTTAGTTTTGATTCCTTTTTATTTAACTTTTTTTATTTGAGTGGTATCTCATGGTTTTATATAATAATCATAGTAATCAATATCGATCTCCTTTTTGAAAGCTAGTAATCAACATCTAAAATTGAACCTGGACTTTGGGTAGGTGTCGCTGGACTTCAAGGGTCCTAACAACTATAAGATATTTAAACATTTATAACCATGGAAAAACAAATTGAAATAATTTTTATTTTTAAAGTAAAAGTAGTTTATTTTGAAATAATGATAATTACTCGATATATAATTTAAATAAATCACATATATACGTGTATACATGAATAAAATCACATAATTAAGTTATGCGCACTGATCAAAATAAAATAGTAAAACTTCATGTAAAAAGGATTATTAAGTAAATCTTATCTAGATTAATTTTTTAAATTAAAAAATATCATTCTTATAATATTCTCATCAATCATACTATATTTTTTTACCCTGATTTTTTTTAAAGTAGAACAAAATTATATATGTCTTGGTTTTCGTAAAAAACTTTTTGTTTTTCTTTTAACTTTGTTTTTCTCATTGATGAAGAAGAAGAAGATAGAATGAGAATGGACAAACCTCAAGAATGTCACCAAGATTCACAACAAGAGCATTTGCTTTGACATTGACAGGAATCCAAACTCCATCTTTCTTTAATTCAAGGCCATTCACTCCATTGACTTGGTTAAGGATAGTGATACCAGTTGCATCTGAATGAGCAGTTATGCCCATAACCTGCTCTGGTTGTGGGCATGGAGGATAGTATGTCATCCTCACTGATTGCATACCATCCTCAAACAATTCACCTATTTCATTCACATCCATCTTCACTCCTTTCCCCAGAAAACCCAGCAGTGTCATGGCAAGTTTTTGCAATTCCATAATGTACGACTCCAAGGTAATCCTGCATATATATTAACTTATACATCAAGCAAATATGCATCATATACATGTAGATATATCTATCATGTGTGTATGTGTATAGATGTATGTACTTTGTTAAGATTTACGTGTATTGAGCATCACATGCAATGAAATAGGATATGATGTCCATATTCAATTAAGTATATTATATATAAGTCATGTGTCACATAGTTAGAGAATGAGAAATTAGAGAGAGAGAGTGAACCTGAGTGATGAAGGGAGCTCTGGGAAGAGATGTGGTTTTCTTCTATTAAGAGGGTTGGTTATCATGTAAAACCTATCACCCCAATCAAGTTTTTGATCATTTGATAGGATGACTGTTCCATAGCCTTCAAAATCACCTTCCTTTTTGTACTTCATTTTTTCTTCCAAGGGAAGTTGGAAAAATCCTTCAATTTCATGTTTAAGATTTTCCAACAGTGAAATGCTAACTCCATGGTTCACAACCTGCATGGACATATTAATATATTGATCTCTTTATTTCAAATAATGCATTTGAGTAAATTCATCCCAAAAAAATAAAATAATAATCATCAAATGAATGCGTGTATTTCATAATTAATAAGAGAAGAAGAACCTGGAAAAGGCCCCATTCTTTACAACTTGAATACAAATTCTCTAGTTCGAACTCTGCACTGGCTTCACCCGAAAGCAATTGCTTCATGTCAATGATGGGTATTGTTGGCAAAGGGCCAGTGTTTTCATTAAAGAAGGGGGACGGAGGCTCTTGATCTGGACGAAGAAAGTGTTGTGGGATTGAGTTTATGGGTTCTGTAGCAAGTTGCTGAACACTCGTTACAGAATAAGAGGTTGCTGCCATGGCTATCTATGTTGCTTCAAGATGTTAATACAAAGTACAAACCATGACTTGGTTTTATGGATTATTTATAAACCCACCTTATAATTGTTGCATCGTTGACAAAGTAGGCCAATGATTAAATTATTAATTAAGAAACATTAGTATACAGAAAGAACATGTGGTGTAGCTAGGAGCAATGTTTGGTAAGAAATTTACTTATAGAGTAAATTACTTCAACCTTTCTTAGATTTTGATGATATTATACGGATCTCTCTTCTATTTTTAAAACTTACATATTACCTCCCTTGAAGTTTAAAATTAAAGAAAATATCTAAAATACCCTCAATTTATTTTTATTAAGAGATAAATAAAAATTTGAAGTTATTTATTTCAACATGTTATTATTCAACTTATAATAAAAAAAATTTAAAAAGTAAATTAATAATCATTCATAAAATAACAATATAACTAAAGTTTTTATATAAAAAAAAGTGTTATTTACATTTGGTAAGAACTTTATATTCCTTACAAACTTATAGTATTTTATAAACATTGTTTTACAATTTATTTTTTTCTTTCATAATTTTAGGGATGATCGATAATTCAATTTTGGTTTATATTTTATTTTAGGTTTAATAATAATAAAAAATCATATGTGTGACCATAAGGGTATATATTCTAGGATGTTTATTTTAATTTTTTAGAATTTAAGTTTAGTTGTACCTTATTTTTAAGTTTCAAGGGAGATTTGTATAGATTTTAAAAATAGATAAAATGTATGTGTAATATTAACATAATTTAGAAGAGATTTGAGTAATTTATTCTTTTAATTATAAGAAATTAATTAAAATTTAGGACCTTCAAAATGTCCTTAGAGCCTTCTCATTAATTTTTTATTTGTTCTATAATAAATAAGGTTAGTACCTATCTGTAGAAGACAAACAATCTGGTCTATATAGAGAAAGAAAATACATAAATAGATAGAGATGGAGGATGATTGTAGAAATCGCACCAAACATACCAACAATAAAACTAAAGGTCTTTGGCGAAGAGACGTGTAGGAACACTCACCACATACATCAATAATCTCCAATCTAAAAATTTTAAGTCTATGATAGTCATCATCGTATATATTTTCTTATAAATTGTGTTCTATTTAATAAACGAGATGGGAAACTTTAACAAATATCCTCTTTGAGAATTAGAGGTAAAAATCCGCATACATAATAATAATAGTAATAATAAATTTTGAGACATCAAAATCTTAGATTCATATTTCACTACCTAATTAGTTCTTTACCAACCTCACTTTATTTCGATATGTGTGCTCATATGAAAAATCTGGACAACAATTTAGGAGTTGGGAGTACCATAACCTACCTCTACTACTCATAAAGAGGGAATCGATGACAACTGAGGTATACATATATATTATGTCCTAGAAAGAATTTAGGAGTTTATGGTCCGTATATGAGTAGGTAGTATGCCACTTCCATTAAAAAGTTTTAAACTGGAATACACCCAATATTTTAAAAATCTAATTGATAATTGACTTAAAAAATTTACCAAATTTCGGATTATTAATTCAACTGGAGCGGATTGATAGTCTAATCAGATGACGTGATCATAAATATATTTGATTATATATTTTATATATTATCATAATATATATATATATATATATATATATATATATATATATTTCTATTAATTATAAATACTAAATATACAATAACACAAAATATAATAATTCAATATTCATTAAATAATAAGAAAATCAAATAACAAATAGTGAAATATAGTTAATACAACAATTGATTGATTTTATTGTGTATAACAACATTCAAATTTCAATTTATGCATCAAAATAAGATAAAAAAGCAATATAAATATAAAATACAATTGTTTCACTAATGTTTAATATAAAATAAAAATATTTCACTAATCCTATACAAATAATAATTTTCAAAAAATCCATTTCGGTTAAATCAACTGGTACCGATTTTACCTATTTTAAAAAATTTTATGGTTAATTTTTATTGGTTTTGACCGCTCCAATTACTAAAATAGTTCTTTAGGTTAATCCGATCCAATTTATCACCCAGACGACAGTCTAACTAGTTTAATCGACTAGACCGACCCGATTTTCAAAACATTACTTAGACCAATCAATTTATATATATAATATATATATATGAGCATTTTATTTTCTCCCCTTTTTATCATTTTGAAATTTATTGCACACGTGAATCTTAATAAAATGTAAAAACTCTTATGATGAGTTTGAAAATTTTAAGAAAAGAGGAAAATGTACAATTGTATAATTTTCTTTTATACTGCTTAATACTTGAGATTATGAGAGTTGGCTAATTTCGTTGCTTAAATTTTTTAACTTGTAATATTGATTGTAATTGTTTAATGAATACGTTTTTACTATATGTTTAGGAATTATTTCATAAACATCTTAAATTATTTTATATGTTCATTTATTCTTCACCTAATCTACCATCCAAATGCATCAATGAAGAAGGATTTATTATATTTTATTATCAAGGGTTGCCTGATTAAATAATTTATCAATTAATTGTTAACTCGATTAGAAAAGACTAAATTTTCGTTTGGTAATGCTATGAATTTTTGATCTGGCTCTCTTAGGACTTCTTTTAAAAAGCCACAATATGTTTGGTACAATAATGTAAAAATTGCTCTCAATAAATAGAAGCTACAAAATCAAGTTTGGTATGGTAATGTTATGAATTTTTAATTAAAAATTAAGGTTAAATTAAGCTTTTAAATTTTTTCGAACAGAAGTCAAGGGTATTTTTAAAAGCCTAGAGCAGAAACACCTCAGTTTTTTTACCAAACATAAAAAAAAAATAAACTTATATTTTTCATAAGCATAATCATCCTCCTAAAAAGTATTACCAAATCAAGCCTAAATTGTCAATTACTTCCAACTCGAACGTCCACGTAATTCTTTGCACAAGAAGGGTTATCTCTCATTCTTACCCGAAAAGGGTTATCTGGGATTCTATATGAAGCAAATTAACAATAATCATAATAGTCGATTCACCTTCATTAGTATTTCTTTATCTTCCGTTCTTACACGGAAAGGGCTATATCCGATTCTATATGAAGCAAATTAACTACAATGATAATAGTCGATTCACCTTAGTTAGTATTTCTTTTTTTGTTTCTGTCTCCGTAGGTATTTAATTATAATTCTTATGAGAACAGATGTACGTTTTAGTAGTTTAAGTTTCATGCAGATGGATTCGGACTTTTACAACTTTGATCTTTAAAAATTCTCTTTACTTGACTTCCTTTCCTACCTACTAATTTAATTTGCGTAAGTTATTAGTAAGAAATTAAGTTAAAACAAAAAAAACACGCTATTTCTAGAAGGCATTGATTTGCTCAATTAAATACTTGTACTACATTTGCTATCTTAATTTATCTGTTTGTATATCTAGAAGATGATCGCGCTATTTCTACACACACAAAAAAACACGAGATTACTTTGTTTGAAGTTTTTCAATTAGAAATTTTATATTCTTTAGTTGATTTTGTCTTCTAGGGGGATTCATTTACTTTGTTTGGATTTGATATGTTCCCATTTTCTCTAATTAGCTCAATATAATAGTGTAATTAGCAATCTTTAGCAACATTCTTTCAATTCAATAGTCGGGTGTAGACGTAATAAGATAACTCGGTCAATCGAGACCTATTATATCTCTGATACCATGTTAGAGTCTCACTCTTAAAAATCAATCAATTAATAACAATATGAAAATCATATTTACTTGTAAAGAGTGTGAAGCCTTCTAACTGTATTAGTAATACAAGAGTTACCACATTGGCAAAACTAAACTTATTTTATATTTCTTATCCAAATTAAATATAAAACACAAATTATTCATATATGTCAAAATATTCAACTCAATGCAATGGAATATCATTTCCCATCTAACAGATCATCCCTACATGGGAGAGATAGTCATCTTTGTCGAGATATAACATGAGTGACAGTAATTCTAACTATTTAATTATATATATGTCCCAAAATATCTCTTGAACAGGTCTAGAAACATTGGATCGATGTTCCTTTCAAATATAGTTACGTGTTACCTAAGGCATTTTTTTTTTTTCAAACCCAAACGTGCTTAAAAACTTAGTTCTTACTTTAATGATATTGATGTATGTGGTTTGACAAAATTGTGATTGGGATTTTTTTTTAGTTTTAAAATTCACATATAACACCACGTTTTGGATTATGACATACCAATTACCAATTTAATATAACAAATTTGTCATTCAATGATGATGAATCAATGTTTACTTAGTAAACTGATAATGACTCAAATTAGACTTGTTCTTCCTTTGGGAAAGGTGAAAATGAGAGGGGACAAAATCTGATTTTTTTTTTTTATTTTTTTTTTGTTATTTTTAAATTAATGTTGTTTTTAGAACGAAATTAAAAATATAATTTATTTCAATGAAACACAAAATATATTAAAAATATATATACAATTATACGATTCTATTTAAATATTTTATTTTGGACATATAAGAAGTATTTATTTATTTTTCTCTTAATATTTAAAAAAAAAATTCAAATATCATAGGTATGAATTTTTTTTATTTTTTTATTTTTAATGAGCATATAAGATGTTTACTTTATTTATCAAGACTCTAATGAGTCATAGGCATCTCATATTTCTAACCATTATTAAATGAAGGTATTACCAAAAGTTGTATCATACACACCAGTATTAAAGATAATATCTAATTTTTTATATATTAGGTTAGAAAGAAAAACATATACATGGTAGGCTGTCTGAACAATTTAAGTAGCTCACTCCATTAATGTTGACTAATTACTATTTGATTTGAATATAATGCTATTTTAACTGTGACAGTTGAAGGTCAATGGATGTGACAAACCATGAAGAATTAATTGCTGGAAGAAAAAAAAAATTAAATATTATTTTTATTTTTAAATTTAAAAAAAAATTCAAAAAAAATTTTACATGGCCAATAATAGTAATTTAAAATTTTTCATATATGTTTTTGTCCATTATACAATACACATATAGTACTGATTTTATTATTTATCCATCAAGCCATCAAAATTTAATTCTCTCCAAAGTTTTTTTTTTTGGTGGTAGTTTCTCTCCAAAAGTTAAACTCCTTTTTTGAAAAGTGAAAATTTTAATTGTTTTTAGTAAAATTATTGTTCTTAAATTTAATTATAATCAATTGTGAATGAAAAGATAATTTCTCTTTGTTCTTCTTTATCTACCAAAAAAAATAAAAATAAAAAGATAACAATAAGAATCATGTCCAATTAAAAACTCAAAAAAAAAAAAAATTAAAAATGAGTTTAATTTTTTGGAGAAAAACTATAATTTGATGCGTTGATAACTAAATGATAAAATTAGTACTATATCTATATCTATATCTATGCTATTATAAAAACCAGAAGACTTTGCAGTTTCCTACTATATAATATATATAAATATTTTAATTATTTCAAAAGTAAATTCAAATAATAAAATCCAACAAATCACTTAATAATTACTAAACAATAATCTCTCCCATTTCATGTTCTCCTACTCTTTCCCACCCTTCCATTCTCTCCCTATACTACTCTCTCTCACCCTCTCACTCTCCTACTCTTTCCCACGCTTTAAATATATAAATATCTTTCTATCAAATCAAATTAATTTTAAAAAATTAAATTAAGATAAAATATCTATAGAAGACACACATGTGCGTGAGGACCACTACTATATTATTATGAGTAAAATAATTTATTTTACCAAAAAAGTGAAAATTAATTTATTGGTTGTGTGAAATTATTTTAAGACTTTTTAGAATTTGAAAATAAAAATAATACTTAGTTATTTTTCCCTGAAGTTTCACAAGAAATGTTGGGAAAGAGGCGTGGTTAACTAGCTAGCTAGCATACCAACCTACAGGAATTGACATGGAATTTGATTAGAATCATACATAAGAATATCTTTTTGGTATGCTACATAATTTTGTTTTAGAATTCTAAACGTGACATGACTAAGAAAGATTTCTTGGTAGGAATAATGTCATAGGTAACATGCTTGTTTTTTACTTTGGCTCAATTTGACATGATTTTGATTCGAAAGTTTTACAAGTATGTCAAGAGACTTTATCGATCAATAAATTATCACGTTCTAAAATTTGATCATGACTTGTTACATTTAAAAAACACATGTAAATACAATAGACATCATGAGAACTTGAAAATAAATCATAAATTAGGAAAGACCCAGTATTAATTGTCACCGATATCTTATTTTCTTTTAGTGACATCAATAACATATTACTTGGTAAAGTGTTCAACCAATTTCAACAACCAACAATACAGTGAGAGCAACAACTCACAAATTGTGGGAAAATATCCAAACATCAATTTCTAATGGTTGAAGATGATGAGTGAAGGAGATGGATACTTGGAGAAGGAGGATGGTGCTTCAGGGGGAAGGGTTTCTTATTTTGACTGGAATTGGAACAAAAAATTATAAGTCTCTAATTCAAAAGTACATATCAAACTGAAATATTGAAATTTGGCTGTCCAATTTCATAATAAGCCCAATTCCAATTCCTACTCCAATTTTAAATGTTAGTGCAAGCTCTCATTTGCTTTGTCACAATACCCCTGTTTGATTTGAGTTTTAAAATAGTTTTTTCCAAAAATCTGTTTGATAATAAAGATTTTAATTTTTAAGTTTTACAAATTTTTTTTTTTGGAATTTTAGAGTCTAAATTTAGAAAAATATAACCATCCAAATAAATTTAACAAGTATTTTATTAAGACAAATATAATCATAATATTTGTCAAAATTATCTTTTTAGAAATTTTAATGCTTAATATCACTTTTGAAAAACTAAAATAAAATATTTTTTTTTATATCTCACAACGTTTTTACGTTAACTCATCCAAATACTTTTTCAGGTTTTTATACATCACTTTTAAACTACTCTACTTGAAAAATATTTTTACTTATAGCGTTTTTACACACAATTTAACCAAACAGACTCATTAAATTATAATATTTGTTGTAGGCTTTATCTGCTTGTCACATTAGCTTTTTTTCTCTATTTTATCAATAATTAATTAATATTAATATAATACAATTTATTTTCTAAAAAAAAATCTTTTATATCTCTTATGACTATCAATTTTAAGTATTTCTTTATTACATAAATAATTATACTATATTTTCAGTCACTTTAGTAATAATTCACAATAACTTGAATAATTATTATGTGACTGATGAGTTTCTACGACTTTTATTGTTTCTTTTTTTCCGCTTTAAATGTTAACAAAAGAAAAGAAAAGAAAAAGATTATTGACATGATTTTTCAAACTTAATTTTAGTTCGCTTTATATTACTTGATAAGTTTCATTTTAATAATTTTAATTTTTTTTGAAAATGTCAATAAAAATCAAATTGCTACAACTGCTAGCTAAATATTCATAGAAAATATTATATTAACATATTTAATGGTTTTGATCAAAATTTGAAGATATGATTGAGTTTGGTTTAATTTTTGTTCACAAACCAAGGTTTGAGATGATAAGTCATATTTGGGTGTTGTTTGGATGATTTTAAAAATTGTGGTTGCAAACCATGATTTGAGATTTTTTTTTTTTTTTATTTGGTATTTAAATTACAAAAAAGGACATTCATAAGTAATATTATAAAATTATTGACTTAGTGAAAAGAAAGAAAAAAAAATGTCATCAAAAGTATTTTTGTCTGTTCAATCAAATTCAAAAAAAGAAAAAAATTATCTATTTCAGTAATATGACTGTTGCATTTTATTTAGTAAAAATTATAATTATTATCTATTTGTAAATAAAAATTATTCTTAAGCGTATAAAAAAATAAAAATAAAAATTGATGTATGCCATTTCAGAAGTCAAACAGCAGCAGCGAATACTGCTTGCTACTACTTTTTTATTTTTACCTTTTTTATAAATAAGGAGCAAATAGTCGGTTTGTCGTTTCAAACAACAAACAAAACGGGCTTTATATATATTTGCAACGGAATAAAAAAAAAACTGTTACAGTTTGTTTTATTTGAAATTATTTTGAGTATTTCAGAATACTTTTCTTGTTATGCATTGAAATGGCTTGATAAAAAGAATGTGAAGATTATGAATATATTATGGAGCTCCAATGCCACTTTTGACAACTCAATTCTTACAAAAAAAAAATGCACCACTACAGTTTATTTCACCTATGGCACTATTATTTGGAAGCATAATGATTTATTTTTGAGCTTTTATAATTTGTGTACATAGGACATTTGTGGTACTAGGGTTGTGCATCGGGTCAGTTTCGGATTAATAATTTACCCTTTTGAAACTAACTTGACACAATCGACAAAGACTACACAAATAAATATTTACAAAAAATAATTTACGACCGAGCTTATACACGTAAACTTGGCCAAGTTCAAAATAAATTAATAAATAAATTAAGAACAACACACAGCCCCAACCTAAACAAAAAAAGAAATTCCAAAATATTGTTTTCACCAAAGCCCACATCAATGAAGTCCATTGTTTGTTATAGCATAAGCCCAGTATTGATGAAACCGAATAAGATGCTGGGCTTTGTTTGTTTTAAATTGCAAAATTATTCTCTTATCATACTTTTATTTGCAAGGGAAACACATCTCAACTCATTGTTTAACCAATATTGTCATACATGTATAAGTTACAAGTCTCATCGATTTGTGAATAACTTAAAAACAATACTTTCTTTTATAAATGTGATATTTTGAATGACATTCTGTTTAATAGTAATAAAAAAAAATTGTGCATATATAAATAAAGTTGATTTTTTTTTTTTTGAAAATTCAAAAGAAAAAAAAATATATAAGTACCACTAAAAGGCCATAAATTTATAAAACAAAATAGTCATACTACTAAGATTTTCATTCAAAATATATGCAAGTTCGATTTTTATTCTAACCATTTTCACTCTTTTATTTAATATTTATAATTTTGAAGTTTAAAATTTTAATTAGGTGGAATTTTTTTTTATAAAAATTAGATAACATGATTTTTTTTTTTTTTTTGAAATTGATAAGTTATTATTAATTTATTAATGAGAAAATAAATTATAATTTCTAGAAATTAATAAGATGTTTTTATCTTCTCTTTTTATACTTTTCTCGCAAAAACTCAAAGAAAAATATATTATTTTCATGAGTAGATTTATATACATCACTTATCTATTTTTTTTCTATAATAGTTCATTTACTGCATCGTCCACAAGAAAATTGAGGTATCATCGACAGTAGGACGATGTCACATACAAGCTAATTGATGTCGTTGATAATTCGCTACAGGGTCGAGATGTTGATTAACAGATAGACGCAGTTACATTTCTTGCAGATGGCATTATTTGCGACAACTAGACGTTGATAATTTTCAACATCCAATCATCTCTGATAGCAACTTGGCCCCAAATAATTATCAATACTTTGTGATATTATCAGCATGAACATTATGGATGAAAATACGTTGTAACTGAAAATTATCTACGTCCACTTATATATCGTAGATAACTGTACACTAATAATGTTATAACCTGATAATGAAATATATATAAAATAAAATAATGTAGCAACCATATAAACAAATTGAATAAATATTAATAAAAATTAAATATTTAGTAACCTTATATTTTAAGATATGTTATAAAATTTTTGGTGGATAAACTTGTGGTAAAATAAACTAAATTATGACTAAGCAAATTAATATAGGTAGTATTTAATGTACATGTAAATATATAACTCAAGTTTAAACACACCCCACACATTCCAATTTTTTTTATTATTAACTCTATATTCTATTCAATTTTCATCATGTGCCTTTCCTCCTTAGTTTTGTCTTCTAGTTGGCAACTTCCTGGACCTTTCTTCCACCGTCTTTAGCTCTTTCTTCTCTTGCTGAGACCTCCTTTGTTTTCCAGAAAACTCTTTCCCTGCTTTAGCCGTGCCTTCTTTTTTTTTGGCAGCCAAGTGTGGTGTCTTCCAAGTAGCAAAGATCTTTGTCTATATTTTTTTCTGCCTACCTTATCCTTCTTTCCCTCTAGCCGAGAGCTTTATTGCCTTTGCTTGTGGGTGGCGGCCATCAACTAATTAGCTGCCCTGTTTTGGAGATTCAACAACCTACTACCAACTTGAGAACATGAATTATGTTCAAAATTTACGTTATTCAAGACATCAGAAATTTCAGGATCATTGCAATGTCTAAAATCAGTGTTTTGCTGAATTAACTTGAGGCTTTGATTATTCGGGAACCGCCTTTGCTTATCCAGTCCGTCTCCTTCATGGAGGTTGCGCTATTAAGGGCACTGTTTTGCTAAACAAAAAGGTACATTTGTTGTATTAATATGGAGATGATTTGTCTGTCATCTCTAGTTACTATTTGTTAATGCTAATATATATATATATATAGTTTGAAGGAATGTTTTTGGTTGATAAGTATTTGCGGATCCTATCTTTTGCAAAAAGTCAAGTAGTTTAAATTTCTGAACTAAAGCTTGCTATTTTTCATAATCTTGTTACTGTCTTCCTGTTTTGGATGGACTGTCAGAGTAGTCTTCTAAGTTCCGAAAATACAAAGATTAAGTTAGGAGTGTATTAGTATACAATAATGGATGAGATGAGCTAATTATGATAATAAATTATTCGTATCAGATTAGTCCTAGAAGACTTGGTTGACTTCATATCAAATGGCGTTGAGAATCACGTTACTCTTTTAGAGGGTAGGGATCCAAGGATAAGATCAATTTTCAAGAAGGTAAAATAGTAGGGTGTGGTAGGATGAAATGTAGATGAGGCGTGAATGAATGAATGTATGATTCGGAAGGAAGTAAAACATGGAATTGGGGATGTGTAAATATTTACTTACACATATATACGAATTAGATTAAATCATGCTCTTAATGTGTTTGATAAAAAGTTTAAAAGAATCTAATGGTTATTTTCGGTTATGTATAAGGTTACATGAAAGAGTTTTGGACTGGGGTTGATTAATAGGGATAATCATTGAAGGAATTAGTGGTGATATGTTGTTAAATCTTTATAATACAAGTTTATAATAGTCTTGAATAATTAAATTAATCTTGAAGTTAATGTTGGAAATAGGAAACATTGAAAGTAACTAGGCAAATGTTACATTTAATACATTGAGTATAGGTAAAGTTGAATTAATAAGTTATATAAGATTTTTTTAGTGCATATATAGATATACATATTGAGATATAAGCTTAGAAATTAAAATATTATAACAATAACGTTCATGAATTAAGTATTATTGGGAATTATGAATTTCAGTTCCGGATTCTAATATGGACCTGATACGATGCTTGGACACAAGTGTGAGTGACAAGTGGAATCGGTTACAGGTGAGTGGTTAATTGCTGCTTTTAGGGACTAGATTAATACATGTGATTATATGTTTATTTGAATATGTGTGATATATGGAAAGTAAGCTAGTGGAGTATTTCAGTAATTTGCTTGAATAATGTTTGCTTGATATTGGTTACTGTGATTGACATTGATTGTGTTTGATAAGGGCCAACTCGTGAACATTTTCTGGAAAATGATTTTCATTTCTGAAATTAAAGATCCAGGTGCACCTAGGATACCCTGATTTAAAATCATGAGAAAATTCTGATTCTGATTCTGATAAATGTTTTTTTTTTAAATTGAGTGCTCAGCCCCGGTGGGATGGATTGTGTACGGAGATTAATTTGTTGTGCGGGCACGTAAATGCCTAATAGGAGATGATACTGTTGTGCGGGGCTGGGTCACTCGTTGGCCCTTTGGTTGCTTTGTTTGATATCATTGCTCTAATAAATTTGTGATCTTGTGTATCATGTAAATTGTGAATTTATGACCGTTACAATATATACGTGCAATGTGAATTAAGTTATGAATAATATTATGCAGTGTTATTACATATGTTATATGCTTGTGTTGTGTGATGCTAGTACCCTTTGGGTATGATTTTTCACTCACTGAGTCCATAGGACTCACCCCTTTTCTGTAGTTATATTTTTTTTAGTAGTAGGACCTCAAAAGATGTTAATCGTTGATGCGAGGTTTTGCTAAGAATTTGACGACAATGTATGCCTCGGAATCTCATACTTGGAGTCAATGATGAAAGTTTGCAGTCACATTAGAACTGTGGGTGTCAAGTTTAGTATAATGTAATATTCCAGTATTTGTCTTATTGATGATGTGAACGAAGCAGAGCTCCTTATTATCTTTGGGTTGTTGTTGTGAAACAAAAGTTTATAGGTTTGTATTTTATGACATGTTTCATGTTGCAGGAAACCTCTGCCAAAATTTTCAGTAAGTGGTGATTTGTTTAGGTTAACAAATTTTTAATGTTAACTTTTACTTTTTTTTTAAATACTTGGTCTTATTCATTGGTTGGTCAAGAGTATTGATCGTTTCTTTATTTGAGTCAGGGTTACGGAGGTTTGGTTACCATTCATCCGACCAGTCATGCCTCTGTGAGGGGTGTGACAAATAAGTTACTTATCAGCAAGAAAGTAGTACACGCATATAGATGGACATGTATAACTTTTTATTCTTATTTTATTTTATCGGCGTCTACGATTTGTTGCCATAGATAGGTCTATAGATTTTTATTTTAAAATTGGTTTTTTTTCCTAAGCCTATTAGATTAAAAATATATATATACTACAAAAAGTTAAAAACAACATTTCATTGAACAAAACATCATTTTACAAGTAGAATTCAAATATGAAAACAAAATATAAATCTCTAAATTGTTATATACACAAAAACATAGAAATAACATTACGTGTCCAGTTGGCTCTTGTATGATATTTGACAATAATATAATAATATAGACTTACATTGTTGACCTTCTCTTATATATATTGTTAGGATAAAACTATAGTATAATTATAGTGTCACACCCCTCCCAAAAGCATGACTGGCTAAAGGATTGGATAACTAAATCTACGTAACTTTGACTTTACCACTACTAAACACATAGGACTCTCAAAAAAATTATATCTAACACCAAGAAAATATATATTTATTTAGATTTAAAACATAGACTATTACATCATACAAAATTAGATACCTCACAGTTCCAGTGTGATTGCAAACTTTCATCATTGACTTTAAGTCTGAGATCTTGGAAAATACCTTGTCGTACTCTGTCGACAAGTCACAAGCTTGCCCTAGACTAAATTCCTGTTACTAAAAGAAATCCATAAAGAAGGGATGAGTCTTACAAACTTCGTGAGTGAAAAATATACCCAAATGATATTAGCATTATTCAACATAAGTGTATAACAAATATAGTCAATTAATATCATGTAACAATGTTCATGTCTTAATTCAGAATACATGTACGCATTTGTAATAATCATACTTTCACAACTCACGTGATTCATAGGATAACAAATCAATCATAGCATACAAAGCAAGCAAAGGGCAAACTGAGTAACTTAACCCCGCATAACAGTATCTTCCCCACAGGGCATTTAGGCGCCTGCACAACAGGTTAATTCTCAGTACACAATCCATCCCACTTGAGCTGAGCACTTAATTATTTTAAAACAATTGTCAGAATCAGAATATCTCATATCAAATCAAAATATATCCTAAGTGTATTTGGATCTCAATTTTGAAAATAAAAATAATTTCTCAAAAAATTTTACTTTGTTGGCCCTTATCAACCACAAACATAATTTAAATAACTCAATGAAACACTATACTTACACATATATTCAAATACACATATAATTATATATAATAATCTAATTCCCAAAGGTAATAGTTAACCACTCACCATCTATCAATTTTACTCCTCACCCCCTCTTTCATTCATGAGAGTCATCAGCTCAACCACAAGTTCCAGAAATGCAATCAGATTTTTCCCAGTATTGTTGAGTTTATCAATTTTCTAGGTTATATCCTTATAAGTCGATTAACAATCTTCTAGCTGTCAAAATTTTATGTTGAATAATATAATCTTAACTTCTATAAGGCATCACTAGCACTGGGGCCAAAGCAATTAAGTGCTAGTATGAAAATGAGTCCTTTGAATGGTAGCAAAATCTCGAACAGCGAAAAGTTAATTTAATCCTCATTATAACAATGGCTTTATAAGTTTTTTTTTTTTTTTTTTTTTTTTTTTTTTTGCTTTTTTTGAGCTGCTAGACCAAAACTACTTATTGAATGCATCAAACAATAGAAATGTCTAAGACCATTAGATTTTTCTTCCGCTTGTAAAAGATGCATAAAACAACATTAGAGAGGGGATGATTTTGCAAAAACTAAAGGAACTCCTGTTTTTCTTTTCACTAAAATAAGCTTCACTAAAACAAAAATGATTAATCTAATAAAAGTGTTGTCATCTAATTTTCATGCTGCCATTTGTTTTTTTTTTTTTTTCCTCTGTTTGGAGTACACCCGTCCTCCTTTCTTGTAATTTTTTTCTGCTTCTGTCTAATAAATATTTATTCTCTTACCCCAAAATTCCAAATACATATACTTATATATTTAACTAAAAAGGGAATCATTTCTTTTGTAAGGTCCAAAAACCTTATCATAATCTAAGCAAACAGAAAATTATGAATAAAAACTAGTGTCATATACTGTGAAGCACCTTTCATAATTATGAGCTTATTAGGACGTTAAGAGAATTACTACTCCTCAGTCCTCACAAGAATATTTGGCATAGTTAAGTAGTCATAAATTAAATTTTCTTCTAGATAACAGCTCTTTGGAATTTTTTACTTATTTTTTATTTTTTTTTCCTAGGATACTAATAGCTATCCTTTAAATCCTACTGTCTTATCAATAGAACCATATCCAATTTTATTCCCACAAATCTGACCCTACTTTTCACTATCTAAAAAAGTTGTACGCCAAGAAAAATTGCTCTTGTTTGGGCATAGGGAAATTAACAATATTGCATGGCCCTTAATCCATGAAGCAATAGTAGAAATTTAGGTGCTTTCTATTAAATTTCTAGGTAACTTAATATCAATGCATAAAAAAAAGTGAATCACATAATGGCTCACAGGACCCTGGATCTAGTTCACTAGGGTAGAAATATTTCATGGAATCTTTTTATTTTATTTTTAAATGAGAGAAAAAAAAATGTAACTGGGATGTTCTTAAATTTAGAAATGTATGATCCTTTGAGATGAGTTAGAGAGTGAAAATCAAGGTTAGCACATAAGTAAAAGGGTGAGCTCTATCATCCACTCATACATACAATCCCATAACAAAGGACGATAACTATTTCATCCCTCATGAATTGAACTAGGCTCCTTTGTCTCTTTTTTTCTAACAACTATTTAGTTTTTTAGACTAACCAACATAAGTGAAAGACAAATCAAGTAGAAAATTTTCCACTATAGCATTCCATTTACATATATAATGCTACAGAGCAGGATAACTTCCATTATCATTGTATCAAATAAGTGCACTTATCACAACTATATATTTTACCTTACTAGATTTCCTCCTCCTAAGACCATAACTCATGGCATCCAGTATCCCAACCATGCTCGCATCAAAAATATCTTCCTCAGTTTGTTCTTCTTGTTCTACTACTACTACTACTTTATCCACAACATCTAACTCCATGTCTCTTCTAGTACCTTCAGCAATGATATTTTCCAAAGTCAGGAGTGAATGTTTAGCTTCTAGGAGAGGCAAACTAGGTGGCCGGCAAGGAACAAGGCAAAGGAACAAGGAGAAGCTACCAGGAAAGCTCGGTTGGAAGGAACATCTCGCCAAGAAAACAGAGGATGGAAAGGGACTAGGAAAAATCTAGATACATAGGAGTATAAAGGACAAGGGGTATAGGCGGTGAAGGGGCTGAATTTCAGCCACACAAAATACAAGACAAAGAGAATAAAGAAATAATAATAATAAAAATAAAAATTACTTCATGTCAAAGGTTAAGGGTTAAAATATTTGTGGCATATGATTAATATATATAAATAAATATTATTGTTTTTTTTTATTTACACACACATCAATATAATTACACATTTAAATTTCAAGTTTTAAGACAACCAATGATATGTATAGGGATGAAGGGGCTGAATTTCAGCCACACAAAATACAAAACAAAGAGAATAAAGAAATTATAATAATAAAAAGAAAAATTTCTTCATGTCAAAGGTTAAGGGTTAAAATATTTGTGGCATATGATTAATATATATAAATAAATATATATATTTTTTTTTATTTACACACACATCAATATAATTACACATATAAATTTCAAGTTTTAAGTCAACCAATGATATGATGAAAATTAATCTCCTAGTTACATATATATATATATATATATAAGAGTTTATTTATTTTAATTTACTTTGTGTGAAATTTTATCCAACTATTCACGACAATTTATGTACAAACATTCTAAAACGAATGCTAAACTATTGGGTTATAATATAGTGCATAATACCTTGTATATTTGCTGTATTCGATCCTATACAAGCCCTAAACGAGGCCTAAGTGTTTAACCTTATGAGATAAAATCATATTAGATTTATATTTTAGAATTTTTCTTGAGTGGTGGTGACTAGCAGGAATCTATGAGAATTTTACTCTCACTATATATCTTTTTTACCACTAGGCCAACCGTTTAGGGTTGAAATTTTTATTTTTCATTTTTAAATTCATATCATGAAAAATAAAGAAAAAAGTCCAAGCTTAGTTTCATATATATATATAATCCTATTGTTTACCCAAAACAAAAATTCCTATTTTAATAAAAATAATAAACTAAAATTTAAAACAAAATTGAGATTGACAAAATGTGTTGGTATTAAGAAAAATAATTAAGTATTTAAGTCTAGTTTAAAAAAGAAAAAACTATGACTTTTAAATATTTTGTAGATAAAATTACCACATTTTCATTCATTTAAAAATGGGAGTTTAAATCCTCATAATGGAGTGTTATTTCACCTAAAGAGAGGAGAACTTAAGCACAGGCCTAACGGGGGTGACAAACAAATTTATAACTTACTGTTATTGTTATAATAAATTCATTAATATGGTCTTAAAAATTAAATAAAAAATCATTAATATGGAGAGACACAGAGAATAAGAAAAACGAAATCAAAATTATAGAAGCTGCACTGCATCAATAACACAAATCATGAAGACCAAAAGTAGGCCATGTGATCCTAAGGGGTTGTCTTGGACTCTTGGTGGTCAAAAAAATTTGTTCCCTTCCTTAACTTTGTATGTGTGTGTTTTTGTTTTTGTTTTTTTTTTTGTCAACTTTCATGCATATCATCAGTCAAACTTAATAACATTAGACAAGATAATATATTTGTGTTATTTTGAATTTCTGCATTTTAAGAGAAATAATCAAATGATTGTAATAACTCAAAAAAGACTACTGATTCAATTCATAATGCAAAACACTAGTAGGTGGCTACCAATTCAAGTCATAATGCAAAAAATTAGCAGCTGAGTGGTAGAAAAGATAAAACTACGTACCTAAGAAAAAGAGATTGGATATACATGGTTCAATCTTAAGACTAAGAGACAATTCTTACACTCAACTCAATTAATACAACATAAGACTAGCTAGAGAAATAGTTCCTATTAGATTTTAAAATAAGACACCGAGATATACATAGTTCAATTATAAGATTAGAGAGATAATTCACACACTCAACTCAATTGATATTACAATAAAACCTCATCTTTAATTATAAGTATTACTGGATAATATAATCATGAACTATAAGATAATTATAATAATTTAGTAGTTATTATAACATAGAATTATGATAATATATATTATTTCAAATTCATATACGTATCTTTGTTTATATCCCTTAACACGACTCAAACATGCATACGTTATTTCTAATTGTAGTGGTTCCTCTTGCTTGCATGATGTGTCCATATTAAGCAGTTGCTGTTTGGAAAGCTTCCCCACTCAATCTGCCTATCATAGGTTTAATTTTTTTTAAGCATCAAAGCTTGGTGGATGGATATTGTGGACTGCCTTCAGCTATTGGTTTCGGCAACTCAGCTTATTGCTTTAGCGTGCATAATTCTTTGGCGACAATGAAAAGCAAAAATGATTTAATCTTCAGTGAATCAATAGCGTATGTTGGCCGGAGCACCAATCAAATTGTAGAACAAGCATGTTGGCAGCTTCAAGAATTTCAGAATTGTTGTGCAAACATTTGATTGTTTCATATTTTTTTTGACTAGTGTTTGATATATTCTTTTGGGTCCTCTATTGTCTACTGATCTCTCTATAAACTATCAGTCTTGGATAAAATTTTAAAATATCCTCATATGAAAATTATATAAAAGGTGTTATATCTATATTATTCTAAAATCAGAATATTTTTATAATCTCTTATTTCAAAATAGAATAAATTAATTAATTTTAAATTAAATTAACCAAAATTAATTTTTTTCTCTTAATAATTTCCTATTACATTATTCACTCATATAACAAGTACAACTCTCTCATTTTTACCTCTTAATAACTATTCACTTTTATTCATACACCAACTTCTTCTTTTTTATTTTAAATAAAACTAAAAAAAAAACCAAAAACAACCTAAAACAACAACTTTATACTTCTAAAAAATAATTACGTGTACGTGTACGTGTACGTGTACGTGACTGATATTATATATATCTTTGTCCACATTTTATAGTAGGATACAACTTTTATGTAATATAATATTGACTCAGCACATGATCTGAAAAATGGTAGTCTAATCTAATGCTTCTTTTTGTCTTACATTTTCTCCTTAGTTTCAATCAAATCCTCATTACCAATGGAGTTGCAGGTAGAAGAAGTAAACTTTGGAAAATCAATTATAGTGCCTAGTGTTCAAGAGTTGGCTAAAGAGCCCATCACCCAAATCCCACCTCGTTATTTGCGCCCCTACCAGGATTCTTCCATCGTTTCCGATGACTCTTCGCTTCCCTCTGTGCCTGTTATTGATCTACAGAAACTCCAGGTTGATGGGGATTTCATGGATTCTGAATTGGAGAGGTTACACTCTGCTTGCAAAGAATGGGGATTCTTCCAGGTATGATCTTGTTCTTATCCTCTAGGCGTTCTAGAACAATATTTATAATTATATATGCTTCTAAGTTTTGTTTTGTTCTGCTAGTTCTTAATCAGCTTAGGGTGCATTTTCCTACCCAAAATCTGATATAGGATTATAGGGTGCATGACAATGAAATTAATGAAACCCCAAAATGAGGAAAAGGAATTGGTTGCTGAAATTTGTTGTATTTGATAGTTTAACAAAGCTTATCCTCAATAAAGTTATGTGTTGAAGTTTTTCTTTGTTCTTTTCCTACTTAATAAAATTTTGTGTGTTGAAACAGTTTCTTACACTTCTCATGCTTGCTGAAAGGCATTTCTTTCTAAAGCTATTGTAACTAGGTTCTGATTATACTCTATATAGTTAGTTATAGACCAGTAGGTTTTTTTTATGATAATTTGATAAAAGAAACTCAAATCACATACTCAAGAAAATGAAAAAAAAAAAACAGGGGATGCCTGTCCTTCCAAAAATCTTGGTGTTGAGATTGATGGTACTATTGTCTGTTTTTGACTAATTACTAGCATGAAATAATGACTTAAACAACTTCCTTCCTCATGCTTCCATTTCAGTATTGTTGTGTCTAGCAATTATAGATTTTATTCTTGTCAAATTTATATTTCATTTACTATAAAAGCAGGTTGTAAATCATGGAGTTAATACTTCACTACTAGAGGTATTTAAGATGGAAATTAAAAATTTCTTTGAACTTTGCTGTGAAGAGAAGAAGAAGCTGTGGCAGCAGCCTGACAATCATGAGGGGTTTGGACAGCTTTTTGTTGTATCAGAAAAGCAGAAGTTAGATTGGTCAGACATGTTTTACATAACCACCCTTCCACTCAATCTAAGGAAAAATGACTTGTTTGCAAAGCTCCCTCCAAAACTCAGGTTTTCTGTTCTTTACAATTTGGATTCTAGAAACATAAGTTGGGGTTTCTATGACATGGGCTACATGCAAGGAAAAGTTCCTCAGACAGAATATAAATTTCACATTTTACCTTCTTTTAATTTTGTGGCTGCAGACAGAGTTTGGAATCCTATTCTACAGAAGCTAAGAAGCTCGCAATCACAATTTTACATAACATGGCCAGAGCCTTGAAGATGGATGCTGAGGAAATAAAACAGTTGTTTAGTGATGGAGTTCAGTCAATGAGGATGAACTATTACCCTCCATGCCCTGAACCAGATAAGGCCATTGGCTTCACACCACATTCTGATGCTGATGCGCTGACAATTCTGTTTCAGCTGAATGACACTGAAGGTCTTCAAATTCGAAAGGAGGGAAGATGGGTTCCTGTCAAACCTATTCCAAATTCTTTTGTAGTCAACATTGGTGACATCATGGAGGTAATCACTTATACCTTTCTGTTTTCAATTCTTGTACTTTCTTTTTCGAGAAAATAATGCACCAGTCTTCGATTCATCAAAACATTATAAATTTTAGTAATATGGCTGCTAAGAAAACACCAGTAAAGTAAAAAGAACACCAGGATAACATTGTAAGCTAATTTAAGAGGAAAGAAGGGAAATTTAAGGCAACTTCCATTCCGATGTCCCAGCTTTTCTTTGTTTTGGTTGGGATCCCTTGTCTTTAGCAATAGCAGAGAAGAAACTCTCCTGAGTCTCAAACTTACTAGCAAAAATGTCTAGCTTCCTCTTTCACTCCAGATTTAATAGATGAATGCATTCCCAAGGAATACATACACAAGAAAAAGAAGTTCAGCTCTAAGGGTTTTTGTAGATTCAGATAATACATATTCTGAATCGCCCTTCTAAAAAAGACATGATATGTTTTCTTGAAACTCTTTTGGGATTCGTAAGCAGCCAATAAGATACCGTGAATCTACTCCTTGTAAAGCTACTTGTTCAGTGACTATGTTGCATTTTATTCACTGTAGCCTGAATATGCTAAACCTAGCTGACAAAAGACAAAGATCTAGTACCGGAAACTGCGCTAAACATTATAGAGGTGCATTCTACTGGTTCGAAAAAAATTTGTTTCATCTCAACTGCCTTAGTAGAGTCAGATTGATTAGCCCACAAACCTTAAAAGGATCTGGCCGCAGAAAAACTCAGAATAGTGAACAATGGCTTTTAATTGTTATTGTCCATCTGCAGAAGCTAAAATACTGTGAGGGCTGCTAACTTTCTATAACTCTATCTGACATCCCCCAATAAAAAGCATATTTTTTTCCCCAGGACTTCAAGGTAATTAGAACCAGTTTTCTTGAGTAGCTCCACTGCCTCCAGCAATTTAATCAGGAAGGTAGAGATACATAACTGGAGATTTAGAAAATAACTGTTCTAAGTAAGTCTCGATCTAACAAACCTGTGCTACATTGAAACTAGAAAGGATAATTTCACCCTCATCAGCTCATTGAGAATGTGTCTTTTAAGACATGATATCAGTTGTAGTCGACAAAAAAGCCCAACAATCAACACCTTTTACCCTCTTTTTCTTTTTCATGTTCAGCAAATATACTGTTGACAAACATGATTTGGACGTTTATTTACTTGATCATATTGAAAACAAAACTTTCTTGTTTCCATTTGCAGATTGTGAGTAATGGTGTCTACAAGAGCATTGAACACAGGGCTACAGTGAACTCAACAAAAGAGAGGCTCTCGGTAGCTACATTTTATAGCTCCAACCTAGACTCTCAATTGGGCCCTGCACCTAGCCTTATCAGCTCAAATAACACAGCAGTTTTCCGTCAAGTCCCACTGGAAAAGTATTTCAAGGAATTTTTTGCGCGGAAACTAAATGGCAAATCATACATTGATTTTATGAGAATAGAATATGGGCAAGACTACAAAAGCTGACTGCAATACACTCTAGATTGACTTGTACCTGGTGTATGATAGTTTCCTTTTGTCATTTTGTTTTATATTTTCCCATTCAATAAGTCTATATCAGATACGATGATGTATGAAAACCACAAGACAGGTCCATGACCATTTTGAGGTTGCTGCCTGTTTCTTCAGATTGCAAGTATAGAAGAATATACAGCAGGGTTTGATAATATTCAGAAAGCTAGCTTTATCAAGCATCAAACTTCTAGAGTAGACTGTAGAATTGTTGTCACTTTACACCAAGGAACTAAAATTCGTTTCGAGGTACTGTTTCGATAAGTCCAAAAATGAAAACGATTCAAGAAACAGTATGGAAAACGGCATGGAAACTCAATTTTTTATAGAAACGCATAGAAATATATAATAAAACACTTACTATAATTATTGTAGATATCCAACATTGTTAATTTAGTACATAAAATACTATTAAATACATAACAACGTAAAATTCTAAATATAGACTTACAAATTAGAGAAAAATATTAAATTACAATCACATCCAACCAATAATAAAGTGACTAGCAGATATTCAACTCATATTTAATGAAAATTTTAAATTTGAACCAACATGCATATGTTCTTAAATTTTAATATTATTCATCACTAATTTAAACTAAATTAATACAAAATACTTGTATAAAAAAATAAAATAAAATAAAAGACCAAGAAACCTAACTTGGGTGAAATCCTAAAAAGAATTATTTTCGTTAAATTATACCATTTGAATATATATCAAATAAGATTAAAAAATATCAAAATCTTAAAATATAAAAAGAACTAGAGCCAAAACTTTAGATTTTTAAATTCTAAAAATGCCTTGTTTATGTCAACCCATTTCATGTGGAGACATCCCCGTTTCGTGTGAAGATGTCCCAATTTCGTGTGGAGACGTCTCCGTTTCGTGTGGAAACGTCTCCGTTTCGTGTGGAAACGTCCATGTTTCTTGTGGAAATGCAGTTGTGTTTCTGTAAGTGAGTTTCGTTTCGAGTAGTATAAAAACAAAAACGTTTCTCACATTTCGACCATTTCAACACAGATTTTTAAACCTTTGTTTTACACAGCTCACTCGGCATGATTTTATCTCCACTAGTACATAAAAGATTGATTTGTGTTCGGTCAATGGTAAGTTTGTCAACCAAAAATTAAGTTTGAACTTTTGTGACACTTCATTGATTCTAATCTTAAATATTATTCCTCCGAATCGAAGCATATGATGCGTTGACTCAAGAAGACTCAATGGTGGTAAAGCTGCAAGAGTCATTAGAAAAAGACAACCAAGGTGCAAGGATGGTCATCTGGCATGCAGCCATTCCTTAAATTAAATCCAGTGTTGTCGATGAAGAAAAAGAGCTGCAAAGATATTTATAGTACATGATATAGTTGTTATTCAACAATTAAAAGAATGATACCTTGACACATAATATTTTAGAATAAAGTACACAAAACTCTAGTTTAACTTATTTCCAAAGACGTACATATGTTTTATTTTGTTCAAAATCACTCTCTCGTATTTTGGATGAAACTCTAGTTTAACTTTGTAAACGGTCTTTATATTTTGAGAATTAGAGGTAAAAATCCACATACATAATAATAATAGTAATAATAAATTTTGAGACATCAAAATCTTAGATTCATATTTCACTACCTAATTAGTTCTTTACCAACCTCACTTTATTTCGATATGTGTGCTCATATGAAAAATCTGGACAACAATTTAGGAGTTGGGAGTACCATAACCTACATCTACTACTCTGGTCTATAGGTAATTCCAAGCAATTTTTTATTTTTTATTTTTTAAATTTATCAAACCTATAATTAAATACAAATCAACCAAACAAATTCAAATTTTATCCATAAAATAAATATTTTTAACAGTAAGTAATAAAGTAAAACGTACTTAAAGAATTGTTGTAGTCTTCTAGATCAAGTCAAAACCTGATTAAGAATGTATACTCTCTTTCTTGATTTTTTGAGTTTGAATTTTTAAAGCAAGGTAATGGATAATAAAATTTTCATAATTTTTTTTATGTCAACGTGGATAACATACCATTGATCGGATAAAGAAAATAATTAGTCGAGACGCATATAAAATTATAAACCGATTATGAACAATAAAAAAATAAAAAAATAAAATCTTGCATCCAAAGTAATGTATATATATCATTATCTTTAATTTATTTGCTACAAGTGAAAGAGAAAGGCATGAAAGTAATCTCTTGGAGATCTTTTCATTCAACAACTATCAATTCTCCTTTGACACAGCTCTATATATCCCTACCCGACCCGTATCCCAAATGAATCTATCGTACCACTAATAATTGAGATGATCTCATTATAAATGAACTTGGTATCTAGTAGCCGATAGGTAAAGAATTCGGGGTATTGAAAAATATAGTCTTCGTAGTATAGAACAGTTAAAGTTATCTTGTTTTCATTTCCCTTCAAGACATAGTAAACAGATTACAGGTGAGGTGCAATTGGAGCCATGGAACCAAAATCATCAAAGCTGGGTACCTCTCTTCTTGTCCCTTCTGTTCAAGAGCTAGCAAAGGAACCACTGACCACAATTCCACCGAGATATGTTCGTCTTGATCAAGACCCTCCAATCTTATCCAACACCATTTCTTTACCAGAAGCCCCTGTCATCGACTTGAGTAAGTTATCTTCTGAAGCTTTTAAGGACCTTGAGTTGGAGAATTTGCACCATGCATGCAAAGAATGGGGTTTCTTCCAGGTGTGGCATCTATAAATAGGCCTCCTTTTTCACTTTACTATGTTTGATTTGGTAGAATTTTAAGAATGATAGTATAACTAGTAAAGTATATATAATCATGGAGATTTGTTACAGTTGATTAATCATGGAGTCAGCTCTTCATTGGTGGAGAAGGTGAAGACAGGTATTCAAGATTTCTTCAATCTCCCAATGGAAGAGAAAAAGAAGTTTTGGCAGCAACCAGGAGAAATGGAAGGATTTGGTCAGATTTTTGTTCTCTCTGAGGAACAAAAGCTGGACTGGGCAGATCTCTTTTACATGATCACCCTCCCAACTCATTTGAGGAAACCCCACTTATTTCCCCAACTACCTCTCCCATTCAGGTTCCTCTCTCTCTGTCTCTCCCTCTCTTATATATTCTTTGTAGTAATACTTTAATCACTAATCTTAATGAACCTTTGGTTGCAGAGATAACTTAGAGTCTTACTCTGCAGAATTGAGAAACCTTGCTGTAAAGATCATTGACTTTATTGCAGAAGCCCTTAAAATGGACAATAAGGACATGAAAGAGTTGTTTGAAGAAGGACTTCAGGCGATGAGGATGAATTACTATCCACCATGTCCGCAACCGGAGCTTGTCATTGGCCTTAACCCTCACTCTGATGCTGTTGGCCTCACCATCCTTCTACAAATCAATGAAATGGAAGGCCTCCAAATAAAAAAGGATGGGATGTGGCTACCTATTAAACCACTTCCTAATGCTTTTATTCTCAACATTGGTGACATTTTGGAGGTAATATTCATTTTAGTCACAACTCGCAAGTCATAACAACCATACTTTGAATTTGCTCTTAAAAAATTACAAGAAAAATAAGATGAAAATGTTTAATGACTAAATTATATCTTGGTTCGACAGATTGTGACAAATGGAATTTACCGAAGCATCGAACATCGAGCAACGGTTAATATGGAGAAAGAGAGGCTTTCAATAGCCACATTCTACCTGCCTAAACTGGATGGAGATATGGGTCCAGCACCAAGCCTTATAACTCCTGAAAGACAAGCATTGTTCAAAAGAATTGGTGTTGCAGATTACTTAAAGGGGTATTTTTCACGTGAACTCCTTGGTAAATCATACGTTGATGTCTTGAGGATCCACAATGAGACCAACGAAGGCTCAAGCACTTGAGCCTTTCCCATGTCTGTACAGTAGTGCAGGACAATAAATATGGTTGACGTTAATAAAGGGTTTTGTTATTGTTAGCATCTGTGTGCCCAACAGAAGAAAGAACTAACAAAATTAAACACGGCAGAAAGGCAGGAAAGTTACTTTCATAGGGCCACCACTACGATTTGAGATCTACAAGTATTTCAATTTCGTTCTCCTTCTTGTTCTTAAATTTGTGTTTATTGTAATATTATGATTATGAGTGAGTTTAATAAAAAATTGATCCAGGTTGATCTCGCATGCAGCCATAGCTACCTATGAAAGAACAGAGAAAAATCTCATTGCCTCGAAGGAAAAACCCCAACAGTCAGAATAATAATCTACCTTGAACTTTGTGAATTACGGTTTTCTTTCTTACAATATAAATGAAAAAGAAAAAAAATGCATGCTATTTTCTCCACTGTCTACATTCAAAGTTTTTAAAAGTCGGCTTAAGCACTTCACACCCCGCCTCTTTTTCCAATATATCAGAAGACTTTTATAATAATATATTCAAATAAGATCTGCAAAATTAGTGTCATCATCAGACACTTCCAATTTCCAAACTCAATAATGGAGGGGTGGGGTAGGGTAGGGTTGTTGGTGCGAATACTTAGAAATTTCTGTGGCAATAGCTGCTCTAATTAAGAAATAGCATATGCTTGGAAACTAAAAGAGTTGATGCCATTCTCTGTCATGCATGTCAACAGATGAGATTAAAAAAGTGATCTGCATTTTTGAAGAATTTTATCCACTATCAAAAGAATTTCAAACTAGAATAAGTAATTTACATAAAATTGCAATGTATATAATACATAAATGGCTATAATACGCGGACCAATGGCTTCATTCCCTGTTCTCAAACCTTAAGTATATCAATCCATAATCCCAATACTAAGTACTTTCAATTGATATAACTTCATGTAATATGTTGATCAAGCACATCATAATCGTTACACCAGGCATTAGTATTGTCTCCAAACCTAAGTCCATCAAGAAATATTGTCAGAAGAAGGTTTCACAAGAGAAGCAAAAATATCACTACTTGAAGAAAATAATATTAACAGGTAAAATGAGAATGCAGTTCTTTGCAAATGGCAGCCAAAAACTTTCAAGGCTTGTGTTACCATACCCCACAGGCAACATCCATATACTATTAGACTAAATGCTTGTTTGACATTATATCATAATCATATACAGACACCAAAAATGGTAGTGTAATCTAGAGTCATATCAAGTAGAAAAGGGGATTGGAGAAGAAACACATATAGGCAAACTGTCTTTTCATTGGTTTTCTTTTCACAAAGCCCAACATTGCAGATTTCTGACCGTTTTTATCATGACAATCAAGCATCCCAAATTTCAATCTCATTAAAGATTAAGAGTCATTTCATGTTTAGCAATTTAAATGAAGCCTTATATTAGTTCTAAAAAGTAAAAACTATTGAAAATAAACTCTACTTCCAAGAGTGGGTGTTTTGTAAAAGCTGAAACGCTTATCCAATAAAATGTTATTGGAGGAATGCAATAAATTTGTGCATGCATTTGTGCTGAATGCTGATTACTTTGTATTTAAACGAATAGAGTCATGCAATAGTAGATGCTTAATGGTTATGAGTTAAGACCATATCTTAAGTAAAAAATTATTCTTTACAATCGCATGTCTTCATACTGGTACTTTGACTCATAGTTGTGGTTATGTGTTATGATACTCGGGTTTTACTTCTACAAATTTGATAATTATATATTCCAGCTTGAGAGTGTTATAATATGTGTTTGTAGTTCACATTATTTAGATGTGATAGGCTTTGTGCTATTGTTTTGATAGAAATAAAAGTTATTGGTGTACATAATTCAAGCTACAACAATTTTCTCTTTTTATTTCCATAACAATTATGAACAATGAAATTAAAGACGTGCCCAAAAGGCGAGAGACTACAGCTGTCTCACCTCTGTACCTCTCAGGGGTCATTCACTCAAGCGCATGTACCTAAACCCCAACACCTAGCCCCCTCGGTCGCGTGCCTGTCCCCCTAGTATACTACTTGTTGGACCTCTAAGGATTTTAGAAAACATATACAATAATTTTGTTGTTTTGGGCTTAGAACTAGTTTTTACTTGTTGGACTTAGTGAAGTAATTATTGTACCTCTGGCCTTTACCCAGATTTTTTTATTTTTACATTCTACTTGCTAGAATTCTTTCTTATAGCTTTTTTTTTTTTTTTTTTTCCTATAGCAATATTTTCTGTTTTCATTAGCAGGGTTCTTGGCTTTCCTCAGGGACGCCCTATGCCTGGCGCCTTTGAATCAAGAATTTTTAGACAGAAGGGTCTAAGTTTAAAAATTTTGGTCAAAATGGTAAATTTTTTACCATAATAACCAGAATGGGGTAAATGATGAAACCGTATTTTCAAAACATAGTTTCAGGGTCCGACCTGGCGTGCCAGGTCAGACCATCGCTCACATCAGGCACTCACGTGTGGCGCGCGAGTGCAAGATGAAACCGGCTTTTGAAAAGCCGGTTTCATCCAAAAATTTGTCCCCCGCGCCACTCACGCGGGGGACAAATTTTGCAGGCTACCCTGCAGCACTGCAGGGTAGCCTGCAATGCTACTAACCCAGCCCCCCCTCCACCCTCAATAATTCCCGCACACCCCCCCCCCCCCCAAAAATAATTTCTCTCCCTCTCCCATTAATATATTAATTAAATTACAATATACAAATACCATAATTAATTTATTTTCTTCACACTATAATTAATTTATTTTACTTCACGTAACAATTCAATTAAAACATATAAATCCTAAAAAAATTTCATTACCTTACTAAAAATTGATGAATTTTCGTAAAAATTTATGAGTTCTAAAATTTTTCTTAAAATATATGATAATAATCATATTAATTAATAAACTTATTAATTAATAAATTAGCTTATTTTATTTTACATAATAATTATATTAAAACATACAAACCTTCAAATATTTTTTTTCATGACCTTTGTAAAAGTTTAATGAGTTTTTAAATTTTTATTGTAAATATATGATAATTTTTAATTTTAATGTTTTATTATATGATATTTTTGAAATTTAAAATATATATTAATTTTTTAATTTATATTAAAAGATTTTATAAATTTAAGATATATGATAATTTTAAAATTTTAGAATTTAAGATTTTATCATACATTTTAATTTTATCATAAATATTTTTACAATTCATGATATCTTTTAAATATAAAGTATATGTTAATTTATATATTTATAGTTTAAAATGTACCACGAAATTTTAAAGTGTATAATAATTATATGAAATTAAAAATATATGAAAATTTTTAAATTTATAGTGTATGACAGTTTATAAATTTATAAATTTTGTATTTTTACAATTTAAGATTTTTGTTAATTTTTTAATTCTATAATGTATGATAAATTTTTTTACTATAGTTTATGATATTTTAAAATGTTAAAATTCATGATATTGTAAATTATTAAGTTTTACTAAATTTTTTTAATTTAAAGTATATAAATTTTAAACTTATTTGAAATGATTTAGAAAGAATAAAAAACATTAAATTATTTTAAAAATTAATGGAACACACTTATATTAACTCATTCTAATTATTACATGTTTTATTATAAATTTTAATTTATAAGTATAACTAAATTAAAACATAAACCAGGAAGACTTTTCCTATTACAAGTAACAAACACAAAAATTAAAAATTAAAAAACTTATATAAGGATTTCGGGAAATACTGATCTACAAAAAATGACCTCCTGTACCACATGGGCGTGGTCTTCTCCTCCTTGCTGGTTTTCGAAAGAACATGAGAATATTGACAGAAAAAAAGAAAAAGTTAATGTAATAAGAAATGAAGGTGGTGATGAGGAGAAGACGTGATGAGTCTTCTCCTCTTGCTCTGCCTCTGTATTTATAGAGGAGAAAGGGTGGGGGTGGAGAGGGGTGATAATTTCCTCTTGCTCTGCCTCTGTATTTATAGAGGAGAAAGGGTGGGGGTGGAGAGGGATGATAATTTGTGGAGTATAATTGAGGGGGGAGGGATCGCCCCTGCAAGCTACCTGCATAGCGACGCGATTTTGGGGGGGTGGGGGGAGTAGCCTACAACGTCTGAAACCGGCTTTTGAAAAGCCGGTTTTAGACTTATTTTTGCCCCCCACGGGGCCGACCAGAAGGCCCCGCGAGGGACAAATACTGGGCTGCACTCGCGCGCCACGCGTGAGTGCCTGATGTGGGCGATGGTCCGACCTGGCACGCCAGGTCGGACCCTGAAACCGTGTTTTGAAAACGCGATTTCATCATTTACTCCCTTCTGGCTATTATGGTAAAAAATTTACCATTTTGACCAAAATTTTTGAGACTTGGACCCTTTTATCCAAAAGTCCTTTGAACCAAGGACCTCTAGCGCCTAGTGCGCCTAGAGCCTTGATAATACTGGTTATGCAGTTAGCAATACATACGGCCACAGATTGTATAAAATAAGAACAGTCAATACTGCTTTCTGGAGACTCCCTCCTAAATCAAGAAAAAGAAAAAAAAAATCAAGCTCCTTAGACCAAATACTGAAGTAATTCATGGATAATTGCAATATTACATGGAAACTTACAATTTATACTGGGTTTCCAAACTCCAGCAAAACCCCCCAACCAAACTCTCCAATTTCAAAGAAATAACCTGACTTCTATTAAGCTCTACAAAAAGTACCAAAAATTTCTATATAGTTTATACTATAGTGTTCTTGTCAACAATATCACTAAATCTGAGGTGGGAAGGGTGGGGGGATAAATCCCTGCTTCTAAGGCTTATGGACGAAAGTCAGAAGCTTTTGGGGTTAATAATAAAAAAGGCCAAACTAAAAGTTGTACTACATGGATTAGTGAAAGCTGAGAAAGGAATTATCCCCTTTTAAATATTTAACTGCAATTCACAGCCTTTTCTAAACAAACATCACAGAAGTATCCAGAGTAATAAACAAGAAGATGAATTATTTAACTTCTTTTTGATATATTGAACTGGTTCAGCAACAGGGACAACAAAAAGAAAAACTATTCACCATCAAAACCCTATAGCAGCAAATTTACATACAACTAAACCTCTCTCGGAAATAAAATAATAAAGTAAAAAAGATTACCTTTTTAGCAAAAACCACATCTGAAGCAACTGAATCAGAAAATGGGCTTGGGATTGAGTTGTGGGGTACATTTACCAAAACCCTAATCAGAACGGATCCAACCCCAGATTTCAGAGATAGAGGGAGAATGTGCTTGACAGAGCTTGGAGGTATTGAATTTGTTCCGACGCTTGGGATTTTCAGAGAAAAGGGTTTTCACTGCACGCATATCAAGGCCAATTTCAGGGGGAGAGAGAAGAGAAGGAGCTTTCGGCTTTGTTTGTTGTATGTACTCTTTTTACTTTCTTTTTTCGTAATTTGTTGGGTTTGAACTTTGAAAAATGAAACCCCGCCCTTTTTTGTCTAAAATAAATATGTATTTAGGCCAACTAGATAATGTGTTTTTCTTTTTTTGTAGTCTTAGAAGATTTTGTACTTAACTAAAAATCTTGATTTTATTACTGATATTAACCGAGCTTGAGTTTGAAAAAATTGAGCTCTGCTCATTTTGTTAAATGAGCATAAAAAAAAAATTAAAGATTTACTCATTTTCTAAAATAAGTTGAACTCGATCCAAACTCTTGATGAGTAATTCACGAGCTGTTTACTAGTTAGCTCGGCTCATTGTCACTTCTAGCTGTAACTTTCACATTGTAAGATGGTAAAAAGTTACAATAACCATGTTTGATAAAAAAATTTATAAAAATTGATGTGGGTAATAAAAACAATAAATAAGATCTTTAATAAAACAAATCATAAATTGTTGTAAATATATAAAATGAAAAAAATAAACATAATTAATTTAGGGTATATTTGAGATTTTTAAAAATTAATAAGCTAATTTTATATTTTTAATTTTAAAAAACCATAACCTGCTTTAAAACACCCTTAACCTTTTGAAACCAATAGAGAAAACACCACTAAAAAAAAATTAATCAAACAATATATTTAGTATCTTAGTAATATCCAAATTATACTTATTCTCCTATAACTATAAATTTTGTAAATATATTTTGCGCTCAATTTCTTCTTATCTTTTAAAATATTTACAATATATCATCCTTGTGCTAAGAAAGTTTTTTCTTATTTTTTAAGAGATAGTATAAATTTTTAATTTTTAATAAATACACTTAAATTTATATATATATATTTATATCTATATCTTATTATCTTGGCGAGTGTTTAGATGTTTTTTTTTTTTTTTTCTTAAGATAAGTTTTGTATAATTTTTTAATTAAACTGGCATCCTCCACGTGATATCATACTTATTCAAATATTTTTTCTATTTTAAAAGCAAAATTATGTTAAAAAAATATTTTATGGGTCAGTTTTTTCTCTATTTGTGTGTCAAATTCTTCTTGATCATTATCCTCTATCAATGCAAAAACATAGAGATAAATTAGTCGCTATGAGTTAATTGCCTAGACATAGATAAATTAGTCTAAATAAGGCCAACGCCAAAAATTTATACTTTTAGGCAAAATTGATCAAAAGTATTTTGAAATTATGAGTGTGTCTGGAATAAATCTACATTAGAATTCAATTGATTTCAATTCAGTTCAATTTAATTTAAATTATTGTTTGATGTTTGAAACAAATCATTGTATTGATGAAATAAATTGAACTCAATTGAATTTTATTGTTTGGATTGTAAACATAAATTCTAGAATTCAATTTAAACTAATGATTTTACAATAACACCCTTTAATTACATAATTATTTTGGTCAATTGTACTTTACTCCCATGAAATATCACTCATTTTGAATGACTCTCATAAACTATTGAATTAGACACATAACCTCCTTATTTTAGTTATAATTAACAAATAATCTTCGATCATCTAAATTAATCATTAAATTTAACAAATTAATTTTAAAAGACTAAATTAGCCTTATTCTATATATATATATATATATATATACCTTTCTTTTCTTTTTTCTTCTTTTCCTTTAAAATTTAACTTTTTGTATTGGTTCAATTTTAACGTACATATAAACAATATTTCAATTATTTATAATCATTATCATGATATTATAATTATCAATACATTTACTAATATTATTTTTCACATTTATAAAAATCATATAAGTTATTGCTTCAATGGTAATATTTTCATTAATTATTTTCCTTATTATTGTATTACAATTATTAAGAAATATGTTAAATTTTAGATAAGTATGAAGAGGTTAACAATAATAATAATAATAATAAAATAAGATAAAATAAGAAACACAAGATAGACAATGAAAAACATAAAAAAAAAATTAAAAACTTATAACTGGGATAATTAGTCTTTTTTGAGTTAATTTATTACATTTAATAATTAATTTAGATGATTGGAGATTATTTTTTTAATTATAAATTAAATAAGGGAGTTATGTGTCTAATTTAGTAGTTTATAAGAGTTACTGCAAAATTGGTGGTAGTTCATGAGTAAAATGCAATTGATCCTAATTATTTTGTTGTTCCTCTTTCTCACATCCCCTTTCTCCCCTCTTTATCTGTCCCATGTTATAATTTTGTTGGGAAATTCTATGGATAAAGCAACCAAAAATTGTATAAGCATGGTATTGGAAGCAAAACAAACTCCTTGTAGCTATGGAGGAAAACTAACTTTCTAGACTCATCATCAAATACTATATAAAGGTTGAAATCAATGACAGAGAATATATGGCTATGATAAAGAGGGGAAGGAGCAGGGAAGCATGGTGGCTTGGACAGTCATTGTAAATTTGAAGTAAATTTTCGGATATATTTGTTTAAACAGTTTTTAAACTCACTCTCAATTAAAATGAATTTATTATAAATCAGATCAAATTTAATTTTAATAAAATTCAAAATATGAAAAAAAAAAATTAAATGAGATTTAGAATGAATTTAATTATATACTATTATATTAACAAAAAAAATTATATTCAATTATGTATTCCAAACACAAATATTTATTAAAATTTATTCTAAATGAATTGAATTCCTCAAATATTTTGTTTCCAAACACAAAAACAAATCCATACTTTTAGGCAAACGTTTAATTTTGACTTCATCAATTCAATTAAAATTTTATCTTGTAATCAGAATACTAGTAATAATATATGAGAGCGGGAGCTGGAGTGGAGGTGAAGAAAATGTCAGAGAGAAGATGGAAAATCAAGCAAAACTGTGTGAATATAGAGAACCAGGTGTATAAATTTCCATGGAGTTCCCTCCTTCTTCCTTACCAAGAAATTGCATTCATCGTGTCACTCTCAATGATCAGCCTTGACTTTAACATCCACCCAGAATTGGGAAACATGGAAGCCGCGAACTCCATTGCTAACAACTCAGCTTCCTTCATTCAATTTACTCCAACATTCCTGGGAAAATTCGATAACACCTTCCATTCCCAGTTCCTCAGAACTCCTCCCACCCCTGCTGGTCGAGGTTTGCCTATCGACGACCCATCCACATGATAAGTTCCCTTTTTTATTTTTCTTCTTCCTCCCCTCTGTCATATTCTGAACATAGAAAATGCAATTACTGATGCTCCATGTTTTAGGAGCCAATTCCATCTGTGAAATGTTACAGTTTGTTAGAAATGGAGTTAACAAAATAAATTTGCAGAGAATGGCTTCATGGCGTGGTTCACAGACCTACCAATTGACTTTTGGTGTGCAACTACATGATTACAGCAAATGACTTTACCCAATCATTGATTGTGTTTTGCATTAATGTTTGACAGATTATAGCCTCATATTCTTATTTTCTGCATCAAATTAGGAATAAGGAAGTCATATTTTTTGTTATTCTTGTTGTTATCATTGGCTTTCAGGCTGATTGATTTGTATTTTTGGAACAGACGTCATGAAAGTTCAAACTGTCAATTATTTTGGTTGAATTGTTTTGGATACTTCAAAATCAGATTTTGCAATTAAGAAACTGCCATATATAACTACCAACTGGTTATGGTAACCCTGGATTACGATCACCACTCACTAATAACGTGGTGATCAGGAAAGAGATTTAGATTTGAAGACATCCCAAATGTAAATATAACATAAAATCTTAGGATTCTTTGCCTTTTCAATCTCCCATTATATACATGTTATACACACACTGTATTCCTAAAGCAATCAGAGCTAGCTGTAGTGCTTTGTTATTAGTTTCTCCTCTCCTACGTAATGTTCAGCTCTGCTATTTTCTTTTTCTTATAAGAAGTTTCAGAATCCACCAACCAAAACACTCTTGTGTATTTGTGTTCTCTTTTTCACAAATATTCATTCATTCACTTCAAACTTTCTTCTATAATAAAATAAATAAATACACCAACCCAAGAAAATCTTGATCCCAAAGACTAAGAAACCAGCCATGGCGAAAGATGAAGACTCATTGTTGTCAAGCCAAGACAAAAAAAACAGATCAAGTACAGCAGGGGAGGACCAACGGGTTCCTTTTTTAAAGCTCTTCACTTTCGCTGACAGACTCGATGCTGGGTTAATGATTGTTGGTACGATTGGTGCGATTGCTAATGGGTTAACTCAGCCTATAATGCCGATCATTTTAGGGAAGCTAATCAATGCTTTTGGGGCTTCTGATCCTTCCCACGTGCAGAAGGAAGTGTATAAGGTATGTACAGTACTATTCTTTACCTTCTATCTGTTTGAATAATTTCTTTCCTTGTGGGTTTTCTGGAATGCAAGGGATAAAGAATGTGGTTGAAACTGAAACGGGAAGCTTATCTTTTAAGTAATAATTAAGGTACATCAACCCCATCAAGATTGTTATTATTTGCTTTAAAGGGATTCTATGATCTTTTCATTCATTTGGATCGACATGATGTAATAATAGAAAAACAGAAATTTAGTTTCTATAACCATTTTAATTGAAGGGTTCTTTGAGACAGCCAAAATTTCCTTTTTCCTTCTTTCTTTCCTTATAACTATTTAATTCTTAAACTTTCTGGTACTTAACCACTTTGATTAAATTGTATTGAGATTGGACTTTGGACAAGCCTTGATCTCAAAAACCATTGCTGGTAAAATGAAATGTTATATGAGAAAAGAGAACTTTCTAACTGAATTTAATGATGACAGTGGCCTTGTGATCATATTATTGTGGTACTGTTTATTATGCTAATAGAGACCAGTTGCTGGGAACGAGCTTAAACAATCAGATTGTTGGATAGAAGAGTCTAAAGTTCTAAGACTTTTGTCCATAAGATCTAAAAAATAATAACCAAAATAGGATAAAAGTAAAAATCCAGTTTTTAAGTCCACGTCAATTTCTTTCTCTCCATCCCTTCTCTCCAGCCAAAACATGCCACCTTGGATTTTAGAAACCGGGTTTTGTAAATCCGGTTTCACTAGAGTCCAAAAATTTTATCTTCCTTTCTCTCATTCAAAGTGTATCATAATTTATGTAAAATAATAATAATAATAAATCTAAGTGTATTATATTTTTTAAATTTATAGTTTGTGATATTTTAAGAAAACCATAATTTTAAATTAAATTTATAAAATTTTTATTACCTAACAACTTTATAATTTCTTATGTAATATCACACACATTAAATTTAAAAAATGTCATACATTTTAAAATTTAAAAATATCGTACACTATAAATTTAAAAAATATCACACACTTAAAATTTAAAAAATATCATACACTATAATTTAAAAGATATGATACACAATAAAGTTAAAAATTATCATACATTTTAAAATTTTAAAATATCATATACTATAAATTTAAAAATTATCATACACTTTAAATTTAAAAATTATCATACATTATAAATTTAAAAATTATCATACACTTTAAATTTAAAATTTATCGTACACTTTAAATTTAAAAGTTATCATACACTTTAAATTTAAAATTTATCATACATTTTAAATTTTAAAATTATCATACACTATAAATTTAAAAATATCACATACTTTAAATTAAAAAAATATCATGAATTTAAAATTTTAAAATAACATACCCTATATTTTAAAAAATATCATACACTTTAAATTTAAAAAATTTCATAAACTATAAAATTTAAAATTATCAAACATTTTAAAATTTTAAAATATCATATACTATAAATTTAAAAATTATGATACATTTTAAAATTTTAAAATACCATATTTATAAAATATCATACACTATAAATTTAAAAACTATCATTCATTTTAAAATTTAAAAAAATATCATACACTTTAAATTTATAAAATATCATACATTTTAAATTTATAAAATATCATTCACAAATTTAAAAATTACCATACATTTTAAAATTTACAAATATTATACACTATAAATTTAAAATATATCACACACTTACAATGAGAGAAAGAAAGACAAAAATTTTGGACTCTAGTGAAATCGGATTTATAAAATCTAGTTTTTAAAATTCACAGTGGTATGCTTTGGCTGGAGAGAGACTGACTTAAAAACCGGATTTTCAAAATCTAGTTTTTAACTTTTGTCCTATTTTGGCTATTATGTTTTAGATCCTACCATTATGGATAAAAATCTTAGGACTTGGACCTTTTGTCCAAAAATCCTAAATAATATAAACAATTGTGCTTTCCATGGAGAAACTTTGCTGTCACTTTTTTTTTTATCTGTATCTGTCTTATTTTCTTGAATTTTACCCTGATAAATAGGCCCCTTCACATACTGGTAATTTGTTTTGAACTTTGTATTAAACAGTCATTATAAATTTATGATTGAATGTTATCTAGTATTAAAAAAATTATTGGAATACTTGATGACACCTCATATACATATCCACTTGGGCAGTGCTGAAGCAATAGATTTACCTAATGAAGTCCATATATATATATACACTAATCTGGATTAAAGATTTGATGTTAACTAAAACTAACTAATGTTTGCCATTTTTCAGGGTAACGATATACTTCCTGTTCCTAGCTGTTGACTCCGGGATTGCTTCCTTTCTACGTAAGATCACCCGTTCCTTAAGTTCTTCAACATATTCACAAGTTAGAGGGTTAAAGAGTTGAATCTGTCTTTTATTTGTTATATGCTATTCTAGTCTAGAGTTGCATATTGAAATAGTTTGAGTCCAGTGAGTATATTGCACAGTAGATTTATTTTGTTGCATGAATTGGTTGGGAGGTTTTCTATGAGAAGTGTCAAGTGATTAATGTACAAGAACTCCATCTAAGTGATCCTTATAGAGAAGTTTCAGATCTTTATCAGGCTTATGCAATCAATTCATTCATAGACCAGGATTACCATTACCTCAATAATAGCTTGTGATCCAGATTTAGCATTTGGTTGAAGTGATCTTACTTGACTTTTTTGAGAAGTAAAATTGAAGAATTTAAATGGTCATTCTTGACTTTGTTTGATTAAAATTTTATGTATTCATTGTGTTTCATATGATGCAGAGGTGTCATGTTGGATGGTGACAGGAGAGAGACAGGCCACAAGGATCCGCAGTCTGTACTTGGAAACAATATTGAGACAAGACATTGCCTTCTTCGACACTGAAACAACAGCTGGAGAAGCTATTGGGAGGATGTCTGGGGACACCTTTCTCATCCAAGATGCCATGGGTGAAAAGGTAAACCTCCTCTATGGACTTTGGAAAGCAGAATAGGATGATAACCAATGCAATTAAGTGCAATAATCACGTTAGTTTCACGCTAGTCAACCCCCTTTCTCATTTCTTTTTGGTTCTTTTCTCCATCGCAATATAATAAATTCTCTGATTTGAAGAAGTTTTTCAGTAGAACTAATAAGTTAATGACAGGTTGGGAAGTTCATACAACTTGCTTCAACTTTCTTTGGTGGTTTTATCATTGCCTTTGCAAGAGGATGGCTCCTTGCTCTTGTTTTACTTTCATGTATTCCTGTTGTTGTCATTGCCGGAGGAATCATGTCAACTGTAATGTCAAAAATGTCAAGTCGTGGGCAAGTTGCTTATGCAGAAGCAGGCAATGTTGTAGAACAAACAGTTGGAGCCATTAGAACGGTAAGACATAAACATCAACCATGGACAAGTTCACATGCACCTAAGTTTCTGCAGATAAATATCTCTTCATCCTCTTTTCAATTGTGCTAGGTTGCTTCGTTCACTGGGGAGAAGCAAGCTATAGAAAATTACAACAGAAAGTTGAAGATTGCTTATACCTCCATCATACAACAAGGAATGGCCTCAGGGATAGGAATGGGTGTAATGTTGCCAACTAATTTTGGCACTTATGGACTTGCTGTGTGGTATGGATCCAAACTGATCATCGGAAAAGGATATAATGGTGGACAAGTCATCAATATATTAATGTCGCTTATGACTGGCGGAATGTAAGTGCATTCTATTTGGCATGACATATATTACTCTGATAGTCTAAATTATCAGTGACACGTTAGATTAATGTGCAGTTTCTCAGTTTCATCAAGTTTTTGGTGTCCCGTGATCTTATTCTATATTTTTGTTATTGTGGACTAGGGCACTTGGACAGACATCTCCAAGCCTCAATGCATTTGCAGCAGGAAAAGCAGCAGCTTACAAGATGTTTGAGACGATCAAACGAAAACCAAATATTGATGTCTTTGACCTTAGTGGGGTTGTCTTGGAAGACGTAAAAGGTGAAATTGAACTCAGAGACGTGTATTTCAGATACCCTGCCAGGCCAGACTTGCAGATCTTTGCGGGGTTCTCATTATATGTCGCAAGTGGCCAAACTGCTGCTTTAGTTGGTCAAAGCGGAAGTGGGAAGTCAACAGTGATCAGTTTAGTACAGCGCTTTTATGATCCTGATGATGGTGAAGTACTTATAGATGGTGTAGATTTGAGAAAGTTGCAAGTTAGATGGATAAGGGAGAAGATGGGGCTTGTTAGTCAGGAACCTGTTTTATTTGCAACTAGTATAAAGGAGAACATAACATATGGGAAGGAAAATGCAACTAATGAGGATATAAAAACTTCTTATCTTTGATTAATAACTATGATTGCTGCTTTCTTTTTTGAGGGGCTTGACACAATGGTAGGGGAGCACGGAACTCAACTATCAGGAGGACAGAAGCAACGAATTGCTATAGCAAGGGCAATTTTGAAGAACCCAAGAATCCTCCTTCTTGATGAAGCAACAAGTGCACTGGATGCTGAATCTGAACGTATTGTTCAAGATGCACTAGTGAACGTTATGTCAAATAGGACCACAGTGGTTGTTGCACATCGTCTGACAACTATTAGAAATGCTGATACAATAGCAGTGGTGCACCAAGGGAAAATTGTGGAAAAAGGTTACATTTAATCCCATTGTTCCAATTTTGAATAACCAATCAGCAGGTGCTGTTACTTGTCTTTGTTTTTTACCATTAAGTTAAGCTTTTCCGTGATATCCAAATGCAGGAAATCATGCAGAGTTAATCAAAAATCCTGATGGGGCCTATTCTCAGCTAGTTCGTCTACAAGATGGAACAAATGAAGCTGAACATGCCCGTCCACCTGAAACACATAAGGCAAATATCAGTTTTAATTTAGACAAACCCATGTCCTCATCTTTGAAACGGACATCATCTATTCGAAGATCCATAAGCATAGGTTCAACAGGAAGCATGCATTCTATTGCACTTAGTTTTGGTGTCCCTATCCCAATGGATGTGTATCAGACTGAAGAAGGAACTGTTCAGAGTCAGGAAAGGAATGAAGTTGATGATGAGAAACACCAAAACGTTTCAATTAGACGGCTCGCCTACCTGAACCAGCCTGAGGTTCCAGCATTATTGGTTGGATCCATCGCTGCAGTGGTCCATGGTTTGGTGTTCCCCTGTGTTCGGCCTCTTAATTTCATCGGCCATCAAAATGTTTTACGAACCTCCAACTCAGCTATATAAAGATTCCAAGTTTTGGGCACTTGTATATTTAGGTTTGGGTTGTGTTACTCTGGTGGCATTACCGGTGCAGAATTACTTCTTTGGAGTTGCTGGTGGAAAACTAATTGAACGAATTCGTATCTTAACATTTGAGAAGGTTGTGCACCAACAAATCAGTTGGTTTGATGATCCTGCAAATTCATGGTATGTTAAAGTTATATTATCTATGTATATTAAAATTCTCTCAACTCAAAAACTTAAATAGTTACTGGTTTCCAGTGGCGCAATTGGTGCAAGGTTATCTACCGATGCTTCGGCAGTACGGAGTCTTGTTGGTGACTCCTTGGCCCTAATAGTCATGAATATAGCAACAATCATAGCTGCAATATTTATAGCATTCACTGCTAACTGGATGCTTGCTGCTGTAGTTCTAGTTGTGTCACCTTTGATGTTTATGCAAGGTTATCTTCAGGCCAAGTTTGTAAAAGGTTTCAGTGCAGATGCTAAGGTCAGCCTTTCTTTTACAGTGTTGTTCATTCCATAAGTGATATGTGTCAGATATACTATGATGTTTGGACATTTTGTAGGTAATGTATGAAGAAGCCAGTCAGGTAGCAAATGATGCTGTCAGTGGCATCAGAACTGTTGCATCATTCTGTGCCGAACCGAAGGTGTTGGGTTTGTACCAAAAGAAATGTGAAGGCCCTGAAAAACAAGGTGTGCGTCTGGGACTAGTTAGTGGTGCAGGTTTTGGTTTCTCTTTCTTTGCTCTTCACTGCACGAATGCTCTATGTTTCTACTTTGGAGGCTTTCTTGTGCAACATGGGAAAGCAACATTTGGGGAGGTTTTCAAGGTTAACTTTGAGCTTTCTACCACTCTACTACCATTCAGTATTGCATTTATTCTAGTTCTTACTAAGGTTCTTGCATGCTCAGGTTTTCTTTGCTTTAACAGTTTCTGCACTTTGGATTTCCCGGAGTAGTGCCACGGCCCCAGACACCAGCAAAGCCAAGGATTCAACAGCCTCCATATTTAAAATTCTAGACAACAAACCTACAATTGACTCAGGCAGCAATGAGGGAATTACTCTAGAATCTGCAGCGGGTGATATTGATTTTAAAAATGTGAGTTTCAAATATCCAGCACGGCCAGACATTCAAATATTTCAAGATCTGTGTCTGAGGATCCCCTCTAGGAAGGTAATCTTACCACATAATTGGTGTTCATTGACAATTATCGTTTATTAAATATGAAGTGAGTCCCTCTTTTAGTCCTTTCCTTTACTCTGTCTTCTTTATATAATTGGGTCATCTGTTCATTTCTCTCTGCAGACTGTTGCATTGGTTGGAGAAAGTGGAAGTGGGAAATCAACAGTAATCAGCCTCATACAGCGATTTTATAATCCCGACTCAGGACATGTACTTCTGGATGGAGTGGAAATCCAGAAATTTAGATTAAGTTGGCTGAGGCAGCAGACAGGGTTGGTCGGTCAAGAACCTGTTCTTTTCAATGAAACCATCCGTGACAACATAGCTTACGGTAAACATGGAACTGCTACTGAGGATGAGATAATTGCGGCTGCAAGTGCAGCTAATGCACACGGTTTCATATCTTCACTGCCACATGGTTATGACACCTCTGTAGGGGAACGAGGAACACAACTCTCTGGAGGTCAAAAGCAGAGGATAGCCATTGCAAGAGCTATACTGAAGAATCCAAAAATCCTGCTGCTTGATGAGGCAAAAAGTGCACTAGATGCAGAGTCCGAGCGTATAGTTCAAGAAGCTCTAGACAGAGTCATGGTGAACAAAACAACCAGTCGTTATAGCTCACCGCCTTACCACCATCAAAGGTGCTGACATTATAGCAGTACTGAAGAATGGGGTAATTGCTGAGAAGGGAAGACATGTTGTGCTTATGAAGATAAAAGATGGAGTTTATGCATCATTAGTTTCGCTTCATGTGAGTTCATAAGAAGCTAAAGGTTTCTAAAAAACCCTGTCTGAGTTCACATGATCTTTTGCTGACTTGGATCGATACAAATGGAAAAAAAAAAATAATTTATATAACCAATTCTAACTAATTTGAGACTTACGAGTTCAGTTTTTATTTTTTTTTGGGATGTTTCTTGTGTGCTAAGATTCCATTATTAATATCAATGAAATATCAATCATATAGATATTTCAAAGTCTTGAAGATGTGATGATGAAGATAACAAATCAAAATTAGGATTATATGTTAACGCAAAAGTCATGATGACAAGCAACACCCTGTTGGATGGACCTTTTGCATTCCAGATTTGAAGGGTGTACTTCTGGCTGCGAGTTGTGAAGCAAACTATGACGTTGACCGATGATATTAGGGTCTACAATTTCACACTCAGATGACCTTCTATTTGATCCGCTCGTTGCAGCAGATGGACCAACTTGTTTGATGATTTTGTTGGTCACATAAGAGTGCTCATAAAAAAGAACATCTTGAATTGATAGAATAAAGAAATTATTCATGTAATCAACCCAACTAGTTTGGTATATAAAACTTAGTTGAGTTGAATATCTACTGAATTGTGCTATTCACCTGTTCTTAATTCTAAACGACCATGTTTACTGCAAATAATACTAAAAAGTTGATTCCTGAAAGTAAGAACAAAAAGAATAAATAGGCCCATATCCAAAAATGGCAACAACAAAAAAAGTACAATGCGACATATGTACGTATGAAAAAAGATACAGTATATTACCCAACAGCTAATCACAGACAACAAATTGGTAGTTCTTTCATTTATCCATCCATCTCATTATATCAATTTCTACATATAAAGACAAGTGAAGTAACAAGTCGCATAGTTGATGAGTAGAACCTAGTAAACTTCACCAGCCAAGTTACCAGTGGGAATCCTCTGGCGCTTCTCCACAAAAGCAGATGGAAACCACCCCGCTTTACCATTGCATTCTCCTTCAGACCAACCAGTGGGGCTCACCTGTGTTCCATTTAGAACTTCAATAAATACTGGGACTTTAAAATATCAGAATAAAAAAAAAATAGAAAAATTGCAAACTCCTATATGTTCGGAGTTACCCATTTTTATTTCATTTAACTAGTTTCATAGAATTGAAACAAAGTACAATCTCTCTGGCTCTGCTTCAGGGATAGATATAATGTTAGAAATTTGAAGTTTTGAACCACTCATGTGACCTTCCCTAACAGCTTAAATTTTTAGGTTGAATTGATGTAATACAAGAGTCTCTTCAAACAAACGATCCAGCCTCTTTGATTTAATACACGAGGGGGTCAGGTAGAGATAAAAATTCATTCTTAGGATCCAACCTATTTTCTTAAACTTTTAAGGTTGAGTGGTCCTTTTCCTATTTCTTTTGTGAGTATAATGGATGGAAGCACCACTTGGCTTCAATAAGTAATGAGATGGTATGCATTTCTTCATGTTGGACATCTCACAAGATGTTGGGGAGAAGAACTAGTATTTTCTCGGAAGATTTTTATGTAATTCTGTGAGCAGGAAAGGCAGCCATATCAAATAAGAAGTTTTAAGGGGACATGACAATTAAAATAAAATGAAAAAGACAAATCTCAGCACCTAATGAAGTTTATCTCATAATTTGAAGAATTGAGAATGATTTAGGTAATAACATTCCCAACAGAGTACCCCAAATTCAGACACACATTATGGCTGAGATCAAAAGGTTGGTGAGGTTAACAACATGTGAGAAACCAGATGAAAGTTTCTCTACTCAAATTAGTCACCAAGAAACTACTTCATAGACACAACATTACCCTCTGTTTCTTAAAATCAATATCCGTATCTGTTAATCGAGTTTACACAAATAAAAAAGAATGTGTTCCTCAAGGAGGAGATAGAAGACAGACCTTTCGCACAACAACATAGTCGCCCTTTTCCAAGCTCAGTTCTTTATCAGATGCAGCACTAAAGTGATGCATGGCCTGTGGTAGAGGCGACAGAGATTAAACAATAGTGTTTCTAAAAACCTTACAGAACTAGAAGTCAGCTGCTCCAAGGAAGAATGGTTTGCAACAGTCACAACATGCATTATATGGCATACTAACAGGAAACATTTTTATCTAAAAAGAAAATCTGCTTGTTCAACTGTCAATATCCACTCCCACAATATTCTTTCTTTCTTTTCCATTTATTGGATAGGAAAATAAATCTGATGAAGAAAGATAAGAATTACTCCTAGGCTAAATGGAAAAAAAGAAGAACAAAACAAAACAAAAATACTAACTAGTGCAAAATGGCTCTCCAACCTAACTTACTATCAGAAACAGAAAACCCTTTAAAGATCTAATGAGAAGCCAAGCAAACCACTTTATCCCAAAGAAGCTGTGTTGTCAGATAATACTCTTTACAAATCCTAGCAACATAATCCAATCAAACATATACCAAATCACCACAACCATGAACTCCTCCAAAAGAAGCCTCCCATTCTTCCTCCTTCAGAAACCCCTAAATTATTCAAGTTTCAACAACATGCCCGCAAATTGTGTGGGCAGATCCAATGCTCACCAAATATACTGAGATACTGTTCTTTTCTCTCCTATCTGCTTTCATTAACTTTTCCAATTTACTGCATGAGTTTGTAAGTGGAGAGGACACTTGTGAAGAAGGCACAGTGGGAAAGTTCATGTGAATACTTTTTGAGCTGTCAAACCCAAACAAAACAGGCTTGAAAAGGAGAGGTGTTGAGTGGGACAAAATAGATAACTAGGGATAGAGAAAAATGGGAATAACTAGGCTTGAAAACTGAAATTACTACTAGGCTTAAAAAGACAGCAGGCTGCAAAGCCCTTTTTCAAAAGAAAGAGAGATTGAGGTTTTTGGAAATCAGGCCAAGATCGGGCTTGGGTTTCAAACATGCTCTAATTCTATGTTACATAAGATAGAAAGAGGAAAACAGCTATATATTGAAATATTCAAAGCCTACACCATAAGCTTTATTTATAGTAAAATATGAAACATAGACTTCCACATTTAAGCAATGTGAGAGTACACAATACATTAACATTATATTCTAAAATGTTCTTTTATTTTATTTCACCAAATAGGTATCCTCCTTTCATCCTGAACCAACTGTTATTACATCTTGCCAACCTCTAAACATCACCTTCCAGCCCCCTTCCCTGTCTTACGCGTCAAGGAGGAAATATAAACACATTTGCATCCTATAAAAATTCACGTCCAGTAGGCAAAGATGAACCTCAGAGGGCTACCACTTATTTTCACAAAGATGAATGTCAGAGACCCTCGGCAAAAGAATATAATTAAAACAAACTTAAAATATCCCAACCTCTCCCTACCTAATCATGAGCGATCATGGTTATTGTATGCCTAACATTGCTCAAAGCCTGACAAAAACTTAGTGCCACCACGAATGATTTCTGCACTGTTTTGAATATGTTGGCACTCTAGCTGACCCTTAACTCTCAAGCTATACCAGCTACTATACAAATTATAGATCTTATCATATTAGCATCAACATCTCCAATATCCCTAATCTAACACACACAAAAAGTCCTATTGCCCTATCTTCTGAACACTCAATTGCACCAAATCTCTTCTATAAAGGACCCCAAATATATCACCAGTAGATATATTACAAATTATTTACTTACGGATCTTTCCAGATTTGTATCTGAACTTCATTATGTAATTTTCAAACAAGTATTTAAGCAAAAAAGTAACCAAATGAACCATTTCAATATTAGGGAGATGTAGCATACTTCAGCCAAGAAGTACATTGTCTTCTCTGAGCAGTTATCTGGCATAACTACAGGAGGAGCAGACTCCTTCCTCTGCTTTTCTGAGACCACCTGAAAAAATTCCATGTTGTAAGATGAGTTTATACTGCTTATGAGGAATTATGGAAACAATGTTAAAACAAATTATGAAAGTCGGTTCCTCACCTCCGCTTCGATTTCACCCAGAATGGCTGCTACTCTCAAATGAAAAGTCTTTTCTCCTTCCACCTGTAAAAAAGTATAAGTAATCATGTACAACAAAATTTTAACATAAAGTTGTGTCAAAGTCATGTGCTTACCAAAGCGACAAGCCTCTGAAATGTCAGCCTTTGCTGCTGTGCTTCTACAGCAGCCAACGCAGCTGAAGCTTCTTTACCTAGAATCGCCATGTTAGCTTTTAGCTCCTTCATCTTTATTTCTGCAGCTTGCAGTTTTGCAACATGTTCAGGAGTTGGAGATTCCCTTACTCGTGCTTGTCTCCTGGATACCTCCTCTCTCTGATTCAATTTTCAAGGTTAGTACAAAATGAGTTTGAAAAGATGAAGAGATATATATGCAAGCAAAACAAATTTTTTTTTTGGAGGGGGGGGGGGGGTGGTGGGGTGGGGTGTGGTTCAACCATGATAATCATCTAATCTGCATGGTATTCAATTTTCTTTTCTTTTCTCTTCTTTGATTATTTCAGTTTTTCACACAATCAACAATCCTGATTATAACACATAATTTTCACTGTCCATCTTGTTCTAAACAAGAGAGGAGGTCCATAGGCCAAAAAGCCACCTATTTGCCTAATATAGGAGACTACTAAACCAGCCTAACCCATCAGTTACCTGTGTCTCTGCTTCTTGTCGCATTCGACTATAACGTTGAGCAAGGTGACGAGCATCCTCCAAAGGAGCACCATTGATCATTGCTCTCAAGGGATCTAAAATCTGAAAAGATAGAAAACACACGGGTCATTTAATGGACCAGCCTTGAGCAAAAAGGTTGTCATATATAAAAAAGTCAACCTGAGAAGATAAAAGCCGAATTAAGTCTTCCTGCTCCTTTTCTACATGTTTGCGAGCATCACCGTATATTGATGTGGCCTTGGCCAGGATGTTGTCATTGATGTTCTCTGCTCCATATTTACAGCAATCCTCAGACAGCTTGGTACCTGTCTATCAAAGATGTGGTTTTATAATAAGGGTAAAAATGGAGGCCCATTAACTGATATGATGCTTTCATCACGAAAAATATATGTCAATGAACCAATTTGTAAACACTTCCATCCCCAAATATATTCCTTCATGATATTGGTATTTGACAAGAGAGTAATTTTAGAGAAAATTAATTTTCACCTGCCTCAATATGCTTATACCCTATTGCTGTAAATGCTTCTGCTGCTTTAACAACTTCTCTTTGGAAATCCTGGATCACAAAATAATGGCTCAAAGTCTCAGCCATCAAGAGATATGACCAGAAGGAAAATCTAACTAATGAAACTATATAATTTTCTATAATTTATGATAAATACTACCACAACAAGTGAAATGAGATAGCATAAAGGCCACACAGACATGTCAACCAGATATAGTGCTTTCTGCCTTGCTCCTTCCCTCCCCCTCCCCCTCCCCCTCCCCCTAATGTCTATATATTTTAAGAATACATAAAATCTATCTTTCCATTCTTAGAAGCATCATACACTGGAACTTATGTGTTCAACAACATCAACCAAATGTCATTCAGTAAAATAAATTTTTAACATCTACCTCTTAAAACTTCCTTGACAGCATAGACAAGTGATACATGACAAAATTATGGCTTCTACCTTCAGAGATAAATCAAAAGGAAGCCCCTAATGCAAGCTTCGGAGCCTTATGAAGCTGAGGCTTACCTTGGTTCAAGCTTGAACTCAGGTTAGGTCAACTACTATACAACCCTATAGCTGAGGGACCATGTTGAAGGAAATTTTCTCGAGAGGGCAAAAAGTCACAAAGGAAAATGTTCAAGTTTAATAGATATTGAATATGTTAGAAACTTGTTTTGCTACAATAAGATTATATGAGAACCTAGAAGGCAAGAGTTATCAGAAATTGCTAAAAGATAGAAGAAAGATAACACTACATGAAGCAAAAGATTAATAAAGAGTGACGGGACGCTAGTTGATCTAGCAAACCAAGTCAACTTCAATCTATATAATACAATCTTAGAGCAGCCTGTCATACGCCGACTCCACAAAACTCTGAGAAGTAAGCTGCAATAGGATTGCAATCTCACCTGCCTTTCCCAACTAGTGGTTCATCAGCCACACAGCACCATAGTCCGTAGATAGACTTTCCTAATATACCTTTTAGTGCATGCTAGTTTTATTTACACTTCAACTGTGAACTTATTTCCAGTCACACTGTATGCAAACTGATATAGAAAATCCGATAACTAATCTAAAGTTGACAAAGAAGAATTTGTTGGACATCAGCTGGCCAGCATCCGTGTCCAAGATCAAACAAAAAACAAACAAAAAAAAACAAAGGAAGGAAGGAACAACTTATAAAATAAATGCTACCAGAGCAGGACTGGTCTCTGACCCTTAACAACAATAAATAGAAAATTCAATCAACCTTTCCCGCACGAGTGGACCTGTAGAGTTTCTCCAGTTGTTGATGTCTCTGCATCTCAACCTCATCAATAACCATTACATCTGAGCTTTCATAACCAGTTCCACTGAACTGCTTTATTACAGCCTGACACCCAAATAAATTAACCGAGTTAGATTCAAAGAAGGAGAAAAAAAGAGCAAAACAGTATCAATTTGTGAGAATTGTGATTCATAGGTCAACGTAGCACGTAAGGAAGCCAAGTATTAAGCAGTAGCAATGCATAATTCACCACACTATAGATAGGAATGCATCCTTCAGGATTACATTATATCCTGAGTACCACAACTTACAAAAATACTCAATCAAAAAAGAAAATATAGTTCAAGTTCAAATCTCACTTAAAAAAATTTGGATCTTTAGCTTAACCTCAATAAAATCAAGGCAACATCAAATACACCCACTTTCCCTTTGGTTCTGAAGAATTTGTATGGCAGAAAACACAATGAAATTTCAATTTCCAACAGTTTCGAAACCCTTTAGACTAACGAAGGAAACTTCTTTATTTGGTAAGACAAAATTCTAAAACATAAGGAACATATATATATATACTCGAATTACATTTTCCTTCTTCACTAAAAATGGAATGAAATAAATCCCTAAACTTTCTTGGTAACCAAAAGCGGCATCAAAGAAATGATAGCATTTCAGTTACCTGTTGCTGTTTGGCAACTTGTTCTCTGAGCTTGCTGGCTTGTCTTCTGAAAGCGTCCATAGCTTTGACTAAGCTTCTGATCCTTCGTTATCACAGAGAGAGAGAAGTGTATTGAAACAACAACAATACAATTGGAAGTTGAAGCCCAAAAGCCAAATCGGATTGGATCCGAGAGAGAGAGAGAGTAGTTTCCTGTAAGATCTAATGGATGGGAAACAACGTAAACTTTTCTCCAGCTGTGAATTGAAGCTGCTGGGACTCTGGCACTTGCTTTCTCTTCTTCTGTACGTATTGTGTCATAATTGGGTCGTTTTCTAGTTCAATGACAAATTATCTAATCAGCTCCTCTTCGATTGTTTTTCTTTTCATCTTAAATTATTTTTAAATCAATAAAAATTTATATTTTCTTTTTGGTAGTTATCAATAGAAAATTATTAACTTGGATGAAACATATATAACAATATCATTTAATTATTTTTAAATAATTTCTTTATTAATTTAAAATTATTAAATTTAGATGAAATACAACATATTCAACTTAATAATGCATACAAAAAATATATTATGACCCATAAAAAATAAAAATAAAAATTTGAGAAAAACAATGATGAATGAGTCGTATAATAAATTTACATTACAAAAAATTCATATTTGTAAACTTTCTACCTAAATAAGTTCTAAATTTTATATTGACACTTTTTATATCACTTCTTATTCTTTTAGTTTTAGTTTTAAAATATTAATGAAGTAGATTAATTTTTCAAAATACAAATTATTTAATTTATAATTTCTTATGTAATAATTAATAGAAGAATAAAATTCTTTTAAAAATCTAATTAATCATGAAAAAATATAATAATTCAAGTTGAAATGAAAATAATATTTTGATAGACAAAAAAATATGAAAAGAGATAATTAGAACTTTTTATTAATTTTTAGATTTGTTATTAATGATTATATAATAATTATTTTTTCTAATTTTATATTATGTAATTTAAAAAAAAAATATTTCACTTAATTATTTTTAAACTTAAAACTAAAAATAAATAAAAGTGACATAAAAAGTGCCAATGTAAAATTTTGGGATTTACTTGAAAAGAAAATTTAAAAGTAAGAGTTTTTGAAAATGTGAAGGGAAAACTAAAACTTATTTATACTTTTTCCTAACAAATTGATCAAATGATTGAGTCAATATTCATGTCATTTGGAACAAAGTATTAGTAGTATAGAGAAAGACTAAAATTTAATTCTAATACTGTGTTAAGAATCTCACTCTTAAATTAATTAACATACATGTAATATGTGATGCTCTACTATACTAGTAGTATAAGAGTTATCACATTGATAATATTGAATATTGAAATTATAATTTTAGAAAATGTAATGTGAAATTGTGAATTAATTAGAAAGAATGTAGAGGGGGTGCGGGGAGAATGATGTATATGATCATGTTCTATGCATCATTGGGTGCTAAACATTGTATGCTTCAAGAGTAATCCGGCAAGTTTGAAACCATAATTCACAGGTACGGAGTGGGAGGAAAATTGGTTGTGTTTTTTAGGCTAATTTGGGTTTGGATAAGTCTCCAATTGCTTGGATAAAGGTCTAGAAAGTGTTAGGATTCAAATGGGTTTTGGAGCTGAAATTAGCAATTAATGTTCAAAGCTTCTCATCAAGGATGGAAATCTTGAAAGAGGCTAGGAGTCTATCTCCAGCATGTTTATCGCGAAGGAAATAGAGTTATAGATTGATTGATAAATTTGATCCTAGATAATGAAGAGATTGATATTGTTTGGAGTCATGTTCCTCCTTCTCTAGCCCTTCTACAAAAGGCTGACAGGCAGGATTGCCATCCTTTGTTTTGTTATTTCCTTTTTAAAAAAAAAAAAGAAAAAAAAAGAAAAAAAAAGAGTATCAAATTGGTAATTAACTTTTTGAAACGAGATGTGTATATTTGATAAACTGTTAAATATATTTGATTGGACCACCATTCTTTTAATCATTATCGACTAATCAATAACACAATAATTATGTTTTCTTTCCAAAATATGTATGAATTTTTCATCCATAATCAAATTAAAGAAAATTGAAGAAATTGAACCCAGCACAAAATTAGTCTTAAACCTTGCTATACAAGTTTATCCTTAAATCTTGATTTTTCATCCCTTATTTTTCTGTTAAATCTACTCTCGTTCTTAAGGACTCTCATGAGAATTGTTGCCAGGAATCCAGTCAAGATGACAACAGTCACGCAAGAGTTAATAATTGAAAAGCAATGGATTTCCAGGTGATGTGGCAATCAAGATGTCTGTGAGTATTTGTCCATCCTCTGCTCAAATGGAGTATTTGTTTCTTTCCATTTGGATCACTTCTAACACTTATTTCAATGACATGATCCTTGTTGTAAAAAAGATATCAGAATGAATATGCTTGTAGAGGTAATTTTTGACATTGTCAAATTTACTAAGGAATCCCCAAATAGGTAAGTCATCATAATACATTAGGAAATAGTAGTCCTTTGAGACTGCAGTTCGGAATTGAGCAACGTCTTCCCCATTAAAGGAAGGGAAAACACAAGAATTAACAATCTCAGCCTACTATCAATAGGAAACTTGACAAAGTTCAATGCCTGATATCCCCAAAGATAGCAAGAACAACTGACCCAAATGTCGTTCTTATAATGCAGTTACACTTGGTGATCAAAACCTCAAAAAGTTTGCTTGACCACTGGGTGCAGATTATCTCTATTCCTCTTTCTCATAATTATATATATAAACATGTAATTTATCTCTTTCCGATAATGAGTCTATATTATCTTATTATTACCAAACGTGAGGATGAATTTAGCTACTAAAAGAAATATGAAATTTATTTTATTTTATTTGAAATTAACTTTATACTTTTTTATGTTTGGAACAAGTGAAGTAGTGTAGAATTTATATGAAATTCATTTGAAATCTATATTTTATTTCAATTATAAATTCCTACACAAATATGCTAGATTTTATTTTGTAGAATTTATTTGAAATTAGTTATTATTTTGTTCATGTTAAATGACATATTTATCTTTAATATTACATATATTTTTCACTTAGATAAATTGATAAATAGTCACCACTACTTCATCTCAAATATTCATTTAACTAAACTTTTATTTATTCATTGAATAACAGTTAGGACTTGTTTGGTGCATCATATAAGAATAATAAGATAATATAAGACTATTTAATTAAGTCTTATATAAAGTTTGATAACAACATAATAATATAAACTTATACTATTAATCATTTCCTATACTACAATTGATAGTATAAACTTAAACAGTAAAAGAGAAAATAATAAATATTAATATAACAAGAAAATAACTATATAACCTTATACATTTTATAATCTTATATTATAAAATTATATATTATGTGCCAAACAAGTCTTTAATTTTCCAATTCCACTAACATCCTCACACTTTTAGATATAAACTAATATCCGGAGCAATGTAATTATTGACATCTAAAAAGACATCTCTAGGATTCAGACTTTTACATATTTCTGGAATTGTAATTCGTGTATTACTATGACACACGACCTTATCAACTTTTGGTCAGTTATTATATTTTTAATTGATTAATACTAATTTAATTTAAAGATAATATAAAAACAAAATTATGTAAACTAAATTAATTCTTTATTTATTGTGAATAAGAGAATTGGGTGATTTATTTCTCAACATACAAATGAGTTGGCATATTCTGCATCACTCATTTACGTTTTTGTCAATCCGTCCTTCCTCATTTTGTATCCTATTAATGTCTCAACCTCTTTTCCAAATCCGAATCCCAATTTTCCCACTTAAGATAAATCCAAAAATTTCAAATTTCGAAAATTCACATATTACATTTTCACATCACATCATCACACCAAAAAAAAGTGAAAGACATTTTCCATAAAATAAGACCCTCAAATCCCTACTAACTCCTCCCCTACATTTGTTTATTGCCCAAAAACAATATTTTGGATGAGAGAGAGAATCTCATCACTCGCCTCCACAACCATGGATTCCACAATTTACTGCTAAAGTCTCGTAGATCCTCATCATTTCTAGTCTTTCTCAGTACAATTTAATACTTAATCACCCATTGGCGAAAAGTTAGAGAGAGAGCTTCAGGGTCCCGATTGCGGAGACAGGAAGGGAACACTCCACGATCTGTGACACCCATTTTCTCACTCATCCACAAGAGCTCAATCATGCCGTCAGGTGCTAAGAAGAGAAAAGCTGCCAAGAAAAAGAAGGAAATGGAAGCCCACATCAATCCAGTTACCAACAACTCTCAAGGTACTTTGTCTCTAACTTTTTGGATAGAAACCTATCAATTCACGCCTATACATCTGTCACTCAATCAAGTACCTTTTTTGATTGTTGTAATTGTTTTGTTTTTAATCTTAGTTGATGGGTATCTTTTTGTGCTCCTATTTTTGCTTGTTCTTGATTGGGTCACTTGTGAATGACACAGCTTTCCTGTATTCGTTCATTTACATAATATGTTTCTCTTTGAATTTTATTTTTTTAATTTAATTTATTTTGGAGAAGTTGAGTTAATGGGTAGTCTTGAGTAGTATTGCTTGTTTCTCCATGTATTTCTATTGATTAAATTATTAAAAAAAATGTCAGGAAATGATGATTTGAGGTTCCAAAATGAGAAAGGAAGTGATGGTAGTGAGGTTGATTCCCCAGCACATCAAGATCACCACAACCATCAACATCCATTTAATGAAGGGAATAAGGAATTGGAAGAGAGAGATCCAGCAGCCACTCCATCACTTGTTACTGCTGAAAAGTCCATGGAGGAAGTAACAAGTATTGTGGAAGGTGCCCATACTGTAGGAGTAGAGGATGATGGTGTTGTTAATATAGGAAGGGATTTTAAATCTGATGAGACTTCCGGGATCAAAGAAGTTAATATCGAGCAGGTAGAATCCAACAAGGAATCACATCTTGGGGATGACAGGAGCTCTAGCAGTAGTTCAGATGACGAGTCTCTTTTATCTGAGAAGAAATCAAAGGAAGAGTATAATTCAGTTCCAGTGGCAATTATTCCTGATAATTTGGTCAAAACAGTTGATTCTTCATCAGCTAAGGTGGATTTGATTACAGAAAATATGCCAGTTGAGGAGACTGTTAATTCAGTAACAAATGTTTCTTCTGTTGTTGATTCGGTTATGCCAGTGGTCTCTGAATCCAAGGTGACAACCCACGTTACAGGAAGCGTCTCAATTGAGAAGTCAGTTGAAGCTAAAGGAACTCCAACTGTTGTGAGTGATGTGGCATTGAAGAGAACCGAGGATACGATATTTTGCTCATCTGATGAAAATGCAAAAGTATCGACAGGTTTAGTGGAATCTAAGCCGAATGTATACGAGGGTAAAGATCTGACATCATCAGGTACAACTTCCATACAATCTAGTAATGGTACAGAACATGTTAAGGATTCTGGAAGTTTGGATTTCTCTGAAAACCAGGTATTGTTCCTGTTATCTTCTTGATTGCTAATTTGATTTTGTAATATATTCACAATAATTTGCAATGATGAATAATTCTGTTTTTCTTTCTCAACTGATATGCAGCCTCTTGTAGCACATGCACCAGGGGCTGTTCAAAAAACCTCTTGGTTAAGTTGCTGTGGATTGCTTGAAGTGGTAACAACAGGCTCCAGCAGATGAATTTAGGCTGGTAATTTCCTTATCAACTGAACCAGTTATTGCATGAATTCACCTACCTTTCTAGCTGCGTACTTGCTGAGATACTGAGTCCTGCTGAGGTACCTGTCTGCATGTCTATGTTTTGCTTCCTCTACCCCATTGGCTTTTAATTACTTCAAATTGAGTTAGTTATTATGTCAACTGTTTTTATGAAATGGGAAGGTTGTGAATGCCTTCTTATTAGCCAATTATTGGTTATCTGATTGTTATGATCCTGTCAGGTAGTTTTTCTTTGATAATTTTTATTTTTGTATCTTGCACCTGATGATTAATTATTTATTGGATGAATAGGTAGTGTCAAATATGTGAAATATTATGGTGGTCAAAACATGTTTTGGTGTTAGGAAAAATTAGTTACCATAGGTGTCGTAGTGATAAATTATAATCATCTTCAAGCCCTTCGATTTTATTTTTCGTTCTTTGTTTATTCTTAATCTTTCGATGTGAGGGTATATCATGCTACCTTACCTTAATATTTTTTGCAACTGATGCTCTCGTCTTCTCGGCTATTCTTCTTTAGGAAACATGGGTCAGAAGGCTGTTCCATGGTATAATTGTAATGCATGATGATGTTATTTGAAAATATAGAATTTAGTTAGTGCCAAAAGCATGTTGAATATGCTAATTAGCCTAATTTACATCTTCGAATTGCAAAGGTGTTTCAAGGTTGTTTTGATGAGATATGCTGCAGCTTTAATGAATGGTATTGCTCTAGTTGAAAATTTGAAAATTTACGGCAAGGAAATCGGAAAGTTATTTCAAAAAATAAGAAGGACTTGATGACTTATGATTCAACATGGACTTTGACTTGTTGGTCTTGAAATATGGAGTACTTATCTGAAAAAGGTTTTTGGGTGAAAAAGAAATTAGAATACATAAATTTAGTTACACAATTGCAAAAATGTGTTTCAATTTTGACTTTGACTTGTTGGCCTGATAATATGGAGTACTTATCTGAAAATAGGCTTTTGGGTAAAACCGTAAAAGTGAAATTATAATACATAAATTTATGTGAACAATTGCAAAAAATTTGTTTCAACTTGTACTTGACTCTAGTGTTCTAACATTAGAAATTGTGTTAAATTCTGTTACTTGTTAGGAAAAAAAAAGAAAAAAGAGAGAAAGAAACCAAAGGAATAAATATCTCTTGGATTTTGTTATGCATTAAAGTTCATCTTTTCTCCCATATTGTACTCCTTAGTATATGAAAGAAATAAGTTCATTATGTTGTGGACATTTATATAAGTATGTACATAAAAAAAAATCTTAGTGCTTGCATACAACATTAAGCTATGGGTTTTGTTCTATCAATGTCTTGAATTCCATTTAAAATTGGTGAAATACATGCCTGTCCTTACTGTTTTGGTTCCTTTAATCCCCATAGGTTACCACACTTTACCAGTTTCCTATATATACTAAAAGAGGATTGAATTAGTGATTGTTGCATTGTCAAAGATCCATAGCCTGCTACCATTAGTGTTTAAAAGCTATGGTTGGTAATGATGTAACAAGCTTTCCTTGTCAAATATAAGATGACATAATGTGGGTGCTAGTTCAGTTACCCTCGAAGGTGTAAGTCAAGACATGTTGAAGTATTGCTTTGGACATTTACGGTTAACTGGAGACATCTGCTGGTTTTTCTATATCAAAATTTTCAAATTCTTAATTGACTCTGTTGACTAGTGGTTCTTCCAATGCAACAAGGCTGTAGGTCCCTGTTTGTAGTTCTTGGTGGTAAAGGTTCCAATTGCTTGGTTTGTCTGTCTTCCTTGCCCTGATGACTTGAAGTAGGATTTAATGCTGCTTGCTCTGTTTTTTCTTCTTATTACCTATAAGTCTAGCAATGCTCTCTAAGGTTCATTCTTTGAGAGCTATGGGGACATTAGCAATACAAATTCAGGACTCTATGATTAGAGACAGTGGATTTTTGTGGGTGAGTTTTTTTATCGATTAAGATGTGATGTGGGTCTAAAATTGTTGGTGTCTGAATATCTGGACAGCAACTACATTTGATATTTGATTCTTCTGATAAAGATTAAAGATATAATAAGTTAGAGTCGTGGAATACTGGGGTTAGAGAAAGGTTAACAGGTTGGAGAAGAATTTGCTTGCTTTGTTTTCTCAATAGTAATAACAACAGAACATGAAAACTGATTCTTTCTTTCCAGTTGTCATGTTAAATTGATTTATTCCTAGTAGTCCCAATTTGTGGCCCTAATAATTTTATTTTTTTTGTTTGAAATAAAGTCTTATCTGATCGAGTCCCTAATTGCATTCTTTATTTGGCTTAGATCATCTTGTAAATCACAATGCTCTAAATCAGCTTGGAGTAAAATTAAGAACCGAGGTAGAAGATATTCTGAAACTGCATGACGGTTGATCAACTTCATGCCAGGACTAGATATGTGCAGTGTTTGCTTAGTAGTTTTTTGTGGGCTTTATGGTTATTAGCATGCCAATTCACTTTCTCACTTTTTTTTTTCTTTTTCACTGGGGGGCTCTGAGTCGGGCTAGGATTGCAAGAGGGTCATATGTACATGTATTGTTGTGATGTGACTGTTATCTGCATGTCAAAAGTGGGAAATATCTGCCCAAGGAAACATGAATTAGTGGGTGGTGTCTTCATGTTGTAATAACATATTATTTGTAGTAAGTTATGGGAAGAGAATTGAGAGTTGTCTGTGCAAAAAGTTGTATGTCATTTTTTGAATGTGTAAAACAATTTTTTAAGGGAGATATCAGTTAAGGCGTCGGCTTTATTTAGTACTATAGACAAATTGTCTTATGCTTTGGGTCTTTTTAGTAGCAGTTTTGATGTTTAGTATCATAATGTATTATCAGTATATATCTTGTACTCGGAGATGATTGTTCGTTGACATGTATCTTTTGCTTCTGATGCAGAATCAGAGTACGAAGTGCCTTCATCGATAGATCAAGCTTTGTGAAGATTAAGGAGGATTTTGTTCAGATAAATTTGGTTTATTTTGAACTAGATGTTTTTAAGGTTTCTCCAAAGAATAATGGGCAAGAGGCCCTGCTAGATAATCTGTACGAGGCTTGTATACAGTAGGGTTGTGTTGTGTAATGGAGTCTGCCATGATTCGCAACTTAATATACCCAACTCTTACTAAATTTCTTGTTAATTTTGCATGTATCCTTCCTTGGTCGAATGTTTTCATTTACTTTGGCATAAGGTAGAGCAGTGAGCCAGTGGTGTAACCTATAAATTTTTCCTGTGGAATTTTGCTTGCATTGCTCTCATTATATGGGGCACTTTGTTCATAAAAAATTAGTACCTTAAGATTTTACCTCTCTTTTGTGGATGAAGTACAGTGTACCATAAACATATTAATGTTCTGCTTGTCTTGGCCTTTTATTGCTCGTAGGGTTTGTGTATCCATAGCTGAGCTATTGGTATTATTGTACCGCTTGTAATGGGAACTTTATTTTCAGGGAAGGAGCAGTGTCTTAAGTACCTTGGATTGGTGGTAGGTACTGAAAATTATCTTGGGAAGGTAGAACCTTGTTCCTCTTCGAAAGTTATTGTATGTTTGACTGCTAAAACAGAGGGTACCTTTGTTGCTTGCCATGGATGGCCTCCTCAAAGAAGAGCAATTTGATTCCCAATAATTCAAACCCTGAATAAGAACTAAGAAGACATACCTATTATATTCTTATTCCGGGTTTGAATCACCCTGTGAAATGTAGGGATATTATTCTGTATTTTCTTTTTGCCTACACCCCTCTTTCTATTTATAAGCAAACAAATATTACTGGTTAATGAATGCAGTTGATTGTCATTACAGAAAATTACGGAAGCTGAGTATTATGCTTACATCAAACGTCTACGGCATCAAATACATAATGAAACCAGGCTTGCTCAAGTACATACAGTTATTACTAATTCATACAAAATAGAATCCTCACACAAATCACACCACAATACACCAATGCTTTGGCCAAGTTTGAACAAATCAAGAGACTTAGCTGGAAAAAAAGAATCGAAGTAGGGAATGAAATGACAGGAAAAAAGGAAGGACAACCACACAAACCCCATCTCAGTCAAGTTTTCAACTATATCTTCTGGCGGCATGAATTGCTGCTATGTAAAACAACTGGGTAGCTGAAAGGATGATCAGAAATGCCTCAATCGTTCTCTGCAAGATTTTAAATTTCAAGATCTAGTTAACAAGGCATTTCTGGAGCTCACAAAATTACAAGCATAATTGAAAAGAATGGATTTGTTTCTTCTTACCAAGCGAGCATTCCTGATTTGCAGCTGAATCTCTTTGCAGCCAAAGCTGCACCAATTTGTTTACAGGTTAGTACAATAACAATGATCAGTGTCAGAGAGAGTGACACAGAGAAAGAGGGAAAGAGATATGATTTATTACCCCATGGCAAGGAGTGTCAGGGACCAAGCAATGGTAGCAACTGAAGCTGCAGATGGTAAGCTCTCAGCAGTCCAAGAACGAATATGGTTGATTCCTGATATTGCTGACGCAGCACCGAACAACTCCAGCAAGCAAAGCAAATGTCACAAAGAATCCAGTGGCAGCATTCCCCATTGGGAAATATATGGGCGAAAAATGAGCTGGAAGATCAAATCCTGGACCTGCAAATTCGAACAAACATGAAAATACAAATGATTAAAGGTTCGCCCTCAATACAAGATTGAACTTTTGGACGAGGCAGTAGTTTATCATGATATCAGACCAGAAGGTAATTGACTTCAAACTCCACTTTCATCAAAAAATGGAATCCACATGTAAGGGGGAGTGTTAGAATATGCAATGATTAAAAGACATCTATGCACAAAAACCACAAAAAATAATCCAAGAGCTGCCTAGGGGGGAAAATTTACCTATAACAAAACCATGATCAATTGCTCTGTTCATAGCCCAACCACCAATGCCCAGAATAATGACATACATGCTGAAGTTGAGGACCAAAAGCAGAGAGGCAACAGGTTTCAAATTCTCGTTTGCCATCTTTGTACTAAATGATTCAGGTGGAGAAACTAGTTGGAACAATTAAGCAAAAATAAAAAAAACTAGTTGGAACAAGGAAGGACTATATGGTTTTCAGAACGCAAAAAGTGCAAGGCAGCAAAGACTTGTACTGGATGCATGTGTTTTGTGCAAGAGAAGGTCTTATAGATGATCATTTGATGAAAACTTTGGTTCTTTTCTTGCTAAGGCTGTTAGTTCAAAAGGGCTATACAGGGTTGTAAAGGTGAAGCTTCATATACAAGGCAAGGGGACATATGCTAGATTCTTACTTGCCTCACATTTCTAAGGTTGTTTTTATTTTTATATGGTATGGTATATTCTTAAGTCAGTCTTTGTTCCAAGACTTGTTTGTTACTAGGAGGTAAGTGATATTCCTTTGCCAGTTGGAGAGATGTAAAACAAAAACTTAAAAAAGGGACAAATGTAATTTTTTTTTTTTTTTGAATTGTTTGGAATGATGATGGTGACTATACTTAATCTGTATTTGTTAAAATTGTACATGATCAAAGAATAATTTGATTCTGGTTAGATAAAATTTGACTTGACTCCAAATACATTTAGATTTTATTATTTTATTATTTTATTATTTTTTCTATATATTTTGTGTGTTTTAATCCATGAATCAGTTCAGTTTAATTTAATTATAATATAAGTTAAATTAAATTGATTTTTGGAGTCTACCTAACAAGTGAAATAGTAATTTCTAATCTGGTTAAATACTAATTATTTTATATTATCAAAAAAATATATAAAAAAAAAATCAGAAACCTCTCAAGTGGACATCCCAATTAGAAGAAAACCAATTTTTATTTTTAATTATTGCTTTTGCCTTGGGATAAGCAGTCTAGTTTTATGTATTTTGTTTGTGGCCTTGTGGGCTTTATTGGTTGCGCATTAGGCTGGCAGGCGAAGGCTATGAAGCTGAATTATGGTGAAGATTGTTACACTGTCAGATAGCTATGTTATTTGGCGCCATTATTCGCAAACTCAAACCCTCCCCTGCATCTTTTTCACGACTTGGTTCAAGGTGCTTAATTGGTCTGATGAATTACACCAAATCAATTACCCCTCATAAGCTTTTACTATTTCAGCACTTGAAGCATCAAAGAATAGATGAAGCTCGTGATGTCTTCAATAAATTGCCATTTCCTGATATTGCTTTATGTACCCAGATGGTTATGGGTTATGCCCAGAATGATAGACTCGGGGATGCCTTGAAGCTGTTCTACGAAATGCCCACAAAAGATGTGGTTTCTTGGAATTCGATTATGAAAGGGTGTCTGGATTGTGGGGATTTGAGTATGGCCAAGAAGCTTTTTGATGAAATGCCAGAGAAAAATGTTGTTTCTTGGACCACCATTATGAATGGGTTTCTCCAGTTTGGAAGAGTGGAGAACGCAGAATGCTTGTTTCGTCAAATGTCAGTGAGGGATATTGCAGCATGGAATGCAATGATTCATGGGTATTGTAGTAATGGTAGAGTTGAAGATGCTTTAAATTTGTTTGAGAAGATGCCTCGTCGGAATGTGATTTCATGGACTTCGATTATTGGTGGGCTTGATCAGAATGGAAAGAGCAGTGAAGCTTTGTTTCTTTTTCAGAAGATGGTCCATGCTGGTATTGGTCCCACATTCCACGACATTCGTTTGTGTGTTGACAGCTTGTGCAAATACATTAGCTTTATCTTTTGGTCTTCAGGCCCATGGTTATATCTTTAAGCTAGGTTACGACTTTGATGAATTTATATCGGCTTCACTTGTAACATTCTACTCGAGCTGCAAGCAAATAGAGAATGCTTATAAGGCTTTCCATGAGATAATGTACAAAAACGTTGTAGTGTGGACTGCTCTTTTAACAGGATTCGGTTTGAATAATAAGCATGAACATGCATTAAAGGTTTTCAGGGAAATGATGAGAGTGAATGTCCTTCCTAATCAATCTTCTTTCACTAGTGCTTTGAATTCATGTTGTGGATTGGAGGGGCTTGATTGGGGGAAAGCAATCCATACAGCAACTATTAAGCTTGGTTTGGAAACCGACAGTATATGTGGGAAATTCTCTAGTAGTCATGTATACTAAATGTGGATATGTTTATGATGGTATAACTGCTTTTAAGAGAATTGATGAGAAGAACATTGTCTCGTGGAACTCATCCATTGTTGGTTGTGCACAACATGGACTTGGCATGTGGGCGCTGACTCTCTTCAACCAGATGCTACGTGAGAGAGTGGATCCAGATGAAGTTACATTCATTGGGTTGCTCTCTGCATGTAGTCATTCTTTTATGTTACAAAAGGGGAGGTGCTTTTTCCAATATATGAGTCAAGTGAAATCAATTGAAATGACTATTGAGCATTATGCATGTATGTTGGATGTGCTAGGCCGATGTGGCGAGCTTGAGGAAGCAGAACAACTAGTTGAAAACATGCCTATGAAAGCCAATGTCATGGTTTGGCTAGTTTTACTTAGTGCTTGCAGGAAGCATTCTAAGATAGATGTAGCTGAAAGAGCTGCAGAACAAATATTTGAGCTGGAACCAGAATGTAGTGCTGCTTATGTTTTATTGTCTAATTTGTATGCTTCTGCAGGTAGATGGAGTGATGTCTCCAGGATAAGGAAGAAGATGAAACACAACAGAGTTGTAAAACAACCGGGATCCAGTTGGCTTACCCTTAAGGGACAGAGACATCAATTTCTTTCTGGAGATAGGTCCCACCCTCTTAATCAGGAAATATATCAGAAACTAGACTGGCTAGGAGGAAAGCTAAAGGAACTTGGTTATGTTCCAGACCAACAGTTTTCTTTGCATGATGTTGAGGTTGAACAGAAGGAAGAGATGTTGTCTTATCATAGCGAGAGGCTAGCAATTGGATTTGGGTTGATTAGTACCGTGGAGGGCAGTACAATAACAGTGATGAAAAATCTCCGTGTATGTGGGGATTGTCATACTGCCATTAAGCTTATGGCAAATATTGTTGGGCGGGAGATAATTGTAAGGGACTATAGTCGTTTTCACCACTTCAGGAGTGGCATCTGTTCTTGTGGTGACTATTGGTAATGTCGTTACAAGTTATATATTTTTATGTGATAAGGACCAGATGACGGATGCTAAACACATTAAAATATATTATGATTATCACATATCAGAGTTCCACGAATCATGAGCATCCTGACCTTCTTAAATGTTGTCTTTTAGGATGTCGTCCTACAACTTTAGATGGTCTTGGATCTTACTCAAGGTGCTTCTTCTAAAGTTACCTTATCCACAAGTCTTCACATAATTTTCAGTTTATATGGCTTTGCTCTGGGCAGGTTTGTTCCGGCTTGCTGTAGTATTCAAAAAAATATGGTGAGTGGTGATGTTACACCAGAAGTGCATATACTTGGTCAGAACATCAAGTTGGGATTACATTGATCAGTATTTGCAATCTTGTTTCAAGGTTCCTAAGGACTGCAATGTTTCAAGGCAAAGATGTATTCTTGTCATGCAAAAGTCATTATTCTACTGCATCTATTGATTAAGTTTATACTCTTGCTGTCTTGCACTGTTATGTATGTCAGTGTCTTAATGGTTGACTCCATCGACACGCTTCAGAACCTTCTTGGGGAGAACAACTTGAATTCAGTGTGTGACAAGCACTACCGCATATTTTAAAGGTAATTCTCTTATACTAACCTATGATGACATCTTCTAACTTGGAATTTCTCTTGTCTTGACCCGGATATATGGATTTTTACCGAAAGAAATTGTATTATTTTCTTCCAATTAATGAACTGACAACTAATTGTTGTCTAGGCCTTTTGTGACTTTCAAAATAAATTTTCTTTTATTGCTGCTCTGTTTGTGCTTCTTGTTGCTTTTTGAAATATAGTAACTCATTGGTTGCAAATCGAATTCTGGGACTAACTACTAAGTACTTATTGACACCCATGATGTCTGTTCGCCATCATTCATATTGAATGTGGCTTTCTGTAAGAGATTAAGACGCCATTTTTCTTGGAATTTCTTGCCTGCAAGTTCCCTTTAATTTCAGAAGTTTGAACTCCTATTGGCCTAGCTGGTTGATCAAATGGTATCTATCTAACTTCAAATTTCCCCCTCTACTCACATTACTTGGATTTTCATTACCTGATAAGATTTTCCAATTGTGATAAAAATCTGATTATATTTACAATTTTCTGAGTATTGCTTTCTTCTTTCTGTGGGCAAATCATTTTCTTTAAATCATAACTTACGTCGGTGTTCAATACCAAGCTAGGTCGTGGTCCTGCTGAGGACCATTTTATCGTATCATTTTGTTTAATCTTAAGCTTCTATATGCCAAGAAATGTGCTTTCAGAGGAATGCACTAAACTCATTTGCGGCTTTTTCTTAGATTTTTTTAACAAATGTCTTGAGGTACTTGTTAAACTTCTATAAATAAAAAATTTATTTCATTTATTACAATAATTAATCATGATTTTAGTAATACTTAATATATAAATTATTATTTTAGAATGTTTCAAATTTTATTACAATTATATTTACTGTATTTTAATAAGTGTTATTAGAGCTCTCGTTAAATTTTTTTTTCTTATTATCAAGCTTTCTATTCTTTTAACATTCATGAATCATCTCTATCCATAATTTGCAAAATATATCTATATATATATATATATATATAAACTTCCTTTGGTGAGTAAAACTCTTGCCTTTTATTTTGAGAGTCAAATGCTTATCTCATGTTATTGCTGAGTCAAAACTCCACATTTTATATCTGTCCTTGTTGGCCAAAAATGATAAGCTCTAAGTTGTGTCATTTTAGAGTGATAGTGTTAATTTTCTAGATGTGTATGGTGCTTTCTTTTATATAATAAAGTAATAGTATATTTTTAACAGGTGTTTTAGATAATTGTCAAGTATAAATATAATTTTTAGAATTTAATTTTCTTGAGAAATAACAATTTTATGTATATTGTAATTATAATCAATTATTGACTTACATATATTAATATTATAAATTTTCTATTATATAATTATCAAAAGCTAAACAAGTACCCTTACTACTGGCTGAAAAAAAATCTAATTTTATAATATAATAATAAATTTAGTAGTACAAGTAACTATATTTTATTTCTTTTGTTGCTAAAAAAGCGAGAAATTCATTTATTTGCTTTGACAGGCGCGAAAAATGGAGCCACCTGACCCAAACCCCTTTTCTCGCTGTGTGTGCAACAGCCAAGACCGGAGCTGCTTCTCCCTTCATGACTTCAATCTTTGGTTTCTGTGTTTCCGAAATCCCACGAAAGATGCTGCTCACTCTCTTTACTGATTGACCGGACTTTGCCATTCTAGATTCATCAATGGCGACCATAACTTCGAGCAACGGTCACTGTGTATTGGGAAATGAAGTTGAAGACCAAGATGGTGATCTTGAACTCTGCTCAAGAGTCTCTGATTTGAACCGTTGTATTGAGGGTCTTGGACAAGAAGTTTCGGAATTGGTTCATGAAGATGGAGAAAGTAACGAGAAGTTGAAAGAGTTAAAGCGTAGAATCGAAGAGTTTAAAGATAAAGAAAGGAACTTGAATCGCAGCGTTGAGGAAATTGAAGCTCAGGTGTTTGCGTTAATGCTCGAAAGTGAAAAAAATGGTGGGAAATTTGGGGAATCTTCAATTGCTGGATTTGGTGGTTTCAATAAGGAAGAGTATGATCTGGGTCATGAAGAATTTGAGGCTCTGAAAGAGATATATGGTCGAACGGATGATATTGGGATTAACCTTGCTCAGCTTCAAGCTCAACTTGCGCTACTCAGATCAGAGAAGAATGAATCAGGTGCTGAATTTGGAGAAGTAAAACCTGTGCTTGACAAGCTTAATTTCAGTAAGATGGAATATGATGGTAAAGCAATCATGGGTGATGGCTTTGGTTGTAATCTTGTTGCTATAGGTGGAATGAATGTCGAAGACATGGTGGATATGCAAGTGAGTGACACAGATACGGAGAATGTTCAGGAAAACTCGAATCATCAACTTCAAAAGGAAATCGAATTGTTGGAGTTGATGTTAGCAAGGGGTACTGTTGGTTTGCTTGATTTGCAGATTATGGCAGACGAAATTCAGGGTTTGAAAGTATCCAAAACAGAAGTGAGAGAGCTGGAGCCGAAGTTTGATGAATTGCAGGAAGGATTATGGGAAGTGAGGAAGGCTATCATGGAGTTGAAGACTAAGAAGATGAAGGAGTTGGTGGAGAAGAAGAATAAAATGGAGAAAGATGCAGAGAAGTCGTTGAAGGGATTGAAATGCTTGAAGCTTAACTGGCCTATACTAGTAGCGGCAACAGGGAGCACTTTGGTTGCACTAGCTGCTTTGCTTTTACTTGGTTCAGCAAAGACAAGGGTTAAGAAAAATGTACAGAATCAGAACAAGCATCACTGACTAATTTGTTACTATACTGATTTTCATAGTTTTTCCTCAATTTCTGTTGCAGTTCCATTAAAAGTTCCTACTTCGACACTGCACGGGTAGATAGGATTATACTATTGCTGGTTGTAGTAAATTAGTAATTCTGCTACTTTTTCCTCATTTTCTGTTATAGTATCATTATTGTTTCTCACTTGCACAAGTACTTAGAAGAGGATGTCGGTGGACTTTGAACTTGAATGCTTTTGGGTACACTCATTTCTTTCTCTACTATGTTATGTGGATAGTTTGTGGCATGAACAGTTGGTTGAACATATTGATGCAATTTCAAATATTAAAGCATGAAAAGCAACAACTACTCTCATCCCATCAATTTGTTGCCGAGTAAGATCAAACCCTAAGAATGCTTGTCGAGAGCATTATCCCACAGCCCATTTCCTCCAAGCCTAAATGCCAGTCCTGCCAAAAAAATCTCTCCACTTTCTAACCCTATTGTGTTTAAGATTTGGCAATATCAATGATACGTGCTTCTCCAACTTCTGCAGCCTCAAAGTTCTGCTCTTGTTATTCATGAAGTCTACATTGCAAACTATTGCCAGTCCTTCTGAATTCTGATCAGTTCAAGGACACGAGCAATGTAATTTTCGTTAAGATTTAATGTTACTTCTGACTTGGATCAGAAAAATTACAGGCTTGTCAAGAATTAGAGGTTCGGATATTATCTGTTAGCAACATTCTCCTGCAAAGTGGTACTTAGTACTTAGTACTCAGTAAAAAGAGCAAAAGTTCACAACCAAATGCTTCAATATTCAGTGTTCTAAGTTGTTAGCATATTCAAACAATAGGCTATGAACAAGATTTTGTACCTAGACACTCCCTAAGAGTCTTCTAGCCTTGAGTTTGATGTAAATCACGTGCTATGTATAGATTATGTCAGAATCCCTTTTACACTCTCTTAAATTGTTCTTTTTTGTCAAAATATATACAATTGTTATGCATTATTATATTCATCTTAATAATTGTCATGATAAATAAACATTTTTTTTCATGATATTTAACATGTACGACACTTAAATCTCAACACTTCTTTAATAGTCTGTGACAGAGACATTCAATGATTCAATCAAGCATTATCTTCAAAAAGACAAAAACAGAAAATGAAAACATGAATGCAACAAGATTTTTATTTTTATTTTTAAAATTTTCTCCTTGTGAGTCACTGTGGCTTAGATTACGTTTCTCATCCCATTTAAATAGTTAGTTACGAGTTAATGAATAAGGAAAACAGATTCACCAATCCTTTAAATCTTTCCATGCTCCTCTCTCTACGTTTCTTGTGAAGCAAGAAAAGCTCTTAAACTTACAAAAGGTATATGGGTTCTCTCCAAAATTTCCTTCAATTCTTTCTGCTCCTCTTTTCAACATGCTAAAAGATCCCTTAGATTCTGTTTTTCTGTATTCTGTACCGAAATTCTGATAGTTAGCTTCTGTTTCTCTGTTCTGCATTAATGGTTCAACAATGGTGAAGAAAGACAATAAAGACAGACTGTCGGAAGTTCCAGCACTGAGATTTCATCAAGAAGTTTGAATCTTTTTTCCTGAAAGTAGCTAGTGAAGAAGGGAAATCAAGAAATTCAGCAAAGGAGTCGAAATGAAGAAGCGGAAGCGGGCCTCTGAGGAAATCATGGCTGGATGTTCTTCGTCTGAAGTTTCTGATACTGATGATATTGTAGGAATTAAGGAAATGGATACTGAAGGACATGTAACAGAACTGGCTGGGTCACGCACCGTGGCTGATGAAAGTGAAGATCCAAATGAAGGGTCCAATAAAGCACAATTTCGTATCGATACTAATATTGAAGTTCTGGAAGAGGAAATGCCTGCACTAATGGAGGATGTTTCTGGTGCTGATGATATTGTAGAAATTATGGAAATGACTACTGAAGGACATGAAACAGAACTGGCCGGGACAAGCACTGTGGCTGGTGAAAGTGAAGATACAAATGAAGGGTCCAAGAAAGCACAATATACTAATATTGAAGTTCTGGTAGAGGAAATAGCTGCACTAATGAAGGAAGTTTCAGGTGCTGATGAAAGTGAAGATACAAATGACGGGTCCAAGAAATCACAATTCGGTATCAATACTAATATTGAAGTTCTGGAAGAGGAAATGCCTGCACTAATGGAGGAAGATTTCAGTGATAGAATTAGACAGAATAGATTTACGAAGTTGATTCAAGAATATGGTCAATCTGATGCAGAATGGGAGGCTCTGAATGGGTTAAGGGTTAGAGCAGTCAAGATTGGTACTGAGCTCTCTCACAAGCTCGCTGATTTCATGATTTCAATGTTAGGGAAAGAAGAAACTTTTAAAGAACTAAAACTTTCACTTAAATCAGTAGAAGGATATGAGAAATCCATAGTTCTTAGGAAAATTGTGGCTGTGCTGGAAATGATGGACAAGAATTTGGAAGAGCTGAAGAAGTATTTGGAAGGAGAAATGCTGATTACGAAAGAAACAGAATCTGATGCCGGCTATAATCAGACAACAATTGATGAGTTTCTGCATAAATTCCTTCACATTATTTTGCATTTGGAGGCTATTACGAGTCATCCAGGTCTTCTATCAGTGGCATTAAGGGATGCAGAACAATCAAAACTTGAAGATGGGCTGAAGCAATGTGAGATTGAATTGGAAGGGATGAGTTTGAAGATTAATGAATTCAAGGTGACATTTTCATTCATAATGGAACTCAATAATCTGAAAAGTAATGAACTTTGGAACTCAATGTCGTCAGTGGTAAATGATATGTGGAAAGATATGGACGGCGAAGATGAAGCAGAGAATGAAGTGTCCTAGCTGCTCTTGCTACTGTGCTATTTTTCAAGGCTGTGCTAAGATGAAGAACATGTGAGGGGTCAAGTTCTGAAGAATTAGTGAGCTTTTGTTCTATTTGCTGATTCAATTGCAGGGAGTTTCTTCTTGTTTCCTTTTCATTTCATTCTCTCCTTAAGAACTAATTGGCAGCTAATTCCTGTAGTTTCAGTTTGAGTCTTAATGTGATTTTGATGTTAGTGTTGATGGTGGAAAGAGTGTTTTGAACAAGATATGCATCATTATTTTCTTCAATGGTAGATTAATGTGATTTTGATGATGGATTTGAGAGTACATTCTTCTCCACTGCTTTCCTTACTTCCAGTACATTATGGTCATGGAGCTGATGGTTTAGAAAGAAGGCAGTTGATGTAACCAATTTATTTCATGACCCATGAAGAACAATGAGCTCCAAATTCTATGCCTTTTTAATTGCCATCAGCCATTCCCCTTCTACAGAGTGTTTCCTTTGCACAGGTAATAAATCTAAACTTTCTACTCTCCTTAGATGCTGTTTATGATCTATGCAATTATACTGATCTCTGAGTTATAAGATATACTCGAGCACCTATTTTTCAAGATAACTTACAAATGCCAGTCTGAGATTGGCAGATAGAAATAGCAAGGTGCCACTTAGTAGCTCATAAATCAGTCATTGTGATACAGCTCGACAAAAGCTGAAGCTCATGATAGATAGTTCAACCAAGCAATCCTTCTAGATTTAGCGAGTTTAACCAAGCAATTTAATTATTCATTCACGGAGACAATTTTTTTGGCAATTACAATATTGACCTCACCTATATTAGAAACATGTATTTACATTAATTTTTTTTATTTTTTATCTATAAAGAAAAATATCATTCAGTTGTTTATGGCGCAGCAAGCACAATCAATAAACTAGTGATTGCCAAGAAAATAAAAGCAGACAAATAATTGTAATTTAGGGGCATAAAAGAGCATAATTATAACAAGCTACAATATATCCTTTAGCAAAAAAGAGTGACCTCCGTTTGGGCAGAAGTAAAACTAAAGCTCACTACAAAACACATGACAAACGGACCTAAGTATCCTTTTGCTCATTCATCTTCCTGGCTGCGTAACCTGGCAAGCTTGTTAGTCACAACAACATCAAGTTGGGCGGCTCTTTCAACAATTTCCTTCCTCTTCCTTGTGGAGACATTGTGTGCAATCTCCGCACAGTAAGTCCTGAATAGCAAGAAATAAGACCATATAAGCACATGGAGACAAGATTTTGAACACCCAGCAAATAAACAAGATCCGAGTATATCTTCACCTGTTGTGCATCATGAGCAGTTCAAGTTCTTTGATATTGTGGACAACAAATTTCTTGAAACCATTGGGGAGATAATGACGTGTCTTCTTGTCTGAACCATAACCGATGTTGGGCATCAAAGTACATCCCTTGAACTTCCTCCTGACACGTGAATCAATACCCTTGGGTCTGCGCCAATTCTCCTGTTGCAAATAAATTTGACAAGATAAGTTTTCTAACAGGATAAATAATTTCAACTCAAGGAACCCCCCCTAAAGAGCAACCAAATACATAAAAGTGCAATAGAAATGAGCCCAACAAGGACATACATTTCATAATTCTGTTACTTATTTCATTTGTCTCCTCAAGGAGGACTTTGAAACAATGTCAGGTTGTAGAAGATGGATCTGAGTTTGCAATGAAAAAAATTGAATTCAACAAAATATAATAATAAATTGAAACCGAGAAAACAAGAAAAGAAAACACTAACAAATAGTGTAAACAGGGATTTAGTAACAGAGGGCTAATGGTAAAGTAAGCCAACTGTGTCGCAAGACCTGTAAGATTTATCTATGCCCTTAAAAACGAAATGTCCAGCCACAGCTAAGTGCAAAATCGGGACATCAGATACCATGGGCAAATTTGCATGTGTATAAAATTAAGTTACACTCTGTTACTCATTTCATTCTTCAACTAAAAGAGGATTGTAACACAAGGTCAATCTGTAGGATTATGCATACAAGTTTTTGAAGCCAGAAAAATATATATACCCATAAAGTATGCAGATTCAGGAAAAAGAAAAGAAAACAGGGATTCATAATGTAAACAGGGATTTCGTAACAGAAAGCTTATGGAAAGAAAGCCACTGTGTCGCAAGACCTGTAAGATTTATCTATGCCCTTAAAAACGAAATGTCAAGCCACAGCTATGTGCAAAGTCTAGACATCAGATACCATGGGCAATCTTTCACTTACAAAAAGCAGCCCCAAATAAAACACTAAAGAGGTCCGTTACAGTAAAAACATAGATAACCAACCTAAAATTCATATGCAACCTCAGCCGAAAGATGGTGATTATTTGGAAAATAATCATAGATTAGTCAGCATAATAAAGCTTTGCATCATTGATTGCATAACAGACGTTACACTTCGAAAATACAAAACAGAAAAGCAGAATGTGTAATTGACAATTAGGAAACAAAATTATGAAGAGCATCAGATGGTAGTGCATGTTAGGAATCATCATTCAAATGCAGAAATGATGGATAAGTATCATCATATCTCCTTGAACATATCTTCATAAAGGACAATTTTTTAGATTAAAGACATTAGAAAAAAAAATATTGATAATCAGAAAGGATCAGCCAATATGTAATGAATGTCACCACTTTGTATTAATTGATACAAGTAAGACTGGGTGTCAAAAATTAACATCATTTCCCTTATCAATTCAAAGAGTCAAGAAAAGAAATAAAAAATGGACTGCTAAAAAGAGCAGCAAAATCTATATCCTCAGGATTCACTAGAAATTAATAGAAAATTGTAATAAATGGAAATCAGAAACAGAAGAAAACTATGTGTTTGCTAAACATTATTGGGCAAACACAGTGACACAGGAAGCTGTACAACTAGAGTTCAACATTCATGTTGCATTAATCTAATATCAATAACCAAACAAATGGTGAAAAAAAAAATATATATATATTATTTGTAGTTGGGATCAGATAGTCGATCATTCACCAAATTGCATCAATATGAGCAAGTAAGACTGGGTGTCAAAATTATCATCATATCCCCATGTCCATTAAAACCAGTTGCTTCAAGACAAAATATGAGTCAATAAAAAATACATGATGCAAACAAGATTATAAGTTATCAGAATCAGATATAAGGTCAGTCACCACATTGCATTAAGAGATGCAATTAAGACTGGGGCGACAAAGCATCATCATTTTCCTCCTCATTTTAATTAATGAGCTACATGTAAATTAAAGGAAACTATGCAAAGCAAAAGAATGTACAGAGAGAGAACAAAAGTTACCGAAACACCCAATACCCAGATAAAGAAAACCATGAGAGAACCACAAAACAAGTAAAACAGATGCTTAAGTAGAGCCTGCAACTTCCAAACCCACTATGGAACTCATTAGCAAATTCATTCTGCTAAGTATCTTTAACGACAACACTTACAAACATAAGCTTTATTACGGTTGTATAGTAGATATACAAGGAAGAAATTATTTCTATACCTTCACAGAGATCTTGCGGTCACTCTGGGGCCTCTTGAACTTCTTGACCCTCTTCTTCACAATCTTCTTCGTCAGCAAGCGGTACGGCCATTTTTGCTTACCTGTTTCTGCATGATTTCAAATACAAAAGATGATATCAGCTCAAAATGATTAGATCAGAACAGATCGAAATACCCAAATGAAAAACAATAGCTAGGAAGCAGCAGAAATCTACGACAAAGGACGAACAATCAGAGCGAGCGAAGGGAGATCGGAAAAGGGTCAGAGACAAAAGAGACTCACAACTCAAAATGGGTTTACTTCGCCACCGAGCTTCTACTACTGAAGCTTTGCTCGAGTTTATATAAGCGATAGGACTCCCTGTAACCTAATTGTGTTTTAGGGTTTTTCTAGCCGAAGATGTAAAGATTCATTATGGGCCAGATGATATAAGGCCCAGTTAAACCCTTCTTTCTGTTTGTTTTGCTTAACACATATCAGACATGATGCACTATATTCGAAATTTTTTTTTTGCTAAAACTTTTATTGGTGGTTAACATGTTTAAGTGCATCTCAGTTAATTTATTTATATTGAATACTAAACTTAAAAAAAGAAATTTTTTTTCTATTTTATATATTTTTTATTTATATATATAAATTGATAAATAAAAATAAAAGTTAATTTAACTGATAAAATTGATCTAAGGATATAAGATCAAATCATGTTTTTATTGAAAATAAAGACTTATAAGAAGAGATAAAAATGTTAATTAATTCAACTGGTAACACATATTAGTCATGCATTATACTCAAAGTGTTTTTTGCTACAACTTTTATTTGGTGGTTAGCATACATGCGTCTCAATTAATTTATTTTCACTCGTTCAATAAAAAGCATGCATTTAATTTAAACACATAAATTTAAAAAAAAAATTTTGTTTTTTGTTTTTAGTACTAGATAAATCTATATATATTTAAATTATTAGATAAAAGTGTCAATTAATCTAATGACATAGGATCAAATCATGCCTCCACTAAGAATAAAGACTTGTAGGAAGAAATATAATTATCTTTATAGTTGATGGAAATTTATTCCTATGAACTTATAAAAAATAAAAAAAAACTAGGTAAAGTATAATTTTCCTTTCAACTTGAGAAAGTAGAGGTTGCTTGTAGGACAAGAGAGGAAAGATTGAAGAGGATGGATATTTCAATATAAATGATATTTTTGGTTAAACTATATATAAAAACACAGTAAATAAAAATAATTTTCAAGTATAATTGATTTAAAAGTGATGTAGAGCATTTGGATAAGTTAACGTAAAAATATAGTGCGATGTAAAAATTTATTTAATTATATATATATTTTAAATATTCAGTATTAAAATTACTAAAAATGCATATGTTTTGAAATATTTTTGCAACAAATTGTTTCACAAATGTTTTTATATCTAAATAATGAATTATATATTTTACTTAACTTTTTATTTTTTAAATATTGATCATATGCATTTTTTACTGATATGAAAGATTTTGCTTCTATATATAAATTAGAATCAGAATAAATGTTGAAATATGAAAAATATCATTGGTATATTTGTCTAAATAAAAATTCATTACAATTTCCTTTGTTTTTTATTTAATTTTTTCTATTTCTTGTTTCAGTTTTTACGATTATAAAAACTCAAAAATGCTTTTCAGTAAAACTATAACATTAAAAGTTTAAAATTTATATTACCAAATAGTTTTGGATAAAAGATTAAACTCAAAATTTATTCTAAAAGTTAAAAATTAATTAAGTTGAATTAAATTAGAAAATAATGTGTAATTTTTCTCTGTAAAAGGAATATAGAAAATCAACGAAATTGTGTACCATTTATAATTATGTAAAGGAAGCATGACTCATTGACCTGAACAATACAGTATCCGAATTCGTATACCCGTTTTACTCGTCTGCAAAAAACATGAAAAGGATTTTGAAAAATAGACTCACGAGAATTCGGGCAATTTTTATCCGTACCCGTCTAGCCCTCTCTCATTAAACTTGTATCCATGCCCACCCGTACCCGCCGGTCTTGCTTGAAATGACTCATTCTACCGGGTTATGATTTTGGACAATGATTCATGGGTTTTTGCTTGATGGAAATAGATTTGGTGAGGTGGAGAGAAGGTAATTACAGCAAAAGAATTGAAAATTGGATGGAATTGCAGTATTCTCTCCCACCTTTCTTGCTTGTATTTGCTGAGAATGTTGAAGCTATTGATAGAACCAACAAGGAACAAATTTGTATGAAAAATGATGATGATGGTGAAGAGAGAAAATGGACGGAATTTTATTTTTCCATTACTTTACTTCACTTTTTAATTTTAATTTTTTTATTGAGAAAGAAATTTTAATTTATACGGGTTACCCATATATCCGTCCATGAAATAAGGGTAGGATAAAGGCCACCATTTTTGCTACCCGTAAAAATATGGCAATTTTTACTGCACCTGTTAATTCCAACCCATACCATCTCATACCCGCCCGTTTGTTGTCTAATGACAATGGCCCAATGGTTTTAACAATGCATTTGAAAATCAAAAAAAATATAGAATTGAGATGTATCCTACTTTTTTTTTTTTTTATGTTTGAAATAAATAAAATTTATATTTTATTCATTTGAGATAAATAATTATTCTGTCCATTTCAAATAACAGTTTTATCATTAATATTATATATATTTTTATTTAAATAAATCGAGAAAAATCACTATCACTTTATCTCATATGTTGACCTACCAACTTCAAATTTTTTATCAATATTAGTTGCAATTAAAAAAAATACTTAAACTTAAATAAATTACTCTTTTGATCCAAATAAGATAATTATATTATATAATTTTTATTTTAAATGAATTGAATTTGTAGAATTAATTTAAAATAAAATAAAATTCATTTTTTATTTTATTGTGAATTCATTTTTTTTTTTTTGTTACTGATCTATGTCGTATGAAAGATATGCAGATTGTCTGTGAGCACTCTAAACAAGCTAAATAACACTTAAGTATTCGAGTTCTTCTTCTGAATCTTCTCCTTTCCACCATATATTCATGAGGCCTTTAGCTGAGACGGCATATAAGTAATTCCTGACCAAACTTCTTGAATAGAAATCGAAAAGAGGTACATATCCAATAAATTCAAATGAAAAAGCAAATTTACAGCGTTACGCAGAAGAAAAACATGTATATATGTTGTCTGTCATATTTGTATATAATATTTGATCAGATTTTTATGCAACATCCAATATACAAACCTCATCATAAGAACAGGAATTTAAGGAACTATATATTGTACTTCGAAGAACGTATGAGTTAGGAGAGGAAGGGGTGACATTAATCCAGTCTTTCTCTACCTTCTCTACATAAGAACTTGTCTTTGGGATGGCATTGAACTGGAGTTTGTTGATCTGTCTTGTCAACTTCTTCATAAAATCCATTGAGAATATCATGTCAAAAATTTCCTCTGAATCTGCTGTGTCTTTTAATATCTGGATCCCAACGCACGCATCTTGCGAATTAACTAAGCCAAGAAGTAGCGAGTTTGCACCGACATTTCTTTGATTACAGCTGCATATCTGCAAGGGAAAACATCAATGACTCAAATGTAACAGAGGAATATCATACGTCATAAAGTGTTGTGAGGGGGAAAGCTCTCTGTTCCTTAACAACCAAGCAAACCTTAAACCACCAATTTGTGTCTTGCACAATACCCGAAAGACTTTCAGTGCCATGTTAGCGAGCATTAGATTTTGTTACAATTGAAATCTAAAAATCAAACAAATGCCTAACCTCAATGTACTCCACACCAATGTCACTAAGGGTATCCAGAATGTTATGTGATGAAAACAAGCTAATAACCCCTCCAGAACCAATAGGTGATTGGAGTATTTCCCAAGGTGACTTCATCAAAATTTTATATTTCTGCCCTTCCACCAAACTGCTGATAACTGGCAGCTTCTCTTCTTCCAGAAACCAGACCTGCAAGACGGTTAAAAGGTATTAAGTACACATAAGAAGTGCCATGAATTATACACATGTAGAAAACCTGATATACTTATTTTGGCATTTTGGACTTCCATTAATCATATGCAACAAGTGTCTAGGTGATGCCACAAGACAAGCGGGATAAATGATCTCACCCTATATGTATAGTATTATCAACTTGCTTATTTTAAAATCCTTGCATATCAAAGCAGGTCAGAAGATGCAAACTGTTCACTTCAAGTAACGGATAGATACAGATCAATGTTGAGAAAAGCTAACACCAATGTGGCCTAAGTAAATAAGATCTTGAAGGGGAGGCTTTGCTTCCCTAATATAACATATGACTAACCAAGATGCACATAGTTTACCTTACAGGCAACTAAGATGAAAGTAAAATATCAAATGGGATATAGAAATGTTCAAATTTTCCACACAAAGGAAAAGTAATTTTGAATTAAAGTCCACTAGTTCATTAAGGCATATCAAAATTATACATAACCTATCTTTGGTTGAATGCAAACCTTCTCTGAATTAAATCCAAAGTGATCATTAATTGAAAATAGCTCTCTTAAAGGTTGTATCTCTTGAGAAGAGCAAACCAAAATTAGAGGCACAGAAACACAGTCTTCCACCTGCAACACAGACATGTTCATCAGTGTAGAACAAGTTTGAAACAGATAATAGAGGAAACACTGATGATTTGCATCCATTTATTTTTACTAGGATCAATTTGTGCTTCTAAGGTTCAGTCACTGACAATTGAAGCAAAATTTCTGCAATTTTGTATCCTTTTTTTTTGGGCTGGGGAGGGAGAGTATGGGGTTTAGAGCCAACAAGTACACGGGCTTAAGTTACCAATAATATTTTTTAAAGGAAAATAGAAAAGCAGAGACTGACGGAATTCAAGTAAATGACTTGTATACAGATGAATGCTGCAGCAGTCACTTTTTACAACAAAATGTCCTTTTGTGTAGGAAAATTATAAATTATTTATCGTTTACCTACTGAAACCTTACTCGCCATGAAATTCAGAAGTACAGATTTCTCTTTTACAAATTTACTATTCACTATAGTGCTATAAAATATGATCCTACAGAGATGTAGAAATCTATGACTATAACTCCAGAACTGAATGTTCTAATAGTAAAATATGCTGCACAAGCATCTAGGAGTGTCCAGGTGAGTCCTCGCTCCCAATTTCCCCTTTAATTCTGAAACTAGTTCAACTGCTGAATAATCTATTATTCTAAGGTATTAGGAGTAACTACCCTACATAAATCCCTTACATTCATATAAGCAATTCTTTGATACTCCTACATTTTATTACATTCACCGTCATAATAATTCAGAACATCAAGTTTGGTAGTGTTGCCAAGCACCAATAAAAATTATACTTCCGAGAAAGAGGCACAGTTTTAAATTTGAACCCCGATAATACAAGGGAATATTTTGACAGATCATGCACATAATTACATCATATTTGCACATTGATATGCAACAGAGAGACATAGATGGAATCTGAAGTAACCACAAATTGGTTGAAAAATAATACATCAGGAAAGCATGCATGGAGCCATGAAGAACTCAGATTTTTCGTCCTAGTAACAGTTTATTGAAAGGAGCTTCACAAAATAAACTTAAAAGAAAATATTAAATCAGTACTAGTGTACTACCTTTACATATCTCATTTTGTCACAGAGTAACTTATGAAGGAAGGTAGATGGTGAAGTCTCAGAGGACTGATGGTCCTCAAAACCAGGCTCGCTGATGCACCATTGAGTCTCATTTTTATTCATAGTTAATACGATAGCCATTTTACCTTCAGACATGAGATGAAGTCCTTTCTCGAGCACATTCATGTTCTTACCCAGCTTCTCTTTACTTGCATGGAAGAGGCATTCCTCTGATATTTTCATAGTACTCATTAGCTCAGCTTCTGCAGCACTGACTAATTCATTAACACCCCATCTGATTTAATATAATAAAAAAAAAAGTCAGAATGTCAATACATCAGTCAGGTAAACCGCAAACAAAAGAAAAAGGAAAAGGAGCTTAGCCACATGATAAATTGCCCTTGCCCTAAACTGGTTGATATTTGTACACTACTGGTATGCTCTAAAGTCTGTATAAAATTATACTTAGGCTTACACCAAGATAACCATATTGAACGCCAACATTTTTCTTTTAACAAAAGTTTCTTTTAAGGAAACTGAGTTCAAATAACACAATAATAGCAATCAAGTCAAAGGTTCTAAGATTTGAATGATTAAACTTTATTTCTATCACCTATATGAATCAAATAATAGCACAATTAAAATGTGATTAATTACCTCTTTGCTGGTATTTTCATATTCTGTAATGCCTCCTGAAGTAATTTGGAGTTCACACCAACAATCTGATCAGCAAGCAAGCTCCTTTGTTCTTTCTCTCCATATCTAAATCCATGGAATATATGTTGTTGTTCCAATTCACACAATTTCTTCTTAGCTGCTATGAGCCTCTTTTGAAACTTCTTTCTTTCTTTCCATTCCTGAAATGTAACAAAGAGTGAATGATCTCTAAAGTACTTTTACTAACAAGAAAGAAGTTTGACTAGTCCAATCAAATTTAACATCTTACTTCTGTAGTAGGAAAGTCATTTTTCTCAATTAAATATAGGAAAGTTGTGACTCTAATTCCACTCCATATCCTCAGCAACACTTAAATATTCAATTCCATATTAAGGGTCATATACATGATATACAAATTGTGTAATTGTATATATTTAACCATATAACATATGGTGCTTGCATGCAGTTTCATAAAATTTTAGTTATAGGATATTAACAAATGCAAATATAGATGATAGTTATCATGTTACAAAGGTGGGGGAAAAAGACCAAATAAAATAGCATAAATGCATCTAGAATCCAACAGTTAAAAGAAAAAAAAAACCAATTCGGGAAAAGAAGGGAAAGAGAGTGAGAGAGAGAGAGAGAGAGACAGGATAACAAAATGTTTCCTATGTAACATACAGGCAGATGTAATGAATGCACACACTTAATCCATAGATGCTGCCATCAATTAAGATTCTACAAAGTAGTAACAAATTAGTATTAGAGTACAAAAGAGTATGCTCACAAGTTGGCGCCTTTCTTTTTTGGACCTCTCATCAAACCGTAAATTTAACTCAAGGAGTCCCTTTGGAGGTGTAATAAGCATTTCTCTTCTTTCCATATCAACATCTGGAACAATTGCTTCAACAAAAGGCACCCACACAAGGTGACCAGATGCTTCTGTTTCTGCTGACTTTGAGTTTCCCATTTTATTCAGTATATCCGCAGATGAATCAAGCATGACGTGCAGAAGATCATTGGCCCCACTGTTAAAAACATTAATGACAGTTCCCACAGCTTGACCACCTTCCTGAAACAGTGACATATAATCAACACCTTGAAAATTTTAGTTTGAACTCACAATAAGAATTAGAAAAAATGGCACACACCAATTAACACAATATAACATCTATTATCCATAAGTCAACATTCATGTTCCAACCCTGAACAGACCTCAGGACCACAAATTAAAAATATATGTCAAGGTTTTTATGGAATGTGATCGTTTTTTCTTCACAATATATAGGAGATAAATGTCAGATCTAGCACAAACCTTAAGAAACACTCTCATGCCAACAAGATCTCGAGTATAAAATTCATCTTCCTGCAACTCTGGCCTGTCATCTTCCTTTACAAGTAGAGTAGAGCCAATAAGGAGCTTAGCCTGAAAATTATTTCGGTAGATTAAGATGTTACTTAAAACAAGAACATAAAATGAAGCACCTTGTACTTTACATCAGATGTAGAAAACCAGGAAACAAATTTCGCCTACGAACTGCCAGACAAGAACATCAAGACATCCTTTGAGCATACCTAATATTTAGCCACATATGAACTGAATGACTAAATGAAAACAGAAAAAGCATTAATAAAACTTCATAACAAATTGCTCTATTTCTTGACCTGGTCCACTGTGTCAATTCCTCTAAATTTAAGTATCCAACTCTTCTGGCCAGGGTATCCTCTTCCCTCCTCCAACTCAATTTCTTGAATCCTTTCTCCACCTAAAATCTGCTGCTTTAACCATCTTCTCCCAGGCTACAGTAATACCAACTTACTTAGAAATATATACGGGTGATTACCAAAATCAAAAAGGTTACTGGAGCATCAAAGAATTATTAAAGGTATACCTTTGAAAATCGTAATTCAGGAAAATCGGTGCTGGTTTTTACACGAATATCTCCTTGAAGCCCATGAACATTGGATATGTATCCAATTTCCACAAATTCAGAGGCAGATTTGCTGGTTTCGACAATCTCTTGAGTAGCTGAAGGGACACAAAAACTATGTCAAGCACATTACACATAAGAACTGATTTCAAGATCACCATAGTGCAGTGTGAGTAATTTGCATTCACAGAATGCAATAATTCAAAAATCCAAATTCGGTAATCAAGATAATTTATTTACCAGACAAAGCTAAATAAAAGATGATACATCACACAATTGAATTAAACAAAAACTATGCGACTTACAACCATGAATTGACTGTCCCACATATATTCTGCATCTATCAGATGTACGAATATGTATGCGCTTAACATATGATCAGTATCAATGTCAGATTTTAGGTATTATACAAAAGTCTATGTAGCTATGCTGTACAGTAAAACTAATAATATGAAAAATATGTAAAATAACAGCAAAAAAGACTGAAAAATAGTGTAATCCCATTAAGATCCACATGAATCCTGCTTCTAGACCAGTTTGATTTATTCCAAATTCGATACAATAATGTAGTCTCTTGAATAGAAAAAAAAGCAACTATGACTATTAACCACCACAACTGAAGAATTGTAATGCCAAGTGGCAACAAAGAAGTATGACTAATAGTCTACATAATACAGTTTTGAGACAGCAGAACCAATAAGCAAATAGTGGAGAAGGATAATTCAAGAATGGAGGGAACCGGTTGCAAAAAGTTCTTGTTACGTGAAGATGATAACAAATTATATCAGAAGACCATTCATATAGCATATTCACTGAAAAGATAATTACAGGACCACTTGACAGAGAACAAAAAAAAAAAAAAAAAACAGTTTCAAAAGCAAGATATACCTCAGATAATCAGTTCAATTCCAAGAAGATTTCATTAGAATCTATGTTAGAGGGGAAGATAAATCAACCACCTTCAATAAATTATAATTCAATAATTAGAACGTATGAGTTTGTAGGTATCTATAAATCACAAACTAAGCAAACTAATCATATTTTCTAGACCAGACCCATGAACAATAAACCATCAAATTATCCAAAAGAAATTGAACCCAGATACAAAATAGAAGAATAAAATATTTTAGCAGAGTCCAAGCAGATTTTTTACCAGTGCCGTGCAAAGGAGTAAGGGTAACATGGCTGCTGGGGAGAGGATTCAAAGGCAAATGGAGGGATGAGAAAGCTCCAAGCAAACGTGTGGGTCGGTTTCGAAATGGAAAAGTTAAGGGATGAGAGGTCGGCAGAGTGCTGGGCAAAGGAGAAAATGGATTTGAAGAACACAGAAGTGAAGTTCTCTGCATCATTTGCTGTTAATGAATTAGCGAAACAAAGAGGGAGGGAGAAAAATGAATACGGACTTTGTTATCCGAAAAAACAAAATAAGGAAGCAGATTAGTGGAGTGGCAGTTTTCTTCTTTTTCTTTTTAATTCTAATCTTTGCTTTCTTTTTTTCTGGCAGCTATTTAAATTTGGATTTTCCTAGAACAAACAAAAAAAAAAAGTGTTGAATCAAATGGATTTTTGATATTCTAATTTTAATCTGATTTTGATAATAATTAAATAATTAATAAAATAATAACTTTGAAAACCTTATTTTTATTACATATATAACTAATCAACCGACTGAAAATATATAATTCAGCGAATATCAAATAAAATAGATATTGAGTTTCATTAAAGCTAAAGAAATCAAAAGGTATCAACTAAAAAGATTAACTAAGGTTTTGTTTGGATAAAGATTGTAAAGTTAGATTCCGTAAGTTAAATTATAAATGTTAGATTGGTCATTAACTAAATATGTGTTTGGTATTTATAATGTAAATAAGTCAAATATATGTTTAGTATACATATTATAAAACTCAGTTTAGATATATAATTATCATATGCATAACAATGATATTTGGTTTACATATTGCATAATTTTTTTTTAATATTTTACTAATATTTAGTTATTAATAAAATATTTTTATTTATGTTACATTAATAAATAATGCATTGTAATAATAATTATATGTGTATCATATTCCATAATATAATCAAGTGCATAAAATAAAATAATTCAAATTTTTAACCAAAAAAAATTTGAGAGAAAATTAGGTTAGAAAGGACTGTTAAAAAATAAAGGGTAAATTGGACAGTTCTAGTATTACATGCAATCTAAAAAGCGAAAGCTCCTTTACAACTACTTCTATCAACTAGAAAATTTATCTGATTTGGACTGATTACTATTGAGCTAATCGTAATTTTTTGGGAAACCAAATGCTCCTAGTACATATATTAGACTCTTCAGTCAGTAATTGGACTTTGCTAGCGGTTTCCCAATGGGCTCTAAGTCTTACCTGAAATCAAAACGAGCTTTAAGTCTTACCTTAAATCAAAACGAAATACTTCATTTATAAGACAATCAATTGAAGTTCTCAGCTAAAGACATGGTATCAACTCAAGTCTTCTTAGCTAATCTATATGGCATCATTTTTGGAAGAAAATCAGTTGTTCGTCATTTTCCTCAGCTAAACAAATTTAAAAAAAGATATAGGTCGTGTCAGAATTCAGATTAAGACAAACTAAACAAGTAAGGTCCTAAGAATGTAGTTAATTGAGGTTTCAAAAAAAATGACAACAGGTATCCGTTATAACTTTCACATTTAGCTCAAAATGAGCAATGATCATCTTTTAAAAGGTTATTTTCAAGTTTAGGCCTATATATTTACAGAGAAGCAGGGAAGCGACAAGTTTTTTCCTTTTGGATAATTTTTTACATTAAAAGACTTCTAAATGGTTAGATTCTCAAGCTCTCAGCAAATCTATATCTTAATGTAAAAACTTTCATTTCTCTGAGAATAGGGAAAGACTAGAATTTTTATATCATTTCCCTTCTTGTTATTCACTCTAAGTCATGAACTTTCATATTCAGAAAAAAGTTTTGTAACATAATGATTGTATTTTAACAATCATCTTTTAATTTTTGAGATTTAACAAGAGAACCAGAGTTTAGGGTTTTAAGTTCAGTAAAGTTCTTCTTACGGAGATTTGGCTAAATCCTGTCATTTAGTTAGGTTTTGGCAAGCCTTAATTATTAGATTGGTTTTGCTAAATCTTAAAATTTAGCGATGTGAAGGTTTGACTAATTTGTACAAGTAAGCTCTTGGTGAAAATTCTCTAAGTAAAACTTGAGAAGTGAATGTAGTCAATGGTTATTTAGTGAGCCACTATAAAATCATCTATGTCAATCTATCTTCCTTATCTCTTTACTTTTTTTCGCTACATAGTTATCTGCTTTGATATTGTGTAAGCTATATGAATATTTGTTATCACATTTTAAACTGGCTAAGTTTTTAATTGACAAACTATTCACCACTAACTAATTGCCTACTTAGGCTAACAATTGGTATCAAAGCGGGTCATAGTACTGATTTTCAAATGGTTTTTAACAAAATATCGTGAATCTATTTTTTAAAGGAAAATCCATATGCAATACTTGGTGAGGACAATCTTCTTCAAGACCCGTTTTATTTAATGGCCAAAATTTTGAGTATTAAAAAATCCGCGTGAGTAATTTTTTCAGGTCATTAATTTTGATATTTGAAATGAGATTATTAGTGCTCTTATTTATCTAAGATAATTGTAGATGAGAAATATGTTCCAAAAAAGAGAAATAAATGAGATGAAGCAGATAAAAAAAGGCTAAACTAAATATAAAAACCATGAACTTATTTTTCCTTATTTTAGATGTTAATGAGTTTAATAGGTTTTCTGATCGTAATTTTGCATATGATATACGGCACAAGCTCAATGTTGAGTTAAGAAATAAAGTAAGCATACTTGTACATGACTACTAACAAGTTTATTTTTGAATGTCTTTCTGGTTCACATCTGAAAAATACTGGGGAAAACATATTAAAATAAGAATATGATAGTGAGAATCCTTGACTGTATACAAAAGAGCTAAAAAGCCAATAAAACATTTATTGAAGAAGCAAATAATCTTTTGACCCTTACTCTTGATGAGCTGTTGGGATCTCTTACTACACATGAGATGCAAGAAAAACATGGAAAGCAACATGAGGGCAAACACGGAAAGATGAAAACTTTTGCTTTCAAAACTGTATCAAGAGAACCAACTGATTCCAATGAGGAATCATGAGATGAAGATGATATAATCTTGCTGGCCAAAAAGTTCAAAAGATTCCTGAAGAAAGGATCCATAGGTAGGCCATTCAAGAAGAAACCTGCCAAATAGGAGCTCAAAAATGAATCCCTTATATGTTTCGATGATTGTCAAAGGCTATTAAAAGAAGCAAAGAGCCTTGTTTGACACATGGATCGACAATGATAGCTCAAATGAGGAGAAATAAGAAAATCTATGTCTAATGGCAAACAATGAAACCTCATCCAGCTTTATCTCATGTTGATCAGGATGAAGAGGTAAACTTATTATTATTATTATTTTGAAAATCAGCAAGATGCCTCTCATGAATTAGCTAAAAAATATGTTAAAAATGTTATCTTGAACAATATGTTGAAAATGTTACTAAATTAAGAAAAGATAAAAAAATTACAGATGCTATATCAGATGAAAATAGAAATTAAAAACAGAACTATCTTGTGCTACTGAAATGCTCAAGAGTAAAATGAATGTATTAAATGATTATGTATATATGTCTGTTAGATATCTTCTGACTTGCAAGCATTATCTTTTACTTCTGATGAACTTGAATATGTTATGCTTAAAGAGAAAGTAGAAAGTTTAACTGTCACTCTAGCAAGCTTTGATAATAGCAAGAAAAATCCTAACATGCTGTCAGGTAATTAAAAATGCGATTTTGATAAGGATAAACTCGGGTATCACTCAGATTCTTCGCATAAAGTCTATAATATTTTCTTTATTAAAACAGCAACACATGTCTATCATTACTCAAATCAAGCTTGTCACACAGCTCATTCGTGCAAAATGAAGGATAAGATTACAAAGGAAAAATAGTTTGAGTTGTCAATAACTCAAAACCCCCTCCAGTGGCAAAAACTGACATAATTTCTATGATTTGCTTTTTATACTAAAACTCTTTAGTTCAGTTAAAGGACTTTTAATTGCAAGGACCATGATTGGAAATTGTTTAATCCTTTTTCTCCAAGAATGAGGTAAAACATAATCAATTTGAATTCAAGGACAACTAATCGAAATCTTAGTGAAAGACTAGATTTATTGTCTCATGTTTGCTTTTCGTGAAAAATAACAATTGAAGTGAGAGGTTTTTTCAAATAACGAAGAGTTGGGTCAATTATTCAATTAATTGATATTGGGTTAGGTTATTTTTATCTAACATACATTTAATGCATATGATGTTATCTCTCCAAAAATTTCGAGAAGCTCAAACATTTTGGTTCAGATAACTTTTTGCTCTATATTTATTTGAACCTCTTTTTTAAAACCTTAACCTTCAGGACCTCTTCTATTACAACTTCAGAATTTGAAATGGATTCTAAAAGAAAAGCATTAGGCATTGGACCTTCCAAACGACCCATAATTGACCCTGATCAACTAGAACTCTTTCAATTTATGTAAACCTTGAGAGAACAATAAATCACATAATAAAATTTTATTTCAACTAAATTCTTCTTCTCTTAAATTATGCCTGTAAAATTTCAATTAAGCTCTTCTTTTCTTAAACTATGACATGAAATTTTTTTTTTTTATTTTTGCCTTTGTTTGGTGGATATCTCCAGTCAACACAATTCAATTTTTGGATCATGCATGCAACAAACTTGTAGCCATGATCTCTCTCAATCCTTCCTCCAGCAATGAATCTCTATTCAGCTATGGGTCAGTATTTCAAAGACTTCATCTAGAACATATTAGATTGGGCACCTTGATTTGTTCTCAACTTGATTTTCCGACTAAGATGGTAGTTAATTTTGTAATGTTTTTCATCCTTCCCATTCCCCATTTAGTGTTGCTTGAAGTGGTTTTTTCCAGATCCGTTAATATTTCATATGAATTTGTGGTGTTTTCGAAATTATGAACAATTGGTGTATTTTTCTTTGAAATTAGTGTTGCTGAATGTATGTGTTGTTTTCTGTTTTTTCTTTAATTTTGAAATCTGAATTGTGGAAGTTTTACATTGGTTTCAGACCGAATCGATTATAACCGATCAAATTAGATGTGGATAATAAAATTGAAAAACCAAAAATATCGGTTGCTTAATCGGTTTGAAAATTTTAGAGAGCTAACATTGTCGGGTCAGTTGGATAATATCTTAAAATCGATCGATCCGACTGAAAGCTCAGCCCTATTTCTATCCAATATCTTCAAGTCATCATATTTCATCGCTTCTAGTTTCTTCCCCATCAATGACAAATACAGATCTTTCAAATACAACAGATCCTCCATTTGTATTTTCCACTATTGAATTTTTCAAATCTTGCTTTACTTTCATTTTTCATTGCTCTCACTCGATTTAAACAACCTAAGCTCTAATACCAGTTATTAATTATCTAACAACACATAAATAAAACAGTAAAAGACACCATATTTATGTGGTTCACCCAATATATGCTATGTCCACTGCAAATACTAAGCTAGCGATAACTAATATTAAAAAATATTACAATCACTAAAACATATACTCACAAGGATTTGATCTTACTCTTTTAGAAGATTCAATCCTACTCTTAAAAGTGTTTTCTCACAGAAATTTTTTATATGATGCATTTTCCTCTCATACAAGAATATATATGGTAACATATGGAAAACCTAATTCTAAATCTGCTACTATTATGGCTTTTCATGAGCCTAGGCCCAAACCACCAAACTAAAAAAATATCATGCTTCACAAAACAACATTTTGATTCTTCGATTGCAAGAACAATGTAATTGATTGGCAATGGCTAGCATTCTTGAAAAATAATTCGAAATTGACTTGGATTCTTTTATGTGCAAGGCTTCAAAATCTCCTTTCACATTTGGCATGAAATCTTCTTAACTTTTTCAATTCCTTGGAGAAAACTTCACAAAATCTCTTAAGCTTCCTTGCAGTAGTTGTTAGTATCAGCTTCCAAAAAATAGACTCATTCAACCATTGATAAATGAGGGTGAGAGCTTGTTGATCCTTCTTCCTAGCCTTTTATAAGGCATCTTTTTGAGCTGCAGTCAAAGTTGCTTCATCTTGTAATTCGTCATATCCTTTCTTTACTATCTCCCATGTCTCTTTTGAACAAAGCAAAGCTTTCATACGAAGACATCAATTGTCATAGTTGTCTTTAGTAAGACGAGGAAAATTGAAATGAGAACATTCCAAACATCTTTCAAACTCACCAAATCAGAACACCTAGGCTCTGATACTACTTTGTTAGGAATATGGTGAGCACAACACATAAAATAAATAGGATAAATAAATTGGAATACTCAAAAGACAGCTACTTTCTTTATATAAAATTGAAAATATACAATGAGTATTTATAAACTCGTCATAGTAACTCTAAAATTACACAACTAAATGTGCACTAATATGAATTAAACACCTATTACCCTAAATATTAAGGACTCTAAAGTCTAACCCATTACAACACATTAACAATAAAATAAAATAAAAAGACTTATCTATTGTTTTGGCCCTTTAGGATTATATAAATTTTTAGTTCGATTCTCTAAAATAAATTTCAGTCAATTTTATTTTTTAAAATTCAAAATTTCTCAATCAAGTTTCATTACATGTTATAAATTAATAAAATAATCACACTTGACATAAAAAATAATAACATATATACATTGTTTTTGGTTATTTTATATTAAATTATGTATAATTACTTTATTTATACATAACATGCAAATAAGAGAATATAATTTAGTTGAAAAATTATGAATCTTTAAAAATAAAATTAATCAAAAATAGTTCTAGAAGGCTAAATTAAAATAAGATAATTTATAGAGACTAAAATAATAATTAAGCTAATTACATCATAAATAACTCACACCTTTCTATCATCTATTTTTCATAGAAAATAAAGTTTATTTTAACAGAAACTGCGTGCTTTCTTTGATATTGCAAGTGGTAAGGGTGAGTATGATCACTACAGCAAGGTGGGCCGTCGCAAATACTGGAATGAACAGATTGCTCGAGATGGCTGTAGTGGCTGAACGGAAGACGAATGATGTTACGTGTTTCTGCTGCAAGCCACTTTGTAATTTGAAGGGCGGTGGTGCTGGGTGAACCTACAACGGAGATGGAAGTGATACCTCAGGCGAAACCAACTAAGACGACGATAACTCAGACGGAGGCGGTAATGACTCCAACAAATTGTTGAAGATGCCTGCCAAACAGAATGTTGCGTTTTGTTGCTGTTGCTGCAAGGGATATTTGAAGGGAAGTGGCGGAACCAGCTCCGCCAAAACCAACATCAGCAAATGCAGCAAGAATGACTCTGACTGTGACAACGCCGGTGAGCTTTTTTTCATATATAGAAATACTTATGCATGTTCTTTTGATGTTAAGTATTGTTTTATTTAATTTGAATTTAGTACGAGTGAGTAGTAAATTCTCTAGGATATATGCTTATAAGAAACTTCTTGATTACCAGGTTGGATTATTGAATCCAACAGAGCTGTTCGCTACATTGACTCTAACCATTTCAGTGTCCTACAAGGCAAGAGAGCAAATAGAATTACTTTCAGGAAAGAAGGCATAACAACCCAAATGGTTTGATACTACACCAAACAAATAATACCAACTGACATTTTCTTTGTGTCATGCTGGAGATAAATGCAAGCAACTCTTGCTGCTATGGCTTTTGCTTGATCAAGCTCATATATATATATAATGATGTTTTGACACCTGTATAAGATTAACTCAATCATATACCATCAATAACTTTCTATTGGATGATTTTGTCTTGAATTACATGATTAAATTATAAAAGCCTATTATGTAAATGTGGTTATATACAAATAAATAAAAGAACCCAAAATCCTGAAATAGATAAATTCAACCTCAGCTATCAATAAGTGTCAAGACCATCTGTAATCTAACTCTGGAACTCGACCATATAAATATATATATATATGATCGGGAGTTGTACCCCTCAGCAATGGTATTATGGGATAGTTTAAGATGAAGATGATTATATGAAAAATACCCATGAAATAATATGCATTCAGATAAACATATGTCAAAAAAGATAACCTCCATCCCATCTAACGTTCTCTCTGTTCAATGTGCACTTTTGCTGTCTGTAGTATGTATGTTTGTTAAGTCACAAGTTACTCTATCTATCTAGACTGACCTTTAACTTCTCTACTTCCGCCAAAAGAGAGGAATTCCTGTCACAAGCTTCAGATAATACATTTAGCCTTGAATCAACCCTGCTCTTTTCCAGACGTGATTCATCCTGCCGCTCTCTGACATGAGGCATTGGTGGCTTGTTATACTATACTGGATGAGATTCAGAAACATTCCCTTTAATATAGTTTCAATATGAAGAACTTCAAAGGAAAATTAAGTTTCCTACCGTTTCATTCTAAAGACGTGTGTAAACAATGTAAGACACTGACAAAAAGAAAAAGAAAGAAAATGCATTCTTCTCATCTACTTTAATAATCACAAACTCCCAACAGACTAATACCAGATAATTCCAAAGCGTAGAACTTACTAATGCACTTAAGAAGATGATTTGGGGCCCCTGCACACTGGTTCCCTAAACTTCCACTAAGGAGTCAAATTCCACATTAAGATGTTTCAAATGTTCTAATTACGAAACTACATGGTTCTTGAAATACATGATTCCCTTTCTCTACACACACACACATATATGGATGTATTGTAAACAAAACTCTACTTTAGATTTTTCCGTATTCTATTTATAGTTTCCATCATTGTCATACTCCAGAAGATGATGAATGGGAGTATATATTCTGTATGGAAAACCCATACCATATTTTGCTATTCAAAGCTTACCTCTCTGTGCTGCTTCTGGGGATAGTCCCGCAACAGAGACTTGGCAAGTTTGTTTCGCAGCAATAGCTTATCCATGGGGCAGCAGTCAAACATGAAAGAGCAAAGATGGTGGACGACCAAAATATAAGAAACAGATCGAATTGCAGCTCTGTCAAGGGCACCAGAAACCCATGACTTGACATAAGCCTCCAAAAGACCATCATTATCCTACAGAGGAACAGGACATTAACAGTTTATATAGAATATGTATTTTACTCCCAAAAAAGTAAAAAAATATAGGAGCTGCAATGTGACAATAATGCACTTCCCTTGCAAGGTTTACTGTATACTATCAGAACATCAATCCCAAAAAAAGGGAACCTTCTCCCCTCCCCCCACCCTACATGTGTGTGAATCTTTATGTGTGTGTGCGAACACATACATATAGATGGATTGGAGACGTCATTGCTGCATCCAGATTAGGAGCCTTACTGTACTAACATTAGAAATAATATATGCATATTTGACATGAAAAAGACATGACAAATTACCATACTTTGTAGATTGCATTCTATGTAAATATAACAAAATGAGTTGACGGTTAATCAGATGTACCTCAACAGGTTCAAGGTATCCTTCAGCTTCAGAGAAGCATTTCTATAAAGGTGGCAGAATGTCGAGAACGTGAGCAGTAGATAGTGCATTCCTGGCAGCAAGTCGGACTGGATATTCAACACACCGGTGTAAATAAAATGCTACTTGCCGGCCGAAAGTCAGATCACCATAGGATATAGCAGAAAACTGCTCCACAAGGCCTTCAATAAATGTTGAGTAACTCTCATGAATCTCCAATTGAAATCTTAGAAACTCTGTATGGTTTTTGTTTCCATGTCTCTGGTGTTAACTCTACTCTATCCTTCAAAATGCATTCTTCCCGGATACTAGACCTCTCTTTATCAAGAAGCTCACCATAGAGATCCTGTAAAGCTTCAAAAATCCCCCTGCTATTGTCCTCTTCAAGAAATTCCATCCCAACAAGGAAGTTCACAGATAAAGAATGCAAATTCCAAATTAACGGTGTACTCTGAACAGGGGAGGGAGCATCAATGGCTTGATAATTGGATACTGCTTCAATACCTAAAAGAAAGAAAAGTCCAGATTGGGTAACTTCAAGCAAATCAATGGGAATCTTATTATGCTTAGTAGAAACTCTTGGGAGACCAGTGCACTTGCTATAAAAAATTGTTGAGACTGGACTTAGATAAAAATTGATAGGAAGTGGTAATCTCTGGTGAGCCCATTTGACCATCAAAGAAGTACAATCTGAATTGCAAATAGTTGAGTCATCTAATTCCTCATATATTGTGTCAACTCTTCTTAGAGGTTCTATTGCTAGTGCTACTATTGCCATCCATGCTTTTGGATTTCTCCTTCACAGACAACCATCTGATCCAGAAGTGAGATGCTAAAGTTTTACTGAAGAGCATGTAGTCCTCTTCTTTAAATTGCCACTCAAAAATTTTATTTCTGCTTGCAAAGGATAAACTTTCGTATACAGAGATCAAGGTACTTTAGAACAGAGACATGGAACAAGATATCCAATACCTTGTCTACAACAAAGTTATCCCTTGGTCCTGCAGTCAAACATAATTCCAATGCAGAATTAACCTTTTGGACAGTAAAGATTGTTTCTTCAGATGGGGGTATATATGCAGATGCATTGTGAAATGCTTCCAGTAAGTGAATGAGACATCCTGAATCTGTTTGGGCCAACAAGACAGTTTTTGACCAAAATCCTCCACCGGAGGCACCCTGTGCCAAACATCTCAACGGACTGCACACAGTGCCACTCTGAAGCAACTAGATTTATGAAAATATTAAGCACACTCCTCAATTCAACCACAGATCCACGAAGTATCCCATCCCGAAGCATCTCCCCTTCTCTTGAGAGACTGTGTTCTTGAAATGGAAGACCAGTTATCCCAGTCTTGGCAGACTGAATCAAATTATCAATTGTAGCAATAACCTTGACCAATCCACTAAGGCAACATACAGAAGCCACTGATGTTTCATAATCACTTTGCTGTCTTAAATAAAATAGTTCTTTAATAAACGATACACCACCAGCAGAATCTTTTCCAAATTCTGTCCCACTGGAAATTAAAGAGCCCAGAAATCTATATTTAATTAATTCAAGTCCAATCTTGGGGACAAACTCCGGCAGCCAAGGCACGAGCTCATCAGTTTCATGCAGGCTGACAGTATCATCAGGTGTTACCCTCTCAAGCACTTTGAGAAGCATGTATGTGACAGCTGAATACAACCACAACATGGAAGTAACAGATAAATCTTGGAAAACGAAGTCACCTTGTACTCCTTCTTGTCCCTTAAAGAATTTAGATACATGTGGATCTCCTTTTGTTGCTATCCATTTTGCAGCTAAGTCAACCATTGGACTAACATAACTCCAAGACCAGACCTCCTTGTCATCACTAGTGCACTTAGGACTTTGATTGCTGAGATGCTTCTGTGAAAAGAAATTTGGAAGCCTTCTTGCCAAAGCCTCAAGAACAAGGTATACCTCCCTAGAGATGGAAGCAAATTCACTAAAAATATTGTTTTCATTAAGTCTCTCAATTGAAGGTGGATTCAGCCACAAGCACAAGGCAGGGAACAAATCTGAAAAGTAGGAAACATAATATCCATATTGAACGCAGACCTGCCAGAAACGTAGTTGTTCAACAAGCAGAGCTGATGAAAGTACATTTTTCAGTTCCTGCTTTTACCCAATGATCAACTGAGGAAGGAGATTGATACAAATGCCATGTCATAGCCTGGAAAGAACCATTCTTTACTAGCTCTGAACAGTTCTTCCTATCTGATCAGGCTAGAACCTGTTTACATATCAAATAAATATCATCATTCTGCCTAACTGTAAGTGCTGAAATAAGTGGCCATCTAGCAAAAAATAAGGAACAAAATCAACTGTCCAATAAATTGTACAAATAATCTCACCTTAAGGAGACTAACAGATTTTATCATTGATGGTTGAATTTCTATGTTGTTAGTAAATCTATGCACAATTATCTGGATGAGCCTTTCGCACTTCATGATTGCATTTGCAAACAATGGGGAATGCCTCGCTATCACAATCAATATAGAAATGATGCATTCTTCCAAAGCTGCTGTTGGGTCTGTCTGCAAACATTTCCGAATAATAAATCATATCAAGCACATGATGGAATTACAAAAAGAAATATGCCCGGGGAAAAAACAGTTCTTATGTCTTCTCTTGAGAATTTCAACCTTATCCATTCTTCATACTCCCCTGCCTCATGTTATGGATCTTGTTTGATTTTGCACATTTTAAGGTGGCTCTTGTTTTATCGTACAACATATCTTTTAAGAAAGCTCTTATTCTATTACCACATCCATTACTGTGTCTTCAAAAGATGTATGGATGGAGTATGTAATATTTTTACCAGTTCTATAGAAAATTACCAAGTTTGACACACAATGCAATTACAGTTCAGCATAATCAATGCTTACCTCCAAAAGATATCTAAGTCTGACAATGATTTTCATCCAAACTAAACCTGCAGCAAAATCTTGTCCAGCAACAACTATATCATCCTTTATTGTATGTTTCCCTTCAGTATCATCATCCATGATATCCTCACTAGGAGGAAGAACATTTGAAGATTTAGCATTGTACTTCCAAAATCCACCGGGAAGGAAGCCAACATCAATTTCTGATTTACTTCGAAATACAGGGGCAGTACAGATATCTTTGTCACAGGTTACTATTTTCTGGAAACCAAATATTCATATAACTATAGTTGAACACAAAATAAAAGTATAGGATTGAAAAGAATAATCTGAATAAGAAACAGCATTACCTCTGAGATATCAAAGAAGCAAGAAGCTCTCATTCACATCACAGCCCAACGCACACTGAATAACTTAACACAAGCTAGAACTACAGAATTGTGATTATCATCAACACATATCCTACAAGAAATCAACAGAAAAAACTGTTGTCAGAAGAGAACCAAGCCTACTACGATGGTCAAAAGTATTAGAAAACAACATAGTTCAAACAGGATAAACATATCCGGAATTAAATATCAATCAACACATTAGGAAAACAAGCATTTTATGAGATTATACAGCTCCTTGTGTTAATGGTTGGGATTATCATTCATCATTTACAATTTAAGACCTGACTAGAGTAACTTCTCTACTTTCTGAGACCCGTCATGTAAAAAGTTCAAGCCAGCATGCCTCCTTGTCAATTTTCATTTAAGGGAAGAAAAAGAATGTGATCTTAATTCTTAAGTAACTAATTGCTGGGCCTCTCGTAGACGAGAATGCTTGACAAGCTTAGCAATATGCTGGACCAACAGCTAAACGAAGCTCCCAGTACCCTTATGCAGGCAATGGAATTGTGTACGAGGTATATCTCAAATCACAGTAAATTTAAGCAGGTCTAGGAAGCATGCCTAAGAATTGCAAATTAATAATGTTATCAGATATTTACATTATTCTTTTCTAAGCTATGAATGTGTAACTTATCCGGGTTCACCGGATTTTTGCACATGCAAGTTGGCTAGTGATATACAAGTAAAACAAGGCTTGTATCATATTAAACTCTTTGATTTACATGTACTGAACAATATAAGAAAAAAAAAATCTACTGAAGAATTGATGATAACCAGTCATAGCCAATATTCAATTGGTTTAAAAACATCAGCCTTAAAATGTTATATTATCACCTCAGTGCCAATGCAAGCTCGGGTTCTGGGCCAAATGCGTAAGCCCAAACAGCCTCCCTGTCAACAGACCGGTCAACTTTCTTTTCACTACTCACTGTAAATCCAACTTGGTCTTGACAGATATTTTGCAATGCCTTATCAAGCAAAGATGAAAGAAGATGCAACGCAAGGGCCCTTTGTCCGGGAACCTAAAACTACCAAATTAGAAGATGGAGAAACAAGATATTATCCAACTGATATCATAATATACATATATATAACGTAACTGACCACACTTCTTGTGAGTACCACTGCTTCTTTGATTGTATATCCTGCTGCACCTAGATCACCTTCTGTCCGCAGTTAGTCGCGTTTAGTAACATTACTGGCAATATCCCTATTATGAGCGGAATTTTCATCTGAACATGTAATATAAATAGTTATAAGGTGGAGATCTATTGTTCTTACAAACAAAGAAGCCCACGATTACATCATTGGGGTAGAAGGATTGCGAAAGAACAAGAGAACTGCTTACTATTTACAGATGCCTGAACAAAATCATTTTCAACAACAGTCCCATCCAAAGAGAATCTCAATTGTCTAACACTCTCGACTCTATTACTCCAAACGTTCCATAAGCTTCTATTAGCTGGGCTTACAGTCTCTGTCATTTTTCTCTCATTTTCGAGCTTACTGTCTGTATATCCTGAGGTGATGTCGTTGTAGCATGGGAGGCATCATTCTCTGTTTGCAGAGAATGTTTTTCTTCTATATTCTCAACATGCAGATTACCTGATTCACCACTGATACCCACTTCTGAGACTGAGAAATTTTGTTTCTTCAATTTTTCCAGACCCCTCCTTTGCAATTCTTTCAGCAATGCAGGGTCCATCTTCTCCATTATCTCAGACTGGCCTGTGCAACCTCTTCAGCTGACATTTGTTCAAGCCAAGCACGATTCTCGACATCAATTTGGCTCTCCGAAGACATAGACACTTGTTCATCTCCATACTCCTTGGAAGTAGAACAAGATACTGTATCTGCAACTAAATTGTTTTGCTCCTCCTTTCTTAATATATTTGACAATCCAAAGTTGTTGTGTGACATTCTTGCAAAGCTAGCACGCTTGCCTTCAGGCACTAATTGTGGTTCTGCGCTATAGTTACAAAATCCAGCATCTTTAACATTCTCCCGAAGATATAGCTGATATGAGTTATCTAGGTCCATATTAGTGACTGAGTCAGGAAATCTATCATCCCACCTGATTGTTTTGGCCTCCTTGGGTTTATTCAGAGACCTCAATTCTAAATTCTGCTCAGCCATTTCCACAGAAGCGAACATATCTTCATCAGAAAAAGAAGAGTTTCTCTTCTCCACGGTTTCACTAACTTCAACACCCTTCACGTTTGCCTTAGTTTTACTAGACTGTAACATTTCCTTTTACAATTTATTCGCCATGGAAGAAGTATCACCTGGGACAAGCTCTTTCCACCTGCTAAAGTCCAAGCCTTTTCCATTCTTCTTCTCTATCGTGTTAGCAAAACCTGCCACCGCCTCAAACTGGACAAAATCCTTATCTTCATTATCCTCATCATTACCCTTTTTACTACCTATTGGACCCCAATGCTGTAAAATCAAAATTTGAAGATCTTAACAACACATCCCCCATAATTAAGAATTGCTCAAAATCAAATAACAGTATTACCTGATTTAAAGTTGTAAGTTTCTATTTAGAATATAAAAAACACAGAACATGCGACGCTCAACATTCAATTGCTCATAAAGGAAGACATACAAAACAAAACAAAACAATTATGGTTTTCCATATTATTTGTTGCACAGTCTCTCCAAACTCTTAAGCAAAGAGCCAACTTAAATGGAATTTGTATATTTCCAAATAGGATTCTGAAAGTTAATATTGTTTTAGCTCAAGTAAATGGTATTGACAATAGATTAAAACAAATTATTTGAGAAATATTTGATAATGAATTTCTTAATTTTGTGAAGTCTCATACTACATTTGCAGTTGTTCCTTTTTCTTGTTTAAAACCCATTACCCATTATCAACCTGAAGAATTAATTGCAAAATGTAGTTAGTACAGGCTTACAGGTCCATGGGAGCGGTGGCGGGCAATAGGAAAAGGGAAAACGGTGGGTTTAGGTGAAGGTATAGCTGTAGGCTTCTTCAATTGGTCGTCTGAAAAACCCTTTTCGAATATACCACCAATGAAGAACGACGCGTCGTTCTCGTTTATTCCGAGTGAGGTGGTTGCCTGCATTTTCTGGCCAGGAAAGCTCTTTGGCTCTCTTCCTTTGCTTGCTTCTCCATGGACAAAATTCACAGGAAGACTGAAAGGGAGGGACGGAGGGAAGGAGGGAAATGGGCCATACTGGTATTTTCCGATAGAGCTTGGCCGGGTGGATTTGCCGGTCCGGATCGTATTACCGTTTCAGTGTTTCACCCTAAAGTTGGCCTCTGAAGTTTGACTTTATTGTTTATTGGACCCTTATATTTTAAAAATACTTAATTAGGTCCTTTTGGTTTTTTATTTATTAATTATTTTTTTTCCCTGTTGCACACCTAGGCATTAACATCCCATGAGTCTTGGCTCTAGGAATAGTCACACGTCAGAAAAAAATCAGGCATCCTGTTAATGAAAACATTAAGAAAATTACTGTATACAAAAGTTCAAGACTTTCAACAAGTAAAAACAATCACCAATATATTATGAAAGATTAAGAAAAAAAAAAAAAAATCTATAAACAAAAATTTCAGGAAGTAAAAATTAAAAAAAAAAAACAAATTGACTAAAAGGCAAGAGGTATAGCATGTAGTCCAGACCTGACTCTAAGCCCAAAAAACTAAAATTAGTGATTTTATGTTTTAAATTCTCAAGAGGTCGAGCAAGTAGTCCGTTATAGGAACCCAAGTGTGCACTTAAGGGGATTAGGCAATGTGTATGAAGGATTTAGGAGTCACCTAAGTGAATGAGTCTCAAGCGATAATGCATTAGCCTCTTATCTTTTGAGCTTGAGTCGTGCCTTTAATAATATAATACTAGTCAATATATATATTGTATAAAAAAATAAAAGATAAAAATTGAGACAATAAAAAATAAAAAGATAAGAATTAAAAAGTATTGAGCATGGTAATTTTATTTTAGTAGTTATTTTAAAAAATGTGTTCTAGTTTGCAACCGGAAAAACACAAAACTAAATGCTAATAATAATGATAATTGAGCATGATAATTATGTTTGAGTTTACTTGTTTTCATTGACTCCGATTTTTTTTTTTTTTATCAACAATCGTCCTTTATATAATGATATATGGGTCTTATTTTTTGTAAAAGAAAATATAATATATATTGTAATTTAGACTTAAAAATTAGAGTGTTATACATTAATAACATATTTGGATTTTATTTTTTTATCTAGCGGTCATATTTATCCGGATCAATTTATACGCACTTTAACTAAACATATCTCTAAAGGCAAACATCCATGATATGACTAAAGAATTTATGAAAATTTTTACTCCCTATAACTTATTCTAGTGAGATTCAAACTCATGAAATCAATAAAAGGAGTGCATATTTTTTTTTATCACTATGACAATTTCATTGAGATATATTTAAAATTATTTTTACATAAATGGCACATTGAAAATCTATAAATAGTTTGCTTAATTATTAATTTCATTGATAATCGAGATATTTGTGAAATCCTCTTACATGCCCATTAATAGACATATAATTGGATTTTTCTCATTACATGTCATTTTAATTTAATACTTTTTTTCTTTTTAATTAATGCTTCATGTTTTGGTCTAATGAAAAAAACACAAGTTTTTTCTTCTTGCCATAATTAAGCAAAAGAGAATTTGATTCTACTCACTATTGAAAATTGTCTAATCTGCAACTTCATTTGTGTCAAACAAATTAGTGTATTCATTTTTTATTTTTTTTAAAGGCATGGTAGATTGGAATTAATTAAACACAATCAATAAAATTAAAGTAATTATAACTAGACACAATTAAAAATATACGAAATATATTTTAACTTGAGAAAAATTTAGGGGATAAAAAATATATATATACTTTTACCTATTATATAATCTGAGACAATACTTATGCAATAAATTGAAACATTGAAATCTTCCACTTATTATTTGAGACTTTGTGACCTAATATTACTGTTTAACAATAAGGAAAGAATCTGTTTGAGGGGCTTTTACAATGTTAGGGGATTCAAGCTTGTAGAAAAACACTTGCAAGAGAAGGCAGCCACAAATCCCGAACAAGATTAGGCTCACACTCAAAGAATGTGAGGATGCTTGTAAGAAATCAAATAAAATAAAAAATAAAAAACAAGGAAAGAATCTGTTTCTTTTTTGAGATCTTAATAGAAAAATTATAAGTGTATAAATGTACAAATTATCAAGAAATTAAGAACAAATAATAGATATTCTCCCAAACTATATAATATTAACCTCTGGATATATATATTCATACACATATACATTATTTATTTATATTATATATCTAACAAAAAAAAAGAGAAGAAGTTACGTCGTATATTAAATGGTACAACATAGAATAAAACACATCGTATAAGTTAATAATACAACACAGGAAACACGTAAATTTTATCTATATATTTGTTATTATAGCGAACCTATATATATATATATATATATTTATTTAGTGAAACTATTTTATGCTCAAAAGTAGAAATTTCTTTACGTTCAGTTCAGCTTAATTCAATTTTTACGATTTGAGCCTGGACCTTTGAGCATATACTGAGTGTCTTTGATCTTCTCCAGTACTTTAATCAATTCTTCTCTGGCTATTTCAATAGTTGTTTCATCACCACCATCATGTTTTTCTAGTCTCTTAAGTACTCTTTACACTTGTGAGCTTTGTGTTTTTATCTTCCTTCCCCAGTTAAACATCTTTGCCCAGTTACTTAGATGGTAGTAGTGGTTACTATTGAGATTGGCCACCTCTGCAAAGAATGATAAAAATCATTTTTTAATAATTTTTTCTCAATTAATAGTTGAGAAATATATTAATTGTATCCCACAATACCAAAATAACTAATTCAAATCATGATTAAATTATAGTTTTAGTTCAGTAATTAAATTCTTAGGAACAACCAATAATAGGAAATTTGGTTTCCAGATTTTATCACCCTCTAGCTAGTCTTGAGTTGTTGGAAGTATATATGACCTAAAAGATAATAATTTGCTGCCAAGTTTCAATACATTCTTTTTATTTTATTTATATTCATTATTAATTTGTAGCTTAGTTTTATTTTTTCAGATTCCATTACAAAAATTACTAGAGCTCTGTCAATTTAATAATATTATTTTCTAAAATAAAAGTATATACCATCATATTCATCAAGTATTATTCCTTTATTATATCCACTGTCAAACTAATCTAGCTCCCCATGATATATATAAGTGTTCATACGTTAGAAAAATGTAGTGCACATGATTAAACTTCAGATATCGAAAAATGTTTAAAGAAAAAAAAATGTAATTAATTAGATTGAGCTACGTGTATATATATATATGATATTCATTTCTCATTAAGAGAAGTTGCCATGCATGATAAAATTATATTATGTATGAGTGTTAATAACTCACTTTGATTTTCAAAAATCTTGTGAGTAATTGCGACTTGAGCTAGCCCGCGAGCTAAAGTTTCAAAGGGCATAAGGAATAGAACAGACACAAGAGCAATGAAAAGAAAAGCCTTTGAGGAAAACATCTGCCCCTTCAATTCACAAAATCACAATGCAAAATACCAAACAATCTATGATATGGTTGAGCTTAATTAAACTAGTGCAATGTGATTTCCTTTATATACAGCTCCCTCACATAGCTAGAGATGGCCTATTTTTGGGTCCAATAGCCAGGACTTGTTATTTCTTTCAACAAAATATAAAATCCAAGTGTTCAAAACCAATGGCTACAGACTGCCAACCATGATTCTTATTGTCTATGAGAAGCCTTTCTAATTCTATCTGAAATGAATTCTGTTTGGTGGAGAATTTCAGAAGTCATTTGACCTTTACTTTCAACCTATATATTTGGTGATTATATTGGCCCTCCACACTCAATTAACCTTTTGAAGAACAACGTACTCTTGCTTAATTGGATCAATTTGAGAAAATATATTATTTGAAATTATTATTTTCTAAATTAATATTTTCAAAACACATTGATTTGTTCCAAGTACTATTATTAGTCCAACACTATTGCTAAGCAACTTGTCACCTTTGAACGAATTGAAGACCAATGGCATGCAGAAAAAAATAAATCTTTAGTTTTTATATTAGTTTCTATAAATCAAATACTATGGTTTTTAAATTCATCTCGACGCATCAATTTGAAAAAAGGAAATTATATTTATTTTTCTTTTTTAAATTCATCTTAAACTTTTGGTTTAAGATTTCAAAAGTTAGTACCATCCTAATCCAATCTAATCTAAGTAATTTATATTTATTTTTTTAAAATTATATATTTCTATAAAATTATATATTTTTAATTATTTAGTTAATAATCAACCAACTAGCAACTATTATATAATTAGCTCAATTAACTCCCTTGTATATTGTAGTCTCATTTAAACCCCACTTTGCTATAGAGTTGGAGTTTACCTTATGTGTTTATGTTGATAATGAGCCTGTAAATAAAAATAGGTTATTACTTGTATCATGATTGTACTTCTTGAAATGTATTATTAATTATTAAATATTTAAAGTAGTTTATTACTCAATAAAATATGTTACAACAACTTCTTCTTGTTTAATATAAGTTATTACTTAACCATGCGACTTGAAAAAAATAATAAGTCTATATAAAAAACCTAATCCAATCTAATATGTGGTTCAGGGATTAGATTAGACTGGTTTCAAGCCCTATATCGATTGGATTAACTGGTCTCATAAAAAATTAAAACCAATTATGTTGGATTACTGGTTCAAGACTAGGTCTAAAATCGAATGACTATAAATCAACCAACTTGATCCAGGGCTATAAGGATCTTGTTGCCAGAAACTAGCTGGTTAAATTTAGGAAAAAAAATAAGAATAAGTCATACTTTTTCTTTGAAATTCAAAATAAGTTCTATAATAAATTTTCTTTCCCACAACTCCTGCTTTAAAATTTTCTGTCCAAATAAGTCCCATATTTTATATTGACATTTTTATGTCATTTTTACCCTTTTTTATTTTTAGTATCAAATTAGTAAAATTAATTAAGTAGACCAAATTTTAAAAAACACATTAATTAATTTAAAAAACTAAAATTCATAATTTAATAATTATTAGAAGAATAAAACATTTATAATTAATAAAAAATCATAATCTCTTTAATATGTTTTTCAAAAATAAAAAAAAGTTAACTTCATAGTTAAATTTAGATTTATTTGTGTGCCACTTGTGTTTTTATTATTTTTTTAAGAAATGAATCTAGATTTATTTATTTTTAGTTCTCATCATGAAAAAATTAATAATAATTAAAGTTGAATTTGAAAATAATATTTTAAAAAAAATATTTTTAGGAAAAATATGAAAGAGGCAATGAGAACTTTTTTTTTAAATTAATGATTATATAATAATTTTATTCTCTACTAATTATAAAATAATTAATTTTAGTTTCTAAATTAAATAATGTGTTTTTTTTTTAAATTAGTCTACTTAATTAATTTTTAAAATAAAAGTAAAAGTGACATAGAAATTATTAATATAAAATTTAGAAACTTATTTACAAAAATATTTATAAATAAGAGTTGTGAGAGATTAAAATTTATTATAAGACATATTTAAAATTATACAAAAAAAGAAGAAGTAAAGACTCATCTTTACTTTTTTTTTCTTAAATTTACTCGTGTATAGAGAAGCCAGTATTTATGTTGCAAGCTGACAGAAGACTGATTAAATTTAATCATAATATGCCCCGTTTGGATGCTACACCGACGCGTGTCCGTGGGCCTTCGAGCCTCCCAGGCTACTCTGCGGCCAGTAGGGTGGTGTCCACGACCGCGTCCAAGAAGTTTCAAATCTAAAGCTTCTAAGCCGCGATGCGCCGTTGCCCTTTTCCAATTTCCAAATATACCAACATTTGCCTCAATATGAAAAACCAAATTTGCCCTCCCTCATTTTCAATTATTTCAACCTGGTTCCCAGCCCAGTTTAAAAAATCAGATGCCCAACGGTCCGAATTTTGTAACCTTTTATTATTATTATTTTTTCTTTTATCCCGGCCTCCAAGTTTTTACCCTGAAGCTTTTATATTTTTGTCCTTTACTTTTAAAAAAAATTTCATCCTTACCCCTCTAACTTGTTACTCTTAAAATTTTTATTTTTATTTTTTATCTTTTTTGTCCTTTATTTAAAATAAAAAATAAAAAATTCAACCATATCTCTCCAATACTCACAAATGTAACCATTATATTTTTCTTTTCCTTTTTACCCCTTCAACAATCAAATCAAAACTGAATTAATAATTACTTTAAAATAAATTGAAAAACAAATCTGAATAAAAATAAGTTTAATTGCAATTAAATATCAAAATTGAATAAAAAATCAATTAAATTTAAGTAAATGTTAATGTTGGATTTGTCCGAGCTGGAGACCTGGCGATGTGGTCCCCTCAATGTGTTCCACTTGTCCGAGCTGGATACCTGGCGACCTGGAGTTCTCGAGCCCTGCAAAATAGAGGACGGGAGCCGAGTCCGGGGTGAACTCCCAAGATCCTCCAATGAATAAGTCAGAAAGGGGACAAGCTCGGTAAACGGTAATTAGGGGAGAGGTAACTAGACTTTTTACCTTTTTTGTTATCTTACCCTCTTCAGGAAAACGACAAGTATATATAGAGTAGACGAGCACGTGCACGGGCATCGGAACTGTTCAAGTATGCAAGTGAATAAGCAACCGCCACGTGGCACGCTCTCATTGGCTGTCACTAAACTATATTAACACTAGCCCTATGAAAAAAGGACCCGATCAACACGTCCAAGGACGACCTGAATGTACACTAAAGTCGCCCACCGGGTTCGAACTTTACCTGGCTTGTGCAATAACAAGCCAAGGCGATCAGGTCATCGCCCTCCCCGTGGAGATCCGAGGCAAATCAAACGGGTCTTTCTTGTACTTTCGGACGCCATTCGGTCGTACCATAATTTTTCGGATACCGGGTCGGGAATTAAACTGTAATTGAACGAAATCGCAGCAGTTCCACGTGGCAAGCGCGGAGTGCGAGGCAGGCCTTCGGGGCATATAAAAGGCTCTACAAACCCCACATTTGTGTCCCACTAAGAGATTTCTATAGCGAAGCTCTGTCAATTTGCGTCCAACAAGCTCGACTACTCGGAAGATTATACTTTCTGCACGCCTTCCTTCTTTGCTAGGTACGAGTCTCTAAACTTTATTCAGTTAAAATGTCTAGTGAGGATGGTACTGCATCCGCCCCGCCCTTCGACACATCAGGCGACCACCCGACAGATGGCACCATAATGCCAGTGGGCGAGGAGCCTAGATATCGTCCGGGGAAAGGAAAGGTTCTTCCACCTTCCCTAGCTTATCATCCGTCCGCATCCTCCAGCTCAGAAAATACCGAGTCTGGGAGTTTCAAGGACAAGGACGAGGCCACTGCTCTGGCTTGCTTCTCGCCCGAACAGAACGACGATGAAGAATTAGACGATGACCCAAGCGACCTTCTGGCCTCAAACTAACGTCACCGTTGTGGACGCCATTGAGAATGTTATAAGTGACCAAAGGTTGGAGCTCGTGCGCAGACGGTACTTCGAACTAGTGGGGGCCAAAATTTATAAGGTCAGGTCCTTACGGAGATCGTTCGCATCACTATCGCTCGAACACCTTTTGCTTCTATGAGGATTATCTAAAGGCCGAGGTTCGCTATCCTTTCCACCCTTTTATTGTCAAAATGTTGAACGCCCTTGGTATCTGTCCAGCCCAGATTACTCCTAACAGATGGCGATTTCTGATTAAATTCATTGGCGTCTATTACACCTTGCAGATTGGCCCGTCTTTGACTGTTTTAAGAAATCTTCATCAAATCAAGAACAAGTAGGGGGGTGGATATACTTTTCTGCCAGGTTCAACTTGTACTGAGGACATCCTGACAATAACAAAGAGTGGGAAACCTCAGTACTTCTTCGTTGAGGCTCCTCGCCCCACAGGCTTGCTGTACCAGTGAGGGGTTTTACGAATATGGAAGCCTAAGAAACCTCCTAAGATGAATCGAGTGCAGCGGAAGAAATTCTAGTAAAATCCTTGCGTACCAGAAGTTTCAGAGGAGCGGGCTTCTTGACATAACATTTTTTACTTTTGGTCCTAATCCTGGCGAGGACGAGTTTATCCGTGCTGGATTTTGGTTTGCACCGCGCAACGTCGTGTTATTAATACTATTACTGATCGGTCCTTTATTGTTACTGATCGACTGCTTTCTTGATTTGCAGATATGGGTCTGACACAGGAATAGGAGGCCGCCAAAGTCAGGGCAGCGACCAGGCGGCGTCTTGAGGCACTGAAAGAGAGAGCTGTACAGACTTCGAACAAAGGAAAAAGGCCGATGAAAGAGGGTGGGAGAGCGCCCAAAAGGTTAAAACCTAGCTCAGCCTCCCACAGAGACACGGCCGAAGTGTCATCTGTTCGAAGGGCTCAGGAAGAGTCTTGGACCGAGGTGACCGAAGGCGTGCTTCCCTTAGCAACAATCTCCGCAAAAGATTGCCAAAGGACGTCACCTCATACCAAGTCTGGTCGCCCGTAAAAGAGGGCAAGGGCGAGGCCCTCCTCAAAGGAACGAACTGGCCCGGACTGCTTTTCACTAGCCAAGGTTCCGACGCACGTTTTCCTGGGCGTCTCGAAAGACGCCTATATCAGCGATATCCCCAGCACAGCCTATGCCATAGCAAGAGGAAGCACCTTGCCCGCAGAGGCATCTATGATAGACGATCTCCCTCTTGAGAACGCATTTATTACCTGGCTGTCCGCTGGCGTTCAGGTACAGACGAGCTTTAATACTTGTGTTTGTATAATGTATAATGTATAATGTTATTGATAATATTAATGACGTGATACTAGTTGGTCGCAGTCCATCCAGTACCAGGCGTCCTTGTACACAAAGCTAAAGAAAGCCCAAGAGGACGCCGAGTATTCAACTGACAAGCTGCTCGGTACCATTCAAGAAAATGAGAACTTGAAGGCTAAGTTAATCCAAGCAGAGAAAGCTGAGGCTGAAGGGCGATCTGCTTGCAAACACTTTGAGTCGCTGCAAGCCAAAGTCCTGCGTTTGGGGGCCGAGGTTGAAGGGTGGCTCGAGAAGTGCCGCAAGCAGAACGAGGACGCAGATTGCCTTAGAAAAGAAGTGGAAAGGTACCGAGTATCTAAATCAGAGGCAGCCTGATTAAGGGAAGAAAAAGAAAATGAGAACGCCAGGCTGAGGGCTGAACTGAAGGTATCAAAAAAGGAGGCCCGGGCAACTGTGGAAAACTTCAAGAATTCCGACTACTGTTGAAAAATGATCTATGATCACGACAGTCGTTTATACGCGAATGGGTGGGTAGGCTACCGGGCATGGTTGAAAAAAGCGCAAGCCCTCTTTGGACATTTCTGAGTCAAAGTGGCCTGGTGAGGAAGAAGCCGAAAGAGGAGGAGAGGATTGAGAAGATGCTCGCTAAAGCTGAGGCTGACCAGGACCAAGTATCTGAGGGTGAGGGCGAGGCTGACGAGGAGGGCGAACCAGATGGGGGCGATCAGTAGTTTTTATGACACTGTAATTTTTGTAATTTTGACTTTTGTAATGAACAGATTTGAAATGATTTATTATTATATGTACTTTTATTTTGAGCATTTGACCCGTCTTTATGATTATGATTTGACAAACTTTAAATTGCAAGCCTGAGTAATGAACTAAAACCAAACAGACGATCTACCTTAATGAAGCTTGAAGCTAGACTCGGCGGAGGCTCGGACCGCGGGTGAAAACCTGGCCGCCTCGCGGCCTGACCGTGAGCACCGGGCTGTCGAGTTCCCTATCAAGTCGTTGGATCGACCAGGCAAACGTTAACCGCACCCGGGTTTGGAGATCTTGGGGACTCGACGGAGGCTCGGACCGCGGGTGAAAACTTAGCGGCCTCGCGTGCCTGATCGCGAGCATCGGGTTATCGAGTTCTCTGTCAGGTCGTTGGATTGACCAGGTGAACCTCAATCGCACCTGGGTTTGGAGATCTTGGGGACTCGGTGGAGGCTCGGACCGCGGGTGAAAACCTGGCGGCCTCGCGTGCCTGACCGCGAGCACTGAGCTGTCGAGTTCCCTATCAGGTCATTGGATCGGATCAGGTGAACCTCAACCGCACCCGGGTTTAGAGATCTTGGGGACTCGGCAGAGGATCAGACCGCAGGGTGAAAACTGGCGGCCTCGCGTGCCTGACCGCGAGCACCGGGCTGTCGAGTTTCCTGTCAGGTAGTTGGATCGACCAGGTGAACCTCAACCGCACCTGGTTTGGAGATCTTCCTGAAAAATGTAAGTTTAGATTTACAACATTAAAATGAACGAAACCAAAGCATTCTTCATTAATTTTTACAAGCAGATACAAGGAGAGAAATATTTGCAGAACAAGACGATCTATATTAACGATAATATTTCTTCAAATGTCTTGCATTGAAGCTATTCGGGAGAACCTTTCCCGCTTCTGTTCTGATTTTGTAAGCCCCTGGACCCACAATGTTTGAAATTTGGTACGGGCCTTCCCATGATTCTTTGAGTTTTCTTTCCGAGCTTCCACTCTTGAATTGATTCAGTCTTAAAACAAAATCATCCACTTGCAAAGGCCTCAGTTTCACCTTGTCGTTAAAGTGCCGGGAAGTGGTCTGTTGATGGACGATCTGGTGTAGGCGAGCTTTCTCCCTAACCTCGTTGAGCAAATAGAGGTTCGATCTTATTTTGGTCTTATTGCTTTCCTCAAAGTAGGTCTCCACCTTAGGGGATGAAACCCCTATTTCCATTGGTATGACCGCCTCCATTCTGTAGGTCAGGTTGAAAGGCGTTTCCCCAATGGCGATCTTCCATGTAGTGCGGTACGACCATAAAACCTACTGCAAGTGTTCTTTCCAGTCTAATTTATTCCGATCTACCTTTTTCTTTAGTCCTTCAAGGAGTACCTTGTTAACAGCTTCTGCCTGGCCATTGGCCTGAGTGTAAGGCTACCAACGAAAAATGTAGATCAATTCCCAATTCCGAGCACCAGGATTTAGTAGGTCGGCAATCATACTGTCTTCCATGGTCGGTAACTATGGCTTTTGGAATTCCAAAACGGCAAATTATATATTTACACAGGAACTTCTTCACGGCTTTAGCATTGATTGAGGTCGTCGGCTCCACTTCAGCCCATTTGGTAAAGTAATCACAAGTTACCAAAATGAACTTTTTCACCTTTCCCGTCCTTCTCCCAGGAAAATGTCCTAGAATATCCAAACCCCATACAGTGAAGGGCCAAGGGCTGGTAATGGATGTTAGTCTGTTCGGGGGTATCCTCGGCACCCTGGCCGACCTCTGGCAATTGTCACACTTCTTCACCCACAACTTGGCGTCTTCCTGAAGGGTCAGGACAAAAATACCCCGTTCTCAAAACTTTATGCGCCAAAGCTCTACAACCTATATGTGCTCCACAAACACCCCTGTGCACTTCGTCTAATACATATTCTGACTCTTCCTCAGACAGGCATTTCAGATACGGGCGGGTATAGGACCTTTTGTACAGACGGTCCTATATCATGCAATATCTAGCCGCTCTTCTTTTGACAACTTTTGCTTTTGCTTGATCTGAAGGAAGCCCGCCCGATTGTATATAATCTACTAGAGGAGTCATCCATGATGGAACCGACGTTCCGACAGCCAAAGTTTCGGACTCTTCATAACTCGGTCTTTTCAAAGTATGGATTCGTGCCTTTATCTTATCACATCTGTGGAGCTTTGAGAGCTCATCAGCTCGCCCATTCATATTCCTTGGAATGTGCTGTACTACTACTTTCGTGAAACAGGATAATGAGTTATTTCACCTTTTCCAGGTATTGGATCATGGCGATCTCCCGTGCTACATACTCACCCGTAATCTACTTCACCACCAACTGAGAATCACAAAAAACACTCAATTCATCCGCTCCTGTTGCTTTGGCCCATCGAAGACCCAATATCAAAACTTCGTACTCGGCTGCATTGTTCGAGGCCTGGAAATCAAACTTTATGGCGCATTCCTGTTATTTGGCCGTCAGGGAACCTCAGAGTTGCTCCCTCTCCGCCGCCAAGTTTATCAGACTGACCCATCCACGTACAATAACCAACCTTCATGCTCGGCATTTTCAGTGTTTAGGTCGCCCAAATTTTCACTCGAAAAAGTACACTCTATGATGAAGTCTGCCAATGCCTGAGCTTTAATGGCCGTTCTGGGGCTGTACTGTATATTAAACTCGCCCAGTTCGACTGACCATTGATCCATTCTTCCTGAGGTATTGTGCTTGTGCAAAGTCTTCTTCAGTGGCTAGGTTGATTCTTACCTCCACAGTGTGGGCCTGGAAATATGGTCCGTAGTTTCCTAAGCTGAGGTTACTAAAGCCAGAGCTATTTTCTCGATGCGTGGATACCTGATCTCCGCCCCTTGGAGGACTCGACTAGTGTAATATACAGGCTGCTGTTCGCAACCGTTCTCCATAAGCAACACCGAACTAACCGCCACAGCAGATGCTCCTAGATAAAGGATTAGTGCCTCGCCCTCCACCGGTTTTCCTAACACGGGAACCGAGGCCAAATACTTCTTCAACTGTTGAAAAGCCACCTCCCACTCGTCAGTCCACGAGAATGCTTTCTTCAGAGTTTGAAAAAAAGGGAAACATCTATCCTCCGATTTGGACATAAACCGTGCCAGGGCTGTGATTCGACCCGTCAGTCTCTGCACCTTCTTGGTCGACCTCGGGCTTTGCATGCCGAGATCAGCCGCAATCTTCAAGGGATTGGCCTCAATTCCCCTTGCAGTTATCATGAAACCTAGGAATTTGCCTGCCGAGACCCCGAATTTACACTTGGTTGGGTTGAGCTTCAGCCCATGAAGATTTATTGTCGAGAAAGTCTCTTGTAAATCTTCGATATGCAGTTCTGAAGTTGGACTTTTGATTAGCATGTCGTCCACATATACTTCCACGTTACGACCCATTTGTGCCTTGAATATTTTGTTTACCAAACGTTAGTAGGTCCCACCGGCATTCTTCAAACCAAATGACATAACCTTGAAGCAGTAAGTTCCCATTTCTGTAATGAAGGAGATTTTCTCCTCGTCCTCTTCGACCAACTTTATCTAATTATAACCGGCATAGGCGTCCATGAAGCTTAGTAGCTCGTTTCCGATGAACTGTCAACTAACTTGTCGATTCGGGGCAAGGGAAAACTATCCTTTGGGCATGCTTTATTCAGGTCGGTGAAGTTAACACACATTCTCCACTTCCCGCTCTGCTTTCGTACTATGACCACATTCGCTAACCAGTCGGGGTAATATACCTCCCTGATGAAACCTGCCTCTAATAGCTTGGATACTTCTTCTTGGATAACTTCTTGCCTATCTAGAGCAAAATTTCTCTTCTTCTGCCTTATTGGCCTGGAGTCCGCCCTGACACTCAATCTGTGATGCATGACAGATGGGTCAATCCCCGGCATGTCTTTGGCCGACCAAGCAAAGGCTGATGCATTTTTTCTTAAAACCGCTATCCAGGCTTCTCTCACCCCCCTGCTCCAATTTTGTACCGACAAGAACGGTCTTTTCTAGGTTACCCTCAAATAGGTTCACTGGCTTGAACTTGTCCACTGAATTCGGTCTTCTACGTATATCCATCCGTTTGTCTGGTCTGGCATCCCTGATGTCGTTCGTGTGCAAGACCTCAGCGGACTTGGTACGCAGGCTTGCAAAATAACACTGCCGTGCTACTCTCTGATTTCCACGCAGGGTGCCTACTCCTTGGGAAGTCAGGAATTTTAAACAAACATGCCAGGACGAAGGTATAGCCCTTGCGGCGTTTAAAAACGGTCGACCTAGTATGACATTGTAGGCTTATGGTAATTTTACCACGCAGAATTGCAGCATCACCGTTTTCTCAAGATTCTCGTCCTTCAATGTAACCAGTAGCTCGACCGATCCTTCCACCTCCACTGCCTTGCGGTTGAATCCCACCAGCGATCCTTCAAACGACTTCAATGTTTGCCTTGAGATCCCCATTTGATCAAAGCATTTGGAGTACATAATGTCGGCCGAGCTCCCGTTGTCAATCAGGACTCTCTGTACCTAATAATTAGAGATCTTTGTGGACACTATCAGAGCGTCTTCGTGAGGACTCTCGATCCCCCGCAGATCCTCATCGAAAAAGGTTATGACTCCCGAGGGACGCTCTTCTCTAGACTTCTTAGGACGCAAATCCACCGACTAGCGGCCTCCTTGCATACCTCTTCCTTTCCGACGATGTCCTGCCATCCAGTGAAAACCCACCGACAATCGTATGTATGACGCCTACTACATTCTCCCTATCCTCGAGAGACCTTGGAGGTCTTCTACTATTGTCTACACTTTTTCTGTTATATCCGGGTTGCTCAAAATAGCGAGAAGAGTGCTCGCCATGAGACCTGTCATCTTGTTGCGCCCTTCTGGCCCCTTCTTGTTGAACGAACTTGGTCAAACAACCTCTCCTGACCAAATGCTCTATTTCATCTTTCAGCGTGAAGCAATCCTCGATATCGTGTCCTGGGCTTCTGTGAAACAAGCAAAACTTGGAGCTGCCCAAATTTTTGGTTTTTTGTTTAAAGATTGGAGAAAATCTTAGAACACATCTTGACCGAACAGCCAGAAGAACCGCTGTTCGGGTATTATTCAGCTGCCTATAATTTTCAAATTTTCGGCAAGGAGGTGTTTGCTATCTCCTATCCTTTCTTCCTTTTTCCTTCCTCTGGCGACCTGGCAGAGCATCACGAAATTCGGGCGAGTGCTGCCTTTTGGGAGGCTGGTATGAAGGTGCTACCAGATCCTAATCTGCTTTCTCCTGATTGATATACTCCTCCGCTCGGTTCATGAGCTCTTCCAAAGTCTTCAGCGTTCTTCTGTTCAAGCTGTTCATAAACTCGGATTTCTTTAGGCCGGATCTTAAAGCGACTATCACTACTTGAGGGTTTACATCCTCCACTTCCAAAGCAGCATAATTGAAACGTCTCGCGAACTCCTTAAGAGGCTCCTCGTCGCCTTGTTTAAGAGACAAAAGGTAGGTGGAGTCCTTATTGTGCCTTTTATTCGTCATGAAATGACGTTTGAATTGGGAAACCAATTGTCCGAAGGAGTGAATGGAATCTTGTTTGAGTTGGGCAAACCACCATCTCGTGCTTCCTCTTAAAGTAGAGCAGAAAGCCCTGCACATCACTTAATCGGGAACGTCGTGTAACAACATGAGAGATTCAATCCCGATCACGAAATCATCAGGATCTGAAGTTCCATGATATTGCTTCCAAAGCCGGGATTTTAACCCCTTGAGGGATAGGACAGTCGGTTACGCTTTTTGTAAAAGGATGACGAGCTTCTGTGTGTTCGGCGAGGTATTCTACCCTTGATTCTGCCCTAACTTCTGCCATTCGGCCGCTCCCCAAGCTTTCATCTAGATCTTCAAATTGAATTCTCCGTTGGGTCCTCGAGGGCGACCTAACAGCTCACTTGGCCGAGATCTCTCATAAGGCTGTCATAATCTCCGCGTATTGCTTCTGAGTGACCGGAGTGTCTGGGTCTAGCGTGGGAATAGGAAGTGACCCACCTTCCACGCCCTTCCCCATTTGCGACCTACATTGCTCCTCAGGCTCTTCTCTGTTTTCCATGTCAGTTGAGTCGGTAAGCTAAATCAAATAGCTTTCCCATAGACGACGCCAATGTTAATGTTGGATTTGTCCGAGCTGGAGACCTGGTGATGTGGTCCCCTCAATGTGTCCCACTTGTCCGAGCTGGATACCCTGCATTCTCGAGCCCTGCAAAATAGATGACGGGAGTCGAGTCCAGGGTGAACTCCCAAGATCCTCCGATGAATAAGTCAGAAAGGGGACGAGCTCAGTAAACGGTAATTAGGGGAGAGGTAACTAGACTTTTTTACCTTTTTTGTTATCTTACTCTCTTCAAGAAAATAACAAATATATATAGAGTAGACGAGCACGTGCACGGGCCACTGAAACTGTTCAAGTATGTAAGTGAATAAGCAACTGCCACGTGGCAGGCTCCCATTGACTGTCACTAAACTATATTAACAGTAAATATCTAAACTGAATAAAAAATTTATTATTTTTAATACATCAAATAGTAATGCCCTTTTGGTAGTTTATACACAAAGTAATTTTTTTGATCATGCTCTCTGGTAATAATTTTTAGATCATCTAAATAGATAGTAAATTGAGACAAAATAATCTGTCAATCCAAACACACCATGGAGAAGCCAATTTTTATGCTGACAGGCTTGACAACTTTAGCAACTCCTTGATTTGGGAGTGCATATTCTTGAGGAAGCCATTGTTGGTGTAGGTGTCCTGCTTAATCAGGATTGTTAAAAAAAAAAAAGAATATGACTCTCAAAAGTAATCATATGAAATGAAATTGAAGCTACTTTACCTTTGTATGTAGTGTTTTGACCCGCTACATGCCCATGGCCCGAGTCTACTTCCCTCAAATCAAATGTAGCTCAAAAACAATTTCCCATGGGTTTTGAAACATGAACTGTTGAACACGCCGTTTTCTGGGTGGATAGTAAACCTTCAACCTCGACCATGGCGGACAGAATCTAAAGCTCTGGCCTCTTTGCAATGAGCCTTGCAAGTTGGACGACCTAATCTTATTATTTATTGGTAGCAACTTGCAATACTGGAAAATTTTCCCGTCTGTTTCAGAGACTTCCAATTTTGTTCGGCTTTCTACTTTCTACTTACCAAATTAAGCTCATCAACATGTCAGTGGAAGAAGACCATCACTCAGAGCCACGCCCCTCTGGTATTATCTTCAGCCTCCCATGCTAATGCTAACATTACTTGAATATTAATTGAATTTAGCAACTCAAAAACTAACATTAGTTTCTTATATTTTGCAGCTGGTTTTGATAATTCTAAACTTCATGAGATCATTTCTGAGGGTTCACTAGATTTTGATGAATGGGTTTCACTTATTTCAGAGATTGAGAAAATGCACCCTGTAAGATTCATGGCAACACTTGTGGAATTTGATTGATCCTCCCTCCCCCTACTAAAAGATAAAAATAAAATAAAATAAAATAAAAATAAAAACACTTTCGCTCAGTTATTAAACCTGTAGTTTTTCTCTCTGTGCATGGCTAATGTTTATACCTGATTGAAATCTGGGTAAAGTTGGTTGAATGTCTTGATAAAGCTCAAAGTTTTTGGATTATGGAATCAATTAAATATGTAAAATAAAGGATCAATGAGGCGAGTTTTAACTTACTAGAGAAAATAGAAAGGTCGGGTGAGGTAGATCATTCTGTAGCCGAAGTAACAAAAGGCAATATTATAAAATATATGTAAAATCAGACTAGATGCAAAGAAAAATGGTGGTGGAATCAAGAGGTCTAAGAAAAAAAATATATAAACAAAAAGGGAATTTGGTGATGGGGATACACAGTTGTAATTGCTAACTATCTGAAGAGATGTGCAGAGTATAAATTGAACCAGAAGGCTGTTAAATAGGTGATTTATTACCTATGATGACTTCCTAACATATTATGCTGAAAACAGTTTGGAGATAATGAAGCAGAAAAGTAGGTCTAGAATTTTTTTTTTTCAAGTATGTCGATGTGACAATCAAAACGTTTAAGGTACTGAAGAAGAGGTCAATGAAAGATCGAGACTTCTTGTCCTTCCCCTGTATTTCTTTCTCTTAACAACATTTCTTTTTCTATAAAAAAAATAAAAGAAGAAAGATCGAGAATTTATTTTGAAATGCTCTATAATGTAAGACATATGGAAAACTTGAGGAAGTTAAGCACTATTTTGAGGACGGTAGCTGATAGTTTGCTCGGAATGTTAGTAATTAAACATTTTACTTAACATTTGTTTATTAGTTTTCCTGCTCTTGAATTGAACTGGTCTGCTGAATGTAAATAAGGTATTACGTGCTATTAATGCAGGATGACATGGAGAAAATATGTTTCGTTTATGACTCTTTCTTGTTGGAGTACCCTTTGTGTTATGGATATTGGAAGAAGTATGCTGATCACATGACACGCTTATCCACCATGGATAAGGTTGTTGAAATCTTTGAAAAATCTGTGCTGTTGGCAACCTACTCAGTTGACATGTGGCTTTACTATTGCCGCTTCGGTATGTCAGCATTTGAGGATCCATCTGACATTCGTAGGTAAACTTGATGAACAAAATTTGTTATGGTTTCCATAAGTGGTGTCATCTATAAATATCACAAGACACTTGCAATATGGCTCATCTATGACCTTTTAGAAATCTCAATAAATTTTTCAAACTGATGTAAGCCACTCTGCTTGCTACTGGTCCCTTTTAAGTGTTCAATTGTCTTCTTGTAACTTCTCAATTAATCAACATTTTTACTTAATGATGACTGATGAGTACATGAAATGATCTTAATTTCTGGAGGAAATTTTTTGTGTCTTGACACTCTCTATCTCCTCAATAATGTGAACCTCAGGGCCATGTTACTCTTATGCAAGCTAATATCCATGCTAGGATTGATTGGTTTAGCAGCATGATCATAGTTTTTCAGTGCATTATGATTTTGAAAAATTTTTCTCATGACGTTATATGTTTTAGTTTTGAGATGAAATAAGTTTGGTACCAATTTAGTTTCTTAAATAAGGTTTGTTATATGAGGCCATAATTTTACATCCTTGAGTTCTAACCAGACGAGAATCTGAGTATGGTGTGCTGCCTCATATAGCCTTGTTGTACATGGATCACATGACATCAGAGGATCATAGTCTGCCAATGTATTAGCTAGGATGGTCTGCATTGTTATAACACATTGTTGGACCAGCAAGGAGGCACAAACCATTTAAAGGCGCAAATACATAAATTGACATTGTGCATGTACTTTTTTAACATCCAAGAAGTCTAAAGGAGTAAAATAATGTACCACTAAAAGAAGAATTGAAATCCAATTTAACAGATGTTGTGGCTTGCTCCTCTATCACTTTTACAATGGGGTTTCCCTTGCCTTGAAATTGCAGTTGTTCATTTCCCACATAATACTCAACTCTATACAAGGTAGGACTTCTGTTCAGATTATTATGCCATATCTGGCCTTCAACCTTTTCCCCTTCATGTATTCCATGAAATTCTACTACCTTTTCAAGTATCAGATACTCTCCATTTAAAGACAGCACCTAACACCAAAGACGGACTTCCCCAACTGTATGACTTGATATAGTGATGTTTCTAATTATAAGAATTTATATCTGTCTAGGTATATCAATCTGCACTTTATACCCATTTCAATTTACATGCTTTCTTTATCCATTTAGGAGAGGATATATGAATAGTAAGCCACTTGATGTAGGATTATGCATAGGGGCTTCATAGTAGGCTTTTTATGGTTTTTCTTGTAGGACTATGGTTATAGTTTCCAAAATTAAGATATATTTTGAAGTCAGTTACTTGTGCTTTGACTGTTTTTAAAAGGCTTGATTGCCCCTTGAGAGATGTTGAATCAGAGCAGAGAGCCGATTTGTATTGGATTTGAACTAATCCCCTCTCCTCTTCCCCACACCTATTTGTTCCAGTCCCTGGATTTTAGAGCGAACAATGCCCAAGTTGGGAGATAAACTAGAGTCTCTGTCTTGTAGACAGCATGCACATCACCATTCATGGGCTTTATATGTGAATCTTAATTGTATAAAGAATTGTATAAAGAACTGAGCTTTACTTTATCATGCCAGTTACTTGAAGTGAACACCTTAATCTGGACTGCTGTGTGTTTCCAGATCCAGATTTATATTGAATGGATGATGGACTGATTTGAACTGTTTGATTTCTGCATCCCAAAACTTCTTAACTCTTCATTTCTTGGTTCATCTTGCTTTAAAATAAGACTCAAAGGCTATTAAACAGGCTTTTCATTGAATTTTTTTGGCAGATTATTAAAAAGAGCAATTTCTTTCGTTGGGAAGGATTACTTATGCTACACCTTGTGGGACAAGTATATTGGATTTGAGTTTTCTCAGAAGCAGTGGAGTGTTCTCGCTCACATTTACATCCAAACTCTAAAATTTCCAAAGAAAAAGTTACATCAGTATTATGACAGGTCTGTATTGCTTTCGGAATTTTCGACTTCTAAAAACTGATTCAAGTTTTGGAGATTTGGAGTTATTAGCCTATAAGTTTATTTATGTATCTGCTAGTTATTTGGTGTATTTTTTCCTGACAAACATTAGTATTCCGTATAGCCATTATCATATTATAACCTTACATCACTCTTTTTTTCTCTTGTTGTCTTTCTTTACCACTGATTGGTCATGACTTGTATCAATCCGTGTTAATGAATTGCAATGCCTTAGTGCTTTTGTAATATAATTCTTAAAATAACTGTCAACCTAAGAGCTAGTAATATGGCTTCTAATCCTACAGCCACTGTTTGAACGTTAAGTATGACAAAGCCCAAGATGCATCATCTTTTTCTATTTACTCAACGAAGTTGAGTAATTAACATTTTTGAACAAGGTGACATAAGTATTTGATGTTATTTTGATTAATCATGTTAGAAAGTTCCAAATTCCAATTATGATATGGGCTGGTAGATGTTCTTTTAATAGCTGTGATGCAGGATTCCTTTTCCTGACCTAGGTGCTCTTAGGATCACAATCAAATGAATTTGAAGTTTTTCACTGTTGGGTTCTAGAACTAGAACTAGCTACAAGCCTACAACTAGGGAATCTGCATTTTAGAGAGAAAGTTTCGCAACTTTGACTGCACCAAGAAAAGAGCCGTAGCTCCACATCTGAACCTTATATAAATAATTTGTTGGTTTTGTGAAGTGATGAGAGACTCAAGTGTGTTATTTGACCTAGATATTGTAGAGTATGGCGTAGGAAGTGGATGGGCGAAAAGTGGGCTCATATTGATATTGATGGGGATCAAGTTACAGCCATGTCTTCATTCAAAAGATATTTAACAAGTAACAATTTATTTTGGCATAAACATTATGTTCCCTAGATTTATGGCCATCGAAATTCTCTCTTAAGCTGTGGATTAAATGAAGGAAAAACTTAGTTATAAGTGTGAATACTTCAATCCAATCATCCTTCTGCACTGCTTGAGGAACATCCTAAACCTGATTAGACTACAAGAACATCCCAATCCCAGTGACACTTTTTGAACAATTAAGGGGAAGTGCTGCTCCCAATCCATAGACATTCTGATAATCAATTGAAAAGACTAGTAGTTGATATTTGATAATGTAAATAAAATTTTCGTTATTCTTGGTTATCTAAAAGTATCATTTACTCGCCTAAAAGAATAAGGAACTAATTTTGTTATCACTATTGAAGGTGTAGACATTTTTAAGCTTAGTGTAAGCATTTCAATGAAGACAAATGTACTATTCCCTTTTTTTTTTCGATTGTTCCATTTCCAGTTCTGTTTTAAGATTTTTGAGAATTGTATGCTCTGTTAAGTCACTTTAATACTTAATTCTTAAATTATTACTTATATCTACCAAGTGGAACTCAATTTATTGATTGAGGTGGAGGCTTTCTTCTCAGCAACAGTATCCATTTTATTTGAGAAACACCCAATAGGATTAAAACCTATTTCATTATGTAGATTGGAACAATTTACTAATTGCTTGCATGGTCACTGAAAACAGAGGGTTTACTGAATTCTTCATAGCTAATCTTGTGCTATCGTTATGTGTTTGTATGAGGATGTTATAATTCAATAGCATCATTAAATAGGGGACAAGTGTAAAGGAAAAGCAAAAACCCATGAGTTACTACTGTTCATGACTTTGCACACTGTTGCAAGACAGGGTGGCATTTCCCCCTTCTCTTTTCTGGTTTTTATATCCTTTTATGTAGTTGTTGCAGATGGTCAGATTAAGAGTGATTGGGAGTACAGATAAAGGGACTGGATTTAGGTTCTCAGAGACTCTAGTATAAAACTTTTTTATGAAATCTCTTCTACTCGGTTTTCTATTAGAGTTTTTGGGTTTCAGAGCTTTCAGGTTCAGGGCTGTTAAACTCAGTCAACCTTTATTCCACTTCAGTTTTTGACTCATTTCCTGCATTCTTCTTGCTGGAATCACATATTAGTGACGGGCAGGATGTCTATTAGCATCAAATTATTACCTTTGTGCATAGTATTAGTTTCTTTTGTTTTCATTTTTTTCGTAACATTATGGATGCTGTACAATTTTTCAACTTATTTTAATTGCTTATGACACTCTATAGTGTAGAATGCCATACTCCTTTCCTTGTTGAACCAGAAGAAGAATTTATTTTTCAGACATTAGTTTCATGTTCTGTCAGATTTAAGAAGTTGGTAGCTTTTTGGGAAGATGACATAGCATCCTTGAGCAATTCTACCGTGGAATTGCAATCTGAACCTTTGGTTGATGAGCAAGTCCCTTTACGTTATAAAAATGATGAAATTTCTTGCATCATCAAAGATCTGGTGGATCCTTCTGTTGGCTTGAGTAGGTCAAAAGCACTGCAGAAGTACATTACCATTGGAGAGCAGTTCTATCGGGATGCTTGCCAGTTGGATGAACAGATTTCTACTTTTGAGTCTAACATTCGAAGGTCGTACTTCCATGTCAGGCCACTTGATGGCAGCCAATTGGAGACCTGGCATGATTACCTGAATTTTATTGAAATTCAAGGGGATTTTGACTGGGTATTTTTGTATAAATTAATTAAACTTAAGTGAAATTTGCCTGTTCATACCTTCTATTTGTTGTTTATTTATCTATCTTTTTGTTGGTTTCTTTAACCTTCCCTTTCCTTAATTGAGGATAGGCTGTGAAGCTTTACGAGAGATGTTTGATTCCTTGTGCTAACTACCCTGAGTACTGGATGCGTTATGTGGATTTCATGGAAGCTAAAGGAGGACGAGAATTAGCAAACTATGCTTTGGATCGAGCTACAGAAATTTTTTTGAAGGTACCTACGAATAAGGAGTCTAATTTATTCTTAAGACAACAGATAATCAAATTTCTGGATAATTTTATTTATGAGTTTCATATCAAATATTAAGCATCTGCATATATTTTCTTTTTCCTCAGTTTTCTAGTGCTGGTATGAAAAACAAGTAAAAAATTTGTATGGGGTTTTAAGTCGTGGCCAAACTGTTTAAATAATCATTAAAAATAGGTTTCAATCAAAGCTGAGTTAATATGCGAGGTATGCTGAAGTCCTATTTATAAACGTGCATTCAATGAGCAAAATGAAGTAGCAAGACAACTAGAGTTACTTTTGTGATTGCATATGTCTTGTGACATAAGAACTAATTGGTCAAACACATAAATGTTAGATTAATAAATTGAAGAAATTCTATAACACTAAAATCAAGGAATTAAAATTCGTTTCGAGATACCGTTTCGGTAAGTCTGAAAATGGAAACGATTCGGGAAACGGTATGGAAACGCTAATTTTTTGGAAATGCATACATATAATAAAATAATTCATAAAATGCTAATAAATACATTAATAAATAATATATATATATATATATAGAAATTAAACTACGAGAAAATATAAATAAATTAAATTAATAGAAAAAATAAATAATTTCTTAACTAATGATATTCTAGAATAATGAACATAACAGTTAATATATTAAAATTCTTCCTTCATTTGAAATAAATTAAACTAACATAGTTTAATGTAGCTCCCCTCTGCCCTGATAAGCTTTTTATCTGTAAGCTTTAATTAATATAAAAAAGAAAAAAAAATGCGTGCTGGTAAAGCAAAGAAGAGAGTTTAACTGAAAAAATAAAAAACAGAGACAGGAAAAAGAGAAGCCACCGCACGGATAAGGCAAATCTGCCGAGAGAAAAAGGGGAAGAAATGGAAGAAAGTTGTGTATCATGACTCAAACTCAAAGAGCCCTTCGATTCAAAACTCAGATCTGAAAATTCGTGAAGACTCCTCCTCCGCTTGAGCAGACTTCTCCTCATCTGTGACTTCTCCTCCTTCTCCTCTTCAGATAAGCTTCCTTCCTTTTGCTTTTGTCTCTGTCTTCTATCATCAACTCAGAGCTTTGAATTTTTTTTTTCAATTTTGTCACCTTGCACTCTTCGTACATTCAAAAATTCATATGAAACTGTTTTCCGTTTCGAACTGTTTCGGATGGAAACGGTGGAAACAGAGCCGTTCCCATCGAAATTATAGGGTTTCGTTTTTGTAGGTAGGTTTCGTTTTGGTATGGATGGAAACCAAATCGATTCACCTGAAACGGGGGAATTGACACGACTTTTTTGAACCTTGCTAAAAATTTTGTTTGGCTTATAATGTTCTCTGGAAGTAGCTACTGAATAATGTTCCATAATGTATTGCTGTATAAATTTGGATTTTACATCAACAGGCCATCCTGAGAGGATCTAATTATTTAGACATAAAAGGAGCTTCATAGTACTTGGATGAGGTTTCTTGCTTCTGATTCAGTATGTTGACATGAAAGCGAACTAGATTTGAGCCACATCTGAAAGCATATAGTTTTAGAGGAATATGGCTTTTTTGAATTGACTCATGAGTCATGTCCCCTGTGGTAAAAGATTTTGATCTATCTGTAAAGGTGTTCGATATAGATGTGGAATCAAAGTAGTACTTACTTGTTTAGACAGGCTAGTTGCATTGCAGCTTAAGAAATGGACGAGCCTGGTAAGTTCAGTGACTGTGAAGGAGATATTAGGAACTTCCGTGATCAGATCCAATATAATCTGTCAGCTATGCTCAAGAGGAAGTTTTTGGTTAGTGGAACCAATGAATAATCGTTATAGTTAACATACTTATCAATGACAGGTAACTCTTTTGGTACATAATTTTTTGTAATGAAATTGTATTGCCAATTACTAATAATTTTGTATACATTGCATATAGAATTGTCTACACAACAATTTACAGTAATTCGATGATAGCTTCTTTTAGAATACACAAATGATTAAATTACACCCCTTATTACAATCTTGAGCTTTAGATGTTGTGGTAATTTATCATGGTATTAGAGTAGGAGGTCCTGAGTTCAAACTCTACTTTCATAATCTGCAGCCCCTTTAAAAGTCCTAAAAATTCATGTGTTAGGCTGATCCATTGAAAAAGAAAGTATCCAGCTCACCCATGAGGAGGAGTGTTAGAATATACAAATAATTAAATGACTTCCTGCACTAAAAGCTTGAGCTCTTAGATGGGTGGTAATTTATAAGCTTCTATATCTGAATTTTATAACATAAGCAAGAACCATTTATTGAATAATAATTTAAAGCTAATAATGATAATTTTTGGAACCGAACCCCAATTTATTTATCTTTTCATTTTATTCTACCTTTAGAAACAATGCTTATGGAAGGAATACTAAAGGTGATCAGGCCTCTAATTGGGATGATGTAGCAGTAGCCATAGGCTTGGGCTGGTTGGAGAAGTTCATTCTACTGTCCATGGGGCTGTTGTGGTGCTGTCCAAAACCCTCAAATGACCCTTCAAGCTCCCCTTTCATCTTTCCAACGTGGAACGACATCCGTCCTAATACCAGTGCAAAGCATAGCATGATTTCATCACCTTTACCTTCTCTAACACCGTACCCTAGTTATCTAAAACCCTAAACTTTCTCACTGCCCTAAGTCCCCTGAAAACCATATTTCCTATCCTAACCACCCTTTTCCTTCAAACCATCTACTTTCCCAACCCTGAATTCCTTTTAGCACTAACCCCAACCCTAAAATGATAATGTCTTAAACAAATCCTACATCATGGGGAAAGCTTTTTTTTCTTTTTATATATAGGTAAAAATTCACTAAAGCACCGCTAGGCGCCAGTAGGTGCAAACCCTTGTACACAACAAGAGATATACAAGGTTCACCACCCAAAGGACTAATGAAATGAAAACAAAAACGAATACAAGACATCAAACATTGAAATTTAAAGCATCCAAAAAAAAACCAAGAATTTAACAAGTAGACCCATGGGGGAAGCGTCTTGTTGACACCTTTCTCATCCTTGAAGTCTTGCTTACTGGCTTGGGCAATTTATCACCCACCTATTCTGCAATATCAGTGAAAGAAATCAGTCTTTGAGACAAGAAAGGAAAATATATTTTCTTTTCCGATAAATGTTGAGAAATTAAATATTTTTATTCATAAATATTAGTAATTGTTATCAGTGGTCCCATAAATATTAGCTAATAGATAATGGAGATTAGCACCACCTATGAGATAGATTTATACCAGAAGAAGCGATGTTGGTAAATTATAACTAACCTGTTAATTTGGTTTTATGAACGTTTTCAAGTAGTACCTTTTATGAGAAATTGTGTGGTATTGCTCCAAAAGTAAATTTCAATTATTTCCATGTATGTTCTATTTAATATTAGTTTCTGTCATGCTGAACCTTGCTTGATTGTGTTCTTCTAGGATTCTTTGAGTTCATAGCTTTATGCATGACTTGGAGATGTTTATTGCCCTCATCATATGTTCGTTGCAGAGAGTGCCAGCGATCCATCTGTTCAATGCTAGATTTAAGGAGCAAATAGGAGATGCTGTTTCTGCCCGTACTGCTTTTTCCCGGATGGGTGTGGAAACTGATTCGAACTTTGTGGAAAATGTTATACTAAAAGCTAATATGGAAAAACGTCTGGTACATAATTGAATCTTGTACTATTAAAGTTAAATGAACTTTATGCAGTCTAGATTTAGAATAATGGCCTGTATTTTTGTGCATTACCAATTTGGTCAGGGAAACAATGTTGCAGCTTTTGATGCATTCAAAGAAGCAATAGAAATTGCTACAGTGAAGAAGTTACATGCTCTCCCCATCTTATATGTTCATTTCTCTCGGCTTAAATATATGGTGGGTATTAAATGCAAATCCAGTTTCAGTATTGAGTTCTTGTATATATTCAAGAATCTATCAGTGGTTTGCCTATGGTTATAACTTAGTTACACATACCATATTGTCATTTTGCTTGTTCTGTTATGTTTCCTATAATAAACTCCTCTCTAGTGACCCAGCCTTGCTCCCTGCTATTCATTCTGTTAAAACAATGCATATACGTAAATATGTAATATCAGCAATAGACAAGGAAGGTTGAACGTAGGTCCTTGGATCTCTGATATTTTCGTTGAAAGTTAAAACTGAATTGGTTGGCACAGAGTCACATACTGCTTACATCATAATTTATTGGAATCCCTAAGTGCCCAAAATACATAAAATAGGAGACTTGTTTCTTTAAATCATGGTATCAAGATTATATGATTCCCTAAAATTTAGTGTGCGACTTTTGCATTTTCTGCTGATCAAGATGTGCTTCTTCCACACATTCTCTAGCCTTTAAGTGCATGTTTTGCATATGCTTGTTCGAGCCTAGCAGGCGATTTTGGTGCATTCAAATAATTTTATTTTTTATTTTTTATTAATTTCTAGGTGTACTAGAGCAGTCTCACAAAGTACTATTGTTGCTTTCACACATACTATTATCTTCTTTACTTTTAAGGCAATTCTTTCCTTCCGTTTCTTATTCATTGGATTTTGCTGTTGTGTAGTGCAATAATTTTTTTTTTCTTGCATCTTTTTCGGTATCAAGAGTACAAATAGTGCAGATGCTGCCATAGATATCTTGATTGATGGTATCAAAACTTCGCCGCACTGCAAATTACTTCTAGAGGTATGTGTATCTATTTCAATATAATCATTTTATAGCTTGTAGTATTGAGAATTATGCTTCAACTAATGACTACACGTCAAAAAGTACACCCTTGTGCTAGCTTTATTGCCAACTACTTGTGAAGGTTATCTGAAACTTCAAAGACAAAAGTCATTGAATGTCTTACTGTCCATAAAGATTTAGTGCCAGAATTAACCGATTTCTATTTTAGCTGATATATTCTCATCACGAGTTGCTGACTGCTTTTCAATCTAATGAAAACTGTTCCCCCTTTAACCTGGTGGAGGAATAGAATTATATGATAGTTTGAAGTTTTCTGGGTGCTTATGACTTGTCTTTTATAAGTAAATATTATTAGAGAAGGAAGCCATGGGGGCATAACCTTTTTAAGAGGCAAAAGAAAGAAGAATATATCCAAGTTCAGAGAATTTGAGAAAATCAAGGCATATTTCTGCTGAGGAGCAAAAAGAAACAGCACTCCTGTATAATATTGTCTACAATAATCGTCCAGCGTCCTCAAATCAGCCAATGAGCTGAGGCTTAACAATTGGGGAAATAATAAAAAGGAACAAATTCACCAGATAATGGCATTACTTTGAAATTTGAGCTACTATAAAACATATAGTTACTTCATACTGATAATTCTACTTTTGCAGGAATTAATAAAATTTGCATTGATGCTTGGAGGGTCCAAACACATTGGTGCAGTAGAATCTGTTGTAGCTAATGCAATATCTGCAGAACCTAGTAAATCTGAAGGTTTGAGTGCAAAAGATGCAGAAGATATATCCAGATTATATCTAGAGGTCAATGTTTCTCTTCAAACTCAATGATACTGGAGTCTGTCATTATGATATAGGTGTAAATCACTCCCTCCGTCCCATTTTATGTATCTTAGTTGAGTTTGCACAAAGTTTAAGGTGGTTTATTATTTTATTAGGAAACGCATCTCAACTTTTAAGGAAGTCCTTTTTTCTTTTCCAAAAATGCCCTCAACTTTTTACTTGAAAATAAAATAGTAAGGTTGTAGAAAGGAAAGTGAAAGACTTAAAAGAGCAAGTTTACCAAGAGATATATTTTAGGACGTCCAAAGGAGGAAAGTGAGATATAAAATGGAACAGGGGGATTAGTATAAAGCAATTTAAGATTCCTATTTTGTTAGATTGACTTTTTTCTTTAATCAGCTGTGAGATATAGACCCATTTGCTTCTGCTGGTAATTGATATCTTAGTCATGCTAACCGTGATGAATTCTCCAACACATGGACTAATAGCCCATTTACAGTAAAGGAAAATTGGCTATTTTAAACTGTTCGTACTAATAGTTCTGTAACTATAACAGTTTGTTGACCTCTGTGGAACTACACATGAGATAAGGAAGGCATGGAATTGGTACATAAAATCATTTCGAGACACTGTTAGGACAGATTTTCAAAAGCAACTGGTTAGATGTGAAAGACCAGTGAAAATGGTTAAAGACACAAGAGCGGAGATTTCTGTTGTTAGGCCTCATCACTCTTCTGGGAATTGTAGTTCTAACTGCCCTGTTCAGCTACCAACAGAAGACAAGCAATTTTCACCACCAAAAAACCATGATGCCCAGTCTGACTGTGAACCCACTGACCAAATGTCTGATCCTAGATCGTCTTTACTGGAAAATCATGATAGTCAGTTTAATGAGGCCATGTACCAGCTTCAAGCTGAAGAAACTGATGACAATGCACAAAAAGGAGTAAAAGAACTATCTCCTGAAGTTTCTGAAGAACCAAGAGATGATGTAACTGTACAAAATTTGTCACTTTTAGATTTGGATGTAGTAAAAGACATAAGTGCAGAAGATTCAGAGGAACCTAGAAAAAATCATTCTGAGGAAAATTTATCATTAGAAAATTTAGGGAATCAAACTTCTGAGATGATTGAATCCTTACAACCTTTGCATGAAGAAGTTGAAGCTCGTAATTTGACAAAGAATGAGCATGAATCAGAAAAAGAAGTGAAGCCACCATCATTGGAGAGTCTATCATTGAATCCTGAGGAAAATACCCCTCCTGATTCGCTACCCACAATGTCTCACAAATATGAAGCTCCTCAAGAAACATGGAAATCAAATGGAAGCATAATAGAGATTTGTCCTAATGCTGTGTCCGATCAAACTTCCAAGCCTGCCCAAATGGAAATCGAGATGAACAGCTTGTCTTCAGCAATCCATCAGAATCCTATACCAACAAAGCCACTTTCAGAGCCCCAATTTCCTGCAAATAGTGGTGGAAGCTGGCATCAGATAAATGATGCAGGTAAACTTCGTAGAGGTTCCAAACTTGGGTTTCGCGGACATTCACATAGAAGACATGAACGGCGGCGGGTATCTCCACATCGACGAGAGCAGGCTGAAATGGGTGCTCAAGGGCCTAGAACTCAAGTTTATCCCTCTCAACCCGTGTCTTTGCCGAACACACACATTCAGCAAGGCAGTCAAGCACAAAGTCAGTTTCAAGCAACAGCTACTCATTCTGTTGAAATATCAACTCACCCCTGGCCAATACAGAATGTTCAGCAACAGTACTTCTCCTCTCAACCTCAGCTGCCTGCCCAACAAGTCATGTCACAACTATCTCAAAATTTAGCCCAAGGTGATGGACAATATGTGCAAATGCAGAGCAATGAAGCATATAATCAGATGTGGCAACATTTTTATTACCAGCAGCAGCAGCAGCAGCTTCATCTGCAGCAACAGCAGTGGCAACAGCAGCAGCAACATCAACAGCCACAGCAACAACATCAACAACAGCAGCAGCTTCAAATGCAACAGCATTATATTCAGCAACAACAACAGCAATCCATCTCACCGGGACAGTTGCAACAGAATCAGCAACTATTGCAGTTGCAACAGCAATTTCTACTGCAGCAGCAACAACTCTATCAGCAGCAGCAACCTCAACAACTCTATCAGCAGCAGCAATCTCCACAACAACCACATCTTTATCTACCTCAGCAAGTACAGCAGCCGCAGCCTCAGCCACAGACACAGGTACAACATGAAGAACAACAAGAAAAACAGCACGAGCAACCAATAACTCCCCAACATAATCAATGATGGATGGTAACCGCAGGTGTGTTAACAAAATCAGATTTGCATAGGCATCTAATTACTTTTTCTTGCTGGGGCTTTAGGGTTTTCAGGGTGGTGAACTTGCACAAGAGAAACCTATGATTGATGATCTTCTATCATTCACTTCTATCATGGTCTATTTTTAGGCCTGAATGTTGGAGCTTTATGCTATTTACATTATCACCCAGCCTCTTCAACAAACTCATCTCCTATAGATTTGCTTAAAGTCCTCTTATAAAATTTTGTTTTCATTTGTAAATCTTAAAATTGAAGCTTTTCTTAGAAGTTGACAGCAAGCACTGCCTTTGCTAAAACTCTACGTCATGTACTGCATAAATTTCCAACTGAGGAAAACATTATATATAAAAAAAAATGGTTATCCTGTTTTTGAATTCAGTAGCCCCTCCCCCTTGCTTTTCTTTTTCCTTATTATCCTTCAATCTTTACAAGCAGAACTTTGACCTTGTCAAGTGTTATATGCCATTTTCCCTTGAAAATAATATTATCTTCCTTTGTAAGGGCATGCTGACTTGCTCACCTTGGGAATCATTAGCGGAAGTGGGAGTGTGAATTAGAGCGGGAGGTTCTTAGAATCCTTGTGAACGTCAGCTAATCATTTCCAGTAGCTGAATAATGGCTGCAAAATTTGATGTACCTGATGGGTCAAGCCATATGTTTACTACAGCAGGCAACTTGGTTGTATTTTCCCATAATAAGATATACTTGAGACTGCCTCGTATGTTGGAGCTGGTGAACTCCCACTTCCCCAAGGAAAGTTTAGTTGGTCGGTCTTGTCGGATCATTTCCTTTGCTTTTATATGTTTCATGCTCAAGTCTCTCTTATCGTTTTATGTTGTTTTTTGGTCATGTAGAGCCAAGGAGAAACACCCCTACATGATCAAAATCCTTCAGGCGTACGCAATAGAAATATTGTCACTGTCAATAATTGTTCAGAAAATTTTGCCTCGAGACTGACTGATGCTAGAAACTAAGTTTGTTTCATTTCTATAGCTTATAGTGAAAAGCTAGATTGATTAATTAGCTTTAGTTCCTGCAATTTCATCTAAATCCTGCTGGCAGTAAGTTACACGTGTCAAGAGCTGGGAATTGCAAATGGGTTTGTTTTAAAAGGTGGGTACAGCCTTCAGGAAAGAGATTTTATTTCTGTTGTGTAATCTGCGAAGCATAGTAAGTCCATCTAGCTAATCAATCTTAACATTGATTGAATGCTAGAGTCCAGTACTGAGTCTGTTTCTTCCACAACTGGTACTTCAATGACCTAATCAATCTAATTTAAGACCCCGCATTACTAGTTGAGTGGAAGAGAAATGGCTTCTCAAGATTTTCAGATCGTTTTCGTTACTCAAATATTTTCTTTAATCAAGAGACCAAAATCTCCATATACATAGAATTCAGAATCAAGCATGAACAAAATCTCCACAAAGATGGCTTCGATATATCACAAGCTGAGGCTACTTGTCAAAAACTATTCCATGATTAGAAATCATTCCATGCTTTAGAAAAACACTTCAAATATAATCTTGATTATTATCACTGACCTCCAAAAAAGAATTTTGGTCCTATGCTCTAGTTTATTCTGATGAAAGTGGGTATTGTTTACACTCCAGAATTTTATTTTTTTTTAATTAATACCCTGTATGGCAATCATATCAATTCAAGCCCTAAATGATAGATAGGAAAAGGGAGACAACAACTAATTTCCCGGCTTCTCTTTTTAAACATTTCCATTTCTTATCTTTTCGCATAATGATCAAAGATTAGAAGAAAACTAACAAAGAATTCTTCCTAGAATCTTCAGTTTTCAACTCAACACCAAAAGCTCTTGTTCTATTACATACAAAGAGAAAAATGAAGAGAGCTAAGGAGGGTTAAAGGCGATGGAATAAATAGAGGAAGAGAAAATGCCATGGTTACAATCTAATATCTCAAAAGAGATTTTACAACTAATGTGTAATAAACCAGAGACTTGCTTCTAATAAAATATAAATGACAAAAGAATTGTGAAAAAATCAGGTTGCATGGTCCTAAGAACTCTGAAGGAAAGAACTAATCAAACTTTACATATATAGTATAATGCCTTTGGTGGGTGACACATTGACGACACAAAAAAAAATAAAAAAAATAAAATAAAATAAAAACTTTACATACCTACTATAATATTCCCTTGAGGAATAATATGTTATTCTCTTCACAGACCTGCAGACAAGGGATGCAAACTGGTAAAAAGTGTATGGAGTTTGATAGTTAGCAAATACATGCTAACCAAACCTATTAACTAACTCTCTAACTTTTAAGAAGGAAGATCATCACTTCAAACCATCCTACTCCAGAAATTGCTACTTCTTGGAAGGACTAATCATCAAGAGGCTGCTTTATATAACATATATGTTTATCTTACTTTCCAGTCAATTATCATAAGTTTTTATTTCCGTATTTGGAAGTTGACTCATGTCCAGTGACAGATATCACAATTTTCAGAGGCCAGTTCCATAACATAATTCCCACAATTAAGGTACAGATGTGTGAAGAGACAGCTTGGGCAGTACTACACATAATAATTACATTTATCTGATATATAGCTTCTTTGGAATAATCTTGACTTGTTTGCCAAACTACTCTACAATCTATAGAATAACTTAATTTTAAACCACTGAAATTAATCTCATTCTTTTAGAGGTATTTGCCATTTAAATGTAGGAGTCTATCATCATGATTATAAAAAGTGACAGTGACTAGCTAAGTATATAGCACAAAGAAAAAGCGTATACTAATTTGAAGTATCTCAGTTCATAATCTGCTTCATCGACCTCTCTGCACACTTTTCATAAAAATACTACAGAGCATGCAAATCCAGATGCAACAAAACAAGGATCAGAATAGAATTTCAGAATTCTAACGAAGGATATTTAATAAAGAAACCATTAGATTAACAAGTTAACGACCTCGAAGAAAAATAGGATTTATTACCTCAGAGGTTTGGCAACCCAATTGAAATTATAAAGGTTGACAGTGTCCAACCCAAACCTGATGAAAAGTCAAGATACTTCAAAAAAAGAAAATGCAAATTAATTATGGACTTATTTAAAATACGACTGAAACATATCCAGCTTGATGAAAGTAAAACTTCCACATACATGAACTTAGATGCACATATTTTCCATTTCAAAAATGATTTTCAGTTCATTTCAATTTGCATCTCATTATTCAAAGATAGAACTATTAGATAATCTTCAATGTGTTAGTCATCCAGAAACTCCAACAAAGACGTGGAAGACAGAGACAGTCAAATACATAAGATACCAAAAGAATCCAGTTTGTCAAGAATGTGAACATAGGTTGCACAACAAGCTCTGAAATTCTGATTGTCATGTTCTTTACCCTGGCCAGTTTCTGGCAGTGACATCTTTTGCTTCGTTGCTTGGTCTAATCAACAAGAAGGACCAGCCCAACAGATAGTCCGCATGCTTTCTGCTTTCTATTTTCCTCGAAACCTATAGCTAAGAAAGTGTGCACTCTTGGCCAAAATAAAAATGCAAAACTTATCTTAAAAATGTGACTGCTTCTAGACTAGTATATAATAAGCTGATTCTTGACAACAGTACATATTTTCATCAATTTCAATGATGTGATAACATACACAAGATGTAATAACAATAAAAACACTAATGAGTTCACCATCAACATTATACTATGCACGGATGCTGTCAGTTGGTCATTGACTACATTGCATGCTAAACCCAGTCACACCCAATCCCCACCTTCTTACTGAAAGAATTTCATAATACAAAGTTTGTATTCCAGCTTTTTATAACTCACATTGCACGTCAATTCGATAATTCTTTAAAAGGGAACCACTATTTTCCCACCTTGATTGCCAAATCATTCCCATGAATATATGAACTTTGTTACGATTTCCAAGCTCTTCTTTTCTTGCCTTTTTTTTTTCTTTTTTTTCTTTTCTTTTTTTTTTTCAGTTTTTCATTGGCTCTATTATATTCAGTGGTGCAAAGAAATCCTCATTTATCAATAATGTAAACATTCTTACTTCAATACCTGTTTGTGACTCAGGCTGTTCAAACATTATAGGAAGTGCCATTAAATTATGAACTAATTACAGCAAAACAAAGTCAGTAAGTGGTACTGGTACATTTTAAGCATCCTATTTTCAAAAGTTAGAGAATAAGTTACTGGGTTTGTAGGCTAAATGAGAATTAAAGACATGGGGATCTTAGGACTAAATCATACTACCTTTAGAGAAGATGACAAATATTATTTTTATGTTTAAATGGTTCCTACTTTAATTAAAATCTTTTAAGAATAGTTATGTATCACTTATTCTTTCAATAACCTTTTTGTACATAACTGTAAAGATTTTATCTGACTTAATTAAGCAGAAACTGCTACACTAGCTTGCTAGTATATGCGCAAAGCATACTGCTAGTAAGACTGTTTGTCAGAGAAGCAGAAAGCTATGACCCATAGGCAGCTATGTCATGTGTTGAAAAACCTAATGAGTCTCTATACCAAAATAGCAAATTCTAAGCTAGTACTTGATAAAAAATGAGACAAGAAGACAAGCATTAGAACTAAGAAGAAACTGAGAGCAGAAGTATATAAATTTTGTACTTCCAATTGATTTTATATAGGTTATTTTCATTATTAATTTTACATTTATTTTTGTATTCAAACCTACACCTCAAATATCTCTCTACCACCCCCAACCTCAGCCACCCTGAAAATTATATTAGCGGTCGACCCATCATTGATCTCAATTCAAAGTGCGGTAAGCTTCAGGAGTATATTGTCTATAGTACATTCTTTACTCAATGGAACCATTCCATACTAAAAGCACTACTGCAGTATGTTTTATGATACTCATAAAATTAACTGATAATTATACAAGTTTTTCAATTTCCAGATTTATCCATTAAGTTGGGAAAAATTAATAGCTAAATTGTATTTCCTTTGCAAATCTAACTTATCTAAGCCTCTGGCAATTGTTGTCTCGATATTAAATTACTTTTCCCTTCTGATAAGTAGCTTTTAGAAGAAGCATGTTCTAACTTCTAATTTCCTCCAGTAATCTGTTCATTTGAGTTCTTTAGTCTTACAAACTCTTGCCTTAGTGATGTCCATCAGAAGTCACATCAACAATGATATGTAATAATCTAAGTATGCACTCTAATTTACAGAGTAACACAAATAATAAAAGCACAATGGAACACTATCCCGATGAAGGCTCAAGTATGGATCCAATTAGATAACTGTTTCATGCAACTAAGTTACAGCATACTTACAATTTAACTATCCTTTCTTGATATGGAACAGAAATTGATAAACCACAAATGAAAATCATAGATGTAAATCAGCAAGAGCTATATTTCACATTATAATAACAATTCTTATACACCCCCTCATGAAATAATAACAACTACTGTACAAGAAAAATAAAAGAAACAGTTGCTACAACTACCTTCCAAAGTACTCCACAGAGCTGTCAGAGAGAGAAGATAGGAACCAATAACTGACTCACATTAAGACAAGCAATTTTTTATTGTAAGGTTAAGTTATCTTGAGCTAAAACAGAAAGTAGAACTCATTTTCTAAATTAAAAGCTAATTTTCAGGTAAAAAAAATAGACAACACAGCAATAGCTTCTATATTCAAGCTAATGAGAAAGACAGGGGTCTCTTATTCCTTGTTACCGAATCTCTCCGCAATGATAGGACGGACATCATCAGCGTTAGACAGGGTCTCTAGAAAGGGAAGTAATGATATCAGGCAACAATCTGATGGATCATCAAACCAACTCGTAATAGGAATCCCATTATTGACTTGCAACCGGAAAACCTGAAATGTATAAGAGAGCAAGTGTTGAACATCCAGGTAATCAATTAAGATGTGTCATCCTCTTCTCCCCCACCCCCAACAAAAGGAACAGAAAAAAAATCCCTTTCTACCAACGGGATTACATGTTCGAATCGAACAAACTCCATTTATTTCTTTGCATATTATATGTTTCTTCCATTTGATTATCCTTGTGCAAGGCTGACCAAAGGCTACCACGCACATCCTGTTGCCGTTGTCCAGTCAAATAAGCTTGAGCTTCTTATTAAGATTTAGTATGATTGCCTACCTAGGGATATACATGCATCTCTTAGAAGGCCAAAATTGTCTACTAGCATTAGCAAAATGTCCAAGCGAACCCATAAAATATTTGATCTATTTCTAGTCTCCAATGACATAAACAATAGTCAGAAGATGTAACTTTAGTGTTTCAAGCTTGATATTGATATATATAATTGGTCAAGTTCATGTCCGCCTTAATTTTTTGGGAAATGTTGATCTAACAGAAACAAGAGGTTTGACCAACTTAAGCTCCTCCACAGTTTCTTTCTCTCTTCTTTAATAAAATGATTAACTACATGATAATAATATGCATATCCAAGTGTAACTAAAATTTATTCAATGGCCAGTTCATAATCAATTTTACGATCTAGAGGGTCCAGAAATGAAATTTTTTGAGAATTGGGTAAGATGGACACTCAAATAACATGACAACAAAGAAGCAGAGAAAAAGAAAGATGAAAAGACCAGACAATCAAATAAAAAGGGCAGAGTTTGTACCTGAGGAGAATTATCAATTATGGCAATCTTTGCAAGATCAACACCTAAAACAGTCAGATCTTTTGTGTAACTTCCATCAGAAAAAATGCATGATTCACGATAGACTCGGCGAGAAATAAGTTTTGTATCAGGATCCAATATATCAAGCAATTGTTCTGCATATATACTTTGGCTGGCAGTAAATATAACAACTTCAAACATTTCTGCTACTCTATCCAAGAATGTATGGAGGTAGGGCCTCTGTTTTACATACACAGTGTGCTCTTTCATGTTAAAGAAGACAGTAAAGGTGAAGTCTGCATCATTACAATGTTCCAAGGTAGAGTGAACAAGAGTCTCTGTGAATATGAAATCAGAATGGACAAGAGTGAATAAGATTTTCTAATACAAATGTTCCACAAATAAAGCAATAAGTATGAATAAACATAAGGTGGTGATGGTTCAAAGTCGAATTCTATTTGATGACTCATAGATGCCAAGTCAAACTACCTTACTAATGTCTCCACTTGAAGAATTAAGACCTGTACACAGTCCTATTATTGTAACTTGTATCAGGATATTTTTCCCCACTGATCGGTAATGATCCTTTTTGCCGGATAATCTTGACTAAAAGAAAAGCTAACTCTTCATATCTAAATAAGAATTTTTAACATTCATATCTGTTGACATTTAGAGCTGAGTTTGTCCATGTGTTATTTTCTACCTGCACTTGACAATACTTTTTCCCTATAAAACCAGGAATCCTACAGTATTCATCATAAATTGAGTGGACATGTTTTCAACACATGGCATCAACCAATCGACTTTTATTTTTTTGTAAAAAAATGGCAGTCTCTCTAGGGTGAAAGATAAAAACTATAACAAGAACAATGAAAGCCAAGTGACTTATCTTGCTCAAAGAGAGTTCAAGATTATGTCAAAATGAAGGTAGAAGTGCAAGTAGTTGATGGACAAATTGACCCAAAAGATAAAGAATTTCATACTATAAACATCTGAAAAATATGAGATCCTACGTTAAACTAAGATAATACACAATCATTGAAGAACATATAGTTAATAAGTCAGTTTCTTACCATCCAAGTCAAGAACTAGGGTTACTGAATTTCTTTTTCGACTTTCTTTTGGCAGGACAGTGGGATGATAATTTGCTACCTGCATCTGATAGTTCTGGTAAATTCTTGATAAACAACAGTGGATCAAAGCACTCTGCCTGATCTAGGTCATATTTAATATCGGATTCCTGATTGGAGGATCTCAATTGACCTATTGCTGAATACAAACTAGTGTTATCTGGAACCGTAATGGTCTCCTCATGTGATTGGACATTAGGTGTATTGCTGGTTTTAACAGTTTCTTCAAAAGAAGGCAGTATCAGGTAGTGGTCTGCCACATCAAACAACATATTTGGTTCACCACTTCCGTAATCAAGTGAGCAGTTGTTCTCGGCATTATCATCATCAAATGCATTTTCATTAAATGGTAAGCTTGAGACAATCATGTCAGAAATATAGAAGTCTGATATGTCACATGTTTCATAGCCACAGAAGCTTCTGTTATCATTACTGTCATCAGCCCCCAGATGCAGCTTGTCGGTATGACTGACGCTCCCCACTGCCAAGTAAAAGTTTTATCTCGTGAATCACAGTTCTTGAAAAGAAACATGCAATACTATGTAACTTGGGAATGCTAAAGTCCATTGAGTATAAGTTAAATGCATATTATCTGACAATTTTATTTAGTGTAGCCCTCAATATGATTGAATGGCATTTAGAGAAACCATCTGGAGGATTCCAATTACTTTTGTTGGAGGATTCAGGAAGCCAACCCCAAATTCCTAGTATTAAAGCATTTATTTTCTGCTTTGAATGGAACTCAACGTCTCAACCTTGCCATGTCATGCCTAGTAGCTTATCTTATTAGGATGCAGACTTGTTTTGTGGACCCAAATTATTTGGAAATTAGGGAATCTTTTAGCTCTATCAGACAACTCATTTTAAAAAGTATCAATATAAGGATAACTTACAGCCAAGAGAATCATATAAATGAAAAACTTAACACCTATGCATGAAGTCAACAAGTAAAAATAGTTGAAGAAAGCTTATCATGTGCTATTTTCATAGTTTTCTTCAATAGTAGAGTAGGAAAGATAAATATATCTACCATTTGTTTGTTCTTTCTTTCTTTTCCTTTTAGCCCTTTTTCTAATTTGGGAAAAATGATAGTTTTCAGTAAGAAAAAATTTCCATTCCTCAAGTTTGGCAGGGGTTGAAACAGCATACCCTAAAAGCCTATCATTCCTGGGCCCACCAACGAAATAGAGAATCTATTACTTGGGGGGATCAACAGAATTTTCTCAGTCTTACCTGCATCATTGCCATCATTTGGTTCACTACGAACTTTGAAGGGCTCAAAAACAGGAGAAAATATTGTCTCTAAGTTTGACGAACAGGTGTTTCTAGATTCCTGAGAAACACTGAACCCCATTAGTCGGTGCATAACAACAAAGTTGATTAAAATCACGAATGCAAATAGAGTACATATTAATAAGTAAAGTCATATCATCAGCACTATTGAGTTTTCTAAATGAAAATATTAAATGTCCAATTACTTTAAAATAATCTAAGGGAGAAACATTACTAGCACTAAAGAACAAACTTCATCTCCTACTAGCATTCAAACCTCATAATCTCCAACAACTCAAATGTAATTCCAGGAATTAAATCAAAATGGAGCTAATGCAACTCAAGAAACAACAGTAACGTTTATTTCAAGCTTGAGTTTTTGGTGAGGTGACAATTTGTGTGAGTATAAACAATTAAAACTGTAAAAATGAAAAAAATAAAAATTGTATAAACTAAATTAAGAGGAATTTATAAAATTCACTTATGTAATGTATTTGCAGCTAGCATGCCCTGAATGCATTAGCTACAGGAGAATGATCACAAATAGACTTTTAGTAAATATCAAAAGTTTCTGAACATGGAATAGTTAAGGTCTCAAGCATCGCAACAGCTGGTATCAAGGTATCACAAATTAACATAGAAAGAAACTCACAGTATTGATAGGTGCGAAAAGTAAATTTAGCAATTGAAGTTTTTATAATAAATTCTATACCATTTTTCCCATGTCTGGATCAACAGAAAATGATGGCAAATGCTGAGACTGAGAATTTCCTTCATCCAGCAACTGTTTATCATCAACAGATTCACTGCTTGCAATGTCCTTTGAGGACACCTGAATGCTCGAAGAAACTACAGGAACATAGGAAGCATCGAAAGTTAAGAATTGACATTAAATTTGATATACTTCTCTAAGCACAAAGCCATAAAACTAGGGAGATCAAAACACATGCAAAAAGTACTACCCACTTCCTGTGATAAGTAGAATAAATAAATCAAAGGAAGCTGTTGTGTTTGTCTTGTATCTGATTGGGCCAAAATTTTGTGGTCTAACCAGTTAGATAATTATGACTCGAGAGTGACCCAAAAAATAAGTTTTAGTTTATGAAGCAGAGGAATGACCCGATAGGCCCATTCTGTAGCAAGAGAAGAAAATTGGGGGTCCGGGCTTGCCCCAAGAAATAATTTTAGAGTTTGTTTTGCTTGTAGACTATATATATAAAGGCAGCTAGATTTAGGGTTCGATAGGTTTTTTAGAGTTTTTTGAGTTAGATAATTGTATTTTCTCCAATAACAAAATAGTAAATTTTGATATCTTTATTGAGGACGTAAGCTAGATTGAGCTAAACCTCAATACTTTCTTTTACTTGTTTTCGTTTTTCAGTTTCAGATTTCATCTTATTCTCGCTTCTGTTTTAACATAAGCTATAGATGGCTATTGAATTCCAATAAGATGCTGACTTGAAAAAATAAGTCAGCCACTATAATTCTATCAAAACATCTAGCCTTCCTTCTAGCTAAATGACCCAAATTGAGCAATCCCTTTTTTATTGTCTCCTACTATCCTCATCAGAAAAACTAGTATGCAACAGGAAATTCCAAAGGGAGTAAGAACAGAAAAAGACAGTAGTCTACTGAGACCAGTCCGCATATTTCTGATTTCAGCATGACAGCTGCTACAGCTAACTCCGGTGCACCCTGTTACTTCGATGTCAAGTGTTCAATTGTAACTCAATGTACAAATCATGAATCTGGTTCTAAAGTTGCAATTCTCGGTAGTGTACCAAGATACTCATATAGCACCAATTCTTCTAGTTTTTCATGTGGCTCAGAACCTTTCATTAAGATAAAATCATTTTGTTTTATTGCATTGGCTCCATTATGATACACATGTTAATTTACTCTTGCTCATGGTTGATGAGGATCTATGTTTATCCATCAATCATTCATTACTTTTTCTCTCGCTCATTAATGTAATACATTCTACAATTTCCACTAAATCTGCTTTCTGTTAGTAAAATGAAAAAACGCATTATCTTCAATGACAATTTGCCCCTTTTCTTGTTTTACAAGAGATCAAAATGACGAAGACAGGTATGAACAAGGTGGCTCAACATGTTTTGAGTTTGGTGCATCAACAATGTAGGTGTTTTATGTAATTAGACATTACAAAAGTTCACAAATTATTTTTCTTCTTTTTTAAGAAAAATGAAACTTGAAATTATCTCAAACTCAGTTTTTGCCTACTATCCACAGAAAAGTAAAGATCTGTTAGATTAACTAGCAGTTTCAGCTACTGACATACACAAAAATAAAAAGGAAATATTGACAAACCAAAAACAAAATAAAATTTAGACGAATAATAATATGAAGATTAGGCTTCTCTTACTATAGCTTCTTACCAATTTGAATAGAAGTATCAAGTTCGGCTACTTGATCAGAGATCCTGACACTGGAGCATGACCTTTTGGAAATTATATTTGACTTTTGACATACATGAAAATCCTTTTTTTCTCTTAAACAGCCTGTGCTTACTTTGGTCTTCATTTTTAGGTATGGCATTTGATCTGTACTCGCGGCCACAATCTTGATCTGGGAACATCAGTTGGTAAAGAAGACCCCTATTTGCAATCAAACCAGAAGGAATGATTGTTCCACTACAATAGGAAATAAAAATATAACTCATAAGTTTGAAAAAAGAAAGAAGAAAAAGATAGAGATTGATCAAGGAAGAAAAGATTGTAATACATGATTGAAGCAACCTTCCTAGATTAGCTTTGAGATATGTGTATGTTTTTGAGTGGGGGTATTGCTACTGTTAATATATGTTTAAAAATGAAAAATCTTGTACCTAGGCCCACAGTAAATCTGAACTTTGAATCCTTAACAATTATTAACATAGAAAAGTTCCTACACAAAAAAAAACAGGCATTTATCAAAATTAAGAGAGAAACCATATAAACTGTCAAGAAAACAGAGCATTAGCCATTTCTATTATCCTGTCCATGACCAAGAGGGGAAAATAACACACACCTACGTATCTAGATCCTCAGTCTGAACTGTGACATTGAATAAGATTATTAAGGTATTGAACTGAGAAAAAAAAAAAAAAAAAATCAAAGTTCTGAAAGTTTCAATATTTTTAAAATTTGAATCCTAAATTAGAATTCAACTGAAATTAAATTAATAATTCTTTCTGTTCGCATAAAAAAAAAACAAAAATTCCTAGATCAAAAAAGACCACAGACTGCACTGCAAATCTGCAAACACGACTCTGCTCTACCCATGAAGTAAAAAAAAATAAAAATTAAAACTCCAGTCTCCAAACAAGCCTTTCTCTACACTAATAGCCCCAAACTTATAAAATTTATTTGACACTTACCCACAACAAATGATAGCAGTTGATAGATACTGTCATGACAAACTTTAAGAATAACTTAGTGACATTGATGTACAATTCCTCACATCTAAACGATAAAATTTATTTTCTCGTACAAAACTCCAAGGGAAAAAAAAAATGAGAGAAAACGATTGTATACACCCAAGATTTGGAAAGAAGTAAAAGTGAAAAAAAATTTAGAAGGAATAAATACAAGTAGTCCAGAAAAGATCATATCATACCCATGTCGCACAACACTTCAATTTTCAGGTAAACGCAATGGAAAATCGAAGTCAACCAAGTGAATTGGCCTAACAAAGTTTACTAAAATCCAACAATCAAAGTAAAGAAGAAACACAGAAATCACAAGAACAAACCACAAATTTTTTTTCAACACAACCTATGAATTAAAATACCCAGCAAGAACAAGTCCAAAATTAACTTTTATATGCAGTATAACTAACTAACAACCAAAACAGTACAATAAAAATTCAAGAAAAAACACCGTGAAAAGAAATTTGAGCAACAGTAGTGTAAACTGTAATTAACTGAAAAAAAAAAAAAAAAAAAAAAGAAGTCATAATTCACAGTGAGATTGAAAGAAGAAAAGTCGCTTACCAGTGTAGCAGCTGAGCCCCCCTATCTCTCTTTCTTTCTCTCTCTTAAACTTTCAAGAACGGTCAGACAGACGAAATGTCAGCTTCTCTTAGATCCTTCGGACGGCTGAAATGGGATCTTCGGTAACTAGCTACAGCCGTTAGGATTTCAACACGTGGACTGGAAAACCAGCTCATCATGAAACGTTGACACGTGCAGGTTCGCTGAAAGAAAGGGAGAGGCGCTTTTAGGACTTTGGTGTGTCGAAAAACATGGGACAGGTCCACCGCCTTTAAAAGCGCGTGAGTTACACCTCATACCAGATCATGGAGTTTCTCCCACGCCAAATCATATTTATTATTTAATGCCCAGGCCGACCCCTCCAAAGTCCCAAGTCTTCCTCGTTTATCACTGTCTATGGAATCCAAACAAATTATTGAATTCTCTTGAATTAAAATGAATCTGTACTTATTCTAAGTTATTACTACAAGGTGAGTCTCATTCTCTATTAAAACATCTTATATTTAATGTACAGTGATCAAATTATATATTTATAATACAAAAATATAAATTAAATCTGTTCAATAAATAATTATTAAGAAGGGCTATTCTAATCCGAAACAACTTCAAATAACATTCTAATAGTGACAATCCAAGTAAAACCAATAATTACATTTTTATTCTTTTTGAATTCTTTGTAGTTTTAGGACACGTTTCTGATTCTTCAAGTATTTTTTATAAAATAAAAATATGGCAGCAAGAAAGCTGATGCATGCGGTTCAGTACAATGGCTATGGCGGCGGACCTGCTGGCTTATAGCAAATTGCTTATATTCTATAACGATAACAGACAATCAGGTTACTATTTTTTCATTGTTTTCGTTACACTTCTCATCTTTTTTTTAATAATACTTCTTTACTTGTTTGTTAGATTTTCCATTACAACTTTTTAAAATATAATAATGGGAGGAAATTTTTATAGAAAGAAAAGTGAAATTTAACTATTTATCTTATATGCAAAAATTTACAAAGCATGCTTTAAATGTTTCATCCATTATTACTCTGTAATTTTAATTTTCATCTTCAATTTGTGGCAGCATGTTGAAATTCCAATCCCCATACCACAGCAAGATGAGGTTTTTATTTTTTTCATACTTTAAATGATAATGTTAGTTTTATTATTTCTTACATACACTTTTAGTCTTATTTTTATAAATACAAAAAATGTTGATATATTTATAACATCTTAAAGGAAATTTTACTCGTGTATAGTGAAAAAGTCTTAGTTTAATAATTTAAAATTTCATTTCATTTCTTCTTTTGGGAGCTTTGATAATTCTGAACCATAATAATTTGTACCTAATTATTGAAATTTAATTGTTGTAACATGTATCTCCAATTTACACTTATTCGATATATATTTTGTGTTTCATGATAATTATTATTGAACATTATGCATTACAAATGTAGTTGCTTACCTATATGAGCATCAAATTGTATTAAGTTGTGTGATTATTAAAATAATCAAGTAAGCAAATAATTAGAATACTACTCTGATATATTCTTTTTATGTTGTTAATCTAAAGATAATTTCAATTCAAATAAATGAGGGTAGTTTGCAAAACCAACTAAAACTGAAATGAATTTTTGTACATGTTCCAATCAGGAAATATGTTGAATTTTATGAAATGGAGTTTCCATTTTCTAAGTAGCTAATTTTTTAAATAAATGAAAAATGTCACTTACTTGATTCAAAAGAGAAATTTAATAGAGTGATAGCTTATACATAGAAGAACAAAAAGAGTCTCTTGAAGGAGTAAAATCAACTTGGCTATTAGTGATTTCTTAAAAATGTCTTCTTCTTTTTTTATGTTTTCACGTCACTCTCTAAGTATATATATATATATTATGGATGAGACTAACACAATTTTGTTTAATCAATAATATTTATAAAATCTAAAGATCCAAATATAAGATAAGACAAGCATGAGAAAAATGTCACTTACATGATTCAAAAGATAAATTTATAGAGGAGAGTGATAGCTTATACATAGAAGAACAAAAAGAGTCCCTTGAAGGAGTAAAATCAACTTGGCTATTAGTGATTTCTTAAAATGTCTTCTTCTTTTTTATTGTTTTCACGTCACTCTCTTATTTATATATATTATGGATGAGACAACACATTTTTTTTAATCAATAATATTTATAAATCTAAAGATCCAAATATAAGATAAGACAAACATGAGAAAAATGTCACTTACATGATTCAAAAAGAGATATTTATAGAGGAGAGTGACAGCCTTATACATAGAAGAACAAAAAGAGTCTCTTGAAGGAGTAAAATGTCTTCTTCTTTTTTTATGTTTTCACGTCACTCTCTTATATATATATATATATTATGGATGAGATTAACACAATTTTTTTTAATCAATAATATTTATAAATCTAAAGATCCAAATATAAGATAAGACAAGCAATGAGAAAATGTCACTTACCATGATTCAAAAGATAAATTTATAGAGGAGAGTGATAGCTTATACATAGAAGAACAAAAAGAGTCCCCTTGAAGGAGTAAAATCAACTTGGCTATTAGTGATTTCTTAAAAATGTCTTCTTCTTTTTTATTGTTTTCACGTCACTCTCTTATTTATATATATTATGGATGAGACTAACACAATTTTTTTTGATCAATAATATTTATAAATCTAAAGATCCAAATATAAGATAAGACAAACAATGAGAAAAATGTCACTTACACGATTCAAAAGAGATATTTATAGAGGAGAGTGACAGCTTATACATAGAAGAACAAAAAGAGTCTCTTGAAGGAGTAAAATCACACTTGGCTATTAGTGATTTCTTAAAAATGTCTTCTTCTTTTTTTTTATGTTTTCATGTCACTCTCTTATTTATTTATATATATATATTTATATATATTATGGATGAGAGATATTTGTGAAATTTGAACATGAAACTAATTGGTTCTCGCAACTTATATCTTATCTAGTTAAGCTAAGGCTTCATCAACAATGAGACTCGTACATTCAGATGGGTCTCATTCATATAACTATTTTGTCAACATGCTTATGTATGTGGTTTTTTTTTATTTTTTAAGAAAGTGTAATTATTTTTATAACTATTTTGTAGAGGATGAAACTACTATGTATTTTAATTTACTTGGTCTACTTATAATGAGATAATGTAATTAGTAAATGAGTGGATGAGACTATGGGTAGTTATTAGGACATTAATGTTTATTTTTTGAATTAGTTTAAATTAATAAAAAATTAATATTATAATAAGATAGAAGACCATAAGAGTCCTTGTCTTTAAAAAAAAAAAATTAGCTCAATAAGGTATAGTTCTAAGTAGTAAAGTATGTTTGAATTTAGCAGGTTGACAGAATTTTACAATATCATGATTCAAGCAGAAAATACTTATGAGAAAATACAGTCATGATTCTCGGACGAGATTAAGCTATACTACAATAATATATTACTCATACAAATAATAATAAAAATAATTAGGCTCTCGTGTGCACGCATACACGGGTGATGTTTTTTCTATATTTTTTTAAATGAAGTATGTGAGAGAGGAAAAGTTTGATTAGGAGAAAATGTAAATAAGTAGAAGATAATGTTGGAGTTGGAGCCATGGACTCAGTCACTCAGCTGAGTGTAGACTGAGTTGGCCCAGTGGGTGCTGGGCATATGGCCTAGTGGTCCATGGACATCTAATCATGTATTCTGTAGTTGTTTATCACCGTTTTACCACCACTTTAAGCAAGAGCATATGCCCTGTTCTTATTGATGGACTCAAGCATGGCCCACAATAAACAAATGAATGGTCCTAGGTTTGTCATTAAGTTTCTCAAGATTATCTCATTGCTTATAAATATTTTTCTTTCTGTGTTATTTTAATTTATGGACTTATTTATTAATTTGTTTCTTAAGGATTACTGACTCGCAAAATTTGTGAGTTTTGAGTTATAAATTCAACTAGAATCAAATTTATAACTATATTTAATTATATATTTTAGATATTATATTAAATTTTTATTAACTATAAATATTAAATACACAAGAACAAATAATAATAGTTAATATATATCAAATACAAATTATATCACGTCAAATGTTATTAATATCATAAGTGATAGATTTATTATGGTTACAATATTCAAATTTTAATTCATGCATAAAAAAAATAAAGATTATATTAATATAAAATATAATTATTTTATTAATTTTTAATATAAATATTTTATTAATCTTATTATAATTAATACATTTTTTAATTAAAAAAATTCAGTACAATGAAACTAGCACTATGCTTTTTGATTTTATGATTTTTTATGATTTTAACTGGTTTAATTACCAACAAATTCTTAGATTTAATTTAATTTATTACTCAAAACGAAACGGTCCATATTCTAAATAAAAAAGAATTCTTATATTTAATTTAATTTAATTTGTCACTCCAAACAAAACGGTTCAATCATATGACGGACCATGGACCGGAAATAATAATTTAGGATTCACATTTGGTGCTTAACAATTTGACCATTTGTATGTCTTAATCAACTCAATTAACAAGCGATTGAGCATGTGGAATATTGACTTAATTTATTTATTACATTTCTTTTTGGGATTTGATATCATGAGAGTAAAATTTTACTGTAAATAAAAAGAGGAGACTGGTAGAATTTGGGGGAGAGAAAGTGACAGAGTATGTAAATAGTCTAATAAAGATTCAAGAGTGATACGGATGTGTGCCACAAACCATAACATAGGTACTAGAAATCAGAGATAATGCGTTTCTAAAGCACAAAGATAAGCCCCACCGATTGTAAAAAAAATATGAAAAGGACGTGTGCAAGCTACGAGAGTCGAGGAGCAAGTACAGTGATGATAAAGCACCAGCTACTTCCATATCCACCCGAGTTTTTGAGAAAATCCCATCCTCCAGAGCCCTTAAAATGGAATTGGGAAGTAAAGAAAAAGAGACTACCTTTTCTACATCAGCTGGAAGCAATATGAGAACCACCACCAGCACCATTAATAGAGGTAAAGCAATTGCTCAGTACAATGCTGATGCTGGGATCTTGGCTGAGTTTGAGGACTCTGGTGTGTCGGGTAAGTCTTTTAATTACTCAAAATCAGTTCTTTATGCTCCAGACTCAGTGTCTGGAGAGAAAATGACTGCTTATTTGTCAAAAATCCAAAGGGGTAGTCTTATTCAACCCTTTGGATGTATGCTTGCAATTGAAGAGCCCAGTTTTAGGATCATTAGTTTCAGTGAAAATTGCTTTGAAATGTTGGGTTTGGACAAACAAATGGAGTCAAAACAGTCCAAGGGTCTCATTGGAATTGATGCTACTACCTTGTTTACACCTTCTTCTGGAGCGTCACTGGCAAAAGCTACGGAATCTAGGGAAATTTCACTGTTAAACCCAATTTGGGTCTACTCCAGGACTACCCAGAAGCCATTTTTTGCTATATTACATAGAATTGATGTGGGAATTGTGATCGATTTGGAGCCTGCTAAGTCGGGGGATCCTGCATTGTCACTTGCTGGTGCAGTGCAGTCACAGAAATTAGCTGTTCGTGCAATTTCAAGACTGCAGTCACTTCCTGGGGGAGATGTTGGTGTTTTGTGTGATACAGTAGTTGAGGACGTGCAAAAGCTTACTGGGTATGACAGGGTTATGGTTTATAAGTTCCATGATGATGATCACGGTGAAGTTGTGTCTGAGATTAGAAGGTCAGATTTAGAACCCTACTTAGGTTTACACTATCCTGCCTCAGATATCCCTCAAGCTGCTCGCTTCTTGTTCAAGCAGAATCGTGTTAGGATGATTTGTGATTGCCATGCAAATCCAGTTAAGGTCATTCAGAGTGAGGAATTGACGCAGCCTCTATGCTTGGTCAATTCAACCCTTAGGTCACCACATGGCTGTCACACACAGTACATGACCAATATGGGCTCCATTGCCTCCTTGGTGATGGCAGTTATTATTAATGGAAATGATACAACAAAGCTTTGGGGTTTGGTAGTCTGTCATCACACTTCACCACGCTATGTGCCTTTCTCCCTTCGCTATGCTTGTGAGTTCCTCATGCAGGCTTTTGCACTTCAGCTCTATATGGAGCTTCAATTGGCATCACAGTTGGCTGAGAAAAGAATTCTCAAAACACAAACCTTACTGTGTGACATGCTCCTCCGAGATGCCCCCTTGGGTATTGTGACACAATCTCCTAGTATCGCGGATCTTGTGAAATGTGATGGGGCTGCCTTATATTATGGTGGAAATTGTTGGTTGCTAGGAATAACCCCAACTGAATCACAGGTGAAAGAGATAGCAGAGTGGCTGCTCACTAATCATGGAGACTCAACAGGGTTGAGCACCGACAGTTTGGCAGATACTGGTTATCCAGGTGCTGCTTTACTGGGGGATGCAGTTTGTGGCATGGCAACTGCAAGAATCACTTCAAAATATTTCTTGTTCTGGTTCAGATCTCATACAGCTAAGGAAGTTAAATGGGGAGGAGCTAAGCACCATCCAGAAGATAAGGATGATGGAGGAAAAATGCACCCAAGGTCATCATTTAAAGCTTTTCTTGAAGTAGTAAAATGTAAAAGTTTGCCATGGGAGGTATCAGAAATCAATGCTATTCACTCTTTACAGCTTATAATGAGAGATTCGTTCCAAGAAATGGAGGATTGTGGCCCCAAGGCTCTGAGTTACACCCGGCAGAATGACACTGAGATGAAGGGGGTGGATGAAGTCAGTTCAGTGGCATGTGAAATGGGTAGATTAATTGAGACTGCAGCAGTTCCAATTTTTGGGGTTGATTCAGCTGGTGTCATCAATGGATGGAATGCAAAAATTGCTGAGTTGACAGGGTTGCACTGTAAGGAAGCTATGGGTAAATCTCTAGTAAATGAAGTAGTCCACAAAGACTCAAGCCAAACCATTGAAAATCTTTTATGCAGGGCGCTGCAAGGTATACCTCTTTTTAAAAGCCTGTCCAATTATTCTCAAATTCAAGGACAAACACACACACACACACACACATGCACACACACATACACATATATGTCCTTGTGGGTCTGTCTTGCTAATTTCAATTTGTATTGACGTTCGATGCATGCAACATCCTACTAATTAAACTCAGATATTCCAATTACATGGACTGGTTGCATATCAGCCACTCTATTCTGACTGAGGCCATGTCCTCTGTCAAGATCCACGAGAGCTTTCTTTTCTCATAGGCACAATTTGCTCTCCTTTTGGCTTCCTTATACTCAATTAACATCCTCAAGAATTTATTTTTTGGTTGTAAGTTAATTACCTTGTACGCTTTCATACCCTTGTTTCATTTATTCTTACGATGGCATTTATTACAACACCCACTGTAAGCTATGCAAGGGTCTGAAAGTGATCATGCAAATAATGAGTCTAGTTTCTGGGGAGCAAGCGTTGTTTCATGAGTTCTTGTGAAGGATTCTTTTTGTTTCTAGCATGCATATAAACTTAAATAAATGTAAAAATTCCTTCCTTAGTGAATTTAAAAAAATTAATTTAGAAATATAGTTATTGTCACAAATTGTTACTTTCATGGCAATTTTGCAGAGACATCATGTATAACTTGGATTTTACTCTTGCTTTCCTATTTTTTTTCTGTTTTCTCCACTCTTTATAGAATTCAACTTGTTAATATATGCAGAATTAAGTTCCAAAATAATATTCATTGGTTAACTGATATTTTGTCCAGGTGAGGAGGACAAAAATGTTGAATTGAAGTTAAAAAATTTTGCGCTTCATCAACAGAAGTCAATTGTATATGTTGTGGTTAATGCTTGCACAAGTAGGGATTATGCAAACAATGTTGTTGGGGTGTGCTTTGTGGGTCAAGATATTACATGTGAGAAAGTTGTGATGGATAAATTTGTTAAGTTGCAAGGTGATTACAAAGCTATCATACAGAGTCTTAATCCACTGATTCCACCCATATTTGCTTCTGATGAGAATGTGAGCTGCTCCGAGTGGAATGCTGCCATGGAAAAACTTACTGGCTGGAAGAGAGATGAAGTTATAGGAAAATTGCTTCCTGGAGAAATCTTTGGAGGTCTTTGTCGGTTGAAAGGTCAAGATACGTTGACTAAGTTTATGATTTTATTGTATCGAGGAATCAGTGGCCAAGATACTGATAAGTTCCCTTTTGGATTTTTTGATAGAAAAGGGAAATTCATGGAGGTGTTCTTAATAGCAAACAAGCGCACTGATGAAGGTGGAAATATAATTGGCTGTTTATGCTTCTTGCAGATCGTTAAGCCTGACCTGCATCAGTCTTCAGAAGGACACAGGCAAGGGGGGAGTGAATACTTTTCAAAACTCAAGGAGTTGGCCTATATACGACAAGAGATGAAAAGTCCTCTTAATGGTATTCGGTTCACTCACAAACTTATGGAAAATACAGCCATTTCAGAAAATCAGAAACAATTTCTTGATACTAGTGTGGCATGTGAAAGACAGATCACGACAATCATTGAGGATATGGATTTAGAAAGTGAAGAGGAGGGGTAAGTTTTCTCATTGTACCCTGACACGCACGAATTCTTTTCTTTTGAGATCTCTTCAATGTTTTAAACAGTTCTTTAGGTCCTTCTGTAACTTTTGTAACAGTTGAATTTAAGAAACTTTTTACATTATTAAATATGGTGTCTTCCTTTATATATAATGTTTCTGCAACCTTTGATCATTTGAAAGATATTCTAATTTTTATTTTTATTTTTAAACTAACTAAGTTATATAATGTTTTTACGATATTTGAATATCTTCATGTCTGTTATATAAATGGATATATATATATATATATATATATATATATATATCTATGAATATTCAACAATCACTCATGGAATGTATTTATTAAATACCAAGTATATCTAACTTCTACTACTCCTCACAGCAGCAGTGTGCAGCTAAATATGGAAGAATTTGTTCTGGGAAATATTTTAGATGCCATAGTTAGTCAAGCCATGATATTGGTGAGAGAAAAAAATCTACAGCTGTTTCATGAAATTCCTGAAGAAATCAAGACACTTTTTCTGTATGGGGATCAAATCAAACTTCAGCTAGCTCTGTCAGATATCTTGCTTAATGTTGTGCGTCATGCACCTTCTCCCAATGGAAGGATAGAAATTAAGATATCACCGGGTTTGAAGCTAATACAGGACGGCAACGAATTAATTAATTTACAGTTCAGGTACAAAATATTATTTAGTTTCTATTAATTCTGTGCAATTGCTAGTACTTTTCTTTAATGCTTGTTCAATAAATTGCAGTCTAATTTGATTTGGCTTTTCATCTTCAAATTCTTAATTGATCCCCTGATGCAGATTGCCGTAACATAAATATAATATATGATATATCAGTTACATGTGTCCTTTGTAGAACTCATGCATTGTTCTCGGATTGCATTATACTGATATATATAGTATCTTACATTCTTACTACTATGGAAATTTCAGAAACTGATGAAGCAATTTCTTTTCTGCTCATAACATGGCGGCATCCCTTGCTTGTCCAATAACCAAGGGAGCCGTTCACTAAGTTCCAAAAAAGTTGAACATATATGTCAAATGAGATTTGAGGCAAAAGTCTACTTAACCATTTTCCAGACTAGCTCCTGTACGTAATAGAACATTCTATCCATAATATTCATTTTTTTCCAAAATAAAGGGGTCATATTTGCAGCATAAAATTGGTGCAATATATTGAACTTCACCCCTTTCTTTCATGGCTGAGGTTTTCTAAATTGCTCACTCTTATAGCTGGAAGGTGATTGATCCTCCAAATTATTATTTTTTGTCTTCACAATTGATAGTGGGATCCTCCAGTAGATACACATGGCCTTTTCTCACTAGAGCTACCAATAGACATATCTTTATTGCTAGGGCCGGTTAATGTATACACCCTGTGTTGTAAGTCACCCCTGCATATTATTTCGAGTTAACATACCCTTTTCTATATTGAAAGGGTCTTGATCTTCAGAAATATAAAAATAAATAATAAACGTCAGATGACCATTTTTAAAAGAGAACTAAAGTTTAAAAAATGGAGGAATCTAATCACACTTCAACTGGATAGTATAAAGCAGAACATAGGAGGGTGCATGGAAAATGGCCTTAAAGAGACTTTTCCTTTTTAAACATGTTACCAACGGAGGGGAAGCAGGTGATGGGTTTTAAGCAAAAATACTAATTATTTGGGTGCCTGGTTGTTTATGCTTTTCTATCCTACTTTCATACATTAATTGTTTTTACAGTTCCTTTGAAGAAAACAATGATTTTTTTAGAGTAGAGACTAAAATCTCATTTTGATGTACTTGTAGAATCAGCCATTCTGGTCAAGGCCTCCCTTCCGCAATCATCAAAGATATATTTGAAGGAGAGAATCAATGGACTACCCCTGAAGGACTAGGGCTTAATATGTCCAGGAAACTTCTCGGTAGGATGAATGGTCATGTCCACTATGTAAAAGAAGACAATAGATGCTACTTCCTCATTGATCTTGAACTCCAAACAAGGAAAGAAAGGCAAAGGGTGTTACAAGCAGATACAAGCAGCATGACTTAGCTAATCTTGAGTAAACCTACTGATATATGTATAGAAATAAGGACTATTATAGCACAGAAGCCTCTCATGCTTAAGATCACAGACTTTTGGTAGACACTAATCACTTCAATTAATTGGAGTCTGTTTTTGTGCAAACATGGTCTTCAATGTAAGTTAGAAGCTTTGGTATACGTGTATAGGTTGATATAAACATAGAACAATTATTGCAACCTTGTGGATGTTACATTTCATATGTTATGGTGTATTGCCTGCAGAGGATTGCAGTATGACTCAAGTAAAAGTTCCAGGATCCATGTAGGGTATGGTAGTTTTTATTTTAAAACTAACTTGTAATCTTCATGCCGCTTATATCAGAAAACGAGGGCCTGTAAAATGCATTTAGATAGGCTTACAAAGGTTGGCATTTTAACATGACTCTCATGTTGTTTAATCTAAAACATCCCTTTGACCCAATTACAGTAAGTATCTATAAAAGTCATTTGAATTCGAGATTTTGGACCAGTATCCTTTAGACTAGCAACTATTTACCCAATCATTTGGTGTTGAAAGATCCTAGGTTAAATTTTGGGGGCTCTGCACTGAAGCCCCTCCAATTTAGGGTGAGGGCTCTCATAAACGAAGTGTGAAGTGGAGTAAGTAGGAAAACATCAAAGTTGAGGTTGAGATTTGGGAAATAGGATAGAGAACCATTTGCTAATTTTTATGTAGCCCTATGCCCAAGGACTCTGATTTGAAGAGAGACGAAGAACCTTGCCTTGAGAAAATAAGAACACTTTCTATTTCTATTTTCTTAATGTTATGTCAGGGTATCACTAAAAATTGAACTAAGACAATCCTAAATCCATGCATGCTCCAACTAAATTCCTAATTTAAGTGTGATGCTAGGAGAGTAATTATTCCATTACTGGCTAACCTAGCCGTACAGGTCTGGTTAAAAGCCCCTCTAGTCCACATTGCTAATGGTTTTATAAATCTTACTAAAATTTGACTATACATTTTTGCAAAGACAACCGACGATTTTGGTAAGAGAGCACTGTTTGTATCATCAATATTCTTATATGCATTTGACACTTCCTTTTTTAGGAATATCAATACATTAGATGATCCCAGAAAGAAGTCTGTTTATAATTCAACTGTACAGATATTTAAGCCTAAAATGATTACCCACCATCAAAATCACAAATAAAATTGAGCCTAAAATGAAGAGACAAAGAAAGAGGCCTAGTGCAAAGTGTATATAGTTTGCTCATATTCTTCACTTTCTGGGCCCTCACCCCTCAGTATATATTACCAAAACCAGCCATTCGCACAGCAAATCAACCAAAATGCTCGAGTTGCTCCCGAAGCCTTCAAGCAAAATTCTTCAGAAAACTAACTATAATACAAAATCTACATGCTTCTGACATCTCTTCCTGAGTATGTGCACCTGATATATACTCATATATTTAGCATTCACAGCCATCATCAATTTGGGCTGAGTGCAATCTGCCTCTGATAACTGTCAACTTATCTCCAACTCTGCAGAGCTGTCCTCCACAGAGCTTCTAGAAGAATCCATTGAATGTGTACCCATTTGCTCTAACAACTTGGATGTTCAAATTGTTGGATGGAAGATGTTCTTGTATGATCTAAAGAGAAGCATAAGCATGTCAATAGAAGACTTTTAGGCCACATAGTCGACAAACAAAGTAATAATATCATTCATAGAAAGTTAAGAGTTCAAAGTATCAATTCTGTAATCAAGATCAAAATCATAATATATACACCACTCACATTATTTTCAAATCAATGTGTACTACATATACATTAATGATGTTACCTGATCACCAGCTTCAGGACCCTCCAAGTGAAAGAGAATAGGGCGGCAACGCTTATCTTCATTCATCAAGCTTGAGTTCTGGAAGTGGCTTACTAGGGCTGCCTTTCCCTGGATACGAGCATATGCTAAAGAAGCAACTTTCTCACTATTAAACTTCTCCCACTTCTTCCCATTAAATTCCTGCAAAATATCAGAATTATCAGCAAGTCTACAATTTGGCTCTCAAGATGTCATTGAAAAGAAAGTATATTACTAGCTCTAAGTTTAAAATGACAGGAATAAATCAACCATAATGATGAAACTAAATTTATAAGGTAAAAGAATAAGATTGAAAAAAGACACAACTTTCTATGTCATTCCATAGAAACCCTCAGAGACCTCGTAGAATGGAATAATGAGCGAAGGTGACAGCACATTGATAAATGCATAGCCCACATTGCACTTATTCTGCACCCACAAGTGATATGCCAATCAGCTTGAAAAGAATAGAAATAGAATATTGAAGACCAAGCATACTGGACCAACAATTTATAAATATTATTTAAAAGCACCTTAAAGTCGATTGGCAGATAGAGGAAATCATATGTACCCTGATGATTTTCATCAATGGCAGCTAATAGCATCTTTGAGGTATATCTGCAGGACATCAAACCTCCAGTAAAAATAGCATTTTGAAAGAACAAAGTGATATCGGTCAATTCAGAAGTGGATCTTACTTATTGGGGATATTCTTTATCATTAAAGTTGTCCGAATATCTTCACCACTTCTAATCTTATCCAAGTCAAGCTGAAACTGTTTCTTACTATCAACCTGGTTCCCATTATTATCCAAAATCCGCCTGCTCCGTCCGTGCTCAGTGAAACCATCTATGCTTGTTGGTGACAGTCCAGGGTAAGGACCATTACTGAGAAACATAGGGCTAAGCCTTGGCGAAGATCTTATTCTAAAACTCGATGACCCATTTTCAGAGATATTTCCTGGTATAGTAAAGCCAGCATTCATAATTCCACCCATATTTACCATGTAATTTCCTTCAGTATGTCCTAAACTCATGCCTCCATAAGCAACAGGATTTATGAATGATGTTTCTTGTGAATCCGGGAAGAAACCAAAGTGCCTCTCAAAAGGAAGACCAGACGGAGCTGAGCCAACATGATGATTATGCTGATGCTGGGATGAGCTAAGAAAGGAACTGTGCTGACCAGAGTATGGGAAGGCATGGCCTTTTCCATTTGATGAAATTGCATGCCCCACAGATGGTCTTGGCCAAACTGATGATTTGGAGGGTTCCGAATATAGGTTTGGACTTCCCCAAAGGAACTGTGGCCCAGACAATGTTTCCACAGATGATCCATTTGAAGATGATTGGCCAAAGGAGGACAAAGTTCCATGATATTGGCTAAATTTTGGCTCTGGAAACGAATGTGGCTGTTGAAAGTTAGTCCCATGGGCTGAATTTGTACTATTAAAGATATTCTCAGCAAAATTAGTCCTTCCATTCTCCTTGCCAATAGATGCCTGAGGTTGCAAAATTGAAGCTAGACCAGGTATTTGGCTGCCAGTTGTAGGGCTCACAGTCCTAAAACTAGGGGACATACCAATACTTTGCATTTGATTATGTTCAACAGGGCTGCTGAACTGCAACCAGTTACCTGCCACAAATGTTTTGTTCATTTCATTTTGTCAGCAGAAAGATACAGTTGCAGAAGAAACTAGATGAAGAATTCAATAATTAAAAGTTATAAATCCTAAAAATGCAAAAATCACCATTAATTTATAAACTATCAGAAAGAACCTACCTGGCGGAGAGTTGGTTACTGGTGAACCCACTTGATGTCGGAGAGTCCAAGATTCATCTTGCTCAGGCTCTTGATTCATTTGCAACATCAGGCTAAATGACACAAGGTAATATCAATTATAATATTAATAATCAGCACATAGAAAATAAGAAACGCAACTTTTCTAAGATTTAACACTAGCCCAAAAGCATGTGAGTTGTTTTATGAGCAAAACAGAAGAAAGTCATGCACCATCAGAACTGAAAAAAAAGAAAAAAAGAAGAAGGTTTTAACAACTCAGATCAGATGCAAATATATAAAGACTTGAGTATATGAAGCTACGCACTTTCGACGGGTTCCACCAGGGCGACTAGGTTCCAGCTTTATGCGCTTACCAGCAATGTCACTCCTATTTAAGGACTTAAGTGCTGCTTCTGCAGCTCTAACATCATAAAATTCGATAAACTTATGATGCCTTTTGTGTGGTGTTTCCCTTATCTGCTTTGACAGAACAAATTTAGATGAGAAATTAACCATATAACAACACCGGGAAGAAAGAAAACGACAAGGAAACAAACAATAGTAGGAGATAACTATCACCTCTTTGACCTCGCCATAAGACCCAAATATTAGACGGAGGTCTTCATTTGAAACTGAAGGATCCAAATTAAACGCTACCAAAGTTCCTTGATTAATATCCTTGTCTGATGGATTATCCTGGTAGTACAAGAAAAAGAAAGCAAAAACATTAAGATGATTTAATAATTCAATATATAAAGCTAATCATGAGGACCTGGAACTCGATCAAAAACCTTTGGTATTGAGAAATGGATGTCAAGTTTCCTCCGTCTCAGTGGCTTGTTTTGTAATGCATGCATAGCAGTTCGAGCAGCTCGAATATCATAGTAAGATATCATCACAAATCCCCGGTGTTTACATGCAGTATAGAGGGTTCTGATATCACCATATTGCTGTAAAAAGGAAAAGAAATTACAAAAAAGAAGTTGAAAGAAACAATTAAAACAAAATCTTGGAAAGGGAAAGAGATACAAGATAGAAAAGAACTAAAAGTCCAGCATCTCTCTCACACACAATTTTTCCCCCCACTTTTATTATTTTATGACTACCTTCACATATTTCTCCATCCTGGGGACAAGAATCACTGATTTCAGAGTTGATACAACATTTATAATTTAAAGCCAAAGGAAACCAAATGGGAAATATCTAATGAATTAACATTGTAGTCTGCATTTCATATTTAATACAGATAGCTCACTAATCAGTATCAGACCCAAACATAAACAGACACCCCAAAGTTAACTCCTGAATAACAAACATCTCTCACCAATAGACATTACTTCAACGACGGATAAAAGTTTGAACTAGTCACAGGTCTAGATCAGATTAAACAGATTGGCCCAGCTCAGCTATTTCTAATGTATACAAGTGAACAACCAAGTCAAACCAAAAGCCAGCACACCCAACCTGTAACACAAATGCCATATTTTTGCACTATAATGTTTATGAAAGCAATATTTATATCCTTTCTTATGCTACACGAATACATAAGGGATGCACCCACCATTCAAAACACCATGATCATAAGGTAGATAATGGTACAATTGAAATTGGTTAGTGGTAATTTTCTGATCTACAGAACACTCCTACATTACCCAAACCCTTGCCCAGTTTTTTTAGTACAATCCCTTGCCTCAGTTTTTCATACTGACACCACATCAGATGTCTATCACACCCCAACACTACACAGTTCCAAATGCAAAAAGATTTGGTTCACATACAAGTTCAGCACATCAATATGTAACTACCCATAATTGCCGTCACCTCGTATCCTCCATGATGAAGAATAATAGGACAATCTAATTAGTAACCTTCGTTGTGAAAACTTATTATATAAGCCAATAAGCTTGACATATCATCATCCACTTTATTTAACCAAATAAAAGACATAATGCTCCATTAGATGTTTGAATCCCAAGATCTTGTACCATTAGAGAAGCATGAGAAATAAGGGTTAAGGAAAGGAAAATCTGCACCACCCGAATGAAACATATCCATGGGCGGGACATAAAACAATATAACCTTATTATAAAAACTACAACCACGCTTTTTTACTATTACTTGAAGGGGTGGTTGGCAGGCACGCATGTCTGAAAGTAGCTACGTCATTTTAAATCATAAGTGTTATAGCAAGTCTTCAACAGATTTTACAATATTTAGGCAAGTTTGAGCCACATAAGATTGTTTTTGAAAAAAATCTATTCTAATATACATCTTAAACAATGAAATCATGTCTACCCTAAAGTTTAATTCATGAAGCACAAGTAAATTGTCATGCATACATTGATATCATTGCCTTATGAAGAGCTCAGCTTAAGTTATTCATACCTCAAAAAGGGCTCTGAGTTCTGAATCCTCAACATTGCTGTTAATATTTCGAACAAATAATGTTCTGGAAGGGTGCTCCCCATAGGGATGTTCCCCAGCAAAAGCTCCCACACCATTAGGAACAGAAGAATTAGACAACCCATTCCCAACAGCACTGTCAGAGAAACTTAACTTTGACATACCCATATTGAGGCTCTCCTGTAAATCTGTTTCCAATTCCATACCTCCACCACTACCAAAAAGATCATCTTCCAAGTCCTCCAGTGAACTAGGCAATCCACTAAGGTCAAAATCATCCATTATGCCAGCTAAAAGCTCCTCTTCATCATCAGGAAGCAATGTTCCAATTGCATGAGTTGCAACATCTTCAACAGAACCATTACACCCCACATCTTGATGGCCTTTCTTAAAGCCAGATGACATGTCATCAACAACTTGATTACCATGTTTATTGTCATTCAGGTTGACTGCATGTTGGCCACAACTGACTAAGAACCCTATTGCATATACAGAACAAAAAAGAAAACAAAAACAAGAACTACTACTAGAAGAAGCAGCTGACACGTACGCTTTTCATGTGGAAGAACAGGTAATGAGCTTGAAAAGAGGCTGGCATCACTAGAGGCATGGTAGGTATCAGATCCCGATAAAACCGCCCATGAACCACTTTCAACTTCTGTAGGAACATACACTGGCGAATTCTTTGTAGGACTAGGACCTAGAAATAGTTCAGAAAAAACAATTTAAAATCACTGTTCATTTTGTAAGTGTAGAAAAACAATTAAATGAATTTGGAATTACCTGAAGATATATCATCAAAAGAATGCTTCATTGCATTACCTTCCTGCTTAATTCATAGTAATTAATTTCTGCTAAGAAAAGACATGAATACAATAGAAGCATTGCTTATGAGGAAAAAGGAAAAGTAATACAAAACACCATGGGCATAAAGAACTTTTCTGAAATCTAGCCAAAAAAACCGAGTCTGCAACATTTAGCAGCACTGTACAAGACTTCAAGCAAACATAAAATTTTCAGAAATAAAAGAAAAAACTACTGAATCTGAGTGATTCTAAAGAATGTTCAACTAAATGAGGTAGAAGATCTAACTGGACACGCAAATCCGAGTTATCTAACATCAATCTGGAAAGGGACTCAAGTCATGCATGCCTGTGATTTGCCGGTGGGTGGCAGATTATACCATCACGTTTCAGAAATTTATAATAGCTCAAGTCAGCAGCTGTTGACTAATTAATAATTATAACCTAAAAACCAGTATCATAAGATATAGGACTACAAGAAAATATACCCCCAGTACAGCTTGAACAAACCCAAATGAAACTCACTACCAGTTCACAATCTGTCTCTATAACTGGATCCAAGTTAATTTCTAATGTCTGTCTCGTCCAGAGAACAACAACTAGATTTGAATCTGGTTCTCAAAATTTAGAAACCTTGTTCCTTAAGATATTTATTTCCAGTTCAGGTTTATAGCATTTCAGCTGAACTCCTAAAAGGGGAACTGCAACGACCACCAAATTCAATTCAGAAGCCCCATATCAGTACTATCAAACAACACAGTCCAAATATGCAATCATTCCAGCCCAGAAAGTCAGCAGTTGTAAGTGCGGACGGGTAAGTTTTATACTAAAATATTAGGTGGGTATGTGCTCATTTTGAGAAATCTTCGAGAATACAGAAACGTTATTTTGCAATCCGAAAAAAGAAAGGGGGAGGCAGTTACCGTTCGGTTTAGGAAGTGATCCCAACTGCCAAATCAAGCCCAATTCTGCTAGAACAACATGATAAAGTAACCCTTCAGCCCAAAATATGAAAACTTAGCAGAATCGGCAATATGAAATTCCCCAACTGATAAACCCCAATATTACCAACTGCTACGCCATAAATTCTCCCTCCCGCCACCAAAAGAATGAACAAGTAAATAAAATCAGCAACTTCAGAAACCAATTTGATCGAACACATAATATTACAGGGAACAAGATCAAAGTTTGGCACTCCCATATCCCAAAAAAGCTAAATAATCGATAATAGAGAAACTACCTGGGAGACAGACAAGTCAAGGAACCTTGGAGCTTGAACAAAAAACACCAGCTTTATGAACACCAAACTGCTTCTTCGTCTCTATCTGATTAGAACAAGACCTCTCTCCACGATCATAAAAAAAGTGAAAATAAAAAAAAAAAAAAAATGGGGACTCAATGACGCACTCTCTTCTACTACTTGTGCTACTTTCTCTCTCCAGAGAAAATTTTGGAGAGAGAGGGAGAGAGAGAGAGGTGTACAGAGCAAGAAGGTAACGATGATTGGCCTTAAGGAGTGAAAAGGAGCAGAGAATGATTGCGTGAGAGAGAGAGAGAGGGGGAGATGAAGGTGGAGTTGGATTGTGAATGCGGATGATTAAACTGTATTTAAAGGTCTTTTGGTGTCCAGGAATGTCACCGTATTTAATACAGGAACTTACCCAAATAATTTAACTGTTTGGATAAACTCTTATCCTTGCAATGGAATTGGCGTTGACATCATTTTCACACACTTTGTTTTATTTTAATTTCAAACTAATATCGTTTGAATATCACAACTTTTAAATTACTCTTAAATTGTACTTATTTTTATAACATTTAAGCCACTTATTATTATTTTTATATGTTTGATACATTAAAAATTGGTGGGTGCGGTCATGCAAAGGAATTGGCGTTGACATCATTTACACACATATTTGCTAAATGCACTTTTGCTTTTATTTTAATTTCGAGCTAACATCGCTTGAATATCTCAACTTTCAAATTATTTTTAAATTATATTTTCTTTTTAGTAACATTTAAGCCACTTATTATTATTTTTATATGTTCGATACACATTATTCTTTTTTATACTTACTTTTGAACGATTATTGTTTTATTTTTTATGTATAAAATATTTTTCAATAGCAATTTATGAATTAATACGATAATGATAATTACCCTATGTGTTTGTGCTTTCTTATCCAAAATATTGCAAGAAAAATAATAAAAACAAAGATGAGCTCTTGACTGGAAATTCTAATGATTATTAATCTTGCAACTCTTTGGAGGTATTTCTTTCATTTTTTGTTAATTTTTGTTTTTGTGATAGATAATTAACAATATTACATTACAATAAGGAAACAACTCACAAATTTAAAAATTAACTACACATCATTGATTTTGGAATATTTATGTTGACAAAGACCAAGGTGCATAAGAGATGTTCAATTAAGCAAAATGCTTTTTCATTTTTCTTTCAACGTTGATGCTGTTTATTATTATTTTTTTAAAAGTTATAACGTAAGGAAAATCTAAAAATATCCCCACTAAAATATATATTCGACTTACACTTTTACCTCCAAAAAAATATTATTAAAAACCTTATCCCACGTAATTAAATAAAATGAAAAAAATTATATAATTGTCTAATTCATGAGACATCACTGATAAATTATTACGTATTTAAAGCAATTCAAATATGAAAGTTGAGATTCAACCAAAAAAAAAAAAAAATTAAAGTTAGAGATAGATTCATAACCATGAATTTGAAAACACTCTTTTATTTAGGGCTGGATATGAACCAGCCTTGAACCTATTCGACTAAGCTCGATTTGAACTCGAGAAATTTTTTGCTTGTTCGAGCTCAGCTTGTGTCTGATAAGAAAAAAAAAAAAAAAAAAAACTTGATTTCGAGTTTAGCTCGAGCTCGTGAGACCTACTCTTAAACTAAATGTCTTTATTTCTACTTAAATCAGTGCATCTATTCTTGTTTTTGTAACATTAACAGTATAAAACATTCAAATAATCTAATACAAGCAAACTTAAAATCAATCCAAAATATATTTCTAACTAAACTAATTAGTAAAAATATAAAATAATTAGTAAAAATGTAAACTATTTTTGGATCAAGCCTATTCGAGCTACTCGCGAGATTCTCGATCCAGAGCCCAAAAGCTCGATCTTCTAATTGAGCTTCAAAATCTTATTCGAGCTTGGCTTGTATACTCAAACGAGTCGAGCCGAGCTCCACTTATGAGTCAGCCCTTCTTTCATTGTTTCTTTTGTCGTAAATCATTTTCAACATACTCTTCCATTTTATTAAAAAAATCATCCAATAAATGATAAATATTGGTATTTTGCATTGTATTAATTAATCTTACAGGCTTCTTTACTCAATGATTCTAATTGTTTTAATTTTTATTTTTTAACATCACCACAATTAGAATATATCATGGTTCATGATTTATAATTCATGATTTAGGCATGATTTTGTATACATTCATTATTACTATACTTAGCCTTAGACTAGACTAAATTGTTATAATAGGTTAATGTACAAGCTATATAAATATAGTTCCTTCTTGTATATTTTCATATTAATCAATACAATTTTACTGAAACACTTTCTAGTTCAACTTGGAAACAAAACCTCACAAAAGTTCCTAAATTTTCTACAGTTCCCTTTTATATTTTGTTTGTTCTACAAAGGTAGATTTGATTTTCCAAGATCCAGACTTGATACTCGCTTAGTTTGTCTCATATCCCCATCCACCGCCATGAAATTTAGCCTACTCAAATAGTCAAATTCCCTTGAGAAATAGCTTATAAAACCACCACAAGTAGATCAGCTTGATGAGATAGACCGATCCATCGTTTCAGTCACAAATTCCACTGTCACAATCCACAGCATGTGCCGTCAACTGTGTATGGGTTTTGTTCAAGAGCTTGCCAGCCCAGCTCTATGTCGAGCCTTTCCTAGGCATGCTAAGCCAATCTTACTTGCATCTAACAGAAATCCAAGTCAGTATTAACCGCATCTAAACGAATTCAAGTAATATTTTGGATGATACTATTTTTATTGGGCACAACAAATGCATTGATTTTTTCAAGGTCATAAGCTTTGGGGATATATCAGTGACATTATTCAAACATCTAACTCTAAAAATGCCGACTATGCCACCAAAACTACTTATTAGTAAGGAGATAATGCTAAACTCATCAGTGGTTCTCTAACAATTCTCTTCCCAAGATCAATCAACTGTTTAGCCCATTTGAACCTGTAAAAGAAGTTTAGGATTATTTGGCAGCTACTAATACCGTTTCAGATCTCAGCTTTCAGTATCAGATTGATCAAGAGCTTCATTCTCTTGGTCAAGCTCCAAGGCAGTCAGCTTTGGATTATTATAATCATATGACTCTTCTTTGGGATTTGTGAAGACCTTCCCCGTTCTTACTTAGGATGGTTAAGATATTTATAATTTTTGTGGATGATCACTCTAATTTTAAGTAGATTGATTTTTGATAAATAAATTAGAGTTATTAATTATTTATGTCAATTTCGATCTGATAATGCAAAAGAGTACACTGCCACACATTTTTCTAATTTTTTAGAATAAGGATGTCTTGCTCAATCCATTTGCCATGGTACATCTAAACAAAATAGTAAGAATGAACGATAACACAGGCATATTTGTTGAAACTACTAATGTCTTAATACACTATGTTTTTCTACCGGAATCACTTTGGGGTGAAGCTGGCCTTACTGCAGTATACACTATTAATCTCACCTCATCCATTGTTTTGTAAAACAAATCTCCATATGAGTTTAGTCCAAATAACAATCTCTTATGTGTTTTTGGTTGTATATGTTTTGTTCAATTACAATCTTATGAGAGGCACAAGCTAGATTTTCGATCCAAGATGTGTTGCTTCTTGAGGTACTAGTATAAGGCAAGACAGATATTGATATTATGATCCTATTTCGAAATGTCTCAAGGTTTCCCATCATATTGCATTCTAGGAAGATGTTTTCCTTACTAAGTTTTCTCATTTGACACTACTTGTCCATCAACTTCCCTAAAGATACCATGTTGATCCTTTTCCTAATACTGAAATCTTCAATCCAGCTTAACATGACACCACTTCGCCAACTCTCTCCGACTCTCCTGCTCCTTATCTGACTCTACCTTCCTTGTCGACGTCCACATCAACTCCACCATCTAAGGCACACACTTATTCAAGAATCAAAAAACCCAATACACTTTTGAATGATTATCACTGTTAAATGCACTTGTAACCTTTCATAAACCTACCACTTTTAAAGAAGCATCATCATGTGACCCTCTTTGTCAGAAAGCTATGAATGATGAGTTAAATGTACCTCTAAGAAAATCCGTTGTAAGTTGCAACTAGGTATACAAGATCAAGACTCATGCAGATGGTAGTGAAGTTACAAGACACGACCAGTTGCCAAAGGTTACACACATAAGTATGGCATTGATTATGAGGAGAGTTTTGTTCTTGTTGCTTGGCTCACTTTTGTCAGAGCCCTCATTGATGTTGCTTCTGCTTGTAAATAGGCTATTTTTTAAATGGACGTCAAAAATGCATTCCTTAATGGCAAACTTACTGAAGAGATTTACAACTTGAATATTCTCCACATCAGATATGTCGTCTTTGTAAGACACTTTATGGTTTGAAACAAGTTTTTAGGAATTGATTCTCTACATTTAGTTCCGCAGTAGCTTAACTCGGTTTTTCCTCTAGTAAGTATAATTCAACCTAATTTTGCCGTCAGATTGACTACAATTTTATATTGGTCTTATTGTATGTTGATGACATGATTATCACCGACGATGACCCTCAGGGCATGCTTGACCTTAAATTATCTCTTATGGTCAGTAGATTGAAATGAAGGATTATGACACACTTAGCTATTTTCTCCTCAACTGCAAGTACAACCATAATTTTACCTCACAATTCTCAAAAGTATTTTTGAACTTGTTTGTTTGCAATGCCAGATAATACAACTCTACAAACTGACTATGATTTATCAGGACCAAACTCGACATATATGTAACCTCCCAATGATAGGTTGTTGTAACTGATTATTTCTCTATTAGCAACCGAATAGAAATACAAAACAAATAATAATAAGCAATAGAAATACTGCATACAATTAAAAATATCCCTTGGCTTCTAAGAATACATTGAACTACAAATTAATATAACTTCTTGTTTGTACAAAAAGTCATATTAAACTTACTACAAATTATATACTAAAGGATAATAAGAGTGAATATGTTTACATATTGAACTATTAGAAGTTTATTATTGTTAAAGTAAAAAGCGTTACGTATCCTCTGCATGGCACCTGCAGTAGAGAAATAATATACTTCAATAGAGAAATCAGAGAATGTAACATTTTTTCTGAGGCTGAGTTCTTTTCTATGGTGATAAGATAAGACTAATATAACATTAATCAAATAATTATAAAAATGTTACAGTTATAATATTAATAGAATAATGCTAGTTACAATTTCAATAAGACTGTTATGTCACATGTTGTCAAGGTAATTGTGCCACACCCTTCACAGAGGCTTGACTGGCCGGAGGATTGGATAACCAAGCTCCTGTAATCTTGATTCCAAAACAAGTAATAAACATGACTCTCGGCCCGTCCAAAGAATAAAAGTAACTTTTGTAAATATGAAAATTCATTGTAAAATTTTATTCTCTGAAATAGTTAACAATTTACTAAAAAAAAAAAATTAGGCAGAAGTTCCCAACAATATAGAACATGTCTTAAATACAAACACATATGTTCATGACTTCACACAACAATAACACAAAGACAACAAGGAGCTCCGCTCTGTCCACATCCTAATCAAGACAAATAAATAGATTCTTACATCATACCAAAATTAAACACATCACAGTTCTAATATGACTGCAAACTTTTATCCTTGACTGCAAGTCTGAGATCCTGTAAATACTTTGTTGCATTTCAAGCGGCAAGTCACCAGCTCAGCGACACCATGTACAGAATTCTTCCTACTACAAAAAAAAATTCACAAGAGAGGAGTGAGTCCTATGGACTCCGTAAGTGGAAAATCATATCCAAAGGGTACTAGCATCACACAACACAAGTGTATAACATACATAGTAACATCATGTAACAATATTCATATCTTAATTCACATTACACGTATACTTTGTAACCATCATAAATTCACAATTTACATGATACACAGGATCACAAATTAATCAAAGCAATAATATCAAGCAAAGCAACCAAAGCACCAATGCGTAACCTAGCCCTACACAACAATGTCACCCCTTGTCGGGCATTTATGTGCCCGCACAACATATTAATCTTTGTACATAATCCATCCCATCAGGGCTAAGTACTCAATTTTAAAAAAACATTTATCAAAATTAGAATTTCTAGTGATTTTAAATCATAATATCCTAAATGCACTTGGATCTCAGTTCCCGAAATAAAAATTATTTCAAAGAAAATTTTTAATTTGTTGGCCCTTATTAACCACAGACAATTTCAAACAAACATGATTCAAATAACTCACTCAAACATTACACTAACACATTGATTTAAATGCACATACAATTATACATAATAATCTAGCTTCTATAGGCAACAATTAACCACTTCACCGGTTTACAACTCTTGTTCGTTACTTTGTCTTGCTCTCACTTATGTCATCAGGCCCATAAAAGGGTCCGGAACTGAAATTCACGATTTCAAATAATACTCAGTTCATAATCGTTATTGTTATAATCTTTTAATTACTAAGCTTATATATACCAACTTAAATATATCTCTTATGAAAGTTATCTATTAAGCCATTATATGTCAAGTAATATAAATTATACTTTATGTGGTAAGGTTGTTAATGAAGAGACGTTTTAGATGTCTTGACAATGTGTAGGGCAGAAAGAAACTGTTAGAAAAGTTAGAAAAACACTAGTGAGTTAAAGATGTTGAAACTATCTAAACTTGGGGTTTGGACCAGTGTTCACTTTAACAGTCATATCATCCTCTAAAAATTTCAAATCTAGTTTCGTAAAATTTATTAAATACTAGAAACATGTAGCTTTATAATAGTATATCATTTGAAATTTTTGGATTTGTATATCAATACAGTTTATTCTTTGAAGTTGGGTCAAATTCTGTAAAATGCAAGACTTTGACAGCTTTGACCTTACCTTAGTTAATTGAACATAACTTTCTCTAGGAAAAAGGAAATCCAATTCTGTTTATGGGATTTATTAATAACAAGTATATCTATCTTTCTTATTTAGAAACTTTTCCTAAAGTTAGTATTGAACCCACTCAATTCCTTACATGAATCAAAAATAAGGCACTGCACAAATTTCTAATTGTTAATATCAGACTCTAAAGCTTATAAAAAAATTCATACTAGGGAATTAAATTACAAAACTTTTCAGCATAGTTTATCAAGATGTTAGAAACAACTTTTATTTAGAGGATCTAGGCTAATTCGAATCGCAACCTCCTACAAGGTTCTCCAGACTAATTGGAAGCTCACTAAAATCATACATAGACCTAACCTCAGTCCAAAAGCTTTAACTATCAATATACTTAGAACTAGGTTACAAAATTTTGCAGGTATCCTCTCAAGCCTCAAAGCTACATTTTCTCTTTAGAACTCTTAATTTAATTCAGCCCTCACCCATAAAATATGCCCTGCATCTCTTTAAAAGCCATTCAACTCTTATTTTCTAACAGTTTACCCACAACTAACACTCTTTTGTTTATACCCAATACTCACTTTCATTAACTCCTTAACCCACAACATTAACCAACTATTATCTACTATTGTTTATGAACTTTTATTCAAAGTAACTAGATATTATATTTTTCATCAAAAGCTTAGACTAAATCTTTTAATGTCACTATGTTTCAACTTAACTTTATAACTTGCGTCAAAGCTTGAAGTAAATCACTCTAATATCAACCTGCCACATCAACTCAACATTATTAATAACTGCCAACACAATCAACAAGATACCAATAACTTGCATATTACTCATGCTTCGTTTGAATCAATTATACAAACTTCAATAAAGACTTAGATTATACCTTTCCATTATGATCTTAATTAATTCCAAGCCTCCTATTTCCAATAATTAGTTACAAATATTGTATATATCTATCGTCTTAAACCTTGGTTTAACATTAATAAATCTCATATGAAATTTTTTAATAACGCCCTAAGCATAAACTTGATTAAAAAGATTTCCATCTTGTCTATTTATCCAACACTCATGACATGGAGGAGTTTTATACATAATCCCCTACCATGCCGTGTCTCACCTAACCAAACTCCCACAAATTAATTATTATAGCCAACTAAAAGAAAGGAAAACATGATGGAATTACTGCCCTAAAACAAAGGACAGCAATTTAAAACTGAAATTGATATGCTCCACTTACTCAATGGCTAAGCAAAAGTGATTTAAGTTGCCAACGTTACTCCTTTAGCCTAGCTCTCCCACGGCCCTGAAGTTACTTGCTCAGCCAACAACAGAGTGATATGCAGCTGACTGAAACAGGAAAGTTATACTATCAACGCCTATTGCAGTCCTTGCTGCACAAGGTACAAACAAACCCAATACACATACTCCCACCTTACACCCACCTACTCTTGACTGCATCCTTCACTTATGGACTGTTTCAAGACTTGGAACAGCTGCTACCATGAAAACAGAGCTGAAACCCTTGCCAACATCTCCATCTCTTGCCCTCCTATCAGCTACTCCAATCGAAAAACAACACAATAAGGTGAAGGGCAAACAAAATCTCTAAGCTAAAGTAACTCTCGGCTAAGCAAGGATGAAAGGTTGAAATTTTTTTTGGTATATCTATGGCAGTGGAGAAGGAATTGGAGGCTTTCAAATCAGCCACACAGAGAAAAGGAAGAGCAAATAGAATAATGGAAGAGGCAAAGACGTAAAAACATTGACTTAGTAAAATAATGAATTAATAAATCACATGTCATGATTTGTAGGCTAAAATCTATCCAAGGTTAAAACACATGGACTTAGTAAAATAATGAATTAATAAATCACATGCCATAATTTGTGGCTAAAATCTATCCATGGTTAAATATATATATATATATATATATATATATATATATATATATATAATAATAATAATAATAATAATAAATTATTTTATACCTTATAATTACACAACTAATTTTAATTTTATTTACTAATACTCTTTAAATAAAATACACTCTAAATTCAATTCCACTCATAACGTGATAAAAATATATTTGCTAGCTCATTACATCTAATTATATGTATACACACTAATGTTCATTCACTTAAACTCTAACTTCGCAAAACTTTTATTTATCTGATTATACAGGTTACGTACAACATTTCAAAATGTAACTACCAGATTCGAGTTATCACAATATACATCTATATACAAAAATTACACGAAAAATTTGTTAAAAAGATTTACCAACTTATTGGGTAACGAAATAATAATGTATCGAATTATATCATGTTCCATTATATTATTATTTATTTAACTTATTTATGTATTTATTATTTTATAACAAAAATTTACATATTATATCTAAAACTCGACTTTACGATGTCGGGTTATAACAGATTGGCTATGACCAATTTTGGTAATATCAATTATAAAGATGAAGCCAGCATCAAAAGTAAAGTGGAATTTGTTAAGCTAAAACTTTTTATAAAGACAATGCTTAAATATAGATAAAACATAGCATGGATTTTGTGCTAACTTTGTAACTATCTTAGTCTTATCCACCCTCTATTAGCAACCCAATAGAAAAAAACAATGATCAATCACCTAATCCAACTCAGTCATTAGCCACTGATAAACTTCAATTAAAAAAATCTCATATCCAATTCAAGTTATTTGGTAAAAAAAAAAATATATTAAAAAAATCAGTATAGTATCAACCAAAAAGTAGATGATCAACAATTAGTAGCTAAAAAGATTTACCTATATCAAATTAATTATGAAAGAAATTGTTTTTGGTACAAAAATATAAAGAAATTAAAGAAAAACAAACCCCTGAAATTGCCCAAAAAAAAAAAAAAAAACTAAAGCTTCTCACAAGGAAAAAATTAAAAATAAGTTATACGTGGTTCGAACCTCCGTCTATTTCACTGGAGGAGAGTAATGTTTATTCCATATATATATATATATATATATATGAAGCCTACTCACTCACAATTTACAATGATAATCATTTAATTTATAGATCTACAAGACACTCACGGATTTTAAAATTAAATCTTAATTATAGCTAATTTGACATGACTAGTCCCAAATCCAAATTTATAGGGCTAAATCCACCTATCCAAACGAAGCCTAACAATTGATTTGATTCTTGTCTTGAATCATTCTACACATATCTTTAGGTTTTCTTTTTAACTTTATTAGTGATGGGCGTATTAATTAACTAGATTTTTTTTGTCACTTGTACACCACTTGTGTTATATATGTATTTACAAAAATATCTCAGTTTACAGAATAAACCAAAAAAAAAAAAAAAAACTTAGTTTTGGGCAATTAATTGAACTTGAAAATGTTAAATGACTTCTTATGTTTGATTCAAAAAAATGCACAAACATGTTCTTTATTTCGAAGAAAATAGAGAGAAATTAAATTTAGTTATAGAGATTTATGATTGAGAAAGCTAATATAAATGTGTATACTAATTCAAATTAAAAACTTAGTCCAAAGAACAACTTCCTTACAAGGATTTAAACATGATTAGTATATGCGATAATCATTATAAAATTTGATTAACATATGTTAATGTATGGTTAGAGTGTGTCTGTTAGCATGTTTGTGCTTTTAATTACTGAACTAGCCTCATAGCATGCCCTTATGTCACGGGCCGACTTTGCTAGCACGCAAAGACGCCTATGTAGCACTTGCTAACTCCTCGTGGGTAGTAAGTCAGCTTCTCCAATGCCCCTCGGGTGTCAACCCGCAAGGCTAGTGCGCAACAATGTAAGCAAGAAAGCAAATACAACACAGTTTGCAAGAAAGGGCTTCAACTTCTCATTAATTGAAAAACGATCAAATTACAATGCTATCAAAATGCTCTCGACATGGTTACGACATAGGCAAATGGCTTGGTGTAGGGGGAGTTACAAGCAACAACAAGACCTTTGACACTCATCCGACAAGCTCGTGTACAACTTTGATTTTCTCACATATACACCCCCCCTAAAGAGCTTTCTGCGCCATAACCCCAATGGCAGGAGGGAACATCATATTTCCCAGTTGCCCGACTACCCCTGGCTACCTATTTACAAAAATGCCACACTGTGTCATGACATATGCCTAGCTACCCACAATGTGCCCATCACAAGGCAAGCGGCCATGTGCGACATGCACTGGAAAGGCTTGGGTTGTGACATTCTCCCCCACTTAATTGGTTGACGTCTTCGTTGACTCAGCTACTTGAAAGTCTTCAATCTTCTGCTGGAACTCTAACAGATCTTTGGCTTTCTCCTAACTGGTTTCTTCATCTCCAAGACATTTCCACTTTACTAAGAACTCAATTCATGGGCGTCTTCTGATAATCACTCTCCTTTCAGCTAGAATCTCCTCTGCTACTCTGCTTGGTGGCTTCTTGAGGTTGACTGCTGGCCTGGTTGACTGGTTACGTGCTGGATCTTCTGGATCAGGATGATACGGCTTCAGGTTGAAAACATGAATCATTAGGTGTATCTTCATCCAGGGTGGAAGGTCGATTTTGTAGGCAACTTTCCCAACCTTGGAAACAATTGGAAGTGGACCTTCGTACTTACGAATAAGCTTGTGATCCTGCCCCCTTCAGTCCCTTTAGTTGTTCCTTCCTGAGCTTGACCAATACAAGATCCCCAACTTGGAACTCCAGCTGTCGACGTCCCTTGTCTGCCCATTTCTTCATTCTCTTATAAGCTTTTTCTAAGTATGCTCGGGCAATGTCAATGTTCTGCTTCCAGTCTTTAGTAAAGTGATGTGCTTTAGGACTCTTTCCTGTATAAGACCCATCAAGTGTGTGTGGTAGGAGCGGCTGCTGCCCTGTAACAATCTCAAAAGGACTCCCGTTTGTTGCAGAACTCTTCTGAGCATTAAAACAAAACTGAGCAGTGTCTAGTAGCTTTGGCCAATTCCTCTGGTTGACACTGGCAAAATGGCGCAAATATTCCTCAAGCATGCCATTGAATCTCTCAGTCTGGCTATCAGTTTGTGGATGATAGCTAGATGAGATGTTAAGTTGTGAACCGAGTAGGTTGAATAATTCAGACCAGAAAGTCCCTGTGAACCTGCTATCTCGATCACTGACAATGTTCTTGGGCACACCCCAATATTTGACAACATATTTAAAGAACAATTGTGCTGTGTGTTCTGCCGAGCAATATTTTAGTGCCGGGATGAATGTGGCATACTTCGAAAACCGATCCACTACCACCAAGATAGTTGACAAATCTCCCACTCTTGAAAGACTGCTGATGAAGTCCAGAGACACTTTCCCACGGACGAGTCGGCACCGGCAACAGCTCTAGTAGCCCTGCAATCTTCTTCCGCTCAACTTTGTCTCGCTGGTAGATAAGACACGTTTTGGAGTAGTTAACTGCATCCTTTCTCATTTGAGGCCAGTAATACCCCTGTTTCAGAAGGGCATAAGTTCTCTGTCAACCCGGGTGACCGGCCCACAAAGTGTCATGACACTCCTTCATGAGCGTCCTTCGCAGGTCCCCTGCTTTGGGAACGAACAATCGGCTTCCCTTCGCCATCAGTAGTCCATCCTCCACCCAGAACTAACGAGTCTTCCCTTCTTTGGCTAGGTTTATGATAGCTTGAGTGACTGGATCCTTATCCAAGTTCTCTCGGATACGCTCTCGCATTGAAGTAGCAACACGACTAGCCGATACGTGTGCTACGTAGGTCATTGCCGCAAGCTCAGCCTTGCGACTAAGGGCATCAGCTGCCTGATTACTTTTCCCCGCCTTGTGCTCAAACTCAAAATCAAACTCTGCTAAAAACTCATGCCAACGGCCCTGCTTAGGTGTCAACTTCGGCTATGTAAAGAAATGACTAACTCCCGTGTTGTCAGTCTTCACAATGAACTTTGACCCCAATAAGTAATGTCTCCACACCCGCAAGCAATGAATAACAGCAAGCATCTCTTTCTCTTGAGCTGTATACCTCCTCTCGGCTTGTGATAACTTATGACTCTCATAAACAACAGGATGATTCTCTTGAAGCAAGACTCCCCCAAGAGCATAATTAGATGCATCAGTCTGAACTTCAAAAAGCTTCGAGATATCTGGTAAGGCTAAAACAGGATCATTAATCATAGCCAACTTCATGTCTTCAAACGCAGTTTGACATGGCTCACCCTAATGCCAAACTGTGCCCTTCTTCAATAACTCTGTAAGGGGCGCAGCTTTTCTCGAATAGCCTTCAACAAATCGCCTACATAATTTGCTAAACCAAGGAAATAACGCAGTTCAGTCACGCTAGTAGGAGTCTTCCACTCTTGGATGGCCTTCACCTTGTCCAAATCCATTCGGACACGACCTTCCTCAATAATGTGGCCAAGAAACTTGATCCGCTTCTACGCGAAAGAACACTTCTCCCTTTTCACAAACAACTGGTTCTCTCTCAGCCTGTTGAAAACCAGCTGCAAGTGCTGTTTGTGATCTTCCAGAGTGGAGCTATAGATCACAATATCATCCAAGTAAACCACGACGAACTTGTCTAAGTAGCCGCGGAAAACCTGATTCATGAGAGTGCAAAATGTGGCTGGTGCATTCGTCAACCTAAATGGCATCACCAAGAACTCAAATGCACCATATCGAGTGACACAAGTCGTCTTCGGCTCGTCCCCCTCCGCAATTCAAACTTGGTAATACCCGGACCTCAAGTCCAGCTTTGTGAAGTACTTGGCACCACTCAGTTGGTCAAAAAGATTAGCAATAAGTGGTATAGGATAACTGTTCCGCACTGTGACCTTGTTGAGTGCCTGATAATCAACACACATTCGCAGGCTCCCATCTTGCTTATTCTGAAACAACACCAGTGCTCCAAACGGTGCCTTTGAAGGTCTTATGAACCCTGACTCTAGTAGTTCATTCAGCTGTTTTCTGAGCTCAGCCAACTCAGGTGGTGCCATCCTGTATGGAGCCTTTGCAGGTGGCTTGATGCCTGGCACTAACTCATTCTCATGATCAATACCCCTGCACTGGTGGCAAGGTTTGTGGAAGTTTGTCAGGGCATGACTCCTTCATATTCCTTCAAAACTCCCTGTATGGTTGGCGGCACTGGCTCTCTATCCCCTTGATCCTCAGTAACCAAGGGTACCACCACAAAAGTAGGTTCATGTCGCTTCACGCCCTTCTTGAACTGAAGAGCCGACAGATGCTTGGTCTCACCAAGTTGTTTGATCACTGCTGGCACCATGGCAGGCTGCTCTCCCATTATCATAAGAGAACTAGCAGTAGGGATTGGAATTGCTTTGTGAGTAAGCATGAACTCCATCCCGAGGACAACATCAAAATCATCAATCTTGGCCACCACAAAATCGACACGGCCTTCCCATGTCCCAAGCTTTACAGACACTTGCTTGGTTTGCCCCGCAGTAGGCAAGGATTTAGAATTCACAGCTTTCATCCGGCCTGACTCTTTCTCCAACTTTAGGCCCAGCTTCTTGGCCTCCGCTTCAGAAATAAAGTTATGGGTAGCCCCTAGTGTCCAGCATGACACTCGTAGCCTGGCTTCCCACCAAGATGGCCCTTCACAAACATGAGACCCTTATCCCCGCTCTTCTTGGAACTCTCAACATGCTTCTTGAGTTCCCCAATAAACCAGCAATGCCCCCATCCTGGGCTGATCTTCATCAGACTCGTCCTCATCCTCATCCTCATCAGCATGACTTTGAGGTGCTTTACGAACCGAAGCTTGCAAAGCATTGAGTGCAGTTTTCTGTGGACATTCCACAACTCTATGCGGTCCATTACACAAGAAACAAGAGATTGTCCTTGGTTTGGAGGTTGAGACAGACCCTTGTGATGATTGTGGACTATTGGAGGGGTAGGAAGGTTTCCTCTGATCCCCTCCCCCACTTTTGTTCTTTCCTGGCTTGCCGAAACTGTCCGTCATTGCCTCCACTAGAAGATTAGTTGTGGTTTCTTTCTAGCAGAGCTTTCAAGAGCGTAGTCTGTCAAGCGCTCGGCTGCCGCCTGAGCTATGGCCAAATCCTGGACCCGCTGTCAGTTGAAGTTTCGGCCCTCGCCCATGGCTTTAAGCCTTCAAGGAAATAGAACATCTTATCCTTCTCTGACATGTCACGAATGTTTAACATCAGCCCCGCAAATCTTTCACATACTCCCGGATAGTCCCTGTCTGTTTCAACTCCCTTAAGTTGCTCCGAGCGATGTACTCGACGTTCTCCAGAAAGAATTGGGCCTTCAGCTCTCGCCTCAAATCTTCCCAGGTGTCAATTACGTATCTACCATCTTGTATGTCAACATACTTTGTCCTCCACCAGAGTTTTGCATCTCCAGCAAGGTACATCATAGCTGTTGTCACCTTTGCTTCTTCCGAATCCATTCTCACTGCTCGAAAGTACTGTTCCATGTCAAATAGAAAGTTTTCCAACTCCTTTGCATCTCGTGCTCCTCCAAAAGCCTGAGGTTCAGGAACTTTCATTCGAAGTTGCCCCACACCCTCAGCATACGGGTTGTGGTTGTCATTACCCACCGCTCTCATAGTGATATTGACCTTGGTGTTCAGCTCACCAAGTTCATCTTTCATGATGGCCATGTCCTCCAAAATTTCACCACGCATAGGTGTGGACCGCACCCTCTAGTTGTGCTTGGGATTGGTCGATACTACTAACTCGCTTCCTCGAGCTCATCAGCATTGTCACCTATGCCTTGGACATTCTTATTCCTCTCGAGTGCCCGCACACGGCTAACAAGTCCTTCAAGGGTAGTCACCCTTTCAATCAATCCGGGTATGTCAAACTCTTTCAATGACGCCCGTACGTCTATCATGGAGTCAGACACTCCAGCAAGCTCACCCAGCTGCTGAGTCAATCCATTCAAACTATTGTTGATTCGTCATTCCCTTCATCATGATAACAACCAACTGCTACTTCCTCAGCGGTTCGGAACGTAGCTTTGATACCAACTGTCACGGGCCGACTTTGCTAACACGCAAAGACGCCTATGTAGCACTTGCTAACCCCTCGTGGGTAGCAAGTCAACTTCTCCAATGCCCCTCGGGTGTCAACCCGCAAGGCTAGTGCGACAATAGGTAAGCAAGAAAGCAAATATAACACAGTTTGCAAGAAAGAGCTTCAACTTCTCATTAATTGAAAAACGATCAAATTACAATGCTATCAAAATGCTCTCGACATGGCTACGACATAGGCAAATGGCTTGGTGTAGGGGGAGTTACAAGCAACACCAAGACCTTTAACACTCATCCGACAAGCTCGTGTACAACTTTGATTTTCTCACATATACACCCCCCCTAAAGAGCTTTCTGCGCCATAACCCCTCTGGCAGGAGGGAACATCATATTTCCCAGTTGCCCGACTACCCCTGGCTACCTATTTACAAAAATGCCACACTGTGTCATGACATATGCCTAGCTACCCACAATGTGCCCATCACAAGGCAAGCGGCCATGTGCAACATGCACTGGACAAGCTTGGGTTGTGACACCTTACCGTGCTCAGTTTTTATTTTTTTAATAATGATATATAGAATTATTTAAATGTGTATAATTTATTTGGAAAATGTTTAGGGTCCATTTGTATCCAATTGGATTTTGAGAATTGGAATTGGATAGCTAAATTCTATTGTTTCAATTTGGATTGTATTTTGAAATTGAATTGACTCCTCCTAATTTTTATGGGTGACCCCAAAAAATAGAAATTCATGAGATTATGAAGTTCTCTAAAGGAATAATGTGATCTGGTATACAAATTTATTTCTCAAGTATTTTTTTTTTTTTTTTTTTGGCTTGAGGAGAAACCATAAATTGAACCCACGACCTGGGGTGAGGAGAGACCAACTTGAGCTATGTTCGGACTGATTTGTTTTACCTTCAAATGTGATGGTTGTGAGGTTTCACCCCACTGCATTATATATATTAGTGATCTTACAATTCTCTCACCCAAATATGTTTTTTGTACTAATTATGATAAAAGATTTTGGTGTCTTATATTTTCTACTGAATATAAACAATTATTTCGTATTGAAAAGAACAACCTATGATATTTTTTTATTTACGCAACTCGCTTATATTGAGGATGTCTAACTCCTCAAAGTTTTGATGTTTTTGGTTTGTTTTTTGTTTTGGTGGGATGAGATTAGTTTTCTAGGATTAGAAAAAGGGCGGCTTTTCTTAAGGGTTGCAACAAAGAGAGCCTTCAAGCATTAAAGAGTCTACAACTAGTGAAAAAGAAGATTTTATAAATAAAATAAATTCTTATTAAACTTAGTGCCAGTTTGATTTAATATTTGAAAATTAGTGTTTTTGAATAATTGATTTTTTTTAATAGAGATTATAGAAAAATCGATTTTAGTATAATTTGTTTTGTATTTGGTTAGTTATCCAAAAAAGTAATTTTGAATCATAAGAATATTAAATAAAATAGGATATTATTTTCTAAAAAGTAATATAAAATTTGTATTTTGCTATAAGTGTACTATGAAAAAGCTACACATGAATAAGCTTCTAAAAAATAGACTAAAACTATGTTGGACGTTTAACCAAAAATGATTTTCAGTTTTAATCAAACATACTATTATTTAAGCAGACTTGATAATATTGATAAGTTGCAACTCAACATTTTAAGTCAATCTACTGAGACTTGCTATGTATTTGGGATTAACAAAGGAGGCTTATTGAAGGCTAAAAACAATAGAGGTGAGACATAAGTGGCAAAATCAGGATATCACTTCAAGCCATTGAATTAGGTAATTAGAGTTTTCCGTATTCGACCCTTTTTTTTAAGGAATGATATTTAATTGTTTTAAAAGTATACATAATATATATTCAAATGTGATAAATATATAATTTTTAATAAAAAAATATAGCTTTTAATAAAAAATATATTTATCCACAAGGCATGGTTCAAGTGATAATGCATATTTGAGTTCAACGGTTAAGGGATATTTGCAATATTAGAGGTTCCTCGTTAACTTTCCCTTCCCCAAACTTGCAAAACATCTTCAATTCAACTTCTCTCACATCGTTCTAACTCCGACTTAGGTCCTCCACACACTGAATCTATCACTTGAAGATGGTTGTACAGGGTTTAGTTAGAGTAAATCCTAATTAGATCCACACCAATGAAACCCTTTCTTATTTCTTCAATTGCTTCGGTCGAAGAAAGGATTTAAAGGCAATCCATGATATTCTTGTCAATGACCGTGATATTGTTGGGAAGGAAAAACTAGTTTCCCCAATATCTAACAAAAGTTGTTGCCTTATTAAACAGACAACAGTAAGAGCATGAGTTAGAAAGTTAAAGAGGTCGTGATTGCATTGAACTTAGTTATTATTAGTTCTCTTGATATCATCCTCACTTTCTTCAGTTAAGATGTTTTTAGATATGCTTGGCATCATTTGTAAAGAGCCTTGACATTCAATGGGTCTAGTTCCAAGATCCTTCAGGAAAATAAAGAAATGTAGGTAGTTAGGCATATATCAAAATTTTAACTTGAAGTATTTTGTTAATATATAATCATGCAAACAAGCTTCCTAATGTCTGTTGCAGTCTTACAATAATTTGATTTTTGAAGAAGGTTTAGGAAGGGAAAGTTAAAGAGGAAGAGGGACTTTTTAGCTTTAGTAATTTAATTTATGTTTTTAATTTTTAATTTTAATTTTTAAAATTTTGTTTTAATTTTTTATTTGTTAAAAACCATGTGTCAATTTGTTATTTGTCAATTAGCCATGTTATCAGCCACATAATTTTCCATCCATTTCCATCTGTCCATGTCACCCCCGTCAAAGTAAATTTGGATGGACGCAGGGACCCAATTTGTGCAATTTTATAATTTTAGGAACTCAATTACAACAAAATGAATGATAAGGACCAAAGTGAAATTTGAGTAAAATTACAAGGATTAAAGGTTTAATTTAGCCTCTCTTTTTTTAATTAGAGAATGTAAAAGTTTATATTTCTCAAAATTAAAATAATTAGCACGCAATAACATATTAATAAACAAAAAAGATTGTCAAATGTAATTAATAACATTATGATCAACTTTTAAGTGATATTCTAAAACTGTTATATGCATGTTAGAGTTGAGAAATACTACCTCTTAAGTGGGTTAGTCTGATCGATGATCAAAAAAAAAATTTGAATTCAAGTGATCATTTTATAAGAGGCTGTGTAGAATAAAATTATCATAATTAATCTTGATGTGGATAGCATGACTTGATCAAACTATCTGTGCACACTAGAATTCATTTTGTTAGTAGAAAAATTAGTATAGTCAATGGTTACTAATTTTATTATTAGAGAATTCTCGTGTCTTGTCTAGCCTCCTCTTATGATTTTTACAGACTCAAAAGACCATGGACTCTAAAGGCTCCAACTCGACCACTTAGGACTTCGTCTTCAACTTTGACCTATTTAATATTAATAATATTTTATCCATTTTGAGGACATATATATTCACAACACACTCTCCACTTAATTAACAAGGAGGTACTAGGACCATGAAATCTCATGTTGAAGTTCAAGACGTGATTATATATTTGTCTTCTTGTTTGTATTTACCTTTGTGCTTTGTTGATTTTTGAGGAGCTTCCGTCAATGATTGTAGATGCCCCTCATAATGATGCATTGTAAGTATTTACATAATGATGTATTGTTACATAATGAATGAATTCTCATCATTTTAAATATATATATATTTATTTATTTATTTATTTATAAAATTAAAATAAAAAGTTTGCAATCACCATCCACTAAGCTATATTCTTTACGTCTCTTTGTAGGTCCAAGGGACTTCCGATGACACACTCCAAATAATATATATAGAATTATAGATTGTTTTGTTTTCTGCACTTTGAAGGAAGAGAGGAAAGATGGTTTATTCCTTGGCATTATTTTTAATTTATAATAGAACTAGTTTAGTAAGCAAGAATAATTTTTGTGGAATTGGAATGGAAAAGGGAATGAGAATGGAATGAAAGTAAAATGAAATGATTATTCCATTTTATCGTTTGGTTGTATTTGTGAGGAATAATAATTCCATTCAATTTATTTATTTTTTATACAGACATGAAATAATATTAAAATATATACTAAACAGATAAAAATATCCTTTAATAGATAAAGTTATAAAAATATAACATAACTTAAGAAATATATATATTTCTTAATTTTTTAATTTCATTTTATAAAAAAATTATATTATTAATTAATTATTATTATTACTTATATTTTATTATTTCTTCATATTAATATTTTAGTTTAAAATTGCTTAACTAATTTATTTATTTAACATTAATTAATTATATATAATTATATTATTTACTATGATACGGAGGATATATTTTTCATTTTTAAAATTAAATAATAAATATATTTAATTATTAATTTATTTATAATATTATTATTTTATTAATATTCAACTTTTTATTTTATGTGATATAATGATTTTTTTTTTTTTATCATTTAATTGAACCAAACCTATTCTATAGAAGTAGGAATGATCAATCTTACACCATGATGGGTTTGAAGAATTCCTATTTCTATAGAATAAAATGGCAAGAATGGAATGAGTATTCTGAGGCTAAAAATGTATTAAATAAAAGAATATTTATTCTATAGAATCATACTAAAAATGTATTAAATGAAAAAAATATTCATTTCATAGAATCATACATGTAATAGAATGGTCATTTATATGTACCAAACTAGCCCGCCTTATCAACATCCTTGTTCTTTTCTCCTCTAAAGTGATCTCAGCTAGAGATCTAGCCACTAGTGAGTTTATTAATGGCCAAACATAGTATAACTTCTCATCTTGTTTGATATATAATCATTTATGTAATCAGTTTCTCTTAAATTGCAATTATCTTTTGTTGGATATTTATAAAGATGCACAAAATTATATTTTCAATTAATTATTATCTCAATGACAACTTAAAACATCTTATACATTTATTGCCCATTAAAATTTAATTTGAAGAAAGGTTTTTTTAACGAATACCCTAAATGCACTTGTTAAGTTTTTATAAATTGAAAGTGTAATTATAACATTTATTACAGTAGTTGGTCATGATTGCAAGTAATATTAAATACATAAATCGCTATTTTTGAAAAGTTTTAAAAAAATTCAAATTTTAAAATTTATATTTATTGCAGCGTAATAAATGCCTTTAGGACACCTATTAAAAAATCTTTTCAAAACATCTTTTATCCCACAAACCTTTCTCCTAGAAGTTCTAAAGACTTGTCCACTCTAACTTCAGCCAAAATAAATAAATAGTCTTAATAAATGAAAGGGAATTTGAAAATATAATTAATTATGAACTCATTCATTCACAATAATTTCTTTAAATATTTATTTTTTAATTAAAAATAATAATATATAATTTTAAATATATATATAAGTCCTTGTAATGAGACTATTATGTATAATATATATATATATAATTTATTTCTCTTTTAATCTGTTTATAAAATGCTAGCTTTATTATATGTAAACTTAATTTGTAGAACAAGCCATTGTGGAGGATATGAAAGTGAACAAATATCGCTAAATCAAAGCAAAAATATCAAATTTGAAAATTGAAAAGATGAAACATGATCGAAGGAAAAACAAGAGATATCAGTCACCACCATGGAAAGGCACTAAAAAGAAAATAAACAGCATATATGGTGTTAGGAATTGAAGCTAGAGGCATTCTCAGTTGGGGAGACACTAGAAATGAACTTGTGATTAAAACTCTTTGAAGAATTAATAATGATCAAAAATAAATTCACCTATTTTTCATGTAATATTTATTGTGTATTTATCTTCTTCTCTGTAATATTTTTGTAGTTTGCATTTTTGTTTGTCTGTGTTAAGAGTGTATATTTTGTAAGTATAAAATAGTAGTTCTATTTTACAAATTCTCTGTATGAGATTCATTTTCTTGTGATATTGGCTAGTTGGTTATGTTTGGAACAAATATATTCACGAATTCAATTCAATTGAGTTCAATTTAAATTCTATTTAAGTGTTTCAAACAAATATTTTTACTGATAGAATTAAATTGAATTCAATTCAATTATGTTATTTGTATTATAAATATCGAATTCAATTTAATTTAATATTTTGACATTGTTACCCTTATGTTTACTTAACTATTTAAGTTCCTCCCTCTCATTTTTCTCCCTCTTTCCTCTCTCATGATCTGATTTATTTGAAATTTTTATGAACAATGTAGTTAAAAAATAAAATTTTCATATGAAGTACCTGGGACAACAAGCAATGAAAATGAAAAACTAGTCATAATAAGAAATTAGCATAATATATAGTATAGAATTGATGACTATGAAACCTTTTTGGATGAGAGAGCCCAACTAGACAGAGGGTTAGGACTTTGTAGGGGTCATTATGGGTTGCAATTGAGTCAAGGTAAAAAGTAAATAAATTCAATGGTAAATTGGTCTTAAAAAAGTTTTAATCATCTAATTGAATTGAATTCTTTGTAAATTAGGTCTGACTTAGAAAGAATTCAAAATGAGAAAAATGTTATAAAATGGAATTTACAATGAATTGAACTCTCTTTTATTATGCATTCCAAACATAAGAATTTAGATAAATTCATTTAGAATGAATTGAATTTCATCCAAAAAATTATTTCAAACACACTCTTAAAGAATTTTTGTTTTAACATTGGTAAAACAAAAATAATTGCCAATATTTATTCGTGTAATAAAACTAGTCCATGTGTCTAACTCGTTTAAAAAATTAATAAATATTAAATTAGTTTTTAACTATCTTTAATCGGATAAGAAACAGATAAAGTGATTAGTCTGAATTATACACATAATTTGATTCTGAAAAAAACATTACTGCTAAAAGAAAATTTACTTCTAACACCATCATGTGACATAAATTCAACCTATTAAATCATAACATCTCATATTTCATACTAATAATTACTAAGTTGGCTTGATCCTCTCAATAATACCTCATATCATTCCAATTGATTGGGCTCTAGTCTGGACTCATATATGGGCTTGAAGTACAAAAACCCTGGTTAAAGTCCGGCCCGACTCCAAGGACCCAATATGAAGCAACCTCAGAATATGTTTATCTTCCACGTGGCGTATGCTTCAATATTTGGTTATTGGCATTTGGTAAAGGCTCGATCCCACATCAAACTGTGAACCCACCACGTGACGGCACGTTTTTAGACCAATGAAAATGGCACTTAGAAAGAAAATTTTTAGTCTCCATACGTTTTTGATTACATTAGAAAGAAAATTATTGGAGTATGAGCTAAATGTCACAAACACATTTGGCCACTAAAAAAAAAAAAAAACCAGCATAGTTAGGCGAAATTTTATTCCCTTCATTTAGTTTTTTTTTTTAATTTTAAAAAAAAAAATTTAATTACACAAAAAATAGTTCAAATAATGAAACACACTTGATCTTAATTATTGAGAAATCTCTGAAATATCAAAAATATCTCTGAAATATCAAAAATTCGAACCAACAGAAAAATATTTGTGAAAATGGTTATTCAAGAGACATTTATGAAATATAAATAAAATTAGACACACATCCAAAATATGTAAAAATACTCATAAAAAACTAAAAAATAAAAAATTTCTAATATTTATTCTGAAAACAAAGTTATAAATTTTCCCTCAATTTTTTTAATTTTCATAAAATTACTCTTTAAAAAAAATATTAATAAATTATAGAAAGGAAATCATTATAGTCTTATGTCCAACTAAAATTTGTTTACTTTTTTTTATTGAAAATTTGTTTACTTAATCAAGTAATCCTTAGGATTTAACCATTAGCTAAATAATATATATATATTTGTGTCCTTATTGAAAATAATGAAAAATTGTAATTTTTTTCTTGAATAACTTCAACTAAGGAATCATGGTATAAGAACTTCTACTAAAAAAATAACTACAATTCAAAATATCAATAAAATAAATTTTTATTGTTATTAAATTCAAAATGACACCCATTTTACATGTTAATGTAGGTATGGAAATGTATTCATCTTATTTGATTTTATCAAAATTCGATTGAATATATACAAATGTAATTTTAACAAATTATAATTCAAATTACAAATAATCACTTAATTGTTATACACATCAAAATTTAATCTGATTAAATCAAATATTCGCCTAAATGAGTTAAATTCTCATTTGATATAATTATGCTCAATTATTGAAAAAAAAAATTTCGATCAAATTTACATTTAATTTATCTAATTATTTGGGTCAATTGCACTTTTTTTCATTGAACTACCATATGAGTTGTAATGTATTTTTATTAAATTGAACACATTACACTTATATTTTTAATCATAATTTACAAATAACCAAATCCGTTAAAATCATCATTAATTTTAGCTTTTTTTAATGAAGAGGAAAAAAAATACAATTGAAAAGACATAACTAACTTTTTTAACAATCATTCTATATGCAATAAATAGACAATCTTATTTATTGTTAAGCATGAGTGTTAATACTAATAATATAAATCAACAAAAATATAATTTGAAAAAGATAAAATATATTAATTCTATCATATTCATGTCTCAATAATTATAGATATTTCAAAGACATAATTACATATCTGCAATCGAATATTATCATTTTTTTATAAACATTGAAGGTATGGAATTCTTCTTAATCAGATTTTTTGTCACTATTTTTTTTTTATGATTGATGAAATTACAAGAGAGATTGATTGGATTTGAAACTCTAATTTTAAAAGAGGACACTGTGTTTTGCAATTTAGTTTATTTCATAAATTTAAAAGGTTGATTATATATTTTTTATTATTATTTTTTATTTATTAGAAAAAAAATTAAAATTAACTGTAATTTTAATGAATTGGATTATTTGTAAATTACAATTAAAAATATGAGTATAATATATTTAATTTAATAAAAAAAAAAACATTATTACTTATATGTAGTTTAAGAGAGAAGTGCAATTGACAATAATTATTTTTTGCTAAAAAATATCTGGTTAAAACCAGTTTCTACTTTCTAGAAATAATTTTTTTTTGGGGGGGGGAAAAAAGTTTATTTCAGATATTTATAAACTATAAGAGTTCGAACAAACCAATAGAAATCCCCGAGTGAAGACAACATACATAGTCAGTGCCTTCACTATTCTGCTCGTCTGATTGCCGGACAAAGGTAACAAGGACGAGAAAGTAGAAGACATGGTTTGTGTTTCTCTTTCTTTAACCACAGATACCACTTTCTCTCTCAACACCAACAATGTTTTCAACAACAAGAAGTCATTTCTCCGTATACAAGGTCTAGCTTTGCCTTCTCAGACACGCACTTTTTCTTCTGGTTCATCACTGAGCTACAGCTACAACCCCCTCAGGTCTTTATACATAATTTTGATTAGAAAGTTTTGATTTTGATTTATGGGGTTTTGGAAAATCATGGTGATCAAATTTCTCTTTGATTGGTTTGTTTCTAATTTTGGGTTGAAGAGTTTCGATTGACTGTGATGGGAGGATGATGAAGATAAAGAGAAGCAAGGGATTTGGTGCAGTTTGCTACGCTGCCCCTCTCACTGTTCCTAATCTGCAGTGGATATCTACCATTTCTTCTGCGTCAGTCTCCTTTTCCCACTTTTACATATATATATACATACAGTATATCTGTATATGCATACACATTTTCTAGGAAATATTTATGTCTAGGCGAGCATCAATATATGCAAATATAACTAAAGTTTGATTCTATCACTGTTATGGCTTATTGCAATGTACGAAGACTGATGTATTAAGTTGTTCAAAACATTCACCTTTCTTGATATTGGAGAAAATTAGCTCTGATCTAACACAACCTTCTCACTTGTATCCCGTTTTCTCTTTCTTTTTCTTTTTTTCTTTTTTTTTGAAAGGCCTGAGGGATTGTGAATCTGTGATAGTAAAAGTAGGCTGTTCTTCTGAAGCATGAACCCCAAATATATATATATATATATATTTGATAAGAAAAGAAGATTTTATCGAGAAAGAAAGAAGTTCAAAGGAGAACGTGAGAACACTAGGTCCTTGAAGGAAAAAAAATAAAAATACAAGAGATAAGGAAGGCTTAAAACATTAAAGCTTTCCAATCACGATGTAAATCTTCAAGAGGAATGCCCCAAAAGGCCCATGAATAAATACACCAAAGCGAAGCTACATTCTTATCCCAGATAAGTTGTCTTGGTAGTTGACGATCATGCAAGATTCTCACATTACATTAGCCCCAAATATTACTTTCAGGTCAAAAGTAAAATTGGTTTTCCAGATCGATAAACTTATGTGTTATGACTATTGGGACTGCTATCATATATATTTCATTCTTTAGGCCCACGGTATGCACCCGCAATCATGTTCTACTGAGAGTAGCTTTGCTGTCACCTTCATCAAACTATTTTGAACCAAATATTTCAAAGATATTATTTTTTGTAAATACTCTTTGCTCGAGCATTTGTTTTTCTTCTCTGGTCCATGAGCTCCAAAAATTGATATGGTCAATCATAAATCTCCATCTTTTTCTTATCTTAATTCGTTCCTTGCCTTTTTTCTCTTTTTTCTTTTTTCTTCTTTCCATTAATTATAAAATAATAATCTGTTTTTTAGCTTATATGTTGCTATTACAGATAGCTGTCAAAGTCGCATAGGTCTCTTGCATTTAGAATTAATGTAGCACGTTGAACATTCCCTGATGGATATTCTGAATTTTGTAGGGTCTTATTGCTAGCAAAGGGCACGGGTGTTCAAAAATCATTTCTTGTGCCATTATTTGCTTTACAAGCACCTGCAAGCGTTATTTCATGGATTAAGTAAGCCCTTTTTTACTTCTAAATTTTCTTATTGTCTTCTTTCAATCAATTAGATACATGAATTATTATGTTAAATTAATTCAGCTAAAGGTTTTTCTGGTCTCCCTGTTCTTATATCTGCTCAACAGGTACTAGCATTATGCTTCAGATCAAGGATTCGTTTTTTCTTTCCATTTTCAACTTCATAATAATCAATCCTTGATGAATTTATGTAAATTTGGCTTGCAGGGGGGAATATGGTCTGTGGACTGCATTTTTGGCACTTCTTGTTCGTCTTTTCTTCTTTATTCCAGGTAGGTTCTCTTACCTATTACAAAATGTGATTTTCAGCTTTGGCAAGACTTAACTGGAAGTAGCTTTGGGGTATGAGACATAAATCTTGAAAGAGTAGAAATGAGTTATAGAAACCTTTAGGAGACTCTTAAGTTTCTCAATATTACTGTAAATAATATATTCTTTTAGAAATCTCAAGATAGGCCCCATGTCTTGAACATAAACTATGAAGCATGAAAGAAACTACAGGCTGATAGAAAAATATGAAATATGAGAACTTCTATGTGTCTTGTTCTATCTTTATTCTTTCTAAAATTAACTGACGGAAGAATGCCCAACAAATGTTAAGCTGAGTTTTCTTGGTTTCCAGGTGAATTGGAGTTACCATTTGTAGCATTGCTCTTGGTGATTGTGTCTCCTTATCAATTAATGAACCTCAGGTAAGCAGGTGCATCATTTTAGGATCAATGAAATCATTATATCCGTTTCCCTATTTATTTTTTTACATCTTCCAAACTGGCAGGGGAACACAACAGGGTGCTATAATTTCTTTGGTGATTGCGGGGTATTTGGCTTTCCAGCATTTCTCACGAGCAAGCTTGCAGAAAGCATTTGATCAAGGTTCAATTGTTGCCACCATAGCCATCATTTGTGTCACTGTTGCTTCTTTCTTACTTCTGATCTGAATTTAATGTTAAAAAAATAAAGAGTAGTAAGTAACTGTACCTCTGTGAAAGAAAATAAGGCAGAGAAATCTTTTATTTTTGAATAGACAATCTCATATTTGACATTGTATGCTTTCTTTGTATGTATAATAAATATAGTCCATAATCCATGCTATCTTAATCTGCAGAGAGACTATCTATTTTTTAAATTGCCTCTGATCTAATGTGGATTCTTCATACATTCTTGTGTCTGAAGTTGATTTCCTGGTCTTGTATTAATACAACATCTTTTAGCCTTGTTAAAGCCTATCCTCACAAGCCCCCACTTCTGTATAGCACCAACCAGTCCCATGCAACCGGTTTTTCTGCTGCTACTCAAATTGATCTTTGAAATTATGTTCTAAGATGTAGCTCTTTATTTTTCATCTATTTAGATAATTACGAATTTATGCTCTTTACTTTCTTCCGATGTTGAGATAGGGATGTAACAACCTTACAATATGTTAGAAATCGTAAAAGCAATTCTCTCGCTGTCTCCCCCCTGCCACCCTGCCCCCCTTGCTCTCTTCCTTTTTCTCTTTTATCATACTTAGTAGGTACAGGCTAGTTTCATATTCCATTCCATTACTGGTTTCTTCTGGAACTTTCATTTTGGTTCAATCACCCCCACCCCTCCTTTCGGCTGGAGTGCAAAGATGATATGACCCTATATCATGTTGTGATGGTTTGGTCAAAGAGTTTAGATTATGTTTTCAAATTTCCTCCTTGTGTGGATCCCAAATGTCACATCAAACCCGGATTCTCCTGATTTACGACTGTTGTCTAGTGGACTCATATCAATCCTTAAAATTAAAACTCAGTTCAGGATCAAGGTCGTCTGCATATCTTGTACTGAATTTGATGTGTTATATTTATACTCAATTCCGTAGGATTCATCCGAATTAAGTTGTCTCTGGACATTTCTCTGAAGCACGGGTACAGCATATTTTGTGCCGTGCCAGTACTTGGTTCATGTCCAAGTACTTTGAAACAAACATTGTACAATTTGCCATGTAGAGATATTTTAGTTATTTTAAACCAACCTTTGAGTTCCGGAAATATTATTACGAGTGTTAGACTCAACGATTATGCAATTGCTGAAACTCTATTACTAGTGTTAGGGACAACAGATAGATCTATGGTTATGAAATCTATTTTTATGTTGTCTCCAAATTTGTAGTTCCTCCACCCAAGTTATTTAACAGGTGACAACTGACAACTGTTGTTAGGTAATATATGTGCCTTATGTGACATGCCCTTATAAGTAATATGAGGGCATAAGTTGTTAAATTAGAGCAAATTCCTTGTATGCATTTCTTGTTTTGTGAACTGATTGTGTTTTTTTTTTCAGAAGTCTTTTATGAAACCCCTTTGCTTCATTAATCAATTTCCACAGCTATAGCTAATCTGGGTACATGGATTTCCAAGGAAGAATCAATTCTAAAGCATAGTAGATTTATCTAGTAATTTATTATGCTAATACTGCAGAAAATCTAAGTGTCTACATGAACCTGGAGAATTTTTGGCTCTTCTGCTTTTCTTTCCCGGGCATCTTTATCAACTAATGGACATACATAGATGAAACATAGTGCTATTTAATGGTGAGAATAAGCCTTGATGTGAGGAATGTGGCATTGTTAACTCTGCCTCCTTGTTTGAGTTTCCTGAAAAATGTTGGCAGGCTGAGTGAATTTCCAGCTCATTTCAGAGAGAATGACTGAAATTTGTCTCCCATTTAGATATACTTTGCCACAATTGAGCCCCAGAGACCAATTGTGGTGAAAAATAGCAGCAAGGAATATGAAACAGAGATGGCTGAGTTGGGGCTTCCTGTTGGTTCTGAGCCATCATAGATTGTTGATCCACCAGGTATATTCATGCTTGGGGTGCTGCCCGCAGTCGGTGTAGTTGGGGTTACTGGGCTTGGCGGGCTCATAGTAATCGGTGGGCTTGTGCTGCATGCACAAAATATAGTAAGATTATCTCTTTCCTTAACTTATATTACAGGAGAAGAAGTATTAGAGATGGCTTTGAATTTTTACCTCTGTGTTGTGGATGATGCAAAACGGCAGTTTCCATTACCTGCAATACCAGGCAGGAGTTTAAATGTTAAAATTATTGCTTTTAAGTAATAGAAATCACTCTGAATTAGTTTGGTGAAGAAGTTTGTAAAATAAAGGAGACTTCTGTGTTTTAGCTGGATCTTGAATTACTGAAAGAGTATCAAAAGAAGATTTGGATTGTTGAATAAATGTTTATCTCATATTGTCATTAAGAAATAATCCACTGGTTCTCTAGACTGATTTCAGGTGGAGTCTAAATTTTAGACACCAAGTTCCTTTCTGAAGTCTTATAGTTTAAACTTTTTCTACGTGGCTTCAACTATAAAATAATATAAAGGAGGTGTGGATATTTATGATTGATTAGATTCTTACTTGGATCAGTGCTTGTAAGTTGTGCTGTTCCTCCAAATGCACAGCTAGTAGGTGATGGATTCTTCTTGTAGTACTGATTGAAGGCATAAGAAGCATGGTCATGCAAAGTGTTTGGATTATAGCAACTTGATCCTGGTTGAATTGCTGAACAGTCTGCACCTCCATAGCCACAAGCATAGTCGAGAGCTACTTGTAGACCAGTTGGTGAAGCTGTTGGGTTTGCAATGCACCAAGAACCACCTGATGATGTAGGAGTAGTGGTGGTTGGGGTTGTCGGGATGGTGGTGGTTGGCGTTGTTGGGGTTGTTGTTGGCATTGTCGGGGTGGTTGTCGGCATTGTCGGGGTGGTTGGTGGTGTTGTCTGGGTAGGCTCTGTTCCATAGGGTCCTTGGGGGGAAGGGTTAAATGTAGGAGAAGTGCCTGGAGTTGTTGGGTTGACAATAGGAACTGAATCCAGTTGAGTGGTAAATGCAGATGATGAGAAGAATACCCTGTCTTCTTCATTACCTGATATTCTGTTCTGAGGAATTGCTTCTGATGGATGTTTCACTGCTATACTTGGACCTGAAAGATATACCAAGTGAGTCCCATTTAACTTTTTAGCAAAACAAGCGAATAATTGCTGAACTAGTTAGAGCTTTCTAAGAGAAACCCAGAATTTTCACTAACTCTTCCCCAAGCTATAAGTATATGAATGCAGTAAAACTTAGGAATCAATCTTTATCTATCTCATCCTCATAGAACGTGACAATGCCAAAGAAAACCATCTAAGCATATTCGTATCAGTTATCATATAAGAATGAATAACCATGTTGGAATGGAAAAATATTTTTGAAATGCTAACGTAGTCATTGAAGTTTCCAAAACACATCCAACCCTCTGATAGGGCAGGATTTAGACTGTGTATTGTGTGTTGTCATTCAAGAGAAGGAGGTAACAGGGTAAACTAAACCCTGAGTCCCTGAAACATAGGGAAATTAGAGCCTCTAAGAGAAATGATTACCTGAACTGTGTAAAAGAAATAAGGAAAATAATGCCAGGCCCCAAGGACATCCAGCACCCATTTCTGCAGGTTGCACCAACAAATTGCTTGAAGATTTTTCTTCTTGGTTTTGAACAATGTCAGAGAAGCTAAGTTATATCCAACAAAAGAAGCACCAATGGTGATGTTTCTAGTAAGAAGAATTTCCTCCTTTTAATTTGCATCTTTTATATCTTTTTATGTATATATATATATATATATATATATATAAATATAAACTAGAAGAATCTAAGCTTTCTTGGATCAAAGAGAGAAGGGAGAATATGAGAAAACTTGAGAAAAGAGGCATTAAGTAGTTAGATTTTGCAAGCAAGAGAAGGTGCAAAAAGAGCGAAAAATGTTCATGGGAAGGAAAAAGGCAAAAGGGTTATCTGTTTGGAATTAAATCTGATGTTTTGGGCTTGATATGTACTAGAAGTAATTAATCTGACAGTGATGTTGTGGCAATGCCATTCCTCTTTTGTGCTAAATCTTTTTACTGCTTTATGGGATTAAACCAAAAGTTAAAGGCAACAGACTGGCTTTTTATAATTCTTACCTTTCCAAGTTTGTATTCAAGAATGTTGTCTCCATTCTGTAGAAGTGTATAAGCTCAAACTACCTCTTATCTCTCTTATCAATGCAGACTTCCTCAGAATATAAACTGATTCCTTGTGTAGGAAATATTTAGTATCAGATCTTGCCTTCTCTATGAAGAATTTTGCTCAAAAGTCTGAAGTGTTATTCTGAAGCTAACCTTCCCTAAATTAACGTAATCAAAGTGTTGTACGAGTGCATGTTCTATAATCTAGGTGTAGACACCCTCCGTTTTATTTTCTAATTATTTTTCTCACCTTTTGTTTCAACTTGCTACTTGTTTCATTAACTAGTTAAACAAACTTGTCTTCTATTATCTATTAATGCTAAAATTGCAGGTTTTGAGATTGGGAAGGAGGAAATTTTGATTCAGCTAAGTTTGTCAGAAAATTGCAACAATGCTTCAAATCTCTAAATTTTATATTTTGGGTAGTAGCAAAGACAACTCGAAAGTTGAAATTTAACGTTATTTACTCCTCATTCACTTCAAGTTTTGTCAACTGATTGTAGGGATTCCATCTTGCCAACAAAATAAGATTATGTGTGTTCCGTGCACTATTCTCTTAAAAAACTGTCCATTAAATCAAAATGCGTAGTTTCGAGTTCAAATCTCTCCTTTAAAATTATCATTGTGATAGAAACAATATAAGCTTTTAAGGATAAACAAATATTTAGGAACAAATAACATCAATTTTCTTATAGATATCAAACAGATATAAGCATTTGTCATTGCATTCCCAATTACAGTTTTTGAATTTTCAATAGTTTCACCTTCCTATGAACTTTATCTTAAGCAAGCTTGATATTCTGAAAACTGCTTTGAAGAAAATGAAACAGACACTTGTTTTATCACTGACTCTTAGGCAATATGCATGAATCTAACTAGCAAACGAAAAAAGTAAATGGAATTCTCACAAAACAAGAAGAAACTAATTCCCTTAAACAAAATCCTGTTTCAATACTACTGTCATCTTAACCTGTTTACTTTAATAGGCTCTGTTCTATAGTTTGTATCACTGTTTTCTTGAGTTCTAACTTCTAAGGAGCAAGGAACTGATATATTTACGATGAATGAGGACCATGTGATGTGATTAACAGCTTTGTGGTCCTTGGATCATGATTTGGTAGAGTATTGTTCTCACCAAGTGCAATACCTGACTGGGATGGTCACATTGTTGTCTGATAGATTTCCAAGTTCCAATTTTTACTTATTAAAAAATAATAATAATAATAATAAGAACCATGTTTAATGTGTAACAAGATGTTTATTTGGCTAACATAATAGTAGAAAATACATAAGAAAGAATAAAGAGTTAATAACAGGTTTAACAGAAATAGAATAAAGTTTTACAATTTTAGTGAACCATAATATTAACATGCACTTTTTCCCAATATAGGCTTCTTTCTTGAGAAACTACTGTATGGTGCCTGGATTCATCTCTTCTAATATGTTTCATATCAGAGACATAGATGTTATCTATTTGGTGCATATACACTGACCGAGTAACTTACAATCAAATAAAGTTATAATTACATTATATTATTTTATATATAAATAATATTAATAACTTTGGCTCGTGCTTTTACCAACTGAGTTGTGAAAAAATAAAACTCATACTAAATAAGTTTAAAATAAAATAAAAAATCAGTTCGTTTAGAAAACAAGTCTAGTACTATTAAAAATCAATCAGGCTCGATTCAAATTTTAAACGAATAGCTAACAAGTTAGTTCAACTCATTAGTTCTTACCTTTTGAATAAATAGATCAGTTTTTACTGTGACAATTATTAAAATTGTGATGGATTTAGCTAAGTATTCTTGTCAATGATAAAAATCTAGATAGTACATTTATATATTAAGTAAATCCTATATAAATCCAAGCACTCACTATCATCAAGATTTTGACCCAAAGTCAAATAAAACCGAACTAGGGTAAGAAGAGATTAGGCCCAAGATTGTGAGAGAGAGAAAAGAGGAACAATGTTAAGTAATCCACACACCTGTGTGTTTGGATAAGCACTAGACATTGTTATATTATTCTTATAATAATTGGAAGACCAATTATGAACTCTCTTTTGTTAATCCACACTTGGAGGGTTTTATTTATTTATTTAACTTCTAAAGCATTTTGGTCTGCAGAGTGATTTCATCAAATCCGGAAATCAAATAATATCTTTGTTATATATAATATAGTTCGCCAAAAAAAAGTAGTCATCAACTACCAAATGATTAAATTAAAATAATCTTTTAGTGACAAAAGAAAAGAAATTGATAAATGGTCTATCAAGAAAGAAACAAAAATAACAATCGTTGTTGTTACAGCTAATAATAAGATAATAAATGAATTGATTATAATGTTTAAAAATCTTTATGGTCAATGATATATATTTTTTTTTATAAGAAAAATGAAAATGTACAACTTTTTTCGAGAGGAAGAACTTTTAGTAAGTATATTTTGAATTTTTTTTTTTTCTGTTAGGCCAACCACCTGTTGGTCAATGATATTCTTATAATCAAAGATATGTATCTATATTACTATAAAAAGAAGAAAACCCTTATCATCTTTTACTCTGTAATAGTATAAATAAAATAAATATCTTTGTTTATTAATTTGTCTTTAATATTTTTTTGTTAATTTAAATTAATTAAGAAAATTAACTTCTTAATAATTACCATATCACTCTCTCTCACACACTAACTACTCTCTTCTTTTTTTAAATAAGACTAAAATAGACTAAAATGATCACTTTATATTAAATAGCTCAAATAAACATTTAATAAGTTGTTATGGATAACTAACAAAGAAAATCATGAATAATTTTTCTCACTTGCTTGACTGTTGCTGAGCAATTCTTGGATATCAAATGGACCTCTCTAGAAGGTACTTTTAATGTGGTCGATTCAAAAGTAATAATAATCCAAACCAACCTACCTCACTCTCACAATCTCACTTTTATTTTACTATTACTCAAATGTCAAATGATTTTTATTTTATTTTTTAATTAAATTAAATTAATAAAAAGAAAATTTTAATTTATATGGGTAGATAGGAAAATGAATGGTTATTAAGAGAGAAACTAATTATATATATATATATATATATATATATATATATATAATTAATTTAAATGACTTTCTATATTTTATTTAAAGTATGGGATTCTATAATTTTTCTAATTGTTAGAATAATATAGATAAAAACTAAAAATGTATTAATTAAATAAGAATATGGTTCACACAAGCCATTTGAAGGTTAGTACCTTCTCAACAATAGTAATTAAATCAATTTGAAATGAAACTAGGAACAAAATAAAAACTAACCATGTCTTCCACTAGCATATATATAAGTCCCATATTTTGCTAAGTCATAAGCACATGAATTTACCTTTTGGTAAATATGGTTGACCTTTTTCTTGGGCATGAGGATTAACAAATGCCCGTAATTATTAATAAGAGTTTCATATAGATGCGATAAAGCGTCAATACTATATTGAAGTAAAAAGAAGATCATAATAACATTCACTTTAATTTTAAGTTTTTGAATGTAGATTTCATATGTGAGTTTTGAGTCATTCAATTGGAAAATATCATAATTCTTTTAAGGCGATCAAACCTATCTCAAATTTTCTAGAAATTAAATCTAATTTTTTAATTTCCTAACTCATCTCTAATTATGCCTCTTGCTCCGATGATTCGTGGGTTATCTAAAGCTAAACCATCTCCATCCAAGTTTATAAGTTTAAACCAATCTACTAGAGGAGGACTAATGAACAAGAAAAGGTTGTTTAGGACAAGAAACCAGAAGGTTTCACAACGAAGTAGTGAAACTCAGATGCTCTAGCTCAAAAGTAGTTGGTATAATGTAAGCTTGGCTTAAGGGAATATGATTGAAATCAAGTTGCAGTGAGTGGAGATTGAGCAATTGAGAAGAAACCAGTCAGAGAAACGTGAAGAAGCTGGGTCTCATTCTTTGAAGAAAAAAGAAGAGGAAATTAGATATAGGTCAAGAAACTTCAATCAAATCACAGTTTCTAAAAACGTGAAGAAGGGTCTCATCCTTTTGAAGAACATATAGTAGACAAACTTGCTCCACTAGAATACAAGAATATATGCATTTACATCAATATTGTATATTCTTGTATAGTTTCTCTTCCTTTCAGGCAATTTCAATTCAATGTGAGAATTTGAGTTTTAAAAAAGGAAAAACAAAAAGCTTACGAATCATTTATTTATTTATTTTTTTCTTAAATAAGTGCATGTTATAATGTTACATAAATGAAAAATACAAAGTGATATAATACACAAAAAATAAAAATGTCATAAAAACCTACTACGAATATTAAAAAGTAAAAAGATACAATAAAAAAGACAAATACTCTTAATTATACATAAAATAAATTAGTGTAAAACTAATTTAATTAAATTAAAAACAGGATATATACGTTATTTACAAGATAACTAAAACTTTCATAACAGAATAATCACATTTCAGCAGCGTAGTCATTTTGTAAATTAAAAAGGTTTGAAAAATAACAGATTTTGTGTAATTTAATAAAAATACGAAGATCTTGGAGTTTTTAATGTAAAAGATCTCATACATAAATACATATAAATAAATAAATAAAAGTAATAGTGTTACAAACAGTGCTTTAACTCCACGTACACGTAGCAATTTATTGTAAAAAGATAATATTAAAAACTTTTGCACGCACAGGAGAAAAAAGAGGGGGGAAGAGAGAGAGAGGGAGGGAGTGAGAAGGGGTTTCGGTTCAAAGCGAGAGCGAGCGAGACAGAGAGGCAGAGAGAGAGAGAGCGAGAGCGCGCTTTAGATATCCTTCTTCTTCGCGGCGGAACCCTAGAAAGCTACGAAGTAAGTGAGCCCTCTGGGCGTTTCAGATCCGAGTTCGTCACAGAGAAAAGAAATAGAGAGGGAGAGAGGAGGTGGGAGAGGATGAGTGGTAGAGGAGGAGGTGGGAGCAACACCACAAAGGGTAACAATGGACTATCGGGGATTCCAGCGGCATCGAGGAAGATGGTTCAGAGCTTGAAGGAGATTGTCAATAATTTACCTGAGCATGAGATCTATGCTATGCTTAAAGAGTGTAACATGGACCCTAACGAAGCTGTCAGTCGCCTTCTCTCTCAAGGTTGTATCATTTAATCGGTTCATATCTTTATTCTATATGTATTGTATCATGTTAAAGATTTTTTCTCTGTTTTATTTATTTTTCCACTGTCTGGGATAAACGAATTCTGGGTATACTATTTTCTGCTGTTTTGGCTTCTGGGTATCGAGTAATTTTCGCGGACTTAGTTCAACTGTTGTTTTAGTTCAATTTGAGTGGATTATACCTTCAAAATTCAAAAAAAAAAAAAAAAAAAATTCTAAAATGGGAATTGGGTATTTTAGTAAGTTTTGCGAAGTTGAAGGTGCTTTCTCTCATTTTATTTTTTTGAGCGCATGAATGACTATCGCGTATTTGTTGAAAGGTGGGGCTGGTTTTATCTTTTTCTAATTCTTTTGTGTTATTTATTTCGTTCACATATAGCTTTTTCTGGTTAAACTTAGCATGATTCTATCTTTTTTTTTCCTTTTTAGGATTAGGCTTTTTGATTGTTTTTTACTTCTTCTCTATCTGGAATATATTCCTGTTTTTCCTATACGTGCATTCTTAAGTAAATTGTGCCATTTTCAGCATTATGTTTTTTCATTTTCAAATACATTTTACTTTTAATTTGAAACAACTTCAATGCTTAATGAAAACTTTTGTTCCCACTCTCAAAACGAGCAAACTGAAGCAACAGAATGATTGAATTAGGACTTCTGTTCAATCTTGTTTCTGTATATTGCGAATAGGTTTTCTGTTCTTTTTTGGACAATAGAACTTGTAGGTTTACATAATACTTTGGGAATTTGGAGGTTCCTCAGCTAATGCCACATTTGAATTGTAGGTCAGTGTTGCATCTTATTGCTAATCATAAGTTTACTAACTGTGTAGATTCTTTTCATGAGGTGAAGAGCAAACGAGAAAAGAAAAAAGAGGTACCGTTCATGTGCAAAATGTAGTTATTACTTGTATTTTCAGAAGTTGGTTACATGTCTCATAATAATGTTTTTATCTGTCTTTGTGTAGTATCCATCTGTACTGCTATGACATGGTTATAGATGTGTAGACATCATGGAGCACATATGCATATCTAATTAATACTTCCTGTTATCAAGTTACTTTGAAAATAAAAATAATAGTGTCACCTACTCTTATTGTGTCCTTAACTCTTACAGTCAATTATTTCTAGTTCATGCATGCAACGAGGAGCTTTTTCTTGACAATATACTCCCAGTCTTGTCTTTTTCTTATTTTGTATGATTGTGTTTGGTTGACTTTCCTTATTTCTTCAGAATAAGGACACAACAGATTCGAGGTCTCGTGGAACAAATAACACTTCCAACCGTGTTGGTAGGGGCGGCACTGATCGTTATGTTGGTCGTGGTGGCGCAAACCAATTCAATACCAGTGGTATGTGAGTTCTGCAATGCTATTTTAGTATGTATTTAGTTAGTATTTGTGTACCTTGAAAAACACAACTTACATGCTCTCTCTCTCTCTCTCTTGCTATGTTGTGGAGTTCAGATTCGGGTGTGCTTTCAGGGAAACCTGCTTACAAGAAGGAGAACGAAACACATGCTTATGGAGGTTTTACTTCTGCTGCTTCTAGTATGGCAGGAAGTAACTTGAACGGGCGACCACCATCCTACAGGTTTTGATTTGGTTTAAAATTAATTTTGGGAGGGGGCTGGGAGATAAATTTCATGTCCTTACATCTACATTCTATTGGATATTAGAGTTAAAATGTACAAGTACTACTTTTCAGAAGTGATAATTGATTTGTCTCCTTTAGTGGCTCAATTTGTATACGAATAATGTGCATAGCACGTGGGCTTTCTATGTACCATCTCTTTAGTCCTATTTATAGACAACTTTTAGGTTTGAATTGGGAAAACTGTTGATTTAGAATTTACAAATTTTGGATGTGGTCTAAGAGGTTTTTAACCCTAACTTCTCTAAAAGACTTCAAAAATTGTATTTGGGGGTTTCAAATTCAGATACAAACACAAGTCAGTTTGATGGCCTGATTTCTACTTTGATTGCTGATGTGTGGCACTCTTCAACTTATGACTGGGTTATCATTGGTGTCTCAATATTATTGTTGTATTGTATAGTCCCTCGAATCCTTTGCTTTTTTTTGTTTTCCTTTTGGACACCTGACCATTGTTCTGGATTTATCCAAATTAAAGGATATGGACTAAGAATATGATGTGTGTATATTGTGGTTCATATTATGATCTTTCATTTTGGGTCTAACTTCAGTGGCATGGATTTCAATTTGTATATTTTGTTATACTGTGATTGCATAGATATCATACTTGTCAGTGTTAATTTGTTGTGGGTATTAGATCTCATTTACACTGAAATTTATTGCAGTGATTCATTAGCCGCTGAAAATAAAATGTTTGCAGTAGGCATGGGTGATGGAATATCTTCATCCTCCCAGCCTTCTGGATTGCAATCAGCATGGGGGGTCCCAGGTCAAGTATCTATGGCTGACATTGTTAAGATGGGTAGGCCACATGGCAAGGCCTTTGCCGTGCCAAATTCCTCCACCCACAACATAAATCACCAGAACATTTTGGCACCTCCAGTGGTATCACATCGCAATTTGCATTCGTCGCAAGGTCAGGTGTCAGAGTCAAACACTGATATAGGCACTGCTGTTGCTCAACATTCTCACGATGACGAGTGGCCTTCTATTGAGCAGCCACCTGCTGCCAGTGTATCATGGGGTGTTGAGGCGCATGCAGGTTCTGAGGTTTATGCTGATTCTGAGGTCTATGCAGATTCACCTAACTTGGATGAGGCTGATCAGCATAGGAAGGCCCAAGTAGATGATAGAGTAGCTGGAGATGACCCTGTTGAGACTCTTAATGCAAGCCATGTTGGACCTGCTTCTTTTTCTGCTAGAAGTATACCAGATGTTGATTCTGGAGGTGCGTCCGGTTTTGACAGTAACTTGTACAACGACATGAATTCCTATCAGCATCACAGTCATCGTTTTGAGAATAATGAAGGTTCCATATTGTTGATGTTTTTATGTCTTTCATTTTGATTTATTTTGAACAAATATGTATTGTAAATTCCATTTGAAGCTTCTAATATGTCCTCATATATTGATCAAAATATTGTATATTCTTGTACTTTTGGTGCTTAAAATTGGTTGAACCTGCTCAGAAGCTTCTTTCAATCCTGAGGTGTACAATATCTGCATGACTTAAATTAAATTAGGATTTGTCCATGAATATAGTCTTGCTGAATACCATCAGGAAAGATGCTTTACATATAATATCAGAGATAGACCTTGTACTTGTGGATGTGGAAGCTTATGCTTTCACTTTTATTTTATTATGGCACAGCTTTTTGTCTTAAGTAAAATCTCGCTGCTTATGTTACTTCTGTTTGGTATTCTGCATTTCAGATGAAGATAGTGTTTCATCAGTGGCTGCAAACTTGGATCAATTAAGTTTGCAGAAGCATGATCAGGGGGAAGAATCTGATGAGGGTAAGCCCTCTGTAGTGATTCCAGATCACCTGCAACTCCACACTCCAGATTGCTTGAATCTGAGCTTTGGAAGTTTTGGCTCCAGCACCAAGGCTGCCTTTTCAGGGTCTGGCTCAGTTGCATCTAGGCCTTTGGAAGATAACTTGGAGGAGTCATCAGCAGGAGCAGATGTTTCATCAATTGGGCACTCGGATGCTAGGTATGTACCTCTTATAATGATATCGCTGCTTTCCATTATCTTGCTTGTCAGTTGTCTCAGACATTTTCTTACAGAAATCCTGAATATTATGGGGATGAGCATCATGCAACTACCTCAGATGGAAACTTAATTAATAGAACCGGGGCGACTGGCAACTATGAAGCTCCTTCAGTTTCACAGCCAGAGGTGTTAAGACAAGAAACACCAGAAGTTTCTCAGGGGAGTCAATATATGTTTACTTCATCTTCGCCTAGATTTACTTATGAAAATACCCCACAAGCAGATGTTGCATTTCCACATTCGCAAACAAGCTCACAGATGCAGAACCTTGATCCCTTCTCAAGTGTAATGGTAATGTATAGAACTTTCAAGTTTTCTCTGTGTGTCAGAAAAGAGTTCCCAGTTGACGTGGTATTAACTGCACCAAATATATATATATATATATATATATATATTTAAAACTTTAGTGCACATGGTTCCTGGTTCACCAAGTGTCACCAAGTGTTGTTTTTAATTTCATCTTCTTTTCTTCAGAGAACTCGTGGAACAATACAGTAGTGGATGAAGTGTCCTCTCTATGGATTACTCAAAATTATCATTTAACCTTCTTTTATTCATATTTAATAAAAAATTTGGTTAATCAGTGTATCACTCTTAAGGAGAGATTTCATTTGGAATTGCTACAAACAAGTAAACCGTTGTCCCTAGTACATTGAGAAAGCTATGCTATTATGATTCATGTAAACATGTTTATGCAATGAATGTTACTTACTGCCATTATATGCTGTGGGACCCATTTCTTTTACATTCATACATATTAAAAACAAGGAATACTGCTGTAGTTTAAGTCTTGTATGTTGTACCTGCATCAGTATCTAGTACACATATGACTTCATGTTTTTGCTATTTTGGCAGGCATATACAAATTCTCTACCTAGTGCTTTATTGGCTACAAATGTTCAGACTGGAAGAGATGATATTCCTTACTCACCCTTCCCTATGACACAATCAGTGCCCACTAAATACACCAACATTTCTTCTTCAATCAGTGGTCCCACCATGCCCACAGCAGAGGTGCACTTCTGCTCTAGATTTTTTAATTTAATAAACTTCTGAAACAGATTCATATATATGTGTGTGTGTGTGTATATACATTTTTAGCACTTTTAATGCACCTATGTAGAACACATTTTCCTCTCATTTTAAAGTCAGCATGTGCGCCAAAATAGCAGAAATAAAAACATTATTCTTGATTAAGAAAAACTACAACTAATAAGATAAAACGAGATAAATGTTACCTTAGCTAGTGGAGTTGGCCTTTTATGTTTTACTTTTCCATTGGGAGAGTTGTATGTTTTGCTAAATTGGGGTCTGTGCCTTTTTGACTGATGACAATAATTTCTAACTTTGTGTAATTGAAACTTTGTTTAATTGAAGTGGAATGACTTTATATTGGTGAGACGTGGAGTCATTGGTTTTCCTAGTCAATGGTGAAAACCACTTTTAAGGCATTATTCTGACATTGTCTGGTCTTTTTGTTTTGTTTGCTTTGATTTACTTATGGTTTTCCTTCATAATGTTCCTGATTTGTGTTGCACATTTTGTATGCTTGCATGGTTGCGTTGTGCTAGTGGTCTCTTGCCTACTCAAAAAGCATTCATGGTTTTGTACTAGGAAACCTCATGGCCTACACAGAAATGCTAGTACTGCTGGACAAATCCTTTTTTGGCAAGTAGAAGTCATTTAGGATGGGTGATGGTTACAGTAGTAGAGTTAGTTTATTGGACCCCAAGTACCTTGCATTGTTGTCCTGTGGATTGGCATGATCATATTTGCATTGGGAATTTCTTGTTTTAGAGAAGAGGAAAAAGTTTGGGAGTGTTGGGAATCCAGTTCTTCTAATTCTGATTATTTTCCATTGAAATGCAGGGTTTGAGAGCAAGCAATATTTCTACACCTGAGCAAACTCCACAAACACTGCCTGGTGCCAGTGTTGCCACTGGACCTGCTCTTCCGCAACACCTTGCTGTGCATCCTTACTCTCAACCATCACTTCCTCTTGGACATTTTGCCAACATGATAAGCTATCCATTCCTGCCTCAGAGTTATACCTATATGCCATCAGCTTTTCAGCAAGCATTTGCTGGTAACAGCACTTACCATCAGTCTCTGGCAGCAGTGTTGCCACAGTACAAAAACAGTGTTTCTGTGAGCAGCTTGCCTCAGTCTGCTGCTATTGCATCCGGATATGGTTTTGGGAGTTCAACCAGCATTCCTGGAGGTAACTTTCCTTTGAATCCTCCTGCTGCGCCTACAGGCACAACCATTGGATATGATGATGTCATAAGCTCCCAGTATAAGGATAATAATCATATGCTTTCACTACAGCAGGTAAAAACATCTTGACTAAATGTTGTCTTTATTGTTAGTCTGTCAAAACTTTCAAGCTGGTCTGCAGAAAATATTCACGCTAGTGTTTACAAATTATTAAGAGCCATGTTGCCCCCCACCCCCCCAAAAAAACAATAGAAGGCTATGTAGAGCACAGCATAGGAAGATAAAACTTTTTACATTTCATTTACTGCCTTTTGGGTTTCGTGTATATAAAGCTGTAATTGCCTTTTTGATTGCTTTCTTCCAGAATGATAACTCTGCCATGTGGGTTCATGGCCCTGGTTCCCGCACAATGTCTGCTGTTCCAGCCAGCACGTATTACAGCTTTCAGGGTCAGAACCAACAACAATCTGGGGGATTTCGGCAAGGTCAGCAGCCTTCACAGAATTTTGGGGCTCTTGGATACCCGAATTTCTATCATTCTCAGGCAGGGGTTTCCCTGGAACATCAGCAGCAAAATCCTAGGGACGTTTCCCTTGGTGGGTCTCAAGGCCAACAATCTAAGCAGCAGTCCCAACAGTTATGGCAAAACAGCTACTAAACCATCTCCTGGTTTTTCAGGGTCTTGATGTGTTTGAAAGTGGCCAAGCGGAGGCGTTCCACAGGGTCTAATAATTATTGTATCATTATTGATTGACTGGCTGCTTCCCTGTGCCACGAGGTTGTATTCTACATAATTATGGTCTTGTTTTGTTTAACGTAGGGTATGAAGTGTGCTAATTTGGGATAGTGACAATGCTTTTCTTCGATATTCTTCCCTCTTCAGCTCTTCTTGGTTATAGTGAAAAGTTATCTTCAGATTCTGACTGATTGTAGAGGCTTACTGAAATGATATTATAAGTTTAAAATTTGAAAAATTACACTTGCCTCCTGCAGAAAACCACTTAATGGTGTTAAAAAAAGTTGAGAAAAATAAATAGTTTAGATTTCATCTTCAAAACATCAAAAAGTTTGTTTTTGGTCTGTTTTAACAAATGAATCTGAAGTGCTTAATTTTTTCCTATATATGGTAATGTAATTTCTTAGGTATTTGGGTGTTGTATGTAAGGGGCAAGAGACCTTAGATTGAATTGTGGTTTTGCCCAATAAGAATAAAAAAAGAAGTAATGTTCAATAAAATAACAATTTAAGTAACAATGACAAGTGACTAATCATCAAAATAACAGTTAAGTAACAATTAGTTTCAATTTAAATTCTACCACTTGTTTAGAAATAAAATCTTTAAAATGTGATCTACTTGCCTTGTCTAGTAAACTTACGACATAACTTGTAACAAAAAATAAAATAAAATTTATGACATACATAATAGTGTTTTATAATACTTAAAAATTTGATTTACATTTTTGAAGTATCACTAAAAAATTTAATTTCTAGTAATTTTTTTCTTTTTCATTTAATATTTAAACTAATTGTTACTTATATATTATTTTATTTAAAGTAATATATTAAAATTTAAATTTGAGGTTAATATAATGTATTGTTATTAAGAAAAAAAAAATGACATTGATACTTTTGAAGATAAATAGGAATTTTAGTATTAGTTTCAAAATTATATTTAATATTGTTAGTTTTTTCATCTATAAAAAAAAAATTATATATATATATATTGAATTCTCAAATTTTAGACTTTAGTATTTTTAAGAGAAAAGGAAATAGTATAATTTACTCAAAACAAATTTGACTTGGATATGCATATTAATTACTAGGTTTTGATAAAGATCTAGAAGTTAAAAATTCTATTGAAATGTATCAATATTAACTGTATTTTTAATAATTTTCCATAATGATCTATTAAAAACTCCATCACTTCACATTAATTGACTACTGAATTTGTCATAATGATCTGCTATAAACCAAGATTATGCAAGAATTTATCCACTTGGCAAGCAAAATATATAGTAGAGTTAAAAGTCACGATACTCATTAATCAGTACCATCGCAATAGCATTAAGTTGAGTGGCAACAGCTGCTTCAAGATGATAATTAAGACCCTACATAAAACAAGAATTTTATTTAACAATAAATTTATGTAATTTTCATTAAATTATATCAAATCATTCCATATTCATCAACAATTATTTATGAAATCGATTCGCTCGTTTTAGTGAAAACAAACGAATTTTAGTTCTTTGCTTATTGCTTAACAATATTTAAAAATTAGACTAGAGTGACAGATTAGATCTATTAGATTGTCGTTTATGTGACAAATCAGACTAAATTAAATCAAATAACCATTTTGAAAGGCTAGGACTGATCAAAACTAGTAAAAATCGTAAAATGAATATCAGTATTGGATTGATTGAAATCCAATGATTTTTAAAAATTATTATTATATTAAAAATTAGTGAAATATTTATATTTTATATTGAAGATTAGTGAAACAATTTTATTTCATATTAATGTTTTATTATTTTGATGCATAAGTTAAAACTTGAATATTGTGATACATAATAAATCAATCAGTTGTTGTTTTAACTATTAATAACTATATTTAATTAATTGTGATGTGATTTTATTATTATTAATAAATATTAAATTATTATCATTTATTTTATTGTGTATTTAATATTTATAATTAATTAAAAAATTATATAATATTTTAAATATATAATTCAATATATATATGACATCATTCAATTTGACTATCGCGTGATCCGATTGAACTAATAATTCAAATCAACAAATTTTTTGAGTTCATTACCCATCAGAAACTTAAAACATTATTGTGTAGTATCATGACATTTCATAAACATTTTGAGAAATTCTTGCCGCTCAACCTTGAGGATGAGGACAAAATTTATTTGAAGTGCAGGAAATGTTAAACAAATTTAGTAATAATTATGTTATATTTATATAGTTTTTCTTGAACTCATAACATTTAGGTAACTCTCGATATAAAACTACCTCGTCGGACATAAATGAAAATGTCATTTATGTCCCTCAGCTTTTGCGAACGTTAGCTGCTCATCACTGTTTCTTTAGCGTACGTTAGCAACCTTTACACGTCTGTGCATCGTAGTTACTAGACCTCACTCCTAAAATCAGTGTGGAGAACCATTTTAGCTTAGTTTTCCCAAAAGCGAATTCAAAGCATCGGCAGCTCCTCTGGTAATGTTCTTTCCTCTTTAGTATAACTTTGTCGAATTTGTAGATTATTATCATCATCATCATCATCGTTATTGTAATAGGTTTGCTTTTATCTTAACCACGGTTTTCCCATTCAGTGACTCTATAGGCTCAGTTTTGAGTTATAAAGCTTGTATATTTATATATTCTTTATATCTGTTTTTGTTGCATTCAGTATTGATTCCAGCTTTATTTGCAGTTTTCATGGATTATTATTTCTTTCCTTGATGATATATTATTTTAGTCTGTTCAATTTCAAGAGTAAACTTATTTTAATCATATGTTAAAATGACCCCTTAATTTTTCTAATGGTATACTTTTATTATTATTAATTTTTTTTCCTTTTTCAAATTCAATTTGAGATTGTTGTCTTGATGACTGTTTGTTAATGATGATTAAAATTGGGTGAGGATTTTATTGAAAAGTGTAAAGGTGGGTATGAGGAATAGAAAAGGAAAGAAGGAAAAAAAAAAAAAAAAAGGCATGGGATTCTTGAATCTACTGACAATTCTTTGCAATGTTTGTAGTTAAGGAGTTTTAAACTTTAATTCATATCTATTCTTGATCATGGGTTTGTACATCATTTTGATTTGTCTAGTACTGAGATTTTATAGGATAGCAAGGACACACATGATCAATGCTATACGATTATGTTGTTCTATTATTTCCATCTTCTTATTTGGCCCTTTCTCCTTTCTTCCGTTTTAACTGCTTGTGGCCCATTCTAGTATGAATGTAAAGCTAAGTCAGGCACTGCTTCATGGAAAAAAACATGGTTGGTGTGACGAGTAATACATTTTCATCACAACTCTGGTCTTTGACATACACATGGGAAGCAATAGGCAGTGGATTGCCACCGGCAACAAATGTTACGAGCAGTTGTTGGATGTTAATTTCAATTGCCGTTGTAAGCACTGGCAGAGGATGGGTAATCTGAGTGTGTTCTGTATGACTACTGTCTAAAGAACAGGAAGTCAGTTCCCTTATTTTGGATGGCCTACTTCTCGTGAGCCAAAAATGTAGTCTAATTCTTTTACATATTGTTTAGAGTGCTGTATTTCAACATAGTGAATTCATAATCCTCAATTCTAACCTTCACATGCAAACGTGGTAGCAAATTTTTTTCTACCACAAAAAAAAAAAAAAAAGGGTGGCAAGTTGATGCTTTTCCCTCCAATAAGGATACAGAAACCAATAGATTCCGTATGAGCTTCTCTACAATCTTTACCCTTTCATTGTAATTGAAAGAAGTAACTCATATGACACAGTGCTTTTGGCCACTCGATAATTTGATTTGTGCGTCACTTATTTCTCAGTTTCCTATAGGTTGGACCATCCTAAAATACTTTCCATACAATGCTATTAAGAAATCTGGAAAAAAGTAGTTCATGAAGAAAAATTCAAATGGTTGTTATCAGGCACCTGTGGGTTGCCAATTGTAAGTGTTGGGAAATAAAGATCTGTTAGCCATTTTTTTTTTTAGTGAGCTCTTCTTCAGTTTCTCTTTTGGTTGGTAGAACTATCTGTTCTGACCTGGTACTGGAATTTTAATGTTTTGATAAATTTCCCCCCAGATATTGCTGCATAACTTGGAAGTAGAGATGAACCTTGAGCCACTCACTTTTGATAATAGATTGAAGCTATGAATCATATTCAGTTTCTGAGTTTTGACCAGTCAACATGAGTTTATGCATATCCTAGCTGTTGTGTAGCTGTTTTAGAAAGGAGCCATCTGCCTGTCAAGGCTTTACTTCCAGGTTCTTATCACTTGAATCTTGATCATACACATTCTCTCTCCATTTACTTGATGTTGAGATTCTGATCGAATTCACTTGATGGTTTATTCAATCCTACATATGCAGAGATGAAGCAGAAGATGGAAGACATGGGTGATGGCCACTCAATATCACTGGGCAACAAAAAGAAGAAACCAGAAAGCCATAAAAACTATTCGAGTAGAGATGGCATTCCTGGAAGTGACATTTGGACAGATGGTCTTATTTGTGCTTTTGAATTTATTCGAGGTCGAAGAAAATCAATGATCCCCTACACACAACAAATGGATGCTGAATATGCACAGGACGTGGCTGCAAATGGGTTAACAGAGACTTCCTCTGCAAGACTAAATAGAAACAAATTATCAGATGCATCATCTCCAAAGGACTTGAAGAGCAGTGAGTTGCCTAAATTTGATGATGACAAAGAAAGCCTGATCAAGCAATCTGGTCAATTTCAAGCTACAGAAAGATCTGAGGGTAGTCACTGGGTACCAATTGGGTGGGCAAGGATTTCGGAACTTGTACAAACAACTCAGGTTGATGCTGGCTGGGCATCCCATTTTGTAGATGCTGAAGATGACTTCACCGTTGCAGAGTTAGCAGCACCTTACTGGGAGCATCCAGCAGGACCTATATGGTGGTGCCATGTATCTGCAGGTCACCCCTACCATTGTGGCCTGGCTAACCAATGCTCAATGGTTACATCCTGCCATTAGTTTAGCTCTAAGAGATGAAAGTCAGCTGATAAGTGAGCGGATGAAACACCTTCTATATGAGGTAGTCTGCATTTTAAGTATATGCTTTTTTTCTTTTGTAATTTTTTTGACCATCTTTGTTTAGGTTCAATTTTTTTCAAGGATCAGTTCATGCTACATATCAAACATTTAATGCCTATATTAGGGTAAGGAATTACTAGATTCTTTGCAAATGTCTGTGTGGAAATTTAAATGCGGAGCGTCATTTTGGAGTTTGGACCCTGCCAGGGCTTTGGAAATTTTCATGTTGTTTTGTACCAGTAAGATTGTTATGTCTCTCGAGACAGGGAAATCTGACTCTGGGAATGAAGTTCCAACATGTAAACTTTGAAATTGAAAGTAATTTTTCATTTTCGATGTACAGACACTTAAGAGTAATAAATCGGCTTATGAAGCAAGGATATCATAAGTTACTCTTGATCCGTCTTTACTTCTACTTTCTTTCTTCTTCTTCTTCTTCTTTTTTTTTTTTATTTCCCAAAAGATAATACAGGAGGTGGAGGATCAAACCAGGGACCTGTCTTTACTTTTGGTAAAGTAAGAAAAATATATTTGAGTCTAAGATTATCTATTATCTTCAGAATGAAGTGTTCTGGTTTCTCCAAACTAATCTTTACTCATTATAACTGGTAGAATTTAGCATTCAGTTTAAATTGTAAACAGAGTAAAAGTAATTTGTTCCTTTTGCATCTAGATGGTGTGTATTTTGTTATTGACTGGAGATACCATTAAAATATATATCTTTTAATTATAATTCTAGTAATCAAACTGCAGAAGTTAAGATATAAGACTTCTTTACATTAATTTATATCTTTTAAACACTGATGATCAAATCTGAGTGTACTCAAAGGAGAAGACATGAGGAGGATCAAGTGTATAACAACAGGCTCGTGTTCCATTGTTTCTGGTATCTTTGTGTTATGTGGTAATCTACATAGTGGACTCATCTAACTGTTCAACCAGACTCAGTTGTCTTTAAGTCTGAAGTTTGCAGAAATGACATGGTACCCCAGTTATTTCAAGACATCCGTGGGCAGCAGATTCCAATGAAGAATGTTTGGCTTTTAAGTGTGAAGGGTAGTTATCACTATTTCTAGGTTTAGATGGTTGCTTGCCCTGGAGGAAGTTAATTTTTAAGGGGTCCTGGTCTTGGTTTGGTCCAATAAGATTTGACTTTTACTGGTCACAGAACAAAATGAAACCATTATTCATTTGGCCTTTAACACCACTTTGAATATCTTAGAAACTGTAGCAGTTACATTCACTGTTGTACATTGGTTCCATGTATTCTGAACTAACAAATAATGATTAGGTGTTTGAAGCAGCATGCTGCTGTTACAGTTTTTTTATTATTTTTTTTTATGCATCGATCCTCTTAGTCACTGTTTTTTTCAGAATGATATGTTATAGGAAAATACATGTAGCTTGTTGCTAATGTGTGGAAATTCATATATTAAATCTATTGTATGAATTATTTGTGCTATTCAAGGATTTTTCTTTTCCTTTCTTTTTTCTTTCCAGAATTCTCCATTCCTCTGTTGGTAATTTGTTTCGCCCTCTGTTACTAGTTTGTGCTTATTTTTTTAATCTATAGCTTATTAATATAAAAATAGTAGTTCCAGAAGTTTCTTATGTGACCTATAAATTGTAATGGTATTGGATGTATACCTGAGAAGATCTGTTGAGATCCCCTTAAATAAGATATAAGTAATAACACGCGGTCATGTAACAACTCTTATATTCCATCCAAAAATGCTTTTGTGAACTTAGGCTTTCAACTTTGCAGGTACCTGTCAGGGTTGCTGGAGGGCTGTTATTTGAGCTCTTGGGACAATCAGCTGGTGATCCTTTTGTTGATGAGGATGACATTCCTATTGTGCTTCGGTCATGGCAAGCACAAAATTTCCTAGTAACTGCAATGCATATAAAAGGATCCATGTCAAGTGTAAATGTGCTGGGTATCACAGAAGTTCAGGTTGTTTTTGCTTGACATAGTACTTTAATAGCGTCCAGTCAAATTAATAACTTAGTGTGCAGGCATATCTAAAAGTACTTGATCTTAGTTCATAGCTTCAGTGCTTTTGTTTATTTAGGAGCTTCTTTCTGCTGGAGGGTACAATGTGCCAAGAACAGTACATGAAGTTATAGCACAACTAGCTTGCCGTCTTTCTCGATGGGATGATAGGTAATGAGTTTTCAACTTTTATGCTGATTCATGCATGACTAGCTACTGAAGCCTTATAATGGTAATTCACTTGGTACATTCATTGTCAAAAACCAAAGAAAATCCTTTTGTGTTCTTGATTGTGGCTGTAATAGTCAGTAAAATATATGTAATGACAAGGAAATAACATTGGACTAAGTTTATCATGAGGTGTATTTGGATCCTTCATCAGCCTAGGGAATCCTATCCTGGTTTTTCTTATGCTATGGGACTTTCTTTGTGGTCTCAGGTATCTTAGAGTTTGGTTTCAATATGCACTACATCAGAATCCATTACCTCTTAGGATTTCTAAAGGTTGATCTATTATGTTGTTCCTTGAGATCAATAAATCTCTTTTTCTTTGAGTTGTGTGATGCAATTCAATCCTAGGTTTCTTCTTCTTTTTCTACTCTCTAAATTGAATCTGTGATTTGAATTCCACCTGTACCAAGTCAAGCTTATTTTACCACAAGCTGAACTAGTTCTCTTGAAGCTTAAGTCATTTTCCAATTGAATCACCTATATCACGGAATTACTGTTTTCAGGGTACTGCACAACCTCAAAACTGATCCTATTAATGCATTGGGTTCTTTCACTTCTTTATAGTTACTAGGGAAAAAAGCATTTATTTGGAGCAGTTACCAATTATCAGGTTCACTTAAGGTCGCAATCTATTTGATTTATTGGTGCTTACATTATTTTGTAGTCCTCAATAAACAGTGGAAATTGAATCACAAATTCACAATCTATTTTCATCATTAATATGAAATATCAATATAAGTACTACATGTGAAATATTTTATATTTTATTGTTTTCAAGAGTTAAAAGAGTTAAGTCAGACATCTTACTCAATGAGAGGCATATGATATGATGTAACTCTTGGGCAGTTTAGCATAAGCATTTCTATTTGCTTCTCTCTAGTCATTTGTTTAAGTTCACAAGTAACTCGGAGCCAAGCTTGAGACTGGATGCTGAGGGTTGCTTTTGAGTCAGCTCAAGCTTGAGGTTGGTGAAATATAGAGTGAGCCAAGGCTAAATGTCAAATCTTGTCTTGGCCATGCTCACATCCCTATCTTGTGTAACCATCTTCAAGTTTATGCTCATCAATAAATTTCATTACTTTGGTTTAATATTTGTCTTTATTTATTTAGACTCTTCCGTAAATCTATCTTTGGGGCCGCAGACGGAATTGAACTGAAGTTTATGAACAGGTTCTTCTATGAATATATTCTAGTATTTTTCAAGTTATTTTCTTACTTCTCGCTAAATTAAGTCTTATACTGCATTGATGGATAGCTTTGCCTTTGACTAGGAGAAACCAGGAGGACATGAATCTTTTTAGTATAATTTTAAATCAAGAAATCAGAAGGTTATCAAGACAGGTACATTACTTGCTAAACTTTGGAAGATCTACAATTCTTAATTATTACATGCATGTTCTCAATTATTACAATCCAAATCAATGCAATTACTCCAATTCCACACAAATTAATTTTATTTATTTATTATGGAAATACAGTTCCTAGTGAGAAGAACAATATTGCTTAAATCATATGGCAAATCTATCTAGAAATGAAGAGGCAGTGTGATGACTTAAAAAGGAGATACACTGATAGTGGAATGCCATTGGCTAAAATTGACTGATAGATATAGTGGCTGAACTCTGAAGTGACAAGAAAAGAATTGGTTGTTGTGGTGGCAGCCACTTGTAGTCTCTGATTGACAGATAACATAACAAAAAGGCTGTAATGGTGAAAAAAGTGGGTTTAGCTGGAGATAAGGAAGGTCTGACTGTGGATATGGTGGTGCTGGTGAGGACAACATAAATAGGTTATAGTAGTCGTCAGTGTTTATGCATTAAAATAGAAGATGTGCCACATCTGTTTCTTAGTATAGGTGTAGTGTTCCATGATTCATCGGATTTTATTCAAATGAGTGAGAGGAACTTAATCTTTACTTCTGAAATTTGGAAAAATCTAGTTAGAAATAAGAGAATTCATTTTGCAATGACACATTTCCTAAACTAACCAGAAACTTCATTTCTATAGGATTATTGATAACAGTGCATCTTAACAAAAGGAGAGAAGGAGTAGGCTGTGGAATATGAAAGGCCCATTCTTTTACTTCCTTGAACTTTTGGCTTCATACCCTGTCTTGTAACTTATACTTGTTTAGTATTTCTGTATGACTAATTTGTTTTCTGCTCTCTGTTGCAGCAGTCTACATTTTTTTTTTCTTCCGAAATTTTAAGTGATGAATTAGAATAGATATTGTGTGGAACTAACTTAATTCAGGAAGTATCTTAGACATTCCAGATTGTCATTGAAAGGTCAATATATGATTTCATTAGAACTGCAGGTTCATTTTATTTTATAAATTTTTTGTGTTTATGGTAATTCAAAACATAGCGTATGTGCCAAATATTTCTTCATAGAAAGTATGTGCTGATTGTTAATGTTATCATGTGAATGAGGGATATGAGTCAAGGTAGGTGGGGTTGGGGAAGTGCACATTTAAACTCAGGAAGTTCAGCTGGTGGAGGATATAATATAGGGATAAGCCAATTTAGTTTTGCTGAGTTCAATTTCCTTCAGAAAGTGATAGCAAGTTAGGTAAGGAGATAATATGGATGTAAAGGATGCATTCTATCTGTTATATTTTATCTTTTAACAAAATTAAAAAAGATAAATTGGCACGAGAAGCTGAAGTGATTGGAAAAGGATGTGACCTATCTTCAGCATTATTATAATTCATTTTCGAGGATTCTTTGGAAGTTGATTGCATGGGAGGGATCCAAAATCCAAATTTATCAGGCTTGGTTGTTGACAGTCATGCAAATATTTGATTTGTGCCGCAAATTGTCTGAGTTCCTCAACATAAGCTTAGATCAGTAGCATAACTTGTAAAAGTAGTCTTGAATTTTCACAAATGACTTTTGAGTTTCGAAATCCTGTCGTATCACATCTATGTAGAGTATTCGTAAGTATGTATTTATCTATTCCTGACACTAGTCGGCATCTAAATTGCAGGTTATTAGAGTGAAGTGGTCACTCCATGCAAGGGAGGAGATTGTGTTTGAGCTTTTCCAACATTTGAAAGGTAATGCTGCAAGAAAATTGTTAGACGGAATAAGAAAGAGTACGAGGGAAATGATTGAAGAGCAAGAAGCAGTTCGGGGTCGGTTGTTTACTATTCAAGATGTTATGCAGAGCACAGTTCGTGCATGGTTGCAGGTGGAGATGTACATTACTTTAATATTAAACAGTAGCTATAGTTACCACCATCTGATTCATATACCTCATCTTGAATTAATCTGATAAGTTTCTTACATCTGAATATTTTTTTCAGGATAGAAGCCTCCGGGTCACTCATAACTTGGCTGTTTTTGGTGGTTGCGGTCTTGTTCTTTCCATTATCACTGGGTTATTTGGGATCAATGTTGATGGCATCCCTGGGGCAGAGAAGACACCATATGCATTTAGTGTGTTTACAGCTATACTCTTCTTTTTAGGAGCGGTGCTGATTATAGTTGGGTTGCTTTACCTTGGTTTGAAAAGACCCGTCACAGAAGAGCAGGTTGAAGTTAGGAAGCTAGAGCTGCAGGAACTAGTGAAGATGTTTCAACATGAGGCAGAGACTCATGCTCAAGTTCGTAAAAATATTTCAAGGAATAACTTGACCCCGACTTCTGGTGATACATTTCTAAATGATGCTGACTATCTTCTCATACAGTAGGAGATATTGTCAATTGGTCATAGTTCATTTTTAACATAGTTTGGCAGGGAAAAATCTTGATAACTGTGAATTGCTATTCAAAGGAAACATTGAAGTAGAGAAACTATTTTCTAGTATATATGCGTGCAGTTATTAGATGCCCTTTTCTTTTCAAGAAAAAAAGTTTATTAACCACTAAATACTAAACAAGGGGGTAAAGCATATGACTATAGATGTTGTTAATGTTGGATTTGTCCGAGCTGGAGAGCTGGAGAGGTGGTCTCCTCCATGTGTCCGAGCTGGAGACATGCAGGGGTGGTCCTGGAGACTTGTCAGCACTCCGAAGCTCAAGTCAGACTCTTAGATAGATAAAGGGAGAGCTCAAGTGTAGAGAGTGTTAACCTTTTTTCATAGTGTAAGAGTTTGTATTTGTAGGGCCTTTGGTGGGCCTGAGCTTATTGGGCTTTGTTAATGTTTGTATTAACACAAGTCCCCCCAAAAACAAGTTCGAGAAATAAAGTGACTCGGACTTGAAGTCAACTAAGGGCAAAATCAGTGCTAATTGAGCTTTTCTTAGCGGATGAACTTTTGACTCTAAGCCTTGCAACGTTAGGGTGAGCTCGCAGCTCTAACTTTCTTTGTCTTGGGCTGTGAAATTTTCCTGCAACTAAGGTTAAATAGTTGATTTCAAAAGAAAATTTGTTAGGCACATATAAGGGTAAAACAATATGCTTTATGATTAAAAGGTCGTGCAGTACTAGAGTCCACCTTTGGAGAGTTAAATATATGAGTACGGACCTTTTGCGGGCGAACTCGGCGAAGGCTCGGACCGCTGGGGTCTCGCGTGCCTGGACCGCGAGCACCGGGCAGGTTGAGTTCCCTGTCAGGGCCGTTGGATCGACCAGGTGAATCTCAACCGTTTCCGACCCGGGTTTTGGAGATCTTCTGTGAACTCGGCGGAGGCTCGGACTGCTGGGGTCTCGCGTGCCTGGACGCGAGCACCGGGGAGGTTGAGTTCCCTGTCAGGGCCGTTGGATCGACTAGGTGAATCTCAACCGTTTCCGAGCCGGGTTTTGGAGATTTTCTTTTTGATTGGTTTTGGGGGGCTATGCCTCTCCATTTCAACTTCATCTGCAGAAATTTCTTGCAACTATGGCCAAACGACCGATCTCAAGAGAAAATTCATTAGCCACATATGATGGTGACCATGTAATAACATGCTTTCTGAATATACAATAATATGTCAAAGATATAGTTGCATTGCAATTATCATTTTGATCCGGCTATAAAGTGCAGGATGTAGGCGAGGTGAATTACTGGTCCACTATACCTAAAGATGTCAATTATTTTGTCAAGCGAGTGATCGGCTCATCTTTGTGATGGCCTTATAATTATGATGTTTTTTAGGCGAGCTCATGAATCTTCAATAAATGATTTAATATTTTCAAGACTTGAAATATTTTTGTTGTTAATGAACATGTAATTCAATAATTAAGCGAATATAAATTGAGCTAAGCATTGGATTCTAGTAGATTTGCATGAAGATATAAAGTTGACAAGAGTTTCTATAAGAACGTAGAAGTTTGCAAGCAACTTGTGTAAAATTTATAAAGTTTTTAGGCAATTTAAAGAATTTAGGGTCTATATGCACTTTCTAGAATTACTTAGAGCAATTATATGATAATATAGAAGCCTAAGGCCTACTATGCAATTATTTTGAAGAATTTAGGTAAATAATATAAATGATAGGGGCATATTTGATAAATATGAAAAGATATTTGGTAATTATGTAAATTTATAAAGATTTGGACCATTTATGTAATTAAAAATATATGTGGCCCGAATGTGAAATATAGTTAAATCAATATGTCAAAATTATAACTATTTAAAGTTTTGAGTCAATTGTATAAATATGTAAAATATATGGGTCATTACCATAATATTTATGAAGTATAGGGACCGAATAGCAAAATAGATAACCTGGGCTTTGTTTGGATTTGAGCCGACATGGTGGGCTTTGGTTGTCAGCCTGAGTTGGAGATCTACACTTTTATTGGGCTGGGCTCTTGGTGGGCTGAGTTGGGAGAGGCATGTGCCATTCACAAAGTTGGCGACCTGGCAGAGTGCCGCCGCTTGTAGCTGCTCATGGGGGAGCTTGCATGATCCGGCAAGTTTCCGGTTTGGACGGGACAACCCGTGAGGTCGTCATCTTCAATTCGGGTGGTCGCCCGAGTTCTCAGGTCGCCGGAATTGGCTTGCAAATGGACTGGAAAGGCAGCTCGCAATGTACAAAATCTAGCAACCTTGAGGAGTGCAGCCTTTTGTGGCCGCGCGTGGTGGTGCGTGCATGATTCGGCAAGCTGCCGGTTTGGACGGGACGACTCGTGAGGTCGGCAGCTTCAATTAGGGTGGTCGCCCGAGTTCTCAGATCGTCGAAATTGGCCTGCAAATGGACTGGAACGGCAGCTCGCCATGTACAAAATCTGGCGACCTTGAGGAGTGCAGCCCCTTGTGGCCGCACGTGGAGGCGCGTGTATGATACGGCGAGCTGCCGGTTTGGACGGGACAACCCGTGAGGTTGGCAGCTTCAATTCGAGTGGTCGCCCGAGTTTTCAAGTCGCAGGAATTGGCCTGAAAATTGATTAGAAGAGCAGCTCGGCTATGCACCCAATCTGGCGACCAAGAAACTTGTTACATTGATTTGGCGAGATGGAGACCTGGAAAGCTGCGTGGAGGTTAGGAAATTCAAATCATATGAATTTCCCACAGACGGCGCCAATGTTAATGTTTGATTTGTCCGAGCTGGAAAGGTGGTCTCCTCCAGGTGTTCGAGCTGGAAACCTGCAGGGGTGGTCCTGGAGACCTGTCAGCACTCCAAAGCTCAAGTCAGACTCTTAGATAGATAAAGGAAGAGCTCAAGTGTAGAGAGTGTTAACCTTTTTTCATAGTGTGAGAGCTTGTATTTGTAGGGCTTTTGGTGGGCATGGGCTTATTGAGCTTTGTTAATGTTTGTATTAACAGATGTCTTACGTTTTTTTTTTTTTTTTGAAGGGGAAAGTGGTCTGGCACCATGCCAATTGAACTGTGTTCAGACTGGATAGATAAACATATTTTAACATTCTCACGTATAGAGCATGTTTGCTTCATCTCATCGACTGTCCTGATTAACGGTAATAAGATGGCTATCCTCATAGATGTTTGCATCAGCTCTTACTTTTATGTTTTCATTTGGGAGACAATAATTAAAATTTGTTTTGTTTCTACCGAATGCTAATGGTTTCCGTCTTCATAGTTATGAAAGTGTAACATCTCTTTGGAAATGAAAGGTAAAATTTTTGGTGAAATTATACTTTTTTCAACGAAACATTTGAATCATTTCCATAAGAAATTTGAATTTTTTGTTTGAAATGGATTGATTTTGATAAATTTGATAGAAATAACATAAATTTCTTAGTCAATAAAATTATTCTTTAACATAATATATAATTTTATATATTATATAAGTTTTCTAAGCGTGTAATTTGATCTTACTTTCAATTTGTATGTCTATGTTAAAGATTTAATGTGATATGTATTTATGAGTATTTTGAGTACTAAATTAATGATGAATACTTATAATTATCATAAAATGTGTTTTATTATATTTTTCATGTGTTTTCACATATTATAAATATATCATTTTACAAATCATTTATGTTCTCATATCTCGAAACAAATTTTAGTATCTTGAGAGGAAGGGTAGCTTGGTCTATCCAATGAGCCTAACTCAATTTGGCACTCAATAATTGGAATGAAGATTCAGTGACGTTGTAGCCTAATGTTTAAACTATAGTGAATGATTTGCATGAGAATTAATCTCTTTCAACATCATCTCCGTATATTAATAAAATAAATAAATAATCTAACTTCAAGGTAAGTCACTAAAATCATTTAGAAGCCCGATCAGTCTATCTCTGTTAATGAAATCAAGAGATAGTCATAGAAGTACCTCAGAAGCACTAAAAACTAATAGCCAACTTTTACTAAATTATATCACTAGCATGAAATAAAAATAAAAGTACAGGTTTGTTGGCGATGACAATATTAAGAGTTTGTGCGATTGTTTTTGTACTAATAGCATTGTTCACTAGAAGTTCTCAATGTGAATCAGGGTTCACCGAAGTCACTGAAAAAAATGTGTCATATATTTATACAAAGATATGTCCTTTGTAGAGAATAAATCAATAGTTCAACTAGTCTCATCTCATGGCTTGTAAGGAAAGGACTTTCTTCGTGTTGTTCAGAAGGTTGGCGGAAAAACAAAGCATCATTAAAGGCTCTGTAACCATGACCATAAGCGATTGGATATCTCCAAACAGATTCAGTTTCACATGATAACATGTATTTAAAAATCAACAACCTCATATATCTTACTACACTTTCACAGCCTATCAGAAATATGCTTTCAAAGCCCAAGCATCATCATCATCAATGTTTAACAATGCAACATGAAGTCATTGACGCTTATAAACATCCTATTCTTGTGAAATTGGAAGTTACAGAAAAGTATCTCCTTTATGTTGGGCATACAGATCACTTGAGAAGGGATCTTGTAAGATGCTCTCTAGCACTGGCCAATGCTTGAGTTAATGTCTGCAAAAACATAGAAAAAATGTGTGTTATACCTCAAATTTTGAAGCAGGCCTTTTCTGTGCTAATTTCTCCCTCATACTCACTTTTTCTTGAATGCAAATTATAGTCGGTGGGCGAGGCCAACCAGAGGCACTGTGGTGGGAGGGGGTTGATTATTGGGTAGAGTAGTACTATACCTGTTCAGACAAAGAAGCTCCAGCATCCAGACTATTACTTGCGACCTTCCCTGCTATAACATTTGCATCTGTCTCAAGCACAATACTGCACATTCGAACAGATAAAAAATTGGGTGTTAAGAAATGCACATTTCATGGACGAGTCATTCATTGATTGAAATGAATAAAAGCATTCCAACATCGCAGCAACATAAAGAAACGATGTCATGTGTTTCTTATTTACCACCTGGAACTTCAGTCCGAGATAAATTTTGAAAAGAAATCTCAACAAGCTTTGAATCTAATGTCACTCCCCTTCCTTTGATAACAAAGGGTCAAATGAGAGATCAGTTTGAATCCACCTAAGGGCTTATGACAAGATATCATTTCACAGATATTGAAAGTTTCACCAGAAACTGCATTGGCTTCTATATGTGACACAGGTCAGAAGAATAATACACATCAAATTTTAACTAGTGCTCCTGTCATACCCAAAAGTCCAATATTCTTGAGCATTAATCCTTGGACAACATAAATGCCGAAACATTCAGCCAAGAGACCATAAAAGCGATTAAAATATACAATATACTATACCGATATATATAAAAAAACCAAAAACAAAGATTCTGAGAGAGCATTGCTGGGCCACATCAAATAAATGACATCCATGCAAATCTATAATCCCCAGAGTATCAGAAAACAAAAAAATCTAGTAAGAAAGGTAACTGAAACCAATTTAGGCTATTTCATAAAATTACATAGTATAATTCCCGTTTCAGTTTGATACTAGTTTGCACGATCAATATATTGTAAGCATTTTAGTTTATAACAGTCATGATTGAATATAGCTTTATGTTATAAGGAGAAAAGTTATCCTCCTAGAAGAAAAACAGTTCCATGAAGTATTCAAAAAATTTAGATAGTTTTGCAAAGAATCAAGTGCAGACAAAATATTCTCAAAACATATGTTCTGATAAGGTTTCAAATGCATACCCGCCATCAACAATTTCATCAAGGCATAACAGAATGAGATCCAAATTCTCAAGAGCTTCCCTCTTTTCCACATTGCCTCTGAAAAGAAAAAGAAAAAGAGAAAACCAGAAAAGATATTAAAACCTACTATGTCAAAAATGACAAATTTGAGTTCATACACAAAGATGAATAGACTATAACTGGAGTACCTAAGGAGAATGCCAACTGCGTCAAAAAATCCCTGCAGAACTGTGGCTAAGATGAGCTCATTTTCATCCTCCCCCCCAGTAACAAAAAAGTGAAGGTCTTGAACAAACTTGTAGACAACAATATTGCTCTCAAACATTGCTATCTCCGCTGTAAATGAAAGCCCAAAAATAGCTTTGTTCAATCAATAAATTCAACCATTAAACCTATAATAATGTAAATTAATTTATTCTTAGCAATAATGTACTATATACACTTGTCAAGTGCAATTAATGTCAATCACGTCCAGGTAACAATTATAGCCAAATAGATGCCAAAAGCTTAGGAAGTTGTGTTTGATAGTGGCAAACTCTATAGCGTCCTTATTAACCACCATTTATGCATGTTACAGGAAAATATGCACATACAACAACATCTTTCTTTTGCACTTACAGGAACATATTTTGGATGCATAAGAGCACAAGGAGAAGCAACAACCAAACAAGACATGAAATAAATGACAATAACCAATACTGGACACAATTCTGGATCTGAATAAAGTAATGTTAATTGGCAACATACAAAAGACAAGTGTCCCTAGAGGGTCATAACTAAATGCTAGACTTGAAAAGATTTTAAGACAAATCATTTACATGAGAAAAGTATGTACAGGGAAATAAAAAAAGAATCCCTCACATTCTGTCCGAGCATTAGTCTTCTGAGTCTTGGTAAATACAGCTTTCTCAAAAGCTTCCTTTCGCACTATTTGTTGGCCAGTCATCTGAGTAGTACTTGACAGCTACACGTTTTCCTTCAGAATCCAGAAGAATGATGTTCTTTATAGAAGGGCAAGACTCCTACAACAAATGCACAACATACAAGATCATGGATTGCTGAAGAGGTAGAGATTACAACAGTTTTGATTCAACCACAACTAAGAATAACTGAAATAGCTTAGAAATTTCCATGAACAGTCAAAAGTTCAAAAATCTTGTTGGAAATTTGTAGCAACAGGCAGCTCTATGGAACATAACAACTTCAAGTCCAAAACATTTATATGAATCAAGCAGTATTTCCAAGTACATGCATGATCTGCATCAATTATATTGTTAAAAATCTAACTGTAATTACTCATAAAGAAGATCCCACTCTTGCAAGTGAAGAGGAAAAATTTAGGGCAGAAACACCCTAAATGGGGGAGAATGGCATAAGCTTCTCTATAGTTTATGAAGACAGATCTTTTATGTAATGCGATATAAGATACATACACCGTGTGTAATCTACGATTGCTTAAAGCTTGTAAATCTTTGTAAGGTCACAAGTCATTTCCCACAGATGGATATGCGTTTGTTTAATTTTTTAATTAGGAAAAAGAGAAACTTATTATATTGAGATAAATGGGGAAAAAGTACACAGAAATGACTAAGAATTTCTTTTTAATAGAAAATAACCAAAAAGAGGAAATTGGAAATAATAAAATTAGTACAGAAAAGCTTCTGTAATCCCTCTAGATATCTAAAAGACAAGATCCTTTTCGAGAAACATAAGTCAAGCATCAAAGAGAAGACATAAATTTTATCCCAAATAAGGTGCAGCATGAGGAGCTGCTTCCTTAAAACTCCTAGAACTGCACTCCAACCAAAGTCCCTAAATCAACCAAAAAGCCAGAGCCAAATACTCCAAGGATCATAGCAGTGAAAAAAAAATATGGACATCAGACTCAGAGCTAAAGAAACACGCAGCATAAATCTGGAGACAAAGCCTGGATTAACCTCTGCAGTTGCAAAGACTATATAGGAAAATAGTCAACCAAGTTTCTGATTCAGCAACTCAACAGGATACTTGTGAATTAAGATAAATTAACTGCAAACTATTATTATTCATAATAGAGGTTCTAAGGTTAACATTTTGAGGATGCAATTGGATCCATCACATTTGATAGTATTTAAGTATCAATTAAGTATTTAAGTATTTCCAGAAGAAAATTTGATCCCGATGTATTACTAGAATAATATTATTTTCTGCGACATTGAAAGTACTTTAGTAGCGTAGCTTTTAGTCAGCTATTCATATATCTATTTTACCACATCCTCCCCTATGAATAAGGAAAATCAGGAGTTTAAGTTCCAAACTCTATACTTGTTCTCTCTAATGGTAAGCCAAAGAAAACAGAAACGACATAAATTTACAGTAATACGATGTAGTTAAACCAATGAAGTAACTCGACAAACAAATGCATCCACAGCAAACATTCCCATTATCATAGATCGGCCATCTAAACATACATACCTAATTAAACAAAATCATTTTTGCATAAATGTCATGCATGTAAATATGTCTGTATTTTCATAATTTGCAAGATCTAATTCTACAAACCACCATCTGGGTACAACTACAACATACAGGAAAACCAGAAAAATTCTAAACTGGCATCAAATTATGAAACCCAGATCTACATCACATAGGAAAAAACGCCAACCAAAACGACTGCAATCAAAGCTCCACAGAGGAACCAATTCATATCTACCAGTTGAATATGGCTTCCACAAATTCAGCGACTTGGATCAAACTCACTAAGACTGACCAAAACCAGTAAAATTCTCGTTGAGAGGCGAGAGAGAGAGCTTACTGTAGGCAACATTGTGAAATAATCTCGCCGGCTCCGTCGCTCAGGGATTCAGAAGAAGAGAGGAAACAGGGAGAGGGATATTTATTTATATGGGCTTTTCAGAAACAAGATCCGTTTATGAAAAAAACTTGGCAACAGGAATAGTCAGTTTTCGTTCCATTTTCTCTTGAAAAAACTATTAAACTAAAATAATTAACATATTTACACTTAATTTTCACTTTAATTATTATTATTATTATTGGCTAAAAGGGCAATGCATAATGAAGGATTTTTAAAACTTTTTTTTTTTTACAAAAATCCCAATTAATTTTGTGAGAATATATGCAGGTCAACATGAAAAAAAGAATTACTATAAGATATAATAATCATTATTTAAGGCTATTAATTTCATCTTTGAAACTTTTTTTTTAAAGTTGTTAAGAATTTATAATGGCTTTTAGTAAAATTTATGTTTAGCATGACAGCAATAAATTGTTGATTTATTAATTATACAATTTAAAAGCTAATTTTAATTCTACAAATTATTTTAATATATTTTTTTAATTGAATTTACAGAACTCAAAGCATTTCATAATATTTTGCAGTTAATTTATATGAGATTTTTTTTTAATCTTATAATTTTTTTTTGAAAATAGTTATCAAATGCATTCACAACTAAAAACTTTAACATACCAATACATTGAAAATTAAATAAACCCTACTTGTTAGATCAGTTAGACCATTATTCTAGTGACAAATCAAATTAAATTAAATTAAAAAAATTATTTTGATAGTTGAACCGGTTAAAAATGGTAAAAAGTTATCAAAATTAAAATAACAGGTAAAATCAGTGTCATTTTAATTGTATCGAACTATCTTTTTTATTAGAAAAAAAGACTATAATAAGGATTAGCAAAACAATAAGAACTATTATATTTCTATTGAAAAATAAGAAATATATATATATATATATTAAACTTATTTTAACTATGATCACACATAAAATATATATATATTTTTAATAGAGTCAATTGAATTGACTAAAACATTAGACAACAAATGCACTTTTGAAAAAATCACCAATTGCAAAAATAGAAACTAGAAAAAACAGTATTGGCATTTGAAAAAAAAAATAAAAAAAATAAGAATCTTTTTCTTTACCAAAAAACGAAAAGAAAGAAAAGTTATAATTTTTAAAATGATTAATTAAAATTCGTCTCACTTCGTGGCTCGTGGGTACACTTGGCAAACCGGTTTGGTTCGTTACAACACTCCCGGACAGTAGAGATACCCACCGGCAACGTCTGCAATGCATCATTACTCCTGAATCGGGTGCTACAGTTTCACTTTTCTCTTTCTCTAAAATTCAGGGACTAATAAATTTTATCTAGCTTACAGAGAAACACAATCCACAGTTCCTAAGTTTTACATCTTCTACTTTCAGGTACCATTGGTGCCATCATTCCAAGGTCTATTTGGAGCTCATGGACGATACTCCCCTGTGTAGCTGATGCTTTAATTTATTTATTTATGTAATTATTTTAATGGGTTTGAATATTTTTTATTGAATACAGAAATGAGATTCATCTAATTAGAGATTTATGTGGTGGGTTTCAAGCTCGTGTATGATTCTGTATATGGGGTGTGCCATTGTTTGTTTGTATTTATTTTGTAAGTGTCAATCAAATGAGATAGTGGTAGGGACTTGAAGACAATCTGGTTCTGTTGGCTATGTCATTTAATCTGTACCAATTGTAGTGGATTTTTTCTTATGTTTTGTGTTCATGCCCTGAGTCATGTTTGTCAACTTCTTATCAGGGCATTAAAATTTGTACTTAGCATTATAGAGTTATATCCTTGGAAGTGAAAAGTCTTTTTGCTGTACTAATATTTAGGTGATTATATTATATCTCAGTAGTGATAACAATCATCGATAGTGATGTTAATGAAATTTGGTTAACTGAATAAGTCAAGTTGATCAACGGAAAAACAGATTACAACTTACATCACATTGGTACATTAAGATAACCTTTGTCGATGTTGTTAACTTACCACATTAATTACTTTTATGATCCTGGCCTCATATCACACAATCTATACTTTAGTTTGGACGAAACCAAGAAATCACTCCTCATGTACGAAATTATAGAAGGTCCCCTTTAAGATCAAACAATTCCATCGAATTGAGTATGATTGTATGTGTAATAGCATCTACTATACCAGGAATATCAATGAACCCGATTATTGAAATTGTAATCTACTCTACATATATAATTTTTGTGCGGTTTTATTGGGAACCAGAATTATTTCTTTCTTTTTTTCGGGTTTCTGTTTGTATAGTTTTCTTACCATTTTGGAAAACTTGTCTTATGAAGACAAATTTTGTACTTACATTCAGATCCAATACTCTAATGACTGAGATACGCAAGGACCATGTTGCAGTGTCATTTAAATAGGAGCTCACTTCATGGATTTAGAAATTTTTGCACCAGCAAAGGTGGTCTAGACCTTTTACTGTATTGAATTTAGATTGTACTAGATGCCATGTGCAACTTTAATTCATAGTCCACTAGCTCTCTAGATCTAATATTAAACTGCCAATATGTACTGCAACATCCTGCTAATGTATGATCTTCAAAGACTTTTTCTTGATCAAAGGATTGATGATAATTTTCTTTACTCTATTCAATAATTAATCTTCTGACACCTTTCAAATGATCCTTGTAAAGATATCATGGTCTAGGACACTGGCAGTGACTATCTGTTAAGCTTGAAGTTGATTCAGGATAGTTTATGTATTGAATAGGATTACACTGAATATGAATTTTGGGTCTTTTTCTGTTTTCAAACAGTTTTCATTTTTCAGAAACAAGAAAATTGTTCTTTTGCCAAAAAGAGAAGCTTTTTACGACATGTTTGCTAATACCATGTTAGATACTTGGAGCAAAATCCCCACATTTTGACATCTTAAGGTTTTGAGATTACTCAACTCTTTTGTGGAACAAGTGATCTGGATAGCAGCACACTTTGTTAATAAAAGGCATCATCTTAGGCTCTTAGCAAGTATCTCTCTCTCCCCCCTTAATCTTCCCGTGTTTCTTACAGCCAGGTGCTTCTTGCTGTCATCAATTAGTCCTTTCCATATTCATAATGTCAGAATGCCAAATGCAAAAACTTTGAATGATGCCAATTGTGAAGAAATTTCAAGCCTCTGTCAACATCTCACCTTTCTCACACCAGCCGGATGCATGAACTTTAAATGATAGCTTCATGGAGTGATGCAACTTATTATCTTTTATTTTAGTTGATTTTTTTCCCCATGGGAAGGGAGGTTAGTCTATATGGTCAGTTTGGTCGGGTTACTTGGCTTTTGGCCTATATCTTGATCTCTTATCATCCTTTAAATACCTACTAGAAATGGACATTGTTTGTTGAGCTATAAGGAATATGTAAAGCATCAGTCTAGAGCACTCAGTTCTACCTGGGCTTTTACGATTGGCTTTGCTGCCTCACACCTATTTTCTTCTCCTTTGTCAAGTAGTCATTAAGGTTCTTGGGACTAGGTAGTATTTTTGCACTATTCTCGGTGATTAGAATGCAACATGGCTCTTCTCTCCAGTGCTGTTGTGCTGTTGATTTAAACTCCTCCTTTCTATGGAGGAGTTCCCTGGTTTGAGTCCCCTCTTCCCTTTAGTTTTATGAAATCCTTTCTCTTGCCCGGGAAGACATCCTTCTTGAAGTCTAATGAGTGATTTCTTGTTAGAGTTAGTTATAGTTACTTAATGTTTCTTCAGATTTCAATAAAATAAAATAAAAAAGTAAAAATCTTGGGCTAAGTTCTGCATAAAACTGAAAGACTTCATTTTTCAGTGTGGAGTTAGCAGTGTTATCTCTTCTCCAAATTCCTGGATTATATCTTGTATTTTTCTTGTCCATTGCTGACTCATTAATGCTACATATCCGAAAATTTGCCTTATAATAGCCTGCATATCTTAGAAGTTTGTTTTTCTTTTCATCTGACACTTTTTCTTGGTGTTGTTCTAGACCTGTCAACTAAGAAGTGCGTACCATGCAACTTAAAGGATTTGCAACCAATGACTGAACACGCAGCATACAACCTAATTCCACAGGTTAATATCTAAAATCATTTTCTATCGCATTAGTGTTTCATTGTCTTTGCTATCCAGTGGTTGTTTAGGTAGCTGGAATGGAACTTGGTACATGAAGGTGGCACATTGAAGCTGAATCAGTCATGGAAAGTAAAAAGTTTCACTAAAGGGCTGGAACTATTTAAGATTGTAGTTGATGTTGCTGAAGCTGAAGGTACCCTGTTCCCTTTTCCATCTGCTCGCTGAAATGCAGTACAGATGTCTCACATATACAAACTTCAAATAAGTAGAAGTTATACATAGGAAAAGAGTAAGGCGTACCATGTGGATGACCAACGGTGTTTTTAATGCAGGTCATCATCCTTATCTTCAACTTGTTGGGTGGAACAATGTTACTATTGAGATCTGTACACATGCAGTTGGTAGGAATCATTTATTATTCCAGTTCTCTGTTGGGAAGATTCCAACTAAGCTAATTAACTGACTGTGTTTCAGGCATCAGTGAAGTCTAATTTAATTCAGAACTTTGTGAGCTAAAATACTTGTTTCATCCCTAAACTTTTATGGTTCAATTTTGCTCTCATAAGATGTTTCCATAGGCGATGGGATATAATTGGTGTGGCTCCTACATGGCCAATGTGAACCTTCTAACCCAAAGTATTCTGTAAAAATTCTGCAAAATGGCTTCACGTATTGAACACATGTTGACCTTTTACTCAAATACTACATATAGCATGCAAGTCCATCTAGAGTATTTTTATGAAATATTTTGGACTTTTCTTAGTTGCTTCGCTCGTATCAACAATTTTCGGTCAGTCTTGTTAACATGAGTGGCTGTAGTAGCAATTAGGGAAAAAATTGATCCCTCCCCACCCCCCCAAAAAAAAGGAAGATGGAAGATGCAATGGTATATGTAACTGCATCAAGTAAGCTCAAGCAAGATAAGTGTTCTAAGTTCTAACCGTGGCTTACTACCAATCAATTATATACCGAGATGAAATATTCAGGTATATATATGTATCATTGATTATCTCATTTTATAAGTTATCCTTAATCTCAATTTTGAAATGTAGTAAACTTTAGTTCAACATTCGTGATGCTATCTCTATTGTTGTTTCTAATTTTCTTTTCTGAAAATAGTATCATTTTCTTTGCTATGTTCTGAATTTTGTTTTTTGTTTTTACTTTTCAATGTTACGGATAAGGATGTCAGAATTGGATGCTATGTTGGATTTATATGGTGTCTTGTAAGCTCTTTGAATTTGGGTCTGCATGATTTCACCTTCCCAACTCGATACATGACTACTGCTAACCCAGATTTGAATCATCCTAATTAATGCCGTTTTACTTTTTATATTCTTGAAGAAATTGCTGCAGCTGGGCATATTCCCCCCCCCCCCCCACCCCCACCCTGTACTCATGCAGAAAATGACTTCATACTTGCTGCCAAAATTAATGGGCTTGACGTGCAACACCTACTGGGGTGGAAACCTGCTGATTGAATTATCAGTATCGTTTTGGAGGCTGTGACTAGAATCTAGATAAATAGAGTGCCGTTAGCAAGAACAAACATGTTTTTATTGATAGCTATTATTGCCTGAGATATATCATCATAGTTGTTATCTGTTTCATGTTTTTCTTCTTCCAAGGCTGTAATCTGTAACTAAAGATCTGTGAAGTGACATATTGTGCTTGCTAGATTTTCCTGACCACTTGAAGTATTTCTAACATGGTGGGTGTGCAGAACCAATGTTTTTCAGCTTTTTGCTGTTCTGACTTTTGAGGATGATGCCAGATAACAGATGCCTCTTTTTGAAATATTGAAGCTTTTTAATGTTAAGCCTTTATGATACTGAAAATGTTGGAGGATAGTATATGTAGAGATTCATTATTATTTGTTCTGAATGAGGTTGTGTCCTCAGCGTGTGAGGTGCAACCAGAGTGGTGGACAGTGGGTGGCTGTAGAGTAGTCATTAAACACTAGGGGAAAAGGTAACTGAGGTTGGTGGTTGTGGTGGATGGTAACTGGATTAAGAAATAGGTATTAATGTATTATAGAAGGCTTGAAGTAGTTCAGAAGGTACCTATGTATTTTATGCTTGAAAGTTGAAACATTCGCACATTTATGTTCTTAATTTAGAACTAGTCTAGCTTACTCATAAAGAGAAAAAAGAAAAATTAGTGTCATCATTAAATATCAATTCCTTAGAAAAGATTCTGACGGATCTTACAAAGTAGCTTAAGAATCAACAATAAAGCAATATGGAAAAAATTAGCAAAAAGAAAAGTAGGAGATTAAAAAGAAGCTTCATCTGGATTCAATACGAAAAGGTTGCTTCACTAACAAGCTCATCCCACTTCTTTTTTTTTTTCCCTTATTTTGTTTTAGTCGTCAGGCGATATCTAATCCAATTTATACTAATTCATCTTTTTCATAACATATTTTACTAGACCAATCCCTTAGATCAATCTTTATTCAATCCTTGGAAGCCAAAAGAAGATGAAAACAATAATTTTGGAGCAATTTTATGTTAGCTCATAAAAAATAATCCATATCCAAACTAAGAAAATCCAAGAAAAGCAAGTTATTGAGTTATATAATCAAGGAAAGTGACTACAATAAGGATGTTTTACATTTTGGGTTTAAATACTTTATTTGCTACCTTTTTTTTTTCCTTTCCTTCTATTTTGTTCCGTTTCCAAACAAGAAAAGAATGAAGTTTCTTCCCATAGATCCTACCATTTTTTTTCTTTACCAAATTAGAAGAGAGAATCTACTTTGATTTCTTTTCCTCCTCCCTTAATTTGTTTCCAATCAAAAAGCTGAAAAAAAAAAAAACAAAAAACAAAAAAACTATTGATGTGTTCCCCTGCGAATTCGTTAGCCAAAAATTTATTCAGAAAGACAAAAAGAGAGAATAGAAGGAAATGTTATTAATAAAAGAATTGTGTTTCAGGAATTTATTTCCAAACAATTAATCATGATTTTTGGATGGCAGTGATCTCATCCCCCAAGACCCTAACAGATTTACATCTCTCCAGGGCTTCCCTTTATTCTTTTACATTTCACCATCAACATTGTACAATCATCAGTGAGTAGCACTTGATCAGCTCTAGGCATAAAATTAATGGAAATGAATGTGTTGCTTCAGTACCCAACACCATGGTCTCCAAGGAGTGATGAGAATGTGATAATCACTGGACTGGCTTATCATCCTTAATAGTATAGATCCCATAGGGACACCTGCTATTAGACAAGATTCATCCAAAGCACAATCATATTAGAAAGCTAACCTGTTGCAATTTCTCAAGTTCAAATTAAAATCGTGTCTTGAAACTAGTCTGTGTAGAAGGTATGTCGAAGAGTTGCAACTTATGCAAATGGTAGGACATTCATAGTGAAATATTTTATCACAATATAGATGGATCTAAGAAAAAAAACCTGTCAAATGAAACAAGAGCCCTTCTTTCTACTCCCTGAATTGCCACACTCAAGGGAGATATGTGGGAATCTGGGATGAGGTAATAGTAGCGGACTAGCGATGTGAGGCTTAATGTCATTGTATGAGAAGCACCAGAATGCAGTACTCTTATTGTAAAGGAACCAACTGCCATTTAGCTATTGCAGTTTGATAAAGGTCCTAACTTTGTCTAAGTCAAATAAAAAATTACTTTACACGAGGTAAAAATTTTAAGATACATCTAACATCCATATAAAATTCACTCAAAAGCCTATATCAACAATCTAAGTATACAAGCACACTGCCTATTTCAGTATTAATGTAACTACTATACTTCATCCTGTGCATTGAAACAGGGATCTATTTTTGGGCTTCGGTCAATAATAAAATTTTAATTAGATAGTCAGTTAGTCACTGTTGAGATATTCTGCAACCATTTATTTGTATTGTGAATGAAGAAATCATTTGGTGTTTCCACCAACCATCAAATTGGACATTTACATTATGCACAGAACTTAACTCAACAAACTCATTTTACACTAGATAAAAACTAATCAGTAATGTGGATCTGCGCAATTTAATTTGTTATCAAGTAGGTTGAATGCCATCATTTTCATTCACTCAAACCAACACACTGTCTTCAAGTTGTAAATGCATATTATGGCTGCTGATGAAATCATTATTATTCAACTTTTTAATATATACAACACCTAAGTTCCACTTAGAGCAAGCATGTTACCTTGTATTCAACTTCATCTTGATACAGGCTTCTGCAGCAAGGCAGTCAAGTAAACCTCCCCATTCTTCAGACCACCAGTATCAGTCTTCTTCCCTGTTACCCATTTTACTTTCTTGTAACCCAATTTCCCAATTAATGGCGCATAAACCTTCTCAAGGTCTACTTCTTTGCTGAAAAAATGATCCAGCCACAAGTACCCTCCACCCCTTAACACTCTGTCAACATCATAGAACAGAAACTCCATCATAGCCAATGGTATCCACCTGTTCACAGCGTGCCCGCACCGCACGAGATCTAACACCCCATCGAACATCGGAAACCGCTGCTGCAGCGGCACGTGGAGTGGCACCAACCCCCTTAGCGCCACAGCCTCATTGTAAGGCGCAGCCAGATTCATGGTTGTAGTCACAACAGTAACATTATAAACCTTCATCCTTGCTGCAAATGTACCGGTGCCACCGCCAATATCAAGTCCTAGACGGAGAACAGAGTTAGCTGCTTTTGCAATTTGCAGCAATTGCGGAATTGGGAGATCCAATTCAGATTTGTAGGACATGAATTTGGTAATTTCGTGAGCTGGGTCGAAACCCAGATTGGGATTAAAGCGTTTAAGGCAATCAAAGCTTTTGCAGGTGTACTTGTTCCAGATAACGCTGGAGTCAGGGAGTGAAGAAGGAAATGGGTTTTGTGGAAGAGAAGAAGTGGGTTTGGGTGGGGTTCTGGAAAAGCATCGGCGGCGAGGAAGTGGGTGGCAACCGCGAAGAATGAGGGCCTCTGCGAGGTCGGAATCTAAGGGGCAAAGAGTAAAGGGAGTGTAGCTCATGTACTTGTGTAGCAGGTCAGGGTGGTTGCGGCATGAAGAGGCTACTGGAGAGAGTTGAGAGTAGAGAAGGAGATCTGAAGGAAAAGTGGGATTACTTGTAGTGCTAATAGAAGTAGCAACACTAGTACTAGTGGTAGTGTGCTGGAGGCGCGTGAGGTGGTTGATGGTGGCGCGTATGGTGTGGAGCTGGCGGAGAAGTTGATCAGGTACAGATTGAGAAGTTGGGGTCTTGGATTGGAGTGTGGAGGAGAGGTGATAAAGGGAAAGGATGTTGGTGGCCACCATAGCTACGAGGAGTAGCATGTTCAGACCCATAGTGAAACCCATTTGCTATGCGTTATTGTATTTTAGTTTGGCCTGGAGTTTTGCTCTTCATACTCGATTCATTAATCATTGTTGTGCTTTGACTAACTGATGACTGAATGAGTTAAGCGAGTGATGTAATAGTTTGAGTTTTAATTCACTGTGATCATCCTTTAGATCACATAGATCATAGATTCGACGAAGAAGTTAAGACCGTCTGATTAAAACCATGTGGATCCAAATAACCTAGAAGGTCTCTCCCTGTTTCATGCTTAGAATCTGTCTGAGATCGAGGACAAAATGGGTTTGAATACTTGTATGGATTAGGTGTCGGCAAGACTTTTATTTATTTAACTGCTCCTTTTACTACACAATTGTAGTTTGGGGAAGTATCAGGCAACAGGAGGCACGTGAAATGAGGCCTAGTTGGGTTTTTTTTAAAGCATTTCATGCAGATTACTTGTTGCTATCTTTAGAATTCAGATCTATGGAGAAAAAGCCAACTGAAACTGTGTTTGGAGTTGATTGAGAAGCCCCAAGAGACAACTAATCAGCTACTATATTAGGAGCAAGTGTTTACTTTATTTTTTTTTGTACCAATCCTTGGCTAACAATCATGGCCACACTTCGGTAGTCAGTGTTCAATCTCAGCAGGTGATCGGAGCTCGTTGAACAGGTTAGATGCTTATTCGTAAATGTATCAATGGTTTTAAACTTGTTTTAACCAAGAAGAAAGGAATATAAAGAGGAGGCCTGCACTGTTACAGCTTACAATCACTTCCAGCTTCTTCCATGTGTTTCCGGAATCAACAGATAATTATGTGTCATCATATGCATCCTGATAATTGATATGGTTTGCGTTTTTCTTTCAAGGAATTTAAGAAAGTACTTCTTAGAACAAAGATGTGACCATATGACCACATTAAAATACAAATACCAGTGCTTTTCTAATTTCGTATCAAATCACAAATGAAACAGTTTGAAAGCTGTTAAAAAAGAAAGGAATAGTTTGGAAAAACAATTAGCACCAGTTTTTCAGAGTTGGGATTCAACATCAAATAGACATGAAAGATCTCCTTATACAATCCTCTCCAGCTCCCTTGCATAACTTAGTGTCTGGTTGATGAGTTGCAGGGATGGAATCTCCTTGCAAGGAGCCGATTCTTTTGCCTTCTGGAAAAATACAAAATCATTCTTAATCTCCCACTCAGGATGTTCCTGCAATCAATCAACAAATATTTCAGGATAAGAAACCAAGCATACTATAACAATTTGAGCCAGTAGGAAGGTTTGTCCTATTTTTGTGGACTTCTCTTATAGGTACTCCTTTTAGAATGAACACAACATAAGAGCATTTCATAGCTGTTCAATTTCGTCAAATCACCAGTAAAAGTACTACCCTTACCACGTTTTAGGACATCCAAAGCAATAAAAAGTGTATACAAAACATCTGGGGTTTCCAAGTAATGTCTTACCTCTTTGATGTATTCCAAAAGTTCTTTGTCAGAAGAGAACAGTAGCATTTGCCGAGCATCACTAATTGAAAAATAGTCATAAGCCTTCTCACTGCATCCAGCTATTTCATCTCTGAAATTTTCAAACAGAAACTTAATAGACCACAAATGTAGATTATATTTCAATGGTAGACATATGACAACAAACTCTTGCAATATCCAAAGTACAATGAAAAATATTTCACCAAATAATAATGAAGCTCCAACTCATTTCTCATTTCCAAGATGTTGAAAGGTGGGAATTCCTAGTCATATATGCACTCACAAAATAAACAGCAATATTGTTTAAATCACATGGACACTCCACAGTAACGAATGCAACTTGTGCAGATTGAGAGGACACAAAGGCCAAATTGTCCATTAAAGCATACAAAACCTTGCAGCTTCTTTTATTGACATCAGTCATGATATCGTACTGCAAGAAATCTTGCCAGAATGCTTTATATAAATATACTTTTCTTACAACCCCTAGCACAGGGGAAAAGTAAGAAATCTTGCCAGAGTGCTTTTTTCATTCCAACAATCCTTTTAGTTAATAACTTAATTCAAACAATGAATTACCTGACTGTTTTTGCCAAAAGATCCAAGAAATAAACATAGGTATCATGGGGCACTGATTGTCGAGCACTCAAGACACGATTGTAAGCCCCTTCCATGAAGGATTGCTCCAACTCCACAGCATGCTTGATGCAAGGATTTTCCAAAGCATCGGAGGAAAGCAGCTCTAACTCAGTATGAAATTCAGCAATCCTGTTCTGCACGAGGAGTCTCAACAGGTTCAGACCTAAGATTGGGTACTCCTGAGAAGATGACGGAAGACGGTTACTGCAACAACAAAGGAATTGTAAATCAGTTAATGTTACTTGTATAACATTTTCAGTAAAAAGAGAGAAAAGGAAAAAAAAAAAAAAAGACCTTGATAAATAAATGAACTAACTAATATGTAGATAAAAGATGAAAAAGAAAAGAAAAGCATGTGTCATTGAACTAGATAAATTTTCAAATTTTACATTTTATTATATATGATGTATAAGGAAAACCCGGGGGGGGGGGGGGGGGGGGGGGGGGTAGACATTTGATTGTATTCATCTAGATTAGCTTTACACACTTGGAACTTTAAATTCTATTTTTTTTCCATGAATTTGACTATAGCTATACATGTTTAGAAATGAAATCCACTGTCTAATTTCAAACTTTTCAAGCCTTTCATTCAACATGGCACATCTAATAATCAACTAACTAAGAAAATTTCATGGTACTGGGTCCTGATTCAGTTGTCCCAAAATAAAGAGATATTACACACAAATATCAAAATAAAGGCAAGAATCAGTTACCGGGCATCAGTATAGTAAGGTTTCAACTGAAAAAAATCCCTCTCAAATGCATCTTGATCCTCAGTTTTCACACTTAGGACAACCGCGTGCTCGTATATATCTCCTGAAAGTTTCAATGACCAAAATTATATAGAAAAAAATCTTAGAAATTAGGACTACTGCAGTTACTACTGTATTCAGAACAATAGGATCATCAGACAGCAGATATGAGGTAAGAAACCATGCAATATTATTATACGCTTCAATCTATTAAAATTCTTTGTAATCCTAGCTTTTAAACATCTCAAGTTCAGTATGTACATCTGATATTAGTTATAATTTTTCATCTCACCTGTGTCAATTTTAAATTTTCCATGACAGCCAAATCAATCATGACAGTTCTTTGCATCTCATGCTTTAACTGATAATGTGATCATTCATTCCTTTCTCCTAGAATGGACACTGACTTATATTGAGTAACTACATTGTCAGTGACAAAAAAGACTGCAGTTTAAAACTATAATTTGAAGAATAAACTTACATATTTAAGAAGATCAAAAAGCACTTTTCATTCATGGAAAAGTGTCAGCCATGAAAATATACATAATATTAATTATTACCACAACAACTGATTTGAGTCAAGAATGTTACTTGCTATTGTTAATTCATGGACAGCATTAGGTGTTTCTTCAAACAATGGCGGGAGGCTTCTGAACTCTGTCAGTAATACCTGCAAAGTAACAACCAAGAAAATCAAGAGACATAAATCATATCTAACACACTAAGATCTTGTATACATTTCAGCTTCATCAGTATTAGTGCAAGCTCACCGAGACATCACAGTTTCCAAATATTACTTTTACTGGAATTAAATAACTAATTTCAACTTCTTGTGTTTCAACACCTATTTTGAATATAACACACCAATTTGAATTCAACTTAAGCCAAAAACTAAGCAGAAGCACGAAATACCATAAAGAAGTAACTATATCCCACAACTCCCAAATCAAGATTACTTCAAACAAGAACGACCCACTAAAACCCACTTGACATTGAAAAATAATTAAATCAACCACAAATTTAATGTAATCTTTTCCATTATCATTTTATCAAGCAAATCATATACAACCTAATTATAATCCCATCTAGCGATTTCCCAGTTGGTAGTTCAAGATTAAAAGTAGATTTACATAGTCCCTTAATCCAAAAAACCAAAATTTATTTGTGACTAATTTGCGATTGTGTTGGGTAATGAACTAGGGTTTCCAGCTGATACCTTGAGTTGGGAAAGGAGATTGGTGGAGGTATCGAAGTCATTCCTCACAAGCGCTGCTTTGAAGCGCTCAAAGAGCTGAGAGACCACTGTAAGCTTCGGATCCATATCTTTACAGCTTCGCTTCTACTTTTCTTCTTAGTCTGTAATTACCCTCTCTCTCTCTCTCCCTCTCTGAAGCTGATGATTTTAGTGTTGCGAACGGCGCTGGACAACTATGGGCTGATTTGTATCGGGTATGGGTCATAGGAGTAATATTTATACTTGCCCTTTGTTGTACTACACCGGGGGGTATTTTGATTCTAAACTGACGGATATTAAGATCGAGTTTAATAGCGAGTGTTGTGAACTTTAAAAAGTTGAACATCTAAAAATTATTTAATTTTTTTTTTGTAGAGGCATTTCTATTCTTGCTTTTAAAAAGTTAAACTTTCTTTTAAATATTAACCCTTATTTTTAAAAAATAAAAATATAAAAATTATCTTACTAATTTTAATTTTTTTTAAATATCTTCTTAATTAATTTATATATTATCTAATTTCTCTTTTTAAATATATCATTAATTAATAATATTTATTTTTATCATTTTATATATTCATATCAATTTATGATTTATTTTATCAAATATATTATTCATTATTTTTACTAATCACGTTAACTTTTATAAATATTTTATCAAATAAGATTTCTATGATTTTTTGACAGCATAAAAGTACTATAACCATTCAAAAGTAACAACATTATCAAGCTCAGCCTAGGTTAATGATATGTAATTAGGTTTTTTAAGAAAAGATTTTAGTTTCCAAAATCATTAATTAATTATTACTTTTATTAACTTAAGTCACATGTTAATAATTTATTTGTTCATTGTCATGTGCCACATTATTCTTGTTTGCCGTGTAAGCTTAGGACTACAACTCAAAAGACCACATTTTACAAATTTTGAAATTATAAGAATTAAATTGATTGATTTAGAAAACTATAAAAATTCATTTGTGAAAATCAAACTAGGGAGATTAATTAAACTTTAAAAATAAAAAAATTAAAGTGTAATTAAGTCTTTTTATCTCTAATTTTTAATTAGAATAATGTGCTTAAAATTTTTCCAATTGTGTAATTTTAAATTTCACGAACAAAAGTTTCCATAAAATCCCAAAAAGTTTGACAACAAAAAAAAAGTCTAGAAATGCATGTGTGACAATTGGTAAAATTTATAATTTATTGAATGACCCAGTTGAAAACTAGTAAAAGTTAGAGACCCAAAAAATAATTTAGCCCAAAATAAAATCAAATGCTTTCAGAATCCGGGTCAACAAAAGTAAAACGAACCGGGTGAAAGGCAGGCAGTATATGTTTGGACTATCTATTCTATCCGCGTTATGCGAACGCAGACCCCCAGAACAACATATTTCTCTCCGGTGCAGAGGACACTTCGCTCTTTGGAGGAGAATCAGGGAATCCTTAATCCACAGAACAACCAAGCTGTGATTTGCCCATCGATTCAATGGTAAGTTTGATGAAAGAAGTTTCAGTATTTTTCTTTTTCTTTTCCGTTCTGTTTTCTCATTAACCAAATGGAGCTTAGGTTAGCTTTTGAACACTTATGGATTTTGTTTTATTTTTAATTATTTCCATGGTTTTTGTATTTGTAATTCAGGCTGATCCTGAGTTAGAAGCAATCAGACAGAGAAGAATGCAGGAGCTTATGGCTCAGCACGGCGTGGTTAGCATCACCACTTTGAGTATTTATTTAAAAATTCACATATAAAAAATATTTTAGAGCTCACATTCTAAGTTTTATGTTGATGTCACTGATAAGCCGTGTTCATAAATAGGGTAATCAACAGAATTCTGAGCAGCAAAATGCTCAGGAGGATGCTAAAAGGTAAATTTTTTTTTTTTTTGGGTCTTGGCAGTATTATTCTTTGCTGTTGTAAAATTGTAAAATTGAAATTTTTCTGAGACAACTAATTGTTTATTTTCTTTTAAAAAATTTTGAGGGATTTTTTTCTTTTTCATTTTCAAGTTAAGATTATTTACATGAAGTCTGAACTTTGAGATGAATTTAGGGAGGCAGAGGAACGGAGACAAATGATGCTTAGTCAGTTATTGTCAAGTGAAGCACGAGAAAGACGTAAGTTAACTACTGAATTTCAAATTATTAGTTGTTAATGGAGACTGCATTTTGGATTGCATAGTCGACAGCCATTGCATTTGCTGAACAATTTATTTGGCTAGTGGTTGTTGAAAGCCATATTTTTGTTGTTTTATGCTATAAGTTGAATATCTTCTTGCTGTAGAGTTTCTTGGTAGTGTTCATTGGCCATGATATAATATAATTATCCCCTTTTGCAATCAAGCCGTTAGTGTAAATGATAACTCTGAAGTTAGTTTGGACCATGTTGACAATTGGGAATAGTAGTTGCCTTCTGTGAGAAGATGGAATGTAGGATACTTTAGAAATTCTAATAAAAAAATATACTTTAGAAATGCAATGATAACCAGTGAATCGAGTTTGGATGCATTCTGTGGCCAATGGGGTTGGATGACTCAAATTAAGGTTGTGTAAGATAGGCTGCTTATGGGTGAGAACAACTATGAAGTTTAAGGATTTTAAATGAAAAAAATGGAAGACTAATATAGTGTCTCACTGTTAAATTGTTGGAGAAGCTACTTTAAGTATTTGTACATGGTGTCTGATTTAGGAACAAATTTATTTTTACTTAGACACGAAGGAACTTTCTGATTATCAAACAAAACTAAAACTAATTTGGAAACATTTAAAACTTAAAAAGCAAGTTGGATGCATACTTAAGTGTAGCTTGATATTTAACCATCCGCAACCTCTATTCTATACTACGACATCAATGACAATAAGCCTTAATCCCAAATATTTGGGGGTTGGCTACATGTGTCAAAGAACTAGTTGGCATCCTCCATATGATTCATTTCCTCCATTCAACCCTGTTCACAGCTTTACTAGTTTCTTAGCCTTTTGCGCACATATTTTTCCTTACTACTTTTAGAAATGTTGCTTTTTTTGTGATCTATCTACTTGAATCCTCTAGCTATTCCATACTTGGGAATTTTCATATCTATTGCATAAATTCCAAATCATTTTGACTGTTAAACTCATTTATCTTCAGTTGAAACTACCCCGACCTTTCATTGTATTATCAGACATACATCTTAGCCACAAGGATATCCATTGATTACATAAAACTCCCAAGTGCACTTTCTGAACTCTATTCTACCAGCTCAAATTCTATAAGTATGTGATTAATACTCAGAACATTGTTTGGATTCAATACCGGGATTGTGTAGGTCATCTTTACTTGATTCAAGTTCTCATGTTCTCTTGTTTCCTCCTCCCTACGTGTGAATAGTTCATAAACAGTACCTTGCGAGTAAAGAATTTGACAAAAATTACTTTAGTTTTAGTCATGTTAAATTAAGTTGCTAACATATCCATGGTGGTTGTTTGATGCTCGAAGGGCACATCTGAAATTGAGCTGTTAAACATTTGGTTAGTCGTGGTTGAAACTGATTGAGTTCTGTTGATGTATTATTGACTGAAAAACAAATTGTACCAGTTGTGCAGGATCTTCAGCGCAAAAGGTTTGATGACGTGGTGTAACATTTAAGGATTTTTAATTTGAGGTCTAGCTAAGAGGTTGCAAGTTTTGAGTGTACCAGTTGCTGAAACTAGCTTGAAATAGCTCTCGAAAATTACAGGAAGAAAGAACAGAAGGTGTATGTAGGAGGAAAATGGTGACCTAACTGTCAGACCCATACCCAGCATTTATAGGGATCATACTTGAGAAACTTGGATCACCTTAGTCTTAAAAAGAAAGAAAGAAGAAACACGAATCACCTTTTAAGTGGAGCTAATTTTTTTGGATAACTTGCATGCTTTTCTGACAATAAATATAATTCCACTCAAAGCATGGAAGTGCTATACTTGGTTTGCAAGTATAGTAATATGTATTGCATCATATCACCAAGTTTTATTCGTGGTAGATTTGTTTTCTCCATATCCTTCATTTTCTTAATGTGATTGTCTTCTTTTGCTCTCCTGCTATTGTTATATTCAGTTGCCCGAATTGCTTTGGTGAAACCTGAGAAAGCAAGAGGTGTTGAAGATGTTATAATACGAGCTGCCCAAACGGGTCAGATAGCTGAGAAGGTATACTTGATCAATCTTGTGTCTAAGTGCTATACAAATGATTCTTTGTTAATTGTCGGTGTGATACTTAATCTTAACTTCTGAAGTATAAAATATACTTTTGGCCACCATATGTTCTATAGCATTTCGAATTAGGTCTATCTAATTCTTTTTGTATAAAATTATCAATTAAGTCTTTCAATCTATACTTGTTTGCTAAAATTTGTGGAAGTAGTAGTGTTATTGAAGGCGCGCCTGAGGCGCAAGGTGCAAACCCCCTCGCCTCTGCACCTCTAAAGGCAGGCGCTGATACTAAGGCACTGCTTAGGCTCACTAGGCGTGCGCCTTTTTCATGTTTTGAGGCACACTAAAGGCGTTGCAAGTTATTATTATTATTTTTTAAATCTTCAGTTTTTTAGTTTCCTCATAAATAGAAAAAGTCAAACATTGGGAAGAGTCCTAATAGAAACCTAAAAGGTCCCTAAAACATAAATTAAAAAAAAAAAAAAAAAAAAAAAAACCCCTAACACAACAGCTGAACCAAAATCCTGATTCTAAGCAGCCTACTGAGTTTGAGTTTCCTTGGCCTAAAAACAATCAGTGTAAATATGTCCTACTATCTATCATGTTTTTTAGTTACTAAGTCTTCTTCTTCATCTTCTGCTTAGTCTAATCTCTGCTATTGTACACAAAAAACAAAGCATTTGTGTGGCTTAAACTTTAACTATATCTGTCCTATTTTGTACCTAAAACAGAGGATACTCAGCAGTAATAATCATTATTAAACCTTAGCTATCTCTGCCATCTTTAAGAAAGAAGTATAAATTCAATTTTTACTTGTTAGCTTAGTAGACTACTTGCTTGACATATTTACTTTACCTAGATCATTTTTATCAACCTTTACTTTCTACTTGCTGAATTTCTTGCCTATGGATACTTTTTTCTATGTCATAATTTAATGGGGTTAGTTTTTACTTATTGTAAGCTTGAAATTATTGTATGTAGATTTTTTTATGGTGTGCGCCTAACTTTGCTAAGGCGCGCGCCTTGGCCTTGCCCCTAGGCTCCAAGGACCCCTAGCGCCTAGGCTCCAGGGACCCCTAGCGCCTAGGTGCGCCTAGAGCCTTTATAACACTGGGAAGTAGCTAGTATGTAGTTCTTTTTGCCCAAAGCCATTATGTATGGTGATTATGGTTGTTTTGATTTGTATAGAAAATTTGTAGCTCATGACACATCCTAACTTCTAGTGGCTTATCAACAATGACTTGAGTCAGACGAGGAATAATAAGTGTACTTAATTAAATTTATTAAATGAAAAAATGAAAAATAAAAATTTTCCCTTCTACCTAAGAAGAGAAGCATAACACAATGTTATTGAGAGAGAAACGAGTATGCTATGAAAAGAGTGTGGAGAATACTAGGAAGTAGTGGTCAGAGCTGAAGAGGTTGGATCTGTATCTGGTGACATGGTAAGATGTCTCCACTGGAGGCGACAGTGAGCAGGAGTATGGTATGGGTATAGACGGTGAGAAGGAGTATGGGTATAGATGATGAGCAGGAGTATGGTATGGGTATAGAGAAAGAATGCTAGTCACAGAAGCTGTGTTTTTTTTTTCCTTCTACGAAAAAAAATAGACAGAAGCTGTTCTTCTGATGAATCTGTGGCTCTTATCCTTGTCATTTTCACTAATGAGGGATTTGGCAAGAAGAAAGGGGCTAATCCTGGTGCAGGCGTGTTACAGTTTATGGAAACAACTGATAAAAAACATCTCTTTTTTGGTCTCGCATACAGGCAATTTCATTGTTTCAATAACTGTTCTCCAAAGCTACCGAGCCAAAAGTTGTTTGTTCTGGATGTTTCTTATAAGATTCAACTTCCAAAATAGGCCCTTAGTAAGTAGGGTTTTCCTTTTATGAAAGTACAGTTTTGGAAGTCTAATTTTCTGTGGAGCCTGCTTTATTGCTTTTTGCTTTCATATTTTTCCTATCCCTTTAACCCCAAGTGAAAAAAAGAGAAGGAAAAAGAAAGAGACCCAAATCCCAATTGCATAATGAAGGAAAATAGGTAGCCTAAAACCTTTTTTTTAAGAGCCAATAGGAAGTTCGGATATATGAACTCAAATATTCCTTGTTTATTTACATGTGCAGGTGTCTGAAGAAAGGCTTATATCACTTCTGGAACAGATAAACAACCAAACAACTAAACAGACAAAAGTCACAGTAAGTCTTTCAACTGTGATTTAATTAGGGTGTTTACTTGAATGTGATTTTCAAGGTTGTAATACTTTCTATGTTGTTGTCATGTATCACTTGTCATCAGATTCAGAGGCGTCGTAGTGTTCTTGATGATGATGATTAGCTCTCAGCCACTTCAAATCGTATACAATATTAAGTCCTAAGATGCTTTATGCTGTGTTTACTGAAAAGACTGTTATTTTTGTTTGTGAAGTAAATCTGTGTCTGATTTGTAATTTAGGTTTTTCCTGCCAGTCCTCCCAATCTAAGCCAGAAACTTTTTCGGTGTATTGAATCTATACCAGTGTGAATTATTACTAGCTTCTGATGGTTAATTCAAGGTTTGAACCTGACCTCCGCTTTTTGTCATGAATATATTTTGATTAAGTGGTAAGTGGTAACCACATATGAATCCAAACTGGTAAATCCTATAGCTAGTTTGGATGCTTGTTGAGTATAACTTCAACATTTACATCTAATATGATATGAAATTATTTTCTTGCACCCTCGCTGTCTCTTAAAACTTTGCTGTTGGCAATTTTCCTAAATATTTTAAAATATATTGTTGGATAATGCATACCTATTCCAAGTAGGAGACACAAAAATATTAAACAATATTCAAAGTTCGTTAGATTTATGAATTATATAATGAAACTTAATTTTCAACTTTCATATTTCTGATCAAGACGGGATCTAATCACATGTTCTTAACGAAGGACTTACATATTTTTTAGTTGATGTATAGACAGTGAATCATGTTAGGAAGGTGTATATAAATATATATAATATTTTCCCATAAAATATTCAAACAGAACAATTTTCTGTGTTGTGGTGCTTAGATTCTTTGTGAATGACTAGATTGTAATGTATATAATCATTGAATAAAGGCACAAAGAGCCTGTATATAATTAGCGCAGACAGAAAACAAAAGTCTCCGTTGATGGTGATAGTGACATCCAAACATTGCCATCACCCTCAATTATGCAACCACTGACAAATGAAAACTATAAATAAAACAGATAGAAGAGAATAATATGCTCTCTTAAAAAACAAAAACAAAGAAATTACTCATATATAAAATAAAAGGAAATTATGATGGAATTCCCTAAACTATAATCATCTTGTCAACTTAGTTCTACAATTTTCAATCTGATAAATTCAGCCCTTAAACTTTGAAATTTTTAAAAAACTTCACTAGAGGTGCTCAAAATTTAAGTGATTAAATTGATTTAATTAATTTATTTGAATTTGATTGACACATTTAATTGGGATGAGAGGTTTATAAAAAATGAAATAGGGTTATTTCCATCATATTCTATATCTCGTGAGCCTAACAACAAATTTTTTTACCAAAAAAAGAAAATAAAAAGAAGAATTGCTCGAATTTTTTCTATTGTGATATAATAAAATTGATCTAAATGAAATTTGAAGGACTAAATGAATGAATTCTAGGTTAGGGATCAAATATGAAATTTTACAAACTATAGAAAGGTGTTATTATTATTATCATTATTTTCCTTTTGGTTCGTGCTTCAGTCGCATTCATCGAAACCTGGAAAACGCGTTAATTGACAGTCTTTTGCGGCACAAATGATCGATATTGTTACACACGCGCTAGTTAATTGTGGTTATACATCACGTCAACACCGTTCTTAGTCTCTGATGTGGCCCCCTAATAGTTTCCACTTCCATTGCCACTTATACGGTTGCCTTTTTGTTTTCCTCGAACCAACGAAAAAAAAACGACCAAATCTCTCTCTCTCCTCTTTCTCTCTCTATGTTTTCTTCATTTGCTTACTTGATTTTCTCGACACAATTGCAGGTTTTCTGTGATATACCCATATATCCACAACCACTTTACAATTCGAAACCGCCTCATTTTCTTGTTTGGAATCTTGTCTTTTGTGTTCCGGTTACCTTAAGTGTCGTTTTCCGGCAGACCCAGATGGAGAAGGAGCCTCTGCTACCATATGTTAGCCCAAAAAAGAAACTTACGCCACCTCAACTCTGCTCACTACCGGAGCATGACGAGATTAAGCTTCCTATAACACCTTCATCGTTCAAGGACCGCCTTATCTTTGGTCCTTGTTCGCCACATGATTGTTCGCCCATAGTTGATGCTTTAACACTTTCTCTTAATTCGCCAAGAACTTCTGCTTCTTTTTCACAAGACCCTTCAGCCCCACAGGATTTTCAATCCCAATCTTCGCAATCTTGGCTCATTGACCCCAATTACCCACGAAACAAAACCAACCTCCATCGCTCCAAAACAGCGCCTGCAATGGCTGTGATCAATGATTTCAACCATCCTGCCGTGCCTAGACCCCAATTTGGCTCTCAATCAATTGTACGCCAAGCGGTTATTCTACTTATTGTTTATTTGTCATTAGGAGTGATTATTTATTGGTTCAATCGTGACAATTTTTCAGCTTCTGAGACTCATCCTGTTGTGGATGCATTATATTTTTGTATAGTGACAATGTGTACAATCGGTTACGGTGATATTACACCAACCAGTACCGTGACAAAGCTGTTTTCAATAATGTTTGTACTGGTCGGATTTGGGTTCATTGATATATTACTAACTGGAATGGTTAGTTATGTACTTGATTTGCAAGAGAATTATTTGTTGAGTACTGTGAAGAGCAAGGCTGAGAAGAAAGCTAAATCATACATATTTGATGTGAAAAAAGGGAGGATGAGGATTAGGATGAAGGTGGCATTGGCATTAGGGGTTGTGGTCCTTTGTATCGGCATTGGTGTGTGCGTTATGCATTTTGTGGAGAGGCTTGGATGGTTGGATTCATTTTATCTCTCGGTTATGTCAGTTACTACTGTTGGATATGGTGACCGGGCATTCAAGTCATTACCTGGACGTATTTTTGCTTCAATATGGTTGCTTGTGTCAACACTGGCAGTGGCTCGTGCTTTCCTTTATTTAGCCGAGGCAAGAGTAGATAAGCGGCATAGGAGGATGGCAAACTGGGTTCTTGGTCAGGATATGACCATCTCTCAGTTTCTTGCTGCAGACATAGACAACAATGGTTTTGTGAGGTATGCACTGCTCTTATTGACATGCCCATGCTGCAAAGTTGTTTAATTGTTGGCATTAGTTTGCTTTTAAAAGGATAGTTGCATGCTTATTTACTTTCCTAGATGCTTGAAATTCTCGTCTGCTATCTTCTTTATTTTTCTGTTTACTTTTGTCTAGTATCAACATCGTATTCACAATATCTGCAAAGTAGGATGTTTAGATTTTAGACTTTTATCTGGAAGCCCTTCATATTCAAGAATATTATGTATTGGATGCCAATTTCAGAGTTTTAGAGTTTGATTCTTTTTGGTCTCCAGAAAGTGTAGACATATTGGATAAGCTGTAGGCTATGAAGCATAGACTCACTGACATGCCATACATCATGCCGTGGACATTGGATAGAGAAATGCTAAAGTTTGGGCTAGACATTATTGAAATAGGAAAATATGCAAACACGAAGCATTTTCATCTTTCTATACGACATGTCAGGCTGTAGTTTTTCGTCTAAAAGGATTTCTCCTTAATTTTTCTTTCAAATATATATATATATATAGGTTCCTTTTCTCTTTCTTCGTATTCTTTGTATTTTATTTTGTTGTTTTGTTTTTTCAGAGCAGCCTGGCTTTCTTGTGCCTTGGTGCATGGACGATAGAGTAATAGACCTCTCCATGTCATAAACTATCTTTTTAGTAAACTTTACCTGAGGCATAATGGAACCAGCAAAGTATATTGATCTGGCTATGTTCTCAAATGGTTTCAATGATGTATGTGCAGACAAAATAGCTATCATGTCTTCTGATCAATTTGATTATAAATTTATAATCTTTTGCTATGTCGTTTCCAGCTTTTGGTGCAAAGTTTTATCAGGAGCAAACTAATCAACCCAAACTCAAATACTACAAATTTCCAGAAATCAAAGAAAAGATAATTGCTTACTACTTGAGGACGCCCTTGAAATGAAACAAAATTCCCAGAGTTATTTCGTTTTGATATTATGAAGCATGCCCTTTCTGCACATGCTCACTATTTAGACCAGTGACACCAATTCATTTGGAAGACCCTGAATGTTTCATAGAAGGAGAATTAGGAATGAACATGTATGCTAGTACCTTTGGGACACCCCCCCCCCCCCCTCCCAAAAAAAAAAAAAGTGTGATTCATTTATAGATTTCTTATGCTCTAGACATAGTTTAGACTTTAGAAGCATACATATTTATTTAACTGAATAATTGGCCAAGGCATTATTCAAGCTGTCACCATATGAATTAGCAAATTTGAGAAAGCTTTGCAGTGCATTACTGCAGTGTTGTTCTGGTACTACTTCATCAATGGCTGTGTAGGAACGAGAAAGACTTGACATGCTTGATGCCTCTTCCTTTGTTCCTCCTGATATAGTTTGCTTTCCAATTCGGAGAACCTTAAACAAATACAGCTTCTTTGTGGAGACTCATCCTTCAAATACATCTCAGAGACCTATATTTTTTCCATTGCTTGCATCATCCATCATGGTCTAGTCTCATATGACTTTCAGATCTGAGTTTGGCTTCTCCTTTGTTGATACCATATTGAAAGCATGAGAGCCCCCTTTTTCCATTGAGACTCCTGTATCATATCTGCTCCTTCTAGTTCAAGACCAACAGATCTCACAGTACTGCAATTTCTTATTCTACATGGCTCTTTTTAGTTTACACTCATAATAGTTTGCTTAGGAGCCTTGATCTCAAATTTCTATGACAACTTTAAAATTAAACCTTTCTCACTGCTCCTTTTAGTTGAAGACCAACATATCTCCCAAGTCACAACACTGCAATTTCTTATTCTACATGGCTCTTTAAGTAATTAGTTTATACTCATAATAGTTTGCTTAAGAGCTTTGATCTCCAATTTCTACGCCAACTTTAAAGTTTAAACATTTCTCACTACTCCTTCTAGTTGAAGACCAACATATCTCACAACATTGCAATTTCTTTCTTCAAATACCTACATGGATCTTTTTAGTTTACACTCATAATAGTTTGCTTATGAGCCTCCTTCTTCAATCTCTACTCTAACTTTAAACCTTTCTCACTGTTAAACCCTGGTTTAGATCTTTATTCATGTGTATGTTGTCCTTCCATTTTTAGTATTTTCTCCTCCTAATTTGTGGAATAAAGTTTATCCCTACATCTGTCTGTCTGTCTCTCTTGTTCAGTTTGCTGATTACACTTCACAATTCCTTCCCATGAGATTGAGTGGAAATACATTTTACTGACTATTACGGACATTCATGCTCTGATTCCTTGTTAAATATCCAACTAAGAAGCTGAATCCATTAATTAGGTGGAAGTGAATAGGTAAACTTGAACCCAACTGTACAGGTGTTGTAGAAAAGACATGCTTGACTAGAACAATAAGAAGAGAAATGATATGGCTTAACCAGCCTAACATAGACCAAGAAGCTTGCTTGTGTAGTCCTGGAAGACATATAACACTGGTTCTGCTATCAAGTCAAAGAATCTCACTCGAAAATTTTAAGGCATTTATTGGAAGAACAACGTCATAAACCCATTTGAATATAATTGCTCAGTTTTCACATAATTACAGTCAGAGTGCCGTTTATGTATTTTGAGAATCTAAATCTTTTACATATTAGTTATCTTTTCCCTATTATGGTAATTGCAGCTGATATTTTTTTTCATATGCCTCTTGTCAATATTTTTCTTTTGAAAACCTGACAATTAGTTCATGACAGAATGTGGCAACTGTTTGTACTAAATAATCATCAATGTTTTTGAATCTTTGTTCATTTCATATTTCATGGTAATCTAGTAATTCCACGAGTGAGCAAAGTAGTGTTATATGGGTTTTGCATTGGTTGTAATAGTATTGACATGGTTTGTATCATATATCTTACCGATGGTTAAAACGAGTACTTGCTTTTCAAATTTTGGCTTCCTATCATCTATGGAATCAGAACTACTCTTTTGCATATATATATATGAAATTCTCTTGTTCTCACGGTAGTGGCTATTACTTAATTTGTACTTTTGGATTATGGACAAATATTTAGTTCTTGGAATGCCCTGTGAGTTAGCTTATTCTGTTATAATCTCACAACTTATAACTTGTATTTTGCTTTTGCCAATGCTGTTAAATTTATTTTATCATTATTATTCAAGCTGCACCTTTTTTTTTCTTTCTTCAGTGTTTCAATTCTGCATTTTCGTTGTGTATTAATATTTGATTTTATACATTCAGCAAATCAGAATATGTCATATACAAGCTTAAAGAGATGGGAAAAGTATCAGAGAAAGACATCATGCAGATCTGCAATAAGTTTGATAGGCTAGACACTGGTAACTGTGGAAAGATAACTCTTGCTGATCTCATGGAGAGTCATCATTGATATACCTTGCTGAACAACTTGTTCCTTCGGTACAGTAACAACCCCGAGAGAATCCTATTTCTATCAGTTGCAAATAAGTTGAGGAGGGTGCTAGTTTATATGAGTTGCATATAGATGATCCATAGAATACTTTGGAATCAAGTTGTGTTTGGTTCTCCTTGCACCTTATAGTGAACGGTATTAGGTGTATCCTGAATCTTGATGGAGGATAAGGAACAATACCTCATGGTTGGTTTCCCTTCTTAGTTTTGCAAACTAGTTAGGCAATGGATTCCACTGATCCATGACAAATCTGGCTCTGGCTAATCTGATGGATTGGATGAATGGATCATGCTGATATGAGGGTATTATCTGATATTGTACAAATTCTCTTTTTCAAGTGAGTTTTATATAATTCTATCCATAAAATCTGAGAATTATGATGAAGGCTACTAATGATTTTGTACAAATTCTTTTCTATAAATACTGGTATTGATGATTTTGTGCAAATTCATATTTTTCTTGAAGCCTCTGCATCTCGAAGAGTGTAATTATGTAAAGTGCAAGAATGAAAGTGGGGATTTTTCTGTGGCAGTCTGTAGCTCTTGTGCTCGTTATTACCTAAGCAAGTTTAGTCATAACATTTTATGGTAAATAACTGAAGGAAGGCATTATCATGGATAAATATTTTTATAGACTAGTGCTACTCTTCTTGTGTGTGTGCTTTCTTTATAGCATCTTGCTTACTATTTTGGTCGTTAAAAATTATAAATTTTTTTAACTTTGTTTGCTAATTGGGTTTTACAAAATTTAATATTTTTCTAATTAGATATTTGAAGATTTAATTAATTTATTTTTTTAATCAAGTCAAGACCATTAAATATAATAGAGTAGAACAAAATTAACTGATATGGTTAGAAATGTCTACATATGTTTGATGATATAACAAAACTTGGAGCTTGGGGGAAAAATATTCATGCAGAGGCTTCAATGACTGAATGTCTAAATCTTCAAAAATTGTCTTATGTCCTTCAAAAATTGGCTTTTTCTATGAGCATTGTGTCTCTTCCAAAAATTTTCTGGAAGTTTTTTCTGCAAGTCTGCGACTCTTCTGGATCCCATAGTTTTTTTTTTTCCTTCTCTGTTGTGCTCTGCTTCGAGTACAAAGTTTCTTTTGTTTTTTTGATTGCAGGCTTCTAGTCTTAGTAATCTTTTATTTGCAAGGACGGGGTTTGGGGTAGGATAATCAGAGCTAAATACAGAAGAAGAGGTTCTCTGAGTGAATCTGTTATCAATACCAAGAAAGATGCCATGATTTGGAAAAGCCTGGTGAAGGCTTGACCAATTATTGTTAAAGGGAGAAGATGGATTATTAGAAATGGTGAGTCTGTCAGTTTGGTTTGAGTCTGCTTACAATCTTTTTAGTTCTCAATTTGTTCAAAGGGGTGAGTCTTTTGATTGGTGATGGAGTTTGCCTATACATAACTTATGTTCTCAGTTTGGTTTGGGTCTGCTTATTATAAATTTTATTATGAATTCTCAATTTCCAGTTGGTTCGAGCATTCATACTATGGATGTGGCGATTGATGTCAAACTGATTATTCATCTTATAAGAAGGTGAACAGACCTATTGGCCAAGGAGGCTCATCACATAACTAAAAGTTTCAATATATTTATTTTTTTAATATTTGAAACGAATGATTTTCGCTAATTAACTCGATAATATGAAGACAATATTGAGAGATAATTTTTACTTAGCTAATTTTTTAAATTGTGCCTCACAAAACTAATCTTGTATCATCATTGGTTGTAATTATTAATAAATTGTGATACTTAGCCTTTGTTTCAGAGCTAATTGAGGATTTACAAAAGAAAATGAGATAAAAGAAGAACATAGAGAGAAAGAAAATGGAAGGGGGGCTATTAAATTCTTGAATCTCAAACAACAAATTAAAAAAAAATAAAATTACCTGTTATTTACTTAGTTATTAATCATTATACTTTCTTTTTCTCCCATTTTTTTTTTCCTATCTCTCAAGTCCCAAAATTGTCTATGAAATCAATATTGAACAAATAATTAGGTTTAAAAGGTCATTTCCTTCTCTATCTTGATGTTTATACTAGTTAGTAAAATGGTGGGGCAATAGGGCACTATATGATCAAAAATAAAATTTTAAATTCCAAATAAAGTGGGAGGAATAAATAAAGTATTAATTAGTTGTTAGAATAAGTCAAATAAATTCTTGACTTATGAAAGAATCAAACCAAAAGAGGACCTTTCACACATTCAAGCTCAACTTGGGAAAACACACTAGGTGGGGACAGAGTCTAATATAGATGTTGTGATCTACTAATTGATTAAATTTGCAACTATGCTTTGATATAACAAAATTGTATAATGCCAATGGAAAATTAAAAACAGTTGAAAATTTGACCAGCTCAGAACATTCCAAGTGGAGTAGCTAGATGGTGAATATGATTGATGCTTGTTGACTCTCACTTTCAAGTCAATGTTTAGCCAGTAAACATTATTCATGAACCAAAAAGTAAATTGAATTTAAGGTGAAAAATTAGGTCTAAAAGTGATATTTGGATTGATGATCATATATGTTAGTTAAGGTGAAAATTGTGCATGATGGATTTTCAGATGCAATAGAATTAATTAGGTCTAGCTAGGTAAATTTGTGCCTTTAATTTATTTCTTAATCAATGCACAAAATATTGGGTTCAACAATATAGAATCACATGCTTAAGTAAGATCTTGATATTGATACAAATTAAGTACTCGAGGAGTGAAGAATTGCAGATCTAAATGTGGATCTTGACTGTTGCACCGAGCAATATCATCTCTTTAGTATTGTCATCTCTTTACAACAAGAATAATTTATGATACATATATGGTAATAAGATATATCTGAATCGATAAGATAAATTCTAAATAATTAGAAAGCCAAAACTTTATGAACATGCTATATGAGAGAACAAACACTTATACAAATTTGTTTACAATAATCAATATCATATTATGACGTAACAGTGTATATATATATTTATAAAACAATTACCACAAAAGGATCCACATTAAAAAGTTTGTACACGAAACAAAATATTCAATAAACAAAGTTTGAAATGATCAAAGTATATGAAATCTGGCTTCTATTATAAAATGGTCTATGATGTAAATGTAATAATTAAGTTGAAGAATATGAAAATTATGAAAAGTATTAGTCTCACTCTCTCTCTGTATATATATGATGAAGCATGTTGTGGACCATGAGGAGTAGTTTCTTTATGCCTTAAATTAGGGGGTTGGGGAAGAGATTCTTCTTTTTCTTATTGAACACACCTAACAAAAAACCTGCCCCTCTTATGTTCATTCATAGATAAGGACTTCCATTATCTCTCTGCCAAAGACCAAACTTTATGTCACATATAATGCATACAACTAATTTGGGTCAACAATCTCATGCTCTATCTCTCTCTCTCTCTCTTTCTTTTTTCTTCTTCCTCATTCTATTATTAAATAATTTAAGTACTTCTACAATTAAAATTAAAAAAATAAACATTAAAGTTAAAAGGAATTAAAGTAAAGAGAGAAAAAGTCTTCTCTCTTAAGCAACATCCCCTTCCAATTAACTACATAATTCATATATTTAAGATTTTTATTATATAGTTACATAATATTTGATGTATTTGTTGAAAAGATTTTAGATTATCCAATTGTAAAGCAATGTTAGTCTTCTAGATTATATGTCCTAATCTTATGATCAATTGTTTAATTAATCACATCACTTATGTTTTATGAAGAAAAATGATATACGCATGACATATAGAGAAGTCTTTTCGTACGTCAAGTTATCTATAATTATTTTTATACGGTACATACTATATCTACTTTAATTAATTTAAGTACTTACTATAGTTAATTATTATAAATTTTATTACTATTAATTAAAATAATACTTTTGGTGATCACATACATCATTTGAGGATAATATATGTTGATCAAAACATTAATTGTCATTATTATGTATTTTCTTCTATCAAATCTGATTCAAAATAATTCTGAAATATTTTATTTTTTTTACGACTTAAGAGAATCATATAAATTGAAATATAATTTGATAAAAGGATTCCTTTTTTTTAATTATTAGGATTAGGTTATCCTTGACTTGAAAGTTTTTGCTATGAGCCTATATATAAGAACCTTACTTCTCAAGATTTCTTGTACTAATTTGTCATTGATTCTTTAGATAGTGAGATATCTCTTCCGCTCTCATCTATTAAGTCAAATCACATAATATTTGGTGTTTTGTTATTATTATCATCTAACTACTATCTTATTTATTGATCTAGTTATAACAATATTAATTAAATCAAGAATGATTAAAGTAAACTTTTTTCTACTACAACAAAAGAAAACAAATTGCTAGTATAATTAAATCATCTCTTTCAAATGTGGCATCTTCTTTTAGTTGGCAAGGCTCAGTACTTTCAAAGTGCCTTAGGTTGTTACTCAACAACTAAAATTTGAGATGGTAGGTATATGTCACAAAAAGTTGATAAAAATGAATGAAAAGTTAATATATGCATCCATTATATATATAAAAAAAATGCATAAATAAAACACACTGAAAAGAGACTTGTTCAAACAATTATATATATTTCATTCAAAACCATGCATAAGGCCTCAAATTACGGCGTGGCAAAGTTCTTAATTTGAATTGCTTTTTCTTCTTGGCAAAAGCTCTTTGAATTGCTTTATCTTCTTGGCAAAACTCATTTAAAATACAACTTCTCTTCAAATATACTTTTTTGTAATAGAAATATATATATAAATTTTTAATATTAGCTGAACATATTTTTATACACATTAATTACAATAAATACTAGAAAAATAAACTAAGAAATCTATATAATTGTAACTGATTTGGTGATGGACTTCATGCTTGATTTCATGCCGTAATTCATAATAGATATTTGTGCAAGAATAATGGCATGATGTTTGTCAATATTCTCCCATCAAGTTGAAGCAAGCAGATTGAAAATGTCACTCCTGGATATCAACGAGGAAATTGAATTGATGGAATATGTTTAGTGCCAAAAACTTATCGTTGTCTTTTTACTTATTGAATAAATCCAAAAGTTTTTGGTGATAATACGTAACAAAATTCACATGTTCTTTTGATGGATGTAAAAGAATCCATAAGTTTTGTTGATGGGTGTAAATGAATCCATCAAGAATTGTGATTTTAAAAAGAAGTGAATTTAGATAAAAACAAAAGTTTTGGGTATTTGTGTTGAAATAACCAAATTCAAAAAATGAGATAAAATCTCAATTAGGTTCCACGGATAAGAGTGGATGTAGATCAAAATGCAACATTTGTGTATTTGGTATTGAAATAATAAAATTGAAAGGTGAGACAGAATCAAACGAAATTTGTTTTGGTATTGATCTGGTATTAAAAAATCAATTCTGAATGGTGAGATCTCAATTTGGTTCTTGCTCCAACAATTTATTTGAGAAAACATTTCAATCATTTTTCGGATTGCATCAAATTGTAGTTGTTTCCAATGAATAGAAATTCTAGCATGTAGAAATATAACAAAATTTAGGCAATCCATTTGGGATTGTTTGGAAGGCACTGAAGAAAATAGTTTTGAAGTGTTAGTGAAATCGCACCTGAAAATATGAGAAATGAAGCCTTCATGTTTTGCAAGGAATTGTTTGAGATGTAAACTAATGTGGTGGACATTGGGTTTAGAATTGATGAACCAATTTTTTCTTTTTCTTTTTCTTCTTTATGATTAAGATCAGGTGGAAGCAAAAATGAAAGAACAAAAGAACTAGAATTTAGATCAAATCTGCTTTGAAACCATGTTAACAAAGATATTTGAAATAGTAGGGTTTTATTTATTTATTTAAATTCAACATTAGCTTAACACATTTATACATAAATGAACATAATTATGCAGGAAAAGTAAACATAATTAGCTTAACATATTGAATTGTAAGAATTATGACATGATGTCTGTTAATAAAGTGAGTGCTTTTTACATTATTCTAATTCAAATATTAAAAAGGAGAAAAGTGAGAAAATAACTACACATCTATAGATGAACTAATACATACCTCATCGACTTAATCGAATATTAACTTCTTATTTCTTTATTTTAAACCAGTATTTTCAGACACGGCCTTACTTGACTGGTTTGGACTAGAAAACTCAAGAACCAACTTAGACATTGGGTTGATTGACTAGTCACCCCTTAAACCCTTAAGTGGTCAAAACCCGTTAAACCTAGCTAGTTTGAGAGATCTGATCAATCCGGCCACGAGTTTGAAGGATTAACCGGGTTGAAAAATGAGATTGTACCTTGTGTCCGGTTTGGTCTAAAAACATTGTATCAAACAAATAAACCCATCTTAATTCTATAAATTAAAGATTAATTTGATGTGCATGATCAACATGTAAAAACTTATAATGTTGTAGCCATAAGTTTAATTAATAATATGAACAAATTAAAGGGCACTGAAGGTTGCAATTAGTTTAGTGAGTACTAAGTCTCTTGATCATATGAAAAGGGACCACTGTATGTTGCTGTTTTGTGCTTTAAGACTCATTGAATCACTAATAGAAGAAATAGCAAATTTCATTAATGTGAAAAGTTAATTATTATTTCATTTGATTGTTAAATTATGTAACAAAAATTTATATAGATACTAATAAATATGTAAGACATAAAGCTTATTACTAGATGACAATTTAATCATTTAAGCTTTGACGATTAAATAATAATTTTACATGATATGAGTGGTCTTTGTAGATTTCATTTGTTTAGTAGCAGATTACACATTTAAAATTGATATATACTAAAGTAACTTTTACCCTTTGATTTTTGAGAGTTTTGACTGAGTCATATATAGCAACTTAATAGTTCATACTTTTGGCTTTGATTACTGCTATAACTTTTGTAATTGTTGACTTTTTAAAGTTAAGATATATAGTTTCTTTTATGTAATGATGAAAAGAAAAGTCACATAAAAAAAATTAAAAAAAAAAAAAAAAAAAAAAAGGCAGGTGAATTGGAGTGTTTTTTTTTATGTTTCACATAGGTGCATTGTTGGATTAGCGTGGCAACCAGCTTTGCTTGTGTTCGCCATTGTTTAGATCCCCCTGCTTTACTCGTGTTTATTTGAAATTCACAAGCCTTAGATATTATAATTAAATTTAACTTATTAGCAACTCGTTTGTAAGATTAATTTTGAAAAACTAAATAATATTAACTTAGTGAAAAAAAATTTGAACCATTAATTAAATTATTCTTATAATTTTGTAAATGAAATATTTATATAAAAATTTCAAATACTAAATTAGATGGACTCTAAGTTTTATAAGAAATTGTTCACGGAACTGAACAAATTTAAAAATATAATTCAAAATTAATTGTTTCAGATTATGACTCAGAATTTGATGATGACGTTGCGGTTCCATCAGCAGGACAAATGCATTTTTCCAAATAAAATCGATTGATAGAGAAAGCCGGAGAACGTCTTCCCACGTGCCTAGTCATCTTTCAATTACGGTCAATTGCCGGTGCCCGCCCTGACACGTGTGCTCCAATGAAAAACAAAAAGACGATACTAGTACAAAAGTTTGAACCATTGACCATCAGTCCTTCACACCACAAATCACATCTTTTCACGCCCCATTCAAAAGTGCGTGATTATCACCTGCTTCATTCAATTTATTTATTTTATTATTTTCATCCACAATAAATAAATTAGTGTATTATGAATTATAAATTTTAAACCTTAAATATGTAAAAATATGTGATATGTTTAATTGATTTTAAAATATAATAAGAAAATTGCAATCAGATACATATTATTTTTCTAGAAACAAGACGTCAACCATACGTTCTTTGACTGCATTTTTTTATAAATCAAGTTTGGAATACTATATTGGAATATTGCACATACATGTTTTGATTGGGTTTGATAGAATTTTTGGGGGAACTATATAAAATAATTAATTAGTAAAATACATTATTATTAATCATCACCTTAGTTAAAAGTAATTTGTAGGTTAAAAATAACATTTCAACATTTTAATATTACAAGATTTTTATTTTTATTTTTTAAGAGAAAAAATAGAGAATAATTTTATTTATAATGCTACAAGAGTCTAATTTTAAATTTTGTGGATAAAAATTTTAATATGTACACTTAACCAAATAGTAACGGCTGTTACAACACTTTTTTTGTGTGTTTGTACTTTGTACATAAATTTTATAATTTGAATAGAAAGTGTAAATTACAGAATTAAGAGGAGAGTGCGTGTTTATGTATTACTGTAAATAGAGTAATTACTTAAAGGAAAAGGAACCCACCCCCAACACCAAACTAATTAATATATGAATAATAGAGTCTCCTTAATGGGAGTAGCATGGACTGGAAAATGTATCCATCTGAGAAAGCACTTTTTGGTCTTCTGATTGGAAGGTAATTTGTCAACCTCCTTTTAAAAGTGATTATATCAAGTCCCATTCAAACCTAAAGATAGACCCTCCTTCCTTTTCTTTCTTTTTAACCTTATATATATATATATATATATATAACACTCAACACCATTTTAAGAGATAAGTAAGCTACTAAGTCTCAAAACAAAACAAACTGAGAAGACTTCAATTACCTCTTCTTTCTTCTACTTCTTTTTCTTCTTCTCCATGTCTGATGAAGGTCAAGACCTTTACTACCATGACCAATTCCAAGACAAGAATATGATCATGTACAAGCAGTTTTCTTCAGCTAATTACAATTCTTCACAAGTTTTTGATCCCAGCTCTTATATGAGCTTCACTGAATGTTTGCAAGGAAGTAGTAATATGGATTATAATTCGCTTGCAAATGTTTTCGGCTTGTCGCCTTCATCATCTGAGGTGTTTTCCTCTGTAGAAGGCAATCATCAAAACCCAGTTGCAGATCAAGTTGGTGGTGGTGAAACTCTTGTCAGTACTCAGAATTCTTCTGTTTCTTCCTCTTCTAATTCTGAAGCTGCTGGGGCTGAAGAAGATTCTGAAAAGAGTAAGAAAGATAGCTTGATCCAAGCAGAAGATGGAGGAGAAAGCTCTAAGAAAGGGTATGATTTTTCTTCTTTTTTTTTTTTTTTTTTTTTTTTTTTTGACTTTTTTCTTTTCTTTTCTGGGTTATATATATATCATTTGAGATGGTGTAATTTACAATATTATGGATTTGGAAATTTGAAATGAGTTGATCATGATCATTAACAGGAACAATAAGGGAAAGAAGAAAGGAGAGAAAAAGGATAAAGAACCAAGATTTGCTTTCATGACTAAGAGTGAGGTTGATCAATTAGAAGATGGATACAGATGGAGAAAATATGGACAGAAGGCTGTCAAGAATAGCCCTTACCCAAGGTATACACTTTCTTCTACATCATTTTCTTGCACCAAAGTTACACTGCACCAAGGTTTTTTCTCCCTATATGATCTGCAACTAAAGTTTGGATTGTATGTCACTGAAAATATATGATATCTTAAATCGATACGAGTGGAGTGGAGAAGAATGATTCGTGTACCGTAAAACATAGTTGAGTTATATGTACAACTTAAGATGGAGAATTTAATTTGTACTGTAATTGTTTTAAGGTTTGTCCAACAAAAGCATCAACTTCAACCATTAAGAAGTCAATTTTTTTATTATTGCAGGAGCTATTACAGGTGCACAACCCAGAAGTGTACAGTGAAGAAACGTGTGGAGAGGTCATTTCAGGATCCATCTGTAGTGATAACAACCTATGAAGGTCAGCATACACATCCAGTCCCCACATCGCTTAGAGGGAATGCGGCGGCGGCCGGAATGTTCACACCTTCCATGCTAACAACACCAAGAATTCCAATGTCTGCTGGGTCAAGTTTCCCACCTGATTTATTTTTTATGCAGCAAAGTCACATGAATAGCCAAACTGGTAGTACTCCAGCATCCATCTATTCACAAAATAGTCAGCAATATCAACTACCTGACTATGGCCTCCTTCAAGACATAGTTCCTTCTATGTTTCTCAAACAAGAGCCCTGAGTACTCTAATGATAATTACTTTATTTCTTAAACTTATTTTATGAATCAACTTTCTCTATTTACTTAATTTTAATATTGTATATATATATAAAGTTTGCTCGATATAGCTAGTTTTCATCTAGCCAGCGAACCATATGACTTGGTAGAATAGCTGCTGTGTTTTCTTCCTTTGGATTTGAAATGCCACTATGGGAAATGTTTTGAAGAAGATGAGGTATAGGAATCTTAGAAAATCTAGCATTATAGCTAGTGTAATAATTAAGAGTACTACTGGTACAGAAGAAGGACACATTGTATTTGCAGAATGTTGGAATTTAATTGCTGCATCCTTATGAGGAAGTGTAACATTGCTGGTTTTTTTTTCTTTTCTTTTTTTATAACCTTTTTTTGCTAATATATAGTGTAAGATTGTGGACTGAATTAGTACTTAATATAATGCTATATATTAGTTAAACTCTTCATTCCTCCATTCTTTTGTTTTTATGTCAAGTTGTTTTGCTCAGTCAATTTTCGCAAAATGCTGAAATTGTCCAGGCGAAGATTGGTACTGGTTGTACTATTAGAGTACTGGTGTTAAAAAGACTTATGATCAAAAATTATTTCGAGTTTATTTCCTCTTTCCCTCTCAAATAAAAATAAAAAATAAAAAAAAGTCTGGTCACAAAACAATTAATTTTTAAAGAGGTTTACTCACCAAAAAAATTGTACTAGAATCTCTCTTTGTTCTGCACAAATCAATAAGGAATTATTTGCTTTGAATGTTCACATTAGAAAACTTAGCTTTAAAGCAAAGGAACTAAAAAGTTTATAAGAAAAAGAAAAATGAGAACTTTCTCTCGTCTATAAAATCTCTTTTGTTGAAAAAGCAAAAGGATTCTCAGTTTGAATGACATAAAAAGTTTCCTTGTATTAAATTTCTGGAGCCTTGAACCTTTCAGATACAGTGCTGAGGCACGTCACGTGTAAATTCTAAAGGGTCAACAAGTATATATGCCCATTTTCAATTTAAATAATTAATTACATAGAATTAATATTACACATACTATTGCCTTGTTTAATTAATTTCTTCCATTTGGGAAAAAAAATTCTAAATAATAAGTAATAAAATCTTAAATAATCAAATTGGAATCAAGTGTACAATGAAAAAAAATATGGCTTTTTTATTATTTTTGTCCTTAAAGATTATACCTGGTTCAAATTTTCAGTTCTTAAATAATTATTATTTTTAATTAAATCGTTCAGGACTTAGTTTTTTCTATTTTGATCTTTTAAATTTTAATTTTTTTTCTATTTTGATCTTTTAAATTTAATTTTTCTAATTAAATTTTTAGTCATGTTGAAATTATTAAATTGAGATAAAAAAAATTAATTATATATATTTTTAAGAAATGATAAAAAAAAGAAAGAATGTTAATGCATGAAAAGAAAAATAATATGAATATTAACTCCATTATTAAATAAATTTATTTCCTTAACTTCAAGTTTCAATCTCGAACTCTTCTTTCTGAAACCTAAAATTTTTCTTCGAATATCAAATTCTTTTCATGTTTTTTTAATTATATCAACTAATTATGTGGTGTTTCATCTAAATTTAATATTTATAAATTAATTAAAATCCAATTTAAAAAAAAATTAAGTCTTGCAAGACCAAAATAGAAAAAAAATTAAATATTGAATACCACATTAAAAAATAATAATTCTTTAAAATAAAAAACTATATATTGTAATTCTTAAAGACCAAAACAATAAATAAGCAAAAAATTATCATATTTGTTTTATTATCAATAAATAAAGTGAATTTCTCAAGTTGGAATGTAAAATTATAAGCAACGGATTTAAATCCAAATACCAATCATCTAACATTAGATTTCACAGCCTAATACAGACAAGGAAAAATATATGAATTTGTATAATTATATAAAGTAGTCAAGGTATGCATCTATTATATATGTTGACTCATGTTTTCTATATGCTATATTTGACTATTTCCATTGAGTAGATCAAAGGTCACAAGTTTGAAACTATTCCCCTAGAGCTACAACAAAAAATAAAAAAAATAAAATGTGATTTAGGTGTGTCAAACTACAATGGCAAGCATTTGGTATTTATATATTTTCTTTTCTATATAAATGATTTTCCTTGCTCATTATAAAAAAAAAATTAATCATATTGTTTGTGTAATCAAACTTGTTGCTTGTATGTATCTTTCACTTTCACATACAGGACTCTAATCATTCACGGTTTTGTACTTTGACTATATCATTTTCCTGGTGCTAATAATAAAGAAATAAATATTAATTGATAAAGTCTTAATTTAGTTGGTTAATACGAAAATATTAGGATCAATAGGTTTTTAGGTTCGAGTCACACTATTCATATATTAAAATTTTCTTATTGTAATTGGTCAGTGTAAATAATATTTCTGAAAAAAACAAAAAGATTACTTCAACTTCTATAATTAGGGTATTGAAACGTGTCAAACTTTGGTAATGATAATACTAATTTAATGATTTATTGGTAACATAATTTGGCATAGGAACGTGCCCTTAGATCCATGAACGTGGTGCCGGGAGAATCAAGTAAAATACCTACTAATTAATTTTGTCTTATACAATTTTGTCTTATACTGCACCAAATCCAATTAGGTATATATAATTGTAATGGATTGACATATGATTAGGCATTTAGGCATCACAGAGATATGTTTAGTGGCTTGTTCATTGTAGATGGAGGATGACCATCCTTTGCGTCTCGGGGAATGAGGTTTTAGGAATAACATCATCTGATAAATTCGATAAATACTTAAAATTTAAATTGCGATGAGCAAATTAATTTAACGGGTCTTAGTCTACACAAAATAAATAATCAATATCCTTCTTATGGTCTCAATTTGTACTAATTTACATATGCTTTGTAAAAGAGTAATGAAGTGTCTATAATAAATAAATGAATGATCCAACTAGTTCATCATGATTTTAAGTTTTAGTTTATCTTATATGATGTTTTTAATTGTACTTTAACAACTTTGTGAAAGTACTGCAAAACCTAAAAAATGGCGTTCTCATCACAGAAATTGTACGTACATTTTTTTTTTCTTAATTATAAATATAAGTTATACAAATAAAGATAATTTTTTTATATTAATTTGTTAATAAACTTTAAAATTTCTTAGATCTGGGGGCTAATAATATTATAACTTAAAGATCTAGTACTTTAAAATGAATCTAGATATATAAAAATAAAATAAAAAATGTGATCCATTATGTCATCATAATCCTGATTATATCGGCTAGTATCTCCTAATAACTCCTATTATTATAATTAAAGATTATGAAATGCAAAAAAATTTAGGCAGATAAATATTTATACAGATTTTCTTGGTAATTTTTTTTTTTAAATGATGCATAAAAATAAAAATTGTTGGGCTTTCTTTTAAGCATTAAGCCCAATTTAATAACCCAAAAGAAACGGCCCGTTAGCCTGTGATGTCGGTGACACTCTTATACCTTTTTAGGGTCATCACTTACTCTAAAATGGAGGGTATATTTTTGTTTTGTAAGATATAAATGATACCAAGATTTGTTAAGGTTGATCTCAATTTGATAAAAGTTTTATGTTTCAAAAAATAAATAAAAATCATCTTTCAACAATATATAAAAAATTTGATCACGAATTAAATCTTATTTTTTAATAATTAAATTAAATGATGTTCATTTAAATTCAAATCTAATTTGACAAAATAATAAAATTATTAAATCAAATATATGTAATTTAAATATGATAAAAAAAATTACACTTTTTTTATCATCATCATCAATATTCATAACAAAGAGATTCCTAGAATTACTTATGTAAAATTACATGCCTTCCTAAGTATTAATACCAATAAAATAATAGTATGAGCTGTCCCACTAAGTTCAGGATTGGGACATTGGATCAGTAGTATTAGGTGACAAGATCTCCACTGAACCATAGCATTTCGTGATTCTTTGGTAAATTGACTTTGATTCTCTATCAACCAATAATGTAGTGTATTGAGCCCTTGATCCTCTTGTCATTTCTCAAAAATCTCATTTTTTTAAAGTATTTTGACTAATTAATAAGTTAAGATATAAATTAAGAGTAGGTCTAATAAGTATACGGATTAAACGCATGTGACACTTTTGATACTGAATTTTATTTAAAAATGACAATTTGATCTATTATGTTAGATATTTGACCTAATTTAATTATATTTTTCATGTCTTTAAATAATATATGAATTAAATTATTGATTCGTTAAGTTTTGTTTAGTTCATGAATTAACCTAAAAATTAATTAAACCTAATTCGGATAGAATTAGATTTGTTGACTAGTTTAATCAACTTGTAAAAACATTAATTAAACCTAATTCGGACTGACGTAAATTCTTGAATACAATATTAATTCAATCTTAGTCCTTACTCTTACCGTGCCTAACTTCATATTTTTAATTTTTTTTTTCCATTAAAATATAATGGTGCATAAGTAGTCCTTCGTTGTCCACTTCAAGAAGTAAGTAAAAAGAAGTTAATTAATAGCAAAAAGTGTAAGAGAAAATGATTAGGTAGATGGTTTCCTTAATTTGCACTTGTACCTAAACTTAGGAAGAGTGTGGATACCGTCACACCTCTCCTCCAATGTGTAATTTTGCTTATTAGAATTTAGAAATAACTAGTGCATTTATGAAATCACAATATTCTATTTGTTATTGAAGTTAGTAGCATATGTTTGACAATGTGTGATATTCACAAGTATGAACACTTTATTTCCAATCACTCTTTTTTTTTTTTTTTTTGGTTGGATTGAAGCCCAAATCACTCATGGAAGCTAATAGGAATTAAAAAATGGGTTTGGTTTGAAATAATTAAACAAAGAAAAGAAAAATGATAACACAATATGTTTTCTTCAAATGGATAAAAATAACTTTACTAACATATGATTTGGATGTCATGACAACACATTGTGTTTCTCATCCAATGTGGGGAATATATGTATCATGTTTATGTTTTTTAATTTTAAAATCAATTTAAATTTTTACTTGTTAGTTTCTCACTAATATTTGTATATTTTCTAAGTATAAGTCTAATGTAGTTCGAAACTCGTGACTTGCCCTTTCGACAAGTGATTACTTGCAGCTCAAATTTCTAATATTGCAAATGTCCCTCGACCGCTGAGTTCAAGTATTTTATTACTTAAATTGTCTTATTACTTGAATTTAAATTTTATTTCATATGTAAATATTAAATCTCAAATTTAATTATGTTTCCTAATATAAATATATGATATTTTATAATTAATTTCTAAATATAGATGAGATAATACGATTGATGCAGTAATTATGTGTATATTTTTCGATGCAATGAGAAAACCACAAATAAAAAATTTAATTAGAAAATAATTATGACTATAAAAAAAAAAATTCAGAGAGATTACATATGCATAAAGTGAAATATACTTATAAAAGTATTTTTATTTTCTTAGCTTATAAAAACATAAACAAATCATTTTTGAATTACAAGTTTTAGTAGTAATAACAATCTAATTATAGAAGCATAGACAAATTATATTTCTGTCATTGTTAGTAAAATGTTTGAACGTACAAATAATATTAGGAAATAAAGAAAGCAAAACAAAGCATCTAATAATAAGTAAATCATTTAATTAATACGTAAAATATTTGGTTTGTTCACTTACCGTTTTATTGAGATGAAGAAAAAGAAAATAGCAACCACAATATACAGCAGGCAACAGCAACGAACAAACGTCTTCAACCACTGAGCTTAGAGAGAGAGTGAGAGAGACATCCCCTCCAACATTTTCTCTATTCTTGAAGCAAACTTTTTGAGATCTCTCTCTCTCTCTACGATCTCTCTTTCTTTAACTCTAGGGTTTGAATCTCTCGTATTTATGATCAACTCTCTAACACACCCCAATCATACGCTTCCCTCTTCCACAGGTACTTCTTCTTCTTCTTCTCCTTCACTTTCTTCCTTTTGAGGTTGGGATTTCTGCAATCGAAATTCAAATGTGATTTGGATTTCACTGATTTGTGTTGATTTTACAGTTTTGAGCCGATTCATAGGATCGAAAATGGTGGTTTCAGGGCCAATTACGCCTGGTCAGGTGTGTTTTGTTTCATTCGACTTAAGAATTTGTTTAAGTTTTATGAATGCCAAGGAGTTCAGTTGGTTGGTTGGTTGATTTGAAATATGAACTGGAACTTTTAATTGTTGACTAATGAGTGATTTGAACTGATACTGAAGTATATTTTTTCTTCCTTTTTGTATACAATTTTAGTTGCTCAAGTCATGCTACACTAGTGAATTCTTTGATCTGAGTGGATGCGATGTTGCATTTAAGTCTTAACACAGTGGACTAGGAAAGGGCAAGACTGGCCTAAATATTTATTGTTTCTGTGGAAACATTTCCAGTGTGGTGTCTAGAAGGTTAGGTGGGGAGGGGGGGGGGTGTTTTTTCTCGATCTTGAGTAATATTGAAGATATGTCTGCGTTTGAGTGAAAACATTATGGAGTCAGATGAATGATAATACCATTTTAATGGTTATGCAAAACTGATCTTTGTTATTCCTTAAATGCTGGTTTTGAGTAGGCTAGATATATCTTTTCATTTTTGTGAGAAGTTAGTTTAAATTACGTAGTTAATTGGTACATGAATCGATAGGGTACACGGAACGGGAACAGGAGCGTAAAACGTTATTTATCCCGGAATGCGGTACGATAAGGGTAGGCTTATTCAGATTGCTTAGTTGAAACAAAGTACATTGGTTTGGAACATGGAATGCTTTTTAGGATCGCATATGTAATAATTTCATATATATTGAATTAGTTTTAGATAATTAGACATATAAGCATAATAGAAAATGAAAAATTGGGTGTCTACTTTCCATCTTGAAGAAAAGTAAAGACAACAACATGGCTACATAAGGAAAAAATTTCCAGTTTATAAAGGATTTTGGCTGTGGATTGTCTAGGTAAATATTTTTCTTGATGTTTATACGATTTTGTTTGTTCCATCATTGATTTTAATGATTGGAACGCTGAAAGTTGCGCTCTAGATCGAAAAGGATCCTCGTTTCGATCTTGTTCGCAAGTCGATACTTAAGTAGGGATCTCTGGTAACACATTTATAATTAACAATTCACATGATATTATTAGGATTAGCTTGTTGTTTCCTATCTTTTGAAAATGAGGAATTACGATATTCATGCTATGTAGGCTAAAGGATCACAACTGAGTGTTGGATATTTTCTTTTCATGTATTTCTCTGCACGCTTATCTTTGAGTAGAATTTGTTTAATATTTGATGACATTTGTTTATTATGCTCCAGGTTTCCTTTTTACTGGGTTTTATCCCAATTTTTGTAGCATGGATATATTCTGAGTTCCTAGAATACAAGAAAACTTCATCTCCTCCTAAAGTGTAAGTTTCTTTGACATGGGAAGTTTTCAATTAATTACTTGGATATGTAAGGTTGTGCAATTGATTATAGATAATATATCATGGGTATTCTTACTTTCTTCTTATCTTGCCTTAAACTTTTTGGCCGATGATATCTTCTTGTAATTGGGATATATAATGAAGAAATAAGTTATCTTTCAGTTAGTATTCTACATTGCTGCTAAATGATGGACCTCTTCAGTGCACCTTTACCTGTTTTTAGAGTGAATTTGTGAGGATGATAAACAGAAAAGAAAAATGCAATTGAAAATATGAAAATGCCATGTCCTTGTGCCCATAAAACAATCCTTTTAAAAAAAATATTAATGATTCAATTTAACCCGTTTCCAGTCCAAGATACTTGTAATATGACCTTTCTGATATTTTCCCATTATTATTAGGTCTAGTGGCACCTTCTTTCCCTTTAAGAATGAGCTAGAGGGTGATGTTCACAAGTTTTACGCCCATTTGTGTGTTTTGAGTCTTACCAATAGAAAAACATAGGAATTTCAAAGTCTTAAGAGTTTTCTCTCTTCCCCTCTCTTTCTTTTTTCTAGTTGGACATCAAACTATGCTGTTAGAAAGTCTAAATACCTTTAGTTGAGAAAAGCTGCCATATTTTCTTGCAGTTTTCTCTGTGATTGGAGAGGCTTGGTCGTTGATTTTATAATATCGTAGTATAAGAATCCTCCAATCTAAATTTTTATTCAAATTTGGGAAATTTTAGTTTGATTGCTCAATTTAGCCAGCAATGAGGAGTCTTTGTCCATAGACGAAGCTAGTTCTGCTAGTCACTTTGGAGATGTTATCTACTTCCATAATGGCCTCATCAAGCAATATTTGAATTCAAGTTTAAGCCAAACAAGTTCTCCCTTTCGCATACAGTTCCATCCAGAACTGGACATGAACCTGTAGAAGAACTGACATTGAAATGGAAACTTAATATCAAAATTTGTAGAAAAATGTAGATACCAAGCTTTTGCGAATTTGATTTAATCAGTTGAGCAGTTACCTTTTTCCTTTGGCCACAGATGAACTAGTGTCTGAACTCTTTGGTTGCTGCTTGATTTCGAAATATGGAACTTGTTTCTCTACAGAAGCATGATGGACACAAGTTTTATGCACATTTACTGATGCAATTCTGTTTCCTGAGTTGCAGTCACTCAGACATCAATCTAGTTGAACTAGGGAAGGATACAGCAAAGGAAGATGATCAGGCTGTTTTGCTGGAAGGAGGTCTCACCAGATCGGCATCTGCAAAATTCCATAGTTTATCCATCAAAATAAATTTGATGAGGTCACTTGCTATGATATGCAATACTGTCATTGAGTTCCATTCTGTTTTTTACCTTTAAATCCTTACCTTCTTTTCTTAATATTTATAGGTTTCTGACCATGGATGATTTTTTCTTGCTCGAAAATCGAGCTATATTGAGAGCAATGTAAGTTATAGTTTTGTTGATAATGACAAAACTTGGATTTTGTGCATTCTTTCTCAGGTTGTATTTCCAATTTCATGTAGGTCCGAGTTTGGTTCTATTCTGGTGTATTTCTACATATGTGACCGCACCAATACACTGGGGGAATCTACAAAAGTAACTTGATACTGCTCTCTTACTTTTTTTCTTTTTCTCTTCTTTGTGTCCCAACCAGAATTTACTTATACTGGTTTGCAGTCAGATTCTACTTCAAATATTTATGTTCTATCAGATCCACATTAGGGACCTTAATTTTATTTTTTTTTACTGTTTTGAACGTTGTTCTTTCCGGCGTAGTAATTGTCTGTATGAACCTTGTACACTAGTTGACAAAATTGACACAATATAATAGTACTTCAATTCTGTAAATTTTCGTACATGTGAATTATAACCCTTGTATATCTGCAACTCTATGAAACATAACCTTTTCCTCCTATTATTTGTACGGTTGTACCCTATCCAATGAGATTCTCTATTCAATGTGTGATAATTATTAAAGAAGCAAAATGTTTTGGGCTGCAAACCTGTTTGGGTTAATTATGATTCAGTTCAGTCTGCTAGTCTTGTTTTGGTGTGTAACTGTAGAAGAAAGGGCCTAATTTTTTTCTTATCTTGTTGATTTGTTCTGTAACTTTTATATTCCTACAAGAACAAATATCCTGCCACATATTCCCATAATTGCAATTTCTTGTCATTTGCAATAAACTCATTCTTTTTATTGTACAGAACTACAGTCGCGATATTTTCCTCTTCCTCTACATTCTTTTGATCATAGTTTCGGCGATGACTTCTTTGAAGAAACATAGTGACACATCAGCATTTTCGGGTAGATCAATACTTTACCTTAATCGGCATCAAACTGAGGAATGGAAAGGGTGGATGCAGGTGAGTACTCTCTCCAAGCTGATCAATTCTAAAATATAAGAGTCCACATTACAAAAATCTATTTCTGTTTGAAGGAAAGGTTTCTTTTCTTTTTGTTGTTGTTAAATTCTCTGATTTCTGTGCATTCTTCTTTACAAATTACTGTATCTTAGCATTACTTGTGCTAGCTGCAAGTAGCATTAATACCCTTTGATGTTATCGAAGTTGTGATTCCCATCATGGCACATAATTTACTTTGTAAATTTTCCAGTAAGTGGAATACATTTACTATAGTACATAATCCTAATAAGAGATAAAGATTGTGAGAATATTAATTGCTAGAGTATATTTAGTATTAAGTTATGTTGGGTGTTAAGTCTCACATTGTTTAGATAAGTAAGTCATATGTAATTGCTCTATTATAAATAGAAGGTCTTGGTATAGTTTTGGAATCATCCAAGCTACTACGCTTTCTTCTTATCTATATATATTTTACATGGTATCAAAGCAGGTTTGATCTAAATCTAAGTTTAATCTTAGGGCTGCCACCTCTCATCTTTGGTGGTGGCAGCCCCAAATAGTTTTGAAGTTTTTAATGCTGTTAGTTTTGAAATTTATAGAAGTTCGTCTTTATGTTTGTTGGTTGTTTAGTCTTTTGACATAATCTCTATTCAAGATTAAAGAGAATGAAGAGTTTTCAACTGTTCCTTGCTTGTTATCACCAATTCCGGAGTTGCTTTATCTTGTTTTCCGACCAAAGAAGTTCTCAGCAGAAGTTGTTGCCAATTTGACATTTTATGTTGGTTGTGAACCAACGATTCTCTATGAGACACATGTTGTTTGTGTCATTCTCTTTTAGGCACCGTTCTCATTCTCTTAGGCACAAGTGAACTTGATGTAATTTTTTGTTATATGAGAGTGTTGAGAGTTTTGATACTTGGGATTATACTTGTACTAGCTTGAGCATATATCTACTCCAGCTTGAGGGGGAGTGTTAGAGTATATGTAGTATTAAGTTATGTTGGGTGTTAAGTCCAGCATTGTTTAGATAAGTAAGTCTTATGTAATTGTTTTATTATAAAATAAGGTCCTGGTGTAGTCTTGGAATCATCCAAGCTACTACTCTTTCTTCTTATTTATATATATTTTACATTAATGATTTGCAACAACAACTTTCATTTTAATTTGAATGACATAGGAATTCAGTGGGGACAAAGGCAAACCTCTAGGTAATTTAGTTTCAAATAGTCAGTTCACATTCCCAGAACTGCTTGTCTGTTCTGCATCTCCCTGTCAGCTACATTACAAATTAGTTGTTCATTATAATTAGCTTTATCTAGTTTTGAAATGGCATTTATATTTCCTTTTGATTTTGTGCAGGTCCTATTTCTAATGTACCATTATTTTGCTGCAACGGAGATATATAATGCAATACGTATTTTTATAGCTGCCTATGTTTGGATGACTGGATTTGGAAACTTCTCCTATTACTATATCAGAAAAGATTTTAGCCTTGCACGCTTTGTACAGGTGATATATAATTCTTGACAATATGACCAGCTCTAATGGTTAGTTATATGTCACTGGCACATGACATATCTTTATTTATTTATTTTTCTCTTTGTTATATTGTATATGACTAAGATTCTTTATCTTGTTTTATATTATGCAGATGATGTGGCGGCTTAATTTTTTTGTGGCCTTTTGCTGTATTGTGCTGAACAATGACTATATGTTGTATTACATCTGTCCAATGCACACGCTTTTCACTGTAATGGTGTATGGAGCACTTGGTATATATAGCAAGCATAATGAGAGAAGCTCAGTCATGGCTATGAAGATTCTTGCTTGCTTTCTTGTGGTGATCCTGATTTGGGAGATCCCTGGAGTGTTTGAGATATTTTGGAGTCCACTAGCATTCCTTTTAGGTCAGTAACCTGCGTATCTTGAATTGTTGGTTACTAGTTTTGAGTTATGTTTGTCGCTGATCTCTTGGATATCATATCTGAACTTGTCAGCTAGCTTGATATACTTGTCTTAATTATGAATGCAGTTGTCACACAGCAAAAGGATAAGAATATTCACTTTAACGTTCAACCTTTATTTTATGTGGTTTTGAGTCTTTAACTGGGTCTTAAATTGGAGCGTCTGATTTTCTCTAATAATTTCGTTTTACTCTGGTCTTTTGACAAGGCAAATTTTCAAGATGATTTTTTAGGAGACTGGTCCAAAAGAATGACCAATTTTCAAGTTGCACCATGCTGGCCACTTGAGAAAACTTTGGACTTTGCTTATTATTTAATTTTTTGGATAAATTCAGGTTTTAGTTGAGAACAAAAGAAATTGTTGAACACCATTTGCCTGGAATTGTACATAGAGACACCAACTAAAAGCTTACAAAATGAATCAAGATCTATTAAGAATGTCAATGAGTATGCATCAATTTCGTAGAAGCAAAGGCACATGGATATTTAATGTAATAATAAAAAAAATTTGTTATTCTATTGAAAATACATTTATTATGCTATAATAGTGTTTATAGGATCTTTTGTTTGCATGGTTTGACAATGACATTAAGCATTCTTCAAGGTTGTTCTCCCTAATTATGTATTTCATTTTTTCTTATTCATGCTTATGTATTTTTTTTGGTTCTCTTTTTTATGGCAGGGTATACTGATCCTGCAAAACCAGATCTCAGTCGACTGCATGAGTGGCATTTCAGATCTGGACTTGATCGCTATATCTGGATCATTGGAATGTTATATGCCTATTATCATCCCAATGTAAACTCTTGAATAAACATTCATCTTTCAGTTTGATGTCCAGCGACTATAACTTTGAAAACTTTTTGATATATTAGGTTGAGAAATGGATGGAGAAATTGGAGGAGTGTGAAACCAAGAGGAGGGTCTCAATCAAAACAAGCATTCTTGCAGTTTCCGTATTTGTAAGTTGCATAATTTTGTGATATGATTATCTGCTTAGATTGTTTGGAACCTTCTTTCTTAATCATTGCTTTAATCTGATTCTATTTAATATCCGAAGAAAAGCAGGTCTCATTCTGATTATTCTTTTCTAGGTTGGTTATTTGTGGTATGAATATATATACAAGTTGGACAAGGTTACATACAACAAGTTACACCCCTACACATCATGGATTCCCATTACGTGCGTATTGTGTTCCTATTTTTTCTTCTCTTTATTACCTTAAGGAGCAAGAGTGACATGTAGAATGTTATCATAGAAATCTTCTCTTTGTTTTTGAGTATCTTACTGTTGTTTCTGCTTTATTGGTATTCCAGTGTTTACATTTGCTTGCGGAATTTCACTCAACAGTTTCGGAGTTTCTCTCTGACCCTCTTTGCGTATGTTTTCTTTCCTACATAACTGTACCAACCTCTCTATGGGCTTATGAAAGTTTCTTTATACTTACATGTATGTGCTACCATTTTCTTTTTTGGAATACTAGGTGGCTTGGCAAGATAACTTTGGAGACCTATATTTCTCAGTTTCATATCTGGTTGAGGTGTGTAACTAATTGATCGTTTAAGTTATAATCTCATTATTTTTGTGTCATAAATTTATGTAGTTAGTTTAATTGTCTGCAATTATATAAGCGTAGCGTCATTTAATTAGTATAGACACATCCTTAACTAATTGGTTGTTTAGTTAAACTCTATGTTTCGAACATATCCTTTTATTTTCTCAATTAATTGATGCAAGGTGGAACAGTTTCTTACCTTCCTTTTTCTGTTTATTGGAAAGAGCAATTTGCTCTTCCTCGTATGACATGGTGCATATGCAGAGACATTCATGGAGATATGGGAATATGTGGGGATATAAGAAAAAAGTGAAAGATATTCACATGCTAGTCTAATAAGATGTCTATTTTGTAATCTTGTTATTTTCCTCCCAGATCAAACATTCCCAATGGACAGCCGAAGTGGCTTCTTTCTCTTATCCCAGAGTACCCCTTGCTCAACTTTATGCTCACAACTGCAATATATGTCTTGGTAAGCAGATTTCTTCTCATTCTTAGCTTCCCAGCCATGCTACCAATGCTCACTTTTGCATTACGCTGGCTATCTTGACTTCAATTTGCAGGTGTCTCATCGGCTTTTTGAATTAACAAATACGCTCAAGACTGTGTTCATTCCTACAAAAGACAACCGAAAGCTGCTGTATAATTGTCTTACTGGGATTTCCATTTCCGTTTGTTTGTATTGCATTGCAGTTGTTCTTCTTCAGGTCCCTCATTTACTGGTAAGCCCCTTTTTCCTGTCACCTTTTTTTTATTATATTTCAGTAAGAGCACTTTAATTGTCTCATATATTTCTAATAAAAAAATGTGCCCTGATTTTGGAGGTCAAACATTACTTGCTCATTTGGCTATATATAGTCATGAGAATAAAATTATGAAAATTTTGTTAGCAGCCCCCTTCCCGCTGCTCCCATTTCCTCCAAACGAAAAAGAAAATAGAAAAAGAAAAAAGAAGAAAGAGAAGAATTGGGTTGAAGGAACTATTGAATCGCCAAGGCACACAAATAACTATTGTACAAATTACTCTGACAGGATTAAAAAAATGAAGATTGAGCTGTTATATTCTGTTGGATTGGATGATCACGATGTACAGGCCGATGAAAATAAGGTTACATGGAAATGTTCAATCTAGCTTTTGGAGCAGAGTATTCCACCCTCCAGAGGATAATTTCTGCAGTAGCCTCTATCAGACACAACTTTGATATTCACTTTGCATTTGGAGTTTGACAGAGGGAAGGGTTAATACTAGAGGATTCTTTTTGTGATATTGTAGATTTCCACAGATTGAAAAAAAAAAAAAAAAAAGAAAAGGAAGAAGAAAAAATCTTCTATGCTCAATCATTTGAAGGGAAAAGTCTAGGTTCTTTTTACAAATATGTTGTTGTCTTGTCTTCAAACGAACTCAAGATATATTACTAGTTCATTTTTGTCAGTTTTTCTTGTTACATTGTGAAGTAGTGTATATTAAATTGGAATTATGAGAAGAACTACACTGTCTGATTAGTGTAGCAAAAGTTCGTCCTTTTCAGTTGCCATGGGTGATGCAAGCAAATTATGAGAATAATAAGAGTGCTCATAAATAATAATTTTGGTACTTTTATTTATTTATTCTGGTTTAGTGAAAAAAGAAAAAAAAAAACTCTAATTAGGGATGGAACGGAGCAGGTTCGACTAGTTAATTTCTTGACATGTATTTGGTTCAAAATAAAATGAACGAACTCTAGTTCGAGTTTAGGCTCACTAAAATTTTGAGATGAGTATCAAATTTCAAATATTCTCTCTGAAAACTTGACGAATTATTTGTGGAAATTTTTTTATTTTTAAATATTAATTATATTAAATATATATTTTAATTTGTATTTAATTTAAATATATTAATTTATTAAAAATATAATATGTATATTAAAAATATATTAACTATATGTATATATAAGTTTTGATTTTTTTATATTTAATTTATAATATATTAATTATTTTTTAAAATATATTCAATAGAAACAATTTTCTAATAGAATCCTAGAGCCGAGCTCAAGTACTCGAGTATGAGCTCAAGTTTGAACTTAAGTTCAAGTTTTTTAGTTTGAGCCGTACTTGAATATCTCAATACTTGACTTGTTTCCAACCATAGTCCTATTGTTCAAATTACATAATTTTCTTTTCTGTTATTTATTGTTTTGGTTTTTGAAAATTACATTATTTTTTATTTTGGTTCTTGAAAATATATATTTTGTTAAATCATGTCCTCCAAGATTTAACTTTTTTTTATTTTAGTCCTTTTTAAAATTTATTGTTTGTAAAATTAAATTCTTAATCAACACAAAATTATTAAATTTAGATAAAACACAATATATTTTGTTAATTTAATTAAGAATGCATGATTGAATTTTATAATTTATGAAAAAAAAATTTTGAAAAAATAAATGGGTTGCAACATTTAAATTTGAGGAAACAAATTTGTCTAATGATTGACTCAGTTATTCATGTGATTTTTCTTTCATATATTAATATTCAATTTTTTTTTTTAGCTTTTCATAGAAAAATATGTTAGTTAATTTCGTTTGATTCTATTTCAATTTAATAATTTTGACTTGATTAAGAACTCAACCAAATATATATTAAATCATGGGGGACAAAAATAAAAAATTTTGAATCCTAGAAGATCCGATTTGAAAATTAATTTTTTAAGTATCAAAATAAATAAAAAATAGATAATTCTCAAAAACTAAAATTTTAAAAATTAAGCCTATTTTATAATATGTCATTTATTTATTTTTATTTTTTTTTGGGTAAGATTTTATACCATGTCTTTACTCACTACTTTTATTGATGTAATGTTTAGTCTTAATGTATCAATTTGGATATTTTTACATTTATGTATTGTAGTTTTTATATACATTTCCATAATGTACTTGACCAAATTATCTTACAAAATTTTATTTATTATTATTATTTTTTTTTCTAATTGAAATTATTTCTACCTTGTTACACCCTCCACATAAGCATGACTGGCCAGAGGGTTGGATAATCAAACCCCCGTAACACTGAATTCAAAACAAAGTAATAACCATGACTCTTGACCCAACTAAAGAATAAAAAGAATTTTTATAAAAGTTCATTGTAAAAGTTTATTTTTTTGTAACAAATAACAATTTACCCAAAATTTATATAACATGCCTCAAAATACAATATATATGTGTTTCTAATTCCACACGACACAAGAACAATTATCTAGACTGTTACATCATACAAAATTAAGCATTTCACCATCCTAGTGTGATTGCAACTTCCATCATTAACTTCAAGTCTGAGATCCTGGAAAAATACCTTGTCGTACTTTGTTGGCAGGTCAACAAACTCTGTGACGTCATATATTGGATTCCTAAAAAATATTACCCAAAAGAGGGATGAATCTTATGGACTCCATGAGTAGAAAACCATACCCAAAGGGTACTAGCATCACCTAACACAATCGTATAACATATATAATAATCTCATGTAATGTTGTTCATACCTTAATTCACGTTACACGTATATATTATAACTATCATAAATTCACAATTTACATGAAACACAGGATTACAAATTAATCAGAGCAATAATATCAAACAAAGCAACCAAATGGCCAACTAGTGACCCAGTCCCGCACAACATTATCACCTCCTACCGGGCATTTATGCGCCTGCATAACAAATTGATCTCCGTACACAAGCCATCTCACCGGGGTTGAGCACTCAATTTTTTTAAAAATAACATTTATCAGAATCAAAATTTTTCTTAGGATTTTAGATTAGAATATCCTAGGTGCATATGGAATTTTACTTTTGGAGATAAAAATCACTTTTTATAAAAATCTCACTTTGTTAGCCCTTATCAACCACAATCAATGTCAAACACAGCAATCAATATCAAACAAATATAATTTAAATAAATTACAAAAGTACTCTACTTGCTTATTTTTCATTTATCATGTATATTCAAATAAACATATAATTACACATACTAATCTAGCTCCTAAAGACAGCAATTAACCACTCATCTATAATAGATTCCACTCGTCACTCACACTTGCGTCCAAGCGTCTTATCAAATCCACATTAGAATCCTGAACTAAAATTCATAATTCCAAATAATATTTAGTTTATGAACGTTATTGTTAGAATCTTATAATTTCTAAGCTTATATCTCAACTTATGTATGTTTCTTTATGAAAATTTTCTATTAAGCTATTACATGCTAATTAATATGAATTGGACTTTGTGTGATAGGGTTAATAATGAAGGGACATTTTAAATGTCTTGACAATGCATAGGGTAGAAGAAACCATTAGAAAAGATAAAAAACACTTAGTGAGTTAGAGCTATTGAGACTGTCCAAACTTGGGATTTGGACGAGTGTCCACTTTAACGGTCATATCTTTCTCTAAGAAACTCCGAATCCAGTTTTGTAAAATTTATAAAATGATAGATACATGTAAATTTATAATGGTATATCATTTATAATTTTTAGATTTGTACATCAATACAGTTTATTATTTGAAGTTGTAACAAATTCTGCAACACGCATGATTTTGACCACTCTGACCTTACCTTAGTTAATTGAACACAAATTCCTCTAGGAAAACCGAAATCCAATTCCGTTTGTTGGATTTGTTAATAGACAAGTATATCTATCTTTATTATTTAGAAAATTTTCCTAAAATCTGTCATGAAATCACTCAATTTCTTACATGAACCAAAAACATGGCACTACGAATCCTGATTGACCTAGCCAGAGTTTAACAGCTATAACTCACAACATATTTGGAACCAAGCTACGAAATTTTGTAGAAAACATTTCAAAACTATAAGCTACATTTTATCTTTTGAATTTTTAATTTAATTCTGCTCTGAAGATACTCGAAATATTGAATTTCTCTAACCTACGAAATATGGTCATACGCCCCTTCAAATATCACTTAACTCTCATTTTCTAATTCTTTACCCACAACTAAACATCTTTTGTTCATACTGACTACATATCTTCATCAAATCCTCAATTCACCTCATTAATTAACCATTCTTTGTTCATGTTTAGGATCTTTTTATTCAATTCCAATAACAACTAATTACCAAGTAGAAAATCTACCAAGTTTTTCTCATAAAGTTATATCTATTTTTCACTTAGGCATTTTTACTAACATCTTAAGTGTACATATATTTATATACCCCAATTTGATCAACACACTTTCATCAATTTAACATTGCTTATATTCCAAATTCCAACGTGGACTTTAATTTAATTAATGAAAGTAACTTGGAAGCTTTATCTATACATGCCTCCAACATCAATACCGCCTAATTCAAATCCAATTACTCATGGTTCATTACATAATAGGGACACAATTAAGCACACTAGGTTGCCCACCATACTCACCTCACGGCAAAGCAACAACAAGGTGCCACAATCTTGCTCGGCTGCTGCCATTAAGTGACTGCCATAATTGAAAAGCTACATAACAAGAATGGAAGATGGCTGAAAACAGGGTAGTTGCAATTGTTGACAAACATGGAAAGATAAGACACGCACGGCTGAAGAAACTACAATCATAAGTCGAAATCGAAAGAGGAAGGAAGGAGTTCCTGGCTTGGCTAAAACCTCCGCCCATAAAGCATACGGTTTGCAGAAATTCAAAACAGGGCAGCTTTCTTTTGATGGCTGCCACCCAAAAATCAAACAAGATGCCTTGGCTGAAGGGAAACAAAATAAGAACACCACTCACTTACACACCACCCAGGAAAAAAAATAGAAGCTTGTGGCTTCCAACGCAAAGGACAATGGCTGGTTGCTAACTCATGGCCAACCTATTGTTAAGACTGAAAACGGACTTGTGCAAAGCAGCTAGACGGACAAAAGAAGAGAAGGAGACCGCCAGTTGCAAAGGAGAGCTGTGCCAGGAGGAGTTCAAGAAAAATCAAGAAAGGAGGAAAGTGAAGCAACCTGAGAGCAGGAAAGAAAATAAATCTCCAGGGAGGTCTCTCCGTTCAAGAAAGAAGAAAAGAAATAAAACAAAATAATATAGAATAAAGTCTTGGTCAAGGTCAAACAAAAAGAAGAAAATTGTTTTCTTGCTTTGCTTATATATATATATATATATGCTTTATGATTGTTTATTTAATCTTATTTATTTGGGTTTGTACATGTATTTCACTTTTTTTTTCCTAAATAAAAATTGTACAATAAAAAATCAATCTTCAAGTCAAATTAAATTTTAAATTAATTGTATACATGTACAATTCAAACATATATATATATATATATATAACTTTAAAATTGGTTTACTTTATAACAAGGAGTTATATCTAAAATTTTAAAACATACACTAGAGTATCAAATTATTACATATTTAATTGTATTGTTTCTTTAATTTATTTATTTTATAACTTAAATTTACACATTGTATTTAAAACTCAATTTTTACATTATTGAGTTATAATATATCTTGAATTGAATATCTTCCTGTTATAACTTGATAATCAATCGTACATCTTCAAATATTTATATATAATTTATCGTAGCTAAGTGATTAAAATATTACACAAAGTCAAAAATTAAAATAAAATTAAATCCACATTTATACATATGCACAAGAATTTTTACTATATAATTGGTAGACTTAAAAAAAAAAAATTATTATTATTATTATAAGCAAGAAGACAAATATAGTATATTATATATATATAAATATATATAACTTTCTAGAATTAAATTATCACCACAAATGCTACCACTAATCCTTGACCATGAGTTTATATTTTTAATATTGGTGGCCTTTGTTTTCTTTCCCTTATTTTCCATCGACCATGTGCTTTGTTTTGCTCTGCTTTTCCTTTGCTTTCTTTCTCCTTCTTGAACATTCCTTGTCTCTAGCTGGCAGAGCATCACTCCTTTGTCGTGCTTGAGCTGCCGTTAGTGATCTATGTTGTAGCCAATTCATACACTGATTTGCAGTCTCTTTTTGATCACTCAAGAACTTCAAGTTCTTCTCCTGTCATACCGCTTCTTTCTCTTTTCCTTACCTTGTTACAGTCCCTGATTTGCCATGAAGATGTAGCAGCTGGGTTCCGTTGAGGATGATAGATTGATTTTGGAAGAGGATCTTCTTCAGGTTCTACTATCTTGCTCTCAAATTTTTGTGCTTGAACCTAATAATTTCCGAAGTAGAAAAATATATATATGTCATTAAATGTATCTGCATTGATCGATGACTTTGAAATAGTAGTAGTTTGATCCTATTTATGTTGCTGCAACCTGAATAGGGAAAGTTAAAAAAAAGATTATGTAAGAATTAGGTGACAGGAGAACTATATGATTCATACTAATTCTCTTTTGGGTTGAATTCTATGGATACTGGGTTTAGTTTATGACGGGAACAAATTCGTAATTAATTCTAATAACAGATAATGGACGTGTATGATCGAGTTGGCATTGCTTATTGGTATGACAGCCTTAGCGTGCCAAAAATGAAACTAATTACAGAGGACTCAATTAAACTATGTTAAAATGCAAATGAACAGCCTTTTTATTTTTAATAATACTAAATGTTACCAATGAGTCAGAAAATAAAGACTCTTTTATTCTATTGAATACTATATAGAGTTGTATCCTCAGTTGTATTTATTGCAACATAATTCTAATAGTTTAAATAAATGTAGATCTTAAAGACTAAAGCCTATATAAATTTAAAGTTTAGAAGACCTTAATTGACATCATTCTAGTAAAATGGTATGGAATAATGTTATGAATGTAGTGGATAATTATAATTATGTTTCATTCTATGTTAGTTATTGGTCTTTGTCAAACAATATAATCAACAATTTAATATAGTCAAAGCCTAAGGATAGGGATGTCAGCTTGCTATTAGTGGGCTCATTCTTTAGTCCTCGTCAATTTTTTTTTATTTTTTTTTCATTCAATTGTTTTGTCTTGGTTCATTGTTTATGAGGCCTTCTCAGGTATTGAGTCTTGTATCCTATTACTAACTTGCTATTGAGTATTGACTCTTTATATTATATCTAAAGAATAAGGGAGTTCATATTTTATAGTTCAAGAAATTCAGTATTTTAGGTATCTTCGGGATTGAATTAAATTAAAAGTCATAAAAAGAAAATGTAGTTTAGGGTCTTCCAATGATACCTGAAAAATTTCGTAACCTAGTTCCTAGTATATTTATTGTTAAAGCTTTTAGACTCCGGCTAGGTCTTGTAAGATTTTTAGTGTCCTGTTTTCAGTTTATGGAAGAAATTGAGTGGGTTTAAGATTAATTTTAGGAAACAATTTTAAATAATAAAGATAAATATACTTGTCTATTAATAAACCCGATAAACAGAATTGGATTTCCTTCTTTCTAGAGAAAGTTATGTTCAAATAACTAAGGTAATGTCAGAGTTGTCAAAATTTTGTGTTTTTTCGGAATTTGATGTAACTTCAAAAAATAAATTGTATTTATATACAAATCTAAAAATTATAAATGATATATTGTTACAAAGTTACATGTGTCTAATATTTAATAAATTTTACTTAACTGGATTTGAAATTTTCTAGGAAAAGATATGACTATTAAAGTGAATACTAGTCCAAACTCTAAGTTTGGACATTTTCAACATCTTTAATTCACTAGTGTTTTTTTTTATCTTTTCTAATAGTTTGATTATACTCAATGCATTATCAAGATATCAAAAATGTCTCTCAATTATCCACATTATTACATAAAGTACAATTCATACTACTTGACATGTAATGATTTAATAGAAAATTTTCATTAAAAAAACCTATATAAGTTGATAAATAAGTTTAGTAATTAAAATATTATAACAATAATGTTTATGAACTAAATATTATTTGGTAATATGAATTTCAATTCCAGACCTAATGTGAACTTCTGTTTTATAAAATTTATTTTATTTTTTAGTTGAGTTAAGAGTCGTGTTTGTTACTTTGTTTTTAAGTTAGAGTTATGGAGATTTGGTTATTCAATCCGTCGGCCAGTCGTGTCCCCTTGAGAGGTGTGAAACTTCATTTCTTATCCTATTTTATCTTGTATTGCCACAAAATCTCCTTATCATTATTATTATTTTTTCCCTAAAACCTTATCATTCTCATATATATAAGGTTTGGTTTGTAAATATGTTACTTCATGAGAGTTCGTTCAATACGATGAGTGCCATAAGTATTTGTAGTAAAATGATATTTATTGTCCTTAAAATATTTCAATTTTATGAATTCCGTTCTAAAAATATTTTTTAAATCAATTGAGCATAAACATTTACTTAGAAATAGAAGGGAAAAACAGGTTAGTTCAAGAACTTGGGGAGGTCCTGATTCTGAGACACAAAACTAAAGACCAAGGAAAGTAACTTGGTCTCGTAACTTTCAAAATGTTTGCAATACATTTTCTCGACCTAACATCATTAATACTTAAATGAAAATTTTTGATCTGATTTAAAATAAAATATTTTTATAACATGCGTGCTTGAGTCAATAAAAAAGATTAAAATACTCTGTCACTCTTTTGCACCATTTCTCTCTAAAAATCATGAAATATTATTTTTTTTAAAAGCAGTGATATGTGCACTACACAAAATTGTTAGGTGCACAAAATGTCCCTAACTCTAGTGCACATATTTGATAATGCAAATATCACTTCCCTTTGAAAATTACTGAATAATATTGATTAAAAAAATACATTTAAAAAATTAAAAAAATAATGATACTTTTTCTTTTTTTGTGCCATAAAAATAGTGATACCTTAGAAACTTAGAATAGATGTCATTTTTTGAGTTTTTTTCTATTCCAGCCATCATGTTTTGATACTCTTTTATTTCTCCATCTTGTTATATTATTGGATTGCTATTTTAAACATCCATAGACATTCCAAAGCTTTGAAATGTCCATAGCATAGTCAAATAAATTGGCTAAGCACCATGACTCAAGAAAGGTGAATTATTGTAGTTTATCATATGATTTGAGTGATAAAACCATATGACTAATATTTTGTTTTCAGTTTTTGTTTTTGAGCATGTGGGTGCCCCATAATAAAGAAAAGAAAAAAGTACAAAAAAGATGACTCTTAAGCTTCTAGTGGGAAACAAACCATCACCTCATGAAGATACCTTTTCAGTTTTATATTTCATTAGCTTTGAAAATTACAACTCAAGCCCACATGAGCAATTTCCCTTTTGGATTCAATTGATCCAATCCAAATTTAATTGAAATATATTATGTTAATAATTGGATTTAAAGTGGTTAAAGTCTGAATCAGAATAATGTATTTTTGTATTTTATTTTTTAGTGGTATATATTTTTACAAAAAAACAACAGCTTAAATTGAATTAAATATGATATCTAATTTAATGAATTAAATTATCACTCATTATAATATTTAATAATTAAGTTTATAATAGTTTAATCTAGTGAATTGAATGCAATATCTAATTTACTAGATAAAATTCCCATTCATTATAACATCTAATAATTAAATTTAAGTTGGTTACTCTAACGATGAAAGAATTCAAGAAACACTTCCTAAAATGTTAAGTGTTCCAAGTCTTTTCTATCTTAATTTATAGTTAGTAGTCCAGGTTCCCTAGATATATATATTGCACAATGCTCTTTGTAAAAATTCTTCTAAATTTATAGATTTAGAATGCTCAATAATTCCTGCCGAATAGTGTGGAGAAGAGCCTAGGTACCCTTAATACTATCCAATAATTAAATACACAACAAGGCCGACATATAACATCACGTAGATAAAATATCGACCAAAAATTTGAATTACATAAAACCTTTAAAGGGTCCACCATAAATTTCACTCGCATATTATAGTAAAGAACAATGCAAGAATCCCCTCAAAAAACACAAAAACAATGCAAATATTACCAGTTTTTTAGAATGGAAAATTTATATATCACAGTCCAGCCACAGCCGCCTCTGGCAATTGGTTTAAGGCTTTCTGTCATGGGCACCGAATAAAAGGTATACAGAGAGGGCTTATCTCCAACTTAGAAGTGGCATCAAAGTTAACAAACAATATAAATATAAAATATTTTAAAAAATAAATAAATTGCATCAATAATTATTTCTATTGACATGAGAAACAAACACGTTTTTTGGGACGATGGCACCCATAACCGTCTTAATTGAAATATATAAAATATACATGCACATTGTGTTTCTCACCGTTGTCTCATTCTCTCCCTATTCCTCTCTTCATCTTTCTGAAACTTGTTCACCTTTGACATGGGAGAAGCACAAGAAGTCCAACTCCAAATCATGGGTAAGTCATATTTCTTTCTTCTTCTACTTATTTCAGTGATAAGATGAGGGAGAAACAAGAAATCTAAAGGGTGAATTTCTATTTAAACTTACTGCTATCAGAACATAATAATTTAAAGTTGCATAATCCACCATTTTCCACCCTCATCTGCTTCCCCTTTTTAGGTTGAATCACCTCTACTTTTATGACAATATAAGATATACATTACATATAATATAACTTTCTAGTTTATATTTACACTAAGATGTCATCAAGCACAAGTTATAAACCCTTACCAATTTTGAATGAAGAGAATACTATCCTGAAAGTGGTAAATTCAAAATACACCTCTTTGGTACACAAATATCAGGTAGCTATGTAAATTTTAAAGCACAGCAACCTTCAGAAATTTCGGATATAGCAGCTTACATTTTGATGGAATTCAAAGGAAACTAAACATAAGCTGAAGTGAGAAACTTAAGTGCATTTTATAACATATCAGTTCATCAGATAATGGCATTACTGCTAACATATTGATCATTTCAATTCTCATTTTACCAGTTCAGGGCGCCAAAGAAGCAGATTCACTTGATAGTACAAATTTCAACATCCAACCAACAACTCATGTTCGAAAAAACTATAAACGCTGGCTTCGGATTGTATTGTACACACTCTTTCTCTTGTTTGGCCAGTCAATTGCAACACTCTTAGGAAGATTGTACTATGATAAAGGTGGAAAGAGTCTATGGATGGCATCACTTGTTCAACTTGTGGGATTCCCAATTCTTCTATTTCATTATTGCATATCAGCACCCAAATTTCCAACCAGCAATACTATCCAAACAGAACCACCATCTGCATCAATGCTTGCACTTGTCTATGTTTCACTTGGACTGTTAGGGGCATTAAACTGCTACTTGTATTCAGTTGGGCTCTTGTACCTACCTGTATCTACTTATTCACTCATTTGAGCATCCCAGTTGGGATTTAATGCTATCTTCTCTTTCTTCCTGAATTCACAAAAATTCACAGCTTATATAATGAACTCACTAGTCCTTCTCACCATATCCTCCACCCTCCTTGTGTTTCAACCAGACTCTTCTGGTCCCAAGGGTGTCTCCAAAGGGAAGTATGCAATCGGATTCATATGCACTGTCTCCGCATCTGCTGCATATGCATTGGTGCTGTCCCTCACACAGCTTGCCTTCAAGAAGGTCATGAAAAGAGAAGGTTTTAAAGTGATCGTGGATATGATAATCTATCAGTCACTTGTTGCAAGCAGTGCTACCTTAGTGGGACTTTTTGCTAGTGGACAGTGGAAGAGTATAAAGAGTGAGATGGACGGGTTTGAACTTGGAAAGGCATCCTATGTCTTGACATTAAGTTGGACAGCAATAACCTGGCAGCTTTTTTCCATTGGTTGTATAGGACTCATTTTTGAGGTATCATCTCTCTTCTCCAATGCCATAAGCGTTTTGGGTTTGCCTATTGTTCCTGTTTTAGCAGTGATCTTTTTTCAAGATAAAATGCATGGGATAAAGGTGATCTCCTTGGTGTTAGCTATATGGGGCTTTGTTTCATATGTTTATCAGCACTACCTCGAAGAGTTTAATTCTAATAGTGAAAACAGAAACGGCAGTAATGTTTCCAAAGGTTTACTGCCAGAGGAGGTGAATGGATGAATTCTAAAAGCTCCCTGTATATGATCTTACTTCTAGGCTTATACATGTAGTGCAAGGTTCCTGAAGGAGCTACTACTCCTATTCCTTATCAATTACCAATGAATAACAGTAGGTGTGAAGTAGAAACTGCTTATTAAGATATCATCAATGTGTTATGGACCTTACATCACTGGGCAGGAACAGCTATCTTCTTCCAGAACCACATTAATATTTTTGCCAGAGGTCCCCCCCCCCCCCCCCCCCCCCCAACCTCTATCTCTCCATATTAATTTTGATATCTGACAAAGGGAAAAACTCAAGGTCTCATATCTGTTCTGTTAATAGATATTCACAAATACCACCACTTAAGAAACATGTTGCGTGAATGTAGTCATTTTGTGCTGGAGAATAGCTCATTCCAGTTTCTAGTATTAAGTATTAACTAATAAATCAGTCTTTAGAAATTTTGGGGTTAAAAGTTAAAACTGCCTAGGATAACTTTCAACTTGGTTTTAGATATTGCTTTAGCCTGAAATGGTTCCAAACCAGAATCCAGTTTTGACAAAATGCTTTTTCTTAGCTACAACTTTCATGGCCCTCTCTGTTATACTTATTTTGGTGCTTTCACTTGGATTGTAATATGATTTTCTCATGTCTACCTTACTACTCTTTAACCAAAACTTGAAACCCTTAGGCTGGAACCTCCTTTATTGTAAAGGTTACGTTCAATTGGTGGAAAGATTGCGTAAAACAACTCAAACCCTTTCTTACACATTCACAGCACTGTAAAAGTTTAGAAAGACAACTTTTGCCTCCCATTTACTCCATTTCTCCTACCCTCCTCTCTAGCCAGTCAACCAATACAAGAGATAGATAAGGCATGGAACTGGAACATTAAAAGAAAAAACTCGACAAGATGATGGTTTCATGCAGATGCCAATTGCTGTAAGTTTTAAAAGTAAAACCCAACAGGAGAGCTTTAGAGAGGCCGGAAGGCAGGGTGCCTAAATACAAAAAATTAGCATTTATTGTTTATTCAAAGCCTAACAACTCAACAAGATCCATCAAGCCAATCTTGGTTGCTCTATATCCAATAAATACTTCACAGAATGTAACCAAAGGAATGAAATTTTCATCAGAAAAGATGACAACTAAAAAGGTTGAATATAGCTTTGAAGTTTGACCTGAGGTAATAAAAAGTAATTTATAGTAGCAATTATAGTTGAATTTGTGGAAGAAAGAAGCTATTTTTGCATTTTATATGCTGACAAGCACATCATATATACAAGATAGACATGCTAGAAGCACAATATTGAAACTTACTGGATTGAAGCATCTTACGGATTTGCCCTTCCTCAAACTGCAAAATCATAATGGCTTGACTCTCGCCAGGAGAATTTAGTCTGCACTGTGGATATGTACAAATAGCTTAAGAGCAAAAAGAGAATCCCACAACAAAATTACTAATGCCATTTCACTAAAATACTTACATCATCTGCAACTTAAGTAAAAAACTCTGCCAGGGGCATATCCTGCTGGTCCTAAGCCCGAATAAAAGAGGAGAGTCGTAATAAGTTGACAGCCAATGTAAAACTAGTTTTGTTCTATGAGATAAATCATACTAAATATTCATTGGAGTGTCACCCTCTTAGTCACGCATTGTATCGAACTTTGGTGTACTGAAAAGTGATAGCCGATCTTAACTAGTTTGAGATTTAAGACTTATTTGAGTTGAGTGTCTATAGACTGTAATATAAGTAAAAATTGGGACTTGGTTAAACGAATTTATAATTACTAGAGGCAAAATAGATAAAATGTTATTCCATGTCATTATTGTTGTTGTTACTCGTCGTTTTGATACTAAATGTTAGTAATATATAGTCCCATCATCACGAATTTAAAGGAAGTTTAATAAATTAGTCCCATAATCTAGCTGACAATTACAACTACAAAAGAGATGTTATTAATATTCTGTGTAAAACTAGAACTAAGTATTAAGGTGTGCAAATAGAATTAGTCAAATTTTAGAAATACCTAACATTGATATCAATCTATGGTCCAAAACCAAATCCCGAAAGCCTGGCTAAAATTTGGCTTTACCATGTTTACAGCCTAGACTACAAATAGTTAAATGGAAAATAGCTCTTGAAGATATGAATTAGGTAATAATTTCTTGCAATTCATAATTTCAATTCAACTAAAAAGGAACTCCCCCACAGAATTACATATTCTTAAATCTTAACCCTTCCTTGTGGGATGGTATAATCACGTTCACATACCCCGTTCAAGGAACTAAAATTCGTTTCGTTTCCACCGAAATAGGAAAGTCGTTTCTGTTTCCACAATGATGGAAGCGAAACACCCCCCTCAAGAAAATCGTTTCCAAAGGGAAGGTGCAATTTTTCACTTGAAATTGAATGATTTCAGTAAAAATTGATAGAAACAACATAAATTTCTTGTTTTATGTAGTTTTTTTTTTTTTTTTACTTAAATGACATATAATATTTTTTGTATATTATATAAGCTTCCTAAGCATTCCTAATGTCAGGACTAGATGAGATTGCAATTTGATCTTTTTTTTCATTTTGTATGTCTATGTTATAAACTTTACTTTGTTATGTATTTATGAGCATTCTATGTATTAAATAAATTATATTTGAAACTTAAAATTACTATAATATATGTGTTATAATATGTTTTCAAGTGTTTCCAAATAATTTATAGTTTTCATGCCGTTTCACGAATCGTAGCCATAACTTGTAAAGAAGGAGTCACGTAAGGAGAGAGTCTTCTTACTCTTGTTAGGCTCTCAACATAAAACACAGTTGACCATCTAATCCCTGCTACCTGTAGGTAAGGTTAAACAAAGAATTCTGACATCAACAGAATGACAAACAAGTTTGAGTCGATGGAGTTAGAGAAAATGTGGGAAAAGAAAATTTGAGGAAAGAAACTAAGAGAGCTCAAGGAATGCCTTGTACCTTAAATAAGAAGGCAATAACACACAGCGGAAACCAAGTCCCAGGACCACTGCAAACTATTTGAGTGATGTGAAAGCTTCATTAAAAACCTATACAAAATAATGTTGAAAAACTGAAACCCAAAGTCAAAAATTTTAAAACAGATAGAATGACTGAAACAATATCACTTGGGGTCTATTATTTATCATTAGCCAAAGTGCACGAGCAGTAGCAAGTGAAGTTGTCCAAACGTAAGTAAGATATGACTGAACAACTTTTCTACTTAGGTAGATCTGCATGTGTTGTGCAGTAGTCTACTTTAGAAACCATTACAGAAATATATTTTATCTATCAATCAGCAATATTCAACTAAACATAAAATGGAGAAGCATCCAACACAGCTAGGCTAAGTTTAGGTGGTAAGAGAGGGTGTGGTTTGGGTAAAAGTTTAGATTTGACCATTGTGGAAAGAAAAAGAGAAAGAGAGAGAGAGAGAGAGAACTATCTTCCCTCTAACTCAATTTTAACCTTAGTCTCTTCCCCTTTTTCCAACCTTACTTTAAGTTAAGAAGAAGAACATGTTAATAAAATCCTGAAAATGTTCTCAGAGCTTGGAACGTTGATGAACATTCTTATGAATTCAATTCAATTATGCAAATCCGGTAGGAGCTGAAAATTCACTAATGGTATGAGTGATGGTCAGAATCAAATATGAAATTATTAACCAGAGGATTCACATACTCCTTCCTTTCCATCTTTTAGGCCCTATTTTACTCTCAAGAATGTCCCAAAATTATGTGTCCATTTTTGAAAATTACTTTCTTAGGTGTTTCAGTTAAGGAATATTTCAATAAAATAATGAGCCTCCTTGCACTTTGTGCACAGCCAAATAGGACTAATAAAATGGAAAGGAGCAACTACAAGTAACAAAATTCAGGCTAGAGTAAGAGGTCGCGGCCATTTAATAAGATGTAGACCACGTTTTAAAGTATCTCAGGGATCCATGGCTCCTCATTATGATTTTTTACAGATATCAAAGGAGACAATAAGCTCCAAACTGGTTGATTCTTCCAAAATTACAAAACTCCTTTAAAATGAGCTCAATTATAATTTTCACTAACAACATAAGAAGTTAAGAAACCGGAGCATGCTGGCATTATCATTTGTAAGTCCTTATCACAAGGCATTAACCCAAGCCCTTCATGGCGAAACAGTGTTTAAAATTGAATGAAAATCCATATAATCTGGGTCAATCTTCTAAAGATTGAGGGGAGTTTTAGTTTATCCTACAGAAAATATATGATCAATCATTCTTTTCGGCAGTGAATACTTAAGGAGGTAATTGACTGCAATCAAAGGAAGGAATAAGAAGAAATGCTCCAATGACATAAAATTTGACAAGCGATAATGCAAGTTAGACGAAAATCAAAACGCAAGTCCAATGCTATCTACCTCATCTTGTAAGGACATGTCCAACATGCAGGCCTTTTGGAGACTCGTATCATTGGTAGCAGCAGCAATAATAGCATCTAGGTGTAAACCTGTTCATTCACAGTTTAGACAACAGATTAAGCATCTTAGCTGTGGAACAGGTCACAGGAATAATAAAGTCAATGTTTTAAAGGATTTTTAACACTAACAATGTATCATCTTCCTCTATCAATTTTTTAACAGCAGCAATTTTTGATAGAATGGGAATTAAGTTACATCCAAAAACTAAGTTGAACTTACAATAATAATAGTACCAAAAATATGAGGTGGTCTATAACGTATTTGCAGACAACAGTAATTACAAATGTAAACTTACTCGTTGAAGACATGATGAAGGAATGACAGTCATTTCCCTCCTTATCATAAGTTATTACCGAAACCCACATTTATGCCAGCTAACAAAAAAAAAATTGAGAGGGAAAGAAAGAAAGAATTTCGAACTCCAAAGTAAGGTAGCTTTGAAGAAGGTTGAAAATTCTGCTAAATGCAGATAAAGACATATATCAAAAAACCACATCGAGCTAAGAAGAAATTTCCTTCCATAAAAACGAATAAAAGATTATCACTTTTCTGATATCCACAGTTTCAAAAGATAAATTTTGTTTTTCCTAAAAACACATATGATAAACGCATACGGACACAATCAACAACATGCCCACAAATGCGCCCAGCCTCCCACTAAATTATAGCTCACAAAAATCAAATGGGTTATAGAAAAAAAAAATATATATAAAGGGCTCAAATTCACATTACCATCGTCATAAAGTAATCAGGTGCTAAATCATAGAAATTCAGAATACATTATACTGTAAATCAATTTCCAATCAGCGAAAGGGAAAGGGAGAAGAAAATGCATTACTTACCTAGAAAGTAAGAGTCAATGTTTTCTCCAGTTGAATCTTGGGAAGAAGGAATTGGAGAAAATGAGACCAAAATAATAGAAATGTGAACATTTTGGAAACGAAAAAGGGAAAAGAAAAAAGAAGATCCATAACAATTCAAAGAAGAAATCAGAAAAAGTACCAGGTTCTTGTTCTATTGGAACCCTTTCAATTTGCAGGCAGTGCACTAATGGATGGCCAAGCTTCAGGTCCTGTTTGGCTCATTGCCATTTCCCTCGTTGGTAGCTGATTTTTTTTTTTTTGGTTTGGTGTCTGTCGGTATAAGCTCACCTCAATTCATTCATCTTTTCGGTTCTATTAAGCAATCGTGATTATAAATTTAATGGGATTTTATTTTGATAGATTGGATTTTAAAATCAATAAAGATTGGGTCTCACAGTTGTAGGGTCCTTTTGAATTAAAGACGAGACAAATTCAAATACGAGACGAGAATATAATAAATTTTTTTTTTTATGTGAGTGAATTAACTAAAGTGATTATAGTTGAGAGGTAACAGTTGTAAGATCTGTTTGAATTGAAGACGGGACGAATTCAAACACGAGACAAGAATATATATATATTATTTGATGTGTTTGAATTACCTAAAGTAATCATGGTTAATAAGTAAATTAATGAGTAAATTATAAAAAAATTAATTATATTTTTTAATTAGAGTATATTTTGTTGGTTTAAATGGTTCTATTTAAAGAAATAAAATTGAATGTTAAATGATATAAAAAGAAATGAAAGTAAGGAAGGATAGCATCTAAATGCGTGGTCCGGAGCTTGGATCCCGTGGAGAGGAAGTGGCTGGAGAGGTCTCTCTCTACAGAGGGACTAAACGCTGCCATTTCCTTCCCCGAAAGAGCTCCTCAACAATTCAAATTGAATTGCTTTTAATTTTTGGAGTTAATTTTACTTTTGATACTTCTAGTATTACAGTATTTTATTTGCATCCAGTTATTTTTAATTTGGATAATATTAATTTTTATGTTCTTCCACCTAACTCAGATTTAGTTTTGTAATGCTCTTTTATAAAGTTCTTATTTTTATGAATAGTATAAGTCAATTTTTTATATTTGGATAAAAAAATTTAAGATATTTCTACTTCTGGATTTTTAAAAGCTAAGAGTACTTTTTAAAATATCATTTTAAAGTTGGCTTCTGCTCTTGAAAATTTTTAAAAACTAATAGTAACCTCAACTTTTAATAAAAATTCGTATTTATCATTTTATTAATTAATGCAGTAGGTTAATTATTATTTTTTTAGTATAAAAATCTATTATAGTTAATTTAAATCTTTGGAATAGCTTTTCAGTGAATTTACCAAATACTAATTGTGACTTCTAGTTTATTAAGAGCAGTTTTTGTATTATTTTACTAAACACTATTGCTTATAACTTTTTAAAAAGCAACTCTAAAAAGAGCCTATAAGAGTACAACATCCTCTCAAAAAGTCACAACATTACCAAATCACACCTCTATTAATTTAGTTTATAATTAGTATTTAGGAAGAAAATAAAATTTGATATAAATTTTTTGTAATTAATTCACCAAATTTTGATATTTTCTTGTATTCAATTCAGTTTCAAATACAAATTGGGGTTTGTACAAGAAAAAAATTAAAGTTTTTATTAGAGTTAATGTCGTTTTAGATTGGAGTTTAGGAAACTTGCTGGTCCATATTAAAAGTTATAAATAAAAATATGAAATTTAAGAGATTAGCTAAGACAATAAAATTTAAATTTACATAAATTTTTAATTTTGACATAAATAATATATTTTTAATTATACTAAAAAAATATAAATTCACATGTGCACAATTTCTATCATCCTTTTCTACTATAAATTTTAATTAGTAATTTTTTAGGCACCAATCCGTTCAAACTTTAATATAATTTTTGTAAATGCAGATCTCAATTTGTATTTGAGAGTGCATTTAGTAAAAAAAAAAAATTATAAATTTAATAAAGAGAAAATATCAAAGTTTGGTAAATTAATTAGAGAAGATTTATATAAGCAATTTTTATATTCTTCCTAAATATTCATTTTCAAATTTTTGTTTCATTATTTATTTATTTATAAAAATCCACATGTCAAATTGTTATTCGTCATTCAGTCATGTCATCAGTCAAATAAATTTTCATCCATTTCTATCTGTTCACGTCATCTCCATCAAAGTTAATTTGGAACATAAGGTGATGGCAAAGACTCAATTAGGGCAGTTTTATAATTTTAGGGACTGAATTGCGAAAAAATAAATGATAGGAACCAAAGTAAAATCTGAGTAAAATTACATGAAACAAAAGTGTAATTTAACCAAACTAATATTGTCCAAATTAAAAGTAAGAGATCAAACGAGATATTCTAATACTATAAGAACCTAAATAAAATTAACCCCTAAAATATAAAGCAAAAAAATTCTTGAACTTTTTAATTTAGGATGTCAGTTTGGTTTGGTGGCGAGGTAGAGCCCATGGTCTAAAGCCATGGTCAGAAAAGTCTGAGGCCCTTGCGTCTTAAAAGTGCTGTCTTTTTGGATGACCCAAAAATAGATCATGGTCAACTAAGCTATTTTGTGTAAAAAAAATACTAAAAGGGCATTTGAAGTGTTTTGTTTATTTTTTAACTAAACTATTTTATGTTTAATTCAATTTTTATATTTAATTGAAAGTAAATTTATTTTTTATTCAGTTTTTATTTTAATTGAAGATTAAATGTAACTAAAATTAAATTTATAATTTTACTTGTAAATAACAAAATTAATTAAAAATTATACCTCTAATTAAATTGACAACTAAAATTACAAATTACAAAATAAGACCTAAAATTAAAATAACATCTACCGTTCGAGATTACAAAAAAGACTAAAAATTCAATCCAGTTAAAATAAGCTAATTTTTTATTATATCATGGACCTCTCCCTATTGAGCCTAGATGTGGATCATTCGATGAATTTTCATGTAGTCCTTGTCTTTAAAGTTCTCTTTCTCAAATATACTCCTCTCATAAATGGTCGAGAAAAAGATCGGGATTATTATCATAAGGTTGAAACTCTAAATCACCTAAAGCTTCCATTCTTATGAAATTATGCACAGTCATTGTAGCAACTACGATATTAACTTGTTTGAAGAAATATAGCGGGCATGTCTCGCAAGATGACAAAACGTTTCTTCCAAATTCTAAACACCCTCTCTATTGCGCATCTTAAACTTGAATGGTGGCAGTTGAAAATTTTCTTATCATTTTTTGGAATATTTGCAATGTCGTGGAAGTGTGGAAGATGATACCTTTCACATTTGTAAGGTGGTAGAAATCCATCTATCACTCCATATCCTGAATTAACCAAATAATATCTTCCTAGAGGTGGCTTTAGAAAATTTAATGAAGGATTTGTCAAAGCTTATCCAAGTACCTCGGCTAGTCGCGGGCAGTTCCAGCTTATCCAACTAAAACATAAGTAAAGCACAAGTTGAAGGCCACATGTGGCCATCATATTTTATGTCACATTTCTTTTCCTTCCAACAAATTCTGTTTGCCACTATGAGGGAACATGACAAGCAATATGAGTACCAGTAGATGGCACCAATACAATATTGGAAGAATGACATGTATTGTCAATCCTCTCATATTTCGCTTGGGATAGAATTGAATTATGGACCAATTGGCTTGATAATGTTAATGGCTAACGACATGACATTGTGTAATACACACTTAAACAACCTATGTATTGTTTCTCAAGAGCATTGCATCATTTCTTACAATGTACGATTCAACACTCTTTTTCCTACCAAATACAAAAACATAGCAACTATTTCTCTAATATGAGTATTTTTGTTGGCTACAGTTACTACCTTTGTTTGAGAATTTAGCAGAATCTCAAGAAGCATGGCGTTTTCATTCTGAAATTCTCATGATAACTAATTGGATTGCCACTTAACACTTCATCTACCTACGTGAGCCTTGTTTGTGGAGAGTTTTTACAAGGTAATTTTGTTATATATTTTTCAATGTGCTCAAAAGCATGTGCAGCTAAAATGATTGTTGTGGTTGCTAGAAAGTAGTTGTTAGCATCCTCCTCATTATTATGTGGAGATGTCATATCTGCAATTAAAGCAAGTGAAAGTTAATTTACAAAATACAATTTGATAATAGCACAATTAAAAAAAAATTAAAAATTTAAATTACAATTTCACAATAGCACAATTAAAAAAAAAATTAATATAGTGAAAGGCAATCTCCAAAATCAAATTAAAAAGGAAAAATACAATTTGGTAATATATTTGATAATAAATTAAATATGGGAAAAGTTTATTTCTAAATTACTACTAAACAATGTTGCACAATTGTAATAAATTGAATATATAGAAAGTTAATTTCCTAAATAAATTTATAAAAAAAAAAAAAAAGTCTTCTAATGAGCACAATAAATTATAATACCTACATATGAGGAGTTTCATAAATAGAATCAACTTGAAGGGAAAAAAAGAAAAAATTAAAGAATATAGAGTAGTTTAAAGGTTGTGTAAATTTGGAAAGAGTATTTATAGAGGTAAGTATAAAATAGGAAAAAAGAAAAAGATAATTAAATAAATGTGACCGATTGGCCATCTTAAAAAAAAAAAAAAAAATAAAATATATATATATATATTATATTATATTATTTCACCATTGGCCACCATCAACGGTCATATTTTTTGAAAGGAAATGATACAAATGGAGATTTGGTATAAATTTTGAGGACATTTTGATAAAATTAGGCTAGGGATTGGTAATTATAAAAACAGGACAATGGCAAAATAATAAATAAAAAAACTCAACCACAGCACAGCAAAAAAAAAAAAATTCACCCACGGCTTCTTGGCAGTGGCGGCCATGGCCGCTAGCGCCAAAAGACGTGATGCCAAAACAGGCTGCGGCGCATCCCAACGGCACAGAGCCCTTTGGCCTCGCCGCAAGCCATGGTACCAAACGGGAGATTTAGGTGTTTAATTTGAGTTGCTGAGTAACCATTTGGAAAGGACGTAGTGCCAAACAGGCCGCGGACGAGTCCCGGCAGTCCAAACGGTACCATAATAGAACAAGGCTGACTGAAGGTAAATCGGTAAAATTATCGTAGTAATGTCCATTTTTCACAACAGAACAAGGTTATACTGTTGGTAATGGACCAATGACATTGTACTATTCTAGTATTCTCCATACTCCTCTCTCTCTCTTTCTTTTTCCACAATTAGACATTTCAGTCTGTTGCTTCTTATTCTCTGAAAAAACATTAAATATCAAAAATACATTATGATTCAAATAAATTATTATCTACAAGTACAGGATTGCTATATAATAGGATGGACTAAAATAAAACATCCATAGAGTTATCCCAAAGCTTTGAAATGTCAAAAGTATAATAAAATAAATTGGCTATGCACCATGACTCAAGAAAGGTGAATTATTGTAGTTTACATAATCACTCACTTGAGTGATGGAACCATATGATTAATATTTTGTTTTTAGTTTTTAGTTTGTATTTCTTCTGTTACCCAACTGAGCATGCGAGTGCTCTCATAATAAAGAAAGAAAAAAGTACAAAAAAAATATGACCCTTTAAGTTTTTAGTGGGAAACAAACCATCACCTCAAACTTGGCTTGTACCTTACTATTGTTTTCATAAAGACACCTTTTTAGTTTCATAATTCATTAGCTTTCAAATTGATTCCCTTTTAGATTAGAAGATAATCTGAAATTTTGGTAATGATATCTAGAAAATGGATTGGATTCAATTGATCCAATCCGAATTTATTGAGATATATTATGTTAATAATTGGATTTACAGTAGTTAAAGTCTAAATCAGAATAATGTATTTTCATATTTTATTTTTTTGTCGCATATATACTTTTACAAAAATTCACAACTTAATAATTGAATTGAATATGATATCTAATTAATTATTTAAATTACCATATATTATAATATTTAATAATTAAGTTAACATTGAGTTAATCTAACGAATTGAATGCAATATCTAATTTAGTTTAATAAGTAAATTGCCATTTATTATAATATCTAATAATTAAGTTACTAGTGGATTAATCTAGTGATGAAAGAACTCAAGAAACACTTCCTAAGATGTTAAGAGTTCTGAGACTTTTTTATTATCATAATCTCTAGTTAGTAAGATTAGTTTAGATATAGGATCAGCACAATGCTCTTTGTAAAAATTCTTTTAAGTTTACAAATTTAGAGTGCATTATAATTCCTTGTCAAATAATGTGGAGTAGAGCCTACCTACCTTAATAGTATCCAATAATTAAATACACAACAAGGCAGGCATATAACATCACATAGTTAAGATCTTGAGCAAAAATTTAAATTACATAAAACCTTTGAAGGTTCCCCATAAATTAGACTCGCATATTCTAGTAAAGAACAATGCAAGAATCCCATTAAAAAAGACAGTTTTTTTTTTTTTTTTTTTAATTAGAGGAGGAAGGAGGCCAGATTTGAATCTTGAACCTGAACTTTAAAGATGGGAAGGTGTCACTGGACCACAAGTGTCCTGTCCATCAAAGAAGACATCAGTGCAATTATTACCAGAATTTTACAATGGAAAATTTATGTATGACTGTCCAGCCCCAGCCACCTCTGGCTATTGGTTTAAGGCTTTTTGTCATAGGCACCGAATAAAAGGTATACAGAAAGGGCTTATCTCCAATTTAGAAGTGACATCAAAGTAAACAAATAATTTAAATATTTTAATAATTTTTTTGAGAAATAAATAAATTGCATTAATATATTTCTATTGAAATGAGAAACAAACATGTTTTTTTGGGACAATGACACCCATAACCTGCCTCAACTGAAATATTATAACATACATGTACATTGTGTTTCTCACCTTCTCTCTCAGTGTCAACCTCTTCCTCTCATCATTTTTCTGAAACTTGGTCCACCTTTGACATTGGAGAAGCTCAAGAAATCCAACACCAAATCATGGGTAAGCCATATTTCTTTCTTCTTTTACTTATTTCAGTGTTAGGATGAGGGAGAAAAAAGAAACTTAAAGGATGATTTTCTATCTTAACTTACTGTTATCAGAACAAAATAATTTAAAGTTGAATAATCCATCATTTTCCACCCTCATCTGCTTCCCCTTTTTAGGATGAAATCACCTCTACTTTTATGACAATATAAGATATACATTGCATATAATATAACTTGGTGTATATTTGCATCTAAGATGTCAACAAGCACAAGTTATAAAGCCTTCGACACTTTTGAATGAAGAGAATACCATCCATAGGACTAATAGAGAAGTATTTTTGAAAGTGGTACATTCAAAATACACCTATTTGGGTTTACACAAATATCAGGTAGCCATGTAAATTGTAAAGCACAGCAACCTTCAGAAATTACAGATATAGCAGCTTACATTTTGATGGAATTCAAAGGAAACTAAACATAAGCTGAAGTGAGAAACTTAAGTGCATTTTAAAACATATCAGTTCATCAGAAATTGGCATTACTGTTAATACATTGATCCTTTCAATTCTCATTTTACCAGCTCAGGAAGCCACAGAAGCAGATTCCCATGTTCATATAAATCTCAACATCCAATCAACAACTCATGTTCGAAAAAACTATAAACGCTGGCTTCGGATTGTATTGTACGCACTCTTTCTCTTGTTTGGCCAATCAATTGCGACACTCTTAGGAAGATTGTACTATGATAAAGGTGGAAAGAGTAAATGGATGGCATCACTTGTTACAAATGTGGGATTCCCAATTCTTCTATTTCATTATTGCATATCAGCACCCAAATATCCTACTAGCAATAATATCCAAACAGAACCACCATCTGCATCAATGCTTGCACTTGTCTATGTCTCACTTGGACTGCTAGGGGCATTAAACTGCTACTTGTATTCAGTTGGGCTCTTGTACCTACCTGTATCTACTTATTCACTCATTTGTGCATCCCAATTGGGATTCAATGCTATCTTCTCTTTCTTCCTGAATTCACAAAAATTCACACCTTATGTAATGAACTCAATAGTCCTTCTCACCATCTCCTCCACCCTCCTCGTGTTTCAACCAGACTCTTCTGGTCCCATGGGTGTCTCTAAAGGGAAGTATGCAATCGGATTCATATGCACTGTCTCTGCATCTGCTGCATATGGATTAGTGCTTTCCCTCACACAGCTTGCCTTCAGAAAGGTTATGAAAAGTGAAAGTTTTAAAGTGGTCATGGATATGATAATCTATCAGGCACTTGTTGCAAGCAGTGCTACCTTAGTGGGACTATTTGCTAGTGGAGAGTGGAAGAGTATAAAGAGTGAGATGGAGGGATTTGAACTTGGAAAGGCATCCTATGTCTTGACATTAAGTTGGACAGCAATAACTTGGCAGCTTTTTTCCATTGGTTGTACAGGACTCATTTTTGAGGTATCATCTCTCTTCTCCAATGCCATAAGCGTTTTGGGTTTGCCTATTGTTCCTGTTCTAGCAGTGATCTTTTTTCAAGATAAAATGCATGGGATAAAGGTGATCTCCTTGGTGTTAGCTATATGGGGCTTTGTTTCATACGTTTATCAGCACTACCTCGAAGATTTTAATTCCAATAGTGAAAACAGAAACGGCAGTGATGTTTCCAAAGGTTTACTGCCAGAAGAGGTGAATGGGTGAATTCTAAAAACTCCCTAGATAGGATATTACTTCCAGGCTTATACATGTACTGCAAGGTTCCTGCAGGAGCTATTACTACTATACCTTATCAATTAATTGCCAATGAATAACAGTAAGTGTGAAGTAGAAACATGTTGCGTGAATGTAGTCATTTTGTGCTGGAGAATAGTTCATTCCAGTTTCTAGTATTAATTAATAAATTAGTCTTCAGAAATCTTGGGGTTAAAAGTTAAAACTGCCTAGGATAACTTTCAACTTGGTTTTAGATATTACTTTAACCTGAAATGGTTCCAAACCAGACTGCAATTTTGACAAAATACCCTTTCTTAGATATCACTTGGGGTCTATTATTTATTTTTAGCTGAAGTGCACGAGCAGTAGCAAGTAAAGTTGTCCAAACATAAGTTAGATATGACTGAACAACTTCTCTTCTTGGGTAGATTTTCATGTGTTGTGGAGTAGTCTGCTTTACAAAAATATATTTTATCTATCAATCAGCAATATTCAACAAAAGATAAAATGGAGAAGCATCCAGCACAGCTAGGCTTAGTTTAGGTGGTAAGAGAGGGTGTGGTTTGGGTAAAAGTTTAGATTTGATCATTGTTAAAAGAAAAAAGAGAGCGAGAGAACCGCCCACCCTCTAACTCAATTTTAACCTTAGTCTTTTCCCCTTTTTCCCAACCCCAAACTTTTAAGTTAAGAAGAAGAATTAATAAAATCCTGAAAATGTTCTCAGAGCTTGGAACGTTGATGAACATTTCTATGAATTCAATTCCATTAAGCAAATCTGATAGGAGCTGAAAATTCACTAATGGTATGAGTGGCGGTCAGAATCAAATTTCTAAAAGATAAATTTGGTTTTTCCTAAAAACACATATGATGAACGCATACAGACACAATCAACAACATGCCTAGAATTTCTCGCAGCCTCCCACTAAATTATAGCTCACAAAAATCATATGGGTTATAGAAAAAAAAAAAGGGCATTACCTGACCATCGTCATAAATTAATCAGGTGCTAAAAAAAAGAAATTCAGAATACATTTATTATCACTAATTAATTATTTATTTTAACATATTTTTATTATAATAAAATATCTAATAATAATAAATAATTTTTATTTTTATTAATTTTCTAACAAAATTACATAAAAAAATATTTTTTAATAAAATAATTTGTAAATTTTTTAATTTGTTCAAAATAAGTAATTCTAGTAAAATTTCTAACCATAACCCTAAAATTATTAATACATTTCTTATTATAATAAAAATCTTAATTTTGATTAAATTATTAATCATTGGCATGTATCTTAAATTTTTAACTTTAATTTTAAAATATTTTATTTTATTATTATTAGATATTAATCATAAATATTTACTTATTATCATTAATTATAATAATATTTACTCATTATCACCAAAAAGGTATGAGCATGCAAAGGAGAAGAGAGAAAAAGAAAGAAAAAAAATGGCATGCAGCTACTAGGGAGAAAAAAAAAAGGAAAATGAATGCACGTGGCTGGTCAAAAGGAAAGAAAAAATCATGAATGCATGTGGGTGACTTTACACTTTGCCAACACTTCAGTTTTTTATCAGTCACGAAGTGTGACTGGACTCGTAATTGGGCTTTGTGATTGAGCTCTAATTCGTGGTTTAACCCACGAAATCTTATTTTGGTCCATTCTTGTAATAAGTTTTAAAATTGGTCTATTTTTAAAATTAATTTCAAACATTGGTCCATTTTTTTACAATAGGTTATACTCTTGGTAATTTCTAGTATTCGCCAAACTTTCTCACTCTTTTATTTTTCAACAAGTGGACATTTCTATGATTATTTTTTGTGAAGAATTCTATATATGATTATTACTAATAGTTCTCAATGATCTATGGGGAATTAGGTATAAGTCTTTGGGACTATGGATTGCAGTATCAAGAAAATCTTGAAATGGATAAGGTTCTCTGGTGGGATTGTATGGGGTGTCCTTCTGTAGGAGGGTTCCTCCTTAGTTTGGTTGGGTTACTTTGTCTGTTTGTTGTTCTGGGCTTGGGTCGCCTTTGTACAAAAAGAAAAAGTAAAAAAAAAAAAAACATGATTGATAAGAAGCATTGACAACTGTAAATGGAAAGTGGAAAGAAAAAAAAAAAGTCATATCGTAAGCTTAATTATTTATAGTCAAGACTCATCGAAAAGTCCAAACTGTGTGGGAGTCTCCAGAATTTTCATGATGAAGAAGAAGATATTCACATTTGAGTTTTAAGCACATCCATTCATTATGTGTTTGTGTTTGTTTGAAATATTAAATTAAAAAGATATAAAATGCTAATTTTGCTTGTAAAGTATAAATATACTTCTTGATAATTGCTTATTTAGTTCAAAATTGACTTAATTGAATTAAAAAAAATTAAGTTTATGATATTGTAAAAGAAAAATATAATGATTTATTTTTAAATATTGGATGAATTAAGTATTTTTAATTTTCAAAAAAAAAAAAGTGAAATGGAAGAAGAACCATGAAAAAAAGAAGAAGAGAGTTTTTAAGAAAAAACTAAAAAGAGGGTCTTTAAATGAAATATCAAAAAGGTGGGGAGGAGAGTCGGCATTAAATCAACCGCCCAAATGCCGGTTAATACAGGTCTGGGCCCACACCATTGCACCTAATTAGATTGTCGTTTACATATCAGTCTCCAACCGAAAAAAAAAAAAAAAAGAAGCAAAAATACACAAGTCCCACTTGGATTGTTAGCTTTTGGACCGTGTGCACTTATAATTTTAGAAGCACTTTTTTAAAAAAAATTATCTTTTAAGGCATTTTTTTATATATATATTTTATATTATTTGAGGTACTCTATCAATCGATGTGTATAATTATCATAAAATAGTGATATGTCAAATTGTTATACCTCATACTATTTGTTGTTCTCTTTGTTCTACATATATATTTTTTATTTTTTATAATATTTTTCAGGTATTTTTTTCAAATTCATTATTGATAAGCATCGAACTGCACTATTTTTCGTTTTTATTTATTTATTTTTACTTTAATTTGATATTTTATAAAAACAGTTATAATACATATTAGATAATATCAATGATATGATTATTATTTTCAAAAAAATTTAATATATTTTTATGATGTTATTCATCATAAAATAAATTTTTATGAATACATAAAAAAATTAATTTTTTCCAAAATTAGTAAATTTTGTCTTATAATAGGTAATGAAAAAAAATAAATGTAAATAAAAAGGCAAAAGAAAATAAAATGTCATATTAGTTGTTATACTTTAATATTCATATTAAATATTTAATTGATGAAATAACCAAATAAATGATAGAAATTAAACTAAAAACTAAATTAAGACACAAATAATAATGATGTGTAAAAAAATGACATATCACTATTTTACTGTGATTATATTCACCGTTTTTTGGTAGAGTTTCTCAAATAATATAAAAAATATATATAAGTGAACTAAAACAATATAAAAAAAATAAATGTCTAATTTGAGAATGACCATTCAATTTACAATATTTCAAACTATAATATAATTTTATCTTATGTTTCCTCCGTTTCACAATTTTTTTTTTTTTTGTTGCTAAACTCCTCCTTTCACATTGGGGTACCTGATTCTGTGTGAAACACGGGGCTATTTTGGTAAATTAAATTAAATTGGATCATTAACCATATTGGTAAAATAAATTAAATTGGCATAAACACTTTCTGTTTTTCAAAGAGGAAACATATCAAGTGTATCAATTTATTTTACCAAAATATCCCCGTGTTTCACGCAGATCACGTACCCCAACCAATGTGAGAAGAGGAAACATAAAGATACAAAATAAAGGTAACTGATCTTAGAAAAAAAAAAAATTAATAATAAAGGAACTGATAGGTGAACTACCGAAAGTGATAGGTGCACGGGTGGGTCCAAAAGCTGACAATTTACGTGGGACTTGTGGGTTTTTTGGTCTTTTTCTTTTTTTTTTGGCATTTGGACCTAGTTTTTATTTTATTTTCTCCCCTAACTTCTTAGTTTTTTATTCTAACACCCTCTTTTCAGTTTTTATTTTCGTAAAAACTTTTCTCTTTGCTTATTTTTTAAAAATAAATTATCTCATGAAATCTAAAAAAAAAAAAAATTATAGCAAACCAATTAACAAATAAAATTTAAAATATGAAAAGTTTAAAAGTGATATATCTTTATACTTTTACAATATGAATATAAATAAATAACTATAAATTTATAAATATATATTAAATAATATTAAACAATTTGGTTCGTAATGAGACAAGTTAAAAAAAAAAAAAAAAAGTAGAACTCCATTAATTTAATAAAACTTCTAATATATTTTTAATTTGCTATGGTAAAAACATTCATTATAATATATTGTTCATTTGCTATAACAAACATTCATTAGAAAATTGTTATGAAAAAAATGTGTTGCTTAATACAGCCCATCATATAGACACAATCAACCCATTGACTAACATGTTCATTGGGTTAATGGCTCGATGATTAGGTAGAACACTCCGTGAGTACCACATCTTTATAGTTTATATCCGTATAATAAAACATCTTTATTTTCCGGCACTCTATAACTTATACTTTTTACATAAATACTGACTTAAGTTTAAAAATATTCTCAAATTCAAAAGTTCGTCTACCTGCATATAGTGGCGAATTTAAATATTTATATTTGAGGGGACCAAATTATAAAATAGATATAATGTACCAATATTTAGGTCTTATTAGGTATGGATTTTAAAATTAAAATTTATAGCATGAGAAATAGTTAGAGGACTTTTTAGACCTTCGAAGAAAAAAACTGAGTTATTATTACTTTTTTGTAAAAAGTATATGCATATTACATTACACTAAAACAAATTTATTTTCATTGTTGATTTTTTCTTCACTTTTTGACTTTATTCATCTTTAATCTCAAGAGTGTAACTAAATAAAATCATAAAATCATTCAAAATATATTATATAATAATTTTTTGTAGGGGTCAAAATTACAATTACACAATTTATCTATTATTTAATAATATAAAACTTTCACAATCTTGCTGGGGTCATAACCCCTATCAGTCCCAATATAATCTTGTCTTTACTTTCATGACTTGTTAATTAGTTTTTACGAATCACGTGGAGGATAATATATAATTGTAAAAATTGTTATTCGATATTGTAAAAGAAAAGTATAATGATATGTTAATTTAAAATGTTTGATGACTTAAGGTTTCTTAATTAATATATATATATATTTGAATTTTCAAAAACAATTTATGTGAAAATGGAAGAAGAACCATGAAAAAGAAGAAGAAGAAGAGAGTTTTTAAGAAAAAACTTAAAAGAGGGTATTGAAATGAAATATCAAAAAGGTCGGGAGGAGTGTCAGCATTAAAGCAACTGTCCAAATGCCGGTAAATACAGGTTCGGACCCACACCCGTGCACCCAACTAGATTGTCGTTTACATACCAGTCTCCAACCAAAAAAATAAATAAATAAAAAAGGCAAAAAAACACACAAGTCCCACTTGAATTGTTAGCTTTTGGACCGACATGTGCAACTATGTCTTTAGGGAGCTTTTTTATTTATTTTATTTTATTTTATACCAACACTTCAATAAATATTTTTTATTTTTTATTTTTTGCTAAACCACTTCACTAAAAATCAGTTATTATGATTACTATAAAATAATGACGGTCAAATAGTAACATATCAATTTTTCACACATCATAATATTTTTTTCTCTTTCTTTTATAAAATTATTTTTTAAAATTTTTTTCTAATTATTTTTTAAAATTCATTATTGATGAACATATGCATTCTTTTATTTATTTATTTTTACTTTTAATTTTATAATTTTACAACAAAATTTTTAAATATATATTGGATAACATCAATTATATGATTGAATCCTTCTCTCTCTATATATATATTTATGATGTTATTCACCATAAAATAAAATTTTATGAATATATAAAAATATATTTTATTTTTCATAAAATTTGTAAATTTTGTCTCATAATAGGTAATGATAAAAATAAACTTAAACAAAATGATAAAAGAAAATAAAATATCATATTAGTTAATATTTTTAAGATTCATCTTAGATATTTAATTAGTGAAATAATCAAAATGCTAGAAAATAAAATAATAATTAAATTAAAAAAAGAATAACAATGACTTGCAAAAAAATTGACATGTCACTATTATAAAGTGGCTATATTCATTGATTGTTGGTAAAGTACCTTAAATGATGTAAAAATATATATATAAGTACCTCAAATAATATAAAAAAAATAAAAATATTTGAGAATAATCTCTGAGTTGAAGTAATTAAACAACAGTATATTTTTAGTTTATGTTTCCTCTTTTAACATTGGGGTACTTGATCTGAGTGAAACACATGCGGATATTTTGGTAAAATAAATTAAATTGGATCATTAACCATATTGATACACAATATATATTTAGGCAAAGTTTCCTCTTTGAAAACCACGGAGTGTTCTCCTAACTTTCTTCCCCTCGGGCTACAGACGCGAATATAGTGGCTGATTTGAAATGGGTGTGTGTGAATTATTCTGGGCTGGGATCACAATTGTTCTTCTGCTGTTGATACCTAAAACTCTAGGTTGGGATGTAGAAGGCCACTATGCAACTTGCAAAATAGCTGAGGTGAATACGACAGTGGACTTTTTTTTTTTTTTTTTTTTTTTTTGCTTTTTATATATAACATCATTTTGATGCTTGAGATTACAATGTCACTTACTTAGATGGTTTTGAATTTTAAATAGGAATTTCTTAGTAAAGATGCTACAGCCGCCATGAAGCAATTGCTACCGGAGTCAGCTAAAGGTGAGCTTGCTGCTGTTTGCTCCTGGCCTGATGATATCCGACGTGAATTGCCTTGGAGTAGAGAGTTACACTTTGCTGACACTCCAGATTTTATGTGCAACTATGAATACTGCAGTAAGTTAGAAGTTTGTGTACTTGTTTGGCAACTTTTCTTTGGTTACTAGGAAAATAGTCATAAGGGTTTTAGTTTGCAGTTGGTTACAGCAATTAGAGTCACAATTGTTGCAGTGGACACAACAATCACATTTCCACTCAATCGCTGTACACATCGAGTGCATTTTGTGAAATGTTCCTGTAGTTGATGCTTTCAGCATGCATAACCCGATAACCACAACCACAATTGCAATTAAAACCAATATTCATGGGAATGCCAATTTAATCTATTGGAGGTTTGAGTTGCATCCAGATCGATTCATGCATGAACAAAGCTATATAGATGACAAAAACTATACGAGAAATATCAGATCGAATTGGGACCGAATCAAATGAGCTAGTTTAGGTCAGATTATATTTAACGTATTCAGATTGAATTAATTTTTGATTAGGTCAGTAGGTTTGATCCGATCCGGTCCTTTGCCAACAGTGGATACTCACTTTTCTCCCCTCTCTCTTTTTTGTATCATGCTCTTGTCACCTATAGGAGATTGTCATGACTCTGCTGGAGATAAAGATAGATGTGTAACTGGAGCAATCTACAACTATACAATGCAACTCGATGCAGCTTATAATCAAGACAACAAAGTAGTAACAAAATGTAAGTATTATATGTATATCACTAGCTAGATTCTGAGCTTGCTTGCATGCTATTGTTGCTACCATATCAATTCAAATGCATCCCCTCCTTCAAATTACAGACAATTTGACAGAGGCGCTTATGTTCTTGGCACATTTTCTAGGAGATGTTCATCAGGTATATTTAAGCTTTCCAAATATTCTAGCATATTCCTATATGAACTCAGATAATCTTTTACATGTATTTTGTGTTGATGAGACACATCATCAAATAACTATTTTAGATTCTGAGATGCAGCCTTTACATATGGGTTTCCTAGGAGACCTAGGTGGGAACAGAATAACAGTTCAATGGTATGATACTAACGCAAATCTCCACAAGGTAAGTTTTTTTTTTTTTTTTCCTTTTCTTTGTTTTAAAAGGTTAGTATTTTTCATCTGTGTGTGAGCGTGTCTCTTCATGTCAAATACTGTTCAAGAACCTTAACATTGCCTCCAGGTATGGGATCGTTCAATCATTCGATCTGCTATGGAGACTTTCTATGCTTCTGATCTGGCAGCGATGATAGAATCTATTAAAAGAAATATCACGGTATGTCATTACTTCAAAAAATTGCAATGTATACTGCAGTCCTCTCTTAATTTTTACACATTTCATATAAAATGTTGTAGAAACTCAGCAATATATCAAGTAATTGTTGTAGTAAAACTAAAATTCAGTTCACATTTTATCATCATTGTTGTAGTTAGTTTTGAACATCTCTACGCATGTATCCCTCTACAGCTTTATATCATATACTTACCAAGGTTTACTCACTGGCTGCAGTCCGATGATAGATTGTTTTGGGAACATTGTCCAAACAACTCCATAGCTTGTCCAAACCCGTACGTACATTTTCTTTAACTTTGTGTTCCTTCATCATGTCTATATATTAAAAAGAAGTATGAATTCCTAGACAGAATGCTCCTAATCAAAGAGCTAAAACTTAGTCTCACAAAGTAGATGCTGTTATGAGGAAACGAATCAGGAATTCTATATCGGAAGTTAGTTCAGTAAATTATCCTAATTTTGGAAATTGATGTAGTTTGGTCATACCTTGTATTTGTGTTCATATAAATATGTGTGTGTTTTATGAGGACAAGAACAACACAGAGAAACACAGATTTCATATTTAATATGACCATAAGTCCACAACATGACTAGGGATTCCTAATTGCAGGTATGCTTCTGAAAGCATAAGTTTGGCCTGCAAGTATGCCTACCCGAATGCCACCCAAGGAAGCAATTTGAGAGGTATTTTCTAATTTAATAGAAGTAAAACCATTTTGTGATATATCTAATCATGTAAAGGGCATTGTGAATTTTGGTTATAGGTTTTCTTTTGGCAATATAGCAAACTATGCAACACCCATCTCTTTTCTTGCAGAAAATTTTCTAGCCAATTTCTTTATTAATCAACATTCTGTGTTGCAATATATGGATACTCATAATTCCCTCCTCTATTTAATGTTAGATGACTACTTCTTTTCTCGGCTCCCTATTGTGGAGAAAAGACTAGCCCAAGGTGGGGTCCGACTGGCTGCTATCCTCAACCGTATCTTTGCACCTCAGACCAAAGTTGCTCAAGCATGAAGATGAATGATAATAATTATGAAAATGTGAAACATTAATATATATACCATGTACTGGTAACTTGAAGAGTGCTGGGATTAAATAATAAGTGTTTTCTGCACTACTTGTAAGAGGGACTAATCTCGGTTGGCCTATTAATTAGCAGCTATTATGTAGTCGGAAGACAATATTGAAATATCAAGTAATTTTGACTACCTCTTTTATCTGTCCTTTGGTTTTTTTCTTTTCATTTATGCATCACTAGTCTTTCTTGTTTTGTCTACTTGTGTAATTAAACTGCCAATGATGAATGAACTGTTAATCTAGCAGCAGCAGCTCCCTCCCATTGACAGGAAAACTCATGTTTAAAGGCAGATAAAACAGTAACACTTCTAGGGCGAAGGCAGCTCGTGCTCATGAAGTTACCAAACGACATGAAATATAAAACTAAAAGTAGACATTTGTAGCAAGCAACTCACCCGGTAAAATTCACTTCTCTTTTTGTAAAGTCATTCATTTGCTGTAAGACATGGTCTTCCTTTGCAGTGAAAGCCATTACATTTTCCTCTACTTTGACAACTTCCAACAGCATACAGCCTAAATATTCTGCAGACAAATCACAAAAAGAACCACATTCTGCTCAAACAATTCAGAATATTGCATGTAATGTATTAAAAACAACTAAATGCAACATGAGAATGCCACACCAAAAATATTATGAAATTTGATTAATGGAAATTTGAAATTTCTGCGACTAAAATTATTAGAGTAACAATTTTAAGGCAAGCACACTAGAATTCATCCTATCAACCAGACCCTTATCAAGCAGTCCAGACAAAAAAAAACAGGACTTTTAGGTTAACAAACTAAGGTAATAAACTTTATAGCAAGATCCAATTACAAACATCAACAAGCCCTAAACTTTAATACCATTTCGCAAAACAGAGACAACAGATTTAAGCAATTGAAATCAACATATTGAAAATGAACAAATAATAAAGAAAGCAAGTGAGAAAATTTTGGCTATTAGAAAGCAAGCAGAAAATTTAATTCTTACTGCTCATATAAGATTTGTAGATGCCAAAATGAGATCAAATGCTTAAAACAACTTAGGAAAAGCAAGTCCCCAAAGCAGTAGACTCTGACGAATTCAAATTTTTTTGTCAGTGGAACAACATAACATACAGATTTTTTTGTTTTTGTTTTGATAAGACACATTTTTTATATGCACTAACTTTCTTGCTAATTCAAAAATTAAACTGTACACCAAATTTTGGGAGATTATTAACACCCATGTACATGAAGCTTTACATGCCTCTAAAATTTATGCTTCTTTTGGGAAGGGTGGAGTTATTTCCACTCAAAAGTAGTCTTAGTTCCACTCGCCCCTCTCTTGGGTAGGTGGGACCCACCGAAGAGATAGAGAGTGAAATTAAGACTACTTATTGAGTGGAATTAGTCTCTCCCGGTAATCAATCCAGCTAGGAAAATGTACTGGCTGCTTTGATTAATTAAACACAGAAGGGGCTGTCAAAACTGCTACTGGTGTTGGTCGTATAGGTGGTTTACTATGGGATGATATAGGCAGCTCGGTGTGTCGTTTTGCCCGGAGTGAGAATTTGCGACGTGCTGCATGCTGAGTAGTGGCCCTGTGGGCTATTGTTGAAGGCCTCTCCTTAGCTTGGGACAAGGGATTTACTCATATCCGCGTGGAAACTCGAACACAGCAGTGCATCTAATTCTTAAGGAGGATATTCACTGAGACAACTATGGTCTTCTTAGCAGGATCAAACTGGGGTTGCTTTCTCCAATGATTGTGTTTAGTTTTCTTTTGTCTTTGGGCGTTTAGCCTACTTCTTCTACCAAAAAAAAAAAAATTCACAAATATGTACTATGTGCAAATTAACTAAATTTTATAAAACAATGCACAAAAAAAAAAAAAAAAAAAAAAACCTAAACTTTAAAACAATAACATATACACATAGTAGTTGAAAGAATGGAACTATATCAACTATTTATTGTGCTAATACAAAAGGAATATTAAACATTTAAGATTTGAGCCTATTTGCTGCAACTAAACAAGCCAAACAAATGGTATACTCCCAAAATTGTGACCAAAATCCAAATTGATTGTTAAGACTTGTATAGAAAATAGAGGCAAAAGAAACCTCAAGCTGCATCTGCAAGACTGCAACTGCTTTATATGTTATCCTGTCGTCATTAGAAATCAGGATCAAGAATATAAGATTCTGAGAAAGAAAGAAAAAAGGAAACAATCTAGAAGATCGTTTTCACATAACTCAAATATGAACTAATGAAAATGAGAACTCCCAACTCATAAATAAGATGATTTTTACACAACTAAAACGAGAAAATGCATGCTAATTGGAAAGCAAAAGTTAGAGATCCCAAAACCGTGTACACAATCACAAAAATAAACCATATTGAACTAACGGATCTTAGATAAGAGGCTCTGTCACTCAGCTATTCAGCCAACAAAACTTTAACCATAAAACAGAAGCAAGTATAATAACTCTTATCACGGATGATACAGTACTCAAATAAATGTTCACCGTAATGACCACTAATAGAATGAAAATATCTGGTTTAACTGAATAAGTGCACCACTTTTGGTTTGGACAAACAAGAGAAAAAAGAAAATAAAATGTTACAAATAACGCCTTTGGTACAACCAAACTTTTCTTTTTCTACTGTTTGTTTGGTACCAGAATTGAGACAATATAAAAAGAGGAATCTTCAATGTATTATGTTGATCGTATCTTCAATATGTTTTTTTTCAAATGATGCCGCATTATTGAGGGTACGATTGTTCCTCTCAAGCCAAATCACCCACATCAAACAAAGAGGAGCAGCCCACCAAACTAGCCTACTACTTCTTCCTCCTCCTCTCCATTAACTCATACATTTAAAAAAGATACATTAGAAGAATTTCAATCAAACATGATAGTGTTTCCTCCCACTATAATTGCAAGGTGGAAGTAAAAATAGGCCAGAATTCAGCTTGAAAGGATTGAGAGACCAGATTTTGGTTCTGTAGGGTGAAGCATTAGCTTTACCTGACAACTGTTCAGTTTTTTGAATTGGACCAATTTGGGCCTATTTTGTACCCGTTCTTCCATTTTATTTGGTGGGTTAAAGGATATTACCAAATAAAATCACATCTAAACAGCTTTGGAGAAGGTGTAATTTTCATCTGGATGCATGTCAGTAGAGCATATACTAAATAACAAGTTCTAAATCACATCCCATAAATGTTAAACAAGAGGAACTCAGACCAATATGCTGTTATGAGATCCGTGGACCAATCTAAAATCCATTCCTTTATTTATGATAGATCTTATTACTTGTTGAAACTTTTGAGAAAATAAAAATGTTCAGAACACATACAGAATCTCGGGGCTGCAGACTCCACATGAAAGGATATGTAGATGATTAACCTGTAATCTGTCATCCAATATATAAACACAATTGGGGAAGTAAGTTGAGGCTGTACTTCAAGTGCTGCATATGCACCATCTTTTCACCAATGTGGGTGCTTTCTTCTAATGTCATCCATTAATGACCTTGAATGTAGTTGCACAACTTGTGAAGTTTCTTTTCCTTTAGTTTATATTTTACAAATGCACGCACTTTAGTTGATGGTAGTACAAGCCTGCTATATTTGGAATGCAGGCCAGAAAGCCAGAACCGCACTCATTCAACATTTGACAGATCTTTTATCCACCCATGGGAGAAAGATGTTATGCTAGAGTTTTGTTACACATACCCATCGCTAGATGTCTGGCAGATATTCACACTCTCGCAGACGAGTGGTCAATGAATTCAGACCAGCATATATGGAATCACTTTCAGGATGGGTCCTATCACCTTTTCTAAAAACATGCAAACCATTCTTGAGCTCAATCCAGCTACACCCTGGTGTCTTCTTCACATTTTGCTGCCTCATTGTATGTCTAACCTCTGACACCTCTTCATACCTACCATCCACTCCATAAATATTGGATAGTAATACATAAGATCCAGAATGCCCCGGGTCAAGTTCATTAACCTGCTTCGCAGCAACCTCAGCCAGGTCTGTGTTCCTATGTAGCTGGCAAGCTGCTAATAAAGCCCTCCATACCACAGAGTTGGCCTTAATGGGCATTGTCAGCAGCAATTCATAAGCCTTCTCAATACAACCAGCTCGTCCTAGCATGTCAATCACACAGGTGTAATGTTCAATGGTTGGAGGGACACCATATTTTGACTCCATTAGTGACAAGAACTTGTGCCCCTGTCTCACCAAGCCTGAATGGCTGCAAGCAGACAATACTCCAACAAATGTGACCTCATCAGGTATTAGTTGTGCCTCACACATACAAGAAAACATATTTAATGCCTCACTACCATAACCATGCATTCCATAACCAATGATCATGATATTCCATGATGCCACATCCTTGTCTCTCATATTACCAAAAATTGCATGAGCATCTCTCATATTTCCACATTTTGCATACATATCCATAACAGCATTGTTCACTGAAATATCATCAAAACAATTACTAATGCCATCCTTCCCCATCCCATTAACAATCATATACCCATGTATTTGTCTACCATGCATTAACGCCGCCAGATGAGAGCAAGCTGGAAGGACTGTTGTGATAGTAACCAAATCAGGTCTAAACCCAGTATCCAGCATTCTATTAAAAAGCCGCAAAGTTTCATCATAATCACCACATTGTTCATGAACGGATATGATTGAGTTCCATGAGTATAAATCCTTCTCGTTCATTATCTCAAAAATATATAAGGCATCAGTGACACACTTGCATTTCCCATAAAAATCAACCAGCGCATTAGAAACCGCGACACCTGAATTATAACCCATTTTCACCACAAATCCATGAACAGCTCTCCCATTGTCAAAGTAGCCCATCATTGAAAAGATAGACAATACACCAGTAACAGTAAATCTACTTGGCACTACTCCATTTTCGACCATTCTCCTAAAAACCTCCAGAGCCTGATAGAACTGCCCAATCTGCGCATACCCATTGACCAGTGAATTCCAAAGCACCACATCCCTTACTGGCAATTCCTCAAACACATCCTGTGCCTCCAACATTAGCCCAAATTTTAAATAAGTATTAACTAAAGCACTCCCCACAAACACATCCAATTCCAACCCAAGTTTAAACAACAACCCATGAATCTTCTTAACCTCCAAATCCTCCAGGGAATCACAACAAGCTCTGATCACGCACGGAAACGTGAACTTATCCGGTACAATCCCTGCCCACCTCATTTGCGTATAAAACTCAAACCCATCTCCAGCAAGCCCATTGGCAACTAACCCAGCAACGATAGCGTTATATGCAAACACATTCCTATCACCAGTTGGGCAATTAAAGACATTAAGTGCGTAATTCATGAGGTTGCACTTGGAATACATGTTAATAAGGCTGGTGATAGAGACTGGGGAGTTAAGAAAGCCATTAATGAGCATATAGGAATGAACTTGTTTACCTTTAGAGAGGCTTCTATAGTTGGCACATGCTTGAAGGGAGGCAATGCAGGTGCTGAGGTCGTATGGGGACTTGAAATATGGGTCCAAAGAAGGTGAAGAAGAGAAGCAGTAGAACAAGCCAGAAGGCTTGTTGACTAATACTCTGTAGAATATGATCCTTCTACCCATCTAACAGGGACCTGTCTGCTAATCAGTCTGCAAAAGTTATCAACTTTAATGCCGGAACTTAAAAATATTGTCTTGGTCCTATCGGGTTGTTGCTTCAAGTTTAAACCTTTGCAAATCTAATTTGAGCCTCGAAAAGCATTTACAAGCTACAGTTGATTCCACTTTTACTCACTCATCCAACTTAATCAATCACCGTAGACTTCCCTGATGGAGTGACCTGGACCCACTTCTTGTGTGGGTCCCACGATTCCATCACCGTTCACGTTAGATAAAATTTTAATGGGAAAAGCTTTAATCATAAACATTTACAGGTGGCCACTGACTGAGATATTTAACAGTCTTTTATATTCCTTACCTGAAGGGAGAGAAATGTTAATGTGTGGGCATAAGTATTTCTTCTGTTGAGGCAAAGAAAAAAAGATAGTGGCTGTAGAAGTTGTGGCAAAGAAACCGTTGCTCTTAATGCTTACAGGCAGAGGTGGAGAGAGATGACAATGGCTGCGAAGCTGACAACGTGTTTTGTGAGTCGGAGCTTTAACGGACTGGACTGCAAGCACTCTAGAATACGCTTTCCTTTGCTTTCTTATCGAATACTTCCTGCTTCTTGTAAAATGCGACAACGGAATCTTAGGTACTCTTCTTTCTCTCTCTCAACCTCCAATCCCTTTTTGCAATTTTCTGTTTCTTTGAATGTGGTTATGTTGCTTGATGATTTGCCTTGTAAGTTCTTGGCTTTTAATTACTGGGGATTGATTCTTTATTATTAAATGATTTTATTTGGGGGTGGAATTTGACTTGAGCAAGCAATGTTTGGATTCATCATTCATGGGTTCACTCAGAACTTATCCTCTCTGATATTGGATGTTTACGAAATGCGTTTGGCTGATTACTTTGGTTTATTTTGAAGATGTATATCTCAACGGGGTAGCTGAAAATCGAGAAGCTAGTTGCTTTCTTTTCTTATACATATATGTATCATTGGTTTTTCTTGAATCTTGACTTCATTTTATATATTATAGCTGTTGTTTTTTATTTCCATTGCTCCTTTTAAGATGCCACCATATACAGACAGCTGATTTCTTTAGCCTTGTATAGATTTAACAAAGCTTATTATTGGACTAAACTCTAGAAAGCAATTTACAAATGGAGACAATTTACAAATGGAAACAATCTTAAGAGCATCTCCTAGAAAATCTACATTCACTGATGATTCTTGCCCAGGCCTATAGGCTATAAGACTTCTTAAACAGAACTAACACCTTACTATTGACCTGAGTGACTAACAGTAACGAGCTCCATGTATCACACTTAGTCATCAAGTGTTACATTGAAGTCCCCAATTACAGTAAGCACAAAAGTAGTCTGGACTCCAGAACCATAAGAAACAGGGTAATTTGTCCTGAAAAGTAGTACCAAATAGTATTGATCTGCTGGTTCCTCGAAGAAATTTTTGAGATATTTGTGTGCGTGTGCTTATGCATCTCATCTTATATCCTTTGGGATTGAGACTTGCACCTTCTAAAGTTGGACAACCAGGTTTAGCCTTTTTGGTCTTGAATTGGATTACTTTAGAATGTGGATTGTTGATAAACAAACGAATGAGAGACGACTGCTGATTCAATAATGCAGAGGAGTATACTAGCTGTTTTGTAAGGGATGTTAGCTATATGGTTTTCAATGTATAGGTGTCCATGAGACATAATACTTATAGGTCATACTTGCTTGGTTTAGGTTTTCAATACACACCCATATTTTTTTTAATAAGTAATGCTTTTATTAATGAGAAAGGGTCATATCTTTATACACAAGACAGATCCACCAAAGGCAAAAAAGTAGTAATTGTTTCGTATTGAGTGGCTTAATTGCAATATCCAATACTATATGTAGAATTTGTTTTCAGGACATTTTTTGGCTTTTCATTTTTAATCATAAGGTGTAGTCAAAGTCTATATATTAGTTCATGAGTTTTATAATATATCACCAGTATTTATTGTTTCATTTTGGTTGAGTGAGCAAGTGATAATTGCATGGGGAAGGTCTATTCCTCTTTTCTGCATCCCTAGTTCCACACATTGGAGAAACTTACACTGGGATTACTATGTGGGTGTGGACCTTAACTAAATTGAATTTTATATAGTATTTTGTCTTGCTTAGGGGGGGTGGGGGGAAGGGTTCTTACTTGGTTGGTTTGAGTGCAGAGAGAAAAGTAAAAGTCCTCTAATTCAAACCTGCAAGTAATTATTCTCTCTTGAGAATTCACATACTTTTATGGCAGCTGAGACCTCAATCTTTGATGTTAACCTATAACATATAATCTCAAGTTCATAGTGCTGCCTTCACTATTGAGATTTGATTCTTTTTAAATTTTATTGAGGCTGTTGGATACTCTAATCAGCTTGTAAATTCTGTACCTGAACTTCAATATGCACTAATTGATAATTTAGTCCAATGTATGCAGTTCCCAACATAAAAGACAACAGGTGAAGAAAGCTGCCCATGAGCTTTCTTCCACTGATGGAGATTCCCAGTTGAATGAAGACAAGGACTCTGAACTCAAAAAGGTGCCAATGGATGGACTTCCAAAGATGAACAAAAAAATCACATCCAGTGATGATAATAAAAACAGTATACCTGCGGAGTTCATCGGTGCAGAGGAGTTCAATGGAGATTCCTTGTTGAATGAAGATGTGGACTCTGAACTCAAAAAGGGTCCAATGGATGGACTCCCAAATATGAACAAGAAGATCATATCCAATGATGATATTAAAAACAGTGTACCTGTGGAGTTCATCGATGCAGAGGAGTTCAATGGAGTCTCCCAATTGAATGATGATGAGGATTCTGAACTCAAGAAGGTGTCAGTGGACGGACTTCCAAGCCTGAACAAGAAAATCATATCCAGTGATGATATTGAAAATAGTATACCAGTGAAGCTCATTGATGCGGAGGGTTTTAGTCCAACTGTACAAGATGAAACAAAACCTTCGGTATTTCATTCTGACATATAAAGCTAAATTAGATCATAATCTTCATTATTCATGGGGTTAAAGTATTGTCTTCCATCCCTTAGATGTCACCAAGGTTTCAATTTTGCCCCTACAGGACTTTTAGAGTCACTTTTGTCCCAAAACTTTTCAATTGTTTCCAATGTCTTCGTAGCCTCTACTGTCAGTTAGTCAAAGTAACAGTCAAAGCTGATATGGCTCAAATGTGTCAAATTTGCTCTTTATTTAACGACAGTGCTAAAATGATGCCTCTTGTATCTTAAGAAGTCTTCCCTCCCTCTGTATCCCCCATCTACAAAAATCCAAGTTTCACAATACCTAAATTAGAGAGTGAGGAGTTTGAAGCTACAAGAACAGTTGTCTTAGTCATGTCATTGAATAACTGTAATAGTCTACCACTGTTGGGGCCAAATTGCCAAAGGCAGCTTTTGATCAGTATTTAGTATTGGTAATATGGATTGGGAAGACATTGCATGCCGCGTGCAAGTTTAGGGACAAATTGATACTAAATCTCTTTTGGGGACAAAATAGAAAACTGTCAAATTTTATGGAGAAAATAATTTAGCCTTCTGCATGGATGATTTATAGTTTTCGAGAACCTAGGCAAGAAGAAAGGTTATTTGTTTAGATACGTTATATGAATATACCATGACCAACATTCTTTATTTATTAAGATACAAAGTTCCAGGCAATATCTTGCGGCTGTGCAGTTCCTCAGACCTAATTATAAGAGAAAGGAAACTCAAAGATAGCCATAATTAATTTATAACTGAGACCTAAAATCGATTGTGTTTCTCACTCTTGATGTGCTAAACAAATTATTTTTCATCATATATACTTTTACCAGTTATTGGTTTCTAGTGAGTGTTATAGTTCATTTGATGATAATTACATAGCTTTTATATTGATTGTATTGCAGCTGTAATGTTTTCAAAAAGGACAGTAATTTTAAATTTTCATCATTTATAAATTGGATGTTGCATTAGCATTTTATGCAACTACAGTAAATCTGAAAGATTTGTTTCACATTGGTCAGTAGCATCTGCTAAATATATCTTAAGCAGCTTAGCCTATTTGAAGAATCTTTTCAAATGCAAGTCATGGAACTACAGAGTGAAATGCAGAAAACATGAGATTTGTATTGGATCCAAATTATTTTCTTGGTTTTGACTTTGCAACAGAGTCTTGATAGGAATATTTGCTCCTGTGTTTGTCATTTACCTGGGCAAGAAAATATTAGATAATGATAGAGAAGACTCCAAAGAAGTTATCTTGATTAATAACCTTTGTTTCTTAGGCCATTAATATAGATCGAAGAGGGCCACTTTCAGGTGTTGAACTTGGAGATTTGTTAGCCATGATAAGCAATTCAGAGAAAAGTAAGATATTTTTCTGCTTTATTTAAAAATGTTTGTGAAATCTGATACCCTTATTCTTTGATAATTAATTCTATTCTATCATTTTACTGAAAAGAGTTACTCTTGCTATAGATATCCTTCTTCTTAATCAAGCTAGAATTCGTGCCCTCGAAGACGTTGACAAGATTCTTGCGGAGAAGGAGGCATTGCAAGGAGAGATCAATTTCTTGGAGATGAGATTGGCAGAAACTGATGCACGGATCAAAGTAGCAGCGCAGGAAAAGATACATGTGGAACTCTTAGAAGATAAGTTGGAGAAACTGCGGAATGAGTTGACTCACAGGGGCAGTACTGAAAGAAAAGAGCTTGAATTGTATGAGAATCAAAATATGATTTTGAATGATAAATCCCTTCCAAGTCATGATAATAGTATCTATTCTCTAAGTGAGGAGCTTAGTTCATTGAAGGCAGAAAATGCCTCTCTGAAGAATGACATACAATCACTTAAAACAGAGCTTACTGATATCAAGAATACAGATGGACGTGTTGTAGCATGGGAAAAGGAGTGCTCAGTTTTGGAGTCTTCACTAAAAGAGTTCGGAATCAAAACTCTTAGTTTCTCAGGAAGAGGTTTCAGAGCTTTCTATGCTAAAAGTTGAATGTAAGGACTTAAGGGATAAGGTAGAAAATTTGCAAGCATTGTTGGACAAGGCAACCAAAGAGGCAGATCAAACTATTATAGTGTTACAACAAAACCAGGAGCTTCGGAAGCAGGTTGATAAACTAGAAGAATCCCTTGAAGAAGCTAATGTCTATAAGTTATCTTCGGAGAAAATGCAACAGTATAATGAATTAATGCAACAAAAAATCAAACAATTGGAGGAACGTCTTCAAAGGTCTGATGAAGAGATAAATTCGTATGTTCAATTGTATCAAGAATCAGTGAAAGAATTCCAAGATACACTTAATAAAGTGAAAGAAGAAAGCAAAAAAAGGGCACTGGATGAACCAATGGATGATATGCCTTGGGAATTTTGGAGCCGTTTATTGCTTATAGTAGATGGGTGGTTGCTTGAAAAGAAAATATTGGCAAATGATGCAAAGCAATTGAGAGATATGGTGTGGAAGAGAGATAGGCGTATTTGTGATGCATACATGACCTGCAAAGAGAAGAGTGACAATGAGGCAGTGGCTACATTTATGAAGCTGACGTCGTCATCAACACGGTATCAACTTTAATTAGCCTTTATTTATATGTATGCATACAATGTTGTCTTATATTCCCCTTCTTTTGACCTTTTAGTCCAGGATTGTATGTCGTTCATATTGCAGCAGAGATGGCACCAGTTGCTAAGGTGAACTGATCATAGCTCTCCACATCTATTTCTTCTTGCCAAGTTTTTTGAAGATTTCTACAACTAGATTTCTTTTGTTATTCATTCTATACTTTGTGTGCTGTGTAGCAGACAGTTTGAATATAATTTGACCAACTTGCAAGAAGACAAAATCTTTTGTATCTTTTATCTTGTCAATTTTGTTATCAAAATAAGAACTAGAGTGACATGCATATCGAATTGTAGTCACTGAGTTGGTTTTGGAAACCAACTTCTGTCAAAAAAATTTAAATCCATAAAGTACCTGCTCTTTAACTTGCATTCTTTGAAGAGGTCAAGTGCTAAACTACGTTGTCTCTCCTCTGATGTGGTTCCTTCCACGTTCACTAGTTGTTTCTGTATGCTTCAAGGTGCATGGGATTACTAGTGTTAGTAAGTTGAGGGAGAATTTGTAAATTACCAAGCTAAATCATCCATTATTAACAGAAGAAAAACACCAGCTTCTAAAAACTCCCCCCTCTTCAGCCCTGCATTACTTACTTGCCAAATGAAGTCTTCAGTTGTTGTACTACCTTCCTGAACTTTCTGTCTGGAAGCACATCGGGTGCAGTTTTCCCTATGATTGTGACATAACTAGAATTAGAAACAAATCTAAGATGAGAGGCACTTCTTCTATGTATGTAATGAATATTTTCTCAAAGGCTTACCTCTTTCCATCTTTGGTCTTCTTGGTATTTGTTGCTATCTTTTGTAAAATAAGAACTTGTGTGCAGTTACCATCCCATGCCTTCTCAGAATATGTGCTATTGTCACTGCCAGATATCAGTTTCTTTGAATTGTTCTCATATTACTGGCCTTCTTGTCATAACCAAGGGACTAAATTAAAAATCTTTTCGTTTTCACCAAAACGGGTGAATCGTTTTCGTTTCCATAGTTATGGAAGCGAAACACCCCCTCAGAAACGAAATGTAAAATTTCAGTGGAAACGGTGGTGTTTCCATCGAAACGAGCAAATTGTTTCTGTTGTTTCCATAGGAAGTTTGTAGTTTTTCATTTTAAAGGCTTGATTCGGTAAAATTTGATGGAAATAACATAAATTTCTTGTTAAATAAAATTCTTGCTTTATGTAACTGGTTTACATAAACTATAAATTTATTTTTATATATTAATAAGCTTCCTAAGCACTCGGATGTGATTGTAATTTGATCCCACCTTCAATTTGTATGCCTATGTTAAGGTTTTTACTTTGGGATGTATTTATGAGCATTCTATATACTAAATTAATCATGCTGGATATTTACAGTTATTCTAATATGTGTTTTATTATATGTTTTCATGTGTTTCCAAATAATTTACTGTTACCATGGTGTTTCATGAATCGTTTCTATTTCCAAACTTATCGAAGCGGTACCTTGAAACTAATTTTAGTACGTAACTCATAATTGAAATCTATGTAGTTTTTCCATACTTTCATGGGTGGTACAAATTAATTCTTCTTATAAATGATTGTGATTCTGCATGTGTCTTGTATTTAACTGCCTCCAAAATTCGTAAAACTGATATGGATGAAGATAATTTGGTGTGCTAAGCTTGATATATGTAGTTGGTCCATGTTCTGTCATCTTAAGCTTTAGGGGGAATTGGTAATTCATCTGGATACCGGAACATTGTTTACCTTGATACTTACGTTACGTGCATGTTAATGCTCGTGTATTCATGTGCCATGTACATGGAAATTTGCTGATAAATATGTTTATTAGTTATGTTCATGCTGACCAATGTGCGGTATTTTAACAAATAAGAAGTCAGATATGATTGTCTCAGACCTGTATCTGTTACAGAAATCTCTGCTCTAGTTATTTACCTTGCATCTATGAGAAAACGCTTCATAATTCATTTCATGGAATTGTGAAACTTAGTAATTGTTTTGTACCTATTGGCTTACCAGGAAGATTTAGTGCCTGAATTATTTATTTAAAAATTGGAAATCCTTAAATTATGTTGGTCAACAAATAAAATAGAGATTCTCTATTTTTCAGGTTGGTGGCTTAGGGGATGTTGTGGCTGGTCTTGGTAAAGCTCTGCAGAAGAAAGGACACCTTGTAGAAATCATTCTTCCGAAATATGATTGCATGGAATATGACCGTGTTCGTGATTTAAGGGTATGCAATTTGATCAAACTAGAAGATCTTAGTATCATGGACCTCTCTTGACAACTTAATTCCTTGTACAGGGCTTAGATGTGGTGATAGAGTCATACTTTGATGGTCGACTATTCAAAAATAAAATCTGGATTGGCACTGTTGAAGGTTAATGACAGAAATGTTTTTCCAATGTATATATTAACATTGTATACTGACTGTAAGATTATTTTGCAGGCCTTCCTGTTTATTTCATTGAGCCTCATCATCCTGATAAGTTCTTTTGGAGGGGACAATTATATGGAGAGCATGATGATTTCAAACGTTTTTCATTTTTCAGTCGTGCAGTTCTTGAGTTTCTTCTTCAAGCCGGCAAGAAGCCAGATATTATTCATTGCCATGATTGGCAGACAGCTTTTGTCGTATGAGCTATTGAACTCTTTGCTACTAACCATGCTTTCTTCAAGACACACATCAGTTTTAACTTTTAAGAAATTTCTGTTTGCATTTATTAGGCTCCACTTTATTGGGATATATATGTGCCAAAAGGATTGAATTCAGCCAGAATATGTTTTACTTGCCATAACTTTGAGTATCAAGGGACTGCACCGGCTTCCGAATTGGCATCCTGTGGTCTTGATGTCCACCAGTTAAACAGACCAGATAGAATGCAGGACAACTCCGCACATGATAGGGTCAATCCGATCAAGGTGTCAATTAAAGAATTATATGTTACAGCTATATGTATATATATTTCATCAGCAAATAAAGGGTTTTTCATAATCTCTTTAATACAGTTTCAATTGTTAGGGTGGAGTTGTTTTCTCTAACATTGTGACAACAGTCTCACCTACCTATGCCCAAGAGGTGCGAACAGCTGAGGTATGATTTTTCTCTTGTTTTTATGCTTACATTGGTTTTATGGTTTTTTTTAAATATTGTTCTTATAGAACATATACATATTATGTGAAAAAATAGAATAAATATTTAGTATTGTCTATTCATGGTATCATTGTATATACTGGAAGTTTTAGATAAAATTACAGGTTTTTATCTCAATAATTGTTTTGGCCATGGTCATGATAGGGATTTTACCAGTAGTATTACTGAATGTTCATACAAGTCAAAGGATATCACTGAATGCCACCCAACAATTACGCTACAATTTTAGTAACTTACCAAATTTTGAAAAATCATGCTTTTCTTTGTTTTTAGGTTTGTTTTGTAGGGTCCACATGTCAGCCTATCAGGTGGAATGTGGTGAATTGTTAATTAAAAGTTGTACCGTTATTGTAGTCCCACACTCCTGAGAGTGATTCTAAAGAAGTATGTTGTAACTTGTCAAGGGAGAAGTACTATTATTTATGACATGCTAGATGCTGCCTATGTCAGGCAAAATGAAGAGTTTGCAAGTACCGTGGGTTACTAGATTCTTAGAATAGCCGTATTTCCACTTTTAGCTCATGAAATATTCATAGTGAAGAGCCTTTGAAGACTGAGGCGAATTTGTCCTTCCAATAGCTAGGTGGAGATATCACTGGGGGTTGGGTTTGAGTTGGATACAACTGCCGAACAAGTTTCAATTGGATAGTTTGCAGTAGAAGCTTTTCTTTCTTCAAATTTTGGGAACACTGGACATGGTGATGAGGTTGAATAATGGTGGAGAAGACACAAGAGATAGAGCAATACACGTGAACACAAGCCAAGGTTTCAGATTATGTGAGAGAAATGAGAGATAGAGAGAAGAACTTTTAGTATAATTTTTAGAAAGAGGTTGCGATTCTAGCAAGTGATATGTGGACCTTCTGAAGATGATCTTGTTTCTACAGTACAGTTCTTTTTCTCTTGTACAGATATATGTTGCTTTGGACATTCCTGATGTGCACCATGGGAGCACACTCTGAATTGTTTGCGCTTTTCAACTTTGCAGCCCATAATTACAATTAGGTTTCCACCGTAATATGTGCAAAAAAAGGAAAAAAAAAAAATATGTAAAAGTGAACCTTGTTTCTGATTCCTTCAATGTCATGTCTTCTTTAGCATATTATTGACAACAAGTATAGAGGGTATAACATAAATTACTCCTAGTATCCTTGTGTAAACAAGTTTCTTACCAGTCTCTTGTTTGAAAAAATAGGTTGTTTATCAGTCTTGTTGCATTTTATTGTAATAGTTATTCACAATTTCACATGCTATATAGGGAGGACAGAGTCTCCACTCAACACTTAACTTTCATTCCAAAAAGTTTGTTGGAATTCTAAATGGTATTGATACTGATTCATGGAATCCTGCCACCGATACTTTTCTCAAAGTCCAGTACAGTGCAAGTGATATTCAAGGGAAATCAGAGAATAAAGAAGCCTTGAGAAGGCATCTGGGGCTTTCTTCTGCAGATAACAAGAGGCCATTGGTAACTCATTGTCTTATTTTTAATATCATTTACTTGTTTTCTGCAAGTTATGATCATATTGCTTATTCTTTTTCTGATTTATTAAAAAGAAATTATTTCATAGACAAGTTTAATGCAACCCTTTGTGGTCTCAACTCTCAAATTGTCTAGTGTTCAAAAAGTTTTCCAGATGATCATATCTGTTTAATACTTTTCCTGATGAACCAAATCTCTGAGAGAACTTGCTAAGCTTCTATCTTGTGTCAGGCTTATTTATAAATACTTGTGAGGTGTGAGTTATGTTTCCTTTTTTTTTTTTTTTTTTTTTTTTTAAATTATGTTACATCTGGTGCTGCTTGTATTCTGTTGGATTATGATGTCCAATTGATATTAATTGTTAGAAATAAAAGAAATTTAGTCCTGATATGAGATGTTAAGCTTCCAAAATTCCCCTCTACATTATAAACTAAAAGAGTTTATTAATAGTAAATAAAGTTGCCTATCAATCATGCTGAATCATGTGACTGCAATGTCATTTTTGGTGATAAACAACAATGAAAAAAGATTTTGTGGTAGAAGTACAAGTTTGAGGGTAAATCCAAGGCTAATTTTTTTTAATGATTTTTAGTTATGACAAATAGCACACAATTTGCAGCAACTACAAAACCTTTGGCTTTGCTCAGATAAAAGATCTTGATTTTGGGGGAAAGTAGGAAATGAAACTTTCACCAACCTGCACTTCTTCTTTACTATATTTATTTCACATCTAATTTTTGTAGGTTTATCCCAAATCAATCTAAATATTTAATGAGTCATGTGCTTCTCATTATAGTATTACTAGCAGAGGATGCCTTCCATCTCCATGGACTATTATGAAATTACCCACAGAAGGGGCAATTCAGCATTATGCCAAATGGGGTGTGGCTTCAAACAGAACTGATTAATGTGCTTGAAGTGGGATCTCTACCATAAAATTTTACTAACTTCAATTCCTTTGTGTAACATAAAATGTTATTTTGGTATGGTGTTTCTACATGGTGGTAACAATCAACATGCAGTAGAGTGGAAATATGATACTATTTATGTTTCCACTTTCCTGCAATCTCGGGAGTGATGGATCTATTAAATTAATCGGGATAAGGGGTTGCTTTTAGCTGTTCCGTTTGTTACTTGTTTGTTTGGGGATTATCTTCCAACATGTTGGAATAAGATAATCTTAAGTTCTTAACTACAAAACCCCTATTATTCCTGCCACCATTTCTTTATTTTCGTTCTGATTGTTACTTGTTGGTTGTGAATGTGCTTTAAGACTTGTTTTTTTGTTGTCTTCTTCAATAGTTTGGCTGCATAACAAGATTGGTGCCTCAGAAAGGAGTTCATCTTATTAGACATGCAATATATCGAACACTAGAGAAAGGCGGACAGTTTGTACTTCTTGGTTCAAGCCCAGTGCCACATATACAGGTAAAATACATTTTCATCTCTTATTTCACAAAGATACATGTTTCAAATTTCCTATTACTAGGTATTTTAATATATTATCTGTCTTTAGGCATTCCTTTTAGGATCAAATTTACTAAATTCAATGCTACATGAATTGATCTAATCTCATTGATGGCTTGGGAACATTCTTATAGTTTATCACTACAACTTCACTTCTGTAATCCTATAATGCCGTGAAATGTCTGGTCCTTTAGATTTCTCTACACTTTGGTTTCTTCAAGTGCTACATGTTTTTTTTTCTCTCTCTTTTTGTTATTTTGCTTTCTTTCCCTCTAAATATTATCAATGGTTGCTGTTCTGAATAAGTTTTTTTTTTTTTTTTTTTTTTTGTATTTTGCGGCTACTGTAATGTATGTATTTCAGGGAAACATTGGGTGTCTTTATAAATTTTTCATTAAAATTTTCTACAAGTTAGGTTTCATGTTCCGGTTTTTGTGCTACATAAATCATGAAATGTAGCTTTTCTTAGGAAGATCCTTGTATAATCAACTTGACATGATGCCAAGCTCATTGAAAAGTATAAAAAAAATTATATGACACTTTTAAAATTCTGCTTTAGTAACTTTACTTTATGAATTCAAAATAGTTGGTTTTATGGAGTCATCAGTCAATATGATTCTTGCTGAAATATTCCTATGGCCTTCTCCATATAACAACAATTGAAGTATCTGCATGTTTGAATTTTGAGATTAGTTTTTCTTTCTGCCTAATTTCACTGTTGGATACACAAATTATATCAATTTTTGCTGGTTGACCATTACCATTTTTCCTTGTTCAGAGAGAATTTGAGGGTATTGCAAACCACTTTCAGTATCATGATCATGTTCGATTGATATTGAAGTATGATGAGTCTCTTTCCCATTCCATTTATGCTGCGTCTGACATGTTCATCATTCCATCTATCTTTGAGCCTTGTGGCCTTACACAGGTAGAGTCTGCATTTCTGTGAACTAATATTGTTTAGGAAATAACTGCAGAACATCACTTACTTTACAAAGCCATACCTGTTGGAAAATCTAAATGCTGCATTTCTTTCAATTTCAAGGTTCACAAATTTGCATTGAAAGCACACAACATAGGATTTTAATAAGAGTTGTATATAACAAGTGAAATCATTGACTGCAAATGATTTGTTAAACCAAATTCTCGAATCCTTTTTGGAAACCACAGCAATATGGATCTGCTGTTTAATAAGTTACAAATCCTTGACCTGCATTTGCCTAAGTAAATTTATGGTTGGGGTCAGAACAAAAAGAAAGAAAGAAAGGGGATGGAGGTGAGGGGAGAAACTCAATTCATTTGAGGTGGTCCTAGAACCAAAATAAAATTAAAAGGAGGTACAAGGGAAGAGGAAGAACCACATCTGGGAAACAAAACCTGGCAACAGAGACAGAGAGGGACGAAGAGGGAGAAAAGTAAGAGATAGAGTAGGTAAGCATTGAGGTTGTGTAAGAAAAGAAACCAAGAAAGGTTTTGGAGGGGAGGACAGTAACTCAATCAGTTGTAGACGGTCCTAGAAGGCTAGAACCGAAATAAACTAAGAGAAGGTGTTAAGGAGGAATTCCATCAGCTAAAGCCAGAAATAGATTTGTTCCTCTAATCTGAGAGCCTGTAGAGAGAAGAATAATATGGTGTAATTAATTTTTGACAAGGGTGATGATGGAGAGGAGAATGGAGTGAGAAGCGGAGAAATATCGCGACATGAGAAAGAGATGAGATCAAAGAGGGGGAGGGAGTGAGAACAGGAAATAGATCCTGAAATGAGGAGGAGATAAGAATGCATTGAGGGAAGAATACAGTGTAAATGACTGTCAAAAAAGGATCATTAGTTTGATGATTAGAATGTGAGTTAATGTAATAGCAAAGACAGATTACAGTAATATGATGGCATGGCAGTTGTATGATTTGAGAAGGTAAAAGGTTGATGTCGGTGGGACTGAAGCCACGAGTATAAGGTATAGAAAATGGGCAAATTTTCTTTGACCACTGTCTTATTCTTTGATTGGAAAATAGGAGAACATCTTCCTTAGCATGACATCCTTTCAAACGGCCACATCCTTAAGCATGTCAAAAAATTCGCATTTTTAATGGAAAACTAAAGCATGAAAGCTGCATGGATGGTATTAACTAAATATCCTTCTTAACAAAATTAATATTACTGATAGGATTCTTCTATGGACTATTTAATCTCCTATGAATTCTGTTTCAGATGATATCAATGAGATATGGTGCTGTACCCATCGTAAGAAAAACTGGTGGTCTAAATGACAGGTGGGCTACTCGCTGCCTAACATAATGGCATCCTTATGTTGAAGTGAGGTTATAATTTTTCCAAGAATCCTTACACATTTTGTATCCTACAGTGTTTTTGATGTTGATGATGATACAATACCTCTCCAATTTCGAAATGGATTTACGTTTTTGACTCCGGATGAACAGGTAAATAAGGGTAATATCACTGTTTCTTTAGATCTGTATCCTGCAGAATGTACTCTTTTTTCTTCGAATGGGACAGAGGTCTGCCTAAGTACATAACTAAGGATTTTGCCCAAAAAGTTCTCCCCATCCCCACCTCGCTTGTCAGAATCTTGTCGACGTAAGAAATGTTGGCTCTTGCAATTTGTTGTTCTGGTGAATTCTGATGACAAGCATTTGACAGGGAGTAAACAGTGCTTTGGAACGTGCAATTGAACTCTACAGGAACAACCCTGAGAGTTGGAAGCAGCTTGTTCAGAAGGACATGAACATAGATTTTAGTTGGGATTCTTCAGCAACACTATATGAGGAGCTCTACTCAAAGTCTGTGGCCAGAGCAAGGGCAGCCATTCGTGGTTAAAATTTTTTGATGTTTTACTTCCTTTGCAAAAAACAGGCATGCAATCCTATCTTGGAAAGGAATGATTATTGGATTGCTTTTACATGGAGATGAGACCTCAATCAAAATTCCCTGATAATTGGAATTGAGTTAGTTTCTTCAGTTAGCTAGGATGTCTGCAGCTTGAGAAAAAAAAAAAGTTTTAGTAAATAAAATGAAATCATTGCTGGAACGTTCAATGTAGGATCTGATGTTCCCCCGCCTCTCTTCGACACGATACTGTCAGTTAGATTATAGAAGCAAACTGCAATCATGGATGAACACTAGTCACTGATTTGGTTGAGCTCCTGTAAACCTTTCTCATGTGGGAGGTTGTGCAGATTTTTAATTTTTAACGTTGATGTTTCATAGCATTACAAATTTATATACGTAAAACATGTATGCCTAGTGTATTTTCTCGAAGTATCAGAAAATATTGTAAGAAGCATCCACTGTTTTTATCTTGTTGGTAGTTTGTATCTTATTCTCTTTCTCTTCCCTTTGCTCCTCTGACCTCTCCCCTTAGTATGAATCTCTATCAATAAACAGCAGCAAATAGTTAAAATGGCGTCAAGTGAACAAAACAACTGGTTTTGCGTAAAAATCATTTAGCATGAGAAATAATGAACTTATACATACTACACATTCAAGTCAGAGAAACACTAAGCAAGCATTTTTAGCCCTGAGAACCTTTAAGAAGCTATGCAAATTGAATTAATCTGGGTACTCTTAGCACTAGATTCACTCTCTTGCCTTTTCTTTTCCTTTATCCTAACATTTTTCTGGTCGTTTGCCCATGAGCATTGCTATTCTTTTAAAAGAATTTCTCTTGAACTTTGTCTTTTTAAGTCATTCTCATTCTCTGATGAACTGAATGACCAATATCTGCTGTTTCAGAGATTGGGAAGCACAGGGCTTCAAGCTACTCAAACATTCTTGTCCCCCCGAGAAAAGTTATAAAAAATGAGCAAAATCATTTGTAACACCCAAATTTGATTGACCATCATCAAAAGTAAGCAAAGTTTACATTGATCTCCATTAGTTTGAAACAAATTTACACCATCAACCAGAAATCCAAATAGGAAGGGAAAAAAAAGTCCCATTTTCTAAGTTCACTTTCCGGGGACAAAGTTTGTGGCATATGCCCAAGCATTGTTGTTGACAGGGTCAGCAAGGTGGTCAGCCAAGTTCTCCAGTGGCCCCTTTCCAGTCACAATGGCTTGGACAAAGAAACCAAACATAGAGAACATGGCCAATCTACCATTCTTGAGCTCCTTCACCTTGAGCTCAGCAAAAGCATCTGGGTCATCAGCAAGGCCCAATGGGTCAAAGCTTCCACCTGGGTAAAGTGGGTCAGTTACCTCACCGAGTGGTCCCCCTGCAATACGGTAACCCTCAACAGCACCCATTAAGATAACTTGGGTAGCCCAAATAGCAAGAATGCTTTGTGCATGGACCAAGCTTGGGTTACCCAAGTAGTCAAGCCCACCCTCGCTGAAGATTTGGGCTCCGGCCTTGAACCATACAGCCTCACCGAATTTGACACCATTACGGGCCAAAAGTTCAGGGAAGACACAACCAAGAGCACCGAGCATGGCCCATCTGGAGTGGATGACTTCTAGCTCACGGTTCTTGGCAAAAGTTTCTGGGTCAGCTGAAAGCCCAGCAGTATCCCAACCGTAATCACCTGGGAATTCACCGGTAAGGTAGCTTGGGGGTTCGCCGGAAAATGGGCCCAAGTACTTAACACGGTCCGGGCCGTACCATGGGCTTCCAGAGGATACTTGTCTGACGGATTTCCTCATGCTAACCCTTCCAACACCAAGCGCAGGGGTTGATGGGGCAAGTTTCACTGCCTTGCCAGCCAATGATGGTGAAGAGAGAGCCATTGTTGAGGCAGCCATTCTGGAGTTATAGTGATAGCAGTGAAGGAAAGATTGTATTAAGTTCAATGAAGAGAAGAGGATTGAGAGATTGGTGTTGGTGTTTAGAAATTGGGCTGCTTGGGCCTCTTATAGATGGCATGGAGAAAAAAGGGTCCTTATCTTAGGAGATCACTATCTGAATTTGTATTGGCTTAAGACATTTGATGGATTGATTTTCTTTGTCTACTTGGCACTATTGGTACCACTTATCACCTCATGACTAATATATGGTCCACCGACCTATAAAAAATCTCATGCAATTTTATAAGTACCTGTTCCTTCCAATACCTAGTTGACACTTGTGCATTTGGATGGGGCTAGCTGTGTCTTCATAAGGAAGTCTAAACTAACACACCGTGGTAGAGGAAATCCATGCTACCAGACAGATGTATCTGTCTAACAGGCTAGTAGCAGAATATATATGGTAATGAAAAAAGAAAAGAAAAAAAAATTGCATATTGGTTAGCAATAATGACTAGGATGGCTTTGATTTTACTTTCTTTTATTAATTTCAATCAAATAAATTAATGTGTCACTAGTGGTGAATGAAATATTTATTCTATATTAATTTTTTCTAAGTTTAATGCATTGAGAAATAAACTAACGTGTGGTAGTTGAATTTATATGATAAATTATAAGTTAAGTTTGAGAAATATTTTATATCCAATTATAAAAAATGGGGTTTTCAAGTAGTCAATTTTTACCACCACGTGTACGACCAGATGCTGACCACCTCATAACAATTACCCGTTTGAGTTATAATTGAAAGGCAAGAAAAACCTTCCAAAACAATCTTATATTTGTGTTTTGTACCCAATTTAAATATGTATTAACTATTACATCCCCTCTTTCTTTCCACTCACTCCTCCACCATCCACCCTGATCGCTTCAAAATTCAAACCCATGGTTGCTGAAAGCTTTTGAGGTTAAGATGTAATTCCTGAATTTTATTCTCAATAACACATAGCCACGAACCGACTTGAGATGCATCACTTTGATATGTCCAAGTTTTGAGAGGGGTGGTGGAGTGAATTCTAAAATCTGAATATGGGGTAAAAATATGATTATTGTAAGTTTACAACAAGCTAATAATAAGTTAAAATTATTAGTAGTGATCAAAGAAATAAAAAGAAAGGGTCATTATTGAAACACATAGGTAGGGAATTAAGTACCCTATTTTTATGGTTAGGTATAGAATAGTTTTATTCTTTATCTGTCCTTAATAAATGTGAATAGAAACTTTCTTTAGTTTATTGTGGGGGTGGAAAGGCTTCAAGAATAATGTGAAGATATACATAAAAAAAAATCTTGAGGCTGCAAGTCATTTAAGATTCCAGACATCCAGAGTTTCAGAGTCATTGTTTTGTTTCCTATTTCAATTTTTTTGGTCCTGCAATCTGTAATGACATGTGGAGTACGTACATTGGCTAGTGGCTACAACTCAATGAAATGAACCTTAGCATTTGGTGGATTAGAGAGTGCCACGTGGACAAAATAATACAAGGAGAAAATCTTGAGCTCCCAATGAAATGAAAGATACAGATGTTATTGGATAAGAATCCTACCCCTATAACCCCTTATAAAATCCCACCAAACTGCAAAGTTTATTCCATCACACTCGAACTTCAACTATCAAACCTCATCACTAGCAAAAGTCATCTTTTTCTACCACCATGGCTGCTTCAACAATGGCTCTCTCTTCACCATCATTGGCTGGCAAGGCAGTGAAACTTGCCCCATCAACCCCTGCACTTGGTGTTGGAAGAGTTAGCATGAGGAAAACCGCGAGACAAGTATCCTCCGGAAGCCCATGGTATGGCCCAGACCGTGTTAAGTACTTGGGCCCATTCTCCGGCGATCCCCCAAGCTACCTTACCGGTGAATTTCCAGGTGATTACGGTTGGGATACTGCTGGACTTTCAGCTGACCCAGAAACCTTTGCCAAGAACCGTGAGCTAGAAGTCATCCACTCCAGATGGGCCATGCTCGGTGCTCTTGGTTGCGTCTTCCCGGAACTTTTGGCCCGTAATGGTGTCAAATTTGGCGAGGCTGTATGGTTCAAGGCCGGAGCCCAGATCTTCAGCGAGGGTGGGCTTGACTACTTGGGTAACCCAAGCTTGGTCCATGCACAAAGCATTCTTGCAATTTGGGCTACCCAAGTTATCTTGATGGGTGCTGTTGAGGGTTACCGTATTGCAGGGGGGCCACTTGGTGAGGATAACTGACCCAATTTATCCAGGTGGAAGCTTTGACCCATTAGGCCTTGCTGATGACCCAGATGCTTTTGCTGAGCTCAAGGTGAAGGAGCTCAAGAATGGTAGATTGGCTATGTTCTCTATGTTTGGTTTTTTTGTCCAAGCCATTGTGACTGGAAAGGGACCACTGGAAAACCTGGCTGACCATCTTGCTGACCCTGTCAACAACAATGCTTGGGCATATGCCACAAACTTTGTCCCCGGAAAGTGAAATTAGAAAATGGGACCTTTTTTTTTCCTTCCTAAGATTGGATTTGTGGTTGATAGTGTATATTTGTTTGAAACTAATGGAAATCATAATGTGATGCTCTGTTTACTGTTGATGATGGTCAGTTAAATTTTTTAATACCTACGCCATTCCCACTTACACATAAAAAAAAAAAAAAGACGCTTAAAATGACTATTTTATATTTTTGCACATATACCAAGTCTAAACTATCTAGCTTCCATTGCTTTAATTTCTTGGTTTCCTTCCTTTAACCATTTTGCCAAGTGCTTTTGTGGGGGCCTCTAAACTCTCTAGTGCTTACAAAACCCTAGGAGGGATAATTGGACAATTTGATTAGTAGTCATGACCATTCACAAAATTACCACTTGATTAATTCCATGTGTGGTGTCAAAGAGACGTGAGTGGGGATTCCAAGTTATTTTGTTTTCTTCCTAAACATATATATAGTCCTAAATTTGAAAGTTGCTATTTTTCAGTAAAATATGATTATCAAATTTAGCAATGGGCATATTGTCATTTTGTTTAACATCAGTCAATCCCCATAAAATCAGCAATGTAGCATCCAGCGATGGTATTCTAAATAATTATAACTCATCCATAGGACCTTAGCTGTTATATATATATATTTTTTTGTAGCCTCCAACACGAATGAGATACTTCTAAAAAGAAATACTCAACTGAAACTGAAAAAAATTATGAACAATCGATGATTATTTCAAAACTGTGCCATATTAGTTGACTGTTACGCAAGTGAAACGGCGCATTTTGAATCTTTGGTTGTCTCTATATATAGATAAACCCTAATTGATTCTTCACGCTATAAAACACTTTCTTCATCTGATTAGCATTGGAAAACGGTATGCTTTTCTCTTTCACCCAAAAGCTCTTGGTTAAAAAAAATGTTGTCATACGATATGAATTCAATTCAGTTAATTGATCAGAAAGATCATGCAATAGAGATAAATCCAAATTAATTTCTGAATGCATTTAAACATTAATTATTGAGTTGTTATTAAAATCATACCATATTATATTGAATTTAGATTTGCAATGAATTCAACATGTTCTTTGAAGGAGGATATGACATCCCTCCACGCTAAAATTAATGGCGTGGTCATTGATTCAAGGGGATTCTCTTTGGGCTGAGTGGAAGTATGATATTATCCCATACTTTGTCACCAACTGACAAGTCTCATTGTTACTCGGCTATAGTTTATCACGTTCATACCATTTTGGAGCAATCACCATAGATATAGGTAAGGGTTCTATAAAACTTTGGGATGACAAATGGACTGACTATTCATGTTGTGGTTGAAGACCCACCATGCCAGATATCAAAGTGGCTGAAATTCATTTGATCCAATATGAACGTGACTAGTTAGATTCCTAGTCATTATTGTGAACACCAATATGCAAATCTTTCATATTTTTTTTTTCATTACCATGTATATTCTGCTACTAAATTAGACAGATACATTTGTTTGGTGCCATGCCATGGATTACTTCTACCACCACCAGTTAGTTTAGACTTCCTAATGAAGATACAGCTAGCCCTATCCAAAAGAACAAGTGTCAACTAGGTATTGGAAGAACTAGATACTTATAAAATTCCATGAGATTTTTTATAGGTTGGTGGACCATATATTAGTCATGACTCTAGAGGTGATAAGTAGTGCCAATGGTGCCAAGTAGACAAAGAAAATCAACCCATCAAATGTCTTAAGCCAATACAAATTCAGATAGTGATTCACTAAGATAAGGACCCTTTTTTCTCCATGGCGTTTATAAGAGGCCCAAGCAGCCCAATTTCTAAACACCAACACCAATCTCTCAATCCTCTTCTCTTCGTTGAGCTTAATACAATCTTTCCTTTCACTGCTATCACTACAACTCCAGAATGGCTGCCTCAACAATGGCTCTCTCTTCACCATCATTGGCTGGCAAGGCAGTGAAACTTGCCCCATCAACCCCTGCGCTTGGTGTTGGAAGGGTAAGCATGAGGAAATCCGTCAGACAAGTATCCTCTGGAAGCCCATGGTACGGCCCAGATCGTGTTAAGTACTTGGGTCCATTTTCCGGCGAACCCCCAAGCTACCTTACCGGTGAATTCCCAGGTGATTACGGTTGGGATACTGCTTGGACTTTCAGCTGACCCAGAAACATTTGCCAAGAACCGTGAACTGGAAGTGATTCACTCTAGATGGGCCATGCTCGGTGCTCTTGGTTGTGTCTTCCCGGAACTTCTAGCCCGTAATGGTGTCAAATTCGGTGAGGCCTGTATGGTTCAAGGCCGGAGCCCAGATCTTCAGCGAGGGTGGGCTTGACTACTTGGGTAACCCAAGCTTGGTCCATGCACAAAGCATTCTTGCAATTTGGGCTACCCAAGTTATCTTGATGGGTGCTGTTGAGGGTTATCGTATTGCAGGTGGGACCACTTGGTGAGGTAACTGACCCACTTTACCCAGGTGGAAGCTTTGACCCATTGGGCCTTGCTGACGACCCAGATGCTTTTGCTGAGCTCAAGGTGAAGGAGCTCAAGAATGGTAGATTGGCCATGTTCTCTATGTTTGGTTTCTTTGTCCAAGCCATTGTGACCGGAAAGGGGCCACTGGAGAACTTGGCTGACCATCTTGCTGACCCTGTCAACAACAATGCTTGGGCATATGCCACAAACTTTGTCCCTGGAAAGTGAGAGATCTGTTGTTTAAACCAATGAAAAATTCTGTGTGAATTTGAGAGTTGAGTGTGGTGTTTGGTTCTGTGAACTGGAATTGCAAAAAATGAGAATTACATGTAATATTGAATTAATGTTACTTTTTTCTTAGATTTTCGTTTAAATATACTTTCTATGGTATTGGATTCAATAGTTTATCTGATTTGTCCAATGGAGCCAATTGAAATTGAAACTTTAATCTTAAAAAGATATATAAAACGAGGATTAATTGTGCTAATTTTTTAACACACAGGCCAAACTAATAGCACTTTATTAATTAGCGTATGTGAAGACAATCTTATTTTCATAACTCGTCAGTCAATTTGTAAAATTAGAAAACTCAAACACATTTAATCTGTAATCAAAATTATTTAATTGACAATGAAAAATATCAACCACGACTTTTTAATTAATAAAATATCATTTAAGTTATTTCTCATATTTTTTGAAACTTTTCAACTTTTTAATTCTTTCCATCTTCTATTTCTTCTTTTTCTCTTCATTTTATATCTTTCACTCATTTTCAAATTTTTCCTATTTTATATCTTGGACAATGGTCGTTTTAGAGCATTGCGTTCTAAATAATGTCGTTCTGGATACGAATTGAAGACTGAAGAATATTCTAATCTACGGTTCGTTATCTCTCACTGATCAGTGATTAATTGACAAATGCCGTGAAGACCAAAAAAAGATGCGACCACCACGGCCGCCGCCGCCGTCTTTGCACTCCAATTTCTTCTCCTCCCTTAAACAGGTTTATAATATCAATCCCCATTTCCCTTCCCACATATTTCAGAATCTTCCATGTTTTCTTGCTCATGTTTCTTTGATTTCTACTGATAATACTATATTTGAATTCACAGGTTGAGAAAAGGTTGAAACTAGAGCACCCATCACAAATCCCATCACCTTCACAATCTCCGTTACAAGAAGTTAACTTTTCAACAACACAATCTTTGAGCTCACCCATATTCCTCCAATTGGGTCAATCCAATGAGAGTTCGACTCTCCAAGATAGTAGTGAACCTCCTCAAGCATTTCTCTCAATTTCCCAAAACTTCTCACCTACCCATCAAGACCCACCTCAGATAAATGCTTTAGATCACCCCAGAATTAGTGAATATGAAGAGGAAGAAATTGATGATATTCAACAGTTGATGCAGCTGTTGGGATTATCAGAAGAAGAGAGACAAAGGGTTGGTTTTGATGATGACAGTGGTTGTAGTTCTTGTTATTGTGAAGGTGGGTTTTATTCAAAGATTGTTGGGGTGAAGGGGCCAAAGTGTAAGAAGGAAGCAAGGAGGTTAGATGGGTGGATTCAACACTTCCTGGATTCTGGTGAGGAGGGTAGGAAACAGCCCTTAAGATTAGCTCACTTGCTTTTGGGTAAAGCTGCATTTATTTCTGAGGGTGCTGATGGTGGTTTTGGAGGCTTGGAGTTTCCTTCAACCATAGAGGAGTTTCTGCACCATGATCCTCCTAAGGACTGAAGCCAAGCTCAGGTGCGCCAAGGTATGTAATTTTTGTTATTGAATTTTCACTTCTACTTTTAACAAATTGTTCCTGACTCACCACCATCAATGATTGTATAACTGATATTGAGTTTTATATAAACAGTTTTACTGTTATTTTTATTTGATGTTTCGTATTGTGTATTTTGTTAATTTATTTTACCATTTAATGTAAACTCCTCTGGCATCACTCTGAGGTCCTATTATGAAGCTTTAGATCAGAATATTTGCTTATATATTAGAATTACTGAGCCTAGAAGACAGAGAAAACTTCAGGGTTCACAATTGAAAAGCTGTATTCTTACCTGAAACTTTACATCCTAGGAAAAAAACATTAAGATGATTCATTGGAATTAATTTTATAAATTACAAAATACAAGGGAAAAACGGAAGCAATTGCATAACTCTTTCAAAACATACCAGTGATTACTTACAGCACCTAAAACGTCCTTTGAACCATCACTTCTTTTTACCTTATTTGTAACTGAAAATTTGGATAAGCATTATGGAGACAGAAGAATCTGCTATTTCTCTATTTTGGAGCAACCAGCAATGAAGGAATGAAGCTGATTTCTTCCCTCTAATTGTGAAAATAAAGCAGCAGAACTTGTCCTATGATGCTTGCCATTTCTTGGCAATATATTAAGGATTGTGAATTGGGATGTGCAATACTACCTTGCTTTTTTCAGCTTCAAAAGAGTAGACTGAACCTCATTCATGTTAGGTCGATCATCAGGATTGGAAAGGGTGCAACACAGGGCTAGTTTAAAGAGTTCTTCCAATACTTCATGATCCTTAGAAATATTCCTAGTTAACACACGGTCCAAGACATGAACAAGCCCTTGGTTTCCATTTTTCAGGGCTTTGTTCAATAGCTGAGGAAGACTGACAGGCAACCCATCCTCTTCTCCAAGTCCAGTTGGCCTTCGTTTTGTTAGAAATTCCATTATTATTATCCCAAAGCTGAAGACATCAACTTTAGTTGTTAACTTCCTCATGTAAGCAAACTCTGTCAATGACATTAAAAGAAACATGTTCACTGGATTACCAAACTATGAAAATTGGTTATACAAACCTAAATATTACGAGAGAAGAAGAAATATAACTGTATAACGAAATATGTTACGTTTGTACTTCAACAAATGTAGAAAAACTGACATTAAATCATTGAAAAAAAAAAACTAATAAGCCTATTAGGAGGGGTAAAATAGAAAAAGTAAGAGACAATACATATAGTAAAATGAGGATTGCTTTAACATGGAAATAATTTTGACGATCCTAACAGAAAGTCTGATTAACATGAGAACTTTAACCGCAAAGAACAATACCTGGTGCCAAATAGCCAATAGTTCCTTCAAAAGCAGTTGAAGAGGAAAGGCTAGCTCCATCCTGCTGATGAATTCCAAGCATTCGAGCGGTTCCAAAATCACTGACATGAGCCTCCCAATCTCTATCCAGAAGGATGTTAGAAGGCTTTAAGTCACAGTGAACAATAGGAAAATCATAACCAGAATGCAAGTACTCCAATCCGCTTGCAATGGAAATGAACACATTGATTCGCTCGAATAATGTCCACCTTGACTGATCTGCCACAGTATGATGTATAACAGTCTCCAAATTCGCATTCTCCATGTACTCCAGAACTAGATCCTTTGCTTTTCCACTCTCCCAAGCATATCCAAGTACTTTAACCAAATTCCTATGCCTCAGCTTGCTCAGGGTTTTAACCTCTCTATTGAAGCATTTATCAGACTCCGCAGTGAACTGCTGCAAATTCAATCTTTTGACGGCCACAACCTGTCCATCCTCCAGTTGACCCATGTACACAGTGCTCAAACTACTAGCCCCTATAATCTTATCATTGCTGAAGAAATCAGTAGCATTCTCTAATTCCCTTGATGTAAATCTTTTAAGGGTCAAAGCTGAAGCATTCAATGGTGGCTCAGGATTGTCAACTCCTTCTAATTTTGTCTTAGTACTGCAGTTGAGGATTAAAATCACAAACACCAGAATTAAAATTACAGAGATAGATCCAAGCACCACCAGAATCAACTTGCTCTTCTTAGATAGTTGGTGAGAACCTGTATTACTGCACGACCCAAGAAATTCAGTTCCACAGAGAGCTGGATTTCCTATCAAATTAGATGCATTGATGTGCTTGAATATTCCGGAGTCTGGAACACGGCCTTCAAATTGATTGAAAGAAAGGTTAAGATGTTTCAGGGTGGATATGTTGGTCAAGCTCTCAGGGATAATACCCTTCAAGTTATTCTGAGATAGATCTAGAGAGCTGAGATGCTTGAGATATGCCAGATTTCCTGGTATTTCACCTTCTAAAGTATTCCTTGAGAGGTTTAAGGTTTCAAGCAAGTCCATTGTAGTAAAAGCTTCCACTGGAATTGGACCAGAAAGTTTGTTTCCTGAAAGATCAAGACTGAACAAATTTTTGCAGCCAGAAAGACTTCTAGGAATAATTCCTGAAAGCTTATTGTTTGAGATATCAATAGTTTGCACCATCAACATTGCTCCAAGCTCATCTGGAATTGTTCCATCCAAGTAATTGTAAGAAACGTTCAGATATATCTGTATGCTTTTCAAACTTGCAATAACGCTTTCAGGAATTGATCCTGTGAGTTGGTTGTGAGAAAGATCTAAAGCCAAGAGCCGACTAAGCTGTCCAATACTCCTTGGAATCGACCCATTGAACATGTTTCCATGAAGGTCTAAGTAGGAAAGCATGTCAAGCTTTGAGAGACCTTCTGGAATTCGGCCTGTGAACCTATTCTGCTGTAACTGAAGTTCGGTTAGCTGTTTCATTTCAAATATTTTATCAGGAATTGTACCTTCTAATTCAGTGTTTGAAATGTAGAGCCCTTGGAGGATAGAAAGTTTGTATAGCTCTGGTGGAATATGGCCTGAAAATTTATTTTCAGAAAGTGACAAGGTGATGAGATGACTTAAATTGCCAATCTCGGCTGGAATTGTCCCACTGAATGAGTTTGAATTGGGTTGCAGACGTTGGAGATTGTAAAGGTTACCAATACCTGGTTTTAGTATTCCACTAAAATTGTTCACTGCCAAACTTAGAATACGAAGATTTGTGCAGTTGAAAAGGTCATCTGGGATTTCACCTGACATTTTGTTGGACTGAAGGAGTAAGAAAGTGAGATTAGGCAACTTCCACAAACCCTGAGGAATTTTCCCAGCTAATCTGTTAAAACCTAAACCTATGACCAACAGATTAGTACAGTTGATGATGCTAGAGGGAATTGATCCTTCAAGAAAGTTGTTATTCAAGGTTAGGTTCTTCAAATTGTGAAGTGATCCGATGTCTGATGGAAGCTCACCTGAGAGAAAATTGAAACTCATTGACAGTTCTGTTAGGTTTGTCAAGTTTGTTAATGAGGAAGGGATATGGCCTGTGAACTTATTTGAATGCAAGGTCAGGACTTGTAATGATCTCAAAGCTCCAATCTCAGAAGATATCGTTCCACTTAAATTATTCTCTGAGAGACCTAACTTGATTAATGATTTCATCTGGAATATAGAACGTGGAATGATGGAGTCTAACTTATTATCATACAACCGCAATCTTTTTAAAAGATCTAAATTGCTTAGCTCAATAGGAATGCTTCCAGTGAACTGATTGGTGTATAGATCAAGCTGAACTAGCTTCTTACATTGACCTAGCTCAGATGGGATTTTACCAACAAGTGAATTTTCATACAAAAGAAGATATTCTAAATTCACCAGATTTCCAATCTCTCTGGGTATTATTCCTGATAACTGATTTTGACTAAAATCCAAAGTTTGCAAAGCTACCAACTTGCCCATGGAATGAGGAATAGACCCAACCAAGTTGTTCCCATATGATACAATAATTTGAAGGTTAACTAGATTTCCTATGTTTGGTGGGATTGTACCAGTAAGATTGTTTAAACTGAAACTGACACCAAACAGAGAAGTGCAGTTGCAAATACTTTCAGGAATGCTTCCATTGAAACTATTACCATATAAATCTAGTAACTGCAAGTTCTTGAGGTTTCCTAATTCAGATGGAACTGGACCAGAAAGAGAATTTCCAGTAAGAACAAGCTCAGAAAGCTGGGAGCAAAGCCCCAACTGAGGTGGAAGAGACCCTGTTAATGAATTTGAAGTTAGATCAAAAACCTGGAGGCCTGAAATGTTTCCCAGGAATGGAGATATCACCCCTTGAAGCTGCTTTTCAAGTATAGAAATCGAAATGACTTGATTTGAAGAAGGATCACAAGCAATCCCAGACCAGTTGCAGTGATGGGTAGCATCAATCCAATCTGCAAGTGCTCCTAATGGATCATTGGTGATTGAATTCTTGAAAGCCTTCAAAGCCTCAATTTCAACTTGTGAGCTGGGTTCTGCAGATAATACTAATGATAGAACAGTACATAGAGTGACTAAAATCAAAGTATCTCCTTGGGATACCATTGAACATTGGTATGAGAGTAATTTAATATTGATATCAAAAGCTGGTTTATGAAGTCTTTATTATATAAAGAAATTCAGCCACTTGATTATGGCCCATATCTTGTGATTCCTAAGCTATGACATAGCACTTAAACTTTGACTTCCAAGTCATCCCCAATAAAGATAGTAATAGCTCTAGAACCATACTTTTCCACCACTACCCTACCCACCAGCTATAAGATTGTGAATTTGTGATGGCCGCCAGAAGAATTTGCATTTGATCTCTTACATATTCTGTTTTCTTGCACTTTATTATTCTGCAGTTCTGCGTTCCCACGATGTTTTTCACTAGTTGCAAATAAAGAACAAAACCGAGGAGTTGAGATTGGACTCTCTGTCGAACGTAGATGTAGGATCCCACTGTTCACAGAGAATGGGAATATCTATACTAGCCCTATATGAAGCATAGTTTTAGAAAATTGTAGTTGCAGCCTGAGAATGATAATATTCTTTCATATCTGCCCCTTCCCCCGGACTTAACGTTCAGCCTCTCTTAAAGGTTTTATGCCCGCTCAAACTGATGGTTTTAGCAACCATTCCATTTTATTCGTTTTGCTCAACAGGACCAGTATATTTTACCAAGGAAGGAGCACCATTTTCCTCTTGGGTACTAGTCGATAGGCATGCATGTTGCACGTGAGGACTCGATTTGTTCAGTCATAGTATTTGCTAAAGATTGGGATCTTAGTATTGAGTTAGAATTCTTACTTTTATTTGATTGATATCTACTATGACATGCAGTTGCAAACCATAGTTTGGGCATTTTATTATCAACAAATAAATGTAGGAATATTATCCCTTCTATCACATTTTCAGATTCTTGTTTTCCTTGCTTGCATTATTCGCCTGATTCTGTATTTGAATTCACAGGTTTAGAAGAGACTGATTTTAGACCACGCATTACAAAGCTTACCACCTGCACCACCAGTACCAACACAACCTCCATCACAAGAATTAACTTTTTAGCAACACAATCTTTGAGCTCACCCATATCCCCCAAGTTTGGACCAACCCAATGAAAGCTGGACTCTCCAAGGTGGTAGTGAACCCCCTCAAGCATTCCTCTCCATTTCCCAATAATTAACCAACGGACCAACCCATCATGACCCACCTCAGAAAAAAGCTCCGGATCACCCCAGAATTTTTTAAGGAAGCTGAAGAGGAAAGAATTGTTGGTATTAAGCTGTTGATGCTGCTCTTGTGGTTATCAGAAGAAGAAAGCAAAACAAAGGGCTGATTTTGATGATGACATTGGTAGTAATTCTTGTCATTGTGAAGGTGGGTTATATTTAAAGATTATTGGAGTGAAGGAGTCAAGTGTAAGAAAGAACCAGAGGAGTTAGATGGGTGAATTCAACATCTTCTGGATTTTGGTGGAGATGGAAAGCTGCTTCTATTTCTGAGGGTGCTGATGGTGGTTTTGGAGGCTTGGAGTTTCCGTGGGATTGTTTAAACTGAAACTGACACCATACAAAGAACTGCTGTTGCAAATACTTTCAGGCATGCTTCCATTGAAACTATATTACCATATAAGTCTAGTAACTGCAAGTTATTGAGGTTTCCTAATTCAAATGGAACTTGACCAGAAGAGAATTTCCAGTACGAACTAACTCTGAAAGTTGGGACGCCTGGGAGCAAAACCCCAACTGAGGTGGAACTTGGAAGAGACCCTGTTAATGAATTTGAAGTTAGATTAAGAACCTGGAGGCCTGAAATGTTCCCAACAAATGGGGATATCACCCCTTGAAGCTGCTTTTCGACTAACAAATCGAAATGACTTGATTTGGAGAACGGTCACAACTCACAAGCAATGCCAGACCAATTACAGTGATGGTTAGTATCAATCCAATCTGCAAATGCTCCAAATGGGTCATTGGTGATTGAATTTCAAGCCTTCAAAGCCTCAATTTCAAATTGTAAAGTTGTTTCTGTAGACAAAACTACAGATAGAACAGAACATATTATGACTAAAATCAAACTTGCTCTTTGACTTCTCATTGGTATATGGAATAGTTTGATAATGATATCAAAACCTGACTTAAATGAAAGCTTTATACAAAAAAAGTAAGCAACTTGATTTATACCCCACAAATCTTGAGCTTGACATATTAATGAAAAAAATTCCCAAATTGGAAAAACTCAAATATGGCTGTACTTCTTTGAACTTTGACTTTCAGAACCTACTGACCAATCACTATTTGATATCTTTTAAGCGTTGTGTTGAACTATGCAAGTTGCAAGCAAATACTAGCCAAAAGATGTGGTGTTATGGGCAATACCAGAAATACAGAGAATACAGAGGAGGGTCTCTTTTGAGTTTTGGCTGTTGAGAATGGGCTCTGCATGCAATGTGGGACCCAATACTTATTAATAATAAAAATGTTCTAAAAACCAAAAAAGAAAAATAAGTGAGTAAATTAAAAGAAAACAATTAAATACAAAAGTTGACGGCTGTGGGATTTGAACCCACGCCCTTTCGGACCAGAGCCTAAATCTGGCGCCTTAGACCACTCGGCCAAACCGTCCATTTATTCTTGGATCTGTAATTTATATTTTGAAATCTATCTTTGTGAAATACTCTTGGCAATGTCTGACTTTATTGATTGATGTCCTAACTCCTAATTTTCCCAATAAAAAGTTTGAGCAAGGCTAGCTAATTAATGAAATTGTGAATCTTAATGAGGGTATCAAGAGCTTTTTTAACATAATCTTAATTTGTTGTTCGATGATTAGTATGAGATTTTGACTAACCCATCTTAGCTAGATATTTTTAGTTTAACTAATAACAAATGAAGGTGCTAGTTGGTTTAACTGATAATTTGTTTTTGATGTTAGAATATTAAACATATGTGATTGAATTTCATCTCCACATTTTGGGGAAGGGAGAGAATTACCTTTTATTGTATAGCTCATAAATCTAACAAACTTTTTCAAAAACAGAACTAATAATTGATTGATCGTTATTTGAATTTTTAATGTAGCAATGATATAAGAACAAAAAAATATATATAAGATTGGACAAGACATAAGATTATTTATCTATATAATAAGATTGAATCTCATGAATTATAATTTACACGTACCTAGATTCTCTTATTTTCTTTTTCAGCTCACCTCCAATGCACCCTTTCACCCAATACTCTCAAGTACACATTGACTGATCACACATGTATTAATTTAAATTAAAGGCAAAGATTAAAAGTCCAATTTGACTAAACTCTCACTCCTCTAATCTTTCATTGGGGATGCAATATGGCGGCTACAGAGACGCAACAAGGAAAATTTCTTCCCTTTCTCCCCCCACAGATCTTTCTACTTTCTCTCTTATCTTCTCAAGCTTCTCTGTCTTTCTATTTCTTTCTCATTCTTTGTTAAAAGTTCTTATAAACTAATATAATCAGCACAATTCAACCTATGATTCAAAACTTGTTTGCGATTGTTTAATGGATCTTGAGCATGTTCTTTTCTCATTGTTTTCTTCAATTTTCAGTTGATTTTATGGTGATTAACTCTAAATCTTTGTTTTCTCTCTTATGCTTATGTTGTTTAATCAGGTGTTACAGTGAGAAATTTTTTTAAATACTCATTTTGAGTTTTCTGCTAGTATGTTGTTTTGGGATCATTATATAAGCACAATACTTGAAATAAAAAGATGCAAAGTAATTAGTGGTTAAAATCAAAGATTAAGAGTTTTTGAATACCCATTTTGTGTTTTAAATTATTGGACAAACAAATGAGTAAGAGAAGTGAGAGTTTAGTTAAATTTAACTTTTAATCTTAGCCTTTGATTGAAATTAATTGATTTCAATTAACACATGTATTAATCATCTAAATGTGTAATTGGGAGTATTGAGTGAACTGGTGTATTGGAGGTGAGCTGAAAATCTTAAAACAAATTCAATATTTTCTCTAAACCATGAATGATTAAATATCCATAGGAGCTGTAAATCAGCCTCAAGTTACCAAATTATTTTTCCAACCAAGATTCTTTTACCTACGCGATTACTTTATTTTGGTGCTTTTGTGTCTTTGGCTGATTTTTTTTTTTTAAATAATGTCTTCAAATTATTATTACTTTATTAAATATATATATTATGTAGTGTTTGAATTCATATCTCCTTAAATCTATTGTTCGTATCAAAGCAAAGAAAATGGATTCAAGTTACCTCGTATGATTCTATCTATTGAGAACATACAATACGTTTGCTTGTTTAGCTTATTTCTTCCTCATTTCTTTTCCATGTGCAATTTGCAAAGGTCATGCTCTAGCTATTTATGTATGGACATAGAAGGTAGTCATGTAATTGAACACTAAAAATGTACTTTTTAATCTATTCGAATCATGTGATGTTTACCGGTTATATTATTCTATCAATCCTTAATTTCTCTGAAGGTTAAAAATATGTTATTTTTTACATTCGTCAAAAAAAATTGAATAATCACTTATTTTTTATTTTTTTCCTTGAGTCATGAGTCATTGAAAATTCACAAATTGCAAAAGGAAATTATGATTATATTGACAAAGAAAATGATATAAATGAATGGTAATGGACTCATGGTTTCTAGTCAATGTTACAAATGGGAAATTCAAGTGATTCTGTCTCTCTCTTAAGGATACCTTGTGAAACAAATATTGTTCCATTTTGGTCTTAAGGATAGGAAAATGATGTTATTTATGCCTCAAAATGCAATTTCTTATAGCGTTAAAGTTTTGATAAATTTGGTATATAATTCATGTTTAACAAATGTGGTTGTACGTAGTTGTAAGTGTGAAACAAACAGAAATAATTACAACTGAAATATCAAATTAGCTACATTTCAAATGTCTCACACATTTCTTTATTTATGAAGAAATTTATTTTTAGGAATATTTTTTGACAGTATACGTACATATTATCATCATGACTATTTTTAAGGGATTTGTTTGGATTGTGGCAAGACGAGAATCATGGTCTTTGTCTCATAGCATATTTAGCATGTGTTTGATTTGTCTAAAAGTTGTAGTTTATGACCAAGGTCTTAAAAGATGATTTGTGTGTAAAATAAAAAAATAATATTCATTTTTAGTGTATTTTGATTGTCCAAAAACTTGATTGGTGGATAAACAAAAGAGAAGAAATAAAGAGCATAACAGAAAAAAAAGAAAACATAAAAAAAGGTGGCACTGCATCCTAAGACACAAGGGATGTGGTGACACAAACAGATTGCGACACGGTGCCTCGCCTGTCGAGAGTCCAGTGGCATGTTCCCAAACGGAGGCTATAGTTCACACATGCATATTCTTTCCAACCAAATACATGTGAATATATATTTACATACACATGTATGAATTGAAAAGGTTGTGATCATGCTTTCCGAATTTAGTCTAACTTTAGAAAAAAAAAAAAAAAAAAAAAAACCAAAGCCTAAAGAAATTCTAATGCAACCTTGAAAATTTCCCTAACATTCTCAATCAAATCCTACTTTCTTACAAGATTAATTACACCAACTATACCATATATTGCAAAAATTAACACTTTGTCTCCAACCCTTTGTTTCATCTTCTAATTAACAGATATCCCCACTAAGTGTTGTGTGCCCCCATAAAATTGAAAGCTCTTTACTCTAAATAGTAGTGGCATTGTTTGATAACGTTTTAAACTGCTTCCACTCCAATTAATTTGCTTGATTGGTTAATAAAATGATTTCATGGATAGGGAAAGAACAATTTTTGATGTGACAATAACAGTTACAATTGTTTATATATTAAGTTCCCCTGCCTTCTCACTCACATAACACTGCAGAAACAGTAAAAACCACTTTAGCTTTCCTCAATCAATCACAGCCATGGCTAAGTCAGTTTCTTCACTTTCCATTCTCTTCCTTATTCTTCTGCTTCTCTCTGTCAACTTAGGTAAAGATTTTCACTTTCTTTACAATTTTTGGTAACAAATTACATAACTTCTTGATTGTTATATCGTTCGCATTTCCTTTACTAACACACCTTGCATTAGCAAACAAGTTTTTCCCGAAACCTCAGCTCTCATTCAAAAGTTATTGAACTGATCAGATGCTCCTCAATGGCTTGATCAGTTGCATTAAGTTTGCATTGCTAATAATTTCTTTGACTTCGTATGTTTTTTTTTTTTTGACTTGTGCAGGAGGAACTTTGAAGTTTACCAATGGATGGGTAGGAATTCAAAAAATACTAATTGGGTTTTTGGGTACAAAACCATTTGATATGAAAATTGGGATTGACACAAAGTTCTGACTGAATTGCAGGAGAGCCAGAACACTTGGTGTGTGGCAAAACCTTCAACAATTGATGCAGAACTTTCATCAAACATTGAGTATGCATGCAATCAATTGAGGGATTGTTATCTGATTCAAGAAGGTGGATCTTGCTATAACCCCAACACTCTCATAAACCATGCCTCTGTTGTCATGAACCTCTACTACCAATCCAATGGAAGAAACAATTGGAATTGTGACTTTAGGGGTTCTGGCCTTATTGTTGGGACTGATCCAAGTAAACCCTTTTTCCTCTGAAACCCTTTTGTTTTACATCATATTTTATTTTAATCTGATTTTTTACTTCAATTATTTTTGTTTAACAGGTTATGGAGCCTGCAAATATGCTTTTTAGGCTATGAACACTGAATAATTTGTTGAAGACTTCGTATACAACTTTTCCATGATTATTTCTTCTGTCTTTTTAGTTTATGAAAATAGGTAACTTCCAAAAGGGTATTTCTGTCATAAGGAAGGGAGAAGCTTTATGAACTTCTCTCTCCCATGAATTTGCTAGGTTTATTGCAAACTAATTCATAGTAGTTTTGTGCAATTTCTAGTTCTGGAAGTAATTCTATGATTAGAGAAGTTTCAGTTATGTAACTTATGTGTGTTATGCAATGTCATTGAAAAGTTGTGACCATTTCAGTTGTCCTTTTCTTTTTGTAATATATATATATATATATATATGATATTAAGTAATGATGGTGTAATTCACTGATTATAAACAAAAATTAACTGGCAATGATAAGATTTCATTAGTTTAGTGGATTGGAGGGGGTGAAGTGTCATTTACCTCAAATTTTAAGTATTATTTTCATTTCAAAAATATTATTTACTTATATTAAGAATGAAAAGAAGAAGGATAATTTTATTCAAGACTTTAATTATGAAATTTCTTCCCATCTTTTGTTTTTATTTATTTCCGAGAACATATTTATTAAAGATAGGTGAAGGTCTATAGCTTAAATAATTATTGTATAAAATTAAATATCCAGGTATGCCTTAGCCATACTTGGACCAAGAAAAATGAAAAAGAAATCCTTCATCATACTTAATTGCTAGGAAACATTTTAACCTTAGGTGATTATTGTTATCACAAAAAGTTGTCTTTGTAGAAAAAGAAATGCTTAATCATACTAAATTGCTAGGAAACATTTTAACATTAGGTTATTATTGTTATCACAAAGAGTAATATACATACACATATCTCACACAATTTTTTTACACAAGTGTCAAATCATATTCTTATCTTTATAACCAAACACTCTAAATCACTTATTATTATATTATTAAAATTTATTATTACTAATAAATAGTTATTTTATATATGCAATTTTTTTATTAAAATTTATTATTACTTCTAAATCACCTCGTACCTTTATTTTGTATTTATCGTCTTATTTCAATAGTTTGTCTACCACTGTAAATGTTTATCATCATCTTCATTTTCTACTCTACATGTCTTTAATGGTTTCCAATATAAATCAATTCATAAAAATAACCGTTGAAATAAAAAAAATATTAAGTAAACATAACAAACAAATTAAAAAAAGAATTCATAGGATAAACTAACTTACTCTCTTTTTTTTTTTTTTTTTTGTTTAATTGAAGAAACATATTGGAATATCAATAAAATGAGGGTAGAAAAAAAAAATACAAGAAATAACAATCTTCTTCTTCTCTTTTTTTTTTTTTTCTTCAACCAAGTAAACAACACAAAAGCTACATAAAAAATTAGGATAAAAATTATCAAAATTTTAATCATTTTATTAGTTTCCATTGATTTGAAAGAAAAAAAGATTAAAGAAGCGAAGCCATAGAAGAGAAGAAATAATAGGAAATGTAAGTGAGAAAGACGGAAAAATGAAATAAAGATTTAAAATAATTATTTGTAGTAATAAGAAATTTTAATGAGATGAGAGTAATTAATTGAATAGTATAGTAAGAGGTAATTTAGAGTATTTGGTTATAAAGATAAAAATATAACATGACACTTGTATAAAAAGATTAAGTGAGATATGTATGTGTATGTAACACAAAAAGTTGTCTTTGTCCATACTTAAAATAAGGAAAAGAAGGGGACTATTTTGTGATAAAAGACAAGAATGGATGGGCCTTCGGCCGTAAAGAATGAAGAACAAACGGGTCAAATCCTTACTTTCTTGAAATGTTAATTTACAAAATTCACCCTATAAACACAGAGATTCAAGAAAATAAATTAAAGGGGCATTCCGAGAATTGAACTCGGGACCTCTCGCACCCTAAGCGAGAATCATACCACTAGACCAAATGCCCACGATTTTGTGGGAGGATATTATTATCAATATATAAATAATTGAAGAGTCGAATTCAAATTTGCGAGAAAACCCAATGAAGTTGGTGGAGTATTTTGCAGCCATTTCACTGGAGGAAGAGAACCCAGAATCCGATCGGCCCCATATTTTTCTGTTCGAGAAGATGACAATGGAATTTTCAGAGAGCGTCATGGAAGGTGGAGCAATTTTCAAGGAGGACGTATGGTCCAGGACTGGCGATGGCTGGGGTTAATGTCTTTATAGTGTGATGCCACCTCAAGCTTATCGTGCTTCCATGGCTGCTGGTAATGCTGATCAAAAACCCGGTGATCTAGGTGAGTTTGAGTTTCTGCTCCATCTTTTACAGTATTAATTCGATCAATGCATTGGATTTTAGAGGACGCATAAGTTGAATTTAGTGATCCCTGCGTCTAATTACAGCTAGGTATTTTGAATTTCGGTTTAGCTTCTATTCACATTTCAGACTTTTTCTATGCTAATTATATGTCTATAATGTATTCTGTTTTATTTTATTTTATTCCTTTTTTCTTTTTCAGGTTTTACATCCAATGAACCCATTTGCTCCAACATGTTAACTATAGGTATTTGAAACTGCTCTCCCAAAGGTAATAAACTAATAATCTCTGCTTATATTAGTTTTTGGCAAGATGTGTGTATGAGTGTGTTTCTTTATAAAAACGCAGGGATGCTGCTTTCCATTTCTAGTAGCTTGGTTGACACTTAGAGTTGAGTACTTTGTAGTTTCATTTCCCTGTAGATCGTAATACTTGAATTGTAGACAATTTTTCAGTGATATTAGTTGTTGATTCGGTTATATTGGAAAGGCTTCAATAATTGTTAGTTTTGTGAGGGAGGTTAGTGGATTTAAGATTTAGGTAGGACAAATATGTTTGTAGGAGGTTTAGTGTTTGGGTAGTAGAGGTTTAGACTGTGGAATGAAGTATCAGCAAAATAGACTTGGAGGTTTTGTGTTTGCTTAGTAGATGTTTAGAATGTGGAGTGAAGTATTGGCAAAAATAGACTCGGAGAAAAAAGTAATTTTATTGGAGGAAGAAAAGGGTACATTAGTTGAGTTCTTAGAATTACAAGTTACCTTACAAATGGTCTTGCTTGCCGATTTATAGGCTGCATAACCGACCGAATAGTTTCTACCATTATCTATTATTGTGACTAATTTCGGCATTAATTTTCGTTAATTTGTTCTTTGAAATAGTACCAAACTCTAGTGGACAGTTGTTCTTTTTCTTCTAATATACTTTTTGAACTTTCAGATTTCACTTGCTCTTCTTTGAGTTTGCTCCCTGGTTGGGGAAGGAAAAAATGGCATCAAGAAAACACTATTTATTCTTTTCATCCCAAATTTAGCAACTGTACATCATTTGCTAACATCTTCACTAAGAATATATCCATTTATGTGGGTTGGGATCTTTGTTAGACCTTCATATTCTTAAATGAAAATTTGTCATCAAATGCAAAATTTATTGACTTTTTCTTGGATTTCTTCAAAACGAGTATCTAAAGTAAATCAAAAGAAAATGATATGGATACAAAAAGTTTTTACCAATTTTGCTTCCTAAATGATGTGGATGATTTAGTGTTACATGTATCACACTCACCTATCATAGGTACATTTAAATAGCCATTTGAACATGACAAATCATTTAGTAAGAGAATTTTCACAAGATTATTTGTATTCCTAACATCTCTAGTTTCAAAATGAATGGATACGTATTGTTGATGTACATTTGCTAAATTACTTGCTTTTCTCTCAAGGAAAGTTTTTGGCTTAGATCTTATAATTTTTGAATTACAGATTCAAGTCTTTTTTTTGTTTTTCATATTCCTCTTATGTTTTTTGTTTACAATATATATATTTTAAACTTAAAATGATCAGTATAAAAACTCTTTCCAAACTCCACCCACCCTTTTTCTGAAAGAGATTCTAACTCTGAAATTTCCCCTCCTACTAAATAGTCAGAGTTGGTGTCATTATGAGATTTTATCATGACCCTAGGACTCCATACAATCATTTTGTCCGGTAGATTCACTAAAGTCATTAGTAGAGAAAAAAATGCAGTTAATTAAGAAATTGTCACCATAAGTTTAGTGTTACTTTTTCAAAAAAATAACTGTTGTGTGTCACATAATCAAAATCTGGAAATTTCAATTCTTTCTTCTTTCTTTTTCATCTCCTTTTAGTTTGTTTATGACTTGAGAATACTTTTGCAGGAGAACATCCAAGGCTAGCTAATTCTGAGGTAACTGAGACAACTAATCACACTTTTTCTTCCTCTTCATTGGATGAATAAAAGTTCCTTTCATTGTCATTTAAGCAAATTTATCTTTATAGAAGGAATTGAATAAGCTAGTCAAATTTATTCTCTTTCCCTTTTCATTTTCAACTCCTACAATTATAGAAATCAGAAGTTTTTTTTTTTTTTTATTTATCAAAAGGGGCACCTTGACTCTTTAAAATTTCACATCTCAATTTTGAATCCAATTGGAATAGGAGAGGGATGAAATATGAAAAAGGAGAGGGCAACCCTGTTGTGTAGCTCATTTCAGTCTTTCAATTAAGAAAAAAAAAAAGGATATATAAGTTGCCATTTTTCCCTTAAATTTTATTGTTAGCTGGAGTTTATAATTATATCTCTTAGTTGAAGCTGTTATAAAATCTCGTGGTGTTTTGCTATTGACAAGTTGGTGTGTGGCAAAGTCTGCAACCCCTGAAGATGTACTACAAACCAACATAGACTATGCCTGCAAAGAAGCCAAGTGTAACCCAATACAAGAGGGAGGTCCCTGTTTTTCCCCAAACACGTATGAACCATGCCTCCTTTGCTATGAATGCATTCTACCAAACCCATGTTAAAACCAATTTAACTTGCTTCTTCAAGAACTCTGGCCAAGTATGCCTTTAAGATTCTTAAATTTTGGACACCAAATCGCTTTTTTCGAATCTTCGTTACTGGTTTCATATAATTCTTTGCAGGTTATGGAAGCTGCACATATGAGAGTGGTATTTCTCTTGCAATTAACTGATGGGAAAGTAGATTGTGAAGACATAAAAGAAGGTGGTCAATGCTTCAATCCCAACTCTACCATCAACTATGTCATGGTTGTTATGAATATTTTCTACAGCCAAATAGGTTTCAGTAAGGATTGTGACTTCAAAAACTCGGGCATGGTTGTTTTGAGAGATCCAAGCAAATCCAATTTTCATTATCTTCTCTCTGTTTAGTTTGCAGATTTTATTATTATTTTATAATCTTTTTTGTGAGAGATTGGGTTATGGTACTTTTGTCTTAGGAGACATTTTGCAATAGAAATAAAGAGCAGTGCTTAGTTGCATTGTGTTTCTGAATGCTGTAATTGATTACTAGCCATATGCAATGTGACTAAAAGAAGCAATTGGTAATGCTCGACAGCCTCTAGTGATTAATGAATTCTAATACTTTTTTGGAGTGAACTTAATGATTTTGCTTTTGCATGGTTCATTTTAATTTATCATCGATGATTTTATAGAGTAGGTCTCATACTTTTACAATGCTACAATATTGACAAATGAGAGATGACTTTATAACACATTCTTCTTTCTGCTCTAATATTTAGCTTCCATGTCCTCATAAAATTATATGCAAGAATGCAAATCGTTATGTCAGACGCAACATTTTGAAATTTGAAATTACACAATGCATTTTGAAAAATTAAATTTACAGTGTCTGTGTCGGTGATAAGGATTAATAATCCTGGTTGAATTTTCATTTTCTCTTTCTATTGAGGCCAAATGACAAATATGTTAAAATATTCAATGATTTGGAAAATTTCTCCTTTTCTTTTTAGATGATTTGAGCTGTTAAATTTAAATGTTTTGTTAATGCTGTTTCTTTTCCCTCCTTTTAGTTAGTGGAGCTCCATTTTATATAGACAGTGGGAATGGCAGTTCAATCAAGCAATCAAAAGGGGCAGACCTAAAAAAGAAAGGGGAAAAAAGAAGAAGAGAAACAATCAAAAGGGGGAACACAATAAGAAAGTGAACCTTTTTCCTTAATTGGCTTTTCTTTTTTTTTGATGCTGAGAGCATGATTTAAATAGAAAATATAGTAACTTACAATTGTTCCATTCAATTATACATTGGAAAGATTTGTGAATTGCTCCAATAAACAGAGGGTTTCTTCAGAATTCAGTAAGGTACTATATTATATAAACTTATCAATAACTCACATTTTAAACATCTTTTGAATGAAAGTCAAGCAGACCCACTATTTGTAAAAAACAATTTTGGTTAAGCAAATTGTTCACCATACTGTATAGAAATAAACCTGTTTAATAGCAATAGGTGTTAGAACCATTTGCGTAGTCTAAGTAGTACCGGATTCTGTCCAATATCTCGTCCATAATTTAAATCACTCTCCGAGTGTTTGAGTATTACTCTTCAATTCTCCTACTCTCTATTAGCAAAAGAGAATATCAACGATAATTAGGTGCAAATAAGAATGTATTTTAGCAAAAAGCTCGCAGTATCTAGGGGGCATACCAAACATAGTGTCATATTTTCCAACATTCACAAAATGATTTAATTTGCTGGTTTTCTTTAGACTTAACAAGGAAGAAAATAAAGAATCTTTTATTGCACATGTTGAGTTAGACTATATATAATTAAGTATTTATAAAGTTTCTGAGTAGTGCATGAACTAAAGAAGTTCCCATTGTTGGCTTGTAATTCACTTTTTTCAGGAACAACAATAATTGGTGTTTTCAGTGGTATCTGAAAATTAAGAACTTTACATCTAGAGCCAAACAGTTTTTTGTTTCAGTACTGTTGTTTGACATGCACCTAAATTGGGTTAAAATTATCCAATCAAGGGGTAGATTATGTTAATATTTTTTTTTTTGATATTCTCCTTTACTATTTATGTCCTTTTACTCATGATCTTCCCTTTTTACCATGGAAGGATCAGATAAAACAAGCCATGATTTTTTATGAGAAGTTGGCATGTCAATGGATGGGATCCTACCCTGATCCCAAGTCATCCTCCTATACAAATATAATGTGATCCAGTGTATGTAAAATCTTACTCAATTCGATTCGGTCCAAATTTAGAAACAATCTAATTGAACTTTATGAACAAATAAAAATCTCATAGAAACAGTAAACAACAGTTTGGTTGCCATGATCCAATCTTCAATTGTACAGATAAAAATAAACTTTTACAGAATGTGTCAAATCTTAACATGGGTAATCCTTTTTTGTACAAAATTTTGGTTGGTAACCTTTTAGGAAAAGGCATTTTGTCTGATATTTTAAGTTGCTTGGTGCTTCCACACTATTTCTGTTGCAGGTGACTGATTAGGTTGTTCATTTGTTGGGGCAGCACCAAATCAACCTTGGAAATAACAATACCAAGATCTTTATATATATGTTTGAATCTCTCATGTTCTTCATTCACTTAACACAACTCTTCCTCCTTAAGCTTCATATAATCACTAACCATGGCTAAATCAGCTCTCACTTTTGCAGTCATCTCCCTTCTCCTTCTTCATTTGTCCTTCACTTTAGGTACTTTCTTATTATATTTCACTTTCAAAGTTAGATCTTCAATACTCATCTAATTTCTGCACTCTCTTACAAATCATTGTATGTTTAGTATTTTGGTTCGAATTTTCTCAAAAGCGCGACATCGGTTATATAGTTCTTTGCTTTAAATGATTTACCACTTATTGAGTGACTACAGAAACTTATGTAGATTTTTTTAGAGATTAAAATATTTATTGTAGATTGTTTCAAGTTTGTATATAATCATTTGTTATTAATGTCCCCGAACCAAGCTCATTGAAGTTAACTAAATAGTCTTTGACATTCTAATGTTGAGTTTACAAGTTGACTTCTGTACTGTCATGAAATCCATATTGATGATTGTTCTTCTGCTAATGAGCCTAAACATTCATAATTCTGCATTAGACATACCTTTCCTTAGTGCCAAGCATTCTACTAGTTATATTACCAAATATTCAATCCAAAAGTTTGGAATCTTTCATAAGAATTTTTTCTCTTCATCCTTCATATACTTCTTGATCTGACTCATTTTTTGGCTTCAAATTTCAGTTTCAGGATTGACAGAGATTGTAAAGGTAATTAATAGACTAAAATTTTATTTTTCATAAGACATGAATCAAAAGGGTATAGTTCAAAACTTCAATTCTTTTTTTATCTACGATATGAATTTCTATTGCAGACTTGGTGCATTGCAAAGCCTTCCTCAAGTGATGAGATACTACAATTTAACACAGACTATTCCTGTGACCATGCTAATTGTGGTCCATCAAAAATAGGTGGCCCGTGCTTCAACCCTAATGCTCTCATTCACCATGCCTCATATGGCATGAGTGCTTACTACCAGAGCACTGCCAGGCAGGCTATAGACTGTAACTTCAAGAATACTGCTCTCATTGCCTTAACAGATCCAAGTAATTCTTGATTGAACCCAGTTTACAATTTTTTTCTTTATTCCCTTTTGCTTCTTTCAAATTTTTTGCCCTTTATCCCTTTCTAATTATGTGTACACACTGGTTTTACACCATTTTTCAGGTTCTCAAACATGCCATTACCCAGGTACATGTTAAAACTTACTGATCTAGCTAAAAATTCAACTTTTATACCTAATATGATGACCCAAGTATATGCTTGTGATGTATGGGGTTTGGCATGTGCTGAGTTCCATATCAATTTATAATGGGTTGATCAGGATATATAAGTGGCTTTAGGGCCTCAGTTATGACAGGTCCTTTTGGGGCTAAAAGCACTTGCACCTAATCATCACTAATGGATTTTCAATTTTCTATAGGGGGAGAGACAAATATCGATCTGTCAGAAACGGTATGACAGTTAAATTTCAAAGATTTTATTCTATTCATGAGCATTTAAGCTTATATGTTGTTCTTAATGCTTCAATTCAATCATATTATTGTAGGGAAAATGGTGTGTGGCAAAGCCAACTACTGAGAAGGATATGCTGCAAGCAATTATTGATTTTGCTTGCAGTCATGTGGACTGTAGCAGCACAAAGCCAGGGGGTGGATGCTTGAGCCCAACAACGGCAGTTAACCATGCCTCTGTTGCTATGAATCTGTACTACCAGGCCTTTGGTGACTGTGACTTCAAAGGAACTGGAGTCATTGTTATGTCAAACCCAGGTAAATTTGACCAATATATTCTTCTTAACTTCTTTGTGTTTTCAATTTCAAAGGGTATTTTTTTTTTTTTATGGCATTGGCTCAAAATCTTTCTGTGTTTTCATGCAGGTTATGATAATTGCAAATACCCATATGTTCCACATGGAATCTGAGGAAAGAGTGGAGTATGCTTGCAAGCAGTCTGAGGTTTATTAGGCTAAGAATAATTTACGCAGGAAATATTACATTTACATCTATATGGGCTGTCATGAACTTTGGTGTATGTAAAAGAAATTAATATATAAGAATCCTATTCTGATTTTTCTGAGTTCCCCTTTATTGATTTGTGTTACACCATTGAGGCTACTAGCAATTGCTACCCCTTTGCTGTGCATTTAATTTTTCATGGTTTTCAGAATCGATCTAGATAAAAGACTCAATTAAAAATAGATAAAAGACATAAAACTAAATATTGATTTGGTAATGTTGTAACTTTTAACAAGTTGTTGTGCACTATGTGCTTTGCAAAAGTCGATGTGCCGTAGTTGCAGCAATTACTGTTTTCTAAAAATAGGTGATAAGTTGATTTGCCAAACAAAATATAGGGAGAGTTAAAATTTTGATTCTATATCAGCGTATAAATTAAGTAAATAGAACTATAACACATCAATTTTGCCATCACTTCATATTCTTTATCTCTTCACCTCTAGAACCAGAAACTCAGCCAAGATTAACAACTGAGGCCATACTCCCTTTGCCATCACTTTGCTCCACCCGGTGTTCGTCTTGCTTTGTACTTTCTTTCGTCTGTTTCAAAATAAAATAAAATTTGCAACTCTTTTCCTGATCTGAAACTTACAGCAAATATCAATGTTAGGTCTCTGATTTTTTTCCCTTTTACTAATTCATTCTTGGCTTTTTTTTCTTCCCAAATATCATTTATTTTGTATAATTTTGTGAAAATTTCAGTTGATTGTGTTCTACGGTTTTTTGGTTTGATATAATTGTAAATGAGAAAATTTCTGCAACTCTTAGAATTTGTTGGTTTAAGATAATTGTAATTGGGAAATTCATGACACATGGTCACTATAGGCTTCAATTTTTGAACTCATTTTGATCTCATCCAATTTGTTTTTCTGGATTTTCTAATTAAGAAGTCCTTTTGTTTGCAAGTTAGATTTTTATATTTGTGTGTTATGGTAAAATCCTAAATCCTTGGTCCTCTGTATTTGAGAGTTAATTTTTGTTTGTGTTTTGGTTTTATATTAGAAGCAAGGAATTTTTTTTATATTTATTTTTTACACACTTAGAATACAACAGAAAAAGCAATAGGAAAAAGGTATTTTTTTAGACTTGTCGGTTGAACTTGTTAAATTCTGATAATTAGTAATGGTACATTAAGAAGGATAAATATAAATTATTTTTATAGATATATGATTTTAAAAACTGGTTAAAGGGTAGGTGTGCATTTTAAGAATGGATGATAACACTCAACAATGTGAAGAGGTGACCTCATCATCTATTGTATTTGAATATGAGGTTGAACAAGCTCAACTGCCAAACAATGTGATAATTCAAAAACTAAAAAGAATTGAAATCTTGTCACATAAGCTTAGAGTGTAGCATACTATTTTGGCCTTTAACAGCTTTAGTGGGTTGTAGTTCTTATGATATATATTTTGTATTTGAATTGTATGATTTGTGTAAGATTTGTATTAGTGATGGATTAGTATATATACAAATACATAAACATATGCTATATGTAATTTTACTTGATACCACTCTATTTATGTATATTTGATTACTTACAATGTCATATGAAAAATGAAAATCATGGTGGATTAGAATATGATCAATTTAGATCTTAAAGTTTGGTTGAGAGGCAATTAATGAGTAAGTTTTCAGATATGTAGATCTTCAAAAAAAAAGAAACCAATACTGAATTGCATATTACAATTGAAATTTGTCAACAATTGAAAAATTATGTCTATTTGACAATGTTAAAACCATTTCAAAACCTAATACATTCACCTTATGCATCAACAAAAAAATGCTATACCAGAATTCATAAAGAAATTGTTTGATGGCCTTCTTTTTGTATATAATTAAATTATTAGCCATCATTTGAACAAGATGCGTAATGATGGTGAAATAAAAATTAAAAGTGATGGTCATTATCTGATAGAGAAAGAATCATCTAGTATTGATGAGACCATAAAACATGATAGTAATGTTGTCTTCGTTGAGAAAAATGAGAATTATAATCAAGGAATGAGTGAATTTAAAGATTGTGATGGTTCAATTATTGACGAAAACTATGAATGTAGTATTAGAGGGAGCAAGAAACCAAATTTGTTTGAGAAATTGTTGAAAGTTGATGGATAAGGTGATAAGGAGATGCTCAAGATTGATGAATTGCTATCTGGTGACAAGATAATTATTTCCTCTCACTTTTTCAAGATTCGAGAAATTGTATGCACAAGATCTCTTATAAAGATCATAAGTTTTGTCATTGTATGATTTTTTTTTTTTGTTTGTCAAATTTTATTATTAAATATGAAATGAACTTGTTTGTTTATGAGTTGGAAATGTTTTCTTTTGATTTTTTAATGAAATGAGTAAATTAATGTTTAAAACTAACAAGGGTTGAGTGCTGTGATAAGCGAGCTGCACTCCTACTTTATCTATCTAGTAAGGAGTCCTAAAGAGTGGATTTTTAAGGTGAGAACACAAGTTCGAATCTTAAAATAAATAATTATTAGGAGGACCATCCTAGTCCTTATAGAGATCGAGATATTAGTTTCATGATAATGCTTGTGAGGAAACCCGATAAATTAGTTTCACAAAAATGCTTATAGGAAAATCTAGAAGAAGAAAAAAAAATGTTCATAGAGGTGATTGTGAAAAAATTTACCAGTATTTTAGGAAATTTACAAATTTAATTAAATACATGATTGAATTTTTTTTTTTTTTTTCTGGATAATTTTGACAAATACCCAAACACTAATAAACATTTTATCAGAAAATTTATTGTTTAAAAATAGGTTACATGGAAAATATATGTTATAAGGTAAATCTAATAATCCGAAGTAAGGGCACGCAAACCACTCGACAACATTCTCAAAGTTGAATTGGGCTTACAGTAAAGTTGAGCCCATACATGGCTTATTAGGCTGTATCATGTTGCAGGCCTTTATGTATATGGCATGGCCCTCGCAGAACTATAATAGTATTTCTTCTTCTTCTTTTTTGGGTTTACATATTAACCCTTTCCAATTTTGAATTTTGATAAATTAGGAAAAAATAAATATGATGATTGGGGAAGAACTTTCTTTCAAAAGATAAAATTACTGTTTTGCTCCTTGACAGATAATGTTACTTTCCATTTGGTAAAAGTTTAATTTGATCAATTTGGTATACTTAATATATTATATTTTTTGAATTTGATCACTTTATTGAATTTCCAAATCATTTACATCATATCTTATACATGAAGTTATCACTTAATTTTTCATTTTACTTATTCATAGTTATTAAATAAAAAATTTTAGAATTAATTATACTTTTAGTTCTTATAATTTAAGTTTAATCTCAAAATCATGTAATTGGGTCCTTGAATTTTCAAAATAGTCTATCAAGTGCCGTGAAAATTAACGATAACGACACTGTTGTGACTAACAAAAATAGACTCAATCAGTCAATGTGACATGCTTAACCAATAAAAAAACTATCGTGGCATGTCTTAAAGGATATGATTTTTTTTTTATATATAATTTAAGGGACTATTTGATGATTAAAAATATTTACTTAATTGTACACTTAACTATTATTTTAATTTTTTATAATTATCTCAATTTTTAATTTAATTTTTTGGAAATATTTTCGATTAATTTTATCATCTAGAATTTAGAATTTTCAATTAAATTACATTTTCCCATATTATAATATAAATAAAATAATTTTACATAATTTAACCATAAAATAACCAAATAGTTTTACAAGACATAAAATCAAATTAAACAAGTCATTATTGCTATATTAATTATAATTACTATATTAATTATGATTATTTTATTAATTCATTATATGTAAAAAAAAAAAATAGAATTTTATTGATAAATTTTGAATATTGAAAAATTAAATTGACTAAATTTTTTTTTAGAAAATCGAATTAAAAATTAATACAATATTATGTTAATTTTTCTAGTTAAAATTATATAAAAAATCATAAAAATAAAATTCTCATAAATTGTTTACTTCCAACTTAAATAATTTATTGTTAACTTAAAAAAAATAAAAATTTAAACGCTCTACCTGAAAGAAAATGATGCGTAGTTCTTTATTAGTATTTGTTTTGGTTTGGAAGGAATCTAATTAGGTTTAGAGACCAAAAATGCTGTTTAACTTTGAATTACTGTCCAATCATAAAGCCCGTAGAAACGTCGATTCCACACCACTACGCATTCGTCAAGCCTCGTGAGCCCCACCCACCTCCATCTTCACGCGTGCTCAATCTAACGCTCATAATTCTATCCGCAATAGACGGAATGCATTTCCAAGACCACACCATCCCCATCCAACGGCTCACATCCTCCGGGTTTGACTCTTACTGTCTGAACCTGGCACAGATTCCAAGAAACCCTCAGAAAGTTAAATGCACCCAAGCTGCACTCACTCAGTCATTCATTCACTTTCTCTCTCTATCTTTCACTGCAAGACCTACCTCTCCTTCTCTTTCTCTGTCTCTCTCTAGAACTAGATCTTCAGCGCAAATCTAGGGGAATTTCTCAGACTTTCTTCAAGCTTTGATCTGCTAGTCTTCAACTTTGTGGTTCTCTCTGTTCTTCTTCAGGATACCCTAGGTTTGACTTTGACTGATTTGCTTGTAGTTTTGATAATTCTGATCTGTTTGTTGTTTTATACAACTATCCAATTGATGTTTTGTGATCTGGTTATTCAATTTTGAAAGTTCATTTGTTTGCAACAGATTTAGATTTAGATTTCTATAAGTTGAACTTTTTCTCTGGTGAGCTTCTATGGTACTTTTTTGTATTTATTTGTTGATGATGGCTAGAGTTTGTAATTTGAAGTTGATTCATGATTGTTGCTGATTATGTTTAATACTTAATGCAAGTTTTGCAACTTTACTGTGTATGGATAATAGGAACAAGTGTAGATTATAGATACGGAGTTGTTATCGTTATGTATCTAATGTTTGGGCTAAAGGGTCGGACATAAGCAGTTGATTAGGAGGCTTTGCTTTTCTCAGTTTATATTTTATATTGAGCTCAAGATTCATTTTCCAGATATTTTTTTTGTTTCTTCGACATTTTGTTAGTTTTGTGCACATAGCTTGGAGGATTTGGTGTTCATTTTCTTATTTTGGATCACTGGTTTTGCCTTTCTTTTATTCATATATTTATCGGGTTGTTTTTTATCTTTCACAGGTGGAAGTTGGAGTTCATTCTTTTTGGATAATCTGGGCTTGGAGTTAGGTCAAGATGCCGTGGACATCCTCATTTGTGGATTACAAGATGCCATGGACATTATTTTGTTTCATTCTGTAATTTAAGTTAATTCAGGTGAGAGTTTGACCCATTTGCATTAGCATTTATTATGATTTACTTTCACAAAAACATGAATTGTTATATTTAAGTCTAATGATATGTTTGTGATATAAATGTGGCTGGGAAGGATTTAATATCATATAATTATCAGGATGGTCAGTTCCTTATATCGTTGCTTATGTGGAACTATAAAAAGAAGTTAAATAATCTAGATTTGATGGTAGTCATGCTTGTAGTTCTTGAGTATGGCTATTTTTCTTTCACAATTTCTTACCAATTTATGTATCACACGACCTTTTCTTTTTGGCATGTTATATAACTTTTTTTCATCACCTCTGTTAATCTTCTATGGTTTCTGATTACTCTAGGTGAATTGCTGAAGGCCAATTTAATTGTGAAGGAGCTGTAGTGCCTTTTTCCCCTTATTTAAAACTGGTGGACATAGTGAGAATGTACAGAGCTGTGAAGGAAGTGGGACAGATTAAAATGAGTTTTGGAGTCATTGCTTACTACCAGTTGATGCAAGTTTGCCAGGTGAAGTATATATATATTTTTTTTGTCAAAGATTTAGTGAAACTTCTTTGTAATCTACTCTCGCTTAATGACCATGTAATATTGTAATTTTTTGTCTAACGCTCATTCGATGATGCTAAGAGATTCTGCAGAGATTGTTATATTGGTGTGATTGATGAAGTAGTATTCTTAAACTTCCAGTCATTTTATTGTTCATGTCTTCAATGGGGAGCGATGTGTTTCATTCATGTTTTAATTACTGCGAAAGATGAACATATTTTGCAAGGGTGATGTTGACAAGTCATTTTATATGGCTCTGTAACTCCAATTGTACATTGAATGTGTCAAAGTTATTTATCAATCTATATAGTGTATATTTATGTATATTCAGCAAGTTTGCTTATGGAGTAATAATTTCTTGGTAATGCTTCTTGATGAAAGGCAAAGAAACAATTTCTAAGAGTTTTGAAAAGATTAGAACTAGTTGTACTTTAACATTTGCAGACTACATCATTTTATAGGAATAAAAGCCAGCGGTTACATTATTTAGCATGATGGTTGAACTGCATAACATGTGTTCTTAATATTTAATCCCTTTCTAGAGCAGTTTGGATATTCGTCAATACAAATGTTGAATTTGTAATTTTAGTTAAATAAGTTGTTATCTACATTCAAATTTCATAGAAGTTTTCTATTATCATGCATATATTCTCCCATAATATGACTGTTCAGCTTCTTTTGCTTGGACTCAATTTTCATTAGGTAAAATTATTTTGTATTCATTGTAAAGTGCAGTTGCATTCCAAAGAGAGAGGCTCCGTCTCTTGTCTCTTTGTAATTGTAACAATGTGACTTGATTTGTTTATCGTACTTATACTTTTGACATTTTCTTTACTGATGATCTGCACCATTTTCTGTTACAGGCTGAGTATTTTCGTCAGTTGCTTAAACCTGTTACGTAGTCTAATACACCATCTGGGAGTTGGGTTTTAGGAATCTTTCCTTTAGTTGCATTCATTCACAAGAAGGCTGTAATAGACATGAAAATACTTGATCATGGTAACTGTTAATTTGGGGAAGCAGCTACATTTTGTCGATATGGCCTCACCTTAATTGGTACTATTTAGTCTTTCGTCGCTTTAGGAATTTCGTTCAACTTTAGCATTGAATAATTGCGAGCTTAGAAGCCAGAACCACATCTTTAGCAGTCTTGGTGCGACTAAAGAGGACTCCTGATGCAGAGTGACCGATATTTTTACCCCAAAAAGGCGGTGCCTCCCTTTGCGAATCAAACAGGTGATGCTTACAAGCATGCTCCATGTGCATCTGCCTTGGATGCAGTTCTACCTTCAGGTGTACAAGTACAACACTTGACACCCTTACCAGGAGTTGAGTTTCAACCCTCTGAGGTTTGCCCTAAGAACTTTGTTATCTTTGATCAGACAGACCATCGAAGCCAGATTATGTTCCATCCTGCAATTGCATACAAATTCAGTAGCCCAAGCTTAAACTTTTGTGCAAATTACACCCAAGATTTTGAAAAGAAAATTTTCAATCAAATAGAAAGAGAATCATCCCCCCCTCTGGAAGAGGATCCCGATGATATTGATGCATTGTTGAGCTTGGAAGAGGATGAAGAAGAATATGATGAGGAAGAAGTAAGCACCGCTCGTACTCATGAACATTATGAAAGTATATCTGATACTTGCTCTAGTTATTGTTCAAAATCAAGGATGAACAGGATATCGTCTTCTATTCAGAAGCCCACTGGAAGTAGTAGTGGCTGCACTGGAAGGAAACATCATGAAATGAAGAGGATGATAAGGGTCTTGAGAGGGGTTGTGCCTGGTGGTAAACAGATGAATACCGTGGCCGTTTTAGATGAAGCTGTGAGCTACCTCAAGTCTCTCAAGGTTGAAGTACAGAAGCTTGGAGTTGCGAATTTGGAGAACTAAGTTGGACATATGCTTGGTAAGGGCTGAACTCCATTTGTCTGTGTAATATTGTGTTTGCTCTACTAATTAGCATGCTTCCCCTGCTTTCTGGAAGATTGCATTAGGAAATAATAACAGCTGGCTTTCTGCTCGAGTCTTAACAAAATGCAGTTATAACAGTAACTTTCAGTTGACTGTTCTGCAGCAATAACTGCGTTCTAAACAATTTCATTTCTGTTTTTTAAGAGAGAAAAGATGTGCTGAATAGTTCCACTCGTAATATGCTTGCTCTTTTCCTCCTCTAGTAGCATGATGTTATAATTTTACTATGACTTTTTATGTCAAGAGTGTGCTCTAAGTTTATGTAATTTATATCTCTCCCCTGCCTTTCTTTTAGTTATCTCTAGAATCTTGATTATGTCTGGTGTAATTAGCATTATGTTCTACATTAGTAATGTTTGTACGTCAGAATGAATGGGCAGCTTCCTATATATATATATATATAGGGGTTCATTCTTACCTGAACCTGTCTGCATATATGTAACTTGTAACTTTGATATTGTTGTCAGGCATGCATGCTGTGTTTTGCTCCCCTTGCTAGCCCATTAGCTTGTGGTGTTATTGTTGATATTTGATAGTAGTCTGCCTCTACTGATTCCTGCAACCAAGTTGTATAAGTTCCTTTTTCAGATAGGTAGTGCTCACTTTATGCGAACGTGATTTACTCGAAGTTCTGTCAGTCTCAGTGTCTTTACTTACTGATTGTACTCTCTCTTTAATCCTTAAAAGTGACTGAATTTTATTGACGTGGAGATCATTGTCGTACCTGCATGGTGATTTCCCGTCCCCGTACTACGTCTCACATCAAGTAGTGGTGTTAGTGGCGCACCACTAAAGACTTTTTGGGTGCTAGCCATCCAGTGTCAACTTTAGTAGGTCCTTTGTGTTCAATTTAGTTTAGCTGGATGCAGTTTAGCTCAAAATTATAAATGGTGGAAGTTTCCAATGAATATTTCTTATTTCCTCACAACATCCCCTTGTTCTTACATCTTCCTTTTATTTTTCTACTTTTGCGTCCTCACACAAGCAAAGTCTTATGACTTTATACTATCTATTTGCACCAATTTTCTGGCCAAGTTTAGCAAGTTATGATTAAACATAAGTGCATAATTTTTCGGTAAAGTAAGTTTTTATTGAACATAAGTGAGTACTATGTACACAAAATGCGTGTACGAGGCCCTTAGATACTACCAACTTTTGTTATCAATAAAGCTGAAACAATTGTAATCCCGAGTTTGGTTACTCATTAGACATTAACACGGTTGAAAGAGCACGCTTCTAACATTACCATATTTGACATATCTTGCTATGTCACCTTTAGAAAATGAACAAAAAAGGGTCAATCATCAAAATGGCTGCAATCAGCTACATGGCATCATAGTTCTTGCAACAAGAAGAAACCTTGATAGGTCTTGGATTAAGATTAGTGACATTCTCACTATGCCCTGTTATCATTTGTATAGCCTCAAGTCCAATTGAGGCAAGTACCAAATAATTCACAACTCACACCACATGGGTTAAAATGTTAAGTTGAATGTATTTGGTAGTTGGTCCTTGTAAGTTATAAATAATACAAGCACACCTCTCACAATCAATGTGAGACACTGTTTTTGTGAGGTACTACATTTAGAGGCATATATGCCCAATTCAAAAGGATGTTCACCAAATGTCTCATAGATTCTTCCCCATCTAGTATCCCTTACTACATAGCGTTCCATTATTTAATCCAACCCCTTCCTAGATTATACATAGCTCTTGCTGTAGACACCAAAATTTTACAAATTTGTTAATTGATTAATTTTGGTTAGTTGCTACTAAAATATGACATTTTATATTCATTAGTTAATTATAATTAGCCAATTAAATGGTGATTGGACTCAAGATTACAACCTGGCTAATTAGTCAATCACTTATGTAATTGAATGTTGATTAAAGACAAAGTATTCGAGTAATTGGATGGTAATTGAAGACAAATTATCATTACTTTATTGATTAAATATTAATTGAAAATAAATTATAATTAAGTGTTAATTGGATCAAATTGAATCCAATCACCATTTAATTTGTGCTTAGACAAGACATCATCTAATTTGTGTTGCTGATAAGAAAAATAAGAAAAAGAAGAGAGAATGGCGACGATATAATTAGCAAACAAATCCAAATTTCGATTTTCTGCACGTAGATGGCTGCAATGTCCCTGACAGGCGAAGTATTCATAATCATGCAGAGCTTCTTTGCTTCATTCTTTTTCAGTGATGTGTTTCAGCAAAAATGAAGGAGACATTGTCATGTTCTCCTCTGCCTCCACCATTATATAGCCACTAAATTATTTTACTCTTTTAACCCTCTACTAATGTTGCTAACTTTGAATTTCCAATATCCCTTGAGTATATCATAACATACACCGAACACTCCTTGTCCCATACATCGTAAGTCTTTTACCCGGGTGGAGGAATTCCCAAACTTTGTTGCTCAAAACACACACACACACACAACACAACACTATTAAGTCCCTGAAATGGACTAAACATTTCATTCCTGTTTTATTTCTATTAACATCTCTTATTTAACTAGTTTCTACCAAATTTAAGGCTTTGTGTTCCAAACTTCTATATCCTGTTTTCAACTTCAAATTCCTTCACTTATACAGTCAGCTCATTTGTATCCTAATGCATTCTTGATCATTTCCATTTTGATACAGATTACTTCCGATCCCCTTTCTATATTCCAATTCCCTTAACCATTTACTATAATAACTCTATAAAATAAAGTTATTTATAAAGTTATTACATTTTTTTTTTGTTTTATTAATATTATTAGCTATGTTCTAGAGTTTTAGTTGATTTTTTCTTAGATTTTAGTTAATTCCTAGTTAAACTCAATTATAGTAGAATGTTGAATCATAGTTGATTTTGGCTAAGATTTAGGTATATTATAAAAGTTACTTAGGTCTTATTTGAAGCATGGTTATTAGGAATATAATATTATTATATTGTGTAATCCCACATTATTTAGATGTGGAAGTCTATGTTTTATTATTTACTATAAATAAAGTTATGGGTGTAGGCTTTGAGATATCAATCAAGGCCACAATCCTTTCCTTATTCTATTTTATTTAACATGGTATCAGAGCAGGTTTGAAACCCAAGCCCGATCTTGGCACTATTTCCACCAAAAAAAAAAAAAAAAAAAAAACCCTAATCTTCTCTTTCTTTTATCTAGCCGCCACATGAAAAAAAAGAAGAAGAAAAAAAAAAAAAAAAAAGGGCTTTGCCGCCATGCTATCATTAAACCTAGTTGTTTCTTCCATTCACGCCTCATTCCAGCATGTCTCTCTATTGTTGCTGCGTTTCATTCCAGCGTGTCTCTCTACTGCTGCGTTTCATTCCAGCTTGTCTCTCTATTGCTGCGTTTCATTTCAGCAATACGATTATTATTCATCGGGGTACTGTTCATCGGTATGTCTACCTCTGAAAAAATTGAAATTGCCAATTCACTTGAAGTTTCACCATCTAAAGACGGTTCATCCCCTTTTCTTTTCAAGCCTATTTAAGGTTTGACGGCTCAAAGAGTTTGACAGCTTAATAGTACCTTCATGAACTTCTCGTTGTGTCTCTTTCCAGCGGTGCTCTTTTTATTTTTTCCAGAAAATTCAGCTGTGTCTCTTTCCAGCCAACACGAGTACTATTCATGGGTACCAGTATGGTCATCAAACGGATTGAAGCTTCACCTAGATTGTTGTCAGTAAAGGGGAGTGTTGAGATTGGTAATTGGGTTTTATTTGTACAAGATTGAGCATTATAAGCTCTATCTTGAAGGGGAGTATTAGGAATATAATATTATTATATTGTGTAGTTTCCACATTGTTTAGATGTGGAAGTCTATGTTTTATTATTTACTATAAATAAAGCTTATGGGTGTAGGCTTTGAGATATCAATCAAGGCCACAATCCTTTCCTTATTCTATTTTATTTAACAATGGTTGCGGCAATGTCGTGCCCCATCCCAGGGCCGTCGTACAGTAGGGGATGCGTTGTAGCCTATTTGGGTTGCCGCGTCCTATGGCGCACGCGACCCTCTCTGTGGCGGCAAAGAAGCTGCCTCAGCCTAGCTTCTTCAATGCAACCCAATAATTTCCTCCCCATTTTGCCCTTAAACTTTTTCATTTATTCCCACCATTTCCTTGGTTCCCAAATTACAAAAATAACCCCATGTTTGCTCTAATCCCAACTGTGTCGCTCCTTTTTTATTTTTTTTCAAAAAATTTGGAATGTTGCTAGCCTAACGGTTAGCAACGATCACATGACCCTATTTTATTTATTTTTTCCTTTTGTCCTAATGGGCAGAATTTCAAAAGGTATTTTTCTTTTAGTATTTAATTTTTTTTTTCACTTTTGATTTAGTATTTGATTTTTTTTACTTTTATAAATTTTAATTTAGTATTTGTATTTGTTTTTGCTTTTAATGTAATTTTAATTTTAGTTTTTTAATTAAATTTGTTTGTGTGATTATTAGATTAATTTCTCTAAAACCTCAAATTGAATTAAACATTACTTTAACATAAATTAAAATTCACTTTAAATTAAACAAAAAATAAAAAATGAATTAATAATTATTACTTTAATTTGAATTATATATCAAAATTGATTAATTAATATGAAACTATTGAATTTGTTTATTTTTAATACAACACATAAATGCTTTTTTGGTAGTTTTACACAAAACAACTTTTCTAACTGTGGTCTCAAACTATGGTTTTTAGGTTATCCAAACATACAACACTTTTGAGACTAAATGATCTTAGACCTTTCTGACCATGGTCTCTGAGTCCTAGATTCAATTCAAGAGTTCTTTCTTTAGTCTCCTTTCCAAGATTTGAGATCGCTAAATAGCTATGTTTGTACTGATCCTCTTTCGAGCTGTCGAGTAACGAAGTTGACTCTTAGGTTTGGAACTAGGTGGTTGCTCTGAGAAATCCTTTCTTTCTCATCCATTTAGGGGTTTATTTTGAAGACAAGTTTCAGGTAGAATGAAGGGTTCCTACCCGGTTATGGTCTAACACGGCATCGATTTTTGGTACCGGCATGCAAAGTTTCAAATCCTTTTACTCCACTCGTCGCCATACCAAATGCTCCTTTAGTTTGTGTGTTTTGAAGGTTTAATACATGAAGAAATTCTTTTGGAAGTGTCACACCCTACACAGAGGCATAACTGACTAGAGAAATGGGTAATTAAACCTTCGTAACCCTGACTTCAAATCAAAGAAACACATTCGACCTTCAACTAAACTAAAGATTAAAAATAAAGTTTAGAAAACATAATTGAAATAAAAAATGCTTATTTAAAGAAACATATAACAATTTAACTAAAAATTTCGACAGAAGTTCTTGTAAAGTGAAACATGCCCAAAATATAAACATAAAATATCTTGTTATGATCAACCAGTTAGCAACAACAATAATTTACACAATGAGCTCTGCTATGTTTTATACCACTAACAAATAACTGAACTATTACGCAATACAAAATCCGGCACCCTAAAGCCTTAATGTGACTGCAAACTTCCATCCATTGACTTTAAGTATGTGGTCCTAAAGAAATACCTTGCTGCATGTTATTGGCAAGTTACGTACTTATCGATGATGTATAATGGAATCCTGTTACTAAGAAAAACATCAACAAGTGAGAGGTGAGTCACAAGAACTCAGTGAGTGAAAACAAACCTAAAGGGTACTAGTATCAATCAATATATAAATTGAATACATGGGTCAAATAATTTCAAGAAAATATAAATTTCAAAACACTTAAATTCTACACGTACGTAAATATAGAAAAACATAAAATTAAACAAACACTATTCATGTAATACACTATACAAACAATTCAATCAAAGCACATAAAAGGCCAATTAAAGTAACTCAGCACCCACTCACCAAACACATATCCTTCCTAGGGTAATTTTGCTCCAGCACACCAAATATACATACTCCCCACTTATCCATCCCTGGGGCTTAGTTACTAAAGTATTTTTAAATCACATCAAATAATCAAATCAAAATATCTTAGGTGCACCCAGATTCTTTTTCGAATATAAAATCATTTCGGATAAAGATTCATTTTAGAGGCCTTTATCAATTACAAGCAAAGTCACTATGTCAAGCATAATTCAATTATAACACTACACATTCTTATTTACCTCGATATAAACATATTCATGTGAATATACATATAAAAAATTAAACACATTAATCTAGCAACCAAAGAATACGTTATTCACTCACAATGCTACGGATCTTGCTCGTCGCTCCTTCTTGCATCCACGCATGTCGTTGCTTCAATAATATGTTTCGGAATTGAAAATAATATTTTCAAATATTATTTTATTTATAAACTTCATAATTATAATCCTCTAATTGCTAAATTTATATATCAACTTCCATACGTTTTTGGAAACAAACTCCTCTAAGGTATTTTAACAAATAACTTGAAGGCAACTTTAATTTTGTTTCATATATGTATATATATTATATATACATGCCAGCCTTGGCGCAACGGTAAAGTTGTTCCTTTGGTGACCTGTAGGTCACGGGTTAGAGGCGTGGAAACAGCCTCTTTGCAAAAATGTAAGGGAAAGGCTGCGTACATGTGCGCCCACCCTCTCCCTACCCCCGCAATAGTCGGGGAGCACTTTGTGCACCTGGGTGAGCCCTTTTTTTATATTATATATACATGCCAAGAAAATCAACACTAATCCCTTTATTCAATCTTACTTGTATTCCAAGCATTGAATTCATGTTAAGTTAACTATTTAAAATCAATCAAGAGCTTGAGTATGAATTTCTAATTTCAATCCAACCAAGTCCCAAGATTTTTCCCTTTCCTTAAACACTTAACCAATAATGTTTTATTCCTTATTCTTAGACTTTATTTAAATTCAAATAATGTCTAACCCCAAGATTTCAATTTACCAAGTTCTGTTCAAGTTCTATTCACTATATTACAATTAGTTTCTTTGAGGCTTTTCAACAAACACCTTAAGAGCAACTAATTTTATTTCTTGTATATATGTATTTCTATCAATAAAAGTAACCTAAATCCCTAGAATTCCCATTACCTATTTAGAAGTTACTACAAGTTTGGATTATGGAATTTTTAACAAGCAGCCAACACCACATTCTTCACTAACCTAATTATGAAGCTTATGAACACCCTTAACATTACTCGTTTACTCAACCTCCCATTCAAAATATTTTATCCAATTCTCATACATAACCAAAAGAATAATAGCTAAGTTCTTTTAGGTGTTTTATCAAACATTTTAAGAGCATGATTTATTCTCATCCACACACACACACACACACACCAAAATCCATAGAATTCAAGCTAAATTAATTACATAGAGTTAATAAAAGCTTGAACTATACACTTCCCACAACTATCTTGCATAATTCAAACTTTCCTTTTCCTTAAACATTCAACTACTACCCATTTCCCTCACTTTCCACTCTAGTTCCTTCTCTTACTAATATTCCTAAGTTTAACTCCAATTATACCCTAAAATATTATTTAAGTTTTCATGGATAACTAAGAGGTATATGTAAAAATTATACAAGTAACTACCTAGCAAAAATAAAGGAATTAAACAAAATAGGGGCTGCTGCCCTCACTTACTATTCTCACGATTAAGCAAAAGTATAAACAAGATTGCACGACAGTTAGTTACAGCTAGAAGGAAGGCTACTAGATGGAGAGGAAGGGTGGCAGCCACAAAATCCCAAAACAGGGCAACTGTAAGTTGTTTACAAAGAGTCTCCTAAACGGTTCCTTCAAGACCACGTACACACCCACACATGCTCACCGGTATACATAAAGGAGGTAGAGTTGCACGACCAAGAAAGGAGGCTGAAACTCACAGTCAGGATTGCACGACAGAACAAAGGGAGGAGTTTACAACCCAAAACAGAGCTGCGTTTTCCTCTTTATAGTGGTTGAAACTTCCCAGGGCTGGCTACCTCACTACTAGTTCCCCATACACACTCACATACAACCAAAGACAAAGGAGGAAGATGAACTCACAAGAAGAAAAGTTCTTAGCCAACCAAAGGAATTGGAGATTTCTCTAAAACAGGGTTCAGCCAGAAAGAAATCAAAAAAATTTGAAAATAAAAATAGTCAGCCAAGGCAAATAAAACAGGAGAGGAAAAAAAAAAGAAATAATAAAAAAAATAAGTCAAATGTCATACATTTAAAACATGTAGTGTATAATAAATCTTAGTTATATGTATATATATTTATTTAAGTTTAAATTAATTGCATAGATATATTTTATGTTTACATATAGGTATAATGTTTATCTATTTTATATACTTGCATCTATTTTTATGATCAAGATTAAACCAATTTATTCTAATTTCATGTTATCAATATCGAGTTATAACTGGAAGTCAAATTGGAAGAGAATTCATGTAAAACAACCAATCCGACAGTGCCTAGTCACCCAATAAGTCAGAGCCCCTAGGGCTGCGGCACCATGGAGTTAGATCTGTAGTATCCATGTTGTTGTCCAATCCTTGTTTGACTAAAATCATGATTCTCTTAAGAGCCACAAGGCCAAGAAGTTCAATGCCGCAATGCTGGCCTGAGTCCTAATCCTAATTGAAGTGAAACTCATGATTTTAAAAGCATATTTAAAGTTAATTAACTTAGGACTTAAAATACACAATAAGACTGGGTTTCTCTGGAGATTAAGGAAGCCATCAAGGGTGCAAGAAGGCAAGGGGAGATTGGATGAGAATTGTTTGAAGATTGACAACCTTCTAGTTTTATTTATTTATTCCTTTATCTCTTTTAGTTTTTCTTATATTTACTTTGATAGTGATTTTATTTAAGTTTAATTATGTCTACACTAGGTAGAATGAACTAATTTATTCTCTAGGATTACAATTGAACTCAAGATGTAGCTTGATTATTTTATATTATTTATTGCTTGCTTAGGGTTTGGTAATTAGATTATTTATTTCATTCAATGCTTAATGCTTCTAGTTGATTAGTTACCAATTAGATTTAATTAGGAAATCTAAAGGAGATTTTTGGAAAAAGAATTCATGTTCAACCTTCAATGAAATATCATCTGATTGAATTCATACACATGATTATTGAACTTGATTTATGTATAGTATAAGAATATACTATACCTATATGTCTTGTGTAGCCAATTTATAACTAATTCATAATGAGTCTTGCTTAACTTAATTCTCATCAGAGTATAATGAATTGATAAAGTGACAATATATATTTATAAGATATAGGAATATGCTTATAATTAAATTAGAACCCTAGGTTAATAATTTGATACCCTGACTAAGCATGATAAGATAATAATAAGTTAAGTGAAGTGTTAAGCGAAATTGTGAATTTTAGGTCTTTATCTATTGAATTCTCAATTTAATTTCCATTAGTTAGATTTAGTTTTTTCACCATAATTCGTTTGTTTAAATAAAATTAGAATTGTGTTGATTTTAGTAGTTAGTTAAATATTAGTTATAATTTCTTGTGGGATCGAGACTCTATTTTATCATTTTATTACTTGTTAACAAAATCAATAACACTTTAGTATATTTTCTTCTTCATGTAACTTCTCATGTCTCTTATCAAGTTAAAAAATCATGCAACGCCTACTCAGTTAATTGTACAACATTAATATATTTTACATTTATACACACATATGTACATATATATATTACACAAAATACCAGAACACATGGAAATGAGATGTTACATTGAATCTTTAATCTGTTAACTTGAACCACTACAATTATATTATTTAGAAAAAGAGAAAATTGATAACAAAAGAATTTATTCTTCATAAAATGACACACTTTACATTCAGATTTAAAGCCTCCTTAAAATAAAACCTAAATCAATGCAACATCAATTGAAATAAAACTCTAAGAGATAATTCTAACGATAATATTAGAGATAAGTTTAATAATAATAAGATAATTCCTAAGAGATAATTCTAAATAGATAATCTGGATTAATATTCAACATCCTCAATTTAGATTTTGTCTGAGTTGCCATTCCTATCATCTTCTTTAACTTGACAAAAGATTCAGTTTTCAAAGGTTTCATGAGAATGTGTACAACTTGATTTTTTGACTTGTTGTACACTAGCTTGATCACACTACTGTTGACTTGCTCTTTAAGAAAATAAAAATGGGTATCAATCAAGGTTTAAAAATTCGTGTTCGAGAACGGTCGAAACGTTTCTGTTTTCACACTACTCGAAACGAAACTCACTTACAGAAACTGGGGCGGGGCGTTTCCACAAGAAACGGGGCGTTCCACAAGAAACAGGGGTGTTTCTATAAGAAATGGGTTGACATAAACAAGACATTTTTAAAATTTAAAAATCTAAAGTTTTGGCTCTAGTTCTCTTCATATTTTAGGATTTCAATTTTTTTAATCTTATTTGATATATATTCAAATGGTATAATTTCACGAAGATAATTCTTTTTAGGATTTCATCCATGTTAGGTTTCTTGGTTTTTTATTTTATTTTATTTTTTTATACAAATATTTTGTATTAATTTAGTTTAAATTAGTGATGAAGAATATTAAAATTTAAGAACATATGCATGTTGGTTCAAATTAAAAATTTTCATTAAATATGATTTCAACATCTGCTAGCCACTCCACTATTGGTTGAATATGATTGTAATTTAATATTTTTCTCCAATTTGTATGTCTATATTTAGAATTTTATGTTGTTATGTATTTAATAATATTTTATGTACTAAATTAACAATGTTGGATATCTACAATAATTATAATTAGTGTTTAATTATATATTTTTGTGCGTTTCCACAAAAATTAGTGTTTCCATGCCTTTTCCATACTGTTTTTCGAATCGTTTCCATTTCTAGGCTTATCGAAACGATACCTTGAAACTAATTTTAGTTCCTTGGTATCAATGTGCTTGTTTCTTCATGAATAACTAGATTCTTTACTAAATCAATTGTAGAAGAATTATCCACATAAATTTTCATTGGCTCTGTAATATGAATGTGAATATGACTTGAACAAATTCTTTAGCCAAATTGCTTGACAAACACTTGAAGCAACAACCACATATTCAGCTTCACATGTAGATAAAGCAACACTAGGTTGCTTCTTTGAACACCACGAAAATGATGTTTTTTGATATAGGAAAACATATCTAGATGTACATTTTAATCACCTTCCCAATCACTATTAGAATATCATACATTGTCAGTAGTTGTTACCAGATGAATAAAACAAACCATGACTATAGGTACTTTTAATGTAACATAACTTGCAAATAAGACTAATGGGGTGTTTCTATTAACTTGTTGACTAGACCAACTCCATATATTATGGCAGGCCTAGTGCAAGATAGATACCTTAAGATTCCAACTAAGCTTTTAAAATATGTGTAGTTCATAACTGTATCTCTTTCTTGCTTTGGCAACTTTGTTCTAAATTCAACCGGAGTTCGTATAGGATTACAGTTAGACATGTTGAATTTATTCGAAAGTTCATTTGCATACTTCTTCTGACAGATAAAAAATTTATTATTTTTTCTACACAACTTTAACTCCCAGAAAATAGGACATAAGTCCCAAGTCTGCCATTTCAAATTCATCCATCATTGCCCTTTTAAAATCATCAACTATACTTAAGTTATTCCCTATAAAGATCAAATCATTAACATAGAGAGAAACAATAAGTCTATTACTAGAGTTATTGACTTTTGCATATAAGGCATGTTCACATGAACACTTCTTAAAACCATTCTTTTGAAACAACAGATCAATTCTCTTATTCCATGCTCTGGGTACCTGCTTTAATCATATAGAGCTTTTTCAGCTTATACACCTTCTCTCCATCTGGCTTGATTTTTGTTTTAAAAATCCACTTCACATCAATAGTTCTATGTCCTCAGGGGAATATATATGAGTTACCAAGTGTTATTCTTTTGAATTGCATTCATCTTTTCTTTCATAACTTACACCCATTTGTTACTTTTTGTTGCTCATTCATATATAATTGATCACTAATCTATAAACATAACTAAGTGAAGCAATTCTCCATCATCATTAGCTATATCATGATTAGTTACCTCAAAATCCCTTAACCTTGTAGAAAGTTGTCTGGTTCGACTTAGTCTTACTGTGGTGATTAGAGTTAGAATAGGTGGCTCTTCGGTTACAGGTGTTACAACAAGAGTTTTTTGTGTTTCAAGAGTAGGAGTTGTATTGCTTTCTTCATCAAGCTCAATATGAAGAGCATCTTGCTGTGAATCTTTTTTTGCTTCCTTCTTCCAATCCCATGTACTTTCTCCATCAAAGATTGTATCTTTGTTAATGATCACTCTATTTGTAATGAGGTTGAACAATTTGTACCTTTGTTTGAAATGATAGCCTACAAATACTATTTTCTCTCCTTTGTCATCTAACTTCTTCATGCCTTCCCCTAGAACACTGAGCATATGCAATAGAACTGAATACCTTCAAATGTCACACGTTGGGCTTGAATCTACGCCAAGCTTCTTCAGGTATGACATATTTCCTACTTATTGTGGTAGATCTATTAAATAAGTAAACATAAAATGAGACAGATATTAGCCAAAAATAATTTGCCATACCTTTGGCTTTTACCAAACTCCTTATCATGTCCATAATAGTTTGATTCTTCCTTTTTGCCACTCCATTGTGTTGTGTTGTGTAAGGAACTGTTACATCATGCTCAATTTTATTTTCTACATAACATTATCTAAATTTTTTAGAGTTGTATTCACCTCCACCATCAGTTCTCAACATTTTTAGGGATTAGCCACTTTGCTTCTTCACAAATGCTTTGTACTTTCTAAAAGTATCTAAAACTTTGAATTTTCTATTTAAAAAATAAACTCAATTTCCTATTGAAATCATTAATAAAAGTGATAAGGTAACGATTTTTGCCAAGCAAAGTACACAAGCTTTAAAGGCTTTGTAGCACACCATGTATTACTTCCCACAAATGGTCTCCTGTGTTGTTTGCCTAGGATACAACACTCACATACTTTTTCAGATGTTCTATTGTAGGCAAACCCTCATCTTACAAGAAAATTTAATCTTTTAAAACTTAAATTACCAAATCTATGCCACAATCAAGTTTCTATCTTTTACAATCACACTAAAGCATTGATATACATCACTTGTAATTTTTACTTTAAACATATATGATAAGGGAGTTTTTAGAACTAATGTAACTTTGTCATCAAATAAATCAATTTGTTTGTTATGCATCTACATTTCATATCTTTTTTTAAAGAAGTTGTCCCCGACTAAAAAGATTACTTTTTATGTCAGGAACATAGAACACATCTAAGATGTATGCATGATCTTCGTTTCCTAGTTGAATAATGATTTTGCCTTTTCCCATCAACAGTACTAATTGATCATATGCAATTGTGATACTAGATCTTACGGATTCATCAATATCAACAAATAAATCTCTTATTCTGGTTATGTGATTGGTGCAACAAGTATCAAGATACCATATGTTACTCTCAATAGCTTTTGTATTTGAAGTAATCATCAGGAGAACTTGACATTCAACTTCATCTTCTTGAACAAAACGCTCTTCTCCATTGCTGATTGTATTTTTTTGACTAGCAAACATGTGAGTAATGGCTATATTTTTGACATGCATAGCAATAAATATTTGATTTATCATATCTACCTCTATCTTGTTTTGACTTTAACCTCGACCTCGACCTCCTCTTTGTGAACTCTTCAGATCAGAGTACTATGTATTATTATTTTCTTTCTCACTGTCACGAGCATAGTAATTGCTTAATCCTTGTCCACCATAGTGACCTTGTCAATTTCCGCCTCGATCTCTATTTCCTCTTTCAGTGCTTGCATCTTCAGAACTTTTGTCACTTTTTATGGAAACTTGGCTCTGAAAAGCTTGCTTAATTGATTCTTTTGAGGAATTTTCATTTAGCCGCTGCTCATTGGCTTCTAAGGAGTCTTACAACTTATCAACTGTCATCTATTCTAAAATTTTAGACTCTTCAATAGCTATAAATTTCATTGTCAACGTTTGTAGAATCTTCTCAATAATGGTCATGTCTTCAACTTTATTTCCATTTGTTCTTAATTTATTTATCAAAACAAGAACTCGTGAAATATAAATAGAAACAATTTCATTATTTTACTTTTGTAAGATTTTAAACTGACGCCTTAAAGTTTGAAGTCTTTTCTTTTTCATCTTCTCAACTCCTTTGCAGGACCCATCTAAGATGTCCCACACTTCTTTTGCCATGGTCGCTCCAATCTTCTTTGGAACAAAAAATAATTACTTAGTTCTGATACCACTTTTAACTAGAACCACTGAAATTATATTATTTAGAAGAAGAGAAAGTTGAGAACAAAAGAATTTATTCTTCATAAATGGGACAATTTACTACTGGGTAAGAACCCCTTATTTATAAGGCTAAAATTACAACCATAAATAAAGTTAAACTGCCTCAAGATAAAACCTAAAACAAAGCAACATCAATTAAAATAAAACTCCAAGAGATAATCTTAATAATGAACGCAGAGATAATTCCGAAGAGATAATCGATAATCTGAATTAATATTCAACATTTTCTGCTTTCAATTGATCACTCGCTTAAGGAGTCTAGCACCCAATTCTTCAATTAAAGCATTCAAATCAGAAAAAGAAGATCCTCCTTCCTTTCACAGCTCGCCTTGCCAATTTTGCAAAGGCCTTTGCTCTGCTTCTCATCTCCTCTGCTTCATCCCCTACCGTTATCCTCTTCAAAGCTTTTTCTATTGCTTCCCTCTTAATACTATCCCCTTCCAATCCAACAAATTTTTGAACACCAACAGAAACCCCAATTTTAAGAACATCAGTAATCAGCTTCTCGTTGTTAAAATGGTCCGCAGACACTGGCCAAGCAACCATGGATACCCCTGCAGCTACCCCTTCCAAAGTTGAATTCCATCCACAATGAGTCACAAACACTCCAACAGCCTCATGATCAAGAATTAAGACTTGAGTGGCCCAACCCCTTATAATCAGTCCTTTACCTTCAATTCTATTTTCAAATCCTTCAGGCAGCCATTCCTCTTTTTCTTCCTCTTTATCTTTGCTTTTTCTCACAACCCAAATGAAAGGTTGCATAGAAGCCTCAAGGCCCATTGCAATTTCCAAAAGCTGGGATTCAGTCAAGTTTACTATACTTCCAAAACAAATATAAACAACTGAATTCGGTTTCTTTGAGTCAAGCCACTTCAAGCAATCATTTTCAGCAATGGAGCTTTCCTTTCCTCTATTTACACTTTCTTCTATATTGTCTCTATTCCATAGAGACAGCGGGCCAATATGCCATGCTTTCTTTCCAAGCACAGTTCTGTAATAATCTGCATAATCCTTCTCAAGGTCATGGAAGCTGTTAACTACAGCACCATAGCTCTTCTCCTCTGCTTCAATGACTGCTTTCTACAGTTTGTCAGTGAACTCTGATTGCTCATTAGTTTTAGCTAAAATAGGCATCTGCATCCTTGTCATTTTTATTTCATCAGGAAGGTTAGGAATGACAAAAGGCTCTGAATCAGAAGAAACCTTTTTGTGAGGCTCATACAATTTAATACATTCTCCTGCACACAGCGAAAAAAAACCACAGGCATGTAACACAAGCCTTGGAATATCAAATTTAGCAGCAGAACTGGTTGCCCAAGTGAAGAATGTATCAGCAACAAGGCAATCTGGATTATAAGCAGACAAGAGCTGCTCCAATGGTTGTTGTAGCAATTCATAGGCTTTCAAGACCTGAGGAACCATAGTTAGAGAAGTAACTGCAGGTATGCCAGCCTCTCCAGGAGGGAATTTGATGTTTAAGATGTTGATTTTACTGCAGGTAGCTATGGTTTTGGAAACAGAATGTTCACTGAAAGGGGTGGTGACTATGGTTGCCATGGCACCTTGGGAAACAACTACTTTGGCCATTTCAACCATTGGTAACATGTGGCCAGCACCCTCTGCAGGGAGGAAGAAGATGTGTACCTGACCATTGTTGCTGCTCATATTGCAGGAGTAGCAAATTTGGATTCTGAATTAGAAGCCAAAGTTGAAGACTTGCAGTAAGGAGGAAAGGAATGGTAGTGTGAAGAGAAGAGGAGGAGGCTTCGCTTTTTATTTTTGTTGTCTCCATGTATAATTGTTTAAAACGTGATTAGCGAGGCAATTAATAAAATGCATTTAATTCTCAAACACTACAATATTGAACAGAAAATTAGATGGAATCACCAATCATGAAACCTGAAATTTGAAAGAGTCATCAGTTCGATAATGAATATTCATTAGTTTTCTTTATTAAATATAAAATTCTATATTAATTTTTATTGATATGATTATAATTCGTCTTGATTACATAAAAGTCTTTACATTATTAAATATATAAATCAATATATTAACTTGTCCCAGTTGCCAACTCCTTCTCCAATGCCTGATATAATATTTGAAGACGGTCTCCATCTGGTAATAGGATCAAACAAGTTAAAATATCAATTTTTTTACTTTTTGCATGTACCTTTAAAACAAATTGTTGATGCATCCTCGAAGTCTCCATTTCTTTTTTGTTATAAAAAAAGAAAAAGAAAGAAGATACCATTATCCATGCTTACAGTTGGCTAGCCTATACATTCACAGCTCCTGGGGACCATTCATAAAAAATATTAGGAGAGAAAGGAATATAGGGAACTAGCCAACCTACCAAAAGAAAATGAAGAATACTAGTCCATTACTAGTAGCACTATCTTTTTAAATTGACTAAAGCTCATGCTATGCAAGTGTAAGTTTATTGGATTTGTCTGGACGAAGAATATACATGATGATCACAGGATAATAAAGGTTTTATATCATATCTATTTTACTAAAACTTAAATTGTTAAGTTGAGTTTTAATCTCTTATATTTTATTTTTAATAATCAATTATCATTTTTAATATCACGCAGCAACAATGAGGTTGCTCTATCGGATTTTTCCTTCTTTCATTATGTTAGAACATCATCTTAAAACCAATTAACTGGTATCAAAAGGAGAGACTTATAGACTTATATATAGTGTTTTTAAGTATTAAATTGCAAGTTTGCTAATCTCAATTGTATTTCTATTAGGGGTGACAACGAATTGAGTTTGAGTTGAATTTTGGAAAAACTTAAATCGGCTCGTCAAGTTTTGGAAAAATTCAAGCTTGGCTCGTTAGGATCTTGAAATCAACTTATTAGAGTACCATTTGAATAACTTACCAAATCACAACTTTTGTTAATTTTTGCATATAAATTTATATGTAAATAATATTAAATGAGCCAACTTCAGAGCTTACGAGTTAAGTTTTGAAAATATTGAGCTCGGCTTATTACTAAATAAGTTCAAAATAAAGTTCAAGATATGCTAGTTTAAAAAACGGGTCGATAATGAGTAGTTCACGAGTTAGCTCGGCTCTTTCTACCCCTAATTTTTATTATACTTTTCAATTTTTATTATGTTACGAATCATAACAATCTTATGATGTCCTCTAATTTTTAACTTAAAATACCATTAAATATCCATGATATTCAACTATATCCCTTTTAATTTAAGGGCTTTGTTGTAATTTTAAAATTCATTTTAGAAATAAAAATAAAAACAAGCTGTTTATGCACAATGTGGTTATGTAGATGCATTCAATTTTCTCGCCAAATCAGTTTTCCCATTCATCTCCATTTTTTTTATTTTCCTCCCTATCATGCTAGAGATCTTTCTGACGAGACAGATAATGGCCACGACAGATATGAATTTTTAGAAAGAAAAAGAAAAAATACTAATTTCAAGATCAGTTTTGAAGGTTCTGAAAAATATATGTTGGGTTTGAGGCAAAGTTCCTACCAATTTTGTAGTTAATTTTGGCTAATTGATACTAAAATATAACATTTTATATTAATTAGTCAATTACAATTAGCCAATTAAATGGTGATTGGACTCAATATTACAATTTTACTAATTAGTCAATCACTTGTGTAATAGAGTATTGATTGGAGACAAAGTACTTAAGTAATTAGATGTTAATTGTTGACAAATTGACTTTACTTTATTGATTAAATGTGATTGAAAACAAATTGTAATTAAGTAAATAATTAAATGTTGATTGAATCAAATTGAATTCAATCATCAATTAATATTCTCAAATTAATTCAATCATGTTTCAATCATTCTCAAGTCAATGTCAATAATCTTCAACTCACAAATCAATTACATCCAACAATCACTCAATCAATTTAAATTAACTCAATCATCTCCAATCAACCAAAATTTGTCTACCACCACTTTTATAAAAGGCCTCACCTTTAAAAAGGAGACATAAAACTCAAGACACACACTCTTGAAACTCATTGTTTTTCTCTCTCAAGGCATGAATTTGTTATTTATAGTGGAGACAACTTGATATACAAAGTCAAAATTTTTAGCAATTCATGAATTATACTAGAGATGACAACACATTGCATGCATTTGTAATATATAGCAATTCAAAAGCAAAACTCTTTCTTTTGTATTGTGTTCTTCACAACTTTTTGTTTACAAGATTAACAACGAATTCAAAAATATTTTTGAAAGCAAAACATAATCAAGATGGATAAAAAATGGTGGAAATCATAGAATTTTAAAAGTTTCTATAGATACTTAGTTACCTGACCAATTTTCTTCAATAATGATTCAGTAAATCTATAGCTGTGAGATTTTACAATGGAAAAGCTTGTTGCATATGGAATAAGATCATCAAAGGTTACTGGACCAACATGAGAGACACCATGCAGTGCCTCTATAACACCCCCTAAAATTAATACCTAAATTAATTGTAGGATAAGTGATTATCTTATGAGTTAAATAGGATTAAAATTTAATTACATATTATTTCATGTATAAGAATAGTACATGTTAAAATACATATAAAATATGTATTGGATATGTATTAGTATAAGAATAGTATGTGCATAAAAATACGTATAAATACTTGTACATATATATGTATACATACATGTATAGAAGTATAAAAACATGGACAAGTGTAGGCGTTGGAACAAAGATGGAAAAATATTACATGGTGTTGGAAGAAGAAGAGAAAATGATAAAATATAGGTTACTTGCTAGAAAAGAAAATGTGATGAATTAGGTGTAAGAAGAAGATTAAGTGTGGCAATTTGTAATAAATGAAGGGGGTCTAGGTGTAAGAAGGAGAATAAGTGTGGTAATTTGCAATTAATGAAGGGACTTAGATGTAAGAAGGAGAATAAGTGTGACAACTTGCAATTAATGAAGGGCTTAGTTGTAAGAAGGAGGAAAAAGGTGGAAAAGTTGTAATAATTAAGGGGGCATGTAGAAGAAAGTTAGGACATAAGGTGACAAGTAATAATTAACATAAAAAGATTGCTAGACAAGTGGAAGGCAAGGAAAATGCTAGGTGTTCATGAAATAATTAAGTAGGACATGTGTAGAGAATTAAAGAAATATTGTGTCCATGAAATAATTAATTAGGACATGTATAGAGAATTAAGGAAACAAGGTGTTTATGAAATGATTAAGTAGGACAGGTGTAAGGAATTAAGGTGACAAGGTTTCCATGAAATGATTATGGTGAATATGCTTAGAGATATAAGGAAGCAAGGTGTACATGAAATGATTTACAAGATATGTATAGAGTTTAAGGTAACTAGGTGGCCTACTAATAATTTAAAAATCCAAACTAGAGAATAAGAGGAAGACAAGTGTTAGGAAGAAAGAACACGTGTTAATTTAGAGAATGACAAGTAGGTGGTTGTAATTTTAGAGAAATAAAAGGGTAAAATAAAAAATAAAACTTTGTCCTAAATCCTCAGACCTTGGTCATGCACTATAAATAGGAAGGGGGTGGTGACCAAAAATGCATAGGCAAGATAAAGTGTACACAAAAATGAGAGAAAAAGTAAGAAAACAAAGAAAGTGAGAGAAATAGTGAGAAATAGAAGAAAGAGGCAAACCTTGAGCAAGAAGAAAAATGAGAGAGAAACCGTAGAAGAAAAGGAGAAGGAAAACCGGGCAAGGAAAGGAAGAAGGAGGGAGGCGTAGAAAGAAAGAAATAAAGAAAGAAAGAAAAAACATTAAGTGTATTAGGTAAGTATTCATGCATTCTTTTGTTTTATTTTATCCTTGCTTTGAAAGCTACCTCCTTGTTACTCTTATATTCTTCATGCTACTCTAATATCTTTCATGCATATGAAATGGAAAATGAGGAAGATGAATCCCTTTTTGGAAACTTAAAGGAAATGAGGAAAAAGGCTAATTTGCATTGCCTATTCCTATATTTCTAAAACTGCCATCAAGAATCCTTCATTGTCATGTATGAATGCTTGTTGAGGTTCGATTCACTTTTCTTCTTCTTGATGTGCTGATTAATTAGTACCATGGATGTGTATGGTTTTCCTTGGAGAAAGACATGGTCTATGTAATGGGAAAAGATGTCAAGTGGACCGTGTTTGGAAAAACATAGAAGTACTTATGTTGAAATGCAATTATGTAGTATGGGTTGTTTTTGTATAAAGTTGTAATGTGTTCTTAACATGCCTACCTAGTAATGGTAGTAATTTTGGAAGGAAGTCTAGTATTACTAAAATTGGCTCTTGAATAAGTAATATTTTGCAAACTATGTATCTCGGAATATTAATCCACTATTCATAAGTTACATTTCTCAAGTAAATCTTTGTTAATTGAAGATTAAATAAATAAAGGAGCATAGACTTAAAGTAAATTGGAGAAAAAGTATATATAAGAAGGAGGAATACAAGATGACTAATCATGGCCGTATGGGTGAAGTGAAATAAGAAGAATGTCTAAAGAAGAATTACACAAGTATCACTGTAGGAAAGAAATAAAGATGTAGAAAATATAAGTAACAAAAGTATTACAGATTAAATTAGATTAAGAGTTTATTAATAGATTAAGTAATGGATTAAGGAAAGAGGGTGTCACAGCCTCTGACCACCATACTTACTTAGGCTGCCCTATCTTTGACACCCAAAAAGTTTGTTTCCCAACAGATTACCTTCTCTTTTACTGTCATCTTTGTCCACCAAGTTTACCATTTCTTCAAAAGGCAGGAAGGAGTCACAGTAAGCAAAGTTTGACATTTCCAGACCAAGATTGGACAACCATAGTGGAAGAGATAAACCCTCTTGCAATTCATCAGCAAGCTTTGAATCTAATTTAAAAGCTAAAAGAAAATAAGTTGGTTCATTGAAATCATAAGAATATTGATCACTTTTGTGCTAAACTAAGTTATGCATATGCAATGCAGGTAGGACTTCCACCAGCATAATGAAATTTTGGGGAAGCTTCAAAATTTTAAATATCAAAGGAGAGATTAGAGAAGTTACACTGCAAGGTCATGATTTATGTTATAATGTTTTACTTCCTGAGATCTTCTTCCATGATGTTGATGGGTTACCACAAGCTATTAATTTCGGCTTTTCATTGTTTCTTTGTAGAGGAAATGGGAAATATGAGGCTCATGAGAGAACAAAGTTTACATAAATACTTCAAAGTTTGATATTTTAAATGTCATTGAAGCAAAGCAAAACAAAAATACTACAAAGTAGGAAGCTGATATATTATTTTTGTATGCATCTGTATCTCATTATAGATGCTGTTCACCAGGTTCTGTTTGGTTAATTAGAACTGTTTATTTTGATTTGTTTGTTTAAGTCTGATATACAAACTTGTTTCCTTACTATTTTGTATTATCATAGAAAATGTAAAATCCAAAAGAAAAAAAGATATTAAAATCATTGTTGAATGTCAAATAATGCTTAATTAAGATATACTAAAACACAACTACATCTTTGACAATGCCTCCCCTCTCTAACCCTATTCTCAAAGGTAATAAAAATAAATTTCATATTATTCTTGAGCTACTGATCAAATCCAAAGCTGACTTGTATAGGATATGAGACAACATCATCTCCAACCACAATTGTATGCTGACCAGAAGGTAGAAGCTGATAAGCTTTGTAGTCAACAATTCCCAAGCTCTTGCAAGCATTAAACACAAAGTTCACCTTCTCATTCTTCCTGGCTTTCACAAAGACCCTGTTGAAACCAATCATTTGTTTAAGAGGAGCTTCTGCAATTCCCTTTGGTGGCTTTGAGTAGACAAGAACAACCTCACTCCCATCTCTCTCACCTACATTTTGAACTTCAATCTCTAGCTCAAAGATATAGTTGTTGCACTCTATGTCATTGGTTAAGACTGCAGGGCAGGGAGGCTTGTTGGCATCGTTGTCATAGGTTAGATTACGGCAGTGGTGGAACTTTGTCAAGTTTACAAGGAGTGATCTCTGGGAGGATACTAGACTGTAGTTAAAATGGGTGTAACTGAGCCCGTACCCAAATGGGTAAACTGTGGAGCCATTGAAAAACTTGTATGTCCTGCCAGGATAGCCTAGGCTGTCAATTGGTCTCAATGGCATGGATGTCAAAGGCAGCAAATCAACATAATTGGCTTCATGCCATGTAATAGGCAATCTCCCTCCTGTAATTAATGCAAAAAACGGGATAAGAGTTTTATAGAAAAGGGTTTTCCGTCTTCTGCTGTCAAAAGCTCAATGATATCAGCCAACAGCCTCAAGGCCTATTTATAAAATTGGCAAATTGTTGAGTATCTTTTATAGAACAGAATTGTATGAGATACCTGGATTATACTTCCCAAAAACAACATCAGCAATAGCTTGGCCACCTTCTTCTCCAGGGTATCCAGCCCACAAGATGGCTTTGATATTTTCATTTTCTTTAGCGAAAGAAATATCGACACCACCAGCAGACATGATTACAAGAATAACTGGCCCTTTGGAGACAGCAGCTACTTGATTGATGAGCTGAGTTTGGTAACCAGGAAGAAGGAGATCCACCCTGTCCAAACTCTCTTGCTCAACTGATAAACCCAAGCCTGCTAAAATTACAGTAGCATCTGCATTCTTTGCTGCTTTCATTGCAGGGAAAATGAAACTCTCATTCTTACAGAGAACTTCCCCACATCCCATTTCATATATAACTTTACCATATTTGGAAAATCCATCAATAGGAGCTGTGATTTGGCAAGGAATACCTAATCATATATAAAAATTAGTAAGAAAATCATTTTTCACGAAATTAAAGATGATAAGGCAATAATCATTTGAATCAATATATACCAGCATAGTTCCCAATCATAGCAGAGGTGGCATTGGCATGAGGTCCAACAACAGCAATTTTTCTGAACTTTGAAGACTGTAACGGCAAAGTTTTGTTGTTTTTGAGAAGAACAATTCCTTCTCTTGCTGCTTCTGTGGCTAGCTCAATATGTTTATCAGAACAAACATCATTCTTTCCAAGAGAGTTGAATGAAGGGCTTCCATCAAAGAAGCCTAACCTCATAAGAACTGTATAGAGGTACTTCAATGATTTATCTATATCTTCCTCTCTCACCTTTCCTTGCTTCGCTGCAGGTCCGGTAAATTGGGTATAATAGTCTCCACAATCCAAATCTAAACCTGAAGTATTACATATTGAACATGATTAAGTAGAATTACTTTATTTTTATTTTTATTTGATTAGGGATGTAATGGACCTGCTTTAAGAGTTTGAGCAACAGCATCCTCCTGTGTATCACCAAGCCATTTATGGAAATCCACCATTACTTCAATAGAATCACAATCAGCGACTATATACCTGAAATAGAATTTGATTGTTGTTATTATTAACTAAACATCTTTATGAAAACTATGAATATGATTAGATATGTTGAGTTCATTACCCGTGGAGATCCCAATCTCCTCTAATTGTTTCTTTCAAAAGCCTTGGGTCAGCACAAGTTGGTATACCATTAACACGGTTGTAAGAGCACATAACACTGCTAACATCGCCATCTTTGACACACATCTCAAAAGGTCTAAGGAATGTCTCCACCATGTCTTGTTCGGTCACCTTCAAAATTGTACAAATTAGAAAGAGTTTGATCAAATATATATTCTTATGGTGCTATTTCTAACTGTTAGGACATTGGAGTTACCCTTGCATCGAAATGGTAGCGATCAACCCCTAGCCAGTTATCAACATCATAGGCAGCCGCGTGTTTGCAGCAAGCAGAAACCTTGAGAGGTCTTGAGTTCAAGTCAGTGACATTCTCAGTCCCCTCAACATCTTGAAGGCCTCTAACATAGTTAGAGGCATACGTCCCAACAACAAATGGATCTTCACCCGGTGTCTCAGTGATTCTTCCCCACCTTGGATCCCTTGCTACATTAATGGTAGGACTCCAATATGTTAATCCAGCCCTTCCTAAATTATACATTGCTCTTGCTTCAGTGGAAACTGCCTGAAATACAAAGTGACATTTCTTTTAGCAAATCACATATATAATGCATGAATTAATGTAGACAATGATACACAAAACAATTCAGAACTACTTTGGCATTTGCTCTTTAAATTGTCGTACCTGACCAATTGTCTTCCACAATGACTCATTGAATGAGGCAGCTGTGAGAATAACAGTTGGAAAGCTTGTTGCACCTGGAATAAGGTTATCAAAATGGGTTCCACGACCAACATTAGATACACCATGGAGTGCCTCTGACCACCATTCATACTTTTCTAGCCCAATTCTTGGCACCCCAAAAGCATTGTCTCCCAACTGATTAATTTTCTCCATCAATGTCATTCTGTCCACTAAATCCTTGACCCGGACAGCGAATGGGAGAGAGGAGTCACAATAAGCAAAATTTGACATTTCCAAACCAAGACTGGAAAACCTTTCAGGTTGACATACATGTGTAAAGTTACTAGTAGAAGAAGTTGATTTTGAGGGAATGGTTCTTGCACTAGTAAAAATTATGAACGAACAAAGACTGAAACAAAAAAGAGAATTGAGAAGTAGTTTTGCCATTGTTAAAAGTGAACTTTGTGAGGAAACTCGCTTGGGAAGAAGTGTCCAAAGAAGCAATATTTATAGCATTTAGTGGATAGTGAAAGCTGGTGATTGTTAGGATTATCATTGACACTCTTAATTGAGCATACTAAGAAATATATAATTCTTTAGGTATTATTCCAAAAATTATATTTGTAGTTCATTGAGATAAGATTTTATTTATTATAATTAATAAATTTTTCTAACGAGTGTTCTAAGTATATTTGTTTATTTTTTATACATAAAAAATATGTACCATAGTTAATTATGATTTTTGGGCAAAAATTATTATTTTTTAAAAATTTCAATTTTTTATAAATATTTTAGTTGCAATTTAACAAGTGCTATTTGGGTACTCATTTAAAAAAAAATTGATATCTATCACCTAGCTATACCCTCAGCTATGACTTGTTCAACAGAAGCCTTTTTTATTTTACAATTTACAAGTAATAATATTTTTTAACATCTAAAACCTTAAAAAGTCATTGGATAAATTATACCCTCTGTCTTTGGCTTTACTATTTTTTTTTTTTTTGTCTTCTTTACTTCTTCTTTTTTTCTTTTCTTTTTTTCCTGTTTTAAAATACTGAATTTGGTTTTCATATTATAGCATTTATTTTCTCTTCTATTTGAGTGTTAAAGTAAAATGCATGAAATAACAAATAAGAATATGAAATAATGAAAGCCTGGATAAACATTATCCAAGCTTATACACTTCAATGCCAGCACAACTTTTTTTTGTTCTCTATGTTAAAATACTCTGCGCTATTATGAGACTCACCACCGGAAACAAGTTTGTGAGCCCCTCTATTTTCAGTAAGATTTTATGAAATAGCAAATAAAAATATCTCGATATAGTATAATATTGATACTATTGATAAACCAAGACACCTTCGAGAATTTTAGCAAAATTTAGTTTTATAATATTGATAAACCACGACATTTACATCTTTGATAAACATAACTATTTCATTAATGATTGAAGGGATGTTTTACTTGTACCAAAAATAGAACCTATTGTACCAAAAAAAGAATGAATATTTTATGTAAGGGTTTATCTATTTTGTGCTCACTTATCCACAGTACTATTCATTATAAGAAATATTGATAAAACATGATACCTACATCCCCATTTCATTAATGATTGAAGAAATGTTTTACTTGTACCAAAAAAAGAATGAAATGTCTTATGTTAAGGTTTATCTATTTTGTGCTCACTGTGCCTACGTACTATTCATTTTAAGAAAATAAATAATATCATTGCAAGCATATTATCTTGTACTTAGTAGGCACAAAGATATGATAAGCCACTTGATAATTGTTGAATACTACTAGTTATCCATACTATATATAAAAGTGGCTTATGACGAAATTTTTTGATTTATTTAAATACTTATGAGCTTTTATTATTACTTAGTTTTTTTTAGTCTCTATTTTGTTTCAAATAAACCTTTTTTTTTCCCTAATTCTTCTCTATTTTAATATCACTTGGATTGTAATTATATAGAACTATTGATTTCTTTTTTTATTAATTCTTCTAATATTAATAAATGTCTACTTTTTTAGTAATTATATATCAATAGTAATTAAGATTGAATTTCTAATTTTTATTTTTTGTTTAATAAGTACTTAATAATCTTAATTTTCTTAGTTCTTCTCAAATTCATATATTAAAATTTTAAAAAATTAAAATGAATTAAAAGAAATATTAAGAGTATAGTTTTTATGATTATAATATTGTTGTTTTAAATTTTAATTCATAAAAATGTACTTTTTAATAACTATATTTCAATAGTAGTTAATATTGAATTTCTAAATTTTTTTAATTAATATGTTTCTAATTATAATAGTTTTTAGTTCTTCTCAAATTTATGAAAAATATATATATTTTTTAAAATACTATGAAAAAAAAATAAAATTTAAGAGTATAGTTTACATGATTATACATTATTGTTTTAATTTTTAGTGGAAGAAATTTTTTTTTTAAATACCTTATAAATTTTTACTATTTCATAAATACTTATTAGTTGTTATTTTACTTCAAATAGTCAATTTAATTTTTTTTTTATTTTATTACCTTTTTAATATTAATATGATTGTAATTATTTTGTGACTTTTGGTTTTTGTTTAGTCATAATTCTTTTCGATATTAATAAATCTATAATTTGTCAATAACTATATATCAATAGTAATTAAGATTGAATGTCTCAATTTTTTTATTTTTTTTTAAAATTGAATAAGTTACAAATAATTATAATATTATAAGTTATTATTATTATTTTTCTAAATACTATGAATGAATTTGAAATATTAAGAGTATAATTTTTATTGTATTAATTTTTCTTCCATTTTTAGAATTTTTTTCTTATAAATATATATTTATATTATGAATTAATTTGAAACTATCTCTTGTCATTATGATATGTACATATATGCTCATCAACAATTGATGTACATTTAAAATTTTATAGTTAATCAAAAATAATACTCCATGTTAATAATATTAAACAAATAGATAAGTTCAACAAAAATTAATTTATAGTATAAACATATACATTTTCTTAAAATTCTAAAGAAAGAAGAAAATTTAACACAACAGTATTAGAATCATAAAAATACCCTTAATATTGCTTTCAATTTATAGTAATTAAAAAAAATTATAATATTATATTTATTCATAGCTTATAAAATAAAAAATTGAGAAATTTGACATTAATTACTATTGATATATAGTTATTGAAAAATTATAGATTTATTAATATTTAAATGATTTAAGACAAAAAAAATAAAATCGATAATCATAAAACTATTGCAATCCTATTAATATGAAAATAGAGAAAAATTAGGGAAGAAGTAAAAAATATGTATATATTCTATTTGAAGCAAAATAACAATAAAATATCTATACTATATATAAAAGGGGCTTGACAGCAGAAGTTTTTCATTTTCTTAAGTATTCTTATGAGTTTTTATTATTACATAGATATAATTAGTTATTTTACTTCAATAGACTATTATTTTCATAATTCTTCTCCATTTTAATAGAATTGTAATTACTTTATAACTATTGATTATATTTTTCACTTCTTCTCAATATTAGTAAATCTATTTTTTTTTTTAATAATTATATGTCAATAGTAACTAAAATTGAATTTTTTATTTTTTGTTTGTTTAATAAGTGCCTAATATTCTTAACTTTCTTAGTTCTTCTGAAATTTATAAATTATAATTTTAAAAATAAATTACAATGAATTAAAAGAAATATTAAGAACATAATTTCATGATTAAATTTTCAATAATTATATGTCAATAGTAGTTAATATTTATTTTCTCAAAAATAAAATTTGTTTAATAAATTGCTAATAATTATATTATTTTGCAGTTTTTTCCAATTTATGAAATCCCTTTTTTTTTTTTTTTTTTTAATGTGTAGAGTATAGTTTCCATAATTATATATTGTTGTTTTATCTTTTAGTGAAAGAACTTTTATATTACCCTATGAGTTTTTACAATTACATAATTACTTTTTAATTGTTATTTTGCTTCAAATATTTTTTTTATTTTAATTTTTCATAATTTTTCTCTATTTTAATAGTAACATGTTAGTAATTATTTCATGACTATTGATTTTTTTTTTTATTCCAATTCTTTTCATTATTAATAAATATACAATTTGTCAATAAATATATATCAAATGCAATTAAGACTGATTTTTTCAATTTTTTTAATTTAGTAGGTTACGAATAACTATAATATAATTTACTATTTTTTAAATGTTATGAAGGAAAAGAATTAAGTGTATACTTTTTATGATTATAATATTATTATGTTAATTTTATATAAATTCAATTTCATGTTAAATATTACCAAATACTTTGGGTACTGGATGCTAAAATTGAAAATGACATCTGGGATTTGCATTAAGTTTAAAAACTCTTACAATCCAGAATTTTAGCTCTTTGTGGGTAAATATTCCTTAGCCAAAAAGAGCTAGAATCAATACTCTCAATAGCAGCAATAAAGATGACAGGTTTAAAAATGACTGCTGGAACCTGTCATCTTCTATCTTCTTCAAAACTTCTTCCATAACATGAAAGTCTGTGGCCATACAAAAACTAACATTCATATCAAACCAATGAAGTTCATTGGTACTCTTAGCAAATCAATGCCCATGTCATCCAACATTGAACCATAATTAGGATTAAGGTTAGGGTACCATAATTAGGGTTAGGGTAATATAATTAAGGTTATGGTACCATAATTAGGGTTAATGCAAGGTTATCGTAATTAGAGCTACGGTTCAGGTACAATAATTAGGGTTAGGGTATTATAATTAGTGTTAGGATACCGTGACTAAGGTTAAGGTTAAGATACTATAATTAAGGTTATGGTACCTTAATTAGGGTTGAAGTTATACTTTAATTAGGGTTAGAGTTAATGTATCATAATTAGAATTAGGATTAGAGTACCATCATTAGGATTAGAGCTAGGGTATCATAATTAAGGTTACAATTAGGGTACTGTTGACATACCCCTCATGGAGGCATGACTGGCCAGAGGAATGGTAACCAAACCTCCGTAACCCTGACTCAAACAAAAGAACGACCATGACTTTTGACTTACCAATAAATAAAACCAAGAAATTATAAAGACAAAAATTAACATTAAAAACTTGTTGATTACAACAAATCACAATTTACTGAAAATTTCGACCGAGGTCCTTTACAATATGGAACATGCCTTAAAATACAATCTTATAAACTGTTTTTATTACTCAACACAATACAAAGACAATAAGGAGCTCTGCTCCGTTCACACCATCAACAAAGCAAGTACTAGAATATTACATCATACCACATTTAATACCTATAGAGCTAATGTGACTGCAAACTTTCATCATTCACTCCAAGTATGAGATTCCGAGGCATACCTTGTCATCAAATTCTGAGCAAAACCTCGTATTAATGATTCACTTCTTTTGAGGTCCTGCTACTAACAAAAAATATAACCACAAGAAAGGGGTGAGTCCTACGGACTCAGTGAGTAGAAAATCGTACCCAAAGGGTACTAGCATCACACAACACAAGCATATAACATACGTAATAACATTGGGTAACATTGCTTATATCTTAATTCACATTACACGTATACATTTTAACGGTCATAAATTCACGATTTACATGGTACACAAGATCACAAAGTTATCAAAGCAATGATATCAAACAAAACAACCAAAGGGCCAACGAGTGACCCAGCCCCTCACACCAATATCACCCCCTGCCGGGCATTTACGCGCCCGCACACCAAATTAATCTCCGTACACAAATCCATCCCACTGGGGATAAGCACTCCAATAGTTTTTAAAATCATTGTCAGAAACGAAAATCATTTTCCAGAAAATGTTCACGAGTTGGCCTTTATCAAACACAAACAATGTCAACACAGTAACCAATATCAAGCAAACATTATTCAAGCAAATCACTGAAATACTCCACTAGCTTACTTTCCATATATCATACATATTCAAATAAACATATAATCATATATACTAATCTAGCCCCTAAAGGCAGCAATTAACCACTCACCTGTTACCTATTTCATTTGTCACTCACACTTGTGTCCATGCATCTCATCTAGTTCACATTAGGAGCCAGAACATTCCGGAAAACACATGACAGGTTAAGGACAACAAGAAATCATCCCATGGTACACCAATAGCAACCCAAAATTTCTAAGACTGAACACCCTTACCCAGCTCCTTTCCATCACCGATCTGATTTAACCCAAGCAAGAACAAATCCTCATTTCCATTGATACTATAGCAACCTTCATAGTTGCTACAATAACTTTAGCTGAATCCTTATCAATAGCTCTCAAATTTTGGGTATTTGGGACGGACCCTCTACTTACAAGATAAAAGTGAGGCAAGAGCTACAAGTAATAGCTGGGCGTTGAAAGCAAATAAGATGAAGGCGGAATGGAAGTGGCTCACCAAAGACTTCAAAACGGGTTGGCAAAAGAGGTTTGGTAGGTGCAGCAAGTGGAGATCACTATAGCCCAAGAGCTCAACGAAATAACAGGGGAGGAAGAATGAAGAACAAAACGCAGCACTAGCAAGAAAAGGGAAAAGCAAGTCGGTGCATCAATTGAAGGAAAGAAAAGCCCAAAAACAAAAGAATAAACTAGAAGGATTGAAGTCAAAGTTCCACTTTATGTATGTTTATAGCTAGTTCACGTTATTTCTAAGCATATATTTATACATATATATATATATATATATATATAACACTTTAATTTCTAGCTTCATGTAAGCCAATAATGGTTAAAATAAATTATTACATTACATATGTATAAATATTCAATTGTTTTAAATTTTTACTGTACGCAAGATTTTATTTACCTAATTGCGCCCATTTACGTGCAACCATTTTAATATGTCAAAAAAGAAAATATATCAAGTTGTAATATGTATTACTTACTCAATCAATTAAATTTTGATCGGCCAGAATTTTCTATACTATGCAATATCAAATTATACACACAAACTTAAAAAAAATCCCTTATTTTATTATTTAATTAATTTGTGTACATAGTTATTATTTTATAACTAAAATTTACGCAAGGGTCATAACAACTGTAATTAGGATTAGGGTGCCATTATTAAGGCACCAGAATTAGTGTTAGGGTTAAGCTATTTAAACTAAAGTTAGAGTACTGTAATTAGGGTTAGGATACCATAATTACTATTAGGGTACCATAATTAGGGTAAATAGTACTATAACTACGGTTATAGTTAGGGTATCGTAGCTAGGGTTACGGTTAGGATATTATAATTAGTGTTAGGGTACCATAATAAGGGTTAGGGTACTGTAACTAGGGTTAAAGTACCGTAACTAAGGTTAAGGTATCATAATTAAGGTTAATATTAGGTTACTGCAATTAGGGTTAGGGTGCCATAACTAGTGTTAGGGTATCATAATTAGGGTTAGCGTTAGGGTATAATAATGAAAGTTAGAGTATCATAACTAGGGTTAAGATACTACAACTAGGATTAGGGTATCGTAACTAGGGTTAGGGTGTTGTAATTAGAGTTAAAGTAAGGGTATCATAATTAGGGTTAGTACTGTAATTAGGATTAGGGTTAGGGTACCTGATTTAGGATATCATAATTAATGTCAGGGTTATAATATCGTAATTAAGGTAAAGATTAGTGTATTGTAATTAGGGTAAGAATAAGGTATTGTAACTGGGGTTATAACACTGTAACTAGTGTCAAGGTACCGTAAATAGGGTTAGGGTACTTTAACAAGAATTATAGTACCGTAATTAGGGTTAGGAACTGTAATTGCTTGACCACCTTCCTCTCTTGGGTATCCAGCCCACAAGATGGCTTTGATATTTTCATTTTCTTTAACGAATGAAATATTAATGCCACCAGCCGACATGATTACAAGAATAACTGGCCCTTTAGAGACACCAACTACTTGGTTGATGAGCTGAGTTTGGTAACCAGGAAGAAGGAGATCTTCCCTGTCCAAACTCTCTTGCTCAACTGATAAATCCAAGCCTGCTAAAATTACAATAGTATCTGCATTCTTTGCTGCTTTCATTGCAGAGAAAATGAAACTCTCATTCTTACAGAGAACTTCACCACATCCCATTTCGTACATCACTTTAGCATATTTGGCTAATCCATCAATAGGAGCAGTGATTTGGAAAGGAATACCTAATCATAAAAATTAATAACAAAATCATTTTCCATTAAATTAAAGAAGATAATGTAATAAACATTTGAATTAATATATACCAGCATACTTCCCAGTCATAGCAGCGGTGGCATTGGCATGAGGTCCAACAACAGCAAGATTTCTGAACTTTTAAGGGTGTAGTGGCAAAGCTTTTTTTGTTTTTGAGAAGAACAAGTCCTTCTCTTGCTGCTTATGTGGCTAATTCAATATGTTTATGAGAACAAACACCATTCTTTCGAAGAGACTTGAATGAAGGGCTTCCATCAAAGAAGCCTAACCTCATAAGAGCTGTATAGAGGTACTCCAATGATTTATCAATATCTTCCTCTCTCACCTTTCCTTGCTTTGCAGCAGGTCTGGTAAAGTTGGTAAAATATTCTCCACAATCCAAATCTAAACCTGAAGTATTACATAATGAACACAATTAAGTAGAAATACTTTTTTTTTATAATTAAAATGGATTTAATTAGGGATGCAATGGAACTGCTTTAAGAGTTTGAGCAACAGCATCCTCCTTTGAATCACCAAGCCATTTATGGTTATCCACAATTACTTCAATAGAATCACAATCAGCGACTATGTTTGATTGTTGTTATTAACTAAACATCTATATGAAAACTATGAATATGATTAGATATGTTGAGTTCATTATGCGCGGCGATCCCAATCTCCTCTAATTGTATCTTTCAAAAGCTTTGGGTCAACACAAGTTGGTATACCATTAACACGGTTGTAAGAGCACATAACACGGCTAACATCGCCATCTTTGACACAAATCTCAAAAGGTCTAAGGAATGTCTCCACCATGTCTTGCTCAGTCACCTTCAAAATTGTACAAATTAGAAAGAGTTTGATCAAATACATATTCTTAAGGTTCTAATTCTTATAGTTAGATCAGTGGAATTACCCTTGCATCGAAATGGTAGCGATCAACTACTAGCCAGTTATCAACATCATAGGCAGCATAGTGTTTGCAGCAAGCAGAAACCTTAAGAGGTCTTGAGTTGAAGTCAGTGACATTCTCAGTCCCCTCAACATCTTGAAGGCCTCTAACATAGTGAGAGGCATATGTCCCAACAACAAATGGATCTTCACCCGGTGTCTCAGTAATTCTTCCCCATCTTGGGTCCCTTACTACATTAATGTTAGGACTCCAATATGTTAACCCAACGCTTCCTAAATTATACATTGCTCTTGCTTCAGTGGAAACTGCCTGAAATACAAAGTGAAATTTCTTTTAGCAAATCTTATATAATTCATGAATATTTGTAGGTGAGATCACAAATTACATTTTTCCTTTAACGATATTATCACGAAAATTATCTGTGTAGTTTGTTGGGATATGCTATAAGATTTTATTTATTAAATTTTACAAATAACTAAAAAATATATTTTGTTTCTTTGGGTGATCAAATGCAACATCTTTTTTTGATATTATTGAATGAATTTTTAAGAGGTGGAGAAAAAAATATATATTGACAAATCTATGACTTAAACTTACTATCACCTAGCTATATCCTTTTCCTTGTGACTAGCTATATCATCTCCGGGCTTATACACAATGCCTACACTATTATTATTGTTATTATTTCTATTGCATTTATTTTCAATTCTAAGCTTTTTTATTTTTATGGTGATAAAATATTGAATACAAATTTCATATTATAGAACTATTTTCAATCCTGTGCTATGGTGAGATTTCAACGTAAAAGGAAGATTTTCTGAAATAAGAATATCTCGATAAGGTTATAAACAAAGTTTAGTTTTATAATATTGATAAACCACAATACCTACAATTTTTTTACAAACGTTCATGTTTCATAAATGATTGAAGGAATGTTTTATGTAATTGAAATATGATATCATCATTAGTAAAAATAATAGGCTACATAATAATTATTGAAAGCTACTAATATCCAAAGTAGCTGAAGACAATTCCTTCTCTCCAAGAGACTTGAATGAAGTGCTCCCATAAAAAAATCCGAGCCTCACGAGTGCAGTATAGAGGTACTTGGTTCAATGAAGTCCTGAAGATTTTAATGATTAAGAAAAATGATTAGTTGTTTGTTTTCAAAATAAAGGGGGAAAAAAAACTAATTTGATTATTTATTTAGGGTAGTAGTGCAAGCCTGCTTTTAGAGAATTGGGAAACAACATCTTCATTTGTGTCACCAAACCATTTATGACCACCCAGCTTTAAACCAATAGCATTGCAATCAGAGATTATGTACTTGAAAAAGAATTTCCTTACAAATTCTACCAAATAAAATTCTCTTAATTTTTGTTAACAACAACTATTTAAAAATAATAATAATAAAATTATGATTAAAATTAGAGTTGGTAAAAAACTTGGTGATGATGTTATTCTATGAACATTTAAATTAATCACAGCACAAGTCGGTAAGCCAAAAAGAACACAAAATGCTGCTAACATTACCATATTTGGTACACATCTTTAAGAAAGAAATGAAGAAAAAGGATTACTGAAACCTTGAGAGGTCTTAAAGAAAGATCACTGACCATTCTCAGCCCCTTCAACATCCTAAAGGCCTATGAGTAAGTGAGAGGCATATGTTCCCACAACAAAAGGATCTTCACCTGGTGTCTCAATGGTTGTTCCCCATCTGCATTTTCTATGTATAGCAATTCAAAAATTAAGCTCGTCTCTCTTGTGTTGTATGCTTGACAAGTTTTTGTTTACAAGATTAAAAATGAATTGACAAAGAAAACATGAAGGAGGATAAAAAGTCATGGAACTTCAAAATTTTCTATAGATACATTCATGGAGTACCTCTGACCACAACGGATACTTAGGTAGCCATGCATATCCTTGACATCCCAAAAAGTTTGTTTCCCAACTGATTCACTTTCCTATAAGTTCCATTCAATCCATTAAGTCCTTCACCCTGACTCCAAATGGCAAGAAGGAATCAATGTAAACAAAGTTTGACATTTTCATACCAGGATAGGGAAAGCTTGGTGGATGGATAAACCGTCTTGCAAATCTATCTTTCAACAAGGTTTGATCTAATCTAAACTACAGAAAATGAGGTTCATATAAAATCATAAGAAGATTGATCACCTGTGTGATAAACTAAGTTATGAGTATGCGTATAGGATTTACCTCAGCAGAATAGAATGAATATTTTGAGAAGGCTTGAATATCAAAGGCGAGATTAGAGAAATTACAAATGAAAGATCATGAGTTGCTTTATAAGATTCTACTTACGGAGATCTTCCAAGGTATCAATGGGTTATCACAAGCTATAAGCCGGTTTTTTGAGCATTGTGTGTAAAGTTTAATTGATATTTTAGACAGAGCTCTGTAATTCAAACAAAGGAAAACAAAAATTTAACATAATAGCAAACACATCGGCACCTCTTTATAAACTCTGTCACAATGTTCTGTTTGGTTAATTTAGCACAGTTTATTATGGTATGTTCATTTAAGTCTGGTATACGAAATTGTGTCCTAACTATTTTATATCACAGAAATTTCAAAAAAAAAAAAAAGGTTAATCAAGTGTTGAATGTAATAATGCGTGATGCAATATAAGCCATGAAAAATGATCATTAACTGAAATACCCCAACATATTTGACAAAACCTCACCTCTAACAATTATGTTTGAGGAACAATCATCTCAAAAGGTAATAAAAAAATAAGATTCATATTATTCTTGAAAGCTGACTTGGATAGGATATGAGACAACATCATCTCCAACCATTATTGTATGCTGGCCAGAAGGTAGAAGATGATAAGCTTTGTAATCAACAATTCCCAAGCTCTTGCAAGCATTAAACACAAACTTCACCTTCTCATTCTTCCCAGCTTTCACAAAGACCCTGTTGAACCCAATCATTTGTTTAAGAGGAGCATCTGCAATTCCCTTTGGTGGCTTTGAATAGACAAGAACAACCTCACTCCCATCTCTGTCACCTACATTTTGAATTTCAATCTCGAACTCAAAATTATAGTTGTTGCACTCTATGTCATTGGTTAAGACTGCAGGGCACGAAGGCTTGTAGGCATCACTGTCATAGATTAGATCACGACAGTGGTGGAACTTTGTCAAGTTTATGTGGAGTGATCTCTGGGAGGATGCCAGACTGTAGTTAAACTGGGTGTAACTGAGGCCATACCCAAATGGGTAAACTGTGGAGCCATTGAAAAACTTGTGTGTCCTGCCAGGGTAGCCTAAACTGTCAATTGGCCTCAATGGCATGGATGTCATAGGCAGCAGATCAACATAATCGGCTTCATGCCATGTAAGAGGCAATCTCCCTCCTGTAATTAATACAAAAATCAACATAAGAGTTTTGCGGAAAAAGGTTTTCTGTCTTCTGCTGTCGAAAGCTCAATGATCACAGTGAAGGCCAATCTATAAAATTCTCAAATTGTTGAGTATCTTTTATATAAGGGAATTGTATGAGGTACCTGGATTGTACTTCCCAAAAACAACATCAGCAATAGCTTGGCCACCTTCTTCTCCAGGGTATCCAGCCCACAAGATGGCTTTGATATTTTCATTTTCTTTAGCGAATGAGATATCGATGCCACCAGCAGACATGATTACAAGAATAACTGGACCTTTAGAGACAGCAGCGACCTGGTTGATGAGCTGAGTTTGGTAACCAGGAAGAAGGAGATCCTCCCTGTCCAAACTCTCTTGCTCAACAGACAAATCCAAGCCTGCTAAAATTACAGTAGCGTCTGCTTTCTTTGCTGCTTTCATGGCTGAGAAAATGAAACTCTCATTCTTACAGAGAATTTCTCCACATCCCATTTCGAATATCACTTTAGCATATTTGGCAAATCCATCAATAGGAGCAGTGATTTGGCAAGGAATACCTAATCATATATAAAATTAGTAAGAAAATCATTTTTCACGAAATTAAAGATGATAAGGCAATAATCATTTGAATCAATATATACCAGCATAGTTCCCAATCATAGCAGAGGTGGCGTTGGCATGAGGTCCAACAACAGCAAGATTTTGGAATTTTGAAGGGTGTAGCGGCAAAGTTTTGTTGTTCTTGAGAAGAACAAGTCCTTCTCTTGCTGCTTCAGTGGCTAACTCAATATTTTTGTCGGAACAAACATCATTCTTTCCAAGAGATTTGAATGAAGGGCTTCCATCAAAGAAGCCTAACCTCATAAGAACTGTATAGAGGTACTTCAATGATTTGTCAATATCTTCCTCTCTCACCTTTCCTTGCTTGGCAGCTGGTCCGGTAAAATTGGTATAATATTCTCCACAATCCAAATCTAAACCTGAAGTATTACATATTGAACACAATTAAATAGAAATACTTTTAAAAAAAAAATTTTAAATGTATTTAATTAGGGATGTAATGGACCTGCTTTAAGAGTTTGAGCAACAGCATCCTCCTTTGAATCACCAAGCCATTTATGGTTATCCACCAGTACTTCAATAGAATCACAATCAGAGACTATGTACCTGAAATAGAATTTGATTGGTGTTGTTATTAAGTAAATATCTTAGAGAAAATTATGAATATGAATAGATATGTTTGATTTATTTACCCATGGAGATCCCAATCTCCTCTAATTGTATCTTTCAAAAGCCTAGGGTCAGCACAAGTTGGTATACCATTAACACGGTTGTAAGAGCACATAACACTGCTAACATCGCCATCTTTGACACACATCTCAAAAGGTCTAAGGAATGTCTCCACCATGTCTTGCTCAGTCACCTTCAAAATTGTACAAATTAGAAAGAGTTTGATGAAATATATATTCTGAAGGTGCTAATTCTAATAGTTAGATCAGTGGAATTACCCTTGCATCAAAATGGTAGCGATCAACTGCTAGCCAGTTATCAACATCATAGGCAGCATAGTGTTTGCAGCAAGCAGAAACCTTAAGAGGTCTTGAGTTGAAGTCAGTGACATTCTCAGTCCCCTCAACATCTTGAAGGCCTCTAACATAGTTAGAGGCATATGTCCCAACAACAAATGGATCTTCACCCGGTGTCTCCGTGATTCTTCCCCCATCTTGGATCCCTTACTACATTAATGTTAGGACTCCAATATGTTAACCCAGCCCTTCCTAAATTATACATTGCTCTTGCTTCAGTGGAAACTGCCTGAAATACAAAGTGACATTTCTTTTAGCAAATCACACATATAATTCAGGCATTAATGTAGACAATCACACTCAACATTTCAGAATACTTTGAAAGAGTTAGCTCATTAAAATGTCATACCTGACCAATTTCCTTCCACAATGACTCATTGAATGAGGCAGCTGTGAGAATAACAGTTGGAAAGCTTGTTGAACCTGGAATAAGGTCGTCAAAGTAGGTTCCAGGACCAACATTAGATACACCATGGAGTGCCTCTGACCACCATTCATATTTTGCCAGCCCAATTCTTGGCACCCCAAAAGCTTTGTTTCCCAACTGATTAATTTTCTCCATCAATGTCATTCTGTCCACTAAATCCTTGACCCGGACAGCGAATGGGAGAGAGGAGTCACAATAAGCAAATTTTGACATTTCCAAGCCAAGACTGGAAAACCTTTCAGGTTGACATACATGTGTAAAGTTACTAGAAGAAGAAGTTGATTTTGAGGGAATGGTTCTTGCAGTAGTAAAAAGTAATAATGAACAAAGACTGAAACAAAAAAGAGAATTGAGAAGCAGTTTTGCCATTGTTAAAAGTGTACTTTGTGATGAAGCTCGCTTGGGAAGTAGACTTGGGAAACAAGGGTCAAAGAGAAGCAATATTTATAGTTGAGATCAGAAATTACATTTTTCTAAATGATATTATTCTCAAAATTATATCTGTAGTTTGTTGGGATATGCTATAAGCTTTTAATTATTAAAATTGACAAATAAAAAAAAAATTCTTTTGAGCGATCGTATGTAACATCTTTTTCTGATTATATAATGAATGATTTTTTAAAAGTTCGAGAAAAAAATATATTGACAAATCTTTGACTTGAACTTATTATCACATAGCTATTTACCCTCTTCCTTGTGACTAGTTCAACACAAGATCTATTTTTATTCAACAAATTAACAAGTGATAATATTGTCTAACATCTAAAACTGAAAGCTAGAAAGTCATTGGATAAGCATCTCCAAGCTTATACATTTAAAGCCTACTATTTTTTTTTTCTTTTTTTTCTTTTTTTTCTTTTTTCCTATAGTAAATATTTTCAAATCTAGGCTATGGTGGGACTAACCAGAAACAAAATTTTGATCCCTTTTATTTCAACATGAAAGTGAAATGCTATGAAACAGCAAATAAGAATCTTTAAAATATCACGGGATAACCATTCTCTAAGCTTGTACATTCCATGCCTACACTACTTTTTTTTTTTTTTTTGGATAAAATACTGAATATTCTATAAGCTATTTTCAATTCTGTGCTATGGTGGGATTTCAACGGAAAGTAAGATTTAATGAAATAAGAAATAAGAATATCTTGATATAGTTTAGCTTTATAATATTGATAAACTACGATACCTACATCTTTGATATACGTCCCTGTTTCATAAATGATTGAAGGAATGTTTTATGTAATTAAAATCTGATATCTTTAATTAATAACCTACATAATAATTATTGAAAGCTACTAATATACAATGTAGTTGACTTGATTAGATTTAGATGTGACTTCATCATCCCCAATCACAAATGTGTTGGCCAGAAAGTAGAAGATGATAACCTTTGCAATCAACAATGCCCAAGCTCTTACAAAGCATCAAGCAAAACCTTAAACCTTCTCACTCTGTCCTCTTTTCACAAAAAAACTTTAGAACCCAACTAATTGCTTAGTAAGAGTTTCTGCAATTCCTTTAGGGGGCTTTGCCAAATCATTACAATCACACTGACATCTTTATCACCTACATTTTGTATTTCAAGCTGAAATTCAAAATCATAGCTGCTGCATTCCAAGTCAACTGTTAGGATTGCAGGGCACTGGGGATTGTTGGCATTGTCGTAATAGACTAGGCTGTCAATTGGCCTCAATGACATGGATGTCATTGGCAGCACATCAACATAATTGGCCTCCTACCATGTAATAGGCAGTCTACCACCTGATGTAAACAAAAGAAAGTTATACATCAGTGGAAGTATATTACATAAATGGAAATGGTATGTAACTATTCAAATGTTATAAACACTATGGTCTTTTCTTGCTTACTGGGATTGTAATTCCCGAATACAATGTCTGCAATGGCAATGCCCCCTTCTTCTCTGGGGTATCCAGCCCACAATATAGCTTTGATTTTTTTCCTTTTCTTTACAAAAAGATATATCAACACCACCAGCAGGCATTGGCTACTTGCTTTGGTAACCGGGAAGATGTAGGTCCACCCTTTCCAAACTCTGCCTCAAATTTTAAATCCAAGCCTAATAGAATTATGGTGGCATCTGCATCCTTGGCTGCTTCCATAGCTGGAATTATCAAGCTATCATTCTTGCATGCAACTTCACTGCATCCCATATCATATTTCACTTTTGCAAATATCATGAAGCCTTCAACGGGTGAGCTATACCGGCATGGAATACCTTGGAGTCAGATAAAAGTACAGTGAAAATTAGTGTCATGTTCAAAACTACTAAAGAACCAAACACCAGAAACATTAACATACTTAGTAGAAAAATACAAGCATAATTTCCCATAATGGCTGAGGTAGCAAAAGCAAGGAGGACCAACCACTGCAATGGTTTTGAACTTAGCAAAGTCTAATGGCAAAGTTTGATTGTTCTTGAGAAGAACAATTCCTTCCCTTGTTGTTTCTGCATCTAATTCAATGTGTTCATAGGAGAATATGTCATTCTGTACAAGGGACTTGAATGAAGTGCTTCCATCAAAGAAGCCTAGCCTCATAAGCACAGTATAGACTATAGAGGTACTTAGTTCAATGAAGTATAATCTATAAATTCCTCCCTCACCTTCCCTTGCTTAGTTGCATTTTCCGCGAAACTGTTGTATACTCCATACAACCCAAATCCACTCCTGAATAGTTTTATGATTAAAGTAAAATGATTAGTTGTTTGCTCCAAAACAGAAGTAAAAAAAAAAAAACTAAGTTGATTGTTTTATTTAAGGTAGTAGTCCAAGCTTGCTTTTAAAGTTTGGGAAACAACATCTTCCTTTATACACTTAAGGCCTACACTACTTTTTTTTTTTTTTTTTTTTTTTTATGAGTATGCATATAGGATTTACCCCAGCAGAATAGTACGAGATTTTGAGAAAGCTTGAAAATCAAAGATTAACAAAGGAGAGATTAAAGAAATTACAAATTGTTGAAGATGTCAAAGCCCATCAAATGCCAAGTGTATTATTATTAAGATTGACATATTTATTCAAAAAGTTGATGTGTTTGACACTTTTAGCTTTTGATGTAATAATTAGTTTATTTTCTGAAAAGTGTAATTATGAAAAAGAATCTTACTTTATTGTTAGATATAACATAAAATAAGTGCTGAATACTTTAAGGAATAGTTGAAATGTATTAAGCATGTGCTGAAATACATGTGTTAGCAGCTGTGTGTCAAGAGTTGAAAGCCAAGAGCTAACCGCCGTAAGCTAAATAATAAAAATAGAACGTTTTCAGCACTTTCTCTCTTCTTCCTCTTTGTGCAAAAACTTACACAAATGAAAGATCATAAGTTGCTTTATAAGCCTCTACCTTACTGAGATCTTCCAAGGTGTCAATGGTTATCACAAGCTATTTGTTTCCTGTTTTTTGAGCATTGTTTGTGAAAGAATTGCAAATATGATGTTCAAACAAACAGCGAAAAACTTCAAAGTAATTCAAAGTTTGATATTTTAGAAGAGCTCTGTTATTCAAAAGAAAGGAAAACAAAAATACAACAACATAGCAAAATGATATAACATTTTTGACACATTTGTGCCACATTATAGACTCTGTACACAATGCTCTGTTTGGTTAATTTAGCATACTTATGTTCATTTAAGTCTGGTATATGAACATGTTTCCTTACTATTTTATATCACAGAAAATATAAAATCAATATGGGAAAAAAAATAAAAAAGTTAAACAAGTGTTGAATGTAAAATAATGCTTGATCCAATATATGCCATGAAAAATGATCATTAACCTGAAACACCCCTACATATTTGACAAAACCTCACCTCTAACCCTTATGTTTGAGGAACATAATTATCCAATAAGATTCATATTATTCTTGAAAGCTGACTTGGATAGGATATGAGACAACATCATCTCCAACCATTATTGTATGCTGGCCAGAAGGTAGAAGATGATAAGCTTTGTAATCAACAATTCCCAAGCTATTGCAAGCATTAAACACAAACTTCACCTTCTCATTCTTCCCAGCTTTCATAAAGACCCTGTTGAACCCAATCATTTGTTTAAGAGGAGCTTCTGCAATTCCCTTTAGGTGGCTTTGAGTAGACAAGAACAACCTCACTCCCATCTCTGTCACCTACATTTTGAATTTCAATCTCTAACTCAAAATTATAGTTGTTGCACTCTATGTCATTGGTTAAGACTGCAGGGCACGAAGGCTTGTAGGCATCACTGTCATAAATTAGATCACGATAGTAGTGGAACTTTGTCAAGTTTATGTGGAGTGATCTCTGGGAGGATGCCAGGACTATGGTTAAACTGGGTGTAACTGAGACCATACCCAAATGGGTAAACTGTGGAGCCATTGAAAAACTTGTGTGTCCTGCCAGGGTAGCCTAAACTGTCAATTGGCCTCAATGGCATGGATTTCATAGGCAGCAGATCAACATAATCGGCTTCATGTCATGTAAGAGGCAATCTTCCCTCCTGTAATTAATACAAAAATCAACATAAGAGTTTTGCAGAAAAAGGTTTCCTGTCTTCTGCTGTCAAAAGCTCAATGATCACAGTGAAGGCCTATCTATAAAATTCTCAAATTGGTGAGTATCTTTTATATAAGGGAATTGTATGAGGTACCTGGATTGTACTTCCCAAAAACAACATCAGCAATTGCTTGGCCACCTTCCTCTCTTGGGTATCCAGCCCACAAGATGGCTTTGATATTTTCATTTTCTTTAGCGAATGAAATATCAATGCCACCAGCCGACATGATTACAAGAATAACTGGCCCTCTAGAGACACCAACTACTTGGTTGATGAGCTGAGTTTGGTAACCAGGAAGAAGGAGATCTTCCCTGTCCAAACTCTCTTGCTCAACTGATAAATCCAAGCCTGCTAAAATTACAATAGTATCTGCATTCTTTGCTGCTTTCATTGCAGAGAAAATGAAACTCTCATTCTTACAGAGAACTTCACCACATCCCATTTCGTACATCACTTTAGCATATTTGGCTAATCCATCAATAGGAGCAGTGATTTGGAAAGGAATACCTAATCATAAAAATTAATAAGCAAAATCATTTTCCATTAAATTAAAGAAGATAATGTAATAAACATTTGAATCAATATATACCAGCATACTTCCCAGTCATAGCAGCGGTGGCATTGGCATGAGGTCCAACAACAGCAAGATTTCTGAACTTTGAAGGGCTGTAGTGGCAAAGTTTTTTTTGTTTTTGAGAAGAACAAGTCCTTCTCTTGCTGCTTCTGTGGCTAATTCAATATGTTTATGAGAACAAACATCATTCTTTCGAAGAGACTTGAATGAAGGGCTTCCATCAAAGAAGCCTAACCTCATAAGAACTGTATAGAGTTACTTCAATGATTTATCAATATCTTCCTCCCTCACTTTTCCTTGCTTCGCTGTAGGTCTGGTAAAGGTGGTATAATTGTAACAGCCTAAAATATATATGTACATATACATATATATATATATAATAATAATAATAGTACAAGATATAATTATAAATTTAAATTCAAAATTAAGAGGTTGGGTGGTTACAGATAAGAGATTATGTGTTATATGTATAAGGTTGAGTTTTAAAATAACAAAATGATATATATTAATAATATTAAATAATAAAGGGGAGTTTTATAGAAAGTGGGACTAAAAAGAAAAATACATTCTCTTGATTTGGAGAGTCAAAGCTGGAGAACTGGCTGCTAAAAAAAGAGAAAAACAATTGGTTGAAAATTTTGGTGGAAAAAGGAAACGACATAGAATCAAAAGGCGTTTTCGATTCATCAAGAATTTACTTACAATAGACTGTAAGTTTTTATTGTTGATCACAAATAGAATAAAGAAAAAGACTGAAGTCCTTTCATTTTATTAATTCTTGTTATAATATTAATATGTATTTTATTGTTGTTATAATTGATATATGTATTAGAGGTTATTTTGTCTTTTATTCTTGTATTTGATTGAAGTTAATTAAACGGATTGATTGAGGAAGGCAGTAGGTGTTTTCTTTTAAGTAGGTGTTTCTTTTTTTACTAGAGTCATTGGCTGTTGGATAGCAATGATTTATGGGTTGATTAGAAATGAAAAATTGTAGGTGTTCCTTTGATCAGCCATGCATACAAAGTTAAGTGATATTAACTAGGCACAACTAGTGTAAAAAAAAAAAAAAAAAATTTGAAAGATAGAGATGGCAGAAGCCCCAACCAGTATTTAATGTGTATATAAATTAGAAATTTGTAGATTTGTCCTTATTGTGAGTTGCACCTGTGAGTTGCATCTCAGATTACTTAATATATATAACATATGTGTAGATCACACCTTTGGCTTATTGTGGGAAGGCGTACAAATATTAGGAAAAGCATATTTATAAACTAAAATTTAAGACTCTATACAAACCCAATGTGAATGTATATATACTAATTTATTTATGTTATGGAAGAAGTTAGTTATCACTCAACCAATTATACAAGGTGAGAAATAATTGGAAAGGTATATAACTGCTCAAATAAGAAACACAGTATATCCATCAAATTGGTTGATTTATATCTAATCACTTTTAGATAAAAAGAAATATATTTTTTTAATAGCAAAATAAATATGCATATTTCAATAAGATAATATATTTACGATATAATTAGGAATAATGTCAGTAGTTGATATTAATAATATACTCAATACAAATAATAATATTATGTTTTTTTTTTTAATGTACTATTATGGTAATGTTTACATATAAAATTTCATAGGACATAATTAGAGTTGTGTGACTGGTTGAAACGTGAGTACACTTGATATCTACTTAATAGCAAATTATAAGTAATTCTTATCTCTCTCACATTGTAATTGAGATTGTTGTATTTTTATAAGATGTATTATTGTCATAACTCTTGTGAATTACATATGATGAAGTTTAATAATTATTATGCTGTTTTGAGAATTGATGATTGTTGCTAGTGTTAATATTACGTGAGATTATGAAGTGTTATTAATACATGGTAGTAGTATGTGTAAGAGTTACTGTGGTAAGTCAACGAAGTCTAATAGGTAAACATGACAGTAGTGACCCTATCATGGGGCTAAGCATGGTGGTAGTGGCCTGGTCATGGGTTAAACGTGACAGTAGTGACCCAGTCATAGGGGTTAAACATGTAAGAGTGGCCTAGTCACAATGCTAAATGTGAAATGTGTAGGGACCTTATCACAAGGGCTAGTTGTGACTATTAGATACCCTGACTTACACATTAATCTCTTTACCATATGATGTAGTAAGTTGTGAACAAAAGTGTACATATGATGATTAATTATTATTTATGTACATGTTTTAAAGTTTTACTTACTGAGTTATGAAACACATCAATTATATATTTGCATGCCCTTTTTCAGATAAATAAGTGCTAAATTCGAAACTATTTAAGGAAGCGGGAGGATATTTGTTCACAATTTGTCTTCTTTTATTAGTTGGGACTTGTCTTGTTGAATTTCTTTATATTCTTGAATATTAGACGTTGTGCTTTACAAATAAATGTCTGCATTTTTAGTACAAATAAAAAGGAGCACTGAGACATGTAATCCTGATGAATATTGAGTGATTTCTTAGAAGTTTATGAAGTGTTAGATTTTCAGTTATCAAATGATTTAAGTATAATTATTGATAGGCCTTGCAGTTTTATTTTATTTATTTTATTTGATGATGTCAAGTGAAACTTGTGGCCGATCACTTTTCCAAATATTATATTAGAAATTGAGGGCATGACAATAATATTCTCCACAATCCAAATCTAAACCTGAAGTAGTACATATTGAACCAATTTAGTAGAAATACTTTTTTTTTTTCGGGAATTAAAATGGATTTCATTGGGAATGTAATGGACCTGCTTTAAGAGTTTGAGCGACAGCATCCTCCTTTGTATCACCAAGCCATTTATGGTAATCCACCATTACTTCAATAGAATCACAATCAGCGACTATGTACCTGAAATAGAATTTGATTCTTGTTATTAACTAAACATCTTTATGAAAACTATGAATATGACTAGATATGTTGAGTTCATTACCCGTGGAGATCCCAATCTCCTCTAATTGTTTGTTTCAAAAGCCTTGGGTCAGCACAAGTTGGTATACCATTAACACAGTTGTAAGAGCACATAACACTGCTAACATCTGCCATCTTTAACACACATCTCAAAAGGTCTAAGGAATGTCTCCACCATGTCTTGTTCGGTCACCTTCAAAATTGTACAAATTAGAAAGAGTTTGATCAAATATATATTCTTATGGTGCTATTTCTAACTGTTAGGACATTGGAGTTACTCTTGCATCGAAATGGTAGCGATCAACCCCTAGCCAGTTATCAACATCATAGGCAGCCGCGTGTTTGCAAGCAAGCAGAAACCTTGAGAGGTCTTGAGTTCAAGTCAGTGACATTCTCAGTCCCCTCAACATCTTGAAGGCCTCTAACATAGTTAGAGGCATATGTCCCAACAACAAATGGATCTTCACCAGGTGTCTCAGTGATTCTTCCCCACCTTGGATCCCTTGCTACATTAATGGTAGGACTCCAATATGTTAATCCAGCCCTTCCTAAATTATACATTGCTCTTGCTTCAGTGGAAACTGCCTGAAATACAAAGTGACATTTCTTTTAGCAAATCACATATATAATGCATGAATTAATGTAGACAATGATACACAAAACAATTCAGAACTACTTTGGCATTTGCTCTTTAAATTGTCGTACCTGACCAATTGTCTTCCACAATGACTCATTGAATGAGGCAGCTGTAAGAATAACAGTTGGAAAGCTTGTTGCACCTGGAATAAGGTTATTCTACTAGAAAACTGCCATCGCCGGTACCGAAATACCAGTACCCGTGATTCAGTATATAGTAACAGAGTAGAATAAAAATAGTCTGTACTCTGCAGTTAATAAGAGGGAAAAAAAAAATAGTGTATTCTATAATTTAACCACATCTCTTATCAACACCATTCACTAGTCAATTTGTCTAGCTAGAAACATAAGGTGATTGAATGTTGTTGGTCTGCCAAAAAGAATTGTGGTTAGAAATATTTAGTTACAGCGTCAACTTTGTATCGTTCTTGCATGGAAAATAGAGTGATTTTTGAAATATCCTTACCATTACATTGATGAATGATATAAATCACACCCTAGGATTCAGATGATCTTTTTCAGGCACCTTACGAAAATTAAAGATTTATTCTTCAGTGAAAAGGAGTAGGGTATTTCTAGTAGCAAATGATAGAGTCTGGCAGTTACTTCCTACATGCTTTATTATTCTTCAAATATGAGCAACTGGCTTGCTGATACTTTCTATTGGATTTCATGTTCAGCCATATCATTGCAAAATCCATATTTTCTCTGCTTCCCTTAGGGCTAGTTTGATATGTAGAAATGATTTTTGTGAAATTGGAATGGGACAGGAAATGATAATAGAATGATCATTATATTTTATTGTTTAGTAGTGTTGGAGATAAATAATAATTTCCATTTCATTTCTTTCTTATTTTCTATGTAGTTTTTAGACATAAAATAATATAAAAAATTATTTTAAAATAACAAAAATATATCCTCTATAGATAAAGTAATAAAAATGTAACATAATTTATGAAATATATATATTTCTTAATTTTGTAATTATTATTATTATTACATATTGATTTTATTATTTCTTCTTCTTATTATTATTATTATTACATATTGATTTTATTATTATTATTTAAAATTTTAATATTTTAGTTTAAAATTACTTTATTTATTTAACATTAATTATTTATTTACTATGATATGAAGGTATTTTTATCATTTGACTAAAATGAATTGGTTTATTATTAGTTTTATATACAATTTTTTATTTTATTTATTTATATTGTATATTTTATATTATTTAATGTGATATAAATGATATTTTTGTCATTTAACTGAATTAATTATATTTCTTATTTAATTTATTTATTTATAATATTATTATTCATTAATATTCAACTTTTTATTAATTATTTATTTCATGAGATAGAATGATTTTTTTTTTTCCATTTAATAGAACTAGATCGATTCCATATAAATAGAAATAAACAATCACACCTCCTAGCTGGGTTTGAGGATTCGTACTTTTATAGAATAAAATGGCTAGAATAAAATTAGTATTCTGAGTAAAAACATACCAAACGGAAAAATATTCATTTCATGGAATCATAAATGGAATGGAATGGTCATTCTTACGTACCAAAATAGACCTTATTGTTATGGACATGATATGATTTTTTTCTTATATTGTATCTTATATTTTCACTTCAGTCACTTTAGTCATTTTGCTCGGAAATTACTTTAGCAGTTATAATTCTAAGGTTGAGTTTGTATAGTTGACATCGATATATTTAGAGGATTGTAGTTGATAAAACATTGATTCTTAGGTTTTTTTATTATGATTATTATTATTTCTAATTTTTATTGTGTTTGGTAGAAAATGACTTCTACTATCCTGATTAAGTGATCACCTCTTATTGGATTTTTATCAGAACTAGTCTCAAGAGTATGGAGCAAACATTTGGAGTTAGGGGATATAGAATTCAGATCTTAAAGAGGTCAATCATTATATGCAAATGGATAGGAAGAAAATAATGAATTTTTTTTTTTTTTTCTCATGTTCCGAAAATGAAAAGAAAAGAAAGGAAAAACCTTGGTGTGTAAATTTTCACACCCCCTAGCTAGGTTTGAGGATTAGTATTTCTATGTATAAAATGGCTGGAATAGAATTATTTGAGACTAAAAACAACCAAATGGAAAAATATTCTTTATGAAATCATTCATTAAATGAAATGGTCATTCTTACATAGCGAAGTAGTCCTTATTGTCATGGACATGTTATATATATATATTTTTTATTTTTTTTTCTTATCTTGTAGCTTATATTTTCACTTCAGTCACTTAGTCATTTTGCCTGGAAATTACTTCAGCAGTTATAATTCTAAGGTTGAGTTTGTATGGTTGACATCGATATATTTGGAGGATTGTAGTTGATAAAACATTGATTCTTAGGGTTTTGTTTTTAATTCTTATTGTGTTTGGTAGAAAATGACTTCTACTATCCTGATTAAGTGATCACCTCTTATTGGATTTTCTGCAGAACTAGTCTCAAGAGTATGGAGCAAACATTTGAAGTTAGGGATATAGAATTCAGATCTTAAAGAAGGTCAATCATTATATGCAAATGGATAGGAAGAAGACAATGAATTTTTTTTATTTTATTTTTTTTGTTTCTCATGTTCCGGAAACGAAAAGAAAAGAAAGGAAATAAATTTTCATGATGAGATCTGAGTGTCGTTCAAGGCGAGGACATGATATTCTTCATGATAATATTTGTTTAGACAGGGATAAGGTTTTTCTCAGCAGCTTGAAGACAAAATTAATGGAGCTACATGGGGTTAAACTCAAGTTATCCACCTCTAACCATCCACAAACGGATGGGCTGATTGAAATCGTTAACAAGTGCCTTGATACATACTTGAATGTCTCTGGATAAACCCAAGGAATGGATCAATTTCTACCACTAGCAAAGTTTTGGTATAATGCAAATTACCATTCTGCTATAAACACCACCACTTAGGGTTATGGTCAAGCCCATCTGCCTTTCAATAGAAGCCCTTTAAGGTTACTCAAACACCATTTACAAAAAAGTTCAAGATAGATTGAAAGCACAAGCAGACAAGCACAAAGTGCACAAAGTGGACAAAGAGTTTGGAGAAGAAACTTTGGTGTACCTCAAATTACAACACTATAAGCATGTCATTTTACAAATTGTACTATAAATACCTGGCCCATTTCAAAGGGTGAGAAAATGAGCTTATCAGTTAGCACCGCCACCAAAAGTCAAAATTCATTTCACATTTCACATTTCAAAGCTGAATTGCCCATGCAGACAAAACTTGCAAGACATTACTAAAAGCGGGGAATTGGTTAATTTTGCAACCTTTGGCAATTTTGGACGGAACAGCCCTGAAGAAACAAAACAAAACAGTACCTCAAGTGCTTGTCCACCGGAGCCACATTTTCCCAAAGATGCAAGCAAAATTAGATCCAATTCCTCTCATATTCTTAAAGCCAACAGAATCTTGTCTAGTCTATGAGATGACCCAAATCCGCTGGATGGAACTCCCAATTCTCTCAAAAGTAACCATAGTTCACTTGGGGACAAATGTTTTCCATAGGGGATTAGCCAAAAAATAAATGAGGGTACTTTAGTCAATTGCATTGCTTGTCAGTTAGTTTTCCAACCGTTAATGGTTGTTTTTAATTGGTTAGGAGGTCCTGACCTGGCAAGATTAGTTAGCCAGTTAGTTGGGTCAATCATATACCAATACTCAATCATCAATGTAAATTCTCATTTAGTTAATAAACTCAAATTTCTTCACCCTAATTCTCACCTCTTCCTTCTGCAAATTACTATTTGCTCCATTTCCAGTTTCAGAGTTACCCATGCACATTTGTAAGCAAAATCACATCTCAGAATTTTGTCTAGCAAGAAAAAGTTTCCTTTTATTGCTATATACATTTAGAATGACAATCTGTGGCAACAGAAACCTTACGGATGTATCCAGTTGCCTCTATACGGTGTCAGCACCAGCTACCTTTTATCTCATCTCTGATCACAGTGAAACAATGTGGTGCAGCAAAATTCCAACTTGCTTCCCAAACTTGCAGAAACAGAAGAACATGCAGTTGCATATAGACCAACCCATAGTTATATAGGACTTGCACTTGATGTCTGCATGAAAGACAGCTGAAGTTAACCAAGGGTAAAATTGGAATAATCAACTCTGAATGAATGATAGGCACGCGTAAAATGAGGAGAGGGGGTACTACTTTTGTATTCCGTATTGACTCAAATGGAGTATATCTGTCAGAATGCACAAAAGTAAAAGGATAGCATTCCAATTGTGTGACCAAGCAGGAAAATAGGAAGTTAGGAACTCTTATTTTCCTTTCTATTCTACCAACCAACTAACAAGGGATTTCTTTCCTTCTTGTTACTTGCAAACACAAAGCCAATTAAAATTTCGAAGCATTCATTTAGAATTCCATTCTTCGTTTATTATTTTTCCACAAAAGAAGCAGGTCTTGATGTTCACTTCCTTCTAAAAAACTTCACTGTCGAACCAACCATAGGAAATTATGATTCCTTTCAACCTTTTCAATGTTATTTGTATTTATTCCAGGATTTTCATCTAATTGTGCTTGCTACAAATGATAAACACAATTTTCCATGTGGCAATAGACAAATTTAATAAACCTGCTGATTGCTAAACTTCATTTGTAATTGACAAGCTGAAATCCCACATCCAAACCAAACTGGCATTGCATGGGAAATGGGGAGTAGGGGGACTCGGAATAGAAAATGTTGGCATTGTTTATGTAAAATATTATGTATTTAGTTTAAAGTTAGTTTTATTTGTTTATCTACGAAAAATAAGATGTGACAAGAAATCACAAGAAAACTTGGCAAATATATAGGTAAGTGAACACGTGCATGTGAGGAACATATTTACCATAGATAAAAAATTGTATCTTTTGTCTAACATAATAGTCAAAGCAAAGGGAATAAAATAAGCAACTAAAGACTGTATCCATGCCCCTTTTGTCACATAATGAATGGCCCCTTAAACTAACTCATTTGTGGATGTGCAATAACCTGTGTGATTCTAGTCATTCCCTAGTCATAAAACTCAATAATCTTCCAAACATTTGATCTTTGAAATTCAATTCACCTTCATATGCTACCAAATACCAACTTCAATTAAAAACTGCTGGGACTACAAGTGGAGTCAATTTCCAGGGTTCACGTGCACATAATCCTATGCATCAGAGCACCTTCCTGAACTGATATTCATCATACATGTATCACACATTTCTTTGCATATAAACAGCAACTCAGTCGTTCAAAAAATTGTCATTTCCCCACTGAAGCAGTAAGCACAGAAAGAAATTATAATCCCTTCTTTTCTTTTTCATTTTTATTTGGTTGGGAAAGGAAAGAAGAGAAGTCCTAAATGAAAACTGCCAAGTATTAAATTAAGCAGCAAGAGTTCAAACAATATGGGTCTTATCTGATCAATGACCTGTATTGCAGAAAAAGATTATCCAATGGGAAGGACTAACATACCGGATTCTGCAAGCTTGTTGCAGTAGTCCAGCTCTGAGGATGGTTAACTGCAATTGAACTATCACTTATAAATGTAATTGTGCTAGATTCTTCTTGTATGTTAGATACTTTTACTGGCGGTAATTCTCTCATGACCCACAACACAAAACCTGAGGGTATTGATGAACCTGGAAAAACAGTATGAGCATCAAATTTAGAGGAGATAAAATCACTTAGATAAAGTAATTGCAGTTTGTCCACCAAAGACATGGGTCATTCTAGAGATAAGTAATATATTGCCAACTATTAGTATTAGCCACCATTGAAATAACCAAAAAACAAAGAAGGTGTTCAAGGTACTATTACATTAATCTTAAGAGGCCTCACTGCTTCTAGAAAACTTGAGAACTCAAAGTGAATATAAACTATATTTACCTATAAAATAGTATAAAATAAGTAATATCGTAATACAAACACCGTTCACACGCTGTTGATGCCAGTGATATAGCATCTGCAGTAACAAAAATGAGGAAGTTCAAGAAATTTGTATTTCTCAATGAAAAAAAATGTTAATTGGAATATCTCTTGCAGCCAACTAAAAAGTACATACAGGAATATCAGTTAGAAAAGCTACAATGGCGCTTGAGGTGAAGCATAGTACAGAAACAACAGCTAAACCTGCAACCTACAAAATAAAAATCACCTTCCATAAATATTATGTAAAACTGAATAAGCGCAAAAATAATATGCATTTTCTTTTATAAATAATGATTTATTAAAGAAAAAAGGTCATATCATTGTAGACATGGCGGGTAAAGATGCAACCCACCAAAGATAAAAAAAAGTAAACCTACAAATTACAATTCAATCCATCTAATAAATCTACAATAGACTGAAAAGAAGGCTGAATACATCCACTGGAACCACAAGTAAAAATATTCTCTTCAGCTTTTCTAGTGACGCTCCTCATTATTGAAGATACGATTATTCTTCTCAAGCCAAATCACCCACAACCACATGATATGCATAGATCAAGAAAAAAAAGTGTTCTGCATGGTATGATACTTTAACAGAAAACAGATAAATCTAGTACCTTCCACATTTCAGATGAGGCTCCCTCAGATCGCACATTGCTCATTTTCAAGCATAGCAAAACTCCTGAGAATAAAATAGGGTTAAAATGACAGCATGACATAATTTGGGGAAAAATCAGATATTTGAAATAAAACCAAGACATATCTTGTAATAATTTGGCCTCAGGGATTTTCAATTATCAGTTCCTACTTCCTGAACAGCCCCTTCCAAGATTAAATATGAATTCAGAAGCATTTATCCCAATAGCTCCATTTGGTAGGAAATAGAAGTTTCATGTCCTTAAACATGTTCATCAATAAAAACATTGTAACATCCTATATATGGATGATCAATATGATTCTCTTTAAAATTAATCTGAAATACATTAGGATGGGAAAAAAAGATAAAACAAAAGACTACATTTCTTCAAATATAATTGAACATTTCCATCTATCTTGATTTCCATTTCTGAACAACTGTGTAGAACTCATTTCATTTAGTATCTTCACTCATAAGCTGCAATACTTTAAACATACTTAAAATTTCCAAATATCACCTTACCAATTGGAAAGATTTCTATGATTAATGTCCATTCATCAAAAAAGTTCACACTAAAATATCTCCTGAAAGTGACATGAAAGTTGGCTTTTAGCAACACAACCCAATCAACTGTGATGGATAACGACCAATAGCACCTTTCCACCCATTATTGTAACTCACCTCTTGGAGAAAATGTTAATTTAATTATTTAACCTCAACTCTCATATTCCTGATCATATATTCATCTAGTTCCCGCTCTACATCTCAAGTCAAAAAAAGTTACAACTCCACAACTTCCAAGTAACTGATGATCTTGTTTAACAAAAACGCATCTCTTCTGCATATGACATTTTAACATATAACAGAAAGGCACTTAGTTATTCTTACTGCGGGAAGGCTCGGGTCAGCATCCAGATCAATATAATTTGAAAGCAGCAAAACCATTTAAGAACTAAGAGCAGCAGAGTACTCATTTATGGGCCATAAAATCAAATTCAATGTCCTTGAGATCAATGGTTATAGGTTAATTGAAAAAGAGTTTGGTGTAGTCAACTTCGCAAAGAACTTTAAACGTTTTTGGATGGCACTTTGACATCAGCTTATGTTGTAATCATGTAGCTTCTCTTTATTAGTTGTTTTCCTTGCATGCCTCATCTCTTTTTTGCACTCTTATCATTTTTTCCTTTCTTCAAAAGCATTATTCGAAATAATATGATAAAAAATGAAACCTTAGTGAACAAGCAATATTATGAACTTCTAAATGCTGATGCCACTATATGCAGCCATCATGAGCATAGCAATTCAAGAAAGGTTGATAAAAGATACCACAAATCAATTGAAAATTTAAAAGGAAGATAACAGGAGTAAGTTACCATAACATGCTAATGCTCCTCCTAACAATAGCATTGCTATAGCAAAAAGATCTACATACACCTACAAATAACATTTGGTTATTGTATATCTTTCCACAAATTTTGTTAGATCAGACAATATATAACCAGCAGTCAGAAGTCAAAACCAACTTTGTAGAGGAAAAAATAATTATCTGCACTCTTAAATCATTACTGCAGATGGTGACTACTAAAATCAAGTAAAAGAAATAAGCATGATACCATGATTATATGCATACAAATATTATTTATTAGGTATCAGAACTTTTGTTTATCCCAGATAGACTATTTATTACATGTCTACATCCCACAAATATTGGCTTTCTCTCTACATAAGGTACCCTTGTATTTACTTAAAATTTCTGACGCCTTCAACACACACACCAGAGCGCACTGGAACAATTGTGATCAGGCAACCCAGGAAAAAGAAAACAAACACAAAAAAAAAGGTTGAAAATAGCCTCATCTAAATCAATGAAAACAAGATTCATGTCTAATTACCAGTTACTCCAAAAGCTGAAGCCATTAGAAAGCATGGTTGCAAAGATCACGACAAACGAGTTTATGGACAATATGCACTAAACCATGACATCACAGACTAAAAAGTTGAAGGAAAGTCAAATTGTCATTGGCTCACTTTTAACTCGACAAATTTATCTGATGGAGAGGCTGAGTCGCCAATCCTGTGAATAGCTTCTTTAGGGATTTTACTTTATCTAAATGGGTTGGGCATTTCATTTGGGCAGGTGAAGTCCAATTTGGAAGCTAGCTATCTATGCAACAAAACTTATTTTCTCCTCAAAAGATGCCAAAATCATTCTGAACCAGCAAACAATAAACTAGACTTCAACTGGATCAATGTACAGATTTTAATGGTTATTTGACCCCAAAAGGCTAAATTGAAGTATTTGAACTAGCAAAAAAGTAATTCCAGGAAGTCTTAAGATCATATAGCCATTTCACAACCTAGAAACCTCATTAACTAATTGGAATGAACTTATTGTTTAATTTAAATACTAGTACATGTATACTATAAATCAAGACAATGTAGTAAGACAGACTACAAGAAATATATGTTAATTAGAGACCATTGACCTGATAAAAGGCAGTCTATAATATGACAAGTAATAAAGAAGTAAAATCAGTCCATACCCTAGCCACCACTGCAGAATCAATAGGATTTTTTCCCACCCCTATCCAGATTATCAGAGCAAACGCCATCATTATGACAAAAACTAGTAGTGTGACCTGGTAAATAAGCTCTAAATTGTCAGATTTGGATACATTAAATTGTGTGGTAAATATAAATAACTACTAAAAGTAGGGAAGAATAGGGGATTTATATCACAAGAAGTACAAGCTATATAAGGAGATATTTAATCAAAACAAAACAAAATTGTGTATTTGCCCATACCAAAATCACAATCTTTTGTCGATTTCCAACATGGACCAAATGAAGAGGAAAACACTTTCTACGACTTTCTACTTTTAATAAATTTCGTTCATTCAATGTTTTTTCTAGCAAAGCTTCTTGAGAACAGCTTCCTTCATCATCATCATCTTCATCATTTGGCTGATGGCAAAGGTCAACCCTATAGAAAGAATCACCATATGAAGTGTGGAATATAACTCATTCTAGCAGGAAACATATGAGAAGAAATTCAGGTTCTTATGTCTATATGAAACTCATTATGTTTTTCCCCATTTCAAGAAACAATTGAACTTCAATGCTTCTGCTTTCAGTTGACTCCTCCAGTACGAACTACATACATGTCTGTGCTTGCATATGCAAATGCAATTGTGAGAAAGGTCAATATAGGATAAAGACATGAGTAGTTCTTAGGTGAAAAGCATTAAAAACTTATTGCCAATGTAAAGTAATATGAGCTGGGTTGTTTGTGCCAAAGACAATAAGATGGAATCCTCTGATAGCACATCACTACTAGCAACTTATGACTAGAAATTTATGTCAGAAATAGAACCATACAATGACGAAGAGCATGTGACAATTAAACTATAACCAGACTTTTATGATTATGGCATTTGCCTCTAAAGCCGGATTCTCTTTGACATAGCATCATAAGGATAAGGAATAAGTTAGGCTTTCATCAGAATGGTTGATATGCTAAAGCTGGTCCTGATGTTACTCATGTGCCATAGAACTACAGAAGTTCATTCACTGTACTTCATCTCTTGCCTTATTTTCTTCAGAATTAAATTGGTGATACTCATCGTATTCGTTTATGGAAAGATCTGTGGATCGGGAATGGTGTTTTTCTTTATTGATTCCTAGCCTTTAGCTCTTCACTCTTCAGCATTACACTCCTCACCTTTATCGGCTCTACACTTTACAGTCTTCATTAAGATCTTTGGATTGCATTTGGACTTTCATCTGTTCAGGAATACTGATGACAGTATTCACAGGAAAGCTTCCAAAACTTACTATATTGGTGGATTCTTGGTCCTTGTCATTTTCCTCATATCCCTAATAGAGGACTTGGGTCACTTGACTCCTTTGGCTCTTTCTCTTGTAGATCCTTCCAATCTTTCTTGTATGTTCCTCTACTTCCTCCCTGTTTTCACTTCCTAACTTTGATTGGAAGGCTAAGGCTCCACCCAAGATTATGACTTTTGTTTGGAAGCCCAAATCCAGATAGAAAGTCCTTCGGTCCAAAGGAAAGTTTCTTTGTTGGTTTTGATTATTAGGTCACTACTCTATATATTCATTAGTTCAAATGTGTATTAGTGTGGGTACTTCATTATTTTTCTACTTTGATTGAAGAAGCCGTAGTCATGGTTCATTCGGGTTCTATCTTTAATCTAATTGAGTAATTAGAGCCATTATTTGGCCTTTAAATTAAATAAGGTGTTCTTCGTAAAGCTAATGGTTAGTCATTGCTTCGCCTTTATATAACTATCAAATTTAGATTTAGTAGAGTTCCTTGAGATTTGACTGAATGACAATATGAGTATTCAAGTTAGGTTATCTCTTCCTCCTCCTTCTTGCTGGTTCCAAACAAGGCGGGGGGAGGGAGAGGGAGGAAGTTCACTTTTAAATAGTTCCACATTTTGCTACCAAAGCATAATAATTCAACAACAAAGACTGCAAGTAACTTGTGGTCAACTCAGACAAACTTCAAATATCTTAACCATAATATAGAAAACATACCAGAATGATAGGAGTAGAAGAAACGCGGCAAAAAATAGAATTTTTGGGAAAGCTGCAAAAATATTTTAGTTAAGTACTCATCAATGATATCTAGTAAGTAAGAAAACTGGAAGCATACCCATAAGAATAAAACCACAAGAATGTGACCAACATGCCCATCCCTTGCAAGCAGCAACAAGTGTTAATACAAAATAAATGACGTAACCTGAAAAATGGCAACATTCAAATTCAAAATTTCAGTTATTAAAAATAACTTGTAAAGCAACAAAAACGGCAGTTCCAATAGGCGCCAATAGACTACACAATCACTAATTTTTTTATTTTTTTTTTACAAGCAATGATTTTATTAACAAGAAAAGAGTCAAATCTTTGTACACAAGGCTGGTCAGACACAACTCACTGGAAACAAAAGCAAAGCTACTAATTACAATTCATTCGATCTAAGAAACTCTACAAAAGACTCAATAGAATGGAAGAAAGCTGAATAGATATCTATTAGAACCACAAAATAAAAAAAGTTCTCTTCAGTTTTTCTACATACGTTTCCTCAATATTGAAGAAGCGGTTGTTTCTCTCAAGCCAAATCACCCACATCAAACAAAGAGGGGGCTGCCTGCCATGCTAGCTTACTGCATCTTCTACTATTGCTCTTGTGCCAGCAAAACAAGAGATCCATAGCAGTACTGGGCATTAACCAAACAATCCCAAAGGGCCCAAACAGTCCCATAGGGTTCTAGCATTTGGACAATGAATAAACAAGTGGTCCATCGATAATCACTGAGAAACGAACCATTGAAATACACATATGGATCCAGTCTATCCATTTCCTCCCAAAATCCATTCTATGCCAAGAGATAAACCAGGAAATTCCAATTAGCATGGTCAAAAGCTTTCTCCACATCAAGTTTGCATATCAAGCCCGGTATTGATGATCAGGAGTCTAGAATCAACAGATTCATTGACTAGCAAAACCAAGTCCAGGATTTGCCTTCCACTTACAAAAGCATTTGTGTGAGTAGGAGATGATCTTTTCCAAAACCACTTTAAGCCATTGTGCAAGGACTTTGGCCAACAAATTATACACACTACCCACTAAATTGATAGGGCGGTATTCTATAATATCTGTCACAACACTTTTGTTTGTGATCCAAACAAGAAACGAAGCGTTAAGACTCCTTTCAAAGAAAGCATTATTATGTAAGAAATGAAAGGCTGCCATGACATCATCTTTCACTACACCCCAACAACTTCGAAAAAAAAGTCATGGTGAAACCATCTAGGCCTGGGGACTTGTCCCCATTGCAAGCGTTTAAAGCTACCAACACCTGCTCTTCATCAAAACCTCTCAAGACAAATATTGTCCCCCTCGATGATAGAATCAAAAGGTAACCCATTCAGAGGCGGTGTACAACTTCTGAAAAAAAAATTGTGATTCCTATAACCATCTCCTCATCAGTTTCAAAACGCATTCCATTAACTGAAAGGTTAATAATATAGTTGCATCTTCTCCTGGAATTTTCCAAACGATGAAAAAAATTTGTATTTTTATCACATTCTTTTTAGCCAAAGGTCTCTAGATTTTTGTCTCAAATCAACCTCCTCCATAAGGATTAGGTTTTCCAATCACTGATATCAAGAGCTGAACTAAAACTTTTTTATCAAAAATAAACAACAATCAAAGATGCCAAAAAGGAGCAACCCAAGTACATGACAGATTTAGAAAAAGCACGAGACCAAAAGGCAATAGAAAGAGATATACGTTTAAAAACCAATTGTGGCAGTAGTTATCTAGGAAGCCAAGGAAAGAGCAGAAAGTATAGAAGGAAGGATGAGGACTGCACTAGTTGAAAAACATTAAACGCTCTTCAATTCCTCTTGCCTGCAACTTTTTATATATGCAATGATTATTGACATTACGTACACCTGAAAACCATTGTATTTTGAAAAGTTGTAACTGGCACAAAGTTTTCAACCACAGTACAATGACAAACTAAATGGTATTAGAAGAGTTAATACTGTAAGTCAAGCCATGGTAGGTAACCTTTATTGCAAAGTCAGTGCAAATGATACCTAAGAACAAGGCTGAGAAGCAATTATCTCAGAGTTGAGGTTCCTATTTTGGCTTGTAACTTGGTGATGAAGATAGATATCCCAAGGCTCTGTATAAGTCCCTCTACCTCTTCATTTTCAAGTTAATACCACACCAGCTTGTAAACTGAATAAGCCATGCTTATAGATGCATGAGCCAATATATTTATCTAAACAAGCATGCATTTGGGCTTAAGCTATACTCAACTAAGTAGCTACCCCAGCTTCCCCTAACTTTCAAGTCAAACAGACTCTTTTTCAGCCTCGCATGTATGTAAAATGAAAACACAGAAACAAAGCATGATCTTACAACAATGAATGTAGCTAACAGGCAGATGGTGGGAATTTCAATTTTTTATTCTTAATCTGGTATTTATCTACAACTCCTCCTCCCTTAATTAGATCATATTTATGAAGAAACTTCAAAATGTGTTGAGGAGGGATGGTGCAACAAAAAATAGCAGCAGCTGTATAATAGGTACTTTGAGTTGAGCATATAAAGAAGATAAGGAAGCAATTTCTTACCAAGATTAGAAGAACCAATCATTAGATGAAACACCTGCAATTTGACATTTTAATTTATCATGAGATGCCAATAGAAATAAACTTAAAGTGGTGCACTAGCAGGTCAAACATGAAACATCAAGTGAATGTACATTAAAATATATTCATATCAGGAATGTGTATAAAACTGAAAATTGTTAAATAAGAACAAAGTAGATTAGACCATTTGTTTTGATGCTCACTATTTAGCATAAACGTAAAATATATGTCTATGTAATATAGACATATATTTATGGGTCTCCAAATTATGATGGTAGCATGTATCATTGTTCATAAACTTAGATATAGTTACTAATATTGTAGTCATTTTGCTATCGACGGTAAACAAATTCACGCAAGAATAGATAATTATATCTTGTGAATACTGAATATTATACATGTGATCTTCTCTAAAAATCAAAGATGTCCTACACCCAGATTCAACTCTCATGCAAGACCAAAAAATTAATGACTGGACTTCTAAACCTTCCCAGTTCTCTTAAACCAAGTCAACATTGATGAGGGCTAAAACTCCAAGTGCTCTTGACTTGAATAGTTTATGTACACTTAGGTAGTGAGGCACACTAATTTAACCAGGTTAAGCACAAAAATCCCTTCCCCAAGTTTCCCACTTTTTATTTTGTTGTTGTATCTAAACATATAAATATTGACTAATCTAAATAACATTGAACTTGGTAAAATAGAATAATTGAAAAATTAGATTATTTAGGAATACACATTGAATGCTAAAATTACTCATTGATAAATATTTGGTAGTAGATTCATAATTTAAAAGTTTTTTGTGATTGTTATTCTTCCAGAAGAAATGAAATAAAAGGTACGGTAGAGCTAGGACAGATTGGAGATATTCTGGTTCCCCCAGTCTGAGAACATAGTGTTGATCTAGCCAGACGACAGAAACACGAAAACATGCCATCAGAGTAGGATTTGGTTAAGAAATCACAATAAGCTAAACTTACTTTCTGGCGATTCCAGCCTACTTGTGAGTTTCTTGAATGAATCCGAATTAACTGTAACAGAGAGTAAACAACTGACAGTCAATCAAGAAAAAGAACTTTGCAGAACATGTGTAAAGAACTTGATGTCCAAATGATATCTGAAACCTTTAAAATGAAATAGAATTGAAACCATAATTCATACTCGTTAGCATTGTACCACCAGCTAGAGCTCCCAATGATATAAAAAAAGGGTTTATGATCCTTTTCCTTGGGTAACTTAAAATTCCCAGATCGAACACTAGAATAAAAATAAGAGCATTATTTAATAGAGCAGAGATGCCATAATGAACCCAAAATGAAGTGTACTATAGTCAAACAGAACCATTGTTAATTAACCGGTAGGTCTAGTCATACTCATAGTAATTTTGTTCCTACCTAAAAATGTTGCGTAGTTATCAATATTACAAGGAACTTAATAAACTGTAAAATCATTCAAGTCAATTGAAGCATAATAAACTGTTCAAAGCAACATAATAAACTGTTCAAAGCAACATATTCCCTCAAATTGATCATCAAAAGAAAGAAAAAGATGAAGAGGAAAAAGAAACACTCAAAATTTCTCTCATTGCGAACTCTTAAGCCATTCAAACCAATAAAAATAAAGCAACTTAGTCTCTCAAATTCCACAATTTTGCTATTCACATTCGTACACAAGTAACCCACGTAGACAAACCAATGCAATTTCCAGTATCCAACCTTAGACACATTCCTTAACTTTCTGCAGTAACCCACCAATTAAACAGAGAAGAAATTCTCCAGCACCCAAAAACCAACATGCAACAAGCTCAGAGCAAAGCATAAATCTAAAGGCACACGAACCTGGAAATATGCAAGAAAAGCAATAATGCTGTCAACAAGGGCAAGACCCACATTCACACCCACCAATAATCGTGGAAAACAGTAAACTTCTCTCAATTCAAACATTCTCTCTAGCCTCTAACCCTTCAGTAATTCTCTGCCCCTCTCTCTCCCTCTCTCTCTCTCTCTCTTTCTATGAATAAGAAAGCGCCTCTTCAAGCAATGTTCTGAGCTTCAAACTGTGAAGCACACAAAGCAAATGAGAGACTTTTACCAGGCCAAATTTCATGGCAGATCCATCGGCTAAGTTTACTTGGTTTCTTGAATTTCGCAAGTGAAAGTGAGAACTGTAATGCTTGGGTTTCTCTAGCAGGGGCAATTTTCATAAATAAAGAAATAATGGAAGGTTAAATGTGTAAAAGAAGGAGATTATTATGTGGAAAAGAAAAAAAGATACTGTCCTTTCTAGTTGACTAACGCCGGTGGCTTTCAGTCGTTGAGAGACAATGTTTGCTAATGAATAATTAATTGGGATGTGGTTATAAGAAAAATCAATTCCTTAATGTTTGTCTAATTGACTCTTTGGCCATGTTTTTATTGATACTTTATGAGAGCAACTAGGATTACTTTGAAATATTTGTACCAAGTGACAACATTTTTGAAGTGTAGATTTCTCAATCGCCTGATAAAGTCAAATAAAATAAAATGTCTCTAGTCATTAACATAAATATTTCATTTCAAATACAATTAATCATAATATTTTTTGTAATTACAGTTTAAAAAATATATATAATTAAGAGTTGGATAAGATGTCAGAAATATAACTTATTTAAACGTCACCTCAATTAAACTTATTTTTTGTTGTTAAAATTTTATTTTATATAAGTTGAATTAACAACTTGGTGTCATAACTTTAAGATTTTCTAATTCATATTTGTTGATTTTTTATCTTATTTTTTGATAAGTAGAAATAAAACTAGTCGGAAAAATAATTAGAATGTGAAAATTAGTAAAACTTAAGTTCATAGAGAAGCCAAACAAGTGAAAATCACTAAAACCTTCTTTGAAGTGAAAATCACTTAACCGATTGCAGAGAAGAATTAGATATGAATGTAAATAGTACAATACATATGAATGACAGGATGAGAAGAAATATCAGTACAATTCCGAAGAAGATAAACTAATTGCCTCCATTTTAATCAGAAGGATTACATATATGAATGTTATCATTCATTCTAAGCACCTCATTCTTCACTGCAATAGCCACTAGTAGGATCACAAGCACAATATAAAAAGGGAACACATTTGTCATACACACCCCTACTTGGGTAATCAAAAGGCAGGCAACACTGCCTTTGAAGGATAGCAGATCAGGAAAATAAAAAGTTACTACTTGTATCAAGGAACTCTTAACAATTTACAGATGTAGATCGTTAGCTAAATTGCTTTTAAACTGAAGAGATATACAGGAAGAAAAAAAAACTATTATTAGGCAAGAGACTCACAATTTCATGAACACTAGAACCAATTGCACTCTTTTATTACAAGAAGACGATAAAAGGTACTTTTAGCAATGGTTCCTTTCTCCTGTGTTTAATCAAATTCATCATTCCCAGACGCATGCAACTCATGTAGAATGTGTTGGATAGGAAGAGTCTTCTCCAAAGTTGCTGGCTGTCAAGAAAAATGCGATCAGTAAAAGAAGATAATCAGACAAGGATCTATATAATATAACCAAAAAAAAAAAAAAGGGCATACTGGATCTCCTGGCTATTCTGCGTGCCTGCTGCTAAATTATACTCATTTTCTTACAAATAAAAATATTTTTTTATTATACTTTCCATAGAACAATTCTGGCAATCACAGGAGAAGCAAACAAAAGTGAGATGAAAAATTGAATTAAGTTAAGAGAATAAAGAATGAAGAATGAAGATGATCTCCTGATAACTTTCTCTAAAGGAAAATCTGGTATCTGCAAAAAGGCAAACAAGGCTTCTGACTCTTAGCTATGTAGAGATTGGTGTTGTATCATACTTTCTTGCTAGAAAACCCTTTTCGTTTTCTCTGTACATGGATAAGCAGAAGAGGTTTAATGCTGGAGATCAGTACAACAACACCAACCTAGGCAACTTAAGAGCAACAAGCTCACAAACCTTTCTGCAGGTAACTGATCTACATATGAAGAAAGCAATCAAAAAATAATCTTAATTCTCTATCCACCCATCTCAATTTTCATCTCCCTTTGTTTGCTTCCCCTTTATTGTCAAAATAATTCTACAGAAAGCACAATAAGCAAATGAAAGAATTGTTAACCTTGCTGATCACCATGAGATGTTTATATAGAAGATAACTAAATGGGTAGTAGGCCTTAGAATTGTAGTGCAAACATAACATCTGTATGACGTATATCTTTCGTTGGGCATATTTAGCAATCAATTTATGATGATAATTTCTCAGAAACCACATTCTTGGTGCTACAGAATTTTATGATTATATAACATTTTTATGATTTTCCTGCGGGGTTGGCCAGCCTTGCCCACTAGGATATTAACAAGTAGATGCTGAACCATCAAGAAAAATGTCGCAGTTTGTGGATGATTCAAAGTTAAACATGTTGTCTTGAAAAACAATATTTTGATATGGAACATAAAAGATAATAAAGCAAAGAACAATCTTGTTAGTTTTTTGTTATTATTATTATTCACATAGATAGTATTCAATCATCAGTTGTACAACTTCAGATATTCACACATGAGATTAGAAAATTAATCATATCGATTAGGACTTGGACCAAGGACCTTGGTCCCAGCACCTCCGCCTTAGCTAGTTGAACTAAGACCCCATCGGCAAAGAACAATCTTGTTAGTTGGTTATGCTTATTATGGTAATGAGACATTATGACATATTTGTATAGAATCTTTTTAAGTTTCTCAATTTCCATATTGCTCAATCATAATATCTATACATTTATCTTTCGCCAGCCATATTAAGAAATCAATTCACGATTTGATTTTTTATGATAGGATTTCTAAAAAGTTCCTTAAAAATATTTGTTAAGGTTGAATAAATACAGGCATTAGAATTTGAAAATTCCAAAAATATCATTAACTGCATAAAACTAAATCATTGTTAATACTACAATAAATATTAAAAAGTTTCTACGTACGAATATCAGCTTAAGACTATATTGTAATTTATTATTTTCTTGTTGCATTCAGGTAGCTTTACCGTCAAGGATATAACAAGTAGCTGCTGTGGAAAGATCAAATGCAGGCCTACCTCAGTCACAAATAATAACGAACATCAAACCATCAAGGAAAAATTCCTCCATTGTGAGAATTTATAATGTGTAATTTGGTGGATGATTCAAATTTTGGTTTTCACATGTTGTTAAGTCTTGAAGGAAGATACAGTTATATGGAACATAAAAGATAATAAGGCAAAGAACAATTGTGTTTGTTGGTTATGCTTACTATGGTAATGAGACATTATGACATATTTGCCTAGAATCTCTGAGTTCCACAATTTCCATATTGGTCAGTCATAACGTCTTTACAGTGAATATCTTTTGCTGGCCATATTAAGAAATCAATTTATTATTTAAAATTCTCAGACCCCACACATTCTTGATGCTAAGGAATTAATTTATACTTTTCTAACGAGTATCCTAAGAACACTTTTTAAGGTTGAATAAAAGCAAATATTGGAATCTCAAATATTACAAAAATAGAATTTCATTAACTGCATAACACTAAAATAATTGTTAATACTACAATAAATGATAACAAAATTTCTATATATATATCACCTTGTTACAGATTATATAATTTTATTATTTTCCTGTCGTATTCCACGGGCAACTTTTACCCACAAAATATAAAAATTAGTAGCTGCTCTAAAAAAAGATTAAAAGCAGGCAAGCCTCAAGCAAAAAAAGAACATCCAACCATTGAGGACAATTACTCAATTGCAAGGATCTATAACATATATGTCTGTGAATGGATGATTCAAATTTAGACTTAAAGTATACTATAATATGAAGCAAAAAACATTATATGGAAAAAATACAACTGTTTTTGTAGGTTATACTTACAATGGAAACGTGAGATATTGTCTAGACTCTACCATTGTACATGACTACATGTACCACCGTCATGAATAACTGGTCAGATACTTTTGGTATAACAACTTAGACCTGCCAAGGAAGAAAAAAGCATAACTCAGATACATTAATCATTTTTCAATACAAAATTTTTAGAACTCCATCCAGAAACCCACAGAGCAACAAGGGGAACAATAGAAAAAAGAATACAAAGTAGGGACTTAACATTTTTATCTCACACAAAAAGGAAAAGGAATGGTTCATATCACTGTCATGCAAAGTGAAAATGAATTTTCTCCCAAAGGATTGAGTGGAATTTGGCTATCAATCAAGTGAATTTTCTTGTTCTGTTATCTTCTTTGAAAAAGCTGTTCCTATTAATTTTTACATGGATATTTAGGGTAATATCAAGTATACAAGGTAAAATGGGTAATATATTTTGTACGAAAGACTCTGTGTGGAATTTACTTCAGTCCATGAGGCATGGCATCTGCAGGTGCCATAGGCGAATGTATATTGTTAAGAGAGTCAGAGAGCAAGTGCAGTAGACCAACGACTCCTTGTCGAACCAGGACAAGCATAGGTTCCTTTCTTAACTCCTTGAAAAATGAAAAGCAAGGATCTCTAATTTAGGCAATGAACGCAGATCATGGACACCAGGTTCAGAAAGATTTCTAGTCATATATACTTCATTATCACAAGCAAATGATTTTTCATCAATATCTTATTTTACAGGACAAAAGAGAATAAATGGCAAGCAAATTATGATGTTTACCATACAAATTAGGAAAGCTCTAATCTAATTTTTATAAACTAATTACTTAAAGAATTACTTGCACAACCAAGCAAGAGCCAAATGCTGCTAAAAAACATAAAATCAAACTTTGCTAATGCGGTGTAACGGAAGGGTGCATGTCTGTGACAGTTTTTTTGTTTGTATTCTGGGTGAGTAATGAGGAAAACATAGCATCACTCTATGGCTAGCAGGGTACCACAAGTGGAAGTAATTTGATAACTGAACGAACCATTTAGACCATCATTGAACTTAGTTCTCAAGCATAAAAGGAATGAGTGATTCAAGAAGTAGAAGCAGGAAAAAAGACTTGTGTAGAAACAGAAAAGAATAAGGACATTTACAGAAGGAGATTATTAGAATATAGGACCATACATCTCAAACTAAATTGATCTGGTTTGATTTCTTTTATCTTCTTTCCTACTGCTTTTCATAAAACAATCTCATCAAGCTATGTGGTGAAAGCTAACTAAAAAGGCTAGAGATAAAGATGAAAAAGATATGTAGTGAAAGCTAACTAAAAAGGCAAAAGTTAAAGCTGAAAAAAATCGAGAAGGAAGATAATTTATAACTTCTTCAGTTCTTCCTCCAAACTTTGATCTTCTATTATTTATACAGAAAGCCTGGGAATTTCACACAATTGTGGTGCTGAAGGTCTTTCCCCTAGATGAATGCTCTTTTGCTTTACAAATCCCTTCATTCAATAAGTTATGAAGCCGCTTTTTGGGCAAAAATCTTTCACAAGTTGATTGCACTAATTTCCTTACAGGTCATAAAAAATTTAAAACTAGCAGGCTTTAGCTTAACTAGTTCCAAAGATCTCGACCAAATTAATATGGAGAAGCACCAATCTCCTAATTTATAGGTTTCCTCATGGATCCAATAACATAGAATAGTCCTACCCATCACCATCTTGTGGTGGAATTGGCACAAGTCACAGTTGACAGCTACTCAATACAGGAATATGCAATGGAATATGAATTCCAGCCTCAGAAAATAATATCAATATCACCAAGATTGACAAGCTAGTTAGCCTCTTTATAGAACAGATCTATGCTTAGGGATTATGAAGACGACTTTCCTTTTTATCTTTTCAATCACAATCTTTTGGTTATCTCACTTTCCCTACAAGACAAAAACCATTCTACAAAAGAATGGAAGAACAAGAAAATGATAGCCTTTTGGTCAGTTTGAGATTAAATGCAAAAAGATAAACTTTAATAATTTAATGCTGTTAAGTCAATTTCAAATTTATTCAAGTTGTCAACCTTCCAATGAGACAATCTAGCATAGTAAAGGCAAGAAGAATAGCAAATTACAGCAGAAAAGTAGCTAAAAGACTAACAAAATTGAAGTTGAAAGGCTGCTGAGAGGCTATTTATACTGGGGGCTACCACAAAACTCTCATCTAAGCCCTTGATTATAAAGATCATGCTAGCCATATGACTTTTTAAATGCATTGGAATACAAGTATATTCTGTAACATAAAAAAATCATAAATAACATAATATTTTAAAAGACTAGGCTCCTAAACTATTGGGTTGACCCTATGGGCCTAATGGGACCTGCTCTGTTGTAAAAGCATTTTCTTAATCCTTTTTTTTCTGCATTACAATCTGTATGAAGAACGAATAGATTCGACGCCAAATAATTTACTAAATGAAAAAAAGTCAAATATTGATTATTACTCTTCTGTCCTGATGAAGTGGTATATCTTACACACAATTTTATATTATAATATTACAATGTCGAATATTTGCTACCATTATTTTGTCTCAATGATCTTGAAATCATAAAGACCTGTATATTTTTTGTATGAGTGAGTTTAACTTAGTATTAGGTAGTGAATGACACCAACAAAGCAAATAAAATTATTAAATGCATGAGGAAACTTAGCTCATTTGTCATAATCTTCCATTAGCCTCCGGTCAAACTTTTATACTTCTTCAAAAGCAGAGAACATGTGTTCTATATTGAGTGTGGCTGCAATAATCACATTTGGGAAGGAATGCTAAATGGTTTCAATATGTAAAAGTTGATCAGTGAATAATAGAAGACTACAATGAATGGCTTATCTCTACCATGAGAGATAAATACTAAAATGCCAAAGTCATCTGTAATTGATTATTTATTCTTGAATAGAAAGAAATGACAGAATTTGCAATTATAAGTTGAAAAAAGAAGACCAATTTTTAGTACTGCAAGAGACACAGTTAGGAACCAGTTTTATGCTTTTGGGAGCTATTGTGCTAAAGATTTCAACAAGAGGATTTGTCTAAAATTGAATAATCTAGAGGAAGTGCTTACTCAACTCAATTCAACTAAGCCTTAAATCCCAAATTGGGATTGGCTACATGTATTTCCTCCATTTGCATTGATCCAAGGCAAGACGAAGTGCTTACTGTGACAAGACATTATATGTTACTTATTCTAATAAGTAATTTCTTTCAACCAAAAAGGAAAAAAAAAAAAAAAAAAAAGAGAAACCAGCTTCACTCTAATTAAGAATTAGGTCATCCTGACATAGTACCATTTTCAGAGAAAATGGAAGTAGTTAAGAAAAATCGATGCATAAAATTTCAGATCTCTACACATTATTATTAAAAGACACCCCGAAAGAAATCTGTAGAGATTATCAGAAATATGCAATCAGAAAATCAGGGCCAAGAATGACTTTCATAAACATGTTTGAACTTTTAAACTTTTATTGAAGGAATTCAGCAGCAAAGACCAACAGTTTTAAACTGAAAGCAGTTTACCATCTATGCAGGCAACAACTAACCATTTGAATCGTCTTCACCAATTGACACAATTATTGCCCTACTCAAGTTCTTGCAACCAATCTGTTCTAAGGGAAAAAAAAAAATTATATATATATAGAAACATTTCCATTTCAGTAAGTGATGAGCAGAGAGACTTACCCAAATAATCAAAAGATTGGTCGTCTGCGCTTTTCAGCTACACCTACTGTAGCAATCTGTTCTGAGATAAATTGATGAATAAGGAACACAAAGAATCAGAGACAGCTGAAGTGAGGAACAGAAAAAAGAGAAATCTGGAGAGGAAGACAACACAATGAAACAAGGAGTTGATAGAGGAGCACCATGCACAACATCCATAGAAAGGTAGAAAGGCCTCCACAAGTGGTGCAAATCACAACCATAGGAAGATGGGAGAACCATAGCCTCAACCGCAAGGCATAATTTTAGATCATGCCATAGATGGCCGAGGGTGACTTTATCCTATTGGACCAGTAAAATGAACGCTTACTGTTTTAAAATTAGAGCTTAGGACCCAACATCCACTTTTTTATTTGTTCTCTACAAAATGCATATTTCTGTCACTTAACAGGTTATGCTACCAACATCCAAAATAATAATTTTACCATAAATATTTGCTCATTTATATCATGAGTCTAGAGTGGATTCTAGGGACAATTAAAAATAAGCAATGTAGAAATAGATGGACATTAGTAGATTCAAGCAGGCTAGATTTAAACATCTCTAAAACTAAAAGGAAAAAAGATAAATGTAAAAACAATTGAGAACAAAAATAATAGTTATCTTATTACTTCCTCCAAACATAGATCTGGTATACCAAAAGGATAGTAAATTTGTCACTCTATGCAGTTCTGAGATTGATTTTATTGTTCTTTCCCTTTTCCATTGCACATCCAACAATTGAATAAGTTATGAAATCTCTTTTTGGATGAAAAATCTTTACAAATTTATTGCACTCATTCCGTTAAAGATCACAAAATTACAAACTAATTGAATTTTGTCTCAACTACTTGTAAAGATTTCAACCGAAAGACCAATATCCTAGTTTGTGGGCCTCCTTATGGAACCCTGAGGAATTATAGTCCTATCACCACCTTGTGATGGAATTTGGCTCAAATTATGGTTGACAGCTATTAAATCGAGGAGGAATATGCAATGAAAAAGGATTATCAGTATGAGGAAATAAATATAGCAAGACCAACCCCAACATTATAATTTATAAAGACTGACAAACTAATCATTCCCATTATAGAGTCAGATCTGTGCCTGAAAGAAATGCTAATCTTTCTTTTTTATCACTTCAATCTTTTGGGTCTCTTTCAATTGCTTTACCTCCAAGCCCAAAACAATTGTATATAAAGAACAAGAAAATGATATCCTTCTGGTTGGTTTGAGATATTTATATGCTAAAAGAAAACATTTGTGATTAAATGTTCTTGTTCCACATTTAAATCTATTTATTGATCTTTCTTACGACAAAATTGCTATTGTATGAATAATGAATATTTTCAGTGGCATATAAATTTTATTTAGTAATTAGTATAGATTTCATTATTGTTCTTCCGTCCAAATGAATTCAGAAGTATATTCTTTATATAAATTTGAACAAAAAACTTTGCTTGTGTATTAATTACAAGATTACAATGTCATAGTTTTATTACCATTACTTTCAATATCATAACCACTTAGTGATATCATAGCGATAAGTATAACTTTTTTATGATTATGGTTGATATACTAATATCAACCGAGAATTAAATACTGAAATGATAGCAAATAGCAACTAAGCATGTAACTTAACCAATTTTGTACGAGCACAGTAGTTGGCAAGACAGCATGTATACATGATGGCTTATGAAGCTGATATCAACCCATCTATGCAAGCAAAACAGATCAGTTCACAGTTCACACCAGGTTGTGCCCCAATGTGAATTTGGGTGAACCTGCAGCCATCAAACTGTGCTTAATTAGAGGCTGCAACATAATGCACTTTGAAACCTTGTACTTCGTAGCATGCTATGTAGCATAGCTCTGAAATTACTGCAACTTGAAAATTACACACACAAGTACATACAGATAGATACATAAATCCTCAAACTGTTACTTGTTTGCAAGAAGCGATTTTTTGTCTGCTTTCATGACCTAGCATCGAGTATGACAGTCACAAAAAATGGGGTTTAAATGAAAGTACAGTGAGTGAGGGATTGTAAAATATACTCTAACAGTGTGTTTAAAACAATTAAAAAATATAGAATTAAGTTCATTTCAAATGAATTCTACATTTTTTGCGTTTGAAACAACTGAAATGGTGTAGATTTTAAATGAAATTCATTTGAAATCCACATTTTATTCAATTATGAATTTCACACCAAATAGGTTGGATTTCATTTTGTGGAATTCATTTGAAATAAGTTATTATTTGTTTACCTCAAATAACATTTTTATCCTTAATATTACACATGTTTTTCATTTAGATAAATCGATAAAATGCCACCATCATTTCATCTCAAATGTCCATCTAACCAACTACAAGTTTTTTCCTCTCAGCTTGTTTTTTGTTCATTGAACAATAATTAAACTCCCCGACTTTATATTTTTAATTCATTAATGCTAGTTTTAATTAAAAAACTTGAAGGTAGGATCGGAAAAATACTTAAACTAAAATGAATTATTCAATTGTTCCACGTAAGAGAATTAGACTGAATTCTATAAGTATAGCTTTCATTCCAAATAAGAGAATCATTTTAAATGAATTGAATTGTAGAATTCATTTAATATGAAATGAATTCTATTTTTTATTTTGTTCCAGACACAATGTAAAAGCACCAGACCAAACGAATAAAAACCAGTGTTAATGTGACAAAGTAAAGTTTAATTTACCCACCGAGAAATTTATTCTACATACATAAGGATACACTTTAAGGAATTCAACAACATAAAGAGATAATTATAGGACCTAACATAATGTAGTTACCAAAATTTTTAGATTTACATATAAATGTCTCAAACCAAACAAAAGGTACATTTATGTTTATTTTCTTATTTTGCTTCTATCATTGTTGCAATGAGAGAATTAATTACATACTTAAGGTATTTGGTTGAAGGTGACAATAAATAATTTCCATGGTAATATAATAATTAAGATCCAAACACGAGAAATAATTTCTCCTTATCAATATTGGATCATAAGGGAAAGACGAAAACTCAAGGAGATAATTACATGGTCTATGGACATTTACTTACCCAAATTTATATTTTCTATAAAAGCAAAGAGAAAGACTATCATTTCTCTTCATCCAATTTCTTACCGTGCTCATAGAAGAGTACTATTCTGCTAACTATGGAGGGGGGCAAGAAAACCAAAGGAAAGCAAAAGATTGAGATAAAGAAGATAGAAAAACATGATGATTTACTTGTTACTTTTGTAAAACGCCGATCAGGAATATACAAAAAAGCTAATGAGCTTGTCACTCTTTGTGGTGCTGAGGTTGCCTTTGTTGCCTTTTCTCCTTCTGGGAAACCCTTTTCATTTGCACACCCTTCGCTAGAGTCTGTTGCCAACCACTTTTTGAACCAAATTTTCCCAGAAGGTGATAACACCCATCCCCTTTTTGAGACCCATGATCAGTCAAAGATTGATGAACTAACCAAGGAGTATAATGAGCTGGTGGATAAATTGCAGGCCGAGAAAGAGAAAGAGAAGGAACTGAAACAATTAGCAAAGGAAAGGGATAGGAAAGGCTGGTGGGAAACACCTCTAGAGGATCTCAGCTATCCTGAACTCAAACAATTGGAGGCGTCTTTTATCGGACTCTACAATAATTTAGCCAACCAACTTAATGAAGCGGCCGGTGGCGCGTCTTCTGTTGCCTCTCCTTCTAGGAATCATTCCTAATAAAGCAATGGATTTGCTAGTTGCTGCTACCTATGCAACTATAAGAGGTGTGATCTTATTAGCGTTTCTTTAGGCTATGATTTTGAAAACCTGAATTTGTTTATTTCTGGAGAAGACACAGGAAATTCTAAATCTCTGTGTTGTTGTTTGTTTCATTCATAATCAGGAAATTCTAAATCTCTGTGTTGTTGTTTGTTTCATTAATAATAACAGTCTTTTTACTCTTTGCATTTCATTTTTTGTCTTCCTACAATTTTGGGTTAAAAGCTATATAAGATAAGCATATTGTAATCTATCTTGAGCATTTTTGGCATATATCACAAACTTAAGGGCCACAATTTTGTTAATGAAGTTTATACAACAAGCCTTAATCTCAAATCACCGGGTTGCTACATTTCTGAATTAAAGCTAAACACATTTTTTAATTCTTTCACTCAGGATCTGTTCAATGCTCCCTAACTTCCTTTCCTGCTCCATCAATACAAGTTTGGAAAAAATTATAATTCATAAGCTGACTGAAAATTTTGGGTAATGACTTGGTGGTGGGGTGGGAATAAAATCTTAATGTTTTGAAGTATAGTCCTATTCATATTTTGTCATAGTTAAATATGGATGACTTGCAACCATCCATAAATAACAAGACCAAAACTACTGATTTTACTTGAGACATGACTTCTTAAACATCTTATAAATTGTCTCCATTTCATTACCTGTAACTGCATTATTACCAGAAACATGGCCCACCGTTCACACTCCAACTCTAATTTAACCAGGAAGCCATAATTTCATTTTACACATTCAAGTCCATAACGCATATATCAAGTTCAAGACTGAACACTTTCAAACAATTATCCTTAAAGCACATATGGGGTGTTTTTAATAGCCAGTAAATACTGGAAAATCAATACTATGTTACAAGAACTCAAAAGGCAACAGTAGTACCTTGCAATCTTGTCATTCATTATATTATAAGTTATAAAAGGGAGATATCAAGTTACCTAAAATGGCGCTTTTTCTCCTGCAAGAATAATTGTAATAAGAGAATGGTTAAAATATGTGATTAAATAAGAAGAATAAGAGGAGAGAAAAGAGAGGCAAAACGAAGTAATTAGTCAAGAAGGTGTGAATATTACCATATGAAGAAACACTTTTAGCTAAATTGATACGAAATTTTCTCATATGAAGCCCAATTTCGTTTTGCAATTAATTTCAAATTTTCCTGTGAACCAAACAGAGGGAGTAGCCAGCCATGGCATACCATTTCTGGAGAAAAGAGAAGTGGCGTAGAGAAGAATGAGAAAATCGAGGAAAAGAGAAAAAATAAACGGAATCTCACCTGGACTCTGCGGCCAGAGGGTGGTCTCCAGGAGAGCCGGTGGGTGGTAGTGATGACTAGAAGCTGTTCTGTGGTGGCTACAACGGTGTGGGTGGAACAGTGATGGCGAAGATGTTATAATTTTGTCGTCGCTGTCGTTTCTAACTCGGCTCTAGTCGTTTTGGTAAAATTAATGGACTTACCAACTAAAAATAAATAAATTATAATGTTAAATCTTTAAGAATTTTATAGTCTGATATGTTTTTAACTGAATTAAAAAATAAATTAATTAATATGCTCATAAAAATGGATCCTAAATTAAAAGAGTGATAATAAATCTAATTAAAATTATACTAGTTAATTCAATATAACATGTATAAAATTAAATAGAAAATAAGACCAGATTATATGAGTCCGAAAAGATAGAGATGGACCCTTTAGCATGATAGATATAAAATATTTTGAAGACCACTGTTGATTTCATTTATTTAGTTATAGTGTCATCTATTTTTATAAAAATTACGATATTATTTTATGGATGGTGCTAATTAAGCAGAAAAAAAATATCAACTTTATGCAAGATCTCATTTTATTAAAAATATTATATATATATATATCAACACCGTGCACCTTCAGCAGCAATAATGTCACCCTAAAACTATTGAGTTAAAGAAAAATTTGAAGAGAAAGAAAATCACCAAAATTACCTCCTTCCAACATAGATATGGTACTTGCAAAAGGGCTTGCTAGTGAGCTCATGAACCTGTATATCTTCTTCACCTCATTCTTTTTGTCTCCCTTATTTTTCTCCAAGACCAAAATATTTCTGCATGAAGAATTAGATGAAGAAAACAAATGATAGCATTTGTTATTTGATATGATGTTTATAAAGAAATGGAAAATCTTATTTAATTAATTGTATTTTGGCCATATATTATATACTTCCATATAAGTTGTTCACCTTCCTTACAAATACAATCTTAGAACCAATATCTTCATAAATTATATGTTTAAAATGAAAATAAATAAAAAAATCTTCTATCTTAGTCATTTTCTCATCATATTTAATATGATAAGTGAATATCTTATGTGCCACCTCAAATTACTAGTTAATGATTTGAAATTATTATTGTTTTATTTCTTTTATAAGTTAAGTGGTGACTGAACAAAAATCAAAATCTAGTGAGAAAAAATCGAGGAAGGATCTGATAATCTTAAAACACATAATGTAAATCTCAAATATTGATCAATTACATTATTTTGGGAGATAAATGACAGAAACATGAGAAACCTTGGGATTTCTATATCCAAAAACATAACCTTGGACATGAAAGACTCCATGATGGAGCAAGGCAATTCCTTGTGGCAGAGGATAGAGATAGTAATAAGTCTAGTTAGCTCATAAGTTATTTATTAAAAACTTGGATCGACCTTAGTTTGTTTTTTATATCAATGTGATAGCTCTCACATTACTAACATTGTAAAACTTCACAATACCTATAAGTAGATTAGTATCTCCTCTTATCAATAATTGATTAGTATTATGAGTGGTGCTCTAACATAGTACAAATATATCACATTGAGTGACCCCACTCAATCAAGTTTTTATTGTTTTTACTTATTGTAAATTTATCAAGATAGAGAATTTGAAATGACCCCTATAAATTTATGAAACATACATATTGAACCATAGATTTTAATCCACTTTAGGCCTTAGCTCCAATGGCTTGGTACCGAGACTCAGTCACTACAAAATTTATTATATTAGAATATAATGTTAAATCGATAACATTATTTAAAAAAAATCTAAATTATAATATACATAAAATTGAATTAGTATTTAGTTAGAATTTTTATTTTTTTTTTTGGAAAAAAATGTAGATTCTCTCATTTCATTTACTTTTACTTTTGTTATTTGATAGTACTTTTTTGTTGTTGTAAATTCTTGATAATTTTAAACCATTTATGCTATTTATATATAGACATTTTAAAATAATTTTAAGTGAGTTCAATTCTAACTAAAAATTAAATGAAAATAAGTAATTCATCAATAAATTAACTTCAATTTTATTTTTTCAGAATAAATGTTTTTTTGTTGTTTTGTGTGCACCTCAACTAATCCACCTCTCTGGTCCGATCTAAGGCATGATATCCATGTCAGGACTAAGAAATTTATAAAAATCTTACTCCCCGCGGCCTCTATTAGAGATTCAAACCCGCGGCCTCTATTAGAGATTCAAACCTTAAAAATCCATAAAGGGAACACATTTTCTTTGTCATAATGCATGTTTATAATAAATATAATAAAATACATAAAAAAATTAATATTTAAAAAATACTAAGTAATATTGGATGTAACTGAATCTTTGTTTGTATAATTCTCATAATATAACTTTTGGTAAAACAATTAGTTGTATAAAAAAAAAAAATCTTAAAACCTATTAATAGGTTTAAAACTAACTAATTTATATTTAGTAGAAAAGTTTTTGACCCAACCGATAAGATTTTTACACGCCTAATCACCCGGTTGGGCTTCTCAATTGCTAACTACAGACTTGTAAACTACTTATTCAACTAATTCAGCTCTTTAATTTTGTCAAAAATAGATCATATATACCAAGACTAGAAAATCTAATGATATTTTACTAGTCACAAACTTTTCAAATTCATAAAGTTAAATAATCTCTCTTCTGATCAAAATAAAGCAACCCATTTTTTATTTCAATCTTCCTTCACTGGCAACATCAAACGCACAATAGATCTAAAATTTCGCTTTAACTGTGCACCCATTTAGGGATGATAAATTTTTAGGTATGCACCCGTAGCCGACTCGATCCAATCTGACCCGAACGAGTCTCTATTTTTGCCCCAATAGGCACATAAACAAACATGTTTATGGAAATAGATTTTTGCCTTTTGTACTAGTCGAGTAAGGGCAAGACCTAAACCCAAACAATACCCATTTTTTAACCCATATTACATATTGAACCAGCCCAAATCTGGCCTAATACGAATCTAACCAAAATCTTTTGTTTTTTTTTGTAATTGTAATCTAAATAAAAATGGTGAAAATTAACTAAAAAAATTACTTTCTTAAATTAGATAAATCAATCTCTTAATTTTTTTTTCTCTTGGTCAACTCTTATATTATCCTAAATTATTTCCTTAAATTCTCTAAAAGTTATAATCAATTCCTTAACATTCTCCTATTCCTAAATTATTTATATTTTATTTCTTGTATAAAATTAGTGCCAGTCATGTTTGTATGCTTTTTTACAATTGACTTTGATTTTATTTTTTAAAAACTTTGTCAACCATTTTTTGAATGTGATAAATATATGTTATTAGTGATAATATATTATAATTATTACAATATTTATATTTAAAAAATGTTAATTCATTAATTTCATAATACTCTAATAGTTTCTTTATGTATTGAGTATAATTGTTATGCATTAAAAATGATAAAAAAAATCTAGTTGGATGTATTGTATTTAAGATTATTATTATTTTTTTTTTAAAAGGCTTATATAATGTTTGGGTCATTCAGAATTATGTCAATTTTCAATTCGGTCCTCCAATAATTTTTTCAGTCAATTTTGTTCTCCAATATTCAAAATTTCTCAATCAAGTTCAATTCTTCTATTACATGTTATGAATTAACAAAATAACCGCACTTGACATAAAGCTAATAATGTATATAAGTTGTTTTTATATTTTGCAAAACTTTTTTGGTTATTTTATTATTAAATTATGTAGATTTACTTTATTTATGCATAACATGCGAATGAGATAATAAAATTTGATTGAAATATTCTGAATCCTAGAGAATAAAATTGACCAAAAATATTATTAGATGAGTAAATTAAAAACTGAAGCAATCCTGAGGACTAAAATAGGAATTAAGCAAAAAAAATAACTTCACTTGATTAGTGTGTTTTTTATTTACTTGATCTTTGCAATTTAAATTTCATTGAAACTATTGACCAAATTAATTAATAACATAATTATGTATAAATAACTTGATTTAAATTTCATTTCCTTTGATTACTATAAGTTAGTCGCAATTTAAAATTATCTTTTGCCAACTTATCAATTATGAGTGAGACTATATTTATTTGGGAAAAAAAAAAATAAACAATTAAGTACGGTGCTGATAAGGTATATGCCACAAAAAATTGGGTTCACAAGTTATATATTCGGGTTCCAAAACATGTGCGGACAAGCACGGGTTGGTTATAGTTCGAGCCTGTCCCCGACCCGTCCGGGTCCCCAAAATGGGTTACCCGTTGCAGCAGATCAACATTTTGTTCCATTCGAGTTTCTAGAGCTTACAAACGTTATCTTGTGTTGCTGATGCCTTGCTTCCTAACAATTTGGTCTAACCACACATTCATTGCTATGAACATTTTTTCCATACATCTTTTAAAGACTTGCAAACACTAATCTTCCCATTTTTTGGATGGCCACTTAATACTAATTCCCGCGAGGGGTAATGTTGAAAAGAAAATTTTTAATCGGATATGATTGCAATTTTTTTAGATGGTCACTGAATACTAATAATATTAAAATTGACAACATTAATTTATGAAAATGTAGAACTAGGGCTGGAAAAGAATACGAATTATTCATATTCATAATTAATTCGAATTGAATTCAAACTTAAGTGTATATTCGTATTAGTTTTCGAATTCGAGTACTAATATTCAAATTTGAATAGTATAATTGTGGCATTATTCGATTTGAGATATGATTAATTTAATTGTCATTATTATGATTTTCATTTATAACCGGTGGCCATACAATAACTTTAAATTTCCAATAGTATAATATGTGTGGTTGCGAGGTGGTTGAAAAATGAATACTACCAACAAGAGCAAAGGAGGGCCATTTAGGCACACATTTAAAGCCCAAGGAAGCAGAGAAACTATTGAATATTAAATTATATTCTACTAATTGAATTCAATCTGAAATCAATAACAAGAGTGATGCAAGATATGGAAGATGAAAGTTACTCTACAGTCTACTCTAAATTAGGGTTAGGTTTGTTGTAGACGCATATTTCGAGAAAATTTTGCCTTCTACAGTTGTCAATAGATGGAGTATCTTTGGGTTGGATATTTGACTCGATTCAATGACATTGAAACTAATTTTCTGACCCTTGATGGATGAGGCTTAGCATACTGGGTGGGGCGAGAGACCTATTAAATCTCATATTAGATCGGATAAATCCTTATCTATTTTTAAAGGACTAATTGCATTAAATTTGGTTATGTATCAAACTTTTTAAAAGCATACTAGAATACTAGTAACATCCTCAATTTTACCTTTAGTTAACTTTCTTAATTTTCTACTAATTTATTTTTAAAATTTTTGAATTTTTAAATAATGTCTACTACCTTAAGATACCATATTTTTGTCAATTTCGTCTCAACTTTTAAAACCATTTACAATATCTTCCTTTAGTATAACACTAAACATAATTATGATCCTTAATTTAATTTCTCATTTTTTTTTGTCAATTCCCTTAATTTTACACAATATAATATCTCAATTTTTAGGAACAAAATATTAGGCTTAGTCACCCTCTTTGAGAAATTGCATGTGGCTTAGAGCATTCCAACACTTGAGATATTAGTCTACTGATATAACAGAGGATCCTAATAGGTGCCACAACATGGGTACTTTGCAGAGGATCTGCATCTCAATGTAGCTCATCCATGTGTATTGTTTTCCCAGAACTACTTAAAGACAGGAGAGAAGGCAACTCTCCATTAAGCTTTGCTTCCAGCATGTCCACATTGTCTTGAGCACTATCATCAAAGGAGTATGCAGGAAGGTACTGGCCTGGCAATATTTCTACCCAAGAAAAGTATCCTCCAGCCCGGTTAGCCTCTTGAACTTTTCAATGTCCCCTGGCTTAATATAGATAGTTTATGGGTTACTACTGAATACAATTTTCTTGATGATTTTATATTGATCAGGAAACTGAGGGTAATTGGACGCATTGTCTTTGTCCTGGAGAGCAATACTTCCTAGGAACATCCCTGCAGAAAGAGATCCATCAGACTTTCTTAGCACATAGTTATTATATACAGTCTCTATATCCATGTGGGAACCAGCAAGTTGATCATATATGTACATGGAAGAAACCCCTCAGCTATTCTTTGCAATACTGACTTTTAAGGATCCTCCCATTCGATATCAGGCCCAAAGTAGGTTCCCATGATGAAGTAAAAGAGGTAACACTGATAATCATTTGGCATCAAATTTTGTATGTTGTTAGATTCTGTAGCCTGAGATGAGCCATTTATTGGAGCCATATAGCAAAAGAGATCCTACAAGAGAAAACAATAGCAATTTAAAGATAAATTGTTTTTATTTTTGAAAATTTTAGGCAAGCAACTATAAAAGAAATTCTTCTATATGGATCCTTAAAACTTAAAAGAGATTAGGAATATGAGTTAAATTAGAGTCAGTAATTTCTTTGACCACCAACCCATTACAATCAATATCTTTAGGACAGAACCTGAAATCCCTCAACCTGGAACACCTTATTTTGGCAGTGTCTTAGCTGATTCAGTATCTTATTTAGCATTCTTTCTATCTTCACTCTCCAGTAACCTGGAGTACTTGGTTAATTGGTTATGATTCCCTTTCTCCAGGAAAATTAGGAGAAAAATCATCGTGGATAGGACACATCAAGAGCGAAAAAGGAAGAATATATAAGAGGGCAACCTTCATCCTGAGACCAAGAATCAGTTTCTATGACATCCTATATAGAAGTGAACAACATGCTGAATTATATATCATAACAAGAAGAATGATGAAACTTATAGAACAATGTTGAATACACTAACAAGGATACAAAGCTCTAAAAGATGTAGAGCTTTATATGGAACAGATAACCAAATTTGAAATGTATAGAATATTGAAGTTGACAAAGTATATGTTACTCACAAATGATATTGTTTATCTCATGAAGTAACTTGGTTTTATCCTCTATAATATAGCATTTAAACATTATCTTTTCGTGAATTACTCTATAATTAGGTTGCGCCTGGACATATCAATTGAGTAGTTCAACTAAACTTATGGTATCTATGCTAATGTATTGAAAGATAATATAAACTTCTAAACACAGGAGAATGGTGCCCTGTATAATATATTATTTGGCTCATTAATTGAAGTATTTTAATTCTTGAGTCTCAACCTATATATCAAAAAACTAAAGAAATCTTACATGAATGAAAATCTTAGTTGATGACCTAAACTAAATAAAGCTTTAAATCATTCAAAGTGAAGCACCTAAAGAAAACATAAATCATAGAGAATTGCACTTACCCAAGTTGGGTATAAAGTCAGAATGGATGAGTCAAATGGGTCAGCACCTGTGGAGAGAAAAAGAAAAGAAGGGTCTTCAATTATAAAATATATCAAATTATTTGAACCCCAAAATTTCTAAGCCTTGCTCTGTACCAAAAAAAATAAATTTCTAAGCCTTGCATAATCAACAACTAATCATCTTCCTTAGTAAGAAAAAATCTCCTCATTCAACTAAAAATCCTAAATCCCATAATCTTCCTTAGTAAGAAAACACCTCCTTAAACCAAAAATCGTAAATCCCTGTGAAGAAACACATACGGTGGTTTCGCCAACAACAGAGGGACGTTCCAAATTCACCAGCTTGGTTCATGCAGCAGCTTCAGAAGCCTCGACAGAGAGGGCAGGGAATGAGAATCTTGCCCCGTTGGGCCAAGCCATGGACGTGCGTCCGTGGCCTGCTGGTCACCGAGGCCACGGCGCGGTCCTGCTGCGGCCCGTGCCGTGGCATTCAATCTCTCTTCCCATTTTGCTCGTCTTTTCCCTTAAATTCCAACCTTGTCCAAAATTACTACCTACCCTCCCCCATTCCCACCTGTCCCACCTCACAATTCAAAAAATATATTTGACCTTCCAAAGTAAGAAACGGTCATAATTGAATTTAAAAAAAAAAAAATTTAATTTTTTTTTAATTTTCCTAACTCTATAATTACCCATATTCTTCAATTTTCACACCATTCTCAAATTCTATCAATATTCTTCTAATTTTCTTTCTCTTAAATTTTTAAGTCTTCACTTTTATTCTACAAAATAGATAATAATAGTAGACTAAAATGGAGACAGCAAGAGATATGGGTTTTCGTTGATTTCTGTATGGAGGAAAGAAAAAAACAAGTTTGGTTCAACAAGATTAGCGGATATACTTATAATACTCTAATGCAAATATAAGTGGGATTGATTTCTGAAAGATTGGAACCTGTATCCAAAATTGAGGAAGTAGACCGACATTAGACAGGGATGGATGAATGGTGAAAGCAACAAGTGAAGGTAAATTTATTAAATATATTTTGAATTTGTGTTGAAAAAAAAAAAATTAATTTTATCCTTATTTCTTTTTTAATAGTGAAATGGCAAGGAAGTACTAAAATTTATGAACAAGAGTTTTAAGTTGGATGAAGCTGAACTTTTTCTTTACTAGTACTTATACTTAAGGATTAGAAGCATACACTCATTCTTCTAGCAAAAAGCTGGTGATGATTATGAAACTGACTTCACACCTACTCCAACCACATATGAAGGATATAGTTCTATTGTCAGAAATGAATAAGAATTAACTCATTAAAGACTAACTTACCCTTATTACAAGTTTTTTTTATATTTTCTTTTATGTATTTCACTTTCTATCTCTTGTTTCTTTCTTATTTTATTTTTTCTAGCAATTAAAATTTTCTATATTTATTTAATTTTAGTATATTCTTTAATATATAATACAATAATAAGAAAATAACAATTTTGATGAAAATATTATCATTAAAACACAAATTGAAATAACAACTTATATAATTTTTATAAATGAGAAAAACAATTTAATAAATTTATTAATAATTTAAATATTATGACAAGAAAATAAAATTTAGCAATGATTCAAATATTATTTTTGTATGCTAAAATTGAATAAATATAAAGAGTTTAATTTCATAGTAAATATATATATATATATATATAAAAGGAGAAAACATAAAATAAAATAAAATAAACTTATTATGAGGGTAATTTAGTATTTTATGAGTTAATTTGTTATATTTAATGGCCAATTTAGATAAGTAGTGGTTATTTGCTAATTATGACTCATATAAGGGGGTGATGTGCCTAATTTAATAGTTTACGGAGGTTATTGTAAAAGGCTGTAGTTCATAGAGATAAAATGTAATTGACCCTTAAAATAAATTCAGTTTTTTAGTTTTAAATCAAACACACGTGTATTTTAAATAGCAAACAAAGCAATCATAAATAAACGACACAACTAAAAGTTAGAAGAGATTTGTTCAAATTCAATGTCCAATATCGAAAAATTGGGCGAAGCTGCTGAGATTATGCAAATATCAGTGAACAGAGAAACCTTCATTGCACTAAGAGATCCAGTAGCTCCAAATACCTGGCTATAGTTCAAAATTGAATTAAAAAGAATGAAATGAAATCGATTTGAAGCAATGTATTTTTTGTATATTAAATTTTTATTGTATTAAGTCCATCGGTTTTTATTTATTTTTAAATGTAATTTTTTTTTGTCTTTTATTGTAATTCAATTTAGTTTAATTTGTTTGTGTGGTTAAAAAATAGTCTACTTTTTCCATGTTGCTAAAAAGTAGTTTAATTTTAATTAAAAATAAAAACTGAATTAATAATTTTTTTTAATTAAATTAAAAATCAAAATTGAATTAATAATTACTTTATATTAAAAATCAAAATTGAATAAAAAATTAATATAATTTCACTTAATAATCAAAACTAAATAGTAATTAGGTTATTTTTAATACAACTTAAAATAATATATTTTTGGTAATTTGTACACCAAATTTGCTTTTCAAACTATGATCTCTGATCATAGTAGTTTTTGAACAATCCAAATAGACAATGATTTAAGACCATGGACTCTGACCAAAATGAACCAAAGCGAATGCTACCGTGAATTAGAGAAAAGATATCTGGCATAGGGGAAATTAGTCATTACAATTACTTATATTACGATCAAAATGGGCCTGTGGAAATGAGCAACAAAATTATATCCATCTCAAACCAATTACAAACAAACAAAAACTCCATCTCAACCCAATTACAAACTAAAACAAAATGCCCCAGTTGCATGGAGTTGCATGATTTTAGCCAACATGCAACTACGTAGCTATAGTAAAATTATGTCAATATGTTGCTAATATGTTACAAATCAGATAGATGTTATTTTATCATCAATGATAAACAACTGCAAGGAAAAAAAACATATGGATAAGAGAAAAATTCATCTTCGACAATTAAGTTAAGTTGATTTTTTAAACTTCGACAAGAGTAAACTAATGAGTTATGGTTCTCTTTAATTTTTATTATTAGTATGTATGATATTTATTGAGTCTATGGGCTACATTATATAAAACAACAGGTAATTATCTTAGTTTCTTAAAGTAATTAGTTATGATTCTCCAACTCTAGTAAAAGCGGGATTCGATCCTAGTTTCTTAAACCGAAAGATTTTACCAATTGATGGATATGTAATTTATTTTTAAAATTATTTCTACCTTACAATTTTTTATCAAAATTTAGATTCAGAAAATCTATATATTTGCTAATCTATAGAAATTTGATGACATTTAATATATACTATATATAATTTGTGATGCGCGCACGTGAATTCACAGACCTTTAATTGTGTTAATGTATGAAGAACGGTATCAATTAACAACGGTTTGGTTTAGCGGTAAGTTCGTCCTCTCTCACTACGAAAGTGCTTGGGTTCGAAACCTTTAACCAGAAATTGGTGAGCATCCAAATGCATCATGCTCAGGGGTTGGCATTAGATTGTATGTAAATTAATTTGCATACTCTCCTCTCATATAGAGTAAAACAAAAATACAAACAAGAAACCACAATAGATAGAATAACATTATTCATTAATTCAGTTTTCATCATACTTAACTAGTTTGTTAAGCAGACAAAATCCCTTACAATTATTCCAAATTACTTTCATATTTTATATATGGTGTAATTATCTCAAATATCTTTAGCAAAATCTTCTTTCTTCATGAAAACAGGTTCCTTTGCAAGAAGAAGTAAAGAAGATGATGCCTCCATATCATTGAGTTGATCTTTCACCTTATCACGAAGCTCCTCTAATTTTCCCTTTAATTCAAAAACCTCGCTCTTGCTAAGCTCATTGATCGGCCGAAATAGCGGGTTCTCCTTCTCCATTTCTTTCTGCGATTTGTCCAGCATTTTATTTTTTCTCTTCGCGATCTCTAATTTCTCTAAAACATCAGCAAGTTCTTTGTTTAGCATTTCAATTTTCTTATCTCCCTTAGGTCGAGACTTATCACCATCACCATCACCATCAACATCAACATCAACATCATCACCTGTTTTATCTTGCTGAAATTTATCAATCACAAAATCAACATTAGGGTGCCCAAAAGAGTAGGGCTTCTTACCAGGAGAAAAGCAAATAATAGCTACAATAGCACCACACAGTATTGCAAGCTCATTAGCCTTTTTAAAAACACCATTTCGACGTTTTGAAAATGTTACTTGAAGAGCTCCAGTGTTCTCCACCTTCTTCATCTCAATTTTTCGACGACCCATGATTTTATACACTCAAATTTTTTGAAGAGAAAGAATGAAAGGAGATGTGATTTTGAGAGAAGGAAGGGAAGGGTATATATAGGGTTCATGAAAAACCACCAAACCTATAAGTCAGATTTAATGTTTTTAATATTAATTAGATCTTAATCCAAATTATTTCTATTTGTAGCCTCTTTATTGCTAATATGGAAGAGGTTTTAATTCATATTCTTATTTATGAGGCTAATATCATTTATTGAACTTTTAACATTTAATTGGCTAAAACAAATTAACTCAATTTTAGAAGGACTATATCATATTTTGTACATAAAATAAATTTATTTTTCCTTTTTTGGTATAAAAGAAAATTAAATTTAAAAAACAGCAATAATTATGGTTCTGATTTGGTAATGATAAAATATATATTAACAAAAAAGGGCTTGTTGCCAATTTTGAAGTCTAATCCAATTTAGGAAACTAATATTTAAAATATATTAATTATGAAAATGCCATAAAATCATGAGTAAGGTGTTTGGTGGATAAATAACTCTAATTGATGATGCAATTAATCAAGGTAACAATGAATAATATTGAAACTAAATCCTACTTTTATTTTCAGATTTTGAAATGTTTTAAAATAATTTTACATGATCAATGAGTCCTAATTTTAAATTTTTATTTAAAATAAGTATTTTTATTTATTAATAATGTATAAAGTAACAATTTTACCCTTATTTATCAAGTTATCAATTCTTATTTCTTCTCCAAAAAACAAACTCAATTTTGAAAAGTGAAAAAAAAAAATTAGTAAAATTATTATTTTTCTTAAATTTAATTATAAGAAATCATGAATATAATTTTTTTTATAATTTTTAATTTATAAATATAATAATAAGAATCATGTCCAATTAGAAACAAAATACATAGTTTTAATTAGTCAAATTATAAGTAATTTAAAATGGTTATGGTTAAATACGAAGAAAAAATTCTAATCTTAGAGTAGACAATTCTTGGGACGGTCTCTCGGTCATGAGGGATTAGTCTCACTGTAATGTTTGTGGGGAAACTCAAAAAATAAAAAAATTTCAGTGTTAAAAAAGGAGTTTGATTTTTTTAGAGAAAAACTAAAATTTAATGGTTTGATAACTAAAAGCTGAAATTGGGTGTTATGAGTAAAATAATTTACAATGTGTTTGGAACACTTAAAAGATGTAGAATTTAGTTTATTTCAAATGAATTCTATGTTTTTTACATTTGAAACAAATAAAATTGTGTAGATTTTAAATGAAATTTATTTGAAATCTATGTTTTATCCAATTATGAATTCCACACCAAATAGGTTGGATTTTATTTTGTGAAATTTATTTGAGATAAGTTATTATTTTATCCACTTCAAATGACATTTTTATCTTTGATATTATACATGTTTTTCACTTAGATAAATCGAATAAAAAGTCACCACCACTTCATCTCAAATATTCATCTAACTAACTACAAGTTATTTTCTCTCAACTTGTTTTTGTTCATTGAACAACAATTAATCTCCCCGTTTTTATAATTTTAATTGTTCAATGCTAGTTTTAATTAAAAAAAATTTGAGAGTAGTATCGGAAAAATACTTAAATTAAAATGAATTCTTTATTTGTTGATAATTAGACTGAATTCTATAAGTATAGTTTTCATTTCAAATAAGAAAATTTATTTAAAATGAATTGAATTGTAGAATTCATTTAAAATGAAATAAATTCTATTATTTATCTTGTTTCAAATGCACTGTAAACTTTGAAGAGAAAAATAAGATTTGTTAATCATGTAAAATTATTTTAAGACTTTCACATAATACGAAAATAAAATTAGGACTTACTGTTAGTTTTTCTTATAATATTTAGCTTCATCTATAGACTTTAGAGAAAGTCTTTATATCCCATTACAGACTTCAGTAGGAATACTATGCAAAACAACAGTTAACCCACTGAAATTGATCTAGCCCAACTAAACCTGGTTGAAACTGAATATAACCCATCAAAAATCGATTTTGAGATTGGGTGATATTTTTATTTTTCTATTCTAGATTGGGTTGGGTGACTAAATAACCCATAAATCAAATTTTTTACACATCTACATATGTAGGTTTAGAATTTAATACAAAGGTTGGTTCAATTTTATTTTTTGTTTGGGATATTTTTAAGTGTCAGTTAATCAACCTGAACAGATATTATAAATTAAATATTTTTATTATTATCTTATTATGAAAAATTATAGTATTACATAAGTTAATAACTTAATTAATTTTAAAATTATAAAATTTATGTATGTATATTTATTAATAGCTTAATAAATTTGATTATATATATGATTAAATAATTAAATTAAATGTAAATTGTTGAATTTAGACTTAAAATCTAACCCGAACCAAACCGAATTGACCTCCAACTTTTCTGTCTTTTTTTCTTTTCAAATCGATATTTTCAATTTGAAATTCGGTTGATGTTTTAGATAACCAACATGGTCGGTTTGGCTGGATGAGAGGCTCAGAACAGACCGAACCATTCCCATACTCACCTTTATTAAAAAAACTAATATTAACGGCTTTGCTCAATGACAAATGTGTCAACTATTCACCAGTCGGGGTGAGTTTGACTTTCACTACCCATTTTCACTCATTTTAAATTTTTAATGAATAAATATGATCCGTTCATTCTAATAAATATGCTTCGTCAATAGTTTAACTGGTTTGTTAGCAGTCTGATTATTAAAAGATTGAATATAACGAATTCTTATTTTTTTATAATAGTAAATAAATACTTTTTAAAATACAATAAATACAACAATTAACATATAAAATATTTTTATAATTAATAATTATTTATTATATATCATTAAAATTATTATCAAATATTACATTAAATACCAGAAAAAAAATCCCCAAGAACACTTCCTAAATCAATTCATTTTTCCAATTAGAACAGAATAATTAAACCAACTGAATTGACTTTCAATTATGTTTTTAATAGCTCGTTGCTTCTTTCACCTTTCGGCAAAGTTCCAGATAAAAAATATGCTTCTATAATAAAATGCATGTATAATATACAATACCTACTCAACCAAAATCAATTAAAGTTCCATACAATATTTTGTCAATTTTAGCATATTCCACTTTTCAGTTTGTGCACCATTTTCATGTTTTCTAATTAGTCCACCACCATTGAATGCCCAATTGGCCAAGGACCAACCCACACATATCATTTCACATAATTCTCCAATTAATTTACTTTTATATAGATGTCAAAACCATGTCTAAAGACACCTTGGGCTATTGTTGTGGTACTGTTTTTTCTACTTATTCTTACGATTGCGCTATTGTGGTATTTTTATATATGTGGCATAAGTCAGTGTTAAATTATAATAATAAAAAATATATATATTATCACATATTGTGTAAAAATTAAATTTTAATTATAAATAAATTAAATATTTTGAAAAAAAAAAATTATATGTTAGTTATAATAATTTTTTTATTTCAACCAAAAAGAACATTTTTATTTAATGATTTTTTTTAATAAAAAAGTGACCTTGCAATAAACTTTAAATACAAAAAAAAAAATAACAAATAAGATTATTTAAAATTATTCTTTGAGGGGAATTCTAAATTTTATATTTTAATGAACTAAAAATTTATTTTCGTGATCATACTTTAAAATGTCTAAGACAGATTAAAAAAAAAATTGTCTTCATGTAGAACTCATTCATTTATTATTATTTTTTAATCTTTTCAGAGTCAAGAAAGGCCAAATGGCCAATAAAGCTAATTTGTAGACGGTAGTAGTAAGCACTAGTGGGCTATAAAGAGTGGAAGAAGTAGATTATACCCTGGAAATAGTGAACTTTGGATGCCAGACTAATTCGCCGTTTTGCAAGACTCAATAAAAATCCAGCATCCCACGTTGCAAACGGGACGACTGCTTTCGTTTGACTCCATCAAAACGCGGGCAGTTACTTTTCCACTCTGTCCAGTCCTTCAAGTCAATTACAAAAATGCCCTCAAAGAAAACCAATATCCTTGTTCAACCAAACAAAAATAAACGACCGCGTTGCCTAAGCAGAAAAGGAAACCGGAACCTTCCTTCCCTCGTCAATAAAATCGAACCCATTTCTCTCTGCAACTCTCCAAACCAAACCCAGAAATCAGAAGAGAGAGATATTGAAGGAAATGGGAGGAAAGAAGAGTTGGTTCTTCAAGAAACTGAGGAAAGAGTCATGGAGGTTGAAGTTTTTGGGCTCTGCATTGAAACGGAAGAGGCTGAATTTGCCTGTATCTTTCATGAAAGATGTGATTTTCAAGGTAGTGTCTGTGTTTGAAGCAATTGTGTTAGTTATGAACCTGGCTTTCTTCTACCTTTGCTGTGGTTGCAGCTTTTGACTTTGTACGTACAGTGTCTCCCTCTCTGTTTCTTTGTTGATAAATCTCTACGAATTCTGTAATCCTCTGTTCTAGAGAAAGAAACAGAGAGAATTGGGATCTTATGGGTTTTTTGAGTTGATTAGTTTTTAGAATGTAAATTTTGTAATTTTCAATGAAGCTTTGGAAGTAATTTAAAGCTTTGCAAATCTAAAGCTTCTATTTTTCTGAAATCCCTGCTTCACTCTAAAGCAAGATTCAGCTGGGTTTATAATTTTCTTTAAGTGCATCTTCTTGTCTCTAACAAAATGTGAATTGGGATTGGTTTTGCTTCATTTTATTCTTCCTCTCATAATAACATTGTATTGCACATGATGATTACTTAACTAGTGAATTTTTTATTTTTATTTTATTTTTTTAAAAACTCATTGTTATTACAGATTTAGACTTTTTATAGAGGGTGTCACCTTTCAAATGATAAAAAAAAAAAAAAAGTGTCTACATACTTTCAGATTTAGACTACTTATTTACTCTGTAAGAGAGCATTCATATACAAAATAATTTATTTTATATTTATTAGAGACCGATTTAAAAGTTATTAATATATAAGAATTGATTGAGTGAAATCTAAAATTTTGATGAAGGATAGTTGAAAGTTATTGTGAAAATTTATAATTTACTATGTTCAAGTCATTCTTGATTTGTATATATCATGCTCCGACTCCGTTAATCTTATGGTAGGTATTATTCTAGTTTCGTAGTATGTTCCTGAAGGAACAAGTCACATCTCTACGTCACCAAGCCATCTTTTCATTTTTGAGAATGTTCTAATTCCGGATTTTTGAATTACTCATTATTAATTGCAAAAATCTCTATAAACAAAGGACTTTTGCTAGCTGTTTGTTGCATTCGTTCAACTTGAAGACGTAGTTGTCCAACCTGTAAAAAGATTATAAATATATTTAGCAAGCACCAAAGTTTTGCTCACACAATATTTCTCTTCTCACAATTAAAATTATAAATCTTAAATAAAATTCAGATCCAAATGCTGAGGCAACTAAATAAAATGTCGCAAAAAATAATTGACTATGGAGAACAAGACCTTCTTAAGCTTTCAAATGATCCATTTTAAGAATTAAATTGTGGTATAACACTTCAAAATTTGCTCACTGCAGAATGTACTAGTCAAGTTGAATATATTGGATCAATTAAGGTTGGATTTTTGAACTAATCACCTGAAACTCAACTTATATATGTATATTGTGGTCAAAGAGAAAAAATGAAAGAAACTTTTGTCTGTATGTAGAGAATATTATGTACAACTTGAATGACCTTGAAACTCATTTAACCATATTAATAATATGTTACAAAAAAAAAAACCCCTTTGAAAAATTAAAAAACTAAAATTCAAATGTTTGCCAGGTGGTCACCTTCGTCTGATACGACCATTCTTCTTTTCCAAGCAATCATCGTTATGACAACTTAATTGGTCTGACTTGTTACCTCAACAAATCAAGCATAACATGTTGATAAAGATTTTTTCCTAAAATTAAGCTACCAAAGGATTTAGAAACCCAGACACAATAAAGATTCTTCGAAGTAAATTTAAAACCTACAACACATACCTAAGAAGAACACAAACAAGCAAAAGAACAGCACAGGCATACAAAATACATCAGAGAAATTCAGAAAAAGTCTGTTATCCTCTAAGAAATTTGAAGACTAGGATTTATAAAGTTTTAATTATATTTATCTAAAAATAAGATTAGGATAAATGTTTTATTAGTATTAGAATTTTCATTCTAATTGACTTTTAGTTTTATTAGAATTTTAAATCTAATATTAATTATTTATTTATTTTAGTATTTTTAATTTAAATAAAGTTAAGGTAATGCTATATATATAACTAAGATTTGTATGTGGACTCAAATGGTCACACTTTTATTGAAATTTTTTTTCAAATTTTTATATTTTTTATTTATAAATTAAAAGAAAAATAAAAATAAAAATATAATTGATGTTTATCCTCTCTGTTGTCTTTCTAGCTTGGTTTGGTAATGCAGTGACTTTTGTAGAGATGTTGTAGTCTCATGGTTGTGTTCTCATAGTTCTCTTAGATATGCTTTTAAAAAGTTATAGTAATATTATTTGGTAAAATAATGCAAAAGCTACTCTCAAGTTGAAATCACAAATTAGTGTTTGATAAATTCATTGTAAAACTACTCCAAATATTTAAATTAACTATAATAAATATTGATATTAAAAAAAAATTAATTAACTTATTGCATTAATTAATAAAAGAATAAATAAAAAATTTTATTAAAAATTAAAATTATATTAATATTTTAAATTTTTTAAAACATAAGAACCTTACTCTTCATAAACATAAATACAATTAATTCCAAAAGTGCATTGTCAAACCAAGTCTCTTTCTTTTCCTCACCTATAGTATTCTCTTTTACCTTTTTCCCCGTTTCCCTTTTCCTTTTTCCTTTCACAATCCTAAGCTATTCTGTTTTCCCTTCCAATCCTGTCGTACACTACACCACCCACCGAATGTCTACTTTACTGATTCCGACCGCACCGATATTCAGGAACATGACTACAGAATTCGTGTCTTCGGAACATAACTACGGACCTCAATTCGCCACGTGAAACCCCGAATTGAGTGGCAAAGTAGTTAAAATGGTTAAACGACGCATCATTTCATCATTAGACTCTATTGGCGGGATCCTCTAATTGATTCAAACAAGAACAAGGAAACGCCGCCTTCCCTTACGAAACCCAAAAACCCTTAAAAGCTTTTAAGAAACCCAAAAACCCTCAAAAGCTTTCAAGAAACCTCATCAATGGAGAATGAGACTTAATGTGTTTGAAGACGAAGACCTCGCTCAAGGAAGCCAAAAACAGAAGCTTAGCTCCCAAGAAATCTAGTCAATGGAGAGTCAGCAAATTTCATTTGATTTTATTGAAAACGAAGAACACGCTCAAGAAAACCAGCACAACTCAAGAAGTTAGGCAGAAGTGTTTTCAGTGGACAACAAGAAATTTCCACCAAATGTGCTTGAAGCCATTCTTATTAAACTATCCATCAAAACACTGGTACACTTTAAAGGTTTATCCAAGCCAATGCTCTCACTTCTTAGCAGTAAATCTTTCATTACTTTTCATCTCCAGAATTCCAGTGATAATCTTATTGTTGAGCAAAAATCTATGTTTTTGGTAGATCTTGTTTCAATACAAGCTTCACTCCCCTTTAGAATATAAAGGTATGGGTACAAGGTATTGGGATCTTGCAGAGTATTTGTTAATACTTGCATCAGAAGACATTGTTGTGTGGAATCCCTTAACCCAAGATCACAATACCATCCCATTCTCCCTTGTAGAATTCCCTATGAATGAGAATGAGGAGGAAGTGCAATCTTGCAACCACTGTGGCTTTGGATATGATCCAGTTAGGGATGATTTTAAAGTTCTATGAATTATACATGTGTATGATATTGAACTTCACATTGTCTACTCCGAATATAAATGCTACCTGAAGAAAAACATTTGAAAAATGTTAAACTTTGAGACAAATGATAATGTTTTTCTGGATCCATTTAATAAGATTTGTTTAGAAGATAATGGGGTATGTGTCGGAAACTTTGTATTGGGCTGCAACTTCCTTGTCAGTTTTGATTGTCTCATTATTGGACTAGACTTGAATACAGAAAAATTTAGGTTTGTGCCATTGCCTCTACCTGGGTTAACTGTAGAATACATCTTGGGTTGCTGAAAGGTAAACTCACTCTATCTATCAGGGTTTATTCTGACAGTAAAACTGATCTGTGGGTGTTGAATGATTCCTCAGCTATAGATATGATCGAGCAGTGAGTCCTTTACTATATTCAAAAAATGGTGAGAAACTTATGTTAGTGCTGATCGGTCACCATCTTGTATGGTATGACTTCAGAAGCAATAACTTTGAGAGCCTGAAAATACCAGATGTACAGGTGCTAGTATACATACATTTCAAGAGACACTACTTTCACCAAATGTTTATGATGTTGGGTCGCTGGAAGGTAACAAATGTTCTTAGATTTGTACGTCTGCTATATTTCATCTGACCCGATTTTATGGTTTCTCTTGGAGGCGTCATTGATGAGGAAGCTCTCGTGAAAGAACTAGATGCTGGAATCATAACCCCGGTCTTTATCTGAAAGAACCAAATATTGATTATAGATGAACCTAAATTAAGTATGTTTATCTTTATTACAGGCGGCACTTGATGCTTTCAGAGAGGAGCCTCCACCAAAGGACAGCAAACTGGTTCAGCATGAGACAGTTACTGTGACTCCACATATTGTTGCCAGTAATATGGAAGCTCAGGTGTGCTGAATGATCTGCATTTTCTTGTTTCAGTTTTTCATTTTCTTTTCTCATTATCTTGCTGTATCAGTGATGCTATTTGGAATTCTGAGCAGGAATGTGTGGGTATTGAAATAGCAGAAGATGTTGCTGGACCCTTGAAAGGGGAGCCTACTACAGCAGTTACCCACCAATGGTTCATGCAGAGGTACTTTAGCAAAATGGGTTCATCATTTGGTAACATTTACTCTAACATGTACATTAGATGTTCAGACCAAATGGGCTCTTCTTGGCTGCAGGTATTAACAGAGCTGAAACCATTTGTTGTCCTTGCTGAGAAACTGGGGAGACTTGCTGTCCAGTTGGTGGCAGGAAGAAGTGGCGTAAAAACTGTGAAAGTGTCATATGGTTCTGCTAGAGCTCTTGATGATCTTGACACTGGCTTCTCGAGCCCTGATTACCAAGGGTCTCATTGAGCCCATATCCAGTGTTTGTGTGAATTTAGCTAATGCTAATTTCACTGCTAAAGAGAGAGGACTAAGGATAACTGAAGAGAATCATTCTCAATAGTTTGCCCGAGAGTCCACTCGAATTCATCCAGGTTCAGATAGCCAATGTAGAGTCCAGGTTTGCTAGTGCCATATTGGAGTTCGGGAGATTAAGGTTGAAGGGCGAGTAAAGGAGGGAGTTCCCCATCTGACAAAGGTTGGAAGGTAATGTAAGTTTGGAAGGTAGCATTATACTATGCAGGAAGATGGATCACCCAGGTATGATTGGAAAAGTTGGAAGCATTTTGGGTGAGGAGAATGTCAATGTCAGCTTCATGAGTGGTGGAAGGATCACTCTGCAGAAGCAAGCTGTAATGGTAATTGGGGTGGATGACCAACCTAAAAAGGAAACTCTTATGAAGATTGGTGATATTACTGCCATTGAAGAGTTTGTTTTCCTCAAACTGTAGTCTTACTGTTACATTTACCTCTTATTCTTTTTTCCTTTCTTGAGTTGGGTTGACAACTACGTGCTACCCAGATTTTGGTGATCATTGATTGGACATTTTGTGGTAGTTTAGTAGGTGGGATTAAAACATGTCCTCCTGCCTGTTGAGAAACATAATAATTCAGTTTTGCGATTAAAAACATGTACTCCTTCATGTTGAGTTCTATTGGTAGCTTTAGGATGCAATAATAGCTGTATTTTGCTGGAATAGATTCATACACTTTGACCTGTCTTCTTTGGTAAGTAAGAATACACAGGCACCAGGAGATATACTAAGAGAAAACAAAACAATATAGTTGCGTCCATTGTTATTTCATCATCTCACCTCCTTTGACCATGAGATGGTCATTGTATGCGATTGTTTCATACCAGGTCAAGAAGGATAAAATAAAATTAAAAAAAAAAAAAGAATTACTGGCTCATTGCCACTTTTGTTTACTCTGCAGAATTTGGTGTAAGAAAATTTACAGAGCATATCTCCATTCACTTGATAGGATCTGCATTCTGCAACGTGACACCATCTTATATAATGCTTCCAATACAAATAAAGTATTGCCATCTTATTTTAATTATGCAGGAGGGATACTGTATCCCTCCTATAAACTAAAATATATTATATTTTTTAAATAATAAAAAATTTTAAAATTTTAACTTTTACATTTAGATTTATAATTTACAAATTTGAAGGTGGGAATACAAGGAGTCTTAGAATAGTAGATCTCCAACAATGATTGTGGCCATCTTTCTGCAAATAGTTTTTGATAGTGATGATCATTCTTTATAATAGTAAATATTTATGGTTATCATCATCCCTTATATTATGTCTAATTAGTTTGACACTTCGTATAGAATTATATAATATATGATTATATTATATTATATAGATATTATGTTGTTATATTATTGTATTATTCTTTTTTTATTTTTTATTGTATAGCTTTATATTGCGAGGCATAATATAAAATGAGTCAAACAATATAAGTCTATAGTATCATGTTACAATCAAATGTTTTATAAAAATCAATTGATTAATTTTATACTATTTTGTTATCTTTATATAATGTGTCAAATTAGTCATTGTCGATGACTCTCCTAACACCGTTAGTCATAGTTTATATAGACATCAAAATTAGTGATTATTGTCTCTGTCAATCAGTAATAATGGTGCAGGTGGTCGTCTTCATCAATCTTGCATTTGTATACATTGAAGCACATTATCAAACTCAATAATCCTATTTTCTTGTAAACCCTATTTCCTCAGCAGGCTCAAGTATTGACCTTGATTTGTCTGTTGTTGTCACTGTTGAAATCGTAACTCTTGTGTATTGATGTGCAAATTGTTGAAAATTTAACATGCTACTGACATTAGTCTCTTGAGGACTGGTCCTACATGTCAAGTAAGTTTAAGTTGAATTTGTTTCTGCTTATTAGGAGTCTAATTAGGAATAATTAGTACGAGACTAAAAAAAATAACATTAAGAGAAAGCCATTGAAAATAAACTTTCTATTCATCTATATACTTAGAAAAGAAATACATGATTCTCATTTTTCAACAAATTTAGTAGAAGTAGCAAAGCAAACTGCATCTCATCCATAAGAACCACTTGGTTATTGTGAACAATTAAATTAACTGGAAAAAGCAGGCTGTTCGTAAAACAAATAGCTTCCACAGGAAAAAGATTTTCCACAACATGAAGTTCTTCAAATCGTATCACCCTTGAGTTCCTTAGGCCATACCAATAAAGTTGGCCATCACCTTTCATTAAAACTTCATTACCACTTTTAGAATAGCATAAAGGCATCACCCATGGTGTGAAATATGGCCCCATGATATTACATAGCAAAATGATGCACAATTCAGTCCAAGAGCTTTTCACATTATACTCCTTCATCACCCAAAAAACAACATAATCTGGCCTCATTGTAAGATATAGACATCCACCAACACTTAAACAAAGGCAATCTCCTAATATTCCCAAACGAATTGTGCCATACACCATTGGAGATAGGCCATCGAATAATAGAGGCATCATTCAATCTCCTCTGTCATTAGATCAAAAATCACAATATATTCATTGCTTAATTCGTTAAGCCAATGTAAACTCCCATTAAGGAAAACCCCAATGGTAGAACTAGAGGTTTCAACAAAAGTGTCGTAAAAATTAGATTGGAGACCAGTCTTTCTCCATGTATTTCTTCTTAGACTATAAACTTGTATAATGGTTTTCAAATATTTGCCTTCACCATCAAGAAGTCTTTCCAATTGATAAATCTTGACCAATTTATAATCATCATTGATGGAATCATAACCAAACCCAAATGCCTTCATAATAAGTTGTGGATATTTCATATGAGGTGGTTTATTAAGAAGATTAGGTGGGGTAGGTACGACGTGGTACTGCTTTATTATTAACGGGTTCCATATAAAGGTTTCATTCTTATCTTCTAAACAAACTAAGCCATTATAAGAACCCAAAAAGCAAACTTTACCTTTCCTTGTCAGAGGATTATTGAGTTTGATAATGTGCTTCAATGTATCCAAATGCAATGAATAAAAGGCAGGCACGTCTTGTTCAAATTTTTTAGGATCATTATCGACAGATTCTTGCCAGACTTGGTTTCCATAGACTGTTTATAGTGGAGACTTGCAAATTTTGGATCTTCAATTAGTGAACTCCGTGATTTTGATGCACATCTGAAGCGAGAGAGTGATTTGAAGGGTAATAGGAACAATATGTCAGGCACCAAATCCCATGGAATGGTTGACATGTTGGGGGGGGGGGGGGGGGGGGCGGGTTGGTTTTAGCTAGGGTTTGGTTTTTCTCTAAAGAGCTGTATCTCTTTGGACTTTCTTTATACTACCAATTTCTTGTGTTTTTTTTTTTTTTTTTTTGCTCTCTCTCTTTATTTTCCATATAAAATTAACTAAACCCACAAATAAAGTTCATCCAAAAGAGAATTCCCATGACTTAAGGAACCATATTATATTAGCTTGGGAAACTTCTACTTAACTAAGGAAGAAATATGAGTACTGCTTGCTTCAACAATGACTAAAGAGTTTCATAAAATATTGAATATAATTTTAATTACATTGCATAAATTGGTCAAATTTTATTTTTGTTAAGATTGAATTCTATTTGTGGGCTTGTTTGGAGTTAGGACCCATTTGACTTCATATTTTGGACCTAACATTTGCTTTGGAGAAGAATGAATTTCAATTCCTTGCTCGGCCGAAATATCAGCTACTAGGTCATTTGAAACAGTTTTCCATAGGGTAAACCCGCAAACTCTGCTTTATACCAGCCTTCATCTTTTATAGTTTTGTTATCTTAAAGCCAACCATTTTCTTAAAGAAGTCTTATTTCACAGGTTTTACTCATTATCTTTAAGAAAAGGGAATCCCATGGGATGAATTTGATTAAAAAAGAGGAGATTTTGGATGCTAAACTGGAAATCAAAGGTCAACCTAAATTCAAATGTTTGCCATGTGGTCACGTTCATCTGATATGGTCATTCTTATTTTCCAAGCAATTATCGTTATGACAACTTTGTGTGACTTGTTACCTCAACAAATCAAGCGTAACATGTTGACAGAGATTTTTTCCTAAAATTAAGCTACCAAAGGATTTAGAAACCCAGACACAATAAGATTCTTTGAAGTAAATTTAAAACCTACAACACATACCCAAGAAGAACACAAACAAATACAAAAGACATCAGAGAAATTCAGAAAAAGTCTGTTATGCTCCAAGAAATATGAAGACTAGTATCCTAAACTAGAGTTTTTCTGACAATTTGACTAGGTTTTTGTTAAATTTGGCCACTTGTTGGTTTCCAGTTGTAGCAGCTCCTTGCTTGGCAAAATATCAGCTACTAGTTAATGCTTTTTGAAACATAGTTTTCCATAGGGTAAACCTGCGAACTCTTTATACCAGCCTTCATCTTTTATAGTTTTGCTATCGTAAAGCCAACCATTTTTCTTAAGGAAGTCTTGTTTCACAGGTTTTACTCATTATCTTGTAAGATAAGTGAATCCCATCGGATGAATTTGATTAAAAAAGAGGAGATTTTGGATGCTAAACTGCAAATCAAAGGTCAACCTAAATTCATATTTCCTTTATCAAGAGGAAGAACTCAACAGAAACAAATTCTCCGTATTGGCTCAACTGTTCGAGTCTGGTTAACATACTTAAGAAGTTAAATTTCTGTGTCATTTATACAAGGTGAGAAGAAGCTTAGTCAAAGTAGCAATTAAATATCAAAAATCTCTTAAATCTTAGAGAAACCCAGATAAGCTACGATTAGATTTCCACATATATGTAAGGCATGCAAAAAAGTTGCCCTTTTCAACTTCTTCCTCTTACCCTCTTGGCTGATGCAGAAACCTGCTTGCTAGTTCATTACTATCCGAATAGTCACTCACCTAATTCTGTCTTCACAATAAGTTGATCAATTGCTCCATTCTATGCTTGTGAAAACCCAGAAACTTCACTCTGTGAACCAACTGAACTGGCTCTCACGACTACTCCCCCAGAAGCATACTGCTGTAAAATAAGCACTGAAGAATGTGACGAAAAACTCTTTGAAGCCAATATATCTCCGATCACTCCTAATTCTGGGCTGTCACTCCATTCCAATAACCTCAACATGAGTGGTGAAGCTCTTCCTTGGCCTTGTCCAACAATGTACAAATCATATTCATTTTTGTCCAATGTAGTCAAGATTTCTACTATTTCCTCGCCTCTTCTCACAACCTTTTGCGTGTAAGTTATGGACTCCCCATTCACCACCTTGAGCCTGAACGCATTTATGTACTCATCATCAAGTTGTTTCTGCTTCTCAGCGTCAAAAATTGTTGACATTACCCCTTGGCTTTCACCAATTTCTACTGCCCTCACTTCCTCAGCATCCTCAACCAGAAGCAACTGTACTACAGAGAGTTTGATTCCAGGATGTGCCGCTATCCTCTGTGCATAAGCCAAGGCTTCCCAGTCATCTGGGCCACCAATGAAGAGCATGATGAAATGCCCATTCCTTTGCGCCAGTGATCCAAGTCCACGATCTACAAAGATTGCTACTGAGCAAGGTGCATTCAGTGTAACATTTAAGTTTATGCCTTTGTATGCAGAATTAGTTTCCTCTAAATTACCATCTTGGGTGGACTCTTCGTGAAAAGGAAGAAGAATTAGTGCTATATGCTTCTCCTCTGCTAAGTTGCAAATGTCCTCATGAATAGTTCCATAGGGTGAGACAGCAGTGAGGTGTTGGACAGTAACATCTTTGTTTCCTTTTGAGAATGCTTCGAAGGCTGTGATTATGTTGTCTGACTCAGCTTGTACTTTTGTGGGGTTCTGTGTTCCAGGGTTGCGAGCATTTCTGTCCTTGTGGACAACAAGGATGGCAGAGGCACGTCTACCGAGTTCAACTAGGTGAAGGGCAAAGACCGATAAAGTGGAAGTTTTGGTGAGATTAGAGGCCTCAAGAAGGTTAATGATGCCAGTTGCATTACGAGAGGTGTGGATGCAAGCAAGGATTCGAAGTTCTGCATCTTGCCTCAATCTTTGGATGGTCCTCAGCTTGTACTGCTCAGACCGGTTCCTTGGCTTGTACATGGCATTGATGATAGGGGATACCATGACAGTCATTATAAGAATAGACATCACCATGACTGAAAAGTACTGATTATTCAAAATCTGGAAGGACGTATAAGGCAAAAGCTAATCATTCACAAGTCTCATGTTGATTATAGTTGATATTGCTATACAGTATTTTTTCAGCAATCAGGAAAGAACTTTGCAGAGTAGTCAAATTATTTGACTTGCTAGCACGTTTTATTTTAAACAATCTGAAACATAATTTTCAAATCCAAGAACCTCAGCCTTGTAGACTTAGATTTTAGTGCAAATATATATACTGAAAGAATGAAATGAGAGAGAGGTAAGTACCCTTTTGTCCCAGGCAGCACTTAGGATTATGAATGCTAAGATCCCTTTGGTATTCATAAGTACCCCAACAGCCATACCATGTCCAATAGGAATATTGAAAAAGTAAGTTGCAATAACAGTGCTTACAATCTTTGCCATACATGCCAAGAGTATAACCAGCAGCACCCATGGCCAGTGCACTCCCAATATGCTCTTAAATTCAACTCTTATGCCACAGCCCGCAAAGAAGAGTGGCAATAAAGTCCCTGACACAATTCCATCTAACCTTTCCACAAGAAAGTCCCCAAATAACCCATTAGGCATAATTAGTCCAAACACAAAAGCCCCTATGATTGAGTGCGTGCCAAGCAAATCCGTGACATATGCAAAAGCAAGAACTCCTACCAGGACAAAGCTCAAATGGTAATCATTTAAATAATCTTTCTTTGTCATGTGTTCAATTAACCGAACAATAGATGGGCGTAACAAGTAAAAGCACAACACCATGAAGAGACCAGTCAAGACCACAGAGTATATTGCCTTTTCTTTGTTAATGCCTAAAGGCATTAAAATTGCAACAAGTACCCAAGAACACATGTCGCTGACCATGGCTGAAGTCAGGGCGGTTCTGCCTAGTTCGGTATGCAGCAGCTTGAGATCAGCAAGAATCTGAGCAAGGACAGGGAAGCCGGTGACAGTAAGAGCTACAGCCCAGAACATATATCCTGTTGTTCTATCATTCTCAACATTTTCATGGTAGTCTAGTAGGAAAAACAAGGCCACCCCCACAGCCGTTGGAATTAGAATCCCAGCAACAGCTATGCTTGTTGCCTTCTTCCCAGCTCGGAGGATGGTTTCTACGTTCATTTCCAAGCCAGTGAGGAAAACATGGTAAATTAGCCCCACATGGGCAATGGTCTCAATATGCATGACACTCTTCAATGGGAAAAGCTCCCTAAATTTGCTGGTATTCCCCATCACTGATGGACTTAGTATCAAACCAGCCTACACAAAAGTCCAGATTTTTCCATTAAAAACTGTCTAATACTTAGAAATTTTCAAACCCTCCTGTCAATTATATTAGTCTATCACCAAGCTTTTAAGCCAAATTACTAAAAAATAAATATGCTTCTTACAATTGAATGTATATGGGTGTACTTACAAGAATTTCAGCAACAAAACGGGGTTGATGGAAGGGTTTGAGGACATAGAAAAGCAAGCGAGTGAAGAAAAGAATGAAAGCCAGTTGGGTGGCCAAAATGGGAAGAGTCTCTTTGAGCGAGTAATCACCAATCCAAATTCCATTGGAATTGAATGCGTTTACAGTGTAACATGTATTCGTCCGTTGTGCCCAATTGTCATCCATTTCTAAATATCTTCCTCTGCTTTTTCTTCTTTGCCCACTCCTCTATTCCCCTTCCTGCTACCCACAAAACAGAATTTTCATGGCCATGGCCGAGTAATTGGCCCTCATGGGTGAGAGACACACACAAAATAAAAGAAAAAGATGAAACAGAAGGGAAGATTCTGGGAAACAAGAATAGTTTTCTCTCCATTCAATTTGGGGTGGCAATTCCCTGTCAAATAGTTGTAAATTTGTAATTTCTTGTGTCGCCTTGAATTTTCTAGCTACAATTTGTTATTACACGTGTCACCAAATGTCAGTTGCCACATCATTTATCATGTTAACTTTTTGGTGGGTTTTATATTTATCTCTCCCTGTCTAGTTGATTAGTTAGAGATTAGTTAGAAATTAAGGTACAACGGACATATTAAAGACAAAATGTTTTTTAATTAGCTTGAATTGTATTTATTATTCTATCATTCAATTATATATTTCTGGGTTTAAAATTAATATATTAGAGTAAAATTCAACTAAATTTTATTTAAAATCTATGTGTTATTAAGTTCTTAATTTCACACCAAAATTTCATCTCAAATCATAATTTTCATGTGTATAATTTAAATTAATTAATAAAAAATCACATGTTTTTCTAATCTCCTCACCCAATAAGCTTTAAGTCTCTTTTATATACCAAACAAGAGAATTGAATTATATAATTTCATGATATATATATATTTTTTTATTTTTATTTTTTTTCCCGAGTACTCATTTCAAATAAACTGAAATATGAAATAATTATTTTTGCTTTGCTCCAAAAATACTATAATTTTTTACCAATGAAATATATATATATCCCTATTAAAGAGAGGCAATGGACCTGGCAAAAATATCTTGGAACTATTTTAAGCTGCGAAAAGCCTCTTATCTGTTCCCTCCTCTACTGCACAGACGATAGTCCAACTCCAACCTTACCAGCAAATTGATAGGAAGGAAGATAGAGTCATAGACATGTATTCCTCAACCTGTGTGCCAGTTTACTCATCCTCTCACACTTTTCTGAAGCCCAATTATAACCCTCTTCTGGGTGACAATCTTTCTTCAAACCCATGTTTGTCTATCAAGAAAAGAGCCTACTTTGCTACCAAAGCACTACTGTCATCTACAAAAGTATCAGTCCTGAAAGATTTCCATGAAAGAAGAGCACTCAAGGTAATGCACACCCCCTTTTCCCCATACTGTTTGAGATTAAAAGTAATCAATATATATTGTGAAGTGTGCTAAATGAGTAAAGAGGATTGGGTTTTCTGTTTTCCATTCTTTTTCCTGTTTGGGGACGGATGATTAAGTTTGCTGCTTTGCTCAATCAAGGCCAAATCTTGATGGGATACAGAAGTAGTTATATATGTACTCAACTCTCCTTTCATCTTTATATATGTGAACTATGTACTGGACTAGAGAAAAATATAAAATTTTGAGAATTTCAAACCAAATGCCTAATGATAAATATGGTTAGCATTTGACTTGTAGAACATTTGACATGTTGGCTTAGAAGTCTTTCTCCTGTGGCATTTATGTTTTTCAACACCCACCAAGATAATGTTGAACTCTTAGAGTTATATATGTTGAATAAAACCTTGTCATGTTTGCAGATTATCTCAGGTTTGCAGAATTTCAATAAAGACCATGTTGCTTCAGTTGTAACTGCTGCAGAAAAGGTTGGTTCTGTTCTTTTTTTTTATTTTCTCAACTTGATATTTTATCCTACAATTACTAATGTCATCGCTTCAGAAAGGAGGAATCATCCTCATGGTTCCAGTATTCTTTCATGACTTTTGCAGTTGTTTGTCTCTGTAAACCTCATCACAAAAGATTTTCTTCTTATAAATTGAGTCAGTTTGTCTATGGCATAGTTGTTTTACACTTTAATTGTTATGGTGATACTTCCTCTAGCAAGCTTAATTATAATATTAGCACAAAAAAAATAAATTAAAAGGTTATTGCTATCACTTTCGAATGAATCATTCGTACCGCTTTCCTTTGGATTTGTTCTTTTTCGACTTACCCTGCTGCATAAAATATTCATACATAAGTTTGTGTGGATGTGCATATAGCCATGTTTAGTTATTTAATCATTCAGTAACTGCGAAATACTAATTATGTCAATAGAAGAAGATCAATACAATAACCCGATTGCTTAGTTTTATTGTCTTATGTTTTCCTCTGTTAAAGCTACTGGTATTGCAGAACTATGCAATGATTTTAATATCAAAGTTTTCATGCACCTGCAGGGAGGAGCAACTCATGTGGATATAGCATGTGACCCTGAGTTAGTGAAACTAGCCATCAGCTTAACCTCTCGTCCGGTATATTTATGCTTTTCGTAAGAGTTTCTCAATCATTTCTTAATTTAAGGTTTGTGGACAAAAATAATACTCAGATAAGGAGGCTTTCAGAGTTAGCAATTCGAAAAGAAAAGAAAAAAAAAAGGGGGTATTATATGGTCTGAAAAGTAAATATGTGGCTTCGTGAACTTTTGATGTTGAACCATATATACAATCTGCTGTGGCATATATATGCTTGCAGAAGAAAAAAGAAGGCATTTATATAAAAGGAGGTAAAGACAACCTTTTTGCATTCAAGAATTGATGATACAGCCTCCTTGCAGGTTTGTGTTTCTTCAGTGGATCCGGCAGCATTTCCATCTGCAGTTGAAGCAGGGAGCACTGATGGTTTGACCTCTTCGTCTAGTTTCAACCAACATTTCATAAGCTTGATATTTGATCTCTACTACTCAATCAAAGTCAAGATTATGAAGAATAAAAGAATTCAATCTTCTAGTTTTGCATATAACATACTTGATGGTATATGCAGATTGAGATTGGAAATTACGATTCGTTCTATGAGATGGGCATGGTTTTTACTCCTGAGCAGGTAGCCAACATGTTTTGACTGCTGAAAATTAAGATCTCACATCATAGTGCAGTTTCTCGGCCACATTTGTCACAAAAAACCAGCATTAAGCTTGATACTAGTTGTTTACTAATAAGAAAATCAAATAACCATGTTACCAAGTAAAACTCTTCAGGGAGGAACATCCCTGTACTTGAACCTGCGTGGAAGTGTGTTGTCATTTTTCACACTTATATTGTGAAAAGTTTTAACACAGTATGATGAAGCAACTGCAAGACTTTTTTAAGAGAATTGAGCAATCAATCAGGAAACTTATGTAACTCTTAGTAATGAATTTTGATGCAGAGTTAAAGTTGAGATCAGTCTCTTCATTAGATTCTCCTAATCGCTTTTGTGGTCTTCTTTCACATTTCCCTTTTTTTCATTTTCTTTTTATTTTTGTTATCTGTTCAAAGGGATTTCTGTTTTTATTTTTTTATTTATTTTGAGGCCATCTGTTCAAAGCTTGTAATGGTCTGTGCAGATACTAGATCTAACAAAAGAGACTAAGAGGATACTTCCATCTGTAGCATTATCTGTAACAGTTCCTCACACACTAAGCCTTCCCGATCAGGTTAGAAAAGAATTTTCTTTTTGTATGCAAACTACATTGATGGCATTCATTTGATGTTAACTATGTATCTAAACAACACAGGTAAAGCTTGCAGAGTTGTTGGAACAGGAAGGAGTTGATATCATTCAAACTGAAGGAGGAAAATGTTCCAGTCCTACAAAATCTGGTGTTCTCGGTTTGATCGAGAAGGTAACATGAACCTGCTATTATTATTAACTAAAAATACAAGTAATATTCTTCTGCATCAATGACATTTGGCAGCATGGGGCTAAAAGCTTGGGTCTTTATTTGATGTTTTGTTGGTCTGATGCTTGTATCAGAGTGCTACATCTCAAACTACAAAGAGTTTTCTCAGAAAATTAGATTATCATTTATGATGATTATGTGCTGAAGTTACATGTCGCCTCGAAAAGCCATTGAACACAAACAGTTAATCTGTATTCAAAGAAGTAACTATCACATCATGCACGTCTCTGATTACAAATAAAGAATATTTGACTGTGATGAATATTCACGATATTGTTATTTTAGGCGACACCAACTTTGGCAGCAGCTTATTCTATATCCCGGGCTGTCAAGATTCCGGTGATGTGTTCATCTGGGTTAAGCACTGTTACAGCACCGATGGCTGTCACTGCTGGGGCTGCTGGTGTAGTATGTGGTCTATTTTTATTCCTCTTATGAAATGTCCTATGTCATAGTCATAAGACTACTTCTGTTCAATTGCTATTAACAATCAGTATGTTTCTCCTGATCTCAGGGTGTGGGCTCGGCAGTCAACCGGTTGAATGATGTCGTTGCAATGATTGCTGAGGTCAGAAGTATTGCTGATTCATTAGGTGCAGCCACTGAGAGACGCATAGTTCCTGATGGGAAAAGTTTGAGACTTTAATACCAGGAAACTGATGTTCATAGCCTTAGTTCAGGTATTCAATAGGACGTGCATGTAAAGAGAAACTGGTTCACTTTCCATGAAGAATAAGAAATTCTATTATCTCGTGTTTTATAGTTTGATTTTCATCTTCCAATTGTGATCAGCAATCAAACCGTGGACTCAAAATCTCTTTTCACCTTACTTGATTGGTGTTTTTCTCTACTTGATTGATGTTTTTCTATTAATGAATTGGTAGGTGCATATTGGAAAAGCGGAGTTTAAACTTGGAACTTTATGTTACGACACCATGATAAATTAACGCTTCACCTAAAAAAATTTTATGAGAGCCTGTAATCTTCTTATATTCTATCAAAGAGAAAGATATACGCAGACAGAAAAACACGATGAAGGAAGCAACTTAGTAGATGAGGTTTTGCAGCTACAATTCAAAACTAAGCAAGTTGAGACTAAAGTGGAAAACATCAATCTGATAACTAATGAACTCAGTAGGAAGAAGAAAAAAGAAAGTAGAGGCAGAGACCTTAGGCTGGGTGATAGAGATTTTTTTTAATGTATTAAACAAAATTCATCCAATGACTATTTCTTTTCTTCGGTTCATTAACTGCACAAAACTTGCAAATATTTTCAAGATTAACCACTTGATGTCCTGTTTGTGCTTCATAAGGCAATGTTCACTGGCACAGGCACAGGCTCCTTATAGGCGTGTGTGGAAGAATATCACTACCACTGACTCTGCCTTCAAACATTCAGTGCTGTAGTTAGAGTATGGCCTTCAACAGATTCTACCAACAAGGCTCTACATTAGGTTGCATACACTAGTAGTAAAGATTTCATTGTTGTTCAATTTGGGCAATGAGGTCTTCAGGGAAATAACAATACCTGCATTTTCATATCGCCATGGTACATTGTATTTCAGACTTTCTGCATATGGAGCATCCCTTGCTCAATTGATGGAAGAAATTACAGATTGTCTCCATTTATGGGTAATGGAAGAATATGGCATTGTGAATTTGTCGAAAAGAATTTTGGTTGTTGATCAAAAGAATTTAAATCGATGTCTTGGCACAACTAGTTTTGGGCTTCAGAAAGAATGGTGAATTACTGAGGGAATAGGAAAGCTTGTTTTGGTAGAAACCAAAAGAACTAGATTCCGGGAAATTGTGGATAAATGATTCGTTAGATTTGATATACACGTTTTTCATAGAAAAAAGCACAGGCAGTTAGGGGGGAACAAAAAAAATATGCTTACTACATCTGCCCATGTAAAAAGATATAGAGCAAGTACAGAATGCTCGGTATTACAATGTGTCATGTTTTCTAGAGTATTTACTTCTTCTGGGAGAATATGGGAGAGGATGCATTGAGAGGTGAACAATATTTCTGCAGAAAACAAACATGGAACGATAAAATGTACAGAATATATTCAAGAAAAATAGTAGAATGTAATTATGTAAAACAGGCTCTTACATGGAAAGTATTTTTTGATATTAATGTTTTGGTCAATAAGTGCATAAATTGCTAATGTCTGATACAAAGTAGGTAACTAATTGAGGTTGGCAAAAGGCTAGCTTCCATTTAAGGATTATGCTCATGACCTTCCCAAGAATTAATAAACAATGTCAAATCTGCAATATAAATGAGCAACTAAATGCAATTGGAATTAGTAATTTGCACAAAAGAAAAAAATAGATACAGCAAGTGTCATTTATTCACAAGTGACCACAAATTGATATAGAATATCTAAAAGTACCTAACAAGAGTCATACAGCTTACTCGTCAAACTCTGAATCCTCCTCAGTTTCTTGATCATCACCACTTTCCTGCCAAAACGACAAAATTATAATTTTTGTCACTTGCAAGCTCTAGAAATAAGATTCAGCTCACTAAACATTACAATCACAGAAAGAGGCTATACCTTTCTCTTGTTATATTCGGTCATTGCTCTGTCAAATTCCGCTCTTTTTTCTGTAGCTATATCATAATATTGAACCTTTTCCTGTCACAGGCAGGATCGAAAATAGAAGTATAGGAACTCCTGTTCAGTGTTTCTCTATTATTCTAGGCATGCAACTTTGTAAATCAGGATTAGAATTAAAATATATGAATATGTCCTAAGCTCCTTCACAGGCCTAGATGAAATTCTACTGAAAACATATCCCAGAAGGCATCCATTTGACATTCAAAGTTACAAGAAATTAATATAAAATTTCAGCCATGAAGAAAGATGTACAGAACAAAGATTCCATGGTATGAGCTCTGTCTATATAGAATTCTCTAACTGCTACAAGTGTAAGTATAGACTTTCCGAGAAGAGACTGACACACACAACTTTAGTGGAAAACAAACACTGGATTTTTCTTTTTAAAACATATGCCTGCCTAGAAGCCTTTAGGAGGGTCATGCAGGTTCTACTACTTCATATTCACGAAGAACCCTGGAAACCAATTCCAAGTCTGCACAATCTCCAGCATGAAATTAATTAAACATTTATAATAATCAAACAGTACGATCCTTTAAACAAGGAGTCTGCAGAGAAGGACATGCACTTTTTATAGCTTGCTCTATCATAAGAAAAATAATCAACTTATCACTCATTACCTAATTGCAAACCATAAAGTGAAAAATATTACTTGGTGTCTACAAATCTGGATCCAAAAAACAGGCTCATCATATTCAGCAGTCTACTTTGTGGTTGCTAAAATGCAATTTTTAGGAGTTTAAACAAATACCACCCCAGCGAGATGGGTTGAGGTCATTCTACCATACTACATTGCTGTGCTGATATTACAAACACCAATAATTTGATCATCACAAGCACCAATAATTTGATCATCACAAGCATCAAGATATAACTCCAGCTCTTTCCCTTGCCATCCACAAATTAAGAAGATGATTTGACACCTCATTCTTATGTGATTGATGAATGGAATTGTTCCTTATTTCGTTAATGTTTGCATCACCTTGTTTTCTCCTTATCAGTCCACAGAAGACTGTATCTTTACATACATGTGTACCAACTACCATGTATCTCAGGAAATTCAACTAAATAAGCAAGCAACATATAACTTGCATAGCATATGTTTGTCAGGAATTCCAATCAGAGGTTGCAATTCCATTGCGTCTGGAATACAGCAGCTGATTTCATTCAAGTGGCACTAAATCTATGCCCTCATTGGCTGGGTTCATGCAAAGTGGACTCCAGCTCAGTACAGACACAGTCAAAATTGAATAAAACTATCCCACAAGATATACAATGTTAACCTTTTCCTTAGGCTTGCTATCTCTCAGTTCCCTCCTCTGTTCTACTCTCCTACCCAACTACAACTCACAAAAAATCTCAATCCATTTCCCAGCTCTTTGCCACCACGTACACTGCTAGTGCAGAAAGGATGCGATTTTCTTTTTTTATTATTTCCATTTGTCTTTTGGAAGCCAACCCCAACTAATTTCGGATTTAAGGCTAAGTTGAGTAGTTGAGTAGTTGAGTTATTTGTTTATTGGATTCATAGTGTTTCTCAGTGTTGACTAAGGATCTATCTTCGTCATTCCTCAGCTTCCAAAAAATTACTTGCAGAGGAGTAAAATTCGTTTTGCTGCAGATAAAGAAGAAGGTTTTTGCCTTCTGTGTTCCAGCCTATTGAATTCCAGTTTGCTTGTTACCCAGACAAACACAGTACTGCATACACTAACTGCCAGGTCCAGCTAAAGCGAAGAGTGAGGGTGTCAAGTGTAAAGAGCTGAACCGTACCAGAGAAGAGACATATATTTGACTCAGCAGCTTAATGTTATTTTTTGTGTTAGCATGGATCCAGCCAACATAGGTGTGGATTTAGCACCAACCTTTCAAAAATACAGAACATCTTACAAATGTCAAGGCATTTATTACTGACAATGCACTCTCACTAATTCAAGCATAAGACTAATGGTTTTCAGTATAACGTAACAAAATTCTCAATCATCTGAAGTTTTTAGATACATCAAGATGAAGCCACAGCAAACAAGTACAACAACACTAAAAAACCCAAATAAATTGGATATAGAAATACCATTAACTTTTGATCATTCAGTAAATGATGCAATTAATTCTTAGCCAGAAAACATTCATAATCATGAAATAAAATTGATATTTCTGGCCAAATAAGAAAAAGAAGTTGAATATTACAGACCTCATAAGTCATTGTTTTCCATTTCTCTCCACATGCTTTGCCAATCTGATAAAGAAAAATTCATATTTCAGGCATGAGAAGGAGGAGAGAATAAATAATAAACATGTGAACTCAATATCAGAACAAATAAAGATGTGAAATATATGCTAAACATACATCACGCATTGACTTGACGTCTGGGTTTTGCTCTTGAAATTTCTTACGAAAATCCTCCCTGTAGAATGGAATAACTTCGAGTCAAGAAATTATAATCCCAAAAATGATTTGTAACACTCCACATCTAAGAATGAATAAGTAGGTGGCATTCTTATATGTGATAGGTTTACCAAAATAACGCTTTAATTGAGGCAACATTTTTGCAGTAACAACAATGAACAGAATAAGTTAGAAGCGACAAAAATCATCTTAAGTGAAACCCAAAAAATATAGCACCTTGTGTTAACTGAAATGCGAGACAAGAATAAAAAATAAATAAAAGCCAACATACAGCCAATTAAAAACTGAAGAGAACTTTTTTATTTTTTGTGGTTCCAATGGATGTCTATTCAGACTTCTTTCCACTCCATTGGATCTTTTGTAGAGTTCCTAGATGGAATGAATTGTAATTACTAGTTTCGCTTTTGCTTTTGGTGGGTTGTGTTTGTACCCACCTCGTGTACAAACTACAAAGATACAACTCTTGTTAATAAATCATTACTTACTAATAAAAAGTATACAGCCAACGATACAAACGTGTTATGATAGACTATTGCAGTATTTCTGCAGGAAAAACCAAGTACATAACAAGAAACAACCAAAGTGGAAAAGACCACGGTTAGTCAAATATAAGGACCCAAAAGGTAATAACCTAATATATATGTATCTATGTGTTTACATATAAATATAGCGGGGCACTCAGACCATCACACAAGAGTGGGGAGGTTTCTTATGGGGAAGTTAGTACTGACCATATTTTCAACTACACAAAACCCTCCTACCCTGTCCGAAAAACAAGAGTACACCGTATTCAAGTATTTTAGAACAATCCAAAATTATCAGTTTAAATAAAAGCACTAACTGCCTTCTCACTCGCCTTTTGACTTCAGTCGAACTAAAAATAAATCAGATCAGATCAGCATTTGAAGAAATAAAGAAAAAAAATCTACGATTTTGAGATGCTAACATGGTTCATGACATTCCACCTCAATTCTTGCATTGTAGGAGGGGCAACTTTTCTCTGTGAGAACCCTTTTCAACTGAGTCCACTTTGATTATCCCAACATTTATTAACACATGTAAATATGACTCTGGACAATGCCAATTAGGATGAAAAAAGAAAGGCAAAAGAGTGTTCCTCCTCTTCAATCAACTGATCCTGCATGATGCAATTAAGCTGTTGTTTAATTTTTGAATTGGTTTTCATACCCCAATATTGAAATGTAACTTCCACATTCAGTGGAGAGAGAGGCAAAAAGTTTACAGTGTTGAAAAATTCCAGTGCAAGAGAGAGAATGAAAGAGAGGTGTATAATGGGGGAGAAAGGAAGTACAGTTAGAGATGTTTTGGAAATTGAAAACTTACTATTACAAATGACTAAAGTATCACTTTCTTTTATGAATTATTGAAACGAGGCATTGGCTTCTTTAATCGACTTGATAAAGAGGGCAATGCTAACCTCCACACAAGAGTGTGGAGGTCAGAATTCCTAATACATGTGTATAATACATATATATTGATGTCTTCTGTGTGTATATGTATATGAATATGAATATATATAGGCATAAAGCTACATGGAGTTAGATGATTATTTTCTATGGAAAAATCAAATATTTACTTTTAAAGAAACAGATAATACTAATAGTAGCTAAAATATAAGCAATCACCGACACCACCCCAAAGTTTTTTCTTAAAATGCCTCTTTTTCCCTCTTGGTGGATTAGTATTTAGTAAATATTAGAAACATCAAGGATACAAAACCATGTATACATGAACTATGCAACAAGGCCTGCCAAGAAAAAGCTAAGAAAACAAAACAAAATATGCCAAAAAGACTTTGTGGCTGGCTGTAACATTGAAAATGTAAGTGCATTAAAAAAACTCCGGTAAAGGTCCTGTTAGAGAGAAGGATGGCTCTGTGGGGGGTTATTGGTTACAAAGTAAGCAGTCTTCAGGAAATCATCCTATGCTTCACAAACCCTCCTGGTGAATATTGTCTCGTGACATCAACAGAATCATCCTTGAGGATGCTCAGCCACCTTTCTGTCAGACACCAAAGAGGACCCTGAAATCTATTTCAACTTTTCCCTTACTTTACAGCTCCCTCATAACAAGCTAAGTTATTTTAACCATCCTAAAAATTACTTAATAGTGAATTAATGATGATGATACCAGTAGGGAAGTATGCACCTCTGCCGGTACACCCACAACATACCCAAAAGGAAAATTTTGTTCAGTTTCAGTATTATGAAAACACTGATGGGTACATAATCACTATTGGATGCTTCCTTCTAACAAATGAACTGACCATCACTGTTACTTCCAATGGGTGTCAGTTTGATATTTCAAGAAATCCATCTACACAGAATTGAAGCAATCAGAAACACAGAGATTATATCAAGCAAGAATGTTTAGCTGCTGTTTTTTTTTAGCGCTTTACTTAAGGAACACCGGTAAAAAAAGATAGGTATACTGTACAGCTACTACAGAAGTTAAGAGCACTAAGAAATCATCAACGATTAGGATCAATCCAATACAAGCAAGTATTAAATAAAGAAAAGAGAAAAAGGAATGCATAGTAACCATACAAGAAATAGAAGAAAGCAGTGGGTGGTTTCTTTGGCTTCTTAGAATCCAACATCTTTTTTTGCTTTGACTTTGCTTTCTTTCCCGACATGGATCTCTTCTCCTTCTCACCAATTCTTCTCTGCTGTGTCAATCCCTTCATCCTCTCACTTGATTTCACCCTCAACACCATTTTACTGAAAATTTAAAGTACATTGAGAATGTATCAGCAGAGTCATAATGGATTTACAACACTTCAATTCAGCATTAACAAATGGAAGATTACAAAAAAAACTATAACCAACTGAACTCCAGAATGCATTCAATGCACCATGGAGTGGTTCTATTTGTTAATTACAAGAACAGCCTCAAAGAACAAAAGTTCTCCTCGTCACTTCCTATACATCTCCTTCTGATTCCTCTGGTTGCCTTAACAACCAAACAGAGTTTTCATTAGTAGTTTGGAACCCTATACAATAGGCTGCTTGACGCTTAAACGGGCATATTGAGTTATTCACTCCACTAATCTTAAAAAGAGAGCAGAACCCTTCTACGAAAACGCATGTAGAAAATTAAATTCAAACTTATCAAATCTAATTTTCCAATAACGCAGACAAAGGAGAAGCAAGCAAACCCCAACTGAGCTGAGTCCAACCAATTGATATAATTGAAGCATATCATCAATAATACAAAACAACACAACCTAGTTGATTAGAGCTTTTCTTTCGTTTTCTTTTCCTGTGTTTTCCTCTTCTGGGTTTTCTCAGAAACCACACAGAAAGTCAATGGTGCTCTAAAACAGCGACAACAGAATGAACAAACTAAGAAAATACTTGAAGAATATTCGAGGAATAAAAAGTGCTTACTTGTTAGAAACTGTGGTGGAGCCTTCAGCGGAGACAGAAGCTGGAGATGAGAGAGATATCTCAGACTTTTTAGCTTTCTTCGCCATTTTATGCTCTGGTATGGAAGTCCTTTGTGGGGAGGAGCTCGTTTGTTGTCGGATGGTAGCCCCCTGACTTTGTTTGACAGAAGAAGTGAGCTACTGAGTTTTGACAGGAACAAATTGAAACGACAACGTTTTCCATAGGACGCTGCTTTCCCTCTTTCTGTTTTATTATTGTTATTATTTTCTTTTTATTTTAAACAAAATGGTAAATCAGTAAATGCACTTTCTTTCGCTAAACTTTAAAATCATATAATATAAAATTAGTTAAATTCAATTTTTAATTCTTATAATTTGACAAAAATGTGAGTTAGTTCAAAACTACAAAATATCATTTTCTATTTTTTCAAATTAAATATGAATTGTTTTACCGGTATTTTAAAAGTATTTGTTAAGATCTAATAAATATAATTTTAAAAATTAAAAAAATTTACAATAATAATTATATATTAAATATTATCAAAATTATAATCAACTATCTTAATTAATATTACAATTTTTTTATTTATAAAATCTTAACAAGTATTTCAAAGAACTAGTTAAAAAAATGTATTCAACTATAATTTATTTTGTCTAATTTAAGAAAGGTAACATCATTAAAAATGTGATACATTCACATATCATAATGATAAATAAAATATCGACATGTGTCGTGTTTAGATAATCAAAAAGATTAAATACAAATTTAAAATCAAAATAAAAAACTAAATTCAGCTAAGGCAGAGAGAGCAATTCTACCTTCAAAGTCCTTTATGGAATTTGAGTCAGGAAACAAAATTAATTTTTTCCTTTAAAACTTGTTTGGCTATGGAGAAAGCAAGTGAAAAATAAGCCATGATTTCCAGTCATTCCCTCATACATTTTTTTCATCTTAATTCATGCTTCATTTTATCTTTCCTCTTTCCATCTGCAAGCACACAACTTCACTGCTTCTCTTTAATTTGTATTTATATTTTTCAAAATTCATCGTGACTTCAATTCCCTCAAAATTATATAGCGATTCAGTCAGTATTGTTAAAAGGAAATTCATAAATCAAAGGCTTCAAAAAAATTACATAGAAGAGAGGGATGGAGAAAGATTAACTGATGACAGTAAACCCAAAACCCAAAGTTAGAGCCACTAGTTATGACAAATCCCTTCACCAAAAGTGGGTTCTTGGATTCATAGAGATTGATAGAGAGAAGAAAAAGGAGGAGTCAAAATGCTTTCAGCCTATTTCGTTAATATTCAAATCTGATTTCATTATAAGCCTAATTCTGATTATATAGGCTAACAACCCATAACAATCCCCACCACTCACTCCAAACAATCATTGTCCTAAATTATCATCTTGCAATTCCAAAGATTAGTAGGGAATCCAGAGACTTTTACATTAGAGCAGGAAGTTAGTTCGATAAGCATATAATAGGCACTGATATGCTGCAACTTGCAGTCGGCCTGAAGTCTTAAAATTTTCAGAACTTAGATCTAAGATTCAAGACTATTGTAGAATGATGTAGCAGCTCCAAGTAGGAGCTTATTGTGAAGACGTTGGCCATATTCTCACGTCTACAATGCTGCCTCCTTTAGTGCCCTTTATCAACCTTGCTCAAGCCTTCCTTCATTATAGCATAAAACCATAACATTGTAGTTTGAAACCTGAAAAGCAAAACCCTTTTGTTGTACCACTTCTCAGCAAAAACATTAGCTGATTCTTGAATTCCATTAGAGATAATTTTCTTGGAAGTCCTCTAGAAATATGTAAGGAAAAATTACAATTTCCCATAGCCATAATGCATTTCAGTAGCTGTCACTCCATTTACCTTCAAGAATTCTTGCAAAGTTTCACTCTTTGTAAGAAATTTCGTAAAATCAACACATTCATCATCAACTCCATTTCACTTTGACACATGAAAAAGGTTGATAGAACTGCAGTTATGGACATATGTAGTTGAGACATAGGAATTTATACATGGGTCTTCAACCTTGTTACTATACTATTGGTGAGAAATCAAATTGACCATTATTTCCTCAACATTCCTAGATTCTTGATCTTTCCATTTCGTGAATTGTAACTTTGCTTTCTTAAACTGGTCACTCGTTTGATTTTGACTTAGACAATCGAAATCTTCTAATCCCATAGAAATCATTCCATGTTGAAGAATTTCACCCGGTGCCTTGCAGTCTCATTCCCTGCAATTTCTTCCTTTTCTTGCAGACTTGGTGCCAGAGAGACCCAGTCGCCTGCTTTCTGACCTTCATCCACCACTTTCTATTGTGGAATTTTGGATCATTTGCAGTGAGGTTGGGAAAGATAGATTTCGAGACAACTTCTGGATATGGTGGATTGTAGATGCCTTGATCAAAGCTAGGCCTTTCATTATTGCTTGGAACTTCCTTTCTATACTAGTATTCCATTCTTGCATCAATAGATTGATTCAAAAGGGTCTTGATTCAAGAATTGTTGTAGACCTCCATTGCTGATTTTTTGTTCATTCACCGTTACTACTCCACAATCAAGAAAGGAAAAGCTCTGATACCAATGTTAAAGGAATTACACATAGGAGAAGGATGAAGGAAGAGGAACTGATGACGATAAACAAAAACACAAAGCTATAGCTGCTAGCTATAGAAAACCCCTCCACCGAAGGTGGGTACTTAATTGAGAGAGAAGAAGAAGGAGGAGGAGGGAGACAAAAGGCTTTCAGCATATTTCATTAATATTCAAGCCTGATTTCATTACAAGCCTTTCCAATTATATTGGCTAGCAATTACTAACAAAATACCTAAAGTACCCTCATCCCATATTGACTTATAAAAGGTACCCTTCTTGACCATATGATCAGATCCTTGACCACAAACCTAGATCTAGATCTCAAGATTAAGTGTGTTGAAAATTTTATAATTGGAATTTTTTTTTTCTTTAGGTTTTGTGCTTTTAAGTTGATTTCTATGGTGGTTGGTTAGTGGTTGAGAGTGAAGAATGTTAATTTGAAGAAGATGAAGAAAAAATAGTTTTTATTTTTATTTTTTAACATAAACCATGTTTCGATTTTTTATTATTTATTCGTGCTACATGAAAGAAATTTCATAATTCTTTTGTCACATCAATTAATGTTACCTTCCATCCAATTAATTTATATTGTAATGACTACATTGTTAAATTTGAAAAACTATAGGAAGATATTCTCCGATTTTAAACTATAAAACTAAATTGATTTTTTCGCCAAACTAAAAGCATAATTTAACTTATAAAATTGTATCTCCAAAAATTATTCTTTAGTTTGATTTATTCATTAATATTAGAATGTAGCGTCAATTTTGCACCTTGTGTGAGTTATGTTGTAGAGTGTATTTTACATAATTCTTCAAAGTTTTCATAAGCAGTAATATTAATATAAAGATTATACGTTTAGTCCCCACTGTTTGACCGAGAATTTATTTTTGTCCCTATAATTCAAAAAGTTAAAATATTAATCTTATAATTTCAAAAATTACATAATGCAGTCTAACTTAACACTATGTGTCACAGGAAAGAACTTTAGAATTCTTTCACCACGTTAGTTACTGTCACATTTTGTCTAAATAATTTGGATGACAGTGTCTACATTGCTAAATTTGAAAAATTACATAATGATATTTGACGATTTTGAACTATGATGACTAATATTATATTTTTACCAAACTATAGGATTAAAAGTAAAATTTAACCTATAAAATTTTATCTCTGAAAATTATTCTTTGGTTTGTTTTAGTCATTAATGTTACAATTGTGGCATCAATTTTGTACCTTATGTGACTTAAGTTTTAGTGTATATTTACATAATTCTTCAAAAAGCTTGTATTTAAGTAGTAATATTAACGAAGAGACATACAATATAAAATTACGGAAGGGATTTATACTTAAAGCTTCAATATTATTTTAATCTTTTTTTAATAACCTTAATAGAATTAAGGGTGGGGACTTATATTTAAAGCTTTCAACATTATTCTAATCTTTTTTTTATAATCTTAATAAGATTAAGGTGCATTTGGTTGGCGATCGGAAGTTTTTAATTGCATATTGTGTGTGTTTGGGTTTTTCAGCATTTTGATTCAATCTGAATAAATCGACAATTTGCATAAATTGTTATTAACCCAATTATATAAAATTGATTACATTCTCAAATACAAATAGATTATCTTATTCTTACAATTTTATTATTATTATGTTTGTTATTTTCTATGTTTACTTGATATTCGGTTAGCATAAGTTAAGTCCATTCAGTAATGAAAGCAAATTTGACTAATGAAGTTTCAAGGCAAGTCATTTAAGATAGTGACGAGAGAAATACAATCAGTTAGCACTGTTCTAACATAAAAGACAAGGCGTTGTAATTGCAATTTTCTCATGTCTCTAATGTATTATGAATGATATACAATTTTTCTTCTTCCATTCAAAGAAGTTAATAGGAAAGGACAGAAATCTCCCAACGTTTTGGCTTTTGAGCGGATGGCTTCTGGAGTGCGCTTGTTTTGGCAGTGAGTGTTGTAGCTTTGATTTTTATCAGTGTCCAAGGCTCTCACTTCACTTACATATAATAATAATAATAATAATACATCTCCTGGTATTGAAATCAGGACTTAAAAAATTTTAAACTCAAATATCATTCCACTTGAGCTTGAAACAGAGGTAGAAGATGCATGATGCCTAAACCTTTCAGTCCTTGTGACTGAACATGTATTTTCTTCACTTCACTGATATATATAATAACAATAATAATGACTCTCCTTTTGATTAATTACAAGGTCTATTCGTTTAATTATTCAATAATTTTATTTATAATTAAATAAATTATTAAAATCGATATATTGGTGGAAACTGAATCAACAAAAGAAGTAAAATATTTGTTTTAAAATCCATATGATTCTCATGTTTTATAATAATTATCATTATCGATACAAGTACAAATAATAAAACATTTGTTACCTTCCAGTGACCCTACATCATCAATATTTAGTGAAACTAGTGTCTGATGAAATGCATGTATATCAGTATCAATACGAACCTCTGGAATTGTCGCTCTCACAAAGTTATTGATTTCGAAGTCATGCTATAGAAGATTAAGAATCTAATGAGTCAACTCAAACAGAAGTTTCTCACCATTTGTTGAATACAGTAAATAGCTGACTGTTTGATTAAATCCACAGCCTATGGAAAGGGAAAGCAATATTGTCCAAAATTCGGCCACCCATATTCATTCTACACCTACAAATTAGTTTAAAAGTCAGAAAGAATGTTGATAATGTTTGATAGGGTGAGTTACGTACCCTCTAGCGACACTTGCATCGTATAGGCAGCACAGGCAATGGCACAAACCTAAATTTGTCAGTACTCAAGTCTAGCCCAATAATGAGACAATCATAACCGACAAGGGAATTTGCAGCCCAATTCAACGTTCCCTTGACACATACTCTATTGTTTTCTCGAAAGCAAATCTCATTAAACGGGTCCAGAAAAACATTACCATTTGTCTGAAAGTTTAACATTTTTCCTTTAGCTAAAGCTCTCTTTCTAAAAACTAATGAAAACAAAAACAGATAAATCAAGGTCCATACTAGAATTGGTGTCATTTGTTACATTACAGTAAAGCAACAAAAAAATTTGTCTCAAAAAGTTTTCGAACTACAGAATTTACAGATGCCATCTACCAGCCCAAAGTCTGATCAATTTTAAGACACCAAAGCTGTAACAAGAATGTCAAATTCATAAATTTTGGCCTTAGGCAGGGCACAGACAATTATCTTTTGAGAATAAACAGATGAGTCTTTCAAGACATTTTACAGGCTGCTGAGAAAATGGGGCTTACAAGATATTCAAATCAAAGCATCATCTAAATTTAGTATCTAGCAGTCCCCACTAGTTAGAGAAAACAGCCTTAAGCAAAATCGTACATAGATTTCTTTCTAAGAAGTTACCTGTTGTTTGAGAAAAAGTGACATTCACTCAAATACTAGAAATCTGAATAACTCTCTCTTGCTCTAAAGTATCAGAAAGGTTACATGCACCTACATCGCTGATCAATTCTTTTAATAGTCAGAAGATCATAACTAGATATTTCATTCAGAATCCAATGCTTCAAAAAGAAAAGGAAAAAAGAAATAACCAGTTTAATCTTTGTGAAGTTAAATGCTAAATAACATGACAGCAATCTTAGCTAAAACTGTTAAGCATGAAAACTTCAATATTCAGAAACATAAATTGTGTTGTTAGCATTTTAATATATTTAGATTTATTATCATGGAAGCTACAAGAGATCAGAAAAACTAAACCATGAATGATATTAATTGAAAGGGATAGCCATTCACCAAATGCAATATATTGAGCCATACCTCTAGAAATAGCCGCTGCAAAGCCAACCTGCATGGCTAGCCGGCCTAGCCATACATCCAAACTGTTTCCCTCTTGAGCACTTTGTTCACTTCTTATTGAAACAGATATGGCTCTGCAGAGAGGCTTCCTTTGATAAGTTCTCCGTATCACTGGGCATTAAAGCAAATATCACAATCCACCTCCTAAGTGATAATTTCTTTCAGTAGTACTTCATTTTGCCAGAAAAAAAGGGAACAAAATTTGGACCAAAATTACAAATAGTTGAACTACTTTCTTTAGATGTTTTTCCTAGATTATAAGAGTGGAACATAAAGAATATAAAGAACAAACAGAAATTAAGATCTAAATATTTACTTTGTTAGGTTGAACATCAGTGGCAGTATCTACAGATGCTATTTTATACCTAAAGATAAAGTTACGATTCATCCCCCAAAGAAAAGTTTAAAGCTTTCCTTCACATGAATGACCAAGAAATTGTAAATTGTAATAGACTTTCAAGGCTTCATGAAAGTAACTCTTTCTATTTTTCTCAACAAAAGGGTCCGGCGGTGATTGATGGTTACTCACATGGCCAGGTAAACCTGTGATAACTACATAAAGGAAATAATACTAAGTGATCATAGATTAAGGATACAATGGTCTGCACAAAATAGAAATTTTAATAGTCAAATTGCTGAAGAACATATATATACGTTGCCCGCGTGTATGCATTTTCCTTCAATTTAAACCCCCTCTGGCGTTGCGTAGTAGAAGTGGAAATGGGTTAAGCAGGAGATGAAGGACTGACAATGAGTATCTGTGAACATTAGAGGTTTTACTTCCTTCCCCTCCCTCCACCATTTTAGCCTCTAACCTATGCAGCCTTAGATTTTCAGATAGGTAGCCTCAAACAACACTCAAATGACATTAATTTTAGAAAGAAAATTTTGTTTCAAACAAACTAACCACATTTCAGTTCAGAAGCATGCTCACATTAACATCTTGTGAACGATTACACATTACAAATCAGTGACAAGACTCAAGCTTGCAAAACATGTAGTAATCGATGACAAGATGTAGTAATAGAATGGTGATGACGCACTATTAATAATTTATTTATTTAGAAATAGAAAACTATTTATGTAAACACGATTCAGTTGCACGTAACAAAAAAAAATAAAAATAGTACGCACCATATGTATACTAAACGCGTATTAGACTAGTCAATTTAACTTAGTAATTGATATATAAAACACATTTGATTTGTAATAAACTTGTAGCATGTACATGTATATGCGATGTGTTCTGATATTTTTTAATTAATTCAATTTGATAAACAAATAAACAATTTATGTATTAAAATGGTGAATGAGAGTAGAAAATAGAGAAAGACTGAAATCAAATATTTTACTACCATTTTATCATATTCTCACTGTACGTTAGTCTAGTACAAGAGCATCCATCTTCACCAATTGAGAATCAATTTTATGCTATATTTGAAGTTACATATGTTTATGATTTTGATCAATCCAAAAATATGTAACAAACAAACGGTTAGTCTAGTACAAGAGCATCCATCTTCACCACTTGGTAATCAATTTTATGCTATATTTAAAGTTACATATGTTTACGGTTTTGATCAATCCAAAAATATGTCACAAACAAACGCACATTAAATGTTCCAAAAGATCAAGCTTTGTTTAATCAAGAGTAAGATTAACACTTTATCCAACATGCTTTTTTGCTACATCATGGTGGTAAAATGGATAAACAACAAATTGGGTGAGTTAATTATAATTTATTATTCTTTTTTAAATTGGATTTGAGTTTTTTATCTCATGAGTAGCCACCATCAACGACGTCATTATTGTGCAACTCTGCAGCCGAATACTAATCCAAGTGATTGCCACATTCAAAGCTCGATGAATCATGATCCTCTGGTTCTTCAAGAACATGAGATAGTGTTGTGTGACAGATGCAGATATAAAAGAGGGGTAAATTTATAATTCAATTAAATATACTTTTTGGGAGTGAAAGGATGTTTCTTCTCTCTCCGAAGAGATCCCTCTTCGCTACTCGAAGATCCAAATCCAAGATCGATAGATCAGATGGCCACCTGCACCATTATTACTGACTAACAGAGATAAGAATCACAAATTTTGAAGTTTGTATAAAACTATGACTATTGGTGTTAGGATCAGGTCATCAACAACGACTAATTGACGCATTGTATAAAGATAACACCATATTATAAAATTATTCAATTAATTCTTATATAATGTTTTAATGGTAACATAATAGTATAGATTTCTACTGTTTGACATTTCTTATATTATGTCTGGCAATATAAAGCTGTTCAATGGGTAGTAAAAAGATAATACAATAGCATAACAACAAAATATGTATATAATATAATACATTATATAATCCTACTTTATAATTCTTTATGATGTGCCAAAAGAGTTAGGCATAATATAAGAGATTATGATAACCATAAATATATACTATTATAAAGAATGATCATCACTATCAAAAACTATTTGCAAAAGATGATCACCACAACCATTGTCGGAGATCTCCTATACTAACACTCCTTGTATTACCATCTTCAAATTTATAAATTATAAATCTAAATGTATCGAGTTAAAATTTTAAATGTTTTTTATAAATATATACTATTATAAAGAATGATCATCACTATCAAAAACTATTCGCAAAAGATGACCATAGTCATTGTTGAAGATCTCGTATACTAACACTCCTTGTATGATCATCTTCAAATTTGTAAATTATAAATCTAAATGTATCAAGTTAAGCTTTTAAAATTTTAATTATTTAAAAATATAATTTATTAAAAGTCTGTTGAGTTTATAAGTTACAATTAGGGTTGAAATTCAAATCACATAATTCGATATTTGAATTTGAATTCGATTTAGTTATTTGAATTTGAAGTCGATTTGAATATGAATTCAAATAAATTAAAAAAATACTTTTCTAGAGTTTGAATTTAAATTCAAATCAAATTCAAATGATGTAGTATTCGATTTGATATTCAATTAAATTATTTGATTAAGTATTTGATTAACTAGATTAAGTAACTAATTGATATTTATTAAAATTAATTATAAATTTTATATAATTATTTGTATTTATTTAAATTTAAAAAATATATATATATTACTTTTACCATTTTTACTTTGGATTTGGATCCTCTTGAATTTTAACAATTCTACTAAATAGAATTCTCTTTATTTTTGTTAACAACTATTTTAAAATTGTGATTAAAATTAGAATTAGAATTAGAGTTAGGGTATGATTAAGATTAGCATTAAGGTTAGGTTTAGAGTTAGGCTTACACTTAGAGTTAGGTTTAGGGTTAGGTTTTGGATTAGATTTAGGCTTAGAATTAGGCTTAAGGTTAGGCTTGGGCTTAGTATGTTGCCATAGTATGATGTTGATTTGTGTCTTAGACTACTTGTTTTTTTTTTTTCTTTTTGTCTATTTTAGTTGTACAATAATTGTGATATTAAAATTTTTTTAGAATGATTATGTAATTTAAATATTCACATTCAGATTTTAAATTACTTAGTTTTATTTTATATATCTATATTTTTAAATTTTAAACATAAATTTTTAGATAAAGATTATTTTATGAAATGAAAATTCAAATATTCGAATTTGAATATTCGTCAAATTCAAATTTAAAATGATTATATATTTATATTTTTAAATTTTAAACATAAATTTTTAGATAAAGATTATTTTATGAAACAAAAATTGAAATATTCGAATTTGAATCAAATATTTGAATATTCGTCAAATTCAAATTTAAATATTAATTTAAATTGAAGAGGTATTCAAATTTCAATTTCAATTTTATAGTTGAATTCAAATACAAATACAACTAATAAAAAATTTGAAACTATTTGATTTAAATTCCAGTCTTAATTACAATAACATGGTTAGCTCCGTTGAACTAACGTGAACATTATGATTATTTAGAATTTGCACTAAGTATTTGTTTATTTTGTCTCTCTCAATTAGAAAAAAAAAGAAAAAGAAAAAAAGAAGAAGCAATGTATATACTTTATCACGTGTCTATATGTATATTTATTATTTATATTTATAAAATCTAAAAACGAATGTAGCAGTATCGTTCACACATATTTCAGTGTACCAGTTACGTCTCTGACCATTGCCCCGATCCAAATAGTCTTGAGCGTTTTCCGGAGGGGCCAAAGTGACTGTGTGTCAGTCCGTTGCCTTTACTATTACATCGTTATCATCGCTATTTCTCAATCTCTCTAACATAACACTACTGCTCCAAAACCATGCAAGCATTTCAAAACCAAACTCTCCGAGCTTCCCCATTAGACCCACTTCGCAAATCTGGAAATGCCACAAGAAAACCCACTAAGAAAGTGTCCTTCATCGCTGCTTCTGCAGCACCTACAATTTCCTCTCCCAACCGGGAGAAGGACCCGAAGAAGCGGGTTGTGATCACGGGAATGGGGCTTGTTTCTGTATTTGGTAACGACGTCAATGCTTACTATGAGAAGCTTCTTTCCGGTGAAAGTGGGATTGGCCCGATTGATCGGTTCGATGCGTCTAAGTTTCCCACCAGGTTCGGTGGTCAGATCCGAGGGTTCAACTCAGAAGGCTACATTGATGGCAAGAACGATAGGCGACTCGATGATTGCCTTCGGTATTGCCTTGTCGCGGGCAAGAAGGCCCTCGAGGATGCTGACCTCGGTGCTGATAAGCTGTCAAAGGTTTGAACTTTTCTATGCACATGTGTGATTCTTTTGGTGGATTAAACTTTGGGGTATATTGGTTTTTTCCAATATAAAATTATGTAATTTAATTTGTAGTGCATCATGGATCTGAAGGTTATTTATTACGTAAGTCTTCTGCAAGTGACAGCAATCATGGTCAATAATGAAACAAGTTCCTCTAATCTATTGCAGTTTAATATTAATTGTTTTTGAACTTGATTGATTGGTAGTTTGATGATGGCTTTCCCAATTTAAGATAAGGAAGTTAAATAACCTCATTGTGTTGCGGGATATATTTCTCATTGTTAAACCACCTTCTTCCCCGTCAACAAAATTTGTTGCTTTGCGCTTTCTGAGCAAAAGTACTAGAATTGGCTCTTTTGGCTTCATTTGAAAGCAAATCTGCTTCATAGAACATTTGAGGCTAGTGCAAAATTGTTGAATCTAGAGATTCAATGTGAATTGTACTTACTCATTTTTGTGGTTTCAGGTCCTTCTAATTTCCTGTTTCATGTTCCTGCATGATCAGTAATGTGCTAGTATTACTCTTTTTGTTTTAACATGCGATAGGTTACTTTTGGGAGTCAATTTTGTCTTTGTGTGGATAAATGATCATCTATGGATCCTATATTTCATATGCATACACAATATTCATCTCTAGGTGTAACCCTTTCTAAAAGCAAGCACTTCTTGATTTTTTTTATTTTTGTTTTCTTTCTTATTTTGAGTGATATTCTATATGATACTCTTAACTAATGAAAACTATTGATTCACTTTCTTCATAGATTGATAAGGAAAAGGCAGGTGTGCTTGTTGGAACAGGGATGGGTGGTCTTACAGTCTTTTCTGATGGTGTTCAAGCTCTAATAGATAAAGGCCATCGCAAAATAACACCGTTTTTCATTCCTTATGCAATAACCAATATGGGTTCTGCTTTGCTTGGAATTGATCTTGGTTTTATGGGGCCAAACTATTCAATATCAACTGCTTGTGCCACCTCCAATTATTGCTTCTATGCTGCTGCAAATCACATCCGGCGGGGAGAGGCTGATCTGATGATTGCTGGTGGAACTGAAGCCGCCATCATCCCTATTGGGTTAGGGGGTTTTGTTGCATGCAGGGCTCTGTCTCAGAGAAATGATGACCCCAAAACTGCTTCAAGGCCTTGGGACAAAGATCGTGACGGGTTTGTTATGGGTGAAGGTGCTGGAGTATTGGTAATCCACCTTCACTTCACATGCTAATGCTAACTTTGCAAAGGGAACAGATTGATTGTCGATATATTTTTGCTTTTGATTATACATTTATCTTCCATTTTTGCTATTTGATCATCTTGATTTACCATCCAAGATTGAGCATTGCAAAACTCATCCCTAGTATATAACGACCAGATATTAGTTAATCTCTCTCTCTCTTTCTCTCTCTCAAATGTTCAAGAGAATGGTGATTTGCTTTGCTATGTTGCTACTGTACTTGACAGGTAATGGAAAGCTTGGAACACGCAATGAAACGAGGTGCACCTATTGTTGCTGAGTACTTAGGAGGTGCTGTTAATTGTGATGCTTATCATATGACTGATCCAAGAGCAGATGGCCTTGGTGTTTCTTCATGCATTCAGAGTAGCCTTGAAGATGCTGGTGTGTCACCTGAGGAGGTATTATTTGTTTTCCCCTCAGACACATGTCTAGATGGGATAAACATTACTTGTCTGGTTTATACTATAATTTCTTTGTGCAAATTATCTTTCCATACATTATATTGATTTTTCTATTCGGTTGATCTTTTTAATTTTCCACTCTTTGTTTCTATTCCTTCTAATTAAATGTGGACTTTTATTTTTTTTCATCACATGACAGGGGATATAATCTAAAACAGTGGGATCACTTAAAACCAATATTACTCATATAATCTGGAAGGCGTCTGAAGTCCACATTGATGTGTGATGAATAAACTGGATAGGTTAAGTTCTTTATAGTCAATAATGTAAAGAATTATATGGCATGCTAAGCAGTATGTATGTTGTATGTTCTCTGTGAACTGTACAGGGTGCTGTAGGGTTGAGTTACACATACAGAGCATTAAATGTTTTAGTAATGGCACAGATCACAGCATTGATCTTGTCTATATAAATAAGTACTGAATTGAAGAAAAATAATACAAGAAAGCAAATCATCCACTAAGATGAACCTTGAGTGTGTTACTGTGTTAGTAAAGTGATGGCACTGAAAGTAACATGTAGAAGCCACGTGGGTTCAATTTGATGGTATTAATGGATGAAACTTTGATGGCATAGGATTGATGTTCAAGAATGCTTGATTGATATTTTGATAGTTTTGTATTCTTGAGCCTGTAGTAGCATATTTGGTTGTTTTTAGGTCCTTTATTTTGATTCAGTTTTGGGTTTATTACTTTAGCTTTAGTAAACTTGGACTCTTAGTCAAGAAGAGCCTATTTAAAGCATTGTAATAGGTCCTTAGGGATGTCGAATGAGGTAATAAGAATTTCAGCAACCAAGGATTGCTTTGGATTGTTTGATGCATATGGAACACTCGATCTTTTTGGTTAAGTTATATGTAAAAGCATGGTAAGTAAAAATAAAAAACTGAAAAAAAAATGTTTGGATGAGTTAACGTAAAATTACTATGAGATATAAAAGATTATTTGATTGTATTTTAAAAAAAGAGTATTGCAATTACTAAAAAGGGGTATCTTTTGAAATAGTTTTTCAATAAGTTGTTTCAAAAATATTTCTATATGAATACTTTTGATATCTAAATAATGAAAATATATGTTTTACACTTTTACTTTATTTTTTATTTTTTAAATAATGATAACATGTATTTCTTTTTGTTGGTTTGAGAGATTTTGATTCTATACATGAATTAGAATAAAGATATATGTTAGAATTTGACAAATATTGTGAGTATATTTGTCTAAATCAAAAAATCACTAAAAGCTTTCTTAGTTTTTTATTTGAAAAAACTTCTATTTCTAGCTTCAACTTTTAAGACTCTAGCAGTCCAAAAACACTTTCGACCTCTAAAAGTCCAAAAACACTTTTTGGTAAAGCTCAAAAATTAAAACTTCTATTACCAAACAGCTTTGGGTAAAAGCTTAAACTCAAAAGCTGTCCTAAAAGCTAAACCAAACATGGGTATTATCTCTCTTCTCTATTCTACTTTTCTCCTAAACTCAAAACCCTTAGTTACTGTTCACGAGCTCTGTGGCAGTTCTAATTTTGCTCTTTTCCTTTTTTTGGCTTCCCATAACACCCCACAATTTCCCAATGTCTTCACACCATAAAACCCTAACCCTAGTGCCCCAATCCCTGGTTTTATATCCTGCAATCTGAAATAACATCAGTCAAACAGCCCTAAAATCATTCCTTTTGAACTGTCCCGATCCTGTCCTGCATCAAATAAGCTAGTGACACTTGGAAATGACACTATTTTTTAAATTTACAGAATGACTTCTAATCATATGTGCTTATACAATTTGTGAAAATTATACAGAAGTTAGTTTTAATGCACTATAATTCTCTGCATTGTTTTTTGCTTCCTGAATTTTTGAATGTTGTAAATTAGAAAAACTAAAAGTCTTGAATTGCTTTTTCAGGTCAACTACATAAATGCACATGCAACTTCCACTCTTGCTGGTGACTTGGCAGAGATAAATGCTATTAAAAAGGTTTTCAAGAACACTTCAGAGATCAAAATCAATGCAACCAAGGTAATATCTCATGCTGGTGAAAGCTTTCCTGTTTCTTTTTTGGCCAAAGAAAGCTTTCCTTGGCTTTTTCTAAGTTTGAGAATTTTATATTTTGACTTTGTTTTCTTGCTATGAACTGATGGCTATGTCATTCTTTCTGTTCCAGTCTATGATAGGGCACTGCCTTGGTGCTGCTGGGGGTTTGGAAGCTATTGCTACAGTGAAAGCCATAATAACAGGGTGGTTGCATCCTTCCATCAATCAATTTGTACGTGCAAATTTCTAGTTAATACTTCTGTTATTTGTGTGGATATCATAGTAGTATCAACTTCAGAAAGACAGATAGAACATGAACTCTGAAATCTGGTAGTATTCTTTGCTAGTATCAATGTATGTTCTTTTGAGTCTTTAGTTTATGGTGTCACTGTATGTCTCCAAAAGTCAGAAAGCTGTAAAAGTTATTTTATGATGTTTCTTTATCACCGGGTTACTTGAAAGGACAGAAAGAATGTCTGGCAATTCAACAGTTATGTTAGAATCTCGTTGCTATCTACAAGGAATTTGTAAAAATGAAAATTTTTTTCATTTTTTTTTTTTGGTATATTCTTTAAACCACAGAGCATAATCTTTGTTTTGACTTTGCATATAGTGGTTTTATTATCATCACTTTTTTACATAAATTTTTAGGATAACAGTTATGATGTATCTTGTGAATGAGTGCAGAATCCAGAACCTTCGGTTGATTTTGATACTGTTGCAAATGTAAAGCAACGGCACGAAGTTAATGTTGGTAAGATCCTAAATCTTTAAAACATCCCAGGTATTTCCATTTTCAAATGATTTAAGCCACAACCATAGAAACTAACATTCATTTTATTTCAGGCATTTCAAACTCATTTGGATTTGGTGGACACAATTCTGTCGTAGCCTTTTCTGCATTCAAGCCCTGAGAATCCAGCTGGTTTGCAGTTCATGTAGGAGATGAGTATTGCCTGATTGAGATTTTGTTATTACTTCATCACTGAGGCTGCTTTTCTTACTTTCTAGAGTCCATAATTTATAAAAAGCCAATTGTAGTTAGTTTTGTTATAATTATAAGTTGACCTCTGACTTCAAGTTTTTGAGCCATTCCGGTCCATAGGACTATTCAATCCTCTGTATTTTTTTTAGTTAAGATTAAGTTTCAAACCTGTGTTTGTGCTAACATGATAGAGATTTCATTCAGTTTTGAATTTTACAGTGGATTCGTAATTGTTCCAAAAGAATGGGAACCCCCACTTTATTACAAAGGGCTTCTTCCAAATTTTGTCACAACCAAAGTTGCTGGTGATATTGATAGGCTAAAAAACAGGTGGTTCAGCTTTGAAATAGTTGTAAACAAACTTGAGTTCATGTTTATGCATATGCAAATTTTGTTTTGTAATAATATACCTTTTTCAATTTTCTTTTATTTTAAAAGTGGGCAATCTTTTTTTTTTTTATATTTTTTTTCTAAGAATTAAGTGGGTATTCAGTCATTAATTCATAATGATACTATAATTCAAAGGAAATAGATTGAAAAAAATAAATAAATTGTGTAGTGAAAAGTGAGTCTAACAAATAATGCTACAAGTTGATTATGATAACTGAATTTCCTATCAATGTTGACTTTTAAATACTTTTTTTTTTCTTTTAAAGAAATAAGAGTTGAAAAGAATAAATACAAAAAAATGTGTAATTTTTAATTTTTGTAATTTTATTTAGTGTCTTTTAGTGTGTGAGAAGAGCCTGATAGATACTGGATATAGATTAGATCAATTCAATAAAAGATGATTCCATTTCTGCTAGTCTCCTCAGATTATGTGAGATGGTTTAATTTCTATCAGTATCTTCTGTTTCTGTAAGATTCTGATCACTGAAAAGTCTGACACTCTAATCATTGAAAAGAGTAAGAGTAACATAACCATTTTATTGATTAGATAAATAAAAAAGAGATAACAAATTAGGGTGTTTGATTAAGTCACTTAATGCATATCCAAATTTTGTTTTGTAATAATACACATGTGATTTGGTTTAGGCAGAGTTGCCTTGCCATCTTCATTTGTCACAGATACCATTGAAACATTTAAACAAGTTTAGAAACTAATTAGTTATAGATTCTAGTTCTTTTTAATGTTTGTTTGGAAAGCATGTTTATTTATTTTAAATTGAGCAACTTTGCAGATAAAAAATAAAATAAAATAAACTTAGTAAACCAAAACCTAAAAATTAGCTTTCAAAACCAAATTGTGGATTGCACATCATATCTTGAAAGAAAAAATAAAAATAAAAATCCTAATACTTATCTTTAATCTTATCAAAATAATATTTATTTTAACAATTCAAAAAAGTACAAATGGAAAAAAGTTAATACAAATTAAGAAAAATAATAATCGATAACTTACAAGATAAAAAAATTATCATTCACAAAAAAATTTAACAGTACTTTCAAAATAAAAATCCTAATTAAATATGGTCTTACTGTATGAATTTTAATTTCTTCTTTTTGATAGTATGGATATTAAAATATTTTTCCTTTTATTAATAGTATAGTAGACATAAAAAGCTTTTTTGAAAAAAAAAAAAAAAATACAAAAAGCTTTTATTAATGGTAAAAAATTAAAATAATTCCTAAATCCCCATATTCTACCTAAGGAATTTTCCCGCCAAAGTGACAGGTTGCCCGCCAAAACCACACCCCAAGGGTAAAGGGGGTCAGTCTCTCTCTCTATTTTCAGTTTTCATTGCTCTCTCTCTCTCACTCTAATCGGAAGCAGCAAGCAACAGAAGCTCCGGAAATGGACATAAGCGAAGAAGTGAGGGCAGCTCACAAGCGAGAATTTTCCGATTTCTTAGATCAAGATGTATGTACATTTCTACCACACTAATCTTTCTGTTTCTCTCTCTCTCTCGTCTGTTGCTGAACACTATAATTTCTCATTGAATCAGGTCGGAAAAAGCTTATATATGGATGAGATCAAAGCCATGATCAACCATAAGCGCCACCGCATCATTGTCAACATCTCCGATCTCCATAGCTTCCACGATTTGGGAAATAGGTTAGTAGTCATTTGTTTGGTTCCCGAGAAAAAAAAAAACCCAGGAACATAAGAAGAGGAAATGGGTAAAATTAAAAGAAACTTGTCTTGCCACTTATATTATTTTAATTTTTATGGCTTATTTATCTACGTTATTGGAATTGAAAAATTCGACTCAATCTAGTCACATGATTTCTTTATGCACGAGTTCCAGATTAGTAATTTCTCTAGCGGGCCTCATTATTGTTGCAAATTTGTTCAGCTTTCATTGTTTTGGATTTTGTTGCTCATTTGAACATATAAAAACTTTAGTTTATTTTGAATGTGTATTTTTCTCTGAAAGGAAAATTTTCTCTGCTTCAGGATTCTCAGGAGTCCGAGCGAGTACATACAACCATTCTGTGATGCAGTCACAGATGCTGCTCGTGCTATCGACCCAAAGTATTTGAAGGAAGGGGAACAAGTGCTTGTGGGGTTTGAAGGCCCTTTTGTTTCACGGCGTGTAACACCAAGAGCGCTTCTGTCTGAATTCATAGGTTCTATGGTCTGCGTTGAGGGCATTATTACCAAATGTACTTCTTCTTGTTCTTGTGTTTTGATATACTTCATATGATTGAAAGCTGAAATGATCCATACCTGACTGTTTCTTGTTTTTAATCAAACAAAAGGATTAGCAATCATGACTTCCCTGATTCAAAACCCTTGCCTCTACCTAGCGGAACCATATCAGTAGGCTACAAGCTCATTGGTCTGTGCTTCTTATCAATGATTACTTCATGCTGATGTTTCAAAGAATTTAAGCCATGATTCTTAAGCACAATTTGGAACTTGTAAATCGTCTAAAAGTACTTGGAAGTTTAGTCAAATTTTTAGGCTAAATTTTATTTTTAAAGTTAGGAAATGTGGTCAAATGGCTCAATTTTGACTTTTGGGTGTTTGGTAAGGTGGCTTATTTGTTTTATCAAAGTTTTAGATGCCACCACTTATAATGGTCAATGGCCATTGATTATTTTGTATTTGGACTCAACTTGATTTTTAGATAATAGTTTTGGTGAAATTATCTTATGTTATGCTTAATGACACCAAAAACTAATAAATTATTTTTTTGAAATTTAAATGATCTCAAGACCACATATGCTAAATGATTCTAGTAGCATGAAAGTAGTTTTCATGATGCAAATCTACATATAGTAAATGATGTCAATACCCAAATTACGCATAACATATCTCATGATAAAATTACAATTCATGGTTGGTTTCTCATTTCTCTCTTTTATCTTTTTATCTGACATAAACTGTTCTACCACCATAAATTACAAAGGGGCTTCTTTTCAAACACCATATTCTATTAATACTTCATGATCAAATTCAACATGTCATTTGTAACATTGCTGATGGCTGTTCTTTTGTATATTAGCATGTGTAAATCCTCAGATCTGATTCAAATATTGATTATGGGCATAAGACATGTTAAATGTTATGCTTCATGACAGATAGTCTTGGATTACATAAGAAACTTTCTAACAGTTGTAGAAAGCCTGACCTGCTATGAATACATTTTCAGGTTCTCTTGTAAGGCCAAAGGTTGTTAAAAGCGTGCACTTCTGCCCTACGACAAAAAACTTCACCACTCGCGAGTATAGAGACATTACATCTAATATGGGTCTACCCACAGGGTCTGTGTATCCTACAAGGGTAATCTAAAGTCTGCTTCTTATCATCTTAGTCTTAGAGTATTACCCAAGTGTCCTTTCCTAATAAAATTTCACGTGATAGGATGACAATGGAAACTTACTGGTGACGGAGTATGGGTTGTGCAAATACAAAGATCATCAGACCTTATCAATGCAAGAAGTTCCTGAGAATTCTGCTCCTGGTCAACTTCCAAGAACAGTGGATGTTGTAGTAGAGGATGACCTAGTTGATTCTTGCAAGCCAGGAGACCGTGTGGCTATTGTAGGTATATATAAAGCTCTTCCTGGGAAAAGCAAGGGCAGTATGAATGGAGTGTTCAGGTAGCTCAAATAGATGTACTAACATTAATTCCTTTATTCTTATTGTGCCATCACATTAAATCTCCTGAAAGCGTGAATCTTTGTTGCGCAGGACTGTTCTCATAGCTAACAATGTTTCTCTTCTTAACAAAGAGGCAAATGCACCAATCTACAGCCCTGAAGACTTGAAAAACATAAAAGAGATATCTAAGCGGGTTGATACATTTGACCTACTTGGTAACTCACTTGCGCCTTCTATATATGGGCATTCATGGGTAAAGAAAGCAGTGGTTTTATTGATGCTTTCTGGAGTGGAAAAGAACTTAAAGAATGGCACCCATTTGCGAGGGTGAGTTTGCCTCTTCAACTCCTTTCTGTTATTCCCTTATCTGGTCAGCTAAATGCCTTGATGTTATCAATGAGTATTGAATTCAACGCACCATCCCTACTTCTTTTTCTCAGTTTTCATCTCTTGTCAAAAACCATTATCTTAGTGTATCACCTCATGATAAAATATGGAGTTATTAAAACTGGTCTCTTATTTCTTTTAGGGACATTAACATGATGATGGTTGGTGATCCTTCTGTTGCCAAGTCTCAACTTTTAAGAGCAATTATGAATATTGCTCCCTTGGCCATATCAACCACTGGTCGAGGTTCTTCTGGAGTTGGCTTGACAGCTGCAGTTACTTCAGATCAAGAAACAGGTAAAAGCATCTTAATGGGCTATATAGCAATCAGCGTTATATTGTTTGTCTGGAAAATGCCAATTTCTTGTCAATGTTATCAGGGGAAAGAAGGCTAGAAGCTGGAGCAATGGTACTTGCTGATCGAGGTGTTGTCTGCATTGATGAGTTTGACAAGATGAACGATCAAGACCGTGTTGCTATACATGAAGTTATGGAACAGCAAACTGTAACTATTGCCAAAGCTGGTATACATGCATCATTGAATGCTCGATGCAGTGTGGTGGCTGCCGCAAATCCCATATATGGAACTGTAAGTGGTATTTCGTTATAACACAAAGCAACTTTACATAAGAAGCATGTGTTTACAAAGTGAATATTTACATTCATTAACTTGAATTTGTTCCTTTTACATAATGCCTTTACAGTATGATCGATCATTGACTCCAACAAAAAATATCGGACTCCCGGACTCTTTGCTTTCTCGTTTTGATTTGCTCTTTATTGTATTGGATCAAATGGATCCTGATATTGATCGTCAAATCTCAGAGCATGTCCTGCGAATGCACCGGTATCGTCCTGGAATTGGAGGTAGTTAAAAGTTGTTTTGTTATTCTACATGGAACTATTCTCTCTAAAATATTTCTCAATTAAATTAACTTTCAAACGTAGGTGACACAACACTTCATGGAGGCACAAGATATGGACGAGAAGATGAAGCTGATAATGACTCATCTGTCTATGTCAAGTATGACCGAACACTACATGGGAAGAAAACAGAAAGGAGTCGAAAGCGTGATACTAATACACTTACAATCAAGTTTCTTAAAAAGTATATCCATTATGCAAGGCATAGAATTCAGCCTGAGCTGACTGATGAGGTGATGTTTCCCTACTTCTCTCTTTATTCATTTATTTAGGATGTTGTACATTTGTTTATTTCTATGGATTTCTGTTAATCTGGTTTGTTGTGTATTATTATTACAACTGATATAGTCGGTAGTATTTTTCACTTAAATATTTCAAATAGTTCCTCCACTTATCGCATAAGTCCCCATTTACTGAAATGTGGCTAGCCCTGAGCAAGTGCTTACACTCCATCCACAGGCTTCTGAACAAATTGCAGCAGCATATGCTGAGCTCAGAAATTCCAGTTCAAATGCAAAGGTTAGCATCTGCAACTAGATAAATATAAGACAATTGCATTAGTTGGTATACCTCAACTGATTCTACATTTGCTTTCTGTAGACTGGAGGGACACTTCCTATCACTGCCAGAACTTTAGAAACTATAATACGTCTCTCAACTGCTCATGCCAAATTGAAGTTGAACAGAAAGGTAATGAATTTAGTCATTATTGTGTTTTCAGCTTCCTTTTTTATAATCACCCCACTCTTTTCCTCTTTGCTTTTTTCTGTTCTTTATTTTCATTTTTTTGGGGTGGGGGCTCAGAAAGTTGGTTTTATCATCAGCTTATATGTTTTGCTGTCATTTATGTGTTTGTCACACTTCACAGTGGATTAGTATCCTGTCTTGGCAGGTTTCAAAGTCTGATGTTGATGCTGCTCTTAAGATTCTTAATTTTGCTATATATCACAAGGAATTGACTGAAATGGACGAGCGTGAGCAAGAAAGGGAGAGAGAGTTGGAGAGAAAACGTAGGGCTGACGATCATCCTGGTGAAAATGATGGACCTGACCGCAGTTCTAAAACTAGAAGAGGGTAATAGACAAGTACACTATTCTGTTTTAGTGAATGATGATTTTCACATTTAAAACTTCATCTTGATTATGTATTTTCGTACTTAATGGTACATCCTTTTTGCTTATTTGAAACTGTAGCTAGATTGTCATTCCTCTTGCATCTATTGACAACTGTTACATTTTAGTGTCACTGAGAAATGATAAGCAATTATGTCACTTTTATGAAATAATATCTACTGAAATACAAGTCCATTTACATTTTGAAGTACAAAAGTCTATAGATCTGTAATGAACATGTTAAAGTGTAAATTTTGCATGGCACTGTTTCCAGATGTGTAGAGTCTGAATACCTTTCTGTATCAGTGAAATTCTATATTTCATTATCACTTAGTACTTATTATTTGGAGACTAACAAGTCTCCTGAAAATTTTGATCAACCCAAAAATAAATGGATTTTTCTCATTGTCTTTCCATAATGCTACTAGTAGGGCCATTTTTAACATCATCTATTAATGCTTTCCTGCCTCTTTATGTTGTTGTTAGGTTGGAAACGGATCCAATGGAAGTTGATGACCCTCCTGCAGCTCATTCTGCTAGTGCTCCTTCTCCTGAAAGGTACAGCATAGACTTACCACCATATGTTCTTTTATCAATGTTGGATGTACCTGCTTCTAATGTCAATTCTTTTCCACTGGCCTGCAGGACAGAAGCATTTAATACTCTATTTGGTCAGCATATGCGTGCAAACCGCTTGGAACTCATATCTGTTGCAGATATAGAGAATGTTGTCAATAATGGAGCAGATTTCAGTTATCCCATGGTAGAGATATTATTCCTATTAGAGGTATAGTTCTTTATTAATTTATCATTCGGTTCTTATAAATTGACCATTTTCCAATTTGACACCTAAATAAATGTTTTTTTCTTATTTTGGAATTGCTCAGAAGCTGCAAGATGATAATCGAGTTATGATAGTTGACGGGATCGTGCATATGATAACATGATTTATAAGAGGGTAAGTGCAGGATCTCAGTTGAAAACTTAGTAATGTTTGTGCTGGTTGAACTGTTGTAATTTGAATGAAGGAAATGTTCAGGTTAACATAGTATAAAATGTCAAAACTACTTTCTTGATTCTTCAACAAATATCATTTCAATGTTAGGGCAGGTGGGTCTGTTATAAATTTATGCTAGAGGAAGCAGAATTTGCTAGCACAGTAGGCGTTACACTTTTGATGGAGATATGCATGAAAGGTTTTCACTTGCTGAGTTGATGCATCTTCTGAACAATTATTGAATGTGAAATTGTATTTAACTCGTACATTCCTAGATTTCTATAGACAATTTAACTTATTGTATCAGTTTCTATTTAAAATTTTTGGTCTAGATTGAGTTATGACGCCAAAAGAATAGAATAAAAACTTATATGTCCCTCCAATCGGTTTTAACATTATTTTAAATTTTATAGATGGAAGACTTTGAACAAAAGTGACTTCCTACCAGTAAGTTTGGAAACCATATATAATCTAGAGTAAACTGCGACCTTTTTCCAAACTCACGTGGACTTGAGTTTTAGTAATTTTTATCCTCCATGTCCCTCTGAAACTTGATTTGATCAGCGAAGCAAAGGAAGAAAATTTCTTGTATTATTGGTTGAGGGCTGAGGCTTCAAGAGTTGTCCCTTTTTGCCTTGAAAAACTTGGTGAGCTTTATCAAAAAATAATCTACTGCAAGGCTGCAAAATCAATGGATGAGGAGGACCAACAATGGAATCTTGCTTCCACTCCATTAGAAAGTTGAATTAGCAACTTTACACTCATTTTTAAGTAAATAAATTTACTTATTTTACATAATTTTTCAGGTTATACTTTTTGGTTTTTATTTTTTATGGACACACAGTTGAATTAACAATTAATTTTAAATTTTAAGAAAAATTGGCCTGTAATAAATTTTTTACGCATTAAAAGATATGTGTTAGTTCTTTTTTACAATGTGATAAGATAGAATAACTGAGAGAATCCAAATTTATCACTTTCTTCCTGTATTTCATTTTTTTATTAAATTAATTTAAACAAAGGGTGATAAAGAAAACATAAAACCACCTTTCTAACTAAATCAAAATAAAAAAAAAATAAAAAAAATTCAAATAACAAAAACCAACTACTCCAAGGTTAATTTAAGAACTTCATTCCCAACTTATTCTCTTCATAATTTTCTCGCACCAAAACATTATTTTTAAAATTTTAATTAAAAATATTAGATAAACTCTATAATTTAGATATTTTTCTCAAAGCAATTATCTTCTTTTATTTATTTTCTCATGCAATAACAAACTTATGTGCGATGATGTTAGTATTTATTAATAGTATTTATAAAAAAGAAAGTGAATTATGACATCAATTATATATAATTTAACCTTGAAATAAATATAGAAGTAGAAGGGGTATATTTAAAACAAATAAAATTAGAGGGTGTACCCAAAAATAACTTATATCTGTGGGGTGTTTGCAAGAAAGTGAAGAGAAACATTTTTATTATGTGTTTCTAAAAAGTAAAGTGAATCAATAAATAAATTAAATAATCAAAAAAAAAATATTAAAAATACAAGGGAAATAGGAATCAAACTTGGCTACGTGGCAAGGTCACAGCTCCTTGTTTGGAAGCCGAGAAATCTGTGGACTGTGGCGGGGTGTTCATTGCACTATAAGATTTTCAGAGAAAGCAAGCAATGGCTACGCCTCTGATGGTCAGGAGCTCTCCTTTCTGGTGCCGACACTGTTACACGTACCAATATCCTCTAAACTACAAACCTTTCTCTTCAATTTCCTATTCTCCAATCAAGACCAAGTCTTTTTCACTTCTTAACTCAGCAAAGGTAAAACACTATCACAAACACTTGTTTGGTTTCCGTGAAATTGTGAGAAAATAAGAAGCAATAATTGTAATAACATAGATGACTTAGAAAATTATGGTTTCCAGCAACCAAAAAAGCTAATTGAATTAACTTGTCATTGTTGTGTCCATATTTTGCTGTTAGATGGAAGGAGGAACGGGAATCACTCAGGAAGTCAAAGAAAATTTGGGGGAGGATTTGAGGGTCAAGAAGAAAATTTTTGTTGCTGGAGCGACTGGAAGTACTGGGAAAAGAATCGTTGAGCAACTTCTGGCAAAGGGTTTTGCAGTCAAGGCTGGGGTTAGAGACTTGGAGAAGGCCAAGACCAGCTTTTCCCATGACAACCCGGCTCTTCAAATTGTAAGTATTTCCAATTTTTGATGTACAAGTAAATAAGCCAGGCTGAAAAATCAAATTGAGTTTTTGGCAATTCTGGGTGTTTGCTGCAGTTAATTTGGAATTTGAATTGCTTATTTGCAGGTGAAAGCGGATGTAACAGAGGGTTCTGTCAAGCTAGCAGAAGTCATTGGTGATGATTCGGAAGCTGTAATATGTGCAACGGGCTTTCGACCTGGGTGGGATTTGTTTGCTCCATGGAAGGTAAGTCTGTTGTGTGTCGTCATTCTATACTCCCTTTTATACATTTGATTTATATTTAGTCCTTTGTCCACATGAGAAATGTAATGCATAGCTAAAAAAAGCCATTGTTTATATTCGATTCCGTGCTTATCTGAAATGAAGAGAGGCTGGTAGTTTAAGATTAATATACAGCCAGCACTTATTAACATCATGGTTTGGCTTTGAACAGAGAAATTATAATTACTTGAATTAAGTCCATGTACAATGGGTATAATATTAATTCTATCAAATACAATTTGATAAAAATTTTGAGGAACTCATTGATAGTCCTGAATAATTCATTTGCCATGCTCGGAGTTCCTTTTGCCAAAATGTATTAGGAGCTCAAAGATTTTGTTTTAAAAAAACTTTTAATATCAAAAATGTGGATTTATTACCTTCCATTCTTTGATATTGTGGTTTGGTTTTAAGCTAAAATAATTTTTAATTTGAGGTGTAAGTATCTATTTCTGATCCTTTCATAACCTGAACTCATACTAAACCAGGAAAATTAATTTTAGAGAAAATGACCATAGCCATCTAGGAAAAAGTAAATAATAAACAAAGTTCAAACATATTTGGATTAATGTCAATTCCAAATTTCAGTGATATTCAGCCAACAGAGAAGAACAAGAAAGGAATTGCATATAATATAAGAGGGTTTTAGGTGAGAAGATAGGGGTGGGAAAGGTTTTACTTGTGGTGGAGGAAAGACTTCCTCCTGAAAGATGGGTGTTCTACACTACCTTTTGCTATATGTGTTCCAATCTCTGGAAGTCTAGCCAACTAGCCATCATGCAAATGTTTTGCAATTGATAGTACTTGAAACTATGCTGCTATCCCTTGAGTTGTATTTGGTATGGAACTGTTAATATATATCTTTGAATTATGCATTAGACTCAAACCATTGATGATAGGAGATTGAAATATCTTCAGCTTTGAACTGATTATGGAACTTCTTTTCCCCTAAAAGGAGTGATTTCTTGTAGATTACATGAATTCTAAAAATGGCTAGGGATCTATCGACACCAATGTTACTCCGCGGCTAACTTCATAGGATTATATTTTCGTGAATCCTCCAGTTGGATTAAAAAAATTTATTATGTATATTTCGCACGCCAAATTTCATATCGATTGGTCATCATTAATTAATTTATTTAATAGCTCTTAGTTTCTTATATTTGAAAACTTTATAAAACGTTCATTTTAGTAGTGATAATGGAGTAGCCAAGAATATTTAATTGATATGCAATTTGGCAAGCATCATTTATATGATGAGGTATTTTAATCAAACAGTGGGATTTGTGAGGATTGCATCCTTCAAAAAGCTATTAAGCAGAATAAGATTGAACATCAACTCAACTCAACTAAACTACACCTTAAATCCCAAACTAGTTGGGGATAAAATTGAACTCTCTTCAATATTGGCTCAAAACTAGAAATTTAATATTGCAATTGTACGTGTAGCCTGAATCTCACTCATTTTCAAGTCTTACTTTATTCAGAACACTGGATTATAAAAATCTGGGTTAACATTCTGACCATTTAATTTATTTTGATACATCGGAATTATTTTATGGAAAAAGAAAAGGACCTTATGAAAATCAGGTTAAATCCTAATTAGGGCATGATTATGTGAGAATGGCATCCTTTGTATCATGACAAATCAACATCTATCATCTATGAGATGGGGTGTAATGTGTTTATTGAAAAGAGAACCCATTTGTGTGTAAGGAACAAGTTCTCTACAGCATGCTCACAATGCTATAGCTTTCAGCCTTTCAATGAAAGATTTGATCATTTCAATAATTGTAGCAGTTATTTGCTTCAAAATCACTTTTTGTGGAAGGTTGTCAAAAATCTTCTGAACTACGCAGTTCAAGGATGCCGAGGAAGTTGTACTCGGTAGAATGGTGCAGTGGTGGATGGATAAGGAACTGGATCCTTTTTATGGTTTTCCTATTATTTGCTCATGTGGTCCTGCTCTCAATAAAAGATTTGAGGACACCGAGACTTCTTTGACTCTTCAAACTTGATATATTAAAAGATACCTATACTATGTTACTATAATTTTGTGAGTCAATGCAAATTTAATTTGATTCACATAAGTTTTCTGATAGTTCTGTTAGCTAATGTATTAGCTATACAGCTCTGACTAAAAATAGCAATATTGACAACTTATGTAAAATTTTAATTCATACAAAGAATATTTCTATTATCTTGAATGTGCATACCTTTTTTATATGGTATGTTAGCAATCCTTGGTTAGTTCTTTTGCACTGTTTTATTTTTTGAATATAATTTACACAATGCTCTCTGAAAAAGGTTATCTTAATGCAGGTTGACAATTTTGGCACCGTGAATCTTGTTGATGCATGCCGTAAACTTGGTGTTAACAGATTCATTCTTGTCAGTTCTATTTTAGTCAATGGAGCTGCAATGGGACAACTACTCAACCCTGCTTATATCTTTCTCAATGTGTTTGGACTCACCTTAGTAGCAAAACTTCAGGCGGAGCAATATATCAGGAAATCTGGTATTAACTACACAATTATAAGGCCTGGTGGCTTGAGAAACGAACCCCCAACAGGAAATCTGGTCATGGAGCCAGAGGTGATTGGATAGACATTATGACCTTTTAGATTTATCTGTAGTATGTCTTGCAAAATTTTACTTCTTTCTGTACCCAATGGTTGTGCAGGATACCCTTTATGAAGGCAGCATATCAAGAGATAAAGTTGCAGAAGTAGCTGTTGAAGCATTAAATCTTCCTGAAGCATCTTATAAAGTTGTGGAGATAGTTTCTCGTCCTGATGCTCCAAACCGCTCATATGTGGATCTTTTTGGTTCCATAAAGCAACGGTGATATCCGAGTTTAAAATTAGATTGGCATAGTAACTGTCTTGTTTCCTTTTTCCTGGTAGCTGATTTGTAACTTACTATTCTCTTCTCATGGTTATCAATTAATTTTTCTCATCATTATATTAGTATTAGTGTTTCATTAACTTGCATATTTGTACATATATTTTTATTCATTGCAGCATATAAGATGAGTTAGTTATGATACTATAAAATTGTTTGAAATTACAGATGACTAAACGTCATCTCACTACAAGCTTGAGCTTTTAAATGAGATGCTTATTATCATGGCATCAGAGCATGAGGTCTTTAGTTCGAACCCTGCTATTGTCATTCTCCTCCTCACCAAATAGATGTGTTGAATATGAGTACGAGAACATTTGATGATGTACTAACTTAAAAGTGGCATCATTCCTGTTGTTTGGACTTCAAGGCTTGAGCTTCTTATATGTGTTGTGCTTCAACAAGTATCTTGATTGAATTAAAAATGAGTTCATGTTTTTGTTATTCACTTTTAGTGAACACAGCAGCCTCCTAGATATGCAGCTGCATACTTGAACTAGAACTGTTATATTGCACTTTGACTTCCATTCTCTTTGTTGATTTTTACCTTCTGCTTTTCCCCTTTAAGACAGTAGGTTCCCTATAAACGCCCTCCTCCCAAAGCACAAGGAAAAGAAAATTTCCCTGTTGCCCTCTTCTGTTTTGTGCACGCTACTTTCATAACCATTAATCCTTTTTGTTAAATTTCTATTTAGTAGTCAATTTTTTGGTATCAGATATGATGAGCAAGTAGGAAGGTAGCTGTGAATTATGAGAAATTTAGGATGCAAATAGCACTGCCATTTCTGTGGAAGCAGGAGCCACAACTGCAATGCTCATTGGCAGCTGCAGATGTTGCTTGAGTAGTGTGGAGATATAACAATAGCAACTCCAGTAGGAAGAGAAGACGTTGCAGTTTGAACGGTCATAAAAAAAATTGAATGAAGTGGATTGTGGGAATATAATCAAATAAATCTTGAAAGTGGATATAGAATAGGAGAGTGTTACGCTGGTAATAATGTAAAGTCATCTTTCGAGGCTGGGCTGTGTAAAGAACAACCTTTCAGTGGAATAAAATTCTACACAAAAGTAATTTCTTTTTCCTATTTTGCATTTTTTCGATCTCTCCATAGTGGGATTATTTACGTGTAAGATGGTAATTGTTCTATTTGACCATTCAAGCAAGAAAGGAAAAAGCCATGGAGCTTTGGATATTCATTAAATTAAAATACTATACATTTTTATCAACAAGGTGACTCCGTGGCCCAATGGATAAGGCGCTGGTCTACGGAACCAGAGATTCTGGGTTCGATCCCCAGCGGAGTCGTTTCTGTTTTTTGTTTTCCTTTTTCCTTTTTAATGTTAATAGGATGGCCGTGAACAATGTTAGCACTATCAGTATGGCCGACTGGTCTAAGGCGCCAGACTCAAGTTCTGGTCCTCGTGAGAGTGGGTTCAAATCCCACTTCTAACCACACTTAACGCCCAAGGAGTCTTGCCAAAACACGAGCCACATAAACCTAGTTTCCATTGGACATCTTCATTCAGTAGTTCTCGTCCAATAAACTTCTGAACAACACGATCATAGTAGTTCATATTTAAAATTGAGAAGAATAAAGTACGCACATCAAAACCTTTACTATTTTTGTCAGATAAAATAACCAAATGAGCATCAAAAATTTAAAATGCATACATTAATAGAAATCTATCATCAAACAAATTATCTTCAATCCGCAAAAGAAGGCAACTGTAAGTATTTCTTAAATATGAACCATTCTCCTTCATATATGTACAACAGTAATGCCTTATCCTCCACATGAGCTTCACTTCTTTACTTCTTAGAGAAAAAAAAAATCAACTTCTGCACTTATTCATTACATACAGATACAAATTTCAACCAGTCGGAAACTCAAATGAGATGCAATCTCAATGTCTGCATTAAGATGCATTGGATGCAGCTTCGCATTCTCCAAAGATATGCTCATTTTAGTTTCCCACGAGTTTTGATGAATTCAGACTGAGATGAGATGCAGCTTTCAACTTTTCATGCCTATTTTGCATCAGATGCAGCCCTCAATTGCTCCAGCTTTTTTCGAAGATAGGCTTGTTTTAGTTTCTCACGGCGAGCAGTTGCCTGCTCTTGCCTGCGCAATTTGAGCTCGGAAGCCTTTTCTCTTTCTTGATTTGCTTCTTCATGAACTTCCCTGAAAGAAACCACAATCAAAATAATCACTGGATGGAGCCACAGACATGCAATGCAACACAAAGCTCATGGTCTAGTACATAATTAAAAACAATCTAAAGGAGGAAATGTAAATAAAAACACAAGGAACAAAGTAACAAACACCATAGATTGCAGCCACAGAAAAACACATAATTTCCTTCCATGATGGAAAAAATCCCAAGCGCCAAGTCATATTATAAAATGATATTACATTTAAAGATAATTTTTTTCATAGGCAAAAAGGCAAAGCATTTAAAGATAGTTCTTAACAAATAGTTCCAAGTGTTCTATTAAAAAAAAAAAAAAAAGATCCATATGTCTCCATGAGTATGTATCTCCAAGCGTCAAATTTTTTGAAGCTAGTATAAAACTTGAGTTCAATATGAACTTCTATCTTTTAAGATATCACGGTTCACGTTATACATAATTTATGAAGTCAGCTCAACTATTCAAAAGTTCAATATATTTATCCACCTGAACCAAGGTTCTATCCAAAAAAATCAGAGTGATAAGTCAAATATGATAAGCAGGAGATAAACAGGTTTATACCAAAAGATTCAATAATTCAACTAAAGCTAGTGGCAATTGGCTATATAGTAGATTCAACAGATTCGCAACCTAACTCAATTTCTTTTCTGGTGAGACAACCAAACTCAATTTAACCATTATGTGTAGTATCATATTAAAAACTACTATGTATTTGCTGTAATATATTTCATAAACTTTGACTAAAACATAATCCATACAAAAACATTTTATTATTAAAACCAGCACTCATCCTGAGACGCCCAATGAAATTTGTTGTTCTGACTGCAGCAGGCATAAGTTTTATATATTTAATTGTTGATCTTTTCCTCCATGAAACTTCAAGAACTGCTTATAGTTATTGGTACTTGGTAGCCTAAAACAGAAACTTCGCTTAAATTTTATGAAACCCACGGCTTTTCTTTTCTTATGTTTTTTAAAGTAAGTTTGTTACAATCATCTATAACTAAGAATTACTACCAAACAAAACATCCAAATGAGAAAATCAACCCCATACCTAACAAAACGCTTGTGCTCATTGTTATCAACTGTTCCAGTTGTTCGGCCTAGCCCCATAGGTTTTATGTTGAACAAAATAGAAGCAGCACTTTCATCTTCTTCATTTTCTGGTGGAACTGGGTCAGAAATATCTTTGTTCTGCAGCTGATGTGATTCATCCTGTTCGAGGCCCTTACGGAAAAAATCCACACAATATTTTTCACTATCTTCCTCATCAGAAAGCTCCCCCTTTACTAGCTTCTCATATAACTCAGCCTTTCTCTCTAGTGCCGCATAGCTTACTGATCCATCGTTAACTGCTTTTAGCTCAAGTTTGTCCCTACATTATGAAAGCAAAAATAATTCAGCACAGCAGAAGGCATTGGTTATCAGATATACGTAATAGTAATACTATCAGATGGCTACATACAATATTTCCAGGTGTTAAAACATGGAGAGAACACAATGAACCTTTTTCTATATTAAGCACTTTAGTTATAGTTAATTATGGTTCTTGTTTAGATGATCTGCCCTGTTATTTCCCCCTCCTCCCCCTTTCACAAGTTTTAAACCCCTAGTATGCAATATAGGTAAAACTTATTTTAGCAATATAACTTCGACATATTTTAGCAATATAACTTTTCAATGGCAGAGAAAGAGGTCAAAACTATTTTGCATTTAATTACAATCTTATAACAAAGGTATCCATGAGAATATTTATAATCTTTGTCAATTTTCTGAGCTGATCTACCTCAACCATCCTTACATTAGCAAATCCAATTTTATTCAACTGGATTTAGATTTTAACAAACCAACAGGATAGGTTATATAGTGGGTGGAAAAAAAAAACCATCCATTCTAACTTGGTAGAAATGACAAGACCTCAGGAAACCAAGACAGCAGAGGACGAATTAAAACTTCAAAATTCTCAGCACCCAATATCAGTTCTATTATTGGAACATCCAATTCAATTTTCAAAAAAAAAAAAAAAAAACTACTAATCTAAATTATCAAAAAATCAAGTTAAATAAAGGAAAATTATAAAAGAACATACTGATGAGCTCGGGCGTCGACGCCGGAGTTCTTGGCGGAATATGGATCATGAGGAGTAATCTTCTTCTTAGCACGGTGGAATTCAACGTCTGGACCAGCCAATTCCTTTGTTTTCTTGGACTCTTCCTGAGACTTGTAGAGATGGGCCTTGAGCTCCATAATTGACGAAGCCCCAACACCGGCTATGGCCCGATGCTTCTTCGGCATTATCGATGATTCCGTCAGCCATCCCAGAGATTCCACCACCACCCTCTTCTTCCCTTCCGCCTCCCCCATCATTCACTTCTCCTTTCTGGTATAAACAAAATCAATTTTTCAGAGAAAAGATTAGGGTTAGGGTTTTCTGGCCCAAATAGAAAAGATTAGGGTTTTGTTAACTTGACGGTGGCCGTGGCGACATGGTCTGGTCGTTGATTCTAACTCCTCGTCTTTTCAGAATTCAGCTCCAACATAAGGAGTTGTCGTTTTACCGACTATATTATGTAAACGCAAAGGCTAAACAAAGACTAGATTATCATTCAAACGATAAATCAGATGGGATTAAATCTAAAAATTATTTTGAGGTTGAATTTATTAAAATCGAAGGAATTGATGAAATTAGTGGCTGATTGATTAGACCAAATTAATTTTGTAAATTATAAAATATTTATATTTATATTAAAAATTAATAAAATAATTATATGTTATATTAATTCTACTTATATTATAGCTTCATATTAACTAATACTTAAATATAATTATTTAAAATATAATTATTTTTAATAAATATTGAATTATTATTATATAATATCTACACTATTAAGTGAGAGTGGTTGTAAGGTGTACAAGATGGATCCGACTCTAGTATAACATAAAAATGATTTTCTATTAAAAAATGAGCGTATCACATTTTTATTTAAATATATAATTAAACATATTTATAATATTATACGATTCGATTATCAGTCTAACTTCGTTTAACCAATGACCAAAATTTGATAAATTTTTCGAGTCCATCAATGTTCCGATTTTAAAACATTCTCACCTCTTCATTTTTTCTAATGACCATGTATATATTGTCCAACTACGAGACAGTGAAGCTTCATGTTTTTTCTAAACAAGCGTAAATACATGTTTGAACCAGGCAAATGGAAAAGAAAAGATAAAGGGAAAAAAACTTTATAGTTTCTATATTATATTCTGGAAGTGAAACTAGTTATTTTTAGTTCATCAAATAAAAATAAAAGATCCGTTACTATTGAAGACTTACTTAGTCCTTATCTGCAGCTGTAAGTAAAGGTGAAGATCAGTTCATGGACTCTTCAATTATTTATTTATTTATTTATTTTTTGACTAAATAAACATGTTTCCATGCGGATTTACACAAGAAAAATAACAAAGAATCATTAACATGCAGAGACAAGATAAAAGCTGTCTATTTCCTTAATTGTTTCCCTCTTAGTTTTGGCATCCTTTCATGCCTCTGCCTATGACCCTATAGCCCTCTGCGGAACTTTTGTGTGGCAATCAATGACAATAACTGGTGGTACGTACCTATACCTTACAAAAGAAATGAAACACTTGCATGTTACAAAAGCTTATAACTTCTTTTAATGGATGACCCTAACTTCCTTTCTTATTGTTTTCTTTTCTTTTCAGTGTTTGTGAATGAGAAATTCTTCAAGGGTACCCAAAGCCTGCCAATGCCAATGATTTCTTCTTTTACGGTCTTTCTAGAAGTCTGGAAATACATCCAACCCACTTGGCTCAAAAGTTATTGCTGTAAACGTTCAAAATTATAGAACTGAACACCCTCAGCATATCGATCTCTGGCTGGCATTGACTTTGCAGCTAAAGTACTAAACCCTCCTCACACTCACCTTCGGCAACAGAAATCATAGTATTCTTAATTAGAGAGTACCCTCGATGTTTGATTTGTCACATCCAACAACCCGGATAACCGTCGTTTCGCTAAAGTTCTCAAGGAGGGAAAAGTGTTTGTGTTTCCAATTGGCTTAATTCACTACCAATTGAATTTAGGTTATGGCAATGCTGGTTTGAGCTGCTAGAATCCAGGAGTCATTACCATAACTAATGCTGTATTTGGATCCAACCCTCCCATCTCCCCAGAGGTTTTCACCAAGGCTTCCAGGTGGACAAGAACATAACTGACTATCTTGAAAGGCAATTCTGGTCCGACAACAATTAAAGAACTTACAGTCTCAAGAGATGAACTGTTTACCTTTTTCCGGATAATTAGTTTGTGGCTTTCTTCATGGATTCTTCTATGAACCATAACCATAAGTATACTGTATACAATAAAATAAGATGCATGAATGGCTGCCTATGTTCTACCTCTGAGTTTTGATGTAATATATATAATAGTGCTTCAGTTTTTTAATAAGTCCCTTCTCTCACAAGAAATAAATTATTCTTTTACTTTTAGTCTGAAACACAGCTATATGCAGCAACAACTTAATTATGTAGCTTATAAAGTTTGCTATCCTGCATGAAAGTCAACTACCTTATTAAGTAGTTCTAATTATTTGGCAAGCCACCCATGTTAACAATCACTCAATCTGCCTAAAGACAACTCTCTTTTCTAAAAACAACAGAAAATTTCTACTGGAAAATGTCTGAATATATAATCCAAGAGAACAGACCTCCTTCAGAAACAGCTCAATTAGAGCATGCTCGGTGATGTTAATTAGCAGCAATAAATGTTCAATTGTTACAAAAGAAGAGAAAAATTAAGCACATGCTTCCTCAATGAATGGATATATAGCTAGTTTCATATATATGTTTCAAGTTTGAGCTCTAACAAACAATCAGTGATCAACTCTTGGTCAAATAATGTAATTGCCGTCTTTATCAAGTAATAAAATGATCAGAAAGCTGTAGGTTCTAGATAACACTGTAAGTGTGAATAAACTAAAGATATTGGCTAGAGTCAGACCCAGCAACAGAGTCGTTACATGTGTAAGTAACTAAACTTTAAAAATTGGCTTAAGCAGATTCAAAGGATTCTTTTGTTTGAAAAATTCACTTGTAGTAGTTAAAGAATGGTTCGTCCGTCCATAAATTAAAGTAAGCACAGAAATTACCAAGTCTTTCTTTAGTGCTTTGTGCAAGGTAAAGAAGACTCATGACCAGTTCAATCACTCCAATGACCTATATATCTATAAATACTCATGCTCTAATGCAGTATGTCTCATCCTAAATCAGAGCAGTAAACACACACAATAGCTAATACTACCTAGAGAAACATACTCATAGAAAGTATGAAAGCAGTTCAAATCCTTTTAGCTGTTGTCCTCTTGGCTTTGGCATCCTCTCTTGCCTCTGCTTATGACCCTAGCCCGCTACAAGACTTCTGTGTGGCAATCAATGACACTAAGAATGGTGGTATGTAATGTATCATTTTTTTAGTCTTTTATTGATTAAATATCAAACTTCATTTTGTTATCTTCCTCGTGTTTACTTTTCCTCAGCTTATAAATGAGTTTAATTACACCCTACTACATGTTAAAAGTAACATTTTTGCGCATTTTGTTTGCAGTGTTTGTGAATGGGAACTTCTGCAAGGACCCAAAGCTTGCCAATGCCAATGATTTCTTCTTCAAAGGACTCAATAAGCCAGGAAATACATCCAACCCACTTGGCTCAGAAGTTACACCTGTTAATGTTCAGCAAATACCAGGACTCAACACTCTTGGCATATCCTTGGTTCGCATTGACTTTGCACCTAAAGGCTTAATCCCTCCCCACATTCACCCTCGAGCCTCTGAGATACTGGTTGTGGAAGAGGGTACTCTTTACGTGGGATTTGTCACCTCCAACACAGAAAACCGTCTGTTCACCAAAGTGCTTAAGAAGGGAGATGTGTTTGTATTCCCCATTGGCTTAATTCACTTCCTGTTGAATGTGGATGATGGAAATGCCGTCGCCTTTGCTGGCCTAAGCAGCCAAAATCCAGGGGTTATTACCATAGCAAATGCTGTATTTGGATCCAATCCTTCCATATCTCCCGACGTGCTCACCAAGGCCTTTCAAGTGGACAAGAATGTAGTCAATTACCTTCAAAAGCAGTTCTAGTTGGACAACTATTACAGGACTTGCTGGCTGAAGTTATGAATTTGTTGAATAATTTATTTGGGGATTTCTTCATGTACCTTTGTAAAATAGAATAAAAATTAAAATGTATACAGGACTTGCTGGCTGAAGTTATGAATTTGTTGAATAATTTATTTGTGGATTTCTTCATGTACCTTTGTAAAATAGAATAAAAATTAAAATGTATTCCTGGTTATGTACCTCAATTTGTTTGGATTTATGGTATCAATATAATATTCCAATTATACTGTGACTCATCTCTCTATCTCTCTTTCTTTCACGCACCAGTACTAATAGCAAATACCTCGAGTACTCGACTCACAAAGAGCTAATTCTGTTAGTCTGAAATAGCAATATGTTTCAACTTCTGACAATTAACACCAGTTGTGTTTCCAGGAACAGGCAATAAGTGCATGCCTACTCAATGAATGGATAGCTGGTCTCTTATTTATGTTTGAGCTCTGCCATTGCAACTCTACATTTTCTCGTGCCAGTTTATTGAGAAATTTTCATATTCTTAAATTTGTATTTAGTTCAGCTTTAGCATAATTTTTAACAATGATTCAAAGAAAGTTTATTCAAAGATTACATGTTTGTAATCATTTACTAAGTATAATTATTTTTATAAGATCTTCTTGGTCGAATTTGAATTGAGGAAAAGAAGATGAACTTAAACATAAACTACATTCTGTTGACCGATCTTGCTAATGTCATTCTATTGTAAAACTGATTTTTTATTTCGCAAGTGAGGCTGAATTGTGAAAACGTCAATATAAATTTTTATTGCCACTCACATAGATATTTGGGGTATTATTGACAGATTATTTGTGCAATTTAGGAAATTTATTAAGTATTACATAAAATTTTGTATAAAAGGTGGGGGGAAGTTATATGGAGTTAGATATGGTTATGAGAAGTTTAAGGGGAAGTTACATTAAGCTTTATCTTCTTGTCATAGTATTTAAATCTTAAGATGGCTCATTTGTAAAGGTTCATGACCAAATCAACAATGAAATTATTTTCATCTTCTTCCATTGCTTTAGGAGTACTATGATGATAGATTCTCAGATTTAATCTCTTTCTGTTCTTCATCTTCATCTACAACATTTTTCATAATTCAATATATAATGATATTCTTATGTCTTACTACTATAATAGCGAACTGCTAGTATTTTATACTGGGATTTTGAACTGATAGCCATACAAGATTATTCATAATCGTTTGATTTAAAATCTTGAAATAGTTTTTTGTCACTCTCCATGAATTTATGAAGGTGATAAATACAGATAAATATGAGTAATTAAAGTAGTGGTTGAAATCACTTATAGTTAATTCACTTATAGTTAATCACTATATCAGGATAACAGTTTTATCCCACTCAGGAAACTGATTCCTTGAAGGGAGGAACAATTTGAGTGGGATTGTACAGGGGTCTTTTGTGTTTATATCAAGACCTTTGTAAGTGTCATGTAAGGTGTGTTCTAATCTTCTACAATGTGGTTATGATGCTTGAGTAACGATAGACTGAAGGTGCATAATTTATTTATAGTATATTAGTGAAATTTATTGAATATGCTGGCATGTGGTATCAAAGCCTTATTCGTGTGGTCTTGTTTAGCATAAATAAAAATCACGTGTTGTAATTTTTTTCTATCTTTCAAAACATATACATTATTATGTTTTATTTAATTAACTCAAATAAAATAACACAACATAGTAATCTTGTAATAAATATATAGATTATAAGGGTTATAAAATTAAACAGATTAATGGGTTTTATTATGATCTTGTAAATGATTGATTGGGTTATATATATAGATATTTGAATTTGTCCCATTGCATGTGTTTCAAGTTCTAATTTTGTTGGCAACAAAATCTTACAATTTTGATCTATATGATACATATAACTTGATCAATTATGTTATTCGCATATATCAGTTTTATTTATATCTAGGGATGATTATGGATGTGTCATAGATAGGATAACTCGGTTCTGCTTAAATTGTTAATTTTTTTGGGTCCTGTTTGAGAATGTTTATGATAAGAAAATGTTATATTTTGTGACAGTATATTCTCTTTTGTCGAAAATATTTACAGAAAATTATTACATATATTAACATAAGATACTAGTTTATAATTCAATTTATTAGTATGTCATTTTAAAGTTTTTAAATATCAATAATTAAGAGTAGGCGCAACATTTTAAGTCATGATAATATTTTTATAGTCATAGGAAAGTATATTATTAGACTACATAAAGTTAATTGACATCTAGTATTGACAATTAGATTGTAAATAATTAAAAAATTTCAAGTGGAAGTTATTATTTTTCACAATTTAGTTGGGATAAAGTAGTAAATTTGAACATTAAGGGTAGATAGTCATATACCCACATGTATGATTTATTTATTTATTGTATTTTTATATTCACTAGTCTTATTATTAAAATTTAATAAAATAATAAAAGTTAATTTATGAAATATTAACTCTACCCACAGGGAAGTTGTTATTTTCATAATTTAATTGTAATAAAATAGTGAATTTTTGGTGTAAGATTATATAATCCCATGCCCACGTGTATAAATTATTTATTTCAAGTGTTATTTGATTCACTAGTCTTATTTACAATTTTAGGAAAGGTGAATTTAATATTGGTTAATTCAAATAAAGTTTTGGCTTGTATGATATGTGAAATTACTTGGTTATTTGGAGTTATTTCAATTATTATTTTTTTATAATTCTTCTTTTATTAATATTTTATTTTGTGATATTATTTTACTAAAAATAAAATACACTTTTAACTCTTGGGTGCATAGACTTTAATTTGGCATTTCTTGTGAATGAACGAACCACTTGTTTCCATGCATGGAATCAAATGTCTTCTGAGAGAGATTTGAATGCATGGTGCGAACAATCCATTTGCCTAAGTCTAATACTCATTAAATATCATATTAATAAAGTTATAATTTAGGATTCTACCTTGATTGTGAGAAAGTGAAGTATTTTAAAAGTTATTAAGGATCAATATACAAAAATCGGATAAGGTATAGGATGGCACCTTGATGAAGAAGTTTTCAGGCATAAAATTTGACAACTTTAAAATATGTGCGTGAACATATTAGGAATTGAGGGCATTGTTGCTCAATTGAATTTTTGAAAGTTGAGATTATGAGACTATTTCTTTTAACTTTTAAATTTTCTTTCTAACAAGTTTAATCATTCAAGATATCTTATAACACACGTAAAGAAAATTGGTCCTTTAATAAGCTCTTACCAAAAAATAATTTCAAGAGAAAGAGGGATTGGTTGCGGGAAACTAATTGTAAATCTAGTAACTAATGGTAAAGAAAAAAAAAAAGAAGGAAAGAAAGACAAAAGTGTTCCAAAATGAAAAAAAAGAAGGTAAAATGCATGCATATAAAGTAAATTTGTGTTTTTCTTTTGTAAAAAAAATTTAATATTTTGAAACACAGACAGGCCTAGTCGGTCAAACCGATCATGCCTTGACCAATGACCCGGGTGTTATCTTAGACCGGATTAGGCTAAAAACCTAGAATAGCAATTGACCTGGACATAATTTAAAGATCCGACTTGAATTAAATAAATATATAAAAAAAACAAAAACAAAAAAATTAAATAAAAGTAGCTTGTAATAGATTATTTATATTTTATTTTTAGTTTTTAGTTTTTATTTATTATTTTTTATTGGACATCAAATTATTAATATGTGCATAATATCTATTTTTCATATTAAAAAAAAAATAAAAATATATGTATTGACCCTGGACCTGGTAACTTGTCCGGGTCAACCCTGAAGTGGGTTTCAAAATAATGAAAAACTTTTTACTAGTATAAAATAATATTTTATTTGAAATTAGTTAAGAATGGTCAAACCTAGTTTTAAAATTAAAATTTTCATATTTTGATAACAATCCATTGTTAAATCTGAACATTTAGTGGACCATTTATAGATGTTTCAATTAGATTACGAGTATAAGTGTAGTCTTATCACTATACATAAATATTATAGAGTTGAATAATGTATTATCAATTATAATTTCTGTAAATTGTGATATAGGAAATAAATTCAGAGTGCGAAAATGTTGGTCAAATAATATAATTGCAGTCTTTCTCAAGTAATAGAACCAGAAAATCGTTGGTTCTAGACAACACTAAATTAACTTGTTCAACTTATAAACTTGAAAAATTGGCTTAAGTAGATTAAACCGATTCTTTTGTTTGAAAAGTTCACTTGTAGTAGTTATAGAATGGTTCGTCCGTCCATATATTAAAATAAGCACTAAATTTACCAAGTCTTTCTTTAGTGCTTTGTGCAAGGTAAAGAATACTGACCAGTTCAATCTCTCCATTGACCCATGTATCTATAAATACTCATGCTCTAATGCAGTATGTCTCATCCTAAATCAGAGCAGTAAACACATACAATAGCTCATACTACCTAGAGAAACATAATCATAGAAAGCATGAAAGCAGTTCAAATCCTTTTACCTATTGTCCTCTTGGCTTTGGCATCCTCTCTTGCCTCTGCTTATGACCCTAGCCCGCTACAAGACTTCTGTGTGGCAATCAATGACACTAAGAATGGTGGTATGTATTGTAAATGTATCATATTTAGTCTTTTATTGATTAAATATAAACTTCATTTGTTATCTTCCTCGTGTTTACTTTTCCCCAGGTTTTAAGTGAGTTTAATTACACCCTTCTACATGTCCAAAAGTAACATTTTAGCAAATTTTGTTTGCAGTGTTTGTGAATGGGAAATTCTGCAAGGACCCAAAGCTTGCCAATGCCAATGATTTTTTCTTCAAAGGACTCAATAAGCCTGGAAACACATCCAACGCAGTTGGTTCAAGAGTTACACAAGTTAATGTTCAGCAAATTCTAGGACTCAACACTCTTGGTGTATCCTTGGCTCGCATTGACTTTGCACCTAAAGGCTTAAACCCTCCCCACATTCACCCTCGTGCCTCTGAGATACTGGTTGTGGAAGAGGGTACTCTTTACGTGGGATTTGTCACATCCAACACAGAAAACCGTCTGTTCACCAAGGTGCTTAAGAAGGGAGATGTGTTTGTGTTTCCAATTGGCCTAATTCACTTCCAGTTGAATGTGGGCTGATGGAAATGCCGTCGCCTTTGCTGGCCTAAGCAGCCAGAATCCAGGGGTTATTACCATAGCAAATGCTGTATTTGGATCCAATCCTCCCATATCTCCCGACGTGCTTACCAAGGCCTTTCAAGTGGACAAGAATGTAGTTAAATACCTTCAAAAGCAGTTCTAGTTATACAATGATTATAGGACTTGGAGTTTTCAGTTATGAATTTGTTGAATAATTTATTTGTGGATTTCTTCATGCACCTTTGTCATAGAGAATAAAAATTAAAATGTATTGCTGGTTATGTACCCTCAATTTGTTTGGATTTATGGTATCAATATAATATTCCAATTTTACTATGACTCCTGTTGTCTCTCTTTCTTTCATCCACGAGTACTAATAAGCAAACACCTCTTGAGTACTCTTGACTCACAAGTAGATCATTCTGTACATTAGTCTGAAATAGCAATGTTTCAACTTCTGACAATTAACACCAATTCTGTTTCTTGGAAGAGGCAATAAGTGCATGCCTACTCAATTGAATAGATAGCTGGTTTCTTATTTATGATTGAGCTCTGCATTTTCTCCTGCTAGCTTGTTGAGAAGTTTTCATTAAAATTTGTATATAATTCAGGTTTAGCATAATCTTAACCAAGATGATTCAAAGAAAGTTAGGCATACATTTTTGCACAATGTTATCGCTAAATATTCCAAGAGATACAACCTGATGCAAAAGCTAGTCTAGAATGCTTTTGAATAACTATACTACTTAATTCAGAGTGAAATCACAACTTATAGCTATATCTCTTCTTCTTGTTAATGAATGTTGTTTGTATTTTGTAAGATGAGAGGAAAGGGAATAAATTTAAAACCAAAATAATGGACATTGGTTTACGTAGAAAATACTCATGTCCTAGAAGATGTTTTACTCAATGTGCACCCAAGAAGGCCTTATGCTCACGTTTTGGCAATTTTGGGTATATACTACATAGCAATATAGCATGCTGTGGTCTATGCATGACTAAATGCAAAGTTTTTCCAATTGCATTCTAAAATATGCCCTCAGAAGTAGGAAGCAAAATATTAATTTCTTCCACACATTGCATTTGAATATATAATTTATTATTGACTTTGTGACCAAGTTGATTATATACGTGATGGGTATGTTCCACCATACGGGAAACCTCTGCCAATATTTTTAGTAATTGTTTTATGTTTAATTGTCGGTACCAGACTTTATTTTAATTCTATAATATTTTGATAGTATTAACTATAATATGTTTTAAGTTGTGATGTACACTCTGCCAATATTTTTAGTAATTGTTTTATGTTTAATTGTCGGTACCAGACTTTATTTTAATTCTATAATATTTTGATAGTATTAACTATAATGTGTTTTAAGTTGTGATGTACACTACTTGTATATTCAGGGATACGGGGATATGAACATCCATTTCTCCGGCCATTCATACCTTCATTTTTGGGGTGTGACAATAATGATATTCTTATGTCTTACCATTATAGTACCGAACTGCTAGTATTTTATACTAGGATTTTGAAATAGTTTCCTGTCATGCTCCATTATCAAGGTGATAAATACAGATAAATATAAGTAATTAAAGTAGTGCTTCAAATCACTTATAGCTATCTCTATATAAGGATAACAATTTTATCCCACGCAGGACATTGATTCCTTAATGGGAAGAACAGTTTAAGTAGGACTGTACACGGGTTCTTGGCCTAGTCTATAAAAGCATGTGCTTATATCAAATACAAGACTTCAGTGAGTGTTACGTGAAGTGTGTTCTAATTCTCTACAAGTACTTAGATAACAATAACTGAAGGTACGTAATTTATTTATAGTATATTAATGTAATTTATTGAATATGCTAACATGTGGTATCAATGTCTTATTCATGTTGTCTTGTTCAATATAAATAAAATTCACATGTTACACTTTTTTTTCTATATTTCGACATATACGTTATTATGTTTTATTTAATTAACTCAATTATAGTAATCTTGTAATAAATATATAGATTATAAGGGTTATAAAATTAAACAGATTTATAGGTTTTATTATATCTTGTAAATGATTCAATGATTGATTGGGTTATATATATAAATATTTGATTTTTGTTCCGCTGCATGTGCTTCAAGTTCTAATTTTGCTGGCAACAAAATCTTGCAGTTTTGATCTATATGATATATATAACTTGATCAACTATGTTATTGGCATATATCACTTTTATTTATACTTATGGTTGATTATGGATATGTCATATACAGGATAATTTAGTTGATGTAATTATTTTATTCTTAATTTGTTATTTTTTTAGGGACTTGTTTGAGAATGTTTATGGTGAGAAAATGTTTTATTTTGTTGCGGTATATTCTCTTTTGTCGAAACTATTTGCAGAAAATTATTACATATATTAACATAAGGATACTAGTTTATACTCTAGTTTATTAGTATGTCATTTTAAAGTTTTTAAATATCAATAATTTAAGAGTAAGCACACCATCGTAAGTAGGCCTGGCTCACTGAGCTTAGCTCGTTTGAGTTTACGAGCCAAGCATGAACAAGATTTTGGGACTCGATTAGAAGATCGAGCATTTGGGCTCAGGATCGAGAAGCTCGCGAGTAACTCAAATAGGCTCAGTCCATAAACATTTTACACATTTACTAATTATTTTAGTTAGAAATATATTTTGGATGTATTTCAAGTTTGCTTGTATTAGATTGCTTGAATGATTTATATTGTTACTGTTACTAAAACATGGATAGGTACATTGGTTTAAGTAGGAAAAAAAACATTTGATTTAAAAATAGGTCTTACAAGCTCGAGTCAAGCTCGAACTCAAATTTTATTTTATTTTATCAAACACGAGCCGAGATCGAACAAGCAAAAACTTTCTTGTGCTCAAATAGAGCTTAGTCGAACAAGATCGAGATCAGCGCGTGTCCAACTCTAATCTTAAGCCATTATAATATTTTTGTAGTCATAAGGAAGTAAATTATTAGACTACATAAAGTTAATTGACATCTAGTATTGACTATTAGATTGTAAAAAAAATTAAAAAAGTTCCACGTGGAAGTTAATATTTTTCACAATTTAGTTGGGATAAAATAGTAAATTTTAAAATTAAGGGTAGATAGTCATATGCCCACATGTATGATTTATTTATTTCTTATATTTTTAAATTCACTAGTCTTATTATTAAAGTTTAATAAACTAATAACAATTAATTTATGAAATATTAAACACTACCCACAGAGAAGTTGTTATTTTCATAAATTTAATTGTAATAAGTTAGTGAATTTTTGGTGTAAGATTATATAATCATATGCCCACGTGGACGGATTATTTATTTCAAGTGTTCTTAGGTTCACTAGTCTTATTTAAAGTTTTAGTAAATTAAACAATTTTGTGACATCTTTTCACAGGAAAGTTGAATTTACTAATTTGAATGTAATATTGGTCAATTCAAATAAAGTTTTAGCTCGTAGCATGACATGTGAATTTATTTTGTTATTTGTGTTATTTCAACTATACTTTTTTAATGATTATTCTTTTAAAATATGTTATTTTGTGATATTATTGTACTGTAGTAAAATACACTTTTAGCCGTAAGGTGCATGGACCTTAATTTGGCCTTTCTTGTGAATCAATGAATCACTTGTTTACGGAATCAAGTATCTCATTTAAGAGGATTTGAATGAGTGGTGGGAGCAACCCACTTGCCTAAGTCTAATACTCATTAATAAACTTGAAAAATTGGCTTAACCAGACTAAACCGATTCTTTTGTTTGAAAAGTTCACTTGTAGTAGTTACAGAATGGTTCGTCCGTCCATATATTAAAATAAGCTCTAAATTTACCAAGTCTTTCTTTAGTGCTTTGTGCAAGGTAAAGAATACTGACCAGTTCAATCTCTCCATTGACCCACGTATCTATAAATACTCATGCTCTAATGCAGTATGTCTCGTCCTAAATCAGAGCAGTAAACGCAAACAATAGCTCATACTACCTTGAGAAACATAGTCATAGAAAGCATGAAAGCAGTTCAAATCCTTTTACCTATTGTCCTCTTGGCTTTGGCATCCTCTCTTGCCTCTGCTTATGACCCTAGCCCGCTACAAGACTTCTGTGTGGCAATCAATGACACTAAGAATGGTGGTATGTATTGTAAATGTATCATATTTAGTCTTTTATTGATTAAATATAAACTTCATTTGTTATCTTCCTCGTGTTTACTTTTCCCCAGGTTTTAAGTGAGTTTAATTACACCCTTCTACATGTCCAAAAGTAACATTTTTGCAAATTTTGTTTGCAGTGTTTGTGAATGGGAAATTCTGCAAGGACCCAAAGCTTGCCAATGCCAATGATTTTTTCTTCAAAGGACTCAATAAGCCTGGAAACACATCCAACGCAGTTGGTTCAAGAGTTACACAAGTTAATGTTCAGCAAATTCTAGGACTCAACACTCTTGGTGTATCCTTGGCTCGCATTGACTTTGCACCTAAAGGCTTAAACCCTCCTCACATTCACCCTCGAGCCTCTGAGATACTGGTGGTGGAAGAGGGTACTCTTTACGTGGGATTTGTCACATCCAACACAGAAAACCGTCTGTTCACCAAGTTGCTTAAGAAGGGAGATGTGTTTGTGTTTCCAATTGGCCTAATTCACTTCCAGTTGAATGTGGGTGATGGAAATGCCGTCGCCTTTGCTGGCCTAAGCAGCCAGAATCCAGGGGTTATTACCATAGCAAATGCTGTATTTGGATCCAATCCTCCCATATCTCCCGACGTGCTTACCAAGGCCTTTCAAGTGGACAATAATGTAGTTAACTACCTTCAAAAGCAGTTCTAGTTATACAACCATTAGAGGACTTGAAGGCTTCAGTTATGAATTTGTTGAATAATTTATTTGTGGGATTTCTTCATGCACCTTTGTCAAACAGCATAAAAATTAAAATGTATTGCTGGTTATGTTCCCTCAATTTGTTTGGATTTATGGTATCAATATAATATTCCAATTTTACTATGACTTCTGTCTATCTCTCTTTCTGCTTTCATCCACAAGTACTAATAAACAAACACCTCGAGTACTCTTGACTCACAAGTAGATCATTCTTTACACCAGTCTGAAATAGCAATATGTTTCAACTTCTGACAATTAACACCAGTTCTGTTTCCTGGAAGAGGCAATAAGTGCATGCCTACTCAATTGAATAGATAGCTGGTTTCTTATTTATGATTGAGCTCTGCATTTTCTCCTGCTAGCTTGTTGAGAAATTTTCTTACTAATAAAATTTGTATATAATTCAGGTTTAGCATAATCTTAACCAAGATGATTCAAAGAAAGTTAGGCATACATTTTTGCAGAATTTTGTCGCTAAATATTCCAAGAGCTAGATACAACCTGATGCAAAAGCTAGTCTAGAATGCTTTTGAATAACTAAACTACTTAATTCAGATTGAAATCACAACTTATAGTATATTTCTTCTTCTTGTTAATGAATTTTGTTTGTATTTTGTAAGATGAGAGGAAAGGGAATAAATTTAAAACCAAAATAATGGATATTGGTTTACGTAGAAAATACTCATGTCCTAGAGATGTTTTACTCAATGTGCACCCAAGAAGGCCTTAGGCTCACGTTTTGGCAATTTTGGGTATATACTATATAGAAATATAGCATACTGTGGTCTATGCATGCCAAAAGGCAAAGTTTCTCCTATTGAATTCTAAAATATGCCCTCCGAAGTAGGAAGCAAAATATTAATTTCTTCCACACATTGCATTTGAATATTAACTGTTGTAGTTCAGTCATTCCTTCATCAAGACAGTTAAGAGCAGGACTCGAAATTAAAACAATTCTTTTTTTTTTTTTTGCTAAAATAAATGTAATACAATACTTAAATTATTTTAAACTAATTTAACCCAAACGAGCCCATTAGGTTATGCTCCTCACATATCTAAAATGAGAGAAAATAATTCATGTTAAAAGTGAAAACTACATCAAGAGCATAAGAAACCAGCGAATTCATAGAACAGCTTTTACAAAGGAACATAAGGAACTCCAGAATATAAGAACCAATCACTGGTTTTAACTTTGATATCAATGCCAATAGGCCAAAAAAGAACACATAAACCAAGCATGCAAAAATAGAGTACATTCCTGTAAAGCGCTAAAGGGTTCATCTCCAAGCACAAGGTGCAAGTCTGAAACACATTGAAATATGGCAGCATAACTGCATTTTCTTTTGTCCACATAATAGACTTAAACAACACCTTTCATGCCTAATGTTCCAACTCTTGAGTACTCTTAACTCACAAGGAGATCATTCTGTACATTTGTCTGAAATGGCAATGTTTCAACTTCAGACAATTAACACCAGTTCTGTTTCCAGGAAGAGGCAATAAGTTCATGCCGACTTGATTGAATCGATAGCTGGTTTCTTATTTATGTTTTAGCTCTACCGTTGCAACTCTACATTTTCTCGTGCCAGCTTGTTGACAAATTTTCGTATTGTTAAATTTGTAAATAGTTCAGCTCTAGCATAATCTTTAACAATGATTCAAAGAAAGTTATTCATAGATTACATGTTTGTGATAAATTACTAAGTACAATTATTTTTATAAGATCTTCTTGTTCGAATTTAGGATTAAGGGAAAGAGGATGAATTTAAACATATACACTACATTCTGTTGACCGATCTTGCTAATGTCATTCTATTGTAAAACTGATTTTTTATTTTGAAAATGAGGTTGAATTGTGAAAAACGCCTATATAAATTTCTATCACCATTCATATAGATGTTTGGGGCATTATTGACAGATCATTTGTGCAATTTAAGAAATTTATTAAGTATTACATAAAATTATGCATAACAAGTGGGGGAAGATGCATGGAATTTGATATGGTTATGAGAAGTTGAAGGGGAAGTTACATTAAGCTTCATTTTCTTGTCATGGTATTTAAATCTTAAGATGGCTCATTTGTAAAGGTTCAAGACCAAATCAACAATGGAATTATCTTTATCTTCTTTCATTGTTTTAGGAGTAGTATAATGATAGATTCTCTGATATCTCTTTCTGTTCCCCATCTTCATCTTCATCTACAACACTTTTCATAATTCAATATGTAATTGTTATAACCTAATAGTTTAATATATGTTTTTAGATGTTTGTACGCAAATTAGTGTAGCATTAGGAAAATAATATATGTATATATCGATATCAATATATATACATAAAAACTTAATTTTCACCATTCTAGTAGTTCAATTAAAATTAAAGAACACGTGCAATTTGATTAATGGGCGTAATAATTAAGAAAATAGTATAAAGCATTATAAAACAACTTTGATATATATATATAAGGCATAGATTAATTTTTAGCCACACAAGTTCCATGTTTGACTTTGACATTTAAGGTTTTTTTTTTTTTTTGTCTTTTGTTATATTCATTTTTTCTCCTTTTTCCTTTGGATGATGCACCGCCTCCATTTCCTTCTGCCGAATCTCCCCTGCTCCCTTCCTTCACGATGCCAAGATTCATTAACTATAGGAGCGTTAGAATTTCCTTGTTTTAGTCAAGATAAGGTATAGGTTAGTCTTCTTTCTTTCCACTTTGTTCAAAGTTGTTTTTTTTTAATTTTGTTTTATTTCCTTGTTGCCATGGGTATCATCCCCCTTATCAAGCATGTATACTCTGTTTTTAGGCTAGGAATTTAAAGCTTGAGTGTATAATTTTCCTGACCGTACGCCTAAGAGTTCTTGGGTGTATATGTGGCCGTGTGGGTGTGTGTGAGGGGATCAAGGAGGAAGGCTTTGGCGGCTGCATATGGGCTGTAATCATGCCTTGTTTTCTGGTCACTTTAGCCGTGAGGAATAGTTGAGTTGTGGCACCGTCTTCTGTAGGTTGCCAGCTGAGATGGAAGCATGGAAGGAGGATGGAGGCTCGGCCGTGGTAGCACAGCTGCCATAGGCGCAGGCAGGGGCCTGGCAGAGTGGAGTGGCTGGAAAACCTTGGTCATTTCAGCCGTGTCACACCATGTATTAGGAAGCCATATATCTGATTTTTTTTTTTTTGTGTGTGTTGTGAAGGTTTGGCCATGGTTGTGACTCAACTCGTGTATTAAGAGTAAACTGGTGAATTGAGTAAGGGTACAGTAGAAGAAAGTGTATAATCGGTTGCGAACAATGGAGACTAGGAAGCTGTACATTCATATAAAAGAATAGGTAGATAGCAACTAATTATTAAATCAAATTAAGGACTAATTGAATCTAGTTAAAAGAGAAGTAAGTGTATTGGAAGTAATTATAGTTAAAAATACTTGCAATTTGAAAAGAGAGTTCCAATCACTTAATTTGTGCACTTTTGGTAATAAGTGCAAATTATGTGTGATGAATATCACATGAATAGAGTGGGATTATCTTGATAATAATCACATGCCTATAATTATTAATATGAGTTAAAAAGAAATAGACGTATAAAATTTATTATTCACAAGGAATTTAAATTCGATCAACATGTATCTCAGTAATTATAACAATAATGATAATAACAACCAAAAATAAATAAATAGATTAGAATAAAATAAATAAGTTAACGCTAAACCATATAAAAATGGAGGTGAATAATTTTATTTTAAATGAGTAAGGGAAATGGCTTGAATAATTGTTTATATGGCGATTACTATAAGTAATATGTATGAATTCCTGTTTTTTTCAATTCTAGACCGTGTCGAGGATATTCCGACACTACCACAAGCTAAACGGACTGACGAATCTCGTTCATAAGTCTTGTGAGTGAATTATGTGCTTTATAGTTATCAGATTTTTGAGTGCAATTATGTGTGTATTTGAAATGATGTGTAATGATAAAATTAAGCAAATGAGTGATTTCAGTGATTTATTAGATGATATGTGTTGGACATTGACTGTGGTTGATAAAGGCCAACAACGTAAAATTTTTCTGAAAAATAGTTTTCATTTTTGAAATTAAAGTCCAGGTGTACCTAGGCTACTTGAATTTGAAAGTTTTTATGAGTTATTCTGATTCCGACAATTGTTTTGAAAACAACTGGAGTGCTCAATCCGGTGGAATGGATTTGTGCACGGAGAATCACTTGTTGTGCAGGCGCGTAAATGCCTGGTAGGAGGAGATATTGTTGTGCGGGACTGAGTTACTTGTTGGCTCTTTAATTGTTAATTGGTTGTTTAATTGTTGGTTTACGTGTATAATTTGCTTGCTATCTTGAAATTGTGAATTGAGTGAACTGTGATCAAATGACCATAATAACCACGTACGTGCATCCACAAATTTAAAGATGAGTTTTAAACTATAATATATGTGTTGTATGATACTGGTACCCGTAAGGTACATGATTTGCTTACTGAGTCCTTGTGACTCACCCGTTTCTTTTGTGGTTGTTTTTTTTCTTAGTTTCCAAGAAACCGCTATTGGTCATTATAGAGTTGCTACTTGCCGACACTGCTGCAGGCAAGGTATATTTCGGAGATCGCATACTTGGATCGTATGGGGCGATATTTGCAGTCACTCTAGGTGCTATGCATTATTGTTAAATACATATTGAGTTCACCCCGGTGATTACATGTTTTGTCAGGAACAGAGATCCCCTGTAAATTTTAATATTATAATTTATTATTGACTTTGTGACCAAGTTGATTATATACGTGATGGGTATGTTTCACCTTACATGGAATCTCTACCAATATTTTCAGTAATCGTTTTATGTTTAATTGTCGGTACCAGACTTTATTTTAACTCTATATTATTTTGATAGTATTAATTATAATATGTTTTAAGTTGTGATGTACATTACTTGCATATTCAGGATTACAGGGATATGGACACCCATTTTTCCGGACAGTCATACCTTCATTTTTGGGGTGTGACAATAATGATATTTTTATGTCTTACCACTATAATACCGAACTGCTAGTATTTTATACTAGGATTTTTAAATAGTTTCCTATCATTCTTCATTATCAAGGTGATAAATACATATAAATATAAGTAATTAAAATAGTGGTTCAAATCACTTATAGCTATCTCTATATAAGGATAACAATTTTATCCCACTCAGGACATTGATTCCTTAATGGGAAGAACAGCTTAAGTAGGACTGTACACGGGTTCTTGGCCTAGTCTATAAAAGCATGTGCTTATATCAAATACAAGACTTTAGTGAGTGTTACGTGAAGTGTGTTCTAATTCTCTACAAGTACTTAAGTAACAATAACTGAAGGTACGTAATTTATTTATAGTATATTAGTGTAATTTATTGAATATGCTAACATGTGGTATCAAAGTCTTATTCAAGTTGTCTTGTTCAGTATAAATAAAATTCACATGTTATACTTTTTTTTCTATATTTCGACATATACATTATATTTTATTTAATTAACTCAATTATAGTAATCTTGTAATAAATATATAGATTATAAGGGTTATAAAATTAAACAGATTTATAGGTTTTATTATATCTTGTAAATGATTCAATGATTGATTGGGTTATATATATAAATTTTTGATTTTTGTTCCGCTGCATGTGTTTCAAGTTCTAATTTTGCTGGCAACAAAATCTTGCAGTTTTGATCTATATGATATATATAGCTTGATCAACTATGTTATTGGCATATATCACTTTTATTTATACTTATGGTTGATTATGGATATGTCATATATAGGATAATTCAGTTGATGTAATTATTTTATTCTTAATTTGTTACATATATAGGATAATTCAGTTGATGTAATTATTTTATTCTTAATTTGTTATTTTTTTAGGGACTTGTTTGAGAATGTTTATGGTGAGAAAATGTTTTTTTTTTTTTTTTGCGGTATATTCTCTTTTGTCGAAACTATTTGCAGAAAATTATTACATATATTAACATAAGGATACTAGTTTATACTCTAGTTTATTAGTATGTCATTTTAAAGTTTTTAAATATCAATAATTTAAGAGTAAGCACACCATCTTAAGTAGGGCTGGCTCACTGAGCTCAGCTCATTTGAGTTTACGTGCCAAGCACGAACAAGATTTTGGGACTCGATTAGAAGATTGAGCATTTGGGCTCAGGATCGAGAAGTTCACGAGTAGCTCAAATAGGCTCAGTCCATAAACAATTTACACCTTTATGAATTATTGTAGTTAGAAATATATTTTGGATGTATTTTAAGTTTGCTTGAATGATTTATATTATTACTGTTACTAAAACAGGAATAGGTACATTTGTTTAAGTACGAAAAAAGAAATTTGGTTTGAGAATAGGTTTTACATGCTCGAGCCGAGCTAGAACTCAAATTTTATTTTATTTTATCAAACATGAGCCGATATCGAACAAGCAAAAGCTTTATCGTGCTCAAATAGAGCTTAGTCGAACAGGATCGAGATCAACGCGTGTCCAGCCCTAATCTTAAGCCATGATAATATTTTTGTAGTCATAAGGGGGTAAATTATTAGACTACATAAAGTTAATTGACATCTAGTATTGACAATTAGACTGTGAAAATAATTTAAAAAGTTCCAAGTGGAAGTTATTATTTTTCACAATTTAGTTGGGATAAAATAGTAAATTTTAAGATTAAGGGTAGATAGACATATGCCCACATGTATGATTTATTTATTTCTTGTATTTTTAAATTCACTAGTCTTATTATTAAAGTTTAATAAACTAATAACAATTAATTCATGAAATATTAACATTACCCACAGAGAAGTTGTTATTTTCATAAATTTAATTTTAATAAGTTAGTGAATTTTTGGTGTAAGATTATATAATCATATGCCCACATGTACGGATTATTTATTTCAAGTGTTCTTAGATTCACTAGTCTTATTTAAAGTTTTAGTAAATTAATACATATAGTGAGAAAGTTGAATTTACTAATTTGAATGTAATATTGGTTAATTCAAAAAGTTTTAGCTTGTAGCATGACATGTGAATTTACTTGGTTATTAGGTGTTATTTCAACTATACTTTTTAAATGATTATTCTTTTAAAAATATGTTATTTTGTGATATTATTGTACTGAAGTAAAATACACTTTTAGCCTTCAGGTGCATGGACCTTAATTTGGCCTTTCTTGTGAATCAATGAACCACTTGTTTCCATGCACGGAATCAAGTATCTCATTTGAGAGGATTTGAATGAGTGGTGGGAGCAATCCATTTGCCTAAGTCTAATACTCATTAATAAACTTGAAAAATTGGCTTAAGCAGATTAAACCGATTCTTTTGTTTGAAAAGTTCACTTGTAGTAGTTACAGAATGGTTCGTCCGTCCATATATTAAAATAAGCTCTAAATTTACCAAGTCTTTCTTTGGTGCTTTGTGCAAGGTAAAGAATACTGACCAGTTCAATCTCTCCATTGACCCAGGTATCTATAAATACTCATGCTCTAATGCAGTATGTCTCATCCTAAATCAGAGCAGTAAACACATACATTAGCTCATACTACCTAGAGAAAGATAATCATAGAAAGCATGAAAGCAGTTCAAATCCTTTTACCTATTGTCCTCTTGGCTTTGGCATTCTCTCTTGCCTCTGCTTATGACCCTAGCCCACTACAAGACTTCTGTGTGGCAATCAATGACACTAAGAATGGTGGTATGTATTGTAAATGTATCATATTTAGTCTTTTATTGATTAAATATAAACTTCATTTGTTATCTTCCTCGTGTTTACTTTTCCTCAGCTTTTAAGTGAGTTTAATTACACCCTTCTACATGTTCAAAAGTAACATTTTTGCACATTTTGTTTGCAGTGTTTGTGAATGGGAAATTCTGCAAGGACCCAAAGCTTGCCAATGCCAATGATTTTTTCTTCAGAGGTCTCAATAAGCCTGGAAACACATCCAACGCAGTTGGTTCAAGAGTTACACAAGTTAATGTTCAGCAAATTCTAGGACTCAACACTCTTGGTGTATCCTTGGCTCGCATTGACTTTGCACCTAAAGGCTTAAACCCTCCTCACATTCACCCTCGAGCCTCTGAGGTACTGGTGGTGGAAGAGGGTACTCTTTACGTGGGGTTTGTCACATCCAACACAGAAAACCGTCTGTTCACCAAAGTGCTTAAGAAGGGAGATGTGTTTGTGTTTCCTATTGGCCTAATTCACTTCCAGTTGAATGTGGGTGATGGAAATGCCGTCGCCTTTGCTGGCCTAAGCAGCCAGAATCCAGGGGTTATTACCATAGCAAATGCTGTATTTGGATCCAATCCTCCCATATCTCCCGACGTGCTTACCAAGGCCTTTCAAGTGGACAAGAATGTAGTTAACTACCTTCAAAAGCAGTTCTAGTTATACAACCATTAGAGGACTTGAAGTCTTCAGTTATGAATTTGTTGAATAATTTATTTGTGGATTTCTTCCTGCACCTTTGTCAAAGAAAATAAAAATAAAAATGTAGTGCTGGTTATGTACCTCAATTTGTTTGGATTTATGGTATCAATATAATATAGCGATTTTACTATGACTCCTCTCTGTCTCTCTTTCTTTCATCCACGAGCACTACTAAGCAAACACCTCTTGAGTACTCTTGACTCACAAGGTGATCATTCTGTACATTTGTCTGAACTAGCAATATGTCTCAACTTCTGACACTTAACACCAGTTCTGTTTCCTGGAAGAGGCAATAAGTGCATGCCAACTCGATTGAATCGATAGCTGGTTTCTTATTTATATTTGAGCTCTACCGTTGCAACTCTACATTTTCTCGTGCCAGCTTGTTGCCAAATTTTCATATTGTTAAATTTGTAAATAGTTCAGCTTTAGTATAATCTTTAACAATGATTCAAAGAAAGTGATTCATGGATTACATGTTAGTAATAATTTACTAAGTATAATTATTTTTATAAGATCTTCTTGTTCGAATTTAGGATTAAGGGAAAGAGGATGAACTTAAACATATACAGTACATTCTGTTGACCGATCTTGCTAATGTCATTCTATTGTAAAACTGATTTTTTATTCTGTAAATAAGGTTGAATTGTGAAAAACGTCTATATAAATTTCTATCACCATTCACATAGATGTTTGGGGGCATTATTGACAGATTATTTGTGCAATTTAAGAAATTTATTAAGTGTTACATGAAATTATGCATAACAAGTGGGGGAAGATGTATGGAATTTGATATGGCTATGAGAAGTTGAAGGGGAAGTTACTTTAAGCTTCATATTCTTGTCATGGTATTTAAATCTTAAGATGGCTCATTTGTAAAGGTTCAAGACCAAATCAACAATGGAATTATCTTTATCTTTTTTCATTGTTTTAGGAGTAGTATAATTATAGATTCTCTGATCTCTCTCTCTGTTCCTCATCTTCATCTTCATCTGCAACACTTTTCATAATTCAATATATAATGATATTCTTATGTCTTACCACTATAATACCGAACTACTAGTATTTTATACTAGGATTTTTAAATAGTTTCCTGTCATGCTCCATTATCAAGGTGATAAATACATATAAATATAAGTAATTAAAGTAGTGGTTCAAATCACTTATAGCTATCTCTATATAAGGATAACAATTTTATCCCAGACACTAATTCCTTGATGGGAAGAACAGTTTAAGTAGGACTGTACACGAGTTATTGGCCTAGTCTATAAAAGCATGTGCTTAATCAAATACAAGACTTCTGTGAATGTTCTGTGAAGTGTGTTCTAATTCTCTACAAGTACTTAGGTAACAATAATTGATGGTACGTAATTTATTTATAGTATATTAGTGTAATTTATTGAATATGCTAACATGTGGAATCAATGTCTTATTCATGTTGTCTTGTTCAGCATAAATAAAAATCACATGTTATACTTTTTTTCTATCTTTCGACATATACGTTATTATGTTTTATTTAATTAACTCAATTATAGTAATCTTGTAATAAATATATAGATTATAAGGGTTATAAAATTAAACAGATTTATAGGTTTTATTATAATCTTGTAAATGATTCAATGATTGATTGGGTTATATATATAAATATTTGATTTTTGTTCCGCTGCATGTGCTTCAAGTTCTAATTTTGTTGGCAACAAAATCTTGCAGTTTTGATCTATATGATATATATAGCTTGATCAACTGTGTTATTGGCATATGTCAGTTTTATTTATACTTATGGTTGATTATGGATATGTCATATATAGGATAATTCAGTTGATATAATTATTTTATGCTTAATTTGTTAATTTTTTTGGGACTTGTTTGAGAATGTTTATGGTGAGAAAATGTTTTATTTTGTGGCGGTATATTCTCTTTTGTCAAAACTATTTGTAGAAAATTATTACATATATTAACATAAGGATACTAGTTTATACTCTAGTTTATTAGTATGTAATTTTAAAGTTTTTAAATATCAATAATTTAAGAGTAAGCACACCATCTTCAGTAAGGTCGGCTCACGGCTCGATAAAGCTCGGTTCGTTTGAGTTTATGAGCTATCCACGAACAAGATTTAGGGACTCGATTAGAAGTTCGAGTTTTTGGGCTTAGGATCAAGAAGTTCGCGAGTAGCTCGAATAGGCTTGGTCCATAAACATTTTACACCTTTACTAATTATTTTAGTTAGAAATATATTTTGGAAGTATTTCTAGTTTGCTTGTATTAGATTGTTTGAATGATTTATATTGTTACTGTTACTAAAACAGGAATAGGTACATTGGTTTAAGTAAGGAAAAAGACATTTTGTTTAAGAATAGGTCTTACGAGCTAGAGCAAAGATCGAACTCAAATTTTATTTTATTTTATCGAACATGAGCCGAGCTTGAACAAGGAAAAACTTTCTTGTGCTCAAATAGAGCTTAGTCGAACAGGATCGAGTTCGGCGCATGTCTAACCCTAATCTTAAGTCATGATAATATTTTTGTAGTCGGAAGGAAATAAATTATTTGACTACATAAAGTTAATTGACATATAGTGCTGACAATTAGATTGTGAAAATAATTAAAAAAAGTTCCAAGTGGAAGTTATTATTTTTCACAATTTAGTTGGGATAAAATAGTAAATTGTAAACATTAAGGGTAGATTGTCATATGCCCACATGTATGATTTATTTATTTCTTGTATTTTTATATTCATTAGTCTTATTATTAAAGTTTAATAAAATAATAAAAATTAATTTATGAAATTTTAACTCTACCTACAAAGAAGTTGTTATTTTCATAAATTTAATTTAATAAGTTAGTGAATTTTTGGTGTAAGATTATATAATCATATGCCCACATGTACAGATTATTTATTTCAGGTGTTCTTAGATTCATTAGTCTTATTTAAAGTTTTAGTAAATAAATACATATAGTGAGAAAGTTGAATTTACTAATTTGAATGTAATATTGGTTAATTCAAAATAAAGTTTTGGCTCGTAGCATGACATGTGAATTTACTTGGTTATTTGGTGTTATTTCAACTATACTTTTTTAATGATTATTCTTTTAAAAATATGTTATTTTGTGATATTATTTTATTGAAGTAAAATACACTTTTAGCCTTCAGGTGCATGGACCTTAATTTGGCCTTTCGTGTGAATGAATGAACCACTTGTTTCCATGCACGGAATCAAGTATCTCATTTGAGAGGTTTTGAATGAGTGATGGGAGCAATCCATTTGCCTAAGTCGAATACTCATTAAAATCAAATTAATAAAGTTATAATTTAGGATTCTAACTTGATTGTGAGAAAGTCAAGTATTTTTAAGTTATTAAGGATCAATATATAAAAATCGGAGATGTAGGATGGCACCTTGACGAAGAAGTTTTCAGGCATAAGGTTTAACAACTTTAAAAGATGTGCGCGAATACATTAGGATATTGCTTCAACAAAAATTTTGAAAGTTGAAATTATGAGGCTATTTCTTGTAAACTTTAAGTTTTCTTACTAACAAGTTCGGATCATTGAAGATATCTTATAGCACACGTAAAGAAAATTGGTCTTTTAATGAGCTTTTAGCAATGTATTTTCTAGAAAAAGAGGGATTTGTTGTGGGAAACTAGTTGTAAATTTAGTTACTAATGGTAAACAAAAAAAAAAAAAAAAAAAAAAAAGGAAAGAAAGACAAAAGTGTTCTAAAAGAAAGAAGAAGGTAAAATGCATATAAAGTAAATTTTTGTTTTTCTTTTGTCAAAAATTCAATGTTTTGAAACCCAGATCGGCCTGGTTGGTGAAACCGGTCAGACCCTATCCCGAGTGTTATCTCGGGCTGGATTAAGCCAAAAACTTGAAATAGCGATTGACCTTGGCATAATTTTAAGACCCTACTTGAATTAAATATATATATCTATATAATTAAATAAAATAAGCTTGTAATAGATTATTTGGTTTTAGTTTTAGTTTTCATTTATACTTTTTCATTTCTTATTTCTTATTTCACATCAAATTATTATTATGTACATAATTTATATTTTTTATATTAAACATTAAAAAAAAAATATGGGTTAACCCGGGACCCGGGTACTTGTCCAGGTCAACCCCAAAGTCGAGTTTCAAAACAATGAAAAAATTTGAGTTACCTCAAGTACAAGACATGCTTGAAAAAGAGATATATTTATCATTGTTATAATAATATATTGTGCACTGAATTTGGTTCAACTGTCCATGGTACTGTTACTATACATGATTTTTTTTAAATATATGTAAACCAAAATAAGGTGAACAAAATATCTATTCAATAAACCTAAGTGTGTTCACAAGTAGAAGTAATGAATTTTTTTTTTAAATATATTTTTATTCCATCATTTTCTATAAAATAATATTTTAGTTGAAATTATTAAAGAATGGTCGAGCCTAGTTTCAAAATTAAAATTTTCATATTTTGATAAGAATCCATTATTAAATCGGAACGTTGAATGTTTAGTGGACCATTTAAGGATGTTTCAATTAGATTACAAATATGAGTGCAGTCTTGTAACTACACATAAATATTCTAGAGTTGAATAATGTATTATCAATTATAATTTCTCTAAATTGTGATATAAAAAATAAATTCAGAGTGTGAAAATGTTGGTCAAATAATATGTAATTGCAGTCTTTATCAAGTAATAAAACCAGAAAATTGTTGGTTCTATATTACACTAAATTAACTAAAGATATGGGCTAGAGTCAGACCCAGTCTAGCCCATATCTTGTTTAACTTATAAATATGAAAAATTGGCTTAAGCAGATTAAAACGATTCTTTCGTTTGAAAAGTTCACTTGTAGTAGTTACAGAATGGTTCGGCCGTCCATATATTAAAATAAGCTCTAAATTTACTAAGTCTTTCTTTAGTGCTTTGTGCAAGGCAAAGAATACTGACCAGTTCAATCTCTCCATTGACCCGTGTATCTATATATACTCATGCTCTAATGCAGTATGTCTCATCCTAAATCAGAGCACTAAACACACACAATAGCTCATACTACCTAGAGAAACATACTCATAGAAAGCATGAAAGCAGTTCAAATCCTTTTACCTGTTGTCCTCTTGGCTTTGGCATCCTCTCTTGCCTCTGCTTATGACCCTAGCCCGCTACAAGACTTCTGTGTGGCAATCAATGACACTAAGAATGGTGGTATGTATTGTAAATGTATCATATTTAGTCTTTTATTGATTAAATATCAAACTTCATTTTGTTATCTTCCTCGTGTTTACTTTTCCTCAGCTTTTAAGTGAGTTTAATTACACCTTACTACATGTTCAAAAGTAACATTTTTGCACATTTTGTTTGCAGTGTTTGTGAATGGGAAATTCTGCAAGGACCCAAAGCTTGCCAATGCCAATGATTTTTTCTTCAAAGGACTCAATAAGCCTGGAAACACATCCAACGCAGTTGGTTCAAGAGTTACACAAGTTAATGTTCAGCAAATTCTAGGACTCAACACTCTTGGTGTATCCTTGGCTCGCATTGACTTTGCACCTAAAGGCTTAAACCCTCCCCACATTCACCCTCGAGCCTCTGAGATATTGGTGGTGGAAGAGGGTACTCTTTACGTGGGATTTGTCACATCCAACACAGAAAACCGTCTGTTTACCAGAGTTCTTAAGAAGGGAGATGTGTTTGTGTTTCCTATTGGCCTAATTCACTTCCAGTTGAATGTGGGTGATGGAAATGCCGTCGCCTTTGCTGGCCTAAGCAGCCAGAATCCAGGGGTTATTACCATAGCAAATGCTGTATTTGGATCCAATCCTCCCATATCTCCCGACGTGCTTACCAAGGCCTTTCAAGTGGACAAGAATGTAGTTAACTACCTTCAAAAGCAGTTCTAGTTATACAACCATTAGAGGACTTGAAGTCTTCAGTTATGAATTTGTTGAATAATTTATTTGTGGATTTCTTCCTGCACCTTTGTCAAAGACAATAAAAATAAAAATGTACTGCTGGTTATGTACCTCAATTTGTTTGGATTTATGGTATCAATATAATATAGCGATTTTACTATGACTCCTCTCTGTCTCTCTTTCTTTCATCCACGAGCACTACTAAGCAAACACCTCTTGAGTACTCTTGACTCACAAGGAGATCATTCTGTACATTAGTCTGAAATAGCAATATGTCTCAACTTCTGACAATTAACACCAGTTCTGTTTCCAGGAAGAGGCAATAAGTGCATGCCCTCTCGATTGAATCGATAGCTGGTTTCTTATTTATGTTTGAGCTCTGCCATTGCAACTCAACATTTTTTCGTGCCAGCTTGTTAAACATATGCACTACATTCCGTTGACCGATCTTGCTAATGTCATTCTGTTGTAAAACTGATTTTTTATTAAGCAAGGAGGTTGTATTGTGAAAAACGTCTTTATAAATTTCTATCGCCATTCAAGTAGATGTTTAGGGACATTTTTGACAGATCTTTTGTGCAATTTAGGAAATTTATTAAGTATTACATAAAATTTTGCATAACAGGTGGGAGAAGTTGTTGGGAGTTAGATATGGTTATGAAAAGTTTAAAGGGAAGTTACATTAAGCTTTATTTTCTTGTCATAGTATTGAAATCTTAAGATGGCTCATTTGTAAAGGTTCATGACCAAATCAACAATGGAATTATCTTTATCTTCTTTCATTGCTTTAGGAGTAATATAATGATAGATTCTACGATCTCTCTTTTTGTTCTTCGTCTACAACACTTTTCATAATTCAATAGATAATGATATTCTTATGTCTTATCACTATAATACCGAACCGCTAGTACTTTATACTTGAATTTTGAACTGATAGCCATACAAGGTTATTCATAATCGTTAGATTTCAATTTTGAAATAGTTTACTGTCACGCTTCATGAATAATTATGAAGGTGGTAAATACAGATAAGTATAAGTAATTAAAGTAGTAGTTCAAATTATTTATAGCTATCTCTATATAAGGATAACAGTTTTATCCCACTCAGGAAATTGATTCCTTGATAAGAGGAACAATTTAAGTAGGACTGTACATGGGTTCTTGTCCTAGTTTATAAAAAACATGTGCTCATATCAAATACAAGACCTCTGTGAGTGTTATGTGAGGTGTGTTCTAATTCTCTACAAGTACTTAGGTAACGATAACTAAGGGTACGTAATTTATTGAATATGCTAACATATGCTATCAGAGCCTCATTCATGTTGTCTGGTTTAGTATAAATAAAAATCACATTTTATGCTTCTTTTCTAACTTTCGACATATATATTATTATGTCTTAATTAATTAACTCAATTAAAATAACACAACACTGTAATCTTGTAATAAATAGATAGATTATAAGGGTTATAAAATTAAACAAATTTCTAGGTTTTATTATAATCTTGTAAATGATTGATTGGGTTTTATATATAAATATTTGAATTTGTTCTTCTGCATGTGTTTCAAGTTCTAATTTTGTTGGCAACAAAATCTTGCGGTTTTGATCTATTTGATATATATAACTTGATCAACTATGTCATTGGCATATGTCAGTTTGATTTATACTTATGGATAATTGTGGATGTGTCATATATAGGATAATTCGGTTGATATAATTATTTTCTGCTTAAATATTTAATGTTTTTGGGACCTGTTTAAGAATGTTTATGGTGAGAAAATGTTTAGGATGGCACCTTGATGAATAAGTTTTCAGGCATAAAGTTTTACAACTTTAAAATATGTGCCCAACACATTTAGAATTGAGGGATATTGTTCTAACAAAAATTTTGAAAGTTGAGATAATGAGACTATTTCTTGTAACCTTTTAATTTTTTTTTTCTAACATGTTCGGATCATTCAAGATATCTTGTACCACACGTAAAGAAAATTGGTCTTTTAAATGAGCTCTTAGCAATTTATTTTCTAGAGAAAGAGGGATTGGTTGTGGGAAACTAGTTGTCAATTTAGTAACTAATGGTAAAGGAAAAAAAAAAAAAAAAAAAAAAGGAAAGAAAGGCAAAAGTGTTCTAAAATGGGAAAAAAAAAAAAAAAAAAGGTAAAATGCATATAAAGTAAATTTGTAATTTTCTTTTGTAAAAAATTAAATGTTTTGAAACCTGGATCAGTGTTGCAGGTCAAACCAATCGAACCTTGACCCGAGTGTTATTTCGGGCAGAATTAAATCAAAAACTTGTAATAGCAGTTGACTTGGATTGTCCCCAACATAATTTTAAAACCCAATCTAAATTAAATATATATATTAAAAACAAAAATAAATAAATAAAACTTGTAATAGATTATTTTTAGTTTTCATTTATACTTTTTTCATCTATTATTAATTATTTCTTATTTGACATCAAATTATTAATATGTACATAATATATATATATATATTAAAAAAATTAAAAATTAAATATGGGTTGACCGCGGACCCAGGCACTTGTTTGGGTCAACCCCCAAGTCGGGTTTCAAAACAACGAAAAAGTTTGAGTTACCTCAAGTACAAGACATGCTTGAAAAAGAGATATATTTATCTTTGTTATGATAATATATTGTATATTTAATTTGGTTCAACTGTCCATGGTACTATTACTATACATGATATTTTAAATATAGGTAAACCAAAATAAGGAAAACAAAATAAGGAAAACAAAATATCTATTCAATAAACCTAAATGTGTTCACAAGTAGAAGTAATGAGTATTTAAAGAATATATATTTTTATATTCCATCCTTTTCTATAAAGTAAAATTTTATTTGAAATTATTTAAAAATGGTCAAGCCTAGTTTAAAAATAAAATTTTCATATTTTGATAAGAAATCATTATTAAATTTGAACGCTTAGTGGACCATTTATGGATATTTCAATTAAATTTCACATATTTGTGTAGTCTTGTAACTACACATAAATGTTATAGAATTGAATAAATGAATTATCAATTATAATTTCCCCAAATTGTGATATAGGAAATAAATCCAGTGTGTGAAAATGTTGGTCAAATAATGTAATTGCAGTCTTTCTCAAGTAATAGAACCAGAAAATTGTTGGTTCTAGACAACACTAAATTAACTATAGATATGGGCTAAGTCAGACCCAGTCTAGCTCATATCCTGTTTAAATGTGTAAGTAACTTGAAAAATTGGCTTAAGCAGATTAAAACATTCTTTTGTTTGAAAAGTTCACTTGTAGTAGTTACAGAATGATTCGTCCGTCCATATATTAATATAAGCACTAAATTTACCAAGTCTTTCTTTAGTGCTTTGTGCAAGGTAAAGTATACTGACCAGTTCAATCTCTCCATTGACCCACGTATCTATAAATACTCATGCTCTAATGCAGTATGTCTCATCCTAAATCAGAGCAGTAAACACATACAATAGCTCATACTACCCAGAGAAACATAATCATAGAAAGCATGAAAGCAGTTCAAATCCTTTTACCTATTGTCCTCTTGGCTTTGGCATCCTCTCTTGCCTCTGCTTATGACCCTAGCCCACTACAAGACTTCTGTGTGGCAATCAATGACACTAAGAATGGTGGTATGTATTGTAAATGTATCATATTTAGTCTTTTATTGATTAAATATAAATTTCATTTGTTATCTTCCTCGTGTTTACTTTTCCTCAGCTTTTAAGTGAGTTTAATTACACCCTTCTACATGTTCAAAAGTAACATTTTTGCAAATTTTGTTTGCAGTGTTTGTGAATGGGAAATTCTGCAAGGACCCAAAGCTTGCCAATGCCAATGATTTTTTCTTCAAAGGACTCAATAAGCCTGGAAACACATCCAACGCAGTTGGTTCAAGAGTTACACAAGTTAATGTTCAGCAAATTCTAGGACTCAACACTCTTGGCGTATCCTTGGCTCGCATTGACTTTGCACCTAAAGGCTTAAACCCTCCCCACATTCACCCTCGAGCCTCTGAGATACTGGTGGTGGAAGAGGGTACTCTTTACGTGGGATTTGTCACATCCAACACAGAAAACCGTCTGTTCACCAAAGTGCTTAAGAAGGGAGATGTGTTTGTGTTTCCAATTGGCCTAATTCACTTCCAGTTGAATGTGGGTGATGGAAATGCCGTCGCCTTTGCTGGCCTAAGCAGCCAGAATCCAGGGGTTATAACCATAGCAAATGCTGTATTTGGATCCAATCCTCCCATATCTCCCGACGTGCTTACCAAGGCCTTTCAAGTGGACAAAAATGTAGTTAACTACCTTCAAAAGCAGTTCTAGTTATACAACAATTAGAGGACTTGCACGCTTAAGTTATGAATTTGTTGAATAATTTATTTGTGGATTTCTTATTTGTGGATTTCTTCATGCACCTTTGTCAAAGAGAATAAAAATTAAAATGTATTGCGGGTTATGTACCTCAATTTGTTTGGATTTACGGTATCAATATAATATTCCAATTTTACTATGACTCCTCTCTGTCTCTCTTTCTTTCATCCACGAGCACTACTAAGCAAAAACCTCTTGAGTACTCTTGACTCACAAGGAGATCATTCTATACATTTGTCTGAAATAGCAATATGTCGCAACTTCTGACAATTAACACCAGTTCTGTTTCCTGGAAAAGGCAATAAGTGCATGCCTACTCAACTGAATAGATAGCTGGTTTCTTATTCATGTTTGAGCTCTGCATTTTCTCCTGCTAGCTTGTTGAGAAATTTTCATATTGTTAAAATTTGTATATAATTCAGGTCTAGCATTATCTTTAACAAAAATGATTCAATTAGGAATATATTTTTGCACTATGTTATCGCTAAATATTCTAAGAGATACAACCAGATGCAAAAGCTAGTCTAGAATGCTTTTGAATAACTAAACTACTTGATTCAGATTGAAATCACAACTAATAGCTGTTTTTCTTCTTCTTGTTAATGAATGTTGTTTGTAAGATGAGAGGAAAGGGAATAAATTTAAAACAAAAATAATGGATATTGGTTTACGTAGAAATTACTCATGTCCTAGGAGATGTTTTACTCAATGTGCACCCAAGAAGGCCTTAGGCTCACGTTTTGGCAATTTTGGTTATATACTATATTGCAATATAGCATGCTGTGGTCTATGCATGCCTTAATGCTAAGTTTCTCCAATTGCATTCTAAAATATGGCCTCAAAAGTAGGAAGAAAAATATTAATTTCTTCCACACATTGCATTTGAATATTAACTGTTGTAGTTCAGTCATTTCCTTCATCAAGACAGTTAAGAGAAGGACTCGCAATTAATACAATTCTTTTTTTTGCTAAAATAAATTTAATACAATACTTAAATTATTTTAAACTAATTTAACCCAAACGTGCCGATAAGGTTATGCTCCTCACATATCTAAAATTAATTAGTGGGAGAAAAATGTAGAAGCTGACTAAATTCTGAAGATAATATGAGAGAAAATAATTCATGTTAAAAGTGAAAACTACATCTAGAGCATAAGAAACCTGCCAATTCATAGAAAAACTTTTACAAAGGAACATAAGGAGCCCCAGAATATAAGAACCAATCACTGGTTTTAACTTTGATATCAATGCCGATAGTCCAAAAAAGAATACATAAACCACGCACGCAAAAATAGAGTACATTCCTGTAATGTGCTAAAGGGTTCAATCTCCAAGCACAAGGTGCAAGTCTGAAACAAATTTGAAATATGGCAGCATAACTGCATTTTCTTTTGTCCACATAATAGACTGAAACAACACCTTTCATGCTTAATGTTCCAACTCTTGAGTACTCTTAACTCACAAGGAGATCATTCTGTACATTTGTATGAAATAGCAATGTTTCAACTTCAGACAATTAACACCAGTTCTGTTTCCAGGAAGAGGCAATAAGTGCATGCCGACTCGATTGTATCGTTAGCTGGTTTCATATTTATGTTTGAGCTCTACCGTTGAAACTCTACATTTTCTCGTGCCACCTTGTTGAGAAATTTTCATATTGTTAAATTTGTAAATAGTTCAGCTTTAGCATAATCTTTAACAATGATTCAAAGAAAGTTATTCATAGATTACATGTTAGTAATAATTTACTAAGTATAATTATTTTTATAAGATCTTCTTGTTCGAATTTCGGATTAAGGGAAAGAGGATGAACTTAAACATATACACTACATTCTGTTGACCGATCTTGCTAATGTCATTCTATTGTAAAACTGATTTTTTATTCGGTAAATGAAGTTGAATTATGAAAAACATCTACATAAATTTCTATCACCATTCACATAGATGTTTGGGGGCATTATTGACAGATTATTTGTGCAATTTAAGAAATTTATTAAGTATTACATGAAATTATGCATAACAAGTGGGGGAAGATGTATGGAATTTGATATGGTTATGAGAAGTTGAAGGGGAAGTTACATTAAGCTTCATTTTCTTGTCATGGTATTTAAATCTTAAGATGGCTCATTTGTAAAGGTTCAAGGCCAAATCAACAATGGAATTATCTTTATCTTCTTTCATTGTTTTAGAAGTAGTATAATGATAGATTCTCCGATCTCTCTTTCTATTCCTCATCTTCATCTTCATCTACAACACTTTTCATAATTCAATATATAATGATATTCTTATGTCTTACCACTATAATACCGAAATGCTAGTATTTTATACTAGGATTTTGAAATAGTTTCCTGTCATGCTCCATTATCAACCATTATCAAGGTGATAAATACTGATAAATACAAGTAATTAAAGTAGTGGTTCAAATCACTTATGGCTATCTCTATATAAGGATTACAATTTTATCCCACTCAGGACACTGATTCCTTGATGGGAGGAACAGTTGAAGTAGGACTGTACACGGTTTCTTGGCCTAGTCTATATAAGCATGTACTTATATCAAATACAAGACTTCTGTGAGTGTTCTGTGAAGTGTGTTATAATTCTTTACCAGTACTTAGGTAACAATAATTGAAGGTACGTAATTTATTTATAGTATATTAGTGTAATTTATTGAATATGCTAACATGTGGTATCATGAGTGTTATTCATGTTGTCTTGTTCAGCATAAATAAAAATCACATGTTATACTTTTTTTCTATCTTTCGACATATACGTTATTATGTTTTATTTAATTAACTCAATTATTGTAATCTTGTAATAAATATATAGATTATAAGGGTTATAAAATTAAACTGATTTATAGGTTTTATTATAATCTTGTAAATGATTCAATGATTGATTGGGTTATATATATACATATTTGATTTTTGTTCCACTGCATGTGTTTCAAGTTCTAATTTTGTTGGCAACAAAATCTTGCAGTTTTGATCTATATGATATATATAACTTGGTCAACTATGTTATGGGCGTATGTCAGTTTTATTTATACTTATGGTTGATTGTGGATATGTCATATATAGGATAGTTCAGTTGATATAATTATTTTATGCTTAATTTGTTAATTTTTTTGGGACTTGTTTGAGAATGTTTATGGTGAGAAAATGTTTTATTTTGTGGTAGTATATTCTCTTTTGTCGAAACTATTTGCAAAAAATTATTACATATATTAACATAAGGATACTATTTTTTACTGTTGTTTATTAGTATGTAATTTTAAAGTTTTTAAATATCAATAATTTAAGAGTAAGCACACCATCTTAAGTAGGGTTGGCTCACTGAGCTCGGCTCAATAAAGCTTGGCTTGTTTGAAACACGAGCCAGGCACGAACAAGATTTTGGGACTTGATTAGAAGATCGAGCTTTTGGGCTTAGGATCAAGAAACTCATGAGTAGCTCGAATAGGCCTGGTCCATAAACATTTTACATTTTTACTAATTATTTTTGTTAGAAATATATTTTGGATGTATTTCAAGTTTGCTTGTATTAGATTGTTTGAATGATTTATATTGTTACTGTTACTAAAATAGGAATAGGTACATTGGTTTAAGTAAGGAAAAATACATTTTCTTTTAAGAATAAGTCTTGCGAGCTCAAGCCGAGCTCAAACTCAAATTTTATTTTATTTTATCGAACTTGAGCCGAGCTTAAACAAGCAAAAACTTTCTCGTCTTCAAGTAGAGCTTAGTCGAACAGGATCGAGATCGGCGCGTGTCTAATCCTAATCTTAAGTCATGATAATATTTTGGTAGTCATAAGGAAGTAAATTATTAGACTACATAAAGTTAATTGACATCTAGTATTGACAATTAGATTGTGAAAATAATTAAAAAAGTTCCAAGTGGAAGTTATTATTTTTCACAATCTAGTTGAGATAAAATAATAAATTGTAAACATTAAGGGTAGATAGTCATATGCCCACATGTATGATTTATTTATTTCTTGTATTTTTATTTTCACTAGTCTTATTATTAAAGTTTAATAAAATAATAACAATTAATTTATAAAATATTAACTCTACCCACGGAGAAGATGTTATTTTCACAATTTAATTTTAATAAGTTAGTGAATTTTTGGTGTAAGATTATATAATCATATGCCCACATGTATAGATTATTTATTTCAGGTGTTCTTAGATTCACTAGTCTTATTTAAAGTTTTAGTAAATAAATACATATAGTGAGAAAGTTGAATTTACTAATTTGAATGTAATATTGGTTAATTCAAAATAAAGTTTTGGCTCGTAGCATGACATGTGAATTTACTTGGTTATTTGGTGTTATTTCAACTATACTTTTTTAATGATTATTCTTTTAAAAATATGTTATTTTGTGATATTATTTTATTGAAGTAAAATACACTTTTAGCCTTCAGGTGCATGGACCTTAATTTGGCCTTTCGTGTGAATGAATGAACCACTTGTTTCCATGCACGGAATCAAGTATCTCATTTGAGAGGTTTTGAATGAGTGATGGGAGCAATCCATTTGCCTAAGTCGAATACTCATTAAAATCAAATTAATAAAGTTATAATTTAGGATTCTAACTTGATTGTGAGAAAGTCAAGTATTTTTAAGTTATTAAGGATCAATATATAAAAATCGGAGATGTAGGATGGCACCTTGACGAAGAAGTTTTCAGGCATAAGGTTTAACAACTTTAAAAGATGTGCGCGAATACATTAGGATATTGCTTCAACAAAAATTTTGAAAGTTGAAATTATGAGACTATTTCTTGTAAACTTTAAGTTTTCTTACTAACAAGTTCGAATCAATTAAGATATCTTATAGCACACGTAAAGAAAATTGGTCTTTTAATGAGCTTTTAGCAATGTATTTTCTAGAAAAAGAGGGATTTGTTGTGGGAAACTAGTTGTAAATTTAGTTACTAATGGTAAACAAAAAAAAACAAAAAAAGGAAAGAAAGACAAAAGTGTTCTAAAAGAAAGAAGAAGGTAAAATGCATATAAAGTAAATTTTTGTTTTTCTTTTGTCAAAAATTCAATGTTTTGAAACCCAGATTGGCCTGGTTGGTGAAACCGGTTTGACCGTGACCCGAGTGTTATCTCGATTTGGATTAAGCCAAAAACTCGGAATAGCGGTTGACCTTGACATAATTTTAAGTCCCAACCTGAATTTAATAATTATATATATATATAATTAAATAAAAGAAGCTTGTAATAGATTATTTTATTTTATTTTTAGTTTTCATTTACACTTTTTCATTTATTATTTATTATTTCTTGTTTCACATCAAATTATTAATATGTTCATAATTTATATTTTTTATATTAAAAATTAGTATGGGTTAACCGGGGACCCGGGCACTTGTCTGGGTCAACCCCAAAGTTGTGTTTCAAAACAATGAAAAAATTTGAGTTATCTCAAGTTCAAGACATGCTTAAAAAAGACATATAATTATCTATGTTATGATAATATATTGTGCATTGAATTTGGTTCAACTGTCCATGGTACTATTACTATACATGATTTTTTTTAAATATAAGTAAACCAAAATAAGGTGAACAAAATATCTATTCAATAAACCTAAATGTGTTCACAAGTATAAGTAATGAACTTTTTTATAAAAAAAAAAAAAAACATATTTCTATTCCATCATTTACTATTATAAAATTTTATTTGAAATTATTTACGAATGGTCAAGCCTAGTTTTAAAATTAAAATTTTCATATTTTGATAACAATCCATCAATAAATCTGAACATTTAGTGGACCATTTATAGATGTTTCAATTAGATTACAAATATAAGTGTAGTCTTGTCACTATACATAAATATTATAGAGTTGAATAATGTATTATCAATTATAAATTCTCTAAATTGTGATATAGGAAATAAATTCAGAGTGCGAAAATGTTGGTCAAAAATGTAATTGCAGCCTTTCTCCAGTAATAGAACCAGAAAATTGTTGGTTCTAGACGACACTAAATTAATTAAAGATATGGGCTAGAGTCAGACCCAGTCTAGCCCATATCTTGTTCAACTTATAAACTTGAAAAATTGGCTTAAGCAGATTAAAACATTCTTTTGTTTGAAAAGTTCACTTGTAGTAGTTACAGAATGATTCGTCCGTCCATATATTAATATAAGCACTAAATTTACCAAGTCTTTCTTTAGTGCTTTGTGCAAGGTAAAGTATACTGACCAGTTCAATCTCTCCATTGACCCACGTATCTATAAATACTCATGCTCTAATGCAGTATGTCTCATCCTAAATCAGAGCAGTAAACACATACAATAGCTCATACTACCCAGAGAAACATAATCATAGAAAGCATGAAAGCAGTTCAAATCCTTTTACCTATTGTCCTCTTGGCTTTGGCATCCTCTCTTGCCTCTGCTTATGACCCTAGCCCACTACAAGACTTCTGTGTGGCAATCAATGACACTAAGAATGGTGGTATGTATTGTAAATGTATCATATTTAGTCTTTTATTGATTAAATATAAACTTCATTTGTTATCTTCCTCGTGTTTACTTTTCCTCAGCTTTTAAGTGAGTTTAATTACACCCTTCTACATGTTCAAAAGTAACATTTTTGCAAATTTTGTTTGCAGTGTTTGTGAATGGGAAATTCTGCAAGGACCCAAAGCTTGCCAATGCCAATGATTTTTTCTTCGAAGGACTCAATAAGCCTGGAAACACATCCAACGCAGTTGGTTCAAGAGTTACACAAGTTAATGTTCAGCAAATTCTAGGACTCAACACTCTTGGTGTATCCTTGGCTCGCATTGACTTTGCACCTAAAGGCTTAAACCCTCCCCACATTCACCCTCGAGCCTCTGAGATACTGGTGGTGGAAGAGGGTACTCTTTACGTGGGATTTGTCACATCCAACACAGAAAACCGTCTGTTCACCAAGGTGCTTAAGAAGGGAGATGTGTTTGTGTTTCCAATTGGCCTAATTCACTTCCAGTTGAATGTGGGCGATGGAAATGCCGTCGCCTTTGCTGGCCTAGGCAGCCAGAATCCAGGGGTTATAACCATAGCAAATGCTGTATTTGGATCCAATCCTCCCATATCTCCCGACGTGCTTACCAAGGCCTTTCAAGTGGACAAGAATGTAGTTAAATACCTTCAAAAGCAGTTCTAGTTATACAACCATTAGAGGACTTGAAGGTTTCTGTTATGAATTTGTTGAATAGTTTATTTGTGGATTTTTCAAGCACCTTTGTCGAACAGAATAAAAATTAAAATGTATTGCTGGTTATGTACCCTCAATTTGTTTGGATTTATGGTATCAATATAATATTCCAATTTTACTATGACTCCTGTCTGTCTCTCTTTCTTTCATCTACAAGTACTAATAAGCAAACACCTCGAGTACTCTTGACTCACAAGTAGATCATTCTGTACATTAGTCTGAAATAGCAATAAGTTTCAACTTCTGACAATTAACACCAGTTCTGTTTCCTGGAAGAGGCAATAAGTGCATGCCTACTCAATTGAATAGATAGCTGGTTTCTTATTCATGTTTGAGCTCTGCATTTTCTCCTGCTAGCTTGTTGGGAAATTTTCTTACTATTAAAATTTGTTATAATTCAGGTTTAGCATAATCTTAACCAAGATGATTCAAAGAAAGTTAGGCGTACATTTTTGCACAATGTTATCGCTAAATATTCCAAGAGATACAACCAGATGCAAAAGCTAGTCTAGAATGCTTTTGAATAACTATACTACTTAATTCCGATTGAAATCACAACTTATAGCTATATTTCTTCTTCTTGTTAATGAATGTTGTTTGTATTCTGTAAGATGAGAGGAAAGGGAATAAATTTAAAACCAAAAAAATGGATATTGGTTTACGTAGAAAATACTCATGTCCTAAGAAATGTTTTACTCAATGTGCACCCAAGAAGGCCTTAGGCTCACGTTTTGGCGATTTTGAGTGTATACTACATAGCAATATAGCATGCTGTGGTCTATGCATGCCTAAATGCAAAGTTTCTCCAATTGCATTCTAAAATATGGCCTCAGAAGTAGGGAGCAAAATATTAATTTCTTCCACACATTGCATTTGAGTATTAATTGTTGTAGTTCAGTCATTCCTTAATCAGGACAGTTAAGAGCAGGACTCGAAATTAAAAAAATTCTTCTTTTTTTTGCTAAAATAAATTTAATACAATACTTACATTATTTTAAACTAATTTAACCCAAACGTGCCCATAAGGTTATGCTCCTCACATATCTAAAATGAGAGAGAATAATTCATGTTAAAAGTGAAAATTACATCAAGAGCATAAGAAACCAGCCAATTCATAGAACAGCTTTTACAAAGGAACATAAGGAACTCCAGAATATATGAAACAATCACTGGTTTTAACTTTGATATCAATGGCAATAGGCCAAAAAAGAACACATATTTTGGATGTATTTCAAGTTTGCTTGTATTAGATGGTTTGAATGATTTATACTGTTATCGTTAAGAAAACAGGAATATGTACATTGGTTTAAGTAGGAAAAAAGACATTTGGTTCAAGAATAAGTCTTATGAGCTCAAGCCGAGCTTGAACTCAAATTTTATTTTATTTTATTGAACATGAGCCGAGCTCGAACAACCAAAAAATTTCTCGTGCTCAAATAGAGCTTAGTCGAACTGGATCGAGATCGACGCGTGTCCAGCCTTAATCTTAGGTCATGATAATGTTTTTGTAGTCATAAGGAAGTAAATTATTAGACTACATAAAATTAATTGACATCTAGTATTGACAATTAGATTGTGAAAATAATTTAAAAAGTTCCAAGCGGAAGTTATTATTTTTCAGAATTTAGTTGAGATAAAATAATAAATTGTAAACATTAAGGGTAGATAGTCATATGCCCACATGTATGATTTATTTATTTCTTGTATTTTTATATTCACTAGTCTTATTATTAAAGTTTAATAAAATAATAACAATTAATTTATAAAATATTAACTCTACCCACAGAGAAGTTGTTATTTTCACAATTTAATTTTAATAAGTTAGTGAATTTTTGGTGTAAGATTATATAATCATATGCCCACATGTACAGATTATTTATTTCAAGTATTCTAAGATTCACTAGTCTTATTTAAAGTTTTAGTAAATTAATACATATAGTGAGAAAGTTGAATTTACTAATTTGAATTTAATATTGGTTAACGCAAAACAAAGTTTTGGCTCGTAGCATGACATGTGAATTTACTTGGTTATTTGGTGTTATTTCAACTATACTTTTTTAATGATTATTCTTTTATAAATATGTTATTTTGTGATATTATTGTATTGAAATAAAATACACTTTTAGCCTTCAGGTGTGTGGACCTTAATTTGGCCTTTCGTGTGAATGAATGAACCACTTGTTTCCATGCACGGAATCAAGTATCTCATTTGAGAGGATTTGAATGAGTGGTTGGAGCAACCCATTTTCGTAAGTCTAATACTCATTAAATATCAAATTAATAAAGTTATAATTTAGGATTCCACCTTGATTGTGAGAAAGTTAAGTATTTTAAAAGTTATTAAGGATCAATATAGATGTAGGATGGCAACTTGATGAAGAAGTTTTCAAGCATAAATTTTAACAACTTTAAAAGATGTGCGCGAATACATTAGGATATTCCTTCAACAAAAATTTTGAAAGTTGAGATTATTAGAATATTTCTTGTAAACTTTAAATTTTCCTACTAACAAGTTCGGATCATTCAAGATATCTTGTAACACAAGTAAAGAAAATTGGTCTTTTAGTGAGCTTTTAGTAATGTATTTTCTAGAAAAAGAGGGATTGGTTGGGGGAAACTAGTTGTAAATTTAGTAACTAATGGTAAAAAAAAAAAAAAAAGGAAAGAAAGAAAGACAAAAGTGTTCTAAAAGAAAAAAAAAAAAAAAAAAAAAGGTAAAATGCACATAAAGTAAATTTGTGTTTTTTTTTTTTTTTGTAAAAAATTCATTGTTTTGAAACCCAGATCAGCCTGGTAGGTGAAACTAGTTGAACCATGACTCAAGTGTTATCCCGGGCTGGATTAAGCCAAAAACTCAGAGTAATGGTTGACCTTGATATAATTTTAAGACCCGACCTGAATTAAATAAATAAATATATATATATATATATATAATTAAATAAAAGAAGCTTGTAATAGATTATTTTAATTTATTTTTTATTTTCATTTATTATTTATTATTCCTTGTTTCACATCAAATTATTAATATGTACATAATTTATATTTTTTATATTAAAAATTAAAAAAATTAATATTGGTTAACCCGGACCCGAGCACTTATCCGGGTCAACCCCAAAGTCGGGTTTCAAAACAATGAAAAAATTTGAGTTACCTCAAGTGAAAGACATGCTTGAAAAAGAGATATAATTATCTTTGTTATGATAATATATTGTGTATTGAATTTGGTTCAACTGTCCATGGTACTATTACTATACATGATTTTTTTAAAATATAAGTAAACCAAAATAAGGTGAATAAAATATCTATTCAATAAACCTAAGTGTGTTCACAAGTAGAAGTAATGAATTTTAAAATATATATATATTTTTATTCCATCATTTTCTACACAATAATAATTTATTTGAAATTATTTTAGAATGGTCATGCCAGTTTCAAAATTAAAATTTTCATATTTTGATAAGAATCCATTATCAAATCTGAACATTTAGTGGACCATTTATAGATGTTTCAATTAGATTACAAATATAAGCGTAGTCTTGTCACTATACATAAATATTATAGAGTTGAATAATGTATTATCAATTATAATTTCTCTAAATTGTGATATAGGAAATAAATTCAGAGTGCGAAAATGTTGGTCAAATAATGTAATTGCAGCCTTGCTCAAGTAATAGAACCTGAAAATTGTTAGTTCTAGATAACACTAAATTAACTAAAGATATGGGCTAGAGTCAGACCCAGTCTAGCCAATATCTTGTTCAACTTTATAAACTTGAAAAATTGGCTTAAGCAGATTAAAACATTCTTTTGTTTGAAAAGTTCACTTGTAGTAGTTACAGAATGGTTCGGCCGTCCATATATTAAAATAAGCACTAAATTTACCAAGTCTTTCTTTGGTGCTTTGTGCAAGGTAAAGAATACTGACCAGTTCAATCTCTCCATTGACCCACCATTGACCCATGTATCTATAAATACTCATGCTCTAATGCAGTATGTCTCATCCTAAATCAGAGCAGTAAACACGTACAATAGCTCATACTACCGAGAGAAACATAATCATAGAAAGCATGAAAGCAGTTCAAATCCTTTTACCTATTGTCCTCTTGGCTTTGGCATCCTCTCTTGCCTCTGCTTATGACCCTAGCCCACTACAAGACTTCTGTGTGGCAATCAATGACACTAAGAATGGTGGTATGTATTGTAAATGTATCATTTTTAGTCTTTTATTGATTAAATATCAAACTGCATTTTGTTATCTTCCTCGTGTTTACTTTTCCTCAGCTTTTAAGTGAGTTTAATTACACCCTTCTACATGTTCAAAAGTAACATTTTTGCAAATTTTGTTTGCAGTGTTTGTGAATGGGAAATTCTGCAAGGACCCAAAGCTTGCCAATGCCAATGATTTTTTCTTCGAAGGACTCAATAAGCCTGGAAACACATCCAACGCAGTTGGTTCAAGAGTTACACAAGTTAATGTTCAGCAAATTCTAGGACTCAACACTCTTGGTGTATCCTTGGCTCGCATTGACTTTGCACCTAAAGGCTTAAACCCTCCTCACATTCACCCTCGAGCCTCTGAGATACTGGTGGTGGAAGAGGGTACTCTTTACGTGGGATTTGTCACATCCAACACAGAAAACCGTCTGTTCACCAAGGTGCTTAAGAAGGGAGATGTGTTTGTGTTTCCAATTGGCCTAATTCACTTCCAGTTGAATGTGGGCGATGGAAATGCCGTCGCCTTTGCTGGCCTAGGCAGCCAGAATCCAGGGGTTATAACCATAGCAAATGCTGTATTTGGATCCAATCCTCCCATATCTCCCGACGTGCTTACCAAGGCCTTTCAAGTGGACAAGAATGTAGTTAAATACCTTCAAAAGCAGTTCTAGTTATACAACCATTAGAGGACTTGAAGGTTTCTGTTATGAATTTGTTGAATAGTTTATTTGTGGATTTTTCAAGCACCTTTGTCGAACAGAATAAAAATTAAAATGTATTGCTGGTTATGTTCCCTCAATTTTGTTTGGATTTATGGTATCAATATAATATTTCAATTTTACTATGACTCCTGTCTGTCTCTCTTTCTTTCATCTACAAGTACTAATAAGCAAACACCTCGAGTACTCTTGACTCACAAGTAGATCATTCTGTACATTAGTCTGAAATAGCAATAAGTTTCAACTTCTGACAATTAACACCAGTTCTGTTTCCTGGAAGAGGCAATAAGTGCATGCCTACTCAATTGAATAGATAGCTGGTTTCTTATTCATGTTTGAGCTCTGCATTTTCTCCTGCTAGCTTGTTGGGAAATTTTCTTACTATTAAAATTTGTATATAATTCTGGTTTAGCATAATCTTAACCAAGATGATTCAAAGAAAGTTAGGCATACATTTTTGCACAATGTTATCGCTAAATATTCCAAGAACCAGATGCAAAAGCTAGTCTCTAGAATGCTTTTGAATAACTAAACTACTTAATTCAGATTCAAATCACAACTTATAGCTATATTTTTTCTTCTTGTTAATGAATGTTGTTTGTATTTTGTAAGATGAGAGGAAAGGGAATAAATTTAAAGCAAAAATAATGGATATTGGTTTACGTATAAAATACTCATGTCCTAGAGATGTTTTACTCAATGTGCACCCAAGAAGGCCTTAGGCTCACGTTTTGGCAATTTTGGGTATATACTACATAGCAATATAGCATGCTGTGGTCTATGCATGCCTTAATGCAAAGTTTCTCCAATTGCATTCTAAAATATGGCCTCAGAAGTAGGAAGAAAAATATTAATTTCTTCCACACATTGCATTTGAATATTAACTGTTGTAGTTCAGTCATTTCCTTCATCAAGACAGTTAAGAGCAGGACTCGAAATTAATACAAATCTTTTTTTTGCTAAAACAAATTTAATACAATACTTACATTATTTTAAACCAATTTAACCCAAACGTGCCCATAAGGTTATGCTCCTCACATATCTAAAATTAATTAGTGGGAGAAAAATGTTGAAGCTGACTAAATTCTGAAGATAATATATGAGAGAAAATAATTCATGTTAAAAGTGAAAACTACATCAAGAGCATAAGAAACCTGCCAATTCATAGAACAACTTTTACAAAGGAACATAAGGAGCCCCAGAATATAAGAACCAATCAATGGTTTTAACTTTGATATCAATGCCGATAGGCCAAAAAAGAAGACATAAAGCATGCAGGCAAAAATAGTGTACATTCCTGTAATACGCTAAAGGGTTCCATCTCCAAGCACATGGTGCAAATCTGAAACACATTTGAAATATGGCAGCATAACTGCATTTTCTTTTGTCCACATAATAGACTGAAACAACACCTTTCATGCTTAATGTTCCAACTCTTGAGCACTCTTGACTCGTAAGGAGATAATCTGTACATTTGTCTGAAACACTACAAGAAAACATGTAATCAGAGACGGACAATATCTGTCTCTGATAATACCAAAACCCGTCTCTATTAGTAATCAGAGACGGAGCTCCGTCTCTGAAATTCCCGTTTCAACGGGCATTGTCGCTGAAACTTATCAGAGACGGCCATTTTCGTCTCTGATAATTAATGTTTTCAAAGACTGAAGTAGAGACATAGAATTCCGTCTCTAATAAGTGTTAATTATTTTAAAATTCTTCCGTGTCTAATACCCACTGCCATGTGGCAACAATATCAGCGACGGCATAGTCGTCTCAATTGTGGAAAATATCCGTCTCTGAAAGATAATCTTTTGAGACGGAGATATGTCTCTAATTGAAAAAATAAACTCGGATGCTAATAATGTTTGGTTTCTATTACATTTATTTCAATATTTCCAGCCAGTATTGTTTTGTTCCTAATTAAACCTATAAAATCATACATTTTACAAACTAAAATATCTGCAAACATATAACATAGCCCAAAACTCAAAATTGACAATATTATCTTAAACGTCTCATTAGCATTGATCCAAAATAAAAATATCACAACAATATCCAAAACATCTCCTAACATAAACTTAAGTTTCAAAACATAGTCAAAGTTAAAGTACAAAACAAGAAGTTAATTATTCAACTTTCAACAATCATGGCGGATTGAAATTTGTGTCATTTTGATCGGGATTAAAGTCATTTTGCCGGCTAGCCGATGTGGATATATGTTCCTGAAATTAAAAAACATGCACCAACCATTATTATCATAATTCAATCATACAAAGAATAAGACGAGTAACAAGAAATCTCAACTTTCATGTATATATATGCAAATGATCTATTTTACTTCATCAATATATACAAAGTCTTAAATACACATTATGATGAAAGTTGGAGTTAAAGTATCTTAATGGGAAATTAATTAAATTAAACTTACATAATATAATCACTACAAATTCTTAAACAAAACATACATTTTCAAGATAATTAAGTCTAAAACTAAGTTCAATATATAAGTCCTATCATTTCGTATGTTAATCCAAAATAGTTATCTAATGGCAAAACCAAGTCATGTATAAAAAACAAGCAATGACTTATAGTATAGTGAGTAAGTACTTTATCTTTAGACATAGAAAAAAAATACTTAAAGAACAAAATGAATATATAATACGTGTCATGAAAGACTTACAATAAAATCTGGAGGAAGTACAATGCCTGCAAGTTGAAGTATATTCTCAATATCTTGTTTCATTTTTAGTGTAGCTTCCGCTATCATTTTACTCATGAACTCCTTCATAGTAGGATTCACATCCATTTCTTATGGCGTAGCTTTGGATGTGATTGAACATGCACTATGCTGAGTAGAATGTGCATCCATACTGTTACTAAACCCATAGATGTATCCCTTTCTCGAACCACCGGAAGCTTTCAACCATATTTCTTTATCCAAGGCTTTCAGCACCTGTGATGAACTGTTGTCGTTGGAGTACTTCTCTTGGATCTCTTGATCATATTCAATCAATTAGATGAAAATATTATTATGTTATAATTAATAACGGTATATAACTCATCACAATTGAATAAAAACTTCTAAATACTTTCTACATACCCTCGTAGTTTTTGATCGATCATCAAGATACTGACCATCCTTGTCCTTATGCAGCTTATCAAACACCTCAGTCTCTGAAACTGGCCTTCCTAACTCAACTTCCTACGTGATTATATATTTGGAGATTTAATAAAATACGAAAACATAAATATTAAGAGAAGAAAAATTAGTATTTACCATTTTTCGCTTGTGGTCAACAGCATTAATAGATCCTCCACGACTACGTACTAGCCCCATCTCTTCACTGACATGCCTATTCTTTGTAGCTATATTTGAGCGCTTCTTCCAATCTTCATTCATAAGCTTTTCACATATTTCATCCCAGTAGTCCTGACGCATCCAATGCCCATTCCATCCTTTCCATCCTAGTGAAGTTTCACTCTTTGTTTGCATCACGGCCTTGTCACGCAACTTATACATGTTATCTGTGGTCCTCTCCATAGCTATAGTGTTGAAAACAGAATGAGCCATGTGTGTTTCTTTAACTGTCTTAAACTTATAACGAGTCTGCAAAATATTGTAAATTAGCCCTGTTATTAGATTAATAACAAAATAAAAATTGTAATGAAACTTACCATAAACTCATCCCAACATGCATCCTTGTAGTACTGTGGTGTTTCCCCCCAAGTGATATACGGGCCTGGCCAAAAATTCTTTATGATCGTACTAATAGTTCGTGACACACTTGAACCTAAGTTAAATGACCTAAAATAACATACATAATAGTCAAACATAGCAAAATTATACCAATTATGCAATTAATTTTTTTTTTCTTTTTAACAAAAACAATGCTTGCATACTTAGAACTTTGTATCTATAGCAATACACGATCCACAGGATTAATAGGAGCAGGCAAAAGTTTATTAGGTCCTCTCCCTTTTCGAACAACCAGCTCAATGTTTGTCTCCCCTCCATCTGTGGATGTGACATTGGCGAGTTCATTATTCCTATATGGAGAGTGTGTGACACTGACAGGTTCGTTGTTTACACCTGGATTGCATGTGTTATTAGTGGATTTGTTATTCCCACCTGAATTATAAGTAATTAGAAAATATTTTAAACTCGAGTAAAAACAAATATAATATTTTTATATTACCAGATGATGAACCAATATCAGTCGATGGTGTCCGTCTCCTTTTACGACGCAATCCTCTAATCACAGCTCTATCGTCACTAGTAGTCATATTAATACTAAACCTGTTATTATAAACAAAGACAATATTATTAATTGAATATCTATGGATAGTAAACATAAATATATAAGTGCAATTAAGAATTAAACTCATAAATTATATTATCTACATTAGACACAACCAACTTACTAATCAACATCCATTTCAGAATCAGAATCTTCTTCTTCATTGTTTTCAATATAGTTCTCATGTTCTTCATCTTCATCTTCATCTTCATCGGTATTTTCAAATTGATTTTCTTGTTCTTCTTCTTCCACATCCTCAACTTCTTCCACTTCTACTATTTCAATATCATTTTCGTTGTTTGCACGAGTATTTATCTCGGCCACATTAACTTCTTCTAAAACACCGGATGAATGTCTAAACTCGGGTACATCTATTTCATTGTCATCATTAACATCAAATATTAAGGTCAATTCATCTTCTTGAAAGTAATCCGAAAACATAGGTGCATCATTGTCATTGTGAGATGCAATACAACTCGCATTGATGTTTCCTCTTGCCTTAGTCTTGCAAACTACCCACAAATCAAGTCGTTCCTTTTTTTTTGATGGATAGGACGTATAGTATACTTGTGTTGCTTGTGCCGCCAACACAAATGGTTCATTTGAGTTTAGTCTTGATTTGTGTTTAATTTCTACTATCCCATGTTTTGGATCAACTTTTAAACTATTTTTTGTAGAGTCATACCAATAGCATTTGAATAAGATCACAACATTGTTTATTCCCATATACCTCAACTCCATTATTTCTGTTAACATGCCATAAAAATCAAGTTCACATTCCCCATAAACACTCCCTTTAACACAAATCCCGCTATTCATGGTTTTTTTATATTCCCCATATTTATGCGTGTGAAACCTAAAGCCATTAACATTGCATGCATTATAACAATTGACATGCGAACTTAGACCAAACGATAAATCCCTTATACGCTGATCGATGTTGCGCTCGCGTGAGACCGAATCAAGAAATTTACTATATAAGAATATATTAATACAAATCATCATTATCTGATATTAAAATATTATCATACATGTGTTGACTTACAAGATTTTTAATCCATTCGGCAAACATGGTTATGCGCCTCTTCTCAAGTTCTTCTTCCGTAATCGTAGGATTACCTTGCATTATCATTTCATTAAATTGTCTACAACCAAGAATGAGTAATAAAAATTACTAATATGATTTCTATAAGTGCATAATTTTATTCATCGAATTTATCAAAAGACTTACTCTATGTATGGTTCAATCTCTGGACAGTTCAAAAGAATGTATATCTCGGCCGCCTTTTTTTCATCATCTGTCAATTCTTTTGAACAATCATTACCAAATGCACGAGATGGATAAGAAAAGATTGAAAGTCGACCATTTGGATCATTATCCCCTCCATCATCGTTGCGGGATACCTTATTCAACCTAGTTTCAACACTTGGCTTGAAATATTGAGTGCGAAAATTTGATACTTCTTCTATAATATATGCCTCAACAATTGAACCTTCGACACGAGCTTTTTTCCCAACCTTTCTCTTTAGCCGTTGCATGCATCTAATTTAAACAAACAGAGCATGCAATGTTACATATAACAATTTTTTGAATTCCGATAAAGGAAAAATATAACAATGTACCTTTCAAATAGGTACATCCACTGAAAATGCACTGGGTCACCAACCATGGCTTCGTATGGTAAGTGAATCGTCAAATGCTCCATTGAATTGAAAAAGCCGGGAACTAAACTCTTTTTCATCTTGCATAAAGTGACAATTATGCTATCTTGAAGCATATTCATATGCTCAGCATTTATTTTTGTCGCACATATATCCCGAAAGAAAGTACTGAGCTCTGTTATTGGATCCATCACAGATTTAGGTATTAAGTCACGAAAGGCCAAAGGAATTAATTGTTTCATAAATACATGACAATCATGACTCTTCATACCATGAAACTTGCACTGATTAACTTTCACGCATCGAGATATATTTGACATGTATCCATCTAGAAATCTCAGTTGCTTCACCCACATACACACCTCTTTGATATGAGGTTTAGTAAGTGTATATGTAGCCTTAGGCTTTAATATCTTCCCATTTATTTCTTGCAACTCCAACTCCAGGTGCTTACACAACTTCGCCATATCAAGTCGAGCATTTGGGTTATCCTTTGTCTTTCCCTTCATATCTATAACAGTATTGAAAATGTTATCGAACACATTTTTCTCAGTATGCATCACATCCAAATTATGACGAATCAAATTTGTCGACCAATATGGTAACTCCCAAAAAATACTCATTTTCAACCAATTATGCACTTGCCCAAATCCATGTATGTCTTGTTTTACGCAATCTTCCCCAAAAGTAATCTTTGGTAATCGTAACACTCTTGCTAATATATCCTCTCCAGACAACCTAGATGGCGGAAAATCTTTTTCTATTTTACCACGACGAAAGCTATCTCGTTGCTTCCTAAAAGGATGGTCAATGGGTAAGAATTGTCGATTACAATCAAACCAACATGGCTTTCTTCCATGTTCAATTTGGAATGACTTGGTCCTTTCCATACAATAAGGACACGCCAATTTTCCGTGCGTACTCCATCCACATAACATACCATAGGCCGAAAAATCACTAATAAGCCACATTAGTGCGGCCCTCATGATGAAGTTTTGTTTTCGAAATGCATCATAAGTGATAACTCCATTCTCCCACAACAACTTAAGCTCGTCTATCAAAGGCCGCAAGTATATATCTATGTTCTTTCCGGGGTGATCAGGACCTGGAATGATTAGAGAAAGAAATAATTTATCATCCTTCATGCACATCCCGGGAGGAAGATTGTACGATGTTACAAATACTGGCCAACATGAGTACGAAGCTGCAGAATGACCAACAGGAGTGAAGCCATCAGCTGATAATGCAAGCCTGACATTTCTTGCTTCGCGGGAGAAATTTGGGTGCTTGGCATCAAAGTGCGTCCATGCATCTCCATCAGAAGGTGTATCATTACACCAGCCTTTTGGCATATACCATCTTTATGCCAAGTCATGTGACAAGCTGTATTTTTAGACATGTAAAGCCTTTGAAGTCTAGAGATGAGTGGAAGATGACGGAGCACTTTAAAAGGCACATCTTTTTGCCTCTTTTTTCTTTCTTGTATGGTTTTATACCGTGGATGACCACAAGTAACACAATTCTTCAACTCTTCGTAATTATCATAGTACAATATGCAATCATTCGGGCATGCATGTATAGATCTATACCCAAGTCCTAATTCTTTCACCATTTTCTTTGCTCGTAAAAATCTTTAGCCAACTTCTTACTTTCCGGCAACATAAATTTAACTAATGTCATCAATCTATCAAACAATTTCACAGGCATGTTGAAATCCGATTTGCAATTTAGGAATTCAGTGACTGCTGATAGTTTTGTATGTTGCGTACATCCAATCCACAAAGGTTCATCTGCATCTTTCAGTAGATTGTAAAAATTAGAGGCATTAGCATTTGGGGTCTCATTTGCATCCTAATCAAATTCAGGTCCCGCTGCATCCATTATCATTTCTGCCATCCGATTTGTTTCACCAAAACTCTCTGTTGCTTCACTACATTCACCAGTCACTCTTGTTTCCCCATGTAGAGTCAACCTTTTGTAACGAGTAACAAATCCTTTCTTGTATAAGTGCACTGTCACTTTATCTCTAACGAGGAACTTAGAGTTGTTACAATCACGACAAGGACACCGAATAGTTCCTTTGTAAACATATGCGTCATTTGAATACGCAAAATCAAGAAATATTTCAACTTCGTGCCTGAATTCATACGTTAAGTTATGGTTCACAACTTGACGTTCCATCCAACTACGATCCTCATTCGTTATTGAAATTCACCTAATAATCATAAATCATTATTGAAAATGTGACTAATTGTTGAAGTATATTTATGGGTCAAGAAAACATACTTTTTATTTATTGATGCCAATCAAATTGGGCAAAATATAGTGGCTAAATGACTTCAAGAAATTGACTATAGAACCTTAATAGGCAACAAATACAATAGCACGGATTTGTGATACAAAGAACACTTTGTCAAATTAACTAAAATTAAACACGAAGAGAATAAAAAAGTACCTTAGAATTAGATATCATTGGGAAAACAAGTAACAATTTCATAAACCAATAAACAAACAAGTATTGGAGAAAGAAATCATGATTAGTTATATTAACATAACTTAAACTTCATCAAATTACTAATAAGTTAAAAATCAATTGTCTTCAAACTAGACAAATTAACATAATACTAAATTTGCTTCATCCTCTTTTACATGTTTTAATATTATAAAACACATGTCCAAATTTTTAAACCACCACCAATTTGTTAACTTACCCTTTTTAAGTGCTACCTAAATTTTGCACCAAAAGAATATCTCTAGCATAAGAGTGAATTGTCAATGTTCTTGAAAAATAAAACATAACAAGGAAATCCTATGCTCCTACATGCAACTCACGTAAACACACAAATAAATTATTTTCACTTGGACCTAAAAAATCTACTAACAATAAAGTAACTAAATGTAGACATAAAAAGAAAAACTCATGCTCCTACATGTAGCTCATGCAAACACACACAAATAAATTATTTTCACTAGCCCTAAAAAGTCTACTAACAATAAAGTACCTAGATGTAGACATAAAAAGGAAAAAGTCTACTAACAATAAAGTAACTAGATGTAGACATAAAAAGAAAATCCCATGCTCCTACATGTAGCTCATGCAAACACACACAAATAAATTATTTTCACTAGACCTAGAAAGTCTACTAACAATAAAGTACCTAGATGTAGACATAAAAAGGAAAAAGTTTACTAACAAATGAATTATTATCACTAGACCTAAAAAGTCTACTAACAATAAAGTAATTAGATGTAGACATAAAAAGGAAAAAGTCTACTACCAATAAAGTAACTAGATAACCCATGCTCCTACAAAAACTCACGTTAACACACACAAATGAACTATTTTCACTAGGACTTAAAAAGGCTAGATATAAGAGAGGTATTAGTGGGATTTGATAGGATAAGATTGCATAGTTAAAAAAGTTGTGTGAAAGCAGCCTATATAAAGAGGCTTGTAAACTCGTAAAAGACATAAAAAAAAATCCTATTTGATAAATACAACTTTTGGTTTCTTTGTAACAGAGCTATGTTTTATGTTTCATCTTCTTTCATCGATAGATTCCAAGTATAACTCCAAATTCAAGAGTCATGTGCATCTTATGAACACGCACTTAGCACCTATTACATGCAAAAATATATTTCATGGTAGATGCACAACTCTAGAAGGCAGAGAATTAGTTAGACTATTAAACAAATTGACAGGGGCACAAGATAAACAAATACATTTTAAACAAGATGATTAGCTTTAGATGACAGAATGAGTACATGAGATAACACACAAAACAGAGTTGCTACAAGGCTAAAAAATTAAGCAGCCAATAACTGACATATAGAGAAAAAAAAACATGACCGATCAATGGAGATGGAGGTGACTGACCACAGCAGAGCATGGAAGTGGAATAAAATAACTACACAGGCAGTGGAGGATAAAAAAAATCAAGAAGCAATCTAACAATAAAGTAGAAGCAAAATCAAGGAGCCTACTAAAACATAATTCATTAACCAAAGTCCCCCTCTTTTACATATTAACAACACCTATCAAACACATAAGAACAAAATATGGAATAGAAAATATTTCAAAATAAAAAAATATAATAAACCAACAAATTACATAGAAATTAATACCTGAGATGAGGGCACACAATTGAAGAGATTTTTGAACCGACGCCTAACTCACCGGCCTATTCTCCAACACCGAGTGACTGCATCGTTTATTATAAAAAATAAAAAAATAAAAAAAATAAAAGAAAGAAAAAGAGACAAGAAGAAGACAGTCAAGCCATGAACCCAAGAAAAAAAAAAAAAAAAAAAAAAAAGGAAAACTAGTCAACAACAAGCTATGGAGCTAGAGAGAAAAGGCTTACAAAGAAAGCAAGGGGAGAAAAATGATGAGAAGATGGAACCCAGTAAGAAAGGTTGAGCCGTAAAGGGATTTCAAAGATGGGTGAAAGAGTAAAGTTAGCAAACATAAAAGAAAAGAAAAAGGAAAGTTAAAGTTGGCCAACAAAAAAGAAAGGAAAGAGGAAGGTATGAAGTTATGTGGCAGGAAAGTTTTTTTTTTTTTAAATAATTTTATATTTTATTAACATCAGAGACGGATACATTACTTGAGATGGATCTAGATTATAGAGACGGAAAATAAAAATTTTCAAAGACGGAATTTTCGTCTCGAATACAAATTAAAATTTTATTTATATTTTAGGCGATGAATGTACTTTCCGTCTCTAATAATGACTTTCAGATACAGAACATGTACCGTCTCTGATACCTTGTTTTCTTGTAGTGAAATAGCAATATGTCTCGACTTCTGACAATTAACACTGGCCAGTTCTGTTTCCTGGAAGAGGCAATAAGTTCATGCCGACTCGATTGAATCGATAACTGGTTTCTTATTTATGTTTGAGCTCTACCATTGCAACTTTACATTTTCTCGTGCCAGCTTGTTGACAAATTTTCATATTGTTAAATTTGTAAATAGTTCAGCTTTAGTAAAATCTTTAACAATGATTCAAAGAAAGTTATTCATGGATTACATGTTAGTAATAATTTACTAATTATAATTATTTTTATAAGATCTTCTTGTTCGAATTTAGGATTAAGGGAAAGAGGATGAACTTAAACATATACACTACATTCTGTTGACCGATTTGCTAATGTCATTCTATTGTAAAACTGATTTTTTATTCGGTAAATGAGGTTGAATTGTGAAATATGTCTATATAAATTTCTATCACCATTCACAGATATTTGGGGGCATTATTGACAGATCATTTGTGCAATTTAAGAAATTTATGAAGTATTACATTAAATTATGCATAACAAGTGGGGGAAGATGTATGGAATTTGATATGGTTATGAGAAGTTTAAGGGGAAGTTGCTTTAAGCTTCATTTTCTTGTCATGGTATTTAAATCTTAAGATGGCTCATTTGTAATGATTCAAGACCAAATCAACAATGGAATTATCTTTATCTTTTTTCATTGTTTTAGGAGTAGTATAATGATAGATTCTCCGATCTCTCTTTTTGTTCCTCATCTTCATCTTTATCTACAACACGTTTCATAATTCAATATATAATGATATTCTTATGTCTTACCAAACTACTAGTATTTTATACTAGGATTTTGAAATAGTTTCCTGCCATGCTCTATTATTAATCATTATCAAGGTGATAAATACATATAAATATAAGTAATTAAAGTAGTGGTTCAAATCACTTATAGCTATCTCTATATTAGGATAACAATTTTATCCCACTCAGGACACTAATTCGTTGATGGGAAGAACAGTTTAAGTAGGACTGTACACGGGTTCTTGACCTAGTCTATAAAAGCATGTGCTTATATCAAATACAAGACTTCTGTAAGTGTTCTATGAAGTGTGTTCTAATTCTCTACAAGTACTTATGTAACAATAATTGAAGGTACGTAATTTATTTATAGTATATTAGTGTAATTTATTGAATATGCTAACATGTGGTATCCGAGTGTTATTCATGTTGTCTTGTTCAACATAAATAAAAATCACATGTTATACGTTTTTTCTATCTTTCAACATATACGTTATTATGTTTTATTTAATTAACTCAATATAGTAATCTTGTAATAAATATATAGATTATAAGGGTTATAAAATTAAACAGATTTATAGGTTTTATTATAATCTTGTAAATGATTAAATGATTGATTGGGTTATATATATAAATATTTGATTTTTGTTCCAGTACATGTGTTTCAAGGTCTAATTTTGTTGGCAACAAAATCTTGCAGTTTTGATCTATATGATATATATATAACTTGATCAACTATGTTATTGGCATATGTCACTTTTATTTATACTTATGGATGATTATGTGTATGTCATATATAGGATAATTCTGTTGATATAATTATTTTATGCTTAATTTGTTAATTTTTTAGGGACTTATTTGAGAATGTTTATGGTGAGAAAATGTTTTATTTTGTGGCAGTATATTCTCTTTTGTCGAAACTATTTGCAAAAAATTATTACATATATTAACATAAGGATACTAGTTTATACTCTAGTTTATTAGTATGCAATTTTAAAGTTTTTAAATATCAATAATTTCAGAGTAAGCACACCATCTTAAGTAGGGTTGGCTCACTGAGCTCGGCTCGATAAAGCTTAGCTCTTTTGGGTTTACGAGCCAGGCACGAACAAAATTTTGGGACTCGATTAGAAGATCGAGCTTTTGGTCGTAGGATCAAGAAACTCACGAGTAGCTCGAATAGGCTTGGTACATAAACATTTTACACTTTTACTAATTATTTTTGTTAGAAATATATTTTGGATGTATTTCAAGTTTGCTTGTATTAGATTGTTTGAATGATTTTTATTGTTACTGTTACTAAAATAGGAATAGGTACATTGGTTTAAGTAAGGAAAAAGACATTTTGTTTAAGAATAAGTCTTACGAGCTCGAGCCGAGCTCAAACTGAAATTTTATGTTATTTTATCTAACTTGAGCCGAGCTTAAACAAGCAAAAACTTTCTCGTACTCAAGTGGAGCTTAGTCGAACAGGATCGAGATCGGCGCGTGTCTAACCCTAATCTTAAGTCATGACAATATTTTGGTAGTCATAAGGAAATAAATTATTAGACTACATAAAATTAATTGACATCTAGTATTGACAATTAGATTGTGAAAATAATTTAAAAAGTTCCAAGTGGAAGTTATTATTTTTCAAAATTTAGTTGAGATAAAATAGTAAATTGTAAACATTAAGGGTAGATAGTCATATGCCCACATGTATGATTTATTTATTTCTTGTATTTTTATATTCACTAGTCTTATTATTAAAGTTTAATAAAATAATAACAATTAATTTATAAAATATTAACTCTACCCATAGAGAAGTTGTTATTTTCACAATTTAATTTAATAAGTTAGTGAATTTTTGGTGTAAGATTATATAATCATATGCCCACATGTACAGATTATTTATTTCAAGTGTTCTAAGATTCACTAGTCTTATTTAAAGTTTTAGTAAATTAATACATATAGTGAGAAAGTTGAATTTACTAATTTTAATTTAATATTGGTTAATTCAAAATAAAGTTTTGGCTCGTAGCATGACATGTGAATTTACTTGGTTATTTGGTGTTATTTCAACTATACTTTTTTAATGATTATTCTTTTATAAATATGTTATTTTGTGATATTATTGTACTAAAATAAAATACACTTTTTGCCTTCAAGTGCATGAACCTTAATTTGGCCTTTCGTGTGAATGAATGACCACTGGTTTCCATGCACGGAATCAAGTATCTCATTTGAGAGGATTTGAATGAGTGGTGGGAGCAATCCATTTGCCTAAGTCTAATACTCATTAAATATCAAATTAATAAAGTTATAATTTAGGATTCCACCTTGATTGTGAGAAAGTCAAGTATTTTAAAAGTTATTAAGGATCAATATACAAAAATCGGAGATGTAGGATAGCACCTTGATGAAGAAGTTTTCAAGCATAAAGTTGAACAACTTTAAAAGATGTGCGCGAATACATTAGGATATTGCTTCAACAAAAATTTTGAAAGTTGAAATTATGAGACTATTTCTTGTAAACTTTAAATTTTCTTACTAACAAGTTCGGATCATTCAAGATATCTTATAACACACGTAAAGAAAATTGGTCTTTTAATGAGCTTTTAGCAATGTATTTTCTAGAAAAAGAGGGATTTGTTGTGGGAAACTAGTTGTAAATTTAGTTACTAATGGTAAACCAAAAAAAAAAAAAAAAAAAGGAAAGAAAGACAAAAGTGTTCTAAAAGAAAGAAGGTAAAATGCATATAAAGTAAATTTGTGTTTTTCTTTTGTGAAAAATTCAATGTTTGAAACCCAGATCGGCCTGGTTGGTGAAACCGGTTAGACCTTGACCCGAGTGTTATCCCAAGTTGAATTACGCCAAAAACTTAAAATAGCAATTGACCTTGACATAATTTTAAGACCCGACCTGAATTAAATAAATAATATATATATATATAATTAAATAAAATAAGCTTGTAATAGATTATTTGTTTTTGTTTTTGTTTTTGTTTTCATTTATACTTTTTTATTTATTATTTATTATTTATTATTTGATATCAAATTATTAATATATACATAATATATATTAAAAAAATAAAAATAAAATATGGGTTGACCGGTGACCTCGGCACTTGTCTGGGTCAACCCCCGAGTCAGGTCTCAAAACAATGAAAAAATTTGAGTTACCTCAAGTACAAGACATGCTTGAAAAAGGGATATATTTATCTTTCTAATGATAATATATTGTGCATTGAATTTGGTTCAACTGTCCGTGGTACTATTACGTACTATTACTGTACATGATTTTTTTAAATATAAGTAAACCAAAATAAGGTGAACAAAATATCTATTCAATAAACCTAAGTGTGTTCACAAGTAGAAGTAATGAATTTATTTTAAAATATATTTTTATTCCATCATTTTTTATAAAATAATATTTTACTTGAAATTATTTAAGAATGGTCAAGCCTAGTTTCAAAATTAAAATTTTCAGATTTAACAATCCATTATTAAATCTGAACGTTGACGTTTAGTGGACCATTTAAGGATGTTACAATTAGATTACAAATATGAGTGTAGTCTTGTAACTGCACATAAATATTATAGATTTGAATAATGTATTATCAATTAAAATTTCTCTAAATTATAATTACAAATGATTTTTTCTTCAAAGGACTCAATAAGCCTGGAAAGACTTATTGAATGACAATCAATAAAAGACTTCTGTGTGGCAATCAATGACACTAAGAATGGTGGTATGTATTGTAAATGTATCATATTTAGTCTTTTATTGATTAAATATCAAACTTCATTTTGTTAACTTCCTCGTGTTTACTTTTCCTCAGCTTTTAAGTGAGTTTAATTACACCTTACTACATGTTCAAAAGTAACATTTTTGCACATTTTGTTTGCAGTGTTTGTGAATGGGAAATTCTGCAAGGACCCAAAGCTTGCCAATGCCAATGATTTTTTCTTCAAAGGACTCAATAAGCCTGGAAACACATCCAACGCAGTTGGTTCAAGAGTTACACAAGTTAATGTTCAGCAAATTCTAGGACTCAACACTCTTGGCGTATCCTTGGCTCGCATTGACTTTGCACCTAAAGGCTTAAACCCTCCCCACATTCACCCTCGAGCCTCTGAGATACTGGTGGTGGAAGAGGGTACTCTTTACGTGGGATTTGTCACTTCCAACACAGAAAACCGTCTGTTTACCAAAGTTCTTAAGAAGGGAGATGTGTTTGTGTTTCCAATTGGCCTAATTCATTTCCAGTTGAATGTGGGTGATGGAAATGCCGTCGCCTTTTTTGGCCTAAGCAGCCAGAATCCAGGGGTTATTACCATAGCAAATGCTGTATTTGGATCCAATCCTCCCATATCTCCCGACGTGCTCACCAAGGCCTTTCAATTGGACAAGAATGTAGTTAAATACCTTCAAAAGCAGTTCTAGTTAGACAACAATTAGAGGACTTGCACGCTTAAGTTATGAATTTGTTGAATAATTTATTTGTGGATTTCTTCAAGCACCTTTGTCAAAGAGAATAAAAATTAAAATGTATTGTTGGTTATGTACCTCAATTTGTTTGAATTTATGGTATCAATATAATATTCCGATTTTACAATGACTCCTCTCTGTCTCTCTTTCTTTCATCCACGAGCACTACTAAGCAAACACCTCTTGAGTACTCTTGACTCACAAGGAGATCATTCTGTACATTAGTCTGAAATAGCAATATGTCTCAACTTCATGACAATTAACACCAGTTCTGTTTCCAGGAAGAGGCAATAAGTGCATGCCCACTCGATTGAATCGATAGCTGGTTTCTTATTTATGTTTGAGCTCTGCCATTGCAACTCAACATTTTTTCGTGCCAGCTTGTTAAACATATGCACTACATTCCGTTGACCGATCTTGCTAATGTCATTCTGTTGTAAAACTGATTTTTTATTCAGCAAGGAGGTTGTATTGTGAAAAACGTCTTTATAAATTTCTATCGCCATTCAAGTAGATGTTTAGGGATATTTTTGACAGATCTTTTGTGCAATTTAGGAAATTTATTAAGTATTACATAAAATTTTGCTTAACAGGTGGGAGAAGTTGTTGGGAGTTAGATATGGTTATGAGAAGTTTAAAGGGAAGTTACATTAAGCTTTATTTTCTTGTCATAGTATTGAAATCTTAAGATGGCTCATTTGTAAAGGTTCATGACCAAATCAACAATAGAATTATCTTTATCTTCTTTCATTGCTTTAGGAGTAGTATAATGATAGATTCTACGATCTCTCTTTTTGTTCTTCGTCTACAACACTTTTCATAATTCAATAGATAATGATATTCTTATGTCTTACCACTATAATACCGAACCGCTAGTATTTTATACTTGAATTTTGAACTAATAGCCATACAAGGTTATTCATAATCGTTAGATTTCAATCTTGAAATAGTTTACTGTCACGCTTCATGAATAATTATGAAGGTGGTAAATACAGATAAGTATAAGTAATTAAAGTAGTAGTTCAAATTATTTATAGCTATCTCTATGTAAGGATAACAGTTTTATCCCACTCAGGAAATTGATTCCTTGATAAGAGGAACAGTTTAAGTAGGACTGTACATGGGTTCTTGTCCTAGTTTATAAAAGCATGAGCTCATATCAAATACAAGACCTCTGTGAGTGTTATGTGAGGTTTGTTCTAATTCTCTACAAGTACTTAGGTAACGATAACTAAAGGTACGTAATTTATTGAATATGCTAACATATGCTATCAGAGCCTCATTCATGTTGCTTTGTTTAGTATAAATAAAAATCACATGTTATGCTTTTTTTCTAACTTTTGACATATATATTATTATGTCTTATTTAATTAACTCAATTAAAATAACACAACACTGTAATCTTGTAATAGATATATAGATTATAAGGGTTATAAAATTAAAAAAAATTATAGGTTTTATTATATTCTTGTAAATGATTGATTGGGTTTTATATATAAATATTTGAATTTGTTCTTCTGCATGTGTTTCAAGTTCTAATTTTGTTGGCAACAAAATCTTGCGGTTTTGATCTATATGATATATATAACTTGATCAACTATGTCATTGGCATATGTCAGTTTTATTTATACTTATGGATAATTATGGATGTGTCATACATAGGATAATTTGGTTGATATAATTATTTTCTGCTTAAATATTTAATGTTTTTGGGACCTGTTTAAGAATGTTTATGGTGAGAAAATGTTTAGGATGGCACCTTGATGAAGAAGTTTTCAGGCATAAAGTTTTACAACTTTAAAATATGTGCCCAACACATTTAGAATTGAGGGATATTGTTTTAACAAAAATTTTGAAAGTTGAGATAATGAGACTATTTCTTGTAACTTTTTAATTTTTTTTTTCTAACAAGTTTGGATCATTCAAGATATCTTATACCACACGTAAAGAAAATTGGTCTTTTAAATGAGCTCTTAGCAATTTATTTTCTAGAGAAAGAGGGATTGGTTGTGGGAAACTAGTTGTCAATTTAGTAACTAATGGTAAAGGAAAAAAAAAAAAAAAAGGAAAGAAAGGCAAAAGTGTTCTAAAATGGGAAAAAAAAAAAAAAAAAAAAAAAAAAGGTAAAATGCATATAAAGTAAATTTGTAATTTTTTTTAAAAAAATTCAATGTTTTGAAACCCGGATCGGCGTCGCCGGTCAAACCAGTCGAACCTTGACCCGAGTGTTATTCCGGGCAGAATTAAATCAAAAACCTGTAATAACGGTTGACCTAGATTGTCCCAAACATAATTTCAAGACCCAGTCTAAATTAAATAGATATATTAAAAACAAAAAAAATTAAATAAAGCTTGTAATAGATCATTTTTATTTTATTTTTTGTTTTCATTGATACTTTTTTCATCTATTATTAATTATTTCTTATTTGACATCAAATTATTAATATGTACTTAATATATATATATATATATTAAAAAAATTAAAAATGGATTGACTGGGGACCCAGGCACTTGTCTAGGTCAACCCCGAGTCGGGTTTCAAAACAATAAAAAAGTTTGAGTTACCTCAAGTACAAGACATACTTGAAAAAGAGATATATTTATCTTTGTTATGATAATATATTGTGTATTTAATTTGGTTCAACTGTCCATGGTACTATTACTATACATAATTTTTCAAATATAAGTAAACCAAAATAAGGAAAACAAAATATCTATTTAATAAACCTAAATGTGTTCACAAGTAGAAGTAATGAGTATTTAAAAAATATATATTTTTATATTCCATCCTTTTTTATAAAGTAAAATTTTATTTGAAATTATTTTAAAATGGTCAAGCCTAGTTTAAAAATAAAATTTTCATATTTTGATAAGAAATCATTATTAAATTTGAATGCTTAGTGGACCATTTATGGATATTTCAATTAAATTTCACATATTTGTGTAGTCTTGTAACTACACATAAATGTTATAGAATTGAATAAATGTATTATCAATGATAATTTCCCCAAATTGTGATATAGGAAATAAATCCAGTGTGTGAAAATGTTGGTCAAATAATGTAATTGCAGTCTTTCTCAAGTAATAAAACCAGAAAATTGTTGGTTCTAGATAACACTAAATTAACTATAGATATGGGCTAAGTCAGACCCAGTCTAGCCCATATCTTGTTTAAATGTGTAAGTAACTTGAAAAATTGGCTTAAGCAGATTAAAATGATTCTTTTGTTTGAAAATTTCAATTGTAGTAGTTACAGAATGGTTCGTCCGTCCATATATTAAAATAAGCACTGAATTTACCAAGTCTTTCTTTAGTGCTTTGTGCAAGGTAAAGAAGACTGACCAGTTCAATCACTACATTGACCCATGCATGTATAAATACTGATGCTTTAATGCAGTATGTCTCATCCTAAATCAGAGCAGTAAACACACAAAATAGCTAATACTACCTAGAGAAACATACTCATAGAAAGCATGAAAGCAGTTCAAATCCTTTTACCTATTGTCCTCTTGGCTTTGGCATCCTCTCTTGCCTCTGCTTATGACCCTAGCCCACTACAAGACTTCTGTGTGGCAATCAATGACACTAAGAATGGTGGTATGTAATGTATCATTTTTAGTCTTTTATTGATTAAATATCAAACTTCATTTGTTATCTTCCTCGTGTTTACTTTTCCTCAGCTTTTAAATGAGTTTAATTACACCTTACTACATGTTCAAAAGTAACATTTTTGCACATTTTGTTTGCAGTGTTTGTGAATGGGAAATTCTGCAAGGACCCAAAGCTTGCCAATGCCAATGATTTTTTCTTCAAAGGACTCAATAAGCCTGGAAACACATCCAACGCAGTTGGTTCAAGAGTTACACAAGTTAATGTTCAGCAAATTCTAGGACTCAACACTCTTGGTGTATCCTTGGCTCGCATTGACTTTGCACCTAAAGGCTTAAACCCTCCCCACATTCACCCTCGAGCCTCTGAAATATTGGTGGTGGAAGAGGGTACTCTTTACGTGGGATTTGTCACTTCCAACACAGAAAACCGTCTGTTTACCAAAGTTCTTAAGAAGGGAGATGTGTTTGTGTTTCCAATTGGCCTAATTCACTTCCAGTTGAATGTGGGTGATGGAAATGCCGTCGCCTTTGCTGGCCTAAGCAGCCAGAATCCAGGGGTTATTACCATAGCAAATGCTGTATTTGGATCCAATCCTCCCATATCTCCCGACGTGCTCACCAAGGCCTTTCAATTGGACAAGAATGTAGTTAAATACCTTCAAAAGCAGTTCTAGTTAGACAACAATTAGAGGACTTGCACGCTTAAGTTATGAATTTGTTGAATAATTTATTTGTGGATTTCTTCAAGCACCTTTGTCAAAGAGAATAAAAATTAAAATGTATTGCTGGTTATGTACCTCAATTTGTTTGAATTTATGGTATCAATATAATATTCCGATTTTACAATGACTCCTCTCTGTCTCTCTTTCTTTCATCCACGAGCATTACTAAGCAAACACCTCTTGAGTACTCTTGACTCACAAGGAGATCATTCTGTACATTAAATGAGAATGTTAAGATGGATGACAGGACATACAAGAAATGATAGAATAAGAAATGAGGAGATTCGTAGGAAGGTGGAAGTAGCACCTATTGAGGAGAAAATGAGGGAGAATCGTCTACGTTGGTTTGGACACATCCAACGTCGGCCAATGGACGCAGTAGTTAAGCAAGGTGACATGGTCCAGGTGCCAGGTGTTAGACGGGGAAAGGGGAGACCGAAACTTACATGGGGGACAGTCATCGAGAAAGATATGGCTGTACTAGGAATTAATGAAAATCTTGTCTTGGATTGATGCGAATGGAGGAAAAGGATTCATATAGCCGACCCCAACTAGTTTGGGATTTTAAGGCTTAGTTGAGTTGAGTTGAGTTGAGTCTGAAATAGCAATATGTCTCAACTTGTGACAATCAACACAAGTTCTGTTTCCAAGAAGAGGCAATAAGTGCATGCCTACTCAATATTGAATAGATAGCTGGTTTCTTATTTATGTTTGAGCTCTGCATTTTCTCCTGCTAGCTTGTTGAGAAATTTTCATATTGTTAAAATTTGTATATATTCAGGTTTAGCATAATCTTTAACAAAAATGATTCAATTAGGCATACATTTTTGCACTATGTTATCCCTAAATATTCTAAGAGATACAACCAGATGCAAAAGCTAGTCTAGAATGCTTTTGAATAACTAAACTACTTGATTCAGATTGAAATCACAACTAATAGCTGTTTTTCTTCTTCATGAATGTTGTTTGTAAGATGAGAGGAAGGGGAATAAATTTAAAACCATATTAATGGATGTTGGTTTACACAGAAATACTCATTTCCTAGAAGATGTTATACTCAATGTGCACCCAGGAAGGCCTTAGGCTCACGTTTTGGCAATTTTGGGTATATAGCAATATAGCATGCTATGGTCTATGCATGCCTAAATGCAATGTTTCTCCAATTGCATTCTAAAATATGGCCTCGGAAGTTGGAAGCAAAATATTAATTTCTTCCACACATTGCATTTGAATATTAACGGTAGTAGTTCAGTCAATCTTTCATCAAGACAATTAAGAGCAGGACTCTAAATTAATACGATTCTTTTTAATGCTAAAATAAATCTAATACAATACTTACATTATTTTAAACCAATTTAACCCAAACGTGCCCATAAGGTTATGCTCCTCACATATCTAAAATTAATTAGTGGGAGAAAAATGTTGAAGCTGACTAAATTCTGAAGATAATATATGAGAGAAAACAATTAATGTTAAAAGTGAAAACTACATCAAGAGCATAAGAAACCTGCCAATTAATAGAACAACTTTTACAAAGGAACATACGGAACCCCAGAATATACGGACCGATCACTGGTTTTAACTTTGATATCAATTCCGATAGGCCAAAAGAGAAAACATAAACCATGCACGCAAAAATAGATTACATTCCTGTAATGCGCTAAAGGGTTACATCTCCAAGCACAAGGTGCAAGTCTGAAACACATTTGAAATATGGCAGCATAACTGCATTTTCTTTTGTCCACATAATAGACTGAAACAACACCGTTCGTGCTTAATGTGTAAACAACTAAAGATACAGATAATGATATCATAAAAACACAATTCATTTAATACTAGTGTACAAATTAGTTGTGGAGGATAGAATTTTTATTACTGAAAGCAGTTATGTTTGTGATGCATAAAACCATAACAAACAGAACCAACTTTTGGAAAAGTCAATGACGCTTGTTTCCTGTTGCTATTTCCCAAGCCTGTAGGACATGATTCACTATATCTTCCACACCATGCTTATGTTTCACCTGCATGTCGATGACCCAAACGAAACAGTGAATATGGAGAACTGACATTTTAAAAACAGATAGGACCAAGAAATGGGACTTTTGACATTTCTTTCAAATTCTTCCATTTTGGCAGATACAGAGACATTAATCTTTGTATACTCAAGAACTGCATGTCTAGGAAGTGCAATTTGGAAGAAAGAAAACTAAAGTTTCCAAAATAAGGAATGAGTAGCTGGGTTGACTAGGGTGTAGCTTCACGTAGAGTCAAGGAATAGGGTAACTGAATGGCATAGGGGCTCCAAAAGACGTCACAAGGAGGGCTTAACAAGATATACTTCTGCATACCATTTCTAGTAGTATCCTTTTTCTCTTGAAGCCTAACAGAAAGAGGACCTTGCCACTAAAATACAAGGAGTGTCAGGTGGATCTCCCAGGCACGCATGCACACGTGAGGAGGCTGAAATGATTGGGATAGTTTGTTATAAGAACAATTTTGAGGAATTAGGGAATGGTATCTATTTTGGCAAACTTGTATTCTATCCTCTCCAGCCTTCCTTTTCTCTCTAGTCTTTTCATCTTCTTCTTCCTCAGTTCATTCCTATAATTGCTCATTCTTTTATGATTGTAACAATGGGATTCTATGACTATCAATGGCTATGAATGTTCACATCCGTCTTTGATCTAGCAATTTAGCTCTCTGTTACTGGTATTTGAATATATGTGGACTGATTGAAGAGCACAGCTCTATCATTTCCCTATACCAAGTTTTGAGAAAGGGAAAAAAAAACAAAATTACATATGAAGTTATAAACCATGAAATTGTTTGAGAAGACTAACTTATATACTTTGATGGGTTTTTGGTTTTAAGAAAAAAAAAAATTTCCCATCTTAGCTTTTGTTCTCTGTTTTCTATAATTAAAGCTTTTTACATTATAAAAAAAGTATGCCAAGACATCCTAATACTGTAAGATATCTTTCCAGAAGAGTAGAGAATAATTGAGCTGAGGTATCACATTTCAGTGGCATCAATTGGATCCATAAACTACTGGTAGGAAACTCTCAACACAGTCAATAGAATAAAACTATTCATAAAATATAAAACACACTCAAGTAAGAAATATACTCAGCTGACCTGGGCAAATACAAAAGGCCCTCCATCTCGCATTCGAAGTGCATCCCGCTCCATCACTGCCAAGTCAGCTCCAACTGCTGGTGCAAGGTCAGTCTTGTTTATCACCTAAAATCAAAACCAATTCAACACAAAACAGCTTCCTGATCATACTATTTTTGAAAGCAGGCAAAGAGATTTGTGATTGACGGACTTTATGCTGGTTTAACAATCCAGGATCTAAACATACAAGAAAGTACATACCAGAAGGTCAGCTTGCGTGATGCCAGGGCCACCTTTCCGAGGAATTTTATCACCGCCAGATACATCTATTATGTAAATGATATAGTCAGCTAGCTCCCTGCTGAAGTTGGCAGCTAGATTATCTGCACAGAAGTTCAGAATCAGATGAATGTCAAAACCATAATGGTTCAAACTTGATGTCATAAGTAAGGAATTCTTTCAAGTTTGTTTCCTTTTCCTTCTATAGAAGAAACTGTTATGGTGCTGAACAACAGTTGGCCAACTTTGTTTTATCTGTTGATGAAGTTCATACTTGGGGGGTTTGGTGAACAGTCAGCTGGTAACCAACCCTTCTTGTAACAATTTATTTGTTTTCGGTATATCTAAATAATTAAACAGGGAAAGCAAATATACTACGATAAATCATAAAATAAATGTCAACTTCACTATGGTTTTAAAAAAAGCTCTTTGTAACAAAATTGAGAGAATTCTAAAATGTATATAAAAAAAAAAAAAAAAAGAGGGATGAAAAGATAGATTCCTACAATTAATCACAGATATTAACTGTTCTGGATAGCTCAAAATGATTATAGAGTAATGACATCCTCGCTGTTTACCTACCAGACATAGCTCATCCAAGCTGAATTGCAGATAACAACACTAATTAAAAGAACTTTTTCAAGCCTTATGATGGCCGACATTAAATCATAATTGTGTGTTAAAGAAGTTGATGACATTATTCCTAATTGGTTTTCTTAGTTTAGGAACTCCTAGAACCAGCATAGTTTCAAAGTTTTTGCCAAAGCTGTTCTAGCTTGACTGTATTGTCAATTAGTTAGTCTGATGAGCCAGCTTAAAAAAAAATCGCAATCTAATAAATGCTGCAAACATACCTCCCCCAGATTCACAAAGAAGAATGTCTGTCTTGTATAAGTTGGAAAGCTCCTCCAGAGGTCCAAGGTTAATGCTGATGTCTTCCCGAATTGCAGCATGAGGGCAGCCCCCAGTTTCTACGGCACGTATTCTTTCCTCAGGTAGTGCTTTATGTTTTACCAAAAACTCACCATCCTCCTTTGTAAATATATCATTCGTCACCTGAAAGAAATATACATTTCATTATTTATCTTATCCTGAAGTAGCATTGAAACATGTTGAAGCCAATTAGAACTTCCACGAACATACAGTGGTCTCATTCTTTTGTTGAAAATAGGAACAGAAAAAACAAAAAGATTTTCAGCTTCACCAGAGTATGATCAGAAAAGGCAAATTCTCTTTTTTCTTGTGAAAACTTCTTTTATGCATTTTTCACATCTTTTAAGAAAAACTCAAATAGAAGTGTATTAGTGGTGGTAAAAAGAAAAAAGGCAAAAAGTTATCATGCTAACTGAGAAAAGTAGTCCTCCAAGGATAAAAGTCACTTGCTCTGCATGCTTAGTCTTTGAGCATAGGATAATTTAATTCCAATAGCTACATATTTGGAGCACAACCATGTTCTCAGAAAAGTTGTAGGTGCAATTGAAAGCATGATTTTCTTCTAATGATCATTGAAAACATTACCTGCAACAAACACATTAAGGTATTCTAGAAATTGATACATAGGTTTGAAAGAGTTTTGATAAATTTACTACATCTTTCTCCTGTTTCATCATTCAATGGTTTATAAATCTATGAATAATAAGCTACAAAAATATAGTGTGAGTGTAGCCAGAGCTTTCTCCTCTTTCTGCATTCAATGATTAATTTCTCTAGGAATAATAATCTACAAAAATATAGTGCGGGTGTAGCCAGAGACCAAATCATTGCCTCAAGCAAAGCAATACACAAGCTTTAGAGTCTTTATAAACTGTTAATGGCTTTCAACCTTGTTTTATATGCCTCACTCGTTGGACATAGAATACAAATACTAATCGAGGCTTTGCAGCTAGCCGCATTGCTTCTAGCACTTTCTTAGTTTCTTTTGCTAAAAAAGAAAGAAAGAAAAACTTTCATTCATTCAATAAAAAAAGTGGTCTATGTTATTTTTGGTAAGTGATATACAGTATAATTCATATTTTAAAATAGTATACAATCAACATTATATAATTTGAAATTTTCATCAAATATTTTATCATCATTTCTTTATTGTTTCTGCTGATGAGGACATACAGAGAAATTTGATTGATTTCCAAGCATGTGTGTAATTATTGGATTATGCCAAACTCGGCCAAAGGGAATCAACATTCGAGTGGAGTTTGGGACTCTGGACCTAAATTTTTGAGATGTGCCTCTCTAGGATCAGCTTGACACTAGACTTAAGAGTTACCCCCCCTTGGCTTTACTTCTTTCTTCTTTTCAGTTCATACATACTTTCCATTTGGTTCATTATAGTGCAGCAAGGAGAAAATATTAGTTTTTTGTAACACCTAGATTTGCGTTTGACATTATCCGAAGTGGCTCAAGCCAAAGCGGTATTATAAATTCAAGGTTTTTGATCACAAACCAGAAGAACGATAACAGAATTTTGAAATTGTTCAAAAAGAGACTCACAGCTGCAAGACTGTACTTGTCCCGTAAAAGTTCACATATAGCCAGCATTAAAGCTGTTTTCCTGGATGGCATGACACAGTTAAGATCCATCAGAACCAATTATATGGCCAAGCAATACATATCATATAGCAAACTATAGCAAAATCTAGCCATGAAATTTTCAGCAGGGGAAGGAGAAAATCCCATTTGAAGACGGTAAAAAAGGCACACATCTTTTACAACCATGACTAAATTTCAAAAGCAACTATAAAGAACTGCTGAGGTTAATATGGCCATAAAAATCATTACAACAGGGCATCAAAAACTCTAATTTATACAAAAAACTGATGAGGTTAATATGACCATAAAGATCATTACAACAGGGCATCAAAAGCTCTAATTTCTATAAATTTGTCTAGATCTGACTATTAGAATGTTCTCTGCAATAATCTGAATAAAGAAATCTACTCTTTTGACATAATTTAGAGAATATAATTATGCAGAAACAATAAACCAATGATAGTCTGTGAGACATAAGCAGAAGCAATACTAACTTAATAAAAGTGAACTAATCAACTAATTTATTGACAAAAGAAATTATAATGAGTTACACAGACAAGTAGATCATAAAAAGTGAAAGCAAAATTAGCAAGAAAGAACTGTAGCTACCGACTAAACAACAAGTCAACAACGTACTTAATCATTAATATTAATCTTACCGTGAGTATGAACTTGGTGGAATCAATCAACTGAGAATTTATTAACTGGGAACATCTATTATTTAGTCTTAAAAAAAAAAGTGAAAGAAATAAAAAATTTACCACTATTTCTGATTGTAGAAATAAGCAAGGAGACGAGTGAAGCAAAAAATTAAAGGGTAAGTGAAGGTACCCAGTTCCCACTGGTCCACCGATACCAATTGTGAAAGCTCGTTCCTTGAAATCCCTACTGAGAAGTGGCGGAGCTCTTCTGCTGAAATAGCCTGGGGAGTAAATGGGTTCGTGCGAGTGTGGTGCCAGACCATCATGACTATGGTAATGCTTCCCATCAGTTCCCACCCAAGACTTTGTAGTTGTATCCTCATGGGAATGATGGTGTTCGTGATCGTGGTGATGATGATGATGATGTTCATGAGCATTAGCATTGGCATCATGGGAAGCCATTGACCAGATTCTGCAAATGCAGTAGATGGAACAATGGAAGAGCGAGAGTGAGAAAGAAGACAATGTTTGTTTGGAAATCTCGAAGATAATGGTAGTTTATTAAATTAATAATATATCCATGTTTTGGATTTTTTTTCACTTAATTATTGTTTTAGTATTATACCATTTTTTTTTAATTTTTATTATTGTGATTTTTTTTTTTTAAACGAGTCTTCCACTATTTTTTTTTTAATTTAATTTAATCAAATAAAATATAACAAAATTCATTAATATCTCTCCAAAAAGATAACAAAAATTAACATAATTATTTAAAGAAAAAAAATCGCATATACATCAACTTAATCATAAAAAAAATTCTTTGTTCAATTTCAAACTCATGATATGTTTTTTTTTTTTTTGGTAGAATAAAAAGAGGGCTAGTTAGACTATGATAACCCAGCATGACACAATTGAATACTCACCAAAAAAATTGCTTTTATAATAGGGAAGAGAGGCCATCCAAATTTTTTTAAAATATTAATATTATAATTTAAAATTAATTAATTTCTTTATTTTTTTTATTTAATATCTGTCCCTCCACAATAAAACCAGATAATATTCTTTATTTTTTAGGCAACAACTAATAAGTTAACACTCATATTCTTCTTTTTTAGCTCTGCCACTGACAACAATTAACAAAGCATCTATCATTGGCCTGAACTGAAGTTTACAACATGATCAATACAAAGAAATGTTACTTCATTGAACTTGTTAGTGTAAAAAATAAACATTTCATCTATTATTATATATTGAAACTTAATCATTAAACTGAGTGGCGGTTATAATCCAACCCTTATCAATTGATCATAGAAATCCTAATGTCATGTCGAAAGATAACACGACCCATAACTTCAATTGTCAGATGAGATCTCAATACTAATTGTTATCATTTATATATTAAACGTAGATGTTAAATGCCGCTTGATAATATCACATAATGTTAGAGGAAACTTGTCTTTCATCTGAAATGTTACAGCAAAAATAATAATGATGCACATATATTTCAAATGATATATCTATGGTATATATGCCTTACAAACTTAGCAATGCCAATAATCACATAGTGGCTGCATATATAGTCAATTAAACTTAGCAATAAACACACTATAAATTCTATCCAGTTAGTACCCACCCTTGCACTGCATAGATGTTCATACTACATACAATTGTACTTCAGTTTTTGATGCATGCACTTCATCAACCTGTTATAAATTAATCATCCTCAACAAGCATAAAAGTGCAGGCACCAAAAAATAAAGGTCCAAAATGAGCAAAGGCCTTTTGAAGAAAAACCATATGCTCCTTTTGGTTGAAAGAGAATTCCCAGATTTCAGTCAAACAAGTTCCCTAATGCATTGGGCTTTCCACATGGTTCAGGCAAAAACTGCTTTTGATTTTGCCTTTGTGGGATATTTTGAAGACTAGAAGACACTATTGGTAATTCACTGTCTAAAATCACTCCTTGCTTCTGCATATACTCCAATCTGTCTTGGAATAGGTAAAAAAATGCAATGAAGGAGACCTCCGTTGTGAATAGGATGGTCCAAATAGTTGTACTTCTTCTTGTTTTCTTTTGGTAGGCTCTCAAGCCTGTGTAAATGTTAATAATCCCCACAAGAGAAATTATTGTTCCTAGTATCCAATGCATGAAGTACCAATAACTCCTTTCTTTCTTTCCCCTGCAAAAAGGAAAAGATGCAACTTAAGGTAACATATGCTATGTTTGTTTTGTGGAATTTATGAAAAAAAAAAAAATTAGAAAAGTTTTCCCAGAAAATGACATGCTGTCATTCAATTTTGTGGTGTTTGAAAAGGATTAGGTCTAAAGGGCTATTTTCCCTTTGACCATTCATTGACTGCTACACTAAAACCCAGAAAATGCTCAATTTTTTGTCCTAAATGAATTGCTTGAAAAAACAACGATAATTAGCACAATTGAAGTTCTGAAAAGATCTTAATGAATTATACCTATGAGGTCTGAAAAATCCTATCAAGGCTTGCAGCACTATGGCACCATAAAGTGCTAGACCTATTCTTTGATGGTTGTTGTCGAATGAATTCTCAAATTTTTGGACTAGACAGGGCAGCTCCAACTGTGGCAAGAAGGACTGAAAGCATCTGTTAGGTAAAATGTTAGAACTGAGTCTGAAGAGGGAGAATAAAGAAAATTGCACACATAGAAAAGAGAAAGAGAAGCCATCAACAATCAGAAAACTTGAGGAGATTTCCCCATGCTTCCCTTTCCTTATACCAATCTAAAACAACTATATAAGCCAGACTAATGAAATATCCTAAATTTAACAGTAAAATTGTGGGTATGGATTGCTTAATGAGTACTGGCTAAGAAGTAAACTTTTACAAATTTAGTATATAGAGACAAGTATAATCAACAATTGACAGATCATTCAAGATCATGATACCACTATACCAAGCAGGTTTGTGAAAGCTTCACAAATTATGATGGGAAATCTTATTTCCACAGGGAGAATTCAAGACTATTTCACTTGGTCCTCTTTATGGAGGATCCAGATGTGGGTTCCACATGCAAGAGAGCGAGCTACGCTGAAACAGCTCGATCTCCTTTGAAAATAGAGGATTACGTAATGATTTTACTAACTACTTGTAATATGTATCCTTTCCCTTATTAGTTAAGTAGTCGTGATAAAGTATGATTAAACCAGTTCGAGTTGATTATTTCAAGTTAATCTGTGTTCCAAGAAAACATTTCATATTAAAGCTACTGGGGAAAAAGAAGTTGTGGACAACATCATTAAAGCTAAAGTAGGCTATGATGACCATTTACACAAAGATCAGGTTCAATGATTACATCCAGTAAATTTCAAGAAGGCATTTCTATTAGTCATGCAGATAAAATTAATTTCAATTACTGAATCTTGATCATTTCATGAACCAGAAGATGTGTGACCTGAAAAGTAACATGGAGATAGAAGAGGACTCTACTTCTCATTGATCCAGGCTGCTCTCTACTAGACATTCTGATGGTAAGTATCCCAGCAGGCATCAAGAACCCCATTGAAGCCCACAGGAGAAATCCATGAAGTTTTATATCAGATGTCATCTGCAGACTTACCTGCTAAAATAACTAAAATTTGTCAAGCTGGCCTCATGTCACATACAAAAATTGTCAACAACAAAGAAACTGAAAATTAGACCATGTTTGCTATTTCTTAATTATTTGCACTATAACTGCTCATTTGTAATTTGCTTGAGAGGAGGGGGGGGGGGGGGGGGGGGGGGGGGGGGGGGGGGGGTGGGTTTGGGAGAGACAGAGAATGAAGCAGGTGAAGATCTACATGAAGAAAGGAAAGATTAAGTCACATTGGTTTACCTTGTTAATATTCTTGTGTTTTTCCAAGCTTCTGCTCATAAAGCCAGACTGATTCACTTTTCATGGGGTGAGCAATCAATTAATGGAAGAAGAGAAACACAAGATGCAAGGAAAGCAACAAACATTAACTTGTGAAAGATATGCATTCTTCCAAATGTCCCAGCACATGCAAGCTGCTACCTCAATCACTACCCTAGCTCCTCCCTCTCAATTCTATGATTATTTATGAAGCCAAAGTTTCTTTAAGATAGGGTCTATTTGAATGCCAATGAGAGCTTTTTGAAAACAAGTTAAAGAAAGATTACATGATCTGCTTTTGTATAAAGAACAAAAAATGTAGTATGATTTATAAAACCATGCTCTAATGCTTCTACATAAAACCTACAATAGATGTATACACTATAGTAGATAAGGTGAGTGGGAGGATTATTCTTGTTTTTTATATATGGAAAAAGGTGATGAGTATAAACTCTACTTTCAACAATGTGGGGTTGACATTGGCATTACTTTTTGGTTGGATTGTAAAACATCGGGTCAAAATTCAAATGGTTCTTGATTTGAGGTTAAAAAGTGTTGTGGATGAAATATGAATGCTCTTCTTTTCCCAGATGGAAAGGAAGAAAGCCTACTTGTACTATATATATTGCAGATTATATATGGTACTGGCAGTTCGTGCATTTATTTGCGAGGGTATACACATAAAGGCTTGAAGCCTAGATGGATAGTCATCCATTTAATTGAATTTCATGAATTGATCATGAACGTAAGCTTTTATGAGCTGATATGTTAAATGCATAAACTCATTTTTAGTTCATCAAAAAATTCCATTGAATCTTGAGATATATAACATAACTCTTCTTTCTGTAAATTTTACCATCTTTTGATATACAGGAACACAAAATCTTTAAATTGAAGCTCTTCAAATTGATTGCATAAGCTCTGTTAGACTGACACACTTAACTACAGTACTATACTGAAGCCAGTAATAATGACAAACTGCCCATGACCAATAAATTGATGCCAAAATTTTGTTGAGCCATTGGTTGCCAATTGATCCCCTCCTTTTAGTTGGGGAAGAAAAAGAATATGCAACTTTTGGGCATTAAAAAACAAAACAAAGTGATCGAGACATTACCTGTAATACTTTTTTCACTATTAAGAGCTCATTCTCACACCTGTCATTCCCCAATATAAAAGTTACCATGTCAAGTGAGAAATAAGAAAGCAGACTCTTGCTTTCATTTACATTTCCTTGATTGAGGCTGTGACATATAAAGATTGATGGTAAAACATCTGTTTCTTATAAGAACTCAATATAGTGTGGACAAACATTGCATAGTGATGGTAATCATTACTATTGCATGATGTTGAATCAGAAAATTTTAAAGTAAATAAAAAGAGATATATGATGAAATATTTGGCCGGCAGTCAATGTCGCCATGATTCCCTTATATGCTTAATTATCTACGTATGGGAATGGCACCATCCATTATTGTCAAATAAGTCTTTTCTCGCCAATAGAGGGATGATTTAACATTAAAAACAATTCAAAACGTTCTCTAAGACGTTGAGAATTTAGATCTCGTTAACAACAGCATACAAAGTAAATTTATGTTTCCACAAATAAATATAGCAACTATTGGAGGCATCTACATAAATATAATAAGGTTCTTCTAGATGAAGAACTGTAACATGAGATGCTGTATTCACTGTCAAGAGGGTGTAACATAGTATACATTTCTTTACATTTTGCAAAAATATAAGTTGGGACACTTAAATATGTCCACCAAGGAGCATATCTTTCTTTTTTCATTTTCCCTTATCAAGGAAAAGGAATCATAATTCCAATTGCTTCAACCTTTTGAACAGCTTTTTGGACAAAGCTTCGACCTTGATTTGTGGCAATCAAAACTCCTACTGCTAATTCAGCGGTGTATTAGAAGGGAATACGACGAGCCCTAGTTATTTGGAAATAAAATAAAATTTTAGTGAATAACAACAATTAATTTGAAATGATACAAGGTACCTTTTGCAGCTCCTCCAAACCTGTCGGTTTCCACACAAACTTGGTTTAATTATGAGATTCCTGAACAAGAGCACGAACCACTAGGATGAAAGCTAAAAGAATATCTCTAATCAGCCATCCCTTGATTACAAATCAATTGTAATGTAAACAATATTGCAAAGGCATACACAACTGTAGTGAAGCTCCTGTTTCATCTAGTTAACACTTGCTTTTTGCTGTAGCTCATTTTATTCTAGACCAAATCATCTCTATCTGATACGTATCTCCTCATAACAAAATAATAACTTCCAAAAAGAGTAAGGGAACCAGGATTTTCAAGAAACATCATCTCAACGATCCTTATACGGTGAAGACAAGCAAGCAAAACATTTTCCTAGCTACAAAGACAAATCTGAAAAAGTGAATCAGATTGGGGGAAACAAATCGGTGGAATGGCAACAGTTGACTTCATCATAGCAAAACCAGGAAGAATTCTGGCATTAATTCTTCAGCTGACCATGGTTACAGCTTGACATAACTCTTCCAAGAAATACCCAGATCCAGAAAACTCAATGTAAGTGAAGTGAAAAATGGCAAGATATATTAAAGATATTCAAATTAATGACAAAGGGAATGAAAATCTTGTCCAATTGAAACTTTTAGATTAAACAAAATAGGGCTACGCCAAGTCCTACAACTTGCAGAAGAAAAAATTCAATAATCCAAAACCAACCAGAAGGTTGCCAACAAAAACACTCGAGTAAGACAACACCTTAATCTCTCTTTATAGCACATTAATCAACCAACCTACATAAATAAGTTGGGCCTAGATGCCTTATATGTGGTCTTTAGCTTCCTTGTGGGTGGCCTGACCTTCCTGAAAACCAAAGGAAACTTGATTTTTGAGTTATGGAACTGCTTGGTGCTCTCCCTCTTGCAAAGTTTGGCCGGGATGGTGGCAGTCTTGATAATTTGGATGCAAGGAAACCTGACCCGGTGACGGGAAGCCATTTCAGTGTACATCTGCTCCACACCACCATTTAGGGTGGTGTCACGGTATTCCTTATACATGTTGTGATAACCAGTACGACTTTGATAACGCAGCCAAATTCCATAATTCTTAATCTTGGTTGGGTTCTTCTCAAAAATCTGTGAAGCAGATCATAAGAAATTAATGTAAGAGCAAAGGAACATCAAATTAATGGCAAAGTTCAATGTTGTAATCATGTAACGCTCAGCATATACATAAAAAAGATTGCAATTGCACAACAGGTTATCAATGTAATTTGTCTATGTTCAACTAAAGTTGGAAATAATTTAAAACATGGCCAGTGGATACAGCTGTATAGGACAACATACTTTAAGACAGTAAACATGACTGTCATATACATAAAGCTAACAGGTATTAAAGAAAGTTTGAGTACGCTACAGGTCTGAATATCACATGAAGAAGCCACACAATTAAAAAGAGGCCACTTACAGAACTAACCAACAAAAGAACTTGAAATTCGAAACAATTCAAACTCACGAAAAATAAATAAACAAATTAAAGAAAGTTTGAGTACGCTACAGCTCACATAAAAAAATGCAATTCTCATGTTTTCTACCTGCTTTCTTTTCAACATACGCATCACAACAAATTATCAAGCAAAGCCAAATAACGATATCTGAAAAAATGTAAGAGAAATTAGAAATGACATCAAACCCACACCCACCATCCATTGCCCCTCAAATAAAATATTGTCAGTTCCATTCCATTTATCACTTTTTTGTGTTACATGATTTCATATGAAGTATATCAAGCCCAATATTCAGAAAATGTTCATAAGCAGAAAAAAGACTGTCAGGGAAGGGGTTGCCAAAAATGAACGGAATACACAAGCCATTAACCATATAAAAACAGAAAAAGGGCACATGTCTTCATTACCTATGATAAAGCAATCCACATTAAACTTGGGTCTTCTAACCTACCTACGTGCTACAAGACACTTAATAACCTAGGCGAACATCATAACTAGTTTTTCAGTTTTCACTTTTTATGTCCACTACCAACAAGGTGTATAATCATGGGAATATGATCACACCAGCTTAGGAACAGATCTAAGAATGTACAGAATCATCCCAAGAAAACAGATGTCAACCTATAGTCCTTAAGTACCAGGAAGCAATTCAAGCAATTCCTTATGCCCAATAATTTTGAACATATTGCCTAGTATAATACATGTAACTTGTTTTTCTCCATAATTTGTTTCTGAAAAGTAATTCATCATTCTGGAAAACAAGACCAGCAATTCAATCATATACCATACTTTCACATGATATAAGAATAAATTAATGATATGAAACCATAATCACAGACGTATAATGGTTCTCAAGGCATCCATACTTCGAGCTAAACTTTACAGACCTTTGAACAGTTACAGAAAGGTTTGTTTCAGGCGATTGAAACATCAAAAGAATCCAAATTTAACACACAGGGAACTCAAACTTTATTCACATGTACATGAAGAAGAATATTAACTCCAGAGACATATGACAACAATCAATTATAGAGAGAACTGAACAACACCAATGGCAAAACAAAGGAACAAAATAATATCACCCAGGCCACACACATATCTTTTCTCGAGAAAAGACTAGTTGGTACTTCGAATGCATGATTTTAGCTAACAGTATTCTACATTCCCAATAAGTTAAACTAGAAATCCATAATTTCATTTGAGTCTTTACATCAACAAAAAGTGTATTAGATGAAATAGCCACAAAAATAGCAAATTGTGCAAGAATGGTTGCTCCATTATTTGCTTAACCATCTAAATCACAGAAACATTTACAGAAATCAGCAGAACCATAAAACTTATCATGCTTAACAGGTTAATAAGATGAAGGAATCAATAATATACCTCATTGATAGCAAGGACTTGCCCATTGCTCTTCTTGACCTTCTTCAGCTTCCTCAGGAAATACCTAATCACAAGCAATCAACCAGATAACATCAGTACAGTTAACTTCATCAAAAACCCAACATTTAATCAAACTAAAAAAACCAACTTTACAGGAAAAAAGAAGCAAAATAGCCGAATTGGCATCATTTCACTCACCAGAACTTTGACTTTGCACGAACTTCGTTTGTGGCCCAGAGCTTCATGCGGTAAATCTTAGGGTGCTCATCGGATTCCGTAGGAAGAGCCCTTCCCACAACCTGGTATTGGTGAAACTGCAACCCAAAATGAAGAATGCTAACATTAACGTTTGGAAGCGCAGAAAATGAAGTATTACAGAATACAATTCAGAAAATTAACCACCACCCCCGATCCCCCCCCCAAAAAAAAAAAAAAAAAACTACTATTAGGTCGAGACATGAATTTGATCCGAGAGGAAAGTTTCTGTTTGCTCACCCTGAAAGTAACCATTTCTTAGGAAAGGAGACGATGTGAAAAACGTGAAGCCTCTCCCTCTCTGTCTCTCGGTGCTGTAGGAATCAGATAGTAGGGTTTTCTTTTTGCTTATATACGAGCTTGAAACCCTAATTCGAGAGAGAAATTTAAGTTGTGAGTTGGAATAATAGAAAATAATATGTTAGTCCAATCAATTGTCTACACGTAGGCATCCAGCAATATAATTTGTTAGTGTTACGCCAATGCTGGGCTGTTTTCAGAATGGATCATCCAGGAGCCCAAGAGTGAAGACAGAGGTAGAAGACTAGCCCAAGAGTGAAGACAGGGAGGTAGACTGCAAGAGGTGGCAATTCGTCTTGGCTTTATAGGGTTTGTGTGTGTCGATTTTCATGGTTAATCCTATTAGATCAATTTTTGGTTTCTCTAAGATTTTTTATAAGTTTTGTTGTGAAACTAATCTCTCATACTTTGAATCGATTATAAATAAAAATTTGTTTTAGCGTAACAAGATTTGTGTTGCATCAACTTTCTTAGTTGATACTAATTAAATTAATTTTAATATGACATAATTATTACTCGTGTCAAAATTTTTAATCCAAACTAAGTACAATTAAATTTTAAGAAATAAATAAAGTTTGAACATTACCACAATAAAGTCCGATTATTCAAATAACATCACTGTTCGTAATGACATCTCATATTAAAATTCAAACATAAAACTCACAAATCAAATGGGTTAATAACATGTGAGTCGTGTTGTGCATGGGTCGATCTATAATAATTTATTAATCAGGTTTAGTGTCATTTTTGAATTCATGAGTTAACCCATGACATGACACAACTTTCAGTAACCTTATTGTGTTTACCCGTTTCCTGAAACAAACCTATTTATATTTAACCCTAAGACACTATTTTCGTGTCATTTTTCATTGGTTCACATGTTGTGTTATAAATTATCACCTTAACTACAAAGCTATGCACAATTGAAAAAGTAGCTAGAGTTTAAAATGTAAATTGAATCGAATTTTTTTTTTTTTTTGTGGTTAAGAATGAATGTTTCATTTCTTGGTTTTTTTTTTGGGTTAGAAATGAGATTGTAAAAAGTAAAATTTATATAAATTTTTAGTTTCCATATGGATGACCAAATTTTATTTAGACCATAAAAATGAATCAGTCAAGATGCACTTCACTTAACTATTAAAAAAATTGATATTAGCATACTATCTACAATCACTTAATTTTAATCAAAATTTTTTTTTTTTTTTATAAAGAAAAAACATGCGTGCAGACGGCTTGAATTTCATATGGCTCAAGCACCATTATTATTTGAACATATGTTGAAATAGAGTATCTAAATGACTATTGAAAAGTTTATGAGTAATTACTATAATTGAAAATTTGAGAGTGTTGTTAAAGGACAAGACTTATAATTGAAGGGTTTTTCAAAATTTGAAGCTTAGCCTATTATTATTCTCTTCGGTACATTGAAAAGTTGTGTATTGGTTATTCAATTAACAATTCACCCTATTAAAGGCAAAAGCCATCAACATTCTTTTCCATCAGTGCAAACAACAATATTTGGTCCAATCCCACAAAACTCAAATTTTCAACATATAATGAAGAGATTATTGTATTGTGTGTGAGGAGATTACTGTTTTGTGGGTGGAAAAGTGAAAAAATGAATAGATTATTGTATTGTGTGTGTAGGGAGAGATTACAGTTTTGTAGTTATTGAGATGAATTTAATTAATTGAATTTATTTGTAAAATAATTTAAGTAGGTTATATAATAGAAAATCATAAGGGTCTCTCGCTTGTATAATAGTATAGATAAATACAAAAATCATAAAAAAAAAATTATTTGTTGGTAAAAAATAAAGGAGAAAAATGATAACATCTTATTAATTGTATAAGTATCTATTATTTCATTAGTTAATATATCAAAAATTTATTTCAGTTTTCTAAATTAATTTTATCTAACTTCATATATATATATATATATTACTTATTAAACCTATAATATATATTTTTTTGAATACAAAGTTCAAAGTGGAAAATTGATCTTCGAAATTAAAATCAAACATTTATTTTAATAATTTTTTTTATATATAAATATGACATATTTGTTTTGTAAAGTTATGGTATGAGTTATTAATTTTTAGTCATACTAACATGTTCTAATTTTTTTCTTTAAAGTATCACTAAGAAATTCAATTTATTTATATATGTGGAAAATATTTATTTTATTTTATTAGAAATATTATATTAAAAAAATAGGTTAACATAATGGATTGCTATTTTTTTTTAAATTACTAAAATTAAAAGATAATAATAAAAATATTTATGACTCATTTGGAAAGAAAAAATTAAATATATAACTTTTCAATATTTTGAAGATACAAGCAACACTTTTTAGTATTCCTAATTTATTTTCTAACACTATTAATTTTTTATTTATCTAAAAATATTAAATTCTCCAAATTTTTTAATCTTTAATACCATTTCACTGCACCTCAAAGGAGTATTAAATTCTCTAAATTTTTAACTTTAATATCATTACGCTAAACCTTAAGGGAGGGACTGTAATTTATTCTTCTGATAAATTAACCAAAATCTTGGCAAAAATGCCAAATGAATAATTAGAAAATGAATAAAAACCACAGTTTTTTGCTACAAGAAAAAGAACCATAGTTGACGGGGTGTTTTCATATTGTAGCCAAAATAACAATCAACACAGTAGAATATCAAAATTGGTTAATCACTTGCACATTTTTTATATTTCGAACAAATGAAATAATGTATAATTTCAATAAATTTTATTTAAAATTCAAATTTTACTTCATTTAAAATAAGTTATTATTTTTTCCCATCTTAAATACCATTTTTCTTTTTAATTACACATTTTTCATTTATATAAATTAATAAAAAAACCATCTTCACTCTCAGTTCATCTCACATGTTCAACTAATCAACTTTCAAATTTTTTGATCTCAACTTGTATTTTGTTCATTAAACTACAATAAATCTATTAATCTTTATATTTTAATTGATCAATGCTATTTTTGAAATGAATTTAATTTTTTATTTTGTTCATTAAGGTTTGGGTTTTGTTTCTGATATCTTGCCAAGGATGTCATATTTTCCTCTACATCAAACTTTTTCACCTTCTGGTTGTCCATTTGATTTAGTGTACTGAACTAGAAAATGCACAAGAACAGCAGCAAACTGTATATAATTAACTGTTAAAAGATCTGAACCAAGTTCAAAATTATAAGTACATCATGAAAAACTCAAAATAATTTTGTGCAGTTCACACATATACAATAGTTCCTGTGGTCAATGGCAACGTCACCAAGCATGAGCTCGCTTTGTCGCCCCAAGAGTAATTGCAAGCACGGCAAGAATGGACTGCAAGTTTAGAGATGGAGTCTAATTAAGCATGGGGAAGATCCAATCTTAAGTTACGGAATATGGCAGGAAACACTAAGTAAGTACAAATTAGATAGCCACACTACAAAGTTCGCAATTCAATCAAACAAGTTTAACAACTTTATGCCATCTTAAGGTAGCAAGAAAATGGGGAACCAAAAAAAAAAAAAAAAAAAAAAAACCTGGAAACGTTTTCTAAGTATATTTTTTGCAAAAAGTTTTCAAGTGATTACCCCCCTATAACTTCATATTATTGTGAGTACCACTGAAGTAGTAAAATATTTTTTATTTTTTGTTGAGCAAAAAAAAAAAAATTTGGATAGTTTAAGTTGGCCAACCTACATTGCAGCCTAGATCCATGGCTGGCAGGACAGTTGAAAAGCACACAACTGCAAATAGTTGGCACGGTACAAATTTTCATATTGTTTGGTTGTAGGTTTTACGTGAAACATAATTTGGTTACTAAGATCGTCCGAACAGGAAATGTGCTTTTCATACTGAAGGAACAGTGACCAATTAGATAAGAGACCAGCAACAGAAGCAGCTGCAGAATTATTTACCGAGGTCATGCTGCAATGGGAACAAATAATATACTGTACAATTTGTTGTAGGCTTGTTGCCTAAAGAAATGATTCTCTTGCATAGAAGTTGCCAAAAGAAATGATGGACATTGTTCATGGAGTTTGTAAAGTGCAACATGCAACGGGTTCCTGACTACAAGCATCATATTCTGAATCAATCCAAAGTACCAAAAACTTCCTAGGTTGTCTTGTTTTCAGTCACTTAGAGACCTTTCAAATTAACCATGAAAATAATTCATAGCAGGTTTATTATATGCTTATATTCAAAATCCTCCATAACAATTTACAATACCAACTTCAATAAGGTCATTTTGATTATGTATGAAAATATAACCCTGAAACCAATTATCAGTAATGCTGCTCAGTGTCATCATATTATAACAAATACTGAAAAGGCACACATCAAATGTTTTCTAGCACAACTCATTTAGGAAATTATTATATAGATAAAATGCATCAGCAAATAAATCAGGACTTACAGCAACTGTGCATGCCACCAATCCAGGTTTTTCACGGTAGTCCAACCGTACACAAAGTATGATGAATGTTCCAATATACCACGGAATGCCACCCAGAAAGAAACCAACAATGAATCTTGCAATACAATTTAAGCTAATAGTCAGTAAGAGACAGTGGATAAGACATAAAATTAGTCATCAATTGTCAAACAGATAATGAAAATAAAATTTGAGACCTGGGACAAATATTGCAAATTTTTTTACTTCCATTCATGACCAATCCCAGAACAAGCTCTTCGAATAAAGAATCATCCCTACCACATACAATTCATGCATATAAACCCTGTCATTTTCGGCCTATTATTTAACAGAAATGAGGGATGAGAACTCCATTCTAAGAAAAAAAGCACTATAATTTGCAAAAAGAGGTTATTTTCAACAAAATCTCATTCTTTTCTTACTAGTTCTCAGTTACGTAGCCAAAAAGCATTCTCTACAAGAAAGATTTTCTTTTTAATAAGAGGACTGTTGCTAAAGAAACGTATACAATGTGAAGACAATTGTTTAATATTTACTTATGTATTTAATATAGACAAACTTGCTGGAAGAGAATTCTAAATTGAAGATATGTGAGTGCCAAAAGCTGACAAGAATAATTTGCAAACATCTTAATAAGTTTCATTTGTGACCGTGTATATGCTGGCATCTGACACTTGCGCACTCAAAATTTAGGCATGAATACTTTCCGCAGTGCAGAAAGAAAAGATTTAGGTATGAGAACATGCTGATATATGTGCCTAAGATTGGATTATGATATTGGAAACATATATCCAGATTTCTTTCATTATTGATAAATTACAGAATTAATCCAAATCCTAGGGGTCTGCTTCACTTTCAAAAGGTGAAGGTAAAATGCCCAAATAAATAAAAAATGTGAAAGTGTTGGCTTCAATCACAGCTCTTGTAGGATTTTGGTCAATTCTATCATTTGGGAAGGCACCCAAAACAATGATACAAAGGAACTTAAAGAGATAAAGGTTTCAAATTTGAATATTATAATCCAATGCCATGCACATATGATAAATAAATTATTAGAGAACAGGTGTCAAACACCTCATGTATAATGAAAAAAAAAAAGACACTGACGACCATGGTCACAGATCATAGCCATCTCCATTCTCCTTTCACTTATACCATAGTCTATATCATACAGTAGTTCAAGACATGCTTCACAATGTTTTATTATATATACATCAAATCAAAATTTGGAAGACGATACTAATTCTAGAAACTAAAATGCCAATCTCTCAAGTTCCCAAAAAACATATATGGTGATCCACAAAATACAAGCAATCTCACACAATTCATAGAGGAATGATATGCAATGGGAAGGCTGCCACATGATGCACATTCCCAACTTTAGATTTGAAAGGAAATGGGTGATCTATAAGAATATAAGTAATGCTACAAGAGAGTCAAATTAATGCACGTATGAAGGTGCCCTAGAGACCTAGACACATATTGATAGAATAATAACAATATGAAGGTAAAGTGAAGATAGACTTACAAGAACCAACCCAGACCGAGTCCACAGCAAGGAAGGCGGTGTTCTCTTACTGGCCTCCCCTCAACAACAGCATAACCTTAAGCAACATTACATCAATGTTATATTGTGAACATAGATGACTAATGCAAAAACTGTAACTTTTTTTGTCATCTCCACAATTGTTTTCAAGCATCGATCTATCAGTTGTGTCACATTGCTATTGCATGGTAAATGAATAAACATGTTATGCAGCCAAAATGCTAGCACTTCTGCAGCAAAAGACTAATGCTTTTAGATCACAGCTCTAATTTCAACCATCCAAAACAAAGAAAGTAGGTTTGTTTCTCACAGGTATTCTCCCACCTTATATATAGATATCAACATCCATTATTTTTTTCCTGGAGTTCACAATGAATGAACACTTTGTTCCCCTAGAGAATTACTGTTGGTAACAACCATAATGCTTTCCTCACACTTATCAATTAGAACAACAATGAGTGAATTACTCTCAGTTTGGAGTATCTTTTTTTTCATTATTAAATAAAAAGATTTCTAAAGCATTCCAGCTATTGCTCATTCTTTTCATTTCTGGCTTTTACTTTGTACAATTTCAAAATCATAAGTTCCACCACTCATCACTGGGCTTTTCTATGCTGTCAACCAGCACTTCTCGCGTGGTTAATGATTCAAACCTATCCCAATTTCTAACCTTTGTATCACTATTACCACATTATCCTTCAAACTCCAATATTTCCAAAGACAGTACTTGTAATACCCCAAGAGAGAAAGTCCCACATTGGTTGGGAAAAAAAGAGAGTCCTGTGTATATAACCCATAAGGATCAACTACTAAGTACATTCTAGCTAGCATTTTAATCCATGTGGTATAGGTTATTGACTTTTCAAAAGTACTTGGGCCGGTTGGACTTGAGGTGTTACAGATGGTATCAGAGCATTTATCCCTTTGTGTTGTGCGGGCCAGGCTCTAAAAGACGGTGACAACAGCGTGATGGGTTGGGCCACCAGAAAACCCACATCACCTAGGGGGAGATCCTGATATTGAGGCTTGATGTCAAGGATTCTAAAGGGGTGGGGTAATTGTAATAACCCAAGAGAGAAAGCCCCACACGAGTTGGGAAAGAGGTTTATATGACCCAGTTAGCATTTTAACCAATGTGGTGTGGTACTTGGGCCAGGTGTTACAGTACTCACTGTCACTTTACCTATTAACCAAGCCAACACCCAAGACCAAGCCTTATGTACCAATACCATCATAAAATTTATCAGTTTATAGTCATAAAGCAAATCATCAACAACTAAAGCTATTAAATTGTAACTTGACCAGGCTGCTTCCAAGTATTACTGTTACAGATAATGTAGGAGTAACCCAAGTTATATAATTGAAATTTGCATCCAGTCCTATCATTAAAATTAAAATTAAAACCAATCAAAGTCCCAACAACACATCCCAATACCCCTATCAAAACCACACAATCAAGGCAGTTTCTTCTAATTGAGAAAACCATGTAATCAAAATCTGAAATTGGTTATCCCAATAAATAAATAATAATATAAGTCGGTTTCATTCTACGCCATGATCAACAACAGAACACCATTAATCCCATGTAAAAATATTATTGAAATTAAAATAAGATTTTGTATTAAAACAAAATTCAATAACCGGTTAAAAAATCTCAACTTGTACCTTGAACGGTTTGATATCCATGGTGATAATAGCCAGGACCGCCAAAACCCGCAGGAGGAACAGGCTGAGGGAAACCGACTACTGGCTGAGGCGGCGACTGCGGAACAGGAGGAGTGTAATTGGCGACGCCTTGAAAGGTCCCATAGTACTGGTTGTTCTGGTCGGAGGTGACTCCCTTGTTCTTACCATCTTCGCTCATATTCGAATCAGAGAGGTTCTCACTTCTCAAAGAAACAACGTTTCTGTTTTCGGCAAATTAAAGAAAATACAGTTTTCCTAAAATAGTATAGTATATTGGGCCCAGCTAAGCAGCTACATCTCAATTCATTGGGCTGAGGCTCATTTAAGAGTTTGAGATCGAGCCCAATAAGGATGGGCCGATTGAGAATAGTAGAGGGAGGGGTGAGAAAAAGAATATGAAGTTGGCTGTAAAGCAATATTAAAAAAATAAAAGGACCATTTTGTAAATATTTTTGCCATTGAAACCCTATTATCGTCCTCAAATATAAAGTATAGCAGATGCCCGCTTCTTTCTTTCAACTTTGCTGGTGGTGCCGAAGCCAGAGCCTTGCCCAAAACCCTAGAGCCGATCTTATCATTTGGAAGCCATGGTACGAAAATCTAACTTTCTCTGTTCTTCTATTCGATTTCAGACTGATTTCTTTCCCTGTATATAATTATCTGAAGCTTTTGAACGTATGAATGTAATCTATTTTTGTACTATGATGTTTGTAAGTTATAGATCCTTGAAAGGGTTAGCTCATAAAAATTGTTTGCACGATTCGAAATGGCCCAAATGGTATTAAACTTGAGGTTGAAATGTTTTTGTTTTGCATTAGCAAGTTATGTAACTTTGTTTTGAGCAGAGTATTTTTTTTAAAGGGTTGAATTAGCGATTTTTATTTTATGAGAGCTGCCATTTTAGAGCTTTTTTTCCATTCTTTTCGGAATGGCATTCAGATTAGAATATCTCTATTTTTTTTTTCTGCGCCCATATGTGACTCCTGAAAACACATAAATAAAAAGACATTACTTTTTTGGCTTGCGGTCCTTATTTGTTGGAAAATGATTTAATGAAAACTGAATTTCTGTGGAATGAAAAGATAGATATTGTGCTTCCAAGTTACTTTAACGAGTACTGAAGCTTTTTGAGAATGGTGTCTAAATAACAATTAGAATAAGGTCGAGTTTGGTTTACCTTTTAGTTGAGTTGTGGTTTTAGATGCAGTTAGGTTGCAACCAAAATAATTTTTGGTGTTGTTTGAATGATCTGAAAATGGTGGTTGCAAATCGTAGTTTGAGGTGCTGTTTTTTTGTTTGCTATGTAAATTACCAAAAAAGAAAGAGATGCAAGTATAATATTAAATTTATATTACTTTTATTAATTTTAAAAATTAACAAATAATATACTAACTAAAATATAAATATTTAGTCAGTAATATTAAAATTATACTATTTTTAGTAACTTGTAATCAGCTAGAGAGGAGAAAATATTACTAAGAGAATAAAAGGTAAAATTTGTGAAATTGTGGAAAAAAATGAGTTGGACTTGTAAGAAAAAAATAAGAAGTTAAAAGAAATTAATACAAAATTGAATTCTTGCCTCAACGGTCATATGATCGTTGAGCCAGATATATTTTTTAAATAAAAAAAATTGATTGCTGGCTCAACGGTTATATGACTGTTGGGCCAGCTCTGGTTTATTTTATTCTTGGCAGCAAGGGTAAATTTGAAATGTTGCATTTAAAAAATAAAATAAAAGCCTACTGTTTGACGTTGCCGTTTGAGAAGTAGGCCCAAGGCTTTAATTTCCAGCCAAACAGACTTTAGTCTAAAATGTCTTGTTGCAACAGTTTGCAACTGCAAATCAAACGGGCTGTTAGAGACTTTTGGTTAAGATGTGGCTTTTTTTAGAGCCTGTTTGGTTTGCAATTGCAAATTGGCTTTGCAACTGGATGGGCTGCTAAACCAACGTCTGGGCCTGCTTCTTAAGTTGCAATGCCAAACGGTAGGGTCTTTTATTTTATTTATTTATTTATTTTTAAATGCAACATCACGAATTTTTTAACTTCTTATATTTTCTTATAAATATAACTCATTTTTTTCACAATTTCATAAATTTTCTCTTTCATATCTTACTAATATTTTCTCCTCCCTCTCACCTAGTTGAAGTTAATAAAAACAGTATATTTTAGTATTATTTACTTAGTATTTTAGTTACTATATTATTTATTAATATTTGAAATTAATAAAAATAGTATAATTTTAATATTATCCATGTATGTCTTTTTGGTAATTGATATAGCAAATACAAAAAACAGTATCTTAAACCATGGTTTGCAACCCAAAAAATAGGTTGCAACCAACTTGCATCTCAACCCATTGCAACCAAACTGCATCTCAACCAAAAGCTAAATAAAACTCGCCCTAAATTTTATGTAAAAGTTAACAGCTACAAGATGCTGCTCGTGATTGGAGTTCATTGCCTCCTATATTAACAATAGCTGTCTTATGTGAGGGACTGCAGTCAAAGAGGAAGGTTAGGGAGCCCAAAGAAGAAAATGTGACTCTTGGCCCTTCTGTCAGAGAAGGAGAGCATGTTTTTGGTGTAGCTCACATCTTCGCATCATTTAATGACACTTTCATTGTAAGCATCTGGCAGCTCCCATTTGAGTTACCGTTTTTGGGGTTGTTGTAATTGGAGAATTTGTTGATTGCAGCATGTGACTGATTTATCTGGGAGAGAAACCCTTGTTCGGATAACTGGTGAGCAGGACTTTCTAATTATTGCTAGTATTTTATACATAATGCTGTTCCATATTTTCTCGTTTTGGTGCACCTCTTCTGTTTTTAGTTTTTAATCTTTTCTGAAGTTCGTTTTCTTGATACACGGTTTTGGGGTTAAAACTCTTAATGGTTGAGGGATTTGGGGTTCTGGTTGCTCAGTAATTTTGTAGATCTGAATGATCTTAAGTGTCTATAATGGCTGGTAAATGGCTCCTTTTAGGGACTGCACTTTAAAGCTGTATCTGCCAAAACTCTTTGTTGGACTTAATTTATTTCCTATGAGTGTGATTTTCAGTGTGACAACTTTATATTGTTTAATGTTTGTGCCAAATGCCTTCCAGTACTCATGTATCTCAATGAGGTTGTTACATGTTCAATACTTGTGCATTTATTGGTGCCTTATTAATGTTTGTGTATTTATGTAGGATGCAGCAAGCTGTCTGCATACTTTAAGAAGCTTGATTAATTCTTCATTTTGACTAAGCACATTGGTAAGGAAAACTTATGTAATATTCCTCTTGCCTTTAGGTGGAATGAAGGTTAAAGCTGACAGAGACGAGTCTTCACCATATGCAGCTATGCTTGCAGCACAGGATGTTACTGCTAGATGCAAGGTATTCATTTTTTTATTCTAATATGGTTTGTTGAACTCATTTTATTCCAATATTGTTATGATCAACATTAGGTTGCTTTATTATTTTTTCATTTGGTGCTCCCTCTCTCCCTCTCTCCCTCTCTCCCTCTCTCCCTCTCTCCCTCTCTCCCTCTCTCCCTCTCTCCCTCTCTCCCTCTCTCCCTCTCTCCCTCTCTCCCTCTCTCCCTCTCTCCCTCTCTGTGGCGAGGGTCAATTTTGCCTTGTTATTTCTGTTCAACAGCATGTATCCTATTCAATTTTCTGGTTGAATTGTTTCTTAAGTAATTTGTATTCAGTGTTGAACTTTACAGTCATTATGAATTGTGATGCACTATTGTGACATCAACAATGTATATTTCTATTGCAAATGATGTAATATTGAAGTTTTGATTGTTATTACTCAGGAGCTTGGCATAACTGCCCTTCACATTAAGCTCCGTGCTACTGGTGGTAACAAGACCAAAACGCCCGGTCCTGGTGCTCAGTCTGCTCTTCGTGCTCTTGCTCGTTCTGGAATGAAGATTGGCAGGATAGGTAAGGCTCCTTTTCTTTCTAAGAAATTATGTCCCAATCCGAAAATGAAGTGGGTTTGGACTTTCTGCTTTGATAATCTTGTTATTTGTTGCTTCATTTTAATTTTAATTTTGGATATAAAAGTTTGTTAGACACATCAATATTTATAGACTTACAGTATAATAAATGTATATTTCTTGGTAATTGTAAGAAATTGTTATTTGAGAAATAGTACTGAAATAACTTGTGTAGTATTTTTCTTTTCCTGACACTGAAGTGTGTTTTGATAGATAGAAAAATGGGATGCCTTTACATCTATTTTTTATCGGCAGTCCTTTATTTTTTTATGAATAAAACTAATTTTTTGGTAATCTAAAGAATACATGAGATTTGTCTTTTTTGTGTTGTTGTATTCATTGGATTTTTGAATATTTTATTTTGTATCTGTAATATTTTCTAAAAATGTTTAATGAATGTTTTTCCAGAGGACGTGACTCCCATTCCTTCTGATAGCACTCGTAGAAAGGGTGGTAGAAGAGGTAGAAGGCTTTAGGCTTTGCCTCTGGTACATGCCTGTTTTTGTGGCCATGTAATTGATTTGCTTCTCGACAGAATCGTGGCATTTAGACTTTTAGTTCAAGTTAAATTTCAATTTTGGAACAATATTGTATGAAGATTCTTGGCCGAGGATTTATGTATGAGCTTATTTAGAAGCTATATTTTGAGACTACCTCATGTTTCTGGTATCTTACTGTTTCTCTAGCGCTATTTATGGTATGTGTGGTATTCTGTTTTTCCATGGAAGCATTGTTTCACTTTGTCAAAGAAATTCACTGGGAACCCCAAAGCTAAATTTTGTACAATACCTTATGCTGTTGGCTATGTCTGTCAGACGTCTCTTTACAGAATGAGAAAAAGCTACAAGGTGAAACTTAGGTGTACAAAACAAAGTCACAACACCAAAAGGTTAAAGACAACTATTAGTTTCTAAAATTTTGCAAAAAGTAGTAAGAGTAAATTACTCTTTTGATATTACACGAATTTTTTTATTTTTTTTAACTATAAATCATCTTTGAAACTTAATTAAATTAATAAAAAATTGAAACAAAATTTCTAGAATACCCCTATAGTCATACTACTAAGAAGTATATATTATTTTAGATATATTAGAATAATTTACTATTATATGCTATTATTTAACTTAAAATAAAATATGAACAAAAAATGGCTTATTAAGCATCCTAAAATTATGATAAAACTAAAACAGAAAAAATTAATGAAAATGATGTTTATAAGTTACTTAAAAAAGATGAAGTTGTCCTTTACAAAATGTATTTCATTTAAATTAGATAATAATATGTTATAATTATTTTAAATAAATAATTAAAAATTATACTTATTTCTTGATAAGTATATACTAGGATATTTTGTTTTAATTTTAAGCTTCAAATAAGATATATGTAATTTTTAAAAATAAAATAAATATTCTTGTCATATTAACAAATTGAAGAGAGGTTGAAATAATCTCTTGTCCTAGACCATCCTTTTAAAAACTTCCAACGGCTAATTCCAATTTCTGTAGGCCCTCTTTGTATATATTCTTTGTTCTTTGTAAATCTGTAATTCATTTTAACCCCATCACATACCATTTTTCCAATTAGGCCCCCCTCTCCCTTTGTTGTGACGGACAATATAATTTCTGGGAAAACTTTTATGAAAATTCTTTTCTATAATATAGTTTTCTTTTATTAGGCACATCATAAAATATTAATTTTGTTTGGATAATAAATAAACAAAAGAATTTTTTTGCCAAACATTGAAAAATAAATCTTTAATCTCTAATATTATCCCAGCATAAAAATACCAAATAATATAAATGAACAATGTATCTCCAATATTTAATTACATAATAATTTAATTTAGTATATTTTCAATACAAACATAATGCTTCATATGATGCAGTGTTGGAATAGTACATAAATCCACAATGATGAAGCTCTCATAAATTCACTCTATGTTGCTTCAAAATGATGATGAGTAAAGATCTTGCTTTGGTATCACGTTTCTCATTTCAAATCATCAACAATCAATACTAAGGACCTGCTTCTCTTCTTGTAAATCATGCACGAACTGATAACACTTACATTTTATTAAAATGCTAAATCATGGTAGAAACCTTCCTTGTTCATTCCGAGACATACAGACATCATAAAACACTATTGTTAAAAGGATCCAATTGAGAAAACATAACAAAGAAACAATTTAACAATGGAAGGCAGCAGTTCTTCTTTTTTTCTTCTGTTATACGAAGAGAAGAGAAGGGAGGGAGGGAGGGAGGAGGGCCATTGATACATGCATGCGATCTAAAAGGTAGTTGGCAGCCAATTCCTCATTCTTGTTACATGCAAAGAACACCAACACAAGTGCTCAATCAAAACATACTGGCCCAAAAGACAAACTTAGAGGGGAGGAGTGAATAGGTTTGTAAATAAAAAAGTTAAACCTTTTTTGGATTAAAAGACAAAACCAAGTTCACCAAATTATTTGATTACATCCACTTCTCAAAATCACTTGAGAGTTCATATTCACATACAATTGAATTTTAGGCTCAACAATTAACCTTATACAAAACTAAATTACTAGGCTTAGTAACCCTTGCAAGTTCCAACAAACTCAAATGGAAGAGAAATAGCAAAGTTTTTAAAGATGGATTATGAAAGTTTTTCTTCTTGTTCAGTTTATGAGAATTTTAATTGTGAAAGTGAAACTATAGAATTTGAATTTTGCAATAGAGGTTCGTGTATTCGTTCATGTGTGTCTATATCTAAACTTCTTTCTATTTATAGCCCAGGCTGATGTCTAGCCGTTCCTCAGATAATATCATATTGTTGTAATACAGAGAGCAAAATTGAAATAAAAAGACAACCACATATGTCATTTCTAAGTAGCGTAGTGATACTAATATTTTCCACTAAGCTGTAAGAATTTGTATGCCGTTGAATTTAGCTCGAAAAGTACATCAAGCAGACCAGTTGTGGAAGAAGATGATGTTAAGCTAACTAAGTTGAGCTTAGCTGATGGATTCAGTTGATCATAATTTGCAGCAATATTTTAAAAATAGGATTGGTGATCGACTCAAAAAAATTTTGAGTCTTGGGTCATTAGTTCAACTGTGGTCCAGATGGTCATACTAGATAATGTCATAAATATATTTAATTATATTTTTAAATATTATATAAAATTTTCTATTAATTTATATTACTTAAATACACAAGAAAATAAAAGATAATAATTTAGTATTAGTAAATCATAAGAAAATCACATCACATATCCAAAATAGCTTTTTGGTTCAATCTGGTCCGATTTGTCACTCGGGTAACGATCTAACCGGTTTGACTGACCAAATCAGTCTGAATTTCAAAACATTAATATGAAGGTTTAGTTAACTAATTATCCAAAACGTCATCGTTTAGTATAACGACAGATCTTCTGCACTTAACTGATTTAATAGAATGAAATCTTATGGTCTTGTAGTCTTAAAGATCAGCTGACTAAAAGGTATACAGCTAGATCATGTTTAACTGATAGTGAAAACCTTCGTTTGATGTGAAAGTTTTTAGTTGACTGTGCACAACTTCAACTGACTATCGTACAGAAAACATATTGTCATTTGCATAATTTTTAGCCGTCTGTTTAATTAAAACATTATCGTAGTGTAAGCTTCAGCTGATTAATATAAACTCTTTAGTTGATTTCTTTAAATGAAATGTTGCGTTTGTATGGGCTTCAGTTGACTAAGAAACGATTCAATAAAATCTATAAGCTGACCAAGAGATTAGTCCCATAACAATGCATGTGGAGAAATCCGAAAACCTACAAAAAAATTATACATTTAATAATTAGATATTATACAATGGAATGATGAATGGATGCAAAATGGGAGGAACGCAAGGAAAATCTCATTTAGTTCTTTTTCAAGTCTAGCCCTAGCTAACTCATCATAGTAAGCTAACTTTGCTTCTTTTCAGATGAACATGTTCACAACCCAAGAAATTCCTTTCTCAAAGTGGGATGTGATTTTCTTGACAGATTTGGAGAATCTATGTGTATCATGGTCATGGTGATTTCTGATTCATTTCTAACTCTTTTCACGTAGGTTTGGTTTGATAATATTTTTTGAAAAAATGTATATACTTATTAAGAGTATAAGTCAATTTTTTTTTTTATGTTTGGTAAAAAAAATTTAGGATGCTTCTATTTTGAACTTTTAAAAGTCAAGGGTGATTTTAAAAATACTTCAAATATATGTCTGTAAAAACTGGCTTATGTTCTCAAAAATTTTAAAAATTAATATAATCTTAATTTTTAATTTAAAAAAATCACAATATTATCAAATTAAACCTAATTTTGTGACTTCTAGTTATTGAGAGTAAATTTTATATTATTTTATCAAATACTACTACTGTAACTTTTAAAAACAACTCTAAGAGAGTTAAAAGAGTACAACACCTCTTAAAAGGTCACAACATTACTAAACTAAACCTAAGAGCAATCACTTCTTTACTTTACTGGTCTGATCAACAATTGATTTAATATGAGCAAAGTGAAGCTGAATCTGATTAGCAGTTCTCTGAAGTGGCTTCAGATCAGCTCATAGAGAATTTGATGCAAGTTGAATCAACTATCAATGGAGAGGAGCAAACTGAATTAGAGTCTCTGAAGTCTTGTTACTGGCATGATTGTGCGTGTCATTCAAGTGCTCCCTTACTAAAATGGTGATATGCTTTGAGAATTATTCATAGGAGCTGATGATGACTCCAACTTCTAACTCTTTGATTTGTTGGCCCAAGCTCTTAACAATTCTCTTGTCAGTGTTATACAGCACACTGACTCGCATTGACTTTTATATTTCAGCTGATGAAAAGTGTTTCTTTTACATTTGTATGTAATTATTAGTTCTCATCAAAACTAATTAAAATGTATTATTAAATTAATGATCCAATTTATTCAATAAAACCCATTGCTTCTATTTGGGAAAGAAAATAAAGCTCATGTTTGATTTAACTTTTAAAATAACTTTAGGCTTAAGTTTTTTTTATAAGATTGATGGTTAATAGAGGTTTTATTTTTTAACTTTTACAAAAAATTATTTAAGTTTTTAGAGTCCTAAAAATCCTTAAAAATTACAGTTAAAAAAAAATTTTTAAATAAAAAAAATAAGAGAAGCTCAAATAAATTTTGATAATTATTTTATTTAGATAAATATAATTATAATATTTAGTAAAATAATATTTTTAGTAATTTAATATTCAATCATATTTGGAAAATAAAATAATATAATATTTGTATATCTTTTACTTTAACTAATCTAAATATTTTTTTCAATTTTTATAATATACTTTTAAATATTTATACTCAAAATATTTTGACACACAATATTTTTACACATAGTCTAACCAAACCAAATATCAAACCCAAGACAAACATAAGCTTCTAAAAAATTTAACACGCTATGCATCGAATGTGTTAAGAAGTGAACAAACATGACTAACCATATTCATGCTCAAATTAACAAAACAGAAAGTAATAAAAAATGAAACTCTGCTCCAAAAACAAACAAGATGGTTTCAAATATGATGGATATAGAGAATGTTCATGCTGAAATTAACAAATAGAGAAGTGCAATAGCTAGCTTACAGACAAGTAAATACAGATGAGACAGTTCACCTATCACTTTCTTCTTATTGCACAATGTTCTACACAGAGATGCTTGATTGCCAGCTCAGCAAAATTACAAGAGATAGGTGTATAAGACAAAGGAACAACAACAAAAGATTAAAGATCGACAACTATTTTAGTTTCCAATTTATTTTAAAAAATCTTAATCTCTTGTCCTAAACCAAACTTTGTCTCAAATAATAATAAATAAATAAACCAAACTTTGAAAAAACTTCCAACTTCTACTTCTAATTTCTTAGGCCCTCTTTTTTTCTTTGTTCACTATAATACATATCTAAAATTTGCTTTAACCCACTGTTTTAAAATCTGAATGACATGAATGATCAAATCAATTGAACTATCATTCCAATGATAGATAAGATCGATTTGAATCAAAAAATCGTTTTGTTAGTTGAATAGTATAAAATAGATAAAAACCAACAAAAAGACCCAAACGATCCAAAATTAATGTAGTTGTTGGACTGATTTTTTAAATCTTATTTTTCTAAAAAATTGAAACTAAATTGAATTTTTAATATTTTAATTAATCATACTAATATGTACTCAAATTCAGTAAAAAAACCTAAAAAAAAATTACAAAACATATATAAAAAAAAAAATATTATACATACTAAAACAAACTAATATATATATAATATTTTTTAAGTGTAACTATAGTGAATTAATTTTTTTTAAAATTTTCCTAAGTTTTTAATATAATATCAATGTATTGTTAAATATAATTATTGTAAACATAATTATATTATGTGTAATATTAATTATATTATGTTTACTATTATAAATATTATGTTTAAAATTATAAATATTAAACTAAATATATTTATGATATTATCGGTTCTACCATCGATTCAACCACGGTTGAATTGCTGGCCCAAGAACCTGATTCAGTTTTTAAAACATTGCTTTAATGAGTAGCGGAGTCACGTTCACTTGAGTGTGAATAAGTTAGAGTAATTAAATAATTATAGATTTTATTATATTAGAAAATAATGTTAAATCAATACTATTATTTGAAAATAAATCAATTATAATATGTATAAAATTGAATTAAAAATATAGATTATGTTATTTCATTTATTTTTGTTATTTGATAGTTAAAATAATATTTTGTAAATTTTCATGATAGTTAAACGTTTTGAATGGTTTTTTTGTGAGTAGAATTCTAAGTAACAATTAAATTGAGAATAAGTACCACATCACTAAATTAACTTTAATTTTCTCCATATCTTAAAATTATATAGAAAATAAAATAAGAAGCGGATAGACTGGAGATTTGAATGAATACTCTTGATGATACAATTTTTGATAAAACAATTTGATCAATAAAAAAATAAAATTATAAACCTATTAATGAGCTTAATACTAACTAATTTTATATTGAGAAAAATAAAAATAAAAATTGACCCCACTAATAAAATTTATTGACTCCACCACTGGTTTAAACCCCATCCCATACTATTTTTCCAGTCTACATCAAGACGAAATATCATAACTTAAAAAAAAAGGATTTCAATGTCTTGTTTCTTGAGTAATTCATCAATCAAAATATGTTAATTTAAAAAAATATATATAATAAATTACAACAATTTTTGAATAATTTATCATATGACGATCACTTTTGTAATTTTTTTTTTATGAATCATATATGGTTTAGATAGATGTGGATTATCTCATATTGTACATGAGTCATGTTTCACTAATACAAACATACCAATTCTCTCCTAAAGTATATCTAATTCAAAAACAGATTCAAATTTTGCTTCAGTCTGTCTCTCTCATACATGACTAAATTATGTTCCAGTAAGAACATGAGAGAATCTAAATCCGCTTTAGAGTGAACGAATTCATTGATTAAAGAAAAAATGATGAGAAAGGGTATTAAAAGACCATCATTCAAAATCTCAAACATACATCTTCTAAGTTTTCATCTTCAAGCTTTTTTCATTCTTGATTTGTTATAATTCTTTTCAAAAGTTTTGTTGTTTTTGGGCATGTAAATATGAAGTAGATTTTTTTTTTTAATTTATATTTTAGCAATTGATAATGAAATAAAGAGAGATTGGGTGTATTTTTGTTTTTAAGTGTCAATATTATTTCATAAAATCTCGAAGAATAAATATGTAATTTACTATTTTTTTTTTCCTCAAACGGATACTTAAAATGTAAAATGTCTATAGTCTCAAAAGTTACCTATACTGATGATTTGGAGAAAAAGACTAATAACGAACTAATAATTAAAATATGAAGGTCCAAATATGAATCATACACTTATTATATTTTTAAGGATTTGTACTTGCTAAAATATAATAAATATAATTTTTAAAATTAACCATTTAAAAAAATAATAACATATATATTAAATATCATTAAAATTATGATCAATTATTATAATTAATATTACAAAATCTTAATTTATAAAATCTTAACAAGTGACTTAAAAGCATATGTTAGAAAAACTCTATTTTGATATCAAATGATTTTGTAACTAAAACATGTGATACTATCCTTACCGGAACAAAAAGGTCTATTTTGGAGTTTGAAATAGAGATGGCAATGGGCTAGGTTTGGCCCAACTCGGACCCTATCTATTACTTATCCATATCTATTATAGACCCAAAAATAAGACTCATCTTAGACGTATTATTTATTGGATATAACAAGACCCAATGGGTCTAGTTGCCCACATATATCTGATTTTTTTTCTTTTTCTTTTTTTTTAAACTATGTTCTACTAATTTGTTTGAAAAAATTTCTTTTTAAAAGAAAACTATGTTTTCTATAGTTTTTTTAACAAATTGGGTTACTTAAGCCACATTAAATTTTTGGTCAGTTAATATAATTTCATATTCTTATGTTTAATTAAAATGATAAAAAGGGGGCAAATTTTCATTGCTAGCTATTCCACATTTCAAATTGACAATGCAAGCTAAAACACACAATAAAATAAAATAAAGTAAAATAGAATACTCGTATTTAATAAGCTAATATTTTTGTTCAAAATTTCTATTTTCTTCTTTGCCCAAATATTCTCAAGCACCAAATAGTTTAAATATTTTCTTGCTAATACATATAAATGTTGACCCAATTTATTACTAATTTTGTTTAATATTGTTTAGTGACATGTAATTAAAATCTTGATTACCCATAGAAAAAAAAAAATGAAATCAATTGAATGACAATATCAACTGAAAATTTCAATGAAAGAAATAGAAAAATTGGGTAATAAATAAATTATATTGTTGAGTCGATAGACATTTTAAAATTTTAACTCGTGTGACAAGCATTTTGGATAAATTACAAATCATATTTAATAATACCAGTGCAGTATCTTGATTCAAATATTAGATAAAAAAATAACGACATTAAAAATTGAGTGGTAACTGAATGGATGAGAAATTGATCATAGATCCATGATTTATAAATTCTCATCAAATCGTGAATTTTGAAAAGTAACCTTCCTCATTACATTTTCAAAAATTTTAAATTTAAAAATCAAATTCTCATATCAAAACTATTAATAACTAATTATTTTTCTATAAGATAAAATTTTGATACTTAAAATCAAAATACAGTGATCATAACTATATAAATTTTGATATTATTAAAAAATTTATCTTAGACCCAACAAGTTATAGGTTTTGTCCAAACGTAGCAAGTAAAATATAAAAATACCCAAACTTATTAAGGATCCATTAACAGACCAATTAGGGTCGGGTAGGACCGGGCCTAACTTGGACTCCTTTTGCCATCTCTAGTTAGAGGAGAGTAACTGGAAGGAGGAGACGAGGAGAGATGCAAAATGACACTTATCTTTTGTGTCCTTTAGAAGTTTTAAAAACATAGAGAAAAGGGAAAATGATAAAATACATTTATCATTTGAAAGTTGAGTGAAAATGAAGGAGATGATATATTATTATAAATTTTATAATCGCATTCTAAAATATTTTATTTAAATATTAATAAATATTTAATATAAATAATATGTATATATTAATTACAACTTATAAAAATTATTATACATCTTATTTGAAGGTATTATAAAAATTAATTTTAGAAACATTTAGAGAATACGTGTAATATCTCATCTCCTTTAAAAAAAAAATTCAAATCAAAGAAAAAAAAAAAGTACCATGCGCTTTCTTTCTATTTCCCTCCATCCAAATAAATCATAAAATAATGAACGGTCTTCATCCAAACAGCTATGAATTGTAAAAGACTTTTTTTTTTTTTTTGCTGAACAGAAAAGACTTAACCCTTGCCATTGCATGTTTGCCCGCTGTCCTAATCAAATAGACATGTCGGATTTTGCATGTCCCTTGTCCACACTTTCCCTTTCATTCACACCAATGAATTTTTGTGGTAATTAATGTTTCTTTCTTCTTTCCTTTTTTTTTTTGTTTTAAAAAAAAAAATTTGAATTAATAACATTAATTACTGCACTAATCGTTTTAGTATTTGTTTATAGTATTAAGAATCATAATTTATTTGTTTGTAATCTACAGGCGGTGTAGCACATTGATATGAAACTAAACTAATGGTGATTGGAGATGGATACATACAGCTAATCTTTGTTGTATCACTCTATACAACTATTAAAATAGTTCAATGAATCTCGCTTTAATTCTGTCTATTACTCAATTATTTCTATTAAAAAATTATTAAACTACCTCTAATCTTTTTCTTTTTTTTGAATTTTGAATTTTGAATTTTTTTTTGATGAACTTCTTACTTAGAAGTTAAAACTTATATTTTTAGTATTTTAAGAAGGAAATAAAACGTTCAATTCAAAGACATATAATACAATAAAAGAAAGATTGAAGAAGAACCAGAATATAAAATAAATAATATTAATGTTTATTTTTTCTGTTAAAAAATAAAATAAATAAATAAGCCACCTATGGATTTGGACAAATTTATTTTAAAAAAGATTCACATATGAATTTTTTTCATTTCTAAAAGTCCGCCCCCACATGTCGACAATCCCACCACTTTTGTCTCTTTAAGCTTTTTCCGTTGAGAATTATTGCATCAACTCGTGCCAGCATCGCAGAACCTTCTCTCTCCTTTCTCTTCTCCCTTCTCTCTTCTACACTTCTTCTACTCCTCCTTCCTGAGTTCCTTCCATCCATAATAATCTCAGCCTTTTTCCCAGATCCTTTCCCATCAATACCAAGAATTTTACAAGGCTGGGAATGAAATTTCAATGTTTCTTTTTAACTTTTTGTGAAATTAGTACAGCAAAGTTCACTCTCTGTTACACCATTTTTGACCACTCTTTCTGACTTTGACCCCATTTATTATGGTTTTTTTATAGCTAACAAATTCTGAAGACATTTTCTCTGTGTACCAAAATTTTCTCACTTCCCAAACACCCAAAAATGAGCTCATTCCTCACTTCCCTCACCCCATTGGCTCCTTATTTCATTTCTTTCTTACTTTTAATTCTCATCTTGGAACAGATCTCATACTCGAAGAAGAAAAAATCAGTACCTGGACCTTCCTTTGTTTTTCCATTTCTGGGCAATGTAATCTCATTGGTCTGTAACCCAACAAAGTTCTGGTTTGACCAATCAGATCTCGCAAAGTTTTCTGGCTATGGATTCTCCGTCAATTACATTATCGGAAAATTCATCGTCTTCATCCGTGACAGTGAGCTCTCCCACAAAGTTTTCGCTAATGTACGGCCCGATGCGTTTCATTTGGTGGGCCATCCTTTTGGCAAAAAGCTATTCGGAGAACATAATCTGATTTACATGATGGGACAACCACACAAGGATCTCCGCCGTCGGATCGCTCCCAATTTTACACCTAAAGCGCTTTCAACCTACTCTGCGTTGCAGCAGATTATTATTCTCAAACATCTCAAGCTATGGGTCAAGCTCTCGTCGGAGAACGATCCGAACCCGATTCCGATCCGGTTTTTGGCTCGCGACATGAATTTGGAGACTTCGCAGGACGTTTTTGTTGGACCTTATTTGGAGCATGAGGCCCGAGAAAAGTTCAAGCGCGATTACAATTTCTTCAATGTCGGCCTTATGAAGCTGCCGATTGATTTGCCAGGGACCGGGTTTCGAAACGCTAGGCTTGCCGTTGACCGGCTGATCAAAACCCTAGGAGTTTGTACTGAGAAGAGCAAGGCGAGGATGGAGAAAGGTGAGGAGCCTACGTGCTTAATCGATTTCTGGATGCAGGAGACTCTGAGTGAGATCTCCGCTGCTGTAAAGGACTCCCCGCCGCCTTACTCCAGCAATAGAGAGATCGGTGGATACCTATTCGATTTCCTTTTCGCCGCACAAGATGCTTCAACGTCATCGTTGCTTTGGGCGGTGACGCTGCTGGATTCTCATCCCAATGTGTTGGCCAAGGTGAGAGATGAGGTCTCAAAGATTTGGTCGCCGGAATCAGACACCTTAATTACGGCGGAGCAACTGAGGGAAATGAAGTACACGGCGGCAGTGGCTCGTGAGGTAGTAAGGTACCGAGCTCCGGCGACTCTGGTTCCACATGTAGCGGGGGAGGATTTCCCGTTGACAGATACGTACAAAATTCCGAAAGGGGCCATTGTATTCCCGTCGGCTTATGAGTCGTCGTTTCAAGGGTTCATTGAACCGGACCGGTTCGACCCAGACCGTTTCTTGGAAGAGAGACAAGAGGACGTAATATTTAAAAGGAATTTCTTAGTTTTCGGCGCTGGGGCCCACCAGTGTGTAGGTCAAAGGTACGCTTTGAATCACTTGGTTCTGTTCATCGCAATGTTCGCGACTTTGATTGATTTCGAAAGGCATAGAACTGACGGCTGTGATGAGATCACCTATGTCCCTACGATTTGTCCAAGAGACGATTGTAAGGTTTTTCTTTTCAGGCGGTGCACACGGTATCCCAACCTTTCATTGGATTGATTTACTCAATTACCAAAATACCCTTACTTCACATTGCTTTGCCCGCCCGTTGAAATTGGAGAAATACAGCAGATTAAGCACGTGGGGGTTGGATCAAAGAGGGGCGCGTTGTAATTAACGATGTTTCTTGAGGGTGAATTGGTCCGAGAAAAAAAAAATGTTAGTCTGTTTTGTTTGTTGTTTTTGTTTTGTAGTGTGGGGTCTTTTGTTAAGTCTGATGATGCAAGGTTAGCATTCTTTGTAGAAGTGTGTGGATCATTGGTTGGTGGATTATTAGATGCATGTTGGCAATTAAATAAAAATAAAAAAAACACTAATTTGACAATGTCCCTTTTTTATGAGATTATTATTGGTGTATTTTATTTTGCTAAGAGATTATTGATTGGTGTACGATTGTACTTTTTTCCATGATGTTTATCTGTGATGCTTAATTTTCTTTTTTCCATGTTCTCCACTTTTGATACGATCATTTTTTGAAATTGTAAGTGAATTGTTCTTATGATTTAACATTTTACTGATATTTCATGTTTGTTACTTTTAAAAAAATTTAATTTTTTGAATATATTTATTATATTTTAATAAATATTTTTAAAACACCTTATAATTTTTTTTTACAAATTTATACATGTACATACATATAAAACTATATTTGATCCAATAATCACAACTCTCAATTATCTAATTGAAGAAAACAAAAAAGATAGATGTGTCCTGTCTTCCTCTCATGTGTTGTGTTTTGGTTGTGGTGGCATAAGGTATGTTGATAGGCTGGCACTAGTCCATGCAAATCGGAAGCTATTGATTACTTGAGATTTGATATTTGTGGTTTGTTATGTTTAGTTTTGAAAGGACTTGTCCTGAAAAGTCCACGTGGGTCACGAGATTCTAGAAAAGCTTAACCTCCCACATGCACCAGATAGGATGGGAAGAGATCCCCAGTGCACATGCGTTGTATAACCAATAGGAATCTCTTTTGTATATATCGTTTATATTTTACATTTTATATTTTTCTTTTTTATATTTGTGCATGAATAAAGAATTTGGGCATAAAAGGCATCATTGATTGAATGGAAATAACTTTAATATGATGTTTAAATTAGCTATTGATCTGTGTACATTTTCTATTTGATACACCGAAAGTAATTTTACATAATATTCTTGGACAAAGATTAAAAATTTAATCAGTTTTTTTTTTTTTTTTTTTAATATAAAACATGAAATGTATTATTTAGGTTTAACTGATAAAATTTTGAAATATATGAGATTGAGAATGAAATCACGAAGGAATACATAATATGGAGGTCGATGAATGGACTTCAACTTGGAAACATTACTTTTTCTTTAGACCTAAATAGGTTCAAGTTTATACAATCAACTAGTCAGTAAAAAAAAATGATGTAGAAAAAATATACATATAATTCTATGAATCCTTGCTAGTATTTTCATACTGCAGGGGGTAAAACTTATGTGACTTAAAAATGAAACTTGTAAATAGAACAAAACATTTCATATCAAAGAGGGAAAAAGAAATCAGGGGTATTGGGAAGCTAACTACAAAAAGAATGGGGTTGAACAATTTTGCTGTAACATTTTTAGGCAGAAATAAGACCAGCATAGCCAGCAAGTAAAGCCAATAAAGATGATACGAAATATGCCCCTGCAACAATGACTGGTTCTTTGAGCCCAGAAAGTTCGAGGTGATGATGGAAGGGTGCCAGTCGGAACAAGCGGCGTCCTCCTCCCAGCAAGCGTCTGGTAATCTTGAAGTACAATATCTAATTCAAGAAATGTAAATTAGATCGAAGAAAAGTTCCACTTCAGGTGTCACAGTTGCCATCATTCATTCTATAGTTTCAGCAGCACAATATAAATGGCTAAACAAATAATTGAGAAAACTCATTTGTTCGTTAGTCACAACATACACATGGGACAATACCAGTCAATACACTTCAATATAATAATCACCTCATGATATTTGGCACACAAAAAGAAAGCCAGTACATATCTTTTGGAAACCCTAGAGAAATGCTGTAAGGAAGGTTGGTGCCATTCATTCGTTTAGTTTTAATCAAAAAAGTTTAGTTAGATATACACAAACAAATGTATGAGAAAAAAGCATCAGAAGAATATCAAACCTGCATTATAACTGATGATGCCTCCACAATAAAAATTCCAGACGAGATTAATAGTGGAAAGAACATTCCTGTACAAGCAGCCATTGAGGCTAATGCCCCACCTAGTGCCAAAGAGCCAGTATCGCCCATAAATATGGATGCTCTGTATCTATTGTGCAGAAGAAATCCAACACAAGCTCCAGCCATTGAGGCCCCAAATATAGCAAGGTCTGCACAAAATGTAAAATTGTTGAGTACTAAAAGACACATAAGTAAAGGTAGGTCTTTGAAATTGAAGTATGATTTCTTGGGGAACGACTCAAAAACAACCTTCAAACAACTTCCTAAGGAAATTGGAAGGTCATTTCAAAATCACCATGCCACAGGAAGTGGCAGTAGTTTGCACTATTAGCTATAGGAATGCAACACTACAATATGAAAAATAATAAATTGCCTTTAATAAATTTGTATCCAGATAGGTATGGAAGACAAACTGGTGATGGTAAATTCAAAGTTGGATGCAAATAAAAGATGAAGGAGCAGAATTGGATAAGAATATGTCAAGGGGTCAGACTCGACTATTTCCAATATCTCAGTGTCCCTACTGAATTGCAGCATCAGATGTCATATCAATATCCAAGTATCCTTTTCTGACCAGGTCGTTTATGGTAAAATAACGAGTCGAATCAACTATGTAATGATCAATGAGAATGCCTGCTTACAGGAATGTGAACTAAGCTAACAAAGTTAGACATTGTGAAGTAAAACTCCAACTTCCAAAAGCATCAGCACCTTCAAGTTGAAGAATCCAATGTAACTAAAAGATGGCCAGAATACTTATCTTACCTAAGTCCAAACTACTCTTTGCTTATGCTCGTTCCCACACTCATCAATTCAGAGACAAAATAAAGAATTATTTTTTCTTATGTTCTTGATTCTATTATTGGCTTAATGATGATCTACTAACCAGAACATATAGGAAGCACAGCGATCGACATCCCTATAAAAGCCAATGCAGCAGTACCTCCAGCCAGTCCATCAAGACCATCTGCTAAGTCAACTCCATTTCCCATGGAAACGAAACAAAATGAAGTCAATAGCAGGTAACAACGTCCCAAGCAGACAAGTCCCACAGGTAGAGGAACCAACATTTTCCTACATTAGGGGAAAAAAAGAGTCTTCGGTCAGAATACCATCTACAGTAGTTACACATATACCGCCATAAACATTTTGGCATTAACTCATACAGTTACTCACTTAATCACCACAATTAACATCATTAATCATAAACAAGTGTTCTAGAAATGTAACCTCAACTATACTATAAAAAGGGCACCAAAAAACAGATTAAGATACCATTTTGCCAAAGACAATGGAAACATGGCAATGGATGATTAGTTCAGTGATACATAGCAAATGATAAATAAAGAATCAATACATTTATAGGTTTCATATAGTTTCATCTTGGATTTTACTCTTTTTGGCAGCATATAAATCTAACTCGTTCATAAAAAATATTGCATGTTTTTCCAGTATAAACTATAAAATAGCAGGAAGAAAAGGTTGAGAAGAGTGACGTATCATTATAAGCATAGATATGTGAGTTACCATCAGAAAAATGTGGATCAAATTAGTTACAAGAAGATATACATGCCGTAGGGTGAAGATATACTGGTAGTCTCCAACCAAAATGAGAAGAAAGTTCCAACAGCTACCTGTGAAGTATCATAGCGAACTTTACTTGCAAGTGTTTATAAAAAATTGACAACAAATCAAAAGCCAAGCAGAACATCAACTTCAAGACTTAAGTGTTTGGTTAATAATGACTCACCTCCAGAAGAATTTTTGCCGATGCAGGTAAACTGCACTTATGATTCTTGATGAAGCTCAAGATATCATTAAGTAACCCAATTGCAGCAAATGCTAAAGTTGCCGCAGCTGCTGCAGACACTTCTATAGATGAAAAGCCAGCAATTACTCTAGCAACAGTTACACCAATGGGTACAAGAAACAAACCGCCCATTGAGGGTGTCCGTCTTTTCAGTGAGTTCCTAACAGTTCCTCCTTTCCTGATAATCTGACGAAGTTTCAAACCACGGAGTAATGGAACACAAACATAGCCAGCAGAAGAGACTAAAATGGCCGATATAAGGAATGGGCGGGTTAAGTAAAAGGGTTCTAAAGGAAGTCTGACAATTCTCCATGCACACCAATCTATGTATAAGAGCAGCACTGCCAGGAAGATTATCAGTCCTATATTGTTAAAAACCCCAAGTCTAATCCTGCAAGTACAGTGAGCAAAAAAACACAGGCAGTTAGCAAAAGACTGTGTACATCATGAAACACCCTTAATCAACACATGATAAACACGTATTTGTATAGATATCTATTTATCTATCCCAATACCTAATAAACATGCATGTCTACATGTATCTATCAAAACACAACACCACAATTATCTGTCTAACTGTTGATCTATCTGTCCATTTATTCTAAGTATCAAGTGTCCAAAATCCAAACACATACCTTCACATATCTCTTTTGTCTAATTATCTTCTTTATTGGTAAGGAAGACACCCTGTGAAATTGAAACCTTCTTTGTCACCCACCAGTGTTATTAAAGTGGAGGGAAATCCATCTGGCCTGAAAATTATTGACTGGCTTCATCTCAATGTCAATTGATGCAGGATACCGACAGATTATTAGTATTGAGCTTTGTAATTGTAATTAGGATTAGAGATTTCACAAATTGGGAATTGGAATAATTAAATATTATTAGTAAGTTACGTTTTTTAAAATTAATAGCATTACTCTAAAATTAAGATAGGGTTTAGAGTTTTAGCCATATTACTTAGGTTGAATTGTCCAAGTTAGCAAGGAATGCTTTTTGAAGAAAGAAGAATCCTTTTCAAAGAAGGCCGTGAGTTGCCTGTATAAAGGCCTATGACGTAGTCTTTTATTCAGCATTGATGAATTATAACTGATATTTGACTATTTGGTTAATCCCTTTGTCCCTCTAATTCTTCTTATTCTATCGATCACAAATCCCTCTTGATTCGCCATTATTTGGTAACTGAGTAAAGTTTTGTTAGGTTCCATTTCCTACACATGCAACCTTCTTCAAAATTTCATAAAACAAACCCAATAATTTTCAAACCCGAATACATCTAGAAATCAAGTTTATAAAGTTCCTAACCCTAATTACAACTACAACTCCCAGCACTAATAATCCATATGTATCCTGCATCCTCAATCCTACTAATAAGGTAAAACAACCTTTTACACAACAAGCACAAAAGGTAAGCTACTAAAACCGAGCTTAAGTCAGCTCACCCATAATCCCAACTTTTAAGGATCAAATACATGAATCTTTCAGAACTTACAGGCATTTTCCATGTAAGCTCAATTTGGACCACTCAACCCTATCTAGAGCTATGCCCTCAACTAATCTCATGATCATATTCGTTCAAATCACCACCATCCATTTAAACATTCAACAACCATAGCTGAATAAAGGACTACGTAAAGGTCTTTATATAGGAAAACCCTAATAATCCTAATAGGGTAAAACTCAAAACACTAACTTAAACTTAAATTAATAAGACTATCAATAAAATAACGGACATAACTTACTAATAATACCTATTTAACCCCAAATCCCAATTTATGAAATCCCTAACCCTAATTAAAATTACAAATACCAGTACTAATAATATCTCTGTATCCTGCATCAGCAATCCTACTAATAAGGTAAAACAACGTTTACATGACCAGCACAAAGAGGAAGCTACTAAGACTAGCTTAAGTCAGCTCATTCATAATTCCAACTTTTAGGGCTCAAATACATGAAACATACAGAATTTACAAGCATTTTCAATGAAAGTTCAATTTTCATAACACAACCTTATCTATTGCAACATCCTCAACTAACCTCTTGATCATATTTCAAATTACCACTACCCATTTTATCCTTCTCAAGTCTCCAGTTTGAGTCATAAATGCTCTTTTCCATGATGCATTTGTATTTCTATGTTGGAATACCAACAATTTAATTCGCTGCCTCCTTCTCAATTCTCCAATTTGAGTCCTAAATGGCCTTTTATCACTGTTGTATTTGTATTTCTATGTTGGACTATAGTAAACAATCTTAGATGGCTTTCGTTCATCTTATCTTCATTTGACATTACTTTGATCTTTGGAAGGACACCCTAATGTTACCACCTCTTCAATTTAACATCCTCATCTTTGTTAAACTTAATTTCAAGGTTTAACCATTGACAAATAATTTGTAAGCATGTGTTGTAGTAATTATACTATCTTTTAATAACTTCAAAGTTATTTGGAATAATGCACACATACCACACTTCCAAGTTCTAACTTCACCAATTAATATCATCCTCATCAATCTCACCTTCCTATTGAATAATTGATCCAACTGTGACTGAACAGATTTACAACCACAATAGTAACAGGAATTTTGCAGCCAATTAAATCTGGACACTTGCCTGTGTTTCTTGCGTCCTCTACCAAGCATAGCAAAACGATGAGCAGTCACTGTCAGAGCATCATCATTTGACACAGTAACGGCAGGCAAATCGATATCCGACATAGGAGTAAGTAAATTATCTGCATCACTTTCATCATCACTGGAAGAGAGCCGATATCCAGCAGAACCATCACCATCACCCCAGTCATCAAGCAATGGTACATCAATTGAATCCTAAAGAAGATAATAAAGGTGCAAATGTATAATGAGCATAGATCTCTGATCTTTGATAAAGGGGTTTATTATTACACCCAAGCTGTATATAGGATCTAAATTTACAATTTAAAAAAGCCTGCCCAAAAACCTGCTTTAATTAGGTTTGATATACCCCAACCCCCACAAAAAAAAAAAAAAAGTTACTTAGATAGTTTCTAATGCATGAGGGCATATGAAGATAGGTCCATCCCACCAACATGCTGAAGATCGCGGTATAGAGGAAAAGCAATACATGAATTTGAGCACTGCGGATGTCGAATTTCCAAGGCAAAGCAAAGCAAGAACAGTGGATTTAAGTTGTCTAAATAAGAAACTGTTCAGAAATGGGTAACCAAAATGATAACCTCACTAAATTTTCCAAGTAAGAAAAAAGAAATGGAAATAAAGAAGTCAAAGAACCAATAATTTAACAGTATTAAATATAGGACGTACCGCATCAAAGGCTCTCAAACTAACAAGCTTATACCGTAAGCAGCACCTACGTTGTTGAATAATCACTTGATGTAATAACTACAAAAAAATCAAGGACATGAACGATCAACAACCCTGATAACACTAAGTGAACAAGGAAGAAACACAGGTACAGCTTATATTAACAAATAAAAAATAATAATAATAACGAATTTAACAAATAAATCAGAAAAATAAAAGTAGTAATACTAATTTCACACCTTAAGACTGCAACGAAAATCAGAACCACGACGCGAATCAGATCGATTTATGCGACCAATTTCTAGAGAGAATCGTTTTCGAGAGGGAAGCTGCAGCAGATGATGGAGATCTTGGTGATGATCCAGAAAATGAGTATGGGATTGCGTCGCCATTAAGAAATTGAAGTTGCAGAGAAGGTACAGATGAAAGGAAGGAGGAGTAGATCTTGTCGAAGGAGGAGGAGATGGCCATGGAAGGAAAGGGGACCTGGAAAGAGGAAAGATTTATATACAGAAGGAAGGAAAGGAAAGGAAATACGGAGAGAAGTGGCGAGAGAAGGTTGTTAACACTTGATTCCTACTGCATCGGAATTCTCGGAAACATTTTTTTGATTAAAATATGTGAATTGAACGTGCTGAGGTGGAGCGTGAGGGAACTGTTTGAAAATTTGTCAATGACGTGTCAGCTGAGACTTGGCATATTTATTTTTTCTGTTGGAATGTCTTTGTCGGTTTTTTCCTACTTTTGTTGGCCGGAGATTCAAAGGGTTTTATTGAGTATGGGAAACGAATTGAAAAGGAATTAAAAAGTTTATAAAATTTCAGTGGGGTCTACTGGCCAAGAGGGGGGGTGTTTTCTTTGAATGATCCACTAGCTCTTACTTGAGAGGCTTCTAACGAAATCAACGTTTGGATCGCTTTTTCTCTATTTCCTTTCCTTTTATTTTTCTAGTTAGATTATATTTTTAAAATTAAATTCCTTTTTGTCCTATCTTATTTCAGTTACTATAATTGAATCTCTTCAAATTTAACATTAATATAATTAAATATCTACAGTTATAAAAAATTTATGCATATCTGGATAATAAAAATATGTGACGAAGCATATATATAATAAAGTAAAAAAGAAAAAAGGAATAAAATCAAAACTCATATATTGAGATTTCCTACCTCCATCCTTTCTCTTCTTCTACCCCACCTCTCTCTCTTGTAACCACCATTTATATACCTTCAATCCTCCATAATTACCATCATACATGCTTTCTAAATCTAAGAAAAATGAAAACAAGATACTAAAACCTGAAATAATTCATGCCGATGGGTTACACTTTTGGACAATGATTCATGAATTTGGATTCAAAAATAAGTGATAAATAGGGGTGATAAGTAGGTAAATTACTTAATAGAACTCTAAATTTGTATGTAGTGATTTTCTTGGTGGATTTGTTGTTTGATTATGAAAAAGCTTTACAGTAACAGATCACGGATTTTTGCTAGATGGTTATAGATTTAGTGAGGTCGAGAAAAGGTAATTACATTGGATGGAATTGCATAAGGGGAAGAAGATGAGAATTTGCGACCTGGATTCTCTCCCACCTTTCTTCTTGTTTGTATTTGCCGAGGATGTTGAAGCTATTGATCACACAGAGGTGGAATCAACACTGTGTAATCATCATGGAACAAATTAGTACAACGATTATGGACGATTGAAGGAATGGGTTAGGACTGCCGGCTCACGAGCCGAGCCTAAACTCAGCTCGACTTGGAACTAAACAACTTATTAGAAGTGTAACTTAATCTATTTTCTTAATCTCTAAATTTATTCCAAAAAAAAGGGCTTAGAGCATGCTCTACATATAAGAAAAAGTTTTAAATATTTCATATAATGGCAAATACACACACGATCACACTTTTTTTTTTTTATCTGTAATGTAAAACTTATCACCACCCTGTTAGAAGAATGAAGAATCACTTTTTATGTTTACTTTGGTTAAATATCCTTGTTACTTGTCAGTACTTCCAGCAAATATCTTCTTGGCCTTGGGGAACGCACTGTTACAGAGCATGAACAGAGAAAATAGCAACTCGGTATGGTCTTGAGCAGTCATTTGAACAAAACACATTTTTCAACTTGCAGCAACTCACAGGGGTATACGAACTAACATAATCTCCCATAGCATGGGGAAATATCATGAAAATATTAAACATTAGAAGCACACTGAGACTGGGGCCTCGGCTGGGTACAATGTGGTTGTATACTTGTACATCTTCCTTACTACCAGTACATGATTTCACGAAGAAAAAAAAAAAAAAAAAAACTGAGCAGTCCAATACCTTTTATATATAACTCTTAGGAAAACAAACAAAACCCACACAACTAGCACATCAGTGCAACAATTCCCAAAATAGAATGAAACAAACACACAGAATCCTTACATCTAGTGCTGCTAACTTGGATTGGAGATGGGAGACCGACCACGCCCAATTGTGAATCCCCTAGTTCCATCAGGCATTTTTGGCCCAGGAGGCGGCTTTGATGGTTCCATAGCATGAGTAGATGAACTACTTCCATGGCCTGAAGGAAAAGAGAATATCAACCGGTAAGTTGATCAGTTAAATCTAACGATATTGCCAAACCAAGAGAAAGAAACAAAATCAAAGGTAGTGGTTTGCCACATACCCATTCCGTTAAGTCCATGATATTTATGTTTTCTTGCTCGTCCTCGATTTCGACCTCTATGCCCAGTTTTGTCTTTCAAATGCTCTCCATCCTACATGAACAGAAAGCAGCAGAAGAAATATATTAAGTTGCCTTCAGATTATCTTCTCCAAAAGTCCTCTTATGATTTGAAAGACAATTTTATTGATGGTTTTGCTAAAAAGAGACGAGATAGAAGCGAAGTAGAATTCATCTGGAAATCCTCGCCTCACAGAACTATAAAACCGTTGAAATGAAGATGAAGGCTTCTAAAAAGTAAACCAAAAAGAGATGTGCATTTTGCATATGCTATGGCATTCTGTCATCTGGCATGTGTAATTGTACAAAGACTAATCACTTCATAATAATTATACACTGTTGATGATTCAATCAACAGAGGGTTGCAAAAATACCAATAAAGGCTAAAACAAAACAAAGGTAGGTCTACGCACCTCTTCATCAGGAGTATCATTGTTATGCTCTTTTAGGTCATGGTTGTCATTATCTCCTGTTTGTTCAGGCACACGGCTAGTGTTATTCTTCTCAGAATCAGATTCCCTCCGCACTTGTTTCTTCTGCCCATACTTAGCCTAATAAGATAAATTATCAGTATCTATTTATTAGTACGATAAAAGGGAATTTGTAACTGATTACCATTCGCTTAAGAAGCTTGACCCGCATGCCATTTCTCCAGTCCTGTTCATCATTCAGAGTAGCCACCTATCCAATTTCCAAGAAATTCAAAGCACTAAAAGTTCATTATCAGGAAACAAAAACAAAATGATAACCAAGGCATAAATTGAAACTTACCACTTTCTCAGCAGCCTCGATAGTCTCATACTCGATCAAAGCATGTAACTACTGACAAACAAGAGATCATAAATTAGCTTCCAAATAAAATAATAACAAGCATATGTATGACAAGAAGAATGCCAATAATTACAGCCTAAAGATAGAATTTTCAAATTGGTGATTCTAACAAGGAAGAGTTCACCTATAATGATAACAGTTTAAATGCAAAATGATCTGAAAAAAATTGACAGGCCTATCATATGTCAGTAACAAATTCATGCTTATAAGCCAACACATTGTCTCAAGTGATCTATAGAAATAACTAATATATTTATTTTCTCATGACCATGTAGAAGGTGAATAGAAATCTGCACATGAATCAATATCTACAGGAGTTATGAGAATGCATGGTGATCTATTTGCCATGTGTATGGATCTCAAATATCTTAACGATAGAACTAAGAACCAAAGTAGCACTCTGCTGCAAACCATAGAAAAGTAAAATAACAAATTGTAGAGACCCATCAGTCACAACCAAACCATGCATGTATGTATTCCATATTTTGCCTTATATGTTTCCATACCTTAGTACTCATCAGTAACTCCTGCTTGTGGCGCTTTGCTCCCTCCTCCATTGCGTGAGGATCATGAAGACTAATTTTCTTTATACTAAACCTCGAAAAGAACATATTCTAGAGAATTAGGAAAGCAGAAACATGATTAAATAAAAGGGTTTAAGGGAGAGTTCATACTTTCCAGCTCCACCAAATATTTTTCGGATGTTCTCCCTTGAATGGTCCTCTGGCAAGTTTTCTACCAAAACAGTGCATGACTAGAGTCCACATGTAAGTTGCTATGTAATAAAAGTACAGAATAAAGGGGAAAAAAATAATCTATGTAGAACAACACCTTTGAATCCCTAGATTCATTGAATCGAATTTGATTTAGTCGCTTCACTCTTTCTCCATCACCACTCACAACCTGCAATTCAGTAAAATAATTTTTCAAATAAGACTACACAAACACGGTTTTATAGCATATGAAATTATTCAATGAAGAGGGTGAAGCTTACAAGTAATGAAGATTCCCTCAGCGCAGCAACTATAAATGAATAATCTCGAGTGAGCTTCTTCATTTTCCTAAAGGAAGCAATAACTCCTATAGAAACTGCATAAACAACGTAGATGGGAATTACATAATGAATCTAAAAATAAAATGTGTGGCTTTTCATTTCAGCAAATTGAAGATGATAACACCTTACTTAACAACCAACATAGGGTTAATTAAAAGAGTGAAAATAAAAGAGAAAAAAAAGGGAGAAATAGGACAAGCAGAAGTATAGCATTAAATGTCGCATTCATTAGTCACAAAGCAAATACCAAATAGCCCATTGTCCAAGTTGCATATGCTTTATTTATTTAAATTAATTCTTAATAGATAAAATATATGATGCATTCAGATAGACATCCATAGGACGAAAAGAAAAAAAACCTAGTTGGATTAAGTGTATAGAATCTTGAAGATTGAATTGCAGTAAACATGCAAAAAAAAAAAAAAATTCCCCTAATAATTGGACACTTTTGCACAACGAGGATAATGTGAATACAGAAGGAGTCGGTCAACAGTTAGTTGCATAGTCATTCAGACTAATCCCAGAAGTTCCGCACAGCAGTAATTGGCTGCACGGGGGAAAACATCCAGGCAAGGCAACCTGTCAGAAGCACCTGCTGTTCTCATCATCTCTATTCTTTCTGTAGACGTGATATATGATACTAATATAAGCAAAATCAAGACAATGATTATCTAAATAATCAGCAAAGAACCTCTGAAGATGCTCTTAGGACATTACGAGCAACACCTTGCAAGCACATCCATAAGATCTCAGCCCAAGTTCAATTAACCTACTAATCTGTGCCTAATTTCAGGTGCGCCTAGTAATGATGACAGGCCCAAGCTTTCCAAACCTCATGCTTTGGAGCATTTATATATTAAATATGCAATTTTACATACTCCAGGCTCATAGGAATTTGAGACTTTGATTCTTCATTAGATTGATGGGACTTAAGTATTGTAGTTAAGATCAGACAGCATAACCAGAGAAACTTAAAAAGGAACCAGAGAGATTAGAGTCTCATGATACAGAATCTTCGCCTGGGTTTAACTAATATACTAGCCTGTGCCTAATTTCAGGAGAAGCTAGTAAAGATGACAAGTCCAAGCTTTCCAGAACTCATGCCTGTGAGCCTTCAAATGTTTAAATATGCAATTTTGCTTAGTCCAGGATTATAGGAATTGGAAAATTTGATTCTTCATTAGATTGGTGGGACTTAAGTATTGTAATTAAGATCAGACAGCATAATCAGACATTCAGAGCATCAACTCCAGTGGAGAAAAATCTGGGGAAAAACTGTGGTCTTATCAATAACTTCTTTTACAACAGCCATGCATTTGGATAGCATCCATCCTGGAATTTATCTTCATATTGCTTACTTCATTCACTTCAGAGCCATATTAAGAAATGGCTTAGCTGATTTACAAGTATTTTTTCACATTGTAATGCCGGCCAAATTGGGCTTCCTATTGAGAATGTGTGATTTCTTCAACGAGATAGACTGAATGTGCTCAAATCCATTCTAGGATGTAAGGTCTATTAATTAAAGTTTTTTTCTCTTATTTTACATGTTGCTCTAAACTAAGCTATGCCCCAAAGAACTGAAGAACAAATATCTGCTTAGGGAAAAATCAATAATATCATAAACTATTTTGAAAAGAAAATGTTCCTACAGCCAACATACTTCTCCTATTTTGATTCCAAACATGTAAATTCCTCTGCTTAGAAAGCACTGAAATAACTCCAACTAAGAAAGCACAAACTCACAATAGGCATCAGACAGAAGAAATGCTGATTCACAATGTTTATACACAGCACAGTATCCTTATGGGCCTCCGGTGTCCCCTTTGACTATGCACATAGATTAAGGAACCTCAATACATATGGTGCTACCTCATCAATTTTGTGGTATTCTTCCAAAAGTTCAAATTCCTTGGAAATAAAACAAGTTACATTGAGAAGAATAAATAAATTTATTGGTAATGAGGGGAATTACAGGAAACCAGAGCATTCAATGCTTCCAAACTTACTATAAACACACCCTCATTAAAGTTAAAAGGTTTAATCGACAAATTTACCCTCCAATTGTTAATATCAAATCAAATATTTATGGAACAATACCCAAGTTATTTCCCCTGTTTTCTACAACCTCTTCATAACCCTCCATGCCACCAAAAAAAGTTTGGCAGCCATAATAGGAAGAATAGTTTCAAGTTCTCAGAAAAAAAAAAAAATTTGTTCATGACGTCTTTGATTTTTTATGTTTGATGATGGAGTTCAAACAGTTATGGGGGTACAGGAACAACGGATGTGAAGATGGGGAAAAAGTCTTCGGGTCCAGATTTCAAGGACGTGCTGGTGGAGAGAGAGGGGAAAGCGGCTGAGTAATTCAAAGGTGGAATTACTAAGCACACAGGGAACAGAATTTGATTTAATGAAGATTGAAGAAGAGGATGGCAATTGCAGTATCTGTGATGAGTAATGCTCAAATATGATCTAAAATTGAGATTGATGTAGTGGGACTTGTAGGAGAAGATTCATTTGCAAAAGGTGTTCAGCAATTTGAGTTTTTTTTTTTTTTTTAATTAAAAAAAAAAAAGAGAATATGATCGCATGTCTATAAGCTAATAATTTCTCTTCTCTTTAAGCCACAACCACAGCAATAGGAAAAAATAAACAAAATGACCTGAAGAATGAGAGAAGAAGAAACGTTGAGAACCTGCGGTCCAACAGGATGGAAAAATACATCATACGAGAGGGAGAGAGACAAAATTTTTGGAGGTGGTGGTGGTGGTGACAGTGGCCATGGGATTATTATGGGCGGGGAAAGTTTTGGGAACAGGATGAAACGAACAGAGATATACAGTATGGGATTGACGGAATATTCAAATAAATTGGTCTGTGTCCTATTGGATACATATTGGCTCTTAAAGTTTTTTTTTTTGGCTAAGAGGCTTTTAAAGTATTTATTAGGTATGATTTAGTATCTTAAAAACTAAACATTAATTACGCTGCGGATTTAGTAATTTCAATGTGAAAATTGCAAGAGCCTATCTTAATTAGTACCAGACAAAAACAGTAGGAAACAATGAGCCACCAATCAGAACATGAATTGCATATCAAATCAAAGTAAAGTGGAAGCTATTAAGCACAAAATTTAAACACAAAAATTAAGACTTACCAAACCCTTCTTTATTCTTCTTAATCATATTGATAAGATGCTTGTCAGTGGCTAGATTCTCATCACTGAAATAATACTCCACCTGAAAACATATAAAATTTTCATTTTTTCATGCTTGAGAAATCACCAAAGAACTTTCACATGAATAGATATAAATGCAGCATCAAACCCTCATAGTGGTAATAATTTTTATTTTTTTTCTTTTTCAGAAAATAAATAAATTACAGTTTTCAAAAGTACATATGGAGAAAACCAGTTTCTCTCTCAAAAAGCAAGTTGCCAATCACAATTAAGAAATGAACATAAGATTTCAACAAATGGTAGAATTTGTAAGTATCATTAGTTGACATTGAATTAGAACAGGATTTGCTCAGTTCTGATAAGGTGCTAATGGGATCAGTAATTCAATTCAATGGGATAGTAGAGCCCTTTTCAATTACTTAAGACTTAAGAGCCATAATCACTAATACTTACCACTGTTTTCCAATCCTTGAGCTGATACAATTTCTGAGTTTTAAAATACCTTATTAAAAATGTTATAGTTCCTAAGTAACCAGACAGCATGAATCTATTTAAGCAGGAAAAAATAAGTATAGACAGAAAACAAAAGGTAATAACGTGAAAAACATTATGTGGGCCTTACCTGCTTAATGATCTTGCGCTTAAGATCATCACTAAGGGGTCCAGTTCCAGCCTTATGATCGTGATCGGCATCATGATGGTGATCTTCATCTGATGGAGGTGCTTCAATTTCAGCCTCTGCGCCGTCATCCGGGGATCCAACTGGAGAAATTTCAAGATCGGGAACTGGTTCTTGAACCGGAGGCCCCGGGGTAGCCTCACCGAAAACCGATGTGGCAGGGTTTATGGTGGAGGCGAGCTCCTCTTGACCTTCCATCTGAGAAGAATGGAGGAGAGGACAGAGGAGGTGGTCTAAGAAAGTGGAAAGAAACCCGAATTCCCCCGCTCTTTCTTCCCCTGCTTTCTACTGACTTCTTCTCAGATCGTTTTATACTAAAGTAAGTATTTTACTCTAGATAAAAAAATAAAAAATAAAAGTAAGTATTTTACATTTTAGTCATTTTAGTTACGTGTCAGAGTTCAAAATTTAAGAAAGGAAAAAAAAAAAAAAAAAAAAGGCCAAGAGAAAAAAGAAGAATATCCTCAAATTTATTTCCTTATTAAGTTCTTAGGTCATTAGTTAATACTTAATAGTTACTATTTAGTACATGCTTGCCTTTTTTTGGTACAATGAAAAATAATTAAACCTAAAATCATTTGTCAAAATTTAACTATTTTTTCACGGCATGTTATTTGATTTCTATGAATTCACACATTAAAAGAAAATAATTATACATTCTATTGTTTCTCTTTTTCTTTTCCATTTGATGATTGGGGCCTCCTCCTTCCTCCATCTCTTATTTTTTCTTTTATAGTTGACCCTTAGATCTAAAAAATAATACTAAATAAAGAGTAACTAATTATAACATTCGCTTCGCTCGAATCACTATATATATTAGCCCGATATAATACAATAAGATGCACTGCACTATCATTGACAATTGAATGTATGTCATCTTTATTTGCAAGTAACTTTTTTCATTCATCTTTTTATTACATCGAAATGTTATAATAACCTTTCTTTACTATATTTCTAGTTTGGTTAATTCATGTTTCAATGAAAATTATTGTAGCCTTTAAAAATATTCAATCGTATTCGTGTTAATTTCATCACATCTTCGTAATCATTTTTTTTGTCTTTTGATATCAATATAATTAGAGCAGGAGATTACAACTTGAATGTCTCGTTCCCTGTTAAAAATTAATTCATTAAGAGCAATATCTTTTTAGAAAATTGGTATTGGAAACATAATTATTTCAAAAATATAAACATTTAAGTAGAGATTTTTTTGTTTTTAAAATATAATTCTATAGGAAAATTGGTATTGGAAACATAATTATTTGGAAAATATAAACATTTAAGGGAGATATTTTTGTTTTTAAAATGTACTTCTATAGTTCTTTTATATAAAATAAAATTTACATTTTTCCAAAGCTTTTTGCTTATATTATACTTTATAACTTTAGATATGATTAGATAGTGGAGTGCAATCTTGAAAGTGAAAATATTAGGATTTGGTAGATTAATTGAAGCATTAGACTCTGATTTAGTTGCAGCCTTAGCACTCCAAAGATCTTTCCCTTTAATCGCAGTCCATGGTAAAAAAATAGGATTTTTTTTCACTTGAGGAAAAAAAATTTCATTTAAAAAAGAAAAAGAAACAAGAAGTGAGATACCAAATCCTTTTTTCTAAATTATTATAATTTGAAAAATTTAGAATGAAATGATAAAATACATTATAATTTGTGCATTGAATGATAAATATATCCCAATTATTTTTATTAAATATATATTAATACTCAAATAAAATATTTCAAGATAAAAATTATAAAATTATGTAATAACATATCCACTTCTCTCATTTTATCTCATCTATATCTATCTATCTATCTATCTATAAATGCTATAACACTTTATAGGGTGCTTTATCTAATTCTTTTTATAATAAATTTTCCTACAATACTCTATATTTATAATTTATTTCTCTTTTAAGTTATAAGATATTTTTGTTAATTTAGTCTATTAAAAAAAGAAAATTAATTAAGAAAAAAAATTTCAGTAAATTGTTGATACTTATCTATTTTTTAGTTTTATCTACATAAAAATAAAAATTCATGTCCATCCACACCAAATTAAATTTTTAGAAACTCATTTAGTAACTTTTTCAAACAGTTACTTTCTAATTAAAACTACTTATATGCAATTAACTAAAAAAATATATAAAAAAAACTTTGAACACACGCATAAGCTTATGTAATGTAGTTTTTCAAATAAGAATTGTATCTTATCATCTTTTTTTTCTTCTTTTTTTTCTAATTTTTAAATAAAATAAATGATAAGTGTCATTTTTCTTTCTACTCTTCTTTCATTGCCTCTAATTTTGAACCCTCTCCTTTCATCTCCCTCTAAACTCTCAAGTAAATTATAAACAAAAACAAAAAGCCCACGTACAGGTATATCCAACATAAAATTTTTATGACAACCTTTACACAATAAATAATGAACAAAACCTCTCAAAAAATCACCATATTATCAAACCAACCTTCAATACTGAATTGAAAGATCAATAATCGTTGCATAACAAAGAGGGCGTGTATTGAAAGTGATAGTATTTGGATTTGTGGGATGAATTAAACCATTAAACCCTGCTTTAATATTGCATGCAGCCTTGGTACTCTATATCTCATTTTATCTTATCTATATCTATCTATACTTCTACACTATTCTAAATGCCATAACACCTTATAGTGTTCTAAGGCTTTATCTAATTCTTATTATAATAAATTTTTCTAAATACCCTATATTTATAATTTTTTTCTCTTTTAAGTTACAGATATTTTTGTCAATTTAGTCTATTAAAAACAAAAAATTAATTTAAGAAAAAAAAATTTAGTAACTTTTTGATACTTATCTATTTTTTAGTTTTTATCTAAATAAAAATAATAATTCACTTACATCCACACCAAATTAAATTTTTCTTCAAAATTAACTAATTATGAACTCATTTAGTAACTTTTTCAAATAGTTACTTTCTAATTAAAACTACTAATATGCAATTAACTGAATAATATATAAAAAAAAACTTGGAACACACACACAAGCTTATGTCTTGTAGTTTTCCAAATAAGAATTATATCTTATACTCTTTTTTTTTTTCAATTCCCAAATGAAATAAATGATAAGTGCCATTTTTTTTTCTACTCTTCTTTCATTGCCTCTAATTTCGAACCCTCTCCTTTCATCTACCTCTAGACTCTGAAATAAATTATAAACAAAAACTAAACAAAAACAAAAAGCCCACGTACATGTATATCCAACATAAATTTTTTTATGACAACCTTTACACAATAAATAATGAACAAAACCCCTCAAAAAATCACCATATTATCAAACCAACCTTCAATACTGAATTGAAAGATCAATAATCGTTGCATAACAAAGAGGGCGTGCATTGAAAGTGATAGTATTTGGATTTGTGGGATGAATTAAACCATTATACCCTGCTTTAATATTGCATGCAGCCTTGGTACTCAAAACATCTCCCCTTAAATGGCATATTCATTGATACTACTTTTCATATATAGTTTGAAAGTCAATGTCTTAAGCATCAAGCATGATACAAAAGAAATAATAAAAGAAGACTTTCTCATTTCTCATTGCAAAACTTAAGACATAAGGAAAAAAATAAATTGGAACCCACATTCCCTACAACATAGATTTGAGAATGTGGCTTTACCAACATTCCCAAGTTAACATATTTCTCATGTTAACTAACCCTTACTAGGCATATATTACACGATGGGTAATAACAATTGCAATGCTCAGTCCACAATTTTGTAGTGACGTCTTCTATTAGAAGGGTCACTGCATACGAAACAAAATATTAAATGCACTTAGAATACTCTCGTTACCGAACCAAATACTTAAACCAAAACCCAACCCCAAACCCAAAACCCAAGCGCAAGCTTCAACAAACCAAACCCTTTTCTTCTAGACCCAGAAAACCAAACCCTCACATCATCCACAACTGGTCCACATAGAGAACTCATGTCATCAGTTCTTAGTATTGTAATACACACTATAGAAAGCAATTCTTGTCCTCTCAGCCTTAGAAGTAAAATTCAGATTAGAATTTCGGAAGCTAGAGTTAGAATCTGGAGTGTAATGAATAGTTTGAGCTTGATCACCAGCAAAAGCCATAACAGCAAGAGGTTGCTTGCATTTATCTCCAGCATGACCCAAAGAAAATGTCAATTGGTATTGTTTGTTTGGTGTAGTATCAACCATTTGGGATATTATACCTTCTTTTCCCGAAAGCAATTCTATTGCCCTCTTGCTTTCTGGGACACTGAAATGGTTAGAATCAATGTAGCGAACAGCTCTGTTGGATTCAATAATCCAACCTGGTAATGAAGAAGCTTCTTCATCAAGGTTGGTGGGAAGCAAGACACCAAGTGATGTGTTCTTGAACATCCATGGACCTTCCTCGAAATCTCCATTAACTACTGCATTGTCTGCATAAAATACAACAACAACAAAAAATGTTTCTAAATATTTGCATGAGTATAATTTCCAAAATTGTTTCTAATCGAGATTAATAACATAGAAAATTCTATTGTAAAATCATACTCAAGTAATGTCAAGTCAAAAATAGGCATTAATAGCGGAATTAGAAAATTTATGGGAATTTTGCTTTTAACAGGAAATTAAAAAAAAGACAGAAGTATATAAGAAAATTGTATGAAGAGGATTACACTTTTGTTACCTTTGGGTTTATCAGCTGTGAAGAGCTTCTTGATGGCAATGTCATCAATAATGGGCCCACAAGTCGGGTCATCCTCCATACCCGGATTCCTAAAAACCAATCTTACATTGTCTTCCTCTGCTTCAAAGGCCCAAGCATAAGGATCCCAACCCTGGACGTTATACAGTGTCTGCAAGTCTATTGTCTGTGATGCAGGTGGGACTGAAATATTCAATGATTCTAGCTGAGCGCACGTGCGAGCCGCACTGAACGTGATGGAGTAAATTGATCCTTTTTCAACTTTCAATTCCTGGCTAATTTCGGCGTCGTTTCCTAGTCTCACTGCGTGTCTACCTTGTGGTACGATGAGGAACATCGCACCTTGTTTTTGCCCAGATTCCACTAACTCAACGGTGCCGTTTGATTTCCAGTTGGGGATTTCGCTGGGCCCACCTACTATAGCCTCATTTGGAAAGCCGTTGGATGGAGGGGTTTCGAAGTCTCCGTTTGGTAATGGGCCTACAATGTTATCGACGATTTTAGGCCCAAATATTTTTTAACCATCCCAACTCAATCCGAATTCTATACCAATATGAAGGATCCGCGTTCCGGATTCGGTACCTCCAAAATTTTTATTGATAGAATTTTTTTTAAATTTAATCTTAGTCATTTATACTCTTTTTATAAAATCTCAATCATTTAAATAATTTAATCTTAAATTCTATTATTTCATTTAATTAATAAATTAAATATTATATTAAAATTATACTCTATTTTTATTTTAAATCCTAACTTCTAACATAATCTTAATTTTAATCAAAATTATTTAAATTATTTAATTAAAAAAATAATATAAATGACTAAGATTAAAAAAATTTTAAGAATACTAAAAATGATAGAGAATCCAAATTCTCACACATCATATCATAAAAAACTCAATTGTTGAATTGAATATCCGACTCCACCCTATCCATCTACGGATGAAAATGTCATTCATAAGATTATAAAATAGTATTGTAAGTTTCTGAAATTTCTTCTCTCTTTTTTTCAACAGTTTATCACAATCACAAACATAGGCAAACCTAAGCCATGTTAGATAACGTTATCCATGTATGGGCCTCAAGTTTACCAAAGCCCATGTTGATGACTATTATAAAGAGTTAAGAAAATCAAATGAACAGTGACTACACACGAGATACGACACACGACACGACACGTTAAGACATAAGAATAAGATATCCCATCCCTAAACGACAACAACTGATGTGACACGATGAAATCCAACAATGGTCCCACTCCGACACGAATCAGAGACCGCGTTAAGCGCGTGGGGCCTTAGACCGTACGGTACCGTTTTATTCAGGTTCTTGGTTTTCATTTCCATTCCCCGTCATCCCAGTTTAACTGAAAGAACAAGAAAAAGCAGTTTCCTTACAACGACTCTTTTTTCACGGCATGGCCTAGATGGATATCAGTGTAAAATGACCAAAAAGGACTACTAATAAAATATTCTGG